>OV702284.1:253410737-263410737 GCA_916181665.1 Avena sativa | reverse complement strand
CAAAAGAAGGGGACGCGGTGGCGGCGGCGGCCGAGGCCCGGATGGGGAGGAAGCGGCTTGATTTGGAGGTGGAGGGCAGCTTCGGGAGGGGAAGGGGAAAGGAGACGAAGAGGGACGACAGAGCCATGGCGACGGAAGCTGAGATTTGGGTTTGGATGTGGTTTCTTGGGTTTGAGGGGGAGTGACACCAGGCCAAGACGATGATTCCGCGCTATTTGGCGTCGAATGGATCTTACTTTCGGCCTAAAAACAATCATTTTTCTACTCGGCGTTTCTAAGCAAATTTAAAATCTGGTAATATATATTTTTTAAAAAATCTCGTCGGTAAAATCTCGTCCAAAGTTGTTTCGAGGAGGTGGAGGTAAAGCTCAGCGACGGCATGGTGGCCGAGATGGTCAGTGCAGAGCTCGGCGTGTTGGCGGGATGTCCTCGTCCAGGATGGCGTTGCGGCGTGCCATGTACAAGGCCTTGACCTAGGGGCTCATCGTCGATGTGTCTTCGCTGATGCCGCCCATGAGGAACTGGAGGTCCGTGTTCCTCTTCTTGGCAGCAAAGTTAGCTTTGAGGAGATCGAGCTTCTTGTCTTGGTTCTGTAGCAGATGCGTTCATCTCTTGTCGGCATTCTCCTCCCTCTTCCCGGCATGGGCCTTCGAATCGGCGATGCACTTCTCGATGGACGTGTGGAGTTGTTCGGCAGGCGGTCTCGTAGCCTTCAGCATCTTGGCCTTCTTCTGGCCGATCCTCTGACCTTCATTCGCTGATAGCTGGGGGTGGGGCCTCAGGTTTGTACACACCGTCCTTGTTCTTGGCGAGATCACACGAGTGTCCACCCATTTCCGGCAGTTCTCGATCTAGTCGAACACATGGTGGAAACTGAACTCCGTATTGGTGTTGTCGCGGTACATGCCGAGTGGACGGGCCAGCTGCGAAGACAAGGAGAAGTGTGGGTCAGGAAAGACATGAACTCGGCCTAGTTTTGGCTTGGGGTCGGCGAACTACCCTGTTGTCCATGCATTAGGCGCTGACTGTATGACGCTTGATTTCTTTAAGAATGGCATGTCACTTGCTGCATGCTTACTGCATCATTCCGAAGTGATTGGTCATGGCCTTCTCGTCGCCCTCCATCTGGACTATGTTGTACACTGGGTCCAATAGGTTGCGCTCATCGAATGCCATCTTGACACGCCTCCAGTAATTCTCCGAGTTTTGGATTGCGTCGGTTATGGGGTCCATGTTCACCGACTTCCATGCTTCGGTGAGGCACATATCCTCAAGGGGCGTCCACTTGACGCGGGGCTTTGGCGGCGCCGGCGTCCACGCCTTCATCTTCATCTTCCCCTTACCCTTGGTCATCGTCGTGGCATCCTCTTTGGTCTTCTCCTCATCCTCGGCTTGCATCTGGTCATCGTCGTAGCCAATGGCGGAGCCTGTCGGGATAGAGAGCCCAGAGAAAGTACTAAGCTCTTCGGACGGTAACCATTTTCCAAAAGAAATCTTGATTAGTTCATCACTAATTTCAATGGAGAATCGTGGAGGGAGCCCGGGCATTGGTCCTAGCCTTCGGCGAAATCCTGGAATTCCAGGCCATGTTCGGCGTCGGAGCAAGACTGCTCTTGCGTGAAAAACGAGCTCCCAGCCTCCATGGAGCCGGACGGGATCATCTCCGCCATGTACGAGTCTCCTGGCATTCTACCGAACACGCAGTGGGCATCCGTATCGCCGAACAGGACAGGCGAGGAACTGCTGCCAGCGAACGGAAGAGGCCTGCATCACATGGCCAGCAAATTCCCGATGTACGCGGGAGAGCTAGCGTAGGGGACGTTGATGTCGACATTGAAGGCCGGCGGGCGAAACGCAGGGCAGGGAAAGAGCACATTCGGATTGAACCCATCGTCGAACTCGGGGGACGATGAGAACCTCTAACACGGGTTCTCCTGGCTCTCCTAGAACATCGCCCGAGAGATCGACGAGAATCTGGCCAGAGATTCGATGCTTGGTTGGCTTCCCCATGGCGCGCCATACTGCGTGGCGACGAGAGGTGGCAGACGGGCCATGGACGTACAGGCGGCGTGCTCGGACGCCGATTTCGCCTCCATGTTCACATGCTCCTCCTCCGAATTCACAATCCTTTCCCCGTTGGGCTACGAGAAGATAAACAAAAAAATTATCCTACGTGGTACTTGCAAGATCTAGCTCAGGTGATAGGCCACGAGATTTACCACTAGACGCGCACGTGCGGATTATTGATGAAGTGCGTCAATTGATGCAGTGTCGATTGTCGTGGGAATGGCCACGGTAGATGCTGCGAATGGCAGCGAGTAGTAGAACGAGGGGCAAGGGCGTCCAACCATCTGCGGTGCGAGATGAGGGCGGAGACACAAGGTTTTACTCAGGTTTGGCCCCCCGGAGGGTAAAGACCCACTCCTGCTAGATTGTATTATCGAGAGATTACAGTAGGCGAGCTCGGCGGCTAGACGGCGAGTCAATGGGGTGTATGATGGAACGTCAGTGCTATGCATGCCCTAGAGAGGTTTATATAGGGTCACCTCGTTAGGGTTTATAGATCTACAAACGAGTTGGATAAGGATTCAGAGGGTTTTGACCTAATCCGACTGGGCCTAACTATGCTTCTGGGCCTTCAGCTTCCAGCCTCCTGGATCCCTCTTGGGTCGCGATCCAGTCACCGTCCTGCAGGCCTACTCGCTGAGAGTATGATCCAGTAGAGAACATCCTGCTAGGTATACCTCACCTGGCATATCCCCATCAGTAGTCCCCGAGGCCGTCGTTGATTCGTCGCAGGTGTTCTTTGGCAGTCGAAGTTTTCGGGTCCAATTTGGACGCCCAGTCTAATCGGCGGTGGACTACTTTAATGAAAGAAGGAATCCTCAGCATGTACCTTCAATCGCAATATCGGCGACCAGTCAAATCGCCAATTTGGCAAGTAGTCGAATTGCAGCTTTGGCGAATGGGTCGGCGAGTCGAGTAGATGAAGTTGGACCATCATTTTTGGTCAAACTAGCTGTTGGGTAATTGTTGGGGAGGTGACCCCGGATAGGGTCAAGACAGGGGAAGATAAAAGGAGTTTCTCCAGTCATGTAAAGGTCGGCCGAGATAAGCACGACCACGACACCTATGGGAGGAGATGTACACTACCCGACCGACATACGAGTTAAGTCAGCCGAGTAAGTTCGAATAACCTAAATGCAGGTGAAGGCCAAGCCGAGTTAAGCGAGACATGGCCGAATGACATGAAGCTTGCAGGAGAAGGAGGTGCCAATAGTCAAACCCTAGCCACGGGCTAGGAAGAATCTGAACAGAACCAAGCACAAAGGACAAGGCGCAAAGCAGCAGAAGGGCAGAAGGAGGTCACGGAGGTGACGGTCCTGGAGCCCGAGGCGTGCAGGTGGGGTTCTCTGGAACTTTGCCGTCATTAGAAGGGCGACACGGAAAGAAGGTCACCGAGTTACTATATTGGGACAAGCATATTCCACGTCAGCCCTAGAGGAGCCAGGGCACCCCTTTATAAGGAGAGGCATGGATTCCTGAGAAGGGGATCGATTCATTCAAGGCCGTAAGGCTCGTGTAGCTTTTCTCTTCTTCCTGCAAACAGCTCGAGGAGCACTTGTAGTCCAGAGAGGAGAAATAAAGATTTGCATGTTAGTCATTTGAGTGTAGAAGTAACTGCATCTTCCCTCCCCGGATCCCTCTAGCATCCATTGGCCCCAAACATTAGCCTACCCATGGCATCTGCCGTGCCACCACCACGACAGTTGGCGCCCACCGTGGGGCCAGCAGCGGTGCTAGCTGGAGTCAAGATCCAGACGGGAAACTTCATCCTCACAGGCGAGCGCGTTGTCTCTGCCTTAGTCCAGAGATTTAATCTCTGTGACTATGTCAGTGATAACGCAGGCAGCTTCAGGAGAAAAGCTCCTCCGCGCAACGACGTCTTCATCAACTTGGGCACGCACCAGATCTACGTCGGCGTCGACACCTCTTGCGTTTATCCTCACCAAGTTATTGTTGCAGGAGAGCCCCCCTCAGCGCTGCAAAGGGTCCGCGTGGAGAATGCCCCGCCAGCAGTGTCGAGGTGATGGTCGCAACCGGGGTACAGGCAGCAACAGGAGGCGCCGGATCAAGCAAGGACCCAACGACGGGAGGACAGGCGACCACAAAGCAAGCAGCTCCACAGCCCACCGAGGTAGATCCGCCAGTAGCCAAGCCAGCCGAGGTGCAGGAGACAACCCCGAAGGCACCAAGGGTAAGATGGCCACCTCTAAAAAGACCAAAAAACATCCTCCAGGCAACCATAGATAACTTAACCACGCCTGTGGCACCGATACTTGATCCGGCTAATGCTCAGGCAGAGTTGGAAGAAACTAGGCAAAAATTACTAGTAGAGGCAAAAAAGGTGTCGGCATTGCGAGAATCCTTAAACAAGACACTGCGAGAATATGCTAAGGCAAATATGCTAGATGTTGCCCCCGAGCGGGTCGATGAATTAAGATTGAGAGGGAAAAACCTCATGAATGATATCAATAAAGAGCATGAGACTCATAAGGCAGATTCAATCGATCTAGGCTTGCCGAGGTATAGCACCCCGGCAAAGAACCTAAGGGCGGCGAATGTCGCTGCACTAGAGTTGGAAGGACTGACCGGCGAAGCTCGGTAGAAACAGCAAGAAAGAGTGAATGAGCTGGTGCGCATTGCGAACCGGCAGAATGAAGAAATGCTTAGGGCAGATCCGGCAAGACCTGGTGCCTCACACATGGTTCATTCGGCTGGGGCAGCACCCGCCCTATCTATGGCAGCAGCATCTTCACCCGGAAACAAGGCGCGGAAAGATAGAGCAGTAACTTCAGGAAAGAGAAACAAGCAGATTGTACCGTATGATCTGGCGGTAGCCGAAAAGGTCAATGAGAACAGAGGCAATGAAAGCCGAGGTAACAGTGGCGAAAGAAACCCCCACCATGCCAACAAAGGCAATGGAAGCCGAGGTAATGGAGACCTCGGAAGATGAAATCATGAGAACAATATCCCAGCAGAAGGAAGGAGGGATCCACCGCCCAATCCTCAGCCGAGGTATGAACCTCAGCAGGAAAGAGAAGTGAGACCAGCTCGCCATAATCAGGAAAATGAGAGGTATAATGATGGTTACTCAGATATGGAGTATGCAGGGCATGGTAGAAACGACCATTATGGAATGCAGGAGAGAGTCATGTACAGAAGCTTGCCATCAAATGATGCAAGACTAAAACTGGACAGGTTGTACCGGTCCGAGTTGTTAGAGGAGCAAGGTCCGCCAAATCCGGCATGTTTCGGACCCCGAATTATGGGCGAGCCACCTGTGCCAAATTTTCAGCTGGCAAGGGGCACAAAAACATATAATGGGAGTACCAAACCACAATATTGGTTAATTGAATATGCCACTGCAGTAAAAATAGCTAGCGGAAACTTGCGATGGGCAGTAAGATATGTCCCGCAAATGCTGGAAGGACCGGCCAGAGTATGGTTGAATAATCTGCCAACAGGTAGTATCAAGACAAGGGACTAATGTTGGGGAGGTGACCCCGGATAGGGTCAAGATAGGGGAAGATAAAAGGAGTTTCTCCTGTCATATGCCAAGTTACTGTCTATATCGGACGAGTCATGTAAAGGTCGACCGAGATAAGCATGACCATGACACCTATGGGAGGAGATGTACACTACCCGGCCGACATACGAGTTAAGTCGGCCGAGTAAGTCCGAATAACCTAAATGCAGGTGAAGACCAAGCCGAGTTAAGCGAGACAGGGCCGAATGACATGAAGCTTGCAGGAGAAGGAGGTGCCAATAGTCAAACCCTAGCCACGGGCTAGGAAGAATCTGAACAGAGCCAAGCACAAAGGACAAGGCGCAGAGCAGCAGAAGGGTAGAAGGAGGTCACGGAGGTGACAGTCCTGGAGCCCGAGGCGTGCAGGTGGGGTTCTCTGGAACTTTGCCGTCATTAGAAGGGCGACACAGAAAGAAGGTCGCCGAGTTACTATATTGGGACAAGCATATTCTTCGAATATGCTTGCCACGTCAGCCCTAGAGGAGCCAGGGCACCCCTTTATAAGGAGAGGCATGGATTCCTAAGAAAGGGATCGATTCATTCAAGGCCGTAAGGCTCGTGTAGCTTTTCTCTTCTTCCTGCAAATAGCTCGAGGAGCACTTTTAGTACAGAGAGGAGAAATAAAGATTTGCATGTTAGTCATTTGAGTGTAGAAGTAACTGCATCTTCCCTCCCCGGATCCCTCTAGCATCCATTGGCCCCAAACATTAGCCTACCCATGGCATCTGCCGTGCCACCACCACGACAGTAATCCAACGGTAATATCGGCGTAATCACCATGTGGTAACGACTCCTATGAAATTGGTAGGAGGCAACCGCTATATAAGGAGAGTGACGGGTGAGTTGCGAGTATTCCTCACATTTCCTAAGATTCCGCGCGCCCTTCAGTCTCCCATTTACTCTCGATCCAGAATCTCCATAGCGAGTTAGCGAACCCAGATATTCGATCTGATGGTGCCCCCAAAGGAATTGTGGGGAAAATCCAAGTGCATTAGGGTGACGCTGAAGTCTTTCGAAGATGCAGGGATCCTCTGCGCCAGAAGATGGCAAATCCCCTCGCCCGGAGAGGTGGAACCGGATCGGTGCGCCGGCGAGTTCATCTGTTTCACTAGCCACCTAGAGAGGGGGCTGGGATTCCCCACGTCAATCTTCTTCCGGCGGTTCTGCTCCTACTACGCCATCAAGCCCTCTGATCTGGGGCCCCACAGCATCTAGCATATCGCCATTTTCGTGGCGTTCTATGAATGCTACCTGGGGTGCCACCCCTACTTGCCGCTATGGCAGGAGTTGTTCCATGTTCGTGTTGGCCGTGAAGGAGCCGGTGGCCCGATGCTGCTAGCAGGATGCCTCACATTCCAAGTGAAGAACAAGCCCCCCTTCCTCGACCTCATGCTACCAAAGAAGGCGGCCAGCGAGTGGAAAAAGCACTGGTTCTACGTCAGCGAGTCGACCCCGGACGGCAAGGTACCGCTCCCAGCGTACACCGCCAAGCGAAGCGAGCCATGCCGGCTGCAGGTGGCCAAGCTCCCGCAGGACCAGAGGATGGTCGTGGACGAGATGCTGATGACGATTCGTCAGCTCAAGAAGGACGGGATCGAGACCATCAATTTGTACAATTGCTGGCTCGGGCGACGATTGGTGCCGCTGGCCAGTCGTTCCCACTAGATGTATGAATACACTGGCAGGGACGACAGAACCAAGGCCTGCACTGCCGAGTGGAAGGTTGATGATTACTCCGCCGCGTTGAAGAAGATCACCGACGCGGAGTATAGCGATCCAAAGGCCGAGATCGCCCCATACACCATGAAGCGCAAGGCACCGACGGCGAGTTTGTTTTACCTTGTTTGTTTTCGCAGTCGTAGAGATGCAATCGCGGTTTGCTAACATGCGTCATTATTTTAGCTGTTCCAAGTCGTGGAGGGCTGGCTCCCTCCCATCAACGACGAGAGCTCAGAAGAGGTCGAAGAGAACCTGAGCGAGTCTTCCGATGACGACGACGAGGCGGTGGAGGTCACCACACCCGCAGCTCGTAAGACTCGCTGGCAGCGGCAACACGAGCTCGAGGCTAGAAGGATCCTCGAGAGACATGACGGGGTGAGGGCGACGCCCAAGAACATAGTTCGCGGCGCGTGGCCACACCATCAAAGAAGAAATCGACGAAGAAGAAGAAAGCGCCCAAAGTGGCGTCTCCACCCCAGTCGGCAGACAGCTTCGCGGCGACCAGCTAAGCCGACGACGTAGAGGCCGTGGCGTCGACAAAAGCACCGGAGGCGATGGATCCGGCCGTTGTGGAGAATGAGATGCCTCTGGCATCGATCCCTCCTCCGTTCTCGACAGTCACGAGGCTCGGAGCTACTTCAACCGTAGAAGTCTCCCTATCGAATGAGACGCCAGCGTTGACCAGAACGGAACTTCCCGTGGCCGCGGCCTCGTCCACGAAGAAGGAATCAGTGTCATGGATTCCTGCCCTGTTCGAGACGGGCATCAGCCGCAAGCTGGGCCAAGAATTGGAGAAGCCGACGCACATCCGCACCGGCCCACGCTACATCCCAGTCGCCAGTTACGTTCTTGCCGTGCCGACTCAGGGTAGTGTTTTGTAGCTGTTGTTTGAGTCGCTGATCGCTCTCTTTACATGACTGGTGTGAAGAAGATTGGTCACCCCTCGGTGGCCAAGGTACCAGCAGTCGCCTCAGGGGAGGAGGCTAATACCTCGAAGAAGAGGAAGGGCGACGATGCCGGGGCACCCGCTGAGGGCGCGAAGAAGAAGAAAGGCGACGACACCGTCATAATTTTGGATGAGCCTGCCGATGCACCAAGCAAAGCTCCGACTGGAGTGGACATGGCCGCGAAGGCTGACGTGGTCGCGGGGTCGTAGTAGGTTGAACCAGCGATGCTGGTCGTGGCGTCGGAGCCCACGACTAGTGCCTCGGGAACGGTGGTAGCGACCTTTCCTCGCTTCATGGCGAGGGCTTCCGCTCCGAGTGCCACGACGCAGTCGCCTTAAGTGCCCGAGGTATTGGGCGCGGAGGTCGAGCAGCGTCGCAGACGCACGCCCTTCGTGCTGTTGTCCGTAGATGTAGTCGAACTGCACAATATTCTGGGTGCATCTATCCAGGTATGTCCAGTCCCCGAGGATCTGCTCGCTGAATTTCAGCGGGTAGGTTCTTATTACTTTTGTTGTCCAGTCTCCGAGTGGCTAGTCGCTGAATTTTAGCGGCTAGGCACTTAGGAATTTTTCGGTGTCCATTCCCTGAGTGGCTAGTCGCTAAATTTCAGCGGCTAGGCACTTAGGAATTTTTCATTGTCTTCTCACATTTATTTCATCATTGCAGGGCCTTCAACGTGAATCGGCGGAGTGACTGGCTGCCAAGGAGCTTCTGGAGTGCCCGATCCGTCCAGGAGGTGAATCAGTAGCTGCAAACGACCGCATGTAGGTGTTCGGGTTACCTTATCAATTCCTTTGCTTGTGCTTGATTGGAGTCTCACTCTCGTTTTGTTGCAGAGGAGCATTCCTCCACGGTTGCCAAGGCCCGCGAGGGTCTTGTCCCGGCCAGCGAGTTGGAAGCTGCCCAGTCGTCGTTGACCACCGCAGAGAGGAGGGTTGCCGAGCTGGAGAAGGAGCTCAAGGCCACCAAGGCGGAAGCGAGCTCGTCGGAGGAGAGGGCCAAGGCTAATGCCGCTGCAGCGGCGGACGAGTGGAAGGTCTCCGACGCTCTTGTCGCCGAATTGCAAGACGAGTTGTCATGTCTTCAGGACTTTACCACTAGGCTCTGCGGTCCAATCCTTGGTGAGTTTCTTAGACTTGTTGTTATGTCAGCGAGTCCCCGAGCGGGCGGGTCGCTTATGCTGGAGAGTCCCTGAGTGGGTGAACCCGGAGTTGTGCATCCTTATGATACTGAATTGGTGTTGATTGCAGGGAAAGTAATCGACAACGAGCCTGAGGCGCGGACGTATGGCTCCAAGCAGTGCGTCACCATGCTGGTGGACTCTGCCGCCCTCTCAGCGACATGCATTCGCATATCTCCAGGAGATCTCTCCCATGAAAGTGATTCCCAGCAAGCTCACGGAGGTGTGGCGCTACCTTGAAAGGGCGCCGGCGGTGGTCGACTATATGTCGCGGTCGGCTTTTCACTACGAGGCCGCGACTGCGCTGAGCCTTGGGCTCACGCACTTCCCCAATGACTTCGACCTCGACGATGTTACC
This sequence comes from Avena sativa, assembly GCA_916181665.1. Taxonomy (NCBI): domain Eukaryota; kingdom Viridiplantae; phylum Streptophyta; class Magnoliopsida; order Poales; family Poaceae; genus Avena; species Avena sativa. The sequence goes on along the minus strand of OV702284.1, from coordinate 263,400,943 downwards.
AGCGGGTACCCATCGGCGACCGGCTCGGTGGAATCGCCGAAGTCTAGAGGTTGACCACGAAGGAGGCTGTGTACTCCGAGCGGGTGCTAGCGATGGGCGACCTTCTGCCGTACTAGGAGACGATCGTGGCTCCAAATGACGCCGAGCCAGCGCACCGTGACTTCAAGATGGAGCAACCATTCCGGTCGGTGATGGCGGGCAGCCTGACGACATACCCCTCGAATCCATGGGTGCCCTTCATTCGCATTCGTGGTGGTGGCGGCGCGTCGTCCTCGAAGCCTGCGGAGTAGACAGTTTGCCGATTGGCGTTTGTATTAGTATAAATAGATAAGTCTGAGCCCTTATAAGCGAACAATATTTTGTTGTTGTAAGGAATGATGGCATATTGAGTCAGTTTGTTTTGATTTTGGTTGATTTGTGGTGCGAGTCCCCGAGCGCGTCCGCCCTTTAATGGGGTTTACCTCGTGTTTGTGTATGCTTATTTGTTTTTTGTCTGTTAGTTAGTTGAGGTCGACTCGCCGTGGCTTGGAAAGCCAGTCAATTGGCGACCCCAAGGGATGCTCTATACTTAGCCGTTTTCTCGGACAGAATGGGGTCGGTTGGGCAAGTCCCCGAGCGTGGTACTTAGCTGTTCTAGTCACATGCCCAAGGTAGGTGAGGACGAAGCGTGTTGTGCATGGCGCGTCACTCCGCCTAACTCGAGGAGCCAGTCGTATGGCGAGTCCAGGGCGCGCTCTCGTACTTGGTGTGTTCCCGAGCCACGCGGGTGTAGACTGAAGTGAGTCCCCGAGCGTGGTACTTAACCGTTCATGTCGTTGCGCCGAGGTTGCGTTGGACCAGGTTGCTATAAGAAGGTGTGCGGTTGTCTTGGCCCGGCGGGCCAGTAGAGCAGGGCGACTCTGATAGGGGCTCCAGTGTGGCGTTTTTCATATACCACACAAGGCTCGAGTTTCTTCGATGCCCTTGCGTCGCACTACTTAGCCATGCCGGTCACGCAACCAAGGGTTGAGTTCCGTGATTAGCGTATTGCTGTAGTTACGAGTGCGATTGGCACAAGTTTTGGAGTGTAGACACAATTTGTGCGAGTCGAATATATTTTATTGCATGGCGGAGGGAGTACAGGTCGGAGTTATAGGTGTAGAATTTCCTTACGAGGTTTACATTCCACGTCCGCATGACGTCGAGTTGTTCGTCGCCTCGAACATCGATGAGGTAGTAGGCATCATTGCCGAGGACTCAGACTATGGCGAATGGTCCTTCCATGGGGGGAGAGCTTGTGTAGGCCCTTCTTGTCCTGGATCAGTCGCATGACCAGGTCGCCTTCCTAGAAGGTGTGAGTCCGGACTCGGCCGCTATGGTAGCGGCGGAGTCCCTGCTGGTAGATGGTGGTACGGGATCGAGCCAGGTCGTGTGCTTAGTCAAGCTGGTCGACCCCATATTGGCGTGCGAGCTCGTTGTCGGCCTCCGCGTAGTTGATGACCCTGGGCGAGTCGTGCTCCAGGTCAGTCGGCATCACGGCCTTGGTGAAGGGTTTCGTAGCATAGTAAATCAAAAAATTTCTACGGATGCGAACAAGAAAGCCAAGATCTAATCTAGGAGATGCAATCAACGAGATAGATAGATGAGATCTTCATACCCTTGAAGAAATCGCACAGCGGAAACATTCAACGGAACGTGGGTGATGTAGTCGAACTAGCCTTCTCCTCCTCGCGATCCGATCCGATCCAACGCCGCAAGTGACGGTGCCTCCGAGAGATGCATACGTACGGTGTCGTGACGTCTCCTCCTTCCTTGGTCCAGCAAGTGGGGTGGAGAGATGGATTGGATCTGCAGCACGACGGCGTGGTGCTATGGTGGAGAGTTTCTGCGGCAGGGCTTCGCCTACGTGCAGTCGGGAGAGAGAGAGAGGTGGAGGGCAGCAGGACGGCGGCTAGGGTTGAAGGAGTGGGGGGGAGGGGTGCGCCCCTGCCCACCTTATATAGGGGCTGGACGGCCCCCTTGGCCCCTCCTCCAAGCCCTAGGGCGGCGGCCCCAAGGGTTGGAGTGGGGGGCAAGTTTCCCCCTCCTTCTAGAAGGGTTCCCTAGGGTTTGGCCGGCTGGGACTATGGGGCCTTGTGCCCCTGGCCCAAAGCGGCCAGGGCACTCCCTCTTAGGCCCACGCACCCCTCCGACAAGTCGGGCCACGTTGGTCCCACTCCGGAAGCTTCTAGAACCTTCCGGTACAATACCAAATACTCTGAAACGATTCCGAAATCCAAAAACTGCTTTCCTTTATATGAATCTTATTCTCCGGACCATTCTGGAACCTCTCGTGATGTCCTGGATCTCATCCGAGACTCCGAACAAAAACACATAAACCAATTATCCATTCTATCCTAGCGTCGAGGCACGTTAAGTGTGTGACCCTGCGGGTTCGAGAATATGCAGACATGATCTTCTATCAATAATCAACAACGGGATCTGGAAACCCATATTGACTCCCACATATTCATCGATGATCATATCGGATGAACCACGATGCCATGATTCAATTAATCCCATATATGTATTCCCTTCGTCACGCGATATTTTACTTTCCCGAGATTCGATCATTGGTATCGGCATACCTAGTTCAATCTCGTTCACAACAAGTACTTTACTCATTCCGTAATCCGATATCACTTTGTGATTAACTCTTTAACCACATGCTTGAAAGCGGTGTTGATATCAATTACCGAGTGGGCCCGAAGTATATCTCTCCGACTCGGGAGGGACAAATTCCATCTCGATACATACAACCCAACAAGTACTTTCCGATCACCTGAGAGACACCTTTATGATCACCCTCACATAGGATGATGTTTGATGACCTCAAAGATTTCTTCCGATACCAGGGAGTTGTATTATCTCATGGTCTAAGGAATACAATACTTGACATCAGAAAAAGCTTCGCAAAGATGAACACGATGATACGATCTAATTGCTCTGCTTAATTTGGGTCCGTCCATCATATCATTCTCCTAATGAAATGATCTCATTATTAATCGACAACTCATGTCTATGGTTAGGAAACCTTTAACCATCATTAATCAATGAGCTAGTCCATAGAGGCGTACTAGGGACACGGTGTTGTTCATAAACCACACAAGTATCAAAGTTTTCGCTTAATACAATTCTAGCATGGAATATAAACTTTATCATGAACAAGAATTATAACAATAACATCTTTATTATTGCCTCTAGGGCATAATTACAACAGTATCCCACTTGCACTAGAGTCAATAATCTAGTTTACATCTGGCAACAATCTAACACCCATGGCATTAAGGTGCTGATCATGTTTTGCTCGTGGAAGAGGTTTAGTCAACGGATCTGCGACATTCAGATCCGTGTGTACTTTGCTAATCTTCAGATCTCCATCTGCTATATAATCTCGAATTATATGAAAACGGCGGTTGATGTGCTTGGTCTTTGGATGATATCTTGGTTCCTTAGCCAGTGCTATGGCGCCAGTGTTGTCGCACAATATCTCTAGTGGGTCCAAGACACTTGGAACCACACCAAGCTCAGTGATGAAGTTCCTGATCCAAACTCCTTCACTTGACGCTTCTGAAGCAGCCATGTATTCCGCTTCCGTTGTAGATCCCGCGATCACGCTTTGCTTGCAGCTTCTCCAGCTCACAGCTCCTCCATTCAAAATATAAACGTATCCCGTCTGAGATTTAGAATCATCTGGGTCGGTGTCGAAACTAGCGTCGATGTAACCTTTTACGACGAGCTGCTCATCACCTCCATAGACCAAGAACATTTCTTTAGTCCTATTTAAATACTTTAGGATGTTCTTTATGGCTGTCCAGTGTTCCACTCCTGGATCACTTTGGTATCTGCTCGTCAAACTAAGAGCATTGGACACATCCGGTCTATTTCATAGCATGGCATACATAATATAACCTATGGCCGAGGCATATGGCACTTTGCTCATAGTATCTCTATCTGTTACCGTAGCTGGACACTGAGCCTTGCTCAATACTTACCTGACAACATGGGCAATGAACCTTTCTTTGCTTTATCCATTCTGAACCTTTTCAAAAATTTGTCTAGGTATGTACTTTGGCTTAAAGCTATTAGGCTTCTTTGTCTATCTCTATAGATTTTGATGCCCAATATATAGGCAGCTTCTCCTAGGTCTTTCACTGAAAAACATTTATTCAAATAACTCTTCACATCGTTAAGCATACTAATGTCATTTCCAGTAATCAATATGTCATCCACATATAGTACTAAAAATGTCACTGAGCTCCCACTCACTTTCTTGTAGATACAAGCTTCGTAGAAATTTGGAACAAATCCAAAGCTCTTGATCACTTGATCAAAATGAAGGTTCCAACTCTGAGATGCTTGCTTCAGTCCATAAATGGAACGCTGAAGTTTGCACACCTTATCAGCATCCTTAGGATCGACAAAACCTTCGGGCTGCATCATATACAACTCTTCATCAATGTTGCCATTGAGGAACGCAGTCTTGACATCCATCTGCTATATTTCATAATCATGAAATGCAACAATTGCTAATAAAATCCGAATGGACTTAAACATCGCTACGGGAGAGAAAGTCTCATCGTAGTCAACACCTTGAACTTGTCGAAAACCTTTTGCGACAAGCCGAGATTTATAGACAGTAACATTACCATCTACGTCCGTTTTCTTCTTGAAAATCCATTTGCACTCAACGGCCTTACTGTCGCTAGGAGGGTCCACCAAAGTCCATACTTGGTTTTCGCTCATGGATCCCAATTCGGATTTCATGGCCTCTAGCCATTTCTCAGAGTCTGGGCTCATCATTGCTTCCTCATAGTTTGTAGGTTCACTGTTGTCTAACAACAAGATGGGTAAGACAGGGTTGCCGTACCATTCAGGAGTGGCACGTGACCTTGTCGACCTGCGAAGTTCAGTAGTAGAATCATTCGAAGTTTCATGATTCTCGTCATTAGCTTCCTATCTTGTTGGTGCAGACGGCACTGGAACAATTTCAGATGCTGCGCTACTCTCCAACTCGAGAGAAGGTTCAATAACCTCGTCTAGCTCTACCTTCCTCCCACTCACTTCTTTCGAGAGAAACTCCTTCTCAAGAAAGGATCCGTTCTTTGCAACAAACACTTTGCCTTCGGATCTGTGGTACAAGGTATACCCAATCGTTTCCTTAGGGTATCCTATGAAGACGCATTTCTCCGCTTTGGGTTCGAGCTTGTCCGGCATCAACTTCTTGATGTAAGCTTCGCATCCCCAAACTTTAAGAAACGACAACTTAGGTTTAGCACCAAACCACAGTTCATACGGTGTCGTCTCAACGGATTTAGATGGTGCCCTATTTAAAGTGAATGCAGCGGTTTCTAATGCATAACCCCAAAATGATAACGGCAAATCTGTAAGAGACATCATTGATCGCACCATATCTAATAGAGTCCGATTCCGGTGTTCAGACACACCATTGCGCTGTGGTGTTCCGGGTGCGTGAGTTGCGAAACGATTCCGCTTGCTTTAAGATGCGTGAGAAAATCATAACTCAAATATTCACCTCCACAATCGGATTGTAGAAATTTAATTTCCTGTTACGATGGTTTTCCACTTTGTTCTGAAATTCCTTGAACTTTTCAAACGTTTTAGATTTATGTTTCATTAAATAGATATACCCATATCTACTTAAGTCATCAGTAAAAGTGAGAAAATAGCGATATCCACCGCGCGTCGAAACACTCATTGGTCCGCATACATCGGTATGTATGATTTCCAATAAGTCCGTTGCTCGCTCCATTATTCCGGAGAACGGGGTTTTGATCATCTTGCCCATGAGGCACGGCTCGCACGTGTCAAATGATTCAAAATCAAGAGACTCCAAAAGTCCATCAGAATGGAGTTTCTTCATGCGTTTTACACCTATATGACCTAGACGGCAGTGCCACAAATAAGTTGGATTATCACTATCTACCTTGCATCTCTTAGCCTCAATGTTATGGATGTGCGTTTCATTGCTTTCGAGATTCAGAAGAAATAAACCATTCACAACAGGTGCATGACCATAAAATATGTTATTCATGTAAATGGAACAACCATTATTCTCCGATTTAAATGAATAACCGTCTTGCAATAAACACGATCCAGATATGATGTTCATGCTCAACGCAGGCACATAATAACAATTATTAAGGTTTAAAACTAATCCGGAAGGTAAGGAGAGCGTGCCGACGGCCATCACATCAACTTTTGATCCATTGCCAACACGCATCGTCACCTCATCCCTCGCTAGCCGCCGTCTATTCCGTAGCTCCTGTTTCGATTTATAAATATTAGCAACTGAACCAGTATCAAATACCCAGGCACTACAACGAGCGCTAGTAAGGTAAACATCAATAACATGTATATCAAATATACCTTTAATGGTGCCAGCCTTCTTGTCCGCTAAGTACTTCGGACAGTTGCGCTTCCAGTGACCCTTGTCCTTGCAATAGAAGCACTCAGTGTCCGGTTTAGGGCCAGACTTGAGCTTCTTCTCAGCAGGGGCAACACGCTTGCCGCTGCCTTTCTTGAAGGATTTCTTTGCACCCTTACCTTTCTTTAAGCTAGGGGTCTTGTTGACCATCAACACATGATTATCTTTCTTGATATCCACCTCCGCAGCTTTTAGCTTAGTGAAGAGCTTAGTGATCGTATTAGTGGAACCAATTTGATTGTGAGTAACTACAAAACCTTTGTAGCTAGGAGGGAGTGATTGCAGAACTCTGTCAATCTTGAGCTCTTCTGGAATATTGCAGTCCAGTTGCTCAAGACGTTGAGTGTATCCCGACATCTTAATGGCGTGCTCACTAACGGAACTCCCTTCCTCCATCTTGCAGTTAAAGAACTGCTCAGAGATCTCATATCTCTCAGAACGGGCCTGAGTCTGAAACATGGTTTTCAGTTCCTGAGGAATCTCAAAGGGCCCGGCGAACTCCTCAAAACGATTTTTGAAGGTCCGGTTCCATAGCAAACAACATGGTACTCTTAATCACTCCATAATCATCTTTGCGCGACTGATAAAAAACTTTTCATCAGCCGGTGCATCAATAGCAGGGGCGTCACCTAGCGCTTTATAGTCCTTTTGTCCGCTAGCGAGAATGATTCTCAGATTGCGGAACCAGTTAGTGAAGTTAGACCCATTGTTCTTAAGCTTTTATTTCTTAGCAAAAACGTTGAAGTTGAAGTTGGACTTAGCCATTTGATCTACAAAATTTGCAAATACAACTTAGACTATGTTCATGATAACTAGTTCAACTTAATCAAATTACTAGATGAACTCCCACTAAATTCGACATCCCTCAAGTTGTTTAGTGAACACGATCCAAATTCACCACACCTAATCCGATCTTCACAAGAAGAGATGTGGTTTCAATGGTGGACAACAAAGTGTCGATCATATCATTCATATGACTCATGCTTAACCTTTCGGTTCGTGTGTTCCGAGGCCATGTCTGTACATGCTAGGCTCATCAAGTCAAACCCAAGTATTTCCGCGTGTGCAAAACTGGCTTGCACCCGTTGTATATGAACGTAGAGTTTATAGCACCCGATCATCATGAGGTGCTTGAACACGAAGAACTTTCGCAACGGTGCATACATGGGGAGAACACAATTTTATCTTGATCTTTAGGTGAGGAATCATCTTATAATGCTACCGTCGCGATCTAAGCATGATAAGATACATAAAAGGATAAACATCACATGCATATAATTTTATGTGACATGGTATAGCCAATCTCCGCGCAATGATCTCCATCTTGTGCGCTCCAGCATGATATCCATCACTCCACCATGATTGCCTCCACCACGAATAGCAACTACAAATATTGCTAACTACTTAGCGATAAAGTAAAGCTATTACATGGCGTATAAGAAGTTGACACACAGGTCATACACAATTATAAAGACAACCATATGGCTCCTGCCGGTTGTGTACTCATCGACATGCAAGTCGTGAAATATTACAAAACATGATCATCGCATACATCATACACATCATGTCTTGGGCCATACCATATTACAAAACACTCCCTGCAAAAACAAGTTAGACGCCTCTACTTTGTTGTTGCATGTTTTACGTGGCTTATGGGAGTATTAAGCTCAGAACGATTCTTACCTAGGGAAAACCACAACGGTGATATTATGGTTGCCAACATCCGGTGTAAATCCCATGACTACTATAGTGAGAGAAACTGGCATCCACCAGCCGCATGTGTGGAACAAGCCACACGTCAAGTGCGGAGCCGGCCTCGCGAACGAGGTCGCGTAAAGTTGGCCTGGACCGCTTCGATCTCACTATGCCGCGCCATAAGAAATACACAACAAGAGGCTTGCAACAGAAAACATCAATGCCCGCAACAAGCATGTTGCGTTCTACTCGTGAAACACATCTACGCATACATCTAGCTCTGATACCACTGAAGGGTTTCGTAGCATAGTAAATCAAAAAAATTCTACGGATGCGAACAAGAAATCCAAGATCTAATCTAGGAGATGCAATCAACGAGATAGATAGATGAGATCTTCATACCCTTGAAGAAATCGCACTGCGGAAACGTTCAACAGAACGTGGGTGATGTAGTCGAACTAGCCTTCTCCTCCTCGCGATCCGATCCGATCCAACGCCGCAAGTGACGGCGCCTCCGAGAGATGCACACGTACGGTGCCGCGACGTCTCCTCCTTCCTTAGTCCAGCAAGTGGGGTGGAGAGATGGATTGGATCTGCAGCACGACGGCGTGGTGCTATGGTGGAGAGTTTCTGCGGCAGGGCTTCGCCTATGCGCAGTCGGGAGAGAGAGAGAGGTGGAGGGCAGCAGGACGGCGGCTAGGGTTGAAGGAGTGGGGGGGGGGTAGGGGTGCGCACCTGCCCACCTTATATAGGAGGATGGCCAACCCCCTTGGCCCCTCCTCCAAGCCCTAGGGCGGCGGCCCCAGGGGTTGGAGTGGGGGGCAAGTTTCCCCCCTCCTTCTAGAAGGGTTCCCTAGGGTTTCGGGTTTGGCCGGCTGGGCCTATGGGGCCTTGTGCCCCTGGCCCAAAGCGGCCAGGGCACTCCCTCTTAGGCCCACACACCCCTCCGACAAGTGGGGCCACGTTGGTCCCACTCCGGAAGCTTCTAGAACCTTCCGGTACAATACCGAATACTCCGAAACGATTCCGAAATCCAAAAACTGCTTTCCTTTATATGAATCTTATTCTCCGGACCATTCCGGAACCTCTCGTGATGTCCTTGATATCATCCGAGACTCCGAACAAAAACTCATAAACCAATTATCCATTCTATCCTAGCGTCGAGGCATGTTAAGTGTGTGACCCTACGGGTTCGAGAATATGCAGACATGATCTTCTATCAATAATCAACAGCGGGATCTGGAAAACCATATTGACTCCCACATATTCATCGATGATCATATCGGATGAACCACGATGCCAGGATTCAATTAATCCCATATATGTATTCCCTTCGTCACGCGATATTTTACTTGCCCGAGATTCGATCGTTGGTATCGGCATACCTAGTTCAATCTCGTTCACATCAAGCACTTTACTCGTTCCGTAATCCGATATCACTTTGTGATTAACTCCTTAACCATGTGCTTGCAAGCGGTGTTGATATCGATTACCGAGTGGGCCTGAAGTATATCTCTCCGACTCGGGAGAGACAAATTCCATCTCGATACATACAACCCAACAAGTACTTTCCGATCACCTGAGAGACACCTTTATGATCACCCTCACATAGGATGATGTTTGATGACCTCAAAGCTTTCTTCCGATACCAGGGAGTTGTATTATCTCATGGTCTAAGGAATACAATACTTGACATAAGAAAAAGCTTCACAAAGATGAACACAATGACACGACCTAATTGCTCTGCTTAATTTGGGTCTGTCCATCATATCATTCTCCTAATGACATGATCTCATTATTAATTGACAACTCATGTCTATGGTTAGAAGACCTTTAACCATCATTAATCAATGAGCTAGTCCATAGAGGCGTACTAGGGACATGGTGTTGTTCATAAACCACACAAGTATCAAAGTTTCCGCTTAATACAATTCTAGCATGGAATATAAACTTTATCATGAACAAGAATTATAACAATAACATCTTTATTATTGCCTCTAGGGCATAATTCCAACACTTGGCGCCGTATACCATGAAGAAGGGCGTGAACCCCGTTGACCGATTGATGGAGGTGCGGATGCCCCATATGATGGAGGGGAGCTCTTCGACCCAGCATCCCGAAGTTCGCTCGAGGGGAACTTGCAGTCGCGGCTTGAGGCCATGGAGGATGCTCTGGTTGGTGTGTTCCGCCTGGCCGTTGGACTCCGGGTGGGCGACTGAGGCAAGGTCGAGCCATATTTTGTGCTCCTCATAGTATTCGGCCATGGCGCCCTTGGCGAAGTTGGTGTCGTTGTCAGTGATGATGCTGTGTGGGAATCCGTAGCGGTAGATGAGCTCCATCCACTTGGTGAATTTATCGACTGCGACTAGGAGGTGGGTGTATCTGGAGGGGGCCTTCTTGAAGGGTCCCACCATGTCCATGCCCCATACGGCGAATTGCCAGGTGATGGGGATGGTCTTGAGTGCCGAGCTGGGTACGTGCATCTGGTTGGCGTACTTCTGTCATCCGACGCAGCGTTGGACGATGTCGATCGCGTCGGCGTGCGTGGTGAGCCAGTAGAAGCTGTGTCGCGTGGCCTTGGCAACCAGAGATCAGGGGTCGGCATGGTGGCCGCAGTCGTCGGCGTGGATGTCGTGGAGGATCTTGCGTCCTTCCTCGGGTTGCACGCACCGTTGGAACACGCCTGTTACGCTCCGTTTGTGGAGCTCACCGTTGATGATGACGAAGGACTTGCAATGGCGCACGATCATGCGTGCCTTCATCTTGTCTGCTGGCAGGGTCCCGCCTTCGAGGTAGGCGAGGTATGGTGCGGTCCAGTCACTGGGTTCTGCGACCATGGCGACCAGGCTAGGCTTTGGTTGCAGTGGGATCTCGAGGTCGATCTCCTTCGGGGGAGAGACAAAGGGCTTGTGGATGGTGTCGAGAAAGACGTCGGCAGGTGGAGTTTGACGATCCGACCCGAAGCGAGAGAGGGAATCGGCCTCCTTGTTCTTGCGTCGGTCGATCCACTTGACGGAATAGCCGGCTAAGTGGCCCCCCAGTTGGTCCACTACTTGGTGGTATGCTGTCATGGTGGGGGAGACAGCGTCGCAGGTTCCGGTGACTTGTCCGGCGACGAGGTCAGAGTCGCCGTAGCATCGTAGGCGATTGACCTTCATCTCCTTGGCGTCCCGCATGCCGTGAAGGAGGGCCACACACTCGGCCATGTTGTTGGTGCAGGGGGTGAAGTCGAGGTACAACATGTAGCGGATCTTGTCACCCTTGGGCAAGGTGAGTACGATTCCTGCTCCTGCGTCGTCCGTGTTCTTGGACCCGTCAAAGTGGAGCGACCAGTAGTGGAGGTATGGCAGCTTCTCCGACTGTTGCGCCTCAGGAAGTCCGCTAGATCCTGTGACTTGATCGCTTTGTGTGGATCGTACTTGATGTTGTGGACACCGATTTCGACGGCCCACTTGGTGATCCGCCCATTCACCTCGCGGTTGCGGATAATGTCCTGCAGCGGCACAGAGGAGACAACCATGATTGGGTGCTCCTGGAAGTAGTGCGGTAGCCGTCGCTGGGCTCGGAAGACCACGTACACCAGTTTCTGGTATTGCGAGTAGCGCTGTCGCGAGTCTATGAGGTGTCGTGGTATTGCCGACGAGTACGCCATGGAGGGGTCCTCACAGTGCGTGTTTAGAGACGTGGGGGAAGGCGGACGGTTGACGGGTACGAGGTAACACAGCTTACCCAGGTTCAGATCCCACGACGGTGGCGAAATCCTACTCCTGCTATAAATCACTATAAGGGCAATATGCCGAGTTACAGAGATAGGTTCGCTGTGCGAGGTTGTATGAATCGATGACCTAAAGGCTCCCATAGGCCCGACTTATATAGTCGCCAGGTCCTAGGGTTACAGGGAAAAGTCCTAGCCGGACAGGTTACAGAGTCCTACACTGTCTATTACTAGTCTTGTGTATCTTGCACTCCAAGGCTCCGGGTACGCTGATGACTCCACTGTAGCCTTCCTTTATCCAGCATGGGCCTCCCTTCTGGATCCATCTAACTGGACCGCCCAGCAGGCCATGGGCCATGCTACCAACTATGGACCACCCGGGTTATCCGGATAGGAGACATGCTATGAGGATACCCATATAGCATATCCCCAATAGTAGCCCCCGGAGAACTCCGAGATCTTGCGCCGTCTTGCCTCTTCGTGTAGAATGCTCCGTCTAGATGGATGTCGGCAAATTGTCAAGCAATATCTTGTAGTCCTCCCAAAGAACCGTGCAAGGCTTTCTTCGTCTTCAATATGTAAGTCGGAGAAATGCTGATTCTTCCATCGTACTCTTCCGTAGCCGGACTGGATTCGTCCATGCCGAAATCTTCTGATGTAACGGCTCATCTGCCTATGTCATCTACGACGACGTAGGCTTAGGTCAGCGACGCCTCATAACTCACACGTGCAGAGAACGCAATCATGTCTGATTTTCCCGCGTGAGCGATACGAACCATTGGCGGCGACGGTTGGAGACGTGGCGAAATTTCCGCGCACGTTCGCGAACACGTCGCCTATGCGGCAACCGTCCGATCAAGCTGCACGAATCTTGACGCTGGGGATGATAAATAGTAACCGTGGTGGAATTTATACCTTTTACCTCATTCTCTCCTCGCGTCGTCTTCTTCCCCCAGCGCGTGCCCCCTCGAGCTCTCCGCGCCGAACTCGCGAACATCCCTAGCCTCAATCCGCACCATCCACATCCAACAACAGCACCTCTCCTTCCATGGCTAGCAGCAGCACCTCTCCTTCCATGGCAGCGTCGAGCGATGCCGCGGTGAATCCGGCGAGCTCGGTCGTCGTGCCCCCAGAGGGCTTGGTCATCCCCGTCATGGAGGTGATTGAGTCCACCGGCGGCGACCACAATCTGGCGGCGCTGGAGCCGTTGGAGGAGGAGCTAGATTCGCAAAAGGGCGACTGGCGCGGCTCAGATATCACCGACCGTGACATCCAAGAGCTGATCACCGAGGGCTACCTCCCTGCGACGGAGGGGCTCGTCTGGCGGGCGACGCCGACCGGCGAGGTGACACCTTCTCCCCAAGCCAGAGAAAAGGTGTACCTCAAAGCCCAACTGGTACGCGGAGTCTCCTTTCCCATGTCCAACTTCGTCCTGTCCGTCTTGAACCACTACAGAGTCCATCCCTAGAATCTTTCTCCCGACAGTATCTTAGCGCTTAGAAACTACGCGGCGCTCTGCGAGGGTTACTTAGGGATAAAGCCTAGGCTAGACCTCTTTGTGTACTTCTTCACCGTAAAACGTGAAGCCGGAGCCAGTAAGGAAGAATTTAGGAATTGCGGCACCATAAGCTTCAAGATACGACCTGACCGGCGGTTCCCCGACATCGTCGGCCACGAGTCCTGCAAAAATTGGCAACAGACGTACTTCTACGGCCTAGACATTCCTCTGGCTGGCCGACAAGTAACGTACCCAGACTTCATTGACGGAGCCGCCACTGAAGCCTCGTCATGGAGATCCCAGGCCTCACTTCCCTCCGACCTCGATGCTTCCCGCGCCATAAGGCGGATACAATGGTTCGTAGAGACGGGTTTGACCGGCTTGGACCTAGCCATGTGCTAGTTCATCAGGCGAATCCAACCTCTGCAGCACCGCGCGAAGCTCATGCACGAGTATACCAGCGATAGAAGGGATAGCCTCCGCATCTCCGTGGATAACTTCTCGAGCGACTCCGTCGAGCTCCGCCTTAAGGACATCGTCAAGGTGAAGGACAAGAAGCGTGGCTTCACCATCACCTACTACATGTTCGTAGATGGCAAGTGCCCAAAGGTAGGTATTTATTTTCCGTGTATGACATATACTAGCAAATGTCATCTCATCTAACACGGTGACTTCTCAATTAATAGCTTAGCGATCTAGAGGAGGACAACCTGGCTGCCCAAATCTACGATCCAAAGATGAAGGAAGTCACGATCGTGTTCGACGATGATGCTCCGTTGGCGCGAAAGCGGAAGAGCTCCACCTCTGACGCTGCCGACGGAGGCAAGAAGAAAAAGACAGAGGGTGGAGCCTCCAAGAAGACTACCGCCGCCCTGGAGGCGGAAAAGAGAAAAGTTACCGGGATCCCCTTTGCCAAAGCACCCCCACTTGTGTAAGCTTCTTTCTTTCTGACATTGTCTATTTATCTGTCTTGCTCCTGTACTTATGCATTTTGCACGTTTCAGGAAGAAAGCCACGACCAGCCTCAAGAAGACCTCCAAATTGGGGGCTTCTAGAACCATCAAGGACATGCTGCATCGTGACGCATCTCCCGCCATCGCCCCTACCACTCCCTCCGTCAAGCCTTCTTCTGCCCTGACAAGCTCACAAGCTAAGGAGGCATCTGGCCCTTCCGCCATGGAAGTGGACTCAGGTGCCTCTACCGAGGTTGTTGTCGTCGGCGAGCAGGCGACGCAGGAGAGTGCCGCCCACCAAATGGCTGAAGCTATGGCTAAGGATGCCATCGATGGCGGTAAGGCGGTGGTGGAAGCAGGTACCTCTGTCGTTGGCGGCGCCCCCGCACCCAAGAAAACCATATCCTATCCAAAGATAGTCTATCCGGTACTTACTCCGGGTAACACTGCTTTGGTCCCTGGTGCGGCACCGACATCTCCGACGTGCGGTCTAGAGGATCTCCGCCGACAAGCAGAAATCTTGCAAGGAAACAGCGAATCCTTTGGCAAGCTGCTGGACGAGAGTGCTACAAACCTCAAGATCATTGCACTTGTAAGTTTTATTTTCCTTTTGCATTTCATATGAGTATCCCACTGTATCCCACGAGGATGTAGACGGAAAACCATAGGTTTTGCATCTATATGCTCTAAGAGTGACTAAGTTAGAAAACCTCTCACTGTAGCCCCCAAGCATGTAGGTGGAATGAATTATTCCGACTAGATGCTTTAAGAGTAGCATACACAGTGTTTATAAATTTCCATACTGTAGCCACCAAGTCTCTAGTTGTAACTGAATTAGTTCCGACTAGATGCTTAAAGAAAAGCTAAGCATATATCCGAGTTAAAAAAGCTTTATACCGTATCCCCCAAGCTTCTAATAGAGAACTGAATTAGTTCCGACTAGATGCTTAAAGAAAATCTAACCAAATTCTAAGTCAAAAACTCTCGCTGTAGCCCCCGAGCGTCTAGGTGGAAAACTTCCGGCTAGATGCTCCAAGCAGACCAAACAACGTTTTAACTTTGACCCTTTTTTCCACAGAACGAGAGTGCTCGGAGGGGCATGGCCAATGACAAGTACCACAAGATGCGCACAGACCTGGAAGCTGAAAAGGGTAAAACTGCCTTCTTGAAGGAACAAATCACCAAGAGCAGGCGTCTGTTTTCTTTTTCGCATTCCGACTTGGTTTTGTGCCCATATTCTCCGAGTACTCACTGTGTACTTTTCTTTCTCCGACTTGCCGAAACCATCGCCAATGCCAAGAATATTGTCGAACAATCCAAGCACATTCAAGAGCTGGATAGCGAGAACAAAATTCTTAAGCAGGAGAGGAAAGACATGCTGAAAATGCACGAGGAGTCAATGAAAGCCCTGCAGGACTCCGCCACCGAGGAAATCAATCACTTGAAGGAGGAGATTGCGATCTTAGAAGATCAGAAGCAAGCAGCCGATGAGCAGAATCAATGCCATAGCGAGGCATATAAGCTCCTCCAACAAGATAAAGAATCTTTGGCGGACACCCTCTGGCAGGCTGAGGCCAACATCTTCAATAAGTTTTCTCCATCTTGGATTTCTGTAGTCTGGGTATTCTGAATTGTTGAACTCATGCGCTCCTTGTAGGAATTTGCAGCTCCTATGGGTTTAACCCGATCGCCTCCTCCAGCCAAGGAATGCATGGTTCTTGCCGGCAACTTTATCAACACCGCTATTATGCAAGCCAAGGAGATCGCCAAGCCCCTCCAGATAAAATATCAAGGCATCGGACTCCGTGGCGAAGTACTCGGAGATTCTGCGCCGAGCCCCCGAACGTATCACAAGCTGGAAAGCTTCATGTGCACGGGCTGGCGCAAGGATGGCGCTGTCAATGGTGAAGGCACACTACGAAGATGCCGACATCGACACGGTGACCTCTGGCATTCCCGACGTAGACGACGATGGCAAAGAGATTAACCATGAATCCATCTTGTTGTCGCTCGCGGGCTATGACACTAGAGTTGCTGAGTTGGTGGACGTCGACGTCTTTGTGCCAATGAACACCATTGATAGCGGCAACCAAGGTTCCTCCGAGTCCCTCCACAGCGCCGACTTCGAGGGTGGTTCTCCGACTGGTGATGATGTTGCTTCTAAGTCTCCTGCGCCAAAGGAATGAAGAACAACTTTGTAATATTTGTTTCACCTTTGGTGCATATGCGAAAAAAACTTATTGATGTAACTTGAGCCAAAAAACAATGTTGCATGTCCTGCTACTTAAGAATCAGTTTCCAGCATGTATATATTTTTTAAGCAAGTGCTGGCTTATCCATTACTTTGGTTCTTATGCTTGACCTTTCGTGAGTCGGAAGACTTGTTGTCGGAACCATGCTCTCAGGTGATGATGCCCAATGGCACCATCAATAACCTAAGCACAAAATCACCGACAATAAGTGCCAAAAGTCACTACTCCAGAATCCACATAAAAACGACAAAGAACGTGTAGACCAGAAAACTTAAGCTAACGCCCGTAGGCGGAATTTTCACAAGTGCAATCGCAAAACTTGTGCATAAAGGTTTTACATGATCCAAAAATGAACACTAAAGGAGGTAAAAGACTTAGAAATATGAGTGAACCAGAGAGCTTTATTTTATTGATCATATAAGAGGTACACAATTAGATAAAAAATGCTAAGTGTAAAAAGGACGTAGCTGTGCTATGTTCCATGGCCGATCAAGCTATGGGTAGTCATCATCTGGGTCATGTCGCTTACGCTTATGATCCTCGTTGGGTCTATCCTTCAGTTCACGATTGTCAACAAGGTAGTAAGACCCATTGAGTAGCGCCTTGCTTATGCTGAACGGTCCTTCCCATGGTAGGGATAATTTGTGTGACTTCTTCTGCTTAAGTTGGAGCACCAAATCCCCCTCTTTAAACGAGTGATGCCGAACGCGGCGACTATGGTAGCTGCGTAGCTTTTGCTGGTAGATGGCGGATCTTTGGCATGACAAAACGCGCTCCTCCTCGAGAAGGTCCACATCTAGGCGTCTGGATTCTTCAGCGTCATCTTCGTCGTAGGCGGCAACTCTTGGTGCATCATGAAGTATGTCGGAAGGCAGGATGGCTTCTGCTCCATATACCATGAAGTAAGGGGTGTAGCCGGTGGATCTATTGGGTGTAGTTCGTAAACTCCACAGCACAGATGGCAATTCCTCCGCCCAGGCTCCAGCTGCTCTATGTAGCGGTGCCTCAAGACGTGGCTTGATTTCCTATAGAATTAATCCATTTGCTCGCTCAACTTGACCATTGGATTGTGGGTGTGCCACAGATGCAAGGTCAAGTCGGATGTCTTTCTCCCAACAATAAGCCTCCACTTCTCCGAGTGACAAATTGCTGCCGTTGTCGGTGATAATGCTATGTGGGAGACCAAATCTCACCACTAGATCCCGAACAAACCTGAGGGCAGTTGACCCATCAAGCTTTCTAATGGGTTTAGCTTCTATCCATTTAGTGAATTTATCAATTGCTACAAGCAGATGCGTAAACCCACAAGGTGCTGTCTGTAACGGTCCCACCATGTCTAGCCCCCAGACTGCAAACGACCAAGTTATTGGTATTGTTCGCAATTCTTCAGCAGTAACATGTGGTTGTCGGGCATAATACTGGCATCCCATGCATGTCTCAACCAGCTTGTCGGCGTCCGCCTTCGCGGTCAGCCAGTAGAATCCTTGCCGGAAGGCTTTCACGACCAACGATTGAGGAGCGGCGTGATGCCCGCAATTTCCGAGATGGATTTCGCATAGGATTTCCATACCTTCTAGCTGGGAAACACACTTTAGGTATACACCAGTAGTGCTCCTTTTGTAGAGTTTCCCATTGATTATGGTATAACCCTTTGCTCATCGTACTATTTGCCATCTTTCGACCTCGTCGTCAGGCAAAGTTCCGTGTGCGAGATTTTCCATGAACGGTTTTGTCCAAGCCGGAGGGACCTTGGTCACCATTTTGACAAAAGAGTCAGCTCTATTCGGGTTGTCGATGTCGGCTCCTTCCCAGATGGTGTGTGCAGGTTCTCTAAGAAAACTCCTGGCGGAATTTTCTTGTGCCCTGATCCTAGTTTAGACAACAGATCATCCGCCTCATTTTGCTCCCTAGGCACATACTTGACTTCGTAGCCCAAGAAGCTCTTGGCTATCTCGTCCACTTCGTCTCGATATGCCGCCATCATAGGGTTCCGTGCATTCCAGGTGCCAGCCACCTGCTGGGCAACCAAGTCGGAATCTCCATAGCAAACTATGTGCTTGATGCCAATATCCTTGGCTACACGTAGTCCGTGAATCAGTGCTTCATACTCTGACATGTTGTTTGTAGCCTCGAAGTGGATCTGCAGAACGTGTAGCTTGTCTCCTGTTGGTGACTGTAGCAATACACCAGCCCCCGAGCCGTTGAGCAGCTTTGATCCGTCAAAGTTCATCACCCAGTACTCTGGTTCCGGCAACGGAGTAGCATCCGGCATCTCCGTCCAATCTGCAACAAAATCCGCCAAGGATTGTGACTTGATAGCGTCGCGTCTCTTGTAAGTGATCTCGAAGGCGGCAAGTTCAATGCCCCACTTCGCGACCCTTCCTGTAGCGTCGCTGTTGTTGATAATGTCGGATAGTGGAGTCTTGCTCACCACTGTGATTGGGTGCTCCTGAAAGTAATGCCTCGGCTTCCAGGAAGCAAGGAATACTCCATAAGCTATCTTCTGGTAGTGTGGGTAACGCTGCTTGGACTCCGTCAAGACCTCTCTCATATAGTAAACTGGTTGTTGAACTCCATGCTCATAGCCTGGTTCCTTCCGCTCTACCACGACGACGATGATGATTACCCGGTTGGTTGCCGCCATGTAGATTAACAGGGGCTCACCAGGCTCGGGCGCTACAAGGATAGGCGCTGAGGAAAGAATCTCCTTGAGCTGCTTCAATGCTGCATCTGCCTTGTTTGTCCATGTGAATTTGTCCGCCTTCTTCAGCAACTTTTACAGCGGCAGAGCCTTCTCTCCAAGTCGACTGACGAACCGACTAACTGCTGCAACACAACCTGTTAGTTGTTGAATGTCCTTTAGGCATATCGGACGGTTTATGTTTAAGATGGACTTGATTTTCTCCGTCTTGACCTCGATTCCGCGATGGGAAACGATGAAACCCAACAATTTGCCGGCTGGTACCCCGAAGACACACTTCTTAGGGTTAAGCATCATGTTGTATTTCCGGAGATTATCAAAGGTTTCTTTTAAGTCGGAGATTAAGTCATTTGACTTTTTAGACATCACCGCAATATTGTCCACATAGGCGTGAATGTTCCTACCAATTTGGTCATGAAGGCAACGTTGAATTGTCCGCTGGTACATAGCACATGCGTTTTTCAGCCCAAAGGACATCGTGACATAGCAAAACATGCCGTATGGGGTAGTGAATGAAGTGTCCAATTGGTCCGACTTCCTCATCTTGATCTGGTGGTATCCCGAGTATGCATCGAGAAAACACAAATGTTCCGATCCAGCCGTCGAGTCAATGACTTGGTCAATGCGAGGCAAAGCAAACGGATCTTTGGGACATGCTTTGTTCAAGCCGGTGTAATCAACGCACATTCTTAATTCATTGGTTCCCTTTTTGGGGACAAGTACATGATTGGCCACCCATTGGGTGTGAAGGACTTCTTGGATAAATCTAGCCTTAAGTAGCCTAGCTATCTCTTTGCCAATGGCGCGTCTCTTCTCATATCCAAAGCGTCGTAGAGGTTGTTTCACTAGTTTGGATTTCGGATCAATGTTTAAGCTATGCTTGGAAAGTTCCCTAGGTACACCTTTCATGTCGGCGGGTTGCCAGGCAAAGATGTCCCTATTCTCACGGAGGAACTCGACGAGCGCGCTTTCCTATTTGGGATCCAGGTTCGTACCAATGGCGGTGACCTTGGAGGCATCGCCTACCACAAGTTCCACCGGCTTGGTCTCGATGGCGGCCTTGAACGCAGGTGCGGAGTCGGAGATCTGCTTCTTCGACGCGGGCATCTTTGAGTCATCGACCTTGCTCTGGATCTCTTTGAATTCTTCGCTGTAGAGGACAGCTTCCGCAACGGCTGCTTCATTGATCTCGCAGTCCCTTGCCTTGGTAAAGCTTCCGGATACGGTGATGACACTGTTTGGCCCAAGTATCTTGAGTTTGTTGTAGACGAAGCATGGCTTGGCCATGAACGTGTGGAATATGTCGCGGCCGAATATGATGTGGTACACACTCTTGAAGGGGACCACCTCAAAGGTCATGCGCTCTTGGCGGTAATTGTTAACATCGCCAAAGGCAACCTGAAGTGTAATGCATCCGAGGGACCGAGCCTTCCGACCAGGAACTACGCCGTGGAAGATGGTGTTGGTCCGCCTTAGGTTTGCCTCCGTCAAGTTCATCTTCTGCAGTGTATCCAGGTACATGATGTTGATGCTGCTTCCACTATCCATCATACACTTGGTGAACTCCATGCCGTCAATCAAGGGGTTGATGACCATGGCGTACTGGTTCTCCGTAGGTACAAGGTCTGGGTGGTCCGTCCTGTCCCAAGTGATTGGAACCTCCGACCAGCGCAGGTACCGAGGAACTGGGGGGAGAGTATCCATCAGGATCCTCAGAGAGGTCTTCTATTGTCGGACGGTGGGGGTGCCAAGGAAAGTGTGGTAGACTGGAGCCTTCTTCGCGAAGGGGTTCTTGCCCTTGTCGTCGCTCTTGGCGGCGTGCTTGGGGTCAACGTCCTCGTCCATGTCACTTGAATCCTTGGACTCCTCCTCCTTCTTCTTCCCCTTGCCCTTGCCTCGCGGTTTGTTCTTCCGACTTTGCTTGTAGCCGGACTCCGGGTCTTCCTTGAGGTCGTTGATGAACTTTCAGTGTCGATTGGTATGGGTGGCCTTGCCGTTGAGGTCAAGGTGTACGAGGCACGACATATCGCGGTACTCCTCGTAGGTTTGGGGAACGCGGAGCGGAGCTGAGGTAGTTTCACTTCCTCGCTGCTGCCCACGACTAGCTCCCCTTCCTCGGCCACGTTGTCCGCCATCCCCTCGTCCTGCAAAATTCATAGCGACCATGTCGGTAGATTGCTTTTCTTCTAGGGCGGTTTTCCGCTTGGTACTGCTGATCCTCCGAGCTTGAGTTGGAACGGCCTTTGCCAGCAAGGAGTCGCGAGCATCGTCGTCGGCATCTGTGAACTCACTAGCCAACTGAATCATCTGGTTCAAGTCAAGATGGTGATTGTCCTGCAGGCGCTTCAGCTTATGTCGGAGCAACGTGCCTCTTTCCAATCCATCGATGAAGGCGGCCATGGCGGTCTGAGCATGCACTCCTACGCAAGAATTCTTCATGTCCAGCCAGCGGGAGAGGTAGGCGCAAGATGTCCCGTATTTCTCTTACACGCACCGCTATAGATCGCCCATAGTGCAGGGACGCTTGTATGTACCCTTAAAGTTCTTGGTGAACGCTTATTGCATGTCCAACCAGTTGTAGATAGATTTCTCTGGCAAGTCGTCGATCCATTGACGGGCCGTGCCCGCCAACATTAATGGGAGGTACTTGACGGCGATGTTGGGGTTGCCTCCGGCAATCTCCACCGCGTTGCCGTAGTCCTGCAACCATGTGGCCGGCTTGGCGGTGCCGTCATAGGGTTTGATGGTCTTGTCAATCCGGAAACCTTTGGGGTAAGTTGCAGACCGTATTGCAGGTCCAAAGCAACATGGTCCCAGGTATGGTCCTTCCCAGGCCTCGTGGATCTTATTGATTCGCGAACGTGCATCATACGACTCCGGGTTCTTCTTCTTCTTGTCAACAGGGGATGGGCTGCGTGAACGACGCGGGCCTCCTCCGCCATGGTGACTGCTTGGTGGTGAAGGAGGAGGAGGTGGCGGTGGGTTAGCCTTCTTGCTGTTACCCTCCTGCGACGCCTCACGCCTGTCACGGTTGCTTGTCAGACGCGGAGGGTCATGGTGTGACCTGCTCCTGTGTCCTTGGTTGCGCTCTCCGTCATGACGGGTTTGCTTCGTGTTGTCGCGGATGATGATGCCGCACTGCTTTGGTGGGGGCATATCCATACGATGGTGAGCCTTGTGATCTTCGCGATGTCGGGGGGATCGGGGCGGTGATGCTGGGCGACGAGGTCGGGCCTTTTCTCCGTGGTCGGAGGATATGGGGATAGCATCCTTCCTGTTGCGCGCATCCCTCCGTCTTCGTTCTGATGAACCCGTCTGGGACCCAACATCAAGAGGAGATCGATCCCTTGGCAGCTTGTACTGGCTAGACGGGCAAAGTGCTGGGTCGAACTCAAGCCTCTGAGAGGTGGCCTTTTCCTGCCGCTTCACCGCCTTGGCCACTAGGTCATAGACCTGTTCCACTGCCTCAGGCGATCTATCCTGTTCCAGAAGGGTCTTCGCGGCGACAAGGTTAAGGAGTGGGGTGGGCATCACCTGCTTGCCTTCACTGTCAATGTATGGCTTGGCCTGTGACGGCTTTGAGGGAGCCCATCCTAGGTTTCGCCGTACACCAGGATCGTTGATGACGCGAGCCAGAGCTTTCTTGGCCTTCTGCTGCTACAACAAAGTCTTGTACTCGGCCTCCATTGCTCTAGCTTTTCCTATGGACTTCTGCGTGTTGATCAGATCTCGATCTAGCTTAGTGCCTTGCTCCGCGATGGTCTACGCTTCCTCCAGCAGCTGCTGGCGCTTCTCGTCAAGCTGGGTCACGTTCCAGATATGAGCGATGGTCAGTGGCTCGACGAGGAGATTGCCGTACATCACTCTATCAGCCAGAGTAACTTGGGCTGCTACAGACGTAGATGCCGGAGGCGGCAAGTTTGCGGTGTTGTTGTTGCTCGGGCCGGTGTCGAGTTCCTGCGGCTGCTGCACTGGGTTAGGCGGAGGAGGCATGACCTTTGCGCGATCATCGTCAGCAGCAATAAGTGGCCCCTTCCCCTTCTCAAGCGCTGTAGGTGGAGCTCGTCCGGGTTGATCTTCATCCATCGCCGTCCCAATGGTGATGAACACCCCTCGAGACGTGACAGCGTTGTTGGCTTGCTCGTCGCGCGTGTATTCCTCCTCCATCTCCTGCATGGCGGAGTCTAGCTCTTCTGGACTGAAATTTATCTCCTCTAAATATGCACTGAAATCAGCGTAAAGCGCGTCAATAACAGAGTCGGAGGGTGCTAGGACTTCCTCGATGACGGGCGGTGGAGGTGCAACAACAGCGACGATGACTGGAGGTGGCGGCGCAGCTGCGACGATGGCGGCCGGAGGAGGTGGTGGCGGCGGCTGAATCGGAGGGTCTCCGTCAATGAGCGCAAGTGCCTTCTGGGCTGCTGCGTCAGCTTCCGCGTAGTTGTTGACGGTGTTCACCATCTCTTCAAGGGTAAGGCGTCCTGTTGCCTGCTGCCGTCTTCGAGAATGCCGGAGAAGCGTGCCACGGTCCAGTCCTTCCACGAAGTGATACAAAGCATTATCATCGGGGTAGTGGGCCAGATCGGCTCGTATACGAAGCCTCCTGGCCAAGTAATCGCAGGGGTTTTCGCCCTCTCTCTGAATGCAACGCGCCAGATCAAAAATGGTAACCACTCTGACAAACTTGGATCTCTGCTGTCCAGACGCATGGGCGAAGCCGGCGGATTTGCAGCGATCTTCCACCTTTATATCCTGCACAGGAGCGGTTTGGGTGGGCGTTGAATTTTTGCGATCTTTGCCAGCAAACTCCGAAGAGAGATCCGACATAGATCCTTCCGCGAGCGTATCCTACCCGTAGGCGGTCCTTGCGGGCCTTGATGCTCCTCCGACTCCCAGGGAACTAGTGCCCGAGTCGGTTTCGCCAATGAAGAGGTGGATGTCTCCGATAGGAATGATCGAACACCGTTTAGGGTTCGTCTTCGCCGGGATCCAGAACTCATCGGGAGGGACGATTGGAATGCTGCCGGAGAAGAGAACGCGACCGATGGCTACGGTTTTGCCGATTCCCACGAAGATCTTGGTCCTTGCCTGCTGAAGAGCCTAAAGCGCCTCTTGCCCCATGGTGGGCGCCAACTGTCGTGGTATTGCCGACGAGTACGCCATGGAGGGGTCCTCACAGTGCGTGTTTAGAGACGTGGGGGAAGGCGGACGGTTGACGGGTACGAGGTAACACAGCTTTCCCAGGTTCAGATCCCACGACGGTGGCGGAATCCTACTCCTGCTATAAATCACTATAAGGGCAATACGCCGAGTTACAGATATAGGTTCACTGTGCGAGGTTGTATGAATAGATGCCCTAAAGGATCCCATAGGCCCGACTTATATAGTCGCCAGGTCCTAGGGTTACAAGGAAAAGTCCTAGCCGGACAGGTTACAGAGTCCTACACCGTCTATTACTAGTCTTGTATATCTTGCACTCCAAGGCTCCGGGTACGCTGATGATTCCACCGTAGCCTTCCTTTATCCGGCATGGGCCTCCCTTCTGGATCCATCTAACTAGGCCGCCCAGCAGGCCATGGGCCATGCTACCAACTGTGGGCCACCCGGGTTATCCGGATAGGAGACATGCTATGAGGATACCCATATAGCATATCCCCAACATGAGGACTTCGCTGATGTAGTAGACTGGGCACTGTACGGGGCGCTTCTTTCCCTCCTCTGGTCGCTCGACGACCATGACGGCGCTGACGACTCGATCGTACACCGCGATGTAGATGAGCATCAGCTCCTTGTCGACGGGGGCAGCAAGTAGCGGTGCCGCGAGTAGCACTTCTTTGAGTGCGTTGAGTGCGTTGTCTGCCTCCTTGTCCCATTGAAACGTGGGGTTCTTGCGCATCAGGCGGTAGAGAGGCATTGCCTTCTCGCCTAGTCGAGGGATGAAGCGACTGAGAGCCGCGACTCGCTCGGCCAAATTTTGGACGTCGCGGAGGCACTCGGGTTTGCCGAGTCAGGTGATCGTGTCGATCTTGGTTGGGTTCGCCTCGATGGCTCGCTTGGATACTACGTACCCCAGTAGTTGTCCAGTGGGTACGCCGAAGGTGCAATTCCTTGGGTTGAGCTTGATCTTGTACCTCCACAGGTTTGCGAAGGTTTCGGCTAGGTCGGCGGGTTGATCGTCCTGGCGATTGGACTTGACCACCACGTCGTCGATGTAGACGTGGATGTTGCGGACAATTTGGCTCGCAAGGCACTCCTGCATGAACCACTAGTAGGTCGCACCGGCGTTCTTGAGGCCGAATGTCATGGCGGTGTAGCAGAAGGCGCCGAAAGGTGTGATGAACACCGTCTTCTCCTCGTCCTCGACCGCCATCTTGAGCTGGTTGTAACCAGAGTACGTGTCGAGGAAGCACAACGACTTCGAGCCCGCAGTCGAGTCGATGATCTAATCAACCTGTGGGAGGACGGACTGCTCCTTTTGGCAGGCGCTGTTGAGGTTGGTGTAGTCGATACACATTCTCTAGGTCTTGTTCTTCTTGTTGACCAGGACCGGGTTTGCCGGCCACTTGGAGTATTTGATGGGCTGGATGAATCCTGCAGCGAGTAGACGCTGCACTTCCTCGGTGATTGCTCGGCGGCGCTCTTCATTGAAGGGCCATAGTGACTGCTTGACAGGTCGTGCTTTCGGGTCGGCGTTGAGTTTGTGCTCAGCGAGTTCCCTCGGGACACCTAGCATGTCAGATGGCTTCCATGCGAAGATGTTGCGATTCTCATGGAGGAACTCGATGAGCGCGCTTTCCCATGCGGGGCTCATGCCTGTCCCAATCGTGCCGTCTGGCTAGAGTCTGATGTCTACGCACTTCTATTCTTGTAGACAGTTGTTGGGACTCCAAGTGCAGAGGTTTGTAGAACAGCAGCAAGTTTCCCTTAAGTGGATTACTCAAGGTTTATCGAACTCAGGGAGGAAGTGGTCAAAGGTATCCCTCTCAAGCAACACTGCAATCAAGATACAAGAAGTCTCTTGTGTCCCCAACACACCCAATACATGTGTCAGGTGTATAGGTGCACTAGTTCGGCGAAGATATAGTGAAATACAAGTGGTGTGGATAATTATAAGTGGTAACGGTGCCAGAAAAGAGCTTCTGACGGGGAGGAAAAGACTAAAGGAAAAAATATGAAAGCAAGAAAACATGTAATAGATCTAGATGCAAACGGTGTTTCAATGTTTAGAAAGAAGGCCTAGGGATCATACTTTCACTAGTGAACACTCTCAATAAACATATTCTCTTCATGATAATACCCTAAACTACTCTTCGGTTGGACACTCTAATCCATGGTAGGGCTACAAAAGCACACCTTAAAGTCCGCCTTCCCATCTAGACAACCCCACACTGTCACCTTGAGTGCTAGATGGTTCCAACAAACACCACAATTTCATAAAGACATCCAACTCCAAATATACTCATGATAAGTATTTATGAACTCTAGCCTAAGTGCCACCACGGCGTGCATGCTGTCACTTTCACACACGTGGGGAGAGCAGAGATCTATTGAAGCACTTGAGTATTTTTGTAAACTCTAGCCTAAATGCCACAACGGTATGCACGATGTCACTTTCACACACGTGGGGAGAGCCGGATATCTATTAAAGCACTTGAGTAGCAGAGTAAATCTACTTGATTACAAAGCTCATGATCTCAATAAGATCACGCATAGAGAGATGAACACATAGCTACCAGTAGAGCCCTTAGCCTAGAGGAAGAACTACTCCCTCCTCATCATGGGAATCAGCAACGACGATGGAGATGGTGGTGGAGATCAATGGAGATGGCTCCGGGGGCAATTCCCCGTCCCAGCAGGGTGCCGGAACAGAGACTTCTGTCCCCCGAATCTCCCCTTCGGTGGCGGCGGAGCTGCGGACCTTTTCCTGGATGTATGATTGACGATCTAGGGTTTTCTCCCCAGGGGCTTTTTATAGGCGAAGGGGCAAGGCGAGGAGGCAGCCAGGGGGACCATACCCCCTGGTGGCGCAACCAGGGTGGCCTCGCGCCACCCTAGGGTGTGCCCACCTTGGTGCCCTACTCCGTCTTTGCTTCTATTTTCTGTATCGCTCAAGGGAAAGTATTTACTTTGGCTTTTGTCCCGTCCAATTCCGAGAATATTCATTTTTAGCTTTTCTGAAACCAAAAACAGCAGAAAACAGGCAACTGGCACTATGGCATCTTGTCAATAGGTTAGTCCCAGAAAGTGTATAAAAATACCTCAAAGTGTAGACAAAACATAGCAAAGTTGATACAAAACAAGCATGGAGCATCAAAAATTATAGATACGTTTATGACGTATCAAGCATCCCCAAGCTTAACTCCTACTCGCCCTCGAGTAGGTAAGTGATAAAAAGAATAATTTTTGAGGTGACATGCACCATCACAATCAAGATCAAACCATTTGCAAAGCATTGAAAGCCGGGATCAAAGTACACTAAACATGAGCATGAAAGATGAAGTTCTATAATAAGACATAGTAACTATGCTGGAACATGAAAGGCTACAAACAAAGATCATGAATAACAATGCATTGAAAGACGTTTCTTTATTTCACATATAGAAAACATAGCATATTGGCATTCAGCTTGTCCCTCATGAAGTAGCAAAACATAAATTCATAGGACACCTTCAAAGTTCATAAGGGTGACTAGATACAAATAGTTCGAGAACAAGCAATATCAACAATATGAATCAATCAATAATTTTTGGGACAATGCACACAGAACTAAGAATAGCAACTATCCTCTCTTAATTGGTGCCTAAGGATAGAAGGTGGAGACTCAATGTAAAAGTGGAAGAAAGTCCCTTCATAGGGAAGCAGGGATTTCAAGTTTCATAAAGAGCTTCCAAAAATTATTGTACTTGTTAGCTTTCAGCTCTCATTGCCCCTATCATAAGAATCTTGAAGTGATTAAGGTTAAAGTGAACAAAATACGAAGTATATGCTTGATAAAGTATAAGTTGGCAATCTCATATCCCTTGAGTACGAGGGACGCTCCTCATGCTACTCAACTTTTGTCACCGGTAAGTTCTTGTCATAGTAAGTACATGTGTATCATAGAGAGCTGCCAACGGGGTACCCCTTGCCCCATGATACAGGAGCTATCCCATATCAAAATGGCAAGGTGCGGTGACTCAGCATACCACTGCATGATGTAGTACACTATAGTCGTTGACATAGCACTAATGAAACACCGTTCACTAGTATTACATCCCTCAGAGTGGTACAACAGAAACACAGCAGGTCCAAGACATGACTATAGGTTACAAATCAACTCTTTACACAAGATCCAGAGAACACTCTAGGTTAAAGAGAGAGAAAGAATCTTCTCACAAAGAAGAATCAGAAATAAACAACTCAAAAGCTATCATACTATTAAGACTAGTATTTTAACTAATGGTCTGGCATTGCTGCTATTGCAATACGCTATAGAAATAGGTTCTATGGCTAGAGATTATGTTCCTATCTAATCAGTACTTTGTCTTCACTTGAGTTGATGTATATGTTGACTTTCTTGACTTCATTGGAGAACTTTAGATTCGGGTGATGATTCCTGGAGCATAACTTGATGTAGACATCGTCTATAATGGCTTCAAAACCTAGCAAGGGTTAAGAAGATACTTTGAGTACGAGCGTACTCAGCAAGTCCACTAGAAAAGGAGTGTTTGATGCACTATATCTACAGCCACAGACCATAGGTCGTAGTCCATGCAAGTTTTCGTAAACATTTCTTCAAAGGTTGCTTTTATTCTGAAAAAACTATGTCCGTCAGCCTTCACGGGTTTACCAGAACTTTCATGGAGTTCCTTTCCCGCCGCGTTCGCAGCTCCTTCCCAGAACAGGGAGTAACAAGTTACAGTTCTTACACTCTACAGAGGTGCGTTACTTTACCCATGAGAGACCTTAGCCTTGTTGCACAACCAAGTCATGACCTTGTCCATACTTCCTTGGTATGGGGCCCAATCTAAGATCCAAGCCAATCACTGCCCCCTTCGCGACCCCGCATGCCTCCTTGGTGTACACCATGCCCACATAATGAATTACGACAATGTTTTGTACAAACTATTAGATGCCAGAACTATCATGGGACGTTGAGGGTTCCCACCCATATGCTGCATATCCTCTACGAATTACCAATTAATATGCACGCTACGAGTGATAGCGGCCACAACCTGCACATCCGGCTACATGCGAGAGGAAGAAGATACAGCTGACTTCTCTGTCCCATTCCAAATCTCATGGTTAACACGTGATATACGGCGCAAGAATCACTAGCGACATTGGTTCTTAAGTCCTAGATAATATGTTCCTTTACCACCGGAACTTTCATAGTAGGTTATTACCTCATGGTAAATAACCTATAATCATATTATTATGAAAATAGTGTTTTCGGACCTTTTTAAAATGCAGGTGATGACAACACTGGATTTGCAAAATACTTTATAGAAAATAATCAAAGGACATGAGCAAGTGTGAACTTGCCTTTTGTGATTGCAATATTATGCACTCACGGTCTTCGAGACGACGTAAGATCCAATATTTGAAATCTGCATCATTGGTCCTATAAGGAATAATGTTTAAAGAAGAAATATGCTGTTGTGCATAAGTAATGCTATGCATTTTTGTAAAACCCCCAAAGTGAATCCCCAATACTTTGAGTGAAGTGAATTCAAGTGATTCTTTTCAGAGTTGGTTTATCTTCAAATTTTACTTTATAAGTAATGACCTTTATAAGGAACCTAAGTGTTAACAATCCAAAATATGTAAGTAAAGTATAAAATGATGTGATTATGGTTAATTGTCATGTGGTGACTATGATAAAAGTCCTTGGGATTGAGTTGTTAAGAGTTGAAGAACTTATTATAGGATTGTTATTTGAAGTGGCAAAAAGAATAACATTTGAAGAAAAGATTTCCTTTATAATGTTTAAGCAATCTTCATTGTTAATAGAATGTGATCAATGCCTTCTGGTATTTGATTGATTAGTTTGGACTTGAGATGCATTATGTCTTAATTGAAATAGACCAAAGTTAACTATAAAAACATAAGTAGTGTATTAGACATGATGTTTATAAGCTTTGAGACTAAAGTTAACTTTAAAAGGTTAAGTAAACTTAAAATGTAATATATTTTAATTATTCCCAAGTTTTAGATTTATGATAGGTATAACTAAGGTGTGGAATTATTCACTTTATATTTAAGTGAATGATTTAGATTAAATTTGTTTTGCTTATTAAGAAAGTAATTTGTATTTATTTAATGGGATCATAATTAGTTGATCTTAGCAATTTGTTAAAATTTAAAGTTATGTTAATAATAGTTAAGATATAATGATTATTCACCATATTATATAAATGGGTGATACCCAATGTTTATTTAAAAGGATTCTTAATAAGATTTTTAAAAGAATATTTTAAAGATAAAAGTTATACTTAAATTTGATTATTAATTTAAGTTATGGTTTTGGAATTTGGTACAAAGACACTAATTGCTCAAGGTTTTATAAGAATTGTGATTATTTCTTACTCAACAATTATTTTTAAATAATTCACAAAATAGGTATTAGGTAAGGATTTATTATTTAAAATATTAAAGACTTTTCTAATAATATATTTAATATTTTTCTAGTGTAATATATTTATTCAAGACCTTAAAAATGAATTTTATTTATTTTTAAGTATTATCTTTATTTTTATAAAATTCATCAAAGAATTAAATGTCTTTCAATATTTGCTTTATGTTTTATTTGTAAAACTCTAAGTTAGTATTTTTATAAAATAGTAGAGTTATTTTGATATACAAAAATGATTTTTTATTTATTTTTAGGGTTTTTGTTTTATTTTATAAAATTTCATTTAAGATTTAGTGGTGTTAATAATTATTTTACTTTATATTTATTTTAAATAATTAAAATTATATTTTTATTAGGTAGATATTATTTTTGTGGTCATTTTGATATATCATATGTATTTTTGGAATTTTCTATATTTTTTTAGAGTATAAATTATGTTCAGGGGTAGTTTGGTCATTTAGTGATTTGATAAATATCTTATTATTTTTTTCTTTGGAAATTAGGCCAAGTTTACCAACTGGCCCATCTGGACCCAACTTGGCCCATCTGGTCCAGGGCAGAGACATAATCGGCCCTTACTCCCCCTTTCCTACGCTCGACCTTATCTCTCTCATCCTCGCTCTGGTGCTGCCATGGCCGCCCCTGGCACTACTCGATTTCGGCAGACTCCGCCGCCGTGGCCATGCTGCGGTGCAAGACTACTAAGTCGACGCCGCCGCCCGATCCTGTTCAAGCCGATTCCCCTCTAGGGTCTTCTCCCGGCCGCGCTGACCCTCGCACGAGGCTAGGGTTAGGGTTCATCCGCCTTGGTGCTTCGTCGACGCCGTGCTGGGTTGCTCACAATCCTCACCCTTTCTCCACAGGCTGCTCCTGATGAGCTGCAGATGCAGGTTGCAGCGCCCCTTCGGGCATGCTCCCCGTGCTGTCGCCTCTTCATCACCGCTGGTCTGCTTCCTCTTCGAACTCTAAGCGAGGATCACGGGTAAGTAATGATTCTCCTCCCCCATGTCCTCTGTCTCCCCTTAAATTCCTTATTGCTACTCTGATTGATTCTATTTGGGGATAATCCCATGTTCTAGGGTTCATTTGCTTGACGAAATTACTTGTGACCTGTGGTTCGATTGAGTTAAGATTATTGAATCCTTGGTATTGTCCTTTATACACGGTCTTTGATCTTGCATATGATCAATGTGCTTCAGTAAGATTACTAGCTTATGAATATTGGGTTACTGGATGTGGTTCAGTCTAGTGGCCTGGTTTATTGAGGAATGGCTTGCATATGTGATTAGTTGAATGATTCCTAGCTGGTGTGACTTAGTAAGATGATTTGAATAACTTGGTGTAATTTCTTATGCTTGTACTTCTGATTTTGAGAAATGGTTAAAAATAAATGAAACTGCTACAGAGGTGCTACCATTCCATGGAATGTGCCCTGTAGTAGTTCATTAAAAAAACCTGCTATCACCTAGTTCTAAACTAGTGAACAGTAGTTTATGTCAATGGTGTATGATCCGAGACCTTGTCCACAGATGGAAAAATGTTGTTAGGCCCTTCTTAAGTTATCCATGTTGATAAACAATTCATCCGAGTGTGTCTCTGAGTATATATTCTATCCAACATATCTTACTCTCCTTATGGATGTAAATCCATAGGTAACTTGTGAAAATGATCCCTAAAATGTTAGGGAGATGATTTGATCCAATTTTCTGGTGGTAGATTATAAATGATGTACTTGGCTCAATGTTGAGTTTATATATGAAAGATGCATACTGAACTGAACCTATGGTTCAGTAATGATATTAATCACATATCCAAAAATGATTCCTAGCTTACTGAACTAAGAAAATGATTTGAAATCATTTGGATTATATGGATGGATGATATACCAGCTTATGGATGCTTGTTTGAGTTGAGTGATTAAAATAAAGCTCTCTGCGGTTGAACTTATACTGGATTCTACTATAATCCTAGTTTAAACTTGTGGCTGCTAACCCGATGTTTGATCTTGTGGTGCCTCCCTTGAGAGTGTGCACAATGATAAACATCTTAAATGTTACTTGCTGAATTTCTTAATTTGGCCAGTGATGCAAAGGCTGAGGCCAAATCGTTTGGGGTAAAAACAGATATGACTTGTTGGGTGTTAATATTCTTTGATGAACCTTGCATGGCACTTTCATGCAAACCTGAGAATATCTCTCCATCTAATCCTCCTAGACAACCTCTAGTTGAAGGGTAAATGGATTTGGATGATTTGTGACATAGCCATTATTTCTTTTCAATCTGATGATGCAAGCTAATAAGAACAAGTGCTACATAATCTAATTTATATTTTGGACTTGTACCTGTTGTTGGTGGCCTATTGGGGATCATGGTCTACTACTACTTGTGATGCTACTGATCTTTATCTACTCCTCCTTATGATGCTGCTGATCTTGATATACTTCTCCTTGTGATGCTGTTGATCTTGATCTACTTCTCCTTGTGCTCACTTGACCTTTTCTTGGATGGCTTAAGTAAGCAACCAGATACTTATTAGGTGGTGGATTTGGTGGGATGATCTAAGTATTCTTGGTTTGAAGATAATATGATGAGATGGGGAATGTGCTATGAAGTGTGGAGGTGAAATGGTAGCTTGTTGCTACGGCTGGTTCACCCTTTTATGTACGTAAGTTGGCTTTCTTGTCTCCTTCCTAGGCTGCTGCTGTGTTGACAACACACCCATATGCATGGTTGTGTGAGCATCTTGCTTGCTTGCTGTGACTCATGGATCAGATCAAGTGAAGATAGAACTTTTGTTGGTATTACTGTTTTGACTTTTATCTTTTTACTAATTTGGTGAAACTTGCCCCTGCCTATGATGCATAAGCCTGAGGCAAAAATCTAGATAAGAACAGATTTCACATTGGCCCCTCTTATTTAATACTACTCAATGATGAGGCAAAGTAATGCATTACATTGCTAAATCTGAGAGTACCATAACCCCATAACCCCCTGTTTTGCATTTCTATTGTTTGTTGCTTATGCTTACAGGGAACAGGATCAGGAATATAAAGAGAGGATTTAGAAGATGAAAAAAAATGAAGATGAATTTAGTTTAAAGTTTTTTTTTATTCTTTTGTAATCCACTTTTTCTTTTGTGAAATTAAAGCATTGTAAATAAAGGAATTACTTTTTATTTATTCATTCCTCTTTTGCAAAGAATATTGTATTGTTTATTTTATTCAATAAGATATACTAGTTTTTTTCTTATAATGCATTTGCAAAAACAATGTAATATTTTCTTATTATTGTAATTTCTTCTTTTTACTTGAATATTGTAAAGAAAATATAATATGTATATTTTCTTGAAATTAAGTATTCCTTCATTTAATTCATTTATGTAATTCATTTTACATTTATTTGTTTTATGTTAGTTTACTTTTATTCTTTTATTCTTCATTGTAATTCTTCAATTTTTTGGGAACTTAATAAAAATAGTGTAATGTTTGTGCTATTGTAATAAAATGATACCTCTCTATTTCATTATCTTATTATCCCTTTGGTTCATAATTGTAAAGATAATATAATAATGTGTGATGTAAATAAGATTATTCTTTATCAATTCTTATTTATTATTTTATTATTGTAATATCATATTACATTACTCATTTACTCATTTCATTTTATTTAAATTTCCACTATATTTTATATTTGAATAAAAGATTATACCTTATTTATAAATAGGAGTTCACCTCTTATTTTCCATTACAATTTAGTTTCCATTTGTTATTCCATTTCAAATTCTTTTAGAATTCAGATTCATCAATTGAATATTCAAATTTGAATTTCCTTTCCCCCAAACACAAGAGTACAATAGAGGTCATGTCAAAATCCATCGCACTTGCCCTGATGTTTTCATCAGAGAAAGAGAGATCTCGATCCCTCTACAGCTTCTTTAGTTTTATGCGAAAATCCCTAGGATTTTCTTATGCATGAATGCAATGCACAAACATGTGTTCTGTCTATTTCGAGGTGCTAATCCTGGGATGTTACAGACTCTCCCCCTTAAAATAAATTTCATCCTCGAAGTTCGTATACTCCCATGTTTCAGAATAAGGAATTGCCATTGTATTGGTTACGACATTTCTCAACTTCATGGTAACCTCAAATGGACATAATTGTAGTATTCCATATTCGAATCTTTTTCTTTGAATTCTTATCATTCTTGGCAATCTCCAACTTGTTGTCTTCAATACCCCAAAGTTCCTTTTACTTTACTCCCCTAGGGGTATTTCCTTATTATGGAATCCTTAAGTTGGAGCTTCTTCTTTAGTTCATTCCCCTGCTTAGGTATCCTAATCCAACTCCTTTACTTAATCATAAAACTTCCTTGCTATACCATATAAGGTTTAGGATGCCTCACTAAAATAGAATTTTAACTCCATTAAACAATAACTATAGTCAAAAGACTAAC
Organism: Avena sativa; assembly: GCA_916181665.1. Classification (NCBI taxonomy): domain Eukaryota; kingdom Viridiplantae; phylum Streptophyta; class Magnoliopsida; order Poales; family Poaceae; genus Avena; species Avena sativa. Next base: position 263,365,595 of record OV702284.1, on the reverse strand, counting down.
TTTTGATTTGTGATGGTATGGTTTATACTAGTAGTCCTTCTAAAGATTGGATCTAAACTCATTTAGTCCATACCTATTGGAATTTCCTTGTTCCTCTACACATGTACAATTGGATGTGCTATATTACCTCTTAAGGATCACTTAAGAATTGTTTATTTTAGAATTAGTTTGTTAGGACTATTCTATTTTATTACTTCGAGCTTTTACCTTATTAGGCTTTTAGACAATCTTTTGTTACTATCTTCAGTACTTTTATAAGAATGACTTCCTTTTAACCTTATGAAAATAAGCCTTGCTGTTGTTGTAGGTTAGTCCTTCTCCATCCTTTATTCGGAAAGTCAGATAATAATACCTTCATTTCTAAGGTTTACTCTCCCCCTTAGGGTTTACTAATAGTCTCTAAACTGCCTATATAGTAACCATCGACTTCAAAATTAGAATGTTGGTCTCTATTTAGATTATACACTATCTAGTTAGGGTCTTATGAAAGATTATATGGTGTATCCACACAATTGTGGATCTCCGAAGTGAATCTTTCAGTATTAATTGTCTTACTTACTATTTGGATATTTTCGCTTTGATGGGCCTGACTTCGCAAAGAGTCTCGAAAGACGGTCGCTTTAATGTTTATACTCCTTCATGTCTTTCTTAACTTAGGCCAAATTTTATGCTCTTTATGAAACTTGTTAGAAGATCTGGTTAACTACGTTAACCAAATACCAGCTGCGGACAATTACCAACTGTGGATCAGAATACCGACTATGGATCAAGTACCAGCTGCGGATATTTACCAGCTGCGAACCATCCTAGGGTATATGTATTGGTTTCCGATATACCTCTGGAATTCTCTCTGAATTGTCAGATCTTGAATACCATTTTGGTTTCAAAGCTACTTTTTTGTATTATTCATGATACTTCCATGAACTTGCATAATTACTCCATTGACTTCTTAGCAAAATTACCTATTTGGATTGAACTTTAAGTTCATCACTTCTTGTTGCTGACTAATAATGAACTAAGCTGGATCCATCCTCCAAATTGAGTTGATAATCCTTACACTTGGCTTCATTCTTCATGTAAGTCTTCATTTTGGTCTTTGAAATTCGTCACTCCCTTACACGAATTCCCTTACTCTATCTATGTCTATAACATCAAGTAGTGACTAGATGTTGCAACATGCATTTGCACACCAAGTCAAACTTCATGTATAGATCTAGTCAATCAAGAAGATCCAAGAAAAACAAATAAATCTAAATGTGGTACATATAACACACAATATTCTAAGACCAGAATATAGTAATTGAGTATAATATCTCTAGAATTCAGGCTTAGTTGTGTAGTATATGACACCTCCTCATATAGGTTTACGTTGTGATACTTAGCACTTAGGTTCAAACTATATTTTGTCTCAACATTACCCAAATTGCTCAATTGCAATAGGATAATCTTAAGCAAAGTGGTCTCAATTTGTTTTCGACTAACCTTTTATCTCACTTTTGGAATGCTTAACTATAACCAACCTTTCTTTATTAGTAAACTAACATCATATGATCACTCCAAACGACTAATATGTTTCTTAAACCAAAGATTATTGGAATTTTCTAGCACCTATGACTTCTATCATAGTTCCACCATGTTATTTCCTTACTTCTACATCAAGATAATTTATTAATTACTTGTCATTTTACACCTGCATCATGGTTTCAGAGCTAATCTCACCATGATCGTATTCTGATCTACCTATTCATCGTGATTTAAGAGCTAATCTCACCATGATGACTTTACTTCTCATAGTATGCTCATTGATCTTTGACATAATTTCACTCCTTCATGTAGAATTCTTAAATGAATACCACATGATTTACTACTCAATACATCAACATTTATCCTAGTGATATTCATCATGTTGTCTTTGGTTATCAACTTCCACTAAGATTTTGCTATTCTTACTTAAATTCTCGGATTAGGCTACACCATTAAGACTACTTCAATTGATGTCTTACACTTTCCTACAGTATCTTGGTGGTTTATGTCTCCCTCAGAAGACACTAAAGAACACTATACTTGAGAAAAGATAAATAATTACTCCTAAGAAAAAATGACTTAAGCATGTGACTTAGGTGTGACAAGGTTATCCTCAAGTGGATACTCATCACAAGTCATAAGATCATTTGGTTTAGATAAGATGGCTCCTATAGTCACTATCCAACCTACAGATCTTCCTAAAAGGGTTTTAATCCTAAGGTCAAAGCATATGCTCTGATACCAACTGCGGTGACCCAGCATACCACTTCATGATGTAGTACACTATAGTCGTTGACATAGCACAAATGAAACATCGTTCACTAGTATTACATCCCTCAGAGTGGTACAACAGAAACACAACAGGTCCAAGACATGACTATAGGTTACAACTCAACTCTTTACACAAGATCCAGAGAACACTCTAGGTTAAAGAGAGAGAAAGAATCTTCTCACAAAGAAGAATCAGAAATAAACAACTCAAAAACTATCATACTATTAAGACTAGTATTTTAACTAATGGTCTGGCATTGCTGCTATTGCAATACGCTATAGAAATAGGTTCTATGGCTAGAGATTATGTTCCTATCTAATCAGTACTTTGTCTTCACTTGAGTTGATGTATATGTTGACTTTCTTGACTTCATTGGAGAACTTTAGATTCGGGTGATGATTCCTGGAGCATAACTTGATGTAGACATCGTCTATACTGGCTTCAGAACCTACAAGGGTTAAGAAGATACTTTGAGTACGAGCGTACTCAGCAAGTCCACTAGAAAAGGAGTGTTTGATGCACTATATCTACAGCCACAGACCATAGGTCGTAGTCCATGCAAGTTTTCGTAAACATTTCTTCAAAGGTTGCTTTTATTCTGAAAAAACTATGTCCGTCAGCCTTCACGGGTTTACCAGAACTTTCATGGAGTTCCTTTCCCGCCGCGTTCGCAGCTCCTTCCCAGAACAGGGAGTAACAAGTTACAGTTCTTACACTCTACAGAGGTGCGTTACTTTACCCATGAGAGACCTTAGCCTTGTTGCACAACCAAGTCATGACCTTGTCCATACTTCCTTGGTATGGGGCCCAGTCTAAGATCCAAGCCAATCACTGCCCCCTTCGCGACCCCGCATGCCTCCTTGGTGTACACCATGCCCACATAATGAATTACGACAATGGTTTGTACAAACTGTTAGATGCCAGAACTATCATGGGACGTTGAGGGTTCCCACCCATATGCTGCATATCCTCTACGAATTACCAATTAATATGCACGCTACGAGTGATAGCGGCCACAACCTGCACATCCGGCTACATGCGAGAGGAAGAAGATACAGCTGACTTCTCTGTCCCATTCCAAATCTCATGGTTAACGCGTGATATACGGCGCAAGAATCACTAGCGACATTGGTTCTTAAGTCCTAGATAATATGTTCCTTTACCACCGGAACTTTCATAGTAGGTTATTACCTCATGGTAAATAACCTATAATCATATTATTATGAAAATAGTGTTTTCGGACCTTTTTCAAATGCAGGTGATGACAACACTAGATTTGCAAAATACTTTACAGAAAATAATCAAAGGACATGAGCAAGTGTGAACTTGCCTTTTGTGATTGCAATATTATGCACTCATGGTCTTCGAGACGACGTAAGATCCAATATTTGAAATCTGCATCATTGGTCCTATAAGGACTAATGTTTAAAGAAGCAATATGCTGTTGTGCATAAGTAATGCTATGCATTTTTGTAAAACCCCCAAAGTGAATCCCCAATACTTTGAGTGAAGTGAATTCAAGTGATTCTTTTCAGAGTTGGTTTATCTTCAAATTTTACTTTATAAGTAATGACCTTTATAAGGAACCTAAGTGTTACAATCCAAAATGTAAGTAAAGTATAAAATGATGTGATTATGGTTAATTGTCATGTGGTGACTATGATAAAAGTCCTTGGGATTGAGTTGTTAAGAGTTGAAGAACTTATTATAGGATTGTTATTTGAAGTGGCAAAAAGAATAACATTTGAAGAAAAGATTTCCTTTATAATGTTTAAGAAATCTTCATTGTTAATAGAATGTGATCAATGCCTTCTGGTATTTGATTGATTAGTTTGGACTTGAGATGCATTATGTCTTAATTGAAATAGACCAAAGTTAACTATAAAAACATAAGTAGTGTATTAGACATGATGTTTATAAGCTTTGATACTAAAGTTAACTTTAAAAGGTTAAGTAAACTTAAAATGTAATATATTTTAATTATTCCCAAGTTTTAGATTTATGATAGGTATAACTAAGGTGTGGAATTATTCACTTTATATTTAAGTGAATGATTTAGATTAAATTTGTTTTGCTTATTAAGAAAGTAATTTGTATTTATTTAATGGGAGCATAATTAGATGATCTTAGTAATTTGTTAAAATTTAAAGTTATGTTAATAATGGTTAAGATATAATGATTATTCACCATATTATATAAATGGGTGATACCCAATGTTTATTTAAAAGGATTCTTAATAAGATTTTTAAAATAATATTTTAAAGTTAAAAGTTATACTTAAATTTGATTATGAATTTAAGTTATGGTTTTGGAATTTGGTACAAAGACACTAATTGCACAAGGTTTTATATGAATTGTGATTACTTCTTACTCAACAATTATTTTTAAAGAATTCACAAAATAGGTATTAGGTAAGGATTTATTATTTCAAATATTAAAGACTTTTCTAATAATATATTTAATATTTTTCTAGTGTAATATATTTATTCAAGACCTTAAAAATGAATTTTATTTATTTTTTAGTATTATCTTTATTTTTATAAAATTCATCAAAGAATTAAATGTCTTTAAATATTTGCTTTATGTTTTATTTGTAATACTCTAAGTTAGTATTTTTTTAAATAGTAGAGTTATTTTGATATACAAAAATGATTTTTATTTATTTTTAGGGTTTTTGTTTTATTTTATAAAATTTCATTTAAGATTTAATGGTGTTAATAATTATTTTACTTTATATTTATTTTAAATAATTAAAATTAAATTTTTATTAGGTAGATATTATTTTTGTGGTCATTTTGATATATCATATGTATTTTTGGGATTTTTCTATATTTTTTAGAGTATAAATTATGTTTAGGGGTAGTTTGGTCATTTCGTGATTTGATAAATATCTTATTATTTTTTCTTTGGAAATTGGGCCAGGTTTACCAACTGGCCCATCTGGACCCAACTTGGCCCATCTGGTCCAGGGCAGAGACATAATCGGCCCTTACTCCCCCTTTCCTATGCTCGACCGTATCTCTCCCATCCTCGCTCTGGTGCTACCATGGCCGCCCTTGGCACTGCTCGATTCCGGCAGAATCCGCCGTCGTGGCCATGCCGCGGTGCAAGACTACTGAGTCGACGCCGCCGCCCGATCCTGTCCAAGCCGATTCCCCTCTAGGGTCTTCTCCCGGCCACGCTGACCCTCGCCCGAGGCTAGGGTTAGGGTTCAGCCGCCTTGGTGTTTCATCGACGCTGTGTTGGGTTGCTCACGATCCTCACCCTTTCTCCACAGGCTGCTCCTGATGAGCTGCAGATGCAGGTTGCAGCGCCCCTCCGAGGGTGCTCCCCGTGCTGTCGCCTCTTCATCACTGCCGGTCTGCTTCCTCTTCGAACTCTAAGCGAGGACCGCGGGTAAGTAATGATTCTCCTCCCCCGTGTTCTCTGTCTCCCCTTAGATTCCTTATTGCTACTCTGATTTATTCTAATTGGGGATAATCCCATGTTCTAGGGTTCATTTGCTTGACGAAATTACTTGTGACCTGTGGTTCGATTGAGTTAAGATTATTGAATCCTTGGTATTGTCCTTTATACATGGTCTTTGATCTTGCATATGATCAATGTCCTTCAGTAAGATTACTAGCTTATGAATATTGGTTTACTGGATGTGGTTCAGTCTAGTGGCCTGGTTTATTGAGGAATGGCTTGCATATGTGATTAGTTGAATGATTCCTAGCTGGTGTGACTTAGGAAGATGATTTGAATAACTTGGTGTAATTTCTTATGCTTGTACTTCTGATTTTGAGAAATGGTTAAAAATAAATGAAACTGCTACAGAGGTGCTACCATTCCATGGAATGTGCCCTGTAGTAGTTCATTAAAAAATCTGCTGTCACCTAGTTCTAAACTAGTGAACAGTAGTTTAGGTCAATGGTATATGATCTGAGACCTTGTCCACAGATGGAAAAATGTTGTTAGGCCCTTCTTAAGTTATCCATGTTGATAAACAATTCATCTGAGTGTGTCTCTGAGGATATATTCTATCCAACAGATCTTACTCTCCTTATGGATGTAAATCCATAGGCAACTTGTGAAAATGATCCCTAAAATGTTAGGGAGATGATTTGATCCAATTTTCTGGTGGTAGATTATAAATGATGTACTTGGCTCAATGTTGAGTTTATATATGAAAGATGCATACTGAACTGAACCTATGGTTCAGTAATAATATTAATCACATATCCAAAAATGATTCCTAGCTTACTGAACTAAGAAAATGATTTGAAATCATTTGGATTATATGGATGGATGATATACCAGCTTATGGATGCTTGTTTGAGTTGAGTGATTAAAATAAAGCTCTCTGCGGTTGAACTTATACTGGATTCTACTATAATCCTAGTTTAAACTTGTGGCTGCTAACCTGATGTTTGATCTTGTGGTGCCTCCCTTGAGAGTGTGCACAATGATAAACATCTTAAATGTTACTTGCTGAATTTATTAATTTGGCCAGTGATGCAAAGGCTGAGGCCAAATCGTTTGGGGTAAAAACAAATATGACTTGTTGGGTGTTAATATTTTGTGATGAACCTTGCATGGCACTTTCATGCAAACCTGAGAATATCTCTCCATCTAATCCTCCTAGATAACCTCTAGTTGAAGGGTAAATGGATTTGGATGATTTGTGACATAGCCATTATTTCTTTTCAATCTGATGATGCAAGCTAATAAGAACAAGTGTTGCATAATCTAATTTATATTTTGGACTTGTACCTGTTGTTGGTGGCTTATTGGGGATCATGGTCTACTACTACTTGTGATTCTACTGATCTTGATCTACTCCTCCTTGTGATGCTGCTTATCTTGATCTACTTCTCCTTATGATGCTGCTGATCTTGATCTACTTCTCCTTGTGCTCACTTGATCTTTTCTTAGATGGCTTAAGTAAGCAACCAGATACTGATTAGGTGGTGGATTTGGTGGGATGATCTAAGTATTCTTTGTTTGATGATAATATGATGAGATAGGGAATGTGCTCTGAAGTGTGGAGGTGAAATGGTAGCTTGTTGCTACGGCTGGTTCACCCCTTTGTGTACATAAGTTGGCTTTCTTGTCTCCTTCCTGGGCTGCTGCTGTGTTGACAGCACACCCATATGCATGTTTGTGTGAGCGGCTTGCTTGCTTGCTGTGACTCATGGATCAGATCAAGTGAAGATAGATCTTTTGTTGGTATTACTGTTTTGACTTTTATCTTTTTACTAATTTGGTGAAACTTGCCCCTGCCTATGATGCATAAGCCTGAGGCAAAAATCTAGATAAGAACAGATTTCACATTGGCCCCTCTTATTTAATACAACTCAATGATGAGGCAAAGCAATGCATTACATTGCTAAATCTGAGAGTACCATAAACCCATAACCCTCTGTTTTGCATTTCTGTTGTTTGTTGCTTATGCTTGCAGGGGACAGGATCGGGAATATAAAGAGAGGATTTAGAAGATGAAAAAAATGAAGATGAATTTAGTTTTAAGTTTTTTTTATTCTTTTGTAATCCACTTTTTCTTTTGTGAAATATAAAGCATTGCAAATAAAGGAATTACTTTTTATCTATTCATTCCTCTTTTGCAAAGAATATTGTATTGTTTATTTTATTCAATAAGATATACTAGTTTTTTTTCTTATAATGCTTTTGCAAAAACAATGTAATATTTTCTTATTGTTGTAATTTCTTATTTTTACTTGAATATTGTAAAGACAATGTAATATGTATATTTTCTTGAAATTAAGTATTCCTTTATTTAATTCATTTATGTAATTCATTTTTACATTTATTTGTTTTATATTAGTTTACTTTTATTCTTTTATTATTCATTGTAATTCTTTATTTTTTGGGAACTTAATAAAAATAGTGTAATGTTTGTGCTATTGTAATAAAATGGTACCTCTCTATTTCATTATCTTATTATCCCTTTGGTTCATAATTGTTAAGATAATATAATAATGTGTGATGTTTATCAATTCTTGTTTATTATTTTATTATTTTAATATCATATTACATTACTCATTTACTCATTTCAATTTATTTAAATTTCCACTATCTTTTATGTTTGATAAAAGAATATACCTTATTTATAAATAGTAGTTCACCTCTTATTTTCCATTACAATTTAGTTTCCATTTGTTATTCCATTTCAAATTCTTTTAGAATTCAGATTCATCAATTGAATATTCAAATTTGAATTTCCTTCCCCCAAACACAAGAGTACAATAGAGGTCATGTTAAAATCCATCGCACTTGCCCTGATGTTTTCATCAGAGCAAGAGAGATCTCGATCACTCTACAGCTTCTCTAGTTTTGCGCGAAAATCCCCGGGATTTTCTTATGCATGAATGCAATGCACAAACATGTGTCTTGTCTATTTCGAGGTGCTAATCCTGGGATGTTACACAAGGAAAGCAGAAAATGAGCATCTCAGCAATCTTCTTATTAACCATGGGAAAATGGTGCTTTTTTCTCTCTTTCCTCTTTTCTCATCTTTTTTTATTTTTCTCAATCTCTTTTTTCTATCTCTCTTTTTTTATAAGAAGAATGCTTCATATATTGCTCACTATGGTGATGATGCAAGTTTCCACCATGATTAGGCATGGCTTAGGCTAGTGGCCCAGGAGTTTCTCTAACACATATACATAACTCCATGGACTTACAATCTCCCCTTTTATTACACACCGACGACATACATAAACAAAAGAGCATGATATCAACTAGGTAGATATTTACAGGTGTTGAAAGCGTTCTCCGTGAAAGCACGATTCTGCTAATTCCTAACTTATAAGTGCAAGCATATAAAACATAGATGACACAATGGTTCAAGTTTATTAGGGGCAAGAAAAATAAAATCTGCCATCAAGTTTGTGAGAGCTTTAATCACTAATTTTCACATAAAAAGTTTAATTTGGAAGATAGATAAAAACATGAATATACTTGGAATGGTGTAACACACCATGCATAGGAATTTATAGTGGACACTTTGGAATAACTTGGTTTCTTGGGAATTGGATGCATGAGTAGATCTTACTCAATACAAGTGGAGGCTAGCAAAAGACTGGGAGCGACCAACTACGAGAGCAATAAGGACCATAATCATGGAGAGCAACAAAACATTATTAATCAAAGCATAAAGGGGTACCACAAGTCAAAAACTAAATGATCATAGAGGCTAAGGTGACTGGTTCATAGTCATAACATGGTGTGAGCATGTGCCAAGTCATCCCAAACAAAGCATCAAAGGAGAATACCACAATACTATGCTTTTGTATGCTAAAACAACACATGATTCTTTCAAAGCACATTAAGCAATCTCAATTGTTTGGAACAAGTCATGCTACAGCAATAATCACTAAGCATAAGGTCAAAACAACATCTAGCATGACATGATAAAGTCTAAGCCACAGTCAAAACAAGCTCCCTTTTGTACCACTATAAGCATGAAACTTTCTACTCTTTTCCAACACCAATCAACTTAATTGAAACAACTCACAAAGATAATAATCGATAAAGATCAGTGAGATTGTATCACAAATACACAAAGAATAACTAAAAAGTTCTAAGCAAAAAGCACAAGAAAACTAAGGCTAAACACAGTGCTAGCAAAAGAGAACACTCACACAACAATAAAAATGAAAACTACAGTGTTCTAGGCAAAGAAAACAGAGTGTGTCTCTCTCCAAAAGAAGTGTGCTATGATCCAACCAACTTATTGTAGCAAACCAAGAAAAATAAAACTAAAAACGAAAACAAATACGCTCCAACACAACTGTGCATGAAACAATAAAAACAAAGTGTCTAGAAAGACCTCAGATTTTTATTGATGAACAAGGGGGTGCCTTGGGCATCCCCAAGCTTTGATGCTTGTACCTCTTGAATATTTCTTGGGGTGACATGGGGTGGCATCCCCAAGCTTGAGATTTTTTCCATTCTTCATCTCATTACATCATTCTTCCCTTACACCTAAATTTTTTCCTTCATACAAAACTTCACACAATCTTCATTAGCAACAATAGTGCATCCAAAAGTAATAAACCTTTCAGTTTAGTTTCAAAACAGCAAAACTTTCACTAAAAACACAAGCTAGTATAGCAATTCCCTCAAAAATCTCAATTTACCACAGAGAACTCAAATGGAAATTAATAAAGAGGCAAATGCAAATAATGGCAGAAATCTATCAAAACATACTAGCAGGTAGAATCCGATTTTTCAAAGACCTTCTGTTGCTCAAATCAAAAAGTGAACTAATGAAAGTTAGCTAACAACCTGGGGGATTTATTCAAAAAGTTACAGCTCAATCCGACTTACAGATATTTTTCACGAATTTTTACAGTGGAGCATAAAAATCTGTTTCAGGACATCACTTCCCCAAATCTTACTTCCCTCTTATTAGAGGTTATTCTTGGAACAAAAATCAAACAAAAAGGATAAGGAGAGATTATTACAGAAGTAATAACTTCCAAGACTCAATAAAACTATTGGGTTATCTCCTAAGAAGTACTTTTCTTTACCGCCTTTAAGTTAGGTTTGATAGGTTGAGAAGATGCTCACATAAGAAATATGAATTGAAGTAAAAGAGAGCATCAAGAAGCAAATTCAAAACACATTTAAGTCTAACCCACTTCCTATGCATATGAATATTGTAAAGAAACAAGTCATGAAAGCACAAAGCAACAAGCATAGGAAAGAAAATCAAGTGCAACTTCAAGATTTTCAGCATAAAGAGGGGAAACTTAATAATGTTGAGATACATAAGACCATGTTTCCCTCTCTCATAATACCTTTCAATAGCAACATGAATAAAATTAACAATATAACTATCACATAAAACATTCTTATCATGAGCCACATGCATAAAATAATTATTACTCTCCATATAAGCATAGTCATTCTTATTAATCGTAGTGGGAGAAAATTCAACAAAATAGCTATCATTATTATCCTCATCACCATAATCATCAAATATAGGAGGCATATTGTAATCATAATTAATTTTCTCCTCAATAGTAGGTGGACTGAAGATATCATATTCATTTGTAATCATCATATATTGGAGGTTTGGTATCATCATAAGCAATATAATAGCTATCTTCCAAAGCTGGGGAACTAAAAAGATCATTTTCATAAAAATTAGCTTCCCCAAGCTTAGAATTTTCCATAGCATTAGCAACAATGGTGTCCAAAGAATTCATACTAATAACATTGTTATTAGCATGCAAATAAAGCTCCTTAGGTTTTTTAATTTTCTCTTCAAACACTTCATGTCCTAACTCAAGATAAATACTATAAAGCTCTCTAACTAGTGAAAACAAGAAAAAAAAATACAAAATTGCAGAATCTAAAGGAAATAACTTCGATCACTCACACCAGAGGATGTGAGTACCTTTTACCTTACCTTCCCGGCAACGGCGCTAGAAAAGAGCTTGATGTCTACGCACTTCTATTCTTGTAGATAGTTGTTTGGACTCCAAGTGCAGAGGTTTGTAGAACATCAGCAAGTTTCCCTTAAGTGGATTATCCAAGGTTTATCGAACTCAGGGAGGAAGTGGTCAAAGGTATCCCTCTCAAGCAACCCTGCAATCAAGATACAAGAAGTCTCTTGTGTCCCCAACACACCCAATACACTTGTCAGGTGTATAGGTGCACTAGTTTGGCGAAGAGATAGTGAAATACAAGTGGTGTGGATAATTATAAGTGGTAACTGTGCCAGAAAATAGCTTCTAACGGGGAGGAAAATACTAAAGCCAAAAATATGGAAGCAATCAAACATGCAACAGATCTAGATGCAAACGGTGTTTCAATGTTTAGAAACAAGGCCCAGGGATCATACTTTCACTAGTGAACACTCTAAATAAATATATTCTCTTCATGATACTACCCTGAACTACTCTCCGGTTGGACACTCTAATCCATGGTAGAGCTACAAAAGCACACCTCAAAGTCCGCCTTCCCCATCTAGATAATCCCACACTGTCACCTTGAGCACTAGATGGTTCCAACCAACACCACAATTTCATAAATACATCCAACTCCAAATATACTCATGATAAGTATTTATGAACTCTATCCTAAGTGCCACCACGGCGTGCACACTGTCACTTTCACACACGTGGGGAGAGCAGAGATCTATTTAAGCACTTGAGTATTTATGTAAACTCTAGCCTAAGTGCCACCACGGTATGCATGCTATCACTTTCACACATGTGGGGAGAGCCGGAGATCTATTAAAGCACTTGAGTAGCAGAATAGATCTACTTGATTACAAAGCTCATGATCTCGATAAGATCACGCATAGAGAGAGATGAACACATAGCTACCGGTAGAGCCCTTAGCCTTGAGGAAGAACTACTCCCTCCTCATCATGGGAATCAGCAATGGCGATGCAGATGGTGGTGGAGATCGATGGAGATGGCTCCAGGGGCAATTCCCCGTCCTGGCAGGGTGCCGGAACAGAGACTTCTGTCCCCTGAATCTACCCTTCAGTGGCGGCGGTGCTATGGACCTTTTCGTGGATGTAAGATTGACGATCTAGGGTTTTCTCCCCAGGGGCTTATTATAGGCGAAGGGGCAAGGCGAGGAGGCAACCAGGGGGGAACACCCCTGGTGGCGTGGCCAAGGTGACCTCACGCCACCCTAGGGTGTGCCCACCCTTGTGCCCTACTCCGTCTCTGCTTCAATTTTCCGTATCGCTAAGGGAAAATATTAACTCTAGCTTTTGTCCCGTCCAATTCCGAGAATATTCATTTTTTAGCTTTTCTGAAACCAAAAATAGCAGAAAACAGGAAACTGGCACTGTGGCATCTTGTCAATAGGTTAGTCCCAAAAAGTGTATAAAAATACCTCAAAGTGTAGACAAAACATAGCAAAGTTGATACAAAACAAGCATGGAGCATCAAAAATTATAGATAAGTTTACGACGTATTAGAGTCGCCTAGGACTAGCTCAATGGTGCGGGTGTGCGTGGTGGCCTCGAACGTGGTCGACCCAGCATTTTTCGCGTTGGGATTCTTCAAGATTGTGGGGTCTTCTTTGTCGACCCCACTCGCGTATCTGGCGAGCTCTTCTGCGTGGTTGGCCTTCACGGTGATGATAGCGTCCACGAGCTCTGCGCCTTTTTCCTCGCAGTCGATGCCTGATGCGTGTTGACACTTCGTCGGGAAACCCCAAGATGAAGGTATGATGTAACATAGCAGCAAGTTTTCCCTCAGTAAGAAACCGAGGTTATCGAACCAGTAGGAGGAAGGAAACGTCTCAAAGGTGTTGCAAGCAACGTGGAAACCTGCACAACACAAACTCAAGACTTTGCCCCAACTAACAGTGAGGTTTTCAATCTCACCGGTTGCTGTAACAAAGGATTAACTGTATGGTGTGGAAGGTGATGATGGTTTGCACCAAGTAAACAATAACAGTGGAAGATGTATCAATGGTAAAGATTGAACCGGGGTCCATAGTTCACTAGAGGTGTTCTCCTTACATAAACAAACATGGCATGCTGGGTAAAAAAATTACAACAGGGCAATTGACAGGACTGAGCAAGGCATAATAATGCAATACTAGACATAAAGATCCTATGAGATTCAATTGGGCAATACAACAAGATACATAGACCGCCATCCATCTGCATCTATGACTAGAAGTCCACCTTTGGGTTATCATCCGAACCCCCTCCAGTATTAAGTCGCAAGCAACAGACAACTGCTTTAAGCAAAGTGTGTAAGGTAAACAGTCCACATGTTCCATGAATAAGAGACTGTTGTTTTCTCCCTAGTAGCAATAGCACATCTACAACCGTAGAGATTTCTGTCACTTCCCTTGATTAAGTCCAGGCATGAACCCACTATCGAGCATACATACCCCCTCTTGAAGTCACTAGCAACTACTCAGCCAAGATAGCTACTAACAACAGAGAGCATGCAAGATCACAAACAATACAAACATAATAGAATCAATAAGATAAAACCATTAATCAATCTAACATAGTAATCTCAATATCCATCGGATCCCCGCAAACACAACATGCATGATTACAAATAGATGAGATCTTGATCATGAACGGAGCTCACAAGGTCTATAAATGAAAGAATGAGGAGGAGATACAACCATCTAGCTAGTACATGGACCCGTAGTCCAAGGTGGAATTACTCACGCTTCATACCGGAGGCTGGTATGATGAAGAAGAAGGCCTCCAGGATGATCTCCCCTCTGGCAGGGTGCCGGGAAGAGCTTCAGATCCCCCCGATCTAGGGACGATGGTGGCGGCGGCTACAGACAGTTTCGTGGAATTTTGATCGGGTACTTAGGGTTTAGGCATCAGGGGCTTCTTATAGGCGAAGAGGCGAGGCTGGAGGGCCACTAGGGCAGCTGCAACCCCCCAGGCGAGGGGTGGGCCCACCCGCGCGGCCAGGGGTTGTGGCCCACTGGTGGGTCTCCTACGTCTAGTACTCCGGCTTCGTGTTTCCCACGGCAAAATATTGACTTTGGCTTTTGTCTCGTCCAATTCCGAGAATATTGATTTTCTGCCTTTCTGGAACCAAAAACAGAATAAAACAGGCAGCTGGCACTGTGGCAACTTGTTAATAGGTTAGTACGAGAAAACATATAAAAACTCCTCAAAGTGTGGAAAAAGAAAAGCAAAGTAGATACTAAACAAGCATGGAACATCAAAAATTATAGATACGTTTCCGACATATCAATGCCCATGTCGGGGTCGCCGTGGATGGTGATGATGCCGCATGGTCCTGGGAGCTTCATCATGTTCTACGCGTAATTGGGTGCCACCATGAACTTGGCAAATGCTTGTCGCCCCAGGACACAGTGGTAGGGGCTGGTGAAGTTCACCAGCTCGAAGATGATCCGCTCGGTGCGAAAGTTAGCTCGTTTGTCGAAGGTGACTGGCAGCGTCACCTTGCCGATCGGGTATGCCTTCCGACCGGGGCGATGCAGTGGAAGGTGGCGAGGGTCGTCTCGACCATCGACTGTGGGAGCCGCAATCGCCTGAATGTGTCTAGGTAGAGGATGTTGATGGAGCTCCCGCCGTCCATCAATGTCTTGGGGAGCCAGCAGTCGCCAACTTTGGGCTTGACTACCAGGGCGACTCGCTCGGGGTATTCGATCCGTGGCAAGTGGTCCTCGCGGATCCACGTGATGCACTTCTCGGACCAGTTGACAAAGCGAGGGACGTCGACCTAGGAAACCGTGTTGATGGCAACGACATGGGCAAGGACCTTCTTCTCGTGCTTGGTGCCGAGCCCGGTGAAGGTGTGGATCGAGCCAGCCTCGTTGCCGAATGCCCCACCGTTTGGCGGGTTGTTGTTGGGGTCCTCCCTCGCACGCCGTGCCTTCTCGATCTCCTTCAGAGAGTGGCCGTCGGCGGTTGTGTGGGCGGTCTTCCCCTCCGTGGTGTGGAACACACAGGGTTGGTTGAGGAGAGTTGCGGGGTTGAATTTTGGCCTCGCTCGGTAGTTTTTGCTATCGCGGTGTTGGCCTCCATCACGGCGGAAGCTCTTGGGGTCGCGTGGCGCGTAGCCTGTGTTGGCAATGAATTCGACTCGCCCGTCACCATGGCGCTTGCCGGTGAGGCGAGTGTTGCTGTAGCGCAGCTCGCGCTGCCTGCCGTTGTCATGGCCGCTTGGGCGGCGATTCCCACCCGACTCGTCGTTGATTTCTTGGTTCAGATCCTCCTCCATGTATCGTTTGGCAATCTCGATGAGGTCTGGGATGTTATCGAGCATCTTGTTGATACGTTGGAAACGTATCTATAATTTTTGATGCTCCATGCTTGTTTTGTACCTACTTTCCTTTACTTGTCTACACTTTGAAGTACTTTTTACATGTTTTCTGGTACTAACCTATTAACAAGTTTCCACAGTGCCAGTTGCCTGTTTTCTGCTGTTTTTGGTTTCAGAAAAGTTAGTAAAAAAAAATTCTCGGAATTGGACGGGACAAACGTCAAAGTCAATTACTTACCGTCGGGAACAAGAAGTCCAGAGGGGAGCCGGAGAGGCCATCCAGGGCGGCCAGACCCACCCTAGGCGCCGGTGGGCCCTACCCCACGCCTGGGTAGGGTTTGGACCCTCTGGCCGCCTCCTCGGCCTCCCCCTTCGCCTATAAGAAGCCCCCGATGCAGAAACCCTAAGTACCCAAAAAATCTCCACGAAACCTTCTGTAGCCGCCGCCACCGTCGTCCCTAGATCGGGGGGATCTGAAGTTCTTCCCGGCACCCTACCGGAGGGGAGATCATCCCGGAGGCCTTCTCTCTGGTATGATGCGTGAGTAGTTCCACCTTGGACTATGGGTCCATGTAGTAGCTAGATGGTTGTATCTCCTCCTTTGTGCTTTCATGTATAGATCTTGTGATCTCCGTTCATGATCAAGATCTAATCTATTTGTAATCATGTATGTTGTGTTTGAGGGGATCCGATGGATATTGAGATTATTATGTTGGTTCAATTAATGGTTTTGTCTTTATGATTCTATCATGTCTGTGTTGTTTGTGATCTTGCATGCTCTCTGTTGTTAGTAGCTATCTTGGCCAAGTAGTTGCTAGTGACTCCAAGAGGGCGTATTTATGCTCGATAGTGGGTTCATGCCTCTAGTTTCCAAGGGAAGTGACAATATTATCTTCGGTTGTAGATGTGCTATTGCTACTAGGGAGAAAACAACGGTCTCTTGTTCATGGAACATGTGGACTGTTTACCTTACACACTTTGCTTAAAGCAGTTGTCTATTGCTTGCAACTTAATACAGGAGGGGGTTCGGATGATAACCTGAAGGTGGACTTATAGTCATAGATGCAGTTGGATGGCGATCTATGTATCTTGTTGTATTGCCCAAACGAATCTCATAGGATCTTGCTGACTAGTAATTTCATTGGTATGCCTTGTTTAGTTCCTGTCAATTGCCCCGCTGTAATTTGTTTACCCTTCATGCCATGTTGTTTATCTAAGGAGAGCACCTCTAGTGAACTATGGAACCCGGTCCAATCTTTACCATTGATACATCTTCCACTGTTACTTGTTTACTTGCTGCAAACCATTACCTTCCACACCATATGTTTAATCCTTTGTTACAGCAAACCGGTGAGCTTGACAACCTCACTGATTCGTTGGGGGCAAAGTCTTGAGTTTGTGTTGTGCAGGTCTCCGCGTTTCTTGCAACACCTATGTGATGTTTCCTTCCTCCTTCTGGTTTGATAACCTCGGCCTCAACTAAGGGAAAACTTGTTGCTTGATCTTCCCACCCTATGCTTGGGGTTACCAACGAAGTGCCGCGTCGAGCATCATCACTTGTACACCCGCTTGATCTTGGCGACCAGTGTCTCGTACCGGCACGAATTCTTGAAGAAGTGGATCGCCGTGTCCGGTTGGATGCCGGCAGTGTTGATCCATAGGTCTTGCCACCATTGGACCCAGTTGTAGGTCGACTCGCGGGGTCCCTGGACGCATCTCTCCAGGTCCTCGATGGTGGTGGCACGGGTGTAGGAGCCCTCGAAGTGCCTGACAAAGGACTCACGCATGTCCTCCCAGGAGTCGATGTTGTCTGCAGGGAGGGTGTTGATCCACTGCCGCGTCACTCCCTCCATCATCAGGGGGAGGTAGCAAGCGGCAAGGAGGTCGGTGTGGCTAGCGATTCCCATCGCCATGGGGTATGTGTCCAGCCACATGGCCGGATCGTACGTGGGATCGTACTTTTCGATCTCCTTCGGCGCGTTGAAGTTCGTCGGGTATTTCTCGCCTCAGATCATCGGTCTGAAGCACTGTGGCCCGGCTCGACTAGCGAGCCCCTTGGCTTGCCGTCGTTGCGGTTGGTGAGGGTGTGCCTCAGGTTGTTGGGCTGGTTTGCGTGCCAGCTCTGGTTATTGATGATGTGGGTCCACGTGTCGACTAGCTGCCCATTGGCAGCGACCGTGTTGTTCAGCGGCCGCGGGTCGTTGGTGGAGAGCGCTGGATGCGCTACCCGTGGTTGGAGCTGCAAGGGCTCGGGTGGCGGGCAGTTGAGGGTATTTTCCATCGATGGGCGGCCGCCCTGCTTCCGGAGGAGCGGGAGTACATGCGCCCCCACGAGTCGGCTACTGCGACTTGCTGCTCGACAGCCTTGGCGAGTAGGGCCTTGGCGTACTGGATTTCCAGCGCGCCCTCCCCTTTGATGTTGAGGTTTGCGAATGCTGCTTGTCCCGCGATGACGTTATCCATCGGGGTGGAGTATAGCGGGAGACCGTTTGCGTCCCGCTCTTGCGGAGAGATGAGGACTCTCGGCTGGTTGGGAGGGGGCGCGCGGCCGGGTGGCGGTGGGGGAGCTCCACTCGCTGGTGATCCTGGTGGCGGGCGACCTCTGAAGCCTGGAGGCGCGTTCTCGCAGATCACTCGCTCGTCCACGCGAGCGGGATCGTTGTCTTCATCCAAATTAAGGGCGTGGCCTTGAACGGTGGGGTTCAGGCGCGTTGTGATGCGGCGCTGGTGGTAGAGCGATAGCTCCTGCACCATGGCCTGCTCGAGGTGAAATTTTTCGCGCTCGGCTTGTTCCTTGCACACCGCCTCCTGTAGGCACAGGCGGGCTTCCTCGACTTCCCCCACCGTCGCGGTCGGTAGAATCGGCGTGGAGAAGGGGTCTGGCGGGGCACTCGCTCTGCTCGCCATGTAGGTCACGATGAAGCTACCAGATCCGGCGTAGAGGTCACCGGAATTCTCCAACCCAGAGTCGGAATCGAAGATCCCAAGGATGGATGGATCCTCGAAATCCCCAATGTTGGATACTTGCGTGATGGAGCCTTTCTGGTGATGCGGCGATGATGGATCTGGCGACTGAAGCCGGCGTTGCCAACTCGGCATCTTCATGGAGGGTCGGGTCATCCGCGGCCGCGTTAGTCTCGGCCACATTGATGTTGGCTGAGTTGTACTCGGAGGCGAGGTGGTGGATGGTGCGGACTTGTCTCTCAAAGAGCCGATCGCGTGGCGACGACTCACCGAAGAGCACCGAGTCCTCTGAGATGATGACGTCGGTGAAGCCGAAGAAGAGGCTGATCGTGCCGACCGGCGTGATGACATTGTGCGTGACCGCGCGCGATGCCGGGACATAGCTGCTGGGCAAGATCTGGAGGATCTCACCGATGGCGATCATACGTCCGGTGGAAATCGTCCGGTTGATGGGCAAGTAGGGTCTTGCCGCAGAACATAGGCCTGACCGGCAAGGCCCCATGGTGGGCACCACTGTCATGGGAATGGACACAATAGATGATGCGAGTGGCAGCGAGTAGTAGAACAAGGGGCAAGGGCGGCCAGCCATCTGCGGTGAGAGATGAGGGCGGAGACACAAGGTTTTACCCAGGTTCAGCCCCCGAAGGGTATAGACCTACTCCTGCTAGATTGTATTATCGAGAGATTATAGTGGGCGAGCTCGGCGGCTAGGCGGCGAGTCGATGGGGGTCTATGATGTAACTTCAGTGCTATGCGTGCCCTAGGGAGGTTTATATAGGGTCACCTCGCTAGGGTTTACAGATCTACAACCGAGTTGGATAAGGAATCGACGGGTTTTGACCTAATTTGACTGGGCCTAGCTATGCTTCTGGGCCTTCAGCTTCTAGTTGCCTGGCTCCCTCTTGGGTCGCGATCCAGTCGCTGTCCTGCAGGCCCACTCGCTGAGAGTATGATCTAGTAGGGAACGTCCTGCTGGGTATACCCCACTCGGCATATCCCCATCATCGATCGATCTCACGAACAGCTCCTCCAGATCTCATGAACTCCTTTGTTGAAAATATTGGATATCACTAAGTGAGAATATTTCATGTATTATATGTGAGATACCTCCCTTGGTGAAAAACCAAAAATCCTCCAAGATCAAAAACACAATAAGTTATAAAAGGGAAATCCGTTTTTTATGAACTAGAGGTTGTTATGAATATTACCAAAAGATCTAGAACCTCACATGGATAAGATCCAAATAACAACCAAGAAATATGATGCTAATAATGCAAAGGTTGAGCTCTCTCCGAAAGATATAATCGAGTTACTCACTCGAGATCCCCTCTTGATAGTACGACTATCTATCCTACAACCGGTCTCCCAACTAACAACATGAGACCGGCAAAAGGGAAAAACTATCAAGATTATACCTTTGCCTTGAGCAATCCACTTGAGCGCAATGTAGATGATCTTGTCCTTCTCAAGATGGAACACCTTTCTTGATTTCTCTTGCATGCACTTACTTGATGTCGGGGGGATCACCCCCGGGTAGGCTAACCGTACAAGATTCAAGGGCAATGTAACTACCAGCGGCTGATCCCAGCCGGATGTAAAAACTCAAGAGCAGGTCAGCAAGAAGGCCAGACGTAGAGGAAGCCAGCAAACCAATCAGCCGGATAAGAAGACGCAAGCAGGGAACCTAGCCAGATGGGTATTACCAGTCGGACAAGGTAGCCGACAGGGTCGTGCCAGCCGGGAAGAGCAAGACAGACGGGACGGCTAGCCGGTTAGTATGGATAGACGGATGACACAAGGCACAATATCCCGCATCCCTAATAGACAACGGAAGTACAAGAGGACAGAGTCAGCGGCACGGACACCGGAGAGGATGGCACGTACCCGTGTCAGGCGGGAACAAGAGCCGCCGCCCGTGTCGGCCGGGGCGGCCTCCACTATTTCTGTGTTGGCCAGGGGTGCGGCACTATGCAAGACGTCAGGAAGGCAATATACTGTACCAGAATAGTCGGTCGGGCCCGCCTGTGGGACTCGCTAGTCGGCAGTGTCATTGCCCATGCCGCCTTGGCCTATATAAGGGGCGGCAGGGGAAACGTATCAAGGGTTGGACGCTCATTTTCTACTCAGACATCCACATACAGCTCGAGGAGCACTTGTAGCTCTCAGTGTTCATCAAGGTAGACAGATCGGCAGGAGTAGGGGTGTTACCTCACCACGAGGGCCCCAAACCTGGGTACTTCTTGTGTCCCTGATGCATTCTTGTGCCCAATCCTGCCTACAGACGCCGTCGCTCGCTTCCCTGCTTGCTCCCACACCACTATCTAGCATGCTCAAGCACTGTCGTTTCCATAACAACGATAGTTGGCACCCACCATGGGGCAAAGATGGCGGCGACCGGAGTAACGTTCTGCATGGGACCCCGTACTTCGTTCGGCGAGCGGGTGGCCTCCGGCATCGTGCTCACCTTGGGCCAGTTCGACTGTGTCATCGACAACCCTCGTTGCTTCGCCAACTCTAGTTACCCGGCAGGCGGCTCTGTTCTGCTGTTCGGCAACCTACCAGTATACGTCGCCACCATGCCGGAGGATTTCCCTCGGGAGATCGTCTCCTTTGCTGAGTCCCTGACCTCAGACGATAGCGTGCTCGTCGCGCCTCGCGGCGTGGAAGTGATGATGGCTGGCTCTAGCCACGGCCGTCGGCCCGCTCTCGAGCGCACCAGCGATGTAGCCGGCACGTCCACTCCCTTGCATGGAAAATGAGTGGTGGAGGAAGTTATCGAGGAACTCCTTGCTCTGGTTGACCTAGGAGAGGACCCGGACGAGGAAGTTGCCAAGATCTTGGCGACGCGAGAGCGTTTGCTTCTCCAGGCCCAGGGCCTGGCCTCCACCAAGTATCATATGGAAAGCAACATGTGCGAGTACCACCACGCCCATGGTATCACCCCGGCTAATCAAGATCCTATCCGGCTGGGATCCGTGTAGCATCATGGAGGAGAGCTGGGCGCCCGTTTCGAGAAAGACGTCGAGACGGGGCCTCACATGTACTTCCCGCCGCCAGTGTACGACACCGTGGTCAAGAATGTTCGGGCAGCGCTAGACTTTGTGGAGGACCTGCCCCACCTAGAGGGAGAGGAAAGAGTCCGACAGTTTCATCGGGTGCATCACCTGCTGCGAGTGGCTAACGAGCAGGCCGAGGCCGCTCGGGTGGCATATGAGGCATGAGCCGGATCCATAGGGAATCATCCGGCTGGAGGCAGCCGGGGAGGCCCACGCCAGACCGAGTACTCCACGTCTCCGGGCTAGCCCCGTGCGTGCTCGGGCTCCAAGCGTCGCCAATCTGGCAGCAGCCAACCCCGCGGCAACCAAGGCACTACGAGTCACCCACCGACTGTGGCAGCACCACCGCATCTGGCTGATCATGACCACCCTCCACTCCCACCCCTATCCCGCCTCACTGTCCTGGTGGGAGCGCCCAATCCGGTTGAGCCGGACGCGCGCGACAGAATCGACCTCTCGATGCAAGATCGCATCACGGAGGAGGAAGACGCAATCAGACCAGTGTACTTCGGGCCACGCATCCAGAGGGAACCATTCCCCAACAAGTTCTCCCTACCACAGACACCCCCAAGTATGACAAAGGCATGAAGCCGGAAGACTGGTTGACCGACTATGCCACGACAGTTGATCGCCCACGGCAACAAGCGCGTGGCGGTTCGCTACATGCCTCTCATGTTGACAGGTTCGATGAGAACCTGGCTCAATAGCCTCGCACCCAAAAGCATCAATGCTTAGCCTGAATTCGAGAAGGTCTTCATCCTAAAATTGAACGGCACCTACAAGCGTCTGGGTAGACCTCACGACCTCTCTCTGTGCATCCAAGGAGACCACGAATCGGATCATGAGTATCTCGCCCGCTGGACCGAGCTACGCAACTCCTACGAAGGGGTGGTGGAGAACCAAGCGATCGGTTTCTTCACCTTGAATGCGGAAGGCCGAACGGTTCCCACCGAGCCGGCTCGAGAGAAGCAAGCCGGACAAGGTGGATATGCCGGATCGTCCAGGAGGCCTGGCGGCGACAACCGCTACCAGGGCAAGCGTCCAGTTGAGCAGCAAGGCCCACGGTACCATCATAGGCAAGTCAATGCGGTGCAAGGCGCACTGGATGGCAACGACAAGAGGCAGAGGAACACCTTCACCCTCGAGCGGATGTTCGATGGGCCGTGCAAGTACCATATCGGCGCCTTCAAGCTGGCTACGCACACCACTCGGCAGTGTATCTGGACCTGGCAGATCAAGGAGCAGGCTGGTTTGCCCCCTATCCCCCACCCCTACTGTTGGACCCCCCATCTAGGGTAGACGGAAACAACGGCAGCGGGGCCTACCCTCAGCAATACCAGAACTACCACATCTTCGAGTCCGAGCCGACTGACAGTCGCAGCCAGAAGCAGTGCGCCGCGGAGGTGAATGTTGTTGTTCCTCCAGTCCCCCTTCGCCTCAACTGGTCCGAGACTCCCATCACCTGGAGCCGGGAGGACCAGCCGGATCTGCTTTCGAATCTCGGGGGCTACGCGATGGTGCTAGACCCTCTTCTCATCTCCGACGTTTGCACCTGCCGATTCTCGCATGTGCTGGTAGACGGTGGGAGCAGCCTCAACCTGCTCTACCGGTCTTCCATGGAGAAGTTGGGCATCCGGGAGCGCAACATGAAGCCCTTGACCACCGTGTTCCACGACGTCACGCCTGGGCCACCATGTGTCCCGCTAGGAAAAATCTGCCTGGATGTCATATTCGGCTTGGAGGAGAACTTCCGGCATGAGCCAATCTGGTTTGAGGTAGTGAACCTCGCCAGAACCTACCATGCTCTTATTGGGCACCCTGCCCTCGCAAAGTTCATGGTGGTCCCCCACTATGCATACCTCAAGATGAAGTTGTCGAGGCCGAATGGTGTGATCACTGTGGCCGGTTGCTACATGCGGTCCATGGCATGCGCGGCGGAAGGCGTGAAGATAGCCAAGGCCCTGCTCATCGCCAAAGAGAAGCGCGAGATGATGCACAACGTCGCCATGCTGCAGTAAGTGGTGCCGTCTAGCTTGAAGCCGGCTAGGGACATGGCGTTCCAGGCGTCCAAGGACACCAGGTAGATCCCGCTCGATCCGGCTGACCCCTCTAAGTGTGTCACCATCAATGTCGGCTTGGACAACAAATAGGAAAGCGTGCTCGTTAACTTCCTCCATGATAATCGAGACATCTTCGCATGGTATCCCAAAGATATGTTGGGTGTGCCGAGGGAGTTTGCCGAGCACTTGCTTCATGTGCGGCCGGATTCCAAGCTGGTCAAGCAGTCCCTCTGTCTCTTCGCGAATGACAAAAGGAAGGTCATCGGCGATGAGATCGCCAGGCTACTTGCTACGAGCTTCATCATGGAGGTGTACCACCTAGACTGGCTGGCCAACCCAGTCCTGGTGTTTAAGAAGAACAAGACTTGGTGCATGTGTATCGACTACACGAGCCTGAATAAGGCCTGCCCGAAAGACCCTTTTGCTTTGCCCCGTATTGATCAAGATATTGACTCTACGGCCGGCTGCGATTTTCTTTCCTTTCTCGATTGTTATTCTGGTTATAATCAGATCCAGCTAAACCTGGCTGACCAGTTGAAAACATCGTTCATCACCCCGTATGGGGCTTACTGCTATGTAACCATGCCATTCGACATGAAGAATGCAGGTGCTACCTTTCAGTGTTCCATGCAGAAATGCTTGCACTCGCAGATTGGCCGGAATGTGCATGCTTACATGGACGATGTCGTCATCAAGATGAAGGAGAAGCAGACCCTGCTAGAGGATCTCAGCGAGACATTTGCGAATCTTCGCCGGTACTAGATGAAGTTGAACCCGGAGAAGTGCATGTTCGGCGTGCCAGCCGGACAACTCCTCGATTTCCTCGTGTCAAGCCGAGGGATCAAGGCCAATCTGGAGAAGATCGCGACCATCGAGAGGATGCAGGCGCCTAAGAGCTTTCTCGGAGTCTAGAAGTTCACCGGACGTCTTGGGTCGAAAGCACTTCCGATTTACCAGCTGATGAAGAAGACGAACAAGTTCACTTGGACTGCGCAGGCGGATGCCGCATTCCACGACCTCAAGCGCATGCTATCCACAGTGCCGGTTCTCGCCACACCGACTGAGAAGGAACCGATGTGTCTCTATATAGCCGCTACCAACTGGGTCGTTAGCGTCGTCCTGTCGATGGAGCGTCACGAGGAAGGAAAGGCCTAGCCAGTTCAGTGACACGTCTACTACCTCAGCGAGGTGATGTCCCTCTCCAAGCAGAACTACCCCTACTACTAGAAGTTGTGCTATGGCATCTACCTGGCCCGCAAGAAGCTCATGCACTACTTCCAGGAGCATCTGCTCACGGTGGTGTCCACCGTGCCATTGGGAGAGATCTTCGGCAACAAGGATGCCATGGGCCGGGTAGCCAAATAGGGCATCGAGCTGGTCGCCTACTGCATCCGGTACGAGCCAAGGATCACCATCAAGTCTTAGGCGGTGGCAGATTTCTTCGTCGACTAGGCGGAGAAGCAGTACCTGCCGCCGGTTCCTGATTCCGACTACTAAAAGCTGCACTTCGACGGCTCGAAGATGCGCGGGGGATTGGGAACCGGCATTGTGCTAACCTCGCCCAAGGTAGACTGGCTAGAGTACGTGCTGCAAATCCACTTCACCGCCTCGAACAGCGTCGCCGAGTACGAGGCACTCGCGCATGGGCTCCGGCTCACGAAAGATATCGGCATTCGTCGGATCCTCTGCTTCGTGTATTCGGATCTGGTGGTGCAGTAAGTATCTGGCGAGTGGGACGCCCGGGACACCAACATGGCCTTGTACTGGTTCCACATCTAGCTCCTCACTACCGACTTCGAGGGATGTGAATTCCATCACGTTCCCCATGCCAACAGCGATGTGGACGACGCGCTCACGCGAGTCGGATCCACTAGAGCGGACATCCCGCCTGGAGTTTACTTGGAGCACCTCCGCAAGCCGAGCATCACCCCCTCTCCGGAATCCGAGTCCATTATCTGGGTAGCAGACCTGGGGGCTGCCGGCTCGAAAGAGCCAGGCCTGCTGTTGTGCCCTCCATCTCGAAGGACCCCGGGGCCGCCTCATTGTCAAGCAAGGCATCGTCGAGCATGCCAAAGGGCTCGGGGGCTACTGACTCAGGCATCCCACCCGGCTGACCCCCGGATAAGCTCCAGATCGTGCCGGCTAGTGTCTTCACTATCCGGGAAGTGCCATCCTGGGCCCAGCCCTTCATGAACTACCTCGTCAACGATGAGCTTCCGGCTGACGAGTTGGAGGCAAGGCAAATCCGGCGCCGCGCGCACACGTACACCATCATCAACAAGGAGTTGTACAAGAGCAGCGCCGCGTGCATCTTTCAGCGGTGCGTCGATGCGGATACTGGCTACCGGCTGCTAAAGGAGATCCACCAGGTGGAGTGCGGCCACCACGCCTCTTCTCACGCCCTAGTGGCGAAGGGAATGCGCCATGGGTTCTACTGGCCCACCGCCTCGGAGTACATAGACCAGCTGGTTCACGCGTGCAATGGGTGCTAGCGGTTCGGCCGACTAAGGCACATGCCAACTTGAGCACTCAAGACCATACCGATCATGTGGCCATTTGTTGTCTGGGGGCTGGACATGGTCGACCCCTTCAAGCGAGCCCGAGCCGATATGACCCACATGCTGGTGGCGGTGGACAAGTTCACCAAGTGGATCGAGGCAAAGCAGATCCGGAAGTTGGACGGTGCCATGGTCGTCACCTTCTTCCGAGACATCATCATCCAGTTAGGGTATCCCCACATCATCATCACCAACAATGGCACGAACTTCGCCAAGGGAGCCTTCGCCCGGTTCTGCCATAACAAGGGGATCCGACTGGACCTCGCGTTCATCGCGCACCCGTAGTCCAATAGTTAGGTGGAGAGGGAAAATGGCTTGGTGCTAGCCGGAATCAAGCCCCAGCTGATCGAGCCATTGGAGCACTCACCCGACAGCTGGATCGAGGAACTCCCGGCCGTGCTGTGGAGCATACGCACCATCCCGAATCGATCAACCTGCTTCACCCCGTTCTTCCTCACCTATAGCTCGGAAGCGGTCCTTGCGGTGGACATCGAGTTCGACTCACCCTGCAAGATCCTCTACACGGAGAATGAGAACTAGGAGGCGGCGTGAGCTGGCCTTGTCCGGATTGGCCATATATCAGCAAGGGCTACGTCGGTATCACTCTAACTGGATCCGGCCTGTGGCATTCCGCGAAGGCGACCTGGTGCTCTGACTAATACAAGACACGAAGGGCATGCACAAATTGTCTCCTCCGTGGGAAGGCCCCTTCATCATCAGCAAGGCGCTGCACAACAACTCCTACTACCTCATCAACGCACAGCAGCCGCGCAAGAACAAGATGGACAAGTCGGACGAGGAGACGGACTGGCCGTGGAACACGGACCTGCTTCGACCATTTTACACTTAGTCGGAAATCAGTGTATGTATCCAGAACCCTGAACGAATGAAAATATGTGGATCCCCGGCTGATGCTCGGGGGCTCCTTACCAGATATTTCATTGTTGTTTGTTTCCGATTAAAATCCTGCAATGTTTTTCTGGCTTTCGTCGACCGCTAACTACGAGGGCTCGCTGGTTGGCCTGACCTGCTAATTCTATAAGCAAACTGAGTAGTGTGGGATGATGCCGGAGGCCCACTCTTCTCTCAGCTACAGAACGCAACCCGGCTGTCCGGCTAACAAGATCAAATGCCCGAGGCATCCCACATGAAAAATGGTGAAAGATGTGATAGATCGGACAGTCCGACCATGTGCCTAGTTTGTATTTTCTGGCTACTAAGCCTCTAGTACCGTACATGATGTATTGTCAGCTCCCTTTGGTTCCGGCTCCAGACCGCAACCCGGCTGCCCGGCAAGGACGCGGCGTAAACAGCAGAGCGCATAGGAAAGTAATTAAGTGTTTAGAAAAGCACGAGATAGTTTTCGAAAAAATGAAAATTCTAGTCGGACAGCGACAGATATGTCACGCAATAGCGTACTAATAAGAAACCTTTTTCATGTGTTTTGTTTTTGCACAAATCGCACCAAGCCAGACCTCAAAGGTAGAGAATATTTGAAGCACCTATCTGCGGTAGGTGCTCCAAATATCGGAGGCTACACCCAGTGGGTGCGCTAGCGCACCCCCACTGGAAGTATGTAGCTCCCGGCTAGAAGATGTTCCATCCAGTCGGGGAAAGGCAAAGCCGGTCAGGAAAGCAAGGTAGCAAGTTCACCTGGGTCGAGACACAGTTTCTCCCCGTACGTATAAGTCCATCAATCGGACACGCAAGGCACCGAAGAAATGCAAGATTTGTTTTGAAGATTCGAAGCACCTATCTGCGGTAGCTACTCAGAATCTCGGGGGCTACACCCAGTGAATGCGCTGGCGTGCCCCCACTAGAAGAGTGATGTTCCTGGCTAAGAGATGTCCTAGCCGGTCAAGACAAGGAAAGAAATAAAAAGAGGAATATGAAAGAAAGAAAGAGAGAAATATGAAAGAAAGAAATAGAGAAAGATTAAAGAAATAAAGAGAGAGAGAAAGATGATAGAAAGAAAGAGTGAAAGGTTAATGTGGTAAGGCAATAAATAAAGAAAAAGTCCCAAAGTACGGCCAGATAGAGTGGTCGGGTCGGGATGCAGTTTCTCCCATCCGGCTAAGCAAGTCGGATTCTAAGGGATAAGGTGAGAAGCAAGAATTTTTGAAGATTCGAAACACCTGGCTACTCCAGCTATTCCGAATCTCGGGGGCTACACCAAGTGGGTGCACTAGCATGCCCCCACTAGAAGAATGTAGTTCCCTGCTAGTAGGTGTGCTAGCCGATCAGAGAAAGACGGCAAAATCTTACCAAGTCAGAAGCGCAGGATCATAAAAAGAAAATTGAAGGGAAAGAGGCCAACAACCGAGTAAGTCAGAGGTAGTCAGCTATCCAAGAAAGGCAAGTCGAAACCGACTGGAAAGGACCAGTTGACATGGATATACCCTACTGGTGCATAACATTGGTATACCCGGTCCAGCCCAAGGAAGGCCCATGTGAAGACTCGCAGCCCAGGAAGATTTTGGGTGGCCCAAGACCATGACGAGTTCGACTCCTTGAAGGACAAGTCTAGATTAGATAGAATTTCAAAGGGTTCAACCCTAATATGTAATCGAATCAACCTATCCCCGGGACCTGGCCTATCTATATAAATGCTAGGAGGGCACGGTGAGAATAAAACACACCTCATACACACACCTCCACGCCAGATTCCATCTGCGCACCCCTCTAACCTTCGGTTTCGCCGTAATCAATAACAGACAAGAAGGAGTAGGGTTTTCCCTCCGGGGCCTGAACCTGGGTAAACCTCGTGTCCCCTTGCTGCGTGTCTGTTAACCGTCTTGCGACTTCCAGCATCCCTATCTTCTCAAAAACCCAAGTCCATAAAAATGGGCATTGACGAGTCGAACCCTCGTCAATTGGCGCTGTCTATGGGAAGCGGGGACGTTGATCGTTCGGTCATGACGGTTCCATCCGGAGCGATCTATAATTCTCGGCGATAGAGAATCACCTCCTCTTTGGAGATTTTGACTTCACCGCACACTCACCAGCCACACGCAAAGATTTCGAGTCCATATGCGACGGAATCGAGATGCTGTTCGGGAGCTTCTGCTTCCAGGTGGGGCAGACTGGCACCCTCCGCCTCCCAGAGCGGGTGCCACTTCCATCCATCAGGCACACTTCATGGGTTCCTCCCATCGACGCCTTGCACACGACGATGCTGACGGGCGATTCGGATGACAATAGCAGCTGTAACTCTGATCTGTGCGATCCCCCTGCGGATGAAGGAACCTACGATTCCGGATCTGAAAGCTATGGAAGAAGCGACCCACTCCGTGAGTGCTACCTATGCGCCGTCATCCACGATGGCGACATCAACAACGGAACCGAACTGCACCAAATCCCCCTCCCAACCCCCAAGCCGAGAACGGAGGAGACAGATCACTAACGCCCAATCCTAGTGGGAATCAGGGACCCACCAATGCCAACGGCACTGACCGTGTCCAGATCAATCTCAGCGGCGCCTAATGGGAAAGGGTGTGCGAGGCTATACGAGGTAACCCTATGCCAATCGACGCACCACATGACATGTTGGTAGGCTACCACTGGCTCCTCGTCGATGAGCACAATCGACAAGTCAAGCTGCAAGACAATCTCGAATGGCGCATGCAAGAAGCTGACGAATCGAGCATGCGGCAGGCTGCGCTCTCCGCTGTAGGCTCCTCTTCGCATGGGAACAATGCTAACAAGTACCGCTCCTGCCTGGAGCGCATGGACCCTTCCGCATGGCGCGAGGTCACCAAGGCACTTGACATTTCCTTCATGACGATGGAATCGTAGGGCAACATCATGCCGAAAATGCCGCAGGCTGCGATCATGGCGGCCACCACCTATCTCGCTTCCAACCCGCCACCGGCGGGAGACCCGAAGAACACAATCCACAAGTCTGCGCTAGCAGGCCTCGGACTCGTTGGAGCTGCGCTCCACGATGAAACCCCCGTAGAGACGAAGAAAAAGGCTGTGATCAAGTTCACTCGAAGCCGCACACCCTCGTCTAAGGAATAGGAGCATGACCTGCCTCGACGCCGTCGGAGCCCGCGGCACCGCAGCAGCAACTACGATGCTCGTAGCGAACTCACACAATGCAAGATTGACAAATCACGTGATAAACGCGCGTGCTCAAACTAAGTCCGAGGAGGAGGACGACGGAGAACTGTGCGGAACCAGATGCTTCAACAGATCTGTTCGGCAATCACGGATGCCGAGAAACTTCAAGCTCCCTTCGGACAACCAGAAGTTTAATGGCGCGCAGGAGCCTAAAACCTGGCTCGACGATTATCTGTCTTCAGTCAAGATCCACGGAGGGAACAAGAACACAACCCTACAGTGCCTTCAGCTGCAGCTGACAGGCGTAGCCAGGGTCTGGCTCAGCAGCCTCCCCTCCGGCTCCATCCAAAACTGAGAAGAACTGGCATACAACTTCATCCTCAACTTCAAGGGCACCAGCAAGAGGCCAGCCTCAATCGAAGAGCTGCGGGTCTGCACCCAACGGACTAACGAGTCCATCCGCTCGTACATACTATGCTGGTCTCACATCAAGAACTCCGCCGCAAACATCTCCGAAGAAAGTGCAATCGACGCCTTCAAGGACGATGTCAAGCGCCAAGATTTCAAGGAGGAGCTCGGGCGCGTCAAGCCCAAAACCCTTGATCACCTCATGGACATCGCCAACCATTGGGCAGATGACGAAGATTCCATCAACCGAACGCATTCGGATGACGAAGATGACTTCGGCCACAGGCGCGATCGCCGCATCAAGAGAAGATCGTGCGTCTACGACGAACGCAAGGAAGTCGACATGGTTATACCCTGTGGGTACACGACCTTAGCATACCTAGTCCAGACCAAGGAAGGCCCACGAGAAACATGCGCCAGCCCATGAAGACTTTCGGGTGGCCAGGGCCCATGACGCCTTCGGATCCTTGGAGAACAAGACTAGACTAGATAGAATATTCAAAGGGGTAAACCCTAAAACCTGTAACTGACTCGATCTGTGCCTGGGACCTGCCTATCTCTATATAAAGGCTAGGAGGGCACGACGAGGAGGGCACTTCGCATACCACCGCATACACACCTTCACGCCAGATTGCATCTGCGCACCCCTGTACTTTTCGGTTCCGCCGTAATCAAGAGCAGACAAGCAGGAGTAGGGTTTTCCCTCCGGGGGACCAAACCTGGGTAAACATCGTGTCCCCGTGTTGCTTGTTTGCTAACCGTTCCGTGATCTCCAGCATCCCCATCTTCTCCAAAACCCAAGCTCATAACAATGGGCATTGACGAGATTAAACCTCGTCAATTGGCGTCGTCTGTGGGAATTGGGGGCGCTAATAGTACGATCGTGACGGTCCCAACCAAAGGGATCTACAACTCCGCAGCGACGGAGAGCCATCTCCTCTTTGGCTCCTTCGACTTCACCGCCCACTCACTAGCCACCCCAAAGGACTTCGAGCCCGTTGGTGACGGACTCGAGATCCTGCTCGGCAGCTTCTGCTTCCAGGTGGGACAGACCAACACTCTCCATCTCCCAGAGTGGGTGCCCCTACCATTGATCAGGCCCACTTCGTGGGCTCCACACCCCGTGCTATGCACATCGCCATCGACATATGAGTCCTATGACAGCAGCAGCTGCAACTCAGATCTGTGCGACCCACCATCGGAGGAGGGGACCTACGGTTCCGAATCCGAAAGCTGCGGCAGCAGCAATCCGATCTATGAGTGCTACCAGTGCGCTGTAGTCATCCAGAGTGACGTGGATCAGGAGCACAACCCGCCACCCAACCCGCGGGGTAGAAACAGCGGGAACAGAAGAAGCCAGTCCCCCCGCCCAACGAGGGGGACACTGATCCCAATCGGGTCATCCACCTCAGCGAGGCTGGATGGGCTCAAGCATGCGAAGCCGTGGAAAACAACAAGATCCGGCCCGTGGGTGCCTCACGGGACCTACTGATGGCGTACCACCTGCTCCTAGTCGAAGAACACAAGAAGCAGGTGAAGATGCAAGAGGATCTCGACAAACGCAAGCAAGCAGCCGCGGAATCCAGTGCGTGGCGAGCTGCGCTCTCCGCCATGGGTGGCTCCAGCTCACACGGAAACAACACCAACAAGCACCGTTCTCGCACGGAGAACATGGATCCCAAGGCACGTCGCGAGGTGACTCGGGCACTCAACACGTCCTTCATGGAGATGGACGCCGACGGCAACATCATCCCGAAGACACCACAAGCTGCGATCATGGCAGCCACTACCTACCTCGCGTCCCACCCACCTCCTGTGGGGGACCCGAAAAGGGCCATGCACAAATCTGCATTAGCCGGACTCGAACTCATTGGAGCTGCGCTCCACGGAGAAGCTCCTGCGGAGCCAAAGAAGAAGGCTGTGGTCAGATTCAACCGCAGGCCCACGCCTTCATCCGAGGATGAAGAGCACGACCTACCTCGGAGGCACAAAAGCTCGCGCCATCGCAACCACGATTACGACGCTCGAAGATAGCTCACCCATCGCAAGATCAACAAAGCACGTGCCAAGCGCATCTGCTCGTCCGAATCTGAGGAGGACAATGACGAAGGAGAACTCCGCGGAGCCCGATGCTTCAGCATATCCGTTCGGCGGACACGGATGCTGTGGAACTTCAAGCTTCCTTCGGACACTCCGAAGTTTGACGGCACACAGGATCTCAAGGCATGGCGCAGCGACCACCTATCGTTCGTCAAGCTATATGGTGGAAACAAGGAAACCGCCATGCAATGCCTTCAGCTGCAGCTGACAGGCGCAACCCGGATCTGGCTCAACAGCCTATCCTCGGGATCCATCTGAAGCTGGGAGGAACTGGCGTACAGTTGCATCCGAAACTTCAAAGGCACCAGCAAGAGGCTAGCCTCGATCGAGGAGTTGCGGTCCTGCACCCAACAAACGGGCGAATCCATTCGCTCGTACATATTACGTTGGTCCAACACCAAGAACTCCGCGGCACACATCTCTGAGGAGAGAGCTATCGACGCCTTCAAGGATGGCGTCAAGCGCCCGGACTTCAAGGAAGAACTTGGGCGCGTCAAGCCCAATACACTCGATCACCTCATGGACATCGCCAATAGGTGGGCAGATGGCAAGGACTCCGTCCACCGAGCACACTCGGAGGAGGAAGATGACTACGGTCGGCGACATGAACGCCGTAGCAAGAGAAGATCGCGTGTCTACGACGATCGCGATGGACCCGACATGGTAGCGGCTGGCGACGCCGACCGCCGCAGCAACAACAACCGCAGCAGCGGCGGATACCGCAGAAGCAACTTTCGCGACGGAGGACGCCCAACGCAGTCATGGCAGCATCGTGGCCGCGGCGACGGACCCTCAGCATACGACAAACTGTCGAGTCCATGCACCATCCACTTCTACATCGACAAGCAGGATGGTAAGAAGAAGGCAAGCCACATGCTCAAGGACTGCCACGAGTTCCAGAAACTCAGCGAGAGCATGGCTCAGATGAGCCAACAATCCCCGAACCCCGGATACAGGAACACACCCGCACCAGGAGAGATCGCACACGGAGCTCCTCCACCACCACCAGCGGGACCTTCGAACCACCCAATCGCACCCGCGCAGAATAATGGTGGGCACGGATACCCCGCGCCGAAAGGATCACTGATGATCCCAAAAGGGCGCCCAACGAACAGAGTGTAGAAGAAAATCACCTGTCAGATCAATCTGGCTGTGACCGCTCCACCCGCCATCCCTGAGTACCTCAGCGGATCGGAGTCCTGCATCACATTCAGCCGTTCGGATCACCCTTGACAGGTCCCTCGCCCAGGTCATGCTGCCCTGGTGCTTAAGGCGCAGATCGGAGGGTTCGACATGAGCCACGTCTTCATGGACGGCGGCAGCGGCATCAATCTGATGTTCGCCAGTACCTTAACAGCAATGCGGATCCCGCTGTGCAGTCTGGAACAATCCGACACAAAGTTCCACGACATCATCCTAGGGAAGGGCATATTTCACTTGGGAAAGATATGGCTCGACGTCATCTTCGACACGCCCGATAACTTTTGGTGCGAGTGACTCGAGTTCGAAGTGGTGGACTGGCCATCACAATACCACGCCATCCTCGGGCGTGTAGCATTCGCACGATTCCTGGCAGTATCGCACTATGCGTACCTGCTACTCAAGATGCCAGGACCAAAGGGCGTCATCACGGTCCACGGGAGCTTCACCCGATCGGACCACTGCGACAGGGACTTCAACAGAATCTCCTAGTCATTCGGCATGCAGGAGGAGCTCATAAGGCTCCGAGAGGTGATGGACAACGAAGCACCCCCAGTCGCAAGACAGAATGCACCAGATATGTCTTTCGACTCCACCGCCAACACAAAGAAGGTGCAGGTCCACCCGACAAACGCCTCCAAGATGGCACTAATCACCAACGACCTCAGCTCCGCATAGGAAAGCGTGCTCGTCGAATTCCTCCGTGAGCGCTGGGAAATCTTCGCCTGGTGTCATGCGGACATGCCAGGAGTTCCCAGGGAATTCGCCAAGCACGCCCTTAACGTCTTTCTAGACGCCAAGCCCGTCAACAGTCCATCAGACGACTGTCCGAGCCGCGGGCCGAAGTTATCGAAGTCGAAGTCAACAGACTACTCGACGCCAACTTCATCCGGGAGATCAAGGAGAGCGAGTGGCTCACCAACACCGTGATGGTCCCCAAAAAGGACACGGACATCCTGCGGATGTGCGTGGATTTCATATTGTTGAACAAGCACTGCCTGAAGGATCACTTCCCTCTCCCTCGGATCGATCAGATCATAGATTCGACTATGGGATGCGAGAAGCTCTCCTTCCTTGACGCCTACTCAGGCTACAACCAGATTCGGCTGAAGGTCGAAGATCAGGAGAAAACGACATTCATCACGTCGTTCGGAGTGTTCTGCTACAACACAATGCCCCTCGGGCTAAAGAACGCAGGCGCCACGTACCAACGGTGCATGCAGGCATGCCTGAAGGACCAGATCGGCCACAACATCCAAGTCTATGTCGATGACATAGTAATCAAAACAAGGGAGGCCAAGACCCTCATCGACAATATCCGCGAGACATTCGACAACCTTGATTGATACAAGATCAAGCTAAACCCAGAAAAGTGCGCCTTCGGCGTCCTATCTGGTCAGCTGCTAGGCTACTTCATCTTCCAGCGAGGAATCGAAGCGAACCCGAAGAAAATCCAGGCCATAATGGCCATGGAGAAGCCGAAGAACTTCAAGGGCGTCTAGCAGCTTGCCAGGCGAATCACGGCGTTGAGCAGGTTCATCAGCCACATGGGCGAAAAGGCCATGCCCTTCTATCAGCTGTTGCGCAAAGCAGACAAATTCGAAAGGATGCCTGAAGCGGACGGCGCATTCGAAGATCTGAAGTGGCTGCTCTCTACCTCGCTCGTCTTGGTCACGCCAAAAGAGCGCGAACCTCTAATACTATACATAGCAGCTACGCACCAGGTGGTAAGCACCGTGCTTGTGGTTGAAAGACCAGAAGATGGCAAGACCCACGGGGTCCAACGCCCAATCTACTACCTCAGCGAGGTATTGACACGAACAAAGCAGAGGTACCCTCATTACCAGAAACTCGCCTACGGCGTGTTCATGAAGGCTCGTCGGCTGCGCCACTACCTCCAGGAGAATCAGGTGATGGTCGTCAATGAAGCACCTCTGAACAGCATCCTGAACAACCAGGAGGCAACAGGACGTGCGGCCCTGTGGGGCATCGAGCTGTCACCTCTAGACATCGTCTACGAGAAGCGCCACGCGATCAAGTCTCAGGTCCTTCCGGACTTCCTCGTCCA
Source organism: Avena sativa (assembly GCA_916181665.1). Lineage (NCBI taxonomy): Eukaryota > Viridiplantae > Streptophyta > Magnoliopsida > Poales > Poaceae > Avena > Avena sativa. Next base: position 263,329,069 of record OV702284.1, on the reverse strand, counting down.
CTAGATGGACCTGCAGCTGCCAGACACACAAGACATGACATAGTCATGGATGATGCACTTCGACGGCTCCAAGCGCGAGGCCGGAGCAGGAGCCGGGGTGATGAGTACAACCATATACTTACACCTACGCTAGTTACTACTAATGATGTTCCAGTTGCTAATAAGAACGATAAGTCCAATGAGATTAGGATTGGACCAATTACAAGAGCTCGTGCTAAGCTACTAGAACAACAGGTGATTTTTTTCTTAATGAGCCTGATGTTTACTTAATGAGAATTTTATACTGCCTAAGTCTATGTGTTATTGTATGATCAGGTACGTTGGAAAGGAAGGTATAGCACGTAGCGAGGAGGCGAAGCACATGGAGCAAGGTGTGTTGATCAATAGGACAAGCGCGAGGGAGGAGAGGGAGGAAGCGCAAGGAGCTACAAAGGAAGGGATCAACACTTGGTAGAGTCTCTGTCGCGGCAGAGAAACGAGGCCAAATCCTGCCACGGTAGAAGAGTCTTGCCGCGGCACGCTTTAGTCCCAATATGTTGTCACGGCAGGAATAGGCCCGTGCGCCTAGAAAGTTATCCCGTTTGGGTCGGCATGTATCTTAGTTGTAGTCGTTTGCGTCTTGGACTCTTAGCCTAGCCGCCCCCTCTCTCTTAAATAGATGGGGGTACCGTTTCTTTCGGGGCAGACCACATTAAAATATTTTGGAGTTGATTCTCTTTAGAACCTCTGAAATTACCCTGTGATCGAATTATCTACTGCAATTGAGTGTGATCTATTGTTCCATTGGGAATTAGTAGATTGCAAACTATTGTTCGTGGTCGACGGCTGCGTGCGCAAGAGCGTGGTGTTGTGAATATCCCACAGGGTTTGAGAGATGTTGCATTGGCATCAGGGTTCGAGCGGGAGATTTCATAGCTACAGGCTAGTTATCTATCATCCACCATCATCATTGACAAGTGCTTGCTGAGAAGATCGGGCCACCCCATATCATCTTGGTATCAGATTCCCTCGTTTACTCGGTAAGCATCCATAGATTAGTTCTTGTTTTCGTCCTATATAGAAAAAGCCATACAAAAATATTTGCCCTAGCCTAGATTGCATCGTTTTCAAGTTTTAGTTGCTGGTCGTGTCTTCTCGTAGATCCGATATGTAGGTTTTTCTCGTAGGAGTCTAGTTTTCGTTTGTGTTTAAGTTTAGGGTTTTGATCTTGTTTTCCACCGAGTCCACCATCACCGTTTTCCGCAAGTTTCCATCTACTTTTCCGAGTCCACATAGCGTAATTTGGTGTTTTCAAACCTAGCTACAGCCTATCTACCGCATCCATGCCTAGGAACGTACCCACGAGACTAGTTGCTTTGCTCTGACAGGCTGCTCATTAGGGTTTTGAAAGTGCTCAATTTTCGCCCTGACAAACCGGATTATCCGGCCCTCCCTAGTTTGCATTCGTTTTGCATTGAGTCATATAGTTGAAAAAAACAGACAAGGAAAAGATATTCAGTGTCAAAAAAAAGAGAAAGAATCGAGCTACAAGCGTGACAAAAAGAGATATCAAAGTGTGCTTTATTGGAGGCCTAGCTGATCATAGCACTTATAGATTGAGCAATCTTGTGCCTGTTTATTTTGAGCTATTACTAGCGTATCTCTAGTGCATTGCAATATTCCTGTTCATAAATTGCTTTGCCACGTTTACCTCCACCGTGTGTGTTTCTTGGGTTATCATAACGATCAGCACTAGGGCTTGTTTGCGGTGTAGTTAGGATACCATACCTACAACTCCACCATCAATAACCTGTGTGATTGTGATCGTTCTCCATACCCTTGATATTCACTTCATCACATCAGTGCATTAGTTGTTGATTTCGAATTGGTACAACATCTCTATTCACTTTGGAACGGTAAGATCTACTTTCTTGTCAGTGTGACTGAATTGAGTGTTCCACCAAACAGATTTTATTTATTGCACTAATCTACTAATCATGTCTACTAGTGCTTCTGATGTTGTAGCACAGAAAAAGAAGGATGATGAGTGTGTCAATTGGGGGGAATATGAAGCATTGAGATCCCATTTGACACTAGTGTTTAACAACACAATAGATGCCATTGACAAGAGTCTTCAGGACATGCAAGTGACTTTGGAAGCAAACGTTCGGGACGTGGCTACTATCAAGACACAAGTGACAGACCTCAACAGAAACGTGACAGCTTTGCAGCGTTCCGTAGAGGCCTTGACACTTGCTATTGAGCAACGGCAACAACAACCAATGCATGAGGAGCTCGAGGATGAAGTTGATGGCAGTGTTGCTGGTGCTGCGCCACTAGGCAGGGGACGTCCTAATGATCCTGCACATGCACCATTACATGGTCGTGGTTTTGCGCCTATAGGTCGTGCTCAGCGTGTACCTATACATCCGGTTGATGATGGTTTGGGCAAGCCTAAATTCTCGATTCCCAAGTTTGATGGTTCCATTGATCCTGAAGATTATTTGACATGGGAGTTGAAGATAGAGAAGCTCTGGCGCTTGTATGAGTATACTGAAGAAAATAAGGTCAAGCTTGCAGCGTGAATTTGATGGTTATGCTTTGCGTTGGTGGGATGCTCTTGTTCAGCATAGAAGGGATGACAATGACCTTCCGGTGATGACTTGGCGAGAGATGAAGCGTATCATGAAGGAACGTTTTGTACCCACCAATTACTTGCGCTCTATTTTTGACAAGTTGACACAATTGAATCAAGGGAACTTGATAGTTGATGAGTACTACATGGAGATGGAGATGCTTATGCAACGTGATCGAATCCGAGAATCACTTGAGATGACCATGCAGCAATTTCTCAACAATCTGAGGTTACCCATAAAGAGCATAGTGCGTCATCACAAGTATGAGAACATGAACGAACTTTTGCATCATGCTAGAGAGGCCGAGTCATAGCTCGCGGAGGAAGCTAAAGCACGTCGTTTTCCAGCCACTAGCCGGTTCCCCAGGGCCACGCTATCTCCTATGGCTCCTCCTACAGCGACCAGCTACCCTACTACATCGGCGGCCAAGTCTGTCCCCTTGCCCTCTTTTGGTTCTAATGCTAAGAAACCAGCTGCTCCTGCTACTAGTACGAGTTCGAATATGTCAACTGTTCGCACTTGCGATGTGGAGTGCCACACTTGCGGAGGTAGAGGGCACTATCAGAGAGATTGTCCAAACCGCAAGGTGATGTTTGTCCATGATCAAGGAGAATATGAGAGTGGAGATGATGTTGATTCTGATGATCATGGTGCTGATTATGAAGAGGAAGGTCTGGATGCCTTTCCTGCACATGCACCTACTATCGTGGTATCTCCACGCATTCTTAGTGTGCAGCCCATTGTTGACTCTCAACGTTGCAATTTGTTCCAAACAAAAGCTCTCGTTGGGCCTAACAAAGCTTGCAACGTAATTATTGATGGAGGTAGCTGCAGGAATCTTGCAAGCAAGGAGTTATGTGCCAAGCTGAATTTATCTTATTTGCCTCATCCTAAGCCATACTACATTCAGTGGTTAAGTGACAGTGGTGAGATGAAAGTAAACCATATGGTGCGAGTGAATTTTGAAATAGGGCCATACAAAGATTCTATTGATTTTGATGTGGTTCCTATGACTGTTTGCCATTTGTTATTGGGTCGGCCTTGGTTATATGATCGCCATGTGCAACACAATGTCCGTGCCAATACTTATCACTTGGAGTTTACAGGCAAGAAGATTAACCTGCAACCAATGACACCACAACAGATTGTCAATGAGTCTAGACAGAAAATAGAGGTGACTTTGAAAGATGCTTCTGTTGGAGGCCGTGTGAGTGTTGCAGCTGTACATGATGTTATAGAGCCTACAAAGAGTGATATAAAGAAAAGAGAGAGAGTGCCTACCCTAGTAATGCTAGCCACCAAGGAAGATATGAGAGAGTTTCGAGAGGATCCTAGTGCCATGCCGCTTGTGCTCATATATAAGGGCGAGGTTTTAGTTTCTAACGACATGACCCCTATTTCTCTTGGTGTCTCTACTGTTTTGCAGGAGTTTGGTGATGTGTTTCTAGAGGAGGTGCCCGCTGGACTTCCTCCCATGCGTGGCATAGAGCATCAGATTGATCTTATTCCAGGAGCCACATTACCTAACCGTGCACCCTACCGGACCAACCCCGACGAAACTAAGGAGATACAGAAAGCACTACTCGACAAAGCGTACATTCGTGTTTCTCTTAGCCCTTGTGTTGTTCCTGTTATTTTAGTTCCTAAGAAAGATGGTACATGGCGCATGTGTGTAGATTGTCGAGATATTAATAACATCACTATTCGATATCGTCACCCTATTCCACGCTTAGAAGATATGCTTGACGAATTGAGTGGTGCTGCTATTTTCTCTAAGATTGATTTGCGTAGTGGTTATCATCAAATTAGGATGAAAGAAGGGGATGAGTGGAAAACTGCTTTCAAAACTAAATTTGGTTTATATGAATGGCTAGTCATGCCTTTTGGGCTTACTAATGCACCTAGTACATTCATGAGATTAATGAATCATGTTTTGAGAGAATTCATTGGTCATTTTGTGGTTGTTTATTTTGATGATATTCTTATCTATAGCCACAACGAAACTGAACATTGTAATCATATCCGAAAAGTTTTGCAACTGTTGCGTGATAATCAATTGTATGCTAATCTTGAGAAATGCACATTTGCAAAAGATAAGGTCATATTTTTGGGTTATGTTGTATCTAAGCATGGGGTAGAAGTAGATCAATCTAAAATTGAGTCAATTCAGAATTGGCCTATTCCCATGAATGTTAGTCAAGTGCGTAGTTTCCATGGATTAGCTGGATTCTATAGACGATTTGTGAAGGATTTTAGCACTATTGCTGCACCATTGAATGATTTGACTAAGAAAGGTGTGCCATTTGTGTGGGGGGCAGCCCAAGATATTGCATTTGATACATTGAAACGTTTGCTTACTTCTGCACCATTACTTTCATTGCCTGATTTTTCAAAGCAATTTGAAGTTGAATGTGATGCTAGTGGTATAGGTATTGGTGGCGTTTTGATGCAAGAGGGTCTCCCTATAGCATATTTTTCTGAGAAACTTACTGGTGCTAGATTGAACTATCCTATATATGATAAAGAATTGTATGCACTTGTTCGTGTACAAGAAGTTTGGCAACATTATTTGTGGCCAAAAGAGTTTATCATACATTCTGATCATGAAGCTTTAAAGTATCTAAAATCTCAATCGAACTTGCATAGGAGATTAGCTAAATGGGTTGAGTTTATTGAATCTTTTCCGTACATCATTCAATATAAGAAAGGAAAAGAGAATATCGTTGCTGATGCTTTGTCTAGGAAAAACATGCTATTAACGAATCTTGATGTTAAAATTCCTGGATTAGAGAGTATTTGTGCACTTTATGCAACTAACAATGATTTTTCTGAACCATATCATTTGTGTGCTCTTAGAAACGCATGGGATAAGTATCATATACATGATGGGTATTTGTTTCGAGCTAACAAACTATGTATTCCAGAATCGTCGTTGCGTTTGTTCTTGTAGGGGTTCGTAGCATGGAAAACAAAAAATTTCCTACCGCGTGAACACACAATCAAGATCTAATCTATGATGAAGCCAAGATCTATCTACTAGATTGTAACAACGAGTCGACAGAATACTAACCCTTGAAGATCCAAAGCGGTTAACGAGAGCAGATTCTCGTGGGTGATGTAGTCATACACTTGCCGATCTCAAGATCGCGTAGACGATCCTTCCGGCGCTGCGTTCCGGCAGCGCTTCCGCAGTCGGTCACACGTTCGGTACTCGATGAAGACCTTCCTCTACCTTGTTCCAGCAGGCAGCGGAGGTTGTAGCACTCTCCTCGTGATTCCGGCAGCACGCCGGCGTGGTACCGGAAGTAGAGGGGAGATCTCGCAGGGCTTCGCCTTAAGCCGGAGCGAGTATGGTGGACTATGAGAGAGGCCTTGGCGATATAGGGTTTAGAGGCACCAAGGATAGAGGGATAGGACAGAGGCTAGGGCAAGGGGAGGGCCCCAACTCGGCGGCTAGGCAAACCCTAGGGGTGGCGGCGACTTGGTGGAGGCCGGCGGCTAGGGCTAGGGTTTAGAGGAGAGAGGTGTAGGGAAGAGGGGCACCCCTGCCCCTCCTTTTATAGGTGGGAGGGAGGCGCGGTTGGGAGGAGGGAGTCCTCCTCCAACTCCTCCTCCTTGGCCGGCGGGTGGAGGGAGTAGGACTTCCTCCCTAAGTAGGTTTCCTACTCTCCCTCCACCAAGCAAACTTGTCGTTTGACTTTTCAAATTGGCGTTTGACTTTTTCAAACTAGGATTTGATTTATCCCTTTATTTTTCTCAGCGATGACACCTAGTACATGATGCAACCATTCCAACTTGTTATGACACATTCATGTACCCCTCCCTCCGGAGTGCCGGACCTTCCGGACCCTTCTAGAACATTCCCGGTGAAAACACCGGAATCATTCCCCAACTCCGAAATAGGACTTTCCTTATATGAATCTTATTCTCTGGACCATTCTGTATCTCCTCGTGATATCCCGGATCCCATCCGAGACTCCGAACAACATTCGGTCTCTTTCTCATCATTCCATAACTACTCAACAACATCGAATCCTTAAGTGTGTCTCCCTACGGTTTGTGAATTATGCGGACATGACCGAGACATTTCTCCGATCAATAACCAATAGAGGAATCTGGAAATTCATATGGCTCCCACATATTTCTACGATTACTTTGCGATCGAATGAACCACTTACATACGATACCAATTTCCCTTTGTCTCACGATAGTTTACTTATCCGAGGTTTTGATCGTCGGTATCTCTTCATACCTAGTTCAACCTCGTTACCGATAAGTACTCTTTTCTCGTTCCCGTGGTATGTGATCCCTTGTGAGCCAGTCACATGCTTGCAAGCTAATTGGATGACATTCCACCGAGAGGGCCCAGAGTATATCTATCCGTCATATGGATGGACAAATCCCACTCTTGATCCATGAGCCTCAACCCATACTTTCCGAACACTCAATGCCACCTTTATAGCCACCCAGTTACGGTGTGGTGTTTGATGTCATCAAAGCATCCTTCCGGAGATGGTGATTAACATGATATGATGGTCAAAGGAATTAGGTTACTATGTATCAGAAAGCTTATAGCAAATGAACTATATTAAATGACTTGATCTTTATGCTACGCTTATCTATAGGAGTATGTCCATCATATCATTCTCCTAATGATATGACCCTGTTGTTAATAACATCTCTATGTTCATGATCAGGAAACCATGATCATATATTAACCAATAAGCTAGTTTAACAAGAGGCTTTACTAGGGACTCTTTTATGTTTACAAATCACACAAGTATTAATGTTTCCGGTTAATACAATTATAGCATGGTATGTAAACATTTATCATAAGCATGAAGATATGATAATAACCACTTTATTATTGCCTCTTGGGCATATCTCCAACAGTCTCCCACTTGCACTAGAGTCAATAATCTAGTTTCAAACCTTTGTGTATTCAACACCTATGGCTTTCCGGTGTTGTAAGTACACGTTTGCTAGTGGTCAACTGATCTCCGGATCTGACACTTCCAGGTCCATGTGTAATTGCATGTCTTTGCGTCTCTACGCATCACTCATTCTCTAATGAGATGGCTTTGTATAAATTTGGTCCTTTGGTGATACCTTTAGTTCTTTGGGGTTAAAACATGTTGATAATATTGTCATACAATATACCTTCATAGTATTATCCCGCTGTGAACTACATCTAGGTTGATAACAAACTACTTGACACAAATGCCCTCTTTAGCTGCTATAATAGCAGTCATATACTCAGCCTTTTGTTGTAGTATCTGTCACAATGTCTTAACTTTGGAACTCATCCAAATCCATTATGGAACTTACTTTCCATTATATTGTGCCACCCTTAGTTTAGATTGAGATAAATTTAATTTATACTTTGTGACAAAACTAGTATCAATGTAGTACTTCTACAATGAACTAACCATCTATTTGACACTTCTACAAAATAATATACTCTTAGTTCTTCCAAAAGATCATAAGAATATCCTTACTATCGTCCAATGATCATCTTATGAATCATTCTGGTATATGCTCATAACATTTAGAGCATAGGACATATCTGGATTTGTACATATCACAATATGATGATATAAATACTCTTTGTGATTTCATGCATCAAGTATCAATCTATACTTGAATCTTTGTTTCACTTACCAAATGTCAATACACTTGAATATAACATCAATATTGAACTCATTCAATCCTTTCTGTGTGACAAGAACCTTTCTTGTAGTTTCTATATTGAACTCATTCAATACATCATCTATGTACTTTCGGCACAACCATATTAGCGTCTATTGATGCCAAATATTTCGGTTTTGCCTAAGTCTTTCATCGGGATGAAATTCTTAATATGTGTTAATAAAAGATACATCATTTCCAATCAACAATATGTCTTCCACATAATGTATTAGAAACATGTCTTAGCGCTCCCACTTAATTTCTTGCAAATGCAAGCATCTTCATCGTCTCCGACGAATTTAAACTCCTTTAACAGTTTCATCATGGTGAAGATTCCAACTCCGTGATGCTTACTCCAACCATTGAAGTTTGCATATGCTTTTAGCATCCTTTGAATTAACAAAACCCTATGGACCGCGTTATGCACATGTCCTAGGTAACAATTCTATTAGAAGAACTTGTTTTGTTTATTCAATTACCACATAACAAAATTATATGTAGTGGTTGCTACATTAATCCGTCTAGAATAAATATCGCTATGAAAGATCAAATATTGTCATAGTCAACCTTTGAACATTGTTGTGAACTCTTTCCCAACATGTCGACTATTTCATAGATGTGCAACATCCATGTCTATTTCTTTATAGATCCAAACACAACGGTAAGGTCTTACACCTTTCTCGAGGGTCCTTCAAGTTCAAAACTTGATTTCTCGTGTATGGAACTATCACGGATTTTATGGCTTGAAGCCATTTTACGGAGTCAGGGCCCATCATCGCTTCTTTGCATGTAGTACGTTCATTATTCTCAAATAATGATTCAACCCTCAAATCTTGGTATTTGATTGTTTACTCGACCTACTTGGTTCAATAGAAACTTTGACCTTCATAACCATAACCTTTGAGGCACGTGAGCCATGAGCATTGTTGCTGCCTCCGGAACACTTTTCGGCGCTGCGCAACTTTGCACATATAGCTAAGGTTCTTTTAACCTTATTAAAGTTCTATTGTCCTCCCACTTATCTTTTCACGAAAAATTCCTTCTCAAAGAAACTTGACGTTCTAAGTGACAAACACTTTTGTCTCCGATGTTATGGAGGATTACTTAACAGTTATTCGAAATAACATACAAAGACAGGTTCATCTGACTTTGGTTGCAAACATCTTTCTTATGCATAGCATACCAATGTTTAAGAAAGGACAACTTGGGTTTTATCCCAAACCATAACTTTATATGGTGTCATTTCAACTGATTATGATGGAGCTCTTTTCAGTGGAAAAACCGTAGTCTCTAAAGATTTTAATCTTTAAAATATAATGGCAGTTTTATGAATTACACCTTCGATCTTACCATGTCAAACAAGGTTTAATTACATATCTCGAACGCTCCATACTCTTATGGTGTTTCGGGACATGCAAATCCACGGAACGATTCCTAAAATCTTAGGTATTATGCTAAACTTGTAACTCAAATATCTTCCTTTATGATCTTATCATAAACTATTTATATTCTTGTTACAATGATTTTGCACTTCATCTTGAAAGTCTTTGAACTTTTCAAATGTTTCATACTTCATCCTTATTAAGTAAATATTCATATATTCACTCAAATTTTTGGAGGAAGCATATGAAGTAGAAATCCATCGCTCTTGACTACACATAATGGACTTCATACAACAATATGTACAAGTTCCAATAAGCTAGTCATTCGTTCCCTTTTGGCCTATGAACGAAGTTTTAATTATCTCTAGGAAAGTTTCACAAGCGTCATTTGATCAAAAATCAAAACACTCCAAAATTCCATCCACATGGAGTTTCTTCATGTTTTCTTTCCAATATAATTTAAACGGCGATGTCACTTCCTAAGTGATCTTTCAATAAATTTGTCTTTCGACATTTTTAGCACTAGTTTTATGGATGTGATTTCTCCAACGAGATTTGTGAATCATCCATCTTTTATGGATTACGGCAATTATTTAAACAACCCTTTTGTTCTCATAATACCTGATAAAACAAATCTTGAAGGCAAGATTTGATGTTTAACAAGCAGCACAATAACCCTTTATTTGTTCTCGATGAGCATCATCACATATTCTTTTGCTAGTTACTTAGGCCATTGTAGTTCAGGAATTGTGTTGTTTCGTATGACGATTCACACCAACAAATTCAGTATCAAATACTTAAGAACCACATTGTTTAATAAGCAAAGAATATATCCATAACATGTATATCATCTATATACTTAAACTGAACAATTCTAGTCTTTTCTTTTCTGCCATATATTTATGAGATTCTCTTTCAGTATTTCCTTTTCTGTTTGAAAGAATCTATCAACATCAATAGTGGAGTCATACATATGACACATAGTCCAAAGCGTGTATAATTAAATACCAATGTCTTTGGACTTGCACTTTGAAGTAGATCACCATCATCAAATGTTTGGTGTGCTTTCAAATTCCATTCTTTAGTAATCTCATGGTGCAGTAAATATTTTACCTACATCAAATATTCACCCTTATGATGGAATTATTCAGGATCAAGCTACTTTTAGCTTATAAAGATGAATCGCGAGTATAATGTTGCTCTCCAAAACCTTTTGGTGGATTAGGATAACTAGTGTCTCCAACCCTTTGCAAATTCTCATCAAATATGAGAACATGACTTTTGCCATATTATACTCTATCATGTTGCAACCAAAACTTTGTTTCAGATATCACAATATCTTCCACACATCATGGTTTCTGAAACAACTCTTTCAGATCCTAGATAAACTTGATATTAAGACAATTCTTTGAATACCAAGAATCATGGATACAAACATGATACTCATACACTAACTCTTGGAATTTTCACTCTCGATTTAATACCAGTTATTAAACTTCATGGAGTAACCGGAACTTACTGAAAGTTTGCAATAGGACTTTTAAATTTTAGATTAACACTTCAAAACAATACGATACTAGTTCGTAAAGTAACTAACCAGAATTCTATAGTTCTATCATCTCAATTATAACTAAGCGCAAGGTGGTAAACGGATGCCAATGACTACAACAATTATGCAAATTCACTTTGATTTAATTTATGATAAATAGTGTTCAACTTTTAATCATATTGCCGTTGAACTCCCACTCAAAACAATATCCCTCACATTGTTTTAGTGATCACACGAACCAAATCCACCAAATCAAAACCGATCATCACGAGAGTTGATGTAGCTTCAATGGCGAACAATCAACATGTTCATCATATCTACTATATGACTCATGCTTTACCTTTCGGTGATCCGTGTTCCGAGACCATGTCTGTACATGCTAGGCTCGTCAAGATCAAACCATAGCTTCCGCATGAGCAAATCTGGCTTGCTCACGTTGTATACTGTTAGACCCCTCCTTTATAAAGGAAAGGATCCCTGTGATTGCAATGCTAGTCCCTGGATCAATGCTAGCATCCACAGTTTAAGATGAAGTACACAGATACAAAGGTCGTTTATTACATTCATTCCAGAGATAAAACATAGTCTTTTACAACTCAGGGCCATAGGCCTAATACAAGAGTTTAAGGAATAAGTAAATAAACATAAGTCTTCATCTTCATGTGCCACAGGCAAGCATGTTGAGTGTAGACTCATGACTCCTATTCATCATCGGAGTAACCTGCAACATCACAAGTTACAGCCACAGAGGGTCAATACTTTGGAATAGTATTGGCAAGTGATACCTTAGTATATTTTAAGTGGACTATATTACTATATGCATTTGGCTAAGTGTAGCTTGGCTTGCTTTGCTTGAAAATAGGTTTTACCTATTAGTTGAAAACACTAAGTTTTTCTTTATCAAAAACTTCCCAAGAAACCACCAATAGACATTGGGGTCCTCCACCCTTGTTCTCCCACAAATTTTACTTAGAAGTTGGAGTGATGAGATTCTTGTAGCTTCCATGTCTTGATGCTCAAGTTGTCCATTGCCTTGGACTAGGCTAAGTACTTAGGTTTTCCATCTGCAGAGGTTGTGCACTTTCCCCACCAGACTTGGTTTCCCAAGACAGGACCTTTCAGAAGCCTTTCCTTAGTCAAATGGACGCGCTCCAACCTATCATTCCCACTACCACCAACTGTCCAAGAGACTAAGTTCTAGCAACCTATATGATCAAGGCAGAGCCCATATTGCCAAGTGGTTGCACTGTAAGTTTTCTCAACACTTGGCCTCTAAATCCCTTTGTGCCTGGGTGGCATACCACAAGTGAGATACACAACCCAAGTCCATGGCCTTGTGTAACCACTCAACATAACCCAATCTTTCCATTCCACCCAGGAGGTTTATTTACTTAGTGGTTTTATTAAGAAAAGCATAAGTCTCATGACTTAGAAATATTTTCATCATAGTAAGTATAGATTTTCACCAACCCTTGTTTGCTAAATAGCTAGGCTAAGCATGGTAAGACAACTTAACTTAGGAAAATTCCCTAGCAATTCTTCAATTCAACACTACTTAGGATTTCCCAACTTAGCATTAGGCAAAAAAAACTTTAGCATGCAAGAATTAGCAAAATATCTAATGCTAGTACAAAACATAGGATAGAAATATTCATGAAAATATCACTTGCCTTGGTAGTGGGGAGAGTAGCACTCTTCACAATCACAATCACTAGCAAAATCTACACAAAAATTATAGCATACAATTACACACAATTATATTCAATCAAAAATAATATGAATGCATGCATGCAGAATTGAACAAGTGGTGACCAAGCATGCACATGTTTACAGAAACTTAACAAGTCACAAGTTTGCCATCTAAACTTATTTGGCACCAATACAATTTACCAAAATAAATCTATACTTAAAATAGCCTTAAACATGTTTCTACAAATAAAGTCATGTTAACTGTTACTATTTGTTAAACACATTGGATATTCAGAAAGGTCTTGTCTCACTGAATCCAACGATATAAAGTTTGCAAAATTCCAACGTGGCAATCAAAAGTTATAAGCATTTGAAATTTGGATCAAAATCTGGTTTTTAATCTGTTTTTATTTCTAACACTTGCCACGCGTCGCGTCCTTATTGGTGCGTACCGCTTCGGTTGGATCGGGTCCTGTGGACCGCACGATCTAAGTGGGATCTGGCGGCTCAGATGCGCGCATACCCCTTCGTTTAAAATTCTATCCTAGCCCTACGATACAGATCCAACGGCCTAAATCACCCTAACCATACTCGGGCGGCGCTAGCGGCGTTAACTGGCGGTGGCGCGTCTGACTACGGCGGCGCCGGCGTTCTACATCGCTCCAGGAAGCAGGAAGGTGCTTACCAGATCCGCCAAGGCGTGCTGAAGCTCGACGTGGTACTGGTTTGCGGAGGGGCGCTCGGATGTGGCTGAGAGAGCTCGTCGGAGTCGTGCACGGCGTCGGGTGGTTGTTGTCGGCGTCGTTGCCAAGGTTCCGCGTCGCCCTAACATAAGCCAGGGGGTTTAGGATATGCGCAAGACCGTGGCGAACAATCTAGTGTGAGTCAGAAGTGAAGGGGCGCACGGGACTTATGGAATTTGGTCGCCGAAGTTGAGGTGGTCGTCAGATGCTTGCGGCGTCGAACGGAAACGGCGACCTGGGGCAGTACAAGATGAACGGGTGGAGTCAGGAGGTGCGCAAGAAGATTGCAAAGCGGCCCAAACGAATCAGAGAGGAAGGGGCGCACGGGTCTCACCGGAATCGTTCGCCGGAACAAGCTCTGTCTGCGGCGGTGTTTGGTGAGTCGTGGGCAGCCTGGTGGCGTGAAGGTAGAATCGACTGGGGGAAAATGGTCGCTAGGAGGTGGGGATCTTATAGCCGGTGCCTCGACAGGAAACGCTCGCGGATTAATGCCCATTTATGCCGCGCCATTACCGGCCGTGACTGCAGCTGCGACGTGGTCGCGGGCGCAGTTTGGGGAAGACGATGACAGCGTGGGCAGGGCCCGCTCGTCAGCGATGTGCGCGAAGTGAGTGTGGGGTCCGTCTGTCAGCGGCAGGTTGCATGCGCTCGCGCGTGAGAAAAGAAAAGGAAACCCCCGGGTGGGCTAGTTGGGCTCGATTTGATGCTGGGCCTAAAACCTGGCGCGTGGCCCTTTTCCTTTGTTTATTTCTTTTTCCTTTTCTAATTTGATTTTCTGGGTAGATTTTCAAATGAAATCAAGTTCAATTTGAATTCAAATTTTTCTGGGATTTTTGTAGTGAGCAATAGTCTCAAAAATGGTCATAAATCCATGGGGTAGCTTTGCAAAGAATTGGTCAAGCTTGGGGATCAAAATATCAGAGGCTAGGCACTTGGTTTTTAAAAATTTAAAAGATGGTTTTTGAAACTCATTTCTATTTGAAAAACTTGGTTTTAAATTTTCACTTAAATTCTATGCTCATAGAAGGCAACCTTCCTGGTTTACAACAATTAAACTTACAAGTGGTGTTGGCCACTTAAAATAAGTCTGTCCACATAAAATCATGACACCATAAGTTTCTGTTTTCTGAAATGTTTTGAGAAAACCCTAAATGATGATGGATGCAAGGATGATAAGAATGATCTTTGAAATATGAATTTAGGGATGTTACAAATCTAACCCCCTTAAGATGAATCTCTCCCTCGAGATTCGGATTGGCTAGCAAATAGGTGAGGGTGGTCTTTCTGAAGATCATCTTCGGAATGATGATTCCATTGCACCTTGCAAAACTTGATAGTCTTAGTCCTTGTGACCCTTTCTGCGGTCTCAAGAATCTTGACAGGCTTTTCCTCATAGGTAAGATCACTTTCTAGCTGGACTTCTTCCAAGGGTATGGTATCCTTCAAAGATGATTCTTCCATTTCTGGGTGACATTTCTTAAGCTGACTCACATGAAACACATTATGGACAGCTGACAGAGACTCTGGCAATTCAACTTCATATGCAACTTCTCCTTTGCGACTTAGAATCTTGAATGGCCCAACATATCTTGGTGCCAACTTTCCCTTGACTCCAAATCTTTTCACTCCACGAAGTGGTGATACTCTAAGGTAAGCTCTATCCCCAACTTCGTAGGTGACTTCTCTACGCTTAGAATCCGCGTAGCTTTTCTGTCAGGACTGTGCTATCTTCAACCTGTCCTTAACCAATTTGACTTTCTCTTCGGCGTCTTTGATAAGATCAGGTACAAATAAACTTCTTTCTCCCACACCATTCCATAACAATGGGGTGGTACACTTCCTTCCGTAGAGTAACTCAAATGGTGCCATTCCAATACTAGATTGATGACTGTTATTGTAAGAGAACTCTGCGTAAGGCAAACTTTCATCCCAACTTGCTCCATAGTCTAGGGCACATGCCCTCAACATGTCTTCGAGAATCTGATTAGTCCTTTCCGTTTGTCCATCAGTTTGAGGATGAAAAGCAGTGCTGAATTCCAATCTCGTTCCTAAGGATTCATGAAGCTGTCTCCAAAAGTGGGAAGTGAACTAAGTTCCTCTATCTGACACAATACTCTTAGGCACACCGTGAAGGCATATAATCCTGCTCATGTAGATTTTTGCTAACTTGGCACTTGTATAAGTTGTCTTCACGGGTATAAAATGAGCCACTTTAGTTAGGCGATCCACCACTACCCATATGGAATCATACCCGGACCTGGTCCTTGGTAATCCGGTAATGAAATCCATACCGATATTTTCCCACTTCCATTCAGGAATAGGCAGTGGTTGAAGCAACCCAGCTGGTTTCTGATGCTCCGCTTTTACTCTTCTACACACATCACACAAAGCAATATGCTCGGCGATGTCCTTTTTGAGATTGTTCCACCAAAACCTTTCTTTCATGTCCATGTACATCTTGGTGTTTCCCGGGTGAATAGAATACGGAGAGTTGTGGGCTTCCTGTAAAATCAGTTTCCGCAACTCCGGGTCTTGTGGAACACATATACGTTTCCCGTGACATAAAGTACCTTGTTCGTCTATATGGAAACTCTTAGCTTTCCCTAGACTAATATTTTCCTTAATCTTTTCAATTTCCTTATCAGTCTTCTGAGCTTCTCGGATCTTATCCAACAAAGTGGGTTGAACATCCAATGACATAAGATGTCCCTCAGGCACAATTTCTAATCTGAGTTCTTTGAATTGCTTACACAAGTCATCTGGTAATTCACCTTTGGTAAGGCCATTCACAAACGTCTTACGACTTAGAGCATCTGCTACTACATTTGCTTTACCGGGGTGGTATTGCAAACTTAAGTCGTAATCCTTGATAATCTCTAGCCATCTCCTTTGTCTCATATTGATTTCCTTCTGGGTGAAGATATACTTCAAGCTCTTATGATCGGTGAATACTTCACAACGCTTTCCCAAAAGGTAATGTCTCCATGTTTTGAGTGCATGGACGACAGAGGCTAACTCCAAATCATGAGTAGGATAGTTTACTTCATGAGTTTTGAGTTGTCTCGAGGCATAGGCCACAACTTTACCGTCTTGCATGAGTACGACACCTAATCCTTGATGCGAAGCATCACAATACACTTGGAAATCCCTTTCCAAATCTGGCAGACATAGAACTGGTGCTGTCACAAGTCTCTTATTTAGTTCTTGGAAACTGACTTCACAACCATCAGACCAAGCAAATTTCTTGTCCTTTTTTAACAATTCCGTCATTGGCTTAGCAACCTTCGAGAAATTTTCAATGAACCTTCTGTAGTAACCTGCTAAGCCGAGGAAACTACGAACTTCTTTCACATTCTTGGGTGATTCCCATTCTGTCACAGCTGAAACTTTGGCAGGATCAACTGCTACACCATCCTTTGTCATAACATGACCAAGAAAACCAACTTCCTCTAACCAAAACTCACACTTGCTGAATTTGGCATATAGCTTATGCTCTCTTAACTTTTCAAGTATCAAGCGTAAGTGTCTTTCATGTTCTTCCTTGCTCTTGGAGTAGACTAAGATGTCATCGATGAAAACGACAACAAATTTGTCAAGGAATTCCATGAACACCTTGTTCATCATATTCATGAAGTATGCTGGAGCGTTGGTTAAACCAAAAGGCATCACTGTGTACTCATACAATCCATACCTTGTGGTGAATGCTGTCTTAGGTATGTCTTGCTCTCTTATCTTGAGTTGAAAATAACCTGACCGAAGATCAATCTTCGAGAACACACATGCTCCTTCTAGCTGATCAAACAAGTCGTTGATTCTTGGCAAAGGATATTTATTCTTGATGGTTACCTCATTGAGAGAACGGTAGTCAATGCATAATCTTTGTGTTCTATCCTTCTTCTCCACGAACAATACTGGGGCTCCCCAAGATGAAGAACTTGGTTGAATAAACCCTTTCTGCAACTGGTCCCCTAGTTGCTTCTTGAGTTCTTTCAGTTCATCAACTGACATTTTGTACGGTCTTTTTGCTATTGGTCCCGAACCGGGTACCAAATCTATCAGAAACTCCACATCTCTATCCGGTGGCATTCCTGGCAACTCTTCCGGAAACACATCCGGATACTCACACACAACTGGTACACTATCCATGCTAACCCCCTTAAGAGAATTTAGCTTACTTCCTTTGGATTCAAAATTGGATCTGAATTTTATTCTTTTTCCTTCTGGGGTTGTGAGTGTAACTGTACGATTGGCACAATCTAGTACTCCTTCATACTTAGCCATCCAATCCATTCCCAAAATTACGTCTAGTCCTTGGGAATCTAGAATTATTAGACTCACTGGAAACTTATGCTTTCCAAACTCTATGACAAGATCCCGGCATCAAAGACTTACTATCATATCTCCACCCGGAGAACTAACTTTTATTGGACACCCAATGTTTTCAGATGCAAACCCATTTCTATCAACAAATGCTTTTGATATGAATGAATGAGATGCACCAGTGTCAAAGAGTACAAATGCTGGAATGGAATTGAGTCTGAACTTACCAGCAACAGCGTCAGGCTCCTCATAGACCTCCTCCACATTGATGTGGTTAACCTGTCCTTTCTGGAAAGGATTGGGCTTGTTAGGTCCTTCCACTTTCTTCTCAGGGCACTCATTAGCATAATGCCCCAGCTTCTTGCATTTGAAGCACTCAACCTGACTGATGTCCTTTTTAGGCTGGCTTCCACTTCCACTTCCACTGTGGTGGCTCTTATGTCCACTCTTGTGGTTCTTGTACTTGTCATTGTCATGACTGCGATGATGCTTGTTGTCATGACAGTTGTGGTTGTGGTGCTTGTTGAATTTCCCATGCTTATGGGATCCTGAGCTGCCGCTGTCATCATAGTGAGATCGTTTGTGAGACGATCCCGAGCTATGCTTGTCGGAGTGTTTCCTTTTTCTACTCTCGACTTGCTTCATTTTACTCTCCAAAATAGCAGCCTTGTCACACAAAGACTGATAAGTTGGAACATATGCCACAGACAGCTGCAGATTCAGCTCATCATTCAAGCCCTCCAGAAACTTTTCCTTTCTTTTTGCATCTGTGTCAACCTCATCCGGTGCATAGCGCGCCAGATTGTTGAACTCTTCTATGTATTCAGCCACGCTGCGGTGGCGCTGCTTCAAGTTGTGAAACTCTTTCTTTTTCAGGATCATCATTCCCGATGAGATATGAGCAGTGCGAAAGCCATCTTCAAAGATATCCCAAGTCACCTCATCAATAGGAGTGGTGATTTGGAAGTTGTCCCACCATGTGGCGGTTGGTCCTTCCAACAGATGTGCTGCGAACCTGACTTTTTCAGCATCCGTGCAACCCACGGTCACTAAGTCCTTGTTCACGGAACGTAGTCAGTCGTTGGCCACCATGGGATCAGTCGTCCCCGAAAACTTTGCTGGCCTCAAACGCAGAAATCTGGTGAGCATATCAAAACCCGGAGGGTTGTTGTTGTTGTTATTGGGGTTGTTGTTGTTGTTATTGGGGTTGTTGTTGTTGTTATTCTGGTTTTGAATGAATGTCGTCATCATTTGCATAAGCTGTGTTTGCGCATTCATCATTTGTTGCATTTCCGGGGTGATGTTGTTGGGGTTGGGGTTTGCGCGACGGGGAGGCATCTGTGGTTTGTTCAAATAGATAAGAATGAGATACCCATAGATGTTTTATGCACAATACATCACAAGCAAACACATAGCAAGCAACATAAGAATAAAAGTTCAACAACCACATAATAAGTTCATGAAGTAAAACACACAAGTGGCAAGCCATCCACATGTCGGATGGTCCAATAACAAGTTCACAAATAACAAGTATGATAATGAAAGATAAACGAGTAGTCAAGTCTACTCATCAGCATCAATCTCCTCCTCGACGAAGGTGAGACCTGCGTTCTCCATCGCGGTCTTGTTCTCCTCAATCGTAGTGGTCAAGGAATCGACCTTGGCCTTGAGAGCCCTCTTCTGGGAGCGAAGCCTCTCAATAACCATCTGCTGCTGCTCTAGCTCGAAATCCTTGGACTTCAGTTCCTCGGTCATGTCCCGGATCTTCTTGTTCCTATCCTGGATGCGTTTCTCCTGACTCTTGAACTTGCGGTCCTGGGCCTCGAACTTTGTCTCCATTTCCTTGATCATCTCATCCTGCTGCGCAAAAAGCTTGTCCTTCTCGTGAAGCTGCACCTGAAGCTCGTCATTGCCGAGCATGACGTTCGTTCTGTCCGTGTCTACGTGCCTGAGAAGAGTCTCTAAGTCCTGGAGGTAGAGACGTATCGGCTCTGCCGCGTCCCTCGAGTCGTCCTCAAAGTCGATGGACTCTCCATCAATATCACGCCTTCCGAAGACGTGGAAATGAGTGCCCCTAACCTGTCGAGAGTGACGGCCTAACAGACGTCCTATCAGGTCCTGCATGACTACCTCCATGCCTCTCTCCTTGTCGTCGTGCATCAGCTTGAAGACGATGGCCTCCGTAGTGGGCTCTGTCTGGCGTCCAGGCTGGTTTACCTTGAAGCCCTAGAGGTCCTTCCTCTCGAACTTGGTGAGTGGGTACACCGTGATGGTGGGAAGAGGGAGATCGAGCAAAGTGGTAAGCTCAATGATACGGGGACCAAAACGAGTAACCTGGAGCTCCTCAACGGTGCTGATGGTAATAGGCATCTATTTATAAGATTGAAAAAGTTAGAACAACACAATTTAAGGTAAATCAAGACAAACATTCATACATATCCATGGAACACAAACATCGCACAAGTCATGCATACATAATCCCATTACATCAATCAAGGTCCATACTTATTTAAGGTACCATTTTTGGAAAATAAGGTGATAGATGGTGGTCCAACTAACGAAGTGTGCTCATAATCCTATCTCACTGGATCGGGTGGCTATCACAATGTTCCTAGAGGCAACCCACCTATCTTGTTCACATGATTCCATCACTAAGTCTATTATATCTCCCCTTAACTCTTGGTTGGTGGCTTCCAACTCTTGAGTAAGTTCCTTCTCTTTCTCTAAGTCTTTTTGGAGGTTGAGCATCCTGCACTTGACTCTAGCACTTAGTTCTTTGATAGTCTTCCAAGCTGCATCTCTGGCTGACTCAAAGAATGTGGTGTGCATCACAGTGTTGGTGTACATGCAGAATCCCCTTTCTTTGTGGTTGTCTTCCTTGTTTTTGTACAAGTGAAGTTGCACCCACCAATACTCCACTCCTTCATCCATCACTGGAAAGCCCTTGTACACAGCTGCACCATGTGCTTCCATTGCCACCATGAGGTCCTTGAGAATATTGGGAAACTCAGTTTCACACTCCAAGGTCATGGTCATGAGTGGTCCTTTCTTCACGGCTTCGTTGATGGAGTTCATCTACAAATGGAGTTGAGAATGAAAAGATTAGAAAAGTTTTACGAGAAGAATAGACAAGTGTAGAAGTATTTGAAAACTTTTCCTTAGTGGTTTTCCAATCCTAGGGTCACAATCCTACAGGCAACCTGGCTCTGATACCATCTGTTAGACCCCTTTATAAAGGAAAGGATCCCTGTGATTGCAATGCTAGTCCCTGGATCAATGCTAGCATCCACAGTTTAAGATGAAGTACACAGATACAAAGGTCGTTTATTACATTCATTCCAGAGATAAAACATAGTCTTTTACAACTCAGGGCCATAGGCCTAATACAAGAGTTTAAGGAATAAGTAAATAAACATAAGTCTTCATCTTCATGTGCCACAGGCAAGCATGTTGAGTGTAGACTCATGACTCCTATTCATCATCGGAGTAACCTGCAACATCACAAGTTACAGCCATAGAGGGTCAATACTTTGGAATAGTATTGGCAAGTGATACCTTAGTATATTTTAAGTGGACTATATTACTATATGCATTTGGCTAAGTGTAGCTTGGCTTGCTTTGCTTGAAAATAGGTTTTACCTATTAGTTGAAAACACTAAGTTTTTCTTTATCAAAAACTTCCCAAGAAACCACCAATAGACATTGGGGTCCTCCACCCTTGTTCTCCCACAAATTTTACTTAGAAGTTGGAGTGATGAGATTCTTGTAGCTTCCATGTCTTGATGCTCAAGTTGTTCATTGCCTTGGACTAGGCTAAGTACTTAGGTTTTCCATCTGCAGAGGTTGTGCACTTTCCCCACCAGACTTGGTTTCCCAAGACAGGACCTTTCAGAAGCCTTTCCTTAGTCAAATGGACGCGCTCCAACCTATCATTCCCACTACCACCAACTGTCCAAGAGACTAAGTTCTAGCAACCTATATGATCAAGGCAGAGCCCATATTGCCAAGTGGTTGCACTGTAAGCTTTCTCAACACTTGGCCTCTAAATCCCTTTGTGCCTGGGTGGCATACCACAGGTGAGATACACAACCCAAGTCCATGGCCTTGTGTAACCACTCAACATAACCCAATCTTTCCATTCCACCCAGGAGGTTTATTTAAATAGTGGTTTTATTAAGAAAAGCATAAGTCTCATGACTTAGAAATATTTTCATCATAGTAAGTATAGATTTTCACCAACCCTTGTTTGCTAAATAGCTAGGCTAAGCATGGTAAGACAACTTAACTTAGGAAAATTCCCTAGCAATTCTTCAATTCAACACTACTTATGATTTCCCAACTTAGCATTAGGAAAAAAAAACTTTAGCATGCAAGACTTAGCAAAATATCTAATGCTAGTACAAAACATAGGATAGAAATATTCATGAAAATATCACTTGCCTTGGTAGTGGGGAGAGTAGCACTCTTCACAATCACAATCACTAGCAAAATCTACACAAAAATTATAGCATACAATTACACACAATTATATTCAATCAAAAATAATATGAATGCATGCATGCAGAATTTACCAAGTGGTGACCAAGCATGCACATGTTTACAGAAACTTAACAAGTCACAAGTTTGCCATCTAAACTTATTTGGCACCAATACAATTTACCAAAATAAATCTATACTTAAAATAGCCTTAAACATGTTTCTACAAATAAAGTCATGTTAACTGTTACTATTTGTTAAACACATTGGATATTCAGAAAGGTCTTGTCTCACTGAATCCAACGATATAAAGTTTGCAAAATTCCAACGTGGCAATCAAAAGTTATAAGCATTTGAAATTTGGATCAAAATCTGGTTTTTAATCTGTTTTTATTTCTAACACTTGCCACGCGTCGCGTCCTTATTGGTGCGTACCGCTTCGGTTGGATCGGGTCCTATGGACCGCACGATCTAAGTGGGATCTGGCGGCTCAGATGCGCGCGTACCCCTTCGTTTAAAATTCTATCCTAGCCCTATGATACAGATCCAACGGCCTAAATCACCCTAACCATACTCGGGCGGCGCTAGCGGCGTTAACTGGCGGTGGCGCGTCTAACTACGGCGGCGCCGGCGTTCTACATCGCTCCAGGAAGCAGGAAGGTGCTTACCAGATCCGCCAAGGCGTGCTGAAGCTCGACGTGGTACTGGTTTGCGGAGGGGCGCTCGGATGTGGCTGAGAGAGCTCGTCGGAGTCGTGCACGGCGTCGGGTGGTTGTTGTCGGCGTCGTTGCCAAGGTTCCGCGTCGCCCTAACATAAGCCAGGGGGTTTAGGATATGCGCAAGACCGTGGCGAACAATCTAGTGTGAGTCAGAAGTGAAGGGGCGCACGGGACTTATGGAATTTGGTCGCCGAAGTTGAGGTGGTCGTCAGATGCTTGCGGCGTCGAACGGAAACGGCGACCTGGGGCAGTACAAGATGAACGGGTGGAGTCAGGAGGTTCGCAAGAAGATTGCAAAGCGGCCCAAACGAATCAGAGAGGAAGGGGCGCACGGGTCTCACCAGAATCGTTCGCCGGAACAAGCTATGTCTGCGGCGGTGTTTGGTGAGTCGTGGGCAGCCTGGTGGCGTGAAGGTAGAATCGACTGGGGGAAAATGGTCGCTAGGAGGTGGGGATCTTATAGCCGGTGCCTCGACAGGAAACGCTCGCGGATTAATGCCCATTTATGCCGCGCCATTACCGGCCGTGACTGCAGCTGCGACGTGGTCGCGGGCGCAGTTTGGGGAAGACGATGACAGCGTGGGCAGGGCCCGCTCGTCAGCGATGTGCGCGAAGTGAGTGTGGGGTCTGTCTGTCATCGGCAGGTTGCGTGCGCTCGCGCGTGATAAAAGAAAAGGAAACCTCCGGGTGGGCTAGTTGGGCTCGATTCGATGCTGGGCCTAAAACCTGGCGCGTGGCCCTTTTCCTTTGTTTATTTCTTTTTCCTTTTCTAATTTGATTTTCTGGGTAGATTTTCAAATGAAATCAAGTTCAATTTGAATTCAAATTTTTCTGGGATTTTTGTAGTGAGAAATAGTCTCAAAAATGGTCATAAATCCATGGGGTAGCTTTGTAAAGAATTGGTCAAGCTTGGGGATCAAAATATCAGAGTCTAGGCACTTGGTTTTTAAAAATTTAAAAGATGGTTTTTGAAACTCATTTCTATTTGAAAAACTTGGTTTTAAATTTTCACTTAAATTCTATGCTCATAGAAGGCAACCTTCCTGGTTTACAACAATCAAACTTACAAGTGGTGTTGGCCACTTAAAATAAGTCTGTCCACATAAAATCATGACACCATAAGTTTCTGTTTTCTGAAATGTTTTGAGAAAACCCTAAATGATGATGGATGCAAGGATGATAAGAATGACCTTTGAAATATAAATTTAGGGATGTTACATATACACTCGCAGATCACGTGGTGCTTCGAAACAACGAGCTTTAGCAACGGTGCTTACTAAGGATGAACACTTTAAAACTTGAAATTGTGTGCTTGAGGGATCATCTTATAATGCTACCGTCGTGAACTAAGCAATACAAGATGCATAAAAGGATTAACATCACATGCAATTCATAATATGTGATATGATATGGCCTTTCTTCTTGTGCTTCCGATCTCCATATTCAAGCACGAACATGATCTCCATCATCACCGGCATTGCATCAAGGTCAATGACGCTGCTCCATGGTTGTCGTCCACCAGCTTCAACTATTACAACTACTTTGAATAGACACGCGGGTCTTAACAGAATTTAAAGACAACCATATTGTAGAGGTCTCAACCTAATAAGGTAGATTCCTCCTGTGTTTTACAATGCTAGTCCCTGGATCAATAGCTAGCATCCACAGTTAAGATGTAATATCAAGAAACAAAGGTCATAATATAACTTTATAACCAGGAATAACATAATTTTATTACATCAAACATAGCTCATTAGGCTATTACATTACATTGCAGCGGAATAACTATAGACATGGGTCCTTCATCTTCAAAGTACCACAGGCAGATGTTGGTTGTAGACTTTGTAATCCTAATCAATCAATCTTCACTAAAATCAATCAAACCTGCAACATACAAGTTACAGCCACAAAGGGTCAATACATTTGAATTGTATTGGCAAGTGATACTATGGTAGTATAGTGGAGTCTATCATCTATATGCATTTGGCTAAGTGGAGTTGAGGCTTGCATTGCTCAAAATAGATTTTTCCTTAACATTTGAAATACTAAGTTTTTGCTTTGATAAAATCATTTTTCTCAATCAAAGATTGAGGATCCTTCAAGGCATCTCTCAATCAAAGAATTGAAGATTTCAAACAACCCTTGTTCAATCCACAAATTTTAACTTAGAAATTTGAATGATGAGATTCTTGATTGCTTCCATGTCTTGAGGCTCAAATTGTTCTTTACCAGGGACATGGCTAAGTACTTAGATTTTACACTCTGTAGAGGTGGTGCACTTTCCCCACAAGACTTGGTTTCCCAAGACAAGATCTTTCAGAAGCCTTCCCTTAGACCAAAATGGACGCGCTCCAACCTATCAGACACTACCACCCACTGTCCATATGGCTAAGTTATTGCAACCTATATGATCATGGCAGAGCCCATATTGCCAAGTGGTTGCACTTGAAGCTTCTCAACATTTGACATCTCAAATCTCTTTGTTCCTGGGTGGCATACCACAAGTGAGATACACAATCCAAGTCCATGGCCTTGTGAACCACTCAACCAATCACCACCAAGCTATCCCATTCCACCCAGGTGATTCATTAGCTTAGTTGTTTTATTAGACAAAATCACAAGTCCTCAGACTTAGAATATTTTTCCATAGTGTGAATATATATTCCACCCATGTTTTCTATTAGCTAGGCTAAGCTTGATAGTAGTAGGAATCTTAACTTAGGAAATCCTACTAAGGATTCATCTACTAGGTTTTCTTATAGCAAGGTCTATACTTAGCAAAAACCATGCAAGTTTTACTTAGAGAAAAATCACTAATGCATAGTGAAAGTGATAGGATAAAAAGTATGAAGCATCACTTGCCTTTTTGGTAGGGAATGGTGGTTCACTCCTTGATCTTGCTAGTCTCACACTTCACTACAAGTCAATCAAGCAAACACAAATTCAATTCACATTCCAAACCAAAGTTAAACAAACAATTTTTCACACACAAAGTAATGGAATCTAAGTCATGCCTAAGCATGCAAAGGTTGGTTCTATTGCAAGTATGGTCTCCACTAGGCTTCTAAACTTTGTAAGTTCCAAATTGGTCATTTACAAAAATGGCAAAGTCATTTGCAAATGGGTTTATCCATAAACCATTTTTAAATCCATTCATCATTTCATGTGGTGAAAAATGTTTTTATCAAGGCAAAACTATTAAGTTGTTCACCAAATGAGTTGCTAATTTGCAAAACTTGGTGTTTTGGGTCAGTGGGTTTGATCAAACCATTTTCTTAAAGTTTTCTTTCCATAAACATTTTTATAACAAAAACCATTCTTTTTATTTGGCTAGAAAATGGCTAAGTCAAGTAATCTAACCTAAATCTTTCCAAAATCATTTTTAACACCAAGGGTTGGTTCCTAGGGTCAGTAAGGTCACAACAAACCATTTTGCAAAAGTTTTAACCCTAAAATCCATTTTAAACAATTTTTATACTCTAAACAAGATCACAAAAGAATCTGCAAAAACAAGCAAACTAACAAATACTATTGGCTAAACCAATTCCACAGTTGGCTAGGGCTTGCTCTCCTGAATCCAACGACATAAAATTTGTAATTTTTGGACGTGTGCATCTAAAGTTATAAGGGTTTGAAATTCACAAAATATTCTGTTTTCAAATCAGTTTTTAAACAGAACAGTGACACGCGGCGCTTTCTAACTGGGCGATACCGGTTCAGCTGTATCGGCAACGCGGTGCGTTGGATCAAGTTAGATCGCATGGCCCAGATCACGTACCTATTCGCGACTAAGTGATCTAATCCTGCTCGTTCAAACTAGATCGAACGGCTCCTACTAGCTTGCCAGAAGTTGGCGGCGCTAGGATAACGGCGAGCGGCGGAGCGGCCAGTTGGCGGCGGCGCTGGCGAGGCAGGAAGCGAAACAGGGAGGGTGTAAGCTCACCGTGATTGCAATGCAACACTGATACTCAACGTGCTCTTGGTTGGTGGAGGGGCGCACGGGGACGGGCAGGATTCTTCGCCGGAGTTGGTTCTGGCGACGGACGCGCGCGGTCGAGGTCGAGGACGACGCTACAGATCACGCCAAGGCAAGCAGAAGGCAAGGTTAGATGCGCAAGGTCGAGGCGGTGACGCGTGCATGAAAGAGAAGAGGAGGGGCGGTCGGATACAACCTGTGGGCGTCGTCGGAGAGGTGGCAGACGCGGCGGCGTTCGAAAGCTTGATGTAGCCGACGCTATGGGGCGCCCGCGGTTGAGAGGAGGGTGCTGGGAGATGCGTCTGGTTGTGGGGAAGTTGTCAGCGTGCTCAGGGAGGCTCGGGGTGGTGTGTGCTGGCCGGATTTTGGGAAGAAAGCTCGTCGGAGTAGTGTGCTTGCCACGAACAATCCGAGCAGCCTGGTGGCGAAGAGAGGTTGGCGTCTGAGGGGAACGAGAGACGAGGGGCATGCGTTTAAGCTTGCGTGATCAAAGCGAGTAAATGCGGCCGCGTTAAGGCGAATTGATGCCGCGAAATCAAAGTCTGCAACGGCCGGCGAGGGGGAAGAAGAGGTCGTGCGGGTGGGAAAGAAGAACAGGAGGAGTGGGGTCCGCTGGCAGTGAAAGAAAGGAAATGAAGTTGGGTCCACCGATCAGTGACTTAACGGGTTGCTTCTGTGGTGAGGAAAAAACGGTTCGGGGGAGAGGGCAGATGGGCTGGACTGGGCTGGGGTGGGCTTTAGCTGGGCTGGTCGTTTTACTCTTATTTTTTTCTGTTTGCTTTGTTTTATCTTTTTCTATTTCCCATTTTCTGATTTGAACTTCATCCAACTATTCAAGCATTCAAATAATTCAAACAATTCAACAATTGTAATGAGTTTTTGGTTTTGTCTATCAACATAAACCAAATCTCAAAATAAAATAATATTTAAGATTCCTTCATTAATTAAATAAAAGGGTCCTTTATTTATTTAATATGGTTTGATTTATTTAATAAAATCTTCATTTGAAATCCAAACACTTTCAAAACCAAATTAGTAGGTTTTATTTGAAAATATAAGATACTTGAATACTTGTTTAAAATGAAATAACATTTTATTTTAGAGTCCAATACCAATTAAATGAATAAACCTTATTCATTTAATTCAAATAAGATTTGTTTTATTAGAATATTTATTTTTAAAACTAAAATAGTACCAAAGCCATTCAGTAGGTTTTATTTGGAAATAAAGAATATTTGGAAACTTGTTTAAAACAAAATAACATCTTTATTTTAGGATCCATTTAATAACTAAATAAAATGTACCTTAGTTATTAAATCAAATAGAATTTGTTTTATTAATATCTTTATTTTGAAAACTAAAATTAAAACCAAAAACACTTCAGTAGGTTTTATTTGAGAATATAAAATATTTGGAAAACTTATTTAAAACAAAATAAATAAGTTTTGGTGTTTATTTCAAAATGGAAAAAGCCTTTACTTAAATAAAAATTGGATATTAAATCCTTATTATTTTATTTAAATAAACCTTTACTATTTTTATCAAAACAAATTGTTTTAATCAAAGACTTGGACAAGGTTTAATTTGGCTCTATAAAATAATCTTTATTTAAATATTTCTTTTCTCTTTGAAAACCAAAACCTTTTATAAAAAGAATTCCAAAACAATAATTTTAAATATTTTTATTTTCCTTTAATAAAAGTTTATCTTTTTAAATCCCTTTAGGATTTATTTGATTCAAATTGGTTTGAGGTTCCAATTGAATTCAAAAAGTTTCTTCTGGTTCTGAAAATCAACTAAAGTTTTATTTATCCATTTATTTTTCACGTTACAAGATTTGGAAAATCTTGGGATGTGACACATATGGCTCCTGCCGGTTGCCAACTTACAATAAGGAACATTGCATACATCAAATATAATCACAATCATGGCCATATCACATCACAGCACACCCCTGCAAAACAAAGTTAGACGCCTCTAATTTTCTTTGCATATTTTACGTGGTTTGGGGCTTTTAGTAAGTGTCGCTCTAACTTACGAACAAGAACCACAACATTGATACTAGTATTGTCAATCACCCGTTATAAATTGAATCTTAACTATGTTGGGAGAAACAGGCACCCACAAAGCCACTTATGCAATACAAGTTGCATGTCAAGCGTGGAGCAAGTCTCATGAATGATGTCATGTAAGGTTAGCCCGGGCCGCTTCATCCCACCATCCCGCAAGATGCAAAGTACACAAGAAGCAATCGACAACAAAAGCATCAACGCCCATAATGACCATTGTGTTCTACTCGTGCAACAGATCTACATATAGACACGGCTCTGATACCACTGTAGGGGTTCGTAGCATGGAAAACAAAAAAATTCCTACCGCGTGAACACACAATCAAGATCTAATCTATGATCAAGACAAGATCTATCTACTAGATTGTAGCAACGAGTCGACAGAATACTAACCCTTGAAGATCCAAAGCGGTTAACGAGAGCAGATTCTTGTGGGTGATGTAGTCGTACACTTGCCGATCTCAAGATTGCGTAGACGATCCTTCCGGCGCTGCGTTCCGGCAGCGCTTCCGTAGTCGGTCACACGTTCGGTACTCGGTGAAGACCTTACTCTCCCTTGTTCCAGCAGGCAGCGGAGGTTGTAGCACTCTCCTCGTGATTCCGGAAGCACGACGGCGTGGTACCGGAAGTAGAGGGGAGATCTCGCAGGGCTTCGCCTTAAGCCGGAGCGAGTATGGTGGACTATGAGAGAGTCCTTGGCGATCTAGGGTTTAGAGGCACCAAGGAGAGAGGGCTAGGACGGCGGCTAGGGAAAGGGGAGGGCCCAACTCGGCGGCTAGGCAAACCCTAGGGGCGACGGCGACTTGGTGGAGGCCGGCGGTTAGGGCTAGGGTTTAGAGGAGAGAGGTGTGGGGAAGAGGGGCACCCCTGCCCCTCCTTTTATAGGTGGGAGGGAGGCGCGGTTGGGAGGAGGGAGTCCTCCTCCAACTCCTCCTCCTTGGCCGGCGGGTGGAGGGAGTAGGACTTCCTCCCTAAGTAGGTTTCCTACTCTCCCTCCACCAAGCAAACTTGCCGTTTGACTTTTCAAATTGGCGTTTGACTTTTTCAAACTAGGATTTGATTTATCCCTTTATTTTGCTCAGCGATGACACCTAGTACATGATGCAAACATTCCAACTTGTTATGACACATTCATGTACCCTTCCCCTCCGGAGTGCCGGACCTTCCGGACCCTTCTAGAACATTCCCGGTGAAAATACCGGAATCATTCCCCAACTCCGAAATAGGACTTTCCTTATATGAATCTTATTCTCCGGACCATTCTGGATCTCCTCGTGATATCCCGGATCCCATTCGAGACTCCGAACAACATTCGGTCTCTTTATCATCATTCCATAACTACTCAACAACATCGAATCCTTAAGTGTGTCTCCCTACGGTTCGTGAATTATGCGGACATGACCGAGACATTTCTCCGATCAATAACCAATAGAGGAATCTGGAAATTCATATGGCTCCCACATATTTCTACGATTACTTTGCGATCGAATGAACCACTTACATACGATACCATTTTCCCTTTGTCTCACGATAGTTTACTTATCCGAGGTTTTGATCGTCTGTATCTCTGCATACCTAGTTCAACCTCGTTACCGATAAGTACTCTTTTCTCGTTCCCGTGGTATGTGATCCCTTGTGAGCCAGTCACATGCTTGCAAGCTAATTGGATGACATTCCACTGAGAGGGCCCAGAGTATATCTATCCGTCATATGGATGGACAAATCCCACTCTTGATCCATGAGCCTTAACCCATACTTTCCGAACACTCAATGCCACCTTTATAGCCACCCAGTTACGGTGTGGTGTTTGATGTCATCAAAGCATCCTTCCGGAGATGGTGATTAACATGATCTCATGGTCGAAGGAATTAGGTTACTATGTATCAGAAAGCTTATAGCAAATGAACTATATTAAATGACTTGATCTTTATGCTACGCTTATCTATAGGAGTATGTCCATC
Source organism: Avena sativa (assembly GCA_916181665.1). NCBI lineage: Eukaryota > Viridiplantae > Streptophyta > Magnoliopsida > Poales > Poaceae > Avena > Avena sativa. Next base: position 263,297,882 of record OV702284.1, on the reverse strand, counting down.
ATATCATTCTCCTAATGATATGACCCTGTTGTTAATAACATCTCTATGTTCATGATCAGGAAACCATGATCATATATTAACCAACAAGCTAGTTTAACAAGAGGCTTTACTAGGGACTCTTTTATGTTTACAAATCACACAAGTATTAATGTTTCCGGTTAATACAATTATAGCATGGTATGTAAACATTTATCATAAGCATGAAGATATGATAATAACCACTTTATTATTGCCTCTTGGGCATATCTCCAACAGTTCTTAGTGCAGGAATCACATGCTGGTGGTTTGATGGGTCACTTTGGGCGTGAGAAGACATTACTCATGCTTGCTGATCATTTTTATTGGCCCAAGATGAGGCGTGATGTGTATAGATTTGTGAGTCGATGCATTACATGTCACATGTCGAAATCCAATTTGAAGCCTCATGGTTTTTATACCCCTCTCTCTGCGCCAACTGCACCATGGGAAGACATTAGTATGGCTTTTGTGCTAGGTATACCTAAAACCCAGAAAGGGCATGATTCTATATTTGTGGTAGTAGATAGATTATCTAAGATGGCTCATTTTATTGCCTGCCACAAAAGCGACGACGCGTCACATGTTGCTAACCTGTTTTTCAGGGACATTGTGAGATTACATGGAGTACCAAGAACAATTGTTTCTGATCAGGATGTGAAGTTTATGAGCTACTTTTGGAAGACTTTATGGGGGAAGCTGGGAACGAAGCTACTATTCAGTACTACTTGTCATCCCCAGACAGATGGTCAGACAGAGGTGGTGAATAGAACATTATCACAACTCTTAAGGACTATGATAAAGAAGAATCTGAGGGAGTGGGAAGAGTGTTTGCCACATGTCGAGTTTGCTTACAATAGGGCGGTGCATTCAACCACTCAACTTTGTCCTTTTGAGGTGGTGTATGGTTTCAAGCCATTGACACCACTGGATTTATTGCCTCTACCATTACATGAGAGAGTTGATATGGAGGCATCAAGATGTGCAGACTATGTGAAGAAGATTCATGAGAAGACTCGAGAGGCTATTGAGAAGAAAGGCAAGAACATTGCTGCTGCAAGAAATCAAGCAAGGAAGGAAGTGTTGTTCAAACCTGGTGATATGGTTTGGGTACATCTGCACAAGGATAGGTTCCCATTGCTGCGCCAATCCAAGTTGAAGCCGCGTGGTGCTGGTCCTTACAAGGTGTTAGCCAAGATTAATGATAATGCCTACTCGATTGATATACCTATTGCTGAATTCGGTGGAGCTAGCAACAGTTTCAATGTTGCTGATTTATCACCATATGATGGAGAAGACCTTGGAGCGTCGAGGTCGATGCCTTTTGAAGGGGGGGAGATGATGAGGACATCCATATACTTACACCAACCCCAGTTACTACTAATGATGTTCCAGCTGCTAATAACAAGGATAAGTCCAATGAGATTAGGATTGGACCAATTACAAGAGCTCGTGCTAAGCTACTAGAACAACAGGTGAATTTGTTTCTTAATGAGCCTGATGTTTTACTTAATGAGAATTTTATACTGCCTAAGTCTATGTGTTATTGATGATCAGGTACGTTGAAAAGGAAGGTATAGCACGTAGCGAGGAGGCTAAGCACATGGAGCAAGGTGTGTTGATCAATAGGGAAAGCGCGAGGGAGGAGAGGGAGGAAGCGCAAGGACCTACAAAGGAAGGGATCAACACCTGGCAGAGTCTCTGTCGCGACAGAGAAACAATGCCAAATCCTGCCACGGTAGAAGAGTCTTGCCGCGGCACGCTTTAGGCCCAATATGTTGCCACGGCAGGAACAGTCATGTGCGCCTAGAAAGCTGTCCCGTTTGGGTCGGCATGTATCTTAGTTGTAGACGTTTGCGTCTTGGACTCTTAGCCTAGCCGCCCCCTCTCTCTTAAATAGATGGGGGTACCGTTTCTTTCGGGGCAGACCACGTTAAAATATTTTGGAGTTAATTCTTTTTAGAACCTCTGAAATTACCCTGTGATCGAATTATCTACTGCAATTGATTGTGATCTGTTGTTCCATTGGGAATTAGTAGATTGCAAACTACCATTCGTGGTCGATGGCTGCGTGCGCAAGAGCGTGGTGTTGTGAATATCCCACAAGGTTCGAGAGCTGTTGCATTAGCATCAGGGTTCGAGCTGGAGAGTTCATAGCTACAGGCTAGTTATCTATCATCCACCATCATCATCGACAAGTGCTTGCTGAGAAGATCGGGCCACCCCATATCACGGGGTCATACTGACCTCCCCGCAGGGCGACAAGATGAAGTACGTCCTCCGGATGAAATTTCGAGCCTCCAACAACGAGGCAGAGTACGAGGCCCTCATCCATGGCATGAGTATGGTCCAGCAACGCGCCTGGTCATCTACGGAGACTCGAACCTCATCGTCCAGCAGACGATGAATGAGTGTGACGCACACGCCGCCAACATGATTGCGTACCGCGCACTCTACAACGCACTCGAAGGAGACTTCAACGGCTGTGAGCTTCGGCATGTTGGGAGAGAAAGCAATGAAGAGGCCGACAGATTCGCCAACATCGGCTCCACCTGCGCACGGGTGCCACCAGGTGTGTTCCTCGAACAGATCTGCGTGCCATACATCAAAAGGAAATTCCCCAAGGGATCACCCGAAGAGGCAGAACACTCGGGGGCTGCGCTACCCGAAGGACAGGAAGGACCAGAAAAACTCGACACAGAGGTCGCAGTGGTCAACCTGATGCAGGTCATGGCAGTGGAAGAAACATGGACACAGCCATACCTCCGATATCTGATAGACGGGGAACTGCCTGACAGCCCGACAGATGCCCGGCACATATCTCGCTGGTCCAAGGCCTTCACCATCATCAATCGCGAGCTTGTAACATCCCAAAAATACTAAACTTGGATCATCAAACTCTAATCATCAAAATGAGGGTTAACAAAAACTTTTCTAAAATAAAAATAGGAAAGCATGCATGGTGTATGCATTTCATTTGGAATTCTTTTGAATTGCCTTGTTTGTGTGTTCCTTTGCTTGTAAATGGATGCTTAGGTGAAATAAACATCATCTAAACAATTCCCAAACTTTTATCAAAGACAAGTAAATCAAAACAAATAAAATAAGAGAATGGTCATTTTGACAAATTTAACTCCCATGCCTACTTTGGCTGTCTCAAACTTTCAGAACTTAACAGAAAATTTTCTGGATATTTGCACCCCTTGATTGTACTCATAACAAAGTATCAAGGACCACTTTGTGATCATCCAGAAACTTTCAAATGCATAATTTAAATGGCAGTTCAAAATTGAATCTTTATCATATGAGAAGATCCCACTTTTTCAAAAACCACTCAAACAAGCTCAACTTTAAAAACCCAAGCATCTGCGGACTCACCAGCACCAACCTAGCACACCCACCAAAAATCTTTTCAAAATTCAAAACTTGAATTCTTGCGGCCATTTCATCAAACACCTTGAAGATACAAATCAAACAAAATCCAAACACTATTGTGAGCAGTGATTGAAGCCTAACTTGTTCCCTCTCTAGCTCACAACCATCTCAGTAGATCATCTAGCAAGTTAAACCAAGCACTAGCCTCACTGTAAGCTGGGCAATGACATCAATGGTGAACAACCGAAGCCCACCATGCCACCCCAATGGAGACAGCAAGCTAGGAGAAGAAACAAGCCAAGGAAACATGTCTGGGAGGCAGCCCACCGTCCACCGCCACTCCCTGTACCAGCCGCGAGCGTTGCCAAACCATGGACCACACGCCCGGACCGTGCCCAGCTCGCCAGCAACCATGCCGAGCATGCGCCAGAGCGCCACGCTCGACCGACGCCCACAGACCGCGCGCCGCCCTCGCCGCGTGCATACATGATCGCCACCAACCCAGGAGACCGCCAGACATCCCCGTTCGCCGCCCCATGCCGCACAGCCACCGCTCGCCGTCGAAGACGTCGCCTCTGCTGCGCAGAGCATCGCGCGTTCCAGACCAAACCGCACCGCCCCTACACGCGCATTAAAGCCGTAGAGCATCGCCAGGAGACCACCAAGCGATCGCCACCGCCGGCCATGCCTCTAGCCGCCCGTAGCCGTGTCGCCACCGTCGTCTGCCCATCCCGTTCGGTCTCGTCGTCGCGACTATAAATAGAGGCCACCCCCAGCCGAATTGAGCACACCATCTCACTCCCCTATCCTCACTGATCGTGCCACCCTGTTCCCGGAGCAAGGCGAGCAGCACTTCGCTGGAATTTCACCGGAGCCTACCGCTGCTGGAGAAGAAGGGGGCCAGCGATTGGAGCCGCCCCAGGAGAAGCTGCCGGTACCAGGAGGTTCGCCGTCATCGACTTTGTCGTTCGCCCGCCTCGCCGACCCTCGCCTAAACCCCGGTGAGTCCCCAACGACCCCCACCTGCCGCGCTAGGTTTCTGTCTCGCCAGCATTGCCCAACGTCGACGATGACCCTCAGCCATTGGATTAGAACCAGATCGAACGCACCACATCGCCCCATACCGCTTCGCACCCCCTCGTCTCACTGACGCATGGGGACAGCGACTTAACCAGCCCACGTAAGCGTTGTGCTTAGCAGGCCGGCCCAGTACCACTTCCCGCGCAGCCCAGTTATTTGAATTAAACATTTTCCATTTTATTTCAAACACACTTCTGTACCTAGTTTCAAAAATCAACCCAGGTCGATTCAGTGAACCAAATGGAATGAAACCAATTTTGTTAGAAATATATAGAAATGCTGAATCCAAGCCCGTTGGATTCAAGTCATTTGGATCTATAGATCATCCATGGTAAAAATAACAAGGCGGAAGCTTTTCTGCATTCAAACATTTTTCAAACTTAAACCATAATAGCTTTTGAGTTGATTCCAACTCTCAAAAATCACATTTAACCATACCTTTCAGAATATATATAAATATATAGGTTTACTTACAGAAATAATGTTCAAGTAATAAAAGAATGCCACATAGGCATTTCTAGCCACTTTAATTAATTAAAATAAAAGACAAAAACCTTATTAAATTGTGACACCACTTTAAATCACATTCCCATGTACTGAAATATGTGGTGATGACATGTGTCAACATGATCCCATGTTTGGTTTGGAGAATATTAAATCTTAAGTAGTTTTTCAATGAGTAGAAATTACTTTTCTAAAAATAAAAGGAATTAGACCAAGCTTTAATCTTTTAATGTTAGTGATGATGCTAGATCATCTATAGGACCCTTGTGTGTGATGAATGCAAGTAGTTAAGTATTGTTTGGTGATTGTGTACCTCGTATTTATTCATAGATGCTAGTACTGACCAAGGATACGAGGAGAAGGAGGATACTACGAAGAAGAAGCCGAGGAGAACTTCAACCACTGCTCTGCACAAGGCAAGCTATTAACCTTGCAAGCTAACAATTGCAATTTAGCAAGCTTAGACTCATACTGATGCAAGCCAATACTTGTTTGTCACCATGCCAACTATATGCCTTAAGCATAGATGATCCTACCCACTTGATAAACGAATCCTAGTTTTACTTACAAGCTTTATACTTTATTTCTTTATCAAAGCTAGTACTTAGATCTTACTTAAGTGACTTGTAGATATTAGAAATATAATTGAAGGTTGCATAAAGAGCATAAAATTTGTCCTAAGCTAGATAACCTTTATGTCATCCTAAGGCATGAGATTGAACTTAGGTAAACTCCACTAGTTTACCACCCCTCCTTAGTACTTACCCCCACTTGTAGATGCTAGTGCTAAGCATAAAACTTGATCAACATTAGATGGGAATACTTGGTGAAAATGGTTATGAAAACCTTGGAATGATGGATCATTCTATTGAAATGTTTTGGACATGTGTTTCCGAACACCTGATGATTTTGGTGATGAAAATGTTGAGGCATGAGCCTTAGCCCTTTATAAAACTGATGGTTGTCTGGATGCGATACCATTCCAATTTTATCGTACAACCACAATACCCGAAGATTGGGTAGGGCTTGACTGGAAACTTATATACCTTAGTATTAGTTCCCTCACGGCCAAGGTCTGAGCTGAGGCTACCTTGTGAAGATTGTCCACCTGTGCATTACCCAAGATGACAGTTGGTCATGGTTGGGAGTCCAAACTCACAGGAGAGGTGCTTATACTAGGGCGTGTAATTGAAAGGTTAGGATCGATTATCCGCATACTGAGTATGGTGAATTCAGAATTTGTTCCTGACGGATGTATCGAATGTTGTGGTGAAAGTGTACAATCTCTGCAGAGTGTCAAACTATTCGAATAGCCGCGTCCGCGGTTATGGACAGTTGGAGTGGCCATACTGTTCCCCCGTCAGATGTTTTCAAAAGACTTGTGAAATGAATTGAGACTTTGACTTGACCACAACAGGGTTGTGATATGAAATACAAGTTCCTAATTAGAAGTTATAAAATTGTGACTAGCTTCTCTTGCTTATCAGCTTAGTAGAGATAAATCTGGCTTTTGCAAAACAACCCTAGAGCCTAGTGTCCTATTATCAAAAACCACTTTCACTTGTTAGTATTAGTTTGCGAGTACTTAAAGAGTACTCATTGCTTTGTGCCTGGCTATTCCCATGGCCAGACTATGAAGAGGAATACCTGGAAGATGGACCCTAGGAAGGTTACGACAACTAGGATCATCTCCCATCGTCAGCATTGCTTGTGACCCCGAAGATGGAGCTTCGCCTACGCTAGCGTTATTATTACGTATTCCGCTGCTTGAAGTTGTATTAAGAACTGGATCATGAGATCCCTATTTGTGTAAGACCTTATGTATGGTTTGTAATGGATGATGTACTGTGATATCCAATTCTGTTATGTCTCGCAAAAATGGTAATCCCGGGATTGCGATGTATGGCATAACAGGCATCTGGGATTAAAAACCCAGGTGTTGAAAAGTTGGCATCGGAGCCATCCTGACCATAGGAGACCCTAGTTAGATTGGACGTTTGAATCAAAAACTTAGTTTCCAAAACCAAAGAAAGCAAATATTTACAAAAACTTATTCTCATTCTTATCCCTTTGATTCTTTCATGAAAATTCATGTTCCTAAAAAACTCTTGCAAAATACATAAAATTTTGACACACTTGATCACTCTACTAACTTACTCATACTATATTCTTATATATGGACGTGAAGTACAGCAAGTTTTATCAGTTGGGGAATGGAGGAGACCTTATCTTTGAGAGGGATTTGGACCAGCTTTCGGAACTTCTGGAGCGTCCGCACCCCGAGTTCTTCGGAGCTCATCTCAATGATCAAGGAGGAGAAGATCTACGGTGGCTAATTGTTGCAAGTCTCCGAGGAAAGATTGAACCTCCCACTGCTGAGGGAATTCAGTTTACCTTAACAGAGAACAACTGGCTCGATGGACTTGCTAGGGCCATGCAGGAAGCTCTTTCCCGTCTGTGTGGGCAGAGTATCAACCAGATCAAGGGAACTCGCTTTGAGTTTTGCCCAAGGCGTGATGCTAATGGGCAACCCCTGGAATCCACATACCACCCCGAACTGAAGACTCAATTGGACCACCTTAGCTTCATGATGTACGATCGACAACAGGAGTTGTATAACTGCCGTGACTACTCCAACCACAAGTCTGCCATCATCAAGACGAAGGATCAAACCATCGCCATGCTAGCAAAGGATCGCAAGTCTCGCCGCCGTCAGCTCGACAAGAAGGAGCGCATCATTTCCTGTCTTCGCCACCGTATCTCATCTTTGGAGGAGACCATCCACGAGAGAGACATGCAGTTGGAGGAAAGGGAGAATGTCGGAGAGGATCTTCGTGGAGACCCCTACTCCTGTCTCAGCGATGATGATGATTTTCTGGAGGATCAGGCTATGGACTTCTTCACCAATGAGGATGATTTCGCCTTCATCGATGACGATGAAGATGACGAAGCCGCCGATTCCGAGGAGTAGTAGCACTTGAGCACTAGCGTAGTGAGTAGGATTCGGTCCCACTGTATCGTAGTTTCCAAATGGTTCTTAAAACCATCTGTTTTTCTTTGTTGTGGTGTGTGTTGTATCGTGTGCTATGAATGAATGAATGAATGAAAAGCGAGTTGCTAGAAAAATCTGAGTCAAACTTTAAAAACTTTTTCAAAATCCTAGAACCTTAGAAATTTCCCTCTTTTCTCATGATCTATCTCAATCTTCAGATGCCACGCGGAGGAAGTGGTTCATCCCCGGACCCGATGTTGCAGATTCTGCAAATGTTGACTTCTAACCGCGAAGCTGAAAGAGTGGAACGTCAAGCCAACCTAGCCACTCTGCAACAGATAGCTCAGCTAGCCCACAACAACCAAGGCCACGGAAATCAGGACAACCATGGATCTAAGCTCAAGAATTTCCTGAATACCAACCCACCAGTTTTCACTAAGTCTGAAGAACCCCTAGACGCCGATGATTGGCTGCAAACCATGGAAAATAACCTAGAAGTCGCCGGAGTGGAAGCCAACGAGAAAGTTCTGTTCGCCACCCACTATCTAGCCCGAGATGCCAGGGCATGGTGGAACAGTGTTCGCGCAATGATCGGAGGCCAGATGATGACCTGGGAGGAATTCAAGGTCAAGTTTAGCAGAACCCATGTGCCACCGGGTTTGATCAAGAGAATGAGAGACGAGTTCAGAGAACTGAAGCAAGAAGGATGACCGTAGTGGAATATCGTGACAAATTCTTGTCATTAGCTAGGTATGCCCCGGATGAGATCGACACCGAAGCCAAGAAGAAGGAGAGATTCTGGAATGGTCTGCATGATGAAATGCAGACAGTGTTAGTCAATATCCCCTTTGCTGATATTGAAGCCCTTGTCGACTCTGCCATCCAAATGGAAGGAAAGATCAACCAATCCAACGAGAACCCCAAGCGTCGCATGATGCACCAGCCAGGAACCCATCAGACCCCAAAGTATCGCCCTAACCCATCTCCCGGATTTGCCCCAAGAACCCACAGACCCCTGATGAACCGTCCGACCTATCCCAACCGTGGAAACCCTAGGCCCGGAGGAAATCACAACAACCCCGGCAACTCTAGAAATTTCAACCGTGCCCCACCCAAGTTCAACACCAACAATGCTGCCACCAACACCAACACTGCCCCGAGGACTGGAAGCAATGCTGTGCCTGTAGCAGCCAAGGACAAGTCGCAAGTGACTTGTTATGACTGTGGAAATAAGGGCCACTATTCCAACGAGTGCCCCAACAAGAAGAATGCCGCAGCACCCAATGCCAATGCCCCAGCTCAGCAGCAGCGTCGTGTTCAGCCCGGAAGAAGGTTTGCCCCAGGGAATTCACTCAACCGCAATGGCCGTCTTTTTCTCATGCATGCTGAAGAAGCTCAGGAAGCGCCAGACGTCATGCTGGGTATGTTTTCTGTTAATTCAGTACTTGCAAGAGTGTTGTTTGATTCTGGTGCATCGCACTCATTTGTCACCGAAGAATTTGCATGCACTAGTAAAATTCAACCAACCAAACTGAAGCATGTCATGATTGTTCAAATTCCCGGATCAACCACCAAGGCTAGGCAAATTTTCAAAGCCGTCCCTATCCGAATCCATGGCATATATTTTTATGCTAATCTGATAGTACTCGGAACTAAAGGTTTGGAAGTAGTACTAGGAATGGATTGGATGTCCAAACATAAAGGATTGATTGATTGTGCCAAGAAAGCCATAACCATGACCAGTACATCCGGAATATCCGTCGAGCATATATCTGAAACCTTACCTCGCCAATTCAAGTGCAACAAGAGTATAGCCCAACCTACCATTGACCAAGTCCGGATAGTCTGTGAATACCCCGATGTATTTCCAGATGTTTTGCCCGGTATGCCCCCAGATTGGGATATCGAGTTTATCATTGAACTAATCCCCGGAACTGGACCCATAGCCCAGAGACCATATAGTATGAACCCGTCGGAACTAGAGGAACTGAAGAAGCAACTGGATTCCATGTTGGAAATTGGACTGATTCAACCAAGTGCGTCACCTTGGAGGTCACCTGTCTTGTTTGTGGACAAGAAAGATGGAGGTAACCATTTGTGTACGGATTATCGGAAGTTGAATGATGTCACCATCAAGAACAAATACCCCTTGCCCAAGATAGAAGATTTGTTTAATCAATTGACCGGTGCCAAAGTGTTTTCTAAGATTGATCTTAGGACTGGCTATCATCAACTCAAGATTCGTACGGAAGATATTCCCAAGACTGCCTTTACCACTATATATGGATTATATGAGTATACCGTTATGTCTTTTGGATTAACCAATGCCCCCGATTATTTCATGAATTTCATGAATAAGATTTTTATGGACTTCCTATATAAGTTTGTCGTTGTTTCCATCGATGACATTCTGATTTATTCCAAATCAGAAGAAGAACATGAGCTACACCTAAGGACCATTCTTGGAACCCTTAGAGAGCATCAGTTGTATGCCAAGTTTAGCAAATGTGAATTCTGGTTACAGGAGGTAGGATTCCTCGATCACATTGTATCAGCTGGAGGAATTGTCGTTGACCCTGCAAAGGTGAAGGATGTCGAAGATTGGCAAGCCCCAACCACTCAAACCCAAGTTCGTGCATTTCTCGGATTGGCGGGATACTACCGCAAGTTCGTAGAAGGATTCTCGAGTATCGCCAGACCCATGACCCAATTGCTAAAGAAGGACAAGAAGTTTGAATGGACCGACAAATGTGAAGCGAGTTTTCAAGAACTCAAGAGGAGATTGATTTCAGCCCCAATCTTAATCATGCCGGACATCACGAAGCAATTCGATGTGTATTGTGATGCATCCAAGATCGGTCTCGGATGTGTACTAATGCAAGAAGGCAAAGTTATATCTTATCTATCTCGAAAACTAAAACAACATGAGCAAAATTACCCAACCCATGACCTCGAACTCGCAGCCGTTGTTCTAGCACTGAAGACATGGAGACATTGCCTGATGGGAAATCGTTGTGAGATCTATACGGATCACAAGAGTCTGAAGTATATATTCACTCAGAAGGAGCTGAATATGAGACAAAGAATATGGATTGATCTAATCAAGGATTATGATCTGGACATTCACTATCACCCTGGTAAAGCCAATGTGGTATCAGATGCCCTTAGCAGATTGTCGTGCCGCTTGAACTCCATGATCTTGAAGGAGCAACCAAGCTTGAACAAAGAGATGGAAGATTTTCGAATGGAGTTAGTGAGTGAAGGATTTTTGGCTAGCATAGAACTCCATCCCACTTTGATCAGTCAGATTAAAGAGGCGTAGAAGGGAAATGCTAGTATCGACGGAATCAAGCGTCATATCGGTACAGGCAAAGTACCCGGATTCACCAAAGACGAAGAAGGAGTTCTATGGTACAAAGGACGCCTTTGTGTACCATCAGATTCTGAGTTGAAAGAAGTTATTCTGAAGGAGGCTCATGATACTCTTTATTATATCCATCCCGGAGGAACTAAGATGTATCAAGATTTAAAAGAGCAATTTTGGTGGCATAAGATGAAGAGAGAAATTGGAAGCTATATTGCCAAGTGTGATATATGTCAGCGAGTCAAGGCAAGACATCAAAGACCCGTTGGATTGTTGCAACCATTGCAGATTCTGGAATGGAAATGGGATTCCGTTGGAATGGACTTTATCACTGGACTGCCTACTTCTAGTAGGGGAAATGACTCTATCCGGGTCATAGTGGACCGCTTGTCCAAAGTCGCCCATTTCTTACCCGTCAAGACCACATATCAGAGTTCGAAGCTAGCGGAGTTATACATCGCTAGAATAGTTAGTTTGCATGGAGTCCCCAGGAACATTGTATCGGATCGAGGAACTCAGTTTACCTCGAGATTCTGGAAGAAAGTTCAAGAAGGTGTAGGAACCCGCCTAGATTTCAGCACCGCATATCACCCTCAGACCGATGGACAAACAGAGCGAGTAAATCAAATACTCGAAGATATGCTGAGAGCATGTGTGTTAGAATATGGATCTAAGTGGGAAGACTGTCTGCCATTCGTAGATTTTCATACAACAACAGTTATCAAGATAGTTTGCAAATGGCCCCATTTGAATTTATGTACGGAAGAAAGTGTCGCACCCCTTTGAACTGGTCGGAAGTAGGAGAGAGTCAGATTTTCGGACCCGACATCCTACGAGAAGCAGAAGAGAAGGTTCACAAGATTCGTGAGCACCTCAAGACTGCCCAGTCCAGACAGAAGAGTTACGCCGACAAGAGACGTAGGGACCTCGCCTTCAATATAGGAGATTTTGTGTATCTGAAAGTGTCACCATTGAAGGGAATGCAACGTTTCCAACTCAAAGGAAAGTTAGCCCCCAGATATATCGGACCTTTCAAGATTTTGAACCGTCGAGGAGAAGTGTCGTACCAATTGGAACTACCTGAAGAGATGTCAGCCATGCACAATGTGTTCCATATCTCGTTACTTCGCAAGTGTCTCGAAGTCCCAGAGAAGACCGAAGTGTTCAAAAACATCAATCACCAGACCATAGAGATCAACGATGACCTGACCTATGCCGAAGTACCCATCCGTATTTTGGAAGAAGCTTTCAGAACTACCCGAACCCGAAGCATCAAGTTTCTCAAGATTCAGTGGAGCAACCACATAGAAGAGGAAGCTACCTGGGAGCGCGAAGATCACATCAGGACAGAGTTTCCCGATCTCTTAAGATCCTAGGTAATCTTTTTCGTATTTTTCAAATCTCGGGACGAGATTTTGTTTAAGGGGGGAAGGTTTTTAACATCCCAAAAATACTAAACTTGGATCATCAAACTCTAATCATCAAAATGAGGGTTAACAAAAACTTTTCTAAAATAAAAATAGGAAAGCATGCATGGTGTATGCATTTCATTTGGAATTCTTTTGAATTTCCTTGTTTGTGTGTTCCTTTGCTTGTAAATGGATGCTTAGGTGAAATAAACATCATCTAAACAATTCCCAAACTTTTCTCAAAGACAAGTAAATCAAAACAAATAAAATAAGGGAATGGTCATTTTGACCAATTTAACTCCCATGCCTACTTTGCTTGTCTCAAACTTTCAGAACTTAACAGAAACTTTTCTGGATCTTTGCACCCCTTGATTGTACTCATAACAAAGTATCAAGGCCCACTTTGTGATCATCCAGAAACTTTCAAATGCATAGTTTAAATGACAGTTCAAAATTGAATCTTTATCATATGAGAAGATCCCACTTTTTCAAAAACCACACAAACAAGCTCAACTTTAAAAACCCAAGCATCTGCAGACTCACCAGCACCAACCTAGCACACCCACCAAAAATCTTTTCAAAATTCAAAACTTGAATTCTTGCGGCCATTTTATCAAACACCTTGCAGATACAAATCAAACAAAATCCAAACACTATTGTGAGCAGTGATTGAAGCCTAAATTGTTCCCTCTCTAGCTCACAACCATCTCAGAAGATCATCTAGCAAGTTAAACCAAGCACTAGCCTCACTGTAAGCTGGGCAATGACATCAATGGTGAACAGTCGACCCACCATGCCACCCCAGTGGAGACAGCAAGCTAGGAGAAGAAACACGCCTAGCAAACATGTCTGGGAGGCAGCCCACCGTCCACCGCCACTCCCTGTCCTAGCCGCGAGCGTTGCCAAACCCTAGACCACACGCCCGGACCGCGCCCAGCTCGCCAGCAACCATGCCGAGCATGCGCCAGAGCGCCATGCTCGACCGACGCCCACAGACCGCGCGCCGCCCTCGCCGCGTGCATACATGATCGCCACCAACCCAGGGGACCGCCAGACATCCCCGTTCGCCGCCCCATGCCACACAGCCACCGCTCGCCGTCGAAGACGCCGCCTCTTCCACGCAGAGCATCGCGCGTTCCAGACCAAACCGCACCGTCCCTACGCGCACATTAAATCCGTAGAGCATCGCCAGGAGACCACCAAGCGATCACCACCGCCGGCCATGCCTCTAGCCGCCCGTAGCCGTGTCGCCACCGTCGTCTGCCCATCCCGTTCGGTCTCGTCGTCGCGACTATAAATAGAGGCCACCCCCAGCCGAATTGAGCACACCATCTCACTCCCCTCTCCTCACTGATCGTGCCACCCCGTTCCCGGAGCAAGGCGAGCAGCACTTCGCTGGAATTTCAACGGAGCCTGCCGCTGCTGGAGAAGAAGGGGGCCAGCGATTGGAGCCGCCCCAGGAGAAGCTGCCGGTACCAGGAGGTTCGCCGTCGTCGACTTCGTCGTTCGCCCGCCTCGCCGACCCTCGCCTGAACCCCGGTGAGCCTCCAATGACCCCCACCTGCCGCGCTAGGTTTCTGTCTCGCCAGCATTGCCCAACGTCGACGATGACCCTCACCCGTTGGATTAGAACCAGATCGAACGCACCACATCGCCCCATACCGCTTCGCACCCCCTCGTCTCACTGACGCGTGGGGACAGCGACTTAACCAGCCCGCGTAAGGCTGTGCTTAGCAGGCCGGCCCAGTACCGCTTCCCGCGCAGCCCAGTTATTTGAATAAAACCTTTTCCATTTTATTTCAAACACACTTCTGTACCCAGTTTCAAAAATCAACCCAGGTCGATTCAGTGAACCAAATGGAATGAAACCAATTTTGTTAGAAAGATATGGAAATGCTGAATCCAAGCCCGTTGGATTCAAGTCATTTGGATCTATAGATCATCCATGGTAAAAATAACAAGGCAGAAGCTTTTCTGCATTCAAACATTTTTCAAATTTAAACCATAATAGCTTTTGAGTTGATTCCAACTCTCAAAAATCACATTTAATCATACCTTTCAGAATATATAAAAATATATAGGTTTACTTACAGAAATAATGTTCAAGTAATAAAAGAATGCCACATAGGCATTTCTAGCCACTTTAATTAATTAAAATAAAAGAGAAAAAACTTATTAAATTGTGACACCACTTTAAATCACATTCCCATGTACTGAAATATGTGGTGATGACATGTGTCTACATGATCCCATGTTTGGTTTGGAGAATATTAAATCTTAAGTAGTTTTTCAATGAGTAGAAATTACTTTTCGAAAAATAAAAGGAATTAAACCAAGCTTTAATCTTGTAATGTTAGTGATGATGCTAGATCATCTATAGGACCTTGTGTGTGATGAATGCAAGTAGTTAAGTATTGTTTGGTGATTGTGTACCTCGTATTTATTCATAGACGCTAGTACCGACCAAGGATACGAGGAGGAAGGAGGATACTACGAAGAAGAAGCCTAGGAGAACTTCAACCACTGCTCTGCACAAGGCAAGCTATTTACCTTGCAAGCTAACAATTGCAATTTAGCAAGCTTAGACTGATACTGATGCAAGCCAATACTTGTTTGTCACCATGCCAACTATATGCCTTAAGCATAGATGATCCTACCCACTTGATAAACCAATCCTAGTTTTACTTACAAGCTTTATACTTTATTTCTTTATCAAAGCTAGTACTTAGAGCTTACTTAAGTGAATTGTAGATATTAGAAAGATAATTGAAGGTTGCATAAAGAGCATAAAATTTGGCCTAAGCTAGATAATCTTTATGTCATCCTAAGGGATGAGACTGAACTTAGTTAAACTCCACTAGTTTACCACCCCTCCTTAGTACTTACCCCCACTTGTAGATGCTAGTGCTAAGCATAAAACTTGATCCACATTAGATGGGAATACTTGGTGAAAATGGTTATGAAAACCTTGGAATGATGGATCATTCTATTGAAATGTTTTGGACATGTGTTTTCGAACACATGATGATTTTGGTGATGAAAATGTTGAGGCATGAGCCTTAGCCCTTTATAAAACTGATGGTTGTCTGGATGCGATACCATTCCAATTTTATCGTATAACCACAATACCCGAAGATTGGGTAGGGCTTGACTGGAAACTTATATACCTTAGTATAAGTTCCCTCACGGCCAAGGTCTGAGCTGAGGCTACCTTGTGAAGATTGTCCACCTGTGCAGTACCCAAGATGATAGTTGGTCATGGTTGGGAGGCCAAACTCATAGGAGAGGTGCTTATACTAGGGCGTGTAATTGAAAGGTTAGGATCGATTATCCGCATACTGAGTATGGTGAATTTAGAATTTGTTCCTGACAGATGTATCGAATGTTGTGGTGAAAGTGTACAATCTCTGCAGAGTGTCAAACTATTCGAATAGTCGCGTCCGCGGTTATGGACAGTTGGAGTGGCCATACTGTTCCCCCGTCAGATGTTTTCAAAAGACTTGTGAAATGAATTGATACTTTGACTTGACCACAACAAGGTTGTGATATGAAATACAAGTTCCTAATTAGAAGTTATAAAATTGTGACTAGCTTCTCTTGCTTCTCAGCTTAGTAGAGATAAATCTGGCTTTTGCAAAACAACCCTAGAGCCTAGTGTCCTATTATCAAAAACCACTTTCACTTGTTAGTATTAGTTTGCGAGTACTTAAAGAGTACTCATGGCTTTGTCCCTGGCTATTCCCATGGCCAGACTATGAAGAGGAATACCTGGAAGATGGAACCCAGGAAGGTTACGACAACTAGGATCATCTCCCATTGTCAGTATTGCCTGTGACCCCGAAGATGGAGCTTCGCCTACGCTACCGTTATTATTACATATTCCGCTGCTTGAAGTTGTATTAAGAACTGGATCATGAGATCCCTATTTGTGTAATACCTTATGTATGGTTTGTAATGGATGATGTACTGTGGTATCCAATTCTGTTATGTCTCGCAAAAATGGTAATCCTGGGATTGCGATGTATGGCATAATAGGCATCTAGGATTAAAAACCCGGGTGTTGACAGAGCTGTACAAGCGCAGCATTTCGGGTGTACTCCAAAGGTGCGTCACCATCGGTGATGGCAAAACCATCCTCCAAGACATCCACGAGGGCATCTGCGGCCACCACGCGGGCAACCACGCCCTTGTCGCCAAAGCTCTGTGAGCTGGGTTCTACTGGCCAACGGCCATGAACGACGCCAAGGACATCGTCCGAAGGTGCAACGGGTGCTAGAGGTTCGCAGATAAACCACACGCACCAGGATCGGAGCTCAGGCCCATACCCTTGGCCTGGCCTTTCGCCCAATGGGGCCTCGACATGATAGGCAAACTGCCCAAGTCCTCGAAAGGAGGCCATGTCTACCTCCTGGTCGCAGTCGACAAATTCACCAAGTGGATCGAGGCCATGCCCGTTACTAACCAAAAGGGCAAAACAACCGTCAAGTTCTTCGAATACATTGTTTATAGGTTCGGCGTGTCGCACAGCATCATCACCGGCAATGGGTTGAACTTCATCTCCAAGGAATTCCAGGACTTCTGTGAAGACCTCGGAATCAACATCACATACGCCTCCGTGGCGCACCCGCAAACAAACAGGCAGGTCGAAAAGGCCAACGGCCTCATCGGCGGTGGCATCAAGAAGCGCCTAATGAGCCCACTCCAACGACTCACACGAGCCTGGACGCAAGAGCTGCCCTCCGTACTCTGGAGCTTGCGCATGACGCCAAACAGCTCAACTAGCTACACGCCCTTCTTCATGGTGCACGGAGCCGAAGCCGTGCTGCCTGCGGAGGTACGCCAGAAGGCCCCACAGGTCGTCGCCTACAGTGAAGCCGAATCGACGTCCGCACTCGAAGACACCGTCGACACACTCGACAAGGCACGCGACATAGCCGCAGCTCGATCAGCGGTCTATCAACAGAGCCTCCGCAACTACCACGACCGTCGGCTGTGCCCAAGGTCCTTCATCGAAGGAGACTTAGTCTTGTGACTCAATCAAGAGCGATCGAAGAAGCTCGAGTCGCCCTGGGAAGGACCTACATCGTCACTGAAGTCATCCCAGGTGGCGCCTATCGCCTCAAACACGTGGAGTGTGGAATCGCATACTCCAACCCATGGAACGTCGCACAACTGCGGCGCTTCTACCCCTAGCTACCCCACCCCCCTTTTTTTACTTGCAATAAGGATATTCAGCCAAGGCTACTCACCTGAACAATGTACCTCCTCCTTACGATATGAATAAAGCTAACTGTCTCGCCCCAAAATTTTTGTCTATTATTCACATCTTTCCTCATGTTACAACACACTCGGGGGCTCCCCTCACCTCAAGACTTCGTCGACTAAGGATAACACGTGTACACCTGAGTAGCTGACCACGTCAGGCTAACGAAAAGGACACGCACACAAACAAAGCACCACGTGCTAACAACAACAAACCTTTATAGCAAAGGGCATAACACACCCAGTCGAATAAATACAAATTTTACGTCTATCTTTTTACAGGTCCTACCTATCCTGAAGAATCACCTGCGCACGCTGCTCAAAGAGATCTACAATTTGTTCGGCATACTGCCTTACAGCCGCATAATGTGGACGCATATCCCACACACCACCATCCGGCCGAAGAGGCGGCCCAGCTGCCACAGCAGCAAGATCCACATCAGGACGATGTAGCCGCACAAGGGAAAGCACGGCCTTCACCCCCGCAACCAGCTGATGCCGCACCAGCTCCCTAACATGATGCACATCTCGAAACTTCGCCAGCAGGCCCCAGAGAGTCGATGGCGCCTCATCCAAGGGAAACATCATGTGCAGAACGGACGCCAACGAAGTCTTCGCTTGCCGCAGCACCCGCGACACCTGGTGAACACGATCCTGCACAGTCGCAAGGACCATGGCACAATCGCGGTCCATCCAGAAAAAACCTCCTGCCTCCATGTCCTGTTGGGTCAGGCAATTGATCCGAATAGCAACACGCTCCTTTTCCTCCTTAGGAACAAGGTTAGCACCTGCAACACCTGCAAAGTAAGATGACAAGCCAACAGGGGCATCCGAAAATTGAGAAGCAGCTCAAAAACTCACATTGAAGTTGTTCGGCCAGACGACGCAACTCCCCCATCAAATACTCCTCTCTGGCAACACCACGCTCCGCCTTCGACTTCCAAACATCGACGTGGCCGCGCACTCCAAGCAATTATTTCTCAAGACTACGGATGCGGTCACGAAGAAACACAAGTTGTGACGCACCATCCAAGGATGGCCGCAACTGCGGCGCGGGCGAAGTGCTAACGGGATCATCACCTGAAGGTCCCTAGAGGAAAAGAAGGCAAGAATATGAATAAATGCACGAATAAGCAAACAACTTGGAGACTCATTATATACAGCAAAAGCCACTGCGTGGCACAAGGAGTGTTCATAGATACATCAGACCAAAAGAAACAAAAGCTATCCTACAACTACAGGGCCTAGGAAGCTGCATCCTGAGTAGCCTCGGAGCCAGACTGCCTGCTCTTGGCCTCCCCCTGCTGCCTCGCCGCGTACTCCGCCAGCAAGTCAATCAACTTCGGCCCATAACGTTTACAATGGGCAGCGTAGAGGGCAAAGGCTACCTCGGATCCGTCAGCAGCTGTCGGCATCTGGGAGGTGACCTGATGAAGATCCAGCTCCGCTCCAGACGCCAGGGCCATCGCCAGCCCCACGGATGAACCGATGCCTTTTTGCTTGCGCATGTACGCTGCAGGCGCTTCGGCTGTCAGCGCATCCGCCAACGAGTCGACATCCTCAAGGGTGACCCCCTTGGGGACGAGCTCCTTATTGAAGCGCCCAAGAGCCTTCTTGACCTTGGCAAGCGAGCCGACCAAGATACTGTAGCAGTCTTCGACCGCCGCAGTGGCATCATCCAGAGCACTTCCGTGTTCCAGAGAACCGTGGTCAAACTCAATACCTTCGGCATCTAAACGAAAGGAAGAAGAGATGTGAAAACCAAGTACCAAAATAAAGACAAGGAAGCCGAAAAAGAACAGGCGAAACCACTCACCCGAAATAGCCTTGGTAGCAGCGATCAGCTTGTCGGCTACCTCCTTCTCGCGTGAGGTCGCAGCGGCGGCGAGTTGCTCCTCGCGGTCAATAGCCTCCTGCTACAGGCGCTCCTTGGCCGAAGCTACGTCGGTTAGCTCCCGC
This sequence comes from Avena sativa, assembly GCA_916181665.1. Classification (NCBI taxonomy): domain Eukaryota; kingdom Viridiplantae; phylum Streptophyta; class Magnoliopsida; order Poales; family Poaceae; genus Avena; species Avena sativa. Next base: position 263,277,922 of record OV702284.1, on the reverse strand, counting down.
TCGAGGCGCTCCTTCGCACCAACGGCGTCCTCGGCTTTCTTCTCCGCTCGCCCAAGGCTCTTTTTGAGAGCATCAAGCTCGCGGAGGGTGGTATTGTTGTCATCTGCAAGCAACAGAAGACTCATCAGATCGAAGGAAAAGGAAGCAGCGGAAGACGAAAAAGACAAATTCATGAATGTACCTTGAAGCCGCTTGAAGCTGGCCTCCAACACCAGGTGCTGCTGCACCAGCTGGTTGGCGCCTTGCACAAAAGGCTGCGAAGAGGACGTAACTTGTTAGGAAAAAGGATCAGGGGCTACGCCCAAGAAAACGAGCAAAGCAAATCACGCATATGAAAACACTCGGGGGCTCCCCCCGAGCTACGTGAAAAAAAAAGCATGATCAGCAGATCATCCGACAGATGCTCGGGGGCTTCCCCGAGGAACAAAACAAAAAGATCAGCAGATCATCCGAAAAAAAATACTCGGTGGCTCCCCCGCGGCAAGAATGAAAATCCTACGTGGTCAGATGGCGACTCCGAAGGTTCGCCTGTAGTCTTCTGAGGGACAACCACCCGAGCCTCCTGCGGAGAAGGGTTCGGAGCAGCACCCTCAGAGGTGGCCACCGTCTGAGGAGGAGGAGGAGCAACCTTCGACCCCCCCATCATCTCCCGAGCGACATCGCTGAAGGAGCCATCGGAAGAGTGGCTACAAAAGAAAAAAATTAGACAAGCACAAGCACAAAGACAAAAATGAGACAAAGCAATGGCAGATGCTTACGAGTCGAAATCGCTCAAGTCGAAGACAGGAGGGGCCCTCCTGCCTTTCTTTTCTTCCTTCTTCTGTTCTTTCTTCTCTTCCTTCTTCCGCTTCACCGGCGGCTGTGGCGCCACAGCTCGCACGGGCACGGCCGGAATCGGAGAAGAAGATCCACCATGACCCCCACTATGATGCTCAAGGCATAATGAGTTCCTAGGCATCGACGGAGTTGAAGCATCCGACGATTCGCTCGAGCTCCGCGTCCGCTTTCGAGTCTTCTCCTCGCTAGACTCAAAATGTTCTTCCACTGGCGATCGCGCCGAGGGAAGCTCAGACATGGAATCCACTACCTCATTGTCCGTTGCATCCGAAAACATTTTGGGTAGTGGAGGCGACATGCCCGGTACCTTGAACTCCTGCGCAAAAGAAGCAAACTTTCAGAACACACGTAAGTGCAAGAAAAAACACAATCGAAAAAAGCGTTACGCGCACGCCCCAGATCTACACCTGCGGAACTGGACGAGAGGCGGCGAACGGAGGAGTCAACGACTTCCCCGGGAGATCCTCTCCATCTTTGTACTTCAGCAGCGGCCGAAGAATCCTGTCAAGATCCCCCCTGGAGAACTCTTTAGCCGAAACCCTAGTCGGTTTGTGGCGACCAGAATAAAGGAACATCGGGTGCGCCCTAGCCTGTAGCGGCTGCACCTGACATTTAATGAAGGTGCGGATGATATCCACACCGTTCACCTCCTTATCCGGAATCAACTGAAGATCCTCCACCCGGCGGTAGAGCCCCTCTATCTCCGCCACCTCACCATCCAAGATGTGGTTCTTCCAGGACCTTTTTGGCTCGATTTTCTGGGAGGGGTCAAAAGGAGCAAGACCAAAGTTCTTCTCGGCCACTGTGGAGTCGCGGATGTAACACCATCGCCTCCGCCAGTACTGGACAAATTCATACATAGAAAAGGAGAAGAAGAGAAAGTTGGATCTAAGGTAAATGATGCAGCCGCCGATAGGATAAACGCCATCGGAACCAGATTACCTCTTCATGGAATAGAGCTTCGAGAAGAGGCCAAAGTGCGGCTCGATACCGAGCCAGCACTCGCAAAATGTGATGAAGCAGGCGATATGAAGAAGAGAGTTCGGTGAAAGATGATGAAGCTGGATGCCATAAAGGAAAAGCAACCCACAAAGAAAATCGTGGATTGGGAAAGAAAGGCCCCGAAGGACAAAGGCGATGAACATGACCCGAAACCCAGCGGGAGGACGGGGAATTACCTCGTCGTCGGGAACTCTGATGACCTCCCTATCCTGCGGGATTAGACCCCGCTCACGCAGCTTGTGGAGGTCACCCTCGTGAGTCTCCGATCGCCGCCAGCCACCATCGGTGATGCGCGTGGCGGCGGAACCCTTCTTGGCGCCGGCGGCAGCACTGGTACCAATTGCGTTGGAGGCCTTCTTGGACTTCCCCATCACAGTGCGGCGATGGCAACGATGAGCACGCATAAACAAGGAAGGAAAGATTCGAAGAAATTCCAGCGCGCAGTGAGAAAGCTCAAAGAAGATGGGAGCAGTGAAATGAGAATGGCTGCGGTGAAAAAACAAACTCACTTTTCCCCAATGATTATAAGGACGAGGACGATACACGATGACCGTTCATCGGGAAGACCTAGAGCCAACATCAAGATCTGACCATCCACGTGTCAGCATAGCAGCGAACCGTCGCTAACACGTCGTCCACTATGCACGGAAATCAAGGTGATGCCATAATTATCTCCACGCCGCGCGTGACCAGTCAACTCAAAGTCAGAAGGTGGGACCCATGTTCGTCCAGTCACGTCATCTCTGGCGCCGCAGACGCTTGAGGTCACCGCTCGTCAGCATTGACATCATCAAAGCTATACTAGCAACGGTTACAATTCTTCGGCTACACAGCTAAAAGTACTCACTTGAATCTACGATTTGACTAACTACTCGGGGGCTATTCCTATCAGGAGCGCTGGCCGCGCACCCGAAAAACTATTCTTCGAGTCCTACGTCGAGTCTACGACTCCACTACGGACTCGGGGGCTACTCCCATAGGGAGGATGGATTCAGGCATCTGAAAAATTTGTGTCCTACGGACCTAAAAAGTCAATAAAGACTGAATTAAAGTCTCTGCTCGAGTCTGCGACTCGAACAGACACTCGGGGGCTACTCCCATAGGGAGCGCTGGCCGCGCACCCTATGAATCTTCGACTGCGATCCTGTGGATCAGTATGCACAAACTTTTTCGGCAACTCTGCCCCAATTAACGCTAAGTGAGCAACGTCCTCCTTGGCCACCCGAAACACCTCCGCGGTGATAAACAATCGGATGTTGTGTCTGCGACACAAAGATAAGACCTACAGATATCATCTGATGGCCTGGCAACGCACATGACTGCGCTCTGCTAGTGAGAATCCGTGCCAGCAGGCGCGATGAAAAATCCCGACGGACGCGTTGGGTACATCATTTAAAATTCACTGGAATTCCACTCCTGTAAGTCCTCTGCGGCCTGAGCCGAATTACGCCAGCATATGTTCTGGGTTCGAGTCGAGGGAATCGAATCTTAAGAAGATCGTGTTGTTTTGTCCTAAGACAGTTAACTGACCCTGATCTGTCAGGAGAGTCAGTCACATGCATCAACAATCCCTACACACTCAATTCATTCTCTAGATAAACAGAGGTAGATGCACCTGAAGGATTGAAGAGTCCTCAGCCGAATCTACGATTCGACTGAACACTCGTGGGCTACTGACATGGTTATGCCCTGCGGGTACACGACCTTAGCATACCTAGTCCAGCCCAAGGAAGGCCCACAAGAAACATGTGCCAGCCCTTGAAGACTTTCGGGTGGCCAGGGCCCATGACGCCTTTGGATCCTTGGAGAACAAGACTAGACTAGATAGAATATTCAAAGGGGTAAACCCTAAAACCTATAACCGACTCGATCTGTGCCTAGGACCTGCCTATCTCTATATAAAGGCTAGGAGGGCACGACGAGGAGGGCACTTCGCATACCACCGCATACACACCTTCACGCCAGATTGCATCTGCGCACCCCTGTACTTTTTGGTTCCGTCGTAATCAAGAGAAGACAAGCAGGAGTAGGGTTTTCCCTCCGGGGGCCTGAACCTGGGTAAACCTCGTGTCTCCATGTTGCTTGTTTGCTAACCGTTCCGTGATCTCCAGCATCCCCATCTTCTCCAAAACCCAAGCTCATAACAATGGGCATTGACGAGATTAAACCTCGTCATGCGTCTAGATACACCGATCGCCGCGACAACGGCAACTGCAATAGCGGACACCGCAGCAGCAACTACTGCGACGGTGGACGACCCACACAAACGTGGCAACGTCACAACCATGATGACGAGCCTTCGGCATACGACAAGATATCTGGTCCCTGCACCATCGACAAACAAGATGGAAAGAAGAAGGCCAGCCACATGCTTAAGGACTGCGGCGATTTCCAGAAACTCAGCGAGAGCCTCACCCAGATGCGATGCTAGGCGGTGAATCCAGGATTCGCACCCATCCCAGGTGTCGTCACCCATGGAGCTCCACCACCACCTGGAGGACCCTCACAGCCGCCGGCAGCACCAGCACCGAATAACAGTGCATATGGGTACCCGCCACCAATAGGGTCCATGATGATCCAGAAGGGGTGCCCAACCAATAGGGTGGAAAAGAAGATCATCCGCCAAGTCAACCTAGCCATCACCTCCCTACCTGCCATACCCGAGTACCTCAGCGGCTTGGAGTCCTGCATCACGTTTGACTGTTGGGATCACCCAGGCCAGATAACTCGCCCAGGTCACTCTACACTAGTGCTCAAGGCCCAGATCGGAGGATTCGAGATGAGTCGCATCTTCATGGACGGCAGCAACGACATCAACCTGATGTTCGCTAGCACGCTCGCAGCCATGCGGATCCTGCTATGCAGCCTAGAACAATTGGACACGACGTTCCACGACATAGTCCTAGGGAAGGGCATATACCCCTTGGGCAAGATATGGCTCGACTTCATCTTCAGCAAGCCCAAAAAATTCAGGCGTGAGCGGCTGGAGTTCGAAGTGGTGGACTGGCCATCATAATACCACGCCATCCTCGGGCGCGTGGCATTTGCAAGATTCCTAGCAGTACCACACTACGCGTACCTTCTACTGAAGATGCCAGGACCAAGGGGCATCATCACCGTCCCGGGAAGCTTCACCAAGTCGGACAGCTGCGAAAGAGACTTCAATAGAATCTTCCAATCGTTCGGCATGCAGGAGGAGCTCACAAGGCTCAAGGAGGTGACAGACAACAGGGCACCCCCAGTCACCAGGCAAAACGCACCTGATATGTCATTCGACTCCATAGTCAACACAAAGAAGGTGCAAGCTCACCCAACGGACACCTCCAAGACATCATTGATCGCCAACGACCTGAGTCCCGCATAGAGAAGGAAAGAAGAACAATACAAAGGAAAATGGGACTTACCCTTGCACCAGCGATGCGCCGGTCCTCTTCCGGGCACCCCCGGCCCGGCCGGGGCATGGAGGGACGCCCGCCCAGCTGCGCTTGGCAGCCGGCTCCTCTGGAGAGGAAGCTTGGCCCGAGCTCCCCTCGTCAGCTCGCTTCCTGGATAGCTTGGGCGGCGCGGTGCCGTCGCTCTCTTCCGGTGCTGGGCCATGCGGGTACTCCACCGCCTCGTTGTTCCGGCACAGGAAGAACCCCTCCTCACCGTCCGAGGCCTCGTTGGATCGGCGCGGACGTGGTTCGGAGAGGTCGGCGGTGAAGACCTTGAGGGGCGCCTCGCCCTATTTCCGGATGATGCACGGGAAGGTCTGCAAGGAAATAAAGAAGGACGAGCCAGATCAAGAAGCGGCTCCAGGCGAGAAAAAGGAGAAAGAAAAGCAAGAAAAAGCGACAAGACAAACTTACCCGGGGAGCACGGTTCTCGCGGTGGTAGGGAGAAAGACCGAAGGACCAGTCGGCGTTGATCTTCTCCTTCGTGATCATCCAGACCCACTCGTAGAGGTTAGAGAATGGGGGATCACGGCGGGAGAGCCAGATCGGGTCCAGCTATCCAGAGTAGTAGCACATCTTGTGTGCTTGCTGCTGCAGGGGAATCATCAGCCGGGAGACCCAGCTGAGCATCACGTCGACGCCGGTCAAGCCGACTGTGAGCAGCACCCTCATCCGGCGCATCATCTCCTCCGACTCGGTCTTGGAGCCGAAGTACTTTTGCTCCCAGTTAACCCAGGAGGACTCGATGTCTTGGAAGGCCGGCAGGTTGAGCCGGTCATTTGTGGATAGGTTACGTATGTAGAAGTACATTTTCTGCCACACCTTGATCGTGTCGTGCAGCCGGAACTTCGGGTAGCCGGTCTGCGCATGGGAGTAGATGGAGGTTCCACCGCAAGGAACGAGCGGCCCTTTGGCATACTACACCTGGAGGCGGATGAGGAAGAGATGGCAGAAGAGCCCGAGATCTGGCTGGATCCCGAGGTAGCACTCGCAGAAGGCTACGAAGTGCGTGAGGATGCCGATTGCGTTGAGGCCGAGATGGTGGAGGCGGATATTGAAGTGAGCAAGGTAGGAGAGGAAGAAGGTGGTGGCCGGGAAAGCCAGGCCACGCGCAATATGCGCGAGGAAGACCACGTGCTCGCCGGCTTGCGGGTTCGGCGTGATCTCGCCGGCCGGCGCGATGCGCACCCCGACCTCACCGGCGGTCGGCAGCATGTGGGTGTGCCGGTACTTCTCGATCTGCTCCTCCATGACGGAGGAGCCGCACCAGGCGCCGCGGATTTCTGCCATTCTGTCGATGGCGACAAGCGACGGAGGAGAAAAGGAAGGAAGAGGAGAAGGCGGTGGCCCATCACTCCGGTGAGCAAGAAACGGGCGGCGCTAGCGAGACAGAGGCGGTGCAGGCTCATCGATGGCACGGGTGCAGAAGGAGCATCGAGGCGCAGAGGGGCGGAGCAGGAGCATGAGCGCTGAAAAAGGGGGAAAATGGCAAGGTGGGGGCGGCGGTGAGGCGTGCATGCTATTTAAGGTCCAGGAAGGGCAACCGCTGGATGGGAACGTGCTGCTCCCAACTGCAGCCGGATCATTTGTGTAGGCACGAAATGCGCAGAGGGTCCTGGGCGCAGCAGGCGAGGCGCCGCCGTGGGTCCCGAGGCGATGCTTGACATGACACGTCGCCACACGTCATAGTAAAGTCATCTTGATATCACGCGCGTGGCTAACGTCCATGATGACGTAGCCGAGTAACACAACCGCCAGAATTCAGCGAGACAGAAATTCAAACTAGCTTTGGAGCCCGCGCACATTTAGCCTAAGGGTGGAATCTACGCGTGCTCGGGGGCTAGTGTCCGGGGGATCACCCCCGGGTAGGCTAACCGGACAAGATTTAGGGGAAATGTAACTGCCAGCCAGCTGATACCAGTCGGATGTAAAAACTCAAGAGCAGGTCAGCAAGAAGGACAGACGTAGAGCAAGCCAGCAAACCAAATCAGCCGGATAAGAAGACGCAAGCAGGGCACCTAGCCGGATGGGTCTTACCAGTCAGACAAGGTATCCGGCAGGGTCATGCCAGCCAGGAAGAGTAAGACAGACGGGACGGCTAGCCGGCTAGGGAAACCTAGCTGGATAGTCAGGACAGACAGATGACGCAAGGCACAGTATCCCGCAGCCCTAACAGACAACCACAAGACAAGAGGACAGAGTCAGCGGCACAGACGCCGGAGAGGACGGCCCGTACCCATGTCGGGCGGGAACAGGAGCCACCTCTCATGTCGGGGGGACGGCCTCCACTGTTCTTGTTCCGGCCGGGGGGGCAATATGCAAGACGCCAGGGAGGCGATATACTGTACCAGAATAGTCAGTCGGGCCTGCCTATGGGACCCGCTAGTCGAAAGTGTCATTGCCCATGCCGCCTCGGCCTATATAAGGGGCGGCAGGGGCAACATAGAAAGGATTGGACCCTCATTCTCTACTCAGAAATCCACATACAGCTCGAGGAGCACTTGTAGCTCTTAGTGTTCATCAAGGTAGACAGATCGATAGGAGTAGGGGTGTTACCTCACCACGAGGGCCTTGAACGTGGGTACTTCTTGTTTCCCCGACGCATGCTTGTGCCCAATCCCGCCCGCGGACGCCATCGGTCGCTTCCCTGCTCGCTCCCACACCACTATCTAGCCTGCTCAGGCACTGCCGTTTCCATAACAATGACACTTGATGAAGACTTGCAATTTTCTTCCCCATACACCATGGGGAAACCCCTTCTTTGACCTTGTCTTCATCGATCCATGACCACCGAGGATGGCAAGCATTAAACATAAGATCTTCTAGGGATGGCGAATTTTGAGCTTGCACAACATGTCTTCTTCATTTCTTCTACCTTGAAGCCAACACATGCTCCAAGCGATGCCAATGGAAAACTCCTACAAGTGAAACTTAATACACACATTAGTCCATAAAGATTATCATTAATTACCAAAACCACACATGGGGGCCCACATGCTCTTTCACACGAGGAAGCGCTTGGGATCAAATCCTGAGCGTTACCTCCTGACTTAGTCTTCTTCTTCTTAGTCCAAAAAATCTTCTTGAACTTATCCTTATTCTGCATCATCAACACTTGACTGGCACCTTTCTTGAAATAAACCTCTTTCTGCTTGAGCATCCCATGTAATTCAGTGAGCTTCTTATCCATACCATGCATGTGGTAGTTCAATATGAACTGACCATATGCACTGGGAAGAGAGTTCAGAATAATGTCAATAGCGAACTCTTCACTAATGGGGTAGTCAAGCCTTTCCAGAGACTGCACGTAACCAACCATCTTTTTCACATGCAAACTCAGTGGATCGGCATCCTTAAGCTTGCAACTCAGCAAGGCCTAAGAGACTTGATACCTCTCGGTCTTTCCTGAGCCTAGAACATACTTTTGAGGCTTTCGATCATATCGTAGGCCTCAACATTCTCGAACTATTGCTGCAAGACCAGTTCCATGTGAACAAGCATAAGACAACAAATTTCCATGGACTCATCCTTGGTCCTATAGTAGGCATTGGTAGAAGTGACACTCACATTAGCGTTCGGCTCATCTGGAAGTGGGTTATCTATAACATGGTCCTTGTTTTCTTGCTTGAGAATAATTCTCAGATTACGATACGAGTTGGTGAAATTAGTTTCATTAAGCTTATCTTTCTGCAGGATAGTTCTCAACGCAAAACTGGACATCTGAGGGTGACTGCTACTAGGTGCCATTGAACTACAACAGAAAATATGCAAAACACTTAAGATATGTATTTATAAAAGAACAAGCATATTAAACATTTTAATATTTATGCTCCCAGTAGAACCAACACCCCTCTGATGGTAACTTAGCGATTCAAGACCCTAAATAAGCAAGTCGACTAGTGAGTTATAGCATCACCGCTAGCCATTAAGTGATCTAGGTAGGCAACTCCTTGACAATCATATCTCATACGACTTCTGTTGGTCGAGTGACATCACATGCTCCGACTCTGACCGACCTCTCCCCGAGCCCCGCAACCATTGTGATAGACCCGTCTAGCATACCAAGTGCTTCCGTTGTAAGAGTCTAACTCCAACCCACCTAGTCGAAAAGAATCAGTAACACCTCAATTTTATGAGCCCACTATCAAAAATGCCTGACTTGTGATGGTGCAACACTGGTGGGGAGACTTACTAGATCTAGTGGGCATACTCAGGATTTGGGACCGAAATCTCCTTGTTATCCTTGTCGAGGACCTTTACTTCCTTGTTAGGTGTCGGTACTAATCTGACCAGGAGCCCAAACGGCTGTGCCCCATGGATTTCCGGCAAGATCATCGCCTGCTACACCAGAAAATTATCCCAGTTGAGTTTTTTTTCAAGAGAGAGAGAGGTTCGCTGAGAGAGAGGGGTGCTGCTGGACGACAAGGTCGTGTAGCACCAAGATGAAGGAAATATGCCATAGAGGCAATCATAGAGATGATTATATTCTTATGTATCCATGAGTTATTGCATTGTTCCTTGAATATCCATATCAGGCAACTTGTATTGATTGGAAATTATGTAAATTGTTTGTGAAACTCTTTACTTGTATGGTTATTTAATAGTTGTCCCTAGTCGGAGTTCATGTGAGGACACATGTGAATATTAGACTAGCACATCGATTGGTTGATGACTATGTTTCGCAAGTCATAGACATGGAGATGTCAAACCAATGATGTGGACACATGTTATGAACATGGGGTTGGACTGACCCAACTTGAGACTGGCAATTAGTTGCAGCTCTCTCTCTCTACACATCCTGTACGTTTTGTCCTTAGACATGAGATTGTCGCATGTACTTGAGATGTGGATCGGCCTACTTTGGGGTTATCAAACGCTGCTCCGTAACTAGGTAGTTATAGAGGTAGCTTTCGGGTTTGTCCTGAAGCATGCTGCAAGGCATGGTCAATCAATATGGGATTTGCCCCTCTCTACTTGAGAGAGATATCTCTGGGCCCCTCGAGTGATCGGATCCAGAAATGCATGGCCGTGATACATAAGGTTAAGAGTTAACCTAGTAAAGGGATTTTGAACCACAGTATCAAGAAAGAGAGGTCAGCTTGGAGCTAGATCAAATATCGTGAGGCAAAGGGAAAGACATGTACTAAACCTTGTGATGGTTCGTCTGATATGATCTTTGTATGCGTTTAGGAGTTGGAACGTCTTGCTAGAGGCCGCTACCAACTATTGACAGAATAAGTGTATTCGTCTCATGTCTATACGTGTATGAACCTATAGGGTCACACACTTAAGGGGCTGGAAGCCTAATGAGGATTGGATCCGAATTAGACCAGGCTTAGGCTACTAATGGGCTGCTAATGTAGAAGCCCACTAGGGACGCCTATATAAGAGAGCGTGGGGCATGCTGACCAAGACTAGACCATTCCTCACAGCCGCCACTCCTCATGCCTGTGTTGCACGCGCGGACCTAGCAGTCCGGCGTCTGACGCTTCCACCCTATACGTGTGGATACCTTGGAAGCGCTGTATCTGTAGCGCTTTGACGAGCCGCGCAAGGGGAGCTGCTCATGGGACGAGAACGAGGAGGAGACATAGATCGTTTGCACTGCCTCGACGCGCTTCATCAAGTTCCGCAATTGCGCGTCTAGTGGTAATCTCGTGATCTATGAAAACAGTAATCCTAATTTACGCGGTAGAAAATTTTGATTTGCACTAGTGTAGCCTATCCGTATCCCTTCAGTGGTATCAGAGCCGATGTTGTTCAGTTATAGGTTCGGGATGTTTGCATATGGTGATATGCAGATTGATATGAATGATGTGATCGTTTGTATTTCGGTGGTTCACGATTGATCTATAATCTTGCTTTCCGTGATCGTGATTCTGAGGTTGTCGAACGACTTACCCCTACCGGTCGGCTTTCGCCATCGGGGTAGACAGTGACACATAAATCCTGTTGAATCACGCGAAGATCAATATGATTGATTGAATCGGAACCTAGATCTAAAATCGATGTACCATGATCAAAGGAGTTTGATCAGATCGGAGCAACAGGCAGTTTATGGTAAATTTGATTTGCCGATCAAAATTCTTAAAGAAAATTGTGTAGATTTGATCTCTCATTTTTCACAGTTAGGGGCACTGCCCCTTCGAACCCCGCAGGGGGAGACCCCCTAGTCATAGCACATTTTTGTATCTCGTTAAGGTAACTAGGTGCTGCGAGGTCACATGATCCGGTAGAATGCGATTCTATGCATAACTTGTTTTTGCAGGATGTATGAGATCAGTATGGCCCATATATGTATGTGATGCATGTATGAAATTTATCATGACCTGCGTGTCGTGAGTAGGGCAACACGGCTGGAGCCATGTGTGTTGTCAATTATTGTAATGGCCTACGTGCCAACTTGTGATGATCACAATGCTATGTAATTTTGATTACTAGCTGTTAGGGGTAATAGCTTGTATTAGTTCTTGGAGGACTCATCACTTGGAGGATGGCTCGCATGGAACATGAAGATGGATATTCTCATGGTGGACAGGTTCTATGGCGATAGAGATCACCATGAGAAAATGGGCCATACTGTGTCACAACTATGTGAATGTTATTCTTATGTGTTTTACTCTATGCATGCTTAGATGATAGAAGTAGAACGATCCCTCACAAATTTTAAGTTAAACCATGCCCTCCCAACCAAACCTTGCACCATCCTATGCCTTGTACAATCGTTGGTGGGCCTATGAAATTAGGGTGGGTGACATGGTTTTCCTTGGCTGGATGGGTTTGTATCGGATACCTACATGCATAAGGGTTGGTGAGCTTGACAATATCATCTTAACAGTTAAGGACCTTGGGGCATAAAGGTTGGGCACCTAGTTTTGACATAGAGATGTCACCCAACAACAAGAGTCATATGTGATATGATTAGCAAGTGTTGCTTACCGATTTACCTTGTCTTCTAGCAGTGATGCTAAAGCTCACTAGTCGACTTGTTAATTGTGGATCTTGAATCACTTAGTATTAATAGAGGGATATTGATTTAAGTAGGAGTATATGCTATTAAATTGTTTAATATGTTTTACTCTTTCATGGTTACATGGCTTAGTATTTTGCATGTTTTCTGTTGTAGATTAATGGCACCGAACACTACATCACCTTTTTCATTGCGTTCGATTCTTGATAAAGATAAACTAAATGGAACAAACTATATGGACTGGGTCCGTAACCTGAGAATTGTTCTCAGGTCTAATAAAAAGGAAACGGTTCTGGATACCCCAATCCTCCATGAACCTGCTGATAATGCATCTGCTGCCCTAAAGAACGCCTACAAGAGAGCATGTGATGATTCTCTTGAGGTTAGCTGTCTTATGCTTGCATGCATGGAACCTGAACTCCAAAAGAAGTTTAAGGATCAGGATGCGTACGATATGATCATTGCGCTTAAGGACATGTTCCAAGATCAGGCAAGGACTAAGAGGTACAATGTTGCCAAGTCCTTTGTCGAATGAAAGCTAGCAGAGGGAGCAGCTATAGGCCCCCATGTGATCAAAATGGTTGGTTACAGTCAGACTTTGGAAAAGCTTGGTTTTCCACTAGGCCAAGGGTTGGCCACTGACTTCATTTTGGCGTCTCTTCCATCCAGCTATGGGCAGTTCATTTCGAACTACCATATGCATGGGGTAGAGAAGGGCCTTAATGAGTTATGCGGGATGCTAAAAACATCAGAAAGTGACATGAAGAAGTGTGCAGGGCATATGCACCCAAGCAAAAGGGTACTTCTTGGAAGAAGAAGGGCAAGGCTAAGGATATGATCCCTAAGCCTGTACCCAAGCAAAAATCTGGACCTGTAGAAGACACTGAGTGCTTATTTTGTCATGAACATGGCCACTGGAAGAGAAACTACAGCAAGTACCAGGCTTCTTTGAAGAAGAGTGGAAGTAAGAGTACTTACCACTCAGGTACGCTTGTGGTAAATGTTGTGGACATTCTTCTCGCTGATTCCTATGTTAACTCTTGGGTATTTGATACCGGATCGGTTGCTCATATTTGCAATTCGATGCAGGGGCTAAGGACTAGAGAAGTGCAGAAAGGCGAAGTGGATTTTCGCGTCGGAAATAAAGCAAGGGTTGCTACATTGTTCGTCAGCGTCATGTAACTTCACCTTCCATCAAGATTTATTATGGAGTTGAATAATTGTTATTACATTCCAAGTATGGGTCAAAACATTTTATCACCTTCATGTTTGATGAGGTATGGTTATTCATTCGCGAGTGCAAACAATGGTTGTGTAATCTCTAAGAATGCTATGTTTATGGCTGATGCTCCCATTGTGAATGGGTTCTTTATTTTAAATCTTGATGATGCATCTATTTACAATGTTAGTGCTAAAAGGCTTCGGCCTAATGATTTGAGTCCTACCTATTTATGGCATTGTCATTTGGGGCATATAAGTGAAAAGCGCATGAAGAAGCTCCATGGTGATGGTCTTCTAACTTCGTTTGATTTTGAATCATACGAGACATGTCAGGCTTGTTTACTTGGAAAGATGACCAAATTGCCTTTTTCGGGTTTACCCGAGAGAGCGACAGACTTGTTGGAACTCATACATATTGATGTGTGTGGACCAATGAGCACGACAGCCAGAGGAGGATATCACTACTTCATTACTTTCACTGATGATTTCAGTAGATATGGTTATGTCTATTTAATGAGGCATAAGTCTGAAACTTTTGAAAGGTTCAAGGAGTTTCAGAGTGAGGTAGAGAATCAACATGGCAAGAAAATAAAGGCCTTGCGATCTGATCGCGGAGGTGAATATTTGAGTAACGAATTTAGCAATCATCTTAAGAGTTGCGGAATTGTTCCACAGCTCACGCCGCCCGGAATGCCTCAAAGAAATGGGGTCTCGGAACGGCGCAATCGAACTTTGTTGGACATGGTTCGATCGATGATGATCCTGTCGGATTTACCATTATCATTTTGGGGTTATTCTCTAGAAACGGCAGCTTTCACACTTAACAGGGTACCATATAAATCCATAGTTAAGACACCATATGAGATGTGGAATGGAAAAGAATCCCAGTTTGTATTTTCTAAAGATTTGGGGTTGTGATGTATTTTTCAAGCGACTTCAGTCGGACAAGCTAACACCCAAATCGGATAAGTGCATTTTCGTGGGATATCCGAGGGAAACCTTGGGGTATAACTTCTACAACCGAGAAGAGGGCAAAGTGTTTGTCGCTCGCATCGGTGTTTTCCTAGAGAAAGAATTTCTCACAAAGGGAACAAGTGGAAGGTCGGTGCTACTTGAAGAAGTTCAAGATGAGCCAGTTGGGGATGCTTCTACAAGTGATGCTATTGTAGCAGAACAAGTTGAGGAACCCGTGGCAATAGAAGCACCACAACCACGAAGGTCGGAGAGGCTTCGCGAAACGCGGGAATTATTATTGTTAGACAATGATGAGCCTGCGACCTATGCAGAAGCGATGGTGGACCCAGACTCTGAGAAATGGCTGATTGCCATGAGATTCGAGATAGAGTCCATGGGAGACAATCAAGTTTGGAACTTGGTTGACCTGTCTGATGGTTTTAAAGCCATCGAGTGCAAATGGATCTATAAGAAGAAGATTGATATGGATGGAAATATTCACATCCATAAAGCTCGACTTGTTGCAAAAGGTTTTCGATAAGTTCAAGGAGTTGACTATGACGAGACTTTTTCGCCCGTAGCGATGCTCAAATCTATACGTATTATTCTAGCAATTGCTACACATTTCGACTATGAAATATGGCAGATGGATGTCAAGACGGCTTTCCTAAATGGAATCCTAACTGAGGACGTGTATATGATGCAGCCCGAAAGTTTTGTCGATCCAAACAATGCTAGAAAGGTATGCAAACTTCTAAAGTCTATTTATGGGTTGAAGCAAGCATCTCGGAGTTGGAACATTCGATTTGATGAAGTTGTAAAGGAGTTTGGCTTCATCAAAAACGAACAAGAACCTTGTGTTTACAAGAAGGAAAGTGGGAGAGCGCTGGTATTTCTAATCTTTTATGTAGATGACATATTACTGATTGGAAATGACATTCCTATGCTTGAGTCTGTTAAGACCTCATTGAAAAATAGTTTTTCGATGAAGGACTTAGGAGAAGCGACATATATTCTGGGCATCAAGATCTATAGAGATAGATCAAGGAGGCTAATTGGATTAAGCCAGAGTACATACATTGACAAAGTGTTGAAATGGTTCAGCATGGAAGAGGCTAAGAAGGTGTTCTTGCCCATGTCTCACGACATTAAACTCAGCAAGACTCCGTGTCCTTCGACTAATGATGAGCGTGAGCGCATGAGTAGGGTTCCATATGCTTCGGCTATTGGATCCATCATGTATGCAATGATATGTACTCGCCCAGATGTTTCCTATGCTCTAAGTGTTACGAGCAGATATCAGGATAATCTAGGTGAAGGTCACTGGATAGCGGTAAAGAATATCCTTAAGTACTTAAGAAGGACTAAGGATGTGTTCCTAGTTTACGGAGGTGAGGATGAACTCAGTGTAAGGGGTTACACAGATGCGAGTTACCTTAACGACTCAGATGACTCCAGATTGCAATCTGGTTATGTGTTTGTCATGAATGGTCGTTCTGTGAGTTGGAAAAGTTTCAAGCAAGATATGGTGGCCTCGTCAACAGAAGCTGAATATATTGCTGCCTCGGAGGCTGCAAAGGAAGCTTTTTGGATTAGGAATTTCCTGATCGCTATTGGTGTGGTTAAGGACACGTCCAATCCCATGGACGTTTATTGTGACAACAATGGTGCTATTG
Source organism: Avena sativa (assembly GCA_916181665.1). Lineage (NCBI taxonomy): Eukaryota > Viridiplantae > Streptophyta > Magnoliopsida > Poales > Poaceae > Avena > Avena sativa. The sequence goes on along the minus strand of OV702284.1, from coordinate 263,261,828 downwards.
CACAAGCCAAGGAACCTAGACAGCACCAGAAGAGCAAACATATTCACATGCGTTACCATCAGATTCGTGAGTTTGTTGAGGATGGTAGTGTCATGATATGCAAAACACATACGGACTCAAATGTTGCTGATCCTTTTACAAAGCCACTCTCGCAGCCTGCGCATGAGGCGCACACAAGAGCAATATGTTGGGGTTCGTAGCATGGAAAACAAAAAAATTCTACCGCATGAACACACAATCAAGATCTAATCTATGATCAAGCCAAGATCTATCTACTAGATTGTAGCAACGAGTCGATAGAATACTAACCCTCGAAGATCCAAAGCGGTTAACGAGAGCAGATTCTCGTGGGTGATGTAGTCGTACACTTCCGATCTCAAGATCGTGTAGACGATCCTTCCGGCGCTGCGTTCCGGCAGCGCTTCCGCAGTCGGTCACACGTTCGGTAATCGATTAAGACCTTCCTCTCCCTTGTTCCAGCAGGCAGCGGAGGTTGTAGCACTCTCCTCGCGATTCCGGCAGCACGACGGCGTGGTACCGGAAGTAGAGGGGAGATCTCGCAGGGCTTCGCCTTAAGCCGGAGCGAGTATGGTGGACTATGAGAGAGGCCTTGGCGATCTAGGGTTTAGAGGCACCAAGGAGAGAGGGCTAGGCCGGCGGCTAGGGCAAGGAGAGGGCCCCAACTCGGCGGCTAGGCAAACCCTAGGGGCGGCGGCGACTTGGTGGAGGCTGGCGGCTAGGGCTAGGGTTTAGAGGAGAGAGGTGTAGGGAAGAGGGGCACCCCTGCCCCTCCTTTTATAGGTGGGAGGGAGGCGCGGTTGGGAGGAGGGAGTCCTCCTCCAACTCCTCCTCCTTGGCCAGCAGGTGGAGGGAGTAGGACTTCCTCCCTAAGTAGGTTTCCTACTCTCCCTCCACCAAGCAAACTTGTCGTTTGACTTTTCAAATTGTTGTTTGACTTTTCAAACTAGGATTTGATTTATCCCTTTATTTTGCTCAGAGATGACACCTAGTACATGATGCAACCATTCCAACTTGTTATGACACATTCATGTACCCTTCCCCTCTGGAGTGCCGGACCTTCCGGACCCTTCTAGAACATTCCCGGTGAAAACACCGGAATCATTCCCCAACTCCGAAATAGGAATTTCCTTATATGAATCTTATTCTCCGAACCATTGCGGATCTCCTCGTGATATACCGGATCCCATCCGAGACTCCGAACAACATTCGGTCTCTTACTCATCATTCCATAACTACTCAACAACATTGAATCCTTAAGTGTGTCTCCCTATGGTTCGTGAATTATGCGGACATGACCGAGACACTTCTCCGATCAATAACCAATAGAGGAATCTGGAAATTCATATGGATCCCACATATTTCTACGATTACTTTGCGATCGAATGAACCACTTACATACGATGCCAATTTCCCTTTGTCTCACAATAGTTTACTTATCCGAGGTTTTGATCGTCGGTATCTCTGCATACCTAGTTCAACCTCGTTACCGATAAGTCCTCTTTTCTCGTTCCCGTGATATGTGATCCCTTGTGAGCCAGTCACATGATTGCAAGCTAATTGGATGAAATTCCACCGAGAGGGCCCAGAGTATATCTATCCGTCATATGGATGGACAAATCCCACTCTTGATCATGTGCCTCAACCCATACTTTCTGAACACTCAATGCCACCTTTATAGCCACCCAGTTACGGTGTGGTGTTTGATGTCATCAAAGCATCCTTCCGGTGATGGTGATTAACATGATCTCATGGTCGAAGGAATTAGGTTACTATGTATCAGAAAGCTTATAGCAAATGAACTATATTAAATGACTTGATCTTTATGCTATGCTTAACTATAGGAGTATGTCCATCACATCATTCTCCTAATGATATGACCCTGTTGTTAATAACATCTCTATGTTCATGATCATGGTTTCCTGATCACATCAAGCTAGTTTAACAAGAGGCTTTACTAGGGACTCTTTTATGTTTACAAATCACACAAGTATTAATGTTTCCTGTTAATACAATTATAGCATGGTATGTAAACATTTATCATAAGTATGAAGATATGATAATAACCACTTTATTATTGCCTCTTGGGCATATCTCCAACAGTCTCCCACTTGCACTAGAGTCAATAATCTAGTTTCAAACCTTTTTGTATTCAACACCTATGGCTTTCCGGTGTTGTATGTACACGATTGCTAGTGGTCAACTGATCTCCGGATCTGACACTTCCAGGTCCGTGTGTAATTGCATGTCTTTGGGTCTCTACGCATCACTCATTCTCTATTGAGATGGCTTTGTATAAATTTGGTCCTTTGGTGAGACCTTTAGTTCTTTGGGGTTAAAACATGTTGATAATATTGTTGTACAATATATCTTCATAGTATTATCCCACTGTGAACTACACCTAGTTTGATAACAAACTACTTGACACAAATGCCCTCTTTAGCTGCTATAATAGCAGTTATATACTTAGCATTTTGTTGTAGTATCTGTCACAATGTCTTAACTTTGGAACTCATCCAAATCCATTATGGAACTTACTTTCCATTATATTGTGTTACCCTTAGTTTAGATTGAGATAAACCTAATTTGTACTTTGTGACAAAACTAGTATCAATGTAGTACTTTTACAATGAACTAACCCTCTATTTTCCACTTCTACAAAATAATATATTCTTAGTTATTTTACAAGATCATAAGAATATCCTTACTATCTTCCAATGATCATATTATGAATCATTCTGGTATATGCTCATAACATTTAGAGCATAGGACATATCTGGATTTGTACATATCACAGTATGATGATATAAATACTCTTTGTGATTTCATACATAAAGTATCAATCTATACTTGAATCTTTGTTTCACTTACCAAATGTCAATACACTTGAATATATCATAAATATTGAACTCATTCAATCCTTTCTGTGCGACAAGAACCTTTCTTGTAGTTTCTATATTGAACTCATTCAATATATCATCTATGTACTTTCAGCACAACCATATTAGTGTCTTAATCTATCTATATAGATATTGATGCCAAATATTTGGGTTTTGCCTAAATCTTTCATCGGGATGAAATTCTTAACATGTGTTAATAAAAGATACATCATTTCTAATCAACAATATGTTTTCCACATAATGTATTAGATACATGTCTTAGCGCTCACACTTAATTTCTTGCAAATGCAAGCATCTTCATCGTCTTCGACGAATTTAAACTCCTTTAACAGTTTCATCATAGTGAAGATTCCAACTCCGCAATGCTTACTTCAACAATTGAAGTTTGCATATGCTTTTAGCATCCTTTGAATTAACAAAACCCTATGGACCGTGTTATGCACATATCCTAGGTAACAATTCTATTAGAAGAACTTGTTTTGCTTATTCAACTACCACATAACAAAGTTATATGTAGTGGTTGCTACATTAATCCGTCTAGACTAAATATCGCTATGAAAGATCAAATCTTGTCATAGTCAACCTTTGAACATTGTTGTGAACTCTTTCCCAACATGTCGACTATTTCATAGATGTGCAACATCCATGTCTATTTATTTATAGATCCAAACACAACTGTAAGGTCTTACACCTTTCTCGAGGGTCCTTCAAGTTCAAAACTTGATTTCTCGTGTATGGAACTATCACGGATTTTATGGCTTGAAGCCATTTTACGGAGTCAGGGCCCATCATCGCTTCTTTGCATGTAGTACGTTCATTATTCTCAAATAATGATTCAACCCTCAAATCTTGGTATTTGATTGTTTACTCGACCTACTTGGTTCAATAGAAACTTTGACCTTCGTAACCATAACCTTTGAGACACGTGAGCCATGAGCATTGTTGCTGCCTCCGGAACACTTTTCGGCGCTGCGCAACTTTGCACATATAGCTAAGGTTCTTTTATCCTTATCAAAGTTCTATTGTCCTCCCACTTATCTTTTCACGAAAAATTCCTTCTCAAAGAAACTTGACGTTCTAAGTGACAAACACTTTTGTCTCCGATGTTATGGAGGATTACTTAACAGTTATTCGAAATAACATACAAAGACAGGTTCATCTGACTTTGGTTGCAAACATCTTTCTTATGCATAGCATACCAATGTTTAAGAAAGGACAACTTGGGTTTTATCCCAAACCATAACTTTATATGGTGTCATTTCAACGGATTATGATGGAGCTCTTTTCAGTGGAAAAACGGTAGTCTCTGAAGCTTTTAATCTTTAAAATATAATGGCATTTTTTATGAATTACACCTTCGATCTTACCATGTCAAACAAGGTTTAATTACATATCTCGAACGCTCCATACTCTTATGGTGTTTCGGGACATGCAAATCCATGGAACGATTCCTTAAATCTTAGGTACTATGCTCAACTTGTAACTCAAATATCTTCCTTTATGATCTTATCATAAACTATTTATATTATTGTTACAATGATTTTGCACTTCATCTTGAAAGTCTTTGAACTTTTCAAATGTTTCATACTTCATCCTTATTAAGTAAATATTCATATATTCACTCCAATTTTCGGATAAAGCATATGAAGTTGAAATCCATCGCTCTTGACTACACATAATGGACTTCGTACAACAATATGTACAAGTTCCAATAAGCTAGTCATTCGTTCCCTTTTGGCCTATGAACGAAGTTTTAATTATCTCTAGGAAAGTTTCACAAGCGTCATTTGATCAAATATCAAAAGACTCCAAAATTCCATCCACATGGAGTTTCTTCATGTTTTCTTCCCAATATAATTTAAACAACGATGTCACTTCCTAAGTGATCTTTCAATCAATTTGTCTTTTCGACATTTTTAGCACTAGTTTTATGGATGTGATTTCTCCAACGAGATTTGTGAATCATCCATCTTTTATGGATTACTGCAATTATTTGAACAACCCTTTTGTTCTCATAATACCTGATAAAACAAATCTTGAAGGCAAGCTTTGATGTTTAACGAGCAACACAATAACACTTTATTTGTTCTCGATGAACATTATCACATATTCTTTTGCTAGTTACTTAGGCCATTGTAGTTCATGAATTCTGTTGTTTCGTATGACGATTCATACCAACAAATTTAGTATCCAATACTTAAGAACCACATTATTTAACAAGCAAAGAATATAGCCATAACACGTATATCCTTTATATACCTAAACTGAACAATTCTAGTCTTTTCTTTTCTGCCATATATTTATGAGATTCTCTTTTAGTATTTCTTTTTCTGTTTGAAAGAATCTATCAACATCAATAGTGGATCCATACACATGACACATAGTCCAAAGCGTGTATAGTTAAATACCAATGTCTTTGGACTTGCACTTTGAAGTAGATCACCATCATCAAATGTTTGGTGTTCTTTCAAATTCCTTTCTTTAGTAATCTCTTGGTGTAGTAAAAAATTTACCTACATCAAATATTCACTCTTATCATGGAATTATCCAAGCTACTTTTAGCTTATAACGATGAATCGCGAGTATAATGTTGCTCTCCAAAACCTTTTGGTGGATTAGGACAACTAGTGTCTCCAACCCTTTGCAAATTCTCATCAAATATGAGAACATGACCTTTGCCATATTATACTCTATCATGTTGCAACCAAAACTTCGTTTCAGATATCACAATATCTTCCACACATCATGGTTTCTGAAATAACTCTTTCAGATCCTAGATAACCTTGATATTAAGACAATCCTTTGAATATCAAGAATCATGGAGACAAACATGATACTCATACACTAACACTTGGAATTGTCACTCTTGATTTAATACCAACTATTAAACTTCATGGAGTAACCAGAACTTTACTGAAAGTTTGCAATAGGACTTTTAAACTTTAGATTAACACTTCAAAACAATACGATACCAGTTCGTAAAGTAACTAACCAGAATTCTATAGTTCTATTATCTCAATTATAACTAAGCGGAAGGTGGTAAACGGATGCCAATGACTACAACAATTATGCAAATTCACTTTGATTTAATTTATGATAAATAGTGTTCAACTTTTAATCATATTGCCGTTGAACTCCCACTCAAAACAATATCCCTCACATTGTTTTAGTGATCACACGAACCAAATCCACCACATCAAAACCGATCATCACGAGAGTTGATGTAGCTTCAATGGCGAACAATCAACATGTTCATCATATCTACTATATGACTCATGCTTTACCTTTCGGTGATCCGTGTTCCGAGACCATGTCTGTACATGCTAGGCTCGTCAAGATCAACCTTAGCTTCCGCATGAGCAAATCTGGCTTGCTCACGTTGTATACACTCGCAGAATCTAACACACCCGATCATCACGTGGTGCTTCGAAACAACGAGCTTTAGCAACGGTGCTTACTAAGGATGAACACTTTAAAACTTGAAATTGTGTGCTTGAGGGATCATCTTATAATGCTACCGTCGTGAACTAAGCAATACAAGATGCATAAAAGGATTAACATCACATGCAATTCATAATATGTGATATGATATGGCCTTTCTTCTTGTGCTTCCGATCTCCATCTTCAAGCACGAACATGATCTCTATCATCACCGGTGTGGCGTCAAGGTCAATGGTGCCGCTTCATGGTTTTCTTCCACCAGCATCAACTATTACAACTGCTTTGAATAATAGACACGCAGGACTAAACGGAAACAACCATATGGCTCCTGCCGGTTGCCAATTTACAATAAGGAACATTGCATACATCATATATAATCACAATCATGGCCATATCACATCACAGCACACCCCTAAAAAACAAAGTTAGACGCCTCTAATTTTCTTTGCCTGTTTTACGTGGTTTGGGGCTTTCAATAAGTGTCGTTCTAACTTACGAACAAGAACCACAACATTGATACTAGTATTGTCAATCACACGTTGTAAATTGAATCTTAACTATGTTGGGAGAAACAGGCACCCGCAAAGCCACTTATGCAATACAAGTTGCATGTCAAGCGTGGAGCAAGTCTCATGAACGATGTCATGTAAGGTTAGCCCGGGCCGCTTCATCCCACCATCCTGCAAGATGCAAAGTACACAAGAAGCAATTGACAACAAAAGCATCAATGCCCACAATGACCATTGTGTTCTACTCGTGCAACAGATCTACATATAGACACGGCTCTGATACCACTGTTGGGGTTCGTAGCATGGAAAACAAAAAATTTCTACCGCATGAACACACAATCAAGATCTAATCTATGATCAAGCCAAGATCTATCTACTAGATTGTAGCAACGAGTCGATAGAATACTAACCCTCGAAGATCCAAAGCGGTTAACGAGAGCAGATTCTCGTGGGTGATGTAGTCGTACACTTCCGATCTCAAGATCGCGTAGACGATCCTTCCGGCGCTGCGTTCCGGCAGCGCTTTCGCAGTCGGTCACACGTTCGGTACTCGATGAAGACCTTCCTCTCCCTTGTTCTAGCAGGCAGCAGAGGTTGTAGCACTCTCCTCGCGATTCCGGCAGCACGACGGCGTGGTACTTGGGGAGATCTCGCAGGGCTTCGCCTTAAGCCGGAGCGAGTATGGTGGACTATGAGAGAGGCCTTGGCGATCTAGGGATTAGAGGCACCAAGGAGTGAGGGCTAGGCCGGCGGCTAGGGCAAGGGGAGGGCCCCAACTCGGCGGCTAGGCAAACCCTAGGGGCGGCGACGACTTGGTGGAGGCCGACGGCTAGGGCTAGGGTTTAGAGGAGAGAGGTGTAGGGAAGAGGGGCACCCCTGCCCCTCCTTTTATAGGTGGTAGGGAGGCACGGTTGGGAGGAGGGAGTCCTCCTCCAACTCCTCCTCCTTGGCCGGCGGGTGGAGGGAGTAGGACTTCCTCCCTAAGTAGGTTTCCTACTCTCCCTCCACCAAGCAAACTTGTCGTTTGACTTTTCAAATTGGCGTTTGACTTTTCAAACTAGGATTTGATTTATCCCTTTATTTTGCTCAGCGATGACACCTAGTACATGATGCAACCATTCCAACTTGTTATGACACATTCATGTACCCTTCCCCTCCGGAGTGCCGGACCTTCCGGACCCTTCTAGAACATTCCCGGTGAAAACACCGGATTCATTCCCCAACTCCGAAATAGGACTTTTCTTATATGAATCTTATTCTCCGAACCATTCCGGATCTCCTCGTGATATCCCGGATCCCATCCGAGACTCCGAACAACATTCGGTCTCTTACTCATCATTCCATAACTACTCAACAACATCGAATCCTTAAGTGTGTCTCCCTACGGTTCGTGAATTATGCGGACATGACCGAGACACTTCTCCGATCAATAACCAATAGAGAAATCTGGAAATTCATATGGCTCCCACATATTTCTACAATTACTTTGCGATCGAATGAACCACTTACATACGATACCAATTTCCCTTTGTCTCACGATAGTTTACTTATCCGAGGTTTTGATCGTCGGTATCTCTGCATACCTAGTTCAACCTCGTTACCGATAAGTACTCTTTTCTCGTTCCCGTGATATGTGATCCCTTGTGAGCCAGTCACATGCTTTCAAGCTAATTGGATGACATTCCACCGAGAGGGCCCAGAGTATATCTATCCGTCATATGGATGGACAAATCCCACTCTTGATCCATGTCCCTCAACCCATACTTTTCGAACACTCAATGCCACCTTTATAGCCACCCAGTTATGGTGTGGTGTTTGATCTCATCAAAGCATCCTTCCTGTGATGGTGATTAACATGATCTCATGGTCGAAGGAATTAGGTTACTATGTATCAGAAAGCTTATAGCAAATGAACTATATTAAATGACTTGATCTTTATGCTATGCTTAACTATAGGAGTATGTCCATCACATCATTCTCCTAATGATATGACCATGTTGTTAATAACATCTCTATGTTCATGATCAGGAAACCATGATCATATATTAACCAACAAGCTAGTTTAACAAGAGGCTTTACTAGGGACTCTTTTATGTTTACAAATCACACAAGTATTAATGTTTCCTGTTAATACAATTATAGCATGGTATGTAAACATTTATCATAAGTATGAAGATATGATAATAACCACTTAATTATTGCCTCTTGGGCATATCTCCAACACAATAGGTATTAGATACAATCTAGATTGACTCTAGTACAAGTGGGAGACTGAAGGAAATATGCCCTAGAGGCAATTATAGAGATGATTATATTTCTTATGTATCCATGAGTTACTGTATTGTTTCTTGAACATCCATATCAGACAACTTGTATTGATTGGCAATTATGTGAATTGTTTGTGAAACTCTTTACTTGTATGGTTATTTAATAGTTGTCCCTAGTCGGAGTTCATGTGAGGACACATGTGAATATTAGACTAGCACATCGATTGGTTGATGTATGTTTCGCAAGTCATAGACATGGAGATGTCAAACCAATGATGTGGACACATGTTATGAACATGGGGTTGGACTGACCCAACTTGAGACTGACAATTAGTTGCAGCTCTCTCTCTACACATAGTGTACGTTTTGTCCTTAGACCTGAGATTGTCGCATGTACTTGAGATGTGGATCGACCTACTTTGGGGTTATCAAATGCTGCTCCGTAACTGGGTAGTTATAAAGGTAGCTTTCGGGTTTGTCCTGAAGCATGCTGGAAGGCATGGTCAATCAAGATGGGATTTGCCCCTCTCTACTTGAGAGAGATATCTCTAGGGCCCTCGAGTGATCGGATCCAGAAATGCATGACCGTGCTACATAAGGTTAAGAGTTAACCTAGTACAGGGATTCCGAACCACAGTATCAAGAAAGAGAGGTCAGCTTGGAGCTAGACCAAATATCGTGAGGCAAAGGGAAAGACATGTACTAAACCTTGTGATGGTTCGTCTGATATGATCTTTGTATGCGTTTAGGAGTTGGCACGTCTTGCTAGAGGCCGCTACCAACTATTGACAGAATAAGTGTATTCGTGTCATGTATATACGTGTATGAACCTATAGGGTCACACACTTAAGGGGCTGGAAGCATAATGAGGATTGGATCCGAATTAGACCAGGCTTAGGCTACTAATGGGCTGCTAATGTAGAAGCCCACTAGAGATGCCTATATAAGAGAGGATGGGGCGTGCTGACCAGGGTTAGACCATTCCTCACAGCCGCCACTCCTCACGCATGTGTTGCACGCGCGGACCTAGCTGTCCGGCGTCTGACGCTTCCACCCTGTACGCGTGGATACCTTGGAGGTGCTGTATCTGTAGCGCTTGGATGAGCCGAGCAAGGGGAGCTGCTCGTGGGACGAGAACGGGGAGGAGACGTAGATCGTCTGCACTGCCTCGACGCGCTTCATCAAGTTCCACAACTGTGCATCTAGTGGTCATCTCGTGATCTATGACAACAGTAATCCTGGTTTACATGGTAGAAAATTTTGATTTTAGCTAGTGTAGCCTACCCGTATCCCTTCACAAGAGACATGGCGGCAACGACGACTTGACTCGGCGATGGGTTGTCGAGGACAGGAGGCGGCGACGATTTTTTTAGATGAGATCGACAGGCTCTGATACAATGTGAAAAAGATTGTGGAAGTGTTATCCTAACTTGGGCCACTTGTGTGTATTTATATTGCACAACAGTACAAGTTATAATAGGACACAGACAGACCGTGTCATATAGGAATAGGAGACAGATTTCCAGACACCTACTACATACAACATTTAACACTAGCGTCTTTATGAGCCAGACCTCTGGGAGCCTTTAGGACATAACATAACCTCGCGCGGTGAAGCACACAATCCGTATAATTCCCATTATAGTAATTTATAGCAGGAGTAAAATTTCGTCACCGTTGTAGGATTTAAACCTAGATAAGTTGTCTTACCACCCACCAACTCGCCGCCTTACCTAGATCTCTCTACACGCTCTGTGAAGAATCCTCCATGACGTACTCGTTGATAATATCACGACATCACAAGGTGGGTGTGGTCCATATTATTAAAGAATTGCTTCTTTTTCGTATGACAAATTGTGTTTCTTGAAAATACAAAAATAGGATTCCCGTTGAGACAATCACAGGCTTAAATCCAAGGATTAGTGTGTCCCTTGCATAATACAGGTTGATAGTTATTCAATATTATCCATCTTTATTAAAGGGGAAGAAGATATGATGGTGGTACGTCGCTCTAAATTTACCCCTCAACTTGAAACAATTTACGTGTAGTGCCACCGCAGAGATGCCTTGCTGCCTCGCTAGCTCCCTCATCCCGTCCAGACTGGTTGGCGTAGCCACGTTCTCCCCCACCTCGCCACCCAGGAACGGCGGTTGACCCTCTCTTCCCCTCGCAAGCGAACCAGAAACGCGTCGGCGTAGTTATACCATGGCCGCCCACCCGCTCTCTTCCTCTCCGGGCTAGGCCCGATGCCACTACCCTTCTGCCTCCCTCCCGAGGATCTTGCTCGCCACCGCGGCACTGATCTGTATGTACTTTGTAGGTATGAGGCGCCCAGAACCTTGCGGAGGCAAGGGTAACGAGATAGAGACTACCCACCGACAGCGCAGGAACATGTCTGCTGGCCGCCCTCACCTCTGTTCCTGGATCGCCGCCCTCTCCTCTCTATAGGTACGACCCATCGACCTTGTAATGGTGCTCGGCAGAGGCTAACCCCGCTGAAACTGCGCCCATCGCCGGTTTTCTCGCTCCCGGCCGGTTCGTAGACCTCTAGGAGCACTCCGCACGCCACTAGATCCCTTACTTTTAGTAGATGCTCTGACCGGATCCCCAACCCCCAGTTGCTATTGATGGTTGATTGCCTGAGCTTCTACTATCGGCGTCCTCCCTTACCTTCTACTGATTGTTGCCTACTCGAGCGAACTGAAGGTAGGATGCTGAAGCCCATGTTTGTCATATATGTCCCCTATATCCTTGCTCTGTCCTTCAGAAGAAGGTGGCTCTTATGCATCTCTTCAGGTGGACATGATGCACCCTTAGGTTCAGAGGAATGTTGATCCAAGTGAAGGTGTCCAGGATGTCCATGCTCAACAACGAGGGGAAGAGCAGTTGGGACTCGGGGTCGTCTCTATGAGAAAATAAGGCCATAGACTCTAGTGTGCTCAGTGCTCTTCCTCTTCATCATCAAAACTATGTCTGCCATTATTTGAGAAGTAGGTTCCCGATGATACGTAAGGATGGATATTTTGATAATAGTTTGCTTTTTGGCTGGAAAGAAAATGTGCATCTTGAACTGTTTGTTTGGTATTAACAATCTATGATTTAGTTGCAAAAAAATGTCTAATTTAAGAGACACGGATAGACAATTTATCTGAGTTTTAGTATGCTCCAATATGTTCCTTTCTTGTTTGTTTTGATGAGCACTGATGTATGCCAAAATTAGCTTTGTGGTTTAGTCATTGTTAAATTGGAGCATCACTAGCTAAATTGTCCATTTTCTATGGATGAAGATGCACGAAACATCATCAAATTAATATAACTGGGTGACATTCACAGAACACATGCCGGTGTGCGTTGGTGAGGAAAACGGGCTCATGGAGGAGCAGTTCCCGTACGCATGGACCTTCTTGGTCGGCCGGCCCTCGCGTCCCTACACATGAGCGGGTGCAGGAGGTACGGCCACCCCGCAGCGCTCCGCATCCCCTGGGTTCTAATTTTGGTATCCATGAATTCCAAGATGATGCTCCATCAACAAAACAGTCTGGTTTTGGTATCCCTCTACCTTAATACCATGGGTTCTAATTTTCACGATGCTTACTGATGCATGAATTCCAACATAGAAATTGGACTCTCATGTGATTAAGTTGTTCACTGTACAGATCTAGAGTACAACAATTTCAAATGTTTTTCAAATTGTAAAACACCAACATGGAAGCATATCTGCTCCTGTAAGCCAATAGCTTTCTTCATGTAACTGTACTAAGAACAGAGAAATCATAGTACGCAACAATGAATAAATACATTCTTTAAGCTTCAGTCGCCTCTTGTTTCCCTCCCAGTTAGAAGATCACTAGATATTTAGATTTCACTTTATTAATTTAAAACAACAGTTACATTTGTGGATATAAGCATGTTCAGTAGTTCCTGTCAGCTTACTTGCATCCAGGAAAGAAAATGAATCCCCTAAAAGTTACAAATGTTGATCCTACTTTTCGATTATTGAAGCGATTATGTGCAAAGAAGCGGAAAGCACTAGAAACTAAAGGTAATTCAGGTGGATTTCACATGTTTTGCATGCTTTAATATCAGGTCCTTTGTTACAATTGCGACAAGAAGATAACGAAGAACGAAAACGAAAAACACAACAAGGAGACACAGATTTAACGTGCAAAAACCTCTCCAACAAAGAGAGGAAAAAACCACGGACGCCAGCCAGCGAAACTTCACTATATCGAGGAGTGTTTACAAACGCCGGGGATTTCACAGATGCAACTCATCCCAACCAGCGGCTTACAAGGGGTTTATATATCGGTGGAAACCTAGGTCTTCGACGATCCGTACCGTACCGCGGGCTGAGTGTAACGAGTCTGAAGTTGGCCTATACTTTGTAGAATTTGGATCAACATATAACAAACTCCACCTTGAGACAAATTCCTCCTTGTAGCATCAGCAGCAACCATCTCCCTGAACAAACAAATCAAATACTTTCGGCGACAATAGCCACTTGGGCTAATTAGTTAAACCAACTAAGTTCGAGCAAAGCTCAAACTTAGCAACAGGAACAGGTTTAGTCATCATATCAGCAGGATTATCATGAGTGCTGATCTTGCATACCTTTAATTTACCTTGAGCAACAATGTCTCTAACAAAATGGTACTTGACATCAATGTGCTTAGTTCTCTCATGGAACATCTGATCTTTTGTAAGGTATATGGCACTTTGACTGTCACAAAACAAAGTAATGCAAGAATCATCTCCACAAAACTCAGCAAACAAACCTTTCAACCAAATAGATTCTTTGCAAGCTTCAGCAATAGCCATGTATTCAGCTTCAGTAGTAGATTGTGCAACAACAGCCTGCAATGTAGTCTTCTAGCTAACATCACAACCACCAACATTAAAAAAATAACCTGTGAGGGATCTTCTCTTATCTAAATCGGCAGCAAAATCTGAATCCACATAGCCAACGAGTCCCTCACCGGTCCTGCCAAACTTTAAACAAGCATTGGAAGTGCCAAGAAGGTACCTGAAAACCCACTGAACATCCTTCCAATGTTCTTTACCATGATTAGCCATGTATCTACTTATCAAACTCATAGCATATGATAAATCAGGACGAGAACAAACCATGGCATACATCAAAGAACCCACAGAACTAGAATATGGCACCTTTGACATGTACTCAAACTCTTCATCAGTAGTAGTACATTGAGAAACTGACAATTTAAAATAAGGAGAAATAGGAGTACTAACTGAGTTGGCACCATCCATATTAAAACGATGAAGAACTTTCTTAATGTAACTTTGCTGACTAAGAAATAACAAACCAGATTTTCTATCTCGGGTAATCTCCATACCTAAGATCTTCTTAGCAGCACCAAGATCCTTCATCTCAAACTCACTACTTAGGTGTGCCTTCAAAGTAGTGATTTCTTTCATGCCCTTGGCAGCAATTAACATATCATCAACATATAGCAGCAAGTATATAGGTGACCCATCAACAAGCTTGATATAAACACAACTATCATATTTAGACCTCTCAAAACCATGTGAGATCATAAATAAATCAAACCTTTTATACCACTGTCTTGGAGATTTCTTTAAGCCATAAAGAGACTTCTTTAATTTGCACATAAAATCCTCTTTACCAGGCACTATGAACCCTTCTGGTTGGTCCATGTATATTTCCTCATCAAGCTCTCCATGCAGAAAAGCAGTCTTGACATCTAACTGCTCAAGCTCAAGATCACGCATAGCCACAATACTAAAGAAAGTACGAATGGAACTATGCTTCACAACTGGAGAGAACACATCATTGTAATCAATACCTGAAATCTGGCTGAACCCTTTTGCTACTAACCTTGCCTTGTACCTTGAAGGCTCTTTGGGAGACAAACCTTCCTTTTTCTTGAAGATCCACTTGCAGCAGACCGCCTTCTTTTGTTTAGGCAAGCGCACAACATCCCATGTGCCATTTTTCTCAAGCGATTGCATCTCTTCTTGCATAGCAGAAACCCACTTCTCGCGGTCAACGGATGCAATGGCTTCATTATTTGTAGCAGGTTCAGAATCGTTCTCCACCTGTTCAGCACAACTCAAAGCATAATGAACAAGATTACACTCTTCAATTAAACGAGGACGAGGACCACAGTTATGCCTCGGTCTATCAGCAGCAATGGACTCATGTGGCTGCTGCAAAACAGTAGGTGAGTGCTGAACAACAGTATCATCAATATTTTCCTCATGTGTATCTTCAACGATATCATCATTATCAACAGTTTTCTGCAGGTTCTCCACCTGCACACTAAATCCCTCCTCTCCAACAGCAACAGGAGAGGTATCTGATGGCAAGCTATCATGATACATAATGGACTCATTGAAAACAATGTTTCTACTTAGCAAAATCTTTTTAGTTTCAGGATTCCATAGTTTATATGCTTTAACTTCTGAACCATAACCAAGGAATATGCACTTAACAGTCCTAGGCTCTAACTTTCCATTATCAACATGAGCATATGCAGTAAAGCCAAAAACTCTCAACTGTGAATAATCAGCAGGCGAACCTGACCATACCTCAATGTGAGTTTTCTTCTCAAGTGGAATAGAAGGTGACCTGTTGATGAGGTAACACGCTGTGTTGGCTGCTTTAGCCCAGAAATGCCTATGCATACCTGCATTAGACAACATACAACGAGCCCTCGAGATGATGGTTCTGTTCATGTGCTCTGCCACGTCATTCTGCTGAGGAGTATATGGGATGGTGTGATGCCTGATCATGCCATCGTTACTGCAAAACTCCTCAAAATCATTAGAACAGAATTCCATACCATTATTAGTACGTAGTACCTTTATCTTCTTCTCAGTTTTCTTTTCAACCATAACTTTCCACTTCTTAAAAGCATCAAAAACATCAGATTTATGCTTCAGAAAATAATGCCACACTTTTCTTGAGTAATCATCAATAATAGTAAGCATGTAATTAGCACCACCAATAGAAGTCTTACGGGACGGACCCCATACATTAACATGCACATAATCTAATATGCCTTTGGTGGTATGAACAGAAGCATTGAATTTAACTCTTTTATGCTTACCAAAGATGCAGTGCTCATGGAACTCAAACTTACTCAAGTTGCAACCATCAATCAGCTCTCTCTTGACCAACTCTTCCATGCCTTGTTAGCTCATATGCCCAAGACGCATATGCCACATATGTGTTTTACCACAATCATTAGAATCATTAGAAGTAACAGCAACAGCAATACCAGGCAAAGTGCTACCTCTAAGAACATATAATTTAGCAGAATTCATATCACCTATCATGTGAATAAGAGAACCTTTTGATACCTTCAGAACTCGATGTCCACCGGCATACTTGTATCCATCAACGTCCATGGTACTCAGGGAGATCAAATTTCTGGCCATGCTTGGTATGTGCTTCACCTCACTCAACGTGTGTGTCACGCCATCATGTGTCCTGATCTTAACAGATCCAACACCAACAATATGACATGGGTTGTAATTCCCCACACGCACAAAATCTCCAGTATGCACAGACTCATATGAACTGAACCAATCTTTGTTACAGCAAATATGAAACGAACTTGCAGTATCAAGTATCCATTCATCATCACGAGAAGCACAAGCAGCAAAAACAGCTACGCATTCACCATCAGAACTATCAGAAACAACAGCAGCCTTACCAGTACCTTCGGACCTATCTTTCGGTTGGTAAGTTCCATTTCTTTTCTCCTTATTCTGCAACTTCCAACAATCATCAATAACATGATTAGATTTCTTACAATACCTGCAGAATTTATCCTTTCCCTTGGACTTTGAACGACTTCTACCGTCCTTGCTCTTATCTCCGTTGCCATAGTTGTTGTATCTCTGCTCGGTCCTGCCACGAACCTGCAGAGCCTCAGCCTTGGATGACGTCCCATCTGACCCTACCATAGTTTTCATCTTTTCCCTCTGTTTGAGGGTGTCATGTACTTTGGCAAGGGTTAGTTCATCACGGATCAACAATATTGTATCACGAAAATGTGTATAGGAACTAGGCAACGAGCATAAGAGTAGAAGAGCTAAATCCTCATCATCATGTTTTACCTCCATAGACTACAAGTCTAAAACAATCTCTTTAAAAACAGATATGTGATTCATTACCGATCCACATTCTTGCAGCTTGTGCAAGAACAACTTCATCTTCACGTTCATCTTACTGGTTAGATCCTTTGACACACAGATCGTTTCCAGTTTTTCCCATAGGGCAGCAGCAGATTTCATCTCCAGTACTTCCTGCAAAATATTATTAGACAGATGAAGTTGAATCAAAGACAAAGCCTTACGGTCCTTCCGCTTCTCTTCGGCGGACCAGGTCTTAGTATCCTTTTCACCGAATCCATCCAGCGCTTCATCCAGATCAGAAGTTTGGGCGAGAATCGCCCGCATCTTCACCTGCCACAAGGAGAATCTTGTGGTGTAGTCCAGCTATGGTAGATCAAACTTCAATGACGACATGTCGCAAACCCTAGATTAGAACCTGGGGCTCTGATACCACTTGTTACAATTGCGACAAGAAGATAACGAAGAACGAAAACGAAAAACACAGCAAGGGGACACAGATTTAACGTGGAAAAACCTCTCCAACAAAGAGAGGAAAAAACCACGGGCGCTAGCCAGCGAAACTTCACTATATCGAGGAGTGTTTACAAACGCCAGGGATTTCACAGATGCAACTCATCCCAACCGGCGGCTTACAAGGGGTTTATATATCGGTGGAAACCTAGGTCTTCGACGATCCGTACTGTACCGCGGGCCGAGTGTAACGAGTCTGAAGTTGGCCTATACTTTGTAAGCCAAGCCTCCGGCCCAAGCCTCCGGCGACGGGCCTCGCTCCACTCGCCAGAAGTTGGCCTATACTTTGTAGAATTTGGATCAACATATAACATCCTTTAGTTCCTGCACAGTAATCTGTATATCTTTCATCCAGTTGATTTGCTCATTAGATCTCACAGGTTAGATTTTGATTTTTTTTTCAAGGTATTCAATTACATAAAGGGAAAAAAGGTGAGTGATCAGGTTTCTCGTAAAAAAAAGATGAGTAATCATTGGATATATGTTATAAATAAGGATGGAGATATATATATCTGAAGTGAGTTATATTGACTACATATATTCATAAATACATATACCTGCTATGGATAAACTAAAGTAGTTTTAACTTCTAACTACATTTGGTTGATCAAGCTATCACTCAGCTTTCGTTATCTCCCATGACTTTAGGTTTCAGAAACTTGTCTCGTCATGGGGTTAATGTGTTAATAGAATATGGTAGGAAATACATTGCAGAACTTTTGCCTGACGTAGAATCAATTTCTCCAAAGGTGAGGCATGGAGATCATGGTACCGTGAAGGTTTATGAGGATGTGTGTAACCTAAAATACCACATGTTCTGTTTGCACCATAGGCATTTTCCAAGAGGCAAATCAATAGAAAATATATATGGAACATGGTGCATAGGAGCAGTACTCATACAGCATATTCCTACGGACTGAGAGCCAATAGACCAACATACGAGTTTTTTCGATGCATGCAGGAGCACTATTAAGCTACTACTAGATGCCAAATGGTCCAAACCTCAAATTATCATTCTTGGCACTGTATAGAGCGTCAAGTCACAATGTGATACATCGTATTCATGGGGTATGTTCTTATCCATGTAATTGAGATTCATTTCTCGATCTGGTATGATTCGTCAACCTCACTGCTGCTGCTGCTTAAAATTATTGCTCCCCCTCTATTTTCTAATTAAAACAGGAGTAGCAATTAGGTTGGTTGACTGGGTCATCGGCAAGGTGTGTATAATGCAAAAACTAAATATCATCTACACCATTGATAAGCTAGATATGCTATCTACAAAATCCTTCTCTGAATATTGTTTCTTCTTTTGCTTGAACAAGTTGGAAGCAAGAGCCGCAGCAATCCAGTCATTGAAGCCAAAGCTAAAGGTAAAGCCACAGAAACACATATCTATTATTTAGATTTGAACTGTGTTACGTTACATTGCGCTGCACTTCATATATTGGACGGGAGGAGATTTCTCAGCTCGTGTCGGCTACGCCTCGAGCCTAGCTCGCTGTCAGCCCACCACGCCTGTGCCGCCCGACGCCGGCCACTGCTGGGATGCTGTCGTCCTCTGTCTTGCCACTGTCGTCGCGCTGCAGCTCGCTGTCCACGACGCGGGTGCCACTGCTGGGATGCCGCCGCCCTCTGGCGTCACGCTGCAGCTCGCCGTCCACCACGCGGGCGCCACTGCTGGGTCGCCGCCGCCCTCTGCCTCGCTATTGCCATCGCCCGACAGCTTGTCGTCCACGGCACGCGTCACTGCTGGCACGATGCCGCCCTTTGCCTCGCCATTGTCGTCGCGCTGCAGCTCGCTGTCCATGGTGTGGGCTCCACTGCTGGGACGTCGCTGCCCTCTGCCTCGCCATTGGCATCACGCTGCAGCTCGCCGTCCATGGCGCGGGCGCCACTGCTGGAACGTCGTCCTCTTCCTCGCTATTGCCGTCGTGCTGCAGCTTCCCGTCCTAGGCACAGGCGCCACTACTGGCACGCCGCCGCCCTCTGCCTCGCTATTGCCGTCGCGCTGCAGCTTGTTGTCCACGGCGCAGGCGCCGCTGCTGGGACGCCGCCGCCCTCTTCCTCGTCATTGTCGTCGTGCTGCAGCTCGCAGTCCACGGCGCGGGCGCCACTGCTGGTACCTTTTGCTTTTGAAATTTGAGACAGTTTTTGCTTAATTTGTTGGCATTACACTGTTTGATATATTGTGCTACGCACTAAAAGAAGTATATACATATTAGTTCCATAAAGGTAAAATATCTTATATTTTAAAACTGAGGTAGTAATTGTGTTGTTAAAATTACATGTGTTTTCAAATGTTATGTTGCCCATTTTTTCTGTGTTATATGCTCAGCGTTTTCAGCCGCAAACCTGGGGCTGTGAGAGACACGGTGGATGTGTTAACGAGTTGACAAAATAATTTGGACAAGCTGCAACAGTTTAGACACAAAGTTGTGCTAGCTCCAAGAGAATATTTGTTTCCGTGATCTCTGCAACGAATACCACAAAGCCTGGGGTTACCTGCAATTTTCTCCTAGAGAAACACTCTGACGCATATCACCGCACGTACAAGTCGCAGCTCCCGTTGGGCCCGGTCTTGTAAGGCAGCGGGGCTTTGCACCTTCCCGGTAGCCCCTCAGCGCGGCTGGCGTACGGCCCGCCCGCGGCGCCGGAGCCGACGTTCTTGAGGCAGGCGCAGATGGTGCGGCGGTCGGGAGTGGAGCGCCCCACGGACACCACCTTCTTGATCCCCTCGCAGCACGCCGGCGGCACCACCCCGCCTGACTGCACGTACCCGAGACACGGCAGCAGCGTGTTGTACACCGTGGAGCACGAGATCGCCGCGCTAGCGCCCCGCGGGGACAGCACCGCCACCAGGACTAGCAGCGCGGGCGCCGCTCGGACGGTCGCAGCAGAAGCCATAGTAATGTCGCTTGATCATTCAAGTCGGAGTACTAGTGTATCAGACAGATGACTGAGGCAAGGTTGTGGAGCACATATACGTAGGTGCAGACCGACTTGCAGAATGGAAGTTTCGACACACACACACGCACGCGAGTAGTTAGTCCACTGATTCAAGACACTGAAGTCTGAGACGCGCATGAACAATAATAGTCCAGCGTCGACCAGTCTCCGGCGGCAATTCATGTTTACATATACTCCTGCCCATCTTGCAAAAAAAATTTTTTTTTGAGAGATTGCCCAACAAATGCTTTGTTGCAAAGTCAGAAGATAGAGACTCATGAACAATAGTCCAGCGTCGTTATCATGACCTGAGGCTAGCTGTCAGTCACCGGCCGCAATTCATGTTATTACATATGCTCCTGCTGGTCATTCAAAACACGAAACTGGGGAGACTTAGCTCAACACATGTTTTGTTGCAAAGTCAGCTCTTCGAGGTTCTGCGAACATGCAATCCAAGTGAGACTCGAGACATTGGAAGTATTAGACACATATGCAATGGCCCAGCGTCGTTGTCACACCTAACTCCGGCGGCGATTCAAGTTACAAATGATTCTGCCGATCTTAAAAAAGACGAAACTTGAAAGACTTAGCCCAACAAATGTTTTTATTGCGAAGTCAGAGGTTTGAGACGCATACACAATAGTCTAGCGTCATTGTCATGACCTGAGACTGTCAGTGTCCGACGGCAATTCATCTTACATATGCTAATTTGGAGAGACTTGGCCCAACAAATATTTTTGTTGCAAAGTCAAAAGCTCTTCAGGTTCCGTGAAAGTGCAATCACAAGCGGCGACAGGCGTAAACAATATTCCAGTGTCGTTGTCACAACCCGAGTCTGTCAGCCTCCGGCGGCAATCCATGTTATATATGCCGCCCACCTGCACGAGCAACTTGCAAACGCAGCCTCTCTCGAGATAAACAAAAATGAGAAGTTACAAAAGCGCCACCTAGAGGAAATAGTTGTAGCCTGTGTTGCTTCATGGAAAAACATACGAGATGTCTCCACCTCCATGCCGTCCTCCTCCTCCTCCTCCTCCTCATACTCGTCCACACCATCCCTGCAGCCACGGCCCAGTGCCCAGCCGACCAGGCCTCCTCGCTTCTCCGGCTGAAACAATCCTTCCAGCAGCCGCTCCTGCCATCGTGGCGTGCGCGCACGGACTGCTGCCGATGGGAGGGCGTCTCGTGTGACGCCGCCTCGGGCCGGGTCGCCACCATCGACCTCAGCGACCAAGGCCTTCAGAGCCAGGACGGCCTCCCCCGCGCGTTGTTCCAGCTTACCACGCTCCAGCGCCTCGACCTCGCCGGCAACGACTTCGGCGGCACCAGCTTCCCGGCGTCCGGGTTCGAGCAGCTCGTCGAGCTCACTCACCTCAACCTCTCGAACGCTGGCTTCGCCGGCCAGATTCCCGTCGGCATCGGCAACCTAACGAAGCTCGTATCACTCGATCTCTCGTACAACAACGACATGTCCGGGGAGATCCCCGAGTTCTTCGCCGAGCTCCGCTCGTTGGCCGTCCTTCAGCTCTCCAACAACGACTTCAACGGATCGTTCCCTCGGGGGATCTTCCAGCTGAAGACCCTGAGGGTGCTCGACTTGTCCTTCAACTCTAAGCTGTCCGGCGAATTGCCGGAGCTCCCGACGGGGAGTCCCCTGGAGGTTCTGGACCTGAGCGGGGCGAGCTTTTATGGCGTAATACCTAGCTCCATCGGCAACCTGAAGCGTCTCAAGACTCTGGACATCAGCGACAGCAACGGCCGTTTTTCTGGCGGGCTCCCTGCTTCGATCAGTGATTTTAAATTCCTGAGCATTTTGGATCTGAGCAACAGCGGGCTCCGAATCGGCGAGCTCCCAGCTACGGTCGGCGGACAACAGTCCTTGTCCACGCTACGGCTCAGGAACTGTGGCATCTCAGGTGCAATACCTTCGTCCATTGAGAACCTCACAAGCTTGAGAGAGTTGGACCTCTCACAGAACAATCTCACCGGTGAGTTGCAAAAAATGTTTACACGTTATTTGGAAACATACATCTGATTTAATACTGTATTTGGTTTACCTTTGTAGGAGCAATGCCCATGTGGAGCAAAGGAGCATTTCTGAACCTAGAAACGCTGCAGCTATGTTGCAACTCTCTGTCAGGGTCAATCCCAGCCTTCCTCTTTTCGCTCCCTCGACTGAAATTCATATCGCTTATGTCGAACAATTTTGTCGGCTCCCTCCAAGAATTCTCCGATCCTTCGCCGTCCCTAGCATCCATTTACTTAGGCTACAACGAGTTAAATGGATCGGTGCCCAAGTCTTTCTTTAGCCTCATGAGTTTGCAGACCCTCGATCTATCCAGAAACCGTTTGAGCGGGACAGTGCAGCTTAGCTTATTTTGGAGGCTCGCCAATCTAAGTAACCTCTTGCTGTCAGCTAATACTATGACAGTGGTAGTGGACGACGAAGAATATATTAATTCATCTTCGTCTGCATCACTCCCTCCAATCAACTCTCTGGGTTTAGCCTGCTGCAACATGACCAAGATCCCTTCAATACTGAAGTACGTCCTGGTTGGCGACATCGACCTCTCATGCAACCGAATTGGTGGTTCTGTGCCTAAATGGATATGGGCAGGCCAGAACGAGAATGTAGAAGTATTTAAGTTAAATCTTTCGCGCAATCAGTTCACCAGCATGGAGCTGTCTCTGGCCAATGCTAGTGTATACTTTCTTGACCTTAGTTTCAACAGTCTTCCGGGGCCTCTTCCGGTGCCCATGACTCCACAGTTCCTAGAATACTCCAACAATCTCTTCTCATCC
Source organism: Avena sativa (assembly GCA_916181665.1). NCBI lineage: Eukaryota > Viridiplantae > Streptophyta > Magnoliopsida > Poales > Poaceae > Avena > Avena sativa. The sequence goes on along the minus strand of OV702284.1, from coordinate 263,238,307 downwards.
ATCCCACGGGATCTGATGCCACGACTGAGTAGTTCTTTCTATCTGAACATGGCCAACAACACACTGTCCGGAGGCATCCCGCCCATGATTTGTGATGCAAGCAACCTCCGACTGCTTGACCTGTCTCACAATTCTTTCAGTGGCCATGTTCCATCTTGCCTTTTAGATGGGCGCCTGACCATCCTGAAGCTGGGACATAACCAGTTTGAGGGGACATTGCCTGATGACATCCAGGGGAGCTGTGCTTACCAGACAATAGATTTGAATGGGAATAAGATGGGGGGACAACTGCCTAGATCGTTGTCCAAGTGTCATGATCTGGAGGTCTTTGATGTTGGTGGCAACGATTTTGTCGACTCCTTTCCGACATGGCTTGGGAATCTAACCAAACTTAAAGTTCTTGTGATGAGATCCAACAGATTATTTGGTCCTGTCGGGGCGGCTCCTGCCAACGGCGACCAAAATAGCACGCACTTCCAGAGCTTGCAGATTATCGATCTTGCCTCCAACAACTTCTCTGGTAGTTTGCATGCAGAGTGGTTCGAGGGCTTGAAAGCAATGCTGGTCATTGGAGAGAACAATGACGGGCGACAAGCCTTGGAGGACAACCTCTCGGGTAAGTTCTACCGAGACACGGTTGTGGTCACGTACAAGGGAACATCCATGACAATCAGCAAGATCTTGACCGCCTTCACAGTTATCGACCTCTCCGTGAACGCCTTCACCGGAAGCATCCCGGTATCCATCGGGGAGCTGGCTTCGCTACGCGGGCTCAACATGTCGCACAATGCCTTCACGGGTAAAATTCCTCCTCAGTTCAGCCACCTGGCGCAGCTTGAGTCACTAGACCTTTCATCGAACAATATCTACGGAGTGATCCCAGACGTGTTGACATCGCTAACCTCCCTTGCGTGGTTGAATGTCTCCAACAATCAGCTCGAGGGGACCATACCACAGAGAGGGCAGTTCCTGACATTTACCATTGATTCTTTCCAAGGGAATGCAAGGTTATGTGGTAAACCACTGCCCAAACAATGCAATCCGGAGCTCCCATCCACGGACTCTGAGCACGACAAAAAATCAGACAATAGGGTTGACACCCTTGTAATGTATCTTGTTGTTGGATCTGGGTATGGTCTAGGATTTGGGGTAGCCATTCTGTTTCAGGTACTAGGCAAAAGCTGGTGCCGGAAACGAAAAGTGATCGAATGAACATTTGGCAGTGTATGTGTGATAAACATTTGGTTGAACATTTGACAGTGTATGTCATACTATTGGAGTCACCACCGCGACTACAGTTGGTGTAGTTCAACTAAAATAAGTGTTGCAGAGCATTTCTATGGAAAGGATCCGAGACCGACTGAACATTTGGCAGTGTATATGTGATGAGCATGACTTTTGCATAACCTGAAGGAAAGTTATGGTGTTGGAAACGGAAGGAAGTGTTTCTTCCGGACAGATGGCTTAATGGAAACTCTATTGAGGACTTGGTGCCTGATGTATACCAAGCGGTTCACCCCAATATACTTTCTCCGTTTCATAATATAAGATGTTTTAGTTTTGTGAAGAAAACAATATTTATACCTCTTTTAATGTGTAGATTCACTCCAAACCTATACACTAAAAAAATCAGATACATTCCTTTTCTAAAACTAAAACATCTTATATTATAAAACGAAGAGAGTACCTGCTATAAATAAGAGAACGGTTGCTGAAGCGTTGCCCGAGTCCAATTGGATGAGCGACATCAAGGGATTGCGTGTAACATCCCAGCATTTAGAAACCAACGAAGGGTAGATTTAGGAATTTGTGCATATGCATGCATTCATCTGTAAAATGCGAGTAAATTTTTCGCCAAATAAAAAACTAAAATGATTAGAGTTTTTTTCACTCTCTAGATGTAGGAATAGCTCTGGAGAGTGATCGTTATAAATTTTGACATGATCTTTATGAATTAGAGTGTTTTGGGGAAAAAGATTTTGAATCCAATTTTGGAATTTGAACTTATATTTAAAAGTTAGGATTTGGTATTAAAAAGATAATAGATAGTAATAAGGATTCAATATAAAGAAATTCAAATGAGAAATGAATCTATTCCTTATCTTTATTCCATAAACATTTTACAATAATGAATTCATTAAGTCAATAAAGGTTCATTACAGTAAAGAAATTACAAGAAGGGAAATTTAAATATGAATAAACTATTACAATATTCTTACAAAAGAATGAAATAAATATTACAAAAAGAATCTATCTATCTAGGCAATTCTATACTAAATCTTGAGTATCCAGATCTTGTACGTACAAAATACAAAACAAACAAAATAAAAATAAAAGCTTAATTGTTAGATTTACTCTCAGTAGAGAGCAGTGAAGTGCACTGCTCAAGGTTACATCATTGAGTAATTATTAAAGGGGCAAGTTCCACCAATGTGAAAGTATCCGTTCTTTCATATCAAATAAGCCACAAGTCCAAATATCAACAACAAGTAAAAGGGCAGGTTTCACGAGGTGAGTGAAATGTAAAAGGTTAAAAGGTGAAACACATCATCGATCTGATCCACACAATGCACCAAACAGCCAGGCAGCACAGTCATCTAACTGCATGGTGTGTGCTGTCAACACAGCAGCAGCAGCCCACACAAGCAAAAGGAGAAGAGCTCAGCCGTAGCAAAGCTTCCAGCAGCTTACTCTCCTTCTCAAACATCAAACCAGGAACACACCAAGCTTATCAAAGGCAAGCAAACCACCAACCAAACCATACACCAGATCAGCCAAGCATTCACCAAATGGTGACATAAGGAGGGGGTGGAGCATGTGGATAGCAAGATCAAGGCCAAGCTTATAGGAACCAGAAGTAGCAGGAGGAGCACCAGGAGGTGAAGGACAAGATCAGGCCAGCAACACAACCAGCAAGATCAAGTCACCAAATCAACCAGCAACAACACCAACAACTCAACTATTGTGGTGAGTATTATAAAACCTTCACATGATCTGTCTATATAAATTTAGATAAGAATTCATGTGTTGTCTTATATTAAATCTCTTAGAAATCACCCAAGTGGGGTGAATCCATCATAGAGGATTTTTGAATACTAAAGTCGCAGTCATAAGAAAACCATGCAAGTAAAACCAGGATCTCAGACCAACATCATTGATCCTGGATATTAAGGCCAAATCATATATTCCAATATGACCATAGCCAAGATTATGAATTCTAGGCACATCTCTTAAAAGAGTATGTCAACACCCGGATTTTTAATCCCAGATGCATGTTATGCCATACATCGCAATCCCATGATTACCATTTTTGCGAGACATAATAGAATTGGATACCATAGTACATCATCCATTACAAACCATACATAAGGTCTTACACAATTAAGGATCTCATGATCCAGTTCTTAATACAATTCAAGCAGCGGAATACGTAATAATAAAGGTAGCGTAGGCGAAGCTCCATCTTCGGGGTCACAGGCAATGTTGACGATGGGAGATGATCCTAGTTGTCGTAACCTTCCTGGGGTCCATCATCCTGGTACTCCTCTTCATAGTCTGGCCACGGGAATAGCCAGGGACAAAGCCATGAGTACTCTTTAAGTACTCGCAAACTAATACTAACAAGTGAAGGGGTTTTTTGTAATAGGACACTAAGCTCTATGGTTGTTTTGCAAAAAGGCAGATTTACCTCTACTAAGTTCAAAAGCAAGAAAAGCTAGTTAAAGTTTTATAACACCTAAGTGGGAACTTGTATTTCATATCACAACTCTGTTGTGGTCAAGTCAAAATCTCAATTCATTTCATAAGTCATTTTGAAAACATCTGACGGGGGAACAGTATGGCCACTCCAACTGTCCATAACCACGGACGCGGCTATTTGAATAGTTTGATACTCTGCAGAGATTGTACACTTTCACCACAACATTCGATACATCCGTCAGGAACAAATCCTGAATTCACCATACTCAGTATGCGGATAATCAATCCTAACCTTTCAATTACACGCCCTAGTATAGGCACCTCTCCTGTGAGTTTGGCCTCCCAACCATGACCAACTGTCATCTTGGGTACTGCACAGGTGGACAATCTTCACAAGGTAGCCTCAGCTCAGACCTTGGCCGTGAGGGAACCCATACTAAGGTATACAAGTTTCCAGTCAAGCCCTACCCAATTTTCGGGTATTGTGGTTGTACGGTAAATTGGAATGGTATCGCATCCAGACAACCATCAGTTTTATAAAGGGCTAAGGCTCATGCCTCAACATTTTCATCACCAAAATCATCTGGTGTTCGGAAACACATGTCAAAACATCTCAGTAGAATGACTCATCATTCTAAGGTTTTTTCATAGCCATTTTCCACCAAGTATTCCCATCTAAAGTTGATCAAGTTTTATGCTTAGCACTAGCATCTACAAATGGGAGTAAGTACTAATGAGGGGTGGTAAACTAGTGGAGTTTAACTAAGTTCAATCTCATGCCTTAGGATGACATCAAGATTATCTAGTTTAGGCCAAATTTAATGCTCTTTATGCAACCTTCAATTATCCTCCTAGAATCTACAAGTCACTTAAGTAAACTCTAAGAAATAGCTTTGATAAATAAATAAAGTAGAAAGCTTGTAGGTAAAACTAGGATTGGGTTATCAAGTGGGTATGATCACATGTGCTTAAGGCATATAGTTGGCATGGTAACAAGCAGGTATTTGCTGGCATAGGTATCAGTATAAGCTTGCTAAGTTAATAGCTTGCAAGTATTGGCTTGCCTTGTGCAGAGCATGTTGGAGATATGCCCTAGAGGCAATAATAAATGTAGTTATTATTATATCTTTGTGTTTATGATAAATGTTTACATTCATGCTATAATAGTATTAACAAGGAAACATTAATACTTGTGTGATTTGTAAACTAAAATAGAGTCCCTAGTAAAGCCTCTTTATAATACTAGCTTGTTGGTTAATAAATGATTGTGGTTTACCTATCATGAACATTGAGATGTTATTAACAACAAGATCATATCGTTAGGAGAATGATATGGTGGACATACTCCTATAGATAAGCGTAGCATAAAGATCAAGTCATTTTAATAGTTCAATTGCTATATGCTTTCTGATACATAGTAACCTAATTCCTTCGACCATGAGATCATGCATATCACCTTTACCGGATGGATGCTTTGATGACATCAAACACCACACCGTAACTGGGTGGCTATAAAGGTGGCATTGAGTGTTCGGAAAGTATTGGTTGAGACACATGGATCAAGAGTGGGATTTGTCCATCCATATGACGGATAGATATACTCTGGGCCCTCTCGGTGGAATGTCATCCAATTAGCTTGCAAGAATGTGACTGGCTCACAAGGGATCACATATCACGGGAACGAGAAAATAGTACTTATCAGTAACGAGGTTGAACTAGGTATGCAGAGATATCGACGATCATAACCTCGGATAAGTAAACTATCGTGAGACAAAGGGAAATTCGTATCGTATGTAAGTGGTTCATTCGATCGCAAAGTAATCGTAGAAATATGTAGGAGCCATATGAATTTCCAGATTCCTCTATTGGTTATTGTTCGGAGAAGTGTCTCGATCATGTCCGCATAATTCACAAACCGTAGGGAGACACACTTAAGGATTCGACGTTGTTTGAGTAGTTATGGAATGATGAGAAAGAGACCGAATGTTGTTCGGAGTCTCGGATGGGATTTGGGATATCACGAGGAGATCCGGAATGGTCCGGAGAATAAGATTCATATAAGGAAAGTCCTGTTTCGGGGTTGGAGAATGGTTCCGGTGTTTTCATCGGGAATGTTCTAGAAGGTTCTGGAATGTCCGACACTCCGAAGGGGAAGGGTACATGAATGTGTCATACCAAGTTGAAATGATTGCATCATGTACTAGGTGTCATCGCTGAACAAAATAAAGGGTTTAATCAAATCCTAGTTTGAAAAGTCAAACGCCAATTTGAAAAGTCAAACGGCTATTTTGGGAAGTGGAGGGGAAGGTGGAAACCGAGTTGGGGAGGAGTTCCTCCCCTCCACCACCGGCCCCCTTGGGAAACCGAGTTGGGGAGGGACTTACCTCCCCTGGCGCGGCCCCTCCACCTATATAAGGAGGGGCAGGGCTGCCCCTCCTAGCACACAAGATCTCCACCCGAAACCCTAGCCCCGGCGCCGCCACCTCCTGCTGCCGCCGTCGCCTAGCTAAACCCTAGCCGCCGGCTTGCCCCCTCCTTGGTGTGTCTAAACCCTAGATCACCAAGGGCTCTCTCATAGTCCACCATACTCGCTCCGGCTTAAGGCGAAGCCCTGCGAGATCTCCCCTCTACTTCCGGTACCACGCCGTTGTGCTGCCGGAATCGCGAGGAGAGTGCCACAACCTCCGCTGCCTGCTGGAACAAGGGAGAGGAAGGTCTTCATTGAGTACCGAACGTGTGACCGACTACGGGAGCGCTGCCAGAACGCAGCGCCGGAAGGATCGTCTACGCGATCTTGAGATCGGGAAGAGTACGACTACATCACCCACGAGAATCCGCTCTCGTTAAACACTTTGGAATGTTCGAGGGTGAGTTATTCCATCGACTCGTTGCTACAATCTAGTAGATAGATCTTGGCTTGTTTGTTTGTATGCGGTAGAATTTTTTGTTTTCCATGCTACGAAACCCTACAGTGGTATCAGAGCCGTGTCTATATGTAGATCTGTTGCACGAGTAGAACACAATGGTCATTGTGGGCGTTGATGCTTTTATTGTCGATTGCTTCTTGTGTACTTTGCATCTTGCGGGATGTTGGGATGAAGCGGCCCGGGCTAACCTTACATGACATCGTTCATGAGACTTGCTCCACGCTTGACATGCAACTTGTATTGCATAAGTGGCTTTGCGGGTGCCTGTTTCTCCCAGCATAGTTAAGATTCAATTTACAATGGGTGATTAACAATGCTAGTATCAATGTTGTGGTTCTTGTTCGTAAGTTAGAACGACACTTATTGAAAGCCCCAAACCACGTAAAACATGCAAAGAAAGTAGAGGCGTCTAACTTTGTTTTGCAGGGGTGTGCAGTGATGTGATATGGCCATGATTGTGATTATATTTGATGTATGCAATGTTACTTATTGTAAGTTGACAACCGGCAGGAGCCATATGGTTGTCTTTAAATTCTGTTAAAACCCGCGTGTCTATTCAAAGTAGTTGTAATAGTTGAAGCCGGTGGACGACAACCATGAAGAAGCGTCATTGACCTTGATGCAATGCCGGTGATGATGGAGATCATGTTCGTGCTTGAAGATGGAGATTGGAAGCACAAAGAAGAAAGGCCATATCATATCACATATTATGAATTGCATGTGATGTTAAACCTTTATGCATCTTGTATTGCTTAGTTAACGACGGTAGCATTATAAGATGATCCCTCATGCACCTGAATTTCAAGTCATAAAGTGTTCACCCTTAGTTAGCACCGTTGCTAAAGCTTGTTGTTTCGAAGCACCACGTGATGATCGGGTGTGTTAGATTTCGCAAGTGTATACAACGTGAGCAAGCCAGATTTGCTCATGCGGAAGCTAAGGTTTGATCTTGACGAGCCTAGCATGTACAGACATGGTCTCGGAACACGGATCACCAAAAGGTAAAGCATGAATCATATAGTAGATATGATGAACATGTCGATTGTTCGCCGTTTAAACTATATCAACTCTCGTGATGATCGGTGTTGATGTGGTGGATTTGGTTCGTGTGATCACTAAAACAATGTGAGGGATATTGTTTTGAGTGGGAGTTCACCTAGATTAATTTAACTATTAATTAGAACTCAATTTGTCATAAACTTAGTCTAAACTATTGCAAATATGTTGTAGATCAATGGCGGCCCCTACCATCAATTTTAATGCGTTCCTAGAGAAAGAAAAGTTGAATAACAATGGAAGAAACTTCGCGGATTGGTTCCGCAATTTGAGGATTGTCCTCACAGCTGGTAATTTGACCTATGTGCTGGATGCACCGCTGGGTGACCCACCTGCAGCTACTGCTACCGATGAAGTAAAGAATGTTTACCTCGCTCGGAAGACTCAGTACTCCACAGTTCAGTGTGCTATCTTGTATGGTTTAGAATTGGAGCTTCAGAAAAGGTTTGAGAATTCAGACCCACATGATATTGTCCGTGATCTCAAATTGATCTTTGAGACTCACGCGGCAATTGAGAGCTATGAGGCTTCTGAAAAGTTCTTTAACTGCAAGATGGAAGAGGGCAGCTCCGTCAGTGAGCATGTGCTTAAGATGTCTGGGCACACAAACAAACTTCAAAGCTTGGGTATAGTGATTCCTAATGCTTTGGGGATTTATCGTGTCCTCCAATCACTACCACCAAGTTACAAGAACTTTGTGATGAACTACAAATATGCAAAACATGAACAAGCAGTTGCCAGAACTGTTTGCTATGTTAAAATCTGCAGAAGTGGAGATCAAGAAAGAGCACCAAGTGTTGATGGTCAATAAGACCACCAAATTCAAGAAAGGCAAGTCTAAGCAAAAGGGACACTTCAAGAAGGGTGGTAAGAAAGTTACTACGCCGACGAAGAAGACCAAGGCTGGACCTAAGCCTGATACTGAGTGCTTTTACTGCAAGGGAGAAGGTCATTGGAAGCGGAATTGCCCAAAGTACTTGGCGGATTTGAAGAACGGCAACATCAAGAAGAAAGGTATATCCTATATACATGTTATTGATGTGTATCTCACTAGTACTCGTAGTAGTGCCTGGTTATTTGATACTGGTTCGGTTGCTCATATTTGTAACTCGAAACAGGTGCTGCAGAATAAATGGAAGCTAGCGAAGAACGAGGTGACGATGCGCGTGGGAAACAGATCAAAGGTTGATGTGATTGCGGTCGGCACGCTACCCCTTCATCTACCATCGGGATTAGTTTTATACTTAAATAATTGTTATTTGGTGCCTGCGTTAAGGATCTTGTTTATTGCGAGACGGTTACTTGTTTAAATCCGAGAATAATGGTTGTTCGATTTATATGAGTAATATGTTTTATGCACATGCACCTTTGATATATGGTCTATTCTTATTGAATCTCGATAGTGGAAATACACATATTAATAACATTGAGGCTAAACGTTTGAAATCGAGCGATAACTCGACCTATATGTGGCACTGTCGTCTTGGTCACATTGGAGTGAAGCGTATGAAGAAACTCCATTCCGATGGACTTCTTGAATCACTTGATTTTGAATCACTTGAAAGATGCGAAGCATGTCTGATGGGTAAAATGACTAAGACTCCATTTTCTGGTATGATGGAGCGAGCTACGGACTTATTGGAAATCATACATACCGATGTGTGTGGTCTAATGAGTGTAGCATCGCGCGGTGGTTATCGTTATGTTCTTGCCTTCACGGATGACTTGAGTAGATATGGGTATATCTATTTCATGAAACATAAGTCCGAAACTTTTGAGAAGTTTAAGGAATTTCAAAGTGAGGTAGAGAATCAACGTAACAAGAAGATTAAATTTCTGCGTTCTGATCGTGGAGGTGAATATCTAAGTTACGAGTTTGGCGAGCATTTGAAGAAATGCGGAATACTTTCACAATTGACACCGCCGGGAACACCACATCGTAATGGTGTGTCCGAACATCGTAATCGAACTCTCTTAGATATGGTTCATTCTGTGATGTCACTTACAGATTTACCGCTATCATTTTGGGGTTATGCATTAGAAACAGCCGCATTCACTTTAAATAGGGCACCATCTAAATCCGTTGAAACGACACCTTATGAATTATGGTTTGGGAAGAAACCTAAATTTTCGTTCCTTAAAGTTTGGGGTTGCGAAGCCTATGTAAAGAAGTTACAGCCGGACAAGCTTGAACCCAAAGCGGAAAAATGCGTCTTCATAGGATACCCGAAGGAAACTATTGGGTATACCTTCTATCATAGATCCGAGGGCAAAATCTTCGTTGCCAAGAATGGATCCTTTCTAGAGAAAGAATTTCTCTCGAAAGAAGTGACTGGAAGGAAAGTAGAACTCGATGAGGTTGTCGAACCTTCTCTCGAACTTGCGAGTAGTGCAGCACCGGAAGAAGTTCCTGTGGTGCATGCACCAATAAGAGAGGAAGCTAGTGATGATGATCATGAAACTTCGGTTGTAGTTGCTACAGAGCCTCGCAGGTCAACGAGAACTCGTACCACTCCAGATTGGTATGATCCCGTTATGAGTGTCATGTTGGTGGACAACACCGATGACCCTGCGACATATGAGGAAGCGATGATGAGCCCAGATTCCAATAAATGGCAAGAAGCCATGAAATCCGAGATTGGATCCATGTACGAAAACCAAGTATGGACTTTGGTGGACTTACCGGATGGCCGGAAGGCTGTCGAGAACAAATGGATTTTCAAGAAGAAAACAGATGCTGATGGTAATGTTACTGTCTATAAAGCTCGACTTGTCGCAAAAGGGTTTTGGAAAATTCAAGGAGTTGACTACGATGAGACTTTCTCACCTGTAGCGAAGCTAAAGTCTGTGAGGATTATGTTAGCAATCGCTGCATATTATGATTATGAGATATGGCAGATGGATGTTAAAACAGCATTCCTCAATGGAGACATTGATGAAGAGTTGTATATGATGCAACCCAAAGGTTTTGTCGATCCTAAAGATGCTAACAAGGTATGCAAACTTCAACGGTCCATCTATGGATTGAAGCAAGCATCCCGAAGTTGGAATCAACGTTTTGATAAGGTGATCAAAAGTTTTGGTTTTATACAAACTTATGGAGAAGCTTGTATTTACAAGAAAGTGAGTGGGAGCTCTGTAGCATTCTTAATACTATATGTAGATGACATATTGTTGATGGGGAATGATGTGGACCTTCTTAATAGTGTCAAGGAATATTTGAATAATAGTTTTTCAATGAAGTATCTTGGCGAAGCAGCTTACATATTAGGCATAAAGATTTATAGAGATAGATCGAGACGCCTAATATCATTGTCACAAAGTACATATTTGGACAAAGTTCTAAAGAGGTTTGGAATGGAAGATATCAAGAAAGGGTTCTTGCCCATGTTGCCCAATACGACCTTGAGTAAAACTCAAAGTCCGACAACGGCAGAAGATAGAGAAAGAATGAGTAAGACTCCCTATGCCTCAGCCTTAGGATCTCTAATGTATGCCATGCTATGTACTAGACCCGACATTGCATATGATGTTAGTTTAACTAGCAGATATCAAAGTGATCCAGGAGTGGATCATTGGACAGCGGTCAAAAACATCCTTAAGTACTTGAGAAGAACTAAGGATATGGTTCTTTCTTATGGAGGTGATGAACAACTCATTGTTAATGGTTACACCGATGCTAGTTGGAACACCGATCCTGATGATTCTAAATCACAATCTGGATACGTATTTACTTTGAATGGTGCAGCAGTTAGCTGGAGGAGTGCAAAGCAAAGCGTTGTGGCGAGATCTTCAACTGAATCGGAATACATGGCTGCTTGGGAGGCTTCACAAGAAGCGATATGGATGAAAGAGTTCATTACAGAGCTGGGTGTGGTTCCTAGTGCGCTGGACCCAATGTCTATCTATTGTGATAACATGGGCGCCATAGCCAATGCGCAAGAACCAAGGTCACACAAGAAGCTGAAGCACATCAAGCTACGTTTTCACGCTATTCGAGAACATGTCCAAGATGGGGACATAAAGATTTGCAAAGTACACACAGATCTGAATGTGGCGGATCCGTTGACTAAACCTCTCCCGAGGGCAAAACATGACCAGCACCAAACTGCCATGGGTGTTCAGTATATTACCATGTAATCTAGATTAGATGACTCTAGTGCAAGTGGGAGACTGTTGGAGATATGCCCTAGAAGAAATAATAAATGTAGTTATTATTATATCTTTGTGTTTATGATAAATGTTTACATTCATGCTATAATAGTATTAACAAGGAAACATTAATACTTGTGTGATTTGTAAACTAAAATAGAGTCCCTAGTAAAGCCTCTTTATAATACTAGCTTGTTGGTTAATAAATGATTGTGGTTTCCCTATCATGAACATTGAGATGTTATTAAAAACAAGATCATATCATTAGGAGAATGATATGGTGGACATACTCCTATAGATAAGCGTAGCATAAAGATCAAGTTATTTTAATAGTTCAATTGCTATATTCTTTCTGATACATAGTAACCTAATTCCTTCGACCATGAGATCATGCATATCACCTTTACCGGATGGATGCTTTGATGACATCAAACACCACACCGTAACTGGGTGGCTATAAAGGTGGCATTGAGTGTTCGGAAAGTATTGGTTGAGACACATGGATCAAGAGTGGTATTTGTCCATCCATATGACGGATAGATAGCTTGCAAGCATGTGACTGGCTCACAAGGGATCACATATCACGGGAACGAGAAAAGAGTACTTATCAGTAACGAGGTTGAACTAGGTATGCAGAGATACCGACGATCATAACCTCGGATAAGTAAACTATCGTGAGACAAAGGGAAATTGGTATCGTATGTAAGTGGTTCATTCGATCGCAAAGTAATCATAGAAATATGTGGGAGCCATATGAATTTCCAGATTCCTCTATTGGTTATTGTTCGGAGAAGTGTCTCGATCATGTCCGCATAATTCACAAACCGTAGGGAGACACACTTAAGGATTCGACGTTGTTTGAGTAGTTATGGAATGATGAGAAAGAGACCGAATGTTGTTCGGAGTCTCGGATGAGATTCGGGATATCACGAGGAGATCCGGAATGGTCCGGAGAATAAGATTCATATAAGGAAAGTCCTGTTTCGGGGTTGGAGAATGGTTCCGGTGTTTTCATCGGGAATGTTCTAGAAGGTTCCGGATGTCCGGCACTCCGAAGGGGAAGGGTACATGAATGTGTCATACCAAGTTGGAATGATTGCATCATGTACTAGGTGTCATCGCTGAACAAAATAAAGGGTTTAATCAAATCCTAGTTTGAAAAGTCAAACGCCAATTTGAAAAGTCAAACGGCTATTTTGGGAAGTGGAGGGGAAGGTGGAAACCAAGTTGGGGAGGAGTTCCTCCCCTCCACCGCCGGCCCCCTTGGGAAACCGAGTTGGGGAGGGACTCCCCTTCCCTGGCGCGGCCCCTCCACCTATATAAGGAGGGGCAGGGCTGCCCCTCCTAGCACACAAGATCTCCACCCAAAACCCTAGCCCCGACGCCGCCACCTCCTGCTGCCGCCGCCTAGGGCAAACCGCCGCCGTCGCCTAGCTAAACCCTAGCCGCCGGCTTGCCCCCTCCTTGGTGTGTCTAAACCCTAGATCACCGAGGGCTCTCTCATAGTCCACCATACTCGCTCCGGCTTAAGGCGAAGCCCTGCGAGATCTCCCCTCTACTTCCGGTACCACGCCGTTGTGCTGCCGGAATCGTGAGGAGAGTGCCACAACCTCCGCTGCCTGCTGGAACAAGGGAGAGGAAGGTCTTCGTTGAGTACTGAACGTGTGACCGACTACGGGAGCGCTGCCGGAACGTAGCGCCGGAAGGATCGTCTACGCGATCTTGAGATCGGGAAGAGTACGACTACATCACCCACGAGAATCCGCGCTCGTTAAACACTTTGGAATGTTCGAGGGTGAGTTATTCCATTGACTCGTTGCTACAATCTAGTAGATAGATCTTGGCTTGTTTGTTTGTATGCGGTAGAATTTTTTTGTTTTCCATGCTACGAAACCCTATAGAGCAGTGGTTGAAGTTCTCCTCGGATTCTTCTTCGCAGTATCCTCCTTCCTCCTCGTATCCTTGGTCGGTACTAGCGTCTATAAATAAATACGAGGTACACAATCACCAAACAATACTTAACTACTTTCAAACATCACACAAAAGGTGTTCTATAGATGATCTAGCATCGTCACTAATATCACAAGAATAAAGCATTGTCTTATTTATTTATTTTTAGAAAAGTAATTTCTACACATTGAAAAACTACTTAAGATTTAATATTCTCCAACTCAAACATGAGATCATGTTGACACATGTCATCACCACATATTTCAGTACATGAGAATGTGATTTAAAGTGGTGTCACAGTTTAATAAGTTTTAACCTTTTTATTTTAAATCATTAAAGTGGCTAGAAATGCCTATGTGGCATTCTTTTATTAATTGAACATTATTTCTGTAATTAAACCCATATATTTTTATATATTCTGAAAGGTATGATCAATTATGATTTTTGAGAGTTGGAATCAACTCAAAAGCTATTATGGTTTAAATTTGAAAAATGTTTTAATGCAGAAAAGCTTCTGCCTTGTTATATTTACCAAGGTTGATCTATAGATCCAAATGATTTGAATCCAACGGGCTTGGATTAAGCATTTCAATATCTTTCTAACAAAATTGGTTTCATGCAATTTGGTTAACTGAATCGAGCTGGGTTTATTTTTGAAACTAGGTACAGAACTGGGTTTGAATATAAATAGAAAAAGCTAAATTCAAATGAGTGGGCTGCGCGGGAAGTGTTATTGGGCCGGCCTAGTGTCACTCCGCAGCGCGGGGCACAACTGACAGGGGGGTCTACTAGTCAGTGGCTCTTTAAACGCGAAGCGGTACGGGGCGATGTGGCGCGTTGGATTAAAATGAAGATCGACGGCTGATGGTCGTCATCGACGATGAACAAGTCACCGATGAGATCGAACCCTAGCGGCTCAGTGGGGGTGCATAGGGGGCATACCAGGGCTCCAGTGACGATGGCGAGGCGGGCAAACGACGAAGTTGACGACGGTGAACTCAGGGGTGGTCGCGGCAGCTCCGAGGGTGGACGAAATCAACGGCTCCTCTGCAGCGGCGAGCTCCAGCCAAATTCTGGCGATGCGCTGCTCGCCTTGCTCCGGCTAAGGGGTGGAACAATCAGTGAGGTGAGGGGAGTGAGATGGTGTGAAGAAATCGAGCGGGGGTTGTCTCCTTTTATAGGCCCGACGGCGAGACCGAGAGGGATGGGCAGACGACGATGGCGACACGGCTACAGGCGGCTAGAGGCATGGCCGAGGTTGGCGATCGACGAGCGGTCTCCTAGCGATGCTCTATGGTTTAAATTCGCGTGTAGGGGCGGTGGCAATTGGTCGGGAACGTGCGGTGCTCTGCGAGGCAGAGGCGGCGAACTCCTCGGCGAGCGGTGGCTACGGGTACGGGCGGTGAAACGATCATGGCTGGTGGTCTCCTGGGACGGTAGGGTGCATGCTGGCGGGCGGCGAGGGCTCGAGGTGGTCGGGTTGCGTGGGAACGGCGCGTGCTTTGCGGTGCGCGTCAGCATGGTCGACAGTGGCGCGGGCGCGACATTCCTGGCGGTTCTTGTCGTTGTCTTCGAGCTAGGGCTGGTCGAGAGGGGGCGGTGAGGCATGGGTTGCATGCTAGACAAGGTTGGCACGGCTAGTTCTCCTCCTAGCTTGCTGTCCACACTGGGGTGACATGGGTGCTCTCGGCCTGTTCACCATTGATGACATTGGCGAGCTTACAGTGGTGATAGAGATTAGTTAAGGTTGCTAGATGATCTACTGAGGCTAGTGTAACCAGAGAGGGAACAAAGTTGGCTCAAAACACTGCTCAAAATAGTGTTTGTGATTTTATTGATTTGAATCTGCAACCTGTTTGATGAAATGGCCGCATGAACTTAAGTTTTGAATTTTGAAAAGATTTTTGGTGGGTGTGCTAGGCATGTGTTGAGGATTCTGTGGATGCCTGGGTTTTGAAAATTGAGCGTGTTTGAGTGGTTTTTGAAATAGTGGGATCTTCCCATATGAAATAGATTCAATTTTAAACTGTCATTTAAACCATGCATTCAAATGTTTTTGCATGATCACAAAGAGGGCCTTGGTACCTTGTTATGAGTACTATCAAGGGGTGCAAAGATCTATATATGTTTCTGTTAAGTTCTGAAAGTTAGAGATAGCCAAAGTAGGCATGGGAGTTAATTTGGCCAAAGTGACCATTCACTTAATTTGTTGGTTTTGATTTGTTTGTCTTTGGGAAAAGTTTGGGGATTGTTTAGATGATGTTTATTTCACCTAAGAATCATTTTACAAGCAAAGAGACACAGAACCATGGCAATTCAAAAGAATCCAAATGTTAATGCACACCCATATGAATGCTTTCATATTTTTAATTGGAAAAGTTTTTTATAACCCAAATTTTGATGATTAGAGTTTTATGATCCAAGTTTAGTATTTTTGGGATGTTACAAACCCTCCCCCCTTAAACAAAATCTCGTCCTGAGATTTGAAAAAAGGACGAAAAAGATTACCTAGGATTTGAAGAGATCGGGAAACTCCGTCCTGATGTGATCTTCGCGCTCCCAGGTAGCTTCCTCTTCTATGTGGTTGCTCCACTGAATATTGAGAAACTTGATGCTTCGGGTTCTGGTAGTTCTGAAGGCTTCTTCCAAAATACGGATGGGTACTTCGGGATAGGTCAGGTCATCGTTGATTTCTATGGTCCGATGATCAATATTCTTGAACACTTCGGTCTTCTCTGGAACTTCGAGGCACTTGCGAAGTAATGAGATATGGAACACGTTGTGCACGGCTGACATCTCCTTGGGTAGTTCCAATTGATACGACACTTCTCCTCGATGGTTCAGAATCTTGAAGGGTCCGATATATCTGGGGGCTAACTTTCCTTTCAGTTGGAAACGATGCATTCCTTTCAATGGAGACACCTTAAGATACACAAAATCTCCTATGTTGAAGGCGAGGTCTCGACGTCTCTTGTCGGTGTAACTCTTCTGTCTGGACTGGGCTGTCTTGAGGTGCTCATGAATCTTGTGAAACTTATCTTTTGCTTCTCGTAGGATATCGGGTATGAAAATCTGACTCTCTCCTACTTCCGACTAGTTCAAAGGGGTGCGACACTTCCTTCCATACATGAATTAAAATGGGGCCATTTGCAAACTAGCTTGATAACTGTTGTTGTATGAAAATTCTGCAAATGGCAGACAGTCTTCACACTTAGATACATATTCTAACACACATGCTCTCAGCATATCTTCGATTATTTGATTTACTCGCTCCGTTTGTCCATCGGTCTGAGGGTGATACGCGATGCTGAAATCTAGGCGGGTTCCTAAACCTTCTTGGACTTTCTTCCAGAATCTCGAGGTAAACTGAGTTCCTCGATCCGATACGATGTTCTTGGAGACTCCATGCAATCTGACGATTCTAGCGATGTATAACTCCGCTATCTTCAAACTCTGATATGTGGTCTTGACAGGTAAGAAATGGGCGAATTTGGACAATATGTCCACTATGACCCAGATAGAGTCATTTTCCCTACTAGAAGTAGGCAATCCGGTGATAAAGTCCATTCCAACGGAATCCCATTTCCATTCCGGAATCTGCAATGGTTGCAACAATCCAGCAGGTCTTTGATGTCCTACCTTGACTCGCTGACATATATCACACTTGGCGATATATCTTCCGATTTCTCTCTTCATCTTATGCCACCAAAATTGTTCCTTCAAATCTTGATACATCTTCGTTCCTCCGGGGTGGATAGAATAAAGAGTATCATGAGCTTCCTTCAGAATAACTTCTTTCAACTCAGAATGTGCTGGTACACAAAGGCGTCCTTTGTACCACATAACTCCTTCTTCGTCTTCGGTGAATCCGGGTACTTTGCCTGTACCGATACGATGCTTGATTCCATCGATACTAGCATTTCCTTTCTACGCCTCTTTGATCTGGCTAATCAAAGTGGGTTGAAGTTCTATGCTAGCCAAAAATCCTTCACTCACTAATTCCATTCGGAAATATTCCATCTCTTTGTGCAAGCTTGGTTGCTCCTTCAAAATCATGGAGTTCAAGCGGCACGACAATCTGCTAAGGGCATCTGCTACCACATTGGCTTTACCGGGGTGATAGTGAATGTCCAGATCATAATCCTTGATTAGCTCAATCCATCTTCTCTATCTCATATTTAGCTCCTTCTGAGTGAATATATAATTCAGACTCTTGTGATCCGAATAGATCTCACAATGGTTTCCCATCAGGTAATGCCTCCATGTCTTTAGGGCTAGAACTACGGCTACGAGCTCGAAGTCATGGGTTGGGTAATTTTGCTCATGTTGTTTCAGTTGTCGAGATAGATAAGATATAACTTTGCCTTCTTGCATTAGCACACATCCGAGACCGATCTTGGATGCGTCACAATACACGTCAAAGGGCTTCGTGATATCCGGCATGATTAAGATTGGGGCTGAAATCAATCTCGTCTTGAGTTCTTGAAAACTCGCTTCACATTTGTCGGTCCATTCAAACTTCTTGTCCTTCTTCAACAATTGGGTCATGGGTCTGGCGATACTCGAGAATCCTTCTACGAACTTGCGGTAATATCCCGCCAATCCGAAAAATGCACGAACTTGGGTTTGAGTGGTTGGGGCTTGCCAATCTTCGACATCTTTCACCTTTGCAGGGTCAATGGCAATTCCTCCGGCTGATACAATGTGGCCGAGGAATCCTACCTCCTGTAACCAGAATTCACATTTGCTAAACTTGGCATACAACTGATGCTCTCTAAGGGTTCCAAGAATGGTCCTTAGGTGTAGCTCATGTTCTTCTTCCGATTTGGAATAAATCAGAATGTCATCGATGAAAACAACGACAAACTTATCCAGGAAGTCCATAAAAATCTTATTCATGAGATTCATGAAATAATCGGGGGCATTGGTTAATCCAAAATACATGACAGTATACTCGTATAATCCATATCTGGTGGTAAAGGCAGTCTTTGGAATATCCTCCGCACAAATCTTGAGTTGATGATAGCCTGTTCTAAGATCAATCTTAGAAAACACTTTGGCACCGGTCAACTGATCAAACAAATCTATTATCTTGGGCAATGGGTACTTGTTCTTGATAGTGAAATCATTCAACTTCCGATAATCTGTACACAAACGGTTTCCTCCATCCTTCTTGTCCACAAACAAGACAGGTGATCTCTATGGTGACGCACTTGATTGAATCAATCCAATTTCCAACATGGCATCAAGTTGCTTCTTCAGTTCTGCTAGTTCAGACGGGTTCATACTATATGGTCTCTAGGCTATGGGTCCCGTTCCGGGGATTAGTTCAATGATAAACTCGATATCCCGATCTGGGGGCATACCGGGCAAAACATCTGGAAATACATCGGGGTATTCACAGACTATCCGGACTTGGTCAATGGTAGGTTGGGATATACTCTTGTTGCACTTGAATTGACGAGGTAAGGTTTCAGATACATGCTTGACTGATATTCCGGCTGTACTGGTCATGGTTATGGATTTCTTGGCACAGTCAATCAATCCTTTATGTTTGGACATCCAATCCATTCCTAGTACTACTTCCAAACCTTTAGTTCCGAGTACTATCACATTAGCATAAAAATCTATGCCATGGATTCGGATAGGGACGGCTTTGCAAATTTGCCTAGCTTTGGTGGTTGAACCGGGGATTTGAACAATCATAACATGCTTCAGTTTGGTTGGTTGAATCTTACTAGTGCATGCAAATTCTTTGGTGACAAATGAGTGCTATGCACCAGAATCAAACGACACTCTAGCAAGTACCGAATTTACAGAAAACATACCCATCACGACATCTGGCGCTTCCTAGGCTTCTTCCGCATGCATGAGAAAAAGACGGCCATTGCGGTTGAGCGAATTCCCTAGGGCAAACCTTCTTCCGGGCTGAACACGATGCTGCTGCTGAGCTGGGGCATTTGCATTGGGGGCTGTGACATTCTTCTTGGGCACTCATTGGAGTAGTGACCCTTATTTCCATAGTCATAACAAGTCACTTGCGACTTGTCCTTTGCTGCAACAAGTACAACATTGCTTCCAGTCCTCGGGGCAGTGTTGGTGTTGGTGGTAGCATTGTTGTTGTTGAACTTGGGTGGGGCACGGTTGAAATTGCTAGAGTTCCGAGGTTGTTGTGATTTCCTCCAGGCCTTGGGTTTCCACGATTGGGATAGGTCGAACGGTTCATTGGGGTCTACTGGTTCTTGGGGCAAATCCTGGAGATGGGTTAGGGCGATACTTTGGGGTCTGATGGGTTCCTGGCTGATGCATCATGCGACGCTTGCGGTTCTCATTGGCTTGGTTGATCTTTCCTTCCATCTGGATGGCAGAGTCGACAAGGGCTTCAATATCAGCAAAGGGGATATTGACTAACATATTCTGCATCTCATCATGCAAACCATTCAGGAATCTCTCTTTCTTCTTGGCTTCAGTGTCAATATCATCCGGGGCATACCTAGCTAACGACAAGAATTTGTCATGGTATTCCACTACAGTCATCCTTCCTTGCTTCAATTCTCTGAACTCATCTCTCATTCTCTTGATCAAACCCGGTGGCACATGGGTTCTGCTGAACTTGACCTTGAATTCTTACCAGGTCATCATCTGTCCTCCGGTCATTGCACGAACACTGTTCCACCATGCTCTTGCATCTCCGGCTAGATAATGGGTGGCGAACAGAACTATCTCGTTAGATTCCACTCCGGCGACTTCCAGGTTGTTTTCCATGGTTTGCAGCCAATCATCGGCGTCTAAGGGATCTTCTGACTTAGTGAAAACAGGTGGGTTGGTGTTCTGGAAATTCTTGAGCTTAGATCCATGGTTGTCCTGGTTTCCGTGGCCTTGATTGTTGTGGGCTAGATGAGCTATCTGCTAAAGGGTGGCTAGGTTGGCTTGACGTTCGGCTCTTTCGGCTTCGCGGTCAGAAACCAAATTTGTAGGATCTGCAACATCGGGTCCGGGGATGAACCATTTCCTCCGCGTGGCATCTGAAGATTGAGATAGATCATGAGAAAAGAGGGAAATTTCTAAGGTTCCGGGACTTTGAAAAGTTTTTAAAGTTTGACTCAGATTTTTCCAGCAACTTTCTTTTCATTCATTCATTCATAGCACACAATACAAACACACACCACAAAACAATAAAAGCGGATGGTTTTAAGAACCATTCTGGAAACTACGATACAATGGGACCGAATACCACTCACTACGCTAGTGCTCAAGTGCTACTACTCCTCGGAGTCGGTGTATTCGTCATCCTCATCATTATCGTCGTCATTGATGAAGGCGAAGTCATCCTCATCGATGAAGAAATCCATAGCCTGATCCTCTAGAAAATTATCATCACTGAGATAGGAGTAGGGGTCTCCACGAAGATCCTCTCTGGCATTCTCCCTTTCCTCCAACTGCATGTCTCTCTCGTGGATGGTCTCCTCCAAATCCGAGATATGGTGGCGAAGACGAGCAATGATGCGCTCCTTCTTGTCGAGCTGACGGCGGTGAGACTTGCGATCCTTTGCTAGCATGGCGATGGTCTGATCCTTCGTCTTGATGATGGCGGACTTATGGTTGGAGTAGTCACGGAAATTGTCCAATTCCTGCTGACGATCGTACATCATGAAGCTAAGGTGGTCCAACTGAGTCTTCAGCTCGTGGTGGTATGGGGCTTCCAGTGGCTGTCCCATAGCATCACGCCTTGGACAAAACTCAAAGAGGGTACCCTTGATCTGGTTGATACTCTGCCCACACAGACGGGCAAGAGCTTCCTGCATGGCCCTGGCAATTCCATCTAGCTAGTTGTTTTCTCTTAAGGTGAACTGAATTCCCTCGGCAGTGGGAGGTTCAATCTTTCCTCGGAGACTTGCAACAATTAGCCACTGCAGATCTTCTCCTCCTTGATCACTGAGCTGAGCTCCGAAGAACTTGGGGTGCGAACGCTCCAGAAGTTCCGAAAGCTGGTCCAAATCCCGCTCAAAGATAAGATCTCCTCCATTCCCCAACTGATAAAACTTGTTGTACTTCACCTCCATCTATAAGAATATAGGATGAGTAAGTTAGTAGAGTGATCAAGTGTGTCAAATTTTATGTATTTTGCAAGAGTTTTTGAGGAACATAAATTTTTATGAAAGAATCAAGGTGATAAGAATGGGAATAAGTTTTTGTAAATATTTGCTTCCTTTGGTTTTGAAACTAAGTTTTTGATTCAAACATCCAGTCTAACTAGGGTCTCCTATGGTCAGGATGTCTCTAATACCAACTTGTCAACACCCAGATTTTTAATCCTAGATGTCTGTTATGCCATACAACGCAATCCTAGGATTACCATTTTTGCGAGACATAACAGAATTGGATACCACAGTACATCATCCATTACAAACCATACATAAGGTCTTACACAATTAAGGATCTCATGATCCAGTTCTTAATACAACTCAAGCAGCGGAATACGTAATAATAAAGGTAGCGTAGGCGAAGCTCCATCTTCGGGGTCACAGGCAATGCTGACGATGGGAGATGATCCTAGTTGTCATAACCTTCCTGGGGTCCATCATCCTGGTACTCCTCTTCATAGTCTGGCCACGGGAATAGCCAGGGACAAAGCCATGAGTACTCTTTAAGTACTCGCAAACTAATACTAACAAGTGAAGGGGTTTTTTGTAATAGGACACTAAGCTCTATGGTTGTTTTGCAAAAAGCTAGATTTACCTCTACTAAGTTCAGAAGCAAGAAAAGCTAGTTAAAGTTTTATAACACCTAAGTGGGAACTTGTATTTCATATCACAACTCTGTTGTGGTCAAGTCAAAATCTCAATTCATTTCATAAGTCATTTTGAAAACATCTGACGGGGGAACAGTATGTCCACTCCAACTGTCCATAACCGCAGACGCGGCTATTCGAATAGTTTGACACTCTGCACAGATTGTACACTTTCACCACAACATTCGATACATCCGTCAGGAACAAATCCTGAATTCACCATACTCAGTATGCGGATAATCAATCCTAACCTTTCAATTACACGCCCTAGTATAGGCACCTCTCCTGTGAGTTTGGCCTCCCAACCATGACCAACTGTCATCTTGGGTACTGCACAGGTGGACAATCTTCACAAGGTAGCCTCAGCTCAGACCTTGGCCGTGAGGGAACCCATACTAAGGTATACAAGTTTCCAGTCAAGCCCTACCCAATTTTCGGGTATTGTGGTTGTACGGTAAATTGGAATGGTATCGCATCCAGACAACCATCAGTTTTATAAAGGGCTAAGGCTCATGCCTCAACATTTTCATCACCAAAATCATCTGGTGTTCGGAAACACATGTCAAAACATCTCAGTAGAATGACTCATCATTCTAAGGTTTTCATAGCCATTTTCCACCAAGTATTCCCATCTAAAGTTGATCAAGTTTTATGCTTAGCACTAGCATCTACAAATGGGAGTAAGTACTAATGAGGGGTGGTAAACTAGTGGAGTTTAACTAAGTTCAATCTCATGCCTTAGGATGACATCAAGATTATCTAGCTTAGGCCAAATTTAATGCTCTTTATGCAACCTTCAATTATCCTCCTAGAATCTACAAGTCACTTAAGTAAACTCTAAGAAATAACTTTGATAAATAAATAAAGTAGAAAGCTTGTAGGTAAAACTAGGATTGGGTTATCAAGTGGGTATGATCACATGTGCTTAAGGCATATAGTTGGCATGGTAACAAGCAGATATTTGCTTGCATAGGTATCAGTATAAGCTTGCTAAGTTAATAGCTTGCAAGTATTGGCTTGCCTTGTGCAGAGCAGTGGTTAAAGTTCTCCTCGGCTTCTTCTTCGTAGTATCCTCCTTCCTCCTCGTATCCTTGGTCGGTACTAGCGTCTATAAATAAATACGAGGTACACAATCACCAAACAATACTTAACTACTTTCAAGCATCACACAAAAGGTGTTCTATAGATGATCTAGCACCATCACTAATATCACAAGAATAAAGCATTTGTCTTATTTATTTATTTTTAGAAAAGTAATTTCTACTCATTGAAAAACTATTTAATATTTAATATTCTCCAACTCAAACATGGGATCATGTTGACACATGTCATCACCACATATTTTAGTACATGAGAATGTGATTTAAAGTGGTGTCACAGTTTAATAAGGTTTAACCTTTTTATTTTAAATCATTAAAGTGGCTAGAAATGCCTATGTGGCATTCTTTTATTACTTGAACATTATTTCTGTAAGTAAACCCATATATTTTTATATATTCTGAAAGGTATGATCAATTATGATTTTTGAGAGTTGGAATCAACTCAAAAGCTATTATGGTTTAAATTTGAAAAATGTTTGAATGCAGAAAAGCTTCTGTCTTGTTATTTTTACCAAGGTTGATCTATAGATCCAAATGATTTGAATCCAATGGGCTTGGATTAAGCATTTCAATATCTTTCTAACAAAATTGGTTTCATGCAATTTGGTTAACTGAATCGAGCTGGGTTGATTTTTGAAACTAGGTACAGAACTGGGTTTGAATATAAATAGAAAAAGCTAAATTCAAATGAGTGGGCTGCGCGGGAAGTGTTATTGGGCCGGCCCAGTGTCACTCCGCAGCGCGAGGCACAACTGACAGGGGGGTCTACTAGTCAGTGGCTCTTTAAACGTGAAGCGGTAAAGGGCGAGGTGGCGCGTTGGATTAGAATGAAGATCGACGGCTGAGGGTCGTCGTCGACGATGAACAAGTCACCGGCGAGCTCGAACCCTAGCGGATCAGTGGGGGTGCATAGGGGGCATACCAGGGCTCCAGTGACGATGGCGAGGCGGGCAAACGACGAAGTTGACGGCGGTGAACTCAGAGGTGGTCGCGGCAGCTCCGGGGGTGGACGAAATCAACGGCTCCTCTGCTCCTCTGCAGCGGCGAGCTCCGGCCAAATTCCGGCGATGCGCTGCTCTCCTTGCTCCTGCTAAGGGGTGGAACGATCAGTGAGGTGAGGGGAGTGAAATGGTGTGAAGAAATCGAGCGGGGGTCGTCTCCTTTTATAGGCCCGACGGCGAGACCGAGAGGGATGGGCAGACGACGGTGGCGACACAGCTACGGGCGGCTAGAGGCATGGCCAAGGTTGGCGATCGACGGGCGGTCTTCTAGCGATGCTCTATGGTTTAAATTCGCGTGTAGGGGCGGTGGCAATTGGTCGGGAACGTGCGGTGCTCTGCGAGGCAGAGGCGGCGAACTCCGCGGCGAGCGGTGGCTACGGGGTATGGGCGGTGAAACGATCATGTCTGGTGGTCTCCTGGGACGGTAGGGTGCATGCTGGCGGGCGGCGAGGGCTCGAGGTGGTCGGGTTGCGTGGGAACGGCGCGTGCTCTGCGGTGCGCATCAGCATGGTCGACAGCGGCGCAGGCGCGGCATTCCTGGCGGTTCTGGTCATTGTCTTCGAGCTAAGCTGGTCGAGAGGGGGCGGTGAGGCATGGGCTGCATGCTATACAAGGTTGGCACGGCTAGTTCTCCTCCTAGCTTGATGTCCACACTGGGGTGACATGGGTGCTCTCGGCATGTTCACCATTGATGACATTGGCGAGCTTACAGTGGTGCTAGAGATTAGTTAAGGTTGCTAGATGATCTACTGAGGCTAGTGTAACCAGAGAGGGAACAATGTTGGCTCAAAACACTACTCAAAATAGTGTTTGTGATTTTGTTGATTTGAATCTGCAACCTGTTTGATGAAATGGCCGCATGAACTTAAGTTTTGAATTTTGAAAAGATTTTTGGTGGGTGTGCTAGGCATGTGTTGAGGATTCTGTGGATGCTTGGGTTTTGAAAATTGAGCTTGTTTGAGTGATTTTTGAAATAGTGGGATCTTCCCATATGAAATAGATTCAATTTTAAACTGTCATTTAAACCATGCATTCAAATGTTTTTGCATGATCACAAAGTGGGCCTTGGTACCTTGTTATGAGTACTATCAAGGGGTGCAAAGATCTATATATGTTTCTGTTAAGTTCTGAAAGTTAGAGATAGCCAAAGTAGGCATGGGAGTTAATTTGGCCAAAGTGACCATTCACTTAATTTGTTGGTTTTGATTTGTTTGTCTTTGGGAAAAGTTTGGGGATTGTTTAGATGATGTTTATTTCACCTAAGAATCATTTTACAAGCAAAGAGACACATAACCATGGCAATTCAAAAGAATCCAAATGTTAATGCACACCCATATGAATGCTTTCATATTTTTAATTGGAAAAGTTTTTGTTAACCCAAATTTTGATGATTAGAGTTTGACGATCCAAGTTTAGTATTTTTGGGATGTTACAGAGTAGCACCCCAGAATCCATAAATCTTATGGATCCATACAAAACCATGAGCACACCAATCATTTTATCAAAGGGATTTCATAATAAGTAACTGGTATCACTACCAGAACATATCTATGAGGGACAGCAAGATAGGAACCTAGTTCCTAAGCCTCAGACCAACATCATAGGCACTAATGTTTTAAAAAGAAGCTTTCAACTTTTATTTGGCATTAATCCAATCTTAATCACTAATAGAATCAAGCCCGGTAGTAGAACCTAGACTTGTGTGCCATTTTAAGATGGTGTCAGAAGAACAGATTCTAAACCAAGCAGATTAAGTGCCTAGCTTTCATAAATAAACTGACAAGCAAACAATCATCATTTTCCTGGAATCAATCACTAGGAATCATTTCCAAGTTGATGTATACAAAGCATCATTGTAAGAAACTAATTGACCTCAATCTGCATATGAATACATAAGACAACATTATAGAAGCAGTGAGTAATCACTGATAGAGCTACTGTCAGTACCAGTGTATTGACAGTAGATAAAGTCACCAATCCTCAATACCACCAGACATATTTCATAGTAATACTATCATATTAATCAAGCTCAACTACCAACTGGAGGCAACACTATAGAACCAATGGCATGAGATAATCAAAACAAGACAGTAATGCACTGAAGTGCAATTGATCACAATCCTCACAATGCACCACTACCAATCCAATTCATCATTTACAAATTAAACAGGGGGATGAACCCTAGAACCAGGGAGGAACCTGATACGCCCAATTTGCATCACCATTCTATATCATAATTTACCTCTATTCATTGATATATGTCTTATTATGAGGTATTTCTTATGGCTTTTCATCTGTTTATGCATGTTGGATGATTCTTGGAGGATGAACTACCAGAGTCTGGATTCTGATGGAAAATAAGGCGTTTCGGTGCAATTTCGTGAAGATCAGAAAAATACCAGAAAAATATGGGAAAATATTATTTTTCTAGAAGAATGAGGAAGCCAGAAGGAGGAGCGAAGAGGGGCCACAGGGGGCCCACCCCCTAGGCGCGGCCTGGCCCACCCGCCCGGCTCCCGACTCTGCCCCTTCGCCTATATCTTCCCTATGGAACCCTAAGGACGGGGGAGCAACCACAGATAGATTTCCGCCGCCTCTCGGGGGCGGAAAACACCGAGAGAGAAAGATCTCTCCGGCAGACAGATTTCTGCCAGGGGAATTCCTTCCCGGAGAGGGGAGACCATCACCATCAACACCATCATCAAGATAGGCTTCATCGGGATCATTATCATAATCATCCACACCATCATCTCCACCAGCACCATCATCACCACTCCGTCCCGCTGTAACAATTGTGTTGGATATTGCTTTAATTTTTAGGGGAAACTTTCATAGTGTTGATTACTATTGTAGTTGATGCTTGTGAGTGGAACCATTGGATTATTGTTTATGTTAAGATTGTTATCCATTACCATATCATCTTTGATCTTGATCTATATGATGTCTTGTGAGTAGTTTGTTGTGTTCTTGAGGACATGGTAGAAGTCATGTTGTTAGTAGTGAATTTGTGTTGAGTTATTATTCAATGGTTTAGTATTTAAGTTGTGGTGCTATTCTTCTAGTGGTGTCATGTGAACGTAGACTACATGATACTTCACCATTTATGGGCCTAGAGGAATGCATTGTGTATTTGGATACTAATTGAGGGGCTGCCGGAGTGACAGAAACATGAACCCCCGTTAGGACACCTTTGCACAAGGGAGCGTAGGATCTCAGAGTTTAAGGCTGTGGTTAGATTTATATCTTAATTACTTTCTTGTAGTTACAGATGTTTGCAGGGGGTTTAATCACAAGTATGTATTAGTCCAAGTAAGGTCGGTATGTTAGCACATGTTCACCCACACAAAACTTACAACACCAGAGAAGAGTACTCAGCTATTTGAAGCGAAAGCACTTGACAGAATTCCCATGTGTCCTCGAGAACGTTTGGTCCTTATAATTATTTCCACCAACATGTCCTTTGCTAAGAAAGGATTGGGCCACTTGCTACGTTTATTCTTTATTACTTGCTCCTTGTTTTGTTGCCTTATCATAAAACCACTAAAAATCCGTTTGCTAAGTATTCACAGGGATTTCATGCTCCATACCACTGTTCAGCACCTTCTGCTCCTTGTTGGGATCGACACTCCTATTTATCGAAAGTACTACGATACATACCCTATACGTGTGGATCATCAAGACTATTTTCTGGCACCGTTGCCGGGGAGTGAAGCGTTATTGACCAGTGGAACTGGTAAGGGAAACTTTTACTGTGAGTATTGCTTTTGTCACTGCTTGTTACTTTGTTTACAATATGGATAACCCACTTGGTTTTCTGTTTGGGAAAAATACTACCACTTCTAGGGTAGTAGATGAACCACCACCTGTTGAGATAGATCCTTTTAAGATACCTACAAGTATTGTTAATCATGTTATGGATTATTATTATTTAGGGGATGGAACAGTCCATCCTGGTGATCACTTGCTTTTTATCCATGAATTATGCGGGTTGTTTAAGTGTGCAGTTATCACAACTAAACAAGTGAAGAAGAAGTTACTCTCCATATCCTTGAAAGGGAGAGCTGGAGAATGGTATCTGCTGAAGAATGGACAATCCATGGAATGGGAGGAGATGACATCTCTCTTTTACTCTAAATTTTATCCTCCCAGTGAAATTCATAAGGATAGAAATCTTATATATAACTTTTGGCCTCTTGATGGATAAATTACAGCTCAAGCTTGGGGGAGATTGAAGTTACTAATGCTTAAATGTCCTATTCGCGAACTCCCTAACAATATTATTCTCAATAACTTTTATGCTAGGCTTTCTCTTCATGATAAAGATTTACTAGATGCTTATTGTGCTGGATCATTCACATGTATGAAGGAAGAAGCTAAATGGGATCTCTTAGATCGTATTTGAGAAAGCACTGAAGCTTGGAAGAATAACAAAGGAAGTAAGTCAGGTATAAACTATGATTATGAATGCATTAAATCTTTTATGGGAACTGATGACTTCCGTGATATTAGCAATGAGTTTGGTCTTGATTCCCAAAGTATTGCCAACTGTTTTAAGGCCTTTGCCTCTTATATATAAATTCCCAAAAAGAAGTGGAATAAGTACCATGCTCCTTATAAAGATGTTGTTAATCATGTTCCTGTTAGAAGTACTCAAGTTTGTACTACTAATCATATTGTGCCTGAACCTCATGTTGAGAAAATGCCTTTCCCATCTAACGTAAAGGAGTATTCTATGATTATTAGTGCAAATAACAAAGGTACAATGAAAACTATGGAGCCTGGTAAGCAATTGAATGTTGAACCCGTGGTAGCTATTGTGAAAGATACTGTCACTAGAAATATAGAGGATGAGCACATTGTCTTCTGCGAAGATGCTTCTAATATTATCTCTCATCCTAGTAAGGCTAGAAAAGTTAGTGTTCCTGTGCTTTCTGTTAAAATTGGTGATCATTGCTATTATGGTTTGTGTGATATTGGTGCTAGTTCTAGTGCTATTCCTTATGAGCTTTACAGAGAATTATGCATGAAATTGGTCCTTGTGAGCTTGAGCACATTGATGTGGTTATTCACCTTGCTAATAAGGAAACCATTTGACCCATTGGTATTGTAAGAGATGTGGAGGTTCTCTATGGTAAGATTAAATATCCTGCTGATTTTCTAGTGCTTAATTCAGCAGCTAGCAAAACTTGTCCTATCATTTTCGGTAGACCTTTCTGTCACATCCCAAGATTTTCCAAATCTTGTAATGTGAAAATAAATGAATAAAATAAAACTTTGTTTGATTTTCAAGGCCAGAAGAAACTTTTTGAATTTAAATGGAACCTCAAACCCATTTGAATCAAATAAAGTCCTAAAGGGATTTAAAAAGATAAACATTTTAAATAAAGGAAAACAAAATATTTTGGAAATACTATTTTTGATCATTAAAATAAAAGGATTTGGTTTTCAATTGAAATAAAAGTTTTATAGATAAAGATTACTTTATAGAGCCAAATTAAACCTTGGCCAAGTCTTTGATTAAAACAATTTGTTTTGATAAATTTAGTAAAGGTTTATTTGAATAAAATAATGAGGATTTAATATCCAATTTTTATTTAAGTAAAGGCTTTTCCCATTTTAAATAAACACCAAAACTTGTTATTTTGTTTTAAAATAGGTTTTCCAAGTATTTTATATTCTCTAATAAAACCTACTTAAGTGTTTTGTCTTTATTTTAGATTTTAAAATAAACATTCTCAATAAAACAAACCCTAGTTGAATTAATAATGAAAGTCTATTTTATTTAATTAATAATGGACACTAAAATAAAGGTTATTTTGTTCTAAAACAAATTTCCCAATATTATATATTTCCCAAATTAAACCTACTAATTTGATTTTGAAAATATTTAAGTTCAAATAAAGATTTTATTAATAAAATCAAACCCTATTTTGATTTAATAACTAAGTTCCATTTTAGTTAATTATTAATGGACCCTAAAGTAAAAGGATTATTTTATTTTAAACAAGTTTTCCAAATATTCTTTATTTCCAAATAAAACCTACTGTTTGAGTTTTGAAAACATTTTGGATTTTAAATGAAGATATTATTAATAAAACAAACCCTATTTTATTAAATAACTAATGATCCATTTATTTAATTAATAAATGGAACCTAAAAAGATTTAAAATAATATTTTATTTTAGAATGTGAATTATGATGTTAAGCAGAACCAAATTCATATTTGAAAAGCTTGATAATTGTTTGAAACATTTTGAATGTGTTTGGTTGTTTGAATTTCAAAACAGAAAAAGAATTAGAAAAGAATAAAACAAATAGACAGAAAAAAATAGAGGAAACAGACCAGCCCAACAAAGTGGCCCAACAGCAGCCCAGACCAGCCCAGTCCAGCCCAGCTCCTATTCTCCCCCCCCCCCGAACCGTTTTCTTCACCACAGAAAGAGCCCGCTGAGCAGATGACAGGTGGACCCTCCCTCTCCCTCCTTTTCTCACTGACACCAGACCCCACCACCGGCCCCCTTCTTCCCCACCCGCACGACCCTTCTCGCCGGCCGTTGCAGGCTTGATTCCGCGGATTCAATACGCGTTAATGCGGCCCCATTAATCGCCTTGACCATGCGCGTTAAAAACCCCAGCGTCTTCTCCTCCGTTCCCCTCAGACGCCAACCTTTTTCCGCCACCAGGCTGTTGCCATTTTCTTCTACACCGCCGCCGTCTCCGACGAGCTGTCGCAGCAATTCCGGCCAACTCCGACCACCCCTCTGCCTCTACTTCACGCGAGTGGACTCCTCTCGACCTCACGCATCTCCTAGTACTCCTGGTTCGCCCGCGGGTGCACCAGAACCCCGACCTCGACAACATCTGGCCGCGCCGCCGCGTCTGCCTCACTCCGGTGAGTATCCCAGGTGGTTTCCGTCCGCCCCTTTTCACTCTCGTTCACGCACGCATCCTCGCCAGGACTGTACGCATCTGAACCTGCCTTCCGTTTGCCCTGGTACGCGCTGTAGCCTCGTTCTCGACGACGCCTGAGCAAGCCCGACGCTGACGACGTCTCCGACGAGCAATCGCCGCCGTTCCCGTACGCCCCCTGCCCAACGACGAGCACTTTGAGCATCAGAGCGTCACCGCGATCACTGTAAGCACCCTTACCTCCTTCCTCGTTTCCTGTTTCGCTAGCGCCGCCACCGTCTGCCCGTCGCCGCCGCGCACAGCCACGCAGCGCCGCTGGTTAATGGCCATCTGTTTAGGTCCGTTAGATCTAGATCAGACGAACAGGATTAGGTCACTTAAACGCCGAAGAGGTATGCGCTCAGTACCGCACGATCGGACTTAATCCAACGCACCGCAACGCTGATCCGCGCGAAACGGTACCGTCCAGTAGGGTACTGCCGCGTGGCACTAGAATCTGTTTAAAAGAATGTTTTGAATCAGATTTATTTGCAAACTTCAAACCCTTGTATCTTTGGATCCACACGTCCAAATTTGGCAAATTTTATATCAATGAATTCAGCAAGACAAGCCCTAACCAACCCTACCCTTAGTTTGAAAAATAGTATCTGTTAGCTTGTTTGAATTTGCAGAAACTTATGTATGCTTGTTTAGAGTATAAAAATTGTTTAAAAATGATTTTTGGATTAAAACCTTTGCAAAATGGTTTGTTGTGACCTTACTGACCCTAGGAACCAACCCTTGGTATTAAAAATGATTTTTGAAAGATTTAGGTTAGATTAATTGACTTAGCCATTTTCTAACCAAATAAAAAGAATGGTTTTTGTTATAAAAATATTTATGGAAAAGAAACTTTGAGAAAATAGTTTGGACCAAACCTATTGACCCAAAAACACCAAGTTTTGCAATAGCAACTCATTTGGTGAACCCTATATGCTAATGCCTTAATAAAAATATTTCTACACCACATAAAATAACACTTTGTTTTGAAAATGGTTTTAAAGTGAAACCTTTTGCAAATGACTTGGCCACTTTAGGAAATGACCATTAGATGTACCCAAATGACTATGACCCACTAGGAACCACTTTTTCAAACAAAACAAAGCTTGGCATGCTTGCATGCATTTCTTTGACTTTGTTATTTATGTGTGTTGTTTTGCTTGATTGGTAGATTGAGTTTGTGCCTTGCTTGATTGACTTGTAGTGACTTGAAGAGTGTGATTGTTGCAAAGATCAAGAAGTGAACCTATACTCTACCAAAAAGGCAAGTGATGCTCCATTCCTTTGTCCCATTACTTTCACTATGCATTAGTGATTTTGCTAAGTAAAACTTGCATAAATTTTGCTAAGTATAGATCTTGCTATAGGAAAGCCTAGTAGATGAATCCTTAGTAGGATTTTCCTAAGTTAGAGATTCCTACTACTACCAAGCTTAGCCTAGCTAATAGAAAACATGGGTGGAATATATATTCACACTATGGAAAATATTCTAAGTCTAAAGGACTTAGGTTTTGTTTAATAAAACAACTAAGTTAATGAACCTCCTGGGTGGAATGGAAAGATTGGGATATGTTGAGTGGTTACACAAGGCCATGGACTTGGGTTGTGTATCTCACTTGTGGAATGCCACCCATGAAACAAAGGGATTTGAGATGTCAAATGTTGAGAAGCTTCAAGTGCAACCACTTGGCAATATGGGCTCTGCCATGATCATATAGGTTGCAAGAACTTAGCCAAATGGACAGTGGGTGGTAGTGTTTGATAGGTTGGAGCGCGTCCATTTTGGTCTAAGGGAAAGCTTCTGAAAGATCTTGTCTTGGGAAACCAAGTCTTGTGGGTAAAGTGCACCACCTCTGCAGAGTGTAAAATCTAAGTACTTAGCCATGTCCCTGGTAAAGGACAATTTGAGCATCAAGACATGGAAGCAATCAAGAATCTCATCATTCAAATTTCTAAATTAAAACTTGTGGTTTGAACAGGGGTTGTTTGAATTCTTCAATCATTGATGGAGAGATGGCTTGGTACAAGGATCTTGAAATCTTTGATTGAGAAAAATGATTTTGTCAAAGCAAAAACTTAGTATTTTCAAAAGTTAAGGAAAAATCTATTTTAAGCAATGCAAGCCTCAATTCCACTTAGCCAAATGCATGTAGATGATAGATTCCACTATACTACCATAGTATCACTTGCCAATACAATTCAAATGTATTGACCCTTGTGGCTGTAACTTGTATGTTGCAGGTTTGATTGTTTTTAGTGAAGATTGTTTGATTAGGATTACAAAGTCTACAACCAACATCTGCCTGTGGCACTTTGAAGATGAAGGACCCATGACTATACTTATTCCGCTGCAATGTAATGTAATAGCCATATGAGCTATGTTTGATGTAATAAACTTATGTTATTCCTGGTTATAAAGTTATATTATGACCTTTGTTTCTTGATATTACATCTTAACTGTGGATGCTAGCTATTGATCCAGGGACTAGCATTGTAAACACAGGAGGGATCAATCTTATTAAAGGTTGGGACCCCTACACTTTCTTGAACACTTGTGAAGCTATTATTGATTGTAAGAAGGAAAAAGTTTTAACTAAGTTTGATGGAGATTCTTATGAGTTTAACTTTTCCAAGTTTGCTAAAGCTCCTTGTGGAAACAGCTTGCCTAATAAAGATTTCAGGATGAAATAACTTGCTTCTATTGATCCGGTTTATGACATTGGACCTCTTTTTTATGACTGTAAGTATGCTTATTCTGATGATAAAGTTGTTTACAGTGACAGTTATATTGTCAACTTTATTCGAAGTGCCACTGAAAGTTATTATGAGAGAGGGAAACATGGTTTTATGCATCCCAATAATGTTAAGTTTCCCTGTTTTATGTTGAAAGCTTTGAAGTTGCATGTTTTTTGTCTTCCTATGCTAGTGGCTTTTTGTTTCAACAATTCATTTTCTCATGATACCCCCATGCATAGGAAGTGGGTTAGACTCAAATGTGTTGGTTATTTGCTTCTTGATGCTCTCTTTCACTTCAAATATTTA
This sequence comes from Avena sativa, assembly GCA_916181665.1. Classification (NCBI taxonomy): domain Eukaryota; kingdom Viridiplantae; phylum Streptophyta; class Magnoliopsida; order Poales; family Poaceae; genus Avena; species Avena sativa. The sequence continues at coordinate 263,203,641 of OV702284.1, read as the reverse complement.
TATCCTATGTGAGCATCTTTGAAAGTTTCAAGCCTGACTTAAAGGCATTAAAGAAAAGTACTTGTTGGGAGATAACCCAAGAGTTTTGTCGAGTCTTGGAAGTTATTACCTCAATAATAACCGCTCCTTATCCTTTTTGTTTTGGTTTTTGTGTCAAGTCTAACTACTTTTGTGAGGTAGAGGAGTTGTGAAAAGTGGCTGTCCTGGGATAGTTTTTTGTGCTGTATTGTAAAACATCATGAGGAAGATCAGTACTTCGGATGGAGCTGCATTTTTCTAAGCTTGTTCTCCAGGTTGTTACCTGCACTTTTTGATTTGAGAAACAGAAGGTTTTCGAAAAAATCAATCTTTACCTGATGGTCTATTTTAACAGATTTCTGCCATCATTTGCATTTGCCTCTTACATAAGCTTTTGTTTTGATGGGTTTTCAGTTGAAGTGTGTACCCAAAGGTTTATTGTTTTTTCTTACACTAATGTTGTCATTGAGTTTGTGCAAGGGTTTTTTATGAAGGGAATTTCCAGGAGAAGGAGAAAACGATTCTGCAGAGTTCGACTTTGAATAGGTAAAAGTGGTGAAAATAGAAGGTTCGCGAAAATCCAATCTTTTTATATTTTTGATGTTTTTAATACATAAGGAAGACTATGAGACGGAACAGAGGAGGAATCAGAGTCCGGGGTGGACAAACCCACCCCAGGCATGGGCCCAGCCTAGCCGCGCCTGAGGGGGGGTGCCACCCTCGAACTCCGTCTCCGCTTCATTTCCTTGTCAGAACCTTCCTTATGTTTTGAAACTTCGTAATATATAAACCCAGATCCCCCGAGGTTCGTGCATCGTGTTCTCGTCGTGTTTTTCTTTTGATCTGTTTCTGTCAGGAAATATTCTCAAGAGTACCGTGCTTTGAGAATGAAAGTGGATATGCTTCAAGAGGAGAATAATAGGCTTCGTAAGATGTTGGAGGATTTTCTGACCCTAGATAAGGGAACACCACCACCGAAGGAGTAATTCATCATCAGGTTTGGCATCCCCTTGGCTTGTTCCAAGCTTGGGGGAGTGCCGCGGTATCACCATTATTCTTTTATCTTTTACCTTTTTAGTGGATTCATATATGTGGTAGAGAGGTTATCTTATAGTTTGGTTTGCATGTGTAAGTATCTCTCCTTTAGTTGATTATCTATGTATCCCTTGGTGTGAGTGCCTTTATTGGAATATTAATGAGAAGTCTCATCGTTTACTTTTTGCACTTCTTATTTTAGTTTGCAATCTTTATTATATGATGGATCTTTTTGATCAGTATTGGCATCACTTTGGGAGCATCGAGTAAGTCTAAATTGGTTTTGGCAAACTAAGTTCTGGTCAGTAGCATTACTTTGAAAGAGAAAAAGAGAAAAAGCTTACAGGTATTTCGTATCATTTGTTTTATTTTTTGTTGACTCATAAGCTTAGTATTCTTTATTTAAGATCTTTTGTGTCTTCAAGGAAGATTGCATGTTTGGCTTTATTACTTGTATGTTTGCTTGTTTATTTCAACTCTCTTGCTTGCTACCCAGCCTTGCTAGCAAAAAACCTGTTTTGAGAAGGCATACTTCTCATGTTTCCAAATCCCTTTGAACCAAAACATGTGCCATTTGTGTCCACCATATCTGCCTAGTAGCTTTTGATATTCCAAGAAAATTCTCAAGCTTCATCTATCTTTCGAATTAAAAAGTATTTTGTTATGTGAAAACTAGTTAGTAAAGCTCTCATGAACTTGATGTCACACCTTATTTTCCTGCCCCTAATAGACTTGAACCATTGTGCCATCGAAGTTGTATATGCTTGCATCTATACGTTGGAATTAGCAGAACCATGCTGTCATGGGGAACGTTTTCAACATTGCACTTGTACTCTGTACACAGTTGATATCGTGCTCTTTTGTCTATGGATGTTAACGGTGTGAAATAAAGAGGGAACTTGTAAGTCCACAGAGTCTGTATTTTGTGTTAGAGAATCGCCTGGGCCGCTAGCCTAAGCCAAGCCTAATCATGGTGGAAACTTGTAGCATCACCATAGTGAGTTATCTATGAAGCATCCTCAATAAAAAGCTATGCACATAGTAAATAAAAAGATCGCTGAGATGCTCATTGTCGGCTTGCCTTGTCATTTTGGTTATGGAAAAGCTCCTATACCATGTGCAAGGGGTACCCCAGTTGGCGGTTCTCTATGATACGCATGTACTTACAATGACAAGAACTTACCTGTGACCAAAGTTGAGTAGCATGAGGAGTGGACCTCATATTCAAGGGACATGAGATTGCAAACTTATATTTCCTCAAGCATGTACTCCATCTTTGTGCACTTTAACCTTAATCATCTCAAGATGTCTATGATAGGGGAAATGAGGGCTCAAAGCTAGTAACTACCATAATATTTTGGAAGCTCTTTATGACTTGTAATACCTGCTTCCCTCTATAAAGGGACCAAGTTGAGTCAGTAAACCTACTTCCTCTCTATCTCCAACAAGCATTTGAGTTGTTGTGTTTCAAGCATTCATATGGTGATTTATTCAATCATGTTCTTTATCTTCCTTGTTTGCACAAAACTCTTATCTATTGAGTATTACTTTGAAAGCCTTCACCTGTGAAAGACCTCTTTGAGCAAAGAGAGCTCCTGTTCTAAAAACTTCTACAAAAAGCTTTTTGTGAAACTGTTTGCCAGGTGTTCTTTGACCAAGAATAAGTTTGCCAATTCCAATTATGATTTATCTTTATGCATCTCTATTGTGACTGTTGTACTTGGTTGCAAGCTAAGTTATATAATGGTGAGTTGCTCTCTTCTATGAGTTGTGCAATGGTAAGTGTGATGCTTCTTGTTCGTATTGTTTTATCGACACTTCACTCCATAAACTTGTGGACATGTTTACTGAGCTCAGTTTTGTAACTACCTCGGTGAATTACGCTCCTAGATACAAGCCTGGATGAGTGGTAGTGGTTGAAATAGTACGGTGGGGCCCCAAAAGCCACTCACTGGTAGTCCTTTCGGACGTCCCAACCACTACCCTCTCAACGGGACCTGTACGGGCGGCGTAATCGGCAGGCGAAGGGATCAACTACATACACAAGTGGGTATGTATGCAAGCCACCATACAAGAGTACATCAGAGCCATACCATCTAGAAAGAAAGGAAATATAGCAACGCCATACGGCAAGATTCAAAAGACCTAGAGAGATCTATATTTTAGGATACTTCCTCATACAACACACATCAGAGTATCATGCGGAAGCGGCAAACAAAATCCGAGTACGGATAAGAAGCAAATCGGCATAAGATGCCATAGAAATAAGCACATCCCAACTACAGGTCTCACGGATCCCCGTTCCCGGAATCTCTACACCGAACGATCGTTGCCCATGTCCTCGGCTTCTTCCACCCAGTATCCGTCATGTGAAGGTACCTGTTCATCTGAACCAAATAATTTATCGTGTGAGACCCTAAGGGTACTCAGCAAGTCTTAATGCCTCTAAAGGGGACACAACCTGGGGTGACGCAATTGCAGCGAAAGATAAACCCTAGCAATTCTACAGATAAACGCTAACCATCCGCCTAACCAATGATAGACGGATGTCCGTGAATTAAGAACAACAGTTATAATGGTAATCTCATCAGATCCATCCTCCTCCCCGCTTACCAACGAGGAAGCGGACGAACAACCCCCCATCCGTTAGCAATTATATTAACCATTCCATGAGTGTTGCACTATTTACTAGTCAAATTACTTAGTCAGATTAAAACGGTACTTTAGTTATGCTTGTCTATGATCGAGAAACTGTGCTCCAAGTCGTCCATATCCGCGGACACGGCTTTCAGAAAGTTTTACCCGGCCGGGGTGCACCAATAGCAACACACGCTCGATCAACCTCGGAAAAACCAAATCAAAACCCAACGGGGCTTTCACGACTGAACAATCACCGGATTCAGAAATATTTCAGGGGGCCACCCCTTTGAGTAGATCCCGCAACGGAGTAAGCAAGCTCCGAGACGGACTCAAGGTTGCGCCAATGGCTGTAAGCGACTGGGAACCCGAAAGTGTGGCTGGGCTTGTCGATACCGCGTAATCACTCCGCATACCTAAACAGTACAGTGTGCTCCTCGCACAATTTTAAATACATAAGTAGCATGGCATAAGTACAGGATCGTAAATAAAACCTCAAACTAGTTGTGGCCCCAAGAAATAAGACTGAATCAAGCTCTGGCTCAGGGGGGTCCCATATACCTCCCGGATGTGGATAGCGCGATAAATCAAGGAACGGGAATCAAGTACTCGGGGTCTTACGGGACACAAGTGAGCAGGAAAAACCAAATAGCAGATATTGCTCACCGGTGCCACTTTCATTAGTTATCCCATTACTACTCAGGTTAAGTTGTTTAAGTACCTCGTTATCCATCAGACCCTCACAAACCCTACACATGCTGTTCTACGACTCGCATGGCTCAAACAACTCCTGCAGTAATGGCTCGTGGGATGGAGGAACAAGCTTGGTGGGGTTTAAAAGTAAAGGCGATGCATACTTGGGATTCAATTTAATGCAATCGCGACTCAATGATGCAAGAATAAGATAGAGGCAATAGGTACTGTATGTATGCAAGCATGTGGTAGTGCTTGCCTGATAACTCAGTGGAAGCGAGGGACGGATCTGGGTAGTGCTCCTGGTTCTCTTGATATAACCCCTGCTCAGTGTCTATCCGAGAAAAACCAAACAAACAAGGCCAACATGAATATAGAGCACAAGCATATGAATAAGATGCGTCAAGCAAACAATCATGCCATGATGAATGATGCACAATTTACATGGCAATAAGGTAGCATGGCATAGTGAGGTGTGGAAGACAAGTAATAACATTTTAATGGGGTTTTGGATCACATTTTGTTGTCATACTAGTTGCTGTACACTATATTTTTATATGATGCATGCTGCAATTGAAGTCATGGATAGCATAAACAGAAAGGTCTCGTCGAGCTGATCATTTTAGACATATCATTTGTTGAATTTGGAATTATAAAATAAAAGTTATTAATTATTTAAGTTCTAGTGGCAATTGTGGTAATTTAAATCAACTTGGAATTTTAACTGTGCAAAAGGCAATTTGAATGTCATATTTGAAATCCTGGCATTTTTCTGATCTCCAAACATATATCATTTGTGTTATTTGGAATTATAATGGAAAAGTTATTTAAATCTGAATTGGAATTTGAATTTGGTTTTAAATTTTAATAGGTTTGATTTAAACAGATATTCCAGAAACTTTTGTCACACCCGTTGATCCCAGCCACAGCTACTGACCCGCGGGCCCATGCTGACTGGGTGCCCACGCACGCTGGGATCGACTTACACCTCGGGTCTGCCTAGCCAATGAGGATGACAGGCGGGCCCCGGGGCCACGCGGGTCCATCGGACAGCGGCGGTGGCAGGTCTGCCACGCGGCACAGCTGGGCAGGACCGTGGGTTGAGCATCAGGTTCTTCGGGAGCCTTTTTGCAAAACAGCCGGGACACAGACAGGTGGGGCTCCGAGGGACCGCGGGCTGACGCAACAAAAACGCGAGGGGATAAGTGCAAAACAGCGTCGCGCTACTGTTTTTCTTCCAGACCATGCTCTGACGCGCGCGGCGCGCGGCGTGCGGCGCTGGGCTTCGAACCCGCAATGTGAGCGTGCGCTCTGGTGGGACGGAACCGCTGCGGTAGGTTGGGGCGTTTGTCTGAAGGGCGGACGCGGACTAGATGAAGCCCTAGACGGCGCGGGAGCTAGCGGACGCGCGTGGCCGCCGGTGCACGGAGTGTGCTCGACGGAACGCCCGCCGCCGTCAGGAAGCGATGTAGAGCCGGCGCATGTCTGGGAGGGTCAGGGGCTTACCGCGAAACTGTCGGTGGCGGTGGCGAGGCTTGGGAAGGTCACGATCAACGGCAAGGCAGACGGACAGATGTCTAGGGTTCCGGCGCGGCGTCAACGTGCAGGGCTACTGGGGGGCGTCTCCTCCTCGCGTCTGGTTCCAGGGGCGACGCAGAGGTTCCACGCGACCACGCCGGCACACTCTCTCCCGCCTGCGCCTCCTGGATCGATGACGACGAACGGGACCCGACGGTGGCCGGCGTTCGGAGGTAGATGGTGGCGCGGTGAGGGAAGAGGGGAGGCGAGGCCTCAGGGATGGATCTGGGGACGGCTGTGAGGCGAGGGAGAGGATAAGAAGAGAGGGGGCAGGTGGGGTTGCGTGGGGGAGGGGAAGGTGGCCTCGGTGCCACCTTTTTCCTCCTCACATGCATGGCATGGGCCAGGCAGGCACGGCAGGGCGGCGTGAGCACGAGAGGGAGGCTGGCAGGTGGGGGCAGCAGCTGGCCAGGTCGAGGGCTCGGTGTGGGGCAGCTGGGCAGAGAGATCAGAGGGGGAAAAGGGAGAGGGGAAGTGGCTGGCTCGGGCTAGGGTTTGTGGTGGGAGTTAGCTAGGTGGGGTAGGGCGGCCAGGTGGGTCCAGCAGGTAGAGAGAGGGGGGTGGCGAGCTGGGGGTAGGGTATGGTGTGACCATGCTAGGAAGTAGAGAAGAGGAGGGGTACTTAGGGTTTGTTTAGGGGAGGTGTAGTTTAGGGTTTGTTTAGCTAGGATGATTAAAGGCATGGGGTAGGTTTAGGGTTTTTTTGCTTAGAGGGGTATGGAAAGGTGGAGTGGTACTTGACAAGATCAAGCATGCTTGGACAAGATCACACAAGATCAAGACAAGAAAAGAAAGAGGGAGAGAGAGAGAAAGAGAGAGAGAGAGAGATGTGGTGATGGGGTTTTTCTTTGGTCCATGCATGCTCCAAATAAAGGCCAAGCAAGATCCAAGAAAGAGGTAGAGAGAGGAAGGTGGGGTTTAGCCTTATGCTCACACATGAGCACATGTGTATGTATGGAGAAAGGGGATGGGGTCTTAGCTATAGGAGGGTAGAGAGGTAGAAGATATGGTGAAGAGAACTACAAACCAAAACAAGATTTAAACAAAGGAGAGATGATCCATGCAAGCAAATCCAAAAACATTCCAAAGCCAAGAAAAAGGTGGCACTTGCATGGCCCATGCAACAATATTTGCCATGAAGTTATATTGTGAAAACAACATTAATTTATGTGGCATTATTACGTGCATTCCCAAAAGATGGGCAAAGGCCAAGCAAAAGATTATGGGTGGAATCCAACCAACCAACATGAGCTAGAGATAACTCAAATAAAATGCCAAGCTCATATTAATTGGATGGTGGAATATAAGGTGGTGAAAGAAAGGTGGTGGAGTTTAGAAGAGATATGCCCCCAACTCAACTTGGGCATTTAACAATATATCAAGAGCCAAATACAATATCAAGAGGCAAACACAATTAATAATGCACATGAGATAAGAACCAAATAAGAAGGGGTTTTATATGATGCTCAAATGCAAGGTGGCATGATGACATGAGCATGACATGGTGATGATGCAACAATTATATGTTGGAAGTGGCTTTTTATTATTATAACAAGTAGCATTACAGGTGTTAGACAACTGGGATGCTACAAGTTTTCACTTGGGGACAAGCGAAAGTCTAAGTTTGGGGGAGTTGATACGCCCAATTTGCATCACCATTCTATATCATAACTTACCACTATTCATTGATATATGTATTATTATGAGGTATTACTTATGGCTTTTCTTATGTTTATGCATGTTGGATGATTCTTGGAGGATGAACTATCGGAGTCTGGATTCTGATGGAAAAGAAGGCGTTTAGGTGCAATTTCTCGAAGATCAGAAAAATACCAGAAAAATATGGGAAAATATTATTTTTCCAGAAGAATGAGGAAGCCAGAAGGAGGAGCGAAGAGGGGCCGCAGGGCCCCATACCCCCCTAGGCGCGGGTCCCCCCTGGGTCGTGCCTAGGGAAGGTGTGGCCCACCTGCCCGGCTCCCGACTCCTCCCCTTCGCCTATATCTTCCCTATGGAACCCTAAGGCCAAGGGAGCGACCATAGATAGATTTCCGCCGCCTCTAGGGGGTGGAAAACACCGAGAGAGAAAGATCTTTTCGGCAGACAGATTTCTGCCAGGGGAATTCCTTCCCGGAGAGGGGAGACCATCGCCATCAACACCATCATCAAGCTAGGCTTCATCGGGATCATCATCATCCACACCATCATCTCCACCATCACCATCATCACCACTCTGTCCCGCTGTAACAATTGTGTTGGATATTGCTTTAGTTCTTAGGGGAAACTTTCCCTGTGTTGATTACTATTGTAGTTGATGCTTGTGAGTGGAACCATTGGATTATTGTTTATGTTAAGATTGTTATACATTACCATATCATCTCTGATCTTGATCCATATGATGTCTTTGAGTAGTTCGTTGTGTTCTTGAGGATATGGGAGAAGTCATGTTGTTAGTAGTGAATTTGTGTTGAGTTATTATTCAATGGTTTAGTATTTAAGTTGTCGTGCTATTCTTCTAGTGGTGTCATGTAAACATCGACTACATGATACTTCACCATTTATAGTCCTAGGGGAATTCATTGTGTATTTGGCTACTAATTTTGGGGTTGTCGGAGTGACAGAAACCTGAACCCCCGTTAGGACAACTTTGCACAAGGGAGTTTAGGATCTCAGAGTTTAAGGCTGTAGTTAGATTTATATCTTAATTACTTTCCTGTAGTTACGGATGTTTGCAGGGGGTTTAATCACATTTATGTGTTAGTCCAAGTAAGGTCGGTATGTGAGCACAGGTTCACCCACACAACACTTACAACACCAGAGATAAGTACTCAGCTATTTGAAGCGAAAGCACTTGAAAGAATTCCCATGTGTCCTCGAGAATGTTAGGTCCTTATAAGTATTTAAACCGGCTTGTCCTTTGCTAAGAAAGGATTTGGCCACTTGCTGTGTTTGTTCTTTATTACTTGCTCCTTGTTTTGTTGCCTTATCGGAAAACCACTAAAAATCTGTTTGCTGAGTATTCACAGGGATTTCCTTCTCCATACCACTATTCAGCACCTTCTGCTCCTCGTTGGAATTGACACTCCTATTTATCAAAAGTACTACGATACACCCCTTATACTTGTGGGTCATCAGAACCCAAGAACAAGTATGAACCCTAATCAAAGATACAAGGCAGAGTCACATAGCCTAGCTCAAGAGAGGCAAAGGACAAACAACCACAAGGGAGGAAAACAAATCAACTCACCGTAGGTCCTCGTTTTAGATTAGAAGAGGAAGCAGATAGGCCGACGAGCACACGACAACACGGGGAGCACCCAAGGGGAGCTGCAACCCGCATCGAGCCGAGGCGATGACCACAACAACGTCTGAAGATGAGCAGCATCACCACCGCAGCCATAACACCACTGGGGGCATCGGCGAAGGCGTCACCGGACCACCCCAAACCCTAGGGTCCGGGACGGGGCTAGCCTGGCCACAGAAGGGCCCCAGGTCCAAATCAAATTGGACCAAAGGATGGAGCATGGTCGACATCCACACCATGCACCACGGCGGTAGCCAGGGCAGACCACGGCAGCGGGAATCGCACGGCGGCGGCGTCAACGACCACCGGGGCGAGGAGGAGAAAGGGGTGAGGTCGAGAGAAGGTGAGACAAAGGACTGGGCCGATAGGGCCAGTAGCCCTTCGGGGAGACCCTTTTGACCAGGCCAATTGGGCCAAAATAGGCCCAAAAAGCCCAATGGGTTGGCCCAAAACCCTAAAAGGAATTTTAATAATTAAATAAAAGACCAAAATACCCCTAGAACTCAATAAATTCTAGAAAATAAAATATAAGTCTGAAAAATACAAATAATATATTTTTAGACTCATAATAAACCAACCTATTTGATTAAATTAAAAAACCATTATTAATAAATAATTTTTTGGTTAAGGATTTTATAATATATATATTCCGTATGGAATTTTATAAAATTCAAGAAAAAGGATAAAAATCAATAAAAATAACTTTTATTATATTTTGTTATTATAGTATTTTATAAAAATACTAAATAAATATTTAGAGTTACTAAAATAAATTCTCTTCTATTTAAATGCTAATTATTAAAAAGAGTTATTAAATAGATAAATATAAGAGTTTATATTAAATAAAAATTAGCCTTCAACTCTATAAATAATATATTACATTATGAAATAGTGAAAATAATATTTATAAAATATTAAAATTGTTCCTTAAGAAGGAAATTCTTACGTTCTTAAGAATATTTCAGAAAACTAAAATATTGTGTAAAAATCATAAAGAAAATAAATAACAAATAATGCATTGCATTACTATGCATGTTTATTTTTGCTTCTTTAAATATTGTCCTTACCAGGCAATAATGATGTTTTGTAGACATAGAAGCTCAAGGTCCAGTGCAAGCATCCGACTTCACTACCTTGCAATCACAAGACAAGTTCATCACTTGCTCATGTCCTTTGAAGAGTCTTTACCAAAGTATTTATAAATTGTGTTTTATCATCTATGTTTCAAGGAAAGAAAATATTATTTTCTCAAATAAATAAATTGTTGGTATCATCCTAAATGATGATATAGTGGAGAAAAAGAACTTAGGTTTCTATTTGCAACAATGATAATCACCTAGGAATTTAACCGATATGGTTATACTCCACGGGTACACAACATTGACATACCTAGTCCAGCCCAAGGAAGGCCCATGATAAGATACGTGGCCTGTGCAGGTTTCGGGTGGCCCAAGCGCATGATGCCTTTGGATCCTTGGAGAACATGACTAGAATAGATAGAATTTCAAAGGGGACAAACCCTAATATGTAACCGACTATACCTACGCCTGAGACCTGCCTATCTATATAAAGGCCAGGAGGGCACGACGAGGAGGGCCTCTCACCTCATACGCACCTCACGGTAGATTGCATCTGCGCACCCCTGTAATTCTTGGTTCCGTCGTAATCAAGAGTAGACAAGCAGGAGTAGGGTTTTCCCTCCGGGGGCCTAAACCTGGGTAAACTTTGTGTCCCCGTGTTTCTTTTCTGTTAACCATTCTGCGATCTCTAGCATCCCCATCTTCTCCAAAACCCAAGTCCATAACAATGGGCATTGACGAGATCGTACCTCATCAATTGGCGCCGTTTGTGGGAACTGGGACACTGATTGTGCGATCGTGATGGTCTCATCCGGAGCGATCTATAACTCATCGGTGACGAAGAGTCGCCTCCTCTTCGGCACCTTCGACTTCACCGCCCACTCGCCAGCCACCCTGAGGGATTACGGGTCTGTCGGCGATGGGATCGATATGCTTTTCGGGAGCTTCTTCTTCCAGATGGGGATCCTAGCACCGTATATAACGCGTTAACCATGAGAATTGGAATGGGACGGAGAAGTCAGTTGTATCCTTTTCCTTTCGTATGGAGTCAAAACGACCTTAACATGATGTTGTGATTCCTTGTGCGGATCCAACATATGGGTGGGCACCCTTAGGCCCCACGTTTTTGGTGTCTAGATTATCTATGAGTGAATATCGGAGGTATAGCCAGACCTATATGGCACTTGCCAGGGGCATCACCAGCTCATAGAGTCTTCGGGAACTCATCAGGTTTGTAGCCTGCCCGTAAGGGGGCTTAACGGAGGTGAGCCAGCCCCAAAGGATCTTGTAGACATATGGGGTCGCGGAAAGGGAAGTGATTGTCTTGGATCCCCTACTAGGCCCCACATCATGGAATTGTGGATGGGAAAGTACGCCCGGTTGTGCAACAAGGAGTTGATCTCTCATGGGTAAAGTAACGCACCTCTGCAGAGTGTAAGAATTGTAACTTGTTACTCCCTATTCCGATAAGGAGCTACGAACGCGGCAGGAAAGAAACTCCATGAAAGTTCTGGTAAACCTATGAAGGCTGATGGGCATAGTTTTTAACAATAAAATCAATCTTGAAGAAAGATTTACAAAAACTGCATAGTTCCAAGGACTTATAGTTCGAGGTGGTAGATAGAGCATAAAACTTCCCACCTTGCATATAACGAACTTGCTGGGTAACGTGTTACTCACATTTTCCTTTGATCCCCTGCCTAGACTCTGAGTATCCAGAAGATACCCCAATGTATGCATCTGAAAGCCAAGAGCAGGTCTTCTATGAAAAAGAGCCTGATCTGTACGGTGTTGTAGAAGGGGTGGATTATGATGTCGTCTATGGAGGAGAGCACCATGAGTCGGAATAATTACCTTAGTACTAGTATCCAATTGAGCCGAGCAACATGAATAATATATAATAATAAGTTGTTGAGCTTAATTTGGAGTTGAAGTTGTCACTTTAAAACTTCCGCTAAAACACTTTATATTTGGTTTGTAAGTTGAATCTTTTGAAGTCTTGAACTTCTAGTATTGTAATAATAATAATGTGTGTATGTTTGTAATATGGACCCGCAATGTTTCTGTTGTACCACTCTGGGGTATGTGATATTTATGGAACGGTGTTCTGTGAATGTCATGTCAACGACTATTATGTACTACACATGCAGTGGTATGCTGGGTCACCGCAGTTGGTATCAGAGCAAATTGCTTTGACCTTAGGTTGGAAACCTAATAAAGGGTATTACCTATAGGAGTGTATAACAACGATAAAGGATTCTCTAAAAGGTTATAATGGGTATTCAAATGAGAATATTCTGTTATATATTTTAGTGCGATAATTCTTTTTATGATGATTCATTCTACTGAAATGTTTTGACATGTGTTCTTGAACACCAGATGATTTTGATGATGAAAATTTTAAGGCATGAGCCTTAGCCCCTTATAAAACTGATGGTTGTTTGGATGCGATACCATTCCAATTTTACCGTACAACCACAATACCCGAAAATTGGGTAGGGCTTGACTGGAAATTTATATACCTTAGTATGGGTTCCCTTGCGGCCAAGGTTTGAGCTGAGTCTACCTTGTGAAGATTGTCCACGTGTGCAGTTCCCAAGATGACAGTTGGTCATGGTTGGGAGGCCAAACTCACAGGAGAGGTGCCTATACTAAGGCGTGTAATTGAAAGGTTAGGATTGATTATCCGCATACTGAGTATGATGATTTAGGATTGTTTCTAACGGATGTATCGAATGTTGTGGTGAAAGTGTACCACCTCTGCAGAGTGTCAAACTATTCGAATAGCCGCGTCCGTGGTTATGGACAGTTGGAGTGGCGATACTATTCCGTCGTCAGATGTGTTCAAAATGATTTGTGAAATGATTCATGACTTGACTTGACCGCAACAGGGTTGTGATATGAAATTTAAGTTCCCACTTAGGTGTTATAAAACTTTCAACTAGCTTTATTTGCTTCTGAACTCAGTTAAGGTAAATATGGCTTTTTGCAAAACAACCTAGAGCTTAGTATCTCCTACTCAAAACCACTTCACTTGTTAGTATTAGTTTGCGAGTACTTAAAGAGTACTCATTTGTCCCTACCTATTCCCGTGGCCAGACTATGAAGAGGACTATCAGGAGGATGGACCGCAGGAAGGTTACGACAACTAGGATCATATCCCATCGTCAGCATTGCCTATGACCAAGAAGATGGAGTCTCACCTATGCTACCATTATTATTACGTTATTCCGCTGCTTGAATTGTATTAAGACTGGATCATGTGATCCCTTCTTTGTGTAATACCTTATGTATGGTCTGTAATGGATGATGTAATGTGATATCCAATCTGTTATGTCTCGCAAAAATGGTAATCCTGGGATTGCGATGTATGGCATAACATGCATCTGGGATTAAAAATCCGGGTGTTGACAAGTTGGTATCAGAGCTATCCTAACCATAGGAGACCCTAGTTAGAATGGACGTTTGAATCAAAAACTTAGTTTCAAAACAAAGGAAGTGAGTATTTATGAAAACTTATTCTCATTCTAGGTGATGATATAATGGAGCAATAGAACTTAGGGTTCTATTTGCAACAATTATGATCAATTAGGGACTTAATAACCCATGACATCAGTGATTCTAGCGTCGTATATCACGCGTTAGCCATGAGATTTGGAATGGGACAGAGAAGTCAGCTGTATCTTCTTCCTATCGCATATAGCCGGATGTGAAGTTCATGGCTGTTATCCTCGTAGCGTGCATATTAATTGGTAATTCGTAGAGGATATGTAGCATATGGGTGGGAACCCTCAACGTCCAACGATAGTTCTGGCATCTAACGGTTTGTACAAACCTTTGCCGTAATGCAATATGTGGGCATGGTGTACACCAAGAAGGCATGCGAGGTCTTGAAGGGGCAATGATTGGCTTGGACCAACTACTGGGCCCCACATCATGGAATTGTGGACGGGAAAGTACGCCCGACTGTGCAACAAGGAGTTGATCTCTCATGGGTAAAGTAACACACCTCTGCAGAGTGTAAGAATTGTAACTTGTTACTCCCTATTCCGGGAAGGAGCTGCGAACGCGGAAGGAAAGGAACTCCATGAAAGTTCTGGTCAACCTATGAAGGCTGATGGTCATAGATTTTTATAATAAAAATCAATCTCTGAAGAAATATTTACAAAAACTGCATAGTGCCAAGGACTTATAGTCCGAGGTGGTAGTTAGAGCATCAAACTTCCCACCTTGCATATAGTGAACTTGTTGCGTAACGCTGTTACTCATCCTTTCCTTTGACCCCTTGCTTAGACTCTGAGGATCCCGAAGATACACCAATGTATGTAGCCGAATGCCAAGAATATGTGTACTACGAGGATCCTGACCTGTCAAGAGGTGTTGAAGGAGTGGATTACGAAATCCGCTATGGTGTCGATGATAACGAGTCCAACTAAATATCCTAGTTAGTAGTAACCGACGAAGCCGAGCAGCATGAAATCTATAGAATAAGCTGCTGAGCTTAACTACTAGTTGGAGTTGCTAGTTTTAAATTCCGCTGAAACACTTTATATTTTGGTTTGTAAGTTGAATCCTTTTGAAGTCTTGAACTTCTGGTATTGTAATAATAATAATGTGTGAATGTTTGTAATATGGACCCGCAATGTTTCTGTTGTACCACTCCGAGGGATGTGATATTTACAGAACGGTGTTCTGTGGATGTCATGTCAACGACTATAGTGTACTACACATGCAGTGGTATGCTGGGTCACCGTAGTTGGTATCAAAGAAAATTGCTTTGACCTTGGAAACCTAGTAAAGGGTATTACCTGTAGGAGAGTGTAGCAACGATAAAGAATTCTCTAAAATAAATATAATGGGTATTCAAATGAGAATATTCCGTTATATGTTTTAGTGGGATAATTCTTTGTTATGATGCAATATATTATTGGTTACTAATAAAAATATTTTTCTGATATACAGATCTATGGCACCAAAGTTTCCAAAACAGACTTTGGTAAGGAAAGAGGAGACTCTTGATGATTATCAAGGATCATTAACACACCAACTTCGTCAACTTTTAAAGATTTTTAGTTGTCCAACTAGAATTCCAGTGAACACTATAACCTATTATGATGGCCGGATGTTATCCAAGTATCGTGTGAGTATCCAACTTCCAGAGGAGCTTGGATTATATCACGATCTACCTATAGGTGAATGTAGGAGTCCCTTAGCAGCATATCATGTTGCTGTTGTGGAGGCGATAGATAATATCCGTAGGGCTGTCAAAAAAATCGGGCTTGACAAACTGTGCGAGTTCGGCGCGTTAACAGCTCGGCTCGAGCTTGATTCGTCTCCCTAACAAACCAAGCTCGAGCCTGTTTTCGAGCTTGCGATCTTAGACGAGCCAAACTCAAATAGTTCGAAAAGCTCGTGATTTTTGTACAGCCGCAAAATTGAGACTTCTATTATTATTCCATATGTTGTAAGACTGCTAAAATAATTATGCTTGCATGTTGGCACTGTATTACTATTATATGAGACCCCAAGCCATTTCTGCTATTCCGTTTTCAAACTTTACTATTTTCTTGCTATGTAGCTACATGTCGATGTACTAAAATTTTCTTACCGAGCTTCAACGAACCGAGCTCAAGCTTACTCGAGCTTTGGTCGAGCCGAACTCGAGCTTAGATGTAGGCTCGAAGGTCAACCTAGGCTCGCTCGAGCTCGGCTCGAGCTTCTACCGAGATCGAGCCGAGTCTAACAATGTTCGCTCGAGTTCGGCTCGTTGACAGCCCTAAATATCCGGGAGCATAAAGCCAAGGATTTGGAAGGTAGCACATTTTCTGTGATACCTCATGATTCTATAGACTCGGAGCCTGTACCGGATCATATTACTTTGGTTAAGAAGCATCCTAAGTTAGCTTCCATATGGTTAGATACCGAACACTCGTTGTGTCTTTTTATAAGACACATCAAGTGATTTTCAAAGATAAAAATGACATGTTAGAGGATATAACTGATCCGGAAAGGAGGAAGCAGTTAGCATTCTAGTTGGAGAAGGAAGCAAGTAGTAGTGCAAAACCTATCTTTAAGGATATACCTATAGATCCTGAATCTTTTACACCATATCCTTATTCACCAAGTCCTGAACCTATACATGATCCTACTGTGGATATGAGGTATGCAGTACCACAGGGTTTAGAGGATGGTTCTGATTCAGAACTTCCTATTGAGAATTCTGATGGTTGGAGAAGGGGATCATATGAAGGATCTCATGAACACCAGATGTACATAGATGGTTCTGACAGAAATGTTGGACAATCTAGCTGGATGGGTGCAAGAATTAACCCTAGTAAAAGTAGTAGAAATGCCATGTCGATAGATAATCAGGATGAAGAATAAGATCCTGAGGAGAGAGTGTTTGAATCATCAACATCTTCTCAAAACCCAGGGAATATACATTATCCAGTGTTTAACTATCTTGCCCAAAGGATCACCTGGGGATCAGCAGGATCTGCGTATCCTGTTAACAACTCAAGGAATGAAGCTCAGGAGATGCAAGTGGGAGATAATGTTGAATATGTTTCTGAAGACTTTTCAGCTGAGCTAGAGGCAGTCAATGCACTCAGGTTGGGTAATGACTCAAGTCCTAACACTTTAGATATTGAGTATGTTCCTTCTGGAAGGCCATTTGTTCCACAAACTATGCGACGAACGTCACGTCATCACGGTTGGACATCAGGTATGTATGATGAGCATAGTTACTACTAGAAGTAGGCAACTATTTAGAGGTATCGAGTACCGTGTATTGTAATCCAAGAAATAATATAGTTATAGAAATAAGGTAGTGCTGTGATTATACCCATATGGTATATGTTGTAATGACTTTGTATTATTATGATATTGTAATGTATAATATGTAAAGTGCATATTTGGATTTTATTTGAATCTTCATTGTGCGACTAGTTCTGTGCGTAAAGTCGAGCTCAGAACACATATGCATGATGTAATTATGAGTATTCGCTTTATGTGCAGGACTAGAGGGTCATGGATATAGGTGTAGAAACTAAAGCTGAAGAGCAGCGGATGGAACGTGAGGCCAAAGAGAAGGTTGATGCAGATGCAGCAAATCAGGGAGCATTACCACCACCACCAATGAGGCCGTTAATGGAGCAGAACTTTATGCAATGTTTGCAAATGATGCAAGAGACCCAGAACAAGTTCATGGAGGAGTTTCTGGGACGAGCAAATCAGAGGGCACCTGAATGTGGAGGAGTAAGTCTTTCTGACTTACAGAATGCAAGGCCGTTACCTTTTGCATCAGCCCCTGAACCAATGGATGTAGAAGATTGGCTAGCAGATACAAAAACAAAGTTGAAGACTGTAGGTTGTAATGATGGGGAGAAATTGAGGTATGCAACTCATCTTCTGACTGGACCTGCAGCATCATGGTGGGAGAATCAGTTAGCCATGCAACAGCCAGGAAGGGAGTACACCTGGGAAGAGTTCAAGCAGAGATTCCGTGAATATCATGTTCCGGAGAGTGTTATGGAGTTGAAGTGGAGAGAATTTGAGGAGCTCCAGCAGGGATATACTAGTGTCATGAAGTATATCCGGGAGTTTAGTCAACTGTCTCGTTATGCTGAGGAGGATGTTAACACATAAGAGAAGCGGAAGAAGCATTTCCTGCATGGGTTAAATCCATTTGTGAGGATGTAGTTAAGGTTGGCTAATAAGCAAACTTATCAGCAATTGCTAGATGCAGCTATCACTTTTGAAGATGACTACAAGAATGTCCAAGAGGATAGGAGGAAGAGAGCCAAGAAGGAAACCAATAGAATTCAGGCAAGCAAACCAAAACCCAATCTGGAGTTCAAACCTCGGAACAAGGCCTATGGTAACAATAACAATAAAAATAACAAGGGCAGTGGTGGAAATCAATCTAATCCTAGGAGGAATGTTATTTGTAACAACTGTGGAATTCCAGGGCATTTCCAGAGGGAATGCAAAAATCCTGTAGTGATATGTTACGGTTGTGGTCAGAAGGGGCATATCAAGCCCAATTGTCCGAGCAAACCACCAGGAGGTTGGCCTACCAAGGGAGGAGGACAAGCCAGTGGAGGAAATGGACAATCCAATCGAGGAGGAAATAATGTCAAGAACAACAATGGCAAGAGGAACAGTCCTATCGGGAAGCTGAATTGCGCAACCCTAGAGGAGGTGGATAATTCGGAGCATGCAGTGATAGGTACGCTCAATATCCTTACCAATCCCGGCAAAGTTCTATTTGATACTAGTGCAACTACTTCATTCATTTCTGAAGAATTCTATGATAAATTCGGGATTAGAAGGGAAACGTTAGAAAACCCTATGACCGTAGTTACGGCAGGGGAAATGTGATTGTACGCCACATTAAACAAGATCAGGTTATCTCGATCTGTGGTTGTACATACTTTGCAGACCTTTATGTGATTCCTTTGAAGGGAATTGCAGTAGTGCTGGGGATGGACTGGATGATGGAACATGGGGCTCAAATAAATTGTGAAGAGAAAACTGTCTTAATCAAAACTCCAAGTGGAGCAAGGATAGCTTACCAAGTAGATAAGCACAGTCATATCATGGTGGATCTGCAGTTGAACTCAATGAAAGGGGTCAAATTGGAAGGTATTCCTATGTTTTTCCAGCAGAGCTACCTGGAATGCCACCAGATCGCGAGATAGAGTTCACGATTGATCTAATTCCCGGTACAACACCAATATCTCAAGCACCATATAAGATGGGATCAAAAGAATTAAAAGAACTCAAAGAGAAAATTGATGAGTTAGCCAGAAAAGGGATTATTCAGGAAAGTGTATCCCCATGGGGAACACCAGTAATCTTTGTGGATAAAAGGGATGGTGGAAGAAGGATGTGTGGAGACTACAGAAATCTGAACAATGTTACCATAAAGAATAATTATCCTTTACCAAGGATTCAAGATTTTTTTGATCAAGTGAAAGGAGCCGGAGTATTTTCAAAGATCGACCTAAGATCTGGATACCATCAAATAAAAATCAAGCCTGAAGATGTTTGAAAGACAGCATTTGTCTCAAGATATGGACACCATGAGTATCTGGTAGTACCATTTGGTTTGACCAATGCACCAGCAATATTCATGAATTTGATGAACAAAATCTTCATGCCATATTTTGATAAGTTCTTAATAGTCTTCATTGATGATATTCTGATATATTCCAAGGATAAGGAAGAGCATGCTGATCATTTAAGAATAGCATTGCAGACTTTAAGGGAACATAAACTTTATGCTAAGTTTAGTAAATGTGAATTTTGGCTAGATGAGGTAGAATTCCTCGGCCATGTGATCAGTAAAGATGGAATTGCTGTAAATCCATCTAATGTTCAATCTGTACTAGAATGGACTGCACCAACCAATGTGAAACAAATTCGAGGTTTCTTAGGGATGGCTGGTTATTATCGGATATTCATTGAAGGTTTCTCCAAAATAGCTAGACCAATGACCAAATTGTTATGAAAGAATACACCATTCAATTGGAATGAGAAGTGTGAAGCAAGTTTTCAGGAACTAAATACTAGGTTAACCATAGCTCCAATCTTAGTAGTTCCAGAAACAGGGAAATACCTTACAGTGTACTGTGATGCATCTAAAGACGGTTTGGGTTGTGTGTTAATGCAAGATCAGAAAGTGATTGCTTATGGTTCAAGGCAATTGAAACCACATGAAGTCAACTATCCAACTCATGATTTAGAGTTAGCAGCAGTAGTCTTTGTGCTGAAAGGATGGAGGCATTTTATTTATGGAGCCAGATGTGAGTTATAAACTGGCCATAAAAGTCTTAACTATTTCTTCACCCAAAAGGAGTTGAATATGAGACAGAAGCGTTGGTTGGAACTAATCAAAGATTATGATTTAACAATCAACTATACTCCAGGGAAAGCAAATGTTGTAGCTGATGCTTTAAGCAGAAAGAGTGCAGACATTCATCCTAGCAATCGGGAGCTACCAAAAGAGTTACAAATGGACTTGGAAATATTAGAGCTTCAATTCATTAGAGTAGAGGTTCTTGGAGGATTATCTACTATGCAGGTAGTTGCAGAGCAGGATAGTGATCTTAAGCACGAAATTTTTAGACATCAAACTGAAGATCCTTTTATTGCTGAGGAAATTCGTAGGATATCTCAAGGGCAAAAATCAATTTTTCACCTTGGAGATTATGAGTCTTTGTGGTTCCAAGATCGTCTTTGTGTTCCAGATGTGACTGAGATTCGAGATGTCATACTCAGAGAAGCACATGAAACACCATATTCTATACATCCAGGAAGTACCAAGATGTATATGGATTTGAAAGAACTATTCTGGTGGAATAACATGAAAAGGGACATTGCGAAATATGTTTCAGAATGCCATACTTGCCAAAGGGTGAAGGCTAAACATCAAAGTCCGGCAGGACCATTGCAACCTTTAGAAATTCCTGAATGGAAATGGGAGGAAATTGGTATGGACTTCATCACAGGATTGCCCATGACACCTAAACGAAAGGATATGATATGGGTAATTGTGGATAGACTCACTAAAAGTGCACATTTTATTCCGGTAAATCAGAAAGATAATGCCGGGAAGTTAGTAGAAGTTTACATAAAAGAGATAGTAAGAAAGCATGGAGTGCCCAAAAAGATCATAACTGATAGAGGATTCATGTTTACTTCAGCATTTTGGAAGCAATTACATGAAGCACTTGGTTCCAAATTAGATTTCAGCACAGTTTATCATCCAGAGACAGGGGGCCAAACAGAAAGAACAAATCAGATACTAGAAGACATGTTAAGGGCTTGTGCATTATATTTTGGAGGTACATGGGAAGATAACCTACCATTGGCAGAATTTTCCTACAATAATAGCTATCAGAGTAGTCTGAAGGCAGCTCCATATGAGGTTATGTATGGAAGGAAGTGTAGATCGCCAATATGTTGGTATGAGCCTGGAAGAAGCAAAGAATTTGTGCTAGACTATATCCAGGAAAAACAAGATATCATTGATAAGATCAAGGATAGACTGAAAATAGCTTAGAGTAGGCAGAAAAGTTATGCTGATCAAAGTCGAAGATCATGGCATCCAGAAGTGGGAGACATGGCATATTTGAAAGTAAGTCCAATGAAAGGGGTTAAAAGGTTTAGAGTTTAAGGAAAATTTAGTCCAAGATATGTCGGGTCATTCAAGATACTGAGTCAGAATAGAACTATAGCTTATGCTTTAGAGTTACCATCAAGATTAGCTCAAGTGCATAATGTTTTCTATGTGTCACAACTTCGTAAATGTTTGAAAGTTCTGGATGATGCAATCACACATCAATAAATAGAACTACAAGCAGACTTGACCTATGTTGAAAAGCCCTATAAAATTTTG
This sequence comes from Avena sativa, assembly GCA_916181665.1. Taxonomy (NCBI): domain Eukaryota; kingdom Viridiplantae; phylum Streptophyta; class Magnoliopsida; order Poales; family Poaceae; genus Avena; species Avena sativa. The sequence goes on along the minus strand of OV702284.1, from coordinate 263,181,893 downwards.
GAAGAAAACTGGAAAAAGGTTGAGGAATAGGGCAATCAAGTATTGCAAGGTACAGTGGGAACATCACCCAGAGAGAGAAGCCATTTGGGAAAAAGAAGAGGATTTAAGAAAAGCCTATCCAGGACTGTTCAGGTACACTTCAACAAACTTCGGGACGAAGTTTAATTTAAGGGGGGAAGTCTATAACATCCCAGCATTTAGGAATCAATGAAGGGTAGATTTAGGAATCTGTGATATTGCATGCATTCATCTGTAAAAAATGTGGGTAAATTTTTCACCAAATTAAAAACCTAAAGTGATCAGAGTTTCTTTCATGCTTTGTGATTAGGTATAGTCTTGGAGGATGATCGTTATAAACTTTGATGTGATCTTTGTGGATTAGTGTGTTTTGGGAAATGAAATTTGAATTCAAACTTGAGTGTTGGATTTATAATTCAAAAGGATTTAGAGTTATGTTTGAGTATTATGATTTAGTCAAGAGTTAACAATTAGTAATTCAAACTTTAAATAAAGAACACAATTAAGAAAAATAATATTCATTCCATAATTTTTATTCAATAAATAAGTTATCAAAATGTAACTTATGGAAATGATCAAGAATCTTTACAATAGTAATGAAATAAAAGAAGAATCTTTATATATTGAGTAATAGTACAATTTTTATTACAAAAGAATAAAATAAAAATTACAAAGAATAAAATAAATATTACAAGTGACTATTCTATAAAGAAAAGAAAACCTAAACTAATGTCTTGAATCTTCAAGTCTGGTACCTGCAAAACAAACACAAACTAAAAGAAAGAAAGTGAAGGATAAAAAAATGCTTTACTCTTAGAATTGCCAGTGAGTTGCACTGTGCAAAATTTCATCATGGAGTAATCTTTAAAGGGGGAAGTTTCACCAATATGAAAGAACTGAATCTTTCATAATTTAATATAGAAGTCAAATAACTCCAAACAGTAAGGTGGGACAAGTTTCACCATACAAGTAAGAGTAACCAGATAAAAGTAACTTTCATATCCAGAGCCTATCCACAAGGTGCAGCAGACACACAAGCAGCACACACACCAAACTGCATGGTGTGTGCTGTCAACACAGCATCAACAGGACACACACACAAAACTACTCAACACAGCCATGTGAGGCATCTCCAACACCATTCTCTGGTGCATACACACCAAGCACAGTAGCACAACTAAACCAAACCAAAGCCAAACCAGATCACACCAACCAAATTCTTGATCATCTCATCAAGGTGGTGACATAAGGAGGGGGTAGATCAGGTGGATAGCAAGCACAAGATCAAGCCACCAGGACCAGGAGGTAGAGATCTAGATTAGGGACAAGTCTAGGATATGGAAGTATCAGGAGGAGCACCAAATCAAGCTATCCACACGACCACAAGACCAACAACTTGCAACCCCAACAACACCAAGTGTGGTGAGCATCATAAAACATCCACATATTTTGTTCATCATATTCAAACAGAAAAGCATGTGTTGTTTTACAAGTTAAATCTCTCAGTGATCACCCAAGTGGGATGAACCTATCATAGAGGAAATTTGAAATATAAAGGCCAGTAGTAAACTCTACCAGATCCACCAGGATCTCAGACCAGCATCATAGATATTGGTGATCATAAACAACTCATATATTACAATATGTTCTCAAATAGCTTATAAAATTTGGGCACATCCCCTAATGGAGTAGCACCTCAAATTTCATGAACTATATGAACCAACATTAAGCTATAAGCAAACCAATCATTTTAGCCAACCAGGATCCAAGGACCAGTGAACAACCTTGATACTTAAGCATATCTATGAGGGACAGCAGGATGGGAATTTAATTCCTAAGCCTTAGACCAGCATCATAGGCATTAATCCTTAAAGAAAGAAGCTTATAATTTATCTTTAACAGATATCCAATCTTAAGCACTGACCACAGTAAATCCCAGTAGTAGAATCACCACTTGTGTGCCATTATAGGATGGTGTCACAAGAACAAATTCTAAAACCAAGCCAAACAAACACTTAGCTTTCATAAATAAACCAGTAAGACAATAACTATCATTTTCCTGGAAAGTATAACCAGGAATCAGGATCAGGTTTATATGTGCAAAGTGTTACTGTAAGAAACTAAGTAACCTCAATCTGCACATGAATCCACGAGCCAATCTTTATTGATGTAGTGAATCACCACTGACAGCGCTACTATCATTACTGGGGTACTAACAGTAGATAAACACACTAAGCTTCAATCTAACCAAATAGGTTTCACAGTTATACCATCAGCTTAACCAAGCTTTATCACCAGTTAGAGGCAACACTACTGAACCACTAGCATCAGATCAAGAATATCATCAGATAATAAAAACATTGACAGGAAGCACTGAAGTGTAGTGAGCACAATCTTCACTAGGCATCACTACCAGATCAGATCATCATCTTACAAGCACAAAGAGGTTTGAATCCTAGAACCAGGGAAGAACCCTAGAACAAATATGAACCCTAATGAGGGATGGCCACTAGTTACACATGTATGAACTCAGAGGAGGTAGAGGCACGGGTTATAACCAAGAACCAACTCACCTATGGTCCTCGTTGTAGAATAGAAGAGGAAGCAGAGGAGGCCGACAAGCACGGCGGCACGTGGAGCACCCCAAGGGGGCGCTGCGACCCACACCATGCCGCGGTGGCGACCATAGCCATGCCTGAGGCGAGGAACACCACCCCAGCACACGACAGCAGCGGCGGCGACAGCACCAGCACCACACCAAACCCTAGGGTTCGGGATGGAGCTAGTCTGGCCACGGGGGAGCTCCAGATCCAAATCGAATTGGACAGGAAGGTAGAGAGTGGTCGACAACCTCGCCCTGCATCACGGCAGTGGCCAGGGAGGACCATGACGGCGAGCAGCGCACGACGGCGCGCCATCGACCACAGGGTCGAGAAGGAGAAGAGAGAGATGAGGTCGAGAGAGTGACAGAGGGAGAGGGCTGGATTGGGCCAGGACCCCTTCGGGTATCGTTTTGGCTCTGCCCTATTGGGCCATAAGGGCCCAATAAGCCCAACACAGTCAGCCCAAATTACTTAAAGCTAGTTTTTAAATAATAAAAAACCAAAATGCCCCTGAGCTTAAATAAATTCTAGAAAATAAAATGAAAATCCAAAAATTCTAAATAAAATATTTTTGGATTCACAATAATACAAACTATCCAAATAAATTATAAAATAAAATTTTAGACATATAAATTTTATTAAGAATTTTGTAACGTATATATTCCTTATGGAATTTTACAAAATTGTTGAAAGATGATAAAAATAAATAAAAATCACTTTCATTATATATTAATATTGTAGTATTTAAGAAAAATACTAAACAAATATTTAATATCAATTTTTTGTATTTAAATGATAATTCTTAAAGGAATTATTAAATAAATAAAAGGAAATAAAATAAAAGAATACAATATTCAATAAATATTAAAAATTAATATTTATAAACCTTTTATTATTAAAAAGGATTTTTATAATTTAATTAAATGGGGGAGAATACATATAAAGCTAAATAATGCATTACATTACTTTTCATAATCATTTTGCTTCTTTAAATATTGTCCTTACCGGGCAATAATAATGTTTTTGTATACATAGAAGCTCAAGGTCCAGTGCAAGCATCAGACTTCACTACCTTGCAATCACAAGGCAAGTTCATCACTTGCTCATATCCTTTGAAGAGTCTTTATCAAAATATTTGCAAATTGTGTGTTATCATATATACTCCAAAGAAAGAAAATATTATTTTCACAAATAAAGAAATCTTAGATATCATCCTAAGTGATGATATAATGGAGCAATAGAACTTAGGGTTCTATTTGCAACAATGATGATCAATTAGGGACTTAATAACCCATGACATCAGTGATTCTAGAGCCGTTAGCCATGAGATTTGGAATGGGACAGAGAAGTCAGCTGTATCTTCTTCCTCTCGCATGTAGCCGGATGTGCAGGTCGTGGGTGTTATCCTCATAGCGTGCATATTAATTGGTAATTCGTAGAGGATATGCAACATATGGGTGGGAACCCTCAACGTCCCACGATAGTTCTGGCATCTAACGGTTTGTACAAACCATTGCCGTAATTCAATATGTGGGCATGGTGTACACCAAGGAGGCATGCGGGGTCGCGAAGGGGGAAATGATTGGCTTGGACCAACTACTAGGCCCCACATCATGGAATTGTGGACGGGAAAGTACGCCCGGTTGTGAAAAAGGAGTTCATCTCTCATGGGTAAAGTAACACACCTCTGCAGAGTGTAAGAATTGTAACTTGTTACTCCCTGTTCCGGGAAGGAGACACGAACACGGCAGGAAAGGAACTCCATGAAAGTTCTGGTCAACCTATGAAGGCTGATGGTCATAGATTTTTATAATAAAAATCAATCTTTGAAGAAAGATTTACAAAAACTGCATAGTGCCAAAGACTTATAGTCCGAGGTGGTAGTTAGAGCATCAAACTTCCCACCTTGCATGTAATGAACTTGTTGGGTAACGCTGTTACTCATCCTTTCCTTTGATCCCTTGCTTAGACTCTGAGGATCCCGAAGATACGCCAATGTATGCAGCCGAATGCCAAGAAGATGTGTACTATGAGGAGCTTGACCTGTCAGGAGGTGTTGAAGGAGTGGATTACGAACTCCACTATGGTGTCGATGATAACGAGTCCAACTAAGTATCCTAGTTAGTAGTAACCGACGGAGCCGAGCAGCATGAAATCTATAGAATAAGCTGCTGAGCTCAACTCCTAGTTGGAGTTGCTACTTTTAAATTCCGCTGAAACACTTTATATTTTGGTTTGTAAGTTGAATGCTTTTGAAGTCTTGAACTTCTGGTATTGTAATAATAATAATGTGTGAATGTTTGTAATATGGACCCGCAGTGTTTCTGTTGTACCACTCTGAGGGATGTGATATTTACAGAACCGTGTTCTGTGGATGCCATGTCAACGACTATAGTGTACTACACATGCAGTGGTATGCTGGGTCACCGCACTAGGTATGCACCGGATGAGATCGATATCGAAGACAATAAGAAGGAGAGATTCCTGAATGGTTTGCATGATGAGATGCAGACAGTTTTAGTCAATATCCCATTTGCTGATATTGAAGCCTTAGTGGATTCCGCCATTCAGATGGAAGGCAAGATCAACCAATCCAATGAGAATCGCAAGCGTAGAATGATGCATCAACCAGGAACCCATCATACCCCAAAGTATCGCCCCAATCCATCTACAGGATTTGCCCAAAGAAACAACAGACCCCCAATGAATCGTCCGACCTATCCCAACCATGGAGGAGGAAACCTAAGGCCTGGAGGAAATCACAACAATAACACTGGCAACTCCAGCAATTTCAACCGTGCACCACCCAAGTTCAACAAACAATGTCGCCGCCAACACCAACACTGCCCCAAGAACTGGAAGCAATGATGTGCCTGTAGCAGCAAAGGACAAGTCTCAGGTGACTTGTTATGAATGTGGAACCAAGGGTCACTATTCCAATGAGTGTCCCAAGAAGATTGCTGCAGTCCCCAATGCAAATGCCCCAGCTCAGCAGCAGCGTTGTGTTCAGCTCGGAAGAGGATTTTCCCCAGTGAATTCACTCAACCGCAACGTTTGTCTTTTTCTCATGCATGTTGAAGAAGCCCAAGAAGCGCCAGATGTCATGCTGGGTATGTTTTCTGTTAACTTAGTACTTGCAAGACTATTGTTTGATTCTGGAGCATCACACTCGTTTATTACCGAAGAATTTGCATGCACTAGTAAGATTCAACCCACCAAATTTAAGCATGTTATGATAGTTCAAATACCTGGTTCAACCACCAAAGCTAGACAAATTTGGAAGGCCGTACCTGGCATAGATGTTTATGCTAATCTAATAGTACTTGGAACTAAAGGTTTGGAAGTAGTACTAGGAATGGATTGGATGTCGAAACATAAAGGATTAATAGACTGTGCCAAGAAATCCATAACCATGACCAGTACAGCCGGAATAACAGTGGAGCATGTATCTGAAACCTTTCCCCGTCAATTCAAGTGCAACAAGAGTATCGCCCAACCAACCATTGACCAAGTTAGAATAGTCTGTGAATACCCCGATGTATTTCCAGATGTTTTGCCCGGTATGCCCCCAAATCGGGATATCGAGTTTATCATTGAACTAATCCCTAGAACTTGACCCATAGCCTAGAGACCGTATAGTATGAACCCGTCTGAACTAGTGGAACTGAAGAAGCAACTGGATGCTATGCTGGAGATAGGATTGATTCAACCAAGTGCTTCGCCCTTGAGATCACCTATTTTGTTTGTGGACAAGAAATATGGAGGTAACCATTTGTGTACGGATTATCGGAAGTTGACTGACGTCACCATCAAGAACAAGTACCCACTGCCGAAGATAGAAGACATGTTTGATCAATTGACTGGTGCCAAAGTGTTTTCTAAGATTGATCTTAGGACTGGTTACCATCAACTCAAGATTCGCGCAGAGGATATTCCAAAGACTGCCTTTACCACCAGATATGGATTATATGAGTATACTGTTATGTCTTTTGGATTAACCGATGCCCCCGATTATTTCATGAACCTCATGAATAAGATTTTTATGGACTTCCTGGATAAGTTTTTCGTTGTTTTCATCAATGACATTCTGATCTATTCCAAATCAGAAGAAGAACATGAGATACACCCGAGGACCATCCTTGGAACCCTTAGGGAGCATCAGTTGTATGCCAAGTTTAGCAAATGTGAATTCTGGTTACAGGAGGTAGGATTTCTCGGACATATCGTATCAGCTGGAGGAATTGCCGTTGACCCTGCAAAGGTGAAGGATGTTGAAGATTGGCAAGCCCCAACCACTCAAACCCAAGTTCGTGCATTTCTCGGATTAGCGGGATACTACCGCAAGTTCGTAGAAGGATTCTCGAGTATCGCAAGACCCATGACCCAATTGTTGAAGAAGGATAAGAAGTTCCAATGGACGGACAAATGTGAAGCGAGTTTTCACAAACACAAGAGGAGATTGATTTCAGCCCCAATCTTGATCATGCCGGATATCACGAAGCCTTTTGATGTGTATTGTGACGCATCCAATATCGGTCTAGGATGTGTGTTGATGCAAGAAGGCAAAGTAATATCTTATCTATCCCGCCAACTGAAGTAGCATGAGAAGAATTATCCTACCCATGACCTTTGCGGTGACTCAGCATACCAACGCATGATGTAGTACACTATAGTCGTAGACATAATACCAATGAAACACCGTTCACTAGTATGACATCCCTCAGAGTGGTACAACAGAAACACAACAGGTCCAAGACATGACTATAGGTTACAACTCAACTCTTTACACAAGATCCAAAGAACACTCTAGGTTAAAGAGAGAGAAAGAAACTTCTTACAAAGAAGAATCAGGAATAAATAACTCATAGCTACCATACTTATAAAACTAGTAACTGAACTACTGGGCTTGCATTGCTGCTATTGCAATACTCTACAGAAATAGGTTCTATGGCTAGATATTATATTCTTATCTAATCAGCAACTTCGTCTTCACTTGAGTTGATGTATATGTTAAATTTCTTGACTTCATTGAAGAGCTTTAGCTTTTGATGATGATTCCTAGAGCATGATTTGATGTAGTCATCGTATGTACTGGCTTTAGAACCTAGCAGGGGTTAAGAAGATACTTTGAGTACGAGCGTACTCAGCAAGTCCACTAGAAAAGGAGTGTTTGATGCACTATAACTACAGCCGCAGACCATAGGTCATAGGCAATGCAAGTTTTCATAAACATTTCTTCAAAGGTTGCTTTTATTCTGAAAAGCTATGTCCGTCAGCCTTCACGGGTTTACCAGAACCTTCATGGGGTTCTTTTCCCGCCGCGTTCGCAGCTCCTTTCCAGAACAGAGAGTAACAAGTTACAGTTCTTACACTCTTCAGAGGTGCGTTACTTTACCCATGAGAGATATTAGCTTTGTTGCACATTGTAACATCCCAAAAATACTAAACTAGAATCATCAAACTCTAATCATCAAATTTAGGGTTAACAAAAACTTTTCTAAATAAAATTATGAAAGCATTCATATGTGTAAGCATCCTAATTTGGATTCTTTTGAATTGCCTTGTTTATGTGTTTCCTTACTTGTAAAATGTTTCTTAGGTGAAATAAACATCATCTAAAACATTTCCCACACTTTTCCCAAAGACAAGTAAATCAAAACAAATAAAATAAAGGAATGGTCATTTGACCAATTTAACTCCCATGCCTCCTTTGGCTGTCTCAAACTTTCAGAACCTAATAGAAACTTTTCTGGATATTTGCACCCCTTGATTGTACTCATAACAAAGTATCAAGGCCCACTTTGTGATCATCCAGAAACTTTCAAATGCATAGTTTAAATGACAATTCAAAATTGAATCTTTATCATATGGGAAGATCCCACTTTTTCAAAAACCAATCAAACAAGCTCAACTTTCAAAACCCAAGCATCTGCAGACTCACCAGCACCAATCTAGCACACCCACCAAAAATATTTTCAAAATTCAAAACTTGAATTCATGCGGCCATTTCATCAAACACGTTGCAGACACAAATCAAGCAAAATCAAAACACTGTTTTGAGCAGTGAATTGAGCCTAACTTGTTCCCTCTCTGGGCACCACTAGCCTTAGTAGATCATCTAACGAACTTAACTAATCACTAGCACCACTGTGAGCTTGCCAAAACCATCAATGGTGAACAGCCGAAGCCACCCTTGCCACCCCAGTGTAGACAGCAAGCTAGGAAGAAAATTGTTGGGAATATGCCCTAGATGCAATCATGTATGATGAGATTTCCCATTGTATTCATAAAGATATTAAGTAGTACTAGTATAAACATCTGATGTGTATCATTGAATATGTGATTCGGTTGTGGAACTATGCATTCATGTTGTTTGTACTAAATATCATTGGTCATTGAGGTTGTGCTGGACACACAACTTAGACCAATGTGAAAGTTGGCTTGATGACTCGGTTCCACTTGTCATGAGCATGGAGATGCTATTCCAACTTACACAGACTCGGCTAAAGAGTTTAGCGAGTCGGATTGACCCATATTGAGGTACAACGAACTAGCTGTCATTTGTATATCTCAATCAATGTAATCCTTAGACCTGAGGTTGTTGCATAGTCCGATTTGAGGATCACCGACTTAGGTTCTGTCAAACGCTGATCCGTAACTGGGCAGTTATAAAGGCAGGGTTCGGGTCGACTGAGAATCATGCTGCGTGATGTGAATAACCAAGATGGGATTTTGCCCCCCACTCGGAGAGATATTCTCTGGTCCCTCTCATGAGATATGATTCGGAAAGCATGGCCATGCACGAATCGGTTAAGTGTTAACCGAGGCGATCGACTAAGAGTTAGTCGGGTGAATCACTTATCTCGGATCGAGAAGAGAGTCGGACTATTTAAGGGATGACATATATTCGCCTATAGTCTGACAAGGTATATCGTGAGGCAAAAGGGACTCAGACGTAATTCACATTGGAAAGGCAAGTCGTCATGACTCTGGTACTTGGGAGTCGGCACGTTCTGCTAGGAGCCGCTACCGACTGATCGATTGTGAGTCGGACTCCAATCGTGTCCAAGTAGCCATGAGCCTGCGGGGTCACACACTTAAGAGCGGGAGCAAGTTCGGATTGGATCTGAACATGTAATCTGGTTGGGTTGGACCTTAACCTGATTAGGACTGAGTTAGTGAGTTGGACTCACAGTGACTAGTGTTATATGGGATTTAGTGAATGGGTCGCACGAGCAGAGCCCACGTTCACTCCCTATATACAGTGGAGCACCTTAACCCAAAAAGGTTAGTCGTTGTTCGGTTAGGTCATTCCATGTGTTGGAAACCCTAGCTCCACAGCAGTCCAGCCGTCATTACGAACCTAGCAGTTCGCCACCGGCGCTCCTCCTTGTACGTGTGGATACCAGCAGAGGTGTTGTGCGATCAGCACCAGGACGATCAGATCATGAGGACTGCACTGCATCAACTGACGCGCTTCATCAGTAATCCGCAACTGCGCGTCTAGTGGTAAACCTCGTGGCCTTCTCCCTCAGCTAGATCTTGGGATCACCACGTTAGAGGAAAAAGTTTTGTTTTATCTCTGCGTGGCCCAATAGTGGTATCAGAGCGATAGCTTCTGGTTTTAGGCTCGAGATCTCGCATATGTGATATGCGGTAGGATGTATATGAGATCTATGTGTTGTTTGGTGGTCGATCTATGAGACAGATCGGTTTTGTACGAGGTTGATTGGATCAACTGTACTCGAAGAAAGGTAGATCTGATTTCCGTGATCATACTGCTAAGGTCGTGGAACGACATACCCCTACCGGTCGGCTTCCGCCATCGGGGTAGACTGTGACACGTAAATCCAGAAGCGGTGTTCGAAGATCAAAGAGTTTGATCGAATCGGAACGATGGTTGGAATCCATGTTCGGATCATAGATGAGATCTACATTTTTGGAAAAATCGTCGGGCGCTGCCCGCACCCGCGAGGGGTGCTGCCCCTTCGATCCCCGCCCGCTATCCGGCTAGCGGGACCGCCGGCGTCGCCCTGTCGTAGCGCCTTAGATGTCGTTGTGAGTTTCACAACGCCGGTAGATATTGTATCTATGCATAACTTGTTTTTGCAGGAAGTTGTGAATGGTATGGTTCATGTGCATGTGATGTATGTGTGTAATCCATATGTGATCTGCGAATCACGGTTTTTGTCAGCCGGCTGGAGCATAGGTGCTGTCATTTTATTGTATAACGACCTGCGTGTCGGATTCTCTATGTAATTTACTTTACTAAGCTAGTGTAGCTGTTTGGAGAAACCCGGAAGACATGCAAGGCGTTGTACATGTCGGCGACATGGAGTAAGACGGCAAGTGACAAGAGTTGGCACGAGTCGGATTACAGGCTTTGTGGAGATGGAGATCTCCATGAGGAGAGCCATACCATTTCACATTATAAATGCTTTGTTTTGTATTATTGTTATGTCTCAGTTTTACCTCTGTTAGATAGTCTGTAAAATTTAATCCCTCAAAGAAGGTCTAGTCGGTTTTCCCGCCAGTGTTTGCACCATCACAAGTCGGATATTTTTGGTAGTGGGCTCATAAAATTGAGGTGCTGCCAATTCTTTCCGACTAGGTGGGTTCGAGTCGGACTCTTACTGCAGAAACACTCGGTAAGCTAGACGGGTCTATCACAACGGTTGTGGGACTCGGGGAAAAGTCGGATGGGAGCCGGGGCATGTGATGCCACCCGTCCAACAGGAGTCGCATGAGATGCGATTGACAAGGAGTTGTCTACCTAGATCACTTGGCGGCTAGCAGTGATGCTAAAGCTCACTAGCCGACTTGCTTATTTAGGATCCTGAATCACTAAGTAACCATCGGAGGGGTGTTGGTTCTAGTGGGAGCATAAAATATTAAAATGTTTAATATGCTTGCTCTTTTATGAATACATGTCTTAAGTGTTTTGCATATTTTCTGTTGTAGATCATGGCACCAAGTAGCAGTCACTCTCAGATATCCGGTTTTGCGTTGAGAACCATTCTTGAGAAAGATAAACTGAACGACACTAATTTTACCAACTGGTATCGAAATCTGAGAATTGTTCTCAAACAAGAAAAGAAGGACCATGTCCTAGACAACCCACTTCCAGATGAGCCGAATGAGAATCCGACTGTCGCAGCCACCAATGCCTACCGTCGGGCTAAGGATGAGTCCACGGATATTAGCTGTCTTATGCTTGCTCACATGGAACCGGACTTGCAAAAGCAGTTCGAGCATGTTGAGGCCTACGATATGATCGAAAGCCTCAAAAGTATGTTCCAGGCTCAGGCGAAGACTGAGAGGTATCAAGTCTCTCAGGCTTTGCTGAGTTGCAAGCTTAAGGATGGTGATCCACTGAGTTTGCATGTGATCAAAATGGTTGGTTACGTGCAGTCTTTGGAGAGGCTTGGCTACCCCATTAGCGAAGAGTTCGCTACGGATATAATTCTGAACTCTCTTCCTAGTGCATATGGGCAGTTCATTTCGAACTACCACATGCATGGTATGGATAAGAAGCTCACTGAATTGCATGGGATGCTCAAGCAGGCAGAGGCGGATCTCAAGAAGGGCACCAGTCAAGTGTTGATGGTGCAGAATAAGGCTAAGTTCAAGAAGAGTTCTTGGACTAAGAAGAAGGCTAAGTCAGGAGGAAAGCAGGCTCAGGACCCGGTCCCAAGCGCTTCCTCGGGGACTAAACCATCTCCTTCAGCCGGATCCACTTGCTTCTACTGCAAGGCGGATGGCCACTGGAAGAGGAACTGCAGCAAGTACTTGGCCGACAAAGCCAAGAGTGGAGGTATGACTTCCGACTCAGGTACACTTGTTTGGAATGTTATAGACATATATCTTGCTGATGCACCTAATAGTTCTTGGGTATATGATAACGGATCAGTTATTCACATTTGCAACTCGTTGCAGGGACTGGTAAGAACTAGGAGCGTAGCAAGAGGCGAGGTTGATATTCGAGTCGGCAACAAAGCAAGAGTTGCTGCGTTGGAAGTCGGCACGATGCAACTTCATTTACCTTCCTGATTCATTATGGAACTGAATAATTGTTATTATGTTCCAGTGCTCAGTCGAAACATTATTTTTGCTTCATGTTTGATGAGGCAAGGCTATGAGTCGAATATCAAGAATAATGGTTGTTCTTTGTATTTGAATGGTATGTTTCACGGCTTTGCACCCGTCCAGGACGGGTTATTTATTTTGAATCTTGATGGTGAGTCGGTTTATAACATAAATGTTAAAAGGTTGAAACCAAATGATCTGAATATGACTTACTTTTGGCACTGTCGGCTTGGTCATATAAGTTGGAAACGCATGAAGAAGCTCCATGATGATGGACTCCTAACTTCGTTCGACTTGGAGTCGTTCGAGACATGCGAATCTTGCCCACTCGGCAAAATGACCAAGACACCTTTTGCAAAGAGTTGCGAAAGGGCGTCCGACTTGTTGGGACTAGTACATAGTGATGTATGTGGACCAATGAGCACGACAACCAGGGGTGGTTATGAGTACTTCATTACCTTCACTGATGATTTGAGTAGGTATGGATATATCTACTTGATGAAACATAAGTCGGAAGCCTTTGAAAATTTCAAAGAATTCCAGAATGAAGCACAGAATCAACTCGGCAAGAAAATAAAGTTTCTTCGGTCGGACCGAGGAGGCGAGTACATGAGCCATGAGTTTGATGACCATCTGAAAAGTTGTGGAATAGTTCCTCAACTTACTCCGCCAGGAACGCCACAAAGGAATGGTGTTTCGGAAAGGCGAATCGGACCTTGTTGGACATGGTACGATCAATGATGAGTCGGACAGATCTGCCTTTATCATTTTGGGGTTATTGTCTAGAAACAGAGGCGTTCACACTAAACAGAGTACCATCAAAATCGGTAGAGAAGACACCGCATGAGATGTGGACAGGCAAAAAGCCAAGTTTGTCTTTTCTTAAGATTTGGGGTTGTGAAGCATTTGTCAAGCGACTTCAGTCGGACAAGCTTACAGCCAAGTCGGATAAGTGTATTTTCGTGGGGTATCCGAGGGAAACCTTGGGTTACTACTTCTACAACCGAGAAGAGGGCAAAGTGTTTGTCGCTCGGAACGGTGTCTTCCTTGAGAAAGAGTTTCTCAGTAGGGGAGTAAGTGGGAGCACGGTGCAGCTCGAAGAAATTCGAGAGGAACCGGCTAGTAGCGAGTTGGCAAAAACCTTGGAGGTTGAGCCGGTCGTGGTAGCTGAGCCGGCAGCAGCACCTGTACTACGAAGATCGGAGAGATTACGAAGTGTTCGTGATGTGTTACTGTTAGACAGTGATGAGCCAGCAAATTATTCGGAAGCGATGGTGGGATCTGATTCTGAGTCATGGCTTGGAGCCATGAGATCTGAGATAAAGTCCATGGATGAAAATCAAGTTTGGAACTCGGTTGATCTGCCAGACGGTGCAAGACCCGTCGAGTGCAAATGGGTCTTTAAGAAGAAAACTGATATGGATGGAAATGTTTCAATATATAAAGCACGCCTTATCGCGAAGGGGTTCCGACAAGTTCAAGGAGTTGATTACGACGAGACTTTCTCGCCCGTAGTGATGCTTAAATCAGTTCGGATCATGTTAGCTATAGCGGCCTATTTCGACTACGAGATATGGCAGATGGATGTCAAAACGGCTTTCCTTAACGGAAATTTAACTGAGGACGTGTATATGATAAAGCCCGAGGGTTTTGTTGATCCAGCTAATGCTGACAAAGTGTGCAAACTTCAGAAATCCATTTATGGGTTGAAGCAAGCATCTCGGAGTTGGAATATTCGCTTTGATGAGGTAGTCAAATCGTTTGGCTTCATCAAGAGTGATCATGATTCTTGTTTGTACAAGAAGTTTAGTGGGAACAAAATAAATTTTCTAATCTTATATGTGGATGACATATTACTGATTGGAAATGATGTCCAAATGTTGCAAGAAACCAAGGAATCATTGGAAAGGAGTTTCTCAATGAAAGACTTGGGTGAGGCAACATACATCCTCGGAATCCGGATCTATAGAGATAGATCAAGGAGGCTCATTGGATTGAGTCAGAGTACTTATTTGGACAAAGTGTTGAAGAAGTTCAACATGGAATCGTCTAAGAAGGGGTTCTTACCGATGTCCCATGGTGTAAAACTTAGCAAGACTCAGTGTCCTTTGACAACTGATGAGCAAAGTCGGATGAGTGCGATTCCATATGCTTCTGCAGTCGGATCCATCATGTATGCCATGATTTGTACTAGGCCGGATGTTTCTTATGCTCTAAGTGTTGTGAGAAGATACCAGGCTGATCCTGGAGAGATCCACTGGACAGTGGCTAAAAATATCCTAAAATACTTGAGAAGGACTAAGGATATGTTCTTGGTTTATGGTGGTGAAGATGAACTCAGTGTAAAGGGTTACATGGATGCGAGTTATCTTACCGACTCTGATGATTCTCGCTCGCAATCCGGATACGTGTTTATTATAAACGGAGGTGCTGTGAGCTGGAAGAGTTCCAAGCAAGAGACTGTGTTTGCGTCTACAACAGAGGCTGAGTATATTGCCGCCTTGGAGGCAGCAAAGTAAGCTGTTTGGATGAGGAATTTCCTCATGGATCTTGGTGTGGTTCAGGGCTCGTCAAATCCGTTGGACGTGTATTGTGACAACAATGGTGCTATTGCACAAGCCAAGGAACCTATACAACACCAGAAGAACAAGCACATACTCATGCGGTACCACCTGATTCGCCAGTTCATGGATCAGGGTGATATCAAGTTATGCAAGGTACACATGGATGCAAATATTGCGGATTCGTTGACAAAGCCGTTACCACAGCCGAAGCATGAGGCGCACCTGAGAGCCATGGGCATTAGATGCTTAGACATGTGATGTCGGAAGATTGACTCTAGTGCAAGTGGGAGACTGTTGGGAATATGCCCTAGAGGCAATCATGTATGATGAGATTTCCCATTGTATTCATAAAGATATTAAGTAGTCCTTGTATAAACATCTGATGTGTATCATTGAATATGTGATTCGGTTGTGGAACTATGCATTCATGTTGTTTGTACTAAATATCCTTGGTCATTGAGGTTGTGCTGGACACACAACTTAGACCAATGTGAAAGTTGGCTTGATGACTCGGTTCCACTTGTCATGATCATGGAGATGCTATTCCAACTTACACAGACTCGGCTAAAGAGTTTAGCGAGTCGGATTGACCCATATTGAGGTACAAAGAACTAGCTGTCATTTGTATATCTCAATCAATGTAATCCTTAGACCTGAGGTTGTTGCATAGTCCGAGTTGAGGATCAACGACTTAGGTTCTGTCAAACGCTGATCCGTAACTGGGCATTTATAAAGGCAGGGTTCGGGTCGACTGAGAATCATGCTGCGTGATGTGAATAACCAAGATGGGATTTTGCCCCTCCACTCGGAGAGATATTCTCTGGGCCCTCTCATGAGATATGATTCGGAAAGCATGGCCATGCAAGACTCGGTTAAGTGTTAACCGAGGCGATCGACTAAGAGTTAGTCGGGTGAATCACTTATCTCGGATCGAGAAGGGAGTCGGACTATTTAAGGGATGACATATATTCGCCTATAGTCTGACAAGGTATATCGTGAGGCAAAAGGGACTCAGACGTAAGTCGCATTGGAAAGGCAAGTCGTCATGACTCTTTGGTACTTGGGAGTCGGCACGTTCTGCTAGGAGCCGCTACCGACTGATCGATTGTGAGTCGGACTCCAATCGTGTCCAAGTAGCCATGAGCCTGCGGGGTCACACACTTAAGAGCGGGAGCAAGTTCGGAGATCTGAACATGTAATCTGGTTGGGTTGGACCTTAACCTGATTAGGACTGCGTTAGTGAGTTGGACTCATGGTGACTAGTGTTATATGGGCTTTAGTGAATGGGCCGCGCGAGCAGAGCCCACGTTCACTCCCTATATATAGTGGAGCACCTTAACCCAAAAAGTTTAATCGTTGTTCGGTTAGGTCATTCCATGTGTTGGAAACCCTAGCTCCACAGCAGTCCAGCTGTCGTTACGAACCTAGCAGTTCGCCGCCGGCGCTCCTCCTTGTACGTGTGGATACCAGCAGAGGTGCTGTGCGATCAGCACCAGGACGATCAGATCGTGAGGACTGCACTACATCAACTGACGCGCTTCATCAGTAATCCGCAACTGCGCGTCTAGTGGTAAACCTCGTGGCCTTCTTCCTCAGCTAGATCTTGGGATCACCACGTTAGAGGAAAAAGTTTTGTTTTATCTCTGCGTGGCCCAACAAAAACTAGCCATGCCAACCTTGTCTGGGAGATCACCCATGCCTCACCGCCCCCGCTCGACCAGCCCTGCCTCGAAGACACCGACCAGAGCACCCAGGAACGCCGCGCATGTGCCTCTGCCAACCGTGCCGAGCATGCGCCAGAGCGCCACCCTTGAACGAAGCCCACGGACCGCGCTCCGCCCTCACTGCGTGCATACACGATCACCACCGACCTAGGAGACCGCCAGACATCCCCGTTCGCCGCCCCGTGACGCACAGCCACCGCTCGCCGTCGAAGGCGCCGCCTCTCCCGCGCAGAGCGTCGCGTGTTCCAGACCAAACCGCACCGCCCCTACAAGCGCATTAAAGCCGTAGAGCATCGCCAGGAGACCACCAAGCGATCGCAACCGCCGGCCATGCCTCTAGCAGCCCGTAGCCATGTCGCCACCGTCGCCTGCCCATGTCGTTCGGTCTCAATGTCGAGACTATAAATAGAGGACTCCCCCGCTCGAATTCTTCACACCATTCCACTCCTCTCTCACCCAGAACCACCCCACCTCATTCCCGGAGCAAGGCGAGCAGCGCATCGCCGGAATTTCACCGGAGCCCGCCGCCTCTGGAGAAGAAGGGCGCCATCGATTTCGTCCACCCCAGGAGCTGCCGCGACCACCCCTGAGTTTGTCGTCGTCGACTTCGTCGTTCGCCCGCCTCGCCGACCCTCGCCTGCACCACGGTGAGCCCCCAGCAACCCCCACTGGCCGCGCTAGGTTTCTTTCTCGCCGGCGTTGCCCAACGTCGACGATGACTCCCAGCCGTTGGATTAGAACTAGATCGAACGACCCACATCGCCCCATACCGCTTTGCACCCCCTGTCTCACTGACGAGTGGGGACAACCACTTAAGCAGCCTGCGGAAGCACTGCGCTTAGCAGGCCGGCCCGTTAACTTTTCCCGCGCAGCCCAGTTATTTGAATTAAACCTTTTCCATTTTATTTCAAACTCACTTATGTACCCAGTTTCAAAAATCAACCCAGATCGATTCAGTGCACCAAATTGAATGAAACTAATTTTATTAGAAAGGTCTGGGAATGCTGAATCGAAGCCCGTTGGATTCAAGTCATTTGGATCTATAGATCACCCATGGTAAAAATAACAAGGCAGAAGTTTTTCTGCATTCAAACATTTTTTCAAATTTAAACCATCATAGCTTTTGAGTTGATTCCAACTCTCAAAAATCACATTTAACCATACCTTTCAGAATATATAAAAACATATAGGTTTACTTACAGAAATAATGGTCAAGTAATAAAAGAATGCTACATAAGCATTTCTAGTCACTTTATTTAATTAAAATAAAAAGGTAAAACCTTATTAAATTGCGACACCACTTTAAATCATATTCCCATGGACTAAAATATGTGGTGATGACATGTGTCAACATGATCCCATGATTGGTTTGGAGAATATTAAATCTTAAGTAGTTTTTCAATGAGTAGAAATTACTTTTCTAACAATAAAAGGAATTAAACCAAGCTTTAATCTTGTAATGTTAGTGATGATGCTAGATCATCTATAGGACCCTTGTGTGTGATGATGGCAAGTAGTTAAGTATTGTTTGGTGATTGTGTACCTCGTATTTATTCATAGACGATAGTACCGACCAAGGATACGAGGAGGAAGGAGGATTCTACGAAGAAGAAGCCGAGGAGAACTTCAACCACTGCTCTGCACAAGGCAAGCTTTACTAATCAAGTTGACCAATGCAAGCCTAATACTACTAGTTGAATGTGCAAGCTAACACTTGCAAGATACCCTACTAATGCAATCTATTAACCTTGCAAGCTAACACTTGCAATGATGAGAGTTAAATAACCTACGCAATGCCCTAAGCATGCTTGGTTAGATACATTTGATGATACCCAATCCTAGTTTTATTTTCAAGTTTCTTACTTTATTTCTTTATCAAAGCTCTTAATTAGATTTTACCTAAGTGAATGGTAGATACTAGAAAGATATGTGAAGGTTGCATAAAGAGCATAAAATTTGGCCTAAGCTAGATAATCTGGATGTCATCCCTAGGCATGAGATTGAACTTAGCTAAAACTCCACTAGTTTACCACCCCTCATCAGTGCTTACCCCACCTGTAGATGCTAGTGCTAAGCATAAAACTTGATCAACTTTAGATGGGAATACTTGGTGGAAAAATGGTTATAAAAACCTTGGAATGATGGATCATTCTATTGAAATGTTTTGGACATGTGTTTCCGAACACCTGATGATTTTGGTGATGAAAATGTTGAGGCATGAGCCTTAGCCCTTTTATAAAACTGATGGTTGTCTGGATGCGATACCATTCCAATTTTATCGTACAACCACAATACCCGAAGATTGGGTAGGGCTTGACTGGAAACTTATATACCTTAGTAATAGTTCCCTCACGGCCAAGGTCTGAGCTGAGGCTACCTTGTGAAGATTGTCCACCTGTGCAGTACCCAAGATGACAGTTGGTCATGGTTGGGAGGCCAAACTCACAGGAGAGGTGCTTATACTAGGGCGTGTAATTGAAAGGTTAGGATTGATTATCCGCATACTGAGTATGGTGAATTTAGGATTTGTTCCTGACGGATGTATCGAATGTTGTGGTGAAAGTGTACAACCTCTGCAGAGTGTCAAACTATTCGAATAGCTGCGTCCACGGTTATGGACAGTTGGAGTGGCCATACTGTTCCCCCGTCAGACTTTTCAAAATGACTTGTGAAATGAATTGAGACTTTGACTTGACCACAACAGGGTTGTGATATGAAATACAATTTCCCACTTAGGTGTTATAAAACTTCAATTAGCATTCGTTGCTCCTAAACTTAGTAGAGATAAATCTGGCTTTTGCAAAACAACCCTAGAGCCTAGTGTCCTATTGCAAAAACCCCTCTCACTTGTTAGTATTAGTTTGCGAGTACTTAAAAAGTACTCATGGCTTTGTCCCTGGCTATTCCCATGGCCAGACTGTGAAGAGGAGTACCTGGAGTATGGACCCCAGGAAGGTTACGACAACTAGGATCATCTCCCATCGTCAGCATTGCCTGTGACCCCGAATATGGAGCTTTGCCCATGCTATCGTTATTATTACGTATTCCGCTGCTTGATATTGTATTAAGAACTGGATCATGAGATCCCTATTTGTGTAAGAACTTATGTACGGTTGTAATGGATGATTTACTATGGTATCCAATTCTGTTATGTCTCGCAAAAATGGTAATCATGGGATTGCGATGTATGGCATAACAGGCATCTGGGATTAAAAATCCGGGTGTTGACAAGTTGGTATCAGAGCCATCCTAACCATAGGAGACCCTAGTTAGACTGGACGTTGGAATCAAAAACTTAGTTTCCAAAACCAAAGAAAACAAATATTTACAAAAACTTATTCTCATTCTTATCCCTTTGATTCTTTCATAAAAATTCATGTTCCTCAAAAACTCTTGCAAAATACATAAAATTTTGACACACTCGATCACTCTACTAACTTACTCATCCTATATTCTTATAGATGGACGTGAAGTACAGCAAGTTTTATCAGTTGGGGAATGGAGGAGACCTTATCTTTGAGAGGGATTTGGACCAGCTTTCGGAACTTCTGGAGCGTCCGCACCCCAAGTTATTCAGAGCTCAACTCAATGATCAAGGAGGAGAAGATCTGCAGTGGCTAATTGTTGCAAGTCTCCGAGGAAAGATTGAACCTCCCACTGTGGAAGGAATTCAGTTTACCTTAAGAGAAAAAAAACTGGCTCGATGGACTTGCGAGGGCCATGCAGGAAGCTCTTTCCCGTCTGTGTGGGCAGAGCATCAATCAGATCAAGGGAACTCGCTTTGAGTTTTTCCCAAGGCGTGATGCAAATGGACAACCACTAGAAGCCCCATACCACCCTAAGCTGAAGACTCAATTGGACCACCTTAGCTTCATGATGTACGATCGTCAGCAGGAGTTAGACAACTGCCGTGACTACTCCAACCACAAGTCTGCCATCATCAAGACGAAGGATCAGACCATCGCCATGCTGGCAAAGTATCACAAGTCTCGCCGCCGTCAGCTCGACAAGAAGGAGCGCATTATTGCCTGTCTTCGCCACCTCATCTCATCTTTGGAGGAGACCATCCACGAGAGAGACATGCAGTTGGAGGAAAGGGAGAATGCAGGAGAGGATCTTCGTGGAGACCCCTACTCCTATCTCAGCGATGATGATGATTTTCTGGAAGATCAGGCTATGTACTTGTTCACCGATGAAGATGATTTCGCCTTCATCGATGATGAGGATGATGAAGCCACAAATTCCAAGGAATAGTAGCACTTGAGCACTAGCGTAGTGAGTAGTATTCGGTCCCACTGTATCGTAGTTCTCAGAATGGTTCTTAAAACCATCTGCCTTCCTTTGTTGTGGTGTGTGTTGTACTGTGTGCTATGAATGAATGAAAAAGCAAGTTGCTAGAAAAATCTAAGTCAAACTTTAAAAAAAATTCAAAGACCCAAAAACTTTAGAAATTTCCCTCTTTTCTCATGATCTATCTCAACCTTCAGATGCCACGTGGAGGAAGTGGTTCATCCCCGGACCCGATGTTGCAGATTCTGCAAATGTTGACTTCTGACCGCGAAGCTGAAAGAGCGGAACGGCAAGCCAACCTAGCCACCCTTCAGCAGATAGCCCAGCTAGCCCATAACAACCAAGGCCATGGAAATCAAGACAACCATGGATCTAAGCTCAAGAATTTCCAGAATACTAACCCACCTGTTTTCACTAAGTCAGAAGAACCCCTAAACGCCGATGATTGGCTGCAAACCATGGAAAATAACTTAGAAGTTGCCGGAGTGGAAGCCAATGAGAAAGTTTTGTTCGCCACCCACTATCTAGCCGGAGATGCCAGGGCATGGTGGAACAGTTTTCGCACAATGACCGGAGGCCAGATGATGACCTGGGAGGAATTCAAGGTCAAGTTTAGCAGAACCCATGTACCACCAGGTTTGATCAAAAAAATGAGAGGCGAGTTCAGAGAGCTGAAGCAAGGAAGGATGACTGTAGTGGAATACCGTGAAAAATTCTTGTCATTAGCTAGGTATGCCCCGGATGAGATTGACACCGAAGCCAAGAAGAAAGAAAGATTTCTGAATGGCCTGCATGACGAGATGCAGACTGTGTTAGTCAATATCCCCTTTGCTGATATTGAAGCCCTTGTCGACTCAGCTATCCAGATGGAAGGAAAGATCAACCAAGCCAATGAGAACCGCAAGCGTCGCATGATGCATCAACCAGGAACTCATCAGACCCCAAAGTATCGCCCCAACCCATCTCCAGGATTTGCCCCAAGAACCAACAGACCCCCGATGAACCGTCCGACCTATCCCAACCGTGGAAACCCTAGGCCCGGAGGAAATCACAACAACCCCGGCAACGCTAGCAATTTCAATCGTGCCCCACCCAAATTCAACAACAACAATGCTACCACCAACACCAACACTTCCCCTAGGACTAGAAGCAATGCTATGCCTGTAGCAGCCAAGGACAAGTCGCAAGTGACTTGTTATGACTGTGGAAATAAAGGCCACTATTCCAACGAGTGCCCCAACAAGAAGAATGCTACAGCCCCCAATACCAATGTCCCAGCTCAGCAGCAGCGTCATGTTCAGCCAGGAAGAAGATTTGCCCCAGGGAATTCACTCAACCGCAACGGCCGTCTTTTTCTCATGCATGCTGAAGAAGCTCAGGAAGCGCCAGACGTCGTGCTGGGTATGTTTTCTGTTAAATTAGTACTTGCAAGAGTGTTGTTTGATTCTGGTGCATCGCATTCATTTGTCACCGAAGAATTTGCATGCACTAGTAAAATTCAACCAACCAAACTGAAGCATGTTATGATTGTTCAAATTCCCGGATCAACCACCAAGGCTAGGCAAATTTGCAAAGCCGTCCCTATCCGAATCCATGGCATAGATTTTTATGCTAATCTAATAGTACTTGGAACTAAAGGTTTGGAAGTAGTACTAGGAATGGATTGGATGTCGAAACATAAAGGATTAATAGACTGTGCCAAGAAATACATAACCATGACTAGTACAGCCGGAATAACAGTGGAGCATGTATCTGAAACCTTTCCCCGTCAATTCAAGTGCAACAAGAGTATCGCCCAACCAACCATTGACCAAGTTAGAATAGTCTGTGAATACCCCGATGTATTTCCAGATGTTTTGCCCGGTATGCCCCCAGATCGGGATATCGAGTTTATCATCGAACTAATCCCCGGAACTGGACCCATATCCCAGAGACCCTATAGTATGAACCCGTCAGATCTCGCAGAACTGAAGAAGCAACTGGATGCCATGCTGGAAATTGGATTGATTCAACCAAGTGCTTCGCCCTTGGAGATCACCTGTCTTGTTTGTCGACAAGAAGGATGGAGGTAACCATTTGTGTGCGGATTATCGGAAATTGAATGATGTCACCATCAAGAACAAGTACCCCTTGCCCAAGATAGAAGATTTGTTTGATCAGTTGACCGGTGCCAAAGTGTTTTCTAAGATTGATCTTAGAACTGGCTATCATCAACTCAAAATTCGTGCAGAGGATATTCCAAAGACTGCCTTTACCACCAGATATGGATTGTATGAGTATACAGTCATGTCTTTTGGACTAACCAATGCCCCCGCTTATTTCATGAATCTCATGAATAAGATTTTTATGGACTTCCTGGATAAGTTTGTCGTTGTTTTCATCGATGACATTCTGATTTATTCCAAATCAGAAGAAGAACATGAGCTACACCTAAGGACCATTCTTGGAACCCTTAGAGAGCATCAGTTGTATGCAAAGTTTAGCAAATGTGAATTCTGGTTACAGGAGGTAGGATTCCTCGGTCACATTGTATCAGCCGGAGGAATTGCCGTTGACCCTGCAAAAGTGAAAGATGTAGAAGATTGGCAAGCCCCAACCACTCAAACCCAAGTTCGTGCATTTCTCGGATTGGCGGGATATTACCGCAAATTCGTAGAAGGATTCTCTAGTATCGCTAGACCCATGACCCAATTGCTGAAGAAGGACAAGAAGTTTGAATGGACCGACAAATGTGAAGCGAGTTTTCAAGAACTCAAAAGGAGATTGATTTCAGCCCCAATCTTGATCATGCCAGATATCACGAAGCCCTTCGATGTGTATTGTGATGCATCCAAGATCGGTCTCGGATGTGTGCTAATGCAAGAAGGCAAAGATATATGATGCATCCAAGATCGGTCTCGGATGTGTGCTAATGCAAGAAGGAAAAGTTATATCTTATCTATCTCGACAACTGAAGCAACATGAGCAAAATTACCCAACCCATGACCTCGAACTCGCAGCCGTAGTTCTAGCCCTGAAAACATGGAGACATTACCTGATGGGAAATCGTTGTGAGATCTATACGGATCATAAGAGCCTAAAGTATATATTCACTCAGAAGGAGCTGAATATGAGGCAGAGAAGATGGATTGAGCTAATCAAGGATTACGATCTGGACATTCACTATCACCCTGGTAAAGCCAATGTGGTAGTCGATGCCCTTAGCAGATTGCCGTGCCGCTTGAACTCCATGATCTTGAAGGAGGAACCAAGTTTGCACAAAGAGATGGAAGATTTTCGAATGGAATTAGTAAGTGAAGGATTTTTGGCTAGCATAGAACTCCAGCCCACTTTGATCATTCAGATTAAAGAGGCGCAAAAGGGAAATGCTATTATCGACGGAATCAAGCATCGTATCGGTACAGGCAAAGTACCTGGATTCACCGAGGACTAAGAAGGAGTTTTGTGGTACAAAGGACGCCTTTGTGTACCAGCAGATTCTGAGTTGAAAGAAGTTATCTTGAAGGAGGCTCATGATACTCTTTACTCTATCCATCCCGGAGGAACTAAGATGTATCAAGATTCGAAAGAGCAATTTTGGTGGCATAAGATGAAGAGAGAAATCGGAAGCTATATCGCCAAGTGTGATATTTGTCAGCGAGTCAAGGCAGGACATCAAAGACCCGCTGTATTGTTGCAACCATTGCAGATTCCGGAATGGAAATGGATTCTGTTGGAATGGACTTTATCACTGGACTGCCTACTTCTAGTAGGGGAAATGTCTCTATCTGGGTCATAGTGGACAGATTGTGCAAAGTCGCCCATTTATTGCCCGTCAAGACCACATATCAGAGTTCGAAACTAGCAGAGTTGTACATCGCTAGAATAGTTAGTTTGCATGGAGTCCCCAAGACATCGTATCGGATCGAGGAACTCAGTTTACCTCGAGATTCTGGAAAAAAGTCCAAGAAGGTTTAGGAACCTGTTTAGATTTCAGTACCGCTTATCACCCTCAGACTGATGGACAAATGTAGCGAGTAAATCAAATACTCGAAGATATGCTGATATCATGTGTGTTAGAATATGGATCCAAGTGGTAAGATTGTCTGCCGTTTGCAGAATTTTCATATAACAACAGCTATCAAGCCAGTTTGCAAATGGCCCCATTTGAATTCATGTACGAAAGGAAGTTTCGCACCCCTTTGAACTGGTCGGAAGTAGGAGAGAGTCATATTTTCGGACCCGACATCCTACGAGAAGCAGAAGAGTAGTTTCACAAGATTCGTGAGCACCTCAAGACTGCCCAGTCCAGCCAGAAGAGTTACGCTGACAAGAGACGTAGAGACCTCGCCTTCAACGTAGGAGACTTTGTTTATCTGAAAGTGTCGCCATTGAAGGGAATGCAGCGTTTCCAACTCAAAGGAAAGTTAGCCCCCAGATATATCGGACCTTTCAAGATTTTGAACCGTCGAGGAGAAGTATCGTATCAATTGGAACTACCCGAAGAGATGTCAGCCGTGCACAATGTGTTCCATATCTCATTACTTCGCAAGTGTCTCGAAGTCCCCGAGAAGACCGAAGTGTTCAAAAACATCGACCATCGGACCATAGAGATCAACGATGACCTGACCTATCCCGAAGTACCCATCCGTATTTTGGAAGAAGCTTTTCGAACTACCCGAACCCGAAGCATCAAGTTTCTCAAGATTCAGTGGAGCAACCACACAGAAGAGAAAGCTACCTGGGAGCGCGAAGATCACATCAGGATGGAGTTTCCCGATCTCTTCAAATCCTAGGTAATCTTTTCGTCCTTTTTCAAATCTCGGGGCAAGATTTTGTTTTAGGGGGGAAGGTTTGTAAGATCCCAAAAATACTAAACTAGAATCATCAAACTCTAATCATCAAATTTAGGGTTAAAAAAAACTTTTCTAAATAAAATTATGAAAGCATTCATATGTGTATGCATCCTAATTTGGATTCTTTTGAATTGCCTTGTTTATGTGTTTCCTTGCTTGTAGAATGTTTCTTAGGTGAAATAAACATCATCTAAAATATTCCCCACACTTTTCCCAAAGACAAGTAAATCAAAACAAATAAAATAAAGGAATGGTCATTTTGACCAATTTAACTCACATGCCTACTTTGGCTGTCTCAAACTTTCAGAACCTAACATAAACTTTTCTGGATCTTTGCACCCCTTGATTGTACTCATAACAAAGTATCAAGGCCCACTTTGTGATCATCCAGAAACTGTCAAATGCATAGTTTAAATGACAATTCAAAATTGAATCTTTATCATATGGGAAGATCCCACTTTTTCAAAAACAAATCAAACAAGCTCAACTTTCAAAACCCAAGCATCTGCAGACTCACCAGCACCAATCTAGCACACCCACCAAAAAAAATTTCAAAATTCAAAACTTGAATTCATGCAGCCATTTCATCAAACACATTGCAGACACAAATCAAACAAAATCAAAACACTGTTTTGAGCAGTGAATTGAGCCTAACTTGTTCCCTCTCTGGGCACCACTAGCCTTAGTAGATCATCTAAAGAACTTAACTAATCACTAGCACCACTGTGAGCTTTCCAAAACCATCAATGGTGAACAGCCGAAGCCACCCTTGCCACCCCAGTGTAGACAGCAAACTAGGAAGAAAACTAGCCATGCCAACCTTGTCTGGGAGATCACCCATGCCTCACCGCCCCCTCTCGACCAGCCCTGCCTCGAAGACACCGACCAGAGCACCCAGGAACGCCGCGCCCGTGCCTCTGCCAACCGTGTCGAGCATGCGCCAGAGCGCCACCCTCGATCGAAGCCCACAGACCGCGCGCCGCTCTCACCGCGTGCATACACGATCACCACCGACCCAGGAGACCGCCAGACATCCTCGTTCGCCGTCCCGTGACGCACAGCCACCGCTCGCCGTCGAAGACGCCGCCTCTGCCGCGCGGAGCGTCGCGTGTTCCTGACCAAACCACACCGCCCCTACAAGCGCATTAAAGCCGTAGAGCATCGCCAAGAGACCACCAAGCAATCGCCACCGCCGTCCATGCCTCTAGCTGCCCGTAGCCATGTCGCCACCGTCGCCTGCCCATGCCGTTCAGTCTCAACGTCGAGACTATAAATAGAGGACTTCCCCGCTCGAATTCTTCACACCATTCCACTCCTCTCTCACCCAGAACCACCCCACCTTAGTCCCGGAGCAAGGCGAGCAGCGCATCGCCGGAATTTCACCGGAGCCTGCCGCCTCTGGAGAAGAAGGGCGCCATCGATTTCGTCCACCCCAGGAGCTGCCGCGACCACCCTTGAGTTCATCGTCATCGACTTTGTTGTTCGCCCGCCTCGCCGACTCTCGCCTGCACCCCGATGAGCCCCCAGCAACCCCCACTGGCCGCGCTAGGTTTCTTTCTCGCCGGCGTTGCCCAACGTCGACGATGACTCCCAGCTGTTGGATTAGAACTAGATCGAACGACCCACATCGCCCCATACCGCTTCGCACCCCCCTGTCTCACTGACGAGTGGGGACAGCCACTTAAGCAGCCCGTGGAAGCACTGCGCTTAGCAGGCCGGCCCGTTAACTTTTCCCGCGCCGCCCAGTTATTTGAATTAAACCTTTTCCATTTTATTTCAAACTCACTTCTGTACCCAGTTTCAAAAATCAACCCAGATCGATTCAGTGCACCAAATTGAATGAAACTAATTTTGTTAGAAAGGTCTGGGAATGCTGAATCGAAGCCCGTTGGATTCAAGTCATTTGGATCTATAGATCACCCATGGTAAAAATAACAAGGCAGAAGCTTTTCTGCATTCAAACATTTTTTCAAATTTAAACCATCATAGCTTTTGAGTTGATTCCAACTCTCAAAAATCACATTTAACCATACCTTTCAGATATATAAAAACATATAGGTTTACTTACATAAATAATGGTCAAGTAATAAAAGAATGCTACATAGGCATTTCTAGTCACTTTATTTAATTAAAATAAAAAGGTAAAACCTTATTAAATTGTGACACCACTTTAAATCATATTCCCATGGACTAAAATATGTGGTGATGACATGTGTCAACATGATCCCATGATTGGTTTGGAGAATATTAAATCTTAAGTAGTTTTTCAATGAGTAGAAATTACTTTTCTAACAATAAAAGGAATTAAACCAAGCTTTAATCTTGTAATGTTAGTGATGATGCTAGATCATCTATAGGACCCTTGTGTGTGATGATTGCAAGTAGTTAAGTATTGTTTGGTGATTGTGTACCTCGTATTTATTCATAGACGATAGTACCGACCAAGGATACGAGGAGGAAGGAGGATTCTACGAAGAAGAAGCCGAGGAGAACTTCAACCACTGCTCTGCACAAGGCAAGCTTTACTAATCAAGTTGACCAATGCAAGCCTAATACTACTAGTTGAATGTGCAAGCTAACACTTGCAAGATACCCTACTAATGCAAGCTATTAACCTTGCAAGCTAACACTTGCAATGGTGAGAATTAAATAACCTACGCAATGCCCTAAGCATGCTTGGTTAGATACATTTGATGATACCCAATCCTAGTTTTATTTGCAAGTTTCTTACTTTATTTCTTTATCAAAGCTCTTAATTAGATTTTACCTAAGTGAATGGTAATGGTAGATACTAGAAAGATATGTGAAGGTTGCATAAAGAGCATAAAATTTGGCCTAAGCTAGATAATCTGGATGTCATCCCTAGGCATGAGATTGAACTTAGCTAAAACTCCACTAGTTTACCACCCCTCATCAGTGCTTACCCCACCTGTAGATGCTAGTGCTAAGCATAAAACTTGATCAACTTTAGATGGGAATACTTGGTGGAAAAATGGTTATGAAAACCTTGGAATGATGGATCATTCTATTGAAATGTTTTGGACATGTGTTTCCGAACACCTGATGATTTTGGTGATGAAAATGTTGAGGCATGAGCCTTAGCCCTTTTATAAAACTGATGGTTGTCTGGATGCGATACCATTCCAATTTTATCGTACAACCACAATACCCGAAGATTGGGTAGGGCTTGACTGGAAACTTATATACCTTAGTATTAGTTCCCTCATGGCCAAGGTCTGAGCTGAGGCTACCTTGTGAAGATTGTCCACCTGTGCAGTACCCAAGATGACAGTTGGTCATGGTTGGGAGGCCAAACTCACAGGAGAGGTGCTTATACTAGGGCGTGTAATTGAAAGGTTAGGATTGATTATCCGCATACTGAGTATGGTGAATTTAGGATTTGTTCCTGACGGATGTATCGAATGTTGTGGTGAAAGTGTACAATCTCTGCAGAGTGTCAAACTATTCGAATAGCTGCGTCCGCGGTTATGGACAGTTGGAGTGGCCATACTGTTCCCCCGTCAGAGAATTTTCAAAATGACTTGTGAAATGAATTGAGACTTTGACTTGACCACAACAGGGTTGTGATATGAAATACAAGTTCCCACTTAGGTGTTATAAAACTTCAATTAGCATTCGTTGCTCCTAAACTTAGTAGATATAAATCTGGCTTTTGCAAAACAACCCTAGAGCCTAGTGTCCTATTGTCAAAAACCCCTCTCACTTGTTAGTATTAGTTTGCGAGTACTTAAAAAGTACTCATGGCTTTGTCCCTGGCTATTCCCATGGCCAGACTATGAAGAGGAGTACCTGGAGGATGGACCCCAGGAAGGTTACGACAACTAGGATCATCTCCCATCGTCAGCATTGCCTGTGACCCCGAAGATGGAGCTTCGCCCACGCTGTCGTTATTATTACGTATTCCGCTGCTTGATATTGTATTAAGAACTGGATCATGAGATCCCTATTTGTGTAAGAACTTATGTACGGTTGTAATGGATGATGTACTATGGTATCCAATTCGGTTATGTCTCGCAAAAATGGTAATCCTGGTATTGCGATGTATGGCATAACAGGCATCTGGGATTAAAAATCCAGGTGTTGACACACATCCGGGCCGCGAACCCGTTCACACTTCCTTGGTGTGAGGCCCAGACTAAGACCCAAGCCAATCACTGCCTTCTCCGCGACCCCACATGTCTCTTTGGTGTACGCCAGCCCACCTATTGAATTACGGCAATGGCAGTACAGACCGTTCAGATGCCAGAACTATCATGGGACGTTGAGGGATCCCACCCATATGTTGCATATCCTCTACGAATTACCATAAATAATATGCACGCTACAAGTGATAACAGCCACGACCCGCACATCCTGCTCCATGCGAGAGGGAAAAGATACAGCTGACTTCTCCGTCCCATTCCAAATCTCATGGTCAACGCGTAATATACGGTGCAAGAATCATTGGCGACATTGGTTGTTAAGTCCTAGATAATATGTTCATTTACCACCAGAACTCTTATAGTATGTTATTACCTCATGGTAAATAACCTATAATCATATTATTATTAAAATAGTGTTTTTTGTCCTTTTTCAAATGCAGGTGATGACAACACTGGATTTGCAAAATACTTTACGGAAAATATTCAAAGGACATGAGTAAGTGTGAACTTGCCTTTTGTGATTGCAAGATTATGCACTCACGGTCTTTGAGACGACATAAGATCCAATATTTGAAATCTGCATCATTGGTACGGTAAGGACTAATGTTTAAAGAAGCAATATGTTGTTGTGCATAAGTAATGCTATGCATTTTGTAAAAACCCCTAAGTGAATCCCCAATACTATAAGTGAAGTGAACTTAGGTGATTCCTTTAAGAGTTGGTTTATCTTCAAATTTTTACTTCACATGAAGTGTATCTATAGGGATTTTAAGTTTTGGTATACAAGATATAGAGTTTAATAGTAATTTAAGGTTTGATTAGGATGGAAGTCTATGTATTGGATTATTAAGGTTTGAAAGAACTATCCTAGAGTTGTTGCTTGAAGTGGCAAAAAGAATAACATTTGAAGAAAAGATTTCCTTTCTAAGGTTTAAACAATCATCATTGTTAATAGAACATGATCAATGTCTTTTGGTGTTTGATTTATTAGTTTGGACTTGAGATGCTTTATGTCTTAAGTTAAATAGACCAAAGTTAACTATAAAAACATAAGGGATTTATTAGACATGATGTTTATAAGCTTTGAGACTAAAGTTAACTTTAAAAGGTTAAGTAAACTTAAGATGTAATATGTTTTAATTATTCCCAAGTTTTAGATTTATGATAGGTATAACTAAGGTGTGGAATTATTCACTTTCTATTTAAGTGAATGATTAGATTAAATTTGTTTTGTTATTATGAAAAGAATATGTATTTATTTAATGGAATCATAATTAGATGGTCTTAGTAATTTGTTAGAATTTAAAATTATGTTAATAGTGGTTAAGATATAATGATTATTCACCATATGATATAAATGGGTGATACCCAATGTTTATTTAAAAGGATTCTTAATAAGATTTTTAAAAGAATATTTTAAAGTTAAAAGTTATACTTAAGTTTGATTATGAATTCAGGTTATGGGTTTGGAATTAGTACTAAGACACTAATTGCTCAAGGTTTTATAAAAATTATGATTATTTATTACTTAAGAATTGTTTTTAAAGAATTCACAAAATAGGTATTAGGTAAGGATTTATTATTTAAAATATTAAATACTTTCTTAATAATAAATTTAATATTTTTCTAGTGTAATATATTTATTCAAGGCTTTAAAAATGAATTTTATTTATTTTTAAGTATTAGCTTTATTTTTATAAAATTCATCAAAGAATTAAGTGTCTTTAAATATTTGCTTTATGTTTTATTTGTAAAACTCTAAGTGAGTATTTTTTTATAACATAATAGAGTTATTTTGATACACAAAAATGATTTTTATTTATTTTTAGGGTTTTAGTTTTATTTTATAAAATTTCATTAAGATTTAATGGTGTTAATAATTATTTTACTTTAAATTTATTTTAAACACTTAAAATTATATTTTTATTAGGTAGATATTATTTTTGTGGTTATTCTGATATATCATATGTATTTTTAGGATTTTTCTATATTTTTCTAGGGTATAAATTATGTTCAGGGGTAGTTTGGTCATTTAGTGATTTGATAAATATTTTATTTTCTTATTTATTTTTCTTTGGAATTGGGACAGGCTCACCAATTGGCCCATCTGGGCCCAACTTGGCCCCACTAATCCTGGCTCGGGGTCACTTTGACCCCGACCCACTCTCTTCCCCTCACCCAACACACGCGAGCACGCACGCACCGCCCCCCTCTAGGATGTTTGCGATGCCGCCAGCGTCGCCGCCTGCCTCACCGGCCATCGCCGGCACCTCCCAGCGCCGTTAGGCCTCTATCGCCTCCTTTGATTTCCTTCTGCTATGGTGCCCAGTACCCGTGCGACATCTCCCTGGCAGAAACCCTAGTCTCCCAATGTGTACACCGTCGCCTGCCGCTGCTCCCCCGATTCCGGCTGTGCACGACACCGTGGGTGTTGATGTTGGTCATCGGGGCTTCGTCGTACTCTATTATCCCAGCTCCTTCCATTTGATTTGGAAGTAAAACTAGGAATCGCTCGCCCCTTTCCATGGGTTGGCATTAGGGTTTCCGTGCTTTCCTTTACTGTATTCTTGTGATGGTCTGATGGTGGTTCGGGATGATTTGGTGCTGTGTTAGTGGTGGTCTGATGGTGGTGAAGCTGAGGTTCTTACTCTTCTATTCTGATGCCGGTGAGACAGCAGTAGATGCAACCCCGGCGTCGGAACTATGGGGCCATTGATGTGGTGTTGAAGGTTTCTTCAGGTTGGCATCATTCTGACCGTGCTGGCACTGCCCCTTTGAGGTCATCGTCGACTCCCTGGTACGCCCTTTTCTACCCCTCCTCCTTCTCTCTTCTGTAGTGAGGTATGACAATTGGCCCCCTTTTTGTTTAGGTTCTGATCCATGGAATATACCCCCATTGCTTGATTTGGCTAGCTTTGATGATCATACAATTGATTTAAGATTAGCTAGCATTGTTCTAGTAGTTCTTTTGATCATGATAGTGTCAATTTCTTGTATGGTGGTGTGTTTGTCATCAGTATACTTAGGACTTGCCTGGAATATAAGGGATATTACTAAGTACTATGCTGATGTTTACATTGGTATCTGTAGTTACAGAGTGTCACAATTTATAAGGGTGAACATTTGATTTGCTTAATTGCTTCTTGTGGAAATGATATGATCCCAGACTAGTCTCTACCATGATGCTTTTTAAATAATAAGAAGAGTCTACCTTGGTTTGACTAAACAACCAAGTATGCTTAAAAGATATTGGTGCTAGCTCCTATTCTTTTAAAATAGAGAATGCATATTGTTTTCTTTGTGCAAAAGGGAATATGATAAGTAGGAGCATGTATATGGTTGTTATTTGGACATATACTGATGGTAGTGATAAGATGGTACTAGTCCAGATAATTAAGTAGTGCATGGATAGCCATTGATTATTTACAGATGGTATATCTTTTATTTTGTCAAGAAATATTTGTATATATACTTAGCTGAATCTTTGATTCAGTTCTATGATTAGTGCTTCTTTGGCTCCATGTGATCTCGAACCATTCTTACTTGTAGAACAAAATGGTATTTATAATAATATTTTTGTTGAGGAATGATTCCTAACTAACTAGCTAGGAAAATAATTTGAACACTTCTATGGTTACTTGCAGATGGTTTTTAATGAACCAATGATGATTTGGTTATGCATACGTATGCACTCGGGCCTGGGGTGATGCTTCTATGCTTGACTGTATATTTGATTTGGTGAAGTGATTACTAAATATGAATATCGATTCCTAGGAATTCTGACTAGGAATATGATGTAAATCTATTTGGGATGATTTACCTCTATTGACTCTTACTAGATTACGAAGGGAAACATGACAGTGAAGCATTTGCATGATTTTAATTTTTGGTTCAAAGAAATAATTTGATAGTCCTAATGATTCATTTCGGTGGCTTCTGCTAGCTATAGAACTCTATCGTGGTGCCTCTATTGAGTGTGCACAATGGTGATGCATAACACATGATCTGCTACTGAAACTTGATTGCTTACTAGAGATCATTTTTTTAGATGATTTGTTGCTAAAGATTCTTTGGGAATACCCCTGGCCTGTGATGCAAAGGCTGAGGTACTAAGCGTAAATAAGAACATATACTTACTTTGTGGCTTAAATTCTCTATGAGGAACTTTGCATGGAATTTCCATGCAAAACTGAGAGAAGCAATCCTCTTATCTTCCTAGACATGTTCTAGTTGCAGGGTAATTGGATTTGGTTGTTACACTTCTCTTTTTCTTAACCCTCAAAGATGTCTTTTCAAAATTGAATAAGAAGATGCTACAAAATCTATATTCCCATCTACCTTATTGTTTGTAGTATTGACAGATGAGGTGGTGCTGGAGGCTTGTCCTTGTGATGGATCTTGATCAGTTGCTACTGTACCTTGATATCCTGCTCACCTCTCCTTTTACTACAGCATCTACTACAACAGCCATAGCCTGGCCTTCTCCACCTTGTCCTTGCCATTGGATGGCTTCTTGCAGCAACCATGCTGTAAGTGATGTGGTGGTGATCTGGCTAATATCTTGGTTGATGATGATGCTGTAAGTGATGGGGATGATTTGATGTGAATCTGATGAGAGCTAATGATAAGATGGTTTCTTGCTGTTCTGAGTGTTGTAACTAGTGTTTAGCAGAGTATCCTCACTCTGCTTCGACTGATACTTATCCCCTGTCCTGATTGCTTCATGTGTTGACAGCACCACATACTTGCATGTATGTGTGAGCTGCTTGCACTGTTCTGGATCAGTGCAAGGCAAAAATATCTTACTTCCACTCTTCTAATTTTCTGGTGAAACTTGCCCCATAAATTACTGCCAATGAGGTTGTACTGAGGCTACTCATCTGATAAGAACAGATGCTTTATTTGGTGAAACTTGCCCCTTATTCCTTTCTAGCTCAATGATGTGTTCAGCAATGCATCACATTGCTAGACTGAGAGCAAAACTAACCAACATACCCCTTTTTTTATTTCTATTTTGTTTTCTTTTTTGTTTGTTTTGCAGGAGTAAAGAATGTGAAGAGTTGAAGATCAGAAGACATGGGATTAACTAGGGAAATATTTTAGGTTTTATTTTTTATTCTTTTACAACTTTATTTGATTCTTAAGTATTGTAAAGAATATTGTATTGTTTTATTAATGTAATAAAGTTCATTTTTCTCTCTGTTAGTTGAAACTTGTAAGGATTTGTATCATATTTAATATAGTTTACTTATTTCCTTTTTCTTTTACAATTCTTTTGTAAAGACAATGTCATATTAATTTTGTTGTAATAAAGAGCTCTTTTATTTATTTCAGTAATGTAATTCATGATACTTTACTTGTATTCATTTATTGTAAGAGATCAATATTTTTATATCATTTTATTTTGTAATCACTTCAATTCAAGTTATTAAGTGTTTCTAATTTCCATTTGTGAATTTTATAAATTTATTTGAATTTCATATTTGAAATTTAATTGCATGCTTGAGCAACTTTCCTCTAAGCAAGGAATTCTATAAAGGTCATGTCGAAATCTAGCGCACTTGCTCCTAAGTTTCCATTAGTACAAGAGAGATATCGATCCCTCTATAGCTCTTTTAGTTTTGCACGAAAATTTCCAGGATTTTCTTATGCATGAATGCAATGCACAAACCTGTGCCCTCTATAATTCTAGGTGCTAATCCTGGGATGTTACAACCTTGAACTAGCAGTCGTAGTTCTCGCACTGAAGACATGGAGGCATTACCTTATGGGAAATTGTTGCGAGATTTATTCAGATCACAAGAGCCTGAAGTATTCACTCAGAAGGAGCTGAATATGAGGCAAACGAGATGGATCGAGCTAATCAAGGATTATGATCTGGACATCCACTATCACCTCGGTAAAGCCAATGTGGTAGCAGATGTCCTTAGCAGATTGTCGTGTCATTTGAACTCCATAATTTTGAAGGAGCAACCAAGTTTTCACAAGGAGATGGAAGATTTTAGAATGGAATTAGTAAGTGAAGGATTTTTGGCTAGCATAGAACTTCAACCCACCTTGATCAGTCAGATCAAGGAGGCGTGGAAAGGAAATGCTAGTATCGACGGAATCAAACATTGCATCGGTACATGCAAAGTACCCGGGTTCACCGAAGATGAAGAAGGAGTTTTGTGGTACAAATGACGTCTCTGTGTACCAGCAGATTCAGAGTTGAAGCAAGCTATCTTGAAAGAGGCTCATGGTACTCTTTATTCTATCCACCTCGGAGGAACGAAGATGTATCAAGATTTGAAGGAGCAATTTTGGTGGCATAAGATGAAGAGAGAAATCGGAAGCTACATCGCCAAGTGTGACATATGTCAGAGAGTTAAGGCGGCACATCGGAGACCCGCAGGACTGTTGCAACCACTACAGATTCCAGAATGGAAATGGGATTCAGTTCGAACGGACTTTATCACCGGATTGCCTACTTCTAGTAGGGGAAATGACTCTATTTTGGTAATAGTTGATATATTGTCCAAAGTAGCCCATTTCTTACCTGTCAAGACCACTTATCAGAGCTCGAAGCTAGCGGAGTTGTACATCGCTAGAATCGTCAGCTGGCACAGACTCCCCAAGAACATCATGTCAGATCGAGGAACTCGGTTTACCTCGAGATTTTGGAAGAAAGTCCAAGAAGGACTGGGAACAAGATTAGATTTCAGCATAGCTTATCACCCTCGGACAGATGGACAAACAGAGCGAGTAAATAAAATACTCGAAGATATGTTGAGAGCCTGTGTGCTAGAGCATGGATCTAAATGGGAAGATTGTCTGCCTTTCGCAGAATTTTCTTACAACAACAGTTATCAAGCCAGTTTGAAAATGACCCCATTTTAATTCATGTATGTGAAAGAACATTTCATAATCCCTAGTGTTTTGTGTGTTAGATAATAATACCAAGGATTATTTAATGTGTGTTGAAGTGCTGCAGATCTTTACATTGAAAATGAAAAGGAAAACTACTTTTGGGGCGCGGATAATCCGCCCCACCCCATACCCAGAAGGACGCAAACCCCAGAGAGGGGGCAGAGGATGGCCGGATTTTCCGGCATGGGCGGATAGTCCGCCCCTAGAGGGGGCGGATAATCCGCCCCTCGAGGATTTTCACCAAGTCTGGACCTGTGTCGCTCTCTGTATGGGGGCGGATTTTCCCCCAGACTCTTCGGCTCGGGGGCGGAGTTTCCCCTAGGCCGGATAGTGTCGTGGGAATGACCACGACAGACGCTGCAATCGGCAGCGAGTAGTAGAACGAAGGGCAAGGGCGGCCAGCCATCTGCGGTGCGAGATGAGGGCGGAAACACAGGGTTTTACCCAGGTTCGGCCCCCCGGAGGGTAAAGACCTACTCCTGCTAGATTGTATTATGATGAAGGTACAATGGGGCGAGCTCGACGGCTAGGCGGCGAGTCGCTTGGGTGGATGGTGGAACGTATCCTCTACACGCCCTGTAGGGAGGTTTATATAGACTCACCCCCCCTAGGGTTTACATATCTCAACCGAATCAGTTAAGGTTTCGGTACTCGTTTAACCTAATCCGACTGGGCCTATCTACTCTCCTGGGCCTTCAGCTTCCAGTCGCTTGGATCCACGCCAGGTCTTGACCCAGTCGCCGTCCTACAGGCCCACTCGCCAGTTCCTGGGCCAGTCGGAAACACCCTGCTGGGTATACCCCGGTAGTCATATCCCCATCAGTAGTCCCCGAGGCCGTCGTCGATTGGGCGCAGGTGGTTGCTGGCAGTCGGAGCATACGGGTCCAATGGGGACACCCAGTCAAATCGGGGGCGGGCTCCTGAATAAAGGAAAAAAACTACTCATTCTAGTCGCAGCTCGGCGAACGGGTCGGCGAAATATTTAGTCGTTGTTGTAGTGATAAGGTCGGCGAGTCGAATGGATGAAGTTGGACCATCAGACGCGGTCAAAACTAGCCGTTGGAGTAATCCAACGATAACTTTTGGCATAATCACTGAGTAGTAACGGCTCCCTGATTTGGCGGGTAACAACTGCTATATAAAGGAAATGGTAAGCGATCGGAGAACCACCCTCTCGTCATTTCCTCCGATTTCGCGCATCTCCATTTTCCTCCGCATCGCGATCCAACCGATCCAAAATCCTCCGACCTCCACGAACCTTTCCGCCAATGGCCCCTCCGCTGAACCATGGGGCAGGTCCCAATGCACGAGAGCGCTACTGGCGTCTTTCGAGGAAGCCGGGATCCTGCGCGCCGGCAGGTGGCGCATCCCCGCGGCCGGAGAGGCGACTCCGGACCCGCGCGAGGGAGAATTCGTCTACTTCACCAGCCACCTGGAGCGGGGGCTGGGGTTTCCCACATCCCTCTTCTTTCGGCGCTTCCGCGCCTTCTACGGGATTCAGCCATCGGACCTGGGCCCGCACAGCATCGAGCAGCTCGCCATCTTCGTGGCGTTCTGCGAGTGCTACCTGGGCTGCAGGCCCTACTTCCCCCTGTGGCAAGATCTGTTCCACGGGAGGATTAGTCGTGAAGAATCAGGCGGCCCAATGCTGGCGGCGGGTGGCCTGACGTTCCAGCTCAAGTCGAAAGCCTCCTTCTTCGAGCTGATGCTACCTGCCAAGGCGGCAAGCGAGTGGAAGAAGACCTGGTTTTACGTCACCGAGGCGAGTCCAGACGGCGAGGTGGCGATCCCAAGGTACTCCGCCGACCGGCCCGAACCACGCCGACTCCAAGTCGGCAAGCTCCCAACAGACCAGCGGATGGTCGTGGATGAGATGCTTCAAACCATCCGCGGCCTGAAGAAGAAGGGTCTTCAGACCATCAATTTGTAAAACTATTGGCTTGGGCGGCAACTCGTTCCCCTGGCCCGCCGTGACCATTACATGTATGAGTACACGGGCCGGGAAGACTCGACGAAATCTTGCCTCGCCGAGTGGAAACTCGAGGACTACGTCCCGGCGTTGAAGAAGATCACCCAGGCGGTGTACCTGGACGCGAAGGCTGGGGTCGCCCCCTACACCGCGAAGCATCCAGCCCCGATGGTAAGTCACTTTCTACCATTCGCAGTCGCAGTTGATACTGTCGCGGTTATATTGATATTACTTCACGCTTGCTGCAGTTATTTCAAGTGGTGGAAGGGTGGCTTCCGCCCGCGAACGACGAGAACTCGAGCTCGTCCGTCCAGGACGGGGGCAAGTTGCCTCCCACCAAGGGCGGCGCCGAGAGCGACAGGAGCGATGATGACGACGAGTCCGAGGAAGAGGCCGCCCCACTGGTTCGCAAAACTCGCGGGCATCGTCAGCGCGAACTCGAGGCGAGTAGAAGTCTTGAACGTCATGACGATGACGATGACGAGCTTCCCGAGCACACCTCGCGTCGCGAGGCCACTCCGTCAAAAAATAAGAAGAAGAAGGAAGTGAAGGCCCCTCCGAAGAGAAAGACGAAGCCAGCAAGACAGGCATCTCCGCCTCGTTCGGCGAGCAGTTCCGACGCCACCAGCCTGGCCAGGGATGAAGCGCCACAGACGACGGCAGCACCAGATGCCACCGCCGTCCTGAGTGAGGTACCTCTGGCCTCGATTCCTCCCCCATTCGCCCCAGTCTCTGGGTCGGGGGCTGCTCCAGCCGCGGCAGCTTCGCCTCCCAGGAGAGCTCCCGCCGAAATCGTTTCGGGGGCTCCTATCGCGGCTTCGTCAACGAAGATGCCGTCCGTGTCTTGGGCGCATGACGTTCTGGAGATGGGCCTCA
Source organism: Avena sativa (assembly GCA_916181665.1). NCBI lineage: Eukaryota > Viridiplantae > Streptophyta > Magnoliopsida > Poales > Poaceae > Avena > Avena sativa. Next base: position 263,141,856 of record OV702284.1, on the reverse strand, counting down.
GTCGGAAACTGGGCCACGAACTGGAGAAGCCGGCTAGCGTCCGCACGGGGCTGCGGTTCATACCAGTCACCAAGTGAGTTTTATTCTCCTTCCTTACTTTTCGTTGTATTTGGACCACTTTGCTCATGTGACCAATTTGCAGGACTGGAGTTAAAAAGATAGGCCACCCGTCTGTGGCCAAAGTGCCGCCAGTCGTCGCCGAGGAGGACCCCTCTCGGAAGAGGAAGGCTGATGAGGTCGCTGCCCCCACAGACAGTGCCAAGAAGGCCAAGGGCGACGATGTCGTCACGGTGTCTGACGACACAACGATTGCTCCGAGTGATCCTGCGGCGGAGGCGGCCTTGATGATCAAGGAGGGTGCTTCCTCTCCTGGGATGGCCGAGCCGGCCTCTTTTGGTGCTGGCGCATCCATCGTGACCTTCCCCCGCTTCATGGCCAGAGCGGCTATGGCGAGTGGTACCACGCCATCGAGCCGCGTACCTGGGGTCGCCGAAACGGAGGTCGAGAAGCGTCGCGGGCACACTCCGGCTCTTCTCGCATCCGTGGACGCGCTATAGCTTCATGGCATGCTTGGCGCAGCCCTCCAGGTATGTCCAGTCCCCGAGGATCAGGCCACTGAATTGCAGTGGTCAGATTCTTTTGGTGTTTTGTTTTTATTTCTCGCGCCCAGTCCCTGAGTGCGCAATCGCTGAATTTCAGCGGGTGGGCGCTTAGTATTTTTGATCTCCAGTCCTCGAGTGTCCATTCGCTGAATTTCAGCGGGTAGGCACTTAGGATTTTTGATCTCCAGTCCCCGAGTGTCCATTCGCTGAATTTCAGCGGGTGGGCACTTAGGATTTTTGATCACCAGTCCCCGAGTGTCCAGTCGCTGAATTTCAGCGGGTGGGCACTTAGGATTTTTGATCTCCAGTCCCCAAGTGTCCAGTAGCTGAATTCTAGCGGGTGGGCACTTAGGATTTCATTTTTGTTAACTTGTTTGACTTTTGCACAGTGTTTGCAGCGTGAATCAGCCGACCGTCTTGCTGCGAAATGTCGCACGGAGAAGGAACTTGTCGCCATCCAAGAGGCGAACAAGGGACTCCAGGAGATTGCTGCGAAGGCAGAGGAGGTCCGCCAGGGCCTTGTCCCGGCGAGTGAATTCACGGAGGCTCAATCTGCGTTGAGCTCGGCTGAGAAGCGGATCGCCGACCTTGAGCGCGAGCTTAAGGAAGCGAAGGAGGAGGCGAGTTCAGCGGATGGGCGGGCCAAGGCTGCTGTTACGGCTGCCGCTGAGGAGCGTAAGGTCTCTGACGCCCTTGTTGCTGGGCTACAAGACGACTACTCCTCTCTTCAAAGCTTCATCATGAATCTCTCTCGTCCTTTGATTGGTAAGTGTGCATGCCTCTGCCTGTAATATTTGCATTGTGTGATCTTTGATGTACTCACTGCCACCCTCTGTCCGCAGGTCGGATCATCGGCAGCACGGGGGAGGCGCAGTCATACGACGCGCGGCAGTGTGTGGCCACTCTGGTCGACTCGGCCACTTTGTCCGCGGCTTGCATTCGGGCGTATCTTCAGGAGATGTCGCCCACGGAAGTGATTCCCAGCGACCTCGTCGAAGTGTGGCGGTACTTGGAGAAGGCGCCGTTGGTCATTGAGTTCATGACGCGGTCGATGTTCCGGCGCGGGGCGGCGACGGCGCTCAGCCTTGGGCTCGCCCACTTCCCAGAGGATTTCGATCTGGACGACGTGACGAGTGGCTACCCATCGTCGACGGGCTCGGTGGAGATTGCCGAGGTGCTGAAGCTGACGGACCGTGCCGCGGTATACTCCGATCGTGTCTGGTCAATGGGCGATGTCCTTCCTTATCAGGAGACGGTCGTCGCGCCCAACGACCCCGAGCCGCCGCACCGGGACTTCAAGATCAAGCAGCCCTTCCGTGCGGCGATGGCGGGTGAGCTGACGACGTACCCGTCGAACCCGTACACTCCCTTCATTCGCAACCGCAAGGTTGGCGGCGAGTCGACGTCGAATCCTGCGGAATAAAACGTTGTGCCCTGGGGCGTTAGTAGCAGTTCGGCCATTAGGCGCAACTTGTATTTTGTAACAACTTTGATCTGCTACAATGAGATATCGTGTTATTTTGTGAATTGTCTTGCGTTTGAGATTGAGGGTTGAACGAGTCCCCGAGCGCGTCCGCCCTTTTTATGGGGTTTACCTCGTTTGTTTATGTGTTTGCGGTTTTGAGCGTTTTGTTATTGAGGTCGACTCGCCCGAGCTTGGAAAGCCAGTCGCAGGGCGACTCCCATGAGTGCTCTTTACTTCACCGCTTTCCCTTGCACGAACGAGGTCGGGTAGCCGATTCCCCGAGCGTGGTACTTGGTGGTTCTAGTCGCGGCTCTAGGGTGGGTGAGGACTGGGCGCGTCAGAGTGAGCGCATCACTCCTGCCTGGCCCGTTGGGTCAGTCGCATGGCGAGTCCTGGGCACGCTCTCATACTTGGCGTTTTTCCCTAGTCGCTCGCGCTGAACTGGTCGTCAGTCCCCGAGCGTGGTACTTGGCCGTTCGAGTCGCTGTGTCGAGGACGCGGAGGATCATGGTCGTTGTGAGGAGCGAAGGCAGTTGTCTTGGCTCGTTAAGCCAGTCGAGCTAGGCGACTCCAATGGGGCTCCGGGTAGGCGTTTTTCGTGGACGTTACGAGTCCTGGGGTAACCCAGTGCCCTCGTAGCGCACTACTTGGCCGTGCCGATCGCTGTACCAGAGGTTGACTCCTGCAGTTAGCTTGGTGCTGTTACTACGAGTGCGAGTGGCACAAGACACGGAGAGTAGACACAATTTGCGGTAACCAATATGTTTTATTTCATAGCGACTGGAGGATACATATGTGGAGTTCTAGGAGTAGAACTTCTGTAGGAGGATTACATTCCATGGTCGCTTGACGTCGAGTTTTCCGTCTCCGCGGACGTCGGTGAGGTAGTAGGCGTCGTTGCCGAGTACTCGCCCGATGGAGAATGGTCCCTCCCATGGGGGGGAGAGCTTGTGCATGCCCTTCTTGTCCTGGATGAGGCGCAGCACCAGGTCGCCTTCCTGGAAGGTGCGAATTTTCACCCGCCGGCCGTGGTAGCGGCGGAGTCCTTGCTGGTAGATGGCAGTGCGTGAGCGAGCTAGGTCGCGTGCCTCGTCGAGTTGATCGACTCCATCCTGACGTGCGAGTTCGTTCACAGCCTCCGTGTAGTGGACGACCCTTGGCGAGTCGTGCTCGAGGTGGGTGGGCATGACTGCCTCGGCGCCATACACCATTAAGAAGGGGGTGAACCCTGTCGACCTGTTGACCGAGGTGCGGATACCCCAGATGACGGAGGGTAGCTCCTCGACCCAGCACCCGGCGGTGCGCTCGAGTGGTACTTGGAGCCACGGCTTCAGGCCGTGGAGGATGCTCTGGTTGGCCCGTTCCGCCTGGCCGTTGGACTCCGGGTGGGCGACTGACGCGAGGTCGAGTCGGATGTGATGTTCCTCGCAGAACTCGGCCATGGCTCCTTTGGCGAAGTTGGTGTCGTTGTCCGTGATGATGCTGTTTGGGAACCCGTAGCGATATATGAGCTCGCGTAGGAATTTGGTGGCGGTCTTCCCGTCGCATTTCCGGACTGGCTTGGCCTCCACCCACTTTGTGAATTTGTCGACCGCGACCAGGAGGTGGGTGAAGCTGGAGGGGGCCTTTTTGAAAGGGCCTACCATGTCCATGCCCCACACGGCGAATGGCCAGGTGATGGGGATTGTCTTGAGCGCTAATCTCGGCACGTGTGTCTGGTTGGCGTACTTCTGGCACCTGGCGCACCGCTGGACAATGTCGACGGCGTCGGCGTGTGCGGTGGGCCAGTAGAAGCCGTGTCGCATAGCCTTTGCGACTAGAGAGCGGGCTCCGGCGGGGTGGCCGCAGTCGCCGGAGTGGATGTCGTGGAGGATCTTACGTCCTTCGGTGGGTTGGACGCAACGTTGGAACACGTCGGTCACGCTGCGCTTGTGGAGCTCGCCGTCGATGATGACGAAGGATTTGCAGCGTCGCGTTATCATCCGAACGTCTGCTTCGTCTGCCGGCAAGGTGCCTCCCTCCAGGTAGGCGATGTACGGCCTAGTCCAGTCTTCTCGCTCGGCGATGAGTGCAACCAAGGCTGTCTCTGGTTGCAACGGGACTCCGATGTCGATCTCCCTTGGGGGAGAGACGGACGGCTTGGTGATTGTGTCTAGGAAGACGCCGGCGGGTGGTGCGAGTCGAGCCGACCCGATGCGAGAGAGTGCGTCAGCCTCCTCGTTATTCCGCCTGTCGATCCACTCGACGGAGTAGCCTGCGAAGTGTCCGCCCAGCTTGTCCACTGCTTGGCGGTATGCCGCCATGGTGGGAGAGACGGCGTCGCAGGTGCCAGCGACTTGCCCAGCGACGAGGTCGGAGTCTCCGTAGCAGCGTAGGCGGTTGACATTCATCTCCTTGGCAGCTCGCATGCCGTGGAGTAGTGCCTCGTACTCGGCCATGTTGTTGGTGCAGGGGGTGAAGTCGAGGCAGAGGACATAGCGGAGCTTGTCGCCCTTCGGGGAAGTCAACATGATCCCTGCTCCTGCGCCGCCTGCGTTCTTGGAGCCGTCGAAGTGCAGGCTCCAGTAGTGGAGGTATGGCAGCTTTTCCGGCTGCTGGACCTCTTCCCAGTCGGGGATGAAGTCCGCGAGAGCCTGCGACTTGATCGCTTTTCGTGGCTCATACTTGATGTTGTGGACGCCGATTTTGATGGCCCACTTGGCGACTCGCCCGGTCGCCTCACGGTTGCAGATGATGTCCTGCAACGGTGCTAAGGAGACGACCGTGATCGGGTGCTCCTGGAAGTAGTGCGGCAGTCACCGTTGTGCTCTGAAGACTGCGTACACCAGTTTCTGGTATTGAGGGTACCGCTGGCGTGACTCGGTGAGGACCTCGCTGATATAGTACACCATTCGTTGTACCGGGCGCTCCTTTCCTTCCTCTGGCCGCTCGACGACCATGACGGCGCTGACGACGCGCTCGGAAGCCGCGACGTAGACCAGCATGGGTTCTTTGTCGACGGGGGCGGCGAGTAGCGGTGCTGCGAGTAGCACCTTCTTGAGGTCGCGGAGTGCGTCGTCCGCCTCCTTGTCCCACTGGAAGGTGGGGTTCTTCTGCATCAGGCGGTATAGGGGCATCACCTTTTTGCCTAATCGGGGGATGAAGTGGCTGAGAGCCGCGACTCGCCTGGCTAGCTTCTGCACATCGCGCAGGCACTCGGGTTTGCCGAGTCGAGCGATCGTGTCGATCTTGGTGGGTTTCACCTCGATCCCGCGCTTGGAGACGACGTACCCCAGTAGTTGCCCTGCTGGTACACCGAAGGTGCATTTGCCTGGATTTAGCTTTATCTTGTATTTCTGCAGGTTGGCGAATGTTTCCGCCAGGTCGGCGAGTAGATCGCCCTGGCGAGCGGACTTCACTACCGCGTCGACGATGTAGACGTGGATATTGCGGCCAATTTGGCTCGCAAGGCATTCCTGCATGCACCGCTGGTAGGTCGCCCCGGCGTTCTTGAGGCCGAAGGTCATGGCGGTGTAGCAGAAGGCTCCGAATGGTGTGATGAACGCCGTCTTTTCCTCGTCCTCGACAGCCATTTTGATCTGGTTGTACCCAGAGTAGGCGTCGAGGAAACACAGCGACTCCGAGCCCGCGGTGGAGTCGATTATTTGGTCGATCCGCGGGAGGACTAATTGCTCCTTCGAGCAGGCACTGTTTAAATTTGTGTAGTCGATACACATCCTCCAGGTCCCATTTTTCTTCTTGACCAGGACTGGGTTTGCCAGCCACTTGGAGTATTTGATTGGCCGGATGAAGCCTGCAGTGAGTAGAAGTTGCACCTCCTCTGCGATGGCTCGACGGCGCTCTTCATTGAAGGTCGCAGCGATTGCTTGACGGGTCGCACTTTGGGGTCGGCGTTGAGTTTGTGCTCAGCGAGTTCCCTAGGGACACCAGGCATGTCAGAGGGCTTCCATGCGAAGATGTCCCTGTTCTCACGGAGGAACTCGATGAGCGCGCCTTCCTATGCTGGGCTCATGCCCGTCCCGATCGTCACTGTCTGGCTGGAGTCACCTGGGACCAGCTCGACGGTGCGGGTGTGCATCGTTGCCTCGAAGGCTGAGGTGTTGGCGCCCTCCGAATTGGGCTTCTTGAGTATGGTGGGGTCGTCGTTGTTGACCCCGCTCGCGTACTTGGCGAGCTCATCGGCGTGGTTGGCCTCTGCCGCGATGACGGCGTCGGCGAGTTCGGCTCCTTTGGCCTCGCACTCGGCAGCCATGTCGGGGTCGCCGTTGATGGTGATGACGCCACGCAGCCCGGGGAGCTTCATCGCGTTGTACGCGTAGTGGGGAACTGCCCTGAACTTGACGAATGCCTGGAGCCCCAGGACATAGTGGTAGGGGCCGTCGAAGGGTACCAGCTCGAAGACGATCCGCTCGGTGCTGAAGTTTGCTGGTGTGTCGAAGGTGACTAGCAGCGTGACCTTGCCGATCGGGTACGCCTTCCGACCGGGGACGATGCCGTGGAACATGGTGTAGGTCGTCTCGACCATCGACTGCGGGAGCCGCATTCGCCTGAAGGTGTCTAGGTACAGGATGTTGATGGAGTTGTCGCCGTCCATCAATGTCTTTGGGAGCCAATAATCTCCCACCTTGGGCTTGACCACCAGGGTGACTCGGCCTGGGTACTCGATGCGTGGCGAGTGGTCCTGACGGCTCCAGGTGATGGGCTTCTCCGACCAGTTGAGGAACTGGGGAACGTCCACCTGGGCCACCGCGTTGACGGCGACGGCGCGGGCGATGACCTTCTTCTCGAGCTTCGTGTTGAAGCCTGTGAAGGTGTGGAGCGAGCCGGCCACACTGCCGAATTTTCCGCCGTTTGGCGGGTTGTTGTCGGGGTCCTCCCGTGCTCGCCGTGCCTTCTCGATATCCTTGAGAGAGTGGCAGTCGGCGGTCGTGTGCGTGGCGGGCTTCCCTGCTATGAAACGCACAAGGCTGGTTAAGGAGGGCCGCGGGGTCGAACCTTGGTTTCACCTTGTAGTTGTCGCCATCGCGGCGTTGTCCTCCTTCACGGCGGAAGCTCTTGGGCTCGCGCTGCGCGTGCCCAGCGTTGGCGACGAAGTCGACTCGCCCGTCACTGCGGCACTTGCCGGTGAGGCGAGTGTTGCTGTAGCATAGGTCGGACCGTCGTCCATTGTTGTTGTCGTTCGTGCGGCGTTGACCTCCCGACTCGTCGTCGGTTTCCTGGTTGGGGTCTTCCTCCGCGTATCTTTTGGCGATCTCGAGGAGGTCCGGTATGTTGTCGAGTGTGTGATATGCTTGTTTGAGCTTGGCGACCAAGGGCTCGTAGCGGCACGTGGCCTTGAAGCAGTGGATCGCGGTGTCCGGGTGGATGCCGGCCGCGTTGTACCATAGCTCTTGCCACCGTTGGACCCAGCTTCGAGTCGACTCGCGGGGTCCCTGGACGCATCGCTCCAGGTCCTCGATGGTGGTGGCGCGGGTGTAGGAACCCTCGAAGTGCCTCACAAAGGCATCGCGCATCTCTTCCCAGGAGTCGATGCTATCCGGGGGACAGTGTTGATCCACTGCCTGCACGCTCCCTCCATCATCAGGGGGAGGTAGCGGGCGGCTAGCAGGTCGGTGTGGCCTGCAATCCCCATCGCCATGAGGTAGGTGTCCAGCCACACGGAGGGGTCGTACGAAGGGTCGTACTTTTCTATTTCCTTCGGCTCTTTGAAGTTCGTCGGGTATTTTTTGCCTCGGATCATCGGTCCGAAGCACCGGGGCCCGAGTCGGCTTAGCGACCCCATCGGCTCGCCATCGCGGCGATTGGTTAGGGTGTGTCGCAGGTCGTCGGGCTGGCGTGCGCGCCAGCTTTGGTTGTTGATGATGTGGGTGCGAGCGTCGACGGGCTGACCGTTGGCGGCGACGAAGTTGGTCGCTGTCCTGGGGTCGTTGGTGGAGAGTGCCGCGTTCGCGGGTCGGTGTTGGAGCTGCAGTGGTTCGGGTGGCGGGCAGTTGAGGGTGTTTGCCGCCAATGGACGACCGCTTGAGGCCGCCCTGCTGCCCGACGAACGCAAGTACATCCGGCCCTGTGAGTCGACACCTGCGTTTTGTTGCTCGACCGCCTTTGCGAGCAGGGCCTTGACGTACTGGATCTGTAGGGCGCCTTCACCGGTGGCCGTGATGTTGTCGGCCGATGCTCGGCCCGCTACGAGGTTGTCCATCGGGGTGGAGAATAGTGGTAGGCCGTTCGCGTCTCACTCCCGTGAGGAGGCCACGATCCGCGGCTGGTCCCTGGGGGGTGCGCGGTTGGGTGGAGGTGGGGCGCCGTTCGCCGTTGACCCTGGCGGGGGCCGGGCGCTTCCTCCAGGTGGCGTGTTCTCGCAGATCGCGCGCTCGGCCATGCGGGCCGGGTCGTTCTCGTCGTCGAAGTTCAGGGCGCGCCCCTGGAAGGTGGGGTTCAAGCGCGACCTGATTCGCTACTGGTGGTAACGTGACAGCTCCTGCGCCGTCACCTGCTCGAGGCGAAAATTTTCGCGCTCGGCTTGCTCCTTGCGGACTGCCTCCGCCAGCTTCAGGCGAAGTTCCTTGACCTTCGTTGCCGTGGCATTGGGAGGATCGAGGTGGAGAAAGGATCCTCCGGCGGAACGGTGTTAGTCGCCATGTAGGTCGCGGCGTGGCGACCAGTCCCGTCGCGGAGATCGGCGGAGTTTTCCGACCCGGAGTCAAAGTCGAAGATCCCAAGAATGGAGGGATCCTCGAAGTCTCCCACGTTGGAGACCTGGATGATGGACCCGGCGAGTGACGTCGGAGTCGCCGAGTCGGTGTCGTCGTTGAGGGCCGCGGTGTTTTCGGCCACGTCGCGGTGGGCCGAGTTGTACTCGGAGGCGAGGCGATGGATCATGCGGACCTGGCTCTCGGAGAGACGGTCGCGTGGCGGCGACTCGCGGATGCGAGCCGAGTCCTCCGTGACGATGACGTCGGTGAGGCCAACGAAGAGGCTGATCATGCCGACTGGCAAGATCATGCTGTGTGTGACGGGTCGCGCCGCCAGGACGTGTAGTTGCTCGGCAAGATCTGGAGCATCTCGCCGATCGCTATCATGCGGCCGGTGGCGACCGACTCGTTGATGGGCAGATTGGATCTCGCTGCAGAACACTGGCCAGACCGGCCAGGCCCCACGGTGGGCGCCATTGTCGTGGGAATGACCACGGTAGACGCTGCAATCGGCAGCGAGTAGTAGAACGAAGGGCAAGGGCGGCCAGCCATCTGCGGTGCGAGATGAGGGCGGAGACACAGGGTTTTACCCAGGTTCAGCCCCCGAAGGGTAAAGACTTACTCCTGCTAGATTGTATTATGATGAAGGTACAATGGGGCGAGCTCGACGGCTAGGCGGCGAGTCGCTTGGGTGGATGGTGGAACGTATCCTCTACACGCCCTGTAGGGAGGTTTATATAGACTCAGCCCCCCCCCCCTAGGGTTTACATATCTCAACCGAATCAGTTAAGGTTTCGGTACTCGTTTAACCTAATCCGACTGGGCCTATCTACTCTCCTGGGCCTTCAGCTTCCGTCGCTTGGATCCATGCCAGGTCTTGACCCAGTCGCCATCCTGCAGGCCCACTCGCCAGTTCCTAGGCCAGTCGGAAACGTCCTGTTGGGTATACCCCGGCAGGCATATCCCCATCAGATAGTCCGCCCCTGGAGGGTGGCGGATAATCTGCCCCTCGAGGAATTTCACCAAGTCTGGACCCGTGTCGCTCTCTGTATGGGGGGCGGATTTCCCCCCAAGTTTCCATCCTAGGGGCGGAGTTTTTCCCTAGGGCGGATAATCCGCCCCTAGTGGGGGGCGGATAATCCGCCCCCAAACTTCTTCAACGGCCAGATCTGGGCAAGGGGTATTTAAGCCTGCCTTCCCCCTCCTGCTAGACCACTTGGTTCATTCAAAAAATTCAAGATTTGATCTGCAACCTTCATCCAAGAGAGCTCCACCTAGATCCACCCAAAGGCCCCGTCCCTTGGGGAATCGAAGGAGGAGGACTCAATCTTCAACAACTGCAATCAAGCGCTTCATCTCCTCTCCATTCGTTTGGAGAATCTCCGATCTAGTATTTCTTACAAATATCTAGATCCTTGCTTTTGATTATATTGATAATCCTTGTTCTTGTGACAGCTTGTTGTCATTACGGGAGCCCACAATTCAGTTGTGGGTGTGTGCCCCGGTAGAGTTGTAAAGGCACCGGTTCCCGCCTCGAAGGGTACCAATAGTGGAGAAGGTGGATCAGGCCATTTGTGGTGAGATCCATCGGATAATAGGGTGAGGCCTATTGTGGCGTGGTGGTCTTAGAACCGCCCACCCCTCCAACGCAGATGTACTTCCCTTAACAAGGAAGGAACTGCGGTAAAACAAATCCCTGTGTCTCTGCGTGCTCCACTATGGTTCCCTCGATCCTCTCTTTACGTGCTTAGTAGCTAGGGTTGCATATAGGGAAATTCTCGTAGTTGCATATCTAGAGAATTTACTTTATGCCAAGCCTAAAATTGAAAAAGAACTAAAAATTGAGTAGAACCTATTCATCCCCCCTCTAGGTGCCCATACGATCCATTTCAATTGGTATCAGATACCGGCTCTTAATTCGGGCTTAACCGCCTAAGAGAAGTATGGGTTCCAAGGGAGATGGGAGTGATGCTCCGGAGGTAGTAACCATGAACGATCTCAAGATGTTGGAAACAAACTTGGTTAGTTCAATGGAGGCTAAGATGGAAGAGACGCGTCAATTGATAATGCGTCTCTCCACATCCGCAGCATCACCTCCATCTAACTCTGAGGCTACCACCCAAGGAAATGGGTAAAGCCGATTCCAAAGATAACGAAGTGGTTGGTGATGGCACTAGCAAGAGCCCCTCCTCAAAAAAGCATAGTGGTAAGGAAGGATACACTGAGGTTTCCCATGTGTACTCTACTGATCCACCTATCCCACACCCACATATACATAATAGGGGTGATCCACCCAAACTTTCAGCATCTACTTTCACTCAATGAAAATTTTTTATGAAGTCTCATATGTGCAGTTCCTCCATTGAGTTGTGGAAAATCATCGAGAATGGTCTTCATGTTGGAGATCCCAACAACCTAACAAGAAGAGAGGTTGTTGATAGTCAACTCAACGCTACAACTCTACACATGATCCAGCTTGGTGTGGGTGACAAAGACATGCCTCACATTCAGCATCTTAGTACAGCTAAGGAAGCTTGGGATGCTCTCACCGAGCTCTTCATTGGAAATGAAAGTATGAGAAGGAATAGATATGATGCTTTGAGCAATGAAGCTGAAGAATTTTATATGTTGGATGGAGAAAACCATGAGGACATGTATAGGAGGCTCAAGTCAATAGCCACCACTTTCAGGAATCATGGTGCCTCTCATGTTGATGATGCATGGATCAAGCGCAAGTATGTCAGTGCTCTTATGCCATTTGAGCCCACAGATTCGAAAAGTATCCAAGGTAGGCATAACTACCACCTTATGACATCCAATGAGGTAATGCAAGAAATGGCCGCTTTCAAAGTGGCTGCCAAGAATGTCGAAGATGCTCGTGCACGAGCTATGGGGATGCAAAAGGGGGTCAACATGGCCTTTAAGACTAGTGTGATTGATCATGATGAAGATGACATAGAAGGTATGGACTATCCCGAGGATGCAAAAAGAATCCATGGACAATACCTGGCCTTTTATGCTAGAAACTTTTGAAAGACCCGGCCAAGGCTAAATCTGAACTAGAACACAAGGGTGGAGCTTATGGAAGAAAGGAAAATGGTCCCAAGATGAGAACATGTTTCAACTATGGAGACCGACTGCACTTTGTAGCTGAGTGTCCATATCAAAGTAGGGAAGATAATGGAGGAAGACTTATTTTCAAGGAAAATTCAAAGGCTGCACGCAAGAAACAGTTTGTAAAGAAGAATGCTCCCTTCAAGAAGCAACCAAAGATTGTTCTAGTGGCTCAAGAAGAATATTCTTCGGGAAGTGAAGATGAGGACGAGGATGATATCTCTCGAGAGGTGGCTTATATATTCACCACATCTACACCAACATCACTCTTCGACTCCCCAAATGAAAACATCATCAACAAGAATGCTACTTGTCTCATGGCAAGAGGTTCTGAGGTAACTACTTCTAACTCTTCTTTTCCTAAGGCTATGATTGACATGGATGATCCTACCAGTCTTAAGGTTAAAGAAGAGATTATTACTTTGGACTATTTCTTCACTAACTTGCAAGGTGAGCACAAAATACGTTTTGAGGATCTTATGGACCAGCTGGCCCAAAATGAAGTTCTCCTCGAAGAAAATGGCAGAATTGAAAGGGAGGATGCAATGTAAATTGCATCCTTAAAAAATGCTCTAGAAGAAGAAGAAGAAGAAGAGGCTCGGGTTTCTCTTGAAGAGAGGCTTGAGTCCATTGAGGAGTCACATGAAGAAATAGTGTCTAAGATTGTTAAGGAATGCGACAATGCATTCACCAAAGCAAAGAAGTTAAAAAGTTAAAAGATTGACTTTGGGGCTGCTCATGATAGACTCTCCGAGGAATTGGAGACACTTGGCATCGCTCACAAGGCGTTGAAAAGCTATTTCTCCATTCTCAATGAGTCACATGATTAGCTCCAAATTCGATTGACCAAGTATGATGTTCCTAGCACATCTAAGTCAACATATTTTCACAAGGAAAATGCTAGTGTGGCAGAAGGATTTGTCAAGGACATCACTCACAAAGATAAGGGTGTTCTTGATGAGGTTCTTGGCAAGCAAAAGTCAAATCTTGGTTAAGAGGGACTTGGGTATGTCACCAAGTCCAAGAAGAAGAAAAACAACAAGAAGAAGACCAAGAATGTACAATCAAAGACAAGCACCGCTGAGAAGAATGTCACAAAGGACAAAACTAACAATATTGGTTTTGTAGGGTCGCACAATCTTAATTATGAACACTTTTGTGATTATTATGGCGATGTTTATGCTTATTATGTTGGTCCTTTTGATGAATATGTTGCTTGGTCTATTTGGGTTCCAAATACCCTTGTTACTAACATGAGAGGACCCATTGAAAAATGGGTACCTAAAACCAAGAAGTAATTCTCTTGTAGGGCTATGCTTCCGGTGGGTTGAAATGGGTGCTGGATAGTGGATGCACTAGTCATATGACCGGAAGCAAGGAGATCATCACGGAGATGCGTTCCAATCATGATAATATTATAGTCTCCTACGGTGATAAGTCTAAATCTCAGGTATTGGGTCTTGGCAAGGTTGTGGTTTCTCACGATATCTCTCTCGTGGACGTCATGCTTGTTCAAGACCCTCGGTTATAACCTTCTTTTTGTTCGTGCCCTTGGCAAGATGGGTTTTGTTGTTTTCATTGATGATGATTTGGTGGTACTTTTGTGGAGCAAGTATCTAAAGGTCGCTTTCGTTGGGTACGTCGAAAATGACCTGTATGTTGTGGACTTTTCGGGGAAAACCACTTCGGGTCCGATGTGCCTATTCGGAAAGGCCGACGTGGGCTGGATATGGCATCGCCGTTTAGCCCATGTCAACATGAGAACTTTGCAAAGTCTCCACAAGGGTGGCCACATCCTTGGACTAAAAGACAATGTCTCCTTTGCCAAAGATCGTGTTTGCAGGGCCTGTGTTGAAGGCAAAATGCATGATTCTCCCCACAAGAGGAAAACTATTGTGTCTTCAAAGAGAATCTTGGAATTACTTCATGTGGATTCATTTGGTCCTCCATCTCATGCCAGTCTCGGTGGGAAGAAATATTGCTTGGTCATTGTTGATGATTACTCAAGATATACATGGGTCTATTTTTTCAAGCTAAAGAGTGAGACTCAACAAACGGTCATTGACTTTGCCAATGAAGTTCAACGTCAACACAATGTTCCTATCTTGGCAATAAGAAGTGACAACGGCTCCGAATTCAAGAACTACACTTTGAATAAGTTTCTAAGTTAAGAGGGGATAAGACATCAATATTCCGCTGCATACACCCCTCAACAAAATGGTGTAGCCGAGAGGAAGAACCACACTTTGATGGATATGGCAAGATCAATGTTGGGCTGAAGCCATATCCATCGCTTGTCACTCATCTAACCGGCTCTACCTCCGAAAAATCTTGGACAAGTCTCCGTATGAAATACTTACCGATAACAAGCCCACCATCTCATACTTCAGGGTATTCGGGTGTAAGTGTTTCTTTCTTATCAAAGGTGTCCGCTTGTCTAAATTTGAGTCCAAGGATTTAGAAGGTATTTTTGTTGGTTACGGTGCCGAATCCCACACTTATAGAGTCTACAACAAGCTCATCGGGACTGTTGTAGAATCTTGTAGTGTGGAGTTCGATGAAAATGATGGCTCCCATGTGGGGAAAGTTGATGTTCGTGATGCAGATGTTGAAATACCCCAATATGCCATAATAAGAATGGGCGTGGGATTTTTCCGACCCATTGAGGAACCCCTTGTGGCGGATCGGGAAGGACAATGCTCCACTCAAGTGGAGGCCTCATCTACACAAGATCAACAAGCCCCTACTGCTGGAGAAAACTCTGCACCAACACCGCAACCAGATGAAGACCATCAATCTTCTGGGCCAAATGATAGTCCTAGGCCGGACTATCCGCCCCCTCCAAGGGGCGGACAGTCTGCCCCTGGCACTCCAACTCGTCCCATGGGATCAGAAGGAGAAGAAAACAGCCAAGAAGACTCCAGGCTGGATTCTCTAGCCCCCGAGGGCGGATTATTCGGCCCTGGATCTCCCAGCTCAGTCCGGCAGTCACAGGAAGAGGAAGTTACAGACACATCTCCTAGGCCGGATAGTCTGGACCCACCAAGGGGCGGATTATCCGGCCCTGAAGAACATGTTCAGCAGCAATCTCATGTTGTCAACTCAGAACAAGATCAAGGGCAAGGTAGTGGACAAGACAAGGATACAAATGTTGAATAAACTCCTTCTAGAAACAATAAGGACATTGAGGCTCGTCGCAAGGCTCGTGCTGATCGGAACCTTGAGCTAAGGGGTCACACTCTTGATAAGGTTGTCGGTGATCTACGAAGAAGGGTGTCTACTAGAAGAGAACTTGCAAGCTTCTGTGATCATCAAGCTCACATTTCTATGGTTGAACCAAAGAAGGTCTTTGATGCTCTTGAAGATCCCGATTGGGTAGTTGCAATGCATGAAGAATTAAATAACTTCGAGCGCAACAAAGTTTGGAAGCTCGTAGATAAACCCAAAGAATGCCGCAATGTTATCGGCACCAAGTGGATTTTCAAGAACAAACAAGATGAAAATGGCATTGTTGTGAGGAACAAAGCAAGACTCGTGGCTCAAGGATTCTCTCAAGTGGAAGGAATTGATTTTGGCGAGACTTATGCTCCTGTGGCACATCTTGAGTCCATTCGTATCCTTCTTGCATATGCATCTCATCATAATTTTAAATTACAGCAAATGGATGTTAAGAGTGCGTTTCTTAATGGTCCACTACATGAGTTGGTATACGTCAAGCAACCCCCGGGTTTTGAGGATCCCAAATTTCCGAACCATGTCTACAAACTCGACAAGGCGCTATATGGCCTTAAACAAGCCCCTCGTGCGTGGTATGAGCACCTTAAAGAGTTGTTGTTAGACCGTGGATTCGAAGTTGGGAAAATCTATCCCACTCTTTTTACTAAGAAGATTAATGGGGAGCTTTTTGTATGCCAACTATATGTAGACGGTGTTATTTTTGGCTCCACTAACCAAGCTTTTAACGATGAATTTTCAAAGCTTATGACTGACAGGTTTGAGATGTCTATGATGGGAGAATTGAGGTTCTTTCTTGGTTTCGAGATCAAACAACTTAGAGAGGGAACTTTTATTAATCAAGCTAAGTACATCCAAGACATGCTCAAGAGGTTCAAGATGACGGATCTCAATGGCGTTGCTACTCCAATGCAAACAAAGTGTCATCTTGAGCTTAATCCCAAGGGTAAAGATGTGGACCAAAAGGTATACCGATCCATGATCGGATCTCTCCTTTACCTTTGCGCATCTAGGCCCGATATCGCGTTAAGTGTAGGAGTGTGTGCAAGGTAGCAAGCTGCTCCTAAAGAAAGCCACTTAGTGGCGGTCAAACGAATCTTCAGATATTTGGTTCATTCCCCAAATTTTAGTTTATGGTATCCCAAAGGTTCAAGTTTCTCTCTATGTGGTTACACTGATTCAGATTGGGCTGGTGACAAAGATGATCGAAAATCAACTTCTGGTGCATGTCAATTCTTGGGCAGGTCTCTAGTGTGTTGGTCTTCAAAGAAACAAAATTGCATATCACTCTCAACCGCCGAAGCTAAATATGTTGCTGCTACCAGTGCTTGTACACAATTATTATGGATGAGGCAGACTTTAAAGGAATATGGTGTCAATTGTGACAAAGTGCCTCTTTTATGTGACAATGAAAGTGCTATCAAAATTGCTTACAATCCGGTGCAGCATACAAGAACAAAACATATTGATGTGTTAGATATAAACCCTGTTTTATCTAACACACAAAATAATCATTGCAAATCCTGGTATTGTCATCTAACACCAAAAAGGGGGAGATTGAAAGAACATTTCATAATCCCTAGTGTTTTGTGTGTTAGATAACAATATCAAGGATTATTTAATGTGTGTTGAAGTGCTGCAGATCTTTACATTGAAAAAGGAAAACTGCTTTTGGGGGGCAGATAATCCGCCCCACCCCATACCCAGAAGGACACAACCCCCAGAGAGGGGGCGGAGAATCGGCTGGATTTTCCGGCATGGGCGGATAGTCCGCCCCTGGAGGGGGCGGATAATCTGCCCCTCGAGGATTTTCACCAAGTTTGGACCAGCGTCTCTCTCTGTATGGGGGGCAGATTTTCCCTTGGACTCTCCAGCTCAGGGGCGGAGTTTCCCCTAGGCCGGATAGTCCGCCCCTGGAGGGGGGCGGATAATCTGCCCCTCGAGGAATTTCACCAAGTCTGGACCTACATCGCTCTTTGTATGGGGGCGGATTTTCCCCCGAAGTTTTCGTCCTAGGGGCGGAGTTTTTCCCCAGGGCGGATAATCCGCCCCCAAACTTCTTCAACGGCCAGATCTGGGCAGGGGGTATTTAAGCCTGCCTTCCCCCTCCTGCCAGACCGCTTGGTTCATTTGAAAAAGTCAAGATCTGATTTGAAACCTTCATCCAAGAGAGCTCCACCTAGATCCACCCAAAGGCCTCGTCCCTTGGAGAATCGAAGGAGGAGGACTCGATCTTCAACAACTACAATCAAGCGCTTCATCTCCTCTCCATTCGTTTGGAGAATCTCCGATCTAGTATTTCTTACAAATATCCAGATCCTTGCTTTTGATTATATTGATAACCCTTGTTCTTGTGACAGCTTGTTGTCATTACGGGAGCCCCCAATTCAGTTGTGGGTGTGTGCCCCGGTAGATTTGTAAAGGCACCGGTTCCCGCCTCGAAGGGTACCAATAGTGGAGAAGGTGGATCAGGCCTTTCGTGGCGAGATCCATCGGATAATAGGGTGAGGCCTATTGTGGCATGGTGGTCTTAGAACCGCCCACCCCTCCAACGCAGATGTACTTCCCTTAACAAGGAAGGAACTGCGGTAAAACAAATCCCCGTGTCTCTGCGTGCTCCACTATGGTTCCCTCGATCCTCTCTTTACGTGCTTAGTAGCTAGGGTTGCATATAGGGAAATTCTCGTAGTTACATATCTAGAGAATTTACTTTATGCCAAGCCTAAAATTGAAAAAGAACTAAAAACTGAGTAGCACCTATTCACCCCTCCCTCTAGGTGCCCATACGATCCATTTCAGTATGGAAGGAAGTGTCGTACCCCTTTGAATTGGTCGGAAGTAGGAGAGATTCAGATTTTTGGACCCGACATCCTACGAGAAGTAGAAGAGAAGGTTAATAAGATCCGTGAGCACCTCAAGACCGCCTAGTCCTAACAGAAGAGTTATGCCGACAAGAGACGTCGGGACCTCGCCTTCAATATCGGAGATTTTGTGTATCTCAAAGTGTCGCCTTTGAAAGGAATGCAGTGTTTCCAGCTCAAAGGAAATCTAGCGCCCAGATATATCGGACCTTTCAAGATTCTGAATCATTGAGGAGAAGTATCGTATCAACTGGAACTGCCAGAGGAGATGTCAGCAGTACACAGTGTGTTCCACATATCGTTGCTGCGCAAATGCCTTGAAGTCCCAGAGAAGACTGAAGTTTTCAAGAACATTGATCACCGCACCATCGAGATCAACGATGACCTGACGTACCCCGAAGTACCCATCCGTATTTTGGAAGAAGCTTTCAGAACCACCAGGACCCGCACCATCAAGTTTCTCAAGATTCAGTGGAGCAACCACACTGAAGAAGAAGCTACCTGGGAACGAGAAGACCACATCAAGACGGAGTTTCCCGATCTCTCTAAATCCTAAGTATCTTTTTTCTTCTTTCTCAAATCTCGAGACGAGATTTTGTTTAAGGAGGGAAGGTTTGTAACATCCCAAAAATAGTGAACAATGATTATCAAATTCCAATCACAAAAATTAGGGTTAACAAAAACTTTTGTTATTTAACATCATATGAATGCATGTGTGTATGTGATGATTTTATGAATGCATGAATGGACTTGTTTGATTGTTGTAGATGGTAAGGAATGGTTTAAAAATGAAAACAACATCATCTAAAAATTTTCCAAGCAGAAACAAATCATGGGAAAATAAAAAACAAACAAAACAAGCAAATGGTCATTTTTGCCAATCTTGCTCACTAGGCCACTTTGAGTGTTTCTAGTCCAAGATTTCAAATAGAAACAATTCCATTTATTTTCACCCCTTGCTATACCAAGTAAAAGTGAACCCAAGCCCACCTTTCAAACTCATAGAAACATTTGGCAACTTCATTCAAATGACAATTCAAAATTGAATCTTTAACATATGTGAAGATCACCCATTTTCAAAAACCAACCCAACCAGCCCTTTCCAACTAACCAGAGACTACCTAGTATGTAACTAGTACACTCACCAAGTTTGAACCAAAAATTCAAATTCAAATTTAAATCTCTTTTGGCCATTTCATCAAACACCTTGCAAACAGAAAACAAACAACACAACAAACACTATTGTGAGCAGTAATTTGGCCAACCTTGTTCCCTCTCTAGCTCACAGCACCCTCTTAGTAGATCATCTAGCTCATTTATAAAGTTTTAGCTCACTGTGAGCTTGCCATTGCCATCAATGGTGAGCATGCTGAGCCTCACCTTGCCACCCCTTGGTCGACAGCAAGCTAGGAGCAACACCATGCCTGGCCACCTTGTCTGGGGCATTGACCACCGTCCATCGCCACTTCCACCCCCTGTCCAACGCCAACGAGCAGCAAGCCACTGGACCACTCTAGAACCGCCGCGTCCTATGCCATTGTGCCAAGACGAGAGCGCGCCAGAGCGCCACACTCGACACGCGCCCACAGACCGTGCGCCGCTCTCGCCGCGTGCAAGCGTGATCACCACCTGATGGGGGAATACCAATCGGGGTATACCCACGAAGCGGATTCGCCAGCTGGATCGAGCCGACTGAAGCCAAGCCCAGAGCGGGTCGACTCGCCCAATACGGCGAGTGGCGCGTGCTGGACCCAGACGACTGGCGCCGACTGGAGGCCCAAGGCGGCGACTCCAATAGAAATCCCACTAAAGCACTTGTAAACCCTAACTGGCTGCATATATAAAGCCACCAAGGGCACCCCCAAGGGGTACGTCATATTAGATCTAGTCTCTCCCACCGCCTCCGACGACTCCATTGTAAACCAATCTATGATCATATACTGGATTGATAGCAGGACGTAGCGATCCTCCACCGAGGGGACGTGAACCTGGGTACATCATGTGCCAATCTCGCTCCCGGATTCTCCTACGTCGCCTTGCTCCCTCTACGTAAGCTACCCCCAGTAGCATCTGCCGTGCAATACCACGACAGTTGGCGCCCACCGTGGGGCTAGCGGCGCTTGGAGGGTGATAATCCGGGCGGGATCCCTTGCCATCAACGCCGACTGGATCAAGTCGAGCTGGGTCCAGCGCTGGCCAACGCGACGTCGACTTCACCTCGCGCAGCAGCTGAGTTTTAATCCCATCTTATTTCACGTTTACTACTTTTCTACTTGATTATTTAATTTGACCCTGATGCTCTGCATATGAGCTGTTGCCGTGTACGATTGTTTGGAGAATCTAATCCATCCTTGATGCAAAACCGGATTGGAACACGCCTCCGTATACGGAACTTCTGAGCCACAATCGTACAAGTGCTTTCCACGTATGCCAGTAACGTCCGCCGTTGTATGATCCGATCGGGCTCACCCAAAAATACTGAAGCGGCGAGCGATTACAAACGCTTCATCATGTCAGCAAGCAAGGATGTGAAGCCATCGAAAAACAAAACGTACATGGACATGACTTATGGGTTATTTCTGTTCGATCGGATCTCTCACAGTCTGATTATTCTTCCTATCAATTATTAATTTTTTATTTGGTCTAACACTTCACGCTTTATTTGATCGCACATGGTTTTTTTTTATCACACATGGCTGTGACTCATGGCGTGAATTGGAGGTCGAGTTGACTCGTGGAGACGGGTGCGCCCATCAGCATAGGTCACCATGATGTGTTTCCTCGGTCGTGGACTCATCCTCGGGATTCTCCCCTCGCGGATTCATCATGTTTCAGAACTCGTCTAAACGCGGACACGCTTAAACACGGACTCGCTAGACTCGGGGATTCGCCCGCCGCATACTCGTCCGGCGCGAACTCGCTCGCCATGAACTCGTCATCACGGACTCGCCATGTTCGGCGACTCGCCCATCGCCGGCTCAGCGCGCCCACGTCGGCTCGCCATGCTCAGCGACTCCCCCGCCGCGTCGACTCTGTCCGCATTTTACAGCTAAGTTTCTTTATATTCGTATATGCTATAAGTTCAAAATATATATGCATCTTCATTCATTCTCCAAAGCCGACCATGCAGTCGCATATGACCCTTTCAGGGACCAAAATCATACTTGGGATCGATTTTAGTTTTGTCTGCTGTTTATTCGCGTCCGTCGAAGTAGTGAGGCTGGGTACCAAAAGGCCGACCTTGTCTCCGGGTTCAACAGTCTGGCATCGTGTCCCTGTTACCCGGCAAGCGTTTGATGCTGGAGGTCTGCCTACTCATGAAAAGACACGCATAAACCTTACATCCTGCCCATCGATCCACATAGCAAAAATGCATTTTCTTCAACGCCTACAATCCGCACGTCTTACAATTATTCAATATATTATGCAAGTACACCTTAATGCAATTGTATCTTTTCTCCTTCTTAGCAAAACGGTGTCTTTCTCGGCGCTCGCCGGTCGCTCGACCTCGCCGCGCTCGGTCGCTCGGCCACGCCGCTCTCCGCGCTCGGGGACTCGGTGCTCGTCGGTCGCTCGACCTCAGCACTCGCCGCGCTCAGGGACTCGATACTTGCCGGTCGCCCGACCTCGACACTCGCCGTGCTCCGGACCTCGCCTAAACGCGGACACGCTTAAACGCAGACTCGCTAGGCTCGGGGACTCGCCCGTTGCAGACTTGCCTGCCGCACCGACTTCGCCATAGCGCGACCTCCGTCCGCCGCGTCGACCCCGTGTCCGCCGCGTCGACTTCGCCATAGCGCGACCTCCGTCCGCCGCGTCGACCCCGTGTCCGCCGCGTCGACTTCGCCATAGCGCGACCTCCGTCCGCCGCGTCGACCCCGTGTCCGCCGCGTCGACTTCGCCATAGCGCGACCTCCGTCCGCCGCGTCGACTCCGTGCCTGCCGCGTCGACTTCGCCATAGCGCGACCTCCGTCCGCCGCGTCGACTTCGCCATAGCGCGACCTCCGTCCGCCGCGTCAACCCCGTGTCCGCCGCGTCGACTTCGCCATAGCGCGACCTCCGTCCGCCGCGTCGACTCCGTGTCCGCCGCGTCGACTTTTTCCGGCTAAACGTCGTGCGACCCTGTCCGCTATGACAAATGTGTACGCCGCACCTGCTAAGGGACCTTCATCGTCCGAGTCGCCAGAGAGGGTCGCTTGCCACGCTGCATGGACTCACCACTGGGCGTCTCTTTCCCTCGGAACAAATCTATTCGCCTTTGTCAACCTTTGAAAGAGCGACTCGCAATGGCCAAGTAGTGCGGACG
Source organism: Avena sativa (assembly GCA_916181665.1). NCBI lineage: Eukaryota > Viridiplantae > Streptophyta > Magnoliopsida > Poales > Poaceae > Avena > Avena sativa. Next base: position 263,119,581 of record OV702284.1, on the reverse strand, counting down.
AGGACTCGCAAACCGAGCCTCGGATCGTCCACGAAAAACGCTAACCGAGAGCCGTCATTGGAGTCGCCTTGCTCGACTGGCCTCCCGGGCCAAGACAAATGGTAGTGCTACACAAACAGCACCATGTCCTCATCAACCTTAGACAGTGCGACTCGCACGGCCAAGTACTGCGGACGAGGACTCGCAAACCGAGCCTCGGATCGTCCAGGAAGAACGCCAAGTCGAGAGCCATCTTTGGAGTCGCCATGCGACTGGCCCCCCGGGCCAAGACGAGAGACTCGCTAACAAAACAGCGCAATCAACATCATCGCGGACTCGTCACACTCGGGGACTCTCCCCTCGCGGACTCGCAATCATCGCGGACTCGCCACACTCGGGGACTCTCCCCTCGCGGACTCGCAATCATCGCGGACTCGCCACGCTCGGGGACTCTCCCCTCGCGGACTCGCCGTGCTCGGGGACTCGGCGCCCGTCGGTCGATCGACCTCGCCGCTCGCCGCACTCGGGGACTCGGCGCATAATCGGTCGCTCGGCCTCGACGCTCACCGGTCGCTCGATCTCGCCACTCGCCGCACTCGGGGACTCGGCGCATAATCGGTCGCTCGGCCTCGACGCTCACCGGTCGCTCGATCTCGCCACTCGCCGCGCTCGGGGACTCAGCGCTCGCCGGTCGCTCGATCTCGCCACTCGCCACGCTCGGCAACAACCACTACTATTTTCAAAATATGAGCCTCGAGTCGCCTCTACAAGCCAACTCGAGCCTCGGGGACTACTCCTAGGCATGCTGCATGTACGCATGGTTGCACGACCGCGGCTCTCCCTCTTTGATTCGTCACCACGGACTATCCCTCGCGTACTCAACACGCTCGAGGACTCGCCGCCGCGGACTCGCCCTCGCGTACTCGACGCGCTCGGGGACTCGGCGCGCTACAGACAGCGGCACTCGCCGGTCGTTCGACCTCGCCGCTCTCCTCGCTCAGGGACTCGGCGCCCGTCGGTCGATCGACCTCGCCGCTCGCCGCGCTCGGGGACTCGGCGCCCGTCGGTCGCTCGGCCTCGCTGCTCTCCGCGCTCGGGGACTCGCCGCCGCGGACTCGCCCTCGCGTACTCGACGCGCTCGGGGACTCGGCGTGCTACAGACAGCGGCACTCGCCGGTCGTTCGACCTCGCCGCTCTCCGCGCTCGGGGACTCGGCGCCCGTCGGTCGATCGACCTCGCCGCTCGCCGCGCTCGGGGACTCGGCGCCTGTCGGTCGCTCGGCCTCGCTGCTCTCCGCGCTCGGAGACTCGTCGCCGAGGACTCGCCCTCGCGTACTCGACGCGCTCGGGGACTCGGCGCGCTACAGACAGCGACACTCGCCGGTCGATCGACCTCGCCGCTCTCCGTGCTCGGGGACTCGGCGCCCGTCGGTTGCTCGTCCTCGATGCTCGCTGGTCGCTCGACCTAGCCGCTCTCCGTGCTCGGGGACTCGGCGCCCGTCGGTTGCTCGTCCTCGATGCTCGCTGGTCGCTCGACCTAGTCGCTCTCCGTGCTCGGGGACTCGGCGCCCGTCGGTTGCTCGTCCTCGATGCTCGCCGGTCGCTCGACCTAGTCGCTCTCCATGCTCGGGGTCTCGACGCTTGCCGGTCGCTCGACCTCGCCCCTCGCCGCGCTCGGGGACTCGGCGCCCGCCGGTCGCTCGACCTCGCCGCTCGTCGCGCTTGGGAACTCGGCACTCTACGGTCACTCGACCTCGCCCCTCGCCGCGCTCGGGGACTCGGCATGCTCCATGTTCGGAGAATCGCCGCAACTGACGGCTTCACCGACACCCTACGTCTTTCGCCAACTGGTCATCACAGACTGGCTCACGCCGACTGCCTCCCGCTTCATGATTCTTTTCTATGTTCAGGAGCTCGTCGCCGATTCGCCACGACCCATCGTCAAGACTCTCCGTGCCCTGCCTCAAGCCCGCGTCAAATCGACGACGCGCTCGGGGACTACTGATGGGGGAATACCAATCGGGGTATACCCACGAAGCGGATTCGCCAGCTGGATCAAGCCGACTGAAGCCAAGCCCAGAGCGGGTCGACTCGCCCAATACGGCGAGTGGCGCGTGCTGGACCCAGACGACTGGCGCCGACTGGAGGCCCAAGGCGGCGATTCCAATAGAAATCCCACTAAAGCACTTGTAAACCCTAACTGGCTGCATATATAAAGCCACCAAGGGCACCCCCAAGGGGTACGTCATATTAGATCTAGTCTCTCCCACCGCCTCCGATGACTCCATTGTAAACCAATCTATGATCATATACTGGATTGATAGCAGGACGTAGCGATCCTCCACCAAGGGGACGTGAACCTGGGTACATCGTGTGCCAATCTCACTCCCGGATTCTCCTACGTCGCCTTGCTCCCTCTACGTAAGCTACCCCCAGTAGCATCTGCCGTGCAATACCACGACACCACCATCCCAGAAAACCGATAGACAACCTCGTTCGCCGGTGCGCGACCAGTAGCCGCGGTGCGCCATTAAAATGCCCGTCGGACCCGACCAGAGCACCGTGACGTTTCTACCATTCCGCACCGCCCCACGCCTCGAGACCATGCTGTTGAGCTTCGCCAGGGAGCACCGCACCGCCCCTACCGTTGCCCATGCCTTTAGCCCACTGTGCCGACGACCACGACGAGCTCCACCCACGCCCTTCGGACCCCTCTTGGCACTATAAATAGAGGCCACCCCCGTTCTATTTCTTCACACCAACACACTCCCCTCTCTCTCAGAACCACCCCCACTCATTCCCGGAGCAAGGTGATACGTCAGAAACATATCTATATTTTTTTATGTTCCATGCTTGTTTAGTATCTACTTTGCTTTGTCTACACTTTGAGGTACTTTTTACATGCTTTCTGGTACTAACCTATTAACTAGTTGCCACAGTGCCAGTTGCCTGTTTTCTGCTGTTTTTGGTTTCAGAAAAGTTAGTAAAGAAATATTCTCGGAATTGGACGGGACAAACGTCAAAGTCAATTACTTTCCGTGGGGAACAAGAAGTCCGGAGGGGAGACGGAGAAGCGGGCTAGGGCAGCCAAACCCCCTAGGCACGGGTGGGCCCTGCCCCGTGCCTGGGTAGGGTTTGACCCCCCTGGCCGCCTCCTCGGCCTCCCCCTTTGCCTATAAGAATTCCCCGATGCAGAAACCCTAAGTACCCGATCAAATCTCCACGAAACCTTCTGTAGCCGCCGCCACCGTCGTCCCTAGATCAGGGGGATCTGAAGTTCTTCCTGGCACCCTGTCGGAGGGGAGATCATCCTGGAGGCCTTCTCTCCGGTATGATGCGTGAGTAGTTCCACCTTGGACTATGGGTCCATGTAGTAGCTAGATGGTTGTATCGCCTCCTTTGTGCTTTCATGTATAGATATTGTGAGCTCCATTCATGATCAAGATCTAATCTATTTGTAATCATGCATGTTGTGTTTGCGGGGATCCGATGGATATTGAGATTATTATGTTGGTTTGATTAATGGTTTTGTCTTTATGATTCTATCATGTCTGTGTTGTTTGTGATCTTGCATGCTCTCTGTTGTTAGTAGCTATCTTGGACAAGTAGTTGCTAGTGACTCCAAGAGGGGGTATTTAAGCTTGATAGTGGTTTCATGCCTCTAGTTTCCAAGGGAAGTGAAAATAATCTCTTCGGTTGTAGATGTGTTGTTGCTACTAGGGAGAAAACAACGGTCTCTTGTTCATGGAACATGTGGACTGTTTACCTTACACACTTTTCTTAAAGCAGTTGTCTGTTGCTTGCAACTTAATACTGGAGGGGGTTCGGATGATAACCTGAAGGTGGACTTCTAGTCATAGATGCATTTGGATGGCGGTCTATGTATCTTGTTGTATTTCCCATTCGAATCTCATAGGATCTTTCTGACTAGTAATTGCATTGTTATGCCTTGCTCAGTTCCTGTCAATTGCCCTACTGTAATTTGTTTACCCTTCATGCCATGTTGTTTATATAAGGAGAGCATCTCTAGTGAACTATGGAACCCGGTCCAATATTTACCATTGATACATCTTCCACTGCTACTTGTTTACTTGCTGCAAACCATTACCTTCCACACCATACGTTTAATCCTTCGTTACAGCAAACCGGTGAGCTTGACAACCTCACTGATTCGTTGGGGCAAAGTCTTGAGTTTGTGTTGTGCAGGTCTCCGTGTTGCTTGCAACACCTGTGTGATGTTTCCTTCCTCCTTCTGGTTCGATAACCTCGGTCTCTACTAAGGGAAAACTTGCTGCTGTGCTCATCATACCTTGCTCTTGGGGTTCCCAACGAAGTCCTCTCTGACAGGCAACAAGCTTTCTGGCGCCGTTGCCGGGGAGGCTAAGGACGTCTTCACTAGGGGAGTCTTCCACTTCCTTTCTCTTTACTTTGTTTTTAGTTTGTTTTGTTTCTTTTGCTTGGTTTTGTTTACCTCTTTTCAAAAAACCAAAAACAATTAGTCTAGTTTGGTTTGCTTGCCTTATTCAAAAAAATTAGTCTAGAATGGTTGCTATACTTGCCTAAAAATAGTATTGATTCTTGGACTAAGTGCAAAGATGTTTTTATTAGAAAATACTATCCTCCTGCTATGATTATATCTATGAGAAGTGACATTATGAAATTTAAACAACTTGATAGTGAACATGTTGCTCCTGCTTGGGAAAGAATGAAATCTTTGGTTAAGAATTGCCCCACTCATGAACTCACTGCTTGGATGATTATCCAGACTTTTTATGCAGGTTTGAACTTCTCCTCAAGAAATCTTTTGGATTCCGCTGCTGGAGGTACCTTTATGGGCCTCACTTTTGGTGTTGAAACAAGGCTCCTTGATAATATGATGGTTAACTACTCTGAATGGCATGTTGAGAGAGCTCCACATGGTAAGAAGGTAAATTCTGTTGAGGACACTTCCTCTTTGAGCGAAAAGATTGATGTTATTATGGCTATGCTTGTTAATGGGAAAGCTCCTCTAGATCCTAATAGTGTTCCCTTAGCCTCTTTGGTTGATCAATAAGAGCAAGTTGATGTGAACTTCATTACAAACAACAATTTCAACAACAATGCCTATAGGAATAATTTTGGTGGTAACAACAATTATAGGCCTTATCCTTCTAATAATGGCAATTCCTATGGAAACTCCTACAACAATGCTAGAAGTGCCCCCTCTGAACTTGAGGTCATGCTCAAAGACTTTATTAGTAAACAAACCACTTTCAATAAGGCTATAGAGGAAAAGCTTTTAAATGAAAAATATATCCTCTTTGTCTGAAGCTCAAACTTCCTTGGTTAATAAAATGGCTGTTAAACCTGAAACTATGGAAAATACCTTTGCTACTGCTCATGCCATACAAGTTACTATTGATGAAAATGTTAGGCTGTTAGCTCAACTTCATGCTAAGTGGGAAAGGGAAGCTGAAATTGATATAAACAATAGTGTGTGCACCATCACCACTAAACCTCAAGTAGTCCCTATTCCTACTCCTACTATGCCTACTACTAGTGATGCTAAGTTTGATTTTGATATTGATGGTTGCAATATTTCTGAAGTGATTATGTTCCTAAAAAATCTTTCTAGAAGTCCTGATGCTAGTGATATGCATGTTGCTTTCACTAAACACATTACAGATGCTCTTGTTAATATTAAGGAAGAGAAGCTAAAACACAAAGCTTCTATTCCTAGGAAAGTAGAAGATAGTTGGGAACCCATTATTAATATGCAAGTGAATGACTTTGATCTCAAAGCTTCATGTGATCTTGGTTCTAGTGTCTCTATTATGCCTGGGAAGATTTATGAAATGCTTGATTTTCCACCTTTGGAAGATTGTTATTTAGATGTCCCACTCAATGACAATGTTACAAAGAAACTCATGGGGAGTATTAATGATGTTCTCATTATGGTTAACAATGTGTATGTCCCTATTGATTTCTATGTTTTGGATGTTGAATACACTGCTTCTTGTCCTATTACTTTGGGAAGACCTTTTCTTAGAACAGTTGGTGCCATCATTGATATGAAAGAAGGCACCATTAAATATCATTTTCCATTCAAGAAAGGTATTGAACACTTTCCTATGAGGAGAGATAAGTTTCTTTTTGCTACTCCTTTTAAAGCAAGGTTTGATGTTAATGCTTCTTCATTTGAAAATACTTGATTCTTCTTGCTTCTTGTGCCTAACTTAAAGGCGTTAAAGAAAAGTACTTGTTGGGAGATAACCCAAGAGTTTCCTTGAGTCTTTGGAGTTATTAATTCAGTAATGACATCTCCTTATCCTTTTTGTTTGCTTTTTGTGCCAAGAATGACCTCTAATGAGAGGGAAGTAAGATTTGGGGAGTTGCTGTCCCGAAATACATTTCTGCCATCCACCAAAAAAATTCATGAGGAGTCTTTGTAACTCGGATTGAGATGAAAATTTACGAATAAATCCCCCAGTATGTTAGCTAACTTTAGTTGGTTCAACACTTTTTGATTTGAGCAACAGAAGATATTATAAAAAATTGGTTTCTACCTGCTGGTCTGTTTTGACAGATTTCTGCCATTATTTGCATTTGCTTCTTATTGATTCCTTTTTGAGTTCTCTTTAGGTAAATTGAGCGTTTTGAAGAAGTTACTACAGTAGCTTGTGTTTCTAGTGAAAATCATTGTTGTTTCAAAGCTTTTCTAGAGGTCTAATATCTTTTGAATAAGCTAATGTTGTAATGAAGATTTTGTGAAGTTTTGTATGAAGGAAAAATTTCAGGTGTAGAGAAAGAATGATGCAATGAGATGAAGAATGGACAAAAGATCATGCTTGGGGATGCCACCATGGTGTCACCCCAAGAAATATCCAAGAGTTACAAGCGTCAAATCTTGGGGATGCCCAAGGCATCCCCTTCTTCATCAATAAAAAGCTCTGGTCTGTCTAGACACTTCATTTTTATTGTTTCATGCACAATTGTGTTGTTCTTGGAGCGTCTTAGTTTTCGTTTGTTTTGCTTAGTTTGTTTAGTTTGCTTGAGTAGTTTGGACCCCCGTTCTTGATGTGTTGTTTTGTAAATAAGTTGCTTGGTGTTGGAAAGGAATAGTAAGTTCTTGCTTGTAAGTGCAAGAGGAGCTTGCATTGACTGTGACTTAGACTTTAGCATGACATGCTAGGTGTTGTTTTGACCTTATGCTTAGTGATTATTGTTGTAGCATGTCTTGTTCCAAACAATTGGGATTGCTTAGTGTGCCTTGAAGAAATTATGCGTTGTTTTAGCATACAAAAGCATAGTATTGTGGTATTCTCCTTTGATGCTTTGCTTGGGTTGACTTGGCACATGCTCACACCATGTTATGACTATGACAAGACACCATTAGCCTCTATGGTCATTTAGTCCTTGACTTGTAGTACCACTCTTTGCTTTGATTAGTAATGATTTGTTGCACTACATGATTATGGCCATTATTGCTCTCTTATTTGGTTGCTCCCAGTCTTTTGCTAGCCTCCAATTGTATGAGTAAGTTCTCTCATGTTTCCAACTCCCAAGAAACCAAGTTATCCAAAGTGTTCACTATAAACTCCTATGCATGGTGTGTTACACCATTCCAAGTGTATTCCTGTTTTCAGCTACCTTCCAATTAAAAACTATTTTATCATGTGAAAACTTAGTGATTAAAGCCCTCGCAAACTTGATGGCACACTTTATATTCTTTGCCCCTAATAAACTTGAACCATTGTGTCATTTATGTTGTATATGCTTGCACTTATACGTTGGAATTATCAGAACCGTGCTGTCACGGGGAACGTTTTCAACATTGCACTTGTACTTTGTACTCAGTTGATATCATGCTCTTTTGTCTATGGATGTCACCGGTGTGAAATAAAGAGGGAACTTGTAAGTCCATGGAGTTTGTATCCTGTGTTAGAGAAACTCCTGGGCGCTAGCCTAAGTCATGCCTAATCATGGTACAAACTTGCAGCATCACCATAGTGAAATCTGTGAAGCATTCTTCTTATAAAAAAAGAGACACATTGAGAAAAGAGGAAAGAGAGAAAAAAGCACCATATTCCCATGGTACATAAGAAGATTGTTGAGATGCTCATTGTCTGCTTTCCTTGTCATTTTGGTTATGGGATAGCTCATGTACCATGTGCAGGGGGTACCCCGTTGGCAGTTCTCAATGATATACAAATACTTACAATGACAAGAACTTACAGGTGACTGAAGTTGAGTAGCATGAGGTTTGGCCCTCATATTCAAGGGACTTGAGATTGCCAACTTATACTTCGTCAAGCATATAATCCATCTTTGTCACTTTAACCTTAATCACTTCAAGATGCTTATGATAGAAGCAATGAGGGATGAAAGCTAACAAGTACCATAATTTTTGGAAGCTCTTTTTGAAACTTGAAATCCCTGCTTCCTTTATAAAAGTCCTTTGTTCCACCATTATTTGAGTCTCCACCTTCTACCTTTAGGCACCATTAAGAGAGCATAGTTGTCATTCTGTGTGCAGTGTTCCAAACCTTATTGATTGATGCATCTATTTTCTACTCTATGAGGGACAAGCTTATTGCCACTATGCTATGTTTTATGTATGTGAAACAAACAAATGTTTTTCAATGCATGTTATTCATGATCTTTGTTTGTAACTTGTCATGTTGCATGCATAGTTACTTTGTCCTATTGTTAGAACTCCATCTTTCATGCACATATTTAGAGTTCTTTGATCCCAGCTTTCAATGCTTGCAAATGGTTGGATCTTTATTGTGAGGGTGCATGTCACCTAAAAAATTATTCTTTTTTATCACTTACCTACTCGAGGACGAGCAGGAGTTAAGCTTTGGGATGCTTGATACGTCAAAAACGTATCTATAATTTTTGATGCTCCATACTTGTTTAGTATCTACTTTGCTTTGCTTTGTCTACACTTTGAGGTACTTTTTACATGTTTTCTGGTACTAACCTATTAAAAAGTTGCCACGGTGATAGTTGCCTGTTTTCTGCTGTTTTTGGTTTCAGAAAAGTTAGTAAAGAAATATTCTCGGAATTGGACGGGACAAACGTCAAAGTCAATTACTTTCCGTGGGGAACAAGAAGTCCAGAGGGGAGACGGAGAAGCGGGCTAGGGCAGCCAAACCCCTCCTAGGCGCGGGTGGGCCCTGCCCCGCACCTGGGTAGGGTTTGACCCCCTGGCTCCTCCTCGGTCTCCCCCTTCGCCTATAAGAAGCCCCCGATGCAGAAACCCTAAATACCCGACCAAATCTCCACAAAACCTTCTGTAGCCGCCGCCACCGTCGTCCCTAGATCGGGGGGATTTGAAGTTCTTCCCGGCACCCTGCCGGAGGGGATATCATCCCGGAGGCCTTCTCTCCAGTATGATGCGTGAGTAGTTCCACCTTGGACTATGGGTCCATGTAGTAGCTAGATGGTTGTATCTCCTCCTTTGTGCTTTCATGTATAGATCTTTTGAGCTCCGTTCATGATCAAGATCTAATCTATTTGTAATCATGCATCTTGTGTTTGCGGGGATCCAATGGATATTGAGATTATTATGTTGGTTTAATTAATGGTTTTGTCTTTATGATTCTATCATGTCTGTGTTGTTTGTGATCTTGCATGCTCTCCGTTGTTAGTATCTATCTTGGCCAAGTAGTTGCTAGTGACTCCAAGAGGGGGTATTTATGCTCGATAGTGGGTTCATGCCTCTAGTTTCCAAGGGAAGTGACAATAATCTCTTCGGTTGTAGATGTGTTGTTGCTACTAGGGAGAAAATAACGGTCTCTTGTTCATGGAACATGTGGACTGTTTACCTTACACACTTTGCTGAAAGCAGTTGTCTGTTGCTTGCAACTTAATATTGGAGGTGGTTCGGATGATAACCTGAAGGTGGACTTCTAGTCATAGATGCAGTTAGATGGCGGTCTATGATTCTTGTTGTATTTCTCAATCAAATCTCATAGGATCTTTCTGACTAGTAATTGCATTGTTATGCCTTGCTCAGTTCCTGTCAATTGCCCTGCTGTAATTTGTTTACCCTTCATGCCATTTTGTTTATCTAAGGAGAGCACCTCTAGTGAACTATGGACCCCGGTCCAATCTTTACCATTGATACATCTTCCACTGCTACTTGTTTACTTGTTGCAAACCATTACCTTCCACACCATACGTTTAATCATTTGTTACAGCAAACTGGTGAGCTTGAGAACCTCACTGATTCGTTGGGGCAAAGTCTTGAGTTTGTGTTGTGCAGGTCTCCACGTTGCTTGCAACACCTGTGTGATGTTTCCTTCCTCCTTCTGGTTCGATAACCTCGGTCTCTACTGAGGGAAAACTTGCTACTGTGCTCATCATACCTTGCTCTTGGGGTTCCCAAATAAGTCCTCTCTGACAGGAAACACAAGGCGAGCAGCAGGTCGCCAGAATTTGGCCGGAGTCTGCCGCGGAGGAGGAAGAAAGGAGCCAGCGATTGGAGGCGCCCCAGGAGAAGCTGCCGGTACCAGGAGGTTCGTCGTTCGACCCCATCGCCGACCCTCGCCTGAGCCCCGGTGAGCCCCTGTAGACCCCCACTGGTCGTGCTAGGGTTCTGTCTCGCCGGAGTTGCCTGACGGAGACGATAAGTCATAGCCGTTCGATTAGAAGTTGATCATGTGGTTTAGATTGCCCCGTACCGCTTCGCACCTCCTATCTCGCTGACTGGTGGGGACAGCCACTTAAACCCACCTGCGCGCACTGTGCGTCGTGGGCCGGCCCATTTACATTCCCACGTGACCCAGTAGTTTGAATTTAGGTTTATTCTTTTAGTTTCAAACTCAGTTCTGTACCTAGATTCAAAAATCAACCCAGGTCGATTCACTAAACCAAATTGCATGAAACTAATTTTGCTAGAAAGGTACTGAAATTCTTAATCCAAGCCCATTGGATTCAATCCATTTGTAATTGTAGATCACCTATAGTAAAAATAACAAGTCATAAGCTTTTCTGCATTCAAACATTTTTAAAAACTCAACCACAAAAGCTTTTAAGTTGATTCCAACTCTCAAAAATCACATTTAACTAGACCTTTCTGAATATATAAAAATATATAGGTTTACTTGCAGAAATAATGGACAAGTAATAAAAGAATGCCCCATAGGCAATTCTAGCCACTTTAATTAATTAAAATAAAATGTTAAACCTTATTAAATTGTGACACCACTTTAAATCACATTCCCATGTACTGAAATATGTGGTGATGACATGTGTCAACATGATTCCATGTTTTAGTTGGAGAATATTAAATCTTAAGTAGTTTTTCAATGAGTAGAAATTACTTTTCCAAAATAAAATAAATAAGACAAGTGCTTTGATGATTGTAATGTTTGAGATGATACTAGATCATCTAGTGAAATCCTTGGTGTGATAAATAAAAGTAGTTAAGTATTGTTTGGTAATTGTGTACCTCGTATTTATTTATAGACGCTAGTACCGACCAAGGATATGAGGAGGAAGGAGAATACTACGAGGAAGAAGCCGAGGAGAACTTTAACCACTACTCTGGACAAGGCAAGCTAACACTTGCAACTGTGAAAACTAAATGATCTATGCAATGCATTAAGCATGCCTTGATTACACCACTTGTTACCCAATCCTAGTTTTATTTGCAAGCTTAGAATTTTATTTCTTTATCAAAACTCATTAGTTTAGTTTACTTAGGGACTTGTATATTTTAGAAAGATATTTAAAGGTAGCATAAAGAGCATAAAACTTGGTCTAAGTTAGATAATCTTGATGTCATCTTGAGGCATGAGATTGAACTTAGATCATTCACCCTTGTTTACCACCCCTCATTAGTGTTCACCCCCACTTGTAGATGCTAGTGCTAAGCATAAAACTTGATCACTTTAGATGAGAATACTTGGTGAAAATGGTTAAGAAAACCTTATAATGATGAGTCATTCTACTGAAATGTTGACATGTGTTCTTGAACACCAGATGATTTTGATGATGAAAATGTTAAGGCATGAGACTTAGCCCTTTATAAAACTGATGGTTGTCTGGATGCGATACCATTCCAATTTTACCGTATAACCACAATACCCGAAAATTGGGTAGGGCTTGACTGAAAATTTATATACCTTAGTATGGGTTCCCTTGCGGCCAAGGTTTGAGCTGAGGCTCCTTGTGAAGATTGTCCACCTGTGCAGTTCCCAAGATGACAGTTGGTCATGGTTGGGAGGCTAAACTCACAGGAGAGGTGCCTATACTAAGACGTGTAATTGAAATGTTAGGATTGATTATCCGCATACTGAATATGGTGATTCAGGATTGTTCCTGATGGATGTATCGAATGTTGTGGTGAAAGTGTACCACCTCTGCAGAGTGTCAAACTATTTGAATAGCCGCATCCGCGGTTATGGACAGTTGGAGTGGCCATACTATTCCGTCGTCAGATGTTTTCAAAATGATTTGTGAAATGATTCATGACTTGACTTGACCACAACAGGGTTGTGATATGAAATTCAAGTTCCCACTTAGGTGTTATAAAACTTTCAACTAGCTTTCTTTGCTTCTAAACTCAGTTAAGGTAAATCTGGCTTTTTGCAAAACAACCTAGAGCTTAGTATCTCCTACTCAAAACCACTTCACTTCTTAGTATTAGTTTACGAGTACTTAAAGAGTACTCATGGCTTTGTCCTTGGCTATTTCCGTGGCCAGACTATGAAGAGGACTATCAGGAGGATGGACCGCAGGAAGGTTATGACAACTAAGACCATCTCCTATCATCAGCATTGCCAGTGACCATGAAGATGGAGTCTCGCCTACGCTGCCATTATTGTTACGTTATTCCGATGCTTGAATTGTATTAACACCGGATCATGTGATCCCTTATTTGTGTAAGACCTTATGTATGGTCTGTAATGGATGATATACTGTGATATCCAATCTGTTATGTCTCGCAAAAATGGTAATCCTGGGATTGCGATGTATGGCATAACATGCATCTGGGATTAAAAATCCGGGTGTTGACAGAGCTCCCGGAGGGCCGTGTCGTCACAGGGACGACTATGCCCTCGACGACGCCTCCTTCGACCATTGGGTCGAGGTCATCTAGCAGCGGAGCATCGCCGAGACGGAGGCCCGTCGAGCTCAGCGTGACGAGCTCATCGACGACATCTTCCTCGAGCAGGGGATCGTCGTCGACCGCGGTTCCCGCGGGAAGCAGGTGGAGGTCATCGACCTCGTCTCTAACAGCAGCTCCAGGCTGTCGGACTTCGACTTCTCCGACGAGGAGTGAAGCCCGCCGGAAGCCGCTCCTTGGGCTCCGGTGAGCCCGGTTTTGTGTCCATGCTAGGGTTTAGCGGCGGAGACGGCAGATCCCCCGTAGTATTTAGGTTTAATTCGTGTTTTGTACATATGATCGTGTTAGTACTATGTATGAACTATGCTCGCGTTTTGAAATCTCCCGTGAATGTTCAAAATCTCGTGTTTACAGTTCGAATTTCTGGTGTGTGTTCTGCTCATCGTGTTCTTCAAGCAAAAACTAGTTCGAACACGACCTGGGAATGCATTTTTCGGGGTCGCGATTTCCTGGTGTCTACTAGAGATGCTCTAAGTATACAATCGAAAGGAGGAACCCGAAAATCATTGTGCCAGCAGCGCATGCTTTGAAATAGGATATGCAGAATATGAAATTATTTTGAAAATAAATTAAGTAAACAAGGACTTTTATTTGTAAACCAAAAAACATTTGTTTACATTTCTTCGATTTTTCTCTCGCAAAGAAAACAACTCCGCATTTCTTTGCCGCACTGTACCACGCCATGACCCTCCTTTGCCGAAACACAAGGTATTTAGCTATGGGTTGATAATTTACAATTCGATAAACATGTGAGATCAATGTAATCATTTGTGTCTACATTGGTATCCTTCACCCTAATAATTAGGGATGTGATTATAACGTTGTTTTTCAATTTCAATCAATTTTGTTTGAAACATGAGTTACCTGAGTCAACCTAACATGTTTTAGTTTTCTCTCTATGTTGATCTAATACACATCCTATATGTTTTGGATTTTCTCCAAAATAATCATATAGCTGCTTTTTTTGATAATTGACAGAAAATTACTGACGTGAGTTGGTTATTTTCTATTCTTGAGTATATGCGGGCAAATGTTTGACATTATTGTAGCAAAGCATATCACGGTGGCCGGAGGTCAAGACCACTGCAAAGCCAAGCCGAATCCACCAATTGTTTTGCATGGAGCCTTAGATGTGAATGAAGCTGATGTGCCCGCCAAACCTTAATGAAGTGTGAGAAATAGAGTTACGATACAGAAGATGTACTAGAAGGAAGAAATATTTAGGTCCAATAAAATGATGACCAATTCATCTTTGTTTTGTTCACCCAAATCCATGTATACATCATGGATTATAATTTTTTATCTCTATGTCTAATTTTTTACCATGGCAACGCATAGATATTAGAGCACCTCTAGCAGTGTTCATAAAATACAAACCGTAAACGTGTAAACGTCCAAGTATGGGACGCCAAATTCGTGATTCCTTGCTTCGCGGAAGGCGGCGCTGAGCAGTCCCCGAAAACCGGAACCGCAAAACAGATTATACGTGTTTTGCGGTTCCAGTTTTTAGGGACTGCTTGGCAGGATGAACTAGAAACAAAACTGTAAACATATTTCGACAGTTCCGACAGTTTTGACAGCAAAAGCAACAACAGTTACGACAGTTTGTAGGACGGTCATCGCATAAAATCTAACAAAAAAACACGACAAACGACATACACAGGTCGAGCTCAAGCCCCAGCGTCGTCGTAGATGGATTGTCCGGTGGCAGCACCCCTCGCCGTAGCCAAAGAAGAACCATGCATCAAAGTGGCAACATTCTCCATGACTTGCTTCCTCCTTGCTAGGATCTCGGCCCTACGAATTTCCCACCACTCTTTTGTGATAGCATCCATGAAGGTCAGATCCATCATCATGGTCCTATTCTCGTCGGCTAGGATCTCGGCATTTTCTTTTCTCTCCTCAAGTGCAATATTTCTCTCCTCCAAGTCATGAATCGATGCCACATTGCTTGCTTCATCTCATGCTTCTTTGCTTCTTCTCCATGATCGTATTTTGCTTCTAATGTCTTGATCGTCATTGTTTCCTTGGACTTCACCATTTCATCAATATTGATCAATGCTCACACCACTTGGAGGATTTGTCTGGATTTGATCGAGTGCTCCACTCCATCGGCTACAAGTAGCTTTGATAACATCCCACCGGCCTTCGAGTTCACGATCCTCCTCTTCTTTTCATTCGCCTCATCATAGGTGGCTTGATCAACCTTTTCCAATGCATCCTCTTCGTCGTCCTCCACCTCATCATCATCTCTATCCAAATCATATGTAGCGAGTGGTGGCTCGGTGATGCACACCTCTCTATCATTGAGTAATTGCACGAATGAGACCGGGGAATATCCCTCTTCGTACCTTGGTAGAAATTCTCCGAACGCGTTGTGGGCGCCCAACCGTGGGGTCTTCCGGTGAGGCGAGTCCGGCCAGCGGCGGGGCATGCTGCAGAGGAACGGGGCGAGGCTTCTTCTTCTTGGCACCGCCTGCCGCCTTCTTCTTCTTTGGACCGCTGGGCTTCTTCTGGCGGTGCGGCCACCTTCTTGGGCTAAACGGCGGGTGCCGGGGCAGAGAAAGGCGTGGCGTGTGAACCGCCGGTCATGGAAGCGGCGGTCAGCGAGACGACTTGCCCGACAGCATGCTTCCTCTTCTTGAGGGCCGACGCGGCGACAGCCGGCGAGCCTGCGTGGACTGTCGTAGCGACGGAGGACGGCTGCTGCGGGCGCGGAACCTCAACAGCTATCGGCGGGAGCTGTGCGGGTTCCATGTCGTCGATTCCGCACGACGGCGAGGGTGGGGAGCGGCGACGGAGGTAGATCGACATCGGCGGCGAAGCGGAAGCGGGGATGGAGGTGGAGGAAACTTTCGTCCATAGTTTTAAAAACTGGACCAGTTCGCTAGTTAAACCGGAAAAAACCAGAACCAGAGGCCTCATCGGCTTTTTAAGCGCATTAGACCATCGAGCTAACGAACCAGCAAAAAACTTGACAAAAAGCGGTTAAACCAGTGGTTTAATGGAAAACCAGTCAGCGATCCGATTAGTAGAAAACCATTCACGGAAGAAATTATGGCACTCCGATCAGGATTCGATCCCAAGACCTCCCAACTCGCCCTAACAAATATTTCAATGGGCTAGCCAACTGGATCGACCAGTGTTTGTATCAAAGTACTTCATGTACTCTAAATATGTTTCTATTTTCTAACATATTAGTACTTTTTTATCCATATTATTTTCCTTAGCATCGAACCGGTTTGAACCAGCGGTCTAATAAATAACGAGTGAACCATGAACCGAGGACCTCACCGGTTCGATCACCGGTCTGGTTTTTTAAACTATGCTTCCGTCCCGCCAAAAAGAAGAGGAGTGCGGGTTGGCACTTGGTTTAGCCGCGGAAACCAGATATGCTTGGATCGGAGGGGGATGTTTGGCGCCCCCATGAAACTTTTTTCGGGCTGGGTGTGTTTATTGACACTGATCGACGGGCGATTTCTTCGGACATCGATAAACAACGATTATGGATGTTTACTGGCACAACTAAAGATGCTCTTAGCAAAGAAGGAACAGGAAAATCACCGTGCCAACAGCTCATGCTTTGAAATAGGATATATAGAATATGAAATTATTTCGAAAATAATTAGATAAACAAGGGCATTTATTTGTAAACCAAAAAACATTTATTTACATTTCTCCGATTTTCTCTCGCGGAAAAAACAACTTCGTATTTCTTTGCAGCACTGTACCAGGCTTTCCCCCTATGATTCCATTCCGCGACCCTCCTTTGCCGATCCGCATCCAAACCCTAACCCTCTAAAACCCCCTCCTCTCCGATGGCCGCCGCCTCGCCGCCGCCCTCCCCGCCCCATCCGAAGCGCCCCAAGATGTCCTCCTCCTCCGACCCCGAGCCGGAGCCTACCTCGCTATCCGCCGCCGGGGCGGATCCCGGACAGCCTCGCCGCCGCTACAAGCGCCGCAAGGTGGCCATCCTCCTGGCCTACTGCGGGGCGGGATATCAGGGTATGCAGAAGAATCCGGGCGCCCGCACCATCGAGGGAGATCTCGAGGAGGCGCTCTACCAGGCGGGCGCCGTTCCCGAAGCCGAGCGTGCCCAGCCCGCCCGATACGAGTGGGCACGCGCGGCGCGCACCGATAAGGGCGTGAGCGCCGCTGCGCAAGTTGTCTCCGGCCGCTTCTACGTCGACCCGCCTGGATTCATTGAGCGCCTAAATGCCAAGCTCGTGCCACAGATCCGGGCCTTTGGCTATGTGCGCGTCACCAACTCGTTCAGCGCTAAGAAGTTCTGCGACCGCCGGAGGTATGTGTATCTGCTCCCCGTGTTGGCGCTCGACCCCAGCGCGCACCCGGATCGCGAGGCTGTCAAAGCGAGCGCGGGGAGTGGGAACCAACTTGCCAAGTGCTTGGAGTGCTCGGAGAGAGGCAGGAAAGTGCCAGATATTATGGGCCGGGAGGGGAAGTTGCCCAACCCTGAGGAAGAGAAGGTTCTTGCTTCGGGAGAGGAAACTGTGGCAGCTCATGGAGAATTAGAATCAAACGGGAATGCAAAATCTGTTCCAGTAAGCACTTGTGGTGCTACTGAGACTTGCGATAGTGAGACTGGGCTGGGAGGTGACGTAATGATTGATATACCGAGCTCTGGTAATGGAACAGCAGTTCAAAATGCTGAACTGGGATCAAATGTTGCAGAAAATGATACTGAACAAGCTGGCAGTACTTTCCATTCTGAAGCTGTACCAACAGCCCCCAGTGAGACTCTCTGTTCTGGTTTAGTCAGTGTCGCTGCTTCAGTTGTAGCTGACAAGGAGCGTAATTCTGAGCCTGCAGTCAGCGAGGAGGAGAATATGCAAGCTATGGATATTCAGAAGGAAAATGGAGAAGAAAGTCCCCAAAACACATTTGCTTACACTGATGAAGTTAAAAAGAAGTTCAATAGGATCCTCAAGTATTATGTTGGCACCCACAATTTCCACAACTTCACTACAAGAACCAAGGCTGAGGATCCTGCAGCCAAGAGGTTCATCATTTCATTCACTGCTGATCGTGTTGTCAGCCTTGATGGGATTGATTTTGTCAGATGCGAGGTTGTTGGACAGAGTTTCATGCTTCATCAAATCCGAAAGATGGTTGGCCTTGCTGTAGCAGTGATGAGGAACTGTGCACCCGAGTCACTATATGATGTAGCATTTCGCAAGTAAAGTTCTTAACTCCTTATCATCTAAAATTTTGTGACACAATCTAGTCAGTTTATATTTGCATGCTAACTCCGTGTGTCATATTTTCTTACAGGGATATCAGACTTAACGTGCCTACTGCACCTGAGGTTGGACTGCACCTAGATGAATGCATGTTCACCTCATATAACATGAAATGGAAAGATACACATGAGGCAGTTTCAATTGAACCCTATGCTGAGGAGGCTGAAGATTTCAAGATCAAGTACATATTCCCTCATATTGCTGCAATGGAACACAAGGAGGGAGCTGTAGCTCTCTGGTTGCACTCATTGAACAGCAGAAATTATCCAGATTTCCGCTACATGGAGATCAATGGATCTGAGCCGAGGGTTGGTGCTGGAGTTGAGAATATGGAGGGAGCACCAGTTCCAGTTGTGGCTGTTCCAGTTGTGTCTGGAGGTGATAACACTGATAAAGCGCAAGTTCCAGTTGTGGCTGGAGTTGATAGTATGGAAGAAGCCCAAGATCCAGTTGTGGCTGGAGTTGATAATATGGAAGAAGCTCAAGATCCAGTTGTGTCTGGAGTTGAAAATATGGAAGAAGCACAAGCACCAAGTGAAAATGTAAGCAACTGAGCACTTCTCCAAAGGAACTTGCAAGTCCGATGGATATTTCTGATCGTTGTATGTATTCGGAGAGGTTTCAAACGTTGCTTGCAATAAAAGACGACAGTAAAGGTTGCTTCATTAGACCTACGGAGTATGAAGCACAGACATCTCACTGATCAGAAGCATGGTTATCTGCTTCAGTACTTCCTCAGTGCAAAACCTGCTAGGAAGGAAATCAATTTTCTCAGATTAGAATTTTAAGTTGATAGATTTAATATATTGAACGTTGTTACTTCACTGTTTAGTGACAATGTATGCCACCTGCAAAAAATTTGCTGAAACTATCATAGAGGTCAATAGGTTCTGTTTTATGATCTGGGCCTGGAATTTATCTTATCAGGTTAAATTGTAGCAGTGACATTATCTGTATGTTACAAATTGATGCAGGCTCATATCCATACTATTATGATAATAGTTGCTATTCATTTTCTGTTACTTAATAGATCTGTGTTCATTTGCCTGTGAAGGGAACCTCAGCGTGACTTCTGTACTACATGATTTTACTCATCTTGCTGTATTTTAAAGTCTTTTGACAATTTTGCTTCAGTGGTTGTATGCTTTCCCACTTCCTGCACCTGTGTCCTAGTTGCTGGTATTTGACTTATCCTGCTGTTGAACGGTCAAATTCAGTAGAATACAGGTGAGAGCACGGAAGAACGCTGGATGGCCTGTTGCCGATATGTTTGGCTGTTCTGCCCTGTTGTTTTGAACACAATTGGATTTAGATGTAAGTGTTTATATACCTCCATTCCTAAATGTAAGCCTTTCTAGCAGTTTAAATCGAACCACTACTACTAGAAATGCTTATATTTTATAACAGAGAGGTAGTACCAACTTACTGGTGGAGAGTTGGAAGTCGGGACTCTGCAGCGTGGGGTTTTCTGGCCCGATCAGATTCTGGGATCTTCTTGCAGCTGCAGCAGGATAACCGGAGAAAATTGCAAGAAGTTACGACAATTGGGGCTAGAGTTTCAAAAAACTACGAATTTTTGGGTTTGCTTCAAAAAACTATAACTTTTCGGACTAATGACTTCAAAAAACTACAACTTCTGTGTAATCGTTCAATTAGCTGCTTTGATAGCAATTCTGACAGGATGGGCCCACCATGGGTCATGACGTGATAGGCGGGGGACGGACGCATCTGGAGGACCGTTAACGGGGGAAGCTGGTACCCACCTGGCCGTTAAGGAGCAGAACGACAGAGACTCATGTGTGGCCGGAGACGAGGCGTGGGGGAGGCGGCGGACGGAGGCGAGCAGGGGCGTGTGGGACGGAAGCAGAGGGCAGCGGGCGCTGGCTGGAAGCGGAGCTTAGCGGTGACGGCCATGGCGCGCGGCCGACGGCTCTGCAGGATACTCGGGAGAGGGAGAAACAGGGGTCGATGGTGGTTGGCGGTTGCTGACAGCAGGAGATGGACGACGGGGAGAGATCGTCGTCGGGGTGGAAGGGGAGGTGCTAGCAGCGGGGCGACGGCCGTAGGTCGAGGCAAGGAAGAGGGCGGCGCAGGACTTGAGGTGACGACGCATGCGGCGGTGTGGGGGAGACGCGAGGAGGGGCGGCGCTTGGGTCGTGCGGGGCAGGGCTCAATCTGGGGAGGCGAGGAGGTCGCGCGGCGGCGGCCGGTGTCCAGGGCGGCGCCGGGGACGTGCGGCGGGGCTCCGGACGGCGCGGGAGGAGGAGATGCTCGGGAGCTCGGGGGTCCGCGCGAAAGAGGCGAGCTTGGGGCGGCGACGGAGAAGAAGGGGCCGCGGCGGGCTCGACGGTGTTGGCCGGTGCGGCTCGGGGCGTGGAAGGCGCTGGGAAGGGGACGGGGTCGTGAGGATGGAAGGGAGCGGGGCGAGGGGGATCGCCGACGGGGCGGTTCGATCGGGGTAGGTGGAGGTAGGGATGGAGCGGTTAGTCTGTGCCAGGTGGGTTGCAGCTTCCCCATTAACGGCAGCTAAACGGGCCTCCAATGCGTTCGTCCCCCGCCTGTCACGTCATGACCCACGATGGGTCCATCCTGTCAGAATTGCTATCAAAGCAGCTAATTGAACGATTACACAGAAGTTATAGTTTTTTGAAGTCATTAGTCCGAAAAGTTGTAGTTTTTTGAAGCAAACCCGAAAAGTCGTAGTTTTTTTAAACCTTAGCCCCAATTGTCGTAGTTTTCTGCAATTTATTCGAATAACCGAGACACCTGCAAGCGGCCGAAGCGGAGTCGTGTGTCGTGCAATTGAAGGAGCTGCCGCTTTGGGCTATATCATCAGAGTGGTTTTTTAGTCAGACTGTCAGACTTTGGTGCAAGCTCTGAAGTCCAGTAACCATGATCTCTCTGAAATTGGCGTTGTTCTGTGTGAAGCTAGAAGCAATTGCGTGGGACATTTTGATCATTTTGACTTCACTTTCTGCCCTCGCATTTCTCGCATTTGTAATCAAGTAGCTCATACTCTTGCCCGTTCGTGGTGTAGAGACGAGTCTGAATGTTCGGGCTGGCTAGATGAAGCCCCCACATTTGTAAACGCTCCTGTTGCTGTCGACATTGCCGAGCAATCTGGTTAAATGATATCCTCATTTTCCGTTTGGAAAACATACCATGGTCCGATAGTCACACTAACATTTCATACTTGTTTGTCTACAATCCATTCTGAAAGAGTAAAATTCGGACACTAACATTTCATACTTGTTTGTCCACAATCCATTCTGGAAGAGCAAAATTCCGCTGCGTAAACAATTGGGGAAAGGAGCCTGCTCTTGTGTTGTTCAGTTAACATGATCTCTGCAATCCTTACACCATTGTTCAGTTAAGATCAAGTAGATGCCTCTAAACGTCTTTCGATAATTTAATGTCAGTCAGTGGTTGTATGCTTTCGGTGTACATACACATGATTTTGTGATTTAGGATACGAACCACAAGAGATTTTGAATTGCCGACCTCTTTATTATCTCTATTATTACTTGCCCTGATACTAATTTGTACAGATTTCTAGTTACAAACAAAGACGAAGCAGCCTGCTACACTAGAATCGGATGCTGAAACGATCGCACGATGCCCGCTACTACTAGGAGATGCACCGCAGAGAGTGCAGGGACGCCGAGGTGTCCATGGACGCGGCATCGAACATGCAGCGGCCGTCTGCGGCCTCGATCCCGTAGTCCATGAGCGGGCGGCGCTCGAGCTCGTCGTCATGCCGGCGCGCGCACTCCGGGATCTCCAGCTCCGTCTTCTCCACGTGCGCCCACAGGTACTCCAGCCTGCTCACGTACCTCAGCTTCTCGTACAACCTGCAGGATATCAAAATTCGGTTACAGTAAGTAAGCAACACCGGTGGCACCGAGACGGAGCTGATCGATCAGGTGCACGGCCCGTACCCGGAGCTGAAGAGGAACCGGCCGAAGGTGGCGAAGAAGAGCCGGGCCTGGAGGCCGGGGTGCACGAAGTAGACGGCGCGCAGCCGCTCCTTGGCCGCGGCCGGCAGTGACTCGTAGGCCGCGCGGACGGCGCCCAGGCCGGGGAAGTTGTCGCCGCGGTCGACGAGGGAGTGCACGTACACGACCACGAACTCCCGCTCCCCGACCTCCGGGAGCACCCGCCGCCGCAGGTGCGCCTTCAGCGCCTCCTCCGCCCGCCCGCCCAGCGCGCGCGCTGCGTCACGCACAGAGAAACAGCGCGTCAGTTACACAGGCGACACGGGACCCATGTGCCCAAAACGAACCCGAGCGAGACCTGAACTCACCGGGGAAGTACTTGCCGACGATCCTGACGACGGCCCGTCCGCTCTTGTGATCGCCCTGCACGGTGATCGCCCGGCTGCGCTCCAGCAGCAGCTCCGGCTCGGTCGTCACGCCCTTGGCAACGGTGCCCACCATGGTGTTTCCGTGCGCGTCTTCGTCCGCGTCCGTAACCGCGAGTTCTGTGTGGGGGTCTTGCAGAAAGGAAGCGTTTAAATTGCCATCCGATCCGAGCGGGCTGACGTGAGACGGTGGCATGGCCCGGCGCGAGGAGTTGTCGTGGAAGTGTGAAACTGGTTCCTTGGGCCGTTGGGGGATGGGCGTGGGCGGTGCGGCGGGGTGCGGCGGACGAGGCGACGCGGGATCCTGGGAGAATATGCGTCGCATATATCGGTTGGTGGATGAGTTGCATCGGCGCGGCACTGGGGAGGCGGGCCACGTCCCGGCGTTTCCGTGTGCCTGACAGTTTTTCTGAGGAATTCGAGAACCTGGTCGCTTGCTGTAGCCCGGCATTTTTCGGGTCAGGCCGGTCCGGACTTAGAACATCTATAGCACTGTTTGTATATAGCTTAGAATCGGTGTTTCAGAAATATCACGCGCCGATTAGTGTCCGTAAACACTCCGATTCGAAATAAGTTTTACGGGCAAGCTAAATATAGCCCACGGAACTGAGCATATCTGGTTTCCGTTGCCGAACCGAGCGCCGACCCTCACTCGTCTTTTTTCTTGGCGGGACGGAAGTTTCCTCCACCTCTCTTCCCGCTTTCGCTTCGCCGACACCGTCGATCTACCTCCCCCGCCGCTCCCCCCTCGCCGCCACGCGGAATCGACGCCATGGAGCCCGCACAGCTCCCGCCAGTAGCTGTTGAGGTCCCCCACCCGCAGCAGCCGTCCTCCGTCGCTCCGGCAGTCCACGCGGGCTCGCTGGCCACCGCCGCGTCGGCCATCAAGAAGAAGAAGCACGCTGCCGTGCAGGGTGTCCCGCCGGCCACCGCTCCCGTGACCGGCGGTGTAACGCCGAACCTTTCTCCGCCCCAGCACCTAAGCCCAAGAAGGTGCCCGACACGCGGAAGACGACGACGACGGGCGGCGCCAAGAACCAGTTCTGTCCCGTTCCTCCGTGGCATGCCCCGCCGTTGGCCAGGATTGCCTCACTAGAAGCCCCCGCGATTGGCGCCCACAATGACGATGAAGACATCAGAAGCAAAGATGATCATGACAGAGAAGAAGAATGAGATGACACAAGCAAGGTGGCAATCGGTTCGTGACTTAGAGGTGAGAAAGATAGCATTTGAGGAGAAAAAAGACAATGTCGAGGAGAATAGGATCATGATGATGGATCCGAGCTTGATGGATGCTATCACAAAAGAGTGGTGGGACATTCGAAGGGGCGAGATCCTAGCAAGGAGAAAGCAAGTCAAGGAAGATGCTGCCGCTTTGATGCATGGTTCTTCTTCAGCTACGACAAGGGCTACTAATACCGGAGAGCCCATCGACGACAAGGCTAGGGCATGAGCCCGACCTGCTTATGTAGTTTGCCGTCTTTTAGTTTTAGATTTATGCAATCATCGCCGTACAAACTGTTGGCTTTGCTGTCTTTTGTTGTCGAAACTGTCGGATGAATGTTTATGGTTTTGTTTGCAGTTCACCGGCCCGCCGAGTAGTCCTCGTAAATTGGAACCGCAAAACAGAATGTGTGAATATTCTGTTTTGCAGTTCCGTTTTACAGGGACTGCTCAGCACCGCCTCCCCCCAAAGCGGGGAATCACGGATTCAACGCCCCGAACTCGGACGTTTACGGTTTGCTATTTACAGACACTATTAGAGATGCTCTTAGAGCATCCCTAACTAGAGAGTGCGTTTCAGGGCACTGAGACCGCACTTCTCGGTCTCAAATTCGTCGCGGTAGACCAGATACTGAAAATGGAACTGGAGATTTTTTTAAACGGTTTTGCTAGTTCTCAGGCGCCTGAGAACTTCTTAGGTCTCAGTCGCCTCTTTCACCGTTCGATTTACCTCGTGATTCGTGCAAAGTGAAAGTTACACATGAGTTGCAACTAGGGTGTAACTGCGAATTTAATGAGTTACAACTAGGTTGTAACTGAGAATTAGTATAAATATTATGAGTTACAACTAGGTTGCAACTGAGATTTTAGCAGAAATATTAGGATGACATCAGCGACTTAGACATAACAAGTTCGCAGGCGCCTGAGATCTAGGCACTCCCTTTTTAAAAAGGAAGATTTGCGCAAAATTTGCTCGATTGTTTGCGCCAGTTCATGTTCTCCACCACGAGTTTATACCCAAAAATATTTACAAATGGCGGCACCGCCGCATTTTCTACCCCTATGCTATCCAAAAGTGTTCCAGGAGACCTCACCGTAGCTCGGGGGCAGCGACGCGGGAGGGCGACCTCGCTCGGAGTCGCTGGAGAGCTCGACGACCTCCGGCTCCTTCTTCACGCGGGAAATCCACTCCTGCTGCGCCGTCACCAACGTCGCGTACTGGTCGCTAAGACACCATGCCTCTAGTCGGGCCTTGCGCCGCTCCTTTCGCCGGGCCTTCTCCTCCGCGCCCTCCACGGCGATGAGCGCCTAGTGCAGATCCTCGGCTTCCCGCTTCGCCAAAGCTCAAATAGCACAGATAGAACGACGCTCCACCATTGCGAGGGTCGCTTGCTCGGCCTCCTCGTCGGAGACGAAATCCTGATCGACGACATGCGTGCCGTCGGATCCGTCGCTGGAGGGGACGTATGTCTCCGGTGATGCAGGGGCACGTCAGAGTCGGGGATGATGGCAGACGAGTCGCTCGAGCTACTATCGTAAGAGGAGGAGATCGAGCGCGTCGAGCTACCCGCCTCCGCGTCGTTGCGTGTATGGAGGAGGAAGCACGCCGGGACCAAAGGCGAAGGGGCGCTTGCAACGGCTGATACGTCGTAAACATATCTATAATTTTTTATGCTTCATGCTTGTTTAGTATCAACTTTGTTATGTTTTGTATACACTTTGAGGTATTTTTATATATTTTCTGGAACTAACCTATTGACAAGATGCCGCAGTGCCAATTGCCTGTTTTCTGCTATTTTTGGTTTCAGAAAAGCTAGTAAGAAAATATTCTCATAATTGGACAGGACAAAAGTCAAAGTAAATATTTTACCAGAGAGAAGACAGAGTCAAAAGGGCAGCCGAAGTGGGGCCACGAGGTGGCCACACCTAGGGCCGGCGCGGCCTAGGGGGGCGCCTCTACCAGGTGTGGGCCCCTCGGGCGCCCGCCGACCTTGCCCCTTCGCATACAAAAGCACCCCGATGCAGAAACCCTAAGTACCCGATCAAATATCCATGAAACAGTTCATAGCCGCCTCCACCATCGTTCCTTGATCGGGAGGGGGGTCTAAAGCTCTTCCCAGTATCCTACCAGAAGGGAGAGATCATCCCGGAGGCCTTCTTCATCACCATGACAGGCTCCAGAGTGACGCGTGAGTAGTTCACCCTTGGACTATGGGTCCATACAGTAGCTAGATGGTTGTTTCTCCTCCTTTGTGCTATCATGTTTAGATCTTGTGAGCTTCGTTCATGATCAAAATCATTTATTTCTAATCATACATGTTGTGTTTGCGGGGATCCGATGGTTATTGAGATACTATGTCAGATTGATTACTGATTCTATCATGCCTATGTTATTTGTGATCTTGCATGCTCTCCGTTGTTATTAGCTATCTTGGCCAAGTAGATGCTTGAAACTCCAAGAGGGAGTATTTATGCTCGATAGTAGGTTCATGCCTCTAGTAATCTGGGGAAGTGACAAAAATCTCTAAGATTGTAGATGTGTTGTTGCTACTAGGGATAAAACAACAATCCTTTGTTCATGGAGCAATTGTATTATTTACTTTACATACATTGCTTAATGCAATTATCTGTTGCTTGCAACTTAATACTGGAAGGGGTTCAGATGATAACCTGAAGGTGGATTATTAGTCATAGATGCAGTTGGATTACGGTCTATGTATTATATTGTAATGCCCAATCAAATCTCGTAGGAGTCAAGATGTCTAGTATATGCATTGCTATGCTTTCTCAATCTGTCAATTGCCCCGCTGTAATTTGTTCACCCAACATGCTATCTATCTTAAGGAGAACACCTCTAGTAAACTGTGGACCCCGGTCCAATCTTTATTATTGATACATCATCTACTATTACCGTTTACTTTCTGCAAGCAATCACTATCTTCCAAACTATACGTTTAATCCTTTGTTTTCAGCAAACCAATGAGATTGACAATCTCACTGTAAGTTGTGGCAAAGTTTTGAGTTTGTGTTGTGCAGGTTCCAAGTTGTTTTCAACATCTTGGAGTTGTTTCCTTACTCCTACTAGTTCGATAACCTTGGTTTCATAACTGAGGGAAAACTTGTTGCTGTGCTCATCACACCTTGCTCTTAGGGTTTCCCCACGAGGCTCTACAGTCAATCGAGCCGCATCAAGATTTTCTGGCGTCGTCCCCGGGGAGATAATGACAACTTCAATCCCTTCCTCCTCTCAGTTACCTTTCAGGGAGAAAGAATATTCTTGCAAGTGGAGTCTCTCATAAACAATCTCTTTACTTTTTTTTGTTTTGCTTAGTTTTGCTTGTTTCTTTTTATCAAAAATACAAAAAAATAGTTTTGTTTTGTTTGCTTTTTCTTATAAAAAACAAAAACAATTAGTTACTACTATAGTTCTTATTTTTGTTGGTCTATTATTGTCTTGCTTTATCATGCTTAATGGTTGGTTTCTTTAAAACTAGATCTTATTGGCAAGGTGGGTTCACAGAAGAACAAAAATATTATTATGAGAAACACCGCTTGTCACAAAAAGGGAAACATTTATGGGAACAAATTAATAAATTGCATACCATTGCTAGAAATGTGTGCTCTATACTTATTGCTTTGATAAATCTTGTTGATGTAGGAGGTATAAACACCTCCCTTTTCAACGTGAGTATAGTGATAATGTTACCATATCTTCTTATGTTAAGGAAAATTATGAATTTTATGATGTGGAACAAATTAAAGAATTTATTGTTTGGAAGGGTGCATTCGAACTTGATAATTTGCTTGAAAACACTGATGATGCACCTTATAAATATGAGGTTTATGATATACTTAAAATTTGCTTTGATAATTACAAGGAAGAAAATGGCTATATTCTTGAATATCTTAATAGATGCTCTCCACCAACGGAAGAGACTAATGCCGTGCAGGAGCCTATGGAAGAAGAAATTGCTGAAACTGGAAGCTCATTAGATGAAAAAGGGGAGGAGAGTGATGAGCAAAAGGAGGTAGAATGGATTAGCTACCCATGCCTACCTTCTAATGAAAGTAACTCTTTATCCCTTACATTATTTGATTGTCCCCCATGCTTACCAAAGGAGGATGAATGTTATGCTCCTGTGGATTCTTTTGAAATATCTACTATGGGTAAAACTTGTGATAATAATTATGCTCCTGTTATCTATGATAATCCATGCTATTTTGATAAATCTTATGATAATTATTTATTTGTGTCTAACTTCAAAATGCATGGTACTAAAGAGTTTTGCTTACAAAATGTTTATGATAAAGCTCTAGAGGATGGTCCTATATTGGTTGATAATATTAATAGTACTACTATTGAAAATGAGATTGGAGGGGTATTGACTTTATCTTGGAACCCCATTCCTCTTGAGAATGATCAATCATCTTGTTATAAAATTGTTAAAAGTGGGTTTGAAGGTTTTAATCCCACTATTTTTGAGCTTGATAAAAATTATGTGTTTGTAGATCATGAAAAGCATACTTTATGTGATAGTTATAATGTTGAGTTTATTCATGAGGATACTGAAAATTATTATGAAAGAGGAAAATATGGTTGTAAAAGTTTTCATGGTACTGAAACACCTCTCTATGTGCTGAAGTTTTGAAATTACTCTCGTTTTATCTTCCTATGCCCGTCACTTTGTTCTTTGTGAATTTATTTGCATACAAAATTACTATGCATAGGAAGTGGTTTAGACTTAAATGTGTTTTGAATTTTCTTCTTGATGCTCTCTTTTACTTCAATTCATATTTCTTATGTGAGCATATTCTTAAACTATCATGCCTAGCTGAAAGGCGTTAAAGAAAAGTACTAATTGGGAGATAACCCAAATTTTAGTAGGTTTTATTTTGTTGAGTCTTGGAAGTTATTACTTCTGTAATAATCTCTCCTTATCCTTTTTGTGTGGTTTTGGTGCCAAGAATAACCTCTAATGAGAGAGAAGATTTGGGGAAGTTGTTGTTCCAAAACAGATTTTTGTGTTTTACTGTAAAAATTCGTGAAAAATCCATGTATGTCGGATTGAGCTGTAATTTCCTGAGCTTATGCCCTAGGTTATTATATAACTTTCGTTAGTTCAACACTTTTCGATTTGAGCAACATAAGGTCTTCAACAAAATCGGTTTTTACCTGCTGGTCTGTGTTGACAGATTTCTGCCATTATTTGCATTTGCCTCTTATCGATTTCTTTTTGAGTTCTCTTTGATCACTTAATATTTTAAAAGGAATTGCTACAGTATCTTGTGTTTTAATGAAAGTTTTACTTGTGTTGAAACTAAACCTAAAAGCTTGTTATCTGTAATACACTAATGTTGCTAATGAAGATTGTGTGAAGTTTTGTATGAAGGAAATTTTCAAGTGTAGGGAAAGAATGATGTGATGAGATGAAGAATGGACAAAATCTCAAGCTTGGGCATGCCACCCCGTGTCACCCCAAGAAATATTCAAGAGGTACAAGCGTCAAAGCTTGGGGATGCCCAAGGCATCCCCTTCTTTATCAATGAAAATCTCAGGTCTCTTTCTAGACACTTCATTTTTATTGTTTCATGCACTGTTGTGTTGTTTTTGGAGCGTCTTAGTTTTTTTTGGTTTTATTTTGTTTGGTTTGCTTGAATAAATTAGTTGGACCCCCTCTTTCATGTTTTGTTTCAAATAAGTTGATTGGTGTTGGAGTAGAAAGTTTCATGCTTATAGTGGTACAAAAGGGAGCTTGTTTTGACTGTGGCATAGACTTTATTATGTCATGCTAGATGTTGCTTTGACCTTATGCTTAGTGATTATTGCTGTAGCATGACTTGTTCCAAACAATTGAGATTGCTTAATGTGCCTTGAAAGAATCATGCGTTGTTTTAGCATACAAAAGCATAATATTGTGGTATTCTCCTTTGATGCTTTATTTGGATTGACTTGGCACATGCTTACCCCATGTTAATACTATAAACCAGTCAACTTAGCCTCTATGATCATTTAGTTTTTGACTTGTGGTACCAATCTATGCTTTAGTTGATAATGTTTTGTCGCTCTGCATGATTATGACCATTATTGCTCTCTTAGTTGGTCACTCCCAGTCTTTTGCTAGATTCCACTTGTACTGAGTAAGCTCTACTCATGCATCCAACTCCCAAGAAACCAAGTTATTCCAAAGAGTCCACTATAAATTCCTATGCATGGTGTGTTACACCATTCCAAGTATATTCATGTTTTATCTATCTTCCAAATTAAACTTATTATGTGAAAATTAGTAAAGCTCTCACAAACTTGATGGCACACTTTATTTCTTGCACCTAATAAACTTGAACCATTGTGTCATCTATGTTGTATATGCTTGCACTTATAAGTTGGAAATTAGCAGAACCATACTGTCATGGGGAACGCTTTCAACACCTATACATATTACCCAATTGATATCATGATCTTTTGTTTATGGATGTCGGCGGTGTGAAATAAAAGGGGAGCTTGTAAGTCCATTGATGACCCACAAGTATAGGGGATCGCAACAGTCTTCGAGGGTAGTATAACCTAATTTATTGATTCGACATAAGGGGAGCCAAAGAATACTTATCAGCCTTAACAACTGAGTTGTCAATTCAGCTGCACCTAGAAACAATCTTGCTCACAGTAGTTTATCAGTAGCAAAATTTTTGTAGTAGAAATAGCAAAGTAACAGTAGCAGTAAAATAAAAGCAGTAGTAACAATAGCAGCAAACAACAGGATTTGAGTGCGGTAGGCATAGGGTTGGATGGAGGGGCGTTGCATGTATGAGACTATTCATGTAATATCAAGATCTAGGGAATTTGCAGATAAATAAGATAAATCATCCAAGTACTAAACAATCATAGGCATGTGTTCCATATATAGTCATACGTGATCGCAATGAGAACTTGCACAACATCTTTTGTCCTGCCAGCCTGTTGCAGCGAGGCCTCAAGGGAATCTACTGGCAATTAAGGTACTCCTTTTAATAGAGTACCGGAGCAAAGCATTAACACTATATGAACACATGTGATCCTCATAGCACAGCCATCCCCTCCGGCTGTCCCAATTCTATCACTTCGGGGCCTTTGGTTCCGGACAATAATACGTATACACAACTTGCAGATAAGATCACAAACAATACTATCATCATGAATCAATAACATGTTCAGATCTGAGATCATGGTACTGAGGCCCTAGTGACAAGCATTAAGCATAACAAGTTGCAACAATGTAAAATAGCACTAACAAAGATACTATGCACCATGCCCTAACAATCTTATTCGATTACATGATAGATCTCATCCAATCCCTACCACCCCATAGCCTACATCGGGGCTCATGGATGGGGAAACATGGATGGTTGATGGAGAGGCATCGGTGATGATGATGGCGATGATCTCCTCCAAATCCCCGTCCCGGAAGGGTGCTAGAATGGAGTTCCTGATTCTGAATCGTGGTTTCTGGTGGTGGCGGCGCAGCGGAACTCTAACTGGAAAACGTTGAACCCCCTCCTGTTTTTAGGTTAGAGGGCTTATGTAGGCGAAGGGGGAGGCCGAGGGGGTGCCCGAGGTGGCCTCACCCCCCCCAGGCGTGGCCTGGCCCGTGCGGCCAGGGGGTGTGGGCCCCTCATGGCCCTCCTCCGTCTTGTCTTCTGGATCTGTGAGTCTTCTGGTAAAATAGGAGTTTTGCGATATTTTTCGGGATTTTTCCTGAAAGTTGATTTTCTGCACAAAAACTAGAGACCAAAGCAATTCTGCTGAAAACAACGTCAGTCCGTGTTAGTTGTATCCAAATCACACAAATTAGAGGAAAAACAATAGCAGAAGTGTTCGGGAAAGTAGATACGTGTTGGGCATATCAACTCCCCAAATCTTAGCTTATTGCTTGTCCTCAAGCAATTCAGTTGAAAACTGAGTGCGATAAAAGAAACTTTCACGAACACATTTGCTTCATATAATGCATATATTCTCAGCACAAGAGTAGATACTTAGGCAATTCATAATAAGGAGTATGCAACTAAGTCTACTCAATAGTCATGCAAGCTATGAAGAGGTTCCAACACAATAATAATAAGTAGCATGAGACATAGGCATAAGTAACATTGTAATGCTCATAAGAAGGTATGATAAAGTGGTATCTCGCTTGCCTTTGATTGTGGAGCAAAACATAAATGCCTAGGCACCTCTGAAGTTCAAGTGAAGACTAGAAGTAAAGATATCAAAGATACAAGCATCAAAGTTATGCCACAATTAACCAAGTTTTGAGACAAGAACATTACACTAAGAATGACAACTATGCTCTCAAGAAGGTGCTCATAGAATAAGTGGTGACTCAACAAGGAAGTGAAAAGGTTTTGAAAAGTTTGAAAGGCTTCCAAATGCTGAAAGTATGGTACTCATTAGCTTTGAGCTCTCATTGCTCCTATCATAGGCATATTTAGATGGTTTAGTTTAAAGTGAGGTCCAATTTGAGTTATATGCTTGACAGACCATAAACTGGAAATCTCATGTCCCTTGAGTACGAAGGCCGTTCCTCATGCTACTCAACTTTAGTTACCGGTAAGTTCCTGTGATCGTAAATACATGTGTATCATAGAGAACCGCCAACGGGGTACCCCTTGTCCCATGACACAGGAGCTATCCCATATCAAAATGACAAGGCAACAGACAGTGAGCATCTCAGCAATCTTCTTATTTACCATGGGAAAATGGTGTTTTTTTATCTTCTTTCCTCTTTCTCCTTTTTTTCTTTTTTCTCTTCTCTTTTTTCTATGTCTCTCTTTTTTTATAAGAAGAATGCTTCATAGATTGATCACTGTGGTGATGCTGCAAGTTTCCACCATGATTAGGCTTGGCTTAGGCTAGCGGCTCAGGCGTTTCTCTAACACATATACATAACTCCATGGACTTACAAGCTCCCATTTTATTTCACACCGCCGACATCCGTAAACAAAAGAGCATGATATCAACTAGATAATATTTATAGGTGTTGAAAGCGTTTTCCGTGATAGCACGGTTCTGCTAACTCCCAGCCTATAATTTGCAAGCATATAACTTTCATGGACAGTCACAATGGTTCAAGTTTATTAAGTGCAAGAAAATAAAGTGTGCCATCAAGTTCGTGAGAGCTTTACTAACTAACTTTCCCATAACAAGAAAACATTTTATTTGGAAGAGAACAAGGAATAATAAATATGCAAGGAATAGCAATGATGCTAATAGGTAGATATGGTGGACACTTTTTGACAACTTTGGTCTTGGGGAGTTGGATGCACAAGTGGAGCTCATACTCAGTGCAAGTGAAGGCTAGCAATAGAAAGGGAGCGACAATCGAGAGAGCAGTAACTGTCATAATCATGCTTGCGACAAAACAAAATTAATAGTGGCATAAAATTGACATAAGAGCTTTGAGGCAAAATAAATCATTAAGGCTTAACTGACTTTTTGTTTATTCATATGCATGCATGAGCATGTGCCAAGTCGATTCAAATAAAATACTCAGAGGAGGATACCACAATGTCATACCATGTTATGTATATAAAAATGCAAGCAGACATTCATATGACATGCTACAAACTATTAGCAAGTTGGAGCTAATCATAAGAGAGCAAGAACTACTAAGCATCCAATAAATACATACACCTTACATGAACAGACTAAGCATGCCCACAATGATGAGTATATGTACAAAGATGAAGACAAATATAGCTCATTACCAGCCTCTTACCACACCTCGAGTTGTCATTAATCATCATTATTGCCTTTCACTCGTGTGACTTGAATAATAACATGAAACCAAACTCCAAAGGAGTCACTGAGGACCGCTGAACCCTGCAACAAACTTAACAAAACCAAAGAAGAACAACAAATATTTTTGTGTTTTCGATTTTTTAAAACAAGCACTGAAAGCAAGAGCAAACGAAGAAAAATATTTTTTGATTTTTCTTATAGCAAACCAAAGCCAAAAGACAAAGAAACAAACAAAGAGAAACAACGAAAATATTTTTGGTCTTTTTGTGTTTTGGAAAGCAGAAACAAAGACTAAAAATAAAGCGAAACATGGATATACAAAGTACCGAGGAAACATGATATGTAGATGAGCGTGATGTCGGTATACCTCTCCCCCCAAGCTTAGGCTTTTGTCCTAAGTGGAGATCAATCAAAACGCGGGTAGTAGCCCCAAGCCAGTGGATCATCGTAGGAATGATCATAATCAGGCCCTCGCGATGAAGAAGAAGTGCCCCAATCATAAGAGGGCTGCTGGTATGAAGACTCCCCCATGTTGGAGGGCTGAACCGAATTATCTTCGTCATCCTCTCCAACATTCTCCTCTTGCTGGGAGAGCTCCGCCATGTATGTGTGAAGTTCTTCCTCTGTGAGTGACCATCCTTTCCTAGTATCAAAGTTAAACAAAGCAAAGGGACTACTTTCTCAGACTTACCCCCTCTCCAACCACTCTTGAGAAAGGTTATTTCATAAGTTAACTCGCTCAAACTAGACCAAGAAGAAACAAACTTATGTTGTATCATGGAATTTAGATCAAGTCTCTCTATGGGAAACTACAAGTCTGAATGATGAGGCGCTAAACCATGCAAAGCTAATAAATGAGAGGAAATGAGGCCTCCACAAATTCCACCTTTCTCACGGTTAGCAGCAAGACGGAAAGCTATCAAAGAACCCAAGTTATAAGTTCTATCCCTATTCAAAGCAGCTGAGATAAAAGCTAGATCAAATGAAGACAACTTACTAGCAGTCTTCCTAGCAAGAACACACTTGACAATGAAATAGGAAAAATGACGAATGGATGGGTAATGAATATTTCGAATTTTACCACTCTCCTTTGGAAAGCTGCATCCTTGGAAAATCTCTGCATATAAGTCCATGAGTGGCGTAGGCCTCTCTCTAATCTTCTTACATGAACCCCACTGTGGCACTCTGATAGCTGCACAAAAATCATCAAAAGGGAGGTTGACAACTATATTGTAAATTTTGTAGTGGACAATGGGGTTAGGCAAGGACCAACTAAATCGAAAATCCTGCACCATAAACATAGTTAGTTTCACATATTGGTAAGGTTCTTCTCCAACAAAATGCTCCAATCCTGCATTAGAAATCAGAGTTTGGAAATCCTGAAATATCCCTGCAGCTCTCATGAATTCTGGGCATGGATAAATGGAAGGGAAAACTTCCTCCTCGCGGTGGACTTTCATAATCTCCGTTACCCTTACTTCATGTTGACTCAGCTGGTATTCACTCATCTTATTTTCTGAAAATTTATACAAACATCAAACCAAGTGATTTCCAAGTTAATAAATGAAGGATAACTACTATAGGAACTTGCTAGAAGGCTAAACATGCATCAAAATGTAATATCTAAGCATACAACAAGCATGAAAGCTCTCACAACCTGTCACCTACAGTAGCAAAATACTCAAGATACAAACCACCAATCAAAAATATAATTGGAGAAGCGGAGGAGGCACATACCGGAGAGCAATCCCTCCAAAAATCAGCAGCAAAGATGGGTTGAGCAAGGAGATCAAAAATCGGGAGAAAGAACAATAGGAACTCGAGCTTTGAGAAATTTTCCGATGTTTTTTGGGCGAGAGAAAGAAGTGGCTGGAAGGAGGAAAGGTGGAGGGCTAGGGGTGGACCACACCTAGGCCAAGCGCGCCCTGGGGCTGGCTGCGCCACCAGGGGGTGTGTTGTCTTGGTGGGTCCCCCTAGGTCACTCCTGGTGCCCCTCTACCCCTTTTTTCATGAAAAAATTTAATATGAATTTTTTGGAATTTTTCGGGAAACTTTATTTTTGGCCAATTTCCAGGTTATGAAAATTGATCTTCTCGCAGAAAAAGATTTTTGAAAGACTCAAAAGCAAACAAAAACCAAAACTACAGAAGTTCTAAAACACTCTAAAAAGTAAGCAACTAGCAAAACTAAGATGAACAAGACGAAGAGCAAAGATAGGAAAGGAGAAAGATAAAATTGAGCAAGGATAATCATGGTGAAAGCATTGTTTTGTCCATTAAAATCCCTTTGTTAACAAGGCTGATCAAGTCTTGCTACCAAAATAATTTTATATGAAACAAAACTTTGCATTTCACAAAATGATTATGTTACCTCAATCTTGATAGCAATAGTCCCAATCATAATAATTTCAAAACTTTCTTGTGGAATGGGACAATATATTTCTCCAACTTTGATGCCCTCAATATTTTCAATTTAATTCAGGCCATAGATATTATCAATCTTCTTGGGAAAATAGGCAGTATGCTCTTTGTCATTAATATTAAAAGTTACTTTTCCTTGATTACAATTGATGACGGCACCTGTAGTATTAAGAAAAGGTCTCCCAATAATAATAGACATATTATCATCTTTAGGCATCTCAAGCACAACAAAATAAGTTAAAACCAAGCAATTATGAGCCACTTGAACAAGAACATCCTCACATATACCAACATGAATAATAGAAGACTTATCAGCAATTTGCAAAGATATATCAGTTGGTATCAATTTTTCTAGTTGAAGTTTCTTGTAGAGAGAAAAAGGCAAAACACTAACTGTAGCTCCCAAATCACACAAAGCAGTTCTAACTGAAGGGTTTCACAGCATAGTAAATCAAAATTTTCTACGGATGCGAACGGGAAAGCCAAGATCTAATCTAGGAGATGCAAACAACGAGAGGGGGTAGATGAGATCTTCATACCCTTGAAGATTCGCACAGCGAAACGTTCAACAGAACGTGGTTGATGTAGTCGTACTAGCCTTCTCCTCCTCGTGATTCGATCCGATCCAACGCCGCAAGTGGCGACGCCTCCGAGAGATGCACACGTACGGCACCTCGATGTCTCCTCATTCCTCGGTCCAGCAAGTGGGGTGGAGAGATAGATTGGATCTACAACACGACGGCGTGGTGCAAAGGTGCAGAGTTTTTGCGACAGGGCTTCGCCTACGCGCAGTCGGGAGAGAGAGATAGGAGGGCAGAAACTAGGCGGCTAGGGTTTGAGGAGGTGTGGGA
Source organism: Avena sativa (assembly GCA_916181665.1). Lineage (NCBI taxonomy): Eukaryota > Viridiplantae > Streptophyta > Magnoliopsida > Poales > Poaceae > Avena > Avena sativa. The sequence goes on along the minus strand of OV702284.1, from coordinate 263,082,598 downwards.
GGAGGGTGCGCCCCTGCCCTCTTTATATAGAGGGCTGGCCAGCTTCCCCCTTGCCCCTCTTCCAAGCCTAGGGCCGGCGGCCACATGGGAGGAGTGGGGGGCAAGTTTCCCCCCACCTTTCTAGAAGCTCTCCCTAGGGTTTCCCCTAGGGCTTGGCTGGCTGAGCCTATGGGGCCTTGTGCCCCTGGCCCAATGCATCCAGGGCACTCCCTCGTAGGCCCACGCCCCCTCCCGACAAGTGGGGCCACGTTGGTCCCACTCCGAAAGGTTCTAGAAGCTTCCGGTACAATACTGAACAATCCGAAACAATTCCGAAATCCAAAAACTGCTTTCCCTTATATGAATCTTATTCTCCGGACCATTGCGGAACCTCTCGTGATGTCCTGGATCTCATCCGAGACTCCGAACAAAAACTCATAAACCAATTATCCATTCTATCCTAGCGTCGAGACACGTTAAGTGTGTGACCCTACGGGTTCGAGAATATGCAGACATGATCTTCTATCAATAATCAACAGCGGGGTCTGGAAACCCATATTGACTCCCACATATTCATCGATGATCATATCGGATGAACCATGATGCCAGGATTCAATTAATCCCATATATATATTCCCTTCGTCGCGCGATATTTTACTTGCCCGAGATTCGATCGTCGGTATCGGCATACCTAGTTCAATCTCGTTCACAGCAAGTACTTTACTCGTTCCGTAATCCGATATCACTTTGTGATTAACTCCTTAACCACGTGCTTGCAAGCGGTGTTGATATCAATTACCTAGTGGGCCCGAAGTATATCTCTCCGACTTGGGAGTGACAAATCCCATCTCGATACATACAACCCAACAAGTACTTTCCGATCACCTGAGAGACACCTTTATGATCACCCTCTCATAGGATGACGTTTGATGACCTCAAAGCTTTCTTCCGATACCAGTGAGTTGCATTATCTCATGGTCTAAGGAATACAATATTTGACATAAGAAAAGCTTCGCAAAGATGAACACGATGACACGATCTAAGTGCTCTGCTTGATTTGGGTCTGTCCATCATATCATTCTCCCAACGACATGATCTCATTATTAATTGACAACTCATGTCTATGGTTAGGAAACCTTAACCATCATTAATCAATGAGCTAGTTCATAGAGGCGTACTAGGGACACGGTGTTGTTCATAAACCACACAAGTGTCAAAGTTTCCGCTTAATACAATTCTAGCATGGAATATAAACTTTATCATGAACAAGAATTATAATAATAACATCTTTATTATTGCCTCTAGGGCATAATTCCAACACTAACATAATTATTTTTAATAGATCAAGGAATAGTTGGAATACCTGGATCACCAAGTTTCTTTGAAACCTTACCATTGAAGGAATAATTAGCAAGCAAAGTAAAAATTTCCTCATTAGGAATCTTCCTTTTATTAGAGACAATATCCTTCATATACTTTGAATAATGAGGCAACTTAATAGCATCAGTTAAAGGAATTTGAAAAAATAAAGGTTTTGTCCACTCAGGGTTTTATTAGAGGAATTCTACAATATCTTTCAACTCTTTAATAGCTCTAGAGTTTTCTAATAAATGATTCTGAACTTGTTTATTAAAATTACCTTGTTTAACAATAAAAGTATCAAGTTCCTCTAAGCATTGATCAAGAGGTTTACCATAAGGAATATCACCTTCATCAAAATGTTGGAGAGAGTGTACCTCAATAGTAGATGAGTGGGAGATTGGCTTACATAATTCTTCTATAGAAGGTAAATTATTCACATCTTCAGATCTAATACCCTTCTCCTTAAGACATTTCTTAGCCTCTTTCATCACTTCATCATTTAATTCAATCATTCCCCTCTTCTTTGGTGTTGGTATTGGTGTTGGTTCAGGCACAATGGGTTCAGGTGTAATTGGCTCAGGTGTAATTGGCTCAATTGTAGCCCAATCATCATAATTCTTGCTTATTTTAGCCATTAATTCTTCAGATTCTGCAGGAGTTCTTTTCCTGAAAACACAATCAGCAATACTATCCAGGTATGTCCTAGATTCATCAGTTAGTCCATTATAATATTTATCAAGAAGCTCATTTTTAGGTAATGGACATCCAAGATGTTCATGAATCAAGGCATAGAACCTTTTCCATGACTCAGGCAATTTCTCCTCTTCTCCCTGTTTAAAATCAAAAAGTTTCTGCAAAACAACATGTCTAGCACTAGGAGGGAAATATTTCTAAAAGAAAGTAGCAATCAAGTAATCAAGGCTATCTATGGATCCAGGAGGTAAAATATTAAACCAAGCATTAGCTTCTCCTTTTAGTGAAAAAGGGAAAAAATTAGCAACAAAGTAGGTGCGCATATTAACATCATCAAAAAATAAGGCACTCATAGTAGAAAGATCAGTCATATGTGCCACAGCCCTTTCATTCTCAGTCCCACAAAAAGTTTCTTTCTCAACAATGTTTATATAGGATAAATCAAGAGGAAAATCATAATCTTTATCTTTAATGTTTATGGGAGAGGTGGCAAACTTAGCATCAGGAGACATTTTAGGTATAATAGTATGTTTCTCAAGAAGACTCCTAATAGCACTAGCACCACGTGTGTTTCGATATTCTCCAATAAATTCATCAGTCATTTCAATGTAACCATCATTAATATTATAACTCTCTCTAGACTCAGGTGAGCTAACAAGTGTAATAGTGTCTTCACTAGGAGTTTCAGTGTTCCCCAATATAGTTCTAGAAATAATAGCATCTAGGAAAGGACCTAATGAACCACTCTCATCAAGCACAGTAGAAGTAACATCATGAGCATCAGAAGCAATTTCAAATTCAGCAGTAGTAGCAGTGTGTCTAGAAGGTGTATGTGGTGGTGGTGTGACAAGCTTACTTATAACAGATGGTGAATCAAGAGCAGCAGAGGTGTTTAGAACTGTACCTCTTCTTGTAGTGGATGGTAAAATAGGAAACTTTCCATCACGAGTTTTCCCCATGATGAAAGGAATAGCAGCGAACAATAATAGATCCAAGTGAACTTACAAATAAATATATGCTCCCTGGCAACAACGCCAGAAAATAGTCTTGATGACCCACAAGTATAGGGGATCACAACAATATTCGAGGGTAGTATAACCCAATTTATTAATTTGACACAAGGGGAGCCAAAGAATACTTATAAGCCTTAACAACTGAGTTGTCAATTCAGCTGCACCTAGAAATAATCTTGCTCACAGTAGTTTATCAGTAGCAATAGTTTTGTAGTAGCAATAGCAAAGTAACAATAGCAGTAAAATAAAGGCAGTAGTAGCAATAGCAGCAAACAGTAGGATTTGAGTGCGGTAGGCATAGGGATGAATGGACGGGCGTTGCATGAACGAGACTATTCATGTAATATCAAGATCTAGGGCATTTTTAGATAAATAAGATAAAGCATCCAAGTAGTAAACAAGCATAGGCATGTGTTCCATATATAGTCATACATGCTCGCAATGAGAACTTGCACAACATATTTTGTCCTGCCAGCCCGTTGCAGCGGGGCCTCAAGGGAATCTACTGGCAATTAAGGTACTCCTTTTAATAGAGTATCAGAGCAAATAATTAACACTCCGTGAACACATGTGATCCTCATATCATAGCCATCCCCTCTGGTTGTCCCAATTTCTGTCACTTTGGGGCCTTTGGTTCTGGACAATAATATGTGTAAACAACTTGCAGATAATATCACAAACAATACTATCATCATGAATCAATAACATGTTCAGATCTAAGATCATGGCACTTAGTCCCTAGTGATAAGCATTAAGCATAACAAGTTGCAACAATATCAAATAGCACTAACAAAGATACTAGGCACCATGCCCTAACAATCTTATTCGATTACATGATATATCTCATCCAATCCCTACCATCCCCATAGCCTACAGCGGGGTATTACTCACTCATGGATGGGGGAAACATGTATGGTTGATGGAGAGGCGTCGGTGATGATGATGGCGATGATCTCCTCCAAATCCCCATCCCGGCAGGGTGTCAGAACGGAGTTTCCGATTCCAAATAGCGGTTTCTGGTGGTGGCGGCGCAACGGAACTCTATCTGGAAAAACGTCGAACCCCCTCTTGTTTTTAGGTCAGAGGGATTTTATAGGCGAAGGGAGATACCGAGGGGGTGCCCGAGGTGGCCTCACCAGCCCAAGCGCAGCCTGGCCCGTGCGGCCAGGGGGTTTGGGCCCCTCGTGGCCCTCCTTCGTCTCGTCTTCTGGCTCTGTGAGTCTTCTAGTAAAATAGGAGTTTTGCGATATTTTCTGGGATTTTTCCTGAAATTTGATTTTCTGCACAAAAACTAGACACCAAAGCAATTCTGCTGAAAACAACGTTAGTTCGTGTTAGCTGTATCCAAATCACACAAATTAGAGGAGAAATAATAGCAAAAGTGTTCAGGAAAGTAGATATGTTTTGGACGTATCATCCATGGAGTATTATATATGTGTTAGAGAAACGCTTGGGCGGCTATCCTAAGCCATGGCTAATCATGGTAGAAACTTACATCATCACCATAGTGAGCAATCCATGAAGCATCTTCAGAAAAAATATATAGAAAAAGAGAAAAAGAAAAAAATAGCACCATACCCATAATAAATAAGAAGATTGCTGAGATGCTCACTGTCTGTTGCCTTATCATTTTGATATGGGATAGGTCCTATGTCATGGGGCAAGGGGTACCCCATTAGCGGTTCTCTATGATACACATATACTTACAATGACAAGAACTTGCTTGTGACTAAAGTTGAGTAGCATGAGGAACGACCGTCGTACTCAAGGGACACGAGATTGCCAACTTATGATTTGTCAAGCATATACTCCATATTTATTTCACTTTAACCTTAATCACTTCAAGATGATTATGATTGGTCAATGAGAGCTGAAAGCTAATAAGTACCATAATTTTTGGAATCTCTTTATGAAACTTGAAATCCCTACTTCCCTCTATGAAGGGTCTTTCTTCTTACTTTTATATTGAGTCTCCACCTTCTATCTTTATGCACCAATTAAGAGAGCATAGTTGTCATTCTTAGTTTTATGTGCATTGTCCCAAAACTTATTGATTGATTCATAATGTTGATATTGCTTGTTCTTAAACTATTTGTATCTAGTCACACTTATGAACTTTGAAGGTGTCCTATGCATTTATGTTTTGCTACTCCATGAGGGACAAGCTGAATACCACTCTTGCTATGTTTTCTATAGGTGAAACAAACAAATGTCTTTCAATGCATTGTTATTCATGATCTTTGTTTGTACTTTTTCATGTTACAACATAGTTGTTTTGTCTTATTGTTAGAGCTACATCTTTCATGCTCATGTTTAGAGTACTTTGATCCCAGCTATCAATGCTTTACAAATATTTTGATCAAGATTGTGATGGTGCATGTCACCTAAAAATTATTCTTTTTATCACTTACCTACTCGAGGATGAGCAGGAGTTAATCTTGTGGATGTTTGATACGTCATAAACGTATCTATAATTTTTGATACTCCATGCTTGTTTAGTATCAAATTTGTTATGTGTTGTCTACACTTTGAGGTATTTTTATACATTTTCCGGAACTAACCTATTAACAAGATGTCGCAGTGCCAGTTGCCTGTTTTCTGCTATTTTTGTTTTTCAGAAAAGCTAGTAAGGAAATATTCTCGTAATTGGACGGAACAAAAGTCAAAGTAAATATTTTACCGGAGAGAAGACAGAGTCAAATGGGCAGCCGAAGTGGGGCCATGAGGTGGCCACACCTAGTGCCGGCGCGGCCTAGGGGGGAGGGGGCGCCACCACCAGGTGTGGGCCCCTCGGGCACCCACCGACCTTGCCCCTTCGCCTATAAAAGCACCCGATGCAGAAACCCTAAGTACCCGATCAAATCTCCACAAAATAGTCTGTAGACACCACCACCATCGTCCCTAGATCGGGGGGATCTAAAGGTCTTTTGACACCCTGCCAGAGGGGAGAGATTATCCCGGAGGCCTTCTTCATCACCATGCCAGCCTCCGGAGTGATGCGTGAGTAGTTCACGCTTGGACTATGGGTCCATACAGCAGCTAGATGGTTGTTTCTCCTCCTTTGTGCTATCATGTTTAGATCTTGTGAGATCCGTTCATGATCAAGATCATCTATTTGTAATCATACATGTTGTGTTTGCAGGGATCCGATGGTTATTGAGATACTATGTCAGATTGATTATTGATTCTATCATGTCTATGTTATTTGTGATCTTGCATGCTCTCCGTTGTTAGTAGCTATCTTGGCCAAGTAGATGCTTGCAACTCCAAGAGGGAGTATTTATGCTCGATAGTAGGTTCATGCCTCTAGTAATCCGGGGAAGTGACAGAAATCTCAAAGATTGTAGATGTGTTGGTGCTACTAGGGAGAAAACAACAATCCTTTGTTCATGGAGCAATTGTATTGTCTACTTTACACACATTGCTTAATGCAATTATCTGTTGCTTGCAACTTAATACTAGAAGGGGTTCGGATGATAACCTGAAGGTGGATTATTAGTCATAGATGCAGTTGGATTACGGTCTATGTATTATGTTGTAATGTCCAATCAAATATCGTAGGAGTTAAAATGTCTAGTATATGCATTGTTATGCTTTCTCAATCTGTCAATTGCCCCGCTATGATTTGTTCACCCAACATGCTATCTATCTTAAGGAGAACACCTCTAGTGAACTATGGACCCCGGTCCAATCTTTATCATTGATACATCATCCATTGTCTGCAAGCAATCACTATTTTCCACACTATACATTTAATCCTTTGTTTTCAGCAAACCAGTGAGATTGACAACCTCACTATAAGTTGGGGCAAAGTTTTGAGTTTGTGTTATGCAGGTTCCAAGTGTTAGCAAGACCTTGGAGTTGTTTCCTTACTTCTACTGGTTCGATAACCTTGGTTTAATAACTGAGGGAAAACTTGCTTCTGTGCTCATCACACCTTGCTCTTGGTGTTTCCCAACGAGGATCTACAGTCAACCGAGCCGCATCAACGGCCGGGCCATGCTGCCATGCTCGGTGTCATCGGTCTCGCGCACATGTAGCCTCTCCGGGACTGGCACCCGTTGCGGATCAAGCGGAGGCAGGCACACTTCCGGGTGCCATCCGCGACGATGTGACACCGGCGCTCCGCCTAGTTGATGATCGACATGCCGTGCGAGGCTCCCGCACGGCCCACCTGGCCTCCCCAGTTCCGATTGAGCGGTAGTGGGGTGCCATGGGGTGCTGGATGGGGTAAATCTGCGGCGGCATGCGCTAATTTGCGGTGGCGGGGGCAGAATCGGCCGGCGATCAGCGGCGACAAAGCAATGGAGGAGAGGAAAATGGACTCGGGCTGCGACCCGAAAAGTGGCTCGCGAACCCTACATAAAGGGGTGCAAGGCGCACATTCTTGATGGCCCGAGAAAAGTTTTTGGGCCGAGCTGGGTTTTTAGTATTTGCTCTAGCTGTTTTTGTGCCAAAACCCGAATACTGCAAACTTTCTCAGTTTTGGCCCATTGTGCATATCTGATAGAGATGCTCATAGGAATGAGCGGGAAAAAACCTAACACTAAATATCTTGGCCCGTGTTCAGCCTAGCCCGACTATCGGGCAATAAATTTTAGCCTAAGACTGGCCTAAACAACAAAACAAGGCTGAAAATTTGAGAGCCAGTCCGATGGACTTGTCCGCCCGCTTCTTAAAATGCCTAAATGCTAGGCTTGAACTTGCCTTGGCCTAACCTTTAGCTAAAAAACTTAGGCCCGAGCCTAGTCTGGTTAGGCTTTTTTGGCCGGGTCAGGCCCAACAGACGGCCGAGTTTCTTATGCCCAATTTTGCTTGCTACATAATTGTGGCTAGTTGCCTTCCTTGTATATTTAGTTTATCCGGTGTTCCCTGACCATTAAAAAGATGCATACCATATGTTCACTTTTATCCGGTGTTCCCTGCAATCAAGATACAAGAAGTCTCTTGTGTCCCCAACACACCCAATACACTTGTCAGGTGTATATGTGCACTAGTTCGGCGAAGAGATAGTGAAATACAAGTGGTAACGTTGCCAGAAAACAGCTTCTGACTTGTTGTTGACGTGGGGTAACGGTGCCAGAAAAGATCTTGATGGTGATGTAAGGTAAAGGACCAAAACCTCCCCAACAAACGGAACAAAGATGGAAGCAAGCAAACATGCAATAGGTCTAGTAGCAAACAGTGTTTCAATGCTTAGAAACAAGGCCTAGGGATCATACTTTCACTAGTGAACACTCTCTCATATAAATATCCTCTCTTCATGATACTACTCTTAACTACTCTCCGGTTGGACACTCTAATCCATGGTAGGGCTATAACAGCACACCTCAAAGTCTGCCTTCCCCAATCTAGATAACCCCACACTGTCATCTTGAGCGCTAGATGGTTCCAACAAACACCACAATTTCATAGAGACATCCAACTCCAAATATAACTTATAAAAATATTCAATCTAGCCAAAGTGCCACACACGGTATGCCCGCTGTCACTTTCACACACGTGTGGAAAAGTATAGATCTATTAAAGCACAAAGAGTATTTATGTAGACTCAAGCCTAAGTGCCACAATGGCGTGCACGCTGTCACTTTCACACACATGGGGAGAGCAGAGATCTAATGAAGCACTTGAGTATCAAGATAGATCTACTTGATTACAAAGCTCATGACCACAAGATCATGCATAGAGAGAGATATGAACACATAGCTACCGGTAGAGCCCTTAGCCCTGAGGAAGAACTACTCCCTCCTCATCATGGGAATTAGCAATGGTGATGAAGATGGCTATGGAGATCGATGGAGATGGCTCCGGGGGCACTTCCCCATCCCGGCAGGGTGCCGGAACAAAGACTTTTTGTCCCCCGAATCTCCCCTTTGGTGGCGGCGGCGCTGTGGAGGTTTTCGTGGATTTCTTCTAGATGATTTAGGGTTTTCTCCCCGGGGGCTCTTATAGGCCAAGGGGGAGGCCGAGGAGGTGGCCAGAGGGCCCACACCCTTCCCAGGCACGAGCCAGGCTTGGTCGCGCCTAGGGGGGTCTGGACACCCTCTGGTGCCTCTCCGTCCCTCCTTCTGGATTCGTGTCCCTCACGGAAAGTTATTGACTTTGGCTTTTGTCCCGTCCAATTCCGAGAATATTGATTTTCTGCCTTTCTGAAACCAAAAACAGAAGAAAACAGGCAACTGGCACTGTGGCAACTTGTTAATAGGTTAGTTCCAGAAAAGATATAAAACCACCTCAAAGAAAGACAAAGCAAAGAAAAGTAGATACTAAACAAGCATGGAACATAAAAAATTATAGATATGTTTCCGACGTATCATGGAGCATTAAAATGTTGTTGAAAAGACATGCAAAGAATAAAAATAAAGTCATTGCATTCATGGTGAGCAAAATGCAACAAAAGTTTGACAAGTAATAGAATGAGTCATACTTGGCAAACTGCATACGTGTGATTCTTGATTCAATATACAAGTTAGAATTCATTATATTTTGCATCAAACAAGCCTTTGGAGATAATGCAATAGTACATGTCGAAAACGTGGACATGGTTATCAAGAGTCTCTTTGAAGAATACTCCCATGAGATGGGAGGTTCTCTTTCTGATCCTTTAGAGGAAGAATTTCATGTTGATGAGGATGCAGAGGATAACAATCCATTGGCTGATCGGAAGCTCATTTGAGTGTGTAGAAGAAACAAGAAGTTGGTGAGCTTGATAGATATCTAAGTGAATAACATTTCCCCTGGAAAAATATTTCGACATCTTGGGATGGGAAATGAACAGTTCTAAATACCCCATCCTATCTTGTATATCGCTCGTGATGTGCTAGCCATTCAAGTATCAACTATGGCATCAGAGTCTTCTTTTAGCGCTGCTAGAAGAGAAATTAGTAATCATAGGATCAGGCTCAAGAGTGACATGATCAAGGGGTTGATATGCCTCTAAGATTGGATAAAGGTTGTTGGTAAGTTTTTGTGCTATTGAATAGTAGAATACATTTTTTAACCTTGTTAGATCTTTTGATCCTTGAGACTCTAAACCAAGCAATAGATACGTTAAGAAGGAAGAATACATGGTAAGTTGGGTACCTAATCCTAAATGTGAGTAAATAAATCATATTAGTGTTTGTCTTGGTCTCACCTGTCTTAAACAAGCTAGGGTGTTCTACCAAGAAAGCAAGTGCCAGGAAGAAGGCCGGGATCGCTCGCGTACAAGAAGGATGAGCTCAGCCATCAAGTAGCTAGACGTCTCCATTTACATCTACAATCAGGGATTTGTGTGAGTGTTTTATATTTTTTTGACAAATAAATAATCAAATTTGACATCAGGAGCTATATCTCTGATGTCACAATATGCATAACAATCTAGTAATGAACAGTGTATAAGGATGCTCTATTTCTATTTTAAAGTTCCTTTGTAACTCTTACCCTAGGTTTTCAACAATTATTTGGGTGTTGGATATTCTGTCTTTATTTTTTCAACAAAACAATAGTCGTTATAGTAAGAGGACCCAATGGCGTAGACAGACGGTCTCTTTTTGTTCGAGCAGATAGACGGGCCAAAAATAGAGCATCCAATGGTGCACCCAAATGTTCTCCTCCCCTCGGACATCCCATTTCCCCCAAACTGGTCCCAAACTTGGGGGCGATTTAGGGGCAAGAGGACGATGTCTGTGGTCCTCCCATATTCGTTTCTGGCCCTCCTGTTGGGAACGCCGAACAATTCCCACCCCTAGCTTGATGCCCGAAACATTCTTTATTACCACTGCCATTTCGCCACGGAAGCTCCGTGGTCATCTTGCCCATGCCGAGATGTTGAAAAGGCAAAGGACGAGGCCTGCCATCCTATCCCCTAGTCTCCTCTTAGCGAAGGAGCGCTTGTAGCCGCCAGATCCACCAAAGCAGCACCAGAAGTAGGTGCCCTCAATTGGGCTTTCACAAGCTGCACGACGATGACATCGACCTCCACGAGCTCCGTCGTGTTAACATCAACCTCTGTTGGCTCCACCGTTGCTTCTCTGTGCCATTTGGTTCCACATACTCCTCAAGCTCGGTCCGTCGGAGCTACGCCAACAAGGTGTTTGCTGATTTGCGTGGCTGACGTTGCGAGGTACAGAAAACCCCGAACATCTCACTCTTTTAGATAATTTTCAAACAACATTTAGGTGATTCTAATTGCTCTTTGGCTTTGTAGAGAATGGCAGACGATGATGTTGCAATGTTCTTCTTAACAGAGTTCATTGATACATCATCGGCCGACTCATCCCATGATGACTCAGAAGTTTTGCTCGCAGCCAGCCTTGTGCTCCATGAATATTAACAGTGAGCCATTCCAAGGTCCAGGGATTGATTTCAGGCCATGAGATGCTGAAACATGATAGAGTTACGACTCACAATCATCTTTACAATGAATACTTCAACCTGGAGGGCACCCTATACACCGCTTCTTAGTTCCATCGTCACTTTCGCATGCGTCGGCATGTGTTCGATCATTTAGTGAATGAGTTGGAAGCCTATGATGACTATTTCAAGATGAGGAAATATGCATGTGGAAAACTAGGGTTTTCTTCCATTCAAAACTACACTGCATATGGAGTTGTCGGTGATCTAGTTCATGAACATCTCCGCATGGGCGAATCCACATGTGTTGAAGCAATGTACAATTTTTGCAAAGGGGTGGTGGCAGTGTTTGGAGACCACCTCTTGACATGACCAAATGCGGAGGACATATCTCGGCTCCTAGCTATTGGCAATTTAAGGCAATATCCTAGGATGCTTGGGAGTATAGATTCTATGCATTGGGAATGGAACAACTATCCATTTGCTTCGCAAGGGCATTACAAGGGACACCAAGAAGGTTGCACAGTCATTCTTGAGGTAGTGGCATCTCAATATCTCTTGATTTGGCATTATTTCTTTGGACTTGCATGTTCTCACAATCATATCAATATGCTTCACTGCTCCTTGGTGTCCTCGAGGCTTGTGGAGAGTCATACGCTGGAATCAAGACTAGGATTTGTACATCCCTATGACAGAAATATTTTCTCTAGGCCAACTCGGTAATACACTATATTGCTTGCAAACACGTGAACAGTGAGTTTGATCACAAGGAAATCGTGTGTTATGGAATAAGTAAAGAATGCTTTCCGGGAACAAGATTGAACTAGGTGTGAAGATACTGACAATTGAATCACGGGCAAGTAAAGTTATCCTAAGACAACCGGAATGGAATCCTCGACATCCTGATTCATTCGATAATAATGTTCGATGAATATGTCGGAATCATTATGGACATCAATGTCCCGCTGATGATTATTAATTAGAGAGGAGTCTCTATCATGTCTGCATATTCCAAAATCCATAGGTCACCACACTTAACATTCGTTGACGCTGGGGTACTAATGAGATAATTGCAATGGCGAGTTTGAATATTGATTTGGAGTTTCGAATGAGATCAAGGACACACAGGGAGCTTAGAGATGGTCTAGAGATAAAAATCATATATAGGAAAGTGATTTTTGGGGTTTTTAAAAATTTCAAAATTTTCCGATATTATATTGGAGTTCTAAAATGTTTTGGGGTGGGTACCATGGTGGGGCCTACACCTGTCACGAAGGGCCCACATGGACCAAGGAGGTGGTGCACTGCCCTACATGGGCCAAGAACCGGGCCCTAAGGCCCATGCGCCCCCATAAGTAAACCCTAGGTGCCAAGTTGGGAGGAAACTTGGAGTGAAAGGAAGTTCAAGTTCCTACATGGGCCATGAACTGCGACCATAAGTAAACCCTATATAAAGATAAGGGGGCTGGGCGCGTCCACCAAAATCCCTATATAAATCCTATATAAAGAGAAGGGGGTTGTGTCAGGGACGGAGCCAGAAACAGAGCTTAAGGGGGGCAAGTCATGTCTGTAATCTCAATGAGGGGGGCTAAGCTTGCTAAATAAGCTTTAAAAAGGAGCTGCCATGGCTAAATCTCTAGTAAAAATCATAAGCATAGGGGGGGCGTAGCCCCTGCTCGTCCCCCCTTGTCTCCGTCCCTGGGTTGGGTGCATCCACCAAAAGCCCTAGCCAGTGCCTCCCCTCTCCCCTCCAGCTCCTCCTTCCTTGTTGCTTGGCAATGCCCTTTCGTAGTTCCACCATTACGACCACCACACCGTCGTTCTGCTGGAACAGATCTCGTCTACCTCTCCTCTCGCCTTGCTGGATCAACAAGGAGGAGATATCTTCGATTTGTACGTATGTACACCCTGGAGGTGTCGTTCGTGTGGTGCTGGATCGGAAAGAAAGTACGACTGCATCTTCCACGTTATTAAAAAATTCCTCTCGTGTTCTATAAGGGTACAAGGATATAATCTCTCTTGTATCTAGCATCTTCTAGATTAGATCTTGGTTTTATTCGTTCTATTGTAAGAAATTATATTTTTGTTTTCTATGTTGTGAATTCCATCAGATTATTACATAGCAACTGAATTTTTTTATATAAACAAAATAGGAACCAAGAGTACCTAGCATTACAGCCGTGCATTCATTAATATGTTCTTCACGTATAGCTTACGGTTGATTTTTATTTTATAAAAGTGAAGTTATAATTAGATCATTTATGTAGGTAAAAACGATCTGTATGAAATTAGTAATCAATGCATGCAAAGTAAAATATGAAGGTGGTGTTGTGGCTCATAGGTGTATACGCACCTATTATAGAAAATGCATAAAAAATACAGCACTAGCTCTTCTTGATACCCTTATGGGAAATATTTAATCTTGCCAGAATGATGTAATCATTCTTAAGACTCATTGACTTTATGTATGAAGGTAATAAACCATATAATCACCCAACAATGCTACTCAACATCCTTGGAATCTATACTGTATTCGAGTAGTGTAGATTTTGACAAGTGATGGGCAAGAAAGTTCCCCAAGTTGAAGCTTATACCAAAAGAGACAATAGCTTTTGAATAGCTATCAACATATTAGATTATCCAAAGTGGATTACATGAGCAATGGATCAACACATATGTTCCATTGACATCGACGAGGTGCTTCAAGGCTTATCGGCAATCCATGCAACCCTTTCTTTGAAATATTTAGAATTGCGGCTCTTCGTGAGGCAACTAAAGAGGATTGATTTCCAACCGCTTGAGGAAAAGATGGCCGGAAATTGAGTCAATTGGGATGGAAAGAACATAAATATGAACGGTCGGGTGCCCTTATCAAATCCTCCTCGCCTCCTAAGCAATCTTTCACCTCACCCCACTCTCCATCCCATCAGGGTGCATCACTAGCATGGATAAAATCGAGTGGGCTTTCTTATGGGCCGACACTAGATAGATTTTCAGTGGAAATCACAAGATAAATTGGGAAGCGGTGTGTAGGCCTACGTGCCTTGGTAGATTTTGAATTCTACACCTTGTGACGTTTGCACGAGCTCTCCGATTGAGATGGCCATGGTTTGAATGGCACGATCCATCTAAGTTATATATGGGAATGAGAAATCCTTGTTACTCGGTGGACATGAGCCTATTTTATGCCGTCACTACCAAACACATAGAAATGGAAATATTATGCCTTTTTGGGACTCCCTTTGGCTTAATGGAAAGCAACCCAATGATATTGCACTTGAGTCATCCACTAGGAAGAAATGGAATGTCAAGCAAGCCATGCATAACTATGCATGGATCTCAAAGATCAAGATCGACATAAATCTAACCATCCTCCACATCCAAGAATACATTGAGTTATGAAAGGATCTCAACAACAGACAACTTAGAAAAGGGATTGACGACTCTATTATTTGGTATCCCACAACCGATGAAGAGTACTCAACAACATCGGCATATAATGCCCAATTTTTTGGAGCCACACTTACACACATGAATAAGATGGTTTGAAAGGTTTGAGCTCCTACTAAAAATCAAATTCATTGTTTGGTTGGCCATTCCAAATAGAGTTTGGATGGCAAAACTCCTAGATCGGCTCTCCAAGAGGCTTTGGGAAATGGCTAAGGGATAGCTTGGGATTCCGTGCATCCGGACCTAAGAGTGGATGACGGACCTCTCCATCAAAGAATACTACCTCCGTTCCAATGAATACTACCTCCGTTCCAATGAATAAGGCGTCTTCGTTTGCGTGATTTTTTTTGACCAAGATTTACTCTAAATATACAAAAAATATTGGTACAAAATTAGCATCATTGGAAAGTGTGTTTCAATACGAATCCAACGATACTAATTTTACATAATATAATCAAATTTTAGTTGTTCTATTTACTCGGTCAAAATTTGCATTGGAATCTGTGTGCGACTTATATTTTGAAACGGAAGGAGTAGTAGACAATGATGTCTTGCAAAGCCAATCCAAGAGTGTTCATGAACGAACGACCGTAAAAATATTGTTGCCTAACTAATAAAGCTCATAATTCTTAGAAAAATCATGTCTTTTTACTATGCATTTATTTCATTTTATCTACTAGAAAAGAAAGACTCACTTAATGTGTGTCCACAGCAGACCAAGCCGAACTTTTAAAGGTCAAAGGCTGGAACAATACAATAATGCTTCCACTATGGGCCTCGCCCCATATATACGAATATATTTACTGAAAGCCCAGAGACGACTTTGGGCTGAAATGAGCGGGACGGTCCAATAAAGATCTGAGGGCTGCTGCGGCAAACGTTGATTGCTCACATGCCGCTAACTAGTCTGACTGGAATTGTCGATGCTATCTTTTTCTTTTTCCCCATAAGGTAGAAGTGACGTGGCATATACTAGTATTAGCTGCTGGGCAATGAGGGTGACATGGTTATACCCTACGGGTATGTGACTTCAGCATACCTGGTCCAGTCCAAGGAAGGCCCACAGTAGATATACACTGGCCCATGAAGATTTTTGGGTGACCAAGGCCCATGACGCCTTCGGATCCTTGGAGTGCAAGACTAGCGGAGATAGAAAATTCAAAGGGGCAAAACCCTAGAACTTGTAACCGACTAGGACTATGCCCGGGACCTGCCTAAGTCTATATAAAGGCCAGGAGGGCACGTCCTAGATCTCTCGACTCATACTTTCGCACACTCATCCACGCCAGATCGAATCTGCGCACCCTATAACCTTCGGTTCCGCCATAATCAAGAGCAGACAAGCAGGAGTAGGGTTTTCCCTCCGGGGGCCTGAACCTGGGTAAATCTCGTGTCCCCTGGTTGCTTGTCTGTTAACCGTGTCACGATCTCCAGCATCCCCATCTTCTCCAAAACCCAGGTCCATAACAATGGGCATTGACGAGATTAAACCTCGTCAATTGGCGCCGTCTGTGGGAATTGGGGCTGCTGATTGTGCGGTCGTGACGGTTCCGACCCGATCGATCTACAACTCCGCGGCGACGGAGAATCACCTCCTCTTCGGCGCTTTCGACTTCACCGCCCACTCGCCGGCCACCATGAAGGATTTCGAGCCCGTAGGCGACGGACTCGAAATTTTGTTCGGGAGCTTCTGCTTCCAGATGGGACAAACTGGCACCCTCCGCCTCCCTGAGCGGGTGCCCGTGCCGTCAATCAGGCCCGTTTCGTGGGCTCCACACCCCGTGCTACGCACGTCACCATCGACAGATGAGTTCTACAGCAGCAGCTGCTGCAACTCCGATCTGTGCGATCCACCTTCGGATGAAGGGACCTATGGTTCCGGATCCGAAAGCTGCGGCAGCAGCCGACCAATCTGCAAGCGCTATCTGTGCGCCGCAGTCATCCAAACCGACGAGGAAACGCCTAACCCGCCGCCCAATCGAAACGGCGAAAACGGCAAAAACAGAAGAAGCCAGTCCCCCCACCCAACAGGGAAAGCAACGGCCACGTCATCCAACTTAGCAAAGAAGGATGGGTCCAGGCTCGCCATGCCGTCGCAGGCGACATCGTCTTACCTGCAGACGCCTCACATGACCTACTGATGGCATACCACTACCTCCTCATCGAGGAGCACAAGAAACAAGTCAAGATGCAGGAGACGCTCGACAAACGCAAGCAAGCAGCCTCCGAGTCCAGCGCGCGACGAGCTGCGCTCTCCGCCATGGCACCCGGCTCTAGCACAAACGGAAACCAGGGAAATAAGCACCGCTCTCGGCTGGAAAACATGGATCCCAAGGAGCGGCGTGATGTGACCCGAACTCTCCACACATCGTTCATGGATATGGATGCCGACGGCAACATCATCCCGAAGACGCCACAAGCTGCGATCATGGCAGCCACTGCGTATCTCGCGGCTCACCCACCTCCGGAAGGGGACCTGAAAAGGGCCATGCATAGGTCCGCACTTACCGGACTAGGACTAATCGGAGCTGCGCTCCACGAAGACGCTCTTGCGGAGCCGAAGAAGAAAGCTTCGGCCAGACGCGACCGGAGTCCCACCCCCTCATCCGAAGAGGAAGAGGAGCACGATCTTCCTCGAAGGAAGAAGAGCTCGCACCGCCATAAACGCGACTACGACGCCAGAGACAAGCTTACACAGCGCAAGATCGACAAAGCACGCGCTAAACGCGCATGCTCGTCCGAATCTGAGATGGATGAAGACGAATGAGAACTCTGCGGAGCTCGATGCTTCAGCAGATCCGTTCGGCGAACACAGATGCCACGCAACTTGAAGCTTCCTTCGGATACTCCGAAGTTCAACGGCACGCAAGATCCAAAGTCCTGGCTCAGTGACCATCTGTCATCCGTCAAGCTTCACGGAGGCAACAAAGAAACCGCCATGCAATCTGTGATCACCAGAGGTCTGGGCCGTGGTCAGAGGAGGAGTCAGGAAACATGCGTCGAACCGCTCCATCCATACTCTGTCAGTCGTCGGTGTCTAAAGATGATGACCTGGACCTCTCATTACACCGTTTACTAAACAACGCAGGGTGTCTTTCTTCAAATTTATCATTACATCATTATATTATACTCCCTCCGATCCATATTACTTGTCGCAGAAATGGATGTATCTAGACATGTTTTAGTACTAGATACATCCAATCTAATGACAAGTAATATGGATCGAGGGAGTAGGAATTTGATTAAGAACAGTAGAGTTGATTTTTCAGTGTTCAAGTATCCATTGCAAACACTGCTAGCTCGTCCAGTGCGCAGCTCGGATCAGTACGCGAGTTCGACTCAGTGTTTCACAAGAAATGAGAAACCGAGTGTCCTTTCTTTCTTGTGAAACACTGCTGCTAGCTCTAGGATTCTCAACAATGGTACCGGGACAAATGATCGAGCCTCGTCTCAGTCGTCAGTGCTGTGGATTCGACGAACCGAGATATGCTCACTCGAGAGTCGAGATCCATTATTCAAAGTTTCAAACCAGATACTACACCTACTACAGACAGGTCAAAGCTGCAGGCAGGAGCGCGGCTGAGGCTGAACGCGCGCCGCACAGCAATGATCGATCGACGGATACGCTGGCTCGATCGGCGCGCGTACTACGTTGGCCCTGCGACGCCGCATGCAGCGGCACGCACGCGCGCGCCAGACGCCAGGCTATGCCAGAGGAGCGGCCAGGCGCAAGGCAACCGCGCGCCCGCCGGGCATGGATCGACGCCATGATTACACGGAGGACGCACGACGCCGCTGGGATCGATGCGCGCGACGTGATGGGCTTCCCTCCCTCCCTCCCTCGGAAATGATGGATGCGTTGCATGCATATGCTGACCTGGTCGTTGGTTTTTCACCTTCACGTACTAAGCCACGAAGGCCAGCTAGCTCGTCTTGACTAGAGCGCAAATCTTTTGTGCGCAGGGGAGAAGAAAACTGCCTCCCGTCGATGGTTTCGTACTACTCCCTCCGATCCATATTACTTGTCACTAAAATAGATATATCTAGACATATTTTAGTGTTAGATACATCCATTTTAATGACAAGTAATATGGACCGGAGGGAGTACTTTCATTGATACCGGCTGCCTTTCTGATCTCCTCGCAGAGCACGAAAGCAGTCATCTCGTCTGGACTCTCGATCGTGTGCCATTTTTTTTTAAATAAAAGGCCAAAGGTCCGGCATTAAAATTAATAACGCCAAACGGCAAAAGGATACAAGGTACTGGACCCAGCTTACACGAAAGAACCACCCACAAAAGAGACTATCCACCATGCTACAACCGAAAGCACAAGCAGCAGTAAAGGCCATTACAGTTACTACAAATGCGGGAGGCGAGCACAAGACGTCTACAGTGTCTGGCCGGAGCTCCTCCAGAGGACGAGCCATTTTCACGCGCACCGTCGAGATCCTGCCACCGCTGCAACAACGCCACCAGAAGTCGACCACCTCCAGGAACCAAACCATGCTGCCCAGACCCCAGGCAGCGACGAGGAAGCCCCAAGAAGCGGGGAGAAGATTCGCAACAAGCCTTGCCGAGGAAGACACACTGCAGCTCCAACCGTCCGAAGACACCGCAGCTCCGCCAAACCACCGTCGGAGAGCCACACGTCCGGAGCACGAGGGAGACCGAAGCACCGCAGCGACGCCTTCACCAAGGAAACGACGTCCGTAGACGCCGTCGTCGCGGCCCAAAGGGCAGGGTTTCCCATCGGCAAAGCCTTCTGCCTCCAACATAGACACACCGAGCACCGCCACATCGACGCCTGCAGGCAGGGGACGACGTCCACAGACGCCGCCTCGAGGCCCAGAGGGCAAGGGTTTCCCCCGGCAAAGACACTCCATGGTCCATACCCCATGCCACGCGGCTCGTCGGCACCACGTCGTCCCCACGACCATGGAATCCGGCCAGCACCAAAGCCCCTGGCACGCCCGCCAACCACAGGGCTCCCAACCATCCAGGGCCACCGCCCCGGAACCCAAGCCGAGCACACCGAAGAGTAGAGGAGTGAGCCGGTGGTCACCGCCGCGAGGTCTCCTGAGAACGGAAAACCGCCAAAGAAGGGCCACACTCCAGATCAGTAGCCAGTGGCCCCCATGGCCACCTCCGCCATTGAATTCGGGGAAGGGAAAAGGGCTCAAGGGGGGGCCCGGAGCCCCTGCTCCGTCCAGATCGAAGGGCCAGACGGCCGGGCTGCCCAATCCCCTCCAGGCACCAACACGCGGCCGCAGGACACCGCCAAAGACGGGGCCGGAGCGCCCCGCACCAGAACGCACCGGATCTCCTCTGTCCAAGCAAGCTCCAGCTCACGCCGCACGCAACCACCACCGACAGAGACCGTCGAGTGTGCGAGCACGCCGAGGACGCCAAGTCGCCATGCTGTCGAAGATCCGCCGCGCCCCTGACCAGCGCCGCGCTCCCGCCGCTCGTAACTGCCCGCGCAGCCACCGTCGGACAGGAGGAAGAGGAGGCCCTGCCGCCGCGGACTTCCCGGGGCTTCGCCCGGAGACGCCCTCCGACGGCGGCGAGGAGGGGGGGGGGGAAGATGGGAAAGGGCTGGCGGCGGGGGACGCTAGGGTTCGCCTGTCCGCTCGCGGGAGCGGAGAGAGCGAACAATTTTTCTGTCTGTGCTCCTCCCTCCACTTGCTCTTCCGCTTCCTCTGCCTGCTTGTGGTGCCATCGTGTGCCTTTTCGCTGATTGTATTAAGTATACTCCCTCCGATCCATATTACTTGTCACTAAAATAGATATATCTAGACATATTTTAATGCTAGATACATGTAATATGGACCGGAGGGAGTACCAAACTTTTCTTCTCGAGTACGTACGTACTTTGCGCCGTGTAAAGGTAATCGATCGATCGAGGGCAGCGTGTAGGAGCATGCATGCGTGTATGATTGGGTTTGCTGGTAGGAGTATATGTACAACCGGGGTATTGATAGCGGCAGTAGCCCTCCCGGGGAAGATTACCTTTTTGGTCTTTTCTGGAGTGATTTTTCAGCTTTTCAAGATTTGTGAGCACTGATGTGATGACAGTGTATGCAAAGGCATCCCTCAACCTGCCACATTCGGAATTCCGGAGTAACTGACGGTAAAACTCTTGCTGATGCAGGGACGGCCAATCACGAACTCCCTCGGGTTTGGAATAAATGACTTGGATTTATCTAGATCTGTAGTACATACTACGTTTTTTTACATTTTACATGTCTGCAAAGATTTCCTAAAGAAATTTTGTTTTCTTAGAAAAAATAAATAGACAAAAAACAGTCTTGTGAATAATCATTTTTTGGATCATTAAAATTGTTCTTTCATCGCAAGTGGAAAAAAGTTCTTTTGGATGCATGCACACAGTACATGCATGTTGAAAAGTCATACTTTTGCTTTGGTGTATCCTCTCCTCTTAAACTCATGAAACTAAAAGCAAGTTCCTACGCTCCGAGTCAAAGGGGTATATGGGCTAATCCTGGTTGTTCATGTGTTTTTAGTTTCATAAGTATGGGAGAAGGAGGTGCACGGAAGCACACCTCTAAAAGCGGAGTAATATTTAGAACACTAAAACCTCTTATATTTTAAAATGGAGGAAGTAATATTTAGAACACTAAGGCATCATCTACTATAGAAATGATTAAGATTTAGTCTTGAACCACCGGGAGGCAAGGTGAAAGTTAACACTGATGCGGCGGTGAACCTGGAATCAAGGAAGACATCGTCAGGATGCATCTTCAGAGATTCCATGGGACACTTCCTTGCTGCATGTCGGCTGGAGATTGAAGGGGTTATCGATGTTACCACAGCTGAAGCACAAGCGGTTAGGGATGGTCTTCCGCCTTGCTAAGAGGATTGGCTGTAATCATGTGGAGATTGAATCCGATTCAATATAGGTGGTGAATGCCTCCCAGGAACCAACGGAGAACAGGATAGTGGGTATGGCTTATATTTAGATGAATTCTGAACAATCATGGCAGGTTTTGCGTCGGCTAGTTTATCCCATTGTTCACGAGAATAGTGTTTGGTTTAGAGGATATGTTAGCAAAATCGGTAGAGGATCAGGAGAATAGTGTTTGGTTTAATGATCCGTCCTTATTCTTATATCCACAATTTGTGGAGGATGTAACCTTGATTATGTATTGCATGTTTGCTCAAGAAAAAAAATTCAGTCTTGAAAATGACTCGAGTCAGTCTTGTCACTACTGAACAGCCGACGGGTCAAGGAGTGAACTGAGCGGCCCGACCCCCACCTCCTCTCCCCATGCACACGTCATGCCGGCGCGGGCGGTGGCGGCGGTACGGCTGGTCCGGCGCGTGCTGGGCGGTATGGAGACGGGGGCGCCTCCCTTGGGAGCGAGGTGCTAGCCATGGCGACCAGCGGTGTTCTTGAGGCCCAGATCTAGGCCCTGCGAGCCGGATCTGGGTCGGAGGCGGGTTGGCTCGGTTCGGTTGCTCCTATGACGGCCTATGAAAGACGCCGACTTGTGGTGGTTCCGCCAGCGTCGCCCCTGCTGTAGTGTGGCGATGGGGCTTTGCGGGTCCTCTCTCGGACCGACCGAGCCTGATGTCGAGGGTGGCGGTGACAATGGCGTGCTTGTTACAGTGCGACGGTGGGGCTTTACGGGACCCTTCGGGACCAGTCGTGCCAGGTTTGCCCCTGCTGATGCATCCGGTCGGCTACCGTCATTGGTGGTGGAGGTTGGTCCTTCCCGCGTGTTGATGCTCTGCCACTCCCTATTGAGTCTAGTTTGCCCCGACTGCTACATCCGGTCGGTTATCGCCTTCGGCGGTGGAGGTTGATCCCTCCCGGGTGGTTGTTGGTCTACCGCCCTTTGACTGTTGTGTTCTTTGGGACAGTCGACCTCGTTTCTAGTGCTGAAGTGAGATGATGAAGATGATCGCAAGACCGCGGTGGTGCGTGCTTGTGGGAGGCAAGTCTGGTGGAGCGCTTCGGAGTGGTGAGGTATGTGTTGTTTTCGGGGTCGGGAGAAATCCCTGCTGGCTCGTTCGGCACCGACGCGGTGACGCCTACGGGTGTCGCTGTCCTTCCAGGACGGTGTCGGGTTTATTCCCTCTCCATTCCCCTCCGCGTATCGGGGGAAACCCTAGGCCTTGTCCGGGCAGCAGCGTCGTCGTCGCAGTCCTTCTTGAAGATGTTGCTTGTTACGCGGCACTTCGGAGTGCTAGGTTTGTGGTGAAACTTCTTTGGAGGGCACAACGGTTGCGGGTCATCTTAGCTTTCATCGATCTGCGAGTGTTGGCATTTGTTTCTCCTTTTTTTTTTGCTTGGTTGTGCTGTTTTCCCCAGCTTGAACTCACATGTTTCGGTTGGTTGCTATATTAATATAGCGGAGCGAAAGCCTGATTCGAGGAGTCTTGTCACTACTCAAAGAGATCATTTGCAACATTTTGAACCGGTCAAGCTAGTTACTCTCCATTTCAAATTAGTTGACTCAACTTTGTCTAGATATATATCAAGGATCGACATACTCCCTCCGACCCATATTAGTTGACTCAAATTTGTCTAGATTCGGATATATCTAGCACTAAAACATGTCTAGAACATCCTGAATCTAGACAAATCGAAGTCAACTACGGAGGGAGTACTAAAATGTGTCTAAATACATGGATATCTAGCCAAAACTGACTCAATTAACTTGAAATGGAGTGAATAAAAGATTAAATTCTTTAATCACCGTCATTTTGAATGGCCTAGTGTATAAGTATTTTCTTGAATGGCCTAGTGTATGTCGTTATGTTTTTTTTTTGACATTTATATAAATTTCAAGTTTCCTATGTGGTTGACTAATTGTTAGGCTAGCTACGTAAGATATTTTGCTCTGTTCAACAAACGAATGGTGAAACATTGATATGTTATCCAGGTCGAAAGTGGCTCAAGATCGATATAAAAATCGTCACAAGTGTGGATAAGCCTATTCTGCAAAGCTCGACCTCTAGTCGAGTTTACTTGTGCTCACTTATTTTATAATAGGAGCTTAGCTGAGCTTAATCTATATTTGTGCCCGACTCATTTGCATACGTAACTTTTTAGCAGTGAGTTTGGCGTAAGGAAGAAAGGTGAAAATAACATAGAAAATCCCTTCAGAGCTCGGGCTACAGGGAGCCATGCATTTATTTTCTAAAATTTGAAAATATGATTTCAAAGTTGCAAAAATATCTGAAAAATACCCTAGACGTAGATACTGGTGTACTCTACCAACACAACAAAGATTCAACCCAAAATACCTTATATTTTGGGCTTCACAGAAATGACAAGATCTGACATAATTTGGTGGTTTGAATTTTTGATTTGTTTCGTGTCGCGAGTCAAGATTTTTCAGGTTGGTAGATTATACTACTATAGTATTATTTTCTACTCCCCCGTTTCAAAATATAAGATGTTTTAGGTTTGTGAAAAAAATAAATCTAGACTTGTTTTAGTATATAGGTTTACTCAACTTTGGGATCAACCTACGTACTAAAATAAGTCTAAATTCATCTTTTTCACAAATCTAAAACATCTTATATTTTGAAACGGAGGGAGTACATCTAGAATTTCATTAACGAGTCAATAATTTCAATAACTTTGGTTTAGCCTGCACTTGAAGGCAGGTAGGCAATAACTCGATGTATCATCATTCAAGGAACGAACCCGGCGTAATGTGTCGGTGGATAGACTCCCCAATCTACGGGAAAATCCACGTTAAATTCGGATCTCCTGGCAGAGTGGTGGGGGTGCATGGAGTTGATGATAGGTTGGTGAGATGGATCTGGGCAAATTCAATGCCGGTAATGCCGATTTCAACCGGGCACGCCAGAAGCGCCTAGCCTGCACTCCGTTGCTGCTGGAGTATAGTCAGTTTTACTATTCTGAATTCAGCAGGATCCCATGCGGGGAGGACAGTGGCATTGGCGTGGAAGAAGGAATTTATGAGACATATGGGTGGGGCGGGAGGCATCATCAGTGACGGTACATCGGGGGACAAAAGGGAAGAATTTGGAACAGACTCCGCTTGCTGCCGTGCCCACTGGCCCCTGCTGCATGCCCCTCCATGATCTCTAGGTTGCCCTTCTCGCACCATGTCAAGGCTGTGAGTAGTGCATCCACTGTTGTATCGGGCATCCTAAGAAGCGCGGCTATTGATGACGTTGTCACACATCAAACAAGTCAATAATTTCATCAACGTTGAACTTTGCAACTATTTTATAACCAATGCAAAAGCATGTGATGGCGAAGAAAGTTGTCACACATTTTGTTTTGGAGCTAATTACACTTGCAGTCCAACTATTTGCGTGGTTCAAGTAAAGCAATCCATCTACTCTCTCCGTTCCATATTAATTGACTTTGATTTGTTAAAATTTGAATGAACTTATATACTAAATAGTATCTAGATTTACTTAAATCTAGACAAATTTAAGTCAATTAATATAGGCCGGAGGGAGTACTTGCAAATTGAATCAGCTGGTCCACAATTGGTAGCAAAAAACAAGCACATTGCCGGTCAAATTTCCATGGTATCAGTCAATGTTTCAGTGGAAAAAGAACCCACGTTGGAACCAGACTTTCGGAAAATGCACTGATCTGCGTTTAACCGCGAATTGACATGAAAACTGACAGCAGGACCCACTTGTAAGTTTGACGTGGCATCAAAAATTCACACCGTTTGAATGAACCGTCTAAGTAAAGTGGCCCCACCCGTTCTCATATTTCTTTTTTTGCTCTCATCCCTCACCATCTTCTTCCTCCCCGTGCCGCCCTATCCCCTGCCTCCACCGCCGGCCCTCAAGAGCGAGCTCCGTCGGCCCCTGCTCGCTAGCGCGCGCCGCCACGAATCCCCACCCACACCGCGTGCGCCGCCGCGAGTAATCGTCCACCGCGCACTTCGCCGAAAATCCTCCGTGCACCTCCCATCACCCTAGCACCGACGAGAAGGGCCAGAGATCCGCCGCGGCGAAAGCCGTACAAAGGGAGGTCGAGAAGGGGATGGGGAGTAGCAGCACCGAAAAGCCCATGGTGGGGTCGACGCGACTGTGAGTTGGCCTACGATGGGGCGCAATAGACATGAGTCCAGCCAAATTGAAGGGGCGCGCTGATTTGCGGGACATAGGGGAGGGGCGGTGGTTGCCGGTAGGAGAAGGAACGAGAGCGGCGATGGTCACTAGTGGGCAGAGGAAGGAAGGGCTATGGTGCCGGTGGAGCAGAAGAAGGGGCAACACTCACCGTGGAGCCATAGGAAGGGGATGGGTGGGACGACGCATGCTGGTGAAGAGGAGGAAGGGGATGGGCTTGGTGGTGGTCGCCGGTGGGCGGAGGAAGGGGAAGGGCCGTGGCCGCCCATTCCCGTGAACTTTTTCTTATTTCCTCACGTGATTCCCCCCACTTAAATTAATAATAAAACATTATTTATCCTTAAAAAGACAAAAATATTTATAACAACCGTCTTTCCATGCTGTCAAACTTATACCACGTCATCATAATAGGTGGGTTCCGCTTTCAATCCCCTATCAATTAGTGATTAAATTTGCTTCTGATGTGGTAGTTTTTTGTGATTGGAACATCGATTGGTACCATTTGGGAAATTTGACTTTCAATGTGGTAATTCCATGCTATCAACTTGCTGGTCCAAGATAAATTCATGGGGAAGTGGTATCTCTTTAGGATCCATTCCGGCATCGAGAAATTGGTCCATGAACTGATCGTTGTACACACGTGTCAAGGGTTCGACACATTGCACCTTTACTGGCTACACTACTATTTTTTGCTCATTGGTAGCTCTGGTCATTGCAAAGATACCATCAGCAGACTAAATACAGACTAGTCCATCACAAATCGCTTTCCCTAGCTTGTACCAATACACATTAAACCTTCCAACCATTTGACATCCTAGCGTCTCGCCCCCTCCGTGAGAAAGTGGCATCTCTCAAGCTGTTGTTGGCGCGTGATAAGGATTCTTTGGAGCTGATGGAGGCATGCCCTTATGATGGTATGGGGCTCCCCAATGCGTAGGATTCAATTGTGCTTGTCTCCTCTGAGAAGAAGTCGCCTGTGGTTATTGTTCAGGATGAGAATCTCTACGGCTGTTTTTCTCCCTGTGTCCCGTCGTCGCAACCTCTTGTGTCGGATGCCTCTGAGTGCCTGGGCATGGTCTTAATCATGGCTCAAGTGCTTGGCTCTGAGAAGGGTGGTGATGTCGATGTTGTAGTCTATCTCCTGCCTAAGTCCGACAGGCTTGCGGTTCACATAGGTGATGGGGTTGATAATTCAGGAGCGTTGACTCCTCTGCCTGGAGCTATCGTCGCTAGAGAGATTTGCAATTTTCTTGCCACCTTGGATGATGCATGTCCTGGATCCAACAAATCGATTGGGTCTAAGGTTAGTCCAGGGGAGGTGGTACTAGGCCAAGATCAACCTTTGGGAAGGAGAAACCAAGCAAGAAGAAGGGTGGTACTGGAAATGCATCTGCAATTGGTTGATGGTTGCCCCCTTTGTCCTGGCATATATTTGTCGACACGGTGTAGGAGTGTCGTGGTTGGTGTGTTCATCGGGTGGCTATGTGGATCTTCTCTTAGGTTTTGTTGTCGGTGTGTGTGGGTTTTTGCCCCTATGTTGTTGGTATTTGAGTGGTTTGGCCCTAGTGTTGTTTGTTTTTTCCCGGTTTTCTCCTAAAAATAGGGCACCTTCTTCTTAATTAATGGATGGCGTAAAGCTTTTTCCTCCGTTTCAAAAAAATATCTTAGCTGCTTCAGACAATCTTCTGTCCATAACATAGACCAAGTATCACAGCTATAGTTATCAAAATTTTCAACAATTGCACTAATGTAAGAAAAGTTTACACCTCTTTCACAGCGAAATACATTATGCTTAATCTCTAGTGAATACAAGTCTTCATCAACACGAACATTGTACAAACATGCATGAATACTAACAATGTTGTTGAATCAAAATTTGTCTAACATGACAAATCTTGATGAAACACAATTAATATGAATTCAAAAATATTACACAAAACAATGAACCAACTTGATGATTTCAGTCAATTAGAAACAGGACATCATCAGATTTCAATGCACACAAAATTGAAGTATTTACTTGTTAAAATATCTATATTTATCATGGTCAAACAAAAATAACTCATTTGAGCAACATTCATCTCATTTGAGCGCTAAAAACCCAAGGATTGCACATAATCAACTATGTGTTCAAACTTAAATTGTAATATACTTCCCCATACTACAAACGACACAACATGAAGTAATGAAGCGTCATTTGAGCTAGAAAATCTATGTGAACTAGTTGGATTATCCCCATAGAAAATGCTAGTTAAACCCCACCAAACCACCATAAATTCGGAGCCATGGCTATGGAAAAGGGGCTTACTATAATGTGGTGGCCCTTCATCTCATCCATGAAGGAGAGGCTCGGGTGGCATCCCAACGAATTGGACAAGGACGATATACTCTAGGCCAGCCGACGTGCACAAGAAGGAGGAGACAAATCAAGTGCCCACTATACATTATATGTGTGGTAGAAGAACACATGAGGACAAGAATGAGAATAGGAACACGGACATGGTCCTTCTCATCAATTTAACGTGGCCTTCCTATTCTAGGGACCGCATATTGTGTTTCTATCGAGATTGAGGGGTTCATGTGCAAATTTCTTATATAAGACCACAACGAACGTTTCCACTGTATCCAATTCATATATACACATGGGCAGACGTCCTAATATTAACATGATGTGTATCCATCAAGTATGAAACTAATACTTTGTAAGGGTATATTGCTCCTAAGTGTTATTTTGGTAATTAACGATAATCTCTATGTACTAATGTTTTCATTAAATTTTATATGAAGGAATCTTTCATAAGTAATGCTTGAAGTCTATTAGTTGGATTCAAGGTTTGATGCCATAAAGATAAATATATCCTTGAGTATTGGCATCAAGCTCATCTATTTGGAGAGATAAATTCAATATGATCAATAAGATGGATCTCTTTCGTGAAACTCAAATAAATCCGAAATTAAAGATATGGCACTAAGTCAGTATCATGATCTAACTTATGTGTTAATACATGGAGTATCAAGATCTTCAGAGTTTGATGTGAAGAGAGAAATTAAAGATACGGCACTAAGTCAGTATCATGATAGACTTATGAGTTGAGTAATTGTTGACCAAGACTTATGTTATGGGGTAAGCCACGAGATGGGCCGATCTTTCACGGTAGTGGGGAAGGCGGGGATTCACGATGGAAAAGAGGAGAGGAAGATGAAATTGAACTCACGCAAAGGAGAAGAACTCGATGCACACACATGCAACACCCAACACGATACACGTCGTTGGCTCACTCCGGTGGCTACCGGCCCAATACAATCCTCATGTGGGGATCGGTATCGAACAAAGATCTCTATCAATACCAATCAGAGAGGGGTAATAACTTTGATGAGGATCTTGATAAATTCACCTAGAAACAACTCAAGGTGGAGGCCTTGTACAACTTGGATGCCATGGGCAAAGTCCAAAGAGGTGGGGATAATATATAACTTCCATAGAGGAAGATGAGATCAAAACTAGTTTGGATCCTCTCTTAGGGTTTTCTAGTTTTATTATCAAGTCTAAAAAACAAAAGATGAGCCATAGGGGCTATTTACATTACTTGGGGCGAAAGAGTAGGTAAAAGGAATATTTCAGGGCATCAAACCCAAAGTTGTGCACAAACAGAATGAAATTGGCAGTTAAGTTGGTGGCATCAGACCTGGCGCCAGATTGGGACGACGATCAAGTCGGCACGTCAGACCTGGGGTTGGATTCAATTCGATGGAACCGATTTGTTTCCAGTTTTTTTGAACCGGTATACTGAGAGTCATTTCTGTGGGGTACCGGTTTGGGATGGG
This sequence comes from Avena sativa, assembly GCA_916181665.1. Classification (NCBI taxonomy): domain Eukaryota; kingdom Viridiplantae; phylum Streptophyta; class Magnoliopsida; order Poales; family Poaceae; genus Avena; species Avena sativa. The sequence continues at coordinate 263,052,844 of OV702284.1, read as the reverse complement.
TTCCACCAGAGCTGGCACTAGTTTGTATGGTCCATTCCGGTGGTGAATCCGGTGTGCCAACTTTGGAGCCATTTTTCCTAGTTTAGTCTTCTCTTCTCCGTCCCAATGTGACGATGATCCATCTTGGCATAGCTCTTGAGGCTCATACCTAAGGATACACAAGGCATTTCTATGGAGTAGAAATCCATCAAGGTAGAGTATAAATAACATATAGAGAGGAGTGAGTTCACCTTATCATTTAGGAGCTTGGCTCGGTCATGGGTCATTGGTCCACTTGGGGGACTTGGTGGGGTGGATGTAGAGGCGTCGGTAGGACGGGCTACATCTGCTCCACCCTTGGGAAAGATTCTTCCTCGATTCTTGATCTTTCTCATCTCCATGAATGTTCATCTAAAGAAGTTGCGAACCTTTCTAATTACTTGGCCGTTTGTAATCTAGGGGCTTGACATGGTTGGACCCTTGAAAACGACACCTTATGGGTTTACTCATCTACTAGTTTTAGTTGATAAATTCACAAAATGGATTGAAGCTAAACCAATTAGGAAGCTTGATGGGGCAACTTCCCTAAGATTTGTCCGCAATCTCGTGGTGAGATTTCGTCTCCCGCACAACATCATCACTGACAACGGCACAACCTGTCGCTTGGAGAAGTAGAGGCTTACCGTCACAAGAAAGTGATCCGCCTTGACTTAGCATTTGTGGCTCATCCATTGTGCAAGGTCCGCCACATTGAACGCACTACTCATGAGGTACATGGATGTGGGAATGTCGATGATGTTAGCATTACTATTGATTCTCTTGAGGACCTTGAAGGGACCATCAACTCGAGGCTTGAGTTTGGAGTCTTTCCCTTTGGGGAAGTGGTATTTTCATAGGTGCATCCATACAAGGTCACCTTATTCAAAGATCATCTATTTCTTGTGTTTGTTGAGCCTAGTACCTTGACGAAGAACTTCTTGCTCAGTTTTAGCTCTTGTCTCTTCATGGAGTTTCTTAATTTGTATGGAATTCTTGTCGATGTCCATGTTGGTGCTCTCATTGAGTGGGAGTGGTAAGTTGTTGACCTCGGTCAAGGGCTCAAAGTCGTAGACGATCATGAATGGACTCTTCATTGTCGTGAAGTGCTTAGTGCAGTTGTAGGCAAACTCTACATGACCAATGCATTCTTCCCAATTCTGGAGATTCTTCTTTATCAACACCTGTAGAATAGTTCCAAGACTTCAGTTTACAACCTTGTTTTGGCCGTTGGTTTGAGGATGTGAGGCAGAGAAGAATAGAAGCATCAATCCTGGCTATGCCATTGGCGTCTTCTACATGTAGCTCATGAATTTTACATCCTGATCGGAGACGATTGTCCTTGGCACACCATCAAGACGGACACTTTCCTTAAAAAACAAATTAGCAATGTGTGAAGCATCATTAATCTTATGGCATGGAATTAAATTAGCAATTTTAGAAAAGCGATCAACAATGACAAATATTGAATCATACCAATGCTTTGATCTAGGTAATCCAAACACAATTTCCATGCTTATATTTGACCATGGTGCATAAGGAATAGGAAATGGTGAAGGAAATATGCCCTAGAGGCAATCATAGAGATGATTATATTTCTTATGTATCCATGAGTTATTGTAATGTTCCTTGAATATCCATATCAGGCAACTTGTATTGATTGGCAATTATGTGAATTGTTTGTGAAACTCTTTACCTGTATGGTTATTTAAGAGTTATCCCTAGTCGGAGTTCATGTGAGGACACACGTGAATATTAGACTAGCACATCGATTGGTTGATGAATATGTTTCGCAAGTCATAAACATGGAGATGTCAAACCAATGATGTGGGCACATGTTATGAACATGGGGTTGGACTGACCCAACTTGAGACTGGCAATTAGTTGCAGCTCTCTCTCTCTCTCTACACATCATGTACATTTTGTCCTTAGACCTGAGATTGTCGCATGTACTTGAGATGTGGATCGACCTACTTTGGGGCTATCAAACGCTGCATCGTAACTGGGTAGTTATAAAGGTAGCTTTCGGGTTTGTCCTGAAGCATGCTGCAAGGCATGGTCAATCAAGATGGGATTTGCCCCTATCTACTTGAGAGAGATATCTCTGGGCCCCTCGAGTGATCGGATCCAGAAATGCATGGCCATGCTACATAAGGTTAATAGTTAACCTAGTAAAGGGATTCCGAGTTACGGTATCAAGAAAGAGAGGTCAGCTTGGAGCTAGACCGAATATCGTGAGGCAAAGGGAAAGACATGTACTAAACCTTGTGATGGTTCGTCTGATATGATCTTTGTATGCGTTTAGGAGTTGGCACGTCTTACTAGAGGCCGCTAACAACTATTGACAGAATAAGTGTATTCGTGTCATGTATACACGTATATGAACCTATAGGGTCACACACTTAAGGGGCTGGAAGCCTAATAAGGATTGGATCCGAATTAGACCAGGCTTAGGCTACTAATGGGCTGCTAATGTAGAAGCCCACTAGGGGTGCCTATATAAGAGAGGGTGGGGCGAGCTGACCAGGGTTAGACCTTAGACCATTCTCCTCAGCCGCCACTCCTCACACCTGTGTTGCACGCGCGGACCTAGCAGTCCGGCGTCTGACGCTTCCACCCTGTACATGTGGATACCTTGGAGGCACTGCATCTGTGGCGTTTGGACGAGCCGCGCAAGGGGAGCTGCTCATGGGACGAGAACAAGGAGGAGACGTGGAATGTATGCACTGCCTCGACGCGCTTCATCAATTCCGCAACTGCGCGTCTAGTGGTAATCCCGTGATCTATGACAACGGTAATCCTGGTATACGCGGTAGAATTTTTTTGATTTGCGCTAGTGTAGCCTGCCCGTATCCCTTCAAATGGAGTATAAAGACCAAAGGGGTTAGACTTATACTTAGATTATAAGCACGTTGTGCATCATTGGACGTATCGCTCCATGTCGCGCTTCATCGTTGGACAAAAATAGTGCATTGACAACATGTCATATGTCTTTTTCACGACTAAAGTAACCCATTAAGCCTCCTCCATGAGCTTCTTGGAGTAGCAAAATTTGGAGAGACGACTTAGGAAACCAAAGTTTGTTTTGCTTGAAAAGAAAACCTTTGTGCAAATAGAAGTCATGTCGTGGTGGTGTCATGGCAGATGCCATGGGTAGGCTTAAGTTGTGGGCCGAATGTACGCTTGTGGTAACCGAGGAGTGAGTGCACGGTCAGCCGCGCACGATGAACTCTCCAGACTTAGGATTTTTATTCCTCCTCGATGTTTACAAGTGCTCCTAGAGCTGTTCAAGCATAGACTCTAGGCACTACTTCGCTATTTTATCCAACCTCCTCAAACCCTAGATATGCCCCTCCTTTTATATGCAATGGGGTTTCTAGGTTACAACTTTGGGCCCTAGGGTTACTGTTTGGATCTTTCTCCTTACTATGCAGGCCGGGCCATGGGCCAGCCCTAAGCCCCTGACCCAGTCAACAAAGCTGTACATCCAACGGTCCTTACATACGTAGACGCCTGCTCCATGGCGTCATACGGTGCTTTATATGTCTCTCCTTGCTTTTGGGCGTGACCCGACGGCACCCTTCTCTTTATACCATGCTTTACCATGGTCCCTCATTGATCTTACTAGGAAAGCAGCCATGTGTCCTTCTTGACCCGACCTTCCCTGGTGAGATTCGGCCCGCCACTACTCACACCTATGTTGCACGTGCGGACCTAGCAGTCCGGCATCTGACACTTCCACCCTGTACGTGTGGATACCTTAGAGGCGCTGCATCTGTGGCGTTTGGACGAGCCGCGCAAGGGGAGCTGCTCGTGGGACGAGAACAAGGAGGAGACGTGGAATGTATGCACTGCCTCGACGCGCTTCATCAATTCCGCAACTGCGCGTCTAGTGGTAATCCCGTGATCTATGACAACAGTAATCCTGGTATACGTGGTAGAATTTTTTTGATTTGCGCTAGTGTAGCCTACCCGTATCCCTTCAGTGGTATCAGATCCGATGCTGTTCAGTTATAGGTTCGGGATGTTTGCATATGGTGATATGCAAATTGATATGAATGATGTGATCGTTTATATGGCGGTGGTTCAGGATTGATCTATGATCTTGCTTTCCGTGATCGTGATTCTGAGGTTGTCGAACAACTTACCCCTACCGGCCGGCTTCCGCCATCGGGGTAGACAGTAACACATAAATCCAGTTGAATCACGCGAAGATCAATATGATTGATCGAATCAGAACCTAGATCTAAAATCGTTGTACTGTGATCAAAGGAGTTTGATCAGATCGGAACAACAGATGGTTTTTGGTAAATTTGATTTGCCGATCAAAATCCTTAAAGAAAATTGTGTAGATTCGATCTCTCATTTTTCACAGTTTTCCGGGCCGCGAGGGGCGCTGCCCCTTCGAACCCCGCAAGAGGAGACCCCATAGACCCCCTTTATCATAGCCCATTTGTATCTCGTTAAGGTAATTAGGTGCTGCGAGGTCACATGATCCGGTAGAATGCGATTCTATGCATAACTTGTTTTTGCAGGATGTATGTGATCGGTATGGCCCATATATGTATGTGATGCATGTATGAAATTTATCATGACCTGCGTGTCGTGAGTAGGGCAACACGGCTGGAGCCATGTGTGTTGTCAATTATTATAATGGCCTGCGTGCCAACTTGTGATGATCCAAATTCTATGTAATTTTGATTACTAGATGTTAGGAGTAATAGCTTGTATTAGTTCTTGGAGGACTCATCACTTGGAGGATGGCTCACGTGGAACATGAAGATGGAGATCATCATGGTGGACAGGTTCTATGGCGATGGAGATCACCATGAGAAAATGGGCCATACTGTGTTACATTTATGTGAATGCTATTCTTATGCGTTTTACTACTATGCATGCTTAGATGATAGAAGTAGAACGACCCCTCAGAAAGTTTAAGTTAAACCATGCCCTCCCAACCAAACCTTGCACCATCCTATGCCCTGTACAATCGTTGTTGGGCCTATGAAATTAGGGTGCCGCGGTTTTCCTTGGCTGGATGGGTTTGTATCGGATACCTACATGCATAAGGGTTGGTGAGCTTGACAAGGTCATCTTAACAGTTAAGGACCTTGGGGCATAAAGGTTGGGCGCCTAGTTTTGACATAGAGATGTCACCCAACAACAAGAGTCATATATGATATGGTTAGCAAGTGTTGCTTACCGATTTACCTTGTCTTCTAGCAGTGATGCTAAAGCTCACTAGTCGACTTGTTAATTGTAGATATTGAATCACTTAGTATCAATATAGGGATATTGATTTAAGTGGGAGTATATGCTATTAAATTGTTTAATATGTTTTACTCTTTCATGGTTACATGGCTTAGTATTTTACATGTTTTCTGTTGTAGATCAATGGCACCGAACACTACATCACCTTTATCTTTGCGTTCGATTCTTGACAAAAATAAACTAAATGGAACAAACTATTCGGACTGGGTCCGTAACCTGAGAATTGTTCTCAGGTCTGATAAAAAGGAAATGGTTCTGGATACCCCAATCCCTGATGAACATGCTGATAATGCATCTGCTGCCCTCTAGAATGCCTACAAGAGAGCATGTGATGATTCTCTTGAGGTTAGCTGTCTTATGCTTGCATGCATGGAACCTGAACTCCAAAAGAAGTTTGAGGATCAGGAAGCGTACGATATGATCGTCGCGCTTAAGGACATGTTCCAAGATCAGGCAAGGACTGAGAGGTACAATGTTGCCAAGTCCTTTGTCGAATGCAAGATAGCAGAGGGATCAGCTGTAGGCCCCCATGTGATCAAAATGGTTGGTTACAGTCAGACTTTGGAAAAGCTTGGTGTTCCACTAGGCCAAGAGTTGGCCACTGACTTTATTTTGGCGTCTCTTCCATCCAGCTATGGGCAGTTCATTTCGAACTACCATATGCATGGGGTGGAGAAGGGCCTTAATGAATTATGTGGGATGCTTAAAACAGCAGAAAGTGACATGAAGAAGTGTGTAGGGCATAGCCATGTGATGGCTGTGCAGAACAAGCCTAGCTTCAAGAAAAAGGGTACTTCTTGGAAGAAGAAGGGCAAGGATAAGGATACGATCCCTAAGTATGCACCCAAGCAAAAGGCTGGACCTGTAGATGACACTGAGTGCTTCTTTTGTCATGAACATGGCCACTGGAAGAGAAACTGCAGCAAGTACCAGGCTTCTTTGAAGAAGAGTGGAAGTAAGAGTAGTTCCCACTCAGGTACACTTGTTGTAAATGTTGTGGACATTCTTCTCGCTGATTCCTATGTTAACTCTTGGGTATTTGATACCAGATCGGTTGCTCATATTTGCAATTTGATGCAGGGGATAATAAGGACTAGAGAAGTGTAGAAAGGCGAAGTGATTTTCACGTCGGAAATAAAGCAAGGGTTGCTGCATTGTTCGTCGGCGTCATGCAACTTCACCTTCCATTAGGATTTATTATGGAGTTAAATAATTGTTATTACATTCCTAGTATGGGTCGAAACATTTTATCACCTTCATGTTTGATGAGGGATGGTTATTCATTCGCGAGTGCAAACAATGGTTGTGTAATCTCTAAGAATGATATGTTTATGGCTAATGCTCCCATTGTGAATGGGTTATTTATTTTAAATCTTGATGATGCATCTATTTACAATGTTAGTGCTAAAAGTCTTCGGCCTAATGATTTGAGTCCTACCTATTTATGGCATTGTCGTTTGCGGCATATAAGTGAAAAGCACATGAAGAAGCTCCATGGTGATGGTCTTCTAACTCCGTTTGATTTTGAATCATACGAGACATGTTAGGCTTGTTTACTTAGAAAGATGACCAAATTGTGTTTTACGGGTTTACCTGAGAGAGCGATAGACTTGTTGGAACTCATACATACTGATGTATGTGGACCAATGAGCACGACAGCCAGAGGAGGATATCACTACTTCATTACCTTCACTGATGATTTCAGTAGATATGGTTATGTCTACTTGATGAGGCATAAGTCTGAAACTTTTGAAAAGTTCAAGGAGTTTCAGAGTGAAGTAGAGAATCAACGTGGCAAGAAAATAAAGGCCTTACGATCTGATCGTGGAGGTGAATATTTGAGTTACGAATTTAGCGATCATCTTAAGAGTTGCGGAATTGTTCCACAACTTACGCCGCCCGGAACGCCTCAAAGGAACGGGGTCTCCGAACGGCGTAATCGAACTTTGTTGGACATGGTTCGATCAATGAAGAGCCAGTCGGATTTGCCATTGTCATTTTGGGGTTATGCTCTAGAAACGGCAGCTTTCACACTTAATAGGGTACCATCTAAATACGTAGTTAAGACACCATATGAGATGTGGACTGGAAAGAATCCCAGTTTGTCTTTTCTAAATATTTGGGGTTGTGATGCATTTGTCAAGCGACTTCAGTCAGACAAGCTAACACCCAAATCGGATAAGTGCATTTTCGTGGGATATCCGAGGGAAACCTTAGGGTATTACTTCTACAACCGAGAAGAGGGCAAAGTGTTTGTCACTCGTAGCGGTGTTTTCCTAGAGAAAGAGTTTCTCACAAAGGGAACGAGTGGAAGGTCGGTGCGACTTGAAGAAGTTCAAGATGGGCCAGTTGGGGATGCTTCTACAAGTGATGCTATTGTAGCAGAACAAGTTGAGGAACCCGTGGCAACAAAAGCACCACAACCACGAAGGTCGGCTAGGCTCCGCGAAGCGCAGGAATTATTATTGTTAGACAATGATGAGCCTGCGACCTATGCAGAAGCGATGGTGGACCCAGACTCTGAGAAATGGCTGATCGCCATGAGATCCGAGATAGAGTCCATGGGAGACAATCAAGTTTGGAACTTGGTTGATCTGCCTGATGGTTTTAAAGCCATTGAGTGCAAATGGATCTATAAGAAGAAGATTGATATGGATGGAAATGTTCACATCCATAAAGCTCGACTTGTTGCAAAAGGTTTTCGACAAGTTCAAGGAGTTGACTACGACGAGACTTTCTCGCCCGTAGCAATGCTTAAATCTATACGGATAATTCTAGCCATTGCTGCACATTTCGACTATGAAATATGGCAGATGGATGTCAAGACGGCTTTCCTAAATGGAATCCTAACTGAGGACGTGTATATGATGCAGCCAGAAGATTTTGTCGATCCAAACAATGCTGGAAAGGTATGCAAACTTCTGAAGTCCATTTATGGGCTGAAGCAAGCATCTCGGAGTTGGAACATTCGATTTGATGAAGTTGTAAAGGAGTTTGGCTTCATCAAAAACGAACAAGAACCTTGTGTTTACAAGAAGGAAAGTGGGAGAGCGCTGGTATTTCTAATCTTATATGTAGATGACATATTGCTGATTGGAAATGACATTCCTATGCTCGAGTCTGTTAAGACCTCATTTAAAAATAGTTTTTCGATGAAGGACTTGGGAGAAGCGGCATATATTCTGGGCATCAAGATCTATAGAGATAGATCAAGAAGGCTAATTGGATTAAGCCAGAGTACATACATTGACAAAGTGTTGAAACGGTTCAGCATGGAAGAGGCTAAGAAAGGGTTCTTGCCCATGTCTCATGGCATAAAACTCAGCAAGACTCAGTGTCCTTCGACTACTAATGAGCATGAGCGCATGAGCAGGATTCCATATGCTTCGGCTATTGGATCCATCATGTATGCAATGATATGTACTCGCCCAGATGTTTGCTATGCTCTAAGTGTTACGAGCAGATATCAAGCTGATCCAGGTGAAGGTCACTGGACAGCGGTAAAGAACATCCTTAAGTACTTGAGAAGGACTAAGGATGTGTTCCTAGTTTATGGAGGTGAGGATGAACTCAGTGTAAGGGGTTACACAGATGCGAGTTACCTTAACGACTCAGATGATTCCAGATCGCAATCTGGTTATGTGTTTGTCATGAATGGTGGTGCTGTGAGTTGGAAAAGTTCTGTCAACACCCGGATTTTTCAATCCTAGATGCCTGTTATGCCATACATCGCAATCCCAGGATTACCATTTTTGCGAGACATAACAAAATTGGATACCATAGTACATCATCCATTACAAACGATACATAAGTTCTTACACAAATAGGGATCTCATGATCCAGTCCTTAATACAACATCAAGCAGCGGAATACGTAATAATAACGGTAACATAGGCGAAGCTCCATCTTCGGGGTCACAGGCAATGCTGACGATGGGAGATTATCCTAGTTGTCGTAACCTTCCTGGGGTCCATCTTCCAGGTACTCCTCTTCATAGTCTGGCCATGGGAATAGCCAGAGACAAAGCCATGAGTACTCTTTAGGTACTCGCAAACTAATACTAACAGGTAAAAGGTTTTTTTGGATAATAGGACACTAGGCTCTAGGGTTGTTTTGCAAAATCCAGATTTATCTCTACTAGGTTCCAAAGCTAGTCACAATTTTATAATTCCTAAGTGGGAACTTGTATTTCATATCACAACTCTGTTGTGGTCAAGTCAAAATCTTAATTCATTTCACAGGTCATTTTGAAAAGTCTGATGGGGGAACAGTATGGCCACTCCAACTGTCCATAACCGCGGACGCGACTATTCGAATAGTTTGACACTCTGCAGAGATTGTACAATTTCACCACAACATTCGATACATCCGTCAGGAACAAATCCTGAATTCACCATACTCAGTATGCGGATAATCAATCCTAACCTTTCAATTACATGCCCTAGTATAAGCACCTCTCCTGTGAGTTTGGCCTCCCAACCATGACCAACTGTCATCTTGGGTACTGCACAGGTGGACAATCTTCACAAGGTAGCCTCAGCTCAGACCTTGGCCGGGAGGGAACTAATACTAAGGAATATAAGTTTCCAGTCAAGCCCTACCCAATATTCGGGTATTGTGGTTGTACGATAAAATTGGAATGGTATCGCAGCCAGACAACCATCAGTTTTATAAAGGGCTAAGGCTCATGCCTCAACATTTTCATCACCAAAATCATCAAGTGTTTGGAAACACATGTCCAAAACATTTCAATAGAATGATCCATCATTCCAAGGTTTTCATAACCATTTTTCCACCAAGTATTCCCATCTAAAGGTTGATCAAGTTTTATGCTTAGCACTAGCATCTACAGGTGGGGGTAGTACTGATGAGGGGTGGTAATTAGTGGAGTTTACAACCTTATGTCTCAGGCTGATGTCAAGGTTTCTAACTTAGGCCAAATTTTATGCTCTTTATGCAACCTTCAAATATCTTTCTAGTATCTATAAGTCACTTAAGTAAACTCCCAGTAAGCTTTGATAAAGAAATAAAGTAAGAAGCTTGTAAGTAAAACTAGGATTGGTTTATCAAGTGGGTGTGATCACATATGCTTAAGGCATATAGTAGTCATAGAACAAGTATGGGTTTGTTGCATCAGTAGGGTATCTTGCAAGGGTTAGCTTGCATAGGTATAGTATCAGCTTGCATCAATATCAGTATAAGCTTGCCTTGTGCAGAGCAGTGGTTGAAGTTCTCCTCGGCTTCTTCTTCGTAGTATCCTCCTTCCTCCTCGTATCCTTGGTCGGTACTAGCGTCTATGAATAAATACGAGGTACACAATCACCAAACAATACTTAACTACTTGCAATCATCACACACAAGGGTCCTATAGATGATCTAGCATCATCTCTAACATTACAAGGTTAAGGCTTGATTTAATTCCTTTTATTTTTAGAAAAGTAATTTCTACTCATTGAAAAACTACTTAATATTTAATATTCTCCAAACCAAACATGGGATCATGTTGACACATGTCATCACCACATATTGTAGTCCATGGGAATGTGATTTAAAGTGGTGTCACAATTTAATAAGGTTTTACCCTTTTATTTTAATTAATTAAAGTGGCTAGAAATGCTTATGTAGCATTCTTTTATTACTTGAACATTATTTCTGCAAGTAAACCTATATATTTTTATATATTCTGAAAGGTATGGTTAAATGTGATTTTTGAGAGTTGGAATCAACTCAAAAGCTATTATGGTTTAAATTTGAAAAATGTTTGAATGCAGAAAAGCTTCTACCTTGTTATTTTTACCATGGGTGATCTATAGATCCAAATGACTTGAATCCAATGGTCTTGGATTCATCATTCACAGGCCTTTCCAACAAAATTTGTTTCATTCAATTTGGTGCACTGAATCGATCTGGGTTGATTTTTTGAAGTTGGGTACAGAAGTGTGTTTGAATTGAAATAGAAAAAGGTTTAATTTGAATAACTGGGCTGCGCGGGAAAAGTTACTGGGCCGGCCTGCTAAGCGCAGTGCTCCCACGGGCTGCTTAAGTGGGTGTCCCCACTCGTCAGTGACACGGGGCTGGGCGAAGCGGTATGAGGCGACGTGGATCGTTCGATCTAGTTCTAATCCAACGGCTGGGAGTCATCGTCGACGCGAGACAACTCCGGCGAGAACGAAACCTAGCGCGGCTAGTGAGGGTTGCTGGGGGCTCACCGGGGTACTGGCGAGGGTTGGCGAGGCGGGCGAACGACGAAGTCGACGACGGCGAATCTCCTGGTACCTGTGGCTTCTCCTGGGGCGGCTCCAATCGCTGGCTCCCTTCTTCTCCAGAGGCGGCGGGCTCCGGTGAACTTCCGGCGAGGTGGTGCTTGCCTTGCTCTGAGAACGGTGTGGCACGATCAGTGAGGAGAGGGGAGTGAGATGGTGTGAAGAATTCGTGCGGGGGTGGCCTCTATTTATAGTCGAGCGAGGGGACTGTTGGGGCGCACGGTGAGCTCGTCGGGGGCGAGGTTACAGGCGGCTAATGGCATGGGCAAGGGTAGGGGACGGTGCGGTGTCTCCTGGCGATGCTCAACGACATGGTCTCGAGGCATGGGGCGGTGTGGTTTGGTCTGGAACGGGCGGTGCTCTGCGCGGCAGAGGCGGCGTCTTCGACGGCGGGCGGTGGCTGTGCGGCACGGGGCGACAAACGGGGATGTCTGGCGGTCTCCTGGGTCGGTGGGGATTGTGTATGCACGCGGTGAGGGCGGCGCACGGTCTGTGGGTGATGGTCGAGGGTGATGCTCTGGCGCATGCTTGGCATGGTCTCTGGCGGTCTGGGCGCGGCTTGTGCGCGTGGTCTAGGGCTTGGCAACGCTCGCGGCTGGGACAGGTAGTGGCGATGGACGGTGGGCTGCCTCCCAGACAAGGTTGGCATGACTAGTTCTTCCTCTAGCCTGCTATCTACAATGGGGTGACAAGGGGGTGCTCGGATGTTCACCATTGATGGCAATGGCAAGCTCACAGGGGTGCTAGTCCTTAGTTAAACTTCCTAGATGATCTACTGAGCTGTGTGTGAGCTAACTAGGGAACAAGTTAGGCCAATTTTACTGCACACTATAGTGTTTGATGTTTGTTTGATTTGTGTCTGCAACCTGTTTGATGAAATGGCCGCATGAACTCAAGTTTTGAATTTTGAAAAGATTTTTGGTGGGTTTGCTAGATTGGTGCTGGTGAGTCTGCAGATGCTTGGGTTTTGAAAGTTGAGCTTATTTGAGTAGTTTTTGAAAAAGTGGGATCTTCCCATATGATAAAGATTCAATTTTGAATTGTCATTTAAACTATGCATTTGAAAGTTTCTGGATGATCACAAAGTGGGCCTTGATACCTTGTTATGAGTACATTCAAGGGGTGCAAAGATCCAGAAAAGTTTTTGTTAGGTTCTGAAAGTTTGAGACAGCCAAAGTAGGCATGGGAGTTAAATTGGCCAAAATGACCATTCATCTCATATATGTGTTTTGATTTACTTGTCTTTAGGAAAAGTTTGGGAAATGTTTTAGATGATGTTTATTTCACCTAAGAAACATTTTACAAGCAATGGATCACACAAACAAGGTGGTTTAAAAGAATTTCAAAATCAATGCATACACACATGCATGCTTTCATAAATTTATTTAGAAAAGTTTTTGTTAACCCTAAGTTTGATGATCCAAGCTTAGTATTTTTGGGATGTTACAAGTTCCAAGCAAGGTCCGGTGGCCTCCTCTTCAACAGAAGCTGAATATATTGCCGCCTCGGAGGCTGCAAAGGAAGCTGTTTGGATTAGGAATTTCCTGATCGCTCTTGGTGTGGTTCAAGGCGCGTCCAATCCCATGGACGTTTATTGTGACAACAATGGTGCTATTGCACAAGCCAAGGAACCTAGACAGCACCAGAAGAACAAACATATTCGCATGCGTTACCATCAGATTCGATAGTTTGTTGAGGATGGTAGTGTCATGATATGCAAAATACATACAGACTCAAATGTTGCTGATCCTTTTACAAAGCCACTCCCGCAGCCTGCGCATGAGGCGCACGCAAGATCAATAGGTATTAGATACTATCTAGATTGACTCTAGTGCAAGTGGGAGACTGAAGGAAATATGCCCTAGAGGCAATCATAGAGATGATTATATTTCTTATGTATCCATGAGTTATTGTAATGTTCCTTGAATATCCACATCAGGCAACTTGTATTGATTGGCAATTATGTGAATTGTTTGTGAAACTCTTTACTTGTATGGTTATTTAAGAGTTGTCCCTAGTCGGAGTTCATGTGAGGACACACGTGAATATTAGACTAGCACATCGATTGGTTGATAGGTCAGGTCATCGTTTATCTCTATGGTCTGATGGTCGATATTCTTGAACACTTCGGTCTTCTCGGGGACTTTGAGACACTTGCAAAGTAGCGAGATATGGAACACATTGTGCACGGCTGACATCTCTTCAGGTAGCTCCAATTGATACGATACTTCTCCTCGACGGTTCAGGATCTTGAAAGGTCCGATATATCTGGGGGCTAACTTTCCTTTGAGTTGGAAACGCTGCATTCCCTTCAATGGCGACACTTTCAGATAAACAAAATCTCCTATGTTGAAGGCGAGGTCCCTACGTCTCTTGTCGGCGTAACTCTTCTGTCGGGATTGGGCGGTCTTGAGGTGCTCACGAATCTTGTGAACCTTCTGTTCTGCTTCTCGGAGGATGTCGGGTCCGAAAATTTGACTCTCTCCTACTTCCGACCAGTTCAAAGGGGTGCGACACTTCCTTCCGTACATGAATTCAAATGGGGCCATTTGCAAACTGGCTTGATAACTGTTGTTGTATGAAAATTCTGCAAACGGCAGACAGTCTTCCCACTTGGATCCATATTCTAGCACAAATGCTCTAAGCATATCTTCGAGTATTTGATTTACTCGCTCTGTTTGTCCATCGGTCTGAGGGTGATATGCGGTACTGAAATCTAGGCAGGTTCCTAAACCTTCTTGGACTTTCTTCCAGAATCTCGAGGTAAACTGAGTTCCTCGATCCGATACTATGTTCTTGTGGACTCCGTGCAAACTGACGATTATAGCGATGTACAGCTCCGCTAGCTTCGAACTCTGATATGTGGTTTTGACGGGCAAGAAATGGGCGACTTTGGACAATCTGTCCACTATGACCCAAATAGAGTCATTTCCCCTACTAGAAGTAGGTAGTCCAGTGATAAAGTCCATTCCTACAGAATCCCATTTCCATTCCGGAATCTGCAAAGGTTGCAACAATCCAGCGGGTCTTTGATGTCCTGCCTTGACTCGCTGACATATATCACACTTGGCGATATAGCTTCCGATTTCTCTCTTCATCTTATGCCACCAAAATTGGTCTTTCAAATCTTGATACATCTTAGTTCCTCGGGATGGATAGAATAAAGAGTATCATGAGCCTCCTTCAAGATAACTTCTTTCAACTCCGAATCTGCTGGTACACAAAGGCGTCCTTTGTACCACAGAACTCCTTCTTCGTCCACGGTGAATCCGGGTACTTTGCCTGTACCGATACGACGCTTGATTCCGTCGATACTGGCATTTCCCTTCTGCGCCTCTTTAATCTGACTGATCAAAGTGGGCTAAAGTTCTATGCTAGCCAAAAATCCTTCACTTACTAATTCCATTCGAAAATCTTCCATCTCCTTGTGCAAACTTGGTTGCTCCTTCAAAATCATGGAGTTCAAGCGGCACGGCAATCTGCTAAGGGCATCGGCTACCACGTTGTCTTTACCAGGGTGATAGTGAATGTCCAGGTCGTAATCCTTGATTAGCTCAATCCATCTTCTCTGCCTCATATTCAACTCCTTCTGAGTGAATATATACTTTAGGCTCTTGTGATCCGAATAAATCTCACAACGATTTCCCATTAGGTAATGTCTCCATGTCTTCAGGGCTAGAACTACTGCTGCGAGTTCGAGGTCATGGGTTGGGTAGTTTTGCTCATGTTGCTTCAATTGTCTAGATAGATAAGATATAACTTTGCCTTCTTGCATTAGCACACATCCGAGACCAATCTTGGATGCGTCACAATACACATCGAAGGGCTTCGTGATATCCGGCATGATCAAGATTGGGGCTGAAATCAATCTCCTCTTGAGTTCTTGAAAACTCGCTTCACATTTGTTGGTCCATTCAAACTTCTTGTCCTTCTTTAGCAATTGGGTCATGGGTCTGGCGATACTCGAGAATCCTTCTACGAATTTGCGGTAATATCCCGCCAATCCGAGAAAAGCACGAACTTGGGTTTGAGTGGTTGGGGCTTGCCAATCTTCTACATCTTTCACTTTGGCAGGGTCAACGGCAATTCCTCCGGCTGATACAATGTGACCGAGGAATCCTACCTCCTGTAACCAGAATTCACATTTGCTAAACTTTGCATACAGCTGATGCTCTCTAAGGGTTCCAAGAATGGTTCTTAGGAGTAGCTCATGTTCTTCTTCTGATTTGGAATAAATCAGAATGTCATCGATGAAAACAACGACAAACTTATCCAGGAAGTCCATAAAAATCTTATTCATGAGGTTCATGAAATAAGCGGGGGCATTGGTTAATCCAAAAGACATGACTGTATACTCATACAATACATATCTGGTGGTAAAGGCAGTCTTTGGAATATTCTCTGCACGAATTTTGAGTTGATGATAGCCAGTTCTAAGATCAATCTTAGAAAACACCTGGGCACGGGTCAACTGATCAAACAAATCTTCTATCTTGGGCAAGGGGTACTTGTTCTTGATGGTGACATCATTCAACTTCCGATAATCCGTACACAAACGGTTACCTCCATCTTTCTTGTCCACAAATAAGACAGGTGATCTCCATGGTGACGCACTTGGTTGAATCAATCCAATTTCTAGCATGGAATCCAGTTGCTTCTTCAGTTCTTCTAGCTCTGACGGGTTCATACTATAGGGTCTCTGGGCTATGGGTCCTGTTCTGGGGATTAGTTCGATGATAAACTCGATATCCCGATCTGGGGGCATACCGGGCAAAACATCTGAAAATACATCGGGGTATTCACAGACTATCCGGACTTGGTCAATGGTAGGTTGGGCTAGACTCTTGTTACACTTGAATTGGCGAGGTAAGGTTTCAGATATATGCTTGACTGATATTCCCGCGGTACTGGTCATGGTGATGGCTTTCTTAGCACAGTCAATCAATCCCTTATGTTTGGACATCCAATCCATTCCTAGTACTACTTCCAAACCTTTAGTTCCGAATACTATTAGATTAGCATAAAAATCTATGCCATGGATTCGGATAGGGACGACTTTGCAGATTTGCCTAGCCTTGGTGGTTGATCCGGGAATTTGCACAATCATAACATGCTTCAGTTTGGTTGGTTGAATTTTACTAGTGCAGGCAAATTCTTCGGTGACAAATGAATGCGAGGCACCAGAGTCAAACAACACTCTTGCAAGTACTGAATTAACAGAAAACATACCCAGCACGACGTCTGGCGCTTCCTGAGCTTCTTCAGCATGCGTGAGAAAAAGACGGCCATTGCGGTTGAGTGAATTCCCTGGGGCAAATCTTCTCCCTGGCTGGACACGACGCTGCTGCTGAGCTGGGGCATTGGCATTAGGGGCTGTAGCATTCTTCTTGTTGGGGCACTCGTTGGAATAGTGGCCTTTATTTCCACAGTCATAACAGGTCACTTGTGACTTGTCCTTGGCTGCGACAGGCACAACATTGCTTCCAGTCATTGGGGCAGTGTTGGTGTTGGCGGTAGCATTGTTGGTGTTGAACTTGGGTGGGGCACGGGTGAAATTGCTAGAGTTGCCGGGGTTGTTGTGATTTCCTCCGGGTCTAGGGTTTCCACGGTTGGGGTAGGTCGGACGGGTCATAGGGGGTCTGTTGGTTCTTGGGGCAAATCCTGGAGATGGGTTGGGGCGATACTTTGGGGTCTGATGGGTTCCTGGTTGATGCATCATACGACGCTTGCGGTTCTCATTGGCTTGGTTGATCTTTCCTTCCATATGGTTAGCAGAGTCGACAAGGGCTTCAATATCAGCAAAGGGGATATTGACTAACACCGTCTTCATCTCGTCATGCAGACCATTCAGGAATATTTCTTCTTGGCTTCGGTGTCTATCTCGTCCGGGGCATACCTAGCTAATGGCAAAAATTTGTCACGGTATTCCACTACAGTCATCCTTCCTTGCTTCAGCTCTCTGAACTCGTCTCTCATTCTCTTGATCAAACCTGGTGGCACATGGGTTCTGCTAAACTTGACCTTGAATTCTTCCTAGGTCATCATCTGGCCTCCGGTCATTGCACGAACACTGTTCCACCATGCCCTGTCATCTCCGACTAGATAATGGGTGGCGAACAGGACTTTCTCGTTGGCTTCCACTCCGGTGACTTCTAGGATGTTTTCCATGGTTTGCAGCCAATCATCGGCGTCTAGGGGTTCTTCTGACTTGGTAAAAACGGGTGGGTTGGTATTCTGGAAATTCTTGAGCTTAGATCCATGGTTGTCCTGATTTCCATGGCCTTGGTTGTTGTGGGCTAGCTGGGCTATCTGTTGCAGAGTGGCTAGGTTGGCTTGACGTTCCGCTCTTTCAGCTTCGCGGTCAGAAGTCAACATTTGCAGGATATGCAACATCGGGTCCGGGGCTGAACCACTTCCTCCACGTGGCATCTGAAGATTGATATAGATCATGAGAAAAGAGGGAAATTTCTAAGGTTTTGGGTCTTTGAAAAGTTTTAAATGTTTGACTCAGATTTTTCTAGCAACTTGCTTTTTCATTCATTCATTCACTCGATACAACGCACACCACAGCAAGGAAAAATAGATGGTTTTAAGAACCATTCTGGAATCTACGATACAGTGGGACTGACTACTACTCACTACGCTAGTGCTCAGTGCTACTACTCCTCGGAGTCTGTGGCTTCATCATCTTCATCATCATCGATGAAGGCGAAATCATCCTCATCGGTGAAGAAGTCCATGGCCTGATCCTCCAGAAAATCATCGTCATCGCTGAGATAGGAGTAAGGGTCTCCACGAAGATCCTCTCCGGCATTCTCCCTTTCCTCCAACTACATGTCTCTCTCGTGGATGGTCTCCTCCAGAGATGAGATGCGGTGGCGAAGACGGGCAATAATGCGCTCCTTCTTGTCGAGCTGACGGCGGCGAGACTTGCGATCCTTTGCTAGCATGGCTATGGTCTGATCCTTCGTCTTGATGATGGTCGACTAGTGGTTGCAATAGTCACGACAGTTGTCCAACTCCTACTGACGATCATACATCATGAAGCTAAGGTGGTCCAACTGAGTCTTCAGCTCGGGGTGGTATGGGGCTTCCAGTAGTTGTCCATTTGCATCACGCCTTGGGCAAAACTCAAAGCGAGTACCCTTGATCTGATTGATGCTCTGCCCACATAGACAGGAAAGAGCTTCCTGCATTGCTCTGGCATGTCCATCGAGCCAGTTGTTTTCCCTCAAGGTAAACTGAATTCCCTCCGCAGTGGGAGGTTCAATCTTTCCTCGGAGACTTGCAACAATTAGCCACTGCAGATCTTCTCCTCCTTGATCATTGAGCTGAGCTCCGAAGAACTCGGGGTGCGGACGCTCCACAAGTTCCGAAAGCTGATCCAGATCCCTCTCAAGGATAAGGTCTCCTCCATTCCCAAGTTGGTAAAACTTGCTGTACTTCACGTCCATCTATAAAAATAGAGGATGAGTAGATTAGCAGAGTGATCAAGTGTGTCAAAATTTTATGTATTTTGCAAGAGTTTTTGAGGAATATGAATTTTTATGAAAGAATCAAAGAGATAAGGATGAGAATAAGTTTTTGAAAATATTTGTTTTCTTTGGTTTTGAAACTAAGTTTTTGGTTCAAACGTCCAGTCTAACTAGGGTCTCCTATGGTCAGGATGGCTCTGATACCAACTTGTCAACACCCGGATTTTTCAATCCTAGATGCCTGTTATGCCATACATCGCAATCCCAGGATTACCATTTTTGCGAGACATAACAGAATTGGATACCATAGTACATCATCCATTACAAACGATACATAAGTTCTTACACAAATAGGGATCTCATGATCCAGTCCTTAATACAACATCAAGCAGCGGAATACGTAATAATAACGGTAGCATAGGCGAAGCTCCATCTTCGGGGTCACAGGCAATGATGACGATGGGAGATGATCCTAGTTGTCATAACCTTCCTGGGGTCCATCTTCCAGGTACTCCTCTTCATAGTCTGGCCATGGGAATAGCCAGGGACAAAGCCATGAGTACTCTTTAAGTACTCGCAAACTAATACTAACAGGTAAAAAGGGGTTTTTTGGATAATAGGACACTAGGCTCTAGGGTTGTTTTTCAAAAGCCAGATTTATCTCTACTAGGTTCCAAAGCTAGTCACAATTTTATAATTCCTAAGTGGGAACTTGTATTTCATATCACAACTCTGTTGTGGTCAAGTCAAAATCTTAATTCATTTCACATGTCATTTTGAAAAGTCTGATGGGGGAACAGTATGGCCACTCCAACTGTCCATAACCGCGGACGCGGCTATTCGAATAGTTCGACACTCTGCAGAGATTGTACACTTTCACCACAACATTCGATACATCCGTCAGGAACAAATCCTGAATTCACCATACTCAGTATGCGGATAATCAATCCTAACCTTTCAATTACACGCCCTAGTATAAGCACCTCTCCTGTGAGTTTGGCCTCCCAACCATGACCAACTGTCATCTTGGGTACTGCACAGGTGGACAATCTTCACAAGGTAGTCTCAGCTCAGACCTTGGCCAGGAGGGAACTAATACTAAGGAATATAAGTTTCCAGTCAAGCCCTACCCAATATTCGGGTATTGTGGTTGTACGATAAAATTGGAATGGTATCGCATCCAGACAACCATCAGTTTTATAAAGGGCTAAGGCTCATGCCTCAACATTTTCATCACCAAAATCATCAAGTGTTTGGAAACACATGTCCAAAACATTTCAATAGAATGATCCATCATTCTAAGGTTTTCATAACCATTTTTCCATCAAGTATTCCCATCTAAAGGTTGATCAAGTTTTATGCTTAGCACTAGCATCTACATGTGGGGGTAGTACTGATGAGGGGTGGTAATTAGTGGAGTTTCAACTAAGTACAACCTTATGTCTCAGGCTGATGTCAAGGTTTCTAACTTAGGCCAAATTTTATGCTCTTTATGCAACCTTCAAATATCTTTCTAGTATCTATAAGTCACTTAAGTAAACTCTCAGTAAGCTTTGATAAAGAAATAAAGTAAGAAGCTTGTAAGTAAAATTAGGATTGGTTTATCAAGTGGGTGTGATCACATATGCTTAAGGCATATAGTAGTCATAGAACAAGTATGGGTTTGTTGCATCAGTAGGGTATCTTGCAAGGGTTAGCTTGCATAGGTATAGTATCAGCTTGCATCAATATCAGTATAAGCTTGCCTTGTGCAGAGCAGTGGTTGAAGTTCTCCTCGGCTTCTTCTTCGTAGTATCCTCCTTCCTCCTCGTATCCTTGGTCGGTACTAGCGTCTATGAATAAATACGAGGTACACAATCACCAAACAATACTTAACTACTTGCAATCATCACACACAAGGGTCCTATAGATGATCTAGCATCATCTCTAACATTACAAGGTTAAGGCTTGATTTAATTCCTTTTATTTTTAGAAAAGTAATTTCTACTCATTGAAAAACTACTTAAGATTTAATATTCTCCAAACCAAACATGGGATCATGTTGACACATGTCATCAACACATATTGTAGTCCATGGGAATGTGATTTAAAGTGGTGTCACAATTTAATAAGGTTTTACCCTTTTATTTTAATTAATTAAAGTGGCTAGAAATGCTTATGTAGCATTCTTTTATTACTTGAACATTATTTCTGAAAGTAAACCTATATATTTTTATATATTCTGAAAGGTATGGTTAAATGTGATTTTTGAGAGTTGGAATAAACTCAAAAGCTATTATGGTTTAAATTTGAAAAATGTTTGAATGCAGAAAAGCTTCTGCCTTGTTATTTTTACCATGGGTGATCTATAGATCCAAATGACTTGAATCCAACGGGCTTGGATTCAGCATTCACAGGCCTTTCCAATAAAATTGGTTTCATTCAATTTGGTGCACTGAATCGATCTGGGTTGATTTTGTGATGTTGGGTACAGAAGTGTGTTTGAATTGAAATAGAAAAAGGTTTAATTTGAATAACTGGGCTGCGCGGGAAAAGTTACTGGGCCGGCCTTCTAAGCGCAGTGCTCCCGCGGGCTGCTTAAGTGGGTGTCCCCACTCGTTAGTGACACGGGGCTGGGCGAAGCGGTATGAGGCGACGTGGATCGTTCGATCTAGTTCTAATCCAACGGCTGGGAGTCATCGTCGACGCGAGACAACTCCGGCGAGAACGAAACCTAGCGCGGCCAGTGAGGGTTGCTGGGGGCTCACCGGGGTACTGGCGAGGGTCGGCGAGGCGGGCGGACGACGAAGTCGATGACGGCGAATCTCCTGGTACCGGTGGCTTCTCCTAGGGCGGCTCCAATCGCTGGCTCCCTTCTTCTCCAGAGGCGGCGGGCTCCGGTGAAATTCCGGCGAGGTGGTGCTTGCCTTGCTCTGAGAACGGTGTGGCACGATCAGTGAGGATAGGGGAGTGAGATGGTGTGAAGAATTCGTGCGGGGGTGGCCTCTATTTATAGTCGAGCGAGGGGACCGTCGGGGCGCACGGTGAGCTCGTCGGGGGCGAGGTTACATGCGGCTAATGGCATGGGCAAGGGTAGGGGACGGTGCGGTGTCTTCTGGCGTGCTCAACGACATGGTATCGAGGCATGGGGCGGTGTGGTTTGGTCTGGAACGGGCGGTGCTCTGCGCGGCAGAGGCGGCGTATTCGACGGCGGGCGGTGGCTGTGCGGCACGGGGCGGCAAACGGGGATGTCTGGCGGTCTCGTGGGTCGGTGGGGATTGTGTATGCACGCGGCGAGGGCGGAGCGCGGTCTGTGGGTGATGGTCGAGGGTGATGCTCTGGCGCATGCTTGGCATGGTCTCTGGCGGTCTGGGCGCGGCTTGTGCGCGTGGTCCAGGGCTTGGCAACGCTCGCGGCTGGGACAGGTAGTGGCGGTGGACGGTGGGCTGCCTCCCAGACAAGGCTGGCACGGCTAGTTCTTCCTCTAGCCTGCTGTCCACAATGGGGTGACAAGGGGGTGCTCGGATGTTCACCATTGATGGCAATGGCAAGCTCACAGGGGTGCTAGTCCTTAGTTAAACTTCCTAGATGATCTACTGAGCTGTGTGTGAGCTAACTAGGGAACAAGTTAGGCCAATTTTACTGCACACTATAGTGTTTGATGTTTGTTTGATTTGTGTCTGCAACCTGTTTGATGAAATGGCCGCATGAACTCAAGTTTTTAATTTTGAAAAGATTTTTGGTGGGTTTGCTAGATTGGTGCTGGTGAGTCTGCAGATGCTTGGGTTTTGAAAGTTGAGCTTGTTTGAGTAGTTTTTGAAAAAGTGGGATCTTCCCATATGATAAAGATTCAATTTTGAATTGTCATTTAAACTATGCATTTGAAAGTTTCTGGATGATCACAAAGTGGGCCTTGATACCTTGTTATGAGTACATTCAAGGGGTGCAAAGATCCAGAAAAGTTTTTGTTAGGTTCTGAAAGTTTGAGACAGCCAAAGTAGGCATGGGAGTTAAATTGGCCAAAATGACCATTCATCTCATATATGTGTTTTGATTTACTTGTCTTTAGGAAAAGTTTGGGAAATGTTTTAGATGATGTTTATTTCACCTAAGAAACATTTTACAAGCAATGGATCACACAAACAAGGTGGTTTAAAAGAATTTCAAAATCAATGCATACACACATGCATGCTTTCATAAATTTATTTAGAAAAGTTTTTGTTAACCCTAAGTTTGATGATCCAAGCTTAGTATTTTTGGGATGTTACAAGTTCCAAGCAAGGTCCGGTGGCCTCCTCTTCAACAGAAGCTAAATATATTGCCGCCTCGGAGGCTGCAAAGGAAGCTGTTTGGATTAGGAATTTCCTGATCGCTCTTGGTGTGGTTCAAGGCGCGTCCAATCCCATGGACGTTTATTGTGACAACAATGGTGCTATTGCACAAGCCAAGGAACCTAGACAGCACCAGAAGAACAAACATATTCGCATGCGTTACCATCAGATTCGAGAGTTTGTTGAGGATGGTAGTGTCATGATATGCAAAATACATACGGACTCAAATGTTGCTGATCCTTTTACAAAGCCACTCCCGCAGCCTGCGCATGAGGCGCACGCAAGATCAATAGGTATTAGATACTATCTAGATTGACTCTAGTGCAAGTGGGAGACTGAAGGAAATATGCCCTAGAGGCAATCATAGAGATGATTATATTTCTTATGTATCCATGAGTTATTGTAATGTTCCTTGAATAAACATATCAGGCAACTTGTATTGATTGGCAATTATGTGAATTATTTGTGAAACTCTTTACTTGTATGGTTATTTAAGAGTTGTCCCTAGTCGGAGTTCATGTGAGGACACACGTGAATATTGGACTAGCACATCGATTGGTTGATGACTATGTTTCGCAAGTCATAGACATGGAGATGTCAAACCAATGATGTGGGCACATGTTATGAACATGGGGTTGGACTGACCCAACTTGAGACTGGCAATTAGTTGCAGCTCTCTCTCTACACATCGTGTACGTTTTGTCCTTAGACCTGAGATTGTCGCATGTACTTGAGATGTGGATCGACCTACTTTGGGGCTATCAAACGCTGCACCGTAACTAGGTAGTTATAAAGGTATCTTTCGCGTTTATCCTGAAGCATGCTGCAAGGCATGGTCAATCAAGATGGGATTTGCCCCTCTCTACTTGAGAGAGATATCTCTGGGCCCCTCGAGTGATCAGATCCAGAAATGCATGGCCATGCTACATAAGGTTAATAGTTAACCTAGTGAAGGAATTCCGAGTTACGGTATCGAGAAAGAGAGGTCAGCTTGGAGCTAGACCGAATATCGTGAGGCAAAGGGAAAGACATGTACTAAACCTTGTGATGGTTCATCCGATATGATCTTTGTATGCGTTTAGGAGTTGGCACGTCTTGCTAGAGGCTGCTACCAACTATTGACAGAATAAGTGTATTCGTGTCATGTCTACACGTATATGAACCTATAGGGTCATACACTTAAGGGGCTGGAAGCCTAATGAGGATTGGATCCGAATTAGACCAGGCTTAGGCTACTAATGGGCTGCCTATGTAGAAGCCCACTAGGGATGCCTATATAAGAGAGGGTGGGGCGAGCTGACCAGGGTTAGACCTTAGACCATTCTCCTCAGCCGCCACTCCTCATGCCTGTGTTGCACGCGCGGACCTTGTTGGAATTATGCCCTAGAGGCAATAATAAAGATGTTATTGTTATAATTCTTGTTCATGATAAAGTTTATATTTCATGCTAGAATTTTATTAAGAGGAAACTTTGATACTTGTGTGGTTTATTAACAACACCGTGTCCCTAGTACGCCTCTATGGACTAGATCATTGATTAATGATGGTTAAAGGTTTCCTAACCATAGACATGAGTTGTCGATTAATAATGAGATCATGTGATTAGGAGAATGATATGATGGACAAACCCAAATTAAGCAGAGCAATTACATCGTGTCATCGTGTTCATATTTGCGAAGCTTTTTCTTATGTCAAGTATTGTATTCCTTAGACCATGAGATAATACAACTCCCTGGTATCGGAAGAAAGCTTTGAGGTCATCAAACATCATCCTATGTGAGGGTGATCATAAAGGTGTCTCTCAGGTGATCGGAAAGTACTTGTTGGGTTGTATGTATCGAGATGGAACTTGTCCCTCCCGAGTCGGAGATATATACTTCGGGCCCACTCGGTAATCGATATCAACACCGCTTGGAAGCACATGGTTAAGGAGTTAATCACAAAGTGATATCGGATTACAGAACGAGTAAAGTACATGCTGTGAACGAGATTGAACTAGGTATACCGATACCAACGATCGAATCTCGGGCAAGTAAAATATCGCGTGATGAAGGGAATACATATATGGGATTAATTGAATCCTGGCATCGTGGTTCATCCGATATGATCATCGATGAATATGTGGGAGTCAATATGGGTTTCCAGATCCCATTGTTGATTATTGATAGAAGATCATGTATGCATATTCTCGAACCCGTAGGGTCACACACTTAACATGCCTCGACGCTAGGATATAATGGATAATTGGTTTATGAGTTTTTGTTCAGAGTCTCGGATGAGATCTAGCACATCACGAGAGGTTCCGAAATGGTTCGGAGAATAAGATTCATATAAAGGAAAGCAGTTTTTGGATTTCGGAATCGTTTCAGAGTTTATCGGTATTGTACCGGAAGGTTCTAGAAGGTTCCGGAGTGGGACCAACATGGGCCCACTTGTTGGGGGCCTGCGTGGGCCTAAGGGGAAGTGCCCTGGCCACATTGGGCGAGGGTCACAAGGCCCCAAAGGCCCAGCCGGCCAGCCTAGGGGAAACCCTAGGGGAGATATTCTAGAAGGAAGGGGGAAACTTGCCCCCCACTCCAACCCTTGGGGCCGCCACCCTAGGGCTTGGAGGAGGGGCCAAGGGGGCCGGCCAGCCCCCTATATAAAGAGGGCAGGGGAGCACCCTCCCCCTCCCACTCCTCCAACCCTAACCGCCGTCCTGCTGCCCCTCCACCTCTCTCTCTCTCTCCTGACTGCGCGTAGGCGCAGCCCTGCCGCAGAAACTCTCCACCATAGCACCACGCCGTCGTGCTGCAGATCCAATCCATCTCTCAACCCCACTTGCTGGACCAAGGAAGGAGGAGACGTCGTGGCATCGTACGTGTGCATCTCTCGGAGGCGCCGCCACTTGCGGTGCTGGATCAGATTGGATCGCGAGGAGGAGAAGGCTAGTTCGACTACATCACCCATGTTCTGTTGAACGTTTCCGCTGTGCGATTTATTCAAGGGTATGAAGATCTCATCTATCTCTCTCTCTTTGATTGTATCTCCTAGATTAGATCTTGGATTTCTTGTTCGCATCCGTAGAATTTTTTTGATTTACTATGCTGCGAAACCCTTCAGTGGTATCAGAGCTAGATCTATGCGTAGATGTGTTTCACGAGTAGAACGCAACATGCTTGTCGCGGGCGTTGATGTTTTCTGTTGCAAGCCTCTTGTTGTGTATTTCTTATGGCGCGGCATAGTGAGATCGAAGCGGTCCAGGCCAACTTTACGCGACCTCGTTCGCGAGACCGGCTCCGCACTTGACGTGTGGCTTGTTCCACACATGCGGCTGGTGGATGTCAGTTTCTCTCACTATAGTAGTCATGGGATTTACACTGGATGTTAGCAACCATAATATCACCGTTGTGGCTTTCCGTAGGTGAGAATCGTTCTTAGCTTGTTACTCCCATAAGCCACGTAAAACATGCAACAACAAAGTAGAGGCGTCTAACTTGTTTTTGCAGGGAGTGTTTTGTGATATGGTATGGCCCAAGACATGATGTGTATGATGTATGCAATG
The DNA here is from genome assembly GCA_916181665.1 of Avena sativa. Lineage (NCBI taxonomy): Eukaryota > Viridiplantae > Streptophyta > Magnoliopsida > Poales > Poaceae > Avena > Avena sativa. The sequence continues at coordinate 263,025,966 of OV702284.1, read as the reverse complement.
ATCATGTTTTGTAATATTTAACGACTTGCATGTCGATGAGTACACAACCGGCAGGAGCCATATGGTTGTCTTTATAATTGTGTATTACCTGTGTGTCAACTTCTTATACGCCATGTAATAGCTTTACTTTATTGCTAAGTAGTTAGCAATAGTTGTAGTTGCTATTTGTGATGGAGGCAATCATGGTGGAGTGATGGAGATCATGCTGGCGCGCACAAGATGGAGATCATTGCGCGGAGATTGGCTATACCATGTCACATAAAATTATATGCATGTGATGTTTATCCTTTTATGTATCTTATCATGCTTAGATCGCGACAGTAGCATTATAATATGATTCCTCACCTAAAGATCAAGATAAAATTGTGTTCTCCCCATGTATGCACCGTTGCGAAAGTTCGTCGTGTTCAAGCACCTCGTGATGATCGGGTGCTATAAGCTCCACGTTCACATACAACGGGTGCAAGCCAGTTTTGCACACGCGGAAATACTTGGGTTTGACTTGACGAGCCTAGCATGTACAGACATGGCCTCGGAACACACAAACCGAAAGGTTAAGCATGGGTCATATGAATGATATGATCGACACTTTGTTGTCCACCATTGAAACCACATCTCTTCTCGTGAAGATCGGATTAGGTGTGGTGAATTTGGATCATGTTCACTAAACAACTTGAGGGATGTTGAATTTAGTGGGAGTTCATATAGTAATTTGATTAAGTTGAACTAGTTATCATGAACATAGTCTAAATTGTATTTGCAAATTTTGTAGATCAAATGGCTAAGTCCAACTTCAACTTCAACGTTTTTGCTGAGAAAGAAAAGCTTAAGAACAATGGGTATAACTTCACCAACTGGTTCTGCAATCTGAGAATCATTCTCACTGGCGGTCAAAAGGACTATGTACTAGAGAAAGCGCTAGGTGACGCCCCTGCTACTGATGCGTCGGCTGATGAAAAAATTGTTTATCAATCGCGCAAAGATGATTATGGAGTGATTAAGAGTACCATGTTGTTTGCTATGGAACCAGACCTTCAAAATCGTCTGGAGGAGTTCGTTGGGTCCTTTGAGATACTTGAGGAACTGAAAACCATGTTTCAGACTCAGGCCCGTTCTGAGAGATACGAGATCTCTGAGAAGTTCTTTAACTGCAAGATGGAGGAAGGGAGTTCCGTTAGTGAGCACGCCATTAAGATGTCGGGCTACACTCAACGTCTTGAGCAACTGGACTGCAAGATTCCAGAAGAGCTCAAGATTGATAGAGTTCTGCAATCACTCCCTCCCAACTACAAAGGTTTTGTAGTCACTCACAATCAAATTGGTTCCACTGATACGATCACTGAGCTCTTCGCTAAGCTGAAAGCTGCGGAGGTGGATATCAAGAAAGATAATCATGTGTTTATGGTCAACAAGACCCCTAGCTTTAATAAAGGTAAGGGTGCAAAGAAATCCTTCAAGAAAGGCGGCGGCAAGAGCGTTTCCCCTGCTGAGAAGAAGCTCAATTATGGAGCTAAGCCGGACACTGAGTGCTTCTATTGCAAGGACAAGGGCCATTAGAAGCGCAACTGTCATAAGTACTTAGCGGACAAGAAGGCTGACACCATGAAAGGTATATTTGATATACATGTTATTGATGTTTACCTTACTAGCACTCATTGTAGTGCCTGGGTATTTGATACTGGTTCAATTGCTAATATTTGTAACTCGAAACAGGAGCTACGGAATAGACGGCGGCTAGCAAGGGATGAGGTGACGATGCGCGTTGGCAATGGATCAAAAGTTGATGTGATGGCCGTCGGCACGCTCTCCTTAGTTTTACCTTCGGGATTACTTTTAAACCTTAATAAGTGTTATTATATGCCTGCGTTGATCATGAACATCATATCTGGATCGTGTTTATTGCAAGACGGTTATTCATTTAAACTGGAGAATAATGGTTGTTCTATTTACATGAATACCATCTTTTATGGTCATGCACCTGTTGTGAATGGTTTATTTCTTCTGAATCTCGAAAGCAATGAAACACACATCCATAACATTGAGGCTAAGAGATGCAAAGTAGATAGTGATAATCCAACTTATTTGTGGCACTGCCGTCTAGGTCATATTGGTGTAAAACGCATGAAGAAACTCCATTCTGATGGACTTTTGGAGTCTCTTGATTTTGAATCATTTGACACGTGCGAGCCGTGCCTCATGGGCAAGATGTTTAAAACCCCGTTCTCCTGAATAATGGAGCGAGCAATGGACTTATTGGAAATCATACATACCGATGTAATGCGGACCGATGAGTGTTTCGACGCGCGGTGGATATCGCTATTTTCTCACTTTTACTGATGACTTAAGTAGATATGGGTATATCTATTTAATGAAACATAAATCTGAAACATTTAAAAAGTTCAAGGAATTTCAGAACGAAGTGGAAAACCATCGTAACAGGAAAATTAAATTTCTACGATCCGATCGTGGAGGTGAATATTTGAGTTATGATTTTCTCACGCATCTTAAAGCAAGCGGAATCGTTTTGCAACTCACGCCACCCGGAACACCACAGCGCAATGGTGTGTCTGAACGCCGGAATCGAACTCTATTAGATATGGTGCGATCAATGATGTCTCTTACAGATTTGCCGTTATCATTTTGGGGTTATGAATTAGAAACCCCTGCATTCACTTTAAATAGGGCACCATCTAAATCCGTTGAGACGACATCGTATGAACTGTGGTTTGGTGATAAACCTAAGTTGTCGTTTCTTAAAGTTTGGGGATGTGAATCTTACGTCAAGAAGTTGATGCCGGACAAGCTCGAACCCAAAGCGGAGAAATGAGTCTTCATAGGATACCCTAAGGAAACGGTTGGGTATACCTTCTACCACAGATCCAAAGGCAAAGTGTTTTTCGCAAAGAACGGATCCTTTCTTGAGAAGGAGTTTCTCTCGAAAGAAGTGAGTGGGAGGAAGGTAGATCTAGACGAGGTTATTGAACCTTCTCTCGAGTTGGAGAGTAGCGCAACACCTAAAATTGTTCCAGTGCCGTCTGCACCAACAAGGGAGGAAGCTAATGACGAGGACCATGAAACTTCGAATGATGCTAATACTGAACTTCGCAGGTCGACAAGGTCACGTGCCACTCCTGAATGGTACGACAACCCTGTCTCAACCGTCTTGTTGTTAGACAACAGTGAACCTGCGAATTATGAGGAAGCAATGATGAGCCCAGACTCTGAGAAATGGCTAGAGGCCATGAAATCCGAATTGGGATCCATGAGCGAAAACCAAGGATGGACTTTGGTGGACCCTCCTAGAGACCGTAAGCCGTTGAGTGCAAATGGATTTTCAAGAAGAAAACGGACGCAGATGGTAATGTTACTATCTATAAAGCTCGATTTGTCGCAAAAGGGTTTCAACAAGTTCAAGGTGTTGACTACGATGAGACTTTCTCTCCCGTAGCGATGTTTAAGTCCATTCGGATTTTATTAGCAATTGCTGCGTTTCATGATTATGAAATATGGCAGATGGATGTCAAGACTGCGTTCCTCAATGGTAACATTGATGAAGAGTTGTATATGATGCAGCCCGAAGGTTTTGTCGATCCTAAGGATGCTGATAAGGTGTGCAAACTTCAGCGTTCCATTTATGGACTGAAGCAAGCATCTCGGAGTTGGAACCTTTGTTTCGATAAAGTGATCAAGAGTTTTGGATTTGTTCCAAATTGCTACGAAGCTTGTATCTACAAGAAAGTGAGTGGGAGCTCGGTGACATTTTTAGTACTATATGTGGATGACATATTGATTATTGGAAATGACATTGGTATGCTTAACGATGTGAAGAGTTATTTGAATAAATGTTTTTCAATGAAAGACCTAGGAGAAGCTGCTTATATATTAGGCATCAAAATCTATAGAGATAGACAAAGACGCCTAATAGCTTTAAGCCAAAGTACATATGTAGACAAAGTTCTGAAAAGGTTCAGAATGGATAAAGCAAAGAAAGGTTCATTGCCCATGTTGTCAGGTAAGATATTGAGCAAGGCTCAGTGTCCAGCTACGGTAACAGATAGAGATACTATGAGCAAAGTGCCATATGCCTCGGCCATAGGTTCTATTATGTATGCCATGCTATGTACTAGACCGGATGTGTCCAATGCTCTTAGTTTGACGAGCATATACCAAAGTGATCCAGGAGTGGAACACTGGACAGCCGTAAAGAACATACTAAAGTATTTAAATAGGACTAAAGAAATGTTCTTGGTCTATGGAGGTGATGAGAAGCTCGTCATAAAGGGTTACGTCGATGCTAGTTTTGACACCGACCTGGATGATTCTAAATCTCAGACAGGATACATTTATATTTTGAATCGAGGAGCTGTGAGCTGGAGAATCTTCAAGCAAAGCGTGATCGTGGGATCTACAACAGAAGCAGAATACATGGCTGCTTCAGAAGCGTCAAGTGAAGGAGTTTGGATCAGGAACTTCATCACTGAGCTTGGTGTGGTTCCAAGTGCCTTGGACCCACTAGAGATATTGTGCGACAACACTGGCGCCATAGCACTGGCTAAGGAACCAAGATATCATCCAAAGACCAAGCACATCAACCGCCATTTTCATATAATTCGATATTATATAGCAGATGGAGATCTGAAGATTGGCAAAGTACACATGGATCTGAATGTCGCAGATCCATTGACTAAACCTCTTCCACGAGCAAAACATGATCAACACCTTAATGCCATGGGTGTTAGATTGTTGCCAGATGTAAACTAGATTATTGACTCTATTGCAAGTGGGAGACTGTTGGAATTATGCCCTAGAGGCAATAATAAAGATGTTATTGTTATAATTCTTGTTCATGATAAAGTTTATATTCCATGCTAGAATTGTATTAAGCGAAAACTTTGATACTTGTGTGGTTTATGAACAACACCGTGTCCCTAGTATGCCTCTATGGACTAGCTCATTGATTAATGATGGTTAAAGGTTTCCTAACCATAGACATGAGTTGTCGATTAATAATGAGATCATGTCATTAGGAGAATGATATGATGCACAAACCCAAATTAAGAAGAGCAATTAGATCGTGTCATATTGTTCATCTTTGCAAAGCTTTTTATTATGTCAAGTATTGTATTCCTTAGACCATGAGATAATACAACTCCCTGGTATCGGAAGAAAGCTTTGAGGTCATCAAACATCATCATATGTGAGGGTGATCATAAAGGTGTCTCTCAGGTGATCGGAAAGTACTTGTTGGGTTGTATGTATCGAGATGGAATTTGTCCCTCCCGAGTCGGAGAGATATACTTCGGGCCCACTCGGTAATCGATATAAACATCGCTTGCAAGCACGTGGTTAAGGAGTTAATCACAAAGTGATATCGGATTACGGAACGAGTAAAGTACTTGCTATGAACGAGATTGAACTAGGTATACCGATACCAACGATCGAATCTCGGGCAAGTAAAATATCGCGTGACGAAGGGAATACATATATGGGATTAATTGAATCCTGGAATCGTGGTTCATCCGATATGATCATCGATGAATATGTGGGAGTCAATATGGGTTTCCAGATCCCGCTGTTGATTATTGATAGAAGATCATGTCTGCATATTCTCGAACCCGTAGGGTCACACACTTAACATGCCTCGACGCTAGGATAGAATGGATAATTGGTTTATGAGTTTTTATTCGGAGTCTCGGATGAGATCCAGGACATCAAGAGAGGTTCCGAAATGGTCCGTAGAATAAGATTCATATAAAGGAAAGCATTTTTTGGATTTCGGAATCGTTTCGGAGTTTATCGGTATTGTACCAGAAGGTTCTAGAAGGTTCCGGAGTGGGACCAATGTGGGCCCACTTGTCGAGGGCCTGCGTGGGCCTAAGGGTAAGTGCCCTGGCCGCATTGGTCCAGGGGCACAAGGCCCCAAAGGCCCAGCCGGCCATCCTAGGGGAAACCCTAGGGGAGATCATCTAGAAGGAAGGGGAAACTTGCCCCCCACTCTAACCCTTGGGGCCGCCGCCCTAGGGCTTGGAGGAGGGGCCAAGGGGGCCGGCCAGCCCCCTATATAAAGAGGGAAGGGGTGCACCCTCCCCCCACTCCTCCAACTCTAGCCGCCGTCCTGCTGCCCCTCCACCTCTCTCTCTCCCGACTGTGCGTAGGCGCAGCCCTGCCACAGAAACTCTCCACCATAAAACCACGCTGTCGTCCTGTAGATACAATCCATCTCTACACCCCACTTGCTAGACCAAGGAAGGAGGAGACGTCGCGGCACCGTACGTGTGCATCTCTCGGAGGCGTCGCCACTTGCGGCGCTGGATCGGATCGGATCGCGAGGAGGAGAAGGCTATTTCGACTACATCACCCACGTTCCGTTGAACGTTTCCGCTGTGCGATTTCTTCAAGGGTATGAAGATCACATCTATCTCTCTCGTTGATTGCATATCCTAGATTAGATCTTGGCTTTCTTTTTCGCATCCATAATTTTTTTTTGATTTACTATGCTGCGAAACCCTTCAGACCTAGAAGTCCGGCGTCTGACGCTTCCACCCTGTACGTGTGGATACCTTGGAGGCGCTGCATCTGTGGCGTTTGGATGAGCCGCGCAAGGGGAGCTGCTCGTGGGATGAGAACAAGGAGGAGACGTGGAACGTTTGCACTGCCTCGACGCGCTTCATCAATTCCGCAAATGCGCGTCTAGTGGTAATCCCGTGATCTATGACAATAGTAATCCTGGTATACGCGGTAGAATTTTTTTCATTTGCGCTAGTGTAGCCTACCCGTATCCCTTCAAATGGAGTATAAAGACCAAAGGGGTTAGACTTATACTTAGATTATAAGCACGTTGTGCATCATTGGACGTATCGGTCCACGTCGCGCTTCATCGTTGGACAAAAATAGTGCATTGACAACATGTCATATGTCTTTTTCACGACTAAAGTAACCCATTAAGCCTCCTCCATGAACTTCTTGGAGTAGCAAAATTTGGATAGACGACTTCGGAACCCAAATTTTGTTTTGCTTGAAAACAAAACCTTTGTGCAAATAGAAGTCGTGTCGTGGTGGTGTCATGGAAGATGCCATGGGTAGGCTTAAGTTGTGGGCCGAATGTACGCTTGTGGTAACCGAGGAGGGAGTGCACGGTCAGCCGCGCACAATGAACTATCGAGACTTAGGATTTTTATTCCTCCTCGATGTTTACAAGTTCTCCTAGAGCTGTTCAAGAATAGACTCTAGGCACTAGTTCACTATTTGGTCCAACCTCCTCAAACCCTAGCTATGCCCCTCCTTTTATAGGCAATGGGGTTTCTAGGTTACAACTTTGGGCCCTAGGGTTACTGTTTGGATCTTTCTCCTTACTATGCAGGCCGGGCCATGGGCCAGCCCTAAGCCCCTAACCCAGTCAGCAAAGCTGTATAGCCAACGGTCCTTCCATACGTAGACGCCTGCTCCATGGCGTCATACGGTGCTTTATACGTCTCTCCTTGCTTTTGGGCGTCACCCGGCTCCTTTATCATGACCCGACGTCACCCTTCTCTTTTTACCATGCTTTACCATGGTACCTCCTTGATCTTACTCGGAAATCAGCCATGTGTGTCCTTCTTGACCCGAACTTCCCTGGTGAGATTCGGCCTGGCGTTACCTGCAAGACAAATAAATTTGTCCTATGCGGGCCGACGTACTTATTATGCCGACCTTACAAAGACTTCGTATCTCGGCCGTCGTGACTTGGCCAGTGGTTTCTTTGACTCGACCTAAGCCAAGCTGGGCAATGTTTTGCCCCTTATGACCCTACCGGGGGTTATCCCCCGTACAAGTCATCAAATCCCTTGTGAATAGAACACTTTGAAAAGATTTGGCCAAAGAAGGGTCAAAAGAATACAAATCTTTGTTATCATCAAGACCCAAAACTTTTATCTCAAGGCGCGTAAGTAGGATTGTGTTTTTACAAAAAAGAGCATCCACAACCACATTATCTTTGCCCTTTTTGTATTTCACAATACAAAGGGAAATACTCAATAAATTCAACCCACTTCCTGTGCCTTTTTCTCAAGTTGGCTTGACCCTTTAGATACTTCAACAATGCAAAGTAAATTAGGGGCAGCCTGGTGGCTCTCTGGCAGCGGGGTTTGAGGGGAAAGGAAGAGGAGAGGGAGGGGATTTATCAGGCGTGATCGCGAGGATTAATCGTCGAGCCATTACCATGAATTTACTCCGAGGAGTTAACGGCCGGGAGGCGTGGTCAGCGCGCGCGGGTGAAGACGATGACGACGTGGTCGTGGGCCTGGTTAGTCAGCGAGTGAGAGAGTGTGGGGTGGGGTCCAGTCGTCATTCTCTGTGCGGGTTGGTTCGTGAGTGAAAACGATTCGCTACGGGTGGGGTGGGGAGATGGGCTTGCTGGGCCAGTGGGTCTTGCTGGGCTGGGTCGACCTTGTTCATTTTTTTTTGTTCCTGTTTCTTTTTTCTTTTTCCATTTCTTTTATTCTATTTTTATTTTGATTAATTATTTCAAACATCAATTTTATTTCAAACCTCAACCAAAATTTGTGTAGATTCATATACTGATTAATAACACATTCCAAAGTCAAAATTAGAATAATTTATTTATTCTTTTTAGGGTCTTTTAATTATTTAAAATAGCCTCTAGTATTAATTAAATAAGATTTAATAATATTTTTTAATCTCCATTCGAATTCAAATCACCACCAAACTTTGGGTGAATTTTAATTCTGTTTATCAACATATTTCAAAGTCCAAAATGAAATAATTCTTTTACTCTTTTAGGATCTATTAATAATTAAATAAATAGACCATAATCTTTAATTCAAATAGGTTTTAATTTATTTTAAAACTCGTTTTGAAATCTAAATAATATCAAAATCTTTTCAGAAGGTTTCATTTGAAAGACTAAAACACTTGGAATTCTTATTTTAAAATCTTTAATAAATTTTAATGTTTATTTGAAAGGAAAAAGCTTTTACTTAAATAAAATTTGATATTAATAAATCCTTACTATTTTATTTAAATAAACCCTTATTCTTTTTAACAAATAGAAATAATTTATTTCATTTGCTTGGCCAAGATTTAATTTGGCTCTTTAAAATAATCCTTATTTATATTTCTACCTATGCTTATCAAAACCATAACTTTTTATTTAAAGATCCAAAAATAGTGATTCCAACTATTAAAACTTTATTTATTATTTGTTTACCTTTTAAATTCATTTAGGATTATTTTCTCACCATTTGGTATGGATTTCTAGGTGGTTGCTTTATTAGCTTTGGGAAATCAATTTCCTTATCTTAATTAATTCATAAGATTTTATCTATGGCTCCAAATTAAGTGAATCCAATTCATATGGTTTTATAATATTTCTAATAATCATTCTTGATCAATTTGAAATGTTTGTTTGGCCAATTTTTATATGGATCAAATCCATAGGGTTGGAGATAACTTGGAAATGATTTTCTTCCATTAGGGTTTTAGGGTTTTGGTTTATTCTCCAAGTGTTTAAATTTCAAGATGCATTTTATGAGGAATGCATTCCACTTGATTTGAATTTAGTTAGATTCAAACATCAACCAAAGTTTGTTCAAGATGGGATTTTAAGTTTCCATTTAGAAACAAAAGTTTCTTTTCACCCTAAATTTCAACAATTATTTATTTGGTTTATTTATTTTTCACATTACAAGATTTGGAAAATCTTGGGATGTGACAGGCCACCACCCTTAAAATAAATCTCGTCCCGAGATTTGGGGAGGCTAGGGGTTATAAGTTGGCTCAAATCAACTAGGGTACTACCACCCTTAAAAATTTTCCAACTAGATTACATCTTGGCTTTCTTGGGATCTTGTTGAAATCTCTCTGGGCAAACATCTGCATAGTGTCCTTTGTTTCCACACTTGAAACATGTGACAAGGCTGAGATCCTTCATAGGCTTTATCTTGTGCTTCATATTTTCTGGACAATTGCTTGCATAATGTCCTTGGTTACCACAATTGTAACATGTGATAAGATTGAGTTCTTCACGTATCTTCTGTGGACAAGTTGACACATAATGGCCTAGCTCTTTGTAGCTGTTGCACCATACTTGGCTAATCTCCTTATACTTTTTCTTCTTCTCTGTACATTCATTGGCATAGTGTCCCATCTCTTTGCAATGACAACATTGCACTTGGCTTTTGTCTTTCTTCTTCTTGGGTTTCTCCAAAGCTAGGAGTGCTTCTAGTTCATGCTCTTCATATCTTATTTCAAAGGTGGGAAAGTTTCCTGGTCTCCTTGACCTTTTCCTTGGATAATACATATGTCTCCTCTTTGGTCCTTTGAATTGAGTCATATTGCATGGAGGTGCAAGCTGAGATTTTCCTTTGTCTTCATCCTTCTTGGTAGAAGTTGTTTTCTCAGAGTAGTCTGCAATCAGTTGTTGCACTCCACCTTGTTTCCTTTGTTGAACTATGTAATAGATGGGGCATTGGATAGGGACATGATTATTTCCTTCACATAGGAAACAAGTAGCTTGGGATGTGAGGCATTGATTATTTGGATGTTTCTCTTCATATTTGGGGCATTGATCTTCATACTCTTTGGAAGTGTGATCCTTGTCTCCACAAATATTACAAGCTTGGGTTCCTTCTAGAATATCATCCTTGACATCCTTGTTGTCACAAACTCCTTGGGAAGAGTTGTCTCCCATGTTGATCATTTGATCTGTCACCTTATGCAACAATTGGGTTTGGGTTTCCAAAAACCTTTGCATGGTTGGATCTAACTCACTGGTGTTGGCTAAAAATTGAGCTGTCACTTGATTCAACTGGGTTTGGGTTACTATGAGTTCTCTCATGTTGTCCTCTTGGTTGTTGTTGTTGCCATCCTTGATGTTGGAGTTTATTGGAGTAGTCATCTGTTTAGTTTGGATTGGGATTAGAATAGGCAAAATATTTCTAAGGAATTAATTCTAATTACACACATGACAATTCACTCAAGTAATGTGCAAGCAATCACAAACAAACATTCCACTCAAACAACAAGTTTCAAGCATATTTTTTTAGGCAACAAAATATTTTTGCTACACCACATAGGTTGGTGAGTTTAATTTAAACTAAAAATGGTGGTCCAACTATATGGTTAACTTGAAATCATTCCATCATTCTTAGTTGATTCTTCTTGAATGAGATCATGGTTTCCTTGGGAAAATTTCTTGTGTCTTGGTCACAAAACTTCAAAGGTGATGATGATTCCTTCTAAGTTGTGTTTCCTTAGTCCTCAAGTCTTGAGTAACATTTCTTGTCTCAATTATAGTCCTTAGTGATATCCAAGGTTGAAGTCCTTGTTGAGACTAAGGTTGAGATCACTTGAAGATGTTGAAGTCATTTGAATTGATGAAGTCCTTTGCACATGGTGAAGTCTTTGGACATGGGGTAGGCTTTGTCCATCAAGTTTGAAATAGAAGAGATGTAGAATCAAAATCAAAAGGTTGAGGAAAGAGTATACAAGATTGTCTGTAAATAAGTTTTAGAACAAATACAACTCCTATTTTTCTAAGGGGTTTGTCCAATCCTAGGTTTACAAATCCTACAGGCAACACAATGCTCTGATACCATCTGTAAGGTTACCAACCTTTAATAAGGTAGAGATCCATGTGTTTACAATGCTAGTCCCTGGATCAATAGCTAGCATCCACAGTTAAGATGTAATATCAAGAAACAAAGGTCATAGTACAACTTTATAACCAGGAATAACATAATTTATTACATCTTTCATAGCTCATTTGGCTATCTCATTACAATGCAGCAGAATATAACAATAGCATGGGGTCCTTCATCTTCAAAGTGCCACAGGCAGTCATGTTGGTTGTAGACTTGTAATCCTAATCAATAAACTTCACTAACATCAAACAAACCTGCAACATAATAAGTTACAGCCACAAGGGTCAATACATTTGAATTGTATTGGCAAGTGATACTATGGTAGTATAGTGGAGTCTATCATCTATATGCATTTGGCTAAGTGGAGCTTAGGCTTGCTTTGCTCAAAATATATTTCCCTTATCCTTTGAAATCACTAAGTTTTTGTTTGTCAAAAATCACCCAAGGCATCTCCCAATAGAAATTGGTGATCCTTCAACCCTTGTTCAACCATAAGTTTTTAACTTAGAAATTGGGATGAGGAGATTCTTGATAGCTTCCATGTCTTGATGCTCAAATTGTCCTTTACGAGGGACATGGCTAAGTACTTAGATTTTACACTCTGCAGAGGTGGTGCACTTTCCCCACAAGACTTGGTTTACCAAGACAAGATCTTTCAGAAGCCTTCCCTTAGACCAGAATGGACGCGTTCCAACCTATCATCCCCTACCACAAACTGTCGATTTGGCTAAGTTATTGCAACCTATATGATCCAGGCAGAGCCCATAATGCCAAGTGGCTGCACTTGAAGCTTCTCAACATTTGACATCTCAAATCTCTTTGTTCCTGGGTGGCCATCCACAAGTGAGATAAACAAGGTAAACCATAGAAATGGTCCTTGTGAACCACTCAACACAAACCATTCCTTCCATTCCACCTAGGTGATTCATTCACTTACTCGTTTTATTAAACAAAACACAAGTCCTTGACTTAGAAATATTCCATAGTATGAATATATATTCCACCCTTGTTTTCTACTAGCTAAGCTAAGCATGATAGTAGTAGGAACCTTAACTTAGAAAAATTCTACTAAGGTTTCATCTACTAGGATTTCCCATGGCATAGTTTATACTTAGCAAAATTCCATGCAAGTCCTACTTAGAAATATCACTAATGCATAGTGAAAACAATGGGACAAAAGTATGAAGCATCACTTGCCTTTTTGGTAGAGAATATAAGTTCACTCCTTGATCTTTGCAATAATCACACTCTTCAAATTCCACTACAATTCAATCAAGCAAGCAATATTTCAATCTACATTCAAGCAAAACATCACATAAAATGATAGAAACAAAACAATGCATGCAAGCATGCTAAAGATTGTTTTATTTGGAAAAGTGGTTTCTAGTAGGTTATAAACATTTGAAAACACCTATTGGGCATTTTATAAAGTGGCAAAAATCATTTGCAAAATATTTTATCTATAAACCATTTTTAAATCAAAGCATTATTTTATGTAGTTGAAAAATGCTTTTAATAAGGCAACAATCTATAGGGTTCATCAAAATATATTTTTATATCATAAAACCTTGTGTTTAGGGTCAGAGAGTTTAAATAAAAACATTTCCCAAAGGTTTTCTCCAAAAGCATTTTTAATTAAATAAACATTATTTTTATTTGACTAGAAATGCTTTAAATCAAAGATTTACTTTTTAGCTTTACCAAATACATTTTCAAATCCATGAGTTGGTTTCTAAGGTCAGTAGGTTCAAAACAAACCATTTGCCAAAGGTTTTATCTCAAAAATCATTTAGAACAAATTTTATATTCTAAATATGCCTACATAAGTTTCTGCAAAAACAATCAGTTTAACAGAAACATTTTACTAAACAAAGGGCATGGTCAAAAATTACTTGTCTTGCTTATTCCATTGATATAAAATTTGCAAAATTTGGACGTGTGGTTTTAAAGTTATGAATTTTTCAAATTAGAACATCAAAAATAGATCATTTCTGGTTTTATTCAAACGGACAGGGCCACATGTCTTGTTTCTATTCGTCTGTACCGCTTCGTGCGGATCGACAGTTGCGAGGCGTTGGATCTAAGTGACATCGCACGGCTCAGAGGCTCTCGTACCCCTTCGGTTAAATTCTATCCTCTCCACTCGATCGAAATCGAACGGTGCATAGCACGCTTGCCAACGAGTGGCGGCGCTGGCGGCGGCAGGTGGCGGCGCGCGGTCAGACGGTGGCGGTGTCGACGTTACAGGAAGCGAGAGAGCGAAGGGAGATGCTCACCGAGTTCGCCGTGGCGTGGAGATGCTCGAGGTGGTCCTTGTTGGCGAAGGGGCGCTCGGGGTCGACGGAAATTCTTCACCGGAGTACGCAGCAGCGTCGGGCACGCTCTGATGTTGACGGGTTGGAGGCTACGAAGTGCGCTAGGACACGAAACATGCGGCATTAGATGTGGACGAGTTCACTGGTCACAGGCGTATCATCGGAAAAACGAGGGGCAGTCAGAAGGTTACCAGGGAAGTCGCCGGAGAGGGAGCAGATGGCAGCGATGTTCTGTTGGAGACGTAGTCGTCGTTGCAGAGCACGCGCGGGCGAGCTGGCGCTACGGGGAGGTTCGCCAGGAGGTGGGGAGCAAGTGAGCATGGTCGAGGGGGAAAGGGCCGGCGAGGTATGGCTGGAATCGTCGCCGGAAGACGTCGGAGACAGCGGCAATGCAAAGTAAATTAGAGGCAGGCTGGTGGCTCTCTGGCAGCGGGGTTTGAGGGGAAAGGAAGAGGAGAGGGAGGGGATTTATCAGGCGTGATCGCAAGGACTTGAATTCACGGTAATGGTCAGCGCGCGCGGGTGAAGACGATGACGACGTGGCCGTGGGCCTGGTTAGTCAGCGAGTGAGAGAGTGTGGGGTGGGGTCCAGTCGTCATTCTCTGTGCGGGTCGATTCATGAGTGAAAACGATTCGCTGCGGGTGGGGTGGGGAGATGGGCTTGCTGGGCCATTGGGTCTTGTTGGGCTGGGTCGACCTTGTTCATTTTTTTGTTCCTGTTTCCTTTTGTTTTTCCATTTCTTTTATTCTGTTTTGATTTTGATTAATTATTTCAAACATCAGTTTGATTTCAAACCTCAACCAATATTTGTGTAGATTCATATACTGATTAATTACACATTCCAAAGTCAAAATTAGAATAATTTATTTATTCTTTTTAGGGTCTTTTAATTCTTTAAAATAGGCTCTAGTATTAATTAAATAAGATTTAATAATATTTTTCAATCTCCATTTGAATTCAAATCACCACCAAACTTTGGGTGAATTTTAATTCTGTTTATCAACATATTTCAAAGTCCAAAATGAAATAATTCTTTTATTCTTTTAGGATCTATTAATAATTAAATAAATAGACCATAATCTTTAATTCAAATAGGTTTTAATTTATTTTAAAACACTTTTTGAAATCTAAATAATATCAAAATCTTTTCAGAAGGTTTCATTTGAAAGACTAAAACACTTGGAATTCTTATTTTAAAATCTTTAATAAATTTTAATGTTTATTTGAAATGAAAAAGCCTTTACTTAAATAAAATTTCATATTAATAAATCCTTATTATTTTATTTAAATAAACCCTTATTCTTTTTAACAAATAGAAATAATTTATTTCATTTGCTTGGCCAAGATTTAATTTGGCTCTTTAAAATAATCCTTATTTATATTTCTACCTATGCTTATCAAAACCATAACTTTTTATTTAAAGATCCAAAAATAGTGATTCCAACTATTAAAACTTTATTTATTATTTGTTTACCTTTTAAATTCATTTAGGATTATTTTCTCACCATTTGGTATGGATTTCTAGGTGGTTGCTTTATTAGCTTTGGGAAATCAATTTCCTTATCTTAATTAATTCATAAGATTTTATCTATGGCTCCAAATTAAGTGAATCCAATTCATATGGTTTTATAATATTTCTAATAATCATTCTTGATCAATTTGAAATGTTTGTTTGGCCAATTTTTATATGGATCAAATCCATAGGGTTGGAGATAACTTGGAAATGATTTTCTTCCATTAGGGTTTTAGGGTTTTGGTTTATTCTCCAAGTGTTTAAATTTCAAGATGCATTTTATGAGGAATGCATTCCACTTGATTTGAATTTAGTTAGATTCAAACATCAACCAAAGTTTGTTCAAGATGGGATTTTAAGTTTCCATTTAGAAACAAAAGTTTCTTTTCACCCTAAATTTCAACAATTATTTATTTGGTTTATTTATTTTTCACATTACAAAATTTGGAAAATCTTGGGATGTGACACACGACAAGATACGCGGCCTGTGGAGATTTTGGATGGCCCAAGACCATGACGTCTTCGGATCCTTGGAGAACAAGACTAGAATAGATAGATTTTCAAAGGGTACGAACACTAATCTATAACCGACTCGACCTTCTCCCGGGACCTACCTATCTATATAAAGCCTAGGAGGACACGACGAGGAGGACAATACTCACCTCACGCCAGATCGCATCTGCGCACCCCTGTAACCTTCGGTTCCGCTGTAATCAATAGCAGACAAGCAGGAGTAGTGTTTTCCCTCTAGGGTCCTGAACCTGGGTAAACCTCGTGTCCCCGTGTTGCTTGTCTATTAACCGTTCCGCGATCTCCAGCATCCCCATCTTCTCCAAAACCCAAGTCCATAACAATGGGCATTGACGAGATCGAACCTTGTCAACTGGCGCCGTCTATGGATGAATTAGCCAGATGCGATCTGGCCGCCGTCGATGACGAGAGATCCAGCCCGGAATATGACTCCAAGCAAAGCAGATCAGTTCCCTAGAAATAGATGAATCGTAGATTGTTGAATCATAGATCTTTGATGATAGGACCATCATGACCGCACGATCAGGGCCCCCAATTTCCATAGAGCCAAAGTGCGACTCGATACCGAGCCAGGACTCACAAAGAGTTATGAAGCAAGCGACATGGAGAAGAGAATTGGGAGATAGATGATGTATCTGGATCCCATAGAAGAAAAGGAGTCCAAGAAGGAAATCGTGGATAGGAAGCGAAAGACCGTGAAGGATAAAGGCAACAAACATCACCCGAAACCCTACGGGTGGACGGGGGATTACCACATATCCAGGAAGCCTGACGTCCTCCTTGTTCCGGGGGATCAACCCAGCATTGCACAACATGTGCAGATCCATGTCACGCACCTCTATGCGCCTCCACCCACCGTCTGTGCTGCGGGTGGTCGCGGCGTCCTTCTTGCCGCCGGCGGCGGCGCTCGAGCCAGCTCCAGCGGTGGTCTTTTTCGACTTGCCCATGGTGCGGTGTCGAGAGCAGTGGTGCACGCGAATAAAAGAAGAAGGTAATGAACGGAGAACTTCCAGTGCGCAGGAAAAAAGAAGCAGTGCTCGTGAAAATGGAGACAATGGCGAGAAACAAATGGCAAAGGGTAAAAATAAACTATTGTTTGCCTGCGGTATAAAAGGAGAAAGAAGATGAACACGAGCCATTGATACAGAAGCCCTAACGCGCATGCAAGATCCAACCCTACGCGTGTCAGCACAACAATGAATCATCGTCAACACGCCGTTCACTATGCACTGAAACCGAGGTGATGCCATAATTTTCGCCAAGTCTGCGCGTGATTAGCCAAATTCAAGTCAGACGGTGGGACCCATGGTCGTTCCGTCGCATCATCTCTGCCGCCGCAGACTGTTGAGATCACCAATCGTCAGCACTGACGTCATCAAGGCTAAAGCTAGCAACGATCATCAAGGCTAAAGCTAGCAACGACTGGAAATTTTTGGCCGATTAATCAAGTACTTACTCAAATCTACGATTCGAGAAAATTCTCGGGGGCTACTCCTATCAGGAGCGTTGGCCGCGCACATGGTTATACGCCGTGGGTACGCAACGTTAGCATACCTGGTCCAGCCCAAGGAAGGCCCACGGCAAGATACTTGGCCTGCGGATATTTTGGATGGCCCAAGCCCATGACGTCTTCGGATCCTTGGAGAACAAGACTAGAATAGATAGATTTTCAAAGGGTACGAACCCTAATCTGTAACCGACTCGACCTTCGCCCGGGACCTGCCTATCTATATAAAGGCTAGGAGGGAACGACGAGGAGGACAATACTCACCTCATACGTACCTCACACCAGATCACATCTGCGCACCCCTATAACCTTTGGTTCCGCCGTAATCAAGAGAGGACAATCAGGAGTAGGGTTTTCCCTCCGGGGGTCTGAACCTAGGTAAACCTCGTGTCCCCGTGTTGCTTGTCTGTTAACCGTTCCGCGATCTCCAGCATCCCCATCTTCTCCAAAACCCAAGTCCATAATAATGGGAATTAACGAGATCTAACCTCGTCAACGCATCATCCAAGGATGGTCGCGGCTTAGGAGTATTCAGAGTGACAATAGGAACCTCACCCGAAGGACCCTAGAGGCAAACAAATCAAGACATGAACATCACAAGTATCTCTGGCAACAGCTCAAAACATAATTTATATACATCAAGGCCACCTCGTGGCATAAGTTGGGTCTGTTCATCAGCAAAAGGTTACATTAGAAAAGCAAAAGGATAAACTATCCTAACTACAACATAGGGGCCTAAGCACCCGCATCCGGAGTGGCCTCGGATCCATACCGTCTGCTCTTGGCCTCCTCCTGCTGCTTTGCCGCGTATTCGGCCATGAGGTCGATAAGCTTAGGCCCATAGCGCTTACAGCGATAGGCAAAGAGGGCGAACGCTACCTCTGAGCCATCTGCAGCCGTTGGCATCCGGGACGTTATGTGCGGCAGATCCAGCTCCGCTCCGGATGCCATCGCCATCGCCAACCCCATGGAGGCGTCGATGCCCTTCTGCTTGCGCTTATACGCCGCGAGAGCATCCTCCGATAGAGCATCCGCAAGGGCATCGACATCCTCAAGGGCAGCGCCCTTGGGGACGACCTCCTTGTAGAAACGCCTTTGCACTTCCTTGCCCTTTGCCAAGGAGCCAGTGGCATTGCTGCAGCGATCTTTGATCGTTGCGGTGGCATCGGCCAAAGCATCTCGATGCTCCAGCACACCACGATCAAACGTGATGCCTGAAGCGTCTGAACCAAAGAGAAAAAGTACACGAATAAGCGTAAGATAAGACGAAGTCGAAAAAACAAGTGAAAAAATTCACCAGAGAAGGCTTTGGCTGCAGCCATAAGCCTATCTGTCATCTCCTTCTCGCGAGCAGCTGCCGCAGCAGCGAGTTGCTCCTCGCGATTGGCAGCCTCTTTCTCCACGCGCTCCTTGGCCTCCGCAGCATCTGCAGCCTTCTTATCCGCTCGACCAAGTCTCTTCTCGAGAGCGTCTAGCCACCTGGGGATGAACTATAAAAGGGTGAGTACATTACGCACCTTGAAGCTGCTGCATGCTAGCCTCCAGCGCCAAGTGCTGCTGGATAAGGAGGTTGGCGTTGTGTACAAAGGGCTACAACAGAATGAAAAACCATCAGAGAAGGCTCGGGGGCTACGCCCCGCAAGAGCAACATGACCAACGGGTCACCCGAAAGGGCTTGGGGGCTCCCCAAGGGATAAAGTAGAAAATACTTACATGTTCAGGCGTGGACTCTGAAGTTCTGCGTGCAGTCTTTTGAGTTACGACTGCCCGAGCTTCTCGCTTGGAGAAGTTCGGGCCATCATCCCCAGAGTCGGCTGCCACCTGCAGAGGAGAAGCTGTCGGTTTTGACTCCCCTACAGCCTCCTGAGTGCCCTCGCTAAGAGGCTCCTCCGAAGAATGGCTGAAAGAAAAAAGTTTGATCAGACAAACAACCTACAAGTGACAGTAAACAATTCAGATGAAATCACTTACGAATCAATGTCCGATAAGTTGAAGACGGGCGCCGCCTTCTGCTTCTTCTTCTTGGCTGGTGACTCGGAGCTACCGTTCGAAGAGGCACGACATGAAAAGGTGTGGAAGAAGCACCATCATCCTCGCCATGGCGCTCGAGGAAGGACGGACCCCTTTGAGTTGGCGGGATAGACGCATCTAAAGACTCGCTCTGGGAGCGCTTTCGGGTCTGCCCTTCACTCGCCTCGGGAGCATCTGCAGTAGGCGAATGCGCTGGAGGAAGCTCAGACTCGGAGTCCACCTCCTCATTGTCTGGCGCCTCCCTAAACTTTTATGGCAGAGGAGGCATAGACCCCATAACCTGGAGGCGATGCAAGCAAAAAGAAAAAGAGAAACAAGATAAGTAACAACAACAAACACCAAACACCCGAAAAACGCTACACGCAAGAACAAGCATCACGTGAGAAACCCCTTTATTGGCGCTAAGAGGGGGGTCAACGATTCCCCTGGAAGGTCCTCATCATCCTTGGACTTCACCAGAGGACGAAGGGCCCTATCGAGGTCACCCGAAGACAACTCTTTGGATGAAACCCTCGTTGGATCGCTGGAGCCGGCATAGAGGAACATTGGGTGTGCCCTAGCCTGGAGGGGCTACACCCGGCGCTTGAGGAAGGTGTGGATGATGTCGACACCGTTGACCTCTTTGCCTGGCACCAGCTGGAGTTCCTCCACCCGCTGGTAGAGTCTTTCCACCTCCGCAGCTTCACCCTCCAAGATGTGGTTCTTCCACGATCTCTTCGGTACGATCTTCTGCTCGGAGTCGAAGGGGGCAAGCCCATATTGCTGACCGTCCAGTTTAGCATCACGGATGTAAAACCACTTCCGGCGCCATTGCTGGATGGATTCGCAGATAGAAAAGGAGAAGAATTAGACGAAAGGACGGACAGAAATGATGCAGCCGCCAAGCGGATAGACTCCGCCGGTGCCAGACTGCCTCTTCACGGAATAGAGCTTCCGAAAGAGGCGAAAGTGTGGCTTGATACCAAGCCAACACTCGCAAAGGGTTATGAAGCAAGCGACATGGAGAAGAGAATTGGGAGACAGATGATGTAACTGAATCCCATAGAAGAAGAGGAGCCCACGAATAAAATCATGGCAAGAAGCAAAATACCGCAAAGGACAAAGGCAACAAACATCACCCGAAACCCTACGGGTGGGCGGGGGTTTACCTCATCACCAGGAAGTCTGACGTCCTCCTTGTTCTGGGGGATCAACCCAGAATTGCGCAGCTTGCGCAGATCCGCGTCGCGGACCGCGCGTCCACCCACCGTCCATGATGCAGGTGGTCACGGCGGCACTCGAACCCGCTGCAGCGGTGGTCTTCTTCGACTTGCCCATCGCACAGCGTCGAGAGTGGCGGCGCACGCGGAGAAAAGAAGAGGGAAATGAGCGAAGAACTTCCAGTGCGCAAGGAGAGAAGCACATCTCGCAAAAATGAAGGCAATGGCAATGAGCAAATGACGACGGGTAAAAGAAAACTACTATTTACTTACGGTATAAAAAGAGAAAGACGACGCACACGAGCCGTTGATCCAGAAGCCCTAGCGCGCACCCAAGATCCAACCCTACACGTGTCAGCATAGCAACGAACAATCGCCAGTATGCCGTCCACTATGCATGGAAACCGATGAGATGTAATAATTCTCGCCATGTTCATGCGTGACTATTCAAGTCAGACGATAGGACCCACGGTCGTTCCATCGCATCATCTCTGCCGCCGCAGACGGTTGAGATCACCAATCGTCGGCACTAACGTCATCAAAGCTAAAGCCATCAACGGCTGGAAGTTTTCGGCTGATCAATCAAGTACTTATTCGAATCTACAATTCGAATAAATACTCGGGGGATACTCCTATGAGGAACGCTGGTCACGCACCTGAGAAATGACTAAGGTACTACACCTCGCAACTATCTTCGAGTCCTACGTCGAGTCTACGACACCACTAAGGACTCGGGGGGCTACTCCCATAGGGAGGATTGGTCAAGTATCCGAAAAAATTGTGTCCTTCGGACCTAAACTGACAAACAACTGAATTAAAGTCTCTGCTCAAGTCTGCGACTCGAACAGACACTTGGGGGCTACTTCCATAGGGAGGGTTGGCCGCGCACCCTATGAATTCTTCGACTGCGATCCTTTGGATCAGAATGACAAAATATTTTTGGCAACTTTTCCCAAACCAACGCTAAGTGAGAAGAAATCTTCTTGGACACCCAAAACACCTCCGTGCTGATAAAATTTCGGATGTTGTGTCTACAACACAAAGATAAGCCCTACATATATCATATGATGGCCTGGTAATGCACCTGACTGCGCTCTGCCAGTAAACTTTCGTGTCAACAGGCACAATGAAAATCTTGACGGACGCGTTGGGTACATCACTTGAAAAACACTGGGATTCGACTCCTATAAGACCTCAACGGCCTCAGTCAAATTACGTCAGCATTCGTTCCAGATTCAAGTCCGGGGACTTGGGTCTGAAGAAGATCGTGTTGTTTTGTCCTATGACAGTTAACTGGCCATGATCCGTCGGGAGAGTCAGGCACATGCATCAAAAATCCCTACGAACTAAAACATTTTCTCTTTAAAATAACAGGCCCAACTGCACCTGAAAGATTGAAGAGTCCTCAGCCGAATCTACGATTCTACTGAACACTTGGGGGCTACTAACATGTTTATACCCCGCAAGTACACAACATTGGCATACCTAGTCCAGCCCAAGGAAAGCCCACGACAAGGTACGCGGCTTATGGAGATTTCGGGTGGCCCAAGCCCATGACGCCTTCGGATCCTTGGAGAACAAGACTAGAATAGATAGAATTTCAAAGGGGACAAACCCTAATCTGTAACCGACTCGACCTGTGCCCGGGACCTGCCTATCTATATAAAGGCTAGGAGGGCACGTCGAGGAGGACAATACTCACCTCATACACACCTCACGCCATATTGCATCTGCGCACCCCTGTAACCTTCGGTTCCACCGTAATCAAGAGCATACAAGCAGGATTAGGGTTTTCCCTCCGGGGGCCTGAACCTGGGTAAACCTCGTGTCCCCGTGTTGCTTGTCTGTTAACCGTTCCGTGATCTCCAGCATCCCTATCTCCTCCAAAACCGAAGTCCATAACAATGGTCATTGACGAGATCGAACCTCGTCACCAGGGCTTCTGAGGTCGTGGTATCATCAGGAATGGTGGAGACAGCGCCCGGAGAGGAAGGAGCCTCTGGTGCTAAAGTCTGGGTGCTGGTCGGAGTTGGAGGGGGCACAGCTGGGGGCGGTGTAAGCTTCTGCTGACACGGTTGCTTGGCCGGTTTGCTCTCTATCTTGGACTTGCTCTTCAAAATAGATTTAGCTCTCAATCACATAAAAGAACATATGTTAGGTGTGATTCAGAAAGAATAAAATAAGTACTAGAGGTTACAAGGTGCTTACTTTTTAACTATTGGCAGCACTTATGCGCTAGCAATAACAACAACTTGCTTGGCCTCACGCTTCCTGGAAGCAAGGCCAGAAACTTCTTTCACCTCATCATCCTCCGTCTCCTCCGAGTCTTCTAGAGGATAGCCCTGAAGAGGGGCAAGCTCAGACTCGAAAAGTTTCTCAAGATGAAAAGATATAAAACATCAACACAGCTAAAATCAGATGATGGGATGAAGAGAAAAAGTAAAATACAAAGTCGAAAATTTTACCGGAGTCAGAGGTCGATCGGCTATATACATCTTCATGGAGACTTCATGGATCTTCTTGTTCACCCTCTCCTTGATCAGATATTGTGTTCGAGTCTTGTAGTCCTTTGCAGCTATGTGAGTCAAACAGACCTTCAAGTTGCCCTTCTGGTCTCCGGTGACCGTGTGCATCAGGTGGTCGCTGCGATACTGCAGTGGACGAATCCAGTGATCCAACCAGCAGTGGATCAAGTCGGATCCGTGGAGTCTCTGGTGCTTCATCAAAAACTCAATCTGCCTCTTGGCGAGGATCAAGTCTTCGGATAATTCTGGTGCATCTACGTCCGATGATTCCTTGTGGGGAGCAGCGCCATCGATGAAAACCGGAAGACCTTCCGTCTTTTGATGAGACGGAATATCTTTGTGATTAAAGAATGTTCCAACCCATCTTTTTACCGACTCACTAGCATTAATCCTAGGATAGACTTGTTCTCTCCTAAGAACTAGGCTAAGAGTGCCAGTAATGTAAGGAACTCCGGCACTAATGGAATTATTCCGAGTACCATAATAGTACCAGAAGAGAGTAAGATTCGGCCTAATTCCTAGAAATCCCTTACTAAGAGCTGCGTGAGTGCTAAGATCAAGTAAAGAATTAGGGGGAAGATTATGAATTTGCACACCGTAGTATTGGAGCGCCTCGGTGAGGAATTCTGATGGTGGGAAGCCGAGGCCGCGATCATCGTGCATACCGAATAGGACTCGCTCGCCATCGCGGGGTGCTGGAATGGCATCTCCTAAGCCGCTCTGCCACGTGTCGGCAGCGAGATAGCCCTCTGATATGTCATAAATGTATCTATAATTTTTGATGTTCCATGCTTGTTTAGTATATACTTTGCTTTGCTTTGTCTAACTTTGAGGTGTTTTTATATGTTTTCTGGTACTAACCTATTAACAAGTTGCCACAGTGCCAGTTGCCTATTTTCTTCTATTTTTTGTTCAAGAAAGGCAGAAAATCAATATTCTCGGAATTGGATGGGACAAAAGCCAAAGTCAATATTTTGTCGTGGGGAACACGAAGCCAGAATACGAGAAGGAGAGGACCCACCAGGGGCCACACCCCCTGGCCACATGGGTGGGCCCACCCCGCGCCTGGGGGGTGCAGCCGCCCTGGTGGGCCCCCTGCCTCACCTCTTCGCCTATAAGAAGCCCCCGATGCAGAAACCCTAGACACCCGATCAATATTCCACGAAACTGTTTGTAGCCGTCGCCACCATCGTCCCTAGATCGGGGGATCTGAAGCTCTTCCCGGCACCCTGTCGGAGGGGATATCATCCCGGATGCCTTCTTCTTCATCATGCCAGCCTCCGGTATGAAGTGTGAGTAGTTCCACCATGGACTACAGGTCCATGTAGTTGCTAGATGGGTGTATCTCCTCCTTGTGCTTTCATGTCTAGATCTTGTGAGCTCCGTTCATGATCAAGATCTAATCTATTTGTAATCATGCATGTTGTGTTTGTGGGGATCCAATGGATATTGAGATTACTATGTCAGATTGATTAATGGTTTTGTCTTATTGATTCTATCATGTCTCTGTTGTTTGTGATCCTGCATGCTCTCTGTTGTTAGTAGCTATCTTGGCCAAGTAGTTGCTAGTGACTCCAAGAGGGGGTATTTATGCTCGATAGTGGATTCATGCCTCTACTTAATCAAGGGAAGTGACAGAAATCTCTACGGTTGTAGATGTGATGTTACCACTAGGGAGAAAACAACGATCTCTTGTTCATGGAACAAGTGGATTGTTTACCTTACACACTTTGCTTAAAGCAGTTGTATGTTTCTTGCAACTAAATACTGGAGGGGGTTCGGATGTTAACCCAAATGTGGACTTCTAGTCATAGATGCAGTTGCATGGCGGTCTATGTATATTGTTGTATTTCCCAATCGAATCTCATAAGATCTTTTTGTCTAGTATTGCATTGTTATGCCTTGCTCAGTCCTATCAATTGCCCCACTGTAATTTTTTATCCAGCATGCCATGTTTGTTTATCTAAGGAGAACACCTCTAGTGAACTATGGACCCCGGTCCAATCTTTACCATTGATACATCTTCCACTGTTACTGTTTACTTGATGCAAACCATCATCACCTTCCACACCATACTGTTAATCCTTTGTTACAGCAACCGGTGAGATTGACAACCTGACTGTTCATTGGGGCAAAGTCTTGAGTTTGTGTTGTGCAGGTTTCCATGTTCCTTGCAACACGTTTGAGACGTTTCCTTCCTCCTACTGGTTCGATAACCTCGGTTTCTTACAGAGGGAAGACTTGCTGTTGTGCTGCATCACACCTTGCTCTTGGGGTTTCCTGACGAAGCGCTTCAATGCTCCATCAACAAGTTGTCTAGCGCCGTTGCCGGGGACTAAAGAAGAAGAATCTCCCACATCAACCACGGATCAACAAGTTTTCTGGCGTTGTTGCCGGGGAGGCTAAGGACGTATTCACAAGGGGAGTCCTCCTCGTCCTTTCTATTTACTTTGTTTTTAGTTTTCTTAGTTTATTTTGCTTGGTTTTATTTGCCTCTTTTTATCAAAAACTCAAAAAAAATTAGTTTAGGTTGGTTTGCTTTCTCTTATCAAAAACACAAAAAAATAGTTCCTGCTCTAGTGGCTGGTCTGATATTGCCTTGCTTGGTCATGCTTTCTATCAATGGATGGTTTCTTTGAAACTAGTTCTTATTGGCAAGGTGGGTTCACGGAAGAACAGAAGTATTATTATAAGGAACACCGTTTGTCACAAAAATAGAAACACTTATGGGAACAAATTGATAAGTTGAATACTATTGCTAGAGACATGTGCTCTACTTATTATGTTACTTATTGCTTTGATAAATCTTGTTGTTGTAGGAGGTATAAACACCTTCCTTTTCTGTGTGAGTATAATGATAATTTTACCATATCTTCTTATGTTAAGGGAAATTATGACTTTTATGATGTGGAACAAATTGAAGAATTTATTGCTTTTAAGGGTGCATTTGAACTTGCTAGTTTGCTTGAAAATACTGATGATGCACCTTATGAATATGAGGTTTATGAGATACTTAAATTCTTCTTTGATAATTACAAGGAAGAAAATGGCTATATTCTTGAATATTTTAATAGATGCTTTCCACAAATGGAAGAGACTAATGCCTTGCAGGAGCCTATGGAAGAAGAAATTATGGAAACTGGAAGCTTATTGGATGAAAAATAGGAGGAGAGTGATGAACAAAAGGAGGAAGAATGGATTATCTACCCATACCTACCTTCTAATGAGAGTAAATCTTTATCCCTTACATTATTTGATTGTCCCCCATGCTTACCAAAGGAGGATGAATATTATGCTCCTGTGGATCCTTTTGAAATATCTACTTTGTGTAAAACCTGTGAAGGTTTTAATCCTACTATTTTTGAGCTTGATAGAAATCATGTGTTTGTAGCTCATGAAAAGCCTGCTTTATTTGATAGTTATATTGTTGAGTTCATTCATGAGGCTACTGAAAATTATTATGAGAGAGGAAAATATGGTTATATAAGTTCTCATGGTACTGAAACACCTCTCTATGTGCTAAAAGTTTTGAAGTTACTCTTGATTTATCTTCCTATGCATGTCACTTTGTTCTTTGTGAATTTATTTTGTTACAAGTTTCCTATGCATAGGAAGTGGGTTACACTTAAATGTGTTTTGAATTTTCTTCCTGATGCTCTCTTTTACTTCAATTCATATTTCTTATGTGAGCATCTTCTCAAACTATCATGCCTAACTTAAAGGCGTAAAAGAAAAGTACTTGTTGGGAGATAACCCAAGAGTTTCCTTGAGTCTTGGAAGTTATTACTTCATTAATGACCTCTCCTTATCCATTTTGTTTGCTTTTTGTGCCAAGAATGACCTCTAATGAGAGGGAAGTAAGATTTGGGGAGTTGTTGTCCCGAAACAGATTTCTGTCCTCCACCATAAAAATTCGTGAGGAGTATATGTAAGTCGGATTGAGCTAAAAATTTACAAATAAATCCCCCAGTATGTTAGATAACTTTAGTTAGTTCAACACTTTTTGATTTGAGCAACAGAGGTTTTCGAAAAAAATCCGTTTCTACCTGCTGGTCTGTTTTGACAGATTTCTGCCATTATTTGCATTTGCTTCTTATTGATGCCTTTTTGGGTTCTTTTTGGATAAATTGAGCTTTTTGAAGGAGTTGATACAGTGTTTTGTGTTTTTAGTGAAAGTTTTGCTGTTCTAAAGCTAAACCCAAAGGTCTATTATCTTTTGAATACACTAATGTTGCTAATGAAGATTGTGTAAAATTTTGTATGAAGGAGAAATGTCAGGTGTGGAGAGAGAATGATGTAATGAGATGAAGAATGGACAAAAGCTCAAGCTTGGGGTGCTACCCCGGTGTCACTCCAAAAAACATCCAAGAAGTACAAGCGTCAAAGCTTGGGGATGCGCAAGGCATCCCCTTCTTCATCAATAAAAAGCTCAGGTATGTCTAGACACTTCGTTTTTATTGTTTCCTGCATTGTTGTGTTGTTCTTGGAGCATCTTAGTTTCCATTTTCTTTGCTTAGTTTGTTTAGTTTGCAGGAATAAAGTAGTTTGGACCCCCGTTCTCGCTGTGTTGTTTCAAATAAGTTGATTGGTGTTGGAAAGGAGTAGAAAGTTCTTGCTTGAAAGTGCAAGAGGAGCTTGCATTGACTATGACTTAGACTTTAGCATGTCATGCTAGGTGTTGTTTTGACCTTATGCTTAGTGATTATTGCTGTAGCATGACTTGTTTCAAACAATTGGGATTTCTTAGTGTGCCTTGAAAGAATCATGCGTTGTTTTAGCATACAAAAGCATAGTATTGTGGTATTCTCCTTTGATGCTTTGTTTGGGTTGACTTGGCACATGCTCACACCATGTTATGACTATGAACAAGTCACCATAGCCTCTATGATCATTTAGTCCTTGACTTGTAGTACCACTCTATGCTTTGATTAGTAATGTTTTGTCGCTCTACATGATTATGACCATTATTGCTCTTTTAGTTGGTCGCTCCAATCTTTTGCTAGCCTCCACTTGTATGAGTAAGCTCTACTTATGCTTCCAACTCCCAAGAAACCAAGTTATTCCAAAGTTTCCACTATAAACTCCTATGCATGGTGTGTTACACCATTCCAAGTATATTCTTGTTTTCATCTATCTTCCAATTAAAAAGTATTTTGTTATGTGAAAACTTAGTGATTAAAGCCCTCAAAAACTTGATGGCACACTTTATATTCCTTGAACCTAATAAACTTAAACCATTGTGTCATATAAGTTGTATATGCTTGCACTTATACGTTGGAATTAGCAGAACTATGTTTTCATGGGGAACGTTTACAACATTGCACTTGTATTTTGTACATAGTTGATATCATGATCTTTTGTCTATGGATGTCGCCGGTGTAAAATAAAAATGGAGCTTGTAAGTCCATGGAGTTATGTATTTTGTGTTAGAGAAACATCTGGGCCTCTAGCCTAAGCCATGCCTAATCATGGTGGAAACTTGCAACATCACCTTAATGAGCAATCTATGAAGCATCTTCAATAAAAACCTATGCAAATAGCAAATAAAAAGATTGCTGAGATGCTCATTGTCTTCTTGCCTTGTCATTGTGGTTATGGGATAGCTCTTGTACCATGTGCAAGGGGTACCCCGTTGGCGGTTCTCTATGATACACATGTACTTACTATGACAAGGACTTACAGGTGACTAAAGTTGAGTAGCATGAGGTGCGGCCCTCGTATTCAAGGGACATGAGATTGCCAACTTATACTTTGTCAAGCATATACTCCATAGTTTGTTCTTGGTTTTGATGGTGCATGTCACCTCAAAAATTATTCTTGCAAATGGTTTGATCTTGGTTTTGATGGTGCATGTCACCTCAAAAATTATTATTTTATCACTTACCTACTCGAGGACGAGAAGGAGTTAAGCTTGGGGATGCTTGATACGTCGGAAACGTATCTATAATTTTTGATGTTCCATGCTTGTTTAGTATCTACTTTGCTTTGCTTTGTCTACACTTTGAGGTGTTTTTATATGTTTTCTGGTACTAACCTATTAACAAGTTGCATAGTGTCAGTTACCTGTTTTCTTCTGTGTTTTGTTCCAGAAAGGTAGAAATCAATATTCTCGGAATTGGACGGGACAAAAGCCAAAGTCAATATTTTGCCGTAGGGAACACGAAGCCGGAATACGAGACAGAGAGGACTCACCAGGGGGCGACACCCCCTGGCCATGCGGGTGGGCCCATCCCGCGCTTGGGAGGGGGGTGCAGCCGCCCTGGAGGCCCCATGCCTCGCCTCTTCGCCTATAAGAAGCCCCGATGCAGAAACCCTAGACACCCGATCAATATTCCACGAAACCGTTTGTAGCCGCCGCCACCATCGTCCCTAGATCGGGGGGATCTGAAGCTCTTCTCGGCACCCTGTCGGAGGGGAGATCATCCCGGATGCCTTCTTCATCATGCCAGCCTCCGGTATGAAGCGTGAGTAGTTCCACCTTGGACTACGGGTCCATGTAGTTGCTAGATGGTTGTATCTCCTCCTTGTGCTTTCATGTCTAGATCTTGTGAGATCCGTTCATAATCAAGATCTAATCTATTTGTAATGATGCATGCTGTGTTTGCGGGGATCCGATGGATATTGAGATTACTATGTTAGATTGATTAATGGTTTTGTCTTATTTATTCTATCATGTCTATGTTGTTTGTGATCTTGCATGCTCTACGTTGTTAGTAGCTATCTTGGCCAAGTAGTTGCTAGTGACTCCAAGAGGGGGTATTTATGCTCGATAGTGGGTTCATGCCTCTACTTAATCAAGGGAAGTGACAGAAATTTCTACGGTTGTAGATGTGATGTTGCCACTTGGGAGAAAAAAATGGTCTCTTGTTCATGGAACAAGTGGATTGTTTACCTTACACACTTTGCTTAAAGCAGTTGTCTGTTGCTTGCAACTTAATACTAGAGGGGGTTCGGATAATAACCCAAAGGTGGACTTATAGTCATAGATGCATTTGGATGGCGGTCTATGTATATTGTTGTACTTCCCAATCGAATCTCATAGGATCTTTTTGTCTAGTATTGTATTCTTATGCCTTGCTCAGTCCTGTTAATTTCTCTGCTGTAATTTGTTTACCCAGCATGCCATGTTTGTTTATCTAAGGAGAACACCTCTAGTGAACTATGGACCCTGGTCCAATCTTTACCATTGATACATCTTCCACTGTTACTGTTTGCTTGCTGCAAACCATCATCACCTTCCGCACCATACAGTTAATCCTTTGTTACAGCAACCGGTGAGATTGATAACCTCACTCTTCGTTGGGGCAAAGTCTTGAGTTTGTGTTGTGCAGGTTTCCACGTTGCTTGCAACACCTTTGATACGTTTCCTTCCTCCTAATGGTTCAATAACCTCGGTTTCTTACTAAGGGAAGACTTGCTGCTGTGATGCATCACACCTTGATCTTGGGGTTTCCCGACAAAGCGCTTCCAGGCGCCATCAACAAGTTTTCTGGCGTTGTTGCCGGGGACTGAAGAGGAAGAAGCTCCCACGTCAACCACGCATCAACACCCTCATCCTCCATGGCCTGTAACTTGGAATCATCCATGGAATTGGGGACCTAGAGGCCCCACTATTTCTTATCGTCCATCGTCGTGACCGTTTCCGCACCAGAGCTTGACGTCACTTCCGCCATCTCGCCGGAGTAAGGGTCAAAGATTGGTGGCGCTAGGGTGAGTTTTGGGTGCGGTGGAGAGAGAGACGTGAGGAACTCGAGGAGTACGAGGAGACAATGATGAACGCTGAGGAATGAATCTAGGAGATAAGAAATCTCTAACTTAATAACCTCCTCACGAAGATTCGCGTTGGATCCGCGCGATATATGCCACACATATAGGCGAGAGAGAGAGGAGGCTTCCTCGTGACGCCTCTGCCTCTCGATTCTCACGCATGCATTGAAACGTTGCTCTAGTTCCGTGTAGCGCGGACCCACCAATGGTCGGGCTAACATAATAATTCTCAGTGATAAGACGTGACCTGAAAGGTTGTCAGGCAAACATCACTGTTTAAATTCTGGCTCATATTTGAATCGAGCAAGGAAATGACTGAAGTCAAGAAGACATATCTAACCCAGATGAGACTCAGAATCCTACACTACTGAATTATTCTCAAGATGAAGAAACCATAAAGCTAGAAGATTTATCCGACTTTGGATCTTGGAGACTTACGAGGGCTACAGTTGGTGATATACTTTCCAGGTATACCTACAAAACTCACTGACCAGGGTGGCCCACCAATGGGTTAGAGCTTCGCTTCACGAGCGTCCCAGTCAGAGAAAGAGGAGTCAATTCCGACTACGACAAGGCCCATAATACTTATCGACTTAGGCATGTAGTATTACTTGTAGTCCAAGATGTACTTAGTTACTGACTCTGTAACGTAGTCGGATAGGTCTCTCCTGTAACCCTAGGTCCTGGCGCCTTTATAAGCCAGACCTAAGGGATCCTTTAGGGCACAATATCTACGACAACCACAACCAAATCGCACCCACGAACCTCTCTTGTAATACGCTTAACATCCGGCTCTCGCCGATATATTACTGGGTTGCTAGCAGGAGTAGGATCCGATCACCACAGTCGGATCTAAACCTGGGTAAACTTGTGTTCACTGCTCCCAGAACACCGTACGTCTCACACCCCATATTCTTGCCCTGAGGACCCCTATGGTGTACTTGTCATCAATCCTACGACCTTGCACTTTTACCCAAATAAAAGTTACATTCTTTTTCGTCAATTCGTTGAGGGGGAAAACAATGGTCCAAAAATATTTCATGAAACGATGATAGAAACTGGCTAAACCATGAAAACTTCAAACTTCGCCAACCGTTTTTTGGTATTGGGCAATCTCGGATGTCCTTCACTTTGAAATCACCCCCTTCAATGCCATTTGAAGAAACAATAAAACCAAGAAAAACCAATTTGTCGCGAGCAAAGGAGAACTTGGGGAGGTTAGCATAAATCTTATCTTTGCAAAGAATTTCCAAAACTTCTTCCACATGTTGAACATGATCCTCAAGTGATTTTCTATACACAATAATATTATCAAAATAAACGACGACAAACTTTCCAACGAAAGATCACAAAATGTGATTTGTCAATCCCATGAAGGTGGATGGGGCATTAGAAAAATCGAAGGGCATGACCAATCATTCATAAATACCTAATTTGGGCTTGAATGTGGTCTTCCACTCATCACCAAAGACATACGTATTTGGTGGTAGCCATTCTGGAGATATATCTTAGAAAATGTAGTGGCTACACTCAACTTATCGAGCATGTCATCAAGACGAGGTATGGGGTGATGGTAACGAACGGTAATCACATTGATAGGACAAAAATCCAGGCACAAACACAAAGTATCATCTATCTTGGGAATAAGTATCATGGGAACCGCGCTCGGGATTAAGATTTCTTGAATCATACATCTGGAGAGAATATGTTCAATTTGTCTTTCAGTTTCCTTCATCTCCTCTAGGTTCATGCAGTAGGCAGCGCGGTTTGGTAGTGGAGCACCAGGAATGAGGTCGATGTGGTGCTCGATTCCTCAAAGTGGAGAGAGTCCATGACGTAGTTTGGCCGGGAAGACAATGCAAAACCATCATAAATGGAGGAATGGTTGAGAAATTGTTAGTCTTGCGCCAATCATTTTCAGATGAGCACATAGAGCAACATGGATGGGTTTGCCTTCACTTCTCTCATCTGACATTTGGTGGAAAGGAGAACACTCTTCATTTTCAGATGAGCACATAGAGCAACATTTTTCCACTCTTCATTTTGCCTTGACTTCAATCTATATATGTTTGTGCGACCATCATGGATAACACCTTTGTCAAATTTCCACGGCCTACCAAGGAACATGGGGCAAATGGTCATGGAAACAACATCACACTTAATCATAACCTTATATGGACCAATAGAGAATGAGACCAATATAGTGTGCTTGATCTTGACAGTTCCATTATCGCTCAACCATTGCATATGGTAGATATGGTTATGTGGACAAAGAGGGAGTTTGATCTTCCCATATAGATCAATTCTTGCTTGATTGTGGCAAATTCCTCCATCAATAATAACTTTGATAGACTTTCTATTGATGTGGCCTTGCTTTGGAAAATTTTGCAGCATCGGTCTTCATGTCCTTGGTCTTGTGTTGTTAAGACCCTTGTGACAACAAGTGATGCGCTTGTGTCATGATCACACATGAGAAGATCTTGATCATTGATATCCATGTCATTCTTGTTAAGAGCGCCTTTTTCTCTTGCTTAAAACTTGTTTTCACATAGGGATTCGTAATCTCCATTGTCATTGATAATCATGACCTGTGTATTACCACATGCATATGATTTTTCTCCTTTTTCTACAGACTTATAACATTCCACCTTGATACTTGAATATTTACCTATTATGGATGTTGTTGGCTTACCATTTGTTGAAGGTTTTCCTTGTGTATATATTGGCTTGAAAGGATACTTTAGATTGTTTCAGGTGTTCCCTTTGAAACTTGTCAAACGAGTGATTGAATTAGTCTTATTGGAAAAGAATTCCTTTGTCTTGGCATATTTGAGGTCCTCTTGAACTTTACGCTCGGCCTTGGTGGCATTATGCAGAAGATCTACCAAGTTGTTATAGGGTTGGAACTCCATTATGCGCTTGATTGGATGGTTCAAAACGGATAAGGATCATGCTATGGTTTGTTCATCACTCTCTTGGATGTTGGATCGAATCATGTGAAGTTCCATTTATTCGAAATACTCTTCCACATTGTTTGTCCCTTGGTTGGGATTTTGGAGCTTGTTTCAGAGGTCTCTTGTGTAGTGTGACAGGACAAAGTGGGAGTGCATATGTTACTTCATTAATCTCTATGTGTTGATAGGAGGTTGCCTTCTCTCTTGGTGTGTGATTTGGATTTGTTCCCATCAAATATCTACATAATCATCAAACGCGAGAGATGCCATAGCACCATCTTCTCGTCACTATAGTTGTGCATGCGAAAGATCTTATCGACTTTGAGTGCCTATGAGAGGTACTCTCCAGGATCAGTGGAGCCTTGAAACTTGGACGTAGTGAATTTGAGCCTGCCAAAAGTTTCTTCATCTTGGCTATTGCGATGATGACGGTTAGATTTTGGAGGATGACATCATTGGTGGTGGTTTTGCTCACAAGCGGAGCTATCATGTGGATCATTACCCGAGTCTTGGTCACCTTGACGTACTTGATGTTTTTGGTGATGATTTATTCGTTGCCTTGGTTGTTGAGGTGGAGCTTCACGTTGTCGTTGCAGTTGTTGTGCCACATTTTGAGGTTGAGGTAATTGGGCCTCACAGTTTTGTTGATGGCCTTGAGCCCCTTGGCGTGGTGGTACTTGAGGCTCATGCATAGGTTGTTGACAAGGCTGATGTTTCTCGTCATTTCTTCATGGAGCATATTGTTCTTCATGGCGATGGTGATGCGCATGATTTCAGTGTGGTTGTTTCTCCTCATCATGACCATTATGTCGGTGGTGACGGTCATGTTGGTGATGGTGTCTTGCAGGTTCTTTGAGATCTTCATGTTGACAGCATGCTTGATATTCTTCATTTGATTCATCACTTGTAGTCGATTGAAGGTCTTGAGGGTGATCATTTTGTCGATGTCGGGCTTGAAATTCTTCACGTGGTGTCTCATCTCGAATAACGAGTGCTCTTGCGTGATGATGGCGTTCTCCATGTTTTGAGTTGCCCCTTGAAGAGGAGTCACCATCATAGCTCAATATCACGGTTCACCTTGGAGACAGTATATGTTGTGAAGAGCTATCTTCTTCCAAGATGGGGTTATCATGCCGCCTTGAAGCACTTGCATGATGGTCATGTCAATATGGAGAATGATGTAGTGAAGAGCTTGAAGCACAAGAATGGTGTCGAGGCTGAGAAGCAATATCGGCGATGGAGCGTTGCAGAGCTTCGAACTGGTGTCCAGGGTTTTGGTTATGGCGTTCATTTGTTGGCCGAAGTCATCCAATAGACAATCCATGTTCTTGTATTCGACTCGAAATTTTTCGAATTGTTCATCGAGGTGCATCTCAATGGCCTCGAAGCGTTCCTTGGAAGCTCGTTCCACGATGAAGTGGCTATTTTTGGTCATATATTGTCCATCTCCTTGCATATGAGACTCTCTACTTTCTCCGTTCCTATCCATCATGAAACAAGGCAAGTGTTGTATATAAAAGTGTAATATGTGGGGAGAGTTATTACTTTCACCTCATCGTGACGAGATTGTATTGGACAAATAGCCACACTTGTGAACTAAAAAACTTGCAAAGCAAAGGGAAAAGGAGAACCTCACACTGAAATCTACTAACACTCAAAAGGCTTATGATGGATGGGTTAGAATGGTGGAAAACCAAATGAAAAGATCAAAAGTCAAGGATATTGTAAAAGTGGAGAAGATCACAAAATCAAATGCAAAAGATAAGGATCCAAAAAGACACGGGAACACACAGTGGGGAGAAGTGGGGTTAACGCGACTATGAAAAATGAGCAACAAAAGCCTAATAAAACTATGCTCGGTGTCGTTCCATCATAAGGAGAGATCGTAACTTGTTCGTAAAAAGAGTAAAACCATCGGATTTGTGCACCTGCCTTGGTCGCTCTTTTCTCTTACTTACAAGCTTCGAGACTATCTATGTATTGGAAGACTTTGTATCTCTTTATATCTTTCTGTTTATTTCTATATATTTTTCATTTTGCTCTCCCTTTATACTACCAAGTCAACTTTTGCTTTTGCTCACACACAATCACTATCCAACAAAAAGTGCACAATGGTTGTTGAAACACAAAATGATACACTCTCGGTGGGATGGGAAACACATATAGGAAGATATGAGATTTACAAGGTGGAGCAAGTTATACCTTTAGTATTATCGATGACAAGCTTGCAACCGGTGATGGTGGAAAGTGTTCGAGTTCTTCATGGTGTCGGAGAGCACCCTTTATAATACTTTGCAATCAATATACCGCACGATGTTTTTTTAAAACTTGTCAAATTGCTCCATATTTCACTAATTATAGGATCATGGAATAAAACATACTTCCTTCGATCTATATTAATATTCTCAAATTTGTCTAGATTCAAAAGTAGCCATGTTATTAGATACATTCAAATCTAGACAAATATGGGAACATTAATATGTATCAGAGTGATAAATGATTATTTGGACAGCTAGTGCGTATGCGGACAACTGGTGTGGAGTGTGGACAAACCTCTCTAAAACGATAGCAGTATGGGCAACCTTCTCCGATGCTACTGCTGGCGTAGTTACCGCTGGCGTAGTTACCGGCCAAACTCTGTAGCGGAAACAGAGATGCTCTTAGGCTATGTTTGTTTGGGATGCAGCCGTTTGAAAATCAACCGTGGAAAATCAACTTTAGGAAGTAGCCGTTGGAAGTAGAGATTTAGTGTTTGACAAAAGTGCTTTTGATGATTGTTGTTGCTGATTGTATGACTGAAATATCTGGATGCCCCTGATGCAGAAGATTTATATAAGTGTTAATTTAGGATGAATTAGTTGTTTCTGACCCGTTTTTACTTAAATACCACGTTCATTGACAATTATATTATAAATCTTGTCCATATTACACCTGAACGTGAAACGAAATATATCCAAAATATAATACAAGGTCTTGGCAATAATTATATTACAAAGTTATGTCCACATAGTACATAATGCGCTACTAATCAAATCCAACTAGCAAAACAACACTAGCAAGATTGAAAACATCATAGCACTACAAATTTTGCCCACATAATACACTACTAATCAAACCCAAGTCGAAGAAGGTGAAGAGGTCGCCACCGGAGGTAGTACGGCGAGACGGCGGCAGCTCGAGCTCCCAAATCCTGCAGGCGGTGATGGGGATGGGGCTGACTCATCATGGGTCGGGAAGGGAGAAGGTCAGGTTGGAGGCGAGTTGCCTTGTCCGCGTTGGGGGCAGGAGGCAACCTGGGCACGGTGGCATGTGGGTGTAATTTCCGCGAAGTGTAGAGGGCAATTTCGTCCGCTGCTATGCTGGAAGCGCTGAGAAGCTCGGGAATTGCCTCATATTCCGCTTTCTCTCCCCCGCGATCCGTAGTGCAATTTTCGGTGGTGCTTCTCCCCATCTCGGTACAAAATTGCATGTTTGTTATAGCTTCTGATTTTGCAACCTAAAGGCTGCACCTGTAGCTGAAACAAACACAGCCTTAGAACATCTCCACTCAGATTTCCAGGACGCCGATCCCAGGGCAAAATTTTGGTTCGAACGCCGAAAATCGGCCTAGTCAGGAACCCAGTTTCGTCCGAATTTGGGCGAACATTGGTCCGGACTTCCCGGGCCATTCCCAGCATCCCGGGAACACCCTGGAAACGCTGGACGAAGCGAAAATAGGCCGAATTCCCCTCCCCCACACCCACTCGCCCAGACCGCGACGAAGAGCTCCCCAGCTGCCTCTGTCGCCATGTCTTCGCCGGCGGAGCTCCTCCACGCCGAGACATGCCCACGCCTCTAGATAGGCTCGTCGTAGTCGCTGCCCATTCTGCCGCTGCTTTCACCGCCCAAGCTTCGCCGTAGCTCGGGCTTCGCTGCGATGTCCCACCAACTCGTCCGCCAAGTGTTCGACGTTTTTCTGGTTCGGTCATGGAATCCGACAACGAGGAGATGCTCGTCGTGTTGCTGGAGGAGGAGAATGCCGATGCCACCGAAGATGCAGAGCAC
Source organism: Avena sativa (assembly GCA_916181665.1). Classification (NCBI taxonomy): domain Eukaryota; kingdom Viridiplantae; phylum Streptophyta; class Magnoliopsida; order Poales; family Poaceae; genus Avena; species Avena sativa. Next base: position 262,987,940 of record OV702284.1, on the reverse strand, counting down.
ATGCAGATCCTCGCCTCCCTCGCCCAGCTGTATCTGCAGACGGCGAAGCCAAAGCATGGAGGTTCGGCGATGGGTCACCAGAAGTGCAAGGCGAGGCAAAGGATGGAGGGCTACTGCTTGTTGTACGCCGACTACTTCGCCAACGAGCTGCTCCACAGAGAGGCCGTGTTTCGGCGTTGTTTCAGGATGAGCCGAAAGCTCTTCCTCAAGATCATGCATGTCATCCGGGAGTTCGACCCTTATTTCGTTTGCAAGAAGGACTACACCAACATGGTTGGGTTTTCCTCACTGCAGAAGTGCACAATGGCGACGAGGTTGCTTGCATATGGAGCGCCGGGTGACAGTGCCGATGACTATCTCCTCATGGCCGAGTCCACCGCCATCGATTGCTTGTACAGGTTCTGCAGGGCAGTGATTGCAGTGTTCGGGAAACAGTACTTCAGAACACACACTGCTGAAGACACTGCTCGGATCCTCGCAGTCAATGAAAGTAGATGATTTCCTGAGATGCTTGGAAGCATAGACTGCATGCATTGGCAGTGGAAGAATTATCCATTTGCATGGCGGGAAATATACAAGGCCACAAAGGAGGTTGCACTGTGATACTCGAGGCAGTTGCTACACATGATCTTTGGATCTGGCACTCCTTTTTTGGCAATGGCAGGATCGAACAACGACATCAACGTCCTCAACTTCTCAAATGTCTTTGCCAAGCTTGTTGAGGGTCATTGCTCCCCCTGTGAAATTTGAGATCAACAGGCACCACTATAACAAGGGATACTATCTAGCAGATGACATCTATCCAAGATGACCAACATTTGTGAAGACTATCTCAAGCTCAATGCTCCCCAAGCATTCTCAGTTTGCCAAGAAACAAGAAGCTTGCAGGAAGGACATGGAGTGAATATTTGATGTGCTCCAACAGAGGTTTGCAGTTATCCGGTTCCTGCTATGACCTGGTCGAAAGATCATATGTGGGAAATGGTGAATTGTTGTGTGGTCTTGCACAACATGATTATTGAGGATGAGAGAAAGGATCCAGTGAGTTTGATCGAGCAGAACGAGCCATACTACAGACAGGGACCTCTTGCCGAGCCTGATCATCAGGTGCCTCCAACCTGGATTGCCTTCATCGCCATGCACCAGGAGATCCGAGATCCGACAATACATCAACAGCTACAAGATGATCTGGTTGAGCACCTACGGATACGCAGGGGCAACACATAGATGCCGAGCATGAACTGACCGAATTAGGCCGAATATGTTATATTTTTACTGTAGGCTGTTTAAATTTATGCCGAACTATGTTTAAATTTACGCCGAACTATGGTCGATTATTTGCCGAACTAGACTGAACTGTGCTTTATATTCATATTATGCCAAACTACGCCGAAAACTGAACGAATTTATACTGAATTTGGATGGAAAAGTACGTCCCGAGAATTCGGCCTGGAAACGCAAGTGAGAAACTCGGCGTTTTTAGACAAAAACGAGATTCGTCCAGTCAAACTTTGGTCCGAATTTTAGGCTGAAAACGTCCGACGAGTGGGATGCTCTTATACGTGAAACTCGACTAGCGGTGGCCGATCAGATTCGTACATTGCATTTAGCACGGCTTAGATTGTACGTGTCAGTTGCAGTAGAAAGCGGAGCATGTGCATATGCTCAGAGACCTAATGGTTCTGGTCAAGAATACGGCTGGTCAACAACCAGCTTTTTGGACAAGATAAAATGCAAGAAAACGACCGCAAGTTCGCCATTCACTACAGGGAGCGCATGAGTGACGAGTCCCTCTGAATATTTTTGCAAAATGGATGGAAAAGGCATAAGCAATTATGTGGCAGTAGCATCATCACCAATCTATTTTTAATCCAGGGACATCACGTTGGACACATCGAAGCTCCCTGCTGCAACCCTAGAAAGAGCACTCCCCCCTGCACCCACTCTCCTCAATCACTCGTCTCAATCTGGATCCTGGCAAAGCCTACACGGCTACACCCACCAAAAACCCGTACCTCCTTTTGGCCGTAGAATCAAAGCCTGGGATGAAAGGAGTGCAGCAGATCCCCCCAAAAAATATAGCTAGGTAGTACAACAATGGCTGGAGTATGCTTAATTTGTAGGTGTGCAGTGTAAGATCAGATAGATCAGATCCGATTTATTACTACTCCCATAGGAGTACTACTCCCTAGAATAGCCATGGCTGGAGCTCTCATCTGATAGTAAATCCCTCAGATCTCCCATACTGCACACAGAAACGTAGAGACCAAGAAGCACAATCCCGTCCCCATCCACCCGAGAGATCTGCCGCCCATCACCCAACCCCCCCTCCCCCTTCCTCCCGACCCACAACTTAACCCTAGCCTCCCGCCCGCTGGTAGCCTCTATAAATAGCACGCCCTGTAAAGGCCACTTCGCCACCACAGTGAGCGAGAGTAGTAGCTTGCAGCCATTCATGGGGAGCTTGGAACAAGGGAGCGGCCGGGAGTAACTACTAGTCATGTGGGCTTGCCAAAGGGGCGCTTACCGAGAGCTCTTTGGCATTCTGTCCATCTCCTTCTGAATCTCGCAGCGAGATCTCACGATCTGTTGAGCTTGTGGATTGACTGGAGGTGGGCATACTGCCAATGGAGCTGTGTAGGCCTCCCTTTGTAAAACCCATATGGCACAAATCAATTCGGTTTCCTGATTGAGGGGAGTTTATTGCCAGATTTGATGGTGGTATTTGAAAATTCTACAAGTTTGGTTCTTTTCTTTCAGTTTAGGCTCTTCCTTTTGGGTTTCTTATTAGGGTGTCCGCTCTTGTTTCCTTGGTGGATATCATGGTTCATCGTGCATGCTGCTCTTGTGGAAGATTTAGGTGAGTTATATCTGCATACAGATGCCAGCTCTTGATCTGTTTTCTGCATCTTAACTGAAGCGTACTTTCTTACTATAACTCGTTGCCTGGGAGAGGAAATACGGCGGGCTGCCTTTCAGCATGTCCTCCTTTTGGATCTGTATTTTTCTCCCTATTTCCCAGTGTCCAAGTTCTTCTATTCTTGCTGTTTTTTCTGCAGGGCTGTTCGTTGAATCTTCAACAGTTACATCGCAGCAAGTGACAATGAGAAAGCTCTGCTAGTTACCAAACTCTTCTATGATTGCTTCCGATTTGACGTGTTCGTTAAAATACCAATGATCTATTCAAGCACGACTACTACTCATGCGTTCTCTCTCTCTCCTTGGTTAGGGTTTTGTGCCTGTGAGGCTGTGACAGATGATAGTAATGATGAGATGGGGTTTTCTTTTCTGTGTCTTATCATTTCCATCCTCTGTACATCTGCATCTTTACCATTATTCTATTATTGCTTGTTCCAATAAGTTTTTTTGTAAATTTTTGTACACCCAAGTTGCAGCAGAATTGTCATGCGCTTCATGATTTCTTCAGTCATAGACCCCCTGCGTGCTAGTACAGCTGTCAGCGTATTTTGTTTGTTTGCATTGTGGTGGTGGTCTCGTGTTTAATGTGATGGCTCAAATTTATGTATGCTAGTCACTAACCTGAACCGTGGATCTTACTTCTCTTTATATATGTAGCTTTACCCAACACAGATTGATCATTACCAGGTCGGAAAATGCAACGGAACCTTACTTCTTCATAAATGAGTTTGCATGTATATTATTGTTTGTTCAGTGATGATTACTTCAGATGATCACATGTACTGTACTTATGAAGAAATTTATACTTCTTTCAACAACCCCTAGTTGAAATAAGGAGAAAACATATCTCATCATCATTACTGTATGTCTGCACTATAGCTACTGCTGTCTAGATGAACTTAAACTCTGGACTTTAAAAAAAGGAAAAACAATACACTCTTTACAGCATTTTTTTTCGTTGTGGGTTTAGGATTATGTTTCAAACTTCTCCTGCATAATGTTTTAAAAAAACTTCTGTATCATTGAGTGTTCGTTTCATATTTGCATGATATTTGTTAAAAGCTCATTAGTCATTTCATCAACAAGTCATGCTTACATTCCATATTAAATTGAAGAGGGGCGTCCAAAACTTGCAATACATATGTCTGGTTATTGTGATCACGGTTCACATTTTCATGTGCGAGTTAATTTTCTTGCACATGAATTCGGAAAAAACCAGTTCAGCCCCGTTTATTTGTCTAGAGAAAAAACTGAGTTTGCATTGTTACGTCTTTTCCGCCCTTGTCAATTTCTGCAAATACTTTATGTAGAGTGGATTTTGTTAAATCTGGCAAGTTACATAGGCAATTAGGGATCAGTTTTGTTCTATGTTAGCAAATCTTTTCTTTGAGTAACAAATACTAGATTGTAAGTGGTGTTTATACTATCAATATACTCTCCCATATATACCTAAAAAAAATACTCTCCTATATATTCCTTGGCCATTCTGTTAAATCGCCATGATATTTTTCTGTACATCACCTTTGTCCAATGTGGTTAATAGTACTTTCTAAGCTCATGTGCATTAATTGGAATGATACAGGCTATGAGAGAGAGAGAATTAATTTGCTAATTTCCAAACGTATCCTTATGTTCCTTTTGTCCTCTCAGTTTCTCAGATAGATTCTTGATGAACCACACCTTTCAGGCTACCAGTTTCTTTAATAGATCCGTGATACCGCCTGGTAGCCGTGCAGCAGTATATGTAGCCACTTGAACGCATTATTTTCATGATCCGAGGCTACCAGAATCCAAAACTTACGTTAGGGTGTCAAAGTTGGATTCCACCAAAATCACACTTCTAATTTATTTGCTAAAATCTAGTGTAAAATTTTAAACTAGAGAGGTGGGATGAACAAAATTTTACACCAAAATTTTACACTAGATTTTAGCAAATAAACTAGAGGTGGGATTTTGGTGGGATCCCACTTGACACCCTAGTAAACGTTGAGGAAGTCGAGATACTAATCTTCACCGGGCTGATCCATCTGACGACGGGCTGTCCGAAGCATTCCGCGTCGATGTTTTGATGGTAAAAATCAGCAGACCCATTCCTAATCCCCTCCATATATGTGCTCGGAATGAGTCGTCGCGGACTAAGCGCGTTTCCTCATGTCAAAAGGCTGTCGAGCGGTGGCTGAACCAAAGCGATGGCGCCCAGCCCACCGCATCGACATTGATGGCCGAGGGAGCACGTGGCTAGGCCTCCCACAACTCCTTGTACGTTGCCAAATCGAACGAAGCTAGCCTCCTGAAAGTGCAATGGACCTCGTCTAGAGAAAGAGGGAATATGCTTTTAAAATTATTATGGTTTAGGCTCAAGTAATGCGGGATAAAATTAACATTTAATTTATTGAGCAGAAAACCTAGCCACTAGGTTCACATAAGTGCACCAACAACTTATACTAAGCAATACCAGCAACAAGGTGATAACAAGATATAAATACTTCAAGCACGATGGCTATCACAATGTAAAGTGCATAAGTAAAGGGCTCGGTTGAGAGATAACTTGTTTTCCGAAGTTCACTTCTACTTTGGGAAAACGAATCACATCCATTTCGGATGAATGGGCACGACCGTCTTCTATGCAACAAAGACGAGGATCAGTGCCAAGGCAAGGCCAACACAGAGGTACTAGTTTCAGCATTAGAAGTTACGTCTTCGTTGGAGAGGTGCGATGGCGCAATACTCTTCGAATACCACAAATGGCTCATCTCGAGGTGTGGTGTCTTGATGCTCACCCAACGCGACACAAGGCCTCACCCCGGATACGGAAGCACACAACTCATCGACATCACAAAAGACTCACTCTATTCTCTCGAGTACGCACCACAAAAGGCGGGCAATCACTCCACTATGGGACACTTGAGGGCGGTCACTAAACCTGTATAAGATTGGGTTATCTTCACAAATCAATTGGAGGCTCCCAACAACAAGGCTACAACGCCACAAAGGCCAACAAAGCCACAAAAGGCTACAAGACCACAAAAGATCAATAATCCAACCACACAACCGTCTAGAGTTCCAAGAATCAAAGAGTAAGAAGTCCACAAGCTCGTGCTCGCGAATCTCCGAGGAGAACTCAAACCTATGCAATAAATGCAAGATGCAAGTCCTTCTCTCTCAAATTCCATCAAAGCTACACAAGCTATTGGGGGAATAAGAGAGGAAGAACACAAGAGGAGAACACAAAACCCTCCAAGATCTAGATCCCAATGATTCCTTCACAAAGAAGGGATTTGGCTTGGGAGATTGTAGATCTAGATATCCTCTCCGAAATCCCTCAAAGTGATGCAAGAATCATAGAAGGGGGAAGGGAGAGGAACAAGATCTTCAAGGTCAACAATGGAGGATAGAGAGAAAGCCAAGAACCAAGAAAAGATCTAGTCCCCACAAAGGGGAAGATGAGCCCCTTTTAAAGGGCTACCAGATCTGCCCGTTATGGGCAATCGCGACCATGGACGGAACTTCTGGTGGGAGGCCGTAAGTTCTGGTGGCACTCAGCCAACGGTCAGAAACTGCGATGCGAAAGACAGAAAACACGAGCCTGGTCGGAACTTCCGCTGGGAGCGGAAATACCGGTAGAAATTTCGATCGAAGTTCTGTCAAATAGAGAACTCAAAAACAGAGAGGTTACTGAACGTGAGTGGAACGAGAGCCGGATATTCAACCGGAACTTCCTGCCGCAACTAGGCCCGAGCGGAACTTCTGGTCCCTGACCAGAACTTCCGGCGGGGGTGGTATTACCGCCGAAACTTCCGACCCAAATTCCTTCAAATACAACTAACCAGACAGAGAGAATATAGTGCATGAGCGAAAGAAGAACCGGAACTTCCACCGGAACTTCCGACGGCAAAATGCGCTAGCGGAACTTCCGATGGGTAGCCGGAACTTCCGGGCAGGGAAATTTTAGAAACCAAAACTGCAATAACTTTCGCATCTGGACTCCAAACGAGATGAAACCAATTTTGTTGGAAAGATAACGACGAATAGAATCCAACAAAAATACGAAATATTGGGTATCACCCAGGGATAAAATACCATGACTATATATGTGATGTATCTCCCAAGGTGTGGAGCCGAAAAACTCGCAAGATCAAAAACCACAATAAGATATGCAAGGGAAATCCTTAGATGATGAACTAGAGCTTGTTATGATGATGACCACAAGCTCTATATACTCTCATGGACAAGACCAAATAACAACCAAGAAAGATGATGCTATGCATGCAAAGGTTTGATCTGTCTCCGAACGATTTGAACAAGACACCCGCTTGAGAGCCCCTCTTGATAGTATGGCTATCTATCCTAAACCCGTTCTCCCAACTAACAAAACGAGACTGGCAAAATATAATCCCTATCAAGAACATACCTTTGCCTTAAGCATTCTACTTGAACTTGATGTAGACCGTCTTTGTTCTTCTAGAGTGGGAACACCTTTCTTGTTTGCTCTTGCTTGATGAAGATGAAGACTTGCAAATTACTCCCCCATACTCCATGGGGAAACCTCTTCTTTGAACTTGTATTCATCACTCCATGATCACGAGGATGGCAAGCTTCAAGCATGAGATCGTCTAGAGATGGCGCATCTTGAGCTCGCCCTTCTTCATCCCTTCTTGAGGTTGATCCATCTTGATGCAACTCTTTGCACATGTATTGATCAACCTTTAAGCTCCTTCTTTCTTCATGATTCCAATGGGCACAAAGCCCTTGGACATTTCTTCATCTTCCAACCTTGAGACCAGCATATGTCCCAAGCGATGCCAATGGACAAACCTACAAGTGAAACTCAATTTACACATTAGTCCATAGAGATTGTCATCAATTACCAAAACCACACATGGGGGCATACATGCCCTTTCACCCCCTCTCTACCGAAGCCATGCCCAACTGATGGAAAAAGACGATGAGGAACGACCACGAGGTTGATGCACTATTATAAACTCATTACTTAGAGACTTGCCTAGAGCCGGTTTACCCTAAAATACAATCCACCGGCCGTGTTCATCGCCCTCAGGAGGTCATAATTTTTTGACTGCCTCTAACTTTAATCTCAGAAGGTTTTTAATCTGCGTCGTTGACGAGGTTTAATCTCGTCAATGCCCATTGTTATGGACTTGGGTTTTGGAGAAGATGGGGATGCTGGAGATCGTGGCACGGTTAACAGACAAGCAATCAGGGGACACGAGATTTACCCAGGTTCAGGCCCCCGGAGGGAAAACCCTACTCCTGCTTGTCTGCTCTTTGATTACGGCGGAACCGAAGGTTACAGGGTGCGCAGATTCGATCTGGCGTGGATGCGTGTGCGAAAGTATGAGTCGAGTTGCCCTAGGACGTGCCCTCCTGGCCTTTATATAGACTTAGGCAGGTCCCGGGCGTAGTCCTAGTCGGTTACAAGTTCTAGGGCGTTGCCCTTTTGAATTTCCTATCTAAACTAGTCTTGCTCTCCAAGGATCCGAAGACGTCATGGGCCTTGGTCACCCGAAAATCTTCATGGGCCAGCGTACGTCTGCCGTGGGCCTTCCTTGGACTGGACTAGGTATGCTGAAGTTACGTACCCGTAGGGTATAACCATGTCAGTTGCCCCCGAGTGATCAGTCGAATCGTAGATTCGACTGAGGACTCTTCAATCCTTCGGGTGCAACTCTGTCTTTCAAGAGAATGTGTAGGGATTGTTGATACGTGTGCCTGACTCACCCGACGGATCAGGGTCAGTTAACTGTCTTAGGACGAAACAACACGACCTTTTTCAGGTTCGGGTCCCTTAACCCGGGCCTGGAACATATGCTGGCGTAATTCAACTCAGGCCGCGGAGGACTTATAGGAGTGGAATTCCAGTGATTTTAATTGATGTACCCAACGCGTCCGTCGGGATTTTTCATCGTACCTGCTGGTACGGATTCATACTAGCAGAGCGCAGTCAGGTGCGTTGCCAGACCATCAGATGATATCTGTAGGTCTTATCTTTGCGGTCGTAGACGCAGCATCCGAACATTTATCACCTCGGAGGTGTTTCGGGTGGCCAAGGAGATTGTCACTCACTCAGCGTTTTGTTGGGGCAGAGTTGCCAAAAAAGTTTTTGTGTGCTGATCCGAAAGATCGCAGTCGAAGATTTCATAGGGTGCGCGACCAGCGCTCCCTATGGGAGTAGCCCCCAAGTGTCTGTTCGAGTCGTAGACTCGAACGGAGACTTTTAGTTCAAGCATTGTTTCAATCATTAGGTCCGCAGGACTCGAAAATTTTCGGATGCTTAAATCCATCCTCCCTATGGGAGTAGCCCCCGAGGCCGTAGTGGAGTCGCAGACTCGACGTAGGACTCGAAGAAATACTTTTGCCTTCATTTGTCTGTCAGGTGCGCGGCCAGCGCTCCTGATAGGAGTAGCCCCCGAGTATTTAGTTGAATCGTAGATTCGAGTGAGTACTCTTAGCTGTGGAGCCGAAGTGGTGCTAGTATAGCTTTTGATGACGTCAGTGCTTACGATCGATGACCTCAAGCGTCTGCTACGCCAGAGATGACTTGACGGGATGAAGCGTGGGTCCCACTTGCTGACTTTGAATTGACCGGTCACGTGGGGCGTGGAGATGATTACAGCGCCTCCTCGATTTCCGCGCGTAGTGGACGGCGTGGTAACGACGGTTCGTTGTGGTGTTGACACGTGTACGGCCAGATCTATCGTTGGCGTTAGGTCTTCTCGATGGACGGCCAGCGTGCGTCGTCTTCGCTGTTATAATCCTGGGTGAAATCGTGGTTTGCTTTTCACCGCACCAGTTCATCTGTTCACTACCTCCTTGTTTTTGAGCGATTCTTGCTGCGCGCGGAGCTTTCCTTCCACATTTCCTTTGTTCTCTCTGCGTTGTCATCACCACCACCGCTGCAGCGCCATGGGGAAAACAAAGAAGTCCTCATCTGCGGTTGGGACCAGCGCCGCCGGAGGCAAGAAGAGCACCGCCGCTGCTCGCGTCACCGATGGTGGCTGGCGGCGATCAGAGACGCGGGAGAGCGATCTCCGCAAACTGCGCGAGCGGGGCCTGATCCCACAGGATACGACGGCCGTCAAACTCCCCGGCAATGAGGTAATCCCCCATCCCCTATCTGGGTACCGGGTTATGTTTCTTGCCTTCGTCTTGCGTGGGTTTTCGTATCCAGTCCATGACTTCCTTCGTGGACTGCTCTTCTTCTATGGGGTTCAGTTGCATCATCTATCTCCCAATTCTCTTCTCCACATTGCTTGTTTTGTCACCCTTTGCGAGTGCTGGCTGGGCATTGAGCCGCACTTTGGCCTCTTCCGGAAGCTTTATTCTGTGAAGAGGTAGTCTGGTTTGGATGGTGTGTATCCCATTGGGGGTTTCATCATCTCCCTCAGTCCCAATGTGCAATTCTTTTCCTTTTCCATGTCCGAATCTGTCCAGTACTGGCGGAGGAAATGGTTTTACATCCGTGACTCCGTACTGCCTGGGCAAGATTTTGGTCTCGTTCCTTTTGACCCCTCCCAATTGATTGAGAAGAAAAGATTCTGGAAAAACCAAATCTTAGACGGTGAGGAGGCGGAGATAGAGGCCCTGTACCGTCGGGTGGAGGATCTCCAACTGATTCCTGAGAAGGAGGTGAACGGTGTCGACGTCATCCGAACGTTTCTTGAGCGTCGGGTGCAGCCTCTCCAAGCGAGGGCGCATCCGATGTTTCTTTACTCTGGGCGCCGTGATCCGACAAGGGTTTCGAGTGAGAAAATCTCCGAGGTGGAACTTGACAAGGCTCTTCGCGCGCTGTTGAAGTTCAAGGCCGACGAAGAAATCCCGGGGAAGTCGCAGACTCCTCCCTTTTCTTCGACGTTGGCCGTACCGAAGGTGTAGATTTGCGCACGTAGTGCTCCCCTTTTGTTTTTGCCATCTGTGTATTTTTTCCTTTGTTTGCTAACAAAGTTCCTTTTCCTTTTGCAGAGCTTCAAAGTGCCGGGCATGGCACCACCGTTGCCCGAAAGGTACCAGAATGCCCCGGATAATGAAGTGGTGGACTCCGTGTCCGAGCTACCGTCAGCGCGATCCCCTGCGGAGGATGCCGACGAGTCGAGTGAGGACCATTCGCGCAAGCGATCACGGAGCTCCAGCGAGTCTTCGGATGCCTCGACTCCTCTGACTCCCAGAAATCCTCTGGGTCTTGAGCGTCATGATGATGTTCATGGGGGTTCTTCCTCTCCTCTTCCTGCCATTCCTGTGCGAGCTGTTGCTCCGCACCCGCCAGCAAAGCGGAAGAAGGAAGAAAAGAAGGAGGAGAAGAAGGAAGAAAAGAAGGAAGAGAAGAGGGCCCGAAGGGCTTCTCCTATCTTCGACCTGAGCACGTTGGGCTCGTAAGTTTTCTTGTTGCCATTGTTGTCCTTTTTCTTTGATGGTGTTTGCGCCTGTGTTGATTGGCTTCGTATGCAGGCAATCCTCCGACGGCTCTAGTGATGGTGGGCAGGAGATGATGGGGGAGTCGAACATTGCGTCGCCTCCTCCTCAGACTGTGGCGACTTCTGGCGACGCTGCGCCAGTTCCTCCTGTGCAGGAGAGGCTGGTGGTTGCGCCCCAGAATTTCGCAGGCGGTCCTGCGGGTTCGCCTTCGGAGCACGTAAGTTTTCTGCTTGATGTTTACGGGGGGAGCCCCCGAGTGTCTTCGAGTGCTGATGTTGTTTTTGCTTCTTTGTGTTGGGCGTAGCCCCCAAGTCCTGTTCTTACTGCTATTGCCTTTTCTTGCAGCCTTTTGTCCAAGAGGCCAAGCGGCTGGTGGAGGAGCGCCTGACGCTGGAGGCGAAACTGCGGCAGCTTCAAGGTAATCGTCTGCCTTGTAGTAGTTCTCTTGCTTATCCTGGTCCTGTTCTTTGACACTTGCTTGTTGTAAATGCAGAGGAGCATAATGACTCTCTACGTGAGGTCGATGCTCTGAAGAAGAGCCTTGGCCAATCGGAGCAGAAGGCCAAAGCTACCGCTGGTGCGAAAGAGCGCCTTGAGCTGGAGCTGACGAATGCAGCCAAAGCGAAGGAGCATCTGCAGCAGGAGGCTGCAGATCGTGAGGAGCAGCTGGCCACCGTTGCGGCTGCTCGTGAAAGAGGGGTGGCGGATAAGCTCATGGCTGCTGCCAAGGCTATTTCGGGTGAGTACAAGCTTTTGGACTTGTTTCTTTTTCTACGGATCTTCTTCTATGTTGCCTTTCTTCATGTTTTCTTCTTTTTTGTCTCAGATGCCGCAGGCATCGAGTTCGACCGCGGTGCTCTGGAGCACGGGAGTGCTCTAGATGATGCCACTGTAGCGGTCGAAGACCGCTGCAGCACCGTCGTCAACTCCCTTGCCAAGGCGAAAGAGGTCCTTGGTCGCTTCTACCAGGAGATCTTCCCGAAGGGCGCATCCCTTGAAGATGTGGATACCCTGGTAGAGGCTCTGTCAGGCGAAGCGCCCGCAGCGTATAAGCGCAAGCAGAAGGGCATCGGGGCGTCCGTCGGGCTGGCGATGGCCATGGCGGCTGGGGCGGAGCTGGACCTGCCCCAGATTACTTCTCGGATGCCGACGGCTGCGGATGGATCTGAGGTAGCCTTCGCCACCTACTCCACTCGCTGCAGACGATATGGGCCCAAGCTCATTGACTTGCTGTCTGAGTACGCACTGCGGCAGCAAGGCGAGGCCAAAGCTAGGCAGTCTGGTTCTGAGGCGACTCAGTGTCCTGCACCTTAGGCGTAGTAGACGTAGGGTAGTTTGTAGTCTTCTTTTGTTGTAAATATATTTTGTAGTACCATCCTTGTGCCACGTAGTGGCTTTATATGTGTTAATGAATTCTTCCGAGTTGTGCTCTATCCTTGGCTGAATGTCTGTGTGCCTTCTTTTTTCTGCTGCTATAGGTTCCTTTGGGTGCTGACCCAGTTGACACTTCATCCGAAAGGCCCTTGCGAGCATCATTGGATGATTCCTCGCAGCTCGCTTTTCTTCGAGATCGCGTGCGCAGCTTGGAGAGAGATTTTCTTGGGTTACGCGGTCGCGCTGACGTTTGGAAATCCAAAGCAGACCGTGGTGCAGCCAGAGAGGAGTATTTGATGGTGGAGCTGGGTCGGCTGTCCGAGCAGCTGCAATGTAAGTTGATCCTTCTTTCGGACTATAGCCCTGTTCTTCGGGTGAGCCTGCTGGCCTTACTCTTGTTTTGTGTGTTTGTCGCAGGTGCCAATATTGCTCCGAGGGAAGAAAAAGAGCGTATCGCTGTTCGAGTCAATTGCTTGACTCAACAGGACATGGAGGCCGGCGGCTTCTTCTGGATGGACCGCGATCGTGCCATGGTTCTGGCGACGGTGCAGGATCGCGTCTATCAGGTCTCGCGGGTGCTCCGCCAGGTGCAGACATCACTGTCCTCGGTATTGCACGTCATGTTCCCGTTGGATGCCGTGCCAACGACCCTTGCAGGTCTTCTGACGAAGTTTCGGAGTGCCAGCAATGTCAAGGAGCTGGTGCGGCAGCAGCTCGTCGCAGGGGTGAAGGCTGCCTTGTCTCTTGTGAGGGTGCACCGTCCTGACGTAGATTTGGATGTTGTGGCGACTGGGCCACCTCCTCGTCCAGATGGTGGCGAGTGGGATATGCGTCCGTATTACGCGGCTGTAAGGCAGTATGCCGAACAGATTGTAGATTTGTTTGAGCAGCGTGCTCAGGTTATTCTTCAGAATAAGTAGGACCTGAAAATAAACAGATAAATGTAAAATTTGTATATTGCGGCTGGGCGTTTATGTGCCCTTTTTTGTAAAGGTTTGTGAGCACGCAGTGCTTTGATTGAGTACGTGCCCTTTTCGTTTGCCTGACGTAGTCAGCTACTCAGGTGTACACGTTTGGTCATCAGTCGATGAAATCGTGAGGTGGGGGGAGCCCCCGAGTGCGTATGTAGCATGTAGTAAAGTTGCAGAAAATGATCAACCGAAGGTTGGGGGCGAGACACTTAGCTGTATTTATATCATAATGGAGGAGGTGCATGGTTCGGCTGAGTAGCCTTGGCTGAAAGCCTTATTGAAAGTAAAAAAAGGGGGGGTAGGTTGCTACGGGTAGAATCGTGGCAGGTGCGAGACGTTCCACGGGTTGGAGTATGCAACTCCAGATTCCACGTGCTTGAGGCGATATGCGCCACCTGGGATGACCTCGGTGATGGCATAGGGTCCTTCCCACGGGGAATCGAGTTTGCTCGGTCGCTTTTGCTTGAGTCGCAAGACGAGGTCTCCTTCGACGAAGGACCTTGGGCGCAGCCGGCGGCTGTGATATTTGCGGAGACTCTGCTGGTACACCGCTGATCTAGCTGCTGCTATATCCCGTGCTTTGTCGAGTGTGTCGACGACATCTTCGAGTGCAGCCGTGGATTCGGCTTCGCTGTAAGCGACGACTCGTGGAGCCTGGTGGCGTACTTCGACTGGTAGCACTGCCTCGGCTCCGTGCACCATGAAGAATGGTGTGTAGCCGGTGGAGCTGTTTGGCGTAGTCCGTAAGCTCCACAGGACAGACGGTAGCTCTTTCGTCCAGTTTCCAGCTTTGTGCTCGAGTGAGCTCATGAGGCGCTTCTTGATGCCAGCGCCGATTAGGCCGTTGGCCTTTTCAACTTGCCCGTTTGTTTGCGGGTGTGCCACTGAGGCATATGTGATATTGATCCCGAGGCCTTCGCAGAAGTCCTGGAATTCTTCGGAGATGAAGTTTGATCTGTTGTCGGTGATGATGCTGTGCAGTACGCCAAACCTGTAGACAATGGATTCGAAGAACTTGACGGCGGTTTTGCCCTTCTGGTTGGTGACTGGCATGGCCTCGATCCACTTGGTGAATTTGTCGACTGTGACCAGGAGGAAGACGTGTCCTCCCTTCGAGGATTTTGGCAGTTTGCCGATCATGTCAAGGCCCCATTGGGCAAAAGGCCAGGCTATGGGTATGGGTCGAAGTTCGGACCCAGGTGCGTGCGGTTTGTCAGCGAACCGCTGGCACCCGTTGCATCTTCGGACGATGTCCTTCGCGTCGCTCATGGCCGTTGGCCAGTAGAATCCTGCTCGTAGAGCCTTGGCGACAAGGGAGCGGCTGCCTGCGTGGTGGCCGCAGATGCCTTCATGGATATCTTGGAGTATGGCCTTGCCGTCGTTGATGGTGACGCACCGTTGTAGTACGCCCGTAATGCTGCGTTTGTACAGCTCGCCGTTGATGATGGTGAAGGCTTTTGACCGGCGAGATACGCGTCGGGCATCTGTCGGGCTGTCTGGCAATTCTTCGTTTATCAGGAACTGGAGGTATGGACGTGTCCAAGTTTCTTCGACTGCCATGACCTGCATCAGGTTGACCATGGCAACTTCGGTATCCAACTTTTCGGGTCCTTCATGACCTTCGGGTAGCGTAGCCCCCGAGTGTTCCGCTTCTTCGGGTGATCCCTTGGGGAATTTCCGCTTGATGGATGGCACGCAGATCTGTTCGAGGAACACACCTGGTGGTACCTTTGCACAAGTGGAGCCGATGTTGGCGAGTCTATCGGCCTCCTCGTTTCTCTCTCTTCCAACGTGCCGAAGTTCGCAGCCGTCAAATTCTCCTTCGAGTGCGTTGTATAGCGCGCGATACACGATCATGTTTTAGGCGTGTGCGTCGCACTCATTCATCATCTGCTGTACGACAAGGTTGGAGTCACCGTAGATGACCAGGCGCGTTGCGCCGCATATTTTTGCCATCTTCATGCCATGGATGAGGGATTCGTATTCGGCCTCGTTGTTGGAGGCTCTGAATTTCATCCGAAGGACGTACTTCATCTTGTCACCTTGCGGGGAGGTCAGTATGACTCCTGCCCCTGCTCCGGCTTCGCGTTTGGAGCCGTCAAAATGCATTGTCCAGTACTGCGACATGTCTGGGGTGTCAGGCAGCTGCAGCTCCATCCAGTGCACCATGAAGTCCGGAAGGACTTGAGATTTGATTCCATGTCGCTTCTCGTAGACGATGTCCAGGGGTGATAGTTCAATGCCCCACAGGGCCACGCGTCCTGTGGCCTCTGGGTTATTCATGATGTTGTTTAGGGGTGCCTCGTTGACGACCATCACCTGATGCTCCTGGAAGTAGTGGCTCAGTCGTCGAGCCATCATGAACACGCCGTAGGCTAGCTTCTGGTAGTGCGGGTACCGCTATTTTGTTGGAGTGAGTACCTCGCTGAGGTAGTAAATTGGGCGCTGGACCCCGTGGGTCTTGCCTTCTTCGGGTCGTTCGACCACGAGTACGGTGCTGACCACCTGGTGTGTGGCTGCTATGTACAGCAGCAGGGGCTCGCGCTCCTTTGGCGTGACCAAAACGGGCGAGGTGGAGAGGAGCCGCTTGAGGCTTTCGAATGCGTCGTTGGCTTCTGGTGTCCACTCGAACTTGTCTTCCTTGCGCAGCAGCTGGTAAAATGGTAGGGCATTCTCGCCCATGCGGCTGATGAACCTGCTTAGTGCCGCTACTCGCCCTGCGAGCTGCTGAACGCCCTTGAGGTTTTTCGGCTTCTCCATTGTCATGATAGCTTTGATTTTCTTCGGGTTCGCTTCGATCCCTCGCTGAGAGATGAACTACCCGAGCAGCTGACCCGAGGGGACGCCGAAGGTGCACTTTTCTGGATTGAGCTTGATCCTGTAGCGATCAAGGTTGTCGAACGTCTCGCGCGCGGAGATCGTCGATAAGTGTTCTCGCCTCCTTGGTTTTTATGACTATGTCGTCGACATAGACTTGGACGTTGCGACCAATCTGGTCCTTGAGGCAGGCCTGCATGCATCGCTGGTACGTGGCACCCGCGTTCGTTAGCCCGAAGGGCATTGTGTTGTAGCAGAATACTTCGAATGGTGTGATGAACGCCGTTTTCTCTTGATCTTCGACCTTGAGTCGAATCTGGTTATAGCCTGAGTAGGCGTCGAGGAAGGAGAGCTTTTCACAACCTGTAGTCGAATCGATGATCTGGTCGATCCGAGGTAGAGGGAAGTGGTCCTTTGGGCAGTGTTTATTTAGTGACGTGAAGTCCACGCACATCCGCAGGATGTCCGTGTCCTTCTTCGGGACGATCACCGTATTTGCCAGCCACTCGCTTTCCTTGATTTCCCGGATGAAGTCTGCTGCGAGTAATCTGTTGATCTCCTTGCCGATAGCTTCGGCTCGTGGCTCCGATAGCCTTCGGATAGACTGCTTGACTGGCTTGGTGTCTGGGAAGACATTGAGTGCGTGCTCGGCGAATTCCCTGGGAACTCCTGGCATGTCCGCAGGACACCAGGCGAATATTTCCCAGCGCTCACGGAGGAATTCGACGAGCGCGCCTTCCTATGCGGTGCTGAGGTCGTTGGCGATCAGCGCCGTCTTGGAGGCGTCTGTCGGATGGACCTGCACTTTCTTGGTGTTGACGGTGGAGTCGAAGGACATGTCGGGTGCGTTCTGCCTTGTGACGGGGGGTAGCCCATTGTCCGTCTCCTCGCGGAGCCTTACGAGCTCGTCTTGCATGCCGAAGGACTGGGAGATTTTGTTGAAATCCCTGTCGCATTGGTCCGATCGGGTGAAGCTCCCGTGGACTGTGATGACGCCCCTTGGTCCTGGCATCTTGAGTAGTAGGTATGCGTAGTGTGGGACGGCCAGGAACCTTGCGAATGCTACACGTCCCATGATGGCATGGTATTGCGACGGCCAGTCCACCACTTCGAATTCTAAGAGCTCCTGCCGAAAATTTTCTGGCTTCCCGAAGATGACGTCGAGTCCTATTTTGCCCAGGGGGAAGATGCCCTTCCCTGGGACAATGCCGTGGAACGTTGTGTCTGATTGTTCCAGGCTGCATTGCGGGATCCGCATAGCTGCTAGAGTGCTTGCGAACATTAGGTTGATGCCCCTGCCGCCGTCCATGAAGACGCGACTCATCTCGAAGCCTCCGATCTGCGCCTCCAGCACCAGGGCAGCATGACCTGGGCGAGGGATCTGGCAAGGGTGATCCGCGCGAGTGAATGTGATGCAGGACTCCGATCCGCTGAGGTACTCAGGGATTGCAGGCGGAGTTGCCACGGCCAAGTTGATTTGTCGGGTGATTTTCTTCTGCACCCTATTTGTGGGGCGTCCCTTCTGTATCATATTGAGTGCTCCTTTTGATGGGGGATATGGGACCCCAGTGTTGTTTTGCGTTGGTGCGACTGGTTGGTTTTGGCCTCCAATAGGCGGCGGTGGAGGAGCTCCGTGTGCTATTTCACCTGGTGCAGGTGCGTTTCCGAACGCAGGAATTGGAGCTTGTTGCCTCATCTGCATCATGCCTTCGCTGAGTTTCTGGAACTCGCGACAGTCCTTGAGCATGTGGCTGGCTTTCTTTTTGCCATCCTGTTTGTCGATATAGAAGTGGATGGTGCATGGACCTGAAAGTTTGTCGAATGCTGAGGGTCCGTTGTCGCGGTCGCGGCTTTGCCACGACTGCATTGGTCGTCCGTTGTCGCGGAAGTTTCCGCTGTGGTATCCTCCGCTGTTGCGGCTGTTGTCGTTGCAGCGGTCGGCGTAGCCGGCCGCGACCATGTCGGGTCCGTCGCGGTCCTCGTAGACACGCGATCTCCTCTTGATGCGGCGTTCGCGTCTTCGGCCGTAGTCGTCCTCTTCATCTGATTGCGGTCGCTGGATGCAATCTTCGCCGTCTGCCCAACTGTTGGCGATTTCCATGAGGTGGTCGAGTGTCTTGGGCTTTACACGCCCAAGTTCCTCCTTGAAGTCTTGGCGCTTGACGCCGTCCCTGAAGGCGTCGATGGCCCTCTCTTCGGAGATGTGTGCTGCGGAGTTTTTGGTCGTAGACCAGCGTAGTATGTACGAGCGAATAGATTCACCCGTTATTTGAGTGCAGGCTCGCAATTCTTCGATTGAGGTGGGCCTCTTGCTGGTGCCTTTGAAGTTTCGGATGAAGCTGTAAGCGAGCTCCTCCCAGCTTCGGATGGATCCTGATGATAGGCTGCTAAGCCAGACCCGCGCTGCGCCTGTTAGCTGCAGCTGAAGGCATTGCATGGCGGTTTCTTTGTTGCCTCCATGAAGCTTGACGGATGACAGATGGTCACTGAGCCAGGATTTTGGATCTTGCGTGCCGTTGAACTTCGGAGTATCCGAGGGAAGCTTGAAGTTGCGTGGCATCTGCGTTCGCCGAACAGATCTGCTGAAGCATCGAGCTCCGCAGAGTTCTCCTTCGTCTTCATCCATCTCAGATTCGGACGAGCATGCGCGTTTAGCGCGTGCTTTGTCGATCTTGCGCTGTGTAAGCTTGTCTCTGGCGTCGTAGTCGCGTTTGTGGCGGTTGGAGCTCTTCTTTCTTTGAGGAAGATCGTGCTCCTCTTCCTCTTCGGATGAGGGTGTGGGGCTCCGGTCGCGCCTGGCCAGAGCTTTCTTCTTCGGCTCCGTAGGAGCGTCTTCGTGGAGCGCAGCTCCGATTAGTCCTAGTCCGGTCAGTGCGGACTTATGCATGGCCCTTTTCGGGTCCCCCTCCGGAGGTGGGTGAGCCGCGAGATACGCAGTGGCTGCCATGATCGCAGCTTGTGGCGTCTTCGGGATGATGTTGCCGTCAGCGTCCATATCCATGAACGATGTATGGAGAGTTCGGGTCACGTCACGCCGCTCCTTGGGTTCCATGTTTTCCACCCGAGAGCGGTGCTTGTTTTCCTGATTTCTGTTTGTGCTAGAGCCGGGTTCCATGGCGGAGAGCGCAGCTCGTCACGCACTGGACTCAAAGGCTGCTTGCTTGCGTTTGTCGAGCGTCTTCTGCATCTCGACTTGTTTCTTGTGCTCCTCGATGAGGAGGCAGTGGTATGCCCTCAGCAGATCACGTGGGGAGTCCAGAGGTAGGACTATTTCGCCCGCGACGGCGCGGCGTGCTTCGACTCATCCTTCTTTGCTAAGTTGGATGAGGTGGCCTCTGTTTTCCCTGTTTTCGCCGTTTCCACCGTTTTCGCTGTTTCTGTCCTGCGGGTTGGGGTTGGGCGGCGGGTTAGGTGTTTCCTCGTCGGTTTGGATGATCGCGGCACACAGATAGCGCCTGCAGATCGGTTGGCTGCTGCCGCAGCTTTTGGATCCGGAACCGTAGGTCCCTTCATCCGAAGGTGGATCACACAGATCGGAGTTGCAGCTGCTGCTGCTGTAGAACTCATCTGTTGATGGTGACGTGCGTAGCACGAGGTGTGGATCCCATGAAGCGGGCCTGATTGACGGCACGGGCACCCGCTCAGGGAGGCGGAGGGTGCCAGTTTGTCCCACCTGGAAGCAGAAGCTCCCGAACAAAATCTCGAGTCCGTCGCCTATGGGCTCGAAATCCTTCATGGTGGCCGGCGAGTGGGCGGTGAAGTCGAAAGCGCCGAAGAGGAGGTGATTCTCCGTCGCCGCGGAGTTGTAGATCGATCGGGTCGGAACCGTCACGACTGCACAATCAGCAGCCCCAGTTCGCACAGACGGCGCCAATTGACGAGGTTTAATCTCGTCAATGCCTATTGTTATGGACTTGGGTTTTGGAGAAGATGGGGATGCTGGAGATCGTGGCACGGTTAACAGACAAACAACCAGGGGACACGAGATTTACCCAGGTTCAGGCCCCCGGAGGGAAAACCCTACTCCTGCTTGTCTGCTCTTTGATTACGGCGGAACCGAAGGTTACAGGGTGCGCAGATTCGATCTGGCGTGGATGCATGTGCGAAAGTATGAGTCGAGTTGCCCTAGGACGTGCCCTCCTGGCCTTTATATAGACTTAGGCAGGTCCCGGGCGTAGTCCTAGTCGGTTACAAGTTCTAGGGCGTTGCCCTTTTGAATTTCCTATCTAAACTAGTCTTGCTCTCCAAGGATCCGAAGACGTCATGGGCCTTGGTCACCCGAAAATCTTCATGGGCCAGCGTACGTCTGCCGTGGGCCTTCCTTGGACTGGACTAGGTATGCTGAAGTTACATACCCGTAGGGTATAACCATGTCAGCCGTCTCTAGTATGACTATCTCCTCAGCCGCTTGTTAAAACAAAACGTCTCTAAATGGAACCTGAGATGACGGCAATTATTGTCCATCTCTCTAGATCACTCATCTGCAGGCGGTCAGAAATATCATTCGCCTTTAGAGTCTACCAAGGCGGACCATTATGTTGCCCGCCTCGAAAACTCGCAGCATGCACGTTTCCGATGTACCGTGCACGTGTTGCTAATGCAACTAGAAAGTGGATCATGCACTAGCCTCAACCCACACACGTCCACACCCACACACGTGTCCACTCGTATATAAACCCGCTAGGCTTTCTTCTTCCAGGAACTCGTATCATTTTCTCCCAATATGTCTAGTCACAAAAATTCAATCTGCACCTTTCGCGCGCGCCGAAGCTTCTTCACTTGCACCACCGCCCTCCTCTTAGATGCGCCATAAAGCATACACGTGGAGACAAGCCGGAGGTAAAGCCAGTTGGAGGTACAACAGCAGATGGCTCGATCATCGCCGAGCATGCGGAGGCGGCTTCTTCGGGCACGCACGTCGCTCGTCGCCGCGCCATCGATGCTTCGGGCTCCGTCCAGCCAGTCGTCGTTGAAAGGATACGGATGTCGCCTAGAGGGGGGGGTGAATAGGCGATTAAAAATTTTCCTAGAGTGGATCAACAAAGGCGGAATAAAACTAATGTTTACTTTGTTAAGCACAACCTAGAAACAACTAAGGTTCACCTATGTGCACCAACAACTTATGCTAAGCAATACAAGCAACAATGTGATAGCAAGATATAGATTACTTCAAGCACGAAGGCTATCACAATGTAGAGTGCATAAGTAAAGAGCTCGGGTATAGAGATAACCGAGGCACGCGGGGACACCGATATTTTACCGAGTTCCTCCCAACATGGAGTACGTCTCGTTTGGAGAGGGGGTGGTATCAAACCACCAACGCCACAAAAGGCCTCCCTTATTCTTCGGTGAATCTCACCCCAATGGGATCGATCCACGCTTCCACTATCGGTGCACTTGTCGGTGGCAACCGGAACCTCTCACAAGGTTGGGGCACAACTCCACAACTTAATTGGAGGCTCCCAACAAACGCCACAAAAGGCCTCAACAAATGCCACCAAGGCTATAATGCCACCAAGGCCACAAAACCGTCTAGGGTTCCAAGAACCCAAGAGGGACAAGCTCCAATGAGCAATTCAAACCAAATCCTCCGAGGAGAACTCAAACCGATGCAACAAATGCAAATGGCAAGAACACCACAAAGATGCTAAAATCCCTCACTCCCAAGTTCCAACAAAGCTACTAAAGCTATTGGGGGAACAAGAGAGGAGGAATCAAAGAGAGACACAAAATCCCCCAAAATCTAGATCCCCAAAGATACACTCACAAAGAGAAGTTTTGGTTTGGTCAAAACGTAGATCTAGATCTCCTCCAACTACCCCTCAAATATATGCAAGAAAATATGGAGGGGTGAGTAGAAATCAAGCTTAAGGAGTAAGGCAAATAGGGGCAAAGCTTTAGATCCAAAGAGGAGGAAGAAGTAACCCTAAAAGGCAAAGGGGCAAAGCTATTTATAGGGCAAGGCAAAATATGGCCGTTGGAGCCTTAATGTAGCGGTAGTACCGGAAGTTCAAGCGGTACTACCGGACCAGGTACCGGACTTGGTACCGGAAGACCAATATTCAAACTTCATAAGCCCTGGCCACAGCGGTAGTACCATTGATGCTACCGTAAAGCGGTAGTACCGCAAATGGCAACCGGTACTACCGGACGTGAAGTGGAATCAGCAGTTTAGACGAAAAAAGTCTCTGTCACGCCATGTAGTAAAATGCGGTACTACCGCTTTTTAGTACCGCATTTTACTACCTAGACAGACAGAAGCTTTTTTCCAACGTTCAAAAGTCTCTGCCCTGTGTGGTACTAAAATGCGGTACTACCGCATTTTAGTACCGGAGTAGGCAGAAGCTTTTGACAAGTGGTCAAAAAGCTACTGTCGCGCTAGGTACTAAAATGCGGTACTACCGCTTTTTAGTACCTAGCCCGGCAGAGGCTTTTTGACAGTTAGTCAAAACCTTCTGTCGCATCCGGTAGCAAAAAGCGGTACTTTTTGGTACCGCACCAGGCAAATATTCAAACGGCGATAACTTTTGACTGAAAGCTCCGATTGACCCGATTCCAATTGCATTGGATAGAGGACGACAAGGGCTTCCTGATAAAAAGTGGAAATATTGATTATCACCAAGTGAGAAAGTATCAAGTAGAATAATGTGATATACCTCACTTGGTGAGAAACCGAAAAGCCGCATAAATCAAAATCGCAACAAGATACAAATGGGAGATCCGATTTTGATGAACAAGAGCTTGTTATGGAGATTACCACAAGCTCTATATCCTCACATGGATAAGACCAAATAACAACCAAATACGATGATGCAAGTATGCAAAGGTTTGAGTTCTCTCCAAACGATGTGACCGAATTACTCCTACGAGAGCCCCTCTTGATAGTATGGTTATCTATCCTAAACCCGGTCTCACACACCCAACGTGAGACCGGCAAAAGGGAAAATCTATCAAGATTATACCTTTGTCTTGAGCATTCCACTTGAGCTCGATGTAGACGATCTTGACCTTCTCAAGATGGAACGCCTTTCTTAATTCCTCATCATCGACCTCGCATATTGAGCTTGTCCAACATATCTTCTTTGCATTTCATCAACCTTGAAGCCAACACATGCTTCAAGCGATGCCAATGGAAAAATCCTACAAGTATAACTTAATACACACATTAGTCCATACAGATTGTCATTAATTACCAAAACCACACATGGGGGCCCAACATATTCTTCTAGCCGTTGTCGTCGAGCATGCCCCAGCTGACGGAGGCAACCCGGTGGCTCATCATCAATGACGATATCCATCCCGAACAAATACTCTTCAAAGAAATCGAGTACAGCGACGATTTCGAGGAGGAGCTCTACGATGAGATATCTGAGGTACTACTTTGCTAATTTGTCTAGTCGTCGCAGCCGCAGATTTCACTATTTATACGTAGGATTTGCTCGGTCCTCTATAGATTCTTTTGCTCTGCCACGCACCTTTCTTGATGTAGGAAATATATATGGTTCGAATGGTCGATCGTTTTGGAGATTTGATTATATTTGCTCATCTGTCATCTAGTAAATTTATATCTGCTTAGGTCTGCTCATCTGCCATCTAGTAAATTTACATTTACTTAGCATATATGTTACTGGAGTATTGATTTCGATACACAATATGCATATATATGCTACATGGTATACATTACGTTTCTATTTCTTAATAAGACCAATGATTCAATTTTTCCTAAAAGAGTGCAAGGGGAGACACATATGATCGATGGTGTCAGATTTTTTAGGGATGGGTTAGTGAAGCTGAGACAATAATGTACAACAACAATATAAGTTATGCAGTTGATACTTTGGTTCGCTAACTACATCTCTAAAAACATATGAGGCTCCAGATTTATTCTACATTCATATGAACTATTATATTCCAATTCCGCAGTGAGGCTGATGATTCAAAATTTCCCTAAAAGAGTTCACATACATTCATAGTGTATAAGAAGCATTACATTATTTTAATTTCTTATTGTGACCAATGATTCAAATTTGTCCTAAAAGAGATGCAAACACATTAATTGGTGTCAGATTTTTTCAGGGATGAGTTAGCGAACCTGAGACACTGTATAAGAACAATATCGAGGTTGTGCAATTGATACTTGGTTCGCTCACGCATCCCTGAAGAAAACTTATGAGGTCCTAGACTTTGTTCTACATATAACTCTCATTCAATTAATTATCATTTTGTTTGGATATATGAATGATATAAGAACTGATCAAACTATTGCTGAGTTATATTCTATTTGATATCAATTTAATGTTGTCTTACATATATATTTTATCAATTCTTGAGTTGTAATACAATTCAATCATATGTATGAGTTATAAGTTATATTTTTAAAATCAACAGGACGATTATGATAATGTGGACTCTAGCAAGTAGTCCAGAGACAACAAGAGCCGCTACGTGCTGAGACGTCTACATCGGAAGCTATTTCGTTTTCACCGTAAGGGGGATTTGTTTTGCCCGTTCTGTTATAGAGCCGTCAATACAGGCATCTATAACATGATCCAGCACGTGGTGGAGATTGCCGAAGGCCAAAGCCAAACGCACTAGCCGAAGACCTTGACGCATCACGCAGCCTACAACAAATTCCTCCGAGAATATGTATTGACTGGCCTATTTGCCATTGAGTAGGCTAATGCTCATGCTAAGGCGGTTCTATGTTTATGCTGCGTTGCTGTCTCTGTTTATTTTTTGTTTAAGTTAAATATTACCTCCAGTTGCATGTAAGAAAATATCTACATAGTCTCTGGTGGTTGAACTATTATAAGTATCTTGTTTATATATTAATCTACTCCTTTATATGGAGTTCCTTCAATTTTCTCGTGTTCAATTATATTACTGATCATGCTGCCGCACTGATCTATATCCGTAGTTTCTGGTGGTTGGATTAATAAGGATGGAAGCGTAACCTTTATGTGAAGTTCATTCAATTTGTTCGTGTTCAAATTCAAACACTTGTATCTTATTGCTCTGCATCAAGCGCATGAACACATTATATGAGTTAGTCATATACTTTTTAAGTTATCCAAGACACAATACTTAGGTTAGTACGCACACAACAATATAGCCTACCTTAGAACTCAATTTTTAGGTTACCCAATATACTACGCAATAATTTTCTTCGATATATGAAACTCCTTTACTCTTAGGTCTTTCACAATAAAGTTATAAATACCTAAGAAACAAACTCACAAACAACCTCTTTAATGCATTGTATCTTAGAGGTTGTATCTTAATTTAATGTTTTTACTTTTATGCATGTGTTTGATTGGACTATCAACTTTTTTGCCTACGAATACATTCAAGGGGTGTATCTTAGCTAAGATACAACACCTGCTCTCTCCTCCCTAATTAACATGTCACATAAGCATGTGCTAGATTGGACTATCAATATAATCTACCTTAGGACTCAATTTCACTCTAGCAAGCATGTGTAAACACCTTTCTTTGTCTTTAAATTATGAATTATTCTATAAATTTAGGATTAATGAAATCCGAATTTCTGAATATATCCGGATTTCCAAATATTCACTCAACCATACTTACTTCAAATAATACATGAAAAATGGCTATATTGGTGAAAAATTCATAATTAAGAAACCAAATTATCTTATCTCGTGATTAGATATTTGAATTATTCAAATTCAAAACACTTGCACCTTATTGCTCTGCCCCCAAGCACATGAACACTAAGAGTCATCATGCTTTAATGGTATTAGATCCAAGGTTTGTACTATGCCAATATTTTATTCAACTTATGAACCTCATTTAGTCTTAGGGGACTCAATTTCACTCTAGCAAGCATGTATATGCACTTTTTTTTTTGCTTTTAAATTATAAATAATTCTCAAATTTTAGAAATCAAATACCGCAGTTCTGAATATATCCGGAGTTCTGAACACGTTTGTTTCAAACTACTATCGTCTTGCTAGGGAAGTTTCTTGGATGCAAAATATAAAATAGAGTGTGGATTTGCTGACCAGGGGATAGCTGCCCCCTTTCATCCACCCTTCCCTTGTGCCTAGAGATATGTGCAAGCATGTAACCACAATACGATATCAAACAAATAAGTAACTCGTAATGAGTGATTAGAGCTCATGTGTTGCAAGTAATGTGTCGATATGGCTGTTTGCAGGCAACATGGCAAATCACTAGAGAACAAAAATGATAACAGTGTCTGCTCGGATGTGTCAGCATAGCCTCGTGTCTTGTAATTTACCAGGACTTTGGACATGCTTATCTACACTTACTTTAGCATTAGGCAAAGTGGTTTAGCCAACATGGCAAGCAAGGCAACATCATAAATACAAATATCAATTCCCAACATGCATGTACATGGTATGTATAGTATACTAACATGAAGACAAAGGAGCACATTTCAATAAAAAATGGAAGCAATGCATAGTGCACTATGTGTCCTGTGCTACTAGGATGTACCTAGACAAAAGAATCTTCTAAAGAACATAACCTATGTAGAATAAACCACTAAGTAGATAAGAACAAATCTCGAAATAGCTTATCATATGATGGACAAGAGGGGGGCAGCTATCCCCCTTGACAGCACAATATTTCCCTATAAAATATTCGGAGAACGGATGTTCTTAGAGAAATTTTCCACTTAAAGTCGTCTGAGACTAGTACTTGGTGGCAAATATCTAAAAATATTTGCACAAATATTTAGATCTGTGCCAATTTTTTTCTTCCCCGCCCGCTCAAACTACTGTCCACCGTCTCCGCCGGTCCCCTGCCTCTCCACCACCGCCGCCGCCGGTCCCTTGCCTCTCCACCACTGCCGCCTCCAGTCCACTGCCTCTCCACCACCGTCGCCTCTGGTCCCCTGCGGTGCGGACGCTCTCCCTCACTTCCTAGGACCCCTTCGTGCTCGTCGTCTTCTTCAGAAGGAGAGGGACTGGTGGGTCGCCGAGTGCTAGGAGCGATGGAAGGACCGCCACCCTTGTGAGCACAACGATGTGTCTCTGCTATCGAGGTGGCGCCTGAACTGAGTGCGTCCTTGTGCCGCCGACGCAGACAGAGCGACACATCAAGCACCATCGGCACCCGCTGCCGGCGCACCTCAACAACGAACTTACCTATGCGCTCTGGGATTTCTGGTTGCAATTCCTGGTATGGGAGCACGAGGCAAGGCTCCGCTCAACGTACATGGGTGACTACCCAGTCGAGGGAGACGTCTACCTCCCCGATGCCGACTTCTCCATCAACGAGGACGAAGACGAAGGCTAGGGGGGCGATTTGGCGGACGTCAAGGGCGGCGGCATCAACGAGGGCGACGTCGACCTCCCCGATGTAATGTAGCTAAGTTTTAATTTTATTTTGGTTTTTCTGTATTTTTAATATCACGTAAAAAGTGGATCGAACCCGCTGGGGCACTCGGACCCCAAACGGACAGAGCCCAAAATAACGTGCTTTCGTGTCTGTAGGCCGATCCAAACAAACCATTTGGATAGATCCCATGTTACAAATGGGTCAGCTCGGTCAAGATGGCCTAAGCAAGCATCTCACCGTCTTGGAGAAACAAATTGTGTTGTACAAATGGGGCACCGAGAGGTGTGCTAGCCGGGATCTCTCTACGTTCTTTCATGTCAAGCCATAGCACGCAGAGGGTAGGGCGATGCACCATGGGGATTCTCCACTTCGTTCCACCATGCATGATGGAAATCAAATCATTACGGACACGGGCAAGACTGCACAGCTGCCCTGCTGCCAATCCATAATGAAAGCCTGTCGCCCTTTTAGTCTTGGGTGCATATAGAGAGTCAATGAGCGAGAGAGCTGTAGAGGTCATCACTTTACATGTTTTTATGCTTGCAGCCTAGTAGTACTGGTAGCCACTAGCACTACCACTCTTCTGCAGCCCCTCTCTCTGCCCCTACTGTCTCTCTAACCTGTTCCGACTTGCATGTAGTGGTAATACTACTACTAGTACAAGCAGCGGCCATCAATGTTCTGCCTGCGAGTCGATCAATCCGTAGGAGTACTCAGAAACCAAAGGAGATGCAACCTGACCGAAAAAAGAGAGCAATTCACATCCAGCGCCCTACTAGCTCCCTACAAGCCCTTGGCTTGCATGCATAGCACAACGGCACAAAGGGTCGCTTCGTATCATACCAAAAGATCCAGCTGATGATGACCGGGAGATTTTATGCCCGAACAAGGCAACCGGGCGGAGCTGGAGCATGGGAGGGTGGAGCGTACTGTGGCGGCGTGCATCGATCGAGAGAGAGGAGTGGCCGTCAGTGATCGATCGATGCCATATCCCAAGGCAAGGATGCGGAGCCATAGCCCCCACAGTTTTCGCACGCGCCATCATGCCGTTTGCTCCATCTTCTGCATGCAGCGGCAGCGGCAGCGTCTTCTTTTTCTCATCATCTGCGAGACTGTACGTGGTTGCAGCAGCAGCTACGTGCACTAGGTAGAGCTATCGAGGGGAGAAGAGATTCGATCAGGCCGGGGTGATGTGCCACCCAGTGCTACTGCGGGATTGGATCTTTTCTCCATGAGAAAAGCTACTACTGTGGTAAAATGGTCGACTCGCTAGCTAGCCTTGTGGACTTTTGGGATGTTCTGGGCAGGCTTTCGTGGTGTTGACATGCAATGGCGATGGGATGCTCCATCAGAGGTCATATTGCTGTCCGCGGCTGGGTGCAACTTTACCGATGGTCCACTGGGTTTTGCTGCTTCGCCTCGCTGTGACCACTAAACTGAACGAGATCCCAAAAGGAGAAAGCGATGCTGGGTTTATGTATACTTAGGGCAGCCACAGCGTATACATTGCCAAATCTGACACAGCTCACAATTTGACATTGGAGTAAAATATAGCCACCACTCCACAATATGGCCATCGTCAAATGCATGCAGTGTGGGTCCCACAAATCTGAGAGCTTCATCCTTTGAGAAATAAAGTATTTTATTGTGGCTAGACAATTTGGCATCGGAGCACGGACTTGCTCCGGTTCCTAGTTTTGCATGTTTTGGAACTACCTACACAATGTAGGAAATTAGTTTCAAAAGCCAAAATCTCAATTTGGAAGTACTTTTAGCTACACATTGTGGGTGACCTAGAAGATAGATATTTCAAACATAGCACACGAGAATCTAGAAAATCTCCCACATCTATTTCGAGGCAGAAGGAGTATAGCTTTGGAGCTGACTGTTAACATTGTAGGGAATCTTTGGTTCAAACCACTTTCGGAGGCTTTTTTTTAATTGAAGGGTTTTCACTTAAATTTAGAGGTTTCTATAGTTCATATGATTTATCTTCTTAAGAAAACTCACTTGATAAAAGAAATGACACCTCAATATCCTAACTGATTGCATTCCCTTTTTATGCCTCAATTACATTGGAATTTCAACAATGCAGGAACTCAAAACTTGGGAATATGAAAAAATGACGGAATTAAGATGTCGTGTATCCTAGATTCCCTTCATGAACCGGAACCACAATCGAGAAACTTCCCGGCATATTTTACGATGTTCCGTCTAAATGACTATATCTTTTGTTCTACTTTGTCTTGCAATCCCCTTTTTTGTAGTTGTGGTCCTTGCATATTCATGTTTTTCCAATTCATGAGTTTCTTGTGATCTAAATAAGTCCTCAATGTAAGTTTGTAGGATTTTAATCCATATGGATGTCTTATTTTTCGTATAGAGTCCCCTTGGTTCAAAGGAATGAGATCCCAATGATTTTTTTCTCCTAGTCTTGAGATTTCAATCATGTGCTCCAAATAAGTCAGAAATGTAATTTTATAGGATTTCTATTCATATGAATGAATTTTTTCACAAAGAGTCCCTTTGGTTCAAAGAATGAGCCCCCACCTCCAAATTCACACCAATTGAATTCCTACACTACATCCTTAGTATATATGATATATTTATTTTTTCTATTGTGCAACCAAATAACCTTTCTTACTAATTATTTTATTTACAATTCTTGTAGCATTGCATAGATCATGAAATAATATTTATATAGATCATGCCCAACAAGAAATGATCGACTATGCACCTGGTGCTATTTTTACAATAGATTTTCTACAACTAATTTTAAGGAATCTACGGCTCACCCAAACACACCCTTAATCTATATAGATTGTTGGTATCATTTGTTAATTGTATTTCTATCATCCAATTTGTTTTGTACATTCAGAATTACTTTAATTCTATAGTATATATATGTTATTTCCAACAATTATTTTATCACTTGCACCGCTTCGTGAAAGACCCGACCGAAACACGCAACCGTTTAAAAATATTAAGAGGTTTAGTTTAACAGTAAAATTATAAAAATGTTGTGTGAAATTTGCTGAAAATGGTTGTCCTTTTTCTCTTATCTAACATCAATTTTCTTCTTATTTTGTTGAGCTGGTGGATATATCCACCCACCCCGCCACGGTATAATGTAGGTATTGCAAAATATATAATTTATTCAATAGTTAATAGAACATGGAAAGAGAAATTTGGAGATAAGGGAAGCATACATGTTTTTTTAATCACGATAAATAGAAAGAAATTTTCTTCTCCTCGGAGTCGCTAGCCGAGAGAAATGAATTGTTCGAATAAGCATTGTGAATTTACAACTCAATTGTGTTTTATAGACTAATTAAACTTAGGCGAGACATACTTAATTCTAGTTCCAAGACACAAGGAAGGTTGAGGCCCATGTAGAGAATTAATTCAGAAATAAATAAAAATTATTTTATGTATATAAACATTAGTTTTGACTATAATTGTTTATGAGGTTCAAAATAAATGTTCATAACCGTTCGACATAACTATGCATGAGGTCCAAATTAATTGTTCATATGATTGAAGGCAATCATTCATGTGATTCAATATATACCCGTGTGGTTCTCAATAATTTTCATACATTTTACAGTAAAAAGTAAAGAGGAAAAAGGGAATGAAAACAATTAAATCAAAATGACAGGAATAAAGGACAGGAGAAAAGAAAGAAAAAGAAAACAAACGAGTAAAATAAAAACATGAACAAAAAATGAAGGGGAGAAAAGAAAAGAATGAAGGCAATGCAAATATAAAATAACAAAAAGTTCTTGGGAAAAAATTGAGAATCAAGAAAGAGAGAAAATCTCTACCTACACCGGCCCACTGCGGTCCTGCGCGTTCGTGTCATGCCGCTTACAGAAAGGGAAGCTCCTAAATGCCGCTCCAAGCGGGAGTGTCGCCTGAAGCGAGCTGAGCGGTGGGCTGTCCCATTATCCTAACAAGCTACGGATCCTAGAGGTACGTGGTTTTTTCCTTTTTCTTTTCGTTATTTCAGCTTTTTTAAATTTAAACAATTTAAATATGAAATAATTTCAAATATAAAACAATATTTAAAGCTAAAATGTTTATTTAAATAATAATAATTTTTAAACATGAAAAAAAGTTCAAAAAACATGAACCAAATTCAAAAAATCATGAACATGTTAGAAAAATGACCATTTGTTGAAAATCATGAACCGATTTTAAAAATCATGTTTAAAATGCATGAACCAATTCTTAAAAATCATGAACTAATTTCAAAAAACTTGAAATTTCTTTAAAAGAAAGAAAAAAATGGGAAAGAAAAAATGAAACTAGAAAAAAAAACAGAAAAGAAAAACAAACAGCACCGGTGTGTAATGGGCCGCAGGCCCTGTGCGGCCTGAGCAGCCGCCCGCGCCACACCGTCTGCAATTAGCATTTCCGGACAGTAATGCTAAAAAAAGGCATTTCCGGACAGTTGTCTAAAATACTAGTAAAGCATTTTCGGACAGAAAGTGTCAGTTAGGAAATGTCCGTTTATAGATGGCCTAAACGGTAACTTCAGCCCACGGGCTCTGCTTTCGAGTGGTTTATATCATGGGTCTTGTCTTTGCAGGCCTAAATTAGGCCTGTAAGGCTGTAATCCGAGGGCATTAATCTTGCACGCCTGTTAATCTGTTTGTAATCTCCAGCGGTAATCTCAGCGCTGGTTGCTATGAAATGCCACGCGATTTGGGGCTGGTACACGAGCGGTAAGTTTAAAACTTTCAAAGCTGCTAAGCTGCTTCTTATTGATGTAGATAGGCCATGTCGATGGAGAGACTCTGTCAAATCCACTCAAATATCTCGAGAAAGCTTTTACTTCGCCTTGCAATATCTTGAGAAAACTTGTAATCCAAATTTCAAGTCCGTATAGAAAGAGATCTCCGATCCAAGAAAACAATAGTAGTACAACTAGTAAGATTCATTGCCGTGCATGTCTCTTAAGACGTGCTCGACACTATAGTCTCTGACACCGTAGTCCTATGTATCTGACTACTGCTTATTTAGTACTGGCAGGAGAAGAGAAAACTGATAAATCATAAGAGCACGCCATTCCCTCGAAAACTTGCGGGCAGTCACACTTAGATCTGGGTCAGCTCGAAGACATTGATGGGGTTGACGAACGACTGGTTGCCAAAGAAGATGGTCCTGGCGGCGATGGCAGACACCGCCTGCGTCGGGTGGTTGGCGTCCCAGAAGAGGTGGTCGTCGCGGTTGCCGCACAAGGGTACCGTCTGGTTACACCCTGACGCTCCGAATGGCCCCTCGCCGCAGCACGCCGCCACCAGCTCCGTGAAGTCTGCAAGAAGCAGTCAACATCGATAACGGTCAGAAATAGTCACCGATTGAACCGGTGCTTAGAGATCATGGTGAATTGCTGATTACTCCAGTCCTTTGTCTGTGGGTTGGCGAAGACGAAGGAGACCATGGTGAAGGCGTCTCCCAGGGAGTATGCCATGTCGGGCAGCTCGTGTGCCAGCTCCTGCAGCATCGTGGCCAGCATCGGGTAAGACCGGAGCGAGAGGTTGTTGAGTGAGTCGTAGCAGCCCTGAGTGCCCGTTTCATTGAGCTGCCGAAGTCTTTGTAACGGAGTGCAGCCCAGCGGCGGGATGCTGACGATGCTGAACTTCCTCGCCCCCAGCTGGTACAAGGCCTGCGGTGCATGTATCACACTGTGAGCCCTTACTGACGATGTTCACGGAATTCTAGAGGGTTCAGTTAGCAATGCTGTATAGTATGGTTTAAACTGAAGGCTAGTGGTACCTTCAGATAATGCTTGTAAGAGGTGACGAGGCCGAGCAAGAACTGCGTGTCGTTGCTAGGGGAGAGGGAGTACTCGAACATGTCGTTGCTGCCGGTACTGATGAAAAAGATGGACTTGGAGAGGAGGGTAGCTGTTCTTCTCGAACCTTGGCTCTTGTATATGTGCTCGACAACCTTCAAATAGTACTTGAGCTGCTGGCTCATCGGGATCACCTCACCAGCCTGCACATAAAGTTCAGAACAATCAGTCCTGCACTGCTACCCAAATTTGCTGCTACCCCGACGTGGAATATGGTTGAGTGTAACGTTTTTCTATCGAAAATCTTTACTATCAATCGGCCGGTGTGGAGCCCAAGTCCTGACCCTCCTGACGCAAAGTTGACTCCCTTACTGAACAAGTGTGACTTGTGGTTACGCCCCGTCAGAGAGAGGTAGGCCGGCGGGCTCATCGGGAAGCCAAGTAGTTGAGCTGTTCGTCAACCAAGCGTGCAAACTTGTTAAGCACCGCCGATCGAACTCAAACTTGATGTGCAAGTGCAATGCACGTACCTAGCTGATCGGCCGTGTTGAAGCCATTGCTGAACCGGCCGGTGGGCTTGGAGGTTGGGAAGTCCACGCCGTACTGCGGGAAGTTGGCTCTGCCCTCCTTGCGCGTGGCCAGGAAGTTGTTGTTGCCAACATCGACGGTCGAGTCACCGAACACGAAGACCGCCGGGACGAGCAGGGGCTGCCTCGCCTCGCCGTGCTTCGCCACAAGCACGAGCAAGCACAGAGCCACGAGCACGTATGAGACAGTTTGGTTCGCCATTTCGGGGCTCTGCTGCTCTCTGTAGTTGGGCCCCTAGTTTCAGGTGCTGCATGTTTCAGTGTATGTCATGAAGTATATATAGGTTCCAGGGAACACAAAGTATTCAGGATAAAAAGCATAGAATAATGGAGTTTTCATCGAGTATGTCGCCCGCTAGTACGCAAGCTGGTTGTTTTTGAGCTTTAGCAACTTGCAAGTTCACGTAATATGTGTCACTATTATCCGTCTTTTGAAGTGGTTAAAGCTGCATTACAGTTAAAGAATATACGGCCGTGTGGTTCAGACTGCCGTTAAACAAGTCTTGGCCTGCAGAACGGTGCCCTGGCTGGAGGCCAGGGACGAGGAATCGCGACGGAGACGTCAGGCAGGAACACACAGCTAATGCAGCTTTGGACATATCACCTGGCAGTATGAGACCAAAATCGGCATAGCCTATGTAGGGACTTTTATTCATATTACACATTCAAAAATACAAAATCAGGTGGTTCCAACAACCACACACGAGGGCCAAAAGTCTGCACAATAGAATTTCTCGCAACCATATGGACATCCTTGTCACCAACCCTGTGTGACAGACATTGTGACGAACCACTTGACGTAAGCCTAGTAATATGTTAGAGGATGGCTATGGCCGAATCACTGGGACCAGTTGGCCTAAAGGTGACAGCGGGTTATAAGCTGCGTGTATCTGAAGATGTCGAGTAACAAAGAAGACCGAGGGCATGTTTGGTAGCTTGTATATCCTTCAAACAGGCTGAAGTGATGCGAAAATAGAACGTTTGGTTGCTTGCATAATATCTGCATTGTGGCCAGCACCATCTGTAAAGAAGCACAGAGGCAGGCCCAACGACAACGCTTGAATCGAGCATTTCTGTGAAGCCATGCCCCGGAGCTGCAAAAGAGGGCCTCCGCGGGAGAGTGGTTGCCTTTTCGGCTCTGTTATCAAGCCAAGAGTAGCCTCACCTGCCCAACCTCGCTTACCTCTCCGCATCGCCCCTCCCAAAAAATCCCCTTACTCCTAGTTCGACACCAAGAGCGGCGACGACGAGGTTGAGGCGGCGGCTTAGACGCGAATATATCGTACCGGCCGCTTCCTCCTACTCCGACAGGTGATCCACGCCCTGGAGAGTCATCACGCATCTCCCTCCCTCTCCCCGAATGTGCATCGCCATGGCTGCGGTAAACCACCGGGAATTGATGACTCACAAGTATAGGGGATCGCAACAGTCTTCGAGGGTAGTATTACCCAATTTATTGATTCGACACAAGGGGATCCAAAGAATACTTATAAACCTTAACAACTGAATTATCAATGCAGCTGCACCTGAAAATAGTCTTGCTCACAGCGGTTTATCAGTAGCAATAGTTTTGTAGTAGCAATAGCAAAGTAACAGCAGCAGTAAAATGAAGACAGTAGTAACAATAGTAGCAAACAGTAGGATATGAGTGCGGTAGGCATAGGGATGGATGGACGGGCGTTGCATGGACAAGTCTAAACATGTAACTTCAAGATCTAGGGCAATTGCAGATAAATAAGATAAAGCATCCAAGTACTAAACAATCATAGGCATGTGTTCCATATATAGTCATACGTGCTCGCAATGAGAACTTGCACAACATCTTTTGTCCTGCCAGCCCGTTGCAGCGGGGCCTCAAGGGAATCTACTGGCAATTAAGGTACTCCTTTTAATAGAGCATCGGAGCAAAGCATTAACACTCCGTGAACACATGTCATCCTCATATCACAGTCATCCCCTCCGGTTGTCCCAATTTCTATCACTTCGGGGCCTTTGGATCCAGACAATGATATGTGTACACAACTTGCAGATAAGATCACAAACAATACTATCATCATGAATCAATAACAAGTTCAGATCTAAGATCATGACACTCAGGACCCTAGTGACAAGCATTAAGCATAACAAGTTGCAACAAAGTCAAATAGAACCAATAAAGATACTAGGCACCATGCCCTAACAATCTTATTCGATTACATGATCGAACTCATCCAATCCCTACCATCCCTATAGCCTACATCGGGGGATTACTCACTCATGGATGGGGGAAACATGGATGGTTGATGGAGAGGCGTCGGTGATGATGATGGCGATGATCCTCTCCAAATTCCCCGTCCCGACAGGGTACCAGAACGGAGTTTCTGGTTCCGAATCGCGGTTTCTGATGGTGGCGGCGCAGCGGAACTCTTTCTGAAAAAACATCGAACCCTCCTGAGTTTTTAGGTCAAGAGGCATCTTATAGGCGAAGAGGGAGGCCGAGGGGGTGCCCGAGGTGGCCACACCCCTCCCATGTGCGGCCAGGCCTAGCCCGCACGGCCTAGGGGTGTGGGCCCCTCGGAGCCCCACTCCATATCATCTTCTGGCTCCGTGAGTCTTCTGGTGAAATAGGATTTTTGGCATATTTTTTCCTGATAGTTGATTTTCTGCACAAAAACTAGACACCAAGGTAATTCTGCTGAAAACAGCGTCAGTCCGTGTTAGTTGTATCCAAATCACACAAGTTTAGAGGAGAAACAATAACAAAAGTGTTCGGGGAGAGTAGATACATTTTGGACGTATCAACTCCCCCCCAAGATTAGCTTATTGCTTGTCCTCAAGCAATTCAGTTGAAAACTGAGTGTGATAAAAAAACTTTCACGAACACATTTGCTTCATATGATATAAATATTCTCAACACACGAGTAGATACTTAGACAATTCATAATAAGGAGTATGCAACTAAGTCTACTCAATAATCATTGCAAGCTATGAAGAGATTCCAACTCAATAATAATAAGTAGCATGAAACATAAACATAAGCAACATTGTAATGCTCATAAAAAGGTAATGATAGAGTGGTATCTCGCTTGCCTTTAATGGTGAAGCAAAACATGAATGTTAGGCACCTCTGAAGTTCAAGTGAAGACTAAAAGTAAAGATATCAGAGATACAAGCATCAAAGTTATGACATAATTAACCAAGTTTTGAGACAAGCACATTACACTAAGAATGACAACTATGCTCTCAAGAAGGTGCTCATAGAATAAGTGGTGACACAACACGGAAGTGAAAAAGGTTTTGAAGAGTTTGAAAGGCTTTCAAATGCTGAAAGTATGGTACTCATTAGCTTTGAGCTCTCATTGCCCCTATCATAAGCATCTTTATATGGTTAAGGTGAAAGTGAGGTCCAATATGAGTTATATACTTGACAGACCATAAACTGGAAATCTCATGTCCCTTGAGTACGAGGGCCGCTCCTCATGCTACTCAACTTTAGTTAACGGTAAGTTCTTGTCATAGTAAATACATGCGTATCATAGAGAACCGCCAACGGGGTACCCCTTGCACATGATACAGGAGCTATCCCATAATCAAAATGGCAAGGCAAGAAGACAATGAGCATCTCAACAATCTTCTTATTTACCATGGGAAAATGGTGTTTGTTTCTCTCTTTCCTCTTTTTAGTATGTCTCCTTTTTTATAAGAAGAAAGCTTCATAGATTGATCACTATGGTGATGCTGCAAGTTTCCACCATGATTAGGCATGCTTTAGGCTAGCGGCCCAGGCGTTTCTCTAACACATATACATAAATCCATGAACTTACAAGCTCCCCTTTGAAAGTACAAAGGAAGTCGCATAGAGGGGGGGGGTGAATAGGATTTTAAAATTATTACAGTTTAGGCTCAAGTAAACAGAATAAAACTAACGTTTAATTTATTGAGCATAAAACCTAGCAACTAAGTTCACCTAAGTGCACCAACAACCTATGCTAAGCAATACAAGCAACAAGGTGATAGCAAGGTATAGATACTTCAAGCACGATGGCTATCACAATGTAAAGTGCATAAGTAAAGGGCTCGGTTGAGAGATAACCGATGGACGCGGAGACGAGTATTTGTTTCCCGAAGTTCACTTCCAAAGAAGTTACGTCTCCGTTGGAGGGCACTTGCTCCAACGCCACACAAGGCCACAAATGGATCACCTCTAGGTGTGGTGGCTCGATGCTCACCCAACGCCACACAAGGCCTCACCCCGGATGCGGAAGCACGCAACTCACCGACGCCACAAAAGGCTCACCCTATTCTCCCAAGTGCGCACCACAAAAGGAGGGCACTTGCTCCACTATGGGACGCTTGAGGGCGGTCACCGAACCCGTACAAGATTGGGGCTAACTCCACAACTCAATTGGAGGCTCCCAACAACAAAGCCACAAAAGGCTACAATGCCACAAAAGGCCAACAAAGCCACAAAAGGCTACAAGACCACAAAAGGTCAACAAGACCACAAAAGGTCAACAACCCAACCACACAACTGTCTAGGGTTCCAAGGAACCCAAGAGAAACAAGCCCACAAGCTTGAACTCGCCGAATCTCCGAGGAGAACTCAAACCTATGCACCAAAAGCAAGGGCAAGTCCTTCTCTCCCAAATTCCAACAAAGCTACAAAAGCTATTGGGGGAATAAGGGAGGAAGAACAAAAGAGAACACAAAACTCTCCAAGATCTAGATCCCAATGATTCCTTCACAAAGAAGGGATTTAGCTTGGGGGGATTGTAGATCTAGATCTCCTCTCTCAAATCCCTCAAAAAGATGCAAGAATCATAGGAAGGGAAAGGGTAGAGGGAAAGCTTCTTCAAGGACACCAATGGAGGAGAGAGAGAAAGTCAAGACCAAGAAAAGAGCTAGTACCCACGAAGGGGAAGAGGAGCCTCTTTTAAAGGGCTCCCAGATCTGCCCATTATGGGCAATCGCGACTCATGGCCGGAACTTCCGGTGGGAGGCCGGAAGTTCCGGTGGCACACAGCCAACGGTCAAAAACTGCGGAGCGAGAAACTGAAAAAGCGAATCCTGGTCGAAACTTCCACCGGTTCACCGGAACTTCCTGTGGGAGCGAAACTTCCGGTGGAAGTTCCAACAGAAGTTCCGTCAAATAGACATATTCAAAACAGAAGGTTACTGATCGTGAGCGGAACAAGAGCCGTAAATTCAACCGGAACTTCCGGCCTGAGCGGAACTTCCGGTCCCTGGCCGGAACTTCCGGTGAGAGCGAAACTTCCGGTGGAAATTCCGACTGAAGTTCCGTCAAATATCACATCCAAAACAGAAGGTTACTGAGCATGAGCGGAAGAAGACCCGGAACTTCCACCGGAACTTTCGGCGGCAAAAATGCCCTAGAGGAACTTCCGATGGCAAGCCGGAACTTCCGGTCAGGTAAATTCCAGAAACCAGAAAACCAGAAACGCAATAACTTTTGCAACCGAACTCCAAATAGGATGAAACCAATTTTGTTGGAAAGATAACGACGAATATAATATTGGGTATCACCTTGGGAGAAAATACCATGAATATATATGTGAAGTATCCCCCAAGGTGTGGAGCCGGAAAACTCGCAAGATCAAAAACCGCAATAAGATATGCAAGTGAAATCCTTAGATGATAAGCTAGAGCTTGTTAAGATGATGACCACAAGCTCTAGATCCTCTCATAGACAAGAACCAAATAACAACCAAGAAAGATGAGGCTATGAATGCAAAGGTTTGAGCTCTCTCCGAACGATGCAAACGAGACACCCGCTTGAGAGCCCCTCTTGATAGTACGGCTATGTATCCTAAACCCGGTCTCCCAACTAACAACACGAGACCGGCAAAAGAAAAGCCCTATCTAGTACATACCTTTGCCTTGAGCATCCCACTTGAACTTGATGTAGACCGTCTTGTTCTTCTATAGTGGGAACACCTTTCTTGTTTTCTCTTGCTCGCTCTTGCTTGATGAAGACTTGCAAATTGCTCCCCATACCCCATGGGGAAACCTCTTCTTGAACTTGTCTTCATCACTCCATGAACACGAGGATGGAAAGCTTCAAGCATGAGATCTTCTAGAGATGGCACATCTTGAGCTCGCCCTTCTTCATCCCTTATTGAGGTTGATCCATCTTGATGCAACTCGTTGCACATGCCTTGATCAACCTTCAAGCTCCTTCTTTCTTCATGATTCCAAAGGGCACAAAGCCCTTGGACATTTATTCATCTTCCAACCTTGAGACCAACACATGGCCCAAGCGATGCCAATGGACAAACCTACAAGTGAAACTCAATTTACACATTAGTCCATAGAGATTGTCATTAATTACCGAAACCACACATGGGGCATACATGCCCTTTCACCCTTTTATTTCACACCGACGACATCCGTAAATAAAAGAGCATGATATCAACTGGGTATATATTTACAGGTGTTGAAAGCGTTCCCCGTGACAGCACGGTTCTGCTAACTTCCAGCCTATAATTTGCAAGCATATAACTTTCATGGACAGTCATAATGGTTCAGGTTTATTAAGTGCAAGAAATAAAGTGTGCCATCAAGTTCGTGAGAGCTTTACTAACTAACTTTCTCATAACAAGCAAACATTTTATTTGAAAGAAAACAAGACTTAATAAATATGCACGGAATAGCAAATGATGCTAATAGGTAGATATGGTGGACACTTTGGCAATATTGGTTTTGGGGAGCTGGATGCACAAGTAGAGCACATAATCAGTACAAGTGAAGGCTAGCAATATAAAGGGAGCGACAAACGAGAGAGCAATAACTGTCATAACCATGCTTGCAACAAAATAGAATTAATTATGGCATAAAAGTGATACAAGAACTCTAAGGCAAAATAAATCATCGAGGCTTAACTGATAGCCTCTTACCACACCTCAAGTTGTCATTAACCTTCATTATTGCCCTTCACTTGTGTGGCTTGGATAATAACATGAAACCAAACTCCACTGAGGACTGTTGAACCCTGCAAAGAACTTCACAAAACCAAAGAAGAACAACAAATATTTTTGGTTTTCGATTTTTCAAAGCAAGCACAAAGCAAAAAAAATCAAAGAAAAATCCAAACCAAAGATAAAAGAGCAAAGAAACAAACCAAGAGAAACAACGAAAATATTTTTGGTCTTTTTGTGTTTTGAGAAAGCAGAAACAAAAACAAAAAAGAAAGCGAAACATGGATATACAAAGAACCGACGAAACATGATATATATATGAGTGTGATGTCGGTATAACTCCCCCCAAGCTTAGTATTTTGGCCTAAGTGGGGTTAAATAGCTTGGGTAGTAACCCCAAGCTGGTGGGTCATTGTAGGAATGATCATAATCAGGCCCTCGCGATGAAGAAGAAGACGCGCTTGAATCATA
Source organism: Avena sativa (assembly GCA_916181665.1). Classification (NCBI taxonomy): domain Eukaryota; kingdom Viridiplantae; phylum Streptophyta; class Magnoliopsida; order Poales; family Poaceae; genus Avena; species Avena sativa. Next base: position 262,946,332 of record OV702284.1, on the reverse strand, counting down.
GGAGGGCTGCTGGTATGAAGACTCCCCCATGTTGGAGGGATGAACCGAATCATCTTCGACATCCTCTCCAACATTCTCCTCTTGCTAAGAGAGCTCCGCCTTGTATGTGTCAAGTTCTTCCTCCGTGAGAGACCATCCTTGCCTATTATCAAAATTAAACAAAGCAGGTGCAGGCAAAGAGACTACTTTCTCAGTCCTACCCCCTCTTCAAGCACGCTTGACAAAGGATAATTCATACGGTAAATCTCTGAAAGTAGCCCAAGAAGAAACAAAATTATGCTGAACCATGGAATCGAGATCGAGTCTCTCTATGGGGAACCGAAAATCTGAAAGGTGAGGATCTAAACCATGAAAAACTAGCAAACGAGAGGAAATGAGACCTCCACAAACTCCACCTTTCTCGCGGTTTGTGGTAAGATGGTAAGCTATCAAAGCACCCAAGTTATAAGATCTATCCCTATTCAAAGCTGTTGAGATAAAAGCTAGATCAAATGAAGATAATTTTCTAGCAGTCTTTCTAGCCAGAACACACTTGGTAACGAAATAGGCAAAATATCTAATGGATGGGAGCCGAATGTTCCGAATTTTACCACTTTCCTTTGAGAAGTCGCAACCTTGGCAAATTTCAGCATATAAATCCATGGGTGGCTTAGGCCTCTCTCTCTAATATTCTCACAAGCACCCCACTGTTGCACTCTAATAGCTGCACAAAAATCAGCAAAAGGCAGGTCGACAGCTATATTGTAAATTTTATAATGGACCATGGGATTAGACAAAGACCAAATAAACCGGAAGTCCTGCACCACAGCCATGGTTAGCTTAACATATTGATATGGCTCATCTTCAACAAAATGTTCCAATCCTGCATTAGTAATCATAGTTTGGAAATCCTGGAAGATCCTCACAGCTCTCATAAATTCAGGGCATGGATATATGGAAGGGAAGAATTCCTCCTCATGATGGACTTTCAATGGTTTAGGTACCAACAAATCATGTTGATTTAGTTGGTATGCACTCATCTTCTTTAACAAAAAAAATTTAGACAAACATCAAACCAAGTGATTTCCAAGTTGATAAATGATGAGGGACTACTATAGGAACTTGCTAGAGGGCTAAACATGCATTAAAATGAAATCTCTAAGCATAGAACAAGCATGCAAGCTCACACAACATGTCACCTAGAGTAGAAAAATACTCAGGATACAATCCACCAATCAAAAATCTATAAGCGGAGGAGGCACATACCGGAGAGCAATCCCTCCAAAATTCAGCAGAAAAGGTGGGCTGAGCAAGGAGATCGAAAATCGGGAGCAAGAAAACAGGAACTCGAGCTTGAGAAAGTTTTTCGGTGTTTTTCGGGAGAGAGAAAGAATTTGCTGGAAGGAGACACTTTGGAGGGCCACAGATGGGCCCCACCCAGGCTAGGCGTGCCCTAGGGCTGGCCGTGCCACCAGGGGGTGTGCTGGCCTGGTGGGTCCCCCTGGGCCATTCCAAGTGCCCCTCTGCCCCTTTTTTTTAGGAAAAATTTAATATAAATTTTCTGGAATTTTTAAGGAAACATATTTTTGGCCAATTTTCAGGTTATGAAAATTGATTTTCTCACAGAAAGACTTTTTTAGAAGAAGCAAAAAGGCAAACCAAAACCAAAACTACAGAAGTTCTAAGACAACCTAACAAGCAAACAACTAGCAAAACTAAGACTAACAACACGAAGAGCAAATACTAGAAAGGAGAGAAATAAAAGTGAGCAAGTATAACCATTATGAAAGCATTGTTCTATTCATTAAAATCCCTTTGTAAACAAGGTTGATCAAGTCTTGTTACCAAAACAATCTTATATGAAACAAAACTTTGCATTTCACAAAATGATTATGTTACCTCAAACTTGATAGCAATAGTCCCAATCATAATAGTTTCAAAACTTTCTTGTGGAATGGGACAATATATTTCTCCAACTTTGATGCTCTTAATATTTTCAATGAAATTCAGGCAATAGCTCTTATCAATCTTCTTGGGGAAGTAGATAGTATGCTCTTTGTCATTAATATTAAAAGTTACTTTTCCTTGATTACAATTGATGACAGCACCTGCAGTATTAAGAAAAGGTCTCCCAAGAATAATAGACATATTATCATCTCCAGGCATCTCAAGCACAACAAAATCAGTTAGAACCAAGCAATTATGAGCTATTTGAACAGGAATATCCTCACACATACCAACAGTAAAAGTAGTTGACTTATCAGCCATTTGCAAAGATATATCAGTTGGTATCAATTTCTCTAGCTGGAGTCTCTTGTAGAGAGAAAAAGGCATAACACTAACTCCAGCTCCCATCACATAAAGCAGTTCTAACATAATTATTCTTAATGGAGCAAGGAATAGTTCGAATACCTGGATTGCCAAGTTTCTTTGGAACCTTACCATTGAAGGAATAATTAGCAAGCAAAGTAGAAATTTCCTCATTAGGAATCTTCCTTAGAGACAATATCCTTCATATACTTTGAATAAGGAGGCAACTTAATAGCATTAGTCAAAGGAATTTGCAAAAATAAAGGTCTCATCCACTCACAAAACTTGTTATAGTGTTCTTCCTCCTTTGACTTGTGTTTCTTATTGGGAAAATGCATAGGTTTCTGCACCCAAGGTTCTCTTTCACTACCATGTTTATTAGCAATAAAATCTTCCTTAGTGTACCTAGTGTTCTTAGTGTGCTTCTCAGGTTCTTCCTTATCAGGAGCATCATTTTTATCATTGCCACTTCTAGTTTTAGCATCAGAGACAAATATACTATTAGGATCTACAACAGGTTTAGAAGGTTCTTCAACTGTGAGGACCGAAACTTAACTTTCAGACCCCCCTGTGTTTATTCGTCAATCCCAAGATCAACGTTGACGATACAGCGAAATGTATATCATTGCAGACTTACAAAATAGTAATTTATCACAAAGTCTGAATAACAACATAGTGAAATGTCTAGTGACATTTATTACATCCAGAAACATAGCGGAAATATAAAACGCGTAGCGACTCCATCTCAGCCACAGGCAGTCGATGTAGTCCACGAGGCCTCACTCATCAGCGTCATCATAGTAATCATAGTCATCTCCTTCTCCATAGTACTCTGAAGTATCAACAAAAGTATTGCCATGAGTACATGACGTACTCAACATACCCCTTATGCAAAACCTATAATATCTACATGTGGCTTTATGTGGAGGTTATATGGTTCTTTTGCATAAAGCCAATTTTATTTGCAATATGGTAATAGTTTTGATGAAAGCAGTTTTTGACGAAAACATGTTTATCATCAATGTGGTAATTCTCAATAGTGTGATTGTCCACGACAACTCACACAGTTCATAGATTCCAGGATAAGGATAGGGGCAAAGAGGGAAGTAGCAAGATAGGTTCCCGTATGTCAAGAAAGATTCATGTGTCGTCCATGACCCTGGACACGGCTATTCGAATAGTTTAATCTCTACAGAGGTTGTACACTTTTCCCACATGACACAATCCCGTCTTGACGCCCACCAGCCATCGCTGGTTTAATACACACCAATTGGTGTACCGGCAGATGGATTGTGACAAGGTCTTTTAGTTAGATCCCCCAAAGATATGACATGCCCACCGGGTATGGCGCACGGAACTGAGAGTATGTCCCCAAACCGGTCCCCCCATCTGTGCCGAAGGTTCTCCCGCAGGCAGACACCTCATCAGCGGTACGGCGACATCAACACCTAAGGCTGACTAACTTACTTGACCAAGCCAGTGCCCATTATAGCATGTGGTTGTACGGTTGGTCACAATCTTCAAATCCAAGACTTATTAGGACCTCATGCGGCACGGACGACGGATTTCCCCCTTCATCTAGTGAAGGGCAGCCAATCGCTCCTTCCTTTGATCCAGCTGTCGCCCGCACCAGTGTTTAGACGGTAAGTTTCACCCAGAGTAGAATAGAGTAGAGGAATCAACAACGGCTAGCTCAGCGAGCTCATCAAGTTTCAAAAGGGTATATGTGACCCGAGGGTCATCCAATTCCTCCGAAGAGGGGAGATCAAGGATCCTACTTATTATTGAGCAGGGCTAAGCAATTCTACTCTAATAAGACTACTATATAGTATCTACTCAGGGTATTGTATGGCGACAGGTGTATCAAGGTATGTGTGTAACCAAAATAGCATATATTTGTAAAACAATAAAATATAATGCACTTTATAAAGCTGGGATAATTCATGGTAAGGGGCATGCCTTCGTTGTCGTGAAAGTGTTCTTCCCCGAAATCTTGATCCTGCTCGAACCCGTCACTCCCTACGCGTCATAACGATGAACCACTGATCAATACACATTTCAAATAACCACAAATAAGATCCAATATAAAGATCCAAATAGGCTTGCGAGGTTTGGACGGTTCGGTATAATAAGCGTCAGTCTACCGTTATTAATTAATAAAATAATTTAAGATATGTTTCTTTGAAATATCCACGTCGCAAAAAATATGTCATGCACAAATAGACTATATGCTAGCTAGTCATACAGTAAACACACAAGTGATAAAGGTACAAAAAAACTATTGACCATACACGCATAAAATGCTAGATCAGACATTAAGCATACATGTGTATATAACTCATACAGAAGCTACTGTGATCCACACATGCAATGAGGGAGCACATGAACTAGACTAGATAAAAGCACAGTAACATGACTCTATAATCAGCTAGCAAAGCTACTGTATCCGAAGCACAATATACTAATATAGCATAACAAGCTACCAACTAAATAAAATATTGTTGAACTTAGGAGTTATAACATCTACTAGTGTAAAAAAACTATATGCTGAAATTCATGATGAGTAACAAGCCAATATAATAAATCCTATGAACTGAATGAACAATGTTACTAGTATACAAAACTACATGTCGTTCGTACACTGCCAAACCAAAAACACTTGAGCATATTTAATCAATTGTGATACTATTACAATCAAACTAGATGACCAAACATACTCACTAGCTAGCAGAAACAGAACATCGGCACAAACAGTGTGTACACGTACATGACCGCATGCATAGCAAAGTACTGAATCAAACACTTTCTAAAACAGATTGATAGTGACAAATCTACTCACAACTAACAATACTACTGGATTTCTAATGTTGTTTGACACGTTTCATAGGTTGGGCTCAAGGTCAAAAGGCATGTCCTTGATGGTCTAATCTGATCATGTCATCACACGGCATTCGGTTCACCGGCACCACCATAAACTATAAAACTACGGTGAGAAAACATGTCTAGGAGGTAGGCATAGGTACGGATAGGTTGTGGTTGAAAGGATTTATGCCGAAGCTCACCGAGTGCGACGCGATCGTCCGACGAAGATGATGAACTGAGATGAACGTAGGCGAAGTGCGTCTCCGGCGATCCGCGTCTCGTCCTTCTAGTCCACGAGTTGGCTCCCCACGTCTTTGTGCTTCCCGTGACGCAGTAGCTCATCCTTCTAGCAGCTCGTCTCCTCCTCGTCGGAGCTGCCGGAGATATCGCCGACGTCCCGCGGCGACCGGTGGAGCTCTCCAAGGTGAACTGGAATAGGATCCCAAGGCTCTGATGGTGGTGGAGAATTGCAAGAGGGGACGCCGGGGAGATGTATGGGTCTTGATATTTGATTGTGAGTAACGACAGAAGTTTATGGTCCGGTTTATGGCGTTGATGGATGGCGTTTCAAGTTGACTGTCGAGTGTTGTTCGTGCTTGTGCAGGGAGACGAAACAGCGGGCGCTTGGTTCTGATTGGCTTGGTGTTAAACTGCAGCGCTGCTGCTAGCAAGAGAAGAACGACACGATTTGGTACATGCTAGAAAAGAAAAGAAGGAATAGAGATGAGAGAAGATAGTACGCGCATGGATCTGATAGGAAAGAAGCAACGTTGCTAGTGCATTTGCATGCACGTGCATGTCTACATAATTAAATCCCATGAAATTTTTGGGAAGAACCAAATAAGAAATAAATTGATAATTCAGAAGAAAAACCTACTAAAATAAATAAATATGAAGTACTATGAGATATTTTATTCTTCTTCTTATATCTAAATAATTCCAATAAAGTTGGAATTGATTTAAAAACATAAAACCAATAAATAAAATTATTTTATTTTATTCGCCGCAACATCCTTTGATAAAAAAAAATTCAACCATAAAAATCAGGATGTTACAGTTCTATCCATCTTATAAGGAATCTCGACCCCGAGATTCGACCTAAGAGAAAAGATTTGGAAACTCCGCGCGAAGGGCATCCTCTCGTTCCCATGTCGCTTCCTCCTCGCTATGGTTACTCCATTGAACCTTGCAAAATTTGATCACGTTTCTTCTAGTGGTCCTTAATTGCTCATCGAGAATTTTAACTGGATATTCCTCATAAGTCAAATCATCCTGAACTTCCATGTCATCCAAAGAAGTTTTCCGAGCCTCTTCCTCTGGTTTATCAAAACATTTCTTTAGTTGAGACACGTGGAACACGTTGTGTACCTTGGACAATTTCTCTGGTAACACCAACTCATAAGCAACCTCTCCACGCCTGGCGGTGATTGTAAAGGGTCCAATATATCGAGGTGCCAACTTCCCTTTCAATCCAAAACGTCGCATCCCGCGAAGTGGGGATACCTTCAGGTACACATCATCCCCCTTCTGAAATGCTAAATCATGACGACGTCTATCGGCATAGACTTTCTGTATAGAGTGGGCAGCCCGCAACCTTTTGTGAATCATCTTTACTTGCTTATCTGCCTCCTCAAGAGTGTCGGGTCCAAAAACTTGATTTTCTCCCACTTCATGCCAATTTAGTGGGGTGCGGCACTTTCGTCCATACAAGAATTCAAATGGAGACATTTGTAAGCTTGCCTGAAAGCTATTGTTGTAAGAGAACTCTGCGTATGGCAGACTCTTGTCCCAAGTACGCTTGCATGTCAAAGCACATGCTCGAAGCATGTCTTCCAATATTTGGTTCACTCGCTCAGTCTGTCCATCAGTCTGTGGATGGTAAGCGGTACTAAAATTCAACTGTGTGCCTAAGACTTCATGGATCTTCTTCCAGAACCTTGACGTGAATTGAGTACCTCGATCAGAGAAAATCTTCTTTGGAACTCCATGTAGGCAAACAATTCTAGCCATATATAACTCAGACAATTTCTCCCATTATAAGAAGTCTTCACTGGAATAAAGTGAGCTGACTTGGTCAATCGATCTACGATAACCCAAATAGAGTCATATCCCGATGATGTCCTCGGAAGCCCTGTGATGAAATCCATCCCGATTTCTTCCCATTTCCACTCAGGAACTTTAAGTGGTTGAAGTAGTCCTGCAGGCTTATGATGCTCGGCCTTGACTCTTCGACATACATCACATCGAGATACATAATCTGCAATTTCATGTTTCATGCTAGACCACCAGAAACTGTCCCGAAGATCATGATACATCTTCGTACTTCCCGGGTGTATGGAGTATGATGACTCATGTGCCTCCTTCATGATTAAATCCTTGAGTTCTTTCTGGTCTGGCACCAATAAACGATCTCGGAACCAAATATTTCCCCTTTCATCCTCCTTATAGTCATGTGCTTCTCCTAACTTGATCTTTGATCGAATCTCTTCGATTCCCTTGTCGTTCTTCTGAGCTTCTCTTACTTGATCCTCTAGAGTAAACTTGACTTCTAACTTATCTTCCTTCTCAGCAAGACTCATGTTCAAGTTTAATTTTCTGAATTCCTCATGCAGTTCGGGTTGATCTTCCTGAATCATAAGATTATTGCAGTAAACCTTTCTGCTCAATGCATCAGCTACGACATTGGCTTTACCAGGGTGATAATTTACGCCAATGTTGTAGTCCTTAATTAATTCCAGCCATCTTCTCTGTCTAAGATTCAAATCTGGTTGGGTGAAAATATACTTCAGGCTCTTATGATTTGTATATATCTCACATCGATTACCAATAAGATAGTGTCTCCAGATCTTCAAAGAATGTACTACGACATCCAATTCCAAATCATGTGTGGGATAGTTCACTTCATGTGGACGTAGTTGTCTTGATGCATAAGCTACGACCTTGCCTTCTTGCATGAGAACACAACCCAAACCTTGTTTGGAAGAATTACGATAAACTTCAAAATCCTTCCGAATATCTGGCAAAGTTAACACTGGAGCAGAAGTTAGTCTCCTCTTGAGTTCTTGGAAACTGGTCTCACACGCTGATGTCCACTCAAATTTGTTCTCTTTCTTGATCAATTGTGTCATTGGTCTTGCGATTCTTGAGAAATCTTCTATAGAGCGGCGGTAATATCCTGCAAGTCCGAGGAAGCTGCGTATCTCTGACACATTCTTCGGTTGCTTCCAACTAAGTACCGCTTCCACTTTAGCTGGATCCACTGCTACCCCTTCGGCTGAAATGACATGACCAAGAAAATCAACTTGTTTCAACCAAAACTCGCACTTGCTAAACTTGGCATAGAGTGGATGTTCTCTAAGCCTTTCTAGAACAATCCGTAGGTGTTTCTCGTGCTCTTCCTCATTACAGGAGTAGATCAACACATCATCAATGAATACCACGACGAACTTATCCAAGCAATCCATGAAAAATTTATTCATGAGATTCATGAAGTAAGCTGGTGCATTCGTGAGTCCAAATGAAATCACTAGAAACTCATACAGCCCATAACGAGTGACAAAAGCTGTTTTGGGTATATCTTTAGGTCGAATCTTTAACTGATGGTATCCTGACCTGAGATCTATCTTTGAGAAAACAGAAGCTCCTTTCAACTGATCAAACATATCATCTATTCTCGGCAAAGGGTATTTGTTTTTGATGGTTACTTCATTCAGAGCACGGTAGTCCACGCACATGCGCATGGAACCATCCTCCTTCTTTACAAACAACACCGGTGCTCCCCAAGGCGAGGTGCTAGGTCTAATATATCCCTTCTCTATAAGTTCTTGGATTTGCTTCTTCATCTCAGCTAGCTCATTTGCTGGCATTCTATATGGTCTCTTTGCAATAGGGGCAGTGCCTGGCACTAACTCAATGGCAAACTCTATCTCACGACCTGGTGGAAGACCTGGTAACTCCTCTGGAAAAACATCTGGGTATTCCTTAACCACCTTAACATCTGACACAACCATCTCCTGCAAGCTGTTCAACAAACTGGTTACTGCAGTTTCTGATGTTACCTCGGGCTTGTAATTCACCACAATTCCTTCAGTACTGGTTAATGATACGGCTCTAAGTCCACAATCTATCATAGCTTTGTGTTTCCCTAACCAGTTCATGCCAAGAATGACATCTAACCCTTTAGAGTCTAACACTATGAGGTTTGCTAGAAACTCTACTCCCTCGATCGTTATGATCACTTTAGGGCATTTCAAACCTGACATAAGGATTCCCCCAGGTGATTGTACTGCCATTGACTGACCCATGCCCTCAGTTTTCAAATGGTGTTTTTCACCAAATTGCTTGGAAACAAATGAATGAGAAGCTCCAGAATCAAAAAGTACTGAACCATAACATGAGTTGATTGGGAACATACCAAGAACAACATCTGAGGCTTCATTGGCTTGTTCAGCTGTGATATGGTTGACTTGACCACGACCCGGCTGTCCTGAGGCATTAGATGCGCCTCCTGGTGTAGGCAGTATGCCTCGCCCATGTCCCACTGTTGGTGTCTTGGCAGCAGACCCCAAATTAAACTTCACTGGTGTTGGCCCGGTGTTCTTGTTTGGGCATGCAGCAGAAAAGTGTCCCTCCATGCCACAGTTGTAGCACGCCTTTCCAGCAGTGTTGGCATGGTTTCCTCCAACTTCGGCTCTCGGAGTACGGTAGGCATTGTGCTGAAAGTTATGACTAGGCTTTGCTGACTTGGAAGTTGCTCCACGATAACCAGAGTGGTTATTATTCTTCTGGCGTGAGCTTCCAGCTCCATGCTGACCCTGTGGTGCTTTGCGCTTTCGGTGTTCCTCTAACTCTCTCTTTGAGTTCTCTTACAGGATAGCCTTGTTTACTAGGCTCTGGAAATTTGGAAAATCATGGGATACCAATCTATCCTTCAGACCTGGGTTCAAACCCCTCAGGAATCTAGCAGTCTTGTCTGCCTCAGTAGGAATATCTGCTTTCCCATAGCATGATAACTGAGTAAACCGGTCCCAGTACTCAGAGACTGGCATCTTTCCTTGGACAAGAGCTCGAAATTCATCCCTCTTCAACTCCATGAGACCAGCAGGAATGTGTGTAGTGCGAAAAGCTTCTGAAAATTCATTCCAGGTGATTGCCTCAGCATCATCATGTGCATCATAAAAACTCTCTCACCAATCTGCAGCTACACCCTGGAGTTGGTGCGCCGCAAACTTCACACGGTCTTGTGCATCAACATTTACCAAATTGAGCTTCCTGCGAATATCCTTCAGCCAATCATCAGCTTCTATAGGATCCGCTGATCCTGCGAAAGTAGGTGGCTTTGTCCTCATGAACTCTGCTATCTTGGACTGTGGTGGAGGATGATGACCTTGATTCTGATTCGGGTTTTGGTTTTGGTTCTGATTCACCATGTTGGCGGCCATCTGCTACAGTAACTGTGTTTGCATCAACATTATTTGTTCCATGTTGAGTGGCGGCGGTGGTGGTGGTGGCTGCTGTCCCTCATCCTCAGTATCGGTATCAGTGTCATGGACTTCACCCTCAGCGAAGTTCTCCTCGAACGCCGGTCCGCGACCGCGTCCACGTCCGCGTCCACCGCGACCACGACCTCGGTTGGCGTTCATCCTGTTGTCGCTCAAGATTAGAATAGACAAGAGGGAAATAAACTACCCCAAAACCAAACTTGCACGGACAAACAATTAGAACATCAAAGAAATCCAAACGAGAACCAAATTTGTCTTAAAATCTCACACACAAAAAGGTTCAAGATAGAGTAGTAGCTATACCACATATAGATCGGTATAGTCTACTCGAGACATGCAATTATTTAAAATAACTAACGTCTCACATATTATTAAATAAAGTCCCTCTCATGGTTTAGTGTAGTCTACTCGTCCAGGTACCCATGCGATCCTGCATTCGGCTGATCAGGTGCCAAGCTAGACTCTGCTTCATCCGAGCTTGCTGGAATCCTTTCTTCAGGCTCTGTTTCTCCCCCCTGAGACTGATCAACTTGCTCCTGCTGTACTGGTGATGGCACCGGAAGTGCGAGCATTGGTGCAATGGCCTGGAGAGCAAGACGACGCCTCACTGCACGCTGACATTTCTTCTTCCTTGTGACCCGTATACGTGCATGGTACCGGATGCCACGCGCATTGTCGTAAAATGTCATGCGACGTTGTGCATTGGGTGCTGGTTACGGTAGCTCCAGTCCTTGTCCTTCACCACCATCATTGACTGCCAGCGCGGTCTCCGTAGCGACCTCGGCCATATGCACCATGGCGATGGCATCTTCAGCAGTAGCTTCAGCATCTTCACGTGCAGCATTGACGGCAGCTAAGGTTGTATTAGCTTCCACCAATCTCTCCTCCAAAGTCTGTGCTCGATCCTGATAGTGATGGATAAGGTGGCGTGCATCCTCCAGCATACCGGTGACTGCGACCAAGCGATTCTCTAGTCCGAAGTTGAGTGATGCCATGCGAGTGAGTGTGGGATCATCCTCATTCTGGTACGTCATGTTCTGACGGAGCGCACCTCCCTCATCTCGGTAAGCAAAGTAACGGAACTGTGTGTTCCGTAACTCATCTTGGTACATACCGGCCATCCTCTGCATTGCCTGATGAATGGTATGGATGTTGGCATCCACAAAGTCCTCTCCATCAGCAGTGAATTGGTGTCCTCTTGTTCCTGCGCGTCTTCCACGCGGTGATAGGTTCGGAAATACCACCAAGGTAACTCTCATAGTCTCCTCGTCCCAGACATTTCGAAAGGTGTATCCAGTCACTTCAGGGTCACGGTCATAACCCAACCTTGTTAGCATGTCGCGAAACTCTCGACCAAGGTTCCCAAACTCCTCGATCCGGCGGGTCGCAGGTACGGCCATCTACGCACATTTGAATAAGAGGAGAATATCAGTAACAAAATTTTGAAAAATCTAAATGAATAGACGAGCAACAATAAGTAATACTATTATTTTGTAACATATGTTTTGTTAATATACTACTAAAGGCTTTCCATTTTATCTAAGGCCACATGACTAGGTCGACGTCGGCTCTGATACCACTTCTGTGAGGACCGGAACTTAACTTCCAGACCCCCCTGTGTTTATTCGTCAGTCCCAAGATCAACATTGACGACACAGCGAAATGTATATCATTGCAGACGTACAAAATAGTAATTTATTACAAAGTCTGAATAACAAAATAGTGAAATGTCTAGTGACATTTATTACATCCAGAAACACAGCGAAAATATAAAACGCGTAGCGACTCCATCTCAGCCACAGGCAGTCGATGTAGTCCACGAGGCCTCACTCATCAGCGTCATCATAATAATCATAGTCATCTCCTTCTCCATAGTACTCTGAAGTATCAACAAAAGTATTGCCATGAGTACATGACGTACTCAACATACCCCTTATGCAAAACCTATAATATCTACATGTGGCTTTATGTGGAGGTTATATGGTTCTTTTGCATAAAGCCAATTTTATTTGCAATATGGTAATAGTTTTGATGAAAGCAATTTTTGACGAAAACATGTTTATCATCAATGTGGTAATTCTCAATAGTGTGATTGTCCACGACAACTCACACAGTTCATAGATTCCAGGATAAGGATAGGGGCAAAGAGGGAAGTAGCAAGACAGGTTCCCGTATGTCAAGAAAGATTCATGTGTCGTCCATGACCGTGGACACGGCTATTCGAATAGTTTAAACTCTGCAGAGGTTGTACACTTTTCCCACATGACACAATCTCGTCTTGACGCCCACCAGTCGTCGCTGGTTTAATACACACCAATTGGTGTACCGGCAGATGGATTGTGACAAGGTCTTTTAGTTAGATCCCCCAAAGATATGACATGCCCACCGGGTATGGCGCACGGAACTGAGAGTATGTCCCCAAACCGGTCCCCCCATCTGTGCCGAAGGTTCTCCCGCAGGCAGACACCTCATCAGCGGTACAGCGACATCAACACCTAAGGCTGACTAACTTACTTGACCAAGCCAGTGCCCATTATAGCATGTGGTTGTACGGTTGGTCACAATCTTCAAATCCAAGACTTATTAGGACCTCATGCGGCACGGACGATGGATTGATCCCTTCATCTAGTGAAGGGCAGTCAATCGCTCCTTCCTTTGATCCAGCTGTCGCCCGCGCCAGTGTTTAGACGGTAAGTTTCACCCAGAGTAGAATAGAGTAGAGGAAGTAACAACGGCTAGCTCAGCGAGCTCATCAAGTTTCAAAAGGGTATATATGACCCGAGGGTCATCCAATTCCTCCGAAGAGGGGAGATCAAGGATCCTACTTATTATTGAGCAGGGCTAAGCAATTCTACTCTAATAAGACTACTATATAGTATCTACTCAGGGTATTGTATGGCGACAGGTGTATCAAGGTATGTGTGTAACCAAAATAGCATATATTTGTAAAACAATAAAATATAATGCACTTTATAAAGCTGGGATAATTCATGGTAAGGGGCATGCCTTCGTTGTCGTGAAAGTGTTCTTCCCCGAAATCTTGATCCTGCTCGAACCCGTCACTCCCTACGTGTCATAACGATGAACCACCGATCAATACACATTTCAAATAACCACAAATAAGATCCAATATAAAGATCCAAATAGGCTTGCGAGGTTTGGACGGTTCGGTATAATAAGCGTCAGTCTACCGTTATTAATTAATAAAATAATTTAAGATATGTTTCTTTGAAATATCCACGTCGCAAAAAATATGTCATGCACAAATAGACTATATGCTAGCTAGTCATACAGTAAACACACAAGTGATAAAGGTACAAAAAAAACTATTGACCATACACGCATAAAATGCTAGATCATACATTAAGCATACATGTGTATATAACTCATACATAAGCTACTGTGATCCACACATGCAATGAGGGAGCACATGAACTAGACTAGATAAAAGCACAGTAACATGACTCTATAATCAGCTAGCAAAGCTACTGTATCCGAAGCACAATATACTAATATAGCATAACAAGCTACCAACTAAATAAAATATTGCTGAACTTAGGAGTTATAACATCTACTAGTGTAAAAAAACTATATGCTGAAATTCATGATGAGTAATAAGGCAATATAATAAATCCTATGAACTGAATGAACAACGTTACTAGTATACAAAACTACATGTCGTTCGTACACTACCAAACCAAAAACACTTGAGCATATTTAATCAATTGTGATACTATTACAATCAAACTAGATGACCAAACATACACACTAGCTAGCAGAAACAGAACATCGGCACAAACAGTGTGTACACGTACATGACCGCGTGCATAGCAAAGTACTGAATCAAACACTTTCTAAAACAGATTGATAGTGACAAATCTACTCACAACTAACAATACTACTGGCTTCCTAATGTTGTTTGACACGTTTCATAGGTTGGGCTCAAGGTCAAAAGGCATGTCCTTGGTGGTCTAATCTGCTCATGTCATCGGACGGCATTCGGTTCACCGGCACCGCCGTAAACTATAAAACTACGGTGAGAAAACATGTCTAGGAGGTAGACATAGGTGCGGATAGGTTGTGGTTGAAAGGATTTGTGCCGAAGCTCACCGAGTGCGACGCGATCGTTCGACGAAGATGATGAACTGAGATGAACGTAGGCGAAGTGCGTCTCCGGCGATCCGCGTCTCGTCCTTCTAGTCCACGAGTCGGCTCCCCACGTCTTTGTGCTTCCCGTGACGCAGTAGCTCGTCCTTCTAGCAGCTCTTCTCCTCCTCGTCGGAGCTGCCGGAGATGTCGCCGACGTCCCGCGGCGACCGGTGGAGCTCTCCAAGGTGAACTGGAATAGGATCCCAAGGCTCTGATGGTGGTGGAGAATTGCAAGAGGGGACGTCGGGGAGATGTATGGGGCTTGATATTTGATTGTGAGTAACGACAGAAGTTTATGGTCCGGTTTATGGCGTTGATGGATGGCGTTTC
Source organism: Avena sativa (assembly GCA_916181665.1). NCBI lineage: Eukaryota > Viridiplantae > Streptophyta > Magnoliopsida > Poales > Poaceae > Avena > Avena sativa. The sequence goes on along the minus strand of OV702284.1, from coordinate 262,931,201 downwards.
AAGTTGACTGTCGAGTGCTGTTCGTGCTTGTGCAGGGAGACGAAACAGCGGGCGCTTGGTTCTGATTGGCTTGGTGTTAAACTGCAGCGCTGCTGCTAGCAAGAGAAGAACGACACGATTTGGCACATGCTAGAAAAGAAAAGAAGGAATAGAGATGAGAGAAGATAGTACGCGCATGGATCTGATAGGAAAGAAGCAACGTTGCTAGTGCATTTGCATGCACGTGCATGTCTACATAATTAAATCCCATGGAATTTTTGGGAAGAACCAAATAAGAAATAAATTGATAATTCAGAAGAAAAACTGACTAAAATAAATAAATATGAAGTACTATGGGATATTTTATTCTTCTTCTTATATCTAAATAATTCCAATAAATTTGGAATTGATTTTAAAACATAAAACCAATAAATAAAATTATTTTATTTTATTCGCCACAACATGCTTTGATAAAAAAAATTCAACCATAAAAATCAGGATGTTACATCAACTATTTTATGTTTCTTTTTCTTTCTCTTATGAGGACTACCACTACTTTCAACTTCTTGAGAATCCTACTCAATTCTTTTAGGATGCCCTTTAGGATATAAAGGATCTTGAGTGGCTGTACCACTCCTAGTTCTAATTCCATAAGCATGTTTATCTCCTGAAGCATTAACTAGCATATCTTTTTGTACCTTAGCAAGTTGATCAATTTGAGTTTGAACTATTTGGAAGTGTTTAACAATCATTTTAACATTATTAGGAGTTCTTTCCACAATATCTTTCAACTCATTAATATCTCTAGAGTTTTCCAATAAATGATTCTAAACTTGTTTATTAAAATTACCTTGTTTAACAATAAAAATGTCAAGTTCCTCTAAGCATTGATCAGGAGGTTTACCATAGGGAATATCACCTTCATCAAAGTGTTGGAGAGAGTGTACCTCAATAGTGGATGAGTGGGGAATTGGCTTACATAATAATTCTATAGGAGGTAAATTCTTCACATCTTTAGATCTAAGTCCTTTCTCCTTAAGACATTTCTTAGATTCTTTCATCACTTCATCATTTAATGCAATCACTCCCCTCTTCTTTGGTGTTGGTGTTGGAGTTGGTTCAGGCACAATTGGTTCAGGAGTAATGGGCCCAGGTGTAACTAGCTTAGTTGAAGTCAAATCATCATAATTCTTGCTTATTTTGGCCATTAATTCTTCAGCTTCTGCAGGAGTTATTTCTTGAAAACACAATCAGCAAAACTATCTAGATATGTCCTAGAATCACCAGTTAGTCCATTATAATAAATATCAAGAAGCTCATTTTTAGGTAATGGACATCCAGGATATGCATGAATCAAGGCACGGAACCTTGTCCATGACTCAGGCAATTTCTCTTCTTCTCCCTGTTTAAAATCAAAAAGTTTCTGTAAAGCAGCATGTGTAGCACTGAGAGGAAAATATTTCTGAAAGAAAGAAGCAATCCAGCAATCAGGACTATCAATGGATCTAGGAGGCAATCTATTAAACTAAGCTTTAACTTCTCCTTTTAGTGAAAAAGGGAAGATCTTTGTAACAAAGTACTTGCACATCTTAAAATCATCATAGAATAAGGAACTCATAGTGGAAAGCTCATTCATATGAGCTACAACACTTTCATTTTCAGTCCCACAAAAAGCTCAACAATGTTTATATAGGATAAATCAAGAGAGAAATCATAATCTTTATCTTTAATGTCTATGGGAGAAGTTGCAAACTTAACATCAGGAGACAATTTAGGAATAATGGTACGTCTCTCAAGGAGACTCCTAATAGCACTAGCACCACGTGTGTTCTGGTACTCTTCAATAAACAGTCCTTCTAATGTAAACACCATTAATATCATATCTCTCTCTAGACTCAGGTGAGCTAACAGGTGTAATAGTGTCTTCACTAGGAGTTTCAATGTTTCCCAAAATAGTTCTAGCAATTGTTGCATCTAGGAAAGGACCTAATGAACCACTTGCATCAATCACATTAGAAGTAAAATCATGAGTATCAGAAGGAATTTTAGATTCATCAGTAGTAGCAGTATGTGTAGCATGTGTATGTGGTGGTGTTGTAACAAGCTTACTTATAACAGACGGCGAATCAAGAGCAGCAGAGATGTTTAGAACTGTACCTCTTCTTATATTGGATGGTAAAATAGGAAACTTTCCATCACGAGACTTCCCCATGATGAAAGGAATAGCAGCGAATAATAATAGATCCAAGTGAACTTACAAATAAATCTATGCTCCCCGGCAACGACACCATAAAATAGTCTTGATGACCCACAAGTATAGGGGATCGCAATAGTCTTTGAGGGTAGTATTACCCAATTTATTGATTCGACACAAGGCGAGCCAAAGAATACTTATAAGCCTTAACAACTGAGTTGTCAATTCAGCTGCACCTGGAAATAGTCTTGCTCACAGCGGTTTATCAGTAGCAACCGTTTTGTACTAGCAATAGCAAAGTAACAACAGCGGTAAAACGAAGGCAGTAGTATCAAACAGTAGGATATGAGTGTGGTAGGCATAGGGATGGATGAACCGGCGTTGCATGGACAAGTATAAATATGTAACTTCAAGATCTAGGTAAATTGCAGATAAATAAGATAAAGCATCCAAGTACTAAACAATCATAGGCATGTGTTCCATATATAGTCATACTTGCTCGCAATGAGAACTTGCATAGTATCTTTTTTCCTGCCAGCCCGTTGCAGCGGCGCCTCAAGGGAATCTACTGGCAATTAAGGTACTCCTTTTAATAGAGCACCGGGGCAAAGCATGAACACTCCATGAACACATGTGATCCTCATATCACAGCCATCCCCTCCGATTGTCCCAATTTCTGTCACTTCGGGGCCTTTGGATCCGGACAATGATATGTGTACACAACTTACAAAGTAAGATCAAAAACAATACTATCATCATGAATCAATAATAAGTTTAGATCTGAGATCATGGCACTCGGGCCCTAGTGACAAGCATTAAGCATAACAAGTTGCAACAAAGTCAAATAGCACCAATAAAGATACTAGGCACCATGCCCTAACAATCTTATTCGATTACATGATAGAACCCATCCAATACCTACCATCCCCATAGCCTACAGCGGGGGATTACTCACTCGTGGATGGGGGAAACATGGATGGTTGATGGAGAGGTGTCAGTGATGATGATGGGATGATCCTCTCCAAATTCCCCGTCTCGGCAAGGTGCCATAACGGAGTTTCTGGTTCCGAATCGCGGTTTCTGGTGGTGGCGGCACAGCAAAACTCTTTCTAGAAAAACGTCGAACCCCACCGAGTTTTTAGGTCAAGAGGCATCTTATAGGCGAATAGGGAGGCCGAGGGGGTGCCCAAGGTGGCCACACCCCTCCCAGGCGCGGCTAGGCCTGGCCCTCGCGGCCTAGGGGTGTGGGCCCCTCGGAGCCTCACTCCGTCTCGTCTTCTGGCTCCTTGAGTCTTCTGGTGAAATAGGATTTTTGGCATATTTTTCGGGATTTTTCCTAATAATTGATTTTCTGCACAAAAACTAGACACCAAGGTAATTCTGCTGAAAACAGCACTAGTCCATGTTAGTTGTATCCAAATCACACAAGTTTAGAGGAGAAACAATAGCAAAGGTGTTCGGGAAAGTAGATATGTTTTGGACGTATCAGGAATCCATCTCCCCTTTTTTCAACTAGGCCTAAAGTATGAATCTGGGAAGAACTCATGATAGAACCACCGCATTAGGTCGACAAGAGGTCCTTATCCATCAGGAAGCTACGCTCACAGCTATGGTTTAGGCCAGGATCTTGCTACTGCACAGGAGAGTTGTTAGACGTGTTACCTTTCCTCTCCTGACATACACTCCTATGTTGACCCGAGACCAAGAGAGGATGGCCAATATAAACTATATATTCAACTATAATGATGTAGAGGCTCTACAGATGATCCGATTGAAAAGATCCCCCTTCTTTGCACTTGTAATGTGACTTAAGAGGAGTGGATTGTTGGAAGACGATATTCACACCTCAGTCGAAGAACAACTTGCTATGTTTCTTCATGTGGTAGGCCATAACCAGAGGTTTAGGTTCATCCACAATACATTAAAAAGAAGCATGGAGACAATATCATGTTATTTCAGACAAGTGTTGTATACAATAGGTGAGTTCAGAGAAGAGATTATCAAATCACCTACAGGTCATACACCTTGATACGCAACAGTGGCAGGTGGATGCCATATTTCAAGGTGAACACTTGTATTGTCTTTGGATTGTTTCACATGCATCGATATTGCTCTTGTGTTCCTCTGATTTGCTAGTACATCTTTTCCCACCTAGTTAAAGATAATGCTTACTTGTTGCATACTCCACAACTGGATCTTGGGGCATGGCCTTGATACATATGTGCCATCTGGAGAAAATGTAATTCCTAATGGCAATGACATTGGCCATGGTGTCGAGGCATCTGACATTGAAGCTTGGAAGAATAAGAGGCATGAGTGGGCAACGACAATGTGGAATGACATAGGTCCCTTCACGATCTAAGAAGAAGAAGAAGAAGAAGAAGAAGAGGAGGAGGAATAAGAAAGAAACAAAGAAAGTTGCACCCCTTCCTGAAAAATATTCATGATCTTCTGTACTTATGAACTGTCATTCGTAGTAGCTAGTGTTGTGATAATAAACTATTGTACTACCATTCATAGTAGTTAGGGTTCTGTGATGATAAACTGCTTCAAATTATGGTACTGCTGGTTCTACCTTTGTTTGTGATAGAATGGTAAGATCACACATGGATAGAAGAGGTGAGCACAAGCCTAGCCTAGAGGCAACCAAACACACATGATTGCATCCTATTTGTGCTCTAGGATTGCATGCAGGTTACCAAACGTACTGCACAAAACACCTCATTGAGGAACTGTAGGCTAACAAATGGGTTGCAATACATGGCCTAAGGCTTGTTTTCGGCTGGCCCTATAAGCCATGGCACTGCCAGGATGGGCCGAAATTTGGCTGCAGGCTACCAAAAGCGTCATGAACTAATACCATGTTCTATTTCCCTTCCTATTTGCTCTCACCTACTACTCTTCCTCTAGCTCGAATCATGTCTTTCTCTCTTCAATTTGGTTCCCGATCCACATAGGATCACAACATATGGTGTAGCTCAGGACATATATCAACTGGCAGTATGATACCAAAATCGGCGTGGCCAATTGGTTTAGGTTGTTGGCATGGCCTGCTTAATTGTTTTGACGGAAAGTAGGGACTTTTATTCATATTGCATATTCAAAGATACAAAGTCAGGTGGTTCTAAGAACCTCACACGATAACCAAAATACTGCATAATAGAATTTCTTACAACTATATAGGCATGCCAATTTGTATCCCTTCTTTCATATAAGAAAAGAGTTACCTCACACTCCTTTGATCGTTTATGAATCTGGATCAAAATAGATTTGTAGTTGCACAAGCACATCCTTCATCATCTTTATGACCTCCAGGAAATTAGTAGTGGCAATGACTTTACATAAACTAAATCTTGCGCCAGTACTAGAGCTTCTGAACTTTCCATAGCTTCAAGAGTCATGGGATCCGATATTCCTTTGATTATTCTCACGGATACACACAGGAAGGTGCCTGACTCTACATACTGCACTGGCAGCTCCATGCTCCTTCTCTCTCAACACTACAACATCCACATTAATCTTGGATAGTCCCTATGGTAGAGGAGTCCATCTAGCAAGACGAACTTGCTTCTTAACCTGCTTCTTTGGAATAGTGAAAGCTTCACCCAGATCTGCCCAAAAGCGCCACACAAAGTTATATATACTGATGGGACTTTGGAATTCCCCTTCATGTATGGCTTTCTAGTAGGTTGTCCATATTTCCCAAAGGGTGACAATCGTATTCACAAAGTCTGCATGATCCATTGTCTCTGTCATAGTGAATATTCACTGCCTCATATTAGGATTCGAGTTCATACTTATATGCTTAGGGATGTTTTCATCCACTAAATCCCAAACACATCTAGCCATCACACAATCAATAAAAGAGTGTCTCCGAGTGTCTTTTCTTGCATACAGATCTAGAAATATGGGATCACTGACATATTCCTTGAATGCAAAACATTAGATGATAAGCTTGTGTGCACTAATCTCCATATGAACAGACATACCTTGGAAGGAACCTTTGTTTTCCATAGGTTATGCCAATGTTTGTGGTCCGACGCTGAGGATGATGACCTTGCTCTATGATCCAGCAAATCCTCCCTTCTCCTCTTGGTAGTAATTAACATTTGGTACGCATACCAAACAATGAAGATGCTATTTATCTCATGACTCTAGGCCCAAACATCCAACTGGCTAACCAAACTCATTGGGATTTTCATAATCTGAGAACCTCCATTGGTAGATATTCACAATTTATAACATCTTCTCTCCAACATGTAGAAGTATGGTCTATCAGCAAACAAACCATTTCAAGTTCACTTTCTCCTCGGCTGGTAATTGGTTTCAGAAACTCCTCTCTAGAAATCCAATTCTGGCTCCAAATATGTGTTGATCTTCCATAGCCAACGTGCTTAATTAGTCCCTTCTTATGGACATTATCTCCCGCATGAATTCCCCTCCAAATATGTGAAGGAGAATAATTTTACGTCCAAAATATTTGAGTTAGGAAAATAAATTACCTTGATAACTCCAGCACTAGGAGCCTCTCGTCCTAAAAAATTCTTCATACATGCCTAGCTATAAGAGCCAAATTAATAACTCAAGATCTCTAAATCCTAGGCCTCCTATATACTTTGGTTGAATCATAACATCCCAAGACACCTAAGCATGTTTCTTTTTTCCATCCTATGGAAAGCCCAAGTACCTTTCATTCAGATATTCATTGTTCTCTTGAAGCACTCCTTTCACTTCTACTCTAACACTCTCAGGGCACCCTTTACTAAAGAAGATGGAATATTTATGTCTATTCATCTCTTATCCGAGTCCAAACAATACTGATCAAGAGTAGATTCTAATTCAATAACACATTGTTGATTTTCTTTGAAAAACAAAAGAATCTCATCCGTGAATAACAAATGATTTGTGGGAGGATCCGAATTCGCCACTACTAAACCCTAAACTCAACCCAGGTCTCCCTGTGTTGGAGCAAACATGACAAGCCTTCTGCTGCTAGCACAAACAAGTAAGATGATAAACGGTCTCCTTGTCGGATCCCCCTAGTGGGCTCAAAAAATTCAGTACTTTCACCATTAAATAGAACTAAAAATTAGTCGAAGTGAACTCCTCTCATTATCTTATGAACTCACTTTCTATAGAAGCCCAACTTCAACATGATTACCTCCGAAGATCCCATTCAACTCGTGTCGTAGGCCTTGATCATCTCAAGTTTCAAAGCATCATAACATTTGTTCCTTACCTTATATTTTTCTGTAGAGTGCAAACACTTCTACGTCGTTATTATATTATCTGTGATTAGCCTTCTAGGGACAAAGGCAGATTGTTCAAAGGACACAGTTGAGGGTAATACAATTTTTTTAGCCTATTCGCCAAAACTGTTGATGCAATCTTGAACAAAACATTGCACAAACCTATTGGTCAAAACTAGAATCAGAACCAACAAAGTCTCATTTAATTTTTCAGATCATTGCACCAAGATCCGGGTGGCTGCCATGGTCACTTCGGGATGCACAAGCCCTAGTGATTCCAAAATAAGTAAGCTCGATATATGTATTCCCCTGAGCTCATTTGGAAGAGGGTCGACTTTACTTCCTCGCCTGAAACCGGCGATGTTAATTTGTTGTGCATATCTTACAAGACTTAAACTAGGACATGGATAAGAACCTCAGTAATTCCTATTGTACCTTCGGTTTGTATACAAATGATTATAGAATTCAATGGTCAAAGACATACGTTTCATCAACATCCTCTGTGTTGGAGATATGCCCAAGAGGCAATAATAAAAATGGTAATTATTATATCTTTGTGTTTATGATGAATGTTTACATCCCATGCTATAATTGTATTAACCGGAAACATTAATAATTGTGTGTTTTGTAAACATAAAAGAGTCCCTAGTAAGCCTCTTGTTAAACTAGCTTGTTGATTAATAGATGATCATGGTTTCCTGATCATGGACATTAGATGTTATTAATAACAAGATCATGTCACTAGGAGAATGATGTGATGGACACACTCCTATAGCTAGCATAGCATAAGATCAAGTCATTTAGAGTTCGTTTGCTACAAGCTTTCAAATACATAGTAACCTAATCCTTCGACCATGAGATCATGTTAATCACCGTCACCAGACGAGTACTTTGATGACATCAAACACCACTTTCGTATCTGGATGGTTATAAAAGGTGGCATTGTGTATTCTGAAAGTATGTGTTGAGACACATGGATCAAGAGTGGGATTTGTCCATCCAAATGACGGATAGATATACTCTGGGCCCTCTCGGTGGAATGTCATCCAATTGGCTTGCAATCATGTGACTAGGTCACAAGGGATGTCATATCACGTAACGAGTAAAGAGTACTTATCGGTAACGAGGTTGAACTAGATATGCAGATACCGACGATCAAACCTCGGATATGTAAAGTATCACGCGACAAAGGGAATCGGTGTCGTATGTAAATGGTTCATTCGATCATGAAGTCATCATAGAAATATGTGGGAGCCATATGGATTTCCAGATCCCTCTATTGGTTATTGATCGGAGAGGTGTCTCGATCATGTTTGCATAGTTCACAAACCATAGGGAGACACACTTAAGGATTCGATGTTGTTTAAGTAGATATGGAATATGAGTTGGAGACCGAATGTTGTTAGGAGTCTCGGATTGGATCTAGGACATCATGAGGAGATCCGGAGAATAAGATTCATATAAGGAAAGTGGTTTTCCGAGGTTCAGAAAAAGTTTCGATGTTTTGACCGGATACTTATAGATTGTTCTAGAGGGACCACCAGTGGTTCCACCACCCCGAAAGGGGGTCACTTGGATAGTGGAATGCCACATAACTCCATGGACTTACAAGCTCCTCTTTTATTTCACACCGCCGACATCCGCAAACAAAAGATCATGATATCAACTGGGTAATATGTACAGGCGTTGAAAGCGTTCCCCGTGACAGCACGGTTCTGCTAATTCCCAACTTATAAGTGCAAGCATATACAACATAGATGACACAATGGTTCAAGTTTATCAGGGGCAAGAAAAATAAAGTGTGCCATCAAGTTTGTGAGAGCTTTAATCACTAATTTTTCTCATAACAAGTTTAATTTGGAAGATAGATAAAAACATGAATATACTTGGAATGGTGTAACACACCATGCATAGGAATTTATAGTGGACTCTTTGGAATAACTTGGTTTCTTGGTAGTTGGATGCATGAGTAGAGCTTACTCAATACAAGTGGAGGCTAGCAAAAGACTGGGAGCGACCAACTAAGAGAGCAATAATGGCCATAATCATGGAGAGCAAAAAAACATTATCAACTAAAGCATAAAGTGACATCACAAGTCAAAAACTAAATGATCATAGAGGCTAAGGTGACTGGTTCATAGTCATAACATGGTGTGATCATGTGCCAAGTCAACCCAAACAAAGCATCAAAGGAGAATACCACAATATTATGCTTTTGTATGCTAAAACAACGCATGATTCTTTCAAAGCACATTAAGCAATCTCAATTTTTTGAAACAAGTCATGCTACAACAATAATCACTAAGCATAAGGTCAAAACAACATCTAGCATGACATGATAAAGTCTAAGTCACGGTCAAAACAAGCTCCCTTTTGTACCACTTAAGCATGAAACTTTATACTCTTTTCCAACACCAATCAACTTATTTGAAACAATACAGAGAAAGTGGGGGTCCAACTACTTTATTCAAGCAAACTAAGCAAGCAAAAACCAAAAACAACTAAGACGCTCCAAGAACCACACAACAGTTCATGAAACAATAAAAACGAAGTGTCTAGAAAGAGACCTGATATTTTTATTGATGAAGAAGGGGATGCCTTAGGCATCCCCAAGCTTTGACGCTTGTACCTCTTGAATATTTCTTGGGTGACACGGGGTGGTACCCCCAAGCTTGAGATTTTGTCCATTCTTCATCTCATCACATCATTCTTCCCCTACACTTGAAAATTTTCTTCATACAGAACTTCACACAATCTTCATTAGCAACATTAGTCTATTCAAGATAATAGGACTTTGGGTTTTGTTTTAAAACAAGGAAAACTTTCATTAAAACACAAGCTACTGTAGCAATTCCTTTAAAAAGCTCAAGTGATCAAGAAGAACTAAAAAAGAAACCGATAAAGAGGCAAATGCAAATAATGACAGAAAGCTGCCAAAACAGACCAGCAGGTAAAACCCAGTTTTTTTCGAAGACCTTCTGTTGCTCAAATCAAAAAGTGTTGAACTTACGAAAGTTAGATAACACTGGGGCATTTCCACATAAAATTATAGCTCAATCCGACATACATAGATTTTTCACGATTTTTTATAGTGAAGCACAAAAATCTGTTTCGGGACAACAACTTCCCCAAATCTTACTTCTCTCTCATTAGAGGTTATTCTTGGCACAAAAATCACACAAAAAGGATAAGGAGAGGTTATTACAGAAGTAATAACTTCCAAGACTCAATAAAACTAGGCTTATTTCCCAAGAAGTACTTTTGTTTAACGCCTTTAAGTTAGGCTTGATAGTTTAAGAATATGCTCTCATAAGAAATATGAATTGAAGTAAAAGAAAGCATCAAGAAGAAAATTCAAAACACATTTAAGTCTAACCCACTTCCTATTCATACGAATCTTGTAAGAAAGTAAATCAAAGAAGCACAAAGTAACAAGAATGGGTAGATAAAACAAGAGCAACTTCAAAACTTTCAGCACATAGAGAGGTGTTTCAGTACCATGAAAACTTCTACAACCATATTTTCCTCTCTCATAATAAGTTTCAGTAGCCTCATGAATAAACTCAACAATATAACTATCACATAAAGTCTGATTTTCATGATCTACAAACACATAATTTTTATCAAGCTCAAAAATAGTGGGATTAAAACCTTCAAACCCACTTTTAACAATTTTATAACAAGATGACTGGTCATTCTCAAGAGGTATGGGGTTCCAAGACAAAGTCAATACCCCTCCAATCTCATTTTCAATAGTAGTACAATCAATATTATCAACCAATATAGGACCATCATCTAGAGCTTTATCATAAACATTTTCTAAGCAAAACTCTTTAGCACCATGCGTAACAGGAGCATAATTACTATCACAAGTTTTACCCATGGTAGATATTTCAAAAGAATCCACATGAACATAACATTCATCCTCCTTTGGTAAGCATGGGGACAATCAAATAATGTAAGGGATAAAGAGTTACTCTCATTAGAAGGTAGACATGGGTAGCTAATCCATTCTTCCTCCTCTTGATTATCACTTTCCTCCTATTTTTCATCTAATGAGCTTCTAGTTTCAGCAATTTGCTCTTCCATAGGCTCATGCAAGGCAGTAGTCTCTTCGGTCTGTGGAAAGAATCTATTAATATATTCAAGAATATAGCCATTTTCTTCCTTGTAATTATCAAAGCAAAATTTAAATATATCATAAACCTCATATTCATAAGGTGAATCATCAGTATTTTCAAGCAAACTAGCAAGTTCAAATGCACCCTTCCAAGCAATAAATTCTTCAATTTGTTCCACATCATAAAAGTCATAATTTCCTTTAACATAACAAGATATGAAAACATTATCATTATACTCACATTGAAAAGGGAGGTGTTTATACCTCCTATAGCAACAAGATTTATCAAAGCAATAAGTAACATTATAAGTAGAGCACACGTTTCTAGCAGTGGTATTCAATTTATCAATTTTTTCCCATAAGTGTTTCCCTTTTTGTGACAAGCGGTGTTCCTTATAATAATATTTTTGTTCTTCCGTGAATCCACATTTCCAATAAGAACCAGTTTCAAAGAAACCAACCATTGATAGCAAGCATGACAAAGCAAGGCAATAACAGACCAACAACTATAGTAGGAACTATTTTTTTGTGTTTTTGATAAGAAAAAGCAAACCAAATGAAACTATTTTTGTTGTATTTTTGAAAGAAAGAACCAAGAAAAACAAAGCAAAAGAAACTAAGCAAAACAAAAACACAGTAAAGAGAGTGGTTGTGAGAGACTCCCCTTGTGAAGCTGTCCTTAACTCCCCGGCAACAGCGCTAGAAAATCTTGACGCGGCTCAGTCAATTGCAGAGCTTCGTTGGGAGACCCCAAGAGCAAGGTGTGATGAGCACATCAGCAAGTCTTCCCTCAGTGATGAAACCAAGGTTATCGAACCAGTAGGAGCAAGGAAACAACTCCAAGGTGTTGCTAACAACTTGGAATCCTGCACAACACAAACTCAAGACTTTGCCCCAACTTATAGTGAGGTTGTCAATCTCACTGGTTTACTGAAAACAAAGGATTAAACATAAAGTGTGGAAGTTAATAGTTGCTTGTAAAAATTTAAACAGTAACAGTGGATGATGTATCAATGGTAAAGATTGGACCGGGGTCCACAGTTCACTAGAGGTGTTCTCCTTAAGATAGATAACATGCTGGGTGAACAAATTACAGCGGGGAAATTGACAGGACTGGGCAAGCATAACAATGCAAATACTAGACATCATGACTCCTATGAGATTTGATTGGGCATTACAACAATATACATAGACCGCCATCCAACTACATCTATGACTAATAATCCACCTTAAGGTTATGTAACATCCCAGCATTTAGAAACCAACGAAGGGTAGAAATAGGAATTTGTGCATATGCATGCATTCATCTGTAAAATGCGGGTAAATTTTTCGCCAAATAAAAACCTAAAGTGATCAGAGTTTCTTTCACTCTCTAGGTGTAGGAATAGCTCTAGAGATGATCGTTATAAATTTTGACATGATCTTTATGAATTAGTGTGTTTTGGGGGAAAGAATTTGAATTCAAATTTGAAATTTGAACTTATATTTTAAAGTTAGGATTTGGTATTTTGGAATGAATTCCAAAATGGTTTAGTAATATTATTTGATTTAATAAAGAGATAATAAATAGTAATAAGAATTCAATATAAAGAAATTCAAATGAGAAATGAATCTTTATTCCTTATCTTTATTCCATAAACAAATTACAATTATGAACTCATTCAAGTAATAAAGATTCATTATAGTAAAGAAATTACAATAAGGGAAATTCAAATATGAATAAACTATTACAATATTCTTACAAAAGAATAAAATAAAGATTACAAAAGAATTTATCTATCTAGGTAATCCTATACTAAATCTTGAGTATCCAGATCTTGTACCTGCAAAATATAAAACAAACAAAATGAAAGTAAAAGTTTAATTGTTAGATTTACTCTCAGTGGAGAGCAGTGAAGTGCACTGCTCAAGATTACATCATTGAGTAATTATTATAGGCGCAAGTTTCACCAATATGAAAGAAATTGTTCTTCCATAATAAATAAGCCACAAGTCAGATATTCACAACAAGTAAGAGGGGCAAGTTTCACTAGTAGAGTAAAAAGTTAAAAGATCAAAAGGTGAGACACCTCACTGATCTGATCCAAAACTGTGTACCAAGAACACATGCAGCACAATCACCTAAATGCATGGTGTGTGCTGTCAACACAGTAGCAGCACCTCACACAAGCAAAAGGAGTAGCACAGCCATGGGCAGCTTCCAGCAGCTCATTTTTTCATCAAACCAGGAACACACTCAGCTTATCAAAGCCAAGAAAACCACCAGCCAAACCACACACCAGTTCATCCTAGCATCACCAGATGGTGACATAAGGAGGGGGTGGATCAGGTGGGTAGCAAGGCCAAGTTGAAGGAGCTAGGAGGTGAAGGGCAGATCAAGGTCAAGCTTACAGGAACCAAAAAGTAGCAGGAGCAGCACCAAGAGGTGAAGGACTAGATTAGGCCAGCAACACAACCAACAAGATCAAGCCACAAGATCAACCAGTTACAACACCAACAACTCAACTGTTGTGGTGAGTAGTATAAAACCATCACATGATCTGTCTATCTATATTAGATAAGAATTCATGTGTTGTCTTATATTAAACCTCTCAGAAAGCACCCAAGTGGGGTGATTCCATCATAGAGGATTTTGAATACTAAAGTCATAGCCATAAGAAAACCATACAAGTAAAACTAGGATCTCGGACCAACATCATTGATCTTGGATATAAAGGCCAAATCTTATATTCAAATATGATCATAGTCAAGATTATGAATTCTAGGCACATCTCTTAAAAGAGTAGCACCCCAGAATCCATAAATCTTATGGATCCATACAAAAACCATTAGCACACCAATCATTCTATCAAAGGGATTATATAATAAGTAACTGGTATCACTAACAGAACATATCTATGAGGGACAGCAAGATAGGAACCTAGTTCCCAAGCCTCAGACAAACATCATAGGCACAGATGCTTAAATAAAGAAGCTTTCAGTTTATCTTTGGCATTTATCCAATCTTAAGCACTGACCAAAGTAAAGCTCAATAGTAGAACCACAACTTGTGTGCCATTCTAGGATGGTGTCACAAGAACAAGTTCTAAAACCCAAGAAATACAATTACTTAGCTTTCATAAATAAATTAGCAAGCCATTAACTATCATTTTTCTAGAATTAAACACCAGAAATCATCAAGCTTATCTATATATCATCAGAGCATCTCTGTAATAACATCTTAACACTCAATCTGTATGTGACTATACATGCTAACATTTAAAGATGCAGTGAATTAATCACTGACAAAACCACTGTCAATAACCAAATCATGAGAGTAGTGAACTTCCAAATCACTAGGATCCACAAGTAATAATTCCACAGTAGCACTATCATTTGAACCATATCAAATTGCCCACTAGAATTAGTCTAATAAGCCACTAGCATCACCAAACAAACCAATTGAAGACAGTAATCCACATCAAATAACCATTCACCATCCTCAGTCACCATTACAACTAATTTCAATCCATCATACATCACCAAGACAGAAGGATGAACCCTAATCAAGTCATGAACCCTAATTAGGGATGGCCACTAGAGGCACACAGATGAATCAAAGGAGAAAGAGGACAGAAGGCACGAGAGGTGATCAAGACCAAACTCACCTGTGGTCCCCGCTGTAGTTTAGAAGAGGAAGCAGAGGGGCCAACGAGCACACTGCGGTACAGGAAGCACCCCAAAGGGCACTGCAACCCGCACCGAGCCGAGGCGGCGGCCACAACAGCACACGAGGACACACATCACCCCCACAGCAACACACGAGCACCTCACAGCACCATGGGAGCAGCGGCGAAGGCATCACGGGCAGCATCGGGTTTGGGACGGTGCCAGCCTGGCCGAAGGAGGGCCCTAGAGCCAAATCGAAATGGACCAGATGAAGGGGAAGGGTCAACAACCTCGCCATACACCACGACAACGACCAGGGAGACCCACAGTGGCGTGAATCGCATGACAGCGGTGCTGGCGACACCATGGGGTCAAGGAAGAAATAGAGGAGAGAGAGAGAGAGAGAGGTACTAGGCCGATAGGGCCAGTACCTCTTCAGGGAGAGTTTTTGACCTTGCCAATTGGGCCAAGTTTGGCCCAAATATCCTAATGGGGTTGTCCCAAATATTAAAAGAACCAGAATTTAATAATTTAGCCAAAGACCAAAATACCCCTAGGATTTAATAAATTCTAGTAAATTAAAGAAACACCCTAAAAATACAAATAATATATTTTTAGGTTTGTAATAATTCAAGATACTTTATTAAATTAAGAAGACTATTTTTAATAATATAAATTTAAGTTAAAGATTTTTATAGTATATATTCCTTATGGAATTTTATAAAAATCAATATAATACCTAAAAATAAATAAAAATCACTTTTATTATCCTTAATTATTATTATATTTTAGAAAAATACAAAAGGGATATTTAAGTTATCAAAATAAAATCTTCTAAGGTAAAATACTTATTCTTAAAAAGAATATTAAGAAAATAATTAAAGGAGTTAAAATAAAATAAAAAATTAGTTTTTAACTCTATTAATAATGTATTACATTATAAAAATAGTGAATGTAATGTTTGTAAAATATTAAAAATTATTCCTTAAAATGAATTCCTTTATTACTTAAAGAAATTCCAGAAACTAAAAATATTGGGTAAAACACACAAAGAAGATAAATAATAAATAATACATTACATTACTATGCATATTCATTTTGCTTCTTTAAATATTATCCTTACCTTTGTGGACATAGAAGCTCAAGGTCCAGTACAAGCATCCGACTTCACTACCTTGCACTCACAAGGCAAGTTCATCACTTGCTCATGTCCTTTGAAGAGTCTTTACCAAAGTATTTATAAATTGTGTGTTATTATCTATGTTTTAAAGAAGGAAAACATTTTTTTTCAAATAAATAAATTGATGATATCATCCTAAGTGATGATATAGAAGAGAAATAGAACTTAGGTTTCTATTGGCAACAATGATAATCATCTAGGAATTTAACAACCCATGACATAAGTGATTCTAGCGCCGTATATCACGCGTTAATCATGATATTTGGAATGGGACGGAGAAGTCAGCTGTATCTTCTTCCTCTCACATGTAGCCGGATCTACAGGTCGTGGCTGTTATCCTCGTAGCGTGCATTAATTGGTAATTCGTAGAGGATATGCAGCATATGGGTGGGAACCCTCAACGTCGCACGATAGTTCTGGCATTTAACGGTCTGTACAAACCATTTCCGTAATTCAATGGATGGGCATGGTGTACACCAAGGAGACATGCGGGGTCACGAAGGGGCAGTGATTGGCTCTGATCACCTACTGGGTCCCACATCATGGAATTGTGGACAGGAAAGTACGCCCGACTGTGCAACAAGGAGTTGATCTCTCATGGATAAAGTAACGCACCTCTGCAGAGTGTAAGAACTGTAACTTGTTACTCCCTGTTTCGGGAAGGAGAGCTGTAGGTGGTTCCAAGGGTTGGGTTGTTCGCCCATTAATGCGGTACGTGAGATGGGTTCAGAACGTCGTGAGACAGTTCGGTCCATATCCGGTGTGGGCGTTAGAGCATTGAGAGAGTGAAGGAAACTATAGGTAGGCAGAGAACGAACAAAGGCAAGATACTAGGTATAACAGGAGAGTCTTCAGTGGGAAAACGAACGTGGCAGGAAAGGAACTCCATGAAAGTTCTGGTAAACCTGTGAATACTGATGGGCATAGTTTTTAACAATAAACTCAATCTTTGAAGAAAGATTTATGAAAATTGCATAGTGCCAAGGACTTATAATCCGAGGTGGTAGATAGAGCATCAAACTTCTCACCTTGCATATAATGAACTTGTTGGGTAATGATGTTACTCACCCTTTCCTTTGATCCCCTGCTTAGACTCTGAGAATCCAGAAGATACTCCAATGTATGCAGCAGAATGTCAAGAAGATGTCTCCTATGAAGAGCCTGACCTGTCGGGCGGTGTGGAAGGGGTGGACTATGAGATCAGATATGGTGTGGGCGACAACGAGTCAGATTAGTTGCCATAGTAGTAGTAACCAATTGATCTGAGAAACATGAACAATATATATGAAAATAAGTTGTTGAGCTCAATTTTGAGTTGAAGTTGTCACTTTAAAACTTCCGCTGAAACACTTTATATTTGGTTTGTAAGTTGAATCTTATGAAGTCTTCACTTCTGGTATTGTAAAAATAATCATGTATGTATGTTTGTAATATGGACCCGCAATGTTTCTGTTGTACCACTCTGAGGGATATGATATTTACGGAACGGTGTTCTGTGAATGTCATATCAACGACTATAGTATACTACACATGCAGTGGTATGCTGGGTCACCGCAGGTTATTATCCGAACCCCCTCTAGTATTAAGTTGCAAGCAACGAATAATTGTATTAAGCAATGTGTGTAAAGTAAATAATACAATTGTTCCATGAACAAAAGATTGTTGTTTTCTCCCTAGTAGCAACAGCACATCTACAACCTTAGAGATTTCTGTCACTTCCCTAGATTACTAGAGGCATGAACCCACTATCGAGCATAAATACTCCCTCTTGGAGTCACAAACATCTACTTGGCCAAGATAACTACTAGCAACAGAGAGCATGCAAGATCACAAACAACACAAGCATGATAGAATCAATAATCAATAAGACATGATAGAATCAATAATCAATCTGACATAGTATCTCAATATCCATTGAATCCCCGCAAACACAACATGTATGATTACAAATAGATGATCTTGATCATAAACGGAGCTCACAAGATCTAAACACAATAGCACAAAGGAGGAGAAACAATCATCTAGCTACTATATGGACCCATAGTCCAAGGGTGAACTACTCACACATAATACCGAAGGCTGGCATGGTGATGAAGAAGGCCTTCAGGATGATCTCTCCCCTCCGGCAGGGTGTCGGGAAGAGCTTCAGATCTCCCCGATCTAGGGACGATGGTGGCGGCGGCTACAGACTGTTTCGTGGAGATCTGATCTAGTGTTTAGGGTTTATGCATCGGGGGGCTTTTATAGGCGAAGAGGCGAGGCAGGAGGACGGCCAGGGGGGCCACACCCTGCCTTGGCGCGGCCTGGGGTGGGCCCGCGCCTGGGTGGGGTGCGGCCACCCTGTGGCGCCCCTCCGTCTCTCCTCTGGACTTTGTGTTCGTTTCGGTAAAATATTGACTTTGGCTTTTGTCCCGTCCAATTCCGAGAATATTTCCTTACTGGCCTTTCTGAAACCAAAAACAGCAGAAAACAGGCAACTGAAACTGCGGCATCTTGTTAATAGGTTAGTCCCAGAAAATATATAAAAAATACCTCAAAGTATAGAAAAAGCATTAAACAAGCATGAAACATCAAAAATTATGTATACGTTTACGACGTATCAGATATTATAGAAGATTCATCAAACACTATGGACTAATATGCAGGCCTCTTTACAATTTTTTGAAGAAGGTTCCATTCTTATGGAAACAAGAACATGAGATAGCTTTCCAAAAATTGAAAAGTGCATTGATAACTGCTCCAGTCCTAGCTTTACCCAATTTTAACAGACCATTCATACTGGAGACAGATGCTTCTGGAACCGGTCTGGGAGCAGTATTGATGCAAGAGGGCAGACCAATTACTTATATAGTGTGGCCCTAGGACCAAGGAATGCTATCTTTTCTGCATATGAAAAGGAGGCTTTGGCCATCTTAGAAGCACTCAAGAGATGGAGGCTCTACTTTTTGGGCAATAAACTTATCATCAAATCAGACCAACAAAGTTTAAAGTATATCACAGAACAGAGAATTGCTGAAGGCATTCAACATAAACTGATGCTTAAATTACTTGAGTTTAATTTCAGTGTGGAATACAAAAGAGGCAAAGAAAACACAGTGGCAGATGCTCTCTCAAGAAAATTTTGTTCACTCTTTGCAATCTCAACAGTCACTCCTACATGGGTACTAGAAGCAACCAACAGCTATTCAGCTAATGACAAAACAAATGAATTGGTTCAAAAATTCTTAATTACTCCACCTAAAGCAAATTCTGATTACACTATGCAAGCTGGAGTACTCAGATACAAGGGAAGACTAGTCATTGGTAAGGACACTCAGTTACAATCCAAGCTTTTGGATACCTTGCACAATTCGACATTGGGAGGGCATTCTGGGATTAAAGCCACATATCAAAGGGTGAAGAAATTGTTCTATTGGTCAGGTATGAAAAAGGATGTAGAGGAAATGATTTCTCAATGTCTTGTTTGTCAAAGGTCAAAACATGAAAATTGCAAATATTAAGGGCTGTTATAACCTCTCCCTATACCTGATATGGCCTGGGCACATGTTACAATGGATTTCATAGAAGGCCTTCCTAAATCACAAGGAAAGAAGTAATTCTAGTTGTGGTTGATAAACTGACCAAATATGCACATTTCATACCCCTATCGAATCCATATTCAGTGCAATCTGTCTCACAAGCTTTCATTGACAATGTGATCAAGTTGCATGGTCCTCCTCTGGTAATAATCTCAAATAGACATAGAATATTCACCAGTGGTATGTGGAAAGCCATCTTTAAAGCATTCCAAGTGGAACTCAGATTCGGTTCAGCTTACCACCCCCTGTCAGATGGACAAACCGAGAGGGTGAATCAGTGACTTGAATCATATCTCAGATGTATGATTTTCAATGAACCAACTAAATAGGCAGCCTGGCTCTCTTTGGCAGAATTCTGGTACAATTCTTCCTTCCACACCTCCTTGAACATCACTCCATTTCAAGCATTGTATGGCTCTGCTCCTCCATGTTAGCACAGCCCCTGCCGCCGAGTACTTTCCGACGACACCGATGAGGAAATTCCGACGAGACGACACGCACGTATCCGGTAACTTCCGCCGAGATGCACGTGCTGCTAGCCGATCGATTTTTTTGATCTAACTAGTACACTCACACACGCACACGCAAAACAACTTTGATTGCCAAAGGCTCTTGTCGAGCCTTGCTTTCTCTCTTGTATTGCTCAACTCCACGGTGTTGTCCGATACAAGATTATAAGGCCAGGTGTGTGCATATATATATATGCACTACTAGGACCTAATCAACTAGGAGTCGGTGTACTACTCCAAAACCTAGTCTAACACATATACGTATACTACCTGGACACTACACCTATTCGGACTGCAATTCCAATACGTGTAGGACACGTGATTATCTAACAATCACCCCCTAATCACGATGTGCTTCTTTACATCGACCTGGGTCCCAAATGCGCCAGCTTCTCCTCGCGGGCGTCATCCACGGCATTGCTTTCGCCGCCCTCTTCCTCAGCACCCATGTCACCGATTTTGCTTTTGTCGGCTTTTCCATGGCTTCACGCCGACAATCCTTGTCCGCGTCCTTGATGTCCGCATCTTCAGTCTTCATCGGTTCCTTGATGAACAACCATTGCCTTTTGTAGTTTATCGTCACTGAGTTTTTTACCATCCGAAGTATCTCCTTCGGGTAGTAGTCCAACACGCCTCGCATGCGTGCTCGTGTCGGTTGTAGTCGTCTCGGCTCCTGTACTCTTGGAGGAGACACGACATACTCTTCCGCGCCCGACATAGCGCTTGTTCCTTCAGTTACCGAACCTCCTGGCTCCTTGCCGAGTAAATACAATCCTCGACATTGTCCTCCTCCACGTTCATTTGTGTGAAGGACCTCATGTTGGTATAAATCCAACACGTGTCTCATTTCCGGTACTATCGGATGAGACACCGAAGTCACCATGACATTTTCCTTCTGATCAGCTGAACCTGCACTCGCATCAGCCGAACCTCCTAATTGATCATCTTCTGGTGACGAGAAAATCCCGTCCGTGTCGCTACGAGCGTCCGGTCCAGGACCTGCAAATTCCTCCTGATCAGGATCTAGACCCGCTGGCCTGCATGGCCACCTACATGCTCCTGGATTTCCACATGCAGTTCCTCCTGCTGCTGAAATTCCACGTGCAGCTCCTCCTACTGATGGGCTGCTTCCGATCAAAGAGCCTTCTCCTGAACTAGCTTCTTGCCTGTTTTCTGGGCAGGCTAGTCCTGGCCTGACTAGACCTACTTCTTTTGGTCCGTCAATTTTATGTGGCGCTATAGCACGCACGCTGTTTGGTCTCTTTGTTTTTTCTGCTCCAACTTCTGGGATGGACGCCCCTGGACCTCCTGACGGAGATCCTTCCGGCAGGCCTTCTTCTTTTAGCCCGTCTCCTTCTGGCGTTTCTGGGTCGCCAGCCCCTGGACCTTCCCTTGGCCCGGGCTCCACATGTGAAGCTCCTCTTTCTGGCGTTTCTGGGCCGCCAGCCCCTGGACCTTCCCTTGGCCCGGGCTTCACACGTGAAGCTCCGCCTCCTGGGATGCCGAGCAGAATACATGTGCCACGTCTGCCTACTGTTGCTGGTGGCCATCTTGCCGTGCCATTGCCTTCATCATGCAACGCCACGTCTTCTCGATCCTGGACGTCGTGTCTAGCGACGTCGGTAGTCCGAGTACTCTCCGGTTGCGCTTCCGAGCTTGAGGTGAACTCCTCCTTCTCAGATGTATCCGTGTTCACGCCGACTTCTTTTGACGCCTTGGTCGCCATACTTGGCGTCGCCACACTTGACGAACCAACCGGGGTCACTTCCGGTTCTACCAATGTCATCTCGTCGTTCAAGACAGTCTCCTGCTGTCCCACGTGAACACTAGTGTCGTCGACACCTGCGCATACTACCTTGATCGCTCCCCACACATCCTTCGCCGATTTCTTTCCGACGAGGTGTTGTAGCATGTCCGTCGGCATAACCGAGTAGAGCGCCATCAATGCTTGGCAACCCTCTCGGTACTTCGCACCTCCCTTGACGTACTCATCGCCGCCGGGATCGATGGCCTTCCAAATCTGCTGACCTTCCATGGCACACTGCATCACAAACGCCCATAGGCCGTAGTGCTTGCGATCCAAACGCGGATACAACTCCGCGCCCACCGTCTCAAACGCTGGTGTCGAGCTCTCGCCAAACTTCACCATTGCCATGACCTCCTAGTACTTTCAGCAGATCACGAACGACAAACTTGGCTCTGATACCAATTGTTAGCACAGCCCCTGCCGCCGAGTACTTTCCGACGACACCGACGAGGAAATTCCGACGAGACGACACGCACGTATCCGATAACTTCCGCCGAGATGCACGTGCTGCTAGCCGATCGATTTTTTTGATCTAACTAGTACACTCACACACGCACACGCAAAACAATTTTGATTGCCAAAGGCTCTTGTCGAGCCTTGCTTTCTCTCTTGTATTGCTCAACTCCACGGTGTTGTCCGGTACACGATTATAAGGCCAGGTGTGTGCATATATATATGCACTACTAGGACCTAATCAACTAGGAGTCGGTGTACTACTCCAAAACCTAGTCTAACACATATACGTATACTACCTGGACACTACACCTATTCGAACTGCAATTCCATTACGTGTAGGACACGTGACTAACACTCCACAGATCAGTGAGCTTTCTATCCCTGGCCCAGAGGAACTGGATGCTGCAGCTTTTATTACAGCCAAGCAAGAAATGTTGGCACAAATGAAGCAACATCTAGCACAAGCAACAACTAGGATGAAAAAGTTCGCAGATACCCACAGAAGTGAGAGAACTTTTGAAATCAGAGACATGGCATACCTGAAGATGCAACCGTATCACATGGATGCTTTGGCTTACGAGGGGCTATCAAGTTGCACACTAAGTACTATGGTCCTTTTAGAATCTTACAAAAAGTGGGTACTCAAGCATACAAACTACTCTTTCGAGAAGGTGTTAAGATACACCCTGTTTTTCATATCAGCCAACTGAAGAAGCACATTGGTCCAACAGTGGTACCTTGCCCAGATTTACCACTAATTGATGCAAATGGAAAGGTACACACCACACCTGCTATGGTGCTTCAGATCAGACAGATCCCTCGCAACAATGTTGTTGTCGTCCAATGGCTCATCCAGTGGGAAGGGTTATCTCCTGAAGAGGCCACCTGGGAAGACACCGATTTCATCAAGAAGATTTTTCCAGCATTCTTCGGAACAACTGTGAACACCTGGCGCGCCACAAACTCAGTTCCTTGAGGACAAGGTTGAAGGATACCTGTTTGGGGTTAATTAACCCGTGTTATCTTACTTTCCTTTGTAAACGTTTTACTGTTACCACCTGGCTGTAAACGAGGGCGCTGTACTATAAAGTCCAGCTGCGTCTGGCACCTGGGGATCGATCATTATTATTATTATCGCTTCTAAGCAAAACTATAGACAAATATACTCTGTCCAATATATGCGTATCTAAAGGAGGCTTCTTCCTCTCAGATCTGGTTCTTGACTATTCTTTGATTGATTTGCCATGTTAATTCCCAATTGTTATTCGTGAGATTCTTGCCGTGAGCATGTCGATCCCCAGTGGGACCTGACAACAGAGCCCGCCGGTGCCCGCCGGCCACGGCAGCAGGAGGGGAGGGAGAGAAGGTGCTCGAGGCGGCGCGGGGGGGACGGGGGAGGAGTCGGGGAGTTTTCCGTTAAGTTCTTTTCTTCCACACGAAGGCGCAATTCCTAGGCCTTCGAGACCCCTCTTACTGTTAAAAAAATCGCCGTGCATGTCTCTAAGACAGTGCTCGACACTATATAGCCTCTGACACCGTAGTCCTACGTATATGACTACTGCTTATTTAGTACTAGCAGGAGAAGAGAGAACTGATAAATCATGAGAGCACGCCATTCGCTACGAAAACTTAGAGCTGGGTGAGCTCAAAGACGTTGATGGGGTTGACGAACGACTGGTTGCCAAAGAAGATGGTCCTCGCGGCGATGGCAGACACCGCCTGCGTCGGGTGGTTGGCGTCCCAGAACAGGTGGTCGTCCCGGTTGCCGCACAAGGGTACCGTCTGGTTACACCCTGACGCTCCGAATGGCCCCTCGCCGCAGCACGCCGACACCAGCTCCGTGAAATCTGCAACAAGAATCAGTCAACATCTACCGATCACAGTCAGAAACAGTCACCTATTGAACCAGACAATGCCAATCGATTATTTACTCCAGTCGCTTGTCTGTGGGTTGGCGAAGACGAAGGAGACCATGGTGTATGCGTCTCCGAGGGAGTAGGCCATGCCGGGCAGCTCGTGTGCCAGCTCCTCCAGCATCGCGGCCAGCATCGGGTACGACAGGAGCGAGAGGTCGTTGAGGGGGTCGAAGCAGCCCTGCGTGCCCATCTGTTCGAGCCGCCGCAGCCTCTGTGACGGGGTGCAGCCCAGCGGCGGGATGCTGACGATGCTGAACTTCCTCGCGCCCAGCTTGTACAAGGACTGTGCAGAATAATGCAGGCTCAGTTTCAGCTCTGAAGGTTTATCATCTGAACCTGGGGTAGGTGAACGGCGGAACGGGTGATATTGATCAGCTGACTAGTCTAGTGGTACCTTGAGATAAAACTTGTAGGAGGCGACGAGCCCGACCAAGAACTTCCTGTCGTTGCTACGGGAGAAGGAGTACTCGAACATGTCGTTGCTTCCGGTACTGATGAAAAAGATGGACTTGGAGAGGAAACTGGCTGTTCTCCTCGCACCTACGCTCTCTAACATGTGCTCCACAACCGTCGAGAAGTACCCCAACTGCAGCTTCATCGGGATCACCTCACCAGCCTGCTTGCACATAATTAAAGTTCAGATCAGTCAGTCCTGACACTGCTACTCCGACGTGCCATATATATATATATAATATGGTTGAAAAAGAGGATATATATGTTTTCGTAAGGTTTAAAAATCTTTACTATCAAACGGCCGGTGTGATCCCCAAGTCCTGACCCTCCTGACGCAAAGTTGACGCCCTTGTTAAACATGTGTGATTTGTGGGGGCTCGGTAGGGAGAGGAAGGCCGGAGGGCTCAACACGAAGCCAAGTAGCTGGGCTGTTCATCATCGAACCAATGTCAACCCTGTTAAGCACCGCCGGTCGAAGGCGACTCACAGTCATTACCCTTGACGTACCTAGCTGGTCAGCTGTGTTGAAGCCATTGCTGAACCGGCCGGTGGGCTTGGAGGTCGGGAAGTCCACGCCGTACTGCGGGAAGTTGGCTCTGCCCTCCTCGCGCGTGCTCAGAAAGTTGTTGTTGCCGACGTCGACGGTGGAGTCACCGAACACGAAGACCGCGGGGACGAGATGGGGCTGCCTCGCCTCGGCGTGCTTCGCCACCAGCACGAGCAGGCACAGAGCCACCAGCACGTATGAGACAGTTTGGCTCGCCATTTCAGGGCTCTGCTGCTCGCTGTACTTTGAAGAGCTCTGTTTCAGGTGCTGCAGCTTACAGATTACATCATGAAGCATATATATAGGTTCACAAATTACCCAGGATAAAGAGTAGTACTAGAATAATGGAGTTTCATCGAGTATGTCGCCCGCTAGTACGCAAGCTGGTTCTTTTGGATTAGCAACTTGTAACTTCAGGTAACTGTATGTCCTTATTATCAATCTTTCAAAGTGGTTATAGCTGTATTAGAGACGAAATACATACGGCAGCATAATCAAACAAATTATGGTTCAGACTGTCTTTGAACAAGTCCTGGCCTGCAGAACGGTGCCCTGGCTGAAGGCCATAGACGAGGAACGGCGACGGAGACGTCAGGAACACACAGCTGGTGGTGCAGCTTAGGACATAGTATCAGCTACTAGTATGGGACCAAAATCGGCATGGCCTGCTTAAGTGTAGTTACACGTTTGGACCTTGCGCACCAGGTAACAGCAACTCTAACGGGACCTTTAAAAATTGGCCCTAAAAAACACGTATAAGGGGTGCTGCGAAACACGTTTCAGCGTCGCGCGGGTTCAAGCCAAATATTCGATATGTTCAGCGGAACCGCGCGCGACCGTAATTTTAGCATTGTTCAGCATTTCAACATTCAAGATAATGGCACAACAATGAAACTAAATGTAAATATGATAACAATATTAACTAAATTATGAATGTTTCAAGCATCACACAATACGACAATAATTCTTATTACATGAATAATTCAAATCCAAATAATGAAACAAACAGAAAATGGTCCATCATGCAACTAATAGTTCAAACACACATGAATGATCAGGAAATCAAATGAATAAGAAATGGGAACCACTGCCCATGCAATTGCCAATGATGCTCAGTAAGATCCACCTGGCTAGGTATATGTCCACAGTCTTTAATTTGCCGGTAGATCTCAAGAAATGCTTGGATCTGGTTGGGATTTCTTGTTGGTTTCACATGACTACCAACATTGTCATGGAACAACTCCAAGTACAAATCCCTCTCATTCTCGATGATTATGTTGTGAAGAATCATGCATGTTTTCATGATCTGGTTGACGATTTTCTAGTCCCAAAAACAAGATGGACCTCGAACAATAGAAAATCTAGCGTGCAACACACAAAAAGGTCTCGCAATGTCCTTTCGGAAGGCCCCTTGTGCCTTGGAAAAAGCACCTTGCTTTCTTGTTGATGGATTTGGGATGGTCTCCGCCAATTTGGAACACGAAGGCTAAATCCCGTTGACACGATAGTAGCCTATTGTGTAGGAATATCCATTGACTGTGTAGTTGCACGCTGGTGCATCTCCACTCTCAAGCCTAGTGAAATATGAGACCATGCAAGGCATTGATGTCATTGAGAGAACTAGGGAGCCCAAAGAAAATGCCAAATCTGCAAATCCTCCGATGCCATAGCCTCAAGAATAATTGTTGGATCACGATCCTTTCTTGTGTATTGTTCATGCCATGTCGTAGCACAGTTCTTCCATTTTCACTGTATAAATCATGCTACCGAGCATACCCCACCAACCTCTTTTCTCGTTGATCGTCATCAATCTCTTTGTGTCCTCTTCACTGGGAGCTTGAAGATACACCTGACCAAACAAACAGATGATCACTTTGGAAAACATAGGCACACACTCGAGAGTACCAATGCGAAGGTACTTGTCAGTGTAGTCCGTCAAAATGCCATATGTGATCATCCGCATAGCTGCTGAGATCTTCTGGTATGAGAAAAAACCAATCAGGCAGGTAACGTTCCTCCGACGAGTAAAACTTACAGGTGGCCTTGTAAGATTTCACAATCTTCACGAACAACTCTCTACACATTCAATGTCGCTGACAAAAAAAGATGAGGCGGGTAGATGGATACCTTAGCGAAATAATCATGCATGACTATCCCACGGTCGAGCGCGCGTGTAACATCCCAGCATTAGAGCTTATAATTAAGCTGAACACAGATGTGTGCATTGCATTCATGCATAGAAAATCCGAATAATTTTCGCGCTTTTGAACAAAACTTGTCAAAGTGATTGAAGCTTCTCTCAACTTGATGGAATTGAAGTAGATCATCAAGTTGACTGCGATAAGTTTCAATATGACCTTTGTTAAATTCTTATTTTGGGTAAGGGAGATTTGATCTAAGGGTAGATCAAATGTAATAAAGTAAAACCACCACATATTACTTAATGTTTGATGTTAATCTTTAAGTAATCATATCATAGTATTCATTACCACAAACCATGAACACCAAGCTATGAACATAACTTAAGTAATTAGGAATGTAATAATTAAATCTTGATCTATCTTAATCTCATCTATTTATACCATGAGTATCATGGTAATATCAAACCTTAACTCTTTAGTGGGATTGAGTAGGAAACAAACCAAATCAAGATCATTCACCATATATCTTTCTTTCCATATCAATCCTTATGGAATCCTATTTCAATATCTGTTGTTCATCAATGTTGAGTAATCAACTATTGATTCACAAATTCTTAATCTATCAATCCTTGATCTATCAACTCTTGATCTTAACATAACATTCACTCAAGCCTATAAAGAAAGAAGTAAGAAGGGGTAGGTGGTAATGCTAGATTTAGATATCATCTATATGATGGGAGTGTTGGAAGAAAATATGATCAATGTGATAATTGATGGAGTTAACTCACTCCTGAAATGATAGAAGAGTTGTCTGGAATATACAGTTGTATGGTAACAAATAAGTTTACAAGAATGAATATTGAAGATAGTTATCAAGGAGTAAACCTATTGGATTAAGTAGGCATAGTCAATGAATAACAGTTCTTAATCCAATAGAGATACTAAGAAGATAATTTCAATACAACTGTAATGTTGTATTGTTAAAGGCCTTGATTATCCAATTGGAAACCTAAACCATAAAGGATCAAAGGATTATAATGATCATGCTTTAGTCACCAAGATTGAATCCTTATATCATGTATAAGTGGCATTGGTGGGTAAAACAAGATTGAACCCTAGTATAGATAT
This sequence comes from Avena sativa, assembly GCA_916181665.1. Taxonomy (NCBI): domain Eukaryota; kingdom Viridiplantae; phylum Streptophyta; class Magnoliopsida; order Poales; family Poaceae; genus Avena; species Avena sativa. Next base: position 262,902,296 of record OV702284.1, on the reverse strand, counting down.
ATTATTCCAGGATAGCCATGACAATACACCATGATATAATGTGATGTTTGAGTATAAGATATTGGAGCCAAGAAGAAATAAGATGTTAGGAATAAGATTATGCTTAGAAGCATTGAGTTATTGAAGTAATAATATTTCTCTTAAAGAATAGTAAGCACTTGAGGGGAAGTAGAATTTGATGTATACATCTATTGAAGTAATATTAGTGATGGTGATAAAGGAATTATAGGAATGGAGTTAGAAGTAACTACTTAGTGGATTAGAGGTTATCATTACCAGAGTAGTTTGATATAACCCAATTATAGATGTAAGCAGATTATGAAAGGCTTTAGTGTCAAGATCATAGGATTTATAAATGGAATTAGTAGAATAAAAGGTGGATAAGAATATTTTTGTCAAGTAAAGCTCATCATGTTAACCATGATGATTGAAAGGAAGAAGTAGTATATCTAGGAAAGGAATTCCTTAATTAGAAATCCAGGATTGTGAATTATGGAAGATAGGAATTCTTGGTAAACACTAAACCCTAAATCTATAACCAAGCTTAACATCCATCTCATATCCTGGATAAATCATTTTATTTTCACAATGCAATATTTTCCTATAGCAAATCACTTAAGCACATCTTTCTCATTTCCAACTATCATGATGACATGTGCTTACGAACTATCTTTATCAATTATTTCTCATATGTTAGCCTAGAAAACAATTCCACTATTTTACTTTAAATGGTGATATCATTAAAAATCACACACGTAAAGACAATGTGTTTAGCCATTAATCTTTATTCACATCAACAAAAGAATATAAGTATATTAAGAACCCTAAACCCTAGGGTAGGCATTTACAATTCAAACCCTAACTCTTCTGTCAGTTATGATAAAATATATATACATTATTAATCCCTAGAATTATGGGAGTAATATTAACCAGATGATTTCCTTTGCATATCATACATCAAATAATGATCTATGATCATTATATAAAATTTTTCTCTCCAAACTATAAGCTAACTAAAATTAAATCCCATAAAAAATAAGGGAATATCATATAATAAATCCATGGGTTATCATATGGAAAGAAAATTAATAACAAAGCCCCTTACCAAATATTAGAAGGATCTATATGAACAAATAAAGAAATATAACATTATATAATAAAAGTTCACAAATTGATTCTTAATAACCTTATGCCGCAAGTATTCAGCAAATAAAATTCCATAAAGAAAAATTCAAAACAAGTATTTAAATTCAAAAGCTTGAAAGAAAAGAAAACAGAAAATAGAAAAAGAAAAGGAACAAGGAAAAACAAAAGGAAACCGTTTCTGGCCGTGGCCCATTTCCTTCTCCTTATCTGCTACTCACGCGCAGCCCGTAGCAGCCCACTTCGGCCCACACAACCCACACAATGGCTCACCTAAGACTGACAGATGGGACCAGAGGGGGGATCACGGGTTGAGAGTAAATAATTGCCAGGGGGTTTTCCGCAAATGTTCATTGTCGTCTTCCTTGTGCGTCACAAGCACCTCGCCGGAGGAGTCCACCACCGCCCGATGCCGTCGCCGTCGTCAGCCGTGCGTCGCGATGCCCGTCGTTGTCCTAGAGAAGGATAAGAAGGCCACTGCGACACCTTGCCTCATCCCTATCCCCATTTCTTCCTCTTCCTCTCTTGTCTCCTCTCAGATGCCGAAACCCTAGCTCACCGGAGCCACTCCTCGCCGTCGATAGAGTTCACCCTGGAGGCCGTGAAGTGGACGAGGAGAAGGGTCGTCGCGTGTAGATCATCTGAGAAGAACGCAGGGACTGGGGGGAGTACGGGTTGGGGCGAATTTCATCATTTTGTCCCGTCGGTGTTCGTCGGAAATCATGTCGGAGATCTCGCCTCCGACCACGTCTGTCCTCGCCGACACCGCTACTGCAACCATGGTGAGTGTACGCATCTCCCCATGCCCTCTAATCTCATTCTCTCGTCGTGTATCGTCATAGCGCCGTAGTTCACCATCGGCCGCCGCAGTAGGTGGTCACCGGAGCTACTCCGGTGACCAAAAGTGAGCGGAGCCACCGCTATTCGCCTCCCTGAAGTGCACTGGTTCGAACCATAGTCTTCACATTCGCTAGGAGTCATTAGATCTTTGTCGTCGTTCGCCGTCTGTGCATCACCGGCGAGGTGACGTCATGGTGACGTCGTACTTACATCACCCCTGACCGGGTCAGCGTGTTGACTGGTCGTTGCCCATGTGGCGTGTGACGTCGCCTAGGGCCCAATAATCAATGACTGGGGTTGGGTGTGTATGCGGTGTAAAAAGTCAGTGCCTGTTTAGAAAATAAATAAAAACAATATAAATTCAAATCCAAATATTCCAAAAAATTAAATAAAAACATTAAATCTTGTTAAATTAATAACTTCTGTTTTATAATTCAGAAAAATATGTATAATATATGAAAATTTGTAGAAAAATAAATCTATAACTTAAAACTATTATCAAACATTATTATGTTAACAATTTAAATAATTACTATTTAATAAAGAATTTATAAGTAATAAAACTTTGATAATTCATATTTTAATAATGGTAAATGTTAAAAATATAAATAAAACACCAAAAATCTTAGAAAAATAAGAACTATAATTTAAAACTATAATAATGCATTATTATTTCACTTAATTAAATATTTATTAAGTATTTATAAAGTAATAAATCTTATAAAAATCATATCTTATTGTTTATAAATCACAAAAATAAATGTAATATAACAAAATGATCACAAAAATAATAACTACATGTTAAAAATATAATATTCCACTTTTGAGGTAAATAAAAAATTTAAATACTTTAATAACTTGAATTTAAACCTATTTCCTTAGTTAATAATTCATATAAGGGTAAATAAAATTTGCTAATATTCTAAAGTTAACCAATTAAAGTCTAATAAATAGTATTAGTCCTAAATAATGATATTATGAAGTCAAAATGGTTCACCACATTTAAAATACAATTTTATTGAATTATCATTCATCCATAAGTGTAAATTATTTCTTAAAAAGATTCTTATCCAATATAAAATCTTCAAGAATATTTTTGATTAAATAAAACCTTTTTCCTTGTTTCCAAACCATAATAACTCATTTATAAAAGCATAAATGATTCTATTCAATTATAATGTTAAGAAACCACTACTCAAATAAAAGTAATGTCATTCTTAAATAACTTTAATGAAACAAAATAATCTAAACAAGATATAAATATCATAAGTAATACACCTAAGTCTATCTATGTCTTTAAAGTTAACTTTAGTCTACAAGACTTTAAATATTAAGATAAAAACTTTATTATGTGTTTTATAGTTAACTTTGATCTGTTATAATTAAGTTATCAAGCATCTCAAATCCAAACTAATCAAGCAAGCACCAACAGCATCACCACATTTGATTCACCACAAAGATTGTTTAAACCTTAATAAAGGAACCTTTTCTTCAAAAGTTATCCGTTTTGCCACTTAAGTCAATGGATGACAATTAATCGTAACCACATTACTTTATACTTTACTTGTATACTTAGGATCGATAACACTTTAGTTCTTAATAAGTGACCTTACTTGTAAAGTAAAGTTTGAAGATAAACAATTATAGTGTACACAATCTTGAGTAGCATTCCATATGTGTATCTTATTGTTGTATAGATATGTGTTGCTCCCACACACTCCCAAGCCTTAATAAGAAGCACAAATATGAAACTTAATCTAAAAGATCAATACATTCCAAAGAAACCATTTCCAGTATTCAAACCCTAGGACCACGTTGAAAGGATCGTATGGGCACCTAGAGGGGGGTGAATAGGTGCTACTTCAAATTTTCTTCTTTTTCAAATTAAGGTTTGGCAATAAGGTAAATTCTCTAGATAATGCAACTATGGTGAATTTACCTATATGACAATTATGCAAGAGCTACCACAACACAAAGTAGTAACAAGTAAGTAAGGTGCGGTAAAGGATAGAAGTAACCAAAAAGTGGGCGCGGAGACACAAGGATTTGTTTCCCATAGTTCCTTCCTTTTGAGGGGAAGTACGTCTACGTTTGGAGAGAGGGTGGTTTCAAGCCACCAACGCCACAAGAGGCCTCCCTTGTTCTCCGATGAATCTCACCCCAATGGGATCGATTCACCTTCCACAATATCGGCAACCTTCAAGGTGGAAGCCGACACCGTTACAAGTTTGGGGCACACATCCATAACTTAATCGGAGGCTCCCAAATACATGCAAGCTGTCAAAGCAATCAAAGACAAGCTTGTAAGAACCAAAACAAGAACTAGGGTTTCCAAGAAAACACTAGAGCAAAGGGGGCCTCGATGAAATGAGGGGGAAATGAAGATCTCTTTTGGTGAAGTAGTAGATCGGGGCCTCCTCCTTCGATTCCCCAAAGATCAAGGACTTTGGGTGGTGGAATGAGGAGATCTTGAAGATTGAGTGGCTCCAATGGTGGTCTTGACTTTAATGTGGCTGAGCATCTTGTCTCAAGGTAGGTGGAGGGGTATTTATACCCCTCCACGAAATCTGGCCGTTGGAGCTTTTACTGCAGCGGTAGTACCGGAAGTTCAAGCGGTACTACTGGACCTGGTACCGGACCACCCACTTTCAAACTTCATAAAACCCTGCCCATAGCGGTACTACTATTGATGCTACCGTAAGGTGGTAGTACCGCAAGTGGCAACCGGTACTACCGGACATAGTGGAATCAGCAGCTTTAGACGAAAAACTCTTTGTCACGCCAGGTAGTAAAATGCGGTACTACCGCATTTTGCTACCTAGGCAGACAGAAGCTTTTTGCCATCATACAAAAAGTCTCTGCCCTGAGCGATACTAAAATGCGGTCATTTTAGTACCGGAGCAGGCAGAAGCTTTTGACAAGTGGTCAAAAAGCTACTGTCACGCTAGGTACTAAAATGCGGTACTACCGCTTTTTAGTACCTAGCCCAGCGGAGGCTTTTTGACAGTTAGTCTAAGCCTTCTGTCGCATCCGGTAGCAAAAAGTGGTACTGGTACCGCGCCAGGCAGACAGTTTTTTGAACATTGCAAAACTGTTCAATGCACCTGCGATACACTTGGCAAATAATTAGTCCGATATGTGTGTTGTTATAAAACACCAAAATCACTAGGGATAGGAAATGCTCTTTCAATCTCCCCATTTTTGGTGACAACACACATTTTGCAAGGAAATCTAGTGATGACAAGATATAGATAGGGCTCCCCCTAGATATGTAGAAACAAGCCCCATACACTCAAACAAGTTACCTGGGAGTAGAAGTCGCACATAGAGCACATACCTTTGCTAAATGACATGTGATGACCAATATTGATTAGGAATGGGAAAGGTTGTCACATAGGATGGATCCAAATGAGAATAGCCATATAACCACATAGTCTCACCATACATAGCCCAAATAGTTAGTTCACACATAGTAAGTCACACATAATAAGAGGCAAGCAAATAAAGTTCACAAGCGAATAAAATCAATGGCAAGAACGAGCTTGTGACTTTTCCCTCGCAAATCCCGCATACCTAATGTGCAACTTCTCCCCCTTTGGCATCAAGACGCCAAAAAGGGATAAGAGCAACACTAACGTCCCAGAGATCACTCGTCATCATCATCAACCCAGTCTTCCCATGCATCATCATGAGGTGCGGGGCACGGAAGGAGGAGGTGGCATCATCTTCCCAGTTGCTGTGCTTGGAGATCCATTTGTCTTCTGGGGTAATGTTGTTCTCGGAGCGCTTGGAAATGGTCAAGCCTTGAGCCTCCATGATTTCCTTCTGATGAGCGCATGACTTCTTGGCATAGACATGGGCCTCGTACATGTGTTTCTGATTGTCTACTTGGAAGCAAAATATCTTCTTGAGTTTGGCCTCAAACCTCTTAGCCCAAGATGGCTGAGCGGACTGGCGACGTGAGACCACAAATGCAGCATCCTGCTGCGCATCAGCAGCATCACCTGATTCCTCCTCAACCGGGTTCCCATCCTCATCAACAATCTGACCATCCGCATTGCGTGGTTTGAGATGGGTCTTGATCAACAAATTCTTGTGGCGGTGAGTGGCAAGACGAAGAGAAGGCAAGTCACGGGCAATCACAGGGCACTTGCGAATAATGAGAGCCATGATGTATGGAGCAAAAGGAGGCACCCTCCTCTGAAAAGTGGCACAGACCATTTCATTCCAAATGACATCCATCACATCCATAGGTAGGCCAGAGTCACGGTGGTGATAGGTGGCCATCATAATATCTACCATGAAGGCATGTATCTCATCAACATTCCCAGCACGAGGGGCGACGGTATCACGAAAGATGCGATGCAAGATGTCATATGTAGGGAGGAACCCTTTGATCTTTCCAGGGATTCCGCGCCCCCGGATGTACAATGGTGCAAGCACATCTTTCTTCATGGGACGATCATTGGCGTGGCATCGAAAGCCAACGGGAGTGTCCTTGCCACGGTCTTCGTACCCGAGGATAGCCCCAAACTCAGCCAACGTTGCTTGCTTGACAACACCCTCGGTCATCCAGGCGAGAGTCCGAGTATCATTCTTGGCAAAGTGAACGGTTGCATAGAACTGAGCAATGAGCATTGGATCATAGTTGCACCGGAACTCCATAATGGGAAGCAAGCCAATGTTGGTGCAAATGTCAAGGGCCTCACCAAAGTAGTTCAGATTCTTCCTCACATGATTCATCTCGATCCATTTTTGAGGAACCACAATTTTGTCATCTTTCATGAGAATCTCACGGAACACCCGCTCCTGAAAATCCGTAAAGAAGATGCTATTTTCTCGAGCATGAGAGCAAGCTGTCCCATATGGACTGACCACCCACAGGGCATGAAATTCTGTCTCAGACAAATCAGACAGCATCTTTGGCCCAGATGGCCCGGAACTGTGTCTCTTGCAAGGACCGGAGGGAGGAGGAGGTGGAGGAGCTTTACCACGACCAGCACTTTGCTTGACCCCCCCACCCCGACGACCACGAGTTGTTGACAGTTTCAGACTGGCACTAGGTTGAGGCATGACCTCCTCTTCTGACTCAGTCTCTGATTCTGACTCATAGTCCTCAATCTCATTGTAGGGTTCGCAGCATAGAAAACAAAAAATTTCCTACGATGGGAACAACTATGTACCAAGATCTATCTACTAGATACAAACAACGGGCGGATGTATATCCGTAGAGAACATACCCTTGAAGACCGACAAATCTTAACGAGTCCAAACTCGTGGTTGATGTAGACGATCTCTTGCCGATCTCAAGATCGAGAGGAAGTCCTAGCGCCGCAAAATAGCAGCGCATCCGTGCTCGCACACACGTTCGAGGCACCGAGCAACCTCCGCCTCCTCGCTCCAGCGATGCAGCGGAAGCACAACTCTTTCTTGCCGAATAGCCACCGGGAACATGTATCTCGCTAGTCCGAGACCATGGGGGATAAATTCTAGAGGGGGAGAGAGATCCTTCACGAGGAGGTGTGAGTGAGAAGTGAGAGGAGGGGCTCCTTATATAGGGGAGGGGGGGGAGCAGCCCAAGGGGGCATGGCCGCCGGCCATGGAGGGTGCCCCCACCTCTCCCTCATTCATGTGGGTGGACACTCCACTCACAAAATGGCCCTTCAATTTTCTCCACTCAAAAACCCACTCAAATTCCCATTAAATTTCCACCAAATTTAATGCAAACTCTCATTAAATAAAACTCCTTTTATTTATTCAGAATTTTGTCAATTACTTTAATGACAAACATTCACATATAACCCCTTGCTAGTATTTCATTTCACATGCAGAAACACTTTCTGCAATTTCACCCGAAAACCCGTTTCGGTATCTAGTGAAATAAATTCCTGCGCTTGTTATTCTTTTCGGCATGAAACATTTGCTCCAATTGGATGTCGGTGTATCTTAAGTGTGTCACCCTACGGCTCGTGAATAATGCGAACATGATCGAGACCCCTCTCGGATCAATAATCAGAAGCGGGATCTGGAGACCCATACTGACTCCCACACATTCAACGATGACTTTCTTGTGATCGTCGGAACCTTTTACGCTAGTATCTTAATCCCTTTGTTTCACGATATATTACATGTCCGAGATTCGATCATCGGTATCTCCATACCTAGTTTGATCTCGTTACTGACATGCACTCTTTTCTCGTTCCCGTGATATAACATTCTAGTGATCAAATCACTTGCTTGCAAGCTAATCAATGTGATGTCACCGAGAGGGCCCAGAGCATATCTATCCGTCATCGGGATGAACAAATTCCACTATCGATCCATGGGCCTCAACATAACACTTTATTAGTTCTGAATCCATCTTTATAATCACGCTGTTACGGTGTGACGTTTGATGTTATCAAGAAACTCTTCCGGTGTTAGTGATTGACATGATCTCATGGTCTAAGGATTAGGATCACTTCGTAAGTTGTTATAGCAATATAAACTCAATGACTTTGATCGTAATGCTATACTTCGGATGAATGTTCATCACACCATTACACTAATGTTGTGACCTCGTTATTAACAACATCCAATGTCTATGATCAGGAAACCTTGATCATCTTGTTAATCAACGAGCTAGTTTATAAGAGAGGCATAACTAGGAACTTTCTGTTTGTTTATTAAACACACATGTATTAACGTTTCCGTATTAATACAATTATAGCATGTAAAATAAACATTTATCATAAATAAGGAATACGATAATAACCACTTTATTATTGCCTCTCGGGCATATTCCCTTCAGTCTCCCACTTGCACTAGAGACAATAATCTAGTTTGAGAACTTTGCGTATTGAACACTTATGGCTTTCCGGTGTTCCATATACGCAATTGCAAGTGGTTAACATAATCTATGGATCTGACGCTTCAGGTCCGTGTGTATTTGCATGTCTTTGCGTCTTCACGCATCACTCATTCTCCAATGATATGGCATTGTATAAATTTGGTCTTTCGGTGAGACCTTTAGTTCCTTGGGGTTAAAACACGTCGATACTATTGTCATACAATATACCTTTAGTGTTAGCCCGTTGCGAACCACACCTTAGTTTGATAACAAACTTCTTGACACAAATTCCCTCCTTTGCTGCTACTATAGCAGTCATATACTTAGCCTTTTTGTTGTAGTATTCATCACAATGTCTTAACTATGGATTTCATCCAAATCCATCATGGAATCTCCTTTCCATTACATTGTGCCACCCATAGTTTAAATTGAGATAAACTTAATTTGTATATTGTGACAAAACTAGTATCAATGTAACGTCTTACAATGAACTATTTGTAATTGTTTGTCACCTCTACACAAATATATTCTTAGTTCTTTCAAAAAGATCATAAGAATATCCTCACTATCGTCCAATGATCATTTTATGATTCATTCTGGTATATGCTCATAACACTTAGAGCATAGGACATATCTGGATGTGTACATATCATGGTATGATTGATCAAAACATTCTCGTGATTTCACTCATCAAGTGTCAAAGCACTTGAATCTTGTTTCACTTATCAAGTGTCGATAAACTTGAATCTTGATTCAATTCCTTTCCATGCGACAAGAACCGTTTCTTGTTGATTCTATATTGAACTCCTTCAATATCTCATATATGTACGTTTAGCACAATCATATTGGCGTTACAGTCTATCCACTATAGACATTCACGCTAAATATTCGGGTTTTGCCTAAGTATTTCATCGAAATGAAATTCTTAACCTTTGTCAATAAAATATACATCATTTCTAATCAACAAGAAGTCCTCCACATAATGTATTAGAAATATGTCTTAGCGCTCCCACTTAATTTCTTGCAAATGCAAGCATCTTCATCGTCTCCTGATGAAAAACTCTTTTTTCATCATGGTGAAGATTCCAACTCCGCGATGCTTACTTCAACCATTGAAGTTTGCATGCCCTTTTAGCATCCTTTGAATTTAACAAAACCCCTTGGACCGTGTCATGTACACGTCCTAGGTAACCATTCTATTAGTAGAACTTTGTTTTGTTTATTCATCTACCATATACCAAATTATATGTAGTGGTTGCTACTTTAATCCGTACAGACTAAATATCGCTATGAAAGATCAAATCTTGTCATAGTCAACTCCTTGAACATTGTCATAACATACTTTACAACATGTCGACTATTTCATAGATGTGAAACATCCATGTCTGTTTCTTTATAGATCCAAATATGACTGATAGGTTTTTACACCTTTTCGGAGGGTCTTCCAAGTTCAAAACTTGATTTCTCGTGTATGGAACTATCACGGATTTTATGGCTTCAAGCCATTTGACGGAGTCAGGGCCCATCATCGCTTCTTTGCATGTAGTCGGTTCATCATTGTCAAACAATAATGATTTACTCTCAAATCTAAGTATTTGATTGTTTATCCGACCGACTTGGTTCAATAAGAACTTAGATCTCCGTGACCACAACCTTTGAGGCACATAATCTATGAGCATTATGGCAGCCTCCGGAACAATTTCCGGCGCTGCGCAACTCAGCACATTTAGCTAAGGTTCGTTAACCTTATCAAAGTTCTATTGTCCTCCCACTTAACATTTATGAAAAATTTCTTCTTCAAGAAACTTCACGTTTCAAGCGACAAACCCTTTTGTCCTTGGTGTTATGGAGGAATAACCAATTGTTATTCGAAATAACCTACAAAGACATGCTCATTCGACTTCGGTTGTAAACATCTCACTTATGTTTAGCATACCAAAATTTAAGAAATGACAACTTGGGTTTTACCCCAAACCATAACTTCCATGGTGTCATTTCAATGGATCAAGATGGAGCTCTTTTCAGTGTAAAAGCGGAAGTCTCTAAAGCTTTAATCTTTTAAAACATAATGGCAGTTTTATAAATAACACCTTTGATCTAACCATGTCAAACAAGGTTTCATTACAAATCTCAAACACTCCATATTCCTATGGTGTTTCGGGATATGTAAATCTAGGTGTTTTGCTAAACTTGCAACTCAAATAAATCCCTTTATGATAAAATCATAATTCATTTATTTTCTTGTTACACTTGTAACTCAAACAAATCCTTTATGATAAAATCATAAACCATTTATTTTCTTGTTACAATGATTTTCCACTTCATCTTGAAAGTCTTTGAAAACGTTTTTAAAATATTTCATACTTCTTTCTCATTAAGTGAATATTCACTCAAATTTCCGGAGAAAGCATATGAAGTTGAAACCCATCGCTTACGACTACACATAATGGACTACATACATCGATATGTATAAATTCCAATATTTTAGTCGTTCGTTCTTCTTTGGCCTTTGAACGAAGTTTTAATTATCCCGAGGAAAGTCTCACAAGCGTCACTTGATCAAATCAAAGACTCCAAAAATCCATGAAAATGGAGTTTCTTCATGTTTTCTTTCTAATATAATTTAAACGGCGATGTCACTTCGTAAGTGATTTTCCAATCATTTGTCTTGCGACATTTTAGCATTAGGCTTTATGGATGTGATTTCTCCAACTAGATTTGTAAATCATCCATCTTATATGGAATACGGTAATTATTTGAACAACCTTTGTTCTCATAATACCTGATTTAAATAACAATTATTAAAACAAATCTTGAAGTCAAGCTTTGATGTCAACGAGAAATACAAACAACGGTTTGTTTGTTTTCGATGAACATCATCACATATTCTCTTGCTAGTTACTTAGGACATTGTGGTTCATGAATTGCGTTGTTCCGTATGAAATTTCATACCAACCAATTCGGTATCCAATACCCAAGAACCACATTGTTTAACAAGCAAAGAATACAACCATAACATGTATATCATATATATACCTAAATTGGATATTTCCAATATTTTCTTTTCTGCCAAATATATTTTATAGATTCTCTTTCAGCATTTCCTTTTCCTTTTAAAAGAATCTATCAACATCAAAAGTGGCGCCATATACATGACACATAGTCCAAAGCGTGTATATAATAATACCTTTGGACTTGCACTTTGAAGTAGATCACCATCATCAAAATGATCGGTATTCTTTCAAAATCCATTCTTTAGTAATCTTTTAGTGTAGTAAACACTTTACATACATCTTCTATTCATCCTTATCATGACGACTTTCATGATCAAGCCAATTTAGCTTATAAAGGAGAATCGTGAGTATAAAATTACTTTCCAAAACCCTTTTGGATGATTAGGATGTCTAGCATCTCCAACCTTCGTAAATTCTCATCCAATATGAGAACATATATTATACTCTATCATATTGCAACCAAAACATTGTTTCAGATATCGTTATATCTGCCACACATGATGGTTTCTGAAACAATTCTTTCAGCTCCTAGATAAACTTGATATCAAACCAATCAAGAATCATGGAGGCAAACATGATACTTAAGATACTAACACTGGAATTGTTACTCTCAATTTAATACCAACTATTAAATTTCACGGAGTAAATAGAGTTTGCTGAAAATTTGCAATAGGACTTTAAACTTTGGATTGACACTCAACACAATACGATACCAGTTCGTAAAGTATATATCCAGAATTCTATAGTTCTATTATCTCAATTACAATTATGCATATGGTGGTGAACGAATGCCAATGACTACAACAAATTATGCAAATTCACTTTGATTTAATTTATGATAAATTGAGTTCTACTAATCCAAATTAGAAATGAACTCCCACTCAAAAACGACATCCCTCGTGCCTTTTTGGTGATTACATGAACCAAATCCACTACACCAAGTTCGATCATCACGTGAGTCGGTGTAGCTTCAAAGGCGAGCATCAAATGGGCATCATATCTACTATATGACTCATGCTTAACCTTTCGGTCCGTGTTCCGAGGCCATGTCTGTACATGCTAGGCTCGCCAAGTAAGAACCTTAGTATTCGCGTGTGTAACTGTCTTACACCCGAAATATGGTCGTGGATCCAAAAACACCCGATCATCACGTGATGTCTTGGAGCGACGAGAACATAATCGGTGCATACTAAAGGAAGAACACATTCTTATCTTGATATTTAAATGAGGGATCATCTTATTATGCTAATAAAACGCCAAACAGGCAATATAAGATGCTATCAAACATCACATGTTTATTAGTGGAATGATATGGTTCTCGCATATGATCTCTATCATGTGCACCGTGGTATGATCACTATCATACCTATAGGTGTAAGTCCAAGGTCTATGGAGATTACACGTTATGTGTGTTGTAAGAGTATCATCTCATACTTCTACTTACAACATCACCATATCATATCACTAGCCCAGCAACAATCTAAACTAGATGCCTCTAATTTATCCATTGCAAATTTTACGTGGCTTAGGGCTTTCGAAGATAGAACCGTTCTTACCTACGAACATGAACCACAACGAGGATAACCAAATTGTTGACAACTCGTTGCAAATTAGATATTGACTATAGTAGGAGAGACAGACACCCGCTAGCCACTTATGCAAAACTAGTTGCATGTCAAGCGTGGAACAGGTCTCATGTGCGAGGACATGTAAAGTTTGTCCGGGCCGCTTCATCCCACTATGCCACCAATATCCAAAGTACAACTAAGAAGCAATAAAATGATCATCATCGCCCACATACTCATATGTGTACTACCCGTGCAAAGTATCTACGTATAGATCCGGCTCTGATACCACTGTAGGGTTCGCAGCATAGAAAACAAAAAATTTCCTACGATGGGAACAACTATGTACCAAGATCTATCTACTAGATACAAACAACGGGCGGATGTATATCCGTAGAGAACATACCCTTGAAGACCGACAAAGCTTAACGAGTCCAAACTCGTGGTTGATGTAGACGATCTCTTGCCGATCTCAAGATCGAGAGGAAGTCCTAGCGCCGCAAAATAGCAGCGCATCCGTGCTCGCACACACGTTCGAGGCACCGAGCAACCTCCGCCTCCTCGCTCCAGCGATGCAGCGGAAGCACAACTCTTTCTTGCTGAATAGCCACCGGGAACATGTATCTCGCTAGTCCGAGACCATGGGGGATAAATTCTAGAGGGGGAGAGAGATCCTTCACGAGGAGGTGTGAGTGAGAAGTGAGAGGAGGGGCTCCTTATATAGGGGAGGGGGGCAGCCCAAGGGGGCATGGCCGCCGGCCATGGAGGGTGCCCCCACCTCTCCCTCATTCATGTGGGTGGACACTCCACTCACAAAATGGCCCTTCAATTTTCTCCACTCAAAAACCCACTCAAATTCCCATTAAATTTCCACCAAATTTAATGCAAACTCTCATTAAATAAAACTCCTTTTATTTATTCAGAATTTTGTAAATTACTTTAATGACAAACATTCACATATAACCCCTTGCTAGTATTTCATTTCACATGCAGAAACACTTTCTGCAATTTCACCCGAAAACCCGTTTCGGTATCTAGTGAAATAAATTCCTGCGCTTGTTATTCTTTTCGGCATGAAACATTTGCTCCAATTGGATGTCGGTGTCTCTTAAGTGTGTCACCCTACGGTTCGTGAATAATGCGGACATGATCGAGACCCCTCTCGGATCAATAATCAGAAGCAGGATCTGGAGACCCATACTGACTCGCACACATTCAACGATGACTTTCTTGTGATCGTCGGAACCTTTTACGCTAGTATCTTAATCCCTTTGTTTCGCGATATATTACATGTCCGAGATTCGATCATCGGTATCTCCATACCTAGTTTGATATCGTTACTGACATGCACTCTTTTCTCGTTCCCGTGATATAACATTCTAGTGATCAAATCACTTGCTTGCAAGCTAATCAATGTGATGTCACCGAGAGGGCCCAGAGCATATCTATCCGTCATCGGGATGAACAAATTCCACTCTCGATCCATGGGCCTCAACATAACACTTTATTAGTTCTGAATCCATCTTTATAATCACCCTGTTACGGTGTGACGTTTGATGTTATCAAGAAACTCTTCCGGTGTTAGTGATTGACATGATCTCATGGTCTAAGGATTAGGATCACTTCGTAAGTTGTTATAGCAATATAAACTCAATGACTTTGATCGTAATGCTATACTTCGGATGAATGTTCATCACACCATTACACTAATGTTGT
This sequence comes from Avena sativa, assembly GCA_916181665.1. Classification (NCBI taxonomy): domain Eukaryota; kingdom Viridiplantae; phylum Streptophyta; class Magnoliopsida; order Poales; family Poaceae; genus Avena; species Avena sativa. The sequence continues at coordinate 262,887,189 of OV702284.1, read as the reverse complement.
GACCTCGTTATTAACAACATCCAGTGTCTATGATCAAGAAACCTTGATCATCTTGTTAATCAACGAGCTAGTTTATAAGAGAGGCATAACTAGGAACTTTCTGTTTGTTTATTAAACACACATGTATTAACGTTTCCGTATTAATACAATTATAGCATGTAAAATAAACATTTATCATAAATAAGGAATACGATAATAACCACTTTATTATTGCCTCTCGGGCATATTCCCTTCACTCATAGTGAGCTTTGGAGCGCTTGCGCGATCCCCGGGAACCTCCTGCACCTATGAAAGAACGAGGGAGATAGCATAGGGGTAAGGGCACAAGAACCTGAGACAAACAGAGGATGGAACTTGGTGTTTGAAAAAAAATTGCTGCCAGTACAGGGCGGTAGTACCGGATATGCACTGGCGGTAGTACCGGAAAAAGATTCCCGGTACTACCGGCCCGCGACCACAGGGCAGATCTAGACTACAAATCCATGTACGGGCAGTAAATTTGTTGTAAAACACGATTTCCATCGGACAAAGTGGTAGATCTGGTAAATAGCACACGATACAACCTCAAGAATACGAGTTTTAACCAAGAATCAAAGTTACCCTAGATTCAATGGAGAAAACAAGTGAGAAGATGAGGAGGGCGGTAGTACCGGTGTCCATGACGGTGGGGAAGAAGAAGGATCCCGCAGGGAGGCCGGATCCGGTGTGGATCCGGGAGAAGGAGGGAAGGGCGGGGCTCCTGTGGCGTCCTCTTGCTCCTGTGGTGGCGTTGGTGAGGAGTGGAGACGAGGGATGAATGAGGCACTGAGGGGTGCCTCTCCCCCGTCTCCAGTCTTAACCGACACGCACAAGCGGTAGTACCGGTTACAAGGGCGGTAGTACCGGAGATACCAACCGGTAGTACCGCACCTGGGAAGTTTCCAGGCAGGACCCTGGAAACAAAATCAGAGGCAGTAGTACCGCTAGCAATGTCCGGTAGTACCGTTTGGCGGTAGTATCGCTTATGAGACCCGGTAGTACCGTGACCATCAGGACAGAGAGCCAAGATACATAAAATGGAAGGTTCTTGTGCAGAGTAGATGGGTTTTGTTGGGGGATAAGAATGGTATGGGTTTAGAGAGTCACACTGATATGGGCCAATGCACTAAAAAATTACTAAAAAACATATGGAGAGCCAAATGTGAGTGCATGACCAAAAGAACAAAACCAACTAGAGGATGACAAACATGAGTAAGAACCAATTCAAAAAGTGACAAACACGAGTAAGCACATCAACCTCTCCATTGAGAGGGGGCGGTGGCCTAGGCCACCATATTTGAGTATAATCGGCTTGGCACCACGAAGATATATCTTAGGTCCATTACCGAAACTCATCATTAAGCTCACATATCACAAAATGATATTAACATGAATGATTTTGTTTACTTTGCACATAATGGGGGGGAGGGATGGTCCAATCAATTAGGACCGCACTCCCCCTATGTCCATGCCTACACCTAAACCAAATATGGGTCGAATATTAGGCGAGAGTGCAATATAATCAAGTCAAGCTCCTTGAATCTACGATATTTAGTTCATTCCTCAAGTAGCAAAACCTTGCTTCATCAAGTGGCTTCGTGAAGATATCGGCAAGTTGATCTTTGGTTGAAACATAGGATAGATCAATATCACCTCGAGCAACATGATCTCTAATGAAGTGATGACGAACCTCAATATGCTTTGTCCTAGTGTGATCCACCGGGTTGTATGCAATTTTGATGGCACTTTCATTGTCACATAGAAGAGGCACTTTGTCACAATGGACACCGTATTCCTTTAAAGTTTGCCTCCTCCATAGCAATTGAGTGCAAGCACTAGAGGCAGCAACATACTCGGCTTCGGCGGTGGAGAGAGATAGACAATTTTGCTTCTTAGAAGACCAACATACCAAGGACCTACCAAGGAATTGGCAAGCCCCGGATGTTGATTTTCTATCATCCTTGTCCCCCGCCCAATCCGAATTCGTGTATCCACAAAGAGCAAATGTTGAGCCTCGAGGATACCAAAGACCATAAAATGGGGTATGAACTAAATATCGAAAGATTCTCTTGACCGCCATTAAATGGCTTTCCTTAGGAGCCGCTTGATATCTTGCACACACACCTACACTCAACACAATATCGGGTCTAGATGCACAAATGTAAAGCAAAGAACCAATCATAGACTGGTAAACCTTTTGATCCACATCTTTACCATTTGGATTTTGTTCTAGATGAGTCTTTGTAGCCATGGGAGTAGGAGCTCCATTCAAATCTTGCATTTTGAATCTCTTGAGCATATCTTGAGTATACTTGGCTTGATTGAAGAATGTCCCTCCTCTAACTTGCTTGATCTCAAAGCCAAGAAATACTCTCAACTCTCCCATCAAAGACATCCGGAACCTACTAGTCATAAGCTTTGATAATTCATCATTAAAAGCTTTGTTAGATGAGCCAAAGATAATATCATCAACATATATTTGGCATACAAAAAGCTCCCCGTTGACCCTCTTAGTAAAAAGAGTGGGATCGATTTTCCCAACCTCAAAGCCACGGTCAAATAATAACTCTCTAAGGTGCTCATACCACGTGCGTGGGGCTTGCTTGAGCCCATAGAGCGCCTTATCAAGTTTGTAGACATGGTTTGGGATGTTGGGGTCCTCAAATCCTGGGGTTTGCTTAACATATACCAATTCATTTAATGGACCATAAAGAAATGCACTTTCTACATCCATTTGTTGCAACTTAAAGTTATGATGTGCCGCATAAGCAAGAAGGATACGGATGGACTCTAGGCGAGCCACGGGCGCATAAGTCTCTCCATAATCAATGCCTTCAATTTGAGAAAACCCTTGTGCAACCAATCTAGCCTTGTTCCTTACTATAATTCCATGCTCATCTTGCTTGTTCTTGAATATCCACTTTGTTCCAATAACATTGCGGCAATCCTTTGGCTTCTCAACTAACTTCCATACTTTGTTTCTGTCAAAGTTGTTGAGCTCTTTATGCATAGCCTCTAACCAATCCGAATCTTCAAGAGCTTCCCACACTTTCTTTGGTTCAATCATGGAGATGAGAGCTTGGTGTTCACTGAACCTCTTCAATTATGCTCTTGTGGAAATACCTTTCCTTAGATCACCAACTACATTTTGTAGAGTGTGATCTCTTATTTCCAACATTCTTTCCTTTCTAGCTTCGCGACGAGCGTGGATCTCCGTGTTGTTTCTTGGGGGACCCTCTTCATCATTCCGATCCTTGTTTTGACCATCATCTTGACCTTTATCATCATTGGAGTCATCCTCTACATTGGGAGGCAAAGATTAACCTTGGTCTTGATCAAGTGCACTTCTAGCGTCAATTTGAGCTTGTCTCAAAGCAGCTTGTACGGATCTTCCTTGACAAATTGACTTGGCACCACATGACAATCCGTCGAATGGACCAAGCCCCCCTTGACTGGAGTTGACGCTTTGATCACCATGTTGAGGGTCCACATCTTGTCTTTGGCTTGAGTCAATGTCCTCTTCGGTGGATGGAGCATGTTGAGGTTGTGAATATGAGGGCTCCACTTGAGTGGAGCATAGTTCTTCTCGATCCGCCATAAGGGGTTCCTCAACGGGGCAGATATATTCCACACCCATTCTTCCTATGGCATCCTGAGGCATTTCATCATCTACATCGCAAGAATCAACACGCCCCCCTTCGGGACCATCATATTCTTCGAAGGTCACACTACAAGATTCTATGACGGCTCCGGAGAGCTTATCATAGATTCTATAAGTGTGAGATTCGAGACCATAGCCAACAAAAATACCCTCTAATTCTTTAGACTCAAATTTAGACAAACAAACACCTTTTATAAGATAGAAACACTTACAACCGAACACCCGGAAGTAAGATATGTTGGGCTTGTTATCGGTAAGTATTTCATATGGAGTCTTGTTGATTTCTTTGCGTAGGTAGAGCCGGTTTGAAGCATGGCAAGCGGTGGAGATGGCTTCGGCCCAAAAGTTGTATGGAGATTTAAACTCCGCCAACATGGTCCTAGCCATCTCAATAAGAGTCCGGTTCTTCCTTTCGGCCACACCATTTTGTTGAGGGGTGTAAGCAGCGGAATATTGATGTTTAATTCCCTCATCACTAAGGAAATCATTCAAGGTGTAGTTCTTGAAATTGGTGCCGTTGTCACTTCTTATGATCAACACGGGAACATTGTATTGCCGTTGAACCAAGTTGATGAAGTCGATAAAAGTCTTTTGAGTCTCACTCTTCAACTTGAAGAAATAAACCCAAGAGTATCTTGAAAAGTCATCAACAATCACCAAGCAATATTTCTTCCCACCAAGACTTGCATGAGATGGAGGACCAAAGAGGTCCACGTGAAGGAGCTCCAAGATCTTGGTGGACTTGATGCGGTTCTTAGGCTTATGAGGAGCATCATGCATCTTCCCTAGAACACATGCCATGCAAAACGATCTTTGGCAAAGGAAACATTTTATTTTAGTCCAACAATATAGCCCTCCTTGTGGAGACTTTGCAAAGTTCTCATATTGACATGGGCCAGTCGGCGATGCCATAACCAACCCACATCGGCCTTTCCGAATAAGCACATCGCACTTGTAGTGGCTTGCCCCGAAAAGTCCACCACATACAAGTCATGTTCGACATACCCAACGAAAGCGACCTTGAGAGACTTGTTCCACATGAGGACCACAAGATCATTATGTATAAAGACGGAAAAACCCATCTTTCCAAGAGCACAAACTGAAAGTAAATTGTACCCAAGGGTCTCAACAAGCATGACGTTCACGAGTGTAATGTCGTGAGCAACCACAACTTTGCCAAAACCCATTACCTTAGACTTTGACTTGTCGGCATATGTCACGGTGATTAGATCATCATTTGGCTTTAAGTCCGTGACAATAGACGAGCTTCCGGTCATATGACTTGTGCAACCACTATCAAGCACCCACTTTGACCCTCCGGAAGCATAAGTCTACAAAAGATCAAGCTAATTTTTAGGTACCCATTTTTCAATGGGTCCTCTTTTGTTAGCAACAAGGGTCTTGGGAACCCAAATAGACCAAGCAATATAACCATCATAAGGACCAACATATTGTGCATACACATCACCATAATAATCACGCATTAGAACATAGTGAGGGTTAGCACTTCCCGCAAAATCATCATGAGACATAGTTTTACCACTTGTGGTCTTACTCTCCACAATGGTCTTGTTGGTCTTTTGTGCGGGCTTGTCCTTCTTCTTCTTATTGTTCTTCTTCTTGGTTTTGGAAACAAAACCAATGCCCCCTTTATCACCACTACGCCTTTGCTTGCTCAAAAGATCATCAATGGACTTGTTGCCTTGTGGAAATGTGGCCTTAGCAAGCTCCCCCTTCAACCTAGCATTCTCTTCAAGAATAGTTGTGCTACTAGATGGAATGAAGTTACTAGGTGAAGTAATATTGGCCAATTGAGTTTGAAGCGTTTCATGGGACTTTGTGAGTGACAAGAGTTCACTCTCCAAGACCTTGTGAGCCTTGTTAAGCAAACTAAAGTCCTCGACAAGTTTTTCATGAACCACACCAGACTCAATCTTGTCCTTTTTAGCCCTTTTGTATTTAGCAATAGCATGATCACGCTCTTTGATGAGTTTGTTAACAATAATTTCATTGGCCTCATCAAGCCCTTCAAGTTTTAATTCAAGTGACAACCTAGTTTCTTGTTCTTCTTCTAGAGCATTGTTTAAAGCCTCTAGCTCTATCATATGTTCATGCCCAAGTTTACATCTTACATCTAGAAGCTCTTGAGTATGTGAGAGTTGATCTAAGATGTTTCCAAAATGTAGCTTAGCATCACCTTCTAGGTTAGTCATAAACTCATCAAAGGCAATTAATTCCTTTTTAACATCAAGAGACATCTCATCATCAATTTCATCATTATCTAAGTGAGTAGAGCGGGATGATGAGGATACCTCCGTTCCTCTTGCCATAAGGCAAGTGACGTTCTTGGTGGAAGAGTTCTCATTTGGAGAATCGAAGAGTGAGAATGTCGGAGTAGAGGTGGTGGCTAGAGCAGCCACACCATGAGAAGTTTCCTCTTCGTCATCTTCATCATTCGGAGGAGAATTCTTCATGAGTGATCAAGACAATTTCTCCTGACTTCTTGTTGATGGGATTCTTTTTGATGCAAGGTTTCTTGTAAGGTGCCTTGAGAGTCTTCTTCAACACAAGCTTGCCACCATGATCTTCTCTCTTCTCATAGGGGCAACTTGCTAAAAAGTGATAGCGGTCACCACAATTGAAGCAAGTTCTCAACCTAGTGGTATTCTCTCTTTTTCCATTTGGATTACTTCTCCGTTGCATTTCCATCTTGGCCTTGGCGGGGTTCTTCCAAAAATTCTTTGCATAGAAAGCCATATATTGTACATGAGCAATCTTGACTTCATCGGGATGGTCCATGGAAAGCCCTTCATCACTATCATCTTCATCCCCATGGTCCACAACTTTGGCCTTCAAAGCAACATTGACAACATTGCTCATACCTAGGGCACGAGCACGGGCATCTTTGGCATTTTTGGCGGCAACCTTGAACACGTCCATCTCTTGCATAACTTCATTTGAGGTCATGAAATGGTAGTTGTGTCTTCCTTGTAAGCTCTTCAAGTCGGTGGGCTCAAAAGGCATGAGTGCACTCAGATATTTCCTTTTTATCCAAGCATCATACACATGTGAGGCACCCACATTCCTAAAAGCGGTGGCGGTGGTCTTGAGCCTTCGGTACATGTCTTCGTGATCTTCACCTTCTTTCATGTAGAAGCCTTTGGCTTCATTGCTTAGAGCATAATATCGGTTCCTCCTCATACTCTCATTTCCAACAAACAACACAGTGAGAGCATCCCAAGCTTCCTTGGCAATGCTAAAGTGCTCAATGTGTGGATAATCCTTTGTCCCCAACCCTTGTTGAATCATATGAAAAGTAGTGGCATTGAGTTGAATATTAACAATCTCTCTTCTTGTCAAGTTGTTTGGATCCCCAATAAAGAGTCCATGCTCGATGATATTCCAAAGTTCAATGCAAGAGCTGCGCATATGAGTTCTCATTAGTGATTGCCATTGAGCAAAAGTAGCAGATTATTCAAGCTTAGGTGGGTCACCTCTATTGTATACATGAGGGTGAGGTATTGGAGGGTCGGGAGAGTACCATGAATCACGGTGCTCACCCTTCCCACCATCATTGTGTGTGGAGGAATTAACGTTTTCTAGTTTACCCCCCACCACCATACCGTCGGGGGATACCGACGTATTCCCTTTAGGTAAAATGGATGGTTGATCCTCTTGAGGAGATGGGCGTGATGAGCCTTCTTTGTCTTTAAGAAGTTGCTCGAGCATCTTCTTGACTTCTTTGACCAAGGAAGAGCTCAATCTTGTTTCCAAGTTTTTGAGATCTTCCATGGTCACCGGTGTCGGCTCACTACCACCATCCCCTTTGTTGCTACCCATATTATCTTAGGCGGTAAAGCCCGAATAAAGAGCCGAGGCTCTGATACCAATTGAAAGGATCGTATGGGCACCTAGAGGGGGGGGTGAATAGGTGCTACTTCAAATTTTCTTCCTTTTCAAGTTAAGGTTTGGCAATAAGGTAAATTCTCTAGATAATGCAACTATGGTGAATTTACCTATATGATAATTATGCAAGAGCTACCACAACACAAAGTAGTAACAAGTAAGTAAGGTGCGGTAAAGGATAGAAGTAACCAAAAAGTGGGCGCAGAGACACAAAGGATTTGTTTCCCGTAGTTCCTTCCTTTTGAGGGGAAGTACGTCTACGTTTGGAGAGGGGGTGGTTTCAAACCACCAACGCCACAAGAGGCCTCCCTTGTTCTCTGATGAATCTCACCCCAACGGGATCGATTCACCTTCCACTATATCAGAAACCTTCAAGGTGGAAGCCGGCACCGTTACAAGTTTGGGGCACACATACACAACTTAATCGGAAGCTCCCAAATACAAGCAAGTTGTCAAAGCAATCAAAGACAAGCTTGTAAGAACCAAAACAAGAACTAGGGTTTCCAAGAAAACACTAGAGCAAAGGGGGCCTCAATGAAATGAGGGGGAAATGAAGATCTCTTTTGGTGAAGTAGTAGATCGGGGCCTCCTCCTTCGATTCCCCAAAGATCAAGGACTTTGGGTGGTGGAATGAGGAGATCTTGAAGATTGAGTGGCTCCAATGGTGGTCTTGAATTTTATGTGGCTGAGCATCTTGTCTCAAGGTAGGTGGAGGGGTATTTATACCCCTCCACGAAATCTGTCCATTGCAGATTTTACTGCAGCGGTAGTACCGGAAGTTCAAGCGGTACTACCGGAGAACTCCGGTACTACCGGACCTGGTACCGGACCACCCACTTTCAAACTTCATAAAGCCCTGCCCACAGCGGTACTACTATTGATGCTACCGTAAAGCGGTAGTACCGCAAGTGGCAACCGGGACTACCGGACGTAATGGAATCAACAGCTTTAGACGAAAAACTCTCTGTCACGCCAGGTAGTAAAATGCGATACTACCACATTTTGCTACCTAGGCAGATGTCAACACCGGGTTTTTTCAATCCTAGATGCCTGTTAGGCCATACATCGCAATCCCAGGATTACCATTTTTGCGAGACATAACAGAATTGGATACCATAGTACACCATTCATTACAAACGATACATAAGTTCTTACACAAATAGGTATCTCATGATCCAGGTCTTAATACAACATCAAGCAACGGAATACGTAATAATAACGGTAGCATAGGCGAAGCTCCATCTTCGGGGTCACAGGCAATGCTAACGATGGGAGATGATCCTAGTTGTCGTAACCTTCCTGGGGTCCATCTTCCAGGTACCCCTCTTCATAGTTTGGCCATGGGAATAGCCAGGGACAAAGCCATGAGTACTCTTTAAGTACTCGCAAACTAATACTAATAGGTAAAGGGGGTTTTTGGATAATAGGACACTAGGCTCTAGGGTTGTTTTTCAAAAGCCAGATTTATCTCTACTAAGTTCGAAAGCTAGTCACAATTTTATAACTCCTAACTGGGAACTTGTATTTCATATCACAACTCTATTGTGGTCAAGTCAAAGTCTTAGTTCATTTCACATGTCATTTTCAAAAGTCTGACGGGGGAACAGTATGGCCACTCCAACTCTCCATAACCGCGGACGCGGCTATTCGAATAGTTTGACACTCTGCAGAGATTGTACACTTTCACCACAACATTCGATACATCCGTCGGGAACAAATCTTGAATTCACCATACTCAGTATGCGGATAATCAATCCTAACCTTTCGATTACACGCCCTAGTATAAGCACCTCTCCTGTGAGTTTGGCCTCCCAACCATGACCAACTGTCATCTTGGGTACTGCACAGGTGGACAATCTTCACAAGGTAGCCTCAGCTTAGACCTTGGCCGTGAGGGAACTAATACTAAGGAATATAAGTTTCCAGTCAAGCCCTACCCAATATTCGGGTATTGTGGTTGTACAATAAAATTGGAATGGTATCGCATCCAGACAACCATCAGTTTTATAAAGGGCTAAGGCTCATGCCTCAACATTTTTATCACCAAAATTCTCAAGTGTTTGGAAAAACATGTCCAAAACATTTCAATAGAATGATCCATCATTCCAAGGTTTTCATAACCATTTTTCCACCAAGTATTCCCATCTAAAAGTTGATCAAGTTTTATGCTTAGCACTAGCATCTACAGGTGGGGGTAGTACTAATGAGGGGTGGTAACTAGTGGAGTTTCAACTAAGTACAACCTCATGTCTCAGGCTGATGTCAAGGTTTCTAACTTAGGCCAAATTTTATGCTCTTTATGCAACCTTCAGCATCTTTCCAATATCTACCAGTCACTTAAGTAAACTCTAAGTAAGCTTTGATAAATAAATAGAGTAAGAAGCTTGCACATAAAACTAGGATTGGTTTATCAAGTGGGTATGATCACATATGCTTAAGGCATATAGTAGTCATAGAACCAGTATGGGTTTGTTGCATCAGTAGGGTATCTTGCAAGGGTTAGCTTGCATAGGTCAACTTGATTAGTAAGGCTTGCATAGGTATAGTATCATCTTGCATCAATGTCAGTATAATCTTGCTGAAGTAGAGTGTCTTGCAAGTTTTAGCTTGCCTTCTGCAGAGCAGTGGTTGAAGTTCTCCTCGGCTTCTTGTTCGTAGTATCCTCCTTCCTCCTCGTATCCTTGGTCGGTACTAGCGTCTATGAGTAAATACGAGGTACACAATCACCAAACAATACTTAACTACTTGCAATCATCACACACAAGGGTCCTATGGATGATCTAGCATCATCCCTAACATTACAAGGTTAAGGCTTGATTTAAATCCTTTTATTTTTAGAAAAGTAATTTCTACTCATTGAAAAACTACTTAAGATTTTATATTCTCCAAACCCAACATGGGATCATGTTGACACATGTCATCACCACATATTGTAGTCCATGGGAATGTGATTTAAAGTGGTGTCACAATTTAATAAGGTTTTACCCTTTTATTTTAATTAATTAAAGTGGCTAGAAATGCTTATGTAGCATTCTTTTATTACTTGAACATTATTTCTGCAATTAAACCTATATATTTTTATAAATTCTGAAAGGTATGGTTAAATGTGATTTTTGAGAGTTGGAATCAACTCAAAAGCTATTATGGTTTAAATTTGAAAAATGTTTGAATGCAGAAAAGCTTCTTCCTTGTTATTTTTACCATGGGTGATCTATAGATCCAAATGACTTGAATCCAACGGTCTTGGATTCAGCATTCACAGACCTTTCCAACAAAATTGGTTTCATTCAATTTGGTGCAATGAATCGATCTGGGTTGATTTTTGAAGTTGGGTACAGAAGTGTGTTTGACTTGAAATAGAAAAAGGTTTAATTTGAATAACTGGGCTGCGCGGGAAAAGTTACTGGGCCGGCCTGCTAAGCGCAGTGCTCCCGCGGGCTGCTTAAGTGGGTGTCCCCACTCGTCAGTGACACGGGGCTGGGCGAAGCGGTATGGGGCGATGTGGATCGTTCGATCTTGTTCTAATCTAACGGCTGGGAGTCATCGTCGACGTGAGACAACTCCGGCGAGAACGAAACCTAGCGCGGCCAGTGAGGGTTGCTGGGGGCTCACCGGGGTGCTGGCGAGGGTCGGCGAGGCGGGCGAACGACGAAGTCGACGACGGCGAACTCAGGGGTGGTCACGGCAGCTCCTGGGGTGGACGAAATCGATGGCGCCCTTCTTCTCCGGCAGCGGCAGGCTCCAGTGAAATTCCGGCAAGGTGGTGCTCGCCTTGCTCTGAGAATGGTGTGGCACGATCAGTGAGGATAGGGGAGTGAGATGGTGTGAAGAAATCGTGCGCGGGTGGCCTCTATTTGTAGTCGAGCGAGGGGACCGTCGGGGCGCACGGTGAGCTCGTCGGGGGCGAGGTTACATGCGGCTAATGGCATGGGCAAGGGTAGGGGATGGTGCGGTGTCTCCTGGCGATGCTCAACGACATGGTCTCGAGGCATGGGGCGGTGTGGTTTGTTCTGGAATGGGCGGTGCTTTGCACGGCAGAGGCGGCGTCTTCGACGGTGGGCGGTGGCTGTGCGGCACGGGGCGGCAAACGGGGGTGTCTGGCGGTCTCCTGGGTCGGTGGGGGTTGTGTATGCACGCGGCAAGGGCGGCGCGCGGTCTGTGGGATTCGATCGAGGGTCGTGCTCTGGCGCATGCTCGGCATGGTCTCTGGCGGTCTGGGCGCGGCTTGTGCGCGTGGTCCAGGGCTTGGCAACGCTCGCGGCTGGGACATGTAGTGGCGGTGGACGGTGGTCTGCCTCCCAGACAAGGTTGGCAAGGCTAGTTCTTCCTCTAGCCTGCTGTCCACAATGGGGTGACAAGGGGGTGCTCGGCTGTTCACCATTGATGGCAATGGCAAGCTCACAGGGGTGCTAGTGCTGGGCTAAACTTCCTAGATGATCTACTGAGCTGTGTGTGAGCTAACTAGGGAACAAGTTAGGCTCAAAACAGATGAAATGGCCGCATGAAATCAAGTTTTGAATTTTGAAACGATTTTTGGTGGGTTTGCTAGATTGGTGCTGGTGAGTCTGCAGATGCTTGGGTTTTGAAAGTTGAGCTTGTTTGAGTGGTTTTTGAAAATGTGGGATCTTCCCATATGATAAAGATTCAATTTTGAATTGTCATTTAAACTATGCATTTGAAAGTTTCTGGATGATCACAAAGTGGGCCTTGATACCTTGTTATGAGTACATTCAAGGGGTGCAAAGATCCAGAAAAGTTTCTGTTAGGTTCTGAAAGTTTGAGACAGCCAAAGTAGGCATGGGAGTTAAATTGGCCAAAATGACCATTCATTTCATATATGTGTTTTGATTTACTTGTCTTTCGGAAAGGTGTGGGAAATGTTTTAGTTGATGTTTATTTCACCTAAGAAACATTTTACAAGCAATGAAACAAACAAATAAGGTGGTTTTAAAGGATTTCAAAATCCATGCATACACATATGCATGCATTCATGATTTCATTTAGAAAAGTTTTTGTTAACCCTAATTTTGATGATTAGAATTTGATGATCCAAGCTTAGTATTTTTGGGATGTTACAGCAGACAGAAGCTTTTTACCAATATACAAAAAGTCTCTGCCCTGAGCGGTACTAAAATGCGGTACTACTGCATTTTAGTACCGGAGAAGGCAGAAGCTTTTGACAAGTGGTCAAAAAGCTACTGTCGCGCTAGGTACTAAAATGCGGTACTACCGCTTTCTAGTACCTAGCCCGGCAGAGGATTTGACAGTTAGTCTAAGCCTTGTGTCGCATCCGGTAGCAAAAAGCGGTACTGGTACCGCGCCAGGCAGACAGTTTTTTGAGCATTGCAAAACTGTTCAATGCACCTCGATACACTTGGCAAATAATTAGTCCGATATGTGTGTTGTTATAAAACACCAAAATCACTAGGGATACGAAATGCTCTTTCACACGTTATCCCCGGGATTCGAGTTTATCAACTTGCATTACATTACTTATGCATAAAAGCATCTTGTTTCTTTAAACATTAGTCTTTACCGGACCAATGATGCTGATTTCAGATATTGGATCTTTTATATTATCTCGAAGACCGTGAGTGCATAATCTTGCAATCACAAAAGGCAAGTTCACACTTGCTCATGTCCTTTGATTATTTTCTATAAAGTATTTTGAAAATCAAGTGTTGTCATCACCTGGATTTGAAAAAGGTCAGAAAACAGTATTTTTGATAATAATGTGAACTATTGGTTACTGATCCAGGGTGATCAGCTAATCTATTAAACCTGGTAGTTGGAATACCACTACTCAGGAATATATCATCTAGGACTTAACAACCAATGTCGCTAGTGATTCTTGCGCCGTATATTACGCTTTGACCATGAGATTTGGAATGGGATGGAGAAGTCAGCTCTATCCTTTTCCTCTCGTATGGAGGCAAGACGACCTTAACGTGACGTTGTGATTCCCTGTGCGGATCCAACATATGGGTGGGCACCCTTACGCCCCACTCTTTTGGTGTCTAGATTATCTATGAATGGTGTTTAGGGATATAGTCAATTTAAATGGTACTCGTCCGGGCATCACGAAGTCATAGAGTCTTCGGGAACTCATCAGGGTTTTAGCTTGCCCGAAAGGGGGATTAACAGAGGTGAGCCGGCCCTGAAGGATCGTGCAGACATATGAGGTCGCGAAGAGGGCACTGATTGGCTTGGATCTTAGGTTGGGCCTCAAACCATGGAAGTTTGAACGGGAACATACTCCCGGCTGTGCAACAAATCTTAAGATCTCTCATGGGTAAATTGACGCACCTCTGTAGAGTGTAAGAACTATAACTTGTTACTCCCTGTTCCGGGAAGGAGATGCGAACGCGGCGGGAAAGGAACTCCATGAAAGTTCTGGTAAACCCGTGAAGGCTGACGGACATAGCTTTTCAGAATAAAAGAAACCTTTGAAGAAATGTTTACAAAAACCTACATTGCCTATGACCTATGGTCTGTGGCTGTAGATATAGTGCATCAAACACTCCTTTTCTAGTGAACTTGCTGAGTATGCTCGTACTCAACGTATCTTCTTAACCCTTGCTAGATTCTGAAGCCATTAAGACGATGTCTATATCAAGTCATACTCCAGGAATCATCATCAAAGTCTAAAGCTCTTCAATGAAGTCAAGAAAGTCAACATATACATCAACTCAAGTGAAGACGAAGTTACTGATTAGATAGGAATATAGCCATAGAACCTATTTCTGTAGCATATTGCAATAGTAGCAATGCTAGACCATTAGTTAAAATACTAGTTTTATTAGTATGATAGTTTTTGAGTTGTTTATTTTTGATTCTTCTTTGTAAGAAGTTTCTTTCTCTCTCTTTAACCTAGAATGTTCTCTGGATCTTGTGTAAAGAGTTGAGTTGTAACCTATAGTCATGTCTTGGACATGTTGTGTTTCTGTTGTACCACTCTGAGGGATGTAATACTAGTGAACGGTGTTTCATTGGTGTTATGTCAACGACTACAGTGTACTACATCATGCAGTGGTATGCTGGGTCACCGAAGCGTGGTTTTGCGGGATGCACAAATGTACGACGATCGATCCTTGCCGCTTCATCTTCCTTATACTGTCCACCTGGCGGACGGAGAGGATTACAATCATTTTGCTCGATATTATTGCTGAAGATCAAATGTTAAATATCCAAGTCACCCGAGGACGACGAGTCATCGAAGAACAACAACACGCTCAGGGCTCGCGGACAAACTCTTGTACAAAATCAGCGCATAAATTGTATGTCAAATCATATGGAATCCCTCAAGCTTAAAAACTACGAATGAATCACCAACAAAAAGTAATCTGTAAGGATTTTACCTTCGGGCCAGAGTCGCACTGATGTCCGGTGACGACCGTGCGGTCAATTCATGGTAGCTAGCTCCAAGTTAGCGGAAGGGGATGTGAAAACCGCTAACTGCTCCGTTGTAGCCAGATCCAGGCACCTACAACTTCGGGAAGTTGCATTGAAGGTCCGCGTGGAAACCATGTCGGGCACAACCTCGGGCATCTTTGACGAGGTTTAATCTCGTTAATGCCCATTGTTATGAGCTTGGGTTTTGGATAAGATGGGGATGCTGGAGATAGCGGAACGGTTAACAGACAAGCAACACGGGGACACGAGATTTACCCAGGTTTAGGCCCCCGGAGGGAAAACCCTACTCCTGCTTTTCCGCTCTTGATTACAGTGGAACTGAAAAGTACAGGGATGCGCAGATGCCCTCCTCGCCGTGCCCTCCTAGCCTTTATATAGATAGGCAGGTCCCGGGCATAGGTCGAGTCGGTTACAGATTAGGGTTTGCCCTTTGAAATTCTATCTACTCTAGTCTTGTTCTCCAAGCATCCGAAGGCGTCATGGTCCTGGGCCACCCGGAATCTCCGCAGGCCGCATATCTTGTAGTGGACCTTCCTTCGGGCTAGACTTGGTATGCTGATGTTGTGTACCCGTGGGGTATAACCATGTCAGTAGCCCCAGAGTGCTCAGTTGAATCGCCTGGGTGCAGTTTTATGCCTGTTTATAAGAGAATGGTTTAGTTTGTAGGGATTGCTGATGCGTGTGCCTGACTCTCCTGACAGGATCAGGGCCAGTTAAATGGCATAGGACAAAACAACACGATATTCTTCAGATTCGAGTCCCTAGACTCGAACCTGGAACGGATGCTGGTGTAATTCGACTCGGGCCGCTGAGGTCTTACAGGAATCGAATCCCAGTAGTTTTTGACTGATGTACCCAATGCGTCCGTCAAGATTTTAATCGCGTCTGTTGACACGAGTTTTTACTGGCAGAGCGCAGTCAGGTGCGTTACCAGGCCATCAGATGGTATCTGTAGGTCTTATCTTTGCGTCGTATACACAACATCCAAAATTTTACCACCGCGGAGGTGTTTCGGGTGGCCAAGGAGATTGCTTCTCACTTAGCGTTGGTTTGGGCAAAGTGTTGGAGATATGCCCTAGAGGCAATAATAAATATGGTTATTATTATATCTTTGTGTTTATGATAAATATTTACATTCATGCTATAATAGTATTAACAAGGAAACATTAATACTTGTGTGATTTGTAAACTAAAATAGAGTCCCTAGTAAAGCCTCTTTATAATACTAGCTTGTTGGTTAATAAATGATTGTGGTTTCCCTATCATGAACATTGAGATGTTATTAACAACAAGATCATATCGTTAGGAGAATGATATGGTGGACATACTCCTATAGATAAGCGTAGCATAAAGATCAAGTCATTTTAATAGTTCAATTTCTATATGCTTTCTGATACATAGTAACCTAATTCCTTCGACCATGAGATCATGCATATCACCTTCACCGGAAGGATGCTTTGATGACATCAAACACCACTCCGTAACTAGGTGGCTATAAAGGTGGCATTGAGTGTTCGGAAAGTATTGGTTGAGAGACATGGATCAAGAGTGGGATTTGTCCATCCATATGACGGATAGATATACTCTGGGCCCTCTCGATGGAATTTCATCCAATTAGCTTGCAAGCATGTGACTGGCTCACAAGGGATCACATATCACGGGAATGAGAAAAGAGTACTTATCAGTAACGAGGTTGAACTAGGTATGCAGAGATACCGACGATCATAACCTCGGATAAGTAAACTGTCGTGAGACAAAGGGAAATTGGTATTGTATGTAAGTGGTTCATTCGATCGCAAAGTAATCGTAGAAATATGTGGGAGACATATGAATTTCCAGATTCCTCTATTGGTTATTGTTCGGAGAAGTGTCTCGATCATGTCCGCATAATTCACGAACCGTAGGGAGACACGCTTAAGGATTCGACGTTGTTTAAGTAGTTATGGAATGATGAGTAAGAGACCGAATGTTGTTCGGAGTCTCAGATGGGATTCGGGATATCACGAGGAGATCCGGAATGGTCCGGAGAATAAGATTCATATAAAGAAAGTCCTGTTTCGGGGTTGGAGAATGGTTCCGGTGTTTTCATCGGGAATGTTCTAGAAGGTTCCGGAATGTCCGGCACTCCGAAGGGGAAGGGTACATGAATGTGTCATACAAATTTGGAATGATTGCATCATGTACTAAGTGTCATCGCTGAACAAAATAAAGGGATTAATCAAATCCTAGTTTGAAAAGTCAAACGCCAATTTGAAAAGTCAAACGGCTATTTTGGGAAGTGGAGGGGAAGGTGGAAACCGAGTTGGGGAGGAGTTCCTCCCCTCCACCGCCGCCCCCCTTGGGAAACCGAGTTGGGGAGGGACTCCCCTCCCCTGGCGCGCCCCCTCCACCTATATAAGGAGGGGCAGGGCTGCCCCTCCAAGTACCCAACACCTCCACCCGCAAACCCTAGCCCTAAGCCGCCGGCCCTCCTGCAGCCACCGCCGCCCTAGGGCAAGCCGCCGCCGCCGCCTAGCTAACCCTAGCCGCCGGCCAAGCCCCCTCCTTGGTGTGTCTAAACCCTAGATCACCGAGGAGATCTCTCATAGTCCACCATACTCGCTCCGGCTTAAGGCGGAGCCCTGCGAGATCTCCCCTCTACTTCCGGTACCACGCCGTTGTGCTGCCGGAATCGCGAGGAGAGTGCTACAACCTCCACTGCCTGCTGGAACAAGGGAGAGGAAGGTCTTCGTCGAGTACCGAACGTGTGACCGACTGCGGGAGCGCTGCCGGAACGCAGCGCCGGAAGGATCGTCTACGCGATCTTGAGATCGGGAAGAGCACGACTACATCACCCACGAGAATCCGCTCTCGTTAAACACTTTGGAATCTTCAAGGGTGAGTTATTCCATCGACTCGTTGCTACAATCTAGTAGATAGATCTTGGCTTGTTTGTTTGTATGCGATAGAAAATTTTTGTTTTCCATGCTACGAAACCCTACAGTGGTATCAGAGCCGTGTCTATTTGTAGATCTGTTGAACGAGTAGAACACAATGGTCATTGTGGGCGTTGATGCTTTTATTATCGATTGCTTCTTGTGCGCTTTGCATCTTGCGGGATGTTGGGATGAAGCGGCCCGGGCTAACCTTACATGACATCGTTCATGAGACTTGCTCCACGCTTGACATGCAACTTGTATTGCATAAGTGGCTTTGCGGGTGCCTGTTTCTCCCAGCATAGTTAAGATCCAATTTACAACAGGTGATTGACAATACTAGTATCAATGTTGTGGTTCTTGTTCGTAAGTTAGAACGACACTTATTGAAAGCCCCAAACCACGTAAAACATGCAAAGAAAGTAGAGGCGTCTAACTTTGTTTTGCAGGGGTGTGCAGTGATGTGATATGGCCATGATTGTGATTATATTTGATGTATGCAATGTTCCTTATTGTAAGTTGGAAACCGGCAGGAGCCATATGGTTGTCTTTAATTTTGTTAAGACCCGCGTGTCTATTCAAAGTAGTTGTAATAGTTGAAGCCGGTGGACGACAACCATGGAGAAGCGTCATTGACCTTGATGCAATGCCGATGATGATGAAGATCATGTTCGTGCTTGAAGATGGAGATCAGAAGCACAAAGAAGAAAGGCCGTATCATATCACATATTATGAATTGCATGTGATGTTAATACTTTATGCATCTTGTATTGCTTAGTTAACAACGGTAGCATTATAAGATGATCCCTCATGCACATGAATTTCAAGTTCTAAAAGTGTTCACCCTTAGTTAGCACCGTTGCTAAAGCTTGTTGTTTCGAAGCACCACGTGATGATCGGGTGTGTTAGATTCCGCAAGTGTATACAACGTGAGCAAGCCAGATTTGCTCATGCGGAAGCTAAGGTTTGATTTTGATGAGCCTAGCATGTACAGACACGGTCTCGGAACATGGATCACCGAAAGGTAAAGCAGGAATCATATAGTAGATATGATGAACATGACGATTATTCGCCATTGAAACTATATCAACTCTCGTGATGATCGGTGTTGATGTGGTGGATTTGGTTCGTGTGATCACTAAAACAATGTGAGGGATATTGTTTTGAGTGGGAGTTCACCTAGATTAACTTTATTATTAATTAGAACTCAATTTGTCATAAACTTAGTCTAAACTATTGCAAATATGTTGTAGATCAATGGCGGCCCCTACCATCAATTTTAATGCGTTCCTAGGGAAAGAAAAGTTGAAAAACAATGGAATCAACTTCGCGGATTGGTTCCACAATTTGAGGATTGTCCTCACAGCTGGTAAATTGACCTATGTGCTGGATGCACTGCTGGGTGACCCACCTGCAGCTACTGCTACCGACGAGGTAAAGAATGTTTACCTTGCTCGGAAGACTCAGTACTCCACAGTTAAGTGTGATATCTTGTATGGTTTAGAATCGGAGCTTCAGAAAAGGTTTGAGAATTCAGACCCACATGATATTGTCCGTGATCTCAAATTGATCTTTGAGACTCACGCGGCGATTGAGAGCTATGAGGCTTCTAAAAAGTTCTTTAACTGCAAGATGGAAGAGGGCTGCTCCGTCAGTGAGCATGTGCTTAAGATGTCTGGGCACGCAAACAAACTTCAAAGCTTGGGTATAGTGATTCCTAATGCTTTGGGGATTTACCGTGTCCTCCAATCACTACCACCAAGTTACAAGAATTTTGTGATGAACTACAATATGAAAAACATGAACAAGCAGTTGCCAGAACTCTTTGCCATG
Organism: Avena sativa; assembly: GCA_916181665.1. Taxonomy (NCBI): domain Eukaryota; kingdom Viridiplantae; phylum Streptophyta; class Magnoliopsida; order Poales; family Poaceae; genus Avena; species Avena sativa. Next base: position 262,867,443 of record OV702284.1, on the reverse strand, counting down.
TTGAAATCTGCAGAAGTGGAGATCAAGAAAGAGCACCAAGTGTTGATGGTCAATGAGACCACCAAATTCAAGAAAGGCAAGTCTAAGCAAAAGGGACACTTCAAGAAGGGTGGTAAGAAAGTTACCGCGCCGACGAAGAAGACCAAGGCTGGACCTAAGCCTGATACTGAGTGCTTTTACTGCAAGGGAGAAGGTCACTGGAAGCGGAATTGCCCAAAGTACTTGGCGGATTTGAAGAACGGCAACATCAAGAAGAAAGGTATATCCGATATACATGTTATTGACGTGTATCTCACTAGTACTCGTAGTAGTGCCTGGGTATTTGATACTGGTTTGGTTGCTCATATTTGTAACTCGAAACAGGTGCTGCAGAATAAACGGAAGCTAGTGAAGAACAAGGTGACGATGCGCGTGGGAAACGGATCAAAGGTTGATGTGATCGCGGTCGTCACGCTACCCCTTCATCTACCATCGGGATTAGTTTTATACTTAAATAATTGTTATTTGGTGCCTGCGTTAAGCATGAACATTATATCGAGATCTTGTTTATTGCGAGACGGTTACTTGTTTAAGTGCAAGAATAATGGTTGTTCGATTTATATGAGTAATATGTTTTATGCACATGCACCTTTGATAGATGGTATATTCTTATTGAATCTCGATAGTGGGAATACACATATTAATAATATTGAGGCTAAACGTTTGAAATCGAGCGATAACTCGACCTATATGTGGCACTGTCGTCTTGGTCACATTGGAGTGAAGCGTATGAATAAACTCCATTCCGATGGACTTCTTGACTCACTTGATTTCGAATCACTTGAAAGATGCGAAGCATGTCTAATGGGTAAAATGACTAAGACTCCATTTTCTGGTATGATGGAGCGAGCTACGGACTTATTGGAAATCATACATACCGATGTGTGTGGTCCAATGAGTGTAGCATCGCGCGGTGGTTATCATTATGTTCTTACCTTCACGGATGACTTGAGTAGATATGGGTATATCTATTTCATGAAACATAAGTCCGAAACTTTCGAGAAGTTTAAGGAATTTCAAAGTGAGGTAGAGAATCAACGTAACAAGAAGATTAAATTTTTGCATTCTGATCGTGGAGGTGAATATCTAAGTTACGAGTTTGGCGAGCATTTGAAGAAATGCGGAATACGTTCACAATTGACACCGCCGGGAACACCACAGCGTAATGGTGTGTCCGAACGTCGTAATCTAACTCTCTTAGATATGGTTCGTTCTATGATGTCACTTACAGATTTACCGCTATCATTTTGGGGTTATGCATTAGAAACAGCCGCATTCACTTTAAATAGGGCACCATCTAAATCCGTTGAAACGACATCATATGAATTATGGTTTGGGAAGAAACCTAAATTGTCATTCCTTAAAGTTTGGGGTTGCGAAGCCTATGTAAAGAAGTTACAACCGGACAAGCTTGAACCCAAAGCGGAAAAATGCGTCTTCATAGGATACCCGAAGGAAACTATTGGGTATACCTTCTATCATAGATCCGAAGGCAAAATCTTCGTTGCCAAGAATGGATCCTTTCTAGAGAAGGAATTTCTCTCGAAAGAAGTAACTGGAAGGAAAGTAGAACTCGACGAGGTTGTCGAAACTTCTCTCGAAATTGCGAGTAGCGCAGCACCGGAAGAAGTTCCTATGGTGCCTGCACCAATAAGAGAGGAAGCTAATGATGATGATCATGAAACTTCGGCTGTAGTTGCTACAGAGCCTCGCAGGTCAACGAGAACTCATACCACTCCTAATTGGTATGATCCCGTTATGAGTGTCATGTTGGTGGACAACACCGATGACCCTGCGACATATGAGGAAGCGATGATGAGCCCAGATTCCAATAAATGGCAAGAAGCCATGAAATCCGAGATTGGATCCATGTACGAAAACCAAGTATGGACTTTGGTAGACTTACCGGATGGCCGAAAGGCTGTCGAGAACAAATGGATTTTCAAGAAGAAAACAGATGCTGATGGTAATGTTACTGTCTATAAAGCTCGACTTGTTGCAAAAGGGTTTCGACAAATTCAAGGAGTTGACTACGATGAGACTTTCTCACCTATGGCAAAGCTAAAGTCTGTTAGGATTATGTTAGCAATCGCTGCATATTATGACTATGAGATATGGCAGATGGATGTCAAAACAGCATTCCTCAATGGAGACATTGATGAAGAGTTGTATATGATGCAAGGCAAAGGTTTTGTCGATCCTAAAGATGCTGACAAGGTATGCAAACTTCAACGGTCCATATATGGATTGAAGCAAGCATCCCGAAGTTGGAATCAACGTTTTGATAAGGTGATCAAAAGTTTTGGTTTTATACAAACTTATAGAGAAGCTTGTATTTACAAGAAATTGAGTGGGAGCTCTGTAGCATTCTTAATACTATATGTAGATGACATATTGTTGATTGGGAATGATGTAGACCTTCTTAATAGTGTCAAGGAATATTTGAATAATAGTTTTTTAATGAAGGATCTTGGCGAAGCAGCTTACATATTAGGCATAAAGATTTATAGAGATAGATCGAGACGCCTAATATCATTGTCACAAAGTACATATTTGGACAAAGTTCTAAAGAGGTTTGGAATGGAAGAAAGCAAGAAAGGATTCTTTCCCATGTTGCCCAATACTACGTTGAGTAAAACTCAAAGTCCGACAACGGCATAAGATAGAGAAAGGATGAGTATGACTCCCTATGCCTCAGCCATAGGATCACTAATGTATGCCATGCTATGTACTAGACCCGACATTGCATATGATGTTAGTTTAACTAGCAGATATCAAAGTGATCCAGGAGTGGATCATTGGACAGCGGTCAAAAACATCCTTAAGTACTTGAGAAGAACTAAGGATATGGTTCTTTCTTATGGAGGTGATGAAAAACTCGTTGTTAATGGTTACACCGATGCTAGTTGGAACACCGATCCGGATGATTCTAAATCACAATCTGGATACGTATTTACTTTGAATGGTGCAGCAGTTAGCTGGAGGAGTGCAAAGCAAAGCGTTGTGGCAAGATCTTCAACTGAATCGGAATACATGGCTGCTTCGGAGGCTTCACAAAAAGCAATATGGATGAAAGAGTTCATTACAGAGCTGGGTGTGGTTCCTAGTGCGCTGGACCCAATGTCTATCTACTGTGATAACATGGGCGCCATAGCCAATGCGCAAGAACCAAGGTCACACAAGAAGCTGAAGCACATCAAGCTACGTTTTCACGCTATTCGAGAACATGTCCAAGATGGGGACATAAAGATTTGCAAAGTACACACAGATCTGAATATGTTGGATCCGTTGACTAAACCTCTCCCGAGGGCAAAACATGACCAACACCAAACTGCCATGGGTGTTCGGTATATTACCATGTAACCTAGATTAGATGACTCTAGTGCAAGTGGGAGACTATTGGAGATATGCCCTAGAGGCAATAATAAATATGGTTATTATTATATCTTTGTGTTTATGATAAATATTTACATTCATGCTATAATAGTATTAACAAGGAAACATTAATACTTGTGTGATTTGTAAACTAAAATAGAGTCCCTAGTAAAGCCTCTTTATAATACTAGATTGTTGGTTAATAAATGATTATGGTTTCCCTATCATGAACATTGAGATGTTATTAACAACAAGATCATATTGTTAGGAGAATGATATGGTGGACATACTCCTATAGATAAGCGTAGCATAAAGATCAAGTCATTTTAATAGTTCAATTGCTATATGCTTTTTGATACATAGTAACCTAATTCCTTCGACCATGAGATCATGCATATCACCTTCACCAGAAGGATGCTTTGATGACATCAAACACCACTCCGTAACTGGGTGGCTATAAAGGTGGCATTGAGTGTTCGGAAAGTATTGGTTGAGACACATGGATCAAGAGTGATATTTGTCCATCCATATGACGGATAGATATACTCTGGGCCCTCTCAGTGGAATGTCATCCAATTAGCTTACAAGCATGTGACTGGCTCACAAGGGATCACATATCACGGGAACGAGAAAAGAGTACTTATCAGTAACGAGGTTGAACTAGGTATGCAGAGATACCGACGATCATAACCTCGGATAAGTAAACTATCGTGAGACAAAGGGAAATTGGTATCGTATGTAAGTGGTTCATTCGATTGCAAAGCAATCGTAGAAATATGTGGGAGCCATAGAATTTCCAGATTCCTCTATTGGTTATTGTTCGGAGAAGTGTCTCGATCATGTCCGCATAATTCACGAACCGTAGGGAGACACGCTTAAGGATTCGACGTTGTTTAAGTAGTTATGGAATGATGAGTAAGAGACCGAATGTTGTCCGGAGTCTCGAATGGGATTCGGGATATCACGAGGAGATCCGGAATGGTCCGGATAATAATATTCATATAAGGAAAGTCCTGTTTCGGGGTTGGAGAATGGTTCCGGTGTTTTCATCGGGAATGTTCTAGAAGGTTTCGAGATGTCCGGCACTCCGAAGGGGAAGGGTACATGAATGTGTCATACCAAGTTGGAATGATTGCATCATGTACTAGGTGCCATCGCTGAACAAAATAAAGGGTTTAATCAAATCCTAGTTTGAAAAGTCAAACGCCAATTTGAAAAGTCAAACGGCTATTTTGGGAAGTGGAGGGGAAGGTGGAAACCGAGTTGGGGAGGAGTTCCTCCCCTCCACCGCCGGCCCCCTTGTGAAACCGAGTTGGGGAGGGACTCCCCTCCCCTGGCGCGCCCCCTCCACCTATATAAGGAGGGGCAGGGCTGCCCCTCCTAGTATCCAACACCTCCACCCGCAAACCCTAGCCCTAAGCCGCCGGCCCTCCTGCAGCCGCCGCCGCCCTAGGGCAAGCTGCCGCCTAGCTAACCCTAGCCGTCGGCCAAGCCCCCTCCTTGGTGTGTCTAAACCCTAGATCACCGAGGAGCTCTCTCATAGTCCACCATACTCGCTCCGGCTTAAGGTGAAGCCCTGCGAGATCTCCCCTCTACTTCCGGTACCACGCCTTTGTGCTGCCGGAATCGCGAGGAGAGTGCTACAACCTCCCCTGCCTGCTGGAACAAGGGAGAGGAAGGTCTTCGTCGAGTACCGAACGTGTGACCGACTGCGGGAGCGCTGCCGGAACGCAGCGCCAGAAGGATCGTCTACGCGATCTTGAGATCGGGAAGAGCACGACTACATCACCCATGAGAATCCGCTCTCGTTAAACACTTTGGAATCTTCGAGGGTGAGTTATTCCATCGACTCGTTGCTACAATCTAGTAGATAGATCTTGGCTTGTTTGTTTGTATGCGATAGAAAATTTTTGTTTTCCATGCTACGAAACCCTACACAAAGTTGCTAGAAAGTTTTTTTGCATTTTGATCTGAAGGATCACAGTCAAAGAATTCATAGGGTGCGCGACCAGCGCTGCCTATGGGAGTAGCCCCCGAGTGTCTGTCCGAGTCGTCGACTCGAGCATAGACTTTTAATTCAGTTGTTTTTAGCTTCGGGTCCGGTGGACACAATTTTTTCGAATGCTTGATCAATCCTCCCTATGGGAGTAGCCCCCGAGTCCGTAGTGGAGTCGTAGACTCGACGTGGGACTCGAGGATAGGTGAGAGTTATTGTTCTTCAATCATTTCTCAGGTGCGCGACCAGCGCTCCTGATAGGAGTAGCTGTTGGAGATATGCCCTAGAGGCAATAATAAATGTAGTTATTATTATATCTTTGTGTTTATGATAAATGTTTACATTCATGCTATAATAGTATTAACAAGGAAACATTGATACTTGTGTGATTTGTAAACTTAATTTGAAGTCCCTAGTATAGCCTCTATACATCACTAGCTTGTTGGTTGATAAATGATTGTGGTTTCCCTATCATGAACATTGAGATGTTATCAACAACAAGATCATATCGTTAGGAGAATGATATGATGGACATACTCCTATAGATAAGCGTAGCATAAAGATCAAGTCATTTCAATAGTTCAATTGCTATATGCTTTCTGATACATAGTAACCTAATTCCTTCGACCATGAGATCATGCATATCACCTTTACCGGATGGATGCTTTTATGACATCAAACACCACACCGTAACTGGGTGGCTATAAAGGTGGCATTGAGTGTTCGGAAAGTGTTGGTTGAGACACATGGATCAAGAGTGGGATTTGTCCATCCATATGACGGATAGATATACTCTGGGCCCTCTCGGTGGAATGTCATCCGATTAGCTTGCAAGCATGTGACTGGCTCACAAGGGATCACATATCACGGGAACGATAAAAGAGTACTTATCGGTAACGAGGTTGAACTAGGTATGCAGAGATACCGACGATCATGACCTCGGATAAGTAAACTATCGTGAGACAAAGGGAAATTGGTATCGTATGTAAGTGGTTCATTCGATCGCAAAGTAATCGTAGAAATATGTGGGAGCCATATGAATTTCCAGATTCCTCTATTGGTTATTGTTCGGAGAAGTGTCTCGATCATGTCCGCATAATTCACGAACCGTAGGGAGACACACTTAAGGATTCAACGTTGTTTGAGTAGTTATGGTATTATGAGAAAGAGACCGAATGTTGTTCGGAGTCTCGGATGAGATCCGGGATATCACGAGGTGATCCGGAATGGTCCGGAGAATGAGATTCATATAAGGAAAGTCCCGTTTCGGAGTTCGGGAATGATTCCGGTGTTTTCATCAGGAATGTTCTAGAAGGTTCCGGAATGTCCGGCACTCCGGAGGGGAAGGGGTACATGAATGTGTCATTGCATGTTGGAATGATTGCATCATGTACTAAGTGTCATCGCTGTTCCAAATAAAGGATTAATTCAAATCCTAGTTTGAAAAGTCAAATAGCTAGTTTGAAAAGTCAAACGGCTAAAATTGGAAAGAGGAAAAGAGGAGGAAGGGGAAACCGAGTTGGGGAGGAGTTCCCTCCTCCAACCGGCGGCCAACCTCCAAGCCGAGTTGGGGAGGGACTCCTCTCCCTCCCCTTGGCGCGGCCGGCCCCTCCACCTATATAAGGAGGGGCAGGGCTCCCTCCTAGCACATAAAAAGTCCCTCACCTCAAACCCTAGAAGCTGCAGCCCACCATAGCCGCCGCCACCCCCTAGGGTTTTGCCCTAGCCGCCGACTTGGGGGTCCCCGGAACCCTAGCCGCCGGCTCTAGCACTTCCTCCTTGGTGTGTCTAAACCCTAGATCGCCGAGGAGCTCTCTCATACTCCACCATACTCGCTCCGGCTTAAGGCGAAGCCCTGCGAGATCTCCCCTCTACTTCCGGTACCACGCCGTTGTGCTGCCGGAATCACGAGGAGAGTACTACAACCTCCGCTGCCTGCTGGAACAAGGGAGAGGAAGGTCTTCGTTGAGTACCGAACGTGTGACCGACTGCGGGAGCGCTGCCGGAACGCAGCGCCGGAAGGATCGTCTACACGATCTTGAGATCGGGAAGAGTACGACTACATCACCCACGAGAATCCGCTCTCGTTAAACACTTTGGAATCTTCGAGGGTGAGTTATTCCATCGACTCGTTGCTACAATCTAGTAGATAGATCTTGGCTTGTTTGTTTGTATGCGATAGAAAATTTTTGTTTTCCATGCTACGAAACCCTACAGTGGTATCAGAGCCGTGTCTATATGTAGATCTGTTGCACGAGTAGAACACAATGGTCATTGTGGGCGTTGATGCTTTTATTATCGATTGCTTCTTGTGTACTTTGCATCTTGCGGTATGTTGGGATGAAGCGGCCTGGGCTAACCTTACATGACATCGTTCATGAGACTTGCTCCACGCTTGACATGCAACTTGTATTGCATAAGTGGCTTTGCGGGTGCCTGTTTCTCCTAGCATAGTTAAGATCCAATTTACAACGGGTGATTAACAATACTAGTATCAACGTTGTGGTTCATGTTCGTAAGTTAGAACGACACTTATTGAAAGCCCCAAACCACGTAAAACATGCAAAGAAAGTAGAGGCGTCTAACTTTGTTTTGCAGGGGTGTGCAGTGATGTGATATGGCCAAGATTGTGATTATATTTGATGTATGCAATGTTCCTTATTGTAAGTTGGCAACCGGCAGGAGCCATATGGTTGTCTTTAATTTCTGTTAAGACCCGCGTGTCTATTCAAAGTAGTTGTAATAGTTGAAGCCGGTGGACGACAACCATGGAGAAGCGTCATTGACCTTGATGCAATGCCGGTGATGATGGAGATCATGTTCATGCTTGAAGATGGAGATCAGAAGCACAAAGAAGAAAGGCCATATCATATCACATATTTTGAATTGCATGTGATGTTAATCCTTTATGCATCTTGTATTGCTTAGTAGACGACGGTAGCATTATAAGATGATCCCTCATGCACATGAATTTCAAGTCATAAAGTGTTCACCCTTAGTTAGCACCGTTGCTAAAGCTTGTTGTTTCGAAGCACCATGTGATGATCGGGTGTGTTAGATTCTGCAAGTGTATACAACGTGAGCAATCCAGATTTGCTCATGCGGAAACTAAGGTTTGATCTTGACGAGCCTAGCATGTACAGACATGGTCTCGGAACACGGATCACCGAAAGGTAAAGCATGAATCATATAGTAGATATGATGAACATGACGATTGTTCGCCATTGAAACTATATCAACTCTCGTGATGATCGGTGTTGATGTGGTGGATTTGGTTCGTGTGATCACTAAAACAATGTGAGGGATATTGTTTTGAGTGGGAGTTCACCTAGATTAACTTTATTATTAATTTGAACTCAATTTGTCATAAACTTAGTCTAAACTATTGCAAATATATTGTAGATCAATGGCAGCCCCTACCATCAATTTTAATGCGTTCCTAGAGAAAGAAAAGTTGAAAAACAATGGAAGCAACTTCGCGGATTGGTTCCGCAATTTGAGGATTGTCCTCACAGCTGGTAATTTGACCTATGTGCTGGATGCACCGCTGGGTGACCCACCTGCAGCTGATGCTTCCGATGAAGTAAAGAATGTTTACCTCGCTCGGAAGAATCAGTACTCCATAGTTCAGTATGCTATCTTGTATGGTTTGGAATCGGAGCTTCAGAAAAGGTTTGAGAATTCAGACCCATATGATATTGTCGAGGATCTCAAATTGATCTTTGAGACTCATGCGGCAATTGAAAGTTATGAGGCTTCTGAAAAATTCTTTAACTGCAAGATGGAAGAGGGCAGCTCCGTCAGTGAGCATGTGCTTAAGATGTCTGGGCACGCAAACAAACTTCAAAGCTTGGGTATAGTGATTCCTAATGCTTTGGGGATTTACCGTGTCCTCCAATCACTACCACCAAGTTACAAGAACTTTGTGATGAACTACAACATGCAGAACATGAACAAGCAGTTGCCAGAACTGTTTGCTATGTTAAAGTCTGCAGAAGTGGAGATCAAGAAAGAGCACCAAGTGTTGTTGGTCAATAAGACCACCAAATTCAAGAAAGGCAAGTCTAAGCAGAAGGGACACTTCAAGAAGGGTGGTAAGAAAGTTACCACGCCAGCGAAGAAGACCAAGGCTGGACCTAAGCCTGAAACTGAGTGCTTTTACTGCAAGGGAGAAGGTCACTGGAAGCGGAATTGCCCAAAGTACTTGGCGGATCTGAAGAACGGCAACATCAAGAAGAAAGGTATATCTGATATACATGTTATTGATGTGTATCTCACTAGTACTCGTAGTAGTGCCTGGGTATTTGATACTGGTTCGGTTGCTCATATTTGTAACTCGAAACAGGTGCTGCAGAATAAACGGGAGCTAGCGAAGAACGAGGTGACGATGCGCGTGGGAAACGGATCAAAGGTTGATGAGATCGCGGTCGGAACGCTACCCCTTCATCTACCATCGGGATTAGTTTTATACTTAAATAATTGTTATTTGGTGCCTGCGTTGAGCATGAACATTATATCGGGATCTTGTTTATTGCGAGACGGTTACTTGTTTAAATCCGAGAATAATGGTTGTTCGATTTATATGAGTAATATGTTTTATGCACATGCACCTTTGATAGATGGTCTATTCTTATTGAATCTCGATAGTGGAAATACACATATCAACAACATTGAGGCTAAACGTTTGAAATCGAGCGATAACTCGACCTATATGTGGCACTGTCGTCTTGGTCACATTGGAGTGAAGCGCATGAAGAAACTCCATTCCGATGGACTTCTTGAATCACTTGAAAGATGCGAAGCATGTCTGATGGGAAAAATGACTAAGACTCCATTTTCTGGTATAATGGAGCGAGCTACAGACTTATTGGAAATCATACATACCGATGTATGTGGTCCAATGAGTGTAGCATCGCGCGGTGGTTATCGTTATGTTCTTACCTTCACGGATGACTTGAGTAGATATGGGTATATCTATTTCATGAAACATAAGTCCAAAACTTTCGAGAAGTTTAAGGAGTTTCAAAGTGAGGTACAGAATCAACGTAACAAGAAGATTAAATTTCTGCGTTCTGATCGTGGAGGTGAATATCTAAGTTACGAGTTTGGCGAGCATTTGAAGAAATGTGGAATACTTTCACAATTGACACCGCCGGGAACACCACAGCGTAATGGTGTGTCCAAACGTCGTAATCGAACTCTCTTAGATATGGTTCGTTCTATGATGTCACTTATAGATTTACCGCTATCATTTTGGGGTATGCATTAGAAACAAGCGCATTCACTTTAAATAGGGCACCGTCTAAATCCGTTGAAACGACACCGTATGAATTATGGTTTGGGAATAAACCTAGATTGTCGTTCCTTAAAGTTTGGGGATGCGAAGCCTATGTAAAGAAGTTACAGCCGGACAAGCTAGAACCCAAAGCGGAAAAATGCGTCTTCATAGGATACCCGAAGGAAACTATTGGGTATACCTTCTATCACAGATCCGAAGGCAAAATCTTCGTTGCTAAGAATGGATCCTTTCTAGAGAAGGATTTTCTCTCGAAAGAAGTGACTGGAAGGAAAGTAGAACTCGACGAGGTTGTCGAACCTTCTCTCGAAATTGCGAGTAGCGCAGCACCGGAAGAAGTTCCTGTGGTGTCTGCACCAATTAGAGAGGAAGCTAATGATGATGATCATGAAACTTCGGTTGAAGTTGCTACAGAGCCTCGGAGGTCAACGAGAACTCGTACCACTCCAGATTGGTATGATCCCGTTATGAATGTCATGTTGGTGGACAACACCGATGACCCAGAGACATATGAGGAAGCGATGATGAGCCCAGATTCCAATAAATGGCAAGAAGCCATGAAATCCGAGATTGGATCCATGTACGAAAACCAAGTATGGACTTTGGTGGACATACCGGATGGCTGGAAGGCTGTCGAGAACAAATGGATCTTCAAGAAGAAAACAGATGCTGATGGTAATGTTACTGTCTATAAAGCTCGACTTGTCGCAAAAGGGTTTCGACAAATTCAAGGAGTTGACTACGATGAGACTTTCTCACCAGTAGCAAAGCTAAAGTCTGTAAGGATTATGTTAGCAATCGCTGCATATTATGATTATGAGATATGGCAGATGGATGTCAAAACAACATTCCTCAATGGAGATATTGATGAAGAGTTGTATATGATGCAACCCAAAGGTTTTGTCGATCCTAAAGATGCTAACAAGGTATGCAAACTTCAACGGTCCATATATGGATTGAAGCAAGCATCCCGAAGTTGGAATCAACGTTTTGATAAGGTGATCAAAAGTTTTGGTTTTATACAAACTTATGGAGAAGCTTGTATTTACAAGAAAGTGAGTGGGAGCTCTGTAGCATTCTTAATACTATATGTGGATGACATATTATTGATTGGGAATGATGTAGACCTTCTTAATAGTGTCAAGGAATATTTGAATAATAGTTTTTCAATGAAGGACCTTGGCGAAGCAGCTTACATATTAGGCATAAAGATTTATAGAGATAGATCAAAACGCCAAATATCATTGTCATAGAGTACATATTTGGACAAAGTTCTAAAGAGATTTGGAATGGAAGATAGCAAGAAAGGGTTCTTGCCCATGTTGCCCAATACGACCTTGAGTAAAACTCAAAGTCCGACATCGGCAGAAGATAGAGAAAGGATGAGTAAGACTCCCTATGCCTCAGCCATAGGATCTCTAATGTATGCCATGCTATGTACTAGACCCGACATTGCATATGCTGTTAGTTTAACTAGCAGATATCAAAGTGATCCAGGAGTGGATCATTGGACAGTGGTCAAAAACATCCTTAAGTACTTGAGAAGAACTAAGGATATGGTTCTTTCTTATGGAGGTGATGAACATCTCGTTGTTAATGGTTACACCGATGCTAGTTGGAACACCGATCCGGATGATTCTAAATCACAATCTGGATACGTATTTATTTTGAATGGTGCAGCAGTTAGCTGGAGGAGTGCAAAGCAAAGCGTTGTGGCGAGATCTTCAACTGAATCAGAATACATGGCTGCTTCGGAGGCTTCACAAGAAGCGATATGGATGAAAGAGTTCATTACAGAGCTGGGTGTGGTTCCTAGTGCGCTGGACCCAATGTCTATCTACTATGATAACATGGGTGCCATAGCCAATGCGCAAGAACCAAGGTCACACAAGAAGCTGAAGCACATCAAGCTACGTTTTCACGCTATTCGAGAACATATCCAAGATGGGGATATAAAGATTTGCAAAGTACACACAGATCTGAATGTGGCGGATCCGTTGACTAAACCTGTCCCGAGGGCAAAACATGACCAGCACCAAACTGCCATGGGTGTTCGGTATATTACCATGTAATCTAGATTAGATGACTCTAGTGCAAGTGGGAGACTGTTGGAGATATGCCCTAGAGGCAATAATAAATGTAGTTATTATTATATCTTTGTGTTTATGATAAATGTTTACATTCATGCTATAATAGTATTAACAAGGAAACATTGATACTTGTGTGATTTGTAAACTTAATTTGAAGTCCCTAGTATAGCCTCTATACATCACTAGCTTGTTGGTTGATAAATGATTGTGGTTTCCCTATCATGAACATTGAGATGTTATCAACAACAAGATCATATCGTTAGGAGAATGATATGATGGACATACTCTTATAGATAAGCGTAGCATAAAGATCAAGTCATTTCAATAGTTCAATTGCTATATGCTTTCTGATACATAGTAACCTAATTCCTTCGACCATGAGATCATGCATATCACCTTTACCGGATGGATGCTTTGATGACATCAAACACCACACCGTAACTGGGTGGCTATAAAGGTGGCATTGAGTGTTCGGAAAGTGTTGGTTGAGACACATGGATCAAGAGTGGGATTTGTCCATCCATATGACGGATAGATATACTCTGGGCCCTCTCGGTGGAATGTCATCCGATTAGCTTGCAAGCATGTGACTGGATCACAAGGGATCACATATCACGGGAACGAGAAAAGAGTACTTATCGGTAACGAGGTTGAACTAGGTATGCAGAGATACCGACGATCATGACCTCGGATAAGTAAACTATCGTGAGACAAAGGGAAATTGGTATCGTATGTAAGTGGTTCATTCGATCGCAAAGTAATCGTAGAAATATGTGGGAGCCATATGAATTTCCAGATTCCTCTATTGGTTATTGTTCGGAGAAGTGTCTCGATCATGTCCGCATAATTCACGAACCGTAGGGAGACACACTTAAGGATTCGACGTTGTTTGAGTAGTTATGGTATTATGAGAAAGAGACCGAATGTTGTTCGGAGTCTCGGATGAGATCCGGGATATCACGAGGTGATCCGGAATGGTCCGGAGAATGAGATTCATATAAGGAAAGTCCCGTTTCGGAGTTCGGGAATGATTCCGGTGTTTTCATCAGGAATGTTCTAGAAGGTTCCGGAATGTCCGGCACTCCGGAGGGGAAGGGGTACATGAATGTGTCATTGCATGTTGGAATGATTGCATCATGTACTAAGTGTCATCGCTGTTCCAAATAAAGGATTAATTCAAATCCTAGTTTGAAAAGTCAAATAGCTAGTTTGAAAAGTCAAACGGCTAAAATTGGAAAGAGGAAAAGAGGAGGAAGGGGAAACCGAGTTGGGGAGGAGTTCCCTCCTCCAACCAGCGGCCCACCTCCAAGCCGAGTTGGGGAGGGACTCCTCTCCCTCCACTTGGCGCGGCCGGCCCCTCCACCTATATAAGGAGGGGCAGGGCTCCCTCCTAGCACATAACAAGTCCCTCACCTCAAACCCTAGAAGCTGCAGCCCACCATAGCCGCCGCCACCCCCTAGGGTTTTGCCCTAGCCGCCGACTTGGGGGTCCCCGAAACCCTAGCCGCCGGCTCTAGCACTTCCTCCTTGGTGTGTCTAAACCCTAGATCGCCGAGGAGCTCTCTCATACTCCACCATACTCGCTCCGGCTTAAGGCGAAGCCCTGCGAGATCTCCCCTCTACTTCCGGTACCACGCCGTTGTGCTGCCGGAATCACGAGGAGAGTACTACAACCTCCGCTGCCTGCTGGAACAAGGGAGAGGAAGGTCTTCGTCGAGTACCTAACGTGTGACCGACTGCGGGAGCGCTGCCGAAACGCAGCGCCGGAAGGATCGTCTACGCGATCTTGAGATCAGGAAGAGTACGACTACATCACCCACGAGAATCCGCTCTCGTTAAACACTTTGGAATCTTCGAGGGTGAGTTATTCCATCGACTCGTTGCTACAATCTAGTAGATAGATCTTGGCTTGTTTGTTTGTATGCGATAGAAATTTTTTGTTTTCCATGCTACGAAACCCTACAGTAGCCCCTGAGTAGTTGCTTGAATCGTAGATTCGAGTGAGTACTTTTACTTATCAGCCGAAGATTTCCTACCATTGCTAGCTTGGTTTTGATGATGTCAGTGCTGACGATAGGTGACCTCAACCATCCGCGGCGACAAAGGTGATGTGAGTGGACGAACGTGGGTCCCACTTTCTGACTTGGAGTTGACTGGTCATGCGCGACATGGCGAGAATTACGGCGTATCCTTGATTTCCGTGCGTAGTGGATGGCGTGCGGGCGATGGTTCGCTGCTGTGTTGACACATGGAGGGTTGGATCTATCCCTGGCGTTAGGGCTTCTGGATGAATGGCTCCTGGTCATCATCTTCATCCTTATAACCGTGGGGAAAACGGTGATTTGTTTTCACCCTTTGCCATTTGCTTTCTCTGCTGCTTCCATTTTTACAAGCTTTTCCTCGCGCGCACTGGACGTCCTCCGATCTTTTCCCTCCTCCTTTCTGCGCGTGCACCGCCGCTGTCGATGCTCCGCAATGGTAAGTCGAAGAAGATGTCCGTCAGAGCAGGCTCGAGCGCCACCGCCGGCGGCAAGAAGGTTGTCGGTGCTGCGCGCATCACCGATGGCAATTGGAGGCACATGGAGGCGCGCGCGGCTGACCTACGCAAGCTGCGTGATGCGGGATTGATCCTGCCGGACAAGGAGGCGACGATGCTTCTAGGCGACGAGGTAACTCCCCGTCCACCCATAGGGTTTCGGGTGATGTTTATCGCCTTCGTTCTTGGCGGCCTCTCACTCCCAGTCCACAATTTTCTTCGTGGACTTTTATTTTTCTATGGCATCTAATTCCACCATCTTTCGCCCAATTCTCTTCTCCACATCGCCTGCTTCATTACTTTTGGCGAGTGCTAGATCGGTTTTGAGCCACACTTTGGCCTCTTCCGGAAACTCTATTTCGTGAAGAGGCAGTCCGGCACCGGCGGGGTCTACCCGCTCGGCGGCTGCGTCATTTCTATCAGATCTACTGTTCTTTTCTTTTATTTTTCTATGTCTGAGTCCGTCCAATACTGGCGGAAGAAGTGGTTTTATATCCGCGGCTCCACAGTGGACGGGAAAGCCTTTGGCCTTGCCCCCTTCGACTCCTCCCAGTTGATTGTCCCGAAGCGTTCCTGGAAGAACCACATCCTGGAGGGCGAGGTGGCGGAGGTGGAGGAGCTCTACCGTCGGGTGGAGGCGCTCCAGATGGTCGCAGAGAAGGAGGTCAATGGTGTGGATATCATCTGCACCTTCCTCAAACGTCGGGTGCAGCCACTCCAAGCGAGGGCGCATCCGATGTTCCTTTATACTGGCCGCCATGATCCGACGAGAGTTTCGGCTGAAGAGCTGTCCAGGGGCGACCTTGATAGAGTTATTCCGCCGCTGCTGAAGTACAAGGGTGATGAAGATCTCCTGAGGAAGTCTTTGACCGCCCCCTTCAGTTCTTCAAATCCAGTTCCTCAGGTTTTAGAACTGCGTCCTGCGCGTTGTGCTCTTTTTATGATTGTTGTTTTCGCATGAATAAGCATTGCTTAATCACGTTCTTTGTCTTCTTTTGCAGGAACTGAAGGTAGCTGCCATGATGCCTCCGCTGCCTGAAAAGTATCCGATTGCGCCGGACAACGAGGTTGTGGACTTTGAGTCCGAACTTCCGCCGGAGCAATCTCCAACCCATGAAGCCCCCGAGGCGAGCGAGGGGCAGACCCAAAAGCGCTCTCGAAGTGAATCTTCGAATGCGTCGACGCCGCCTACTCCTCAGGGCCCTTCCTTCCTAGAAGAAGATTATGGTGCCTCTTTCGCACCGTATCCGGTTGTGCCTCTTAGAGCGATGGCGCCACAGCCGCCAGCCAAGAAGAAGAAGAAGAAGGAGAAGGCACCGCCCGTCTTCAATTTGAGTGACATTGACTCGTAACTAACTTTGGATTCTTTTTCTCTGTATCGTGCATGTGCAACTGTTCTTTTGTCTTGATAAATAGTTTCCTTGCAGCCACTCCTCAGAGGGTTCTCTTAGTGAGAGCTCTCAGGAGGCCGTAGGGGAGTCGAAGCCAACGGCTCCTCCCTCTCAAATGGTGGCGAACTCTGGTGGCGGTGCTTCAAACCCCTCTCCACAGGAGGCTTGAGTAGTCGTTACTCAAAAGACTGCACCTGGACCTTCGGAGTCTCCGTCTGAGCATGTAAGTTGTCTGTTCATTTATCATTCTAGGGGTGCCCCCGAGCCCTTTTCGGGTCACTTTGTTGAATCCTTTGCTCTTTTCGGGGCGCAGCCCCCGAGCCTTTGTTATGCTACTTTTTTGATTGTTGTCCTCTGTTTCGTGTGGCAGTCCTTTATGCGTGGCGAAACCTTCTCATTCAGAAACATCTGGCCTTGGAGGCCAGCATGCAGCAGCTTCGAGGTATGTGTTTGGGCCACTCTTGTCTTTTTTTTGTCTGTTGCTTGAGTAATGCTTGTGTTACTCACGTATGATCATGGTGCTTTGCAGATGAAAATAATGCGGCCCTTCGCGAGCTTGATGCTCTCAAAAAGAGCCTCGGTCGAGCGGAGAAGAAGGCTGAAGATGCTGTGGAGGAAAAGGAGCGCCTGCGAAAGGAGTTGGATGATGCTGCCGAGACCAAGGAGCACCTGCAGCGGGAGGCTTCGAATCGCGAGGAGAAGCTCGTAGCTGTTGCGGCTCCGCGCTAGAAGGAGGTGGCCGAGAAGCTGATGGCTGCGGCCAAGGCCTTCTCCGGTAAGTGTCTTGCATGAAAATTGGTCTTTTGGATTTTCAACTGCTCTTTCTTCGTGTCCTTATTTGACTCTTGCATGTTCTTCTTTGCGCTAGATGCTTCGGGCATTGCGTTTGATCACAGTGTCTTAGAGCACGGGAGCGCTCTGGATGATGCCACCGCAACGGTCGAAGATTGTTGTGGCACTGCTGCTGGTTCCCTTGCTAAGGCCAAGGAGGTACTCCAGCGTTTCTACAAGGAGATCATTCCAAAGGGCGCTGCTCTTGAGGATGTTGATTCTCTGGCGGATGCGATATCAGAGGATGCCCCTGCAGCCTATAAGCGCAAGTAGAAGGGCATCGACGCCTCCATGGGGTTGGCCATGGCCATGGCGTCCGGAGCAAAGCTGGATCTTCAGCACGTCACCTCCCAAATGCCAACAGCGCCAGACGGCTCAGAGGTAGCCTTTGCTCTTTTTGCCTCCCGCTGTAAGCGCTATCGGCCAAGGCTCATTGACCTGTTGGCGGACTATGCTGCAAAGCAGTAGGGGGAGGCCAAGAGCAGGCACTCTGGCTCTGAGGAAACTACGGGTGCTGATGCCTAGGCTCTAAGGCGGTAGTTTAGGATAGGTTTATTGTTTTCCTCTTGCTGTAAGCTTTTGCTGATGAACAATTTATCCTTTTGCCACGCAGTGGCTTTTGATGTATATAAATGATGCTTCGAGTTGTTGCCAGAGAAAATGTGTTGTTCATATTCTTACTTGACCTTCAGGTGAGGCTCCCATGGATACTTCGACTTTCCCTCGGTTGCGACCATCTTTGGATGATGTGTTGCAGCTTGTTTTTCTTTGTGACCGTGTCTGCAGCCTGGAGAAGGAGATCCTTGGCGTTCGGGGTCACGCGGACGTGTGGAAGTCGAAGGCGGAGCGATCTACCGCCAGGGAGGAGTATCTGATGGGGGAGCTATGGCAGTTGAGCGAGCAACTGCATTGTAAGTATTCTTGAGCTGCTACTCGTTTTCGGGTGCGCCTTGTTTGCATGTCACCTTACTCTGAATGTTCTACAGGTATCAACCTTGTTCCTAGGGAGGAGAAGGAGCGTGTTGCGGTTTGGATCAAGTACCTGACCCAACAGGACATGGAAGCCGAAGGCTTCTTCTGGATGGACTGTGACCGGGCCACCGTCCTTGCGACGGTGTAGGATCGTGTTCATCAGGTGTCACGGGTGCTGAGGCAGGTGAAGACTTCCCTGGCGTCGATTATGTACGTCATGTTTCCTCTGTACGAGGCACCGTCCACCCTTTGGGGTTTGTTGTCGAAGTTTCGGGACGTGAATCACGTGAGGGAGTTGGTACGGCACCAGCTGGTTGCAGGGGTGAAAGCTGCCCTTTCGCTTGTTCGGCTGTTTCGCCCTGATGTTGATCTCGCGGTGGTGGCAGCTAGTCCGCCCCTTCGACCAGATGGTGACCTCTGGGACATGCGCCCGCATTATGCCACTGTTAGGCAGTATGCCGAAGAGATCGTGGATCTTTTTTAGCATCGGGCACATGTAATTCTTTAGAATAGATAGACCCTGTAAAAAATATAGATGTAAAACTTGTATATATTCGAGTGGTCTTGTTATGCCCTTTTTCTGAAAAGTTTGGTTGTGCCAGCACGTGGTCCCTTTGTTGTATGGATGTCCTTTTCGTTAGCCTGACGTGGTCAGCTACTCAGGTTACATGCGTTATTCTCAGTCGACGAAGTCGTGAGGTGAGGCGGAGCCCCCAAGCGTGTTATAGCGAAAAGTAATGCAAGGTAAAAGAAATTTTCAGGCGGGACACTTAGCTTTTATTCATATCGTAATCGAGGAGGTACATTGTTCAGCTGAGTATCCTTATTAAAAGTAAAGGGATAACTAGGGGTAGAAGCGTCGTAGACGCGCGACGTTCCAGGGATTGGAGTATTCAACTCCTGACGCGATGTCCTTGAGGAGATAGGCACCGCCTGGGATGACTTCTGTGACGATGTAGGGTCTATCCCATGGTGACTCGAGCTTTTTCGGCCGCTCTTGTTTGAGTCGTAGGACGAGGTCTCCTTCGACGAAGGACCTTGGACACAGCCGTCAGCTGTGGTAGTTGCGGAGGCTCTGCTGGTAGACTGCTGAGCGAGCCACGGCGATGTCGCGTTCCTCGTCGAGTGTGTCGACGACATCTTCGAGTGCGGCCGTTGATTCTGCTTCGCTGTAGGCAACGACCCGTGGGGCCTTGTGGCGTACCTCGGCAGGTAGTACGGCTTTGGCTCCGTGCACCATGAAGAAGGGTGTGAAGCCCGTTGCACTGTTCGGCGTTGTGCGTAGGCTCCAGAGGACGGAGAGTAGCTCCTCTTCCCATGCTCCCGCAAGCCGTTTGAGTGGGCCGAGCAAGCGTTTCTTGATGCCTCCGCCTATGAGGCCGTTGGCCTTTTCGACCTGCTCGTTGGTCTGCGGGTGCGCCACCGAGGCGTATGATATGTTGATTCCAAGGCCCTCGTAGAAGTCCTGGAATTCGTTCGAGATGAAGTTCGAACCATTGTCCATGATGATGCTGTGCGGCACGCTAAACCTGTAGACTATGGACTCGAAGAATTTGACGGCCGTTTTGCCGCTTTGGTTGATGACGGGCATGGCCTCAATCCACTTGGTGAATTTGTCGAGTGCGACCAGGAGGAAGACGTGGCCTCCTAGTGAGGACTTTGGTAGTTTGCCGATCATATCGAGGCCCCATTGGGCAAAGGGTCAGGCCAGTGGTATGGGCCTGAGCTCTGATCCTGGTGCGTGTGGCTTGTCTGCGAACCTTTGGCAGTCGTTGCACATTCGGACGATGTCCTTAGCATCGTTCATGGTCGTTGGCCAGTAAAATCCAGCTCGCAGAGCTTTGGCGATGAGGGCGCGGCTGCCTGCGTGGTGACCGTAGATGCCTTCGTGGATGTCTTGGAGGATAGTTTTGCCATCATCGATGGTGACGCATCTTTGGAGCACACCCGAAATGCTGCGCTTGTACATCTCACCATTGTGAAGAGTGAATGCTTTGGACCGGCGAGATATGTGTCGGGCATTTGTCGGGTCGTCAAGCAGTTCCATGTGGAGCAGGTACCGAAGGTACGGCTGTGTCCATGTCTCCTCGATCACCATGACCTGCATCAGGCTGACGAGATCGGCCTCTATGTCGAGCTTTTTGGGTCCTTCGTGTCCTTCGGGTGGCGCATCCCCCGAGTGTTCTGCTTCTTCGGGTGATCCCTTGGGAATTTCCTTTTGATGGAAGGTATGCAGATTTGTTCGATGAACACACCTGGTGGCACCCGTGCGTAGGTGGAGCCGATGTTGGCGAGTCTATCGGCTTCCTCGTTGCTTTCGCTTCCAATGTGTCGAAGCTCGCAGCCATCAAAGTCTCCTTCGAGTGAGTTGTAGAGCGCACGGTACGCGATCATGTTAGCAGTGTGTGCATCGCACTCATTCATCGGCTGATGGACGACGAGGTTCGAGTCACCGTAGATGACTAGGCGCATTGCATCGTAGATCTTGGCCATCCTCATGCCGTGGATGAGGGCCTCGTATTTTTCCTTGTTGTTGGAGGCGCGAAATTTCATCTGAAGGACGTATTTCATCTTGTCACCTTGCGGGGACGTCAGTATGACGCCAACTCCTGCTCCAGCCTTGCACTTGGAGCCATCGAAGCGCATCGTCCATGACTGCGTCATGTCCGGGGTGTCTGGCAGCTGGAGCTCTATCCAGTGAACTAGGAAGTCAGGGAGGACCTGATATTTGATCGCCTTGCGCCCCTCGTAGACTATGTCTAGAGGGGATAGCTCGATGCCCCACAGGGCTACGTGTCTCGTGGATTTGGGGTTGTTCAGGATGTTGGACAGTGGCGCCTCGTTGACGACCATTATCTGATGCTCCTGGAAGTAGTTGCTCAGCCGACGAGCCGTCATGAACACGCCGTAGGCGAGCTTCTGGTAGTGAGGGTAACTCTGTTTTATTGGCGTTAGTACCTCGCTGAGGTAGTAGATTGGGCGCTGGACCCCATGGGTCTTGTCATCTTCGGTTCGTTCTACCACGAGTATGGTGCTGACCACCTGGTGTGTGGCTGCAATGTAAAGCAGCAGGGGTTCTCGCTCCTTTGGCGTTACCAGGACGGACGAGGTGGAGAGCAGCTGCTTGAGTGATTTGAATGCGTCATCTGCTTCGGGTGTCCACTCGAATTTGTCAGCTTTGCATAGCAGCTGGTAAAAAGGCAGGGCCTTCTCACCCATGCGGCCGATGAATCTTCTCAGCGCCACGATACGCCCAGCTAGTTGCTGGACACCTTTGATGTTCTTCGGCTTCTCCATGGTCAGTATGGCCCGGATTTTCTTCGGGTTCGCCTCGATCCCTCGTTGGGAGATGAAGTAGCCAAGTAACTGGCCAGATGGGATGCCAAAGGCGCACTTTTCTGGATTCAACTTGATATTGTAATGATCAAGGTTATCGAACATCTCGCGGAGATCGTCGATTAGTGTTTTGGCCTCCATTGTCTTGATGACTATGTTGTCGACATAAACTTGTATGTTTCGACCGAATCGGTTTTTCAGACACGCCTGCATGCATCGCTGGTACGCGGCACCTGCGTTCTTCAGCCCGAAGGGCATGGTGTTGTAGCAGAACACTCAGAACGGCGTGATGAACGTTGTTTTCCCCTGATCTTCGACCTTCAATCGAATCTGATTGTAGCCTGAGTAGGCATCGAGGAAGGAGAGATTCTCGCATCCGGCGGTCGAATCGATGATCTGATCGATCCGCGGTAGGGTAAAGTGATCCTTGGGGAAGTTCTTGTTGAGCGACGTGAAGTACACACACATTCGTAGGATGTCCGTATCCTTTTTAGGGACCAACACAGTGTTGGCTAGCCACTCGCTCTCCTTGATCTCCCGGATGAAGTCGGCGTCAAGCAGTCTGTTGACTTCGACTCCGATGGCTTCAGCTCGTGGCTCAGACAATCGTCGGATGGACTGTTTGATGGGCTTGGCGTCTGGAAACACATTTAGTGCATGCTCGGCGAATTCCCTGTGAACTCCTGGCATGTCCGCAGGACACCAGGCGAAGATTTCCTAGCGCTCACGGAGGAATTCAACGAGCGCGCTTTCCTATGCAGGGCTGAGGTCGTTGGCGATCAACGCCGTCTTGGAGGCGTCGGTTGGGTGGACCTGCACCTTTTTCGTGTTGAATGTGGAGTCGAACTACGTATCAGGTGAGTTTTTCCTGGCGACTGGGGGTGCCCCGTTGTTTGTCACCTCTCGGAGCCCCGTTAGCTCCTCTTGCATGCCAAACAACTAGGAGATTATATTGAAATCTCTATCGCAGTGGTCCGATCAGGTGAAGCTTCCCTGGACTGTGATGATGCCTTTGGGCCTAGGCATCTTGAGCAGCAAGTACGCATAGTGCGGTTCTTCTAGGAATCTTGTGAATGCTACACGCCCGAGGATGGCGTGGTACTGTGATGTCCAATTCACCACTTTGAACTCGAGCCGCTCACACTGAAAATTTTCGGGTTTGCCGAAGATGACGTCGAGCCATATTTTTCCCAGGGGATATATGCCCTTCCCTGGGACTATGTCGTGGAATGTTGTATCGGATTGTTCCAGGCTGCATAGCGGGATCCGCATCGCTGCTGAAAGAGCATTTTTCTATCCCTCTGATTTTGATGTTTGATAACAATACACTTATCGATTTAACCGTGTACTAAGTTTATCACAGGTTTGATAAAAGAAGGCACAAGTCATGGCATAGCATTTCTCCCTTGCAAAATCTTCTGTGTCAACCGGTAGTACCGGATCTGCAACCGGTACTACCGCTTGACACCGGTACTACCGGTTCCAGTACCGGTTGGCACCGATCAAAATAGAGAAGGGTGAGTACCAGTCAGTACCCACCGGTACCACGGAGCGGCACTAACGGCCCAACCGGTAGTACCGCTTGGTACAAGCGGTACTACCGCTTGAGGCGGTCGTACCGCTCATCGGTACCGCTGCATACTGACTAGCACCCTCCCCTCTCCGTTTTGGTCAGTACCAAGCGGTACTTGGGACCGGTACTACCGCTCGAACCGGTAGTACCGCTTACTACCTCCGGTACTACCGCTTGGGGGTAGTACCGCAAGGGGGTACCTCCCAAGACTGAAGATTTCTGAAGAACAAGGTCACCACCGGTACTTGGTCCGATACTGGACCGGTAGTACCGCATGCAAGCGGTACTACCGCTTGAGTACCGGTACTACCGGTCATTAATTGCTCCAACGGCCATTTATTTCGTGGAGGGGTATAAATACCCCTCCACCTACCTTGGGACAAATTTCTCAGCTCATTAAAGTCATTGCCCACCATTGGAGTCCATTGGAGCCACTCAAATTCTCAAGATCTCATCATCCAACCACCCAAAGTCCTTGATCTTTGGGGAATCGAAGGAGTCCCCGATCTACTACTTCACCAAAAGAGATCTTCATTTCCCCCTCATTTCATTGTGGCCCCCTTTACTCTAGTGTTTTGTTGGAAACCCTAGCTCTTGTTTTTGTTCTTACAAGCTTGTCTTTGATTGCTTTGACAGCTTGCTTGTATTTGGGAGCCTCCGATTAAGTTGTGGATGTGTGCCCCAAACTTGTAACGGTGTCGGCTTCCACCTTGAAGGCTGCCGATATAGTGGAAGGTGAATCGATCCCATTGGGGTGAGATTCATCGGAGAACAAGGGAGGCCTCTCGTGGCGTTGGTGGTTTGAAACCACCCCCTCTCCAAACGTAGACGTACTTCCCTTCAAAAGGAAGGAACTACGGGAAACAAATCCTTGTGTCTCCGCGTCCACTTTTCGGTTACCTCTATCCTTTACCACAGCTTACTTACTTGTTACTACTTTGTGTTGTGGTAGCCCTTGCATTTTTGTCATATAGGTAAATTCACTGTAGTTGCATTATCTAGAGAATTTACCTTATTGTCAAACCTTAATTTGAAAAGGAAGAAAATTTGAAGTAGCACCTATTCACCCCCCCCCCTCTAGGTGCCCATACGATCCTTTCAATTGGTATCAGAGCCTCGGCTCTTTATTCGGGCTTTACCGCCTAAGAGAATATGGGTAGCCAAGAAGGGGATGGTGGAAGTGAGTCAACTCCGGTGACCATGGAAGATCTCAGAAACTTGGAAACAAGATTGAGCTCTTCCTTGGTCAACGAAGTCAAGAAGATGCTTGAGCAACTTCTTAAAGACAAAGATGGCTCATCACCCCCATCCCCTCAAGAGGAACTACCATCCGCACCTAAAGGGAATACTCCGGTATCCCCCGAAGGTATGGTGGTAAGGGACAAACTAGACAATGCTAATTCCTCCACATGACCTGATGGGGGGAAGGGCGAGCACCGTGATTCTTGGTACTCTCCCGATCCTCCCATCCCTCACCCTCATGTGTACAATAGAGGTGACCCACCTAAGCTAGAAGAGTCTGCTACTTTTGCTCAATGGCAATCACTAATGAGAACTCATATGCGCATCTCTTGCATTGAACTATGGAACATCATCGAGCATGGACTCTTTATTGGGGATCCAAACAACTTGACTAGAAGAGAGGTTGTCAATAGTCAACTCAATGCCACTGCTTTGCATATGATTCAACAAGGATTAGGAACAAAGGATTATCCACACATTGAGCACTTTAGCATTGCCAAGGAAGCTTGGGATGCTCTCACTGTGTTGTTTGTTGGAAATGAGAGTATGAGGAGGAACAGATATGATGCTCTAAGCAATGAAGCCGAAGGTTTCTACATGAAAGAAGGTGAAGATCACGAAGACATGTATTGAAGGCTCAAGACCACCGCCACCGCTTTTAGAAATGTGGGCATGTGGATGATGCATGGATAAAAAGGAAATATGTGAGTGCACTCATGCCTTTTGAGCCCACCGACTTGAAGAGCTTACAAGGAAGACACAACTACCATCTCATGACCTCAAACGAAGTTATGCAAGAGATGGCCGCTTTCAAGGTCGCCGCCAAGAACGCCAAAGATGCACGTTCTCGTGCCCTCGGTATGAGCAATGTGGTCAATGTTGCTTTAAAGGCCAAAGCTGTGGACTTTGAAGATGAAGATGATAGTGATGAAGGCCTCTCCTTGGACCATCCCGATGATGTCAAGATTGCTCATAGTCAATATATGGATTTCTATGTAGAGAACTTTTGGAAGAATCCCGCCAAGGCCAAGATGGAAATGCAACGAAGAAGCAATCCAAATGGGAAAAGAGAGAATGCCACTAGGTTGAGAACTTGCTTCAACTGTGGTGACCGCTACCACTTTGTGGCAAGCTGCCCCTATGAGAAGAGAGAAGATAATGGTGGGAAGCTTGTGTTGAAGAATACTCTCAAGGCACCCTACAAGAAACCTTTCATCAAAAAGAACCCCATCAACAAGAAATCGGGAGAAATTGTCTTGATCACTCATGAAGAATACTCCTCCGATAATGAAGATGAGGAAGAAGAAGAAACCTCACATGGTATGACGGCTCTAGCCACCACCTCTACTCCGACACTCTCACTCTTCGACTCTCCAAATGAGAACTCTTCCTCCAAGGACGTCACTTGCCTTATGGCAAGAGGAACGGAGGTATCCTCATCATCCCACTCTACTCAATTAGATAATGATGAAATTGATGATGAAATGTCTCTTGATGTTAAAAAGGAACTAATTGCCTTTGATGAGTTCATGACTAACCTGGAAGGTGATGCTAAACTACATTTTGGGAACATCTTAGATCAACTCTCCCACACTCAAGAACTTCTAGATGTTAGATGTAAACTTGGGCATGAACATATGATTGAACTAGAGGCTTTAAGCAATGCTCTAGAAGAAGAACAAGGGACTAGGTTGTCCCTTGAGTCAAAACTTGAAGGGCTTGATGAGGCCAATGACATCATTGTTAACAAACTCATTAAAGAGCGTGATCATGCTATTGCTAAATACAAAAGAGCTAAAAAGGACAAGGTTGAGTTTGGTGTGGTTCATGAAAAACTTGCCGAGGACTTTAGCTTGCTTAACAAGGCCCACAAAGCCTTGGAGAGTGAACTCTTGTCTCTCACAAAGTCCCATGAAACGCTTCAAACTCAATTGGCCAATATTCCTTCACCTAGTAACTTCATTCCATCGAGTAGCACTACTATCCTTGAAGAGAATGCTAGGTTGAAGGGGGTGCTTGCGAAGACCACTTTTCCACAAGGTAACAAGTCTATTGATGATTTTTTGAGCAAGCAAAGGCGTAGTGGTGATAAAGGGGGCATTGGTTTTGTCTCCAAAACAAAGAAGAAGAACAACAAGAAGAAGAAGGAAAGCCCGCACAAGAGACCAACAAGACCATTGTGGGAAGTAAGACCACAATTGGCAAAACTATGTCTCATGACGATTTTGCGGGAAGTGCTAACCCTCACTATGTTCTAATGCATGATTACTATGGTGATGTGTATGCACAATATGTTGGTCCTTATGATGGTTATATTGCTTGGTCTATTTGGGTTCCCAAGACCCTTGTTGCTAACAAAAGAGGACCCATTGAAAAATGGGTACCTAAAAACTAGCTTGATCTTTTGTAGACCTATGCTTCCAAAGGTTCAAAATGGGTGCTTGATAGTGGTTGCACTTGTCATATGACCGGAAGCTCGTCTATTGTCAAAGACTTTGTGTCAAATAAAGATCAAATCACCGTCACATATGCCGACAAGTCAAAATCTACGGTAATGGGTTTCGGCAAGGTAGTGGTGGCTCACGACATTACACTCGTGAACGTCATGCTTGTTGAAACCCTTGGATACAATTTACTTTCTGTCCGTGCTCTTGGAAAGATGGGCTTCGCCGTCTTTATTGATAATGATATTGTGGTCCTCATGTGGAGCAAGTCTCTCAAGGTCGCTTTCGTTGGGTACGTCGAAAATGACTTGTATGTGGTGGACTTTTCGGGGCAAGCCACTGCAGGTCCGATGTGCTTATACGGAAAGGCCGATGTGGGTTGGCTATGGCACCGCCGACTAGCCCATGTCAATATGAGAACTTTGCAAAGTCTCCATAAAGAGGGCCATATTGTTGGACTAAAAGAAAATGTTTCCTTTTCCAAAGATCGTGTTTGCAGGGCATGTGTTCTAGGGAAGATGCATGACGCTCCTCATAAGCCCACGAACCAAATCAAGTCTAAAAAGATCTTGGAACTCCTTCATGTGGACCTATTTGGTCCTCCATCTCATGCAAGTCTTGGTGGGAAGAAATATTGTTTGGTGATTGTTGACGACTTTTCAAGATACTCTTGGGTTTATTTCTTCAAGTTGAAGAGTGAAACTCAGAGGACCTTTATCGACTTCATCAACTTGGTTCAACGGAAACACAATGTTCCCGTGTTGATTATAAGAAGTGACAACGGCACCGAGTTCAAGAACTACACCTTGAATGACTTTCTTAGTGATGAGGGGATTAAGCATCAATATTCCGCCGCATACACCCCTCAACAAAATGGTGTGGCCGAAAGGAAGAACCGGACTCTCATTGAGATGGCTAGGACCATGTTGGCGGAGTTTAAATCTCCATACAACTTCTGGGCTGAAGCCGTCTCCACCGCTTGCCATGCTTCAAACCGGCTCTACCTCCGCAAGAAAATAAACAAGACTCCATATGAGATACTTACCGGTAACAAGCCCAACATATCTTATTTCCGGGTGTTCGGTTGTAAGTGTTTCTATCTCATCAAAGGTGTTCGTTTGTCTAAATTCGAATCTAAAGCATTAGAGGGTATTTTTGTTGGCTATGGTCTCGAATCTCACACTTATAGAATCTATGACAAGCTCTCCGGAGCCGTCATAGAATCTTGTAGTGTGACCTTCGAAGAATATGATGGTCCCCAAGGGGGGCGTGTTGATGCTTGTGATGCAGATGTTGAAATGCCTCAGGATGCCATAGGAAGAATGGGTGTGGGTTATATCCGCCCCATTGAGGAACCCCTTATGGCGGATCAAGAAGAACTATGCTCCACTCGAGTGGAGCCCTCATCTTCACAACCTCAACATGCTCCATCTACCAAGGAGGACTTTGACTCAAGCCAAAGACAAGATGTGGACCCTCAACATAGTGATCAATGTGTGAACTCTAGTCAAAGGGAGCTTGGTCCATTTGATGGGGTGTCAAGTGGAGTCAAGTCAATTTGCTCAGGAAGATCCATCCAAGCTGTTTTGAGGGGTGTTCAAGTTGAGGCTAGAAGAACACTTGATCAAGACCAAGGTCAATCCGTGCCTCCCAATATAGAGGATGGATCCAATAATGATCAAGGTCAAGTTGATGGTCAAGACAAGGATCAAAATGATGAAGAGGGTCCTCCAAGAAACAATGAGGAGATCCACGCTCGTCGCGAAGCTAGAAAGGAAAGAATGTTGGAAATAAGAGACCACACCCTCCAAAATGTTGTTGGAGATTTAAGGAAAGGAATTTCCACACGAGCACAATTGAAGAGGTTCAGTGAACATCAAGCTCACATTTCCATGATTGAACCAAAGAAAGTGTGGGAAGCTCTTGAAGATTCGGATTGGTTAGAAGCTATGCACAAAGAGCTCAACAATTTTGAGAGAAACAAAGTGTGGAAGTTAGTTGAGAAGCCAAAGGATTGCCGCAATGTTATTGGAACAAAGTGGATATTCAAGAACAAGCAAGATGAGCATGGGATTATTGTAAGGAACAAGGCTAGATTGGTTGCACAAGGTTATTCCCAAATTGAAGGCATTGATTATGGAGAGACTTATGCACTCGTGGCTCGCCTTGAGTCCATCCGTATCCTTCTTGCTTATGCGGCACATCATAACTTTAAGTTGCAACAAATGGATGTAGAAAGTGCATTCTTTTATGGTCCTTTGAATGAATTGGTATATGTTAAGCAACCCCCGGGATTTGAGGACCCCAACTTCCCAAACCATGTCTACAAACTTGATAAGGCGCTCTATGGGCTCAAGCAAGCCCCACGCACGTGGTATGAGCACCTTAGAGAGTTATTGTTTGACCGTGGCTTTGAGGTTGGGAAAATCGATCCCACTCTTTTTACTAAGAGGGTTAATGGGGAGCTTTTTGTATGCCAAATCTATGTTGATGATATTATCTTTGGATCATCTAACAAAGCTTTTAATGATGAATTCTCAAAGCTTATGACTAGTAGGTTCCGGATGTCCTTGATGGGGGAGTTGAAAGTATTCCTTGGCTTTGAGATCAAGCAAGTTAGAGGAGGAACATTTTTCAATCAAGCCAAGTATACTCAAGATATGCTCAAGAGATTCAAAATGCAAGATTTGAATGGAGCCCCTACTCCCATGGCAACAAAGACTCATCTAGAACAAAATCCAAATGGTAAAGATGTGGATCAAAAGGTATACCGGTCTATGATTGGTTCTTTGCTTTACCTTTGTGCATCTAAACCCGATATTGTGTTGAGTGTAGGTGTGTGTGCAAGATATCAAGCGGCTCCTAAGGAAAGCCATTTAATGGCGGTCAAGAGAATCTTTCGATATTTAGTTCATACCTCATTTTATGGTCTTTGGTACCCTCAAGGCTCAACATTTGCTCTTTGTGGATACACGGACTCGGATTGGGCGGGAGACAAGGATGATAGAAAATCAACATCAGGGGCTTGCCAATTCCTTGGTAGGTCCTTGGTATGTTGGTCTTCTAAGAAGCAAAATTGTATATCACTCTCCACCGCCGAAGCCGAGTATGTTGCTGCTGCTAGTGCGTGCACCCAATTGCTATGGATGAGGCAAACTTTAAAGGAATACGGTGTCCATTGTGACAAAGTGCCTCTTCTATGTGACAATGAAAGTGCCATCAAGATTGCATACAACCCGGTGGATCACACAAGGACAAAGCATATTGAGATTCGACATCACTTTATTAGAGATCATGTTGCTAGAGGTGATATTGATCTATCCTATGTATCAGCCAAAGATCAACTTGCCGATATCTTCACGAAGCCACTTGATGAAGCAAGGTTTTGCTACTTGAGGAATGAACTAAATATCGTAGATTCTAGGAGTTTGACTTGATTATCTTGCACTCTCACCTAATACTCGACCCATGTTTGGTTTAGGTGTAGGCATGGACATAGGGGGAGTGCGGTCCTAATTGATTGGACTATCCCTCCCCCCATTATGCGCAAATTAAACAAAAATCATTCCTCTTAATATCATTTTGTGATATGTGAGCTCAATGATGAGTTTCGGTAATGGACCCAAGATATATCTTCGTGGTGCCAAGCCGAGTATACTCAAATATGGTGGCCTAGGCCACCGCTCCCTCTCAATCGAGAGGTTTGATGTGCTTACTCATGTTTGTCACTTAGTTGATTTGGTCTTCACTCTTAATTGCCATCTACTTGAATTGTCTTCATCTTTCTTAGTCTCATGCACTCTAGTTTGGTATTTATTTGTTTCCTCCATTTGGTTTTAGAGTGCATGTGCTTCTCAGCTCACTTATCTTAACCCAAGCCTTTGTACTCCCTCATGAAAACCCTCTCTCTTCCCGCACAAGAATCATCCTTGATCCCTGGCTTTGGACTCATATGGGACCGGTACTACCGGATGTGAGAGCGGTACTACCGCACCTGGGAAGTTCCCAGGTCGTCTCCTGGCAAAACTGATCCAGGAACGGTACTACCGCCCGAATGTCCGGTCCTACCGGTAACCGGTACTACCGGTCGTAGAACCGGTACTACCGCTTCCAAGCGGTAGTACCGCTCCAACAACCGGTACTACCGGTTGACGGTTCCAGGTATATAATGGATGCGTGGGGAGAGGCACCCCTCAGTGCCTCATTATTTCCCACGTCCCCCACTCTAACCTGCGCCGCCACCGGAGATCTTGAAGGGCCCGGAGCCCTGCTGCGCCCTCCTCCCTCCGGATTCTCCTTGGATTTGGCCTCCGGGCAGGCTCCCACTCCTTTCCACCGCCATGGATCCCGGTACAACCGCCCCTCCTCTTCTTGTTTGATTTCCCCATTAGATCTAGGTTGTGGCTTAGATCCGTGGAGAAATTGACTACTTGCAAGGTTGTACTGTCATATTATTCCTTGTTACCGCGTAGAATCTTCAATTTAGCAGTTTATATTGTCAATTTGGGCCGTTCCCATCAGATCAGACAACCTGTGTGCCGCTCAACCGGTAGTACCGGAACTTTTTCCGGTCCTACCGCTTGCAAGCGGTACTACCGGTTGTCAGGTCCGGTAGTACCGGTCCACTCTGACCACTATGTTCTGCTCAACTTGTAGATTCTCTCAGTTTTGCCTTCTTGATTCTTGTGTCCTTATCTCCGTGCTATCCTCCCTCGTGCTTTCACAGATGCAGGTGGTTCTCGGGGTGCACGGAAGCACTCCAAGTCTGACCGTGAGATTGTTGAGGAAGAGACTGAGTCTGAGGAAGAAGTTATGCCATAGCCAAGACGCCGTTCCAAGTTGCCTACCAATCGAGGTGGTCGTGGGGGTCGCGAAGGAGCTACCAAGCGCTCAGCTGGGCGTGGCAGAGCCCCTCCCTCTCGCCCCCCTTCCACTGGGCGTACCAAGAGTCTCAGCTCTGGGCCATCTGGGCCAAAGACACTCTCTGACATCTCTGAGGCAGACTTTAGGGCTCTCCGAGTGGACAATGCATACTCCCACAGCAGGAGCGCGTTAAGGGCAGACAGTCTTTTCTATGATGACTTCCAAGAGCGTGTGTATCATGAGGTTCTTATGACCAATACCCAGCTGGTGGTGCCTCAGCAGTGGATTGACATGGGACACATTGACAAGAACTCTGGCTACTTTGGTGAAGCTAAGGAAATCTGCTCCAACCTTGGCATGCTCCCCATTATGGAGTTTCAGCATGACTATGGTCCCCTACTCATCTGCCAGTTTTATGCCACTGCACACTTCCACAATGGCCGCAATAGGAAGATTACCTGGATGAATCAAGGTGTTGTCAAGGAAGCTACGCTTGCGGAGTTTGTTGCCATATTGGGGTATGAGGACCACGGCTGTGACGTTCCTTGTGGTTTCCGCTGTCACATGCGGGAGAATCCCTCCAAAAAGGATGTTCTCCGACCTTTGTATATTCGAGGCCGTGGGACTGCTGGCAAAATCAAGGATCTCGTCCCCACATATGACATTCTCCATCGCATTTTCCGTGAGACTATTGCTCCTCGTGCGGGCAACAAGGACGATATACATGGGTTCTCTGTTGACTTGCTGTTCAACACCTTCCTCAACAGAGAATCAGGCCAACCTCTTGATGTGACAGACTTCATTTGGAATGAGATGGTTGCCGCTGCACACACTCGGAGGGTTCCACCGTTTGCTCCTTACATTATGGCCCTCATTGTGTCCAAGTGCCCTGTCGTTGCTAGGACGCTCTCCACTCGCTCTCTTGTTGTGCACAAGCCAAAGGCACTCAAGATCAAGGTACATGCTAAACCTCGCGCTGCGCCAGGTGAGGAGGATGAGGATGAGGATGAA
The DNA here is from genome assembly GCA_916181665.1 of Avena sativa. Classification (NCBI taxonomy): domain Eukaryota; kingdom Viridiplantae; phylum Streptophyta; class Magnoliopsida; order Poales; family Poaceae; genus Avena; species Avena sativa. Next base: position 262,834,448 of record OV702284.1, on the reverse strand, counting down.
TCTGAGCATGCTGACAGTGGTCATGACACTGACTATGAGGTCTCTCGCCGCAAGAACGCCAAGCCCTCTTGGGCCAAAAGGATGGAGGTCAAGCTCAAGAAGATCTTCTGCTTCCAGGTTGACAACCAGAAGCGTATGTATGAGGCGCACATGTCTGCAAAGAAAGCCTGTGCTCGTCAGAAGGAACTCATGCCTGCTCAAGGGTTGACAATCTCCGAGGGATCCGAGAACATATCACTCCAGAGGATCAGTGGATTTCTCAGCACAGCTGTTGGGACGATGATGTCTCTTCCTCGCACCACGCCCCACCCACGTATGAGGATGAGGAGGATCTTGAGGATGAGCAGGAGGAGGAGGAGTATGATGATTGACCTTTGGGGCGGTAGCTCTGCACTTGTCCCTTTTTTGGCGTCTTGATGCCAAAGGGGGAGAAGTTGCACTTTAGGCACGGGTGTTGCATGGGAAGTCACAAGCTCGCTCTTCTCTTTGATCCTTTTATTGCTTGTGAACTTCGATTTCTCTCGATTCTATGTGTGAGACTACTATGTGTTTATGTCATGTGAGACTATGTGGTTTATGTCGTGTGAAACTATGTGGTTGGATCCATCTTATGCGACTATGTGGTTTATTTCTGTGGATCCATCTTGTGATGTTATGCAATATCTATTGTCTATTTATTCCTCATCACATGTTTTGTGCAAAGGTATGTCTTCAGCTGCTAGTTTCCATACTTGTGCACCCTTGGTGGGATTGTAAAATAGAGGGGGAGATTTGTCTCTACACATCTAGCGGGAGTCTCTTCTCTATTTTACAAATCGCATTTGCCTATTGTTAAAATCATCCTGCAAAAGTGTATTGTCATCAAACACCAAAAAGGGGGAGATTGAAAGAGCATTTTTCTATCCCTCTGATTTTGATGTTTGATAACAATACACTTATCGATTTAACCGTGTACTAAGTTTATCACAGGTTTGATAAAAGAAGGCACAAGTCATGGCATAGCATTTCTCCCTTGCAAAATCTTCTGTGTCAACCGGTAGTACCGGATCTGCAACCGGTACTACCGCTTGACACCGGTACTACCGGTTCCAGTACCGGTTGGCACCGATCAAAAGAGAGAAGGGTGAGTACCAGTCAGTACCCACCGGTACCACGGAGCGGCACTACCGCTTGAGTACTGGTACTACCGGTCATTAATTTCTCCAACAGCCATTTATTTCGTGGAATACCCCTCCACCTACCTTGGGACAAATTGCTCAGCTCATTAAAGTCATTGCCCACCATTGGAGTCCATTGGAGCCACTCAAATTCTCAAGATCTCATCATCCAACCACCCAAAGTCCTTGATCTTTGGGGAATCGAAGGAGGAGTCCCCGATCTACTACTTCACCAAAAGAGATCTTCATTTCCCCCTCATTTCATTGAGGCCCCCTTTGCTCTAGTGTTTTGTTGGAAACCCTAGCTCTTGTTTTTGTTCTTACAAGCTTGTCTTTGATTGCTTTGACAGCTTTCTTGTATTTGGGAGCCTCCAATTAAGTTGTGGATGTGTGCCCCAAACTTGTAACGGTGCCGGCTTCCACCTTGAAGGTTGCCGATATAGTGGAAGGTGAATCGATCCCATTGGGGTGAGATTCATCGGAGAACAAGGGAGGCCTCTCGTGGCGTTGGTGGTTTGAAACCACCCCCTCTCCAAACGTAGACGTACTTCCCTTCAAAAGGAAGGAACTACGGGAAACAAATCCTTGTGTCTCCGCGTCCACTTTTCGGTTACCTCTATCCTTTACCACAGCTTACTTACTTGTTACTACTTTGTGTTGTGGTAGCCCTTGCATTTTGTCATATAGGTAAATTCACCGTAGTTGCATTATCTAGAGAATTTACCTTATTGTCAAACCTTAATTTGAAAAAGAAGAAAATTTGAAGTAGCACCTATTCACCCCCCCTCCTCTAGGTGCCCATACGATCCTTTCAGCTGCGAGGGTGCTGGCGAACATCAGGTTGATGCCGCTGCCGCGTCCATGAAGACGCGGCTCATCTCGAATCCTCCGATCTGCGCCTCGAGCACCAGAGTAGCATGACCTAGGTGAGGGATCTGGCGGGGGTGATCCGAATGATCGAATGTAATGCAGGACTCCAAGCCACTGAGGTAATCAGGGATGGCTGGCGGAGCGGTTACAGCGAGGCTGACCTGTCGGGTGATCTTCTTTTGCACCCTATTGGTAGGGTGTCCCTTCTGGATCATGAGGGGCCCTTTTGGCGGTGGATATCCACCTATGCCGTTGTTTGGCGCTGGTGCGATTGCGGGATTCGACGGTCCCATGGGTGGTGGTGGAGGAGCTCCATGGGCGATGTCACCTGGTGCAGGTGCGGGTCCGAACCCAGGGTTCACGATCTGGCGCCGCATTTGGGTCAGACCCTCGCTGAGTTTTTGGAATTTGTGACAGTCCTTGAGCATGTGGTTGGCCTTCTTTTTACCATCTTGCTTGTCGATGTAGAAGTGGATGGTGCAGGGGCCCGACAACTGGTCATATGCCAAAGGTTCTTCGTCGTGGCCGCGGCGCTGCCACGTTTGTGTTGGGCTTCCTCCATCGCGGAAGTTGCCTCCGTGGTATCCTTCGCTGCTGCGGTTGTTGTCGTTGCGTCATTCAGCGAAGCTAGCCGCAACCATGTCGGGTCCATCGCGATCGTCATAGACGCCCGATCTTCGCTTGCTACGGCGTTCGCGTCTGCGGCCCTATTCGTCCTCCTCATCCGAATGTGCCTAGTGGAGGGAATCCTCGCCATCTGCCCACCTGTTGGCAATGTCCATGAGGTGGTCGAGTGTCTTGGGATTGACGCGCTGATACGTTGGAAACGTATCTATAATTTTTGATGTTCCATGCTTATTTAGTATCTACTTTGCTTTGCTTGTCTACACTTTGAGGTGCTTTTTACATGTTTTCTAGTAATAACCTACTAACAAGTTGCAACAGTACCAGATGCCTATTTTCTACTGTTTTTGGTTTCAGAAAAGTTAGTAAAGAAATATTCTCGGAATTGGGCAATACAAACGTCAAAGTCAATTACTTTCCGTGGGGAACAAGAAGTCCAGAGGGGAGCCAGAGAGGCCGGCCAGACCCACCCTAGGCGCCTGGGAGGGGTGTGGGGCCCCTGGCCACCGCCTTGGCCTCCCCCTTCGCCTATAAGAAGCCCCGATGCAGAAACCCTAAGCACCTGATCAAATCTCCACAAAACCGTCTGTAACCGCCGCCACCATCGTCCCTAGATCAGGGGGATCTAAAGTTCTTCCCGGCACCCTGTCGGAGGGGAGATCATCCCGGAGGCCTTCTCTCCGGTATGATGCGTGAGTAGTTCCACCTTGGACTATGGGTCCATGTAGTAGCTAGATGGTTGTATCTCCTCCTTTGTGCTTTCATGTATAGATCTTGTGAGCTCCGTTCATGATCAAGATCTAACCTATTTGTAATCATGCATGTTGTGTTTGCGAGGATCCGATGGATATTGAGATTATTATGTTGGTTTGATTAATGGTTTTGTATTTATGATTCTATCATGTCTGTGTTGTTTGTGATCTTGCATGCTCTCTGTTACTAGTAGCTATCTTGGTCAAGTAGTTGCTCGTGACTCCAAGAGGGGGTATTTATGCTCGATAGTGGGTTCATGCCTGTAGTTTTCAAGGGAAGTGACAATAATCTCTTTGGTTCTAGATGTGTTGTTGCTACTAGGGAGAAAACAATGGTCTCTTGTTCATGGAACATGTGGACTGTTTACCTTACACACTTTGCTTAAAGCAGTTGTATGTTGCTTGCAACTTAATGCTGGAGGGGGTTCAGATGATAACCTTAAGGTGGACTTCTAGTCATAGATGCAGTTGGATGGCGGTCTATGTATTTTGTTGTATTGCCCAATCGAATCTCATAGGATCTTTCTGACTAGTAATTTCATTGTTATGCATTGCTCAGTTCCTGTCAATTGCCCTCATGTAATTTGTTTACCCTTCATGTCATGTTGTTTATCTAAGGAGAGCACCTTTAGTGAACTATGGACCCCGGTCCAATCTTTACCATTGATACATCTTCCACTGTTACTTGTTTACTTGATGCAAACCATTACCTTCCACACCATACGTTTAATCCTTTGTTACAGCAAACCAGTAAGCTTGACAACCTCACTGATTCGTTGGGGCAAAGTCTTAAGTTTGTGTTGTGCAGGTCTCCGCATTGCTTGCAACACCTGTGTGACGTTTCCTTCCTCCTTCTGGTTTGATAACCTCGGTCTCTAGTGAGGGAAAACTTGCTGCTGTGCTTCTTCACACCTTGCTCTTGGGGTTCCCAACAAGACTCCACATCAAGCACCAAGTTCTCTGGCGCCACCAAGGAGTCATCAACAAGTTTTCTGGCTCTGTTGCCGGGGAGGCTAAGGACGTCTTCACAAGGGGAGTCCTTCACTTTGTTTCTCTTTACTTTGTTTTTAGTTCGCTTTGTTTCTTTTGCTTGGTTTTGTTTGCCTCTTTTCAAGAAACCCCAAAAAAATAGTCTCGTTTGGTTTTCTTGCTTTGTTCAAAAACACACAAAAATTAGTTCCTGCTGCTGCTGTTGTTTTTGGCTTGCCCACCTTTGCCAAAATGAACTCTGCTGAGAACACCAAGTTGTGTGACTTCACTAGCACCAACAACAATGATTTCCTTAGCACTCCTATTGCTCCACCTTCTCCTGATGCTACCTTTTATGAAATTAAGCCTGCTTTGTTAAATCTTGTGATGAGAGAGCAATTTTCTGGTGCTGGTTCTGATGATCCTGCTGCCCATCTCAATAGCTTTCTTGAACTTTGTGAGATGCAAAAGTATAAGGATGTAGATGGAGATATTACTAAGCTCAAGCTTTTTCATTTCTCCTTGAGGGGAAAAGCTAAAGAATGGTTGCTTTCTTTGCCTAAAAATAGTACTAATTCTTGGACTAAGTGCAAAGATGCTTTTATTGGAAAGTACTATCCTCCTGCTAAGATTATATCTATGAGAAGTGACATTATGAAATTTAAACAACTTGATAGTGAACATGTTGCTCCATCTTGGGAAAGAATGAAATCTTTGGTTAAAATTGCCCTACTCATGGAATCACTACTTGGATGATTATCCAGACTTTTTATGCAGGTTTGAACTTCTCCTCAAGAAATTTGTTGGATTCAGCTGCTGGAGGTACCTTCATGGGCCTAACTTTGGGTGCTGCAACAAGGCTCCTTGATAATATGATGGTTAACTACTCTGAATGGCATGTTGAGAGAGCTCCACATGGTAAGAAGGTAAATTTTGTTGAGGAAACTTCCTCTTTGAGTGAAAAGATTGATGTTATTATGGCTATGCTTGTTAATGGGAAAGCTCCTCTAGATCCTAATAGTGTTCCCTTAGCCTCCTTGGTTGCTCAAGAAGAGCAATTTGATGTGAACTTCATTAGAAACAACAATTTTGGCAAAAATACTTATGGTAATTATAGGCATTATCCTCCTAATAATGGCAATTCCTATGGAAGCTCTTACAATAATGCTAGAAGTGCCCCTCTAAACTTGAAGTCATGCTCAAGGACTTTATTAGTAAACAAACCACTTTCAATAAGACTATAGAGGAAAAGCTTTTAACTGTTGAGAAAAATATATCCTCTTTGTCTGAAGCTCAGTCCTCCTTGGTTAATAAAATGGCTGCTAAACCTGAAACTATGGAAAACACCTTTGCTACTACTCATGCCATACAAGTTACTATTGATGAAAAATATTTCCTATTTGTCTGAAGCACAGTCCTCTTTGATTAATAAAATGGCTGCTAAACCTGAAACCATGGAAAGTACCTTTGCTGCTACTCATGCCATACAAGTTACTATTGATGAAAATGTTAGACTGTTAGCCCAACTTCATGCTAAGTGGGAAAGGGAAGCTGAAATTGATAGAAACAATAGTGTGTGCACCATCACCACTAAACCACAAGTAGTCCCTATTCCTCTTCCTACTATGCCTAAGCCTATTGAGCCTACTACTAGTGATGCTAAGTTTGACTTTGATATTGATGGTTGCAATATTTCTGAAGTGATTATGTTCCTACAAAAGCTTGCTAGAAGTCCTGATGCTAGTGATATGCATGTTGCCTTTACCAAACACATTACTGATGCTCTTGTTAAGATTAAGGAAGAGAAGCTAAAACACAAAGCTTCTATTCCTAGGAAAGTAGAAGATAGTTGGGAACCCATTATTAATATGCAAGTGAATGACTTTGATCTCAAAGCTTTATGTGATCTTGGTTCTAGTGTCTCTATTATGCCTAGGAAGATTTATGAAATGCTTGATTTGCCACCATTGGAAGATTGTTATTTGGATGTCCCACTCAATGATAATACTAAGAAGAAACTCATGGGGAGTATTAATGATGTTCTCATTATGGTTAACAATACTTATGTCCCTGTTGATTTCTATGTTTTGGATATTGAATACAATGCTTCTTGTCCTATTACTTTGAGGAGACCTTCTCTTAGAACAGTTGGTGTCATCATTGATATGAAAGAAGGCATTATTAAATATCATTTTCCATTCAAGAAAGTTATTGAACACTTCCCTATGAGAAGAGAGAGGTTTCTTTTTTCTCCTCCTTTGAAAGCAAGATTTGATGTTAATGCTTCTTCATTTGAAAATACTTGATTCTTCTTGCTTTTTGTGCCTAACTTAAAGGCGTTAAAGAAAAGTACTTGTTGGAAGATAACCCAAGAGTTTCCTTGAGTCTTGGAAGTTATTACTTCAGTAATGACCTCTCCTTATCCTTTTTGTTTGCTTTTTGTGCCAAGAATGACCTCTAATGAGAGGGAAGTAAGATTTGAGGAGTTGCTGTCTCGAAACAGATTTCTGCCCTCCACCAAAAACATTCGTGAGGAATCCCTGTAACTCGGATTGAGCTTACAATTTATGAATAAATCCCCCAGTATGTTAGCTAACTTACGTTAGTTCAACACTTTTTGATTTGAGCAACATAAGATGCTCGAAAAAATCGATTTCTACCTGCTGGTCTGTTTTGGAAAGATGTTCTTCTGGACTTTTTCTTTTTCTACGGGAAGTTCGGCGAGCAGGAACCGCATCTGGTTTTTCTGACATCATCATATTTCTTGCATCGAGCTTGTTCCTTGCAGATAAGAGCATGTCGCATGGTAACTGTTTCCTATCAATGTCTATATCTTTCTGCAAATGAATGGTGGTTTTTATAAATAAATCTTAGTAGGAAATTTAAAGGGCTTGTAGTATTTATTGCATATCTGTGTAAATTTTTTGGAAAGTATTTTTTCCGTCCACCACACTATGTACCTAAGAGAAAATAGGCCACAAGAACTCCTGCAAGAAGTATCTAAACGTGATTAGAATTGCATTAGTTGATATTGCAAATTAAGATTACACTAAGTTGATGAATGCGCGTACTAATCTTTCTGCTTTGGTAGTTTATCAATAGTAGTTCTCTTCCACAGGTGCACATCATAGTCTGGCCACCTGTGTGTTAGAAACTTTCTTGAGAGTTTCTTTTGCCATGTGTAAATATGCAACTATACCTTCTAGCTGAAAGTTTTTATTCAAGTCAGTACTGAATAATTAATATAACTGAAAGCTTCAGTAGCCCATAAGGTAGCAAATAATGAATACTCTGACCGTGTTTTGCAGTTCATCGCCGGGACCCAGGGAGGGAATTGAATTGAGAAGCTGAATATCTCTGCCTTCTGGGTTTATTACTGCTACGTACCAGTGTAATCCATGGTTCAATGGTAAGAAAATCTGCAAAAATATGGACGTAACTATTTGTACTAAATAATTGTTATTCAAATTTGAGTATGTTGGTAATTTTGGTGAGTACCATATCATGCATAAGGTAGTTAACAGCTTTAGTCACCCAACGCATCTTCTCCATTGGTTCCAGGCCCCTCTTTATATACCCAGCAGATATGCCACCTACAAACTTCCTAGCAACATGTGTAAGCTCGACGAAGACTCTTTTTCCATCCCGTGTGTCCATTACTCCCTTTACAGAGCGGTAAACATAGATGACCGCATCTACTATCTAGCATTGCTTGTAACAAAGTATATGGCTTAGAATAGATACTTAATTGAGATGTATAAAGTTAAGAATTAAACATTTACCAAGCAATCCACATATCTGTTCGCACCATCCGGTAGATCAGCTGTTAGGCATTCTAAATCCTTTTTATTTAGAGTGATATCCTCTATTTGGATCAAGTTGCTTTCAGCTCTTTTGCTGTTTATCCATGCAATAGTTTTGTCCCGGTGTTCGACATTTCATATGTGCATAAAAAGCTATATGATATATAGAGTTTAGTTTTATAAAAAAAGACATTTCAACATTCGTTAGAAATTACCATCTGTCTGCTTCTCCTTTTGACGTTGCTGCTTGTCGTGTTCATAGTACACAAATGCTGCTCCTTCTTTATTGTATGCTGGTTTTGGTTTCCTGCTAGATGGTCCTCGCAGTCGCTTTGCGATTGTGTTATTTCCATCATCAGTAGATTCCATTTCATCGTCTGTAGCTGCGTGCATGTCAACATTGCCATGTGTTGCATTAGGGCCACCGTGCCATGTGCACTTTTCTGCCGTACAGTACGATTTCTGCAACACCAAAGAATCAGATTGTAATGTATATATAAGTTAGGAGTAGGCTAAATTTATTTAGAACTTGTAAATTACCTGAACGTCTTCATCTGGAATCTCTCCCAAAATGAACCCCTTATCCTCTAAAGCTTGCATGACACGCTAGTTAGTTTTTTGCTATTTGTTTCAATTTCCCTTCCATGTGGATCTGACTATCTCTTAAAGGCTTGAAATGCATGTTTTCATCAGTATATGCTTTCTTGGTTAATGTATTATCAATAATTTGTAACCGTAGCAGAATCTGATTATTTATGTGTTTATCCTGCATAGAATGATCAAGATAGTCAGAACACTCATCTTACTCTGCAAAGTTTTAAAAAATGTTGTCGTAGCGTGTTCTTCGGGATGTGCATAACTCAGGTCTAGCATGGGTTGGTATGTGCATTACATATTCCACTTCGGTCATTAGGTGGGTTATAATCTGATTAGAGAGAGAAAATTAATTGTTAGTTTGTATTAGTATAGGAAGTTAATCGTGTAAAGCGTAAATAACATACATGTCCTTCTCTAAATTTAACCTTCTCTCTCTTTTCCACTTTCTCCTCATCCCAAAATTAAATCAAAGGCTTTTCATAGTTAGAATAATCTATGTCTACACCGTTCTTAGCTTCGGTCACGTAGAACTTCTCCCAATACCACATCTGCGAGAAGTAGCATACCAAAATAATAGATTTTATAACTGTATATAGAATATTTGCTACAACATTATTGCTTTTTTTTGGTATTACCTGTAACAGAGGTAGGCAACCAAAAAGGTTTACTCTTCCTTTTGTCCGGTACTCTTTGATACCATCCATAAGAAAATCGAGTGTCAGCTGTGCCCAGTTCACCTTATTCATATCATTGACCTCTAACATTAGCATAAGGTATTTTGGGCTGACTTTGTATTTCGTTGTAGAGCATAGCATGCACATTATAGCCAACAGGCCGAACCTTCTAATGAAGTGTTCATCTATTGATCATTTCTGCTCTTTGATCTGTTCCAACAAGCCTTTGAATAAAATTTCTCCATTATCATCTTTGTAAAGTTCATACAGTTCATCTCTTTTCCTGTTCCTTGCAATCTCGATCTCAGGATATAGATGAATTTCTTTAAAATTAGGTACCTCTCCATCCGCTAGCAGGTCCAATATATTCAAGACATCTTCTAAGTGGATATGTAACATTTGTTCTTGCATGTAGAAGTCATTATACTCAGTGTTGTAAGTATCGGCCACTTCTTTGCAGGTCTTCCGGCGAATTTGAACTTTACCTATTTTCAGCAGTCCAGCAAAAGGGGTTGTTGCAATTACATCCCTCTGTTCCTGTGTAAATACTTTATTAATTAAAGTGTACATTGTTGTTTGACAGCAGGCCATTGATTCCTGGAAAATAACGATTTTATGCAATAGTGATAAGTTATCAGTTAATGATGTACAGTTGCCTGTAGTGGGCTTTCTTGATTTCCAGATATGTACCTTATTTTTCGATTTTGTAGGAGCTGTTGTCGGCACCTTTTCCTTATTGGAATCCTCGGGTTGTGATGCATTGGATGGTGATGGTCCCTGACAACAGCATTGGTTAGAAATTTCAGTACATGAATAATACTTATGTTCAAGATAAGTACCTTGGGAAATCTCGAACCATTCTTATCAGATTTACGTACCTTAGGAGATCTTGATCCATTCTTATCAGATTTCGGGGAAGGTGATGGAACATGAGTTCTCGCTTTGCTCTTAACAGATTTGCAAGATGGTGGATCCTGATAAGACAGACCATGACAGTTAAGAATTCTGAGACCATATTTTTTTATTTACTCTATCATAGATCATAGGTAAACCATGTGTACACGTGATCGTATTAGCTTAAACTAGTAGCAACTAAAAAATTGTGTTTAAAATATGCATATCGACAGATCCGATATAACCTTTTTTGTTCATGCAGCTTGTGGCGATGCCTCCTTGTTTGTCGATCCATTCTTTCCTCAAGGTGATGCGTCCTTCGTGATCATGCCAGATCGTGCCGATGTCTTCCTTGCTACAGTCGTAGATTGTGGCGATGGCTTCGGCGGAGGGTGGTAGTTCAGTTCCAGGAGATCCATGTACGTAGATGAGTTTGACGACAGAGCGTCGTGGTTTTTTGTGGCGGCTAGGGTTGGTGCACAACAGGGAGGTCATCTATAAATAATGGCGCGTGTTTCCCTAATTATTGTTACGATACGAGTTTGACATACCCGTGCTGATTCTCAGATCTCGTGAACAATAAGTCATTCATTATTGTTTCGATATAAGTTGACATACGTCTCTTGGACCCACATGACATGAAATGGACCCATCTAGTCTTGAAAGTCATGATTCTTGGACCTACGTGACATGGAATTGACCTATATAGTCCCGCAAATAGCGTTTCTAAACCTGCGGTACCATTTCTAGCGGTCAGATCCATACGTACCACCCATCGTGACTCTTGGACCGACGTGCATGAAATGAAGCCATCTAGACCCATAAGTCGTGAGTCTTGGACCCATGTGGCATGGAATAGAGCCATCTAGTCCCGTAGATAGCGTTTCTAACCTGGCGGTACCATTTCTACCGGTCGGATCCACACGTACCACCCGTCATGACTCTTGAACCCACGTGGCATGAAATGGAGCCATCTAGTCCCGTAGGTAGCATTTCTAACCCAGCGGTACCATTTCTAGCTGTCGGATCCACACGTACCACCCGTCATGACTCTTGGACCCACTTGGCATGGAATGGAGCCATCTAGTCCCACAGATAGCGTTTATAACCCGACAGTACCATTTTTAGTTGTCGGGTCCATACATACCACCCGTCATGACTCTTGGACCCACGTGGCATGAAATGGAGCCATCTAGTCCCGTAGGTAGCGTTTCTAACCCGATGGTACCATTTCTAGATGTCGGATCCACACATACCACCCGTCATGACTCTTGGACCCACGTGGCATGAAATGGAGCCATCTAGTCCCGTAGGTAGCGTTTCTAACCCGATGGTACCATTTCTAGCTGTCGGATCCACACATACCACCAGTCATGACTCTTGGACCCACGTGGCATGAAATGGAGCCATCTAGACCCGTAGGTAGCGTTTCTAACCCGATGGTATCATTTCTAGCTGTCGGATCCACACATACCACCCGTCATGACTCTTGGACCCAGTTGGCATGGAATGGAGCCATCTAGTCCCGCAGATAGCGTTTCTAACCCCGCGGTACCATTTCTAGCTGTCAGATCCACACATACCACCTGTCATGACTCTTGGACCCACGTGGCATGAAATGAACCCATATATAGTCCCACGAGTAGCATTTCTAAACCCGGCGATACCAATTTTGTGTACCAATTTTTTTCTTGTCGGGCGTTGTGTAGATAAACATCAGGCGGTTGCGTTCAGCCTGACAATATTTCTACATAATACTTGATGGATAAGTTTAGAAGAAAACTGAATAAAAAGGATAGCATGAGTGAAAGCTGCCCATTGCAAATATCGTTTTTAAAGCAAGCACGGGAACACATTCACATTTACCCAAAATAAAAACTATTCTTATAGCTACTAAAATACTCGACCAATTCATCTTCCATTTACATAGTGTAAGAGGAGAAAATAACAGTAGCCATGAATATCAGTTATGTTTCTTCTCCACAAGGACCACATCTCCACAAGGACCACATCTACCATATTCATCTTCCATTGGCGGATCTGGCTAATGATGAAATGACCTGAGTTATTAATCTTCGATAAGGAACAACCTTTCCATCAAATTTCATCTCCTGTAATAAATAAAATAAGGAACTAGCTGAAAATTCACATAGTAAAAAGCATCATATAATATGCCAAAACTAGTCTATTGTCAACACCAACATTTATTTAGAGCGCAAGTAAAGAAAATACTTTTAAAAAAGGTAAATAATTAATTCATTACCCCAGCTTAGGACATTTGCGAATGTCGTGGCCCTGTTCTCCACATTCGCTACAGCGCCGGGTTCTCTTCTTGATCCCGTTGGACTCCCTGAATGTCTCCTGAAATGATTTCATCCTCTTCTTAGATGGAGCACCTTTGGTAACAATTAATTTTGGATCAAGAACTCTCTCCCTCGAGGGCCGAGTAGAGGCAGAATAGTGGGAGGGTATAGGACCAATTGTTGTCTCTTCCGTGTTCTCATCATTATCGTCGGGCTCATCAAGAATTGTTTGTAGAAAATCCAACACGAACGCTCTGTCTTCTTTGAAGCTTTGAATAGTGCAGCACTAGCCATGTTTCGTAGATTCCGGTAACGATCCATCTCTTCTGACCACACATGGGTATTAGCATTTCTCTCCGACACAAATGCAGCCTTGGCTCGCATGGTCCACCTTTTACTAACACAGCAAAGATACCATTCTCTCTGTACGGCTAGCAGATTCAGAACAGCAAATATGTGTGCACATGGGATCGCTTCGCACTCCATCTTGCGGCAACCGCACATGATACCATTCACCAAGGAGCCATCAACTGAACAATCTACAAAGAAAATACGTCGTCTCCCCCCTTCTTATCCATCTTTTAACACGACTTCATACCGGTCAAAGCCATCAATTTCTGACTGCTATGTAATCTCCCATGCACATGATCTTGATATACAATCTCTTACCCTCTTGAACATCTTTGGAGTATAGATACGTGCATCACTCTTCTCTAACGGGTTAGCATTTATTCTAGTGAAAGGAACCGACTGCGACCAAATTTCATCCAGTTCAATCTCATTCCTCCGAGTACGTGACATGAAATGCTCAGTGTGCTCAACCAAATCAACCATCGTCATTTTCCGGTCTAGATGAGTATGGAGCCTAGAATTCAGACTCTCACTGCGCTGGTTGCTCTGCATGCCTAAGAAATATCTTCCCTTCGTATAAGCCGCTGCCCACTTCTTCCTAAGTTTGTACATTCTGGACATCCATTCTTTCTTTTTCTTTGTATCATATTTCTTCTTGAACTGAACCCAGGCTTCCTCAAATTCATAACCTCTCATTCGCCAGTAGATGAGTTTTCCGAAGTCTTCAAGCATGGGATTATGCAAGTGACGTATCATGTTCTGCTCAATATGCCAGCTGCACAGCCGATGGTCTGTCATTGTCAGAACTTTCTTAATAGCTTTCCTCATTACGGAGTCTCCATCAGTGATCACAGATTTTGGGTGCTTATGACTCATTGCCTCTAAGAAGGTATGAAGTAGCCACTCATACGATGAGACAGTCTTGTTCGAAACAACACCTACCCCAAAAACAACAGTACTGCGATGATGGTTCAGCCCAATAAATGGAACAAATGGGAGATTGTAGCGGTTCACCCGATATGTGCTGTCAAAAACAACCACGTCATTGAATGCTTCATAATCAAGCTGAGATTGAGAATCTGGCGAGAATAAATTTCGGAGATGGCCTTCATCATCCGTAGTGTGTTTGAAGAAAAACTCAGCATCTTTCTCTACCTGCGCTTTCATGTGGTTCAACACAAATTTAGCATCCCTGCCTAAGATTATTTTTTCTTGTACCTGGCGAAGAAATTGTACAGGTCTCGGGAAACAAACCCAACCTTGTCAAAACCACCACTCTGGGTTACCATCACGTCCATGATTTCGCATGTATGAAGGCCACCTATTCCATATTCCACCGCATCAGCTTTTTGAGCGTCACTTAACCGACGATGCGACCTCAGGAAAACAACTTCTTCAGGGTTGACAAGTGGATGATTATGGACATCGACAAAAAATTTCACAAACCACTGACCCGTATCAGCAATTCGCTGAATCTCAAGCATAGCTTTATAGCCACAACGAGTTAGCGGCCTTGGCTCCTTCTTTTGGTCAGTAGCTTCAAAGTACTTCTGCAAACAGAACCCTTCTTTAGCGCAACAGAAACGTGTGGCTTTCAGTTCTGTGGTCCCATGGACATACTCTTTATCGTCCTTTCTGACACTAAACCCTTTTGCTTTTGCATAAATATTGTAATGCTCATAACCTTGTTCTTCACTTTCAAATATTTGACTGACCATCGTGTGATATTATTCTCTCTCCTCAACAAAATCATCGTTACCATCCATCCTCCAAACCTGCAATTATGAAACCACCGTAGTTACTACATCTATACGTCACGTATGCTCAAATTAGAATAATACACAGCAACTGAACTGAGCATTCAGATGAAAAAACTGTACTGAATTTTATTAATAATATAGAGCAGCATGGCATTGTCTCTCAAATTCTAACCTTCAATATTACTCTGCATAACTACATATGATATCAGAGACACCATATTCATATTAAATGTCGTGAATCTGAATACTCTTTCAAAAATAAATGAATGAAACCAAATTTTACTAACAAGATAGAGCAGCATGGCATTGTCTCTAAATTCTATCCCTCTACGCGCGTTACATACCAGGCGCGGGCTCCAATCGATCGAATGGCACGGGAGCACGGCGCGCTGGCCACCACCTGTTTGATCAAATGCTCCGGTGCGGAGGCCGTCGATCCGGAGAGCAGCGCCACGGGCGGTCAACACGGACCGGGACGGCGGCACCTACGGAGGCCCTCGACCCGGAGAGCACGCGCGTCCGTGATGGGGCGATCTCGATGGCGGAAGGAGGCGGGGAAAACGGAGGATGAGGGGCGGCGGCGGAAGGAGGCGGCGAAAACGGCAGAGACGGGTTGAGGATGGGCGAGGACGCGTGGGGTGGAGATCGGTGGTTACTGGTTCTATCCTGATGGTTAGAAAGTCGAAAATACCCTTTCTAATGACTTTAGGAAATGACGTGCTTGCCCTCGATCACGAACGGTCTGATTTCGCTGGTACTCCAGCGCCTGGTTTCGGAGTACCAGGTACCGTAAAAATCCTCTTTAACAGGGACCTAATAAAGCTGAATGGAGAGAGTATGGAAAAGAAAGGCTCGAGAAGTAATTAACCTGCATAACGTTGACGCCATTTTGATCATCAGAATCCACACTATGCGACACCACCAACACCTAATGTACACAAATTAAACGAACACCACCGTGCATACATATCCTACACAAATACTGTATCACAAACACAGAGACGTAAAGCTAGAATATCTATAACACGACACGATCACGCGCGTGTCCTAGCACTAGCACTGGTCCTCCACTAGCTGTCTGAAATTTATGGGCGCCGCGAAGTGCAGCGAGCCGTTGTAGATGGCCGCCGCGGCGATCTTGGACGTGGCGTGCGTCGGATGCAGCAGGTCCCAGAAGAGGTACTCGTGGCGGTTGTCGCACAGCGTGGCGTTGGGCGTGCACCCCGACTTGCCGTTGAACCTGCCGGAGCCGCAGCACGCCGTTGTGACCTCCTTGAACCCTAAGAAATAGAAATTGCAGTCAGCCTCTGGTGGAGTCTGAAGTAGTGAAGTCTGAATTTTTGTTCTGACGAAGACATCTGTATATATATATTGATCTCAAGCACAAACGCCCATACCTAGTCTTTGTGGGTGCTTCATGATGCTCTGCACGACGGCGTGCGAGCTCCCGATGGAGTACTTGAGGCCACTCAGGCTCACGCTGAGGCTACGCATGGCATCCTTGACGCCCTTGTTGAGCCCGCGAGTGAGCTCGTTGAGGACATCGATGCAGGCACCGAGAGGGTGCAGGCTTCTCGGGTAGGGGCAGCACCCGATCGGCGGGACGTCGATCACGGCGATCTTCCTAGCCCCGAGATCGTACAGAGCCTGCCGCCGTACAATACACCACAGCCGCTCGGTGAGACATTTGGCCTGCACTACACTCGCACAATACATATAACAGTGACAAGATTCCGGTAAGTACCTTCACATGGTTTTTGTACTGCGAGACGAGGTCGGCCGTGAACAGCCGCGTCTGCTCCGCCGTCGGCGTGCTGTTCGCCGAGAAGAAGGCGAAGACGTCGTTGCCGCCGGTGCTGATGAGGAACAAGGATCTCGACAGCACGTTGTCCGCGCCTTCTTCGCTGATGCGTGCGGAAATGTTGCAGCGAAGAGTGCCGAATTGCTCGACCTGCTTGCTCAGTGCGACGATGGCTTCTCCCTGAATGAAGAAGGAAATTGCTGTAACTCCCGAGGATACAGTAGATGATAAAAGATTACTGTGGTCAGTTGCTTACCGTCGTGTCGAGAATGCCTGATCCTGCAGAGGCGAAGTTCACTCCCTGCAGCCCTCTGGCAATTTGCTTGTTGGTTCGGTTGGCAACCGAGAGGAACGGCGGGGGGCTGCGCTTGAATCCCATGTTAAGAGCTGACAAAGTCCACGGAATATCACGGTCACAATCGCGTAACACACAAACCGCGTGCTACCAGTACCAAATTCAGAACACTGGAATTGCGTGAGTACTTTCTAATTTGCCCCATGACCAAGTCCTTCTACTTGAATTAACTTTTAGAAGTAAGTATGTCTCACCAGAGTTACTGTATGGTTTCTATTAACAGAAAACGGGAAAACCATTGCTTAAAACTGAAGTATTTCCCACCAAAGAGTACAAAACTGCGTCACAGTTGCAAGAACAAAGATAAAGAACAAACCAAGTTCTGAAACCGAAAAATAAGGTTGTGTCCAATTGGTGAGTAATAAATCTGAAAACAGCAGTGGACCGTGATTCTTCCGTACCCTGTATCAAAAGAAACAGAGGGTGAAGCAAGAAAATATGGGCGCGACCTGTGACCGAAGAATGGGCTGGAGATCAGGTCATACCTGCTGTAGACTTTTGCCATGCGAGGTGTACATTTTGCGCAGGCTGGAAGCGACCCGGAGATCAGCAATATTGTGGTGTAAACCGCGAACGATACTAGTGCGTCATGGTTGCCACATAGTCTCGTCTAGGCCATCTCCACCGGGTCAAACCAAATGATCAGAGGTTGTCCAAACCTGTCCGAATCAATAGAGGACGCGATCCAACGACACAACCCAAATGGACCGAGCATCCCGAACTGGTCCGCGACAACCCGTTTTGAGCTAAAATTTGGGATGGCTTTGCATCGGGCCAGTAGCCCCTGTGACCGGGTGGGTTGTTCTCTTGTCCTCCCCTGTCCCGCCAGCATTCCACTTCTATCAAAAGTCAAAATTTGCCCACGCCAAACCCCTAGCCAGCGATGGAAGAAGCCCTCGCCACCGCCCCAACCACCGCCAAGGCCAATAAGGCCACCAAGCCGAAGGCCCTGCTCAAGCCTGAGAAGGACCTAACGGATTCGAAGTAGCAGGAGGAGAGCACGAAGCTAGCCGCTCGAAGAGGCGCAACCAAGGCACGGGTGAAGGAACCAAAGCTGCCATCAAAGAAGCGAAGCTGGAAGAGGTCGTTGTTGCCCTTCACTACAAGGCTAGCGCTGAAATTGCCACAAAAGGGCTCCTCCTAGCCCCTTCTTCTCATTAAACAAGAGGCACTCACCGAAGCGTTGGCCCTAGCTGGCGCCAGCTTCGTGGCCGACGCATTGTTGACAAGCTCAATGTCCTCGTCTGCCACGACGCACCCGCTCCGTCCACGACTATTCGCCACAGCGGCAGAGGGGTTCTGCAATACCGTTGCAGACATCTAAGTGCGATCCCGGATCGGCGGCTCCCGTTCGACGTCGTTAGAGACAACATCGATGTCGGAGGAGCCAAGCATCGACTTCAACCGCACCGAGGCGACGGCGAACTGACACAATACTGCGTCCTGTTAGACATTTTACCTCGCCTGGAGTCCATAAGGAAGGAGGAGGATGAGGTCGTGTTGCACCAGGTCATCACCGAGGCCACGACGTTGGACGATGACCCAGACAACGACGTGCAACAAAGTGTTGTCGACATCAATGGAGAGCCTCTATTTAGGCACTATGTTGATCCAATGGATGGAGAGGGGCGCGATTGATGTGGACGATGCCAATGGTGGCGACGAATCCGAACCCACCTACGATGCAACACAAAAGTAGAAGAACAAAAGGACCGGCGACTACACTGTGAAGGAGGACAAGATCCTTTGTGAGGCGTCGATGGCAATTGGACACAATCCAATTTGCGGTGCCGAGCAAAAAAGGTCGACATATTGGCAGAGGATTGTCAAGTACTTCCATGAGAGCAAGAATTTCAAGCCATGCCGCATCCATAGTGATCGAAATAACGACTCCCTTCAGAAGAGTCGGGGTTTCATCAATATAGAGTACAATAAGTTTTGGGGTGCATACGGGCATGTGAAGGCTCGGTACGTGAGAGACATCGGCATTAGAGACATGGTAATACCTTGTGTTGCCCATTTTGGTTCGCATACATTGCACATGGTACGATGGATTCTCATCCATTTATGTAGGTGACACAAGCTATGGAGTAGTTCAAAGAAAAGTACGAGAACAAGACATTCAATGTTGACCCACTGCTGGATGATCAAGAAATGTCCAAAGTGGAAAAAATGAACTTTTACTTTTTCCAAATAAGTGTTGAAGGCTCGAAGAACTTGACGAGGATGGACCAAGAACGGATAGCCCAAGCAATAGTCGTGCCATTCTGGCAAGCGGCCACAAGGCCACCAAGCAAAAAAAACACAACTAGCAAGCCACACCATTTGCATTGCAAGAGATATTAAAAGGGTTGATTGCGGAGGAGGACGAGGCAAATGAGGGAGAAGAGGCGCCGCAATGAGAAGAAGGCCACCATTGAAAGCTTCATTGACCTTACAAAAGGTGATCTTGAGGTTGAAGAGACCAATACAGGTCTAGAACCGTTGAGGCCGAGGCCATGCTCATGGCTGAAGAGACCAAGCTCATGATAATGGACTTGAGCATCTTGGACCCAGTTTAAAGATATTGGTTTGAGAAGAAGCAAAACGACATCCACGATCGTCAAACATGATCTCGTCTACGATCTTTCTCTTTTTGTGTATTTCGTATGAAACTTGTGTAATTTTGTACCCCTCCGTCTCAAAATAAATGTCTCAAGTTTTTTCAAATTTGAATGAATTTATATATTAAATAATGTTTAGATTTATTTAAATTTTGATAAATCTGAGACATCTATTTTAAGACCGATGAAAATTGCCTTTTTACTTATATGTTGCTAATTGTGAGAAACTAGTCAAACTGGCGTGTCGGGGCCAAATAGGTCGTGTCGGGCACCCCAACCGAATCCTTTGTTACGGACCAAAACTGACGCATCGGAAATGGGCCGGCCGCTGAAGATCTGTGGTGTGCGCTGTGTAAACTGAAGGATAGCGACAAAGGAGCCGAGAGAGTGGTCCCTTCACCGCACTGCGCGCGGGACGCAGCCACGCTTTGCGAGCCAACGCTTCCCCCATCTCCGCAGTACTGTCATAGTGTCATCATTGGGCGCCAGGACCAGGAAGCCAGGCGCAGAGGTAATTGAGTACGTGCACTCGTGCAGGCTAGCTCGCTCTCTCTGCGTTCAACTGTATCGCTTGGCTCGTAATTTTTGAAGGCTAATTTTTTCCACAGGATTGTTAAAATGAGCACACTGCCTAAACAAAACACGAGAACGATAAATGAATGAACTTGCTCTCAAGAACAAGACCATACACGCCGGGGAACGGACTGAAGACATGCTTGAACTGGTCAAATTAGTCATTGAGGCGAGTATAGGGGCGAGCAAGAGACACCAGATTCAGCGGAATTGCGTGGCCGGTACACTGGTTAAGTTGCCACCCGTACTCTCTCGACCGAGTCTCCACCCTTATCACGTCCATCGCCTTCTTCCTGCTCTTCGGCATCCTCTGCTCGTCGACGCTTAGGTGCTGCAGGCTTTTGTAGCTGCGAACCATGAGCACTGTGCTGCCTCCCTGTCCGTGGTCTCCATCGTGAGGAGGGACGAGGTAGGAGCACACGCTGTTGTACCCGGTTCACGGGCTTGTTCACGACTACGGGCACCAGCCGTGGAAGATCGGCAGTGTCCTCGATGAGCACCGACGGCAGGTTTGGCCACTCTCTCCATTCCTCGTTGCGTATTTTTCCATCTTTCATTGTTATTACGGGAAAAAACGCCGAAACCTCAGCAGAAAAACTGTTGAGGTCCTTTTTTTTCAAACGGTAGGACGCATACAAAATTTATGTCAATTTTGATCAAACGACTGGTAGCTAGTTTTCCTGCTACGCGGCCATGGCGCCGCTACCGCAAAGACCTCAACTAGTCGAGGTCGTGTAAGCTGAAGCAACCAAGCTAAGAGAAATGGAGAAATATATACGACGGAGCACATATAGAGGCGGACACGTACGTACCCAAGAAGTCGACGCCGTTGTAGCCATTGCTGAACCGGCCGGTGGGGCGCGACGTGGGGAAGTCCACGCCGTTGTGCGGGAAATTGGCTCGCGGCACGGCGCTGCCCGGCAGGTAGTTGTTGCTGCCGACGTCCGCCGTGGAGTCGCCGAACACGTACATCGCCGGCACCTTCGCCGCCTCCGCCGCCGCCGCGCAAAGGGCCCCAAGAGCAAGCAGCAACCGTATCATCCCCGCCGGCGACGCTGCCGTAGCCATGGCCGCGCAAGTGGTGCTGGGGTACGTCGCTAAGCTAGTGCCGCTGGGTGCAGTGTAGTGATGGCTGGCTATGCCGTGCTTTGGCTTTGGCTTTGGGAGAGGGCCGAGTCCGGCAAGGCGCTTTAAAGGGGAGGAGACGGCAAGGCTTCAGGCTATAGTGGCTCGCTTTAAGACTAGCAGGGTACGGTGTTTGTGGCACGGCACTAGCACTCTGCACTGCCGCTGCTCGTGGTGGTACAAAGTTGGCTTGGTAAAGAGAGATTCAGAGATGATGTACGTGACCGCCGTGGTCCGAATCCGAGGCCCCTCAGACTTGACGCAGTCTTCGTAGACGACGGAGGACTCGAGCATATTCTACGCGTAATCATCATGCATTTTTTATCTCTTGCCACCGAGGCCTAGAAAAGGAAAAAAACAGAGGAGGAATGTGGACTGCAGCTCGATATTGTACGTGGACTAGATCTCTCGACATGCTACTTCTCCAAGTAAGAGCACCTCCGACTCGCTGGGCGTTCCTGGCCGAAATTTGTATAGCTTCGGACGCGTCAATAAACGTTCAGTTTCTTATTTGCGTTTTTAGATCGAGTTTTCATGTCATCATGTTTTTGTCTAAATTAGGATCAAATTCACCTAGTTTTTAGCATAGTTTGACACAATATGAATACAGAGCACTCATCAGCATAGTTCGGCATGAAATTAAATATAGTTCGGCATACAATAAAAATATAACATGTTTTGTCCTAGTTCGTCCAGTTGCTTGGCATCACGTGTTGTTCCTGTATTAATAGGCGCTCAATCAGATCATCCTGTAGTCATTGATGGACTATCGGGTCTCGGATCTCCTGACGCATGACGATGAAGGCAGCCCAGGTTAACGGTACCTGGTAATTAGGCTCTACAAGAGGTCCCTGTCTTTAGTATAGCTCGTTCTGCTCGACCAAACTCACTATGTCATTACTCTCATCTTCAATAATTATGTTGTGCAAGGTCACACAATAATTTATCATTTCCCACATCTGATATTTCGATCATGTCATAGCAGGTAACAGGATAACTGTAAACATATGTTGGAGAACACCAAATGCATGCTCCACGTCTTTCCTGCAAGCTTCTTGTTCTTTGGCAAACTGAGCATGCTTAGGGAATCGGGTTTGAGATAGTCTTCACAAATGTTGGCCATCTTTGATAGATGCCATCTACAAGATAGTATCCCTTGTTGTAGTGGTGCCCGCTGATCTCAAAGTCCACAGGGGGAGCATGACCTCAACAAGTTGGCAAAGACATTTGAGAAGTTGAGGACGTTGTTCGATCCTGCCATATTAAAAAAGGAGTGTCAGATCCAAAGATCATGTGTAGCAACTGTCTTGAGTATCACAGTGAAACCTCATTTGTGGCCTTTGTACATTCATTGTCAAGCAAATGGACAGTTTTTCCACTGCCAATGCATGCAGTCTATACTTCCAAGCATCTCAGGAAATCCTTTACTTTCATTGACTGCGAGGATCCGAGAAGTGTCTTCAGTAGTGGGTGTTTTCAAGTATTATTTCCCAAACACTGCAATTACTGCCCTGTAGAACCTGTACAAGCAATCGATAACGGTGGACTCGGTGATGAGGAGATAGTCATCGACACTGTCACACGGCGCTCCGTACGCAAGCAACCTCATTGCCATTATGCACTCCTGCAGTGAGGAAAACCCAACCATGCCGGTGCAGTCCTTCTTGCACACGAAATAGTGGTCGAACTCCCGGATGACATGCACGATCTCAAGGAAGAGCCTCCGGCTCATCCTAAAACGGCGTCGAAACACAGACTCTTCGTGCAGCGGCTCGTCGGCAAAGTAGTTGGCGTACAACATGCAGTAGCCCTCCATCCTCTGCCTTGCTTTGCACTTCCGGCGACCCTTCACCGAGCCTCCATGCTTCGGCACTGCAGTCTGCATGTACAGTCGGGCCAGAGAGGCGATGATCTATATGTGCTATGCATCTTCGGCGACTGCGGTGTTCTCTTCCTCCAGCAACACAGCGAACATCTCCTCATTGTCGGAGTCCATGGCTGAACAGGCAAAACGCCAAACACTTGGCGGGCGAGGTGATGGGAGCTTGGAGCGTAGCCGAGCTACGGCTAAGGAGGGGCGACGAAAGGTGTCCTAGGTCGAGGGGAGAAGGTGAGGCGACATCGGCCGACCTATCTACCGGCGTGACTTTTTCTTGGCGTGGTGGAGCTTTGGCGGCGCAGTCATGGCGACAGGGACAGCTGGGAAAAGGTCGTCGCCACGGGAGAGGCGAGTGGTAGTGGGAAATGGGGTTGTCTCTCTAACAGGGTTGGCCCACCCATGTTTTTGCTTCGTTCGACATTCCAGGGAGTTCCCAGCACCACGAGATCGGTCTAGGAACGCCGGATAAAAGTTGGGCCAAATCCGAACCAAATCGGCGTCCTGAATACGTGACTGGGCGAAAAATTGTCGTCCGGATGAAAAAATTGTCCTAGGAACGCTGTCCTGGGAACCCGAGTGGAGATGCTCTAAGAGATCTCTAACACACCTATTAGAGAAAGACGAATCCTAAAAATAACCATCATTTTAAGATTTCGAACTAAAAAATGGATCATCTGAACACCGCATATCATCATAGCCTTTAAAACTTTTAAGGGGTCGTGAAAGAATGCAACTCTTAGATACAAGGGTTTTGATCCGACTCGACGTTGGCCCGTGTCATTAGAAACCGTTGGCGGGAGGGTCATTTCAGCCCTCGTTGTCGCTCGTTCCCCTCTTCCCGCTGCTAATTGTCATGCGCCTTCGGTGATTCCAACCACACCAAGCTAATTCCTCCCGCGCAGAAGCCCATAGCGGCCTGTCGCTATCGTTCCCCATCTACGATAGATCGTAGGTTGCCACGCGACAGAGATACCGCTCACTAATTGAGATGACAACCATGGATATAACAAGCTACCATTTCAACTTCTCAACTCTCCATTGATCTAGATATGAAGCTAATCATATATATATATATATATATAAAATGAAAGCTAAAGTAACCTTAATTCGACTATGCCACTCCCGCTGCCGCCGCTCCGCGTCGTCGTCCGCCTCCTTCGCGTCGAAATCGATGTGGACGATCTTGGTGGCGCCCGCCCTCCTCATGAATTCTTCACGGCATGGCGCCTCGATAACGGTAGAGGTTGTACACCCAAGCACTACCCAGAAGCGTTGTCCCTCTTGCGCAGATTCCGGTGGAGCTGCCTCCGGTGAGCTCCACATAGCGAAAGCTCCGCTTCCTCTCCTTCTTGAACCGTTTTGGCTAGGACACGCTCATGGGTGAGTAGTGGGCCATTCCCCTCTTCCGCTCCGGAAGTAGGCACTAATGAGTCCAAAATTAAAGCATATTTACCTTATGCTTTTGCACATGTAGAGTAGGATTTTTTGTATTTTACTACGCTCGCGCGCATCTTTTTGTCCTTGTTTAAACAGGATCCCGAATTACTAAATCTCTTATAAACATATCAATTGGGATTGTCATATTATGCAGTAATATGATATTTTTAAGTGATAAATATCATTTAATTGATTTTTCCTTGCTCCTGTGAGATTGGTAAACATAGAGGAAGGCTACAGAGGGCTTTACGACCAGTTGAACGGGTAGAGCTTATCCGTATCGTTTACCCATACCACCTGTCAGCGCGTCTGCCTCGTTAAATACTCTCACCATGCGAAGACGGATCTGAGATCCGGCATTGACAGAAACTTTCAGCCTCAAAATACCACATCAATGAGGGATCTAGGGGAGGAACTAGGAGAAGGGCAAATCCTTGCTACTTCACGGATCATTGGAGTACATCGCATCATCCCCTTCATCATCAACCACTGCATCTCCATTACCATTACTGCCCCGATCTTTCAAACTTTATATCTTGTTATAATTTCAAATTTTAATTATGGTTTGCACTAGATTTATCCCCATAATTTTATCCATCCATTTGAACATGATGATGTTGTTGATTGCTTCCATGTGCGAGTAGTTTCCTTTGTTCTTGGGGAGATGGAGAAACCCTAGCATTATTATGAAATGAAATAAAGATGATCTATTACTTTTGTCCATGATCCTTTGATCTATGATACTATGTTTGATCTCTCTCTTTAGATGGTACGTATAGTCGGACACAAATCATTTGCCTCCGGAACTGATGAGAGGGTTGTCGTGGTGGTATCACGGCATATGCCATGGGTAGGCTAAAGTTGGGGCCGATGGACGTGGAGGAATCCGGGGAGGGATGATGTAGTGAAGACCACACTCATACGAACAAAGAGAAATACAATGTATATTGGATTGAAGCTCTCAAGTGGAGATGACACCTCACTCTCTACATCTAATATCTTATAACCTGGCCATACTTGTGGCTACAATCCTGCCCCTTGAGCTGTTTCCTCTATACTTCTATCTAAGCTCTCTGTGAGAGTGGAGGAAGAGGAAGAAGGAGAGCTCCTAGTGAGCAGACAGGAGAGGAGCCCCTCGGGGCCTCCTATGAACGATCCCCCTGGTGCTCCTTATAAAGGGGAGCCCAGGGGACAAGTCTTGCTCCCTACGACTAGTATATTCTCAGCATATTCCGGGCATCTTCTGGAGATGCTCAGGATATGCCTTGGCATCTTTGGAGATGCTAAGGCATATTCCTTAGCATATTCTTGGATGTTGATGGCATATTCCTTATGCCATGTGCCAGTCTGAGACAGAGGCGTCCCAAGACTGGCACGACGCTTGCGGACCTCGTCTTGGCTGATGGAGAGTGGTTGTTGATGCCGAGGATGCGTCTGGATGTGAACAATATGACATTGGAGGCAACATAATTCGGCCCAAGTGCCCTGAAAAAGATGAAGGTTCGTCCTGGTCCCTGGTTGATTCGGCCCAGAGGAGAGGTGGCCCAGCCGGGTCATAATTCGGCCCAGGCGGGGTCCCTGCGAGCCCAGGCCGGCTTGTCCCTTACTCGGCCTAAGCCGCGGATGGCCCAGCCGAGGTCCTCCAGCCCAGGCATGTCTGTATCCCATGGTGGGCCGCCTCATTCGGCACAGGCCCGTCAAGGGACGGGGAAGGATCCCAGGGATGTTGCTCTGATTCAGGCTGGTTGGCGATGAAGGCCCCACGGTGGGCCGAGCTTCCCATGCTGGCCCACCCGGGAGGAGAGGACGCGAGCGATCCTGGGGAGAGCCTTGGTGGGCTGAGTGGCCCTGGTGCCGGTCCACCTGGATCAATCCGGTGCTGTGCGGGAGTTTGGTTCGGCGCGGTTTGCGGGAGGCGAGGCGTCGGGGGAGTTCGGCGAGGGTGTATCGGCGTGCTGGGGGATCGCAACGACGTGAGGATGTGGTGGGCCGGCTCAGGTAGCTCGGCCCATCCGGGTAAGATGTTTAACTCGGCCCAAGGGAGGTAAATCTAGTCAGGCAACACTAATATCAGGCCGAATTAGACATAATTCGGCCCAGTCACGTTTTTTCCTTTTCTCTATTATTTCATTCTCTTTGTGCCTCATTTCTTTATTCTTATATGTCTATAAAAGTGTCCACTATTCTTAGGAGCTCTCTTTATATCTCAACTTTGGGGTACCGGGGGTCATATCCCCGACATTAGTCCCCGAGGCCATGTGGGATTCGTAGAATCGCTCATGGGCTTTATATTTTAAATATCCCCAGAGTTGTTTTCTGACATATAACTTCTTTGTCATTTATCTCTTGGTCGCATAACCCTTTGGGGTAAGTTTGTGACTTTGGCCTTCTTGGGCTCTGCTCATAATATTTTTGGGCAAGTTTTAGACCTCTGGCCTTCTTGGACACTGGTCATAACCCTTTTGGGCAAGTTTCTGGACTTCTGGCCTTCATGGGCACTGGTCATAACCCCTTTGGGTAAGTTTCTGAACTTCTGGCCTTCATGGGCACTGGTCATAACCCCTTTGGGTAAGTTTCTGGACTTCTGGCCTTCATGGGCACTGGTCATAACCCGTTTGGGTAAGTTTTTGGACTTCTGGCCGTCATGGGCACTGGTCATAACCCGTTTGGGTAAGTTTCTAGTTCTGGCCTTCTTGGGCATTGCTCTTTTAACCCCATTGGGTAAGTTATGAGTTCTGGCCTTCTTGGGCACTGCTCTTTTAACCTCTTTGGGTAAGTTACGAGTTCCTGCCTTCTTGGGCATTGCTCTTTTAACCCCATTGGGTAAGTTATGTGTTCCTGCCTTCTTGGGCATCGCTCTTTTAACCCCATTGGGTAAGTTATGAGTTCTGGCCTTCTTGGGCATCGCTCTTTTAACCCCATTGGGTAAGTTACGAGTTCTGGCCTTCTTGGGCTCTGCTCTTTTAACCCCATTGGGTAAGTTATGAGTTCTGGCCTTCTTGGGCATCGCTCTTTTAACCCCATTGGGCAAGTTATGAGTTCTGGCCTTCTTGGGCTCTGCTCTTTTAACCCCATTGGGTAAGTTATGAGTTCTGGCCTTCTTGGGCATCGCTCTTTTAACCCCATTGGGTAAGTTATGATCCGAGTTATCTGTTTCCAAATCAGAGTTATTTTACTCAAAATTGACTTAGGTCTTGAGTTGGAGCCCTCTGACTTGAATCCGAGGTATACGACTTAAATCCGAGTTATCTCATTCCAAATCCGAGTTACTTTACTCAATTTTGACTCATTTCCCAAATCTGAGTCATCTGACTCAAATCCGAGTTAACTCATCCTAAATCCGAGTTACTTTACTCAATTTTGACTTACATCCCAAATCTGAGTCATCTGGCTCAAATCCGAGTTAACTCATCCCAAATCCGAGTTACTTTACTCTATCTTGACTTAGATCCCGAATCTGAGTCATCTGACTCAAATCCGAGTTAACTCATCCCAAATCCGAGTTACTTTACTCTATCTTGACTTAGATCCCGAATCTGAGTCATCTGACTCAAATCCGAGTTAACTCATCCCAAATCCGAGTTACTTTACTCAAAATTGACTTTGTGTCTTAATTATGAGTCATCTGGCTCAAATCCGAGTTATCTGACTCAAATCCGAGTTAACTCAACTCAAATCCGAGTTACTTTACTCAAAATTGACTTTATGTCTTAAGTATGAGTCATCTGGCTCAAATCCGAGTTATATGATTCAAATCCGAGTTAACTCAACTCAAATCCGAGTTACTTTACTCAAAATTGACTTTATGTCTTAAGTATGAGTCATCTGGCTCAAATCCGAGTTATTTGATTCAAATCCGAGTTAACTCAACTCAAATCCGAGTTACTTTACTCAAAATTGACTTTATGTCTTAAGTATGAGTCATCTGGCTCAAATCCGAGTTATTTGATTCAAATCCGAGTTAACTCAACTCAAATCCGAGTTACTTTACTCAAAATTGACTTTATGTCTTAAGTATGAGTCATCTGGCTCAAATCCGAGTTATTTGTTTGCCATGATATAGCTTGATTTGGCGTGCTGGGGATAATTTGCCTTTAATATGGATCCGAGATATAGATCCAAGATTAAGCTTTGGGATACGATAATAGGGCTAACTGCTGAGGTATCTGATTCGAGATGTAGATAGGAGATATAGATTGGAGATGTGATAAGCTGGCCAATAATCATCCGTGATATGGGATAACCTGGCGAGATGGTGAGATATCAATCCGAGTCATAACATAACCTGGCAATCTGGGGAACTGAATAAAGCTCCGGCATGAATCAGAGATATGATTAGTATGCCGAGTCTGAATACCAATCCGAATTATAATATCCCCTGTCAAGCTGAATCAAATGTTAGTCCGGATAAGAGACAATCTACTGAGCTGAGTTAAAGGTTAGTTCGAAGCATAAACAAATTGACTCAAATTAAATCCGAATCATCAATAAGCTGGCCGGTAAGCTGAGTTAGAGGACAATCCAAAGCATACATAAACTGACTCACATTCTATCCGACTCATAAATAAGCTGACTCAAATTCCACCTGGATCATAAATAAGCTGACTCAACTTCTGTCCGAGTTATAAATAAGCTGGCTGGGGAGCTGAGTTACAGGGTAATCCAAAGAATAAGTAAACTGACTCAGAAACTATCTGAATCACAAATAAGCAGACTCAACTTATGGCCGAGTTATAAATAAGCTGGCCTGTGAGCTGAGTTACAGGGTAACCCACAGCATAAACTAACTGACTCAAAATCTATATGAATTACCAATAAGCTGATTCAATTTATGGCCGAGTTATAAACAAGATGGCGGGAGTACAGATCTAAATCAACATAACGCTCTCTTAATCCTAAGGTGACTCTATGAATAAGTTGACTAGTCCCCGGGTTAAGTTATTTTCTCCCCGGGGTGAAGGATTGAGTGCTGGTGGCTGAGTTACCTAGCACTTACAGTATACTTGAAGAAGTGTTTGGGTGAGTTTTGCTAGGTCATACCTGCCCTGCTGAGTTACTTGGTACTTACAGTAAGCTTGGAGTAGTGCTTGAGTCCTTCTTGCTGAGTCTTACCTGCTTTGATGAGTTAGACTTGGGGAGCCTCTGCGCTTACCTTTTTGTTCTCTGTTGGCTTGGTGAAGCTGAATGAGCCTTATGAGGAAGAAAGTTGATGAAGGTGTTCCCGTCCGGATGGAAACCCAACCAACGCCACTAGGAGGCCCCACGGTGGGCGCCAAATGTCGTGGTGGTATCACGGCATATGCCATGGGTAGGCTAAAGTTGGGGCCGATGGACGTGGAGGAATCCGGGGAGGGATGATGCAGTGAAGACCACACTCATACGAACAAAGAGAAATACAATGTATATTGGATTGAAGCTCTCAAGTGGAGATGACACCTCACTCTCTACATCTAATCTCTTATAACCTGGCCATACTTGTGGCTACAATCCTGCCCCTTGAGCTGTTTCCCCTATACTTCTATCTAAGCTCTCTGTGAGAGTGGAGGAAGAGGAAGAAGGAGAGCTCCTAGTGAGCAGACAGGAGAGGAGCCCCTCGGGGCCTCCTATGAACGATCCCCCTGGTGCTCCTTATAAAGGGGAGCCCAGGGGACAAGTCTTGCTCCCTACGACTAGTATATTCTCAGCATATTCTGGGCATCTTCTGGAGATGCTCAGGATATGCCTTGGCATCTTTGGAGATGCTAAGGCATATTCCTTAGCATATTCTTGGATGCTGATGGCATATTCCTTATGCCATGTGCCAGTCTGAGCCAGAGGCGTCCCAAGACTGGCACGACGCTTGCGGACCTCGTCTTGGCTGATGGAGAGTGGTTGTTGATGCCGAGGATGCGTCTGGATGTGAACAATATGACATTGGAGGCAACATAATTCGGCCCAAGTGCCCTGAAAAAGATGAAGGTTCGGCCTGGTCCCTGGTTGATTCGGCCCAGAGGAGAGGTGGCCCAGCCGGGTCATAATTCGGCCCAGGTGGGGTCCCTGCGAGCCTAGGCCGGCTTGTCCCTTACTCGGCCTAAGCCGCGGATGGCCCAGCCGAGGTCCTCCAGCCCAGGCATGTCTGTATCCCGTGGTGGGCCGCTTCATTCGGCACAGGCCCGTCAAGGGACGGGGAAGGATCCCAGGGATGTTGCTCTGATTCAGGCTGGTTGGCGATGAAGGCCCCGCGGTGGGCCGAGCTTCCCATGCCGGCCCACCCGGGAGGAGAGGACGCGAGCGATCCTGGGGAGAGCCTTGGTGGGCTGAGTGGCCCTGGTGCCGGTCCACCTGGATCAATCCGGTGCTGTGCGGGAGTTTGGTTCGGCGCGGTTTGCGGGAGGCGAGGCATCGGGGGAGTTCGGCGAGGGTGTATCGGCGTGCTGGGGGATCGCAATGACGTGAGGATGTGGTGGGCCGGCTCAGGTAGCTCGGCCCATCCGGGTAAGCTGTTTAACTCGGCCCAAGGGAGGTAAATCTAGTCAGGCAACACTAATATCAGGCCGAATTAGACATAATTCGGCCCAGTCACGTTTTTTCCTTTTCTCTATTATTTCATTCTCTTTGTGCCTCATTTATTTATTCTTATATGTCTATAAAAGTGTCCACTATTCTTAGGATCTCTCTTTATATCTCAACTTTGGGGTACCGGGGGTCATATCCCCGACAAGGGTGATACTCTTAGTGAAAACGGTTCGACTCGTCAGTGCCCATTGTTATGGACTTGGGTTTGGAGATGAAGGGGATGTTGTAGCGCGAGACGGTTAACAGACACACAGAAAGGGGACACGAGATTTAGTAAGGTTCATGCCCTCGAAGGGAAAACCCTACTCCTGCTTGTCTGTTCTTGATTGATAGCGATGCCGAAGGTTACATGGGGTGCGCAGATGTAATCTGGCGTGAGGTGTGTGTATGAGTTGGAGATATCCTCCTCGCTGCGTCCTCCTGGCCTTTATATGGAGAAGCCAGGTCTCGGGATAGGTCGAGTCGGTTACAAGTTAAAGTTTCACCCTTCAAATTTCTATCTACAGCTAGGTCTGTTCTCCAAGGAGTCTAACTTCTACCGGGCTTGGGCCATCCGGAGTCTCCTTGGGCAGCAAGTCTTTACGTGGGCCTTCACTAGGCTAAACCGGGCATACCAATGTTGTAGGGGTTTGTAGCATGGAAAACAAAAAAATTCTACCGCATTCACACAAACAAGTCAAGATCTATCTACTTGATTGTAGCAACGAGTCGATTGGAGTACCCACCCTCGAAGATTCCAAAGCGGTTAACGAGAGCAGATTCTCGTGGGTGATGTAGTCGTACACTTGTCGATCTCAAGATCGTGTAGAAGATCCTTCCGGCGCTGCGTTCCGGCAGCGCTTCCGTAGTCGGTCACACGTTCGGTACTCGATGAAGACCTTCCTTTCCCTTGTTCCAGCAGGCAGCAGAGGTTGTAGTTCTCCCCTCGTGATTCCGGCAGCACGACGGCGTGGTGTCGGAAGTAGAGGAAAGATCCCGCAGGGCTTCGACTAAGCCGGTGCGAGTTATGGTGGATCTAGGGTTTCCGACGATCCAGGTTTAGAAGGCCAGAGAGGAGGAGGTGTCGGCGACGGCTAGGGCGACGACGACGGGCCGGCGGCGCACGGTGGGGAGGGCTAGGTGTTGTAGTCTTTGGGGCAGCCCTCCCCCTCTATTTATGAGAGGGGGAAGCCTTGGGAGAGGGGAGTTTGAATCCATACCCAAACCCAAGTTGGATAGAAGGAAGGACTCTTTCCTTCTTCCACTAGGAAACCATTGTTCCAGTTTGACTTTTCAAACCTCCATTTTGACTTTCAATTTAGAGCTTTAATTCTCTCTCGCAAATGCCCAACCAAGTGACCTAGGACATGATCCAATCATTCCACTTACCCATGACACATTCATGGACCATTCCCCTTCCGGTCCGGTGAACCTTCTAGAACCTTATAGAACCTCTCCGATGAAAACATCGAAATCATTCCCGAACTCCGGAATCGGACTTTACTTATATGAATCTTACTCTCCGAACCATTCCGGATCTCCTCGTGATATCTCGAATCCCATTCGAGACTCCAAACAACATTCGGTATCCCTACTTACATTCCATGTCTACTAAACAACATTGAATCCTTAAGTGTGTCTCCCTACGGTTCGTGAATTATGCGGACATGACCGAGACACTTCTCCGATCAATAAACAATAGAGGAATCTGGAAATTCATATGGCTCCCACATATTTCAACGATTACTTTGCGATCGAATGAACCACTTACATACGATACCAATTTCTCTTTGTCTCGCGATAGTTTACTTATCCGAGGTTTGATCGTCGGTATCTCTGCATACCTAGTTCAACCTCGTTACTGATAAGTACTCTTTTCTCGTTCCCATGATATTTGATCCCTTATGAGCCAGTCACATGCTTGCAAGCTAATTGGATGACATTTCACCAAGAGGGCCTAGAGTATATCTATCTGTCAAATGGATGGACAAATCCCACTCTTGATCCATGTGCCTCAACTCATACTTTCCAAACACTCAATGCCACTTTTATAGCCACCCAGTTACGGTGTGGTGTTTGATGTCATCAAAGCATCCTTCCGGTGATGGTGATTAGCATGATCTCATGGTCAAAGGAATTAGGTTACTATGTATCAGAAAGCTTATAGCAAACGAACTATTGAAATGACTTGATCTTAATGCTATGCTTATCTATAGGAGTATGTCCATCACACCATTCTCCTAATGATATGATCTTGTTGTTAACAACATCTCAATGTTCATGATCGGGAAACCACGATCATCTATTAACCAACAAGCTAGTATTACAAAGAGGCTTTACTAGGGACTCTAATTTAGTTTACAAATCACACAAGTATTAATGTTTCCGGTTAATACTATTATAGCATGAATGTAAACATTTATCATAAGCACAAAGATATAATAATAACCACTTTTATTATTGCTCTAGGGCATATCTCCAACAGTCTCCCACTTGCACTAGAGTCAACTAATCTAGATTACATGGTAATATACCAAACACCCATGGCGGTTTGGTGCTGGTCATGTTTTGCCCTCGGGAGAGGTTTAGTCAACGGATCCGCCACATTCAGATATGTGTGTACTTTGAAAATATTTATGTCACCATCTTGGACATGCTCTCGAATAGCGTGAAAACGTAGCTTTATGTGCTTCAGCTTCTTGTGTGACCTTGGTTCTTGCGCATTGGCTATGGCGCCCATGTTATCACAATAGATAGACATTGGGTCCAGCGCACTTGGAACCACACCGAGCTCTGTAATGAACTTCTTCATCCATATCGCCTCTTGTGAAGCCTCCAAAGCAGCTATGTATTCCGATTCAGTTGAAGATCTCGCCACAACGCTTTGCTTTCCACTCCTCTAGCTAACTGTTGCACCATTCAAAGTAAATACGTATCCAGATTGAGATTTAGAATCATCCGGATCGGTGTTACAACTAGCATCGGTGTAACCATTAACAACGAGCTGTTCATCACCTCCATAAGAAAGAACCATATCCTTAGTTCTTCTCAAGTACTTAAGGATGTTTTTGACCGCTGTCCAATTATCCACTCCTGGATCACTTTGATATCTGCTAGTCAAACTAACAACATATGCAATGTCGGGTCTAGTACATAGCATGGCATACATAAGAGATCATATGGCTGAGGCATAGGGAGTCTTACTCATCCTTTCTCTATCTTCTGCAGTTGCAGGACTTTGAGTTTTACTCAAGGTCGTATTGGGCAACATGGGCAAGAACCCTTTCTTGCTATAAACCTCTTTAGAACTTTGTCCAAATATGTACTCTATGATAATGATATTAGGCGTCTCGATCTATCTCTATAAATCTTTATGCCTAATATGTAAGCTGCTTCGCCAGGATCTTTCATTGAAAAACTATTATTCAAATAATCCTTGAAACTATTAAGAAGGTGTACATCATTCCCAATCAACAATATGTCATCTACATATAGTACTAAGAATGCTACAGAGCTCCCACTCACTTTCTTGTAAATACAAGCTTCTCCATAAGTTTGTATAAAACCAAAGGTTTTGATTACCTTATCAAAACGTTGATTCCAACTTCGGGATGCTTGCTTCAATCCATAAATGGACCGTTGAAGTTTGCATACCTTGTTAGCACCTTTAGGAACGACAAAACCTTTGGGTTGTACCATATACAACTCTTCATCAATGTCTCCATTGAGGAATGCTGTTTTGACATCCATCTGCCATATCTCATAATCATAATATGCAGCGATTGCTAACAAAATCCTCACAGACTTTAGCTTTGCTGCCGGTGAGAAAGTCTCATCGTAGTCAACTCCTTGAATTTGTCAAAACCCTTTTGCGACAAGTCGAGCTTTATAGACAATAACATTACCATCAACATCTATTTTCTTCTTGAAAATCCATTTGTTCTCGACAGCCTTCCGGCCATCCGGTAAGTCCACCAAAGTCCATACTTGATTTTCGTACATGGATCCAATCTCGGATTTCATGGATTATTGCCATTTATTGGAATCTGGGCTTATCATCGCTTCCTCATATGTCGCAAGGTCATCGGTGTTGTCCACTAACATGACACTCATAACGGGATCATTCCAATCAGGAATGGTACAAGTTCTCGTTGACCTGCGAGGTTCCGTAGGTACTTCAACCGAAGTTTCATGATCAACATCATTAGCTTCCTCTCTTATTGGTGTAGGCGCCACAGGAACTACTTCTAGTTCTGCGCTACTCGCAAGTTCGAGAGAAGGTTCAACAACCTCGTCGAGTTCTACTTTCCTTCCAGACACTTCTTTTGAGAGAAACTCCTTCTCTAGAAAGGATCCATTCTTGGCAACAAAGATTTTGGCTTCGGATCTATGATAGAAGGTATACCCAATAGTTTCCTTCGGGTATCCTATGAAGACGCATTTTTCCGCTTTGGGTTCAAGCTTGTCCGGCTGTAACTTCTTTACATAGGCTTCGCATCCCCAAACTTTAAGGAACGACAATTTAGGTTTCTTCCCAAACCATAATTCATACGGTGTCGTTTCAACGGATTTAGATGGTGCCCTATTTAAAGTGAATGCGGTTGTTTCTAATGCATAACCCCAAAATGATAGCGGTAAATCTGTAAGTGACATCATAGAATGAACCATATCTAAGAGAGTTCCATTACGACGTTCGGACACACCATTACGCTGTGGTGTTCCCGGCAGTGTCAATTGTGAAAGTATTCCGCATTTCT
This sequence comes from Avena sativa, assembly GCA_916181665.1. Lineage (NCBI taxonomy): Eukaryota > Viridiplantae > Streptophyta > Magnoliopsida > Poales > Poaceae > Avena > Avena sativa. The sequence goes on along the minus strand of OV702284.1, from coordinate 262,798,630 downwards.
TTAAATGCTCGCCAAACTCGTAACTTAGATATTCACCTCCACGATCAGAACGTAGAAATTTAATCTTCTTGTTACGTTGATTCTCTACCTCACTTTTGAAACTCCTTAAACTTCTCGAAAGTTTCGGACTTATGTTTCATGAAATAGATATACCCATATCTACTCAAGTCATCCGTGAAGGTAAGATATTAACGATAACCACCGCGCGATGCTACACTCATTGGACCACACACATCGGTATGTATGATTTCCAATAAGTCCGCAGCTCGCTCCATCATACCAGAAAATGGAGTCTTAGTCATTTTTCCCATCAGACATGCTTCGCATCTTTCAAGTGATTCAAAATCAAGTGATTCAAGAAGTCCATCAGAATGGAGTTTCTTCATACGCTTCACTCCAATGTGACCAAGACGACAGTGCCACATATAGGTCGAATTATCGCTTGATTTCAAACGTTTAGCCTCAATGTTGTTGATATGTGTATTTCCACTATCGAGATTCAATAAGAATAGACCATCTATCAAAGGTGCATGTGCGTAAAACATATTACTCATATAAATCGAACAACCATTATTCTCTGACTTAAACAAGTAACCGTCTCACAATAAACAAGATCCCGATATAATGTTCATGCTCAACGCAGGCACCAAATAACAATTATTTAAGTATAAAACTAATCCCGATGGTAGATGAAGGGGTAGCGTGCCGACCGCGATCACATCAACCTTTGATCCGTTTCCCACGCGCATCGTCACCTCGTTCTTCGCTAGCTTCCGTTTATTCTGCAGCACCTGTTTCGAGTTACAAATATGAGCAACCGAACCAGTATCAAATACCCAGGCACTACTACGAGTACTAGTGAGATACACATCAATAACATGTATATCAGATATACCTTTCTTCTTGACGTTGCCGTTCTTCAAATCCGCCAAGTACTTTGGGCAATTCCGCTTCCAGTGACCTTCTCCCTTGCAGTAAAAGCACTCAGTATCAGGCTTAGGTCCAGCCTTGGTCTTCTTCGCCGGCGTGGTAACTTTCTTACCACCCTTCTTGAAGTGTCCCTTTTGCTTAGACTTGCCTTTCTTGAATTTGGTGGTCTTATTGACCAACAACACTTGGTGCACTTTCTTGATCTCCACTTCTGCAGATTTCAACATGGCAAAGAGTTCTGGCAACGTCTTGTTCATGTTCTGCATGTTGTAGTTCATCACAAAGTTCTTGTAACTTGGTGGTAGTGATTGGAGGACACGGTAAATCCCCAAAGCATTAGGAATCACAATACCCAAGCTTTGAAGTTTGTTTGTGTGCCCAGACATCTTAAGCACATGCTCACTGACGGAGCTGCCCTCTTCCATCTTGCAGTTAAAGAAATTTTCAGAAGCCTCATAGCTTTCAATTGCCGCATGAGTCTCAAAAATCAATTTGAGATCCTCGACAATATCATATGGGTCTGAATCCTCAAACCTTTTCTAAAGCTCCGATTCTAAACCATACAAGATAGCACACTGAACTATGGAGTACTGATTCTTCCGAGCGAGGTAAACATTCTTTACTTCATCGGGAGCATCATCTGCAGGTGGGTCACCCAGCGGTGCATCCAGCACATAGGTCAAATTACCAGCTGTGAGGACAATCCTCAAATTGCGGAACCAATCCACGAAGTTGCTTCCATTGTTTTTCAACTTTTCTTTCTCTAGGAACGCATTAAAATTGATGGTAGGGGCTGCCATTGATCTACAACATATTTGCAATAGTTTAGACTAAGTTTATGACAAATTGAGTTCAAATTAATAATGAAATTAAACTAGGTGAACTCCCACTCAAAACAATATCCCTCACATTGTTTTAGTGATCACACGAACCAAATCCACCATATCAACACCGATCATCACGAGAGTTGACATAGTTTCAATGGCGAACAATCGACATGTTCATCATATCTACTATATGATTCATGCTTTACCTTTCGGTGATCCGTGTTCCGAGACCATGTCTGTACATGCTAGGCTCGTCAAGATCAAACCTTAGTTTCCGCATGAGCAAATCTGGCTTGCTCACGTTGTATACACTTGCAGAATCTAACACACCCGATCATCACGTGGTGCTTCGAAACAACAAGCTTTAGCAACGGTGCTAACTAAGGGTGAACACTTTATGACTTGAAATTGATGTGCATGAGGGATCATCTTATAATGCTACCGTCGTCTACTAAGCAATACAAGATGCATAAAGGATTAACATCACATGCAATTCAATATATATGTGATATGATATGGCCTTTCTTCTTTGTGCTTCCGATCTCCATCTTCAAGCACGAACATGATCTCCATCATCACCGGCATTGCATCAAGGTCAATGACGCTTCTCCATGGTTGTCGTCCACCGGCTTCAACTATTACAACTACTTTGAATAGACACGCGGGTCTTAACATAAATTAAAGACAACCATATGGCTCCTGCCGGTTGCCAACTTACAATAAGGAACATTGCATACATCAAATAAAATCACAATCATGGCCATATCACATCACTGCACACCCCTGCAAAACAAAGTTAGACGCCTCTACTTTCTTTGCATATTTTACGTGGTTTGGGGCTTTCAATAAGTGTCGTTCTAACTTACGAACAAGAACCACAACATTGATACTAGCATTGTTGATCACCCGTTGTAAATTGGATCTTAACTATGCTAGGAGAAACAGGCACCCGCAAAGCCACTTATGCAATACAAGTTGCATGTCAAGCGTGGAGCAAATCTCATGAACGATGTCATATAAGGTTAGCCCGGGCCGCTTCATCCCAACATACCGCAAGATGCAAAGTACACAAGAAGCAATCGACAATAAAAGCATCAACGCCCACAATGACCATTGTGTTCTACTCGTGCAACAGATCTACATATAGACACGGCTCTGATACCACTGTAGGGGTTCGTAGCATGGAAAACAAAAATTTTCTATCGCATACAAACAAACAAGCCAAGATCTATCTACTAGATTGTAGCAACGAGTCGATGGAATAACTTACCCTCGAAGATTCCAAAGCGTTTAACGAGAGCGGATTCTCGTGGGTGATGTAGTCGTACTCTTCCCGATCTCAAGATCGTGTAGACGATCCTTCCAGCGCTGCGTTCCGGCAGCGCTCCCGCAGTCGGTCACACGTTCGGTACTCGACGAAGACCTTCCTCTCCCTTGTTCCAGCAGGCAGCGGAGGTTGTAGCACTCTCCTCGCGATTTCGGCAGCACAACGGCGTGGTACCGGAAGTAGAGGGAAGATCTCGCAGGGCTTCGCCTTAAGCCGGAGCGAGTATGGTGAAGTATGAGAGAGGGCTATTAGTGGTCTAGGGATTAGACACACCAATTAGAAGGCTCTAAACCGAAGGCTAGGGCAATTAGAAGCTCTAAACCAAAACGGCTCTAAACCGGAGATTAGAGGATAGGAACTTGTGTATCTAGAGGAGGAGGCCCTGCCCCTCCTCTTATAGGTGGGAGGCGCGGCCAAGGGGAGGGGATTCCCTCCCCAAGTCGGCCTTGGTTGGCGCGCCGGCTTGGGGAGGAGACTCCTCCCCCAAGTCGGTTTCAACCACCTCTTGCTTGTTTCCCACAGTTTCTTGTTTTAGCCGTTTGACTTTCAAACTGGACATTTGACTTTTCTGTTTTAGGATTCAATTTAACCCTTTATTTGGAACAGCAAGAACACTTAGTACATGATGCAATCATTCCAATATGTAATGACACATTCATGTACCCCTCCCCCCTCCCGGAGTGCCGGACATTCCGGAACCTTCTAGAACATTCACCGGAATCATTTCCGAACTCCGAAACGGGACTTTCCTTATATGAATCTTATTCTCCGGACCATTCCGGATCACCTCGTGATATCCCGGATCCCATCCGAGACTCCGAACAACATTCGGTCTCTTTCTCATAATACCATAACTACTCAAAACAACGTCGAATCCTTAAGTGTGTCTCCCTACGGTTCGTGAATTATGCGGACATGATCGAGACACTTCTCCGAACAATAACCAATAGAGGAATCTGGAAATTCATATGGCTCCCACATATTTCTACGATTACTTTGCGATCGAATGAACCACTTACATACGATACCAATTTCCCTTTGTCTCACGATAGTTTACTTATCCGAGGTCATGATCGTCGGTATCTCTGCATACCTAGTTCAACCTCGTTACTGATAAGTACTCTTTTCTCGTTCCCGTGATATGTGATCCCTTGTGAGCCAGTCACATGCTTGCAAGCTAATTGGATGACATTCCACCGAGAGGGCCCAGAGTATATCTATCCGTCATATGGATGGACAAATCCCACTCTTGATCCATGTGTCTCAACCAATACTTTCCGAACACTCAATGCCACCTTTATAGCCACCCAGTTACGGTGTGGTGTTTGATGTCATCAAAGCATCCATCCGGTAAAGGTGATATGCACGATCTCATGGTCGAAGGAATTAGGTTACTATGTATCAGAAAGCATATAGCAATTAAACTATTGAAATGACTTGATCTTTATGCTACGCTTATCTATAGGAGTATGTCCACCATATCATTCTCCTAACGATATGATCTTGTTGTTGATAACATCTCAATGTTCATGATAGGGAAACCACAATCATTTATCAACCAACAAGCTAGTGAAGTATAGAGGCTATACTAGGGACTTCAAATTAAGTTTACAAATCACACAAGTATTAATGTTTCCTTGTTAATACTATTATAGCATGAATGTAAACATTTATCATAAACACAAAGATATAATAATAACTACATTTATTATTGCCTCTAGGGAATATCTCCAACACATATCACATCACAACACACCCCTGCAAAACAAAATTAGACGCCTCTAATTTTCTTTGCATGTTTTACGTGGTTTGGGGCTTTCTGTAAGTGTCGTTCTAACTTACGAACAAGAACCACAACGTTGATACTAGTCTTGTCAATCACCCGTTGTAAATTGAATCTTAACTATGTTGGGAGAAATAGGCACCGGCAAAGCCACTTATGCAATACAAGTTGCATGTCAAGCGTGGAGCAAGTCTCATGAACAATGTCATGTAAGGTTAGCCCGGGCCGGTTCATCCCACCATCCCGCAAGATGCAAAGTACACAAGAAGCGATCGACAACAAAAGCATTAACGCCCATAATGACCATTGTGCTCTACTCGTGTAACAAATCTACATATAGATACGACTCTGATACCACTGTAGGGGTTCGTAGCATGGAAAACAAAAAAATTCTACTGCATGCACACAAACAAGCCAAGATCTATCTACTAGATTGTAGCAATGAGTCGATTGGATTACTCACCCTCGAAGATTCCAAAGCGGTTAACGAGAGCAGATTCTCATGGGTGATGTAGTCGTACACTTGCCGATCTCAAGATCGCGTAGACGATCCTTCCGGCGCTGCATTCCGGCAGCGCTTCCATAGTCGGTCACACGTTCGGTACTCGATGAAGACCTTCCTTTCCCTTGTTCCAGCAGACAGCGGAGGTTGAAGTTCTCCTCTCGCGATTCCGGCAGCACGACGGCATGGTGTCGAAAGTAGAGGGAAGATCCCGCAGGGCTTTGCCTAAGCCGGTGCGAGTTATGGTGGATCTAGGGTTTCCGGCGATCTAGGTTTAGAAGGACAAAGAGGAGGAGGATATGTCGACGACGTCTAGGGCGACGGCGACGGCGACGGTTCGGCGGCGGCGCAAGGCGGCGGAGGCATGGCGGCGCTCGGCGGAGGCTGGCGGCAGCGGCGTGCGGCGGCGGCAGCGGCGGCGCACGGTGGGGAGGGCTAGGTGTTATAGTATTTGGGGCAGCCCTCCCCCTTTATTTATGAGAGGGGGCAGCCTTGGGAGAGGGGAGTTTGGATCCATACCCAAACCCAAGTTGGATAGAAGGAAGGACTCTTTCCTTCTTCCACTAGGAAACCATTGTCCAGTTTGACTTTTCAAACCTCCTCTTGACTTTCAATTTAGAGCTTTAATTCTCTCTCGCAAATGCTCAACCAAGTGACCTAGGACATGATCCAATCATTCCACTTACCCATGACACATTCATGGACCATTCCCCTTTCGGTCCGGTGAACCTTCTAGAACCTCTCCGATGAAAACATTGAAATCATTCCCGAACTCCGGAATCGGTCTTTCCTTATATGAATCTTATTCTCCGGACCATTCAGGGTCTCCTCGTGATATCCCGGATCCCATCCGAGACTCCGAACAACATTTAGTATCCCTACTTACATTCCATATCTACTAAACAACATTGAATCCTTAAGTGTGTCTCCCTACGGTTCATGAATTATGCGGGCATGACCGAGACACTTCTCCGATCAATAACCAATAGAGTAATTTGGAAATTCATATGGCTCCCACATATTTCAATGATTACTTTGCGATCGAATGAACCACTTACATACGATACCAATTTCCCTTTGTCTCGCGATAGTTTACTTATCCGAGGTTTGATCGTCGATATCTCTGCATACCTAGTTCAACCTCGTTACTGATAAGTACTCTTTTCTCGTTCCCATGATATGTGATCCCTTGTGAGCCAGTTACATGCTTGTAAGCTAATTATATGACATTTCACCGAGAGGGTCCAGAGTATATCTATCCGTCATATGGATGGACAAATCCCACTCTTGATCCATGTGCCTCAACTCATACTTTCCGAACACTCAATGCCACTTTTATAGCCACCCATTTACGGTGTGGTGTTTGATGTCATCAAAGCATCCTTCCGGTGATGGTGATTAGCATGATCTCATGGTCGAAGGAATTAAGTTACTATGTATTAGAAAGCTTATAGCAAACGAACTATTGAAATGACTTGATCTTAATGCTACGCTTATCTATAGGAGTATGTCCATCACACCATTCTCCTAATGATATGATCTTGTTGTTAACAACATCTCAATGTTCATGATCGAGAAACCACGATCATATATTAACCAACAAGATAGTATTACAAAGAGGCTTTACTAGGAACTCTAATTTAGTTTACAAATCACACAAGTATTAATGTTTCCGGTTAATACTATTATAGCATGAATGTAAAAATTTATCATAAACACAAAGATATAATAATAACCACTTTTATTATTGCCTCTAGGGCACATCTCCAACAAATGTGAGATACCCGTAGGGCATATCCATGTCACTTAGGACGTGTATGGAAATATGTCCAGTGTTACTTTTGTGACTATAAGCATTGGAACCTACATGGTTAAAGGAGAAATAAAGAGAGATTCACTAAGCTAATTACTATATCGATGAGAAAACCCTTAATTGTGATGGTTTGTACGAGTGATTGCTCTAAGGTATCGCAGTGATTATTTAGAGATGACCTCATTACCTGACTCAAGAAAGCGACTGTCCACGAGTCTTGTAGAGAATATTTTATTATGTAACTCTCTCCACACATGTCATGACACAAGAAATAGATTATCCTAATTATGATTAATTACAATATGCTGGTGGTGTATCCTACATCCCCGAGAATGCTTTAGACTTATTGAGTTCCAACGCTTTCGTTACATTCTTTACTTTACTTGATTTATTTACTTTTCTGCATTCAATCAAAATTATTTCAAACACCCTTTACTCGAAATCAAAGACAACTTAGAGCATCTCTAGCTGATACCACTGCATCCCGCGGTACTGCCAAACGCAGATGCGGAGTACCACAAACCTGTTTTGTAGTATGAAAAACGCTCGGCCAGAACAGATACACTACATCCAAACTACATATTTTTAAAAATCACACATTAGCGCCAGATTCATACATATGGAAGGTTTTGATCATCAGGATCGATATATGTACAGCAAAATTTGATGCCGCGCTCTACATCCACTCTAGACCTAGCATCTACGTAGCTCCACCGGTGATACCTACTCACCTAAGCATCTACGGCGACGGAGGCGCGAGCTTACTTGTCGTTGGAGTCGGTGGTGTCGTTGTCGCTGTAGTCGACAACGAGGCTCGGGAGCCGTGCCTGGTGCTCGTGGGCGGAGAGGTGTATGGCACAACGAAGATCACGCTTCTCCGCGGCACGTGCAAGGCGGCGGTGCTTCGCACAATCCACGATGTCGTTGAACATGGTGCAGATGGAGTTGAACTTCACCTCGTTCACCGAGAGCTCCTCGTGCTCGTCGTCCGAGTTATAATCGTCGGCAAGAGCGGGCGCGGGAGCGGGCTCACGGACGACCGGTGTGGCCACGCGGAGTTCTGGGCCAGCGTGAGCAAGCTACCCGCCTCAGACATCGTTCGCGTCATGGCCGAAAGGAAGCCCTGCTCATGCAGGTGAGGCCACACGGGTGCACGCAAGGGCGCCGCGCGCGCGTCCCTACTCGGAGCGGCGCAGCGTACCTCATCCTCCTCTGACAGCGGTGCGCGACCTCGCAAGCCGGAGATCCCACTGTGGCGCAGAGAAGCAAGGCCGCGTCATCCCAAATCATGGCACGATTGGTTGTCCATGCCAAGATGGGGGGTCGACACAGAGGTGGGCGGCGGCGATGTGATTTTCATCGGTGGAGGTGGCCGGAATAGGAGACGGGGACGGGCGACGGCGAGGGTTTCTGCACGGAGGAGGAAGTGGAAAATGGATGTGGGATACCGCATCCATCCCCCCTCCTGCACCGAATATATGCGGGACGAATGAGCATCGATGCGGGATACCGCAAATAAATTTGCAGTTTTCGGCCCTTTACGGTATCTCAAAAGGACTTTTTTTGCCTCGGTACCGCATATCGACACAAAAATTTGCGAGCCGGCCGATATGCGGTATCTGCTAGAGATGCTCTTACAAGTATTCTTTGGTAGATAGTGACGAGAGGCATAAAGACCTTAACCAAATAGTTTTCTGTGGATTCGATACTCTTATTTTGAAACTAGCTACAATCGATCTGTGACTTTGCAGTCATCAGGCGCTGACGCTCCTCGATCTGCATCATCAATTCTTGTCGTGCAAGAGTGGCGCCATAGGCATCCCAGCGTAGCTAAGCTTGAAGCCGGCCAAAAACCTAGCGTGCGGCTGTGCGAGGATGTCGTATTGGGCGAACATCACGACCTTGTAGAAGTTGAGATTGGACGTCTCCATGGCGGTGGGGAGGAGAGTGTGGGGGTGGGATGAACCGGCCGGCCATGGACATATATAAACAGAGACGATGAAGCGATGCCAAGACTCAAAAGAGAATACTCTTTTTTAGGGATTGCAAATACGTGTCTATTTTGTGTAAAATCGTGTTTTTCTCGGACTTTATACTCGTTTTAAATACCGAACTTTTAAGGAGAGTACTAGAGATGCTCTAACTTCATGATCTGTTTTGTGAGATCCCTGGTGTCCCATTGCTCTGTCAAATGTTGTAGCGTACGCAGAAAATCCCCAAATCCCAAGCGGGTAACTTGACTTAACCAGAATCTGTTGCTTCTATTCTTACAAAAATTGTTGCTTCGATCAATACACTTGTCATTTGGAATATATTCTACTCCTACCTAACATTCTCGGGAAAAATTCGACCTACTATCGATTCGCTTGTACAGGCACAGCTAGCGAAAACACGTTTACAAGACTTCAAGGATAGAAAACACACCTAGAATCTAACTAATGGCGCACCACGCGGTTAATAACTTTTTGATGTGTGCATCTGAATGATAATTGAAGCATGCTAGCTGGAGTGGACACCCAAGCAGGTTGCGCTAGCGGTAGCCCATTCTTGTACGTTTAAAGCATCTAAATAATTCTCGCTTTACGCTTGGCTCTTTTCATATTGTTACTACCATTACATTACTTACAACTGAAGCTAGGAGTAGTGTCAGATGCAGCGGACAGAAGAAAAGAAGATCCTGCTGTGCACATATACTTTTCTTTTTTACCTTTTTGAAAGCAACAAAAATGAAACGACAGCAGTGGACAGAGGAGCCTTTTCCTTTCGAGATTGGGGTGATCTCTGCTTCACTTTCAGATGCTGCGCTATCTATCTGCACGAACGCCTTTTACCCGTTTACCCCGTGTCGCTATTGGGTTCGCGTCACCCTCTTCTTAAATTAACAGTGCTACCTGGCCTTCTCCAAAACGCCGCCGTTTGAGACATTCACGCGGTGAAAAGTGTGATTGATATAAGAACCCTAGTGATCGAGCCATCGTCTCATCGAGTGTGTGATGGATTGTTTAATCTGTAATCGAGTTGGCACCACTGAGTGGTGCCAGGAGAACTTGGTAATCAAGGTCAGTTAGCTTTTCTCCCCACTCCCCAAAGACACATGATCGTATGATTCGTACGCACTAACTTATGTATAATCGAGCCGTTCTTTTTCGCATCTTCTCTTTACAGTACGTGCGGCCCCAAGTGCTCGACTCAGTTGATTGCGCACGAATCTACATGAATAATATCACAGGTTCTCGCAGTGCTCATTCGGGTTCAGATACAGATCGATCGTCGAAATTCTGTGCCCTTCCCTTCCCGTGGTAAATAGCTCTGATTTCGAATTGCAATGGTGAAGAAACCATTTCGGCCGGAAAGAGTCCAGAGGCATTGCTGATTCTGGGAGTCGACATCCCCGGTCATGACTATATCAGCATTGAGGCGTTGTATTGTTCTTCAATGCTTCGGTATTGTAGAAGAATTATGGGAGGATGCACAACTTTAATAGGGCCGGCTGTCTTATATATATATAGACAAATACAGGTACAATCCTAAGGGTACAAGGAGACCTATACAGAGTACAATATACGTATCTCACCCTTCCCCCCCTCCCCCCTCCCCCGCAGTCGAAGGGTCGATACTGACACATAGACTGAAGCGAAACTCATCGAAGGTCGACGTCGGTAATCCCTTCGTCATGATATCCGCAAATTACTGACTGATCGGTACGTGAAGAACTCGAACGTTACCGAGAGCAACTTGCTCACGAACGAAATGGATGTCCAGCTCGACGTGCTTGGTGCGGCGATGATGAACGAGGTGGGCGGAGAGGTAGACAGCCGAAACATTGTCACAGAACACCACCGTGGCCTTATCGACAGGACAAGAGATCTCGGAGAGAAGCTGACGAAGCCATGTGCATTCGGCCACGGCGTTAGTCACGTCCCGATACTCGGCCTCAACACTCGAGCGAGAGACGGTGGGTTGTCGCTTGGAAGACCAAGAGACAAGCGACGAGCCAAGGTAGACGCAGTAGCCCGAGGTGGACCGCCGCGTGTCAGGGCAGCCAGCCCAGTCCGTGTCCGAGTAGGCGACAATGTCCGTCGACGGCGAGGCATGCAACGAGAGGCCGAGATCCATAGTGCCGCAGATGTACCGAAGTATCCGCTTCACTGCTGTCCAATGGGCATTCCGAGGAGCATGCATATGCAACCACACCTGCTGCACGACATACTGCAACTCTGGATGTGTCAACGTCAAGTACTATAGAGTGTTGACGATGGAGCGGTAGAACGACGCGTCAGAGGCCAGCGAACCATCGCTGGCCGAAAGCTTGGCCTACGTGTCGACTGGAGTAAGCGCGGGGTTATAGTTAAGCATCCCAGCACGCTGGAGGAGCTCATGGGCATACTTCCGCTGATGAAGAAAGAACTCGTCCACGCGCCGGACGACCTCGATGCGGAGGAAGTAGTGCAGCGGGCCAAGGTCCTTAAGTGCGAACTCAGCGCGAAGGCGGTCGGTGAGCTGTCGAAGGAGGCCAGCAGTGCATGCCGTCAAGATGATGTCGTCGACATATAGCAGCAGATAGGCGGTGTCGGTGCCTTGGCGATAGACGAACAACGACGCGTTGGAGCGCGTAGAGCGGAACCCGAGATGATGCAGAAACGCGGCGATGCGCTGGTACCAGGAGTGTGGGGCCTGCTTTAGTCCATACAAGGACCGAGAAAGCAGACACACATGGTCCAGATGCTCGGCGTCGACAAAACCGATGGGCTGCTGATAGTACACCTGCTCAGAGAGATGGCCGTGGAGGAAGGCGTTGGAGACATCCATCTGATACACCGGCCAGGCACAAGAGACGACGAGGTGCAGGACGGTGCGGATCGTGCCTGACTTGACAACCGGGGCAAACGTATCCGTGAAGTCGACGCCGGCGCGTTGGCAAAAACCGCGAACCATCCAACGGCCTTATAGCGCTCCAGAGCGCCGTCAGGACCCAGCTTGTGCTTGAAGACCCACTTTCAGGTGATGACGTTGGCGCGAAGGGGCGAGGGACCAGCTCCCAGGTACGGTTGCGCTGTAGCGCATCGAACTCCTCCTGCATCGCGGCGTGCCACTGCGGGTCGCGCAAGGCGGTCCGGGTAGAGGTAGACACCTGCGAGATCGCGGACGTAGAGGCAGTCTAGACGTACTGGTCGGCGGTGTATGTAACATCCCAGCATTAGAGCTTAGAAATAAGCTGAACACAGGTGTGTGCATTGCATTCATGCATAGAAAATCTGAATAATTTTCGCGCTTTTAAATAAAAACTTGTCAAAGTGATTGAAGCTTCTCTTAACCTGATGGAATTGAAATAGATCATCAAGTTGACTGTGATAAGTTTCAATATGACCTTTGCTAAAACCTTATTTCGGGTAAATATGATTTGATCTAAGGGTAGATCAAATGTAATGAAATTAAACCCTAATACATTACTTTGTGATTTATACTTGATCCTTAGGTGATCATATCATTGTATTCATTATAATCACCCATAAATACCAAATTATAAATATAACACAAATAATAAGAATGTAACAACTATATCTTAATCTCATCTACTTATACCATGAGTATCATGGAAATACCTAACTTCAACTTTTTATTGAGATTGAGTAGGAAAGAAACCAAGTCAAGGTCATTCACCACATATCCTCTTTTCCATATCAATCTTTATGGAATCCTATCTCAATACCAGTTGTTCATCAATGTTGAGTAACCAACTATTGATTCACCAATTCTTAATTTATCAACTCTTGATCATATCATGGCATTTACTTAAGGCTTATAAAGAAAGAAGTAAGAAGAGATAAATAGTGATGCTAGTCTAGATGTCATCTATAGGATGGGAGTGATTTGAGGAAATCAAATCAATATGGTAACAAAGAAGATTACAAGAATGAAATCTAAAGATAGTTACCAGGAGTAGTCCTATTGGATCAAGAGGGTATAGTCAATGAATTATAACTCTTAATCCAATAGAGCTAAACAAAAGATAAATAGAATACAAATGTAGTGTTGTATTGAAGATGTCTTGTTTAGTCAACTGAAACCTGAACCATAAAGGATCAAAGGATCATGCCTTACTCACCAATATTGAATGCTTATACCAAATATAAGTGACATTGGTGGATAAAATATGATTGAACCATAGTATAGATATATTATCCTAGGTTATCCATTACAGGTCACATTAATATAATGTGAGGTTGGAATGTTAGATATTGGAGTCTAGTAGATACAAGATAGTAGGATTAAAATAATGTTAGAGCAACATTGAATTAAAGAAGTAGTATTTTTCTCTTGGAAATACTAAAAACTAGAGGAGAGTAGAACTTGTTATAAACCTCTATTAGAGTAGAATTTGTGATGGATGATTTAGAAAGGGTATGAATGGAATTAGAAGTAACCACTTATTGAATTGGGGATTATCAGCAATAGAGTAGTTAATATAGCCAAGTATGGATATAAAGGATTATGAAAGGCTTTGATGACAAGCTCGTTGGATGTATAAATGGCTTTAGAAGCATAAAATGTGGATAAGAATATTCTTGTGAAGCAAAGCTTATCATGTTAACACATGATGATGGATATAGAGAAGTAATATATCTAGGAAAGGAATTCCTTAATTAGAAGTCCAGAAATATGAAGTATGGAATATAGGAATACTTGTTAAACACTAAACCCTAATTCTAGAACCAAACATATTATCTATTTCATCTGATTGATTTATTATCTTAAATCCACAATGGTTCATAGGAATATTTTCCTATAGCAAATCACCTGAGCACATCTTTAACATTTTCAACCATCATTACCATAGGTGCTTAGGAACAATCTTCATTAATTCTTTCTCATAAGTTATCCTAGAAAACAAGTCTACTATTTTACTTTGAATGGTGATATTATTAAATTCACCAACATAAAGACAATCTGTCTTAGCCATTAATTTTATTCACATCAATAAAGGAAATATGAGAATATTAAATCTTCTAAGAATTGATGGTAAAGCATTTTCAATTCAAACTTTATCTCATTAGTTAGTAGTAAAACATTCTATAATAAGTTTATGAATTTATGCCCAATTAAATTCATATTAAAGAGCTCTCACAAATAATAATAGGAAAGGTATATAGATAAAAAAACCTTCAGTCCATGCTGGCATCAGCATTACCTAATAAATACATTTAGTTATTTAATCAAGAAATTCATAAAATGATTAAATCTTGTAAATTTGATATGTTTTGTTTTATAAATTAGAAAAATACATATAATATATGAAAATGTTTAGAAAAATAAAATCTACAACTTAAAACTATTATTAAATATTATTATGATTATTATTTAAATAAATATTATTTAATAATACTTTATAAAGTCTTAATACTTTGATAATTAATATTTTAATAATAGTAAATGTTAAAAATCTAAATAAAATACTAAAAATCTTAGAAAAATAAGAATTAAAGTTTAAAACTATAATCATTCATTATTATTCATCTTAATTAAATATTTATTATTTATTAAGTATTTTTAAAGTAATAAACCTTATTAAAATCATATCTTATTATTTATAAATCACAAAAATAAATGTAATGTACCAGAATGATCACAAAAATAATAACTACATGTTAAAAATGTATTTCACTTTTGAGTTAAATAAAAAGTTAAACACTTTTATAACTTGAATTTAAAACCTATTTCCTTAATTAATAATTCATATAAAGATAAATAAAACTTGTAAATAATTCTAAAAATTAACCAATTAAATGTAATAAATAGTATTAATCTTAAATACTAACATTATGAGGTCAAAATGATTTAACACCATTTAAATGCAATCTTGTTGAATGATCCTTCAACCATAAGTATAAATTATTTTATAAAAGAATTCTTATCTAATAAAAATCTCCAAGAATAATTTGTAAAGAGATAAAACCTATTCCTTTATTGTAATCACAAGTTTATAAACAAATCAAAACACTATAAGTGAGTTAATAAGAAGTAAATAATGTTGTTTACTTATTCACAAACCTTAACCACACCCATATAAGGAGACATATTCCTTTATACCATTATAATGTAAAGAAATCACTACTCCAATAGAAGTAATGACATTCTTAAGTAACTTTAAAGAAATATCATAAGGTGAACAAGACATAAGAATAACCAGCATTACACCTAAATTCCATCTATGTTTTAAAGTTAATTTTAGTCTACCAAACTTTAAATATAATACTAAATACTTTATTACATGTTTTATAGTTAACTTTGGTCTGTTACAATTAAGTTATAAAGCATCTTAATACCAAACCAACCCAGTTAAAAACCAATACAATTAAGTCTCAAATACTACTAATTTTATTATTCCAGTAAAGGCAATTCTTTCTGACTTAAAGACTATAACTAGAAAGAACACCTCATAAGGTTAACTTGAAAGCTTAAATGCTTCTACTTAGTTGAGTAAGATTTTCTTCAAAAGTTATTCGGTTTTCCACTTCAATCAACATATGACAATTAATAGTAAACACCTTACTTGATACTTACTTGTATAATAAGATTGGTAATACTTAAATTCTTTAAAGTGACATTAATTGTAAAGTAAAACTTGAAGATAAACAAATAAGATGGAAACAACCTTGAGTAGCATTCCATACTATGTATTTTATTGTTGTATAAATACATGTTGTATTCCACACACTCACAAGCCTTAATAAGAAGCACATTTATAAAACTTAATCTAAAAAGGCAACACATTCCAAGGAAACCCTTTCCAGAATCCAAACCCTAAAACAACGTTATTCTCGGGATTCGCGTTTATCAACTTGCATTACATTATTTATGCATAAAAGCATCTTGCGTCTTTAAACATTAGTCCTTACCGGACCAATGATGCAGATTTCTGCAATTGGATCTTATATTGTCTTGAAGACCGTGAGTGCATAATCTTGCAATCACAAAAGGCAAGTTCACACTTGCTCATGTCCTTTGATTATTTTCTGTAAATTATTTTACAAATTCAGTGTTGTCATCACCTGCATTTGAAAAAGGACAGAAAACACTATTTTCGTAATAATGTGATTATAGGTTTATTACCATGAGGTAATAACCTACTATAAGAGTTCCGGTGGTAAAGGAACATATTATCTAGGACTTAACAACCAATGTCGCCAGTGATTCTTGCGCCGTATATTACGCGTTGACCATGAGATTTGGAATGGGATGAAGAAGTCAGCTGTATCTTTTCCCTCTCGCATGGAGCTGGATGTGTCGGTCGTGGCTGTTATCACTTGTAGCGTGCATATTATTTATGGTAATTCATAGAGGATATGCAGCATATGGGTGGGAGCCCTCAACGTCCCACGATAGTTCCGGCATCTGAACGGTCTGTACTGCCATTGCCGTCATTCAATAGGTGGGCTGGCGTACACCAAGGAGACATGCGGGGTCGCGAAGAAGGCAGTTATTGGCTTGGGTCTTAGTCTGGGCCTCACACCAAGGAAGTGTGAACGGGTTCGCGGCCCGGATGTGCAACAAAGCTAAGATCTCTCATGGGTAAAGTGATGCACCTCTGCAGAGTGTAAGAACTGGAACTTGTTACTCCCTGTTCCAGGAAGGAGCTGCGAACATGGCGGGAAAGGAACCCCATGAAGGTTCTAGTAAACCCATGAAGGCTGATGGACATAGATTTTCAGAATAAAAGCAACCTTTGAAGAAATGTTTATGAAAACTTGCATTGCCTACGACCTACGGTCTGTGGCTGTAGATATAGTGCATCAAACACTCCTTTTCTAGTGAATTTGCTGAGTACGCTCGTACTCAAAGTATCTTCTTAACCCTTGCTAGATTCTGAAGCCATTAAAACGATATCTACACCAAGATATGCTCCAGGACTTATCAAGACCAGCTAAAGCTCTTCAAGGAAGTCAAGAAAGTCAACATATACATCAACTCAAGTGAAGACGAAGTTTCTGATTAGATAAGAATAGAATTTCTAACCATAGAACCTACTTCTGTAGAGTATTGCAATAGCAATGCAAGCCAGTGGTTCAGCTACTAGTTTTATAAGTATGGTAGCTATGAGTTATTTATTCTTGATTCTTCTTCGTAAGAAGTTTCTTTCTCTCTCTTTAACCTAGAGTGTTCTCTGGATCTTGTGTAAAGAGTTGAGTTGTAACCTATAGTCATGTCTTGGACCTGCTATGTTTCTGTTGTACTACTCTGAGGGATGTAATACTAGTGAACGGTGTTTCATTGGTGTTATGTCAACGACTATAGTGTACTACATCATGCAGTGGTATGCTGGGTCACCGCAGGGTAGCAGGTGGACGACCGGCGCATACCCGCACGCGCACGAGTGACGACACTCGCATGCGGAGCGGGCAGGACAGGCACATCGTCCGCAGCCAAAGCAGGCGATGAAGCCGGTGAAGACGGGGCCGACGAGGAGGGTGTCGAGCTGGAAGAGGACGACGAGGGCGACACGGGTGGTGTCGCTGGTGCGGGCGGAGTCACCGGCCTAGGCGGAGACGGAACCACGACGGGTGGCGACCCGGGCGGCGACACGGGCCCGTGCGCCGAGGGACCAGGCGAGGCGGAAATAGACGGGGCCGCCGCTGTCATTCGTCGACGAGCAGGGCCGGCCTTAGGGGCCAGCGGGCGTCGTGGGTGTTTTTGAAGGAGTCGTCAAGAGTCTCTGCTGAAACGGAAACACCAACTCGTCAAAGTAAACGTGCCGTGAGGTGATGATGCAATGAGAGACGGGATCGTAGCAACGATAGCCCTTGGTGTTGGCTAGGTAGCCGAGAAACACGCAAGGGAGAGAGCGCGGCGCAAGCTTGTGCGCGGCGGTGGCGGCGGTGCTAGAGTAGCAGCAACAACCGAAGATGCGAAGATCATCATAGGCGGAGGCACACCAAAGAGGAGATGGTGCAGCGTGTATTGCCAGCGAGAACGGCAGGGGCAGATGTTGACTAGAAGAGTAGCCGTGGCAAGAGCATCCGGCAAGAACCGTGGTGGCATGTACGCATGGAACAAAAGGGTGCATATGCAGTCGTTGAGAGTACGAAGGATGCGTTCAGCATGACCGTTTTGTTGATAAGTGTAGGGACACGTGAGACGGGAGATAGTGCCATGAGAGGTGAGAAGGGTAGGATGATGATGTTGTCGAACTCTTTGCCGTTGTCGGTTTGTAAGGCATGGATGGGGAGACCGAATTGGGTGGAGACGTAGGAGAAGAAGGAGGTGAGGGTGGCGGGGACGTCGGATTTACAGCGGAGGGGAAAAGTCTACGCAAAGTGCGAGTAATCATCCAAAATCACAAGATAGTAAGTATAGCCAGAATTACTCAGAACAGGCGAGGTCCAAACATCACTATGAATAAGTTGAAACGGAAAAGACGCAACTGTGGAGGAAGAACTAAACGGAAGACGAACATGTTTGCCTAGACGACATGCTTCACAAGAATGAGCATCCGTTTTATTACAAGAAAAGAGAATCCTCGCATTATTTAACAAAGGGCGGTGGAGCTAGGATGCCCGAGGCGGGCGTGCCAGAGGTCGACACCGGCGGAGAGGGCGAGATGGCTGCTGGTGGCGGGGGAGGACGACCGAACAGGGTACAAATCGCCAGGGCTGTCACATCGGTGGAGAAGCATCCGGGTACGACCATCCTTAATAGAAAAACCAGAAGTGTCAAATTCCACGGTCACAGAATTATAACGAGTGAGAGAACAAACAGAAACAAGGTTTTGTATCAAGTTAGGAGAAACGACAACATTATTGAGGGATAGAGGAGTGGAGGTGGAGGAAAAGGAGGCGGAGCCGGTGTGAGTAATGGTAAGAGCATGACCGTTGCCAACGATTATGCAAGAAGAAGTAGAAGTGAGAGTGGAAGTGGAGAAGTTACCGGGGTGAGAGGACATGTGCGCGGAGGCATCGGTGTCCATGAACCAATCGCCACCACCGCCATACGAGCCCCCGGTGGGAGCGGTCTGGAGAGCGGTCAGCAGCGCGGGGTCCCACTAGACCAACGACGGGGGTGCATGGTAGTAGCCGGTGGGATTCGGAGGCGTGGTGTAGACCGGCGAGTTGGCGGGATGAGGCGACGCGAAGAACGTCTGGTGGGTGGCCGGGCGCGTCCCCAAGAGGCTCGGGTGAGGGGCTCGCGGCACGAGCATCTTATAGACGTGGATGACCCCGACCCAAGGGTTGTGACCCGTGATCCACGACGGTGTCGGGGCGGCCTGCTGAGGTGGACGAAGCTGGGGGCGATGGCGTTTCCACCGTGGCCACCATTGCGATAACGACGACATCGGCCACCACCATTGCCACCACCGTTGGCAGGAAGCGGAGGTGCGTGCGGTTGGGGCACATAGAACCCTGGGGGCGGGGCCGGGGCACGAGGCTGGGGAGCGGAGGCGCATGACCAGGGGCACCCCGGGAGACGCCGACAGCGAAGGAGGTGTGAGCCGCCCGGGCCCGCAGGTGCTTCAGCCGCCGCTCCTCAAGGCGGAGGTACGCCACGACCTTCTCGAAGGTCGGCGTGGTGAGCAGTGTCAGGTTGGAGGCGGCGTTGCTGAGGTCCTCGCCTAGCCCTGCTGTCAGCGTGGAGAGGAGGATCTTGTCATCGATCGGAAACTCCAAGTCACGGAGCTCGTCGATGAGGGACTTGAGGCGGAGGCAGTAGTCGTCGAGGCAGAGATCGGCCTAGGGAGTGCCGAAGAACTCCTGCTGGAGGAACGTGGCGCGCTAGATCTTGTTGTCGGTGAAGAGGCCAGTGATCTTGGTCCAGACGGTGTGTGCAGTGTCGTCGTCACGAACGACGGTGCGGAAGATCTCGTTGGGACGGTCTGGTAGAAACAACGGATGATTGTGGCATCGATCGTCAACCAGTCGGGGTCGTGCGGCATGGCGAGGAGGTCGATGGTGCCGTCGACGTGATCGAGGAGATCATACTCGCGGAAGAGGAGGCCGAAGTACGTCTTCCACGGGAAGAAATTGGCAGCGGTTTGAGAGAGCTTCACCGGCGCGCGCTCGAGGATGGGGACGTCGCGGATGACGGCGACGGAGGGGCCGACGAAGGGGTTGCTGCTCCCGGAGACGGAGGAGTTGAAGAGGTTGCTGGTGGAGTAGAGATCGGCCATGGTGGGGGTAGGAGGAGGGGCGGAAGTGGTTGGTGTGTGTGTGTGGGGGGGGGGGGCGGAAGCGGCCGGCGGAGCCTGGAAGGCGGCGGCTAGGGTTTGGGGATGGGGGAAGCCGGTGGCGCTTGGGGAGGAGGGAGGTGGCGGCTAGGGTTTGGGAATTGGGGTTAGACTGATATCATGTAGAAGAATTGTGGGAGGATGCACAGCTCTAATAGGGTCGGTTGTCTTATATATATAGACAAATATAGATACAATTCTAAGGGTAAAAAAGACCTATACAGAAAACATATACAGAATACAATATAGGTGCTCACCGTTTTTTAGCAGGCTCACCGTGTTCTTGAGTCTTGACTCGTGTGCCAAGTAGCAATCGCGAAATTGGATAGAGATACAGTCACAGGCTCTCTAGCATGGGCTGTCTGAGCAATAAGATTATAAGAGTCCAATTGAAAGAGGGCCCAGTGCGCAGGCCTGCATCATTCTAGTATGGCGGAACAAACGGCCACCACCGCAGGTCCCCTTCTCTGTTGTCTTTTCTCCGCGCGCGCGGCGGAGGCGCATGCAACGATGCAAGCCGATGGACCGTGTACTACATGCAGACTTCGTCGTCTTGTTAAACAGTAGCTAGTAGGCCTAGGACCATACGATTATGGATCAAGCGTCTCAAGGTATGGAGGTCTCACGGCTACGAAAGGGTGATTGGTAGCCCACATAATTTGGACATAGGCCCGCTGAATACAAAAACAGGCTGATTGGTTGTCCGGACGATGCTCACGATGTGGCTAGCGTGAACGTCAACAAGAATAATATATTCACTTCGTTCAGAAATATAAGACGTTTTAGTTTTATCTGTAAATCTTTACATTAAAAGATGTCTAAAGACATTCAATTTATATAGTTAAAACGTCTTAAATTTTTAAACGGAGGGAGTATGAATCAGTTGTTTTCCTAGAGCTACTCTTTTGATTACCTCTCCGGAGCCAAATGGTGTCGTTGCCTGCACGATTTGTTATGACCATGGAGATGGCGCGAGCTCCCACGTTGCAATTAAAAAGGGGGCGAGAAAATTTCGTTCACATCCGGCGAAAACTCTCCCCTTATTTGTACCCTCTTCCTCGCTGCCAAATTCCAAACCACCGTTACCCCCCTTTGAGTTTTTTTCTCCTGGCGTCGGGTCCTTAGTTGCCATGCCGAGCTGGAATGATGGAGAGAGTTCGTCCCCTTCATTGGTAGGGGTAAGTTCGACTTCCCCCCCAGTTCCTTCGTAAGGTTAGGGTTTCCTTGCAATTTGGGATTTTTCGAATTGGCCTCGACTGAACTGGAATTCTCTGAAATTTCATGTCTCTTAGGACCTCATGACATGGACTATGCTCCAGACTTCATCGAAGACCCTGCATGACATGGCATAGCACTAGATTGTCCAGAGGTGTGCCGCGTCCACATGCTTGAGCCTCTCAAGTATGTTGCATTTGAAGGAAGCAACACTGGACACAGATTCTACCTCTGTTCTGTGCATAATGTAAGTCAGCTCATCCACAAGCTTTTGATTTTGTCAGGCACTAGCTCATCCACTAGTTGTGAAAATGAATTTATGATTTACATGAAATCGCAGATAGTGAGTTTGTGGCTTGGTTTGATAAGGAATGGCTAGAAACGGTGAAACGTGCACTAGGAAGACTCTGGAGAATGTATCGTGACATCATCAGTGGAAGCCTCAATGAGAGGATTCAAAATGCCAAGTTGGTGATGGATCTTGCTGATGAGAAGAACAAGATTGAGAAGTACTCAAATCTCTTAGTTGATGTGAAGAAATTCATCGATGAAGGTGAGAAAAGGGCTGTGGACGAGAACTTGTCCATAATTAAGGAGGAGAAGGAGATAAATTTGCAGAATACCAAAAGTGTTGAAGAGTGACTGGAGGGTGCATGCTTACCAGCGAATCGGACCGGGACAATGTCGTTTGGCCTCAGGTGCACCCATGAGTTCAATCCACGCCAAGCGTTCGGGGGGCGACAATTGCATGCCTAGAACCTCGGTTCCCCTCCTTTCATCGTTCGTCCCCATGCGGCCATGACCGACTCGGTTCCCAACGCGCCACCATTCATACCCTGCATCACAACCACTGCCTCCTGCAGTACTTCATCTACCTTGACCTTTAGAACCGCACAATGTTGTCCTCCCTCACCCTATCGGTCTCTCTCGCTGCAACACATCCCTGTAGTCCCGCCCTTGGTGTCTTCTTGGTCGCCGCCTTGCGGGGAACATCTCGAGTCGAAGGAGGAGCATATCCTCATCTACTACTACTAATCAGATAGGCAATATCAACCTCTTCTCCCTCATCCGTACTCAGCCCTCATCACCGGTGTCTTGGCCCTTATATATTCTTCCACGGTGGGTTGGAGATAGATGTATGTACCAAGAGATACTACTTGCCTAATTTGATGTAAACTGATCAATCCATCTTGTTTAATTATGTAAAGTGACCTCTACCTCCCTTCTCTGTCTCTTGCTTGATGTAGTTTTCACTAGTTGACATGTCATTTTGTTTACTGGTCAGTACGTGGAGTTACTACAAATTTCCTTGAGAAATACATGTGATAGTTGAACACCTGAGCCTAAATTTTCATCAAATGCATTCACTAGTTGACCTGGAAAAGCAATCTTGGTAAGAGCTATGAGATGAATAAACAAACTCTTTATTACTCACTATTTCATCTGATTGCTAGCTACTACCGTAATATGACAAACAATGCATGGAAGTTCATAATTATAGAGATTGTACATGTCCATGATTTTATCCCCTTAAATTCTTGACTCGGCGGTATAGATGATGCCTGGTCCATGATAATAGGCAATTTATAGTTTCAACCTAGCAAGAATCATCTATATTAATGATAATATTATTTTCAACACCAATACTGTATGGAAATAGTGATTTTCAGATAATCAATTTAGCATTTGGAGAAGCTAAATAATTTCATAAAATATACTCAGAGCACAATATAATTCCCATGTTCGACGTGCTGGTTTGTAATGTCATGTTCCACATTTATTTTTTCACCTACTATTTGATCTTGTTGTTAGCTCTAGCTATATTTCTATACCTCTTAGACTATATGGAAATGGTGATTTTTTGGATGACTAGAAGTCTATAGTCATGTATGTTCCAGGATAGAAATGGTATATCACCTATGCATCAAACAAACTATTTTTTATGTTGCATACTCTCGAAAAAACTATTTTATGCTACAGATTATTTCCTGATAGTGGTAGTAAATTTTCTTTGTTTTCTATGTTTCTTATTCATCAAATCCAAATTCCAAACCAAACCACCGTTACCCCATTTCAGTTTTTGTCCTGGCGTAGAGTCCTTAGTTGCCATGTCGAGATGGAATGATAGTGAGAGCTCGTCCCCTTCATTGGTAGGGGTAAGTTCGACTTCCCCCTAATTCCTTTGTAAGGTTAGGTTTTCCTTGCAATTTGGGATTTTCCGAATTTGCCTCGACTGAACTGGAATTCTCTGAAATTTCATGTCTCTTAGGACCTCATGACATGGATTATGCTCCAGACTTCATCAAAGACCCTGCATGCCATGGCATAGCACTAGATTGTCCAGAGGTGTGTCGCGTCCACATGCTTGAGCCTGTCAAGTTGTAACACCGCGGTTCTGAAAAGACCGAGGCTTCTATGTGACATGCCAATCCCTAGATCGGTTCATTGGCCCACAATAGAATGAGATAAATAACATAGAAAAATATCCGTGTATCATAAATAACGAAGATCCAGAGTACCATTATTACAATAAAAGCTTAGCCCAAAGCTAGCTCAAATTATTCAGGTAGCAACATAAATAAAGTAAATCCTCCATTCTTCAAATTTCCCACAAGTGAACAAGTGCCGAGTGGAGTACCGTGGCCTATATCGATTACTCAGAATCAGAATATCCTGCAACATGAAACGTAGCAGCCCCGAAGGATCAATACATGGAATGTATGGCAAGTAGAGCTAGTAAAGGAAACAATAGTACTAACATCTACATGCATATTTGGCAAGTGGAGCTGTGTCTGGCTTGCATTTGCAAATACATTTGTCCTACTTTCATAAACAGTTTTTGATTTTCTTTAAAAAGATCCCAATTAAGTTAACCCAACAATGTTAAAACAATTATGAAATTAGAATGAGCGAGAAACATGTCATGGAATCAATATCAAGCAACTCAGTTGTCCATAACCGGGGACACGACTAATCGATTAGATTATACATCCTGCAGGGGTTAGTACACTTTACCCATGTGACTTGGCCAGCCCAGCTCGTATCATCACTCTCATTTTGGGTGATGATAGGGAGAAGTCCAAGAAGAGACTGTTCGGAAAGTAGCTCCTCAATCCCGACGCGCACCGGTCTAACCTACCAAAATTCTACATCTCTGGATACGCGGGTTCGAGTTACCACAACCTACTAAGTCCAACCAACCGCCCATTCCATTATTGGCACATGGTTGTACACATAAGCTACACAATAAAAAAGGCAATCATTCTCTCTTGATACCTGGGTGCCTTTCCGCAATGAAACCACCAAAAATTATCAATACCATCACACTAGGAGATTCATTGATTAAGTTGTTTTAGTTTTCACAAACCAATACTTTTAGAAACAAGTCTCAATGATGTAACCCAGCCCTCGTTCAACAAAGCATGGCTAAGCACATCTACCAACGGTGGTTCATCTACAAGGAAAACCCTACCACATAATAGGACATAGCATAGCGATAGTATCATCCTACACATGCATCTACAAAATACACGACAATGCATTAAAAATAGTAGGACGATATTATGAACAAAGTAGCATCTACTTGCCTTGGTTGTAGCGGTCGGAAGAACAATCCACACACGAGCAAGCGTTGCACTCGTCACAATCTACACGATACAATTGCAATCATAAACAAACAATCCACAAGCATATGCAACAAATATGATACATGAGGGTATGCAAGACGAGTGAATTGGTGCCACAGCTGCACCACATATTAGAAATCAGTAGAGGTACTGATTGCATGCATGGAAAATAGTTTTAGCGCAAGGAAAACTATTTTGCAAAAAGTAATGCTCAAAACTAGAGCTAGAACTTAAATTATTCACCATCGGTAGTATACTATTTGTAAAAATCTTGGAAAAATTCTACCGCATAGGCATCGCTGATTAGAAACAGTACCAACTAGAATTACTCAAAAAGGAATTATAAAACTCCCCGAGTAATTAAAACACTGCAGAAAGCCACTAGACAGTTTCTGCAGAAGTTTTTACTGTAAGCCTATCTTTTTAATTCACGATGAGATTCCCCTCGTTCCACTGAATCCAGGGACATATCATACGCGATTTTTGGAGCTACGGATCTTTTTCTACGAATTTATTACTCCGAAAAGGCCACTAACTAGTTTGATTAAACTGTACTAAACCTTGCTGCAAAAGCCTGAACCAAAGGTACAGCAAGATTCTACACGACTCACTGAATCTACACATATTTTATTTGCAATTTTTGGCCAAGCGGTTTAATTACTATGCAATTTACAAGTTTCTACCGAAATCTGTCAACTAGAAGGATTAACGAAATTAACCAGTCAACTGTGTCTGTTGACTGGTCAACACGTCTGCTGACTGGGCGCTGACTGGGCGTCTGACTAGTCAATGCCTGAGTCTGACCATTCAACTACCGATCTGAACAGTTGATCTGAAATCTGACGGTGGTTGCAGGCTTACCGGGAACGAACGGCGAAACGGACGACAGCGAGTTTCGGACGGCGCGACGATCGATTCCGGCGACGGTGTTACCTGCGCGGTAGGGGAACGATCAGCGCGTGGTTCGAGATCGTCAACGCGGCGCGCAAGATGGAGCGTGCGTGCGTAGACGCGCGGGACAGCGCGCGTGTGTGCGCGCGTGCGAGGCGCAGCGGGGGCAGCGGCAGCAGCAGCTAGCGGCGCACGCAGCAGCAGCGCAGCGCGCGCGAGCAGGGCGGCGAGGCGGCGGCTGGCCGTAGGCGCGCGGCAGCAGCGGGGTGGCGTGGCGCGATGGCGGCGGGGCAGGGCGGCAGGCGCGGTGCAGCGGCTGCGGGGGCGAGGCGCGGCGCGGCGGCGGGGTAGGCGCGCGGCGGCTCGGAGGCGGGGGCGGCTCGGCGGCGGGGCGGAGCAGGCGCGGGGCGGTGGCGGGGAAGAGAGAGGGCGGCGGCGCAGTACCTGGCGGCGGGGCCCTGGCGGCCGGCGGCGGCGGAACCAGGTGGTGGCGCGGGCACGCGAGACGAGGAGGAGGCTGGGCGATCGCGGGAAGGGGGCGGTTCCCGAGATCGAGGCGGCGGGGTTGTGGCGGCTCGGGCCAGGTGGGGTCCTTTTTGTGGGCCCCACGCGGAATCCTAGGCTGATTCGGTGCGGAGTTGGTTTCGGACTCGGAAATCGGCCCGAAATTCGGACTGTTTTCCGTCTTTTTAAACAAACGGCCGTAACTTCCCCGTACGAGCTCCGAATCGAGCGATTCTTGCTCCTACGGTTTTGTAAAGTCGAGGGGAACAATCTAGGGTCAAAGGTTGAGCGAAACCACTATGCTACAAGGGTGGCAACACTAGTTATTCTAAAGCCTCCCGTAGGAGCCTCCTAGCAATATAGAATAGGGTTTCGAAAATAGCGTTCCGCCGATTCATCTCAATCGACGGTTTTGCATGGAAAAGTATGATGCAATGATATGAATGATATGCAAGACCAAATCTAAAATTTGGGATGTGACAAGACTAACCCCCTTAAGATGAATCTCGTCCTCGAGATTCGGCGCGGCTAGCAAATAGGTGTGGGTAGTCCTCTCGGATGTCATCCTCACGCTCCCAAGTGGCTTCCTCTTCGGTGTGGTGGCTCCACTGCACCTTGCAAAACCTGATCGTCTTGGTACGGGTAATCCTCTCTGCTGTCTCCAGAATCTTGACCGGTTTCTCCTCATAGGTCAAGTCATTCTCAAGCTGAACCTCCTCTAGCGGTACGGTGTCTCTCAATGGTGTATCCACCATCTCCGGATGGCACTTCTTCAGCTGGGATACGTGGAACACATTGTGAACAGCGGACAGAGCCTCTGGCAACTCCAACTGATAAGCAACTTCTCCTTTGCGTGCTAAGACCCGATACGGTCCAATAAACCGAGGTGCCAGCTTACCCTTAATTCCAAATCTCTTGATTCCACGAAGTGGCGACACTCTGAGGTATGCTCTATCCCCTATCTCATACACCACTTCCTTGCGCTTGGCGTCAGCATAGCTCTTCTGCCTTGATTGTGCTACCTTCAGCCTGTCCCTAATCAAGGCGACCTTCTCCTCAGCGTCCTTGATCAAATCAGGCCCAAACAACTGACGTTCTCCTACTCCATCCCATAGCAATGGTGTTCGGCACCGTTTCCCATATTGCACATCGAACGGTGACGTCTTGATGCTGGTTTGATAGCTGTTGTTGTATGAAAACTCCGCATACGGCAAATTCTCATCCCAACTAGAGCCATGGGCCAAAGCGCAAGCTCTCAGCATGTCCTCCAAAATCTGATTCACCCTTTCGGTCTGTCCATCAGTCTGTGGGTGAAACGCTGTGCTAAACTCCAATCTAGTACCAAGTGACTCGTGCAGCTGGCGCCAAAGTGTGAGGTAAATTGGGTGCCTCTATCATATACAATACTCTTGGGAACTCCATGTAGGCACACAATCCTGTCCATGTAAATCTTGGCCAACTTTGCACTCGTGTAGGTTGTCTTCACTGGAATAAAGTGGGCTACCTTGGTCAAATGGTCGACCACTACCCAGATGGAGTCATACCCTGACCTGGTCCTGGGCAATCCCGTGATAAAGTCCATTCCCACTCTATCCCACTTCCAATCCGGCACAGGCAATGGTTGTAGTAGTCCTGCTGGCTTCTGGTGTTCCGCCTTCACTCGGCTGCATACATCACATAGGGAAATATGCTTGGCGATATATCCCTTCATGTTGTTCCACCAAAATCTGCTCTTCAAATCCATATACATCTTTGTGTTGCCCGGATGTATGGAGTATGGCGAGTTATGAGCCTCCTGTAGAATCAACTCCCTTATCTCCGGATCGCTGGGCACACACAAACGATCTCCATACCACAAGGTACCATTCTCATTCTCGCGAATATCCTTTTCCCGATTCTCCTTCATCTTTTCCTTTATCTCCTCTATTTCCTTGTCTCCTATCTGAGCCTTCTTAATTCTGTCCTGTAGCGTTGGTTGGACTTCCATTATTGCCAAGTATCCTTCAGATACTACCTCCAGTCTAAGGTCCTTGAATTGCTTGCACAAATCATCAGGCAATTCACCAATTGTCAATCCATTGGCATAAACCTTCCGGCTCAGAGCATCTGCTACTACATTGGCCTTTCCTGGGTGGTATTGTAGATTCATATCATAATCCTTGATAAGCTCCAACCATCTCCTTTGTCTCATGTTTAGTTCCTTCTGTGTGAATATGTACTTCAGGCTCTTGTGGTCGGTGTACACATCACAGTGTTTTCCCATTAAGTAATGCCTCCATACTTTGAGCGCATGAACCACTGACGCTAACACCAAGTCGTGTGTGGGGTAATTCCGCTCATGGTGCTTAAGTTGTCGCGAGGCATATGACACCACTCTCCCATCTTGCATCGGCACACTCCCAAGTCCCTGTCGAGAGGCATCACAGTACACTTGGAAATCCTTCTGAAGATCTGGTAAACACAGAACATGCGCGGTCACTAGTCGACGCTTCAGATCCTGAAAGCTGGCTTCACATGTGTCTGACCATTCAAACTTCCTTTCCTTCTTCAGAAGTTCAGTCATCGGCTTTGCAATCTTGGAAAAAATTTCAATGAACCTCCTGTAATATCCAGCAAGTCCCAAAAGCTTCGAATCTCTCCCGCATTCTTGGGTGCTTCCCATTCAGTTACTGCAGTCACCTTGCTTGGATCAACAGCGACTCCTTCTCCTGACACTACGTGTCCAAGAAATCCAGCGGTGTTAAGCCAGAATTCACACTTGCTGAATTTGGCATACAGCTTGTGTTCCCTCAGCTTCTCCATAATCAGTCTCAGGTGTTTCTCATGCTCAGCATCATCCTTGGAATATATCAGTATGTCATCAATAAACACCACCATGAACTTGTCCAAGTATTCCATAAATACCTTGTTCATCATGGTCATGAAATATGCCGGGGCATTCGTTAGTCCAAAAGACATAACCGTATACTCATATAAACCATACCTAGTGGTGAAGGCGGTTTTTGGTACGTCCTGCTCCCGGATC
Source organism: Avena sativa (assembly GCA_916181665.1). Lineage (NCBI taxonomy): Eukaryota > Viridiplantae > Streptophyta > Magnoliopsida > Poales > Poaceae > Avena > Avena sativa. The sequence goes on along the minus strand of OV702284.1, from coordinate 262,768,971 downwards.
TTCAATTGAAAATAGCCAGATCGCAAATCAATCTTGCTGAACACCTTCGCTCCTTCCAGTTGATCAAACAAATCATTTATGTTCGGCAGAGGGTACTTGTTCTTGATGGTTACTTCATTCAGCGAGCGATAGTCCACCACTAATCTCTTGCTGCTGTCTTTCTTCTCCACAAACAGAACAGGTGCTCCCCATGACGACGAACTAGGCTGAATAAATCCCTTTTCCAGCTGCTCTTTCAACTGCTTCTTCAATTCCTTCAGCTCATCCACATCCATCTTATATGGTTTCTTTGCTATTGGTCCTGTTCCCGGCATCAGGTCGATAAGAAACTCTACTTCCCTGTCAGGTGGCATCCCTGGTAGCTCTTCCGGAAACACGTCGGGGTAATCCCTAATCACTGGCATAGTATCCATGCTAACCCCCTTAAGAGAATTCAACTTACACCTTCCTGGTCGTACAACTGACTTGAATCTAATCCTCTTACCATCCGGGGTTTTGAGCGAAACAGCTCGCTGCGCACAATCTATGTGTCCCCCATGCATAGACATCCAATCCATACCCAGAATAACGTCTAATCCCTGTGAATCCAACACTACCAAATGTGCATTGAAGTTGTGTGTTCCAATCCTCACAGTTAAATCGCGGCATCCCGCGCTAGCTATCATATCTCCTCCAGGTGAACTCACTCTAATAGACCTTTTCATAGACTCAGTAGGTAACTTATACTTATCCACAAATGCCCTTGATATGAATGAATGCGATGCACCAGTATCGAAAAGTATAAGTGCAGGGTAAGTGTTGATTGGGAACTTACCAAACACAAGGTCAGGCTCATCTGGAATCTCCTCCACATTCATGTGGTTCACTGTGGCCTTCTCGTTGTTGTTTGGCTTCAGTCCTTTCCTCTCCGGACAGTTGTCAGCATAGTGTCCCTTCTGTTTACACTTGAAGCACGTCACCTCACTCAGATCCTTCTTCACAAAGCTGCGATCACGGTTGCGGTCATGTCCACCGTGTCCTCCAGAGTGGTGAGAGTGTCCTCCCTTGTGGCTGTGGTGGCTGCTCCTATGGTTGTCATGACGATGCCCATCGCCTCCATGGTGGTGGCGGTCATGGCTCCCATGGTCACTTCCTCCATGCTTGGAGTATCCATCATATGAAGTGCGAGACTTGTGGTGAGAACTAGAGTGGTGATTATTATTCTTTCTCTTGCGGCTTTCTACTTGCTTGTGCTTCCCTTCCAAGATCCTGGCCTTGTCCATAAGCTCCTGGAAAGTGGGGCAATAAACCACCAGTAGTTGCACTGAAAGCTCATCACTGAGGCCATCCAGGAATCTCTCCCTCCTTTTTGCATCAGTGTCAACATCCTCAGGTGCATAACGAGACAGGTTGTTGAACTCCTCAATGTACTCGGCCACGGTGCGATTGGTTTGGCGCAAGTTGCGGAACTCCTTCCTCTTCAGGCTCAGAACTCCTGAAGACACGTGGTTGGTCCTGAAACCTTCCTTAAACATTGCCCAAGTCACAGTATCCAGCGGGTGGGTGATCTGAAAAGTTTCCCACCAAGAAGCGGCTGGTCCCTCCAGTAGGTGAGCGGCAAACCTCACCTTCTCAGCATCAGTGCATCCGACGGTTACTAGATCCTTGTTGACTGAACGCAACCAGTCGAGAGCAACCATTGGTTCCGTTGCAGTAGAGAACTTAGCTGGCCTTAGCCTCAGAAATCTGGTGAGAGCATCTCCCTGAGGCTGATTGTTTCCATTGTTGTTGTTCTGATTTGCCATGAACTGAGTCATCACTTGGGTCAGCTGTGCCTGGGCTGCCATGAGCTGCTCCAACTCAGTGGGGTGACGGCGGGGAGGCATCTGCGGTTCAGCACAGGTAAGTTTAGAAAGAATAAACTACGACCATAGGATTCTACCCATGCATATGATCAATCAACAACAAACAATAGCAGACAATGACAAGCAAGCAACACATCAACAAACAAGTGATCCAGCAACATCCCAGGGGTTATCCTAGCAGTATATACCTACTGAAATAGTTTTACAAGAGTTGGCAATGGTTAACTAAACAGTTGATCAACTAAACAACAAAAACAGCAATCTGCCAGAATAGTTCAGCAGCGTTCGTGAATTTTTCTGCCTGGCTTAAACTCGTCATAAAAATTAGCTGATTTTTGCACATATAGTACAGAGAGTTTCGCATCAGCCCAATTTGTTTCAGATTTTTCCGAGTTACCAGAAAAATATGAAAAATCGCACAGTACTGCTGTATCAGCAGAAAAACTGCAGCGAAAATAACACAGATAGTAACCAAACTTGCCATAACTCTTTAATAAAATTCGCACAAATAATTCCTGGGATATTGGAGTACACAAATAAGCAACTAAACACTCTTAAACTAACACGAACTAAGCTTCACATCGATCGAGACTAATCCTAACGAATTTGCCTAATGTGGACTAATTGGTGGACTTCTATCTACTTCTTGAAGAGGTTGCGGTAGGTCCTTGCTGTCATGCGTTGACGCTTCGTCTCGCGGTACAACCATGGCGGCGTAGTGTATACCTCTCCTGAATCATCACTTGAGATCTCAAACTCCACCTCTTCTGGATCCTCCTCTTCTTCTTCACTCTCAGCTGCAACTGCAACAGCTTCATCTCCTCCACCATCATCGTTTCCATCATCATCATCCTTGTCCTCATCATCATCATCATCGTCTCCACTGTCATCATCATCACCATTGTTGCCATCATCTCCATTGTCATCATCAGAGGGTGGATTCAGCTGTGCCTGGAGAGCGGCAATCTGGGCTGTCATAGCTTCAATAGTTTGATCCCTTTTCTGGACGGTCCCTTGCAACTGTTGTATGTTCTGGGTGTTCTCCTGCACCGTACCATGAAGATGAGATATGGTTGCATCTCTGGCTATCAGGGCATTCTCCAGAACTCCCACGGCTTCATGCAAGGTGTCAATCTCCTGTCCTTGGACCACCATACCATTGCTAGCGAAGTCTGCAATCTCCTTTATCATCATCACCTTCTCAGCTAGAGCTCCATTCTCCCTTTCCATGTCCTCTATGTGCCTCCGGCGGGGCGGCATGTTGTTCCTGTCGCCCGGGGTAACCACAATGTGCCCATCTTCATCACGCCTCCCATAGTCACGGTAGGGTGAATCTGCTGGCAGTAGGTGTCGGACATTATGGCACTAGCGAGACAGGGCTTCATGTATGGCCAAGTTGATTCCAAGTCCCTAGTTGCAGTAGGTCTTGGTGTAGATCAAGTGCACGGGGTTTGGCAAGGCGGCATCTCTGAATATGAAGGTAGTGATCTCCCATGCATCCTCTCCATATGCATAGGTGTACAACCTTCTTCCCTTGAACATGGGCAGTGGCAATCCCAATGACTGCGAGAGCTGTGCTAACTGCCTTGCAAAGGGCCTTGGTGACTCCATGGTGGCATACTCAGTCCTGACTTCTCCCATCTATCAAGTAAAAGAGGAAAGTGTGAGAATAGCATATGGTAAGAATTTACGAGGGTGAAAGGCATAAGATGAAAGACAGGGTTAATATAGGTTTTAATAATTCTATGGCTTCCTAATCCAATCCTAGGTCACGATCCTACAGTCGACACACGGGCTCTGATACCATCCTGTAACACCGCGGTTCTGAAAAGACCGAGGCTTCTATGTGACATGCCAATCCCTGGATCGGTTCATTGGCCCATAATAGAATGAGATGAATAACATAGCAAAATATCCGTGTATCATAAATAACGAAGATCCAGAGTACCATTATTACAATAAAAGCTTAGCCCAAAGCTAGCTCAAATTATTCAGGTAGCAACATAAATAAAGTAAATCCTCCATTCTTCAAATTGCCCACAAGTGAACAAGTGCCGAGTGGAGTACCGTGGCCTATATCGATTACTCAGAATCAGAATATCCTGCAACATGAAACGTAGCAGCCCCGAAGGGTCAATACATGGAATGTATGGCAAGTAAGCTAGTAAAGGAGACAATAGTACTAACATCTACATGCATATTTGGCAAGTGGAGCTGTGTCTGGCTTGCATTTGCAAATACATTTGTCCTACTTTCATAAACAGTTTTTGATTTTCTTTGAAAAGATCCCAATTAAGTTAACCCAACAATGTTAAAGCAATTATGAAATTTGAATGAGCGAGAAACATGTCATGGAATCAATATCAAGCAACTCAGTTGTCCATAACCGGGGACACGGCTAATCGATTAGATTATACACCCTGCAGGGGTTAGTACACTTTACCCATGTGACTTGGCCAGCCCAGCTCGTACCATCACTCTCATTTTGGGTGATGATAGGGATAAGTCCAAGAAGAGACTGTTCGGGAAGTAGCTCCTCAATCCCGACGCGCACCGGTCCAATCTACCAAAATTCTACATCTCTGAATACGCGGGTTCGAGTTACCACAACCTACTAAGTCCAACCAACCGCCCATTCCATTATTGGCACATGGTTGTATACGTAAGCTACACAATAAAGAAGCCAATCATTCTCTCTTGATACCTGGGTGCCTTTCCGCAATGAAACCATAAAAAATTATCAATATCATCACACCCAGGAGATTCATTGATTAAGTTGTTTTAGTTTTCACAAACCAATACTTTTAGAAACAAGTCTCAATGATGTAACCCAGCCCTCGTTCAACAAAGCATGGCTAAGCACATCTACCAACGGTGGTTCATCTACAAGGAAAGCCCTACCACATAATAGGACATAGCATAGCGATAGTATCATCCTACACATGCATCTACAAAATACACGACAATGCATTGAAAATAGTAGGACGATATCATGAACAAAGTAGCATCTACTTTCCTTGGTTGTAGCGGTCGGGAGAACAATCCACACACGAGCAAGCGTTGCACTCGTCACAATCTACACGATACAATTGCAATCATAAATAAACAATCCACAAGCATATGCAACAAATATGATGCATGAGGGTATGCAAGACGAGTGAATTGGTGCCACAGCTGCACCACATATTAGAAATCAGTAGAGGTACTGATTTCATGCATGGAAAATAGTTTTAGCGCAAGGAAAACTATTTTGCAAAAAGTAATGCTCAAAACTAGAGCTAGAACTCAAATAATTCACCACCGGTAGTATACTGTTTGTAAAAATCTTGGAAAAATTCTACCGCATAGGCATCGCTGATTAGAAACAGTACCAACTGGAATTACTCAAAAAGGAATTTTAAAACTCCCCGAGTAATTAAAACACTGCAGAAAGCCACTAGACAGTTTCTGCAGAAGTTTTTACTATAAGCCTATCTTTTTAATTCACGATGAGATTCCCCTCGTTCCACTGAATCCAGGGGCATATCATACGCGATTTTTGGAGGTACGGATCTTTTTCTACGAATTTATTACTCTGAAACGGCCACTAACTATTTTGATTAAACTGTACTAAACCTTGCTGCAAAAGCCTGAACCAAAGGTACAGCGAGATTCTATTTGCAATTTTTGGCCAAGCGGTTTAATTATTACGCAATTTACAAGTTTCTACCGAAATCTGTCAACTAAAAGGATTAACGAAATTAACCAGTCAACTGTGTCTGTTGACTGGTCAACACGTCTGCTGACTAGGCGCTGACTGGGCGTCTGACTAGTCAACACCTGAGTCTGACCAGTCAACTACCAATCCAAACCGTTGATCTGAAATCTGACGGTGGCTGCAGGCTTACCGGGAACGAACGGCGAAACGGACGGCGGCGAGTTCCGGACGGCGCGATGATCGATTCCGGCGACGGTGTTACCTACGCGGTAGGGGAACGATCAGCGCGTGGTTCGAGATCGTCAACGCGGCGCGCAAGACGGCGCGTGCGTGCGTGCGTAGACGCGCGGGACAGCGCGCGTGTGTGCGCGCGTGCGAGGCGCAGCGCGGCAGCGGCAGCAGCAGCGCAGCGGCGCAGCAGCGCGCGCAAGCAGGGCGGCGAGGCGACGGCTGGCCGCAGGCGCGCGGCAGCAGTGGGGTGGCGTGGCGCGATGGCGGCGGGGCAGGGCGGCAGGCGCGATGCAGCGGCTGCGGGGGCGAGGCGCGGCGCGGCGGCAGGGTAGGCGCGCGGCGGCTCGGAGGCGGGGGCGGCTCGGCGGCGGGGCGGAGCAGGCGCGGGACGGCGGTGGGGAAGAGAGAGGGCGGCGGCGCAGTACTTGGCGGCGGGGTCGGCGACGAGGCGGCGGGGCCCTGGCGGCCGGCGGCGGCGGAACCAGGTGGCGGCGTGGGCACGCGAGACGAGGAGGAGGCGGGGCGATCGCGGGCAGGGGGCGGTTCCCGAGATCGAGACGGCGGGGTTGTGGCAGCTCGGGCCAGGTGGGGCCCGCGGAATCCTAGGCTGATTCGGTGCGGAGTTGGTTTCGGACTCGGAAATCGGCCCGAAATTCGGACCGTTTTCCGTCTTTTTAAACAAACGGCCGTAACTTTCCCGTACGAGCTCCGAATCGAGCGATTCTTGCTCCTACGGTTTTGTAAAGTCGAGGGGAACAATCTAGGGTCAAAGGTTGAGCGAAACCACTATGCTACAAGGGTGGCAACACTAGTTCTTCTAAAGCCTCCCGCAGGAGCCTCGTAGCAATATAGAATAGGGTTTCGAAAATAGCGTTCCGCCGATTCATCTCAATCGACGGTTTTGCATGGAAAAGTATGATGCAATGATATGAATGATACGCAAGACCAAATATAAAATTTGGGATGTGACACAAGTGTGTTGCATTTGAAGGAAGTGATACGTTGGAAACGTATCTATAATTTTTTATGCTCCATGCTTGTTTAGTATCTACTTTGCTTTACTTGTCCACACTTTGAGGTGATTTTTACATGTTTTCTGGTACTAACCTACTAACAAGTTGCAACAGTGCTAGATGCCTGTTTTCTGCTGTTTTTGGTTTCAGAAAAGTTAGTAAGAAAATATTCTCGAATTGGACGGGACAAAGGACAAAGTCAATTACTTTACGTGGGGAACAAGAAGTCCAGAGGAGAGCCCGAGGGGCCGGCCAGAGGGGTCAGACCCACCCCAAGCATGGGTGAGCCCCACCCCGTGCCTGTCTAGGGTTTGGTCGCCCTGGCGGCCGCCTCGGTCTCCCCCTTCGCCTATAAGAAGCCCCCGATGCAGAAACCCTGAGCACCTGATCAGAAATCCACGAAACCGTCTGTAGTCGCTGCCACCATCGTCCCTAGATCGGGGGGATCTGAAGTTCTTCTCGGCACCCTGCCGGAGAGGAGATCATCCCGGATGCCTTCTCTCCGGTATGATGAGTGAGTAGTTCCACCTTGGACTATGGGTCCATGTAGTAGCTAGATGGTTGTATCTCCTCCTTTGTGCTTTCATGTATAGATCTTGTGATCTCTGTTCATGATCAAGATCTAATCTATTTGTAATCATGCATGTTGTGTTTGCGGGGATCCGATGGATATTGAAATTATTATGTTGGTTTGATTAATGGTTTTGTCTTTATGATTCTATCATGTTTGTGTTGTTTGTGATCTTGCATGCTCTCCGTTGTTAGTAGCTACCTTGGCTAAGTAGTTGCTAGTGACTCCAAGAGGGGGAATTTATGCTCGATAGTGGGTTCATGCCTCTAGTTTCCAAGGGAAGTGACAATAATCTCTCCGGTTATAGATGTGTTGTTGCTACTAGGGAGAAAACAACGGTCTCTTGTTCATGGAACATGTGGACTGTTTACCTTACACACTTTGCTTAAAACAGTTGTCTTGCTTGCAACTTAATACCGGAGGGGGTTCGGATGATAACCTGAAGGTAGACTTCTAGTCATAGATGTAATTGGATGGCGGTCTATGTATCTTGTTATATTGCCCAATCAACCTCACAGGATCTTTCTGACTAGTAATTGCATTGTTATGCCTTGCTCAGTTCCTGTCAATTGCCCCGCTGTAATTTGTTTACCCTTCATGCCATGTTGTTTATTTAAGGAGAGCACCTCTAGTGAACTATGGACCCCGGTCCAATCTTTACCATTGATACATCTTCCACTGTTATTTGTTTACTTGGTGCAAACCACCATTACCTTCCACACCATGCGTTTAATCCTTTGTTACAGCAAACCGGTGAGCTTGACAATCTTACTGATTCGTTGGGGCAAAGTCTTGAGTTTGTGTTGTGCAGGTCTCCGCGTTGCTTGCAAGACCTGTGTGACGTTTCCTTCCTCCTACTGGTTCGATAACCTCGGTTTCTTACTGAGGGAAAACTTGCTGCTATGCTACTTCACTCCTTGCTCTTGGGGTTCCCAACGAAGCGCTCCTCCATCAACCCAGTGCAGCCAACAAGCTTTTCTGGCGCTGTTGCCGGGGAGGCCAAGGACGTCTTCACAAGGGGAGTCCTTCACTTCCTTTCTCTTTACTTTTTTAGTTTGCTTTGTTTCTTTTGTTTGGTTTTGTTTGCCTCTTTTCAAAAAACCCAAAAAAAATTAGTCTAGTTTGGTTTGCATTCTTTATTCAAAAACACAAAAAAAATTAGTCCCTGCTCTAGCTCACCATGTTGCTCCCAAAGTTCGCCCTGAAAGATCTTGCAATAGGTAGTGGCTCTATAATTGGAAAAGATAATATAGAAGAATTCTTTAATTATGTTAGCAAGCATGAGGATATTGAGGATAAATCTATAGCAGAGCTTGCTCCTAATTATGAGATTGCTGCAGCTTCTTTAGTTCATATGTTGGAGGCTAGGTTTGTTAGCCTTAACCCCTTCATACAATTCTTGTTCCTAAAACTAAAAGAAGAGAAGAATGTTGAAAAAAGGGAATTCATCCTTGAAACTCTATCAAAAGAATTCCATGATATTGCTAGGGAAGCCAAAAAGGTTTTTGAACGTTTCAATATGCTAGGTTCAAGTGTAGATGTTGTGGGTATTTCTGATAAAACTAATCCTAAAGAGGTATTCAATATACCCATACCCTTTAAACTTGTTGGAATGCATGAAGCCTTTGAAAAGAACTTTGATTGGATTGCCCCTGAAAATCTTTTTGATGTAGGTAGTAGACCAAAGAGAGATGAGAAAGGATCCTCCAAAACCCATTTGGATGAGATACCTTTCATAGTGGAAGATTTTGCAAGTATGAATTTTAATGCTTCTTCATTTGAAAATATTTGATTCTTCTTGCTTCTTGTGCCTAACTTAAAGGCGTTAAAGAAAAGTACTTGTTGGGAGATAACCCAAGAGTTTCCTTGAGTCTTGGAAGTTATTAATTCTGTAATGACTTCTCCTTATCCTTTTTATTTGCCTTTTGTGCCAAGAATGACCTCTAATGAGAGGGAAGTAAGATTTGGGGAGTTGCTGTCCCGAAACAGATTTCTGTCCTCCACCAAAAAATTCGTGAGGAGGTTCTGTAACTTAGATTGAGCTGACCATTTACGAATAAATCCTCTAGTATGTTAGATAACTTTCGTTAGTTCAACACTTTTTGATTTGAGCAACAGAAGATGTTCGAAAAAATCGGTTTCTACCTGCTGGTATGTTTTGACAGATTTCTGTCATTATTTGTATTTGCTTCTTATTGATTCCTTTTTGAGTTCTCTTCAGGTAAATTGAGCTTTTTGAAGGTGTTACTACAGTAGCTTGTGTTTTTAGTAAAAAGCCTTGCTGTTCCAAAGCTTTGCCAGTGGTCTAATATCTTTTGAATACACTAATGTTGCTAATGAAGATTGTGTGAAGTTTTGTATGAAGGAAAAATTTCAGGTGTAAAGAGAGAATGATGCAATGAGATGAAGAATAGACAAAAGCTCAAGCTTGGGGATGCCACCATGGTGTCACCCCAATAAATATCCAAGAGGTACAAGCGTCAAAGCTTGGGGATGCCCAAGGCATCCCCTTCTTCATCAATAAAAAGCTCAGGTTTGTCTAGACACTTCGTTTTTATTGTTTCATGCATAGTTGTGTTGTTCTTGGAGCCTCTTAGTTTTCGTTTGCTTTGCTTAGTTTGTTTAGTTTGCTTAAGTAGTTTGGACCCCCGTTCTCGCTGTGTTGTTTTGCAAATAAGTTTGCTTGGTGTTTGGAAAGGAGTAGTAAGTTCTTGCTTGAAGTGCAAGAGGAGCTTGCATTGATTGTGACTTAGACTTTAGCATGACATGCTAGGTGTTTTTTAGCATTATGCTTAGTGATTATTGTTGTAGCATGTCTTGTTCCTAACAATTGGGATTGCTTAGTGTGCCTTGAAGAAATTATGCGTTGTTTTAGCATGCAAAAGCATAGTATTATGGTATTCTCCTTTGATGCTTTGCTTGGTTGACTTGGCACATGCTCACACCATGTTATGACTCTCACAAGTCACCATTATACTCTATGATCATTTAGTCCTTGACTTGTAGTACCACTCTTTGCTTTGATTAGTATGCTTTGTTGCACTGCATGATTATGGCCATTATTGCTCTCTTAGTTGGTTGCTCCCAGTGTTTTGCTAGCCTCCACTTGTATGAGTAAGTTCTACTCATGCTTCCAACTCCCAAGAAACCAAGTTATTCCAAAGTTTCCACCATAAATTCCTATGCATGGTGTGTTACACCATTCCAAGTATATTCTTGTTTTCAACTATCTTCCAATTAAAAACTATTTTGTTATGTGAAAACTTAGTGATTAAAGCCCTCACGAACTTGATGCACACTTTATTCTTTGCCCCTAATAAACTTGAACCATTGTGACAACTTTGTTGTATATGCTTGCACTTATAAGTTGGAATTAGCAGAATCGTGCTGTCACGGGGAACGTTTTCAACATTGCACTTGTACCTTGTTGTACTTAGTTGATATCATGTTATTTTGTCTATGGATGTCACCGATGTGAAATAAAGAGGGAACTTGTAAGTCCATGAAGTTTGTATATTGTGTTAGATAAACGCCTGTGCCGCTAGCCTAAGCCATGCCTAATCATGGTGGAAACTTGTAGCATCACCATAGTGAGCTATCTATGAAGCATCCTCAATAAAAATATATGCATATGGTAAATAAAAAGATTGTTGAGATGCTCATTGTCTGCTTGCCTTGTCATTTTGGTTATGGGATAGCTCCTGTACCATGTGCAAGGGGTACCCCGTTGGCGGTTCTCAATGATATGCAAATACTTGCAGTGACAAGAACTTACCTGGACCCAAAGTTGAGTATGCATGAGGTGTGGCCCTCGTATTCAAGGGCATGAGATTTCCAACTTATACTTCGTCAAGCATATACTCCAGCTTTGCCACTTTAACCTTAACCGCTTCAAGATGCTTATGATAGGGGCAATTAGGGCTGAAATCTAACAAGTACCATAATTTTTGGAAGATCTTTTTGAAACTTGTAATCCCTGCTTCCTTTACAAAAAGGCCTTTCTTCCACCACTATTGAGTCTCCACCTTCTACCTTTAGGCACCATTAAGAGAGCATAGTTGTCATCTGTGTGCAGTGTTCCAAAGCTTATTAATTGATGCATATTGTGTTATTACTTGCTCATGTGCTACTTGTTTCTAGTCACCCTTGTGAACTTTGCAGGTATCCTATGCATTATATTGCTACTCTATGAGGGAAAACCTGATTACCACTATGCTATGTTTTATGTATGTGAAACAAACAAACGTTTTTCAATGCATGTTATTCATGATTTTTGTTTGTAGCTTGCCATGTTGCATGCATAGTTACTATGTCCTATTGTTAGAACTCCATCTTTCATGCACATGTTTAGAGTTCTTTGATCCCAGCTTTCAATGCTTGCAAATGGTTGGATCTTTATAGTGAGGGTGCATGTCACCTCAAAAATTATTCTTTTTATCACTTACCTACTCGAGGACGAGCAGGAGTTAAGCTTGGGGATGCTGATACGTTGGAAACATATCTATAATTTTTGATGCTCCATGCTTGTTTAGTATCTACTTTGCTTTACTTGTCCACACTTTGAGGTGCTTTTTACATGTTTTCTGGTACTAACCTACTAACAAGTTGCAACAGTGCCAGATGCCTACTTTTTGCTGTTTTTGGTTTCAGAAAAGTTAGTAAAGAAATATTCTCGGAATTGGACGGGACAAAGGACAAAGTCAATTACTTTCCGTGGGGAACAAGAAGTCTAGAGGAGAGCCCGAGGGGCCGGCCAGAGGGGCCAGACCCACCCCAGGTGTGGGTGGGCCCCATCCCGCGCCTGGCTAGGGTTTGGTCGCCCTGGCGACCGCCTCAGTCTCCCCCTTCGCCTATAAGAAGCCCCCGATGCAGAAACCATGAGCACCCGATCAGAAATCCACGAAACCATCTGTAGCAACCGCCACCATCGTCCCTAGATCGGGGGGAGGGGGATCTGAAGTTCTTCCCGACACCCTGCCGGAGGGGAGATCATCCCGGAGGCCGTATCTCCGGTATAATGCATGAGTAGTACCACCTTGGACTATGGGTCCATGTAGTAGCTAGATGGTTGTATCTCCTCCTTTGTGCTTTCATGTATAGATCTTGTGAGCTCCGTTCATGATCAAGATCTAATCTATTTGTAATCATGCATGTTGTGTTTGCGGGGATCCGATGGATATTGAGATTATTATGTTGGTTTGATTAATGGTTTTGTCTTTATGATTCTATCATGTCTATGTTGTTTGTGATCTTGCATGTTCTCCGTTGTTAGTAGCTATCTTGGCCAGGTAGTTGCTAGTGACTCCAAGAGGGGGTATTTATGCTCGATAGTGGGTTCATGCCTCTAGTTTCCAAGGGAAGTGACAATAATCTCTTCGGTTGTAGATATGATGTTGCTACTAGGGAAAAACAACGGTCTCATGTTCATGGAAATATGGACTGTTTACCTTACACACTTTGCTTAAAACAGTTGTCTTGCTTGCAACTTAATACTGGAGGGGGTTTGGATGATAACCTGAAGGTGGACTTCTAGTCATAGATGCAGTTGGATGGCGGTCTATGTATCTTGTTGTATTGCCCAATCAACCTCATAGGATCTTTCTGACTAGTATTTGCATTGTTATGCCTTGCTCAGTTCCTGTCAATTGCCCCGCTGTAATTTGTTTATCCTTCATGCCATGTTTTTTATTTAAGGAGAGCACCTCTAGTGAACTATGGACCCCGGTCCAATCTTTACCATTGATACATCTTCCACTGTTACTTGTTTACTTGCTGCAAACCACCATTACCTTCCACACCGTACGTTTAATCTTTTGTTACAGCAAATCGGTGAGCTTGACAACGTCACTGATTCGTTGGGGCAAAGTCTTGAGTTTGTGTTGTGTAGGTCTCCGTGTTGCTTGCAACACCTGTGTGACGTTTCCTTCCTCGTACTGCTTCGGTAACCTCGGTTTCTTATTGAGGGAAAACTTGCTGCTGTGCTACTTCACACCTTGCTCTTGGGATTCCCAACAAAGCGCTCCTACATCAACCCAGCACAGCCAACAGGAAGCAACACTGGCCACAGATTGTACCTCTGTTCTATGCATAATGTAAGTCAGTTCATCCACAAGCTTTTGATTTTGTCACGCACTAGCTCATCCACTAGTTGTGAAAATGAATTTATTATTTACATGAAATCACAAATAGTGAGTTTGTGGCTTGGTTTGATAAAGAATGGCTACAAACCGTGAAAATTGCACTAGGAAGACTCTGGACAATGTATCGTGACATCAACAGTGCAAGACTCAATGAGAGGATTTAGAATGCCAAGTTGGTGATGGATCTTGCTGATGAGAAGAACAAGATTGAGAAGTACTCAAATGTCTTAGTTGATGTGAATAAATTCATCGATGAAGGTGAGAAAAGGGTGTGGACGAGAACTTGTCCATGATTAAGGAGGAGAAAGAAATAAATTTGCAAAATACCAAAAGTGTTGAAGAGTGACTGGAGGGTGCGGGCTTACCAGCGAATCGGATCGGAACAATGTGGTTCGGCCTCAGGTGCACTCGTGAGTTCAACCCACACCAAGCGTTCGGGAGGCGACATTTACATGCCCAGAACCCCGGTTCCCCTCCTTTCGCCGTTCTTCCCCATGCGGCCATGCCCGACTAGGTTCCCAACGCGCCCACCGTTCATGCCCTGCATCACAACCACTGCCTCCTGCACTACTTCATCTATCTTGACCTTTAGGACCGCACAATGTTGTCCTCCCTCACCCTATCGGTCTCTCTCGCTGCAACACATCCCTGTAATCCCGCCCTTCGTGTCTTCTTGGTCGCCGCCTCGCGGGGAACATCTCGAGTCGAAGGAGGAGCAGATCCTCATCTACTACTACTAATCAGATAGGCAATGGCAACCTCTTCTCCCTCATCCCTACTCAGCCCTCATCACTAGTGTATTGGTCGTTCTATATTCTTCCACGGTGGTTTGGTGATAGATGTATGTACCAAGAGATACTAGTTGCCTAATTTGATGTAAACTGATCAATCCATCTTGCTTAATTATGTAAAGTGACCTCTACCTCCCTTCTCTGTCTCTTGCTTGATGTAATTTTCACTAGTTGACATGTCATTTTGTTTACTGGTCAGTACATGGAGTTACTACAAATTTCCTTGAGAAATGCATGTGACAGTTGAACACCTGAGCCTAAATTTTCATCAAATGCATTCACTAGTTGACCTGGAAAAGCAATCTTGGTATGAGCTATGAGATGAATAAACAAACTCTTTATTACTCACTATTTCATCTGATTGCTAGCTACTACTGTAATATGACAAACAATGCATGGAAGTTCATAATTATAGACATTGTACATGTCCATGATTTTATCCCCTCGAATTCTTGATTTGGCGGTATAGATGATGCCTGGTCCATGGTAATAGGCAATTTATAGTTTCAACCGAGCAAGAATCATCTATATTAATGATAATATTATTTTCAACACCAATACTGTATGGCAATAGTGATTTTCAGATAATCAATTTAGCATTTGGAGAAGCTAAGTAATTTCATAAAGTATACTCAGAGCACAATATAATTCCCATGTTCGACGTGTTGGTTTGTAATGTCATGTTTCACATTTATTTCTTCACCTACTATTTGATATTATTGTTAGCTCTAGCTGGATTTCTTTACCTCTTAGACTATATTGAAATGGTGATTTTTTGGATGACTAGAAGCCTATAGTCATGTATGTTCCAGGATAGAAATGGTATATCACCTATGCATCAAACAAACTATTTTTTTATGTTGCATACTCTCGAAAAACCTATTTTCATGCTACATATTATTTCCTGGTAGTGGTAGTAAATTTCCTTTGTTTTCTATGTTTCTTATTCATCAAATCTTTATAGGTAGTGGTAGTAAAAATTATTTCCTGGTAGTGGTAGTAAAAATTATTTATCAAAACTATTTTCATGCTACAGATTATTTCCTGGTAGTGGTAGTAAAAATTATTCATAGGTAATTTTCCGACAAAACTTTATGGGCATTATTTTACGTCAATAATTAACTTACGGTAACTTTAGAATGGCGTGTGATTGTCTAATCTTACTTCGTCAATAGTATTTCTTCTAGGGTTATTTATTTCGTCACACTTTTCTATCTATGATTTTCACACGATAGTTACCCTTCAGTAATTTTCCATGGATAAGTAATTTTTTAGATGTAATTCACAATCATCAATTCAATTTTGATATACTTTCTATTCGTCGACACTAATCAGACGATCCGCCGTCTCTTTTATCTACAAATAATGCTACCATTGTCTTCTGCTATAACTTCAGACAATAATAATCTTCAGTAATAATTTTAATTGATCAATTTATAACATTGTCTCTGACACCGCGCCATATTCCCTAGTCTCATGTTCATTTTTCAATAACAACAAAACCATCCAAATGAAAGCAACCAGAGACACATGCATAGTAGCTGATATTTATCTGTTAATAGGCCTACCTAACTGTCACGGGTTAGAGAAACAAATTGTGAGGAACAACAGAAGGTTGGCCCATGTCACGTCTGCTTGAGACATTGCAGCCCTGTAACTCGGGGGGTTTCCTACGTGTCGACCTGGTCGGCTTGTGGTGTCGCACACCGACGGGGCTGTTGGGCCAGCCCAGTGCCGATATTTTTCATCTTTTTGTTCCATTTTCCTATTGTTATTTTTTCTGTTTATTCTTTTTTTTTTCAAATTCAAACATTTTAAAGAAATGAACATCTTTTTAATGTGAACATTTTTAGAACATATTTTTTTCAAAATCTTAATAAAATATCAAAATCTGAACATATTAAAATTTCAATTTTTCAAAATTCGATCAATATTATAATTTTAACAATTTTCTAATCTGAACAATTTTCTAGTTAGAAAATTTTCTAATCTGATTTTTTTTAAAATGAATGTTTTTCATACTTGAACACATTTTTATTCTAAACATTTTTTGAATGTAATCTTTTTCCAAATTTTGAATAGTTTTCTTTTTAAAATTTTAAAATAACAGACAAAGAAAAAGAAAATGAAAAAAGGAAAAAGAAAAGCAGAACTAAAAAGGGAAAAAGGAAATTAAGAAACAGGAACAAAGAGTACTAAAGTGGCCGACGTGTGCTGGCCCATACCGTGCGGGGGGTATGTGGCGCGCCGACGTGATTGATATATAGGTTTTTTCGTGTAACCGCTATTTCTTCCATTATCAAAAGAGTGTATTTTAGGTTTTTTTTTTGGAAAGGCAAACTATATCAACATAGCTAAGTTTATATAAAAGTACAAACAATATACATGAAACAAAATTAGTAAACTAGTCTACCAAAACGTCTTATAATTCATAATGGAGATAGTACTACATTGCAACAATATAGTTAATTCAGGAAAATGCAAAAACATACACTGGGCAGAAATCTTTAATGTTAAGGCATAATGCCCAGCGATAAACCAATACACAAGTACACATGCGTACACAAACTTAAACACCCGGAGCCTGTCTCTGAACCAAACTGAAGACAGCGCCTCCAAAGTCCAAACTAGTAGACACAGACAGCCACCACATAACGGGCTTCACAGACCAGACCTTCAACCTTAAAACGCAGAACTTAAAACACAGAACAGAGCAAAACACACGCCAACATTTGATCAAGGTCCGGTCTTGTTGATTCTCGACGAGGCATCGATTAGCCGCTGGTCTTGTGCTCGCCTGCGGTCGCAGCAGCGGCCTTGTCCTCCTCCCCAGCTGCCTTGTGGTAGCCAGGCAGCTTGTCCATGATCTTGCCAAGAATGCCCTTCTTCTCCTTCCCGTCAGGGCTGCTCACCTCCTCGGCGACCGGCGCCGGCGCGTGCACTGGTGCTGGAGCAGCATGTGTGACCGGCACCGCAGCAGCGTCTTCCGGCTTCTTGTGGCCTCCGGGAAGCTTCTCCTTGATCTTCTCCAGGAAACCTTTCTTCTCCTCCTCGGGCACCACCGCCGGTGGCGCCTCTGTCTTCACGTCACCGTCGATCTTCTCGACGGGGACGGCGGTATCATGGTGTGTCTGCAGAGCTGCAGGGGGTGCCGGTGCGGGTAGGCCCGTCACCACGTGGTCGCCCTCGGTGTCCTTGTGGCCGGGCAGCTTCTCCTTGATCTTCTCCTTGAGTCCCTTCTTCTTCTTCCTCTTGATCACCTCACCGTTGTCATCGATCACCTCCTCCTCCTCCTCGTCGCTGGACTGTAAAAACGATCAGTCAGGTGGTCAGTATTCATAATATTCTTGCCAGATCCTAAAACAGAATAACGTGTGCATAGTAGTGATATATGGATGGTGTTTAGTATTACACTTACCGAGCTGGAGCTGGAGCTGGAACGGTGCAGTTTGGTGAAGAGGCTCTCGTGCTTCTCGCCCTCCTGATGGGGCTCCTCCTTCTTCACCTCGGGCTCTTCCACGGAGACCTTCTCCATGCCGGCGGCGAGCTCCTCCTCCTGCCTCTTCTCCTCGACGGCCTTCTCCTTCTTGCCGACGAGGTTGTTGAAGAAGCCCCTGTCCGTCACCTCCACCTGCTCGGCCTTCTCCGCGGCCTCGCCGGTCTGGTAGGACTGGGTGTTCCTCTCATCCTCCATGATCGATCTGTCGGTCGGTGGTGCAGCTAAAAACTCGAGAGATCGAGAAGCAAAGGAAACAACAGATCAGCAAGAGTACTGGTTCTTGGCTTGTGGCTTTTGCTGTGTGAGTGTGAATGATGAAGGTGTCCGTGCTGGAGCCGTCCTTATATAGGCGTGAGAGATCGAGAACTCTCTGCCGAAAGGTTGTGTGCAACGTTACATCCGTCGCGCTGTACGTCGGGACACGAGCGATCCACGCAGAAGAAAGAAAAAAGAAACAGAAAGAAGGACGGTTCAAACGTTGCGAGTGACAGCGTGTCGGCCAGAAGATGCGCGTTCGCCCAGTGGAGCCGCGACGCGTGTCGCGCCGTGCGTGGGGCGGCACGTCCGACATGGATGGCGGTGCGTCGACGCCAACGCGCGGTGGACGCATACAGTACTGCATAGGTCGGCGCCACCGTGTGGAGTGGTGGGCAGTAGCGCTCACCGAGGCGTGGCCGGCTGCGACGGGTCGGCGGCCCGGCGTGGTGCTTTGCTGCTACTAGTTGCTACTGCTCCCTCTCCCCACTTTCTTCCTGGCGTTTTCTCCGGTTCCGTTGCCGACTGGACGCTTGTCCACGGCTGTCGCTCTCCGCTAATTCATTAGGGAGATTATTTAACCGATTGATTAAGTAGCCACTCCATTTTCGAACAGTGGCGTAAGCTTTTTTGTCCAAGCACGATTCGTCGTGGCATAAGATAGCATTTACATTGATTTCTTTCCGATGCTGATGAGAAGGAGGAGAGTTCGCGATAGAATTCGTTACTAAATCAAGCATCAAGGGGTTGCAACTTGCAAGTTGGCAATGGGCCGCACGTCGGGAGACTGATTGCACCGGCCACGGGGGGTGCGTGACTAGGACGACGAGGAGAAATCCAGAGAGTTCGACGTTGACATGTGGGGTCGAAACGACCACGGGCCCACGGGTCCGTCGTGCAGAACCGAGCAAAGCAGGTGGTGTGAGTGGATTTGGTCCGGTCCGGCGGGATAAGCTATGAAATCAGATCAGACGGGGGATTAAACTGCCACCTCCCCGATGTCCAGGGCTCGTAATAATCAGATCGACCAAACATTTTCCTCGTCGATCCTTTTCTCGCTTTGATGAGGCTTTCGTAGGCAGATGTCGGTGGCGTGTCGGCCTTTTGATACTCCACTATCTTTCTCACCGTCCAGCCCTGGAAAACTCACCGGCCAAGTTCGGGCATAGACCCTACGGTACGGCCGCGGAGTTGGCTGGAGTCATTATTGACTTTCGGTGCGCAAGATGCCGTGACGACCACCAGCTGGGAAAGAGGTTTGGCGCCGCGCGATGGCGATACGCGATTTAGATGTGCCAGACTAATAACTTTCTCCTTCCTGAACTTTGTACTGTACAATGGTGCCGTATACAAGATGTTTCTCACAGTAGGGAGCGCACGGGTGAGCAGCTTGGCGGGTGTATCCGCCTCGCATCGGGACTCGAACGGATCGGTGCCTGAACTAAACTAGTCAACATCGGATCCTGCCTGGGTGGACACTGCCCACTGGCAGGTGCTCGGGCTTTTGCACACGGATCGTACGAGGCGGGAGACATGAGCACCAGGAATCGATTCAGTTTAGCGGCACGCGAGGCGGTCACTCGATAGCTGATGCCCCCGCCACGTGCTTGCACAGGGCAGATTTGTACTGCCTTTTACAGTTTACACATGTAGGCTCGCTGCTCGCTGCACCCACACGTACGGTTTGCCGACTACGTGGGCCAGCCGGGATCGCTGCGTCTTTGACCGCGCGTCGGGGCCATTCATTGGTCGACAACTTCATTGATAGTAGAAACGCAGCTTCATTGTACCTACCACTTCCTCCGTTTCGGTTTACAGCGCGCGTATATCTAGGTCATCAATTTAAACATTAAAATATTAATTTTATAGCATAAAAAATATATCACTGAAAACTTTAGATGTTATATTTTTTAATGATATAATTTTGTGTTATAAAATTAATATTTTAATAGTCAAATTAACGACCTAGGTATACGCGTGCGACTTGTAAACCGAAACAGAGGGAGTATATTTGTTTTGAATGTTAGTAGAAAAGCTGCTAAATTCATTGATTAGATAGAAGGTTTGTTACAAAGAGCCAAAAAAAAATAGGCGGGAAAAACTTAGACAAGGACCCAAGCCGCCAAAAGGAAAGAGAAAGAAAGAGGTACAAAATACGATCAGCCCGGATCAAAAGGGATCTTTGCGCTATCCATGTTCCAGAGAGTGGCTTCATCTCGGATCCGTAGGACTAGGCCTTCCACTCAAAGTTCCTCCTTTTGAAAAAATCCTATTTCGTTCTTTCCATAATTCCCACGACACGAGTAGGATGATAGTTTGGGTGCCCTTTCTCTTGTCCGCCATGGAGCTTGATCGACATTGTTGTAGCCATTCCTGTAGTGAGGCTGGGAAGTTCCAGGAGGCAGGGTTTAAGGACGACAATTTTAGTTGATTTGCAATCGTTGTCCAGACCTTTCTAGACCAAGGGTATTCCGTGAGAAGGTGCATGGGCGCCTCGAGATTGCGCGCACATAAGGCGCAGAAGTAGTTGTTTTCCCATCCACTTCTTTGAAGCGCATTGGCGGTGAGAATGCACTCCAGAGTAGCCGTCCACGTAAAAAACATGCACTTTCCCGGCGCCCAAACCTTCCATATGGAGGAGCACAAATCCGAGGAGATGGCTCCTTCGAATTGCATTCGGTAGGCTGATCTTGCAGAATATTCGCCCGAGGCTTCAAAAGCGCCAACGAATCGCGTCGGTGGCATTCTCATTCAGTTGCACCTCATCGAGCATGCTGGCTAGATGCAGTAACTCCGGAAGCATCTCATGTGTTAGCCCCTTGCCGAGGTCAGCTAGCCATTTATCACCATGTATAGCCTCTTGAACCGACATGTACTTGCGCACTGAGATAGCATATAGGAAAGGCGCGATATCTATCAGTGCCAAGTCCTAGAGCCATCGGTCATGCCAAAAATTGGCAACGACACCATTCCCTATAGTGATTTGAGTAGCAGCGGCAAAAAAGGCTTTGTCCGTTTTGTCACATGGAAGAGCGGTGCCCACCCAAGACCTTGCGGGAGACGTCCAAGCTCGCCAAAGCTAGCTTAGCCTTAAGGCACGCCCAAACTGAACGAGGTCATGGACCCCCAGGCCCCCCAAATCTTTTGGTCGACATACTACCGACCACTTAACTCGGCAGTGACCTCCATTGCATGAGCCTTCTCCTCTCCAGAGCCAAGCATGACATATTTTCTCTATTTGCTCTAGAACCCAAGCCGGTACCTACTATATTGGAGCATGGGCGGACTGGTGATAACCCTCGAGGGAAGTGAGAGGCGATCAAAGATTTAGCAAGGGTAGTTTTACATGACAGGGAGACGGATGAGAGATAGCACAACAAGCTACAGGGGTGAGATTCAAATAGTTCAGATTAAACTCAACATGCCTCTACATTGACAGATTCCTCCCCTTTATATAGAAGAGGAGAAAACATTCTGCCTACTTTCCAGCTCAGCATCAATGCGTCATGGACTTGGTATTGTGGACACTGACGCTGGGCCTGGAGAGCTCGCCAGCTCAGCCTGGCGACTTGCTGTCCACCGTCGAGGACGATGGTATGATAGTTTCCCCCGCTCGAGCTTGATCTTCCTCCCAGATCGGAGCATCCGGATAGCAGTTCTTCAGGACATAGTAATCCTCCTAGGTGGTGCAATGCTCTGGCATGTGCGCCTAACGAACCAGGATCTGAGGGTCTGCCGCGTTACCTTTGCAAACGAGACGCCTCTCGACGATCTCGACTGGAGTCGGAGTAGAAGTCTGCAAATCTGGAGCCGTTGGCAGCTCTGTGAACACTGGAGTATAATTTGCATGAAACGACTTCAGTTGTGACACATGAAACACATGGTGTATGTCGTGGGAATGACCACGGCAGATGCTGCAATCGGCAGCGAGTAGTAGAACATGGGGCAAGGGCGGCCAGCCATCTGCGGTACGAGATGAGGGCTAAGACACAAGGGTTTACCCAGGTTCGGCCCCCCGGAGGGTAAAGACCTACTCCTGCTAGATTGTATTATGGTGAGAGTACAATGGGGCGAGCTCGACGGCTAGGCGGCGAGTCGCTTGGGTGTATAATGGGACGTGTCCTCTATGCGTCCTCTAGGGAGGTTTATATAGACTCACCTCCCTAGGGTTTACAGATCTCAACCGAATTAGTTAAGGATTCGGTGATTCTACGACCTAGTCCGACTGGGCCTATCTACGCTTCTAGGCCTTTAGCTTCCAGTAGCTTGAGTCCACGCCTCATCTTGATCCAGTCGCCGTCCTGCAGGCCCACTCACCGGCGCTTGGGCCAGTAGGAAACGTCCTGCTGGGTATACCCCAGTAGACATATCCCCATAGTAGTCCCCGAGGCCGTCGTTGATTTGTCGCAGGCGTTTGCTGGCAGTCGGAGTATGTGGGTCCAACGCGGACGTCCAGTCGAATCGGCGGCGGACTCCTAAATAAAGGAAGAACTAGTCATTTTAATCGCAATAACGGCGACCAATCGGGTCGCAGCTCGGCGAACGGGTCGGTGAATACTCAGTCACTGTTATAGTGATCGGGTCGGCGAATCGTCGAGTCGCGTGGAGCGACGAGTCGAATGGATGAAGTTGGACCGTCAATTGGGGTCAAACTAGTCGTTGGGGTAATCCAACGGTAACTTCGGCGTAATTATCGCGTAGTAACGGCTCCAGAAATTGGCGGGTAGCAACCGCTATATAAGGAGAATGATAGGCGACCGGGGAAACACTTCTTCGTCCTTCCTTCGATCCCGCTCGTCTTCGTTTCCCACTCCTCATAGCAATCTAAACAATCCAGAGAGCCCCGACCTCCGCAATCTTCCAACTGATGGCCCCCTCCACCGAACCTTGGGGCCGATCCAAGTGTACTAAGGCGCTACTGGCGTCCTTCGAAGAGGCTGGGATCCTCCGCGCCGGCAGATGGCGCATCCCCGCAGCCGGAGAAGTGACTCCGAACCCGCGCGAGGGGGAATTCATCTGTTTCACCAGCCTCCTGGAGCGGGGGCTGGGCTTTCCTCCCTCTTCTTTCGGCGTTTCTGCGCCTATTACAGGATCCAGCCATCGGATCTGGGTCCGCATAGTATCGAGCAGCTCGCCATCTTCGTGGCGTTCTGCGAGTGCTATCTGGGCTGCAGGCCCTACTTCCCTCTGTGGCAAGATCTATTCCACGGGAGAATCAGCCGCGAAGAGACAGGCGGCCCGATGCTAGCCGCGGGCGGCCTGACATTCCAGCTGAAGTCGAAGGCGTCATTCTTCGACCTGATGTTGCCCGCCAAGGCGGCGAACAAATGGAAGAAGTCCTGGTTCTACGTCACCGAGTCGACTCCAGACGGCGAAGTGGCGCTTCCAAGGTACTCCGCCGACCGGCCCGAACTGCGTCGACTCCAGGTCGTCAAGCTCCCGCTGGATCAACAGATGGTTGTCGATGAAATGCTGCAGACCATCCGCAGTCTGAAGAAGAAGGGCCTCCAGACCATCAACCTCTACAACTGCTGGTTCGGGAGGCGACTCGTGCTCTTGGCTCGCCGCGACCATTACATGTATGAGTATACGGGCAAGGACGACCCGGCGAAGTCCTCCTTCGCCGAATGGAGGCTCGAAGACTACACCCTAGCTCTAAAGAAGATCACCTAGGCAGTGTATCTTGACGCGAAGGCCGGGGTTGCCCCCTATACTGCAAGACGCCCGGCTCCGATGGTAAGCCGTCATTTTGTCACCACTCGCAGTCGCAGATGATGCATTCGCGGTTGTGCTGACGTTGTCTCACGCTTATTGTAGTTGTTCCAAGTGGTGGAAGGATGGCTCCCACCCGCAGACGACAAGAACTCGAGCTCGTCCGTCCAGGACGGGAGTGAGTCGCCACCCGCCAAAGGCGACGTCGGAAGCGACGAGGGTGATGACGACGATGACGACGACGACGAGCCCGTGGAAGACGCTGCCCCAACAGTTCGCAAGACTCGCGGGCAACACCAACGCGAGCTCGAAGCGAGTAGAAGCCTCGAACCTCACGATGATGATGACGACGAGCTTCCCGAGCACACCTCACATCGTGAGGCCATGCCGTCGAAGAAGAAGAAGAAGGAGGCGAAGGCTCCGCTGAAGAAGAAGATGAAGCCAGCAAAGCAGACGTCTCCGCCCCGATCTGCGACCAGTTCTGACGCCACCAGCTCGGCTAAGGGCGAGGCGGCGCGCGCGACCGTGGCACCGGATGCTGCCGCCCCCCTGGACGAGGTGCCTCTGGCATCGCTACCACCTCCATTCGCCCCGGTCTCTGTGTTGGGAGCTACTCCAGCCGCAGCAGCTTCGCCTCCCAGGAAAGCTCCCGCAGCTGTCATCACGGAGGCTCCTGCCGCGGCCTCGTCTTTGAAGAAGCCCTCTGTGTCTTGGGCACACGGTGTGTTCGATACGGGCCTCAGTCGGAAGTTGGCGCCCGAGCTGGAAAGGCCGGCCAGCATCCACACCGGTCTGTGGTTCATACCAGTCGCCAAGTAAGTGTTGTTCATCTGCTTGTCTTTCGTTGTAGTCGGACAATCTTATTCATATCGTTGTTTCACAGGACTGGTGTTAAAAAGATCGGACATCCTTCCGTGGCCAAGGTTCCGCCAATCGTCACTGAGGAGGACCCCTCACGGAAGAGGAAAACTGACAAAGTCGCTGCTCCCGCCGACGGTGCCAAGAGGGCGAAAGGTGACGATGTTGTCACGATCTCTGATGACACGGCGGTTGCTCCGAGCGAACCTCCGACTATGGCAGAAGTGGCCTCGAAGACCAAGGAGGTTGTTGCCTCGCCCGACGTGGCCGAGCCGGCTCCTAGTGGCGCCGCGACATCTGCAGCGACTTTCCCTCGCTTCATGGCCAAGGCGGCCGCAGCGAGTGGCACGGCGCCAATGAGCCGGATGCCTGGGATCGCCGAGACGGAGGTCGAGCAGCATCGCGGCCACACTCCGGTCGTGCTTGCGTCTGTGGACGCGCTGGAGCTTCACGGCATGCTGGGCGCTACCATCCAGGTATGTCCAGTCCCCGAGGATCGGGCCACTGAATTTCAGTGGTCGGATTCTTAATGTTTTTGTATCGTCCAGTCCCCGAGTGCCTAGTCGTTGAACTTCAGCGGGTGGGCACTTAGGATTTTCAATGTTGTTGACGGTTTAGTTTGTGCGCAGGGCCTGCAGCGCGAATCGGCCGATCGGCTGGCAGCAAAGTGTCGCATGGAGAAGGAACTCGTTGCCGTCCAGGAGACGAACAAGGGACTCCAAGCGATTGCAGTCAAGGCGGAGGAGGTCTGCCGGGCCCTTGTCCCGGCGGGTGACCTGACGGCGGCTCAATCTGCTTTGAGTACGGCCGAGAAGCGAATTGCTGATATGGAGCGTGAGCTCAAGGAGGCGAAGGCGGAGGCAAGCTCGGCGGAGGGGCGAGCGAAAGCTGCTATTACGTCTGCCGCTGAAGAGTGGAAAGTGTCTGACGCACTCGTTGCTGGGCTGCAGAACGACTTCTCCTCGCTTCAAAGCTTCATCACGGGCCTCTGCCGTCCGCTAATTGGTAAACCTTTCTTCCTCTTTCCTCTGCCTGTAACAGCTGTGTTGTGGAGTCGTTGGTGTACTCACTGCCGGCTTCTGTCCACAGGCCGGATTATTGATAGCTCGGAGGAGGCGCAGTCATGCGACGCGCGGCAGTGTGTGACCACTCTTGTCGACTCGGCCACGTTGTCCGCGACTTGCATTCGAGCATATCTTCAGGAGATATCGCCCACGGAAGTGATTCCCAGCGACCTCGTCGAGGTATGGCGCTACCTGGAGAAGGCTCCGTCAGTCGTCGAATTCATGACGCGGTCGGCCTTCCGGCACGGGGCGGCGATGGCGCTCAGCCTTGGGCTTGCCCATTTCTCGGAGGACTTCGACCTTGATGATGTGACGAGCGGCTACTGTAGGGTTTCGTAGCATGGAAAACAAAATATTTCTATCGCATACAAACAAACAAGCCAAGATCTATCTACTAGATTGTAGCAACGAGTCGATGGAATAACTCACCCCTCGAAGATTCCAAAGTGTTTAACGAGAGCGGATTCTCGTGGGTGATGTAGTCGTACTCTTTCCGATCTCAAGATCGCGTAGACGATCCTTCCGGCGCTGCGTTCCGGCAGCGCTCCCGCAGTCGGTCACACGTTCGGTACTCGACGAAGACATTCCTCTCCCTTGTTCCAGCAGGCAGCGGAGGTTGTAGCACTCTCCTTGCAATTCCGGCAGCACAATGGCGTGGTACCGGAAGTAGAGGGGAGATCTCGAAGGGCTTCGCCTTAAGCCGGAGCGAGTATGGTGGACTATGAGAGAGCTCCTCAGCGATCTAGGGTTTAGACACACCAAGGAGGAGGTGCTAGGGCCGGCGGCTAGGGTTTGGGGCTTGCCCAAGTCGGCGGCTAGGGGAGCCCTAGGCGGCGGCAATAGGAGGTGGCGGCGCCGGGCTAGGGTTTTGGGTGGAGATCTTGTGTCCTAGGAGGGGCAGCCCTGCCCCTCCCTTTATAGGTGGGAGGTGCCAGCCAAGGGGAGGGGAGTCCCTCCCCAACTCGGATCCCAAGTAGGCCGGCGGTGGAGGAGGAACTCCTCCCCAACTCGGTTTCCCACTTCTCCTCCACTTCCCAAAATAGCCGTTTGACTTTTCAAATTGGCGTTTGACTTTTCAAACTAGGATTTGATTAAACCCTTTATTTTGTTCAGCGATGACACCTAGTACATGATGCAATCATTCTAGCTTGGTATGACACATTCATGTACCCTTCCCCTTCGGAGTGCCGGACATTCCGGAACCTTCTAGAACATTCCCGATGAAAACACCGGAACCATTCTCCAACCCCGAAACATGACTTTCCTTATATGAATCTTATTCTCCGGACCATTCCGGATCTCCTCGTGATATCCCGGATTCCATCCGAGACTCCGAACAACATTCGGTCTCTTACTCATCATTCCATAACTACTCAAACAACGTCGAATCCTTAAGTGTGTCTCCCTACGGTTCGTGAATTATGCAGACATGATCGAGACACTTCTCCAAACAATAACCAATAGAGGAATCTGGAAATTCATATGGCTCCCACATATTTCTACGATTACTTTGCGATCGAATGAACCACTTACATACGATACCAATTTCCCTTTGTCTCACGATAGTTTACTTATCCGAGGTTATGATCGTCGGTATCTCTGCATACCTAGTTCAACCTCGTTACTGATAAGTACTCTTTTATCGTTCCCGTGATATGTGATCCCTTGTGAGCCAGTCACATGCTTGCAAGCTAATTGGATGACATTCCACCGAGAGGGCCCAGAGTATATCTATCCGTCATATGGATGGACAAATCCCACTCTTGATCCATGTGTCTCAACCAATACTTTCCAAACACTCAATGCCACCTTTATAGACACCCAGTTACGGTGTGGTGTTTGATGTCATCAAAGTATACTTCCGGTGAAGGTGATATGCATGATCTCATGGTCGAAGGAATTAGGTTACTATGTATCAGAAAGCATATAGCAATTGAACTATTAAAATGACTTGATCTTTATGCTATGCTTATCTATAGGAGTATGCCCATCATATCATTCTCCTAACGATATGATATTGTTGTTAATAACATCTCAATGTTCATGATAGGGAAACCACAATCATTTATTAACCAACAAGCTAGTATTATAAAGAGGCTTTACTAGGGACTCTATTTTAGTTTACAAATCACACAAGTATTAATGTTTCCTTGTTAATACTATTATAGCATGAATGTAAACATTTATCATAAACAAAAAGATATAATAATAACTACATTTATTATTTCCTCTAGGGCATATCTCCAACAGTCTCCCACTTGCACTAGAGTCATCTAATCTAGATTACATGGTAATATACCGAACACCCATGGCAGTTTGGTGTTGGTCATGTTTTGCCCTCGGGAGAGGTTTAGTCAACGGATCCGCCACGTTCAGATCTGTGTGTACTTTGCAAATCTTTATGTCCCCATCTTGGACATGTTCTTGAATAGCGTGAAACGTAGCTTGATGTGCTTCAGCTTCTTGTGTGACCTTGGTTCTTGTGCAATGGCTATGGCGCCCATGTTATCACAGTAGATAGACATTGGGTCCAGCGCACTAGGAACCACACCCAGATCTGTAATGAACTCTTTCATCCATATCGCTTCTTGTGAAGCCTCCGAAGCAGCCATGTATTCCGATTCAGTTGAAGATCTCGCCACAACGCTTTGCTTTGCACTCCTCCAGCTAAATGCTGCACCATTCAAAGTAAATACGTATCCAGATTGTGATTTAGAATCATCCAGATCGGTGTTCCAACTAGCATCGGTGTAACCATTAACAAAGAGTTGTTCATCACCTCCATAAGAAAGAACCATATCCTTAGTTCTTCTCAAGTACTTAAGGATGTTTTTGACCGCTGTCTAATGATCCACTCCTGGATCACTTTGATATCTCCTAGTTAAACTAACAGCATATGCAATGTCGGGTCTAGTACATAGCATGGCATACATTAGAGATCCTATGGCTGAGGCATAGGGAGTCTTACTCATCCTTTCTCTATCTTCTACCGTTGTCGGACTTTGAGTTTTACTCAAGGTCGTATTGGAAAACATGGGCAAGAACCCTTTCTTGCTATCTTCCATTCCAAACCTCTTTAGAACTTTGTCCAAATATGTACTTTGTGACAATGATATTAGGCGTCTCGATCTATCTCTATAAATCTTTATGCCTAATATGTAAGCTGCTTCGCCAAGATCCTTCATTGAAAAACTATTATTCAAATATTCCTTGACACTATTAAGAAGGTATACATCATTCCCAATAAACAATATGTCATCCACATATAGTACTAAGAATGCTACAGAGCTCCCACTCACTTTCTTGTAAATACAAGCTTCTCCATAAGTTTGTATAAAACCAAAACTTTTGATCACCTTATCAAAACGTTGATTCCAACTTCGGGATGCTTGCTTTAATCCATAGATGGACCGTTGAAGTTTGCATACCTTGTTAGCATCTTTAGGATTGACAAAACCTTTGGGTTGCATCATATACAACTCTTCATCAATGTCTCCATTGAGGAACGCTGTTTTGACATCCATCTGCCATATCTTATAATCATAATATGCAGCGATTGCTAACATAATCCTCACAGACTTTAGCTTCGCTACTGGTGAGAAAGTCTCATCGTAGTCAAATCCTTGAATTTGTCGAAACCCTTTTGCGACAAGTCGAGCTTTGTAGACAGTAACATTACCATCAGCATCTGTTTTCTTCTTGTAAATCCATTTGTTCTCGACAGCCTTCCGGCCATCCGGTAAGTCCACCAAAGTCCATACTTGGTTTTCGTACATGGACCCAATCTCGGATTTCATGGCTTCTTGCCATTTATTGGAATCTGGGCTCATCATCGCTTCCTCATATGTCGCAGGGTCATTGGTGTTGTCCACCAACATGACACTCATAACGGGATCATACCAATCTGGAGTGGTACGAGTTCTCATTGACCTGCGAGGCTCTGTAGCAACTACAACCGAAGTTTCATGATCATCATCATTAGCTTCCTCTCTTATTGGTGCAGGCACCACAGGAACTTCTTCCGGTGCTGCGCTACTCGCAATTTCGAGAGAAGGTTCGACAACCTCGTCGAGTTCTACTTTCCTTCCAGTCACTTCTTTCGAGAGAAATTCCTTCTCTAGAAAGGATCCATTCTTGGCAACGAAGAGTTTGCCTTCGGATCTATGATAGAAGGTATACCCAATAGTTTCCTTCGGGTATCCTATGAAGACGCATTTTTCCTCTTTTGGTTCAAGCTTGTCCGGCTGTAACTTCTTTACATAGGCTTCGCCACCCCAAACTTTAAGGAACGACAATTTAGGTTTCTTCCCAAACCATAATTCATACGGTGTCGTTTCAACGGATTTAGATGGTGCCCTATTTAAAGTGAATGCGGCTGTTTCTAATGCATAACCCCAAAATGATAGCGGTAAATCTGTAAGTGACATCATAGAACGAACCATATCTAAGAGATTTCGATTACGACGTTCGGACACACCATTACGCTGTGGTGTTCCAGGCGGTGTCAATTGTGAAAGTATTCCGCATTTCTTCAAATGCTCGCCAAACTCGTAACTTAGATATTCACCTCCACGATCAGATCGTAGAAATTTAATCTTCTTGTTACGTTGATTCTCAACCTCACTTTGAAATTCCTTAAACTTCTCGAAAGTTTTGGACTTATGTTTCATGAAATAGATATACCCATATCTACTCAAGTCATCCGTGGAGGTAAGAACATAACGATAACCACCGCGCGATGCTACACTCATTGGACCACACACATCGGTATGTATGATTTCCAATAAGTCCGTAGCTCGCTCCATCATACCAGAAAATGGAGTCTTACTCATTTTACCCATCAGACATGCTTCGCATCTTTCAAGTGATTCAAAATCAAGTGATTCAAGAAGTCCATCGGAATGGAGTTTCTTCATACGCTTCACTCCAATGTGACCAAGACGACAGTGCCACATATAGGTCGAGTTATCGCTCGATTTCAAACGTTTAGCCTCAATGTTATTAATATGTGTATTTCCACTATCGAGATTCAATAAGAATAGACCATCTATCAAAGGTGCATGTGCATAAAACATATTACTCATATAAATCGAACAACCATTATTCTCGGACTTAAACAAGTAACTGTCTCGCAATAAACAAGATCCCGATATAATGTTCATGCTTAACGCAGGCACCAAATAACAATTATTTAAGTATAAAACTAATCCCGATGGTAGATGAAGGGGTAGCGTGTCGACCGCGATCACATCAACCTTTGATCCGTTTCCCACGCGCATCGTCACCTCGTTCTTCGCTAGCTTCCGTTTATTCTGCAGCACCTGTTTCGAGTTACAAATATGAGCAACCGAACCAGTATCAAATAACCAGGCACTACTACGAGTATTAGTGAGATACACATTAATAACATGTATATCGGATATACCTTTCTTCTTGATGTTGCCGTTCTTCAAATCCGCCAAGTACTTTGGGCAATTCCGCTTCCAGTGACCTTCTCCCTTGCAGTAAAAGCACTCAGTATCAGGCTTAGGTCCAGCCTTGGTCTTCTTCGTCGGCGCGGTAACTTTCTTACCACCCTTCTTGAAGTGTCCCTTTTGCTTAGACTTGCCTTTCTTGAATTTGGTGGTCTTATTGACCATCAACACTTGGTGCTCTTTCTTGATCTCCACTTCTGCAGATTTTAACATGGCAAACAGTTCTGGCAACTGCTTGTTCATCTTTTGCATATTGTAGTTCATCACAAAGTTCTTGTAACTTGGTGGTAGTGATTGGAGGACACGATAAATCCCCAAAGCATTAGGAATCACTATACCCAAGCTTTGAAGTTTGTTTCCGTGCCCAGACATCTTAAGCACATGCTCACTGACGGAGCTGCCCTCTTTCATCTTGTAGTTAAAGAACTTTTTAGAAGCCTCATAGCTCTCAATTGCCGCGTGAGTCTCAAAGATCAATTTGAGATCACGGACAATATCATGTGGGTCTGAATTCTCAAACCTTTTCTGAAGCTCCGATTCTAAACCATACAAGATAGCACACTGAACTGTGGAGTACTGAGTCTTCCGAGCGAGGTAAACATTCTTTACTTCATCGGTAGCAGTAGCTGCAGGTGGGTCACCCAGCGGTGCATCCAGCACATAGGTCAAATTACCAGCTGTGAGGACAATCCTCAAATTGCGGAACCAATCCGCGAAGTTGCTTCCATTGTTTTTCAACTTTTCTTTCTCTAGGAACGAATTAAAATTGATGGTAGGGGCCGCCATTGATCTACAACATATTTGCAATAGTTTAGACTAAGTTTATGACAAATTGAGTTCTAATTAATAGTTAAATTAATCTAGGTGAACTCCCACTCAAAACAATATCCCTCACATTGTTTTAGTGATCACACGAACCAAATCCACCACATCAACACCGATCATCACGAGAGTTGATATAGTTTCAATGGCGAACAATCGACATGTTCATCATATCTACTATATGATTCATGCTTTACCTTTCGGTGATCCGTGTTCCGAGACCATGTCTGTACATGCTAGGCTCGTCAAGATCAAACCTTAGCTTCCGCATGAGCAAATCTTGCTTGCTCACGTTGTATACACTTGCGGAATCTAACACACTCGATCATCACGTGGTGCTTCGAAACAACAAGCTTTAGCAACGGTGCTAACTAAGGGTGAACACTTTATGACTTGAAATTCATGTGCATGAGGGATCATCTTATAATGCTACCGTTGTTAACTAAGCAATACAAGATGCATAAAGGATTAACATCACATGCAATTCATAATATGTGATATGAAATGGCCTTTCTTCTTTGTGCTTGCGATCTCCATCTTCAAGCACGAACATGATCTCCATCATCACCGGCATTGCATCAAGGTCAATGACGCTTCTCCATGGTTGTCGTCCACCGGCTTCAACTATTACAACTACTTTGAATAGACACGCGGGTCTTAACAAAATTAAAGACAACCATATGGCTCCTGCCGGTTGCCAAATTACAATAAGGAACATTGCATACATCAAATATAATCACAATCATGGCCATATCACATCACAGCACACCCCTGCAAAACAAAGTTAGACGCCTCTACTTTCTTTGCATGTTTTACGTGGTTTGGGGCTTTCTAAGTGTCGTTCTAACTTACGAACATGAACCACAACATTGATACTAGTATTGACAATCACCCATTGTAAATTGAATCTTAACTATGCTGTGAGAAACAGGCACCCGCAAAGCCACTTATGCAATACAAGTTGGATGTCAAGCGTGGAGCAAGTCTCATGAACGATGTCATGTAAGGTTAGCCCGGGCCGCTTCATCCCAACATCCTGCAAGATGCAAAGTACACAAGAAGCAATCGACAATAAAAGCATCAACGCCCACAATGACCATTGTGTTCTACTCGTGCAACAGATCTACATATAGACACGGCTCTGATACCACTGTAGGGTTTCGTAGCATGGAAAACAAAAATTTTCTATCGCATACAAACAAACAAGCCAAGATCTATCTACTAGATTGTAGCAACGAGTCGATGGTATAACTCACCCTCGAAGATTCCAAAGTTTTTAACGAGAGCGGATTCTCGTGGGTGATGTAGTCGTACTCTTTCCGATCTCAAGATCGCGTAGACGATCCTTCCGGCGCTGCGTTCCGGCAGCGCTCCCGCAGTCGGTCACACGTTTGGTACTCGACGAAGACCTTCCTCTTCCTTGTTCCAGCAGGCAGCGGAGGTTGTAGCACTCTCCTTGCAATTCCGGCAGCACAATGGCGTGGTACCGGAAGTAGAGGGGAGATCTCGCAGGGCTTCGCCTTAAGCCGGAGCGAGTATGGTGGACTATGAGAGAGCTCCTCGGCGATCTAGGGTTTAGACACACCAAGGAGGAGGTGCTAGGGCCGGCGGCTAGGGTTTGGGGCTTGCCCAAGTCGGCGGCTAGGGGAGTCCTAGGCGGCGGCAACAGGAGGTGGCGGCGCCGGGCTAGGGTTTTGGGTGGAGATCTTGTGTCCTAGGAGGGGCAGCCCTTCCCCTCCCTTTATAGGTGGGAGGCGCCGGCCAAGGGGAGGGGAGTCCCTCCCCAACTCAGATCCCAAATGGGCCGGCGGTGGAGGAGGAACTCCTCCCCAACTCGGTTTCCCACTTCTCCTCCACTTCCCAAAATAGCCGTTTGACTTTTCAAATTGGCGTTTGACTTTTCAAACTAGGATTTGATTAAACCCTTTATTTTGTTCAGCGATGACACCTAGTACATGATGCAATCATTCTAGCTTGGTATGACACATTCATGTACCCTTCCCCTTCGGAGTGCCGGACATTCCGGAACCTTCTAGAACATTCCCGATGAAAACACCGGAACCATTCTCCAACCCCGAAACAGGACTTTCCTTATATGAATCTTATTCTCCGGACCATTCCGGATCTCCTCGTGATATCCCAGATTCCATCCGAGACTCCGAACAACATTCGGTCTCTTACTCATCATTCCATAACTACTCAAACAATGTCGAATCCTTAAGTGTGTCTCCCTACGGTTCGTGAATTATGCGGACATGATCGAGACACTTCTCCGAACAATAACCAATAGAGGAATCTGGAAATTCATATGGCTCCCACATATTTCTACGATTACTTTGCGATCGAATGAAACACTTACATACGATACCAATTTCCCTTTGTCTCACGATAGTTCACTTATCCGAGGTTATGATCGTCGGTATCTCTGCATACCTAGTTCAACCTCGTTACTGATAAGTACTCTTTTCTCGTTCCCGTGATATGTGATCCCTTGTGATCCAGTCACATGCTTGCAAGCTAATTGGATGACATTCCACCGAGAGGGCCCAGAGTATATCTATCCGTCATATGGATGGACAAATCCCACTCTTGATCCATGTGTCTCAACCAATACTTTCCGAACACTCAATGCCACCTTTATAGCCACCCAGTTACGGTGTGGTGTTTGATGTCATCAAAGTATCCTTCCGGTGAAGGTGATATGCATGATCTCATGGTCGAAGGAATTAGGTTACTATGTATCAGAAAGCATATAGCAATTAAACTATTAAAATGACTTGATCTTTATGCTATGCTTATCTATAGGAGTATGCCCATCATATGATCCTCCTAACGATATGATCTTGTTGTTAATAACATCTCAATGTTCATGATAGGGAAACCACAATCATTTATTAACCAACAAGCTAGTATTATAAAGAGGCTTTACTAGGGACTCTATTTTAGTTTACAAATCACACAAGTATTAACGTTTCCTTGTTAATACTATTATAGCATGAATGTAAACATTTATCATAAACACAAAGATATAATAATAACTACATTTATTATTGCCTCTAGGGCATATCTCCAACAGCTACCCCTCGTCCACGGGCTCTGTGGAGATTGCCGAGGTGCTGAAGCTGACGAACCGGGCCGCGGTGTATTCCGATCGCGTTTGGGCGATGGGCGACCTCCTCCCCTATCAGGAGACGATTGTCGCCCCCAACGATCCCGAACCGAAGCATCTGGACTTCAAAGTCGAGCAGCCGTTCCGTGCGGCGATGGCGGGCGAGTTGACGACATACCCGTCAAACCCGTACGTGCCCTTCATTAGCAACCGCCGGGGTGGCGGCGAGTCGGCGTCAAAACCTGCGGAGTAAAAGTGTTGTGCCCTGGGGCGTTAGTAAAATATAGCCATTGAACTTTTCTTTGTATTTTGGAACGACTTTGTTCTTCTATGGAAATTCGTGTTGTTTTGTCATTTGTTTCGCGATTTTGAATGTTGATTGGACGAGTCCCCGAGCGTGTCCTCCCTTTTTATGGGGTTTACCTCATTTGTTATGTGTTTGCGAATTTTTAATGGATTGAGGTCGACTCGCCAGAGCTCGGAGAGCCAGTCGCAGGGCGACTCCCATGGGTGCTCTTTACTTGACCGTTTTCCCGTGCGCGAACGAGGTCGGGTAGCCGAGTCCCCGAGCGTGGTACTTGGTGGTTCTAGTCGCAGCTCCAAGGTAGGTGACGACTAAGCGCGTTAAAGTAAGCGCGTCACTCCTGCCTGACCCGAAGGATCAGTCGCATGGCGAGTCCTGGGAACGCTCTCATACTTGGCATTTTTCCCTAGTCGCTCGGAGCTGAGTGGACGTCAGTCCCCGAGCGTGGTATTTGGCTGTTCAAGTCGCTGTGCCGAGGATGCGGAGGACCTTGGCCGCTGTGAGGAGCGAGGGCAGTTGTATTGGCTCGGTAAGCCAGTCGAGCTAGGAGACTCCAATGGGGATCCGGGTTGGCATTTTTCGTGGACGTTACGAGGCCTGGGGTGTCCCAATGCCCTCGTACCGCACTACTTGGCCATGCTGGTCGCTTTACCAGAGGTTGACTTCTGCGAATAGCATAATGCTGTTATTATGAGTGCAAGTGGCACAAGACACGGAGAGTAGACACAATTTTTGGTGACCGATTTGCTTTATTTCATAGCGGGTGGAGAGTACATGGATGGAGTTCTAGGAGTAGAACTTCCGTAGGAGGTTTACATTCCACGGCCGCTTGACGTCGAGTCTCCCGTCTCCTCGGACGTTGGTGAGGTAGTAGGCATCGTTGCCTAGGACTCGCCCGATGGCGAATGGTCCCTCCCAAGGGGGGGAGAGCTTGTGCATGCCCTTCTTGTCCTGGATGAGGCGTAGTACCAGGTCGCCTTCCTGGAAAGTTCGAGTCCTTACTCGCCGGCTATGGTAGCGGCGTAGCCCTTGCTGGTAGATGGCGGTGCGGGAGCGAGCTAGGTCGCGTGCCTCGTCGAGCTGGTCGACTCCGTCTTGTCGTGCGAGTTCGTTTGAGGCCTCCGTGTAGTTGACCACCCTTGGCGAGTCGTGCTCGAGGTCGGTGGGCATGACTGCCTCAGCGCCGTACACCATGAAGAAGGGTGTAAACCCTGTCGACCTATTAACGGAGGTGCGGATGCCCCAGATGATGGAGGGTAACTCCTCGACCCAGCACCCGGCGGTGCGCTCGAGTGGTACTTGGAGCCGTGGCTTCAGGCCATGTAGGATGCTCTGATTGGCGCGTTCCGCCTGGTCGATGGACTCCGGGTGGGCGACTGAGGCGAGGTTGAGTCGAATGTGGTGTTCCTCACAGAACTCGGCCATGGCTCCTTTGGCGAAGTTGGTGCCGTTGTCCGTGATGATGCTGTTTGGGAACCCGTAGCGATAGATGAGCTCGCGTAGGAACTTGGTGGCGGTCTTCCCGTCGCATTTGCGGACTGGCTTGGCCTCCACCCATTTTGTGAATTTTTCGACTATGACTAGGAGGTACGTGAAGCCGGAGGGGGCCTTCTTGAAGGGGCCTACCATGTCCATGCCCCATACGGCCAACGGCCATGTGATGGGGATTGTCTTGAGCGCCGAGCTTGGCACGTGGGTTTGATTGGCGTATTTCTGGCACCCGACGCACCGCTGGACAATGTCGATAGCGTCTCGTGTGCGGTGAGCCAGTAGAAGCCGTGCCGCATAGGCTTTGCGACCAGAGAACGGGCGCCGGCGTGGTGGCCGCAGTCGCCGGAGTGAATGTCTTGGAGGATTTTTCGTCCTTCAGCGGGCTAAACGCAGCGATGGAACACAACGGTCACGCTGCGCTTGTGGAGCTCGCCATTGATGATGACGAAGGATTTGCAGCGGCGTGCTATCATCCGGGCGTTCGTTTCATCCGCTGGGAGGGTGCCTCCCTCCAAGTAGGCGACGTATGGCGCGGTCCAATCATCTGGCTCGGCGATTAAAGCGACCAGGGCTGCTTCTGGTTGCAGCGGGATTCCGATGTCGATCTCCCTAGGGGGAGAGACGGAAGGCTTGGTGATGGTTTCGAGGAAGACGCCAGCGGGTGGTGCGAGTCGAGCCGAGCCGATGCGAGAGAGTGCGTCGGCCTCCTCGTTCTTCTGCCTGTCAATCCACTCGACGGAGTAGCCTGCGAAGTACCCACCCATCTTATCCACTGCTTGGCGGTATGCCGCCATGGTGGGGGAGACGGCGTCGCAGGTGCCAGCGACTTGCCCAACGACGAGGTCGGAGTCTCCGTAGCAGCGCAGGCGGTTGACGTTCATCTCCTTGGCAGCTCGCATGCCGTGGAGTAACGCCT
This sequence comes from Avena sativa, assembly GCA_916181665.1. Lineage (NCBI taxonomy): Eukaryota > Viridiplantae > Streptophyta > Magnoliopsida > Poales > Poaceae > Avena > Avena sativa. The sequence goes on along the minus strand of OV702284.1, from coordinate 262,731,180 downwards.
CGTACTCGGCCATGTTGTTGGTGCAGGGGGTGAAGTCGAGGCAGAGGACGTAACGGAGCTTGTCGCCCTTCGGAGAGGTTAGCACGATCCCTGCTCCTGCACCGTCCGCGTTCTTGGAGCCGTCGAAGTGTAAGCTCTAGTAATGGAGGTATGACAACTTCTCTGGCTGCTGGGCCTCCTCCCAGTCGGCGATGAAATCTGCGAGGGCCTGTGACTTGATCGCTTTGCGCGGCTCGTACTTGATGTTGTGGTTGCCGATCTCGACGGCCCACTTGGCGACTCGCCTAGTCGCCTCACGGTGCGGATGATGTTCTGCAACGGTGCTGAGGATACGACCGTTATCGGGTGCTCCTGGAAGTAGTGCGGCAGTCGCCGCTGTGCTCTGAAGACCGCGTATACCAATTTCTGGTATTGCGGGTAGCGCTGGCGCGACTCGGTGAGGACTTCGCTGATGTAGTACACGGGTCGCTGCACCGGGCGCTCCTTTCCTTCCTCTGGTCGTTCGACGACCATGATGGCGCTGACGACGCGTTCGGAAGCCATGACGTAGACCAGCATGGGTTCCTTGTCGACGGGGGCGGCGAGTAGCGGTGCTGCGAGTAGCACCTTGTGTGTCGTGTGCCTCCTTGTCCCACTGGAAGGTGGGGTTCTTGCGCATTAGGCGGTAGAGGGGCATCGCCTTTTCGCCCAACCGGGGGATGAAGCGACTGAGAGCCGCGACTCGCCCGGCCAGCTTCTGGACGTTGCGCAAACACTCGGGTTTGCCGAGTCGAGCGATCATGTCGATCTTCGTGGGGTTCGCTTCGATCCCGCGCTTGGAGACAACGTATCCCAGTAGCTGTCCAGCTGGTACACCAAAGGTGCATTTGCCTGGGTTTAGCTTTATCTTGTACTTCCGCATGTTGGCGAATGTTTCTGCCAGGTCAGCGAGTAGGTCGTTCTGGCGAGCGGACTTCACCACCACGTTGTCGATGTAGACGTGGATATTGCGGCCAATTTCGCTTGCAAGGCACTCCTGCATGCACCGCTGGTAGGTCGCCCCGACGTTCTTGAGGCCGAAGGTCATGGCAGTGTAGCAGAAGGCTCCAAATGGCATGATGAACGCCGTCTTCTCTTCGTCCTCGATGGACATTTTGATCTGGTTGTACCCAGAATAGGCGTCGAGGAAGCACAGCGACTCCGAGCACGCGGTGGAGTCGATGATTTGGTCTATCCGCGGGAGGACGAATTGCTCCTTCGGGCAGGCGCTGTTCAGATTTGTGTAATCGATACACATCCTCCAGGTCCCTTTTTCTTCTCGACCAGGACTGGGTTTGCCAGCCACTTGGAGTACTTGATTGGCCGGATGAAGCCTGCAGCGAGTAGACGCTGCACCTCCTCGGCGATGGCTCGGCGGTGCTCTTCATTGAAGGGCCGAAGCGACTGCTTGACAGGTCGCACTTTGGGGTCGGCGTTGAGTTTGTGCTCAGCGAGTTCCCTCGGGACACCAGGCATGTCAGAGGGCTTCCACGCGAAGATGTCCCAGTTATCACGGAGGAACTCGATGAGCGCGCCTTCCTATGCTGGGCTCATGCCCGTCCCGATCGTCACTGTCTGGCTGGAGTCGCCTGGGACTAGCTCGACGGTGCGGGTATGCGTTGTTGCCTTGAAGGTGGTGGGGTTGCCTCCCTCCGAGTTGGGCTTGGGTCGTCGTTGTTGACCCCGCTCGCGTACTTGGCGAGCTTGTCTGCGTGGTTGGCCTATGCCGCGATGACGGCGTCGGCGAGTTCAGCTCCTTTGGCCTCGCACTCGGCGGCCATGTCGGGGTCGCCGTGGATGGTGATGACGCCGCACGGCCCGGGTAGCTTCATCGCGTTGTACGCGTAGTGGGGTGCTGGCATGAACTTGGAGAACGCCTGGCGCCCCAGGACACAGTGGTAGGGGCTGTCGAAGGGCACCAGCTCGAAGACGATCTGCTCGGTGCGGAAGTTTGCCGGTGTGCCAAAGGTGACTGGCAGCGTCACCTTGCCGATCGGGTATGCCTTCCGACCGGGGACGATGCCGTGGAACGTGGTGTAGGTCGTCTCGATCATCGACTGCAGGAGCCGCAGTCGCCTGAAGGTGTCCAGGTACAGGATATTGATGGAGCTGCCGCCGTCCATTAATGTTTTGGGGTGCCAATAGTCTCCCACCTTGGGCTTGACCACCAGGGCGACTCGGCCCGGATACTCGATCCGTGGTGAGTGGTCCGCGCGGCTCCAAGTGATTGGTTGCTCAGATCAGTTGAGGAACTGGGGGATATCTATCTGGGCCACCATGTTGACGGCGACGGCGCGGGCAATGACCTTCTTCTCGCGCTTCGTGTTGAAGACTGTGAAGGTGTGGAGCGAGCCGGCGATGCTGCCAAATTTTCCGCCGTTTGGTGGGTTGTTGTTGGTGTCTTCCCGCGCGCGCCGTGCCTTATCGATCTCCTTGAGAGAGTTGCAGTCGACGGTTGTGTGCGTGGCGAGCTTTCCTTCCCTACTGTGAAATACACAAGGTTGGTTAAGAAGGGCCGCGGGGTCGAACCTCGGCTTTGCCTTGTAGTTGCCACCGTCGCGGTGTTGTCCCCCGTCGCGGCGGAAGCTCTTGGGCTCGCGCTGCGCGTATCCGGCATTGGCGACGAAGTCGACTCGCCCGTCACTGCGGCGTTTGCCGGTGAGGCGAGTGTTGCTGTAGCATAGATCGGGTCGTCTCCCGTTGTCGTGGCCGCTCGTGCGGCGGTGTCCTCCCGACTCGTCGTCGGTTTCCTGGTTTGGGTCCTCCTCCGCGTACCTTTTTGCGATCTCCAGGAGATCCGGTATGTTGTCGATTGTGCGGTACGCTCGTTTGAGCTTGGCGACCAGGGGATCGTAGCGGCACGAGGTCTTGAAGCAGTGGATCGCGGTGTCTAGGTGGATGCCGACCGCGTTGTACCACAGATCTTCCCACCGTTGGACCCAGCTGCGGGTCGACTCGCGGGGTCCCTGGACGCACCGTTCCAGGTCCTCGATGGTGGTGGCGTGGGTGTACGGACCCTCGAAGTTCCCGACGAAGGCGTCGCGCATCTCTTCCCAGGAGTCGATGCTATCCACGGGAAGAGTGTTAATCCACTGCCTGCACGCCCCCTCCATCATCAGGGGAAGGTAGCGGGCGGCTAGTAGATCGGTGTGGCCGGCGATCGCCATTGCCATGAGGTAGGTATCCAGCCACACGGAGGGGTCGTACGAAGGGTTGTACTTCTCTATTTCCTTCGGCACTTTGAAGTTCGTCGGGTATCTTTCGCCTCGGATCATCGGTCCGAAGCACCGGGGCCCGAGCCGGCTCAGCGATCCCCTCGGCTCACCGTCGTGGCGGTTGGTGAGGGTATGTCGCAGGTCGTCGGGCTGGCGTGCGCACCAGCTCTGGTTGTTGATGATGTGGGTGCGGGCGTCGACGGGTTGCCCGTTGGCAGCGACGAAGTTGGTCATCAGCCGGGGGTCGTTGGTGGAGAGTGCCGCGTTTGCGGGTCGGTGTTGGAGCTGTAGTGGTTCGGGTGGCGGGCAGTTGAGGGTGTTCGCCGCCATGGGGCGACTGCTTGAGGCTGCTCTGCTGCCCGATGAACGCGAGTACATCCGACCCTGCGAATCGACGCCTGTGTTTTGTTGCTCGACCGCTTTGGCGAGTAGATCCTTGGCATATTGGATCTACAGGGCACCTTCACCAGTGGCAGCGATGTTGTCAACTGCTGCTCGTCCCGCGAAGAGGTTGTCCATTGGGGTGGAGAACAGCGGGAGGCCGTTCGCGTCTCGCTCTCGTGAGGAGACCACAATCCTTGGCTGGTCCCTGGGGGTGCGCGGTTGGGTGGTGGCAGGGCGCCATTGGCCGTTGCCCCTGGTGGGGGCCGAGTGCTTCCTCCTGGTGGCGCGTTCTCGCAGATCGCGCGCTCGACCGCGCGGGCCGGGTCGTTCTCGTCGTCGAAATTCAGGGCGCGCCCCTGGACGGTGGGGTTCAGGCGCGACCTGATTCGGAGCTGGTGGTAGCGCGACAGCTCCTGCGCTGTCACCTGCTCGAGGCGAAATTTTTCGTGCTCGGCTTGTTCCTTGCGGACTGCTTCCGCCAGCTTCAGGCGGAGTTACTCGACCTCCGTTGCCGTCGCGTTTGGTGGGATCGGCATGGAGAATGGATCTTCTGGCAGGTCGGCGCCAGTCGCCATGTAGGTCGCAGCATGGCGGCCGGTTCCGTCGCGGCGTGGCGGCCGGTTCCGTCGCGGCGTGGCGGCCGGTTCCGTCGCGGAGGTTGGCGGAGTTCTCCGATCCGGAGTCGAAGTCGAAGATCCCGAGGATAGAGGGATCCTCGAAGTCTCCAACGTTGGAGACCTGGGTGATGGATCCCGCGGGTGACGCGGCGACAATGGATCCAGCGAGTGACGCCGGGGTCGCTGAATCGGCGTCATCGTTGAGGGCCGCGTCTTCCGCGGCTGCGGTGGTTTTGGCCACGTTGCTGTGGGCCGAGTCGTACTCGGAGGCGAGGCGGTGAATCGTGCGGACCTGGCTCTAAGAGAGCCGGTCGCGTGGCGGTGACTCGCGGATGCGAGCCGAGTCCTCCGAGATGATGACGTCGGTGAGGCCGACGAAGAGGCTGATCGTGCCGACCGGCAGGATCATGCTATGCGTGACGGGTCGCGCCGCTGGGACGTAGCTGCTCGGCAAGATCTGGAGCATCTCGCCGATCGCAATCATGCGGACGGTGGCGATCGACTCGTTGATTGGCAGATTGGATCTCGCCGCAGAACACCGGCCTGACCGGCCAAGCCCCACGGTGGGCGCCACTGTCGTGGGAATGACCACGGCAGATGCTGCAATCGGCAGCGAGTAGTAGAACATGGGGCAAGGGCGGCCAGCCATCTGCGGTGCAAGATGAGGGCTGAGACACAAGGGTTTACCCAGGTTCGGCCCCCCGAAGGGTAAAGACCTACTCCTGCTAGATTGTATTATGGTGAGAGTACAATGGGGCGAGCTCGACGGCTAGGTGGCGAGTCGCTTGGGTGTATGATGGGACGTGTCCTCTATGCGTCCTCTAGGGAGGTTTATATAGACTCACCTCCCTAGGGTTTACAGATCTCAACCGAATTAGTTAAGGATTTGGTGATTCTACGACCTAGTCCGACTGGGCCTATCTACGCTTCTGGGCCTTCAGCTTCCAGTCGCTTGAGTCCACGCCTCATCTTGATCCAGTCGCCGTCCTGCAGGCCCACTCGCTGGCGCTTGGGCCAGTAGGAAACGTCCTGCTGGGTATACCCCAGTAGGCATATCCCCATCAGTGTATCTATGCAGCTTGGGGCAACGCTAGACGATACGCCACTTCACCCACTCTTTCCAGAAGAGTGTAAGGGCCAAAGTACTTGTAAGAGAGTTTTGGGTAGGGCCTGTTCACGAATGATTGTTGAGCATAGGGTTGTAACTTGAGTAATACCTGATCACCCACTTGGAATTAGCATTCAGTTCTGTTACAATTAGCATAATGTTTCTGACGGAGTTGTGCACATAACAACTATGCTCGAAGTAACTCTGTTTCTGCCTGATAAAGAATAATAGCTTCCTTAGCAACTAAATCATCCTCCACAGTCAGTTTGGTCATACCTCCAAAATTGGGTTCTGTTTTGTATAGGGCTTTGAATGGAGAGCAACCCAGTGAGGAATGAAAACTAGAGTTGTACCAAAACTCTGCCAGATTGATCCATTTGCGCCATTTTCTTGGATTGTCCATAAACAGTACGACATATCATCCACAAACAGTACAGTGTAGATACAGTTCTAGACATTGGTTAACCCACTCACTTTGACCATCTGTTTGTGGATGATATGTCGTGCTATAGTATAGTTTAGTACCCAAATCCTTGAACACATCCCGCCAGAAATGACTTGTGAACACTTTGTCACGATCATAAATTATGGCAGCCGGAACACCATGCAACTTGACAACAGAATCGATGAACACCTTGGCAACTGAAGCGATAGTGAAATGATATTTCAAGGGAAGTAAGTAAGCATACTTGGTGAGGCGATCCACTACCACCAAAATGTAATACAGGTAAGCCTTCTATAAAATCCACGGTGACTTCCTGCCATGGTAGTGCAGGAGGGGGCTGGGGTTGCAACAACCCAACAGGTTTCTGATGGGAATTCTTGGCCATTTGGCACACGACACACTGCCTCACATAATTTTCCACATCCACCTTCAATCATGTCCAGTAATACAACTGCTTAATGCGCTGATATGAAGCCTGAGCACCAGAGTGGCCCTCAATAGTAGTGTCATGTAGGGAAGCCAGTAACTTTGTTTTCAAGGCAGATTTATCACCAATGAATAATCTGCCTTGATATTTAATAAAAGGTTGTGTGCATCAAACGCTGCAGAGTCCGGGGTTTTACCCCTTTTCGAAGAAATTTTTTTTCGTGATTACACTGCCAGTTTGTAACGTCCCAGGATTAACACCTAGAATTAGAGAGGACACATGTGTATACATTGCATTCATGCATCAGAAAATCCGGGGAATTTTCGCGCAAAGCTAAAGAGGCTATTGAGGGATCGGGATCTCTCTTGTCCTGATAGAAACATCAGGACCAGTGCGATGGATTTTGACATGACCTTTGGAGAATTCTTGTCTTTAAGGGAGAAGTTATTTAAACATGTATTTGACTTTCAAATTTTTATTCAAATGAATTTTAAAAGAAATACAGAATAAATTATAGAATATTTAATGCTTATAAGAAATGGAATAGAAATTCTATAATAAAGTAATATTACACTCTAGAAATAATAAAATACAATAAAAGTACAAATCAATACTTTATTACATTAATATAAAGGGTACAAAGTACTTTCATTTATACAAATAGGAAAGAATGATACTACAGAATAATAATAGAAAAGGAAATAACAATGTTATATAAAGGAAAAGAAATAATAATTAATACATCAATAATGTTACAAGGATTCTTTATTCTGTACATGAACATATTACATTGTTCTTACAAGATAATAATAAGATAAAACCTAAACTATATTTTCTATCAAATTCTTGATCTTCTCATTATCGTTTTGATCCTGATTTCTGCAAAACAAAACAACAGACTAACAACAGTAAAAGACTAAGGGGGTTAGTTTATTAATTGTACTCTCAGATTTGGCCTAGAGATGCTAGAGTCTGAATTCATCATTGAGTATGTATTAAAAAGGGGACAAATCATAGTATCTGTTCTTAATCAGATAGTGGCCTTAGTACAACATCATTGTCTTAGGGGCAAGTTTCACCAAAGACAGATAAGAAGGTAAAGAAGTAAAACATCAGAAAATATCAAGCTTTTACTTGATTTGATCCCCAAACCACAATAGGCAAGCAAGCTGCTCACTCACCAACATGCACTAGTGTGCTGTCAACACCACAAGAGTTCAGCAAAATGAGAGAGTACCAACCGTAGCTGAGCTGCCACCATATCCTCTCTCCACACACACACAACCAGACCAACAGATCCTTTATTAGCAGCCAAGAAACACTACTATTTTGTCCCTGGTCCATATCATATCTAGTTCCACCACACAGCTAAGGACATCACCCCATCTCATCACAATCGCCAGGAGCATAAGGAGAAGTCTAGGAGCATTAGAAGCTTCCAACAACATCTGGAGGATAAGGCAACAACAACATCACAAGGAAAAAGATGGCTAGCTAATCAAGTACGATCACCAGCTAGCATAGCAACATCAAGTTCAACATCAGGTTGCTACCCAACACAAAGGTCATCATATAGAATCTGTTTTTATCAGCATATAAAGTACACAGGAAAAACAGGATATTGGTAAAAGTACTTCTCTCAGACCCACATAGAAATGCTATGGTGAGGCATCATAGAGAATTTGAGAGCCACGCTTTAGCATCTGTTCTTATAGTGTTTGGCCTCAGCCTATGCATCATCGGCAGCTAACTTTGGATCTTTAGTTAGTCAATTAGGTAGCATGTCAATAGATGTGGTGTTCACCACTATGCACACTTCTGAGGAAGGCACCACAGTGGCAAACACCACAACCACAGCCACAAGAAATCCAACTCAAGATCTGTTCTTAATAGTCTGCACCATCAGGACCTGGGGTAGATAAGGGAAAAAGCATCCAAGATAAATTATTACAACTACCCTTCAACTAGATCTGGTCTAGGAGGATGAGAGGTAATATTTCCTCTCAGACTTGCATAGAGCTGCTATGCAAAGCTCATCATAGGTAAATCAGCCAAATAAAAGTAATTGCCCTTATCTATCCAAATTAGTGCCTCAGCCTTTGCATCATTGGCAGGGCCTATGTACCAATACACCATCTGATTTTGTCAAGTCATATCCCACAAGGATTGATAGCCATACACATAATTATGCAAATGGTATAAGCAACCAAACTCCACTAACCAGTAACTAGATGATTTCTAGGAGATCAGAAGAGGTCACTTGTAGCATATATAATCACATATCTACTCAAGATCATGCTACAATAAGGATTGCTGTGCACACTCCAAAAGGAGGCACGACAGCAAGAACCTCCAGGTAGCAGAAGCCACCAGAACAAGCTAGCAGAAATAAATTATAAGTCTACACAAATATAAATTTTCCAAATACCAAGTCTATATTAGGAAATCAATTTCTAATCATCAAGAAACTTCTATTAGAACATGCCTAATAGTACAAGTTACCATTTAGGACTGCCGGAACATTGAAAATAACAGGTAGAAGAATAGGATCTTGTGTTGATCAAATGCATAGCAAATATATTCTTAATAATTTTAACAAAGAGGATATGAGAGGGAGTTGAAGGATATTAGTAGTGTTGCTAGATATCAACCAGATTGTCCAGGAGCAAGTCAATCAATTATAGATTATTAAAAACACTGCCAAACCATCAATGAAATCATATATGTGCTCTGGAGTTGTACTACAAGGATCTGGTGAACATATGATCAATAGAAACTTAGAGGAAACTGTCCTGAACTAAAATATAGCTAGCCAACATAGCTATAGTTATTCTACAATATACATACCAGGAAATTTACATCTGATCCACAAGAAATAAGTCACATCATTAATGCATATGTAAAAACTACTTTACGTGTAGCATATCTCTCCTAGTAAAAAAACAATTATTATCTCAAGCATATTAACCACACTTTTACATCTTGTTTGAGGAAATACAATCTGTTATTTTTCTCTTTTCAAAATAATATATGCCAGACATGAACATGAGTATCTACTAGGCAGGACTAGAATATTTACATAAACAAGAGTATGATCTTATTAGTGTTCTAGAAGCAAACCATGAAATTACAATCAATACTACATTATCTATGCATATTTGAATTTGTTTACACTTCTCACACACCACTATTGCAAGAAACTACAATTGTACATTATCCTTACAAATTATATACTCATTTGCATCTAACCAAGTCCTTAATCTACTAGCAGGAGCTAACCAAAACTTAATCAAATAGATTTTGCTCATTTCTTCGGATCAGATCAACACACTAACTAAATAATTAACTTGGACTGAACCAAAAGAGGGCATACATGAGCAGATTCAACACACAAATACAATCAAGCCAATGGTACATAGTAACATATAAAACCTACATCACAACATCTCCATTATCACCTAACAATTGTTCAGAAGATCATAACCATAATCCCAATTCCAAAATTACCTAAACCTAAATCCCATACCTAGAGGTGTTCTTCGGCTCGAAGGCCGGTCACATGAGAATTACCTGACTAGATGCATGGTTGATGGAGTAGAAAACAAGGGAGACGCCGGGGTTGCATCCCAGGATGCCGTCCCTCCGGCATTAAAGATTGGAGTAGACCACAGTAGCTCCTGCAGTACCACACCGGTGTGAAAAGTGCGAGAGCAGCAGATTGGGATCGAGGAGGGAGATGTTCTAGTCTTCCTCGAGCAGCAGCTGGGACATGGGGGTCAGAGCAGTCGCGTCGGAGACCTTGCCGAATCCTCATGGCTAGGGTTCCATAGGAACCAGAGGGGATTTGCCCGAGGGTGAAGGAGAGTGAATCGGCGGCTGAAGTCGACAGAGAAGGGCCAGAAGAGATTGTGCCGAAGAACAGCAATACCAGCGGGAGCTGGAATCGGCCGGATCAACACCGACGATGAAATCAGGACTGAATAAAAAGGCATTAGGGGCGAATTCGATAGGGCCTCAAAACCAAATCAAAATAGAGGGCCAGATCGGCCAGTCGGCGGCGGAGCTTCAGCGGTAGGCGACGGCGGCCGCAACATCCTGGTTCTACCGGAATCGGGCCGACAACGGTGGCAAGGGAGCCAAAGGAGGAGCAGGGAGGTGTGTATGCGGGTTAGGTGTGTGCGTGCATGGAGTGAGAGAGGAGAGGGGACGGGCCGGGGTGAAGTGCCCCGAGCCTGGCTTAGCTGGGCCGGGCCGTCCAAAGTGGCCAGCCAAACAGACTATAGGTGGAACCTTTGGGCCTAGTTTTATAAAAAAATCAATTAAAGAATAAAATAAAACTACCAAAATGCCCTTTTGACATTTAAAGCACTAGAAAAATATATAAAAATCCCAAAAATACATATGATACATCAAAATAACCACAAGAATAATATCTACATAGAAAAATTATAATTTTACTTGTTAATATAAATATAAAGCAAATACATATTAAAACCATTAAGTCCCAAGTGAAGTCTCCTAAAATAAGGAAAATCCCAAAAAGAAAAAAATGAATTTTTGTGCATAAAAATAAATCTACTATTTTATAAAAATACTAGTATAATTTTTATATATAAATAAAAATGAAGTAAGTATTTAAATACATTTAATCCTTTATGGAATTTTATAAACATAAAAATAATACCTAAAAAAAATAAAAATCAATTTTGTGTATAAAATAAATCCACTATTTTATAAAATACTAACTTAACTCTTCTATAAATAAAATTTGAAGTAAATATTTAAATACATTTAATCCTTTAGGGAATTTTGGAAACATAAGTATAATATTTTAAAAAATAAATAAAAACCATTTTTAAGATCTTAAATAGATAAATTATACTAGAAAAAAAATTAAATGTACCATTAGAAAGGTTTTTAAAATTTTAAGGCAATGAATCCTTCTCTATTATCTATTTTGGTAAATTCTTAAAAAACAATTCTTAACTAAGAAATAATCACAATTTTATATAAAATCTTAAATAATTAATATCTAAGTACTAATTCCAAAACCATAACTTGAATTCATAATCAAGCTTAAGTATAACTATTAACTTTAAAATATTCTTTTAAAAAAATCTTAAAAATTCAAATTAAAAACCCTTTTAAATAAGTATTGTGTATCACTCATATATAATATAGTGAATAATCATTATATCTTAATCATGCTCAACATAACTCCAAAACTTGAGAATAATTAAAACAAATTACACCTTAAGTTTATTTACCCTTTTAAAATTAACTTTAGTCTTAGAAGCTTATAAACATCATGTCTAATAAAATACTTATATTTTTTATAGTTAACTTTGGTCTATTTCAATTAAGACATAAAGTATCTCAAGACCAAACTAATCAAACAAACGCCAAGAGACATCGACCACATTCTATTAACCCTTAAAGATTGTTTGAAGCTTATCAAAGAAACCTTTTCTTTGAAGATTATTCTTTTTGCCACTTCAAACAATAACTCTATAATAATTTCCTTCAACCCTTAAACAACCCAATACATAGACTTTCATCATAATCACCAAATAACAACTAATCTCAATCTTAGATTACTATTGCACTCTACTTTTATCTTGTATATCAAGACTTAAGTTCCTTACAAATGCATTTCCTGTAAAGTAAAATTTAAAGATGAACCAACTCATAAAGAAATCACCTAATTTCACTTCACTTAAAGTATCGGGGATACACTTTGGATTTTTATAAAAATGCATAGCATTACTTATGCATAATAGCATATTGCTTCTTTAAACATTAGTCCTTACCGGACCAATGATGCTGATTTCAGATATTGGATCTTATATTGTCTCGAAGACCGTGAGTGCATAATATTGCAATCACAAAAGGCAAGTTCACACTTGCTCTTGTCCTTTGATTATTTTCAGTAAAGTATTTTGCAAATCCAGTTTTGTCATCACCTGCATTTCAAAAAGGTCAGAAAACGCTATTTTCATAATAATATGATTATTGGTTATTTACCAAGAGGTAATAACCTACTATGAAAGTTCCGGTGGTAAAGGAACATATTATCTAGGACTTAACAACCAATGTCGCCAGTGATTCTTGCACCGTATATTACACGTTAACCATGAGATTTGGAATAGGACGGAGAAGTCAGCTGGATCGGCTCCCTTTCGCATGCATTGCACACTGTTCTGGGCATTTGTAAGTCGCAGATCGTGGGTATAGCAGTTTTATACGGGGAAATGTCTACCGTGGATCTGGGCTTACAAAAGACATTTTTCTAGTGTTAATGGTTGTTGTGTGTATCCAACTAAGGTATAGCCGTTTTATACGGGGGAAGGTCTACCTTGAGTTTGGGCATACAACAATTGCGGTGTATGCAGGGTCGCGGAGAAGGACAGTGATTGGCTTGGATTATCTACTGGGCCCCACACCATAGGAAGTGTGGATGAGAAAGATTGCCCGGTTGCGCAACAAGGATTTGATCTCTCATGGGTAAAGTAACGCACCTCTGCAGAGTGTAAGAACTGTAACTTGTTACTCCCTGTTCCGGGAAGGAGCTGCGAACGCGGTGGGAAAGGAACTCCATAAAAGTTCTGGTAAACCCGTGAAGGCTGACGGACATAGCTTTTTAGAATAAAAGCAACCTTTGAAGAAATGTTTATGAAAACTTGCATTGCCTATGACCTATGGTTTGTGGCTGTAGATATAGTGCATCAAACAATCCTTTCTAGTGAACTTTCTGAGTACGCTCGTACTCAACGTATCTTCTTTACCCTTGCTAGATTCTGAAGCCAATATAGATGACGTCTACATCAACTTATGCTCAAAGGAATCGTCCTCAATAGCTCAAGTTCTTCATTGAAGTCAAGGAAGTCAACATATACATCAACTAAAGAGACGAAGTTGCTGATTAGATAGGAATAAAATCTCTAGCCATAGAACCTATTTCTGTAGAGTATTACGAAAGCAGCAATGGAAGGCCAATAGTCCAGATACTAGTCTTATTAGTATGATAGATTTGAAGTTGTTATTATTTGATTCTTGTTTGTAAGAAGTTTCTTTCTCTCTCTTTAACCTAGAGTGTTCTCTGGATCTTGTGTAAAGAGTTGAGTTGTAACCTATAGTCATGTCTTGGACCTGCCGTGTTTCTGTTGTACCACTCCGAGGGATGTAATACTAGTGAACGGTGCTTCATTGGTGTTATGTCAACGACTATAGTGTACTACATCATGCAGTGGTATGCTGGGTCACCGCAATTGGTATCAGAGCATATGCTTTGACCTTAGGATTGAAACCCTTTTAGGAAGATCTACATGTTGGATAGTGACTATAGGAGCCATATTATCTAAACCAAATGTTCTTATGACTTGTGAGAAGTATCCACTTGAGGATAACTTTGTCACTAAATACTTAAGTCATTCTTTCTTAGTAGTAATTATTTTATCTTTTCTCGGTATAGTGATATTTAGTGTCTTCCTAAGGAGACATAACCCACCAAGATACTGTAGGAAACTCAATTGGTCATAGTAGATTAGGATCAAGTGTAAGACATCAATTGAAGTAGTCTTAGTGGTGTAGCCTAACCCTAGAATTCAAGTAAGACAGTGGAATCTTATGGTTAGTTGATAACCAAAGATAACATGATGAATATCATTAGGATTAATGTTGATGTAATGGGTAGTGATCATGTGGGATTCACTTGAGAATTCCCATGACGAAGTAAAATTATGATAAGAATCAATGATAGTACAATGAGAAGTAAAGATATCATGGTTAGATTAGCTCTTGAATCATGTAAATAGGTAAAACATAACAAGATCATGGTGAGATTAGCTCCGAAATCATGATGAGAATGTAAATATGATAATAAATTAGTAAATTATCGTGAAGTAGAGTACGAAAATAACATGGTAGAGCTATGATAGAACTCATAGGTGCTAGAAGATTCCAATAATCTTTGGTTTAAGTTAGCAAATAGAATCTGATTAGTCTTTTGGAGTAATCATGTGAGGTTAGTTTACCAATAAAGAAAGGTTGGGTATATTAGCCATTCCAAAAGTGAGACTAAAGGTTAGTCAAAACCAAATTGAGACCACTTTGCTTAAATTTAACTTGTTGCAATTGAGCAATTAGGGTAAATATTGAGACAACGTATAGTTTGACCCTAAGTGCTAAGTATCACAATGTAAACCTATATGAGGAGGTGTCATATACTACACAACTAAGCCCGAATTCTAGAGATATTATACACAATTACTATATTCCGGGCTTAGAATATTGTGTGTTATATGTTCCACATTTGAATTTCTTGTTTTTTCTTGGATATTCTTGATTGACTAGATCTGTACATGAAGTTTGACTTGGTGTGCAAATGCATGTTGCAACATCCAGTTACTACTTGATGTCATAGACCTAGATAGAAAAGGGAATTCGTGTAAGGGAGTGACGAGTTCCAAAGACCAAGATGAAGACTTACATGAAGAATGAAGCAAAGTATAAGGAGTATCAACGCAATTTGAAGGATGGATCAAATTCAAATCATTACTAAACAATAATAAGAAGAAATATTAGTGTAGAACATATATGGAGCAACAAGAAGTAAGGAACTTAAGTTCACCCAAAAATAGGTAATGTTGCTAAGAAGTTAAGGAAGTAGTAGTACCTAGTTCATGGAAGCATCATGAATTAGTACAAAGAAGAAGATTTAGAACCAAAATGGTATTCAAGCTCTGACAATTCAGAGAGAATGCAAGTAATACGTCAAAAAACCGTAGGGTAATGTATCCATCCTAGAATGGTCTACAACTGGTATTTGTCCGCAGCTGATATTTGGTTGACTTAGTTAACCAGATTATCTTATTATTGCATAAAGAACATAAAACTTGGCCTAAGTTAGAGAAGACATAAAGGAGTATAAAAATTAAAGCGACCGTCTTTTCAAGGCTTTTCACAAAAGTAGGCCTACCAAAGGTAGAATGCCCAAAAAGCTAGTAAGATAAATATTGTTGAAAGATTCATTTCGGAGATCCACAATTGTGTGAGTATACCATAAGTTCTTTCGTGAGACTTTAAAGAGGTAGCGTATAATCTAAACATAGATCAATATTCTAATTATGAAGCCAAGGGTTACTATAAGGCAGTTTAGAGACCATTAGTAAACCCTAAGGGGGAGAGTAAACAATAAATGGAAATGTTGTTATCTGAATCCCTGAGTAGAGGTTGGAGGAGAAGTACTAATATATGATAACATTAAGACTTATTTTCATAAGGTAAAAGCTTGAAGGTGAAAGAATAGATTAATACTAATAGATTAATTCTAGATAAAACAACTCTTAAGTGATCCTTAAGAGGGAATGTAGCACATCCAATTGGACATGTGTTGAGGAACAAGAAATTCCAATGAGTATGGACTAAATGTGTTCAAAATCAATCCTCGGAAGGACTATCAGTATAAAATATACAATTACAAACCAAAAATTTAGTCTTTTGACCACAAATGTTGTCTAATAAAATTAAAAATCCTGTTTAGTGAGACTTCCTAGACCTTATATAGAATAGTAAGAACGTTCGATAATCAAGTAAAGGAGTTGGATTAGGATACCTAATTAGGAAAATTAACTAAAGAAAAGACCCAAATTTAAGGAGTTCATAATGAGGACATATCCCTAAGGGATAATAGTAAAAAGAATAATGGAGTATTGGAGTCAACAAATTGGAGATTGCCAAGTATGATGGGAATTCAAGGAACAGATCTCGATAGGGGATACTATAGTTATTCCCATTTGAGGTTACCATGAAGTTGAGAAATACAGTAACCAATGCAAGACAATTCCTCATTCCAAAACAAAAGAGAGTACGAACTTCGAGGACGAAGTTTATTTTAAGGGGGAGAGTCTATAACGTCCTAGGATTAACACCTAGAATTAGAGAGGACACATGTGTGTGCATTGCATTCATGCATCAGAAAATCTGGGGAATTTTCGCGCAAAGCTAAAGAGGCTATTGAGGGATAGGGATCTCTCTTGTCCTGATAGAAACATCAGGACCAGTGCGATGGATTTCGACATGACCTTTGGAGAATTCTTGTCTTTAAGGGAGAAGTTATTCAAACATGTATTTGACTTTCAAATTTTTATTCAAATGAATTTTAAAAGAAATACAGAATAAATTATAGAATATTTAATACTTATAAGAAATGGAATAGAAATTCTATAATAAAGTAATATTACACTCTAGAAATAATAAAATACAATAAAAGTATAAATCAATACTTTATTACATTAATATAAAGGGTACAAAGTACTTTCATTTATACAAATAGGAAAGAATGATACTATAGAATAATAATATAAAAGGAATTAACAATGTTATATAAAGGAAAAGAAATAATAATTAATACATCAATAATGTTACAAGGATTCTTTATTCTGTACATGAACATATTACATTGTTCTTACAACATAATAATAAGATAAAACCTAAACTACATTTTCTATCTAATTCTTGATCTTCTCATTCTCTTTGATCCCGATTTGTGCCAAACAAAAAAACAGACTAACAACAGTATAAGAATAAGGGGGTTAGTTTATGTAACATCCCAAAAATCATGATTTATAAAGTTTGCACATCATGCATGCATTCATAAGCATTTAGCTATTTTCAAACAATATTTCAAAATTAGAAAACCATTTGTATGCCTATTATTTTAAGCTAGAAAGGCAATGGTTCTATTTTACTTTCAAAGTATGAGAATACTTTGTTTTGATCAAGAGTGCTTCAAAGATGAATGCAAAGCTTGCACAAAGATTTTCAAAACAAAAATCAAAACTAAAACCATTCATATGCCTAATATATATAACCATATGAAGCTTGGTTTTATTTTTAATTTCAAAGGAACTAAGTGCAATTGAGTAAACAAGTGAGTTTGACACATGTTTGAATACCTGGATCCCACTACAAAAATTCAGAGGTGGTTTGCATTTAAACTCATTTGAAATTCATATGAAATTGGATTCAGAAAATCAAATTAAAAATAGAAAAGGAGAAAAGAAACAGAAAAGGGCCGACGCTGCCATTCTGGCCCAGCCCCAGAACCAGCTCACTAAGCCCACCCGGTACAACCCTCCCCTCTCTCTCTCACCCGCATCCACTCTGCCCCGCTGTCGCTGCCACTGGGCCCGAGCCAGCTTAGCACCTTCTTCTCCACCCCGTGCACGCAGACCCCGTCACCACCGCCGTTTCTTCCAGAAACGCCGCGATTGATTCTCGCTTAATTCCCATTGATTCCTCGCGTAATTGTTGCCCCTGCTCTGGCTACTTAACCACCTCGCCACCACAGTCATTTCCCCCCCACTCAACACACTCTCTCCGCCACCAGGCTGCCCGTATTTGGAATCGTGCCACCGCTGCCCGACGAACTCCGGCGAGTGATTACGGTGAGCCCCGACCTCCCCTTTGCTTCTGGTTCGAACGAGCGTGCTCATCTTCTTCTTGTACTTCTTCTGATGCATGCCGTTTGCCTTCTCATGCCCAGGACGTCGCCCCCATCATCGGTTGTGCGCCACCGACGACTAACCCAACTTCGAAGAGCAATCCAGGTAGAATCCGAGCACCCCTTGCCTTCTGCCTTCCACTGTCGTGTTCGCCTAGACCTTGCACACACCCTAATGCTTCTAGTTTGTGCTAGGGTGACTCAGAGCGTCGTCAACATCTCCGCCATCATGAGCCCGACGCCTCCAGCAACTCCGACGAGCACTAGCCACTGCTACAACACGCCTCCGTCCATGCCAGCAGCACGCCGATCTTACTCGCAACCTAGCAACGCTGGTAAGCCAACACATAGCCCCCAGCCCCCTCGGTATTCGCCGGAACAACATCGCCAGTAGCGCCGCCGCCGCTGTGACCATGAGCGCCACCAGTTTAGGGTCGGGTCGATTTGATCTACTGGATCTAGATCCAGTGGTCGGGTTTATGTTTTTGCTTAATAAAAGAACTAAGTGAATGAAACACCTGGGTGGAATGGTAATTGCATGGATGGATTTTTGTTTAGTGGTTACCAGGGCCCATTTTCATGGCCAACCCTGTGTATCTCACTTGTGGAATGCCACCCAGGAACAAAGGGATTTGAGATGCCATATGTTAATAAGCTTCTAGTGCAGCCACATGGCAATATGGGCTCTGCCTGGATCATATAGGTTGCAATAACTTAGCCAAATAGACAGTTGGTGGTAGGGATGATAGGTTTGGAGCGCGTCCATTCTGTTCTAAGGGAAGGCTTCTGAAAGATTTTGTCTCGATTCATGCTGAGTCTTGTGGGGAAAGTGTGCCACCTCTCGAGAAGGAAAAATCTAAGTACTTAGCCGTGTCGCCGGAAATGGACAATTTGAGCATCAAGACATGGAAGCTATCAAGGATATCCTCATCCCAATTTCTAAGTTAAAACTTGTGGTTGAACAAGGGTAAAGGATCACCAATGTTCATTGGTTGATGCCTTGGGAGTTTTTGTCAGACAAAAACTTAGTGTTTTCAATTGATATGTAAAACCTATTTTGAGCAAAGCAAGCCTAAGCTACACTTAGCCAAATTCATATAGAAGCTAGAAAGTATTATTCTACTAAGGTATCACTTGCCAATACTATTCCAATGTATTGACCCACTGTGGCTGTAACTTGTGATGTTGCAGGTTACTCTGATGAGGATTAGGGTTATGAGTCTACACTCAACATGTTTGCCTGTGGCACATGAAGATGAAGACTTTACTTTATTTTGTTATGTTGAACTCTTGTACTAGCCTATGGCTATGGAGTTGTAAAAGATTATGTTATCTCTGGAATGACGATGTAATAATGACCTTTGTTTCTGTGTACTTCATCTTAAACTGTGGATGCTAGCATTTGATCTAGGGACTAACATTGCAATCACAGGGAACTTTAGCCTTATAAAGGTGGGGTCTTATAGATGGTATCAGAGCACTGTGTTGCCTGTAGGCTTATGACCCTAGGTTGTATTAGACTAAGAAACCACTAAGGAAAAATTTCAACACTTTGAAAATTCCACACTTGTCTTTTCTTCTCGTAAACTTTTCTAATCTTCTTTCTCATCTCAATATGTAGATGAACTCCATCAACGAAGCCATGAGGAAGGGACCACTCATGACCATGACTTTGGAGTGTGAGACTGAATTTCCCAAGGCACTCAAGAACCTTATGGTTACAATGGGATTCCCTGTGATGGATGTGAAGGGTTTCGCGGCATAGTAAATCAAAATTTTCTACGGATGCGAACAGAGGGAAAGCCAAGATCTAATCTAGGAGATGCAAACAACGAGAGAGATTGGATTAGATCTTCATACCCTTGAAGATTCGCACAGCGGAACGTTCGTCGGAACGTGGGTGATGTAGTCGTACTCGCTTCTCCTCCTCGCGATCCGATCCGATCTAGCACCACAAGTGACGGTGCCTCCGTGAGATGCACACGTGCAGCACCTCGACGTCTCCTCCTTCCTCGGTCCAGCAAGTATGGTGGAGAGACGGATTGGATCTACAACGCGACGGCGCGGTGTATATGGTGGAGAGTTTCTGCAGCAGGGCTTCGCCTACACGCAGTCGGGAGGGAGAGAGAGAGGGCAGCAGGGCGGCTAGCTTTGGAGGGGAAGGTGCGGGGGGGGAGGGGGGTGCGCCCCCAGCCCTCTTTATATAGAGGGGTGGGCGGCTGCCCTAGCCCCTCACCCAAGTCCAAACCGGTGGCCCCAAAGGAGGAGGAGTGGGGGGCAAGGAAACCCCCCCTTCTAGAAGGTCTATCTAGGGTTTAAACCCTCTTTGGCTGGCTGGGCCCTATGGGGCCTTGTGCCCCTGGCCCAATGCGGCCAGGGCACTCCCTCATAGGCCCATGCGCCCTCCCGAAAGGTGTGGCCACGTTGGTCCCCTTCCGGAAGGTTCTAGAAGCTTCCGGTACAATACCGATTAACCCGGAACAATTTCGAACTCCAAAAAACTGCACTGCCTTATATGAATCTTATTCTCCGGACCACTCCGGAACCTCTCGTGATGTCCCGGATCCCATCCGAGACTCCGAACAAAAACTCACAAACCAATTATCCAATCTATCCTAGCGTCGAGACACGTTAAGTGTGTGACCCTGCGGGTTCGAGAATATGCAGACATGATCTTCTATCAATAATCAACAGCGGGGTCTGGAAACCCATATTGACTCCCACACATTCATCGATGATCATATCGGATGAACCATGATGCCAGGATTCAATCAATCCCATATATATATTCCCTTCGTCTCGCGATATTTTACTTGCCCGAGATTCGATCGTCGGTACCGTCATACCTAGTTCAATCTCGTTCACAGCAAGTACTTTACTCGTTCCGTAATCTGATATCACTTTGTGATTAACTCCTTAACCACATGCTTGCAAGCGGTGTTGATGTAGCCTGACCTACGGTCGTTACCACATCATGGTCTCCAACTTACGCCAAGTCGTCATGGACTCCAAAGGTGAATCTGTTCCTCTATGCGCGCCCACTTCCTACCCTATTGAATGGTATGCTACTTCATACTCCGTCACATATGCATGATAGGTTCACACCGACAAGTACGGAGGCAAGGGAGGAAGCCCGGGATATCAAGCCCGACAAGACGGAGGGTTGGAAGAGGAGACGGAAGAAGCCACGGCTGAACCACCGGAGTCTCCGATCTACACCGGAGTCTCCGGTCCTGCTACACCGGAGTCTCCGGTCCTGCTACACCGGAGTCTCCGGACCTACCTCCGGACCGACCCCAGCAACCGCCCGAGGACAGTCAGAACGCCACTCCGGAGACGACACCGGAGACAGACCGGAGTCTCCGGACCCCACACCTGAGTCTCCGGCCTACACGATGGGCCTGCGCGCCGCCAGCTGGGCCTTCGGCCCATGTACCCCTCTATCTCGTCCAAACCCTAGTTTTATCCCTAAACTACCCCTGTTTATGTGGCTGGCCTATAAATAGAGCCCCCACCCCTTCATGTATCCCTAAGGCATAGATGATAGACTAAAGATAACCCCCATTGTGGAATCTCTAGTTTTGCCTCATCCCCTTTACCAAGGGGACCGACTATCGTCACCATCCTCGATTGGACTTTGCATCACGCATCCATCGTTGAACAAGGCCTTGGAGTTCGACGTCTTGTCTCCAAGTTGTCAAGACCCTCCGCAAGGTGTTCTTCCCTCTCCGATGTGGATTTGAGGGAGCACGTTGACCGATCTTTCCTTGCGAGGATTCTATCGGACCGGTGGCCGCCGTTCGGGAGCAATCGGCCTTGTATCGTGTGAGTTTTGCGTGTGTTCATCGTGTTCTTCGCGAGGTGTGTGTTTGCTTCCGCTACCTTATCCCTTTCCCCTCGCTTTCCCATCGATTTGACCACGAGATCCGTGAAGATCGGGCACCCAAGAGGTTAACCCCTCCATCATCTGGTATCAGCAGCTTTTGGTTTCCACGGATTTCTCATCGATTTGGTCTTTTCCGCATAAATTCGAAAATTTCACCAAAAACAGCCCCAATTCGTGTTTTGGATCGATCTGTGATTTGAGTGCGTTTTGGTAGGCTTTGATCCGTGGATTACTTGCTAAACTAGTTGATCTACCTTCCCCTGCGTTCCCATGGCCTAATTCCTCGATTTTCCCCATCAATCTGAGGTTTTGGTTCGAGTTTTTCCGCCCAAATTGCGTCCCGTTCGAGTTCTGGACGCCCTGGAATCACCCGGACCGGAGTCTCCGGCCTAGACTGGAGTCTCCGGACTTTTTGGGCTCCAGACCGGAGTCTCCGGACCTCCAGACCGGAGTCTCCGCCCCTCCCCGCAGACAGAAAAACTGCAACACGGTTTTGAGCATAACTTTTGCATTTCAACTCGGATTTTGGTGTTCTTTAGCTCGTTTCGAAGAGGAGAAGGAGCACTAAATCATCATCTGCGTTGTTCATGCTATATACTCCATCCAAATTCCGTGATCAAGGCGGAAGCCAACAATAAAGGGTGAAGCTCGTCGACAAAAGGTATAACATTCCGCGACTTTTCCCCACTTGCACTCCTTTGTGAACCCCACTATCTTTGCGAGCAACAAACACCTATTGAGAATAGTTCCTCTTATGATTGCTTGGGCTATGCACATTGGATACCTTGTAGATTCCGAGCAAACATTGTGAGCGCTATCTCATATAGTTATCGTGTATAGTTGTTGGCACAAGGAAGAGGCAAGTGAAAAAGAAAAAGAGAAAAAAAATAGAAAAAAAAGATAAAAATAGAAAAAGAAAGAAATATACATATGCCTCATAGAATAGGAAGCACAAGCTCGATGAACATCATATAGGTGGTACTTATTGTGCATATCTTGTAGCCCACCAATTAATTGCAATCGAACTAGCGTCTCTCCTTGTACTTGTGTGACACGAGCTTATAGTCTTCGCTAGGTAATCATTTGGTTCTTAGCTCACTTTCTCCGTCGCACAAGTCCCATTTATCCCACCGTGTGTGTTTCCTTGTACATATTTCCTATCTTGTGGATTGACTTGTTTGCTTGGTGATCATTGTGGTTCTTTACTTGCCAATACAACATCTTGATTTCGGATTGGTTTTTGACATGCCACTTTCCATACCTATCCACCATAGGCCTTGTGTGTGTGTTTTTTGGTTAGTAGTTGGTTTTGGTGTTCCGCGTGAACTTCACTTTGCTTGGTTTATTGCTCTCAAGTGTGGCCACTTGCACGATACGATCTTCCAAGGTAAAGTAAGGTTTGACGTTGTATCCCTAACTCCCACTACCACTTCCATATACACCGCTTGGTCTTGTGCATCATGTCTAGGGACTCCGAAACCAAGGATGATATCTATGAAGAATCCATGATGAGCCACCATGACTACGACTCCATAATTATAGAGGACATGACGGAGCACAACACCGACAATGGCTCCGCATGCTTTGAGGACCCGGAGCACTACACCTACGACGACTCCACATGCATGGAAGACATGGAGCTCTACATCGACAATGCCTCCTCATGCATGGAGAATATGGAGCACTACATCGACAATGGCTCCACATGCTTGGGTGATATGGAGTACTACACCAACAATTACTCCCCAAGCATGGACGACTTCGAGTACGACATCGACGATGCCTCGCCGAGCATGGAGGACACGGAGAACTTAAATCGAGTTTGATGGCTCCTCCACGAGCCATGAAGAATTCCTCCACCACGTGGAGATGGAAGCCTACTATGCCAAGCAAGCGGAGGCGCATCATCAAGATTCCATGACCTTCACGGCCAAGTGTGCCACACCAAAGGGCACCACCTACTTCGATGATCCACCTCCAAGGCGACAAGCGCCACCATCGACAAGGCATCAAGTGCCACCACCTAGATGGCGTCAAGCTCCATCACCTCCAAGGCGCCAAGCTACATCACCTTCGAGGCGCGAAGCTCCAACTCCTATCCAAACAAGAGTGGCGTCCAAACATCATATACATCACGAGGCGCCAAAAAACAAGAATCTTCATCGACCAACATCCTTTCATGAGCATCGCCACCATAAAGAGGATACAAGACATCGTCAAAGGCATCTTCGCCACCAAGACGAAGAATTCTTGATGAGCACCAACCATAATGCTCAAGCAAGCTCAAGAAGGCACCACAAGCACAAGAAGAGCGCCAAGGCAAATGATCACCGTCGTGAGTGTCATGTGGACGACCAAGTGCGCCACCTACATCAACCAACGGCAAAGCACGCCAATGACCTCCATCGAAACCATCATAGGGCACCCTCAACTACCCGTGCCACCACCACAATGGCACCAAGAGCAAGCCTTCCTCCACTCCATCAAGCTTCAATGCCTACGCTTGACTTCCACGACCTCGCCAATGAGGAAAATGTAGACCTCTACTTCGCCAAATTGGATAGCATGAGCCTACCTCCACCACTACGACGATATGGCCACAAGACGGTCGAGCATGGGATTTTCCCTTCGACTAAGGAGGTGAGCGATAATGCCCATATTATGGCATCCAACCTTAAAGGCGATACGGTCAAGAAGGGTGAGCATGGGATTTTCCCTTCACGAAAGGAGGCGCTTGGAGTTGAGGAAACCGAGCCTATCCCCATATGCTTGAGTGATGATGTGGTACCAATCCCATGTGAGTATGAGAGCCACTTAGCCCGCTTGAGTGAGAACAAGAGTGAGATGAGTGACTCCACCTTATGTGAGATTGAGTGCTTCCACTTTGAGGGCATGGGTGATACACCGAGTGAGTTGAGAGTGGTAGTTGATAGGTCAAGTGAGACCATTTCTATTTCTAACAACTTACCCTCTACCTCTAGTGTGTTCTCTTATGTTGTGCTAGGTTCCATGGATGAAGACGCGCCAAGCCTTGAAGCAATGATGCCTCAATTGGAGAAGATGTACATGGTGCACGAAGATGATGCTACGCCATGGCTACATCAAGAAGACGAAGTCGTCCACAAGGAGGCCACTACTTCCACAACACCCACTTCATATGACAGGTATGACCAAGGTAACAATAAGGGTGTTGATGATGCCATGATCCCACTAGTGGACATGATGAATTGTGAGGATATGCATGTTATGGATGATACTTGTGACATTACATATGCTTCATTCATATTCCCATGTGATGCTTTGCCTTTGCATAATTTTGCTCATGTGGAATTGTTTGATTGCGATACCATTTCCATAAACATGCCATGCTATGCATCTTGTGTGTATCCTCCAATTGCTTCGGACTTGCTTGGTCATGCTAGTCATTCAATTTCTCCCGTTGCTTGCAATAAGATGAATGCTTGCTATTTCACTTGTTTTGCTTGCAACAACATTGATCATATGCGTTATAATGAGATGGCCCCCATAGCTTTCTCAATTTTTGGAGATTTTGATGATTGCCATGATAAGCATGTTCCCCACTTGCATACTCACCATGCATCTCTTTCATACTTGATTGACATTAATGGTGATGTGCACAAGAAGAGATACGTCATGATGGATGATGTGTATCTCTACCACGCACACACGTTCTTCCTTTTACATATGATGTGTGTAGGTACCCGCACTATCATGTCAACCTCGGTTGAGCACGAGTTGACAAAAAGAGCTCTTGAGAGCATCCCACAAGTGAGTTCAAGATCGAACCCAGCTCTGATACCTTTTGCATGCTTTGCATCTTTCATGTTGACAAATTTCTCTTTCCTATGGTTTGCTTGCAAGCATGTTAATGGTATTATCTTCCCTTGTGACATTCATGTTTCTTCGCTTTTAGATAATGATGTTTTGTGTGTTGTAACAAAAATGTTGAACATTTTCTCTTTTTGATGTTTTATGTGCAACCACAATTCCATTAAGAGCATGTATTGTCATGAGAGCTTCCAAGAATCTCGTCTTGTTGTTGCAACAAACATAAGGACAATTTGCTCTTTCATTTGGTTTGTTTGCAAACATGCCATTTTTGCTTCCGCTTGGGATACTCATATTCCCATGATATTGGCTATCGATGATTTGTGTGTGACATCCAACATGTCAAACAATTTCTCTTTCCAATGATTGGTTGGCACACATAATGATGTTGTTTTGGATATTCTTCCTTTTGTGTTTTTGCCAAATTCTCCTAACTTTGCATCAAAGATGTTGATCAAATTTCTATTCGATTGCAGTGCCACACTAAGACATTATATGGAGTTTTTGAGTTCCCACATTTGGATGATGTTCAAACGATTTCCATGCACTTTGACCTTGCATATGCATTCCATTTGCTATCCTTGTATGGTACTAATAGTGTTGTGAACAAGAATGGACATGCCACATTTGACATGCTCCTCGATCACGCACGAAAATATTTTGCTTGGTCTTTGTTGTGTGAAGGCACAAATGCATACACGTCAACCTCTATGGACTATATGTTGACAAGAAGAACCGAAGAGAGTTACCTATGGCTACCCTTCATCGAGCTATCTCTACAAGCTAAGGTGACTTCCTTCTACTTGAGGACTCATGCAATAATCTTCATGAATTGGCTACGCTTTGAGTGTTGTTTCGCTTTTGTTGTGAGCTTTGTAGGCTTCAAGGAAGGTGAAGGAACATTGAAGTGTTGTCAAGTCAATCTTCCCGAGGACGACTATATGGTGAACCCCAGGATCAAGAAGGTCTCTCGACTTCTTCTACTTTGTGATGAGCATGTAGAGTCGAGGACGACTATTTTTGAAGGGGGGGGGGGAGCTGATGTAGCCCGACCTACGGTCGTTACCACATCATGGTCTCCAACTTATGCCAAGTCGTCATGGACTCCAAAGGTGAATCCGTTCCTCTATGCGCGCCCACTTCCTACCCTATTGAATGGTATGCTACTTCATACTCCGTCACATATGCATGATAGGTTCACACCGACAAGTACGGAGGCAAGGGAGGAAGCCCGGGACATCAAGCCCGACAAGACGGAGGCTTGGAAGAGGAGACAGAAGAAGCCACGGCTGAACCACCGGAGTCTTCGGTCTACACCGGAGTCTCCGGTCCTGCTACACCGGAGTCTCCGGACCTACCTCCGGACCGACCCCAGCAACCACCCGAGGACAGTCAGAACGCCACTCCGGAGACGACACCGGAGACAGACCGGAGTCTCCGGACCCCACACCGGAGTCTCCGGCCTACACGATGGGCCTGCGCGCCGCCAGCTGGGCCTTCGGCCCATGTACCCCTATATCTCGTCCAAACCCTAGTTTTATCCCCAAACTACCCCTGTTTATGTGGCTGGCCTATAAGTAGAGCCCCCACCCCTTCATGTATCCCTAAGGCATAGATGATAGACTAAAGACAACCCCCATTGTGGAATCTCTAGTTTTGCCTCATCCCCTTTACCAAGGGGACCGACTATCGTCACCATCCTCGATTGGACTTTGCATCACGCATCCATCGTTGAACAAGGCCTTGGAGTTCGACGTCTCGTCTCCAAGTTGTCAAGACCCTCCCCAAGGTGTTCTTCCCTCTCCGATGTGGATTTGAGGGAGCACGTTGACCGATCTTTCCTTGCGAGGATTCTATCGGACCGGTGGCCGCCGTTCAGGAGCAATCGGCCTTGTATCGTGTGAGTTTTGCGTGTGTTCATCGTGTTCTTCGCGAGGTGTGTGTTCGCTTCCGCTACCTTATCCCTTTCCCCTCGCTTTCCCATCGATTTGACCACAAGATCCGTGAAGATCGGGCACCCAAGAGGTTAACCCCTCCATCAGGTGTTGATATCGATTACCGAGTGGGCCTGAAGTATATCTCTCTGACTTGGGAGGGACAAATCCCATCTCGATACATACAACCCAACAGATACTTTCCGATCACCTGAGAGACACCTTTATGATCACCCTCTCATAGGATGACGTTTGATGACCTCAAAGCTTTCTTCCGATACCAGGGAGTTGTATTATCTCATGGTCTAAGGAATACAATATTTGACATAAGAAAAGCTTCACAAAGACGAACACGATGACACGATCTAATTGCTTCGCTTAGTTTGGGTCTGCCCACCATATGATTCTCCCAATGATATGGTCTCATTATCAATCGACAACTCATGTCTATGGTTAGGAAACCTTAACCATCATTAATCAATGAGCTAGTCCATAGAGGCGTACTAGGGACATGGTGTTGTTCACAAACCACACAAGTATTAAAGTTTCCGCTTAATACAATTCTAGCATGGAATATAAACATTATCATGAACAAGAATTATAATAATAACATCTTTATTATTGCCTCTAGGGCATAATTCCAACAGTCTCCCACTTGCACTAGAGTCAATAATCTAGTTTACATTTGGCAACAATCTCACACCCATGGCACTGAGGTGCTGATCATGTTTTACACGTGGAAGAGGTTTAGTCAATGGATCTGCGACATTCAGATCTGTATGTACTTTGCTAATCTTCAGATCTCCATCTGCTATATAATCTCGGATTATATGAAACTTGCGGTTGATATGCTTGGTCTTTGGATGATATCTTGGTTCCTTAGCGAGTGCTATGGCGCCAGTGTTGTCACACAATATCTCCAGTGGGTCCAATGCACTTGGAACCACGCCAAGCTCAGTGATGAAGTTTCTGATCCAAACTCCTTCACTTGACGCTTCTACTGTAGATCCCGCGATCACGCTTTGCTTGCAGCTTCTCCAGCTCACAGCTCCTCCATTCAAAATATACACGTATCCTGTCTGAGATTTAGAATCATCCTTGTCGGTGTCAAAACTAGCGTCGACGTAACCTTTTACGACGAGCTGTTCATCACCCCCATAGACTAAGAATATTTCTTTAGTCCTATTTAGGTACTTTAGGATGTTCTTCACGGCTGTCCAGTGTTCCACTCCTGGATCACTTTGATACCTGCTCGTCAAACTAAGAGCATTGGACACATCCGGTCTAGTACACAGTATGGCATACATGATAGAACCTATGGCCGAGGCATAAGGCACTTTGCTCATAGCTTCCCTATCATTTACCGTAGCTGGACACTGAGCCTTGCTCAATATCTTACCTGACAACATAGGCACCGAACCTTTCTTTGCCTTATCCATTCTGAACCTTTTCAGAACTTTGTCTAGGTATGTACTCTGGCTTACAGCTATCAGGCGTCTTTGTCTATCTCTATAGATTTTGATGCCCAATATATAAGCAGCTTCACCTAGGTCTTTCATTGAAAAACACTTGTTCAAATAACTCTTCACATCGTTAAGCATGTTGATGTCATTTCCAATAATCAATATGTCATCCACATATAGTACCAGAAACGTCACCGAGCTCCCACTCACTTTCTTGTAGATACAAGCTTCGTAGCAATTTGGAACAAATCCAAAGCTCTTGATCACTTGATCAAAACGAAGGTTCCAACTCCGAGATGCTTGCTTCAGTCCATAAATGGAACGCTGAAGTTTGCATACTTTATCAGCATCCTTAGGATCGACAAAACCTTCGGGTTGCATCATATACAACTCTTCATCAATGTTGCCATTGAGGAACGCAGTCTTGACATCCATCTGCCATATTTCATAATCATGAAACGCAGCAATTGCTAATAAAATCCGAATGGACTTAAACATCTCTACGGGAGAGAAAGTCTCATCGTAGTCAACACCTTGAACTTGTCGAAAACCTTTCGCGACAAGCCGTGCTTTATAGATGGTAACATTACCATCCGCGTCCGTTTTCTTCTTGAAGATCCATTTGCACTCAACGGCCTTTCGGTCGCTAGGAGGGTCCACCAAAGTCCATACTTGGTTTTCGCTCATGGATCCCAATTCGGATTTCATGGCTTCTAGCCATTTCTCAGAGTCTGGGCTCATCATCGCTTCCTCACAGTTCGTAGGTTCACTGTCTTCTACTAACAAGACAGTCAAGACAGGGTTGCCGTACCACTCAGGAGCGGCACACGACCTTGTCGACCTGCGACGTTCAGTAGCAGCATCGTCCGAAGCTTCATGATCCTTGTCATTAGCTTCCTCTATTGTTGGTGCAGGCGGCACTGGAACAATTTCAGGTGCTGCGCTACTCTCCAATTCAAGAGAAGGTTCAATAACCTCGTCTAGCTCTACTTTTCTCCCACTCACTTCTTTCGAGAGAAACTCCTTCTCAAGAAAGGAACCGTTCTTTGCGACAAACACTTTGCCTTCGGTTCTGTGATAGAAGGTATACCCAATAGTTTCCTTAGGGTATCCTATGAAGACGCATTTCTCCGCTTTGGGTTCGAGCTTGTCCGGCATCAATTTCTTGACGTAAGCTTCGCATCCCCAAACTTTAAGAAACGACAAATTAGGTTTAGCACCAAACCACAGTTCATACGGTGTCGTCTCGACGGATTTAGATGGAGCCCTATTTAAAGTGAATGCAGCGGTTTCTAATGCATAACCCCAAAATGATAACGGCAAATCAGTAAGAGACATCATCGATCGGACCATATCTAATAAGGTTCGATTCCGGCGTTCAGACAAACCATTGCGCTGTGGTGTTCCGGGTGGCGTGAGTTGCGAAATGATTCCGCTTGCTTTAAGATGCGTGAGAAAATCATAACTCAAATATTCACCTCCACGATCGGATCGCAGAAATTTAATCTTTCTGTTACGATGGTTCTCCACTTCATTCTGAAATTCTTTGAACTTTTCAAACGTTTCAGATTTATGTTTCATTAAATAGATATACCCATATCTACTTAAGTCATCGGTAAAAGTGAGAAAATAGCGATATCCACCGCGCGTCGAAACACTCATCGGTCCGCATACATCGGTTTGTATGATTTCCAACAAGTCCGTTGCTCCCTCCATCATACCGGAGAACGGGGTTTTGATCATCTTGCCCATGAGGCATGGTTCACATGTGTCAAATGATTCAAAATCAAGAGACTCCAAAAGTCCATCAGAATGGAGTTTCTTCATGCGCTTTATACCAATATGACCTAGACGACAGTGCCACAAATAAGTAGTATTATCACTATCTACTTTGCATCTCTTAGCCTCAATGTTATGGATGTGTGTTTCATCCCTTTCGAGATTTAGAAGAAATAAACCATTCACAATAGGTGCATGACCATAAAAGATGTTACTCATATAAATAGAACAACCATTATTCTCCGATTTAAATGAATAACCGTCTTGCAATAAACACGATCCAGAAATGATGTTCATGCTCAACGCAGGCACATAATAACACTTATTAAGGTTTAAAACTAATCCCGAAGGTAAAACTAAGGAGAGCGTGCCGACGGCCATCACATCAACTCTTGATCCGTTGCCAACGCGCATCGTCACCTCATCCCTCGCAAGCCGCCATCTATTCCGTAGCTCCTGTTTCGAGTTACAAATATTAGCAACTGAACCGGTATCAAATACCCAGGCACTACAACGAGGGCTAGTAAGGAAAACATCAATAACATGTATATCAAATATACCTTTGATGGTGCCAGCCTTCTTGTCCGCTAAGTACTTCGGACAGTTGCGCTTCTAGTGACCCTTGTCCTTGCAATAAAAGCACCCAGTGTCCGGCTTAGGACCAGACTTGAGCTTCTTCTCAGCAGGGGCAACGCGCTTGCCGCCGCCTTTCTTGAAGGGCTTCTTTGCACCCTTACCTTTCTTAAAGGTGGGGGGCTTGTTGACCATCAACGCATGATTATTTTTCTTAGTAACCACCTCCGCAACTTTCAACTTAGCGAAGAGCTCAGTGATCATATCAGTGGAACCAATCTGATTGTGAGCAACTACAAAACTTTTGTAGCTAGGAGGGAGTGATTGCATAACTCTGTCAATCTTGAGCTCTTCTGGAATCTCGCAGTCCAGTTTCTCAAGGCGTTGAGTGTAGCCCGACATCTTAATGGCGTGCTCACTAACGGAACTCCCTTCCTCCATCTTGCAGTTAAAGAATTTCTTAGAGATCTCATATCTCTCAGAACGGGCTTGAGTCTGAAACATGTTTTTCAGCTCCTCGAGAATCTCAAAGGGCCCGGCGAACTCCTCAAAACGATTTTGAAGATCCGATTCCATAGCAAACAACATGGCGATCTTAATCAAATCATAATCATCCTTGCGCGACTGATAAACAACTTTTTCATCAGCCGGCGCATCTATAGCAGGGGCGTCACCTAGCACTTTCTCAAGGACATAGTCCTTTTGTCCGCCAGCGAGAATGATTCTTAGAATGCGGAACCATTTTGTGAAGTTAGCCCCATTGTTTCTAAGCTTTTCTATCTCAGCAAAAACGTTGAAGTTGAAGTTGGACTTGGCCATGTGATCTACGGTATTTGCAAGTACAATTTAGACTATGTTCATGATAAATAGTTCAACTTAATCAAATTACTAGATGAACTCCCACTAAATTCAACATCCCTCAAGTTGTTTAGTGAACACGATCCAAATTCACCACACCTAATCCGATCTTCACGAGAAGAGATGTGGTTTCAATGGTGGACAACGAAGTGTCGATCATATCATTCATATGACTCATGCTTAACCTTTTGGTTCATGTGTTCCGAGGCCATGTCTGTACATGCTAGGCTCGTCAAGTTAGACCCAAGTATTTCCGCATGTGCAAAACTGGCTTGCACCCGTTGTATGTGAGCATAGAGTCTATAGCACATGATCATCACGTGATGCTTGGACACGAGGAACTTTCGCAACGGTGCATACTTGGGGAGAACACAGTTTTTATCTTGATCTTTAAGTGAGGAATCATCTTATAATGCTACCGTCGCGATCTAAGCACAATAAGATACATAAAAGGATAAACATCACATGCATATAACTTTATGTGACATGGTATAGCCAATCTTCGCGCAATGATCTCCATCTTGTGCGTTCCGACATGATCTCCATCACTCCACCATGATTGCCTCCACCACGAATAGCAACTACAACTATTGCTAACTACTTAGCGATAAAGTGAAACTATTACATGGCGTATAAGAAGTTGACACACAGGTCATACACAATTATAAAGACAACCATATGGCTCCTGCCGGTTGTGTACTCATCGACATGCAAGTCGTGAAACATTACAAAACATGATCATCGCATATATTATACACATCACATCTTGGGCCATACCATATCACAGAAAACACTCCCTGCAAAAACAAGTTAGACGCCTCTACTTTGTTGTTGCATGTTTTACGTGGCTTATGGGAGTAGATGCTAAGAACGATTCTTACCTACGGAAAGCCACAACGGTGATATTATGGTTGACAAACTCCGGTGTTAATCTCATGACAACTATAGTGAGAGAAACTGACATCCACCAGCCGCATGTGTGGAACAAGCCAAACGTCAAGTGCGGAGCCGGTCTCGCGAACGACGTCGCGTAAGGTTGGCCTGGACCACTTCAATATCACTATCCCGCGTCATAAGAAGAACACAAACAAGAGGCTTGCAACAGAAAACATCAACGCCCGCAACAACCATGTTGCGTTCTACTCGTGAAACACATCTACGCATAGATCTAGCTCTGATACCACTGAAGGGTTTCGCGGCATAGTAAATCAAAATTTTCTACGGATGCGAACAGAGGGAAAGCCAAGATCTAATCTAGGAGATGCAAACAACGAGAGAGATTGGATTAGATCTTCATACCCTTGAAGATTCGCACAGCGGAACGTTTGTCGGAACGTGGGTGATGTAGTCGTACTTGCTTCTCCTCCTCGCGATCCGATCCGATCTAGCACCACAAGTGGCGGTGCCTCCGTGAGATGCACACGTGCAGCACCTCGACGTCTCCTCCTTCCTCGGTCCAGCAAGTATGGTGGAGAGACGGATTGGATCTACAACGCGACGGCGCGGTGTATATGGTGGAGAGTTTCTGCAGCAGGGCTTCGCCTACACGCAGTCGGGAGGGAGAGAGAGAGAGGAGGGCAGCAGGGCGGCTAGATTTGGAGGGGAAGGTGTGTGTGTGTGTGTGTGGGGGGGGGGGGGTGCGCCCCCAGCCCTCTTTATATAGAGGGGTGGGCGGCTGCCCTAGACCCTCCCCCAAGTCCAAACCGGCGGCCTCAAAGGAGGAGGAGTGGGGGGCAAGGAAACCCCCCTTCTAGAAGGTCTATCTAGGGTTTAAACCCTCTTTGGACGGCTGGGCCCTATGGGGCCTTGTGCCCCTGGCCCAATGCGTCCAGGGCACTCCCTCATAGGCCCATGCCCCCTCCCGGAAGGTGTGGCCACGTTGGTCCCCTTCCGAAAGGTTCTAGAATCTTCCGGTACAATACCGATTAACCCGGAACAATTCCAGCCATCTGCGTTGCGAGATGAGGGCAAAGACACAGGGTTTTACCTAGGTTCGGCCCCCTGGAGGGTAAAGACCTACTCCTGCTAGATTGTATTATCAAGGTGTTACAATGGGCGAGCTCGGCGGCTGGGCGGCGAGTCGCTTAGGTGTCTCAGGGAAAGTGTCTCTACTCACCCTATAGGGAGGTTTATATAGGCTCACCTCCCTAGGGTTTACATATCTCAACCGATTCGGTTAAAGCTTTGGCAGCCGTTTAACCTCACCCGACTGGGCCTATCTACTCGCCTGGGCCTTCAGCTTCCAGTCGCTCGGTTACTTGCTGGGCTTCGATCCACTCGCCATTCTGCAGGCCCACTCGCCGGGTCTTGGGCCAGTCGGAAACGTCCTGCTGGGTATACCCCGGTAGGCATATCCCCATCAGTAGTCCCCGAGGCCGTCGTCGATTAGGCGTAGGTGGCTGCTGGCAGTCGGAGTATGCGGCTTCAGAGTAGGCATCCAGTCGAATCGTCGGCGGGCTCCTCTATAAAGGAAAC
Source organism: Avena sativa (assembly GCA_916181665.1). Taxonomy (NCBI): domain Eukaryota; kingdom Viridiplantae; phylum Streptophyta; class Magnoliopsida; order Poales; family Poaceae; genus Avena; species Avena sativa. The sequence goes on along the minus strand of OV702284.1, from coordinate 262,696,646 downwards.
AACCAATGATCCAGGTCGCAGCTTTGGCGAGTCGAATTGGCGAAAACGCTGTCTTAGCGAATGGGTCGGCGAGCCGAATGGCCGTAGTTGGACCGTCAGACGTGGTCAAACTAGCCGTTGGGGTAATCCAACGGTAACTTTTGGCGTAATCACCGCGTGGTAACGGCTCCCTGATTTGGCGGGTAACACCCGCTATATAAGAGGAATGGCAGGCAATCGTAGAGCCAACTCTTCACCACTTCTTCCGAGTGTGCGCATTTTCCTTCCTTCGCACCGCGATCCAGCCGACCCGAAATCCTCCGATCTCCAACCAACCTCTCGGCCATGGCCCTTTCCACCGAGCCGTGGGGCAGATCCAAGTGCACGAGGGCGCAGCTGGACTCCTTCGAGGAGGCCGGGATCCTGCGAACCGAATGTTGGCGTATCCCCGCAGCCGGAGAAACGACCCCAAACCCGCGAGAGAGGGAATTCGTCTGTTTCACCAGTCATCTCGAGCGGGGGCTAGGGTTTCCCACGTCTTTGTTCTTCCGGCGCTTCTGCGCCTACTATGGGATCCAGCCTTCAGATCTGGGTCCCCACAGCATCGAGCAGCTTGCCAACTTCGTGGCGTTCTGCGAATGCTACTTGGGCTGCCGGCCCTACTTTCCCTTGTGGCAAGATCTGTTCCATGGACGGATCAGCCGCGAGGAGGCAGGCGGCCCAATGCTATCCGCGGGTGGCTTGACGTTCCAGCTCAAGTCCAAAGCTTCTTTCTTTGATCTGATGCTACCCGCCAAGGCAGCGAGCGACTGGAAGAAGTCGTGGTTCTACGTGGCCGAGGCGACCCCGAAGGACGAGGTGGCGATCCCGTGGTACTCCGCCAATCGTCCCGAGCCGCGCCATCTCCAGGTCGGCAAGCTCCCCGATGACCAGCGGATGGTCGTTGACGAGATGCTCCAGACCATCCGTGGTCTGAAAAAGAAGGGCCTTCAGACGATAAACTTGTACAATTGCTGGCTTGGGCGACGGCTCGTTCCACTCGCCCAGCGCGACCACTACATGTACCAGTACACGGGCCGGGGAGACTCGACGAAGGCCTGCCTCGACGAGTGGAAGCTGGAGGATTATCTCCTTGCGTTGAAGAAGATTACCCAGGCGGTGTACCTGGATGCGCAGGCTGGGGTCGCCCCCTACACCGCGAAGCGTCCGGCTCCAACGGTAATTATTTAACCTTGCTCGCAGTCGCAGTTATGCAGTCGCGGTAATTCTGATTCCGTTCTGTATTCGTTGCAGCTATTCCAAGTGGTGGAAAGGTGGCTCCCCCCTTTAGACGATGAGAGCTCGGGCCCATCCGCCCAGGATATAGGCGAATCGCCGCCTGCCAGGGGCAACGAGGACGACGAGGACGAGTCCGAAGAGGAGGTCCCCCCGCTGGTCCGGAAGACCCGCGGGCAACGACAGCGCGAGATCGAGGCGAGCAGAAGCCTCGAGCGTCATGATGACGACGACGAGCTCCCAGAGACCACCTCGCGCCGTCAAGCCACTCCGTCAAAGAAGAAGAAGAAGGAAAGGGAGGCGAGGGCCCCCCCGAAGAAGAAAACGAAGCCGTCAAAGACGGCCTCACCGCCGCACTCGGCGAGCAGCTCCGATGCTCCCAGCCCAGCCGGTGACGGCGCGCCGCCAGCGACAGCCGCGCTGGACGCGGCGACCGTGGAAGTGCCACTGGCCTCAATACCTCCGCCGTTCGCCCCAGTCTCTGGGCCGGGGGAGGCTCCAGCTGCGGCGGCTTCAACTCGCGAGAAAGCTCCCGCCGAGGATGTCCCAGAGGCGCCAGCTGCGGCCTCAACGACGAAGAAGCCGTCCGTGTCTTCCGATACATACAACCCAACAGTTACTTTCCGATCACCTGAGAGACACCTTTATGATCACCCTCTCATAGGATGACGTTTGATGACCTCAAAGCTTTCTTCCGATACCAGGGAGTTGTATTATCTCATGGTCTAAGGAATACAATATTTGACATAAGAAAAGCTTCGCAAAGACGAACACGATGACACGATCTAATTGCTTCGCTTAGTTTGGGTCTGCCCACCATATCATTCTCCCAATGATATGATCTCATTATCAATCGACAACTCATGTCTATGGTTAGGAAACCTTAACCATCATTAATCAATGAGCTAGTCCATATAGGCGTACTAGGGACACGGTGTTGTTCACAAACCACACAAGTATTAAAGTTTCCGCTTAATACAATTCTAGCATGGAATATAAACATTATCATGAACAAGAATTATAATAATAACATCTTTATTATTGCCTCTAGGGCATAATTCCAACATGATGAAGGAGAAGAGTATTGGTGTGTGCAACCTCACTTGTATAAAAACAAGGAAGACAACCACAAAGAGTCAGGATTCTGCATGGTCACGAACTCTGAAATGCACACAACATTCTTTGACTCTGCAAGAAATGCAGCTTGGAATGCCATCAAGGAGCTTGGTGATAGACTCAAGTGTAGAATGCTCAATACTCAAAATGACCTTAGAGAAGAGAAGAAGCATACCCAAGACTTAGAGACTACCAATCAACAATTAAGGGAAGACATCATAGACTTAATATGGGAGTCTTGTGAACAAGATAGACAGATTTCCACTAAGGATGCCCTGATAGCTATTTTGTCTAGTGAGTGAGAATTGTAATGTACTCCGTTAGTTGGACCACCACACTTGTCGTTTTTACTTCAAAAAATTTCTAAGTTATGTTGAACCTTGGTGACTGTATTGGATTTGTGTATGCCATGACTTGTGTGTTTGATGATAAAAAAATGTGCTTGTGTTCTTTTGTCTTGTGAATTTTTCTCTACTTGTATTGATTCTAACCTTTCTCTATCTTATACAATAGATGCCTAGCATTGTTATCAGCACCGCCGAGGAGTTCAAGGGAACTCGTTTCGGTACTCGTCTCATAGAGCTCACTAGTGTGCTCAACCTTCTACTTCCTAGCATCACGACACTTCAGCGTTTGAGAGGAAGGACCTTTGGGGCTTCAGAGTCACACAGCCGGGACGCCAGGCAGAGCCACCCACGGAGGCTATCAGCTTCAAGCTGATGCATGATGACAAGGAGAGAGTCTTAGATGTAGTCATGCAGGAGTTACTTGGACGCCTGGTTGGGAGGCACTCCACCGAGCTTAGAGGTCTCTACTTTCACCCTTTCGGGAGACGCAACGAGGAGGGTGAAGCTATAGAGTATGATGATGCAGGAGTTACTAGGGAGATGATGGAGCCAATTCGTCTGTACCTTCAGGACCTAGAGGGTCTTATTAGGCACCTTGACACTGATAGGACCAACGTCATGCTTAGCAATGACGAGCTCCAGGTTTAGCTGCGGGAGAAGGACAAGCTCTTCGCGGAACAAGACGAGATCTTCAAAGAGATGGAGGCCAGATTTGAAAGCCAGGACAAGAAGTTCAAAAGCCAGGAGAAAAGAGTCCAAGACAGGAACAAGAAGATCAGGCAGATGAAGGAAGAGTTAGAGGCCAAGGACTTCGAGCTTGAGCACTAACAGGGAGTGATCGAGAGGCTTCGCTCACAGAAGAGGGCTCTTAGGGCCAAGATTGAGGCCTTGACCACTAGTGTTGAGGAGTACAAGACCGCCATGGAGAATGCAGGTCTTACCCTTGTTGACATGGAGGTCGACATGGAGGAGTAGTGTAGACTACTCGACTATCTTTCATCTACCATACTTTGCTTATTGAGTCGCAATGACTATCCAACATGTGGATGGCTTGCTATGGTGTGTTTGCATTTTCAAAACTTTTTGTTTATGTCGTTCAAACTCTATGTTATTTTGAGCTTGGTTATTGTGATTGTTTCTATGTGATGTATTGTGCATGTTAAGCATCTTTGGGTATCTCATTCTTATCCTTATTGAAACCATAGATGCCTCCCCGTCGTGCCAACCCCAACCAAAACAACAACAATAATGTCACTCTCGAGATGCAGCAGTTGATGACAGCACAAGCTCAACTGATGTATATGATGACACAGTTCATGCAGAACCAGAATTAGAACAACAACAACAATAACAACAACAATCAAAATAATCCTCCAACATTTTACATGCTCACCAGATTTCTAAGACTAAGGCCTGCAAATCTCGGGAACCACTGATCCAATGGTAGCCAATGATTGGTTATGTTTAGTGAACAAGGACTTAGTGATTGTTGGCTGCACCGACGAGGAAAAGGTCAGATTCGCAGCACATCTGCTTGAAGGGCCAGCAGCAACATGGTGGGATAACTTTCAGATGACCACTCCCCTTGAGGATGTGACTTGGGATATCTTTGAGGATGGATTCTGTATAGCTCACATCTCATCCGAAGTGATGAACTTGAAGAAAAAGGAGTTCCACAATCTGAAGCAGCGTCACCGCAGTGTGGCTGAGTACATTGAGGAATTCAACAATCTGGCGCGCTATGCACCAGATGAAGTTGATACAGATGGAAAGAGGAAGGAGAAATTCCTCGAAGGACTTAATGATGAGTTGAACCTGCAACTGTCCGTTGCCTATGTTCCAACCTATCAATCACTTTGTGACAAGGCTACCATCTTGGAAAACAAGATGAAACAGGTTAAGAGCAGAAAGAGGAAGCATAGCTTTGATAAGCACAACTCGGGATCGTCTCACAAGCGTTCCCGTCATGCTTGTGGAATTTCTGGATTCCACAAGCATGGGAAGTACAACAACCACCACAACCACAACCGTCATCATGACAACAAGCACCATCGCAGTCATGATAACGACAAGTATAAGAGCCACAAGAGTTGATAGAAGAGCCACCACAATGGAAGTTGAAGTGGAAGTGGAAGTCAGCCTGCAAAGAGAGATATCAGTCAGGTTGAGTTTTTCAAGTGTAAGAAGATGGGTCACTATGCAAATGAGTGCCCAAAAAAGAAGGTTGAAGGAACCAACAAGCTCAACCCTTTCTAGAAGGGACAAGTGAACCACATTAATGTGGAAGAAATATATGAAGAGTCTGATGCCGTGGCTGGTAAGTTCAAGCTCAATTATTTTCCAGCACTTGTTCTTTTTGATACTGGCGCATCACATTCATTCATATCAAGAGAATTTGTTGATAAAAATGGACTTCCAACTAAAAATATTGGGTGTCCTATAAAAGTAAGCTCTCCCGCTAGAGAGATGATAGTGAGCCTTGGATGTCATGGTCTAGTGATAGAATTTGGGAAGCATAAGTTTCCAGTCAGTCTGATAATCCTAGATTATCAAGGATTGGATGTCATTCTGGGAATGGATTGGATGACTAAGTATGAAGGAGTACTAGATTGCGCCAATTGTACTGTCACACTTACAACCCCAGATAATAAAAGGATAAGATTCAAGTCTAACTTTGAATCAAAAGAGAGTAAGCTAAATTTTCTTAAGGGGGTTAGCATAGACAGTGTACTAATTGTGAGAGAGTATCTGGATGTGCTTCCGGAGGAATTGCCTGGAATGCCACCAGATAGAGATGTTTAGTTTCTGATAGACTTACTGCCAGGATCTGGACCAATAGCGAAGAGACCTTACAAGATGTCAGTTGATGAGTTGAAAGAACTCAAGAAACAGCTTGGGGAACAGTTGCAGAAAGGATTTATTCAACCAAGTTCTTCATCTTGGGGTGCACCAGTTTTGTTTGTTGAAAAGAAAGATAGAAGTCAAAGGTTATGCATAGATTACCGTTCACTCAATGAGGTAACTATCAAGAAAAAAATATCCTTTGCCTAGAATCAACGATCTGTTTGATTAGCTAGAAGGAGCCCGAGTGTTCTCAAAGATTGATCTCCGATCAGGATATTTTCAGCTTAAGATTAGAGAGCAAGACATACCAAAGACTGCTTTCACCACTAGGTACATATTGTATGAGTACACTGTGATGCCATTTGGGTTGACAAATGCACCAGCCTACTTCATGAATATGATGAACAAGGTGTTCATGGAATTTCTTGAAAAGTTCGTTGTCGTTTTCATCGACGAAATTTTGATCTACTCCAAGAGCAAAGAGGAGCATGAAGAGCATTTGCGTTTGATACTTGAGAAGCTTAGGGAGCATAAGCTATATGCCAAATTCAGCAAGTGTGAATTCTGGCTGAATGAAGTCGGATTTCTCGGACATATTGTGTCAGGAGATGGTGTAGCGGTTGATCCCGCAAAAGTGTCAGCTGTAACTGAGTGGGAATCTCCTAAGTCAGTGAAAGAAGTGCATAGTTTCCTTGGCTTGGCAGGATACTATAGGAGATTCATTGAGAATTTCTCAAAGGTAGCTAAGCCAATGACGAAGTTACTTAAGAAAGACAAGAAATTTGATTGGGCTGAAGGATGTGAACTCAGTTTCCAAGAATTGAAGAAGAGACTAGTGACAGCACCAGTCTTATGTCTGCTAGATTTGGAAAAAGATTTCCAAGTGTATTGTGATGCATCTCACCAAGGATTAGGAGCATTTTTTATGCAAGAAGGGAAAGTTGTGGCTTATGCCTCGAGACAACTCAAAACTCATGAAGTGAATTATCCTACTCATGATTTGGAGTTAGCCTATATTTTCCATGCACTCAAAACATGGAGACATTATCTTTTGGGAAAACAATGCGAAGTGTTCACAGATCACAAAAGTTTGAAGTATATCTTCACTCAGAAAGAAATCAACGTGATACAAAGAAGATGGCTAGAACTTATCAAGGACTATGACTTGAGTTTGCAATACCACCCCGGTAAAGAAAATGTTGTAGAGGATGCATTAAGCCGTAAAGTTTATGTGAATGGCCTCACTAAGGGAGAATTGCCAGATGATCTGTGTGCCCAATTCAAAGATCTCAGATTGGAGATAGTGCCTGAGGGACATCTCATGTCATTGGATGTTCAACCCACATTGTTGGACAGGATAAGGGAAGCCCAAAAGATAGACAAGGAAATTGAAGAGATTAAGGGAAAAATTAGCAAAGGGAAAGCTAAGGGATTCCATGAAGACGAACAGGGTACTTTATGGTATGGAAAATGTATCTGCATTCCGCAAGATCCGGAGCTTCGGAAACTGATTTTACAAGAAGCACAAAACTCACCATATTCCATTCATCCGAGTAACACCAAAATGTAGATGGATGTGAAGGAAAGATTTTGGTGGAATAACCTCAAGAAGGACATCACCGAACATATTGCTTTGTGTGATGTGTGTAGTAGAGTGAAAGCGGAACATAAGAAACCAGCAGGGTTGTTACAACCACTACCTATTCCTGATTGGAAGTGGGACAAGATTGGTATGAATTTCATCACCGGACTGCCAAGGACTAGATCAGGTTATGATTCTATTTGGGTCATGGTAGATCGCCTAACTAAAGTGGCTCATTTCATACCCATGAAGACAACCTATACAAGTGCTAAGTTAGCCAAGATTTATATGAATAGGATTGTGTGTCTGCATGGAGTACCCAAGAGTATTGTGTCTGATAGGGGAAATCAATTAACTTCCCATTTTTGGAGGCAACTGCATGAGTCATTGGGAACGAGATTAGAATTCAGCACTGCTTTCCATCCTCAAAATGATGGACAGACAGAAAGGACCAACCAGATTCCGGAGGATATGTTGAGGGCATGTGCCCTAGACTATGGTGCTAGTTGGGATGAAAGTTTGCCTTACGCAGAATTCTCTTACAATAACAGCTATCAAGCCAGTATTGAGATGGCACCGTTTGAATTCCTCTATGGAAGGAAATGTACTACACCATTGCTATGGAGTGGTGTTGGAGAAAGAAATTTATTTGGGCCAGAACTAATCAAGGAAGCTGAAGAGAAAGTCAAGTTGGTAAAAGACAGATTAAAGATAGCACAGTCCTGACAGAAGAGCTACGCAGATCCAAAGCGTAGAGAAGTCACCTATGAGGTGGGTGATAGAGCTTATCTTAGAGTATCACCACTTCGTGGAGTGAAGATGTTTGGAGTTGAAGGAAAATTGGCACCAAGGTATGTTGGACCATTCAAGATTCTGAGTCGTAAAGGAGAAGTGGCATATGAGATTGAATTGCCTGAATCACTATCTGCAGTTCACAATGTGTTTCACATGAGTCAGTTGAAGAAATGCCATCCAGAGATGGAAGAGACTTCTTTGAAAGATACTATACCTTTGGAAGAGGTTCAGTTGGAAAGTGATCTCACTTATGAAGAGAAACCTATCATGATTCTTGAGACTGCAGAAAGAGTTACTCGGACAAAGACTATCAATTTCTACAAGGTTCAGTGGAATCATCATTCCAAAGAAGAAGCAACGTGGGAAAGAGAAGGTGACCTTCGGAAAGATCACCCTCACCTATTTGCTAGACAATCCGAATCTCGAGGGAGAGATTCACCTTAAGGGGGTTAGATTTTTAACATCCCAAAAATCATGATTTATAAAGTTTGCACATCATGCATGCATTCATAAGCATTTGGCTATTTTCAAACAAGATTTCAAAATTAGAAAACCATTTGTATGCCTATTATTATAAGCTAGAAAGGCAATGGTTCTATTTTATTTTCAAAGTATGAGAATACTTTGTTTTGATCAAGAGTGCTTCAAATATGAATGCAAAGATTGCACAAAGATTTTCAAAACAAAATCAAAACTAAAACCATTCATATGCCTAATATATATGTTGGGGATATGCTATATGGGTATCCTCATAGCATGTCTCTTATCCGACTAACCCGGGTGGCCCATAGTCGGTAGCATGGCCTGTGGCCTGCTGGGCGGCCCAGTTAGGTGGATCCAGAAGGGAGGCCCATGCCAGATAAAGGAAGGCTACGGTAGAGTCACCAGCGTACCCGGAGCCTTGGAGTACAAGATACACAAGACTAGTGATAGACGGTGTAGGACTCTGTAACCTGTCCGGCTAGGACTTTTCCCTGTAACCCTAGGACCTGGCGACTATATAAGTCTGGCCTATGGGAGCCTTTAGGGCATCGTTTTACACACACCTCGCACAACGAACCTATCTCTGTAACTCGGCGTATTGCCATTATAGTGATTTATAGCAGGAGTAGGATTCCGCCACCGTCGTGGGATCTGAACCTGGGTAAGCAGTGTTACCTCGTACCCGTCAACCGTCCGCCTTACCCCACGTCTCTAAACACGCACTGTGAGGACCCCTCCATGGCGTACTCGTCGGCAATACCACGACAGTTGGCGCCCACCGTGGTGCAAGAGGCGCTTCAGGCTCTTCAGCGGGCGAGGACCAAGATCTTCGCGGGAATCGGCGAAACCGTAGCCATCGGTTGCGTTCTCTTCTCTGGCAATGTTCCGATCGTCCCCCCTGACGAGTTCTGGATCCCGGCGAAGACGAACCCTACGCGGTGTTTGATCGTTACTATCGGAGACATCCACCTCTTCATCGGCGAAACCGACTCGGGCACTAGTTCCCTGGGAGTCGGAGGAGCATCAAGACCCGCATGGACCGCCTACGGGAAGGATACGTTCGCGGAAGGATTGATGTCGGATCTCTCCTCGGAGTTTGCCGGCAAAGATCGGAAAAATTCAAGACCCACCCAAACCGCCCCTGTGCAGGATATAAAGGTGGAAGATCACTGCAAGTCCGCCGGCTTTATCCGCGCGTCTGGACAACAGAGATCCAAGTTCGTCGGCGTGGTTACCATCTTCGATCTGGTGCGCTGCGTTCAGAGAGAGGGCAAAAACCCCCGCGATTACCTAGCCAGGTGGCTCCGTATACAAGCCGATTTGGCCCATTAACCCAATGATGATGCTATCTATCACTTTGTGGAAGGACTGGACCATGGCACGCTTCTCTGACACTCTCTAAGGTGGCAACAGGCATCAGGACGCCTTACCTTCGAAGGCATGGTGAACACCGTCAACAACTACGCGGAGGCTGAAGCGGCAGCTCAGACAGCGCTTGCGCTCATTGACGGAGCCCCTCCGATTCAGCCACCACCACCACCGCCTCCGGCCGACATCGTCGTAGCAGCACCACCACCTCCAGTCATCGTCGAAGCCGTTGCACTTCCACCGCCCGTCATCGAGGAAGTCCTAGCACCCTCTGACTCTGTCATTGACGCGCGTTATGCTGATTTTAGTGCAGATTCAGAGGAAATAGACTTCAGTCCAGAAGAGCTAGACTCCACTATGCAGGAGATGGAGGAGGAGTACTCGCGCGACGAGCAAGCTAATAACACCGTCATGTCTCGAGGGGTGTTCATCACCATTGGGACAACGATGGATGAAGATCAACCCGGGCAAGCTCCGCCTACGGCACTGGAAAAGGGGAAGGGGCCACTTATTGCTGCCGACAATGATCGCGCAAAGGTCATGCCTCCTCCGCCTAATCCAGTGCAGCAGCCGCAGGAACTTGGCACCGGTTCGAGCAACAACAACACCGCAAACTTGCCGCCTCTAGCATCCACGTCGGCAGCAGCCCATGTTACTCCAGCTGATAGAGCGATGTACGGCAATCTCCTCGTTGAGCCACTAACCGTTGATCATATCCGGAACGTGACTCAGCTTGACGAGAAGCGCCAGCAGCTGCTGGAGGAGGCGCAAGCCATCACGGAGCAAGGCGCTAAACTAGATCGAGATCTGGTCAACGCGCAGAAATCCATAGAGAAAGCTAGAGCAATGGAGGCCGAGTACAAGACTCTACTGCAGCAGCAGAAGGCTAAGAAGGCTCCGGCTCGCGTCATCAACGATCCTGGTGTACGGCGCAACCTAGGATGGGCTCCCTCGAAGCCGGCACAGGCCAAGCCATACATTGATAGTGAAGGCAAGAAGGTGATGCCCACCCCACTCCTTAACCTCGCCGTCGCCAAGACCCTTCTGGAGCAGGATAGATCGCCGGAGGCAGTAGAACAGGTCTATGACCTAGTGGACAAGGAGGTAAAGCAGCAGGAAAGGGCCACCTCCAAGAGGCTTGAGTCTGACCCAGCGCTCTGCCGATCTAGCCAGTACAAACCGCCAAGGGACAGATCTCCTCATGATGTCGGATCATAGACGGGTTCTGTCATGGGAATGGTCACGGCAGATGCTGCAATTGGCAGCGAGTAGTAGAACGAGGGGCAAGGGCGGCCAGCCATCTGCGTTGCGAGATGAGGGCAAAGACACAGGGTTTTACCTAGGTTCGGCCCCCCGGAGGGTAAAGACCTACTCCTGCTAGATTGTATTATCAAGGTGTTACAATGGGCGAGCTCGGCAGCTGGGCGGCGAGTCGCTTAGGTGTCTCAGGGAACGTGTCTCTACTCACCCTATAGGGAGGTTTATATAGGCTCACCTCCCTAGGGTTTACATATCTCAACCGATTCGGTTAAAGCTTTGGCAGCCGTTTAACCTCACCCGACTGGGCCTATCTACTCGCCTGGGCCTTCAGCTTCCAGTCACTCGGTTACTTGCTGGGCTTCGATCCACTCGCCGTTCTGCAGGCCCACTCGCCGGGTCTTGGGCCAGTCGGAAACGTCCTGCTGGGTATACCCCGGTAGGCATATCCCCATCAGTAGTCCCCGAGGCCGTCGTCGATTAGGCGTAGGTGGCTGCTGGCAGTCGGAGTATGCGGCTTCAGAGTAGGCATCCAGTCGAATCGTCGGCGGGCTCCTCTATAAAGGAAACAACCAATGATCCAGGTCGCAGCTTTGGCGAGTCGAATTGGCGAAAACGCTGTCTTAGCGAATGGGTCGGCGAGCCGAATGGCCGTAGTTGGACCGTCAGACGTGGTCAAACTAGCCGTTGGGGTAATCCAACGGTAACTTTTGGCGTAATCACCGCGTGGTAACGGCTCCCTGATTTGGCGGGTAACACCCGCTATATAAGAGGAATGGCAGGCAATCGTAGAGCCAACTCTTCACCACTTCTTCCGAGTGCGCGCATTTTCCTTCCTTCGCACCGCGATCCAGCCGACCCGAAATCCTCCGATCTCCAACCAACCTCTCGGCCATGGCCCTTTCCACCGAGCCGTGGGGCAGATCCAAGTGCACGAGGACGCAGCTGGACTCCTTCGAGGAGGCCGGGATCCTGCGAACCGGCTGTTGGCGTATCCCCGCAGCCGGAGAAACGACCCCAAACCCGCGAGAGAGGGAATTCGTCTGTTTCACCAGTCATCTCGAGCGGGGGCTAGGGTTTCCCACGTCTTTGTTCTTCCGGCGCTTCTGCGCCTACTATGGGATCTAGCCTTCAGATTTAGGTCCCCACAGCATCGAGCAGCTCGCCAACTTCGTGGCGTTCTGCGAATGCTACTTGGGCTGCCGGCCCTACTTTCCCTTGTGGCAAGATCTGTTCCATGGACGGATCAGCCGCGAGGAGGCAGGCGGCCCAATGCTAGCCGCGGGCGGCTTGACGTTCCAGCTCAAGTCCAAAGCTTCTTTCTTTGATCTGATGCTACCCGCCAAGGCAGCGAGCGACTGGAAGAAGTCGTGGTTCTACGTGGCCGAGGCGACCCCGGAGGACGAGGTGGCGATCCCGCGGTACTCCGCCAATCGTCCCGAGCCGCGCCATCTCCAGGTCGGCAAGCTCCCCGACGACCAGCGGATGGTCGTTGACGAGATGCTCCAGACCATCCGTGGTCTGAAAAAGAAGGGCCTTCAGACGATAAACTTGTACAATTGCTGGCTTGGGCGACGGCTCGTTCCACTCGCCCAGCGCGACCACTACATGTACCAGTACACGGGCCGGGGAGACTCGACGAAGGCCTGCCTCGACGAGTGGAAGCTGGAGGATTATCTCCCAGCGTTGAAGAAGATTACCCAGGCGGTGTACCTGGATGCGCAGGCTAGGGTCGCCCCCTACACCGCGAAGCGTCCGGCTCCAACGGTAATTATTTAACCTTGCTCGCAGTCGCAGTTATGCAGTCGCGGTAATTCTGATTCCGTTCTGTATTCGTTGCAGCTATTCCAAGTGGTGGAAAGGTGGCTCCCCCCTTTAGACGATGAGAGCTCGGGCCCATCCGCCCAGGACATAGGCGAATCGCCGCCTGCCAGGGGCAACGAGGACGACGAGGACGAGTCCGAAGAGGAGGTCGCCCCGCTGGTCCGGAAGACCCGCGGGCAACGACAGCGCGAGATCGAGGCGAGCAGAAGCCTCGAGCGTCATGATGACGACGACGAGCTCCCAGAGACCACCTCGCGCCGTCAAGCCACTCCGTCAAAGAAGAAGAAGAAGGAAAGGGAGGCGAGGGCCCCCCGAAGAAGAAAACGAAGCCGTCAAAGACGGCCTCACCGCCGCACTCGGCGAGCAGCTCCGATGCTCCCAGCCCAGCCGGTGACGGCGCGCCGCCAGCGACAGCCGCGCTGGACGCGGCGACCGTGGAAGTGCCACTGGCCTCAATACCTCCGCCGATCGCCCCAGTCTCTGGGCCGGGGGAGTCTCCAGCTGCGGCGGCTTCAACTCGCGAGAAAGCTCCCGCCGAGGATGTCCCAGAGGCGCCAGCTGCAGCCTCAACGACGAAGAAGCCGTCCGTGTCTTGGGCACGCGACGTCCTGGAACTGGGGCTCAGTCGCCGACTGGGCCCTGAACTGGAAAAACCAGCCGACCTTCGTACGGGGCTACGTTTCATCCCAGTCGCCAAGTGAGTGCGCTCACCCCTCCTTATTTTTCATAACTATTTCGATTGTCTTTGTTGATTCGATTGATGCGCAGGACCGGAGTGAAAAGGATGGGCCACCCGACCGTGGCCAAGGTGTCCTCCGCCGCTAGCGAGGAGGATCCTTCCCGCAAGAGGAAGGCGGACGAGGTCATCGCCTCGGCGGATGGCAGTAAGAAGGCCAAGGGCGATGACACCGTCACTATCTCTGATGATACAGCGGTCACACCAGCCGAGCCCGTGTTGGAGGCAACCACGTCTACGAAGGAGGGTGCTTCCTTGCCTGGAGCGGCGGAGGCGACCTCTCTCGGAGCGGGTGCCTCTATCGCTACCTTTCCGCGCTTCGTGACCAAGGCGGCCACGGCGAGTGGGCCTACGCCCTCGAGCCACGCTCCTGGGACCGCCGATGCTGAAGTCGACCAACATCGCGGGCACACGCCGACACTTCTCGCGTCCGTGGACGCGGTACAACTCCACGGCATGCTTGGCGCGGCCATCCAGGTACATCCAGTCCACGAGGATCAGGTCGGTGCTTTGCAGCGGTCTGATTCTTATAATTTCTCATCTTTTTGTTTGTCGGATCCAGTCCCCGAGTGCGCACGCGCTGAATTTCAGCGGGTAGGCACTTAGGAATTTCTTTGAGTACTAGTCCCCAAGTGCGCACTCGCTGAATTTCAGCGGGTGGGCACTTAGGAATTTCTTGATCGCCAGTCCCCGAGTGCGCACTCGCTGAATATCAGCGGGTGGGCACTTAGGAATTTTTCTTTGATTAACCTTTCGGTGATGTGCAGGGTCTGCAGCTTGAGTCAGCGGACCGATTGGCCACGAAACAGCGCGCGGAGAGGGAGCTGGCCATCATCCAGGAGGCGAACAAGGGGCTTCAGGCTGCTGCTGTGAAGGCAGAGGAAGCTCGCCAGGGGCTTGTCCCCGCTGGTGAGTTGGTGGCGGCACGATCTGCTCTGGGTGCCGCTGAACAGCGGATCGCCGACCTTGAGCGCGAACTGCGGGAAGCGAGAGAAGAAGCGAGCTTGGCGGACGGGCGAGCTAAGGCCGCCATTGCGGCTGCTGAGGAGGATCGCAAGGTGTCGGAAGTCCTTATTGCTGGGCTTCAGGACGACCACATGTCGCTTCAGTGCTTCATCACGGGACTCGCCCGCCCATTGCTTGGTGAGTACATCTTCCCTTCTAGTGGCTGTGGCTTTTGTGGTGTCCGTCGTACTCATCATTGTCTTCTACTCGCAGGTCGCATCATTGATAGCGAAGGAGAGGCGAGCTCGCTCGACGCGAGGCAATGCGTAAGCATGCTTGTCGATTCGGCGACGTGCATCCGCGCCTACCTCCAAGAAATATCACCCACGGAGGTGATTCCCAGCGACCTCGTTGAGGTGTGGAAGTATTTGGAAAAGGCGCCCGCGGTCGTTGAGTTCATGACGCGGTCGGCGTTTCGGCGTGGAGCATCGACGGCACTGAGCCTTGGACTCGCCCACTTCCCCGAGGATTTCGACATTGACGATGTGACGAGTGGGTATCCATCGTCGACTGGCGCGGTGGAGCTGTCCGAGGTCCTTAAGTTGCAAGAACGTGCCGCCACGTACTCGGAACGTGTCTGGGCAATGGGCGACCTCCTGCCGTACCAGGAGACGTTTGTCGCGCCGAACGACCCCGAGCCGCCGCATCGTGACTTCAAGGTCGAGCAACCTTTTCGCGCGGCGATGGTGGGTGAACTAAGGACGTATCCATCAAACCCGTACACGACGTTCATCCGCAATCGCCGGGATGTTGGAGAGTCGTCATCAAAGCCTGCAGAGTAGGGTAGTTTGCCGTGTGGCGTTAGCAGCAGTTCTGCCACGCGGGCATATTTTGTAACTTATAACAATGCAATATGCGATTGAATGAGACGTCGTGTCTATTTTGGTATTTGTTTGTGTGCTTTTGATTGATTTTGAACGAGTCCCCGAGCGCGTCCGCCCTTTTGTGGGGTTTACCTCGTATATGATGTATGTGTTATTATCATGTGTTTTGTTGTTTTGGTCGACTCGCCCGAGCTCGGAGAGCCAGTCGCAAGGCGACTCCCTTGAGTTCTCTATACTTTACCGTTTTCCCTTGCGCGAACGAGGTCGGGTGGCCGAGTCCCCGAGCGTGGTACTTGGTTGTTCTAGGCGCGACTCAAGGGTGGTTGAGGATTTAGCGCGTTGGTGTGAGCGTGTCGCTCCTGCCTGGCCCGTTGGGTCAGTCACGTGGCGAGTCCTGGGCATGCTCTCTTACTTGGAGTTTTCCCTGGCCGCTCGCGACGAACTGGTTTTCAGTCCCCGAGCGTGGTATTTAGCTGTTCGAGTCGCTATGCCGAGGATGCGGAGGACCAAGGTCGCTGTGAGAAGCGAGGGCAGTCGTCTTGGCTCATAGAACCAGTCGAGCCAGGCGACTCCAATGGGGCTCCGGGTGGGCGTTTTTCGTGGACGATGCAAGATCTGAGGTGATTCAGTGCTCTTACACCGCACTACTTAGCCGTTCTGATCGCTGTACCAAAGGTTGACTTCTGCAGTTAGCTTGACGCTGTTATTACGAGTGCGAGTGGCACAAGTCATGGAGAGTAAGCGCAACTTGCGGTAACCGTTTCTTTTTATTTCATAGCGACTGGAGAGTACATGTGTGGGGTTCTAGGAGTAGAACTTCCATAGGAGGTTTACATTCCATGGTCGCTTGACGTTGAGTTCGCCGTCCCCGCGGACGTCGATGAGGTAGTAGGCATCATTGCCGAGTACGCGCCCGATAGCGAATGGGCCTTCCCACGGCGGGGAGAGCTTGTGCATTCCCTTCTTGTCCTGGATGAGGCGTAACACCAGGTCGCCTTCCTGGAAGGTGCGAGCTTTCACCCGCCGGCTGTGGTAGCGACGGAGTCCTTGCTGGTAGATGGCAGTGCGTGACCTCGCGAGGTCGCGTGCTTCTTCGAGTTGGTCGATCCCGTCTTGGCGGGCGAGCTCGTTTGCAGCCTCCGTATAGTGGACGACCCGTGGCGAGTCGTGTTCGAGGTCGGTGGGCATGACTGCTTCGGCGCCGTAGACCATGAAGAAGGGAGTGAATCCCATCGATATGTTGCCTGAAGTGCGGATTCCCCAGATGACAGAGGGCAACTCCTCGACCCAGCACCCGGCGGTGCGCTCGAGTGGTACTTGGAGTCGCGACTTCAAGCCGTGGAGGATGCTTTGGTTGGCTCGTTCCGCCTGGCCATTGGATTCCGGGTGGGCGACTGACGCGAGGTCGAGCCGGATATGATGCTCTTCGCAGAATTCGGCCATGGCTCCCTTGGCGAAGTTGGTGCCGTTGTCCGTGATGATGCTGTTGGGGAACCCGTAGCGATATATGAGCTCGCGTAGGAATTTAGTGGCGGTCTTCCTGTCGCATTTCCGGACTGGCTTGGCCTCCACCCACTTCGTGAATTTGTCGACGGCGACTAGCAGGTGGGTGTAGCCAGAGGGGGCCTTCTTGAAGGGGCCTACCATGTCCATGCCCCATACAGCGAATGGCCAGGTGATGGGGATTGTTTTGAGCGCCGAGCTCGGTACGTGCGTCTGATTGGCGTACTTCTGGCATCCGGCGCATCGCTGGACGATGTCGACAGCGTCGGCGTGTGCGGTGGGCCAGTAGAAGCCATGTCGCATAGCCTTGGTGACCAAGGAACGAGCGGCGGCGTGGTGGCCGTAGTCACCGGAGTGAATGTCGTGGAGGATTTTGCGTCCTTCAGCTGGTTGGACGCATCGTTGGAACACGCCGGTGACGCTGCGCTTGTGGAGCTCGCCGTCAATGATAGTGTAGGACTTGCATCGACGAGCGACCATTCGAGCGTCTGTCTCGTCTGCCGGCAAGGTGCCGGCTTCCAGGTAGGCGATGTAGGGCTTGGTCCAGTCGTCTGGCTCGTTGACGAGTGCGACCAAGGCTGCCTCTGGTTGGAGTGGGACCCCAATGTCGATCTCCCTCGGGGGAGAGACTGACGGCTTGGTAATCGTGTCGAGGAAAACGCCGGCCGGTGGTGCGAGTCGAGCCGACCCTATGCGGGAGAGTGCGTCGGCCTCCTCGTTTTTTCGCCTGTCGATCCACTCGACGGAGTAGCCGGTGAAGTGGCCGCCCAGCTTGTCCACCGCTTGGCGGTACGCCGCCATGGTGGGGGAGACGGCGTCGCAGGTGCCAGCGACTTGCCCAGCGACGAGGTCGGAGTCTCCGTAGCAGCGTAGGTGGTTGGCGTTCATCTCCTTTGCAGCTCGCATGCCGTGGAGTAGTGCCTCGTACTCGGCCATGTTGTTGGTGCAGGGGGTGAAGTCGAGGCAGAGGACGTAGCGGAGTTTGTCGCCCTTCGGTGAAGTCAGCACGATCCCTGCTCCTGCGCCGTTCGCGTTCTTGGAGCCATCGAAGTGCAGGCTCCAGTAATGGAGGTACGGCAGCTTCTCTGGTTGCTGGGCCTCCTTCCAGTCGGCGATGAAGTCTGCCAGTGCCTGTGACTTGATCCCTTTTCGTGGCTCGTATTTGATGTTGTGGACGCCGATCTCGACGGCCCACTTGGCGACCCGCCCGGTCGCCTCGCGATTGCGGATGATGTCTTGCAGTGGTGCTGAGGAGACGACCGTGATCGGGTGCTCCTGGAAGTAGTGCGGCAGGCGCCGCTGAGCTCTGAAGACCGCGTATACTAGCTTTTGGTACTGTGGGTACCGTTGGCGCGACTCGGTGAGGACCCCGCTAATGTAGTACACCGGCCGCTGGACCGGGCGGTCCTTTCCTTCCTCTGGTCGCTCGACGACCATCACGGCGCTGACGACGCGCTCGGACGCCGAGACGTAAACCAGCATGGGTTCTTTGTCAGCGGGGGCGACGAGTAGTGGTGCGGCGAGTAGCACCTTTTTGAGGTCGCGGAGCGCGTCGTCCGCCTCCTTGTCCCACTGGAAGGTGGGGTTCTTGCGCATCAGGCGGTATAGGGGCATCGCCTTTTCGCCCAGGCGGGGGATGAAGCGACTGAGAGCCGCTACTCGCCCGGCCAGCTTCTGGACGTCGCGCAGGCACTCGGGTTTGCCGAGCCGGGCGATCGTGTCGATCTTTGTGGGGTTCGCCTCGATCCCTCGTTTGGAGACGACGTACCCTAGTAGTTGTCCGGCGGGTACACCGAAGGTGCATTTGCCTGGATTGAGCTTTATCTTGTATCTTCGCAGGTTGGCGAAAGTTTCTGCCAGGTCGTCGATGTAGACATGGATGTTGCGACCAATTTGGCTCACAAGGCATTCTTGCATGCACCGCTGGTAGGTCGCCCCGGCGTTCTTGAGACCGAAGGTCATGGCAGTGTAGCAGAAGGATCCGAATGGCGTGATGAACGCCGTCTTCTCCTCATCTTCAACAGCCATTTTGATCTGGTTGTATCCAGAGTAGGCATCGAGAAAACAGAGCGACTCTGAGCCCGCGGTTGAATCGATTATCTGGTCGATCTGCGGGAGGACAAACTGCTCCTTTGGGCAGGCGCCGTTCAAGTTTGTGTAGTCGATACACATTCTCCAGGTCCCGTTCTTCTTTTCGACCAGGATTGGGTTTGCCAGCCACTTGGAGTATTTGATTGGCCGGATGAAGCTGGCAGCGAGTAGACGCTGCACCTCCTCGGCGATTGCTCGACGGCGTTCTTCATTGAAGGGCCGCAGCGACTGCTTGACAGGTCGCACTTTGGGGTCGGCGTTTAGCTTGTGCTCAGCGAGCTCCCTGGGAACACCGGGCATGTCGGAGGGCTTCCATGCGAAGATGTCCCTGTTCTCACGGAGGAACTCGATGAGCGCGCCTTCCTATGCCGGGCTCATGCCCGTCCCGATCATCACCGTCTGGCTGGAGTCGCCTGGGACCAGCTCGACGGTGTGGGTGTGCGTCGTGGCCTCAAAGGTTGAGGTGTTTGCGCCCTCTGAGTTGGGTTTCTTGAGTATGGTGGGGTCGTCGTTGTTGACCCCGCTCGCGTACTTGGCGAGCTCGTCAGCGCGGTTGGTCTCCGCCGCGATGACGGCGTCGGCGAGCTCGACTCCTTTGGCCTCGCACTCGGCGGCCATGTCGGGGTCGCCGTGGATGGTGATGACGCCGCATGGCCCGGGGAGCTTCATCGCGTTGTACGCGTAGTGGGGTGCTGCCATGAATTTAGCGAACGCCTGGAGCCCCAGGACGCAGTGATAGGGGCTGTCGAAGGGCACCAGCTTGAAGACGATCCGCTCGGTGCGGAAGTTTGCCGGTGTGCCGAAGGTTACTGGTAGCGTGACCTTGCCGATCGGGTACGCCTTCCGACCGGGGACGATGCCGTGGAATGTGGTGTGAGTCGTCTCGATCATTGACTGCGGGAGCCGCAGCCGCCTGAAGGTGTCGAGGTAGAGGATGTTGATGGAGCTGCCACCGTCCATCAGTGTCTTGGGGAGCCAGTAGTCGCCAACCTTGGGCTTGACCACCAAGGCGACTCGTCCTGGGTACTCGATGCGTGGCGAGTGGTCTTGGCGGCTCCAGGTGATGGGCTGCTCCGACCAGTTCAGGAACTAGGGGACGTCTATTTGGGCCACCGCGTTGACGGCGACGGCGCGGGCGATGACCTTCTTCTCGCGCTTCGTGTTGAAGCCTGTGAAGGTGTGGAGCGAGCCGGCTACTTTGCCGAATTTTCCGCCGTTTGGCGGGTCGTTGTCGGGGTCCTCCCGTGCTCGTCGTGCCTTCTCGATTTCCCTGAGGGTGTGGCAGTCGGCGGTGGTGTGCGTTGCGGGCTTCCCTTCCCTGCTATGGAACGCACATGGTTGGTTAAGGAGGGCCGCAGGATCGAACCTTGGCTTGTTCTTGTAGTTGCCGCCGTCGCGGCGTTGTCCTCCATCGCGGCGGAAGCTCTTGGGCTCGCGCTGCGCGTGCCCGGCGTTGGCGACGAAGTCGACTCACCCGTCACTGCGGCGCTTGCCAGTGAGGCGAGTGCCGCTGTAGCGTAGGTCGGTTCGGCGTCCGCCGTCGTTGCCGCCCGTGCGGCGTTGACCTCCTGACTCATCGTCAGTTTCCTGGTTTGGATCTTCCTCGGCGTATCGTTTGGCGATCTCGACGAGGTCGGGGATGTTGTCGAGTGTGCGGGAGTGTCGCTTGAGCTTGGCGACTAGGGGCTCGTAGCGGCACGAGGTCTTGAAGCAATGGATCGCGGTGTCCGGGTGGATGCCGACCGCGTTGTACCAAAGCTCTTGCCACCGTTGGACCCAGTTGCGGGTCGACTCGCGGGGTCCCTGGACGCACCGTTCCAGGTCCTCAATAGTGGTGGCGCGGGTGTAGGAGCACTCGAAGTGCCTGACGAAGGCGTCGCGCATTTCCTCCCAAGAGTCGATACTGTCCTGGGGGAGAGTGTTGATCCACTGCCTGCACGTCCCCTCCATCATCAGGGGGAGGTAACGGGCGGCGAGCAGGTCAGTGTGACCCGCGATCCCCATCGCCATGAGGTATGTGTCGAGCCATACGGCGGGGTCATACGAGGAGTCATACTTTTCTATTTCTTTTGGTGCCTTGAAGTTTGGCGGATACTTCTCGCCTCGGATCATTGGTCCGAAGCACTTTGGCCCGAGTCGACTGAGCGACCCCATGGGCTCGCCGTCGCGGCGATTGGTTAGGGTATGTCGCAGGTCGTCGGGCTGGCGTGCGCGCCAGCTTTGGTTGTTGAAGATGTGGGTGCGGGCGTCGATGGGTTGCCCGTTGGCGGCGACAAGGTTGGTCGCCGGCCTGGGGTCGTTGGTGGAGAGTGCCGCGTTAGTAGGTCGGTATTGGAGCTGCAGTGGCTCTGGTGGCGGGCAGTTGAGGGTGTTTGCCGCCGCTGGGCGGCCGCTGGAGGCCGCTCTGCTTCCTGAGGAACGCGAGTATACTCGTCCTTGCGAATCGGCGCCCGCTCTCTGCTGCTCGACGGCCTTCGCGAGCAGGGCCTTGACGTAGTCGAGCAGCAGAGAGCGGGCGCCGATTCGCAAGGACGAGTATACTCGCGTTCCTCAGGAAGCAGAGCGGCCTCCAGCGGCCGCCCAGCGGCGGCAAACACCCTCAACTGCCCGCCACCAGAGCCACTGCAGCTCCAATACCGACTTACTAACGCGGCACTCTCCACCAACGACCCCAGGCCGGCGACCCACCTTGTCGCCGCCAACGGACAACCCATCGACACCCGCACCCACATCATCAACAACCAAAGCTGGCGCGCACGCCAGCCCGACGACTTGCGGCACACCCTAACTAATCGCCGCGACGGCGAGCCTATGGGGTCGCTCAGTCGACTCGGACCCAAGTGCTTCGGACCAATGATCCGAGGCGAGAAGTACCCGCCAAACTTCAAGGCGCCAAAAGAGATAGAAAAATACGACTCCTCGTACGACCCTGCCGTCTGGCTCGACACATAACTCATGGCGATGGGGATCGCGGGTCACACTGACCTGCTCGCCGCCCGTTACCTCCCCCTGATGATGGAGGGGACGTGCAGGCAGTGGATCAACACTCTCCCCCAGGACAGTATCGACTCCTGGGAGGAAAGGCGCGACGCCTTCGTCAGGCACTTCGAGTGCTCCTACACCCACGCCACCACTATTGAGGACCTGGAACGGTGCGTCCAGGGACCCCACGAGTCGACCCGCAACTGGGTCCAACAGTGGCAAGAGCTTTGGTACAACGCGGTCGGCATCCACCCGGACACCGCGATCCATTGCTTCAAGACCTCGTGCCGCTACGAGCCCCTAGTCGCCAAGCTCAAGCGACACTCCCGCACACTCGACAACATCCCCGACCTCCTCGAGATCGCCAAACGGTACGCCGAGGAAGACCCAAACCAGGAAACTGACGACGAGTCAGGAGGTCAACGCCGCGCAGGCGGCAACGACGACGGACACCGAACCGACCTACGCTACAGCGGCACTCGCCTCACTGGCAAGCGCCGCAGTGACGGGCGAGTCGACTTCGTCGCCAACGCTGGGCACGCGCAACGCGAGCCCAAGAGCTTTCGCCGCGACGGAGGGCAACGCCGCGACGGCGGAACTACAAGAACAAGCCAAGGTTCGACCCCGCGGCCCTCCTTAATCAACCATGTGCGTTCCATAGCAGGGAAGGGAAGCCCGCAACGCACACCACCGTCGACTGCCACACCCTCAGGGAAATCGAGAAGGCACGGCAAGCGCGGGAGGACCCCGACAACGACCCGCCAAATGGCGGAAAATTTGGCAAAGTAGCTGGCTCGCTCCACACCTTCACAAGCTTCAACACGAAGCGCGAGAAGAAGATCATCGCCCGCGCCGTCGCCGTCAACGCGGTGGCCCAAATAGACGTCCCCCAGTTCCTGAACTGGTCGGAGCAGCCCATCACCTGGAGCCGCCAAGACCACTCGCCGCGCATCGAGTACCCAGGACGAGTCGCCTTGGTGGTCAAGCCCAAGGTTGGCGACTAGTGGCTCCCCAAGACACTGATGGACGGCGGTAGCTCCATCAACATCCTCTACCTCGAAACCTTTAGGCGGCTGCGGCTCCCGCAGTCGATGATTGAGACGACCCACACCACGTTCCACGGCATCGTCCCCGGTCGGAAGGCGTACCCGATCGGCAAGGTCACGCTGCCAGTCACCTTCGGCACACCGGCAAACTTCCGCACCGAGCGGATCGTCTTCGAGCTGGTGCCCTTCGACAGCCCCTACCACTGCGTCCTGGGGCGCCAGGCCTTCACTAAATTCATGGCAGCGCCCCACTACGCGTACAACGCGATGAAGCTCCCCGGGCCGTGCGGCGTCATCACCATCAACGGCGACCCCGACATGGCCGCCGAGTGTGAGGCCAAAGGAGCCGAGCTCGCCGACGCAGTCATCGCGGCGGAGACTAATCACGCCGATGAGATCGCCAAGTACGCGAGCGGGGTCAACAATGACGACCCCACAATACTCAAGAAGCCCAACTCAGAGGGCGCAAACACCTCAACCTTTGAGGCCACGACGCACACTCGCACCGTCGAGCTGGTCCCAGGCGACTCCAGCCAGACGGTGACGATCGGGACAGGCATGAGCCCAGCATAGGAAGGCGTGCTCATCGAGTTCCTCCGTGAGAACAGGGACATCTTCGCATGGAAACCCTCCGACATGCCCGGTGTCCCTAGGGAGCTCGCTGAGCACAAGCTGAACGCCGACCCCAAAATGCGACCTGTCAAGCAGTCGCTACGGCCCTTCAATGAAGAACGCCGTCGAGCAATCGCCGAGGAAGTGCAGCGTCTACTCGCTGCCGGCTTCATCCGGCCAATCAAGTACTCCAAGTGGCTGGCAAACCCAGTCCTGGTCGAGAAGAAAAAGGGACCTGTAGAATGTGTATCGACTACACAAACCTGAACAGCGCCTGCCCAAAGGAGCAGTTCGTCCTCCCGCGGATCGACCAGATAATCGATTCAACCGCGGGCTCGGAGTCGCTATGTTTCCTCGACGCCTACTCTGGGTATAACCAGATCAAAATGGCTGTCGAAGACGAGGAGAAGACGGCGTTCATCACGCCATTCGGAGCCTTCTGCTACACCGCCATGACCTTCGGCCTCAAGAACGCCGGGGCGACCTACCAGCGGTGCATGCAAGAATGCCTCGCGAGCCAAATTGGCCGCAACATCCACGTCTACATCGACGATGTGGTCATGAAGTCCGCTCGCCAAGGCGACCTACTCGCCGACCTGGCGGAAACCTTCGCCAACCTGCGAAGATACAAGATAAAGCTCAACCCAGGCAAGTGCACCTTCGGTGTACCCGCCGGACAACTACTGGGGTACGTCGTCTCCAAACGAGGGATCGTGGCGAACCCAACAAAGATCGACACGATCGCCCGGCTCGGCAAACCCGAGTGCCTGCGCGACGTCCAGAAGCTGGCCGGGCGAGTAGCGGCTCTCAGTCGCTTCATCCCCCGCCTGGGGGAAAAGGCGATGCCCCTATACCGCCTGATGCGCAAGAACCCCACCTTCCAGTGGGACAAGGAGGCGGACGACGCGCTCCGCGACCTCAAAAAAGTGCTACTCGCCGCACCACTACTGGCCGCCCCCGCCGACAAAGAACCCATGCTGGTCTACGTCGCGGCGTTCGAGCGCGTCGTCAGCGCCGTGATGGTCGTCGAACGACCAGAGGAAGGAAAGGAGCGCCCGGTTCAGCGGCCGGTGTACTACATCAGCGAGGTCCTCACCGAGTCGCTCCAGCGGTACCCACAGTACCAAAAGCTAGTATACGCGGTCTTCAGGGCTCAGCGGCGCCTGCCGCACTACTTCCAGGAACACCCGATCACGGTCGTCTCCTCAGCACCACTGCAAGACATCATCCGCAATCGCGAGGCGACCGGGCGGGTCGCCAAGTGGGCCGTCGAGATCGGCGTCCACAACATCAAATACGAGCCACGAAAGGCGATCAAGTCGCAGGCACTGGCAGACTTCATCCCCGACTGGGAGGAAGCCCAGCAGCCAGAGAAGCTGCCGTACCTCCACTACTGGAGCCTGCACTTCGACGGCTCCAAGAACGCGGACGGTGCAGGCGCAGGGATAGTGTTGACTTCACCAAAGGGCGACAAGCTCCGCTACATCCTCTGCCTCGACTTCACGCCCTGCACCAACAACATGGCCGAATACGAGGCCCTACTCCACGGCATGCGAGCCGCCAAGGAGATGAACGTCAATCGCCTCCGCTGCTATGGAGATTCCGACCTTGTTGCGGGGCAAGTCGCCGGCACCTGCGACGCCGTCTCCCCTACCATGGCGGCGTACCGCCAAGCGGTGGACAAGCTGGGCGGCCACTTCACCGGCTACTCTGTCGAATGGATCGACAGGCGGAAAAACGAGGAGGCCGACGCCCTCTCTCGCATCGGGTCGGCTCGACTCGCACCACCCGCCGGTGTTTTCCTCGACACTATCTCCAAGCCATCAGTCTCTCCCCCGAGGGAGATCGACATCGGAGTCCCACTCCAACCAGAGGCAGCCTTGGTCGCACTCGTCAACGAGCCAGACGACTGGACCAAGCCCTACATCGCCTACCTGGAAGCCGGCACCCTGCCAGCAGACGAGACAGACGCTCGAATGATCGCCCGTCGATGCAAGTCCTACACAAGGCGAGCTCCACAAGCGCAGCGTCACCGGCGTGTTCCAACGCTGCGTCCAACCAGCTGAAGGACGCAAAATCCTCCACGACATTCACTTAGGTGACTGCGGCCACCACGCCGCCGCTCGCTCCCTGGTCGCCAAGGCTATGCGACACGGCTTCTACTGGCCCACCGCACACGCCGACGCTGTCGACATCGTCCAGCGATGCGCCGGGTGCCAGAAGTACGCCAATCAGACGCACGTACCGAGCTCGGCGCTCAAAACAATCCCCATCACCTGGCCATTCGCTGTGTGGGGCATGGACATGGTAGGCCCCTTCAAGAAGGCCCCCTCTGGCTACACCCACCTGCTAGTCGCCGTCGACAAATTCACGAAGTGGGTGGAGGCCAAGCCAGTCCGGAAATGCGACGGGAAGACCGCCACTAAGTTCTTACGCGAGCTCATATATCGCTACGGGTTCCCCAACAGCATCATCACGGACAACGGCACCAACTTCGCCAAGGGAGCCATGGACGAATTCTGCGAAGAGCACCATATCCGGCTCGACCTCGCGTCAGTCGCCCACCCGGAATCCAACGGCCAGGCGGAACGGGCCAACCAAAGCATCCTCCACGGCCTGAAGCCGCGACTCCAAGTACCACTCGAGCGCACCGCCGGGTGCTGGGTCGAGGAGTTGCCCTCCGTCATCTGGGGGATCCGCACCTCAGTCAACAGATCGACGGCATTCACTCCCTTCTTCATGGTCTACGGTGCCGAAGCAGTCATGCCCACCGACCTCGAACACGACTCGCCGCGAGTCGTCCACTATACGGAGGCTGCAAACGAGCTGGCCCGCCAAGATGGGGTCGACCAGCTCGACGAAGCACGCGACCTCGCTCGGTCACGCACCGCCATCTACCAGCAAGGACTCCGCCGCTACCACAGCCGGCGGGTGAAAGCTCGCACCTTCCAGGAAGGCGACCTGGTGTTACGCCTCATCCAGGACAAGAAGGGCATGCACAAGCTTTCCCCTCCGTGGGAAGGCCCATTCGCTATCGGGCGCATACTCGGCAACGACGCCTACTACCTCACCGACGTCCGCGGGGACGGCGAACTCGACGTCAAGCGACCATGGAATGTAAACCTCCTCCGGAAGTTTTACTCCTAGAACCTCACACATGTACTCTCCAGTCGCTATGAAATAAAAGAAACGGTTACCGCAAATTGCGCCTACTCTCCATGACTTGTGCCACTCGCACTCATAAAAACAGCGTTATGCTAAATGCAGAAGTCAACCTTTGGTACAGCAATCGGCACGGCTAAGTAGTGCGGTGTAAGAGCACTGAATCACTTCAGGTCTTGCATCGTCCACGAATAACGCCAACCCGGAGCCCCACTGGAGTCGCCTAGCTCGACTGGTTCTACGAGCCAAGACAACTGCCCTCGCTTCTCACAGCGACCTTGGTCCTCCGCATCCTCGGCATAGCGACTCGAACGGCTAAGTACCACGCTCGGGGACTGAAGACCAGTTCGTCGCGAGCGGTCCGGGAAAACGCCAAGTAAGAGAGCATGCCCAGGACTCGCCACGCGACTGACCCCACGGGCCAGGCAGGAGTGACGCGCTTACACCAACGCGCTAAGTCCTCAACCACCCTCGAGTCGCGCCTAGAACTACCAAGTACCACGCTCGGGGACTCGGCCACCCGACCTTGTTCGCGCACGGGAAAACGGTAAAGTATAGAGCACTCAAGGGAGTCGCCTAGCGACTGGCTCTTCGAGCTCGGGCGAGTCGACTAAAAAATCAAAACATATAACAACAACACATACAACATACACGAGATAAACCCCACAAAAGGGCGGACGCGTTCGGGGACTCGTTCAACACCAATCAAAAGCACACAAACAAATACCAAAATAGACACGATGTCTCATTCAATCGCATATTGCATTGTTTTATGTTACAAAATATGCCCGCGAGGCAGAACTGCTGCTAATGCTTCAAGGCAAACTACCCTACTCTGCAGGCTTCGATGATGACTCGCCAGCATCCCGGCGATTACGGATGAACGCCGTGTACGGGTTTGATGGATACGTCGTCAGTTCACCCACCATTGCCGCGCGAAACGGCTGCTCGACCTTGAAGTCACGATGCGGCGGCTCGGGGTCGTTCGGCGCGACAACCGTCTCCTGGTACGGCAGGAGGTCGCCCATTGCCCAGACACGTTCCGAGTATGTGGCGGCACGTTCTTGCAACTTGAGGACCTCGGACAGCTCCACCGCACCAGTCGACGATGGATACCCACTCGTCACATCGTCAACGTCGAAATCTTCGGGGAAGTGGGCGAGTCCAAGGCTCAGTGCCGTTGACGCTCCACGACGAAACGCCGACCGCGTCATGAACTCAACGACCGCGGGCGCCTTCTCCAAATATTTCCACACCTCAACGAGGTCGCTGGGAATCACCTCCGTGGGCGATATTTCTTGGAGGTAGGCGCGGATGCACGTCGCCGAAAACGTCGCCGAGTCGACGAGCATGCTTACGCACTGCCTCGCGTCAAGCGAGCTCGCTTCTTCTTCGCTATCAATGATGCGACCTGCGAGAAGAAGACAATGATGAGTACGACGGACACCACAAAAATCACAACTATTAGAAAGGGAAGATGCACTCACCAAGCAACGGGCGGGCGAGTCCCGTGATGAAGCACTGAAGCGACGTGTGGTCGTCCTGAAGCCCAGCAATAAGGACTTCCGACACCTTGCGATCCTCCTCTGCGGCCGCAATGGCGGCCTTAGCTCGCCCGTCCGCCGAGCTCTCTTCTTCTCTCGCCTCCCGCAGTTCGCGCTCGAGGTCGGCAATCCGTTGTTCAGCGGCACCCAGAGCAGATCGCGCCGCCACCAACTCACCAGCGGGGACAAGCCCCTGGCAAGCTTCCTCTGCCTTCGCAGCAATAGCCTGAAGCCCTTTGTTCGCCTCCTGGACGATGGCCAGCTCCTTCTCCGCGCGCTGTTTTGCGGCCAATCGGTCCGCCGACTCAAGCTGCAGACCCTGCACATCACCGAAAAAGTTAGTTAAAACGAACTTCCTAAGTGCCCACCCACTGAAATTCAGCGAGTGCGCACTCGGGGACTGGCGATCAAGAACTTCCTAAGTGCCCACCCGCTGAAATTCAGCGAGTGCGCACTCGAGGACTGGCGATCAAGAAATTCCTAAGTGCCCACCCGCTGAAATTCAGCGAGTACGCACTCGGGGACTGGCGATCAAGAAATTCCTAAGTGCCCACCCGCTAAAATTTAGCGCGTGCGCACTAGGGGACTGGATACGAAAATAAAAGACGAGAAATTATAAGAATCAAGCCGCTGCAAAGCACCGACCTGATCCTCGGGGACTGGATGTACCTGGATGGCTGCGCCAAGCATGCCATGGAGTTGTATCGCGTCCACGGACGCGAGTAACGCTGGCGTGTGCCCACGACGCTGGTCGACTTCAGCATCGGCGGTCCCCGGAGCGTGGCTCGAGGGCGCAGCCCCGCTCGCCGTGGCCGCCTTGGTCACGAAGCGGGGGAAGGTAGCGATAGAGGCACCCGCTCCAAGGGAAGTCGCCTCCGCCGTTCCAGGCAAGGAAGCGCCCTCCTTCGTAGACGCGGCTGCCTCCACCGCGGGCCCGGCCGGCGTGGCCGCCGTGTCATCAGAGATATTGACGATGTCGTCGCCCTTGGCCTTCTTACTGCTATCCGCTGAGGCAACGACCTCGTCCGCCTTCCTCTTGCGGGAAGGATCCTCCTCGCTAGCGGCGGAGGGAACCTTGGCCACGGTCGGGTGGCCCATCCTTTTCACTCCGGTCCTGCGCATTAATCGAATCAACAAAGACAATTGAAGTAGTTATGGAACATAAGGAAGGGTGAGCGCACTCACTTGGCGACTGGGATGAAACGTAGCCCCGTACGAAGGCCGGCCGGTTTTTCCAGTTCAGGGCCCAGTCGGCGACTGAGCCCCAGTTCCAGGACGTCGCGTGCCCAAGACACGGACGGCTTCTTCGTCGTTGAGGCCGCGGCTGGCGCCTCTAGGACATCCTCGGCGGGAGCTTCCTCGCGAGTTGGAGCCGCTACAGCCGGAGCCTCCTTGCGGGGCGAAGCCGCCGCAGCCGGAGCCTCCTTGCGAGGCGAAGTCGCCACAGCCGGAGCCTCCCCCAGCCCAGAGACTAGGGCGAATGGCAGAGGCATTGAGGCCAGTGGCACTTCCACGGTCGCCGTGTCCAGCGCGGTTGTCGCTGGTGGCGCGCCGCCACCAGCTGGGCTGGGAGCATCGGAGCTGCTCGCCGAGTGCGGCGGTGAGGCTGTCCTCGACGGCTTCGTTTTCTTCTTCAGGGGGGCCCTCGCCTCCCTCTCCTTCTTCTTCTTCTTCGACGGAGTGGCTTGACGACGCGAGGTGGTCTCTGGGAGCTCGTCGTCGTCATCATGACGCTCAAGGCTTCTGCTCGCCTCGATCTCGCGCTGACATTGCCCGCGGGTCTTTCGGACCAGCGGGGCGACTTCCTCTTCGGACTTGTCCTCGTCGTCCTCGTTGCCCCTCGCAGGTGGCGATTCGCCTATGTCCTGGGCGGATGGCCCCGGGCTCTCATCATCCGAAGGTGGGAGCCACCCTTCCACCACTTGGAATAGCTGCGATGAATACAAAACAGAATCAGAATTACCGCGATTGCATACACTGCGACTGCGAACAAGGTAAAGAAATTACCGTTGGAGCCGGATGCTTCGCGGTGTAGGGGGCGACCCCAGCCTGCGCATCCAGGTACACCGCCTGGGTGATCTTCTTCAACGCTGGGAGATAATCCTCCAGCTTCCATTCGTCGAGGCAGGCCTTCGTCGAGTCTCCCCGGCCCGTGTACTGGTACATATAGTGGTCGTGTTGGGCGAGTGGAACGAGCCGTCGCCCAAGCCAGCAATTGTACAAGTTTATCGTCTGAAGGCCCTTCTTTTTCAGACCACGGATGGTCTGGAGCATCTCGTCAACGACCATCCGCTGGTCGTCGGGGAGCTTGCCGACTTGGAGATGGCGCGGCTCGGACCGATTGGCCGAGTACCGCGGGATCGCCACCTCGTCCTCCGGGGTCGCCTCGGCCACGTAGAACCACGACTTCTTCCAGTCGCTCGCTGCCTTGGCGGGTAGCATTAGATCAAAGAAAGAAGCTTTGGACTTGAGCTGGAACGTCAAGCCGCCCGCGGCTAGCATTGGGCCACCTGCCTCCTCGCGGATGATCCGTCCGTGGAACAAATCTTGCCACAAGGGAAAGTAGGGCCGGCAGCCCAAGTAGCACTCGCAGAACGCCACGAAGATGGCGAGCTGCTCGATGCTGTGGGGACCCAGATTTGAAGGCTGGATCCCGTAGTAGGCGCAAAAGCGCCGGAAGAACAAAGACGTGGGAAACCCTAGCCCCCGCTCGAGATGACTGGTGAAACAGACGAATTCCCTCTCTCGCGGGTTTGGGGTCGTTTCTCCGGCTGCGGGGATACGCCAACAGCCGGCTCGCAGGATCCCGGCCTATTCGAAAGAGGCCAGCTGCGCCCTCGTGCACTTGGACCTACCCCACGGTTCGGTGGAAAGGACCATGGCCGAGGGGTTGGTTGGAGATCGGAGGATTTCGGGTCGACTGGATCGCGGAGCGAAGGAAGGAAAATGCGCGCACTCGGAAGAAGTGGTGGGCAGTTGGCTCTACGATTGCCTGCCATTCCCCTTATATAGCGGGAGTTACCCGCCAAGTCAGGAGACCGTTACCGCGCGATGATTACGCCGAAAGTTACCATTGGATTACCTCAACGGCTAGTTTGACTGCGCCTGACGGTCCAACCTCCAGCCACTCGGCTCGCCAAGTCAATCACTATGACCGCATCTCGCCGACTCGACTCGCCCAAACCGCGACTTGGTTCACCGGATTTCCTCCTTTATACGGGAGCCCGCCGACGATTCGACTGGATGCCTACTCTGAAGCCGTATACTCCGACTTTCAGCAGCCACCTACGCCCAATCGGCGACGGCCTTGGGGACTACTGATGGGGATATGCCTACTGGGGTATACCCAGCAGGGCGTTTCCGACTGGCCCGTGAGCTGGCGAGTGGGCCTGCAGAACGGCGAGTGGATTGAAGCCCAGCAAGATACCGAGCGACTAGAAGCTGAAGGCCCAGGCGAGTAGATAGGCCCAGTCGGACTAGGTTAAACGACTACTGAAGCTGTAACCGAATCGGTTGAGATATGTAAACCCTAGGGGAGGTGAGCCTATATAAACCTCCCTATAGGGTGAGTAGAGATACGTTCCCAAATACACCCAAGCGACTCACTGCCTAGCCGCCGAGCTCGCCCTTTGTAACGCGTTGATAATACAATCTAGCAGGAGTAGGTCTTTACCCTCCAGGGGGCCGAACCTGGGTAAAACCCTGTGTCTTTGCCCTCATCTCGCAGCGCAGATGGCTGGCCGCCCTTGCCCCTCGTTCTACTACTCGCTGCCGATTGCAGCATCTGCCGTGACTATTCCCACGACAATTACCGCCAAGAGCGCATGACCTTTGAGGTGGTCCCCTTCAAGAGCGTGTACCACATCATATTCGGCCGCGATATATTCCACACGTTCATGGCCAAGCCATGCTTCGTCTACAACAAACTCAAGATACCCGGACCAAACAGTGTCATCACCGTATCCGGAAGCTTTACCAAGGCAAGGGACTGCAAGATCAACGAAGCAGCCGTTGCAGAAGCTGTCCTCTACAGCGAAGAATTCAAGGTGATCCAGAGCAAGGTCAATGACTCAGAGATGCTCGCGTCGAAGAAGCAGATCTCCGACTCCGATCCTGCGTTCAAGGCCGCCATCGAGACCAAGCCGGTGGAACTTGTGGTAGGCGATGCCTCCAAGACCGTCGCCATTGGGACATACCTGGATCCCAAATAGGAAAGCGCGCTCGTCGAGTTCCCCCGTGAGAATAGGGACATCTTTGCCTGGCAACCTGCCGACATGAAAGGTGTACCTAGGGAACTTGCCGAGCACAGCTTAAACATAGATCCAAAATGTAAACCAGTGAAACAACCTCTACGACGCTTCGGAGATGAGAAGAGACGCGTCATTGGCAAAGAGATAGCTAGGTTACTTAAGGCTGGGTTTATCCGAGAAGTCCTTCACACCCGATGGGTGGCCAATCCTGTACTTGTCCCCAAAAAGGGAACCAATGAATTAAGAATGTGCGTTTATTACACCAGCTTGAACAAAGCATGTCCCAAAGATCCGTTTGCTTTGCCTCGCATTGACCAAGTCATTGACTCGACGGCTGGCTCGGAACTTTTGTGTTTTCTTGATGCATACTCAGGATACCACCAGATCAAGATGAGGAAGTCGGACCAATTGGCCACTTCGTTCACTACCCCATACAACACGTTTTGCTATGTCACGATGCCCTTCGTGCTGAAAAACGCAGGTGCTACCTACCAGCGGACAATGCAACGTTGCCTTCACGACCAAATTGGTCAGAATGTTCATGCCTACGTGGACGATATCCCGGTGATGTCTAAAAAGTCAAATGACTTAATCTCCGACTTAAAAGAAACCTTTGACAATCTCCGGAAATACAACATGATGCTCAACCCTAAGAAGTGCATCTTCGGGGTTCCAGCCGGCAAATTGTTGGGCTTCATCGTTTCCCAGCGCGGAATCGAGGTCAACCCGGAGAAAATCAAGGCCATCTTAAACATAAACCGTCCGACATTCCTAAAGGACATCCAACGACTAACAGGTTGTGTTGCAGCAGTTAGTCGGTTCGTCAGCCGACTTGGAGAGAAGGCTCTGCCGCTGTACAAGTTGCTGAAGAAGGCGGACAAATTTACGTGAACAGACGAAGCAGATGCAGCATTGAAGCAGCTCAAGGAGATTCTTTCCTCAACACCCATCCTTGCAGCACCCGAGCCTGGAGAGACCCTGTTAATTTACATGGCGGCAACCAACCGGGTTATTAGCATCATCGTCGTGGTAGAGCGGAAGGAACCAGGCTATGAGCAC
This sequence comes from Avena sativa, assembly GCA_916181665.1. Lineage (NCBI taxonomy): Eukaryota > Viridiplantae > Streptophyta > Magnoliopsida > Poales > Poaceae > Avena > Avena sativa. The sequence goes on along the minus strand of OV702284.1, from coordinate 262,662,962 downwards.
AGAGTTCAACGACCAGTTTACTATGTAAGCGAGGTCTTGACGGAGTCCAAGCAGCGTTACCCGCACTACCAAAAGATAGCTTATGGAGTATTCCTCGCTTCTCGGAAGCTGAGGCATTACTTTCAGGAGCACCCAATCACAGTAGTGAGCAAGACTCCACTGTCCGACATTATCAATAACAGCGACGCCACAGGAAGGGTCACGAAGTGGGGCATTGAACTTGCCGCCTTCGAGATCACCTACAAGAGACGCGACGCTATCAAGTCACAAGCTTTGGTGGATTTTATTGCAGATTGGACGGAGATGCCAGACACTACTCCGCTGCCAGAACCAGAGTACTGGGTGATGCACTTTGACGGATCAAAGTTGCTCAATGGCTCGGGGGCTGGTGTACTACTACAGTCACCAAAAGGAGATAAGTTGCACTACGTTCTGCAGATCCACTTCGAGGCTACGAACAACATGGCGGAGTATGAAGCACTCATTCACGGACTACGTGTAGCCAAGGATATTGGCATCAAGCGCATAGTTTGCGGTGGAGATTCCGACTTGGTTGCCCAGCAGGTGGCTGGCACCTGGAATGCGCGGAACCCTATGATGGCGGCATATCACGACGAAGTGGACGAGATAGCCAAGAGGTTCTTGGGCTACGAAGTCAAGTATGTGCCGAGGGAGCAAAACGAGGCGGCTGATCTACTGTCTAAGCTTGGATCAGGGCGCAAGCAAATTCCGCCAGGAGTTTTCCTAGAGCATCTACGCACACCATCCGTGAAAGGCGCCGACATCGACAACCCGGATAGAGCTAACTCTTTCGACAACATGGTGACAAAGATCCCTCCGGCTTGGACAAAACCGTTCATGGAGTATCTCAAACACGGAACTTTGCCCGACGACGAGGTCGAACGATGGCAAATAGTATGACGAGCAAAGTGTTATACCATAATTAATGGGCAACTCTATAAAAGGAGTACTACTGGTGTATACTTAAAGTGCGTTTCCCAGCTAGAAGGAATGGAAATCCTGCGCGAGATCCATCTCGGAGATTGCGGGCATCACGCCGCTCCTCGATCATTGGTCGCGAAAGCCTTCCGGCAAGGATTCTACTGGCTAACCGCGAAGGCGGATGCCGACAAGCTGGTTGAGACATGCACGGGATGCCAGTATTATGCCTGATAACCACATGCTCCTGCTGAAGAATTGCGAACAATACCAATAACTTGGCCGTTTGTAGTCTGGGGGCTAGACATGGTGGGACCGTTACCAACAGCACCGTGTGGATTTACGCATCTGCTTGTAGTAGTTGACAAATTCACCAAATGGATAGAAGCTAAACCCATTAGAAAGCTTGATGGGGCAACTGCCCTCAGGTTTGTCCGAGATCTAGTGGTGAGATTTGGTCTCCCACATAGCATCATCACCGACAACGGAAGCAACTTGTCACTCGGAGAAGTGGAGGCCTATTGCTGGGACAAAGGCATCCGACTTGACCTTGCATCTGTGGCACACCCGCAATCCAATGGTCAAGTTGAGCGAGCCAATGGATTAATTCTACAGGGAATCAAGCCACGTCTTGAGGCACCGCTACATAGAGCAGCTGGAGCCTAGGCGGAAGAATTGCCATCTGTGCTGTGGATTTTACGAACTACACCCAACAGATCCACCGGCTACACCCCTTATTTCATGGTATATGGAGCAGAAGCCATCCTACCTTCCGACATCCTCCACGATGCACCAAGAGTTGCCGCCTACAACGAAGATGACGCTGAAGAATCCAGACGCCTAGATGTGGACCTTCTCGAGGAGGAGCGCATTTTGGCATGCCAAAGATCCGCCATCTACCAGCAGAAGCTACGCAACTACCATAGTCGCCGCATTCGGCATTGCTCGTTTAAAGAGGGGGATTTAGTGCTCCGACTTAAGCAGAAGAAGTCACACAAATTATCCCCGCCATGGGAAGGACCGTTCATCATAAGCAAGGCGCTGCTCAATGGGTCTTACTACCTTGTCGACAATCGTGAACTCAAGGAGAGAACTAACGAGGATCATAAGCGTAAGTGACGTGACCTGGATGATGACTACCCGGAGCTTGATCGGCCATGGAACATAGCACAACTACGTCCTTTCTACACTTAGCATTTTTTATCTAATTGTGTACTTCTTATATGATCAATGAAATAAAGCTCTTTGGTTCACTCATATTGCTGAGTCTTTTACCTCCTTTAGTGTTCATTTTTGGATCATATAAAACCTTTTGCACAAGTCTTGCGATTACACTTGTGAAAATTCCTCCTACGTGCGTTAGCTTAAGTTTTCTGGTCTACAGGTTCTTTGTTGTTTTTATGTGGATTCTGCAGTAGTGACTTTCGGCACTTATTGTCGGCGATTTTGTGCTCAGGTTATTGATGGTGCCATTGGGCATCATCACCTAAGCGCATGGTTCCGACAACGAGTCTTCCGACTCACGAAAAGTCAAGCATAAGAACCAGAGTAATGGATAAGCAAGCACTTGCTTAAAAAATATATACATGCTGAAACTTAATTCTTAAGTAGCAGGATACGACAACCATTGTTTTCCGCCTTAAGATTACATCAACAAGTTTTTTCCCGCGCACACTCCAGAGGTGAAACAGAAATTACAAAGTGTTTTTCATTCTTTGGGCGCAGGAGACTTGGAGGCCGCATCATCGCCAGCCGGAGAATCACCCTCGACGTCGGCGCTGTGATGAGACTCGGAGGAGTCCTCGTTGACGTTGTCGATGAAGTTCCTAGGCACGAAGACATCAACATCCACCAACTCGGCAACCCTGGTGTCATAACCCGCGAGTGATGACAGGATGGCTTCGTGATCGATCTCCTTGCCGTCATCATCCATGTCGGGGATACCAGATTACCATCCTTGCACCAGCCCGTGCGCATGAAGCTTTCCAGCTCGCGACACGCTCGGGGGCTCGGCGCAGAATCTCCGAGTACTTCATCACGGAGTCCGAGGCCTTGATATAAATCTGGGGGGCTTGGCGATCTCCTTGGCTTGGGCGATGGCGGTATTGATGAATTTGCCGGCAAGAACCATACATTCCTTTTCCGAAGGAGGCGAGTGGGTTAAACCCATGGGCGCTGAAAATTCCGACAAGGATTGCATGATTTCAATAAATTCTAAGTATCCAGACTACAAAGCTACAAGGCGGAGGACACTTACTGAAGATGCTGGCCTGAGCCTGCCAGACGGTGTCCGCCAAGGATTCCTTCTCTTGTTGGAGGAGCTTAAACGCCTCGCTATGGCGAAGGTTTTGCTCATCAGCAGCTTGCTTCTGATCCTTTAGGATCGCAAGCTCCTCCTTCAAGCGATTGATCTCGACGGAGGCGGAATCCTGCAGGGCCTTCATGGAATCCTCATGCATCTTCTGCATTTCTTCCCTCTCCTTCTTAAGGATTTTGTTCTCGCTGTCCAGCTGCTGGATGTGCTTGGACTGCTCGACAATATCCTTGGCCTTGGCAACATGCTTTGCATGTCGGAGAAAACAAAGTACAGAGTGAGTACTCGAAGAAGGAAGGCACAAAAGTAAGACGGAAATGCGCAAAAAGAAAACAGACTCTTGTTTTTGATGATCTGTTCCTTCAAGATGGCAGTTTTACCCTTTTCGGCTTCAAGATCTGCGCGCATCTTCTGATACTTGTCGTTGGCGATGCCCCGCCGAGCATTCTCATTCTGTGGAAACAGATACAAAGTAAAGTCATTGTTTAGTCTTCTTGGAGCCCCTAGTCGGAGATTTTCCATCTAGGCGCTCGGGGGCTACAGTGAAAGTTTTTTAACTTAGCAATATGCTTAGCTTTTCTTTAAAGCATCTAGTCGGAATAATTCATTCCATCTAAATGCTTGGGGGCTACAGTGAGAGTTCTTTCTAACTTAGTCACTCTTAGAGCATATAGATGCAAAACCTATGGTTTTCCGTCTACATCCTCGGGGGCTACAATGGGATACTCATACGAAATGAAAAAGGTAAAGTAAAACTTACAAGTGCAATGATCTTGAGGTTTGTAGCGCTCTCGGCTAGCAGCTTGCCAAAGGAAATGCTATTTCCTCGCAAGATATCCGCTTGTAGGAGTAGCTCCTCAAGACCACACGTCGGAGATGACGGTACTCCTCCAGGAACCAGAGTTGTGTTACTCGGCGTGAGCGCCGGGTAAACTATCTTCGGGAACTCGAAGGGTTTCTGGGGAGCAGAGGCGCCGCCTTCGGCAGAGGTACCAGCTCCCACCACCGCCTTGGCGCTACCGATGGCATCCTTAGCCGGAGCTTCAGCCATTTGAAGAGCAGCGCTCTCCTGCGTCGCCTGCTCGCCGACAACAGCTAGTTCGGTAGAGGCGCCAGAATCCACTTCCATGACGGAAGGGCCTGGTGCCTCCTGGACTTGGGAGTTTGTCGGAGCGGAGGAGGGATTGACTGCAGGAGTAGTAGGGGCGAGGGCGGGGGAGGAGTCGCAATGCAGCATATCTTTGATATTTCTAGAAGCTCCAAGAGTCTTGGAGGACTTCTTGAGGCTGGTTGTGGCTTTCTTCCTGAAACGTGCGAAATGCATAAGTACAGGAATAAGATAGATAAATAAGACAATGTCGGAGAATGAGAGGCTTACACTAGGGGGGGGGGGCGCTTTGGCAAACATCCCGGTGGCTTTCTTCTTTTCCGCCTCCAGGGAGGCAGTACTCTTTTTGGAGGCTCCACCCTCCGTCTTCTTTTTCTTGCCTCCGTCGGCAGCGTCAAAGGTGGAGCTCTTCCGCTTTCGCACCAACGGGGCATCGTCGTCGGACACGACCGTGACTTCCTTCATCTTTGGATCGTAGATTTGGGCAGCCAGGTTGTCCTCATCTAGATTGCTAAGTTTGTCGTGGTATTACCGACGAGTACGCCATGAAGGGGTCCTCACAGTGCGTGTTTAGAGACGTGGGGTAAGGCGGACGGTTGACGGGTATGAGGTAACACAGCTTACCCAGGTTCAGATCCCACAACGGTGGCGGAATCCTACTCCTGCTATAAATCACTATAATGGCAATACGCCGAGTTACAGAGATAGGTTCGCTGTGCAACGTGACTAGAGAGTCTAAGTTATCGTCTGAGATTGTGCCCTAAAGGCTCCCATAGGCCCGACTTATATAGTCGCCAGGACCTAGGGTTACAGGGAAAAGTCCTAGCCGGACAGGTTACAGAGTCCTACACCGTCTATCACTAGTCTTGTGTATCTTGCACTCCAAGGCACCGGGTACGTTGGTGACTCCAGCGTAGCCTTCCTTTATCCGGCATGGGCCTCCCTTCTAGATCCACCTAACTGGGCCGCCCAGCAGGCCACAGGCCATGCTACCGACTATGGGCCACCCGGGTTAGTCGGATAAGAGACATGCTATGAGGATACCCATATAGCATATCCCCAACAGTAGCCCCCGGAGAACTCCGAGATCTTGCGTCGTCTTGCCTCTTCCCATGTAATGCTCCGTCTAGATGGATGTCGGCAAATCGTCAAGCAACATCTTGTAGTCCTCCCAAAGAACCCTGCAAAGTTTCTCTCCGTCTTATATGAGTAAGTCGGAGAAATGCTGAATCTTCCATCGTACGCTCCCGTTGTCGGATTAAATCCGTCCATGCTGGAATCTTCGATGGGACGGCTCATCTACCATGTAAGTTATGGCGACGTAGGCTGTAGGTCAGCGACGCCTCGTAACTCACACATGCAGAGAACGTAATCATATCCGATTTCCCGCGCGAGCGATACGAACCGTTGGCGGCGGCGGTTGGAGACGTGGCGAAATTACCGCGCACGTTCACGAACACGTCGTGTACGCGGCAACCGTCCGATTAGTCGCACGAATCTTGACGCAGAGTAAGATAAATAGTAACCGTGGGACACTTGCCACTTTTTCACCCCATTCTCTCGTGTCGTCCTCTTCTTCCTCCAGCCGCACGCCTCCTCGAGCTCTCCGCGGAAAACCTCGAGAAACCCTAGCCTCTCTCTGCACCAGTCGCTTCCTTCCATTCCTTCCATGGCTAGCAGCAGCTCCTCCCCGTCGATGGCGGCGTCGAGCGAATCCACGGCGAAGCCGGCGAGCTCCGTCGTCGTGCCCCTAGAGGGCCTGGTCATCCCCGCATCGGCGGTGATTGAAACCACCGGCGGCGACCACAATCTGGCAGCGCTGGATCCCCTGAAGAGGAGCCAGACTCGCACAAAGGCGACTGGCGCGGCTCGGACATCACCGGCCGCGCCATCCAAGAGATGGTCGCTGAGGGTTACCTCCCCGCGACGGAGGGGCTCGCCTGGCGGGCGGCGCCGGCCGGCGAGGTGACCCCTTCTCCCCAAGCCGGAGAGAAAGTGTACCTTAAGGCGCAATTGGTACGTGGCGTTTCTCTGCCCATCTCTCACTTCTTTCTGTCCGTCTTGAATCACTTCAAGGTCCAACCCCATAGCCTCTCCCCAATAGTATCTTAGTTCTTAGCAACTTCGCGACACTTTGTGAGGGTTACCTAGGGATTAGGCCTAGGTTAGACTTGTTTGTATACTTCTTCACCGTCAAACGTGAAGCCGGGCACAGTAGAGAGGAGCTTAGGAACTGCGGCACCATAAGCTTCAAGATCCGACCTGGCCGGCGGTTCCCCGACATCGTCGGCCACGAGTCGTGTAAAAACTGGCAGCGGACGTACTTCTACGGCCCCGACATTCCTTTGGCGGGACGAGAAGTAACGTACCCGGACTTCGTGGATGGAGCCGCCGCTGAAGTCTCCACATGGCGGTCCCATGCCTCCCTTCCCTCCGACCTCAAAGCTTCTCGCGCAATAAGGCGGATCGAGTGGTTCGTAGAGACGGGTCTAACCGGCTTGGACCTATCCATGTGCTGGTTCATCAGGCAGATACAACTTCTGCAGCACCGCACGAAGTTTATGCACGAGTACACCGGCGACCGAAGGGATACCCTCCGGATCTCCGAGGACAACTTCTCGAGCGACTCCGTCAAGTTCCGCCTTAAGGACATCGTCAAGGTGAAGGATAAGAAGCGTGGCTTCACCCTCACCTACGACATGTTCATAGACGGCAAGTGCCCAAAGGTAGATATTTATTTTTCGTGTATGACATTGCTCCAGTTTCTCCGTCTTATCATAGCCATCTTGTCTAACATGGTGATTTCTTACTTAACAGCTTAGCGATCTAGATGAGGATAACCTGGCTGCCCAAATCTACGATCCAAAGATGAAGGAAGTCATGGTCGTGTCCGACGACGATGCCCCGTTGGCGCGAAAGCGGAAGAGCTCCACCTCTCACGCTGCCGACGGAGGTAAGAAGAAGAACACGGAGGGTGGAGCCTCCAAAAAGAGTACTGCCGCCCTGGAGGAGAAAAAGAAGAAAGCCACCGGGATGTTTGCCAAAGCACCCCGCCTAGTGTAAGCTTCTTATTCTCCGACATTGTCTTATTTTATCTGTCTTATTCCTGTACTTATGCATTTTGCACGTTTCAGGAAGAAAGCCACAACCAGCCTAAGTCCTCCAAGACTCTTGGGGCTTCTAGAAATATCAAAGATATGCTGCATCGCGACTCCTCCCCCGCCATCGCCCCTGCTACTCCTACCGTCAAGCCCTCCTCTGCTACGACAAGCTCCCAAGTCCAGGAGGCACCAGGCCCTTCCGCCATGGAAGTGCACTCTGGCGCCTCAACGGAGCTTGCTGTTGTCGGTGAGCAGGGGACGCAGGAGAGTACTGCTCTTCAAATGGCTGAAGCTCCGGCTAAGGATGCCATCGGTAGCGACAAGGCGGTGGTGGGAGCTGGTACTTCTACCGAAGGCGGCGCCTCTGTTCCCCAGAAACCCTTCGAGTTTCCGAAGATTGTTTACCCGGTGCTTATGCCGAGTAACACAACTATGGTTCCTGGAGGAGTTCCGTCATCGCCGACGTGCGGTCTTGAGGAGCTACTCCGACAAGTAGACATCTTGCAAGGAAATAGCATTTCCTTTGGCAAGCTGCTGGCCGAGAGCACTACAAACCTTAAGATCATCGCACTTGTAAGTTTTACTTTACCTTTTGCATTTTGTACAAGTATCCCACTGTAGCCCCCGAGGATGTAGACGGAAAACCATAGGTTTTGCATCTATATGCTCTAAGAGTGACTAAGTTAGAAAGAACTCTCACTGTAGCCCCCAAGCATTTAGATGGAAGAAATTACTCCGACTAGATGCTTTAAGAGTAGCATACACAGTGTTTATATTTTTCAATGCTGTAACCCCCAAGCGTTTAGTTGTAACTGATTTAGTTCCGACTAGATGCTTAAAGAAAAGCTAAGCATTTTGATAAGTTAAAAACTCTCGTTGTAGCCCCCGAGCATCTAGGTGGAAAATCTCCGACTAGAAGCTCCAAGAACACTAAACAACGACTTGACTTTGTATTTGTTTCCACAGAACGAGAATGCTCGGAGGGGCATGGCCAACGACAAGTACCAGAAGATGCGCGCAGACCTTGAAGCTGAAAAGGGTAAAACTGCCATCTTGAAGGAACAGATCATCAAAAACAAGAGTCTGTTTTCTTTTTGCGCATTTCCGTCTTACTTTTGTGCCCATAATCTCCGAGTACTCAATGTGTACTTTGTTGTCTCCGACTTGCAGAGCATGTCGCCAAGGCCAAGGATATTGTCGATCAGTCCAAGCATATCCAGCAGCTGGACAGCGAGAACAAAATCCTTAAGAAGGAGAGAGAAGAAATGCTGAAGATGCACGAGGATTCCATGAAAGCCCTGCAGGACTCCGCCTCCGCGGAGATCAATCCCTTGAAGGAGGATCTTGCGATCCTAAAGGATCAGAAGCAAGCTGCCGATGAGCAAAACCTTCGCCATAGCGAGGCGTTTAAGCTCCTCCAACAAGAGAAGGAATCCTTGGCGGACATCGTCTGGCAGGCCAAGGCCAGCATCTTCAGTAAGTGTCCTCCGCCTTGTAGTTCTGTAGTCTGGATACTTAGAATTTATTGAACTCATGCAATTCTTGTCGGAATTTTCAGCGCCTATGGGTTTAACCCGCTCGCCTCCTTTGGACAAGGAATGCATGATTCTTGCCGGCAACTTCATCAACACCGCCATCACCCAAGCCAAGGAGATTTCCAAGCCCCTCAGATTTATATCAAGGCCTCGGACTCCGTGACGAAATACTCGGAGATTCTCCGCCGAGCCCCCGAGCGTGTCGCAAGCTGGAAAGCTTCGTGCGCACGGGCGGGCGCAAGGATGGCATTGTCTACGGTGAAGGCACACTATAAAGATGCCGACATCGACACGGTGACATCAGGTATCCCCGACGTGGATGATGACGGTGAGGCGATCGATCACGAAGCCATCCTGTCATCACTCGCGGGTTATGACACCAGGGTTGCCGAGTTGGTGGATGTTGACGTCTTCGTGCCCAGGAACTTTATTGACAATGTCAACCAGGACTCCTCTAAGTCTCATCACAGCTCCGACGTTGAGGGTGATTCTCCGGCTGGTGATGATGCGGCCTCCAAGTCTCCTGTGCCCAAAGAATGAAAAACACTTTGTAATTTCTGTTTCACCTCTGGAGTGTGCGCGGGAAAAACTTGTTGATGTAATCTTAAGGAGGAAAAAAATGGTTGTCGTATCCTGCTACTTAAGAATTAAGTCCCAGCATGTATATATTTTTTAAGCAAGTGCTGGCTTATCCATTACTCTGGTTCTTATGCTTGAATTTTCGTGAGTCGGAAGACTCGTTGTCGGAACCATGCGCTTGGGTGATGATGCCCAATGGCACCGTCAATAACCTAAGCACAAAATCACCGACAATGAGTGCCGAAAGCCACTACTCTAGAATCCACATAAAAAATGACAAAGAATGTGTAGACCAGAAAACTTAAGCTAACACCCGTAGGCAGAATTTTCACAAGTGCAATCGCAAGACTTGTGCATAAAGATTTTATATGATCCAAAAATGAACACTAAAGGAGGTAAAAGACTCGTCAATATGAGTGAACCAAAGAGCTTTATTTCATTGATCATATAAGAGGTACACGATTAGATAAAAAATGCTAAGTGTAGAAAGGACGTAGCTGTGCTATGTTCCATGGCCGATCAAGCTTCGGGTAGTCATCATCCGGGTCACGTCGCTTACGCTTATGATCCTCGTTGGGTCTATCCTTGAGTTCACGATTGTCGACAAGGTAGTAAGACCCATTGAGCAGTGCCTTGCTTATGATGAACGGTCCTTCCCATGGCGGGGATAGTTTGTGTGACTTCTTCTGCTTAAGTCGGAGCACTAAGTCCCCCTCTTTAAACGAGCGATGCCGAACGCGGTGACTATGGTATCTGCGTAGCTTCTGCTGGTAGATGGCGGATCTTTGGCATGCCAAAACGCGCTCCTCCTCGAGAAGGTCCACATCTAGGCGTCTGGATTCTTCAGCGTCATCTTCGTTGTAGGCGGCAACTCTTGGTGCATCGTGGAGGATGTCGGAAGGTAGGATGGCTTCTGCTCCATATACCATGAAATAAGGGGTGTAGCCGGTGGATCTGTTGGGTGTAGTTCGTAAACTCCACAGCACAGATGGCAATTCTTCCGCCCAGGCTCCAGCTACTCTATGTAGCGGTGCCTCAAGACGTGGCTTGATTCCCTGTAGAATTAATCCATTGGCTCGCTCAACTTGACCATTGGATTGCGGGTGTACCACAGATGCAAGGTCAAGTCGGATGCCTTTGTCCCAGCAATAGGCCTCCACTTCTCCGAGTGACAAGTTGCTTCTGTTGTCGGTGATGATGCTATGTGGGAGACCAAATCTCACCACTAGATCACGGACAAACCTGAGGGCAGTTGCCCCATCAAGCTTTCTAATGGGTTTAGCTTCTATCCATTTGGTGAATTTGTCAACTGCTACAAGCAGATGCGTAAATCCACACGGTGCCGTTTGTAACGGTCCCACCATGTCTAGCCCCCAGACTGCAAACGGCCAAGTTATTAGTATTGTTCGCAATTCTTCAGCAGGAACATGTGGTTGTCGGGCATAATACTGGCATCCGGTGCATGTCTCCACCAGCTTTTCGGCGTTCGCCTTTGTGGTCAGCCAGTAGAATCCTTGCGGGAAGGCTTTCACGACCAACGATCGAGGAGCGGCGTGATGCCCGCAATCTCCGAGATGGATTTCGCGTAGGATTTCCATACCTTCTAGCTGGGAAACACACTTTAGGTATACACCAGTAGTGCTTCTCTTGTAGAGTTGCCCATTGATTATGGTATAACCCTTTGCTCGCCGTACTATTTGCCGTCGTTCGACTTCATCGTTGGGCAAAGTTCCGTGTTCGAGATATTCCATGAACGGTTTTGTCCAAGCCAGAGGGATCTTTGTCACCATGTTGACGAAAGAGTCAGCTCTATCCGGATTGTCGATGTCGGCGCCCTTCACGGATGGTGTGCGTAGATGCTCTAGGAAAACTCCTGGCGGAATTTGCTTGCGCCCTGATCCAAGTTTAGACAGTAGATCAGCCGCCTCGTTTTGCTCCCTAGGAACATACTTGACTTCGTAGCCCAAGAAGCTCTTGGCTATCTCGTCCACTTCGTCGCGATATGCCGCCATCATAGGGTTCCGCGCATTCCAGGTGCCAGCTAGCTGTTGGGCAACCAAGTCGGAATCTCCACAGCAAACTATGCGCTTGATGCCAATATCCTTGGCTACACACAGTCCGTGAATGAGTGCTTCATACTTCGCCATGTTGTTTGTAGCCTCGAAGTGGATCTGCAGAACGTAGTGCAGCTTATCTCCTTTTGGTGACTGTAGTAGTACACCAGCCCCCGAGCCGTTGAGCAACTTTGATCCGTCAAAGTGCATCACCCAATACTCTGGTTCTAGCAGTGGAGTAGCATCTGGCATCTCCGTCCAATCTGCAATAAAATCCGCCAAAGCTTGTGACTTGATAGCATCGCGTCTCTTGTAGGTGATCTCGAAGGCGGCAAGTTCAATGCCCCACTTCGCGACCCTTCCTGTAGCTTTGCTGTTGTTGATAATGTCGGACAGTGGAGTCTTGCTCACTACTGTGATTGGGTGCTCCTGAAAGTAATGCCTCAGCTTCCGAGAAGCAAGGAATACTCCATAGGCTATCTTCTGGTAATGCGGGTAACGCTGCTTCGACTCCGTCAAGACCTCGCTCACATAGTAAACTGGTCGTTGAACTCCGTGCTCGTAGTCTGATTCCTTCCGCTCTACCACGACGACGATGCTGATAATCCGTTTGGTTGTCGCCATGTAAATTAACAGGGGCTCCCCAGGCTCAGATGCTGCAAGGATAGGCGCTGAGGAAAGAATCTCCTTGAGCTGCTTCAATGTTGCGTCTGCTTCGTCTGTCCATGTGAATTTGTCCGCCTTCTTCAGCAACTTGTACAACAGCAGGGCCTTCTCTCCAAGTCGGCTGACGAACCGACTAACTGCTGCAACGCAACCTGTTAGTCGTTGGATGTCCTTTAGGCATGTCGGATGGTTTATGTTTAAGATGGCCTTGGTTTTCTCCGGGTTGACCTCGATTCCGCGCTGGGAAACGATGAAGCCCAACAGTTTGCCGGCTGGAACCTTGAAGACGCACTTCCTAGGGTTGAGCATCATGTTGTATTTCCGGAGATTATCAAAGGTTTCTTTTAAGTCGGAGATTAAGTCATTTTACTTTTCAGACATCACCGCGATATCGTCCACATAGGCGTGAACGTTCCGACCAATTTGGTCGTGAAGGCACCGTTGCATTGCCCGCTGGTAGGTAGCATATGCGTTTTTCAGCCCAAAGGGCATTGTGACATAGCAAAACGTGCCATATGGGGTAGTGAACGAAGTGGCCAATTGGTCCGACTTCCTCATCTTGATCTGGTGGTATCCTGAGTATGCATCGAGAAAACACAAAAGTTCCGAGCCAGCCGTCGAGTCAATGAATTGGTCAATGCGAGGCAAATCAAACGGATCTTTGGGACATGCTTTGTTCAAGCCGGTGTAATCAACGCACATACTTAATTCATTGGTTCCCTTTTTGGGGACAAGTACAGGATTGGCCACCCATCGGGTGTGAAGGACTTCTCGGATAAACCCAGCCTTAAGTAACCTATCTATCTCTTTGCCAATGGCGCGTCTCTTCTCATCCCCGAAGCGTCATAGAGGTTGTTTCACTGGTTTACATTTTGGATCTATGTTTAAGCTGTGCTCGGCAAGTTTCCTAGGTACACCTTTCATGTCGGCAGGTTGCCAGGCAAAGATGTCCCTATTCTCACGGAGGAACTCGACGAGCGCGCTTTCCTATTTGGGATCCAGGTTCGTCCCAATTGCGACGGTCTTGGAGGCATCGCCTACCACAAGTTCCACCGGCTTGGTCTCGATGGCGGCCTTGAACGCAGGAGCGGAGTCGGAGATCTGCTTCTTCGACGCGGGCATCTTTGAGTCATTGACCTTGCTCTGGATCTCCTTGGTGGCGCTCTTCATCATGACGGGTCTGTGCCACGTTGTCTCGGATGACGATACCACACTGCTTTGGAGGGGGAATATCCGTACGATGGTGAGCCTTGTAATCTTCCTGACATCGGGGGGATCGGGGCGGTGGCGATGGGCGACGAGGTCGGGCTTTTTCTCCGTGGTTGGAGGATATGGGGATAGCATCCTTCCTGTTGCGCGCATCCCTCCGTCTTCATTCTGATGAGCCCGTCTATGATCCGACATCCTGAGGAGATATGTCCCTTGGCGGTTTGTACTGGCCAGATCGGCAGAGCGCTGGGTCAGACTCAAGCCTCTGGGAGGTGGCCTTTTCCTGCTGCTTTACCACCTTGGCCACTAGGTCATAGACCTATTCTACTGCCTCAGGTGATCTATTCTGCTTCAGAAGGGTCTTGGAGACGGAGAGGTTAAGGAGTGGGGTGGGCATCACCTGTTTGCCTTCACTGTCAATGTATGGCTTGGCCTGTGCCGGCTTCGTGGGAGCCCATCCTAGGTTGCGCCGTACACCAGGATCATTGATGACCGAGCCGGAGCCTTCTTAGCCTTCTGCTGCTGCAGCAGAGTCTTGTACTCGGCCTCCATTGCTCTAGCTTTCTCTATGGACTTCTGCGCGTTGACCAGATATCAATCTAGTTTAGCGCCTTGCTCCGCGATGGCTTGCACCTCCTCCAGCAGCTGCTGGCGCTTCTCGTCAAGCTGAGTCACGTTCCAGATATGATCAACAGTTAGTGGCTCAACGAGGAGATTGCCGTACATCACTCTATCAGCTGGAGTAACATGGGCTGCTGCCGACTTGGACGCCGGGGGAGGCAAGTTTGCGGTGTTGTTATTGCTCGGACCGGTGCCGAGTTCCTGCGGCTGCTGCGCTGGGTTAGGCGGAGGAGGCATGACTTTTGCGCGATCATCGTCAGCAGCAATAAGTGGCCCCTTCCCCTTATCCAGCACCATAGGCGGAGCTTGCCCGGGTTGGTCTTCATCCATTGCCGTCCCAATGGTGACGAACACCCCTCGGGACATGACGGTATTATTAGCCTACTCGTCGCGCGAGTACTCCTCCTCCATCTCCTACATAGCGGAGTCTAGCTCTTCAGGACTGAAGTCTATTTCCTCTAAATCTGCACTGAAATCAGCATAAAGTGCGTCGATGACGGAGTTGGAGGGTGCCAGGACTTCCTCGATGACGGGCGGTGGAGGTGCAACGGGCTCGAGATGACTGGAGGTGGTGGTGCCGTTACGACGATGGCAGCTGGAGGCGGTGGTGGTGGTGGCTGAATCGGAGGGGCTCCGTCAATGAGCGCAAGCACTGTTTGAGCTGCCGCTTCAGCCTCCGCGTAGTTGTTGACGGTGTTCACCATGCCTTCGAAGGTAAGGCGTCCTGGCGCCTGTTGCCGTCTTAGAGAGTGTCGAAGAAGCGTGCCATGGTCCAGTCCTTCCACAAAGTGATAGATGACATCATCATTGGGGTAGTGGGCCAGATCAGCTCGTATACGGAGCCACCTGGCCAGGTAATCGCGTGGGTTTTCGCCCTCTCTCTGAACGCAGCGCGCCAGATCGAAGATGGTAACCACGCCGACGAACTTGGATCTCTGCTGTCCAGACGCATAGACAAAGCCGGCGGATTTGCAGTGATCTTCCACCTTTATATCCTGCACAGGGGCGGTTTGGGTGGGTCTTGAATTTTTCCGATCTTTGCCGGCAAACTCCGAGGAGAGATCCGACATCGATCCTTCCGCGAACATATCCTGCCCGTAGGCGGTCCGTGCGGGTCTTGACGCTCCTCCGACTCCCAGGGAACTACTGCCCGAGTCGGTTTCGCCGATGAAGAGGTGGATGTCTCCGATAGGAACGATTGAACACCGCGTAGGGTTCGTCTTCGCCGGGATCCAGAACTCATCGGGGGGGGGGGGGGACGATCGGAACGTTGCCGAAGAAGAGAACGCGACCAATGGATACGGTTAAGTAAGAAATCACCGTGTTAGATAAGATGGCACGTGCAAGACGGAGAAACTAGAGCAATGTCATACACGGAAAATAAATACCTACCTTTGGGCACTTGCCGTCTATGTACATGTCACAGATGATGGTGAAGCCGTGCTTCTTATCCTTCACCTTGACAATGTCCTTCAGACGGAGCTTGACGGAGTCGCTCGAGAAGTTATCCACGGAGATCCGAAGGGAATCCTTTCGATCACCCGTGTACTCGTGCATGAACTTCACGCGGTGCTGCATGGGTTGGATTCGCCTGATGAACCAGCACATGGCTAGGTCCAAGCCGGTCAAACCCGCCTCTACGAACCACTCGATTCGCCTTATTGCGCGAGAAGCGTTGAGGTCGGAGGGAAGGGAGGCATGGGATCTCCATGTGGAAACTTCAGCCTCGGCTCCATCCACGAAGTCCGGGTACGTCACTTCTCGGCCCGCCAAAGGAATGTCGGGGCCATAGAAGTACGTCCGCTGCCAGTTTTTGCACGACTCGTGGCCGACGATGTCGGGGAACCGCCGGCCAGGTCGGATCTTGAAGCTTATGGTGCCGCAGTTCCTAAGCTCCTCCCTACTATGTACGGCTTCATGTTTGACGGTGAAGAAGTACACGAACAAGTCTAACCTAGGCCTAATCCCTAGGTAACCCTCACAAAGTGCCGCGAAGTTGCTAAGCACTAAGATACTATTGGGGGAGAGGTTATGGGGTTGAACCTTGAAGTGGTTCAAGACGGACAAAAAGAAGTGGGAGATGGGCAGGGAAACGCCGCGTACCAGCTAAGCCTTGAGGTACACCTTTTCTCCGGTTTGGGGAGAAGGTGTCACCTCGCCGGCCGGCGCCGCCCGCCAGGCGAGCCCCTCCGTCGCGGGGAGGTAGCCTTCGGCGACCATCTCTTGGATGTCGCGGCCGGTGATGTCCGAGCCGCGCCAGTCGTCCTTGTGCGAGTCTGGCTCTTCTTCCAGAGGCTCTAGCGCTGCCAGATTGTGGTCACTGCCGGTGGTTTAAATCACCGCCGACGCGGGGATGACCAGGCCCTCTGGGGGCACGACGACGGAGCTCGCCGGCTTCGCCGTGGCTTCGCTCGACGCCGCCATCGACGGGCAGGAGCTGTTGCTCGCCATGGAGGACTGGGAGGATGCGACTGGTGCAGAGAGGGGCTAGGGTGTCTTCGGGGTTTTCCGCGGAGAGCTTGAGGAGGCGTGCGGCTGGAGGAAGAAGATGATGACGCGAGAGAATGGGGTGAAAAAGTGGCAAGTGTCCCACGGTTACTATTTATCTTACTCTGCGTCAAGATTCGTGCAGCTAATCGGACGGTTGCCGTGTAGACGACGTGTTCGTGAACGTGCGCGGTAATTTCGCCACGTCTCCAACCGTCGCCGCCAACGGTTCGTATCGCTCACGCGGGAAAATCGGATATGATTGCGTTCTCTTCATGTGTGAGTTACGAGGCGTCGCTGACCTACAGCCTACGGCGTCATAACTGACATGGTAGATGAGCCGTCCCATCGAAGATTCCGGCATGGACGGATTTAATCTGACTACGGAAGCGTACGATGGAAGATTCAGCATTTCTCCGACTTACTCATAGAAGACGGAGAAACCTTTCCAGGGTTCTTTGGGAGGACTACAAGATATTGCTTGACGATTTGCCGACATCCATCTAGACGGAGCATTCCACGGGAAGAGGCAAGACGGCGCAAGATCTCGGAGTTCTCCGGGGGCTACTGTTGGGGATATGCTATATGGGTATCCTCATAGCATGTCTCTTATCCGACTAACCCGGGTGGCCCATAGTCGGTAGCATGGCCTGTGGCCTGCTGGGTTGCCGAGTTAGGTGGATCCAGAAGGGAGGCCCATGCCGGATAAAGGAAGGCTACGGTGGAGTCACCAGCGTACCCGGAGCCTTGGAGTACAAGATACACAAGACTTGTGATAGACGGTGTAGGACTCTGTAACCTGTCCGGCTAGGACTTCTCCCTGTAACCCTAGGACCCGGCGACTATATAAGTCGGGCCTATGGGAGCCTTTAGGGCATCGTTTTACACACACCTCGCACAGCGAACCTATCTCTGTAACTCTGCGTATTGCCATTATAGTGATTTATAGCAGGAGTAGGATTCCGCCACCATCGTGGGATCTGAACCTGGGTAAGCAGTGTTACCTCATACCCGTCAACCGTCCGCCTTACCCCACGTCTCTAAACACGCACTGTGAGGAGCCCTCCATGGCATACTCGTCGGCAATACCACGACAATATATAACCATATGAAGCTTGGTTTTATTTTTAATTTCAAAGGACCTAAGTGTAAATGAGTAAACAAGTGAGTTTGACACATGTTTTAATACTTGGATCCCACTACAAAAATTTAGAGGTGGTTTGAATTTAAACTCATTTGAAATTCATTTGAAATTGGATTCAGAAAATCAAATTAAAAATAGAAAAGGAGAAAAGAAACAGAAAAGGGCCGACGCTGCCATTCTGGCCCAGCCCCAGAACCAGCCCACTAAGCCCACCCGGGACAGCCCTCCCCTCTCTCTCTCACCTGCACCCACTCTGACCCATTGTCGCTGCCACTGGGCCCGAGCCATCTCAGCACCTTCTTCTCCACCCCGCGCGCGTAGACCCTGTTGCCACCGCCGTTTCTTCTAGATACGCCGCGATTGATTCTCGCTTAATTCCCATTGATTCCTCGCGTAATTGTCGCCCCTGCTCTGGCTACTTAACCACCTCGCCACTGCGGTCATTTCCCCCCACTCAGCATACTCTCTCGGCCACCAGGCTGCCTGTATTTGGAATCGCGCCGCTGCTGCCCGACGAACTCCGGCGAGTGATTACGGTGAGCCCCAACCTCCCCTTTGCTTCTGGTTCAAACGAACGTGATCATATTCTTCTTGTACTTCTTCTGATGCATGTCGTTTGCCTTCTCGTGCCCCAGGACGTCGCCCCCATCATCGGATGTGCGCCACCGACGACTAACCCAACTTTGACGAGCAATCCAGGCAGAATCCGAGCACCCCTTGCCTTCTGCCTTCCACTGTTCTGTTCGCCTAGACCTTACGCACACCCTAATGCTTCTGGTTTGTGCTAGGGTGACTCAGAGCGTCGTCAACATCTCCGCCATCATGAGCCCGATGCCTCCAGCAACTCCGACGAGCGCTAGCCACTGCTACAACACGCCCCCGTCCACGCCAGCAACACGTCGAGCTTCCTCGCAACCTAGCAACACCGGTAAGCCAACACACAGCCCCCCACCCCCCTCGGTATTAGCCAGAACAACATCGCCAGTAGCGCCGCTGCCGCTGTGACCATGAGCGCCGCCAGTTTAGGGCCGGGTCGATTTGATCCACTAGATCTAGATCCAGTGGTCTAGATTAGACACCAGCCCGAAAGGGTACAGGCAGATCTGAGCCGCTAGATCTCATTTAGATCTAACGGTGCAGGAGCGTGATCCAGCGTGAACCGGTACGCGCCAATCAGATGCGTCCACGTGTCTGGGATTTTATTTTAAAATCTGTTTTGAATCTATTAGAGATTTAAACTTGTAAATTCAATAACTTTTGTTCTGTTTATCCAAAAAATACAAATAATATATCAATGGAATCACAAAATTAAATCCTACACATCTGTAGGCTTGGTTTTGTACTTTGTAACTGTTAAAATGGAATTTTATGCAGAGACATTTGTAGGCTTATTTTCTGTATAGAAATTATTTAGAAAATATTTTTAAAGCCAAATTAAGTTTATTTAGTGTATAA
This sequence comes from Avena sativa, assembly GCA_916181665.1. NCBI lineage: Eukaryota > Viridiplantae > Streptophyta > Magnoliopsida > Poales > Poaceae > Avena > Avena sativa. The sequence goes on along the minus strand of OV702284.1, from coordinate 262,643,750 downwards.
ATGTTTTGTTTAGTGTTTAGTACTGTTTACTTGTCTTGTTGGGTTTGAGAAAAATCATCACATGGCATTTGCATGCATTCATATATTTTTGCTTGATTGTTTGGAATATAAATTTGGTACTATCATTTTATTTGTAGATTTTGGTGCTAGTGGTGATTGTGATTGTGAGGACTGTTGCTACTCCCCCAACTATAAAGGCATGTGGTGCTTCATATTTTTGTCCCAATATTTTTACTATGCACTAGTGATATTTTGTATAGGGCTTACATGATATTTTTGCTAAGTATCTATATGTTATGCTATGGGAAATCCTAGTTGTTGTAGAATTGGTAGAAATATTCTCTAAGTTAAGATGCTTGTTATATTATCATGCTTAGACTAGCTAGTAGCAAGCAAGGGTGGTATATACATATACAAGCTATGGAAATTTTTACCAAGTCTTGTGACTTATGTTTTTGCTTAATAAAACAATTAAGTGAATGAAACACCTGGGTGGAATGGTAATTGCATGGATGGATTTCTGTTGAGTGGTTACCAGGGCCCATTTTCATGGCCTACCCTGTGTATTTCACTTGTGGAATGCCACCCAGGAACAAAGGGATTTGAGATGCCATATGTTAAGAAGCTTCTAGTGCATCCACATGGCAATATGGGCTCTGCCTGGAGCATATAGGTTGCAATAACTTAGCCAAATTGACAGTCGGTGGTAGGGCGTGATAGGTTTGGAGAGCGTCCATTCTGATCTAAGGGAAGGGTTCTGAAAGATCTTGTCTCGATGCATGTCGAGTCTTGTGGGGAAAGTGCACCACCTCTCGAGAAGGAAAATCTAAGTCCTTAGCCGTGTCCCCGGAAATGGACAATTTGAGCATCAAGACATGGAAGCTATCAAGGATCTCCTCATCCCAATTTCTAAGTTAAAACTTGTGGTTGAACAAGGGTAAAGGATCAGCAATGTTCATTGCTGGTGCCTTGGGAGTTTTTGTCAAACAAAAACTTAGTGTTTTCAACTGATAGGTAAAACCTATTTTGAGCAAAGCAAGCCTAAGCTATACTTAGCCAAATTCATATAGAAGCTAAAAACTATTAATCTACTAAGGTATCACTTGCCAATACTATTCCAATGTATTGACCCACTGTGGCTGTAACTTGTGATGTTGCAGGTTACTCTGATGAGGATTAGGGTTATGAGTCTACACTCAAAATGTTTGCCTGTGGCACATGAAGATGAAGACTTTACTTTATTTTGTTACGTTGAACTCTTGTACTAGCCTATGGCTATGGAGTTGTAAAAGATTATGTTATCTCTGGAATGACAATGTAAAAATGACCTTTGTTTCTATGTACTTCATCTTAAACTATGGATGCTAGCATTTGATCTAGGGATTAGAATTGCAATCACATGGACCTTTACCTTTATAAAGGTGGGGTCTTACAGTTTATTAATTGTACTCTCAGATTTGTCCTAGAGATGCTAGAGCCTGAATTCATCATTGAGTATGTATTAAAAAGGGGCCAAATTATAGTATTTGTTCTTAATCACATAGTGGCATCAGTACAACATAATTGGCTTAGGGGCAAGTTTCACCAAAGCCAGATAAGAAGGTAAAGAGGTAAAAGATCAGGAAATATTAAGGTTTTACTTGATCTAATCCCCAAACCACAACAGGAAAGCAGGCTGCTCACTCACCAGCATGCACTAGTGTGCTGTCAACACCACAAGAGTTCAGCAAAGTGAGAGAGTACTAGCCATAGCTGATCTGCCACCATATCCTCTCTCCAAACACACACAACCAGACCAACAAATCCTTTATTAGCAGCCAAGAAACACTACTATTTTGTCCCTGATCCATATCATATCTAGTTCCACCACATAGCTAAGGACATCACCCCATCTCATCACAATCGCCATGAGCATAAGGAGAAGTCTAGGAGCATTAGAAGCTTCCAATAACATCTGGAGGAGCAGGCAACAACAACATCACAAGGACAAAGATGGCTAGCTGATCAAGTACCAGCACCAGCTAGCATAGCAACATCAAGTTCAACATCAGGTTGCTACCCAACACAAAGGTCATCATATAGAATCTGTTTTTATCAACATATAAAGTACAAAGGAAAAATAGGAGATTGGTAAAAGTACTTCTCTTAGACCCACATACAAATGCTATGTTGAGGCATCATAGAGAAATTGATAGCCACGCTTCAGCATCTGTTCTTGTCGTGGTGTGGAACACGGCAGAGCCATCGGGGATGGCAAAGAAGGGACACATGGATGCATTCGGTGGCTCACGCAACGGGTTAGGCACGGTGCACTGCAAACACAGGGACGTACCCAGGTTCGGGGCCCTCTTGGCGAGGTAACACCCCTACTCCTGCAAGATGAACTATGTATGGGTGCTTGATGCTCAGTACAGATGCTCCTTGAGCTGTTTCCCTAGCTATTATAGGAGGCTAGAGGAAGATGGGGACTTGATGCTAACACTTCTATCCTTCTATTCTTCCCTAACTAGAACCCTGGCTCTGCCCTCCCTTATATACTGCTCTGGGGGGCAGATTACAGATCGGGTCCTAGGGTTTACTGTTTGGATATGGGTTTACAGGGCAGGGCCGGCTGTAGGGCCCAGCCGGTGGGCCAGGACCCAGTCCGCCCTTCTTTTAGCGTCATCCTTCTCTTTAGCGGTCACCCGGGCTTCCTTTGGGGCGTCACCCCTGATTTAATGGTTACCCAGACTGCTTTCGCCAGTCCAGCCAACCGTCTCGCTTTATCTTCGTTGGGTAGCGCTGGTCATGATGGCATGCCAGCTTCCTTGATGACGAGGGAGAGCCAGAAGTGTACCCCGCACGGAGCGTCAGTCCTTCCGTGCTCTCCATTGAATCCGAGGTGAGCCGGGTGGGAACGGCCACCCGGTTGGTTCTTCTGGCCACCGGCTAGACGGGCCAGCCGGGAAGGTTATAAGCTCAGCCGGGCTTGCTTTCCAGTCGGTTAGAGTTGTCTTTCCTAGAGGCCACGCGGCCTGCATCTTCTGGAGCCGGCTTAGTTATGCCTGGCTTTTCCCACCCGAGGGTTATCCCCCCGACACTAGTCCCCGAGCATGTATGGGCTTGGCCGGTGGGCAAGATCTTCCGTGTTCCTTCCTGTCCTGAGAGGGTTGCTTTATTTTCTCCAGATGCGTCTTTTGCTTTTGCTTTCCGGCTGGAGTTAACCGGCTGCAGAATCGATGGCCGTCCACTGGGTGTAAACAGCGAAGGCAGGTACCGGCTGGCGGAGCTGAAGACGAAACGTTTGGTTAGATGACGTCGTTGATGTCGTCACCCAGGACTGTGGCTCTGGCGCACGTCGCGTCAGTTTGACTTCCGCGTCGTTGCGTCAGTTTTTGGCAACTGCGCACGCAAACTTGCCGCAGCATTTCCTCGGGGCAAGTGCGCAGGCCTCATCTCCTGCTAATGCCCGGGGATCTTCTGTGGTAGTTACGACGGCTTAGAGGATCTGGAGCCGAAGCGGCGTCCGGCTGTGGCTCCGTGACGCCACGCGTCGCGCAGAAGCCGAAGGGGCGAGGATGCCGCTTGTGGGGATAAATAGAGCTCTGAGGGGGATCGGTTCCCACACTTGTCCATCCTCCGGCTCATATTCCCCTCGTGCCCCAGCGTTCCTTGTTCTTGCGCGCCCTCTCCTTGTCGTCGCCGGCCACCTTCTTTCCGCCCACCACGGCCTCCTCCTCTTTCGAAATGCTGTCGGAGCAACGCGGCGGCTGGTGCGGGTCCTTCGTGACCGACGAGCTCATAAACAAGTACCGGCAGAGAAGGTTTCTTCCCTCATCTATGCTTGTGAAGCACCGGTTTGCGGGGGAGGGGGAGCGGGTGCCGAACCCTCGGTCGGGGGAGCGCGTCGTCTTCCTTGCGCATTTCGCCCATGGCTTCGGCCTCCCCGTCAGCCCTTTCCTCCTCCAGCTCTTTCTCTTCTTTGACCTCCAGCTTCATCACTTGGGCGTCAACGCCATGGCGTTGCTGTCGCATCATGCGGCCTGCTACGAGTCATATCTTGGGGTGTGGCCTGAGGTGGCGAGCTTTCTCAAGTTCTTCCACTTCAAGGACCAGAACATCACCAAGGGTGGCTTGCTGACGTGGACCGATTACTGCACTGTCTACCCGTGGTCCTCCTCGCCGATGCCACGGTACGAGCTCCCCGATACCATCAAGCTGTGGCAGCGCTCATATTTCTATGTGAGCAATGCCATGGAGATTGACTGGATCTGCCTTCCCCCCTTCGCCGATGTGACCTCGACGCAGAAGGGCTGGACGACGAAGGGCATGGGCACGGTGGCGGACCTCGATCGGATGGCCGCCCGGCTAGAGACGATGGTGGAGACGGAGAGGCTCACCGCCCGGGACATCGCCTTGTCGTGGATGGTGCGTCGCGTCCTTCCGCTGCAAAGCGGTCGCACAAGATGTGCCAGCTTTCGACTGCCCAAGACCCGACGAGGACGTCGCGGAAGGATGTGCCCTGCCAGGACCTGTGGAACTGGATCTCCATGATCTCCAAGTTCCGCATCGAGGCCAACAGGGCATACTCCTGCCCCCCGTACCATCGCGGCCGCCTGCCGGCTCAGGTAAGTTTTTCTCTGGTTGTTTTGCGTCTCGCTTCTTGTTATTGCTAGCTTTCCTTGGGTGCCTTATGCCCCCCTTTTTGATTAGTTGTTCACAGCGCAGCTGGCTAAGGATGGCATGGGTGACTTCTCGCTTCCGTCCTTATTGGAGGACAGGAAACCGAAGAAGTACCCCCAGACGGAGCCCGAAGGGTTTCCTGTCCGGGCGGACGATGGCCCCTCGGATCCTCATGGTAGGTTGCTGACCGTAGCTCTTTCTTTCTCCTTTGTTTTTGAGGTTGTGGTTTTTACTCTTTGCTTGTGTCGCAGTCGATGTCACCGACGAGGAGGGTGGCCGAGAGAAACCCGCGGCGAGAGCCCGAGGAAAGAGGGCGGCACCTGTTTCCGCTCCCACTCCAGTTGAGACGAAAAAGACGCGCCAGCTTTTTCTGCCGTTTGGCGGGTTGTTGTTAGGATCCTCCCGTGCTCGCCATGCCTTCTCGATCTCCTTGAGAGAGTGGCAGTCGACGGTCATGTGCGTGGCGGGCTTCCCTTCCCTGCTGTGAAACGCACAAGGCTGGTTAAGGAGGGCCGCGGGGTCGAAACTTGGTTTCGCCTTGTAGTTGCCGTCGTCGCGGCGCTGTCCTCCGTCATGGCAGAAGCTCTTGGGCTCGCGCTGCGCGTGCCCAGCGTTGGTGACGAAGTCGACTCACCCGTCACTGCGGCGCTTGCCGGTGAGGCGAGTGTTGCTGTAGCGTAGGTCAGACCGTCGTCCGTTGTCGTTGCCGTTCGTGTGGCGTTGACCTCCCGACTCGTCGTCGGTTTCCTGGTTGGGGTCTTCCTCCGCGTATCTTTTGGCGATCTCGAGGAGGTCCGGTATGTTGTCGAGTGTGCGATATGCTCGTTTGAGCTTGGCGACCAAGGGCTCGTAGCGGCACGAGGTCTTGAAGCAGTGGATCGCGGTGTCCGGGTGGATGCCGGCCGCGTTGTACCATAGCTCTAGCCACCATTGGACCCAGCTTCGGGTCAACTCGCGGGGTCCCTAGACGCATCGCTCCAGGTCCTCGATGGTGTTGGCGCGGGTGTAGGAACCCTCGAAGTGCCTCACAAAGGCATCATGCATCTCTTCCCAGGATTCGATGCTATCCGGGGGAGAGTGTTGATCCACTGCCTGCACGCTCCCTCCATCATCAGGGGGAGGTAGCGGGCAGCTAGCAGGTCGGTGTGGCCTGCGATCCCCATCTCCATGAGGTAGGTGTCCAACCACACAGAGGGGTCATACGAAGGGTCGTACTTTTCTATTTCCTTCGGCGCTTTGAAGTTCGCCGGGTATTTTTCGCCTCGGATCATCGGTCCGAAGCACCGGGGCCCGAGTCGGCTTAGCGACCCTATCGGCTCGCCATCGTGGCATGGTTAGGGTGTGTCGCAGGTCGTCGGGCTGGCGTGCGCGCCAGCTTTGGTTGTTGATGATGTGGGTGCGGGCGTCGACGGGCTGACCGTTGGCGGCGACGAAGTTGGTCGCTGGCCTAGGGTCGTTGGTGGAGAGTGCCGCGTTCGCGGGTCGGTGTTGGAGCTGCAGTGGTTCGGGCGGCGGGCAGTTGAGGGTGTTTGCCGCCAATGGACGGCCGCTGGAGGCCGCCCTGCTGCCCGACGAACGCGAGTACATCCGGCCCTGTGAGTCGACGCCTGCATTTTGTTGCTCGACCGCCTTTGCGAGCAGGGCCTTGACGTACTGGATCTCTAGGGCGCCGTCAACGGTGGCCGTGATGTTGTCGGCCGCTGCTCGGCCCGCCACGAGGTTGTCCATCGGGGTGGAGAATAGTGGTAGGCCGTTCGCGTCTCGCTCCCGTGAGGAGACCACGATCCGTGGCTGGTCCTTGGGGGGTGCGCGGTTGGGTGGAGGTGGGGCGCCGTTCGCCGTCGACCCGGGCGGGGGCCGGGCGCTTCCTCCGGGTGGCGCGTTCTCGCAGATCGCGCGCTCGGCCATGCGGGGCGGGTCGTTCTCGTCGTCGAAGTTCAGGGCGCGCCCTTGGACGGTGGGGTTCAAGCACGACCTGATTCGCTGCTGGTGGTAACGTGACAGCTCCTGCGCCGTCACCTGCTCGAGGGGAAATTTTTCGCGCTCGGCTTGCTCCTTGCGGACTGCCTCCGCCAGCTTCAGGCGGAGTTCCTCGACCTCCGTTGCCGTGGCGTTGGGAGGTATCAGGGTGGAGAAAGGATCCTCCGGTGGATCGGTGCCAGTCGCCATGTAGGTCGCGGCGTGGAGACCGGTCCCGTCGTGGAGATCGGCGGAGTTTTCCGACCCGGAGTCGAAGTCGAAGATCCCGAGAATGGAGGGATCCTCGAAGTCTCCCACGTTGGAGACCTGGGTGATGGAGCCCGCGGGCGAAGCCGCGGTGATGGACCCGGCGAGTGATGCCGGATTCGCCGAGTCGGCGTCGTCGTTGAGGGCCGCGTCTTCCGCGGCAGCGGTGTTTTCGGCCACGTCGCTGTGGGCCGAGTTGTACTCGGAGGCGAGGCGATGGATCGTGCGGACCTGGCTCTCGGAGAGCCGGTCGCGTGGCGGCGACTCGCGGATGCGAGCCGAGTCCTCCAGGACGATGACGTCGATGAGGCCGACGAAGAGGCTGATCGTGCCGACTGGCAAGATCATGCTGTGTGTGACGGGTCGCACTGCCAGGACGTAGCTGCTCGGCAAGTTCTGGAGCATCTCGCCGATCGCTATCATGCGGCCGGTGGCGACCGACTCATTGATGGGAAGATTGGATCTCGCCGCAGAACACCGGCCAGACCGGCCAGGCCCCACGGTGGGCGCCACTGTCGTGGGAATGACCACGACAGACGCTGCAATCGGCAGCGAGTAGTAGAACGAAGGGCAAGGGTGGCCAGCCATCTGCGGTGCGAGATGAGGGCGGAGACACAGGGTTTTACCCAGGTTCGGCCCCCCGGAGGGTAAAGACCTACTCCTGCTAGATTGTATTATGATGAAGGTACAATGGGGCGAGCTCGACGGCTAGGCGGCGAGTCGCTTGGGTGGATGGTGGAACGTATCCTCTACACGCCCTGTAGGGAGGTTTATATAGACTCACCCCCCTAGGGTTTACATATCTCAACCGAATCAGTTAAGGTTTCGGTACTCGTTTAACCTAATCCGACTGGGCCTATCTACTCTCCTGGGCCTTCAGCTTCCAGTCGCTTGGATCCACGCCAGGTCTTGATCCAGTCGCCGTCCCGCAGGCCCACTCGCCAGTTCCTGGGCCAGTCCGAAACGTCCTGATGGGTATACCCCGGTAGGCATATCCCCATCAGAGGGCGTCAGGTTATTGCTCCACCGTCCGTCGCTAGGTTAGTATCTCTCTTGCCCTTGCTTGCCGCTCTGCGGTTTTGCTGGTTTCTCCTTTGACTCTTTGTTCCGCGCAGTGTGGCCATGGTGCTTGGCGATGGTGGTGCCGCCGCCATGGCTCCTCCGCCTCCTCCACCGGTTGAAGAGGTGGCGAGGTCACTGGCTACGCCCGCGCTGGCTGTGCCCGCGCTGGCTGCGGATGGCCCGGCTACGTCAGTCGTGCCATCTCCGCCCAGGGCACCTAAGGGCTCTCCGACCATGGGGCTGCTGCACCAGGCGCCTGCGTCCCCGCAGTTGGGCCAGCTATTTGTGGCTGCGCAGGACCCGGAGACCCCCCTCCTTCGTCCCGGGGCTAGCGTGAACCCGGCTTGGAGCGATGCTCCAAGCAGCTCCACCAGGCCCGTCATTACGGAGGTGACGGAGGGAGCTGGGGCCACGCAGGCGGCTGCGGCGGGTGACGGCCAGCCGGATGGTGGTCAACCGAATGGGAGGGAGTTGGTGGTGGCTGCGCCTTTGGGTGTGGCTGCCGATGATGACGAGGTTATCATCACCGGCTCGAGGCCAGCTCCGGATGTGCTGATGCCAGGTGCGATCCTTGCCCAGCTCTCCGGCTCGACGCCCGTCGCACTCAGCCAGGTTTGCCACCTGGTTGAGGGAATGGAAAAGGGCCTTGGCGAGGCCAAAAAATTGTCTGTTTTGATGGAGGTAAGTCGTTGCCCTTCACACGTTTTCCGTTCTTCGATCCGGTTTGCTTCTCTGTTGCTCATTTGCTTTCTTGCTGCAGAAAGCGTTTGCGGAGTCTGTGAAGAACACTCCGGACCTTGGCCGTAAGATTGCTTCTTCAGATATGTCTTGGCGATTGGCTCCCTTTTCCCGTTTTTTGTTGACCATCGGGTATCCTCCTACAGCCATGATCCAGGACAAGGAGAGAGAGAGGTGGAACGCCTCAAAGATGAGGTTGCCCGGCTGGAGGAATCAAACAAGGCGCGACAAGCGCAGTTCGATCAACTTGCCGCGGCCAAGCACCAGCTTGAGGTTAGCATGGAGCAGGGCAAGAAGACAGCTGACATCCGGGCGTAGGCACTAAAGAACTTTAAGATGATTTCCACCCAACAGGAGGAGACAATCCAGGTTCTTCGCCGTAGGGAGGAGGAGATTACTCAACACCTTTAGGACGTGTCGGAGATGGTCATCAGTAAGTTTTTTCAGCTTCCTTCTTCCGTTGTGTCATGATTTGTTCGATCTTGTCCGTTTATTCTGCTTTGTGCCTGGCTACAGCCCATTATCCTGAGGCGACCGAGATGTCCATGGAGAAGCTGCCCGTGGAAGAGGTTGGCCGTGACCTGACTGCCCTCGACTTGGTCAAGGTGGTGGCGGAGGAGAGTACTGGCTTGCGCGCCGTTGGCAACGATCTCTACCATTACGTCTGGCCAGACGCGGGCGATGTGCATGACATGGCCAGCCTAGCTGTGGCTCTGTCCAAGGGCGTCGACGTGCTGGACGTGCACAAAGAGTGGGCTGCTCGAGGCGGAGTGGAGATGGCGCTTGCTCTGGTGAAGTCGTGGTACCCTGGTGTCGACCTGAGCGTGCTCACCCGCGGCTTCCGCCTTGGGACGACCTACGAGGGTCTTCGCGCCAGCATTCCTGCGCTCCAGGCCTGCGGGGTGAAGATTGGCACCTATGTGGACTTGGAGCGTGACTTCACCGCCCCCGGAGAGCCACGGCCGTTCCACTGGGTCCCGGCGCCTTGGGATCCCCTTGACGTCGCCTCCAGCAGCCAGCCTCCTTCCACTGACGCCGGTGCCGCCCCTGTTGATCCAGCCCCTGCTCCTGCTCCTTTTGCTTCGCTAGCTCCAGACTCTTGATCCCCGGGATGCCGGGTGTATTTGTGAAAGTTGTTACTTGCTGTGCTACACTTCGGCTGACTTCTATCGCCGGCTTTTGAATCTGCATGGAGCCTTCGTGCTCCACTTTATGGCTTGGTGCCCTTTTCTAATCTTTGTTTATGTCTTCGTCATTTGCGGTCTTTTATGCTCGCGCCGGCTGGGATAGCCACCCGGGTTCGAGCTCTTTTGCCGTCCTAACTTGATTTTGTGGGTGCACGGGAGTGTGTCCACTAGGTGTAGTCCCCGAGGTTCGGGCCGGCTGGGGTAGCCAGCCGGGGCGAAGCTCTTTTGGCTACCTTGAGTTGAGTTTGTGGGTGCGCGTCCTCTGGGTGTAGTCCCCGAGGTTTGGGCCGGCTGGGGTAGCCAGCCGGGGCGAAGCTCTTTTGGCTACCTTGTCTTGAGTTTGTGGGTGCTCGGGAGCGTTTCCACTGGCTATAGTCCCCGAGGTTCGGGCCGACTGGGGTAGCCAGCCGGGGCGAAGCTCTTTTGGCTACCTTGACTTGAGTTTGTGAGTGCGCGGGAGCGCGCCCACTGGGTGTAGTCCCCGAGGTTCTGGCCGGCTGGGGTAGACAACCAGGGTGAAACTCTTTTGGCTACCTTGACTTGAGGTTGTGGGTGCGCCGGAGCACGTCCGCTGGGTGTAGTCCTCGAGGTTCGGGCCGGCTATGGTAGCCAGCCGGGGCGAAGCTCTTTTGCCACCTTGTTTCCTGCCAACTTGTGACTCGGGTCGTGCGAGACAAAGCGTAGCTTTGGGTTAGTTTTCTTGTGCACATGCTCATGCGTTAGTTGGTAATTATCGTAGAAGGAAAATAGATATGCGCCCCTTAGAGTTAGGCCGCTAGCAACTCCCCTTTTCTCAGTTAGTATTGGCCCTTCGAGCCTTTTTCCTTGTCGGCTGTCAGCCGGGTTGCGGTCTGCAGCCGGAACTGAAGGACTGGCTATGTTGGCGTCCCTCGCGATACTTCGGTTTGCTTTTGTTGGCTTAACTCTTGTAGGGCGTGACCGGTTTGCCTGGACGCCCTTGCTTTCTACGCCGGCATCTTCTTGCCACATGTGTTTTGAGTTTTTGCTCTTGCCGGGTCGACAGCCGACATGCGTACTGAAGCCGGAACCAAGAGTTTACTCTAGACGCCGCGTGCAATATTATGCCATCTGTAGGAATCGTGGGGCCTAGGCCAGCCGGTACAAAAATGCAGATGGTGTGCGGAATTGGGACAAAGTCCTGAGCGCTGCACCAAGGCTCTCAATCTTGTTCACTTGTTACATAAAAAGGGAAGGTATATACACTTTTCTAAGTGTAAAATTGGTGGAGCAGGCTGGCATTCCATGGGCGCTCCGTCTCCTCGTCTGAGCAATCTGCCTTGTTCTTCGTCGGCTGCTACGCGTCGATCAGATAGTATGAATTGTTGTGGAGTGCTCGGCTGGCGATGAATGGTCCCTCCCATGGCGGGGACAGCTTGTGCATTCCTTTGGTGCTTTAGACCAGGTGCAGCACCAGGTCTCCCTCCCATAAAGAGGCGGGCCGAATCTGGCTGGCATGGTATCGACGCAAGTCTTGTTGGTAAATTGGTGATCTGGACATATCCAACTCGCGTGCCTCCTCGAGCAAGTCCACGCTGTCCTCCCTTGCCTCCTTGGCTTACCGCTCCGTGTAGAGCTTATTGCGAGGTGCGTCGAACTGGATGTTTGTGGGGAGAATGGCTTCTGCCCCATAGACAAGGAAGAATGGTGTGAAGCCGGTTGAGCGATTGGGTGTGGTGCGTAGGCTCCAGAGCACTGCTGGCAGCTCCTCTATCCAGCATCCGGGTGATCTGACGAGCGGTTCGATGAGCCTCGGCTTGATTCCGGCTAGCACCAAACCATTAGCGCGCTCGCATTGTCCGTTGGACTGTGGGTGTGCAACCGATGCCAGATCTAGGTGGATCCCTTTTTCCCCGTAGAAACGAGCGAAGACTCCTTTCGCAAAGTTGGTTCCATTGTTAGTAATGATGCTGTGCAGGTAGCCGTACCGGATGATGATGTCTGTGAAGAACTTGATCACCGTTGCCCCATCAAGCTTCTTGATTGGCTTCGCCTCGATCCACTTGGTGAACTTGTCCACAACTACGAGTAGGTGCATCATACCGGATCGAGCTGTCTTGAATAGCCCAACTATATCCAGGCCCCAGACCGCGAACGGCCAGGTGATCGATAGTCTTGAGCGCCGCAGACGGCGTGTGCTTCAACTGGCTGAATCGCTGGCAGCCGCTGCATGTCTTGACTATTTCTTCGGCGTCCTTCAGCGCCGTCGGCCAATAGAAACCATGTCGAAGGGCCTTGGCTGCTATTGCCCTTGACAAGGCATGGTGGCCACACTCGCCCTGGTGTATGTCCGTTAGAAGCTTGGCTCCTTCCTCCCGACCGACGCATCGCTGGTAGATGCCTCCGACGCTACGCTTGTACAGCTTGTTGTTGATGATGGTGTAGGCGCTTGCCCTTCGTCGCACTTGTTGTGCCGCCACGTCTTCTATTGGGAGTTCACCCTTGGCCAGGAAATACATGTATGGCTTTACCTAGTCGGGTGCCTCCCGTATGGTGTGCACCGTCTGTATGATGAACTTGATCTCCTCGCGGATGGCCGACTCCAGAGCGTCGGGAGGCCTGCAGGGTCGAAGGGTGCTAATGTCGACCGCGGGCTGCGTCGTGGTAGTTTCCGGATGCAGCGAGGCAGTCCCCGGGTGCGATGTAGCAGTCCTCGGGTGCGGCGCGCGCAGTCTATGGGTGCGGTGCAGCAGTCCCCGGGTGCGGCACGGTAGTCCCCGGGTGCGATGTAACAATCCCCGGGTGCGGCGCAGCAGTCCCCGGGTGCGGTGCAGCAGTCCGCGGGTGCGATGTAGCAGTCCCCGGGTGCGGCGCAGCACCGACTGTTCCTGGGTCCGCGCCGAGTACGATGGAGTCGGACTCTGGTGAGGGAGTGATGGAGGGCTTGCGTAGGTGCTCGAGGGAAACTCCGTGCGGTATGTCTTGTCTTGTTGACTCGACCCTGGCCAAAGCGCCAGCGGCTTCATTGTTGTCTCTGGGTACATGGTGACACTCACATCCTTCGAAATAGGCGCATAGCTGCTGGACGAAGAAGCGGTAAAGGGCCATGTTCGTGTCCCTGGCGTTGTAGGGTTCGCAGCATAGAAAACAAAAATTTTCCTGCGATGGGAACTATGTACCAAGATCTATCTACTAGATACAAACAACGGGCGGATGTATATCCGTAGAGAACATACCCTTGAAGACCGACAAAGCTTAACGAGTCCAAACTCGTGGTTGATGTAGACGATCTCTTTCCGATCTCAAGATCGAGGGGAAGTCCTAGCGTCGCAAAACAGCAGTGCATCCGTGCTCGCACACACGTTCGAGGCACCGAACAACCTCCGCCTCCTCGCTCCAGCGATGCAGCGGAAGCACAACGCTTTCTTTCCGAATAGCCACCGGGAACATGTATCTCGCTAGTCCGAGACCATGGGGAATAAATTCTAGAGGGGGAGAGAGATCCTTCACGAGGAGGTGTAAGTGAGAAGTGAGAGGAGGGGCTCCTTATATAGGGGAGGGGGCAGCCCAAGGGGCCATGGCCGCCGGCCATGGAGGGTGCCCCCACCTCTCCCTCATTCATGTGGGTGGACACTCCACTCACAAAATGGCCCTTCAATTTTCTCCACTCAAAACCCCACTCAAATTCCCATTAAATTTCCACCAAATTTAATGCAAACTCTCATTAAATAAAACTCTTTTATTTTATTCAGAATTTTTTCAATTACTTTAATGACAAACATTCACAAATAACCCCTTGCTAGAATTCTATTTCACATGCATAACCACTTTATGCAATTTCACCCGAAAACCTGTTTCGGTATCTAGTGAAATAAATTCCTGCGCTTGTTCATTCTTTCGGCATGAAACTTTTGCTCCAATTGGATGTCGGTGTATCTTAAGTGTGTCACCCTACGGTTCGTGAATAATGCGGACATGATCGAGACCCCTCTCGGATAAATAATCAGAAGCGGGATCTGGAGACCCATACTGACTCCCACACATTCAACGATGACTTTCTTGTGATCGTCGGAACCTTTTACGCTAGTATCTTAATCCCTTTGTTTCACGATATATTACATGTCCGAGATTCGATCATCGCTATCTCCATACCTAGTTTGATCTCGTTACTGACATGCACTCTTTTCTCGTTCCCGTGATATAACATTCTAGTGATCAAATCACTTGCTTGCAAGCTAATCAATGTGATATCACCGAGAGGGCCCAGAGTATATCTATCCGTCATCAGGATGAACAAATTCCACTCTCAATCCATGAGCCTCAACATAACACTTTATTACTAACTCTTCCGGTGTTAGTGATTGACATGATCTCATGGTCTAAGGATTAGGATCACTTCGTAAGTTTTTATAGCAATATAAACTCAATGACTTTGATCGTAATGCTATACTTCGGATGAATGTTCATCACACCATTACACTAATGTTGTGATCCCATTATTAACAACATCCAATGTCCATGATCAGGAAACCTTGATCATCTTGTTAATCAACGAGCTAGTTTATGAGAGAGGCATAACTAGGAACTTTCTGTTTGTTTATTAAACACACATGTATTAACGTTTCCGTATTAATACAATTATAGCATGTAAAATAAACATTTATCATAAACAAGGAATACGATAATAACCACTTTATTATTGCCTCTCGGGCATATTCCCTTCAGTCTCCCACTTGAACTAGAGACAATAATCTAGTTTGAAAACTTTGCGTATTGAACACCTATGGCTTTCCGGTGTTCCATATACGCGATTGTAAGTGGTTAACATAATCTACGGATCTGACACTTTCAGGTCCGTGTGTATTTGCATATCTTTGCGTCTCCACGCATCACTCATTCTCCAATGAGATGGCATTGTATAAATTTGGTCTTTCGGTGAGACCTTTAGTTCCTTGGGGTTAAACCATGTCGATACTATTGTCATACAATATATCTTTAGTGTTAGCCCGTTGTGAACCACACCTTAGTTTGATTTCAAAATACTTGACACAAATTCCCTCCTTTGCTGCTACTATAGCAGTCATATACTTAGCCTTTTTGTTGTATTATTCGTCACAATATCTTAACTTTGGAACTCTTCCAAATCCATCATGGAAACTTTCTTTTCATTTCGTTGTGCCACTCATAGTTTAAATTGAGATAAACTTAATTTGTATCTTGTGACAAAACTAGTATCAATGTAACGCTTTACAATAAACTATTTGTAATTGTTTGTCACCTTTACACAAATATATTCTTAGTTCTTCCAAAAGATCATAAGAATATCCTCACTATCGTCCAATGATCATTTTATGATTCATTCTGGTATATGCTCATAACACTTAGAGCATAGGACATATCTAGATGTGTACATATCATGGTATGATTGATCAAAACATCCTTGTGATTTCACTCATCAAGTGTCAAAGCACTTGAATCTTGTTTCACTTATCAAGTGTTAATACACTTGAATCTTGATTCAATTCCTTTCCATGCGACAAGAACCATTTATTGTCGTTTCTATATTGAACCCCTTCAATATCTCATATATGTACGTTTGGCATAACCATATTAGCGTCACGGTCTATCCACTATAGACTTTCATGCTAAATATTCGGGTTTTGCCTAAGTCTTTCATCGAAACGAAATTCTTAACCTTTGTCAATAAAATATACATAATTTCTAATCAACAAGATGTCCTCCACATAATGTATTAGAAATATGTCTCAGCGCTCCCACTTAATTTCTTGCAAATGCAAGCATCTTCATCGTCTCCTGATGAAAACTCCTTTTCATCACGGTGAAGATTCCAACTCCGCGATGCTTACTTCAACTATTGAAGTTTGCATGCCCTTTTTAGAATCCTTATATTAACAAAACCCTTTGGACCGTGTCTTATACACGTCCTAGGTAACCATTCTATTAGAAGAATTTTGTTTTGTTTATTCATCTACCATATACCAAATTATATGTAATGGTTGCTACTTTAATCCGTCTAGACTAAATATCGCTATGAAAGATCAAATCTTGTCATAGTCAACTCCTTGAACATTGTCGTAAAATACTTTACGACATGTCGACTATTTCATAGATGTGAAACATCCATGTCTGTTTCTTTATAGATCCAAATACGACTGATAGGTTTTTACACCTTTTCAGAGGGTCTTCCAAGTTCAAAACTTGATTTATCGTGTATGAAACTATCACGGATTTTATGGCTTCAAGCCATTTGACGGAGTCAGGGCCCATCATCGCTTCTTTGCATGTAGTCGGTTCATCATTGTCAAACAATAATGATTTACTCTCAAATCTAAGTATTTGATTGTTTATCCGACCGACTTGGTTCAATAAGAACTTAGATCTCCGTGACCCACAACCTTTGAGGCACATAATTTATGAGCATTATGGCAGCCTCCGGAACGATTTCCGGCGCTGCGCAACTCAGCACATTTAGCTAAGGTTCGTTAACCTTATCAAAGTTCTATTGTCCTCCCACTTAACTTTTATGAAAAATTCCTTCTTCAAGAAAATTCACGTTTCAAGCGACAAACCCTTTTGTCCTTGATGTTATGGAGGAATAACCAATTGTTATTCGAAATAACCTACAAAGACATGCTCATCCGACTTCGATTGTAAACATCTTAATTATGTTTAGCATACCAAAATTTAAGAAATGACAACTTGGGTTTTACCCCAAACCATAACTCATATGGTGTCATTTCAACGGATCAAGATGGAGCTCTTACCAGTGTAAAAGCGGAAGTCTCTAAAGCTTTAATCTTTTAAAACATAATGGCAGTTTTATCAATAACACCTTTGATCCAACCATGTCAAACAAGGTTTCATTACAAATCTCAAACACTCCATATTCCTATGGTGTTTCGGGATATGTAAATCTAGGTGTTTTGCTAAACTTGTAACTCAAATAAATCCCTTTATGATAAAATCATAATTCATTTATTTTCTTGTTACACTTGTAACTCAAACAAATCCCTTATGATAAAATGATAAATCATTTATTTTATTGTTACAATGATTTTCCACCTTATCTTGAAAGTCTTTAAAACATTTTTCAAATATTTCATACTTCTTTCTCATTAAGTGAATATTCACCCAAATTTCCGGAGAAAGCATATGAAGTTGTTATAGCAATATAAACTCAATGACTTTGATTGTAATGCTATACTTCGGATGCATGTTCATCACACCATTACACTAATGTTGTGATCCCGTTATTAACAACATCCAATGTCCATGATCAGGAAACCTTGATCATCTTGTTAATCAATGAGCTAGTTTATGAGAGAGGCATAACTAGGAACTTTCTGTTTGTTTATTAAACACACATGTATTAACGTTTCCGTATTAATACAATTATAGTATGTAAAATAAACATTTATCATAAACAATAAATACGATAATAACCACTTTATCATTGCCTCTCGGGCATATTCCCTTCAGGCGTCCCATTCGCCAGATACATGTTGCACCACCAAGTCCGAATCTCTGAAGCACAGCACCCTTTGAATGCCTATCTGCTTGGCCATTTTGAGCCCATGGATGAGTGCTTCGTACTTGCCGACGTTGTTGGAAGATTTGAAGTGGATCTGGAGAATGTATTCCAGCCGGTCGCCTTTGGGCAAGGTTATCACGATTCTGGCTCCAAGTCCTCCCCTCATTTTCGACCCATCGAAGTGTAGCCTCTAGTAAGTTGAGTCCAGTACTGGGGGCATGTATTGTGTCTCCGCCCAATCGACGATGGTATCAGCCAATGCTTGCGACTTGATTGCTGTGCGTGGCTCGTACTGGATGTTATGCGCAGCAAGCTTGATGGCCCATTTCGCCACACGGCCAGTGTCGTCTTTGTTGCCGATGATCTCCGCGAGTGGGGCCAATGCTACCACCCGGATGCAATGCTCCTGGAAGTAGTGCTTGAGTTTCTTGGCGGCCATGTACACACCGTATACCAGCTTCTGGTAGTGAGGGTAGTTCTGCTTGGATAGCGAGAGCACCTCACTCAGGTAGTATACGGGGCACTGGACCATCTGAGCCTTTCCTTCCTCTGGTCGCTCCACGACCAGTACCACGCTGACCACTCTGTTTGTGGCAGCGATGTACATCAACATGGGCTCCTTTGCGGCTGGCGCCGCCAGGATGGGTGGCGAGGTGAGCATGCGCTTTAGGTCGCGGAAAGCTTCATCCGCCTGAGCTGTCCAGACAAATTTGTCTGTCTTCTTCATCAGCTGGTACAGGGGAAGAGCCTTCTCTCCCAGCCGGCTAACAAACCGGCTGAGTGAAGCGAGGCACCCGGTGAACTTTTGTACGTTGTGCAGGTTCTATGGCAGCTCCATGCGCTTGATTGCTCCGATATTCTACGGGTTCGCCTCGATTTCACGCTCTGAGACGAGAAAGCCCAGGAGCTCACCGGCTGGGACGCCAAGCACGCACTTTTCCGGGTTCAGCTTGATCTGGAAACGACGGAGGTTGTCGAACGTTTCCTTCAGGTCCTCAAGGAGCGTGCGCTGTTCCTTGGTCTTGATGACGACGTCATCGATGTAGGCGTGTACGTTCTTTCCAATCTGCATTTGCAGGCATTTCTGCATGCAGCGCTGATAGGTTATGCCTGCGTTCTTCAATCCGAATGGCATAGTGGTGTAGCAGTATGCTCCATACGGGGTTATGAACGATCTCTTAATTTGATCGGTTACATTGAGCTTGATCTGGTGGTAGCCCGAGTAAGCATCCAGAAAAGACAACAAATCGCACCCAACGGTGGAGTCGATGACCTGATCAATTCGCGGCAGGGCGAAAGGATCTTTGGAGCAGGCCTTGTTGAGACTGGTATAGTCGACGCACATGCGCCATGTCTTGTTCTTCTTCATCACCAGCACCGGGTTGGCGAGCCATTCAGGGTGGAAAACTTCCATGATGAAGCCGGCCGCGAGTAGCCGTGTGATCTCCTCAACAATGGTTCTTCTTTTTTCTTCTGCGAAGCGGCTTAAAGATTATTTGACCGGGTTCGCGTCCGATCGAACATGAAGGGAGTGCTCGGCGAGTTCCCTCGGGACACCTGGCATGTCTTGGGGCACCATGCGAAAATGTCTCGATTCTCATGGAGGAAATTGACAAGCGCGCTTTCCTATTTGTTGTCCAGGCCATCTCCGACCAGGACGAACTTGCTTAGGTCCTCCTCGTTCAGCAGGATCTTCCTTGTCCCCTGCAAGGGCTTGAACTGCGATTCTCCAGCCGGTTTTGGCTCTCCGACCGGCATGTCCTTCTGCAGAGCCGCCACACTCTGCATTATGACGCGCTTCTCTTCAGCGATGATCATTGCTTCGGCCAGCTTGGAGCCGTCTAAAGCGCATTCGATCGAACGCTTGTAGCATCCATCGACGGTGATCACTCCATTTGGGCCCGACAGCTTCATCTTGAGGTATGCGTAGTGCGGTACTCCCATGAACTTGGTCAAAGCTGGGCGCCCTAGTATGGCGTGGTAGGCGCTGGAGAGATTCACGACCTCAAACTAAATTGGCTCGCGGTGGAAGTTGCTCTCGCTGCCAAAGATGACGTCCAGCCGGATCTTGCCGATTGGGGAGTGCGATGGCCCTGGTACTGCTCCGTGGAATGAAGTGCTTGAGGGTTCCAGCTGGGACTCACTAATGCCCAGACTCTCGAGGCTGCTCCGGTAAAGGAGGTTGATGCTGCTCCCTCCATCGATCAGTACCTGAGAGAAGCGGCATGAATGCTTCTTGGAGATGATGATGGGGTCCAGGTCCAACACCTAGCTGCCATGGCTTGTTAACATGGCCGGCTGATCCTCCTTGCTCCAGGTGATCGCCTGATCGGACCAGTGCAGGTACTGGGGAATGGGTTGGACGATTGCGTTCACCTCCTCCTCATGTCTTCGCTTGGCGTGCTTCGTTTCTGGCTCCGCCAGGAATATGTGGTAACTACCCACCTGCCGCGGGTAACCATCCTCATCATCCTCGTGGCGGTTGCACCATTCCCTATTATCCGGTGGGCCTCCGGCTGGCGGTGGAGGTGGTGGTGAGAGTCCACCGGCTTCAGCCATTTTCTTTGTCCAGCTGCATTGGCGCGTCGTGTGATTCGCAGGCTTGTTGTCGCCGCTGTGAAACTTGCATGGCCTATCGAGCATGGACTCCATGGTGTACTTAGGCCGAGGCGGCCTGTCGTTCTGCCTGTGCCTCTGACTGCCCCTGCAGCCGGATCCTCATGCATCGCGGCTACCTGTTTGGTGCCGTACCAGCTATCCGGCTGGTCGTCTTTCCTCTTGCCATGGCGGTTGACGTGACCGGGCCTCCTAGGATGAACCTCGCCTGGCTGGCGTCGCTCCGCCTGCTCGTCCGTGACGATTTGGCCTTGGTCGTCCACCATGATGGGCTTCTTCATTGCTACGTCCGTGGTGGCGTACTTGTCTGCGATGGCCATGACCTGATCCACGATTTGCGGGTCTGTCCGGCTGAGTTTATGCTTCAGCATGGTGCCGTCTCGGCAGCCGTTGGTGAAGAAGTCTATCGCCTGGTGCTCACGCACCCCTTCACACGAATTGTGCATGCTTGTCCATCGGGTGAGGTAGGTGCGATCCGACTCGTCCTTGCCTTGTACACAGAGGGCGAGATCGCGAGGCCGACCCGACCGCTTGTATGTTCTGGTGAAGTTGCGGATGAACGCCCTTCGAAGTCCAGCCACGCGTTGATGCTGTTGTCTAGGAGGCTGTTAAGCCACGTCCTTGCCTTGTACACAGAGGGCGAGATCGCGAGGCCGACCCGACCGCTTGTATGTTCCGGTGAAGTTGCGGATGAACGCCTCTTCGAAGTCCAGCCACGCGTTGATGCTGTTGTCTAGGAGGCTGTTGAGCCACGTCCTTGCCTAGTCAACGAGCATGAGGGGGACGTAGCAGACGGCCAGGCGGAGGTTGGCATTGGCGATTCCCACCGCGGTGGTGTAATCGACCAACAAATCCTCAGGCTTGATGGTCCTGTTGTACTTTGGGGTGTCTCTTGGGAGCAAAAATCCTTTCGGAAACGGCTCGTTCCGGATGCGCGGGTCGAAACACTTTGGGCCAGCCGGACTCTCCTCCTTCAAGGTGCGTGACTGCACCAGGAGGTCGATGCGCTCCCACGCATCAGTCGGTTCTCGGGGACCGAGCCGACCCTTCAAACGTGACGCAGGCGGGTCCTTGTTCGTGTTTGCTTCCTCCTCCGGTGCTCGCGTCTTTTTCCCCTGGGAGGCTCCGCCTGCGCGACTAACGCTAGAGGCAGCGACGTCCCGGTTGTGGCGACCGTGGTTTCCAGATTCACCACGCGGGCGGCTGTTTTGCCCGACCCCTCCTGTAGAAGAGGCTTGTTGATGCTTGCTTCCTCCACGCGCCGTCTGGTCTGTGCCTTTGCGGACGATGTCACGGGAGTTGCCCACCTGGCTAGGGACGCCTTTGGCCTACTGCTTGTTAGCAGTGGCCACGAGGAGCTGCACATGTTCCTGCTGGCGACGAAGTTTCTCGCCCTCTAGGTGCTTTAGCTCCGCGACCGCTGCCTCGGCTGCCCTCATGTTCTTGGTGGGAGTGCTGTAGACGGGCCGTGCCACACCTGCATGTGAGTCAGCGACGCGGTCCAGTTCCGACGCTA
Organism: Avena sativa; assembly: GCA_916181665.1. Lineage (NCBI taxonomy): Eukaryota > Viridiplantae > Streptophyta > Magnoliopsida > Poales > Poaceae > Avena > Avena sativa. Next base: position 262,622,233 of record OV702284.1, on the reverse strand, counting down.
GGTCGCGCCCTCGGTGCTGGATCTTCCTGACAAAGCCGTGAGCTCCGTTGTACTCGTGCACGGTGGCGTTCAGCCGACGCTGGTTAGCCATGAACTTAGTGGCTTCCTCGAGGAGTTTTTGGCGTGTAGCTTCGAGTGTTGCCGCCGCAGCCGCTGGATCCGTCTCGACAATGACCGGAGCGCGCAGGTGCTGGATGGAGGCGGTGAGTGGGTCTTGCTCTTGCTCAAGCGTGGAGTTTTCTCCTCCTTCCCGACGTTCTTGAGGCTGCCGATGGTTTTCGCGAGCGTTTACCATCATGACTTCGACGCGACCCCTCCCTACGGCTGGGACGCGGGCGAGGGGCACGTCGAGGACGGGGGTGACCATGCTGGGAAAACCCTCAGCGATAGTGGCGACGTAGACGCGGACGTCTCCGAAGTGCATGATGGTGCCGTCGGCAGGGAAGGTGTTCCTAGCAAAACATGCTGCTTTGTCGATAACGCAGTCGAAGGCACCGAGCATGAGAACGAGGCCAGAGGCCACGCGTTCGCCAGCGACGAGCGGAAGTCCCATGCGGAAGATGATCCTAGCCGAAGCGCTGTGCCCCACGGTGGGCTCCAACTGTCGTGGTGTGGAACACGGCAGAGCCATCGGGGATGGCAAAGAAGGGTCACACGGATGCATTCGGTGGCTCACGCAACGGGTTGGGCACGGTGCACTGCAAACACAGGGACGTACCCAGGTTCGGGGCCCTCTTGGTGAGGTAACACCCCTACTCCTGCAAGATGAACTATGTATGGGAGCTTGATGCTCAGTATAGATGCTCCTTGAGCTGTTTCCCTAGCTATTATCGGAGGCTAGAGGAAGATGGGGACTTGATGCTAACACTTATATCCTTCTATTCTTGCCTACCTAGAACCCTGGCTCTGCCCTCCCTTATATACTGGTCTGGGGGGCAGATTACAGATCGGGTCCTAGGGTTTACTGTTTGGATATGGGTTTATAGGGCAGGGCCGGCTGCAGGGCCCAATCGGCGGGCCAGGACCCAGTCCGCCCTTATTTTAGCGTCATCCTTCTCTTTAGCGGTCACCCGGGCTTCCTTTGGGGCGTCACCCTTACTTTAACGGTTACCCGGACTGCTTTCGCCAGTCCAGCCGACCGTCTCGCTTTATCTTCGTCGGGTAGCGCTGGTCATGACGGCATGCCAGCTTCCTTGATGACGAGGGAGAGCCAGAAGTGTACCCCGCACGGAGCGTCAGTCCTTCCGTGCTCTCCATCAAATCCGAGGTGAGCTGGGTGGGAACGGCCACCCGGCCGGTTCTTCTGGCCACCGGATAGACGGGCCAGCCGGGAAGGTTATAAGCCCAGCCGGGCTTGCTTGCCAGTCGGCCAGAGTTGTCTTTCCTAGAGGCCAGGCGGCCTGCATCTTCTGGAGCCGGCTTACTTATGCCTGGCTTTACCCACCCGGGGGTTATCCCCCCGACAATTCTTATAGTGTTTGGCCTCAGCCTATGCATCATCGGCAGCCAACTATGGATCTTTAGTTAGTCAATCAGGTAGCATGTCAATAGATTTGGTGTTCACCACTATGCACACTTCTGAGGAAGGCACCACAGTGGCAAACACCACAACCACAACCACAACCACAAGAAATCCAACTCAAGATCTGTTCTTAATAGTCTGCACCATCAGGACCTGGGGTAGATAAGGGAAAAAGCATCCAAGATAAATTATTACAACTACCCTTCAACTAGATCTGGTCTAGGAGGATGAGAGGTAATATTTCCTCTCAGACTTGCATAGAGCTTCTATGCAAAACTCATCACAGGGAAATCAGCCAAATAAAAGTAATTGCCCTTATCTATCCAAATTAGTGCCTCAGCCTTTGCATCATTGGTAGGGCCTTTTCACCAATACACCATGTGATTTTGTCAAGTCATATCCCACAAGGATTGATAGGCACACACATAATTATGCAAATGGTATAAGCAACCAAATTCCACTGACCTGCAACTAGATGATTTATAGGAGACCAGAAGAGGTCACTTGAACCACATATAATCACATATCTACTCAAGATCATGCTACAAGAAGGATTGTTGTGCACACTCCAAAAGGAGGCACCACAGCAAGAACCTCCAAGTAGCAGAAGCCACCAGAATAAGCTAGCAGAAATAAATTATAAGTCTACACAAATATAAATTTTCCAAATACCAAGTCTATATCAGGAAATCAATTTCTAATCATCAAGAAACTTCTATTAGAACATGCCTAATAGTACAAGTTACCATTTAGGACTTCTAGAACATTGAAAATAACAGGTAGAAGAATAGGATCTTGTGTTGATTAAATGCATAGCAAATCTATTCTTAATAATTTTAACAAAGAGGCTATGAGAGGGAGTTAAAGGATATTAGTAGTGTTGCTAGATAGCAACCAGATTGTCCAGGAGCAAGTCAATCAATTATAGATTATTAAAAACACTACCAAACCATCAAAGAAATCATATATGTGCTCTGGAGTTGTACTACAAGGATCTAGTGAACATATGATCACTAGAAACTTAGAGGAACCTGTCCTGAAAGAAAATATAGCTAGCCAACATAGCTATAGTTATTCTACAATATACATACCAGGAAATTTACATCAGATCCACAAGAAATAAGTCACATCATTATATGTAAAAACTACTTTATGTCTAGCATATTTGTCCTAGTAAAAAAACAATTATTATCTCAAGCATATTAACCACACATTTACATATTGTTTGAGGAAATACAATCTGTTATTTTTCTCTTTTCAAAATAATATATGCCAGACATGAACATGAGTATCTACTAGGCAGGACTAGAATATTTACATAAACAAGAATATGATCTTATTAGTGTTCTAAAAGCAAACCATGAAATTACAATTAGTACTACATTATCTATGCATATTTGAATTTTTTTACACTTCTCACACACCACTGTTGCAAGAAACTACAATAGATTTTGTTCATTTCTTCGGATCAGATCAACACACTAACTAAATAATTAACTTGGACTGAACCAACAGAGGGCATACATGAGCAGATTCAACACACAAATACAATCAATCCAATGGTACATAGTAACATATAAAACCTACATCACCTAATAATTGTTCAGAAGATCATAACCACAATCCCAATTCCAAAATTACCTAGACCTAAATCCCATACCTTGAGTTGTTCTTCGGCTCGAAGGCCGGTCACATGAGAATTACCTGGCTAGATGCATGGTTGATGGAGTAGAAAAGAAGGGAGACGCCGGGGTTGCATCCCAGGATGCCGTCCCTCCGGCATTAAAGATTGGAGTAGACCATAGTAGCTCCTGCAGTACCACACTGGTGTGAAAAGTGCGGGAGCAACAGATTGGGATCGAGGAGGGAGATGTTCTAGTCTTCCTCGAGCAGCAGCTGGGACATGGGGGTCAGAGCAGTCGCGTCGGTGACCTTGCCGAATCCTCATGGCTAGGGTTCCATAGGAACCAGAGGGGATTTTCCCGAGGGTGAAGGAGAGTAATCAGTGGCTGAAGTCGAGAGAGAAGGGCCAGAAGAGATTGTGCCGAAGAACAACAATACCAGCGGGAGATGGAATCGGCCGGATCAACACCGACGACGGCATCGGGCCTGAATAAAAAGGCATTAGGGGCGAATTCGATAGGGCCTTAAAACCAAATCAAAATAGAGGGCCAGATCGGCCAGTCGGCGGCGGAGCTTCAGCGGTAGGTGACGCCGGCCCAAACATCCTGGTTCTGCCGGAATCGGGCCGGCAGCGGTGGCGAGGGAGCCAAAGGAAGAACAGGGAGGTGTGTATGCGGGTTAGGTGTGTGCGTGCGTGGAGTGAGAGAGGAGAGGGGACGGGCCAGGGTGAAGTGCCCCGTGCCTGGCTTAGCTGGGCCCGACCGTCCAAAGTGGCCAGCCAAACAGACTATAGGTGGAACCTTTGGGCCTAGTTTTATAAAAAAAATCAATTAAAGAATAAAATAAAAACTACAAAATGCCCTTTTGACATTTAAAGCACCAGAAAAATATATAAAAATCCCAAAAATACATATGATACATCTTAGAAAAATTATAATTTTACTTGTTAATATAAATATAAAGCAAATAAATATTAACACCATTAAGTCCCAAGTGAAGTCTCATAAAATAAGGAAAATCCCAAAAAGAAAAAAATGAATACAAATCATTTTTGTGCATAAAAATAAATCTACTATTTTATAAAAATACTAGTATAATTTTTATATAAAAATAAAAATGAAGTAAGTATTTAAATACATTTAATACTTTATGGAATTTTATAAACATAAAAAATAATACCTAAAAATAAATAAAAGTCATTTTTGTGTATAAAAATAAATCCACTATTTTATAAAAATACTAACTTAATTCTTCTATAAATAAAATTTGAAGTAAATATTTAAATACATTTAATCCTTTAGGGAATTTTAGAAACATAAGTATAATATTTAAAAAAATAAAAACCATTTTTAAGATCTTAAATAGATATATTATACTAGAAAAAAAATTAAATGTACCAATAGAAAGGTTTTTAAAATTTTAAGGCAATGAATCCTTCTCTATTATCTATTTTGGTAAATTCTTCAAAAAAAAACAATTCTTAAGTAAGAAATAATCACAATTTTATATAAAATCTTAAATAATTAATATCTAAGTACTAATGAATTCATAATCAAGCTTAAGTATAACTATTAACTTTAAAATATTCTTTTAAAAAATTTTTAAAAATTCAAATTAAAAACCCTTCTAAATAAGTATTGTGTATCACTCATATATAATATAGTGAATAATCATTATATATTAATCATGCTCAACATAACTCCAAAACTTGAGAATAATTAAAACAAATTACACCTTAAGTTTATTTACCCTTTTAAAATTAACTTTAGTCTCAAAAGCTTATAAACATCATGTCTAATAAAATACCTATATTTTTATAGATAACTTTGGTCTATTTCAATTAAGACATAAAGTATATCAAGACCAAACTAATCAAACAAACGCCAAGAGACATCGACCACATTCTATTAACCCTTAAAGATTGTTTGAACGTTATCAAAGAAACCTTTTCTTTGAAGATTATTATTTTTGCCACTTCAAACAATAACTCTATAATAATTTCCTTCAACCCTTAAACAACCCAATACATAGACTTTCATCATAATCACCAAATAGCAACTAATCTCAATCTTAGATTACTATTGCACTCTACTTTTATCTTGTATATCAAGAATTAAGTTCCTTATAAATGCATTTCCTGTAAAGTAAAATTTAAAGATGAACCAACTCATAAAAAATCACCTAAGTTCACTTCACTTAAAGTATTGGGGATACACTTTGGAGTTTTATAAAAATGCATAGCATTACTTACGCATAATAGCATATTGCTTCTTTAAACATTAGTCCTTACCGGACCAATGATGCTGATTTTAGATATTGGATCTTATATTGTCTCGAAGACCGTGAGTGCGTAATCTTGCAATCACAAAAGGCAAGTTCACACTTGCTCACATCCTTTGATTATTTTGAGTAAAGTATTTTGCAAATCCAGTGTTTTCATCACCTGCATTTTAAAAAGGTCAGAAAACACTATTTTCATAATAATATGATTATAGGTTATTTACCAAGAGGTAATAACCTACTATGAAAGTTCCGGTGGTAAAGGAACATATTATCTAGGACTTAACAACCAATGTCGCCAGTGATTCTTGCGTCGTATATTACGCGTTAACCATGAGATTTGGAATGGTACGGAGAAGTTAGCTGGATCGGCTCCCTTTCGCATGCATTGGACACTGTTCTGGGCATTTGTAAGTTGCAGATCGTGGGTATAGCTGTTTTATACGGGGAAAAGTCTACCGTGGATCTGGGCTTACAAAATACAAATTTCTAGTGTTAATGGTTGTTGTGTGTATCCAACTAAGGTATAGCCGTTTTATACGGGGAAAGGTCTACCTTGAGTTTGGGCATACAACAATTGCGGTGTATGCGGGGTCGTGGCGAAGGACAATGATTGGCTTCGATCATCTACTAGGCCCCACACCATAGGAAGTGTGGACGGGAAATATCTCCTGGTTGTGCAACAAGGATTTGATATCTCATGGGTAAAGTAACACACATCTGCAGATTGTAAGAACTGTAACTTGTTACTCCCTATTCCGGGAAGGAGCTGCAAACGCGGTGGGAAAGGAACTCCATGAACATTCTGGTAAACCCGTGAAGGCTGACGGACATAGCTTTTCAGAATAAAAGCAACCTTTTAAGAAATATTTACGAAAACTTGCATTTCCTACGACCTATGGTCTGTGGCTGTAGATATAGTGCATCAAACAATCCTTTCTAGTGAACTTGCTCAGTACGCTCGTACTCAACGTATCTTCTTAACCCTTGCTAGATTCTGAAGCCAATACAAATGACGTCTACATCAACTTATGCTCAAAGGAATCGTCCTCAACAGCTCAAGTTCTTGAGAAGTCAAGGAAGTCAACATATACATCAACTAAAGTGAAGACGAAGTTGCTGATTAGATAGGAATAAAATCTCTAGCCATAGAACCTATTTCTGTAGAGTATTGCGATAGTTGCAATGCAAGCCCAATAGTCCAGATACTAGTCTTATTAGTATGATAGATTTGAAGTTGTTATTCTTTGATTCTTCTTTGTAAGAAGTTTCTTTATCTCTCTTTAACCTAGAGTGTTCTCTAGATCTTGTGTAAAGAGTTGAGTTGTAACCTATAGTAATGTCTTGGACCTGCTGTGTTTCTGTTGTACCACTCTGAGGGATGTAATACTAGTGAATGGTGTTTCATTGGTGTTGTTTCAAAGACTATAGTGTACTACATCATGTAGTGGTATGCTGGGTCACCGCATAGTTCCTGCAACAAAGTAGTAGCTAGAGCATCAGTGGTATATGCGTTAGTCACTTCCTATAACCAATCAGGTTGTGGTGAAGACACAGTCACTTGGGTGGCCAACAGATGTCCCACTCGTGACAAATAATCAATTGCACCATTCTCTGCACCCTTTCGATATTTGATTTCAAATTGTAATCCCACAAGCTTCGACATAGCTTTTCTTTGTAATTCAGTTGTCAACAGCTGATCATTCAAATTGCTAAGGATTTTGTGATCATTAATTATGACAAAAGGCCTGCTCTAAAGATATTGTTGCCACTTGTCCACAGCCATAATAACTGCCAAGAACTCGTTCTCGTAAATATAGAGTTTCTTGTTCAAGACACCTAGGGCTTTCCTCATGTAAGCAATGGGGTACCCCTGCTACATAAGAACTGCACCCACACCATTGTCACACGTGTTAGTTTCAACAGTGAATGGCAACTGAAAATTGGGCAAGGCCAGCACTGGTGTTGCCAACTGATACGTCGGACACATATCTATAATTTTTGATGCTCCATGCTTGTTTTGTATCTACTTTGCTTTGCTTGTCTACATTTTGAGGTACTTTTTACATGTTTTCTGGTACTAACCTATTAACAAGTTGCCACAGTGCCAGTTGCCTGTTTTCTGCTATTTTTGGTTTCAGAAAAGTTAGTAAACAAATATTCTCGGAATTGAACGGGACAAACGTCAAAGTCAATTACTTTCCGTGGGGAACAAGAAGTCCAGAGGGGAGCCGGAGAGGCCAGCCAGGATGGCCAGACCCACCCTAGGCGCCTGGGTAGGGTTTGGCCCCTCTGGCCGCCTCCTTGGCCTCCCCTTTGCCTATAAGAAGCCCCCGATGCAGAAATCCTAAGTACCCGATCAAATCTCCATGAAACCTTGTGTAGCCGCCGCCACCGTCGTCCCTAGATCGGGGGGATCTGAAGTTCTTCCAGGCACCCTGCAGGAGGGGAGATCATCCCGAAGGCCTTCTCTCCGGTATGATGCATGAGTAGTTCCACCTTGGACTATGGGTCCATGTAGTAGCTGACGGTTGTATCTCCTCCTTTGTGCTTTCATGTATAGATCTTGTGATCTCCGTTCATGATCAAGATCTAATCTATTTGTAATCATGCATGTTGTGTTTGCGGGGATCCGATGGATATTGAGATTAGTATGTTGGTTTGATTAATGGTTTTCTCTTTATGATTATATCATGTCTGTGTTGTTTGTGATCTTGCATGCTCTCCGTTGTTAGTAGCTATCTTGGCCAAGTAGTTTCTAGTGACTCCAAGAGGGGGTATTTATGCTCGATAGTGGGTTCATGCCTCTAGTTTCCAAGGGAAGTGACAATAATCTCTTCGGTTGTAGATGTGCTGTTGCTACTAGGGAGAAAACAATGGTCTCTTGTTCATGGAACATGTGGCTATTTACCTTACACACTTTGCTTAAAGCAGTTGTCTGTTGCTTGCAACTTAATACTGGAGGGGGTTTGGATGATAACCTGAAGGTGGACTTATAGTCATAGATGCAGTTGGATGGCGGTCTATGTATCTTGTTGTATTGCCCAAACGAATCTCATAGGATTTTTCTGACTGGTAATTGCATTGTTATGCCTTGTTCAGTTCCTGTCAATTTCCCTACTGTAATTTGTTTACCCTTCATGCCATGTTGTTTATCCAAGGAGAGAACCTCTAGTGAACTATGTACCCCATGATAGATCTTCCACTGTTACTTGTTTACTTGCTGCAAACCATTACCTTCCACACCATACGATTAATCCTTTGTTACAGCAAACCAGGGATCTTGACAACCTCACTGATTCGATTGGGGCAAAGTCTTGAGTTTGTGTTGTGCAGGTCTCCCTGTTGCTTGCAACACCTGTGTGACGTTTCCTTCCTCCTCCTAGTTCGATAACCTCGGTCTCAACTGAGGGAAAACTTGCTGCTTGCTCTTCACACCCTACACTTGGGGTTACCAATGAAGTGCCGCGTCGAGCATCATCACCAACATAGCTGCCTTGAGTTTGTGAAAAGCTACAGTGTCTTCCTGAGTCCAAGTAAAGACAGTTTTAGTCAGCAACTGCGTCAGTGGTTTGGTGATCAGACCATAATTCTGAATAAACTTTTGGTAATAACCTGTCGTACCAAGAAAACCTCGCGGTTCAGTTGTTGTGGTTGGAATTGGCCAATTTTCCATGGTGGCAGTCTTCTAGGGATCAGTTGACACGCCTGATACGTCGGAAACGTATCTATAATTTTTGATGTTTCATGCTTGTTTAGTATCTACTTTGCTTTGCTTTGTCCACACATTTAGATGTGTTTATATGTTTTCTGGTACTAAACTATTAATAAGATGCCATAGTGCCAGTTGCCCGTTTTCTTCTATTTTTGGTTCCAGAAAGGCAGAAAATCAATATTCTCATAATTGGACGGGACAAAATCCGAAGTCATTATTTTCCCGGAGCAACACGGAACCACGAAGCAGAGTTGGAGGAGAACACCAGGGTGGCCGCACCCCTAGGCGCGGGCCAACCCTGGTGGCGCCCATAGGGGGTGTGGGCCCCCTGGCCCTCCATCGACCTTGCCTCCTTCGCCTATAAGAAGCCTCCGACCCAAAAACCCTAAGAGATCGACCTGAAGGGGAGATTCGGGGGATAGAAAGTCTCTGTTCCGGCACCCTGCCGGGACGGGGAAGTGCCCTCGAAGCCATCTCCATCGATCTCCACCACCATCTTCATCATGGTTTGCTGATTCCCATGATGAGGAGGGAGTAGTTCTTCCTCGAGGCTAAGGGCTCTACCAGTAGCTATGTGTTCATCTCTCTCTCTCTCCATGCATGATCTTGTTGTTGTCATGAGCTTTGTAATCAAGTAGATCTACCTTGCTACTCAAGTGCTTCAATAGATCTCTGCTCTCCCCATGTGTGTGAAAGTGACAGCATGCACGCCATGGTGGCACTTAGGCTAGAGTCTACATAAATACTCAGCGTGCTTTAATAGAACTATGCTTTTCCCCACGTGTGTGAAAGTGACAGCGTGCACACCGTGTGTGGCACTTAGGCTAGATTATATATATATATATATTTCATGAGTATATTTGGAGTTGGATGTCTTTATGAAATTCTGGTGTTTGTTGGAACCATCTAGCGCTCAAGGTGACAGTGTGGGGTTATCTAGGTGGGGAAGGCGGACTTTGAGGAGTGTTGTTATAGCCCTACCATGGATTAGAGTGTCCAACCGGAGAGTAGTTAAGAGTAGTATCATGAAGAGAAGATATTTATATGAGAGAGTGTTCACTAGTGAAAGTATGATCCCTAGGCCTTGTTTCTAAACATTGAAACACCGTTTGCATCTAGATCTGTTACATGTTTGCTTGCTTCCTTCTTGTTGCCTTTAGTCTTTACCTCACCGTCAAGCTATTTTCTGGCACCGTTACCGCTTTTATTTTACTATCTCTTCGCTGAACTAGTGCACCTATACACCTGACAAGTGTATTGGGTGTATTGGGGACACAAGAGACTTCTTGTATCTTGATTGCAGGGTTGCTTGAGAGGGATACCTTTGACCACTTCCTCCCTGAGTTCGATAAACCTTGTGTAATCCACTTAAGGGAAACTTGCTGTTGTTCTACAAACCTCTGCACTTGGAGGCCCAACAACCGTCTACAAGAATAGAAGTGCGTAGAAATCAAGCTCTTTTCTGGCGCCGTTGCCGGGGAGGAAAGGTAAAAGGCACTCACACATGTTACCCAATGGCAACAGCAAGCCAGAAAGCTATTTTCTGGCGCCGTTGCCGGGGAGGTAAGGTAAAAGGTAGTCAATCCTCCGATGTGAGTTCTCGAAGTTATTTCCTGTAGATTCTGCAATTGTATATTTTTGTTTCTTGTTTTCACTAGTTAGGCTTAATGGAAAACAACAACAAAAATAGAGAGCTTTATAGTATTTATCTTGAGTTAGGACATGAAGTGTTTGAAGAGAAAATTAAAAAACCTATGGAACTTTATTTGCATGCTAATAGCAATGTTATTAGTATGAACTCTTTGAACACCATTATTTCTAATGCTGTGGAAAAGTCTAAGCTTGGGGAAGCTAGTTTTTATGAAAATGATCTTTTTAGTCCCCCAACTTTGGAAGATAAGTATTATATTGCTTATGATGATACCAAACCTCCAATATATGAAGATTACAATGATGAATATGATATTTTCAGTCCACATACTATTGACAAGAAAGTTAATTGTGATTACAATATGCCTCCTATATTTTATAATTATGGTGATGAGAATAATAATGATAGCTATTTTGTTGAATTTGCTCCCACTACAATTAATAAGAATGACTATGCTTATGTGGAGAGTAATTATCATTTTATGCATGTGGCTCATGATAAGAATGTTTTATGTGATAGTTATATTGTTAATTTTATTCATGATGCTACTTAAAGTTATTATGAGAGGGAAACATGGTCTTATGCATCTGAAAAATATTAAGTTTCCCCTCTTTATGTTGAAAGTCTTGAAGTTGCACTTGTTTTGCTTTCCTATACTTGTTTATTTGTGCTTTCATGACTTGTTTCTTTACAATATTCATATGCATAGGAAGTGGGTTAGACTTAAATGTGTTTTGAATTTGCTTCTTGATGCTCTCTTTTACTTCAATTCATATTTAGTATGTGAGCATCTTCTAAAACTATCAAGCCTAACTTAAAGGCGGTAAAGAAAAGTACTTGTTGGGAGATAAACCAAGAGTTTTCTTAAGTCTTGGAAGTTATTACTTCAGTAATGACCTCTCCTTATACTTTTTATTTGCTTTTTGTGCCAAGAATAACCTCTAATGAGAGGGAAGTAAGATTTGGGGAGTTGCTGTCCCAAAACATATTTTTGTGCTCTACCATAAATATTCGTGAGGACTATTTGTAAGTCAGATTGAGCTTATATTTTACTAATAAATCCCCCAGTATTTTATCTAACTTTCGTTAGTTCAATACTTTTTGATTTGAGCAACATAAGGTCTTTGAAAAAATCGGTTTCTACCTGCTGGTCTGTTTTGACAGATTTCTGCCATTATTTGTATTTGCTTCTTATTGATTCCTTTTTTTTGTTCTTTTTGGGAAATTAAGCTTTTTGAGGGAATTTCTACAGTAGCTTGTGTCTTTAGTGAAAGTTTTGCTGTTCTAAAGCTAAACCCAAAGGTCTATTATCTTTTGAATACACTAATGTTGCTAATTGAAGATTGTGTGAAGTTTTGTATGAAGGAAAAATTTTAGGTGTAGAGAGAGAATGATGTAATGAGATGAAGAATGGAAAAATGCTCAAGCTTGGGGATGCCACCCCGTGTCACCCCAAGAAACATTCAATAGGTACAAGCTTCAAAGCTTGGGGATGCCCAAGGCATCGCCTTCTTCATCAATAAAAATCCCAGGTCTTTCTAGACACTTCGTTTTTATTGTTTCATGCACAGTTGTGTTGTTCTTGGAGCGTCTTAGTTTTAGTTTTTAGTTTCTTTTGCTTAGTTTGCTTGAGTAAGTTGGTTGATCACAACACACTTCTTTTGGAGAGAAATACACTCTATTTTCATTGCCTAGAACACTCTAGTTTTCATTCTTATTGTTTTGTGAGTGTTCTCTTTTGCTAGCACTGTGTTTAGCCTTAGTTTTCTTGTGCTTTTAGCTTAGAACTATTTAGTTCTTCTTTGTGGATTTGTGATACAAGATCACTGATCTTTATTGGTTATTATCTTTGTGAGTTGTTTCAGATAAGTCGATTGGTGTTTGAAAAGAGTAGAAAGTTTCATGCTTATAGTGGTACAGAAGGGAGCTTGTTTTGACTGTGGCTTAGACTTTATCATGTCATGCTAGATGTTGCTTTGACCTTATGCCTAGTGATTATTGGTGTAGCAAGACTTGTTCCAAACAATTGAGATTGCTTAGTGTGCCTTGAAAGAATCGTGTGTTGTTTTAGCATACAAAAGCATAGTATTATGGTATTCTCCTTTGATGCTTTGTTTGGGTTGACTTGGCACATGCTCACACCATGTTATGACTATGAACCAGTCACCTTAGCCTCTGTGATCATTTATATTTTGACTTGTGGTACCACATTATGCTTTGATTTGTAATGTTTTGTCGCTCTGCATGATTATGGCCATTATTGCTCTCTTAGTTGGTTGCTCCCAGTCTTTTGCTAGCCTCCACTTGTATGAGTAAGCTCTACTCATGCTTCCAACTCTAAAGAAACCAAGGTATTCCAAAGTTTCAACTATAAATTCCTATGCATGGCGTGTTACACCATTCCAAGTATATTCTTGATTTCATCTACCTTCCAATTAAAGTCTTTTTGTTATGTGAAAACTTAGTGATTAAAGATCTCACGAACTTGATGCCACACTTTATTTTTTTTCCCTAATAAACTTGAACCATTATGTCATATATGTTGAATATGCTTGCACTTATACGTTGGAATTAGAAGAACCGTGCTATCATGGGGAACGCTTTTAACATTGCACTTGTACTTTGTACACAGTTGATATCATGCTCTTTTATTTATGGATGTCGTCGGTGTGAAATAAAAGGGGAGCTTGTATGTCCATGGAGTTATGTATGTGTGTTAGAGAAACGACTGGGCCGCTAGCCTAAGCCATGCCTAATCATGGTGGAAACTTGCAGCATCACCATAATGACATTGAAGGGAATATGCCCGAGAGGGAATAATAAAGTGGTTATTATCGTATTCCTTATTTATGATAAATGTTTATTTTGCATGCTATAGTTGTATTAATACGGAAACATTAATACATGTGTGTTTAATGAAAAAAATGAAGTTCCTAGTTATGCCTCTCTTATAAACTAGCTCGTTGATTAACAAGATGATCAAAGGTTTCCTGATCATGGACATTGGATGTTGTTAATAATGAGGTCACAACATTATTGGAATGGTGTGATGAACATTCATCCGAAGTATAGCATTACGATCAAATTCACTGTGTTTATTGCTATAACATTATACAAAGTAATCTTAGTCCTTAGACCATGAGATCATGTCAATCACTAACACCAGAAGAGTATCTTGATAACATCAAACGTCACACCGTAACAGGGTGACTATAAAAGATGGGTTCAGTGCTACGAAGGTGTTATGTTGAGGCTCATGGATCAAGAGTGGAATTTGTCCATCCTGATGACGGAGAGATATACTCTGGGCCCTCTCGGTGATATCACATTAGTTAGCTTGCAAGCAAGTGATTTGATCACTAGAATGTTATATCACGGGAACGAGAAAAGAGTACATGTCGGTAACGAGATCAAACTAGGTATGGAGATACAGATGATCTAATCTCGGACATGTAATATATCGCAAAACAAAGGTATTAAGTTACATGTGTATAAGGTTCACACGATCACAGAAGTCATCTTTGAATATGTGGGAGTTAGTACGGATCTCCAGGTCCCGCTGCTGATTATTGATCAGAGAGGGGTCTCGATCATGTCTACATTATTAGCGAACCATAGGGTGACACAATTAAGGGATACCGAAACCATTTGGAGCAAATAATATGCTAGAGAAAGAAAACGGAAAGCGCAGGAATTTATTTCACTAGACACAAAAACTATTTTGGTTGAAATTGTTGAAACTGGTTCTGCATGTGAAATTGAATACTAGCAAGGGGTTTTATGTGAATGTTTATTAATTAAAGTAATTAACAAAATTCCAAATAAATAAATAAATAAAAGAGTTTTATTTAAATGAGAGCTTGCATTAAATTTGGTGGAAATTTAATGCATGTGAGTGGATTTTTGAGTGGAGGCTCTTTTATGGGAGTGGAGGCTTTTCATTTTGAGTGGGAGCTCCACCCACATGAATGTGGAATAGGTGGGGGAAGCCACCATGCCTGGCGCCATGCCCCTTGGGTGTGCCCCCCTCTCCTCCTCTGAAAGCACACCTCCTCGTGAAGGATCTCTCTCTCCCTTTAGAATTTCCCCATGGTCTCGGATCAGCAAGATACATGTTCCCGATGGCTTTTTATGGAAGGATTTGTTGCTTCCGCTGCTTCGCTGGAGCGAGGGCGCGGAGGTTGTCGAGGTACCTGGACGTGTGTGCAATCATGGATGCACCATTGCTTTGCGGTGCTGGACTAGATGGTGCTAGACCTGCTGGACCGGATGGACTTCTTCTCGATCTTGAGACCGGTAAGCGTTCAACTACATCATCCACGAGTACAACCTCATTAACGCTATTCAGTCTTCGAGGGTATGTATTCTATGGATGTATATCCACCCGTTGCTTGTATCTAGTAGATAGATCTTGGTACATAGTTGTTATCATCGTAGGAAATTTTTATTTTCTATGCTGTGAACCCTACAGTGGTATCAGAGCCGGATCTCTGCGTAGATGCTTTGCACGGGTAGTACACATATGTATATGTTGGCGATGATGATCATTTTATTGCTTCTTAGTTGTACTTTGGATATTGGTGGCATAGTGGGATGAAGCGGCCTGGACAAACTTTACATGTCCTCGCACATGAGACCTGTTCCACGCTTGACAAGCAACTAGTTTTGCATAAGTGGCTAGCGGGTTTCTGTCTCTCCTACTATAGTCAATATCTAATTTGCGACGAGTTGTCAACAATTTGTTTATCCTTGTTGTGGTTCATGTTCGTAGGTAAGAACTTCTATCTTCAAAAGCCCTAAGCCACGTAAAACTTGCAATGGATAAATTAGAGGCATCTAGTTTAGATTGTTGCTGGGCTAGTGTCATGATATGGTAATGTTGTAAGTAAAAGTATAAGTCGATACTCTTACAACACACAAAACGTTTAAGTTCCATAGACCTTGGCCTTACACATAAAGGAATGATGAGGATCATACCACGATGCACATGATGGAGATCAAGTGCAAGAACCATATCATTTCATTTATTAACATGTGATGTTTGTTGTATCTTATATTGCTAGTTTGGTGTTTTATTAGCATAATAAGATGATCCCTCATTTAAATATCAAGATAAAAATGTGTTCTTCCTTAAGTATGCACCGATTATGTTTCGTCGCTCCAAGACATCATGTGATGATCGGGTGTTCTTGGATCCATGATCATATTTCGGGTGTAAGACAGTTTACACACCCGAATACTAAGGTTCTTACTTGGCGAGCCTAGCATGTACAGACATGGCCTCAGAACAGGGACCGAAAGATTAAGCATGAGTCATATGAAAGATATGATGTCTATTTGATCTCGCCTTTGAAGCTACACCAACTCACGTGATGATCGGACTTGGTGTAGTGGATTTGGTTCATGCAATCACTAAAAAGACACGAGGGATGTCGTTTTTGAGTGGGAGTTCATTTATAATTTAGATTAGTAGAACTCAATTTATCATAAATTAAATCAAATTGAATTTGCATAATTTGTTGTAGTCATTGGCATTCGTTCACCACCTTATGCTTAGTTGTAATTGAGATAATAGAACTATAGAATTCTGAATATTTCCTTTAAGAACTGGTATCGTATTGTGTTGAGGGTCAATCTAAAGTTTAAAGTCCCATTGCAAACTTTCAGCAAACTCTGTTTACTCCGTGAAATTTAATAATTGGTATTCTTAAGTATCATGTTTGCCTCCATGGTTCTTGATTTAAATATCAAGATTATCTAGGAGCTGAAAGAATTGTTCTAGAAACCATCATGTGTGGCAGATATAACGATATCTAAAACAATGTTTTGGTTGCAATATGATAGAGTATAATATATGTTCTCATATTGGATGAGAATTTGCAAAGGTTGGAGATGCTAGACATCCTAATCATCCAAAAGGGTTTTGGAAAGTAATGTTATACTCACGATTCGCCTTTATAAGATACATTAGCTTGATCATGAAAGTCGTCATGATAAGGATGAATAGAAGATGTATGTAAATTGTTTACTATACTAAAAGATTACTAAAGAATGGATTTTGAAAGAATGCCGATCATTTGATGATGGTGATCTACTTCAAAGTGCAAGTCCAACGGTATTATTACTTGAATATACATGCTTTGGACTATGTGTCATGTATATGGCGCCACTGTTGATGTTGATAGATTATTTTAAAAAGGAAAAGGAAATGCTAAAAGAGAATTATAAAATATATTTGGCAGAAAAGAAAAGACGGGAAATATCCAGTTTAGGTATATAGATGATATACATGTTATGGTTGTATTCTTTGCTTGTTAAACAATATGGTTCTTGGGTATTGGATACCGAATTGGTTGGTACGAAATTTCATAAAGAATGGCGCAATTCATGAACCACAATGGCCTAAGTAACTAGCAAGAGAATATGTGATGATGTTCATTGAAAACAAACAAACCGTTGTTTATATTTCCCGTTGACATCAAAGCTTGCCTTCAAGATTTGTTTTAATAATAGTTTTTTAAATCAAGTATTATGAGAACAAAGATTGTTCAAATAATTACCGTATTCCATATAATATGGATGATTTACAAATCTAGTTGTCACATCCATAAAATCCTAATCCTAAAATGTCGCAAGACAAATGATTGAAAGATCACTTACAAAGTGACATCGCCGTTTAAATTATATTGGAAATAAAACATGAAGAAACTCCATTTTCATGGATTTTGGAGTCTTTGATTTGATCAAGTGACGCTTGTGAGACTTTCCTCGGGATAATTAAAACTTCGTTCAAAGGCCAAAGAAGAATGGACGACTAAAATATTGAAATTTATACATATCGATGTATGTACTCCATTATGTGTAGTCGTAAGTGATGGATTTCAACTTCATATACTTTCTCCAGAAATTTGAGTGAATATTCACTTAATGAGAAAGAAGTATGAAATATTTGAAAACATTCAAAGACTTTCAAGATGAAGTGGAAAATCATTGTAAAAAGAAAAAAATGATTTATGATTTTATCATAAAGGGATTTATTTGAGTTGCAAGTGTAACAAGAAAATAAATGATTTATGATTTCATCATAAAGGGATTTATTTGAGTTGCAAGTTTAGCAAATCACCTAGATTTACATCTCCCGAAACTCCATAGGAATATGGAGTGTTTGAGATTTGTAATGAAACCTTGTTTGACATGGTTGGATCAAACGTGTTATTTATAAAAATGCCATTATGTTTTAAAAGATTAAAGCTTTAGAGACTACCGCTTTTACAGTGAAAAGAGATCCATCTTGATCCATTGAAATGACACCTGGTTTGGGGTAAAACCTAAGTTGTACTTTCTTAAAATTTTGGTATGCTAAGAATAAGTAAGATATTTACAACCAAAGTCGGATGAGCATGTCTTTGTAGGTTATTTCGAATAACCATTGGATATTCCTCCATAACACCGAAGACAAAAGGGTTTGTCGCTTGAAATGTGAAGTTTCTTGAAAACGAATTTTTTCGCAAAAGTTAAGTGGGAGGACAATAGTATTTTGAAAAGGTTAACGGACCTTAGCTATATGTACTGAGTTGCGCAACGCCGGAAAACGTTCTGGAGGCATCCATAATGCTCATGGCTCACGTGCCTCAAAGGTTGTGGTCACGGAGGTCTAAGTTCCTATTGAACCAAGTAGGTCGGATAAATAATCAAATACTAAGATTTGAGAATAAATCATTATTGTTTGACAATGATGAACCGAATACATGCAAAAAAAAGCGATGATGGGCTCTGACTCTGTCAAATGGATTGAATCCATAAAATCCGTGATAGTTCCATACACGAGAAATCAAGTTTTTTGAACTTGGAAGACCCTCCGGAAAGGTGTAAAAACCTATCGGTCGTATTTGGATCTATAAAGAAACAGGATGTTTCACATCTATGAAATAGTCGACATGTCGTAAAGTTTTTTACGACAATGTTCAAGGAGTCGACTATGACAAGATTTGATCTTTCATAGCGATATTTAGTATGGACGGATTAAAGTAGCAACCACTACATATAATATGGTATATGGTAGATGAATAAACAAAACAAAGTTTTTCTAAAAGAATGGTTACCTAGGACGTGTGCATGACACGATCCAAAGGGTTTGTTAATTCAAAGGATGCTAAAAGGGCATGCAAACTTCAATTGTTGAAGTAAGCATCGCGGAGTTGGAATCTTCACTGTGATGAAACTGTTAAAGGAGTTTTTCATCAGGAGACGATGAAGATGCTTACATTTGCAAGAAATTAAGTGGGAGCGCTGAGACATATTTCTAATACATTATGTGGAGGACATCTTGTTGATTGGAAATGATGTATCTTTTATTGACAAAGGTTAAGAATTTCATTTCGATGAAAGGCTTAGGCAAAACCCGAATATTTAGCATGAATGTCTACATCGATAGACTGTGACGATAATATGGTTATGCCAAACATACATATATGAGATATTGAAGGAGTTCAATATAGAAACGACGAGAAACGGTTCTTGTCGCATGGAAAATAATTGAATCAAGATTCAAGTGTATCGACACTTGATAAGTGAAACAAGATTCAAGTGCTTTGACACTTGATGAGTGCAATCACAAGAATGTTTTGATCAATCATACCATGATATGTGCACATCGAGATATGTCCTATGCTCTAAATGTTATGAGCATATACCAGAATGAATCATAAAATGATCATTGGACGATAATAAGGAAATTCTTATGATCTTTTGGAAGAACTAAGAATATATTTGTGTAGAGGTGACAAAAAATTACAAATAGTTTATTGTAAAACGTTACATTGATACTAGTTTCCTCACAAAATACAAATTAAGTTCATCTCAATTTAAACTATGGGTGGCACAATAAAATGGAAAGAAAGTTTCCATGATGGATTTGGATGAATTCCAAAGTTAAGACATTGTGACGGATACTACAACAAAAGGCTAAGTATATGACTGCTATAGTAGCAGCAAAGGAGGGCATTGATGACCCACAAGTATATGGGGTGTATCGTAGTACTTTCGATAAATAGGAGTGTCGATCCCAACGAGGAGCAGAAAGTGCTGAACAGTGGTATGGAGCAGGAAATCCCTGTGAATACTTAGCAAACGGATTTTTAGTGGTTTTCTGACAAGGCAACAAAACAAAGAGCAAGTAACAGAAGTAACGAACAAACGGAGCAAGTGGCCTAATACTTTCTTAGCAAATGACAAGCCGGTGGAAATACTTATAAGGACGAAACGTTCTCGAGGACACACGGGAATTCTGTGAAGTGCTTTCGTTGTAAATAGCTGAGTACTCTTCTTTGGTCTTTGTAAGTGTTGTGTGGGTGAACCTGTGCTAACATACTGCCCTTCCTAGGACTAATACATACTTGTGATTAAACCCCCTGCAAACATCCGTAACTATAGGAAAGTAATTAAGATATAAATCTAACCACAGCCTTAAACTCTGAGATCCTATGCTCCCTTGTGCAAAGGTGTCCTAACGGGGGTTCAGGTTTCTCTCACTCTGGCAACCCCATGATTAGTAGCCAAATACACAATGCATCCCCCTAGGCCCATAAATGGTGAAGTCTCATGTAGTCGACGTTCATATGACACCACTAGAAGAATAGCACCACAACTTAAATACTAAACCATTGAATAATAACTCATCACAGATTCACTACTAACAACATGACTTCTCCCATGTCCTCAAGAACTAAACAAACTACTCACAAGACATCATATGGATCAAGATCAAAGATGATATGATAATGGATAACAATCTGAACATAAACAATAATCCAATGGTTCCACTCATAAGCATCAACTACTATATTAATTAACACCGGAAAGTTTCCCCTAATGAACTAAGCAATATCCAACACAATTGTTACAGCGGGACGGAGTGGTGATGATGGTTCTGGTGGAGATGATGGTGTGGATGATGATGATGATGATCCCGATGAAGCCTAGCTTGATGATGGTGTAGATGGCGACGGTCTCCCCTCTCCGGGAAGGAATTCCCCCGACAGAAATCTGTCTGCCGGAGAGATCTTTCTCTCTCAGTGTTTTCCGCCTCCCAGAGGCGGCGGAAGTCTATCTGTGGTCGCCCCCCCCTAGTGTTAGGGTTCCGTAGGGAAGATATAAGCGAAGGGGAGGAGTCGGAGGCCGAGCAGGTGGGCCAAACCCACCCTAGGCGTGGGGTCAGGTGGGCCCGCGCCTAGGGGGTGTGGGCCCCCTGCGGCCCCCCTTCGCTCCTCCTTCTGGCTTCCTTCGTCTTCTGGTAAAATAATATGTTTCCATATTAATCTGGTATTTTTCTGATCTTCACGAAATTGCACCGAAACACCATCTTTTCCATCAGAATCCAGACTCCGGCAGTCCAATCTCTAGGAATCATCCAACATGCATAAATAGATGAAAAACCATAAGTAATACCTCATAGTAAGACAAATATCAATGAATAGAGGTAAATTATGATATATTATTGTGATGCAAATTGGGCGTATCAACTCCCCCAATCTTAGACTTCGCTTGTCCTCAAGCGAATATTGATCTCAATAAACATGTCCACAGGTTTATGGAGTGAAGTGTCGATAAAAGAATACGAACAAGAAGCATCACACTTACCATTGCACAACTCATAGAAGAAAGCAACTCACCATTATATAACTTATCTTGCAACCAAGTACAACAGTCACAAATAGAGATGCATAAAGATCAATCATAGTTGGAGTTGGCAAACTTGTTCTTGGTCAGAGAACACCTGGTAAACAGTTTCACAAAGCTTTTTTGTAGAAGTTTCAAAACAGGAGCACTCTTTGCTCAAAAAGGTTTTTCACAAGTGAAGGCTTTCAAAGTAATACTCAATATATAAGAGTTTTGTGCAAACAAGGAAGATGAAGAACATGATTGAATAAATCACCATGTGAATGCTTGAAACATAACAACTCAAAAGCTTGCTGGAGAAAGAGAGGAAGTAGGTTTACTGACTCAACTAGTAACTGGTAGAAAGGTCCCTTCTTAGAGGGTAGCAGGGATTACAAGTCATAAAGAGGTTCCAAAAGATTATGGTACTTACTAGCTTTGAGCCCTCATTGCCCCTATCATAAGCATCTTTAGATGATTAAGGTTAAAGTGAACAAAGATGGAGTATATGCTTGATAAAATATAAGTTGGCAATCTCATGTCCCTTGAATATGAGGGCCACTCCTCATGCATACTCAACTTTGGGTCTAGGTAAGTTCTTGTCACTGTAAGTATTTGCATATCATTGAGAACCGCCAGCGGGGTACCCCTTGCACATGGTACAGGAGCTTTACCATAACCAAAATGACAAGGCAAGCAGACAATGAGCATCTCAAAAATCTTTTTATTTACTATGCATATAGCTTTTTATTGAGGATGCTTCATAGATGACTCACTATGATGATGTTGCAAGTTTCCACCATGATTAAGCATGGCTTAGGCTAGTGATACGTTGGAAACGTATCTATAATTTTTTATGCTCCTTGCTTGTTTTGTATCTACTTTGCTTTGCTTTGTCTATAATTTGAGGTGTTTTTATATCTTTTCTGGAACTAACCTATTAAAAAGATGCCACAGTGCCAGTTGCCTATTTTCTTCTGTTTTTGGTTCCAGAAAGGCAGAAAAAGTATTATCGGAATTGGACGGGACAAAAGCCAAAGTTATTATTTTTCCCGAAGCAACACGGAACCACGAAGCAGAGCCGGAGGGGGGGGCACCCTAGGTGCAGGAAAGAACTAGGGGCGCCTGGATGGGGTGTGGGCCCCTGGACCCCCACCGACCTTGATTCAAGCGCCTATAAGAGCCCCCCGATGAGAAAACCCTAGCCAATCCATCAGAAATCCACGAAAACCTCCGTAGCGCCGCCGCCACCGAAAGGGAGATTCGGGGGATAGAAAGTCTCTGTTCCGACACCCTACCGGGACGGGGAAGTGCCCCCAGAGCCATCTCCATCGATCTCCATCGCCATCTTCATCACCGTTGCTGATTCCCATGATGAGGAGGGAGTAGTTCTTTCTCGAGGCTAAGGGCTCTACTGATAGCTATGTGTTCATCTCTCTCTCTCTCTCTATGCATGATCTTGTGGTCATGAGCTTTGTAATCAAGTAGATCTACCTTGCTACTCTAGTGCTTCATTAGATCTCTGCTCTCCCCATGTGTGTGAAAGTGACAGCGTGCATGCCATGGTGGCACTTAGGTTTGAGTCTACATAAATACTCTTTGTGCGTTAATAGATTTATGCTTTTCCCCACGTGTGTGAAAGTGACAGCGTGCATACCGTGTGTGGCACTTTGGCTAGATTGAATATTTGTTATGAGTTATATTTGGAGTTGGATGTCTCTATGAAATTGTGGTGTTTGTTGGAACCATCTAGCGCTCAAGGGTACAGTGTCGGGTTATCTAGATTGGGGAAGGCCCTACCATGGATTAGAGTGTCCAACCAGAGAGTAGTTAAGACTAGTATCATGAAGAGATGATATTTATATGAGAGAGTGTTCACTAGTGAAAGTATGATCCCTAGGCCTTGTTTCTAAACATTGAAACACCGTTTGGTACTAGATCTGTTGCATGTTTGCTTGCTTTAGTCTTTACCTCACCGTCAAGCTCTTTTCTCGCACCGTTACCACTTGTATTTCACTATCTCTTCGCCGAACTAGTGCACCTATACACCTGACAAGTGTATTGCGTGTGTTGGGGACACAAGAGACTTCTTGTATCTTGATTGCAGGATTGCTTGAGAGGGAATACCTTTGACCACTTCCTCCCTGAGTTCGATAAACCTTGGGTGATCCACTTAAGGGAAACTTGTCACTGTTCTACAAACCTCTGCACTTGGAGGCCCAACAATTGTCTAAAAGAATAGAAGTGCGTAGACATCAAGCTCTTTTCTGGCGCCGTTGCTGGGGAGGTAAGGTAAAAGGTACTCATATCCTCTAGTGTGAGTGCTCGAAGGTATTTCCTTTAGATTCTGCAGTTTTGTCTTTTTGTTTCTTGTTTTCACTAATTAGGCTTAATGGAAAACAACAACAAAATTAGAGAGCTTTTTAGTATTTTTCCTAAGTTAGAACTTGAGTGGCTTGAAAAGAAAATCAAAAAACATATGGAACCTTCTTTGCATGCTAATAGCAATGTTATTAGTATGAATTTTTTGAACACCATTGTTACTAATGGTATTGGAAATGTCTAAGCTTGGGGAAGCTAGTTTTTATGAGAAAGATCTTTTTAGTTCCCCGTCTTTAGGGAAGAAAATTTGCTCTGATGGTACTTTATCTCCCATATGTGGCAATTCTAATGATTCTCGTGATATTTTAAAGACACATACTGAAAGTGTCCCTTTTAAAATACCTATTGGAATTGTTGAATGTGTTATGAATAACTGCTATTTTGGAGATGGAACTGTCCATCCTAGTGATCATTTACTCTTTATACATGAATTATGCGAGTTGTTCAAGTGTGCAGGTATTTCAATGGACCAAGCTAAGAGGAAGCTATTCCCTTTCTCACTTAGGGGCAAAGCAAGGGAGTGGTATGAGCTACTAGATGATCCTCATCATTTGGAGTGGAAGGAACTTGAATCTCTCTTTTATTTTAAATTTTTATTCTCCTCATGAAATTCATAAAGATAGGAACTATATTTATAATTTTCATCCTCATGAGGGAGAAAGTATTGCCCAAGCTTGGGGGAGATTGAAGTCACTAATGCTCAAATGTCCCATTCATGATCTCCCCAGTAATGTTGTTATCAATAATTTTTGTGCAAGGCTTTCAGGGCACTACAAGGACTATCTAGATACCTGTTCAGAGGGATCCTTCACAAGTAAGAAGGTCAAATCTAAGTGGTATCTTCTTGAAACAATTCAAAGCAATACTGAAGATTGGGATAACGACAAAGGTAAAGAACTAGGTATAAACTATGAGCATGATTGCATTAAGTCTTTCGCTGAAACTACTGATTTTCAAGACCTTAGTGCTAAATATGGTCTTGATCCTCAAATTCTTGTTAGATGCTATAGAGCCTTTTCTTCCCATATTAATGCTCCTAAAGAAAAATGGGACATGTATCATGAAACTTTTAAAGACACTTGCATGGAAAATGAAAATGTTATTAATGATTGCAATAAACATGCTCAAACTTTT
Organism: Avena sativa; assembly: GCA_916181665.1. Classification (NCBI taxonomy): domain Eukaryota; kingdom Viridiplantae; phylum Streptophyta; class Magnoliopsida; order Poales; family Poaceae; genus Avena; species Avena sativa. The sequence continues at coordinate 262,597,270 of OV702284.1, read as the reverse complement.
GAAAGTATTATTTCTTATAAACATGTTAATTTTTGTGGTATGCATAGACCTTGTGAGAGGAATCAAATAGAAGAATAATATTGTATCACCCACTGGAATGAAAAAACTAGAAAGTGGTATAAGGCTCTAGATGATCTTGGTAAAAAAATTGTGCCCTCTACCCTTTTATTTGTGAACTCTACTGTGAAGTGGGTCATTTCAATTTTCAATGCTCAGGCCATATGAGTACTGCAAGCTTGTATTGTGATAACGCGATCACTGATAATCAACATGATGAACTTACATTGTTTTTGGGGTGTGAAGAGTTATCAAGAAAAACTTCTTTGGTAGACATGAGTGCTTTTGGTATGAATTGTGTCCTGCATGGGTGTCATATTTATTGTGTTGATAATTGCCACGCGAATACTTACATATAAAATCTTATAAAAGATGACATTTTACCAAATTATGACAGGACTGATATGTGTTTTGATCTTATTAATGAAAAGGAGGAGTCGTCCAAAGTTTCTTCTATTGTCTCTAACAATAAGCTAGGGTATGTGGAGAAGCTTCCTTTCAAGCCTCTCCCTCCTAAAGAGGAGAAGAAGAAGAAGAGGAGTAAAAGGAGAGAGGAAACGGTATCTTCCTCTAATCATGTTGCTCCTATCATAGTTTTTGCTGATGAGTCTGAACTAGATGATGTTCCTATGCCTGTTACATATAGTAGTGATCATGATTGGGAAAAGCACACCACTTTTGATATTGAAAATCTCTTTGGTACCAATTCTAAAAATGATGATATTAATAGTTGTTGTGCTATTAGTGCTATCCATGTTCCTTCCAATGATGATATGTTTACAAATGAACACACTTGGGAAGATAGCTATTCTATTGCTTATGATGATATTATACCTCCAATACATGATGATTACAATGACGAGTATGATATTTTCAGTCCACCCACTATTGAGGAGGAAATTAATTGTGATTACCAGATGACTCCTATATTTGACGATTATGGTGATGAGAATAGTAATGATAGCTATTTTGTTGAATTTGCTCCACTACAATTAATAAGAATGGCTATTCTTATGTGGAGAGTAATAATCATTTTAAGCATGTGGCTCATGATAAGAATGTTTTATGTGATAGATATATTGTTAATTTTATTCACGTTGCTACTGAAAGTTATTATGAGAGAGGGAAACATGGTTTTATGTATCTCAATAATATTAAGTTTCCCCTCTTTATGTTGAAAATTTTGAAGTTGCATTTGTTTTGCTTTCCTATGCTTGCTGCTTTGTGCTTTCATGCCTTGTTTCTTTACAAGATTCCTATGCATAGGAAGTGGGTTAGACTTAAATGTTCTTTGAATTTGCTTCTTGATGCTCTCTTTTAAATCAATTCATATTTCTTATGTGAGCATCTTCTCAAGCTATCAAGCCTAACTTAAAGGCGTTAAACAAAAGTACTTGTTGGAAGATAAACCAAGAGTTTCCTTGAGTCTTGCAAGTTATTACTACTATAATGACCTCTCCTTATCCTTTTTGTTTGCATTTTTTGCCAAGAATGACCTCTAATGAGAGGGAACTAAGATTTGGGGAGTTGCTATCCCGAAACAGATTTTTGTCCTCCACCAATTCGTGAGGAGGCTCTGTAACTCGGATTGAGCTCAAAAATTACAAATAAATCCCCCAATATGTTGGCTAACTTTCGTTAGTTCAATATTTTTTGATTTGATCAACAGAAGATGTTCGAAAAAATTCGTTTCTACCTGCTGGTCTGTTTTGACAGATTTCTGCAATTATTTGCATTTGCTTCTTATTGATTCTTTTTTGAGCTCTCTTCAGGTAAATTGAGTTTCTTTGAAGGAGTTACTTCAGTAGCTTGTGTTTTTAGTGAAAAGCCTTGCTGTTCCAAAGATTTTCTAGTGGTCTAATATCTTTTGAATAAGCTAATGTTGCTAATGAAGATTGTGTGAAGTTTTGTATGAAGGAAAAATTTCAGGTGTAGCGAGAGAATGATGCAATGAGACGAAGAATGGACAAAAGCTCAAGCTTGGGGATTCCACCATGGTGTCACCCCAATAAATACCCAAGGCATCCCCTTCTTCATCAATAAAAAGCTCAGGTCTGTCTAGACACTTCACTTTTATTGTTTCATGCACAGTTCTGTTGTTCTTGGAGCGTCTTAGTTTTCGTTTTCTTTGCTTAGTTTGTTTAGTTTGCTTTAGTAGTTTGGACCCCCGTTCTCGCTGTGTTGTTTTGCAAATAAGTTTGTTTGGTGTTTGGAAAGGAGTAGTAAGTTCACTACTAGGAAAATGATTATAGGTAGATTTTAATCCTGTGGCGCATATAGGGAAAATGATCCACTAAAATTAATTTTGTGGTGCATATAGCAAATGCTCCACAGAATTCTTGCAATTCTGGAGTAAGAATTCCGTGGCACATATAGCCATATGCGCCACAGAATTGTTGTGGGCCCCATGTGGGCCTGACCCAGCACATGGGCATGCCAGAATTCTGTGGCGCATATGGCTATATGCGCCACAGAAAGTGAGAATTCTGTGGCGCATATGCCACATAATTTATAGCCATATGCGCCACAGAATATGCGAAACAGATCTAAAATAAGGTGGCATCCCCTCCTACCTACCACCACCCTTTCCCTTCTTCCCACCTCCAACTAGCTCGTCCTCTCCTCCCTCCCACTCCATTTTGCTCATACTCACCTCCATTGTTGATAGCTAGACCTACTTTGGTTCATGTACTTGTGAGGGAAGCTACTCCTACTTTGTAAAGGTACTACACTACCCATACTTTGCTCCTCCACCGTTATGCCTATGCATGATTATGGATTTGTGAGGTGTGCATGGGTACTTGTGTGTGATGCCATGTTTTGTGTGGCCGGCGAGTCTCGAAGCATGCATGTATATATGGATGTTTTGTAGAAGATTGGTCCCGCGGGCGGTGTGCGATGGCGAGACGATGTTCCTTCGCTTTGTGTTGTGTTTGTTGAATGCATGCATGCTTGCTTCTGGAGTAGCTTTGTGTTGTGCTTGAATGCATGTTGCTGGCACCAGGTGCATGGAGGTTTGCCGAAATGTTGATACATGTCCATTTCGGCAAATTTCTACACTAGCCATATGTCCTACTTTTAGGATAGGTCATGCCGAAATTTTCCGGCGATCATGCATATATGTGTGCGCATCATTTGTGTGCGCATGGTTCTAACACTCTCTCTTTAATTTGGTCTATGTTCACGCGCAGGCGACCATGGTCATCCATATGAGCGAACGCTGGGTGGTTAGATACAAGGCTGACGCGGTGGCCGATATGGTTCAGAACAACATGACGAAGATAAGATGTCCGTGCCGAACGTGCAAACACCGGAAGTGGATCAACCCTGATTCCGGACAACTGGAGTCTCACCTTCTCACGCGTGGTTTCATGCCCGTCTTCTTAGTGAATGAGCCACTGACAGATGGCGGTGGCCATGATGAAGAAGAGGCCGGGGGCGGGGGAGAAGACGAAGGGTCTCCCGGACATGGTCATCATGACGAAGGAGAAGATGATGATCATCATGAAGAAGGAGATGTCGACGGACACGATCATCCTGTCACGACCCGGGATCAAGGCTAGACAAATACCAGATCCTCATCTGATATAAGCCTAACCTAAATTCCAAAACGCGCAGGGAAAGATCGGTAACATTACAGAACATACAAACCATACATTAATAAGGTAAACTCTTAAGAGATTTACAAACCAGTCATACAAGCCAGGGGTCTCAGACCCATCATTACATCAAACAACGGAAGCAAACAAGTTGTTCTAAACAACAAACTTAGCAAAGGGCCTAAGAGGCCATAAACAGAAGTAGCGACCCTTCCATAGATCCTAGGCTGCTGCCCGGGAACCCCGACTACTCGTCGACTTCGACGTAGAAACCACCTTTAGTTGGATTAGCATCATCTGTGGAAAACATCAACGAAGCAAGGCTGAGTACAGGGTGTACTCCGCAAGACTTATGGCTAGTGGATTTATTTTGCATAAAGCCATCTTTTGTTTTCAAAACAAGAGGGAGAAGAAACTCGTCTAGTCAGATCATTTTCAAAAGGGGATAAGAAGACTTCAACTCTAGCTCTTAGAATCATCTTTGATATCCTCCAAGTATCATCATCAACTGAACCTCTCTTCCCGAACTACCCCCTCAACAACCCCGAGGAAGTATTCCAGATCTCACTTTAGTTGACAAGTTTTAACATTCGGTTATAGTTCTCTATGATCTTCACGTACGTTCCCATGTCGTCCATAACCGTGGACACGGCTTTTCGAAAAGATTATTAACCCTGCAGGGGTGCACAACTTTACCCACACGTACCAACCGATTCTTAATGCCTAATTTTTAGCCCTCTTCCTTGGAAGGCCGACAGAGAGTGGTTGACCACGACCTTTACCTTCCTTTCGCCGAGACCATGAGTCACGCACTAGGGAGATGCCGCCATAACGGGTCAAGTACCGAAGCCGGTTCCTAATGATGTGTGCGGGGTTCAAGATTACGGATGCCGGGCATCTCTTGTTCCCGGCCATGCTTACCTACCTATTATGAATGCATCTCCTTCACCTCCATTCAAGAACAACCAAGATGCGTATGTCGAATGGAAAGCCCAAACTATGTGACTCATGGAATCTACTAGGCAAGTTAGTGAGTCGAGGGGGTTTCCAGGCTCCCGTGTGGTTGTACGCTCATCTTGGTTCAAGAGGCGAGAACATCAGGTCCTAAGGGTGGCAAGTATGGGACTACAAAAACCACAACCCACGTGGCCTCCCGTACAAGCCTTAGCATGTTTATTATCCATCTCTGATCACATCACATATCCTACCATACTAGATTCATCCTTATCTCCGGTGCATCACATGAATGATCAGCATTCGACCACTAAGCATGGCTAAGCTTGACTGAACTGTGGCACTAGCGATGCTCATAAGCCAAACCCTAGTTATGCTAGGAGCGGTGGATCAGGTAATATAGTTCACAAAGGGAAACATGCATCAGATAGGATTTCTCTGTCTACTGACAAAAGACTATTGAACCGAATGCATATGACGAGAATGAAATACTTTGTAATCATAGGATTCATATGTATGAGTGGGGCTTCGCTTGCCTTATCTGTTGTTGGACTGGTACTGCTCTTCGGTGGCGTTGACTTCAGCTTCGGGGTCGGTTCCTATTCACGAGAACCAATCACCGGAAAAGAGAAAGCAACACTCAACACATGACATGTGCAATGCTCATACAATATGGATGATATGACATGTTAAATAGTGTTGAATTGAACCCTAAAACATGCTTGGTCACTTTAAAGGGAGTCTGAAAAGTCCAAATCCTAAAACAGGGGAATCATCGGAATCACCTATGGGGTTCAATTGGTTCTTCGAATTAAATTTTCCATCAAAGTTGATTAACAATGTATGATTATAGCTTAGCTGGATAGGTTTCATTTTTCTGTACATTTTGGTATATTATTTATATTTTTCTGATTTAAAATGAACTGGTTATGAATTTCCCAAATTTTAATTCATTTTAAATCATTTTTGGAATATTTAAAATAATTTCCAAACTTGGGCCCACATGTCAGACTTTTAAATCATTTCAGAAAATATTTACAGAAAATAATAAAACCCTGACAGGCAGGGCCCACCTGTCATACATTTTCCATTTAATAATTTAATTACAGAAAACATTTATAGAATTGATAAAAAGAAAAGGAAAAGAATATTGCACAGGCATGACGCCATGCTGATGTCATCCATGGCAACTTCGCAGATCATCGATCGATCGACTGATCCATGGCTCGCGGGGCGACGGGGAGTAGCGCGCTGGAAACGGACGAGTGCGGGGAGCCAAAAAGTGGCGGCGTCGCTGTGGATTGACCACCAGAGCATGGCCGGCGACGACAAACAACAACGGCGTCTGCAGACGCATAGCGACAGCTCGAACCAGAGAGGGAGGGAGACGATGGGGAGGTCTAGGGGGACCTCAAGCTCACCACGAACGCGTCGGTGGTGATGGGGAGGCAGGGCGAGGTCGGACGGTGATGAATCGATGGTGACAACGGCGGCGGCTGACGACGCTTCTTGCTCGTTCCGGCCACAGGAGGTCGTCCCGGCTCGCGTTCTTCGAGGAGGAGGACGAGGGCGGTGAGGTGAAGCTCCTGGACACCTCGTCTAGGCGAGGGGTGCTCGGAAACAACGGCGACAGGCGGTTCCCGGTGGCTAGGGTTTGGTCCTCGCGCGGGAAAGAGAGGTTAGAGAGGGGGAGAATGCGTGCTAGGGTTCTCCGGCAGCGTCGGCGTGGTATTTGTAAGCGCTGGCGGGCGGCGGCGCGTATGTTGGCGCATCTCTGGCGACAGACGGCGGACGGCGCGACAGCGATCTGATTCCTCGTCGGGGACGAAGACGACGACGGAAAAAATGGATCGAAGCGGTATTGGGCTAGAGCGGGCCGGAACGGGCCGGCTACTAGGCTGCGCATGGGCTAGGTTGGGCTGCAAACGGGCTGCAGAAAAGGGAAGGCACGCGACTGCACTAGGAGGCATATAGAGATGGTAGAGAGATAGGCTCGGCCCAGGTTAGGTTAGAAACCTGTTTTATTTCTAGAAAACCTTTTTCTTTTCTGTTTTTCTGATTTCCTTTTATATTTTGAATTTTAAATCTGTTTTGAATAATTTCCAATCACAGAAACTTTTATAATATAACTGAAAACACTAAGGGGCCCTTGGTACTGATTGGTATCCATGCACTTTGTGTTTCTTTCGAAATATTTTCAAAACCAGATGAATGTTTCAAATAGAGAGGGGAGTTAGGGTTTAGGGTTTTGTTGGTTCTTTCTTGATTAAACCAGAATGCAAGTGTTATGCATGCATGCAATGCTCAAACATATCTTATTTACATTACACAAAAGGTGGTACGTTACAGCTCTACCCCACTTACAAGAATCTCGACCCGAGATTCCTAGGTTTTAGAAAAGAAGGCAGTGTACTCAGATCGGAGACGATCTGCACGTTCCCAGGTTGCTTCTGACTCGGAGTGATTAGACCATTGAACTTTCAGGAACTTGATGGTTTGACGACGAGTCTTGCGCTCGGTTTCATCAAGGATACGAACAGGGTATCCTCGGTAGGTTAGATCATCTTGGAGATCCAGAGTTTCATGGTCCACACCACGAATGGGATCTTTGAAGCAACGCTTGAGTTGAGACACATGAAAAATATCATGAACCTCTGGAAAAGTTGAAGGTAGGTCCAATTGGTAGGCAAGCTCACCCCGCTTGGAGAGAATGCGAAAGGGACCAACGTAGCGAGGAGCCAATTTTCCTTTGATACCGAATCGATGGACACCCTTCAGAGGAGTGACCCGGAGATAAACTTGATCACCAACTTCATAATGAACATCAAGATGATGACGATCATAGTTGGACTTCTGACGAGATTGAGCGGCCTTCAGACGCTCTCGAATTATGCGAACTTGATATTCTGCTTCTTGGATCATATCCGTACCAAAGAATTGTCTTTCGCCAGTTTCTGTCCAGTTCAGAGGTGTTCGACATGTTCTCCCATACAGAAATCGGAAAGGTGCCATGCCAAAACTGGATTGAAAACTGTTGTTATAAGAGAACTCTGCAAAAGTAAGACATTTCTCCCAGTTCTTTCCAAAGGATATGACACACGCTCTGAGCATGTCTTCAAGAATTTGATTCACTCTTTCAGTTTGACCACCGATTTTAGGATGATAGGCTGTCTTGAAGGAGACATGAGTTCCCATTGCTTCTTGCAAACTTTGCCAGAATTTGGAAATAAACAAACTTCCACGATCAGAGATGATCTTCTTGGGAACACCATGAAGAACGACGATCCGAGAGATGTATAGATTAGCCATTTGACTAGCACGGATAGTTTCTCGAATAGGAAGTAAATGAGAAACTTTGGATAACCGATCAACTATTACCCATATGGCATCATTTTGTGCTTGTGTTCTTGGGAGTCCAGTGATAAAATCCATACCAATTTCATCTCATTTCCACTCAGGAATTTTCAATGGCTGCAGAAGTCCAGCAGGCCTTTGGTGTTCAGCCTTCACACACGGCAAATGTCGCACTCTGCAACAAAGCGAGCGATTTCTGGTTTCCTTCCACTCCACCAGAATCTTTGATGGAGATCTCGGTACATCTTGGTACCACCAGGATGGATAGACAGAGGGGATTCATGAGCTTCTAGTAGGATTAGATCTTTGATTTTCTGACTGTTTGGAACCACTAGCCAGTTACCAAAATAGAGAGTACCTTGATCATTGATGGAGAAACATTTAGCTTCACTACTTGCCACACGTTCTTTGATCTCAGTGATCTCACCATCTTGTTTTTGAGCTTCCTTGATTTGGTTCTCGAGAGAAGATTTTATTTCAAGGTTAGCAAGGAATCCACAAGGAACTACTTCAAGGTTAAGACACTTGACTTCCTCGTAGAGAGCAGGTTGGGCTTGTGAAATCATCAGATTATTGCAATAAGACTTCCGACTTAGCGCATCAGCAACGACATTGGCTTTGCTGGGGTGATAGTTGAGACCCAAATCATAATCATTGAGGAGTTCCAACCATCGTCTTTGCCTGAGATTCAGATCTGGCTGGGTAAAAAGATACTTCAGGCTTTGATGATCCGAGTAAAGTTCGCAACGGTTACCAATGAGGTAATGTCGCCACTGCTTAAGAGCATGAACAACAGCAGCGAGTTCAAGATCATGGGTTGGATAATTGTTCTCATGTGGATTCAACTGCCGAGAAGCGTAGGCCACTACATAACCATCTTGCATCAACACACAACTGAGCCCTTGAAGAGAGGCGTCACAATAGATGACGAAGTCCTTTCTTGTGTCCGGAAGGACAAGCACATGAGCGCTGGTTAGCTTAGTTTTCAAAGCTTGGAAGCTTTCTTCTTCCTTTTCTGACCATTCAAACTTCTTATCTTTCTTAAGAATATCAGTCATAGGCTTGGCTATCTTGGAGAAGTTCTCGATGAATCAACGGTAATATCTATCCATTCCAAGAAAACTTCGGACTTCCTTGACTGAAGTAGGCGACTTCCATTCCAGAATGGTCTGAACCTTATCCGGTATGACAGCAACACCACTTGCAGACACAATATGACCAAGGAAGACGAGCTCTTGTAACCAGAACTCACATTTGGAAAACTTGGCATAGAGACGATGTTCACGAAGTTTAGTTAATACCAAACGTAGGTGTTCGGCATGCTCTTCTTCGGTCTTGGAGTAGATTAGAATGTCATCAATGTATACCACGACGAACTTGTCGAGATATTCCATGAAAACGGAGTTCATGAGCCTCATAAATGTGGCAGGGGCATTGGTTAACCTGAAGGACATGACTGTATACTCGTAAAGACCATAACGAGTTGTGAATGCTGTCTTTGGGATATCCTCCTTTCTGATCTTGATTTGATGATACCCTGATCTTAAGTCCATTTTGGAGAAGACAGTGGCACCACTTAATTGATAAAAGAGGTCATTTATCCGGGGAAGTGGGTACTTATTCTTGATTGTCACCGCTTTGAGTGGACGGTAATCAACCACCATTCTTGGAATATTTGTATCCTGCTTCTTGACAAAGATGGTAGGGCAACCCCAAGAGGATGTCCTAGGTTGGATGTATCCTAGACCTTCCAGCTCTTCAAGTTGCTTCTTCAACTCAACCAACTCATGAGGAGGCATGCGATAAGGTCTTTTGGAGATAGGAGCAGTTCCAGGAACTAGCTCTATGAAAAATTCCACACTTCGATCAGGTGGCATGCCAGGCAACTCTTCAGAAAAGACATCCGGGAAATCACAGACTACATGGACATCTTGGACCTCGAGAGCTGGTAGGACATCCATGGCATACAACTCCGAGAAAGGTTTAAGGACTGCTGACGGAGACTTTGAACCATCAGTCCAATACTTGACAGTTATGCCAGCAGGAGAGGTCACAACAACTGTTCTAAGTGCACAGTCAATGACGGTTTGTTACTTGGTTAACCAGTCCATGCCCAGAATAACATCTATGTTAGTTGACTTGAGTGCATTGAGGGAAGTGGGAAACTTCTGATATGCTATATCTATCTCAACCCCATGAGTAACCCAGATGGTCTGCCAACGAGACCCAGGAGTTCTAATCTCTAGAGGAGAGTCCATAGCTTGAAAGGTGATATCATGCATTTGCACAAAATCTTGTGATATGAATATATGCGATGCTCCAGAATCAAACAAGACTGTTGCGAGAATTGAATTGACACGGAGCGTACCCATAATGACGAGTGATCTTCCTAAGCTTCCTCAATAGTGACATGGGTCAGATGACCACGTCCAGCACCTTGATCCTTATCATTGTTCTTTGCCTACTGATCATTGCGTCCGGCAGCCCTTTGGGAACACTCCCTTGAGTAGTGACCAGGCTGACCACAGGAATAGCAGGTAACTCCGGTGTGAGAACCAGCAGGAGAATGAGAATTTGCTCCACCAGTATTTGGCTGTGACTGACGAGAATTATTGCCAGAGGACTTGGGTGCATAAGGAGCACGAGGCACATCACTGTATGGAACAAAGACATGGCGCGTCTTGTTACCAGAGGAAGAAGCACGAGAATTTCCTTCTTCACGCTTCTGAGATACTTCCATATCCTTCCTTCCATGCTCTAAGGTAAGAGCCTGATTGTGCAAGTCCTGGAAAGACTAGAACTTGAAGGGCAACAAATCGTAGCGAATTGTAGGGTTAAGTCCCTTACGGAACAACTCTTGCTTATCTTCATCATTGGTCACATCCCTGGTTGCATAACGAGCCAGCGAGTGAACTCACGCCCATAGGTTTCAATATCATTGCGCCCCTGAGTCAGATCCAGAAACTCCCTACTTTTGAGGTCCATGATGGGCTTAGGGATATAATTGGCACGAAATGCTGCAACAAACTCCTCCCAGGTAACAACATGTCCCTGAGCTTGCAGATTCTGAAAACCTTCCCACCAAACACCAGCCTCACCTTCCAGTTGATAGGTGGCGAAGTTGACACGGTCAGCGGGACGGACACGAAGAGCACTGAACTTGCGCTCTATGGTGCGGAGCCAATCATCAGCTTCAAGGGGCTCCCTGGAGTGGGTGAAGATTGGAGGAAAAGAGCGGATGAAATCTCCAAGTGTGACACAGTCGTCAGGACGACGTTCAGTGTTCTGCGCCACATGCTCCAGAAGGCATTCATTCCTCAGACGGTTGGTCTCAATGTTGTTGAGAACCTCGGCCATTGTGGGAGGTGGCGGAAGTCCCTGATCAGCATTGTTGTTTCCTCGACGGCCAACAGAACCACAAGTACCAGACGACATCCTGAGGAGAAAATAGAAACCATGAGAATGGATTCACCAAAAAAAGGTACAACAAAGGATGGAAAAAACATATCAAAAGATCATGGTAGAGGTGAACATGTGGATTAAAATTATATCAATGCATTGAGTATGGCAGTAGGACAAGCATACGAAACGTATACACTACCAACTTAGATACAAACCATAACAATGGAATGCAAGCATGATGTAAAACCAACAGATCACAAAAGTAGAGAGCGGGATTAGTGGCATCCTTATCAAAGTTGAAAACCAATGCTTCAGTTGCACATATATATCTTAGAAACTCTGAGCCTTTGCAACCAAGTACGGAGTACTTAGGGGAAAACAACCCAACCCTGTATATCCTAGAGGTTTGAAATGATAGACGAGAAGTGAAAACTTTGCAAAGCAAAGGAGATAAGATAACTCAGCAATAGAACAACCTTGGATAAGGAGTAAAAAGAGTCCTATTCAGAGTTTTGCAAACAATTTTAGCTTTCAAGTAGTTTTCTCAAACTCTAGACTCAACATCGACTAGCTAGAAGGGTTTCCTACAGACAGTCCTGCTCTGATACCAAAATATGTCACGACCCGGGATCAGGGCTAGACAAATACCAGATCCTCATCTGATATAAGCCTAACCTAAATTCCGAAACGCGCAGGGAAAGATCGGTAACATTACAGAACATACAAACCATACATTAATAAGGTAAACTCTTAAGAGAGTTACAAACCAGTCATACAAGCCAGGGGTCTCAGACCCATCAATACATCAAACAACGGAAGCAAACAAGTTTTTCTAAACAACAAACTTAGCAAAGGGCCTAAGAGGCCATAAACAGAAGTAGCGACCCTTCCATAGATCCTAGGCTGCTGCCCGGGAACCCCGACTACTCGTCGACTTCGACATAGAAACCACCTTCAGTTGGAGTAGCATCATCTGTGGAAAACATCAACGAAGCAAGGCTGAGTACAGGGTGTACTCCACAAGACTTATGGCTAGTCAAGTTATTTTGCATAAAGCCATCTTTTGTTTTCAAAACAAGAGGGAGAAGAAACTCGTCTAGTCAGATCATTTTCAAAAGGGGATAAGAAGACTTCAACTCTAGATCTTAGAATCATCTTTGATATCCTCCAAGTATCATCATCAACTGAACCTCTCTTCCCGAACTACCCCCTCAACAACCCCAAGGAAGTATTCCGGATCGCACTTTAGTTGACAAGTTTTAACATTCGGTTATAGTTCTCTATGATCTTCACGTCCGTTCCCAAGTCGTCCATAACCGTGGACACGGCTTTTCAAAAAGATTATTAACCCTGCAAGGGTGCACAACTTTACCCACACGTACCAACCGATTCTTAATGCCTAATTTTTAGCCCTCTTCCTTGGAAGGCCGACAGAGAGTGGTTGACCACGACCTTTACGTTGCTTTCGCCGAGACCATGAGTCACGCACTAGGGAGATGCCGCCATAACGGGTCAAGTCCCGAAGCCAGTCCCTAATGATGTGTGTGGGGTTCCAGATTACGGATGTCGGGCATCTCTTGTTCCCGGCCACGCTTACCTACCTGTTATGAATGCACCTCCTTCACCTCCATTCAAGAACAACCAAGATGCGTATGTCGAATGGAAAGCCCAAACTATGTGACTCATGGAATCTACTAGGCAAGTTAGTGAGTCGAGGGGGTTTCCAGGCCCCCGTGTGGCTGTACGCTCGTCTTAGTTCAAGAGGCAAGAACATCAGGTCCTAAGGGTGGCAAGTATGGGACTACAAAAACCACAACCCACGTGGCCTCCGTACAAGCCTTAGCATGTTTATTATCCATCTCTGATCACATGACATATCCTACCATACTAGATTCATCCGTATCTCCGGTGCATCACATGAATGATCATCATCAGACCACTAAGCATGGCTAAGCTTGACTGAACTGTGGCACTAGCGATGCTCATAAGCCAAACCCTAGTTATGCTAGGAGCGGTGGATCAGGTAATATAGTTCACAAAGGGAAACATGCATCAAATAGGATTTCTCTGTCTACTGACAAAAGACTATTGAACCGAATGCATATGACGAGAATGAAATACTTTGTAATCATAGGATTCATATGTATGAGTGGGCCTTCGCTTGCCTTGTCCGTTGTTGGACTGGTACTGCTCTTTGGTGGCGTTGACTTCAGCTTCGGGGTCGGTTCCTATTCGCGAGAACCAATCACCAGAAAAGAGAAAGCAACACTCAACACATGGAAAGTGCAATGCTCATACGATATGGATGATATGACAAGTTAAATAGAGTTTAATTGAACCCTAAAACATGCTTGGTCACTTTAAAGGGAGTCCGAAAAGTCCAAATCCTAAAACAGGGGAATCATCGGAATCACCTATGTGGTTCAATTGGTTCTTCTAATTAAACTTGCCATCAAAGTTGATTAACAACGTATGATTATAGCTTAGTTGGATAGGTTTCATTTTTCTGAACATTTTGGTATATTATTTATATTTTTCTGATTTAAAATGAATTAGTTATGAATTTCCCAAATTTTAATTCATTTTAAATCATTTTTGGAATATTTAAAATAATTTCCAAACTTGGGCCCACATGTCATACTTTTAAATCATTTCAGAAAATATTTACAGAAAATAATAAAACCCTGACAGGCAGGGCCCACCTGTCATACATTTTCCATTTAATAATTTAATTACAGAAAACATTTATAGAATTGATAAAAAGAAAAGGAAAAGAATATTGCACAGGCATGACGTCATGCTGACATCATCCATGGAAACCTCGCAGATCATCGATCAATCGACTGATCCAGGGCTCGCGGGGCGACGGGGAGTAGCGCGCTGGAAGCGGACGAGTGCGGGGAGCCAAAAAGTGGCGGCGCTGCTGTGGATTGACCACTAGAGCGTGGCCGGCGATGACAAACAACGATGGCGGCTACAGACGCATGGCGGCAGCTCGAACCAGAGAGGGAGGGAGACGATGGGGAGGTCTAGGGGGACCGCAAGCTCACCACGAACGCTTCGGTGGTGACGGGGAGGCAGGGCGAGGTCGGACGGTGATGAATCGATGGTGACAACGGCGGCGGCCAACGACGCTTCTTGCTCGATTCCGGCCAGAGGAGGTCGTCCCGGCTCGCGTGCTTCGAGGAGGAGGACAAGGGTGGCGAGGCAAAGCTCCTGGACACCTCGTCTAGGCGAGGGGTGCTCGGAAACGGCGGCGACTGGCGGTTCCCGGTGGCTAGGGTTTGGTCCTCGCGCGGAAAGAGAGGTTAGAGAGGGGGAGAATGCGTGCTAGGGTTCTCCGGCAGCGTCGGCGAGGTATTTGTAAGTGCTGGCGGGCGACGGCATGTATCTTGGCGCATCTCCGGCGACAGACGGCGGACGGCGCGACAGCGAGTTGATTCCTTGTCGGGGACGAAGACGACGACGGAAAAAATGGATCGAAGCGGTATTGGGCTGGAGCGGGCCGGAACTGGCCGGCTACTGGGCTGCGCATGGGCTAGGTTGGGCTGCAAACGGGCTGCAGAAAAGGGAAGGCACGCCGCTGCTGGCTACTGCACTAGGAGGCAGATAAAGATGGTAGAGAGATGGGCTCGGCCCAGGTTAGGTTAGAAACGTGTTTTTTTTTTCAGAAAACCTTTTTCTTTTCTGTTTTTCTGATTTCCTTTTATATTTCAAATTTTATATCTGTTTTGAATAATTTCCAATCACAGAAACTTTTATAATATAACTGAAAACACTAAGGGGCCCTTGTTACTGATTAGGCTCCATGCACTTTGTGTTTCTTTCCAAATATTTTCAAAACCAGATGAATGTTTCAAATAGAGAGGGGAGTTAGGGTTTAGGGTTTTGTTGGTTCTTTCTTGATTAAACTAGAATGCAAGTGTTATGCATGCATGCAATGCTCAAACATATCTTATTTACATTACACAAAAGGTGGTATGTTACACATCATGAAGGAGATGATGCCGAAGCAGATGGTGGTGCTGGCGGCGGAGAAGAAGGGAGCACGGACACGGCGCTAACTTCGGCCTTGCGGGACCCTCATCTTTAAGAATTTCTCCTCAAGCAGACGACCAATGCGAAAGCTGCAGCTAGAGAGAAAGCTAAGATAGAACAAATGGAGGTAGACGGGAGGACTCCATTATATCTTGGGTGCCGGCCCGAGGATACACGCTTGAGTGTAATGCTGAAGGCTTTGTAGATGAAGGCGGAGCACAAATGGAATGACACTAGCTTCAACGCTCACATGAAATTCTAGCATGCTCGTCTTTCCAAGGACAACACACTGCCAAGAAGTATCGAGGAGGCGAGGTAAGTAGTTTGCCCACTAGACATGCCATACGTGAAGTACCATGCATGCATCAACGACTGCGCACATTATCAGAACGAGTACAAGGATAGAACCACATGCCCAGTGTGCAGCCAAGGACGGTACAAGAGAGGGAACAAGAAAGTTCCCCGAAAAGTGGTGTGGTACTTTCCTATCACTTCACGTCTGCAGCGGTATTTCGTAGATCCTAAGGAAGCAGATCTCATGCAATGGCACGCGAAGAGGGAGAAGCCGAAAGATGATCCGGAGAAGGGCAAGATCCTGACACACCCCGCGGACGCTAGCCAGTGGAATGCGCTAGACATCGAATTCCAAGATGAGTTCGGGATCGATCCAAGGAACATCAGGCTGGGCATGAGCACCGACGGACTTAATCCCTTTGGAAACCAGAGTAGCACGCACAGCACCTGGCCCGTGTTTGTATGGCCGTACAACCTCCCCCCTTGGCTGTGCACGAAGCAGCGGTACGTACACATGAGTATCCTTATCCAGGGGCCGAAACAACCGGGTGTCGACATGCATCTGTATCTCAGGCTCCTGAAAGAGGAGTTAG
Source organism: Avena sativa (assembly GCA_916181665.1). Classification (NCBI taxonomy): domain Eukaryota; kingdom Viridiplantae; phylum Streptophyta; class Magnoliopsida; order Poales; family Poaceae; genus Avena; species Avena sativa. Next base: position 262,580,979 of record OV702284.1, on the reverse strand, counting down.
CGACGTTGTGGGAGACGCCGGCACGTACATGGGACACCTACACTGGAGATTATTTCGACCTGAGAGCCGTGTTGATCACGACGGTGCATGACTATCCTGGTTACGGATATGTAGCGTGCCAGGTGAACCATGGATTCTGTGCATGTGTTAGGTGCATGGACAAGACCCCGCAGCTGCAGCTGCCGAGGGATCCCGGGTCTTCGAAAACCGTGTTCCAGAAGACTCGAATGTGGCTCCGCAAGGATCACCCGTGGAGAAAACGCGGAGACCTGTTCAATGGCAAAGACGATCTTGATAATGCCCCATGACCATTGAGCGGCGAAGAAATCAAGGAGCTTCTATACAATTGGGAAGAGTGCCCTGCGCCGGGAAAGAAGCGGTCGAGGGAACAACCGGCACCGTTGCATGGAGTATGAAAGGCGAGGTTTGTTTTCTAGGACCTGCCTTACTGGAAGGTCGTCCACATGCCTCATAGCCTCTATATGATGCACATCACGAAGAACATTACCGATAGCCTGCTCGGCACTCTCATGAACATGCCGAATAGGACCAAGGATGGGTCGAAAGCAAGAAGCGACCTGAAATTGCTTGGCATTAAGAAGGAACTTCAGTACCCCGATAGTGACGATGCCGGCGATGACGATGAACAGAAGGAAGGGACCCAGGGTTGCCGCAAAAGGGCTAAGAAGAATGGGGCGGTGCTTAAAGCTGCTTGCTTTACTCTGAGCGAGGAGGTGCTTGAGAGGTTTTTTAGTTGCCTCATAGGAGTCAAGGTTCCCCACGGCTACTATGGGAAGATAAGCAGATATCTGGACGTAGCGAAGAAGATGTTCAGCGGGATGAAGTCTCACGACTGTCACGTGCTGATGACACAGATACTCCCCGTTGCGATCCGAGGGATAATGGACAAGCACGTCCGTGAGACACTATTTGTCCTCTGCAACTTCTTTGACGTCATATCTAGGAAGTCTATCGGCACGAAGCATATCGGCAAGCTATAGGAAGATATCGTCGAGATACTATGCGAGCTCGAGATTTACTTCCCTCCCGCGTTCTTCGACATCATGGTGCATCTGCTTGCCTGACGTTCCTGCACAACATGATGCCGTTCGAAAGGCTGAACGGTGTCATCAAATGATTCATTCGCAATAGGTTCCGTCCAGATGGAAGCATAGCCAAGGGCTTTTTGACCTACGAGTGTATATCCTTTTGCCAGAACTACCTAAGCTTCGAGAACCAGGATGTCGGTCTGCCCACCAGGAAGCACCTAGGGAGGCTCACTGGATTTGGTCACCGCGAGGGCTACCGCGCACTCCACGTCGGCATCGAACTCGAACGCGCTGACTTTGACAGGGCAAACCGAGTCGCGCTACAACACATAGAGTTGGTCGGACCCTGGGTGGATGAGCACAAAACCTTAATAGAGCAGAAGCTCGCTAATAACCTGGGCAAGACAAGGAAGAAGGGAGACGTAACTAGAGAGCACAACGCTAGCTTCATGGGGTGGTTCAAGAAAAGGCTACTGGAAACTCCCATGCCGATGCCTTATACTGAAGATCAGAAACTCATATTCTCACTCTCACAGGGCCCCGGGCGCAACGTTAGGACCTATCAAACATACCACATCAACGGCTATAGACTCTACACCGAGGAGAAGGACAAGAATAGCGAATACCAAAACTCAGGAGTAACTATGCTATCATACGGCAATGACGAGACTGATGTCAAGGAAAGATTATATGGAATGATCGAGGAGATATGGGAACTCGACTACTGCGGAGTGATGGTGCCGATGTTTCATGTCAGATGGGCCAAGAGTGTCGAAAAAGATGGCCGGTTTTTCACCACCATGGTTATACCCGATGCCAAATCGAAGAACGCCTCCACAAAAAATTAGCCCTGGGTGCTCGCTAGCCAAGTTGATTAATGCTTCTTCATTACCGACCCGGCAAAGCCAAGCCGTGTTGTCGTGAGGAGGGGCAACAGGAGCATCATCGGAATCGAAGGACCTGCCAACAAGCAAGACATCGACAAGAACGGCGATCCCAAGATCGAAGAGGAATTCGACAAGTACTTTGACAAGCCTACTACTTATGCTAAAGTAAGAAGGAAGACCACCCTACCGGCTAAAGGTTGCCCGTACACGAGAAGAAATCTCAAGGTGGCCGGCCTAAAGTATTCTACCGCAAATAAGAAGGGCAAGAAAGTTGTTGTGAAGAGACACTAGCGCTACCTCGGAGCCGACTTAGCGGTTTTTTACGCCTTTTTTGTACTAATTAATGCATGCGGATTTATTGATGTGTGTGTGTGACAAGCATATAACATATTATTACCATCCTTAATAGGCAAATATATTAGTTCTTGTTTTTAATATATTATTACCATCCTTAATAGGAAAATATATTAATTCTTGTTTTTAATAGTAAAATATATTAGTTCTTGCCTTAAATATATATTTACCATCCTTAAAATATTTTAAAAAAAATTAAAAAATTTTGGGGCCGCCAGGAGTCGAACTTGGGGCATCAATGTGGTGGAGAAAGCGCTGAACCAATGCAGTGAGATGTGTTTGATGTCACATATGTGCAACAATCGTTTTTGTACCATCAATAAAAATTCGGTGGCGCATATCTAACAGATGCGCCACAGAATTCTGTGACTTAGCCGTTTTGAGCCGCGCGGCGCTTCTTCCCACTTTAATTCCCCCCCAAACCGTTTCGACGAACCCTAGCTACCCGTGTCGCCGCGCTCGATCTCGCCGCCGCGCCGCCGATCTCGCTGTCGCGTCACGCTTGCCCCGCTGTTCCGCCATGCCGCGCCCGCCGTCCACCATCACCACCACCCCGGAGGTGACCCCCGGCCCTCCCCTCCTTCTTCCCTGCCCCCTTCCTCCTCTGTCCATGCTGACCTCGCCGTGGTTCATGCGCAGAGCACCAGGAGGAGGAGGAGGCTCCGCCGGCGTCTAGGACCACCACGGCCACCACACCCCACGCAGGTGACCCCCTCACCTCCTTCTTCCCTGCCCCCTTCCTCCTCTGTCCACGCTGACCTCGCCATGGTTCATGCGCAGAGCACCAGGAGGAGTAGGAGGCTCCGCCGGCGTCCAGGACCACCATGGCCACCACACCCCGCGCAAGTGACCCCTCCCCTCCTTCTTCCCTGCCTCCTTCCTCCTCTGTCCATGCTGACCTCGCCGTGGTTCATGCGCAGAGCACCAGGAGGAGGAGGCTCCGCCACCGTCTAGGACCACCACGGCCACCACACCCCGCGCATGTGACCCCCTCCCCTCCTTCTTCCATACCTAATTCGATCTTCGCCTCATTGCTTCGCTTCTGCTTCACTTCTGCTAAGCATGATCCATTCGATCTGCACCGGCAAAAAAGCGTTTTAGAGGACAAGTGCAGCGTACTTAGCAATGATCCAGGAAGCTATCAATAGCCAATGCTTTTGCAAAGTAGCAGCTAGTTAGTTAATGGGAAAGGGAGCTGAGGCGAGGTGAGGGAGTAAACAAAGTCTACAATTGGGCTTTGTCTGGTTTGTTTCGAGGCAAATCGAACAGACTACACTGATTCATACATGATGGCCATTTCTTCTCTTCACACTAGCATTACATAAGGAAAATGTGTTCTCTAAGTCCACATTTTTTCTGCTCTATATCTTCCGACAAATACGTGTGTGAAGTGGTAGTGTAGAACAGTAGTGTGAGGCTCAAGCAAGTAGTGTACAACTTCTCTTGAGGAGATCCTAAGCAACACAAGGGTCATCTTCTCACTGCACCATGCCACAAATCCCATAGTGGGAGAAGCCATCCAGCTGGCGACGGCTGATTCCCTTGCTTGCAAGCAAAGCCATTCAGACAAACAAACAGGGAAACAAGAAATCTCAAGATAACCTTTTTCCAGCTGATGTGTAGTAGGCACTTTTGGCATGATGTGTGGTCAACTGCTTGCCAGTTGCTAGAGGACTGGAGTGAGGATAAACAGTACGTTACAAGTAGGTTTTTTGTGCACTAGGTTATTTGACAGTTGGTTACAATAGGTTATTTCACAGTAGGTTGCAATAGGTTATTTGATAGTAGGTTGCAATATCTCTCTCCCGATAACATTAGGTCTCTCTCCCGATAACATTAGGTTATTTGACAGTAGGTTGAATAGGTTATTTCATAACAGTAGGTTATTTCATAATATCTCTCTCCCGTCGTGATAATATCTCTCTCCCGATAACAGTAGGTTATTTGTTTGTCAATTTATTTCTTCTTACTCACGACTGTCAATTTATTTGTTTTTACTGCAACAAATAAGTTTTAAAGCTACTGTTATTTATAGCTACTGTTATTGCACTATTTAAAATGCAAATCTTATTTAAAACTACTGTTTTTTCTTTTTTTTACAAATGCAAAGCTACTATTTAAATCTGGAGCACCATATGCAAAGCTACTATTTAAATCTGGAGCATCATGTTAGGTCTCAAATCTGGAGTACAAATACAAAGCTACTATTTGTGCTTTTTTGTATGTGCTACTGTTTAAATCTGGAGCACCATATGTGGCTGTTTTTGCTGCTGTTTAAATCTGGAGGACCATATGTGGCTGTGGAGCACTATTTATGCTTCTTTGTATGTGGAATGTTTAAATCTGGAGCACCATATGTGGCTGTTTTTGCTACTGTTTAAATCTGGAGCACCATATGTGGTTGTGGAGCACTATTTGTGCTTTTTTGTATGTGGAATGTTTGCAGGGAAATCACATAGGTAACCACCGATGTGGAAGCGGCGGAGACGGAGATTGACGATTCGAAGGAATGGACGGAGTGGGGTCGGCAAATGCGGGAACAGAACATAGGTAACCATCGATGTGGAAGCGGCGGTTATAGGGGAAAGAAGGCCATATGGGCATGGGAGGACGCCGAGGTTGAGCGTCTCGGGAAAGAAAACCCATTTTTAAAAAATCACGGACGAGCAGACCCGGAACTTTGTCCGGGCCCGCTACTCTCTGGATAAGGATACCATGGAATTCGTCACCGACGATGATGATGTGAGGAAGTTTGAGGAGAAGCTGGTAAGTAATTTACCCGTGGTCCATTTGCTTTCATTTTGAATAATGAAGGCAAGTTCCTAAATGTGGGTTCACCTTTCCTTGTCTACAGGACGCTGAAATCAAGGCTACGCATGAGGCACTAGACCCGTCGTCCCAGGGCTCGATGGAGCCATGGGACACGGTTTTCAACAGGGCGACCAACGCCTACAAGGGTAGGCAGAAGTCCGACCCGCCCACGTCAGCTGGCCGTATCTCTGGCTTTGGTACGAGCATAAAGTTTTGCGAGTACTACAAAGTTGTAGCCAAGAAGAGAAAGGAGAGGCGGACCCAGTCGGCGGCTCAGGATCAAGCCGAGAAGGAAGAGCTAAAGCGGAAGATCGCGTATCTGGAGGCCAGTAAGGTCGGCCAGGACGAGGTGAACGCTATAGTGCAGCAGAAGATCCTCGAGATGCTACCCCCTCGGCTGATAGAGGGGATAGAAAAATGGAATGCGGACGGTCAGGTGGGGCCGATACAAGTGCCCAGCGCCGGCGGCAGCACCTCTAGCCACAAAGTGTCGCCGGACATGGTTACCCCGCCGCCCTCCATCCCCGTGGCGCAGCCGATGGAGTTGGATGCACCGGAGTTGCCCCTCCTGCCGAGACTACCAAGGTGCAGCAGCTGGCAGTGCTTCCTAATGCACCCGAGCCGGAGAAGAACAAGGATCAGCCGCTGGCCGCCCGTGTCTCAACATTAGCCGAGCTCGGCGCCCTTACGAAGGTAAAATAAGTAGTTAGTCAGCGTTCTCTACTTAATGCCTTTGATTGGCTGCCATCTCATGATGCATATCTATATGCCTCAGGACACTCCGTGCATGCTCCTGCATAAGGTGCCCGGCGACGAGTTGAAGGATGTTGCCACGGGCAAGCTAATACAACCGGCGAACCGCACGATGCACTGCAAGCCCATGGATGATGTCGTGATGCGCGTCGAGTTGGGTCAGGTGTTGGGGGGGTGCGAAGACATGGACCCTCCCATGTAACCTCCGGGATCCGACGAGCACCTGACCCTGGAAGGTTGCCATGGCTATCCCATGATTTAGCCAAAGACCCAGATTCGTATTGGGTCTCTCTCCACCGGCGCCACCTCAACCATTCGGCCACCAAGGACGAAGCCTCCTGCTGCATCGGTCGTCGTTGCCGCCACCACAAGCCGTCACCAGAGACTCTTATTGGGAGCGTCTGCACCGGCGCCACAAGCAGCCAACGGCGTGGTTGATCCTCGACCGCCATCGCCCCCGCCTAAAGGCAAGGTCGTGGCACCGTAACCGCCATTGCCACCACCCCAGGACGACATGGACATGGCGTCCTTTGACGCCAACATCGAGGTGGATGATGATGATGCACAGATTGACGGCAATGCCTTCGTCAACACCGGCGCCGGCAAAGGACCGTTCATGCCTCCTCTCGATGAAGAACCCTCATTCCGCGATCAAGCTACCCATCCCAAGAAGCGCCTGGTCTTCCGTGGGTTTTCGCAGGAGACGCCTCCGGCCGCCGAGACACAACCTCCACCGGCCGGAATCATTTTCAGCCCTGACACACTCTACAGGATGGAAGGTGAGGGGATAGCATCGCCAGTGGAGGACACTGCTGATGAGAAGAGGAAGAGGGTGAGGAAGAGGCTGAACAGGAACAAGGACAAGGCTGCGAGCCAGCCCGCTCCGATCCGTTACCGGGATGATGTTGTACCACCCCGCCAGGATGGCTTGACCAGAGTGCACGAAGCTGGTCAGCCCATACTGCCTCCGGAACTACGCCACCTGGCTTCGGGAGCTATGATGAGTTTGCATGAAGTTATCCGGACACTGGAGGGACTCCTTCTCAAGGACAATAACTCGAGTTACCCGGTGTTCACCATCAAGGTGCCAGAGGACGTGGGCTTCGTCACCGATGCCCCCGCGTATGTGTTCTTCATAGCCTACGAGGACATCTTCAAGATATTCCACTCGAGACGGCTGGACTATAACTTGGTTCGCCTATTCGCGATCAATCTGGTGATGAAGGTCAAGAGAGAGCAAACCCCGTTCATCGCGATAGTGGATCCCTACTACATGCGGGACAGCCAGCTGGAAGAAGGAACAAGGACCCGGGCCCGAGCAAAGTCCTACCTTCAGAAGCTATTGATGGAAAGCAAGAGGAAGGACAACATCCTTGTGCCTTTCTTTCCCGAGTAAGTGTACACATCCTCCTACCGCCGTCATAACACATAAGTATTTATTTCCATTGCTCTTTTCCAACATCCCATTCCACATTGTGTGTTGCCCGCAGAGACAAGTACTGCACGCTCATCATCCTCTCCACGAGGTATTCGCTTGCCACCTACTTCGACTCGTGGAGTGCGAGGAGGAAGAACTACGCCAGAGTAAAGAGATTTTTGGATGATGCTATCGAGGGCTATGACAAACAGGGAGGCCCCTTCGACTATAAGGGGTAGGCTTACACAGGTTCAAGCACGTGTGCGAGTTCCCCTGCGTCAAGCAGACGTCTAGCAGCGTGAAGGAGGCCTTCTACGTTTGCCATCACCTCAAACAGTTTGTCTGGGATGGCGAGATACTAACGCTGCCATCTTCTCTCTGAGGATGGGCCCAAAAGTTGCATGGGATCAATGACTCCGATCTCATGGAAGACTTCCATGATACATAGGTGAAGCTATCACATATCATCATGGAACAGGTCAACACAATTAGTGGGTTCTTACACCAGCCCAGGCAGTTCACCAAGAGGGAGATCGAAGCTTGCCTCAAGGCGTAGGGTGACTTCAGGACATGGACGACGAAAGACATGCACAAGCCATTCCCGACGCCCTCTAAGGAGAAGGCTACTTGACCGAGAGAGCGTGTGTATCGGTGGACACATGTAGTGTGTGTGTCGAAAAACTTATCTTGCCTAGCTTGAAACCGTCGTTGTTATTGTGTCGTGTAATAACCATGGTCGTTGTTATTGTGTCGGACATGTTGTCGTGTTTCTTTCATTGTCATCGATGCATTATTTTAAGTTTATGAACGCGTTGCTCTAATATTTGTCAACATATATATTTGCATGATGTACTAATATGCCTTGGCAATAGAGATGCTGACGTACGTTGTGTACAAGGGTCGGGTTCCAGGTGTGTACGAGGAGTGGGTGGACTGCCACAAACAAGTGGACAAGTTCAGCGGCAATAGCTACAAGGGATACGCGACTAGAGAGGAGGCGGTGGCCAAGTGGAGGAGACACGTATGGAAGATGAACGGGACGAAGATCTTGATGTCGCTCCTCCTCACCGGCATCACGGTTACGGTGTACTATATATTCTGTTCTAAGGTAGTAGGTGGTGACAACATCACGCGGTTGTAATTAAGTTATGTGAGTGAGATGAACACTTGTGAAATGTACACTTGTACACTTATTCGGTTCTAATATGTGTCTAATATGTGATTGATGAACACTTGTGAACATTTGTGCTTGTTGATGTATTATATGTGAACTGGAACATTTGTACTGCTGTGTGCAACTTTTCTGTGTATTTCTGTCAAATTTAGGTGTATTTCTTGTAGTATACCTGTATTTGTACTAAATTCTGAAAATTTCGAAATTCTGAAAAAAATGATTATGTGGAGCATATGGCATATGCGCCACAGAATCTGGGACAGAATTATGTGGCGCATATGGCATATGCACCACAGAATTTAAATTTTAGTGGCGAGGATTTAGTGGCGACACCCATATGCGCCACAGAATTCCAATTTGGTGCGCCACTGGTAGCGTTTTTCCTAGTAGTGGTTCTTGATTGAAGTACAAGAGGAGCTTGCATTGACTGTGACTTAGAGTTTAGCATGACATTCTAGGTGTTGTTTTGACCTTATGCTTAGTGATTATTGCTGTATCATGTCTTGTTTCAAACAATTGGGATTGCTTAGTGTGCCTTGAAGAAATTATGCATTGTTTTAGCATGCAAAAGCATAGTATTGTGGTATTCTCCTTTGATGTTTTGCTTGGGTTGACTTGGCACATGCTCACACCATGTTATGACTATGACAAGTCACCATTAGCCTCTATGATCATTTAGTCCTTCACTTGTAGTACCACTCTTTGCTTTGATTAGTATGCTTTGTTGCACTGCATGATTATGGCCATTATGCTCTCTTATTTGGTTGGTCCCAGTCTTTTGCTAGCCTCCACTTGTATGAGTAAGTTCTACTCATGCTTCCAACTCTCAAGAAACCAAGTTATTCCAAAGTGTCCACTATAAACTCCTATGCATGGTGTGTTACACCATTCCAAGTATATTCTTTTTTTCAACTATCTTCCAATTAAAAACTATTTTTTATGTGAAAACTTAGTGATTAAAGACCTCACGAACTTGATGGCACACTTTATATTCTTTGCCCCTAATAAACTTGAACCATTGTGACAACTTTGTTGTATATGCTTGCACTTATAAGTTGGAATTAGGAGAACCGTGCTATCACGGGGAACGTTTTCAACATTGCACTTGTACTTTTCCTCAGTTGATATCATGTTCTTTTGTCTATGGATGTCATCGGTGTGAAATAAAGAGGGAACTTGTAAGTCCATGGAGTTTGTATCCTGTGTTAGAGAAACGCCTGGGCCGCTAGCCTAATCCATGCCTAATCATGGTGGAAACTTGCAGCATCACCATAATGATCTATCTATGAAGCATCCTCAATAAAAAGCTATGTATATGGTAAATAAAAAGATTGCTGAGATGCTCATTGTCTACTTGCCTTGTCATTTTAGTTATGGAAAAGCTCCTGTAGCATGTGCAAGGGGTACCCCATTGGCGGTTCTCAATGACATGCAAATACTTATAGTGAAAAGAACTTACCTGGACCCAAAGTTGAGTATGCATGAGGTTTGGCCCTCGTATTCAAGGGACTTGAGATTGCCAACTTACACTTCGTCAAGCATATACTCCAGCTTTGCCACTTTAACCTTAACCACTTCAAGATGCTTATGATAGGGACAATGAGGGCTAAAAGCTAACAAGTACCATAATTTTTGGAAGCTCTTTTTGAAACTTGTAATCCCTGCTTCCTTTATAAAAGGCCTTTCTTCCACCATTATTGAGTCTCCACCTTCTACTTTTAGGCACCATTAAGAGAGCATAGTTTTCATTTTGTGTGCAGTGTCCCAAAGCTTATTGATTGATGCATATTGTGATATTACTTGTTCTTGTGCTACTTGTTTCTAGTCACCCTTGTGAACTTTGAAGGTGTCATATGCATCTATTTGCTACTCTATGAGGGACAAGCTGATTGCCACTATGCTATGTTTTATGTATGTGAAACAAACAAACATTTTTCAATGCATGTTATTCATGATCTTTGTTTGTAGCTTGTCATGTTGCATGCATAGTTACTATGTCCTATTGTTAGTACTCCTTCTTTCATGCACATGTCTAGAGTTCTTTGATCCCAGCTTTCAATGCTTGCAAATGGTTGGATCTTTGTGAGGGTGCATGTCACCTCAAAAATTATTCATTTTATCACTTACCTACTCGAGGACGAGCAGGAGTTAATCTTGGGGATGCTTGATACGTCAGAAAAACGTATCTATAATTTTTGATGTTCATTGCTTGTTTTGTATCTACTTTGCTTTGCTTTGTCTATACTTTGAGGTGTCTTTATATCTTTTCTGGAATTAACCTATTAACAAGATGCTACAGTGCCAGTTGCCTGTTTTCTTCCGGTTTTGGTTCCAAAAAGGCAGAAAATCAATATTCTCGGAATTGGACAGGACAAAAGCCAAATTTATTATTTTTCCCGAAGCAACACGGAACCACGAAGCAGAGCCGGAGGGGGGCCATAGGGTGGCCAAACCCCTCTAGGCGCGGGCAAGCCCTGGGGGCGCCTGGAGGGGGTGTGGGCCCCCTGGACCCCCACCGACCTTGATTCATGCGCCTATAAGAGCCCCCCGATGAGAAAACCCTAGCCAATCCATCAGAAATCCACGAAAACCTCCGTAGCTCAGCCGCCACCAAAAGGGAGATTCGGGGGACAGAAAGTCTCCGTTCCGGCACCCTGCCCGGACGGGGAAGTGCCCCCGGAGCCATCTCCATCGATCTCCATCGTCGTCTTCATCACCGTTGCTGATTCCCATGATGAGGAGGGAGTAGTTCTTTCTCGAGGCTAAGGGCTCTACCGGTAGCTATGTGTTCATCTCTCTCTATGCATGATCTTGTGGTCATGAGCTTTGTAATCAAGTAGATCTACCTTGCTACTCAAGTGCTTCATTAGATCTTTGCTCTTCCCATGTGTGTGAAAGTGACAGCGTGCACGCCATGGTAGCACTTAGGTTTGAGTCTACATAAATACTCTTTGTGCTTTAATAGATCTATGCTTTTCCCCACGTGTGTGAAAGTGACAGCGTGCATACCGTGTATGGCACTTTGGCTAGATTGAATATTTTTTATGAGTTATATTTGGAGTTGGATGTCTCTATGAAATTGTGGTGTTTGTTGGAACCATCTAGCGCTCAAGGTGATAGTGTCGGGTTATCTAGATTGGGAAAGGCCCTACCATGGATTAGAGTGTCCAACCGGAGAGTAGTTAAGAGTAGTATCATGAAGAGAGGATATGTATATGAGATAGTGTCCACTAGTGAAAGTATGATCCCTAGGCCTTGTTTCTAAGCATTGAAACACCGTTTGCTACTAGATCTGTTGCATGTTTGCTTGCTTTAGTCTTTACCTCACCGTCAAGCTCTTTTCTGGCATTGTTACCACTTGTATTTCACTATCTCTTCGCCTAACTAGTGCACCTATACACCTGACAAGTGTATTGGGTGTGTTGGGGACACAAGAGACTTCTTGTATCTTGATTGTAGGATTGCTTGAGAGGGAATACCTTTGACCACTTCCTCCCTGAGTTCGATAAACCTTGGGTGATCCACTTAAGGGAAACTTGCTGCTGTTCTACAAACCTTTGCACTTGGAGGCCCAACAACTGTCTAAAAGAATAGAAGTGCGTAGACATCAGCTAGTGGCCCAGGCGTTTCTCTAACACAGAATACAAACTCCATGGACTTACAAGTCCCCTCTTTATTTCACACCATTGACATCCATAGACAAAAGAGCATGATATCAACTATGTACGACAAGGTACTAGTGCAATGTTGAAAACATTCCCCGTGACAGCACAGTTCTGCTAAACCCAATGTATAGATGCAAGCATATACAACTTCGATGTCCACAATGGTTCAAGTTTATTAGGGGCAAGTAAATAAAGTGTGCCATCAAGTTCGTGAGAGCTTTACTAACTAGTTTTCACATAATAAAATACTTTTTAATTCGAAAGGTACATGAAGCTTGAGAATTTACTAGGAATAGCAATAGCTATTAGGTAGATATGGTGGACACAAGTGGCAAAAGTTTTTGGTTCAAAGGGTTTTGGAAACATAAGAAGTATACCTTCTCAAAATAGGTTTTTGGCTAGCAAGGTTGGGTAGCAAGCAAGTGAGTTGAAAGAAGCAAGCAAACATACAAGTAATAAAGCCAACCATGCAATCTTCCTTGAAGACACAAAAGAATCTTAAATAAAGAATACTAAGCTTATGAGCCAACAAGAAAGAAAACAAATGATACCAAATACATGTAAGCTTTTTCTTTCTTTCTTTCTTTTCTTTCAAATTAATGCCGCTGACCAGAACCCGGTTTGCCAAAAATAATTTAGATCCACTTGATGATCCTAGAGTGGTGCCAATATTGAACAACAAGATCCATCATATAATAGAGATTGCAAACTAAAAATAAGAAGCGCAAAAAGTAAAGATGAGACTTCTCATTAATATTCCAATAAAGGCACTCACACCAAGGGATACACAGGTAATCAACTAAATGAGAGATACTTCCTCAGCCAAACCAAACTATAAGATAATCCCTCTACCACAGATATGAATCCACTAAAAATGTAAAAGATAATAGATAGTGGTGGTGATACCGCGACACTCCCCCAAGCTTGGAACAAGCCAAGGGGATGCCAAACCTGATGACGAATTACTCCTTCGGTGGTGTGGGTGTTCTATTGATAAGCTCCTCAATAAGTTTCTTCAACTCCTCGAAGTGAAAAGTAAGAGTACGGATTAGCTCCGAGATTTGCTCTATACGGTTCATGATCATGTTAGTCCGAGAATCCCAGTTCTTGTTGTTCTTTCCCCACTCTTCATCCCTAGCATGATCCTTCTCTGCATTGTTAGAACGACACATATACCAAACCGAAGGCAAGTTTCCTTTGGGCACATGGTGATATTGATATTCATGTATAAGTGTACGGAAGGGTCTCTTGTTGCGTGGAGGAGATAGATGTGGATTGTAGAAGAGACGTGGAGGTTTCCCTCCTATAGACATCCGTGCTGTCTTCTTAAGCTTGGCCGGTGTGCCACCAAACCAATGCTTGCGATGGTACCGCGGGTGTCTGGTTGCTTGTCCTCCTGCATGTCACCTTCATATCCTTCCTGGATCTCTTCCTCCTTGGAAACTTGGGGTTCTTCTTTCTCGGGCTTCTTGCCTTCGTCGTTGGCGGAGGCCATGGTGCTCTAAACTTGAGAAGATTTCCTGACAGAAACAGATCGAAATGAAAACACAACGAGTACATGATGCACGAACCTCGGGGGATCCGGGGGTTATATATTATGAAGATTCAATGCATAAGGAAAGTTTTGACACGGAAACGAAGCGGAGACGGAGTTCGGGGGAGTCAAACCCCCTCCAGGCATGGCCAGGCTGGGCCCACGCATGGGGTGGGTTTGTCCACCCCGGGCTCCGGTTCCTCTTAAGTTTCGTCTCGTAATTTCCCTTATGTATTAAAAACATCAAAAATATAAAAAGATTGGAGTTTCACGAACCTTCTGTTTTCACCACTTTTACCTATTCAAAGACGAACTCTATAGATTCCTTCTCTCTTTCTCCTGAGAATTTCCTTTTTTACAAAACCCTTGCACAAACTCAATGCCAACATTAGTGTAAGAAAAAACAACAAACCTTTGGTACACACTTCAACTGAAAACTCATCAAAACAAAAGCTTCTGTAAGAGGCAAATGCAAATGATGACAGAAATTTGTCAAAACAGACTGACAGGTAAAGATTAATTTTTTCGAAGACCTTCTGTTGCTCAAATTAAAAAGTGTAGAACTGACGAAATTTGGGTAACAACTTGGAGAAAAAGCTCAGAAAAATTTAGCTCCATCCGAAGTACTGAGCTTCCTCACAAATTTTTACAATGCATCAAAAAAATCTGTTCCAGGACAGCCACTTTTCACAACTCCTCTACTTCACAAAAGTAGTTGAACTTGACACAAAAACCAAAACAAAGGATAAGGAGCGGTTATTACTGAGGTAATAACTTCCAAGACGTGACAAAACTCTTGGGTTATCTCCCAACAAGTACTTTTATTTAATGCCTTTAAGTTAGGCTTGAAACTTCCAAAGATGCTCACAAAGGAGATATATATCTGAAATGAAAGAGATCATCAAGAAGCAAATAACCAACACACTTGAGCCTAACCCACTTCCTATGCATGGGGGTATCATGAGAAAACAAATATTTGAAACAAAAAGCCACAAGCATAGGAAAACAAAACAAATGCAACTTTAAAGCTTTCAACATAAAACTGGAAAACTTAACATCATTGAGATGCATAAAACCACGTTTCCCTCTCTCATAATAACTTTCAGTAGCACTCTGAATAAAGTTGACAATATAACTGTCACTGGAAACAACTTTATCATCAGAATAAGCATACTTACAGTCACCAATAAGAGGTCCAATGTCATAAACTGGATCAATAGAAGCAAGTTGTTCCATCCTGAAATCTTTAGCAAATATGGAAAAGTTAAACTCAAAAGAATCTCCATCAAACTTGGTTAAAACTTTCTCCTTCTTACAATCTATAATAGCTCCACAAGTGTTCAAGAAATGTCTACAAAAATGATAGGACAAGTTTTGCTAGCTGCAGAATTAAGCACTAGAAAATCAGCAGGATACTTAATCTTACCACAAAGAACTTCCACTTCTCTTACAATGCCAATGGGGCAAATGGTTTCCGTATTTGCAAGGTGGATAACCACATCAATGTCCTCAAGCTCACAAGGACCAATCTCTTGCATAATTTCCCTATAAATCTCATAAGTAATAGCGCTAGAACTAGCACCAATATCACATAAACAAGAGTAGCAATGATCACCAATTTTAATAGAAAGCATAGGAACACTAGTCTTTCTAAATTTACCAGGATGACAGAAAATATTAGAAGCGTCTTAACACAAGACAATATGTTCATCCTCTATATTTCTAGTGATAGTGTCCTTCACAATGGCTACCACAGGTTCATCACTCAAATGCTTACCAGGCTCCACAGTTTCCATTGTACCTTTGTTATTTGCACTGATAATCATAGAATACTCATTTACCTTAGCTGGGAAAGGCATTTTCTCAACATGGGGTTCAGGCACAATATGATTAGTGGTGCAAACCTGAGTACTTCTAACTGGAGCATGATTAACAACATCTTTATAAGGTGCATGGTACTTATTCCACTTCTTCTTGGGAATTTCTATATAAGAGGAAACGGCCTTAAAATAGCTGGCAATACTTTGGGAATCAAGACCAAACTTATTGCGAATATCACGGAAGTTATCAGTACCAATAAAAGATTTAATGCATTCATAATCATAGTTTATACCTGACTTTCTTCCTTTGTCATTCTCCCAAGCCTCAGTGTTATCTTGAATACGGTCTAAGAGATCCCATTTAGCTTCTTCCTTCATACTTGTGAATGATCCAGCATAAGAAGCATCTAGTAAATCTTTATCATGAAGAGAAAGCCAAGCATAAAAGTTATTGAGAATAATATTGTTAGGGAGTACATGAATAGGACATTTAAGCATTAGCAGCTTCAATCTCCCCGAAGCTTGAGCTGTACTTTCTCCATCAAGAGGCCAAAAGTTATATATAAGACTTCTATCCTTTTGGATTTCACTAGGAGGATAAATTAGAGTAAAAGAGAGATTCCATCACCTCCCATTCCATGGATTGTCCATTCTTTAGTAGCTTATACCATGCCTCAGCTCTCCCTTTAAGGATATGGAGAGTAACCTATTCTTCACCTGTTCAGTTGTAATACCTGCACACTTAAACAACCCGCATAATTCATGGATATAAAGGAAGTGATCCCCAGGATGGACAGTTGCATCCCCAAAATAATAATTATCCATGACACGATTAACAATACTCGTAGGTATCTTAAAAGGATCTATCTCAACAGGTGGTGGTTCATCTACTACCATAGAAGTGGTAGTAGTTTTCCCAAACATAAAACCAAGTGGGTTATTCATATTGGAAACAAAGTAACAAGCAGTAACAAAAGCAATACTCATAGTGAAAGTTTCCCTTACCAGTTCCACTCTTCAATAGCGCCTCACTCCCCGGCAACTGCACCAGAAAATAGTCTTGATGACCCACAAGTATAGGCGGTGTATCGTAGTACTTTTGATAAATAGGAGTGTCGATCCCAACGAGGAGCAGAAGGTACTGAACAGTGGTATGGAGCAGGAAATCCTTGTGAATACTTAGCAAACGGATTTTTAGTGGTTTTCTGACAAGGCAACAAAACAAAGAGCAAGTAACAGAAGTAACGAACAAACGGAGCAAGTGGCCCAATCCTTTCTTAGCAAAGGACAAGCCAACGGAAATACTTATAAGGACCAAACATTCTCGAGGACACATGGGAATTCTATCAAGTGCTTTCGTTGCAAATGGTGAAGTGTCATGTAGTCGACGTTCACATGACCCCACTAGAAGAATAGCACCACAACTTAAATACAAACCATTGAATAATAACTCAACACAAATCCACTAATAACAACATGACTTCTCCCATGTCATCTAGAACTAAACGAACTACTCACAAGACATCATATGGATCAAGATCAAAGATGATATGATAATGGATAACAATCTAAACATAAAAAATAATCCAATGGTTCCACTCACAAGCATCAACTACAATAGTAATTAACACCGGGAAAGTTTCCCCTAAGAACTAAAGCAATATCCAACATAATTGTTACAGCGGGACGGAGTGGTGATGATGGTGCTGGTGGAGATGATGGTGTGGATGATGATGATGATCCCGATGGAGCCTAGCTTGACGATGGTGTTGATCGCGATGATCTCCCCTCTCCGGGAAGGAATTCCCCCGAGAGAAATCTGTCTGCCAGAGAGATCTTTCTCTCTCGGTGTTTTCCGCCCTACAGAGGCGATGGAAATTTATCTGTGGTCGCCCCCCTAGCCTTAGGGTTCCGTAAGGAAGATATAGGCGAAGGGGCGGAGTCGGGAGCCGGGTAGGTGGGCCACACCTGCCCTAGGCGCGGCACAGGGTGGGCCCGCGCCTAGGGGGGTGTGGGCCCCCTATAGCCCTTATTCGCTCCTCCTTCTGGCTTCCTCAATCTTCTGGAAAAATAATATTTTCCCATATTATTTTGGTATTTTTCTGATCTTCGCAAAATTGCATCAAAACGCCTTCTTTTCCATCAGAATCTAGACTTCGGCAGTTCATCCTCCAAGAATCATCCAACATGCATAAACAGATAAAAAGCCATAAGCAATACCTCATAATAAGACAAATATCAATGAATAGAGGTAGATTATGATATAGAATGGTGATGCAAATTGGGCGTATCAACTCCCCCAAGCTTAGACCTTCGCTTGTCCCCAAGCGAAAACTGAGCTTAGTAAACATGTCCACAGGTTTATGGAGTGAAGTGTCGATAAAAGAATACGGACAAGAAGCATCACACTTACCATTGCACAACTCATAGAAGAAATCAACTCACCATTATATTACTTAGCTTGCAACCAAGTACAACAATCACAATAGAGATGCATAAACATAAATCATAATTAGAATTGGCAAAATTGTTCTTGGTCAGAGAACACCTGGCAAACAGTTTCACAAAAAGATTTTTGTAGAAGTTTTCACAACATGAGCACTCTTTGCTCAAAAAGGTTTTTCACAATGAAGGCTTTCAGAGAAATACTCAATAGATAAGAGTTTGTGCAAACAAGGAAGATAAAGAACATGATTGAATAAATCACCATATGAATGCTTGAAACACAACAACTCAAATGCTTGCTGGACATAGAGAGGAAGTAGGTTTACTGACTCAACTTGATAATAGGATAAAGGTCCCTTCATAGAGGGTAACAGGGATTACAAGTCATAAAGAGCTTCCAAAAGATTATGGTACTTACTAGCTTTGAGCCTCATTGCCCCTATCATAGGAGTCTTGAGATGATTAAGGTTAAAGTGCACAAAGATGGATTATATGCTTGACGAAATAAAAGCTGGAAATCTCATGTGCCTTGAATATGAGGGACACTCCTCATGCTAATCAACTTTGGTCACCGGTAAGCTCTTGTCATTGGTGTCTGACGGAGATGTGTCTGACCGCGTGCCTTTACCCCTCCGCCGCTCTTCCCCAAGGTAAGGATGGCTGGCGCTCTCGCCCACGCGTCGCGCCCGGCCCTAGGAGATCCTCCGCCCCAAGGGGGGGTATGGAGGGGAACCGTTTTTCTCCTCTCGAGCTCGTCGAGGAAGACGACTACGCGAGCAGCTCGGAGGGTGAGTCTTGCTACGCGCGGAGCCCGCTCCTCCTCGATGGATTTCTGGCGTAGGCTCTGGGCTGCGAGTCGGTCTTGGGCGGCCAGGAGCGATCGTCGGCTCCGGCGTGCTTAGGGGAGCCGCGACAACCGCCGGACTCTCTCCGCGAGATCTCGTTGGATCTGGATCTGGATTTCCCCCCGCTGCCCTCCCTCTCCCCTCCCTTGTGTCGTCCATCTCCCCCGTTTCTCCTAGTGGGGGGTCCTTGGAGCTGGATCTCACTGCAGGAGATCTGGCGCCGCCGGGGCAGGGGTTGGCGCCGTATTCACCTCCGTCGAGGGTGAGGGTGCTCTCCTCTGCGGAAGGTGGGTACGTGGGTGGGCCCAGGCTACTGGTCCTGGGTGGGTCGTGCGAGTTGCCCATTTTGCGTGGGCCTGGGAGGCCCAGTGGAAATGTGGCCGCTCTTTCCTGCTCACCGCACCCATCTTTGCCTGGGGGCCTAGATGGAGGCCACGTGGACCAGGGTGCAGTCCTGATGGCGTCGCTGCTCCCACTCTCTGCCCCTCCCCCTTTGGAGGTGGCTTCCCAAAGAAACCCTAGATCCAACCCTAGGTTTCCGAGCCCCCTAGAGACGTGCGGCGGTTTGGGAGGCAGGCGAGGGAGTTAGTGTCTATGCTCGACCGTGCTCGGGGGAGATCCTCCTGCAGCTGGTGCCTATGGAGCCCAACTAGAACCAAGATCCCCGTAGCGGGAAGTAGCCATTCGAGGAGATGGATGGCGGCGGCTGTGGGGACCAGCACCGCCCCGGCCAAGCCAGGGATAGGCTTTCCTTCGAGCAGCAAGATGGTCGCCGGCCACTTCGTGACTCTGGATTCGAGCAGCAAGGTCGCTAGGATGATGGGACTCTCCCCGAGGACAATAGGCGGTAGGACCGCCCTCCCAACTCTCGGGGGCATGAGCTCGGGCAGGGGGGTTACCGGAGGAAGGGAAGAGCCCTTCAGGGACCGAGAGGCTCAGCTCCTCCTCCTCCCCTCCTCCCCCTCCGGTTCTGCCATCGTGCTCGGGATCCGCGGTGGTGGAATCGGCCGCGGAGGACCTCACTCACATCATATGCTACAACTGCGGCCAGCCAGGCCACATTCAGGCGGCATGCAAGGGTGCCCCATTCTGCATCAAATGCAACCGGGAAGGCCATCTCTCTGCCATGTGCACGACCTCGCTTGGCCCTAAACCGCTATGGACAGGGTTTGGTGGCTCTGGCTCTGGGTTCTTTTACTTCGATATTCCTGAATCTGAGCTTGAGAAGGCGGCGTATAACTCTGCCCTGCTCTATATTGACTTGGGGAACCTGTCGGCAGAAAAGGTGGAAGCAGAATTTAAGGAGCTGGTCGACGAAACCTAGGATTGGCAAGTGTGGAAGCTTAGTGCCACTGAGTATGCCATTGTCTTCCCTTCCAAAGAAAGTCTGCGCATGGCCATCCGGGGAGAAGGGCTCCGCCTCCCCGAGTCCAAGTTCAAGGCCCTAGTGACGGAGGCTGCGGTAGATCCGCAGGCCATTGAGATACTTTCAGAAGTCTGGGTGCGGTTGCACGGGGTGCCCATGCCCCTTCGCCATGTCGATCGCCTGCTAGGAGGGACCCGCGAGATCGGACATCCAATTGTGGTGGATGAGTTGTCCTTAATCCATGCCACCGATCCGGTGCGTATGCTCTTCGGCTGTCGCGCCCCAATCCAGATGCCCCCCTTCATCACCCTCTTCGTCAACTCTCAGGGCTTCCGGATCCGGGTGGAACCCGAGCCTAACCCGCTGAGTGGCAGGAGCGGAGGGGCCTCCCCTCCTCCATCCCCTCCACCTCCTCCCCTCGTGCCAACAATCACGATGAGGAGGAATTGGATGAGGATCAGTGGGATGGTCGGCACGGTCACCATCGTAGCAAGCAGAAAGAAACCCCGCCGCCCAAGGAGCCTAGCGACAAAGGTGGCCACAAGTCAGCCCCTATTATTGTTGAGGAGGCTCCGAGCCAATTCGTCTCTACCCTCTCTTCCTCTGCTTTCAACCAGTATGGTTCCAACTTGACCCAGCAAGGAGATATCTTCCCGACGCTAGCAGCCATCCTCTCCCCGAACGCGGGAAAATCCACCATCACCATCAGCGACACCACCGGGGTTTCCCTCTCCTCGGAGGGGACTGTGGAGGTTACCATTACAAGCCTCTGGCCCCTCCCTGGTCTGAGGAGGAGAGGGCTCGGGCTTTTGAGCGCAGAAGCAAGAGCAACGCGGACCGTCCCGCACGGGTGCGCAGCGCACCTCCCCCCAAGCCGAGCAGAGCCGAGCCTGTGCTTCCTTCTCTGGCACGCACGGGCGACGAGCTGCAGCAGAGCCCGACTGTGCAACCTCTAGCAGCCACGGTGAGCAGGGCTCCACGCTCCAAGGTCGTCCCCGCTGAATTGCAACGCAAGAGTCTGAGGGCCGGTGCACTTCGGAGGAACCTGTGCTTGACCGAGCCATCCGTCGCGCGGCGGACAAAAATGCTCTAGGTACCTCCCTCTCTGACTTTGTTGTTCTTCACGATGTTTCGGCCAATCATTTGCTTTATGTTGCCCAGGATAGCTGCATGCATTTTCTGTAATCCATATGCCCCCCTGTTTTTATTTCCATCCTGCAAGCGAAAGAATTGGCACAGGCTGAGCTGTCTTTGGCGAGAGAAAGGATCGGGCTAGAGAAAGCTGCCTCTGCGGAGGTAGAGCCGGAATCTGCGGGTCAGATCCCAAGCGCCCAGGGGCCGATTCCAGAACTAGAAGGGTCTAGATCTGCCTCTACCCCTGGCCCCCGGCACCAAAGTGTCGTCGCGCTGCTAAGACCCCTACCCCGGTGGGCAGGAGACCAATAACCCGCCAAGCATGGGTGGTTGCAGAAGGTGCCTAATGCGGATTCTCTTCTGGAATATTCGAGGGTTCGACCAGCGAGGGCGTTGGACCCTTCTGAAGGAATACCTCCATAGAAATAAAATTGATGTGGTGTGCCTTCAAGAAACTATCAAGCAGGAGTTCACCGACGCGAAGCTTAGGAGCCTTGAGATAGGAGATAAATTCTACTGGTGCTGGATTCCGGCAACCGGTCATTCTGGGGGAATGCTGGTGGGTCTCCGTGATAGTGTGTTCGAGGTTGATCATGTCGACAGAGGACAGTTCTTCCTCAGTGCGGCGATCCTATACCACGGCTCCAACCGCACAATGGAAATCATGGTAGTTTATGGTCCCGCTTACCATGGGCGATTAGTGGAGTTTCTCAAGGAAATCTCGCTCAAAGTCGCAGGGTGCGCACTCCCCATGGTGATGAGGGGAGACTTCAATCTTATTCGCTTGGCTGACAACAAGAATAACGACAATCTCAACTGGAATTGCATTGACTTGTTCAACTCACACATCGCTCTCTGGGCCTTGCGGGAGGTACCACGCATGGGAGCGTGATACACCTGGACCAATAGGCAACTCAATCCCATCAGATGTGTCCTTGATCGGGTCTTCATCTCCCCTCAACTGGAACTTGTCTTTCTGCTCTGCTCCCTCGCCGCGGAAACTTTCCTGGGGTCGGATCATACTCCCCTCATCTTTGATTCGGGCGAGGGCGCCCGGATCTGATGCAATCGCTTCTTCTTTGAAACTGTTGGTTTGAAATCCCTGGTTTCCATTCTCTTGTTCACACCCGGTGGTCCTCGCTCGCAGGGAGAGTTCATGGTAGGGATGTTGTGGATTGGTGGCAATTCATGTCCGTGGGTCTCCGGCAGTTCCTAAAAGGGTGGAGCCATAACTGGGGCAAGGAGAGCCATTGCCGTAAATCGAACTTGCTAGCCCAGATTTCCAGCCTCGATCTCCAAGCGGACGGGGCTGGGCTTGATGAAGACGGGTGGGCATTCCGATATCTCCTAGAGGACCAACTTCTCCAAATCTATCGCATGGAGGAGGAGCACTAGCGACAGCGTGGCCGGGTGAAGTGGGCCCTCAAAGGGGACGCCAACACGGGATACTTTCACGCTGTGGCTAATGGGAGGCGCAGGAAGTGTAATATATCATCGCTCTCCTTGCCGCAGGGCACTATCACTGATCGCAAGGCCATCCAAGCTCACATCTATGACTTCTATTGTGAGTTGTTGGGCTCCTCCTCTTCTCGAGCCTGCGGCCTGTCTCCTCTCACTTGGGCCTCTGGGCCGAAGGTGAGTGCAGAGGAAAACCTGCTGCTCGCCCTTACTCTCTCTCTCTGAGCAGGAGCTCACTGGGGTGGTTCAGGATATGAAATCGGACACTGCGCCGGGGCTGGATGGGTTTCCGATTCCTTTCTTCAAAACCTTCTGGCCCTTGCTCAAGCTGGGCGTGCTGCATATCATCAACGATTTCATCCTGGGGAGGATTTATGTCTCCCGGCTGAATTCTGGGGTCCTCTCGCTTATCCCCAAGGTCCCGGGCGCTGAGGCCATCTCGCCGTACCGTCCAATTGCCCTTATCAATGTTATATTCAAAATCATCTCTAAAGCATTTGCGATGCGACTCGATCCTATCGCTAACAGAATCATTAGCCCGAACCAGTCTGCGTTTATCAAAAGCCATTTCATTCTTGACGGATCCTTGGCTCTGATGGAAATAGTCCAAGAGCTGCGCAGGAAGATGATTGGAGGGGTGCTCCTTAAACTTGACTTCGAAAAGGCCTATGACCGGGTAAACTGGGACTTTCTCCTCGAGGTCCTGAAGCTCAAAGGGTTTTATGCTGGGTATATCCACCGCATCTCGCAGTTGGTCTCGCGATCTCCATCAATGGGGAAATTGCCCCCTTCTTCCATAACAAGTGTGGAGTGAGGCAGGGAGATCCACTCTCCCCCCTCCTTTTCAATTTCATCGGGGAGGCTCTATCCTCTATCTTGTCGGCGGCTAATGAGCATGGCCACATATCAGGAGTGGTCCCTCATATGATCCCAGGGGGATCTCCCATCTGTAGTTGTCACATCCCAAGATTTTCCAAATCTTGTAATGTGAAAAAAAATAAACAAAAAAAATTATTGTTGAATTTTAGGGTGAAAAGAAACTTTTGTTTCTAAATGGAAACTTAAAATCCCATCTTGAACAAATTTTGATTAACATTTGAATCCAACAAAATCCAAATCAAGAGAAATGCTTTTCTCATTAAATGCATCTGGAAATTTAAACACTGGGAAAATAAATCCAAACCCTAAACCCAAATGGAATAAAAATCATTTCCAAGTTATCTCCAAGCCTATGGATTTGATCCATATAAAATCATGTCAACAAACATTTACAAATGATCAAGAAAGACAAATAGAAATATTATAAAACCATATAAGTTGGTTTCACTTAATTTGGAACCATAAATAAAAACTCATGAATTTAATAAGATAAGGAATTGAATTCCCAAAGCTAATAAAGCCTTATCTAAAATCCCTACCAAATGGAGAGCAAATAATCCTAAAGTTATTTAAAAGGAAAAATAAATATCAAATAAGATTTTACAAATTGGAATCACCAAGTTTGGATCTCTAAATAAAAAGATATGGATTTTATAAGATAAAGAAAGAAATATTAAATAAGGAATATTTAAAGACCAAATTAAATCTTGGCATAACCCATCAAACAAATGGAATGAATGGAATCCAAATCCAAATAAAAATAAAAGGATAAAGAGTTTTTCCAAAATAAAATAAAATGGCATACAACAAATCCTATTAGAATAAAGATAATCTCTATTAAGAGTAATTAAATAACTCATGAGAAAATAGTATTTTGGAATTTACCCAAGTGAATTAAAAAGTTGTTTAATTCAACCTAGTTAAGATTAAAGAAATCTTCCAAATAAACTTTAGGGAATTAAAACCATATTTAAATCCATTGGAATTAAAATAAACCCAACTCAAATGATTTATGAATCATATTAAATATTCTCCAAATAATTCAAGATGAATTATTTTGACACCCTATTAATAAAATAAAAACCTATTAAAAAGATTTGGAAGGATTTAGAAAATTTAAATGGTGTTTGAAATATTATTAAATCTCATTTGAATTAAAACTAGAGCCTATTTTGAATAATTAAAAGACCTTAAAAAGAATAAATAAATTATTCTAAAATGAGTTCAGAATGTTTCATTAATCAATATTTAAACCTACACAAAATTTGACAAAGGTTTTAATTCAAATGAGTGATTTAATTACTTATTTGAAATCAAAACAGAATATTAAGAAAGGAAAAAGAAAAACAAAACAGAACAAAAAAATATGTAAAGAACCCAGCCCAGCTCGGCAGCCCAGTCAAGGCCCACCCATTCCCTCTCTCTCCCGAAGAAAACGATTCGCACCCACTTATAAACTCGCAGAGCCGCTAACAGAACGACCCCACCCCCACTCTCTCTCACACGCAGACAGCCAGGCCCCACAGCCACGTCACCTTCTTCCTCACCCGCGGACTACGCCCCTCACCTCGCCGGCCGTTGCAGGCGATTAACGCTCGGCTTAATTCGCGTTAATGGCACAGTTAAACCTCCCCCTGACGACGCCCTCTTAACCGCCCACGTCTCCTCTCCATTTCCCCTCTGTCGCCTCACCCAAGCGTGCCCCCAGGCCGCCCAATTCTTCTCTGCACCGTCCTCTGTCCGACGATGCTCCGACGACTATTTCGGTAGCCCCTCACCGCCCCTTGCCCCCTCGACCACCCTCACCTGCTCCCCACCTCCAGACGCATCTCCTCGAAGCACCAGCTCATCCTCGCGCGCTCCAGAACTTCGGCAACGACGATGACCACCGCCACCACCGTCTGCCTCCGCTCCGTCAGTCTTTTCCAGTGAGTGCTGACCACCCTACTTCCTCGCGATGATGCACGCATGATCGCCAACCTTGTGCGTAGCTAATTCCGTTCTTGCCTTGCCTTTTTGTGAACCGTAGCGTCGCCCTCGACGATGACTGACCGAACCCGAGGCGCAGCGCAGCTCCGGCGAGAGATTGACAGCAACCTCGTGCGCCCCTTGCCTTCCCACTGGTACCTTGAGCTTCGCCGTGATCTCCTGAACCTGGTGAGCATCTCCTTACCCTTCCTTGCTTCCCCTAGCGTCAGCTCCGCCGTAGCCAGACACGCCGCCGCCACCTGCCGCCGCTAGCGCCGCCACTAGTTGGCAAGTGTGCTTAGCATCGTCCGATCTTGATCTGACGATTAGGATAGAATCACTTAACGCCGAAGAGGTACGCAATCTGTGCCGTGCGATGTAACTTGATCCAACGCCTCACGTTGCTGATCCGAGCGAACCGGTACGGGCGAATAAGAATTAGCCACGTGTCTCTATTGATTTGAAATAAAACAGATTTGATCTATTAGAAACAAGATTTTGTAAAACCTATAACTTTTAATCTACTCGTCCAAATTTTTCAAACTTTATATCAATGGATTCAGAAAGACAAGCCCTAGCCAACCATGCACTTTTTTTAGTAAAAAGCTTCTAGTAAATTGTTTGTTTTTGCAGAAACTTGTGAATGCATGTTTAGGATATAAAATTTGTTCTAAAATGATTTTGAGGATAAAATCTTTGGAAAATGATTTTTTTTGAACCTACTGACCATAGGGAACAAATTGTGGTTTCAAAAATGTATTTGGTGAAGCAAAAGAATGAATCTTTGATTTAAACCATTTCTAGTCAAATAAAAATATAGTTTAATTATTAAAAATGGTTTTGGAAGGAAACCTTTGAGAATTGTTTTGGAAATAAACTCTCTAACCCTAAACACAAGGTTATATGGTTTGAAAACATATTTTGTGAAACCTATAGAATTTTTCCTTATTAAAAGCATTTCTACACCACATGAAATGATACTTTGTTCTAAAAATGGTTTATGAAGTGAAATCTTTTGCAAATGATTTTGCCACCTTATAAAATGACCATTAGGTGTTTTCAAATGTTTATGAACCATTAGAAACCACTTTTAAAAATAAAACAATCTTTAGCATGCTTGCATGCATTGTCTTGTCACTATTATTTTATGTGATGAATTGCTTGAATGGTAGATTGAAATATTATTTGCTTGATTGAATTGTATTGATTTGAAGTGAGTGAACATTGCAAAGAACAAGGAAGTGAACCTATACTCTTTACCAAAAAGGCAAGTGATGCTTCATACTTTTGTCCCATTGTTTTCATTATGCATTAGAAATATTTCTATGTAGAACTTGCATGGAATTTTTGCTAAGTACAAACCATGCTATGGGAAATCCCAGTAGATGAAAACTTAGTAGAATTTTCCTAAGTTAAGATTCCTACTACTGTCATGCTTAGCTTAGCTAATAGAAAACAAGGGTGGAATATATATTCATACTATGGAAGTATTTCTAAGTCTGAGGACTTGTGTTTTGTTTAAAAAACAACTAAATGAATGAATCACCTGGGTGGAATGGAAAGAATGGTTTGTGTTGAGTGGTTCACAAGGCCCATTTCTATGGTCTACCTTGTGTATCTCACTTGTGGATGGCCACCCAGGAACAAAGAGATTTGAGATGTCAAATGTTGAGAAGCTTCAAGTGCAGCCACTTGGCATTATGGGCTCTGCCTGGATCATATAGGTTACAAGAACTTAGACAAATGGACAATTGGTGGTAGGGGATGATAGGTTGGAACGCGTCCATTCTGGTCTAAGGGAAGGCTTCTGACAGATCTTGTCTTGGTGAAACCAAGTCTTGTGGGGAAAGTGCACCACCTCTGTAGAGTGTAAAATCTAAGTACTTAGCCATGTCCCTGGAAAAGGACAATTTGAGCATCAAGACATGGAAGCTATCAAGAATCTCCTCATCCCAATTTCTAAGTTAAAATCTTGTGGTTGAACAAGGGTTGAAGGATCACCAATTTCTATTGGGAGATGCCTTGGGTGATTTCGTCAAGCAAAAACTAAGTGTTTTCAAATGATAAGGAAAAACTATTTTGAGAAAAGCAAGCCTAAGCTCCACTTAGCCAAATGCATATAGATGATAGACTCCACTATACTACCATAGTATCACTTGCCAATACAATTCAAATGTATTGACCCTTGTGGCTGTAACTTGTTATGTTGTAGGTTTGTTTGATGTTAGTGAAGTTTATTGATTAGGATTACAAGTCTACAACCAACATGTTTTCCTGTGGCACTTTGAAGATGAAGGACCCCATGCTATTGTTATATTCTGCTGCATTGTAATGAGTTAGCCAAATGAGCTATGTAAGATGTAATGAATTATTTTATTCCTGGTTATAAAGTTGTATTATGACCATTGTTTCTTGATATTACATCTTAACTGTGGATGCTAGATATTGATCCAAGGACTAGCATTGTAAACACAGGGATCTCTACCTTATTAAAGGTTGGGAACCTTACAGATGGTATCAGAGCATTGTGTTGCCTGTAGGATTTGTAACCCTAGGATTGGACAAAACCCCTTAGAAAAATAGGAGTTGTATTTGTTCCAAAACTTATTTACAAACAATCTTGTAAACTCTTTCCTCAACCATTTTGGTTTTGACTCTACATCTCTTCTATTTCAACTTAATGGATAAAGCCTACCCCATGACCAAAGACTTCATCATGTGCAAAGGACTTCATCAACTCTAATGACTTCAACATCTTCAACTCTACTGACTTCAACATCTTCAACTATAATGACTTCAACATCTTCAACATTTTCACCAAGGACATCAACTTGGATATCACTAAGGACTACAAGTGAGACAAGAAATATTACTCAAGACTTGAAGACTAAGGAAACACAACTTAGAAGGAACCATGATCACCTTTGAAGTTTTTGAGAACAAGAATTTTTCCAAGGATACAAAGATCTTGTTCAAGAAGAATCAACTAAGAAGGATGGAAAGATTTCAAGTGAACCATATAGATGGACCACCATATTTAGTTTAAGTCAAACCCACCAACTTATGTGGTGTAACAAAAATATTTTTAGTTGCCTAAAAATATGCTTGAAACTTGTTGTTTGAGTGGAATGTTTGTTTGTGATTGCTTGCACATTGCTTGTGTGAATTGTGATGTGTGTGATTAGAATTATTCCCTTAGAAATATTTTGCCTATTCTAATCCCAATCCAACCCAAACAGATGACTTCCCCAAGAGACTCCAACATCAAGGATGGTGACAACAACAACAACCAAGAGAACAACATGAGAGACCAACTGCTTGCAAGACAAACCCAGTTGAACCAAGTGACAACTCAGTTTTTAGCCAACAACAATGAGATAGACCCAACCATGCAAAAAGTTTTGGAAACTCAATCCCAATTGTTACAAGGGTTGGCTACTCAAATGATCAACATGGGAGACAACTCCTCCCAAGGAGTTTGTGACAACAAGGATGACAAAGATGTTATTCTAGAAGGAATCCAAGCTTGCAATATTTGTGGAGACAAGGATCATACTTCCAAGGAGCATGAAGATCAATGCCCCAACTGTGAAGAGAAACATCCAATTGACCAATGCCCCACATCTCAAGCTACTTGTTACCTATGTGAAGGAAACAATCATGTCCCTATCCAATGCGCCATCTATTCCATAGTTGAACAAAGGAAACAAGGTGGAGTGCAACAACTGATTGCAGACTACCATGAGAGAGCCAAGTCTACCAAGAAGGATGAAGACAAAGGAAAATCTCAGCTTGTACCTCCCAACAACATGACTCAATTTAAAGGACCCAATAGGAGACATATGTATTATCCAAGGAGTAATAGAAAGTCAAGGAGACCAGTAGACATTCCTACCTATGAGATAACATATGAAGAACATGAACTAGAAGCACTCCTAGCTTTGGAGAAACCCAAGAAAAAGAAGGACAAAAGCCAAGTGCAATGTTACACTTGCAAAGAGATGGGACACTATGCCAATGAATGCCCAGAAAAGAAGAAGAACCAAGGAAATAAACAAGAAGAATTGATACCCAAGAAGAAGAAAGATAATAGCCAAGTGATGTGTTTCCAATACAAAGAACCAGGACATTATGCAAGCAATTGTCCAGAAAAGATGAAGCACAAGATAAAGACTATGAAGGATCTCAGCCTTGTCACATGTTTCAAGTGTGGAAACAAAGGACACTATGCAGATGTTTGCCAAGAGAGATTTCAACAAGATCCCAAGCAAGCCAAGATGTAATCTAGTTGGAAAATTTTTAAGGGTGGTAGTACCCTAGTTGCTTTGAGCCAACTTGTAACCCTAGCCTCCCCAAATCTCGGGACGAGATTTATTTTAAGGGTGGTAGCCTGTCACATCCCAAGATTTTCCAAATCTTGTAATGTGGAAAAAAATAAACAAAATAAATTATTGTTGAATTTTAGGGTGAAAAGAAACTTTTGTTTCTAAATGGAAACTTAAAATCCCATCTTGAACAAATTTTGATTAACATTTGAATCCAACAAAATCCAAATCAAGAGAGATGCTTTTCTCATTAAATGCATCTGGAAATTGAAACACTGGGAAAATAAATCCAAACCCTAAACCCAAATGGAATAAAAATCATTTCCAAGTTATCTCCAAGCCTATGGATTTGATCCATATAAAATCTTGTCAACAAACATTTACAAATGATCAAGAAAGACAAATAGAAATATTATAAAACCATATAAATTGGTTTCACTTAATTTGGAACCATAAATAAAAACTCATGAATTTAATAAGATAAGGAATTGAATTCCCAAAGCTAATAAAGCCTTATCTAATATACCTACCAAATGGAGAGCAAATAATCCTAAAGTTATTTAAAAGGAAAAATAAATATCAAATAAGATTTTACAAATTGGAATCACCAAGTTTGGATCTCTAAATAAAAAGATATGGATTTTATAAGATAAAGAAAGAAATATTAAATAAGGAATATTTAAAGACCAAATTAAATCTTGGCTTAACCCATCAAACAAATGGAATGAATAGAATCCAAATCCAAATAAAAATAAAAGGATAAAGTGTTTTTCCAAAATAAAATAAAATGGCATACAACAAATCCTATTAGAATAAAGACAATCTCTAATAAGAGTAATTAAATAACTCATGAGAAAATAGTATTTTGGAATTTACCCAAGTGAATTAAAAAGTTGTTTAATTCAACCTAGTTAAGATTAAAGAAATCTTCCAAATAAACTTTAGGGAATTAAAACCATATTTAAATCCATTGGAATTAAAATAAACCCAACTCAAATGATTTATGAATCATATTAAATATTCTCCAAATAATTCAAGATGAATTATTTTGACACCCTATTAATCAAATAAAAACGTACTGAAAAGATTTGGAAGGATTTAGAAAATTTAAATGGTGTTTGAATTATTATTAAATCTCATTTGAATTAAAACTAGAGCCTATTTTGAATAATTAAAAGACCTTAAAAAGAATAAATAAATTATTCTAAAATGAGTTCAGAATGTTTCATTAATCAATATTTAAACCTACACAAAATTTGACAAAGGTTTTAATTCAAATGAGTGATTTAATTACTTACTTGAAATCAAAATAGAATATTAAGAAAGGAAAAAGAAAAACAAAACAGAACAAAAAAATATGTAAACAACCCAGCCCAGCTCGGCAGCCCAGTCAAGGCCCAGCCATTCCCTCTCTCTCCCGAAGAAAACGATTCGCACCCACTTATAAAATCGCAGAGCCGCTGACAGAACGACCCCACCCCCACTCTCTCTCACATGCATACAGCCAGGCCCCATAGCCACGTCACCTTCTTCCTCACCCGCGGACTACGCCCCTCACCTCGCCGGCCGTTGCAGGCGATTAACGCTCGGCTTAATTCGCGTTAATGGCACAGTTAAACCTCCCCCTGACGACGCCCTCTTAACCTCCCACGTCTCCTCTCCATTTCCCCTCTGTCGCCTCACCCAAGCGTGGCCCCAGGCCGCCCAATTCTTCTCTGCACCGTCCTCTGTCCGACGACGCTCCGACGACTATTTCGGTAGCCCCTCACCGCCCCTTGCCCCCTCGACAACCCTCACCTGCTCCCCACCTCCAGACGCATCTCCTCGAAGCACCAGCTCATCCTCGCGCGCTCCAGAACTTCGGCAACGACGATGACCACCGCCACCACCGTCTGCCTCCGATCCGTCAGTCTTTTCCGGTGAGTGCTGACCACCCTACTTCCTCGCGATGATGCACGCATGATCGCCAAGCTCGTGCGTAGCTAATGCCGTTCTTGCCTTGCCTTTTTGTGAACCGTAGCGTCGCCCTCGACGACGACTGACCGAACCCGAGGCGCAGCGCAGCTCCGGCGAGAGATTGACAGCAACCTCGTGCGCCCCTTGCCTTCCCACTGGTACCTTGAGCTTCGCCGTGATCTCCTGAACCTGGTGAGCATCTCCTTACCCGTCCTTGCTTCCCCTAGCGTCAGCTCCGCCGTAGCCAGACACGCCGCCGCCACCTGCCGCCGCTAGCGCCGCCACTAGTTGGCAAGTGTGCTCAGCATCGTCCGATCTTGATCTGACGATTAGGATAGAATCACTTAACGCCGAAGAGGTACGCAATCTATGGCGTGCGATGTAACTTGATCCAACGCCTCACGTTGCTGATCCGAGCGAACCGGTACGGGCGAATAAGAATTAGCCACGTGTCTCTATTGATTTGAAATAAAACAGATTTGATCTATTAGAAACAAGATTTTGTAAAATCTATAAATTTTAATCTACTCGTCCAAATTTTGCAAACTTTATATCAATGGATTCAGAAAGACAAGCCCTAGCCAACCATGCACTTTTTTTTAGTAAAAAGCTTCTAGTAAATTGTTTGTTTTTGCAGAAACTTGTGAATGCATGTTTAGGATATAAAATTTGTTCTAAAATGATTTTGAGGATAAAATCTTTGGAAAATGATTTTTTTTGAACCTACTGACCATAGGGAACAAATTGTGGTTTCAAAAATGTATTTGGTGAAGCAAAAGAATGAATCTTTGATTTAAACCATTTCTAGTCAAATAAAAATATAGTTTAATTATTAAAAATGGTTTTGGAAGGAAACCTTTGAGAATTGTTTTGGAAATAAACTCTCTGACCCTAAACACAAGGTTATATGGTTTGAAAACATATTTTGTGAAACCTATAGAATTTTGCCTTATTAAAAGCATTTCTACACCACATGAAATGATACTTTGTTCTAAAAATGGTTTATGAAGTGAAATCTTTTGCAAATGATTTTGCCACCTTATAAAATGACCATTAGGTGTTTTCAAATGTTTATGAACCATTAGAAACCAATTTTACAAATAAAACAATCTTTAGCATGCTTGCATGCATTGTCTTGTCACTATTATTTTATGTGATGAATTGCTTGAATGGTAGATTGAAATATTATTTGCTTGATTGAATTGTAGTGATTTGAAGTGAGTGAACATTGCAAAGAACAAGGAAGTGAACCTATACTCTTTACCAAAAAGGCAAGTGATGCTTCATACTTTTGTCCCATTGTTTTCACTATGCATTAGAAATATTTCTAAGTAGAACTTGCATGGAATTTTTGCTAAGTACAAACCATGCTATGGGAAATCCCAGTAGATGAAACCTTAGTAGAATTTTCCTAAGTTAAGATTCCTACTACTGTCATGCTTATCTTAGCTAATAGAAAACAAGGGTGGAATATATATTCATACTATGGAAGTATTTCTAAGTCTGAGGACTTGTGTTTTGTTTAATAAAACAACTAAATGAATGAATCACCTGGGTGGAATGGAAAGAATGGTTTGTGTTGAGTGGTTCACAAGGCCCATTTCTATGGTTTACCTTGTGTATCTCACTTGTGGATGGCCATCCAGGAACAAAGATATTTGAGATGTCAAATGTTGAGAAGCTTCAAGTGCAGCCACTTGGCATTATGGGCTCTGCCTGGATCATATAGGTTGCAAGAACTTAGACAAATGGACAGTTGGTGGTAGGGGATGATAGGTTGGAATGCGTCCATTCTGGTCTAAGGGAAGGCTTCTGAAAGATCTTGTCTTGGTGAAACCAAGTCTTGTAGGGAAAGTGCACCACCTCTGCAGAGTGTAAAATCTAAGTACTTAGCCATGTCCCTGGAAAAGGACAATTTGAGCATCAAGACATGGAAGCTATCAAGAATCTCCTCATCCCAATTTCTAAGTTAAAATCTTGTGGTTGATCAACAAGGGTTGAAGGATCACCAATTTCTATTGGGAGATGCCTTGGGTGATTTCGTCAAGCAAAAACTTAGTGTTTTCAAATGATAAGGAAAAACTATTTTGATAAAAGCAAGCCTAAGCTCCAGTTAGCCAAATGCATATAGATGATAGACTCCACTATACTACCATAGTATCACTTGCTAATACAATTCAAATGTATTGACCCTTGTGGCTGTAACTTGTTATGTTGTAGGTTTGTTTGATGTTAGTGAAGTTTATTGATTAGGATTACAAGTCTACAACCAACATGTTTTCCTGTGGCACTTTGAAGATGAGGACCCCGTGCTATTGTTATATTCTGCTGCATTGTAATGAGTTAGCCAAATGAGCTATGTAAGATGTAATGAATTATTTTATTCCTGGTTATAAAGTTGTATTATGACCATTGTTTCTTGATATTACATCTTAACTGTGGATGCTAGCTATTGATCCAGGGACTAGCATTGTAAACACAGGGATCTCTACCTTATTAAAGGTTGGGAACCTTACAGTAGTACGTCGACGACGCTCTGATTCTGATCCAGCAAGATGACCGCCAAATTGCCAACCTCAAATTTCTCCTGATGTGCTTTGAGGATATGTCTGGTCTCAAGATTAACTACCACAAAAGCGAGGTTATTGTGATGGGGCAGCCGCAGGAGGAACAACAAAGGGTTGCTAGAATGCTCAACTGCAAACTAGGAGCGTTCCCGTTCACTTATCTTGGCCTCCCCATCTCTGATCGCAAGATTACGATTGAGCAGTGGTTGTTCCTAGTCAGGAAGCTGGCCGGTAGGACCAAACCTTGGCTTGGCCGATTCCTATCCTCGGGGGGTAGGTTAATCCTTACCAATTCCTATCCTTCGCTATGGGCCTATTCCTGCTCCAAGACGGCATCCATGAGAAATTCGACTCGGTCAGATCCAGGTTCTTCTGGGAAGGGGCTGGGCCAAAGCGCAAATATCATTTGGTCAATTGGCCAGCGGTGTGTTAACCCAAAGAGCAAGGGGGCTTGGGGCTCACCAACACCAAGCGCATGAATGAAGCCCTCCTTCTTAAGTGGATCTGGAAGCTTTATCAAGAGGATGATTCGATTTGGGCCCGTCTTGTTAGGGCAAAGTATCCTGATGCCAACGACATTTTTTCCGGGATTGGTCAGGGAGCGTCGCAATTTTGGAAGAGCCTCCACAAAATCAAACATATGTTTAAGGGTGGGGCCAAACATGAGGTGGTGGATGGGGCTCGTACCCTCTTCTGGCTTGACTGGTGGCATGGGGAGGGCCCCTTAAAAGACTCCTTTCCACATCTTTTTGCGATCTGTGAAAAACAAATGATCTCGGTTAAGGAGGCCTGCCCTGACCACACGATCACGGTCCAGTTCAGGCGCTCCCTTGACTAGGAAGGGGTTCTCCTCTGGCTCTCCCTGGTTGAATCTTTGGAGGATGTCACCCTTCGCGTTGGCTCGGACAGAATTTCTTGGCACTTGGAGGCCGGGGGAATATTTGGTGAGATCTATATATAATAAGCTGTCTCAAGGGGTGACAATTTACCACTTCCGAGATGTGTAGGCTGTGAAGATTCCTCTCAAGAATAAGATCTTCTCGTGTCAACTTGTTCTTGATCGCCTCCCTTCGAGTTTTTTGATAGCATCACGTCATGGCCTTTCCGACGGCAGATGTGCGCTCTACGGTGCTCCGGAGGATGTGATGCAGCGCTGAGTTGATGTAGGAGCGCTTCGTTGGGAACCCCAAGAGCAAGGTGTGAAGCAGCACAGCAGCAAGTTTTCCCTCAATAAGAAACCGAGGTTATCGAACCAGTAGGAGGAAGGAAACGTCACACAGGTGTTGCAAGCAACGCGGAGACCTGCACAACACAAACTCAAGACTTTGCCCCAACGAATCAGTGAGGTTGTCAAGCATAACGGTTTGCTGTAACAAAGGGTTAAACATATGGTGTGGAAGGTAATGGTTTGCAGAAGTAAACAAGTAACAATGGAAGATGTATCAATGGTAAAGATTTGACCGGGGTCCATAGTTCACTAGAGGTGCTCTCCTTAGATAAACAACATGGCATGAAGGGTAAACAAATTACAGCAGGGCAATTGACAGGAACTGATCAAGGCATAACAATGCAATACTAGACAAAAAGATCCTATGAGATTTGATTGGGCAATACAGCAAGATACATAGACCGCCATCCAACTGCATTTATGACTAGAAGTCCACCTTTAGGTTATCATCTGAACCCCCTCCAGTATTAAGTTGCAAGCAACAGACAACTGCTTTAAGCAAAGTGTGTAAGGTAAACAGTCCACATGTTCCATGAATAAGAGACCGTTATTTTCTCCCTAGTAGCAACAGCACATCTACAACCGAAGAGATTATTGTCACTTCCCTTGGAAACTAGAGGCATGAACCCACTATCGATCATAAATATCCCCTCTTGGAGTCACTAACAACTACTTGGCCAAGATAGCTACTAACAACGGAGAGCATGCAAGATCACAAACAACACAGACATGATAGAATCATAAAGACAAAACCATTACTCAAACCAACATAATAATCTCAATTTCCATCGGATCCCCGCAAACACAACATGCATGATTACAAATAGATTAGATCTTGGTCATGAACGGAGATCACAAGATCTATACATGAAAGCACAAAGGAGGAGATACAACCATCTAGCTACTACATGGACCCATAGTCCAAGGTGGAACTACTCACGCATCATATCGGAGAGAAGGCCTCCAGGATGATCTCCCCTCCGGCAGGGTGCCGGGAAGAACTTTAGATCCCCCGGATCTAGGGATGATGGTGGCAGCGGCTACAGACGGTTTCGTGGAGATTTGATCAGGTGCTTAGGGTTTCTGCATCAGGGGCTTCTTATAGGCGAAGGGGGAGGCCGAGGCGGCGACCAGGGGGGTCAAACCCTAGCCAGGCGCGGGGTGGGGCCCACCTGCCCCTGGGGTGGGTCTAGACACCCTGGCCGTCCCCTTTGGCTCTCCTCTGGACTTATTTTTCCCCACGGAAAGTAATTGACTTTGACGTTTGTCCCGTCCAATTCCGAGAATATTTCTTTACTAACTTTTCTAAAACCAAAAATAGCAGAAAACAGGCATCTGGCACTATTGCAACTTGTTAGTAGGTTAGTACCAGAAAACATGTAAAAAGCACCTCAAAGTGTGGACAAGTAAAGCAAAGTAGATACTAAACAAGCATGGAGCATCAAAAATTATAGATACGTTTCCAACGTATCAACATCCCCAAGCTTAACTCCTGCTTGTCCTCGAGTAGGTAAGTGATAAAAATAATAATTTTTGAGGTGACATGCACCCTCACAATAAAGATCCAACTATTTGCAAGCATTGAAAGCTGGGATCAAAGAACTCCAAACATGTGCATGAAAGATGGAATTCTAACAATAGGACATAGTAACTATGCATGCAACATGAAAGGTTACAAACAAAGATCATGAATAACATGCATTTAAAAATGTTTGTTTGTTTCACATACAGAAAACATAGCATAGTGGCAATCAGCTTGTCCCTCATAGAGTAGCAAATAGATGCATAGGACACCTTTAAAGTTTACAAGGGTGACTAGAAACAAATAGCACAAGAACAAGTAATATCACAATATGCATCAATTAATAAGCTTTGGAACACTGCACACAGAATGACAACTATGCTCTCTTAATGGTGCCTAAAGGTAGAAGGTGGAGACTCAAATAATGGTGGAAGAAAGGCCTTTTTGTAAAGGAAGCGGGGTTTACAAGTTTCAAAAAGAGCTTCCAAAAATTATGGTACTTGTTAGCTTTCAGCCCTCATTGCCCCTATCATAAGCATCTTGAAGTGATTAAGGTTAAAGTGGCAAAGGTGGAGTATATGCTTGTAACATCCCTAAATTCATGATTTCAAAGATTGCATATCATTCATGCATGCATATAGAATTGAGATCAATTTCAAACTCATTTCAGAAAAACAGAAGCACATAGTGCTATCATTTTATGTGAGCAAACTTAAATCAAATGGCCAACCCCATTTGAGAGCTTGAATGTTTTAAACCTAGATTGTTTGTCTCCCTTGTTGTTTGGTTTGAGTGTGGAGTTAGAACAAATTTTACAAAAAAGAAATGGTTTCAAAAACCATTTTCAAACATTTGCAAACCTAGTGCAATGTCCCTGTTATTTTGTTTTTCCAAAAATGACCAAGCCAATTCAAAAAGACCATATGGTTTTATGCCAAGATTTGTGACTATTGCACACTGCAAAAATCCAGAAAAGATTTGAATTCAAAAGGAGTTTGAAATCATTTGAAAACCATTCCTGAAATTCATTCTAGAAAAAGAAAAGGAATAAAGAAAAGAAAAGGCCAGGCGCTCCTATTCTAGCCCAACAGCAAAACCGGCCCAGCTAGCCCACCCGGCCTCCCTCCCTCTCTCTCGCACGCGCAAACGCACCCACGCGGTCACTGACGCTCGGACCCCACTCCCTCTCTGCTTACTTCGCTGACAAGCGGGCCCCGTCCACGTCATCGTCGTCTTCCCCAAAATCTCGCGCATGAACTCCGCCGCTGCCCGTTGCTGCTTTGATTCCGCGAGGTAAATGGCATTGAATCACTGGGCGTTTCTTGTCGAGCCTCTGGCTACTTAATCCCCTCTCTCTCGCGACCATTTCCCCTCAACCAATTCCCCCTTCACGCCCCCAGGCTGCTCGCAACTCGCTCGACGCTGCCGCTGTGCCGACGACCGCGCCGACGAATTCCGGTGAGCACCGTGTCCCCCTCTGTCCCTGACTCATGCTATCAAGCTCAGCAAATCCTTGCGCATCTACTAACACACCCTGTTTGTTCTCGCATGGTTTGTAGCTTCGGCAACGACTTCGACTGAGCGCCGCCGCTCTCTGCACGAACTCCGGCGACCTCTCCCCGTAAGTACCAGCCGCCCCTTGCCCTCTGCCTGATACGCCTAGGACCCCCATCGTCTTGCGCATTTAACGGTGCCCTCCTTTTGACTTAGCGCGACGCAGAACCTCGCCAACATCGACAGCAGCCGCACCCGACGCGTTCGTGAACTCCGGCGAGGAATCTCCGATGACCCCGTGCGCCCCTTTCCAAGCCACCGCCACGTTGAGCTTTAGCACACCACCGCGGTTCTGGTAAGCCTCTTCCTCCACTCCCGCGCGACCTAGAACGCCAGCGCTGCCGCTGACAGACGCGCCGCCGCCAGTCGCCGCCGCTAGCGCCGCTCATCTTTGGTCAAGGCGTTAAGGAACGTTAGATGTAGATCCTAGGGCTGAAATTAGAACTTAAGCGATGAGGTATGCGCACATCTGAGCCACCAGATCTGACTTAAATCCTACGGCTCGCAGGGCTCGATCCGTCCGAACCGGTACGAGCCAATAGGAAACAGACGCGTGTCTAGGGTTTGAGTTTAAAAAACAGATTTGAATCAGATTTAGGTCCAATTTTGAAAGAGCTATAACTTTTGATCCACACGTTAGAATTTGACAAATTTTATACCGTTGGAATCAGGGAGACAAGCCCTTTCTAAATATGCAATATGTTTAAAGTTTAGGTTCTGTTAAAATGGTTTCTTTTGCAGAATCTTCTTTAGGACTATTTTGAGTATAGAAATTGTTTAGGAAATTATTTTAGTGTCAAATAAACTTGGTTTAGAAAGTTTTTGACTTGTTTGTGGTTCAGTACTATGCACTTGCTTGGTTGGGTTTTAAAAATCATTCCTTAGCATCCTGCATGCATGCATATATATATATTTGATTGTATATGTTTTGTATGTGATTGTGGCTATATTGTATGTGTAGATTTTGGTGCTAGTGATTGTGATTGTGAAGAGTGCTACTCTCCCCACTACCAAGGAAAGTGGTACTTCATGAATATGTCTATCCCTATATTTTATACAAGCATTAGAAATATTTTGCTAAGTCTTGCATGTTACTATTTTTGCCTAATGCCATGTTGGGAAATCCTAAGTAGTTGTAGAATTGCTAGGAAATTTCTAAGTTAAAGTACTATCTATGCCATGCTTAGCCTAGCTAGTATCAAACAAGGGTTGGTAAAATATACATGCTATGATAAAAATATTTCTAAGTCTATGGACTTATGTTTTTCTTAATAAAACAACTAAGTCAATGAATCACCTGTGTGGAATGGGACTTGATTGGTGGATTTTGGTTGAGTGGTTACACAAGGCCCATGGCTATGGTTTACCTTGTGTATCTCACTTGTGGAAAGCCACCCAGGAACAAAGGGATTTTAGTGGCCAAGTGTTGAGAAGCTTATAGTGCAGCCACTTGGCAATATGGGCTCTGCCTGGATCACATAGGTTGCTAGAACTTGGTCATTTGGACAGTTGGTGGTAGTGGGATGATAGGTTGGAACGCGTCCATTTGGCTAAGGGAAGGCTTCTGAAAGGTCCTGTCTTGGGAAACCAAGTCTAGTGGGGAAAGTGCACAACCTCTACAGATGGAAAAATCTAAGTACTTAGACAAGTCCATGGTAATGGACAACTTGAGCATCAAGACATGGAAGCTATCAAGAATCTCATCACTCCAACTTCTAAGTAAAACTTGTGGGTGAACAAGGGTGAAGGACCTCAATGTCTATTGATGGTTTCTTGGGAAAGTTTTGACAAAGAAAAACTTAGTGATTTCAACTAATAGGAAAAACCTATTTTGAGCAAAGCAAGCCAAGCTACACTTAGCCAAAATGCATATAGTATTATAGTCCACTTAAAATTTACTAAGGTATCACTTGCCAATACTATTCCAAAGTATTGACCCACTGTGGCTGTAACTTGTGATGTTGCAGGTTACTCCGATGAGGATTAGGTGTCATGAGTCTACACTCAACATGTTTGCCTGTGGCACATGAAGATGAAGACTTATAATTATTTACTTATTCAAACTCTTGTATTAGGCCTGTGGCCTTGAGTTGTAAAGACTATGTTTTATCTCTGGAATGGATGTAATAAATGACCTTTGTATCTGTGTACTTCATCTTAAACTGTGGATGCTAGCAATGATCCAGGGACTAGCATTGCAATCACAGGGATCCTTTTCCTTTACAAAGGAGGGATCTTACAATGCTTGACAAAGTATAAGTTGGCAATCTCAAGTCCCTTGAATACGAGGGCCACATCTCATGCATACTCAACTTTGGGTCCAAGTAAGTTCTTGTCATTGTAAGTATTTGCATATTATTGAGAACCGCCAACAGGGAACCCCCTACACATGGTACAAGAGCTTTCCCATAACCAAATGACAAGGTAAGCAGACAATGAGCATCTCATCAATCTTCTTATGTACCATGGGAATATGGTGTTTTTTTCTCTCTTTCCTCTTTTCTCAATGTGTCTCTTTTTTTATAAGAAGAATGCTTCATAGATGTCACTATGGTGATGCTACAAGTTTCCACCATGATTAGGCATGGCTTAGACTAGCGGTCTAGGCGTTTCTCTAACACAGGATACAAACTCCATGGACTTACAAGTTCCATCTTTATTTCACACCGGTGACATCCATAGACAAAAGAACATGATATCAACTTAGTACAAAGTCAAGTGCAATGTTGAAAACGTTCCCTGTGACAACACAATTCTGCTAACTACAACTTATAAGTGCAAGCATATACAACAAAGTTGTCACAATGGTTCAAGTTTATTAGGGGCAAAGAATATAAAGCGTGCCATCAAGTTCGTGAGGGCTTTAATCACTAAGTTTTCACATAACAAAAAAGTTTTTAATTGGAAGATAGATCAAAACAAGAATATACTTGGAATGGTGTAACACACCATGCATAGGAGTTTATAGTGGACACTTTGGAATAACTTGGTTTCTTGGTAGTTGGAGGCATGATTAGAACTTACTCATACAAGTGGAGGCTAGCAAAAGACTGGGAGCAACCAACTAATTGAGCAATAATGGTCATAATCATGCAGTGCAAAAAAGCATTACTAATCAAAGCAAAGAGTGGTACTACAAGTCAAGGACTAAATGATCATAGAGGCTAATGGTGACTTGTCATAGTCATAACATGGTGTGAGCATGTGCCAAGTCAACCCAAGCAAAGCATCAAAGGAGAATACCACAATACTATGCTTTTGCATGCTAAAACAACGCATAATTTCTTCAAGGAACACTAAGTAATCCCAATTGTTTGGAACAAGACATGATACAACAATAATCACTAAGCATAATGCTAAAACAACACCTAGCATGTCATGCTAAAGTCTAAGTCACAGTCAATGCATGCTCCTCTTGCACTTACAAGCAAGAACTTACTACTCCTTTCCAACACCAAGCAACTTATTTGCAAAACAACACATCGAGAACGGGGGTCCAAACTTATTTATTCAAGCAAATTAAACAACCTAAGCAAAGCAAACGAAAACTAATACGCTCCAAGAACAACACAATTGTGCATGGAACAATAAAAACAAAGTGTCTAGACAGACCTGAGCTTTTTATTGATGAAGAAGGGGGTGCCTTGGTCATCCCCAAGCTTTGACGCTTGTACCTCTTGGATATTTCTTGGGGTGACACCATGGTGGAATCCCCAAGCTTGAGCTTTTGTCCATTCTTCATCTTATTGCATCATTCTCTCTCTACACCTGAAATTTTTCCTTCATACAAAACTTCACACAATCTTCATTAGCAACATTAGTGTATTCAAAAGATATTAGACCTCTGGCAAAGCTTTGGAACAGCAAGGCTTTTCACCAAAAACACAATCTACTGTAGTAACTCCTTCAAAAAGCTCAATTCACCTAAAGAGAACTCAAAAAGGAATCAATAAGATGCAAATGCAAATAATGACAGAAATCTGTCAAAATAGACCAGCAGGTAGAAACCGATTTTTTCGAACATCTTCTGTTGCTCAAATCAAAAAGTGTTGAACTAATGAAAGTTATCTAACATACTAGGGGATTTATTCGTAAATTTTGAGTTCAGTCTGAGTTACAGAGACTCCTCACAAATTTTTTGGGTGGAGGACATAAATCTGTTTCGGGACAGCAACTCCCCAAATCTTACTTCCCTCTCATTAGAGGTCATTCTTGGCACAAAAAGCAAAAAAAAGGATAAGGAGAGGTCATTACTGAAGTAATAGCTTCCAAGACTCAAGGCAACTCTTGGGTTATCTCCCAACAAGTACTTTTATTTAACGCCTTTAAGTTAGGCATGACAGTTTGAGAAGATGCTCACATAAGGAATATGAATTGAGGTAAAAGAAAGCATCAAGAATCAAATTCAAACACATTTAAGTCTAACCCTATTCCTATGCATCGGAATCTTGTACACAAATAAATTCACAAAGAACAAAGTGACAAGCATAGGAAGATAAAACAAGAGTAACTTCAAAACTTTCAGCACATAGAGAGGTGTTTCAGTACCATGAAAAATTCTACAACCATACTTTCCTCTATCATAATAATTTTCAGTAGCATCATGAATAAACTCAACAATATAGCTATCACACAAAGCATGCTTTTCATGATATACAAACACAAAATCTCTATCAAGCTCAAAAATAGTGGGATTAAAACCTTCACAGGTTTTATCCAAAGTAGATAATTCAAAAGGATCCACAGGAACATAACATTCATCCTCCTTTGGTAAGAATGCGGGACAATCAAATAATATAAGAGGTAAAGAGTTACTCTCATTAGAAGGTAAGAATGGGTGTCGTGGTATTTCCGACGAG
Organism: Avena sativa; assembly: GCA_916181665.1. NCBI lineage: Eukaryota > Viridiplantae > Streptophyta > Magnoliopsida > Poales > Poaceae > Avena > Avena sativa. The sequence continues at coordinate 262,537,409 of OV702284.1, read as the reverse complement.
TAAGCCATGGAGGGGTCCTCACAATGCGTGTTTAGAGACGTGAGGGAAGGCGGACGGTTGACGGGTACGAGGTAACACAGCTTACCCAGGTTCAGATCCCACGACGGTGGCGGAATCCTACTCCTGCTATAAATCACTATAAGGGCAATACGCCGAGTTACAGAGATAGGTTCGCTGTGCGAGGTTGTCTAAAGTTGTGCCCTAAAGGCTCCCATATGCCTGACTTATATAGTCGCCAGGTCCTAGGGTTATAGGGAAAAGTCCTAGCCAGACAGGTTACAGAGTCCTATACCGTCTATTACTAGTATTGCGTGTCGTGTACTCCAAGGCTCTGGGGCTAGTGACTCCACCGTAGCCTTCCTTTATCTGGCATGGGCCTCCCTTCTGGATCCATCTAACTGGGCCACCCAGCAGGCCATGGGCCATGCTACCAACTGTGGGCCACCCGGGTTATCCGGATAGGAGACATGCTATGAGGATACCCATATAGCATATCCCCAACAATGGGTAGATCCATTCTTCCTCCTTTTGTTCATCACTATCCTCCTCTTATTCATCTAATGAGCTTCCAGTTTCAACAATTTCTTCTTCCATAGGCTCTTGCAAGGCATTGGCCTCTTCTATTTGTGGAAATCATCTACTAAAATATTCAAGAATATAGCCATTTGCTTCCTTGTAATTATCAAAGAAAAATTTAAGTATCTCATGAACCTCATATTCATAAGGTGCATCATCAGTATTTTCAAGCAAACTAGCAAATTCAAATGCACCCTTGAAAGCAATAAATTCTTCAATTTTTTCCACATCATAAAAGTCAAAATTTCCCTTAACATAAGAAGATATGGTAACATTATCATTATACTCACATTGAAAAGGAAGGTGTTATAGGGCGTTCTCTGCATGTCAGCTAGGGCGACGTAAACGTAGGTCAGCAACGCCCTGTAACTCACACATGCAGAGAACGCAATCATGTCCACTTTTCCCGCGCGAGCGATACGAACCGTTGGCAGCGACGGTTGAGGCGTGGCGAAATTTTCGCGCACGTCCGCACACACGTTGTCTACGCGGCAACCGTCCGATCAAGCTGTATGAATCTTGATGCTGGAGATCATAAATAGTAACCGTGGTGAAAATATTTACTTTTCACCTCATTCTCTCCTCGCATCATCTTCTTCCTCCAGCGAGCGCCCCCTCGAGCTCTTCTCGCAATCTTGCAAAAAACCCTAACTCCCAATCTCACCAGTGACCTCCAAACACACGCAATGGCCAGCAGCAGCTCTTCTCCCTCGATGGCGGCATCGGGCGAAGCCGCGTCAAAGCCGACGAGCTCCGACGTCATGCCCCCAGAGGGACTGGTCATCCCCGTCTCTGCGGTGGTCGAGGCCACCGGCGGCGACCATAATCCAGCGGCGCTGGAGCTGCTGGAGGAAGATAACGACTCCCACAAAGGCGATTGGCGCGGTTCGGACATCACGGACCGTGACATTAAGGAGCTGATCATCGAGGGCTACCTCCCCGCGACGGAGGGGCTCGCCTGGCGGGTAGCACCGGCCGGCGAGGTCACACCTTCTCCCCAAGCCGGAGAAAAGGTGTACCTCAAAGCACAATTGCTACGCGGCGTCTCCCTGCCCATCTCTAACTTCTTCCTTGTCGTCTTGAACCACTACCGAGTATATCCCCAAAACCTCTCTCCCAATAGTATCCTAGTGCTTAGCAATTACGCGGCACTTTGCGAGGGTTACCTAGGGATTAGTCCTAGGCTAGATCTCTTTGTGTATTTCTTCACCGTCAAGTGTGAAGCCGGGGCCAGCAAGGATGAACTTAGAAATTGCGGCACCATTAGCTTCAAGATCCATCCTGACCGACGGTTCCCCGACATTGTTGGCCACGAGTCTTGCAAGAACTGGCAGCGTACTTACTTCTACGGTCCAGATATCCCTCTGGTTAACCGAGAACTGACGTACCCGAGCTTCGTCGATGGAGCCGCCGTCGAAGCCTCGACATGGAGATCCCAGGCCTCCCTTCCCTCCGACATCAAAGCTTCCCGCGCTATAAGGCGGATAGAATAGTTCGTAGAGATGGGTTTGACCGGCTTGGACCTAGCCATGTGCTGGTTCATCAAGCGAATCCAGCCTCTACAGCACCACGCGAAGCTGATGCATGAGTATACCAACGATAGAAGGGATAGCCTACGCATCTCCGTGGACAACTTCTCGAGCGACACCGTCAAGCTTTGCCTCAAGGACATCGTCAATGCGAAGGACAAGAAGCATGGCTTCACCATCACCTACGACATGTTCGTAGAGAGCAAGTGACCAAAGGTAACTGTATATCTTCCGTGTATGACACATACTCCAGTTCTTCCGTCTAACCATTACCATCTTGTCTAACACGGTAACTTCTCACTTAACAGCTTAGCGACATATATGAGGACAGCATGGCTCCTCAAATCAATGATCCAAAGATGAAGGAAGTCAAGGTCGTGTCCGACGACGATGCTCCATTGGCGCGAAAGCGGAAGAGCTCCACCTCTGATGCTGTCGACGGAGGCAAGAAGAAGAAGATGGAGGGTGGAGCCTCCAAAAATACTACCGCCGCCCTGGAGGTGGAGAAGAGAAAAGTTACCGGGATCCCTTTTGCCAAAGCACCCCCTCTTGTGTAAGCTTCGTTCTCTCCGACATTGTCTATTTATCTGTCTTATTCCTGTACTTATGCATTTTGCACGTTTCAAGAAGAAAGCCACGACTAGCTTGAAGAAGACCTCCAAAACATCGGGGGCTTCTAGAACCATCAAGGACATGCTGCATCGCGACGCATCTCCCGCCATCGCCCCTGTCACTCCCATCGTCAAACCTTCCTCCGCTCCGACAAGCTCACAAGCTAAGGAAGCATCTGGCCCTTCCGCCATGGAAGTGGACTCAGGTGCTTCTACCGAGCTTGCTGTTGTCGACGAGCAGGCGATGCAGGAGAGTGTCACACACCAAATGGCTGAAGCTCCGGCTAAGGATGCCATCGGTAGAGGTAAGGCGATGGTGGAAGCTGGTACTTCTGCCGAAGGCGGCGCCCCCACACCCAAGAAAACCATAGAGTATCCAAAGATAGTCTATCCGGCTCTTACACCGAGTAGCTCTGCTTTGGTTCCTGGTGCGGCGCCGACATCTCCGACGTGCGGTCTGGAGGAGCTTCTCCGGCAAGCAGAGATCTTGCAAGGAAATAGTGTATCCTTCGGCAAGCTGCTGGCTGAGAGTGCTACCAACCTCAAGATCATTGGACTTGTAAGTTTTATTTGCATTTTGCATTTCATATGAGTATCCCACTATAGACCCTGAGGATTTAGACAGAAAACCATAGGTCTTTGCGTCTGAATGCTCTAAGAGTGACTAAAGTAGAAAACTTCTCACTGTAGCCCCCAAGCATGTAGTTTGAATGAATTATTACGACTAGATGCTTTAAGAGTAGCATACATAGTGTTTATTAATTTCAATACTGTAGCCCCCAAGCCTCTTGTTGTAACTGAGTTAGTTCCAACTAGATGCTTAAAGAAAAGCTAAGCATGCATCTGAGTTAAAAACTTTATACTATAGCCCCAAGCTTCTAATCGAAAACTGAATTAGTTTCGACTAGATGCTTAAAGAAAGACTAAGCATATTGCTAAGTTAAAAACTCTCGCTGTAGCCCCCGAGCGTCTAGGTGGAAAGTTTCCGGCTAGATGCTCCAATTAGACCAAACAACGATTATTTTTTGTTTTTTCCATAGAACGAGAATGCTCGGAGGGGCCAACAAAAAGTACCAAAAGATGCGCGCGGACCTGGAAGCCGAAAAGGGTAAAACTGCCTTCTTGAAGGAACAGATCATCAAGAGCAAGCGTCTGTTTTTCCTTTCTTTTTCGTATTCCGACTTGAACTTGTGTATTCTCCGAGTACTCACTGTGTACTTTGCTTTCTCCGACTTGCAGAAACCATTGCCAAGGCAAAGGACATTGTCGAGCAATCCAAGAACATTCAAGAGCTGGATAGTGAGAACAAAATCCTTAAGCAGGAGAGGAAGGACATGCTGAAAATGCATGAGGAATCAATGAAAGACTTGCAGGACTCCGCCACCGAGGAGATGAACCGCTTGAAGGAGGAGATTGCTATCTTGAAAGAGCAAAAGAGAGATACCGATGAGCAAAATCAACGCCATCATGAAGCGTACAAGCTCCTCCAACAAGAACGGGACTCCTTGGCGGATACCCTCTGGCAAGCTGAGGCTAGCATCTTCAGTAAGTGATTCTCCGTCTTGGATTTCTATAAGCTGGATACTTTGAATTTTTGAACTCATGTGCTCCTTTGTCGGAATTTGCAGCTCCTATGGGTTTAACCCGGTCGCCTCCTCCAGCAAAGGAACGCATGGTTCTTGCCGGCAACTTCATCAACACCGCCATCGCGCAAGCCAAAGAGATTGCCAAGCCCCTCCAGATCAATATCAAGGCATCATACTCTATGGCGAAGTTCTCGGAGATCCTGCGCCGAGCCCCCAAGCGTATCACAAGCTGGAAAGCTTCATGTGCACGGGCCGATGCAAGGATGGCGCTGTCCATGGTCAAGGCACACTACGAAGATGCTGACATCGACACGGTAACCTATGGCATTCCCGATGTGGATGACGATGACAAAGAGATTAATCACGAATCTATCTTGTCGTCACTCGTGGGTTATGACACCAGAGTTGCTGAGTTAGTCGACGTCAATGTCTTCGTGCCGATGAATACCATCGATGGCGGCAACCAAAGCTCCTCTGAGTCTCTTCACACTGCCGACTTTGAGGGTGATTCTCCTGTTGCCGATGATGCTGCTTCCAAGTGGCCTGCACCAAAGGAATGAAAAACAATTTGTAATATTTGTTTCCTTTGTGATGTGTATGTGGAAAAAACTATGTATTAACTTAAGGCGGAAAACAATGATGTATGTCCTGCTACTTAAGAACTAGTTCCAGCATGTATATATTTTTTAAGCAAGTGATGGCTTATCCATTACTTTGGTTCTTATGCTTGAATTTTCGTGAGTCGGAAGACTCGTTGTCGGAACCATGCGCTCAGGTGATGATGCCCAATGGTACCGTCAATAACCTAAGCACAAAATCGCCGACAATAAGTGCCGAAAGTCACTACTCTAGAATCCACATAAAAATGACAAAGAACGTGTAGACCAGAAAACTAAAGATAATGCCCATAGGCGGAATTTTCAAGGGTGCAATCACAAAACTTTTGCATAAAGGTTTTATATGATCCAAAAATGAACACTAAAGGAGGTAAAAGACTCAGAAATATGAGATAACCAGAGAGCTTTATTTCATTGATCATATAAGAGGTACAAAATTAGATAAAAATGCTAAGTGTAAAAAGGACGTAGCTGTGCTATGTTCCATGGCCAATCAAGCTCCGGGTAGTCATCATCCGGGTCACGTCGCTTACGCTTATGATCCTCGTTGGGTCTATCCTTCAGTTCATGATTGTCAACGAGGTAGTAAGACCCATTAAGTAACGCCTTGCTTATGATGAACGCTCCTTCCCATGGCGGGGATAATTTGTGTGACTTCTTCTACTTAAGTCGGAGCACCAAATCCCCCTCTTTAAACGAGCGATGCCGAGCGCGGCGACTATGGTAGTGTTGGAGATATGCCCAAGAGGCAATAATAAAGTGGTTATTATCATATCTTCATACTTATGATAAATGTTTACATACCATGCTATAATTGTATTAAACGGAAACATTAATACTTGTGTGATTTGTAAACATAAAAGAGTCCCTAGTAAAGCCTCTTGTTAAACTAGCTTGTTGGTTAATATATGATCATGGTTTCCTGATCATGAACATAGATATGTTATTAACAACAGGGTCATATCATTAGGAGAATGATGTGATGGACATACTCCTATAGTTAAGCGTAGCATAAAGATCAACTCATTTAATATAGTTCATTTGCTATAAGATTTCTGATACATAGTAACCTAATTCCTTCGACCATGAGATCATGTTAATCACCATCACCGGAAGGATGCTTTGATGACATCAAACACCACACCGTAACTGGGTGGCTATAAAGGTGGCATTGAGTGTTCGGAAAGTATGTGTTGAGGCACATGGATCAAGAGTGGGATTTGTCCATCCATATGACGGATAGATATACTCTGGGCCCTCTCGGTGGAATGTCATCCAATTAGCTTGCAAGCATGTGACTGGCTCACAAGGGATCACATACCATGGGAACGAGAAAAGAGTACTTATCGATAACGAGGTTGAACTAGGTATGGAGAGATACCGACGATCAAAACCTCGGATAAGTAAACTATCGTGAGACAAAGGGAAATTGGTATCGTATGTAAGTGGTTCATTCGATCGCAAAGTAATCATAGAAATATGTGGGAGCCATATGAATTTCCAGATTCCTCTATTAGTTATTGATCGGAGGAAGTGTCTTGATCATGTCCGCATAATTCACGAACCGTAGGGAGACACACTTAAGGATTCGACGTTGTTGAGTAGTTATGGAATGATGAGTAAGAGACTGAATGTTGTTCGGAGTCTCGGATGGGATCCGGGATATCACGAGGAGATCTGGAATGGTCCGGAGAATAAGATTCATATAAGGAAAGTCCTATTTGGGGGTTGAAGAATGGTTCCGGTGTTTTCATCAGGAATGTTCTAGAAGGTTCCGGAATGTCCGGCACTCCGGAGGGGAAGGGTGCATGAATGTGTCATAACAAGTTGGAATGATTGCATCATGTACTAGGTGTCATCGCTGAACAAAATAAAGGGTTTAATCAAATCCTAGTTTGAAAAGTCAAACGCCAATTTGAAAAGTCAAACGGCTATTTTGTGAGGTTGAGGGAGAGTAGGAAACCTACTTGGGGAGGAGTTCCCTCCCTCCACCGCCGGCCCACTTGGAGACCGAGTTGGGGAGGGACTCCCCTCCCCTTGGCGCGCCCCCTCCACCTATATAAGGAGGGGCAGGGCTGCCCCTCCAAAGACACAACACCACGCCCCTCTAAACCTAAACCCTAGCCGCCGCCGCCCACCATAGCCGCCGCCTAGGGTTTCTCCCCTAGCCGCTGACTTGGGCTGCCCCAAGCCCTAGACACCGGCCCTAGCACCTCCTCCTTGGTGTGTCTAAACCCTAGATCACCAAGGCTCTCTCATAGTCCACCATACTCGCTCCGGCTTAAGGCGAAGCCCTGCGAGATCTCCCCTGTACTTCCGGTACCACGCCGTCGTGCTGCCGGAATCACGAGGAGAGTGCTACAACCTCCGCTACCTACTGGAACAAGGGAGAGGAAGGTCTTCATCGAGTACCGAACGTGTGACCGATTGCGGAAGCGCTGCCGGAACGCAGTGCCGGAAGGATCGTCAACGCGATCTTGAGATCGGCAAGTGTACGACTACATCACCCACGAGAATCTGCTCTCGTTAACCGCTTTGGAATCTTCGAGGGTGAGTTCCTCTATCGACTCGTTGCTACAATCTAGTAGATAGATCTTGGCTTGTTTGTTTGCATGCGGTAGAAATTTTTTGTTTTCCATGCTACGAACCCCTACAGTGGTATCAGAGCCGTGTCTATATGTAGATATGTTGCACGAGTAGAACACAATGGTCATTGTGGGCGTTGATGCTTTTGTTGTTGATTGCTTCTTGTGTACTTTGTATCTTGCGGGATGGTGGGATGAAGCGGCCCAGGCTAACCTTACATGACATCGTTCATGAGACTTGCTCCACGCTTGACATGCAACTTGTATTGCATAAGTGGCTTTGCGGGTGCCTGTTTCTCCCAACATAGTTAAGATTCAATTTACAACGGGTGATTGACAATACTAGTATCAATGTTGTGGTTCTTGTTCGTAAGTTAGAGCGACACTTATTGAAAGCCCCAAACCACGTAAAATATGCAAAGAAAATTAGAGGCGTCTAAATTTGTCTTGCAGGGGTGTGCTGTGATGTGATATGGCCATGATTGTGATCATATTTGATGTATGCAATGTTCCTTATTGTAAGTTGGCAACCGACAGGAGCCATATGGTTGTCTTTAAATTCTGTTAAGACCCGCGTGTCTATTCAAAGTAGTTGTAATAGTTGAAGCTGGTGGACGACAACCATGGAGCAACGTCATTGACCTTGATGCAATGCCGGTGATGATGGAGATCATGTTCGTGCTTGAAGATGGAGATCGGAAGCACAAAGAAGAAAGGCCATATAATATCACATATTATAAATTGCATGTGATGTTAATCCTTTTATGCATCTTTTATTGCTTAGTTCACGACGGTAGCATTATAAGATGATCCCTCAAGCACACAATTTCAAGTTTTAAAGTGTTCATCGTTAGTAAGCACCATTTCTAAAGCTCGTTGTTTCGAAGCACCACGTGATGATCGGGTGTGTTAGATTCTACGAGTGTATACAACGTGAGCAAGCCAGATTTGCTCATGCGGAAGCTAAGGTTTGATCTTGACGAGCCTAGCATGTACAGACATGGTCTCGAAACACGGATCACCGAAAGGTAAAGCATGAGTCATATAGTAGATATGATGAACATGTTGATTGTTCGCCATTGAAGCTACATTAACTCTCGTGATGATCGGTTTTGATGTGGTGGATTTGGTTCGTGTGATCACTAAAACAATGTGAGGGATATTGTTTTGAGTGGGAGTTCAATGGAAATATAATTAAAAGATGAACACTATTTATCATAAATTAAATCAAAGTGAATTTGCATAGTTGTTGTAGTCATTGGCATCTGTTTACCACCTTGCGCTTAGTTATAATTGAGATGATTGAACTATAGAATTCTGGTTAGTTACTTTACGAACTGGTATCGTATTGTTTTGAAGTGTTAATCTAAAGTTTAAAATTCCCATTGCAAACTTTCAGTAAGTTTCGATTACTCCGTGAAATTTAATAGTTGGTATTAAATCAAGAGTAACAATTCCAGTGTTAGTATATAAGTATCATGTTTATCTTCATGATTCTTGATATTCAAAGGATTGTCTTAATATCAAGGTTATCTAGGATCTGAAAGAGTTGTTTCAGAAACCATGATGTGTGGAAGATATTGTGATATCTGAAACGAAGTTCTGGTTACAACATGATAGAGTATAATATGGCAAAAGTCATGTTCTCATATTTGATGAGAATTTGCAAAAGGTTGGAGACACTAGTTGTCCTAATCCTCCAAAAGGTTTTGGAGAGCAACATTATACTCGCGATTCATCTTTATATGCTAAAAGTAGCTTGATCATGAATAATTCCATGATAAGGGTGAATATTTGATGTAGGTAAAATATTTACCACACCAAGAGAATTTGAAAGCACACCAAACATTTGATGATGGTGATCTACTTCAAAGTGCAAGTCCAAAGACATTGGTATTTAATTATACACGCTTTGGACTATGTGTCATATGTATGACTCCACTATTGATGTTGATAGATTCTTTCAAACAGAAAAGGAAATACTGAAAGAGAATCTCATAAATATATGGCAGAAAAGAAAAGACTAGAATTGTTCAGTTTAAGTATATAGATGATATACATGTTATGGCTATATTCTTTGCTTATTAAACAAAGTGGTTCTTAAGTATTTGATACTGAATTTGTTGGTGTGAATCGTCATACGAAACAACACAATTCATGAACTACAATGGCCTAAGTAACTAGCAAAAGAATATGTGATGATGTTCATCGAGAACAAATAAAGGGTTATTGTGCTGCTTGTTAAACATCAAAGCTTGCCTTCAAGATTTGTTTTATCAGGTATTATGAGAACAAAAGGGTTGTTCAAATAATTGTCGTAATCCATAAAAGATGGATGATTCACAAATCTCGTTGGAGAAATCACATCCATAAAACTAGTGCTAAAAATGTCGAAAGACAAATTGATTGAAAGATCACTTAGGAAGTTACATCGCCGTTTAAATTATATTGGAAAGAAAACATGAAGAAACTCCATGTGGATGGAATTTTGGAGTCTTTTGATTTTTGATCAAATGACTCTTGTGAAACTTTCCTAGAGATAATTAAAACTTCGTTCATAGGCCAAAAGGGAACGAATGACTAGCTTATTGGAACTTGTACATATTGTTGTACGAAGTCCATTATGTGTAGTCAAGAGCGATGGATTTCAACTTCATATGCTTTCTCCAAAAATTTGAGTGAATATATGAATATTTACTTAATAAGGATGAAGTATGAAACATTTGAAAAGTTCAAAGACTTTCAAGATGAAGTGCAAAATCATTGTAACAAGAATATAAATAGTTTATGATAAGATCATAAAGGAAGATATTTGAGTTACAAGTTTAGTATAATACCTAAGATTTAAGGAATCATGCAGTGGATTTGTGTAAGGTTCCCAACCTTTAATAAGGTAGAGATCCCTGTGTTTACAATGCTAGTCCCTGGATCAATAGCTAGCATCCATAGTTAAGATGTATTATCCAGAAACAAAGGTCATAATACAACTTTATAACCAGGAATAAAATAATTTATTACATCTTACATAGCTCAATTGGCTATTACATTACATTGCAGCAGAATATCGATAAGCATGGGGTCCTTCATCTTCAAAGTACAACAGGCAAACATGTTGGTTGTAGACTTGTAATCCTAATCAATAAACTTCACTAACACCAAACCAACCTGCAACATTACAAGTTACAGCCACAAGGGTCAATACATTTGAATTGTATTTGCAAGTTTCACTACTATGTAGAATATAAGTGGATCCTATCAATACATGCATATTTGGCTAAGTGGAGTTTAGGCTCATTTGCAGAAAGCAATATAGTTTTATCCTATCTTTTCAAAGTGGTTTTGGTCTTTTGTCAAATCTTTCTGAACTCCTTGGAATCCACCAAGTGCTTCAAGTCTCTTGTTGTCACTTTCAAGTTTTTATTTTAGAAATTGGAATGTCGAGATTTCCCATAGCTTCAGGCCTTAGTTGCTCAGTATTGTCCATAACCGGGGACACGGATAAGTACTTAGGTTTTTATCTTCTGCAGAAGTTGTACACTTTACCCACATGACACAATCTCATCTTGTTGCCACCAGTGGCCGCTGGATAAGTACTCACCAAGATGGAGTACTGGCAGATTGAGAATGTGACGAAGTCTTTCCATAGGGTCCTCCCATACACAATGCTAGCTTGTCTTCAGGCACCAATGTAGGGTTCCTAGTTCCCTGATTCCAGTAACCTAAAGAGGCCAATGCATGGGTCTTCCACAATGTAATTGACTAAGCCAGTGCCCATTTAGCATGTGGCTGTACACGGAAGCCACTGTACGAGAAACATGTTCAATCTCTAAGTCCCTGGGTGGTTTTATTCTAGTGCACAACAAAAAGAGATTGCCATATAAACATGGTTCCTCTTGTTGCCACCTTGTCCAAAACTTGAGTATCTTTGTCCACCCAGGTGATTCATTGAGTACTTGTTTTATTATATAAAACACAAGTCTTTTCAATCCTTCTCATAATCTCAACATGTATCCTTTCTCAAAATATATAGAAGGGCTAAGCATATTACAACTACATTATTTTCACTAAGGAATATATATAGGGGTATCCTATTGGGATTTAGCATAGCAAAAAATATAGTAGACCTCATCATGCATGTTTCAAAATCCACTAAGTGTAATGAAATTAGTACGACTTGGATGATAGTGTCACTTGCCTTTTGGTGGAGAATGTTGGTTCACTTCTTGATCTTGCTAATATCACACTCTTCTAACTTCACTACAAATCAAGCAAGCAAACATAGATTCAACTAGCATTCCAACCAATATTCAAACAATTAACACACATAAAATAATAGAATCAAGGTCATGCATGCAAGCATGCAAAAGATAGTTTTATTTGCAAGAGTGGTTTATACTAGGCTCTAAACATTGTAACACTCAAAGTGGTCATTTTCTAAAGTGGCAAAACCATTTGCAAAAGGGTTTTATCTATAAACCATTTTTAAATCAAAATCATTATTTTATGTGATGAAAAATGCTTTTAGCAAAGCAACAATTTTATATTATTCACCAAATAAGTTGTTAATTCACAAAACTTGGTGTTTAGGGTCAGTAGGTTTGAATCAACACATTTTCCAAAGGTTTTTCTCAAAAATCATTTCCATATCAAAATCAATATTTTTATTTGATTAGAAATGAGCAAATTCAATTATTCAATCCTAATCGTCACAAAATACATTTTTAAATCCATGAGTTGGTTACTAGGGTCAGTAGGTTCACAAAAAATCATTTTGCAAAGATTTCAACCCCAAAATCATTTTGGAATAAATTTTATACCCTAAACAAGCATACACAAGTTTCTGCAAAAACAAAATTTTTACCAGAAGCTTTTTACTAAACAAAGTGCATGGTTGGCTAGGGCTTGTTTTTCTGAATCCATTGATATAAAATTTACAAATTTTGGACGTGTAGAACTAAAGTTATGGATTTTTCAAATTTGCATACAAATCATATTCTAATTTTGTTTTAAACAGATCCAATGCCACGTGGCGTGATACCATTGGTCGGTACCGGTTCGCACGGATCGGCCTCTGTGGATCGTTGGATCTAAATAGATCGCGCGGATCTGGTTCAACTCATACCCCTTCGCTTAGCTCTATTCTCCGCCATCGGATCAAGATCTAATGGACACGTTTGCTTGGTCAATAACGGGCGGCCCTGCGCGGAGGTGGGCGGCGGCACGCGGTCAGATGGTGTGCTAGCGGCGGTTACAGGAAGCAAGGAGGGAAGTGGAGGTGCTCACCGTGCTCGCAGGGTTGCGGTGAAGCTCGAGGCGTGGTCGGTTCATCGAGGGGCGCACAGGAACGGAGCGGATTGCTCGCCGGAGCTGTGCTCACTGTCGGGTCCGTCTGGTTCTTGTCGGAGGCAAGGCTATAGGCCATGCCAGAGCAAAATAAAGACACGGTTAGGTGCGCGTGAAGATACTGAACACGCGGCTTACAAGCAGAGAGAAAGGGGCGTTCAGTTCTTACGGGGAGGGGTCGCCGGAGAGGTGGCAGACGCGGCGGCGCGTTTGTGCTTGTCCTTGTCGACGCTCTGGGGCGAGCGCGATTGAACGGAAAGTACAGGGAGAAGCGCCAGAGGCTGGGGATCACTCTCGCGTGAAGCAGAGCTTGCGGGGGTGAGGGTGCTGGCCGGAATTCGCTAGAGAAGCTCGTCGGAGCTGTGGCGGTGTGGGGGCGAATTGAGGCAGCCTAGAGGCAGAGAGGAGGAGCTGTCTGGGGGAAAAGAGAGAGGGGAGGGAGGCGTTTATGCATGCGTGGTCCCTGGGGGAGTTAAAGCCACTATCAACGCGAATCAACGCCGGAGTTATTCAGCTGCAACGGCAGGGAGGAATTGCCGCGGGTTGAAGACGACGACACGCTGGCGTGGGTCCTGCCTGTCAGTGAGGGATAGAGAGGGAAAGAGGGGGCCACTCGTCTGTGACTGCGCGGGTGCGAGAATGAGTGGAAAACGATTCGCGCGTGGGGGTTCAGTTGGGCTGGAGCTGGCCTTGCTGGGCCAGATGGTTGGGTTGCTGTCTGGTTCTTTTTTTTGTTCAGTAATCTTTTTCTTTTCTATTTGATTTTCCTGTTTTGATTTTCAAACAAACAATTCAAACATTCAAATCAAATCAAACTTCCACCACACTTTGTATTGAGTTTAGTTCTGTTTAACAACAATATTCCAAGTCCTAAAATAAAATAATAGTTTTATTCTTTTTAGGATCCATTAAAAATTAAATAAAATGGACCTTAGTTATTAAATCAAATGGGTTTTGATTTATTCAAAATCTCCATTTGAAATCTAAATATTATCAAAGCCAAATCAGTAGGTTTTATTTGAAAATATAAAATACTTGGAAAACTTGTTTAAAATAATTTAACAAGTTTTGATGTTTAATTAAAAATGGTAAAACCTTTATTTTTAATAAAATTGGATATTAATAAATCCTTATTATTTTGTTTAAACAAACCTTTACTCCTTTTATCAAATAGAAATATTTTATTTCAAAAGCTTGGCCAAGATTTAATTTTTGGTTTTATAGAAATAATCTTTATTTTTTAATTCTATCTTTGCTTTATAAAAACCATATCTTTTTACTAAAAGATCCAAAAATAATAATTTTACTTATTTAAAATTTTCTTTATTAATTGTTTATCTTTTCAAATCCCTTTAGGATTTGTTTGATCAAATAGGTTTGAAGGTTTTCAATTGGAATCAAAAGTTTCTTCTCACCCTGAAAATCAACAAAGTTTTATTTTATTCATTTATTTTTCACATAACAAGATTTTGGAAAATCTTGGGATGTGACAGGCTACCACCCTTAAAATAAATCTCGTCCCGAGATTTGGGGAGGCTAGGGGTTACAAGTTGGCTCAAAGCATCTAGGGTACTACCACCCTTAAAAAATTTCCAACTAAATTACATATTGGCCTTCTTGGGATCCTGGGGAAACTTCTCTAGGCATACATCTGCATAGTGTCCTTTGTTTCCACACTTGAAACATGTGACAAGGCTGAGATCCTTCATAGGCTTGTTTATCTTGTGCTTCATCTTTTCTGGACAGTTGCTTGCATAATGTCCTTGGTTACCACAACTAAAACATGTGATAAGTTTGAGTTCTTCACGTATCTCTTGTGGACAAGTTGCTGCATAATGGCCTAGCTCTTTGCAGTTGTTGCACCATACTTGGCCAATCTCCTTATACTTATTCTTCTCTAGACATTCACTGGAATAGTGTCCCATTTCTTTGCAATGATTACATTGTACATGGCTCTTGTCCTTCCTTTTCTTGGGTTTCTCCAAAGCCAGGAGTGCCTCAAGTTCATGTTCTTCATATGTTATCTCATAGGTAGGAATGTCTACTGATTTCTTTCACCTTCTATTGCTCCTTGGATAATTCATATGCTTCTTCTTTGGTCCTTTAAATTGGTTCGTATTGCATGGAGGTACAAGTGGAGATTTTCCTTTGTCCTCATCCTTCTTGGTAGACTTAGCTCCCTCTTGATAGTTTGCAATCAGTTGTTTCACTCCACCTTGTTTCCTTTGTTCAACTATGGAATAGATGGGGCATTGGATAGGGACATGATTATTTCCTTCACGTAGGTAACAAGTAGCTTGAGAGGTGGGACATTGGCCAACTGGATGTTTCTCTTCACAGTTGGGGCATTGATCTCCATGCTCCTTGGAAGTGTGATCCTTTTCTCCACAAATATTGCAAGCTTTGGTTCCTTCTAGAATAACATCTTTGTCATCTTTGTTGTCACCAACTACTTTGGAAGAGTTGCCTTCCATGTTGATCATTTGATCTGTCACCTTATGCAACATTTGGGCTTGGTTTTCCAAAAATCCTTGCAGGGTTGGATCTTCCCCACTGGTGTTGGCTATGAATTGAGCTGTCATTTGGTTCAACTGGTTTTGGGTTGCTATGAGTTCTTTCATGTTGTCCTCTTGGTTGTTGTTGTTGTCATCAACTTTGATGTTGGAGTCTCTTGGAGTAGTCATCTGTTTGGGTTGAATTGAGATTAGAATAGGCAAAATATCTCTTAAGGAAATAATTCTAATCACACACTTCACAATTCACACAAACAGTGTGCAAGCAATCACAATCAAACACTCCTTTCAAACACAAGTTTCCAAGCATATTCTTAGGCAACCAAAAATATTTTTGTTACACCACATAAGTTGGTGGGTTTGGCTTAAACTAAATATGGTGGTCCATCTATATGGCTCACTTGTGATCTTCCCATCCTTCTTAGTTGATTCTTCTTGCATGAGATCATGGTTTCCTTGGGAAAACTCTTGGTCACAAAAACTTCGAAGGTGATGATGGCTCCTTCTAATTTGTGTTTCCTTAGTCTCCAAATCTTGAGCAAGATTTCTTGTCTCACTTGTCCTTAGTGATATCCAAGGTTGAAGTCCTTGGTGAAAATGCTGAAGATGTTGAAGTCATTAGAGTTGAAGATGTTGAAGTCATTAGAGTTGATGGAGTCCTTTGCACATGGTGAAGTCTTTGGCCATGGGGTAGGCTTTATCCATCAAGTTTGAAATAGAAGAGATGTAGAATCAAACCAAAATGGTTGGGGGAAAGAGTTTACAAGATTGTTTGTAAATAAGTTTTGGAACAAATACAATTCCTATTTTTCTAAGGGTTTTGTCCAATCCTAGGGTTACAAATCCTACAGGCAACACAATGCTCTGATACCATCCGTAAGGTTCCCAACCTTTAATAAGGTAGAGATCCCTGTGTTTACAAAGCTAGTCCATGGATCAATAGCTAGCATCCACAGTTAAGATGTATTATCAAGTAACAAAGGTCATAATACAACTTTATAACCAGGAATAAAATAATTTATTACATCTTACATAGCTCAATTGGCTATTACATTACATTGCAGCAGAATATCTATAAGCATGGGGTCCTTCATCTTCAAAGTGCCACAGGCAAACATGTTGGTTGTAGACTTGTAATCCTAATCAATAAACTTCACTAACACCAAACCAACCTGCAACATTACAAGTTACAGCCACAAGGGTCAATACATTTGAATTGTATTGGCAAGTTTCACTACTATGTAGAATATAAGTGGATCCTATCAATACATGCATATTTGGCTAAGTGGAGTTTAGGCTCATTTGCAGAAAGCAATATAGTTTTATCCTATCTTTTCAAAGTGGTTTTGGTCTTTTGTCAAATCTTTCTGAACTCCTTGGAATCCACCAAGTGCTTCAAGTCTCTTGTTGTCACTTTCAAGTTTTTCTTTTAGAAATTGGAATGTCGAGATTTCCCATAGCTTCAGGCCTTAGTTGCTCAGTATTGTCCATAACCGGGGACACGGATAAGTACTTAGGTTTTTATTTTCTGTAGAAGTTGTACACTTTACCCACATGACACAATCTCATCTTGTTTCCACCAGTGGCCGCTAGATAAGTACTCACCAAGATGGAGTACTAGCAGATTGAGAATGTGACGAAGTATTTCCATAGTGTCCTCCCATACACAATGCTAGCTTGTCTTCAGGCACCAATGTAGGGTTCCTAGTTCCCTCATTCTAGTAACCTGAAGAGGCCAATGAATGGGTCTTCCACAATGTAATTGACTAAGCCAGTGCCCATTTAGCATGTGGCTGTACACGGAAGCCACTGTACGAGAAACATGTTCAATCTCTAAGTCCCTGGGTGGTTTTCTTCTAGTGCACAACAAAAAGAGATTGCCATAAAAACATGGTTCCTCTTGTTGCCACCTTGTCCAAAACTTGAGTATCTTTGTCCACCCAGGTGGTTCATTGAGTACTTGTTTTATTATATAAAACACAAGTCTATTCAATCCTTCTCATAATCTCAACATGTATCCTTTCTCAAAATATATAGCAGGGCTAAGCATATTACAACTACATTATTTTCACTAAGGAATATATATAGGGGTATCCTATTGGGATTTAGCATAGCAAAAAATATAGTAGACCTCATCATGCATGTTTCAAAATCCACTAAGTGTAATGAAATTAGTAGGACTTGGATGATAGTGTCACTTGCCTTTTGGTGGAGAATGTTGGTTCACTTCTTGATCTTGCTAATATCACACTCTTCTAACTTCACTACAAATCAAGCAAGCAAACATAGATTCAACTAGCATTCCAACCAATATTCAAACAATTTAACACACATAAAATAATAGAATCAAGGTCATGCATGCAAGCATGCAAAAGATAGTTTTATTTGCAAGAGTGGTTTCTACTAGGCTCTAAACATTGTAAGGCTCAAAGTGGTCATTTTCTAAAGTGGCAAAACCATTTGCAAAAGGGTTTTATCTATAAACCATTTTTAAATCAAAATCATTATTTTATGTGATGAAAAATGCTTTTAACAAAGCAACAATTTTATATTATTCACCAAATAAGTTGTTAATTCACAAAACTTGGTGTTTAGGGTCAGTAGGTTTGAATCAACACATTTTCCAAAGGTTTTTCTCAAAAATCATTTCCATATCAAAATCAATATTTTTATTTGATTAGAAATGAGCTAATTCAATTATTCAATCCTAATCGTCACAAAATACATTTTTAAATCCATGAGTTGGTTCCTAGGGTCAGTAGGTTCACAAAAAATCATTTTGCAAAGATTTCAACCCCAAAATCATTTTGGAATAAATTTTATAACCTAAACAAGCATACACAAGTTTCTGCAAAAACAAACATTTTACCAGAAGCTTTTTACTAAACAAAGTGCATGGTTGGCTAGGGCTTGTTTTTCTGAATCCATTGATATAAAATTTGCAAATTTTGGACGTGTAGAACTAAAGTTATGGATTTTTCAAATTTGCATACAAATCAGATTCTAATTCTGTTTTAAACAGATCCAATGCCACGCGGCGTGATACCATTGGTCGGTACCGGTTCGCACGGATCGGCCTCTGTGGATCGTTGGATCTAAACAGATCGCGCGGCTCTGGTTCAACTCATACCCCTTCGCTTAGTTCTATTCTCCGCCATCGGATCAAGATCTAATTGACACGTTTGCTTGGTCAATAACGGGCGGCGCTGCGCGGCGGTGGGCGGCGGCGCGCGGTCAGATGGTGTGCTAGCGGCGGTTACAGGAAGCAAGGAGAGAAGTGGAGGTGCTCAGCGTGCTTGCAGGGTTGCGGTGAAGCTCGAGGCGTGGTCGGTTCGTCGAGGGGCGCACAGGAACGGAGCGGATTGCTCGGCGGAGCTGTGCTCACTGTCGGGTCCGTCTGGTTCTTGTCGGAGGCGAGGCTATAGGCCATGCCAGAGCAAAAGAAAGACACGGTTAGGTGCGCGTGAAGATACTGAACACGCGGCTTACAAGCAGAGAGAAAGGGGCGTTCAGTTCTTACGGGGAGGGGTCGCTGGAGAGGTGGCAGACGCGGCAGCGCGTTTGTGCTTGTCCTTGTCGACGCTCTGGGGTGAGCGCGGTTGAACGGAAAGTACAGGGAGAATTGCCAGAGGCTGGGGATCACTCTCGCGTGAAGCAGAGCTTGCGGGGGTGAGGGTGCTGGCCGGAATTCGCTGGAGATGCTCGTCGGAACTGTGGCGGTGTGGGGGCGAATTGAGGCAGCCTAGAGGCAGAGAGGAGGAGCTTTCTAGGGGAAAAGAGAGAGGGGAGGGAGGCGTTTATGCACGCGTGGTCACCGGGGGAGTTAAAGCCGCTATCAACACGAATCAACGCCGGAGTTATTCAGCTGCAACGGCAGGGAGGAATTGCCGCGGGTTGAAGACGACGACACGCTGGCGTGGGGCCTGCCTGTCAGTGAGGGATAGAGAGGGAAAGAGGGGGCCACTCGTCTGTGACTGCGCGGGTGCGAGAATGAGTGGAAAACGATTCATGCGTGGGGGATCAGTTGGGCTGGAGCTGGGCTTGCTGGGCCAGATGGTTGGGTTGCTGTCTGGTTCTTTTTTTTTGTTCAGTAATCTTTGTCTTTTCTATTTGATTTTCCTGTTTTGATTTTCAAACAAACAATTCAAACATTCAAATCAAATCAAACTTCCACCACACTTTGTATTGAGTTTAGTTCTGTTTAACAACAATATTCCAAGTCCCAAAATAAAATAATAGTTTTATTCTTTTTAGGATCCATTAATAATTAAATAAAATGGACCTTAGTTATTAAATCAAATGGGTTTTGATTTATTCAAAATCTCCATTTGAAATCTAAATATTATCAAAACCAAATCAGTAGGTTTTATTTGAAAATATAAAATACTTGGAAAACTTGTTTAAAATAATTTAACAAGTTTTGATGTTTAATTAAAAATGGTAAAACCTTTATTTTTAATAAAATTGGATATTAATAAATCCTCATTATTTTGTTTAAACAAACCTTTACTCCTTTTATCAAATAGAAATATTTTATTTCAAAAGCTTGGCCAAGATTTAATTTTTGGTTCTATAGAAATAATCTTTATTTTTTTAATTCTATCTTTGCTTTATAAAAACATATCTTTTTACTAAAAGATCCAAAAATAGTAATTTTACTTATTTAAAATTTTCTTTATTAATTGTTTATCTTTTCAAATCCCTTTAGGATTTGTTTGATCAAATAGGTTTGAAGGTTTTCAGTTGGAATCAAAAGTTTCTTCTCACCCTGAAAATCAATAAAGTTTTATTTTATTCATTTATTTTTCACATAACAAGATTTTGGAAAATCTTGGGATGTGACAATTTGCATTTCCCGAAACACCATAAGAATATGGAGCGTTCGAGATATGTAATTAAAACCTTGTTTGACATGGTAAGATCGAAGGTGTAATTCATAAAACTGCCATTATATTTTAAAGATTAAAAGCTTTAGAGACTACCGTTTTTTCACTGAAAAGAGCTCCATCATAATCCGTTGAAATGACACCATATAAAGTTATGGTTTGGGATAAAACCCAAGTAGTCCTTTCTTAAACATTGGTATGCTATGCATAAGAAAGATGTTTGCAACCAAAGTCGGATGAACCTGTCTTTGTATAACTGTTAAGTATTCCTCCATAAACACCGGAGACAAAAGTGTTTGTCGCTTAGAACGTCAAGTTTCTTTGAGAAGGAATTTTTTCATGAAAAGATAAGTGGGAGGACAATAGAACTTTGATAAGGTTAAAATAACCTTAGCTATATGTGCAAAGTTGTGCAGCGCCGAAAAGTGTTCCGGAGGCAGCAACAATGCTCATGGCTCACGTGCCTCAAAGGTTGCGGTCACAGAGGTCTAGGTTCCAATTGAAACAAGTAGGTCGAGTAACAATCAAATACCAAGATTTGAGGGTTGAATCATTATTTCAGAATAATGAACGTACTACATGCAAAGAAGCGATGAAGAGCCCTGACTCCGTCAAATGGCTTGAAGCCATAAAATCCGTGATAGTTCCATACACGAGAAATCAAGTTTTGAACTTGAAGGACCCTCGAGAAAGGTGTAAGACTTTACAGTTGTGTTTGGATCTATAAAGAAATAGACATGGATGTTTAACATCTATGAAATGGTCGACATGTTGGGAAAGAGTTCACAACAATGTTCAAAGGTTGACTATGACAAGATTTGATCTTTCATAGCGATATTTAGTCTAGACGGATTAATGTAGCAATCACTACATATAATTTTGTTATGTGGTAACTGAATAAACAAAACAAGTTCTTCTAATAGAATTGTTAACTAGGACATGTGCATAACGCGGTCCATAGGGTTTTGTTAATTCAAAGGATGCTAAAAGCATATGTAAAATTCAATGGTTGAAGTAAGCATTGTGGAGTTGGAATCTTCACCATGATGAAACTGTTAAAAGAGTTTAAATTCGTTGGAGACGATGAAGATGCTTGCATTTGCAAGAAATTAAGTGGGAGCGCTAGGACATATTTCTAATACATTATGTGGAAGACATATTGTTGATTGGAAGTGATGTATCTGTTTATTAACACAGAAGAAGAATTTCATCTCGATGAAAGGCTTAGGCATAACCCGAATATTTGGCATCAATGTCTATATGGATAAATTGTGACGCCAATATAGGTTGTTCCAGAAGTACATATACGAGATATTGAATGAGTTCAATATAGAAACTACAAGAAAGATTCTTGTCGCATAGAAAGGATTGAATGAGTTCAATATTGATGATATATTCAAGTGTATTGACACTGGGTAAGTGAAACAAAGATTCAAGTATAGATTGATACTTGATGTATGAAATCACAGAGTATTTATATCAATCATACTGTGATATGTACAAATCCAGATATGTCCTATACTCTAAATGTTATGAGCATATACCAGAATGATTCATAAGATGATTATTGGACAATAGTAAGGATATTCTTATGATCTTTTGGAAGAACTAAGAGTATATTATTTTGTAGAAGTGGCAAATAGATTGTTAGTTCATTGTAAAAGTATTACATTGATACTAGTTTTGTCACAAAGTACAAATTAAGTTTATCTCAATCTAAACTAAGGGTGGCACAATATAATGGAAAGTAAGTTCCATAATGGATTTGGATGAGTTCCAAAGATAAAGACATTGTGACATATACTACAACAAAAGGCTAAGTATATGACTGCTATAATAGCAGCTAAAGAGGGCATTTGTGTCAAGTAGTTTGTTATCAAACTAGGTGTAGTTCACGGCGGGATAATACTATGAATATATATTGTACGACAATATTATCAACATGTTTTAACCCCAAAGAACTAAAGGTCTCACCAAAGGACCAAAATTATACAAAGCCATCTCATTAGAGAATGAGTGATGCGTAGAGACACAAAGACATGCAATTACACACGGACCTGGAAGTGTCAGATCCGGAGATCAGTTGACCACTAGCAATCATGTACATACAACACCGGAAAGCCATAGGTGTTGAATACACAAAGGTTTGAAACTAGATTATTGACTCTAGTGCAAGTGGGAGACTGTTGGAGATATGCCCAAGAGGCAATAATAAAGTGGTTATTATCATCTCTTCATACTTATGATAAATGTTTACATACCATGCTATAATTGTATTAAACGGAAACATTAATACTTGTGTGATTTGTAAACATAAAAGAGTCCCTAGTAAAGCCTCTTGTTAAACTAGCTTGATGGTTAATATATGATCATGGTTTCCTGATCATGAACATAGAGATGTTATTAACAACAGGGTCATATCATTAGGAGAATGATGTGATGGACATACTCCTATAGTTAAGCGTAGCATAAAGATCAAGTCATTTAATATAGTTCATTTGCTATAAGTTTTCTGATACATAGTAACCTAATTCCTTCGACCATGAGATCATGTTAATCACCATCACCGGAAGGATGCTTTGATGACATCAAACACCACACCGTAACTGGGTGGCTATAAAGGTGGCATTGAGTGTTCGGAAAGTATGTGTTGAGGCACATGGATCAAGAGTGGGATTTGTCCATCCATATGACGGATAGATATACTCTGGGCCCTCTCGGTGGAATGTCATCCAATTAGCTTGCAAGCATGTGACTGGCTCACAAGGGATCACATACCACGGGAACGAGAAAAGAGTACTTATCGATAACGAGGTTGAACTAGGTATGCAGAGATACCGACGATCAAAACCTCGGATAAGTAAACTATCGTGAGACAAAAAGAAATTGGTATCGTATGTAAGTGGTTCATTTGATCGCAAAGTAATCGTAGAAATATGTGGGAGCCATATGAATTTCCAGATTCCTCTATTGGTTATTGATCGAAGAAAGTGTCTCGATCATGTCCGCATAATTCACGAACCGTAGGGAGACACACTTAAGGATTCGACGTTGTTGAGTAGTTATGGAATGATGAGTAAGAGACCGAATGTTGTTTAGAGTCTGGGATGGGATCCGGGATATCACGAGGAGATCCGGAATGGTCCGGAGAATAAGATTCATATAAGGAAAGTCCTGTTTCGGGGTTGAAGAATGGTTCCGGTGTTTTCATCGGGAATGTTCTAGAAGGTTTTGGAATGTCCGGCACTCCGGAGGGGAAGGGTACATGAATGTGTCATAACAAGTTGGAATGATTGCATCATGTACTAGGTGTCATCGCTGAACAAAATAAAGGGTTTAATCAAATCCTAGTTTGAAAAGTCAAACGCCAATTTGAAAAGTCAAACGGCTATTTTGTGAGGTTGAGGGAGAGTAGGAAACCTACTTGGGGAGGAGTTCCCTCCCTCCACCGCCGGCCCACTTGGAGACCGAGTTGGGGAGGGACTCCCCTCCCCTTGGCGCGCCCCCTCCACCTATATAAGGAGGGGCAGGGCTGCCCCTCCAAAGACACAACACCACGCCCCTCTAAACCTAAACCCTAGCCGCCGCCCACCATAGCCGCCGCCTAGGGTTTCTCCCCTAGCCGCTGACTTGGGCTGCCCCAAGCCCTAGACACCGGCCCTAGCACCTCCTCCTTGGTGTGTCTAAACCCTAGATCACCAAGGCTCTCTCATAGTCCACCATACTCGCTCCGGCTTAAGGCGAAGCCCTGCGAGATCTCCCCTGTACTTCCGGTACCACGCCGTCGTGCTGCCGGAATCACGAGGAGAGTGCTACAACCTCCGCTGCCTGCTGGAACAAGGGAGAGGAAGGTCTTCATCGAGTACCGAACGTATGACCGACTGCGGAAGCGCTGCCGGAACGCAGTGCCGGAAGGATCGTCTACGCGATCTTGAGATCAGCAAGTGTACGACTACATCACCCACGAGAATCTGCTCTCGTTAACCGCTTTGGAATCTTCGAGGGTGAGTTCCTCTATCGACTCGTTGCTACAATCTAGTAGATAGATTTTGGCTTGTTTGTTTGCATGTGGTAGAAATTTTTTGTTTTCCATGCTACGAACCCCTACAGGTAGCTGCGTAGCTTCTGCTGGTAGATGGCGGATCTCTGGCATGCCAAAACGCGCTCCTCCTCAAGAAGGTCCACATCTAGGCGTCTGGATTCTTCAACGTCATCTTCGTCGTAGGCGGCAACCCTTGGTGCATCGTGAAGTATGTCGGAAGGTAGGATGGCTTCTACTCCATATACCATGAAGTAAGGGGTGTAGCCGGTGGATATGTTTGATGTAGCTCGTAAACTCCACAATACAGATGGCAATTCTTCCGCCCAGGCTCTAGCTGCTCTATTTAGCGGTGCCTCAAGATGTGACTTGATTCCCTGTAGAATTAATCCATTGGCTCGCTCAACCTGACCATTGGATTGTGGATGTGCCACAGATGCAAAGGTCAAGTCGGATGCCCTTCTCCCAACAATAAGCCTCCACTTCTCCGAGTGACAAGTTGCTGCCGTTGTCGGTGATAATGCTATGTGGGAGACCAAATCTCACCACTAGATCCCGGACAAACCTGAGGGCAGTTGCCCCATCAAGCTTTCTAATGGGTTTAGCTTCTATCCATTTAGTGAATTTATCAACTGCTACTAGCAGATGTGTAAATCCACATGGTGCCGTTTGTAACAGTCCCACCATGTCTAGCCCCCAGACTGCAAACGGCCAGGTTATTGGTATTGTTCGCAATTCTTCAGCAGGAACATGTGGTTGTCGGGCATAATACTGGCATCCCATGCATGTCTCAACCAGCTTGTCGGCGTCCGCCTTCGCAGTCAGCTAGTAGAATCCTTGCCGGAAGGCTTTCGCAACCAACGATCGAGGAGCAGTGTGATGCCCGCAATCTCCAAGATGGATTTCGCGTAGGAATTCCATACTTTCTAGCTGGGAAACACACTTTAGGTATAGACCAGTAGTGCTCCTTTTGTAGAGTTGTCCATTGATTATGGTATAACCCTTTGCTCGCCGTACTATTTGCCGTCTTTCGACCTCGTCATCGGGCAAAGTTTCGTGTTCGAGATATTCCATGAACGGTGTTGTCCAAGCCAGAGGGACCTTTGCCACAATGTGGACAAAAGAGTCAACTCTATCCGGGTTGTCGATGTCGGCACCCTTCACGGATGGTGTCCGCAGATGCTCTAGAAAGACTCCTGGCGGAATTCGTTTGTGCCCTGATCCAAGCTTAGATAGCAGATCAGCCGCCTCGTTTTGCTCCCTAGGTACATACTTGACGTCGTAGCCCAAGAAGCACTTGGCTATCTCGTCCACTTCGTCTCGATATGCTGCCATCATAGGGTTCCGCGCATTCCATGTGCCATCCACCTGCTGGGCAACCAAGTCAGAATCTCCACAGCAAACTATGCGCTTGATGCCAATATCTTTGGCTACACGTAGTCCGTGAATGAGTGCTTCATACTCCGCCATGTTGTTCGTAGCCTCGAAGTGGATTTGCAGAACGTAGTGTAGTTTTTCGCCAGTTGGTGACTGTAGCAATACACCAGCCCCCGAGCCGTTGAGCAGCTTTGATCCGTCAAAGTGCATCACCTAGTACTCTGGTTCTGGCAACGGAGTAGCATCTGGCATCTCCGTCCAATCCGCGATAAAATCCGCCAAGGCTTGTGACTTTATAGTGTCGCGTCTCTTGTAGGTGATCTCGAAGGCGGCAAGTTCAATGCCCCACTACGCGACCCTTCCTGTAGCGTCGTTGTTGTTGATAATGTCGGACAGTGGAGTTTTGCTCACCACTGTGATTGGGTGCTCCTGAAAGTAGTGCCTCAGCTTGCGAGAAGCAAGGAATACTCCATAAGATATCTTCTGGTAGTGCGGGTAACGTTGCTTGGACTCCGTCAAGACCTCTCTTACATAGTAAACTGGTCGTTGAACTCTATGCTCATAGCCAGGTTCCTTCCGCTCTACCACGACGACGATGCTTATTACCCGGTTGGTTGCCGCCATGTAGATTAACAGGGGTTCTCCAGGCTCGGGTGTTGCAAGGATGGGCGCTGAGGAAACAATCTCCTTGAGCTGCTTCAATGCTGCATCGTCCGTCCACGTGAATTTGTCCGCCTTCTTCAGCAACTTGTACAGCAGTAGGGCCTTCTCTCCAAGTCGGCTGACGAACCGACTAACTACTACAACACAACATGTTAGTCGTTGAATGTCCTTTAGGCATGTCGAACGGTTTATGTTTAAGATGGCCTTGATTTTATACGAGTTGACCTCGATTCCACGCTGGGAAACGATGAAGCCCAACAATTTGCCGGCTGGAATCCCGAAGACGCACTTCTTAGGTTTAAGCATCATATTGTATTTCCGGAGATTATCAAAGGTTTCTTTTAAGTCGGAGATTAAGTCATTTGACTTTTTAGACATCACCGCTATATCGTCCACATAGGCGTGAACGTTCCGACCAATTTGATCGTGCAGGCAACGTTGCATTGTCCGCTGGTATGTAGCACCTGCGTTTTTCAGCCCAAAGGGCATCGTAACATAGAAAAACGTGTCGTATGGGGTAGTGAACGAAGTGGCCAATTGGTCTGACTTCCTCATCTTGATCTGGTGGTATCCTGAGTATGCATCGAGAAAACACAAAAGTTCCGAGCCAGCCGTCGAGTCAATGACTTGGTCAATGCGAGGCAAAGCAAACGGATCTTTGGGATATGCTTTGTTCAAGCCGGTGTAATCAACGCACATTCTTAATTCTTTGGTTCCCTTTTTGGGGACAAGTACAGGATTGGCCACCCATCGGGTGTGAAGTACTTCTCAGATAAATCTTGCCTTAAGTAACCTAGCTATGTCTTTGCCAATGGCTCGTCTCTTCTCATCTCTAAAGTGTCGTAGAGGTTGTTTCACTGGTTTACATTTTGGATCAATGTTTAAGCTGTGCTCGGCAAGTTCCCTAGGTACACCTTTCATGTCGGCAGGTTGCCAGGCAAAGATGTCCCTATTCTCACGAAGGAACTCGACGAGCACGCTTTCCTATTTGGGATCCAGGTTCGTCCCAATGGCGGTGATCTTGGAGGCATCGCCTACCACAAGTTCCACCAGCTTGGTCTCGATGGCGGCCTTGAATGCAGGAGCGGAGTCGGAGATCTGCTTCTTCGACGCGGGCATCTCTGAGTCATCGACCTTGCTCTGGATCTCTTCGAATTCTTCGTTGTAGAGGACAGCTTCCGCAAAGGCTGCTTCATTAATCTCGAAGTCTGTTGCCTTGGTAAAGCTTTTGAATACGATGATGACACCGTTTGGTCCGGGTATCTTGAGTTTGTTGTAGACGAAGCATGGCTTGGCCATGAAGGTGTGGAATATGCTGCGGCCGAATATGACGTGGTACATGCTCTTGAAGGGGGCCACCTCAAAGGTCATGCGCTCTTGGAAGTAATTATCAACATCGCCAAAGGCAACCTGAAGTGTGATGCACCCAAGGGACCGAGCCTCCCGACCAGGAACTACGTCGTGGAAGATGGTGTTGGTCTGCCTTAGGTTTGCCTCCGTCAAGTTCATCTTCTGCAGTGTATCCAGGTACATGATGTTGATGGTGCTTCCACTATCCACCATACACTTGGTGAACTCCACGCCATCAATCAAGGGGTTGATGACCATGGCGTATTGATTCTCCGTAGGGATATGGTCTGGGTGATCCTTCCTGTCCCAATTAATTGGAACCTCTGACCAACGCAGGTACTAGGGAACTGGGGGTAGAGTGGCCATCAGTATCCTCATAGAGGTCTTCTGTTGTCGGACGGTGGGGGTGCCACGGAAAGTGTGGTAGACTGGCGCCTTATTCACGAAGGGGTTCTTTCCCTTGTCGTCTCTCTTGGCGGCGTGCTTGGGGTCAACATCCTCGTCCATGTCACTTGAATCCTTGGACTCCTCCTCCTTCTTCTTCCCCTTGCCCTTGCCTCGCGGTCTATTCTTCTGACTTTGCTTGTAGCCGGACTCTGGGTCCTCCTTGAGGTCGTTGACGATGGCATCGAGGTGGCCTTGCCGGTGGCATCGAGGTGTACGAGGCACATCATGTCGCGGTACTCTTTGTAGGTTTTGGGAACGCGGAGCGGTGCCGAGGTAGTTTCACTTCCTCGCTGCTGCCCACGACCAGCTCCCCGTCCTCGGCCACGTTGTCCGCCATCACCACGTCCTGCAAAGGTCATGGCGACCATGTCGGGAGTTTGCTTTTCTTCTCGAGCGGTTTCCCGCTTTGTGCTGTTGTTCCTCTGAGCTTGAGTTGGAACGGCCGTTGCCAGCAGAGAGCCGCGAGCATTATCGTCGGCAGCTGCAAACTCACTAGCCGACTGAATCATCTGGTTCAAGTCGAGCTGGTGATTGTCCTGCAAGCGCTTCAGCTTATGTCGGAGCAATGTGCCCCTTTTCAACCCATCGATGAAGACGGCCATGGCGGTCTGAGCGTGCACTCCTGCACAGGAATTCTTCATGTCCAGCCAGCGGGAGAGGTAGGCGCGAGATGTCTCGTCTTTCTCTTGCACGCACCGCTGTAGATCGCCAACAGTGCAGGGACGTTTGTACGTACCCTCGAAGTTCTTGGAGAACGCTTCTTGCATGTCCAACCAATTGCAGATGGATTTCTCCAGCAAGTCATCAATCCATTGACGGGTTGTGCCCGCCAACATCAACGGAGGTACTTGACGGCAACGTTGGGGTTACCCCCGGCGATCTCCACTGCGTTGTCGTAATCCTGCAACCATGTATCTGGCTTGGCGGTGCCGTCATAGGGCTTGATGGTCTTGTCAATCCGGAAACCTTTGGGGTAAGTTGTGGACCGTATCACAGGTCCGAAGCAACATGGTCCCAGGTATGGTCCTTCCCGGGCCTCGTGGATCTTATCAATCCGTGAACGAGCATCGTATGGCTCTGGGTTTCTTTTCTTATTGTCAACAGGGGATGGGCTGCGTGAACGACGCGGGCCTCCTCCGCCATGGTGACTGCTAGCCTCGCGCTTGCCGCGATTGCTTGCCGGACGTGGAGGGTCATGGCACGACCTGCTCTTGTGTCCTTGGTTGCGCTCTCCGTCATGACGGGTCTGCTCCGCATTGTCGCGGATGACGATGCCGCTCTACCTTGGCGGGGGCATATCCGTACGATGGTGAGCCTTGGGGTCTTCGCGATGTCGGGGGGATCCGAGCGGTGGCGATGGGCGAGGAGGTCGGGCCTTTTATCCGTGGTTGGAGGATATGGGGATAGCATCCTTCCTGTTGCGCGCATCCCTCTGTCTTCGTTCTGATGAACCCGTCTGGGACCTAACATCAAGAGGAGATCTGTCCCTTGGCAGCTTATGCTGCCTAGATTGGCAAAACGCTGGGTCAGACTCAAGCCTCTGAGAGGTGTCCTTTTCCTGCTGCTTCACCGCCTTGGCCACTAGGTCATAGACATGTTCCACCGCCTCGGGCGATCGGTCCTGCTCCAGAAGAGTCTTGGCGACGGCGAGGTTGAGGAGTGGAGTGGGCATCACCTGTTTGCCTTCACTGTCAATGTATGGCTTGGCTTGTGCCGGCTTCGGGGGAGCCCATCCTAGGTTTCGCCGTACACCAGGATCGTTGATGACGCGAGCCGGAGCTTTCTTGGCCTTCTGCTGCTGCAGCAGAGTCTTGTACTCGGCCTCCATTGCTCTAGCTTTCTCTATGGATTTCTGCGCGTTGACCAGATCTCGATCTAGCTTAGCGCCTTGCTCCGCGATGGCCTGCGCTTCCTCTAGCAGCTGTTGGCACTTCTCGTCAAGCTGGGTCACGTTCCGGATATGAGCTACGGTCAGTGGCTCAACAAGGAGATTGTCGTACATCACTCTATCAGCTGGAGTAACTTGGGCAGCAGCAGACATAGATGTTGGAGGCGGCAAGTTTGCGGTGTTGTCGTTGCTCGAGCCGGTGCCGAGTTCCTGTGGCTGTTGTGCCGGATTAGGCGGAGGGGGCATGACCTTTGCGCGATCGATGTCGTCAGAAACAGGTGGTCCCTTCTCTTTGTCCAGGGCTATAGGCGGAGCTCGTCCAGGTTGATCTTCATCCATCGTCGTCCCAATAGTGACGAACACCTCTCGAGATATGACAACATTGTTGGCTTGCTCGTCGCGCGTGTACTCCTCCTCCATCTCCTGCATGAAGGAGTCTAGCTCTTCTGGACTGAAATCTATCTCCTCTGAGTCTGCACTGAAGTTGGCGTAGAGCGCGTCAATCACAGAGTCGGAGGGTGCCAGGACTTCCTCGATGACGGGGGGTGGAGGTGCAGCAGGTGCAACGATGACTGGAGATGGTGGCGCAGCTACGGCGATGGCGGTCGGAGGCGGTGGTGGTGGTGGCCGAATCGGAGGGGCTCCGTCAATGAGCACAAGCGCTGTCTGAGCTGCCGCTTCAGCTTCCGCGTAGTTGTTGACGGTATTCACCATGCCTTCAAAGGTAAGGCATCCCGACGCCTGCTGCAGTCTTAGAGAATGCCGGAGAAGTGTGCCATGGTCCAGTCCTTCCACAAAGTGATACATAGCATCATCATTGGGGTAGTGGGCCAGATCATCTCATATACGGAGCCACCTAGCCAGGTAATCGCGGGGGGTTTCACCCTCTCTCTGAATGCAACGCACCAGATCGAAGATGGTAACCACGCCGACGAACTTGGATCTCTGTTATCCAGACGCACGGACGAAGCCGGCGGATTTGCAATGATCTTCCACCGTTATATCCTGTACAGGGGCGGTTTGGGTGGGCCTTGAATTTTTCCGATCTTTTTCGGCAAACTCCAAAGAGAGATCCGACATTGATCCTTCCGCGAACGTATCCTTCTCGTAGGCGGTCCATGCGGGCCTTGATGCTCCTCCGACTCCCAGGGAACAAGTGCCCGAGTCGGTTTCGCCAATGAAGAGGTGGATGTCTCCGATAGGAACGATCGAACACCGCATAGGGTTCGTCTTCGCCGGTATCCAGAACTCATCGGGAGGGACGATTGGAATGTTGTCGGAGAAGAAAACGCGGCCGATGGCTACGGTTTCGCCGATTCCCGTGGAGATCTTGGTCCTCGCCCGCTAAAGAGCCTGAAGCGCCTCTTGCCCCACGGTGGGCGCCAACTGTCGTGGTATTGCCAACGAGTACACCATGGAGGGGTCCTCACAGTGCGTGTTTAGAGACGTGGGGGAAGGCGGACGGTTGACGGGTACGAGGTAACACAGCTTACCCAGGTTCAGATCCCACGACGGTGGAAGAATCCTACTCCTGTTATAAATCACTATAAGGGCAATACGCCGAGTTACAGAGATAGGTTCGCTGTGCGAGGTTGTCTGAATTTGTGCCCTAAAGGCTCCCATAGGCCCGACTTATATAGTCGCCAGGTCCTAGGGTTATAGGGAAAAGTCCTAGCCAGACAGGTTATAGAATCCTATACCGTCTATTACTAGTCTTGCGTGTCGTGTACTCCAAGGCTCCGGGTACGCTGGTGACTCCACCGTAGCCTTCCTTTATCCGGCATGGGCCTCCCTTCTAGATCCATCTAATTGGGCCACCCAGCAGGCCATGGGCCATTCTACCAATCGTGGGCCACCCGGGTTATCCGGATAGGAGACATGCTATGAGGATACCCATATAGCATATCCCCAACAATGGGTAGATCCATTCTTCCTCCTTTTGTTCATCACTATCCTCCTCTTTTTCATCTAATGAGCTTCCATTTTCAACAACTTCTTCTTCCATAGGCTCCTGCAAGGCATTGGCCTCTTCCATTTGTGGAAAGCATCTACTAAAATATTCAAGAATATAGCCATTTGCTTCCTTGTAATTATCAAAGAAAAATTTAAGTATCTCATAAACCTCATATTCATAAGGTGCATCATCAGTATTTCAAGCAAACTAGCAAATTCAAATGCACCCTTGAAAGCAATAAATTCTTCAATTTGTTCCACATCATAAAAGTCATAATTTCCCTTAACATAAGAAGATATGGTAACATTATCATTATACTCACATTGAAAAGGAAGGTGTTTATACCTCCTACAGCAACAAGACTTATCAAAGCAATAAGTAACATTATAAGCAGAGCACACGTCTCTAGCAATTGTATTCAACTTATCAATTTGTTCCCATAAGTGTTTCCCTTTTTGTGACAAATGGTGTTCCTTATAATAATACTTTTGTTCTTCTGTGAACCCACCTTGACAATAAGAACTAGTTTCAAAGAAACCATCCATTGATCGAAAGAATGACCAAGCAAGGCAATAACAGACCAGCAACCAGAGTAGGAACTAATTTTTTTGTGTTTTTGAATAGAGAAAGCAAACCAAACTAAACTAATTTTTTTGGGTTTTTTGGAAAGAGGCAACAAAACCAAGCAGAAGAAACAAAGCAAACTAAAAACAAAGTAAAGAGAAAGGAAGTGAAGGACTCCCCTAGTGAAGACGTCCTTAGCCTCCCCGGCAACGGCGCCAGAAAAGCTTGTTGATGGCGCTCTGGTGCTTAACGGGGAGGAAGAAGTTTGATGTCCCTTTAGTCCCCGGCAACGGCACCAGAAAAGCTTGATGCAGCGTTGAGTTGATGTAGGAGCGCTTTGTTGGGAACCCCAAGAGCAAGGTGTGAAGCGGCACAGCAGCAAGTTTTCCCTCAGTAAGAAACCGAGGTTATCGAACCAGTAGGAGGAAGGAAACGTCACACAGGTGTTGCAAGCAACACGGAGACCTGCACAACACAAATGCAAGACTTTGCCCCAACGAATCAGTGAGGTTGTCAACCTCACCGGTTTGCTGTAACAAAGGGTTAAACGTATGGTGTGGAGGGTAATGGTTTGCAGCAAGTAAACAAGTAACAATGGAAGATGTATCAATGGTAAAGATTGGACCGGGGTCCATAGTTCACTAGAGGTGCTCTCCTTAGATAAACAACATGGCATGAAGGGTAAACAAATTACAGCAGGGCAATTGACAGGAACTGAGCAAGGCATAACAATGCAATTACTAGTCAGAAAGATCCTATGAGATTCGATTGGTCAATACAACAAGATACATAGACCGCCATCCAACTTCATCTATGACTAGAAGTCCACCTTCAGGTTATCATCTGAACCCCCTCCAGTATTAAGTTGCAAGCAACAGACAACTGCTTTAAGCAAAGTGTGTAAGGTAAATAGTCCACATGTTCCATGAACAAGAGACCGTTGTTTTCTCCCTAGTAGCAACAACACATCTACAACCGAAGAGATTATTGTCACTTCCCTTGGGAACTAGAGGCATGAACCCACTATCGAGCATAAATACCCCCTCTTGGAGTCACTAGCAACTACTTGGCCAGGATAGCTACTAACAACGGAGAGCATGCAAGATCACAAACAACACAGACATGATAGAATCATAAAGACAAAACCATTAATCAAACCAACATAGTAATCTCTGAAGGGAATATGCCCGAGAGGCAATAATAAAGTGGTTATTATCGTATTCCTTATTTATGATAAATGTTTATTTTGCATGCTATAATTGTATTAATACGGAAACGTTAATACATGTGTGTTTAATAAACAAAAGGTAGTTCCTAGTTATGCCTCTCTCATAAACTAGCTCGTTGATTAACAAGATGATCAAGGTTTCCTGATCATGGACATTGGATGTTGTTAATAACGGGGTCACAACATTAGTGTAATGGTGTGATGAACATTCATCCGAAGTATAGCATTACGATCAAAGTCATTGAGTTTATATTGCTATAACAACTTACGAAGTGATCCTAATCCTTAGACCATGAGATCATGTCAATCACTAACACCGGAAGAGTTTCTTGATAACATCAAACGTCACACCGTAACAGGGTGATTATAAAGATGGATTCAGAACTACTAAAGTGTTATGTTGAGGCCCATGGATCGAGAGTGGAATTTGTTCATCCCGATGACGGATAGATATACTCTGGGCCCTCTCGGTGATATCACATTGATTAGCTTGCAAGCAAGTGATTTGATCACTAGAATGTTATATCACGGGAACGAGAAAAGAGTGCATGTCAGTAACGAGATCAAACTAGGTATGGAGATACCGATGATCGAATCTCGGACATGTAATATATCGCGAAACAAAGGGATTAAGATACTAGCGTAAAAAGGTTCCAGGGATCACAAGAAAGTCATCGTTGAATGTGTGGGAGTCAGTATGGGTCTCCAGATCCCGCTTCTGATTATTGATCTGAGAGGGGTCTCGATCATGTCCGCATTATTCACGAACCGTAGGGTGACACACTTAAGAGACACCGACATCCAGTTGGAGCAAAAGTTTCATGCCGAAAGAATGAACAAGCGCAGGAATTTATTTCACTAGATACCGAAACAGGTTTTCGGGTGAAATTGCATAAAGTGGTTATGCATGTGAAATAGAATTCTAGCAAGGGGTTATTTGTGAATGTTTGTCATTAAAGTAATTGACAAAATTCTGAATAAAATAAAAGAGTTTTATTTAATGAGAGTTTGCATTAAATTTGGTGGAAATTTAATGGGAATTTGAGTGGGGTTTTGAGTGGAGAAAATTGAAGGGCCATTTTGTGAGTGGAGTGTCCACCCACATGAATGAGGGAGAGGTGGGGGAACCCTCCATGGCCGGCGGCCATGCCCCCTTGGGCTGCCCCCCCTCCCCTATATAAGGAGCCCCTCCTCTCACTTCTCACTCACACCTCCTCGTGAAGGATCTCTCTCCCCCTCTAGAATTTATCCCCCATGGTCTCGGACTAGCGAGATACATGTTCCCGGTGGCTTTTCGGCAAGAAAGAGTTGTGCTTCCGCTGCATCGCTGGAGCGAGGAGGCGGAGGTTGCTCGGTGCTTCGAACGTGTGTGCGAGCACGGATGCGCTGCTGTTTTGCGGCGCTAGGACTTCCTCTCGATCTTGAGATCGGCAAGAGATCGTCTACATCAACCACGAGTTTGGACTCGTTAAGCTTTGTCGGTCTTCAAGGGTATGTTCTCTACGGATATACATCCGCCCGTTGTTTGTATCTAGTAGATAGATCTTGGTACATAGTTGTTCCCATCGTAGGAAAATTTTTGTTTTCTATGCTGCGAACCCTACAGTGGTATCAGAGCCGGATCTATGCGTAGATACTTTGCACGGGTAGTACACATATGAGTATGTGGGCGATGATGATCATTTTATTGCTTCTTAGTTGTACTTTGGATATTGGTGGCATAGTGGGATGAAGCGGCCCGGACAAACTTTACATGTCCTCGCACATGAGACCTGTTCCACGCTTGACATGCAACTAGTTTTGCATAAGTGGCTAGCGGGTGTCTGTCTCTCCTACTATAGTCAATATCTAATTTGCAACGAGTTGTCAACAATTTGTTTATCCTCGTTGTGGTTCATGTTCGTAGGTAAGAACGGTTCTATCTCGAAAGCCCTAGGCCACGTAAAATTTGCAATGGTTAAATTAGAGGCGTCTAGTTTAGATTGTTGCTGGGCTAGTGTTATGATATGGTGATGTTGTAAGTAGAAGTATGAGATGATACTCTTACAACACACATAACGTGTAATCTCCATAGACCTTGGACTTACACATATAGGTATGATAGTGATCATACCACGGTGCACATGATGGAGATCATATGCGGGAACCATATCATTTCACTTATAAACATGTGATGTTTGATAGCATCTTATATTGCTTATTTGGCATTTTATTAGCATAATAAGATGATCCCTCATTTAAATATCAAGATAAGAATGTGTTCTTCCTTAAGTATACACCGACAATGTTTCGTCGCTTCAAGACATCACGTGATGATCGGGTGTACTTGAATCCACAAGCATATCTTGGGTGTAAGACAGTTACACACGCGAATACTAAGGTTCTTACTTGGCGAGCCTAGCATGTACAGACATGGCCTCGGAACACGGACCGAAAGGTTAAGCATGAGTCATATGTTTTGATATGATGACCATATGGATGCTCGCCTTTGAAGCTATACCGACTCACGTGATGATCGGACTTGGTGTAGTGGATTTGGTTCATGTAATCACCAAAAAGACACGAGGGATGTTGTTTTTGAGTGGGAGTTTATTTCTAATTTGGATTAGTAGAACTCAATTTATCATAAATTAAATCAAAGTGAATTTGCATAATTTGTTGTAGTCATTGGCATTCGTTCACCGCCTTATGCTTAGTTATAATTGAGATAATAGAACTATAGAATTCTGGATATATACTTTACGAACTGGTATCGTATTGTGTTGAGTGTCAATCTAAAGTTTAAAGTCCTATTGCAAACTTTCAGCAAACTCTATTTACTCCGGGAAATTTAATAGTTGGTATTAAATCGAGAGTAACAATTCCAGTGTTAGTATCTTAAGTATCATGTTTGCCTCCACGATTCTTGATTGATTTAAATATCAAGTTTATCTAGGAGCTGAAAGAATTGTTTCAGAAACCATCATGTGTGGCAGATATAACGATATCTGAAACAATGTTTTGGTTGCAATATGATAGAGTATAATATATGTTCTCATATTGGATGAGAATTTACGAAGGTTGGAGATGCTAGACATCCTAATCATCCAAAAGGGTTTTGGAAAGTAATGTTATACTCACGATTCTCCTTTATAAGCTAAATTGGCTTGATCATGAAAGTCGTCATGATAAGGATGAATAGAATATGTATGTAAAGTGTTTACTACACTAAAAGATTACTAAAGAATGGATTTTGAAAGAATACCGATCATTTTGATGATGGTGATCTACTTCAAAGTGCAAGTCCAAAGGTATTATTATTTGAATATACACGCTTTGGACTATGTGTCATGTATATGGCGCCACTTTTGATGTTGATAAATTCTTTTAAAACGAAAAGCAAATGCTGAAAGAGAATCTATAAAATATATTTGGCAGAAAAGAAAAGATTGGAAATATCCAATTTAGGTATATGGATGATATACATGTTATGGTTGTATTCTTTGCTTGTTAAACAATGTGGTTCTTGGGTATTGGATACCGAATTGGTTGGTATGAAATTTCATACGGAACGACGCAATTCATGAACCACAATGGCCTAAGTAACTAGCAAGAGAATATGTGATGATGTTCATCGAAAACAAACAAACCGTTGTTTGTATTTCTCGTTGACATCAAAGCTTGACTTCAAGATTTGTTTTAATAATTGTTATTTGAATCAGGTATTATAAGAACAAAGGTTGTTCAAATAATTACCGTATTCCATATAAGATGGATGATTTACAAATCTAGTTGGAGAAATCACATCCATAAAACCTAATGCTAAAATGTCGCAAGACAAATGATTGAAAGATCACTTACGAAGTGACATCGCCGTTTAAATTATATTGGAAAGAAAACATGAAGAATCTCCATTTTCATGGATTTTTGGAGTCTTTGATTTGATCAAGTGACGCTTGTGAGACTTTCCTCGGGATAATTAAAACTTCGTTCAAAGGCCAAAGAAGAACGAACGACTAAAATATTGGAATTTATACATATCGATGTATGTAGTCCATTATGTGTAGTCGTAAGCGATGGGTTTCAACTTCATATACTTTCTCCGGAAATTGAGTGAATAATTCACTTAATGAGAAAGAAGTGTGAAATATTTGAAAATGTTCAAAGACCTTCAAGATGAAGTGAAAATCATTGTGACAAGAAAAATAAATGAATTATGATTTGATCATAAAGGGATTTATTTGAGTTACAAGTGTAACAAGAAAAATAAATGAATTATGATTTTATCATAAAAGGGATTTATTTGAGTTACAATTTTAGCAAAACACCTAGATTTACATCTCCTGAAACACCATAGGAATATGGAATGTTTTGAGATTTGTAAGGAAACCTTGTTTGACATGGTTGGATCGAAGGTGTTATTTATAAAACTGCCATTATGTTTTAAAAGATTAAAGCTTTAGAGACTACCGCTTTTATACTGAAAAGAGCTCCATCTTGATCCGGTGAAATGACACCATGGAAGTTATGGTTTGGGGTAAAACCCAAGTTGTCATTTCTTAAATTTTGGTATGCTAAACATAAGTAAGATGTTTACAACCGAAGTCGGATGAGCATGTCTTTGTAGGTTATTTCGAATAACAATTGGTTATTCCTCCATAACACCAAAGACAAAAGGGTTTGTCGCTTGAAACGTGAAGTTTCTTGAAAAAGGAATTTTTTCGTAAAAGTTAAGTGGGAGGACAATAGAACTTTGATAAGGTTAACGAACCTTAACTAAATATGCTGAGTTGCGCAGCGCCGGAAGATGTTCTGGAGGCAGCCAGAATGCTCATGGATTATGTGCCTCAAATGTTGCGGTCATAGAGATCTAAGTTCCTATTGAACCAAGTCGGTCGAATAAACAATCAAATACTAAGATTTGGGAGTAAATCATTATTGTTTGACAATGATGAACCGACTATATGCAAAGAAGAGATGATGGGCCCTGGCTCCGTCAAATGGCTTGAAGCCATAAAATCCGTGATAGTTCCATACACGAGAAATCAAGTTTTGAACTTGGAAGACCCTCCGGAAAGGTGTAAAAACCTATCGGTCGTATTTGGATCTATAAAGAAACAGACATGGATGTTTCACATCTATGAAATAGTCGACATGTCGTAAAGTATTTTACGACAATGTTCAAGGAGTTGACTATGACAAGATTTGATTTTTCATAGCGATATTTAGTCTAGACGGATTAAAGTAGCAACCACTACATATAATCTGTTATATGGTAGATGAATAAACAAAACAAAGTTCTTCTAATAGAATGGTTACCTAGGACGTGTACATGACACGATCCAAAGGGTTTTGTTAATTCAAAGGATGCTTAAAAGGGCATGCAAACTTCAATTGTTGAAGTAAGCATCGCAGAGTTGGAATCTTCACCTTAATGAAAAGGAGTTTTCATCAGGAGACAATGAAGATGCTTGCATTTGCAAGAAATTAAGTGGGAGCGCTGAGACATATTTCTAATACATTATGTGGAGGACATCTTGTTGATTGGAAATGATGTATCTTTTATTGACAAAGGATTAAGAATTTCATTTTGATGAAAGACTTAGGCAAAACCCGAATATTTAGCGTGAATGTCTATAGTGGATAGACTGTGACGCTAATATGGTTGTGCCAAACGTACATATATGAGATATTGAAGGAGTTCAATATAGAAACGACTAGAAACAGTTCTTGTCGCATGGAAAAGAAATTGAATCAAGATTCAAGTGTATCGACACTTGATAAGTGAAACAAGATTCAAGTGCTTTGACACTTGATGAGTGAAATCACGAGAATGTTTTGATTAATCATACCATGATATGTACACATCCAGATATGTCCTATGCTCTAAGTGTTATGAGCATATACCAGAATGAATCATAAAATGATCATTGGACGATAGTAAGGATATTCTTATGATCTTTTGGAAGAACTAAGAATATATTTGTGTAGAGGTGACAAACAATTACACATAGTTCATTGTAAAGCGTTACATTGATACTAGGTTTGTCACAAGATACAAATTAAGTTTATCTCAATTTAAACTATGGGTGGCACAATGTAATGGAAAGGA
Source organism: Avena sativa (assembly GCA_916181665.1). Taxonomy (NCBI): domain Eukaryota; kingdom Viridiplantae; phylum Streptophyta; class Magnoliopsida; order Poales; family Poaceae; genus Avena; species Avena sativa. Next base: position 262,497,562 of record OV702284.1, on the reverse strand, counting down.
GATTCCATGATGGATTTGGAAGAGTTCCAAAGTTAAGACATTGTGACGAATACTACAACAAAAAGGCTAAGTATATGACTGCTATAGTAGCAGCAAAGGAGGGAATTTGTGTCAAGTAGTTTGTTATCAAACTAAGGTGTGGTTCGCAACGGGCTAACACTAAAGATATATTGTATGACAATAGTATCGACGTGTTTTAACCCCAAGGAACTAAAGGTCTCACCGAAAGACCAAATTTATACAATGCCATCTCATTGGAGAATGAGTGATGCGTGGAGACGCAAAGACATGCAAATACACACGGACCTGAAGCGTCAGCTCCGTAGATTATGTCAACCACTTGCAATTGCGTATTTGGAACACCAGAAAGCCATAGGTGTTCAATACACAAAGTTTTCAAACTAGATTATTGTCTCTAGTGCAAGTGGGAGACTGAAGGGAATATGCCCGAGAGGCAATAATAAAGTGGTTATTATCGTATTCCTTATTTATGATAAATGTTTATTTTGCATGCTATAATTGTATTAATACGGAAACATTAATACATGTGTGTTTAATAAACAAAGTGGTAGTTCCTAGTTATGCCTCTCTCATAAACTAGCTCGTTGATTAACAAGATGATCAAGGTTTCCTGATCATGGACATTGGATGTTGTTAATAACGGGGTCACAACATTAGTGTAATGGTGTGATGAACATTCATCCGAAGTATAGCATTACGATCAAAGTCATTGAGTTTATATTGCTATAACAACTTACGAAGTGATCCTAATCCTTAGACCATGAGATCATGTCAATCACTAACACCGGAAGAGTTTCTTGATAACATCAAACGTCACACCGTAACAGGGTGATTATAAAGATGGATTCAGAACTACTAAAGTGTTATGTTGAGGCCCATGGATCGAGAGTGGAATTTGTTCATCCCGATGACGGATAGATATACTCTGGGCCCTCTCGGTGATATCACATTGATTAGCTTGCAAGCAAGTGATTTGATCACTAGAATGTTATATCACGGGAACGAGAAAAGAGTGCATGTCAGTAACGAGATCAAACTAGGTATGGAGATACCGATGATTGAATCTCGGACATGTAATATATCGCGAAACAAAGGGATTAAGATACTAGCGTAAAAAGGTTCCAGGGATCACAAGAAAGTCATCGTTGAATGTGTGGGAGTCAGTATGGGTCTCCAGATCCCGCTTCTGATTATTGATCTGAGAGGGGTCTCGATCATGTCCGCATTATTCACGAACCGTAGGGTGACACACTTAAGAGACACCGACATCCAGTTGGAGCAAAAGTTTCATGCCGAAAGAATGAACAAGCGCAGGAATTTATTTCACTAGATACCGAAACAGGTTTTCGGGTGAAATTGCATAAAGTGGTTATGCATGTGAAATAGAATTCTAGCAAGGGGTTATTTGTGAATGTTTGTCATTAAAGTAATTGACAAAATTCTGAATAAAATAAAAGAGTTTTATTTAATGAGAGTTTGCATTAAATTTGGTGGAAATTTAATGGGAATTTGAGTGGGTTTTTGAGTGGAGAAAATTGAAGGGCCATTTTGTGAGTGGAGTGTCCACCCACATGAATGAGGGAGAGGTGGGGGAACCCTCCATGGCCGGCGGCCATGCCCCCTTGGGCTGCCCCCCCCTCCCCTATATAAGGAGCCCCTCCTCTCACTTCTCACTCACACCTCCTCGTGAAGGATCTCTCTCCCCCTCTAGAATTTATCCCCCATGGTCTCGGACTAGCGAGATACATGTTCCCGGTGGCTTTTCAGCAATAAAGAGTTGTGCTTCCGCTGCATCGCTGGAGCGAGGAGGCGGAGGTTGCTCGGTGCCTCGAACGTGTGTGCGAGCACGGATGCGCTGCTGTTTTGCGGCGCTAGGACTTCCTCTCGATCTTGAGATTGGCAAGAGATCGTCTACATCAACCACGAGTTTGGACTCGTTAAGCTTTGTCGGTCTTCAAGGGTATGTTCTCTACGGATATACATCCGCCCGTTGTTTGTATCTAGTAGATAGATCTTGGTACATAGTTGTTCCCATCGTAGGAAAATTTTTGTTTTCTATGCTGCGAACCCTACAATCTCAATATCCATCGGATCCCCGCAAACACAACATGCATGATTACAAATAGATTAGATCTTGATCATGAACGGAGCTCACAAGTTCTATACATGAAAGCACAAAGAAGGAGATACAACCATCTAGCTACTACATGGACCCATAGTCCAAGGTGGAACTACTCACGCATCATACCGGAGAGAAGGCCTCCGGGATGATCTCCCCTCTGGCAGGGTGTTGGGAAGAACTTCAGATCCCCCGGGATCTAGGGACGATGGTGGCGGCGGCTACAGACGGTTTCATGGAGATTTGATCGGGTGCTTAGGGTTTCTGCATCAGGGGCTTCTTATAGGCGAAGGGGGAGGCCGAGGCGGCGACCAGGGGGTCAAACCCTAGCCAGGCACGGAGTGGGGCCCACCCGCGCCTAGGGTGGGTCTGGCCACCCTGGCCGGCCCCTCCGGCTCTCCTCTGGACTTCTTGTTCCCCACGGAAAGTAATTGACTTTGATGTTTGTCCCGTCCAATTCTGAGAATATTTCTTTACTAACTTTTCTGAAACCAAAAGTAGCATAAAACAGGCATCTGGCAATATTGCAACTTGTTAGTAGGTTAGTACCAGAAAACATGTAAAAAGCACCTCAAAGTGTGTACAAGTAAAGCAAAGTAGATACTAAACAAGCATGGAGCATCAAAAATTATAGATACGTTCCAACGTATCAGGATGCTACCCATATCTTTTTTGCTTGCTCCCTGGCCAAGTTCGCTTGGGGTGCTGTGCGTCAGATGCTTGGGGCATCCTGGCAACCCCTCAACTTCGAACACTTCTTTGCTATCCTTTCTGGCTACTCGGGCCAGCCTAGACGCTTGCTTGGGATCCTGTTTGTGGCCCTTTCGTGGGCCCTTTGGCTTACTAGAAACAAGCTTGCTATTGAATCCAAAGTGCTTCGCCGCCCCGCTGATCTCCTGTATAAAATTGTGATCAACCTGCAGCTCTGGAGACTAACCTCAAAGGCGCGGGACAAGGAGGGGATATCGTGGATGGCAAACGAGCTAAGACTGTTGAATCTAAAACTGGCGCCGACAAGTAATCCGCACCAAGGACCTCCATAGATCCTCCTTTCGGTCTGTCTTGGGGCTACCGACCCCTCTAGTGCGCTCTTTCCCTGTATTGGATACTCTGTTATTTCCCTTGGGTAAGTTGCATGCCGCAGCATGATGTATCCCCTATACTCGTTGTGCTTTATTAATTTAAAGCTGGGAACCTGGTGCCTTTTATCTATAAAAAAGTTCTTGTCATTGTAAGTACATGTCTATCATAGAGAACCGCCAACGGGGTACCCCTTGCACATGGTACAAGAGCTATCCCATAACCAAAATAACAAGGCAAGCAGACAGTGAGCATCTCAATGATCTTTTTATTTACTATGTGCATAGCTTTTTATTGAGGATGCTTCATAGATAACTCGCTATGGTGATGCTTCAAGTTTCCACCATGATTAGGCATGGCTTAGGCTAGCGGCCTAGGTGTTTTCCTAACACAAAATACAGACTCCATGGACTTACAAGTTCCCTCTTTATTTCACACCGTTGACATCCATAGACAAAAGAGCATGATATCAACTGAGTAAAAGGTACAGGTGCAATGTTGAAAGCGTTCCCCGTGACATCACGGTTCTACTAATTCCAACGTATAGATGCAAGCATATACAACTTCGATGGCACAATGGTCAAGTCTATTAGGGGAAAGAAAATAAGGTGTGCCATCAAGTTCGTGAGAGCTTTACTAACTAGTTTTCACATAACAAAATACTTTTTAATTCGAAATATAGATGAAGCTTGAGAATTTCCTAGGAATATCAAAAGCTATTAGGTAGATATGGTGGACACAAATGGCAAAGGTTTTGGTTCAAAGGGATTTGGAAACATGAGAAGTATACCCTCTCAAAATAGGTTTTTGGCTAGCAAGGCTGGGTAGCAAGCAAGAGAGTTGAAAGAAACAAGCAAACATACAAGCAATAAAGCCAAACATGCAATCTTCCTTAAAGACACAAAAGATCTTAAATAGAGAATACTAAGCTTATGAGCCAACAAGAAAGAAAACAAACGATACAAAATACCTGTAAGCTTTTTTATCTTTTTTTTCAAACTTCAAAAAGTATTGCTACTGACCAGAACTCGGTTTGCCAAAACCAATTTAGATCCACTTGATGATCCCAAAGTGATTCCAATACTGGTCAACAAGATCCATCATATAATAGAGGTTGCAAACTAAAATAAGAAGTGTAAAAAGTAAAAGATGAAACTTCTCATTAATATTCCAATAAAGGCACTCACACCAAGGGATACATAGATAATCAACTAAAGGAGAGATACTTCCACATGCAAACCAACCTATAAGATAACTTCACTACCAAAGATATGAATCCCCTAAAAAGGGAAAAGATAAAAGATAATGGTTGTGATATCGCGGCACTCCCCCAAGCTTGGAACAAGCCAAGGGGATGCCAAACTTGATGACGAATTACTCCTTTGGTGGTGGTGGTGTTCTCTTGTCAAGGATCAGAAAGTCCTCCAGCATCTTACGAAGTCTGTTATTCTCCTTTTGAAGCATATCATCCTTTATCCTCAAATCACGGTACTTATCATAAAACTCGTCAGTGGTTCGAAGGGCTTCCGCTGCCTCAGGGCAGTATCTGAAGTCTGGACCGAAGGCTATGATTCCCTGCATTTTACGAGAAAAAGCATCCTCATTGTTAATTTCTCCTACCAAAGTAGGTTTCCTTGCCCTTGCCCCTACGGAGGTTTGTTCTTCCAACTTTATCTCCTCCATGGGCTTTTTGCCTTTATCGTTGGCGGAGACCATGGTGCTCTAAACTTGAGAAGATTTCCTGACAGAAACAGATCAAAACGAAAACACGACGAGAACACGATGCACGAACCTCGGGGGATCGGGGGTTATATATTACGAAGTTTCAATGCATAAGGAAGGTTTTGATACGAAAACGAGGAGGAGTCGGAGCTCGAGTGTGGCACACCCCCTCTAGGCGCGACCAGGCAGGGGCCTGCGCCTGGGGTGGGTTTGTCCACCCCGGACTCTGTTTCCTCCTCTATTCTGTCTCGTAACTTCCCTTATGTATTAAAAACATCAAAATATAAAAATATTTGGGTTTCACGAACCTTCAGTTTTCACCTTTTTTACCTATTCAAAGACGAACTCTGCAGACTTCTTTTCTCCTTCTCCTGGAATTTCCTTTCCTACAAGGTCTCACACAAAACTCAATGGCAACATTAGTGTAAGAAAAAACAATTAACCTTTAGGTGCACACTTAGACTGAAATCCATCAAAACAAAGGCTTCCATAAGAGGCAAATGCAAATGATAGCAGAAATCTGTCAAAACAGACCAGTAGGTAAAGATTGATGTTTTCGAGAACCTTCTGTTGCTCAAATCAAAAAGTGCAGAACTAATGAAAGTTGGGTAACAAGTTGGAGAACAAGCTCAGAAAAATGAAGCTCCATCCGACATACTTATCTCCCTCACGAATTTTTACAATGCATGTCAACACCCGGATTTTTAATCCCAGATGCCTGTTATGCCATACATCGCAATCCCAGGATTACCATTTTTGCGAGACATAACAGAATTGGATACCACAGTACATCATCCATTACAAACCATACATAAGGTCTTACACAAATAAGGATCTCATGATCCAGTTCTTAATACAATTCAGGCAGCGGAATACAAAATAATAACGGTAGCATAGGCGAAGCTCCATCTTCGGGGTCACAGGAAATGCTGACGATGGGAGATGATCCTAGTTGTCGTAACCTTCCTGGGGTCCATCCTCCAGGTACTCCACTTCATAGTCTGGCCACGGTAATATCCAGGGACAAAGCCATGAGTACTCTTTAAGTACTCGCAAACTAATACTAACAAGTGAAGGGGTTTTTCTGTAATAGGACACTAAGCTATAGGGTTGTTTTGCAAAAAGCCAGATTTACCTCTACTAAGTTTAGACACGAAGAAGGCTAGTTGAAGTTTTATAACACCTAAGTGGGAACTTGTATTTCATATCACAACTCTGTTGTGGTCAAGTCAAAGTCTCAATTCATTTCACAAGTCATTTTGAAAACATCTGACGGGGGGACAGTATGGCCACTCCAACTGTCCATAACCGCAGACGCGGCTATTCGAATAGTTTGACACTCTGCAGAGACTGTACACTTTCACCACAACATTCAATACATCCGTCAGGAACAAATCCTGAATTCACCATACTCAGTATGCGGATAATCAATCCTAACCTTTCAATTACACGCCCTAGTATAAGCACCTTTCCTGTGAGTTTGGCCTCCCAACCATGACCAACTGTCATCTTGGGTACTGCACAGGTGGACAATCTTCACAAGGTAGCCTCAGCTCAAACCTTGGCCGTGAGGGAACCAATACTAAGGTATATAAGTTTCCAGTCAAGCCCTACCCAATTCTCGGGTATTGTGGTTGTACGGTAAAATTGGAATGGTATCGCATCCAGACAACCATCAGTTTTATAAAGGGCTAAGGCTCGTGCCTCAACATTTTCATCATCAAAATCATCTGGTGTTCATAAACACATGTCAAAACATCTCAATAGAATGATCCATCATTCTAAGGTTTTCATAACCATTTTTCCACCAAGTATTCCCATCTAAAGTGGATCAAGTTTTATGCTTAGCACTAGCATCTACAAATGGGAGTGGGTACTAATGAGGGGTAGTAAACTAGTGGAGTTTCAACTAAGTACATCCTCATGCCTTAGGGTGACATAAAGATTATCTAGCTTAGGCCAAATTTTATGCTCTTTATGCAACCTTCAATCATCTTTCTAATATCTACAATTCACTTAAGTAAGCTCTAAGTACTAGCTTTGATAAAGAAATAAAGTAGAAAGCTTGCAAGTAAAACTAGGATTGGGGTTATCAGGTGGGTATGATCACATATGCTTAAGGCATATAGTTGGCATGGTAACAAGCAAGTATTTGCTTGCATAAGTAAAGTATCTTGCAAGTGTTAGCTTGCATAGGTCAACTTGGTTAGGAAAGCTTGCATCAGTATCAGTATAAGCTTGCTAAGTTAATAGCTTGCAAGTATTGGCTTGCCTTGTGCAGAGCAGTGGTTGAAGTTCTCCTCGGCTTCTTCTTCGTAGTATCCTCCTTCCTCCTCGTATCCTTGGTCGGTACTAGCGTCTATGAATAAATACGAGGTACACAATCACCAAACAATACTTAACTATTTTCAATCATCACACAAAAGGGTTCTATAGATGATCTAGCATCATCACTAACATTCAAGATCAAAGCTTGGTTTAATTTCTTTTATTATTAGAAAAGTAATTTCTACTCATTGAAAACTACTTAAGATTTAATATTCTCCAAACCAAACATGGGATCATGTTGACACTTGTCATCACCACATATTTTAGTATATGGGGATGTGATTTAAAGTGGTGTCACAATTTAATAAGATTTAACCTTTTATTTTAAATAAAATTAAATGACTAGAAATGTCTATGTGGCATTCTTTTATTACTTGAACATTATTTCTGTAAGTAAACCCAAATGTTTTTATATATTCTGAAAGGTATGATCAAATGTGATTTTTGAGAGTTGGAATCAACTCAAAAGCTATTATGGTTTAAATTTGAAAAATGTTTGAATGCAGAAAAGGCTCTGCCTTGTTATTTTTACCAAGGGTGATCTACAGATCCAAATGAGTTGAATCCAACGGGCTTGGATTAAGCATTTCAATATCTTTCTAACAAAATTGGTTTCATTCCATTTGGTTCACTGAATCGAGCTAGGTTGATTTTTGAAACTAGGTACAGAACTGTGTTTGAAATAAATGGAAAAAGTTGAATTCAAACGAGTGGGCTGCGCGGGAAACGATACTGGGCCGGCCTGCTAAGCACAGCGCTTACGCGGGCTGGTTAAGTTGCTATCCCCAAGTGTCAGTGAGACAGGGGGTGCGAAGCGGTACGGGGCAACATGGTGCGTTGGATTAGAAGTAAGATCAACGGCTGAGGGTCGTCGTCGACGATGAACTAGTCACCGGCGAGCTCGAACCCTAGCGGCGCAGTGGGGGTCGTGGGAGGCTCACCGGGGCTCAGGCGAGGGTCGGCGATGCGGGTGAACGACGAAGTTGACGACGGCGAACCTCCTGGTACCGGCAGCTTCTCCTGGGGTGGACGAAATCGACGACGCCCTTCTTCTCTAGAGGCGGCCTGCTTCAGCGCAATTCCGACGACGCGCTGCTCACCTTGCTTCAGGAACGGGGTGGAACGATCAGTGAGTAGAGGGGAGTGAGATGGTGTGAAGAGTTTGAGCGGGGGAGGCCTCTATTTATAGTCTCGACGACGAGACCGAACGGCATGGGCAGGCGACGGTGGCGACATGGCTACGGGCTGCTAGAGGCATGGCCGGCGGTGGTGATCGATCAGTGGTCTCCTCGCGATGCTCTATGGCTTTAATGCGCGTGTAGGGGCAGTGGCAAACGGTCTGGAACATGTGATGCTCTGCGTGGCAGAGGCGGCGTCTTCGACGGCGAGCGGTGGTTGTGAGGCATGGGGCGGCGAACGGGGATGTCTGGCGGTCTCCTGGGACGGTGGTGATCACTTATGCACGCGGCGAGGGCGGCGCACGGTCTGTGGGCTTCGGTCGAGGGTGGCGCTCTGGCGCACGCTCGGCATGGTTGACAGAGGCACGGGCGCGGCGTTCCTGGGTGCTCTGGTCGATGTCTTCGAGGCAGGGCTGGTCGAGAGGGGGCGGTGAGGCATGGGCTTGCTCCCAGACATGCTGGCTAGGCTTGGTGCTTCTCCTAGCTTGCTGTCTACACTGGGGTGGCATGGGTGGCTTCGGCTGTTCACCATTGATGGAATTGCCAAGCTTACAGTGATGCTAGACGTTTACAAATGAGCTAGATGATCTACTAAGGCCTAGTTGCAAACAGAGAGGGAACAACTTAGGCTCAAATCACTGCTCCAAATAGTGTTTGGATTTTATTTGATTTGCATCTGCAAGGTGTTTGATGAAATGGCCGCATGAATTCAAGTTTTGAATTTTGAAAAGATTTTTGGTGGGTGTGCTAGGTAGGTGCTGCTGAGTCTGCAGATGCTTGGGTTTTGAAAGTTGAGCTTGTTTGAGTGGTTTTTGAAAAAGTGGGATCTTCCCATATGATATAGATTCAATTTTGAACTGTCCTTTAAACTATGCATTCAAATGTTTTTGGATGATCACAAGGTGGGCCTTGATACTTTGTTATGATTACTATCAAGGGGTGTAAAGATCCAAACAAGTTTCTGTTAAGTTATGAAAGTTAGAGACAGCCAAAGTAGGCATGGGAGTTAAATTGGTCAAAATGACCATTCCCTTATTTCGTTTGTTTTGATTTATTTGTCTTTGGTAAAAATGTGGGGATTGTTTAGATGATGTTTATTTCACCTAAGAATCATTTTACAAGCAAAGAAACACATAATCATGGCAATTCAAAAGAATCCAGTTTTTAATACACACACATATGAATGCTTTCATATTTTTAATTAGAAAAGTTTTTGTTAACCCTAATTTTGATGATTAGAGTTTGATGATCCAAGTTTAGTATTTTTGGGATGTTACAATGCAGCACAAAAATCTGTCCCAGGACAGCCACTTTTCACAACTCCTCTACTTCACAAAAGTAGTTGAACTTGACACAAAAACCAAAACAAAAAGGATAAGGAGCGGTTATTACTGAATTAATAACTTCCAAGACTCAACCAAACTCTTGGGTTATATCCCAACAAGTACTTTTCTTTAATGCCTTTAAGTTAGGCTTGAAACTTTCAAAGATGCTCACAAAGAGATATATATTTGAAGTGAAAGAGAGCATCAAGAAGCAAATAACCAACACACTTGAGTCTAACCCACTTCCTATGCATGGGGGTGTCATGAGAAAACAAATTGTTGAAACAAAAATCCACTAGCATAGGAAGACAAAACAAATGCAACTTCAAAGCTTTCAACATAAAATGGGGAAACTTAACATTATTGAGATGCATAAAACCATGTTTCCCTCTCTCGTAATAACTTTCAGTAGCACTTTGAATAAAGTTGACAATATAACTGTTACTGGCAACAACTTTATCATCTGAGTAAGCATCCTTACAGTCACCAAAAAGAGGTCCAAGGTCATAAACCGAATCAATAGAAGCAAGTTGTTCCATCCTGAAAACTTTATTAGGCAAGCTGTTTTCACAAGGAGCTTTAGCAAATTTGGAAAAGTTGGACTCATAAGAGTCTCCATCAAACTTAGTCAAAACTTTTTCCTTCTTACAATCTATAATAGCTCCACAAGTGTTCAAGAAAGGTCTACCAAAAATGATAGGACAAGTTTTACTAGCTGCTGAATTAAGCACTAGAAAATCAGCAGGATACTTAATCTTACCACAGAGAACCTCCACATCTCTTATGATACCAATAGGGCAAATGGTCTCCTTATTAGTAAGGTGAATAACCACATCAATGTCCTCAAGCTCACAAGGACCAATTTCATGCATAATTTCCCTGTAAAGCTCATAAGGAATAGCACTAGAACTAGCACCAATATCACACAAACCATAGTAGCAATGATCACCAATTTTAACAGAAAGCACAGGAACACTAGCTTTTCTAGCCTTACTAGGATGAGAGATAACATTAGAAGCGTCTTCACAGAAGACAATGTGCTCATCCTCTATATTTCTAGCGTCAAGATCATTCACAATAGCTACCACAGGTTCAATATTCAATTGCTCACCAAGATCCACAGTTTTCTGGGTACCTTTATTATTTGCACTAATCATCATAGAATACTCCTTTACCTTAGCTGGGAAAGGCATTTTCTCAACATAAGGTTCAGGCACAATATGATTAGTAGTACAGACTTCAACACTTCTAACAGGAACATGACTAACAACATCTTTATAAGGCGCATAGTACTTGTTCCACTTCCTTTTGGGAATTTCTATGTAAGAGGCAAAGGCCTTAAAACAATTGGCAATACTTTGGGAATCAAGACCAAACTCATTACTAATATCACGGAAGTCATCAGTTCCCGTAAAAGATTTAATGCATTCATAATCATAGTTTATACCTGACTTTCTTCCTTTGTCATTCTCCCAAGCTTCAGTGTTCTCTTGAATACGGTCTAGGAGATCCCATTTAGCTTCTTCCTTCATACGTGTGAATGATCCAGCACAAGAAGCGTCTAGTAAATCTTTATCATGAATAGAAAGCCTAGCATAAAAGTTATTGATAATAATATTGTTAGGGAGTTCATGAATAGAACATTTAAGCATTAATAACTTCAGTCTCCCCCAAGCTTGAGATGTACTCTCTCCATCACGAGGCCAAAAGTTATATATCAGATTTCTATCCTTATGGATCTCACTGGGAGGATAAAATTTAGAATAAAAGAGAGATGTCATTTCCTCCCATTCCATGGATTGTCCATTCTTCAGCAACTTATACCATTCTTCAGCTCTCCCTTTCAAAGATATGGAGAGTAACTTCTTCTTCACATGTTCAGTTGTGATACCTGCACACTTAAACAACCCGCATAATTTATGGATAAAAAGCAAGTGATCACCAGGATGGACAGTTCCATCCCCTAATTAATAATTATCCATAACACGATCAACAATACTTGTAGGTATCTTAAAAGGATCTATCTCAACAGGTGGTGGTTCATCCACTACCCTAGCAGTGGTAATAGTTTTCCCAAACAGGAAACCAAGTGGGTTATCCATATTGGAAACAAAGCAACAAACAGAACCAAAAAGCAATACTCATAGTAGAAGTGTCCTTTACTAGTTCCACTCTTCAATAGCGCTTCACTCCCCGGCGACGGCGCCAGAAAATAGTCTTGATGACCCACAAGTATAGGGGTGTATCGCAGTACTTTCGATAAATAGGAGTGTTGATCCCAACGAGGAGCAGAAGGTGCTGAACAGTGGTATGGAGCAGGAACTCTCTGCAAATACTTACCAAACGGATTTTTAGTGGTTTTCTGATAAAGCAACAAAACAAAGTGCAAGTAATAAAGAACAAACGCAGCAAGTGGCCCAATCCTTTCTTAGCAAAGGACAATCCGGTGGAAATACTTATAAGGACCAAGCATTCTCGAGGACACATGGGAATTATGTCAAGTGCTTTCGCTTCAAATAGCTGAGTACTCTTCTTTGGTGTTGTAAGTGTTGTGTGGGTGAACATGTGCTAATGTACCAAACTTAATTGGACTAATACATACTTGTGATTAAACCCCCTACAAACATCCTTAACTATGGGAAAGTAATTAAGATATAAATCTAACCACAGCCTTAAACTCTGAGATCCTACACTCCCTTGTGCAAAGGTGTCCTAACGGGGGTTCAGGTTTATGTCACTCCGGCAACCCCACAATTAGTAGCCAAATACACAATGCATTCCCCTAGGCCCATAAATGGTGAAGTATCATGTAGTCGATGTTCACATGATACCACTAGAAGAATAGCACCACAACTTAAATACTAACCATTGAATAATAACTCAACATAAATCCACTAATAACAACATGACTTCTCCCATGTCCTCAAGAACTAAATGAACTACTCACAAGACATCATATGAATCAAGATCAAAGATGATATGATAATGGATAACAATATGAACATAAACAATAATCCAATGGTTCCACTCACAAGCATCAACTACAATAGTAATTAACACCGGGAAAGTTTCCCCTAAGAACCAAAGCAATATCCAACACAATTGTTACAGCGAGACGGAGTGGTGATAATGGTGCTGGTGGAGATGATGGTGTGGATGATGATGATTATGATCCCGATGAAGCATAGCTTGACGATGGTGTTGATGGCAACGGTCTCCCCTCTCCAGGAAGGAATTATCCCGGCAGAAATCTGTCTGTTGGAGAGATCTTTCTCTCTTGGTGTTTTCCGCCACGCAGAGGCGGCGGAAATCTATCTGTGGTCACCCCCCTAGCCTTAGGGTTCTGTAAGGAAGATATAGGCGAAGGGGCGGAGTCGGGAGCCGGGCAGGTGGGCCACACCTGCCCTAGGCGCGGCCTAGGGTGGGCCCGCTCCTAGGGGGTGTGGGCCCCCTACGGCCCTTCTTCACTCCTCCTTCTGGCTTCCTCAACCTTATGGAAAAATAATATTTTCCCATATTTTTCTTGTATTTTTCTGATCTTCGCGAAATTGCATCAAAACGCCTTCTTTTCCATCAGAATCCAGACTCCGGCAGTTCATCCTCCAAGAATCATCCAAACATGCATAAACAGATAAAAAGCCATAAGTAATACCTCATAATAAGACAAATATCAATGAATAGAGATAGATTATGATATAGAATGGTGATGCAAATTGGGAGTATCATCACTCTTATGAACTTTGAAGGTGTCCTATGCATCTATTTGCTACTCCATGAGGGATAAGCTGAATGCCACTATGCTATGTTTTCTATATGTGAAACAAACAAACATTTTTCAATGCATGTTATTCATGAATCTTTGTTTGTAACCTTACATGTTGCAGGCATAGTTACTTTGTCTTATTGTTAGAACTTCTTCTTTCATGCTCATGTTTAGAGTACTTTGATCCTAGCTTTCAATGCTTGTAAGTGGTTTGATCTTGATTGTGATGGTGCATGTCACCTCAAAAATTATTCTTTTTATCACTTACCTACTCGAGGACGAGCAGGAGTTAAGCTTGGGGATGCTTGACGTTAGAAACGTATCTATAATTTTTTATGTTCCATGCTTGTTTAGTATCTACTTTGCTTTGCTTTGTCCACACATTGAGGTGTTTTTATATGTTTTCTGGTACTAACCTATTAACAAGATACCACAGTGCCAGTTGCCTGTTTTCTTCTGTTTTTGGTTCCAGAAAGGCAGAAAATCAATATTCTCGGAATTGGACGGGACAAAAGCCAAAGTCATTATTTTTCCCAGAGCAACACAGACACGAAGTGGATTTGGAAGAGGACACCAGGGTGGCCGCACCCCCCCCCCCTAGGCGCGGGCTACCCTGGTGGTGCCCACAGGGGGTGTGGGCCCACTGGCCCTCCACCGACCTTGCCTCCTTCACCTATAAGAAGCCTCTGACCCAAAAACCCTAAGAGATCGACCAGAAAGCCATGAAAAGTTCCGTAGCGCCGCCGCCACTGAAGGGGAGATTCGGGGGACAAAAAGTCTCTGTTCTGGCACCCTACCGGGACGGGGAAGTGCCCCCAGAGCCATCTCCATCGATCTCCACCACCATCTTCATCATGGTTGCCGATTCCCATGATGAGGAGGGAGTAGTTCTTCCTCGAGGCTAAGGGCTCTACCGGTAGCTATGTGTTCATTTCTCTCTCTCTCTCTCTCTCTCTCTCTCTCTCTCTCTCTCTCTCTCTCTATGCATGATCTTATTGTGGTCATGAGCATTATAATCAAGTAGATCTACCTTGCTACTCAAGTGCTTCAATAGATCTCTGCTCTCCCCATGTGTGTGAAAGTGACAGCGTGCACGCCATGGTGGCACTTAGGCTAGAGTCTGCATAAATACTCATCATGCTTTAATAGATCTATGCTTTTCCCCACGTGTGTGAAAGTGACAGCATGCACACCGTGTATGGCACTTAGGCTAGATTATATATATTTCATGAGTATATTTGGAGTTGGATGTCTCTATGAAATTGTGGTGTTTGTTGGAACCATCTAGCGCTCAAGGTGATGACGGGTTTCGCAGCATAGTAAATCAAAAAAATTCTATGGATGCGAACGGGAAAGCCAAGATCGAATCTAGGAGATGCAAACAACGAGGGGGGGATAGATGAGATCTTCATACCCTTGAAGATTCGCACAGCGGAACGTTCAACGGAACGTGGTAGATGTAGTCATACTAGCTTCTCCTCCTCGAGATCCGATCCGATCCAACACCACAAGTGGTGATGCCTCTGAGAGATGCACACGTACGACACCTCGCCGTCTCCTCCTTCCTCGGTCCAGCCAGTGGGGTGGAGAGATAGATTGGATCTACAACACGACGGCGTGGTGCAAAGGTGGAGAGTTTCTGCGGCAGGGCTTCGCCTACGCGTAGTCGGGAGAGAGAGAGGAGGGCAGCAGGTAGGCGGCTAGGGTTGAGGATGTGTGGGGGGAGGGTGCGCCCCTGCCCTCTTTATATAGAGGGCTGGCCGGCTGCCCTTGCCCCTCCTCCAAACCCTAGGGCTGGCGGCCACATGGGGAGGAGTGGGGGGCAAGTTTCCCGCCCCGCCCCCCCCCCCCCCCTTCTAGAAGCTCTCCCTAGGGTTTCCCCTAGGGCTTGGCCGGATGGGCCTATGGGGCTTTGTGCCCCTGGCCCAATGCGACCAAGGCACTCCCTCGTAGGCCCACGCCCCCTCCCGACAAGTGGGGCCACGTTGGTCCCAATCCGGAAGGTTCTAGAAGCTTCCAGTACAGTACCGAACATTCCGAAACAATTCTGAAATCCAAAAACTGCTTTCCCTTATATGAATCTTATTCTTCGGACCATTCCGGAACCTCTCGTGACATCCTAGATCTCATCCGAGACTCTGAACAAAAACTCATAAATCAATTATCCATTCTATCCTAGCGTCGAGACACGTTAAGTGTGTGCCCTACCTAGGTCTATGAATTTCTCTATCAATCCCATTACCTTATCCTTACCCATGAGGTTCCTACATTTGATCCTAAATTGAGCTAGGAGTTGTTTCCTTCTTTTTTAGAAGGGCAGAGAGTGGGGGAGCAATGATTCTCTGAAAAAGGGTAGGGTTAGGGTATTGGTCCAGTTAGCTCGGAAGCTTTGACCTGGTATCACCCTACGGGTTCGAGAATATGCAGACATGATCTTCTATCAATAATCAACAGCGGGGTCTGGAAACCCATATTGACTCCCACACATTCATCGAAGATCATATCGGATGAACCACAATGCCAGGATTCAATTAATCCCATATATATATTCCCTTCGTCACGCGATATTTTACTTGCCCGAGATTCGATCGTCGGTATCGGCATACCTAGTTCAATCTCGTTCATAGCAAGTACTTTACTCGTTCCGTAATCCGATATCACTTTGTGGTTAACTCCTTAACCACGTGCTTGCAAGCGGTGCTGATATCGATTACCGAGTGGGCCCGAAGTATATCTCTCCTACTTGGGAGGGACAAATCCCATCTCGATACATACAACCCAACAAGTACTTTCCGATCACCTGAGAGACACCTTTATGATCACCCTCTCATAGGATGACGTTTGATGACCTCAAAGCTTTCTTCCGGTACCAGGGAGTTGCATTATCTCATGGTCTAAGGAATACAATATTTGACATAAGAAAAAGCTTCGCAAATATGAACACGATGACACGATCTAATTGCTCTGCTTGATTTGGGTCTATCCATCATATCATTCTCCCAATGATATGATCTCATTATTAATCGACAACTCATGTCTATGGTTAGGAAACCTTAACCATCATTAATCAATGAGCTAGTCCATAGAGGCGTACTAGGGAAACGGTGTTTTTCATAAACCACACAAGTATCAAAGTTTCCGCTTAATACAATTCTAGCATGGAATATAAACTTTATCATGAACAAGAATTATAATAATAACATCTTTATTATTGCCTATAGGGCATAATTCCAACAGTCTCCCACTTGCACTAGAGTCAATAATCTAGTTTACATTTGGCAACAATCTAACACCCATGGCACTAAGGTGCTGATCATGTTTTGCTCGTGGAAGAGGTTTAGTCAACGGATCTGCGACATTCAGATCCGTATGTACTTTGCTAATCTTCAGATCTCCATGTGTTATATAATCTCAAATTATATGAAATCGGCGGTTGATGTGCTTGGTATTTGGATGATATCTTGGTTCCTTAGCCAAAGCTATGGCGCCAGTGTTGTCGCACAATATCTCCAGTGGGTCCAAGGCACTTGGAACCACACCAAGCTCAGTGATGAAGTTCCTGATCCAAACTCCTTCACTTGACGCTTCTGCAGCAGCCATGTATTCTGATTCTACTGTAGATCCCGCGATCACGCTTTGCTTGCAGCTTCTCCAGCTCACAGCTCCTCCATTCAAAATATAAACGTATCCTGTCTGAGATTTAGAATCATCCGGGTCGGTGTCGAAGCTAGCGTCGACGTAACCTTTTACGACGAGCTGCTCATCACCTCCATAGACCAAGAACATTTCTTTAGTCCTATTTAAATACTTTAGGATGTTCTTTACGGTTGTCCAGTGTTCCACTCCTGGATCACTTTGGTATCTGCTCGTCAAACTAAGAGCATTGGACACATCCGGTCTAGTACACAGCATGGCATACAGGAGAGAACCTATGGCCGAGGCATAAGGCACTTTGCTCATGGTTTCTCTATCGTTTACCATAGCTGGACACTGAGCCTTGCTCAATATCTTACCTGACAACATAGGCGCTGAACCTTTCATTTGCCTTATCCATTCTAAACCTTTTCAGAACTTTGTCTAGGTATGTACTTTGGCTTAAAGCTAATAGGCGTCTTTGTCTATCTCTATAGATTTTGATGCCTAATATATAAGCAGCTTCTCCTAGGTCTCTCATTGCAAAACATTTATTCAAATAACTCTTCACATCGTTAAGCATATCAATGTCATTTCCAATAATCAATATGTCATCCACATATAGTACTAAAAATGTCACTGAGCTCCCACTCACTTTCTTGTAGATACAAGCTTCGTAGCAATTTGGAAAAAATCCAAAGCTCTTGATCACTTGATCAAAATGAAGGTTCCAACTCCGAGATTCTTGCTTCAGTCCATAAATGGAACGCTGAAGTTTGCACACCTTATCAGCATCCTTAGGATCGACAAAACCTTCGGGTTGCATCATATACAACTCTTCATCAATGTTGCCATTGAGGAACGCAGTCTTGACATCCATCTACCATATTTCATAATCATGAAACGCAGCAATTGCTAATAAGATCTGAATGGAATTAAACATCGCTACAGGAGAGAAAGTCTCATCGTAGTCAACACCTTGAACTTGTTGAAAACCTTTCGCAATAAGCCGTGCTTTATAGACAGTAACATTATCATCCACGTCCGTTTTCTTCTTGAAAATCCATTTGCACTCAACGGCCTTTCGGTCGCTAGGAGGGTCCACCAAAGTCCATACTTTGTTTTCGCTCATGGATCCCAATTCGGATTTCATGGCCTCTAGCCATTTCTCAGAGTCTGGGCTCATCATTGCTTCCTCATAGTTCGCAGGTTCACTGTTGTCTACCAACAAGACAGTTAAGACAGGGTTACCGTACCACTCAGGAGGGGCACGTGACCTTGTCAACCTACGACGTTCAGTAGTAGCATCGTCTGAAGCTTCATGATCCTTGTCATTAGCTTTCTCCATTGTTGGTGCAGACGGCACTGGAACAATTTCAGGTGTTGCGCTACTCTCCAACTCAAGAGAAGGTTCAATAACCTCATCTAGCTCTACTTTCCTCCCACTCACTTCTTTTGAGAGAAACTCCTTCTCAAGAAAGGATCCGTTATTTGCGACAAACACTTTGCCTTCGGATCTGTGATAGAAGGTATACCCAATAGTTTCCTTAGGGTATCCTATGAAGACACATTTCTCCGCTTTGGGTTCGAGCTTGTCCGGCATCAACTTCTTGACGTAAGCTTCGCATCCCCAAACTTTAAGAAACGACAACTTAGGTTTCGCACCAAACCACAGTTCATACGGTGTCATCTCAACGGATTTAGATGGTGCCCTATTTAAAGTGAATGCAGCGGTTTCTAATGCATAACCCCAAAATGATAACGGCAAATCTGTAAGAGACATCATTGATCGCACCATATCTAATAGAGTTCGATTCCGGCGTTCAGACACACCATTGCGCTGTGGTGTTCCAGGTGGCGTGGGTTGCGAAACTATTCCGCTTGCTTTAAGATGCGTGAGAAAATCATAACTCAAATATTCACCTCCACGATCGGATCGTAGAAATTTAATTTTCCTGTTACGATGGTTTTCCACTTCATTCTTAAATTCTTTGAACTTTTCAAATGTTTCAGATTTATGTTTCATTAAATAGATATACCCATACCTACTTAAGTCATCAGTAAAAGTGAGAAAATAGCGATAACCACCGCGCGTCGAAACACTCATTGGTCCGCATACATCGGTATGTATGATTTCCAACAAGTCCGTTGCTCGCTCCACTATTCCGGAGAACAGGGTTTTGATCATCTTGCCCATGAGGCATGGCTCGCAAGTGTCAAATGATTCAAAATCAAGAGACTCCAAAATTCCATCAGAATGGATTTTCTTCATGCGTTTTACACCAATATAACCTAGACGGCAGTGCCACAAATAATTTGAATTATCACTATCTACTTTGCATCTCTTAGCCTCAATGTTATGGATGTGTGTTTCATTGCTTTCGAGATTCAGAAGAAATAAACCATTCATAGCAGGTGCGTGACCATAAAATATGTTACTCATATAAATAGAACAACCATTATTCTCCGATTTAAATGAATAACCGTCTTGCAATAAACACGATCCAGATATGATGTTAATGCTCAACGCAGGCACATAATAACATTTATTAAGGTTTAAAACTAATCCCGAAGGTAAAACTAAGGAGAGTGTGCCGACGGCCATCACATCAACTCTTGATCCGTTTCCAACACGCATCGTCACCTCATCCCTCGCTAGTCGCCGTTTATTCCGTAGCTCCTGTTTCGAGTTACAAATATTAGCAACTAAACCAGTATCAAATACCCAGGCACTACAACGAGGGCTAGTAAGGAAAACGTCAATAACATGTATATCAAATATACCTTTGATGGTGCCAGCCTTCTTGTCCGCTAAGTATTTCGGACAGTTGCGCTTCCAGTGACCCTTGTCCTTGCAATAGAAGCACTCAGTGTCCGGATTAGGTCCAGACTTGAGCTTCTTCTCTGCAGGGTCAACGCGCTTGCCGCTGCCCTTCTTGAAGGGCTTCTTTGCACCCTTACCTTTATTAAAGCTGGGGGGCTTGTTGACCATCAACACATGATTATCTTTCTTGATGTCCACCTCCGCAGCTTTTAGCTTAGCGAAGAGCTCAGTGACCGTATCAGTGGAACCAATCTGATTATGAGTAACTACAAAACCTTTGTAGCTAGGAGGGAGTTATTGCAGAACTCTGTCAATCTTGAGCTCCTCTGGAATCTTGCAGTCCAGTTGCTCAAGGCGTTGAGTGTAGCCCGACATCTTAATGGCGTGCTCACTAACGGAACTCCCTTCCTCCATCTTGCAGTTAAAGAATTTCTCAGAGACCTCATATCTCTCAGAATGGGCCTGAGTCTGAAACATAGTTTTCAGTTCCTCAAGAATCTCAAAGGGCCCAGGGAACTCCTCAAAACGATTTTGAAGGTCCGATTCCATAGAAAACAACATGGTGCTCTTAATCACACCATAATCATCCTTGAGCGACTGATAAACAGCTTTCTCATCAACTGGCGCATCTACAGCAGGGGTGTCACCTAGCGCTTTCTCAAGGACATACTTTTGTCCTCCAGAGAGAATGATTCTTAGATTGCGGAACCAGTTGGTGAAGTTAGACCCATTATTCTTAAGCTTTTCTTTCTCAGCAAAAACGTTGAAGTTGAAGTTGGACTTAGCCATTTGATCTACAAAATTGCAAGTACAATTTAGACTATGTTCATGATAACTAGTTCAACTTAATCAAATTACTAGATGAACTCCCACTAAATTCAACATCCCTCAAGTTGTTTAGTGAACATGATCCAAATTCACCACACCTAATCCGATCTTCATGAGAAGAGATGTGATTTCAATGGTGGACAACAAAGTGTCGATCATATCATTCATATGACTCATGCTTAACCTTTCGGTTCGTGTGTTCCGAGGCCATGTCTGTACATGCTAGGCTCGTCAAGTCAAACCCAAGTATTTCTGCGTGTGCAAAACTGGCTTGCACCCGTTGTATGTGAACGTACATTTTATAGCACCCGTTCTATGCTTGAACACGACGAACTTTCGCAACGGTGCATACATGGGGAGAACACAGTTTTATCTTGATATTTAAGTGAGGAATCATCTTATAATGCTACCGTCGCGATCTAATCATAATAAGATACATAAAAGGATAAACATCACATGCATATAATTTTATGTGACATGGTATAGCCAATCTCCGCGCAATGATCTTCATATTGTGCGTGCCAGCATGATCTCCATCACTCCACCATGATTGCCTCCACCACGAATAGCAACTACAACTATTGCTAACTACTTAGCGATAGAGTAAAGCTATTACATGGCGTATAAGAAGTTGACACACAGGTCATACACAATTATAAAGACAACCATATGGCTCCTGCCGGTTGTGTACTCATCGACCTGCAAGTCGTGAAATATTACAAAACATGATCATTGCATACAACATACACATCACATCTTGGGCCATACCATATCACGGAAACACTCCCTGCAAAAACAAGTTAGACGCCTCTACTTTGTTGTTGCATGTTTTACGTAGCTTATGGGAGTAACAAGCTAAGACGATTCTTACCTACGGAAAGCCACAACGGTGATATTATGGTTGCCAACATCCGGTGTAAAACCCATGACAACTATAGTGAGAGAAACTGACATCCACTAGCCGCATGTGTGGAACAAGCCACACGTCAAGTGCGGAGCCGGTCTCGCGAACGAGGTCGCGTAAAGTTGGCCTGGACCGCTTCAATCTCACTATCCCGCGTCATAAGAAGTACACAACAAGAGGCTTGCAACAGAAAACATCAACGCCCTCAACAAGCATGTTGCGTTCTACTCGTGAAACACATCTACGCATAGATCTAGCTCTGATACCACTGACGGGTTTCGCAGCATAGTAAATCAAAAAAAATTCTACGGATGCGAACGGGAAAGCCAAGATCTAATCTAGGATATGCAAACAATGAGGGGGGATAGATGAGATCTTCATACCCTTGAAGATTCGCACAGCGGAACGTTCAACGGAACGTGGTTGATGTAGTCGTACTAGCTTCTCCTCCTCGAGATCCGATCCGATCCAACACCGCAAGTGGCGATGCCTCCGAGAGATGCACACGTACGGCACCTCGACGTCTCCTCCTTCCTCGGTCCAGCAAGTGGGGTGGAGATATAGATTGGATCTACAACACGACGGCGTGGTGCAAAGGTGGAGAGTTTCTGCGGCAGGGCTTCGCCTACGCGTAGTCGGGAGAGAGAGAGAGAAGGGCAGCAGGTAGGCGGCTAGGGTTGAGGATGTGTGGGGGGAGGGTGCGCCCCTGCCCTCTTTATATAGAGGGCTGGCCGGCTGCCCTTGTCCCTCCTCCAAACCCTAGGGCCGCCGGCCACATGGGGAGGAGTGGGGGGCAAGTTCCCCCCCCCCCTTCTAGAAGCTCTCCCTAGGGTTTCCCCTAGGGCTTGGCCGGCTGGGCCTATGGGGCCTTGTGCCCCTGGCCCAATGCGGCCAGGGCACTCCCTCCTAGGCCCACGCCCCCTCCCGACAAGTAGGGCCACGTTGGTCCCACTCCGGAAGGTTCTAGAAGCTTCCAGTACAATACCGAACATTCCGAAACAATTCCGAAATCCAAAAACTGCTTTCCCTTATATGAATCTTATTCTCCGAACCATTTCGGAACCTCTCGTGACGTCCTGGATCTCATCCGAGACTCCGAACAAAAACTCATACACCAATTATCCATGCTATCCTAGCGTCGAGACACGTTAAGTGTGTGACCCTGCGGGTTCGAGAATATGCAGACATGATCTTCTATCAATAATCAACAGCGGGGTCTGGAAACCCATATTGACTCCCACACATTCATCGATGATCATATCGGATGAACCACGATGCCAGGATTCAATTAATCCCATATATATTCCCTTCGTCACGCGATATTTTACTTGCCCGAGATTCGATCGTCGGTATCGGCATACCTAGTTCAATCTCGTTCATAGCAAGTACTTTACTCGTTCTGTAATCCGATATCACTTTGTGGTTAACTCCTTAACCACGTGCTTGCAAGCGGTGTTGATATCGATTACCGAGTGGGCCCGAAGTATATCTCTCTGACTTGGGAGGGACAAATCCCATCTCGATACATACAACCCAACAAGTACTTTCCGATCACCTGAGAGACACCTTTATGATCACCCTCTCATAGGATGACGTTTGATGACCTCAAAGCTTTCTTCCGATACCAGGGAGTTGCATTATCTCATGGTCTAAGGAATACAATATTTGACATAAGAAAAAGCTTCGCAAATATGAACACGATGACACGATCTAATTGCTCTGCTTGATTTGGGTATGTCCATCATATCATTCTCCCAATGATATGATCTCATTATTAATCGACAACTCATGTCTGTGGTTAGGAAACCTTAACCATCATTAATCAATGAGCTAGTCCATAGAGGCGTACTAGGGACACGGTGTTGTTCCTAAACCACACAAGTATCAAAGTTTCCGCTTAATACAATTCTAGCATGGAATATAAACTTTATCATGAAAAATAATTATAATAATAACATCTTTATTATTGCCTCTAGGGCATAATTCCAACAGGTGACAGTGTGGGGTTATCTAGATGGGGAAGGAGGACTTTGAGGAGTGCTGTTATAGCCCTACCATGGATTAGAGTGTCCAACCGGAGAGTAGTTAAGAGTAGTATCATGAAGAGAAGATATTTATATGAGAGAGTGTTCACTAGTGAAAGTATGATCCCTAGGCCTTGTTTCTAAACATTGAAACACCGTTTGCATCTAGATCTGCTACATGTTTGCTTGCTTCCTTATTGTTTCCTTTAGTCTTTACCTCACCGTCAAGCTATTTTCTGGCACCGTTACCGCTTGTATTTCACTATCTCTTTGCTGAACTAGTGCACCTATACACCTGACAAGTGTATTGAGTGTGTTGGGGACACAAGAGACTTCTTGTATCTTGATTGCAGGGTTGCTTGAGAGGGATACCTTTGACCACTTCCTCCCTGAGTTCGATAAACCTTGGGTAGTCCACTTAAGGGAAACTTGCTGCTGTTCTACAAACCTCTGTACTTGGAGGCGAATAGAAGTGCGTAGACATCAACGCCCTAATCAGATATTATGTGGCCAAGATACTGAAAGGTGTTCTGACCGAAAATGCATTTGCTCATTTTTGCATACCGTTGAGCAGCTCTGAGCTTCTGTAACACCAAACGCAGGTGATCCAAGTGCTCCAACCAAGTCTGACTGTACACAAGCATGTTATCCAGAAACACGATCACAAACTTGTGCAAATAAGGTGCGAATATAGAGTTCATTACACAATAGAAGGTTGTTGGTGCGTTCGTCAGCCCAAATGGCATCACACAGAACTGAAAGTGACCGTGGTGCGTCTTAAAAGCTGTTTTTGGTTCATCTTCTGGGTGCACCCTAATCTGATGGTACCTTGTCCTGAGATCTAGCTTGGAAAAGAACGGTGTCCCAACCAATTCATCTAATAGTTCAACGAAAATGGGAAGCAGAAACTTATTCTTTATTGTGAGCGAGTTGAGCTGACGATAATCAACACAAAATCTCCACGTACCGTCCTTCTTCTTGACAAGGAGGACATGCGATGCGAATGGGCTCATGCTGGTCTAGATAATGCCTGCTTCCAACATTTCCTGCAATTGGCGCTCGATCTCATCCTTTTGCAGAGGCGAGTATCGGTAAGGGCGATAATTCATTGGTGCGTTGCCCTCCTCTAAGGTGATGGCATGATCCAGCGCACGCTGAGGTGGTAGCTGACTGGGTTTAGTGAACACATCTTCGAACTCAACTAGAAGCGTCTACAAATCAGGGGACATAGTTGTTGAATCAATAGTGGTATGTGCCTGAAATGAATCCACCACAGCTATTTCCCGTACCTCATTATCGTGCACCCATTTCTGTAACTGTTCAACTGCATTTTCGGACAGTTCAGCTGTAGGTCAATTGCGCACTCCTTGCAGTGTAATTTGCTTGCCTCCATATTGGAACGAGATATTCTTATCCACCCAGGCAGTGGTTGTTTTGCCAAATTGTTTCAACCAATTGACACCAAGTATAGCATCATAGGCACCAATATCCAAGATTCTCATGTCGGTGACAAAAGTGTGCCCTTGTGTCCACCAAGTCGGGCCTTAACCTGCTCATGCGATACCATGATCTCCCCATTTGTTACTTTCACTGGCATTGCTGGTGCTGGAGAAATAATACAGCCTTCTCGTTCTGCAAAATCTTTTGTGACAAATGTATGCATGCTGCCGGAATCAATGAGCAGCAGCACTACTTGATTACGAACAAGAGCTCTGAGCCTGATAGTTTATTCTCCTGCACTTCCCGCCAAGGCTTCCAAGGACAATTGACAGCAGGCAATAGGAGCTTTAGTTTCTTCCAGCAATTCCAATGCATGGACAGCATCGTCATATAAGACTTCACCAAAATCTCCCACTTCAATCATCAGGAGTTGGCCAGAGCGTTTACATTGATGCTCCTTCGAGAACTTGTCCCCACACTTGAAACAAAGGCCGTTGGCACGACGAAAATCACGCAGCTGACGCTCATGGTTCAAATCATCGTTGCCTTGTTTTATCGGCCACTCTGTGCGCGCTGCCGCAGGTGCTGGCAGCAGTTGTATAGTGGGGTGCTTGGTTGGTGCAGGCAAGCGTGCACGAGGAGGGTGGTGTTCAGTTTCATCCTCCTGAATCTGAGCCAAGGAAGCCGCCTGAGTAATGCTCGTTGGTCCTTGAAGGCGCACCGCTAGACGAATATCCTCGCGCAATCCAAAAACAAACTAGGTAATGAACCACCATGAACTGAGGTATTCATCCAGAGAGATTAAGTGGTACACACACTCCTTAAATGTCAGACGGTATTCAGTGACAATGCATGTTTGTTTCAGCTGTAGCAGACGAGTCATCTGGCCATCAAATTCATCCTAACCAAATTCCTCAATTACAGCCTGCATAAAATCATTCCAACCAAGAAATATGTGCTGCCACTTGTAAGCCTGGAACCAGAGCGCCATATGGCCATCGAGATGTAGTGTCGTTGAACTGGCTAAATGATGCTCTGGCACTCGATACATCTCAAAGTAAGTAATGCACAAATCCACCCAGAGCAGAGGTTTGTCACCTGAAAACCTTGGGAAATCATGTCTCCTCGGCCTCACCACATAGTCACAGTTGGTGTTGGTGACGCCGGCATCCTAGGGTGACGAGGGGGCCGTGACAAAACCTGTGTTGTCGGGTGTCTTGTCGAGCAGCGGGGGCCCATTGTTGGTGAGACGAGCCATCATCGGAGCCTTGTTCACCTGAGGAATATCCACTCGCGGCTGCAGGGGCACCTTTTATGCATCCACGAGGCGGCGCTTGACACTATCGAGATCCTCGCCGAAGTCCTCGATCTGCTGTCGAAGACCGCGCATGTCCTCGGTGACCGTCTTCACGTCGGCAGCCATGGCACCCACGCTCTGCGCCAATTCCGCCACGGATTTCTACAGATCTTCCATCTTCGTGAGAATGTAAGTGGCCCACGCCGACGGCCGATTGGATCGAGACGGCGCCGTTGCGACTCTCCTCTGAATCGATCCCAATCCCGATCAAGATTTCGAGCTGCGTCGCCGAGGCAACACTGCACCTTTCTTGGTGGGATTTTACGGGTTCGATCTCGAGATTATGGAGCGCGAGCGGAGCGAAATCTAGGCTTGGTTGCGCAGGGATGAGGATGTTATCAAGTGAGCAATCGAGAGACGGCCACTCGAACCTGTCGACCCGCACAGTGCCCAAAGACCATTGAAATCGGATACCAAATTGTGATAACCCTCGAGGGAAGGGAGAGGCGATCACAGATTTCGTACAGAGCAAGGGTAGTTTTACACGACAGGGAGAGGGATGAGAGACATCACATCAAGGTACATGGGTGAGATTCAGATAGTTCAGACTAAACTCAACATGCCTCTACACTTGACCGATTCCTCCGCTTTATATAGAAGAGGAGAAAACACACACATAGTTCTGCGTACTTTCTAGCTCAACATCAATATGTCATGGACTTGGACTTGTGGATAGTGACGCTGGCCCAGAGAGCTCTCCAGCTCAGCTTGGCGACTTGCTATCCACCGTCGAGGATGATGGTGTGACACGGACCCACGCTAGAGGCAAGCAGGGCGGTAGCACAACAATTTACCTTTGGTAGGTTGTTTCTGAATTTCTGTACAAGGGTATGTAATTTATGTACAGGGGTACGTAGAGGAGGCTGAAGTGTGCCGCCTGACGAGCACACGAGAAGTTTTTGGTGGACCGAGTCGTGCGGAAATATTCCCCTTGCGTCCCCCCCCCCCCGAGCGGGCGATCGGGGCGACGCCGCCAGCCTCCCCCTCTAGCCCAGCCCTTCCTTTCCCACCCCTCTATCACCGCCGGCGTGCGCCGCCGGGCAAAGCCCTTGCGGTGTCGGAGGTGGCGGGGCCTTCTCTTCCCACGCGCTTGCAGCCCTCCTCGGGAGGCGTTTCGGCCGGCGGCGGCGTTCCCTGGTGAGACCTCATCGGCGACGGTCGGGATTCGGTGGCAGGGTGGCAAGGCGCGGTGACGGTCGTCGGGCGGCGAGGCGGGACTACATCGCCGGACGCCGGGTGGTGGTGGCGTGCTGTGGACGAACGCTGTGGCTCAGATCTGGGCCCAACCGCCTCGATCTGGGTTGGTGGGCTTCGACTGCTGGGTACAACGGTGGTTGTCCTGGGCTCCTCCAGGAGACAGCGGTGCTGAGCTCACCCCCGGGCCGAGTTGCTCTGCGCGGGTGGGCCGTCTTGGCGGCGGTGTGAATAGGCCGGCGGCGCTCCGACATGGTATGGGTGGCGGCGAGGCGGCGGGCGCTACCAGTTGGTGGTGCAGGCGGCGATGACGAGGGTCTGATGACGGGTTTGCTCGGGCCCTATTGCGCCATCTTCGATTGGTCCAAGGTATAGATCGTGACAAGGATGGTGACGCTGACGCCACGTCTGCTGCAACAAGGCGGCGGGAGCTTCACGGGTCTGCCCGGTCGGGCCTAGGGTGTTGAACGTGAGGGCAGCGGCAGCGGGCCTATGTGCTGCAGTGTGATGGTGAGGACTTTACGGACCTCTCTGGGTGTCCGGCCGGGGCTCTAGCCTGGTGTGTCCTTGTTGCCGCGTCCGATCAGCGCTTGCCTTCAGCGATGGAGGATGCCCTCTAGAAGGCTTTGTGGCTGCCACCCTCCAGCTCCTAGTGGCCAGGTCTGCTCTTTTCGCTGTGTCCGGCTGGCTACTGTCTATGGCGGTGGAGGTTGTTCCCTCCCATGGGGCTGCTGTACTACCGCTCCTTGCCTATGGTTCTCTTCTTTTTGTTCGGTCGGCCTCGCAGTGTTTGCCACTGGACGACAGCGATGGTGTTCTCAAGATCGTGGTGGTGCATGTTGGTGGGCGGCTAGCTTGGGGGCGCGCTTCGGATTGTCCGGGTGGTGGGTTCTAGGAGTCGGGAGAAATCCTTGTTGGCGTTGCCAGCACCGACACGGTGACGTCTGCAGGCGCCACCTTACTTGTGCAGGGCGTCGGGTGTACTCCCTCCTATTCCCCTCCGTGTACCGGGAGAAATCCTAGGACTTGTCCAGGCAGCAGCGTCGTCCCTTCTTAAAGGTGTTTCTTAGTACATGGCAATTTGAAGACATAGGATTGTGGTGAGAATTCTCCGTAGGGCACAGCGGTTGCGAGCCATCGACACTTGTCGTTCCAGCAATGTCGGCATTTTTTCTCTTTTATTTCTCTTGTTTTTTCTTTTAGGCTTTGTGGTGCTGTCTGCCCAATAGTGGTCTCGTGTTTGTATCGGTTTGTGTGTTGGTTGCTATATTAATATAGCGGGGTGAAAGTCTAATTCAAAGGTACGTAGAGGAGAAAACTAAACTGGGCTTAGGCTATATTGGACTTAAGTGACAATAGAAAAGGCCCGTTTGTGGGTTCTCAGCTGGCCAAACACGATCGATCAGGATCCCCTAAAAAAAATAGTGATCAGGAACGACTCGTTCGGTTCGATCAGTGCTTGGACCTGCCTGTCGCCGTTCCCGGTTCCCAAATCCATGTCTCCCACTTCCCAAACCACTAGCGCCCCCGACCGGCGACCGGTGCATCGACTCGACCTGACCGCCGCTGCCGGTGAGTGCCACAGTGGTGTCGCCCATGGACGCGGACGAGGAAATCCTGAAAGAGGAGGCTTACTTGATCGCGTTACACCTAGAGGAAGAGGAAGAGGAGACAGCGGCAGCGGCAGCAGCTCCGGCGCCGGCGACGGCAAGAAACGGCTCAGGCGAAATCAACCGCAGGCGAGCACGCGATGACAGCAACCAGCAGCAGCAGGTATTCTTCCTTGTGGGCTTGTGGCGATTCACCTTTGTATGTTGACATAGCACACAATCTGAACATTTAATCTTGTAGGAAATTCTACTCCTTGGCACCACCAGCAGGAGCTACTTGAGCTTGCAAAGATTTACTATGTTTATTTCTCTACACAAGATTGCTATCTTTTGATTGATCAACTCAACATATATGTTGATGTGATGAGA
The DNA here is from genome assembly GCA_916181665.1 of Avena sativa. Classification (NCBI taxonomy): domain Eukaryota; kingdom Viridiplantae; phylum Streptophyta; class Magnoliopsida; order Poales; family Poaceae; genus Avena; species Avena sativa. The sequence continues at coordinate 262,467,843 of OV702284.1, read as the reverse complement.
AGAAGCCCAAATTTCTTGACTTATGGTAGTCTCAGTGATCTTGCTCTCAAGTTGGTTAACACTAGACAATATTTTTCTTTCCATTAGTTGATCGTCTTATTAGGCTTGCATTGACACTGTCCATGGCGATGGCATCAGCTAAGAGGGTTTTCTCAACCATGGATATTGTAAAGACGATCCTTTAAAATAAGATAAGTGATGATTGGCTTAACGATGATGATATGCTTTGTTAAGCGAGATATATTTGCAAAGATATCCGACAAGAAGATTATGTTACGTTTTCATGCCTTCAAGGATTCGTCGAGGACATCTAACTCGACAAGTCCGCGCTCCTTCTATTACTACAACTTAATGGTACAATACAATCTTATCAACTACTTTTACAATTGTACCAAGAATTACACTCATACGTTTCCTTTATTTACATGTTGTAGTCTCAACTTGAACTTTGAGGGTAATATTTTGGCTGCCAATGTGTGTCTTGTGCAGCAAAAGTCCATGTTAGTAGGTTCCTATGTTTCTTTCATGTTCTTAGTAGTTTTATTTCATTGATCATTACAAATGAAATTTTTTGTACCAATTAACATGTGATTTCTATCTAGTTGAGTTGAATTTGTTCGTGAAAAAATTCCATGTATATGTTTGCTCATGCTAAACAAAATTCCTAGGTCCACGACTGTATTGGAGTAACATTGATACCCCTCCAAGAGCATCTCCATCTGTCTCCCCAAGACCCCCTCAGGAGCCCCTTTTTCCACTGGTACTACAAAAATCTCCCAGCATGACCCTAGATGCTCGTTTTCCGCCGGATTAGACCAAAACTTCATCCGGTGAACCCAAGCCGAAACCAGCGCCTTGGAGGCGCGTGGGGCGCTGACGAAAGAGGAAAGGTGCGTGCCAGCTCTTTCAGCGACCGAATCCGACTTTCCCTCATTTTTTCGGTTTCCCTCCTTTTCCTTCTCACACACCCCCATCTAACCCGCCATCTACAAGTTGCTCCCGCCATTTTCCGCCCACCATACCGCTGAAGAAAATCATCGTTCTTCGATCCGGATCAGCCGAAGTAGAGGAATCAGAGAGTGGGAAAGAAGAGGCCGCCGGACATGACTAACGCCAGTGGGCAGCCAACGTGAAGCGCAAGGAGTTGCTCTCATCTAACTGTCGGAGGGATTTGAAGCTTAAGGCCAGGCAAGTGGCGTAGGCAAAGATGGCCATGGAGAGGCTGGCTCTTTCGCCGCATGTCGACCAGTACTTTCCAAACGGTGTGTGGGGCAGCCAAGCAAGCGTCGCGTCCCCGACAAACTACTCACCATCCTCGTTGGCGTTGTTCCAAGAGGGCCATGGCCACAACACACCGCGTTCGAGGTTCTCTCCCTCGCCTGAGTATGCCGACAGTGACACGCTTGGTGGATTCAACCCCAACCTCGCCTTCCTGCACTGCCCTCCTTCTCGTGGTCCTCCCGGATTCACCATCGACATCGATGCCCCCTATAGCAGCTTGTCGGCCTACGCAAGCTCGCCTCCGCTGCGCCGCGGGCCTCTCCCCTTCGCCTCAAGCCATGCAGACAACTCGTCGCACCAGTTCAATGGCACCAACGCCGACACCTGTAGTGTGCTCCGAGGAATGATTGGTGGCGCCTACAAGAGAAAGCTCATCCGACTCCACGGCCGCCGCGTCCTGCCTTGGGCTCTTCATGCAAGAGGAAACCGGTGCCATGGACTCGTAGCAACGCAAACTTCTGCTCCTGCGGTTACTCCTACACCACCGCCGAGCTCTACATAAACAACCTCTCCTACAGCTTCACTAAGCTATGCCTCGGCGCGCCGTCTTTCGCCCCATCGCCGAGCTCTACCACAACTGAGGAAGAGGAACTATTTGATTGCCGCAACTTTGTAATAATTCTATCGTCGAACTGTGGCTGGTTTGATCACCGAGATTGCCGAATTTGGCGAGAATGTTGGACCGTGTCATTTTTTGGTAGCAGGAAAATCAACTTTCAAATAAATCTCCGTTTTGTGATGCGCTGGAGGGAGGGGTGAAACTGGACACGGTTGGAAATATGCGCCCCCAAGCCAAGAAAAAAAAAACCGTCGACGGAAGCGCCGAAAGGCCAATGCCGGATACGCCAGGGGCCGAACGGCTGGATATGCTCTAATAAATAGGGCGTTGATGATTCATAAAAAGAAGATTTATCTTTTATCAAGATTTGTTCCATCTATATAAACAATATATTTACTATTATATTGAAAAATATAGTTATTATTAAATTGAAGTTGGTGTTCATACATCACTTTCGACATCAAATATTAGGAGAATCATGACCATCTAATGGCTCTCAAGCATCCCACCAAATATTGAAAGAATCACGACCGTCTAATGGCTATCAAACTGGACACCAAACATTGGGATAATTAGAACCGTTCGATAAATTATGATAAATTATATCGGAGGATCACTACAATCATGAGAAAACAATCACAATTAATCAAGACCTCGACTCCTGCATCCACCACAAAAAAAGTATGAGCTAATAAAACTCCCCTAAAAATCTAGGATTTGGTGGCAATAAAGGGGCTAATTATTTATCCTTCCTAACTACTCCCTCTGTTTTAAAATACAAGATGTTTTAGATTTGTAAATAAAATATATCTAGACCTTTTTTAGTAGTAGGTTTATTCCAAACTTGAGAACCTATACACTAAAAAATAGTCTAGATACATTTCATTCATAAAACTAAAACATCTTATATTTTGAAATGGAGGGAGTATCTCTACTGCTTAAAAAAGACGACGTGTTCTGTCTTCTGCCAATCGCGTTTCCCTCGTCGCTTCGTCCAACTTCCGTCGGCGCACCCACTGCTCGTCCATCAGTGATTTTACATTTTAGCCCCTCCAGAACACTCCCCTACTCCCCTGATCTTCCGCCTCATCCCAAGTTCCCAATCCACTCGCCCGCCGCCTCGCATCAACCTGCGGCACCGTCTCCCTGCCGCCGCAAATAGCTCTGTCCGCGCCATCACCACCACCTCGCCCTACCCTCCAGCGCCGCACCACGGACGTTTCCTCTCCATTCCTCCATCGTCCGCCCATCCCGCGGCCTAAAAACCCTAGCCCCCGTATCGCAACACACCCCATCGACGGCGTCGAAGATGAGCGGCGGAGGCCCATCGAGGAAGCGCAACTTCTAGATCGAGGCATCCAAGCACCGGGTGGAGATCGACACCAAGTATGGCGAACGGGCATGGAATGTCCTCGAGCACGCCATCCACGAGATCTACAACCACCATGAAATTGGCCTCTCCTTCAAGGAGCTATACATGTAGGTCCTCCAATTCTCCCAAATCCCCATTCCATCGGCCAGAAGCTCGGTTGGCTGATCTTGCGCTGCCGCTCACTACCCCTCCTGCTTTAATGTGATTCTGAAGTCAAGGCCTACGTGCAATCTAAACTGGCCTGTGATGGGTTTTTTGTCAAAATTAGATTGATATTCCTGTCCTGTAGAGTATACTGATGGCAGAAATTGAGAGAGAACTCCACTTTAGTGTTTGTGACCCTACCAATGCACGGGCATTGTGCACTGATATTGTTACTGTTTGAACCTCAGGTTATTGTTTGTTAAACTGGCGTGCAAACCGAAAAAATTAATGCTTCCGTCTTGGTGTGTTTCTGTGAGTGAAAACTCAAAAGTTAACCTTTCTATTGTTACTCAAACCATGTTTGAAGCTTTCATATTAGTCCATAAAATACACTTTTAAAAAGCTGTGTTGATCTTAAGCCAGCCCAAATGGCTTTTTTAGTGGTGCACACCTACACATCTAGGTTGTTATAGTGCGAGACATTTCCCTTCTATGTCTATCCGGGTGTTGACAGTTTTCTATTTAGACGTGTGATGATTTTACTTGGTTTCAGCAGTATATATCAATTTCAAATTGCATTTAGTAATTTCCTCCTATTTGCACATCTGCCTACATATATCGAGAAGTGTAAAATTTTATGTATAATGCTTGCAAGTAATGGTATTCAGTTTTTGCCTGCAGGTGTGATAGTTTCAGCTATACATAACATTCAAGATGAGCAACGTGGAGGCACATGCCCAAGTATATTCCGTTGTGAGGTGGAAATACATAGCAGATAACATAAAATATTCTAACTCTTACTATTATTTTGAGAGGCTTTAGAAGAGAGTAATGCAACATGAGTAATTAAGTATGTCCTTCCCTTTTTGGGTTTAGGTGCATAAGGTAGACCAGATGTAGAAACCTAATTGTCGACGACAAGCCTCACTGTTCTGGTTCTAGATTGGACAGGAAAGAGGAGGAATACAAGATGTTTTCTGGATGCTTTTACTCTCTTCCATTCAAATGTAACCAACTTATACATGTTACATCATTTTTACTTTTAACCCCTCTATTAGGCTAATATCTAACACAAGGACCTCTAACACTCCCCCTCAAGATGGGGCAAATATATTTAAAAGCCCCATCTTGCTACAGATTCTCATAAAGGATACATTACACACTCCTTTTGTCAATATATCAGCAATTTGTTCTCCAGCCCTAACAAACTGAACTTGAATTAATCCCTCATCTATCTTCTCTTTTATGAAGTGCCTATCTATTTCGATATGCTTTGTCCTATCATGGTGAACGGGAATATTAACAAGGCTGATTGTAGCTTGATTATCACAGTACAGTTGAAGTGGTACTGTATTATCAAAGAGCCCTAGTTCCATCAGCAATATCCTCAACCACATCAATTCAAGCCCGAGGCCATAGCTCTAAACTCCGCTTCCGTTGTGGACCTAGACACTACGTTCTGTTTCTTACTCCTCCAGCTAACCAAATTACCACCAACAAACACACAGTAGCCCGATGTTGATTTTCTGTCATCTAGGCACCCAGCCCAGTCTGCATCTCTATACCCCTCAATCCTTAGGTGCTCATTACTGGAAAACAATACTCCCTTTCCTGGATAGGTTTTGAGATACCGTAAAATACGATTCACAGCATCCAAGTGACCGGTGCGGGGATCATGCATATATCGGCTGACAACACTAAACGCATATGCAATGTCTGGCCTAGTGTGTGATAGGTAGATTAAGCGCCCAACTAGTCTCTCGTATTGGTGTTTATCGACTAGATCACCAGATTCTTCTAAAATGCGATGATTTGATTCAATGGGAGTGATTGCTGGTCTACACTCGAGCATTCTAGTCTCAGCAAGTAAATCAAGTACATATTTCCTTTGTGAGAGATAAATACCGTGAGTACCATATGCAACCTCAATTCCAAGGAAGTAGTGAAGATGCCCCAAGTCCTTGACTTCAAATTATTTTGAAAGCATCTCCTTCAGATGTGATATCTCCTTGTCACCATCTCCTGTAATGACTATTTCATCAACGTAGACAACAAGAATTGTTATTTTGCCACTACAATGTTTGAAGAAAAGGGTGTGATCTGCATTGCTTTGTTGGTAACCCATCAAGCATATCTCCTTCCTAAATCTCCCAAACCAAGATCTTGGTGACTGTTTCAGTCCATAAAGGGATTTCTTTAATTTACACACTTTACCCTCAGTTTCTCTCGTATTAAAACCAGGAGGAATTTCCATATAGACTTCTTCTTGCAACTCTCCATGGAGGAATGCATTTTTAACATCCAGCTGAAATAGTTTCCATTTACGGTTAGCTGCTACTGAAATCAATGTCCTGATTGTATTCATTTTTGCTACGGGCGCAAAAGTTTCATCATAATCCACCCCATATGTTTGACTATATCGCTTTGCTACTAACCTAGCCTTGTATCTCTCAACCTTGCCTTCTAGATTCTGTTTCATAGTGAACACCCATTTACACCCAACTAATTTCTTATTTGGAGGGAGAGTAGTAAGTACCCATGTGTTATTTTTGCCGAGTGCTTGCATCTCTTCTAGCATTGCCATCCTCCATTCTAGGTGTTGCTTTGCTTCCTTCCAGTCATGTGGAATGGGTACTGCAGAATCTAGGGATGCTATAAATGACTTGTATTGAGAGCCAATAGAGGACTATGAAACATAATTCGAGACACAATATGGAGACAGTTTTGAAGGTAATTTCCCAGCGTTTATTCGGGGCTGCTTTCGATGAGAAATAGGAACATCTAAATCATCATATAGAGAGGAGAGTGTACCATCATTTGTAGATGGTGATGGTGACATTTGGGATGAATCTGAAGTGCCTTCCTCCACCTGTACCTGTTCCTCTCCTGTTCGGTGTCTCCTTGAATATACTTGTAGTTGTCGGTCCTCATTTGGTTTAGGCCATTGTAATTCTTCATGTGGTATGTCGTGGAACTCTTCTTGTAGTTGATCTTGTTCTGTTTCTGATACACTACCACCTTCATCATCATATGTATCACTTGTTGGCACTATTCCAACAATCACCTTGTTCGTGATTGCACCATTACCTTCCTCCGCTTTATCTCCCCCTGTCGGGGCAATCTGTTTTTGAGGTATCACCATCAAACATATCAGGAAACACATCAGTTAAATCAATTGGTCCACCATAAAATGCCTCGTGCTCCCTGAATACTACATCCATACTCACAAACATCCTTTTCTCAGTAGGACACCAACATTTATACCCTTTTTGTTTCCCAGAATATCCAACAAATATACATTTTACAGCTCTAGGATCTAACTTCCCAACCGATGTCCTGTAATCTTTGACAAAGCATACACATCCAAACACTTTTGGAGGAACCACATATGAGGTTTTACCTGTTAAACACTCTATAGGTGTCTTATTATTAAGCACTCTAGATGGCATTCGGTTGATTAGGCAGGCCGCAGTCATCACCGCCTCACTCCACAAATATTTAGGAACATTCATAGTTATCATCAAGCACCTAGTAACCTCCATGAGATGTCTATTTTTCCTCTCAGCTAAACCATTCTGCTCCGAAGTACTTGGACAAGTTGTTTGATGAATAATTCCCGAGTTTGATAAATATTCATCAACTTCCTTGTTCACATACTCAGTGTCATTGTCAGTACGTAGTACTTTCACCTGAGCATTATATTGTGTCACAACCATATTATAAAAATCTATAAAGCATTCAAACACGTCACTCTTGTTTTTCAAAACATACACCCAAGTAGTTCTAGTACAGCAATCAATGAAAGTGACAAAATACCGATAACCATTAATTGATACTACTCCACTTGGGCCCCACACATCTGAGTGGATAGTCTGAAGTGGCACATTACTACGATGGTCTGATGATACATAAGAACTTTGGGTTTGTTTCCCATACTGACAAGCATCACACAACAACTTTTCCTTACTAACACTACTAAGAAGGTCAGGATAGAGTTGACCCAAAATACCAAAGGGCATATGCCCTAGTCGACGGTGTTGCAGCATAACTTCCTCTAATAGATTGTGTGCTAGGGCAGCGGCTGCGAAAGGTGATATATTGTTGTCCAAGTAGTACAGACCATCATGCATTCCCCCCGTCCCAAGTTTTCTTTCAGTCCCAAGTTCCTGAAATAAGCACCAATGTGGAAAGAAAATGGCGGCACAATTCAGATCTTTCGTAATACAACTGATTGATAGAAGATTAATTGGGAACGACGGAACATGTAACACAGATGAGAGGAACATGTTATCGTCGCATTTGATTGTCCCTATTCCCATAATAACTCGGGTTGAACCATCTGCCAACCTAACACTTTGCCCTTTCAAGTTAGGATTATAACTAGAAAATTCCTGATGGGATCCAGCCATATGCCTAGATGCACCTGAATCTATTAGCCATGGTATGCAATTTGATTCATGATTCTCAGCGCTAGAATTTTTACCACCAAAATTAGCAGAGGCTGCGGAGGATGATGGACTAGATGCTTCGGCAAGATGTTTGTCACTTAGGTTCATTCCCTTGAGCTGAATCCATCGCTCTAGGTCCTCTGCAGTCATCTCCACGGTCACAGTTTTTGAGGCCTTCTCTGTGGCAGCTGATGCATTGGCTCTCCCTACAAGCCACGTACCTCGTCCTTGGCCACCTCGACGTCCACCCATCATGCGGACGTGACCCCTACCACGCCAATTCTGACCTCTAGCCCAGCCTCCTCCATTCAACTCTGGACAAGAGATCCTCATATGTCCAGGCTGGCCACACTCATAACATGTTATTTCGGAATCATTAATCCCTGACCGTTGATAAGCATTTCTATCTGCAGCGAACAAAGCGGAACGCCTATGTGCCACTCCTTGTGTGGAAATCCCAGTCGCCTCTAGCTGTAGGCGTGTTTCTTCACTTATGATTGCAGAAATTGCTTGCTCTAGGTTGGGTAGCTTCCCGGTGCCATAGAGAGCTACCCTCCTATTCTCAAATTTTTGGTCAAGCCCATTAAGGAGATCTCTCACTCGCCTTCTTTCTGCCCATCGGTTATACTTCTCCACACATTTGGCACACTCCAATTCCACCGGATCATAATAATCTAGGTCACTCCATAACCTTTTTAATTCTGAAACATACTCCACTACTGTCTTTTCTCCTTGACTGAGCTGCTGTAATTCCTTTTGTATTCTGCAAGCAAGCATCTCATTGCCAACTCCTGAAAAGGTGCCTTTTAGGAGCCTCCAAATTTCAGAAGCTTCCTTAATTCTCTCAACTTGTTTTGCTATCTGAGGTGAGACAAAACTTAACAACTAGGCTCTCACCAGCGCATTCGTCGTCTTCCACCTCTGTCCCTCTTTTGAATTCTCTTCATCAGGCTTCTCAACTGTACCTAGGATGTAGCCATCAAGCTTCCTAGAAACCAGGATGGTTTCTGCGTGCTCCGCCCAGCTTGCATAAGTCTCAGATCCCTCGAGCTTCACATGACGTAGCTATAGAGGATGTACCTCATCCTTGACCTCTACTTCTGCTCTCGAGTTTCCTGCTTGTTTATTGATCGCATCAAACAAAGATGTGTACTTCTCATCCATCGCCTGCGGGACAGCAGCTAGCTCCCCTGCTGTCACAGCCCCAGTGCCAGTGTTGTCACCCATCTTCCAACACCGCCTTCTCCCTAACAAGCACCTCACAGATTGTCAAAGGACTCGATCCCCAATCAACAGTTGCAACTCTGTCTTCTCAAATCTCAGCTTTCCCAAATCCACAGCCCAAACTAGATCTGTCTCCTCCTCAAATCGCAGACTTCTCAAGCAACAAGATGCACCTGACCTTGATTGAAGAAGTGAAGCAAGGTCTGGACCACTGGACCCGTAGCTCCTCTAATCCCTTGAGCAGGTCAAGCACTCCTCCGCCCAGGAGCCTTCCACCACCACCGTCTTCTACCAAAAACACCCAAATTCTGTCAACCAGCCCTGTTGTCGGACAACACCGCCGGGCGCTCTGATACCATGTTGACGACAAGCCTCACTGTTCTGGTTCTAGATTGGACAGGAAACAGGAGGAACACAAGATGTTTTCTGGCTGCTTCTACTCTCTTTCATTCAGCTGTACCCAACTTATACATGTTACGTCATTTTAACTTTTAACCCCTCTACTAGGCTAATAACACAAGGACCTCCAACACTAATATACCTCTTAATATACTGCAATTGTTTCATTAGGCTACCAAAACGTCTATTAAGAAAAGGAGGTAGTAGTTGGGTATATCAATTTCATGAAAATATATGAAATTTGACTTTCGGTCCGCTGCATAAGTAGGTACTAAGTAGCAAGATAGTAAGATAAGAGAACTAACTTTGTCGTGCAACGGTAGACATGAAAAGAATTGAGTAATTATTGGCAGGTTCATTTAGGTGGTCTGCAGCATGTAAGAGTAAGTTATAATTTTCAAGCCGTCATATAGAGGTGATGCTTCTTTTCTTTTGACCTGGCTAGGTTGGCCAAACTTGAATACTTGACATTCAATCTAGGAGGACATCAGGTTGTACTGAACCATCAACAGGTATAAGAGAGTAATTTGGTGATTATGACGGGGCACTTGTTATTTCACCTTTTACTTCTTTTTATTTATATGATCCACAATAAAACACATCAATTTGTACTTAATTGTTATACTGTCACAATCTTTCGTTTAATGATAGCCTGCTTTTTTATTTGGTCAATACAATTCTATATGTGACATTTTCTACCTACAAAAATATAGAAATTGTTACCCTAACGTAGGAGTAAATTTGTACTTAACTGATGGCGCAGTTCTCTATTGCTTAAAGGACATGCCATGGGAGACGCCCGAGCGATTGATGTGCGGACTCTACTCAGGGCTTGCCGGAGATGCCCATCATCTCCACAGTCTACTTGGCGTGGCCAGCGTCAAATAAGACAATAACCAGCACACTATGCTGGACTAGCTCAGGTGTGGTAATGTGCAGTCATCATTCTTGATTCCTTCACAATTTGCCGCTTCTTAAGGATCTAGCCCACTATGCTGCACTTGAGTTGTCTGCAAAAGTTTACTTTTGAATTTCAATGCAAGTGGTGTAAACTGTTAGTACTAAAAGTTGTTTCTTTTATTCTCATGGGAAATACTAACTTAGGCAACAAAAGCAATGGCTTAAAGCAGTGAATTTGTTCCTTTTGTATCATTAGAGAAGAAATTCTTGAGAAATCACTTTCCTCACAAGGGACACGCAAAGTTCAGGATGCTTATGATGTGATTCATAGATTATAATTTTATCATTTGAAGATATGATAGTGATTCTTAATTTTAACCATTGCACATTTTTTTCATATGCTGACCCACTTTATTTGAATATTGCACTTTACTTGTTTTTTCCTTCCCTTTCATGATATTTTTAAGATGTACTCTGTCTTAGAAAGCTATGTGAACTTGTAATCTGATTTGGCCTCCTCTTTTGATACAGTTATATACAGATGGCAATAAGCTGTGAGCAATTGAAGCCTCAACACTATCATGGCTTTACTACTCATGCATTGGTGCTTAACTACTCATGCGTTGGTTTTCAGGTAATTTTAGTTCCTTTGAATCTGGCTATACTTTACCATGTAGCAAACTGAATCTAAACCTCCTTTACCACGTATCAAACTGAATTATGCATGATAATGGTAACTTACAGTTTTGGGTGCTCATGCATGATAACAGTTTCATGTTCGTCAATATCTTTAGCAGTTCAAAGAACACTTTGTAATAATATTTCCTAATGGACACACCAAACCAAATATTATAGAGGAATAATACAGGAAAACAAGATTTATAGTAGTCCGTAGAATACCCAGTTAGGTAGACATAACATGCATTCATCATTCATCCCTTATGGACGATGCAAGCTACATGTTGGCGTTCCAGAGTATGCATTTTGAAGAACAGGGTGTTTAAATTAACTTTGTTAGTCGAGTAATTTTTGATTTACTCAAGCAATTTTGATTGTATTGATCATCCGTTGAACAAATGCGAGTTCTCGTGACTGTAAGTAGATGCAATCAGGATTTCATCAACATCAAACTAGATGCTCCTCCCTGATCTGCTGCCGCTGGGAGCAGGCGAGGTGCACTGTTGGGGCCGGCGGTGAGGAGGAAGTTGTACGGTGATGAGCTGGGCGGAGGAGATCCTGAATGGCGAGGTGCTGGGCGGAGGATATCTTGGGCGGCGGGGCGACGAGGTTTTGGGTGAGAACACTGTGAGGTTTTGGGCAAGAACATCCAGGGCGACGATGTCTTGAGCGAGGAGATCCTGGGCAGACATGTAATGGGCAGCAACGCGCTAGGTGTCGACAAGCTAGGTGATCGCAATGTGTTTTGAGTTTCACCCCTTTTTTTGGGATGTCGGAAATTTCCTTCCACGTCCTAGAGAAGTGAACGCAGGGAGTGGCTTAATGAAAAAAGGGGATTTTATCTTAATAACTGACCATTTTACCAAGAGGTGGAGCTGATTGTAGCATTCACCCTTCGGTGAGCATATGCAACTTCATTGAGAAGTGGTTTTTATGCCTCTCATTATATAAGATCCTTATAAGCTTGTAAAACAAGTTTAAGGAAAACCATCCATGAAGAATCACAATGCTGAGATGTACAAAAAATGTGAAGGCAAACATGACATCTTAGCTGGTAACCACTTCCACAGTTGTAAGCTACATTTGGCTAGAGCTAAAATTTCTTGAAACACATCGCAGGCACCGTGCGACAACTTGCACTTCTCATGGAAAGGAGATGTGTGAGGACTGAAACAAGTAGTGCTATAATGTTTCCTTATTGAGTAGAAGCAACTTGCACTTCTCATGTAGTGCTGTAACGAATTATTTTAGGTGTAGTGTATATTAGTATACCAGTCAAATATATCATGCTATCATCTTTACTATGATTTGTGATTGTTCTTATGCTTGGTTTTTGTTGCAACCCAGTTTGGACCAAGTTCAATCCTGCTCTTGCATGGAAAGGAATCATTGGGTTTAAGTTTCAGCTGCTCAAGATCCTATGATCATCATCTGGGGCCCCGATTCAAATAGAAGATTTTCTATATCTACAGAGAATCACCTATTTCATTTATTTTTTATTCAAAATCCTGTCTGAACTTAATTATTTTTGTTCTTTGGAAAATGTGTTCAACAAGTTAAATGGAAGAGGCATTGTGATTTCACCACAACGTTAGCATCTACTGTTTGCATATAGTGTGAAAGAGTATTTATTAGGTGGTTGGTGATGTTGAAACTTGTAAAGGTATATTTTGCTTGGTACCATACTATTTTCATAAATGAGTATGGCCATCTTTGGAGTACTCATGTATCGATAAGATCTGAATCAGAATGATTTGTGCGTTGCCCCAATGGTCATGCATATTGTTGTGTTTTTTCGATTTAGTATGACAAATTGGACTGAAAAGTTCACATATGATTTATTAGATAGTAGTACTTGGAACTCTGGACTCTGAAGTACATGATTTATTATTGTAGTTTCCTTTCACATGTTTAGTAGACACATTTCCATGGGCGATGTTTTTATGTTTTTTTTGAAACCTTTACCGTTGGGCTCCCCTATGGTGTAACTATTATATTAGTTAAAATAGAAGAAAATTCTGTTCAGGAAGAAGAAAGAGGAGGTGGAAAGAAATGTTTTTAGTATGCTATGTTAGGAATAAAGAACTTGATATTATCAGGAGGCAAAAGCCATCATATATACATGTACAGGTGGGAGAGCCAAAAGGCATATATGAAGGAGGCCAAAGGCCATCATAAATATAACTCTAACATGTTAAACCTATATTCTTTCTTCTGACTATAACTGAAGTGAAGACTAATTTTATGTGTTCATCTTATCTAATTTATATTTTATGCTAAAAATATAAGAATTTTATATTGGGTTGTATGGCTAGCCATTCCACTGAGATGCACTAAAGCCATCTTATAACCATATGCCTACCCCACAAAATAAACAGTTATCCTACAAATGTCCACTTAAGAGGATAACCTTGTAGAGAATTGTCAATGTACTTTGTAGAGTGCCAATATATAGCATGTGGGATTCAAGTCCTTATGCTTGTTGTGGGGGGTTCGAGTCATTATGCTTGCGGCTCACAACAAAGTAAAATTACCTTTCTACATGTCATGTTTTCCGTAGCAACGCACGGGCACTCAACTAGTACAACAAAAAAATCTAAGACATTACGGGGAAGGGAAAGAGATGGTTATGCAGCAGTTAAACTGGATATGAGTAAGGCATATGATAGAGTGGAGTGGGCTTTTGTGGAGAAAATGATGAGGAAATTGGGTTTTGCAGAGAAATGGATAGAGCTAATAATGTTGTGTGTGACGACGGTGAAGTACCAGATTCGAGTGAATGGTATACTCACGGATGAGATTTCTCCACAACGGGGTCTTAGGCAAGGGGACCCCCTTTCGCCTTACCTCTTTCTCATTTGTGCAGAAGGATTTTCAGCCTTGATGAATAAGGCGGAGGAGGATGGGACGTTGGAAGGAATCCGTATATGCCATGCTGCCCCAAGTTTCAATCACCTGTTGTTTGCAGATGATTCCTTGGTATTTATTAAAGCTACTAGCGAGAGTGACAGGACTTTGCAGAATGTGCTACAATTATATGAGATGTGCTCGGGGCAGACCATCAATTTTGATAAATCGTCGGTCATGTTTAGCAAGAATACAAGCAATGCTAGGAAGAGTCTTGTTCTCGGTGAACTGAACATTAGGGCAGAAGCTAAAACTGAGCGGTACTTGGGTCTACATGTACATGTTGGTAGATCTCGATCACAAATCTTTGCATACCTAAAGGATAAAGTGTGGAAAAAGTTGCAGGGATGGAAGGAGAAGATGTTATCCAAAGCGGCAAAGGATATTCTCATCAAAGCTTGTGCCCAAGCTATTCCAACCTTTGCCATGTCATGCTTCGATCTCACTAAGACACTTTGTGAGGATATTAGCATGATGATATGCCGATATTGGTGGGCCCAACAAGATAACGAAAATAAAGTCCATTGGTTGAGTTGGGAGAAACTATCACAACAAAAGAGTGAAGGTGGCCTCGGATTTAGGGATTTATATGGTTTTAACATTGCTATGTTGGCATGCCAAGCTTGGAGGCTGCTTGACAATCCGACTTCTCTTTGTGGTAGGGTTCTCAAGGCAAGATATTTCCCAAATTCTTCTATCCTTGGGGCTACTCCATCACCGGGCATTTCATACACGTGGCGAAGTATTTTAAAGGGTGTTAGTCTACTCAAGGAAGGGCTGGTGTGGAGGATTGGCGATGGCACACAAGTTAACATATGGACAGACCCATGGTTACCGAGGAATGGGTCCAGAACTCCTATCACCCCACGCGGGCGAAATGTCCTTACTAAAGTGTATGAGCTCTTAGACCCAGAATTGGGAAATTGGGATGAAAGACTTGTCCGTGACACTTTCTGGACAGCGGATGCGAATGTGACTCTGGCCATCCCAATAAGAGAGGATTTTGAGGATTACCCAGCATGGCGCTTTGATGACAAGGGTTTGTTCTCAGTCAAATCTGCTTACCACCTATATATGACTGTGAGTAACACATAAGCTCAAGGAATGACTGGGACGGGTGGAAATATTTTTCCTTGGAAGAAACTCTGGGATCTTGCTGTAGTTCCAAAGATTAAGCATTTTTTGTGGAGAATGGCTCATAACAGCTTACCGCTAAAAATGAATATTAAGAGGCGTGGCATTGAGTGCAATACACTTTATGTTTGTTGTAGCAAGATGGATGAAGATGGTGCTCATTTGTTTCTAAAATGTAAAGAAGTGAAGAAGGTCTAGAAACTGATTGGACTGGATGAGGTCCGTGTTCGCATGAGCGCATACAATGCTGCAGATTTGGTGGTGCAAGAAATTCTGGATTTAAAGGAAGTAGACAGGATATTAGTCTGCTGTACTCTCTGGCGCTGGTGGACAGGAAGGAACAAACTGAATGCAGAAGGACAGGTGGTGTCGGCTGAAACTGTAGTCAGACAAGCAAGATACTGGGCTGCTGAGTCAGTACAGCACTGCCGAGGAGACTCGTCCAAGGATTCCACTAATACAAGTGTTCCTAAACAGATTAAGTGGAGGCCACCAGAAGGAAATGTGATCAAAATTAACACTGATGGTGCTTTCGATGCAGGGAATAAGACAGGAGGCTGGGGCTTTGTGATGCCGGACAGTGTCGGTGACATCTTGGGAGCAGGGGCAGGATTTTTAGCGCATGTCAGCAGCGCCGCACTCGCTGAAGCAATTGCATGTCATGAAGCCTTGCATGCTGCTGCTAACTGGGGAATGGGTCACGTCCATGTGGAAGTAGATGCTCAAAATCTGGTTAAGGCCATGCAAGACAAAGGCCTCGACCGTACGCCAGAAGGTGTAATATACCGTGATATTCGTGCTTTTATTCGTTTAAATTTCCTGTCTGTAGTTGTTTCATACTGTCCCCGGAACTATAATAAGGTGGCACACGAATTTGCGGCGGTTGGTGTGCGTAGGCAGGAGGTTCGGTCGTTGTGGCTGGACTCTTTGTCGGATGATGTAAGTGCTCTTATGACCAGCGCGGCTGATGAGTCCTCTGGTTAATAGATTTTGTCGTTAAAGCTCAAAAAAAAAATCTAAGACATTTCTACATTGGTGCTCGTACCTCGTTAGTTATACTTATTTGTCCAGCCTTTAAACTTTTTCTCGGTTTTTTCTAAGCTCTTGTCTTAAATCCTCGCAAACGCTCAAATGGGCGTTGCGTCGAGTCAATGGTATTGACCGTTACCTTCACCATAATATCATATCGACTATTAGCTATCTGTAGCTACACCTCTTGTCTTAAATTGATTATGGATTGTTTTCATGCAAACCAATATGATATTATCAAAGGTAAAAATATAGATAATTCCATAAGCTTGGTCAGTTGAGTACTCACGTCAATGCAAACATTATAAGGGATTCAATAAGGAATGAAATCTTGTAATAGAGCTAAGAGCAACTCTAGTAGATCCCGCATATTTGAGCCTGTAAACTCGAGCATGCGATGCACCGCAAACACAAAAATAGGGATCGATCGCAATCATACAGACTAGATATCGCATCTACTGAACTACATATTTACAAGAACATACTTCACGTGAGAATTTAAGCACAATATCGACTTTAACGCAAGATCAAACTTCGTACAACTTCTATTTACATTTCAAAAACACAAATTACAACCCTAATATCACCGTCGTGGCAACTATCTACCAAAATGCGACCTGGAAAACCTCACTGGAGCCTATTTGTTATGGCGGCGACGCGGGCGGCGGCTCAGTCGATCTCGACATAGATCTTGGCATGCTCGTCCGCCACCAGGCGCCACTCGTCGGCCTTATCAGGTTCGCGGCGGCTTGTATCTGACACCAAGGTGAGGGCGGTTCAGAGGTGGTCGTCATCGAAGAAGTCGCCGCGCGTAAATCCCTCCTTCCCCTCGAGCATCGCCGTGACCTTGTCAATGTCCACGTCATCGACGTAGTCGCCTGGCGCAAACACCAACTCCACCTCGTCGTTGTCGGCCTCCTTATTCACCGGAACTAGGGCGCGGGATCTCGACATGGACGGGGATGAGGTGCGGGCCTGCCAGTACTGCCACTCCCGGTGAGAGAACACAGACGACGAGGTGTAGCAGTACGAACCACGGATGCGTGCAGTGTCCGAGACCCTCCGGCGCTGCTCCTCCCTCTTGTCGGTGTCGAGCTCGCGGGCAGTAGATCTATGGCCGCGTCGAGATCCACCCGAGGACATGGTGGTGTGGCGGATACGGATCTGTAGTGGGGGAGGGGTGCTCGCCGGCGGTGCGGCAAGAGGGAGAGGCGATGGGACAGAGGGGGGAGATAGTACGGAGGGGGGATAGGGTTTCGAACCACATCGATGGCTCTGTGCGGCTGATGGCTCAGTTTATGTGAAGCATGTTGGGAACCCCAAGAGCAAGGTGTGAAGCAGCACAATAACAAGTCTTCCCTCAGTAAGAAACCGAGGTTATCGAACCAGTAGGAGGAAGGAAACGTCACACAGGTGTTGCAAGCAACGTGGAAACCTGCACAACACAAACTCATGACTTTGCCCCAACTAACAGTGGAAGATGTATCAATGATAAAGATTGGACCGGAGTCCATAGTTCACTAGAGGTGCTCTCCTTAGATAAACAACATGGCATGAAGGGTAAACAAATTACAGCAGGGCAAAGATTGGACCGGAGTCCAAAACGTATCTACTTTCTTGAACACTTTGCTATTGTTTCTCCTCTAAATTTGTGTGATTTGGATACAACAAACATAGACTAATGCTGTTTTCAGTAGAATTACCTTGGTGTCTTGTTTTTGTGCAGAAAATGAACTATCGGGAAAAATCCCGGAAAATATGCCAAAAATTATATTTCACCAGAAGATCCACGGAGCCAGAAGGGGAGGCGGAGAGGAGGCCTAGGGGGCCCACACCCACCCTAGGCGCGGGCCCAACTAACCCCGCGCCTGGAGGGGGTGCAGCCACACCAGGAACCTCCTCGGCCTCCCTCTGTGCCTATAAGTTGCCTTTCAACCTAAAAACTGAGGGGGGTTCGATAGTTTTCCAGAAAGAGTTCCGCTCCGCCGCCACCAGAAACCAAGATTCGGATCCAGAAACTCCGTTCTGGCACCCTGCCGGGACGGAGAATTTGGAGAGGATCATCGCCATCGTCATCACCAACGCATCTCCATCAAACCACCGATGTTTCCCTCATCGCCATCGTAATCCCGCGCTGTAGGCTTGGGGACGGTAGGGATTGGATGAGTTCTATCATGTGATCGAATAAGATCTGTTAGGGCATAGTGCCTAGTATCTCTATTAGTGTTATTTGACTTTGTTGTAACTTGTTGTGCTTAATGCTTGTCACTAGGTCCCGAGTGCCATGATCTCAGATCTGAACTTATTATTGAATCATTATGATAGTATTGTTTGTGATCTTATCTGCAAGTTGTGTACACATATCATTGTCCGGATCTAAAGACGCCAAAGTGACAATAATTGGGACAACCGGAGGGGATGGCTATGGTGTGAGGATCACATGTGTTCACGGAGTGTTAATGCTTTGCTCCGGTGCTCTATTAAAGGGCGCACCATAATTGCCAGTAGTTTCCTAGAGGCCCCGCTGCCACGGGCTGGCTGGACAGAAGATGTTGTGCAAGTTCTCATTGCGAGCACGTATGACTATATTTGGAGCACATGCCTAGGATTGTTTAGTACTTGGATGCTTGTTATTATTTATTTGCAATGCCCTAGATCTTGAAGTTACATGTTTAGACTCGTCCATGCAACGCCCGTCCATCCATCCCTATGCCTACCGCACTCGAATCCTACTGTTCCCGTTACTGTTACTATTGCTATTGTTTCATTATTGTTGTTGATGTTGCTGTTGCTTTGTTGTTGCTGCTACAAACTGTTGCTACTGATAAACTTTTGTGAGCAAGAACTATTTCTAGGTGTAGCTGAACTGACAACTCAGTTGTTAAGGCTTGCAAGTATTCTTTGGCTCCTCTTGTGTCGAATCAGTAAATTGGGTAATACTACCGCGAAGACTGTTGCGATCCCCTATACTTGTGGGTCATCAAGACTATTTTCTGATGTCGTTGCCGGGGAGCATAGCTTTATTTGTAAGTTCACTTGGATCTATTATTGTTTACTGCTTCTCCGTTCATCATGGGTAAGTCTCCTGATGGAAAGTTCCCTATTTTACCATCCACTACAAGAAGAGGTACAGTCCTAAACACCTCTGCTGCTCTTGATTCACCGTCTATTATAAGTAAGCTTGTTACACCACCGCCACATACTCATGCTACACACACTGCTACTACTGCTGAGTCTGAAACTGCTTTTGATGCTCATGATGTTACTTCTACTGTGCTTGATGCGAGTGGTTCATTAGGTCCTTTTCTAGATGCTACTATGGCTAGTCTAGGAAATACCGAAACTCCTAGTGAATACACTGTTACACCTGTTAACTCACCTGAGGCTAGTGAGAGTTATGATATTAATGATGGTTACATTGAGTTCACTCATGATTTTGTTGAAGAGTGCCGAAACACACATGGTACTAGTGCTATTAAGAGTTTCCTTGCTAGACGTACTATCATGCTTAAGATGTCCTCTGATCCTAAGTTTGCCACTTCTCCCATAGATATTAAAGATAAAGATTATGATTTCTCTCTTGATTTATCTTAGATATTGTTGAGAAAGAACCTTTTTGTGGGACTGAAAATGAGAGTGGTGTGGCTCATATGATGAGCTTTATACTATGAGTGCTTTGTTCTCTGATGATTTTAAAATGCGCAAGTACTTTTGAAAGGATACGGATGTCGCCTAGAGGGGGGTGAATAGGCGATTAAAACTTTTCCTAGAGTGGCTCAACAAAGGCGGAAAAAAACTAGTGTTTACTTTGTAAAGCACAACCTATAAACAACTGGGGTTTACCTATGTGCACCAACAACTTATGCTAAGCAATACAAGCAACAAAGTGATAGCAAGATATATAGTACTTCAAGCACGAAGGCTATCACAATGTAAAGTGCATAAGTAAAGAGCTCGGGTATAGAGATAACCGAGGCACGCGGGGACACCGATATTTTACCAAGTTCCTCCCAACATGGAGTACGTCTCGTTTGGAGAGGGGGTGGTATCAAACCACCAACGCCACAAAAGGCCTCCCTTATTCTCCGGTGAACCTCACCCCAATGGGATCGATCCACGCTTCCACTATCGGTGCACTTGTCAGTGGCAACCGGAACCTCTCACAAGGTTGGGGCACAACTCCACAACTTAATTGGAGGCTCCCAACAAACGCCACAATAGGCCTCAACAAATGCCACCAAGGCTACAATGCCACCAAGGCCACAAAACCGTCTAGGGTTCCAAGAACCCAAGAGGGACAAACTCCAATGAGCAATTCAAACCAAATCCTCCGAGGAGAACCCAAACCGATGCAACAAATGCAAATGGCAAGAACACCACAAAGATGCTCAAATCTCTCACTCTCAAGTTCCAACAAAGCTACCAAAGCTATTGGGGGAACAAGAGAGGAGAAATCAAAGAGAGACACAAAATCCCCCCCAAAATCTAGATCCCCAAAGATACACTCACAAAGAGATGTTTTGGTTTGGTCAAAACGCGGATCTAGATCTTCTCCAACACCCCCTCAAATATTTGCAAGAATCAATGGAGGGGTGTGTAGAAATCAAGCTTAAAGAGTAGAGCAAATGGGGGGAAGCTTGGGCAAGAAAAGGAGGAAGAAGTAACCCTAAAAGACAAAGGGCAAAGCTATTTAAAGAGATGGGCAAAATCTGACCGTTGGGGTGATTTTCCTAGGCTGACCGGTAGTACCGGATGCGACCGGTACTACCGGACCGAATAAATCAAATTGGGTCGGGGCAAATGCGAACAAGCCAGGGAGAGGAAAAAGCAGCGCCGCGCGGCGGGGCCAGCGCACCATGCGCGCGTGCGAGGCAGAGCCGCATGCGGGCCCAGGTCGCTGCGGCAGCAGCAGCAGCTGGGCGGGCCCCAGCGGTGCAGGCGTGCAGCAGCAGGTGCGGCAGCAGCAGATGCATGCAGCGCAGCACAACATCGCGCGCGCGGCAGGCCATGCAGAGTAGCTGCGCAGCAAGCAGCATGCAAGCAGCTCGCCAGCGCCAGCGGGGCAGAGCAGCAGCAGCTGCATGCGCGCGCGCGCAGGCCATGCAGCGGGGCCCGCGAAGGCCAGCTGACGCGCGGCAGCGGCTTAGCAGCGCAGCAGCAAGCTCGAGCGCGCGCGCGGCAGGTCAACGCGCAGAAAAAAGGGGCTAGATCTGGATCTGAAAACATACAGGAAAACAAAAAACTGGGCCGGCCGGTACCGGCCCACTCGGGCGGTACTACCGGGTCGGCCGGTACTATCGTAAAAAGGTACCTAGCGAGGCAGAAAGAAATCGGGCCGTTTTTAGGCCCGGGCGGTAGTACCGGCCCGTCCGGACGGTACTACCGCTTGGCCCAGAAAACAGCCCGACACGCAAATATTCAAACGACAATAACTTTTGAATGGAAGCTCCGATTGACCCGATTCAAATTGCGTTGGATAGAGGGCGACAAGGGCTTCCCAATAAAAAGTGGAAATATTGATTATCACCAAGTGAGAAAGTATCAAGTAGAATAATGTGATATACCTCACTTGGTGAGAAACCGAAAAGCGGCATAAATTAAAATCGCAACAAGATACAAATGGGAGATCCGATTTAGATGAACAAGAGCTTGTTATGGAGATTACCACAAGCTCTATATCATCACATGGATAAGACCAAATAACAACCAAATATGATGATGCAAGTATGAAAAGGTTTGAGTTCTCTCCGAACGATGTGACCGAATTACTCATACGAGAGCCCCTCTTGATAGTACGGTTATCTATCCTAAACCCGGTCTCCTACACACAACAAGAGACCGGCAAAAGAGAAAACCTATCACGATTATACCTTTGCCTTGAGCATTCTGCTTGAGCTCGATGTAGACAGTCTTGCCCTTCTCAAGATGGAACGCCTTTCTTAATTCCTCATCATCGACCTCGCAAATTGAGCTTGCCCAACATATCTTCTTTGCATTTCATCAACCTTGAAGCCACACATGCTCCAAGCGATGCCAATGGACAAATCCTACAAGTATAACTTAATGCACACATTAGTCCATAAAGATTGTCATTAATTACCAAAACCACACATGGGGGCCCAACATGTTCTTTCAACTTTGTTACTAAGATCTTCCCTTTTTCACTAAAAGGAGAATCTAGGGCTTGGTTTAATAGATTACCTCATGGTTCCATTGATAGCTTTGATTGCTTGATTGCTTCTTTCTTCTAGAAATATTTTCCTCCCAGTGCTAGACATGCTGCTTTGCAAAGACTTTTTGATTTTAAACAGGGAGAAGAAGAGAAATTGCCTGAGTCATGGACAAGGTTCTATGCCTTGATTCATGCACATCCTGGATGTCCATTGCGTAAGAATGAGCTTCTTGATATTTATTATAATGGACTAACTGATGATTCTAGGACCTACCTAGATAGCTTTGCTGATTGTGTTTTCAGGAAAAGGACTCCTACAGATGCTGAAGAATTAATGACCAAGATAAGCAAGAATTATGATGATTGGACTTGAACTGAGTTGAATGCACCTGAGCCTATTACTCCTGAACCAATTCCAGCACCAACAACAAAGAAGAGGGAAGTTATTGCATTAAATGATGAAGTGATGAAGGAAGCTAAGAAGTGTCTAAAGGAGAAAGGTATTAGAGCTGAAGATGTGAAGAATCTACCTCCTATAGAAGAATTATGTAAGACAATTCCCCACTCATCTACTATTGAGGTACACTCTCTCCAAGACGTTGATGAAGGTGATATTCCTTATGGTAAGCCTCCTGATCAATGTTTAGAGGAACTTAACACTTTTATTGTTAAACAAGGGTATTTCAATAAACAAGTTCAAAATCATTTATTGGAAAACTCTAGAGCTATCCATGAGTTGAAAGATATTGTGGAAAGAACTTATAATGATATTAAAATGCTTTATAAACACTTTCAAATGGTTCAAACCCAACTTGATCAACTTGCTAAGGTACAAAAGGATATGCTAGTTAATGCTTCAGGAGATAAACATGCTTATGAAATTAGAACTAGGAGTGGTATAGCTACTCAAGATCCTTTATTTCCTGAAGGACACCCTAAAAAGAATAGAGCAGGATTCCCAACAAGGTGAAGATAGTGGTAATCCTCGTAAGAGAAATAAAAAGAAACATAAGATAGTTGAGGAACCATTTGAACCTGCTGTAGATCCTAATAGTATATCTGTCTCTGATGCTGAAACTAAGAGTGGTAATGATAAAAATGAGTCTCCTGATAAGGAGGAAGGTGAGGAAGAACCTGAGAAGCACACTAAGAATACTAGGTACACAAAGGAAGATTTTATTGCTAATAAACATGGTAAAGAGAGAGAACCTTGGGTGCAGAAACCTATGCCTTTTCTAGGTAAGAAACACAAGTCAAAGGAGGAAGAACACTACAACAAGTTTTGTGAGTGGATGAAGCCTTTATTCTTGCAAATTCTTTTGACTGATGCTATTAAGTTGCCACCTTATTCAAAGTATATGAAGGATATTGTCTCTAATAAAAGGAAGATTCCTAATGAGGAGATTTCTACTTTGCTTGCTAATTACTCCTTCAATGGTAAGGTTCTAAAGAAACTTGGTGATCCAGGTATACCAACTATTCCTTGCTCCATTAAGAATAATTATGTTAGAACTGCTTTATGTGACTTGGGAGATGGAGTTAGTGTTATGCCTTTTTCTCTCTATAAGAGACTCCAGCTAGAAAAGTTGATACCAACTGATATATCTTTGCAAATGGCTGATAAGTCAACTACTATTCCCGTTGGTATATGTGAGGATGTTCCTGTTTAAATAGCTCATAATTGCATGGTCTTAACTGCTTTTGTTGTGCTTGAAATGCCTAAAGATGATAATATGTCTATTATTCTTGGGAGACCTTTTATTAATACTGCAGGTGCTGTCATCAATTGCAATCAAGGAAAAGTAACATTCAATATTAATGACAAAGAGCACACTATCTATTTCCCCAAGAAGGTTGTTAAGAGCTATTGCCTGGATTCCATTAAAAATATTGAGAGCATCAAGATTGGAGAAATATATTGTCCCATTCCACAAGAAAATTTTGAAACCATTATGATTGGAACCATTGCTATCAAGTATGAGGTAACATAATCACCTTGTGGAATGCAAAGTTTTGTTTCATATAAGATTGTTTTGGTAACAAGACTTGATCAACCTTGTTAACAAAAGGATTTTTATGAACAAAATAATGTTTCCACTGTGGTTATACTTGCTTTCTTTTTCTTTTCTCCTTCCTAGTCTTTGCTTTAGCTTTAGTTTTGCTAGTTGTTTGCTTGTTTGAGTTTCTTAGAGCTCCTGTAGTTCGGCTTTTGGTTTGTTTTTGCTTCTTCTGAAAAAACTGTTTCTGTGAGAAAATCAATTTTCATACCCTGAAAATTGGCCAAAAATAAAGTTTCCCGAAAAATCCCAGAAAATCCAAAATAAATTTTTCCTTGAAAAAGGGGTAGAGTGGCACCTGAGGTGACCCAGGGGGCACCCCAGGACACCACACCCTTGGTAGGCACGGCCTACCAGGTGGCGGCGCCTGGGGGGTCTGGCCCACCTGGGCCCCTCCAGGCTGCCTCCTCAAAGCCATCTTCTTTCTCTCTCCCGAAAAACATCGGAAAACTTGCTCAAGCTTGAGTTCTTGTTGTTCTTGCTCGCGATTTTCGATCTCCTTGTTCAGCCCATCTCAAGTGCTGATTTTTTGAGGGATTGTTCCTTGGTATGTGCCTCCTCCACTTGTCCAATTAGATTTGTGATTGGTATATTGTATCTTGAGTATTTGCTGCTATAGGTGACAGGTTGTTTGAGCTTGCATGCTTGTTCTTCGCTTAGAAACTTTGTTTTGATGCATGTGTAGTCCTCTAGCAAGTTCCTATAGTAGTTGCTCATCATTTATCAACTTAGAAATCACTTGGTTTGATGGTTGTTTAAAATTTCAGAAAAGTGAAATCATGGACCACCACACATTTGGTGACATATTTGAGAGTGATGCACCTAGAAGGGCAAGGCTTCCAAGGTCATCTACCAGTACTAGACCCTCATGCAATGAGGATCTCATCACTCTGCGATTTGGTGACGAGGGAGATGAAGGGGATGCGCACCCCTCCACCTTTCCTTGCCAAACTTTCTTGCAAGCTGCTGGGATTCTTAACGATTTTATGAATTCGATTTAGAGGTCTGGATTAACAAGTTACATGCACGATGAGAGTGCACAATATGCTTTGCTCACTAAAACATTTATGGGGAGTTTCTCCTTTACTAATAGTATGTTCAAGCCTTCTATGTCTTTCAAAATTTATGGCAGGGCTCATTCTATGACTGAAGCAATTTGCAAGGCCCTGGGACTTGGTACAACTGGGTCATCAAAGAAGATTCAAGCTCTACCCGCTGATTTATTAGAGCTTTACCGAGGAATAACCAGTGATGATGACTGTAGAGCTCAGCGAGGGAAGATAAAGAACATTCAACTTCCAGCCATCAGGTATTTTGCCACCAATGTTCTTGGTAGGGAGAACACTAGTAATATTTCCAACTATCAATTGGCCTTCTTAGCTGCTGCGCTCAACAATGAGGATAAGTATAATCTTGGTTCTCTCATTGCTCGTCGTCTAGCTACTAAGGGACCCATTTATGGGGGAATTATTGTTACTCGTATTGCTGCTGCCTTGGACATTGTTGTTGATCCACATGATATAGTTTTGGCTCCTCAGAGGCTTGATCTTGCTGCCATGAAGGCGCACCACTTTGTCACCACTAGCTCTACTCTTGAGAACTTGGTTTATAGAATGTTGTTTACTGACGGGGAAGAGAGAGAGATCCCTCTACCCCAAACCACTTTGTTCAGTATTTCTCAGGGACCTTGGTCACGCTCGAAGGCAGAGATGGATGACAATCTATGCTCTCTTAACTTTCACGGGCACTATTAGGAGGAAGCACCATCATATGACCCCCCTGCGTATTACACAGGGGAGGCCTCGAGCTCGTACCAGGAATAGGGAGCTTCCTCGACATACTACGGAGGTGCATCTACTTGGGCACCATGGGATTGAGCCCCACTTAGGACAAAAGCCTAAGCTTGGGGGGAGGTACACCGACGTCACACTCATATATATATCATGTTCGGTCGGTTCTTTGTATATCCATTGTTTTCGCTTTCTTTTGGTTTTTGTTGCTTCTTTCTAAAAACCCAAAAATGCCAAAAATATTTTTGTTGTTTCTCTTGGTTTGTTTCTTTGCTTTGGTTTACCTTAAAAGAAAAATCCAAAAAGATTTTTTCTTTGTTTGGTTTTCTTTGTTTTTGTTTGGTTTTTCTTTGTTTGCTTGTTTCTAAAAAATCGAAAACACCAAAAATATTTGTTGTTCTTCTTTGGTTTTGTGAGTTCTTTGCAGGGTTCAGCCGTCCTTAGTGGATTTTGGTTTCATGTTAATTATTCAAGTCACACAACTCGAGGTGTGGTAAGAGGCTGGTAACAAACTCTATTTGTTTTCATTCTTGTACATATACTCATCATTGTGAGCATGCTTAGCATGTTTGTGTAAGGTGTATGTCATTATGGATGCTTAGTATTTCTTGCTTGTCTATGATTAGCTCCAGCTTGCTAATAGTGTGTAGCATGTCATATGAATGTTTGCTTGCATTGTTTTATTCATACTTTGGTATGATATTGTGGTATCCTCCTCTGACTGTTCATGTGAATCGACTTGGCACATGCTCACGCATGCATATGACTAATCAATAGTCAGTAAGCCTCGATGATTTATTTTGCCTCAGAGTTCTTGTATCACTTTCATGCCATAATTAGTCTTGTTTTGTTGCAAGCATGATTATGATAGCTATTGCTCTCTCGTTTGCCTCTCCCTCTCTATTGCTAGCCTTCACTTGCATTGAGTATGTTCTCTACCTGTGCTTCCAACTCCCCAAAACCAATATTGCTAGCTGTGTCCACCATACCTACCTATTAACATCATTTGCTACTTCAGTGCATATTCTATATGCCGTGTTTTCTTCCAAAATAAAATGTTTGTCTGTTTTGAGAAAGTTAGTTAGTAAATCTCTCACGAACTTGATGGCACACTTTATTCCTTGCGCTTGATAATTCTGAACCATTGTGACATGTTCATGAAAGTTATATGCTTGCTAAGTATATGCTGGGAGTCAGCAGAACCGAGTTGTCGTGGGGAACACTTTCAACACTTTTTGTATATCCTATCCAGTTGATACTTTGCTCTTTTGTTTACGGATGTCGAGGATGTGAAATAAAAGGGGAGGTTGTGAGTTCATGGAGTTTTTACATTGTGTTAGAGAAACGCCTGGGCCGCTAGCCTAAGCCATACCTAATCATGGTGGAAACTTGCAGCATCACCATAATGAGCATCTATGAAGCGTCCTCAATAAAAAAGCTATGCATATGGTAAATAAAAAGATTGCTGAGATGCTCATTGTCTGCTTGCCTTGTCATTTTGGTTATGGGAAAGCTCATGTACCATGTGCAAGGGGTACCCCGTTGGCGGTTCTCGATGATATGCATGTATTTACAATGACAAGAACTTTCAGGTGACCAAAGTTGAGTAGCATGCGGAGCGACCCTCGTACTCAAGGGACTTGGGATTTCCAGTTTATGGTATGTCAAGCATATGATTCAGAGTGGACCTCACTTTCACCTTAACCACATGAAGACTCCTATGATAGGGGCAATGAGAGCTCAAAGCTAATGAGTACCTTCCTTTCAGCATTGGGAAGCCTTTAAAACCTTCACAAAACCGTTTTCACAACCTTGTTGAGTCACCACTTATTCTATGAGCACCTTCTTGAGAGCATAGTTGTCATTCTTGTGTTTGTTCCAAAACTTGATTAATTATGTCATGACTTTGATGCTTGTATCTCTGATATCTTTATCTCTAGTATTCACTTGAACTTCAGAGGTGCTTTGACATTTATTTTGTGCTCTACAAACAGAGGCAAGCGAGATACCACTCTACAATACCCTATTATGAGCATTGCAATGTTGCTTATGTTTATGTTTCATGCTACTTATTATTATTGAGTTGGTTTCTCTTCATAGATTGCAATGACTATTGAGTAGACTTAGTTGCATACTCCTTATTATGAATTGTCTAAGCATCTACTCCTGTGCTGAAAATATTTACATCATATGAAGCAAAGTGTTCGTGAAAGTTCTTTTATCGCACTCAGTTTTCAACTGAATTGCTTAAGGACAAGCAATAAGCTAAGCTTGGGGGAGTTGATACGTCCAAAACGTATCTACTTTCTCGAACACTTTGCTATTGTTTCTCCTCTAAACTTGTGTGATTTGGATACAACTAACACAGGCTGACGTTGTTTTCAGCAGAATTACCTTGGTGTCTTGTTTTTGTGCAGAAAATGAACTATCAGGAAAAATCCCGGAAAATATGCCAAAAAATATATTTCACTAGAAGATCCACGGAGGCAGAAGGGGAGACGGAGAGGAGGCCTGGGGGGCCCACACCCACCCAGGCATGGGCCCACCTGACCCCGCCCCTAGAGGGGGTGCAGCCACCCCAAGCACCTCCTTGGCCTCCCTCTGCGCCTATAAGTTGCCTTTCGACCTAAAAACCGAGGGGGTTTGATAGTTTTCCAGAAAGAGTTCCGCTCCGCCACCAGAAACCAAGATTCGGATCCAGAAACTCCGTTCTGGCACCCTGCCGGGACAGGGAATTTTGAGAGGATCATCGCCATCGTCATCACCAACGCATCTCCATCAACCACCGATGTTTCCCTCATCCATGAGTGAGTAATCCCCCGCTGTAGGCTTGAGGATGGTAGGGATTGGATGAGTTCTATCATGTAATCGAATAAGATCTGTTAGGGCATAGTGCCTAGTATCTCTACTAGTGCTATTTGACTTTGTTGCAACTTGTTGTGCTTAATGCTTGTCACTAGGGCCTGAGTGCCATGATCTCAGATCTGTACTTATTATTGAATCATTATGATAATATTGTTTGTGATCTTATCTGCAAGTTATGTACACATATCATTGTCCGGATCCAAAGGCGCCAAAGTGACAATAATTGGGACAACCGGAGGGGATGGCCGTGATGTGAGGATCACATGTGTTCATAGAGTGTTAATGCTTTGCTCTGGTGCTCTATTAAAAGGAGCAACTTAATTCCTAGTAGTTCCCTAAAGGCCCCGCTGCCACGGGCTGTCTGGATAGAAGATGTTGTGCAAGTTCTCATTGTGAGCACGTATGACTATATTTGGAGCATATGCCTAGGATTGTTTAGTACTTGGATGATTGTTATTATTTATCTGCAATGCCCTAGATCTTGAAGTTACATGTTTAGACTCGTCCATGCAACGCCCGTCCATCCATCCCTATGCCTACCGCACTCAAATCCTACTATTACCGTTACCGTTACTATTGCTACTGTTTCACTGTTGCTATTGCTTTGCTGTTGCTACTGATAAAGTTCTGTGAGCAAGAACTATTTCCAGGTGCATCTGAACTGACAACTCAGTTGTTAAGGCTTGCAAGTATTCTTTGGCTCCCCTTGTATCGAATCAATAAATTGGGTAATACTACCCGCGAAGACTATTGCAATCCCTTATACTTGTGGGTCATCAGGCAATTGACAGGAACTGAGCAAGGCATAACAATGCAATACCAGACAAAAAGATCCTATGAGATTCGATTGGGCAATACAACAATATACATAGACCACCATCCAACTGCATCTATGACAAGAAGTCCACCTTGAGGTTATCATCCGAACCCCCTCCAGTATTAAGTTGCAAGCAATAGACAACTACTTTAAGTAAAGTGTGTAAGGTAAACAATCCACTTGTTCCATGAACAAGAGACCATTGTTTTTTCCCTAGTGGCAACAACACATCTACAACTGAAGAGATTTCTGTCACTTCCCTTGGAAACTAGAGGCATGAACCCACTATCAAGCATAAATACCCCCTCTTGGAGTCACTAACAACTACTTGGCCAAGATAGCTACTAACAACGGAGAGCATGCAAGATCACAAACAACACAGACATGATAGTATCAAATAGAAAAAACCATTAATCAATCTGACATAGTAATCTCAATATCCATCGGATCCCCGCAAACACAACATGCATGATTACAAATAGATTAGATATTATTCATGAACGGAGCTCACAAGATCTATACATGAAAGCACAAGGAGGAGATACAACCATCTAGCTACTACATGGACCCGTAGTCCAAGGTGGAACTACTCACGCTTCATACCGGAGGATGGCATGATGAAGAAGAAGGCCTCCGGGATGATCTCCCCTCCGGGAAGAGCTTCAGATCCCCTGATCTAGGGACGATGGTGGAGGCGTCTACAGACGGTTTCGTGGAGTTTTGATCGGGTGCCTAGGGTTTCTGCCTCGGGGGCTTCTTATAGGCGAAGAGGCGAGGCAGGGGGGCCGCCAGGGGGGCCACACCCTGCCCAGGCGCGGGCTGGGCCCACCCGCACCTAGGGGGTTTGGCCGCCCTGTGGCGCCTCTCCGTCTTGTCTTCTGGCTTCGTGTCGCCCATGGTAAAATATTAACTTTGGCTTTTGTCCCGTCCAATTCCGAGAATATTGATTTTCTGCCTTTCTAAAATCAAAAACAGAAAAAAACATGCAACTGGCACTGTGACAACTTGTTAATAGGTTAGTTTCAGAAAAGATATAAAAAGACCTCAAAGTATAGACAAAGCAAAGCAAAGTAGATATTAAATAAGCATGGAGCATCAAAAATTATAGATACGTTTCCGACGTATCAGCGGCAAATATACCGGCCGATGCGGTGTGGAAGCAGGGCCCAACAAAATTTATACGGGCCGGACCACCAATACGTGGTCTGGTCCGATCCAAAATAATATCATAACCTGCATATCATAACATGTCTGGCCCAATCCAAAATAACATCGAAACCCGCATATCAGGCCAATATTTTTGTTGCGGGCTGATATGTGGGGATCTGCTAGAGTTGCTCTAATATCATCTGGATCCTCATCAATCATGAGTACTTGGTAAACAATTTACTTTAAAGAGAGGAGTTAGGCTAGGTGATCAAGCTGCCAAAGGCTCTATCACCGTTGTCATTGTCTGAACTTTGCCCGGCAAAGCCTCCCTCCAACGGCAAGGGTAGAGGATGTGGAGGAGGCCTGCCGCCAGTTCAAAAAAGGGTATCTGTTTTGCCGCATCTGGGAAGGACGTAGGGCAATCGCCTCTAGAAGGGTTTTATATAGAGCTAATTATGCAAGAGGTAGAATAACTTGTGTCCTATGTGCATTTTGTTACAACAAGTTGCAAACTATGGTCGGGTGGTCCATTAACTCGCGTCTCGTGTGCAAAATAGGTCCAAATCACCCGGGCGTGGCCAAGTAGTGTTGTTCTTTTTATGAAAACCCCCTTGCACATTCCTATATCGTAACCGTGACCTTTCCTCTTTTCCCAAATTCACGACATTTGCAGCTCTCATAGTGGTTGTGTGCTCACCCCTCTGCACGACCCCGCTGGACGCCATCGACGAGCGCCAGGACAACATATCGACTGCTATTGTTGCAACGCACCACAGTGATGGCATGATAGCCAAGCTCTTGTATGCACCGCCATCTTCCTAAGGGGGTGTCCGCCTGCCGTCGACATCCTCCTCATGACCTCAGGTCGTGCTAGGTCGTCGTCACTTTCTGCAATGACCTTGGGTTCCTCCTGAACGGATGTGGAGTGGCCTTGTACTAGTGCGCTGGTCTGGAGCTTGACGGTGCGGATTGCTGCTAGAGAGCTCTAAGGTGTATCCCCGTGCATTGCGTGCATTGAGTCGTTGGAGATCTGGCTCATCAATGGCGCCTGACGAGGGCCGGCGGAGGGACAAGCACACGGCAATTGTGATGGCCACACATGCCGTGAATTTCGAGAAATGGGAGAAGGTCATCGGTGCGAGATAGAAACGTGTAAAGGTTTTTTCACAAAAAGAACAACGCTACGTTTCCACTCCTGGAATATGCACGTAGGATGCAAGTTTTTTTACCTTCGATGTAATTAGCTCTTTTATATATCTTTACTATTAATTCCAAAGCTGCGAGTGCCTGGTGTCACACTTCAAGAAATTACAACCAATCTGCCACCCCGCTTCCTTATCCCTAAAGTCTAGCAACTAATAACAACTTCCTAACAACCGAGGCACACGCCTGTGACCAAATAATAAAGACGTACACCATTTTTGCATATTCTCCAGTTTGTTAGGAAGCTTCACAACAGTTTCTAACAAATCAGTTGAAAAACTGCCTCCACCTTTGACGCCTCTAACCCAACAGCTCCTAACCCATTAATAAATCAGCTAAAAAATAGCATGTAGCTCCCATGCCTCTCTATCTGATATACAACCAGTCCAGCTCAAAAAAAATACAACCAGTCCATTAGCTACAGTGTGTTTGGTAGTTTTGGGGAAAGGAAATAGGAGTCTATTGAGGGATTAGGCATGGGAGTCTGATTATTAGTCGCAATCCCATGTTTATCATATGTTCGGAATTAGCAGTGGGATTTTAAAGAAAATCAATTTCTCTCTCAAGATTACATTTTCGTCGGTTTTAATTAACCGCTTGACCCATGGCACAACCCGAACGTGGAGTATTTTTTGGCGTGTGACTCAAAGAGCAGGACAGCAAGCGGAACGATCCCTGTGCAACGCTAGACTTCAGGTCAGATCCCTGCGTATTAGACGCTGCAGGGGCTCCGCTTCCTCGAATGCTTGCAGCCTGCGCTACTGGGGATCCGCTTCGACATGGTGAGCGCTGACAACGGCTGTCTCAAGGTAAAATTTGCCAAATGAATCGACATGTACGTAATCTTTATGCTCTGAGATAGCTTTCCATTGGGTAAAACATATCTTGCATATCAGTGTTGTTTTCTTTTTGATGTTTGAAAAAATAGATTCCAAAAATATTTCAGTTGATCATAAAACGGTCAACGTACTATGAGTGGGATGAGCAATATCTTTTCTGGTTTATACATCCACGCGTAGGTTGCTCAAGATTGCAATCGTTTATATAAAAGAGAACAAAGCTCCCTGTTTCTGGTCGTTTTGTCCATGTAGATAATGAAGCAGAACGATT
Organism: Avena sativa; assembly: GCA_916181665.1. NCBI lineage: Eukaryota > Viridiplantae > Streptophyta > Magnoliopsida > Poales > Poaceae > Avena > Avena sativa. Next base: position 262,434,605 of record OV702284.1, on the reverse strand, counting down.
CTAATTCTACCAGGCATGTCGTGCAGGCTCAGGTGTTTGTGGCAATGGAGAGGGTAAGGTTGTTATCGCCATATTTTGGCCAAAGAAGGAGTTGGGCCGCAATCAAGATGGGCTTAGAAGATACGTATATGCAACGTGTTGTTGAATCGGCCTCGTGCGTTGATTTGAGCTAAATTGCCCGTGTATCTTATATTGTAATAGGTTCCGTTTCGATTTAGGTAAGAGATAGAATTGTAGAGTTATTCCAAAGGTAGAAAGTCTCCGGACTATAAATATGTACCTAAGGTTATTGAGAAAAGGAGGACAATCACGTTCACAACAAACACAATCTCGGCGCATCGCCACCCCTTGTTTCTAGGGTTTTTCTCGGGTAAGTGCCATGCTGCCTAGATCGCATCTTGCGATCTAGGCAGTATCTACTTATGCGATTATTTGGTGTTACTCGTACTGAAGCCTTGTTGATGGCGAGTAACACTATTATCATAGATTTGTTTAGGCTAGCATCGGTACTTTTTGCTATGATCGTTTAGATATGCTGCCTCTAGTTATCTCGCCGCCTTTGCACCTTTTCCCGGGTGTAAGGGTGGCACTTTGCTTGATCTTTATTTAAGTCGATTTGATCTGTTATAGTTGTGCCTTGCTCTCCAAGGTTTAGTTTGATATCTACATGATCAAGCCTTGCAAACGGGTTGAACGATCCAGTAGTATGGAAGATACGGTTTACCAATCCAAGAGGAGTTGTTCCGGGAATTAACGTTACGTTGGTTTTTAGGCCTTCTCTAGAGTTGGTTTTCTATTATCTTTTGTATTTACCAGGCTCAATTACGTGTAGGACGTTCCAATTATGTAGTGAGAACATTAAACTATCATAGATCGATTTAACTTGTAACGATGAAGCAAAACCCCATGTTATCATAGATCTAATGCAGAACCATGGGTTAATCGGCTCTAGGAGCCGATTCACAGGGAAACCTGGGAGCCGGTCACGGCTCGAATTTTATGTATACTTGTTTACCATGCAGGAAACCAATCAAAGCAATCCTTCACCTTCCTGACCAGATATAGGTCATGTGGCACGCCCTCGAACCAGCCAGGGCGCGTGCCGGAGTTTTGCGGGCCGTTGCCCGAGGGACCAGGGCCCACCAGCAGTGCTGGGAGCCTCCCGGCTCTTCGTGTTGCCCGTCGCTGCTCGCCGGTGGGTTTTGGTAGGCAACACATTCTGGCACGCCCGGTGGGACATTCAACAACATCTACATCAACATCCGACGCGGCGATGGAGAACAGACCAGTCACGTACGATGAGCTGCCTGAGGAGCACAAGGCGAAGTATGATGACGTCAAAGCTCTCTTCGAAGCCGATCTCATTGGCTCTTTTGAGAGGACTCGTAAGCATGGCATCAGGTGGAAAGGGTTCTCGCCCGAGGGTGCTCTTGACGAGGTGGATCTATCTGTTCCTTCAGAAGAACGCACCAGAGCTCTGCGACAGGAAGTCAATTACATGGTGGCTCATTCTCTCCACCGCCATTCTGAGAGCCTGGTGAACGCTTTCGAGCGGATTGCAGTTCGCGTGGTTCAGGAGATCATGAAACATCAGTACTCTCCGTCGGGGCCTACTTTAGGGACTCACCAGGGAGAAAGACCGCTCCAGACCAGGCCACAACTGCCATTCACGCTTGCAGCTCCGGAGCCACCAGGGGCACCGGCGTACGTCGTCTACAAGATCGGAGGTGACCCTGGCGATTGCCAATTCCTGTGTGAACCACCTAAAGAAATCCCACATGGATATGTGTGCACCTACGTGCCAGACTGCAACAGCTGGACGCGCACGAACCAGATTGCGACCGCAGGGATCGCTGGGGCAGGAGTTTCTGGAGCAGGGGCTTCGGGAGCAGGTGTTTCTGGAACAGGAATCTCTGGGATGGACGCTGATAAACAGGCATGGCTAGCCAAGTACGCCACTGGAACGAGTCATGAGAACCTAGCCCCTGCAGCCCAGACAGTGGAGCAAATCCGTACCATCTTGAGAGATCAGTTCGGCTTCGTGCCGAAGAGAAGGAAAATCGGCTATTCAAAGCCGTACCCCAACGAGTTTGACCTGATTCCGCTGCCACCCAAGTATCGGCTCCCTGAGTTCTCAAGGTTTAGCGGGTCAGAAGGGTCGAGCTCGATCGAGCACGTGAGCCGATACCTAGCACAGTTAGGCATGATTTCGGCATCGGATCAGTTGCGCGTGAGGTTCTTTGCGCAATCTCTGACAGGACCAGCTTTTGGGTGGTACACCTCGCTGCCACCTGATTCGATCCAGACCTGGAAGCAACTGGAAGAACAGTTCCACATTCAATATCATTCAGAGGCTACCGAGGCTGGTATTGCAGACCTGGCACAGGTGCGGCAAAAGCGGGGAGAAACGGTAGCCGAGTACATCCAGCGCTTCAGGACTGTAAAGAACCGATGTTACTCAGCTCGGTTAACTGAAAAGGAAGCAGTCGAACTGGCAGCGTTGGGTCTCTCAGCACCTATCAAGGATCTGGCTTTCCAAGTAGAGTACAACTCGTTGGCGCACATGGCCCAGAAGCTGACGATGTATGAACAGCGCCACCCTGAGTTGTACCAAGACAAGTTCAAACGTCCGATAGGCCTGGTCGATACAGAAGAAGAAGATCCTACGCAAGACCAGGAGGTGGCCGTGGCTGAATGGGCTCGGGGGGCAGATCCTGTATCCTGCAAATGGGTAAAGCAGCAAGGGCCTGCAAAAGGGTTTGACTTCGATGTGAGCAAAGCTGAGCAGATATTCGATTTACTGCTAAAAGAAAAGCAGCTGAAGTTACCCGAAGGCCACAAAATCCCTACGGCTCAAGAGATGAACGGAAGACCATAATGCAAGTGGCATCACTCGTTCACCCACACCACCAATGACTGCAAAGAGCTACGTCGCCAGATCCAAACGGCGATAGAGCAAGGCCGTCTGATCCTGGGGCAATTCGCCATGAAAGTAGACACTAACCCGTTTCCCGGCGTCAACATGGTAGAACACAGCCAGTCCACAAGGCGTCAGTTGGATTTCTCGTTCGATGTTAATATGGCAGGACCTATGTACCACCGTGGCGCATATAAGGAAGAAGACGGTCGCTCTCGGAGCAAAGAAAGAGAGGAGGCTGGTCCACGCGACCGGCCCAGCTACAATGACAGGCGGTATTTAACTAAGGAACAGGTGAGGAGCGTGCGATATCAGAAGCCACATTCCACGCATCTCCTTAACAAGTATGAGCATCAGTATGACCGACGTCGCCGGCGCGATGGAGACGATGAAGGATATGAGCACCTCGCTAGGGGACCGCCAAAAGAAAAGGAAGGCGTGGACAAACATTGGGACTGCCCTTTCTTCAAGTATTGCTGGGACGCAGGAATGAGCCGATTGCCTACAATCGACAACTGCCCAGAATGTGGCCAGCAGAAGGAGGACACGGGGCCAGTGTCAGTCTTCAAGCGTCTAGGGCCTCTCCCACCTCAGAGCCGATACAGGGAGTCCGCTCGAGCAAAAGATCTCGAGGAGCCAATGGATGACAAAGGAAAGGACAGATATCACCGTCCAAGGTGGTGTCCCGACGGACTCAGACACACCCAAAAGCGTAGAGTGCAGCGGCTGCGTAACTTGGAGGAAGCCGAAGCGCAGTATCTCTACGCTTTAAAGAAAGCACGGCCCGATTTGGCCGTTAAGATTCGGCAGACCTTGGAAACGGAAGATCGCCCGAAAAGGTAAGAGTGGCGCCCTAAACCGGTAAAAGCCGATGCAAAGACATCGGCCGGCACAAACATGGTGTTTACACTTCCGTCAGAGTTCTGCGCTCCAAGAGCCAAAGAGCTACCAGTGGCAGAGTTGGACTGCGGCCCACGACCGGTTATCTTTGAAAAGCCACAAGAGAAGGGCTACAAACATCTGAAAGCCCTGTACCTGCGAGGTTATATCAATGGGCAGCCTGTCCGCAAGATGCTGGTTGACACCGGAGCGGCAGTCAATATAATGCCATACTCCATGCTACGGCGTTTGGGACGCTCCACTGCAGATTTGATCAAAACCAACGTCACGTTAAGCGACTTCAACGGCCAAACTTCAGAAACGCAGGGCGTGCTGAACGTGGATCTGACCGTGGGCAGAAAAACCATCCCTACGTCATTCTTCATCGTGGATAGCAAAAGCACCTACGCTGTCTTGCTAGGGAGAGATTGGATTCATGCCAACTGCTGCATTCCATCCACGATGCACCAGTGCCTAATACAGTGGGATGGAGATGAAGTGGAGGTCATTCATGCAGATGATTCTATCGAGATCTCCATAGCTGGCATGAACATCTGGGAAGCAGAAGACCAAGAGTCGATCTCTGGAATCAGTCTAGACGGCTGTGAGCGCATTGAAGCTACAAAAAACAAGGTGAGGCTGGTCTTATCCACTGTCCTGACAGAGTAGCAAAGTCCGGCCGATCCCTGCGATCGGCCACAAAAAATAAAAAGCAGCAATCTTATGACAAACAAGTCATGCAGTCGTAGCAGGGAGGTGCCCTGCCATTGTGGAGAACAGATAAGTTGTAAACCTTCCTTGACTGATGCAATGAAAAAGGGGGCCGATTCCGGCAATCGGCCCAAACTATCTTTGTTATCCTCACCAACTGTTTGTCCCGTGTTTAGCATCGATTTAACAGGTGATGGAAAGCTAGGGTATGGGTTTACATCCGCTGATGAGCTAGAGGAGATTGACATCGGTCCTGGGGATAAGCCAAGACCAACATTTATCAGCAAGAAGTTGGATCCGAATCTGCGGGGTCCGATGATAGCTCTGTTGAAAGAATATCCAGATTGCTTTGCCTGGGATTATACAGAGATGCCTGGGCTAGACAGGAGCATCATCGAGCATCGACTCCCACTTAAAAAAGGATTTCGGCCATTCCAGCAGCGAGCACGACAGATGAAGGCCGAAATTTTGAAAGAAGTCAAGAAGGAGATCGAGAAAATGTTGGCAGCCGATTTAATCAGGCCATGCAGGTATGCTGAGTGGATTTCTAGCATCGTACCTGTAGAGAAAAAGGATGGCCGCTGGCGTGTTGCCATAGATTTTCGGGATCTCAATAGAGCTACTCCGAAGGATGAATATCCGATGCCAGTAGCAGAGACGTTAATCAACGCAGCTGCTGGTCATAAAATCTTGAGCTTCATGGATGGCAATGCCGGTTACAACCAAATTTTTATGGCTCCGGAAGATATACACAAGACTGCATTCAGAGTCCCAGGTTCGGTGGGGTTGTTTGAATATGTAGTCATGACGTTTGGACTGAAGAACGCCGGCGCCACGTACCAAAGAGCCATGAATTACATCTTCCATGATCTGATCGGCAAGCTAGTGGAAATTTATATCGATGACGTGGTGGTCAAGTCAGCTTCAGTACAAGGACACTTGGATGACCTGCGACACGTCCTGGACCGAACAAGAAGATTCGGGCTACGGATGAATCCAAAGAAGTGTGCCTTCGGTGTGACGGCCGTTCAGTTCTTGGGCTTCTTGGTCCATGAACGAGGAATTGAGATCGGCCTGAAAAGTCAGGAGGCAGTGCGAACAATGAAGCCACCTACCACGAAGAAAGAACTGCAGTCTCTCATCGGCAAGATCAACTTCGTCAGAAGATTCATCTCCAATCTGTCAGGAAGGATAGAACCGTTCATGGGACTTGTAAAGATTAAATCTGATGAGGAGTTCAGCTGGGGGGCAGAACAACAACGAGCCTTCGACGAGATCAAAGAATATCTGACGAAGCCGCCAGTATTGGTCCCGCCCCAGCCGGATAGGCCATTCTACATTTACTTATCAGTAGCTGACACGTCCATCGCCTCAGTGGTGGTGCAAGTTTATGATGGGCTGGAGCGAGTTGTATTTTACATCAGCAGAAGGATGCTGGACGCAGAGACAAGGTATCCTGAGATCGACAAGTTGTGCCTCTGCCTGTTTTTTACCTGCACCAAGCTGCGCCACATTCTGCTATCAGCAGAGATTGTCATCATATGCAAATCAGATGTCATAAAGCACATGCTGTCGGCTCCTATGTTGAAAGGCCGACTGGGCAAATGGATGTTTGCATTATCAGAGTTTGACATCCGGTATCAACCCGCGAAAGCAGTTAAGGGACAGGCATTGGCCGACCTTATCGCTGAAAGGATCAACACTAATATAGCAGCACTATCTATACGAGCGTGGGCTATGTTTTTCGATGGATCGGTTTGTGACGATGGGTGCGGCATCGGCGTGCTACTCGTGTCGCCCCGGGGGGCAACATTCTCCTTCTCCATCAGGTTGTCTGCCCCTCGCACCAACAACGTCGCTGAGTATGAGGCGATACGCAAGGGAATGGAGTTGCTCATCGAAGCTGGAGCAGAAGCAGTGGAAATTTTTGGAGACTCCAAGTTGGTGATTTCTCAGCTCACGGAGGAATACAAGTGTGAGAGCGAGTCGCTCTTCCCATTATGGCTGCAATGCCGTGAGATGATGGCACAGTTCCGGTACATGAACTTCACCTGGATCCCGCGGTCGCAGAATACCGAGGCGAATGATCTTGCACAAATGGCTTCAGGCTACAAGGACGTAGCAGAAGGAGCCGATGTTCAGGTACAGTTCCTGGACGCAGACGACTGGAGAGCCGATATCTTCAATTACTTGAAGGATTCGGCTCGGGGGGCACCTAAACAGATAAGTTACAAGGCCATGAAGTATGTGCTCATTGGGGACGACATGTTTTACAGGACTCTGGAAGGGTTATTGCTCAAATGTCTGGGGACAGCCGAGGCCAATCGGCTCCTGCACGAGGTACACGAAGGCGCCTGTGGAACTCACCAATCGGCTCACAAGATGAAGTGGTTGATCAGGCGATCAGGGTTTTATTGGCCTACCATGCTGGAGGACTGTTTTAAGTACTACAAAGGGTGTCAAGCATGTCAGAGATTTGGAAAAATTCAGATGGTACCCGCGTCAGCAATGAACCCCATCATCAAGCCTTGGCCATTCCGAGGTTGGGGCATGGATATGATTGGCAAGATCAATCCTCCATCAAGAAAAGGCCACATGTGGATTTTGGCCATTACGGATTATTTCACTAAATGGGTTGAAGCCGTCCCTATGAAGTCCGTGAGCTCAAAGGATGTTATCGATTTTGTGAAGGAACACGTAATTCATAGATTCGGGATCCCCCAAACGATTACGACCGATGGAGGTTCGGTCTTCACTTCTTACGAGTTTAGAGAGTTCTGTGAGGACACGGGAATTAAACTGATCCGATCATCTCCGTACTATGCTCAAGCAAATGGGCAAGCTGAAGCGTCCAACCAGAGCCTTATCAAGCTGATCAAGAGGAAAATCGATGAGCACCCTAGGCTTTGGCACGAGGTTTTGTCAGAGGCTTTATGGGCTTACCGCATGTCATGTCATGGAGCGATAAAAACCTCGCCATACCATCTAGTCTATGACAAGAAGCCGTATTGCCCTGGGAAATTACGGCTGCATCGAGACGTGTCACTTTTCAGAACGACCTAACGACTGAAGAATATGCGGCCCTGATGAGTGACAGTGTTGAGGATCTGACTGAGCTTAGGCTATGGTCGCTTGAGAAAATCAAAGAAAACAAGGCCAAAGTAGCTCGTGCATATAACAAGAAGGTGAGACCGAAGGAGTTCCACGTTGGCGATTTGGTATGGGAAGCTGTATTGCCATTGGGAACTAAGGATGCAGCATATGGTAAATGGTCTCCGAATTGGCACGGGCCATACAGGGTCGATCAAGTTTTGAGGGGGAACGCGTACATGCTAGAGGAGCTGGATGGCGTGAAATTCCCAGTGGCTGTCAACGGTCAGCATCTCAAGAAATATTTCCCAAGCATGTGGGATGATGGACAGTGAGGTATGGGGGCCGATACATGAAATCGGCCAACAAAAAAAAACAAAAATATAAAAATGTATGTTTCCCAAAGCATGTGGGATGATGGACAGTGAGATATGGGGGCCGATACATGAAATCGGCCAATAAAAAGATACAACCGATGCACAGCCATCGACTCTAGGGGTTCAGACTGTTACAAGCAGGTGCCAGGTTACATAAACGAGCTACTGAAGAAATGCCACGAAGGCGTGAAGGGCGTCAGCACGGACACGGTCCACCTCAGCGATCTCGGCTTCGTCATCTTCGTCCTTGCCCGTCACGAGCTGCTTGTTCAGGATACGTATCTCTGCCAGATCAGTCTTCAGTTGACCTCTGAGGCCTTCTGCTTCGTCGTGGGAGCGGGCGATGGATGCTTCCTTGTCACGAATGAGCTGTTTAGTCGCCCGGACCTTTTCTTCAAGATCTTCCAACTCCTTTTTTAAGGAGGCGAGCTCGGCGGTACTGGCAGAGGTGTCAGTTTTGGCATCCAGAGACGCCTTTTTCTCGTTGAGCTGCTGACATCTGTCTGCAATATTGGCCTTCAGCGGAAGTTGGGCACGACGCAGGTTGATCCTTTCACGAGCTAGCTTCACTCTTGACCCGTAGAAAGACAGAGTTACAACGGGCCAAAGCTTCACCTGCAATGCTACTGGGAGTTGGTCTTTTATTTCAGCAAGAACGCTCTTCACCTCCTCAGAACCCTCGATAAGCTCTTCGATCGGGGAAGACAGCAAGGCTCTAAGACGTTGGAATTGAGGTAGAACAGCCCTGGCTTGTGGTTCATCTGTGGCGACAGAGGGAGTTGGTTCGATGGATTCAGGGTCGAACGTCAGCAAGCCTGAAATATCACAACTCTGCCAGCCCGAAAGTACGTCAGTATGTGTCCAACATGGAAGGATTAGCCGAAAGAAGCTAACGTACCTCTCCTAAGATCGAGGGGATTGCGGATGATGAGGCAATCGGCTTGTATGTGGCTGCTGGAGGCCTGGCCAAAGGGGTAGCCGTTTCGTCTGCACCTTCGGGGATTGCTGAATCCGGCTCGGTTAGGGGCATCGGCACTGCCCCAGCCTTCCCACTAGAGACGTCAGTCGTCTGCATTGAAGGTGTTTAGCCGATGTAAGTGATGATGAATCGGCAGATAAGAAGGAATTAAGTGGTAAGAGCATGAAGGGTGATGATTTTCGAAACCTCCTGGCTCGACGAAGAAGTTTGCGGTCCTTTGCGAGCTCTATTGGGACCCACAGTTGGCCCCGCCTCGACTGATGCTCGGGGGGCAGCAGGTTCAGGAACGGGCCTTTTCCTGGGAGCCGATGGTGGCACATCTGGCTGGTTTGGTGTGGCAGTCCTCTCAGAGTCTGTTGGGCTCGATTCTCCTTGATCAGGTTGTGTGTCCTCGTGGGAGGTGTCTTTGACAGAAGCCTGCAAGAGGAGGAAAGCTATTAAACACGAGCATGTCTGCACGGATGAAAGAACGAGAAGGATCGACCAAGACATGGATCAGCCTACATGTGAGCTTTCTGGAGAAGGGCTCCGGCGTCTTAAGGTCTTCCTGGCAGCTACATTCCTCACCATCGTTCTTGTCTTAGTTGGAACTCGGGGAGCAGCTGATTGTGAAGTTACTAGTTTCTTAGAAGCCGATTGTGGTGTGATCGGCTGTTTCTGCATCATGACCTTTTTCAGAGGTGGCGAGTTTTTGCAGAAGAGGACCACAGGAGCTGGTGGAAAGAACTCAAAGGGGGAGCCATCACTGTGCGTAGGTTCAGGGCCATCTTGTTGCTGCAAAGAGAAAGAGTGGGTTAGTAAAAGAGTTATTTGCAAGCTGCATCAAGAAAATTTACAAGTAGTGGTACCTGTTCCACGGGGATGTCATAGTCAGCGTCGAGCTGTTTCAGCAATGGTCCCAGAGCTCTCCTGAAGGCGTGAGTCTTCCACATCGACCACCAATCTTCGAAGCCATCGGTGGATGAGGCGAAGGTGAGGTCGTTGGGAATTGGGATGGTCAGAGCATCAAAGAAGGAGTAACACCTTTGACTGGTGAGAGGATCAGGCAGGTCGGCTCTGCTCTCTGTCAGGTGATGAAGAAAGAGATGGGGAGGTACTTGTCCAAGGCCAAATTGCCGAGCCACTATGACCGGCTGGTAGAATTCATACCCAGGCTTGATGATTCTATTGGATGTACTCATGCCAACTGGAAGGAAACATGGACGGATCACAATGGAAAAGAGTTGCCGGGTGCTGGTGTCATCGGCAAAGCTGTCTAGCCTGAAGGAGATGGGATTCTCAAAATGTTCTGATTCTTCCATGTAAGGGAAGAAGGTAGGATTATCCAGGCCTTGGAAGAAAATACTGAACCACTTGGAAGCTTCCTGAGGGGATAGTTTGCTACCTGGCAGTCTATACAAAGCTTGGCCATAGCTAGTGCATCGGATCTGCCTCCCTTTGACATCTGGAAAGGTGCAGCTCGCCAAAAGGGGGAAGTTTGGGACGTGGTTTTGAAAATACAGCTGAGCCCATAGCTGGATGAACCACCAAGGACCACCTGTTTTGACTGCTATGCCAGAGAACAGCTTGACAGACATCAACTGGAGATATCGGTAGACCTCTCCAAGGAACAATTTTCCGATGCCAAGTTGAGTGCCTTTAGCGAGTTCATAGGCCAGGGAGAGGTAATTTTTGGTTGGAGCAAGGGAAGGGCCACAGAATATGAAATGTTCTAGCCAGAGGTTGAGGAAAGCCGTGTGTTCTTTCTCGGTGACAGGACCCCTAGTTTTCATGTGATTTTGAATATATGCGCCCCAGTTTGTGCATTCTGTTTTGGAAGACAGTTTGTAGGGGACTTTGGTCAGTGTAAAAGCAGAAGGACTGGGTGATGTAACATCCAGACCAGTAATCATCACCACGTGTAACAAGGTTGGTGACATAGGGCCATGACCGAACATGAAGCAATTCAGAGCGTCAGACCAGAAGTAGCCGATGGTTTTGAGAAGATTCTCATGTTTCTCAAGAGGAGACAATGACAAATGCAAGGCATCGGCTATTCCCGTGGTTTCCCATTGGGATTGGTAAGCTCTAGCTACCCTGCTGAACCAAGTGACCCAATGTTCAGGGGGATTAGGCTAGGCTCGCAAGCAGTCGGCCCAAGAGTTTAAATCTAGGTCTTGGCTTACGAAGGGGATTCGGTTTGCTTCGCAAGAAATCAGATGGGCCGGACTAGATGCTGCACGAGGGCCAAGGCAGAGAGAATTTGGGAGAGAAGGATGTGGCAGCAGGATGTCTGAAACCTAGAAAATTTAATAATGGAATAAGGCATTAATTCAGGTATTCGCCATTAATTCTAGCATCGCGTTCAGATTGCGGGGAGCAGGCGTACCTTCAGACCGGAGACCTCTGGGTTGGTGTTGGATGATTCCGCCATCTAGTTTGCTGGCGGAGATGGATCTGTGCAAGTTGGGGATCGAGGGGTCTTGTCGCCGTGAACTCGATTTGGTCGATGAGCAATTGGAGATCTGGGTCGCCCTTTTTGAAGAGGGTCGCAGGTTACCGTTTGAAACTGGAAAGTGGCCGCTCAGATTTGTCTAAGTATGCGACCGAACTTGACTTTGTCAACGTTTTTGGGAAAGCCGATGTTGTACCATCGGCTCTTTGGGCTGTGACTTGGTTGACTGTATGAGCGCAGCAGGGTAAAAGCCGATGCGTTGCTATCGGCTTCTGGAACATCGACCTATGTGACTATCGGCGAAATTGGGTCGGAAAAGCAATCTTCGAGTTGGAAAAGCAATCTTCGTTCATTCAAAAGCTGATTGCTTACAAAAGGAGCTGGTTGCTTACAAAAGGGAATCTACTACTACTACTACTGATTCCTAATCTAGAGGCCAAGGTCGTCGCCGCTGTCTTCGCCACCGTCTTGTTCGCTGTCATCAGCGCTGCTGCCGGCGTCGTCTTCGCTGCTGCTGATCCAGATGCCAGCGGGGGCCTCCTCGTCCTCGTCGTCGTCTTCGGTGTCCTCGCTGGACCCGGCGCGGAAGTACTTCACCGGCTGGTACTCGTCGGAGGAGTTGTCCTCCTCCGCTTCCTCCTCCTCGTCGGAGGAGTCGACGCCGTCCCAGGACATGGCGTCGTCGGTGCTGTCCGCCTCCAGTTCCCCATCGGCAAGGAACTGCAGGCCCTCCTCGCCATCGGTCAAGGACTTGTCGTCCTCGGACCAGGTGGCGAAATCCCAATCCCTCTCGTCCCACCATTGTGGGGCGAGAGCATTGTACGCCGCCGTCGGCGGGTGCTCTGGCGTCGGTTTCCGGTCGCTCATTGAGTTGGAGGCTTGGGAGGACAGGCCAGATGAAGCAGAGGAGGCCATGGCGGAGGAAGAGGGTTTTTTCGGCGGAGGAAGAAGGGTTTCTTGGCTGATGGAGGAAGATGGGGCTGCAAACTGCTAAGATGAATATAAATAAGGGGAATAGTATGAAGTGGTTCAATGCTATAGCGGTTTCCCAGAATGTGCTGCCGAAATTGTCAAATCATGTACTGCGGAGAAGTGGAGAAGAGAGGGCATCATGATGAGGGGGTGGCGTGATGATTCTGTTCTGCAACGCATTCTGGCAACGCGTAACCCGATACAGAAAAAAAGAGGAGAAGGAAAAAACGGAGTGGTTTTGGAATTATTATTGCCAAAACCAGGGGGGCATGTGTTATCGCCATATTTTGGCCAAAGAAGGAGTTGGGCCGCAATCAAGATGGGCTTAGAAGATACGTATATGCGACGTGTTGTTGAATCGGCCTCGTGCGTTGATTTGGGCTAAATTGCCCGTGTATCTTATATTGTAATAGGTTCCGTTTCGATTTAGGTAAGAGATAGAATTGTAGAGTTATTCCAAAGGTAGAAAGTCTCCGGACTATAAATATGTACCTAAGGTTATTGAGAAAAGGAGGACAATCACGTTCACAACAAACACAATCTCGGCGCATCGCCACCCCTTGTTTCTAGGGTTTTTCTCGGGTAAGTGCCATTGCGATTATTTGGTGTTACTCGTACTGAAGCCTTGTTGATGGCGAGTAACACTATTATCATAGATTTGTTTAGGCTAGCATCGGTACTTTTTGCTATGATCGTTTAGATATGCTGCCTCTAGTTATCTCGCCGCCTTTGCACCTTTTCCCGGGTGTAAGGGTGGCACTTTGCTTGATCTTTATTTAAGTCGATTTGATCTGTTATAGTTGTGTCTTGATCTCCAAGGTTTAGTTTGATATCTACATGATCAGGCCTTGCAAACGGGTTGAACGATCCAGTAGTATGGAAGATACGGTTTACCAATCCAAGAGGAGTTGTTCCGGGAATTAACGTTACGTTGGTTTTTAGGCCTTCTCTAGAGTTGGTTTTCTATTATCTTTTGTATTTACCAGGCTCAATTACGTGTAGGACGTTCCAATTATGTAGTGAGAACATTAAACTATCATAGATCGATTTAACTTGTAACGATGAAGCAAAACCCCATGTTATCATAGATCTAATGCAGAACCATGGGTTAATCGGCTCTAGGAGCCGATTCACAGGGAAACCTGGGAGCCGGTCACGGCTCGAATTTTACGTATACTTGTTTACCATGCAGGAAACCAATCAAAGCAATCCTTCACCTTCCTGACCAGGTATAGGTCAGGTGGCACGCCCTCGAACCAGCCAGGGCGCGTGCCGGAGTTTTGCGGGCCGTTGCCCGAGGGACCAGGGCCCACCAGCAGTCCTGGGAGCCTCTCGGCTCTTCGTGTTGCCCGTCGCTGCTCGCCGGTGGGTTTTGGTAGGCAACAAAGGTAGATTGAACAAGATAAAGGAATGTCCATTGAACAGATGAATGAATTCTAAGAGCCGATGTCAGACTCTTCAATGCATGTCTAGGCATATTTATTTGACATGCAAAGATCTATATTCCTTCTCTTTAGTTGTAGAACCTTATGCCTGGCCTATTGACAAGGTTGTTTTGCAACCAGGTGTAGCAAGAACGGTGATAAAAATCTCACAGATGATGAGGTCAAAGAGGTTAGTAGCATGATCACTAAATCTTCCCGCCCTTCTCCTCAAAGCTTCTATAAAATATCAAATTTTCTATATGTGTAAGATTGTGCTGACCATCTCATCAAACAAGATTGCCAAGTCGAAGAAATATACAACGACTTATAAGGCTATGCCTTGCTTATCCTGGAAAAGCTGAACCATGATGGCCGTGGTTACATTGAGGTGCCAATAAATGAAAACCTAATCACTTCTTCCCAATGCACCAAGGACATGCACTGATACATAAAGATCAAGCTATGTCTAAATAGAGATATGGCAACTAGAGAAACTATTTTATGGATGCAAACTCGGACCGTGTCCATGGGAACGTACACGAAGACTAGGAAGATGAGTGTCGCTGTTAATAACTTGCTCATTCTTCCATCATTGCCCCGCTTCATGTCCATAATAGTGTCAATATATTGACGTGGGCATCTCGTGCCTCCAGCAAGGAACAATATCCGTCGAGAAACCGGTCGACCAGGAAGACAGAGAACATATTTAGGAAAACAAGTTGTGGTGGAGAACACATCCGAGTAGCTAGGAAAACAACATAAATAGTACAAGTAGATTAATGAAAAACACTCTATCGGATGATAAACACTCTATCGTATTAGTTTGATTTGCACTTGTAAGAGGAAAATGTACACGTATCATATGCTTATCATCGCTTCATGTTATCATTACAGTAGCATATTGTTTCATGTTGCTATTGGAGTAGTTCAGATTTTCTAAATATTAGTCTGATCCATGTCAAGGGCTGCCAAGTTTAAATGGACCTTGTCCTTGTCACATAGGCTTCATCACATGTCGAATGCCTGCTAAGTGAGATAGGTATCGATAGGGCTAACATGTTCTAATGAGTCCTCAATGCATAGACCGTTGTTGTCGCTCGCGAGGCCAGCTCGTGTTGAGCATGGATGTGTCGCTCTCAAGGATGTGGACGAACATAGGTTAAAGTCGAGAAGTTAAGAGAACGAGCCATGGGAAATAAAGTAGCTAGAAAGCTTATTTATACACAGTTGAGAGGGATATGTATAGAGTAGTAGTCAGGAGATATGAAGCAATCAGATAGAAGGGTTATATGCATGAGATAACTAAGGAGTGACATGCGGTACATGGAACATGATCTATGGATAGGGCGTGAGTGGATCTATAACGAGAAAAAAAAGCCGAATGTTTAATTGGGGGAAAGAGTGTGTAGGATGTTGTGGCGACGGTCTTTCTAATCACTCGTATGCTAGCAACAAAACTAAGCCAAACACATAAAAAAATAATTTAATAAACATATTTAAGCTCCGTTGCGAAGCACGGGTATTCAACTAGTGTGACATTATTACTCTGGTTCTACTAATGCAAATCCTGATCTGATCTGTTGCGTTTTAGATCAGGCGGCAGGTGGACAGAGAGGCAGTCGGTCACGCAGGTACATGGATCCAGTTCCCAACTACACCTTCTCGTCCTTTCCTCACTTCCATCTGGGTCCCATCGTGTTCGACAAGACAAGCACAATATAGTCCTGTCTGCCACATGGCCCCACCCCTAACGGACCCCGTTTCTCCCACCTGGAAACGTCGTCTCCCAACGGAAGCACCCAAGGCCAAGTCGCGACGCCGGTAGCCCTCCTCACTCCTGCTTAACCATCCTCGCCGGCGGATGCGACCACGGAGGCGGCGGCAATGGCGTCCTCCTCCGCTGCAGAGCCCGGCGTCCGCATCTCCGATCGGAGTAAGCTCTCTTTTCGATTCGTCTTCAGCTTGATTTGGTCCTGGTCTCCTCCGCGTCTGGTCCTGATCTGGCGTCTGGGGGTTTCTCTTTCGCAGCGAGGAGGTCGCCCCTGGGCTTGAGGGCTATGGTGCTCCTGATGCACGTGGTGTTCGTCGGCGCCGTCTTCATGCTCGATTCGACCCTCGATAGGCGGATCCGCGAGGAGACGTGGTACAATTCCCACCTGATTTTTCCGACCAAGTTCGATTTATTGCATTTTTGCTTTCTTTCCAAATTTGAGATGCCCCTGTAGATTACTATGAAGCGGTCAAAGCCTGGTTCCCGCTATAGGTATCACTAAATTGTCGTTTCCCCTGTTCTATTGTTCTGTAGAACCATATAATCTGTTCTGATTCTATGACAAATGTTGCTGTTGGGTGCTCGCGTGCTAGTCGTCTCCGTGTGACCAGCTATTGATGCATAAATCATGTAGTTTTACACGGTGGAGAGGTAGTTTGTGTCAGTGCAGTTTCTGCTTGGGACATTCCAGCTGGAGTGTGTCAGGATCACAGTTCCCAATCTTATTATGACTCCAGAAATTATGATCAGCATGAAAATATGTTATACCATTATTCTTTTCGTATCACACATTTATACATTATGATTAGGCTGAATAAAAGTTGTCTATTCATTTTTTTTCTTTTTTCGCTGAGGATCTCTATTTGGTATCATTTTATTACAGGTATATTGGAGTGTATGGGGTGCTTGTTCTGATCACCTTAGTCCAATACTTCTACACTGCTGGTTCATCACCAGGGTATGGAATAGCCTTACTGAATCTGGTGGCGTACCTATTATTTATTGAATGAATATGCCAAATGACTAACTTTGTGCTCTTTGGGGCTCCTGCGCTGACAGGTATGTTATTGATGCAATGCAAGCTGGTGGTAGGATGCATGCTACCTTCGTCAATACGGCCATTCTTTCAAAGTAATGTCATAATCACGATTGCATACAAGTGTTGATAACTTGTAAGAGCTATACACTGATTCTTATACTTTCTTGTGTGTGTGTTTTTGATGATTAAGAAAAGACAATCCAGTTCAAAACATGGAAGCTTAAAGCCCCCCATGAACCAGCCTCAACTAGAGAAACTTAGCCCAGTCTCTTCTACATCATCATGGTTGCAACAAATCGTGAATCTTTATCCCCCTGGGTCAAGCAACAGGTAAAGCTCCAGGGATTATTATTTAGTGCATTTGCAGTAGTATTTGGTTTGTGTTTTTGCTCACTGTTAGATGGTTTAACATTGTCTTATTGTATTTATAGGGACTGGACTTGCGCGTACTGCAAAGTTATGCAGGTTTTGTTTTTTTTCTAAGTACATCGTATTAAAGCTTCCATCTGATATAGAAATGCTCTACATGTTTATTGTTTAAAATCGACGTATTGAAACTCCACCTAGTGTTAGTTGGTGACACAAGGCACGAGGCATCTTTGTGAGCCTTGAGTTGTATCCACATACCTTTGGCTTTATTTCACAAAACTCATTACAGCAATGTTTAATAATTGCTAATTAGATCTTCAAGAATTCAGAAATTGGAACGACAGTTGGTTACATTTGGTGATATACTTGAATTAGTCTATTTGCAGCCTTTCTTTCAGATTGGTACCCAGCCTGCATTTTCTGTTGCCAATACACTGATTTGAGTTATCTACCCTTCAACCTTTTTCCATGTAAAGCTGTTGCTGATTGTCTAAGTTAAGTTTTTCTACATTACACTTCTGCAGCCACCTCGTACCAGGCACTGTCATGATTGTGATAAATGTGTCCTTCAGTTTGACCATCACTGTGTTTGGCTTGGAACATGCATCGGCAAAAAGAACCATTGTCGGTTTTGGTGAGTTTTGACATGTATATTTTTCACATGTATAATGATAGTGTTGCCTTTTGTACATGTTGCGTATGTTTTTGTTGCACATTTTGTATGTTCTACTGTGCATTCTGTAGAAATTCTCCATGTCTACGAGCCTATTGTATCCACTTAAACTTCATAACACTCCATTAATGTGACTGGCAACACATATGCTTTGGTGTATTAATACCATCCAATAAATAACACTCCACCCGGTCACAAACTCTTGATTTATTTCTTACCTTGTGTTTTACCCAGTGTCCAACATGGACATCCTTATTTGCACAACACTCTGTATTTAAAAAATATATATACAATACAAGCATAACAGTGTGAAAGTACACTTTGATGAATCGCCCTCTGTTAATTTCATGTGACTAACCTAAATATTTGAAAAAAAAGTTGGTCAAAGTTTAAAGTTGATCCATGCTTTGCACAGTTCAGGAATTTGTGAGTGAAAGTAAAGTGGAGCAGAATAGAGCCTTGAATTTACTAAACGCGTTGTAGATTTAGTTCTACAAGTTAACATCTATGTGGATTTGTAGTATCAATTTGTTCAAAACTGTTAATGTTAGGCAGCAGTTACAAAGGATGGATGCACCATTTTCTTTTGCCACCTATAAAGTTAAATTTAATCCGGTTAACTACACATGCTTTTTTTTGACTTTTGCAATTACACATTGGAATATCCATATTGCAGTACCTTATGATGTGTTAGATTCAATTATTAAGATTGTTCCTTCAGTTGTATAACAAATATTTCCTAGGTGGTACATATTTGAAGAAACAATCCTGTGTACCTGGACTGTTGCTCTGTATATTGAGTCACTGCATTTAGATATTGACAAGGCGTGGTAAGATGTTATTATCTTTTAATGCTCATTTCGTTCATCATATGATGTGGCTTAAAACCTTTCAGTTTGACCCTTATCTTTTCTTCTGATCGCTGGAACTTCTTTTTTATACCATGTCAGGTGGAAGGATTTTATTGGTGTAATCATGTTAGCAGTATTGATATTTATCCTACTATTTCTGCTGCTTCTGTTGATGTTTCATAGGTAATTTTTCTAAGCATGTGAAGTGTGTAGCTTGTATATGGGATTTTTAATTACTGAAAAAAATATCGAATGTTAGCTTTATTTATTTTTCCATGAATTGTTAAGTCGAGAACACATGTTATCTATACTTCAGGGGAAAAAAGAAATTCGTGAATTTGAGCATCGGTGAAAAACCGCTGTCTAAAAATGCATTGGAAGAGGCTAATGGTTGAACATATATACCTTCTCCAGTTTATTTTTTGTAAACAGACCTTCAATACCACACTACCAGTTTAGATCGAGTTACAATAGCGTATAATGCAGGTTTACCTAATAAGTTGCACTTCCGGGTTAACCCGGAGAATAGAGGATCATAGGAGATAGCCCAAAGGGAGGCGCTACTCGTGCCTACGCTTCTGAAGGATGGCCAGAATTTTAGCATTTTTTTGGACCATATTTTGTTGGACATGCTACGAAAGCATCAATAGCATGCAGCCACCACCTCAGAGAAAATAACGCGCTGCCTATAATGCATGTTCAGCTGAATTTTTTCCCTTTTCCTTTTTGCAGCTATATTGCTCTCACAAATCAAACTACCTACGAAGTTGCCAGAAGGAAGCGGATATTCTACTTAAGGTATGATTCGCATGCAAATCTAGACAAACATGAGCCAATTAATTCCTGACGGAGGGAATATGATTTATCATTGCTCTATCAGTAACTCGATATTCAAACATTGGAGCTGTACTACTTGCAGGGGAATTCCTGACAGAGTTCATCCATTCAGTAAAGGCATCTGTAGAAACATCTATGACTTCTGCTTCTCTAGACAGAATGGATTTGTTCTGGAAGCTTTACCCCCGCTGGAGGAACTGGAGGCTAGAGCTGCTCCTTACACATGCCGAGATATAATTTGCTGCCGTTGCTGTTGATACGTGTTGTACTGTACCATTCTTTACCCCCTAGCATGTGTTGTAATCCATTCTTCAGTCCTTTTTTTTTTCTCCAATGGAAGCAGGTCTTTCATGAGCTGCACCAATAGATGTCTCGAGTTCATTTTCATGTAAAGTCACATGTTCATCTTTACGCAAAAAAATGTGTATGTAGCCCTTGGGAGATATAGCTGTCCGTCTGTCCATATAGTGTGATCAATATATGGCTGGAATTTCTGTAACAGTACAACATATGTGGCTGAAAGTAGTTTTTTAGGACAGATGCCGGTGTTCAGTTCACTTTCTGGTGTC
This sequence comes from Avena sativa, assembly GCA_916181665.1. NCBI lineage: Eukaryota > Viridiplantae > Streptophyta > Magnoliopsida > Poales > Poaceae > Avena > Avena sativa. The sequence continues at coordinate 262,414,713 of OV702284.1, read as the reverse complement.
ATTTTTTTAATTGATCCGACTTTATTAATTAACTAAACAAATTACATAACATAAAATGAACTGACAGGCACACGAATGACAAAGATCTCTTATACAACAAAAAGTAACTTCAAAATCCTTAGACGTCGCTGCCCCTTGATCTAACATTGCATCTTTGTTTTCCTTCAAGCCTCTGGTGAAGATAGCTGTGGTGGGTCTTGAAAAGCGTCAATCCACAGTAGTGGGCGAGAGCCTATAAATCCCTTTGCAACGCACAGTATATCCTATAATTCGGCGTCTTAAAATCTCTTCGCAACGGGCTGTATCCGGATAGAGCGCATGGCGCCAGAGCAACCTCCACCGAAGACTTTAATTTGCAGCGCGTGAAAAGCGGCGAAAAACAGCCTAATTTGCAGGGCGTTGAAAGCGGCGAAAAACAGCCCTTTACCAGTAGCTGTAAAATAGAGCGCCAAAAACACCTTTTTCATATATATGCACTCAAAGAAGATTAAATAAACCAAACAAATAGACTAAAAATGAACACAAAATTTCAGATAGAGCCAGACCAAACGCGCTGGTCCCAACGCCGCTAGGAGAACAACCTGGCACGGCCTCTGGATAGCAATCAGAGAAAGGAACACAACTTGGATCGACCGCTAGCTAGCAATCAGCGACCAAGCACAATCTGGACGGCCACCAGCTGCAGGAGCAAGCGTTTAGCATAAAACTACCACTTTTCGCGTTAAATTTTGAAAAACCACCATTTTACGTTTGAATCGTAAAAAACTACCACCTTACGTCCGATTTGTTGCAATGTGCGCTAAACACCGATTTGAGTCGAATTGACACTAGCTCTGACAGGTTGGACCCATACAGAAGACGACGTCCGTCTTGCCGTTAGCACAGAACCGCTCAAATTACGAAAAACCACCAATTTACGTTTAAATCACAAAAAACCACCACATTTGGACTGTTTTTTGCAATTCGCACTACAATGAAATTAGCATCGAATTGACAGTGTTTCTGACCTAATTGTTACAACCAATTTGCTTAGGTGGAATGGGTCCCACTTGTCATCCCATTTAAGAAAATCTGGGTATTCTAAAAAAAAGGAAAAACTAGAGTACACTGGAGGTTTGACCCCGAGCCCCCAATCAAAGGCTCCGGTGCCGGTGGCTCGGACTCCCGCCACTGGCCACCCCGCCCCCATTCATGCGGCGAACTGACCATCCCCATCCCGCGGCAAGCTCAACCGCCACGTCCTGCGCCACTGTGGAGCTCGCCGGGGCTCGCCCACTCGGCACCGCTGCTCGCCGGAGCACGCCACCTCGTGCCACAGCATAGCTCGCCAGGGCTCACCCGCTCGGTCCCGCTGCTTGTCGGAGCACGCCACGCCGTGCCACTGCAGATCTCGTCCGCTCGGTCCCGCACCGCTGCTCACCGGAGCACGCCACCTCGTTCTACTGCAAAGCTCGCCCACTCGGTCCCGCGTCGCTACTCGCCGGAGAACGCCGCCTCGCGCCGCTGCAGAGCTCGCTGAGGCTTCTATCGCGCTGCAATTTGGGTTATAGAGGAGCTGCTGGGAGGGATGTCGTGTGGGGCTCGGCGGGCAAGGCGGCGACGACGGTGGCGATGGCCGATAGTGAGTAGCGGGGCCGGGGGTGGACGAGGGGTTTGGGGCAGAAGGGCAGGTGCACACGGCGAGTACGCTAGGAAGGCGGCGGCGACGACGGCCTGCCTTGCCGATGGCCTAGGGCGACGGGCGTGGTCAACGGGACAGACGGGATGGGAGACGTGGTTTCGGGCTGACATGGTTATACCCTACGGGTACACGACATCAGCATACCTGGTCCAGCCCAAGGAAGGCCCACAAGAATGTACGCGGCCCGTGGAGATTTTCGGGTGGCCCAAGTCCATGACATCTTCGGATCCTTGGAGAACAAGACTGGGACAGATAGAATATTCGAAAGGGGCAAACCCTAAACCTGTAACCGACTCGATCTGTGCCCGAGACCTGCCTAAACTCTATACAAAGGCTAGGAGGGCACGGCGAGGAGGACCAATCTTTTCCACCACATACACACCTTCACACCAGATTGCATCTGCGCACCCCTGTAACCTTCGGTTCCGCCATAATCAAGAGCAGACAAGAAGGAGTAGGGTTCTCCCTCTGGGGCCTGAACCTGGGTAAATCTTGTGTCCCCTGGTTGCTTGTCTGTTAACCGTTTCACGATCTCTAGCACCCCCATCTTCTCTAAAACCCAAGCTCATAACAATGGGCATTGACGAGATTAAACCTCGTCAATTGGCGCCATTTGTGGAAATTGGGGGCGTTGATTGTGCGATCGTGACGGTCCCGGCCAAAGCGATCTACAACTCCTCGGCGACGGAGAGCCATCTCCTCTTCGGCGCTTTCGACTTCACCGCCCACTCGCCAGCCACCATGAAGGACTTCGAGCCCGTAGGCGACGGGCTCGAGATCCTGTTCGGGAGCTTTTGCTTCCAGGTGGGCCAGACCGGTACTCTCCGCCTCCTAGAGCGGGTGCCACTGCCATCGATCAGGCCTGCCTCGTGGGCCCCGCATCCCAACGTGCTACGCACGTCAATACCGACAGATGAGTCATACGACAGCAGCAGCTGCAACTCAGATCTGTGCGATCCCCCGTCGGATGAAGGGACCTACGGTTCCGGATCCGAAAGCTGCGGCAACAGCGATCCAACTCGCGGACGCTACCAATGCGCCGTGGTCATCCAAAGCGATGTGGACCAACAACCACCAGGTTCGGGTGCCCACATACTGCCACCCAACCCACAGGGTAGAAACAGCAAAAACAGGAGGCAACCATCCCCCCGCCCAACAAGGACGACCCCGATGCCAATCGAGTAATCCACCTCAGCGAGGAAGGATGGAACCAGGCACACGAAGCCGTGGCAGGCAACAAGATCCTGCCCGTGGGTGCCTCACGGGACCTACTGATGGCATACCACCTGCTCCTCATTGAAGAGCACAAAAAGCAGGTGAAGATGCAAGAGGTGCTCGGCAAACGCAAGCAAGCGGCCTCAGAGTCTAGCGCACGGCGAGCTGCGCTCTCCGCCGTTGGCGGCTCCAGCTCGCACGACAATAATGCCAACAAGCATCGCTCTCGCATAGAGAACATGGATCCCGCTGCACGTCGCGAGGTGACTCGAACCCTCAACACGTCCTTCATGGAGATGGACGCCAACAACAACGTCATCCCGAAGACGCTGCAAACTGCGATCATGGCAGCCACAACATATCTCGTGTCCCATCCACCTCCGGTGGGGGACCCGAAGAGGGCCATGCACAAGTCCGCACTAGCCGGACTCGGAATCATTGGAGCTGCACTCCACGAAGAGGCTCCTGCGGAGCCGAAAAAGAAATCTACGGTCAGATTCAACCATAGCCCCAGACCCTCATCCGACGAGGACGAGCACGACCTACCTCGATGACGCAAGAGTCCACGATGTCACAACCACGACTACGACGCTCGAAACAACCTCGCTCAGTGCAAGGTCGACAAGGCACGCGCCAAACGCGTGTGCTCATCCGAATCCGAAGAGGATGATGACGAAGGAGAACTCTATGGAGCTCGATGCTTTAGCAGATCCGTTCGACGGACACGGATGCTAAGAAACTTTAAGCTTCCTTCGGACACTCCGAAGTTCGACGGCACGCAGGACCCCAAGGCGTGGATCAGCGACCACCTATCGTCTGTCAAGCTGCACGGCAGAAACAAAAACACCGCTCTGCAGTGCCTTCAGCTGCAGCTGACAGGCGCAACCCGGATCTGTCTCAACAGCCTGTCCTCGGGTTCCATCCGAAGCTGGGAAGAACTGGCCTACGGTTTCATCCGAAACTTCAAGGGTACCAGCAAGAGGCCAACCTCAATCGAAGAGCTGCGAGCATGGACTCAACGAACGGGTGAATCCATTCGCTCGTATATACTATGCTGGTCCAACATCAAGAACTCCGCGGCACACATCTCCGAGGAGAGAACGATCGACGCCTTCAAAGATGGCATCAAACGCCAGGACTTCAAGGAAGAACTTGGGCGAGTCAAGCCCAATACGCTCGACCACCTCATGGACATCGCCAACAGGTGGGCAGATGGCCAGGATTCCGTCCACCGAGCACACTCGGATGAGGAAGATGATTACGGCCGCAGACGCGAGCGCCGTAGCAAGTGGAGATCGTGCGTATACGACGATCGTGACGGACCCGACATGGTTGCGGCTGGCTACGCCGACCGCCGCAACGAAAGAAACCGCAGCAACGGCGGATACCATGGAAACAACTTCCGCGACGGAGGACGCCCAGCGCAAACGTGGCAACGCCGCGGCCACGACAACGAACCCTCAACATATGATAAGTTGTCGGGCCCATGCACCATCCACTTCTACATCGACAAGCAGGATGGCAAAAAGAAGGCCAGCCATATGCTCAAGGACTACCGCGAGTTCCAGAAACTCAGCAAAGGCTTGGCCCAGATGAGGCAGCCGATCCCGAACCCTAGGTTCGGACACGCACCTGCACCAGGCGATATCGCGCATGGAGCTCCTCCACCACCACCCGTGGGACCTTCGAATCACCCGATCGCACCCATGCAGAACAACGGCGTAAACGGGTACCCCGCGCTAAAAGGGTCATTGATGATCCAAAACGGGCGCCCAACAAACAGGGTGCAAAAGAATATCACTCGCCAGGTCAGATTGGCTGTGACCATGCGGTGACCCAGCATACCACTACATGTGTAGTACACTATAGTCGTTGACATGACATCAACAGAACACCGTTCTATAAATATCACATCCCTCAGAGTGGTACAACAGAAACATTGCAGGTCCATATTACAAACATTCACACATTATTATTATTACAATACCAGAAGTTCACGAATTCAAAAAGTTTCAACTTACAAACCAAAATATAAAGTGTTTCAGCGGAATTTAAAAGTAGCAACTCCGACTAGGAGTTGATCTCAGCAGCTTATTCTATAGATTTCATGTTGCTCGGCTCTGTTGGTTACTACTAACTAGGATACTTAGTTGGACTCGTTATCATCAACACCATAGCGGATTTCTTAATCCACTCCTTCAACGCCTCCTGACAGGTCAGGCTCCTCGTAGAACATATCTTCTTGACATTCGGCTGCATACATTGGCACGTCTTCGGGATCCTTAGAGTCTAAGCAAGGGATCAAAGGAAAGGATGAGTAACAGCGTTACCCACCAAGTTCATTATATGCAAGGTGTGAAGTTTGATGCTCTAACTACCACCTCGGACTATAAGTCCTTGGCACTATGCAGTTATTGTAAATATTTCTTCAAAGATTGATTTTATTATAAAAATCTATGACCATCAGCCTTCACAGGTTGACCAGAACTTTCATGGAGTTACTTTCCTGCCGCGTTTGTAGCTCCTTCCCGGAACAGGGAGTAATAAGTTACAATTCTTACACTCTGCAGAGGTACGTTACTTTACCCATGAGAGATCAACTCCTTGTTGCACAACCGGGCGTACTTTCCCATCCACAATTCCATGATGTGGGGCCCAGTAGTTGGTCCAAGCCAATCACTTCCCCCTTCGCGACCTCGCATGCCTCCTTGGTGTACACCATGCCCACATAATGAATTACGACAATGGTTTGTACAAACCGTTAGATGCCAGAACTATCGTGGAACGTTGAGGATTTCCACCCATATGCTGCATATCCTCTACAAATTACCAATTAATATGCATGCTACAAGGATAATAGCCATGACCTGCACATCCGGCTTCATGCGAGAGGAAGAAGATACAGCTGACTTCTCTGTCCCATTCTAAATCTCATGGCTAACGCGTAATATACAGCGCTAGAATCACTGATGTCAGGGGTTATTAAGTTCCTAATTGATCATTATTGCTGCAAATAGAACCCTAAGTTCTATTGCTCCATTATATCATCACTTAGGATGACATCTATGATTTCTTTATTTGTGAAAATAACATTTTCTTACTTTGGAATATATATATATATATATGATAACACACAATTTGCAAATACTTTGGTAAAGACTCTTTAAAGGATATGAGCAAGTGATGAACTTGCCTTGTGATGGAAAGTTAGTGAAGTCTGATGCTTGCACTGGACCTTGAGCTTCTATGTCTACAAAAACATCATTATTGCTCGGTAAGGATAATATTTAAAGAAGCAAAATGATTATGCAAAGTAATGTAATGCATCATTTAGCTTTATATGTATTCTTCCCCCATTGATTTAAATTATAAAAATTCTTTAATTGAGAAAGAATTTATAATTTTTAAATATTTATTGAATATTGTATTCTTTTTATTTTATTTTAATTTATCTGCCTTTTATTTAATTAATAATTCTTTTAAGAATTATCATTAATTACCAAAAATTGACATTAAATATTTGTTTAATATTTTTATAAAATACTATAATACAAATATATAATTAAAGTGATTTTTATTTATTTTTATCAACTTTCAATAATTTTGTAAAATTCCATAAGGGATATATAAATTACAAAATTCTTAATAAAATTTATATGTCTAAAATTTTATCTCTTCATTTATTTGGATAGTTTGGATTGTTGTGAATCCAAAAATATCTTATTTATAATTTTTGGACTTTTATTTTATTTTCTAGAATTTATTTACGTTTAGGGGCATTTTGGTCTTTTTCCAATTATTAAAACAGGCTCTAAATGATTTGGGCTGGCTTATTTTTATTGGGCCCTTGTGGCTCATTAGGCAAAGTCAAAACAACCACCCCGAAGGGTCCCTGGCCCAACCCAGCCCATCACTCCCTGTCTCTCTCTCGAGCTCACCTCTCTCCTTCTCCTTCCCCGAACCCGTGGTCAGCGGTGCTGTCGCTGGTGATTCGCGCCGCCGTGGACCGCCCTGGCTGCCGCCATGGTGCAGGAAGAGGTTGTCGACCCCGATCTTCCCTCCTGTCCAACTGGATTTGTACCTGGAGCCCTCCTGCGACCAGATCGATGCCGTCCCGAACCCTAGGGTTTGGGGTTGGCGTTGATCTGATGCTGCCGCTGCTGTTGTGTGCCAAGGAGATGCTTATCGCCCCCAAGCGTGGCTATGATCGTCGCCGTGGCGCTGTATGGGTCGCAGCGCCCCCTTCGGGGTGCTCCCCGTGCCGCCATGGTCGTCGGCCCCTCTGCTTCCTCTTCTATTCTACAACAAGGACCATCGGTGAGTGCTTCCTATCCTCTTGTGCTCTCTATGCTAGGCACTCCCATGCTAGATGTTGGTAGTGGCCTTCCTGGTTACTGTCCTGATTATGGTTCTTGGTTCTGCTTAGGGTTCATACCCTATTGTTGATTAAGTAACTAATGAATTGGATCATGTGTTAATGATCCTTGAACCTGTTAAGTGGTGACTTGCTGTGGCTTACTGTTGATAATTAGCTGTGGTGATGCTAGTGGTTTATCAGATGATTCTATGGATTAATTTTGATATGGTCAGATGATAAAGTTGCTCTAGAAGCAATACTTGGAATTCTAGTGGTTTAATAACACACCAATGTCATTACTTGGTTTATGACAGTGAGTGTTATGTGATGAAGTCACTGTATTAGCACTTGTTGGATTTAAGAATTCATATGTAGTTTGAGATCAAATGGTTTCAAACAGTGAAGATATACATAGGGATTTTCTTAATTATGATTCCTGTGATGACAGGAAAATGATTTGTAGTTGGTTGTTTGAATCTGTGAAGATTGAATGCTTAATCTGATTAGTGTAGAACTGTTCTTGTGACACCATCTTTGTATGGCACACAAGATTAGATTCTATATCTTGGTTTGGTTTGGTTCAAGCTTAAAATGAGTTTGGCATTAAAGATAAGTAGAAACTTATTTTCTTAAATCCCTAAGACCCATGATGTTGGCCTGAGGTTTAGGGATTAATCCTTTAACTTGTTGATTCACATGGATGGGTTCTGGTAGTGATACCAGCTATTGTTTCTTGAATCAAAGTTTGGGAAAAATGATGGTAGGCTTGATCACTTGTATAGATCCATAAGATTAAACTCTAAGGTGCTAATCTTGTCTTAGAGATGTGCCTAGAAGTTTAAATCTTAGCTATGTTCATTCTTGAATTGAAATATAGCTTGATAGCTAGATCAATGATGTTGTTCTGAGATTTAGTTGCATCCTTATACTTTTCTAATTGCTTTTAGAGTTTAAAACCTCAGTGATGGATTCACCCCACTTGGGTGCTTTCTGAGGGTTTGAATAAGAGACAGATCATGTATGCTTGTCTAATCTTAGACAGATAGATCATGTGATGGTCTATTTACTCACCACTGTCACTTGATGTGGGGTTTCATGTGGTTGATCTTGATCTGATGCTCCCCTGGTATTTCCAGCTCCTGGCTTGTCCTTGATCTAGCCCTTCTCCTCCTGGTCCTGATGGCTTGATCTTGCGCTTGCTATCCACCTGATCCACCCCTCCTTATGTCACCATTTTGGGTGGTGTGATCCAAGGTTTTGTTTGGTGTGATTTAGCTTGGCTTTGGCTGGGTTTAGCTGCTAGTTGTTGTTCTTGGTGTCTATGAACAAGAAAGTGATGTGGTGTTGTATTCCCACGGCCGTGCTGATGGTTTTATTTGGTTGTGCTGTTGTTGTGGTGCTGACAGCACACACCATGTAGTTTGGTGTGTGTGCTGCTTGTGTGCCTGCTGCATATATTGTGGATATGTTCTGGTTGTGAAGTTACCTTAGCTGGTTACTTTTACTTGGCTGGTGAAATTTGCCCCTCCTTGCTGTTTATTTGACTTATGGCTTAAAATTATGAAAGATACATTCTTTCATATTGGTGAAACTTGCCCCTTAAATACTCAATGATGAAAAAGTGAACAGTGCACTTCACTGTCAACTCTGAGAGTAAAATTATTCTAATCCTAACTTTCTTTTTCTTTTAAGTTTTTGTTTATTTTGCAGGTACCAGATTTGAAGATCAAGACTTTAGTTTAGGTTTTTATTTTTCTTTATAGATTAGTCACTTGTAATAACTCTCATATTCAATTGTAATCTTTAATTTATTTTTTTGTACTCTTTATTTTATTCTTTTTATTTGGAGAAAAATTTACCCACATTTTTACAGATGAATGATGCAATATTTCAAATTCCTAAATCTACCCTTCGTTAGTTCCTAAATACTGGGATGTTAAAGACTTCCCCCCTTAAATTAAAGTTCGTCCTGAAGTTTGTTAAGATGTAGCTGAATAGTTCTGGATAGGTTTTTCTTAAATACTCTTCTTTCTCCCAAGTGGCTTCCCTTTCAGGGTGATGTTCCCACTGTACTTTTCAATATTTGATTGACCTATTCCTTAACCTTTTCCAGTTTTCTTCCAAAATTTTATAGGGCTTTTCAACATAGGTCAAGTCTGCTTGTAGTTCTATCTCCTGATGTGTGATTGCATCATCTGGAACTTTCAAACATTTACGAAGTTGTGACACATGGAAAACATTATGCACTTGAGCCAATCTTGACGGTAACTCTAAAGCATAAGCTATAGTTCTGTTCTGACTCAATATCTTGAATGGTCCAATATATCTTGGACTCAATTTTCCTTTAACTCCGAACCTTTTCACCCCTTTCATTGGACTTACTTTCAAATATACCATATCTCCCACTTCTGGATGCCATGATATTCGACTTTGATCAGCATAACTTTTCTGCCTACTTTGAGCTATTTTCAGTCTATCCCTGATCTTATCAATGATATCTTGTCTTTCTTTGATATCGTCTAGTGCAAATTCTTTGCTGCTTCCAGGCTCATACCAACATATTGGTGATCTACACTTCCTTCCATATAGAACCTGATATGGAGCTGCCTTCAGACTACTTTGATAGCTATTATTGTAGGAAAATTCTGCCAATGGTAGATGATCTTCCCATGTACCTCCAAAATCTAATGCACAAGCTCTTAACATGTCTTATAGTATTTGATTGGTTCTTTCAGTTTGACCTCCAGTCTCAGGATGATAGGCTGTTCTAAAATCTAATTTGGAACCAAGTGCTTCATGCAATTGCTTCCAAAATGCTGAAGTAAACACTGATCCCCTATCAGTTACGATCTTTTTGGGCACTCCATGCTTACTTACTCTCTCTTTGATGTAAACTTCTACAAACATTTCGGCATTATCTTTCTGATTTACCGGAATAAAATGTGCACTCTTAGTGAGTCTGTCCACAATTACCCATATCATATCCTTCCGTTTAGGTGTCATGGGCAATCCCGTGATAAATTCCATACCTATTTCTTCCCACTTCCATTCGTGAATTACAAAGGTTGTAATGGTCCTGCTGGACTTTGATGTTCAGCCTTAACCCTTTGGCAAGTATGGCATTCTGATACATATTTAGCAATGTCCCTTTTCATGTTATTCCACTAGAATAATTCTTTCAAATCCATATACATCTTAGTACTTCCTGGATGTATAGAATATGGTGTTTCATGTGCTTCTCTGAGTATGACATCACTAATCTCAGTCACATCTGGAACGCAAAGACGGTCTTGAAACCATAAAGACTCATAATCTCCAAGGCAAAAAACTGATTTTTGCCCTTGAGATATCCTCCGAATTTCCTCAGCAATAAAAGGATCTTCTGCTTGATGTCTGAAAATTTTGTGCTTAAGATCACTGTCCTGCTCTGCAACTACCTGCATAGTAGCTAATCCTACAAGAACCTCTGTTCTAATGAATTGAAGCTCTAATCTTTCCAAGTCCATTTGTAACTCTTTTGGTAGCTCCCGATTGCTAGGCTGAATATCTGCACTCTTTCTGCTTAAAGCATCAGCTACAACATTTGCTGTCCCTTGAGTATAGTTGACTGTTAAATATAATCTTTGATTAGTTCCAACCAATGCTTCTGTCTCATATTCAATTCCTTTTGAGTGAAGAAATATTTGAGACTTTTATGGTCAGTGTATAACTCACATCTGGCTCCATAAAGAAAATGCCTCCATCCTTTTAGCGCAAAAACCACTTCTGCTAACTCTAAATCATGAGTTGGATAGTTGACTTCATGTGGTTTCAGTTGTCTTGAACCATAAGCAATCACTTTCCGATCTAGCATTAACATACAACCCAAACCTTCTTTAGGTGCATCACAGTATACTGTGAAGTCTTTTCATGTTTCTGGAACTGCTAAAATTGGAGCTGTGGTTAACCTGGTCTTTAACTCCTAAAAACTTGCTTCACACTTCTCATCCCAATTGAATGGTGTATTCTTTCTTAACAATTTGTTCATTCGTCTAGCTATTTTGGAGAAACCTTCAATGAATCTCCGATAATAACCAGCCATTCCTAAGAAACCTCGAATTTGCTTCACATTGGTTGGTGCAGTCCACTCTAATATTGACTGAACTTTAGATGGATTTTCAGCAATTCTATCTTTACTGATCACATGGCCGAGGAATTCTACCTCATCTAGCCAAAATTCACACTTACTAAACTTAGCATAAAGTTTATGTTCCCTTAGAGTCTGCAATGCTATTCTCAAATGATCAGCATGCTCTTCCTTATCCTTGGAATATATCAGAATATCATCAATAAAAACTATGACGAGCTTATCCATATATGGCATGAAGATTTTGTTCATCAGATTCATGAATATTGCTGGTGCATTGGTCAAACCAAATGGTACAACCAGGTATTCATGGTGTCCATATCTTGAGACAAATGCTGTCTTTGGAACATCTTCTGGTTTGATTTTTATTTGATGGTATCCAGACCTTAAGTCGATCTTTGAAAATACTTCGGCTCCTTTCACTTGATCAAACAAATCTTGGATCCTTGGTAAATGATACTTATTCTTGATAGTAACATTGTTCAAATTTCTATAATCTCCACACATCCTTCTTCCACCATCCCTCTTATCCACAAAGATTACTGGTGTTCCCCATGGAGATAAACTTTCCTGGATAAATCCTTTTCGGGCTAACTCATCAATTTGCTCTTTGAGTTCTTTTAACTCTTTGGGTCCCATCTTATATCGTGTTGTACCGGGAATTAGATCAATAGTGAACTCTATCTCCCGATCTGGTGGCATTCCGGTAGCTCTGCTGGAAAAACATCTTGAAATTCATTTACTATAGGAATATCTTCCAATTTGACCTCTTTCATCGAGTTCAATTGCAGATCCACCATGATATGACTGTGCTTATCTGCTTGGTAAACTATCCTTGCTCCACTTGGAGTTTTGATTGAGACAGTTTTCTCCTCACAATTGATCTGAGCTCCATGTTCCATCATCCAGTCCATCCCCAGCACTACTGCAATTCCCTTCAAAGGAATCACATAAAGGTCTGCAAAGTATGTACAACCATAGGTCGAGATAACCTGATCTTGTTTAATGTGGCGTACAATCACATTTCCCCCTGCCATCACTACGGTCATAGGGTTTTCTAACGTTGACCTTCTAATCCCATACTTATCGCAGAATTCTTCAGAAATGAATGAAGTAGTTGCACCAGTATCAAATAGAACTTTGTCGGGATTGGTAAGGATATTGAGCGTACCTATCACTGCATGCTCCGAATTATCCACCTCCTTGAGGGTTGCACAGTTCAGTTTCCCGGTAGGTCTGTTCCTCTTGCCATTGTTGTTCTTGCCATTATTTCCTCCTTTATTGGGCTGTCCATTTCCTCCACTGGTTTGTCCTCCTCCCTTGGTAGGCCAATGTGGCATCCCGCAAAACCACTACTAGAAAATCGCGTTGTTTTTGTGCATTGCATCGTCATCATCATACATTGTATGTCTGAAACTATTTTCGGAACACCTAGTTTTGTTTTCTAAATAGCCGTCTTATTTCAAATTAAAACTTCGGTCTGGGCAGATCTTTTATTTTTGTCTAAAAAGTATTTACAAAAATGTTTAACAAATAAAATTAAAGCAATAAAAATATTTTGTCCGGAGAGGCAGTCCGACCGGTCAGGCCAGAGGCCCAATCGGTCCAGACTACCTACAAATCGGTCCACCTAAACTAAACCTAAACCTATTTCCCACCCAATCCTAATCTACCCACCTACCGGTGCCCTCCACCTCACCGTCCCTCCACCTCATCCTCAGCTCCGCCACCTCATCAATCAGCCACCCAGAAATCTTTTCTTACCTAGTCCTAGTCTACCCCAAACCCTCCACATCACCCCAACCAATAGCCGGTCGCCACCTCATCACCTCCCTTCCCCTAACCTATCCCTGGCTGCCACCTCATCCTCACCCCACTCCCTCTCTCACATAGCCACTCCCTCGCCCTCTCTCTCTGCCCCTGGGTCCCACCCGCACCTGGCCTACCCTGCAGGCCCGCAACCCCCACTCCCCCTCCCCACCCCGCGGGACCCGCCACTCCCCCACCTACCTCCTCTCTCCCTGCGTGGCCTCTCTCCCTCCTCCTCCCGCGACCTCGCCGCCCTCCCGAGCGCTGCCCCGCCCGTCTCGCCGGCTCTCCTTTCCTTCCCCTCTTTTCTCTGCCGCCGGCGAGCCGCCTCCACCCACCTTCGCGAGCTCCTCCGGCCATCCCCCCCGAGACCGCGCCTGCGCCGCCCGAGCACCCCCGCCGGCCTCCTTCCTCGCCTCCGGCCTCCTCCGTTCTGTCCCCGCGGCCGAGCCTGCGCCTCCCGGCCCCAAGAGCGTCAGCGACCCCCGCCGGCCTCGCGTCCCCGTCCGCCGCCAGGCCTCACCGCCTCCGCCAGGCTTCTCCGGCGCCCTCCGCAAGCTCCCGCCGCCTCCGCCTGCGAGCTCTGGCCGCCCGCCGCCGTCGCCAGGAGGACCCCGCCGCCAAGAGCCGCGCGTCCCCGCCGCCTGGGCGACCTCGCCGACCCCGCCCTTCTCCTCCTCCGGCGAGCTGCCGCCGCCAGCGGGCCCCGAGCCGCCTCCACCCGCCGAGCTTGGTCCCGCCCCCTCGCCAGCGACCACCGGCACGCGCCTCTGCTCGCCTCCGTCCCCGCGGTTCCGCCGGCCCGAGCCGCCCCTCCGTCGCCCCCGAGCACCTCCAGCCGCCTGCCGGCCTCCTCCATCGTCGTCTGCTCGCCCGCGTGTGAAGGCCTCGGTCGAGCCAGTACGGGTCCTGTGTGCCTCTGCCACGTTCTGCATGTCGGATGTTGTCAGTTGTTGCTGCTGCTACCCGTTGTCCAAGGCTCACCCTTCAACTCAAGAACACCTGGACGGAGTGAAGTATGATTACGCACATCTTCGTGGTACAGTATCTGTGTAACCGAGAGACGCCTCGATCTGTTACCTGGAAGGCAAACGCCAAGCTCCCCCTCCTGGACCTCAAGACCGGCACGCCAAGATCACCCACACGGATCTGAAGCTCGATCCGAAGACCCCTGATTCGAAGATAGTTTCCGTCGAGACCGAACCCTGGCGCGGCAAGTTCTTCGACCGGAGACCGATCCATCGAATGCGTCAAGATCCCCTCGAAACACCAAGTTCTCCTTCCCGGAGACGGACCCGAAGACGCCGTGACCCGGACGCCAAGATCTCCGCGTGAGACGACAAGACCGACAACATGGCCCAACTACCGCGGATGCGACAAGACCTACCTCTGTTATCCGAGAACGATCCCGTCGAGACCGATCCCGTCGAACCCCGAACCCCGTCGAACCCTAACCAAGACCTTCGACCCCAGATGTGTGACCCCTTTCTCGAGCCCTATTTTATAAATGTAATATCAACTTGTTGCATATTAAATCGATCATGCATGCATATTTGTGTGGTTTGGGGGCCTTATGCCGATTCACCTCTAATTAAATATGGGGCCCATATGCGGGCAAATCTAGTCTTATATCGGCCTCATCTAAAATTGTGTAGCGAACCGGTGCTATGTTTTGTCTTGATAATGCAACATTTAAATTGCGGGGTAGTTAAATAACTTGAAACACCTAATTAATTGTCGGGACCCCGGTTCCGCTTAATCTGACCTAATTGCATCGCACTTTTGCCATGTCATACATCATTCATGCATCATGCCCGATCTTCTGCCGTTGTATTAAATAGTGCATCCGGTGTTCCTTCTAGTGTTTTGCTTCTTCGCGAATAAGGCCGTTGAGTTGATGCGAGTGCCGACCCGATCTTCGGATGAACCTTCGGCAATGTTTTCAGGCGAGCATCTTCCCCTTTCTACCTATCTTACTTTTATAGTATTTATTCCCTCCTGTTGATCTATTGCTATCTGTGTTGCGATGCTCTAGTTTTCGTACCCGTGATATCCCTTGCAGCCGTATATTGCCTTGGACACATCCTATTACCTGTTGTTTGGTAGATAGCTGGACTTGCGCGTCGTAGTCGCTTGCTCAAGTGCTATTGCGTGTCGTCAAGTATCACAGTTGTTGGAGCATTGCCGCCTGTTTAATGTTGGAGATGATCATGGTTTTACTTATCGTTCACTTTAATTATTGTTTAAACAACTAAAATTGAAGTAGGTAAGAAGAGGCACAGGTGGGCAATAGATGTTATTTGGTTGTTAACCGTCCACTTGTGTCCCGTAGGACCCCGAGTACTTGATACCTGTTCCTTGAATATTCGCGCTATCCACATCCGGGAGGCTTATGGGACCCCCCTGAGCCAGAGCTTGATTCAGTCTTATTTCTTGGGGCCACAAACTAGTTTGAGGTTTTATTTACGATCCTGTACTTATGCCATGCTTTACTGCTTTATTTACGATTGTGCGAGGAGCACACTGTACTGTTTAGGATTGTGACCCATTTTCGCGGTATCGACACCCCGAGTTTTCGGGTTCCCAGTCGTTTACAGCCGGCCCCACAAACCTTGAGTCCGTCTCGGAGCCGGCCAGTTTCGTTGCGGGTGTACTCCAAGGGGTGGCCCCTGAAATATTTCTGAATCCTGTGATTGCTTTGTCGTGAAGGCCTCGTTGGGTTTTGATTTGGTTTTTCCGAGGTTGATCGAGTGTGTGTTGCTATTGTGCACCCCGGCCGGGTAAAACTTTCTGGAAGCCGTGTCCGCGGTTATGGACGACTTGGAGCACAGTATCTCGATCATAGACAACGATAACTAAAGTAGTGCTATAAATTTGACTTTATAATGACTAGTAATCATCTTCACTATAATGGAATGGCTAAATAAAACTGCCAACAATTGCTTGTTTGGTTTGTCGCTTGCGACAACTGTATCTGACTAGTAAGTATTGCAACTACAACGGAATGGCTAAATAAAAGTACCAACAACTGCTGGGTTTTGGGTTATCTCATGCTAATTGTATTTGACTAGTAAGTGTCGCAACTACAACGGAATGGTTGAATAAAAGTGCCCACTGCTTACTTTATCGGGATGACTATCTGTACCTGACGAGTAATTGCTGCAACGATAACTGGATAAATAAAACTGCCAACTGTGTGAGTTCCTCGGTTGACTTCCTCGTTTGGTCTCGAGGGGGAAATACCAGGATGGGTTTGTTTGGTGTTAGATTCAGGTTGGATCCGAATAGGTCTTTCTTATCCCTCTCTGGTTGCCGCTAGTTGTATCGAGTCTCTATAGGTTGTTCAGTGCATGCTGCCGCTGCCGCTTCAATCCACCATACCTATGTAGGCGAGGACCGCCGAATTCTAGACTCGCCGTGTACTGGCCTCAGTACTGACGCTCCTTCTTTTTCCTTTGCCCTTTGTCGGCACCCCTTTTGTTTAAGCAGGTTTTGAGATCGACGTCGTTAGCAGGGTTACCTTTCCGGCTTGGCCTGGGCAGGGTTATGGGCTCCATTGGTTATTCTTCAGGGCTCTTAGCCCCATTTGCATCTTGTCCGTAGTCGGACGCTCTATCATTGTCAATGTGATTTGGATCTTTGTATATTATATCTGCATTCTTGACTCATGGAGTCGTGTTGTATATATCTGTTCTGTGGGTCCCATCGAGGACTGTTGTGTAATGTTATTACTTCGTTTTCCACCCGCACGAAAGTGCCTGGTGGGCACCTTTGAATCGTTTCTATGCGGGTTTGGCGGGTTTCGCTAAAACTTGCATAGGGCCGATTCTGAGGGTGTTACAGCCAACCTCTTGGTGGTTTGCTCGGACAATCGGGCTTGATATGCCCCTTCTGACCACAACTGTAACAGATCACTATAGGCTTATTGCATTCCCTCTGGAAATGCCCTGGAATTCCACAGTTGTTATAAATAACATTCCTTCCAGGATTGGATTGATTTCCAACACTGCCCTTGTTATTGTTATTGTTACCATAGTTCTTGTTCCGAGGTTTGAACTCCAGATTAGGTTTAGGTTTACTTGCCTGAATTCTCTTGGTTTCCTTCTTGGCTCTCTTCCTCCTATCCTCTTGGAAATTCTTATAATCATCTTCGAAAGTAATGGCTGCATCCAGCAACTGCTGATAAGTTTGCTTATTAGCTAACCTTAGCTGCATTTTCACAAATGGGTTTAACCCATGCAGAAAACGCTTCTCTTCGGTGTTAACATCCTCCTCAGCATAGCGAGACAGTTGACTAAATTCCCGGATATACTTCATAACACTAGTATATCCCTGCTGAAGCTCCTCAAATTCTCTCCGCTTCAACTCCATAACACTCTCCGGAATATGATATTCACGGAATCTCTGCTTAAACTCCTCCTAGGTGAACTCCCTTCCTGGTTGTTGCATGGCCAACTGATTCTCCCACCATGATGCTGCAGGTCCAGTCAGAAGATGAGTTGCATACCTCAATTTCTCCTCATCATTGCAACCTGCAGTCTTCAGTTTTCTTTCTGTATCTGCTAACCAATCTTCTGCATCCATTGGTTCAGGAGCTGATGCAAAAGGTAAAGGCCTTACATTCTGGAAGTCAGAAAGACTTACTCCTCCACCTTCAGGTGCCCTCTGATTTGCTCGTCCCAACAACTCTTCCATGAACTTGTTCTGGGTCTCTTGCATCATTTGCATACACTGCATAAAGTTCTGCTCCATTAACGGCCTCGTTGGTGGTGGTGGTGGCAATGCTCCCTGATTTGCTGCATCAACACCGGCCTTCTCCTTGGCCTCTCGTTCCATTCGCTGCTGCCCACGTTTCGATTTCTACACCCGTATCCATGACCCTCTAGTCCTGCAACATAAAGCGAATACTCATAATTACATCATGCACATGTGTTCTGAGCTCGACTTTACGCATAGAACTAGTCACACAATGAAGATCCAAAGAAAATCCAAATATGCATTTCACATATTATACATAATATCATAATGATACAAAGTCATTACAACATATACCATATAGGTATAATCACGACACTACCTTCTTTATCTAACTATCTTATTTCTTGGGGTACAATACACGGTACTTGATACTTCTAACTAGTTGCCTACTTCTAGTAGTAACTACGCTCATCATACATGCCTGATGTCCAACCGTGATGACGCGTCGTTCGTCGCACAGTTTGTGAAACAAATGGCCTTCCAGAAGGAACATACTCAGTATCTGAAGTGTCAGGACTTGAGTTATTACTCAATCTGAGCGCATTGACTCCCTCCAGCTCAGCTGCAAAGTCTTCAGAAACATATTCAACATTATCTCCTGCTTGCATATCCTGAGCTTCATTCCTTGAGTTGTCAACAAGATACACAGATCCTGCTGCTTCCCAGGTGCTCCTTTGGGCAAGATAGTTAAACACTGGATAATGTATATTCCCTGGGTTTTGAGAAGATGTTGATGATTCAAACACTCTCTCCTCAGGATCTTCTTCTTCATCCTAATTATCTATCGACATGGCATTTCTACTACTCTTACTAGGGTTAATTCTTGCACCCATCCAGCTAGATTGTTCAACATTTCTGTCAGAACCATCTGTGGACATCTGGTGTTCATGAGATCCTTCATATGATCCCCTTCTCCAACCATCAGAATTCTCAATAGGAAGTTCTGGATCAGAACCATCCTCTGAACCCTGTGGTACTGCATACCTCATATCCATAGTAGGATCATATATAGGTTCGGGACTTGGTGAATAAGGATATGGTGTAAAAGATTCATGATCTATAGGTATATCCTTAAAGATAGGTGTTGCACTACTACTACTTGCTTCCTTCTCCAACTGGATTGCTAACTGCTTCCTCCTTTCCGGATCAGTTAGATCCCCTAACATGTCATTTTTATCTTCGACAATCACTTGATGTGTATTATAAAAAGACACAACGAGTGTTCGGTATCTATCCATAAACTTGGAAGCTAACTTAGGATGCTTCTTAACCAAAGTAAGATGATCCGGCATAGGCCCCGAGTCTATAGAATCATGATGTATCACAGAGAATGTGCTACCTTCTAACTCCTTAGCTTTATGCTCCCGGATATTAGCTATCGCCTCCACAACAACAACATGATATGCTGCTAAGTGACTCCTACCTTCACCTATAGGTAGATCGTGATATAATCCAAGCTCCTCAGGGAGTAGGATACTCACACAATACTTGGATAACATTCGGCCATCATAATAGGTTATAGTGTTCACTAGAATTCTAGTTGGACAACTAAGAATCTTTAAAAGTTGACGAAGTTGGTCTGTGAATGATCCTTGATAATCATCAAGAGTCTCCTCTTTCCTTATAAAAGTCTGTTTTGGAAACTTTGGTGCCATAGCTCTGTATATAAGAAAAAATGTTTTGATTAGTAACCAATAATATATTGCATCATAACAAAGAATTATCGCACTAAAACATATAATGGAATTTTCTCATTTGAATACCCATTATATTACTTTTAGAGAATTCTTTATCGTTGCTACACTCCAACAGGTAATACCCTTTACTAGGTTTCCAACCTAAGGTCAAAGCAATTTGCTCTGATACCAAGTGCGGTGACCCAGCATACCACTGCATGTGTAGTACACTATAGTCGTTGACATGATATCCATAGAACATCGTTCTGTAAATATCACATCCCTCAGAGTGGTACAACGGAAACATTGCGGGTCCATATTACAAACATTCACACATTATTATTATTGCAATACCAAAAGGTCACGAATTCAAAAGGTTTCAACTTACAAACCAAAATATAAAGTGTTTCAGCGGAATTTAAAAGTAGCAACTCCGACTAGGAGTTAAGCTCAACATCTTATTATATAGAGTTCATGCTGCTCGGCTCTGTTGGTTACTACTAACTAGGATACTTAGTTGGACTCGTTATCATCAACACCATAGCGGATTTTGTAATCCACTCCTTCAACGCCTCCTAATAGGTCAGGCTCCTCGTAGAACACATCTTCTTGACATTCGGCTGCATACATTGGCACGTCTTCGGGATCCTCAGAGTCTAAGAAAGGGATCAAAGGAAAGGATGAGTAACAGCGTTACCCAACAAGTTCATTATATGCAAGGTGGGAAGTTTGATTCTCTAACTACCACCTCGGACTATAAGTCCTTGGAACTATGCAGTTTTTGTAAATCTTTCTTCAAAGATTGATTTTATTATAAAAATCTATGACCACCAGCCTTCACAGGTTGACCAGAACTTTCATGGAGTTCCTTTCCTGCCGCATTCATAGCTCCTTCCCGGAACAGGGAGTAACAAGTTACAATTCTTACACTCTGTAGAGGTGCGTTACTTTACCCATGAGAGATCAACTCCTTGTTGCACAACAGGGCGTACTTTCCCGTCCACAATTCCATGATGTGGGGCCCAATAGTTGGTCCAAGCCAATCATTGCCCCCTTCGTGACCTCGCATGCCTCCTTGGTGTACACCATGCCCAAATAATGAATTGCGGCAATGGTTTGTACAAACCGTTAGATGTCATAACTATCGTGGGACGTTGAGGGTTCTCACCCATATGCTGCATATCCTCTATGAATTACCAATCAATATGCACGCTACGAGGATAACAGCCACGACCTACACATCCGGCTTCATGCGAGAGGAAGACGATACAGCTGACATCTCTGTACCATTCCAAATCTCATTGCTAACGCGTAATATACGACGCTAGAATCACTAATGTCAGGGGTTATTAAGTTCCTAATTGATCATTATTGCTGCAAATAGAAGCCTAAGTTCTATTGCTCCATTATATCATCACTTAGGATGACATCTATGGTTTCTTTATTTGTGAAAATAATATTTTCTTACTTTGTAATATATATATATGATAACACACAATTTGCAAATACTTTGGTAAAGACTCTTCAAAGGATATGAGCAAGTGATGAACTTTCCTTGTGATGGCAAGGTAGTGAAGTCTGATGCTTGCACTGGACCTTGAGCTTCTATGTCTACAAAAACATCATTATTGCCCGGTAAGGACAATATTTAAAGAAGCAAAATGATTATGCAAAGTAATGTAATGCATCATTTAGCTTTATATGTATTCTTCCCCATTGATTTAAATTATAAAAATTCTTTTAATGAGAAAGAATTTATAAATATTTTTTAATATTTATTGAATATTGTATTCTCTTTATTTTATTTTAATTTATCTGCATTTTATTTAATTAATAATTCTTTTAAGAATTATCATTACCAAAAATTGACATTAAATATTTGTTTAATATTTTTCTAACATACTACAATACTAATATATAATGAAAGTGATTTTTTTTTTTTTTATCAACTTTCAAAAATTTTGTAAAATTCCATAAGGAATATATAAATTACAAATTCTTAATAAATTTATATGTCTAAAATTTTATCTCTTATTTTATTTGGATAGTTTCGATTATTGTGAATCCAAAAATATCTTATTTATAATTTTTGGACTTTTATTTTATTTTCTAGAATTTATTTAGTTTCAGGGGCATTTTGGTCTTTTTCCAATTATTAAAACAGGCTCTAAATGATTTGGGCTGGCTTATTTTTATTGGGCCCTTGTGGCCCATTAGGAAAAGTCAAAACAACCACCCCGAAGGGTCCCCGGCCCAACCCAGCCCATCACTTCCTGTCTCTCTCTCGAGCTCACCTCTCTCCTTCTCCTTCCCCGACCCCGTGGTCAGCGGTGCTGTCGCCGGCGATTCACGCCGCCGTGGACCGCCCTGGCTACCACCGTGGTGCAGGAAGAGGTTGTCGACCCCGATCTTCCCTCCTGTCCAACTGGATTTGGACCTGGAGCCCTCCTGCGACCAGATCGATGTCGTCCCGAACCCTAGGGTTTTGGGTTGGCGTTGATCTGATGTCGCCGCTGCTGTCGTGAGCCATGGAGATGCTTCTCGCCCCCAAGCGTGGCTATGGTCACCGTCGTGGAGTTGTATGGGTCGCAGCGCCCCTTCGGGGTGCTCCCCGTGCCGCCATGGTCGTCGGCCCCTCTGCTTCCTCTTCTATTCTACAGCAAGGACCTTCAGTGAGTGTTTCATCTCCTCTTGTGCTCTCTGTGCTAGGCCCTCCCATGCTAGATGTTGGTAGTGGCCTTCCTGGTTACTGTCCTGATTAGGGTTCTTGGTTCTGCTTAGGGTCCATACCCTGTTGTTGATTAAGTAACTAATGAATTGGATCATGTGTTAATGATCCTTGAACTTGTTAAGTGGTGACTTGCTGTGGCTACTGCTGATAATTAGCTATGGTGATGCTAGTGGTTTATCAGATGATTCTATGGATTAATTTTGATATGGTCAGGTGATAAAGTTGCTCTAGAAGCAATACTTGGAATTCTAGTGGTTTAATAACACATCATTGCCATTACTTGGTTAATGACAACGAGTTTTATGTGATGAAGTCACTGTATTACCACTTGTTGGCTTTAAGAATTCATATGTAGTTTGAGATCAAATGGTTTCAAACAGTGAAGATATACATAGGGATTTTCTTAATTATGATTCCTATGATGACAAGAAAATGATTTGTAGTTGGTTGTTTGAATCTGTGAAGATTGAATGCTTAATCTGATTAGTGTAGAACTGTTCTTGTGACACCATCTTTGTATGGCACACAAGATTAGATTATATCTCTTGGTTTGGTTTGGTTCAAGCTTAAAATGAGTTTGGCATTAAAGATAAGTAGAAACTTATTTTCTTAAATCCGTAAGACCCATGATGTTGGTCTGAGGTTTAGGGATTAATCCTTTAACTTTTTGATTCACATGGATGGGTTCTGGTAGTGATACCAGCTACTATTTCTTGAATCAAAGTTCGGGAAAAATGATGGTAGGCTTGATCACTTGTATAGATCCATAAGATTAAATTCTAAGGTGCTACTCTTGTCTTAGAGATGTGCCTAGAAGTTTAAATCTTAGCTATGTTCATTCTTGAATTGAAATATAGCTTGATAGCTAGATTAATGATGTTGTTCTGAGATTTAGTTGGATCCTTATACTTTTCTGATTGCTTTTAGAGTTTAAACCTCAGTGATGGATTCACCCCACTTGGGTGCTTTCTGAGGGTTTGAATAAGAGACAGATCATGTATGCTTGTCTGATCTTAGACAGATAGATCATGTGATGGTCTATTTACTCACCACTATCACTTGATGTGGGGTTTCCCGTGGTTGATCTTGATCTGATGCTCCCCTGGTATTTCCAGCTCCTGGCTTGTCCTTGATCTAGCCCTTCTCCTCCTGTCCCTGATGGCTTGATCTTGGGCTTGCTATCCACCTGATCCACCCCTCCTTATGTCACCATTTTGGGTGGTGTGATCCAAGGTTTTGTTTGGTGTGATTTAGCTTGGCTTTGGCTGGATTTAGCTGCTAGCTGCTGTTCTTGGTGTGTATGAACAAGAAAGTGATGTGGGGTTGTATTCCCACGGCTGTGCTGATGGTTTTGTTTGGTTGTGCTGTTGTTGTGGTACTGACAGCACACACCATGCAGTTTGGTGTGTGTGCTGCTTGTGTGCCTGCTGCATAGATTGTGGATATGTTTTGGTTGTGAAGTTACCTTTATCTGGTTACTTTTACTTGGCTGGTGAAATTTGCCCCTCCTTGCTGTTTATTTGACTTATGGCTTAAAATTATGAAAGATACATTCTCTCATATTGGTGAAACTTGCCCCTTAAATACTCAATGATGAAAAAGTGAACAGTGCACTTCACTGTCAACTCTGAGAGTAAAATTATTCTAATCCTAAATTTCTTTTTATTTTAAGTTTTTGTTTATTTTGCAGGTACCAGATTTGAAGATCAAGACTTTAGTTTAGGTTTTTATTTTTCTTTATAGATTAGTCACTTGTAATAACTCTCATATTCAATTTTAATCTTTAATTTATTTTTTTGTACTCTTTATTTTATTCTTTTGTAATAAAGATTGTACTATTATTAATAAAGAAATATTATTCTTTATTTATTTGATATTGTAAAGATTGTTGATGATTTTCATAAGTTACATTTTTGTAACTTATTTATTGAAGAAAATTATGGAATGGAGATTCTTATTCTTAATTGCTCTCTTTATATAAGGTTTGAGTTATTATTGGTTAACTCTTAATTAAATCAAATAATCAAACATTATTCAAAAATTCTTTTGAATTATAATTCAAACACTCAAGTTTTAAATTCAAATTTCATTTCCCAAAACACATAAGTCCACAAAGATCATATCAAAGTCTATAATAATCATCCTTCAAGACTATACCTAATCTCAAAGTATGAAAGAAACCTTGATCACTTTAGGTTTTTATTTGGCGAAAAATTTACCCACATTTTTACAGATGAATGCATGCAACATTTCAAATTCCTAAATCTACCCTTCGTTAGTTCCTAAATGCTGGGATGTTATAGAACGCTCCACCCGCCATCCCTGACTACCTCAGCGGTTCGGAGTCCTGCATCATATTCAGCCGTTCGGATCACCCCCGCCAGATCCCTCGCCCAGGTCATGCTGCCCTGGTGCTCGAGGTGCAGATCGGAGGGTTCGAGATGACCGCTTCTTCATGGACGGTGGCAGCGGCATCAACCTGATATTCGCTAGCACCCTAGCAGCGATGCGGATTCCGCTGTGCGGCCTGGAACAATCCGACACAATGTTCCACGACATCGTCCCAGGGAAAGGCATATTCCCCTGGGAAAGATATGGCTCGACGTCATCTTCGGCAAACCCGACAACTTTTGGTGTGAGCGACTCGAGTTTGAAGTGGTGGACTGGCCATCACAATACCATGCCATCCTCGGGCGCGTGGCATTTGCAAGGTTCCTGGCAGTACCGCACTATGCATACCTGCTACTCAAAATTCCAGGACCTAGGGGCGTCATCACGGTCCACGAGAGCTTCACCCGGTCCGACCACTGCGACAGGGACTTCAACAGAATCTCCTAGTTATTCGGCATGCAAGAGGAGCTCACAAGGCTTCGAGAGGTGAAAGACAACGGGGCACCCCCAGTCTCAAGGAAAAATGCACCTGACATGTCGTTCGACTCAATAGTCAACACGAAGAAGGTGCAGGTCCACCCGACGGACGCCTCCAAGACGGCGCTGATCACCAACGATCTCAGCCCCGTATAGGAAAGCGCGCTCGTCGAATTCCTCCGTGAGCGTTAGGAAATCTTGGCCTGGTGTCCTACGGACATGCCAGGAGTTCCCAGGGAATGCGCCGAGCACGCACTCAATGTGTTCCCAGATGCCAAGCCCGTCAAACCGTCCATCCGACGATTGTCCGAGGCATGGGCCGAAGCCATCGGAGTCGAAGTCAATAGACTGCTCGACGCTGATTTCATGAGGGAGATCAAGGAAAGCGAGTGGCTGGCCAACACTATGATGGTATCTAAAAAGGACACGGACATCCTGCGGATGTGCGTGGACTTCACATCGCTGAACAAGCACTGCCTGAAGGATCACTTCCGTCTCCCTCGGATCGATCAGATCATCGATTCGATTGCAGGATGCGAGAAACTCTCCTTCCTCGACGCCTACTCAGGCTACAATCAGATTCGACTGAAGGTCAAAGATCAGGAGAAAACGGCGTTCATCACGCCGTTCGGAGTATTCTACTGCAACACAATGCCCTTCGGGCTGAAGAACGCAGGTGCCACGTACCAGCGGTGCATGCAGGCATGCCTGAAGATCCAGATCGGCCGCAACATACAGGTCTATGTCGACGACATAGTAGTCAAGACAAGGGAGGCCAAGACATTGATCGACGATCTCCACGAGACGTTCGACAACCTTGATCACTACAAGATCAAGCTGAACCCAGAAAAGTGCGCCTTCGGCATCCCATCTGGCCAACTGCTTGGCTACTTCATCTCCCAGCGAGGAATTGAGGCGAACCCGAAGAAAATCCAGGCCATACTGGCCATGGAGAAACCGAAGAACCTCAAAGGTGTCCAGCAGCTAGCTGGGCGCATCGCGGCGCTGAGCAGATTCATCAGCCGCATGGGTGAGAAGGCCCTGCCTTTCTACCAGCTGCTACGCAAAGCAGTCAAATTCGAGTGGACACCTAAAGCCGATGACGCATTCGAATATCTGAAGCGGCTGCTCTCCACCTCGCCCGTCCTGGTCACGCCAAAGGAACGCGAGCCTCTACTGCTATACATAGAAGCCACGCATCAGGTGGTTAGCACCATACTCGTGGTCGAACGACACGAAGATGGAAAGACCCACGGGGTCCAATGCCCTATCTAATACCTCAGCGAGGTATTGACGCCAACAAAACAGAGGTACCCTCACTACCAGAAACTCGCCTACGCCGTGGTCATGAAGGCTCGTCGGCTGAGCCGCTACTTCCAGGAGCATCAGGTGATGGTCGTCAACGAAGCACCTCTGAACAACATCCTGAACAACCCGGAAGCCACAGGACACATGGCCTTGTGGGGTATCGAGCTGTCCCCTCTAGACATCGTCTATGAGAAGCGCCATGCGATCAAGTCTCAGGTCCTACCGGACTTCCTCGTCCACTGGATGGAGCTGCAGCTGCCGGACACCCCGGATATGACACAATCATGGACGATGCACTTGGATGGCTCCAAACGCGAGGCTGGAGCAGGAGCCGGGGTCATACTGACATCCCCGCAGGGTGAAAAGATGAAGTACGTCCTACAGATGAAATTTCGAGCCTCCAACAACGAAGCCGAATACGAAGCCCTCGTCCACGGCATGAAGATGGCCAAGATCTGCGGTGCAATGCGCCTGATCATCTACGGTGACTCGAACCTCGTCGTCCAACAGACGATGAACGGGTGCGACGCACACGCCTCCAACATGATCGCGTACCGTGCACTCTACAACTCACTCGAAGGGGACTTTGACGGCTGCAAACTTTGGCACGTTTGCAGAGAAAGCAACAAGGAAGCTGATAGACTCGCCAACATTGGCTCCACCTGCGCGCGGGTGCCACCAAGTGTGTTCCTCGAACAAATCTGTGTGCCATCCATCAAAAGGAAGTTCCCCAAGGGATCACCCGAAGAGGCAGAGCACTCGGGGGCTACGCTCCCCGAAGGACAGGAAGGACCCAAAAAACTCGACACGGAGGTCGCGTTGGTCAACCTGATGTAGGTCATGGAAGTCGAGGAAACATGGACGCAACCGTACCTTCGGTACCTGATAAACAGGGAACTTCCTGATGACCCGACAGATGCCCGGCGCATATCTCGCCGGTCCAAGGCCTTCACCATCATCAACGGCGAGCTGTACAAGCGCAGCATTTCAGGTGTACTCCAAAGGTGCGTCACCATCGGTGACGACAAAACCATCCTCCAAGACATCCACGAGGGCATCTGCGGCCATCACGCGGGCAACTGCGCCCTCATCGCCAAAGCTCTACAAGCTGGGTTCTACTGGCCAACGGCCATGAACGATGCCAAGGACATCATCCGAAGGTGCAACGGCTGCCAGAGGTTCGCAGATAAACCGCACGCACCAGGATCAGAGCTCAGACCCATACCCCTGGCCTGGCCCTTCGCCCAATGGGGCCTCGACATGATCGGCAAACTGCCCAAGTCCTCGAAAGGAGGCCACGTCTACCTCCTGGTCGCAGTTGACAAGTTCACCAAGTGGATCGAAGTTATGCTCGTTACCAACCAAAAGGGTAAAACGGCCGTGAAGTTCTTCGAACCCATAGTCTACAGGTTCGGCGTGCCGCACAGCATCATCACGGACAACGGGTAAAACTTCATCTCCAAAGAGTTCCAAGACTTCTGCGAAGGCCTAGGGATCAACATATCATATGCCTCCGTGGCGCACCCGCAAACCAACGGGCAGGTCCAAAAGGCCAACGGCCTCATAGCAGGCGTCATCAAGAAACGCCTACTCAGCCCACTCAAATGGCTTGCGGGAGCCTGGGCAGAAGAGCTACCCTCTGTCCTCTGGAGCTTGCGCACAACGCCAAACAGCTCAACGGGCTACACGCCTTTCTTCATGGTGCACGGAGCCGAAGCCGTGTTGCCTGCGGAAGTACGCCATAAAGCCCCACGGGTCGTCGCCTACAGCGAAGCCGAATCGGCGGCCGCACTCGAAGACACCGTCGACACACTTGACGAGGAACGCGACATCGCTGCGGCACGCTCGGCGGTCTACCAGCAGAGCCTCCGCAACTACCACAGCCGTCGGCTGCGCCCAAGGTCTTTCGTCGAAGGAGACCTCGTCTTACGACTCAAGCAAGAGCGGCCGAAGAAGCTCGATTCACCCTGGGAAGGACCCTATGTCGTCACCGGAGTTATCCCAGGTGGCGCCTACCGCCTCAAGCACGTGGAGTCTGAGTCGCATACTCCAACCCATGGAACGTCGCACAATTGCGACGCTTCTACCCCTAGCTATCCCCCTTTACTTTCAATAAGGCTACTCAACCAAGGTTACTCAGCCGTACAATGTACCTCCTCATTATGATATGAATAAAGCTAAGTGTCTCGCCCAAAAATTTATCTTTTCCTCGCATTCCTTTATGCTACAACACACTCGGGGGCTCCCCCTCACCTCACGACTTCGTCGACTGAGGATAACGCATGTACACCTGAGTATCTAATCACGCCAAGCTAACGAAAAGGGCATGCATACAACCAAGCACCACGTGCTAATACAATTAACCTTTACAATAAAGGGCACAACATGCCCAGTCGAAATACATACAAGTTTTACATCTATCTTTTTTACAGGATCTACCTACGCCGAAGGATCACCTACGCACGATGCTCAAAAAGATCTACAATCTCTTCGGCATACTGCCTAACAGCCGCGTAGTGCGGGCGCATGTCCCATAGGCCGCCATCCGGCCGATTAGGCGGCCCAGCCGCCACAGCCGCAAGATTAACATCAGGGCGATGCAGCCGCACGAGGGAAAGAGTGGCCTTCACCCCGGCAACCAACTGGTGCTGCACCAACTCCTTGACGTGACGTACGCATCGAAACTTCGCCATAAAATCCCAGAGAGTCGACGGCGCTTCATCAAGGGGAAACATGACATACAGAATCGACGCCAGAGAAGTTTTCACCTGCCTCAGCACCCGTGACACCTGGTGAGCACGGTCTTGCACAGTCGCGAGGACCATGGCCCGACGCGATCCATCCAGAAAAAGCCTCCGGATTCCATATCCTGTTGGGTCAAGCAATTGATCCAAACTGCCACATGCTCCTTCTCCTCTCTCGGAACAAGGTTGGCACCTGCAGTAAAAACAAAGTAGGATGACTCGCAAACCAGGCGCATCCAAAACAAGCAGCAGCTCGAAGAAACTTACACTACAGCTGCTCGGCCAATTGCCGAAGCTCCCCCATCAGGTATTCCTCTTTGGCGGTAGCTCGCTCTGCTTTCGATTTCCATACATCCGCATGGCCTCGGATGCCAAGTATCTCATTCTCAAGACTGCGGACTCGGTCACGAAGAAAAACAAGCTGGGACGCATCATCCAAGAATGGTCACGGCTGCGGAGCAGACGAAGTATCAACGGGGTCCTCACCCAAAGGTCCCTAAAGGAAAACATACAAGAGTATGAACAACGAATGACTGAGCAGCAGCTCGAAGGCTCATTTATATACAACAAAAGGCCACTACGTGGCTCGGGGAAATTGTTCATCAGAATATTACAACAAAATTAGAAGACAACTATCCTACAACGACAACGACTAAGCCTAAGCAGCCGCATCCTGAGTGGCCTTGGAGCCAGAGTGCCTGCTCTTGACCTCCTCCTGCTGCCTCGCCGCATATTCCGCCAGAAGGTCAATGAGATTCGTCTCATAGAGCTTACAACGAGAATCATAGAGAGCGAAGGCTACCTCGGAACCGTCGGGAGCCGTTGGCATCTGGGAGGTGACCTGATGAAGATCTAGCTCCGCCTCGGACGCCAGGGCCATGGCCAGCCCCATGGAAGCGCCGATGCTTTTCTGCTTGCGCTTGTAGGCCGCAGGCGCATCCGCTGACAGCGCATCCGCCAAAGAATCGATATCCTCAAGGGCAGCGCCCTTGGGAACGAGCTCCTTGTAGAACCGCCCGAGGATCTCCTTGGCCTTGGCAAGGGAACCACCAGCAGTATCGCAACGGTCTTCGACCGCCATGGCAGCATCATCCAGAGCACTCCCGTGCTCAAAGGCACTACTGTCAAACTCAATACCCGAGGCATCTGGGGCACAAGGCAAAGTAGGAATCGAATAAGAGAAGGGAGACAAAAGCAGCCGAAAAAGAAAGAAACAAGCAAAAACACTCACCCGAAACGGCCTTGGCAGCAGCCATCAGCTTCTTGGCCACCTCCGTCTCACGTGCAGCCGCAGCAGTGGCAAGTTGCTCCTCGTGATCCGTAGCTTCCTGCTGCAGGCGCTCCTTGGCCGCAGTTGCGTCAGCTAGCTCCCGCTCGAGGCGCTCCTTCGCCCTAACGACATCCTCGTCTTTCTACTCCGCTCGCCCAAGGCTCTTTTTGAGAGCATCAAGCTCGTAGAGGGCAGTATTATTTTCATCTGCAAAAGCAACAAGAGCATACATGAGTTATACAAGATAGCAAGTAGACGAAAAAAGAACAAGATCAATTTAGTGTGTACCTTGAAGCTGCCGCATGCTGGCCTCCAGCGCCAGGTGCTGCTGCAGAAGCAGGTTCACACCTTGCACAAAGGGCTGCGAGAAGAAATAAAGTATTAGAAAAAGGGCTCGGGGGCTGCGCCCAAGAAACGAGCAAGACATCAAACACATGAAAAACGCTCGGGGGCTCCCCCCCCCGAGACACGCAGAAAGAAAGCAAAGATCAGCAGATCATCCGAAAATAAGGCTAGGGGGCTCCCCTACCGCAAGAAGATGAAACAACTTACATGCTTAGACGGATACTCCGAAGGTAGGATACGATCACTCGAGCCTCCTGCGGAGAGGGGTTCGGATCAACCACCCCAGAGGTGGCCACCGTCTGAGAGGGAGGAGGCATCACCTTCGACTCCCCCATGGCTTCCTGAGTGGCCTCACTAAAAGAGCCCTCGGAGGAGTGGATGGAAGGAAAGCACCAATCATAAGCACGAAGA
Source organism: Avena sativa (assembly GCA_916181665.1). NCBI lineage: Eukaryota > Viridiplantae > Streptophyta > Magnoliopsida > Poales > Poaceae > Avena > Avena sativa. The sequence goes on along the minus strand of OV702284.1, from coordinate 262,383,414 downwards.
CAAGAAAAGTAGCAAAAGGCATTCGAAGATGCTTACGAGTCCATGTCGCTCAAGTAAAAAAACGGGCAGCTTCCTCTTCCCCTTCTTCTCTTCCTTCTTCCTCTTGGCCGGCGGCTGCGGCGCTACAGCCCGCACAGGAACGGCTAGGATGGGAGAGGAAGAAGCACCATCACCTCCACTATGTCGAACAAGGAACGGCGGGTCCCTAGGCGTTGGCGGAGTCGAAGCATCCGAAGATTCGCTCGAGCTCTGTGCCCACTTTCGGGTCTGTCCCTCACTCGCCTCGGGGGCTTCCTTAGTTGGCGACTGCACCAGCGGAAGCTCGGACTCAGAGTCCACAACTTCGTTGTCTGGTGCAATAGGAAACCTTTCGGGTAGCGGAGGCACCATGCCAGCTACCTTGAGCTCCTGCACAATGAACACATCAACGATAAGTATAAGCAATTGCAAGTAAACGCACTCGAAAATAAGGCGCCACGCGCACGTTGCAAATCTGCACCTGCGGAACTGGTCTCGCGGCACTAAACGGGGGCGTCAGCGACTTCCCTAGAAGGTCCTCGTTGGATTTGTACTCCAGCAGTGGTCGAAGAACTCTATCAAGGTCCCCCCTGGAGAGCTCCTTAGCTAAAACTCTTGTCGGGTCGTGGCGGCCAGAATAAAGGAACATCGGATGCGCCCTTGTGTAACACCCTCAGAATCGGCCCTATGCAAGTTTTAGCGAAACCCGCCAAACCCGCATAGAAACGATTCAAAGGTGCCCACCAGGCACTTTCGTGCGGGTGGAAAACGAAGTAATAACATTACACAACAGTCCTCGATGGGACCCACAGAACAGATATATGTACAACAACGACTCAATGAGTCAAGAATACAGATATAATATACAAAGATCCAAATCACCTTGAAAATGATAGAGCGTCCAGCTACGGACAAGATGCAAATGGGGCTAAGAGCCCTGAAGAATAACCAATGGCGTCCATAACCCTGCCCAGGCCAAGCCGGAAGGGTAACCCTGCTAACGACGTCGATCTCAAAACCTACTTAAACAAAAGGGGTGCCGACAAAGGGCAAAGGAAAAAGAGAGAGCGTCAGTACTGAGGCCAGTACACGGCGAGACTAGAATTCGGCGGTCCTCGCCTACATAGGTATGGTGGACTGAGCGGCAGCGGCAGCGTGCACTAAACAACCTATAGAGTCTCGATACAACTAGCGGTTATCAGAGAGGGATAAGAAAGACCTATTCGGAACCAACCTGATTCTACCATCAAACAAACCCATCCTGGTGTTTCCCCCTCGAAACCGATCGAGGAAGTCAACCGAGGAACTCACACCGTTGGCAATTTTATTTATTCAGTTATCGTTGCAGCAATTACTAGTCAGATTTGGATAATCATCCTGATAAAATAAGCAGTGGGCACTTTTAGTTAAGCATTCCGTGGTAGTTGCAACCATTACTAATCAGATACAATTAGCATGAGATAACCCAAAAACCCAGCAGTTGTTGGCACTTTGATTTAGCCATTCCGTTGTAGTTGCAATACTTACTAGTCAGATACAATGGTCGCAAGCGACACTTCAACAAGCAATGGTGGGCAGTATTATTAGCCATTCCATTATAGTGAAGCTGATTACTAGTCATTATAAAGTCAAGTTTAGAGCAATAAACTTTAGTTATGCTTGTCTATGGTCGAGATACTGTGCTCCAAGTCGTCCATAACCGCGGACACGGCTTTCAGAAAGTTTTACCCGGCCGGGGTGCACCAATAGCAACACACACTCGATCAACCTCGGAAAAACCAAATCAAAACCCAACGAGGCTTTCACGACAAAGCAATCACAGGATTCAGAAATATTTCAGGGGGCCACCCCTTAAAGTAGACCCGCAACGAAGTAAGCTAGCTCCGAGACGGACTCAAGGTTTAGGTGGACGGCTGTGAGCGACTGGGAACCCAAAACTGGGCTTGTCGACACCGCGAAAACGTGTCCCGATCCTAAACAGTACAGTGTGCTATACATCGCACAATTGTAAATAAAGCAGTAAAGCATGGCATAAGTACAGGATCGTAAATAAAACCTCAAACTAGTTTGTGGCCCCAAGAAATAAGACTGAATCAAGCTCTGGCTAAGGGGGGTCCCATATACCTCCCGGATGTGGATAGCGCGATAAAACAAGGAACAGGTATCAAGTACTCGGGGTCCTACGGGACACAAGTGGGCGTTCGGAAACCAAATATTTTCTATCACCCACCGATGCCTCTGCTTACTTCAATTTTAGTTGTTAAACAGGAATTAAAGTGAACGGTAAGTAAAGCTATGATCATCTCCAACATCAACATGCGGCAATACATCAACAACTGTGGCACTGGACGACACCGCAACAGCACTTGAGCAAGCGACTACGACGCGCGAGTCCAACTATCTACCAAACAACAGGTAATAGGATGTGTCCAAGGCAATATAGGGCTGCACGGTATATCACAGGTACAGAAACTAAAGCATCGCAACACAGATAGCAATAGATCAATAGGAGGGAATAAATACTATAAAAGTAAGATAGGTAGAAAGGGGGAGATGCTCGCCTGAAAAACATTGCCGAAGGTTCAACCGAAGATCGGGGCGAAGCTCACATCAACTCAACGGCCTTATCCGCGAAGAAGCAAAACACTAGAATAAACACCGGATGCAATATTTAATACTACGGCAAAAGATCGGCATGATGCATGTATGATGCATGGCATGGCAAGGGTGCAATGCAATTAGGTCATATTAAGTGGAACCAGGGGTCCCGACAAATGATTATATGGTTCAAGTTGTTTATCTACCCCGCAAATTAAATGTTGTTTGAACATGGCAAAAGATAGTACCGGTTCGATGCACAAATTTAAATGAGGCCAATATAAGGCTAGATTTGCCCGCATATGGACCCCATATTTAATTATAAGGTGAATCGGCATAAGGCCCCCAAACCACATGATATGCATGCGAGATGAATGATTTGATATGCATCAATTGTATTATATTATAAAAATAGGGCTCGGGAGGGGAATCACACATTAGGGTTCGGCAGATCTTGGTTAGGGTTCGACGGGGTTCGGGGTCGGGGTCCAGGGTTCGACGGATTCGGTCTCGACGAAAACGTTCTAGGATTTACTGGGGTAGACCTTGTCGCACGAGCGTCAATGCTTCCGGGGAAGAACTTGTCGTCCAGGGTGTCGGTGTCGGGGGCATCGGATTTTTCCGGGCCGATGCCGTTCTTGTCGTCGTGCCGATCTTGTCGGGTCCCACGGGGTCGATCTTGCCGTTGCGAGGATCTTGTCGGGCTCGCGCCATCGAGTCGGTGTCATCATTCGGGGCGTTCTCGTGGCAATCTTGGCGGTCTTCGGGGCCGGGCCTTGGCGCCTTCGGGTCCGAGAGGGAGAACTTGGCGTCCGAGGGTTCGGCCTTCGGATCGGGCTTCGGATTCCCGAGAAGTAGATCTTGAGGCCCGAGGAGAGGTCATGTTGTCCCGTGACGGTCTTGCGGTGCCATCTTGGTTGCCGGTGTCGGGATCGGGTTCCGCGCCGTGGTTCGAGGCAGCGACCACATCTATCATCAAGCATGCACCACAGTTCTGGAGGTCTCTTGGCCGCAGCACATGGACGCAGGGGTCACCTGAAGACGTGGCGCCGGAGACGAAAAACGACGGGACAGGAAAAGCCGGGTTGCAGGGACGGTGGCCGGAGGACGTTGGGCTCACGGAAGCCGGTGCAGAGCTCGGTAGAGGTGGTCGGCGACACGGCTCAGAGGCGACCTCCAGAGGGAGGCACGTCGGCCTCGCTCGCGGCGGAGGCGGCGGGATGGTGGCAGCGCGCGGTCGTCGGGTCGGAGCACGCGGGGCAGGGACGGCGCGGCGAGGACGTGCTGGCGGCGGGCGAGCAGAGGCCGGCGGGTGGAGGCGGCTCGGGGGCGACGAAACTGAGCGGGGAGGAGCGAGGCGGGGCGGCGTCTGGGGTGGAGCTCGCGAAGAGGTGGCTCGGGCCGATTGGGGACGCGGGCGCCGGCGGCGAGGAACAGGGAGGCGGACGGCGGAGCGGTGGCGTGGAAGCAGCGCGTCGGGGAGGGGCGTGCGGCCGGAGGCGAGGGGGCGCGGAGGGGCGGAGATGGTGGCGGAGCGGAGGCGAGCGGGAGGAGGAGCGCCGCGGCGAGGCGAGGACGCGGGCGGCGCGCGCTGAGGCGGCCCGGCGGTGGCGAGGGCGGGCTCTGGCGGCGGGGAGCGAGGCAGGGAAGGGGAGGAGAAGGGGGGCTGCATCGGTCGCGCGGTGGGGAGATAGAGGCGACGGAGCAGCGGTGGGGAGGAGCTCTGGGGAAGGAGGGTGCGGGGAGACGGGGTGCGGGCTCGGCGCTCTGGGGAGGGAGAGGACACGCGGGCAGGTAGGCCAGGGGTGCGGGACCGGGGGTCAGGGGGGTTGACCGCGTGGGGGATGGCTGGTGGCGTGTGTGGGTGTTGTGTGGCCAGGGTTGAGTGGGGTGGACCGGGTCCAGGTGGGCCAGGGCGTGGGGCAGGGAAGAGGGAGGAAGAGAGAGAGGAGAGGGTCTAGGTGGAGGGCTAGGATTGGTTAGAGGAGAGAGGGTAGCTGAGGTGGCGAGAGGCTATTGGAGGGAGTGAGGTGGAGGGTTGGGCTGGGTAGGTAGGTGGGTAGCTGTAGGATTTAGAAGGACGGGTTAGGTGGACCGATTTAAATCCTGGGGCGGTCGTTCGGGTCTATCCGGCCCGTTCGACTGCCCCACTAAAAAATAACAAACATTTTATTTGTTTTAAACGGGCCGTTTGCAAACCGATAGCAGCCAAAACAAAATAATCCGGAGACCCGGGTTTGGCGTTTGAATAAAAGACGGGGCGTTTAGAAAACAAAACTAGGTTTATCTGCAAATAGTTTTATACAAGCAAATGCAAGATGATGACGATGCTCAAATGCAATGTGGCATGATGACATGAGCATGCGGTCATGATGATGCAATGCACAAAAACAACGCGATTTTCTAGTAGTGGTTTTGCGGGATGCCACACCTTGCTTGGAGCGGCTGCACCCGACGTTTAAGGAAGGTGCGAATGATGTCCACACCGTTCACCTCTTTCTCCGCAACCACCTGGAGGGCCTCCACCCGACGGTAGAGCTTCTCTACCTCCTCCACCTCGCCCTCGAGGATATGATTCTTCCAGGATCTCTTCTTCAAGATCTCCTGGGTGGAGTCGAATGGCGCAAGGCCGAAACTTTGCCCGCCCACTGTGGAGTCGCGGATATAAAACCACTTCCTCTACCAGTATTGGACAGACTCAGACATGGAGAAGGATAAGAAAAGAACAGTAGATCGAAGAGAAATGACGCAGCCGCCGATCGGATAAACTCCATCGGAGCCAGATTGCCTCTTCATAGAATAAAGCTTGCGGAAGAGGCCAAAGTGCGGCTCGATACCGAGCTAGCACTCGCAAAAAGCAACGAACCAGGCGATGTGGAGAATAGAATTGGGTGAGAGATGATGGAGTTGGATGCCATAGAAGAACAACAACCCACAAAGAAATTCATGGACTGGGAAAGAGAGGCCGCGAAGAACGAAAGCGACGAACATCACCCGAAACCCTGCGGGTGGACGGGGAATTACCTCATCGCCGGGGATCTTGACGGCCTCCTTGTCCATTAAACCTCGCTCACGAAGCTTGCGCAGGTCGCCCTCGCGCATCTCCGTGCGCCGCCACCCACCTTTGGTGACACGAGCGGCGGCGGTGCCCTTCTTGCCGCCGGTAGCAGCACTGGTGCCCGCTATAGTGGATCCCTTCTTCAATTTCCCCATCGCGGCGCGTCGATGGTGGCGGTGTGAGCGCAAGAATGAGGAAGGAAAAGATCGGAGAACGTCTAGCGCGCGATGGGAAAAGCTCTAGAAAATGGAAGCAGTGGAAAGCAAATGGCTAAGATGAAAACAAACTACAATTTTCCCCACAGTTATAAGGATGAAGACGATGAACAGGGACCGTTCATCTGGAAGCCCTAGCGCCAGGATCAGATCCAACCGTCCACGTGTCAACACAGCAGTGAACCGTCGCTCGCACGCCATCCACTACGCACAGAAACCGAGGAGACGCCGTAATTTTCGCCACGTCGCGTATGACCAGTCAACTCCAAGTCAGGAAGTGGGACCCACGTTCGTCTAGTCATGTCACCTCTGGCGCTGCAAACGGTTGAGGTCACTGATCGTCAGCACTGACGTCATCATACAACACTAGCAACAGTTAGAAATCTTTGGCTAACAGCTAAAAGTGCTCACTCGAATCTACGATTCGAGCAACTACTCGAGGACTACTCCTATCAGGAGCGCTGACCGTGCACCTGAGGCATTATTAAGGCACTACACCAACATTTGATTTTTAGAGTCCTACGTTGAGTCTACGACTCCACTACAGACTCGGGGGCTACTCCCATAGGGAGGATTGATTCAAGCATCCGAAAAAATTGTGTCCTATGGACCTGAAGCTAACAATGGCTGAATTAAAATCTCTGCTCGAGTCTACGACTCGAACAGACACTCGGGGGATACTCCCATAGGGAGCGCTGGTCGCGTACCCTATGAATTATTCGACTTCGATCCTTCGGATCAAAATGCAATTTTTTTTGGCAATTTTGCCCCAATCAACGCTAAGTGAGTAACATCCTCCTTGGCCACCTGAAACACCTCCGCGGTGATAAAATTTCGGATGATGTGTTCATGACGCAAAGATAATACCTACAGATACCATCTGATGGCCTGGTAACGCACCCGACTGCGCTCTGCTAGTAAAAATCCGTTCCAACATGCGCGATAAAAATCCCGACGGACGCGTTGGGTACATCATTCGAAAACTACTGGGATTTGACTCCTGTAAGACCTCAACGGCCTGAGTCGAATTACGCCAGCATCTGTTCCAGGTTCGAGTCTAGGGACTCGAATCTAAAGAAGATTGTGTTGTTTTGTCCTAAGACAGTTAACTGGCCCTGACCCGTCAGGAGAGTCAGGCACATGCATCAACAATCCCTACACACATTAAATCATTTCTTTTCTGTGATAAACAGAAACAGCTGCACCCGAAAGATTGAAGAGTCCTCAGCCGAATCTGTGATTCGACTGAACACTCGGGGGATACTGACATGGTTATACCCTATGGGTACACGACATCAGTATACCTAGTCCAGCCCAAGGAATGCCCATAAAAATGTACGCGGCCTATGGAGATTTTTGGGTGGCCCAAGCCCATGATATCTTCGGATCCTTGGAGAACAAGACTGGGACAGATAGAATATTCGAAAAGGACAAACCCTAAACATGTAACCGACTCGATCTATGTCCGAGACCCGCCTAAACTCTATATAAAGGCCAGGAGGGCACGGCGAGGAGGACCAATCTTTTCCACCACATACACACCTTTATGCCAGATTGCATCTGCACACCCCTGTAACCTTCGGTTCCGCCATAATCAAGAGGAGACAAGCAGAAATAGGATTTTCCCTCCGAAGAACTGAACCTCGGTAAATCTTGTGTCCCCTGGTTGCTTGTCTGTTAACCGTTCCGAGATCTCTAGCACCCCCATCTTCTTCAAAACCCAAACTCATAACAATGGGCATTGACGAGATTAAACCTCGTCACGAGCTGCCTCCCAATTATTTTTTTACTATTTAGATTTTCTTAATTAGGCTGACAAGTGGGTCCTAGTCAGTCGGCTCTGACAAATGAATCCAACCAGCAAGATTCATTTTCAATTCGCGATCAAAATAAGTCCAAATGTGGTGGTTTTTTGTGATTCAAACGTAAACTGATGGTTTTTCGTAATTTGAGCGGTTCTGAGCTAACGGCAAGAGGCGGATGTCGTCTTCTGTGTGGGCTCAACCATTCAGAGCTAGTGTCAATTCGACTTAAATCGATGTTTAACGCACATTGCAACAAATCAGACGTAAGGTAGTGTTTTTTTGTGATTCAAACGTAAAGTGGTGGTTTTTTAAAATTTAACGTGAAAAGTGGTGGTTTTATGCTAAACACTCCTGCAGGAGCAGGGTCCGTCGCTCTCGCGCAGGAGCAGGGGTCTGCGGATGGTCGCGCTGCCACAGGAGCAAGGGTGGTCGGCTCGCGGGTTGCTCGCCAGCGGCCACCTTTGTCCGGGAGGAGCGGGCGGCCAGCGACCATGTGCGGTCGGGCGTGGATGGCGAAGCGCGGGTGGCTGAGCGGCCAGGCAGCGGCGGCCTCGTCCGGGAGCAGCAAGCTCCAAATCAAGGGTGCAGCAACGGCCTCTACATATGGTTTTGTTGTAATGGTTTTTGTCCGGTTTTTTTGGTAATTACTAGGAATTCTATTCTCCCTAACCCAAAGCATTCAACCCCTGATTGTCTAGGGAGATCAATCTGGTTAAAACGGGGACAAAGGTTTTGCTCCAACATACATTGATTAAAAAGAATAGAATTTTCTAGAATTACCAAAAAATAGGGCGAAAACCATGACAACAAAACCATATACAAACTAAACACGAAACTTGCAACCCCGATCGCCTAGGGAGATCAATCGACCCTTCCAACCTGCGACAACTGCAAGCTGCACATCGCAAAAGAAACCCCACAGAAACGATGACAAAAGATCTCGGACATGACAACCTGAGAGGATGAAAAATATCTACAGTCTTTAAAAAAAAGTTAAAACAGCTTGCTAAAATGACTTACATTGTGAAACAGAGGTGGTATTTTTTTTCGAGAGAATGGAAAACATCTATCAAGCAGCTGCAATCGCCTTCCCTGCGAGCCGTCCTGGTGATTTGCTGTGATGGGCTAAACTCCGCTGGTCAGTCAAGGCAGAGAGATTCACCAAAGAAGCTTGAACTGGGCTTCTTCGACAGAAAAGCCCAGAGGCTTTCCGGAGTTTTAACCGGTTTAGATGGCCTCATAAAGCCTAGTCGAGTGACTGGTTGATGCAGCCCAGACAACAAATTAGTCTGTAACTGGCTTGTACATACGAGTATATGACTGAAAAAAAGAGAGCTGGCAATGGACTGAACTTACGAGTGTTACCATTCGAAAAACAAAACGTACTACGAGTATTATGGATGGTTCAAATTTCCATCCCGGAGCATCTTTGATCAGAATGGAACGGTTACGCTAGCTTCCGCCTTGTGCGTTTCGACTTTGTGGCACAATACGAAGAAATTTCTGAATCTACAGTATATACTTTCTCCGTTTCATGTTTTAGTTTATGAATGTAATGTATTTAGACATATTTTAGTGCATAGATTCGGAGTGAACCTCTTCAAACATATACACTAAAAAGTGTCTAGATACATTAACTTTACAAAGCTAAAGCATCTTATATTATGAAACGGAGGGAGTACGTACTAGCTAGCGATGATGTAGTATGAACAGAGAGACCTGATTGATCTTCCTACTCCCTCCGTTTCAAAATATAAGATGTTTTAGGTTGTAAAGAAATATATTTAGACTTATTTTAGTGTAGATTCACACTAAACTTGAGTGAATCTACATATTAAAAAAAGTCTAAATACATTTGTTTGACAAACCTAAAATATCTTATATTTTAAAACAAAGTGAGTAGATATGAGAGAATCCTGTCAGCCCATATATATCAGATCGTTCTCTGTCTGTACCGATTGTATGTTGTTGTTTAAGCAGGCAGGGCTTCGTTATGAGACTTGTGACCTCATTTGATAATGACGTGGCCTCGTATGCCACTGAATTTATCTAATGAAGCAAGAGGCAAGGCCCTGCAAGAGCATACCCAACGGCGCGGTTCAAATGGCATTTTGGTGTCCGGACAGCAAGACCCAAAAAATAGCATCCAAGAGGGGAGCAAACCGTCCGTTGGTTTCGGATCGACGCACTCACAATCTAAATCGTAGAGGCATTTGCGTTGGCGACTGTCTGTGCGGACACCGCACGTACCCTCCCACTGTCCATCCCTAGCCCACATGCTAGCGACCCAGATTTGCCTCATAAATGGTGGTCGTTGAATCGCCTGTTGTCGCCCTCTCTTCTTTCTCGTTGACACCAAAGCTAATCGTGCCGCCTGACGCCCTCCGCCCGCAACTGGTAGCGCCGCCCGAAGCCTGCACCGGTCTTCATCAATGTGTAGTATCTAGGCCTCCTGTGCCAGACATATGATACCTTAGCCTTCTTAAAGAGGCCACTCGCTTCCACACTCCTATCTTCCACCTCCGCATCCATTCCCCACCACAATAGGAGTGAGGGAAGGGCGGCTAGGATGGCCCCCTGGTCCGGGGCATGGCCGAGGTCGGTGAGGAAGATGCGGGGGTCCAGGCTCGGACATTTCTCCCCTACCGGCCCCGTCACCAGCATTGTCGCCACCCTCGTCGCTCGAGACTGGCGCCATCGACCTCTCCGAGTTTGAGTTCGCCGTCACTATCCACAACGGCATGAACTGGGACAAGCCGCGCCTCCCCTATAAGTTTGTGACGGTGGTCGACGGGCAAGAACCCCGCGACGTCGTGTTGTGGTGCCCGGTGGCGCGACCAGCATGTGGTCCGTGGAGGTACTGTTCGACCGCGTTAGGCAGATGTACCTCGCGAACGGCTGGAAGGTGTTCGCCCGAGTGCACGCTATTGAAGTCGGCACCTCCTCGTCTTCAAGTACGACGGTGACGCCATGCTCACAGTTAGCTTCTTCGATCATACCTTGTGCCGCTGCCACCACCACTCCGATGACTAGGCTAGACAAAGATGCTAGGGTCTAAACATTATCTACTATGTTTTTCTACATCCTCTGTATACCCTCGCAACAAGCAAATTGTCCAAAAACTATGTAAAAGCAAGGCAAATATAGCCCTGAATCTGAAATAACTAAAAAAAATAGCTTCCCCATTAGACGCACCCGCAGATAGGAAGGACAACGGCCCCGAACGCATCCCAAATGTATAAAATCAGGCATCTTTCGTGTTTGATCTGTGACGCACCGTTTGGGATCCTCTAAGGCACTGGTAAGCAGCACTTGATAATTTGTTGTCGAATCATGCCAGGTTAACCCTACGCCAGTGCAGAACACCAGCTCAGAGTGGTAGTTGTTGGTTAAAATTCGTTTCCAAGCAAAGTGACGGTAGTGGCCTACCGGCCCAAAGTTCATTTGCTTGGTCATTTCTTTCTTGATGCTGTTTTCTGCCTCTCTGGCCACCAAAGGTGACATGATTAATTTATTTACTAGACGGACACGCAAGCTTCGCCTCACCGTCTACAAGGCGTTGTCACCTGGTGTTGTTACATTATATTTGGCAACAGTAAATATTTTTATATATTTTTTCATATAGATTTTATGGTTACTGTATGAACATATAACTGAACACCAATTATATTTACGGGATCAACATATATATATGGTAAAAGGTTAGTGCAGAAGGATTTGTGGACTTTGTATAACTGAACCAAACGATGTTTTTTTTTTCCGTGCAATTTCATTCGTAAAGTGAGTCTTGCAATCCTAAAATATCCGGCAGTCTTGTACGCAAATGAAAACCAATGCAAAATAACCCTTCACCTTGCATCAAAACCTAGACATTTTAAGAAGATAATCATGATATGTTACAGGTTTTTACATATAGTGCAAGCATGGATCATAAACACCACAAGTTCATGTTACGGAAACAGACGCTAGATGATAATTGCACGGTGCCTAATGGAAAAGAGAGTTAAATGTAGATAAGTATCTTTAGGATAGCATCAAAAGATAGATAACTGAACCACACGCCATGTACGATGGAGCAAAATAAATACATACATACTATAAAAAACAATCAATATATCAGGACCCATGCTTATCTTCATGAAAGAGAGTTTAAGGTAGATAAGTATGATCCATTTGCATACATCAAACTCAAGTGTACATATACATAGTGTTGTTGGACAAAATCTGATCCTAGGATGATGTAAGTGCATTCATTGCAAGAGAGTCCTGGTTATGCACGTCGCATAGTTGGATTTTAATATTTCCTATGATCAAGTGGCCCTACTACAATGTTACAAAATAACCTGTGCGCGTCCCATAGTTGGATTTTAATATTTCCTATGCACATCCCTGTTATCGCCATATTTTGGCCAAAGGAAGAGTTGGGCCGTGGTCAAGATGGGCTTAGAAGATACGTATATGCAACGTGTTGTTGAATCGGCCTCGTGTGTTGATTTGGGCTAAATTGCCCGTGTATCTTATATTGTAATAGATTCCGTTTAGATTTAGGTAAGAGATAGAGTTGTAGAGTTATTCCAAAGACAGAAAGTCTCCGGACTATAAATATGTACCTAAGGTTATCGAGAAAAGGAGGACAATCACGTTCACAACAAACACAATCTCGGCGCATCGCCACCCCTTGTTTCTAGGGTTTTTTCTCGGGTAAGTGCCATGCTGCCTAGATCGCATCTTGCGATCTAGGCAGTATCTACTTATGCGTTATCTAGTGTTACTCGTACTGAAGCCTTGTTGATGGCGAGTAACACTATTATCATAGATTTGTTTGGATTAGCATCAGTACTTTTCGCTATGATTGTTTAGTTATGCTACCTCTAGCTATCTCGCCGCCGTTGCACCTTTTCCCGGGTGTAAGGGTGGCATCTTGCTTGATCTTTATTTAAGTCGATTTGATCTGTTATAGTTGTGCCTTGTTCTCCAAGGTTTAGTTTGATATCCACATGATCAGGCCTTGCAAACGGGTTGAACGATCCAGTAGTATGTAAGATATGGTTTACCAATCCCAGAGGGGATGTTCCGGGAATTGACGTTACGTTGGTTTTTAGGCCTTCTCTAGGATTAGTTTTCTATTATCTTTTGTATCTACTAGGCTCAATTACGTGTAGGATGTTCCAGTCATGTAGTGAAAACATTAAACTGTCGTAGATCGATTTAACTTGTATTGATGAAGCAAAACCCCATGTTATAATAGATCTAATGCAGAACCATGGGATAATCGGCTCTGGGAGCCGATTCACAGGGAAACCTGGGAGCCGGTCACGGCTCGAATTTTACGTATACTTGTTTACCATGCAGGAAACCAATCGAAGCAATCCTTCACCTTCCTGACCAGGTATAGGTCAGGTGGCACGCCCTCGAACCAAGCCAGGACGTGTGCCGGAGTTTTGCGGGCCGTTGCCCGAGGGACCAGGGCCCACCAGCAGTCCTGGGAGCCTCCCGGCTCTTCGTGTTGCCCGTCGCTGCTCGCCGGTGGGTTTTGGTAGGCAACACATTCTGGCACGCCCGGTGGGACACTTAAAACAACGTCTACATCAACATCCGACGCTGCGATGGACAACATACCGGTCACGTACGATGAGCTGCCTGAGGAGCACAAGGCGAAGTATGATGACGTCAAAGCTCTCTTCGAAGCCGATCTCATCGGCTCTTTTGAGAGGACTCGTAAGCATGGCATCAGGTGGAAAGGGTTCTCACCCGAGGGTGCTCTTGATGAGGTGGATCTGTCTGTTCCTTCAGAGGAGCGCACCAGAGCTCTGCGCCAGGAAGTCAACTACATGGTGGCTCATTCTCTTCACCGCCATTCTGAGAGCTTGGTAAACGCTTTCGAGCGGATCGCAGTTCGCGTAGTTCAGGAGATCGCGAAACATCAGTACTCTCCGTCGGGGCCTACTCTGGGGACTCACCAGGGAGAAAGACCACTCCAGGCCAGGCCACCGCTGCCATTCACACTTGCAGCTCCAGAATCACCAGGGGCACCGGCGTACGTCGTCTACAAGGTCGGAGGCGACCCTGGCGATTGCCAATTCCTGTGTGAACCACCTAAAGAAATCCCACATGGATACGTGTGCACCTACGTGCCAGACTGCAACAGCTTGACGCGCACGAACCAGGTTGCAACCGCAGGGAGTGCTGGGGCAGGAGTTTCTAGAGCAGGGGCTTCGGGAGCAGGTGTTTCTGGAGCAGGAATCTCTGGGATGGACGCCGACAAACAGGCGTGGCTAGCCAAGTATGCCACTGGAACGAGTCATGAGAATCTAGCCCCTGCAGCCCAAACAACGGAGCAAATCCGTACCATCTTGAGAGACCAGTTCGGCTTCGTGCCGAAGAGAAGGACAATCGGCTATTCAAAGCCGTACCCCAACGAGTTTGATCTGATCCCGCTGCCACCCAAGTATCGTCTCCCTGAGTTCTCGAGATTTAGCGGGTCAGAAGGGTCGAGCTCGATCGAGCACGTGAGCCGATACCTGGCACAGTTAGGCATGATATCAGCATCATATCAGTTGCGCGTAAGGTTCTTTGCGCAATCTTTGACAGGACCAGCTTTTGGGTGGTACACCTCGCTACCACCTGATTCGATCCAGACCTGGAAGCAACTGGAAGAGCAGTTCCACATTCAGTACCATTCAGAAGCCACCGAGGCTGGCATTGCAGACCTGGCACAGGTGCGGCAAAAGCGAGGAGAAACGGTAGCCGAGTACATCCAACGCTTCAGGGCTGTCAAGAACCGATGTTACTCAGCTCGTTTAACTGAGAAGGAAGCGGTCGAGCTGGCAGCGTTGGGTCTCGCAGCACCCATCAAAGATCTGGCTTTCCAAGTAGAGTACAACTCGTTGGCGCACATGTCTCAGAAGCTGACGATGTATGAGCAGCGCCACCCTGAGTTGTACCAGGACAAGTTCAAACGTCCGATAGGCCTGGTCGATACAGAAGAAGAAGACCCCGCGCAAGACCAGGAGGTGGCCGTGGCTGAATGGGCTCGGGGGGCAGACCCCGTAACCTGCAAATGGGTGAAACAGCAAGGGCCTGCAAAAGGGTTCGACTTCGATGTGAGCAAAGCTGAGCAAATATTCGATTTACTGCTGAAAGAAAAGCAGCTGAAGTTACCTGAAGGCCACAAAATCCCTACGGCTCAAGAGATGAACGGAAGACCGTACTGCAAGTGGCATCACTCGTTCACCCACACCACCAATGACTGCAAAGAGCTACGTCGCCAGATCCAAACAGCGATAGAGCAGGGCCGCCTCATCCTGGGGTAATTCGCCATGAAAGTAGATACCAACCCGTTCCCCGGCGTCAACATGGTAGAACACAGCCACTCCACGAGGCGCCAGTTGGACTTCTCGTTCGATGTCAACATGGCAGGAACAGGGTACCACCATGGCACGTACAGGGAGGAAGGCGGTCGCTCTCACTGCAGAGTAAGAGAGGAGGCTGGTCCACGCGACCGGCCCAGCTACGACAACAGGCGGTACTTAACTGAGGAACAAGTAAAAAGTGTGCGATATCAGAAACCACATTCCACGCATCTCCTTAATAAGTATAAGCGTCAGTATGACCAACGTCGCCGACGCGACGGAGAAGATGAAGGATATGAGCACCTCGCTTGGGGACCGTCAAAAGAAAAAGAAGGCGCAGACAAGCATTGGGATTGCCCGTTCTTCAAGTATTGCTGGGACGCGGGAATGAGCCGATTGCCTACGATCGATAACTGCCCCGAATGCGGACAGCAGAAGGAGGACACGGAGCCGGTGTCAGTGTTTAAGCGCCTAGGGCCTCTCCCGCCTCAGCGCCGACGCAGGGAGTCGTCTCGAGCACAAGGTCTCAAGGAGCCAATGGATGACAAAGAGAAAGACAGGTATCACCGTCCAAGGTGGTGTCCCGACGGACTCAGACATACCCAAAAGCGTAGAGTGCAGCGGCTGCGTAACTTGGAGGAAGCCGAAGCACAGTATCTCCACGCTCTAAAGAAAGCATGGCCCGATCTGGCCGTTAAAATTAGGCAGACCTTGGAAACGGAAGATCACCCGAAAAGGAAAGAGTGGCACCCCAAACCGGTAAAAGCCGATGCAAAGACATCGGCTGGCACAAACATGGTATTCATACTTCCGTCAGAGTTCTGCGCGCCACGAACCAACGAGCTACCAGTGGCACAGTTCGACTGCGGCCCGCGGCCAGTTATCTTTGAGAAGCCACGTGAAAAGGGTTACAAACATCTGAAAGCACTGTACCTACGAGGTTACATCAATGGGCAACCTGTCAGCAAGATGTTAGTGGACACCGGAGCGGCAGTCAACATAATGCCATACTCCATGCTACGGCGTTTGGGACGCTCCACTGCAGATCTGATCAAAACCGCGACTTCAACGGCCAGACTTCAGAAACGCAAGGCGTACTAAACGTGGACCTGACCGTGGGCAGAAAAACAATCCCTACGTCATTCTTCGTCGTGGACAGCAAAAGCACCTACGCTGTCTTGCTAGGGAGAGATTGGATCCATGCCAACTGCTGCATTCCATCCACGATGCACCAGTGCCTAATACAGTGGGATGGAGATGAGGTGGAGGTCATTCATGCAGACGATTCCGTCGAGGTCTCCATTGCTGGCATGAACGTCTGGGAAGCAGAAGACCAAGAGCCGATCTCTGGAATCAGTCTAGACGGCTGTGAACGCATTGAGGCTACAAAAAACGGGGTGAGGCTGGTCTTATCCACCGGCCTGACAGAGTAGCAAAGCCCACGATGGTACATGGTACGGCCGATCCCTGCGATCGGCCACAAAAAACAAAAAGCAGCAACCTTGCGACGAGCAGATCATGCAGTCGTAGCAGGGAGATTCCCAGCCATTGTAAAACCATAAGGTGTAAACCGTCCTTGACTAATACAATCAAAAAGGGGGCCGATTCAGGCAATCGGCCCAAGTTATTTTTGTTAACCTCACCTACTGTTTGCCCTGTGCTTAGCATCGATTTGACAGGTGACGGAAAGCTAGGATATGGATTTACATCTGCTGATGAACTAGAAGAGATTGACATCGGTCCTGGGGATAAGCCAAGACCAACATTTATCAGCAAGAAGTTGGATCCGAATCTGCGGGGTCCGATGATAGCTTTGTTGAAAGAATATCTAGATTGCTTTGCCTGGGATTATACAGAGATGCCTGGGCTAGACAGGAGCATCATCGAGCATCGACTCCCACTTAAAAAAGGATTTCGGCCATTCCAGCAGCGAGCACGACAGATGAAGGCCGAAATTTTGAAAGAAGTCAAGAAGGAGATCGAGAAAATGTTGGCAGCCGATTTAATCAGGCCATGCAGGTATGCTGAGTGGATTTCTAGTATCGTACCTGTAGAGAAAAAGGATGGCCGCTGGCGTGTGGCCATAGATTTTCGGGATCTCAATAGAGCTACCCCGAAAGATGAGTATCCGATGCCAGTAGCAGAGACGTTAATCAACGCAGCTGCCGGTCATAAAATCTTGAGCTTCATGGATGGCAATGCCGGTTACAATCAAATTTTTATGGCTCCGGAAGATATACACAAGACTGCATTCAGAGTCCCAGGTTCGGTGGGGTTGTTTGAATATGTAGTCATGACGTTTGGACTGAAGAACGCCGGCGCCACATACCAAAGAGCCATGAATTACATCTTCCATGACCTGATCGGCAAGCTGGTGGAAATTTATATCGATGACGTAGTGGTCAAGTCAGCCTCAGTACAAGGACACTTGGATGATCTGCGACACGTCCTGGACCGAACAAGAAAATTCGGGCTACGGATGAATCCAAAGAAGTGTGCCTTCGGTGTGACGGCCGGTCAGTTCTTGGGATTCTTGGTCCATGAACGAGGAATTGAGATCGGCCTGAAAAGTCAGGAGGCAGTGCGAACAATGAAGCCACCTACCACGAAGAAAGAACTGCAGTCTCTCATCGGCAAGATCAACTTCGTCAGAAGATTCATCTCCAATCTGTCAGGAAGGATAGAGTCGTTCATGGGACTTGTAAAGATTAAATCTAATGAAGAGTTCAGCTGGGGGGCAGAACAACAACGAGCCTTCGACGAGATCAAAGAATATCTGACGAAGCCGCCAGTATTGGTTCCGCCCCAGCCGGATAGGCCATTCTACATTTACTTGTCAGTAGCGGACACGTCCATCGCCTCGGTGGTGGTGCAAGTTTATGACGGGCTGGAGCGAGTGGTATTTTACATCAGCAGAAGGATGCTGGATGCAGAAACGAGGTACTCTGAGATCGACAAGTTGTGCCTCTACCTGTTTTTCACCTGCACCAAGCTGCGCCACATTTTGCTATCAGCAGAGATTGTCATCGTCTGCAAATCAGACGTTATAAAGCACATGCTGTCGGCTCCTATGTTGAAAGGCCGACTGGGCAAATGGATGTTTGCATTATCGGAGTTTGACATCCGGTATCAACCCGCGAAAGCAGTTAAGGGGCAGGCATTGGCCGACCTTATCGCTGAAAGGATCAACACCAATATAGCAGCACTGTCCATACGAGCGTGGGCTATGTTCTTTGACAGATCGGTTTGTGACGATGGGTGCGGCATCGGCATGCTACTCGTGTCACCCCGGGGGGAAACATTTTCCTTCTCTATCAGGTTGTCAGCCCCTCGCACCAACAACGTCGCTGAGTATGAGGCGATACGCAAGGGAATGGAGTTGCTCATCGAAGCTGGAGCGGAAGCAGTGGAAATTTTTGGAGACTCCAAGCTGGTGATTTCTCAACTCACGGAGGAATACAAGTGTGAGAGCGAGTCGCTATTCCCATTATGGATGCAATGCCGTGAGCTGATGGCACAGTTCCGATACATAAACTTCAGCTGGATCCCACGATCGCAGAATACCGAGGCCAATGATCTTGCACAAATGGCTTCAGGCTACAAGGACGCGGCAGAGGGAGCCGATGTTCAGGTGCAATTCCTGGACGCAGACGACTGGAGAGCCGATATCTTCAATTACTTGAAGGATTCGGCTCGGGGGGCACCTAAACGAATAAGATACAAGGCCATGAAGTATGTGCTCATTGGGGACGACATGTTTTACAGGACTCTAGAGGGGTTATTGCTCAAATGTCTGGGGACAGCTGAGGCCAATCGGCTCCTACACGAGGTACACGAAGGCGCTTGTGGAACTCACCAATCGACTCACAAGATGAAGTGGTTGATCAGGCGATCAGGGTTTTATTGGCCTACCATGCTCGAGGACTGTTTTAAGTACTACAAAGGGTGTCAAGCATGTCAGAGATTTGGAAAAATTCAGATGGTACCCGCGTCAGCAATGAACCCCATCATCAAGCCTTGGCCATTCCGAGGTTGGGGCATGGATATGATCGGCAAGATCAATCCTCCGTCAAGCAAAGGCCACATGTGGATTTTGGCCATCACGGATTATTTCACCAAGTGGGTGGAAGCTGTCCCTATGAAGTCAGTAAGTTCAAAGGATGTCGTCGATTTTGTGAAAGAACACGTCATTCATAGGTTTGGGATTCCCCAGACTATCACGACCGATGGAGGTTCGGTCTTCACTTCTCACGAGTTCAGAGAGTTCTGTGAGGACACATGGATCAAGCTGATGCGATCATCTCCGTACTATGCTCAAGCAAATGGGCAAGCTGAAGCGTCCAACCAGAGCCTTATCAAGCTGATCAAGAGGAAAATCGATGAGAACCCTAGGCGTTGGCACGAGGTTTTATCAGAGGCTTTATGGGCTTACCGCATGTCATGTCATGGGGCGATAAAAACCTCGCCGTACCATCTAGTCTATGGACAAGAAGACGTATTGCCTTGGGAAATTACGGCTGGGTCGAGACGTGTCACTTTTCAGAACGATCTAACGACTGAAGAATATGCAGCCTTGATGAGTGACAGCGTTGAAGATTTGACTGAGCTTAGGCTGTGGTCGCTTGAGAAAATCAAAGAGAACAAGGCCAAAGTAGCTCGTGCATACAACAAGAAGGTGAGGCCTAAGGAGTTCCATGTTGGCGATCTGGTATGGGAAGCGGTGTTGCCATTAGGGACTAAGGATGCAGCATATGGTAAATGGTCTCCAAATTGGCACGGGCCATACAAGGTAGATCAAGTTTTAAGAGGGAACGCGTACATGCTGGAGGAGCTGGATGGCGTGAAATTCCCAGTGGCTGTCAACGGTCAGCATCTCAAGAAATATTTCCCAAGCATGTGGGATGATGGACAGTGAGATATGGGGGCCGATACACGAAATCGGCCAATAAAAAACTTATTATTATATATTTCCCAAGTACGTGGGATGATGGACAGCGAGATATGGGGGCCGATACATGAAATCGGCCAATAGAAGTATACAGCCGATGCACAGTCATCGACTTTAGAGGTTCAAAACTGTTACAAGCAGACGCCAGTTTACATAAACGAGCTACTGAAGAAATGCCTCGAAGGCTTGGAGGGCGTCAGCACGGACACGGTCCACCTCGGCGATCTCGGCTTCGTCATCTTCATCCTTGCCCGTCACCAACTGCTTGTTCAGGGCACGTATTTCTGCCAGATCGGTCTTCAGTTCGGCTTTGAGGCTCTCTGCTTCATCTTGGGAACGGGCGATGGATGCTTCTTTGTCACAAATGAGTTGTTTTGTCACCCGGACCTTTTCTTCAAGATCTTCCAGCTCCTTTTTCAGAGATGCGAGCTCGGTGGTACTGACAGAGGTGTCAGTTTTGGCATCAAGGGACGCCTTTTTCTCATTGAGCTGCTGACATCTGTCGGCAATATTCGCCTTCAGCGGGAGTTGGGCACGGCGCAGGTTGATCCTTTCACGAGCTAGCTTCACCCTTGACCCGAAGAAGGACAAAGTTATGACGGGCCAAAGCTTCACCTGCAATGTTACTGAGAGTTGGTCTTGGATTTCAGCAAGAACGCCCTTCACCTCTTCAGAACCCTCGATCAGCTCCTCGATCGGGGAAGACAGTAAGGCTCTAAGTTGTTGGAATTGAGGTAGAACAGCCCTGGCTTGTGGTTCATCGGTGGCAACAGAGGGAGTTGGATCGATGGAGTCAGGATCAAAGGTCAGCAAGCCTGAAATGTCACCACCCTGGCAGCCCGAAAAGGCGTTAGTGTGCGTCCAATAGGGAAGAATAAAGCCGACAGAGGTTAACATACCTCTCCTAAGACCGAGGGGGTAGCAGACGGCGAGGCGATCGGTTTGTGTGTGGTTGCTGGGGGCGTTACCAAAGTGGTAGCCATTTCATCTGCATTTTCGGGGATTGCCAGGTCTGGTTTGGCTAAAGGCGTCGGCGCGGCCCCTACCTTCCCACCAGAAGCCTCAGTTGTCTGCATGAAAGGTGTTTAACCGATGAAGATGATGGTGAACTGGCAGACAAAAGGGAATAAGGGGCAAGAGCATAAAGGATGATGATTTTTCGGAACCTCTTGGCTCGATGAAGAAGCTTGTAGTCCTTTACGAGCTCTCTTGGGACCCACAGCTGGCCCGGCCTCGACTGGTGCTCGGGGGGCAGCAGGTTCAGGAACCGACCTTTTCCTGGAAGCCGATGGTGGCACATCTGGCTGGCTCGGGGTGATGGTCCTCTCAGAATCCGTTGGGCTCGATTCTCCCTCATTGGGTTGTGTGTCCTCGTGGGATGTTTCTTCGACGGAAGCCTGCAAAAGAAGGAAGGCTGTTAGACACAAGCACATCTGCAAGAATGAAAAAATGAGAAGAAACGGCCAAGACATGGATCAGCCTACATGCGAGCTTTCTGGAGAAGGGCTCCGGTGTCTCAAAGTCTTCCTGGCAGCTACATTCTTCGTCGTCGTTCTTATCTTGGTGGGAACTCGAGGGGCAGCTGATGTTGAAGTTCCTTGCTTCTTAGAAGCCGATTGAGGTGTTATCGGCTGTTTCTGCATTATTACCTTTTTCAAAGGCGGCGAGTTTTTGCAGAAAAGAACCACAGGAGCTGGCGGAAAGAACTCAAAAGGGGAGACATCGCTGTGTGTGTGGGTTCAGGGCCATCTTGTTGCTGCAAAGGGAGAAATTGGGTTAGTAAAAGAATCATTTATGAGCTGCGTTAAGAAAATGTATAAGCAGTGGTACCTGTTCCACGGGGATGTCATAATCGGCATCAAGGTGTTTCAGCAACGGCCCCAGAGCTTTCCTCAAAGTGTGGGTTTTCCACATCGACCACCAGTCCTCGAAGCCATCAATTGATGAAGCGAAGGTGAGGTCATTTGGAATGGGGATGGTCAGAGCATCAAAGAAGGAGTAACACCTCTGACTGGTGAGAGGATCAGGCAGGTCGGCCCTGCACTCCGTAAGATGGTGGAGGAAGAGATGGGGAGGTACTTGCCCAAGGCCAAATTGCCGGGCCACTATGACCGGCTGGTAGAATTCATACCCAGGCTTGATGATTCTGTTGGATGTACTCATACCAACTGGAAGGAAACAGGGTCGGATCACAATGGAAAAGAGTTGCCGGGTGCTGGTGTCATCGGCAAAGTTATCTAGCCTGAAGGAGAGTGGATTTTCGAAATGTTCAGACTCTTCCATGTAAGGGAAGAAGGTAGGATTGTCCAGACCTTGAAAGAAAGTGCTGAACCACTTGGCTGCTTCCTGAGGGGATAGTTTGCTGCCTGGCAGCCTATACAAAGCTTGGCCATAACTAGTGCATCGGATCTGCTTCCCCTTGACATCTGGAAAGGTACAGCTCGCCAAAAGGGGGAAGTCTGGGATATGATTCTGAAAGTACAGCTGAGCCCATAGTTGAATGAACCACCAAGGACCACCTGTTTTGACTGCTATGCCTGAGAACAGCTTGGCAGACATCAACTGAAGATATCGATAGACCTCTCCAAGGAATAGTTTGCCGATGCCAAGTTGAGTACCTTTGGCCAGTTCGTGGGCTAGGGAGAGATAGTTCTTGGTTGGAGCAAGAGAAGGGCCACAGAATATGAAATGCTCCAGCCAGAAGTTGAGAAAGGCTGTATGTTCTTTCTCTGAGACAGGGCCCTTTGTTTTCATATGGCGTTGGAGGTAGGCACCCCAGTTTGTGCAGTCTGTTTTAGAAGACAGTTTGTAGGGGACTTTGGTCAGTTTAAAAGTAGAGGGGCTGGGTGATGTGACATCCAGGCCGGTGATCATCACCACGTCTAACAGGGTTGGTGACATAGGGCCATGACCGAACATAAAGCAATTCAGAGCGTCAGACCAGAAGTAGCCGATGGTTTTCAGGAGGTTCTCGTGTTTCTCAAGAGGAGACAATGATAAATGCAAGGCATCGGCTATTCCCGTGGTTTCCCATTGGGATTGGTAAGCTCTAGCTACTCTACTGAACCAAGAGACCCAGTGTTCAGGGGGATTAGGCCAGGCTCGTAGACAGTCGGCCCAAGAGTTCAGATCTAGGTCTTGGCTTACGAAGGGGATTCTATTGGCTTCGCAAGAAATCAGATGAGCAGGGCTAGATTGTGTGCGAGGGCCAAGATTGAGTTGGAGGCTTGGGAGGACAGGCCAGATGAACCGGAGGAGGCCATGGCGGAGAAAGAGGGTTTTTCGGCGGAGGAGGAGGAAGGGTTTTTTTTTTGGCTACTGGAGGAAGATGGGGACTGCGAACTGTTTAGGTGAATTTAAATAAGGGGAATAGTATGAAGAGGTTCAATGCTATAGCAGTTTCCCAGAAAGCACTGCCGAAATTGTCAGATCATGCACTGCGAAGAAGTTGAGAAGACAGGGCATCATGATGAAGGGGTAGCGTGACGATTCTGTTCTGCAACGCATTCTGACGACGCGTAACCCGATACAGAAAAAAAAAGAGGAGAAGGGAAAAAACGGAGTGGTTTTGGAATTATTATTACCAAAACCAGGGGGGCATGTGTTATCGCCATATTTTGGCCAAAGGAGGAGTTGGGCCGTGGTCAAGATGGGCTTAGAAGATACGTATATGCAACGTGTTGTTGAATCGGCCTCGTGTGTTGATTTGGGCTAAATTGCCCGTGTATCTTATATTGTAATAGATTCCGTTTAGATTTAGGTAAGAGATAGAGTTGTAGAGTTATTCCAAAGACAGAAAGTCTCCGGACTATAAATATGTACCTAAGGTTATCGAGAAAAGGAGGACAATCACGTTCACAACAAACACAATCTCGGCGCATCGCCACCCCTTGTTTCTAGGGTTTTTTCTCGGGTAAGTGCCATGCTGCCTAGATCGCATCTTGCGATCTAGGCAGTATCTACTTATGCGTTATCTAGTGTTACTCGTACTGAAGCCTTGTTGATGGCGAGTAACACTATTATCATAGATTTGTTTGGATTAGCATCAATACTTTTCGCTATGATTGTTTAGTTATGCTACCTCTAGCTATCTCGCCGCCGTTGCACCTTTTCCCGGGTGTAAGGGTGGCATCTTGCTTGATCTTTATTTAAGTCGATTTGATCTGTTATAGTTGTGCCTTGTTCTCCAAGGTTTAGTTTGATATCCACATGATCAGGCCTTGCAAACGGGTTGAACGATCCAGTAGTATGTAAGATATGGTTTATCAATCCCAGAGGGGGTGTTCCGGGAATTGACGTTACGTTGGTTTTTAGGCCTTCTCTAGGATTAGTTTTCTATTATCTTTTGTATCTACTAGGCTCAATTACGTGTAGGATGTTCCAGTCATGTAGTGAAAACATTAAACTGTCGTAGATCGATTTAACTTGTATTGATGAAACAAAACCCCATGTTATAATAGATCTAATGCAGAACCATGGGATAATCGGCTCTGGGAGCCGATTCACAGGGAAACCTGGGAGCCGGTCACGGCTCAAATTTTACGTATACTTGTTTACCATGCAGGAAACCAATCGAAGCAATCCTTCACCTTCCTGACCAGGTATAGGTCAGGTGGCACGCCCTCGAACCAAGCCAGGACGTGTGCCGGAGTTTTGAGGGCCGTTGCCCGAGGGACCAGGGCCCACCAGCAGTCCTGGGAGCCTCCCGGCTCTTCGTGTTGCCCGTCGCTGCTCGCCGGTGGATTTTGGTAGGCAACAATCCCACGGTGTGAAAGTAAAGTTATAATGTGGTTTGCCATCCAGGGAAGATTTTTTTTACACATGGTCGCAATATTGTAAAAAAAAGAAGTACAAATACACTAAAGACTTTATTTCCTTTCAAGGACATTCCATATGGAAAAAATAATACCTGGACATCTAAGTATAAAATCGTAGGAACCGTCATCCGAACTGAAAATCTTGACACCATATATTTCTTAAATGTATAACATGCAAGGTATGGGAGCACCATGCAAAGCAAAGTTAATTGATTCAAATATCTCTCAATGTGCAATGCATACATCCGCTTGCTGCAATTATGCCTTTTAATAGATATCTATACTGCACAAATCATGGGCTGAAAATTAGATATTGTCCATAGTAATAACATGTTGAACATAAGACTTTGGGAACTTTGAGCTAGCCGTAACGTCTGGAAGATACTCAAGTCAACATAAAAAGAAGAAATCTACAATTGATTCGCATTAAGCAACATGCTGTATAACATAAAAGAAGCCAAAGACCTCTTTAACTCCACTTACAGCCTCAATCCTTTTCCATCTAAATCGCGGCATCCATTCATGAGTTTACATTGATGGTTGAAATGGAGGCGCAATATAATTGTTAAATACTGGAAATAGACACATTCTTGGGGACCGGTATTTAGATTTGATTACATGGGTGTAAACTGATGGTACAAAAAAGATTAACATATGCATTGAACCTGGTCGTCAAATTAAGCGTCGTGTGTTCACGCCAAACTGGACTTTCACTCCCCCAGCTTTTCTACAACGATATGTGCCTCTAAATTTACTCATCCAATACAGGTCACACCCATCATACACCATCAAAGAATCCACAATTGTCTCCTTGATTTATTGGACACTGCCAAAGACAGGTTCATGCATCAATTCCTAAAACAGACAATAAACTTAGATATTTTAGTGAATATTCTTAATATCAGTAAGTAGATGTAATCACTCTAGTTAGAGCTAGAACAATAATATTTTAAGGACGGGTTTACCAAGGTCTTTAAAGCAAACTGATTACCAAAACAAAAGCTAACATTCTAGTGCAAATAAAACATTCTAAGTATAGTAGAAGACACAAGTTTGCAGAAACTAAACCAAGCAATGATTAGGATCCTAAAACTAAGAGATATCTAGTCCAGGATAGTGAATCTAATCTACGACCTACTCTGATCGCAACTATTTTTCAGTTTAGACCTAGCCAACACATTTGCAGCGTTAGCTGCAACTTGGCAAATCAGCGATTTAGACCTGTCAACATAAGCAGCCTAGCAGTTGTTAGTTAGTGCTGCTGCTGCTGCTTTCCAAAGTTTCCTCTTATAGAGTTAGCTACAACTTAGCAAATCACCGGTTCAGACTTGGCTAACAATTTTGGCAACCTTAGTTTCTAAGAAATGACAATACAATTTCTGCATTGTAATCTGCAGTACAGAGATGAATAAGCAATCATACACAAAATCTGTACACAAATCTACTTTAAACATTAACAGGGCGATGGCAGGGCAACATACAATGAATTTCATTTATCCAATGTAGCATTGGACAGTGGACAGAGACAAACACACAAACACTACTATAAATCAAGCAAACTCCAATATTTGTTGATTGTATAAAACAATAATGATAAGTTTTCTGTTCTCCGATGAAACAATAAAATAAGTACAGACGCATATTTTTTCCGAATAGATGAGTAATAAATTTTATTATATTATAACTTATCAGAAGACCACTATTTTTGTTAAACTAAACAAAAAATAAAGCCTAAGATACTTTGTAAAAAAATACAAAACCATATGCGGCTTCATATGACTAACTGAAGCTCAGTTTTCAGTCATCCATTTACAAATGATTGCCATGGGCAAGATGAGGATAAAGGCATGGATGTTGCACCATTGGGTGGAGCATTGCTGATTCCTCTGATTTCCCTTTCTCTCGCTCCCTAGCAGCACATTCATGGCCCGCGTGCTCTTTTGTTTGCTGCAGCTCACAGCGGCTGGATACTCCGTGCCCAAGGTTGTAGCAACCCTATCTCGAGACAGAGAAGGCCATCCGGTAGCGAGGTAGAAGGGTGTGGTGGAACGGCTAGTCGTCAAGGAAAATGGAAGGCCTAGAGGACGCTGGGTGTTGAGCGAGCAACACGGAAAGACAGGGCACGGCGTCAGTGGGATGGAATGGTGCCATGCCTAAGTGCACACGCATGGCTCCAGTAATAGACACCACGAATAACAAAGCAAGATAGAGTGAGTATTAGTGCATATGCCCAATGAATTCACAGCTCTCACGACCACAATTTAAATCAACACAAAAGAGGATTTATATCATGCCTATTGATCTACCTTCATATGCTGGACCTATACATAGGTATTCAGTACAACAATTGAGTAAGTGTTATTTCATCCAAAAAAATGTATATATATGTGATACGCAACAATATCTAAATAATAATCAGCCTAAAATCCTGAATTGTAGGGAAAAAACATAGACTATTTCCAAAATCAACAACGCAATGTCAACTCAGTTTGTCTATATTAATAAATTCTTGATTTTCACTATGTCGATGACAACAAAAACAAGTGTTGGCAACAAAAGGGTACCTATTTCCTGGAATAAGTATCATTGAAGTCTTCTAACAAAATTGTGAACATATAGGTAGCAAAATCTCTACCCTTCTCTTGCATGCTAACAGGTAATCACATACTGAGCAATGGTCCTAATTCAAGTTTCATTATGAAGCACAAAGGGTTAACCATACATGGTCATTCTACGTCATTAGGGGATACCGAAGAACTTACCTTAACCAATTCAGTATTTTCACGAATGCATTGGTTAACAGTGTCTCTTTGATGTATCCCTCGGATCTCGGGCTTTAGTATTTTCTCAGCACTTTTGCTGCAGAGCACCACCGTAGGCATAAATGAGAATTATGAGATAACCACCAATCACCTTTTGATCCATTGGGTTATCAACTGATTCCAGCTCCTTCAATAAGGTCTCACAAAACATCTGCATCAAAAACAAAGCAAACTCGTATTGATATTTTTACATAGAGACCCCAATGGTCCAACATCCTATTTTTAATTAAAGAACTGAAGGTTTCTCTTTCTATAGTTCAGACCTAGAAACTGAAATTAAGCAAGCTAAGAATCTACAGAACTTGTTCTCGAAATGAATTGATATTTTTACATAGAGACCACAATGGTTCAACATCCTATTTTGATTAAATAAGTGAAGGTTTCTCTTTCCATAGTTCAGACCTAGAACTGAAATTACGCAAGATAAGAATATATAGATGTGAGTTCTTTAATAATAGTAAAAGACTTTCCTGAAGTCGACCCTTAGGCCTTTTTTTGCTGATTCGGTCTAGAACATGAATGAACTTATGCATGAAAAACTGTACTATCAGACTCAATGGATCCAAAACAACGACAAGCGATCTTAGAAATCAAACATGATAGTACCAATCAAAGTCTGAAAACCCACCACTACGCGAGGCGAAACCTAAAACCGAAATTAGAGCAGCAAGGAGACCAAACCTTTCAACCAAACTCAGAAACCCCACCATTCCACCATAGCCCATGAGCCATGGAACTCACCTCCACGCCGCCCAAAGCCGCTGACAGAGCCCACCCCCGGCATCACGCCGCCCAAAGCCGGCCCACGCGGCCGAGATCCGGCCTGACCGTGCTTCCAGCAGCCGACGACGCCGCCTGACCCCCTTCCAGAGCTTCGCAGCGCCGCCCCGCACGCCTGCAGCCGCGCCGCCACCGCCCACCTCCCGCGCCTGGACGCCCGGAGACCCGCGGAGGAGCCGAGAAGAGTAAATACGCCCCGCCACCACCTTCCCAGGGTCGCATGCAGCTTTGCCGCCCCCTTCCAACGGCGGCGATGCGGGGGAGAGAGGGGGAGGGGGCTTACCTGCGGTGGCGGTTAGGGCTCTCCCAAGTCGCCAGGGAGGGCAACGTGGGGACGGGGCTCTGCAGGGGCTTTTTAGGGGCATCTACTTGTTGTCTGGAGGCAACACGTGGCCGACTCACCCCATCGAGCGTCCATCGCCAAATCGACGCAACGACACGATAAATGGACGGGCCCACATGCAGGCATACAGAAAATTCAAGAAGCTCGTTAGAGGCTTCCAAATCGCTCGCAGCTCACCAGACTTAAGCCTTTAAAGAATTTTGAAATGAAAAAGACCTCGGCCTCTGCATTAAACGTTGCAGACAATCTTTTATTATTTAGTTTACCCGAGAGAGCATTACAATCATGCATCAGAGAGGATAAATACAAAAATCAACCATGGCAGCTTGCCAGCTAGACATTTCTCGTGCCGCCAACTTGTGGATGTTGATATCCTGAGAGAGTGTTAACATCCGGTTGTAGAGCCGATCCACCAAGAGAATAAAAGTCTAGAGGTGGATCTAATGCGTAGTCATATAAATAATTATCAAAAAATTGAAACTCAGATCTTGTTAAAAATGATATCTTTTCTACACTTCTAAATAGAGCAACATAAAGGAGATACACCAATGTGTATTCTAACTTTATTTTTCGTATCAATCTTATATTTATTTATTTTCAAACATATTTCTGATATTACTGATATATAATAAGTTAAAAGGACAATATGCCAAACAGATTTCAAAAATGGGCACTGAAAGGGCATTTCTCTCCCTAAGTGGTTTTGATGTTTGATGATAACACATGTATCAACTAATCGTTTTCTAAGTGTGTTATAGGCTCTCTATGTTTGCAAGTCATTAGATGCCCCTAAAAAAGTTCAATAGAAAGACATAGTTTTTCTAGATCATTTATTTGAGTCGTAGAAAACTGTACTATCAAAAGGGGATCCGCTTTGAAAAGTTTGAATGGAATCAACTCTACATTTATTTGGACCATCCATTTTTCCTCAATGGTAGAGAAATGAGTGAGAATTCTGTTCCTGTTAGCTGATGTCTACGCTGTTAGTACCAACCGGTAGTACCGGAATTTTCATTCGGTGCTACTACTTGGAACCGGTAGTACCACCCGGAGGTACTGGACGCATATGAGTGTGGCTGCGAGCCGAGGCTCCTCCTCAGGCATGTCCGGTACCACCATCCGAAACTACCACAACGTGTGGTAGTACCGCTTCACTTCTGACACTATCGCTTCACTTCTGGCACTACCGCTTGGAGTTTGTACCGGCTCGTGCTACCATACCACCAGTGGCATCTGAGGTGATTTCACCTCAGCCAGTGACGCCCGGTACCACCCAGCGGTACCAATCCAGTAGTACCCGTGAGTTCAGGTACTACTGCGTTCATGTCCGATATTACCGGTCGTGACATGCACCAATGGGAAGATTCCATTTTAGGAGTATAAAGGGCTCTTCTTCCTGAAATGGAATCGCGGGAAGAGGGGCCCTTTATACTCCTAAGCTTGATAACTCTAGAAAAGAATGCTCAAAGTTTTCTTCTGCATAATAGTAACAAGCATTTTTAGGGTATTTTAAGATTCCATAAGTATCTTCGTGGAAATCAATGATGAACATTCATGAGGTCATGAGGCCAACTCCAACAGTGCCCCATAAACGGACCAAAATCGTCCAAAACTTTCCTCGCAGACAGAGGCCAAGGCCTAGTGGGACACAAAAAACGTTTTATGCCCATGTTTGTGTCTATCCGGACCCCATTCCCATACCAAATTTTGTCTGAGTATGAGGTGCACCCCGACCGTCGACGCATCCGCGTCTGTCCTCCCCTAGTCATTGCAGGGCCCGTGCATTAGAGACTGGGGAGAGGGACGACCGCCGGTCATCGACACCTACCCATCCTCGTCATTCTTAAATGGGGTCACTTCTTCCCCCATCGCTATCCAATCCATAGTCCCCACTCCCACACGCGCGCAGAAAACCTACCCTAGAATCTTCTACCGGCCACAGTTGTTAAGGGCTGCAAGGATTGGTTTAGGCCCGGCCGCAAAGACTATGAGGCAGGGTCCTCCAGCAGCGACCACCGTTACTTTTGCATGCCTCCTCATGTGCCGCCAGGGCCTGCACGCACGCCGCCCACGCGCCACTTTGATCGAAGCGTATATGTGGAGGTGGAGGTTGTGCGCTAGTTCGTGGAAGGGGGCGTGCCGCTGCCATGGCCAGATGTGCACCTGCCCCACAGGTGACATCTGAACCAGGAGCGCGTGCCTGTGCTGACCATGCTAGGAAGGGGAACAACGCTTTGCCAAGAGATCCTCCGGCGTCAGGCATTCCTTCCTCCAGATCTATGGAGGGACCATCCTACGACCTCCATTGTCGATGTGGAACCGGTGGTTCGAGGTTAAGCATGATGCTCGGCGGCAGGTCATCGAGGCAAACCTCGAGGGCCTCGACGATGGAGTGGTGGAGTATGAGAAGGCCAACTCGAAGCTGGAGAGGGAGCAGGAGGAGCAAGTGCATGCCTACCGTAACATCCCAGCATTTAGGAACTAACGAAGGGTAGATTTAGAATTATGGAATGTTGCATGCATTCATTTGTGAAAATGTGGGTAAAATTTTCGCCAAATAAAACCTTGAGTGATCAATGTTTCTTTCTTACTTTGAGATTAGGTTTAGTCTTAAAGGAGGATTGTTATAAACTTTGATATGATCTTTAAGGAATTATGTGTGTTTTGAAATGAGTTTGAATTTTAAAACTTGAGTGTTTGAATTATAATTCAAATGAATTAGATATAAGTTTGAATCTTAATTTAATTAAGAGATAAATATTACCACTTAAATTCTATCCAAAGAAAAACAATAATGAATATGAAACTTATTTCATATTATCAATATATAAACAAGTTACAAATAATGTAACTTACTGAAACTATTTTCAAACTTCACAATTTACAAAAGAATAGAGAATAAGAATATTATTTATTAATAATAATATAATCTTTATTACAATTGAAGAAAATGAAAATTACAAAATAATAAAATGAAAAATTACAAAAGAATAAGAAATTACATTGAAACATTCTACAACTATCCTATAACTAAACCTAAACTAAATCTTCCTATCTGTACCTGCAAAACAAAACAGAAAATTAAATAGAAAAATAAAAGGGTTAGTGTTAGTATTATTTCTCTCAGATATGTTAGTGAAATTCACTTGACAAATTCATCATTGAGAAATTTATATAAAAGGGGCAAGTTTCACCAATATGAAAGACTCCATCTTTCATAAATTCAAAGCCAGAAGTCAAATGACAGCCAAGAGGGACAAATTCACCAGCAGGGTGAAAGTAACCTGGTAAGAGTAAGTTCAAAATTCTGAACATATCCACAAGTGCATAGCAAGCACACAAGCAGGACACACACCAGCATGCATGTGGTGTGTTGTCAAGCTCACAGAGCAGCCCAATCTCACAAAACCACAAGCACAACCGTGGGAGGCACTAGTGCATCACCCTACTGCACAACACATAAGAACAGCCAGTGTAGACAACAGCTAAATCAAGCACCACATCCAGCAACCACACCAAGTAAGGATCAACCAAACATCACCAGGATGGTGACATATGGAGGGGGATGGATCAGGTGGACATCAAAATCAAGCCCATGAGCTAGGAGGAGCAAGTTAGCTCAAGATCAAGCACAGGAGTCCAGCAAAACCAGATCAAGATCATCATCATCAACTTACTACACCATCATCAGATTCTGTGGTGAGTTTCATCAAACCTTCACATAATCTAATCATCTTATTCAGAGAAAAGCATGTGTTGTTTTATAAAAAAAAACCCCAGAAAGCACCCAAGTGGGGTGAATCCATCATAGGGATTTCTGAAATTCTAAAGGCAAACAAAAAAGTACCAGGATCCAACCAGAGCTCAAAGCAACATCCTTTCTCTGGTTGTCAAACTATATTTTACAACTCAATCATACATATACCTATGATCTATTTCTAGGCACATCCCTAAAGGAAGGGTAGCACCTTAGAAACAAATCTTTGGATCCATAGATTGAGCAAGCTCAATATCATTTTTTCCAAGCTTTGATCCAATAAAGAATAGCTGGTACCACTACCTGGACTATCTAGATGAACCAATTACATAAGATCTGAATCCGTAAGCCTCAGACCAACATCATTCGTCTTAGGGAATTCAGATAAGAGCATTTCTATTTATCTTTCAAATCCAAGATTGTCTTAAACATAAACTAACCAAATCCATGGTTTAGAATCAAACTTGTGTGCCATACCATGATGGTGTCACAAGAACAATTCAATATGAATCAGGAAAGACAGTAAATCATCAAAGATTCAGACAATCAACTAACTAATCATTTTCCTGTTAACACAGGAATCATAACTAGGATATTCCTATGTTACACTTCACTGTCTCAAACCACATGTTAATTCCCAAGCTAACAACACTAAAACAGTAGCTGTATCTTATCATAATCATGACCATGAATCAAATAAACAGTGGAAAGCTATCGAGTCATTGGCTTTACCAAGTATGTTTCCCAAACAACAATATCATCTGAATCAGATGCAATCCATGCATAAAATCATCTAAGGAGCCACCAGAAAAAGTATAGATCATTTTAAGCAATAAGCCTCAGACCAATAATCATTTAGCATGTGCACAGATCATCCAAACATGAATCAATTCATCCAGTAGATGATCAATCACATCACAGGAACCCTAAATGGATAATCATCCTAACCTGAATCAGATAGTAGCCAGAGAGGACACTGCCAATGTCTAGCATCGAACCAGCAAACATAAAGAGCACTAGAGGAGGGGAATCAAACTCACCATAGGTCCTCGCTGAAGGATAGAAGAGGAAGCAGATGGGCCGACGACCATGGCGGCATGGGGAGCACCCCAGAGGGAGCGCTGCAACCTGCACGGCGCCACGGCAGCGACCCTGATCACGCCTGGAGGTGCAGAGCATCACCTCGACGCACGACAACCACGACAACACTTGAATCCATGCCAATCCCCAAAACCTAGGGTTCGGGACGGCATCAATCCATCGCAGGGGAGTCCTAGGCTCTAATCCAATTGGATAGAATGAAAGAGCATCGTCGATAACCCCCAATTGCAACATGGCGGTGACCAGAACGGCCGACGGCGGCGGGAATCGATGGTGGCGGCATCGCCGGCCATGGGGTCGGGGTCAGAGGAGGAGAGGATGAACTCGAGGGAGAAGGAGAGGCAGTGAGGAGTGGGCCGAGCTGGGCCAAAACCCTTCGGGATGGTCCTTTTGTCCAGGAAAAATGGGCTACCAGGGCCCAATAAGTATAACTAGCCCATAAACATTTTCAGGCCTGTTTTAATCAATTGGAAAGGACCAAAATGCCCCTGACCTCAATAAAATTGTAGAAAATAAAATAAAAGTCCAAAAATGAGAAATAAAATATTTTTGGATTCACAATAATCCATACTATACAAATAAAATAAAATATAAAATTTTAGACATTTAAAATTTGATAAGAATTTTGTAATTCATATATTCCTTATGGAATTTTACAAAATTATGGAAAGGTGATAAAAATAAATAAAAATCACTTTCATTATATATTAATATTATAGTATTTTTGAAAAATACTAAATAAATATTTAATAACAATTTTAATGTATAATTGATAATTCCTAAAAGAATTATTAAATCAATAAAAGTCAAATAAAAAGGAAATAAAATAAAATAATTCAATATATGTTATAAATATTAAAAAATAATATTTATAAAGCCTTTATTATTAAAAAGAACTTTTTATAATAATGGGGAGAATGCATATCAAGTTAAATGATGCATGACATTATTGCATAATCATTTTGCTTCTTTAAATATTGTCCTTACCGGGCAATAATGATGTTTTTGTAGAACTAGAAGCTCAAGGTCCAGTGCCAATGTATGCAGCCGAATGCCAACAAGATGTGATCTACGAGGAACCTGATCTGTCCTGTGGAGTTAAAGGAGTGGATTATGAAATACGCTATGGTGTCAATGATAACGAGTCCAACTAAGTATCCCTAGTTAATAGTAACCAATGGAGACGAGCAGCATGAACTCTATAGAATAATTTGTTGAGCTCAACTCCTAGACAGAGTTGCTACTTTTAAATTCCGCTAAACTTTTTATATTTTGGTTTGTAAGTTGGATGTTTTGGAAGTCTTGAACTTCCGGTATTGTAATAATAGTAATGTGTGTACTTTTGTAATATGGACCCGCAATGTTTCTGTTGTACCACTCTGAGGGATGTGATATTTACGGAACGGTGTTCTGTGGATGTCATGTCAACGACTATAGTGTACTACACATGCAGTGGTATGATGGGTCACCGCAGTTGGTATTAGAGCAAATTGCTTTGACCTTAGGTTGGAAACCTAGTTGAAAGGGCGTGTATGCCCCCATGTGTGGTTTTGGTAATTAATGACAATCTCTATGGACTAATGTGTAAATCTAGCAATTTTGTTGCATATCGTTTCCTCAATATCTCCCATGTGCAATAGTGAGTATTTTTTCCAAGTTGATTTCTATCTTGTGATACTTGTTGCCTTTCTCCATATATGAAGGGTTTCGCGGCATAGTAAATCAAAATTTTCTACGGATGCGAACAGAGGGAAAGCCAAGATCTAATCTAGGAGATGCAAACAATGAGAGAGATTGGATTAGATCTTCATACCCTTGAAGATTCGCACAGCGGAACGTTCGTCGGAACGTGGGTGATGTAGTCGTACTCGCTTCTCCTCCTCGCGATCTGATCCGATCTAGCACCACAAGTGGCGGTGCCTCCGTGAGATGCACACGTGCAGCACATCGACGTATCCTCCTTCCTTGGTCCAGCAAGTATGGTGGAGAGATGGGTTGGATCTACAACGCGACGGCGTGGTGCAATTGGTGGAGAATTTCTGCCGCAGGGCTTCGCCTACAAGCAGTCGGGAGGGAGAGAGGAGGGCAGCAGGGCGGCTAGGGTTGGAGGGGAAGGTGTAGGGGGTTGGTGCGCCCCCACCCCTCTTTATATAGAGGGGGGCGCAGCCCTAGCCCCTCCCCCAAGCCCAAACCGGCGGCCCCAAAGGATAAGGAGTGGGGGGCAAGGAAACCCCCCCCTTCTAGAAGGTCTATCTCGAATTTAAACCTCTCTAGGCCGGCTGGGCCCTATGGGGCCTTGTGCCCCTGGACCAATGAGTCCAGGGCACTCCCTCATAGGCCCATGCCCCCTCCCGGAAGGTGGGGCCACGTTGGTCCCCTTCTGGAAGGTTCTAGAAGCTTCCGGTACAATACCGATTAACCCGGAACAATTCCGAACTCCAAAAACTGCACTGCCTTATATGAATCTTATTCTCCGGACCACTCCGGAACCTCTCGTGATGTCCCGGATCCCATCCGAGACTCCGAACAAAAACTCATAAACCAATTATCCAATCTATCCTAGCGTCGAGACACGTTAAGTGTGTGACCCTGCGGGTTCGAGAATATGCAGACATGATCTTCTATCAATAATCAACAGCGGGGTATGGAAACCTATTGACTCCCACACATTCATCGATGATCATATCGGATGAACCACGATTCCAGGATTCAATCAATCCCATATATATATTCCCTTCGTCTCGCGATATTTTACTTGCCCGAGATTCGATCGTCGGTACCGTCATACCTAGTTCAATCTCGTTCACAGCAAGTACTTTACTCGTTCCGTAATCCGATATCACTTTGTGATTAACTCCTTAACCACATGCTTGCAAGCGGTGTTGATATCGATTACCGAGTGGGCCCGAAGTATATCTCTCCGACTTGGGAGGGACAAATCCCATCTCGATACATACAACCCAACAGATACTTTCCGATCACCTGAGAGACACCTTTATGATCACCCTCTCATAGGATGACGTTTGATGACCTCAAAGCTTTCTTCCGATACCAGGGAGTTGTATTATCTCATGGTCTAAGGAATAC
Organism: Avena sativa; assembly: GCA_916181665.1. Classification (NCBI taxonomy): domain Eukaryota; kingdom Viridiplantae; phylum Streptophyta; class Magnoliopsida; order Poales; family Poaceae; genus Avena; species Avena sativa. The sequence continues at coordinate 262,346,713 of OV702284.1, read as the reverse complement.
AATATTTGACATAAGAAAAGCTTCGCAAAGACGAACACGATGACACGATCTAATTGCTTCGCTTAGTTTGGGTCTGCCCACCATATCATTCTCCCAATGATATGATCTCATTATCAATTAACAACTCATGTCTATGGTTAGGAAACCTTAACCATCATTGATCAATGAGATAGTCCATAGAGGCGTACTAGGGACACGGTGTTGTTCACAAACCACACACGTATTAAAGTTTCCGCTTAATACAATTCTAGCATGGAATATAAACATTATCATGAACAAGAATTATAATAATAACATCTTTATTATTGCCTCTAGGGCATAATTCCAACAGTCTCCCACTTGCACTAGAGTCAATAATCTAGTTTACATTTGGCAACAATCTCACACCCATGGAACTGAGGTGCTGATCATGTTTTGCACGTGGAAGAGGTTTAGTCAATGGATCTGCGACATTCAGATCTGTATGTACTTTGCTAATCTTCAGATCTCCATCTGCTATATAATCTCGGATTATATGAAACTTGCGGTTGATATGCTTGGTCTTTGGATGATATCTTGGTTCCGTAGCGAGTGCTATGGCGCCAGTGTTGTCACACAATATCTCCAGTGGGTCCAATGCACTTGGAACCACGCCAAGCTAAGTGATGAAGTTTCTGATCCAAACTCCTTCACTTGACGCTTCTGCAGCAGCCATGTATTCCGCTTCTACTGTAGATCCCGCGATCACGCTTTGCTTGCAGCTTCTCCAGCTCATAGCTCCTCCATTCAAAATATACACGTATCCTGTCTGAGACTTAGAATCATCCTTGTCGGTGTCGAAACTAGCGTCGACGTAACCTTTTACGATGAGCTGTTCATCACCCCCATAGACTAAGAACATTTCTTTAGTTCTATTCAGGTACTTTAGGATGTTCTTCACGGCTGTCCAGTGTTCCACTCCTGGATCACATTGATATCTGCTCGTCAAACTAAGAGAATTGGACACATCCGGTCTAGTACACAGCATGGCATACATGATGGAACCTATGGCCGAGGCATAAGGCACTTTGCTCATAACTTCCCTATCATTTACCGTAGCTGGACACTGAGCCTTGCTCAATATCTTACCTGACAACATAGGCACTGAACCTTTCTTTGCCTTATCCATTCTGAACCTTTTTCAGAACTTTGTCTAGGTATGTACTCTGGCTTAAAGCTATCAGGCGTCTTTGTCTATCTCTATAGATTTTGATGCCCAATATATAAGCAGCTTCACCTAGGTCTTTCATTGAAAAACACTTGTTCAAATAACTCTTCACATCGTTAAGCATGTTGATGTCATTTCCAATAATCAATATGTCATCCACATATAGTACCAGAAACGTCACCGAGCTCCCACTCACTTTCTTGTAGATACAAGCTTCGTAGCAATTTGGAACAAATCCAAAGCTCTTGATCACTTGATCAAAACGAAGGTTCCAACTCCGAGATGCTTGCTTCAGTCCATAAATGGAACGCTGAAGTTTGCATACTTTATCAACATCCTTAGGATCGACAAAACCTTCGGGTTGCATCATATACAACTCTTCATCAATGTTGCCATTGAGGAACGCAATCTTGACATCCATCTGCCATATTTCATAATCATGAAACGCAGCAATTGCTAATAAAATCCGAATGGACTTAAACATCGCTACGGGAGAGAAAGTCTCATCGTAGTCAACACCTTGAACTTGTCGAAAACCTTTTGCGACAAGTCGTGCTTTATAGACAGTAACATTACCATCCGCGTCTGTTTTCTTATTGAAGATCCATTTGCACTCAACGGCCTTTCGGTCGCTAGGAGGGTCCACCAAAGTCCATACTTGGTTTTCGCTCATGGATCCTAATTCGGATTTCATGGCTTCTAGCCATTTCTCAGAGTCTGGGCTCATCATCGCTTCCTCATAGTTCGTAGGTTCACTGTCTTCTACTAACAAGACAGTCAAGACAGGGTTGTTGTACCACTCAGGAGGGGCACGCGACCTTGTCGACCTACGACGTTCAGTAGCAGCATCGTCCGAAGCTTCATGATCCTTGTCATTAGCTTCCTCTATTGTTGGTGCAGGCGGCACTGGAACAATTTTAGGTGCTGCGCTACTCTCCAACTCAAGAGAAGGTTCAATAACCTCGTCTAGCTCTACTTTCCTCCCACTCACTTATTTCGAGAGAAACTCCTTCTCAAGAAAGGAACCGTTCTTTGCGACAAACACTTTGCCTTCGGTTCTGTGATAGAAGGTATACCCAATAGTTTCCTTAGGGTATCCTATGAAGACGCATTTCTCCGCTTTGGGTTCGAGCTTGTCCAGCATCAACTTCTTGACGTAAGCTTCGCATCCCCAAATTTTAAGAAACGACAACTTAGGTTTAGCACCAAACCACAGTTCATACGGTGTCGTCTCAACGGATTTAGATGGAGCCCTATTTAAAGTGAATGCAGCGGTTTCTAATGCATAACCCCAAAATGATAACGACAAATCAGTAAGAGACATCATTGATCGGACCATATCTAATAGGGTTCGATTCCGGCGTTCAGACACACCATTGCGCTGTGGTGTTCTGGGTGGCGTGAGTTGTGAAACGATTCCACTTGCTTTAAGATGCGTGAGAAAATCATAACTCAAATATTCACCTCCACGATCGGATCGTAGAAACTTAATCTTTCTGTTACGATGGTTCTCCACTTCATTCTGAAATTCTTTGAACTTTTCAAACGTTTCAGATTTATGTTTCATTAAATAGATATACCCATATCTACTTAAGTCATCGGTAAAAGTGAGAAAATAGCGATATCCACCGCGCGTCAAAACACTCATCGGTCCGCATACATCGGTACGTATGATTTCCAACAAGTCCGTTGCTCGCTCCATCATACCGGAGAACGGGGTTTTGATCATCTTGCCCATGAGGCATGGTTCGCATGTGTCAAATGATTCAAAATCAAGAGACTCCAAAAGTCCATCAGAATGGAGTTTCTTCATGCGATTTACACCAATATGACCTAGACGACAGTGCCACAAATAAGTAGTATTATCACTATCTACTTTGCATCTCTTAGCCTCAATGTTATGGATGTGTGTTTCATCCTTTTCGAGATTTAGAAGAAATAAACCATTCACAAGAGGTGCATGACCATAAAAGATGTTACTCATATAAATAGAACAACCATTATTCTCCGATTTAAATGAATAACCGTCTTGCAATAAACACGATCCAGAAATGATGTTCATGCTCAACGCAGGCACATAATAACATTTATTAAGGTTTAAAACTAATCCCGAAGGTAAAACTAAGGAGAGCGTGCCGACGTCCATCACATCAACTCTTGATCCGTTGCCAACGCGTATCGTCACCTCATCCCTCGCAAGCCGCCGTCTATTCCGTAGCTCCTGTTTCGAGTTACAAATATTAGCAACTGAACCGGTATCAAATACCCAGGCACTACAACGAGGGCTAGTAAGGAAAACATCAATAACATGTATATCAAATATACCTTTGATGGTGCCAGCCTTCTTATCCACTAAGTACTTCGGACAGTTGCGCTTCCAGTGACCCTTGTCCTTGCAATAGAAGCACTCAGTGTCCGGTTTAGGACCAGACTTGAGCTTCTTCTCAGCAGGGGCAACGCGCTTGCCGCCGCCTTTCTTGAAGGGCTTCCTGGCACCCTTACCTTTCTTGAAGGTGGGGGGCTTGTTGACCATCAACACATGATTATTCTTTTTGATGTTCACCTCCGCTACTTTCATATTAGCAAAGAGCTCAGTGATCATATCAGTGGAACCAATCTGATTGTGATCAACTACAAAACTTTTGTAGCTAGGAGTGTCAATCTTGAGCTCCTCTGGAATCTTGCAGTCTAGTTGCTCAAGGCGTTGAGTGTAGCCCGTCATCTTAATGGCGTGCTCACTAACGGAACTCCCTTCCTCCATTTTGTAGTTAAAGAATTTCTTAGAGATCTCATATCTCTCAGAACAGGCTTGAGTCTGAAACATGTTTTTCAGCTCCTCGAGAATCTCAAAGGGCCCGGCGAACTCCTCAAAACGATTTTGAAGATCCGATTCCATAGCATACAACATGGCGATCTTAATCAAATCATAATCATCCTTGCGCGACTGATAAACATCTTTTTCATCAGCCGGTGCATCTATAGCAGGGGCATCACCTAGCGCTTTCTCAAGGACATAGTCCTTTTCTCCGCCAGCGAGAATGATTCTCAGAATGCGGAACCATTTGGTGAAGTTAGACCCATTGTTTCTAAGCTTTTCTATCTCAGCAAAAACGTTGAAGTTGAAGTTGGACTTGGCCATGTGATCTACAGTATTTGCAAGTACAATTTAGACTATGTTCATGATAAATAGTTCAACTTAATCAAATTACTAGATGAACTCCCACTAAATTCAACATCCCTCAAGTTGTTTAGCGAACACGATTCAAATTCACCACACCTAATCCGATCATCACGAGAAGAGATGTGGTTTCAATGGTGGACAACGAAGTGTCGATCATATCATTCATATGACTCATGCTTAACCTTTCGGTTCTTGTGTTTCGAGGCCATGTCTGTACATGCTAGACTCGTCAAGTTAGACCCAAGTATTTCCGCGTGTGCAAAACTGGCTTGCACCCGTTGTATGTGAGCGTAGAGTCTATAGCACCCGATCATCACGTGATGCTTGGACACGACGAACTTTCGCAACGGTGCATACTTGGGGAGAACACAGTTTTTATCTTGATCTTTAAGTGAGGAATCATCTTATAATGCTACCGTCGCGATCTAAGCATAATAAGATACATAAAAGGATAAACATCACATGCATATAACTTTATGTGACATGGTATAGCCAATATTCGCGCAATGATCTCCATCTTGTGCGTTCCGGCATGATCTCCATCACTCCACCATGATTGCCTCCACCACGAATAGCAACTACAACTATTGCTAACTACTTAGCGATAAAGTAAAGCTATTACATGGCGTATAAGAAGTTGACTCGCAGGTCATACACAATTATAAAGACAACCATATGGCTCCTGCTGGTTGTGTACTTATCGACATGCAAGTCGTGAAACATTACAAAACATGATCATCGCATACAATATACACATCACATCTTGGGCCATACCATATCACATAAAACACTCCCTGCAAAAACAAGTTAGACGCCTCTACTTTGTTGTTGCATGTTTTACGTGGCTTATGGGAGTAGATGCTAAGAACGATTCTTACCTACGGAAAGCCACAACGGTGATATTATGGTTGCCAAACTCCAGTGTTAATCCCATGACAACTATAGTGAGAGAAACTGACATCCACCAGCCGCATGTGTGGAACAAGCCACACGTCAAGTGCGGAGCCGGTCTCGCGAACGACGTCGCGTAAGGTTGGCCTGGACCGCTTCAATCTCACTATCCCGCGTCATAAGAAGAACACAAACAAGAGGCTTGCAACAGAAAACATAAATGCCCACAACAACCATGTTGCGTTCTACTCGTGAAACACATCTACGCATAGATCTAGCTCTGATACCACTGAAGGGTTTCGCGGCATAGTAAATTTAAATTTTCTACGGATGCGAACAGAGGGAAAGCCAAGATCTAATCTAGGAGATGCAAACAACGAGAGATATTGGATTAGATCTTCATACCCTTGAAGATTCGCACAGCGGAACGTTCGTCGGAACGTGGGTGATGTAGTCGTACTCGCTTCTCCTCCTCGCGATCTGATCCGATCTAGCACCACAAGTGGCGGTGCCTCCGTGAGATGCACACGTGCAGCACCTCGACGTCTCCTCCTTCCTTGGTCCAGCAAGTATGGTGGAGAGATGGGTTGGATCTACAACGGGACGGCGCGGTGCAATTGGTGGAGAATTTCTGCAGCAGGGCTTCGCCTACAAGAAGTCGGGAGGGAGAGAGGAGGGCAGCAGGGCGGCTAGGGTTGGAGGGGAAGGTGTAGGGCGTTGGTGCGCCCCCACCCCTCTTTATATAGAGGGGGGGAGCAGACCTAGCCCCTCCCCCAAGCCCACACCGGCGGCCCCAAAGGATAAGGAGTGGGGGGCAAGGAAACCCCCCTTCTAGAAGGTCTATCTCGAATTTAAACCTCTCTAGGCCGGCTGGGCCCTATGGGGCCTTGTGCCCCTGGCCCAATGCGGCCAGGGCACTCCCTCATAGGCCCATGCCCCCTCCCGGAAGGTGGGGCCACGTTGGTCCCCTTCCGGAAGGTTCTAGAAGCTTCCGGTACAATAGCGATTAACCCGGAACAATTCCAAACTCCAAAAATTGCACTGCCTTATATGAATCTTATTCTCCGGACCACTCCGGAACCTCTCGTGATGTCTCGGATCCCATCCGAGACTCCGAACAAAAACTCATAAACCAATTATCCAATCTATCCTAGCGTCGAGACACGTTAAGTGTGTGACTCTGCGGGTTCGAGAATATGCAGACATGATCTTCTATCAATAATCAACAGCGGGGTATGGAAACCCATATTGACTCCCACACATTCATCGATGATCATATCGGATGAACCACGATGCCAGGATTCAATCAATCCCATATATATATTCCCTTCGTCTCGCGATATTTTACTTGCCCGAGATTCGATCGTCGGTACCGTCATACCTAGTTCAATCTCGTTCACAGCAAGTACTTTACTCGTTCCGTAATCCGATATCACTTTGTGATTAACTCCTTAACCACATGCTTGCAAGCGGTGTTGATATCGATTACCGAGTGGGCCCGAAGTATATCTCTCCGACTTGGGAGGGACAAATCCCATCTTGATACATACAACCCAACAGATACTTTCCGATCACCTGAGAGACACCTTTATGATCACCCTCTCATAGGATGACGTTTGATGACCTCAAAGCTTTCTTCCGATACCAGGGAGTTGTATTATCTCATGGTCTAAGGAATACAATATTTGACATAAGAAAAGCTTCGCAAAGACGAACACGATGACACGATCTAATTGCTTCGCTTAGTTTGGGTCTGCCCACCATATCATTCTCCCAATGATATGATCTCATTATAAATTGACAACTCATGTCTATGGTTAGGAAACCTTAACCATCATTGATCAATGAGCTAGTCCATAGAGGCGTACTAGGGACACGGTGTTGTTCACAAACCACACACGTATTAAAGTTTCCGCTTAATACAATTCTAGCATGGAATATAAACATTATCATGAACAAGAATTATAATAATAACATCTTTATTATTGCCTCTAGGGCATAATTCCTACAGTCTCCCACTTGCACTAGAGTCAATAATCTAGTTTACATTTGGCAACAATCTCACACCCATGGCACTGAGGTGCTGATCATGTTTTGCACGCGGAAGAGGTTTAGTCAATGGATCTGCGACATTCAGATCTGTATGTACTTTACTAATCTTCAGATCTCCATCTGCTATATAATCTCGGATTATATGAAACTTGCGGTTGATATGCTTGGTCTTTGGATGATATCTTGGTTCCTTAGCGACTGCTATGGCGCCAGTGTTGTCACACAATATCTCCAGTGGGTCCAATGCACTTGAAACCACGCCAAGCTCAGTGATGAAGTTTCTGATCCAAACTCCTTCACTTGACGCTTCTGCAGCAGCCATGTATTCCGCTTCTACTGTAGATCCCGCGATCACGCTTTGCTTGCAGCTTCTCCAGCTCACAGCTCCTCCATTCAAAATATACACAATCCTGTCTAAGACTTAGAATCATCCTTGTCGGTGTCGAAACTAGCATCGACGTAACCTTTTACGACGAGCTGTTCATCACCCCCATAGACTAAGAACATTTCTTTAGTTCTATTCAGGTACTTTAGGATGTTCTTCACGGTTGTCCAGTGTTCCACTCCTGGATCACATTGATATCTGCTCGTCAAACTAAGAGCATTGGACACATCCGGTCTAGTACACAGCATGGCATACATGATGGAACCTATGGCCGAGGCATAAGGCACTTTGCTCATAACTTCCCTATCATTTACCGTAGCTGGACACTGAGCCTTGCTCAATATCTTACCTGATAACATAGGCACTGAACCTTTCTTTGCCTTATCCATTCTGAACCTTTTTCAGAACTTTGTCTAGGTATGTACTCTGGCTTAAAGCTATCAGGCGTCTTTGTCTATCTCTATAGATTTTGATGCCCAATATATAAGCAGCTTGTAGCATCCCATTTGTCTAACAACTGTAATGCTACTTGGTCTAGTAATATAATGGCTACTTCATATATACAATTGTTGCATCATCATTGTATCATGCTCATGTCATCATGCCACCTTGCATTTAAGCATCATCTAAAACCCTTTTGGGTTTGGTTCTTCTCTCATATGCATTGTTAATTGTATTTGCCTCTTGATATTGTATTTGATTCTTGATATATTGTTTAAATGCCCAAGTTGAGTTGGGGGCATATCTTTTATTGACTCCACCACCCTTTCTTTTCACCACTTTATAATTCCACCATCCCATTATCCATGAGCTTGTATTTTATTTTCTTTTGGTATTTATTCTAGCTCATGGGAGATAGGATGGATCCAAATCTATAAATTCTTTTGCTTGGCCTTTATTCCACTTCTGGGAATGCATAAGAATAATGCCATGCTATTATTTTTGTTTTCACAAGAATTTAACCAAGGCATTTATTAATTTGCATGGGCCATGCAAGAACCACCACATCTAAGTCATTTGGATTTTATTTGAAATTCTTTGAGTGGATCATTCTCTCACCTCTCTCTCTCTCCTTCTTTTGCTTGATCTAGCTTGATGCATGCAAAAACCCTAAACCCCTTGGTTGGTCTTGCCTTGGCCATGCTCTAACCCTAACACCCTCACCACCTTTTTTATCTCTCTACTCCTTTGCCTAGAACTTGTTTGATCTTTGCTTGATCTTGCTTGGTCTTGTCAAAAACACCCAACCTCACCTCTCTCACCTCACCCCCTCTCTCTTATCCTCTCCCCAAACCCTAGCCTCTCTCTAACCTAACCCAAGATCTAACCTAGCTACTTACCCCTCTCTCCAAAACCTTAGCTCCTAACCGAGCTACACCATGCCTTCCCTCTTTCACCCTTCCTCTATGCCATGCAGGCCCCACCTAGCTACCTCTACCCCAACCCTAAACAAACCCTAGCCGAGCCCCCCTCCTAACCTAGCTCCATGCCACACCCCTCCCTCTCGCTTCTCTCTCTGCCACAACAGCCCCACCCGATCCTACCTCTCTCTGGCCTCACCCTGCCCCACCTGGACGTCCCCGTGCCTACCCATGCCGAGCCCCAGCTCGATCACGTGCTCGAGGAGAAGAAAAAGGTGGCCACCCTACCACCTTTTCCACCCCGAGCCCCCATGCCATCTACACCTCTCTCCCGTCCTTATCTACTCCCCACGGCCTCTCCTGCATCTCCCAGATCCCCCAGAGCCGTGCCCTACCCCCTCTCCTCCCCCTTCTACCACACATCCACCCCGACGACCTCACCGTCGGCCTCTACCCCACCTACCCGTTGCAAGACGGCGGCGTGTTGTTGGGTTGTCGAGGAAGACCGGCGCGTCCCTCTGCTTCGCCCCGTACATGCCAGCGAGGAGGAGAAGCCTCAGAAGCCCCAGTCCGACGCCGCTCCGCCGCGAAACCCTAGCTCGCCGTCGATCGGTTGCTTCCCAGCCCGAACCACCTCCACCGACGCAACCGCGGTGAGCCTCTCTCCCTCCCAGACACGCCCCTCTTCACCGTTGCTTCCTGTGCTCGCCGGACCCTACGTCGAGCGCCCTCGGTGCACCGCCACTCGCTGCTGTCTGCACGCCCCGCGACGCGCATAATCTCTTCTGGTCGTCTAGCTCCCACCTGACACCAACCTCTCCCTAGCCCAACGGTAGCCGCCTCCGCGCGTGAGCCCAGGTCGCGGGATCGAATCCCCGCCTCGCTGCGCCGCGCAACGCGCGCGCCAGACGGTGGAGAAGATCCACAGTGCCGCCGCACTTTTGCAAAACCCCCCCTGGCTTTTTATTCCTAAAACCGCGGTACAACCGAGCCCACCGTCAGTCTCTCGGCACGTTTTACAGAACACCCGCTAGCCTTTTTAAATCTCAACCCGCGCTCCCTTCGCTGCGACACCTGGCTGACCCTCCCCTCTCGCTGTCATGTGGGCCCGGTCCCACCGACGGACCCACCGGTCAGCGACCTGAGCTAGCTAAGGCCGCGGTACAGAAGCTTTTCTGAGCGCTGCGTTGCCCAGTCAGCTTGGCCCCACTTGTCACTGACTGTGGCTAAGTCTGGGTCGAGTAACAAAAGTATTTCTGTTTTCCTGTTATAATTCAAATCTTTTCAAATTAGTTTTAAATTCAAATTCAAATCTGTTTTCAAATAACTTTTAAAATATAAATCCAAATTAAACATATAATATATGTTTTCAAATCAGAAAAATGTGAGGATTTCAAATATGCCATCCAAAATATGTTTTGAACACTTAAAATTTCAAGTTGTTTTAAATTACAATAAAATGCCCTATTTTTAATTAATTAATAACTTTTGATTTATAACTCCAAATTTGACAAATGATATGTCTAAAATGATTAGCTCGACGAGACCTTTCTGTTTATGCATTCCATGTTCTGTTTTGCAGCATGCATCATATAAATATAATGTAAACAACAACTAATATGAGGATAAAATGTGGCCAAAACTCAATAAAATGATTTATTCTTGTATTCCACACCTCACCCATGCCATGCTACTTTATTGCCATGCAAATTGTGCATCATTCATCATGGCATGATTGTTTGCTTGCCGCATTTAATTCATATGCTTGTGCACTTTATTTATGTTGGCCCTTGTTTGTTTGGTTCTTCTTCGAATAGACGCTGAGCAGGGGATATATCAAGAAACCCAGGAGCACTACCCAGATCCTTCTCTCGCTTCAACTGAGCTGCCAGGCAAGCACTACCACATGCTTGCATACATATAGTACCTATTGCCTTTATCTTATTCTTGCATCATTGATTCGCGATTGCATTAAACTGAATCCCAAGTATTGCATAGCCTTTACTTTTAAACCCCACCGAAGCTTGTTCCTCCATCCCATGAGCCATTACTACAGGAGTTGTTTGAGCCATGCGAGTCGTAGAACAACATGTGTAGGGTATGTGAGTGTCTGATGGATAACGAGGTACCTAAACAACTTAACCTGAGTAGTAATGGGATAACTAATGAAAGTGGCACCGGTGAGAAATATCTGCTATTTGGTTTTTCATGCTCACTTGTGTCCCGTAGGACCCCAAGTACTTGATTCCTGTTCCTTGAATATTCGCGCTATCCACATCCGGGAGGCTTATGGGACACCCCTGAGCCAGAGCTTGATTCATTCTTATTTCTTGGGGCCACAAACTAGTTTGAGGTTTTATTTACTATCCTGTACTTATGCCATGCTTTACTGTTTTATTTACGATTGTGCGAGGAGCACCTGTACTGTTTAGGATCGTGACCCGTTTTCGCGGTATCGACAAGCCCAGTCACACTTTCGGGTTCCCAGTCGTTTACAGCCGGCCCCACAAACCTTGAGTCCGTCTCGAAGTCAGCTAACTTCGTTGCGGGTATACTTAATGGGGTGGCCCCCTGAAATATTTCTGAATCTTGTGATTGCTTTGTCGTGAAAGCCTCATTGGGTTTTGATTTGGTTTTTCCGAGGTTGATCGAGTGTGTGTTGCTATTTGTGCACCCCTGCAGGGTAAAACTTTCTGAAAGCCGTGTCCACGGTTATGGACGACTTGGAGCACAGTTTCTCGATCATAGACAAGCATAACTAAAGTACCGCTTTTAATTTGACTAAGTAACTGACTAGTAATAGTGCAACACTCATGGAATGGATAATAAAACTGCCAACGGATGGGGGTTGTTCGTCCGCTTCCTCGTCAGTAAGCGAGGAGGAGGATGGATCTGTTGATATTACTGTTATAACTGTTGTCATTAGTTCACGGACATCCGTCTATCTTTGGTTAGGCGGATGGTTAGCGAGTATCTATAGAACTATTAGAGTTTATCTTTTGCTGCAATTGTGTCACCCTAGGTTGTGTCCCCTTTAGAGGCATAAAGACTTGCTGAGTACCCCTAGGGTCTCACACGATAAATTGTTTGATTCAGATGGACAGGTACACTCACAAGATGGATACTGGGTGGAGGAGGCGGACGATGTGGGCAACGATCGTTCGGTGTAGAGATTCCGGGAACGGGGATCCGTGAGATCTGTGGGCGGGATGTGTTTATTTATGGGGCATCTTATGCCGATTTGCTTCTTATCTGTACTCGGATCTTGTTTGCCGCTTCCGCCTGATACTCTGATGTTTGATGTATGAGGAGATATCCTAAACTATTATATCTATCTAGGACATTTGAATCTTGCCGTATGGCGTTGCTATATTTCCTTTCTTTTTAGATGGAATGGCTCTGATGTACTGTTGTATGGTGGCTTGCATACATACTCATTTGTGTATGTAGTTGATCCCTTCGCCTGCCGATTACGCCGCCCGTTCTTGTCCCGATGTTTGGAAATGGTTGGGACGGCCGAAAGGTCTACCTGTGAGTGGCATTTGGGCCCCACCGTACTATTTCAACCATTTCCGCTCATCCAGGCTTGTAACTAGGAGCGTAATTCACCGAGGTAGTTACACAGCTTCACCTAGGTCTTTCATTGAAAAACACTTGTTCAAATAACTCTTCACATCGTTAAGCATGTTGATGTCATTTCCAATAATCAATATGTCATCCACATATAGTACCAGAAACGTCACCGAGCTCCCACTCACTTTCTTGTAGATACAAGCTTCGTAGCAATTTGGAACAAATCCAAAGCTCTTGATCACTTGATCAAAACGAAGGTTCCAACTCCGAGATGCTTGCTTCAGTCCATAAATGGAACGCTGAAGTTTGCATACTTTATCAACATCCTTAGGATCGAAAAAACCTTCGGGTTGCATCATATACAACTCTTCATCAATGTTGCCATTGAGGAACGCAGTCTTGACATCCATCTGCCATATTTCATAATCATGAAACGCAGCAATTGCTAATAAAATCCGAATGGACTTAAACATCGCTACGGGAGAGAAAGTCTCATCGTAGTCAACACCTTGAACTTGTCGAAAACCTTTTGCGACAAGTCGTGCTTTATAGACGGTAACATTACCATCCGCGTCCGTTTTCTTCTTGAAGATCCATTTGCACTCAACGGCCTTTCGGTCGCTAGGAGGGTCCACCAAAGTCCATACTTGGTTTTCGCTCATGGATCCTAACTCGGATTTCATGGCTTCTAGCCATTTCTCAGAGTCTGGGCTCATCATCGCTTCCTCATAGTTCGTAGGTTCACTGTCTTCTACTAACAAGACAGTCAAGACAGGGTTGCTGTACCACTCAGGAGGGGCACGCGACCTTGTCGACCTACGACGTTCAGTAGCAGCATCGTCCGAAGCTTCATGATCCTTGTCATTAGCTTCCTCTATTGTTGGTGCAGGCGGCACTGGAACAATTTGAGGTGCTGCGCTACTCTCCAACTCAAGAGAAGGTTCAATAACCTCGTCTAGCTCTACTTTCCTCCCACTCACTTCTTTCGAGAGAAACTCCTTCTCAAGAAAGGAATCGTTCTTTGCGACAAACACTTTGCCTTCGGTTCTGTGATAAAAGGTATACCCAATAGTTTCCTTAGGGTATCCTATGAAGACGCATTTCTCCGCTTTGGGTTCGAGCTTGTCCGGCATCAACTTCTTGACGTAAGCTTCGCATCCCCAAATTTTAAGAAACGACAACTTAGGTTTAGCACCAAACCACAGTTCATACGGTGTCGTCTCAACGGATTTAGATGGAGCCCTATTTAAAGTGAATGCAGCGGTTTCTATTGCATAACCCCAAAATGATAACGGCAAATCAGTAAGAGACATCATTGATCGGACCATATCTAATAGGGTTCGATTCCGGCGTTCAGACACACCATTGCGCTGTGGTGTTCCGGGTGGCGTGAGTTGTGAAACGATTCCACTTGCTTTAAGATGCGTGAGAAAATCATAACTCAAATATTCACCTCCATGATCGGATCGTAGAAACTTAATCTTTCTGTTATGATGGTTCTCCACTTCATTCTGAAATTCTTTGAACTTTTCAAACGTTTCAGATTTATGTTTCATTAAATAGATATACCCATATCTACTTAAGTCATCGGTGAAAGTGAGAAAATAGCGATATCCACCGCGCGTCAAAACACTCATCGGTCCGCATACATCGGTACGTATGATTTCCAACAAGTCCGTTGCTCGCTCCATCATACCGAAGAACGGGGTTTTGATCATCTTGCCCATGAGGCATGGTTCGCATGTGTCAAATGATTCAAAACCAAGAGACTCCAAAAGTCCATCAGAATGGAGTTTCTTCATGCGATTTACACCAATATGACCTAGACGACAGTGCCACAAATAAGTAGTATTATCACTATCTACTTTGCATCTCTTAGCCTCAATGTTATGGATGTGTGTTTCATCCTTTTCGAGATTTAGAAGAAATAAACCATTCACAAGAGGTGCATGACCATAAAAGATGTTACTCATATAAATAGAACAACCATTATTCTCCGATTTAAATGAATAACCGTCTTGCAATAAACACGATCCAGAAATGATGTTCATGCTCAACGCAGGCACATAATAACATTTATTAAGGTTTAAAACTAATCCCGAAGGTAAAACTAAGGAGAGCGTGCCGACGTCCATCACATCAACTCTTGATCCGTTGCCAACGCGTATCGTCACCTCATCCCTCGCAAGCCGCCGTCTATTCCGTAGCTCCTGTTTCGAGTTACAAATATTAGCAACTGAACCGGTATCAAATACCCAGGCACTACAACGAGGGCTAGTACAGTGTCCGGTTTAGGACCAGACTTGAGCTTCTTCTCAGCAGGGGCAACGCGCTTGCCGCCGCCTTTCTTGAAGGGCTTCCTTGCACCCTTACCTTTCTTGAAGGTGGGGGGCTTGTTGACCATCAACACATGATTATTCTTTTTGATGTTCACCTCCGCTACTTTCATCTTAGCAAAGAGCTCAGTGATCATATCAGTGGAACCAATCTGATTGTGATCAACTACAAAACTTTTGTAGCTAGGAGTGTCAATCTTGAGCTCCTCTGGAATCTTGCAGTCCAGTTGCTCAAGGCGTTGAGTGTAGCCCGTCATCTTAATGGCGTGCTCACTAACGGAACTCCCTTCCTCCATTTTGTAGTTAAATAATTTCTTAGAGATCTCATATCTCTCAGAACAGGCTTGAGTCTGAAACATGTTTTTCAGATCCTCGAGAATCTCAAAGGGCCTGGCGAACTCCTCAAAACGATTTTGAAGATCCGATTCCATAGCATACAACATGGCGATCTTAATCAAATCATAATCATCCTTGCGCGATTGATAAACAGCTTTTTCATCAGTCGACGCATCTATAGCAGGGGCGTCACCTAGCGCTTTCTCAAGGACATAGTCCTTTTCTCCGCCAGCGAGAATGATTCTCAGAATGCGGAACCATTTGGTGAAGTTAGACCCATTGTTTCTAAGCTTTTCTATCTCAGCAAAAACGTTGAAGTTGAAGTTGGACTTGGCCATGTGATCTACAGTATTTGCAAGTACAATTTAGACTATGTTCATGATAAATAGTTCAACTTAATCAAATTACTAGATGAACTCCCACTAAATTCAACATCCCTCAAGTTGTTTAGCGAACACGATCCAAATTCACCACACCTAATCCGATCATCACGAGAAGAGATGTGGTTTCAATGGTGGACAACGAAGTGTCGATCATATCATTCATATGACTCATGCTTAACCTTTCGGTTCTTGTGTTTCGAGGCCATGTCTGTACATGCTAGGCTCGTCAAGTTAGACCCAAGTATTTCCGCGTGTGCAAAACTGGCTTGCACCCGTTGTATGTGAGCGTAGAGTCTATAGCACCCGATCATCATGTGATGCTTGGACACGACGAACTTTCGCAACGGTGCATACTTGGGGAGAACACAGTTTTTATCTTGATCTTTAAGTGAGGAATCATCTTATAATGCTACCGTCGCGATCTAAGCATAATAAGATACATAAAAGGATAAACATCACATGCATATAACTTTATGTGACATGGTATAGCCAATCTTCGCACAATGATCTCCATCTTGTGCGTTCCGGCATGATCTCCATCACTCCACCATGATTGCCTCCACCACGAATAGCAACTACAACTATTGCTAACTACTTAGCGATAAAGTAAAGCTATTACATGGCGTATAAGAAGTTGACTCGCAGGTCATACACAATTATAAAGACAACCATATGGCTCCTGCCGGTTGTGTACTTATCGACATGAAAGTCGTGAAACATTACAAAACATGATCATCGCATACAATATACACATCACATCTTGGGCCATACCATATCACAGAAAACACTCCCTGTAAAAACAAGTTAGACGCCTCTACTTTGTTGTTGCATGTTTTACGTGGCTTATGGGAGTAGATGCTAAGAACGATTCTTACCTACAGAAAGCCACAACGGTGATATTATGGTTGCCAAACTCCAGTGTTAATCCCATGACAACTATAGTGAGAGAAACTGACATCCACCAGCCGCATGTGTGGAACAAGCCACACGTCAAGTGCGGAGCCGGTCTCGCGAACGACGTCGCGTAAGGTTGTCCTGGACCGCTTCAATCTCACTATCCCGCGTCATAAGAAGAACACAAACAAGAGGCTTGCAACAGAAAACATCAACGCCCGCAACAACCATGTTGCGTTCTACTCGTGAAACACATCTACGCATAGATCTAGCTCTGATACCACTGAAGGGTTTTAGCGGCATAGTAAATCAAAATTTTCTACGGATGCGAACAGAGGGAAAGACAAGATCTAATCTAGGAGATGCAAACAACGAGAGAGATTGGATTAGATCTTCATACCCTTGAAGATTCGCACAGCGGAACGTTCGTCGGAACGTGGGTGATGTAGTCGTACTCGCTTCTCCTCCTCGCAATCCGATCCGATCTAGCACCACAAGTGGCGGTGCCTCCGTGAGATGCACACGTGCAGCACCTCGACGTCTCCTCCTTCCTTGGTCCAGCAAGTATGGTGGAGAGATGGGTTGGATCTACAACGCGACGGCGCGGTGCAATTGGTGGAGAATTTCTGCAGCAGGGCTTCGCCTACAAGCAGTCGGGAGGGAGAGAGGAGGGCAGCAGGGCGGCTAGGGTTGGAGGGGAAGGTGTAGGGGGTTGGTGCGCCCCCACCCCTCTTTATATAGAGGGGGGGGGCGCAGCCCTAGCCCCTCCCCCAAGCCCAAACCGGCGGCCCCAAAGGATAAGGAGTGGGGGCAAGGAAACCCCCCCTTCTAGAAGGTCTATCTCGAATTTAAACCTCTCTAGGCCGGCTGGGCCCTATGGGGCCTTGTGCCCCTGGCCCAATGCGGCCAGGGCACTCCCTCATAGGCCCATGCCCCCTCCCGGAAGGTGGGGCCACGTTGGTCCCCTTCCGGAAGGTTCTAGAAGCTTCCGGTACAATACCGATTAACCCGGAACAATTCCGAACTCCAAAAACTGCACTGCCTTATATGAATATTATTCTCCGGACCACTCCGGAACCTCTCGTGATGTCCCGGATCCCATCCAAGACTCCGAACAAAAACTCATAAACCAATTATCCAATCTATCCTAGCGTCGAGACACGTTAAGTGTGTGACTCTGCGGGTTCGAGAATATGCAGACATGATCTTCTATCAATAATCAACAGCGGGGTATGGAAACCCATATTGACTCCCACACATTCATCGATGATCATATCGGATGAACCACGATGCCAGGATTCAATCAATCCCATATATATATTCCCTTCGTCTCGCGATATTTTACTTGCCCGAGATTCGATCGTCGGTACCGTCATACCTAGTTCAATCTCGTTCACAGCAAGTACTTTACTCGTTCCGTAATCCGATATCACTTTGTGATTAACTCTTTAACCACATGCTTGCAAGCGGTGTTGATATCGATTACCGAGTGGGCCCGAAGTATATCTCTCCGACTTGGGAGGGACAAATCCCATCTCGATACATACAACCCAACAGATACTTTCCGATCACCTGAGAGACACCTTTATGATCACCCTCTCATAGGATGACGTTTGATGACCTCAAAGATTTCTTCCGATACCAGGGAGTTGTATTATCTCATTGTCTAAGGAATACAATATTTGACATAAGAAAAGCTTCGCAAATACGAACACGATGACACGATCTAATTGCTTCGCTTAGTTTGGGTCTGCCCACCATATCATTCTCCCAATGATATGATCTCATTATCAATTGACAACTCTTGTCTATGGTTAGAAACCTTAACCATCATTGATCAATGAGCTAGTCCATAGAGGCGTACTAGGGACATGGTGTTGTTCACAAACCACACAAGTATTAAAGTTTCCGCTTAATACAATTCTAGCATGGAATATAAACATTATCATGAACAAGAATTATAATGATAACATCTTTATTATTGCCTCTAGGGCATAATTCCAACAATATATTCCTTCTATCCTCTTCTTCCCTTGAGAATAGTTGTGTTGTATGGGGTATGTTGGTGTTTGAAGCTCATTGATGTACAATAAGATATATTTGAGCCCTTGGGCATGCTTTCAAGCAAAACATCTTATTGGTATATTCTATGACTCCTTTTTGGGTCTTCATGTGTTTTCTTGAGTATCTATTTTGTGTGTGCATCTTTCTTTGTGGTTATATGTCTTTGTGATATTTTCCACCTAAAAATTTATACACACAAGAGAAGATCAATATTTGGTTGTTTTTGCATTTCTTGGAAATCACCTCTTACTTCTTTTTGATTCTTGGGTGGTTTCCAAATTATTGTATTTTGTGTGCATTGCTAAATGGTTTTGAAGGAGTGAGGATTCCATGGTTGTGCATATTGTTTCCAAATATAATTACTATAATTTGTGCACAATCTTTGGGGAGCTTCTATAATTCATTTAATGATGCACATGTTCCTTCTTTCTCGTTTCTTGTGGTTTAAATGCTTATGGGGGAGCAAGGATTCCATATTTGTGCATATTGTATTCAATACAAGTATTCTAATCTTTGCACAAAGTTTGGGGAGCTTCTCTATTTTTATTTAAACACTCTTTTGGTTGTTGTTTCCTTTTGACATCATTTGATGGTGTTTCATTTGTTTCTTTTGGACCTTTTGATTGCTCGCTTCATTTGTTGAAGCCCTTTTCTTTTCTTTCTTTTCTTTTTGCTTTCTTTGGTTCCTCAATGTAGTTTTACTTCCTCCCTAGTTCTCATCATTTGCCTTGTGCATATGCACACCTTTGGAGGAATTCTCACTATGTTGGCCGTCTAGAACTTTTCACCCATTTTGGCAATCGATGCCAATGGGGGAGAAGTTTTGGAGGGTTTAAGGGAAGTTGGCCTTTGCTTTGAGTGTGTTCTTAAGCATTTGCCTCTCATGCTCTTGCGTCTTTGTGTTTGCTTTGCATGTTGAATATATAGAGGAAACTCAACCAACGGTAACGGTTGGCAATCTATGCAATGAAATTCAAGTTCATCACACATGCATAGATTGTGGGGGAGTTTGCTCTATATATTGTGGTTGTACCAACATCACATACTTGTGTAGTATTTGATGTTGGGGCAACCGCTTTGGTCGTTAATTGTCATATTTAAACCCTCGCTAAGGGATTGTGATCAATTACCAAAATGGGGGAGATTGAAAGGGCATGTACGCCCCCATGTGTGGTTTTGGTAATTAATGACAATCTCTATGGACTAATGTGTAAATTGAGTTTCACTTGTAGGTTTGTCCATTGGCATCGCTTGGGCCATGTGTTGGTCTCAAGGTTGGAAGATGAAGAAATGTCCAAGGGCTTTGTGACCATTGGAATCATGAAGAAAGAAGGAGCTTGAAGGTCGATCAAGGCATGTGCAAAGAGTTGCATCAAGATGGATCAACCTCAAGTAAGGATGAAGAAGGACAAGCTCAAGATGCGCCATCTCTAGAAGATCTCATGCTTGAAGCTTGCCATCCTCGTGCTCATGGAATGATGAAGACAAGTTCAAATAAGAGGTTTCCCCATGGAGTATGGGGGAGCATTTTGCAAGTCTTCATCAAGCAAGAGCGAGCAAGAGCAAACAAGAAAGGTGTTCCCACTATAGAAGAACAAGACGGTCTACATCAAGTTCAAGTGGGACGCTCAAGGAAAAGGTATGTTGATAGGGCTTCTCTTTTGTCGGTCTCGTGTTGTTAGTTGGGAGACCGGGTTTAGGATAGATAGCCGTACTATCAAGAGGGGCTCTCAAGCGGGTGTCTCGTTTGCATCGTTCGGAGAGAGCTCAAACCTTTGCATTCATATCATCATCTTTCTTGGTTATTATTTGGTTCTTGTCCATGAGAGGATCTAGAGCTTGTGGTCACCATCATAACAAGCTCTAGCTCATCATCTAAGGATTTCACTTGCATATCTTATTGCGGTTTTTGATCTTGCGAGTTTTCCGGCTCCACACCTTGGGGGATAGATCACATATATATTCATGATATTTTCTCCCAAGGTGATACCCAAAATTTCGACTATTTATTGGATTCTATTCGTCGTTATCTTTCCAACAAAATTGGTTTCATCCCGTTTGGAGTTCGGATGCAAAAGTTATTGCGTTTCTGGTTTTCTGGTTTCTGGAATTTCCCTGACCGGAAGTTCCGGCTTCCCACCGGAAGTTCCGCTAGGGCATATTTGCCGCCGAAAGTTCCGGGTCTTCTTCCGCTCATGCTCAGTAACCTTCTGTTTTGAAGCGTTCTATTTGCCGGAACTTTGTCGGAACTTGCATCGGAAGTTCACCGGAACTTCCGGTCTGTTTTGACCGGAACTTCCGGTTGCGCTTCTGGAGCGGGCATCAACGGTCTGATGACCGTTGGAGCCAGGCTGGGCGGAACTTCCGCCCAGAGCCGGAAGTTCCGGCCATGATTCGTTTTTTTTCAGTTTCTCGCTCCGCAGTTTTCGACCGATGGCTAGGTGCCACCGGAACTTCCGGCCTCCCACCGGAAGTTCCGGCCAGGTGTCACGAATGCCCATAATGGGCAGATCTGGGAGCCCTTTAAAAGGGGCTCCTCTTCCCCTTCGTGGGCACTAGCTTTTCTTCTTGGTTCTTGGCTTTCTCTCTCTCCTCCATTGTCAACCTTGAAGAAGCTTTCCCTCTCCCTTTCCCCTCCTATGATTCTTGCATCTTTTTGAGGGATTTGAGAGAGGAGATCTAGATCTACAATCCCCCAAGTCAAATCCCTTCTTTGTGAAGGAATCATTGGGATCTAGATCTTGGAGAGTTTTGTGTTCTCCTCTTGTGTTCTTCCTCCCTTATTCCCCCAATAGCTTTTGTAGCTTTGTTGGAATTTGGGAGAGAAGGACTTGCCCTTGCATTTGGTGCATAGGTTTGAGTTCTACTCTTGTGTTCTTCCTCCCTTATTCCCCCAATAGCTTTTGTAGCTTTGTTGGAATTTGGGGGAGAAGGACTTGCCTTTGCATTTGGTGCATAGGTTTGAGTTCTCCTCGGAGATTCGGCGAGTTCAAGCTTGTGAGCTTGTTTCTCTTGGGTTCCTTGGAACCCTAGACGGTTGTGTGGTTGGATTGTTGACCTTTTGTGGTCTTGTTGACCTTTTGTGGTATTGTAGCCTTTTGTGGCGTTGTTGGCCTTTTGTGGCTTTGTTGTTGGGAGCCTCCAATTGAGTTGTGGAGTTAGCCCCAATCTTGTACGGGTTCGGTGACCGCCCTCAAGCGTCCCATAGTGGAGCAAGTGCCCGCCTTTTGTGGTGCGCACTTGGGAGAATAGGGTGAGCCTTTTGTGGCGTCGGTGAGTTGCGTGCTTCCGCATCCGGGGTGAGGCCTTGTGTGGCGTTGGGTGTGCATCGAGCCACCACACCTCGAGGTGAGCCATTTGTGGCGTTCGAAGAGCATTGCGCCATCGCACCTCTCCAACAGAGACGTAGCTTCTTTGGAAGTGAACTTCGGGAAACAAATCTTCGTCTCCGCGTCCATCGGTTATCTCTCAACCGAACCCTTTACTTATGCACTTTACATTGTGATAGCCATCGTGCTTGAAGTATTTATACCTTGCTATCACCTTGTTGCTTGTATTGCTTAGCATAGGTTGTTGGTGCACCTAGGTGAACTTAGTGGCTAGGTTTTGTGCTCAATAAATTAAACGTTAGTGTTATTCCGCATTTACTTGAGCCTAAACCGTAATAATTTTAAAAGCCTATTCACCCCCCTCTAGGCGAATTCCTTTGTACTTTCACTAGTAAAGGGTATTACCTGTAGGAAAGATTAGCAACGATAAAGAATTCTCTAAAGGTAATATAACGGGTATTCAAATGAGAATATTCCGTTATATATTTTAGTGCGATAATTCTTTGTTATGATGCAATATATCATTGGATACTAATAAAAATTATTTTTTCTAATATACAGAGATATGGCACCAAAGTTTCCAAAACAGACTTTGGTAAGGAAAGATGAGACTCTTGATGATTATCAAGGATCATTCACAGACGAACTTCGTCAACTTTTAAAGCTTTTTAGTTGTCCAACTAGAATTCCAGTGAACACTGTCACTTACCTTGATGGTCGGATGTTATCCAAGTATCGTGTGAGTATCCAACTTCTAGAGAAGTTTGGATTATATCATGATATACCTATAGGAGAAGGTAGGAGTCATTTAGCAGCATATCATGTTGCTGTTGTGGAGGCGATAGCTAATATCCGGGAGCAGAAAGCCAAGGATTTAGAAGGTAGCATATTCTCTGTGATACCTCATGATTCTATAGACTCGGAGCCTATACCAGATCATCTTACTTTGGTTAAGAAGCATCCTAAGTTAGCTTCCAAGTTTATGGATAGATACCGAACACTCGTTGCGTCTTTTTATAAGACCCATCAAGTGATTGTCGAAGACAAAAATGACATGTTAGAGGATCTAACTGATCCAGAACGGAGGAAGCAGTTAGCATTCCAGTTAGAGAAAGAAGCTAGTAGTAGTGCAACACCTATCTTTAAGGGTATACCTATAGAACCTGAATCTTTTATACCATATCCTTATTCACCAAGACCTGAAACTATACATGATCCTACTATGTATATGCGATATGCAGTACCACAGGCCTTAGAGGATGGTTCTGATTCAGAACTTCCTATTGAGAATTCGGATGGATGGAGAATGAGATCATATGATGGATCTCATGAACACCAGATGTCCACAGATGGTTCTGAAAGAAATGTTGGACAATCTAGTTGGATGGGTGCAAGGATGAACCCTAATAATAATAGTAGAAATACCATGTCAATAGATAATCAGGATGAAGAAGAAGATCCTGAGAAGAGAGTGTTTGAATCATCAACATCTTCTCAAAACCCAGGGAATATACATTATCCAGTGTTTAACTATCTTGCCCACGAGAGCATCTGGGAAGCAGTAGGATCTGCGTATCCTGTTGACAACTCAAGAAATGAAGCTTAGGAGATGCAGGCCGGAGATAATGTTGAATATGTTTCTGAAGACTTTTCAGCTGAGCTGGAGGGAGTCAATGCGCTCAGGTTGAGTAATGACTCAAGTCCTGACACTTCAGATACAGAGTATGTTCCTTCTGGAAGGCCATATGTTCCACAAACTGTGCGACGAACAACACGTCATCACGGTTGGACATCAGGCATGTACGATGAGCGTAGTTACTACTAGAAGGAGGCAATAGTTAGTAGTATAAAGTATTGTGTATTGTACTCAAGTAATAAGGTAGTTTTGTAATGATACCTATATGGTATAGGTTGTAATGACTTTGTATCATTATGATATTATGTAAAATATGTGAAATACATATTTGGATTTTCTTTGGATCTTCATTGTGTGACTAGTTCTGTGCGTAAAGTCGAGCTCAGAACACATGTGCATGATGTAATTATGAGTATTCGCTTTATGTTGCAGGACTAGAGGGTCATGGATACGGGTGTAGGAATGGAAACTGAGCAGTAGCGGATGGAGCGAGAGGCCAAGGAAAAGGCCGATGCAGATGTAGCAAACCAAGAAGCATTACCACCACCACCAATGAGGCCGTTAATGGAACAGAATTTTATGCAATGCATGCAAATGATGCAAGAAACCCAGAATAAGTTCATGGAAGAGCTGCTGGGACGAGAAAATCAGAGGGCACCTGAAGGTGGAGGAGTGAATTTATCTGATTTCCAGAATGCAAAACCGTTACCTTTTGCATCAGCTCCTGAACCAATGGATGCAGAAGACTGGCTAGCAGATACTAAAAGGAAGCTAAAAACTGTAGGTTGCAATGATGAGGAGAAATTGAGGTATGCAACTCATCTTCTGACTGGATCTGCAGCATCATGGTGGGGAAATCAGTTGGCCATGCAACAACCAGGAAGGGAGTTTACCTGGGAAGAGTTCAAGCAGAGATTCCGTGAATATCATGTTTCGGAAAGTGTTATGGAGTTGAAGCAGAGAGAATTTGAGGAGCTTCAGCAAGGATATACTAGTGTCATGAAGTACATCCGGGAGTTTAGTCAACTGTCTCGCTATGCTGAGGAGGATGTCAACACTGAAGAGAAGCGGAAGAAGCGTTTCATGCGTGGATTAAATCCATTTGTGAGGATGTAGCTAAGGTTAGCCAATAAGAAAACTTATCAGCACTTGTTGGATGCAGCCATTACTTTTGAAGATGACTACAAGAATGTCCAAGAGGACCGGAGGAAGAGAGCCAAGAAGGAAACCAAGAGGATTCAGGCAAGCAAACCTAAACCCAACCTGGAGTTCAAACCTCGGAATAGGAATTATGGCAACAATAACAATAACAGTAACAATAACAAGGGCAGTGGTGGAAACCAGTCCAATCCGAGAAGGAATGTTATCTGTAACAATTGTGGAATTCCAGGACATTTCCAGAGGGAATGCAAAAAGCCTGTAGTGATCTGTTATGGTTGTGGTCAGAAGGGGCATATCAAGCCAGATTGTCCGAGCAAACCACCTGGAGGATGGCCTACCAAGGGAGGAGGACAAGCTAGTGGAGGAAATGGACAACCCAATAAAGGAGAAAATAATGGCAAGAATAACAATGGCAAGAGGAACCGACCTACCGGGAAACTGAACTGTGCAACCCTCGAGGAGGTGGATAATTCGGAGCATGCAGTGATAGGTACGCTCAATATCCTTACCAATCCCGGCAAAGTTCTATTTGATACTGGTGCAACTACTTCATTCATTTCTAAAGAATTTTGTGATAAGTTTGGGATTAGAAGGGCAACGTTAGAAAGTCCCATGACAGTAGTTACGGCAGGAGGGAATGTGATTGTACGCCACATAAAACAAGATCAGGTTATCTCGATCTGTGGTTGTACATATTTCGTAGACCTTTATGTGATTACTTTAAAGGGAATTGCCGTAGTGCTGGGGATGGATTGGATGATGGAACGCGGAGCTTAGATAAATTGTGAGGAGAAAACTGTCTCAATCAAAACTCCAAGTGGAGCAAGGATAGTTTACCAAGAAGATAAACACAGTCATATCATTGTGGATCTGTAGTTGAATTCAATGAAAGAAGTTAAATTGGAAGAGATTCCTGTAGTTAATGAATTCCAAGATGTCTTTCCAACAGAGTTACCGGGAATTCCACCAGACCGGGAGATAGAGTTCACCATTGACCTAATTCCTGGTACAGCACCAATAGCTCAAGCACCATATAAAATGGGATCCAAAGAGTTGAAATAACTCAAGGAGCAAATTGATGAGTTAGCTAGAAAAGGATCTATTCAGGAAAGTGTATCTCCATGGGGAACACCAGTAATCTTTGTGGATAAAAGAGATGGTGGAATACGGATGTGTGGTGATTATAGAAACCTAAACAACCTGACTATAAAGAACAAGTATCCTTTACCAAGAATTCAAGATTTGTTTGATCAAGTGAAAGCAGCTGGAGTATTTTCAAAGATCGATTTAAGATCTGCATACCATCAAATAAAAATCAAGCCGGAAGATGTTCCAAAAACAACATTTGTCTCAAGATATGGACACCATGAGTATCTGGTAGTACCATTTGGTTTGACCAATGCACCGGCAATATTCATGAATCTGATGAACAAGATCTTCATGCCATATTTGGACAAGTTCGTCATAGTCTTTATTGATGATATTTTGATATATTCCAAGGATAAGGAAGAGCATGCTGATCATTTGAGAATAGCATTACAAACTTTAAGAGAACACAAACTCTATGCTAAGTTTAGTAAATGTGAATTTTGGCTTGATGAGGTAGAATTCCTCGGTCATGTGATCAGTAAGGATGGAATTGCTGTGAATCCATCTAAAGTTCAGTCGGTACTAGAGTGGACTGCACCGACCAATGTGAAGCAAATTCGAGGTTTCTTAGGTATGGTTGGTTATTATCGGAGATTCATTGAAGGTTTCTCCAAAATAGCCGGACCAATGACCAAATTATTAAGGAAGAATACACCATTCAAGTGGGATGAGAAATGTGAAGCAAGTTTTCAAGAGTTGAAGACTAGATTAACCACAGCTCCAATCTTAGCAGTTCCTGAAATAGGAAATGACTTCACCGTATATTGTGATGCATCTAAAGAAGGTTTGGGTTGTGTATTAATGCAAGAACGGAAAGTGATTGCTTATGGTTCAAGACAACTGAAACCACATGAAGTCAATTATCCAACTCATGATTTAGAGTTAGCAGCAGTAGTTTTTGCACTAAAAGGATGGAGGCATTTTCTTTATGGAGCCAGATGTGAGTTATCCACTGACCATAAAAGTATCAAATATTTCTTCACTCAAAAGGAATTGAATATGAGACAGAAGCGTTGGTTGGAACTAATCAAGGATTATGATTTAACAATCAATTACACCCTAGGAAAGCAAATTTTGTAGCAGATGCTTTAAGCAGAAAGAGTGCAGATATTCAGCCAAGCAATAGGGAGTTACCAAAAGAGTTACAAATGGACTTGGAAAGATAAGAGCTTCAATTTATCAGAATAGAGGTTCTTGGAGGATTATCTACTATGCAGGTAGTTGCATAGCAGGACAGTGATCTTAAGCAAGAAATTTTTAGACATCAAGAAGAAGATCCTTTTATTGCTGAGGAAATTTAGAGGATATCTCAAGGGCAAAAATCAGTTTTTCACCTTGGAGATTATGGGTCTTTATGGTTTCAAGACCGTCTTTGTGTTCCAGATGTGACGGAGATTAGAAATGTCATACTCAAAGAAGCACATGATACACCATATTCTATACATCCAGGGAGTACTAAGATGTACATGGATTTGAAAGAACTATTCTGGTGGAATAACATGAAAAGAGATATTGCCAAATATGTATCTGAATACCATACTTGTAAAAGGGTGAAAGCTGAACATCAAAGTCCAGCAGGACCATTACAACCCTTGGAAATTCCTGAATGGAAGTGGGAGGAAATAGGTATGGACTTCATTACATGATTGCCTATGACACCAAAAAGGAAGGATATGATATGGGTAATTGTGGACAGACTCACTAAGAGTGCACATTTTATTCCGGTGAATCAAAAGGATAATGCCAAGAAGTTAGTTGAAGTATATGTCAAAGAGATAGTAAGTAAGAATGGAGTACCCAAAAAGATCATAACTGATAGGGGATCGGTGTTTACTTCAGCATTTTGGAAGCAATTGAATGAAGCACTTGGTTCAAAGTTAGATTTTAGCACGACATATCATACGGAGACAGGAGATCAAACTGAAAGAACAAATCAAATCCTAGAAGACATGTTAAGGGCTTCTGCATTAGATTTTGGAGGAACATGGGAAGATCACCTACCATTGGCAGAATTTTCTTATAATAATAGCTATCAGAGTAGTCTGAAGGCAGCTCCATATCAGGTTCTGTATGGAAGGAAGTGTAGAGCACCAATATGTTGGTATGAACCTAGAAGCAGCAAAGATTTTGCACCAGATTATATCAAGGAAAGACAATACATCATTGATAAGATCAGGGATAGACTGAAAATAGCCCAGAGCAGGCAGAAAAGTTATGCGGATCAAAGTCGAAAATCATGGCATCCAGAAGTAGGAGATATGGTCTATCTGAAAGTAAGTCCAATGAAAGGAGTGAAAAGGTTCGGAGTTAAAGGGAAATTCAGTCCAAGATATATCGGACCATTCAATATACTGAGTCAAAACAGAACTATAGCTTTTGCTTTAGAGTTACCATCAAGATTGGCTCAAGTGCATAATGTTTTCCATGTATCACAACTTCGTAAATGTTTAAAAGTTCTAGATGATGCAATCACACATCAAGAGATAGAACTACAAGCAGACCTGACTTATATTGAAAGCCTTGTAAGATTTTGGAAGAAAACTGGAAAAGATTAAGGAACAGAGCAATCAAATATTGCAAGGTACAGTGGGAACATCACCCTGAGAGGGAAGCCACATGGGAAAAGGAAGAGGATTTAAGAAAGGCTTATCCAGAACTATTCAGGTACATCTCCACAAACTTCGGGTAGAAGTTTAATTTAAGGGGGGAAGTCTGTAACATCCCAGCATTTAGGAACTAACGAAGGGTAGATTTAGAATTATGGAATTTTGCATGCATTCATTTGTGAAAATGTGGGTAAAATTTTCGCCAAATAAAACCTTGAGTGATCAATGTTTCTTTCTTACTTTGAGATTAGGTTTAGTCTTAAAGGAGGATTGTTATAAACTTTGATAGGATCTTTAAGGAATTATGTGTGTTTTGAAATGAGTTTGAATTTTAAAACTTGAGTGTTTGAATTATAATTCAAATGAATTAGATATAAGTTTGAATCTTAATTTAATTAAGAGATAAATATTACCACTTAAATTCTATCCAAAGAAAAACAATAATGAATATGAAACTTATTTCATATTATCAATATATAAACAAGTTACAAATAATGTAACTTACTGAAACTATTTTCAAACTTCACAATTTACAAAAGAATAGAGAATAAGAATATTATTTATTAATAATAATATAATCTTTATTACAATTGAAGAAAATGAAAATTACAAAATAATAAAATGAAAAATTACAAAAGAATAAGAAATTACATTGAAACATTCTACAACTATCCTATAACTAAACCTAAACTAAATCTTCCTATCTGTACCTGCAAAACAAAACAGAAAATTAAATAGAAAAATAAAAGGGTTAGTGTTAGTATTATTTCTCTCAGATATGTTAGTGAAATTCACTTGACAAATTCATCATTGAGAAATTTATATAAAAGGGGCAAGTTTCACCAATATGAAAGACTCCATCTTTCATAAATTCAAAGCCAGAAGTCAAATGACAGCCAAGAGGGACAAATTCACCAGCAGGGTGAAAGTAACCTGGTAAGAGTAAGTTCAAAATTCTGAACATATCCACAAGTGCATAGCAAGCACACAAGCAGGACACACACCAGCATGCATGTGGTGTGTTGTCAAGCTCACAGAGCATCCCAATCTCACAAAACCACAAGCAAACCCATGGGAGGCACTAGTGCATCACCCTACTGCACAGCACATAAGAACAGCCAGTGTAGACAACAGCTAAATCAAGCACCACATCCAGCAACCACACCAACTAAGGATCAACCAAACATCACCAGGATGGTGACATATGGAGGGGGATGGATCAGGTGGACAGCAAAATCAAGCCCAGGAGCTAGGAGGAGCAAGTTAGCTCAAGATCAAGCACAGGAGTCCAGCAAAACCAGATCAAGATCATCATCATCAACTTACTACACCATAATCAGATTCTGTGGTGAGTTTCATCAAACCTTCACATAATCTAATCATCTTATTCAGAGAAAAGCATGTGTTGTTTTATAAAAAAAAACCTCAGAAAGCACCCAAGTGGGGTGAATCCATCATAGGGATTTCTGAAATTCTAAAGGCAAACAACAAAGTACCAGGATCCAACCAGAGCTCAGAGCAACATCCTTGCTCTGGTTATCAAACTATATTTTACAACTCAATCATACATATACCTATGATATATTTCTAGGCACATCCCTAAAGGAAGGGTAGCACCTTAGAAACAAATCTTTGGATCCATAGATTGAGCAAGCTCAATATCATTTTTTCCAAGCTTTGATCCAATAAAGAATAGCTGGTACCACTACCTGGACTATCTAGATGAACCAATTACATAAGATCTGAATCCCTAAGCCTCAGACCAACATCATTGGTCTTAGGGAATTTAGATAAGAGCATTTCTATTTATCTTTCAAAGCCAAGATTGTCTTAAACATAAACTAACCAAATCCATGGTTTAGAATCAAACTTGTGTGCCATACCATGATGGTGTCACAAGAACAATTCAATATGAATCAGGAAAGATAGTAAATCATCAAAGATTCAGACAATCAACTAACTAATCATTTTTCTGTTAGCACAGGAATCATAACTAGTATATTCCTATGTTACACTTCACTGTCTCAAACCACATGTTAATTCCCAAGCTAACAACACTAAGACAGTAGCTGTATCTTATCATAATCATGACCATGAATCAAATAAACAGTGGAAAGCTATCAAGTCATTGGCTTTACCAAGCATGTTTCCCAAACAACAATATCATCTGAATCAGATGCAATCCATGCATAAAATCATCTAAGAAGCCACCAGAAATAGTATAGATCATTTTAAGCAATAAGCCTCAGACCAATAATCATTTAGCATGTGTACAGATCATCCAAACATGAATCAATTCATCCAGTACATGATCAATCACATCACATGAACCCTAAATGGATAATCATCCTAACCTAAATCAGATAGTAGCCAGAGAGGACACTTCCAATGTCTAGCATCGAACCAGCAAACACAGAGAGCACCAGAGGAGGGGAATCAAACTAACCATAGGTCCTCGCTGAAGGATAGAAGAGGAAGCAGAGGGGCCGACGACCATGGCGGCACGGGGAGCACCCTAGAGGGGGTGCTGCAACCCGCACGATGCCATGGCAGCAACCCTGATCACGCCTGGAGGTGCAGAGCATCACCTCGATGCACGACGACCATGGCAGCACTTGAATCCATGCCAATCCCCAAACCCTAGGGTTGGGGACGGCATCAATCCATCGCAGGGGAGCCATAGGCTCGAATCCAATTGGATAGAATGAAAGAGTATCGTCGATATCCCCAATTGCACCACGGCGGCGACCAGAACGGCCGACGGCGGCGGCATCGCCGGCCACGGGGTCGGGGTCAGAGAGGAGAGGATGAACTCGAGGGAGAAGGAGAGGCAGTGAAGAGTGGGCCGAGCTGGGCCAAAACCCTTTGGGATGTTCCTTTTGTCCAGGAAAAATGGGCTACCAGGGCCCAATAAGTATAACTAGCCCATTAACATTTTCAGGCCTGTTTTAATCAATTGGAAAAGACCAAAATGCCCCTGACCTCAATAAAATTCTAGAAAATAAAATAAAAGTCCAAAAATGATAAATAAAATATTTTTGGATTCACAATAATCCATACTATACAAATAAAATAAAATATAAAATTTTAGACATTTAAAATTTTATAAGAATTTCGTAATTCATATATTCCTTATGGAATTTTACAAAATTATGGAAAGGTGATAAAAATAAATAAAAATCACTTTCATTATATATTAGTATTATAGTATTTTTGAAAAATACTAAATAAATATTTAATAACAATTTTAATGTATAATTGATAATTCCTAAAAGAATTATTATATCAATAAAAGTCAAATAAAAAGGAAATAAAATAAAATAATTCAATATATGTTATAAATATTAAAAAGTAATATTTATAAACCCTTTATTATTAAAAAGAACTTTTTATAATAATGGGGAGAATGCATATCAAGTTAAACGATGCATGACATTATTGCATAATCATTTTTGCTTCTTTAAATATTGTCCTTACCGGGCAATAATGATGTTTTTGTAGAACTAGAACTCAAGGTCCAGTGCAAGCATCAGACTTCACTACCTTGCCATCACCAGGCAAGTTCATCACTTGCTCATGTCCTTTGAAGAGTCTTTATCAAAGTATTTGCAAATTGTGTGTTATCATATATGTTATAAAAGAAATAAAATATTATTTTCACAAATAAAGAAAACATAGATATCATCCTAAGTGATGATATAATGGAGCAATGGAACTTAGGGTTCTAATTGCAACAATGATGATCGAGTAGGGACTTAATAACCCCTGACATCAGTGATTCTAGCGCCGTATATTACGCATTAGCCATGAGATGTGGAATGGGACAGAGAAGTTAGCTATATCTTCTTCCTCTCGCATGAATCCAGATGTGTAGGTCGTGGCTGTTATCCTCGTAGCGTGCATATTGATTGGTAATTCGTAGAGGATATGCAGCATATGGGTGGGAACCCTCATCGTCCCACGATAGTTCTGGCATCTAACGGTTTGTACAAACCATTGTCGTAATTCATTATGTGGGCATGGTGTACACCAAGGAGGCATGCGGGGT
Source organism: Avena sativa (assembly GCA_916181665.1). Classification (NCBI taxonomy): domain Eukaryota; kingdom Viridiplantae; phylum Streptophyta; class Magnoliopsida; order Poales; family Poaceae; genus Avena; species Avena sativa. The sequence continues at coordinate 262,314,142 of OV702284.1, read as the reverse complement.
CGCGAAGGGGGCAGTGATTGGCTTGGACCAACTACTGGGCCCCACATCATGGAACTGTGGACGGGAAAGTACGCCCGGTTGTGCAACAAGGAGTTGATCTCTCATGGGTAAAGTAACGAACCTCTGTAGAGTGTAAAAACTGTAACTTGTTACTCCCTGTTACGGAAAGGAGCTACGAACACGGCATGAAAGGAACTCCATGAAAGTTCAGGTCAACCTGTGAAGGCTGATTGTCATAGTTTTTCAGAATAAAATCAATCTTTGAAGAAAGATTTATAAAAATTGCATAGTGCCAAGGATTTATAATCCGAGGTGGTAGTTAGAGCATCAAACTTCCCACCTTTCATATAATGAACTTGTTGGGTAACGCTGTTACTCATTCTTTCATGTGATCCCTTGCTTAGACTCTAAGGATTCCGAAGACGTGCCAATGTATGCAGCCGAATGCCAACAGGATGTGTTCTACGAGGAACCTCATCTGTCCGGAGGAGTTGAAGGAGTGGATTACGAAATCCCCTATGGTGTCAATGAAAACGAGTCCAACTAAGTATCCCTAGTTAATAGTACCCAATGGAGCCGAGCGGCATGAACTCTATAGAATAAGCTGTTGAGCTCAACTCCTAGACGGAGTTGCTACTTTTAAATTCCGCTGAACACTTTATATTTTGGTTTGTAAGTTCGATATTTTGGAAGTCTTGAACTTCCGGTATTGTAATAATAATAATGTGTGTACTTTTGTAATATGGACCCACAATGTTTCTGTTGTACCACTCTGAGGGATGTGATATTTACGGAACGGTATTCTGTGGATGTCATGTCAACGACTATAGTGTACTACACATGCAGTGGTATGCTGGGTCACCGCAACTACCGTCTCTTTCCATGAGCCAGTGATGATGGCGGCACCACCGACCACTCCCCCACAAGCTCCCATTCCACTGACTGAGCCAATTTTCTGGTCGTCGCCCTAGATCTTCATCCGGATCGGTGACGACTAGGCTCACCGGCACCAGTAGCCTCACCGCCCAGTTAGCGCTAGCTCACCCTACTCCAAAGTAGGGTATTTAGTTACCGTGCCATTTTCTTTTTTAGTTGAATTATGTAGTTTTTAAATAGTCCTTTGTTCAGAATAATCTTTGCTTTCCGTTGATCCTTCTCTCCCCCTCCCCTAGGCGGAAATTTATTTTTTGGATTTTCTATTTTTCACGCGTATGAGAGACACTTCTCTCACCATTAGATTTGTGTAGTGATTTGTGCTACCATGAGAGTTGCAAGTGGTTACAATTAAAAAAATTCCGTTGCAAATGTGTTTCAAATGAGTTTTTTCAGTTAGAGTAGGTTTTAACTAAAATTTTCCAATTACAAGTAGATTTTTGCTAAGTTTATTTTTAATTGTAAATGGGTTGTAACTGAGTTTATTACACGTGTAAGACAAAACCCTAGAAGAGGTTGGGTTTGGACGGGAACTAGCTCAACGCTAGAAGCGTGGCCGATCATGTATTGGAGATTTACAAGTACACAACACGTACACAATACATTGAGAATCAAAACTACTCCTTTTGTTCAGAAATATAAGACGTTTTAGTTTTACTAGTTGAATGCCCATGCGTTGCTATGATCTATTTTTTATTGTTACGCATATTACACCTATCAAAAAAAATCGGTGCCACGCCAGCACCAAAACGTGCTGCCGGGCGAACTCGGCGAACGCATCGGCGTTGCTCCCAGACCCCGCACCTCCTCGTACCTCCCTGTCTTCATGTTCACCCTCGACACGCGCTGAGCCACCATCTGCTTGCCGGTCCTGACAAGCTCCCGCATGTTGTCGGGCGTCGCCGCGTCCACCGTGGCTGCCGCACCCCGAAGCGAGTTGTTCTGGATCTGGAGGTAGTCATTGTCGCTGTTCAGCGACTGGAAGAGCACGGCAGCGTGGATGTCCACGAGGTCCGAGCTGGTCGCCAGATGTCGATGATGGGCGCCATGCCCTTGTTGCGCAGCAACCGGATGATGCCCGACCGGGTGCACTACTGCGCCGTGTACAACCTTGGTCAGACGTCGAGCCCGTCCCGACGGACAGCACCAGTAACTTACCACAGTCTGCCGGCTTCACCGGGTACACCTCCTCCTTGTCCTTGCAGATCATCTTCTTGGTGATCTGTGTCATCATAACTTTCGTCTGCATCTCTCACACGCACAATCAGATACTTACTGATCAGCTGGTCACTACTCACTGCTCACCACTGACGCATCCGCGCTCAGGCAAGGCGGCATACTGAATATCTCTAACAGAGCAAAGAACATTTAATTGCGTACCTGATTGTTGGCCGCGACAGCACCGTCGATCAGGTTGTACTCGCATGTCTTGCCGCTGCCTGTGTTCGGTCTGGAAGTAGTACGTGGGTAGGTGATGCCGATGCAGACGTCGGCGAGCAGCTCGTTCTTCAGCGGCATGCTCCTGGCCTGCATGGCTGATTCACGTTTTTAGCCAGATGCATCCAGGGTCGGTCTAATCGATCGCACCATGATCATTAGTGTCAAAAAAATTAAATTAGCACACGTACGTACGTCGTATGTGGAGAAGATGGTGTGTTGGAGGACCTTGACATCGAAGGTGGGATGACTACGTCGGTGGGCGTGTTGCACATCCTCGTCTCGCCCAGCATGTCCCTGATGTTGCCGCTGTACCACAGCTGCCGCAGTGCCGCGATCACGGCCGCGAGCACAACTAACGATCCGTCAATCAAGTACGTCCATGGAAGAACGATAGATGATATAGAGACTCACGAGTTTGGGGAGGGAAATATATATGGGACATTAGAGAGAAACCCTAGCAAAGCCCCCAAACCTCCTTCGATCCGGAGAAGGAAGCTGTATTGGTTTCCGAGATCGTGCGTGTGTATGTGGCTACTGTTTTTTCCTGGCCGGTTTTTATTTCGCGTGGCAAGTACCGTGGATGGGTGGGTGCGTGCGTGGTTCGGTTTTTATTTGTAGCGATCGGCAGAGGCGCACCACGCACGTACGGACGACGGACGAAAACAGGGTGAGACGAAAACCACCTTTAGATAAATTATATAGTAGATAGATAGATAGATAGATAGATAGATTAATCAGAACTACTCTTGGATGGGTGTCACAAAATTGACGGCATCCGTCCGCATGCAAGGAAGTACGGATTGTGGGCGCTCTTCCTCTTATGCGGTGTAGGTTCTTTTGCTCGGTGGCCTTGCAAGCTTTTGCTTTTGCATTTGCATTTTCTCCTGGAGCAGTTAGCGCCTTATGTTGGAGGGCCACGTCTACAGCTAACTGCCTCCACATCAAAGTGCTGCTTTGTTCGGCAAAGTAGCAATGTACGTGGTCAGCAGTCTCGCTGAGAGTGACAACATCTATTCAATTGTCAGCAAGATTGTCACAAGAATAAACGCGATCTTATACAACGATTCATTAGTTTACTACTCAGGATTGCTTCAATTCAGCAAACTGATACGGTAAGATAATCCGGAGACAGATGACGACGTCGAAGCACTGCTGACTTCAGAGAACATCTCCAACGACCTTCGATTCGGCATCCCTATCAAGCCAAAAACATCTCCGATAAATTTAACGCTACACGACGCTTTCATGTCACGCACACAAGCAGCACATTTATCTAATTTGCCGTGCTTTGCTCGCCGTTCAGTTCCTGATCAGATCCGCGACTTGCTTTTTTCCGTCGACCGGTGATGCGTCGACTGTCGAGAGTCAGCATGCCTGCCAAGAAAGTCATGGTGGCAACAAACTCTCCCGGCCAGATTGACTCGATCTTGGCTTGCCTAAAATCAAACACAGCTACTAGTAGTACTTTAATGCGCCACGATTGCGGATGCGTACAGATAGATGGGAATTGGCCAGAGCAGCCCGTGTTTTTCTACGCGGCGAATTGAATCGGGAGCGATCAGCACCGCCCGTTCTGTGAACTGGGCCGGCAGGTAGGTCTTCTTAAGATACTGTCGTCTCTCCACAAGTTCGCACGAGCGTGGAAGTTGGTCTGTCTTCTCTACGAAGAAATCCGATCGAATATTTCGAGGCCCCTGGTTGTCGCCTGGTCTGGTTGATCAATTCCAAGATGACGCCAGAACAGTGCAAGCTGCCCTTGTTTAAAAAGAAAAGAAATAACAGTGCAAGTTGTGGTTGGTATGGATTGAATAATTTGGTGCTCGTGCGAAATGCGGGCACCCGTCGCTACCGCTCACTTAACGACAACTAGGACTAGGACGAGGAAGTGGCCGGGGGCGAGCGACATCATCGGAGCTGGTGCACCGCTCCTTGTCCGTGGTGCATGCCGCCACTAATCAATCGCACCACATGCTTATACTAGCTCTGAACTGAATACTGCTACTCCCTAGATATGCACTTGGAAGATAGACGGCGTATTTGAGGTGATCTACCACGTGCTTTAATCGGGCCAGGGAGCGTGAGAGCGTGACTCTGGGTGATGTGATAGCATGGCTATTTCTCCCGTTCGAAGTATCGGCACCTAGCTAGTAGAAAGCTTCCAACGTTCTGATGACCTGACAAAGTGGCAGAGCCAGATACACTGAACGCAGCCAGGTCGCCGAGGTTGATCTGGACATACGCACCAGAAGTCTCGGTGGGGTATTGGACTCAGTCGTCAGAGCTATCGTTTCAAGTCAAGCAAGTGTCGGGTCAGAGACGCCAAGACTGGGAGAAACTAGCTCCGGTTCGAGCCGGTAACCCAGTTGAGCGCAAATGTCAAGTGTGAAACATACAACAATGTCAGTTAACGATCAATCTCGGTCTAGATACAGACGCAGTCCGTCTGGCCGACTTTGCCTTTGTTTCTGTCCTGACTGAACTTGAGCTTTTGGACGAAGACGGGCCGAGAAAATTAGGACAGTGGCAGCAGAAGCGAGAGCGAAAGGCGCAACAGCCGCCGGAGACATGGAACTGGCCGGGTGTCACATTTGCTCCCAAATAAATGCATACGCGACTCCACAATGGGGTGTTTGGTAGCCCACATCACATTTGGAGCTCACCCGGGCATATACACGACCAGCAGTGCAACGCACGTGCAGACAATGAGCCATCTTTAACATTCCGTTTGGTGGCCTGTGTGAAGTTTTTGTATGAGGACAACAAAAAATGCATGTTGTTTGGTTGCCTGTACATTGCGCTTTTGATCTTGTCATGCATTTTTCTCTTGTTTGGTTCACATGCAAAATTTATTATGGTCACCTTGCACCTCCTTATGGTATGATTACCATCACCGGATGGAGAGGAGGACACAAAATGAGAAGAAGAATACACAATCTGGAACCAAAAAGCATGATCTCACACAATCCAAAACAACAAAATGACAAGCATGATCCTCACGAGCATGATCCCATAACCATAATCCCTACAAAGTATGATCCCCGTAAGCATGATCCACACAAGTCTGAACAACGCAGAACATAAACCTCACAAGCATGAACAAAACACAAACAAAAGGGATCACATTTAACCATAAACAAATGAACACCCATTGTAGAAATAACACAAATACGAATTAGTCTAACAAGCATGATCATTGCCAAAAGGGATCACATTAACATATCACCATAGTGTTAACCTACCACCACTAGTTCATCGTTAGCAGTACAACCAGGTGCAACAAACCAGTCAACTATCACAAATTTTCTTGATCTTCTTTAGTTTATCCGTGTTAGAGTCATTGGCTTTGAATAGTTCATATAGCGCGTACTTTAGTTTATTCTTTTTCTCTTAAAGATCTTCAGGTTCACATCCCATTGCTTTTGCTTCTCTTTGATTACACCAGCCTAGGATTTTTGTACGGTCTTCAACATCTCAACATCATTCCTCAATGCTTTATTGTTGTCATTCATCCGAGATAAGTTCTTCTCCAGCGCCTTCTTCTCTGTTTCTTCAATAAATTTCTTCACATCAACCAACAGACTTGAGTACTTTTTGTCAAGCTTGTTCTTCTAATTAGACAGTTGCTTCACCAGCTTCGCATTCTCAACCTTCTCGTCGATTCTTGCACTGCTTGTATCATCATACATTCCACATAGCTTCGCAAGTGCATTCTTTGTAGCATCTGGCCATTCATTGTCTACCCAAGCCACAAACCCACAATTTTCGACCTCTACAGGTCAGAAATTTGTTGGCACAGACCTACTGCTTTTCAGACAAGTGAATGGCGATACCAAGAGCTAAGCACTTACGTTCTAAACTTGTCATAGGTAGAATCCACGGCATGTGTTGGTTTCTTCAAATGCAACACACCTGACAGGCTCAAATTTGTGCACGCGGCGGAGCTCGGGACAGTCTTTCGCTATGCTGCAAAAGCTAGGATCTTCGTAGGAGTCAGGATCATAGTCCATGTCCGTGATGTCCTAGCACACCAAATCGAGTTAATATGATTGTAAATCGAGGATTCCTAACTTGCTACCAAACCCTAACCCTATGAAAGAATTGGAAAAAAGTGGACTTACCCCTAGATAAGATTGGGAGGAGCTATCGTCGTCATTCCAGCTCGGCATGGCCGCCGCCCTGCTGGTTTTGTCTTGCTGGGGGCGTCGTCGCTATCGCCGCCGGTGGCTGGATTTGATCGGGGAAAGGAGAAGGGGGAAAAGGTGGATCTAGTTTCGACGGTGAGCGGATAGGGTGTGTCTCGGCGGGAGGTGAGAGAAAGGATCCCGCCCCTTTTCCAGGCCAGTGGGAATCTCCCCCCTACGCCATCGTCAGCTGAGCTCGTGCAGGGAAGCGCTACTTTTGCATCCAGCAGGCGCACGACGAGGGTGGCTCGCTGGAAACGGCTGATTCGAGCGTAGAACTTGGGCCTGGCTCTGGGCTGCTTTATGGTTCGTATCGACGCAGCCCAATGCCTCGTGCAGGTAACCAAACAACCTACTTTCACTTTCCGCTGGCCTTCCCGAAGGGTATGCAAGCTACCAAACGCGTCCAACATTTCATTTTGCCCGGACGAATCACAAGATTTCGTTTTACTCACATTTGAGGGGCGAGAGCACAGCGGAGAGTGACAGGCGCAACCGCTGGAGAGGTTAAAATTGCAAATCACAAGAAGGCGCTTCGTAGTTAAAATGGATTAGTCCAGTTCTTATTTTTTCCCAATAAAATTAGTCTGGTTTAAATTATATATTTGCTCTGTTTAGAAAACGCTAAAATATCTTACATTATGTGAACGGGAGGAGTATTACTTTTGCAGATGAATCATTCCGTAAATAAAACTCCTCCAGGCTCCAAAACAAAATCGCAGCATTCATTTACTTCTTTTTATCCCGTTGAGGAGCTGGACATGTTAGCGATGCAGGTTGTCTTGTTCTAAGGTTTCTCCGATATGAATCGCCAATTCTGTGATACTGAAGCCTGAAGGCATGGAAAAGAGGATTTCAGGCCGAAATTACACAGCGGGATTGGGTACTCATGATCCCACGAGAACAGTGAAATCAAAAAATATAACTATTATTCGCATGTAGAGGATGCGTGCATGCATGTGCATGCCCATTTTTACTCCTAGATTCCAAAGTATGTAAATCATGTGAAAATGACAAATCCAGGTGAACAGTATAGACGTTTTCTTTCAGTTTTCTTGAATTCCTATAACTTAACATGAGAATAGTTCGTGACTTAATGATGAGTATACGAAACTTAACTGTGGAGTCAAATAACTTTATTTTTGAATAGGGTAAAACTTCAGGTTCAGAGTACACATGTTCTGAATATTCAACCTCGTTTCTGACATCTAAGGAAAATTATTTTTCGATAGTCAATTTTCTTATAGAGTTAAATCCATCAGAAGTCACTTAGCTTGACACATAAAATCAATTTAATCATCGTACTTAGGGAATACCGACTTACGGCAATTAATATTGAAGGAGAGAGTTACTGTCGATCAATGGGCCGTACGGCGTGATGTATAGGTTGACATGGCGTCGAGTATTTGAGTGGGACCACTAGCAGGAATCTTACCGGTTAGATGGGGAATGCATATGTTTTGGAGAGTTTTTTTTTAATAGAAGACATCACCTACAACACTGTCGCGATCATATCCATAGCTTCAAATTATCCTCTCGTGCTCTAACCCTAAATCACCGGAGTGCCAGCAGAGCATCGCGTTTCCCCATCATGTCAAGCGCAAGCTCACCGTGATGTGTGCTCTGGCGCCAGGCCCGTCCATTTCCTCTCGTCCTTTGCCCGGACTGTGGTCGGGTGGTGAAGCAGTTTCGGTTGAGGACGCTAGAACACCCTGGATGGGTCTTCGACAAGTGCAAGAATCATGGGTAAGTCATGGATTCGTTGCATTTGGTTCTATAATTATTTAAAAGAAGCTTTTTGAGTTCTGTTTGCTATGGATTTTTCATAGTTCAGTTGCAATTTTAATCATTGGAAGCTCGAGTACATAGGCTATTTGATCCAGAACTTTATTCGAGGAGATGTTGCTATTGTTGCCCTGGGATGGGCTGAGAGTAGAAGGGAGGAGCTTTGTCTTAAGGAGGAGGATAATCTAACAAGTGTGAAAGGACAAGGGCAGCATTTGATCATGATTTATGATGCGGTTGGGGAGATGGTGGTTCTTATGAGGATTATTTTAGTTGTTTTATGTGTGTTGCCAGTTCTGTGTGCTTTGCTTGTTTTGTAGAAGTGAAGTGGTATAGTGAAATAGTGTAGCTGTGATACGTCGCTGTGATACGTCGTAAACGTATCTATAATTTTTGATGTTCCATGCTTGTTTCTTATGTTTTGTCTACACTTTGAGGCATTTTTATACATCTTATGGAACTAACCTATTAACAATATGCCATAGTGTCAGTTCCTATTTTCTGCTGTTTTTGGTTTCAGAAAAGTTAGTAAAGAAATATTCTCAGAATTGGACGGGACAAAAGCCAAAGTCAATGTTTTACCAGAAGGAACATGGAGTCCGGAGGGGAGACGAAGTGGGGCTACGAGGCGACCACACCATGTGGTGGCGCGGCCAGGGGTGGCGCCACCATGTGGTGTGAGCCCCTCGGGCGCCCACCGACCTTGCCCTTCCTCCTATATAAAGCCCTCGATGCAGAAACCCTAGATCTTCCAGCCTCCATCCATGAAAAGTTCAGCAGCACCGCCGCCACCGAAGAGGAGATTCGAGGAACAGAAGTCTCTGTTACGGCACCCTGTTGGGACGGAGAATTGCCCCTGGAGCCATCTCCATCGACTCCACCGCCATCTCCATCATCGTTGCTGTCTACCATGATGAGGAGGGAGTAGTTATCCCTCGAGGCTAAGAGCTCTACTGATAGCTATGTGTCCATCTCTCTCTCTCTCTCTCTCTCTCTCTCTCTATATATATATATATATATATATATATATGCGTGATCTTTATGGGATCATGAGCTTTGTAATCTAGTTGAATAAGTAGATCTACTCTGATACTTAAGTGCTTTAATTATTGTAATCTCTGGTTAACACCACATGTGTGAAGTTGACAGTGTGCACAACGTGTGTCACTTAGGCTAAACATTACAGAAATACTTATCATGAGTATAATTTGAGTTGGATGTCTCTATGAAATTGTGGTGTTTGTTGGAACCATCTAGCGCTCAAAGTGACAGGGTTTGGGTTACCTAGATGGGGAATGCGAACTTTAAGGAGAGCTTTGTAGCCCTACCGTGGATTAGAGTTATCCAACCGGGGAGTAGTTCAGAGTAGCGTTATAAAGAGAAGATATTTATATGAGAGTGTCCACTAGTGAAAGTATGATCCTTAGGACTTGTTTCTAAGCATTGAAACTGTTAGAAATAATGGGCTAAATCATTAGACCCATGTGTGATTTCAGATTTTCCCTAAATCTCAAAGCTCATGTATGTGGAAGCCCATATGTGATTTGGCCCAAGTTGGTGGCAGCTCACATGTGTGTGGCAAGAGCAGTGGGAGCTAAAGTTTAGTCCCACGTGGAAATTTGAAGAAGAGTTGCACCACCTTATAAGGTGTTGTGTTGCACCACTTTGTAAGTGAGTGACAATAAGGGATCTACACGCGCGCTCCTCCTCCGATGACGCCGCTCGCATGCTCACCTCGTCTCATCACGACGCGCGCCGCGGGTTGCGGGAATCTCGCTGAGCCGAGCTTTATTTTGCTGCTCAGTAAAATGTGTGCGGTTAGACGGACGTGTCAACAGTTAGTGGATTTGGGTCACTCCCGGTTCGTGGGCTATCTGTAACCGACCCAAACATGCACGACATGGGCTTGGTCCACTTCGTGTCCTATACGGGATTTCCAAGCCGCTCTATATAAACGCATGTGCGGCTTCCACAAAGCACCACACCGAACCAATCTAGGGTTTTGCCATCCTCTCTGCTTGCGCCGTCACCATAGTCTGCTCCATCCCGCTTGCCTGCGTGCACCGGCGGTCGGGAGAGCAGGTCTTTGAAAGCACTCGTCTTTGTGATCCCATACGAGAAAGCACGCTGCATGACTACTCAAGTTCATCATCACGGCGCGTCTTTCTGGTTGTCAAGCCGAACCTACTGCACGTCGATTTCTTCGACAGGCTACTACACGATAACCGATCAGTGCGTACACCGTCATTAGATATGTTGTTTTACTATGGCTGTTAGTGCGTATATACTACTGTTCATGTTGATCAATACATCTAGTATGTTATAGGTTCACGTGATTGTAGTTGTTGTTGTCGTGATTTATATTCTGGAATTAATCATGGAAATTATGCCTAATAATCCAACAATCCAAAAACCTTATTATAGGCAATTTCCTGAATTAAACATGGGACACTTGGCCGATGCTATGAAGCCAGACAAGTTTACCGGTGTTCATTTTAAGAGGTGGGAATATAAGACCACTATGTGGCTGCAAGCTCTAAAAGTATTCGAGGCTAGTGAGGGTTTACCTGAAGAAACTACTGATATGTTGGAAACATATCTATAATTTTTGATGCTCCATGCTTGTTTAGTATCTACTTTGCTTTACTTCTCTACACTTTGAGGTGATTTTTACATGTTTTCTGGTACTAACCTACTAACAAGTTGCAACATTGCCAGATACCTGTTTTCTGCGGTTTTTGGTTTTACAAAAGTTAGTAAAGAAATTGTGGTGACCCATTATACCACTACATGTGTAGTACACTATAGTCGTTGACATGACATCCACAGAACACCGTTCCGTAAATATCACATCCGTCAGAGTGGTACAACAAAAACATTGCGAGTCCATATTACAAACATACACACATTATTATTATTACAATACAGAAAGTTCAAGACTTCCAAAAGATTCAACTTACAAACCAAAATATAAGTTTTTCAGCGGAAGTTTCAAATTTAAAACTTAAACTCCAAATTGAGCTCAACAACTTATTGCTATAAATTGTTCATGTTGCTCGGCTCAAGTGGCTATTAGAACTATAGTAATTATTTGGACTTTTGGAACTCTCCTTCGTAGACGATGTCGTAGTCCTCCCTTTCTACGGCTCCATACAGGTTGGGCTCTTCATAGAAGACCTCCTCTTGGATCTCAGTTGCATACATTGGAGTATCTTTGGGATTCTCAGAGTCTAAGCAAGGGTTCAAAGGAAAGGATGAGTAACAGCATTACCCAGAAAATTCATTATATGCAAGGTAGGAAGTTTGATGCACTATCTACCACCTCGGACTATCAGTCCTTGGCACTTTTTGTAAATCTTTCTTCAAAGATTAATTTTATTATGAAAATCTATGACCATCAGCCTTCACAGGTTGACCAGAACTTTCATGGAGTTCCTTTCCTGCCGCGTTCGTAGCTCCTTCCCTGAACAGGGAGTAACAAGTTATAGTTCTTACACTCTGCAGAGGTGCGTTACTTTATCCATGAGAGATCAACTCCTTGTTGCACAACCGGTCGTACTTTCTCGTCCACAATTCCATGATATGGGGCCTAGTAGTTGATCCAAGCCAATCACTGCCCTCTCCGCGACCTCATATGTCTGCACGATCCTTCGGGGTCGGCTCACCTCTATTAATCCCCCTTTCGGGCAGGCTAAAACCCTGATGAGTTCCCGAAGACTCTATGACCTGGTGATGCCCGGACAAGTACCATTTGAATGGACTATATCCCTAAACACCATACATAGATAATCTAGACACCAAAAGTGTGGGGCGTAAGGGTGCCCACCCATATGTTGGATCCGCACAAGGAATCACAACGTCACGTTAAGGTCGTCTTGCCTCCATACAAGAGGAAAAGGATACAACTAACTTCTTTGTCCCATTCCAAATCTCATGGCTAACGCGTAATATACGACGCTAGAATCACTGATGTCATGGGTTATTAATCCCTAATGGTTCATCATTATTGCAAATAGAAACCTAAGTTCTATTACCTCATCATATCATCACTTAGTATGATATCTAAGATTTATTTATTTTGGGAAAATAATATTTTCTTTTTCTGGAATGTAGATGATAACACACAATTTGTAAATACTTGATAAAGACTTTTCAAAGGACATGAGCAAGTGATGAACTTGCCTTGTGATTGCAAGGTAGTGAAGTGTGATGCTTGCGCTGGACCTTGAGCTTCTATGTCTACAAAACATCATTATTGCCCGGTAAGGAAAATATTTAAAGAAGCAAAATGATTATGCAAAGTAATGTAACACATCATTTAGCTTTGTGTGTATTTTCCCCCATTATTATAAAAATTCTTTTTAATAATAAAGGATTTATAAATATTAATTTTCTAATATTTATTGAATATTGTATTCCTTTATTTTATTTCTTTTTTATTTGCATTTTATTTATTTAATAATTCCTTTAAGAATTATCATTAAATACCAAAAATTGATATTAAATATTTGTTTAGTATTTTTCTAAAATACTAAAATATTAATATATAATGAAAGTGATTTTTATTTATTTTTATCATCTTTCATTAATTTTATAAAATTCCATAAGGAATATATATTACAAAATTCTTAATAAAATTTATATGTTTTATTTTTTTTAATTTTTTTGGATAGTTTGAATTATTGTGAATCAAAAAGTATTTTATTTATAATTTTTGGATTTTTTATTTTATTTTCTAGAATTTATTTAAATTCAGGGGCATTTTGGTCTTTTCTCATTTAAAAACTAGCTTTAAGTGATTTGGGCTGACTGTGTTGGGCTTATTGGGCCCTTGTGGCCCAATAGAGCAGATCCAAAACGACACCCCTAAGGGTCCTGGCCCAACCCAGCCCACTCTCTCTGTCACTCTCTCGATCTCATCTCTCTCTTCTCCTCCTCGACCCCGTGGTCGATGGCGCCGCCGCCGTGTGCTGCTCGCCGCCATGGTCCTCCCTGGCCGCTGCCATGGTGCAGGGCAAGGTTGTCGACCATGATCTACCTTCCTGTCTAATTCGATTTCGACCTGGAGCTCCCCTGTGACCAGACTAGCTCCATCCTAAACCCTAGGGTTTGGGATGGTGTTGGTGGTGTCGCCGCCGCTGTTGTCGTGTGCCGTGGGGTGTTCCTCGCCATCATGCATGGTTGTTTTCCCCGCCGCGGCGTGGTGTGGTTCGCAGAGCCCCTTGGGGTGCTCCCCATGCTGCCATGCTCGTCGTCGACCTCTGCTTCCTCTTCTCACCCACAGCGACAACATTCAGTAATTAAACCTTCTTCCCCTCGTGTCCTCTATGCTAGGCCACCCTGTGCTATGTGTTGGTAGTGGCTACTCCTGGCTAGTGGTTATTACCTGATTAGGATTGTTTGTTCTTCTTAGGGTTCATATCCCTCCGTGGATTAGATATCTGACTAGTTGGATCATGTATTGATGATCCCTAAGCATACTAAGTGGTTGTTTGTTGTGGATTACTGCTTATGGTTAGCTTTGGTGATGCTAGTGGTTTACTAGATGATTCCATTGGTTAATTTGATATGGTTCAGATGGTAAGGTTGCTCTGGAATCATTACTTGGAGATTCTAGTGGTTTGAGAGCTCACCACTGTCATTACTTAGTTACTGACAATGATTATTGAGTGATGACGTCATTGTATTTGTACTTGTTGGCTTAAGAATTCATATATATAGCTGAGATCAATTGGTCTCTTACAGTGATGATATGTATATGGATCTATCTGGGAATGATTCTTGTGATTAGTATCAGGAAAATGATTTATAGTTGGTTGTGAGTGTAACTGTGAAAGTTAAATGCTTAACCTCCTTAGTTTAGAAGGTGTTCTTGTGACACCATCCTAGTATGGCACACAAGATTAGGTTCTCTTACTTAGCTTGCTTTTGCCTAAACTTAAGATTAACTTGGCATCAGAGATAAGTGGAACTTCTTTCCCTGAATTCCTAAAACCTATGATGTTGGTCTGAGGTTTAGGATCTAGATCCTTATCTTGTTGTTTCTCATGGATTGGTTCTGGTAGTGATACCAGCTACTGCTTCTGGAATCAAAGTTGGAAAAAATGTTTGTAGGATTGATAACTTATATGGATCCATAGGATGAAATTCTAAGGTGCTACTCCTATTTAAGAGGTGTGCCTAGAAGTTCAGATCTTGGCTATATTCATTCCTGGAATTTAAATATAGCTTGACATCTAGGATCAATGATGTTGTCCTGAGATCCTAGTTGGATCTTTATAGTTTTATGATTACTTTTAGTGTTTAAAACTTCAATGATGAAATCACCCCACTTGGGTGTTTTTCTGAGAATTTGAGTATGAGATAACTCATGGATGCTTGTCTAACTTACACAGATAAATCATGTGATGGTCTTTTCTACTCACCACACTTGGTTGTTGTTGGGGTTGCAAGTTGTTGATCTTGTGGCTAGCTTGATCTGGTGCTCCTCCTGATACTTCTAGCTCCTGGACTTCTCCTTGATCTAGCTCTTGCTATCCACCTGATCTACCCCCTCCTTATGTCACCATCTGGGTGAGATGATCAAGGTTGTGGTTGATGTACTCTGGTCTGGTTTGGTTTGGCTGTTGTGCTTGGTGTGAAAGAACAAGGAAATGGTGTGGGATTGGTTTGCCCACGGTTGTGCCGTGTAGTTTTGTGTGTGTGGCATGTTGATGCTGTGCTGACAGCACACACCATGCAGTTTGGTGTGTGTGCTTCCTGTGTGCCTGCTGCACACCTTGTGGATATGCTCTGGATATGAAAGTTACTTTTATCTGATTACGCTCACTTGTCTGGTGAACTTGCCCCTCCTTGCTGTTTATTTGACTTCTGGCTTAAATTATGAAAAATTCAGTTCTTTCATATTGGTGAAACTTGCCCCTTTAAAGATTACTCAATGATGAAAAAGTGAACAGTGCAACTCACTGTCAATTCTGAGAGTACATATTCTAATCCTTAATTTTCTTTCTTTAGTTTGTGTTTTGTTTTGTAGGTACTAGACTTGAAGATCAATACTTTAGTTTAGGTTTTCTTTTTCTTTATAGAATAGTCACTTGTAATATTTCTTTTATTCTTTTGTAATTTTTATTTTAATCTTTTGTAATAAAGATTGTACTATGACTCAATATATAAAGATTGTTATTTTATTTCATTACTATTGTAAAGATTCTTGATCAATTCCATAATTTACATTTTGTAACTTATTTATTGAATAAAATTATGGAATGAATATTCTTTTTCTTAATTGTGTTCTTTATTTAAAGTTTGAATTACTAATTGTTAACTCTTGACTAAATCATAATACTCAAACATAATTCTAAATCCTTTTGAATTATAAATCCAACACTCAAGTTTAAATTTAAATTTCATTTCCCAAAACACACTAATCCACAAAGATCATATCAAAGTCTATAACAATCATCCTCCAGGACTATACTTAATCTCAAAGCATGAAAGAAAATTTGATCACTTTAGGTTTTTATTTGGCGAAAAATTTACCCACATTTTCACAGATGAATGCATGCAATTTCACAGATTCCTAAATCTACCCTTCGTTGGTTCCTAATGCTAAGATGTTACATACTTCACCCCTTAAATTAAACTCCGTCACGAAGTTTGTTGAAGTGTACCTGAACAGTTCTAGATAGGCTTTTCTTAAATCCTATTCTTTTCCCAAGTGGCTTCTCTCCTAGGGTGATGTTCCCACTGTACCTTGCAATACTTGATTTCCCTATTCCTCAACCTTTTCTAGTTTTCTTCCAAAATTTTACAGGTTCTTTCAACATAGGTCAAGTCTGCTTGTAATTCTATCTCTTGATGTGTGATTACATCATATGGAACTTTCAAACATTTACGAAGTTGTGACACATGGAAAACATTATGCACTTGAGCCAATCTTGACGGTAACTCTAAAGCATAAGCTATAGTTATGTTCTGACTCAGTATCTTGAATGGCCCGATATATCTTGGACTCAACTTTCCTTTAACTCTGAACCTTTTAACCCCTTTCATTGGACTTACTTTCAAATATACCATCTCTCACACTTCTGGATGCTATGATCTTTGACTTTGATCAGCATAACTTTTCTACCTACTTTGAGCTATTTTCAGTCTCTCCTTGATCTTATCAATTATATCTTGTTTTTCCTGGATATAGTCTGGTGCAAATTCTTTGCTGCTTCTAGGCTCATACCAACATATTGGTGATCTATGCTTCCTTCCATACATAACCTGATATGGATCTGCCTTCAGACTACTTTGATAGCTATTATTGTAGGAAAATTCTGCCAATGGTAGATGATCTTCCCATGTACCTCCAAAATCTAATGCACAAGCTCTTAACATGTCTTCTAGTATTTGATTTGTTCTTTCTGTTTGACCCCCTGTCTCTGGATGATAAGTTGTGCTGAAATCTAACTTTGAACCAAGTGCTTCATGCAATTGCTTCCAAAATGTTGAAGTAAACACTGATGCCCTATCAGTTACGATCTTTTTGGGCACTCCATGCTTTCTTACTATCTCTTTGATGTAAACCTCTACTAACTTCTCGACATTATCCTTATGATTTACCGGAATAAAATGTGCACTTTTAGTGAGTCTATCCACAATTACCCATATCATATCCTTCCGTTTAGGCGTCATGGGAAATCCCGTGATGAAGTCCATACCAATTTCCTCCCATTTCCATTCAGGAATTTCCAAGGGTTGCAATGGTCCTGCTAGACTTTGATGTTCAGCCTTCACCCTTTGACAAGTATAGCATTCAGATACATATTTAGCAATGTCCCTTTTCATGTTATTCCACCAGAATATTTCTTTCAGATCCATGTACATCGTAGTACTTCCTGGATGTATAGAATGTGGTGTTTCATGTGCTTCTCTGAGTATGACATATCTCAGTCACATCTGGAACACAAAGACGATCTTGGAACCACAAAGATTCATAATATCCAAGGCGAAAAAATGATTTTTGCCCTTGAGATATCCTCCAAATTTCCTCAGCAATGAAAGGATCTTTTACTTGATGTCTAAAAATTTTGTGCTTAAGATCATTGTCATGCTCTACAACTAACTTCATAGTATCTAATCCTCCAAGAACCTCTGTTCTAATAAATTGAAGTTCCAATCTTTTCAAGTCCATTTGTAACTCTTTTGGTAGCTCCCGATTGCTAGGCTGAATATCTGCACTCTTACGACTTAAAGCATCTGCTACCACATTTTCTTTTCCTGGAGTATAGTTGATTGTTAAATCATAATCTTTGATTAGTTCCAACCAACGTTTATATCTCATATTCAACTCCTTTTGAGTGAAGAAATATTTAAGACTTTTATGGTCAATGTATAACTCACATCTGGATCCATAAAGAAAATGCCTCCATCCTTTCAGCGCAAAGACTACTGTTGATAACTCTAAATCATGAGTTGGATAGTTGACTTCATGTGGTTTCAGTTGCCTTGAACCATAAGCAATCACTTTCCGATCTTGCATTAGTACACAACCCAAACCTTCTTTAGATGCATCACAGTATACTATAAAGTCTTTCCCTGTTTCTGGAACGGCTAAAATTGGAGGTGTGGTTAACCTGGCCTTCAACTCCTGAAAGCTTGCTTCACACTTCTCATCCCAATTGAATAGTGTATTATTTCTTAGCAATTTGGTCAAAGCTATTTTGGATAAACCTTTAATGAATCTCCGATAATAACCAGCCATCCCCAAGAAACCTCGAATTTGTTTCACATTGGTTGGTGTAGTCCATTCTAGTACTGATTGATCTTTAGATAGATTTACAGCAATTCCATCTTTAATGATCACATGACCGAGGAATTCTACCTTATCTAGCCAAAATTTACATTTACTGAACTTAGCATAAAGTTTATGTTACCTTAGAGTCTGTAATGCTATTCTCAAATGATCAGCATGCTCTTCCTTATCCTTTGAATATATCAGAATATCATCAATGAACACTATGAGGAACTTATCCAAATATGGCATGAAGATTTTGTTCATCAGATTCATGAATATTGCTGGTGCATTGGTCAAACCAAATGGTATTACCACATGCATTCCAGGTAGCTCTGCTGGAAAAACATCTTGAAATTCATTTACTATAGGAATATCTTCCAATTTGACCTCTTTCATCGAGTTCAACTGCAGATCCACCATGATATGACTATGCTTATCTGCTTGGTAAACTATCCTTGCTCCACTTGGAGTTTTGATTGAGACAGTTTTCTCCTCACAATTTATCTGAGCCCCATGTTCCATCATCCAGTCCATCCCCAGCACTACTGCAATTCCCTTCAAAGGAATCACATAAAGGTCTGCAAAGTATGTACAACCACAGATCGAGATAACCCAATCTTGTTTAATGTGGCGTACAATCACATTTCCCCCTTCCGTAACTACGGTCATAAGGTTTTCTAACGTTGCCCTTCTAATCCTGAACTTATCACAGAATTCTTTAGAAATGAATGAAGTAGTTGCACCAGTATCAAATAGAACTTTGCCGGGATTGGTAAGGATATTGAGCGTACCTATCACTGCATGCTCCGAGTTATCCACCTCTTCTAGGGTTGCACAATTTAGCTTCCCGGTAGGTTTGTTCCTCTTGCCATTGTTGTTCTTGACATTATTCCCTCCTTTATTGGGCTGTCCATTTCCTCCACTGGCTTGCGTTCCATCTCTAACTGGCCAACCTCCTTGTGGTTTGCTTGGACAATTTGGCATTATGTGACCTCTCGGACCACAAGCATGACACACAATTACTGGTTTCGGGCAATCCTTGCTTATATGCCCTAGGAGTTTGAAATTGTGGCATATAATATTCTTGGCATTTGGATTTGCACTTCGATTGGAATTATTGTTGTTATAAGGTCTATTCCTGGTTTTGAATTCCAGATTAGGCTTGGGCTTACTTGCTTGTATCCTCTTGCTTTCCTTCTTAGCTCTCTTCCTTCTATCCTCTTGGACATTCTTGTAGTCATCCTCGAAAGTAATAGCTACATCCAGCAACTGCTGATAAGTTTGCTTATTAGCCAACCTCAACTGCATCCTCACAAAGGGATTTAATCCACGCAGGAAACACTTCTTCCTCTTTTCCTCCGTATTAACTTCTTCCTCCGCATATCGAGACAGTTGACTAAACTCACGGATATACTTCATAACACTAGTATATCCCTGTTGCAGCTCCTCAAATTCTCTCCGCTTCAACTCCATAACACTTTCCGGAACATGATATTCACGGAATCTCTATTTAAACTCCTCCCAAGTGTACTCCCTTCCTGGATGTTGCATGGCTAACTGATTATCCCACCATGATGCTGCAGGTCCAGTCAGAAGATGAGTTGCATACCTCAATTTCTCCTCATCATTGCAAGCTACAGTCTTCAACTTCCTTTTTGTATCTTCTAGCCAATCTTCTGCATCCATTGGTTCAGGGGATGATGCAAAAGTAACGGCCTTGCATTCTGGAAGTCAGAAAAACTCACTGCTCCACCTTCAGGTGCCCTTTGATTTGCTCTTCCCAGCAATTCCTCCGTGAACTTGTTCTGGGTCTCTTGCATCATTTGCATACATTTCATAAAGTTCTGCTCCATTAACGGCCTCATTGGTGGTGGTGGTGGTAATGCTCCCTGATTTTCTGCATCTGCATCGGCCTTCTCCTTGGCCTCTCGTTCCATCCGCTGATGTTCAGCTTCGGTCTCTACACCCGTATGCATGACCCCCTAGTCCTGCAACATAAAGCGAATACTTATAATTACATCATGCACATGTGTTCTGAGCTCGACTTTACGCACAGAACTAGTCACACAATGAAGATCCAAATAAAATCCAAATATGCATTTCACATTTTATACATTACAATATCTTAATGACACAAAGTCATTACAACATATACCATATAGGTATAATTACAACACTATCTTATTTCTCGGATTACAATACACAATACTCGATACCTCTAAATAGTTGCCTACTTCTAGTAGTAACTACGCTCATCATACATGCCTGATGTCGAACCGTGATGACGTGACGTTTGTCGCACAGTTTGTGGAACAAATGGCCTTCCAGAAGGAACATACTCAGTATCTGAAGTGTCAGGACTTGAGTCATTACTCAATCCGAGCGCATTGACTCCCTCCAGCTCAGCTGAAAAGTCTTCAGAAACATATTCTGTAGGGTTCTTAGCATAGAAAACAAAAAATTTCCTATGATGTGAACTATGTACCAAGATCTATCTACTAGATACAAACAACGGGCGGATGTATATCCGTAGAGAACATACCCTTGAAGACCGACAAAGCTTAACGAGTACAACTCGTGGTTGATGTAGACGATCTCTTGCCGATCTCAAGATCGAGAGGAAGTCCTAGCGCCGCAAATCAGCGGCGCATCCGTGCTCGCACACACGTTCAAGGCACCGAGCAACCTCCGCCTCCTCGCTCCAGCGATGCAGCGGAAGCACAACTCTTTCTTGCCGAATAGCCACCGGGAACATGTATCTCGCTAGTCCGAGACCATGGGGGATAAATTCTAGAGGGGGAGAGATATCCTTCACGAGGAGGTGTGAGAGACAAGTGAGGAGGGGGGCTCCTTTTATAGGAGGAGGGGGGAACCCCAAGGGGGTGGCCGGTGTAGGGTTTCGTAGCATGGAAAATAAAATTTTTCTATCGCATACAAACAAACAAGCCAAGATCTATCTACTAGATTGTAGCAACGAGTCGATGGAATAACTTACCCTCGAAGATTCCAAAGTGTTTAACGAGAGCAGATTCTCGTGGGTGATGTAGTCGTACTCTTTCCGATCTCAAGATCGCGTAGACGATCCTTCTGGCGCTGCGTTCCGGCAGCGCTCCCGCAGTCGGTCACACGTTCGGTACTCGACGAAGACCTTCCTCTCCCTTGTTCCAGCAGGCAGCGGAGGTTGTAGCACTCTACTCGCAATTCCGGCAGCACAACGGCGTGGTACCGGAAGTAGAGGGGAGATCTCGCAGGGCTTCGCCTTAAGCCGGAGCGAGTATGGTGGAGTATGAGAGAGCTCCTCGGCGATCTAGGTTTTAGACACACCAAGGAGGAGAGGCTAGAGCCGGCGGCTAGGGTTCCGCGGACCCCCAAGTCGGCGGCTAGGGCAAAACCCTAGGGGGCGACGGCGGCTATGGTGGGCTGCAGCTTCTAGGGTTTGAGGTGAGGGACTTGTGTATGCTAGGAGGGAGCCCTGCCCCTCCTTATATAGGTGGAGGGGTCGGCGGCCAAGGGGGAGGGAGGGGAGTCCCTCCCCAACTCGGCTTGGAGGGGGCGCCGCCGGTTGGAGGAGGGATTCCCTCCCCAACTCGGTTTCCCACTTCCTCCTCTTTTCCTCTTTCCAAATTTAGCCGTTTGACTTTTCAATTTAGCTATTTGACTTTTCAAACTAGGATTCGATTAATCCTTTATTTGGAACAGCGATGACACTTAGTACATGATGCAATCATACCAACTTGATACAACACATTCATGTACCCTTCCCCTCCGGAGTGCCGGACATTCCGGAACATTCTAGAACATTCCCGATGAAAACACCGGAAACATTCCCCAACTCCGAAACGGGACTTTCCTTATATGAATCTTATTCTCCGGACCATTCCGGATCTCCTCGTGATATCCCGGATCCCATCCGAGACTCCAAACAACATTCGGTCTCTTTCTCATTATACCATAACTACTCAAACAACGTCGAATCCTTAAGTGTGTCTCCCTATGGTTCGTGAATTATGCGGACATGATCGAGACACTTCTCCGAACAATAACCAATAGAGGAATCTGGAAATTCATATGGCTCCCACATATTTCTACGATTACTTTGCGATCGAATGAACCACTTACATACGATACCAATTTCCCTTTGTCTCACGATAGTTTACTTATCCGAGGTTATGATCGTCGATATCTCTGCATACCTAGTTCAACCTCGTTACCGATAAGTACTCTTTTCTCGTTCCCGTGATATGTGATCCCTTGTGAGCCAGTCGCATGCTTGCAAGCTAATTGGATGACATTTCACCGAGAGGGCCCAGAGTATATCTATCCGTCATATGGATGGACAAATCCCACTCTTGATCCATGTGTCTCAACCAATACTTTCCGAACACTCAATGCCACCTTTATATCCACCCAGTTACGGTGTGGTGTTTGATGTCATCAAAGCATCCATCCAGTAAAGGTGATATGCATGATCTCATGGTCGAAGGAATTAGGTTACTATGTATCAGAAAGCATATCTATAGGAGTATGTTCATCATATCATTCTCCTAACGATATGATCTTGTTGTTGATAACATCTCAATGTTCATGATAGGGAAACCACAATCATTTATCAACCAACAAGCTAGTGATGTATAGAGGCTATACTAGGGAGTTCAAATTAAGTTTACAAATCACACAAGTATTAATGTCTCCTTGTTAATACTATTATAGCATGAATGTAAACATTTATCATAAACACAAAGATATAATAATAACTACATTTATTATTGCCTCTAGGGCATATCTCCAACAGTCTCCCACTTGCACTAGAGTCATCTAATCTAGATTACATGGTAATATACCGAACACCCATGGAAGTTTGGTGCTGGTCATGTTTTGCCCTCGGGAGAGGTTTAGTCAACGGATCTGCCACATTCAGATCTGTGTGTACTTTGCAAATCTTTATATCCCCATCTTGGATATGTTCTCGAATAGCATGAAAACGTAGCTTGATGTGCTTCAGCTTCTTGTGTGACCTTGGTTCTTGCGCATTGGCTATGGCGCCCATGTTATCACAGTAGATAGACATTGGGTCCAGCGCACTAGGAACCACACCCAGCTCTGTAATGAACTCTTTCATCCGTATCACTTCTAATGAAGCCTCCGAAGCAGCCATGTATTCCGATTCAGTTGAAGATCTCGCCACAACGCTTTGCTTTGCACTCCTCCAGCTAACTGCTGCACCATTCAAAATAAATACGTATCCAGATTGTGACTTAGAATCATCCGGATCGGTGTTCCAACTAGCATCGGTGTAACCATTAACAACGATCTGTTCATCACCTCCATAAGAAAGAACCATATCCTTAGTTCTTCTCAAGTACTTAAGGATGTTTTTGACCGCTGTCCAATGATCCACTCCTGGATCACTTTGATATCTGCTAGTCAAACTAACAACATATGCAATGTCGGGTCTAGTACATAGCATGGCATACATTAGAGATCCTATGGCTGAGGCATAGGGAGTCTTACTCATCCTTTCTCTATCTTCTGCCGATGTCGGACTTTGAGTTTTACTCAAGGTCGTATTGGGCAACATGGGCAAGAACCCTTTCTTGCTATCTTCCATTCCAAACCTCTTTAGAACTTTCTCCAAATATGTACTCTGTGACAATGATATTTGGCGTTTCGATCTATCTCTATAAACTTTATGCCTAATATGTAAGTTGCTTCGCCAAGATCCTTCATTGAAAAACTATTATTCAAATATTCCTTGACACTATTAAGAAGGTCTACATCATTCCCAATCAACAATATGTCATCCACATATAGTATTAAGAATGCTACAGAGCTCCCACTCACTTTCTTGTAAATACAAGCTTCTCCATAAGTTTGTATAAAACCAAAACTTTTGATCACCTTATCAAAACGTTGATTCCAACTTTGGGATGCTTGCTTCAATCCATAGATGGACCGTTGAAGTTTACATACCTTGTTAGCATCTTTAGGATCGACAAAACCTTTGGGTTGCATCATATACAACTCTTCATCAATATCTCCATTGAGGAATGCTGTTTTGACATCCATCTGCCATATCTCATAATCGTAATATGCAGCGATTGCTAACATAATCCTCACAGACTTTAGCTTCGCTACTGGTGAGAAAGTCTCATCGTAGTCAACTCCTTGATTTGTCGAAACCCTTTTGCGACAAGTCGAGCTTTATAGACAGTAACATTACCATCAGCATCTGTTTTCTTCTTGAAGATCCATTTGTTCTCGACAGCCTTCCAGCCATCCGGTAAGTCCACCAAAGTCCATACTTGGTTTTCGTACATGGATCCAATCTCGGATTTCATGGCTTCTTGCCATTTATTGGAATCTGGGCTCATCATTGCTTCCTCATATGTCTCAGGGTCATCGGTGTTGTCCACCAACATGACACTCATAATGGGATCATACCAATCTGGAGTGGCACGAGTTCTCGTTGACCTCCGAGGCTCTGTAGCAACTTCAACCGAAGTTTCATGATCATCATCATTAGCTTCCTCTCTAATTGGTGCAGGCATCACAGGAACTTCTTCCAGCGCTGCGCTACTCGCAATTTCGAGAGAAGGTTCGATAACCTCGTTGAGTTCTACTTTCCTTCCAGTCACTTCTTTCGAGAGAAATTCCTTCTCTAGAAAGGATCCATTCTTGGCAACGAAGATTTTGCCTTCGGATCTATGATAGAAGGTATACCCAATAGTTTTCTTCGGGTATCCTATGAAGACGCATTTTTCCGCTTTGGGTTCAAGCTTGTCCGGCTGTAACTTCTATACATAGGCTTCGCAACCCCAAACTTTAAGGAACGACAATTTAGGTTTCTTCCCTAACCATAATTCATACGGTGTCGTCTCAATGGATTTAGATGGTACCCTATTTAAAGTGAATGCGGCTGTTTCTAATGCATAACCCCAAAATGATAGCGGTAAATCTGTAAGTGACATCATAGAACGAACCATATCTAAGAGAGTTCGATTACGACGTTCGGACATACCATTACGCTGTGGTGTTCCCGGCGGTGTCAACTGTGAAAGTATTCTGCATTTCTTCAAATGCTCGCCAAACTCGTAACTTAGATATTCACCTCCACGATCAGAACGCAGAAATTTAATCTTCTTGTTACGTTGATTCTATACCTCACTTTGAAACTCCTTAAACTTCTCGAAAGTTTCGGATTTATGTTTCATGAAAGAGATATACCCATATCTACTCAAGTCATCCGTGAAGGTAAGAACATAACGATAACCACCGCGCGACGCTACACTCATTGGACCACATACATCGGTATGTATGATTTCCAATAAGTCCGTAGCTCGCTCCATCATACCAGAAAATGGAGTCTTAGTCATTTTACCCATCAGACATGCTTCGCATCTTTCAAGTGATTCGAAATCAAGTGATTCAAGAAGTCCATCGGAATGGAGTTTCTTCATACGCTTCACTCCAATGTGACCAAGACGACAGTGCCACATATAGGTCGAGTTATCGCTTGATTTCAACCGTTTAGCCTCAATGTTATTAATATGTGTATTTCCACTATCGAGATTCAATAAGAATAGACCATCTATCAAAGGTGCATGTGCATAAAACATATTACTCATATAAATCGAACAACCATTATTCTCGGACTTAAACAAGTAATCGTTTCGCAATAAACAAGATCCCGATATAATGT
Source organism: Avena sativa (assembly GCA_916181665.1). NCBI lineage: Eukaryota > Viridiplantae > Streptophyta > Magnoliopsida > Poales > Poaceae > Avena > Avena sativa. The sequence continues at coordinate 262,288,320 of OV702284.1, read as the reverse complement.
TCATGCTCAACGCAGGCACCAAATAACAATTATTTAAGTATAAAACTAATCCCGATGGTAGATGAAGGGGTAGCGTGCCGACCGTGATCACATCAACCTTTGATCCGTTTCCCACGCGCATCGTCACCTCGTTCTTCGCTAGCTTCCGTTTATTCTGCAACACCTGTTTCGAGTTACAAATGTGAGCAACCGAACCAGTATCAAATACCCAGGCACTACTACGAGTACTAGTGAGATACACATCAATAACATGTATATCAGATATACCTTTCTTCTTGATGTTTCCGTTCTTCAAATCCGCCAAGTACTTTGGGCAATTCCGCTTCCAGTGACCTTCTCCCTTGCAGTAAAAGCACTCAGTATCAGGCTTAGGTCCAGCCTTGGTCTTCTTCGCCGGTGCGGTAACTTTCTTACCACCCTTCTTGAAGTGTCCCTTCTGCTTAGACTTGCCTTTCTTGAATTTGGTGGTCTTATTGAACAACAACACGTGGTGCTCTTTCTTGATCTCCACTTCTGCAGACTTTAACATAGCAAACAGTTCTGCAACTGCTTGTTTATGTTCTGCTTGTTTTAGTTCATCACAAAGTTCTTGTAACTTGGTGGTAGTGATTGGAGGACACGGTAAATCCCCAAAGCATTAGGAATCACTATACCCAAGCTTTGAAGTTTGTTTGCGTGCCCAGACATCTTAAGCACATGCTCACTGACGGAGCTGCCCTCTTCCATCTTGCAGTTAAAGAAATTTTCAGAAGCCTCATAACTTTCAATTGCCGCATGAGTCTCAAAGATCAATTTGAGATCCTCGACAATATCATATGGGTCTGAATTCTCAAACCTTTTCTGAAGCTCCGATTCCAAACCATACAAGATAGCACACTGAACTATGGAGTACTGATTCTTCCGAGCGAGGTAAACATTCTTTACTTCATCGGAAGCATCAGCTGCAGGTGGGTCACCCAGCGGTGATCCAGCACATAGGTCAAATTACCAGCTGTGAGGACAATCTTCAAATTGCGGAACCAATCCGCGAAGTTGCTTCCACTGTTTTTCAACTTTTCTTTCTCTAGGAACGCATTAAAATTGATGGTAGGGGCTACCATTGATCTACAACATATTTGCAATAGTTTAGACTAAGTTTATGACAAATTGAGTTCAAATTAATAATAAAGTTAATCTAGGTGAACTCCCACTCAAAACAACATCCCTCACATTGTTTTAGTGATCACACGAACCAAATCCACTACATCAACACCGGTTATCACGAGAGTTGATATAGTTTCAATGGCGAACAATCGTCATGTTCATCATATCTACTATATGATTCATGCTTTACCTTTCGGTGATCCGTGTTCCGAGACCATGTCTGTACATGCTAGGCTCGTCAAGATCAAACCTTAGTTTCCGCATGAGCAAATCTGGCTTGCTCACGTTGTATACACTTGCAGAATCTAACACACCCGATCATCACGTGGTGCTTCGAAACAACAAGCTTTAGCAACGGTGCTAACTAAGGGTGAACACTATATGACTTGAAATTCATGTGCATGAGGGATCATCTTATAATGCTACCGTCGTCTACTAAGCAATACAGGATGCATAAAGGATTAACATCACATGCAATTCATAATATGTGATATGATATGGCCTTTCTTCTTTGTGCTTCCGATATCCATCTTCAAGCACGAACATGATCTCCATCATCACCAGTATTGCATCAAGGTCAATGACGCTTCTCCATGGTTGTCGTCCACCAGCTTCAACTATTACAACTACTTTGAATAGACACGCGGGTCTTAACATAAATTAAAGACAACCATATGGCTCCTGCCGGTTGCCAACTTACAATAAGGAACATTGCAAACATCAAATATAATCACAATCATGGCCATATCACATCACTGCACACCCCTGCAAAACAAAGTTAGACGCCTCTACTTTCTTTGCATGTTTTACGTGGTTTGGGGCTTTCAATAAGTGTCGTTCTAAATTACGAACATGAACCACAACATTGATACTAGTATTGTTAATGACCTGTTGTAAATTGGATCTTAACTATGCTAGGAGAAACAGGCACCCGCAAAGCCACTTATGCAATACAAGTTGCATGTCAAGCGTGGAGCAAGTCTCATGAACGATGTCATGTAAGGTTAGCCCGGGCCGCTTCATCCCAACATACCGCAAGATGCAAAGTACACAAGAAGTAATCGACAATAAAAGCATCAACGCCCACAATGACCATTGTGTTCTACTCGTGCAACAGATCTACATATAGACACGGCTCTGATACCACTGTAGGGTTTCGTAGCATGGAAAACAAAAATTTTCTATCGCATACAAACAAACAAGCCAAGATCTATCTACTAGATTGTAGCAACGAGTCGATGGAATAACTTACCCTCGAAGATTCCAAAGTGTTTAACGAGAGCAGATTCTCGTGGGTGATGTAGTCGTACTCTTTCCGATCTCAAGATCGCGTAGACGATCCTTCTGGCGCTGCGTTCCGGCAGCGCTCCCGCAGTCGGTCACACGTTCGGTACTCGACGAAGACCTTCCTCTCCCTTGTTCCAGCAGGTAGCGGAGGTTGTAGCACTCTCCTCGCGATTCCGGCAGCACAACGGCGCGGTACCGGAAGTAGAGGGGAGATCTCGCAGGGCTTCGCCTTAAGCCGGAGCGAGTATGGTGGAGTATGCGAGAGCTCCTCGGCGATCTAGGTTTTAGACACACCAAGGAGGAGAGGCTAGAGCCGACGGCTAGGGTTCCGGGGACCCCCAAGTCGGCGGCTAGGGCAAAACCCTAGGGGGCAGCGGCGGCTATGGTGGGCTGCAGCTTCTAGGGTTTGAGGTGAGGGACTTGTGTATGCTAGGAGGGAGCCCTGCCCCTCCTTATATAGGTGGAGGGGCCGGCGGCCAAGGGGGAGGGAGGGGAGTCCCTCCCCAACTCGGCTTGGAGGGGGCGCCGCCGGTTGGAGGAGGGATTCCCTCCCCAACTCGGTTTCCCACTTCCTCCTCTTTTCCTCTTTCCAAATTTAGCCGTTTGACTTTTCAATTTAGCTATTTGACTTTTAAAACTAGGATTCGATTAATCCTTTATTTGGAACAGCGATGACACTTAGTACATGATGCAATCATACCAACTTGATACAACACATTCATGTACCCTTCCCCTCCGGAGTGCCGGACATTCCGGAACATTCTAGAACATTCCCGATGAAAACACCGGAAACATTCCCCAACTCTGAAACAGGACTTTCCTTATATGAATCTTATTCTCCGGACCATTCCGGATCTCCTCGTGATATCCCGGATCCCATCCGAGACTCCTAACAACATTCGGTCTCTTTCTCATTATACCATAACTACTCAAACAACGTCGAATCCTTAAGTGTGTCTCCCTACGGTTCGTGAATTATGCGGACATGATCGAGACACTTCTCCGAACAATAACCAATAGAGGAATCTGGAAATTCATATGGCTCCCACATATTTCTACGATTACTTTGCGATCGAATGAACCACTTACATACGATACCAATTTCCCTTTGTCTCACGATAGTTTACTTATCCGAGGTTATGATCGTCGGTATCTCTGCATACCTAGTTCAACCTCGTTACCGATAAATACTCTTTTCTCGTTCCCGTGATATGTGATCCCTTGTGAGCCAGTCACATGCTTGCAAGCTAATTGGATGACATTTCACCGAGAGGGCCCAGAGTATATCTATCCGTCATATGGATGGACAAATCCCACTCTTGATCCATGTGTCTCAACCAATACTTTCCGAACACTCAATGCCACCTTTATAGCCACCTAGTTACGGTGTGGTGTTTGATGTCATCAAAGCATCCATCCAGTAAAGGTGATATGCATGATATCATGGTCGAAGGAATTAGGTTACTATGTATCAGAAAGCATATAGCAATTGAACTATTGAAATGACTTGATCTTTATGCTACGCTTATCTATAGGAGTATGTCCATCATATCATTCTCCTAACGATATGATCTTGTTGTTGATAACATCTCAATGTTCATGATAGGTTAACCACAATCATTTATCAACCAACAAGCTAGTGATGTATAGAGGCTATACTAGGGACTTCAAATTAAGTTTACAAACCACACAAGTATTAATGTTTCCTTGTTAATACTATTATAACATGAATGTAAAAATTTATCATAAACACAAAGATATAATAATAACTACATTTATTATTGCCTCTAGGGCATATCTCCAACAGCCGGCGCATGGGGCTGCCCCCTTGCCCTCCCCTCTTCATGTGGGTGGACACTCCACTCACAAATCTCCTTTAAATTCCCTCCACTCAAATTCCCATTAAATTTCCACCAAATTTAATGCAAACTCTCATTAAATAAAACTCTTTTATTTTATTCAGAATTTTGTTAATTACTTTAATGACAAACATTCACAAATAACCCCTTGCTAGAATTCCATTTCACATGCATAACCACTTTATGCAATTTCACCCGAAAACCTGTTTCGATATCTAGTGAAATAAATTCCTGCGTTTGTTCATTCTTTCGGCATGAAACTTTTGCTCCAATTGGATGTCGGTGTCTCTTAAGTGTGTCACCCTACGGTTCGTGAATAATGCGGACATGATCGAGACCCCTCTCGGATCAATAATCAGAAGCGGGATCTGGAGACCCATACTGACTCCCACACATTCAATGATGACTTTCTTGTGATCGTCGGAACCTTTTACGCTAGTATCTTAATCCCTTTGTTTCACGATATATTACATGTCCGAGATTCGATCATCGGTATCTCCATACCTAGTTTGATCTCGTTACCGACATGCACTCTTTTCTCGTTCTCGTGATATAACATTCTAGTGATCAAATCACTTGCTTGCAAGCTAATCAATGTGATATCACCGAGAGGGCCCAGAGTATATCTATCCGTCATCGAGATGAACAAATTCCATCTCGATCCATGAGCCTCAACATAACACTTTATTAGTTCTGAATCCATCTTTATAATCACCCTGTTATGGTGTGACGTTTGATGTTATCAAGAAACTCTTCCTGTGTTAGTGATTGGCATGATCTTATGGTCTAAGGATTAGGATCACTTCGTAAGTTGTTATAGCAATATAAACTCAATGACTTTGATCGTAATGCTATACTTCTGATGAATGTTCATCACACCATTACACTAATGTTGTGATCCCGTTATTAACAACATCCAATGTCCATGATCAGGAAACCTTGATCATCTTGTTAATCAACGAGCTAGTTTATGAGAGAGGCATAACTAGGAACTTTCTATTTGTTTATTAAACACACATGTATTAATGTTTTCGTATTAATACAATTATAGCATGCAAAATAAACATCTATCATATACTTGGAATACACATAATAAACACTTTATTATTGCCTCTCAGCGCATATTCCCTTCAGTCTCCCACTTGCACTAGAGACAATAATCTAGTTACATAGTGATAAATCTAACACCCATTGAGTTCTGGTGTTGATCATGTTTTGCTCTAGGGAGAGTTTTAGTCAACGGATCTGCTACATTGAGATCCGTATGTACTTTACAAATCTTTATATCTCCATCCTTGACATGCTCGTGAATGGAGTGAAACCGGCGCTTAATATGCTTGGAATGCTTGTGAGACCTTGGTTCTTTGGCATTGGCAATGGCACCATTGTTGTCACAATAGATCACCATTGGGTCCAACGCGTTTGCAACCACTCCTAGTTCAGATATGAACTCCTTCATCCAAACTGCTTCCTGAGCCGCTTCTGAAGCAACAACATATTCGGCATCCGTTGTTGATCCCGCTACCACAGGTTGTTTAGAGATCCTCCAACTAACCGCTCCGCCATTCATGAGAAATACGTATTCGGATTAAGACTTAGAGTCATCCGGATCGGTGTCAAAGCTAGCGTCAACATAACACTTAGCGACGAGCTCTTCTTCACCTCCGTATACAAGAAACATATCCTTAGTTCTTCGTAAGTACTTAAGGATATTCTTGACCGCTATCCAGTGTTCCGAACCTGGATCCGATTGGTACCTACTAGTCAAACTAATAGCATGTGCCACATCCGGTCTTGTACATAGCATGGCGTACATTATAGAGCCTATGGCTGAAGCATAGGGGACTTTGTCCATTATCTCTCTTTCTTCCGCCGAAGCCGGACTTTGAGTCTTACTCAATGTCTTGCCTTGCAACATAGGTAAGAACCCCTTCTTACTTCCGTCCATTTTAAACTTCTTTAAGATCTTATCAAGGTATGTACTTTGCGATAGCCCTATTAGGCGCCTAGATCTATCTCTATAGATCTTTATGCCTAATATGTATGAAGCTTCACCTAGGTCCTTCATTGAAAATTTGCTGTTTAGATAACTTTTAACACTGTTTAAAAGATCTATATCATTTCCGATAAATAATATGTCATCCACATATAATATCAGAAATGCCACATTGCTCCCACTCACTTTCTTGTAAATACAAGCTTCTCCATAAGTTTGGACAAATCCAAACTCTTTGATCACCTCATCAAAGCGGAGATTCCAACTTCGTGATGCTTGCTTCAATCCATAGATGGATCGCTGAAGCTAGCACACCTTGTTAGCATCCTTAGGATCGACAAAACCCTTTGGTTGTATCATATACAACTCTTCTTCAATATTACCATTGAGAAACGCGGTTTTGACATCCATCTGCCATATCTCATAATCGAAATATGCAGCAATTGCTAACATAATCCTAACTGACTTTAGCATCGCTACGGGAGAGAATGTCTCATCGTAGTCAACTCCTTGAATTTTTCGAAACCCCTTTGTGACAAGTCGAGCTTTATAGACGGTCACATTACCATTAGCATCAGTTTTCCTTTTGAAAATCCATTTGTTCTCCATGGCCTTTCGGTCGTGAGGTAATTCCGCCAAGTTCCAAACTTGATTTTCATACATGGATTCCATCTCGGATTTCATGGCTTCTAACCATTTGTTGGAATCCGGGCTCATCATCGCTTCTTCATACGTCGCAGGGTCATCATTTTCATCAACCATGAAATTCATGACAGGATTTCTGTACAGCTCGGGAGCTGCACGCGTCCTGCTTGACCTGCGAGGTTTGGTAGTACTCTCTTTCGGAGTTTCATGATCATTATCATTAGTTCCCTCTTCAACAGGTGGAGCCAACTCCGGAACAACTTCCGGCGCTGCGCTACTTGCCATACTTTGAAGAGAAGGTTCCATAACCTCTTCGAGTTCTACCTTCCGACTACTCACACCTTTCGCGAGAAACTCTTTCTCTAGAAAGGATCCATTCTTGGCAACAAAAACCTTGCCCTCGGATCTGTGATAGAAGGAATACCCAATAGTTTCCTTATGGTATCCTATGAAGACGCATTTTTCCGCCTTGGGTTCGAGTTTATCCGGTTGAAGTTTCTTCACATAAACATCGCATCCCCAAACTTTAAGAAAAGATAGCTTAGGTTTGTTTCCAAACCACAATTCATACGACGTCTTTTCAACAGATTTAGATGGTGCCCGATTTAAAGTGAATGCAGTAGTTTCTAGTGCATAACCCCAAAATGACAACGGCAAGTCCGTCAGAGACATCATAGATCGAACCATATCTAATAAAGTACGATTACGATGTTCCGACACACCATTTTGGTGTGGTGTTCCGGCAGGCGTGAGTTGTGAAACAATTCCACACTCTTTCATGTGAGTGCTAAACTCGTAACTTAGATACTCACCTCCACGGTCGGACCGTAGAAATTTGATCTTTCTATTACGATGATTTTCCACTTCATTCTGAAATTCCTTGAACTTTTCAAAGGTTTCAGACTTGTGTTTCATCAAGTAGATATAACCGTATCTACTCAAATCATCTGTGAAAGTAACAAAATAACGATATCCACCTCGCGCCGACACTCTCATTGGACCACATACATCAAAATGTATGATTTCTAATAAATCTGTCGCCCATTCCATTGAACCGGAAAACGGCGTTCTAGTCATCTTGCCCATAAGGCATGGATCACATGTATCAAATGATTCAAAATCAAGTGATTCCAAAAGTCCATCCGAATGGAGCTTCTTCATGCGTTTAATGCCAATATGACCTAGACGGCAGTGCCACATATATGCGGATATATCATCATTAAGTTTAATCCTTTTAGCATCAACATTATGAATATGTGTAACATTATCATCGAGATCTAATAGAAATAAACCATTCATCATCAGTGCATGACCATAAAAGATTTCATTCATATAAATGGAACAACCATTGTTCTCGGATTTAAATGAATAACCACTTCGCATCAAACACGATCCAGATACAATGTTCATGCTTAGTGCAGGCACCAGATAACAATTATTCAAGTTTATAACTAATCCCGACGGCAAGTGGAGAGGCAGCGTTCCGACGACGATCACATCAACGCTTGATCCGTTGACGACACGCATCTTGACCTCACCCCTTGCTAGCGGTCGCTTGTTCCGCAGCCCCTGATTCGAGTTACAAATATTAGCAACTGAACCGGTATCAAATACCCAGGTGCTACTGCGAGCACTAGTCAAGTACACATCAATAACACGTATATCATATATACCTTTGTTTGCCTTGCCGGCTTTCTTGTCTGCCAAATACTTGGGGCAGTTGCGCTTCCAGTGGCCAGTCCCCTTACAATAGTAGCACTCGGTATCAGACTTAGGTTCAACTCGGGGTTTATTTTCAGGCACGGCAACAGGTTTGCCGCCCTTACTTCCCTTCCGTTTTCCCTTCTTGTCTTTCTTGAAACCAGTGTTCCTATTGATCATCAACACTTGATGTTCCTTTTTGATCTCCACTTCTGCAGTTTTAAGCATTGACAGAAGCTCGGGGAGAGACTTCTTCATGCCTTGCATATTATAGTTCATCACAAAGCTCTTATAGCTAGGTGGCAGAGACTGCAGAACACGATGGATGCCTAAGTCAATGGGAATCGTTATTCCCAAGGACACAAGCTTATCGGCGTAACCCGACATCTTGAGTACATGCTCACTAACGGAGCTGTGCTCTTCCATCATGCAGCTAAAGAACTTTTCTGAAGCGTTGTAGCTCTCTACAGCAGCATGTGTGTCGAAAATCATTTTCAACTCACCCATTGTATCAAATGCATTGCCGTTTTCGAAACGCTTTCGAAGTTCTGGCTCTAGCCCATACAATATGCCGTAATGAAATAAGTTGTGGTCCTCCTGACGAGTCTGATAGACATTATTTTCCTCGTCAGGGGCATCATCTAAAGGCGGGGGGCCTAGTGGCGCTTCTAGCACGTATTGCTTTTGTGCAGCAGAGAGGAGAATCCTCAAATTCATGTCCCATTCGGTAAAGTTGCTACCGTTCGTTGCTAGTTTCTCTTTCTCCATGAACACATTGAAATTAAAAGCGGGTGGTGCCATCTACAACAGAATTTGTAAAGTTTAGACTAAGTGTATGATAGATTGAGTTCAACTAATCCATATTACAAATGAACTCCCACTCAAAAACGACATCCCTCGTGCCTTTTGGTGATTACATGAACCAAATCCACTATACCAAGTCCGATCATCACGTGAGTCGGTATAGCTTCAAAGGCGAGCATCAAATGGGCATCATATCAACTATATGACTCATGCTTAACCTTTCGGTCCGTGTTCCGAGCCCATGTCTGTACATGCCAGGCTCGCCAAGTTAGAACCTTAGTATTCGCGTGTGTAACTGTTTTACACCCGAAATATGGTCGTGGATCCAAGAACACCCGATCATCACGTGATGTCTTGGAGCGACGAAGACATAATCGGTGCATACTAAAGGAAGAACATGTTTTTATCTTGATATTTAAATGAGGGATCATCTTATTATGCTAACAAAGCGCTAAACAAGCAATATAAGATGCTATCAAACATCACATGTTTATTAGTGAAATTATATGGTTCCCGCATATGATCTCTATCATGTGCATCGTGGTATGATCACTATCATACCTATATGTGTAAATCCAAGGTCTATGGAGTTTACACGCTATGTGTGTTGTGAGAGTATCATATCATACTTCTACTTACAACACTACCATATCATAACACTAGCCCAACAACAATCTAAACTAGACGCCTCTAATTTATCCATTGCAAGTTTTACGTGGCTTAGGGCTTTCGAGATAGAACCGTTCTTACCTACGAACATGAACCACAACGAGGATAACCAAATTGTTGACAACTCACTTGCAAAATAGATATTGACTATAGTAGGAGAGACAGACACCCGCTAGCCACTTATGCAAACTAGTTGCATGTCAAGCGTGGAACAGGTCTCATGTGCGAGGACATGTAAAGTTTGTCCGGGCCGCTTCATCCCACTATGCCACCAATATCCAAAATTACAACAAAGGAGCAACAACATGATTATCATCGCCCACATACTCATATGTGTACTCCCCATGTAAAGTATCTACGCATAGATCCGGCTCTGATACCACTGTAGGGTTCGTAGCATAGAAAACAAAAAATTTCCTACGATGTAAACTATGTACCAAGATCTATCTACTAGATACAAACAATGGGCGGATGTATATCCATAGAGAACATACCCTTGAATACCAACAAAGCTTAACGAGTTCAACTCGTGGTTGATGTAGACGATCTCTTGCCGATCTCAAGATCGAGAGGAAGTCCTAGCGCCGCAAATCAGCGGCGCATCCGTGCTCGCACACACGTTCGAGGCACCGAGCAACCTCCGCCTCCTCGCTCCAGCGATGCAGCGGAAGCACAACTCTTTCTTGCCGAATAGCCACCGGGAACATGTATCTTGCTAGTCCGAGACCATGGGGGATAAATTCTAGTGGGGGAGAGAGATCCTTCACGAGGAGGTGTGAGAGACAAGTGAGGAGGGGGGATCCTTTTATAGGAGGAGGGGGGACCCCAAGGGGGTGGCCGGCGCATGGGGCTGACCCCTTGCCCTACCCTCTTCATGTGGGTGGACACTCCACTCACAAATCTCCTTTAAATTCCCTCCACTCAAAAGTCCACTCAAATTCCCATTAAATTTCCACCAAATTTAATGCAAACTCTCCTTAAATAAAACTCTTTTATTTTATTCAGAATTTTGTCAATTACTTTAATGACAAACATTCACAAATAACCTCTTGCTAGAATTCCATTTCACATGCATAACCACTTTATGCAATTTCACCCGAAAACCTGTTTCGGTATCTAGTGAAATAAATTCCTGCGCTTGTTCATTCTTTCGGCATGAAACTTTTGCTCCAATTGGATGTCGGTGTCTCTTAAGTGTGTCACCCTACGGTTCGTGAATAATGCGGACATGATCGAGACCCCTCTCGGATCAATAATCAGAAGCGGGATCTGGAGACCCATACTGACTCCCACACATTCAACGATGACTTTCTTGTGATCGTCGGAACCTTTTACGCTAGTATCTTAATCCCTTTGTTTCACGATATATTACATGTCCGAGATTCGATCATCGGTATCTCCATACCTAGTTTGATCTCATTACCGACATGCACTCTTTTCTCGTTCCCGTGATATAACATTCTAGTGATCAAATCACTTGCTTGAAAGCTAATCAATGTGATATCACCGAGAGGACCCAGAGTATATCTATCCGTCATCGGGATGAACAAATTCCACTCTTGATCCATGAGCCTCAACATAACTCTTTATTAGTTCTGAATCCATCTTTATAATCACCCTGTTACGGTGTGACGTTTGATGTTATCAAGAAACTCTTCCGGTGTTAGTGATTGACATGATCTCATGGTCTAAGGATTAGGATCACTTCGTAAGTTGTTATAGCAATATAAACTCAATGACTTTGATCGTAATGCTATACTTTGGATGAATGTTCATCACACCATTACACTAATGTTGTGATCCCGTTATTAACAACATCCAATGTCCATGATCAGGAAACCTTGATCATCTTATTAATCAACGAGCTAGTTTATGAGAGAGGCATAACTAGGAACTTTCTGTTTGTTTATTAAACACACATGTATTAATGTTTTCGTATTAATACAATTATAGCATGCAAAATAAACATCTATCATATACTTGGAATACACATAATAAACACTTTATTATTGCCTCTCAGGGCATATTCCCTTCATATTCAACATTATCTCCCACTTGCATCTTCTAAGCTTCATTCCTTGAGTTGTCAACAGAATACGTAGATCCTGCTGATCCCGAGGTGCTCCTTTGGGCAAGATAGTTAAACACCGGATAATGTATATTCCCTGGGTTTTGAGAAGATGTTTATGATTCAAACACTCCCTCGTTAGGATCTTCTTCTTCATCCTGATTATCTATGGACATGGCATTTCTACTGCTGTTACTAGAGTTAATTCTTGCACCCATCCAGCTAGATTGTCCAACATTTCTGTCAGAACCATCTGTGGACATCTGGTGTTCATGAGATCCTTCATATGATCCCCTTCTCCAACCATCAGAATTCTCAATAGGAAGTTCTGAATCAGAACCATCCTCTGAACCCTGTGGTACTGCATACCTAATATCCACAGTAGGATCATATATAGGTTCACGCCTTGGTGAATAAGAATATGGTGTAAAAGATTCAGGATCTATAGGTATATCCTTCAAGATAGGTGTTGCACTACTACTTGCTTCCTTCTCCAACTGGAATGCTAACTGCTTCCTCCTTTCCGGATCAGTTAGATCCTCTAACATGTCATTTTTATCTTCAACAATCACTTGATGTGTCTTATAAAAAGACGCAACAAGTGTTCAGTATCTATCCATACACTTGGAAGCTAAATTAGGATGCTTCTTAACTAAAGTAAGATGATCCAGTACTGGCTCCAAGTCTATAGAATCATGAGGTATCACAGAGAATGTGCTACCTTCCAACTCTTTGGCTTTATGCTCCCGGATATTAGATATCGCCTTGTCACATCCCAAGATTTTCCAAATCTTGTAATGTGAAAAATAAATGAATAAAATAAAACTTTGTTGATTTTTAGGGTGAGAAGAAACTTTTGATTCCAATTGGAAACCTTCAAACCTATTTTGATCAAATAAATCCTAAAGGGATTTATAAAGATAAACAATTTATAAAGAAAGTTTTAAATATTGGGAATTACTATTTTTGGATCTTTTAATAAAAAGATTTGGTTTTCAAATGAAAAGGTAGAAATATAAATAAGGATTATTTTATAGAGCCAAATTAAACCTTGGCCAAGCTTTTGAAATAAAACATTTTGCTTTGATTAAAAGAGTAAAAGTTTATTTAAATAAAATAATGAGGATTTATTAATATCCAATTTTATTAAAACAAAGGTTTTACCATTTTAATTAAAACATCAAAACTTGTTAAATTATTTTAAACAAGTTTTCCAAGTATTCTATATTTTCAAATAAAACCTACTGATTTGGTTTTGATATTATTTAGATTTCAATTGGAGATTTTGAATAAATCAAAACCTATTTGATTTAATAACTAAGGTCCATTTATTTAATTATTAATGGGTCCTAAAAAGAATAAAATTATTTTATTTTGGGACTTGGAATTGTGTTGTTAAACAGAACCAAAAATCAATGCAAAGTTTGGAGGAATTTTGAATTGATTTGTTGATTGATTTGTTTGATTGAATTTCAAAACAGAAAATAGAAATAGAAAAAGATAAAGCATTCAGAAAAAAATAGAATCAGACAGCAGCCCAACTGGCCAGCCCAACAAGGCCCAACCAGCCCACTCCCTCTCTCCCCGCAGGAAAACGGTTCGCACCAGAGAAAGAACCCGCACCCTCACTGACCGGTGGACCCTGCCCCCTATCTCACTCCCTTGCTGACGCCCAGACCCCACCTCACCTGTTCGTCGTCTTCAACCCCCAAATCACTCCCTGCCGTTGCAGCCAGTAACGCCGGCGATCAATTCGCATTGATAGCGGCTTTAACTCCCCCTACGACCACGCGTGCTTAAATGCCTCCCTCCCCTCTCTCATTTCCCCCCAGACAGCCCTCCTCCTCTGCCTCTAGGCTGCCCCAATTCGAGCCTGCTCCCTCACTGCTCCGGCGAGTTCCGTGAACAATTCCGGCCAGTAGACACCGCCCCTTGCCTCCTCGACCAAGCTCACACACTCCCCAGCCTCTGGCGCTTCACCCAGTGCCTTCCATTCGCCCGCGCTCACCCAGAGCCTCGGCTTCGACAACCTCTGAGCGCCGCCGCGTCTGCTTCTTTCTCCTGGTAAGTCTCGACCTCACCTGGTAAGTCTCGACCGCCCCAGCACTCCTCGATGATGCTCCCATCTTCTCCAGAACAGCACGTGTCACATCCCAAGATTTTCCAAATCTTGTAATGTGAAAATAAATTAATAAAATAAAACTTTGTTTGATTTTCAGAGCCAGAAGAAACTTTTTGAACTCAATTGGAACTTCAAACCCATTTGAATTAAATAAAATCCTAAAGGGATTCTTAAAGATAAACATTTAATAAAGGAAATTAAAAATGTTTTGGAATTACTATTATTGGATCCTTTAATAAAAGATTGGTTTTCAAAAGAAAAGGAGGATTTATAAATAAAGATTATTTTATAAAGCCAAATTAAACCTTGGCCAAGCTTTGGATTTAAAACATTTTGTTTTGAATTAAAATAGCAAAAGCTGATTTAAATAAAGTAATAAGGAATTAATATCCAAACTTTATTTAAATAAAAGGTTTTACCAATTTAATTAAAACATCAAAACTTATTAAATTGTTTTAAATAGATTTTCCAAGTATTTACTATTCTCTAATAAAACCTACTAAAGTGTTTTGACTTTATTTTAGGATTTCAAAATAAATATCTAAATAAAACAAATCCTATTTGATTTAATAATGAAGGTCTATTATATTTAATTAATAATGGACTCTAAAATAAAATGTTATTTTGTTTTAAAACAAATTTCCAAATATTATGTACTTCTCAAATTAAACCTACTAATTTGATTTTGAAAATATTTAAGTTTTAAATGAAGATTTTATTAATAAAATCAAACCTTATTTGATTAATAAACCTTGGCCATTTTATTTAACTAATATTGGACCCTTTAACAAAAATGTTATTTTGTTTTAAACAATCTCCAAGTATTCTTTATTTACAAATGATACCTACTGGTTTGGTTTGGGAAAATATTTTGGAATTTAAATGGAGTTATATTAAATAAATCATATCATATTTGATTAAATAACTATGATCTATTTTATATTAAATAGATCCTAAAAGGAATGAAAATATTATTTTATTTTGGAGTATTGGATTATGTTGTTGAACAGAACCAAAAACACAATGCAAAGTTTAATGATTGTTTGAATTGTTTGAAATATTTGAATGCTTGAATAATTGTTTGAAATAACAAAACATGAAATAGAAATAGAAAAAGAAAAAGAATTAGACAGAAAAAAATAGAACAGCCCAACAATCTGGCCCAACAGCCCAACTCGCAGCCCACCTCCTCTCCAGCCCGAATCGTTTTCTTTCACCCAGCAACTTACCCACCGAGAGACTGACTACTGGCCCCACCTCCACTCCCTTTCTCTCACTGCCAGAGGACCCCACACCACGGCCCCCTTCTTCCCCACCCGCGAACCACACCTTTCCCCCTCGCCGGCCGTTGCAGGCAAAATTAAGGGCGACGTAATACGCGTTAACTACACCATTACTCAGGCCCTTGACCAAGCAAGTTAAAGCGCCCCTCTCTCCTCTCTGGTTCCCCTCTGTCGCCCCACTTCGACACGCCCCCAGGCCGAGGAATTTTGCCCTGCACCTCCTCTGACTCTGACGACTTCCATTTCCGATTCCGGCTGCCACACGCCGCCCCTTGCCTCGTCGACCTAGCACACATACTCCACGCGTCCAGACGCATCCGTCCATACCAACCATTCATCTGCGGGCACTCCAAAACGACGACAGCAACTCCACCTACACGCCGCTGTCGTCTGTTACTTTTCCGGCGAGTCCTCCAGGTAATATCTGACCACCCCATTCTGTCTCGTTGAAGCACACACGATCACCAACCCCGTACGCATCTAACGCAACTGCTATCTTGCTCTCTCATGGCTTGTGTCGTCGCCTTCGACGATAAACAGAGAAGCCCGACGCGGACACGAACTCCGGCGAGCGATTCAAGCTAACATAGTGCGCCCCTTCACCAGCCAGTGCCTCCTTGAGCTCCCCCAGGCATCTGCGAACACGGTGAACATCCTCTCCCTCCTTCTCGCTTCCTGTAACGCCGGCGACACCACTGACAAGCCGCCGCCGCCGCGCGTCAGAGCCCAGCGCCGCCCGCTTATGGTCGGGGCACTGAGAACCGTCCGATCTAGATCGCAGCGTCACGATAGATCCAATTAACTGAAAGGGTACGCTAGCTCTGAGCCGCTCGATCTAATTTAAATCCAACGCTCCCCAGCGACTGATCCGTGCGAACCGGTACTGGCGAATAGGAGCAAGCCACGTGGCCAAGTTCTGATTAAAAACAGATTTTGAAATCAGAATTTGATGCCATTTTCAAACCCTTATAACTTTTGATCCACACGTCCAAATTTGGCAAATTTTATATCAATGGATTCAGGAGAACAAGCCCTAGCCAACCATGGCCTTAGTTTGACAAATAGTATCTGTTAGCTTGTTTGAATTTGCAGAAACATTTGTGTACTTGTTCAGGGTATAAAAATTGTTTAAAAATGATTTTTGAATTAAAACCTTTGCAAAATGGTTTGTTGTGACCTTACTGACCCTAGGAACCAACCCATGATTTGCAAAATGGATTTGGAAAAGTTAGAATGGATTTATTGGTTTAGTCCATTTCTAGCCAAACAAAACTATTGTTTTGTTTATGAAAATGGTTTTAAATAGAACATTTTGAGAAAATGTTTTGGAGCAAACCTACTGACCAAAAAACACCAAGTTTTGCAATAGCAACTCATTTGGTGAACCCTATAGGCTAATGCCTTAATAAAAATATTTCTACACCACATAAAATAACACTTTGTTTTGAAAATGGTTTTAAAGTGAAACCTTTTGCAAATGACTTGGCCACTTTAGGAAATGACCATTAGATGTACCCAAATGACTATGACCCACTAGGAACCACTTTTTCAAACAAAACAGAGCTTGGCATGCTTGCATGCATTTCTTTGACTTTGTTATTTATGTGTGTTGTTTTGCTGGATTGGTAGATTGAGTTTGTGCCTTGCTTGATTGATTTGTAGTGACTTGAAGAGTGTGATTGTTGCAAAGATCAAGAAGTGAACCTATACTCTACCAAAAAGGCAAGTGATGCTTCATACTTTCTATCCCAATACTTTCACTATGCATTAGTAATTTTGCTAAGTAAAACTTGCATGGATTTTGCTAAGTATAGACCTTGCTATGAGAAAACCTAGTAGATGAATCCTTAGTAGGATTTTTCCTAAGTTAATATTCCTACTACTACCAAGCTTAGCCTAGCTTATAGAAAACATGGGTGGAATATATATTCACACTATGGAAAAATATTCTAAGTCTGAGGACTTATGTTTTTGTTTAATAAAACAACTAAGTTAATGAATCCCCTGGGTGGAATGGGCTTGCTTGGTGGAGAATGGTTGAGTGGTTCACAATGCCATAGGCTTGGATTGTGTATCTCACTTGTGGATGGCCACCCAGGAAACAAAGGGATTTGAGATGTCAAATGTTGAGAAGCTTCAAGTGCAACCACTTGGCAATATGGGCTCTGCCATGATCATATAGGTTGCAAGAACTTAGCCATATGGACAGTGGGTGGTAGTGTTTGATAGGTTGGAACACGTCCATTTTGGTCTAAGGAAAAGCTTCTGAAAGATCTTGTCTTGGGAAACCAAGTCTTGTGGGGAAAGTGCACCACCTCTGCAGAGTGTAAAATCTAAGTACTTAGCCATGTCCCTGGTAAAGGACAATTTGAGCATCAAGACATGGAAACAATCAAGAATCTCATCATTCAAATTTCTAAATTAAAATCTTGTGGTTTGAACAAGGGTTGTTTGAATTCTTCAATCATTGATGGAGAGATGGCTTGGTACAAGGATCTTGAAATCTTTGATTGAGAAAAATGATTTTGCCAAGCAAAAACTTAGTATTTTCAAAATGATAAGAAAAATCTATTTTGAGCAATGCAAGCCTCAACTCCACTTAGCCAAATGCATATAGATGATAGACTCCACTATACAAATATAGTATCACTTGCCAATACAATTCAATTGTATTGACCCTTGTGGCTGTAACTTGTAATGTTGCAGGTTTGATTGATTTTAGTGAAGATTGAATGTTTAGGATTACAAAGTCTACAACCAACATCTGCCTGTGGCACCTTGAAGATGAAGGACCCATGACTATATTTATTCCGCTGAAATGTAATGTAATAGCATAATGAGCTATGTTTGATGTAATAAAATTATGTTATTCCTGGTTATAAAGTTATATTATGACCCTTGTTTCTTGATATTACATCTAAACTGTGGATGCTAGCTATTGATCCAGGGACTAGCATTGTAAAACACAGAAGGACTCTACCTTATTAGGTTGGGACCCCTACAGATGGTATCAGAGCAATGTGTTGCCTGTAGGATTTGTAAAACCTAGGATTGGACAAAAACCCTTAGAAAAATAGGAGTTGTATTTTGTTCCAAAACTTATTTACAAAAACACTTGTAAACTCTTTCCTCAACCACTTTTGGTTTCAACTCTACATCTCTTCTACATCAACTTGATGGAAAACCTACCCCAAGACCAAAGACTTCACCATGTGCAAAGGACTTCTTCAACTTCTTCAACTCTAATGACTTCAACATCTTCAACTCTAATGACTTCAACATCTTCAGCATGTTCACCAAGGACTTCCAACTTGGAAACCACTAAGGACTACAAGTGAAACAAGGAAATCCTACTCAAGATTTAGAGACTGAGGGAATGCAAAATAAGAAGGAACCATCAACAATATGAAGTATTGCAACCAAGAGTTTTTCTCAAGGAAACCATGAGCCAAGAAAGAAGAAGCAACCAAGAAGGATGGAAAGATCACAAGTGAACCATGTAGATGGACCACCATTTATAGTTAAGTCAAACACACCAACTTATGAGGTGTAAACAAAAATATTTTGTTGCCTAAAAATGTGCTTGAACTTTGTGGTTGAGTGAAAGGTTGTTTGTAAATGCTTGCACATTGTTTGTGTGAATTGTGATGTGTGTGATTAGAAATATTTCCTTGGAAATATCTTGCCTATCCTAATCTCCTATCAAACCCAAACAGATGATTACTCCAAGAGACACCAACACCAACCAAGAAGACAACATGAGAGAACTTCTAGCAACCCAAAACCCAGTTGAGCCAAGAAACAACTCAACTTTTAGCCAACAACAATGGACTAGACCCAGCCATACAAAGGATTTTGAAACTTCAATCCCAATTGCTGCAAGGATTGGTTACTCAAATGATCAACATGAGAGAAAACTTTTCCCAAAGGGCTAATGACAACAAGGATGACAATGATGCTATTCTAGAAGGAACCCAAGCCAACAATAGTTTTAGAAACAAAGATCATGCATCCAAGGAACATGAAGATCAATACCCCAAGAAGAGAGAAAGATCTCCAACCTATGAAGAACATGAACTATAAGAACTCCTAGCTTTGGAGAGACCCAAGAAGAAGAAGAAATGCCCCAACCCTAACAAGAAGGATATTACTCAAGAGAAATGTTACAATTGCAAAGAGATGGGACACTATGCCAATGAATGCCCAGAAAAGAAGAAGAACCAAAGAAACAAACAAAAGGCAATGATACCAAAGGAAAAGAAAGATATCAGCCAAGTGATTTGTTTCAAATGCAAGGAACTAGGCCACTATGCAAACAATTGTCCAGAAAGGATGGAGAACAAGTTAAACAAGTCTATGAAGGATCTCAACCTTGGCCCATGAGTCAAGTAAAGAAACCAAGGACACATGCAACTGTTTGCTTAGAGAGATTTTTCCCAGAATCCCAAGAAGGCCAATATGTAATTTTTGTTTGAAAATTTTTAAGGGTGGTAGTACCCTAGTTGTTTTGAACTTGCTTGTAACCCTAGCCTTCCCAAATCTCGGGACGAGATTTATTTTAAGGGAGGTAGCCTGTCACATCCCAAGATTTTCCAAATCTTGTAATGTGAAAATAAATTAATAAAATAAAACTTTGTTTGATTTTCAGAGCCAGAAGAAACTTTTTGAACTCAATTGGAACTTCAAACCCATTTGAATTAAATAAAATCCTAAAGGGATTCTTAAAGATAAACATTTAATAAAGGAAATTAAAAATGTTTTGGAATTACTATTATTGGATCCTTTAATAAAAGATTGGTTTTCAAAAGAAAAGGAGGATTTATAAATAAAGATTATTTTATAAAGCCAAATTAAACCTTGGCCAAGCTTTGGATTTAAAACATTTTGTTTTGAATTAAAATAGCAAAAGCTGATTTAAATAAAGTAATAAGGAATTAATATCCAAACTTTATTTAAATAAAAGGTTTTACCAATTTAATTAAAACATCAAAACTTATTAAATTGTTTTAAATAGATTTTCCAAGTATTTACTATTCTCTAATAAAACCTACTAAAGTGTTTTGACTTTATTTTAGGATTTCAAAATAAATATCTAAATAAAACAAATCCTATTTGATTTAACAATGAAGGTCTATTATATTTAATTAATAATGGACTCTAAAATAAAATGTTATTTTGTTTTAAAACAAATTTCCAAATATTATGTACTTCTCAAATTAAACCTACTAATTTGATTTTGAAAATATTTAAGTTTTAAATGAAGATTTTATTAATAAAATCAAACCTTATTTGATTAATAAACCTTGGCCATTTTATTTAACTAATATTGGACCCTTTAACAAAAATGTTATTTTGTTTTAAACAATCTCCAAGTATTCTTTATTTACAAATGATACCTACTGGTTTGGTTTGGGAAAATATTTTGGAATTTAAATGGAGTTTTATTAAATAAATCATATCATATTTGATTAAATAACTATGATCTATTTTATATTAAATAGATCCTAAAAGGAATGAAAATATTATTTTATTTTGGAGTATTGGATTATGTTGTTGAACAGAACCAAAAACACAATGCAAAGTTTAATGATTGTTTGAATTGTTTGAAATATTTGAATGCTTGAATAATTGTTTGAAATAACAAAACAGGAAATAGAAATAGAAAAAGAAAAAAGAATTAGATAGAAAAAAATAGAACAGCCCAACAATCTGGCCCAACAGCCCAACTCGCAGCCCACCTCCTCTCCAGCCCGAATCGTTTTCTTTCACCCAGCAACTTACCCACCGAGAGACTGACTACTGGCCCCACCTCCACTCCCTTTCTCTCACTGCCAGAGGACCCCACACCACGGCCCCCTTCTTCCCCACCCGCGAACCACACCTTTCCCTCTCGCCGGCCGTTGCAGGCAAAATTAAGGGCGACGTAATACGCGTTAACTACACCATTACTCAGGCCCTTGACCAAGCAAGTTAAAGCGCCCCTCTCTCCTCTCTGGTTCCCCTCTGTCGCCCCACTTCGACACGCCCCCAGGCCGAGGAATTTTGCCCTGCACCTCCTCTGACTCCGACGACTTCCATTTCCGATTCCGGCTGCCACACGCCGCCCCTTGCCTCGTCGACCTAGCACACATACTCCACGCGTCCAGACGCATCCGTCCATACCAACCATTCATCTGCGGGCACTCCAAAACGACGACAGCAACTCCACCTACACGCCGCTGTCGTCTGTTACTTTTCCGGCGAGTCCTCCAGGTAATATCTGACCACCCCATTCTGTCTCGTTGAAGCACACACGATCACCAACCCCGTACGCATCTAACGCAACTGCTATCTTGCTCTCTCGTGGCTTGTGTCGTCGCCTTCGACGATAAACAGAGAAGCCCGACGCGGACACGAACTCCGGCGAGCGATTCAAGCTAACATAGTGCGCCCCTTCACCAGCCAGTGCCTCCTTGAGCTCCCCCAGGCATCTGCGAACACGGTGAACATCCTCTCCCTCCTTCTCGCTTCCTGTAACGCCGGCGACACCACTGACAAGCCGCCGCCGCCACGCGTCAGAGCCCAGCGCCGCCCGCTTATGGTCGGGGCACTGAGAACCGTCCGATCTAGATCGCAGCGTCACGATAGATCCAATTAACTGAAAGGGTACGCTAGCTCTGAGCCGCTCGATCTAATTTAAATCCAACGCTCCCCAGCGACTGATCCGTGCGAACCGGTACTGGCAAATAGGAGCAAGCCACGTGGCCAAGTTCTGATTAAAAACAGATTTTGAAATCAGAATTTGATGCCATTTTCAAACCCTTATAACTTTTGATCCACACGTCCAAATTTGGCAAATTTTATATCAATGGATTCAGGAGAACAAGCCCTAGCCAACCATGGCCTTATTTTGACAAATAGTATCTGTTAGCTTGTTTGAATTTGCAGAAACATTTGTGTACTTGTTTAGGGTATAAAAATTGTTTAAAAATGATTTTTGAATTAAAACCTTTGCAAAATGGTTTGTTGTGACCTTACTGACCCTAGGAACCAACCCATGATTTGCAAAATGGATTTGGAAAAGTTAGAATGGATTTATTGGTTTAGTCCATTTCTAGCCAAACAAAACTATTGTTTTGTTTATAAAAATGGTTTTAAATAGAACATTTTGAGAAAATGTTTTGGAGCAAACCTACTAACCAAAAAACACCAAGTTTTGCAATAGCAACTCATTTGGTGAACCCTATAGGCTAATGCCTTAATAAAAATATTTCTACACCACATAAAATAACACTTTGTTTTGAAAATGGTTTTAAAGTGAAACCTTTTGCAAATGACTTGGCCACTTTAGGAAATGACCATTAGATGTACCCAAATGACTATGACCCACTAGGAACCACTTTTTCAAACAAAACAAAGCTTGGCATGCTTGCATGCATTTCTTTGACTTTGTTATTTATGTGTGTTGTTTTGCTGGATTGGTAGATTGAGTTTGTGCCTTGCTTGATTGATTTGTAGTGACTTGAAGAGTGTGATTATTGCAAAGATCAAGAAGTGAACCTATACTCTACCAAAAAGGCAAGTGATGCTTCATACTTTCTATCCCAATACTTTCACTATGCATTAGTAATTTTGCTAAGTAAAACTTGCATGGATTTTGCTAAGTATAGACCTTGCTATGAGAAAACCTAGTAGATGAATCCTTAGTAGGATTTTTCCTAAGTTAATATTCCTACTACTACCAAGCTTAGCCTAGCTTATAGAAAACATGGGTGGAATATATATTCACACTATGGAAAAATATTCTAAGTCTGAGGACTTATGTTTTTGTTTAATAAAACAACTAAGTTAATGAATCCCCTGGGTGGAATGGGCTTGCTTGGTGGAGAATGGTTGAGTGGTTCACAATGCCATAGGCTTGGATTGTGTATCTCACTTGTGGATGGCCACCCAGGAAACAAAGGGATTTGAGATGTCAAATGTTGAGAAGCTTCAAGTGCAACCACTTGGCAATATGGGCTCTGCCATGATCATATAGGTTGCAAGAACTTAGCCATATGGACAGTGGGTGGTAGTGTTTGATAGGTTGGAACGCGTCCATTTTGGTCTAAGGAAAAGCTTCTGAAAGATCTTGTCTTGGGAAACCAAGTCTTGTGGGGAAAGTGCACCACCTCTGTAGAGTGTAAAATCTAAGTACTTAGCCATGTCCCTGGTAAAGGACAATTTGAGCATCAAGACATGGAAACAATCAAGAATCTCATCATTCAAATTTCTAAATTAAAATCTTGTGGTTTGAACAAGGGTTGTTTGAATTCTTCAATCATTGATGGAGAGATGGCTTGGTACAAGGATCTTGAAATCTTTGATTGAGAAAAATGATTTTGCCAAGCAAAAACTTAGTATTTTCAAAATGATAAGAAAAATCTATTTTGAGCAATGCAAGCCTCAACTCCACTTAGCCAAATGCATATAGATGATAGACTCCACTATACAAATATAGTATCACTTGCCAATACAATTCAATTGTATTGACCCTTGTGGCTGTAACTTGTAATGTTGCAGGTTTGATTGATTTTAGTGAAGATTGAATGTTTATGATTACAAAGTCTACAACCAACATCTGCCTGTGGCACCTTGAAGATGAAGGACCCATGACTATATTTATTCCGCTAAAATGTAATGTAATAGCATAATGAGCTATGTTTGATGTAATAAAATTATGTTATTCCTGGTTATAAAGTTATATTATGACCCTTGTTTCTTGATATTACATCTAAACTGTGGATGCTAGCTATTGATCCAGGGACTAGCATTGTAAAACACAGAAGGACTCTACCTTATTAGGTCGGGACCCCTACAGCACGCTTCTAACCATGCACCTATCTTGTCTTAGGGTGATCTGCAACGCCGTCCTCGACGACCACCAGAACCGCCTGACGCCGCCATCGTCTCCGGCGAGCGATTACTCCCGCTCCAGTGCGCCCCTCGCCAGACCAGCACCACCTCGAGCTTCACCTCGACCTCGCGAGCACGGTGAGCATCCTCGTTTCCCCCTTTGATTCCTGTAACCGCCGATAGCACATCGTCTGACCGTGCGCCGCCGCTCACCGCCGTCAGTGCCGCTCGAGTTTGGTCAATCAGATTTACACCGTTAGATCTTGATCCTATGGCTAATATTCGAACCTGAGTGAAAGGGTACGAGCACGTCTGAGCCGCGCGATCTGTTTAGATACAACGCCTCACAGAGGCCGATCCGTGCGAACCGGTATCGACCAGTAGTTTTGCGCCACGTGGCAGTGGATCTGTTTAAAACAAATTTTGAATCTGATTTAGATGCAATTTTGTAAACCTTGTAACTTTAGTTCTACACGTCCAAAATTTGCAAACTTTATATCAATGGAATCAGTGGAACAAGCCCTAGCCAACCATGCAATTTGATTAGTAAAAAAGCTTCTGGTAAAATGTTTGTTTTTGCAGAAACATTTGTATGCTTGTTTAGGTTATAAAAATTATTCCAAAAAGTTTTTGAGGATGAAATCTTTGCAAATTGGTTTGTTGTGAACCTACTGACACTAGGAACCAACTTATGGATTTAAAAATGTATTTGGTGAAGTTTAGGATTGAATAATTGAATTATCCCATTTCTAGCCAAATAAAAATATTGATTTTGTTATGGAAATGACTTTTGAGAAAAACCTTTGGAAAATGTGTTGATTCAAACCTACTGACCCTAAACACCAAGTTTGGTGATTTAACAACTTGTTTGGTGAACAACATAAAATGGTTGCTTAGCTAAAAACATTTTCCACCACATGAAATGATGATTTTAAAAATGGATTACAGACAAAACCCTTTTACAAATGGTTTTGCCACTTTAGAAAATGACCACTTTGAACCTTACAATGTATAGAGCCTAGTAGAAACCACCTTTGCAAATAAAACTATCTTTTGCATGCTTGCATGCATGACTTAGCTTCTATTATTTTATGTGTGTTTGATTGTTTGAATATTGGGTGGAATGCTAGTTGAATTTGTGTTTGCTTGATTGATTTGTAGTGAAGCTAGAAGAGTGTGAGAATAGCAAGATCAAGAAGTGAACCAACATTCCCTACCAAAAAGGCAAGTGACACTATCATCCAAGTCCTACTATTTTCATTATACTTAGTGGATTTTGGAAACATGCATGAAAAGGATTTCTATACTTTATGCTATGCTAAATCCTAATAGGATGCCCTTATACATTCCTTAGTGGAAACAATGTAGTTGTAAAATTCTTAGCCATGCTATATATTTTGAGAAGAGATACATGTTGAGATTTTATGAAGTTGAGAAAAGACTTATGTTTTGTATAATAAACAAGTACTCAATGAACCACCTGGGTGGACAAGGATACTCAAGTTTTGGACAAGGTGGCAACAAGAGAAACCATGTTTATATGGCAATCTCTTTTTGTTGTGCACCAGATGAAAACCACCCAGGGATTTAGAGATTGAACATGTTTCTCCAACAGTGGCTTCCGTGTACAGCCACATGCTAAAATGGCTCTGGCTTAGTCAACTACATTGGGAAGACCCATGCATTGGTCTTCAGGTTAACTGGAAATGAGGGAACTAGGAACCCTACATTGGTGCCTGAAGACAAGCTAGCATTATGTATGGGAGGACCCTATGGAAAGACTTCGTCATATTCTCAATCTACCAGTACTCCATCTTGGTGAGTACTAATCCAGCGGCCACTGGTGGCAACAAGATGAGAGTGTGTCATGTGGGTAAAGCGTACAACTTCTGCAGAATATAAAAATCTAAGTACTTAGCCGTGTCCCCGGTTATGGACAATACTGAGAAACTAAAGCCTAAAGCTATGGGAAATCTCGACATTCCAATTTCTAAAAGAATAAAAAAACTTTAAAGTGACAACAAAAGGCTTGAAGCACTTGGGGTGTACCAAGGAGCTCAAGAGAATTTGATAAAAACTTGAAGCACTTGGGGTGTACCAAGGAGCTCAAGAGATTTTGACAAAGACTTGAAACACTTGGGGATTTACCAAGGAGTTCAGAAAGATTTAACAAAAGATTAAAACTATTTTGAAAAGATAGGATAAATTATTGCTTTCTGCAAATGAACCTAAAACCCTACTTAGCCAAATATGCATGTAATGATAGGATCCACTTATTTCTACATAGTAGTGAAACTTGCCAATACAATTCAAATGTATTGACCCTTGTGGCTGTAACTTGTAATGTTGCAGGTTTGATTGATTTAGTGAAGTGTGTTGATTAGGATTACAAAGTCTACAACCAACATGTCTGCCTGTGGCACTTTGAAGATGAAGGACCCCATGCTTATAGATATTCTGCTGCAATGTAATGTAATAGCCAAATGAGCTATGTAAGATGTAATAAAATTATGTTATTCTTGGTTATAAAGTTATATTATGGCCTTTGTTTCTTGATATTACATCTTAACTGTGGATGCTAGCTATTGATCCAGGGACTAGCATTGTAAACACAGGGATCCTTACCTTATTAAAGGTTGGGAACCTTACAGATGGTATCAGAGCACTGTGTTTCCTGTAGGATTGTAACCCTAGGATTGGACAAAACCCCTTAGAAAAATAGGAGTTGTATTTGTTCCAAAACTTATTTACAAACAATCTTGTAAACTCTTTCCTCAACCTTTTGGTTTGGATTCTACATCTTTTCCCTTTCAAACTAGATGGACAAAACCTCAACATGAGCAAAGGACTTCACCAACTCAAATGACTTCAACATCTTCAACTCTAATGACTTCAACATCTTCAGCATATTCACCAAGGACTTCAACCTTGGATATCACTAAGGACTACAAGTGAGAAGGAATCTTGCTCAAGATTTGAAGACTAAAGAAATACAAATTAGAAGGAGCCATCCTCACCTTTGAAGTTTTGTGACCAAAGAATTTTTCCTAAGGAAACCATGATCTCATGCAAGAAGAATCAACCAAGAAGGATGGAAAGATCACAAGTGAACCATATAGATGGACCACCATATTTTTTTTAAGACAAACCCACCAACCTATGTGGTGTAACAAAAATATTTTTGGTTGCCTAAGAATATGCTTGGAAACTTGTTGTTTGAAAGGAGTGTTTGCTTGTGATTGCTTGCACATTGCTTGTGTGAATTGTGATGTATGTGATTAGAATTATTTCCTTAGAAATATCTTGCCTATTCTAATCTCCATTCAACCCAAACGGATGACTACTCCAAGAGAATCTAACATCAAGGTTGATGACAACAACAACAACCAAGTGAACAGCATGAAAGAACTCATAGCAACCCAAAACCAGTTGAACCAAATGACAGCTCAATTTATAGCCAACACTAGTGGGGAAGATCCAACCTTGCAAAAGTTTTTGGAAACCCAAGCCCAAATGTTGCATAAGGTGACAGATCAAATGCTCAACATGGAAAACAACTTTTCCAAAGGAGTTTGTGACAACAAAGATGACAAAGATGTTATTCTAGAAGGAACCAAAGCTTGCAATATTTGTGGAGACAAGGATCACACATCCAAGGATCATGGAGATCAATGCCCCAATTGTGAAGAGGAACATCCAGTTGGCCAATGTCCCACCTCTCAAGCTACTTGTTACCTATGTGAAGGAAATAACCATGTACCTATCCAATGCCCCATCTATTCCATATTTGAACAAAGGAAACAAGGTGGAGTGCAACAAATGATTGCAAACTATCAAGAGGGATCCAAATCTACCAAGAAGAATGAGGACAAAGGAAAAGCTCCACTTATACCTCCATGCAATACAACCCAATTTAAAGGACCAAAGAAGAGGCATATGCATTATCCAAGGAGCAATAGAAGGTCAAAGAAACCAGTAGACATTCCTACCTACAAGATAACATATGAACAACATGAACTAGATGCACTCGTAGCTTTGGAGAAACCCAAGAAAAAGAAGGACAAAAGCCATGTGCAATGTCATCATTGTAAAGAAATGGGACACTATTCCAGTGAATGTCCAGAGAAACAGAAGTATAAGGAGATTGGTCAAGTATGGTGCAACAACTGCAAAGAGCTAGGCCATTATGCAGCAACTTGTCCACAATAGACACGTGAAGAACTCAAACTTATCACATGTTTCAATTGCAAAGAACCAGTACATTATGCAAGCAATTGTCCAGAAAAGATGAAGCACAAGATAAACAAGCCTATGAAGGATCTCATCCTTGTCACATGTGTCAAGTGTGGAAACAAAGGACACTATGCAGAAGTTTGCCCAGAGAAGTTTCCCCAAGATCCCAAGCAAACCAAGATGTAATTTAGTTGAAAATTTTTTAAGGGTGGCAGTGCCCTAGATGCTTTAAGCCTACTTGTAACCCTAGCCTTCCCAAATCTCGGGACGAGATTTATTTTAAGGGTGGTAGCCTGTCACATCCCAAGATTTTCCAAATCTTGTAATGTGAAAAAAAAATGAATAAAATAAAACTTTGTTGATTTTCAGGGTGAGAAGAAACTTTTGATTCCAATTGGAAACCTTCAAACCTATTTTGATCAAATAAATCCTAAAGGGATTTATAAATATAAACAATTAATAAAGAAAGTTTTAAATATTGGGAATTACTATTTTTGGATCTTTTAATAAAAAGATTTGGTTTTCAAATGAAAAGGTAGAAATATAAATAAGGATTATTTTATAGAGCCAAATTAAACCTTGGCCAAGCTTTTGAAATAAAACATTTTGCTTTGATTAAAAGAGTAAAAGTTTATTTAAATAAAATAATGAGGATTTATTAATATCCAATTTTATTAAAACAAAGGTTTTACCATTTTAATTAAAACATCAAAACTTGTTAAATTATTTTAAACAAGTTTTCCAAGTATTCTATATTTTCAAATAAAACCTACTGATTTGGTTTTGATATTATTTAGATTTCAATTGGAGATTTTGAATAAATCAAAACCTATTTGATTCAATAACTAAGGTCCATTTATTAAATTATTAATGGGTCCTAAAAAGAATAAAATTATTTTATTTTGGGACTTGGAATTGTGTTGTTAAACAAAACCAAAACTCAATGCAAAGTTTGGAGGAATTTAGAATTGATTTGTTGATTGATTTGTTTGATTGAATTTCAAAACAGAAAATAGAAATAGAAAAAGATAAAGCATTCAGAAAGAAAAAAATAGAATCAGACAGCAGCCCAACTGGCCAGCCCAACAAGGCCCAAACAGCCCACTCCCTCTCTCCCCGCAGGAAAACGGTTCGCACCAGAGAAAGAACCCGCACCCTCACTGACCGGTGGACCCTGCCCTCTATCTCACTCCCTCGCTGACGCCCAGACCCCACCTCACCTGTTCGTCGTCTTCAACCCCCAAATCACTCTCGGCCATTGCAGCCAGTAACGCCGGCGATCAATTCGTGTTGACAGCGGCTTTAACTCCCCCTACGACCACGCGTGCTTAAATGCCTCCCTCCCCTCTCTCATTTCCCGCAGACAGCCCTCCCCCTCTGCCTCTAGGCTGCCCCAATTCGAGCCCGCGCCCTCACTGCTCCGGCGAGTTCCGCGAACAATTCCGGCCAGTAGACACCGCCCCTTGCCTCCTCGACCAAGCTCACACACTCCCCAGCCTCTGGCGCTTCACCCAGTGCCTTCCATTCGCCCGCGCTCACCCCAGAGCCTCGGCTTCGACAACCTCTGAGCGCCGCCACGTCTGCTTCTTTCTCTGGCGACCTCACCTGGTAAGTCTCGACCGCCCCAGCACTCCTCGATGATGCTCCCATCTTCTCCAGAACAGCACGCTTCTAACCATGCACCTATCTTGTCTTAGGGTGATCTGCAACGCCGTCCTCGACGACCACCAGAACCGCCTGACGCCGCCATCGTCTCCGGCGAGCGATTACTCCCGCTCCAGTGCGCCCCTCGCCAGACCAGCACCACCTCGAGCTTCACCTCGACCTCGCGAGCACGGTGAGCATCCTCGTTTCCCCCTTTGCTTCCTGTAACCGCCGATAGCACATCGTCTGACCGTGAGCCGCCGCTCACCGCCGTCAGTGCCGCTCGAGTTTGGTCAATCAGATTTACACCGTTAGATCTTGATCCTATGGCTAATATTAGAACCTGAGCGAAAGGGTACGAGCACGTCTGAGCCGCGCGATCTGTTTAGATCCAACGCCTCACAGAGGCCGATCCGTGCGAACCGGTATCGACCAGTAGTTTTGCGCCGCGTGGCAGTGGATCTGTTTAAAACAAATTTTGAATCTGATTTAGATGCAATTTTGTAAACCTTGTAACTTTAGTTCTACACGTCCAAAATTTGCAAACTTTATATCAATGGAATCGGTGGAACAAGCCCTAGCCAACCATGCAATTTGATTAGTAAAAAGCTACTGGTAAAATGTTTGTTTTTGCAGAAACATTTGTATGCTTGTTTAGGTTATAAAAATTATTCCAAAAAGTTTTTGAGGATGAAATCTTTGCAAATTGGTTTGTTGTGAACCTACTGACCCTAGGAACCAACTTATGGATTTAAAAATGTATTTGGTGAAGTTTAGGATTGAATAATTGAATTAGCCCATTTCTAGCCAAATAAAAATATTGATTTTGTTATGGAAATGACTTTTGAGAAAAACCTTTGGAAAATGCGTTGATTCAAACCTACTGACCTTAAACACCAAGTTTGGTGATTTAACAACTTGTTTGGTGAACAACATAAAATGGTTGCTTAGCTAAAAACATTTTCAACCACATGAAATGATGATTTGATTTAAAAATGGATTACAGACAAAACCCTTTTACAAATGGTTTTGCCACTTTATAAAATGACCACTTTGAACCTTACAATGTATAGAGCCTAGTAGAAACCACCTTTGCAAATAAAACTATCTTTTGCATGCTTGCATGCATGACTTAGCTTCTATTATTTTATGTGTGTTTGATTGTTTGAATATTGGGTGGAATGCTAGTTGAATTTGTGTTTGCTTGATTGATTTGTAGTGAAGCTAGAAGAGTGTGAGATAGCAAGATCAATAATACCAAAAAGGCAAGTGAC
The DNA here is from genome assembly GCA_916181665.1 of Avena sativa. Classification (NCBI taxonomy): domain Eukaryota; kingdom Viridiplantae; phylum Streptophyta; class Magnoliopsida; order Poales; family Poaceae; genus Avena; species Avena sativa. The sequence goes on along the minus strand of OV702284.1, from coordinate 262,256,718 downwards.
ACTATCATCCAAGTCCTACTATTTTCATTATACTTAGTGGATTTTGGAAACATGCATGAAAAGGATTTCTATACTTTATGCTATGCTAAATCCTAATAGGATTCCCTTATACATTCCTTAGTGGAAACAATGTAGTTGTAAAATGCTTAGCCATGCTATATATTTTGAGAAGAGATACATGTTGAGATTTTATGAAGTTGAGAAAAGACTTATGTTTTGTATAATAAAACAAGTACTCAATGAACCACCTGGGTGGACAAGGATACTCAAGTTTTGGACAAGGTGGCAACAAGAGGAACCATGTTTATATGGCAATCTCTTTTTGTTGTGCACCAGATGAAAACCACCCAGGGATTTAGAGATTGAACATGTTTCTCCAACAGTGGCTTCCGTGTACAGCCACATGCTAAAATGGCTCTGGCTTAGTCAACTACATTGGGAAGACCCATGCATTGGTCTTCAGGTTAACTGGAAATGAGGGAACTAGGAACCCTACATTGGTGCCTGAAGACAAGCTAGCATTGTGTATGGGAGGACCCTATGGAAAGACTTCGTCATATTCTCAATCTACCAGTACTCCATCTTGGTGAGTACTAATCCAGCGGCCACTGGTGGCAACAAGATGAGAGTGTGTCATGTGGGTAAAGTGTACAACTTCTGCAGAATATAAAAATCTAAGTACTTAGCCGTGTCCCCGGTTATGGACAATACTGAGCAACTAAAGCCTAAAGCTATGGGAAATCTCGACATTCCAATTTCTAAAAGAAGAAAAAAACTTTAAAGTGACAACAAAAGGCTTGAAGCACTTGGGGTGTACCAAGGAGCTCAAGAGAATTTGATAAAAACTTGAAGCACTTGGGGTGTACCAAGGAGCTCAAGAGATTTTGACAAAGACTTGAAACACTTGGGGATTTACCAAGGAGTTCAGAAAGATTTAACAAAAGATTAAAACTATTTTGAAAAGATAGGATAAATTATTGCTTTCTACAAATGAACCTAAAACCCTACTTAGCCAAATATGCATGTAATGATAGGATCCACTTATTTCTACATAGTAGTGAAACTTGCCAATACAATTCAAATGTATTGACCCTTGTGGCTGTAACTTGTAATGTTGCAGGTTTGATTGATTTAGTGAAGTGTGTTGATTAGGATTACAAAGTCTACAACCAACATGTCTGCCTGTGGCACTTTGAAGATGAAGGACCCCATGCTTATAGATATTCTGCTGCAATGTAATGTAATAGCCAAATGAGCTATGTAAGATGTAACAAAATTATGTTATTCTTGGTTATAAAGTTATATTATGGCCTTTGTTTCTTGATATTACATCTTAACTGTGGATGCTAGCTATTGATCCAGGCACTAGCATTGTAAACACAGGGATCCTTACCTTATTAAAGGTTGGGAACCTTACACGCCTCCACAACAGCAACATGATATGCTGCTAAGTGACTCCTACCTGCACCTATAGGTAAATCATGATACAATCCAAGCTCCTCTGGAAGTTGGATACTCACACGATACTTAGATAACATCCGGCCATCATAATAGGTTATAATGTTCACTGGGATTCTAGTTGGACAACTAAAAATCTTTAAAAGTCGACGAAGTTGGTCTGTGAATGATCCTTGGTAATCATCTAGAGTCTCCTCTTTCCTTACCAAAGTCTATTTTGTAAACTTTGGTGCCATAACTCTATATATAAGAAAATAATTTTATTAGTAACCAATAATATATTGCATCATAATAAAGAATTATCGTACTAAAACATATAACAGAATATTCTCATTTGAATACCCATTATATTTCTTTCAGAGAACTCTTTATCGTTGCTACACACTCCTACAGGTAATACCCTTTACTAGGTTTCCAACCTAAGGTCAAAGCAATTTGCTCTGATACCAACTGTGGTGACTCAGCATACCACTGCATGTGTAGTACACTATAGTCATTGACATGACATCCACAGAACACCGTTCCGTAAATATCACATCCCTCAGAGTGGTACAATAGAAACATTGCGGGTCCATATTACAAACATACACACATTATTATTATTACAATACCGGAAGTTCAATACTTCCAAAAGATTCAACTTACAAACCAAAATATAAGTGTTTCAGGGGAAGTTTCAAATTTAAAACTTAAACTCCAAATTGAGCTCAACAACTTATTACTATATATTGTTCATGTTGCTCGGCTCAAGTGGCTATTAGAACTATAGTAATTATTCAGACTCTTGGAACTCTCCTCTGTAGACGATGTCGTAGTCCTCCCCTTCTACGGCTCCATACAGGTTGGGCTCTTCATAGAAGACCCCCTCTTGGCTCTCAGTTGCATACATTGGAGTATCTTCGGGATTCTCAGAGTCTAAGCAAGGGTTCAAAGGAAAGGATGAGTAACATCGTTACCCAGAAAATTCATTATACGCAAGGTAGGAAGTTTGATGCACTGTATACCACCTCGGACTATCAGTCCTTGGCACTATGCAATTTTCGTAAATCTTTCTTCAAAGATTAATTTTATTATGAAAATCTATGACCATCAGCCTTCACAGGTTGACCAGAACTTTCATGGAGTTCCTTTCCTGCTGCGTTCGTAGCTCCTTTCAGGAACAGGGAGTAACAAGTTATAGTTCTTACACTCTAGATAGGTGCGTTACTTTACCCATGAGAGATCAACTCCTTGTTGCACAACCGGGCGTACTTTCCCGTCCACAATTCCATGATGTGGGGCCCAGTAGTTGGTCCAAGCCAATCACTGCCCTCTCCACGACCTCATATGTCTGCACGATCCTTCGGGGCCGGCTCACCTCCGTTAAGCCCCCTTTCAGGCAGGCTAAAACCCTGATGAGTTCCCGAAGACTATGACCTGGTGATGCCTGGACAAGTACCATTTGAATGGACTATATCCCTAAACACCATTCATAGATAATCTAGACACCAAAAGTGTGGGGCGTAAGGGTGCCCACCCATATGTTGGAACCGCACAAGGAATTACAACGTCACGTTAAGGTCGTCTTGCCTCCATACAAGAGGAAAAGGATACATCTGACTTCTTCGTCCCATTCCAAATCTCATGGCTAACGCGTAATATACAGTGCTAGAATCACTGATGTCATGGGTTATTAATCCCTAATGGTTCATCATTATTGCAAATAGAAACCTAAGTTCTATTGCCTCATCATATCATCACTTAGGATGATATCTAAGATTTATTTATTTTGGGAAAATAATATTTTGTTTTTCTGAAATGTAGATGATAACACACAATTTGTAAATACTTGATAAAGACTCTTCAAAGGACATGAGAAATTGATGAACTTGCCTTGTGATTGCAAGGTAGTGAAGTCTGATGCTTGCACTGGACCTTGAGCTTCTATGTCTACAAAACATCATTATTGCCTGGTAAGGACAATATTTAAAGAAGCAAAACGATTATGCAAAGTAATGTAATGCATCATTTAGCTTTGTGTGTATTTTCCCCCATTATTATAAAAATTCTTTTTAATAATAAAGGATTTATAAATATTAATTTTCTAATATTTATGAATATTGTATTCCTTTATTTTATTTCTTTTTTATTTGCATTTTATTTATTTAATAACTCCTTTAAGAATTATCATTAAATACTAAAAAATGATATTAAATATTTGTTTAGTATTTTTCTAAAATACTACAATATTAATATATAATGAACGTGATTTTTATTTATTTTTGTCATCTTTCATTAACTTTATAAAATTCCATAAGGAATATATATATTACAAAATTCTTAATAAAATTTATATGTTTAAAATTTTATTTTTTAATTTATTTGGATAGTTTGAATTATTGTGAATCCAAAAATATTTTATTTATAATTTTGGATTTTTATTTTATTTTCTAGAATTTATTTAAATTCAGGGGCATTTTGGTCTTTTCTCATTTAAAAACTGGCCTTAAGTGATTTGGGCTGACTGTGTTGGGCTTATTAGGCCCTTGGCCCAATAGGGCAGAGCCAAAACGACACCCCGAAGGGTCCTAGCCCAACCCAGCCCACTCTCTCTGTCACTCTCTCGATCTCATCTCTCTCTTCTCCTCCTCGACCCCGTGGTCGATGGCGCTGCCGCCGTGTGCTGCCCGCCGTCGTGGTCCTCCCTGGGCGCTGCCGTGGTGCAGGGCGAGGTTGTCTAACATGCTATACCTTCATGTCCAATTAGATTTGGACCTGGAGCTCCCCTCTGACCAGACTAGCTCCATCCCGAACCCTAGGGTTTGGGGTGGTGCTCGTGCTGTCGCCGCCGCTGCCGTCGAGTGCCGTGGGGTGTTCCTCGCCATCAGACATGGCTATGGTCACCACCACGGCATGGTGTGGGTCACAGCGCCCCCTTGGGGTACTCCCCATGCTGTCGTGCCTGTCGTCTACCTCTGCTTCCTCTTCTCACCCATAGCAACAACCTTCAGTAAGTAAACTTTCTCCCCCTCGTGTCCTCTGTGCTAGGCCACCCTGTGATATGTGTTGGTAGTGGCTACTCCAGGCTAGTGGCTATTTCCTGATTAGGATTGTTTGTTCTGCTTAGGGTTCATATCCCTCTGTGGATTAGATATCTGACTAGTTGGATCATGTATTGATGATCCCTAAGCATACTAAGTGGTTGTTTGTTGTGGATTACTGCTTATGGTTAGCTTTGGTGATGCTAATGGTTTACCAGATGATTCCATTGGTTAATTTGATATGGTTCAGATGGTAAGGTTGCTCTGGAATCATTACTTGGAGATTCTAGTGGTTTGAGAGCTCAGCGCTGTCATTACTTAGTTACTGACAATGATTATTGAGTGATGAAGTCACTGTATCTGTACTTGTTGGATTAAGAATTCATATATATAGCTGAGATCAATTGGTCTCTTACAGTGATGATATGTATATGGATCTATCTGGGAATGATTCCTGTGATTAGTATCAGGAAAATGATTTATAGTTGGTTGTGAGTGTAACTGTGAAAGTTGAATGCTTAACCTGCTTAGTTTAGAAGGTGTTCTTGTGACACCATCCTAGTATGGCACACAAGATTAGGTTCTCTTACTTAGCTTGCTTTTGCTTAAGCTTAAGATTAACTTGGCATCAGAGATAAGTGGAACTTCTTTCCCTGAATTCCTAAAACCTATGATGTTGGTCTGAGGTTTAGGATCTAGATCCTTATCTTGTTGTTTCTCATGGATTGGTTCTGGTAGTGATACCAGCTACTGCTTCTGTAATCAAAGTTGGGAAAAATGATTATAGGCTTGATAACTTATATGGATCCATAGGATGAAATTATAAGGTGCTACTCCTGTTCAAGAGGTGTGCCTAGAAGTTCAGATCTTGGCTATATTCATTTCTCGAATTTAAATATAGCTTGACATCTAGGATCAATGATGTTGTCCTGAGATCCTAGTTGGATCTTTATAGTTTCTGATTGCTTTTAGTGTTTAAAACTTCAATGATGGAATCACCCCACTTGGGTGTTTTTCTAAGAATTTAAGTATGAGACAACTCATGGATGTTTGTCTAACTTAGACAGATAAATCATGTGATGGTCTTTTCTACTCACCACACTTGGTTGTTGTTGGGGTTGCAAGTTGTTGATCTTGTGGATAGCTTGATCTGGTGCTCCTCCTGATACTTCCAGCTCCTCGAATTGTCCTTGATCTAGCTCTTGCTATCCACCTGATCTCCCCCTCCTTATGTCACCATCTTGGTGAGATGATCAAGGTTGTGGTTGATGTACTCTAGTCTGGTTTGGTTTGGCTGTTGTGCTTGGTGTGAAAGAACAAGGAAATGGTGTGGGATTGGCTTGCCCACGGTTGTGCTGTGTAGTTTTGTGTGTGTGGCCTGTTGATGTTGTGCTCACAACACACACCATGCAGTTTGGTGTGTGTGTTGCCTGTGTGCCTGCTGCACACCTTGTGGATATGCTCTGGATATGAAAGTTACTTTTATCTGATTACACTCACTTGTCTGGTGAACTTGCCCCTCCTTGCTGTTTATTTGACTTCTGTCTTAAATTATGAAAGATTTAGTTCTTTCATATTGGTGAAACTTGCCCCTTTAAAGATTACTCAATGATGAAAAAGTGAACAGTGCAACTCACTGTCAATTCTAAGAGTACATATTCTAATCCTTAATTTTATTTCTTTAGTTTGTGTTTTGTTTTGCAGGTACCATACTTGAAGATCAAGACTTTAGTTTAGGTTTTATTTTTCTTTATAGAATAGTCACTTGTAATATTTATTTTATTCTTTTGTAATTTTTATTTTATTCTTTTGTAATAAAGATTGTACTATGACTCAATATATAAAGATTGTTCTTTTATATCATTACTATTGTAAATATTCTTGATCAATTCCATAAGTTACATTTTGTAACTTATTACTGAATATAATTATGGAATGAATATTCTTTTTCTTAATTGTGTTCTTTATTTAAAGTTTGAATTACTAATTGTTAACTCTTGACTAAATCATAATACCCAAACGTAATTCTAAAACCTTTTGAATTATAAATCCAACACTCAAGTTTAAATTTAAATTTCATTTACCAAAACACACTAATCCATATCAAAGTCTATAACAATCATCCTCCAGGACTATACCTAATCTCAAAGCATGAAAGAAACTTTGATCACTTTAGGTTTTTATTTGGCGAAAAATTTACCCACATTTTCACAGATGAATGCATGCATTTCACATATTCCTAAATCTACCCTTCGTTGGTTCGTAAATGCTGGGATGTTACAAAAATATTCTCGAAATTGGACGGGACAAACGTCAAAGTCAATTGCTTTCCGTGTTGAACAAGAAGTCCAGAGGAGAGCCGGAGGGGCCGGCCGGGGTGGCGAGACCCACCCCAGGCACGAGTGGGACCCACCCCGCGCCTAGCTAGGGTTTGGCGCCCCTGGCCGCCGCCTCAGTCTTCCCCTTCGCCTATAAGAAGCCCCCGATGCAGAAACCCTATGCACCCGATCAAATCTCCACAAAACTATCTGTAGCCGCCGCCACCATCGTCCCTAGATCGGGGGGATCTGAAGTTCTTACCAGCACCCTACCGGAGGGGAGATCATCCCGGAGGCCTTCTCTCCGGTATGATGCGTGAGTAGTTCCACCTTGGACCGTCGGTCCATGTAGTAGCTAGATGGTTATATCTCTTCCTTTGTGCTTTCATGTATAGATCTTGTGAGCTCCGTTCATGATCAAGATCTAATCTATTTGTAATCATGCATGTTGTGTTTGCGGGGATCCGATGGATATTGAGATTATTGTGTTGGTTTGATTAATGGTTTTGTCTTTATGATTCTATCATGTCTGTGTTGTTTGTGATCTTGCATGCTCTCCGTTGTTAGTAGCTATCTTGGCCAAGTAGTTGCTAGTGACCCCAAGAGGGGGTATTTATGCTCGATAGTGGGTTCATGCCTCTAGTTTCCAAGGGAAGTGACAATAATCTCTTCGGTTGTAGATGTGCTGTTGCTACTAGGGAGAAAACAACGCTCTCTTGTTCATGGAACATGTGGACTATTTACCTTACACACTTTGCTTAAAGCAGTTGTCTGTTGCTTGCAACTTAATACTGGAGGGGGTTCGGATGTTAACCTGAAGGTGGACTTCTAGTCATAGATGGAGTTGGATGGCGGTCTATGTATCTTGTTGTATTGCCCAATCGAATCTCATAGGATCTTTCTGACTAGTATTGCATTGTTATGCCTTGCTTAGTTCCTGTCAATTGCCCTGCTGTAATTTGTTTACCCTTCATGCCATGTTGTTTATCTAAGGAGAGCACCTCTAGTGAACTATGGACCCCGGTCCAATCTTTAGCATTAATACATCTTCCACTATTACTCGTTTACTTGCTTCAAACCATTACCTTCCACACCATACGTTTAATCTTTTGTTACAACAAACCGGTGAGCTTGACAACCTCACTGATTCGTTGGGACAGTGTCTTGAGTTTGTGTTGTACAGGTTGTAGGGTTTCGTAGCATGGAAAACAAAAATTTTCTACCGCATACAAACAAACAAGCCAAGATCTATCTACTAGATTGTAGCAACGAGTCGATAGAATAACTCACCCTCGAAGATTCCAAAGTGTTTAACGAGAGCGGATTCTCGTGGGTGATGTAGTCGTACTCTTCCCTATCTCAAGATCGCGTAGACGATCCTTCCGGCGCTGCGTTCCGGCAGCGCTCCCGCAGTCGGTCACACGTTCGGTACTCGACGAAGACCTTCCTCTCCCTTGTTCCAGCAGGCAGCGGAGGTTGTAGCACTCTCCTCGCGATTCCGGCAGCACAACGGCGTGGTACCGAAAGAAGAGGGGAGATCTCGCAGGGCTTCGCCTTAAGCCAGAGCGAGTATGGTGGAGTATGAGAGAGTCCCTCGACGATCTAGGGTTTAGACACGCCGAGGAAGAGGTGCTAGAGCCGGCGGCTAGGGTTGGAGGTGCCCAAGTCGGCGGCTAGGGGAGAAACCCTAGGGGGCGGCGGCGGCTATGGAGGGCAGCAGCTGCTAGGGTTTGAGGCGTGGAAGTTGTGTGTCAAGGAGGGGAGCCCTGCCCCTCCTTATATAGGTGGAGGGGGCCGGCCGGCCAAGGGGAGGGAGAGGAGTCCCTCCCCAACTCGGCTTGGGTGGGCGCCGCCGGTTGGAGGAGGGAACTCCTCCCCAACTCGGTTTCCCACTCCTCATCCTCTTTCCAAAAACTGCCGTTTGACTTTCAAACTAGCCGTTTGACTTTTCAAACTAGGATTTGAATAAACCCTCTATTTTGATCAGTGATGACACCGAGTACATGATGCAACTATACCAACTTGATATAACACATTCATGTACCCTTCCCCCCTGGAGTGCCGGACATTCCGGAACCTTCTAGAACATTCCCAATGAAAACACCGGAACCATTCCCCAACTCCGAAACGGGACTTTCCTTATATGAATCTTATTCTCCGGACTATTCCGGATCTCCTCGTGATATCCCAAATCCCATTCGAGACTCCGAACAACATTCGGTCTCTTTCTCATCATTCCATAACTACTCAAACAACATCGAATCCTTAAGTGTGTCTCCCTACGGTTCGTGAATTATGCGGACATGATCGAGACACTTCTCCGATCAATAACCAATAGAGGAATCTGGAAATTCATATGGCTCCCACATATTTCTACAATTACTTTGCGATCGAATGAACCACTTACATATGATATCAATTCCCTTTGTCTCACGATAGTTTACTTATCCGAGGTTATGATCGTCGGTATCTCTGCATACCTAGTTCAACCTCGTTACCGATAAGTGCTCTTTTCTCGTTCCCGTGATATGTGATCCCTTGTGAGCCAGTCACATGCTTGCAAGCTAATTGGATGACATTTCACCGAGAGGGCCCAGAGTATATCTATCCGTCATATGGATGGACAAATCCCACTCTTGATCCATGTGTTTCAACCAATACTTTCCGAACACTTAATGCCACCTTTATAGCCACCCAGTTACGGTGTGGTGTTTGATGTCATCAAAGCATCCATCCGGTAAAGGTGATATGCATGATCTCATGGTCGAAGGAATTAGATTACTATGTATCAGAAAGCATATAGCAATTGAACTATTAAAATGACTTGATCTTTATGCTACGCTTATCTATAGGAGTATGTCCACCATATCATTCTCCTAACGATATGATCTTGTTGTTAATAACATCTCAATGTTCATGATAGGGAAACCACAATCATCTATTAACCAACAAGCTAGTATTATATAGAGGCTTTACTAGGGACTCTTGTTTTAGTCTACAAATCACACAAGTATTAATGTTTCTTTGTTAATACTATTATAGCATGAATGTAAACATTCATCATAAACACAAAGATATAATAATAACTATATTTATTATTGCCTCTAGGGCATATCTCCAACAGTCTCCCACTTGCACTAGAGTCATCTAATCTAGATTACATGGTAATATACCGAACACCCATGGCAGTTTGGTGCTAGTCATGTTTTGCCCTCGGGAGAGGTTTAGTCAACGGATTCGCCACATTCAGATCAGTGTGTACTTTGCAAATCTTTATATCCCCATATTGGATATGTTCTCGAATAGCGTGAAAACATAGCTTGATGTGCTTCAGCTTCTTGTGTGACCTTGGTTCTTGCGCATTGGCTATGGCGCCCATGTTATCACAGTAGATAGACATTGGGTCCAGCGCACTAGGAACCACACCCAGCTCTGTAATGAACTCTTTCATCCATATCGCTTCTTGTGAAGCCTCCGAAGCAGCCATGTATTCCGATTTAGTTGAAGATCTCGCCACAACGCTTTGCTTTGCACTCCTCCAGCTAACTGCTGCACCATTCAAAATAAATACGTATCCATATTGTGATTTAGAATCATCCGGATCGGTGTTCCAACTAGCATCGGTGTAACCATTAACAACGAGCTGTTCATCACCTCCATAAGAAAGAACCATATCCTTAGTTCTTCTCAAGTACTTAAGGATGTTTTTGACCGCTGTCCAATGATCCACTCCTGGATCACTTTGATATCTGCTAGTTAGACTAACAACATATGCAATGTCGGGTCTAGTACATAGCATGGCATACATTAGAGATCCTATGGCTGAGGCATAGGGAGTCTTACTCATCCTTTCTCTATCTTCTGCCGATGTCGGACTTTGAGTTTTACTCAAGGTCGTAATGGGCAACATGGGCAAGAACCCTTTCTTGCTATCTTCCATTCCAAACCTCTTTAGAACTTTGTCCAAATATGTACTTTGTGAAAATGATATTTGGCGTTTTGATCTAGCTCTATAAATCTTTATGCCTAATATGTAAGCTGCTTCGCCAAGATCCTTCATTGAAAAACTATTATTCAAATATTCCTTGACACTATTAAGAAGGTCTACATCATTCCCAATCAACAATATGTCATCCACATATAGTATTAAGAATGCTACAGAGCTCCCACTCACTTTCTTGTAAATACAAGCTTCTTCATAAGTTTGCATAAAACCAAAACTTTTGATTACCTTATCAAAACGTTGATTCCAACTTCGGGATGCTTGCTTCAATCCATAGATGGACCGTTGAAGTTTGCATACCTTGTTAGCATCTTTAGGATCGACAAAACCTTTGGGTTGCATCATATACAACTCTTCATCAATGTCTCCATTGAGAAATGCTGTTTTGACATCCATCTGCCATATCTCATAATCATAATATGCAGCGATTGCTAACATAATCCTTACAGACTTTAGCTTCGCTACTGGTGAGAAAGTCTCATCGTAGTCAACTCCTTGAATTTGTCGAAACCCTTTTGCGACAAGTCGAGCTTTATAGACAGTAACATTACCATCAGCATCTGTTTTCTTCTTGAAAATCCATTTGTTCTCGACAGCCTTCCGGCCATCCGGTAAGTCCACCAAAGTCCATACTTGGTTTTCGTACATGGATCCAATCTCGGATTTCATGGCTTCTTGCCATTTATTGGAATCTGGGCTCATCATTGCTTCCTCATATGTCTCAGGGTCATCGGTGTTGTCCACCAACATGACACTCATAACGGGATCATACCAATCTGGAGTGGTACGAGTTCTCATTGACCTGCGAGGCTCTGTAGCAACTTCAACCGAAGTTTCATGATCATCATCATTAGCTTCCTCTCTTATTGGTGCAGGCACCACAGGAACTTCTTCCGGTGCTGCGCTACTCACAATTTCGAGAGAAGGTTCGACAACCTCGTCAAGTTCTACTTTCCTTCCAGTCACTTCTTTCGAGAGAAATTCCTTCTCTAGAAAGGATCCATTCTTGGCAACGAAGATTTTGCCTTCGGATCTATGATAGAAGGTATACCCAATAGTTTCCTTCGGGTATCCTATGAAGACGCATTTTTCCGCTTTGGGTTCAAGCTTGTCCGGCTGTAACTTCTTTACATAGGCTTCGCATCCCCAAATTTTAAGGAACGACAATCTAGGTTTCTTCCCAAACCACAATTCATACGGTGTCGTTTCAACGGATTTAGACGGTGCCCTATTTAAAGTGAATGCGGCTGTTTCTAATGCATAACCCCAAAATGATAGCGGTAAATCTGTAAGTGACATCATAGAACGAACCATATCTAAGAGAGTTCGATTACGACGTTCGGACACACCATTACGCTGTGGTGTTCCCGGCGGTGTCAACTGCGAAAGTATTCCGCATTTCTTCAAATGCTCGCCAAACTCGTAACTTAGATATTCACCTCCACGATCAGAACGTAGAAATTTAATCTTCTTGTTATGTTGATTCTCTACCTCACTTTGAAATTCCTTAAACTTCTCGAAAGTTTTGGACTTATGTTTCATGAAATAGATATACCCATATCTACTCAAGTCATCTGTGAAGGTAAGAACATAACGATAACCACCGCGCGACGCTACACTCATTGGACCACACACATCGGTATGTATGATTTCCAATAAGTCCGTAGCTCGCTCCATCATACCAGAAAATGGAGTCTTAGTCATTTTACCCATCAGACATGCTTCGCATCTATCAAGTGATTCGAAATCAAGTGATTCAAGAAGTCCATCGGAATGGAGTTTCTTCATACGCTTCACTCCAATGTGACCAAGACGACAGTGCCACATATAGGTCGAGTTATTGCTCGATTTCAAATGTTTAGCCTCAATGTTATTAATATGTGTATTTCCACTATCGAGATTCAATAAGAATAGACCATCTATCAAAGGTGCATGTGCATAAAACATATTACTCATATAAATCGAACAACCATTATTCTCGGACTTAAACAAGTAATCGTTTCGCAATAAACAAGATCCCGATATAATGTTCATGCTCAACGCAGGCACCAAATAACAATTATTTAAGTATAAAACTAATCCCGATGGTAGATGAAGGGGTAGCGTGCCGACCGCGATCACATCAACCTTTGATCTGTTTCCCACGCGCATCGTCACCTCGTTCTTCTCTAGCTTCCGTTTATTCTGCAGCACCTGTTTCGAGTTACAAATATGAGCAACTGAACCAGTATCAAATACCCAGGCACTACTACGAGTACTAGTGAGATACACATCAATAACATTTATATCAGATATACCTTTCTTCTTGATGTTGTCGTTCTTCAAATCCGCCAAGTACTTTGGGCAATTCCGCTTCCAGTGACCTTCTCCCTTGCAGTAAAAACACTCAGTATCAGGCTTAGGTCCAGCCTTGGTCTTCTTCGTCGGTGTGGTAACTTTCTTACCACCCTTCTTGAAGTGTCCCTTCTGCTTAGACTTTCCTTTCTTGAATTTGGTGGTCTTATTGACCAACAACACTTGGTGCTCTTTCTTGATCTCCACTTCTGCAGACTTTAACATGGCAAACAGTTCTTGCAACTGCTTGTTCATGTTCTGCATGTTGTAGTTCATCACAAAGTTCTTGTAACTTGGTGGTAGTGATTGGAGGACACGGTAAATCCCCAAAGCATTGGGAATCACTATACCCAAGCTTTGAAGTTTGTTTGCGTGCCCAGACATCTTAAGCACATGCTCACTGACGGAGCTACCCTCTTCCATCTTGCAGTTAAAGAACTTTTCAGAAGCCTCATAGCTTTCAATTGCCGCATGAGTCTCAAAAATCAATTTGAGATCCTCGACAATATCATATGGGTATGAATTCTCAAACCTTTTCTGAAGCTCCGATTCTAAACCATACAAGATAGCACACGGAACTATGGAGTACTGATTCTTCCGAGCGAGGTAAACATTCTTTACTTTATTGGTAGCATCAGCTGCAGGTGGGTCACCCAGCACATAGGTCAAATTACCAGCTGTGAGGACAATCCTCAAATTGCAGAACCAATCCGCGAAGTTGCTTCCATTGTTTTTCAACTTTTCTTTCTCTAGGAACACATTAAAATTGATGGTAGGGGCTGCCATTGATCTACAACATATTTGCAATAGTTTAGACTAAGTTTATGAAAAATTGAGTTCGAATTAATAATAAAATTAATCAAGTTGAACTCCCACTCAAAACAATATCCCTCACATTGTTTTAGTGATCACACGAACCAAATCCACCACATCAACACCGATCATCACGAGAGTTGATATAGTTTCAATGGCGAACAATCAACATGTTCATCATATCTACTATATGATTCATGCTTTACCTTTCGGTGATCCGTGTTCTGAGACCATGTCTGTACATGCTAGGCTCGTCAAGATCAAACCTTAGTTTCCGCATGAGCAAATCTGGATTTCTCACGTTGTATACACTTGCGGAATCTAACACACCCGATCATCACGTGGTGCTTCAAAACAACAAGCTTTAGCAACGGTGCTAACTAAGGGTGAACACTTTTATGACTTGAAATTCATGTGCATGAGGGATCATCTTATAATGCTACCGTCGTCTACTAAGCAATACAAGATGCATAAAGGATTAAAATCACATGCAATTCATAATATGTGATATGATATGGCCTTTCTTCTTTGTGCTTCCGATCTCCATCTTCTAGCACGAACATGATCTCCATCATCACTAGCATTGCATCAAGGTCAATGACGCTTCTCCATGGTTGTCGTCCACCGGCTTCAACTATTACAACTACTTTGAATAGACACGCGGGTCTTAACATAAATTAAAGACAACCATATGGCTCCTGCCAGTTGCCAACTTACAATAAGGAACATTGCATACATCAAATATAATCACAATCATGGCCATATCACATCACAGCACACCCCTGCAAAACAAAGTTAGACGCCTCTACTTTCTTTGCATGTTTTACGTGGTTTGGGGCTTTCAGTAAGTGTCGTTCTAACTTACGAACATGAACCACAACGTTGATACTAGTATTGTTAATCACCCGTTGTAAATTGGATCTTAACTATGCTAGGAGAAACAGGCACCCGCAAAGCCACTTATGCAATACAAGTTGCATGTCAAGCGTGGAGCAAGTCTCATGAACGATGTCATGTAAGGTTAGCCCGGGCCGCTTCATCCCAACATACCGCAAGATGCAAAGTACACAAGAAGCAATCGACAATAAAAGCATCAACGCCCACAATGACCATTGTGTTCTACTTGTGCAACAGATCTACATATAGACACGGCTCTGATACCACTGTAGGGTTTCGTAGCATGGAAAACAAAAAATTTCTACCGCATACAAACAAACAAGCCAAGATCTATCTACTAGATTGTAGCAACGAGTCGATAGAATAACTCACCCTCGAAGATTCCAAAGTGTTTAACGAGAGCGGATTCTCGTGGGTGATGTAGTCGTACTCTTCCTGATCTCAAGATCTCGTAGACGATCCTTCCGGCGCTGCGTTCCGGCAGCGCTCCCGCAGTCGGTCACACGTTCGGTACTCGACGAAGACCTTCCTCTCCCTTGTTCCAGCAGGCAGCAGAGGTTGTAGCACTCTCCTCGCGATTCCGGCAGCACAACGGCGTGGTACCGGAAGCAGAGGGGAGATCTCGCAGGGCTTCGCCTTAAGCCGGAGCGAGTATGGTGGAGTATGAGAGAGTCCCTCGACGATCTAGGGTTTAGACACGCCGAGGAAGAGGTGCTAGAGCCGGCGGCTAGGGTTTGGAGGTGCCCAAGTTGGCGGCTAGGGGAGAAACCCTAGGGGGCGGCGGCGGCTATGGAGGGCAGCAGCTGCTAGGGTTTGAGGCGTGGAAGTTGTGTGTCAAGGAGGGGAGCCCTGCCCCTCCTTATATAGGTGGAGGGGGCCGGCCGGCCAAGGGGAGGGAGAGGAGTCCCTCCCCAACTCGGCTTGGGTGGGTGCCGCCGGTTGGAGGAGGGAACTCCTCCCCAACTCGGTTTCCCACTCCTCGTCCTCTTTCCAAAAACTGTCGTTTAACTTTCAAACTAGCCGTTTGACTTTTCAAACTAGGATTTGAATAAACCCTCTATTTTGATCAGCGATGACACCAAGTACATGATGCAACTATACCAACTTGATATAACACATTGATGTACCCTTCCCCCCCGGAGTGCCGGACATTCTGGAACCTTCTAGAACATTCCCGATGAAAACACCAGAACCATTCCCCAACTCCGAAACGGGACTTTCCTTATATGAATCTTATTCTCCGGACTATTCCGGATCTCCTCGTGATATCCCGAATCCCATTCGAGACTCCGAACAACATTCGGCCTCTTTCTCATCATTCCATAACTACTCAAACAACGTCGAATCCTTAAGTGTGTCTCCCTACGGTTCGTGAATTATGCGGACATGATCGAGACACTTCTCTGATCAATAACCAATAGAGGAATCTGGAAATTCATATGGCTCCCACATATTTCTACGATTACTTTGCGATCGAATGAACCACTTACATATTATATCAATTCCCTTTGTCTCACGATAGTTTACTTATCCGAGGTTATGATCGTCGGTATCTCTGCATACCTAGTTCAACCTCGTTACCGATAAGTGCTCTTTTCTCGTTCCCGTGATATGTGATCCCTTGTGAGCCAGTCACATGCTTGCAAGCTAATTGGATGACATTTCACCGAGAGGGCCCAGAGTATATCTATCCGTCATATGGATGGACAAATCCCACTCTTGATCCATGTGTTTCAACCAATACTTTCCGAACACTTAATGCCACCTTTATAGCCACCCAGTTACGGTGTGGTGTTTGATGTCATCAAAGCATCCATCCGGTAAAGGTGATATGCATGATCTCATGGTCGAAGGAATTATATTACTATGTATCAGAAAGAATATAGCAATTGAACTATTAAAATGACTTGATCTTTATGCTACGCTTATCTATAGGAGTATGTCCACCATATCATTCTCCTAACGATATGATCTTGTTGTTAATAACATCTCAATGTTCATGATAGGGAAACCACAATCATCTATTAACCAACAAGCTAGTATTATATAGAGGCTTTACTAGGGACTCTTATTTTAGTCTACAAATCACACAAGTATTAATGTTTCTTTGTTAATACTATTATAGCATGAATGTAAACATTCATCATAAACACAAAGATATAATAATAACTATATTTATTATTGCCTCTAGGGCATATCTCTAACACAGGTCTCCATGTTGCTTGCAAAACCTTTGAGAGGTTTCCTTCCTCCTTTAGGTTTGATAACCTCGGTCTCTACTGAGGGAAGCTTGCTGCCTTGCTCTTGTGGTTCCAACATAGTGTCCCACGTCAACACTGGGTGCACGCACCAAGATTTCTGGCACCGTTGCCGGGGAGGCTAAGGACGTCTTCACTAGGGGAGTCCTTCACTTCCTTTCTCCTTACTTTGTTTTTAGTTTGCTTTGTTTCTTTTGTTTGGTTTTGTTTTCCTATTTTCAAAAAGCCCAAAAAAATAGTCTAGTTTGGTTTGCTTGCTGTATTCAAAAACACAAAAAAATTAGTTCCTGCTCTAGTTGCCACTTTGATCTAGCTCACCATGTTGCTCCCCAAGTTCGCCTTGAAACATCTTGCAATAGGTAGTGGCTCCATAATTGGAAAAGATAATATAGAAGAATTCTTTAATTATGTTAGCAAGCATGAGGATATTGAGGATAAATCTATAGCAGAACTTGCTCCTAATTATGATATTGCTGTAGCTTCTTTAGTTCATATGTTGGAGGCTAGGTTTGTTAGCCTTAACCCCTTCATACAATTTTTGTTCCTAAAACTAAGAGAAGAAAAGAATGCTGAAAAGAGATAATTCATCCTTGAAACTTTATCAAAAGAATTTCATGATGTTGCTAGGGAAGCCGAAAAGGTCTTTGAGCGTTTCAATATGCTAGGCTCAAGTGTAGATGTTGTGGGTATTTCTGATAAAACTAATCCTAGAGAAGAATTTAAGATACCCATACCCTTTAAGCTTGTTGGAATGCATGAAGCCTTTGAAAATAATTTTGATTGGATTGCTCCTGAAAATCTTTTTGATGAAAGTAGTAGACCAAAGAGAGATGAGAAGGGATCCTCCAAAACCCATTTGGATGAGATACCTTTAATAGTTGAAGACTTTGCAAGTATGGTTGTTAATGCTTCTTCATTTGAAAATACTTGATTCTTTTTGCTTCTTGTGCCTAACTTAAAGGAGTTAAAGAAAAGTACTTGTTGGGAGAAAACCTAAGAGTTTCCTTTAGTCTTGGAATTTATTACTTCTGTAATGACCTCTCCTTATCCTTTTTGTTTGCTTTTTGTGCCAAGAATGACCTCTAATGAGAGGGACGTAAGATTTGGGGAGTTGTTGTCCCGAAACAGATTTCTGTCCTCTACCAAAAAAATCGTGAGGAGGCTCGGTAACTTGGATTGAGCTCAAAATTTATGAATAAATCCCCCAGTATGTTAGCTAACTTTCGTTAGTTCAACACTGTTTGATTTCAGCAATAGAAGATGTTCGAAAAAATCGGTTTCTACCTGCTGGTCTGTTTTGACAGATTTCTGCCATTATTTGCATTTGCTTCTTACTGATTCCTTTTTGAGTTCTCTTTAGGTGAATTGAGATTTTTGAAGGAGTTACTACAGTAGCTTGTGTTTTTAGTGAAAAGCCTTGCTGTTCAAAAGCTTTGCTAGAGGTCTAATATCTTTTGAATACACTAATGTTGCTTATGAAGATTGTGTGAAGTTTTGTATGAAGGAAAAAATTTAGGTGTAGAGAGAGAATAATGCAATGAGATGAAGAATGGACAAAAGCTCAAGCTTGGGGATTCCACCATGTTGTCACCCCAAGAAATATCCAAGAGGTACAAGCGTCAAAGCTTGGGGATTCCCAAGGCATCCCCTTCTTCATCAATAAAAAGCTCAGGTCTGTCTAGACACTTCGTTTTTATTGTTTTATGCACAGTTGTGTTGTTCTTGGAGCGTCTTAGTTTTCGTTTTGTTTGTTTAGGTTGTTTAGTTTGCTTGAATAAAGTATTTTGGACCCTAGTTCTCGCTGTATTGTTTTACAAATAAGTTTGCTTGGTGTTTGAAAGGAGTAGTAAGTTCTTGATTGAAGTGCAAGAGGAGCTTGTATTGACTGTGATTTAGACTTTAGCATGATATGCTAGGTGTTGTTTTGACCTTATGCTTAGTGATTATTGTTGTAGCATGTCATGTTCCAAAAAATTGGGATTGCTTAGTGTGCCTTGAAGAAATTATGCGTTGTTTTAGCATGCAAAAGCATAGTATTGTGGTATTCTCCTTTGATGCTTTGCTTGGGTTGACTTGGCACATGCTCACACCTTGTTATGACTATTGAAAGGATCGTATGGGAACCTAGAGGGGGAGGGTGAATAGGTGCTACTTCAAATTTTATTTTTTTTCAAATTAGGGTTTGACAAGAAAGGTAAATTCTCTAGAGTATGCAACTATGGTGAATTTACCTATATGTCAACCAATCACAAGCTAACACAACACTAAGCAAGAACAAGTAAGCAAAGTGCGCTAAAGGATAGAAGTAACCAAAGGAGTGGACGTGGAGACACAAGGATTTGTTTCCCGTAGTTCCTTCCTTTTGAGGGGAAGTACGTCTACGTTTGGAGAGGGGGTGGTTTCAAACCACCAACGCCACGAGAGGCCTCCCTTGTTCTCCGATGAATCTCACCCCAAAGGGCTCGATTCACCTTCCACTATATCGGCAACCTTCGAGGTGGAAACCGGCAGCTTTACAACAAGTTCGGGGCACACATCCACAACTTAATTGGAGGCTCCCAAATGCAAGCAAGCTGTCAAGACAAATCAAAGACAAGCTTGTAAGAACCAAATCGAAGTTAGGGCTTCCAATGAAACACTAGAGCTTGGGGGGCCTCAAGTGAATGAGGGGGAAATGAAGATCTCTCTTGGTGAAGATGTAGATCAAGGCCTCCTCCTTCGATTCTCCAAAGATCAATGACTTTGGATGGTTGGATGAAGAGATATTGTAGATTTGGTCGCTCTAATGGCGTTGGTGTTCTTGAGACGCTCGAGCATCTGGAGGAAGAAGGTAAGGGTCCCTTTTTATAGGCAGCCCCCTCCACGAACCGTTTTCTGACCGTTGTAGAAAAGTCAGACCGGAGACTCCGGTCTACACCAGAGACTCCGGCCAATATCCGGACCAGCCTCCGGACCAGCCTCCGAACCGCCCATCTGAATGACCCAGAACAATCCTGACGCAGCAACACCGGCGACTCCGGTCTTCCAACATCGGAGACTTCGGACTGAACAAGGTACGGAGACTCCAGAGTATCCTACGATGCAAGATCCGGACCCCTAGTCAGAATGTCCCAGCCCAGATCCTGAAGACTCCACCGGAGACAAGTCCGGAAACTCCGGACCACACTGGAGACTCCGGTCCTGGCAGACCGGAGACTCCGGTCTAGAGTTTCCAGAAATGTGTCAACTGATTGAGGAATTTTCCCAAGTGTGAGGGTGCTGTTCATTTATCATAATACCATACTGTGGACAATGACAAACTGTAAAATGATCTACTTATGGTTAACGAACACCAAAAGTGATTATGACAATAAATGCCCTTTCAATCTCCCCCTTTCTGGTGTTCGATGACAACAAGTGATTTGCATGGAATAATATATATATGGGACCCCCCTTGACTATGTGCAACAAGATAATTAAGTAAATTATGCAAGATAGATAGTATCAACGGTAGTACACATAAATCTCACATGAGTTACAATAGATGGTGCACACAAGCACATAGTCATAGTCACACACATGAACAGCAAATGACACACATAAAGTTCAAGTTCGAATATGGCAAATAAAAGGCAAATAAAGACAGATAGTCGCAAATCCCAAATCCCAAGCCCATGAAAACCAATGAGAATGTCTTCTCCCCCTTTGGCATCGAAATGCCGAAAAAGGGAAAAGACCTACACTAGCGCCCCCAACCGCTCAGTAGTCATCGTCATCCTCGTCATCCTCGGCATCCTCATCCTCCTCCTGGTCATCATCATCCTGATCATAGTCATCATCATCGTCTTCAGGGACAGCAGGCCCTTTGCCGTGAGGGCGAGAAGAGGAAGAACCCTGGTACCCCAACCCGGAGGTGACATCAGCAAACGTCTTCCAATCCACCAGACTATCCTGTTGGGCATTCCATGCCCCAAATGAGAGTGTATGATCAGACTCTGTGGACTGTTGAGCCCCATGCTCATCATTGTATTCATCCTCACCATCCTCAGCACCCTATTCCTTGATCTCTTTGAGGAGCTTCTCAATGCGGCGGTTGCTTTGGTAGGATGCATGCTGCTGCTTGCGGATGTCGACATTCATGCAACAAAGGGTCCTCTCCCAAAAGCTAGCCTTCTTTACCCGCTCATGCACATAGTATCGAGTCATAGTAGGCATAGGGGAATTGGAGGCATTATTCCTCCAAACTCTAGGTGGGGAGGGAGCCCTCTCCGTCTCAATCTCCTTATCATCATCCCATAGCGACGCCTCGGAGCAGGCCCCATACTCCCCTTCTTCTGTAGTGTGACCAGAGTGTGCTCAGTGAGGTGTGTGGTATGCCATGTGGAGAATCATGCTCCTGGGAGTTGATAAGCCTCATAACCAAGGGTGCATATGGAGGAGATTTCTTGTACAGAATGGCATGGAACATCTCGTCGAAAATAAAGTCCATCACATCAATAGGTGCCGCATCTGCCTCAGGTCCAGCATTGAAGGTCCGGTGAGTGTGGTACAGAAGGTTGACAAGCCCACCCCTAATTGCATCATCATTCCTAGCACTTGGTGCAATGGTATGGCGGAAAATCATCAACATAAGGTTGTAGAGGGTCTTGAGTCCCTTGGACCCCCCCCCACAACACCATCATCATACAAAGGTGCCAGCTTCAACTTGTTCTCACCCAAAGCTGCAGAGTGCATGCTCAGCCCCACAGGAGTGGATACTTCATGAAAGGTCTCAAAGATGACGTTGGCAAAGTCATGAAATGTAGCTGTGCAGCGAGTGGTACCAGACATCCATACCATGGTCCTGTCAAGATCAGACCCAAACACAACGGTGGAATAAAACTGTTGTACAAGGTGGATATTGTAGTCTTCACGCAGCTCCATCAAGTTGTACAGTCCCAACTTCTCACAGATCCACAAAGCATCATTGAAGTAGGGGCTGAGGCGCATTTGCTCAACACTCATGAACTTCTGAGGGCAGATAGGTGATTTGGTGAGTACACCATACACATCCTTCATGAACATAGCCTGTTCTTTCCTCCAGTAACGAGGGTCCTCACTGGTACGAGGCAGCGCATAGAAATCTGTCTTTCTCAGCTCACAGTACTCCTCTTTATACATTTTGGCTAAGGACTGAAGGTTGTCATACTTGGCCCTCTTGGCACGGTCCTCCCGTTCAGCCCTCTCCTGATCCCTCTTCAAGTAAGATGCATCATGTGCCTGTTGTTTCTGGTTGGACGAAGGCACGATGAATTGACCCCTAGCTTCATCATAGCGAGGATTGCCCATTTGGGACTTGGCCTTGGTACGACGAGGACGACTAGAACCATCACATGTGAACAACAGTGAGGGAGATAACATGGAGATGAGTATATATGCCCCAAGAATGTAGTACAAGAGCTTTGATGCATTTCTGGTCTGTTTTGATTCACCAACACCGGAGTCTCCGCACCTCATATCGGAGTCTCCGTCTCAGGCCGGAGTCTCCGGTCCTGGGGACCGGAGTCTCCGTCCTGGACCGGAGTCTCCGGACCAGGGTCCGGAATCTCCGGTCGGGAGGCTCGGGCATGAGATGGGGAGATGCCTGTGGGGGTGAATCTAGCAGATCGGGAAATGCAACAAGGCTAAAGTACTAAAGTGCATGCAATCAAGTGAGTCCAATGGACAAATCAGCACCAATCCTCAAAAACACATCTAGGGATGAACCCTAGGAGAAAAAAAGTAGAGAGGAGGTGCCAGATCTGTCCATGGGATCAATTCCTCCGGTGGGAATGACCCAATGGAGGAGGAGGGAAGATTGGCCGGCGGCATGGCGGATCCCGAGGGATTCTTGACCTCCGGGGAGGATTTTTGGAAGAGGGGGCGACGGGGTGAAGAATGGGGAACTGCTGTACCAGTTCACCCCGACCCCTCTTCTTTAAGTGACAGAAACCGTCTGGACCGGAGACGCCGGTCTACACCGGAGACTCCGGTGTATGTACACCGGAGACTCCGGTCCTCCTCGACCAAAAGTTCCAGGAAAGGTGTTTTAGGGACATATATGAGAGATAGATAGTTTTTAAGATAGGGATAGGGCTTGGGTTGAGACATCAAACTGTGAAGATCCAACAAGAACCATAGGAATTCACAAAAATATTTAGAAAAAGCTCCAAGAGACTAGAATCAAGCAAATGACAAACGTGAGTAAGTACCAACCTCTCGAATGAGAGAGGGCGGTGGCCTCGGCCACCATATTTGAGTATACTCGGCTTGGCACCACGAAGATATATCTTGGGTCCATTACCAAAACTCATCATTAATCTCACATATCACTATATGATATTAAGAGGAATGATTTTTGATTGCTTTGGGCATAATGGGGGGAGGGATGGTCCAATCAATTAGGACCGCACTCCCCCTATATCCATGCCTACACCTAAACCAAATATGAGTTGAAACATAGGTGAGAGTGCAATAAAATCAAGTCAAGCTCCTTGAATCTACGACATTTAGTTCATTCCTCAAGTAGCAAAACCTTGCTTCATCAAGTGGCTTCGTGAAGATATCGTCAAGTTGATCTTTGGTTGATACATATGATAGATCAATATCACCTCGAGCAACATGATCTCTAATGAAGTGATGGCGAATCTCAATATGCTTTGTCCTTGTGTGATCCACCGGGTTGTAGGCAATCTTGATGGCACTTTCATTGTCACATAGAAGAGGCACTTTGTCACAATGGACACCGTATTCCTTTAAAGTTTTCCTCATCCATAGCAATTGGGTGCAAGCACTAGCAGCTGCCACATACTCGGCTTCAGCGGTGGAAAGAGATATGCAATTTTGCTTCTTGGAAGACCAACATACCAAGGACCTACCAAGGAATTGGCAAGCCCTGGATGTTGATTTTCTATCCTTGTCACCCACCCCCGAATCCGTGTATCCACAAAGAGCAAATGTTGAGACTCGAGGATACCAAAGACCATAAAATGGGGTATGAACCAAATATCGAAAGATTCTCTTGACCGACATTAAGTGGCTTTATTTAGGAGCCACTTGATATCTTGCATGCACACCTACACTCAACACAATATCGGGTCTAGATACACAAAGGTAAATCAAAGAACCAATCATAGACCGGTATACCTTTTGATCCACATCTTTACCATTTGGATTTTGTTCTAGATGAGTCTTTGTAGCCATGGGAGTAGGAGCTCCATTTAAATCTTGCATTTTGAATCTCTTGAGCATATCTTGAGTTTACTTGGCTTGATTGAACAATGTCCCTCCTCTAACTTGCTTGATATCAAAACCAAGAAATACTCTCAACTCTCCCATCAAAGACATCCGGAACCTACTAGTCATAAGCTTTGAGAATTCATCATTAAAAGCTTTGTTAGAAGAGCCAAAGATAATATCATCAACATATATTTGGCATACAAAAAGCTCCCCATTGACTCTCTTAGTAAAAAGAGTGGGATCGATTTTCCCAACCTCAAAGCCACGGTCAAACAATAACTCTCTAAGGTGCTCATACCACGTGTGTGGGGCTTGCTTGAGCCCATAGAGCGCCTTATCAAGTTTGTAGACATGGTTTGGTAAGTTGGGGTCCTCAAATCCCGAGGGTTGCTTAACATATACCAACTCATTTAATGGACCATAAAGTAATGCACTTTCTACATCCATTTGTTGTAACTTGAAATTATGATGTGCCGCATAAGCAAGGAGGATACGGATGGACTCAAGGCGAGCCACAGGTGCATCAGTTTCTCCATAGTCGATGCCTTCAATTTGAGAATACCCTTGTGCAACCAATCTAGCCTTGTTCCTTACTATAATTCCATGCTCATCTTGCTTGTTCTTGAATATCCACTTTGTTCCAATAACATTGCGGCAATCCTTTGGCTTCTCTACTAACTTCCACACTTTGTTTCTCTCAAAGTTGTTGAGCTCTTGGTGCATGGCTTCTAGCTAATCCGAATCTTCAAGAGCTTCCCACACTTTCTTTGGTTCAATCATGGAGATGTGTGCTTGGTGTTCACTAAACCTCTTCAATTGTGCTCTTGTGGAAATACCTTTCCTTAGATCACCAACTACATTTTGTAGAGAGTGATCTCTTAATTCCAGCATTCTTTCCTTTCTAGCTTCGCGATGAGCATGGATCTCCGTGTTGTTTCTTGGAGGACCCTCTTCATCATTTTGATCCTCGTCTTGACCATCAATTCGACCTTGATCATTGTCGGACTCATTCTCTTCATTTAGAGGCAAAGATTGACCTTGGTCTTGATCAAGTACTCTTCTAGCATCAGTTTCTGCTTGTCTCAAGGCATTTTGTACAGATCTTCCTTGAGTAATTGCCTTGGAACCACTTGACATCCTCGCGAATGAATCAACCTCCCCTTGACTTGAGTTATCACAATGATCATCATGATGAGGATCCACATCTTGTCTTTGGCTTGAGTCATTGTCCTCCTTGGTGGATGGATCTTATTGATGTTGTGAAGATGAGGGCTCCACTTGAGTGGAGCATAGTTCTTCTCGATCCGCCATAAGGGGTTCCTCAATGGGGCGGATATATCCCACACCCATTCTTCCTATGGCATCCTGAGGCATTTCATCATCTGCATCACAAGCATCAACACGCCCCCCTTGGGGATCATCATATTCTTCGGAGGTCACACTACAAGATTCTATGATGGCTCCGGAGAGCTTATCATAGATTCTATAAGTGTGAGATTTGAGACCATAGCCAACAAAAATACCCTCTAATGCTTTAGACTCGAATTTGGACAAACGAACACCTTTTATGAGATAGAAACACTTACAACCGAACACCCGGAAGTAAGATATGTTGGGATTGTTACCGGTAAGTATTTCATACGGAGTCTTGTCAATTTCTTTGCGGAGGTAGAGCCGATTTGAAGCATGGCAAGCGGTGGAGATGGCTTCGGCCCAAAAGTTGTATGGAGATTTAAACTCCGCCAACATGGTCCTAGCCATCTCAATAAGAGTCCGGTTCTTCCTTTCGGCCACACCATTTTTTTGAGGGGTGTATGCAGCGGAATATTGATGTTTAATCCCCTCATCACTAAGAAAATCATTCAAGGTGTAGTTCTTGAACTCGGTGCCATTGTCACTTCTTATGATCAAAACAGGAAGATTGTGTTGACGTTGGACCATGTTGATGAAGTCGATGAATGTATTTTGGGTCTCGCTCTTTAACTTGAAGAAATATACCCATGAGTATCTTGAAAACTCATCAACGATCACCAAGCAATATTTCTTCCCACCAAGACTTGCATGAGATGGAGGACCAAAGAGGTCCACATGGAGAAGCTCCAAGATCTTGGTGGACGAAATGCAGTTATTAGGCTTGTGAGGAGCATCATGCATCTTCCCTAGAACACATGCCCTGCAAACACGATCTTTGGCAAAGGAGACATTTTCTTTTAGTCCAACAATATGGCCCTCCTTGTGGAGACTTTGCAAAGTTCTAATATTGACATGGGCTAGTCGGCGATGCCATAACCAACCCACATCGGCCTTTCCGAATAAGCACATCGCACTCGTAGTGGCTTGCCCTGAAAATTCCACCACATACAAGTCATGTTCAACATACCCAACGAAAGCGCCACATGAGGACCACAAGATCATTATGTAAAAAGACGGAAAAACCCATCTTTCCAAGAGCACAGAATGAAAGTAAATTGTACCCAAGGGTATCAACAAGCATGACGTTCAAGAGTGTAATGTCGTGAGCAACCACAACCTTGCCGAAACCCAATACCTTATATTTTGACTTGTCGGCATATGTGACAGATATTTGATCATCATTTGGCTTTAATTCCTTGACAATAGATGAGCTTCTGGTCATATGACTTGTGCAACCACTATCAAGCACCCACTTTGGCCCTCCGGAAGCATATGTCTACAAAAGATCAAGCTAATTTTTAGGTACCCATTTTTCAATGGGTCCTCTTTTGTTAGCAACAAGGGTCTTGGGAACCCAAATGGACCAAGCAATATAACCATCATATGGGCCAACATATTGTGCATACACATCACCATAATAATCACGCATTAGAACATAGTGAGGGTTAGCACTACCGCAAAGTCATCATGAGACATAGTTTTACCACTTGTGGTCTTACTACCCACAATGGCCTTGTTAGTTTCTTGTGTGGGCCTGGCCTTCTTCTTCTTATTGTTCTTCTTCTTCTTCTTCTTCTTCTTCTTCTTAGAATTGGAGACAAATCCAATGCCCCCTTTATCACCACGAGGCCTTTGCTTACTCAAAAGATCATCAATGGACTTGTTGCCATGTGGAAATGTGGCCTTAGCAAGATCCCCCTTCAACCTAGAATTCTCTTCAAGAATAGTTGTACTACTAGATGGAATGAAGTTACTAGGTGAAGGAATATTGACCAATTGAGTTTGAAGAGTTTCATGGGACTTTGTGAGTGACAAGAGTTCACTTTTCAAAGCCTTGTGAGCCTTGTTAAGCAAACTAAAGTCCTCGAAAAGTTTTTCATGAACCACACCAAACTCAACCTTGTCCTTTTTAGCCCTTTTGTATTTAGCAATAGCATGATCACGCTCTTTGATGAGTTTGTTAACAATAACATTGTTTGCCTCATCAATCCCTTCAAGTTTTAATTCAAGAGACAACCTAGTCTCTTGTTCTTCTTCTAGAGCATTGTTTAGAGCCTCTAGTTCAATCATGTGTTCATGCCCAAGTTTACATCTTACATCTAGGAGCTCTTGTGTGTGGGAAAGTTGATCTAGGATGTTACCAAAATGTATCTTAGCATCCCCTTGTAGTTTAGTCATGAACTCATCAAAAGCAATTAATTCCTTTTTAACATCAAGAGACATCTCATCATCGGTTTCATCATTAGCTAAGGTAGTGGAGTGAGATGATGATGGTACCTCCGTTCCCCTTGCCATAAGGCAAGTGACGTTCTTGATGGGAGAATTCTCATTTGGAGAATCAAAGAGAGAGAATGTCAGAGTAGAGGTAGTAGCTAGAGCCGCCACACCATTAGACGTTTCCTCTTCCTCTTCTTCATCATCTTCATTGTCGGAGGAGTATTCTTCATGAGTGATCAAGACAATTTCTCCCGACTTCTTATTGATGGGATTCTTCTTGATGAAGGGTTTCTTGTAAGGTGCTTTGAGAGTCTTCTTCAACACAAGCTTACCCCCATGATCTTCTCTCTTCTCATAGGGACAACTTGCTACAAAGTGATAGCGGTCACCACAATTGAAGAAAGTTCTCAATCTAGTTGTATTTTCTCTTTTCCCATTTGGGTTGCTTTTTCTTTGCATTTCCATCTTGGCCTTGGCGGGGTTCTTCCAAAAGTTCTTTGCATAGAAGGCCATATATTGACTATGAGCAATCTTGACTTCATCGGGGTGGTCCATGGAGATCCCTTCATCACTATCATCTTCATCCCCATGGTCCACAACTTTGGCCTTCAAAGAAACATTGACAACATTGCTCATACCAAGGGCACGAGCACGGGCATCTTTGGCATTCTTGGCGGCAACCTTGAAAGCGGCCATCTCTTGCATAACTTCATTTGAGGTCATGAGATGGTAGTTGTGTCTTCCTTGTAGGCTCTTCAAGTCGGTGGGCTCAAAAGGCATGAGTGCACTCACATATTTCCTTTTTATCCATGCATCATCCACATGTGAGGCACCCACATTTCTAAAAGCAGTGGCGGTGGTCTTGAGCCTTCGGTACATGTCTTCGTGATCTTCACCTTCTTTCATGTAGAAGCCTTCGGCTTCATTGCTTAGAGCATCATATCGGTTCCTCCTCATACTCTCATTTCCAACAAACAATACAGTGAGGGCATCCCAAGCTTCCTTGGCAATGCTAAAGTGCTCAATGTGTGGATAATCCTTTGTCCCCAATCCTTGTTGAATCATATGCAAAGCAGTGGCATTGAGTTGACTATTGACAACCTCTCTTCTTGTCAAGTTGTTTGGATCCCCAATAAAGAGTCCATGCTCGATGATGTTCCATAGTTCAATGCAAGAGCTGCGCACATGAGTTCTCATTAGTGATTGCCATTGAGCAAAAGTAGCAGATTCTTCAATCTTATGTGGGTCACCTCTATTGTACACATGAGGGTGAGGGATTGGAGGGTCGGGAGAGTACCATGAATCATGGTGCTCACCCTTCCCACCATCATTGTCTGTGTGGAGGAATTAGTGTTGTCTTGTTTACCCCCCACCATCATATCCTCAAGGGATACCGAAGTATTCCCTTTAGGTACAACGGATGGTAGATCCTCTTGAGGAGATGGGGGTGATGAGCCATCTTTGTCTTTAAGAAGTTCCTCAAGCATCTTCTTGACTTCGTTGACCAAGGAAGAGCTCAATCTTGTTTCCAAGTTTTTGAGATCTTCCATGGTCACCGTGGTCGGCTCACCACCACCATCCCCATCGTGGCTACCCATATTCTCTTAGGCGGTAAAGCCCAAATAAAGAGCCGAGGCTCTGATACCAATTGAAAGGATCATATGGGAACCTAGAGGGGGTGAATAGGTGCTACTTAAATTTTTACTCCTTTTCAAATTAGGGTTTGACAGGAAAGGTAAATTCTCTAGAGTATGCAACTATGGTGAATTTACCTATATGTCAACCAAGCACAAGCTAACACAACACTAAGCAAGAACAAGTAAGTAAAGTGCGGTAAATGATAGAAGTAACCAAAGGAGTGGACACGGAGACACAAGGATTTGTTTCCCGTAGTTCCTTCCTTTTAAGGGAAAGTATGTCTACATTTGGAGAGGGGGTGGTTTCAAACCACCAATGCCATGAGAGGCCTCCCTTGTTCTCCGATGAATCTCACCCCAACGGGCTCGATTCACCTTCCACTATATTGGCAACCATCAAGGTGGAAGCCGGCACCTTTACAACAAGTTCGGGGAACACATCCACAACTTAATTGGAGGCTCCCAAATGCAAGCAAGCTGTCAAGACAAATCAAAGACAATCTTGTAAGAACCAAATCAAAGTTAGGGTTTCCAATGAAACACTAAAGCTTGGGGGCCTCAAGTGAATGAGGGGGAAATGAAGATCTCTCTTGGTGAAGATGTTGATCAAGGCCTCCTCCTTCGATTCTCCAAACATCAATGACTTTGGATGGTTGGATGAAGAGATCTTGTAGATTTGGTGGCTCTAATGGGGTTGGTGTTCTTGAGAAGCTCGAGCAGCTGGAGGAAGAAGGTAAGGGTCCCTTTTTATAGTGTAAGATCCCTCCTTTATAAAGGAAAAGGATCCCTGTGATTGCAATGCTAGTCCCTGGATCATTGCTAGCATCCATAGTTTAAGACGAAGTACACAGATACAAAGGTCATTTATTACATCCATTCCAGAGTTAAACATAGTCTTTACAACTCAAGACCACAGGCCTAATACAAGAGTTTGAATAAGTAAATAAATATAAGTCTTCATCTTCATGTGCCACAGGCAAACATGTTGAGTGTAGACTCATGACACCTAATCCTCATCAGAGTAACCTGCAACATCACAAGTTACAGCCACAGTGGGTCAATACTTTGGAATAGTATTGGCAAGTTATACCTTAGTAAATTTTAAGTGGACTATATTACTATATGCAATTTGGCTAAGTGTAGCTTGGCTTGCTTTGCTCAAAATAGGTTTTTCCTATTAGTTGAAATCACTAAGTTTTTCTTTGTCAAAACTTTTCCCAAGAAACCATCAATAGACATTGAGGTCCTTCACCCTTGTTCACCCACAAGTTTTTACTTAGAAGTTGGAGTGATGAGATTCTTGATAGCTTCCATGTCTTGATGCTCAAGTTGTCCATTGCCATGGACTTGGCTAAGTACTTAGATTTTCCATCTGCAGAGGTTGTGCACTTTCCCCACCAGACTTGGTTTCACCAAGACAGGACCTTTCAGAAGCCTTCCCTTAGACTAAATGGACGCGTTCCAACCTATCATTCCCACTACCACCAACTGTCCAAATGGCTAAGTTCTAGCAACCTATGTGATCCAGGCAGAGCCCATATTGCCAAGTGGCTGCACTAGAAGCTTCTCAACACTTGGCCTCTAAAATCTCTTTGTTCCTGGGTGGCATACCACAAGTGAGATACACAAGGTAAACCATATCCATGGTCCTTGTGTAACCCCTCCACCAAAAACCACCAATCAAGTCCCTTTCCACCCAGGTGATTCATTTACTTAGTTGTTTTATTAAGTAAAACATAAGTCCAAAGACTTTGAAATATTTTCACCATAGCATGTATATTTTACCAACCCTTGTTTGCTACTAGCTATTCTAAGCATGGCATAGATAGTAACTTAACTTAGAAATTCCCTAGCAATTCTACAACTACTTAGGATTTCCCAACATGGCATTTGGCAAAAAATAGTAACATGCAAGACTTAGCAAAATATTTCTAATGCTTAGTATAAAATATAGGGATGGAAATATTCATGAAGTACCACTTGCCTTGGTAGTTGGGAGAGTAGCACTCTTCATAATCACAATCACTAGCACCAAAGTCTACACAAAGAATATAGCCACAATCACATACAAGTCATATACAAGCAAAAATATATATGCATGCCTGCAAGATGCTAAGTGATGATTTTTGAAACTGAACCAAGCAAGTGCATAGTACTGAAACATAAACAAGTCAAAAACTTTCTAAACCAAGTTTATTTGACACTAAAACAATTACCTAAACAATTCATACAACTAAATAAGCCCTACACATGTTTTTGCAAAAGAAACCATTTTAACAGAAGCTAAAAACTAAACACATTGCATATTTAGAAAGGGCTTGTCTTCCTGAATCCAACGGTATAAAATTTGCCAAATTCTAACGTGGGAATCAAAAGTTATAGCTAAATAAAATTTGGATATAAATCTGATTTCAAATTCTATTTTTAAACAAACCCTAGCCACGCGTCTGTTTCCTATTGGCCCGTACCGGTTCAGGCGGATCGATCGACGTAGATCGTTGGATTTAAGTGAACATGCACGGCTCAGATCTAACATACCGCTTCGTTTAAGTGATTCTATTACACGCGTTGGATCTAGATCCCACGGCGCTTGATCAAACGACCAAGTTCTGGCGGCGCGCTCTGCCAGTGGCGGTGCCGGCGTTCTAGGTCGTCTGGGGAGGGGAGAGTGTGCTCACCAGAATCGCAGTGACGAGGCGAAGCTCAACGTGGCGGTGGCTTGGAAAGGGGCGTGCTGTAGAGGCCGTGTGATCTCGTCGGAGTGGATGACAGGGTCGGGCTCCGGTGGACGGCGACGTTCTGCTTCGCCCTAACGCAAACGGAGGGCATCAGTGTGTGCGCATAGGTCAGGCGAACAAGTCAGCGTCAAAGGGGAGGCACGGGGCGGTCGAATTTTACCTTAATCACTCGCCGGAGTTGGAGACGGCGTCGGTTGCTCACGGTGCTCGTTGAAGACGAAGCTCTGGATCACAAACAGACGGGCAAAGAGGATCAGGAGGTGCGCAAGGAAGTTGCGAAGCTGCTCGTATGAACCAGAGAGGAAGGGGCGCACGAGGTTTACCAGAATTGATCGCCGGAGTAGGCTCTGTCTGCGGCGGCGTGAGAGCGAATACTGGCAGCCTGGTGGCGAGAAGGGTGTGCAGTGTGGGGGGAAATGATCGCGAGGGGGAGAGGTTGTTATAGACGGAGCGGGGCGTGGAGTTACTCGCGGAATCAAGGGGATTTAACGCGGCAGTGACTGCGGCGAGTAACGGCGGCGAGAGCGGCGCAGGCGCGCGTGATTGACGAAGACGACGACGGGGTCACGGGTCCACTTGTCAGCGAAATAAACAGAAGGGAGGTGGGGTCCGAGCGTCAGTGACTCGCTGGGTGCGTCCGCGCGTGCGAGAGAGAGAGAGGGGACCCGGGTGGGCTAGCTGGGCCGGTTTCGCTGTTGGGCTAGAATAGGAGAGCCGGCCTTTTTCCTTTTCTTTAATCCTTTTCTTTTTCTGATTTGATTTTCTGGATTGAGTTTCAAATGAATTCAAACTCTTTTTGAATTCAAATCTTTTTGGGATTTTTGCAGTGTGCAACAATTACATTTCAGTACATAAAATCAAGTGGTCTCTCTGTTCAAGCTTGGTTCTTTTGAAATAACAAAATAAACAGTGCCATAGCACTAGAGTTGCAAATGTTTTGAAAATGGTTTTGAAACCATTTTATTTTGTAAAATTTTGTTCAAACTCTACACTCAATCCAATCAACAAGGAAACAAACAAACTTGGTTCTTAAAACACTAAGCTCTCAAATGAGGATGGGCATTTGATTTAAGTTTGCTCACATAAAATGATAGCACTATGTGCTTCTGTTTTCTTGAAATGAGTTTGAAATTGATCTCAATTCTATATGCATGCATGAATGATATGCAATCTTTGAAATCATGATTTTAGGGATGTTACATATAGGCAGCCCCCTCCACGAACCGTTTTCTGACCGTTGTAGAAAAGTCAGACTGGAGACTCCGGTCTGTAGACCGGAGACTCCGGCCAATCTCCGGACCAGCCTCCGGACCGCCCATCTGAATGACCTAGAACAATCCTGACCCAGCAACACCGGAGACTCCGGTCTTCCAACACCGGAGACTTCGGACTGAACAAGGTCCGGAGACTCCGGAGTATCCTCTGGTGCAAGCTCCGGACCCCTAGTCAGCCAGCCTAGATCCTGAAGACTCCACCGGAGACAAGTCCGGAAACTCCGGACCACACTGGAGACTCCGGTCCTGGCAGAACGGAGACTCCGGTCTGGAGTTTCCAGAAATGTGTCAAATGATTGAGAACTTTTCCCAAGCGTGAGGGTGCTGTTCATTTATCATAATACCAACCTGTGGACAATGACAAACTGTAAAATGATCTACTTGTTGTTAACAAACACCAAAAGTGATTATGACAATAAATGCCCTTTCAACTATGACAAGTCATCATAGACTCTATGATCATTTAGTCCTTGACTTGTAGTACCACTCTTTTCTTTGATTAGTATGCTTTGTTGCACTGCATGATTATGGCCATTATTGCTCTCTTAGTTGGTTGCTCCTAGTCTTTTGCTAGACTCCACTTGTATGATTAAGTTCTACTCATGCCTCCAACTCCCAAGAAACCAAGTTATTCCAAAGTGTCCACTATAAACTCCTATACATGGTGTGTTACACCATTACAAGTATATTCTTGTTTTCATATATCTTCCAATTAAAAACTATTTTGTTATGTGAAAACTTAGTGATTAAAGCCCTCACGAACTTGATGGCACACTTTATATTCTTTGCCCCTAATAAACTTGAACCATTGTGACAACTTTGTTGTATATGCTTGCACTTATAAGTTGGAATTAGCAGAACCGTGCTGTCATGGGGAACATTTTCAACATTGCACTTGTACTTTGTACTTAGATGATATCATGTTCTTTTGTCTATGGATGTCACCGGTGAAATAAAGAGGGAACTTGTAAGTCCATGGAGTTTGTATCCTGTGTTAGAGAAACGCCTAGGCCGCTAGTCTCAGCCATGCCTAATCATGGTGGAAACTTGCAGCATCACCATAGTAAGCTATCTATGAAGCATCCTCAATAAAAAGCTATGCATATGGTAAATAAAAAGATTGCTGAGATGCTCATTGTTTGTTAAGGGAAAGCTCATGTACCATGTGCAAGGGGTACCCTGTTGGCGATTCTCAATGATATGCAAATACTTACAATGACAAGAACTTACCTGGACCCAAAGTTGAGTATGCATGAGGTGTGGCTCTCGTATTCAAGGGGCTTGAGATTGCCAACTTATACTTCGTCAAGCATATACTCTAGCTTTGCCACTTTAAGCTTAACCACTTCAAGATGCTTATGATAGGGGCAATGAGGGTTGAAAGCTAACAAGTACCATAATTTTTGGAAGCTCTTTTTGAAACTTGAAATCCCTGCTTCCTTTACAAAAAGGCCTTTCTTCCACCATTATTTGAGTCTCCACCTTCTACCTTTAGGCACAATTAAGAGAGCATAGTTGTCATTCTGTGTGCAGTGTTCCAAAGCTTATTAATTGATGCATATTGTGATATTACTAGTTCTTGTGCTACTTGTTTCTCGTCACCCTTGTGAACTTTGCAGGTGTCCTATGCATCTATTTGCTACTCTATGAGGGACAAGCTAATTGCCACTATGCTATGTTTTTAATGCATGTTATTCATGATCTTTGTTTGTAGCCTTTAATGGTGCATGCATAGTTACTATGTCCTATTGTTAGAACTCGATCGTTCATGCACATGTTTAGAGTTCTTTGATCCCAGCTTTCAATGATTGCAAATGGTTGGATCTTTATTGTGAGGGTGCATGTCACCTAAAAAATTATTATTTTTATCACTTACCTACTAGAGGACGAGCAGGAGTTAAGCTTGGGGATGCTGATACGTTGGAAAACTATCTATAATTTTTGATGCTCCATGCTTGTTTAATATCTACTTTGATTTACTTGTCTACACTTTGAGGTGCTTTTTACATGTTTTCTGGTACTAACCTACTAACAAGTTGCAACAGTGCCAGATGCCTATTTTCTGCTGTTTTTGGTTTCAGAAAAGTTAGTAAAGAAATATTATCGGAATGACAGGACAAACGTCAAAGTCAATTACTTTCCGTGGGGAACAAGAAGTCCAGAGGAGAGCCGGAGGGTCCGGACAGGGTGGCCAGACCCACCCCAGGCGCGGGTGGGCCCCACCCCGCGCCTGGTGTGGCATCCCGCAAAACCACTACTAGAAAATCGCGTTGTTTTTGTGCATTGCATCATCATGACCGCATGCTCATGTCATCATGCCACATTGCATTTGGGCATCGTCATCATCTTGCATGTGCTTGTATAAAACTATTTTCGGAAAAACCGGTTCTTGTTTTCTAAACGCCCCGTCCTTATTCAAATGCAAACCCGGGTCGCCGGAATATTTTGTTTTGCCTGATATCGGGTTGCAAAAGCCTTGTTTGAAATAAATAAAAATATTTATTACTTTTAGTGGGGGCAGTCGAACGGGCCGACCCGACCCGAACGACCACCCCCAGAACCTAAAACGGCCCACCTAATCAGCCCCATCT
This sequence comes from Avena sativa, assembly GCA_916181665.1. NCBI lineage: Eukaryota > Viridiplantae > Streptophyta > Magnoliopsida > Poales > Poaceae > Avena > Avena sativa. The sequence continues at coordinate 262,220,511 of OV702284.1, read as the reverse complement.
AATTCCTAAACCTACCCACCTATCTACCCACACCCCCCCAGCCACATCACTCCCTCCAATCGGCTCTCGCCACCTCACCCTTGGCCACCCCCCCTCCAATCAAAATCTGCCACATCACCACACAGCCTCCTACCCCTTTCCCCCTCTCTCTCCTCTCTCCCCACCAGCCCCGCGCCTGGGCCCCACCACCTGCCTCTCCCTCTCAACCAACCACTCACGCACACCGACCGCCCCCCTGGAACCACGCCCTGCCCCGATCCCCACGCTTCCCCTGGGCCCCACCTACCGCGTGACCCACGCGCGCGACTCCCCCAGCCCCGTCTCTCTCTCCCCCGCGTCCCCTTCTCCCTCCTCTGGCTCCCTCCCTCGCAAGCTCCCGGCCACCACCCCGCTCACCTTCTCCCTCCCCTGCTCTCTGCGCCCGCGCGCCGGCGCGCCCGGCCGCGCCCCGGCCACCCCTCCTCCCCTCTGCCGCGCTCGCCCCTCCGCCGGACTCCCCCTACGCCGCCGCCCAACCACCGCTTCCGCGGCCGCCACCACCTCGCCTTCCTCCCCCGGCGCCCGCTCACGCCTCTCCACCCCGCGCCTGCCCCAATCCCCTCCTCCCGCCGCCGGCCCCTGCCTCGTCCGCCCGCGCCGACCTGACGGCCTCGCCCCCCCGTCACCCGTGCTCGGTCGCCCCACTCGGCCTCGCCTCCGCCCCGGCCCCGGCAGCCTCCTTCTCTCCACCCGACGCCGGCCTCTTCCCTGCTGCTCGCCGCCAAGCCCTCCCTCTGCTCCCCCGTCTTCCGCCACCGTTCGCCGCTCTAACCGCCGGCCTTCGCCGGACCCGACCTCCACCGTCAGCCTCAGGCCCCGCCACCGGTCCCTTCCCCGCATCGGGCCGCCAGCGCCCTGCCTCGCTGGGTCCTGGTAGCCCCGCGTCCGGCAGCTTCCTGTCCTCGATGCCAGCGCCCCAAGAGCTCCTTTGATCGGACGATGACCACGACACCCTTTGCCTATGAGGCATTGTGTCGATATGTTGTTGACGTGTTCCCTGTACGCTGTTGGCCTGTTTCCTTTGCTCGTTGTAACTCCAACGTCTATGTGTGCTAGCTCATCCGCGGAGTCTAAGACTCAAGATCTTCGCGGAGCCCTCATCCTTTTGGCCGAGGTGTTGTCCGAGAGAAAGGCCGTGTCAAGTCCGTCATCGACTTTGAAGCCGGAACCACATGTTGTCCTTCATGGATTCGTTGCACTCGGCGCTAAACCCCGAAGACCAATCCGGATACCTCGACACCCCAAGGTCTTCTACACGGACGACATGATCTTCGTCACGGACGCCGAGACCCCTGAACCCGAAGACCGATCCTATACCCGGTGCCGCGTCATGAACTCCGAAAACCCCGGTACCGGACAAGTTCGCCTTCGACCTCGAGTTCTTCTACACGGATACACTGAGTTCTCCAACGAGGACACCAAGGCCGTCAACATGAACCGAAGACCACGGATGCGCCAAGATCTCCCCAGTAATCCGAGAACGATTCCGGAGCCCGAGAACGATCCCGTCGAACCCCAGATCCGAACCCTGAGACCGGCCCCAAACCCCGGAACCCCAAGTTCGTCGAGACCCCTAATGTGTGCGCCCCTTCCCGAAACCCTATTTTATAACATATTACAACTTGTCGCATAATAATCGTCTTGCATGCATACATTCATGTGGTTTGGGGGCCTTATGCCGATTCACCTAATTAAATATGAGGCCCATATGCGGGCAAATCTAGTCTCATATTGGCCTCATTTAAATTTGTGTAGCGAACCGGTGCTATCTTTGGTCTTGCTAATTCAACATTTAAATTGCGGGGTAGCTAAATAACTCAAACCACTTAATTAATTGTCGGGACCCCGGTTCCGCTTAATATGACCTAATTGCATCGCACTTCTGCCATGTCATACATCATACATGCATCATGCCGATCTTCTGCCGTTGTATTAAATATTGCATCCGGTGTTTATTCTAGTGATTTGCTTCTTCGCGGATAAGGCCGTTGAGTTGTTGTGAGCTTCGCCCCGATCTTCGGTTGAACCTTCGACAATGTTTTCAGGCGAGCATCTCCCCCTTTCTACCTATCTTACTTTTATAGTATTTATTCCCTCCTGTTGATCTATTGCTATCTGTGTTGCGATGCTCTAGTTTCCGTACCCTTGATATTACTTGCAGCCTTATATTGCCTTGGACACATCCTATTACCTGTTGTTTGGTAGATAGTTGGACTTGCGCGTCGTAGTCGCTTGCTCAAGTGATGTTGCGTGTCGTCAAGTGCCTCAGTTGTTGATGTATTGCCGCATGTTGATATTGGAGATGATCATGGTTTTACTTATCGTTCACTTTAATTCCTGTTTAACAACTAAAATTGAAATAAGCAGAGGCACCGGTGGGTGATAGAAAATATTTGGTTTCCGAACGCCCACTTGTGTCCCGTAGGACCCCGAGTACTTGATACCTGTTCCTTGATTTATCGCGCTATCAACATCCGGGAGGTATATGGGACCCCCCTGAGCCAGAGCTTGATTCAGTCTTATTTCTTGGGGCCACAAACTAGTTTGAGGTTTTATTTACTATCCTGTACTTATGCCATGCTACTTCTGTATTTACGATTGTGCGAGGAGCACACTGTACTGTTTAGGAATTGTGACCCGTTTTCGCGGTATCGACAAGCCCAGCCACACTTTCGGGTTCCCAGTCGTTTACAGCCGGCCCCACAAACCTTGAGGCCGTCTCGAAGTCAGCTAACTTCGTTGCGGGTCTACTTTAAGGGGTGGCCCCCTGAAATATTTCTGAATCCTGTGATTGCTTTGTCGTGAAGGCCTCGTTGGGTTTTGATTTGGTTTTTCCGAGGTTGATCGAGTGTGTGTTGCTATTGGTGCACCCCGGCCGGGTAAAACTTTCTGAAAGCCGTGTCCGCGGTTATGGACGACTTGGAGCACAGTATCTCGACCATAGACAAGCATAACTAAAGTTTATTGCTCTAAATTTGACTTTATAATGACTAGTAATCAGCTTCACTATAACGGAATGGCTAAATAAAACTGCCAACAATTGCTTGTTTGGGTTGTCACTGGCGACCATTGTACCTGACTAGTAAGTATTGCAACGACAACGGAATGGCTAAATAAAAGTGCCAACAACTGCTGGGTTTTGGGTTTATCTCATGCTATCTGTATCTGATTAGTAATTGTTGCAACTACAACGGAAGGATTAACTAAAAGTGCCCACTGCTTATTTTATCAGGATGATTATCCAAATCTGACTAGTAATTGCTGCAACGATAACTGAATAAATAAAACTGCCAACTGTGTGAGTTCCTCGGTTGACTTCCTCGTTTGGTCTCGAGGGGGAAACGCCAGGATGGGTTTGTTTGTTGATGGTATCAGGTTGGATCCGAATAGGTCTTCCTCACCCCTCTCTGATAGCCGCCAGTAGTATCGAGTCTCTATAGGTTGTTTAGTGCTTGCTGCCGCTGCCGCTTCAGTCCACCATACCTATGTAGGCGAGGACCGCCGAATTCTAGTCTCGCCGTGTACTGGCCTCAGTACTGACGCTCCTCTTTTCCCTTTGCCCTTTGTCGGCACCCCTTTTGTTTAAGCAGGTTTTGGGATCGACGTCGTTAGCAGGGTTACCCTTCCGGCTTGGCCTGGGCAGGGTTATGGACGCCATTGGTTCTTCTTCAGGGCTCTTAGCCCCATTTGCATCTTGTCCGTAGTCGGACGCTATATCATTTCCAGGTGATTTGGATCTTTGTATATTATATCTGTATTCTTGACTCATTGAGTCGCTGTTATATATATCTGTTCTGTGGGTCCCATCGAGGACTGTTGTGTAATGTTATTACTTCGTTTTCCACCCGCACGAAAGTGCCTGGTGGGCACCTTTGAATCGTTTCTATGCGGGTTTGGCGGGTTTTCGCTAAAACTTGCATAGGTCCGATTCTGAGGGTGTTACAGAGTGGTATCAGAGCTCAGCAGTTGCGATACCCCACAAGTCCAGCCTGTAGGATAACCTAGCTAACGGCCGAAGTAGTGTCAAAACTATTTTTGCAAAATCGGTTGGATAGTTCTGGTTAGGTCTGATTTTACTCCTTACCCCTCTGCTATTCTCCTCTTATCTCTACGTGTTTTGAATCCGCTCTCGTCTATTTCTTTGAGTCCAGGAATTCTCGTGGTTGGGTTTCCGTCGCACCTTTAGGGTTTCGCTTCCTCCTTTGTTAACGGTGTTCTACCATCCGGTGTTCAAGCTGCCTGAGGAATCCGTCTGCTGTGGTACCATCCTTTGTTCCTTGTTTGTGCCTTCCGGTGTTTTCCGACGCGACGACATCATCTACGCCAGATCCGATGCAGAGTCTGCATCACTCCTTTGTTTCTGTACCTCGCTTGTCGAGAATCTTCAGTCTGATTCCGAGAGTTGGTTGCATAATTCGCCTATTCGTGTGCCGAGTAATGGTTTGGGTGCGCGATGGACTGATCACCATCCGACTACCCTTATCATTCGCTCATGTACATCGAATCAGTGGATCCAGCGATTTTACTCCGTCCACGGAAGCTAGAGGTGGCTTTATTGCTGATACCTCTACCTTCGACCTTTTGTTCCCGGAGTGTTCTCCCGACGATCACGAACAACGACCTCTTGTTAGTGGTGTCACGAGGATCTACGCGAAGCGCGAGAAGATGCAGATCGCTGACCTTCCTTCCGGTACCATGAGGCGGATCTCGAGGGCGAGATCCATTGTTAGTGGTGTCGAATTGTGGCATCCCGCAAAACCACTACTAGAAAATCGCGTTGTTTTTGTGCATTGCATCATCATGACCGCATGCTCATGTCATCATGCCACATTGCATTTGGGCATCGTCATCATCTTGCATGTGCTTGTATAAAACTATTTTCGGAAAAACCGGTTCTTGTTTTCTAAACGCCCCGTCCTTATTCAAATGCAAACCCGGGTCGCCGGAATATTTTGTTTTGCCTGATATCGGGTTGCAAAAGCCTTGTTTGAAATAAATAAAAATATTTATTACTTTTAGTGGGGGCAGTCGAACGGGCCGACCCGACCCGAACGACCACCCCCAGAACCTAAAACGGCCCACCTAATCAGCCCCATCTAATTCCTAAACCTACCCACCTATCTACCCACACCCCCCAGCCACATCACTCCCTCCAATCGGCTCTCGCCACCTCACCCTTGGCCACCCCCCCTCCAATCAAAATCTGCCACATCACCACACAGCCTCCTACCCCTTTCCCCTCTCTCTCCTCTCTCCCCACCAGCCCCGCGCCTGGGCCCCACCACCTGCCTCTCCCTCTCAACCAACCACTCACGCACACCGACCGCCCCCCTGGAACCACGCCCTGCCCCGATCCCCACGCTTCCCCTGGGCCCCACCTACCGCGCAACCCACGCGCGCGACTCCCCCAGCCCCGTCTCTCTCTCTCCCGCGTCCCCTTCTCCCTCCTCTGGCTCCCTCCCTCGCAAGCTCCCGGCCACCACCCCGCTCACCTTCTCCCTCCCCTGCTCTCTGCGCCCGCGCGCCGGCGCGCCCGGCCGCGCCCCGGCCACCCCTCCTCCCCTCTGCCGCGCTCGCCCCTCCGCCGGACTCCCCCTACGCCGCCGCCCAACCACCGCTTCCGCGGCCGCCACCACCTCGCCTTCCTCCCCCGGCGCCCGCTCACGCCTCTCCACCCCGCGCCTGCCCCAATCCCCTCCTCCCGCCGCCGGCCCCTGCCTCGTCCGCCCGCGCCGACCTGACGGCCTCGCCCCCCCGTCACCCGTGCTCGGTCGCCCCGCTCGGCCTCGCCTCCACCCCGGCCCCGGCAGCCTCCTTCTCTCCACCCGACGCCGGCCTCTTCCCTGCTGCTCGCCGCCAAGCCCTCCCTCTGCTCCCCCGTCTTCCGCCGCCGTTCGCCGCTCTAACCGCCTGCCTTCGCCGGACCCGACCTCCACCGTCAGCCTCAGGCCCCGCCACCGGTCCCTTCCCCGCATCGGGCTGCCAGCGCCCTGCCTCGCTGGGTCCTGGTAGCCCCGCGTCCGGCAGCTTCCTGTCCTCGATGCCAGCGCCCCAAGAGCTCCTTTGATCGGACGATGACCACGACACCCTTTGCCTATGAGGCATTGTGTCGATATGTTGTTGACGTGTTCCCTGTACGCTGTTGGCCCGTTTCCTTTGCTCGTTGTAACTCCAACGTCTATGTGTGCTAGCTCATCCGCGGAGTCTAAGACTCAAGATCTTCGCGGAGCCCTCATCCTTTTGGCCGAGGTGTTGTCCGAGAGAAAGGCCGTGTCAAGTCCGTCATCGACTTTGAAGCCGGAACCACATGTTGTCCTTCATGGATTCGTTGCACTCGGCGCCAAACCCCGAAGACCGATCCGGATACCTCGACACCCCAAGGTCTTCTACACGGACGACATGATCTTCGTCACGGACGCCGAGACCCCTGAACCCGAAGACCGATCCTGTACCCGGTGCCGCGTCATGAACTCCGAAAACCCCGGTACCGGACAAGTTCGCCTTCGACCTCGAGTTCTTCTACACGGATACACTGAGTTCTCCAACGAGGACACCAAGGCCGTCAACATGAACCGAAGACCACGAATGCGCCAAGATCTCCCCAATAATCCGAGAACGATTCCGGAGCCCGAGAACGATCCCGTCGAACCCCAGATCCGAACCCTGAGACCGGCCCCGAACCCCGGAACCCCAAGTTCGTCGAGACCCCTAATGTGTGCGCCCCTTCCCGAAACCCTATTTTATAACATATTACAACTTGTCACATAATAATCGTCTTGCATGCATACATTCATGTGGTTTGGGGGCCTTATGCCGATTCACCTAATTAAATATGGGGCCCATATGCGGGCAAATCTAGTCTCATATTGGCCTCATTTAAATTTGTGTAGCGAACCGGTGCTATCTTTGGTCTTGCTAATTCAACATTTAAATTGCGGGGTAGCTAAATAACTCGAACCACTTAATTAATTGTCGGGACCCCGGTTCCGCTTAATATGACCTAATTGCATCGCACTTCTGCCATGTCATACATCATACATGCATCATGCCGATCTTCTGCCGTTGTATTAAATATTGCATCCGGTGTTTATTCTAGTGATTTGCTTCTTCGCGGATAAGGCCGTTGAGTTGTTGTGAGCTTCGCCCCGATCTTCGGTTGAACCTTCGACAATGTTTTCAGGCGAGCATCTCCCCCTTTCTACCTATCTTACTTTTATAGTATTTATTCCCTCCTGTTGATCTATTGCTATCTGTGTTGCGATGCTCTAGTTTCCGTACCCTTGATATTACTTGCAGCCTTATATTGCCTTGGACACATCCTATTACCTGTTGTTTGGTAGATAGTTGGACTTGCGCGTCGTAGTCGCTTGCTCAAGTGATGTTGCGTGTCGTCAAGTGCCTCAGTTGTTGATGTATTGCCGCATGTTGATATTGGAGATGATCATGGTTTTACTTATCGTTCACTTTAATTCCTGTTTAACAACTAAAATTGAAATAAGCAGAGGCATCGGTGGGTGATAGAAAATATTTGGTTTCCGAATGCCCACTTGTGTCCCGTAGGACCCCGAGTACTTGATACCTGTTCCTTGATTTATCGCGCTATCCATATCCGGGAGGTATATGGGACCCCCCTGAGCCAGAGCTTGATTCAGTCTTATTTCTTGGGGCCACAAACTAGTTTGAGGTTTTATTTACTATCCTGTACTTATGCCATGCTACTTCTGTATTTACGATTATGCGAGGAGCACACTGTACTGTTTAGGAATTGTGACCCGTTTTCGCGGTATCGACAAGCCCAGCCACACTTTCGGGTTCCCAGTCGTTTACAGCCGGCCCCACAAACCTTGAGGCCGTCTCGAAGTCAGCTAACTTCGTTGCGGGTCTACTTTAAGGGGTGGCCCCCTGAAATATTTCTGAATCCTGTGATTGCTTTGTCGTGAAGGCCTCGTTGGGTTTTGATTTGGTTTTTCCGAGGTTGATCGAGTGTGTGTTGCTATTGGTGCACCCCGGCCGGGTAAAACTTTCTGAAAGCCGTGTCCGCGGTTATGGACGACTTGGAGCACAGTATCTCGACCATAGACAAGCATAACTAAAGTTTATTGCTCTAAATTTGACTTTATAATGACTAGTAATCAGCTTCACTATAACGGAATGGCTAAATAAAACTGCCAACAATTGCTTGTTTGGGTTGTCACTGGCGACCATTGTACCTGACTAGTAAGTATTGCAACGACAACGGAATGGCTAAATAAAAGTGCCAACAACTGCTGGGTTTTGGGTTTATCTCATGCTATCTGTATCTGATTAGTAATTGTTGCAACTACAACGGAAGGATTAACTAAAAGTGCCCACTGCTTATTTTATCAGGATGATTATCCAAATCTGACTAGTAATTGCTGCAACGATAACTGAATAAATAAAACTGCCAACTGTGTGAGTTCCTCGGTTGACTTCCTCGTTTGGTCTCGAGGGGGAAACGCCAGGATGGGTTTGTTTGTTGATGGTATCAGGTTGGATCCGAATAGGTCTTCCTCACCCCTCTCTGATAGCCGCCAGTAGTATCGAGTCTCTATAGGTTGTTTAGTGCCTGCTGCCGCTGCCGCTTCAGTCCACCATACCTATGTAGGCGAGGACCGCCGAATTCTAGTCTCGCCGTGTACTGGCCTCAGTACTGACGCTCCTCTTTTCCCTTTGCCCTTTGTCGGCACCCCTTTTGTTTAAGCAGGTTTTGGGATCGACGTCGTTAGCAGGGTTACCCTTCCGGCTTGGCCTGGGCAGGGTTATGGACGCCATTGGTTCTTCTTCAGGGCTCTTAGCCCCATTTGCATCTTGTCCGTAGTCGGACGCTATATCATTTCCAGGTGATTTGGATCTTTGTATATTATATCTGTATTCTTGACTCATTGAGTCGCTGTTATATATATCTGTTCTGTGGGTCCCATCGAGGACTGTTGTGTAATGTTATTACTTCGTTTTCCACCCGCACGAAAGTGCCTGGTGGGCACCTTTGAATCGTTTCTATGCGGGTTTGGCGGGTTTTCGCTAAAACTTGCATAGGTCCGATTCTGAGGGTGTTACAGAGTGGTATCAGAGCTCAGCAGTTGCGATACCCCACAAGTCCAGCCTGTAGGATAACCTAGCTAACGGCCGAAGTAGTGTCAAAACTATTTTTGCAAAATCGGTTGGATAGTTCTGGTTAGGTCTGATTTTACTCCTTACCCCTCTGCTATTCTCCTCTTATCTCTACGTGTTTTGAATCCGCTCTCGTCTATTTCTTTGAGTCCAGGAATTCTCGTGGTTGGGTTTCCGTCGCACCTTTAGGGTTTCGCTTCCTCCTTTGTTAACGGTGTTCTACCATCCGGTGTTCAAGCTGCCTGAGGAATCCGTCTGCTGTGGTACCATCCTTTGTTCCTTGTTTGTGCCTTCCGGTGTTTTCCGACGCGACGACATCATCTACGCCAGATCCGATGCAGAGTCTGCATCACTCCTTTGTTTCTGTACCTCGCTTGTCGAGAATCTTCAGTCTGATTCCGAGAGTTGGTTGCATAATTCGCCTATTCGTGTGCCGAGTAATGGTTTGGGTGCGCGATGGACTGATCACCATCCGACTACTCTTATCATTCGCTCATGTACATCGAATCAGTGGATCCAGCGATTTTACTCCGTCCACGGAAGCTAGAGGTGGCTTTATTGCTGATACCTCTACCTTCGACCTTTTGTTCCCGGAGTGTTCTCCCGACGATCACGAACAACGACCTCTTGTTAGTGGTGTCGCGAGGATCTACGCGAAGCGCGAGAAGATGCAGATCGCCGACCTTCCTTCCGGTACCATGAGTTTGCGGGGATCCGATGGATATTGAGATTATTGTGTTGGTTTGATTAATGGTTTTGTCTTTATGATTCTATCATGTCTGTGTTGTTTGTGATCTTGCATGCTCTCCGTTGTTAGTAGCTATCTTGGACAAGTAGTTGCTAGTGACTCCAAGAGGGGGTATTTATGCTCGATAGTGGGTTCATGCCTCTAGTTTCCAAGGGAAGTGACAATAATCTCTTCGGTTTTATATGTGTTGTTGCTACTAGGGAGAAAACAACGGTCTCTTGTTCATGGAACATGTGGACTGTTTACCTTACACACTTTGCTTCAAGTAGTTGTCTGTTGCTTGCAACTTAATACTGGAGTGGGTTCGGATGATAACCTGAAGGTGGACTTCTAGTCATAGATGCAGTTGGATGGCGGTCTATGTATCTTGTTGTATTGCCCAATCAAATCTCATAGGATCTTTCTGACTAGTATTGCATTGTTATGCCTTGCTCAGTTCCTGTCAATTTCCCTGCTGTAATTTGTTTATCCTTCATGCCATGTTGTTTATCTAAGGAGAGAACCTCTAGTGAACTATGGACCCCGGTCCAATCTTTACCATTGATACATCTTCCGTTATTACTCTTTCACTTGTTGCAAACCATTACCTTCCACACCATACGTTTAATCCTTTGTTACAGCAAACCGGTGAGCTTGACAACCTCACTGATTCGTTGGGACAAAGTCTTGAGTTTGTGTTGTGCAGGTCTCCACGTTGCTTGCAACACCTTTGAGACGTTTCCTTCCTCCTTCAAGTTCGATAACCTCGGTCTATACTGAGGGAAACTTGCTGCTGTGCTCATCACACCTTTCTCTTGGGGTTCCAACGAAGTGTCCCACGTCAACACTGGGTGCACGCACCAACTACATCTGACAAGGTTCAGAACAAGTTTAAGGAAACCAAACTTGCCTTTGTGGGATGCGTTCTGAGTGTTCTTGACAACAAGTTGTTTGATGTGTATATGCAAATCAAAGATGGAAAAGAGCTCTAGGAGGCACTGAACGCTAAGTTTGGTGTAGCAGATGTTGGTAGTGAGCTGTACATCATGGAGAACTTTCATGATTACAAGATGGTTAACAACCGTTCTGTAGTTGAGCAAGCTCATGAGATATAGTGCTTTGCCAAGGAGCTTCAAATCCTCAAGTGTATCTTACCCAACAAGTTTGTGGCTGGGTGCATTGTTTTGAAGTTGCCTTATTCGTGGAGGAATTCGCCACAACTCTCAAACACAAGAGATAGGAGATATCGTTTGTAAACCTGATAGCGTCTCTTGATGTTGAGGAGAAGGCTCGGGCTAAGGACACTGCTGAGAGAGGAGGCGAGGGTCAGTCTAGCGCCTACATGGCGCAGAACAAGACCTTCAGCAATAACAAAGATAACTATAAGCACTCGTTCAACAAGCCTGAAAAGACTACAACCTTCAAGACGAATAAAAAGTCGAACAAGGCCGAGCTATGTTGTTATTCATGTGGAGAGCTCGGCCACTTTTCCAAGGACTACCCAGAATGTGCAAATCGCAGAAGGAAAGGTGGGAAGGCTGTCAATGTCGTGACCGCTAGCAACACTGATGGGTATGGTAATTTATTTACCGTCCTTTCAATATTTCAATCACCATGTTGGTGGATTGATATGGGTTCTAATGTTCACATGTGTGTTGACATCTCAATGTTCACTTATCAGGTCGCTCGGGATTCATCCGTCCTAATGGGGAATGGATCACATGCTTCTGTTCGTGGTATTGGCACGGTGGATCTAAAGTTTACTTCCGGAAAGATCGTGCAACTGAGAAACGTGTAGCATGTCCCTACTATGAACAATAATATCGTTAGTGGCTCCCTTCTATGCAGAGATGGGTTTAAGGTTGTGTTAGAGTCCAATAAATTCGTTGTTTCAAAACATGGACAATTTATTGTTAAAGTTTATGAGTTCGGAGGCTTGTTCCGATTTTCACTTTCAGAGTTTTGCAATAAATCTGTGAATCATATTTGTGGTGGTGTTAATGACGATACCAGTGTTTGGCATTCTTGTTTATGTCACATTAATTTTGGTTTGATGTCTCGGATGTCTAGTATGAGTTTAATTCCGAATTTCACTATTGCCAAAGGTTCTAAGTGCCATAGTTATGTGCAATCAAAGCAACCTCGAAAGCGTCACAAGGCTGCCGAGGAGAGAAACTTGGCACCTCTAGAACTCATACATTCTGATCTATGCGATATGAATGGTGTGTTGACAAAAGGTGGAAAGAGATATTTCATGACGTTGATAGATGATGCTACTAAATTCTGCTATGTTTACTTGTTGCACACTAAAGATGAGGCTTTAGACTACTTTAAAATCTATAAGCCCGAAGTTGAAAATCTACTAGAGAGAAATATCAAGAGTTTTAGGTCGGATCGTGGTGGTGAGTATTTTCCCAAAATATTTGACGAATTCTGTGAGGAACACAGAATTATTCATGAGAGGATGCCTCCCTACTCGCCCCAATCAAACGGGGTTGCCGAGAGGAAAAACCGCACGCTGACTGACTTTGTGAATTCCATGTTAGCCACTGCTGGTTTATCAAAGGCATGGTGGGGGAGGCTTTGTTGACTTCATGTCATGTCCTGAATAGAGTTCCTAACAAGAATAAAGAAAAGACCCCTTATGAGGAGTGGGCTGGAAGAAAACCATCACTTTCGTATTTGCGCACTTGGGGCGTTTGGCGAAGGTTCACATACCGATTCCCAAGAAATGCAAGCTCGGACCTAAGACAGTGGATTGTAGCTTTCTAGGATATGCTCCAAGGAGTGTAGGCTATAAATTTTTAGTGGTTAAATCTGAGGTACCTGATATGCATGTTGATACTATAATGGAATCTCATGATGCAACATTCTTTGAGAATATATTTCCTATGAAAGATATGCATAGCATTGGCAGAATTTCTTCTGAAATACTTCCTGAATCTAGTGCATCTATTGAGAATTTTGAACAACCACATGAGGAAGTCCTTGAGAAGGTGACGATGAACCTCTCATGAGGAGTAAGAGACAGAGGATTGCAAAATCCTTTGGTAATGATTTCATCGTGTACCTTGTGGACGATACTCCCAGATCCATTGCAGAGGCATATGCATCTCATGATGCAGATGATTGGAAAGAAGTCGTCCAAAATGAGATGGACTCGATTATTTCTAATGGAACTTGGGAATTATAAGAATGACCCTATGGTTGCAAATTTGTGGGCTATAAGTGTGTGTTCAAGAAGCTAAGGCCTGATGATACTATTGAGAAGTACAAGGCGCGGCTTGTAGCTAAGGGCTACACACAGAAATAAGGCGAAGATTACTTTGACACCTATTCACCTGTCGCTAGACTAACCACCATTCAAGTAATACTATCCCTGGCTGCCTCTTATGGTCTTCTCGTTCATCAAATGGACATGAATACAACTTTCCTTAATGGAGAGTTGGAAGAGGAGATCTATATGGATCAACCGGATGGGTTTCTGGTAAAAGGTGAAGAGACAAAGGTGTGCAAGTTATTAAAATCTTTATAAGGCCTGAAACAAGCACCTAAGCAATGGCATGAGAAGTTTGACATAACTCTACTTTCTGCTGGCTTTGTCATTAATGAGGCCGATAGGTGTGTTTACTATCGCCATGGTGGGGGCGATAGCGTTATATTATGTTTGTACGTGGATGACATTCTGATCTTTGGTACAAACATGAAAGTGATAAATGAAGTCAAGTATTTCCTGTCAAAGAGTTTTGATATGAAAGATCTGAGAGAGGCTGATGTGATTCTAAACATCAAGCTTATTAAGAACGAGAATGGGATTACTTTAACGCAATCTCATTATGTTGAGAAGGTCTTGAGACGATTTGGTTTTATTGATGGCAAGACTTCTCCAACACCTTATGATCCCAGTATGACATTACTGAAGAATAAGAAGGAACCAACAGATCAGTTGAAATGTTCACAAGTTGTTGGTTCTCTCATGTACTTAGCAAGCGCTACAAGACCCGATATCTCTTTTGCTGTGAGAAAGTTGAGTAGGTTCATGTCTAACCCGAGTATTGATCATTGGCATGCACTTAAAAGGGTCTTGCGCTATCTATGTGGTACAATGAGCTATGGGATTCACTATTCAGGACACCCTGCTGTGCTTGAAGGATATAGTGATTCGAACTGGATCTCTGACATTGATGAACTGTACGCCATGAGCAGGTATGTGTTTACTCTTGGAGGTGGTGCGGTGTCATGGAGATCCCGTAGACAGACCATATTGACGAGGTAAACTATGGAAGCAGAGCTTACTGCTTTAGACACAGCCACTGTTGAGTCAGAGTGGCTGCTTGAGCTCTTGATGGACTTGCCTGTGGTTGAGAAACATGTGCCGGCAATCCTTTTGAATTGTGACAACCAAACTGTTATTATAAAAGTGAACAATTCTAAGGATAACGCGAAGTCATCAAGACATGTGAAGAGACGTTTGAAATCTGCCAGGAAATTGAGAAACTCCGGAGTAATAACTGTTATGTATATTCAAACAGACAAAAACCTGGTAGATCCCTTTACAAAGGAACTATCACGAAATGTGATATAAAATGCATCGAGGGAGATGGGGTTGAGACCCATGGATGTCACACCTAGTGGTAACCCAACCTATGTGATCAGAGATCCCGTGAATTAGGACCTGGGAAGAACAAGCTAGTGGTTTGACCGAGGAGAGTAGATGGTAACCCTCTCTATGTGAAGATGCATAACTCTCGTAATCTATAAGGCAGGTTGGAAACATGCTTTAATGTGTTTCTGTTGGCTTTAACTAGCAAAGATGCCGTCCTATAGGGCATTCTTGAACAAACACACCTATATGAGCTCGACTATAAACGTTGCAGTCTATGAGACTTGGGTGATCTCTAGTAAACTCATGAAGAGACCAGGGAGTATGACGCATATTCTCCAACTCGCGGGGTAGGCTACTGGCAGCCAGGTACTAGTTATGATTTTGAGTGAAATCTATTGGCACCAAACTTGCAATTCAAGGTTCGTCCATTGTTCAAGTTGTTGATAGATGTAGTTCAAGATTCTAGGCAGAAGTTCAACTTAACAGTCTCTGCTGAAACACTAGTATATAAACAAATAGCGAGGATTGGAAAATCTTCAAATGGGCATTTGATATCTGGTGGGGGATTGTTAGAAATAATGGGCTAAGTCATTAGACCCATGTGTGATTTCAGATTTTCCCTAAATCTCAAAGCCCATGTATGTGGAAGCTCATATGTGATTTGGCCCAAGTTGGTGGCAGCTCACATGTGTGTGGCAAGAGCAGTGGGAGCTAAAGTTTAGTATCACATGGAAAGTTGGAGGAGAGTTGCACCACCTTATAAGGTGGAGTGTTGCACCACTTTGTAAGTGAGTGACAATAAGGGAGCTACATGCATTCTCCTCCTCCTTCGACGCCGCTCGCACGCATGCTCGCCTCGTCACGACACGCGCGCGTCGCGGGTTGCGGGTTACGGGAATCTCGCCGAGCCGAGCTTTATTTTTCTTCTTAGGAAAATGTGTGCGGTTAGACAAACGTGTCAACAGTTAGTGGATTCAGGTCACTCCCAGATCGTGGGCTATCTGTAACCGATCCGAATGTGCACGACGTGGGCTTGGTCGACTTCGTGTCCTGTACGGAATTTCCGAGCCGCTCTATATAAATGCATGTGCGGCTTCTACAATGCACCACACCGAACCAATCTAGGGTTTTGCAATCCTCTCTTCTTGCACCGTCACCGTAGTCTACTCCATCCTGCTTGCCGACGTGCACCGGCGGTCAGGAGAGCAGGTCTACGGAACCACTTGTCTTTGTGATCCTGTACGGGAGAGGGCGAATAAGATTTTGGGAAGCGCTCTACGCGACTACTCAAGTTCGTCATCACGGCGCGTCTTCCTAGTTGTCAAGCCAGACCTACTGCACATCGAGTTCTTCGACAGGCTACTGCACCAACGGCGACTACATCGACAACTGATCAGTACGTACACTATCATCAGATCTGTTTTTTACTATGGTTGTTAGTACATATACATTGCTACTGTTCATGTTGATCAATACATCTAGTATGTTAGAGGTTCACGTGATTGTATCTGTTGTTGTCGTGATTTATATTCTGAAATTAATCGTGAAAATTATGCCTAATAATCCAACAGAAACACCGTTTACAATTAGTACTGGTACATGTATTCTTGCTGCCATCTTTATTTCAGATTGCAATTACCACTTATAATCATTCATATTACTTGTATTTCACTATCTCTTCGCCGAACTAGTGCACCTATACACCTGACAAGTGTATTGGGTGTGTTGAGGATACAAGAGACTTCTTGTATCTTGATTGCAGGGTTGCTTGAGAGGGATACCTTTGACCTCCTCCTCCCTGAGTTCGATAAACCTTGAGTGATATACTTAAGGGAAACTTGCTGCTATTCTACAAAGCGCTGCACTTGGAGGCCCAACACTATCTACAAGAATATAAGCATGTGTAGACATCAAGCTGTCAGTCCTATGATAGTTTTGTGTTCTACATGTAAGCATGAATGTAATTTAAAACAGATGGATGGAACAAATGTGTATTTGTTAGGTGTGTATGTTGTTCAAATGTGTGTCTGGAAGATGAATAAAAATGCAGCGAAACTTGCAAGTAATTTGTCATGTGTATTTGAACCAGTTGAATTGTCACGGAAAAAGAACACAGAAGAAATGGACTAAGGAGATGCATGCATATATATAGTACTAACCATTGTCTTTCATATAATAGACTAAAGACTGCTCTGGACCATATTTTGCAGTGAAAGCACATACTTTCCATTTGCCAGTGCAGGTATGCTCTACTACATATCTCTTGATTTGGATATCTTTTGTCCTTGAATCATTGGAAGCCCAAAGGTACCAACTACAATCATTCTCACACTTTGCCCTAACTCTTTTCTTGTCATTAATTGGAAGTTTAATGTCCTTTCTATGAATGCACCTATAAGCTATGATAGTTATCCTAAGTCAGTGGCGGATGTAGGATTATATCAGAGAGGGTGCCAAGCTCAATTTTGTAGCTTAAATATCATGTATAAGTATGTTTTTAGCTCATAGAATTACACTAAATGCTAGAAGATCCAAATAATATGCATTTTTAGGGGGTGCCATGGCACCCATGGAATCCTCACTAGATATGCCCCTGTCCTAAGTAGTTTAGCTGAAGCAAACACTTGTCCAACACAGAACTTTGGGACCATTCACATCATCCTCTCTGAAAGTTTTGAATCTCATTTTAACCATTTCATCATCAGAGTCAGGTCCCCAAAGATCCTCTCCCCTGAATCCTCCTCTTTGATTTCACACTTCTCTTTCCCTTTGACCGGTGCATTCTTTCTATTAGATTTCACAATTGTAGTTTTGCCTTTGTATGTATCATCACTATCCTCATCTAGATTATCTGCATAAAAGTCATCATCTCCGTCACTTACATCATTATCTGAGTCCACACAATCAAAATCAAAATCATATGCTTCACTTTCAAATAACGCAACACTATCTTTTGGTTCTAGAGTCACATGTTTATTAATGTTTCTCTTCCTTTTGCTATGCTTTGTTCTACCAGCAACAAAATATTCATTATGTTCTTCACTTGTTGGAGAGACAACTTGAATTGGCACTGGCTCATCAACTTGACTACCTTGCATTTCAATATGAATTGGCACTGGATCATCAACTTGACTCAAAGGCTGACTGCTGCTATAGTGGGCAAAAAAGTAACAGGAAAATGAACAACATCATCCCAATTCTTGAAGAGTAAGCTCTGATCATGATCAAAGTATAGACTGAAATAGTGGTGACCAATGACGAGGTTTAATCTCGTCAATGCCCATTGTTATGAGCTTGGGTTTTGGAGAAGATGGGGGTGCTGGAGATCGCGGAACGGTTAACAGACAAGCAACTAGGGGACACGAGATTTACCCAGGTTCAGGCCCCCGGAGGGAAAACCCTACTCCTGCTTGTTGCTCTTGAGTAAGGCGGAACCGGAAGTTACAGGGGTGCGCAGATGCAATCTAGCATGGAGGTGTGTATGCGGTGGTATGAGAGGTCCTCCTCGTCGTGCCGTCCTAGCCTTTATATAGAGGTAGGCAGGTCCCGGGCATAGATCAAGTCGGTTACAGGTTTAGGGTTTGCCCCTTTGAATATTCTATCTTTGTTCTAGTCTTGCTCTCCAAGGATCCGAAGATGTCCTGGGCTTGGGCCACCCGAAAATCTTCATGGGCCGCGTATATTCTCGTGGGCCTTCCTTGGGCTAGACCAGGTATGTCGATGTGGTGTACTCGCAGGGTATAACCATGTCAGTAGCCCCCGAGTGTTCAGTCGAATCGTAGATTCGGCTGAGGACTCTTCAATCTTTCGGTTGCAGCTATTTCTGTTCATCAGAGAATGATTTTAGTATGTAGGGATTGTTGATGCGTGTGCATGACTCTCCCGACGGATCAGGGTCAGTTAATTGTCTTAGGACAAAACAACACGATCTTCTTCAGATTCGAGTCCCTCGACTCAAACCTGGAACAGATGCTGGCGCAAATTCGACTTAGGCCGTTGAGGACTTACAGGAGTGGAATCCCAATTATTTTCGAATGATGCACCCAACGCGTCCGTCGGGATTTTCATCATGCCTGCTAGCACAGACTTTCACTAGCAGAGCGCAGTCGTGTGCGTTGCCAGGCCATTAGATGATATCTGTAGGTCTTATCTTTGCGTCACAGACACAACATCCGAAGTTTTATCACCGCGGAGGTGTTTCGGGTGGCCAAAAAGAATGCTTCTCACTTAGCGTTGGTTGGGGCAGAGTTGCCGAAAAGTTTTTGTATTCTGATCCGAAGGATCGCAGTCGAAGAATTCATGGGTGCGCGACCAGTGCTCCCTATGGGAGTAGCCCCCGAGTGTTTGTTCGAGTCGTAGATTCGAGCAGAGACTTTAATTCATCCATTATGGTCTTTAGGTCCGTAGGACACAAATTTTTCGGATGCTTGAATCAATCCTCCCTATGGGAGTAGCCCCCGAGTCCGTAGTGGAGTCAAAGACTCGACGTAGGACTCAAAGAAAATAGGTCATTGGCGTAGTACGCTATTCATGCTTCGGGTGCGCGGTCAGCGCTCCTGATAGGAGTAGCCCCCAAGTAGTTGCTCGAATTGTAGATTCGAGTAAGTACTTTTAGCTGTTAGCCGAAAGTATTTTACCATTGCCAGTATGGCTTTGATGACGTCAGTGCTGTTGATCGGTGACCTCAAGCGTCTGCGGCGCGAGAGTTGACGCGACTGACGAACATGGGTCCCACCTTTTGTCTTGGAGTTGACTGGTCATGCATGACATGGCGATAATTACGGCGTCTCCTTGGTTTTTGCGCGTAGTGGACGGCGTGCAAGCGGTGGTTCGCTATCGTGCTGACACGTGGACGGTTGGATTTGACGCTGGCTCTAGGGCTTCCCGATTGACAGTCCCTGTTTATCGTCTTCGTCCTTATAATCTGTGGGGAAAATTTTGTTTGTTTTCACCGCAACCATTCGCTTTTCACTACTTCCACTTTCTTGAGTTTTCCTCGCCGTGTGCTGGAAGTTCTTCGATCCTTCCCGTCCTGTTTTCTACGCTCACGCCGCCGCCATCGTCGGACTACAATGGGGAAACTGAAGAAGGCCTCCGTCGCAGTTGGTACCAGCGCTGCTGCCGGCGGAAAGAAGGGCATCGCCGCCGCTCGCGTCATCGACGGTGGCTGGCAACGGTCGGAGACGCGCGAGGGCGACCTGCGCAAGCTTCGTGAGAGGGGTTTACTCCCGCAGGACAGGGAGGCCATCAAGTTTCCTGGTGACGAGGTATTTCCCCGTCCTCCTCCAGGGTTTCGGGTGATGTTTATCGCCTTTTTCGTTATCTGTGGTTTTTCTTTCCCAGTCCACGACTTCCTTCGTGTACTGTTGTTCTTCTGTGGTATTCAGCTCCACCATCTTTCCCCCAATTCTCTTCTCCCTATCGCTTGTTTTGTTACATTTTGCGAGTGCTGGCTCGTCATTGAGCCGCACTTTGGCCTCTTACGGAAGCTTTATTCCGTGAAGAGGCAATCTGGCTCCGACGGAGTTTATCTGATTGGCGGCTGCATCATTTCTCTCCGATCCACTATTCTTTTCTTTTTCTATGTCTGAGTCCATCCAGAACTGGCGGAAGAAGTGGTTTTACATCCGCGACTCCATAGTGGACAGGCAAAACTTTGGCCTTTCCCCTTTCGATGTCACCCAGAAAATCCAGCCAAAAAGATCCTAGAAGAACCATATCCTGGAGGGTGAGGTGGAGGAGATAGAGGAGCTCTATCGTCAGGTGGAGGATCTCCAGGTGATTCTGGAGAAGGAGGTGAACGGTGTGGACATTGTCCGCACCTTCCTTTATTCTGGTTGTCACGATCTTACAAGAGTTGCGACTGAAGAGCTTTCCAAGGGGTACCTTGACAGAGTCCTTCGGCCGCTGTTGAAGTTCAAAACCATCGAGGACCTTCAAGGGAAGTCGCGGACTCCTCCGTTCTGTGCTTCTCGACTCGTTCCTCAGGTGTAGATCCGGACGTGCGCATAGCGCTATTTTCGAGTGCGTTTTCTTTGCGGTTATATGTTCTGAAACTTTGTCTTCATTTGCAGGAGTTCAAGGTGCCTGGCATGGTGCCTCCACTACCCGAACGGTTTTCGGATGCGCCAGACAATGAGATCGTGGACTCCGTGTCTGAGCTTCCGCCGGCGCAGTCGCCAACCGAGGAAGCCCCCGAGGCGAGCGAGGGGTAGACCCGGAAGCGGGCAAGGGGCGCGAGCGAATCTTCGGATGCCTCGACTCCGCCAACTCCTAGGGATCCGCGGTGCCTTGTCTGCCACAATGATGGTGACTCTTCCTCTCCCATCGCAGTCGTTCCTATGCGGGCTGTAGCGTCGCAGCCGCCGACGAAGAGGAAGAAGGAAGAGAAGAAAGGCCAGCGGCCCCTTCCTGTTTTTAACTTGAGCGACATGGACTCGTAAGTAACTTCGGTTGACTTTTGCTATCTTTCAATTGTTGCTTGCTTGTATTTGACTGGTGCTTTCTTGTGTAGCTGCTCTTCTGAAGGCTCGTTTAGCGATGGCACTCAGGAGATGGTGGGGGAGTCGAACATTACGCCTCCTCCTTCTCAGACGGTGGCCACCTCTGGGGGCATTGCTCCGAAACCCTCTCCGCAGGAGGCTCGGGTGATCATCTCCCAGAAGACTACAACAAGACCTTCGGAGTCTCCGTCTGATCATGTAAGTATTTTTGTTTGTGCCGTGGGGGAAGCCCCCAAGCGCTTTTCATATGATCTGCTGATCAGTGCTTCTGTTTTGTGCGTGTCTCGGGGGCAGCCCCCGAGCCCTTTTGTGATAAGTTTCTTCTTCTCGCAGCCTATTGTGCAAGGCGCCAATCAGCTGGTGAAGCAGCATCTGGCATTGGAGGCCAGCCTGCAGCGGCTTCAAGGTTCATCTTTAGATAGATCTTCTACTTCTTTGTCCGCTTTCTTACTTGTGAATCTCATGCCTGCTCTTTGTTGCAGATGAGAATAATACTGCCCTCCGCGAGCTTGATGCTCTCAAAAAGAGCCTCGGGCGAGCGGAGAAAAAAGCTGAGGATGCCGTTGGCGCTAAGGAGCGCCTCGAGAAGGAGCTAGCCGACGCAGCTGCGGCCAAGGAGCGCCTGCAGCAAGAGGCTATGGACCGCAAGGAGCAGCTCGCCACCGCTGCGGCTTCGCGTGAGAAGGAGGTAGCCGACAAGCTGATGGCTGCTGCCAAGGCTATTTCAGGTGAGTAATTTTGTTTGTTACTTGTTCCTTTTCAGCTTCCTTGTCTCTCTGGTTTTGTTTGATACTCACTTTGCCTTTTTCGGTTATCTAGATGTCGCGGGCATTGAGTTTGACCGCAGTGCTCTGGAGCACGGAAGTGCTCTGGATGATACTACTGCGGCGGTTAAAGACCGCTGCAGCACCGTGCTTGCCTCTCTTGCTAAAGCCAAGGAGGTGCTCGGGCACTTCTACAAGGAGCTCGTCCCCAAGGGCGTTGCCCTCGAGGATGTCGACTTGTTGGCGGACGTGCTATCAGCCGAGGCGCCCACGGCGTACAAGCGCAAGCAGAAGGGCATTGGCGCGTCCATGGGGCTGGCGATGGCCATGGCGTCTAGAGCGGAGCTGGATCTTCATCAGGTCACCTCCCAGATGCCAATGGCTCCCGACAGATCCGAGGTAGCTTTTGACCTCTATGCTGCCCACTGTAAACGCTATGGGCCGAAGCTGATTGACCTGCTGGCGGAGTACGCGGTGAGGCAGCAGAAAGAGGCCAAGAGCAGGCAATCTGGCTCCGAGGCCACCCAGGATGTTGCTCCTTAGGCCTTGTAGTTGTAGGATAGTTTTCGTCTGCTTTTTTGTAATATATTTACAAACATTACTTGTGCCACGCAGTGGCTTTTGTTGTATATAATGAATCTTCGAGATGTTGCCCATTTGTGTGTTTGTTCATATCCTTGTCTCTTTTCCTCTAGGGACCTTCGGGTGATGACCTTGTTGATACTTCGTCTGCTCCGCAGCTGCGACCATCCTTGGATGATGCGTTGCAGCTTGTATTTCTTCGTGACCGCGTCCGTAGTATTGAGAAGGAGTTGCTTGGCATCCGAGGTCACGCGTATGTTTGGAAGTCGAAGGCGGAGCGAGGCGCCGCCATAGAGGAGTATCTGATGGGGGAGTTGCGGCGTTTGGCCAAACAGCTTCAGTGTAAGTTTCTTCGAGCTGCTGCTCATTTTTCGGATGCGCCTGTTGGCTTGTCGTCTTACTTTGTAGGTGTTGCAGGTGCTAACCTTGTTCATAGGGAGGAAAAGGAGCGCGTTGCTGTTCGGATCAACTGCCTGACCTAGAAAGATATGGAGGCTGGCGGCTTTTTCTGGATGGACCGCGACCGTGCCACGGTCCTTGTGACTGTGCAGGATCATGCCTACCAAGTGTCACGAGTGCTGCGGCAGGTGAAGACATCCTTGGCATCAATTATGCACGTCATGTTTCCTCTAGACGAAGCACCATCGGCTCTCTGGGACTTTCTGGCGAAGCTTCGTGATGTGCGTCATGCCAGGGAGCTGGTGCGGCACCAGTTGGTTGCTGGGGTGAAGGCCGCTTTTTCCCTTGTGCGACTGCATCGCCCTGATGTAAATCTTGCGACGGTGGCGGCTGGGCCGCCCCTTCGACCAGATGGTGACTTATGGGATATGGGTCCGCATTATGCGGCTGTGAGGCGGTATGCCGAGGAGGTTGCAGATCTCTTTGAGCACCGTGCGCAGGTTATCCTTTAGAATAGGTAGGACCTTTAAAAAGATGGATGTAAAATTTGTATATACGTTGACTGGGCGTGTTTATGCCCTTATATGTAGAAGGTTAATTGTATTAGCACGTGGTGCTTGTTTGTATACATGCCCTTTTCGTTAGCCTGACGTGATCAGCTACTCAGGTGTACATGTGTTATCCTCAGTCGACATAGTCGTGAGGTGAGGGGGAGCCCCCTAGTGTGTTGTGGCATGAAGAAATGGAGGTAAAAGATAAATTTTGGGGCGAGACACTTAGCTTTATTCATATCGTAATGAGGAGGTACATTGTTCGGCTGAGTAGCCTTGGCTGAATAGCCTTATTGAAAGTAAAGGGAGGATAGCTAGGGGTAGAAGCATCGCAGTTGCGCGACGTTCCATGGGTTGGAGTATGCGACTCCAGACTCCACGTGTTTTAGGCGGTAGGCGCCACCTGGGATGACTTCGTTGATGACGTAGGGTCCTTCCCAGGGTGACTCGAGCTTCTTCGGTCGCTCTTGCTTGAGTCGTAAGACGAGGTCTCCTTCGAGAAAGGACCTTGGGCGCAGCCAACGGTTGTGATAGTTGCGGAGGCTCTGCTGGTAGACCGCTGATCGAGCTGCGGTGATGTCGCGTGCCTCGTCGAGTGTGTCGACGGCGTCTTCGAGTGCGGCCGTCGATTCGTCTTTGCTGTATGCGACAACCCGTGGGGCCTTATGGCTGAAGGGTTTCGCAGCATAGTAAATCTAAAAAAATCTATGGATGCGAATGGGAAAGGCAAGATCTAATCTAGGAGATGCAATCAATGAGATGGATAGATGAGATCTTCATACCCTTGAAGAAATCGCATAGCGGAACGTTCAACAGAACGTGGTTGATGTAGTCGTACTATCCTTCTCCTCCTCGTGATCCGATCCGATCCAACGCGGCAAGTGTTGACACCTCCGAGAGATGCACACGTAAGGCACCACGACGTCTCCTCCTTCCTCGGTCCAGCAAGTGGGGTGGAGAGATAGATTGGATCTACAGCACGACGGCGTGGTGCAAAGGTGGAGAGTTTCTGCGACAGGGCTTCGCCTACGCGCAGTCGGGAGAGAGAGATCTGGAGGGCAGCAGGTAGGCGGCTAGGGTTCAAGGAGGGGTTGGAGGAGGGTGCGCCCCTGCCCTCGTTATATAGAGGGCTGGCCGGCCCCCTTGCCCCTCCTCCAAGCCCTAGGGCCGGCGGCCACAAGGGTGGATTGGGGGGCAAGTTCCCCCCCCCCCTTCTAGAAGATCCCCTAGGGTTTCCCCTAGGGTTTTGGCCGGCTAGGCCTATGGGGCCTTGTTCCCCAGGCCCAATGCGGCCAGGCACTCCCTCGTAGGCCCACGCCCCCTTCCGACAAGTGGGGCCATGTTGGTCCCACTCCGGAAGCTTCTAGAACCTTCCGGTACAATACCGAACATTTCGAAACAATTCCGAAATCCAAAAACTGCTTTCCTTTATATGAATCCTATTCTCCGAACCATTCCGGATCTATCGTGATGTCCTGGATCTCATCCGAGACTCCGAACAAAAACTCATAAACCAATTATCCATTCTATCCTAGCGTCGAAGAACGTTAAGTGTGTGACCCTACGGGTTCGAGAATATGCAGACATGATCTTCTATCAACAATCAACAACGGGGTCTGGAAACACATACTGACTCCCACATACTCATCGATGATCATATCACATGAACCACGATGCCAGGATTCAATTAATTCCATATATATATTCCCTTTGTCACGCGATATTTTACTTGCCCGAGATTCGATCGTTGGTATCGGCATACCTAGTTCAATCTCGTTCGCAGCAAGTACTTTACTCGTTCCGTAATCCGATATCACTTTGTGATTAAATCCTTAACCACGTGCTTGCAAGCGGTGTTGATATCGATTACCGAGTGGGCCCGAAGTATATCTCTCCGACTTGGGAGGGAAAAATCCCATCTCGATACATACAACCCAACAAGTACTTTCCGATCACCCGAGAGACACCTTTATGATCACCCTCTCATAGGATGACGTTTGATGACCTTAAAGATTTGTTCTAATACCAGGGAGTTGCATTATCTCATGGTCTAAGGAATACAATATTTGACATAAGAAAAAGCTTCGAAAAGATGAACACGATGACACGATCTAATTGCTCTGCTTGATTTGGGTCTGTCCATCATATCATTCTCCCAATGACATGATCTCATTATTAATCGACAACTCATGTCTATGGTTAGGAAACCTTAACCATCATTAATCAATGAGCTAGTCCATAGAGGCGTACTAGGGACACGGTGTTGTTCATAAACCACACAAGTATCAAAGTTTCCTCTTAATACAATTCTAGCATGGAATATAAACTTTATCATGAACAAGAATTATAATAATAACATCTTTATTATTGCCTCTAGGGCATAATTCCAACAGTCTCCCACTTGCACTAGAGTTAATAATCTAGTTTACATCTGGCAACAATCTAACACCCATGGCACTAAGGTGCTGATCATGTTTTGCTCGTGGAAGAGGTTTAGTCAACGGATCCACGACATTTAGATCTGTATGTACTTTGCTAATCTTCAGATCTCCATCTGTTATATAATCTCGAATATGAAACTTGCGGTTGATGTGCTTGGTCTTTGGATGATATCTTGGTTCCTTAGCCAGTGTTATGACGTCAATGTTGTCACACAATATCTCCAGTGGGTCCAAGGCACTTGGAACCACACCAAGCTCAGTGACGAAGTTCCTAATCCAAACTCCTTCACTTGACGCTTCTGCAGCAGCCATGTATTCTGCTTCTACTGTAGATCCCGCGATCACGCTTTGCTTGTAGCTTCTCCAGCTCACAGCTCCTCCATTCAAAATATAAACGTATCCTGTCTGAGATTTAGAATCATCCGGGTCGGTGTCGAAACTAGCGTCGACGTAACCTTTTACGACGAGCTGCTCATCACCTCCATAGACCAAGAACATTTCTTTAGTCCTATTTAAATACTTTAGGATGTTCTACACGGCTGTCCAGTGTTCCACTCCTGGATCACTTTGGTATCTGCTCGTCAAACTAAGAGCATTGGACACATCCGGTCTTGTACACAACATGGCATACATGATAGAACCTATGGCCGAGGCATAAGGCACTTTGCTCATAGCTTCTCTATCGTTTACCGTGGCTGGACACTGAGCCTTCCTCAATATCTTACCTGACAACATGGGCACTGAACCTTTCTTTGCCTTATCCATCCTGAACCTTTTCAGAACTTTGTCTAGGTATGTACTTTGGCTTAAAGCTATTAGGCGTCTTTGTCTATCTCTATAGATTTTGATGCCTAATATATAATCAGCTTCTCCTAGGTCTTTCATTGAAAAACATTTGTTCAAATAACTCTTCACATCGTTAAGCATATCAATGTCATTTCCAATAATCAATATGTCATCCACATATAGTACTAAAAATGCCAGTGAGCTCCCACTCACTTTCTTGTAGATACAAGCTTCGTAGCAATTTGGAACAAATCCAAAGCTCTTGATCACTTGATCAAAACGAAGGTTCCAACTCCGAGATGCTTGCTTCAGTCCATAAATGGAACGCTGAAGTTTGCATACCTTATCAGCATCCTTAGGATCGACAAAACCTTCGGGTTGCATCATATACAACTCTTCATCAATGTTGTCATTGAGGAACGCAGTCTTGACATCCATCTGCCATATTTCATAATCATGAAATGCAGCAATTGCTAATAAAATCCGAATGGACTTAAACATCGCTACAGGAGAGAAAGTCTCATCGTAGTCAACACCTTGAACTTGTCGAAAACCTTTCGCGACAAGCTGTGCTTTATAGACATTACCATCTGCGTCCGTTTTCCTTTTGAAAATCCATTTGCACTCAACGGCCTTTCGGTCGCTAGGAGGGTCCACCAAAGTCAATAATTGGTTTTCGCTCATGGATCCCAATTCGGATTTCATGGCCTCTAGCCATTTCTCAGAGTCTGGGCTCATCATTGCTTCCTCATAGTTCGCAGGTTCACTGTTGTCTACTAACAAAACAGTTAAGAAAGGGTTGCCATACCACTCAGGAGGGGCACATGACCTTGTCGACCTGCGACGTTCAGCAGTAGCATCGTCCGAAGTTTCATGATCCTCATAATTAGCTTCCTCTCTTGTTGGTGCAGAAGACACTGGAACAATTTCATGTGCTGCACTACTCTCCAACTCGAGAGAAGGTTCAGTAACCTCGTCTAGCTCTACCTACCTCCCACTCACTTCTTTCGAGAGAAACTCCTTCTCAAGAAAGGATCCGTCTTTGCGACAAACACTTTGCCTTCAGATCTGCGATAGAAGGTATACCCAATCGTTTCCTTAGGGTATCCTATGCAGACGCATTTCTCCGCTTTGGGTTCGAGCTTGTCCGGCATCAAATTCTTGACGTAAGCTTCACATCCCCAAACTTTAAGAAATGACAAATTAGGTTTAGCACCAAACCATAGTTCATACGGTGTCGTCTCAACGGATTTAGATGGTGCCCTATTTAAAGTGAATGCAGCGGTTTCTAATGCATAACCCCAAAATGATAACGGCGGATCTGTAAGAGACATCATTGATTGCACCATATCTAATAGAGTCCGATTCCGGCGTTCATACACACCATTGCGCTGTGGTGTTCCGGGTGGCGCGAGTTGCGAAACGATTCCGCTTGCTTTAAGATGCGTGAGAAAATCATAACTCAAATATTCACCTCCACGATCGGATCGTAGGAATTTAATTTTTCTGTTACGATGGTTTTCCACTTTGTTCTGAAATTCCTTGAACTTTTCAAACGTTTCAGATTTATGTTTCATTAAATAGATATACTCATATCTACTTAAGTCATCAGTAAAAGTGAGAAAATAGCGATATCCACCGCGCGTCGAAACACTCATTGGTCCGCACACATCGGTATGTATGATTTCAAACAAGTCTGTTGCTCGCTCCATTATTCCGGAGAACGGGGTTTTGATCATCTTGCCCATGAGGCACGGCTCGCATGTGTCAAATGATTCAAAATCAAGAGACTCCAAAAGTCCATCAGAATGGAGTTTCTCCATGCGTTTTACACCAATATGACCTAGACAGCAGTGCCACAAATAAGTTGAATTATCACTATCTACTTTGCATCTCTTAGCCTCAATGTTATGGATGTGTGTTTCATTGCTTTCGAAGTCCAGAAGAAATAAACCATTCATAGCAGGTGCATGACCATAAAAGATGTTATTCATATAAATAGAACAACCATTATTCTCCGATTTAAATGAATAACCGTCTTGCAATAAACACGATCCAGATATAATGTTCATGCTCAACGCAGGCACATAATAACATTTATTAAGGTTTAAAACTAATCCCGAAGGTAAAACTAAGGAGAGCGTGCCGACGGCCATCACATCAACTCTTGATCCGTTCCAACGTGCATCGTCACCTCATCCCTTGCTAGCCGCTGTCTATTCCGTAGCTCCTGTTCGAGTTACAAATATTAGCAACTGAACCAGTATCAAATACTCAGGCACTACAACGAGCGCTAGTAAGGTAAACATCAATAACATGTATATCAAATATACCTTTAATGGTGCCAGCCTTCTTGTCCGCTAAGTACTTCGGACAGTTGCGCTTCCAGTGACCCTTGTCCTTGCAATAGAAGCACTCAGTGTCTGGCTTAGGTCCAGACTTGAGCTTCTTCTCAGCAGGGGCAACGCGCTTGCCGCTGCCTTTCTTGAAGGACTTCTTTGCACCCTTACCTTTCTTAAAGCTGGGGGGCTTCTTGACCATCAACACATGATTATATTTCTTGATGTCCACCTCCGCAGCCTTTATCTTAGCGAAAAGCTCACTGATCGTATCAGTGGAACCAATTTGATTATGAGTAACTACAAAACCTTTGTAGCTAGGAGGGAGTGATTGCAGAACTCTGTCAATCTTGAGCTCTTCTGGAATCTTGCAGTCCAGTTGCTCAAGACGTTGAGTGTAGCCCGACATCTTAATGGCGTGCTCACTAACGGAACTCCCTTCCTCCATCTTGCAGTTAAAGAATTTCTCAGAGATCTCATATCTCTCAGAACGGGCCTGAGTCTGAAACATGGTTTTCAGTTCCTCGAGAATCTCAAAGGGCCCGGCGAACTCCTGAAAACGATTTTGAAGGTCCGATTCCATAGCAAACAACATGGTGCTCTTAATCACACCATAATCATCTTTGCGCGACTCATAAACAGCTTTTTCATCAGCCGGCGCATCTATAGCAGGGGCGTCACCTAGCGCTTTTTCAAGGACATAGTCCTTTTGTCTGCCAGCGAGAATGATTCTCAGATTGAAGAACCAGTTGGTGAAGTTAGACCCATTGTTCTTAAGCTTTTCTTTCTCGGCAAAAACGTTGAAGTTGAAGTTGGACTTAGCCATTTGATCTACAAAATTTTCAAGTACAATTTATACTATGTTCATGATAACTAGTTCAACTTAATCAAATTACTAGATGAACTCCCACTAAATTCAACATCCCTCAAGTTGTTTAGTGACATGATCCAAATTCACCACACCTAATCCGATCTTCACGAGAAGAGATGTGGCTTCAATGGTGGACAACAAAGTGTCGATCATATCATTCATATGACTCATGCTTAACCTTTCGGTTCGTGTGTTCCGAGGCCATGTCTGTACATGCTAGGCTCGTCAAGTCAAACCCAAGTATTTCCACGTGTGCAAAACTGGCTTGCACCCATTGTATGTGAACGTAGAGTTTATAGCACCCGATCATCACGAGATGCTTGAACACGACGAACTTTTGCAACGGTGCATACATGGGGAGAACACAATTTTATCTTGATCTTTAAGTGAGGAATCATCTTATAATGCTACCGTCGTGATCTAAGCATAATAAGATACATAAAAGGATAAACATCACATGCATATAATTTTATGTGACATGGTATAGCCAATCTCCACGCAATGATCTCCATCTTGTGCGTGCCAGCATGATCTCCATCACTCCACCATGATTGCCTCCACCACGAATAGCAACTACAACTATTGCTAACTACTTAGCGATAAAGTAAAGCTATTACATGGCGTATAAGAATTGACACACAGGTCATACACAATTATAAAGACAACCATATGGCTCCTGCCGATTGTGTACTCATAGACATGCAAGTCGTGAAATATTAAAAAACATGATCATTGCATACAACATACACATCATATCTTGGGCCATACCATATCACAGAAACACTCCCTGCAAAAACAAGTTAGACGCCTCTACTTTTTTGTTGCATGTTTTACGTGGCTTATGGGAGTAACAAGCTAAGAACTATTCTTACCTACGGAAAGCCACAACGGTGATATTATGGTTGCCAACATCCGGTGTAAATCCCATGACAACTATAGTGAGAGAAACTGGCATCCACCAGCCGCATGTGTGGAACAAGCCACACGTCAAGTGCGGAGCCGGTCTCACGAACGAGGTCGCGTAAAGTTGGCCTGGACCGCTTCGATCTCACTATCCCGCGTCATAATAAGTACAAAACAAGAGGCTTGCAATAGAAAACATCAACGCCCGCAACAAGCATGTTGCGTTCTACTCGTGAAACACATCTACGCATAGATCTAGCTCTGATACCACTGAAGGGTTTCGCAGCATAGTAAATCAAAAAAAATCTACGGATGCGAATGGGAAAGGCAAAATCTAATCTAGGAGATGCAATCAACGAGAGGGATAGATGAGATCTTCATACCCTTGAAGAAATCGCACAGCGGAACGTTCAACAGAACGTGGTTGATGTAGTCGTACTAGCCTTCTCCTCCTCGCGATCCGATCCGATCCAACGCCGCAAGTGGCGACGCCTCCGAGAGATGCACACGTACGGCACCGTGACGTATCCTCCTTCCTCGGTCCAGCAAGTGGGGTGGAGAGATAGATTGGATCTACAGCACGACGGCGTGGTGCAAAGGTGGAGAGTTTCTGCAGCAGAGCTTCGCCTACAAGACGATCTGGAGGGCAGCAGGTAGGCGGCTAGGGTTCAAGGAGGGGTTGGAGGAGGGTGTGCCCCTGCCCTCGTTATATAGAGGGCTTTCCGGCCCCCTTGCCCCTCCTACAAGACCTAGGGCCGGCGGCCACAAGGGTGGAGTGGGGGGCAAGTCCCCCCCCCTTCTAGAAGATCCCCTAGGGTTTTGGCCGGCTGGGCCTATGGGGCCTTGTTCCTCTGTCCCAATGCGGCCAGGGCACTCCCTCGTAGGCCCACGCCCCCTTCCGACAAGTGGGGCCACGTTGGTCCCACTCTAGAAGCTTCTAGAACCTTCCGGTACAATACCGAACATTCCGAAACAATTCTGAAATCCAAAAACTGCTTTCCTTTATATGAATCTTATTCTTCGGACCATTCCGGAACCTATCATGATGTCATAAATCTCCTCCGAGACTCCGAACAAAAACTCATAAACTAATTATCCATTCTATCCTAGCATCGAAGCACGTTAAGTGTGTGACCCTACGGGTTCGAGAATATGCAGACATGATCTTTTATCAATAATCAACAACGGGGTCTGGAAACACATTGACTCCCACATACTCATCGATGATCATATTAGATGAACCACGATGCCAGGATTCAATTAATCCCATATATATTCCCTTCGTCACGCGATATTTTACTTGCCCGAGATTCGATCGTTGGTATCGGCATACCTAGTTCAATCTAGTTCACAGCAAGTACTTTACTTGTTCCGTAATCCGATATCACTTTGTGATTAACTCCTTAACCACGTTACCTTGCAAGCGGTGTTGATATCGATTACCGAGTGGGCCCGAAGTATATCTCTCCGACTTGGGAGGGACAAATCCCATCTCGATACATACAACCCAACAAGTACTTTCCGATCACCTGAGAGACACCTTTATGATCACCCTCTCATAGGATGACGTTTGATGACCTCAAAGCTTTCTTCTGATACCAGGGAGTTGCATTATCTCATGGTCTAAGGAATACAATATTTGACATAAGAAAAAGCTTCGCAAAGATGAACACGATGAACGATCTAATTGCTCTGCTTGATTTGGGTCTATGCATCATATCATTCTCCCAATGACATGATCTCATTATTAATCGACAACTCATGTCTATGGTTAGGAAACCTTAACCATCATTAATCAATGAGCTAGTCGATAAAGGCGTACTAGGGACACGTTGTTGTTCATAAACCACACAAGTATCAAAGTTTCCGCTTAATACAATTCTAGCATGGAATCGTTGTGCGCAGGCTCCAGAGGACGGAGGGTAGCTCTTCTGCCCATGCTCCCGCGAGTCGTTCGAGTGGGCTCAGCAGGCGTTTCTTGATGCCGCCACCGACGAGGCCGTTGGCCTTTTTGACCTGCCCGTTGGTCTGTGGGTGCGCCACGGAGGCGTATGATATGTTTATCCCGAGGCCTTCGCAGAAGTCCTAGAATTCTTTGGAGATGAAGTTCAGGCCGTTGTCGGTGATGATGCTGTGCGGCACGCCGAACCTGTAGACTATGGATTGGAAGAACTTCGGGGCCGTTTTACCCTTTTGGTTGGTAATGGGCATGGCCTCGATCCACTTGGTGAACTTATCGACTGCGACCAGGAGGTAGACGTGGCCTCCTTTCGAGGACTTGGGCAGTTTGCCGATCATGTCGAGGCCCCATTGGGCGAAGGGCCAGGCCAAGGGTATGGGCCTCAGCTCCGATTCTGGTGCGTGCGGTTTGTCCGCGAACCTCTGGCACCCGTTGCACCTTAGGACGATGTCTTTGGCGTCGTTCATGGTCTTTGGCCAGTAGAATCCAGCTCGTAGAGCTTTGGCGACGAGGGCACGACTGCCCGCATGATGGCCGCAGATGCCCTCATGGATGTCTTGGAGGATAGTTTTTCCGTCACCGATGGTGATGCACCTTTGGAGCACACCCGAAATGCTGTGCTTGTACAACTCGCCATTGATGATGGTGAAGGCCTTGGACCGGCGAGATATGCGTCGGGCATCTGTCGGGTCATCAGGCAGTTCCCTGTTTATCAGGTACCGCAGATACGGCTACGTCCATGTTTCTTCGATTGCCATGACCTGCATCAGGTTGACCACTGCGACCTCTGTGTCGAGTTTTTCGGGTCTTTCCTGTCCTTCGGGTAGCGTAGCCCCCGAGTGCTCTGCCTCTTCGGGTGATCCCTTGGGGAATTTCCTTTTGATGGATGGCACGCAGATCTGCTCGAGGAACACACCTGGTGGTACCCATGCGCAGGTGGAGCCGATGTTGGCGAGTCTGTCAGCTTCTTCGTTGCTTTCTCTGCTAACATGCCGAAGCTCACAGCCGTCGAAGTCTCCTTCGAGTGAGTTGTAGAGCGTGCGGTACGCGATCATGTTGGCGGCGTGCGCGTCGCACTCATTCATCGTCTGCTGGACAACGAGGTTCGAGTCTCCATAGATGACCAGTCGCGCCGTAGATCTTGGCCATCCTCATGCCGTGGATGAGGGCCTCGTATTCGGCTTCGTTGTTGGAAGCTCTAAATTTCATCCGGAGGACATACTTCATCTTGTCGCCCTGCGGGGAGGTCAGTATGACCCCGGTTCCTGCTCCAGCCTCGCGCTTGGAGCCATCGAAGTGCATCGTCCATGACTGTGTCATGTCCGGAGTGTTCGGCAGCTGCAGCTCCATCTAGTGGACTAGGAAATCCGGTAGGACTTGTGACTTGATCGCATGGCGTTTCTCATAGACTATGTCTAGAGGGGACAGCTCGATGCCCCACAGGGCCATGGGTCATGTGGCCTCCGGGTTGTTCAGGATGTTGTTCAGGGGTGCCTCGTTGACAACCATCACCTGATGCTCCTGGAAGTAGTGGCTCAGCCGACGAGCCATCATGAACACGTCGTAGGTGAGTTTTTGGTAGTGAGGGTACCTCTGTTTAGTTGGTGTCAATACCTCGCTGAGGTAGTAGATAGGGCGTTGGACCCCATGAGTCTTGACATCTTCGGGTCGTTCGACCATGAGCACGGTTCTTACCACCTGATGCGTGGCTGCTATGTATAGCAGTAGAGGCTCGCATTCCTTGGTTGTGACCAAGACGGGCGAGGTGGAGAGCAGCTGCTTCAGATCTTCGAATGCGTCATCTGGTTCATGCGTCCACTTAAATTTGTCTACTTTGCGCAGTAGCTGGTAGAAAGGCAGGGCCTTCTCACCCATGTGGCTGATGAACCTGCTCAACGCCGAGATGCGTCCAGCGAGCTGCTGGACCCCTTTGAGGTTCATCGGCTTCTCTATGGCCATTATGGCCTGGATTTTATTCCGGTTCGCCTTGATCCCTCGCTGGGAGATGAAGTAGCCAAGTAGTTGTCCAGATGGGACACCGAAGACGCACTTTTCTAGGTTTAGCTTGATCTTGTAGCGATCAAGGTTGTCGAATGTCTCGCGGAGATCGTCGATTAGTATCTTGGCCTCCCTTGTTTTGATTACTATGTCGTCGACATAGACCTGTATATTGCGGCCGATCTGGTTCTTCAGGCATGCCTGCATGCACCGCTGGTATGTGGCACCTGTGTTCTTCAGCCCGAAAGGCATTGTGTTGTAGCAGAACACCCCGAATGGCGTAATGAACGTTGTTTTCTCCTGGTCTTCGACCTTCAGTCAAATTTGGTTATAGCCTGAATAGGCGTCGTGGAAGGAGAGTTTCTCGCATCCTGCAGTTGAATCGATAATCTGATCGATCCAAGGGAGAGGGAAGTGATCCTTCGGGCAGTGCTTGTTGAGCGAGGTGAAGTCCACACACATCTGCAGGATGTCCGTGTCCTTTTTAGGGACCATCACGGTGTTGGCCAGCCACTCGCTTTCCTTGATCTCCCTGATGAAATCAGCGTCGAGCAGTCTGTTGACTTCGACTCCGATGGCTTCGGCTCGTGGCTCGGGCAGTCGCCTGATTGACTGTTTGACGGGTTTGGTATCTGGGAACACATTGAGTGCGTGCTCGGCGAATTACCTCGGAACTCCTGGCATGTCTGCAGGACACCAGGCGAAGATTTCCCAGCGCTCACGGAGGAATTCGACGAGCGTGCTTTCCTATGTGGGGTGAGATCGTTGGCGATCAGCGCCATCTTGGAGGTGTCCGTCGGGTGGACCTGCACCTTTTTCGTGTTGACTGTTGAGTCGAACGACATGTCGGGTGCGTTTTGCCTTGAGACTGGGGGTGACCCATTGTTTGTCACTTCTCGGAGCCTTGTGATCTCCTCCTGCATGCCGAATGACTGGGAGATTCTGTTGAAGTCCCTGTCACAGTGATTCGATCGGGTGAAGCTCCCGTGGACCGTGATGACGCCCCTAGGTCCTGGCATCTTGAGTAGCAGGTACGCATAGTGTGGTACTGCCAGGAACCTTGCGAATGCTGACATGGTTATACCCTACGGGTATATGACCTTAGCATACCTGGTCCAGTCCAAGGAAGGCCCACAAGAATATACGCGGCCCATGAAGACTTTCGGGTGGCCCAAGCCTAGGATGTCTTCGGATCCTTGGAGAGCAAGACTAGAATAGATAGGATAATCAAAGGGGAAAACCCTAAAACCTGTAACCGACTCGGTCGGTGTCCGGGACCTGCCTACCTCTATATAAAGGCTAGGAGGGCATGACGAGGAGGGCACTTCATACCACCGCATACACACCTCCACGCCAGATTGCATCTGCGCACCCCTGTAACTTTCGGTTCCGCCGTAATCAAGAGCAAACAAGTAGGAGTAGGGTTTTCCCTCCGGGGGCCTGAACCTGCATAAACCTCGTGTCCCCGTGTTGCTTGTTTGCTAACCGTTCCGCGATCTCCAGCATCCCCATCTTCTCCAAAACCAAATCTCATAACAATGAGAATTGATGATATTAAACCTCATCAATTGGCGTCGTCTATGGGAACTGGGGGCGCTGATTGTGCGATCGTGACGGTCCCAACCAAAGCGATCTATAACTCCTCGGCGACGGAGATCCATCTCCTCTTTGGCGCTTTCGAGTTCACCGCCCACTCGCCAGCCACTCTGAAGGACTTCGAGCCCGTTGGCGACGGGCTCGAGATCCTATTCGAGAGCTTCTGCTTCCAGGTGGGGCAGACCGGCACCCTCCGTCTCCTAGAGCGGATGCCCCTGCCATCGACCAGGCCCACTTCATGGGCTCCGCATCCCGTTGTTGGGGGGGTGACCCCGAGTAGGTCAAAGACGGGGAAAGACAGAGGTACGAACCCCGTCTGGTTTCCGAGTTACAGTCTAAGTCGGCCGAATCATGAAGAGGTCGGCCGAATCATGAAGAGGTCGGCCGACATACGGAGGCAAGAGGCCCGTATAAGTATATTAAGGCATTACCCGGCCGAGTTACTGCGTGGGTCGGCCGGGTTAGCCTGAGTGATCTTGATGCAGGTAAAGGACAATCCGAGCTATGCAGGGAAGGGCCGAATGATGTGAGGCTTGCAGGAGAAGGAAAAGCCTGAAGTCAAACCCTAGGTGCAAGCTAGGGAGAATCTAAGCAGTGCCAAACGCTACGGACAAAGGCGCAGAGCGGCAGAGAGGCAGGAGGAGGTCACGGAGGTGACAGTCCAGAAGACCGAGGCGCACAGGAGGGGCCCTCTGGAACCTTGCCGTCGTTAGAGGGGCGACAGGGAAAGAAGGGCGCCGAACTGCTATATTAGGACAAGCATATTCTTCGAATATGCTTGCCACGTCAGCCCTAAAGGAACCCAAGGTTCTCCTTTATAAGGAGAAGCTTGGACTCAGAAGGGGGGATCGGCTCGTTTGGTACCGTTAGGCTAGTAAAGTTCATCTGATCTCCCTGTATACAGCGTAAGGAGCACTTGTAGCCCCGGAGAAGAGAAATAAATAACTTTGCCTTAGCTTCTTGTGTGTAGAATTAACTGCATCTTCCCTCCCCAGATCCCTCTAGCATCCATTGGCCCCATACTTTAGCCTACCCATGGCATCTGTCGTGCCACCACCACGACAGTTGGCGCCCACCGTGGGGCCAGCAGCGATGCTAGCTGGAGTTATGATCCGGACGGGAAACTTCATCAACACGGGCGAGCACGTTGTTTCTGGCTTGGTCCAGAGATTTGGTCTCTGCGACTATGTCAGCGACAATGCAGGGAGCTTCAAAGGGAAAGTTCCCCCGCGCAACGGTGTCTTCATCAGCCTGGCGAGCACAAGGTTTACGTCGGCGTCGACATCACCGGCATTTATCCTCACCAAGTTGTTGTTGCAGGAGATCCGCTTCTTAACGCAGCAAGCCGTCCATCCAAAGTACATCCTGCAGGCAGCGTTGAGGTGATGGTCGCTGCAGGAGCGCAAGCTGGAGCAGCAGTAGCCGGGTCAAGCAGAGAACCCGCCACAGGCGTACAAGGCGCACCCAGGCAAACCGCGCCACAACTCACCGAGGTAATCCCACCAGTGACCGACCCGACCGAGCCGTAGGACACCACCCCAAAAGCACCAAGAGTAAGAGGGCCACCTCTAGAAAGGCCAGAGAACATTCTTCAGGCGACTATAGAAAACTTGACTACACCTGTAGCGTCGATACTTGATCCGGCAAATGCTCAGGCAGAGTTAGAAGAAACCAGGCAAAAGGTGCTGGTAGAGGCCAAGAAAGTATCGGCCTTGCGAGAGTCCTTGAACAGGACCCTGAGAGAATATGCCAAAGCTAATAAGCTTGATATCGCACCCGAGAGGGTGGACGAGCTAAGAATAAGAGGGAAGAACCTCATGGATGACATTAACAAAGAGCATGAAGCTCACAGAGAAGAATCAGGTGATTTGGGTTTGCCGAGGTACAGTACCCCGGCGAAGAACCTGAGGGCGGCGAATGCCGCAGCTCTGGAGTTAGAGGGGTTGACCGGGGAAGCCCGGCAGAAACAACAAGAAAGAGTGAATGAGCTGGTGCGCATCGCGAACCAGCAAAATGAGGAAATACTCAGAACAAACCCGGCAAGGCCAGGGGCCTCGCGGATGGTTCACTCGGCAGGGGCAGCGCCTGCCTTATCCGCGGCAGCGGCATCTTCACCCGGAAACAACGCACGAAGGGACAGAGCTGTAACCTCAGGAAAGAGGAACAAGCAAATTGTTCCATATGATCCGGCAATGGCTGGAAAGGCAAATGAGAAAGGAGGCAATGCAAGCCGAGGTAACAGTGGGGAGAGGAACCACCGCCGTGTGGAGAAAGACGGCGGAAGCCGAGGCAATGGAGACCTCGGCAGAAGAGAACCCGTGCGAGGTAATCATGAAAACCAGATCCCGGCCGAAGTAAGGAGAGAGATGCCGCTCAACCCGCAGCCGAGGCATGAACCTCGGCAGGAAAAAGAAGCGAGGCCAGCTCGCCACGATCAAATGAATGAAAGGTACAATGATGGTTA
This sequence comes from Avena sativa, assembly GCA_916181665.1. Classification (NCBI taxonomy): domain Eukaryota; kingdom Viridiplantae; phylum Streptophyta; class Magnoliopsida; order Poales; family Poaceae; genus Avena; species Avena sativa. The sequence continues at coordinate 262,181,850 of OV702284.1, read as the reverse complement.
TTCCGAGGTGGAATATGCGGTCCATGGTGGAAATAACCACTATGGGATGCAGGACAGAATCCTGTACGGAGATTTGCCAGCAAGTGATGCAAGAGTGAAGCTGGACCGGCTATACCGGTCCGAGTTGTTGGAAGAACAAGGTCCACCAGGCCCGACATGTTTTGGACCACGGATCATGGGCGAACCACCAGTGCCGAACTTTCAGTTAGCGAGAGGCACAAAAACATACAATGGAAGTACCAAGCCACAAGATTGGTTGATTGACTATGCCACTGCTGTGAAGATAGCGGGTGGGAACTTAAGATGGGCAGTGCGGTATGTCCCACAAATGTTGGAAGGACCAGCTAGGGTATGGCTGAATAATCTACCAGCCGGCAGTATCAACTGTTGGTTAGATTTCGAAGAAATGTTCGTCAGCAACTTTACCAGCACATACAAGAGGCCAAACAGGCCACAACAGTTAGCCATGTGCAAGCAGAGGCCGAATGAAACAGATAGAGAGTTTTTGACTCGATGGTGCAACCTGAGAAACTCATGTGAAGGGGTTATAGAATCGCAAGCAATAGCTTGGTTCGCGCAAGGCTGCCGTTATGGCAGCGTGTTGTGGCAACGTCTGCAAAGAGATATGCCAACCACATTGGCAGAAACCATTAGAATAGCAGACTCCTATGCATTAGGGGACCCAACGCAACCGGAATTAATGTCGGCAGATCATCGCGAGCAACAGGACCATTATGCAAGAGATTTGGCCGGATCATCCAGGCGCAATGATTTCAGAGGAAGAAGAAGAGAGGAAAGGCCGGATTATAGATATAACTCGGCCCAAGTGGCAGCAGTAGCGCAAGATCCGCCGAGTCATGGAGCGACTCAGCGGCAGAAGAATGGTCCTCAGCAGTGGACACCAAGGAATGAGGGAAAGAGACAGTGGACCCCAGAACAGAAAAGCAGTGGCAGGAGAGGCCGAAGTACACATTTGAATCTATGTTAGATCAGCCGTGTAAATTTCACACGTCAAACCCATCCAGGCCGGCCAACCATACGACCCGTCAATGTGCGTGGATGAAAAATGCGATGGGAAATCCTGTAGGCATTCAGGCAACACCCCTTCAAGTACATCAACAGCATCAACCGCAATTGACAGGAGCAAATGCACAGCAACTGATGTTACCGCCTCCTCCCCCGAGGTACGATGACTCGAATCGAAGGGATGCGGTACATCAAGTGATGAACCAGGTGCAGGATGGAAGGTCAAATCCAGCGAGTACTGGACGCAATGATTATAGAGAACATCATCAGTCATATTGCGTGTTCACAACTGAACAGCAAGACAAGCAGAGTGTGCAACGCCGGCATATGGAAGTAAATGCAGTTATGCTGGCAATACCAAGATATGTGCCTTGGTCAGATCAGGAGGTAACTTGGAGCATAAAAGATCACCCCAAGATAATGCCGAATCCAGGGTCATATGCACTCGTGTTGGATCCGACGTTCGTTGGACCAAGCATCAATGTGAAATTTTCGAAAGTACTCATTGACAATGGGAGCAGTATCAACATCATGTACAAAGATACCATGCATAAACTCGGAATATCGCAGAACATGCTGCAGTCCACGAGAACCACTTTCCATGGGATAGTGCCGGGACTTTCATGCGAGCCCATCGGTAAAATCCGAGTGGATGTGTTATTCGGCACACAAGAGATAACTTCAGAGCAGAGAATTTAGAATTTGAGGTGGTAGATCTGGAAAGTTGTTATCATGCTCTACTCGGACGGCCCGCGCTGGCTAAATTCATGAGTAGCTGTCATATAAGTTATCTGAAGATGAAACTACCCGGACCACAAGGAGTAATAACAGTTGCAGGAGATTACAAGAAGTCAATGGAGTGTGCTTCAGCCGGATCAAATTTGGCCGAGTCATTGGTTATAGCAAGAGAAAAAAGAAGAATTCAGGAGGTAGCAGCCCTCGCTCAGTCGGCCCAGCTGAACATGTCGGCGCTGGCCAACCCACATGGCAGTGTTTCTTTTCAGCCGACTAAAGAAACGAAGAAATTTCAGATCGATGATCAATTCCCAGAGCGTACTGTTACCATTGGTGCAGGCCTGAATGCTAAATAGGAAAGCGAGCTCACCAACTTCCTCCGTGAGAATCGGGACATATTTGCATGGTCTACTCAGGATTTGCAAGGTGTTCCGAGGGAGTTGGCTGAGCACTCTTTGAACATGAGGCCAGGAGCAAGGCCGGTGAAGCAACCTCTCCGCCGCTTCGCCAAAGACAGGAGAAAAATAATAGGAGATGAGATAGCTCGGCTCCTCGCGGCCGGGTTCATCATGGAAGTGTTGTACCCGGATTGGCTGTCGAATCCGGTGCTAGTAGAAAAGAAGAAAGATGATCCCAATGTAGCCATTGTATGGCGAATGTGTATCGATTACACCAACCTGAATAAGGCGTGTCCAAAAGATCCTTTCCCGTTACCTAGAATAGACCAAGTCATTGACTCGACCGCTGGTTGTGAGTTATTAGCATTTGTAGACGCATATTCTGGTTTCCACCAGATACCGTTAAATCCGGCCGATCAAATAAAGACTGCGTTTATTACCCCGTACGGGGCTTATTGTTATCGCACAATGCCATTCGGCCTGCGAAATGCAGGAGCGACATACCAAAGATGCATGCAAAAATGCCTACACGATCAAATAGGGAAAAATGTACAAGTATATGTAGATGATGTGGTCATCAAAACCAGGGAAAGCAAAACACTATTGGAGGATATACGACAGACTTTTGCGAACCTGAGAAGGTTCCGAATGAAACTTAATCCAGAAAAATGCACATTTGGCGTGCCGGCGGGAAAATTACTCGGTTTTCTTGTGTCTAGCCGAGGTATAGAGGCCAACCCGACAAAGATAAAGGCAGTAGAAAGAATGGAATTGCCAAAATGTTTAAATGATGTACAAAAATTCATGGGTTGTCTGGCCTCGCTTAGTCGGTTCGTATGCCGGCTAGGAGAAAAAGCGCTACCACTCTATCAGCTGATGAAAAATCAGATAGATTCGTTTGGACACCACAGGCGGACATCGCATTTCATGAATTAAAAAAGATGTTAGTTACAGCACCTATCTTGGCTTCTCCATTATCAAAAGAGCCTATGTTACTTTATGTAGCAGCTACCAACAGAGTGGTTAGTACTGTAGTCGTAGTGGAACGACTTGAAGATGGTAAGTCGGTTCAGAGGCCGGTGTATTATTTAAGTGAAGTATTATCCACTTCAAAGCAGAATTACCCCCATTATCAGAAGATGGCTTATGGGGTATATATGTCGGCAAAAAAGCTCAAACATTACTTTGAAGAGCATCCCATCAAAGTGATCTGTGAGGCACCCATAGCCGACATATTGAGCAACAAAGACGCAAGTGGCCGAATAGCAAAATGGGCAATCGAGTTGTCACCATATGCTCCACAATTTGATAGGAGAGATGCAATCAAATCTCAGGCAGTAGCCGACTTTTTCGTAGACTGGGCCGAGGTGCAGTATGAGCCATCGTTGCCAGATCCAAATTATTGGACTATGCATTTTGATGGTTCCAAACTAAGGAACGGTTTGGGGGCAGGAATAGTGTTAACCTCGCCTAAAAAAGACCAACTGAAGTATGTGTTACAAATACATTTCGCTGCGTCCAACAATGTAGCCGAATATGAAGCACTGGTCCATGGATTGAAGGTAGCAAAAGAAATTGGCATACGCCGAATCTTATGCTATGGTGACTCGGACCTAGTAGTACAGCAAGTCTCAGGCAGTTGGGACGCGTTAGATGCTAATATGGCATTATACAGATTTCACGTACAAAAGATCAGTGGATACTTTGAAGGATGTGAATTTCACCACATACCTCGGGCAGAGAACGATGCCGCAGACACGTTGTCAAAGTTAGGATCAACTTGGCAATCAATTCCTCCGGGTATTGCCCTGGAGCACCTCAGGAAACCATCAATAACCCCATCGCCAGAATCCGAGTCTATCTTTATCCCGGAAAATCCAGCAGAAGACAACGCGCCGATGGAAGTAGATCAGCAATATAACTCAGAACCCCTCGAGATGAGGACAGCCGAAGTAAGCACAGTCATGGAAACAGACAATGAGGTTACACCGGAAGAAGTCACACCATTATGGGCGCAACCCATATTTTCCTACCTAAAAGACTCGGCATTGCCAAGTGATGAGGTATTAGCTAGACAAACTGTAAGGAGAGCAAAAGCTTACACAATCATAAACGGTAAGCTATATAAGAGGAGCGTTACAAACGTGTTGCAGAAATGTGTGAGTTCGGCAGAAGGTCAGGAGATCCTCCAAGATATACACCAAGGAGAATGTGGACACCACGCCTCATCTCGTGCCTTGGTAGCCAAAGAATTCAAGCATGGATTTTATTGGCCAACGGCATTGAAAGAAGCTAAAGAGTTAGTTAAGAAATGCAATGGATGTCAAAGGTACGCAACCAAAATACACATGCCATCGGCCGAGCTAAAAACAATACCTATCACTTGGCCATTTTCTGTATGGGGTTTGGATATGGTAGGACCATTTAAGCCGGCACGAGGGGGAATGACTCACATATTGGTTATGGTGGACAAGTTCACGAAATGGATTGAAGTAAAACCAATAAAAAAAGTGCGATGGGCCCACAGCAGTCAAATTTCTCAAGGATATTATCTTAAGATATGGGTATCCGCACAGTATTATCACAGATAATGGCACAAACTTTGCAGAAGGAGCCTTCACCATATTTTGCCGAGAAAAACACATAAGACTAGATATTGCCTCTGTGACTCACCCAGCTTCCAATGGGCAAGTGGAAAGGTCGAATGGATTGGTGCTATCAGGAATAAAACCACGACTCATCGAACCATTGGAAAGGACGGCAGGATGTTGGATTGAGGAACTCCCGGCCGTACTATGGAGCCTCAGGACTACTCCGAATAGATCAACAGGTTATACACCATTCTTTCTGGTATACGGGGCAGAAGCCGTACTTCCAGCCGACATACAATATGACTCGCCAAGAGTTACTCAGTATACCACCTCGGAGATAAACGAGATAGCTCGGCAAGATGTTGTAGACCTACTAGAAGAAGCCAGAGAACTGACATTATCACGATCAGCTATTTATCAGCAGAACCTGCGACGATATCATAGCAAAAAGGTGAATCCAAGAGTGTTCAAAGAAGGAGATTTAGTCCTCCGACTCGTGCAACGTACGGCCGGCATGCACAAGTTGTCACCTCCATGGGAGGGACCATTCATTGTAAGCAAAGCATTGCATAATGATGTCTATTATCTAATCGATGCTCAGACCCCCGGAAGGAGCAAGGCAGACAAGGCTGGCGAAGAAACGAAGCGTCCATGGAATGTAGCTTTACTTCGACCATTTTACTCGTAGCATTGTATCTCAAGGTCAAGAGCTGAGGATGTATTAAACCTCGGCACCCAGAGCGATGACTCGAGGACTGCCCTATGTTATTTCAATTTCATGTTATGTATTTGAGCCTCGGCGCCCAGAGCAGTGACTCGGGGACTGCACTATGTTATTTCAATTTCATGTTTGAACCACGGCGCCCAGAGCAGTGACTCGGGGACTGCCGTATGTTATCTCAATTCCATGTCATATATTTAAGCCTCGGCGCCCAGAGCAGTAACTCGGGGACTGCCATATGTTATTTCAATCTCATGTTATGTATTTGAGCCTTAGTACTCAGAGCAGTGACTCGGGGACTGCCATATATAATCTCAATTTTATGTTGTCTATTTAAACCTCGGCACGCAGAGCAGCGACTCGGGAAATGCCATATATTATTTTCATCTCATATCAGATATTTGAACCTCGGCATCCAAAACAGCGACTCGGGGACTGTCATGTGCCATTTAAAATCTACGGTGGGCATTACCCTGGGAGCGCCTCCATGTTGATCTTATATCATTTCTGAAACTTGGCGTACGTATTAAAGTTCCGCGCGATAAACAGTAATCCAGGGAGTGCCATATATTATCCTAAGGTAGTAGTAAACCACCGTCCAGGACACCATTCGTAAAAAAACGAAAGCAACGATAAATCCCAAAAACAAGAAATTGCATGCCACCAGAGCAAGAATTTGGACAAACACCCACTCAACCACGTGGTAACAGCTACAAGCGTACATGTCACAGCAATACACGGCAAAAGAAATTCAAGTCATACAGAGAGCAGACAAATGTTTCACGTACATCATACGCCTGGCATGCCAGGGATAAGAAATAACTAAGCGTAGTTCGTAGGGGAGGCAGCCACTTGGTCAGGCACTGGGCACTCCGACGTCGGAGGAACTTCGACCGAGGTTACCTCGCCCTCCATAGACCCAGGCGCAACCTCAGCGGAAGCTCGAGGCTGTTCAGGAGCATCCGTCGGTGCAGTTGAGTGCCCAGTACCTTTGGAGGAGGACCGCGCGTCGCCGCCGTTATCCGAGCTTGAACTGGAGCTTTCAGATGTGGCCGAATTATCCTCACCCTCTCCTTGATCAGCCGAGTTATCATCCGAGGCATCTTCAACTATAACTTCCTCATCCGGGTTTGGAAGAAAACATGGCCCTTCGTTCCATGTGTGCACGTCGGCGTACTCGACGAGTTGGAAGGCGCGAGCTTGCCGAAGAGCAACAAAAGTGGGATCCTCAACCCAGCGGGAACCAGTGCGCAAATTTCTCAGGATGTCAAGAGAGATATCTTCGTACCATGACATGATAACAGTAAGGGCCATGTCGGCACCAGCGCGCCCAGCTGATTCCCTCCAGAGACATAATTGCCTCTCAGATGCCATTAATCTTTTCACCAGTAATTCGACCTCGTTGATATCAGGAGTCCATGAAGTATTGGGCCAAAGTACGTGGTAAGCTCGGATGGATGCTTGCACCAGGTCCCGACCCATGATTTTCATTGGGCCAACTGCAGCACCAACAGCAACCAGGAAATCCTCCATTGAATACTCCGAGTCAGCGGTAACAGAAACACCGCGGCGCACACGAGCTGCAAGAACCGCTTTAGAACTCACAGGTTTGGCTTTGGGAAAATGATCTGCATAAAACTCGAACGTGTCAGGTGGCAACAGGGACAAAGAGAAAAATATAATTCGGCTGTGCTAAGTAGCTTACGATGAATGTAACTCATCATTATCTGAAGGTCTTTGGCCCAATCAACCTTGCTCTTCTCAAAACGAGCAATTTCCTCGCTCAACCCCTGGGTTTTTAGTTCGGCAGCCTCGAGGAGTTCTTTGTTCTTCTGCAGCTCCAAAGTCAGCCGATTCTTCTCCTCGGAAAATTCTTGGTCGGCCTTTTCTAGTTCGGACTTCTGGGAGAGCTTAAGGGTGTCCACCTCGGCTCGCAGGCGAGCTATCTCATCATCTTTTTCTTGCAATTGCGCCGCATGAATAGCGTTTTGCTCTAAAAAATGCAGCATCACGCCAGGCATGGGCATGCAATCTTGGTGCGATGCTGCAAAGGATTGCAACTCGGCTTTACCAGAGCCAAACGCAATAAGAAAGCTTAGCTCAAATGTTAAAAGGGCAAAGGCGTAAGATAAAAGGGAAACTAACCTTCCAAGCTCTTGACTTTCTTCTCAAGGCGAATGTTGAGGTTATTAATGTTACCTATTTCACCAAGAAAGTAAGCCGGTATATCGCGGACGAATAAATGAGAACATGAAAATAACGAAAAGGAACTATCGACATACCAGCCTTCTTCACCACAGGAAGGATTTTTTCATACTTTTCTTCCAGCTTGCGGTGCGAAAAAAGCAACCTCTGAAACTCGGCAGTCCGCCGGTCATGTGCAACCTGAACAATAGGGCAAAACAATAAATCGATATTCAAAGCTAAATCAGATCCGAGTCAAGTAAAACTTAACTCGGATCTAGGTGGCTAGATATTCAAAGCTAAATCAGATCCGAGTCAAGTAAAACTTAACTCGGATCTAGGTGGCTAGATATTCAAAGCTAAATCAGATCCGAGTCAAGTAAAACTTAACTCGGATCTAGATGGCCAGATATTCGAACCCTAGAAATAAATCAAGTCAAAGATCATTAAACTTCCAAGCATATAACAAGTTATCTCCTTGCAAGTTTCGGGGACTAGAGCATATAGTAACATCTGGAGACAAATCCAAGACTCAGAGAAACAGCAATTACCTCATTCATCTTGTTAGTGTCAAGGATAAACTTGGCAGCATGGTCGAAGCGGCCGCTGATGTCGGAAAGCTGAAAGGGCTGGTTGATGGGATTACCCTCAAACTGATCAGCAGCATTCCAATTATTGGCGTACTCCACCAGCGCGCCGAGGCTATTCCCGCTTGCTGTCCGAGTTAAGACTTTACCCCGGACATGTCCTGTAACCACTGCGGCCGCAGGGCTCTTATGAAGAGCAAGCTGAGTGCTGGCAGCCGAGACAACGGAGGCTTTAGTGGGCGCGGTCCCCTTGCGCAGCATGTCGGCGATACAAGGCTGAGAAGAGCCGACCAGACCCTTCTGGGAAGAGGAAGCCTTGGTGGCAACAGTTTTTCTCGCCTTAGAAGAAGCATCAACAGGAAGTGACACCTCGGTGGTAGGGACGGCACCTTCAGGAACAACAGGAGTTACGGTCGCAGAAGGCGCCGAGATAACGACCTCTTCGGCCGAGGCCGGAGTGGCCGAAGAAACTGCCGGGGTAGATAAAGGCTCAGTAGCGGCGCTGGGACCCATAGAAGGGGCAACGGGTTCAACAAAAACCTCGGAGGGCTGAGTGGAATCAATGTCAGCAGAAGGGGTTTCAGGCACATCGCGACGAGGAGGCGATGGATTCGGAGCTGGAGGAGAGGCAGCACGAGTGGGACTGGGAATCCTGGTATCATCGACGGGCGGAGGAGACGGCGGCCGAGTCGGGCAGTTAGTCATGCTAGGACCACCGGGTTTAACCGAGAGCGGAGCACTGCAAAGATAAGAAAGGAAAAAGTGTCAGTATGAAAAACGGAAAGAGAGAAACAAGAAATATGAGCAAAAGGAACTTACCCGGCAACCCCAGGCATAGTCTTGCGCCTGGGAGGATTCGGAGCGGATTTCTTCGTTCGTTTCTTGGGAACCGCTTCCGAGGCACTGGCAGGAGCCCCGCGCTTTCCCAAGGTAACAGGGGGTCGAGAAGCAATAGGCTCGGCGTCGTGAACCTGACCGGCCGGATTAGCTGGGAAAGTAGAAGCCGGAAATGCATAAGAAATAGGCATTGCGGCAACTACCTCAAGAATTTGGACCTCGTCTGAACCACCTTCCTCCTCGTGCGCCGAGGTCTTGCCACGAGCTCGAGCCGGAGCAGGATCCGACTTACGAACGAACTCCTCCGAGTCTGGTTCACCAGTATACGGGGTGCTCCGGTCCGCGGGCCACGGAAGCAACAAAACTTCGGCATCCTCATTCTTCTGCTCTGCGAATCTCTGCAAGACGAGGAAAAGGAAAGTTAGCGGATTCCGTTACGAAAATGGGGGGATAACACGGCGTTATTGTTTAAACTTACTTCGGGAGGCGGATGATCGCGGGTGAATGGTTTCAGTCCCCAAGCCCAATCCTCAGGCATCTCCGTCTTAAAAATAGCTCGGACACGCTTATAGATAAGGTAGTTGTCCAGCTCCACGGTCGAGACTCGGTTAGGGTCAAGAGGACCACTCATGTAGCACAGCTTGTGAGTCCGCTTCTGGAATGGGCAGATCCGGCTACTAATAAAGGTAGCCATCAGGTCTTCGCCGCATAACCCGGCGCGGATCAGTTCTTTAAGCCGAATCTCAAAAGCCTCGGCCAAGGCGTGAGTTTTCCTCGGATTGTAAAGCCAATTCACCTTGGAAGGCGGACCGATTGAGAAGGCAGGGAGCCGAATCTTGTCCTCCGTACCTCTGTTCTTGACATAAAAGAAGGATTTGTGCCACTTCTTGCACGACTCTAACCCGGTGACACGAGGAAATACTGACTTCCTCCGAGGTGTAATAGACGCAGCCCTGCATTGGGTAAGAGATTTCTCGGAAGGGTGCAGAGATTTGTCAGGGACTACGTTGGAGCGAATTTGGAAGAACTTCGACCAGACGTACACTGACGGCCACAGGCCGAAGTATCCCTCAGATGCGGAGATGAAAGTAGAAAGAGAAGCGATGGTGTTCGCGGGAAGATGATGCGGCTGAAGGCCGAAGTAGTCCAGAAATTCTCTAGCGAAGTCGCTAAGAGGAAGACCGAATCCACGCGCGAAGTGCGACATAAAAACCACATACTCGCCCTCCCTAACATCCGGAGAGGACTCGATGCCGGGTAAGCGGCAAGAGACCTCGGCGGGAATCCTCCGAGTTCGGATCAGCCACTCAATCTCGCGGCGCGTAACGGAAGAACCTTGCCATGAGCCTCGCTCGGGCCCAGAGCCATCGTCGTCATCCTCAACCAGAGCACCACTAAAGGAGCTAGACATGGGTGGTTCGCCGGAGAGATCGACGGAAGAAGAGCTAGCGGCGGAGGGGAGTTTAGAGCTACGAGGCCCCGTCGTGATTTTGCACGGAAGCGGCGGCGGAGGAACAGAGGAACCGCCGCACAAAAGCGAGATCGAAACGGAGAAATCTGGGGCAAAACCTAGGCAGTACGGCCGGAAAGGACTCACCGGCGACGGCGCTGAAGCTGGCGAGCACGGGCGAGGCGAGCAGGACGGCACGGCGGAGTCCTCGCCGTCAGAAGCTCTGATGAGCGCGCGGCGGCGGAGCTGCGAGAAGGCGCGCAGGCGAGAGGAACGAGGTGAGCAGAAACGAACGAGGAAGGGAAAAATAAATCCCCAAGCACCGTGCCCCTCTTTATAGTCGAGCCACGAGCAAGGTAGTGGGATCGTGCAGGTAGCGGCTAACCGTGTAGATCATGGGTGCGGCACGAACGCACGACGATAAGTGGAGCCGCACCAACGGCCACACAGGAACGAAGAAGGTTGCGATCCCCCAGGGAAACGGCACACGAGGCGTCGCAGCGGCGGCGCAGCAGGTACAGAGTTAACTGTAGCCTGTCAGTAAACACTGTAGAGGAACCAAAAAATTAGAAGAACAATGATGGGAGTGACACGTAGGACGAGGCGTACGAGAGAAGGAACAAGTATACACCGGACGAGAAAAGGGTAGCTCGGAAACAGTATTGAAAAATGTGCTGAAGCTGATACGACCCGGCCGAAGTTATCGACAGGGTCACACCAGCTTCGGGGACTAATGTTGGGGGGGTGACCCCGAGTAGGTCAAAGACGGGGAAAGACAGAGGTACGAACCCCGTCTGGTTTCCGAGTTACAGTCTAAGTCGGCCGAATCATGAAGAGGTCGGCCGAATCATGAAGAGGTCGGCCGACATACGGAGGCAAGAGGCCCGTATAAGTATATTAAGGCATTACCCGGCCGAGTTACTGCGTGGGTCGGCCGGGTTAGCCTGAGTGATCTTGATGCAGGTAAAGGACAATCCGAGCTATGCAGGGAAGGGCCGAATGATGTGAGGCTTGCAGGAGAAGGAAAAGCCTGAAGTCAAACCCTAGGTGCAAGCTAGGGAGAATCTAAGCAGTGCCAAACGCTACGGACAAAGGCGCAGAGCGGCAGAGAGGCAGGAGGAGGTCACGGAGGTGACAGTCCAGAAGACCGAGGCGCACAGGAGGGGCCCTCTGGAACCTTGCCGTCGTTAGAGGGGCGACAGGGAAAGAAGGGCGCCGAACTGCTATATTAGGACAAGCATATTCTTCGAATATGCTTGCCACGTCAGCCCTAAAGGAACCCAAGGTTCTCCTTTATAAGGAGAAGCTTGGACTCAGAAGGGGGGATCGGCTCGTTTGGTACCGTTAGGCTAGTAAAGTTCATCTGCTCTCCCTGTATACAGCGTAAGGAGCACTTGTAGCCCCCGAGAAGAGAAATAAAGACCTTTGCCTTAGCTTCTTGTGTGTAGAATTAACTGCATCTTCCCTCCCCAGATCCCTCTAGCATCCATTGGCCCCATACTTTAGCCTACCCATGGCATCTGCCGTGCCACCACCACGACACCCGTGCTACGCACATCGCCATCGACAGATGAGTCCTATGACAGCAGCAACTGCAACTCAGATCTGTGCGATCCACCACCGGAGGAAGGGACCTACGGTTCCGGATCCGAAAGCTGCGGCAGCAGCGATCCGATCTACGAATGCTACCAATGTGCCGCAGTCATCTAGAGCGATGTGGATCAGGAACACAACCCGCCACCCAACCCGCAGGGTAGAAATGGTGAGAATAGGAGAAACCAGTCCTCCCCCCCCCCCCCCCGCCCAACGAGGAGGACACCGATCCCAATCGGGTAATCAACCTCAGCGAGGAAGGATGGGCTCAAGCACGCGAAGCCGTGGCAGGCAACAAGATCCTGCCTGGGGTGCCTCACGGGACCTACTGATGGCGTACCACCTGCTCCTCGTCGAAGAGCACAAGAAACAGGTGGAGATGCAAGAAGTGCTTGACAAGCGCAAGCAAGCGGCCTCAGAGTCTAGTGCGCGGCGAGCTGCGCTCTCCACCATGGGCGGCTCTAGCTCGCACGGCAACCACGGCAACAAGCACCGTTCTCGCATGGAGAACATGGACCCCACTGCACGTCGCGAGGTGACTCGGACCCTCAACATGTCGTTCATGGAGAGGGATGCTGACAACAACGTCATCCCGAAGACGCCGCAAGCTGCGATCATGGCAGCCACCACATACCTCGCGTCCCATCCACCTCCGATGGGGGACCCAAAAAGGGACATGCACAAATCCGCACTAACCGGACTCGGACTCATCGGAGTTGCGCTCCACGGAGAAGCTCCTGCGGAGCCAAAAAAGAAGACTGCGGTCAGGTTCAACCGCAGTCCCACGCCTTCATCCGACGAGGAAGAGCACGACCTACATCGAAGGCACAAGAGCTCGCGACATCACAGCCGCGATTACGATGCTCGAAGCGAGCTCACCCAACGCAAGATCGACAAAGCACGCGCCAAGCGCGTATGCTCGTCCGAATCTGAAGAGGACAATGACAAAGGAGAACTATGTGGAGCTCGATGCTTTAGCAGATCCGTTCGGCGGACATGGATGCCGCGTAACTTCAAGCTTCCGTCGGACACTCCGAAGTTTGACGGCACACAGGACCCCAAGGCATGGCTCAGCGACCATCTGTCGTCCGTCAAGCTACACGGCGAAAACAAGAACACCGCCCTGCAATGCCTTTAGCTGCTCCTGACAGGCGCAGCCCGGATCTAGCTCAGCAGCCTATCCTCGGGATCCATCCAAAGCTGGGAAGAACTGGCGTACAGCTTCATCCGAAACTTCAAGGGCACCATCAAGAGGCCATCCTTGATCGAAGAGCTATGAGCCTGCACCCAACGAACAGGCGAATCCATTCACTCGTACATACTACGCTGGTCCAACACCAAGAACTCCACGGCACACATCTCTGAGGAGAGAGCGATCAACGCCTTCAAGGATGGCGTCAACCGCCAGGACTTCAAGGAAGAACTTGGGCGTGTCAAGCCCAAGACACTCGACCACCTCATGGACATCGCCAATAGGTGGGCAGATGGCGAGGACTCCGTCCACCCAGCGCACTCGAAGGATGAAGATGACTACGGCCGTCGACGTGAACACCGTAGCAAGAGAAGATCGCGCGTCTATGATGATTGTGACGGACCCGACATGGTCGCCACTGGCTATGCCGACCGCCGCAGCGAAGGCAACCGCAACAGCGGCGGATACCGTAGAAACAACTTCCGCGACAAAGGACGCCCAGCGCAGTCATGGCAACGCCACGGCCGCGACGAAGGACCCTCAGCACACGACAAGTTGTCGGGCCCGTGCACCATCCACTTCTACATCGACAAGCAGGATGGCAAGAAGAAGGCAAGCCACATGCTCAAAGACTGCCGTGAGTTCCAGAAACTCAACGAGAGCATGTCTCAGATGAGGCAACAAGCCCCGAACCCTGGGTACGCGAACGCACCCGCACCAGGTGACATTGCCCACAGAGCTCCTCCACCACCACCCGTGGGACCTTCGAATCATCCAATCGCACCTGCGCAGAACAATGGCGGAAAAAGGTACCCCGTGTCAAAAGGATCACTGATGATCCAAAAAGGGCGCACAACAAACAGGGTGCAAAAGAAAATCACCCGTCAGATCAATCTGGCTGTAACCGCTCCATCCGCCATCCCTGAGTACCTTAGTGGTTCGGAGTCCTGCATCACGTTCAGCCGTTCGGATCACCCCTGCCAAGTCCCTCGCCCAGGTCATGTTTCCCTGGTGCTCGAGGCGCAGATCGGAGGGTTCGATATGAGCAGCGGCTTCATGGACGGTGGCAGCGGCACCAATTTGATGTTTGCCAGCACCTTAGCAGCGATTCGGATTCCGCTGTGCAGCCTGGAACAATCCAACACAACGTTCCACGGCATCGTTCCAGGGAAGGGCATATTCCCTTGGGAAAGATATGGCTCGACATCATCTTCGGCAAGCCCGATAACTTTCGGTGCGAGCGACTCGAGTTCGAAGTGGTGGACTGACCATCACAATACCACGCCTTCCTTGGGCGCGTGGCATTCGCACGATCCTCGCAGTACCGCACTACGCGTACCTGCTACTCAAGATGCCAGGACCTAAGGGCGTCATCACGATCCACGGGAGCTTCACCCGATCGGACCACTGCGACAGGGACTTCAACAGAATCTCCTAGTCATTCGGCATGCAGGAGGATCTCATAAGGCTCCGAGATGTGACAGACAACGGGGCACCCCCAGTCGCAAGACAGAACGCACCCGACATGTATTTCGACTCCATCGTCAACACAAAGAAGGTGCAAGTCCACCCGACGGATGCCTCCAAGACGGCGCTGATCGCCAACGACCTCAGTCCCGCATAGGAAAGTGCGCTCGTCGAATTCCTCCATGAGCGCTGGGAAATCTTTGCCTGGTGTCCTGCGGACATGCCAGGAGTTCCCAGGGAATTCGCCGAGCATGCACTTAACGTATTTCCAGACACCAAGCCCATAAAATAGTCCATCCGACGACTGTCAGAGCCGCGGGCAGAAGCCATCGGAGTCGAAGTCAACAGACTACTTGACGCCAATTTCATCAGGGAGATCAAGGAAAGCGAGTGGCTGGCCAACACCGTGATGGTCCCCAAAAAGGACGCGGACATACTGCGGATGTACGTGGACTTCACATATCTGAACAAGCACTGCCCGAAGGATCACTTCCTCTTCCTCAGATC
This sequence comes from Avena sativa, assembly GCA_916181665.1. Taxonomy (NCBI): domain Eukaryota; kingdom Viridiplantae; phylum Streptophyta; class Magnoliopsida; order Poales; family Poaceae; genus Avena; species Avena sativa. The sequence continues at coordinate 262,166,562 of OV702284.1, read as the reverse complement.
GATCAGATAATCGATTCGACTGCAGGATGCGAGAAGCTCTCCTTCCTCGACGCCTACTCAGGCTACAATCAGATCCGACTGAAGGTCGAAGATCAGGAGAAAACGGCGTTTATCACGCCGTTCGGAGTGTTCTGCTACAACACAATGCCCTTCGGGCTGAAGAACGCAGGCGCCACGTACCAACGGTGCATGCAGGCATGCCTGAAGGACCAGATCGGCCGCAACATCCAAGTCTATGTCGATGACATAGTAATCAAAACAAGGGAGGCCAAGACACTGATCGACGATCTCCGCGAGACGTTCGACAACCTTGATCGATACAAGATCAAACTAAACCTAGAAAAGTGCGCCTTTGGCGTGCCATCTGGTCAACTACTAGGCTACTTCATCTCCCAGCGAGGGATCGAGGCGAACCCGAAGAAAATCTGGGCCATAATGGCCATGGAGAAGCCGAAGAACCTCAAAGGGGTCCAGCAGCTCGCTGGACGCATCGCGGCACTGAGCAGGTTCATCAGCCGCATGGGTGAGAAGGACCTGCCTTTCTACCAGCTGCTGCACAAAGTAGACAAATTCAAGTGGACGCCTGAAGCAGACGACGCATTCGAAGATCTGAAGCGGCTGCTCTCCACCTCGCCCGTCTTGGTCACAGCCAAGGAACGCGAGCCTCTACTGCTATACATAGCAGCCACGCATCAGGTGGTAAGCACTGTGCTCATGGTTGAATGACCCGAAGATGTCAAGACTCATGGGGTCCAACGCCCTATCCACTACCTCAGCGAGGTATTGACGCCAACTAAAAAGAGGTATCCTCACTACCAGAAACTCGCCTACGGCGTGTTCATGACAGCTCGTCGGCTGAGCCACTACTTCTAGGAGCATCAGGTAATGGTCGTAAACGAAGAACCCCTGAACAGCATCCTGAACAACCTGGAGGCCACAGGACGTGTGGCCCTATGGGGGATCAGGCTGTCACCTCTAGACATAGTCTATGAGAAGCGCCACGCGATCAAGTCCCAGGTCCTACGAGATTTCCTAGTCCACTGGATGGAGCTGCAGCTGCCGGACACTCCGGACATGATGCAGTCATGGACAATGCACTTCGATCGCTCCAAGCGCGAAGCTGGAGCAGGAGCAGGGGTCATACTGACCTCCCCGCAGGGCGACAAGATGAAGTACGTCCTCCGGATGAAATTTTGAGCTTACAACAACGAAGCCGAATACGAGGCCCTCATCCACGGCATGAGGATGGCCAAGATCTGCGGCGCGACGCGCCTGGTAATCTACGGCGACTCGAACCTCGTCGTCCAGCAGACGATGAACGAGTGCGACACACACGCTGCCAACATGATTGCGTACCGCGCCCTATACAACGCACTTGAAGGGGACTTTGATGGCTGCGAGCTTAGGCACGTTGGGAGAGAAAGCAACGAAGAGGCCAACAAACTCGCCAACATCGGCTCCACATGTGCACAGGTGCCACCAGGTGTGTTCCTCGAACAGATCTGCGTGCCATCCATCAAACGGAAATTCCCCAAGGAATCACCCGAAGAAGCAGAACACTCGAGGGCTGCGCTACCTGACGGAAAGGAAGGAGCAGAAAAGCATGACACAGAGGTCGCAGTGGTCAACCTGATGCAGGTCATGGCAGTCAAAGAAACATGGACACAGCCATACCTCTAATATTTGATAGACGGAGAACTGCCTGACAACCCGACATATGCCCGGCGCATATCTCGCCGGTCCAAGGCCTTCACCATCGTCAATGGCAAGTTGTACAAGCGCAGCATTTCAGGTGTACTCCAAATGTGCGTCACCATCGGTGACGGCAAAACTATCCTCCAAGACATCCACGAGGGCATCTGCGGCCATCATGCGGGCAGCCGCAGCCTTGTTTCCAAAGCTCTACGAGCTAGATTCTGCTGGCCAACGGCCATGAACGATGCCAAGGACATCGTCCGAAGATGCAACGGGTGCCAGAGATTCGCAGATAAACCACACGCACTAGGATCGAAGCTTAGGCCCATACCCTTGGCCTGGCCTTTCGCCCAATGGGGCCTCGACATGATCGGAAAACTGCCCAAGTACTTGAAAGGAGGCCATGTCTACCTCCTGGTCGCAGTCGACAAATTCACCAAGTGGATCGAGGCCATGCCTGTTACTAACCAAAAGGGAAAAACGGCCATGAAATTCTTTGAATCCATAGTCTACAGGTTCGGCGTGCCGCACAGCATCATCACCGATAACGGGTCAAACTTCATCTCCAAAGAATTTCAGGACTTCTGCGAAGACCTCGGAATCAACATAACATACGCCTCCGTGGCGCACCCGCAAACGAACGGGTAGGTTGAAAAGGCCAACAGCCTCGGCGGCGGCGGCATCAAGAAGCGCCTAATGAGCCCACTCCAGCGACTAGCAAGAGCCTAGACACAAGAGCTACCCTCCGTCCTCTGGAGCCTGCGCACGACGCCAAATAGCTCAACCGGCTACACTCCCTTCTTCATGGTGCACGGAGCCAAAGCCATGCTGCCTGCAGAAGTACGCCATAAGGCCCCACGGGTCGTATCCAACAGCGAAACCGAATCGACGGCCGCACTCGAAGACGCCGTCAACACACTCGACGAGGCACGTGACATAGCCGCGGCTCAATCAGCGGTCTACCAACAGAGCCTCCGCAACTATCAGAGACATCGGCTGCGCCCAAGGTCCTTCGTCGAAGGAGACCTATTCTTATGACTCAAGCAAGAGCGACCGAAGAAGCTCGAATCACCCTGGGAAGGACCCTATGTCGTCAGTGAAGTCATCCTAGGTGGTGCCTATCGCCTCAAGCACGTGGAGTCTGGAGTCGCATACTCCAACCCGTGGAACGTCGCACAACTACGACGCTTCTACCCCAAGCTGTAGGGGTTCGTAGCATGGAAAACAAAAAATTTCTATCGCATACAAACAAACAAGCCAAGATCTATCTACTAGATTGTAGCAACGAGTCGATGGAATAACTTACCCTCGAAGATTCCAAAGCGTTTAACGAGAGCAGATTCTCGTGGGTGATGTAGTCGTACTCTTCCCGATCTCAAGATCGTGTAGACGATCCTTCCGGCGCTGCGTTCCGGCAGTGCTCCCGCAGTCGGTCACACGTTCGGTACTCGACGAAGACCTTCCTCTCCCTTGTTCCAGCAGGCAGCGGAGGTTGTAGCACTCTCCTCGCGATTCCGGCAGCACAACGGCGTGGTACCGGAAGTAGAGGGGAGATCCCGCAGGGCTTCGCCTTTAAGCCGGAGCGAGTATGGTGGATTATGAGAGAGGGCTATTAGTGGTCTAGAGATTAGACACACCAATTAGAAGGCTCTAAACCGCAGGCTAAAGCAATTAGAAGCTCTAAACCAAAACGGCTCTAAACCGGAGATTAGAGGTAGAAACTTGTGTGTCTAGAGGAGGGGGCCCTGCCCCTCCTTTTATAGGTGGGGAGGCGCGGCCAGGGGAGGGGAGTCCCTCCCCAAGTCGGCCTTGGGTGGCGCGCCGGCTTGGGGAGGAGACTCCTCCCTCAAGTCGGTTCCCAACTCCTCTTGCTTGTTTCCCACAGTTTCTTGTTTTAGCCGTTTGACTTTCAAACTGGACATTTGACTTTTCTGTTTTAGGATTCAATTTAATCCTTTATTTGGGACAGCAAGAACACTTAGTACATGATGCAATCATTCCAATATATAATGACACATTCATGTACCCCTCCCCCCTCCCGGAGTGCCGGACATTCCGGAACCTTCTAGAACATTCACCGGAATCATTTCCGAACTCCGAAACGGAACTTTCTTTATATGAATCTTATTCTCCGGACCATTCCGGATCACCTCGTGATATCCCGGATCCCATCCGAGACTCCGGACAACATTCGGTCTCTTTCTCATAATACCATAACTACTCAAAACAACGTCGAATCCTTAAGTGTGTCTCCCTACGGTTCGTGAATTATGCGGACATGATCGAGACACTTCTCCGAACAATAACCAATAGAGGAATCTGGAAATTCATATGGCTCCCACATATTTCTACGATTACTTTGCGATCGAATGAACCACTTACATACGATACCAATTTCCCTTTGTCTCACGATATGTTACTTATCCGAGGTCATGATCGTCGGTATCTCTGCATACCTAGTTCAACCTCGTTACCGATAAGTACTCTTTTCTCGTTCCCGTGATATGTGATCCCTTGTGAGCCAGTCACATGCTTGCAAGCTAATTGGATGACATTTCACCGAGAGGGCCCAGAGAATATCTATCCGTCATATGGATGGACAAATCCCACTCTTGATCCATGTGTCTCAACCAATACTTTCCGAACACTCAATGCCACCTTTATAGCCACCCAGTTACGGTGTGGTGTTTGATGTCATCAAAGCATCCATCCGGTAAAGGTGATATGCATGATCTCATGGTCGAAGGAATTAGGTTACTATGTATCAGAAAGCATATAGCAATTGAACTATTGAAATGACTTGATCTTTATGCTACGCTTATCTATAGGAGTATGTCCACCATATCATTCTCCTAACGATATGATCTTGTTGTTGATAACATCTCAATGTTCATGATAGGGAAACCACAATCATTTATCAACCAACAAGCTAGTGAAGTATAGAGGCTATACTAGGGACTTCTAATCAAGTTTACAAATCACACAAGTATTAATGTTTCCCTGTTAATACTATTATAGCATGAATGTAAACATTTATCATAAACACAAAGATATAATAATAACTACATTTATTATTGCCTCTAGGGCATATCTCCAACACTAGCTACCCCACCTCCTTTTACTTTCAATTAGGCTATTCAGCCAAGGCTACTCAGCCGAACAATGTACCTGCTCATTACGATATGAATAAAACTAAGTGTCTCGCCCCAAAATTTATCTATTATTTCGTATTTTATCCATGTTACAACACACTCGGGGGCTCCCCTCACCTCATGACTTTGTCGACTGAGGATAACGCGTGTACACCTGAGTAGTTGATCACGTCAGGCTAACGAAACGGGCACGCACGCAAACAAAGCACCACGTGCCAAAAACGTAGCTTGATCTGTGTGTACTTTGCAAATCTTTATATCCCCATCCTGGATATGTTCTCGAATAGCGTGAAAACGTAGCTTGATATGCTTCAGCTTCTTGTGTGACCTTGGTTCTTGCGCATTGGCTATGGCGCCCATGTTATCACAGTAGATAGACATTGGGTCCAGCGCACTAGGAACCACACCCAGCTCTGTAATGAACTCTTTCATCCATATCGCTTCTTGTGAAGCCTCCGAAGCAGCCATGTATTCCGATTCAGTTGAAGATCTCGCCACAACGCTTTGCTTTGCACTCCTCCAGCTAACTGCTGCACCATTCAAAATAAATACGTATCCAGATTGTGATTTAGAATCATCCGGATCGGTGTTCCAACTAGCATCGGTGTAACCATTAACAACGAGTTGTTCATCACCTCCATAAGAAAGAACCATATCCTTAGTTCTTCTCAAGTACTTAAGGATGTTTTTGACCGCTGTCCAATGATCCACTCCTGGATCACTTTGATATCTGCTAGTTAAACTAATAGCATATGCAATGTCGGGTCTAGTACATAGCATGGCATACATTAGAGATCCTATGGCTGATGCATAGGGAGTCTTACTCATCCTTTCTCTATCTTCTGCCGATGTCGGACTTTGAGTTTTACTCAAGGTCGTATTGGGCAACATGGGCAAGAACCCTTTCTTGCTTTCTTCCATTCCAAACCTCTTTAGAACTTTGTCCAAATATGTACTCTGTGACAATGATATTTGGCGTTTCGATCTATCTCTATAAATCTTTATGCCTAATATGTAAGCTGCTTCGCCAAGATCCTTCATTGAAAAACTATTATTCAAATATTCTTTGACACTATTAAGAAGGTCTACATCATTCCCAATCAACAATATGTCATCCACATATAGTATTAAGAATGCTACAGCGCTCCCACTCACTTTCTTGTAAATACAAGCTTCTCCATAAGTTTGTATAAAACCAAAACTTTTGATTACCTTATCAAAACGTTGATTCCAACTTCGGGATGCTTGCTTCAATCCATAGATGGACCGTTGAAGTTTGCATACCTTGTTAGCATCTTTAGGATTGACAAAACCTTTGGGTTGTATCATATACAACTCTTCATCAATATCTCCATTGAGGAATGCTGTTTTGACATCCATCTGCCATATCTCATAATCATAATATGCAGCGATTGCTAACATAATCCTCACAGACTTTAGCTTCGCTACCGGTGAGAAAGTCTCATCGTAGTCAACTCCTTGAATTTGTCGAAACCCTTTTGCGACAAGTCGAGCTTTATAGACAGTAACATTACCATCAGCATCTGTTTTCTTCTTGAAAATCCATTTGTTCTCGACAGCCTTTCGGCCATCCGGTAAGTCCACCAAAGTCCATACTTGGTTTTCGTACATGGATCCAATCTCGGATTTCATGGCTTCTTGCCATTTATTGGAATCTGGGCTCATCATCGCTTCCTCATATGTCTCGGGGTCATCGGTGTTGTCCACCAACATGACACTCATAACGGGATCATACCAATCTGGAGTGGTACGAGTTCTCGTTGACCTCCGAGGCTCTGTAGCAACTTCAACCGAAGTTTCATGATCATCATCATTAGCTCCCTCTATAATAGGTGCAGGCACCACAGGAACTTCTTCCGGTGCTGCGCTACTCGCAATTTCGATAGAAGGTTCGACAACCTCGTCGAGTTCTACTTTCCTTCCAGTCACTTCTTTTGAGAGAAATTCCTTCTCTAGAAAGGATCCATTCTTGGCAACGAAGATTTTGCCTTCGGATCTATGATAGAAGGTATACCCAATAGTTTCCTTCGGGTATCCTATGAAGACCCATTTTTCCGCTTTGGGCTCAAGCTTGTCCGGCTGTACCTTCTTTACATAGGCTTCGCATCCCCAAACTTTAAGAAACGACAATTTAGGTTTCTTCCCAAACCATAATTCATATGGTGTCGTTTCAACAGATTTAGATGGTGCCCTATTTAAAGTGAATGCGGCTGTTTCTAATGCATAACCCCAAAATGATAGCGGTAAATCTGTAAGTGACATCATAGAACGAACCATATCTAAGAGAGTTCGATTACGACGTTCGGACACACCATTACGATGTGGTGTTCCCGACGGTGTCAATTGTGAAAGTATTCCGCATTTCTTCAAATGCTCGCCAAACTCGTAACTTAGATATTCACCTCCACGATCAGAACGTAGAAATTTAATCTTCTTGTTACGTTGATTCTCTACCTCACTTTGAAACTCCTTAAACTTCTCGAAAGTTTCGGACTTATGTTTCATTAAATAGATATACCCATATCTACTCAAGTCATCCGTGAAGGTAAGAACATAACGATAACCACCGCGCGATGCTACACTCATTGGACCACACACATCGGTATGTATAATTTCCAATAAGTCCGTAGCTCGCTCCATCATACCAGAAAATGGAGTCTTAGTCATTTTTCCCATCAGACATGCTTCGCATCTTTCAAGTGATTCAAAATCAAGTGATTCAAGAAGTCCATCGCAATGGAGTTTCTTCATACGCTTCACTCCAATGTGACCAAGACGACAGTGCCACATATAGGTCGGATTATCGCTTGATTTCAAACGTTTAGCCTCAATGTTGTTGATATGTGTATTTCCACTATCGAGATTCAATAAGAATAGACCATCTATCAAAGGTGCATGTGCATAAAACATATTACTCATATAAATCGAACAACCATTATTCTCTGATTTAAACAAGTAATCGTCTCGCAATAAACAAGATCCCGATATAATGTTCATGCTTAACACAGGCACTAAATAACAATTATTTAAGTATAAAACTAATCCCGATGGTAGATGAAGGGGTAGCGTGCCGACCGCGATCACATCAACCTTTGATCCGTTTCCCACGCGCATCGTCACCTCGTTCTTCGCTAGCTTCCGTTTATTCTGCAGCACCTGTTTCGAGTTACAAATATGAGCAACCGAACCAGTATCAAATACCCAGGCACTACTACGAGTACTAGTGAGATACACATCAATAACATGTATATCAGATATACCTTTCTTCTTGATGTTGCCGTTCTTCAAATCCGCCAAGTACTTTGGGCAATTCCGCTTCCAGTGACCTTCTCCCTTGCAGTAAAAGCACTCAGTATTAGGCTTAGGTCCAGCCTTGGTCTTCTTCGCCGGCGTGGTAACTTTCTTACCACCCTTCTTGAAGTGTCCCTTTTGCTTAGACTTGCCTTTCTTGAATTTGGTGGTCTTATTGACCAACAACACTTGGTGCTCTTTCTTAATCTCCACTTCTGCAGATTTCAACATGGCAAAGAGTTCTGGCAACGTCTTGTTCATGTTCTGCATGTTGTAGTTCATCACAAAGTTCTTGTAACTTGGTGGTAGTGATTGGAGGACACGGTAAATCCCCAAAGCATTAGGAATCACAATACCCAAGCTTTGAAGTTTGTTTGCGTGCCCTGACATCTTAAGCACATGCTCACTGACGGAGCTGCCCTCTTCCATCTTGCAGTTAAAGAACTTTTCAGAAGCTTCATAACTTTCAATTGCCGCATGAGTCTCAAAAATCAATTTGAGATCCTCGACAATATCATATGGGTCTGAATCCTCAAACCTTTTCTGAAGCTCCGATTCCAAACCATACAAGATAGCACACTGAACTATGGAGTACTGATTCTTCCGAGCGAGGTAAACATTCTTTACTTCATCGGGAGCATCATCTGCAGGTGGGTCACCCAGCGGTGCATCCAGCACATAGGTCAAATTACCAGCTGTGAGGACAATCCTCAAATTGCGGAACCAATCCGCGAAGTTGCTTCCATTGTTTTTCAACTTTTCTTTCTCTAGGAACGCATTAAAATTGATGGTAGGGGCTGCCATTGATCTACAACATATTTTCAATAGTTTAGACTAAGTTTATGACAAATTGAGTTCAAATTAATTAATGAAATTAAACTAGGTGAACTCCCACTCAAAACAATATCCCTCACATTGTTTTAGTGATCACACGAACCAAATCCACCATATCAACACCGATCATCACGAGAGTTGATATAGTTTCAATGGCGAACAATCGACATGTTCATCATATCTACTATATGATTCATGCTTTACCTTTTGGTGATCCGTGTTCCGAGACCATGTCTGTACATGCTAGGCTCGTCAAGATCAAACCTTAGTTTCTGCATGAGCAAATCTGGCTTGCTCACGTTGTATACACTTGCAGAATCTAGCACACCCGATCATCACGTGGTGCTTCGAAACAACAAGCTTTAGCAATGGTGCTAACTAAGGGTGAACACTTTATGATTTGAAATTGATGTGCATGAGGGATCATCTTATAATGCTACCGTCGTCTACTAAGCAATACAAGATGCATAAAGGATTAACATCACATGCAATTCAATATATATGTGATATGATATGGCCTTTCTTCTTTGTGCTTCCGATCTCCATCTTCAAGCACGAACATGAACTCCATCATCACCGGCATTGCATCAAGGTCAATGACGCTTCTCCATGGTTGTCGTCCACCGGCTTCAACTATTACAACTACTTTGAATAGACACGCGGGTCTTAACATAAATTAAAGACAACCATATGGCTCCTGCCGGTTGCCAACTTACAATAAGGAACATTGCATACATCAAATATAATCACAATCATGGCCATATCACATCACTGCACACCCCTGCAAAACAAAGTTAGACGCCTCTACTTTCTTTGCATATTTTACGTGGTTTGGGGCTTTCAATAAGTGTCGTTCTAACTTACGAACAAAAACCACAACATTGATACTAGCATTGTTGATCACCCGTTGTAAATTGGATCTTAACTATGCTAGGAGAAACAGGCACCCGCAAAGCCACTTATGCAATACAAGTTGCATGTCAAGCGTGGAGCAAGTCTCATGAACGATGTCATGTAAGGTTAGCCCGGGCCGCTTCATCCCAACATACCGCAAGATGCAAAGTACACAAGAAGTAATCGACAATAAAAGCATCAACGCCCACAATGACCATTGTGTTCTACTCGTGCAACAGATCTACATATAAACCTGGCTCTGATACCACTGTAGGGGTTCGTAGCATGGAAAACAAAATTTTTCTATCGCATACAAACAAACAAGCCAAGATCTATCTACTAGATTGTAGCAACGAGTCGATGGAATAACTTACCCTCGAAGATTCCAAAGCTTTTAACGAGAGCAGATTCTCGTGGGTGATGTAGTCGTACTCTTCCCGATCTCAAGATCGTGTAGACGATCCTTCCGGCGCTGCGTTCCGGCAGTGATCCCGCAGTCGGTCACACGTTCGGTACTCGACGAAGACCTTCCTATCCCTTGTTCCAGCAGGCAGCGGAGGTTGTAGCACTCTCCTCGCGATTCCGGCAGCACAACGGCGTGGTACCGGAAGTAGAGGGGAGATCCCGCAGGGCTTCGCCTTTAAGCCGGAGCGAGTATGGTGGATTATGAGAGAGGGATATTAGTGGTCTAGAGATTAGACACACCAATTAGAAGGCTCTAAACCGCAGGCTAAAGCAATTAGAAGCTCTAAACCAAAACGGCTCTAAACCGGAGATTAGAGGTAGAAACTTGTGTGTCTAGAGGAGGGGGCCCTGCCCCTCCTTTTATAGGTGGGGAGGCGTGGCCAGGGGAGGGGAGTCCCTCCCCAAGTCGGCCTTGGGTGGCGTGCCGGCTTGGGGAGGAGACTCCTCCCTCAAGTCGGTTCCCAACTCCTCTTGCTTGTTTCCCACAGTTTCTTGTTTTAGCCGTTTGACTTTCAAACTGGACATTTGACTTTTCTGTTTTAGGATTCAATTTAATCCTTTATTTGGGACAGCAAGAACACTTAGTACATGATGCAATCATTCCAATATATAATGACACATTCATGTACCCCTCCCCCCTCCCGGAGTGCCGGACATTCCGGAACCTTCTAGAACATTCACCGGAATCATTTCCGAACTCCGAAACGGAACTTTCTTTATATGAATCTTATTCTCCGGACCATTCCGGATCACCTCGTGATATCCCGGATCCCATCCGAGACTCCGAACAACATTCGGTCTCTTTCTCATAATACCATAACTACTCAAAACAACGTCGAATCCTTAAGTGTGTCTCCCTACGGTTCGTGAATTATGCGGACATGATCGAGACACTTCTCCGAACAATAACCAATAGAGGAATCTGGAAATTCATATGGCTCCCACATATTTCTACGATTACTTTGCGATCGAATGAACCACTTACATACGATACCAATTTCCCTTTGTCTCACGATATGTTACTTATCCAAGGTCATGATCGTCGGTATCTCTGCATACCTAGTTCAACCTCGTTACCGATAAGTACTCTTTTCTCGTTCCCGTGATATGTGATCCCTTGTGAGCCAGTCACATGCTTGCAAGCTAATTGGATGACATTTCACCGAGAGGGCCCAGAGAATATTTATCCGTCATATGGATGGACAAATCCCACTCTTGATCCATGTGTCTCAACCAATACTTTCCGAACACTCAATGCCACCTTTATAGCCACCCAGTTACGGTGTGGTGTTTGATGTCATCAAAGCATCCATCCGGTAAAGGTGATATGCATGATCTCATGGTCGAAGGAATTAGGTTACTATGTATCAGAAAGCATATAGCAATTGAACTATTGAAATGACTTGATCTTTATGCTACGCTTATCTATAGGAGTATGTCCACCATATCATTCTCCTAACGATATGATCTTGTTGTTGATAACATCTCAATGTTCATGATAGGGAAACCACAATCATTTATCAACCAACAAGCTAGTGAAGTATAGAGGCTATACTAGGGACTTCTAATCAAGTTTACAAATCACACAAGTATTAATGTTTCCCTGTTAATACTATTATAGCATGAATGTAAACATTTATCATAAACACAAAGATATAATAATAACTACATTTATTATTGCCTCTAGGGCATATCTCCAACACTAGCTACCCCACCTCCTTTTACTTTCAATTAGGCTATTCAGCCAAGGCTACTCAGCCGAACAATGTACCTGCTCATTACGATATGAATAAAACTAAGTGTCTCGCCCCAAAATTTATCTATTATTTCGTATTTTATCCATGTTACAACACAGTCGGGGGCTCCCCTCACCTCACGACTTTGTCGACTGAGGATAACGCGTGTACACCTGAGTAGTTGATCACGTCAGGCTAACGAAACGGGCACGCAGGCAAACAAAGCACCACGTGCCAAAAACAATCAACCTTTACATCAAGGGGCATAACACGTCCAGTCGAATACATACAAGTTTTACATCTATCTTTTTACAGGTCCTACCTATTCTGAAGAATCACCTGCGCACGATGCTCAAAGAGATCTACAATTTGTTCGGCATACTGCCTCACAGCCACATAATGCAGACGCATGTCCCACATGCCACCATCCGGCCGAAGAAGCGGCCCAGCCGCCACAGCAGCAAGATCTACATCAGGGCAATGCAGCCGCACGAGGGAAAGTGTAGCCTTCACCCTTGCAACCAACTGGTGCCGCACCAGCTCACTGACATGATGCACATCTCAAAACTTCGACAGCATGCCCTAGAGAGTCGATGGTGCCTCATCCAGGGGAAACATCACGTGCAGAACTGACGCCAAAGAATTCTTCACTTGCCTCAGCACCCGCGACACCTAGTGAACACGATCCTGCATAGTCACAAGGACCATAGCATGATCGCGGTCCATCCAAAAAAAGTTGTCGGCCTCCATGTCTTGCTAGGTCAGGCAGTTGATCCGAACAGCAACATGCTCTTTTTCCTCCCTAGGAACAAGGTTAGCACCTGCAACACCTGCAAAGTAAGAAGACAAGCCAACAGGCGCATCCGAAAAACGAGCAGTAGCTCGAAGAAACTCACATTGAAGTTGTTCGGCCAAACGCCGCAACTCCCCCATCAGATACTCCTCTCTGGCGGCGCCTCGCTCCGCCTTCGACTTCCGAAAATCCGCGTGGTCTCGAACACCAAGCAATTCTTTCTCAAGACTACGGATGCGGTCACGAAGAAATACAAGCTGCAACACATCATCCAAGGATGGCCGCAGCTGCGACGCAGACGAAGTATCAACGGGATCATCACCCAAAGGTCCCTAGAGGAAAAGAAGGCAGGGATATGAACAAACGCACGAATGAGCAAACAATTCGGAGATTCATTATATGTAGCAAAAGCACTGCGTGGCACAAGGAGTGTTCATAAATACATTACAACAAAAGAGACGAAAGCTATCCTACAACTACAAGGCCTAAGAAGCTGCATCCTGAGTGGCCTCAGAGCCGGATTGCCTGCTCTTGGCCTCCCCCTGCTGCCTCACTGCGTACTCCGCCAGCAGGTCAATCAGCTTTGGCCAATAGCGCTTACAGCGGGCAGCATAGAGGGCAAAGGCTACCTCAGATCCATCGGGAGCCGTCGGCATCTGGGAGGTGACCTGATGAAGATCCAGCTCCGCTCCAGATGCCATGGCCATCGCCAGCCCCATGGACGCACCGATGCCCTTCTGCTTATGCTTGTACACCGCATGCGCCTCGGTCGCAGCGCATCCGCCAACAAATCGACATCCTCGAGGGCAACACCCGTGGGGACGAGCTCCTTGTAGAAGCGCCGGAGAACCTCCTTGGCCTTGGCAAGCGAGCCGACCACGGTACTGCAGCGGTCTTCGACCGCTGCAGTGGCATCATCCAGAGCACTTCCGTGCTCTAGAGCACCACGGTCAAACTCGATGCCCACGGCATATAGAAAAACGGAAGAGGCAAAGTGAAAACCAAACAAAACTAGAGAGACAAAGAGGCCGAAAAGGAACAAGTAACAGACGAAACTACTCACCCGAAATAGCCTTGGCAGCAGCCATCAGCTTGTCGGCTACCTCCTTCTCGCACGAGGCCGCAGCGGTGGAGAGCTGCTCCTCGCGGTCCATGGCCTCTCGCTGCAGGCGCTCTTTGGCCGCGGCCACATCGGCTAGCTCCTGCTCAAGGCGCTCCTTAGCGCCAATGACATCCTCAGCTTTTTCTCTGCTCGCCCGAGGCTCTTTTTGAGAGCATCAAGCTCGCGGAGGGCAGTGTTATTCTCGTCTATAAAAAAACAAGCATGAGATTCATAAGTAAGCAAGCAGACGATGAATTAGAAGATCGATAAACAAAAAAACACGAACCTTGAAGCCGCTGAAGGCTGGCCTCCAATGCCAGATGCTGCTTCACCAGCTGGTTGACGCCTTGAACAAAAGGCTGCGAGAAGACACAACTTGTTAGGGAAAAGGCTCGAGGGCTGCGCCCAAGAAACGAGCAAAGCAACTCAAGCATACGAAAAGCGCTCGGGGGCTCCCCCCGAGACACGCACAAAAATAATACATGATCAGCAGATCACCCAAAAGAGGCTCAGGGGCTCCCCCCACGGAAAAGGCAAACATACTTACATGATCAGACAGAGACTCTGAGGGTCCGGCTGTAGTCTTCTGAGGGACGATCACCCGATCCTCCCGCGGAGAAGGTTTCGGAGCAATGTTCCCAGAGGCGGCCACCGTCTAAGAAGGAGGAGGTGCAATCTTCGACTCCCCCACCATTTCCCGAGTGCCATCGCTAAACGAGCCATCGGAGGAATGGCTGCAAAAGAAAACATCAGTCAAATACAAGCAAGTAGCAATGAATGATAGCAAAAGGCAACTAAAGGTACTCACGGGTCCATATCGCTCAAGTTGAAGACAGGCAAGGCTCTCTTGCCCTTATTCTCTTCGTTCTTCTCTTCCTTCTTCTGCTTCGCTGGCGGCTGCGGCACTGCAGCCCGCACGGGAATGGCTGGAATAGGAGAGGAAGAGCCACCATCACCTCCACTGTGACGCACAAGGCATGGCGAGTTCCTAGGCGTCAGCGGAGTCGAGGCATCCGATGATTCGCTCTAGCTCCGTGTTCGCTTTCGATTCTGCTCCTCGCTCGACTCAAAGGCTTCTTCAGCCGGTGACCGCGCCGAGGGAAGCTCAGACATGGAGTCCACTACCTCATTTTCCGGTGCATCCGGAAAACGTTCGGGTAGTGGAGGCACCATGCCTGGTACCTTGAACTCCTGCACAAAATAAACAAACTTTCAGAACAAAAGAAGTACAAGAAAATGCAGTCAAAAAAGCGCTATGCGCACGTCCCAGATCTACACATGTGGCACCGGTCGAGAGGCCCTAAACGGAAGGGTCAGCGAGCTACCCGGAAGGTCCTCTTCAGCCTTGAACTTCAGCAGCGGCCGAAGGATTCTGTCGACATCCCCCCTGGAGAGCTCCTCAGCCGAAACCCTAGTCGGATCATGACGGCCGGAATAAAGGAACATAGGGTGCGCCCTAGCCTGGAGCGGCTGCACCCGACGTTTGAGGAAAGTGCGGATAATATCCACACCGTTCACCTCCTTATCCAGAATCACCTAGAGGTCCTCGACCCGACGATAGAGTTCTTCTATCTCCGCCACCTCGCCATCCAAGACCTGGTTCTTCCAGGACCTTTTCGGCTAGATTATCTGGGTGGAGTCGAAGGGAGCAAGGCCAAAATTTTGCCCATCCATTGTGGAGTCGCGGATGTAAAACCAACGCCTTCACCAGTATTGGACAGACTCAGACATATAAAAAGAAAAGAATAGAAAATTGGATTTAAGGGAAATGATGCAGCCGCCAATGGGATAAACGCCATCGGAGCCAGATTGCCTCTTCACGGAGTAGAGTTTTCGGAAGAGGCCAAAGTGCGGCTTGATACCGATCCAACACTCGCAGAAGGTGATGAAACAGGCGATGTGTACAAGGGAATTTGGCGAAAGATGATGGAGTTGGATGCCGTAGAAGAAAAGCAACCCACGGAGAAAATCGTGGATTGGGAGAGAAAGGCCCCAAAGGACAAAAGCAACAAACATGACCTGAAACCCAGCGGGTGGACGGGGAATTACCTCATCGCCGGGAATCTTGACGGACTCCTTGTCCTGCGGGATCAGACCCCGCTCACGAAGCTTGCGAAGATCGCCCTCGCGCGTCTCCGACCGCCGCCAGCCACCATCGGTGACGCGAGTAGCGGCGGTACCCTTCTTGCCGCCGGTAGCAGCACTGGTACCAATGGCGATGGAGGCCTTTTTTGATTTCCCCATTGCAGTGCGGCGACGGTGACGGTGCAAGCGCAGAAATGAAGATGGGAAGGATCGAAGAACTTCCAGCGCGCGGTGAGGAAAACTCAAGAAGGTGGGAGCAGTGAAACAAGAATGGCTGCGGTGAAAACGAACAATTTTTCCCCCCAATGATTATAAGGATGAAGAAGATGCATGATGACCGTTCATCGGGAAGCCCTAGAGCCAACATCAAAATCCAACCGTCCACGTGTCAGCACGGCAGCGAACCGTCACTCGCACGCCGTCCACTATGCACCAAAACCGAGGCGACGTCGTAATTATCTCCACATCGAGCGTGACCAGTCAATTCAAAGTCAGAGGGTGGGACCCACGTTCCCCCAATCACGTCATCTCTGGCGTTGTAGACGCTTGAGGTCACCGATCATCAGCACTGATGTCATCAAAGTAGCAACGGCTACAAATCTTCGATTACAAAGCTAAAAGTACTCACTCGAATCTAAGATTCGAGTAACTACTCGGGGGCTACTCCTATCAGGAGCGCTAGGCGCGCACCCGAAGTATGGCCAAGGTACTACACCACTGAACTATTCTTCGAGTCCTACGTCGAGTCTACGACTCCACCACGTACTCGGGGGCTACTCCCATAGGGAGGATGGATTCAAGCATCCAAAAAAATTATGTCCTACAGACCTAAAAGTTAACAAAGACTGAATTAAAAGTCTCTCTCGAGTCTACGACTCGAACAGACACTCGGGGGCTACTCCCATAGGGAGTGCTCGTCGCGCACCCTATGAATTCTTTGACTGCAATCCTTCGGATTAGCATGCAAAAAACTTTTTGGCAACTTTGCCCCAGTTAACGCTAAGTGAGTAACATCCTCCTTGGCCACCCGAAACACCTCCGCGGTGATAAACATTCGGATGTTGCATCTGCGACACAAAGATAAGACCTACAGATACCATCTGATGGCCTAGCAATGCACACGACTGTGCTCTGCTAGTAAAAATCCGTGCCAGCAGGCGCGATGGAAATCCCGACGGACGCGTTGGGTACATCATTTGAAAATCACTAGAATTCCACTCCTGTAAGTCCTCAATGGCCTGAGTCGAATTACGCCAGCATATGTTCCGGTTTCGAGTCGAGGGATTCGAATCTGAAGAAGATCGTGTTGTTTTGTCCTAAGATAGTTAACTGGCCCTGATCCATCGGGAGAGTTAGGAACACGCATCAACAATCCCTACACACTAATATCATTCTTCGATAAACAGAAAACAACTGCACCCGAAAAGATTGAAGAGTCCTCAGCCGAATCTATGATTCGACTGAACACTCAGGGGCTATTGACATGGTTGTACCCCACGGGTATATGACCTTAGCATACCTGGTCCAGTCCAAGGAAGGCCCACAAGAATATACGCGGCCCATGAAGACTTTTGGGTGGCCCAAGCCTAGGATGTCTTCGGATCCTTGGAGAGCAAGACTAGAATAGATAGGATATTCAAAGGGGTAAACCCTAAAACCTGTAACCGACTCGGTCTGTGTCCGGGACCTGCCTACCTCTATATAAAGGCTAGGAGGGCACTTCATACCACCGCATACACACCTCCACACCAGATTGCATCTGCGCACCCCTGTAACTTTCAGTTTCGTCGTAATCAAGAGAAGACAAGCAGGAATAGGGTTTTCCCTCTCGGGGCCCAAACCTGGGTAAACCTCGTGTCCCTGCGTTGCTTGTTTGCTCCATTCCGCGATCTCCAGCATCCCCATCTTCTCCAAAACCCAAGCTCATAACAATGGGCATTGACGAGATTAAACCTCGTCAAATGCCACGCTCCCAAGGATGGCGTGGTATTGTGATGGCCAATCCACCACTTTGAACTCAAGTCGCTCGCATCAAAAGTTATCAGACTTGCCGAAGATGACGTCGAGCCATATCTTTCCCAGGGGGAATATGCCCTTCCCTAGAACGATGTCGTGGAACATTGTGTCAGATTGTTATAGGCTGCACAGCGGGATCCGCATTGCCGCTAAGGTGCTAGCGAACATCAGATTGATGCCGCTGCCACCATCCATGAAGACGCGGCTCATCTCGAACCCTCTGATCTGTGCCTCGAGCACCAGGGCAGCGTGACCTGGGCGAGGGATCTAGCGGGGGTGATCCGAACGGCTGAACATGATGCAGGACTCCGAACCGCTGAGGTACTCAGGGATGGCAGGTGGAGCGGTCACAACCAAACTGACTTGGCGGGTGATTTTCTTTTGCACCCTGTTTGTTGGGCGCCCCTTTTGGATCATCAGTGACCCTTTCAGCGCGGGGTACCCGTTTCCGCCGTTGTTTTGTGCGGGTGCGATTGGATGATTCGCAAGTCCCACGGGTGGTGGTGGAGGAGCTCCGTGGGTGATGTCGCCTGGTGCGGGTGCGTGCCCGTATCCAGGATTCGGGTCCTGCTGTCTCATCTGGGCCATGCTCTCGCTGAGTTTCTGAAACTCGTGGCAGTCCTTAAGCATGTGGCTTGCCTTCTTTTTCCCATCCTGCTTGTCGATGTAGAAGTGGATGGTGCATGGGCCGAGGGCTCATCATCACGGCCGCGGCGTTGCCACGTTTGCTTTGGGCGCCCCCCATCGCGGAAGTTGTTTCCACGGTATCCGCCGCTGTTGCGGTTACTCTCATTCCGGCGGTCGGCGTAGCCAGCCGCGACCATGTCGGGTCCGTCGCAATCGTCGTAGACGCGCGATCTTCATTTGCTACGGTGTTCACGTCTTCGGCCGTATTCATCCTCATCGTCTGAATACGCTCGGTGGAGGGAATCCTCGCCATCTGCCCAACTGTTGGCAATGTCCATGAGGTGGTCCAGCTTTTTAGGCTTGATGCGCCCGAGCTCTTCCTTGAAGTCAGGGCGTTTGACGCCGTCCTTGAAGGCATTGATCGTTCTTTCTTCCGAGATGTGCGCCGCGGAGTTTTTGATGTTGGTCCAGCGCAGTATGTATGAGCAAATGGACTCGCCCGTACGCTGGGTGCAGGCCCGTAGCTCCTCGATCAAGGCTGGCCTTTTGCTGGTGCCTTTGAAGTTTCGGATGAAACTTTATGCCAGTTCCCCCCAGCTTCGGATGGATCCCGAGGATAGGCTGTTGAGCCAGATCTGGGCTACGCCTATCAGCTGCAGCTGAAGGCACTGTAGGACGGTGTTTTTGTTGCCGCCGTGCAGCTTGACGGACGATAGGTGGTCGCTAAGCCATGCCTTGGGGTCCTGTGTGCCGTCAAACTTCGGAGTGTCCGAAGGGAGCTTGAAGTTCCTTGGCATCCGTGTCCGTCGAACAAATCTGCTGAAGCATCGAGCCCCACAGAGTTTTCCTTCATCGTCATCCTCTTTGGATTCGGATGAGCACACGCGCTTGGCGCGTGCCTTGTCGATCTTGCATTGGGTGAGCTTGCTTCGAGCGTCGTAGTCGCGGCTACGATGTCGCGAGCTCTTGTGCCTTCGAGGTAGGTCGTGTTCTTCCTCGTCGGATGAAGGGGTGCGACTGCGGTTGAACTTGACCGCAGCCTTCTTTTTGGCTCCGTAGGAGCTTCTCCGTGGAGCGCAGCTCCAACGAGTCCGAGTCCGGCTAGTGCGGATTTGTGCATGGCCCTTTTTGAGTCCCCCACCGGAGGTGGATGGGACGCAAGGTATGTGGTGGCTACCATGATCGCAACTTGCAGTATCTTCGGGATGACGTTGTCGTTGGCATCCATCTCCATGAAGGACGTGTTGAGGGTTCGGGTCACCTCGCGACGTGCAGTGGGTACATGTTCTCTAAGCGAGAACGGTGCTTGTTGGTGTTGTTGCCGTGCGAGCTGGAGCCGCCCATGGCGGAGAGCGCAGCTCACCGCGCACTAGACTCCGAGGCCGCTTGCTTGCGTTTGTCAAGCACCTCTTGCATCTTCACCTGCTTTTTGTGCTCTTCGACGAGGAGTAGGTGGTACGCCATCAGTAGGTCCCGTGAGGCACCCACAGGCAGGATCCTGTTGCCTGCCACGGCTTCGCGTGCTTGGTTCCATCCTTCCTCGCTGAGGTGGATTACCCGATTGGGATCGGTGTCCTCCTCGTTGGGAGGGGGACTGGTTCCTCCTGTTTTCCCCGTTTCTACCCTGCGGGTTGGATGGCGAGTTGGGTGGTTGCTGATCCACATCGCTCTGGATGACTGCGACGCATTGGTAGCGCTCGTAGGTCGGGTCGCTGCTGCCGCAACTTTCGGATCCGGAACCTTAGGTCCCTTCATCTGATGGTGGATCGCACAGATCTGAGTTGTAGCTGCTGCTGTCATAGGACTCATCTGTCGATGGTGATGTGCGTAGCACGGGGTGCGGGGCCCATGAGGAGGTCCTGATCGATGGTAGTGGCACCCGCTCTGGAAGGAGGAGGGTGCCGATCTGTCCCACCTGGAAGCAGAAGCTCCCGAATAGGATCTCGAGTCCGTCGCCTACGGGCTCGAAGTCCTTCATGGTGGCTAGCGAGTGGACGGTGAAGTCGAAAGCGCCGAAGAGGATATGGCTCTCCGTCGCCGAAGAGTTGTAGA
Source organism: Avena sativa (assembly GCA_916181665.1). Taxonomy (NCBI): domain Eukaryota; kingdom Viridiplantae; phylum Streptophyta; class Magnoliopsida; order Poales; family Poaceae; genus Avena; species Avena sativa. The sequence continues at coordinate 262,145,799 of OV702284.1, read as the reverse complement.
TCGCTTTGGTTGGGACCGTCACGATCGCACAATCAGCGCCCCCGATTCCCACAGACGGCGCCAAATGACGAGGTTTAATCTTGTCAATGCCCTTTGTTATGAGCTTGGGTTTTGGAGAAGATGGGGGTGCTGGAGATCGCGGAATGGTTAACAGACAAGCAACTAGGGGACACGAGATTTACCCAGGTTCAGGCCCCCGGAGGGAAAACCCTACTCCTGCTTGTCTGCTCTTGATTACGGCAGAACCGAAAGTTACAGGGGTGCGCAGATGCAATCTGGCGTGGAGGTGTGTATGCGGTGGTATGAGAGGTCCACCTCGTCGTGCCCTCCTAGCCTTTATATAGAGGTAGGCAGGTCCTGGGCACAGATCGAGTCGGTTACAGGTTTAGGGTTTGCCCCTTTGAATATTCTATCTTTGTTATAGTCTTGCTCTCCAAGGATCCGAAGATGTCCTGGGCTTGGGCCACCCGGAAATCTTCATGGGCCGCGTATATTCTCGCGGGCCTTCCTTGGGCTGGACCAGGTATGCTGATGTCGTGTACCCGTAGGGTATAACCATGTCAACCAATGTCAACAAAGGTGACGATGAATTGTGTGTCATGATCAGATCTAATTCCCCTCAAAGCATTATTGCTCATGGTGAGAATGGGTATGCGGTAATGTATCTTCATTTTACCTTGCATCACATAACCAATTTCTTCCACTATCCGCTCACGCATCAGTGAAGAACATGTGAGAGAATCTACTTGATCATACCATATAACATTGCCATCAACATATGACTTGTTATTACCACTGCCCACAAAAAGTCCCCATGATTGATTTCTAGACTGAAGAGTGCACTACGTGATTCTGCCAAATAAATAGTAAAACATAAGGACAGAAACAAACAACAATTGCAGTTCAATTATGACTAGTATTCAGTTAACACTAAAGTTCATGAATTTTAACCTACTTCAATATTTGAATAAACCATGCCCAAATAACTCCCAAGTACATATCAACAATTTGAATTAACAAAGAATCCTTTTTATAAACCCTACCACAAACCCCTCCCAAAGCATACCCAAATTCCCTTCTCAAAACCCTACCGAGATCCTACCACTAACCTTCCAAAACCAGTAAGTTACATCTAAAAAATAAATCTGCAATGGTGGCCATGGATTTGAGGCGAAGTATTGGTCGAGGTGGGGGATTACCGTATACGGGAGAAGGTGTGCCTTCCGACCGCCGACAAGGAAAATCCATGGAGAATCACCGCCTCTGAACACAACCTTGTCGTCGACGAGCTCAACCGCGTCACCCCCTCTCTACCTTTCTGATGATGATAACTATCGGCATCGTCGCGACGAAGCAGTGGCATTCCCTCTCCCTGCCCCTACACCTCTGAATGATCGGGAGAGTGGATTAAATGCAAGGGAGTTCCTGGGCTAATCGATCGAGGATTTCTGAGGGAGGTTTCGAAAACACGACATCGACAGATCCTGATGCCGCTTGATACTGATAGTGGGTCTCACGAACAACCACGTCAACACATACCGCGGAGATACTCGCATGATGACCGTATTTGACTCCCTCCCTCATCTTCAATGGCTATAATTCCGTATTCCCTGTATACGGTGACTAAATTGATCTTGCGCGTCAAGTTAAGTTGGATTTAACTCTTTCTCATACAGAGAACACTACTTTTTCTTTTTATAGATGCAAGAGCACCACTTTTGAAAGCTCTCGAAAAGCAAAAGATCTCGAGGTCGAGGGACCATTGACTCCGCCCGTCACGCCACCAAACCCGACCCAAGTAACCTGACATGTCCAGCCCATCCCAGTCTGCCATGCGGGGCCCAACCCAAGAAACCACCAAACGTAGTGTGCGAGCGGACTGCGGAGCATGACCCTATTGACCTGCGTTCTAGAACCGGTCCCAGCTCCAGCGGTCCAGCCCTCCACCGTTTCCACCTCCACCCGCTTTTTATATAAACGCCCGGCCGTGCGCTTGACCCACTCCACGGCTTCCTCAGGCGTTCCATTCCATTCCATTCCCGGATCTCACTTCGCTGTTTAAAATTCGCCGCTCCTCCCCTTGGCCTCATCCCTCGATCCATTGATTCGACTCCACCAGTAACGCCGCTGCTGCTGCTGCAAGGCACTAGTACCGGTACGATGGTGGTCGGGTTCCGCCGCACAATCTCGTTCCCCGCGCCCAGGTCCGCCTCGGCGGCGCCGGCCGCGGCGGGCTCCAATGGGTACCGCGTCCGCTGCGCGAGCCTGCCGTGCCGATTCCACCCTCTAGTGCTCCAGCTCGACGAAGACGTCGCCACGCTGCGCGATCTGGCGGGGGGACTGGCGTCGGCCCCGTCGGCGCGATCGATCGGGGAGGGCGCCGAGCAGCTGGGCCGCGTGCTGGTCTCCCTCTCCGAGCTGCTCCACCACCCGCAGGCGCAGGAGCCGCTGCAGAGGCTCGGCCGCTCCCCGTTCGCGGAGCGGCTGCTGGACGACTTCCTCCGCCTGGCCGACGCGCACGGCAGCTTCCGCGCGGTCCTGGTCGCGCTCGCCGCGCTCCAGGCCGAGGCGCGCGCCGCGCTGCGACGCGAGGACCCGGCGCGGCTGGCGTCCGCCGCGCGCGGGCTCCGCCGATCCGGCCGCGACCTCCCGCGGATCGCCTCCTCCGCGCGCGCCGTGGCCGGCAAGGCTCCGCCTCCCGCGCCCGCCGGTCTCCCGTCGGACGCGGCCGCGCTCGCCGCCGCCATCGTCGACGCGGCCGCCGCCGTCGCGTCCGCTTCCGCCGCGGTCTTCTCCGGCGTGTCCGCCCTCTCCATTGCTGCCGCCACGGCCCGCGTCGACGTCGTGAGCACGCCCTGCTGGATGCCTTCCCCCGCGAGGTTCGTTTCCTCGTCGGCCACGCCAAGGACCAGCCACCACATCGTCACCACCAGGCCCTCGTCCATGCGCATATGGTGGGTGGCCGACCTGATGCGCTGGATGTCACGCGCGAAGCGCCGGTCAGCTAACAGGCAGCACGCAGACGTCGGCGGCTCTTCCAGCCAGCAGCCCCAACCCGACGCGACAGCGGTCGACCCGGAGGAGGAAGATCGGAAGGCTGCATTCGAGCGCATGGACAACCTTGGCCGGTGCATCGCGGACGTGGAGAACACCGGCGAGCAGGTGTTCCGGGCCCTGGTCAACACCAGAGTCTCCCTGCTCAACATCCTCAGCCCAACCTTCTGAAGAATGATCCCGGATCGTTGGACCAACCAAAAAACTCGACTTATGTGAAATTTGTATATATAGAAATCGGAGTTTTGAGATCATCAGATCAGATGACAATACTGTCACCTTCTTTATTTGCTAATAGAACGGTAATTCCAGCAGAAGTTCAGAGATTTCCGTTCTGTGTTGCCAACCCTGCATCTTTCGCGATTCACGCGAACTTCTTCAGAAACGGTGACTGGGAGCATGTTTCGTCTGAAGATGGCGCGTGCTTTTGGTGACGAGTGGCGATCGGTGGGTTCGTTCCCGATCGTTGGTTAGGTTAGGATGGGTGGGGTCACGTGGATGGAATCATATGAGATCGGGATGGCGATCTTGTATTACTGTATGTGCTTTCTCCAGCACGATACGATCTTATTATGGGAGCGCTGGGTGCTGCCAGGTTTCAGCTTTCAAGTCCAATGCTGTCCCTGGCATGCGAGGCAGATTCATGCCGTTTTGACCTGACCAGCTGAACTTGGATAGCTGGCAACAGAACGCATCAGATCGACGGTGTTCGAAAAAAAAGGGTACACATGCCAAAGAATCTGTTATGGAGATGAACGTTTGAGGAATCTGTTGACCCACAATAATAGGTGCATCTTCTACCTATACAACGGGAGTATGAATCAGCCAAAGAATCAAGTGTTGCCAAATGACTCGAGATCAGATTAGTCCTTGGCATCAGCTACCCCTTTGCCCCCTGCTTCGCCGCCGAGGATTGGTTCCCCTGCCCTCCGGCGGCCGAAGGCGGGGGAATCTTGGATTGGATGACCGGTTTCCATATAGTCGAGTTTTTCGTCTCCTGTGTAGTGGCATCGACGGCGGTAAGAATAAAGATCCTTCAGCCTGTCCCAAATCGGTGATTCTTCCCCGAAGGAGCGTCAGCGCTAGAGTTTAACGTCGATCGTCGGCCATTAGGCCTAGAGTGATAAAGATTTGCCTACAACAACATCGTTCAGTGGAGGAGATTATGTCGCAGCATATTAGTGTCCTTAGGTTCCACCTCCGTGTGATGAAGCTCAGCCAGGTATGGCTTCAATGGGGAACCTGGGAGTTTGGTGTCCCCCATCTCCTCTTGCAGGAGCTGGGATTATCTCCCGACCATTCTCGGTACTAGCTTTTTCGGCGACGATCTCTCAAGATCGTGGTCGTCGGCATCTTCTGGTCTATGTCGACGACTGCCCAACCGTTGCTTCTTCAAGTAGTCGGGCTTCTCAAGTTTAAGCGCTGCTAGACTGGAGCCCAGAGCGGCATCGAGCATTGCTCATGGCGGACCATCGAGGGATGCAGAAAAATATGGTGCTGGACTTCAAGGACATTTGTTTTATTTCTTTTTGTAAGGATGTTCTTTTAAGGATTGGTTTCAGATAACATATGGCTTTATGCCTTTCCGCGAAAAAAAAGGTGTTGCCAAATGGCCAAGCTGCCTTGTTTTCTTTTAAAAGGAAAACGTTCTAGCTACTCTGATACTAGCTCCACGCCATCACATCGTTGTAAAATTGGAAATGTCATTGTGATTGTGCATTGTAGATTGGTGGAATATCCACATCGGTCTCTTTTCTATTTTGGTTGCTTGACATGTATACTGTTTTATGGATCGAAATTTGCGGATATTATAGTATGATCTATCTAAAAGATCAGTGACATTCCCATGTTGCCATTGTTAGTTGTTCTCACGGGCGATTGAATCACAAGTCTTGACGGTGCACTCTTCTTGACCGCCTCTACTTTCAGGGCTCAACAGACCGACCAGTACAATAATAAACAAGAGTTTTTTGTTAACTCTAATCCAAGCTCTGGTTTTGCACGAGTCATTTCCGCGAGAACAGCAAACATCCATGGCTGTTATTCTAATCGGGCAATCAGCGTGTGCCGAGATATACATATATATCCAAGAGACCACATATCCTATGTACTAGTACTACGAAATCTCCATCATAAAGCCCATATATATCCAAGAGATCGCATATCCTATGTACAAAGTACGTAATGTCCAGCTAAAGCACATATCTACGTTAGTACTCCCAGACAACACATCCCTACCTCGTGGCTACCTGTCGATTCCTTGAAGCAAACTGAAACTCCATTGTCGGCTCGAAGTTGCGTCGCGTTGCTAAAAATGGACGGTGCATGCCGGTTGTGACCTTCCGTTATTTCTGCCTCTACCGTAATCCGAAAGGCGCAAGCCGTGAGCGCGTGACCAAACCACTTTATAATCGGTTGTGAAGTGAAGCATGGATTCTGAGCGGAATAGTTCTTCGGCAGGAGGGACCTGAAACTATCTCCAGGTGATCTGAAAGAGCGCGTTCCTGCACGAGGGTTTGGCATGCTGGGGAGATGAAATCGACCCATTTTGTCGCCTGCACGCGAGTTTGGCCTGCGTCAACGCTTTTCTCATAGGAAAAGGATACAATACCCCCCGGGGATTGATTTTCATCCCCCCCCCCCCCCCCCCCCCCCCCCGCGTCGGGTCATGCGACCGTGGAGCACGGCTGCACAGGGACACTCGACCAAGGTAGATCTCACCAACTTTATTGATTCTATCTTCTTTCTCATGCGTAGGGATGTAAATAGTACGGATAATTTCCGCTCCGAATCTGTGTCCGCGTCCGTTTTTAAGGATATGGTATGTATTTTTAGATATCCGGCGGATATGGATGCGGATGTGAATATTTATTGAGCGTATATCCGACGAATATGGTAACGGATATGGTATTGATGATATCCGACGGATAAAGATAATCCGACGTTTTATGCAGATTATCCAAGGTACTTAAATAGGATAATCCGATAAATTTAGCACAATCCTAATTTCTAGACAATGTAGTAAGTGTATCGACTAGCTATGCATGTTATACTATGTTATTATCCATCTTGCAATTTTATATGCTATATATGCATGTTATACTATGTTATTATCTATCTTGTTGAAGGGAATATGCCCGAGAGGCAATAATAAAGTGGTTATTATCGTATTCCTTATTTATGATAAATGTTTATTTTGCATGCTATAATTATATTAATACGGAAACGTTAATACATGTGTGTTTAATAAACAAAAAGGAAGTTCCTAGTTATGCCTCTCTTATAAACTAGCTCGTTGATTAACAAGATGATCAAAGTTTCCTGATCATGGACATTGGATGTTGTTAATAACGAGGTCACAACATTAGTGTAATGATGTGATGAACATTCATCCGAAGTATAGCATTACGATCAAAGTCATTGAGTTTATATTTCTATAACAACTTACGAAGTGATCCTAATCCTTAGACCATGAGATCATGTCAATCACTAACACCGGAAGAGTTTCTCGATGACATCAAACGTCACACCGTAACTGGGTGATTATAAAGATGGCTTCAGAACTACTAAAGTGTTATGTTGAGACCCATGGATCGAGAGTGGAATTTGTTCATCCCGATGATGGATACATATGCTCTGGGCCCTCTCGGTGATATCACATTGATTAGCTTGCAAGCAAGTGATTTGATCACTAGAATATTATATCACGGGAACGAGAAAAGAGTGCATGTCGGTAACGAGATCAAACTAGGTATGGAGATACCGATGATCGAATCTCGGACATGTAATATATCGTGAAACAAAGGGATTAAGATACTAAAGTAAAAGGTTCACACGATCACAGAAGTCATCGTTGAATGTGTGGGAGTCAGTATGGATCTCCAGGTCCCGCTACTGATTATTGATCGGAGAAGGGTCTCGATCATGTCCGCATTATTCGCGAACCGTAGGGTGACACACTTAAGGTATACCGACACCATTCGGAGCAAATGATATGCCAGAAAAAGAAAAGGAAAGCGCGGGAATTTATTTCACTAGACACCGGAACTGTTTCGGTTGAAATTGCTGAAACTGGTTCTGCATGTGAAATTGAAATGTTGTAAGGGGTTTTATGTGAATGTTTGTTAATTAAAGTAATTAACAAAATTCTGAATAAATAAATAAAAGAGTTTTATTTAAATGAGAGCTTGCATTAAATTTGGTGGAAATTTAATGCATGTGAGTGGATTTTTGAGTGGAGGCTTTTTAATGTGAGTGGAGGCTTTTCATTTTGAGTGGGAGCTCCACCCACATGAATGTGGAAGAGGTGGGGGCAGCCCCCATGGCTGGGCGCCATGCCCCTTGGGTGCCCCCCCCTCTCCCCTATAAAAGGCCCCCCTCTCATCCTCTCAAAGCACACCTCCTCGCGAAGGATCTCTCTCCCCCCTTTAGAATTTCCCCATGGTCTCGGATCAGCGAGATACATGTTCCCGGTGGCTTTTTCTGGAAGAATTTGTTGCTTCCGCTGCTTCGCTGGAGCGAGGGCGTGGAGGTTGTCGGGGTACCCGTACGTGTGTGCGATCACGGATGCACCACTGCTTTGAGGTGCTGGACTTGATCGTGCTGGACCGGCTGGACCAGATGGACTTCATCACGATCTTGAGATCGGCAAGCGTTCGTCTACATCATCCACGAGTACAACCTCGTTAACGCTATTCGGTCTTCGAGGGTATGTATTCTATGGATGTATATCCACCCGTTGCTTGTATCTAGTAGATAGATCTTGGTACATAGATGTTCCCATCGTAGGAAAATTTTTGTTTTCTATGCTGCGAACCCTAAAATGGTATCAGAGCCGGATCTATGCGTAGATGCTTTGCACGGGTAGTACACATATGAGTATGTGGGCGATGATGATCATTTTATTGCTTCTTAGTTGTACTTTAGATATTGGTGGCATAGTGGGATGAAGCGGCCCGGCCAAACTTTACATGTCCTCGCACATGAGACTTGTTCCACGCTTGACATGCAACTAGTTTTGCATAAGTGGCTAGCGGGTGTCTGTCTCTCCTACTATAGTCAATATCTAATTTGCAACGAGTTGTCAACAATTTGTTTATCCTCGTTGTGGTTCATGTTCGTAGGTAAGAACGGTTCTATCTTCGAAGGCCCTAAGCCACGTAAAACTTGCAATGGATAAATTAGAGACGTCTAGTTTAGATTGTTGTTGGGCTAGTGTTATGATATGCTGATGTTGTAAGTAGAAGTATGAGATGATACTCTTACAACATACATAACGTGTAAACTCCATAGACCTTGGATTTACACATAAAGGTATGATAGTGATCATACCATGATGCACATGATAGAGATCATATGCGGGAACCATATCATTCCACTAATAAACATGTGATGTTTGATAGCATCTTATATTGCTTGTTTGGCGTTTTATTAGCATAATAAGATGATCCCTCATTTTAAATATCAAGATAAGAATGTGTTCTTCCTTAAGTATGCACCGACAATGTTTCGTCGCTTCAAGGCATCACGTGATGATCGGGTGTACTTGAATCCACGAGCATATCTCGGGTGTAAGACAGTTACACACGCGAATACTAAGGTTCTTACTTGGCGAGCCTAGCATGTACAGACATGGCCTCGGAACACGGACCGAAAGGTTAAGCATGAGTCATATAGTAGATATGATGCCCATTTGATGCTCGCCTTTGAAGCTACACCGACTCACGTGATGATCGGACTTGGTGTAGTGGATTTGGTTCATGTAATCACCAAAAAGACACGAGGGATGTCGTTTTTGAGTGGGAGTTCATTTCTAATTTGGATTAGTAGAACTCAATTTATCATAAATTAAATCAAAGTGAATTTGCATAATTTGTTGTAGTCATTGGCATTCGTTCATCACCTTATGCATAGTTGTAATTGAGATAATAGAACTATAGGATTCTGGATATATACTTTACGAACTGGTATCGTATTGTGTTGAGTGTCAATCTAAAGTTTAAAGTCCTGTTGCAAACTTTCAGAAAAAATCTATTTACTCCGTGAAATTTAATAATTGGTATTAAATCGAGAGTAACAATTCCAGTGTTAGTATCTTAAGTATCATGTTTGCCTCCATGATTCTTGATTGTTTCAATATCAATTTTATCTAGGAGATGAAAGAATTGTTTCAGAAACCATCATGTGTGGCAGATATAACGATATCTGAAACAATGTTTTGGTTGCAATATGATAGAGTATAATATGTGTTCTCATATAGGATGAGAATTTACAAAGGTTGGAGATGCTAGACATCCTAATCATCCAAAAAGGGTTTTGGAAAGTAATGTTATACTCACGATTCGCCTTTATAAGCTACAGTAGCTTGATCATGAAAGTCTTCATGATAAGGGTGAATAGAAGATGTATGTAAAGTGTTTACTACACTAAAAGATTACTAAAGAATGGATTTTGAAAGAATACCGATCATTTTGATGATGGTGATCTACTTCAAAGTGCAAGTCCAAAGGTATTATTATTTGAATATACACGCTTTGGACTATGTGTCATGTATATGGCGCCACTTTTGATGTTGATAGATTCTTTTAAAAAGGAAAAGGAAATGCTGAAAGAGAATCTATAAAATATATTTGGCAGAAAAGAAAAGATTGGAAATATCCAATTTAGGTATATAGATGATATACATGTTATGGTTGTATTCTTTGCTTATTAAACAATGTGGTTCTTGGGTATTGGACACCGAATTGGTTGATATGAAATTTCATACGGAACGACGCAATTCATGAACCACAATGGCCTAAGTAACTAGCAAGATAATATGTGATGATGTTCATCGAAAACAAACAAACCGTTGTTTGTATTTCTCGTTGACATCAAAGCTTGACTTCAAGATTTGTTTTAATAATTGTTATTTAAATCAGGTATTATAAGAACAAAGGTTGTTCAAATAATTACCATATTCCATATTAGATGGATGATTTACAAACCTAATTGGAGAGATCACATCCATAAAACCTAATGCTAAAATGTCGCAAGACAAATGATTGAAAGATCACTTACGAAGTGACATCGCCGTGTAAATTATATTGGAAAGAAAACATGAAGAATCTCCATATTCATGGATTTTTGGAGTCTTTGATTTGATCAAGTGACGCTTGTGAGACTTTCCACGTGATAATTAAAACTTCGTTAAAAGGCCAAAGAAGAACGAACGACTAAATTGTTGGAATTTATACATATCGATATATATGGTCCATTATGTGGAGTCGTAAGCGATGGGTTTCAACTTCATATGCTTTCTCCGGAAATTTGAGTGAATGTTCACTTAATGAGAATGAGGTATGAAATATTTGAAAATGTTTCAAAGACTATCAAGATGAAGTGGAAAATCATTGTAACAAGAAAATAAATGGTTTATGATTTTATCATAAGGGATTTTTTTGAGTTACAAGTGTAACAAGAAAATAAATGAATTATGATTTTATCATAAAGGGATTTATTTGAGTTGCAAGTTTCGCAAAACACCTAGATTTACATCTCCCTAAACACCATAGGAGTATGGAGTGTTTGAGATTTGTAATGAAACCTTGTTTGACATGGTTGGATCAAAGGTGTTATTTATAAAACTGCCATTATGTTTTAAAATATTAAAGCTTTAGAGACTACCACTTTTACACTGAAAAGAGCTCCATCTTGATCCGTTGAAATGACACCATGGAAGTTATGGTTTGGGGTAAAACCCAAGTTGTCATTTCTTAAATTTTGGTATGCTAAACATAAGTAAGATGTTTACAACCGAAGTCGGATGAGCATGTCTTTGTAGGTTATTTCGAATAATAATTGGTTATTCCTTCATAACACCAAGGACAAAAGGGTTTGTCGCTTGAAACGTGAAGTTTCTTGAAGAAGGAATTTTTCGTAAAAGTTAAGTGGGAGGACAATAGAACTTTGATAAGGTTAACGAACCTTAGCTATATGTGCTGAGTTGCGCAGCGCCGGAAATCGTTCTGAAGGCTGCCATAATGCTCATAGCTTATGTGCCTCAAAGTTTGTGGTCACGGAGATCTAAGTTCCTATTGAACCAAGTAGGTCGGTTAAACAATCAAATGCTGAGATTTGAGAGTAAATCATTATTGTTTGACAATGATGAACCGAATACATACAAAGAAGCGATGATGGGCCCTGACTCCATCAAATGGCTTGAAGCCATTAAATCCGTGATAAGTCCATACATGATAAATCAAGTTTGGAACTTGGAAGACCCTCCGGAAAGGTGTAAAAACCTATCGGTCGTATTTGGATCTATAAAGAAACAGACATGGATGTTTCACATTTATGAAATAGTCGACATGTCGTAAAGTATTTTCTGACAATGTTCAAGGAGTTGACTATGACAAGATTTGATCTTTCATAGCGATATTTAGTCTGGACGGATTAAAGTAGCAACCACTACATATAATTTGGTATATGGTAGATGAATAAACAAAACAAAGTTCTTCTAATAGAATGGTTACCTAGGACGTGTACATGACACGGTCCAAAGGGTTTTGTTAAATTCAAAGGATGCTAAAAGGGCATGCAAACTTCAATGGTTGAAGTAAGCATCGCGGAGTTGGAATCTTCACCGTGATGAAAAGGAGTTTTCATCAGGAAACGATGAAGATGCTTGCATTTGTAAGAAATTAAGTGGGAGTGCTAAGACATATTTCTAATACATTATATGGAGGACATCTTGTTGATTAGAAATGATATATATTTTATTGACAAAGGTTAAGAATTTCATTTCGATGAAAGACTTAGGAAAAACCGGAATATTTAGCATAAATGTCTATAGTGGATAGACTGTGACGCTAATATGGTTGTGCCAAACGTACATATATGAGATATTGAAGGAGTTCAATATAGAAACGACAAGAAAAGGTTCTTGTCGCATGGAAAAGGAATTGAATCAAGATTCAAGTGTATCGATACTTGATAAGTGAAACAAGATTCAAGTGCTTTGACACTTGATGAGTGAAATCACGAGATTATTTTGATCAATCATACCATGATATGTACACATCCAGATATGTCCTATGCTCTAAGTGTTATGAGCATATACCAGAATGAATCATAAAATGATCATTGGACTATAGTAAGGATATTCTTATGATCTTTTGGAAGAACTAAGAATATATTTGTGTAGAGGTGACAAACAATTACAAATAGTTCATTGTAAAGCGTTACATTGATACTAGTTTTGTCACAAGATACAAATTAAGTTTATCTCAATTTAAACTATGAGTGGCACAATGAAATGGAAAGAAAGTTTCCATGATGGATTTGGATGAAATCCATAGTTAAGACATTGTGACGAATACTACAACAAAAGGGCTAAGTATATGACTGCTATAGTAGCAGCAAAGGAGGGGATTTGTGTCAAGTAGTTTGTTATCAAACTAAGGTGTGGTTCGCAACGGGCTAACAATAAAGATATATTGTATGACAATAGTATCGACGTGTTTTAACCCCAAGGAACTAAAGGTCTCACCAAAAGACCAAATTTATACAATGCCATCTCATTGGAGAATGAGTGATGCGTGAAGACGCAAAGACATGCAAATACACACGGACTTGAAAGTGTCAGATCCGTAGATTACGTTAACCACTTGAAATTGCGTATTTGAAACACCAGAAAGCCATAGGTGTTCAATACACAAAGTTTTCAAACTAGATTATTGTCTCTAGTGAAAGTGGGAGACTGAAGGGAATATGCCCGAGAGGCAATAATAAAGTGGTTATTATCGTATTCCTTATTTATGATAAATGTTTATTTTGCATGCTATAATTGTATTAATACGGAAACGTTAATACATGTGTGTTTAATAAACAAAAAGGAAGTTCCTAGTTATGCCTCTCTTATAAACTAGCTCGTTGATTAACAAGATGATCAAAGTTTCCTGATCATGGACATTGGATGTTGTTAATAACGAGGTCACAACATTAGTGTAATGATGTGATGAACATTCATCCGAAGTATAGCATTACGATCAAAGTCATTGAGTTTATATTTCTATAACAACTTACGAAGTGATCCTAATCCTTAGACCATGAGATCATGTCAATCACTAACACCGGAAGAGTTTCTCGATGACATCAAACGTCACACCGTAACTAGGTGATTATAAAGATGGCTTCAGAACTACTAAAGTGTTATGTTGAGACCCATGGATCGAGAGTGGAATTTGTTCATCCCGATGACGTATAGATATGCTCTGGGCCCTCTCGGTGATATCACATTGATTAGCTTGCAAGCAAGTGATTTGATCACTAGAATGTTATATCACGGGAACAAGAAAAGAGTGCATGTCGGTAACAAGATCAAACTAGGTATGGAGATACCGATGATCGAATATCGGACATGTAATATATCGTGAAACAAAGGGATTAAGATACTAACATAAAAGGTTCACACGATCACAGAAGTCATCGTTGAATGTGTGGGAGTCAGTATGGATCTCCAGGTCCCGCTACTGATTATTGATCGGAGAAGGGTCTCGATCATGTCCGCATTATTCGCGAACCGTAGGGTGACACACTTAAGGTATACCGACACCATTCGGAGCAAATGATATGCCAGAAAAAGAAAAGGAAAGCGCGGGAATTTATTTCACTAGACACCGGAACTATTTCGGTTGAAATTGCTGAAACTGGTTCTGCATGTGAAATTGAAATGTTGTAAGGGGTTTTATGTGAATGTTTGTTAATTAAAGTAATTAACAAAATTCTGCATAAATAAATAAAAGAGTTTTATTTAAATGAGAGCTTGCATTAAATTTGGTGGAAATTTAATGCATGTGAGTGGATTTTTGAGTGGAGGCTTTTTAATGTGAGTGTAGGCTTTTCATTTTGAGTGGGAGCTCCACCCACATGAATGTGGAAGAGGTGGGGGCAGCCCCCATGTCTAGGCGCCGTGCCCCTTGGGTGCCCCCCCCCCCTCTCCCCTATAAAAGGCCCCCCTCTCATCCTCTCAAAGCACACCTCCTCGCGAAGGATCTCTCTCTCCCCTTTAGAATTTCCCCATGGTCTCGGATCAGCGAGATACATGTTCTCGGTGGCTTTTTCTGAAAGAATTTGTTGCTTCCGCTGCTTCGCTGGAGCGAGGGCGTGGAGGTTGTCGGGGTACCCGTACGTGTGTGCGATCACGGATGCACCACTGCTTTGAGGTGCTGGACTTGATCGTGCTGGACCGGCTGGACCAGATGGACTTCATCACGATCTTGAGATCGGCAAGCGTTCGTCTACATCATCCACGAGTACAACCTCGTTAACGCTATTCGGTCTTCGAGGGTATGTATTCTATGGATGTATATCCACCAGTTGCTTGTATCTAGTAGATAGATCTTGGTACATAGATGTTCCCATCGTAGGAAATTTTTTTGTTTTCTATGCTGTGAACCCTAAAATGGTATCAGAGCCGGATCTATGCGTAGATGCTTTGCACGGGTAGTACACATATGAGTATGTGGGCGATGATGATCATTTTATTGCTTCTTAGTTGTACTTTGGATATTGGTGGCATAGTGGAATGAAGCGGCCCGGACAAACTTTACATGTCCTCGCACATGAGACTTGTTCCACGCTTGACATGCAACTAGTTTTGCATAAGTGGCTAGCGGGTGTCTGTCTCTCCTACTATAGTCAATATCTAATTTGCAACGAGTTGTCAACAATTTGTTTATCCTCGTTGTGGTTCATGTTCGTAGGTAAGAACGGTTCTATCTTCGAAAGCCCTAAGCCACGTAAAACTTGCAATGGATAAATTAGAGGCGTCTAGTTTAGATTGTTGTTGGGCTAGTGTTATGATATGGTGATGTTGTAAGTAGAAGTATGAGATGATACTCTTACAACATACATAACGTGTAAACTCCATAGACCTTGGATTTACACATAAAGGTATGATAGTGATCATACCACGATGCACATGATAGAGATCATATGCGGGAACCATATCATTCCACTAATAAACATGTGATGTTTGATAGCATCTTATATTGCTTGTTTGGCGTTTTATTAGCATAATAAGATGATCCCTCATTTTAAATATCAAGATAAGAATGTGTTCTTCCTTCAGTATGCACCGACAATGTTTCGTCGCTTCAAGGCATCACGTGATGATCGGGTGTACTTGAATCCACGAGCATATCTCGGGTGTAAGACAGTTACACACGCGAATACTAAGGTTCTTACTTGGCGAGCCTAGCATGTACAGACATGGCCTCGAAACACGGACCGAAAGGTTAAGCATGAGTCATATAGTAGATATGATGCCCATTTGATGCTCGCCTTTGAAGCTACACCGACTCACGTGATGATCGGACTTGGTGTAGTGGATTTGGTTCATGTAATCACCAAAAAGACACGAGGGATGTCGTTTTTGAGTGGGAGTTCATTTCTAATTTGGATTAGTAGAACTCAATTTATCATAAATTAAATCAAAGTGAATTTGCATAATTTGTTGTAGTCATTGGCATTCGTTCATCACCTTATGCATAGTTGTAATTGAGATAATAGAACTATAGGATTCTGGATATATACTTTACGAACTGGTATCGTATTGTGTTGAGTGTCAATCTAAAGTTTAAAGTCCTGTTGCAAACTTTCAGAAAAATTCTATTTACTCCGTGAAATTTAATAATTGGTATTAAATCGAGAGTAAAAATTCCAGTGTTAGTATCTTAAGTATCATGTTTGCCTCCATGATTCTTGATTGTTTCAATATCAATTTTATCTAGGAGATGAAAGAATTGTTTCAGAAACCATCATGTGTGGCAGATATAACGATATCTGAAACAATGTTTTGGTTGCAATATGATAGAGTATAATATGTGTTCTCATATAGGATGAGAATTTACAAAGGTTGGAGATGCTAGACATCCTAATCATCCAAAAAGGGTTTTGGAAAGTAATGTTATACTCACGATTCGCCTTTATAAGCTACAGTAGCTTGATCATGAAAGTCTTCATGATAAGGGTGAATAGAAGATGTATGTAAAGTGTTTACTACACTAAAAGATTACTAAAGAATGGATTTTGAAAGAATACCGATCATTTTGATGATGGTGATCTACTTCAAAGTGCAAGTCCAAAGGTATTATTATTTGAATATACACGCTTTGGACTATGTGTCATGTATATGGCGCCACTTTTGATGTTGATAGATTCTTTTAAAAAGGAAAAGGAAATGCTGAAAGAGAATCTATAAAATATATTTGGCAGAAAAGAAAAGATTGGAAATATCCAATTTAGGTATATAGATGATATACATGTTATGGTTGTATTCTTTGCTTATTAAACAATGTGGTTCTTGGGTATTGGACACCGAATTGGTTGATATGAAATTTCATACGGAACGACGCAATTCATGAACCACAATGGCCTAAGTAACTAGCAAGATAATATGTGATGATGTTCATCGAAAACAAACAAACCGTTGTTTGTATTTCTCGTTGACATCAAAGCTTGACTTCAAGATTTGTTTTAATAATTGTTATTTAAATCAGGTATTATGAGAACAAAGGTTGTTCAAATAATTACCATATTCCATATTAGATGGATGATTTACAAACCTAATTGGAGAGATCACATCCATAAAACCTAATGCTAAAATGTCGCAAGACAAATGATTGAAAGATCACTTACGAAGTGACATCGCCGTGTAAATTATATTGGAAAGAAAACATGAAGAATCTCCATATTCATGGATTTTTGGAGTCTTTGATTTGATCAAGTGACGCTTGTGAGACTTTCCATGTGATAATTAAAACTTCGTTCAAAGGCCAAAGAAGAACGAATGACTAAATTGTTGGAATTTATACATATCGATATATATGGTCCATTATGTGGAGTCGTAAGCGATGGGTTTCAACTTCATATGCTTTCTCCGGAAATTTGAGTGAATGTTCACTTAATGAGAATGAGGTATGAAATATTTGAAAATGTTTCAAAGACTATCAAGATGAAGTGGAAAATCATTGTAACAAGAAAATAAATGGTTTATGATTTTATCATAAGGGATTTTTTTGAGTTACAAGTGTAACAAGAAAATAAATGAATTATGATTTTATCATAAAGGGATTTATTTGAGTTGCAAGTTTCGCAAAACACCTAGATTTACATCTCCCTAAACACCATAGGAGTATGGAGTGTTTGAGATTTGTAATGAAACCTTGTTTGACATGGTTGGATCAAAGGTGTTATTTATAAAACTGCCATTATGTTTTAAAAGATTAAAGCTTTAGAGACTACCACTTTTACACTGAAAAGAGCTCCATCTTGATCCGTTGAAATGACACCATGGAAGTTATGGTTTGGGGTAAAACCCAAGTTGTCATTTCTTAAATTTTGGTATGCTAAACATAAGTAAGATGTTTACAACCGAAGTCGGATGAGCATGTCTTTGTAGGTTATTTCGAATAATAATTGGTTATTCCTTCATAACACCAAGGACAAAAGGGTTTGTCGCTTGAAACGTGAAGTTTCTTGAAGAAGGAATTTTTCGTAAAAGTTAAGTGGGAGGACAATAGAACTTTGATAAGGTTAACGAACCTTAGCTATATGTGCTGAGTTGCGCAGCGCCGGAAATCGTTCTGAAGGCTGCCATAATGCTCATAGCTTATGTGCCTCAAAGTTTGTGGTCACGGAGATCTAAGTTCCTATTGAACCAAGTAGGTCGGTTAAACAATCAAATGCTGAGATTTGAGAGTAAATCATTATTGTTTGACAATGATGAACCGAATACATACAAAGAAGCGATGATGGGCCCTGACTCCATCAAATGGCTTGAAGCCATTAAATCCGTGATAAGTCCATACATGATAAATCAAGTTTGGAACTTGGAAGACCCTCCGGAAAGGTGTAAAAACCTATCGGTCGTATTTGGATCTATAAAGAAACAGACATGGATGTTTCACATTTATGAAATAGTCGACATGTCGTAAAGTATTTTCTGACAATGTTCAAGGAGTTGACTATGACAAGATTTGATCTTTCATAGCGATATTTAGTCTGGACGGATTAAAGTAGCAACCACTACATATAATTTGGTATATGGTAGATGAATAAACAAAACAAAGTTCTTCTAATAGAATGGTTACCTAGGACGTGTACATGACACGGTCCAAAGGGTTTTGTTAAATTCAAAGGATGCTAAAAGGGCATGCAAACTTCAATGGTTGAAGTAAGCATCGCGGAGTTGGAATCTTCACCGTGATGAAAAGGAGTTTTCATCAGGAAACGATGAAGATGCTTGCATTTGCAAGAAATTAAGTGGGAGTGCTAAGACATATTTCTAATACATTATATGGAGGACATCTTGTTGATTAGAAATGATATATATTTTATTGACAAAGGTTAAGAATTTCATTTCGATGAAAGACTTAGGAAAAACCGGAATATTTAGCATAAATGTCTATAGTGGATAGACTGTGACGCTAATATGGTTGTGCCAAACGTACATATATGAGATATTGAAGGAGTTCAATATAGAAACGACAAGAAAAGGTTCTTGTCGCATGGAAAAGGAATTGAATCAAGATTCAAGTGTATCGATACTTGATAAGTGAAACAAGATTCAAGTGCTTTGACACTTGATGAGTGAAATCACGAGATTATTTTGATCAATCATACCATGATATGTACACATCCAGATATGTCCTATGCTCTAAGTGTTATGAGCATATACCAGAATGAATCATAAAATGATCATTGGACTATAGTAAGGATATTCTTATGATCTTTTGGAAGAACTAAGAATATATTTGTGTAGAGGTGACAAACAATTACAAATAGTTCATTGTAAAGCGTTACATTGATACTAGTTTTGTCACAAGATACAAATTAAGTTTATCTCAATTTAAACTATGAGTGGCACAATGAAATGGAAAGAAAGTTTCCATGATGGATTTGGATGAAATCCATAGTTAAGACATTGTGACGAATACTACAACAAAAGGGCTAAGTATATGACTGCTATAGTAGCAGCAAAGGAGGGGATTTGTGTCAAGTAGTTTGTTATCAAACTAAGGTGTGGTTCGCAACGGGCTAACAATAAAGATATATTGTATGACAATAGTATCGACGTGTTTTAACCCCAAGGAACTAAAGGTCTCACCAAAAGACCAAATTTATACAATGCCATCTCATTGGAGAATGAGTGATGCGTGAAGACGCAAAGACATGCAAATACACACGGACTTGAAAGTGTCAGATCCGTAGATTACGTTAACCACTTGAAATTGCGTATTTGAAACACCAGAAAGCCATAGGTGTTCAATACACAAAGTTTTCAAACTAGATTATTGTCTCTAGTGAAAGTGGGAGACTGAAGGGAATATGCCCGAGAGGCAATAATAAAGTGGTTATTATCGTATTCCTTATTTATGATAAATGTTTATTTTGCATGCTATAATTGTATTAATACGGAAACGTTAATACATGTGTGTTTAATAAACAAAAAGGAAGTTCCTAGTTATGCCTCTCTTATAAACTAGCTCGTTGATTAACAAGATGATCAAAGTTTCCTGATCATGGACATTGGATGTTGTTAATAACGAGGTCACAACATTAGTGTAATGATGTGATGAACATTCATCCGAAGTATAGCATTACGATCAAAGTCATTGAGTTTATATTTCTATAACAACTTACGAAGTGATCCTAATCCTTAGACCATGAGATCATGTCAATCACTAACACCGGAAGAGTTTCTCGATGACATCAAACGTCACACAGTAACTGGGTGATTATAAAGATGGCTTCAGAACTACTAAAGTGTTATGTTGAGACCCATGGATCGAGAGTGGAATTTGTTCATCCCGATGATGGATACATATGCTCTGGGCCCTCTCGGTGATATCACATTGATTAGCTTGCAAGCAAGTGATTTGATCACTAGAATGTTATATCACGGGAACGAGAAAAGAGTGCATGTCGGTAACGAGATCAAACTAGGTATGGAGATACCGATGATCGAATCTTGGACATGTAATATATCGTGAAACAAAGGGATTAAGATACTAAAGTAAAAGGTTCACACGATCACAGAAGTCATCGTTGAATTTGTGGGAGTCAGTATGGATCTCCAGGTCCCGCTACTGATTATTGATCGGAGAAGGGTCTCGATCATGTCCGCATTATTCGCGAACTATAGGGTGACACACTTAAGGTATACCGACACCATTCGGAGCAAATGATATGCCAGAAAAAGAAAAGGAAAGCGCGGGAATTTATTTCACTAGACACCGGAACTGTTTCGGTTGAAATTGCTGAAACTGGTTCTGCATGTGAAATTGAAATGTTGTAAGGGGTTTTATGTGAATGTTTGTTAATTAAAGTAATTAACAAAATTCTGAATAAATAAATAAAAGAGTTTTATTTAAATGAGAGCTTGCATTAAATTTGGTGGAAATTTAATGCATGTGAGTGGATTTTTGAGTGGAGGCTTTTTAATGTGAGTGGAGGCTTTTCATTTTGAGTGGGAGCTCCACCCACATGAATGTGGAAGAGGTGGGGGCAACCCCCATGGCTGGGCGCCATGCCCCTTGGGTGCACCCCTCTCCCCTATAAAAGGCCCCCCTCTCATCCTCTCAAAGCACACCTCCTCGCGAAGGATCTCTCTCCCCCCTTTAGAATTTCCCAATGGTCTCGGATCAGCGAGATACATATTCCCGATGGCTTTTTCTAGAAGGATTTGTTGCTTCCGCTGCTTCGCTGGAGCGAGGGCGCGGAGGTTGTCGGGGTACCCGTACGTGTGTGCGATCACGGATGCACCACTGCTTTGAGGTGCTGGACTTGATCGTGCTGGACCGGCTGGACCAGATGGACTTCATCACGATCTTGAGATCGGCAAGCATTCGTCTACATCATCCACGAGTACAACCTCGTTAACGCTATTTGGTCTTCGAGGGTATGTATTCTATGGATGTATATCCACCCGTTGCTTGTATCTAGTAGATAGATCTTGGTACATAGATGTTCCCATCGTAGGAAATTTTTTGTTTTCTATGCTGCGAACCCTACACTTGCAATTTTATACTACTGGCATGCTTTCTTTTTATTTATTTTTGCATATACCAAATAAATTTTTATTTTTCTATGTGTATTTGTTCGATTATCCTCTTCCGATCCGAGTCCGCTCCGAATTCGCTCCGTATCCGCAATCCGATATAATCCGCATTCGAATCCGTATCCGGCTATTATCCGCTCCGATCCGAATCCGCCAAAAAAATATGGTAAAGTATATGGTAATAGCAATATCCGATCCGATCCGATCCGTTTACATCCCTACTCATGCGTATGTTCTTTGCACAGCTGTTGTTCGCACAGGGGCACGCGACCGTGGAGCACAGAGTAGCCCCGCTGGCCGGCGGAGCGTGTCCTCCACCCCCACCCCCTGCCGCTGGCCGCCGGCCGAAGCTCGTCCCAAGCCCCTCCCTCCCCGCCCCAAGACGGGCACCTCTCTCAGCACCTACCCCCATCGATCTCCGCCAGCTTCTAGATGACGACGACCTCGAGTCCCTGGCGTGCTTCTCCATGGGTGCTGGCATGGTTGTTGTGGTCAGAGCCGCCACACGTCTCCGCCGATGCCCCGTCCTCCTCCCACCCCATCCTCTCCTCTTCCCATTGGGCGGTGCTGCAAGTGCCGAGAGGGAGGGAGGTCATAGAAGGTGCGAAAGAGGCCATGGCGGCCCATGTGTTGTTTCCCTTCCCTTCTCTGCAGGCCTTTTGCTACGGCAGTAGTTTTTCTCTGTTTTATTTTTGCTACATTTGTATATATTTTTAGCTATATACTCACATTTGTTTTGCTACTTTTCCTCTATTCTCGGAGTGGTACTATGATCTATGTGCGAATCAGTTTTGCTACATCCGTACATATTTTTTGCTATAAATGTTTTATGGTTCTGCTACGAGAGCGCAATGTTTTTGCTACAAAGTCCTCGACGAAACTCCGGCGGTGTCTCTGATGAAGTCTGCTCTAGCGATAATTGTTGCTATATTAGTATAAATTTTTCGCTACAATTGTTTTCCGATTTTGCTACACTAGCGCAAAGTTTTTGCTACAAGGTCTCCGGCGAAAGTCTCCGGCGAGGTCGGGTTTGCTACATTAGCACAACTTTTTTGCTACACGGTCGCCGGCGAGATCTCCGGCGAAATCTCCAGCGAGGTCTAGTCTAATTTTCTATTTTTAGACCGAGCCGTTTTCTGCTACATGTAGCAAAAGCGGGACTAGTTGTAGCAAAAACGGGACTTTCCGTAGCAAAAGTGGGATTTTGACCCCAAAAAGAGGACACGTGGTTGGCTAAGGACCCGGGGGATAAAAAACACAAATCCTCCGAGGGACGCCTAGTATTGTCCTTTCTCAAAGCAGACCAGAGCCATGCCTATGGACAATGGTCGAACCAGTCCAAGCAGACCAATGGCACGGCCCAACGGCCACCCATCAGCGGAGCTAGACCCGTTGATCGGTCTGTTCTGGCGTATCCATGGACCAAACTTGGGCCGCGTTTGCGTTTGCGGGGGAGGATGGTTGTAACACCCCACTTTTAGCTAATTAATATTTAAGGTTTGATTGTGCATCATGATCATCATTTAATAAAAATGCATGCAAGAAATTTACAAAACCCTAAACCCTAATCCTTCCCTCTCTATTTGAAATGCATTCAAAAGGTTTTGAATAATTTGAAAACTATTAAAATATTTGGAGCCCAAACTGAATAAAAGGGGTCCATTGTAATTTACATATTTTACAACACGCTCGGGTAGTTTTGAATGATTCAAAACAGTTTTGAATTGCAAAATACAAACAAAAGTTTGAAAACAGAAAAAGAAAAACAATTTGTAAATAAAAACAGAGTCAGACCAGCTAACTGGGCCGAGCCCATCTTGCTCTCCTCTCTCTCTTCCGCTCAGTGCGCCCGCAGCCAGCCCACATGGCCCGTCCGCAACCCAGCTAGGGCCTGGTACCCCTTCGACGTTCTGTCCGTTGTCGTCTTCACAGGCGACGCGAAGCAGCTGCCTGTTGCCTCCGTGACCGCCCGATGCTGCCCCGCCGCCGTGATGTGCGCCGCCGACGCTCGCGAGGATAAGAGCGAGCCCCGCACGCCTCTCTCCCTCACCCCTAGCATTATCATCTCCCGCGCCCTCTCTCTCTCGCCCTCTGTGACGAACCCGAACCCTAGCTCCGGCCAGGACCTCGCTGTTCCCGTTGTTCCCGGCCTCCCCTCTCCCGTTCGAGGCCACCTCCGTGACTGTCGTTGTCGACAAGGTCGATTGCCCCCATACGCGCAAGCCGGAGAGCCTCCTATCGGCGCAATCGACCCCTCTGTCTCCGACAAGCTCCGCCACCGTCGTCGTCGAATCCGGCCGCGCCCGACCTCGCCCGGCCTCGCCGACCCTCCCTCAGCAACTGTGGTGAGCCGCTGGTGCCTATGGCACCCTCCTCTATCTCGTTTGCTTGTTGTAGTTCTACCGCGCCGATGATCTGCAAGCGCCGCCGCCGCTGCCTGCCGTGTGTCCTGCTCTGGCGACCTCCCGCTAGCGGTGCCGCCCCTATTCGGTTTAGCGCGAAGCGCTGGTTCGAACGCAAGCACCCGCGCTTCCCAGGTCGCCCCCTAGCACCATCTTCCGCCGTCGTCTGACCGTTCTCCGGCAAGGCCCGCGTGGCACCTGCGTGGGTTACCAACGTGGCCTCGGCCCCACCCGTCAGTCGGAGTGGGTAGCCTCTGCCCCGATGATAATGCCCCTGTTTCCCCTTTGCTTGTGTGGCTGCTGAGGTGGCTTTGGGACCCTCTGTCAGTCACTGTGGCTAGGTACGTCTGCGGTGTAAAAAGTTTAACCAGCTTTTAATAATTTCAGAAAAAGGATAAATATTATAAATTTAATAAGTAATTATTTATAAGTCAGAAAAATATGTATAATATATCAAAATGTTTAGAAAAATGAGAGCTATCTCTTTAAGCTGTAATTATGCATTGTTCAACAACTTTCATAGCAAGTTTAATTAGAACAACCTAGTAACCCTAATAGGTGACTCCAGAGTTTTCCCCGAGTTAGGGTTTGTACCCCTCGGAACCCCGATTAAATTGTCGAGCATGTTTTAGGGTTTCAATTTCATACAATTCAACTTGTCATATCATCATACTTGCTTGAGCATTGCACCAATGCCATGTGTTGATTGTTTCCCCCTCTCTTTCCGGTGTTTGGTTCTTCGCGGTAGAATATGAGATCGAGATCGAAGCTGAGGACAACACCATCGAAGATCGACGAGCAATACTTGACCAACTGTAACCAAGTCAAGTACAAGATTCCTGAAGATCTGCTTATTCGTTATCAACTGGCAAAGGCAAGCATAGCCCCACCATAATATAATCCTATGATTCCGAAAGCATTTCAATTCCTACCATGATGCTGTTGGAGATATGCCCTAGAGGCAATAATAAATATAGTTATTATTATATCTTTGTGTTTATGATAAATGTTTACATTCATGCTATAACAGTATTAACAAGGAAACATTAATACTTGTGTGATTTGTAAATTAAATTAGAGTCCCTAGTAAAGCCTCTTTATAATACTAGCTTGTTGGTTAATAAATGATTGTGGTTTCCCTATCATGAACATTGAGATGTTATTAACAACAAGATCATATCGTTAGGAGAATGGTATGATGGACATACTCCTATAGATAAGCGTAGCATAAAGATCAAGTCATTTTAATAGTTCAATTGCTATATGCTTTCTGATACATAGTAACCTAATTCCTTCGACCATGAGATCATGCTTATCACCATCACCAGAAGGATGCTTTGATGACATCAAACACCACACCATAACTGGGTGGTTATAAAGGTGGCATTGAGTGTTCGGAAAGTATGGGTTGACACACATGGATCAAGAGTGGGATTTGTCCATCCATATGACGGATAGATATACTCTAGTCCCTCTCGGTGGAATGTCATTCAATTGGCTTGCAAGCATGTGACTGGATCACAAGGGATCACATATCACGGGAACGAGAAATGTGTACTTATCTGTAACGAGGTTGAACTAGGTATGCAGAGATACCGACGATCAAAACCTCGGATAAGTAAACTATCGTGAGACAAAGGGAAATTTGTATTGTATGTAAGTGTTTCATTCGATCGCAAAGTAATCGTAGAAATATGTGGGAGCCATATGAATTTCCAGATTCCTCTATTGGTTATTGTTCGGAGAAGTGTCTCGATCATGTCCGCATAATTCACGAACCGTAGGGAGACACACTTAAGGATTCGATGTTGTTGAGTAGTTATGGAATGATGAGTAAGAGACCGAATGTTATTCGGAGTCTCGGATGGGATCGGGGATATCACGAGGAGATCCGGAATGGTCCGGAGAATAAGATTCATATAAGGAAAGTCCTGTTTCGGGGTTGGAGAATGATTCCGGTGTTTTCATCGGGAATGTTCTAGAAGGTTCCGGAAGTCCGGCACTCCGGAGGGGAAGGGTACATGAATGTGTCATAACTAGTTAGAATGGTTGCATCATGTACTAGGTGTCATCGCTGAGCAAAATAAAGGGATAAATCAAATCCTAGTTTGAAAAGTCAAACGCTAATTTGAAAAGTCAAACGGCAAGTTTGCTTGGTGGAGGGAGAGTAGGAAACCTACTTGGGGAGGAGTTCCTCTCCCTCTACCGCCGGCCTTGGAGGCCGAGTTGGGGGAGGACTCCCTCCCCCTTGGTCGGCGCCCTCCACCTATAAAAGGAGGGGCAGGGCTGCCCCTCCAAGACTACACCTTGCCTCACCAAAACCCTAGCCCTAAGCCGCCGGCGCCTCACCAATTGGATGACATTCCACCGAGAGGGCCCAGAGTATATCTATCCGTCATATGGATGGACAAATCCCATTCTTGATCCATGTGTCTCAACCAATACTTTCCGAACACTCAATGCCACCTTTATAACCACCCAGTTACGGTGTGGTGTTTGATGTCATCAAAGCATCCTTTCGGTGATGGTGATAAGCATGATCTCATGGTCGAATTAATTAGGTTACTATGTATCAGAAAGCATATAGCAATTGAACTATTAAAATGACTCGATCTTTATACACGCTTATCTATAGGAGTATGTCCATCATACCATTCTCCTAACGATATGATCTTGTTGTTAATAACATCTCAATGTTCATGATAGGGAAACCACAATCATTCATTAACCAACAAGCTAGTATTATAAAGAGGCTTTACCAGGGACTCTAATTTAGTTTACAAATCACACAAGTATTAATGTTTCCTTGTTAATACTGTTATAGCATGAATGTAAACATTTATCATAAACACAACGATATAATAATAACTATATTTATTATTGCCTCTAGGGCATATCTCCAACAGTCTCCCACTTGCACTAGAGTCAACTAATCTAGATTACATGGTAATATACCGAACACCCATCGCAGTTTGGTGTTGGTCATGTTTTTCCCTCAGGAGAGGTTTAGTCAACAGATCCGCCACATTCAGATCTGTATGTACTTTGCAAATCTTTATGTCACCTTTTTGGACATGTTCTCGAATAGCGTGAAAACGTAGCTTGATGTGCTTCAGCTTCTTGTGTGACCTTGGTTCTTGCGCATTGGCTATGGCTCCCATGTTATCATAGTAGATAGACATGGGGTCCAGTGCACTTGGAACCACACCGAGCTCTGTAATGAACTCCTTCATCCATATCGCTTCTTGTGAAGCCTCCAAAGCAGCTATATATTCCGATTCAGTTGAAGATCTCGCCACAACGCTTTGCTTTGCACTCCTCCAGCTAACTGCTGCACCATTCAAAGTAAATACGTATCCAGATTGAGATTTAGAATCATCCGGATCGGTGTTCCAACTAGCATCGGTGTAACCATTAACAACGAGTTGTTCATCACCTCCATAAGAAAGAACCATATCCTTAGTTCTTCTCAAGTACTTAAGGATGTTTTTGACCGCTGTCCAATGATCCACTCCTGGATCACTTTGATATCTGCTAGTCAAACTAACAGCATATGCAATGTCGGGTCTAGTACATAGCATGGCATACATTAGAGATCCTATGGCTGAGGCATAGGGAGTCTTACTCATCCTTTCTCTATCTTCTGCCGTTGCTGGACTTTGAGTTTTACTCAAGGTCGTATTGGGCAACATGGGCAAGAACCCTTTCTTGCTATCTTCCATTCCAAATCTCTTTAGAACTTTGTCCAAATATGTACTTTGTGACAATGATATTAGGCATCTCGATCTATCTCTATGAATCTTTATGCCTAATATGTAAGCTGCTTCCCCAAGATCTTTCATTGAAAAACTATTATTCAAATATTCCTTGACACTATTAAGAAGGTCTACATCATTCCCAATCAACAATATGCCATCTACATATAGTATTAAGAATGCTACAGAGCTCCCACTCACTTTCTTGTAAATACAAGCTTCTCCATAAGTTTGTATAAAACCAAAACTTTTGATCACCTTATCAAAACGTTGATTCCAACTTCGGGATGCTTGCTTCAATCCATATATGGACCGTTGAAGTTTGTATACCTTGTTAGCATCATATACAACTCTTCATCAATGTCTCCATTAAGGAACGCTGTTTTGACATCCATCTGCCATATCTCATAATCGTAATATGCAGCGATTGCTAACAAAATCCTCACAGATTTTAGCTTCGCTACTGGTGAGAAAGTCTCATCGTAGTCAACTCCTTGAATTTGTAGAAACCCTTTTGCGACAAGTCGAGCTTTATAGACAGTAACATTACCATCAGCATCTGTTTTCTTCTTGAAAATCCATTTGTTCTCGACAGCCTTCCGGCCATCCGGTAAGTCCACCAAAGTCCATACTTGGTTTTCATACATGGATCCAATCTCGGATTTCATGGCTTCTTGCCATTTATTGGAATCTGGGCTCATCATCGCTTCCTCATATGTCGTAGGGTCATCGGTGTTGTCCACCAACATGACACTCATAACAGGATCATACCAATCAGGAGTGGTACGAGTTCTCGTTGACATGCGAGGTTCTGTAGCAACTACAACCGAAGTTTCATGATCATCATCATTAGCTTCCTCTCTTATTGGTGCAGGCACCACAGGAACTTCTTCCGGTGCTGCGCTACTAGAAAGTTCGAGAGAAGGTTCGACAACCTCGTCGAGTTCTACTTTCCTTCCAGTCACTTCTTTCGAGAGAAATTCCTTCTCTAGAAAGGATCCATTCTTGGCAACGGAGATTTTGCCTTCGGATCTATGATAGAAGGTATACCCAATAGTTTCCTTTGGGTATCCTATGAAGACGCATTTTTCCGCTTTGGGTTCAAGCTTGTCCGACTGTAACTTCTTTACATAGGCTTCGCAACCCCAAACTTTAAGGAACGACAATTTAGGTTTCTTCCCAAACCATAATTCATACGGTGTCATTTCAACGGATTTAGATGGTGCCCTATTTAAAGTGAATGCGGCTGTTTCTAATGCATAACCCCAAAATGATAGGGGTAAATCTGTAAGTGACATCATAGAACAAACCATATCTAAGAGAGTTTGATTACGACGTTCGGACACACCATTACGCTGTGGTGTTCCCGGTGGTGTCAATTGTGAAAGTATTCTGCATTTCTTCAAATGCTCGCCAAACTCGTAACTTAGATATTGACCTCCACGATCAGAACGTAGAAATTTAATCTTGTTGTTACGTTGATTCTCCACCTCACTTTGAAATTACTTAAACTTCTCGAAAGTTTCGGACTTATGTTTCATGAAATAGATATACCCATATCTACTCAAGTCATCCGTGAAGGTAAGAACATAACGATAACCACCGCGCGATGCTACACTCATTGGACCACACACACATCGGTATGTATGATTTCTAATAAGTCCGTAGCTCGCTCCATCATCCCAGAAAATGGAGTCTTAGTCATTTTACCCATCAGACATGCTTCGCATCTTTCAAGTGATTCGAAATCAAGTGATTCAAGAAGTCCATCGGAATGGAGTTTCTTCATACGCTTCACTCCAATGTGACCAAGACGACAGTGCCACATATAGGTTGAGTTATCGCTCGATTTCAAACGTTTAGCTTCAATGTTATTAATATGTGTATTTCCACTATCGAGATTCAATAAGAATAGACCATCTATCAAAGGTGCATGTGCATAAAACATATTACTCATATAAATCGAACAACCATTATTCTCGGACTTAAACAAGTAACCGTATCGCAATAAACAAGATCCCGATATAATGTTCATGCTTAACGCAGGCACCAAATAACAATTATTTAAGTATAAAACTAATCCCGATGGTAGATGAAGAGGTAGCGTGCCGACCGCGATCACATCAACCTTTGATCCATTTCCCACGCGCATCGTCACCTCGTTCTTCGCTAGCTTCCGTTTATTCTGCAGCACCTGTTTCGAGTTACAAATATGAGCAACCGAACCAGTATCAAATACCCAGGCACTACTACGAGTACTAGTGAGATACACATCAATAACATGTATATCGGATATACCTTTCTTCTTGATGTTGCCGTTCTTCAAATCCGCCAAGTACTTTGGGCAATTCCGCTTCCAGTGACCTTCTCCCTTGCAGTAAAAGCACTCAGTATCAGGCTTAGGTCCAGCCTTGGTCTTCTTCGTCGGTGCGGTAACTTTATTACCACCCTTCTTGAAGTGTCCCTTTTGCTTAGACTTGCCTTTCTTGAATTTGGTGGTCTTATTGACCATCAACACTTGGTGCTCTTTCTTGATCTCCACTTCTGCAGATTTTAACATGGAGAAGAGTTCTGGCAACTGCTTGTTCATTCTTTGAATATTGTAGTTCATCACAAAGTTCTTGTAACTTGGTGGTAGTGATTGGAGGACACGGTAAATCCCCAAAGCATTAGGAATCACTATACCCAAGCTTTGGAGTTTGTTTGCGTGCCCAGACATCTTAAGCACATGCTCACTGACGGAACTGCCCTCTTCCATCTTGCAGTTAAAGAACTTTTCAGAAGCCTCATAGCTCTCAACTGCCGCGTGAGTCTCAAAAATCAATTTGAGTTCACGGACAATATCATGTGGGTCTGAATTCTCAAACCTTTTCTGAAGCTCCGATTCCAAACCATACAAGATAGCACACTGAACTGTGGAGTACTGATTCTTCTGAGCGAGGTAAACATTCTTTACTTCATCGGTAGCATCAGCTGCAGGCGGGTCACCTAGCGGTGCATCCAGCACATAGGTCAAATTACCAGCATTGAGGACAATCCTCAAATTGCGGAACCAATCCGCGAAGTTGCTTCCATTGTTTTTCAACTTTTCTTTCTCTAGGAACGCATTAAAATTGATGGTAGGGGCTGCCATTGATCTACAACATATTTACAATAGTTTAGACTAAGTTTATGACAAATTGAGTTCTAATTAATAGTTAAATTAATCTAGGTGAACTCCCGCTCAAAACAATATCCCTCACATTGTTTTAGTGATCACACGAACCAAATCCACCACATCAAAACCGAACATCACGAGAGTTGATGTAGCTTCAATGGCGAACAATCGACATGTTCATCATATCTACTATATGGTTCATGCTTTACCTTTCGGTGATCCGTGTCCCGAGACCATGTCTGTACATGCTAGGCTCGTCAAGATCAAACCTTAGCTTCCGCATGAGCAAATCTGGATTGCTCACATTGTATACACTTGCAGAATCTAACACACCCGATCATCACGTGGTGCTTCAAAACAACAAGCTTTAGCAACAGTGCTTACTAAGGATGAACACTTTAGAACTTGAAATTTATGTGCATGAGGGGTCATCTTATAATGCTACCGTCGTTAACTAAGCAATACAAGATGCATAAAGGATTAACATCACATGCATATCATAATATGTGATATGATATGGCCTTTCTTCTTTGTGCTTCCGATCTCCATCTTCAAGCACGAACATGATCTCCATCATCACCGGCATTGCGTCAAGGTCAATGACGCTGCTCCATGGTTGTCATCCACCAGCTTCAATTATTACAACTACTTTGAATAGACACACGGGTCTTAACAGAAATTAAATACAACCATATGGCTCCTGTCGGTTGCCAACTTACAATAAGGAACATTGCATACATCAAATATAATCACAATCATGGCCATATCACATCACAGCACACCCCTGCAAAACAAAGTTAGACGCCTCTAATTTCTTTGCATATTTTACGTGGTTTGGGGCTTTCAATAAGTGTCGATCTAACTTACGAACAAGAACCACAACGTTGATGTTTGAACTATCAAGTGCCCGTTGTAAATTGGATCTATACTATAATGGGAGAGACAGACACCCGCAAAGCCACTTATGCAATACATTTGCATGTTGAGCATGGAGAAAGTCTCATGAACGATGTCATGTAAGGTTAGCCCGGGCCGCTTCATCCCATCATACCGCAAGATTCAAAGTACACAAGAAGCAATTGATAATAAAAGCACCACCGCCCACAATGACCATTGTGTTCTAGTCGTGCAACAGATCTACATATAGACACGGCTCTGATACCACTGTAGGGGTTCGTAGCATGGAAAACAAAAAATTTCTACCGCATACAAACAAACAAGCCAAGATCTATCTACTAGATTGTAGCAACGAGTCGATAGAATAACTCACCCTCGAAGATTACGAAGTGTTTAACGAGGGCGAATTCTCGTGGGTGATGTAGTCGTACTCTTCCCGATCTCAAGATCGCGTAGACGAACCTTCCGGCGCTGCGTTCCGGCAGCGCTTCCGCAGTCGGTCACACGTTCGGTACTCGACGAAGACCTTCCTCTCCCTTGTTCCAGCAGGCAGTGGAGGTTGTAGCACTCTCCTCGCGATTCCGGCAGCATGACGGCGTGGTACCGGAAGTAGAGGGGAGATCTCGCAGGGCTTCGCCTTAAGCCGGAGCGAGTATGGTGGACTATGAGAGAGCCTCGGTGATCTAGGGTTTAGACACACCAAGTAGAAGGGGCTAGGCCGGCTGCTAGGGCAACTAGAAGCCCCAACTCGACGGCTTGGGAGAAACCCTAGGGCGGCGGCGGCTATGGTGGGCGGCGGCTAGGGTTAGGGTTTAGAGGGGCTAGGTGTGTGTCTTGGAGGGGCAGCCCTGCCCCTCCTTATATAGGTGGAGGGGGCGCGCCAAGGGGAGGGGAGTCCCTCCCCAACTCGGCTTCCAAGGCCGACGGTGGAGGGAGAGGGACTTCCTCCCCAAGTAGGTTTCCTACTCTCCCTCCACCAAACAAAATAGCCGTTTGACTTTTCAAATTGGCATTTGACTTTTCAAACTAGGATTTGATTTGACCCTTTATTTTGTTTAGCAATGACACCTAGTACATGATGCAACCATTCCAACTTGTTATGACACATTCATGTACC
This sequence comes from Avena sativa, assembly GCA_916181665.1. Classification (NCBI taxonomy): domain Eukaryota; kingdom Viridiplantae; phylum Streptophyta; class Magnoliopsida; order Poales; family Poaceae; genus Avena; species Avena sativa. The sequence goes on along the minus strand of OV702284.1, from coordinate 262,113,314 downwards.
CTTCTTCTCCGGAGTGCCGGACATTCCGGAACCTTCAAGAACATTCCCGATGAAAACACCGGAACCATTCTCCAACCCTGAAACAGGACTTTCCTTATATGAATCTTATTCTCCGGACCATTCCGGATCTCCTCGTGATATCCCGGATCCCATCCGAGACTCTGAACAACATTTGGTCTCTTACTCATCATTCCATAACTACTCAACAACGTTGAATCCTTAAGTGTGTCTCCCTACGGTTCGTGAATTATGCGGACATGATTGAGACACTTCTCCGAACAATAACCAATAGAGGAATCTGGAAATTCATATGGCTCCCACATATTTCTATGATTACTTTGCGATCGAATGAACCACTTACATACGATACCAATTTCCCTTTGTCTCACGATAGTTTACTTATCCGAGGTTTTGATCGTCGGTATCTCTGCATACCTAGTTCAACCTCGTTACTGATAAGTACTCTTTTCTCATTCCCGTGATATGTGATCCCTTGTGAACCAGTCACATGCTTGCAAGCCAATTGGATGACATTCCACCGAGAGGGCCCAGAGTATATCTATCTGTCATATGGATGGACAAATCCCACTCTTGATCCATGTGTCTCAACCAATACTTTCCGAACACTCAATGCCACCTTTATAGCCACCCAGTTACGGAATGGTGTTTGATGTCATCAAAGCATCCTTCCGGTGATGGTGATATGCATGATCTCATGGTCGAAGGAATTAGGTTACTATGTATCAGAAAGCATATAGCAATTGAACTATTAAAATGACTTGATCTTTATGCTACGCTTATCTATAGGAGTATGTCCATCATATCATTCTCCTAACGATATGATCTTGTTGTTAATAACATCTCAATGTTCATGATAGGGAAACCACAATCATTTATTAACCAACAAGCTAGTATTATGAAGAGGCTTTACTAGGGACTTCAAATTAAGTTTACAAATCACACAGTATTAATGTTTCCTTGTTAATACTATTATAGCATGAATGTAAACATTTATCATAAACACAAAGATATAATAATAACTATATTTATTATTGCCTCGAGGGCATATCTCCAACACATACCGCAAGATGCAAAGTACACAAGAAGCAATTGATAATAAAAGCACCACCGCCCACAATGACCATTGTGTTCTACTCGTGCAACAGATCTACATATAGACACGGTGAAAATACAAAGGAAGTCGCCTAGAGGGGGGTGAATAGGCTTTTAAAATTATTATGGTTTAGTCTCAAGTAAATGCGGAATAAAACTAACGTTTAATTTGTTGAGCACAAAACCTAGCCACTAAGTTCACCTAGGTGCACCAACAACCTATGCTAAGCAATACAAGCAACAAGGTGATAGCAAGGTATAATTACTTCAAGCACGATGGCTATCACAATGTAAAGTGCATAAGTAAAGGGTTCGGTTGAGAGATAACTAATGGACGCGGAGACGAAGATTTGTTTCCCGAAGTTCACTTCCAAAGAAGCTACGTCTCCGTTGGAGAGGTGCGATGGCGCAATGCTCTCCGAACGCCACAAATGGCTCACCTCGAGGTGTGGTGGCTCGATGCTCACCCAACGCCACACAAGGCCTCACCCCGGATGCGGAAGCACAAACTCACCGACGCCACAAAAGGCTCACCCTATTCTCCCAAGTGCGCACCACAAAAGGCGGGCACTTGCTCCGCTATGGGACGCTTGAGGGCGGTCACCGAACCCATACAAGATTGGGGCTAACTCCACAACTCAATTGGAGGCTCCCAACAACAAAGCCACAAAAGGCCAACAATGCCACAAAAGGCCAACAACGCCACAAAAGGCTACAAGACCACAAAAGGTCAACAAGACCACAAAAGGTCAATAATCCAACCACGCAACCGTCTAGGGTTCCAAGGAACCCAAGAGAAACAAGCTCACAAGCTTGAACTCGCCGAATCTCTGAGGAGAACTCAAACCTATGCACCAAATGCAAGGGCAAGTCCTTCTCTCCCAAATTCCAACAAAGCTACAAAAGCTATTGGGGGAATAAGGGAGGAAGAACACAAAAGGAGAACACAAAAACTCTCCAAGATCTAGATCCCAATGATTCCTTCACAAAGAAGGGATTTAGCTTGGGGGGATTGTAGATCTAGATCTACTCTCTCAAATCCCTCAAAAAGATGCAAGAATCATAGGAGGGGAAAGGGAGAGGGAAAGCTTCTTCAAGGTTGACAATGGAGGAGAGAGAGAAAGCCAAGAACCAAGAAAAAAAGCTAGTATCCACGAAGGGGAAGAGGAGCCCCTTTTAAAGGGCTCCCAGATCTTCCCGTTATGGGCATTCGCGACACCTGGCCGGAACTTCCGGTGGGAGGCCGGAAGTTCCCGTGGCACACAGCCAACGGTCAAAAACTACGGAGCGAGAAACTGAAAAAACGAATCATGGCCGGAACTTTCGCCGGTTCACCGGAACTTCCGGTGGGAGCAAAACTTCCGGTGAAAGTTCCGATAGAAGTTCCATCAAATAGACACAACGAAAACAGAAGGTTACTGAACGTGAGCGGAACAAGAGCCGGAAATTCAACCGGAACTTTCGGCCTGAGCGGAACTTCCGGTCACTGGCCGGAACTTCCGGTGAGAGCAAAACTTCCGGTGGAAATTCCGACTGAAGTTTCGTCAAATAGCACATCCAAAACACAAGGTTACTGAGCGTGAGCGGACGAAGACCCGGAACTTTTGGCGGCAAAAATGCCCTAGCGGAACTTCCGATGGCAAGCCGGAACTTCCGGTTAGGGAAAATCCAGAAACCAGAAAACCAGAAACGCAATAACTTTTGCATTCGAACTCCAAACGGGATGAAACCAATTTTGTTGGAAAGATAACGATCGAATGAACCACTTACATACGATACCAATTTCCCTTTGTCCCACGATAGTTTACTTATCCGAGGTTTTGATCGTCGGTATCTCTGCATACCTAGTTCAACCTCGTTACTGATAAGTACTCTTTTCTCGTTCCTGTGATATGTTATCCCTTGTGAGCCAGTCACATGCTTGCAAGCCAATTGGATGACATTCCTCCGAGAGGGCCCAGAGTATATCTATCCGTCATATGGATGGACAAATCCCATTCTTGATCCATGTGTCTCAACCAATACTTTACGAACACTCAATGCCACCTTTATAGCCACCCAGTTACGGTGTGGTGTTTGATGTCATCAAAGCATCCTTCCGGTGATGGTGATAAGCATGATCTATGGTCGAAGGAATTAGGTTACTATGTATCAGAAAGCATATAGCAATTGAACTATTAAAATGACTTGATCTTTATGCTACGCTTATCTATAGGAGTATGTCCATCATACCATTCTCCTAACGATATGATCTTGTTGTTAATAACATCTCAATGTTCATGATAGGGAAACCACAATCATTCATTAACCAACAAGCTGGTATTATAAAGAGGCTTTACCAGGGACTCTAATTTAGTTTACAAATCACACAAGTATTAATGTTTCCTTGTGAATACTGTTATAGCATGAATGTAAACATTTATCATAAACACAAAGATATAATAATAACTATATTTATTATTGCCTCTAGGGCATATCTCCAACAATATGGATTGAAGCAAGCATCCCGAAGTTTGAATCAACGTTTTGATAAGGTAATCAAAAGTTTTGGTTTTATACAAACTTATGGAGAAGCTTGTATTTACAAGAAAGTGAGTGGGAGCTCTGTAGCATTCTTAATACTATATGTAGATGACATATTTTTGATTGGGAATGATGTAGACCTTCTTAATAGTGTCAAGGAATATTTGAATAATAGTTTTTCAATGAAAGATCTTGGTGAAGCAGCTTACATATTAGGCATAAAGATTTATAGAGATAGATCGAGACGCCTAATATCATTGTCACAAAGTACATATTTGGACAAAGTTCTAAAGAGATTTGGAATCGAAGATAGCAAGAAATGGTTCTTTCCCATGTTGCCCAATACGACCTTGAGTAAAACTCAAAGTCCAGCAACAGTAGAAGATAGAGAAAGGATGAGTAAGACTCCCTATGCCTCAGCCATAGGATCTCTAATGTATGCCATGCTATGTACTAGACCCGACATTGCATATGTTGTTAGTTTGAATAGCAGATATCAAAGTGATCCAGGAGTGGATCATTGGACAGTGGTCAAAAACATCCTTAAGTACTTGAGAAGAACTAAGGATATGGTTCTTTCTTATGGAGGTGATGAACAGCTCGTTGTTAATGGTAACACCGATGCTAGTTGGAACTCCGATCCAGATGATTCTAAATCTCAATCTAGATATGTATTTACTTTGAATGGTGCAGCAGTTAGCTGGAGGAGTGCAAAGCAAAGCGTTGTGGCGAGATCTTCAACTGAATCGGAATACATAGCTGCTTCGGAAGCTTCACAAGAAGCGATATGGATGAAGGAGTTCATTATAGAGCTCGGTGTGGTTCCAAGTGCGCTGGACCCAATGTCTATCTACTGTGATAACATGGGCGCCATAGCCAATGCGCAAGAACCAAGGTCACACAAGAAGCTGAAGCACATCAAGCTACGTTTTCACGCTATTCGAGAACATGTCCAAGATGGTGACATAAATATTTGCAAAGTACACACAGATCTGAATGTGGCGGATCCGTTGACTAAGCCTCTCCCGAGGGCAAAACATGACCAACACCAAACTGCCATGGGTGTTCGGTATATTACCATGTAATCTAGATTAGTTGACTCTAGTGCAAGTGGGAGACTGTTGGAGATATGCCCTAGAGGCAATAATAAATGTAGTTATTATTATATCTTTGTGTTTATAATAAATGTTTACATTCATGCTATAACAGTATTAACAAGGAAACATTAATACTTGTGTGATTTGTAAATTAAATTAGAGTCCCTAGTAAAGCCTCTTTATTATACTAGCTTGTTGGTTAATAAATGATTGTGGTTTCCCTATCATGAACATTGAGATGTTATTAACAACAAGATCATATCGTTAGGAGAATGGTATGATGGACATACTCCTATAGATAAGCGTAGCATAAAGATCAAGTCATTTTAATAGTTCAATTGCTATATGCTTTCTGATACATAGTAACCTAATTCCTTCGACCATGAGATCATGCTTATCACCATCACCAGAAGGATGCTTTGATGACATCAAACACCACACCATAACTGGGTGGTTATAAAGGTGGCATTGAGTGTTCAGAAAGTATGGGTTGACACACATGGATCAAGAGTGGGATTTGTCCATCCATATGACGGATAGATATACTCTAGTCCCTCTCGGTGGAATGTCATTCAATTGGCTTGCAAGCATGTGACTGGCTCACAAGGGATCACATATCACGGGAACGAGAAATGTGTACTTATCTGTAACGAGGTTGAACTATGTATGCAGAGATACCGACGATCAAAACCTCGGATAAGTAAACTATCGTGAGACAAAGGGAAATTTGTATCGTATGTAAGTGGTTCATTCGATCGCAAAGTAATCTTAGAAATATGTGGGAGCCATATGAATTTCTAGATTCCTCTATTCGTTATTGTTCGGAGAAGTGTCTCGATCATGTCCGCATAATTCACGAACCGTAGGGAGACACACTTAAGGATTCGATGTTGTTGAGTAGTTATGGAACGATGAGTAAGAGACCGAATGTTATTCGGAGTCTCGGATGGGATCCGGGATATCACGAGGAGATCCGGAATGGTCCGGAGAATAAGATTCATATAAGGAAAGTCCTGTTTCGGGGTTGGAGAATGATTCCGATGTTTTCATCGGGAATGTTCTAGAAGGTTCCGGAAGTCCGGCACTCCGGAGGGGAAGGGTACATGAATGTGTCATAACTAGTTAGAATGGTTGCATCATGTACTAGGTGTCATCGCTGAGCAAAATAAAGGGATAAATCAAATCCTAGTTTGAAAAGTCAAACGCTAATTTGAAAAGTCAAACGGCAAGTTTGCTTGGTGGAGGGAGAGTAGGAAACCTACGTGGGGAGGAGTTCCTCTCCCTCCACCGCCGGCCTTGGAGGCCGAGTTGGGGGAGGACTCCCTCCCCCTTGGACGGCGCCCTCCACCTATAAAAGGAGGGGCAGGGCTGCCCCTCTAGACACACAACTCCACCACCCAAAACCCTAGCCCTAGCCGCCGGCCCTCCTGCAGCCGCCGCCGACCTAGGGAAAACCCTAGCCGCCGACTTGGGGCTTCCCCAAGCCCTAGCCGCCGGCCTAGCCCTCTCTCCTTGGTGTGTCTAAACCCTAGATGACCGAGGCCTCTCCCACCATACTCGCTCCGGCTTAAGGCAAAGCCCTGCGAGATCTCCCCTCTACTTCCGGTACCACGCCGTCGTGCTGCCGGAATCGCGAGGAGAGTGCTACAACCTCCGCTGCCTGCTGGAACAAGGGTGAGGAAGGTCTTCATCGAGTACCGAATGTGTGACCGACTGCGGAAGCGCTGCCGGAACGCAGCACCGGAAGGATCGTCTACACGATCTTGAGATCGGCAAGAGTATGACTACATCACCCACGAGAATCCGCTCTCGTTAAACACTTTGGAATCTTCGAGGGTGAGTTATTCTATCGACTCGTTGCTACAATCTAGTAGATAGATCTTGGATTGTTTGTTTGTATGCGGTAGAAAATTTTTGTTTTCCATGCTACGAACCCCTACAGATGCATACGATTCTATTGTGGTCTTTTATCGATAGATAGAGTATCCTATCTATTGCATTACTCCCTTTGAGCTTATATTACCTGATCCACTGCTCCTAGCATAACTAGGTTTGGCTTGTGTGCACTGCTAGATCTTATATCTGAGTCATGCTTAGTCATGCATAGATGTTGAGTCTGGTCCATCCAGATGATGTATCAGATGCATATTATCTAGTATGACAGGAGAACGTGATGATATGAGATCAGTGATATGAGATTGAACATGCTAAGGCTTGTATGGGAGGCCACGTGTGGGATGTGGTTTTTCTAGTCCCATGCTCGCCACTACTAGGACCCGAGTTCTTGCCTTTGGAACCAAGACGAGCATGCAACCACACGGGGCATGTACAACCTCACGAGCAACTAACTTGCCTAGTAGATTCCATGAGTCACACAGTTCGGGCGTTCCATTCGACATATGCATAGAAAATCTTTTGAAAGATTTGCTGGGTGAAGTTGGTGCATTCATAACAGGTAGGGAAGTGTGGACCAGGTTGCTTGGGGTAGATAGCGCCCCTGGTAAACCAACCTCGCCTCACATCTTTAAGTACCGGCTTCGGGATTTGACCCATTACGGCGGAACCATACTTATTGCGTGACTCATGGTCTCGCCGAAAGCAAGGTAAAGTTTGTGTCTAACCACCCTCTGCCAGCCTTCCAAGGAAGAGGGATTATCTAGTGGCATTAAGAGAAGGTTAGTACGTGTGGGTAAAGTTGTACACCCCTGCGGGGTAATAATCTTTTCGAAAATCTGTGTTCACGGTTATGAACGACTTGGCGACCGGACTCAATATCATAGAGAACATGAACCTAATTGTAAAACTTGGCACCTAATGTTTGTTAAGGATGCTTCCTCATGGGTACGAGGGGGTGATCCTAGTTAGGGTTGAGATGATGATGACTTGGTGGATATCAAAAGATGATGATCAATATTTCGGAGATGACACTCTCGTATCCCCTTTTAAAATACTCTGACTAGACGAGCTTCTTCTCCCTCTTGTTTTATAAACAAAAGTGGCTTTATGCAAAACAACTCCGCCAGCCATAAGTCTTGCGGAGTACACCCTGTACTCACCCTCGCTTTGTTGATACTTTTGGCAGAGTAAGTGTTCCCTGAAGATCAGTTTGGTACTACATCGACATCGACGAGTAGCTTGGGGTTCCCGGCCGGCAGCCTAGAATCTATGGGCTGGGACGTCTTCGTTATGCTTCAGGCCTCTTAGGCCATTTGTTAAGTTTGCTATACTTAATAGCATAATTTGCCTTCCGTTGTTTGATGTTTGTGGTCAGTGACCTCTTCTTGTAATAATTTGGTTCTCTGCTCAGTTATGAGCTTGCTGTAATAAATTTCGTGTCGTAGGGTCACTAATGTGTTATCGATTCTTCACTGGATATTATCGAGCTCAAGGTTAAGCTTATGTCAGACAGAGGTCTGGGATTTGTTTAGCGCTGATCCCGGGGGTGTCACAGGTCTTGGTATCAGAGCAGTACCGACCGTAGGAAAATCTTGCTATTGGTCGATGTTGAGTCTAGTGCTTGTGAAAACTATTTTAAAGATGAAAAGTATTTGCGAAAAAAAACTAGTATGCTTCTTTTACTCCTTATCCAGTTTTGCTCTAACTCTGGGTTATCTTATCTGGTGTTGACTTTGGAAAAGTTTTGATATCTCTTCTGGTCTTTCAAAACTTAGGTGCCTCCTTGGCATGTCGTTTCTAAGCCAGTTGGCCTAGTGTTGAATTCTCTAGAGTTGTGTGTGTTGTGAATTCCTTGTTCCCCTTGCTCTTGTTCATCAGAGAGATTTCTTTCCATCATGATCTCTCTATCTTTCTGGACCCACAATATTATATTGTTGGATCTGTAGTATTCTGCTCTAGGCTTCGAGGTTTCCTTTCGCCTCGTGTGCCTCCTTTTTGTTTGTTTGGGTACTTCAGAAGTCGTTTCTTCTCTTGGAAGCTACCTCGTGGTCACTACCTTGCAGTGTACGCTAAGTCACGCAAGTAGTAGTTTGTTATTTTCTCGGGTTTTAACCCTTGGACTTGAACCTAATATCCCTGATTGTGCTGGATTCTGGTGTTGAGAATCTTGTACATGAAGATGACCTTTAACCCAAGATCTAGACCTTTGACCCTTGTCGTTAATGTTCACACATTACCTCTGGATGGCTGGTACTACAGTTCTAGCCTTCAAGCTTGTGGTCTTTGTCACAATTGAATTGTGACAACTAAGGAGTTACCCTACCACAAGCTATGGCAGATGTTCTTTAATGGAACCAAATAGATCACGACAAGAGTACTCCTCGAGAGTCTCGTATCCATATTCGTGACTCTGCCACACTTTATGTAACATCCCAAAAATCATAGTTTCAAAACTTATTCATATCATCTTTGCATCATTCATTCATTTAGGGTTTTCTTAAAAATCATTTAGAGACAGAAGTTGGAGCTATGATTTCATGTGGGCAATTTATCCCAAATGACCATCACCCTTTGAAATTTGAAAGTTTAAATACTTGTTGCTTGCCTCCATTGATGGAAAGATTAGGTGAAACTTTTAAACCAAGATTCCAAATTTAGAAATAGTTTCAAAATCCTTTTACAAATATTTGCAAACTAGAGCAAAACTCTGTTTATTTTGAAACTCAAGCTTGACCAAGTCTTGCTAGGTAACCACTTAGTTAAAATGACTGTTTTTGAATCCACAAAACCCTGCAAAAGTTCCCAAAATAGTTGGATTCAAAAGGATTTGAATTCATATCAAAAATCATTCCAGAAAATAGAAATAGAAAAAGAAAAGACTTAAACAAAAGAAAAGGGCCGCGCGGCCAGAATCTGGCCCAGCAACAAATCGAACCCAGCAAGCCCACCCGGGATCTTTTATTTCTCCTCTCACGCGCGAGCGCACGCGCTGAGCCGCTGACAAGCAGACCCCACCTGCACTCCGCGCACCTCGCTGACAAGCGGGCCATCTCCACGCCAGCATCGTCTCCACCCGCACGACCTGTTCGTCCCCAATCAACGCGGCCGTTTCCTGTGTGTTAATCGCGGCGTCAATTCGAATCAATGGCCGAGTGATTCTCGTGCTTGACCAGGCTATATAAACCCCCTCTGTTCCCTCTCTCTTTTCCCCCAAACCCCAAGCACAGAACGCCCCCAGGCTGCGCGCATTTCTCTCTGCAACCCCGCCGCCTCCGACGACTGCGACGGCGAATTCCGGTGAGTCTCGAGTTCCCCTCGGTCTCGCGTTCACGTTATCTTGTTCAGTGAACCTCTGTGCATCTTCTGACACTCTCTGTTTGCCTTCGCATGACCCATAGCTTCGGCAACATCGACGACTGGACCGCCACCGTCTTCTGCACGAACTCCGGCGAGTTCTAGTGGTAAGCCCCGACCGCCCCGCGTCTTCTAGTTCAAGCACACGACTCTGCCTTGACTCTGTGAATCTAACCGTGTCCTCGTCTTGCCTTGGGGTGGTTCACAGCGACGTCCACGACGACCACCCGACACACCGACGCCGCCCTCCACTCCGGCGAGCAATCGCAACCGTGTCCGAGCGCCCCTTGACCAACCGCAAGTACGACGAGCTTCGCCGTGACCCCCTGAGCCCGGTGAGCTACTCCTCGATCTCTCTTACCCCCTGTAGTGCTGCCTCCGTCGTCGACCGACAGTTCCGCCGCCGGTAGCCACCACTCCGCCGCCAGTTCTTGGTCAGATCGATAGCAGCCATTGGATCTGCATCGTAGGGTTAGGATAGAACATTAAACGAAAGGGTAAGCGCGCATCTGAGCCGCCAGATCCCACTTAGATCGTACGGTCCACGGAGCGCGATCCGCGCGAAGCGGTACGCACCAGTAAGGATGCGACGCGTGGCAAGGTTTAAACTAAAAACAGAATTTAAAACCAGATTTAGATTCAAACTTCAAATGCTTATAACTTTTGAATGCCACGTTGGATTTTTGCAATTTTATACCGTTGGATTCAGTGAAACAAGGCCTTTCTGAATATCCAATTTATTTAGCATATAGTAACAGTTAAAAATGATTTTATTTGTAGAACAAGTTTAAGGCTATTTTGGATATAGATTTAATTTGGTAAAATTATATTGGGGCCAAATAAGTTTAGTTGGCAAACTTGTGACATGTTAAGTTTCTGTAGACATGAGCATACTTGGTAGGATTTTCAAAAAATCACCACTTAGTAAATTCTTGCATGCATGCATTCATATTATTTTTGGTTGTATATAATTGTGAGTAATTGTATGCTTTAATTTCTTATGTAGATTTTGCTAGTGATTGTGATTGTGAAGAGTGCTACTCTCCCCACTACCAAGGCAAGTGATATTTTCATGAATAAATTTGTCCTATGTTTTGAACTAGCATTAGATATTTTGTTATAGTATTGCATGTTATTTTGTCTAATGCAAAAGATGGGGAAATCCTATGTAGTCTAGTAAATTTGCTAAGGAATTATCCCTAAGATAGGTTGCCATACTTTGCTTAGCCTAGCTTATAGCAAAACAAGGGTTGGTGAAAAACTACACTTACTATAAAGAAAATATTTCTAAGTCAAGAGACTTATACTTTTCTAATAAAACCACTAAGTCAAATGAACCTCCTGGGTGGAATGGAAGTATGGGTTATGTTGAGTGGTTACACAAGGCCATGGACTTGGGTTGTGTATCTCACTTGTGGTAAGCCACCCAGGCACAAAGGGATTTGGAGGCCAAGTGTTGAGAAAGCTTACAGTGCAACCACTTGGCAATATGGGCTCTGCCATGATCATATAGGTTGCTAGAACTTAGTCACTTGGACAGTTGGTGGTAGTTGGGTTGATAGGTTGGAGCGCGTCCATTTGACTAAGGAAAGGCTTCTGAAAGGTCCTGTCTTGGGAAACCAAGTCTGGTGGGGAAAGTGCACAACCTCTGCAGATGGAAAACCTAAGTACTTAGCCTTGTCCAAGGAAATGGACACTTTGAGCATCAAGACATGGAAGCTACAAGAATCTCATCACTCCAACTTCTAAATAAAAATTGGTGGGTGAACAAGGGTGAAGGACCTCAATGTCTATTGGTGGTTCCTTGGGAATGTTTTTGACAAAGAAAAACTTGATGATTTCAACTAATAGGTAAAACCTATTTTCAAGCAAAGCAAGCCAAGCTACACTTAGCCAAATTGCATATAGTAATATAGTCCACTTAAAATATAATAAGGTATCACTTGCCAATACTATTCCAAAGTATTGACCCTCTGTGGCTGTAACTTGTGATGGTGCAGGTTACTCCGATGATGAATAGGAGTCATGAGTCTACACTCAACATGCTTGCCTGTGGCACATGAAGATGAAGACTTATGTTTATTTACTTATTCCTTAAACTCTTGTATTAGGCCTATGGCCCTGAGTTGTAAAAGACTATGTTATATCTCTGGAATGAATGTAATAAACGACCTTTGTATCTGTGTACTTCATCTTAAACTGTGGATGCTAGCATTGATCCAGGGACTAGCATTGCAATCACAGGGATCCTTTCCTTTATAAAGGAGGGGTCTAACAGATGGTATTAGAGCACTGTGTTGCCTGTAGGATTATGACCCTAGGATTGGAAAACCACTAAGGAAAAAGTTTTTCAACTACTTCTACACTTGTCTATTCTTCTCGTAAAACTTTTCTAATCTCTTCTAACTTCCTTTGTAGATGAACTCCATCAACGAAGCCGTGAAGAAGGGACCACTCATGACCATGACCTTGGAGTGTGAAACTGAGTTTCCCAATATTCTCAAGGATCTCATGGAGGCAATGGATGCACATGGTGAAGCCGTGTACAAGGGCTTTCCAGTGATGGATAAAGGAGTGGAGTATTGGTGGGTGCAACTTCACTTGTACAAAAACAAGGAAGACAACCACAAAGAAAGGGGATTCTGCATGTACACCAACAATACAATGCACACCACATTCTTTGAGTCAGCCAGGGATGCAGCTTGGAGGACTATCAAAGAACTAAGTGCTAGAGTCAAGTGCAGAATGCTCAACCTCCAAAAGGACTTAGAGAAAGAAAAGGAGCTTACTCAAGAGTTGGAAGACACCAACCAAGAAATAAGAGGAGATGTTATAGACTTAGTGATAGAGTCAAGAGAACAGGATTGGTGGATTGCCTCTAGGAACATTGTGTTTAATAATAGATCACGTGAGATTGGATTGTAAGGACACTTCGTTAGTTGGACCACCACTTAACACCTTATTTTCCAAAATGATACCTTAAATAAGTTGGATCTTGTTTGATGTAATGGATTTGTGTAAGCATGACTTGTGTGAAATTGTGTTCCATGGTTATGTATGAGATGGTGGTTTTGTGTTCATTTTAAATAAGTGTTGTTCTAACTTTTCAATTTTATAAATAGATGCCTATTGCCGTCAGCACTGTTGAGGAGTTCCAGGTTACTCGTTTCGGACCCCGTATCGTTGAGCTTACCACCCTGCTCGATCTCCCTCTTCCCACCATCACGGTGTACCCACTCACCAAGTTCGAGAGGAAGGACCTCTGGGGCTTCAAGGTGAACCAGCCCGGACGCCAGACTGAGCCTACTACGGAGGCCATCGTCTTCAAGCTGATGCACGACGACAGGGAGAGAGGCATGGAGGTAGTCATGCAGGACCTGATAGGACGACTGTTAGGCCGTCACTCCCGACAGGTTAGGGGCACTCACTTCCACGCCTTCGGAAGGCGTGATGTTGATGGGGATTCCATCGACTTTGAGGACGACTCGAGGAGCACTGCAGAGCCGATACGCCTCTATCTTCAGGACTTAGAGACTCTTCTCAGGCACGTAGATACGGACAGGACGAACGTCATGCTAGGTAATGACGAGCTCCAGGTGCAGCTACGCGAGAAGGACAAGCTTTTCGCACAGCAGGATGAGATGATCAAGGAAATGGAGACGAAGTTCGAGGCTCAGGATCGCAAGTTCAAGAGTCAGGAGAAACGCGTCCAGGATAGGAACAAGAAAATCCGGGACATGACCGAGGAACTGAAGTCCAAGGACTTCGAGCTTGAGCAGCAGCAGATGGTCATTGAGAGGCTTCGCTCCCAGAAGAGGGCTCTCAAGGCCAAGGTCGATTCCTTGACCACTACGATTGAGGAGAACAAGACCGCGATGGAGAACGCAGGTCTTACCTTCGTTGAGGAGGAGATTGACGCTGATGAGTAGACTTGACTACTCGTTTACCTTTCATATTCATACTTGTTATTGTGAACTTATTATTGGACCATCCGACATGTGGATGGCTTGCCACTTGTGTGTTTACCTCATGAGCTTGTTATGTGGTTGTTGAACTTTTATTCTTATGTTGCTTGTTATGTGTTTGCTTATGATGTATTGTGCATGAAACATCTATGGGTATCCCATTCTTATCTATTTGAACAAACCACAGATGCCTCCCCGTCGCGCAAACCCCAACCCCAACAACATCACCCCGGAAATGCAACAAATGATGAATGCGCAAACACAGCTTATGCAAATGATGACAACGTTCATCCAAAACCAGAATAACAACAACAACGACCCCAACAACAACAACAACAACCCTCCGGGTTTCGATATGCTCACCAGATTTCTGCGTCTGAGGCCAGCAAAGTTTTCGGGAACAACTGATCCCATGGTAGCCAATGACTGGTTACGTTCTGTGAACAAAGACTTAGTGACCGTGGGCTGCACGGATGCTGAAAAGGTCAGGTTTGCAGCACATCTGTTGGAAGGACCAGCCGCCACATGGTGGGACAACTTCCAAATCACCACCCCTATTGATGAGGTGACTTGGGCTATCTTTGAAGATGGATTTCGCACGGCTCATATCTCATCAGGGATAATGAGTCTGAAAAAGAAAGAGTTTCACAACCTGAAACAGCGCCACCGCAGCGTGGCAGAATACATAAAAGAGTTCAACAATCTGGCGCGCTATGCACCGGATGAGGTTGATACAGATGCCAAGAGAAAGGAAAAGTTCTTGGAGGGTTTGAATGATGAGCTGAACCTACAGTTGTCTGTGGCATATGTTCCAACTTATCAGTCGTTGTGTGACAAGGCTGCTATTTTGGAAAGTAAAATGAAGCAAGTCGAGAGTAGAAAGAGGAAACACTCCGACAAGCACAGCTCGGGATCGTCTCACAAACGATCTCACTATGATGACAGTGGCAACTCAGGATCCCATAAACATGGTAAATTCAGCAAGCACAATCACAACCGTCATGACAACAAGCATCATCGCAGTCATGACAAGGACAAGTACAAGAACCACAAGGGTGGACATAAGAGCCACTATAGTGGAAATGGTAGCGGAAGTGGAAGTCAGCCTGCTAAAAAGGACATCAGTCAGGTTGAATGCTTCAAATGCAAGAAGATGGGACACTATGCAAATGAGTGCCCCGAAAAGAAGGTGGAAGGACCTAACAAGCCGAATCCTTTCCAGAAAGGACAGGTTAACCACATCAATGTGGAGGAGGTCTATGAGGAACCTGATGTCGTGGCTGGTAAGTTCAGACTCAATTCAATTTCAGCATTTGTACTCTTTGATACCGGTGCATCTCATTCATTCATATCAAAGGCATTTGTGGATAGAAATGGGTTTGCATCAGAAAACATTGGGTGTCCAATAAAGGTTAGTTCTCCGGGGGGAGATATGATAGTAAGCCTTGGATGCCGGGATCTCATGATAGAGTTTGGTAAGCATAAGTTTCCTGTAAGCCTGATAATCCTAGATTGCCAAGGACTAGATGTAATTTTGGGAATGGATTGGATGGCTAAACATGAAGGAGTACTAGATTGTGCCAATCGTACAGTTACACTCACAACCCCAGAAGGGAAAAGAATAAAATTCAAGTCAAATTTTGAATCCAAAGGAAGTAAGCTGAATTCTCTTAAGGGGGTTAGCATGGACAGTGTACCAATAGTATGTGAGTATCCGGATGTGTTTCCGGAGGAGCTACCAGGAATGCCACCGGATAGAGATGTGGAGTTTCTGATAGATTTGGTGCCAGGATCAGGACCAATAGCTAAGAGACCATACAAAATGTCAGTTGAGGAATTGAAAGAGCTCAAGAAACAGCTAGGAGAACAGTTACAGAAAGGGTTTATTCAACCAAGTTCTTCATCTTGGGGAGCCCCGGTATTGTTCGTGGAGAAGAAGGATAGAACACAAAGATTATGTATTGACTACCGTTCTCTCAACGAGGTTACCATCAAGAACAAATATCCTTTGCCAAGAATCAACGACTTATTTGATCAGCTAGAAGGAGCATGTGTATTCTCGAAGATTGATCTCCGGTCAGGTTATTTTCAACTCAAGATACGAGAGCAAGACATACCAAAAACAGCATTCACCACAAGGTATGGATTGTATGAGTATACTGTGATGCCTTTTGGATTAACCAACGCTCCGGCATACTTCATGAATATGATGAACAAGGTGTTCATGGAATTCCTTGACAAGTTCGTTGTCGTTTTCATCGATGACATCTTGGTTTACTCCAAGAGCAAGGAAGAGCATGAAAGACACTTACGCTTGATACTTGAGAAACTGAGGGAACATAAACTATATGCCAAATTCAGCAAGTGTGAGTTCTGGTTAGAGGAAGTTGGTTTTCTTGGTCATGTGATGACAAAAGATGGTGTGGCAGTTGATCCTGCTAAGGTTTCAGCTGTGACAGAATGGGAATCACCCAAGAATGTGAAAGAAGTTCGTAGTTTCCTCGGCTTAGCAGGTTACTACAGAAGGTTCATTGAAAATTTCTCGAAAGTTGATAAGCCTATGACAGAATTGCTAAAGAAGGACGAGAAGTTTGCTTGGTCTGAAGGTTGCGAAGTCAGTTTTCAAGAATTGAAGAAGAGACTTGTAACAGCACCAGTTTTATGTCTGCCAGATTTGGAAAAGGATTTCCAAGTGTATTGTGATGCTTCTCATCAAGGTTTGGGTGCCGTACTTATGCAAGATGGTAAAGTCGTAGCCTATGCTTCAAGACAACTCAAAACTCATGAAGTAAACTATCCTACTCATGATTTGGAGTTAGCCTCTGTCGTCCATGCACTCAAAACATGGAGACATTACCTTTTGGGAAAGCGTTGTGAAGTGTTCACCGATCATAAGAGTTTGAAGTATATCTTCACCCAGAAGGAAATCAACATGAGACAAAGAAGATGGCTAGAACTTATCAAGGATTACGACTTAAGTTTGCAATACCATCCCGGTAAAGCAAATGTAGTATCGGATGCTCTAAGTCGTAAGACATTTGTAAATGGCCTTACAAAAGGGGAATTGCCAGATGACTTGTGTAAGCAATTCAAAGAACTCAGATTGGAGATTGTACCAGAAGGACATCTCATGTCCTTAGATGTTCAACCCACTTTATTGGACAAGATCCGAGAATTCCAGAAGACCGATAAAGAAATTGAAAAGATTAAGGAAAATATTAGTCTAGGGAAGGCTAAGAGTTTCCATATAGATGAACAAGGTACTTTATGGCACGGGAAACGTATATGTGTTCCACAAGACCCGGAGTTACGGAAATTGATCTTACAGGAAGGTCACAACTCTCCATATTCTATTCACCCGGGAAATACCAAAATGTACATGGACATGAAGGAAAGGTTTTGGTGGAACAATCTCAAAAGAGACATCGCCGAACATATTGCTTTGTGTGATGTGTGTAGCAGAGTCAAAGCGGAGCACCAGAAACCAGCAGGTTTGCTTCAACCACTACCTATTCCTGAATGGAAGTGGGAGAATATTGGTATGGATTTCATTACCGGATTACCAAGGACCAGGTCAGGGTATGATTCCATATGGGTGGTAGTGGATCGCCTAACTAAAGTGGCTCATTTTATACCAGTGAAGACAACCTATACAAGTGCCAAGTTAGCTAAAATTTACATGAGCAGGATTGTATGCCTTCATGGTGTGCCAAAGAGTATTGTGTCAGATAGAGGAACCCAATTCACATCTCACTTTTGGAGACAACTTCATGAATCCTTAGGAACGAGATTGGAGTTTAGCACTGCTTTTCATCCTCAAACGGATGGACAAACAGAAAGGACCAACCAAATTCTTGAGGACATGTTGAGAGCCTGTGCTTTAGATTATGGAGCAAGTTGGGATGAAAGTTTGCCTTACGCGGAGTTCTCTTACAATAACAGCCATCAATCTAGTATTGGAATGGCACCGTTTGAGTTACTCTACGGAAGGAAGTGTACCACCCCATTATTATGGAATGGTGTGGGAGAAAGAAGCTTATTTGGACCTGATCTTATCAAGGACGCCGAAGAGAAAGTCAAATTGGTTAAAGACAGATTGAAGATAGCACAGTCCCGACAGAAAAGCTACGCGGATTCTAAGCGTAGAGAAGTCACCTACGAAGTTGGGGATAGAGCTTATCTCAGGGTATCACCACTCCGTGGAGTGAAAAGATTTGGAGTCAAAGGAAAGTTGGCACCAAGATATGTTGGGCCATTCAAGATTCTAAGTCGCAAGGGAGAAGTTGCATATGAAGTTGAATTGCCAGAATCTCTATCAGCAGTCCATAACGTATTTCATGTGAGTCAGCTTAAGAAATGTCACCCAGAAATGGAAGAGTCTTCTTTGAAGGATACCATACCTTTGGAAGAAGTTCAACTAGAAAGTGATCTCACTTATGAGGAAAAGCCTGTTAAGATTCCAGAGACCGCAGAAAGAGTTACCAGGACCAAGACTATCAAGATTTGTAAAGTGCAATGGAACCATCACTCCGAGGAGGAAGCAACATGGGAAAGAGAAGATGATCTTCGGAAAGACCACCCTCACCTATTTGCTAGCCAAACCGAATCTCGAGGGCGAGATTCATCTTAAGGGGGTTAGATTTGTAACATCCCAAAAATCATAGTTTCAAAACTTATTCATATCATCTTTGCATCATTCATTCATTTAGGGTTTTCTTAAAAATCATTTAGAGACAGAAGTTGGAGCTATGATTTCATGTGGGCAATTTATCCCAAATGACCATCACCCTTTGAAATTTGAAAGTTTAAATACTTGTTGCTTGCCTCCATTGATGGAAAGATTAGGTGAAACTTTTAAACCAAGATTCCAAATTTAGAAATAGTTTCAAAATCCTTTTACAAATATTTGCAAACTAGAGCAAAACTCTGTTTATTTTGAAACTCAAGCTTGACCAAGTCTTGCTAGGTAACCACTTAGTTAAAATGACTGTTTTTGAATCCACAAAACCCTGCAAAAGTTCCCAAAACAGTTGGATTCAAAAGGATTTGAATTCATATCAAAAATCATTCCAGAAAATAGAAATAGAAAAAGAAAAGACTTAAACAAAAGAAAAGGGCCGCGCGGCCAGAATCTGGCCCAGCAACAAATCGAACCCAGCAAGCCCACCCGGGATCTTTTATTTCTCCTCTCACGCGCGAGCGCACGCGCTGAGCCTCCTGACAAGCAGACCCCACCTGCACTCCGCGCACCTCGCTGACAAGCGGGCCATCTCCACGCCAGCATCGTCTCCACCCGCACGACCTGTTCGTCCCCAATCAACGCGGCCGTTTCCTGTGTGTTAATCGCGGCGTCAATTCGAATCAATGGCCGAGTGATTCTCGCGCTTGACCAGGCTATATAAACCCCCTCTGTTCCCTCTCTCTTTTCCCCCAAACCCCAAGCACAGAATGCCCCCAGGCTGCGCGCATTTCTCTCTGCAACCCCGCCGTCTCCGACGACTGCGCCGGCGAATTCCGGTGAGTCTCGAGTTTCCCTCGGTCTCGCGTTCACGTTATCTTGTTCAGTGAACCTCTGTGCATCTTCTGACACTCTCCGTTTGCCTTCGCATGACCCATAGCTTCGGCAACGTCGACGACTGGACTGCCACCGTCTTCTGCACGAACTCCGGCGAGTTCTAGTGGTAAGCCCCGACCGCCCCACGTCTTCTAGTTCAAGCACACGACTCTGCCTTGACTCTGTGAATCTAACTGTGTCCTCGTCTTGCCTTGGGGTGGTTCACAGCGACGTCCACGACGACCACCCGACACACCGACGCCGCCCTCCACTCCGGCGAGCAATCGCAACCGTGTCCGAGCGCCCCTTGACCAACCGCAAGTACGACGATCTTCGCCGTGACCCCCTGAGCCCGGTGAGCTACTCCTCGATCTCTCTTACCCCCTGTAGTGCCGCCTCCATCGTCGACCGACAGTTCCGCCGCCGGTAGCCACCACTCCGCCGCCAGTTCTTGGTCAGATCGATAGCAGCCATTGGATCTGCATCGTAGGGTTAGGATAGAACATTAAACGAAAGGGTAAGCGCGCATCTGAGCCGCCAGATCCCACTTAGATCGTACGGTCCACGGAGCGCGATCCGCGCGAAGCGGTACGCACCAGTAAGGATGCGACGCGTGGCAAGGTTTAAACTAAAAACAGAATTTAAAACCAGATTTAGATTCAAACTTCAAATGCTTATAACTTTTGAATGCCACGTTGGATTTTTGCAAATTTTATACCGTTGGATTCAGTGAAACAAGGCCTTTCTGAATATCCAATTTATTTAGAATATAGTAACAGTTAAAAATGATTTTATTTGTAGAACAAGTTTAAGGCTATTTTGGATATAGATTTAATTTGGTAAAATTATATTGGGGCCAAATAAGTTTAGTTGGCAAACTTGTGACATGTTAAGTTTCTGTAGACATGAGCATACTTGGTAGGATTTTCAAAAAATCACCACTTAGTAAATTCTTGCATGCATGCATTCATATTATTTTTGGTTGTATATAATTGTGAGTAATTGTATGCTTTAATTTCTTATGTAGATTTTGCTAGTGATTGTGATTGTGAAGAGTGCTACTCTCCCCACTACCAAGGCAAGTGATATTTTCATGAATAAATTTGTCCTATGTTTTGAACTAGAATTAGGTATTTTGTTATAGTATTGCATGTTATTTTGTCTAATGCAAAAGATGGGGAAATCCTATGTAGTCTAGTAAATTTGCTAAGGAATTATCCCTAAGATAGGTTGCCATACTTTGCTTAGCCTAGCTTATAGCAAAACAAGGGTTGGTGAAAAACTACACTTACTATAAAGAAAATATTTCTAAGTCAAGAGACTTATACTTTTCTAATAAAACCACTAAGTCAAATGAACCTCCTGGGTGGAATGGAAGTATGGGTTATGTTGAGTGGTTACACAAGGCCATGGACTTGGGTTGTGTATCTCACTTGTGGTAAGCCACCCAGGCACAAAGGGATTTGGAGGCCAAGTGTTGAGAAAGCTTACAGTGCAACCACTTGGCAATATGGGCTCTGCCATGATCATATAGGTTGCTAGAACTTAGTCACTTGGACAGTTGGTGGTAGTTGGGTTGATAGGTTGGAGCGCGTCCATTTGACTAAGGAAAGGCTTCTGAAAGGTCCTGTCTTGGGAAACCAAGTCTGGTGGGGAAAGTGCACAACCTCTGCAGATGGAAAACCTAAGTACTTAGCCTTGTCCAAGGAAATGGACACTTTGAGCATCAAGACATGGAAGCTACAAGAATCTCATCACTCCAACTTCTAAATAAAAATTGGTGGGTGAACAAGGGTGAAGGACCTCAATGTCTATTGGTGGTTCCTTGGGAATGTTTTTGACAAAGAAAAACTTGATGATTTCAACTAATAGGTAAAACCTATTTTCAAGCAAAGCAAGCCAAGCTACACTTAGCCAAATTGCATATAGTAATATAGTCCACTTAAAATATAATAAGGTATCACTTGCCAATACTATTCCAAAGTATTGACCCTCTGTGGCTGTAACTTGTGATGTTGCAGGTTACTCCGATGACGAATAGGAGTCATGAGTCTACACTCAACATGCTTGCCTGTGGCACATGAAGATGAAGACTTATGTTTATTTACTTATTCCTTAAACTCTTGTATTAGGCCTATGGCCCTGAGTTGTAAAAGACTATGTTATATCTCTGGAATGAATGTAATAAACGACCTTTGTATCTGTGTACTTCATCTTAAACTGTGGATGCTAGCATTGATCCAGGGACTAGCATTGCAATCACAGGGATCCTTTCCATTATAAAGGAGGGGTCTAACACTTTACCCTTCTCTGCATTGGTCTTCTGAAGGTTGTTGACTTATGCATCTACATCTCGGGATTCTATCCTGAGCATGTTCCTTTTCCCCTTGTTGTTTTCCGACCTTTGTCTACCAGTTGGTAGCCAAGTAGTAAATGTGCATTGGTGTCTTCCGATGCAAGATACTCTTGTGGTCCATCAAGACAAACCATTTTGGAATGTCCAGAAGAAACAAACTCCAGTACCTCGTTGAAATGGATCGTATGGGCACCTAGAGGGGGGGTGAATAGGTGCTAACCAATTTTTAATACTTTTTCAATTTTAGGCTTGACACAAAGTAAATTCTCTAGATATGCAACTACGAGAATTTTCCTATATGTAGCCCTAACTACTAAGCACGTAAAAGAGGAGCGAGGAAACCGTAGTGGAGCACGCGGAGACACAGGGATTTGTTTTACCGCAGTTCCTTCCTTGTTAAGGGAAGTACATCTGCGTTGGAGGGGTGGGCGGTTCTAAGACCACCACGCCACAATAGGCCTCACCCTATTCTCCGATGGATCTCGCCACGAGAGGCCTGATCCACCTTCTCCACTATTGGATCCCTTCAAGGCGGGAACCGGTGCCTTTTACAACACTATCGGGGCACACACCCACAACTGAATTGGGGGCTCCCGGGATGACAACAAGCTGCCACAAGAACAAGGTTTATCAATATAAACAAAAACGAGGATCTAGATATTTGCAAGAAATACTAGATCGGAGGTTCTCCAAATGAATGGAGAGGAGATGAAGCGCTTGATTGCTGATGATGAAGATCGAGTTCTCCTCCTTTGATTCCCCAAGGAATGGGGCCTTTGGGTGGATCTAGGTGGAGCACTCTTGTATGAAGCTTTCAGATCTGATCTGTTCTTTTTCGAGATGAATCAAGAATTCTGGCAGGAGGGGGATGGCTGGATTAAATACCCCCTCCCCAGATCTGGCCGTTGCACAACTTTGGGGGCGGATTATCCGCCCCCCACTTGGGGCGGATTATTCGCCCCTGGGAAAAACTCCGCCCCAATGGCGGATTCTCCGGGGGAAACTCCGCCCCCTCTCTGGGGCTTGCGCCTTGGTGAAGCTCGGTGAAGATCTTGGGGGGCGGATAATCCGGCCCCCTGAGGGGCGGATTATCCGGCCAGGCCGGAAAGTCCGGCCAAAACTCCGCCCCCTCTCTGGGGCTTGCGCCTTGGCGATGAGCAGGGGGGCGGATTATCCGGCCCCCCTGAGGGGCAGATTATCCGGCGGGGCCGGAAAATCCGGCCAAAATTCCGCCCCCCCCTTCTGGGGCTTGCGCCTGCTTGGGCAAAGGGAGGGGCGGATTATCCGCCCCTGGTGGGGCTGGATTATCCGCCCCCAAAGGCAGAGTTCTTTTCCCTTTATTCTCAAATAGAGCTGCAACACTTCAACACACATTAAATGATCCTTGGTATTGTTATCTAACACACAAAACACTAGGGATTAAGAAATGTTCTTTCAATCTCCTCCTTTTTGGTGTTAGATGACAACACTAGGATTTGCAATAAAACCGGCAAATGCCACCTTAAATAATGAAAGACGCTCCCCCTAGATGTGTGCATATTTAAGATTTGCATTTGAATACAAATACACACACTAGGGAGAACACTACTTTAAGGTTTTGGAAATAAGGTCATACCACCGGGATGAGAATATAGCCAAAGCATACATAGATAATCCCATGAATCCATATGCCATCAAATATGCTCCATAATTCCAGAATTCCATGTGGTCCAAGATAGATAAATCCAGAAATCCATGAATACCAAACATAGTACCAAACTGTGGAGTACGACATAGTCTTACACAAACAACCACAAATAGCAAACAAGTTCACGCTAGAAAAGGCACAAGCAAGAAAATAAAAACGCAAGCAAATAAACGACTAAAATCGAAGAGCTTGTGCCCGACCCTTGCAAATCCACGAGACCTAATAGAACTACTTCTCCCCCTTTGGCATCGAAACGCCAAAAAGGAAGAAGAGCGATGCTAACGTCCCTGGAGATCACTCCTCCTCATCCTCGTCGTAGTCATCCCCGTCCCCTTCCTCTTCATCATACTCATCATCATCGTCATCAGCTGGAGGAGCGGGTGCCCTCGGTGGAGGAGAAAAGAGACAACTCTCGAGCTCGCCATAGTTGATCCCTGAAGTGTTCCACTGAGCATACGGATCCGGAGCAGTGGGAGGAGGTGGATTGCCAGTGGCACCTGAGACATGGTGGAGGATAAGCTGCTGCGTGTGATCCCTCTCATGATCCCTGCGGTACGCCTCATATTGGCCCTTGTGAATGTCAATACCCATGCAAAGAATGTTCCGCTGGAACCAATTAAGCTGCTTGACCTCACGTGCCATTGGGGACACCGTGGAACGACGACCACTAGCCCGAGCATCACGCATGAAGGACTCCGGGGCAGTGGAGGGGTGATGAGTCTTCTGAGCCTTGTTGTAGATTTTCTTGGGCTTATGAACACCATCCAAAGCAGTGCCAAACTCTTCATGGGGTAACATATGCTTGACAAGCATCATAATGAACGGAGCATAAGGAATAGAGAGCCGGTTGAAGATCCACTTGGTGCCGATAACATTGCAGCAATCCTTTGGCTTTTCTACGAGCTTCCAAACTTTGTTGCGTTCGAAGTTGTTTAATTCTTCATGCATTGCAACAACCCAATCGGGGTCTTCAAGAGCATCAAAAACCTTCTTTGGTTCAACCATGGAAATGTGAGCTTGATGATCACAGAAGCTTGCAAGCTCTCTTCTAGTGGATACCCTTCATCGTAGATCACCAACAACCTTGTCAAGAGTGTGACCTCTTAGTTCAAGGTTGCGATCAGCACGAGCTTTGCGACGAGCCTCAATGTCCTTATTGTTTCTAGGAGGAGTGGATTCAATAGTTGTATCCTTGTCTTGATTACTGCCTTGCCCTTGATCTTGGTCACCGTTACTGCCAGAAGATTGTTGCTGAACATTTTCTTCAGGCTCGGATAATCCGCCCCTTGGAGGGGCCGGACTATCTGGCCTGGGAGGTGAAGTACCAGAGCCATCTTCCTGAGAAAGCCTGACTGGAGTTGGAGACCCATGGCCGGATACTCCGCCCCTGGGGGCCGGAGAATCCGGCCTAGGAGCTTCAGAGATGTTGATTTCTCCTTCGGATCCCCTGGTACGAGTTGGAGTGCCAGGGGCGGATTGTCCGCCCCTTGGAGGGGGAGGATAGTCCGTCCTGGGACTACCAGCTTGTCCAGAGGACAGATGGTCTTCAGCAGATTGTGGTGTTGATGCAGGATTGTCTCCAACAGTAGGAGCTTGTTGATCTTGTGTAGATGAGGGCTCCACATGTGTGGAGCATTGTCCTTCCCGATCCGCCACAAGGGGTTCCTCAATGGGGCGGAAAAATCCCACGCCCATTCTTCTTATGGCATCTTGGGGTATTTCAACATCTGCATCACAAACATCAACTTGCCCTATAAAGGAGCCGTTATTTTCATCGAACTCCACACTACAAGATTCTACAACAATCCCAGTGAGCTTGTTGTAGACTCTATAAGTGTGGGATTCGGCACCGTAACCAACAAAAATACCTTCTAAAGCCTTGGATTCAAATTTTGACAAACGGACACCTTTAATAAGAAAGAAACACTTACACCCGAATACCCTGAAGTATGAGATGTTGGGTTTGTTGCCGGTAAGTATTTCATATGGGGTCTTGTCCAAGATCTTCCGAAGATAGAGCCGGTTTGATGAGTGACAAGCAGTGGATATGGCTTCAGCCCAAAAATTATAAGGAGACTTGAATTCAGCTAGCATAGATCTTGCCATATCCATCAAAGTCCGGTTCTTCCTCTCGGCTACACCATTTTGTTGAGGGGTGTACGCAGCGGAATATTGGTGTCTAATCTCCTCTTCGCTAAGAAACTCGTTTAAAGTGTAGTTCTTGAATTCTGTGCCGTTGTCACATCTAATTGCCAAGATGGGAACATTGTGTTGACGTTGAACTTCATTGGCAAAGTCGATGACAGTTTGTTGAGTCTCACTTTTCAGCTTGAAGAAATATACCCATGTATATCTTGAGTAATCATCGACGATGACCAAGCAATATTTATTCCCACCAAGACTTGCATGAGAAGGAGGACCAAATAAATCCACATGGAGTAATTCCAAGATCCTCTTTGATGACACAATAGTCTTCATCTTGTGGGGAGAATCATGCATTTTTCCTTCAACACAAGCCCTGCAAACACGATCTTTGGCAAAAGAGACATTGTCTTTTAGTCCAAGAATGTGGCCACCCTTTTGGAGACTTTGCAAAGTTCTCATGTTGACATGGGCTAAACGACGATGCCATAGCCAGCCCACGTCGGCCTTTCCGAATAGACACATCGGACACGAAGTGGTTTTCCCGGAGAAGTCCACCACATACAGGTCATTTTCGACGTATCCAACGAAAGCGACCTTTAGAGACTTGCTCCATAAGAGTACCACCAAATCATCATCGATAAAAACAGCAAAACCCATCTTGCCAAGGGCACGAACAGAAAGAAGATTGTACCCAAGGGTCTCAACAAGCATGACGTCCACGAGAGAGATATCGTGGGCAACCACAACCTTGCCAAGACCCAGTACCTGAGATTTAGACTTATCACCATAGGAGACTGTGATATTATCAAGATTTGGACGCATCTCCGTGATGATCTCCTTGCTTCTGGTCATATGACTAGTGCATCCACTATCCAGCACCCATTTCGACCCATCGGAAGCATAGCCCTGCAAGAAAATTACTTCTTGGTTTTAGGTACCCATTTTTCAATGGGTCCTTTCATGTTAGTAACAAGGGTCTTTGGGACCCAAATAGACCAAGCAATATATTCATCAAAAGGACCAACATAATAAGCATAAACATCGCCATAATCATCACAAAAGAGTTCATAATTCGGATTGTGAGACCCTGCAAAACCAATATTATTAGTCTTGTCTTTTGTGACAACCTTCTCAGCAGTGCTTGTCTTTAATTGCACATTCTTGGTCTTGTTCTTCTTGGTTTTCTTCTTCTTGGACTTGGTGACATACCCAAGTCCCTCTTTACCATGATTTGACCTTTGCTTGCCAAGGACTTCATCAAGCACACCTTTGTCCTTTGTAGTGATGTCCTTGATCACTCCTTTTTCCACACTAGCATTTTTCTTGTTACTATATGTTGAGTTGGACGAGCTAGGAGTATCATATTCGGCCAATCGACTTTGAAGCTGATCATGTGACTCATTGAGAATAGAGAACTCGTTTTTCAACGCCTTGTGAGCATTGTCAAGTTTCTCCAATTCCTCGGAGAGTCTATCATGAGCAGCCCCAAAGTCAATCCTTTCCTTCTTTAACTTCTTTGCCTTGGTGACAGCATTGTCACGTTCCTTAACGAGTTTAGTCACAATTTCTTCATGTGACTCTTCCATAGACTCAAGCCTCTCTTCAAGAGAGACCCGAGCTTCTTCTTCTTCTTCAAGAGCATTTTTTAGGGATGCAATTTCCATTGCATCCTCCCTTTCAATTCTGCCCTTTTCTTCGAGGAGTGCTTCGTTTTGGGCCAGCTGATCCATAAGAGCCTCAAAACGAACTTTGTGCTCACCTTGCAAGTTAGTATAGAAATAATCCAAAGCAATAATCTCTTCTTTAACCTTAAGACTAGCAGGATCATCCATGTCTATCATAGCCTTGGGAAAAGAAGAGTTAGAAGAAGTTACCTCGGAGCTTCTTGCCATGAGGCAAGTAGCATTCTTGTTGATGATGTTTTCGTTCGGAGAGTCGAAGAGAGATGTTGATGTAGATGTGGTGGCTATAGCAGCCACCTCTTGAGAGCTATCATCCTCGTCCTCATCTTCACTCCCCGATGAATATTCTTCTTGAGCTACTAGAACAATCTTTGGTTGCTTCTTGAAAGGAGCATTCTTCTTTACAAACTGTTTCTTACGTGGAGCTTTTGATTTGTCCTTGAAAATGAGTCTTCCTCCATTATCCTCTCTACTTTGATATGGACACTCAGCTACGAAGTGCAGCCGGTCACCACAATTAAAGCATGTTCTCAGCTTGGGACCATTTTCTTTTCTTCCATAGGCTCCACTTTTGCGATCTAGTTTAGCTTTAGCCTTGGCTGGATCTTTCCAAAAGTTTCTTGCATAAAGAGCCAAGTATTGTCCGTGGATCCTTTTTATATCTTCGGGACAGTCCAGACCTTCTACCACATATTCATCATGATCAATCACACTAGTCTTCAAAGCCATGTTGACCCCCTTTTGCATCCCCATAGCTCGAGCACGAGCATCTTCGGCATTCTTGGCAGCCACTTTGAAGGCGGCCATTTCTTGCATTACCTCATTGGATGACATGAGGTGATAATTATGCCTACCTTGGAGACTTTTCAAATCTGTGGGCTCAAATGGCATAAGAGCACTGACATACTTGCGCTTGATCCAAGCATCATCAACATGAGCTGCACCGTGGTTTCTGAAGGTTGTAGCTATTGCCTTGAGCCTCCTATACATGTCCTCGTGGTCTTCTCCATCCAGCATATAAAATCCTTCAGCTTCATTGCTCAAGGCATCATATCTATTCCTTCTCATACTTTCATTTCCGATGAAGAGCTCGGTGAGAGCATCCCAAGCTTCTTTAGCTGTGCTAAGATGCTGAATGTGTGGCATGTCTTTATCACCCACACCAAGCTGTATCATGTGTAGAGCTGTAGCATTGAGTTGGCTATCGACCACTTCTCTCCTTGTGAGATTGTTAGGATTTCCAACGTGAAGACCATTTTTGATGATCTTCCACAACTCTATGGAGGAACTGCACACATGAGATTTCATCAAAAATTGCCATTGAGAGAAAGTAGAAGCTGACAGTTTGGGTGGATCACCCCTATTATGTATATGTGGGTGAGGAATAGGCGGATCAGGGGAATACACATGAGGAACCTCATTGTATCCATCCTTACCGCTATCCTTTTTCGAGGAGCAGCTCTTACTAGTATCATCACCTACCACTTCGTTATCTTTGGAAACAGTTTGACCCGTTTCCTTGGATTGCGGAGTGGTATCCTCAGAGTTAGATGGAGGTGATGCTGCGGATGTGGAGAGACGCATTATCAATTGACGCATCTCTTCCATCTTAGCCTCCATTGAACTCACCAAGGTTGTTTCCAACGTCTTGAGATCGTTCATGGTGACTACCTCCGGAGCATCACTCCCATCTCCCTTGGAACCCATACTTCTCTTAGGAGGTTAAGCCCGAAATAAGAGCCGAGGCTCTGATACCAATTGAAATGGATCGTATGGGAACCTAGAGGGGGGGGTGAATAGGTGCTAAACAATTTTTAATACTTTTTCAATTTTAGGCTTGACACAAAGTAAATTCTCTAGATATGCAACTACGAGAATTTTCCTATATGTAGCCCTAACTACTAAGCACGTAAAAGAGGAGCGAGGAAACCGTAGTGGAGCACGCGGAGACACAGGGATTTGTTTTACCGCAGTTCCTTCCTTGTTAAGGGAAGTACATCTGCGTTGGAGGGGTGGGCGGTTCTAAGACCACAAGGACACAATAGGCCTCACCCTATTCTCCGATGGATCTCGCCACGAGAGGCCTGATCCACCTTCTCCACTATTGGATCCCTTCGAGGCGGGAACCGGTGCCTTTTACAACACTATCGGGGCACACACCCACAACTGAATTGGGGGATCCCGGGATGAAAACAAGCTGCCACAAGAACAAGGTTTATCAATATAAACAAAAACGAGGATCTAGATATTTGCAAGAAATACTAGATCGGAGGTTCTCCAAATGAATGGAGAGGAGATGAAGCGCTTGATTGCTGATGATGAAGATCGAGTTCTCCTCCTTTGATTCCCCAAGGGATGGGGCCTTTGGGTGGATCTAGGTGGAGCACTCTTGTATGAAGCTTTCAGATCTGATCTGTTCTTTTTCGAGATGAATCAAGAATTCTGGCAGGAGGAGGATGGCTGGATTAAATACCCCCTCCCCAGATCTGGCCGTTGCACAACTTTGGGGGCGGATTATCCGCCCCCACTTGGGGCGGATTATCCGCCCCTGGGAAAAACTCCTCCCCAATGGCGGATTCTCCGGGGGAAACTCCGCCCCCTCTCTGGGGCTTGCGCCTTGGTGAAGCTCGGTGAAGATCTTGAGGGGCGGATTATCTGGCCAGGCCAGAAAGTCCGGCCAAAACTTCGCCCCCTCTCTGGGGCTTGCGCCTTGGCGATGAGCAGGGGGGCGGATTATCCGCCCCCCCTGAGGGGCGTATTATCCGGCGGGGCCGGAAAATCCGGCCAAAATTCCGCCCCCCCCCCCCCTTCTGGGGCTTCTGCCTGCTTGGGCAAAGGGAGGGGCGGATTATCCGCCCCTGGTGGGGCCGGATTATCCGCCCCCAAAGGCAGAGTTCTTTTCCCTTTATTCTCAAATAGAGCTGCAACACTTCAACACACATTAAATGATCCTTGGTATTGTTATCTAACACACAAAACACTAGGGATTAAGAAATGTTCTTTCACTCGTCATATCTATGACCAAGTCAAAGTGTTGTAATCCGCAGATTAAGATGTATTGATTGTCTTCCATATGTTCTACCTTAAAGTATCACACCCTTTTACACTAAGAGTCCGTGCTGAGTTTCATGACCCCTTAATGAAGTGATGATCTTACACATATTTACCCACCCTTCCTCGAGCTTTCGTGCTCATGAGTGTTGCGTGTGCGTAATAATGTGGCCATATGAGATTCTTAGCTATTATTATTGTTTTGAACTCTAAGGACATTTGAGTCATTCTTAGCATGATTTGTTAACCTTATCACTAAGCAAAGGATGATTGTGCTACCAAGTCCATTATTCTGGTACACTCTCTTCAATCAACGAGCTAGGCTTGTGCCGAAACTCTGAGACTATGTCTTCTTGCCTTACCAAGCAAGTTTCCTCTCGAACTAAGTGACATATCGGTGGTCCGTGATATTCTAGATGTCTACTAGAAGTATCACCCTGTTGCCACATGACCGTGTTGTCAAGTCCTTGAGCAAGCAAGTTCTTTGAACTGCTCTTTTCTCCAAGGAATCCGTACTGGATACCCCTGAACTAGTTGGTTGATCTTAAACAACAACTTGGAGAGTTGTAAGACAAAAGTTTTATCCGACTCCGTTCCTTCTTAAAGGGATGTCTAGTTTTGTTCGTGTTGAAGAAAGATAGTATTTCCTTCGTGGACATGTTATCTTCCCCTATCTTTGATTTGATTTGGGTTATCATCAAATCAAACTCAGTTCCAAGGACTATCTTGATAATGTTTATTCTTGTGATGTTTCACTAGGATACACCTTCATGTCCTCTGGTCTGACCAATATTTTTGTCTTGTTCACGCAACATATGAGTCCATCTTCTTGGAGTGTCTCGATAAGTTTGTTGTTGAGCCCATCGATGACATCCTTATCTTGTCCATGCTAGATCTGATTCATATGGAACATTTGGCATTAATGTTGGAAACTTTCAAGAACCATCTTCGGGTCATTTCGAAGTAGGAGTTCTAGATGTTAGAAGAGACCTTCTCTAGTTCATGTGCAGTTGTTGAAAGATGTCGCCGTGGATTCGAGTAGAATTATCTCCGTTCCCTAAGGACACATGTGTGTTTGTTGTTAGTACCTTATGTGCGTGCAGTTGTCTCTCGACAAGTTGCAAATACATGGGTCTAAGCAATCTAGCTCATCTTTTGGAGCTTCACACTGTAGTTCCTATCTTGAGAATCTAGTAACTTTACCTTTGCGGTAAATGTTGCAAACTATCTATTCAGACATGCTGAGGTTGGAGTATAATACCACTTAACCAAAGCTGAATATCAAGCAGCAATGATGGTTGGTGTTCCTCAAGGTTTTGACATAGGTCTCTGTAAAATCTGGCAAGATTGATGTAATGGTTCACACACTTAGCCGGAAAGACCTTTTGTTATATTCTCTTGATTCAGCAATGACAACCACTCTTCATGAGGCTTCCTCTATAATTTTAATATAGGAGTTGTGCTCATGGTTTCCTTTGTATCCGAAGTTTGACCTTTTACTTGGTGTCTGATTTCTTGAACATCAAGGAGAACATTTAAAGTAGTGTTCCTAAATGTCTCTCAGTCAATTCTCCAGACCCTTTATGTTGGCAAGCATCTTATTGTGCCAAGTAATTGAAGTCTAAGAATGAAGTTTCTTTCTTCTCGTGTCATCGGGAATCTTCTTAACTACTCATGTGGTGGTGTAAAGTGATATCATGATCTTTGGCAAAGATTTTGATAAACCTGGATGAATAAAGAGTTTCCTTCGTTTTCTCAACCATGTCTTAAGAGTGAATATGATTTTGGTAATCATAAGTTTATCTTGTTACATGTTCCTTGTGACTCATACAAGTCCTCTCCACCAAAATACCTTTCTGTTTTGACCTCCTGTTGGATGAAAGAGTGACCCTTCTGTGTCAAAAGTAGTTCAACAGCTTGGTTTTGTAGATCCCTATCTCTGCAACCTAAAATCTCTACCTAAGACATTTAGTAGAGGTTCTCTATCGAAGTCTGTGTTGTGACCTTTCTGTTGGAAGCTTTCCTTTTTCAGAAGCTTCAAAATCTCCTGTAAGTTCCATGGCCTCAATCCTTATGAAGACCATCTATCTAACAACTTGAAACCTTCTTCCCTTGTTCCCTCCATTACCTTGATGTGTTTCATGTTCGTCATCTCAGAGTTGTTTTTGAACACTCCATCCATGCGTTGACCATGAGATACTCTGTGTGTTGCTTAGTGTATTCCCTCTTATCTTTAGATTGGCCCTGTTCCTTTCTCTCTCTGTCTCTTTCTACCTTTGGAATCTCGGCTCGAGATTCTCGTAAGGGGGATAGAGATGTAACACCCTACTTTTAGCTAATTAATATTTAAGGTTTGACTGTGCATCATGATCATCATTTAATAAAAATGCATGCAAGAAATACACAAAACCCTAATCCTTCCCTCTCTATTTGAAATGCATTCAAAAGGTTTTGAATAATTTGAAAACTATTAAAATGTTTGGAGCCCAAACTGAATAAAAGGGGTCCATTGTAATTTACATATTTTACAACACCCTCTGGTAGTTTTGAATGATTCAAAATAGTTTTGAATTGCAAAATACAAACAGAAATTTGAAAACAAAAAAATAAAAACAATTTGTAAATAAAAACAGAGACAGACCAGCTAACTGGGCCGAGCCCATCTTGCTCTCCTCTCTCTCTTCCGCTCAGTGCGCCCGCAGCCAGCTTATCTGGCC
Organism: Avena sativa; assembly: GCA_916181665.1. Classification (NCBI taxonomy): domain Eukaryota; kingdom Viridiplantae; phylum Streptophyta; class Magnoliopsida; order Poales; family Poaceae; genus Avena; species Avena sativa. The sequence goes on along the minus strand of OV702284.1, from coordinate 262,080,174 downwards.
CGTCCGCAGCCCAGCTAGGGGCCGGTACCCCTTCGATGTTCTGTTCGTCGTTGTCTTCACAGGCGACGCGAAGCAGCAGCCTGTTGTCGCCGTGACCGCCCGATGCTGCCCCGCCGCCGTGATGCACGCCGTCGACGCTCGCGAGGATAAGAACGAGCCCCGCACGCCTCTCTCCCTCACCCCTGGCCTTATCCTCTCCTATGCCCTCTCTCTCTCGCCCTCTGTGATGAACCCGAACCCTAGCTCCGGCCAGGACCTCGTCGTTCCCGTCGTTCCCGGCCTCCCCTCTCCCGTTCGAGGCCACCGTCCTGACTGTCATCGTCGACTAGGTCGATTGCCCCCACACGTGCAAGCCGGGGAGCCCCTATCGGCGCAATTAACCCCGCTGTCTCCGACAAGCTCTGCCACCCTCGCCATCGAATCCGGCCGCGTCTGACCTCGCCCGGCCTCGCCGACCCTCCCTCGGCAACTGTGGTGAGCCGCCGGTGCCTATGGCACCCTCCTCTAGCTCGTTTTCTTGTTGTAGTGCTGCCGCGCCGATGATCTGCAAGCGCCGCCGCCGCTGCCTGCCGTGCGTCCTGCTCCGGCGACCTCCCGCTAGTGGCGCCGCCCCTATTCGGTCTAGCGCGAAGCGCTGGTTCGAACGCAAGCACCCGTGCTTCCCAGGTCTCCCCCTAGCACCGTCTTCTGCCGCCGTCTGACCGTTATCCGGCGAGGCCCCCGTGGCGCCTGCGTGGGTTGCCAACGTGGCCTCGGCCCCACCCGTCGGTCGGAGTGGGTAGCCTCTGCCTCGGTGATAATGCCCCTGTTTCCCCTTTGCTTGTGTGGCTGCTGAGGTGGCTCCGGGCCCCTCTGTCAGTCACTGTGGCTAGGTACGTCTGCGGTGTAAAAAGTTTAACCAACTTTTAATAATTTCCGAAAAAGGATAAATCTTATAAATTTAATAAGTAATTATTTATAAGTCAGAAAAATATGTATAATATATCAAAATGTTCAGACAAATGAGAGATATCTCTTTAAGCTGTAATCATGCATTGTTCAACAACTTTAATAGCAAGTTTAATTAGAACAACCTAGTAACCCTAATAGGTGACTCCGGAGTTTTCCCCGAGTTAGGTTTTGTACCCCTTGGAACCCCGATTAAATTGTCGAGCATGTTTTAGGGTTTCAATTTCATACAATTCAACTTGTCATATCATCATACTTACTTGAGCATTGCACCAATGCCATGTGTTGATTGTTTCCCCCTCTCTTTCCAGTGTTTGGTTCTTCGCGGTAGAATACGATATTGAGATCGAGATCGAAGCTGAGGATAACAGCATGGAAGATCGAAGAGCGACGAACAATACTTGACCAAATGTAACCAAGTAAAGTACAAGATTCCTGAAGATCTGCTTATTCGTTATCAACTGGCAAAGGCAAGCATAGCCCCACCATGATATAATCCTATGATTTTGAAAACATTTCAATTCCTGCCATGATGCATACGATTCTACTGTGGTCTTTTATCGATAGATAAAGTATCCTATCTATTGCATTACTCCCTCCGAGCTTATATTACCAGATCCACTGCTCCTAGCATAACTAGGTTTGGCTTGTGTGCACTGCTAGAGCTTATATCTGAGTCCTGCTTAGCCATGCATAGCTGTTGAGTCTGGTCCATCCAGATGATGTATTAGATGCAAATAATCTAGTATGACAGGAGAACGTGATGATATGAGATCAGTGATATGAGATTGCACATGCTAAGGCTTGTATGGGAGGCCATGGTGGGATGTGGTTTTTCTAGTCCCATGCTCGCCACCACTAGGACCCGAGTTCTTGCCTTTGGAACCAAGACGAGGGTGCAACCACACGGGGCCTGGACAACCTCACGAGAAACTAACTTTCCTAGTAGATTCCATGAGTCACATAGTTCAGGCGTTCCATTCGACATATGCATAGAAAATCTTTTGAAAGATTTGTCGGGTGAAGTTGGTGCATTCATAACAGGTAGGGAAGCATGGACCGGGTTGCTTGGGGTAGATAGCGCCCCTGGTAAACCAACCTCGCCTCACATCTTTAAGTACCGGCTTCGGGATTTGATCCGTTACGGCGGAACCATACTTATTGCGTGACTCATGGTCTCGGCAAAAGCAAGGTAAAGGTCGTGTCTAACCACCCTCTGCCGGCCTTCCAAGGAAGAGGGCTTATCTAGTGGCATTAAGAGAAGGTTAGTATGTGTGGGGCAAAAAGCCGTGTTCACGGTTATGAACGACTTGGCGACCAGACTCAAGATCATAGAGAACATGAACCTAATCTTAAAACTTGGCACCTAATGTTTGTTAAGGATGCTTCCTCATGGGTACGAAGGGGTGATCCTAGTTAGGGTTGAGATGATGATGACTTGGTGGATATCAAAAGATGATGATCAATATTTCGGAGATGACGCTCTCTTATCCCCTTTTAAAATACTCTGACTAGACGAGCTTCTTCTCCCTCTTGTTTTGTAAACAAAAGTGGATTTATGCAAAACAACTCCACCAGCCATAAGTCTTGCGGAGTACACCCTGTACTCACCCTCGCTTTGTTGATACTTTTGGCAGAGTAAGTGTTCCCTGAAGATCAGTTTGGTAGTACATCGACATCGACGAGTAGCTTGGGGTTCCCGGCCGGCAGCCTGGAATCTATGGGCTGGGACGTTATCGTTATGCTTCAGGCCTCTTAGGCCATTTGTTGAGTTTGCTATACTTAATAGCATAATTTTCCTTCCGTTGTTTGATGTTTGTGGTCAGTGACCTCTGCTTGTAATAATTTGGCTCTCTGCTCAGTTATGAGCTTGTTGTAATAAATTTCGTGTCATAGGGTCACTACGGTGTTACCGATTCTTCACTGGATATTCTTGAGCTCAAGGTTAAGCTTATGTCAGACAGAGGTCTGGGATTTGTTTAGCCCTGATCACGGGGGTGTCACAATGGCTCGCGCGTCTGACCGATGTCCTATGGCTTTCCACCCGGACCCTACAGTCAGACACACAATCCCCTTCCTCCTAACGCTACGCCTCCTCCAACTACCTCTTCCCACCCGCCAAAGCTTCTGTCACTCTGCCGGCTCCAAAAGGCCGTGGTTGCACCCCATTTTCTATCTCCCTTGCTTCTGCCTTTCATGCCTCTTTCCGGCGACTATAGGCCTTGGTTCCACGGCCGAAGTAGGCCAAGAGGTGCCCGCATCGCCGTCCGCCAGATTTCTCACCTGGTCACGGGCCAATCCCCAACAACCATAGTCTTGCCGTCATTTTGGGAACTGGGATGACCGCTAATGATACTCATCGCACACCAGACTAGTCGTTGTTGCCGGTGAGGTATAGAACTAGGACTAGTTCTTCGTCGCGCACATCCTATTCGACCAATTGCCCAGACGGTACATGTATTGGATTTTCGGCCTCCTTTCTTCATTTTGGTACCCATTGATAGTCGTGTTTCTGACAGAACCGCTAAATCGTACAGACCATCTCCAGCTCAGATGAGTACTACTACAAGAACTTTATTGCGCCATCATCCGACGATAGCGATGATGACAGTGATTTTTTCATGGCGGGGCTGCCCTCCTCCATGATTTCGATAAGGACACTCTCCTCGAGATTCGTGGCTCGGTGCTTGGGCACGCCGGCGCTGGAACGCAATCGAAAGGCTGGGCACGAGCAACTATACCGTGACTACTTCCACCGGACGAAGCCATTGTACGGTCCTGCTCTTTTCCGACGACATTTTCAGATGTCTCAGAAGATATTCATGCGCCTTCTTTTCAGCGTCAGGGACTACGATGACTACTCCGTTGAAGAGATATGTCGACGGTAAGCTTGGCTTCACTTCTTATAAAAAATGTATGGCGACACTTCGGATGCTTGCGTATGGGGTAGCTGCTGATAATGTTGATGAGTACTTGCGAATGAGAGAGTCCACCTGCGTAGAAGCAATGTACAAGTTCTGTAGGGCAGTGGTAGCGGTGCTTGGGAAAGAATACTTGAGAGCACCAAATGCTGCCGACACTTAGAGTATCTTGGGTTTCAATGAAAACAGAGGGTTTCTAGGGATGCTAGGCGACATAGATTGTATGCACTGGAAATGGAAGAACTATCCATTTGCCTGGAAGGGGCAATATAAAGGATATTCTAATGGGTACTCAGTCATTCTTGAGGCTGTAGCATTACATGATCTTTGGATCTGGCAATCATTTCTTAGCATGGTTAGTTTTCATAATGACATTTGTGTCATCCAGAGGTCGCATGTGTTTTCAAGGCTGGTTAAAGGCACTACTCGAGAGGTGAACTTTGTGGTTAGAGGCCACCAATACAAAAGGGGTTACTATCTAGCAGATGGTATCTACCGCAAGTGATCTTTGTTTGTGAAGACCTGGAGCAAACCAACAGAGGAGAAACACAAAGGGTTTTCAAAGGAACAAGAGGACGCCAGGAAAGATGTAGAGCGGGCATTTGGTGTTCTCCAGCCTCGATAGGAATCGTGTGTCACCCTGCTAGAACATGGATCAAGGACCAGATGTGGGACGTGATGACCGCTTTGTGTTATCATGCACAACATGATTGTAGAAGAAGAGCAGGATGATAGCATATGATCAAGGATGGAAAGATCAAGGAGATTGGTTACAACCCGTCCAAGGGCCACCTGCTTCATTCGCCGATTTTATGCATGTCCATGCTGAAACCCGTGATAAGACAACCCACACAAACCTACAAAAATATTTAAGTGATCATATGTGGGAATTTGTGAGGAACCAGCCGCCAGGCATCTAGTCTTAATTTGTTATGATTAATTTATGTGAACTATTTGTTATAATTCATTGATATGAACTATTTGTTATAATTTATTTGTATGAACTATTTGTTATAAATGATAGATAAATAGTTTTAGTATATTTTTATTGGACTATATATGTATTTTTTATTGGAGATGGCTATGACCGAACCGATGTGGTTACCATTGGAGACAACGACACAAACCACACAGATCTGAACCGGTCAAAAGACTATCCGGCTTGAGGTCGTCGGAGTTGCCTCCACTCGCCTTCCAACAGGTCGTTCCCATGCCGTTTTTCTGGTCCGGACGGCAAAAATTGGCCCAGCCGCGTTTTTAGAACTCCGGGTTTGTCCGGATTTGAGCCAAATTTGATCCGGACTTCCCAGACCGTTTTCGGGGTGCTGGGAAAGCCATAGGAACGTCGGACGAAGCGGATTTGGCGGGGGGAAATGTTTAGCCGCGTGAACCCACTCTCCCAACTCCGGCGAACTCCAAACCCTCACAGCCTCCCCACTTCCCCAACTCTGGCGAACGCCACGGGCGAGAGGTTCCCGGTGCCCCCGCGGCGGCGAACGGCTTCGACCGCCGCACGATGCAGCCGTGGGAGGCCCAGATGCTCCATGACACGGGCTACATGGCGCCGCCGGACACCCGTGTCCCGCCTGGCTGGAAGTTCGTCGCCGGCAGGATCCCGGTGCCGGCCGACGAGGATATCGTCGAGGATATCCAGGCCGCCATCGTGGCCATGGAAGACCCGAATCTCGCCGATGATCCGTGCAACCTGCTCTTCTGGGAGCAATTCTTCGCCGACCGGCGGCTCCAGGAGCTCACCCGCCACGAGAGGCCGCCAGGATCGCCACCGAAGCGCCACAACGCGGCGGCGTGACAGCGATGGTGAAGCGCTCCCGAACGGATGCTCGCCGCCGAGCTGGAGCACATCCATGCCGGCAACAACCCTCGGCTCGGCTTCCACCGCAAACCGACGCCGGCGACAAGGGCGAGGTGCCATCCTCCGGCCAAATGGCTGCCGAGGAGGATGGCCAGCCTCAGCTCCTCCTCCTCCGCAGCCTCGGCCTCCCGCTTGTCCGGGTCCGCACCGGCGGCGTCGCCGCCATTCCGGCCGATCAAGCGGGAGCCGAAGACGCCGGTCCACTCGCCGCTGCGGACAAGGGCACGGGCATCGTCATCAACGAGCCCCGCGCGCCGTCGCCGCCCACTGGTCGTCTCCGCCTTCGCGCCGAAGCCGGAGCCGGCGGAATGAGCGATGCCCGTCGACGAGGATGCCTTCGCCATGAGGATGGCGATGGAGCAATCCCTCCGCGACGCTGTGCCCCCGCCAGAGCCTGCGTCGCCGGACATCGTCGCCTGGTCCAGGGAGGACTGGAAGGAGACGGAGCAGCGCCGTGTCCAGCGCCAGCAGGAGCAGGTAGAACGCCAGGCCTGGTTGGCCACGAGCTCGCCTACCAGAGCGCGCCGCTCGTCGTCCTCGACGACGACGAAGAGGCTGGCCCCTCGTACCAGCCCTAGAGGTGCGGCGACGACGGCCGGGGCAGCTCCTGCCCACCGTAGCCGCCGAGCGACGACGACAAGGCCGACCACGGCTACACCTGCTTCTACGACAACTTCGGCATGTAGAAGCGGCGTCCGGCATCAGCATCGGCATTGGCGGCGGCGGCCTTTTTATGTTTTTTTTAGTTATTATTTAGCCTAAATGTAGTTTAAATTTGGATTTTCGCCCGAATTCGATGTAATATTTAAGAATTCGACCTATATTAATGAAATCCGCCTATATTGCCGTTTTTGATTAAATTTTAGCCAAACGTGGGAACTCGGTCTAAAAACACGGATGAAAAAGTTAACGTTCCAAAGTCGAAAACTAGTTTTATCCGGACCAAAATAGTCAACAAATGGAGATGCTCCTACGCCCAGGTGGGATGTGGTTACCTGGTGACAGATATGTCCCTTAAAAAAACCCTGGTGAACGCACCTAGATCGCACGACTAGACAGCTGCGAATTCGGGAGCCGTATGATGAAAGATTAATAAAAAGGCGAGCAGCCACATGTGGCCATCAAGTTTCAACGGACGCACAGATGGGGGATTGGGTGATTGGGTCAGGCAGATTCCGTATCGGCGGACGGATGCCTTCCCGGATATCCGGACGTGGCCATCGAGGCGTCGGGCAGCTGGCGCCTCCCGCGGCGTGCCTCGACACGCCCTCGCACGAAGCATCCCTGCCCTGCATCTCGACCTCATCGGTTTCCTGCTATCCTTCCTCCGAGGAAGAAGCTGCGTGGCTGACGGTGTCGCGGTGGCGGCCTGGCGGGCGTGCAGGGTTTGCCTGTCGGGCAGGTGCCCGACCGGATGGCCCCGAGCTCCCCTGGCCGGCGACAAAGACTCGTCTAGCCTTCGTGAATTTGCAGATTAGTTTCTCGCTCCAGGGACGAGGCGTTTGGTCGGAACCGGTGCACTTTAGCGGCCGGGCTGTGGCGGCCTGCCGTTGCATTACTGCTGCGTGCTTCGACCTTCGACGCTCTGTTGCAGACGTGCAGCTGACGACGACAGGCTGTTCCGTCGAAGCCAAACACACGGCCAGACAGCCAAAGGCCGAACCACATGTTTATGTTACAGCTGTGCCGGATGCGACACGGGAAGGGTAGGCCTCGTAGTCTGGCGTGGGCCTTGGGCCAGGTGAGTGTGTGGTGGGCCACGGCCTGTTCACGAACTATCAATAGCGTGTGTTGGGTCACGGCCTGTTACTGAACAGTGTTCTTATCAGTGGAGTAGGTTGGTCGTCATCTCTGGCTTACTACTCCTTATCAATCAATAGTGAACAGTGTTCTTAATACTGAACGGTGTTCTTAATAGTGGAGTACCTGAATTATCAATCAATAAAGCTTGGCAGGTTGTTCTCAAAAAACATAACGAGAAGATCATTAATGAAATGAATTAACAGTTGTCCTGTTCTTCTTCCTCTCCTTATCCACTTTTTTCCTCGCTATCAGGACCATAGTCATAGAAATCACACCAAACCCAACTAGTACATGCTCCACTACTCGATGACGTCTCAGTACCATCGACCAATCGGTTGCGAATCTCCTTGAGGATTTGCTATAAATTCGAGATTGGCGTGTGGGTGTGGGTGGTATAGAAGAACTTGCAACAACTCTATCTAAGGTCTCCACTCTCGCTGCGTAGCCTCGACTCGTGCTAGACACCATGGGCGAGCTTAAGATTGTGTTGCTGGCTCGGTTCCATGTGATGGATCTCAAGTTTGAAGCGATGGAGAAGGTGCATACTCATCTAGAGGAGATGATTCTCAAATTACATAAGCATGTCAAGTCGCTAGAGCAGATGCATGTCAAGGTGAACATGTCCATGGAGACGCTGGGACAAGTCCAGTTAGAGTAGAATCGGGTGTCCAACTTAGGGCCGTCAACGAGCCGAACTCGAGCGAACATTGTTAAGCTCGGATCGAGCTCGGTAGAAGCTCGAGCCGAGCTCGAGCGAGCCTAGGTTGACCTTCGAGCCTACATCTAAGCTCGAGTTCGGCTCGACCAAAGCTCGAGTATGATTGAGCTCAGTTCGTTGAAACTCGGTAACAAAATTTTAGTACATCGACATGCAGCTACATAGCAAGAAAATAGTAAAGCTTGAAAACGGAATAACAAAAATGGCTTGGAGTTTCATATAATAGTAATACAGTGTCAATATGCCAACATAATTATTTTAGCTATCTTAACAACAGATGGAATAATAATAGTAGTCTCAATTTTGCGGCTGTATAAAAATCATGAGCTTTATCGAATTGTTTGAGTTCTGCTCGACTAAGCTCATGAGCTCGAAAACAGGCTCAAACTTGGTTTGTTAGAGAGACGAATCAAGCTCTGAGCCGAGCTGTTAACGCGCCGAACTCGTACAGTTTGTCAAGCCCGAACTTTTTTGACAGCCCTAGTCCAGCTCACCAAAGGGTGCCAGTGTTCTACCCTTGCGGATTTCCGAGCGTGATGTGATGACGATTTTCAGTCAGCCAACAACGAGTGAAACTGATTGGAGACTGTCAGGACTGTTACTAGCAACACTATTCCCAAGGTAATAATGTCACCTCACGTAGGGTCGTTCCACGGATTTCAGGACCCTAGAGAAATATTTAAAGTGGCAAAGCTTTCCTGGAATCTGCGGGGGAGGGGCCAAAGGCCCCCTACTCTAGAAAACACTTTAAAACTATATATTTTTAATATTTACGCTAAACAATTTGTCCCATACTCTAAAAACACCTAAATATATCTATCTTTAATATTTGTGCTAAAAAATTGCCCCCAACTCTAAAAAACACTTTAAAGATATATATCTATAATATTTATGATGAACTTTAAATATTAATCAAATATTATGCATGATTAGCGTTTTTAGGCCTCTCAACAATGGCAGTCAAACTTTATCACTTGTTAACACACTAAAGCTGGACATAGTGGGTAGTAACTTAGAGTAGTAATATGCATATGTTATTAGTTTATGTTACTATATCCACAGTAAAAAATAATATAGGTATGGTATTATGCAAAGTCTCATTTATTGTAATATAGACTCATTTTGTCTTGAAATATTTAATATTATGGTAACATATCACAAGCCCCTCTCTCATTATTTAATTACATGGCATGTCATCTAAATGCTTAGGTGGCAATTTAGTTAGCAATGCATGTAGTTCTATGTTACTCCCTGTGTTTGAGATTATAGGTCCTACGCGTATACCTAGGTTGTTAATTTGACCAACAAAATATAACTTATATATCATAAAAGTTATACCATTAGAAAATATAACCTATAAAGATTCTAATGGTATAATTTTTATGCTATATTATTTATATTTTGTTTGTCAAATTGGCAACCTAGTTATCCACGCGGAACTTATAATCACAAACGGAGGGAATACTACCTAAGTTACTCCCGCTATGACCAGCCTAAAGACATACAAAAATATTAGTATTTTAAGAAATATTATTGCAATGTAATAGCAAATTAAATGATCTATATATTTGATGGCTCAATTTTCTTTAAAATCATGGTGAAGACATTGAAAACTAGTTGTTCCTACTGATCGATCAAATTATATACCATGTTATTTTTTTTCTACCAATCGCTCCTTGTATACATATGACCGCAAAATTTTACACTATTAAACATCAAAAATAGACTAATATAGAAATATAAAGTGTCTTGGATCGGAGTCCTACATCATGGGGGCTCTGGCGAGCGCCCCGGCCCTGACCTCACACACCAACAACACTATATGATAAGGCTGGTCATAGTGGAGAGTAACTTAGAGTAGTAACATGCTTGTGTTATTAGTCTAAGTTACTATCTCCATAGTGGCAAATAACATAGATGTGGTGTCATGCAAAGGCTTATTTATTGTAATGTAGACTCATTTTGTCTTGAAATTTGTGATATTCTGGTAACATAGCTAGTTACCATAAGTTTCTCTCTTATCATTTAATTGCATGTCATGTCATCTAAATGCTTAGTTGGCAATACATGTAGGACTATGTTACTATTCAAGTTACTTCCAATGTAACTAGTCTAATACGGGATGAGAGAATGAGCAAGATTCGATGCTTAAGATGGACTTTTTTTTTTGAGAGAAGGCCAATACCTCTACTAGTCTGGTGTCTCCTATATTGGCCCAAAGTACGTCGTAGCAAGATTGTTTGGGCTTTTTACTTGGGCTGAACAGAGGTTTCGTTTAGCTGAGGGGCTGCAAGACTTAAGCGCTACCCTAAATAGAAAAAAACTAAGGCGCGACCCACTCACCGTGTACTTGTTCGCCCCTTCCAAAACAGAAATGCTACACCTAGGGATTGTTTTCTACTCCCTCCGTTTTAAAATATAAGACGTTTTAGATTTGTGAAAAAAATGTATCTAGACTTGTTTAAGTGTGTAGGTTCACTCATGTTTGGAACGAACATATACACTAAAACAAGTCTAGATATATTTTCTTCACAAACTTAAAACATCTTATATTTTGAAACAGAGGGAGTACAAAATGATCTTACGGGATGATATGTCCTCATAGGATTGGTGCTAATCAGTTTCCATTCCGTGTTTTCAGGTGAGGAACTGCTCCACTCTTTCACCACGTCAGTCCGTAGGTAAAATTTTGTAGGAAACAACCCGCAGGTGTAGCATTTCTGCTTCCAAAATGACCTGCCGAGTTCTTCAGGCACCATGAGTGATTTCCTTGAAATTTACACCTTACCCATGAAACCTTTCCCTACAATCAAAACGTATGAAGAACTCACCTTTACAGAGGAATCATAGTCCTGTGAAAAATGCACAGCTGCAGCAACCAGGGCTCAAAAGGTTTAAACACACGCACGCCTCAGCAACATTCCATGCGCCAATGATTTGGACCTCGTTGCGATCCATCTCGCCCGGCCGAACCAGAGCCGTTCTTTTGCCACCGTTATTGCACGGCGACACTGTTACTACACGAGCGTCAGCGTGCACGCACGCGCGCCATGCGCCTACAGTTCTATCTATCCACCCCCCGGGCTCCCGGCGATCGCAGGACGCGGCACAGTGTTTCCTCCGGACCAGATGTTCTCCTGGCCGCTGCACGCCTCATGCCCTGGTCTGGTCTGGAAGAATAGAATCTCCGGGAGGGTTGTGGTGGTCAGCCACCAACCTCTCCGCCCATCATGATCCGCAGATCAGGAGTCAGGACCAGACGGGATAGATCGGCATGGCATGGCTGCGTCCAGAATCTGTAGGCTGTAGCTGTACATTCCATGTGCTGCTACCAAGTGGCGGCTTCTGGGGATGGCGCAGAGCCGCCATAGAAGCACAGTGCAATGCTGCCTCTGAGAGTTGGCAGATTGGCATTTCCTTTCAGAGCCAAGGAAACTGCTAAAACAAACAAACAAAAGCACAATCTATCTGCATGTTCGTTCACTCTGCCTCGTCCCAGCAGGATCCTGCTCGTGTGGAGCGTAGCGCCTGTCTCCTTCGATAGAATTTACGTTTTCTTTCGCCTGCAGGACCTGGGCGAGTTCGTGTTCGTCTGAGGGACCGCGACTGGTTTCGTGGTGCTCCGCCTCATCTGCATCGGCCGGCGTGCAAACCCTGATCACCACTGGTAGCAGTAGCACAAAGGCGAGAGATCCAATTACTAGGCCCAGTTTTTAATGGTTCTGGGCATCCCAATCCAGCCGCGGTAGCACTAGCGTCCTACTACTACTGATAGCCCCTTTAATTGCAAAGTTGTTGCCGGATGCAACAGTATCTCCTCCGGGCGTTCGTGCGTGCGTGCTCGTCTCGTGTGGTCACCGTCGCGAGCTATCATGGGAAGTAAACCTTCATTTCGACGTTCAAGCTGTCGATACAGATAGTAAGCTGCCAAGGACGACAAACGAAGCAAACTTTCGCCCAACTTTACACAACGGCGAGAAAAGATAAAGAGAAGCGGGTAAAAAAAAAGACCAAAAGCGGTAAAGCGCGCGAGGTGCTATCCGTGGTGAAAGCTGGGATAAGATTCAAGGCCAAAAGCGCCGCGGGGGGGGCGGGGGGGGGGGGGGGGGGGGGGGCAAAGTATATGCGCATCGGTACGTGGTCGGCACGAGGAGGGCTGTGGCTTTTCCCTTTTTCGTGCTGTTTTTACCTCGAGGTGAGACTTGCTTGACCAGCTGCAGCTAGTAGTACCTCACTGGGAGTTGATGGGGGTACGTGAAAAAGATGGAGCTAGCTAGGACATCTTTTACTGAGGTCCAAACTGTAACGAGTGAAGACAGTCAAAAACAATATTTGCCGTGATCTCCACATTGGGGATCTCCTCTCTTTATTGATCAACTTGGGACACAAGCCGGATCACAAACCGATCTCTGGCTGGTCGTACAACACGTACATGGTACGGACACGTGCACAACACGTATACAAACACATCTATCTCTAGCACTCCCCCTCAATCTAAACCGTCGTGTACAAGGTTGAGATTGGACCTAAATTTACGAAGTGTGAGCTGAGTGGCAGGTTTAGTAAACACGTCTGCAATCTGATCGGCAGAGGCAATAAACCGAACATGAAGAGCTCCCATTGCAACCCTCTCTCGAACAAAATGAAAATCTATCTCGATATGCTTTGTTCGAGCATGAAACACCGGATTAGCGGAGAGATAAGTAGCACCAAGATTATCGCACCAGAGAACAGGAGGGCGAGACTGATGAACACCAAGCTCGGTGAGCACAGACTGAATCCAGACAGCTTCAGCAGTACCATTCGCTAGGGCCTTGTACTCGGCTTCAGTGCTGGAACGAGAAACCGTAGGTTGTTTGCGAGAGCTCCAAGAGACCAAGTTACCTCCGAGAAAAATAGCAAAACCTCCTGTAGAGCGACGATCATCTGGGCATCATGCCCAGTCAGCATCAGTGTAGATATCCAACACCGCGGAAACCATAGGCTGAATATGCAGACCAGTAGAGATGGTGCCCTTCACGTACCGAAGAATCCTCTTGACGGCCTCATAATGAACAGTCGTGGGCTGAGACAAGAACTGACAGACTTTGTTCACAGCAAAAGACAAGTCCGGCCGAGTGAGCGTGAGATACTGAAGACCACCAACCAAACTTCGGTAGCTAAAAATATCAGCAGGACCGAGAGGATCACCAGTATCACGAGAGAGCTTGTCCGTAGATGACAAACGAGTAGTGACCGCACGACAGTGCTCCATATTGGCACGATGAAGCAAATCAAGAGCATATTTGTGCTGAGTGAGAACCATCCCTTGAGACTTGTACAAGACCTCAATCCCAAGGAAGTAATCAAGGCGGCCAAGATCCTTGATAGGAAACGTGCTAGAAAGAGTAGCAACCACGCGGTCCACAGCAGACTGAGAAGAGCCAGCAATGACAATGTCATCAACGTACACAAGCATAAAGATCTGAACTCCAGGCTGAGTAGAAATGAATAAGGAGGTGTCGGCTTTACTAGAGAGAAAACCCAGCTGAAGAAGGCGATCACTGAGTCGAGCATACCATGCGCGAGGAGACTGCTTGAGCCCATACAACGCCCGCTGAAGCTTGCAAACATGGTTCGGAAAACGAGAGTCCTCAAAACCAGGAGGCTGTTGCATATACACATCTTCATCAAGGAATCCATGAAGAAAGGCATTGCTGACGTCGATCTGACGAAGACACCAGCCACGAGACACAGCCAAAGAGAGTACCAGCCGGACTGTAACCGGTTTAACCACCGGACTAAAAGTATCATGATAGTCTATGCCTTCTTGCTGTGTAAAACCACGAGCCACCAATCTAGCCTTGTGCTTATCCACGGAACCATCAGGACGAAACTTCGTCTTAAAAATCCACTTACTGCCGACAATGTTTGTGCCAGGGGTCGCGGGACCAATGTCCAAGTCCGATTTGTGATGAGTGCATCAAACTCTGCTTCCATAGCAGATCTCCAGGCCGGTTCTATTAACGCAGTACGATGCGATGCAGGAGTAGCCAAAAAAGCACCACGCCGATGAGGATCATAACGGACTGTACCATCTGTGTACTCCTTAGGCCGATGAACGCCAAGGCGATGACGAGTGACCATGGAGTGTTGAGTTGGCGCTGAGTCAGGAGACATCGGCGAGTCTGGTGAGGAAGGCGGACTGGGCGACGATAGCGACCCAGCGGACGAGCGCGGGGATGACCCAGCAGAAGCCGTCGCCTCGGAGGATGGAGTAGACGGAGGCGAGGACGGTGCCTCAGGGTGGATCGGCCCAACAAGCAGAGGCCCAGCCGGCGGCTGGCTGCGCTGGCCACCACCAGGCGCAGACGCGGGGGAGGCCGCGGGCGACGTGTGGCGCCCCGCAAACCACTACTAGAAAATCGCGTTGTTTTTGTGCATTGCATCGTCATGGCTGCATGCGCATGTCATCATGCCACACTGCATTTGAGCATCGTCATCATCATGCATGGTTTTTGTCTAAACTATTTTCGAAACGCCTAGTTTTGTTTTCTAAATACTCCCGTCTTTATTCAAATTAAAACCCGGGTCTCCGGATTTATTTTGTTTCGTCTAACCACGGTTTTCAAACGCCCCGTTTTAAATAATAAAATATTTATTTTATTATTTAGGGGGCAGCCAAACCGGGCCGATTCGACCCAGTCGGCCACCCCCAGTGCAAACCAGAATTCCGCTGAATCCTTTTCCTACCCAATCCTATTCTACCCACTCTGCCTCCACCTCACCCCACCCAATAGCCTGCCGCCACCTCGCCACTCTCTTCCCCCTATCCTATCCTACGCCGCCACCTCACCAACCCCACCCCAAATCCCCAGCGCGCAGCACACACACCTGCCCCACCCTGGCCGCACACACCGCATGCCCCTGCCGCACCCAGCCCCACCTGCCGTTTCCCGCCCCGTCCCCGGTTCCACCGCCCTGGACACGCCCCCACCACGCGCGCTCCACCCGACCCCCGCGGTCAACCACCACCAGTCCGATCCCCATCCCGCACGTCCCGCCCCGACCCACTCCGCCTGGCCCCGCGTGGACCCAGCACCCAGACCGCGTCCACCTCGCCGCCCTGCGTCGGTCACCGTCGCCTACGCGTGGCCGCGTGACCCCTCTCCGGCCGGCCTCGCCCGCCTCGCCTTCAGCCGCATCGGGCGCCTCTGACTCCTCTGGCCGGCGTCGCGCCGGCGACCCCTCCTCCCGCCGCCGGCCTTCTCTCTGCCTCGCCGGAGCCGCCTCTCCCGGCTTCCTCCTCTCAGGCCGCCCCGCCCCAAGCTCTTCTGCAGCGCCGCCGCCGGCCGCTTATCCCTCCGCCTCCGTGCCAGGCCCGACCCTCCCCGTCGCCTCTGCCTCCCTTCGACCAAGCTGCGCGGCCCCGGTCCCCTCCTTCCCTGAGCCTGAGCACCCCAGCGCGTGCCTCCCCTCGACGTCCACCCACCACCCTCGTTCGTCCCTGGCATGGCCCCCGCCTCTGCACCAAGCCCAGAGCGTCCCACCTCCCGCGCGTCCCCGGCCAGGTCCCGCGTCAACCATCTCCTCCGTCCTGCCGCGTCGCCCTAGCTCGTCTTCCTCTGCAACCACCCTGCCTCCGCTGAACCCAGCGACGCGCCGCCCACCTTCTTCCTGCGGTCTCGTCGTTCGGTTGCTGCGAGGGCCAGTACCTGTATTCCTGCTCAGATCTTCTGCAGACATGCGTGTATTTCTATGTGCTTGCGTGTGTTCTCCACCATGAACCGGTGTTGATGCTAATCCAAGACCACAAGATTGCCGACACCAAAACTCGTGCCATCGGTAGAATCATACCGGTTCCAAGTCAAGATCGCCTTCCTGGAACGCCATGACCTCCTTCAAGGATTCGATGGTGGAGACTCTGAAGACCGATCACGGCGTCCTCCTCCCTCGAGGATCCGAAGACCGAACCCTGGCGCGCCAAGTTCTTCGACCCCGAGGACCGATCCATAGATGCGTGAAGTACTTCCTCGAGGACGCCAAGTACTTCACCCCGGACATCGAGACCCTGAACGACAAGTTCTCCTTCCCGGAAACATTGACGCTCGTGCGACAAGATCTACTTTCCAGATCCGAAGACCCCGGTACCCGATCTACTCAAGTTCGCCATCGCGAGTCCGAACTTCATCGTTTCCACTCTCGAACCCTGAGACCGGACCCCAAACCACATCGAACCCCAAGTTCGTCGACCCCTATGTGTGATCCCCTTTCCCGAGCCCTATTTTATAAAAATGTAATATAAACTTGTGCATCTTACATTATTCATGCTTGCACACATCTCATGTGGTTTGGGGGCATTATGCCGATTCACCTCATAATTAAATATAGGACCCATATGCGGGCAAATCTAGTCTTATATTGGTCCCATTTAAATTTGTGTAGCGAACCGGTGTTATCTTTTGCCTTGTTAAGACAACCTTTAATTTGCGGGGTAGATAAACAACATGAACCTATTAATTAATTATCGGGACCCCGGTTCCGCTTAATATTGCCTAATTGCATCGCATCTTGCCATGTCATACATCATACATGCATCATGCTCGATCTTCTGCCGTAGTAATAAATAGTGTATCCGGTGTTTCCTCTAGTGCTTTGCTTCTTCACGGACTAGGCCGATGAGTTGATGCGAGTATCGACCCGATCTTCGGATGAACCTTCGGCAATGTTTTCAGGCGAGCATCTCCCCCTTTCTACCTATCTTACTTTTCTAGTATTTATTCCCTCCTGTTGATCTATTGCTATCTGTGTTGCGATGCTCTAGTTTTCGTACCCGTGATATCCCTTGCAGCCTTATATTGCCTTGGACACCTCCTATTACCTGTTGTTTGGTAGATAGTTGGACCTGCGCGTCGTAGTCGCTTGCTCAAGTGCTGTTGCGTGTCGTCAAGTACCACAGTTGTTGGAGTATTGCCGCATGTTTAATGTTGGAGTTGATCAAGACTTTAATTACTGTTTAACAACTAAAATTGAAGTAGGTAAATGCAGAGGCACAGGTGGGCAATAGATGTTATTTGGTTTTTAACCGTCCACTTGTGTCCCGTAGGACCCCGGGTACTTGATACATGTTCCTTGAATATTCGCGCTATCCACATCCAGGAGGATTATGGGACCCCCCTGAGCCAGAGCTTGATTCATTCTTATTTCTTGGGGCCACAAACTAGTTTGAGGTTTTATTTACTATCCTGTACTTATGCCATGATTTACTGCTTTATTTACGATTGTGCGATGTACTGCACCTGTACTGTTTAGGATCGGGACACGTTTTCGCGGTATCGACAAGCCCAGTCACACTTTCGGGTTCCCAGTCGTTTACAGCCGTCCACCCAAACCTTGAGTCCGTCTCGGAGTTAGCTAACTTCGTTGCGGGTAGCTTAATGGGGTGGCCCCCTGAAATATTTCTGAATCTGGTGATTGCTTTGTCGTGAAGGCCTCGTTGGGTTTTGATTTGGTTTTTCCGAGGTTGATCGAGTGTGTGTTGCTATTTGTGCACCCCTGCAGGGTAAAACTTTCTGAAAGCCGTGTCCGCGGTTATGGACGACTTGGAGCACGGTATCTCGATCATAGACAACTATAACTAAAGTAGTGCTACAAATTTGACTTTATAATGACTAGTAATCAGCTTCACTATAATGGAATGGCTAAATAAAACTGCCAACAATTGCTTGATTGGGTTGTCGCTTGCTACCATTGTATCTGACTAGTAAGTATTGCAACTATAACGGAATGGCTAAATAAAAGTACCAACAACTGCTGGGTTTTGGGATATCTCATGCTAATTGTATTTGACTAGTAAGTGTCGCAACTACAACGGAATGGTTAACTAAAATTACCCACTGCTTATTATATCAGGATGACTATCTATACGTGACTAGTAATTGCTGCAACGATAACTGAATAACTAAAACTGCCAACTGTGTGAGTTCCTCGGTTGACTTCCTCGTTTGGTCTCGAGGGGGAAATACCAGGATGGGTATGTTTGGTGGTAGAATCAGGTTGGTTCCGAATAGGTCTTTCTTACCCCTCTCTGATAGCCGCTAGTTGTTTCGAGTCTCTATAGGTTGTTTAGTGCATGCTGCGCTGCCGCTCAGTCCACCATACCTATGTAGGCGAGGACCGCCGAATTCTAGCCTCGCCGTGTACTGGCCTCAGTACTGACCGCTCTCTCTTTTTCCTTTGCCCCTTGTCGGCACCCCTTTTGTTTAAGCAGGTTTGAGATCGACGTCGTTAGCAGGGTTACCCTTCCGGCTTGGCCTGGACAGGGTTATGGACGCCATTGGTTATTCTTCAGGGCTCTTAGCCCCATTTGCATCTTGTCTGTAGTTGGACGCTCTATCGTTTTCAAGGTGATTTGGATCTTTGTTCAGTATATCTGTATTCTTGACTCTTGGAGTCGTGTTGTATATATATATCTGTTCTGTGGGTCCCATCGAGGACTGTTGTGTAATGTTATTACTTCGTTTTCCACCCGCACGAAAGTGCCTGGTGGGCACCTTTGAATTGTTTCTATGCGGGTTTGGCGGGAAGCGCTAAAACTTGCATAGGGCCGATTCTGAGGGTGTTACAGAGTGGTATCAGAGCTCAGCAGTTGCGATACCCCACAAGTCCAGCCTGTAGGTTAACCTAGCTAACGGCCGAAGTAGAGCGTCAAAACTATTTTTTGCAAAATCGGTTGGATAGTTCTGATTAGGTCTAATTTTACTCCTTACCCCTCTGCCGCTCTCCTCTCACCTCTGCGTGTTTTGAATCCGCTCTCTTCTCTCTCTTCGAGTCCAGGATTTCTCGTGGTTGGGTTCCATCGTACCTTCAGGGTTTCGCTTCCTCCTTTGGTAACGGTGTTGCTACATCTGGTCTTCATGCTATCCGAGAAATCCTTCGTCTGGTGGACTTCTCTTTGTTCCTTCTTGTGCCTTCCGGTGTTTTCCGACGCGGCGACATCATCTCTGTCAGATCCGATGCAGAGTCTGCATCACTCCTTTGTTTTTGAACCTCGATTGTCGAGACCTTCAGTCTGATTCCGAGAATGGTTGCACGCTTTTCTACTGATGGTGCAGAGTAATAGTTTGGGTGCGTGATGGATTGGCCCCCATGCCGACTACCCCTTCTATTCGCTTTGGTACATTGAAGTGGATGAGAATGCATCGGTTCTCTCTTTCTATCGAAGCTAGAGGTGGCTTTATTTGTTGATACCTCTACCTTCGACCTTTTTGTTCCCGGAGTGTTCTCTCGACGATCACGGACAACGACCTCTTGTTAGTGGTGTCGCGAAGATCTACACGAAGCGAGAAGATGCAGATCACCGACCTTCTTTCCGGTACCATGAGGCGGATCTCGAGGGCGAGATCCATTGTTAGTGGTGTCGAATTGTGGCGCCCCGCAAACCACTACTAGAAAATCGCGTTGTTTTTGTGCATTGCATCGTCATGACCGCATGCGCATGTCATCATGCCACATTGCATTTGAGCATCGTCATCATCATGCATGGTTTTTGTCTAAACTATTTTCGAAACGCCTAGTTTTGTTTTCTAAATACTCCCATCTTTATTCAAATTAAAACCCGGGTCTCCGGATTTATTTTGTTTCGTCTAACCACGGTTTTCAAACGTCCCGTTTTAAATAATAAAATATTTATTTTATTTTTAGGGGGCAGCCAAACCGGGCCGATTCGACCCAGTCGGCCACCCCCAGTGCAAACCAGAATTCCCCTGAATCCTTTTCCTACCCAATCCTATTCTACCCACTCTGCCTCCACCTCACCCCACCCAATAGCCTGCCGCCACTCTCTTCCCCCTATCCTATCCTACGCCGCCACCTCACCAACCCCACCCCAAATCCCCAGCGCGCAGCACACACACCTGCCCCACCCTGGCCGTACACACCGCATGCCCCTGCCGCACCCGGCCCCACCTGCCGTTTCCCGCCCCGTCCCCGGTTCCACCGCCCTGGACACGCCCCCACCACGCGCGCTCCACCCGACCCCCGCGGTCAACCACCACCAGTCCGATCCCCATCCCGCACGTCCCGCCCCGACCCACTCCGCCTGGCCCCGCGTGGACCCAGCACCCAGACCGCGTCCACCTCGCCGCCCTGCGTCGGTCACCGTCGCCTGCGCGTGGCCGCGTGACCCCTCTCCGGCTGGCCTCGCCCGCCTCGCCTTCAGCCGCATCGGGCGCCTCTGCCTCCTCTGGCCGCCGTCGCGCCGGCGACCCCTCCTCCCGCCGCCGGCCTTCTCTCTGCCTCGCCGGAGCCGCCTCTCCCGGCTTCCTCCTCTCAGGCCGCCCCGCCCCAAGCTCTTCTGCAGCGCCGCCGCCGGCCGCTTATCCCTCCGCCTCCGCGCCAGGCCCGACCCTCCCCGTCGCCTCTGCCTCCCTTCGACCAAGCTGCGCGGCCCCGGTCCCCTCCTTCCCTGAGCCTAAGCACCCCAGCGCGTGCCTCCCCTCGACGTCCACCCACCACCCTCGTCTGTCCCTGGCATGGCCCCCGCCTCTGCACCGAGCCCAGAGCGTCGCACCTCCCGCGCGTCCCCGGCCAGGTCCCACGTCAACCATCTCCTCCGTCCTGCCGCGTCGCCCTAGCTCGTCTTCCTCTGCAACCACCCTGCCTCCGCTGAACCCAGCGACGCGCCGCCCGCCTTCTTCCTGCGGTCTCGTCGTTCGGTTGCTGCGAGGGCCAGTACCTGTATTCCTGCTCAGATCTTCTGCAGACATGCGTGTATTTCTATGTGCTTGCGTGTGTTCTCCACCATGAACCGGTGTTGATGCTAATCCAAGACCACAAGATTGCCGACACCAAAACTCGTGCCATCGGTAGAATCATACCGGTTCCAAGTCAAGATCGCCTTCCTGGAACGCCATGACCTCCTTCAAGGATTCGATGGTGGAGACTCTGAAGACCGATCACGGCGTCCTCCTCCCTCGAGGATCCGAAGACCGAACCCTGGCGCGCCAAGTTCTTCGACCCCGAGGACCGATCCATAGATGCGTGAAGTACTTCCTCGAGGACGCCAAGTACTTCACCCCGGACATCGAGACCCTGAACGACAAGTTCTCCTTCCCGGAAACATTGACGCTCGTGCGACAAGATCTACTTTCCAGATCCGAAGACCCCGGTACCCGATCTACTCAAGTTCGCCATCGCGAGTCCGAACTTCATCGTTTCCACTCTCGAACCCTGAGACCGGACCCCAAACCACATCGAACCCCAAGTTCGTCGACCCCTATGTGTGATCCCCTTTCCCGAGCCCTATTTTATAAAAATGTAATATAAACTTGTGCATCTTACATTATTCATGCTTGCACACATCTCATGTGGTTTGGGGGCATTATGCCGATTCACCTCATAATTAAATATGGGACCCATATGCGGGCAAATCTAGTCTTATATTGGTCCCATTTAAATTTGTGTAGCGAACCGGTGTTATCTTTTGCCTTGTTAAGACAACCTTTAATTTGCGGGGTAGATAAACAACATGAACCTATTAATTAATTATCGGGACCCCGGTTCCGCTTAATATTGCCTAATTGCATCGCATCTTGCCATGTCATACATCATACATGCATCATGCTCGATCTTCTGCCGTAGTAATAAATAGTGTATCCGGTGTTTCCTCTAGTGCTTTGCTTCTTCACGGACTAGGCCGATGAGTTGATGCGAGTATCGACCCGATCTTCAGATGAACCTTCGGCAATGTTTTCAGGCGAGCATCTCCCTCTTTCTACCTATCTTACTTTTCTAGTATTTATTCCCTCCTGTTGATCTATTGCTATCTGTGTTGCGATGCTCTAGTTTTCGTACCCGTGATATCCCTTGCAGCCTTATATTGCCTTGGACACCTCCTATTACCTGTTGTTTGGTAGATAGTTGGACCTGCGCGTCGTAGTCGCTTGCTCAAGTGTTGTTGCGTGTCAAGTACCACAGTTGTTGGAGTATTGCCGCATGTTTAATGTTGGAGTTGATCAAGACTTTAATTACTGTTTAACAACTAAAATTGAAGTAGGTAAATGCAGAGGCACAGGTGGGCAATAGATGTTATTTGGTTTTTAACCGTCCACTTGTGTCCCGTAGGACCCCGAGTACTTGATACCTGTTCCTTGAATATTCGCGCTATCCACATCCGGGAGGATTATGGGACCCTCCCTGAGCCAGAGCTTGATTCATTCTTATTTCTTGGGGCCACAAACTAGTTTGAGGTTTTATTTACTATCCTGTACTTCTGCCATGCTTTACTGCTTTATTTACGATTGTGCGATGTACTGCACCTGTACTGTTTAGGATCGGGACACGTTTTCGCGGTATCGACAAGCCCAGTCACACTTTCGGGTTCCCAGTCGTTTACAGCCGTCCACCCAAACCTTGAGTCCGTCTCGGAGTCAGCTAACTTCGTTGCGGGTAGCTTAATGGGGTGGCCCCCTGAAATATTTCTGAATCTGGTGATTGCTTTGTCGTGAAGGCCTCGTTGGGTTTTGATTTGGTTTTTCCGAGGTTGATCGAGTGTGTGTTGCTATTTGTGCACCCCTGCAGGGTAAAACTTTCTGAAAGCCGTGTCCGCGGTTATGGACGACTTGGAGCACAGTATCTCGATCATAGACAACTATAACTAAAGTAGTGCTACAAATTTGACTTTATAATGACTAGTAATCAGCTTCACTATAATGGAATGGCTAAATAAAACTGCCAACAATTGCTTGATTGGGTTGTCGCTTGCTACCATTGTATCTGACTAGTAAGTATTGCAACTATAACGGAATGGCTAAATAAAAGTACCAACAACTGCTGGGTTTTGGGATATCTCATGCTAATTGTATTTGACTAGTAAGTGTCGCAACTACAACGGAATGGTTAACTAAAATTGCCCACTGCTTATTATATCAGGATGACTATCTATACCTGACTAGTAATTGCTGCAACGATAACTGAATAACTAAAACTGCCAACTGTGTGAGTTCCTCGGTTGACTTCTTCGTTTGGTCTCGAGGGGGAAATACCAGGATGGGTATGTTTGGTGGTAGAATCAGGTTGGTTCCGAATAGGTCTTTCTTACCCCTCTCTGATAGCCGCTAGTTGTTTCGAGTCTCTATAGGTTGTTTAGTGCATGCTGCGCTGCCGCTCAGTCCACCATACCTATGTAGGCGAGGACCGCCGAATTCTAGCCTCGCCGTGTACTGGCCTCAGTACTGACCGCTCTCTCTTTTTCCTTTGCCCCTTGTCGGCACCCCTTTTGTTTAAGCAGGTTTGAGATCGACGTCGTTAGCAGGGTTACCCTTCCGGCTTGGCCTGGGCAGGGTTATGGACGCCATTGGTTATTCTTCAGGGCTCTTAGCCCCATTTGCATCTTGTCTGTAGTTGGACGCTCTATCGTTTTCAAGGTGATTTGGATCTTTGTTCAGTATATCTGTATTCTTGACTCTTGGAGTCGTGTTGTATATATATCTGTTCTGTGGGTCCCATCGAGGACTGTTGTGTAATGTTATTACTTCGTTTTCCACCCGCACGAAAGTGCCTGGTGGGCACCTTTGAATCATTTCTATGCGGGTTTGGCGGGAAGCGCTGAAACTTGCATAGGGCCGATTCTGAGGGTGTTACACGACGTTGCTGGCGCGGGCGACGTTGCTGGCGCGGGCGACGAGGCATGCATGCCTTGCACGTCGATCGGAGGGGCGTTGGCTTGTACGTCGATCGGTACCTGCACAGGAGCAGCAAAGGAAACACCAGGAGGGTCAACTGGCAACAAGGAAGTGTCATAAATACGCGTGTTAGTATTCTGAATAACTGGCTCATGCGAAGGAAACGCGACAGGAAGCAATTGTGACACGTCAACAGTGATACCCGGTGTGGCATAGGGGAAGACTTTCTCGTCAAATATCACATCGCGAGAGACATATATCCTACCGGTGCTGCGATCTAGACACTTATAGCCTTTATGCATAGGACTATATCCCAAGAAGACACACATCTTGGATCGGAATTCAAGCATACGAGAATTGTACTTTCGCAAGCTAGGCCAACAGGCACACCCGAATGTGCGCAAGAAGGAGTAGTCAGGGGCAACCTGAAGAAGACGTGAGATAGGAGTGGTGTTCTTAAGGACAGGAGTGGGCATACGATTTATGAGGTAACACGCCGTGAGAAAAGCTTCGTCCCAGTAACGAAGAGGAAGAGAGGAGTGAGCAAGTAAAGCAAGTCCTGTCTCTACGAGATGACGGTGTTTGCGCTTAGCAATCCCGTTCTGCTGGGATGTGTGTGGACAGGAAACACGGTGAGAGATGCCTGTGCGCTGAAAATAAGCGTGAAGGCGATGATACTCCCCTTCCCAATCGGACTGAACGGCGCGAATTTTGGTGTTGAGAAGATGCTCAACATGATTCTGAAAACATAGAAAATACCCTCAACATCAGACTTATTCTTGATGAGATAAATCCAGCAATAGCGACTGTAATCATCGATAAAACTCACGTAATACTTAAAACCCCCAGAGGAGGGTAAGGCAGGCCCCCAAACATTAGTGTGCACAAGCTCAAGAGGAGAGTGAGTAATACTTGAAGAATTATTATATGGTAATTGATGACTCTTGGCGCGTTGACACGCGTCACAAACAAAAGACTCAGAATCTGAAGAACAAGGCAAATCATTGGACCTAACAATGTTTTGAACTACTTTATTTGACGGATGTCCTAGACGATGGTGCCATTGGGTGGGCGTGATCCTGGCACCGGAAGAGGCATGACGACCATGAACGGAGGCTCGATCAAACGGAAGAGGGTAGAGACCACCACGACTTCTACCTTGCAGGAGGATTCTCCGCGTTGCTTTGTCCTTAACAAGAAAGAAGTATTTATGAAACTCAATGAAAATGTCATTGTCACAAACGAGGCGATAAACAGAAAGCAAATTCTTGCTAATGTCAGGAACATGGAGAACATTTGTCAAGGCAAGGGATCGCGTAGAACCAGTTAAACGAGAATGACCAACATGCGTTATAGACAAACCTGTGCCATTGGCGACCTGAACCTGATCCTTGCCGTGATAGCGCTCGTGTGCGTGGAGACGTTCGATGTCGTTGGTGTAGTGGTCGGTAGCGCCGGAGTCCATGATCCACGGACTGCCCTCGTGAAAAGTGGAGGTGGAGGCGGTGTTGCTCGAGCGGGGGGCATCGGATTGATACCCCTGGTTGAAACGGTTGCGGCAGGCTAGGGCGTCATGCCCCCATATGCCGCAGATCTGACACTGGGGGCGGTAGCGGCCACGGCCGCCGTTGCCACGTCCACGCCCTCCGTTTCCCTGCATGTTGGAGCCGTTGGCACCGCCGCCATTGCGGTTGCCACGGTTGTCCTGGTAGACACCTCCATAGCCACCGTTGTAGTGGTTGCCGCCACCACCACCCCCTCCAGCAGGTTGCTGCTGGCCACCGTTGGGGCGACCGCCGTTGCCGTTGAAACGGCCGTAGCTAGGAGCGTTGTCGAACGGACGACCACCACCGCGCCCCTGATCGCCGCGTCGAGTGGCAGAGTTGGCTGACGAAGAGAAGTCAGCGGCCTGAAGATTCTGCTCGCGGATGGACTCGCAAGAGAGCAGCATCGAGTAGAACTCGGAAACGGAGATGGACTGGCCGGTGTTGTTCAGGACGGTGAGCGATTGCTGAAGACCTTCAAACTGCGAACCGAGACCGACCACCATGTAGTCGATCAACTCATCCTCGGGGACGGGGCTGCCAACCATAGCCAGAGCATCGGAGAATCCTTTCATCTTGTTGAAGAAGTCGGTGGCGGTCATGTCGTGTTTCTTCAGCGTCGTCAGCTGACGCCGGATCTGACGGACACCTGCCCGATTGTGGGCGGAGAACATGGCGGTGACGGTGCTCCAAACGGCGGCGGCGGTGGTGCGCCCTACCATCTGGGCGATGATGTCCTCGGCCATTGAGCCAATCAAGATGCTCATGACCCGCTGATCTGTATACCACCAGATGGCGTAGTCTGGGTTTGCCTGGGTCGTGGCGGCTGCGCCCGTACCGGTAGTGATCGTCGGCGATGGCGCCTTGCAGGACCCGTCGAGGAAGCCGAGCCAGCCCTGGCTGGCGATGTTGGGGACAACCTGTGTCCTCCACAATAGGTAATTCGTGTGATCAAGGCGCACGGTGACGGTATTGGTGTACTGGGTGGGAGCGGTGGTTGGAAGAGAGGAGGTGAGGCCATGGGCGCCGGCGGCGAGAGAGGAGGTAAGGGAAGAGGAGGCGGCGCCGATGGTGGTGGAGAGCTGCATCGCGGAGGAGGAAGACATCGCGGCGACAGAACCCTAGATCGGGAACGCGTGCTCTGATACCAAGTCAAAAACAATATTTGCCGTGATCTCCACATTGGGGATCTCCTCTCTTTATTGATCAACTTGGGACACAAGCCGGATCACAAACCGATCTCTGGCTGGTCGTACAACACGTACATGGTACGGACACGTGCACAACACGTATACAAACACATCTATCTCTAACAAAGACAGCAGGGTGTTGAGAATTAGGGCATGTACAATGATTTATCTTTGTCTTATCTTAGTAATGCAATGTAGGATACTACCTCCGTTTCAGGTCTTAAGGCGCACACGCTTTCCAAAGCAAAGTTTGATCGAAAGAATTGAACAACAAAATCTTGATTATATTGTACATAATTAGTATCGTTGGATTCGTATTGAAAAATACTTTCCAGTGATACTAGTTTTATACCAAAAATCTTTACGTATTTAGAGTAATTCTTGGTCAAAGAAAAAACACGCAAAACGAGGACGCCTTAAGCCCTGAAACGGAGGGAGTAATTTCTAAGTTGGAAGACAGAATAAAAAAGTTTTTCTTCTCTTAGCTAAGAGATAGCAACGATAGGTTTCACCACATATTTAGAAATATATATCATTAAAGATAAAATTAAAAAGATAATTCATTGTATATTATATTTTATTGTCATATCAAAATTACGTGATATGTTTAAGACAAACTATCTTATGAACCATTATACTTTTTTACGTTGAACTGTGGCTGCCTCGGAGAATAGATGGATCTGCCCTCGCTACGAACATCTTTAGGAGGAGGTAAAAACGGTAACCATTGTACTGTTGCATACACTGTAGTTGTATCATTACCCCCACGTCCAAATTGTAGTGTCAAGCATAGAGTACTAAACTATAATATACTTATTAATTAACCAAGGACTGTCCTCACTTGGAGGTTCGCCCTAATTTAATTAACGATTTCCAAGAGTACGTGTGTGCTAGATGGTTCATACGGTACACATATAATAATACCCGTATAAAAAAGATGATAGGCTATAATTTCTGTCTGCTAGTAGATGTAGTGTAGGTTGATATACAATTGTACTACACCGATAATTTTGGTTCCGAAGTGACTAGCCTTTTCCTAATAGTTCTATTTTTGGGTGAACTCGCTGGCTCGTTAATTAAATATGGTATCAGTGTTAAGAGGTCTCAAGTTCAAGCCCTGGCTAATAGACTAAATTATATAAAATAGTTACGGCCTTTCGAAACCTCATAGTAGTAGAAATTCAACCCATAGAGGTTGGAGACAACGGAATATGCAAGACATGTCACTTGACCCACTTTATCTTCCCTTCTTTCTTTAAACCTCATAGTAGTAGAAATTCAATTACATCCTGACCTCACGTGCACCTAGGTGAACAGATAATAAAATAAAAATAGCATTTTTGTGAAAAAAAATCTGAATTTCCTTGGCAACAACACACGGATTGATTGTGCTACACTGGTGGAAACGAGGCATTTGGTTGACCCTGGAAATGGGCTTAAGAACCGGTGTTAGAGGGGGGGTCGTACCAGCGTGGCCCGTGCAGCAAAAAAGAGCTCCCCCTTTAACACCGGTTCGTGGCATGAACCGGTGTTAAAGGCCCCTGCACCAGTGGCCCGCGCACCCCCCCCCCCCCCTTAACACCGGTTCGTGGCTTGAACCGGTGTTAAAGGGGGGGCTATATAAGACACCACAGTCCACGCCCTTCTCTTCCATTTTTTCACTCTCTCATTTTGAAGCCTAGCAAGAGGGTGTGAGGTGTGCTAGTTTGTGTTTTTTTCTATGCACAAGAGGTGTTCGGTGAAATGCCTGAGAGCTCAAAATAAGTTTTCTCGTTGCTCTTTCCTTCTCGATCGAGGTCAGAAACTATCATTTCATGTGTCATTGATGTAGTATATATAAATGGTCATCTCCCTTAAGAAAGAGGAGCTCAAAAATCTACCAACAAAGATGCGAAGATTGCACAAGTGGTACCTTGATTTCTGCAAGACGAGAAAGGAAGAATAGATCACGGCGCATATAAGAGATCAGATTTTCTGGTGCGGAGACGATCACCTTCAACATTCAAGACTTGCATTTTCTATTCAATCAGAAGGAACTCGACAAAGCTGCCATCAACCTTTATTGTGTGTAAGTACTATTTCTTTAATTTCTATCTCATCTCATTCAATTTATTAATTGCATGTATATATATATGCTCACCATATATTTATATATATACTATTGTGCAGGAAAAAGATTATGGAATGCATGAAAGGAGGCCCTTTTGACATTGTGTTCGTTGACCCAAATAGAGTTCATGAACAAGTGGTAAGAGACAAACCCGGGCAAACAGAAGATTTCTTGCTAAGGTCTTTACTGAGACAACAAACCAAAAGGGAAATACTATTGCCTTACAACTTCTCGTGAGTACTGTTATCCTCTCTTGTACACATTCTGTTTCGGCTTACTCGATGTTAAGTTTAACTGATGATGAGTTATGCGTGCGTAGGTTCCACTTTATTCTGGTAGTCATTCAACCTGACTCAGGAAAAGTCATTGTCATGGACTCGTTACGAAAAGAAAAAGAGCTATGGGCAGACTTTAGAGAGATGCTCTAGAGGTAATTTCAATCATATTATCGCACTAGATCAGCAACTTTCGTGACAACAAGTAATTAATTACTCCTTTATCCATTTTTTTGCCGGACAGGGTTTGGAAAAGGTTCACGGGCAGGACTGTGGGTGAATGGTCAGAAGAACTAAAATTTGTAGACCAAAATGTAAGTAATACTAGCTAGCTAGGTCTGCGTATCTCTTTGATTCTGCTTCCAATTCCATTATATCATGCTTTATTGATTATTTTGATTGAACTCTCTATTCTCATAAAGTGCGCGCATCAGGGATACGGCAATAACTTATGTGGGTACTATGTTTGTGAGTTTATTCGCAACACGATATGTGCGACGGGCCAAGCCGCACTAGAACAACTTAGAGTAAGTAAACAAAGTACACAACATTATTTTATTACCATCAATTGTGTTGAGTTTTATTCTTATATATATATGGACCCCATTCTTCATATATATTCAGATCGAGCGGATGCGGGACCAACTCCTACCATTTGACCGCATACGAGCCATTCAAGAGGAATTGGCAGGGTTCATGCTTGATGAGGTCGTCACGCCTGGCGGAGAACTCTTTAGATATCCAACAAAATGAACGTTGTATATATGCTTGAACGTGTTTGTCTTGTACTTGATGCTTCAACGTTTACGGAGAATACCACACAATGACGATGTTTGTGTATAATAATAGTTGCTTAATTATTCATGTACTCGTATGTAACGATGACGATGTATGTGTATACCGCTCCTGATCGATTCCCCCCCCCCCTCCCCGTCCCCGCCGCGCCGCAGAAATACGCCCAGAACGGGGCAGGGGCAGAACTCTGCCGCGGCAGAGATTTAGGCCATTTTCCTGCCGCGGCAGAGATTTATCTCTTTTTCCTGCCGCGGCACAGAACCTTTAACACGAACCGGTGTTAAAGGGGTCGTGCGCCACCCTTTAACACCGGTTCGTATAAGAACCGGTGTTAAGGGGGGGGGGGGGGGCTTTAACACCGAAACCGCAACAACGATTCTATAACCGGTGTTAGAGGGTTCTCCAAACTGGTGTTAGAGGGGTACGTGTGCACTAGTGCTACCTCGTGTAAGGTTTCATAATGTAATGGAATTTGTGGTACTCCTTGCAAATGAAAATTTGTGCACCAAGAAGCTTAAATGATACTCAGATTTTTTGTGCTATTTGAAAAAAATTGAGCTCTAAAAGGCTGCGGATGTCATTTATTCGGTGATTTTTTGCACGTATATGTCTGTTAGCCAATGTGAGAGACAAACCTCTGAGGAGCGGAAATTCTACACACAATTCCTTAAATTCCAGGCAAAGTTTGTACTAACGGTGACATGGTAGGGATTTCACATAGAAAAAAACATGTTAGCCACAAACCTGAAAATACTACTATAATAGTGCAAAATTAACTTAATCAGGAAATATTTAAAACATATAAAGACTGAATTAGGCACATAAAAATATGATAAAACCATAATTTTAGGAGAAGTCAAAACATTATTTAATATTCTAGAAAAGCTAGTAAATTCTAGAAAAGCTACTTAATATGTGAAAGTTTGAAAATAAAAATGTATAAAAGTAGAAGAATATAACAAAAGTAATTTATAGAAATAAGAAGATCTGTCTTGCCCTAAAAGAGGAAATAATTTGTGTGATCTTAAAACTAAGTGTCTTATAATTATGAGAACAAAATGCTGTTTTTTCACCAGTACAAGTATAAAACCTAGTGTCGGAGACTAAATACCATGTGTGCAAAACCATAAGGTTCAGAGACCAAATTTATCTGTCCACAAAATAAGGACCACATTTTTCTAGTGTAGAAAATAAAGAGTAATAATTAGGAGATAAAAATACATTTTTTATCCATAGCAGTTTAAAAGCACAACCATGTCATCTGTCATTCTTCTTTAACTAGGACCAGAGACCAAATATAACTCCCCCTAAAAAAGGGAGCCAACTTTGTATGACATTAAAAATTAAGAGTCTAACAATTAGTGTACAATCTCTTTTCAGAGGTAGCAGTTTAAAACTGAGCTATGCAAGCTAGGCCTCGAAAACACGGTTCAAATTCAGAATGATCCTGTCCTTTCTCTCACTATACTTAGTACTTATATCTGACACAGTGTAATACAATACACTCACTTTTTTGAATACTTAACTCTACTTTAGCCTCGAAGCCGAGTATGTTTAGAAGCTTCGAACACTGAACTGACCTGAGTATAAATATTGCATTCCCTATGCTCTTAGCCACTCAGGCACGGCGCCACAGAATGTGCACTGGAGTACTAGCATACGAAGTCATGAACACCTGTTAGACAGTTAGGGAGTACTACATATAGTATGTATTTTCTGTATATCATGCGGTTCACTTACAAAAGCTCCAAGTAGAAGAACAAGAATAGTTACAACCATTTGGCTAGCATTTTAGGTACTTTGCTAGCATTAGAATTCTTAGAATTTTTTCCTATTTGGGTTGTTTTGATCCGGATGATTGAATCTATAGGTATTTTATCTAAGAATTCCTTTTAGGTTATATTTCTGAGAAAAGTTTCCATCTACTCAAACCTCCTGCGAATTATCTTTGTGTTCTTCCGCAGTGTAGTGAAATACTCCCTCAGTTTCAAAATATAAGATGTTTTACCTTTTGTGAAACAAAATGTATTTAGCCATCTTTAAGTGTGTAGATTCAGAGTGAAAGATACATTAAAAGGCGTTAAGATACATTCGTTTCACAAAAGGTAAAACATCTTATATTATAGAACGAATGGAGTAAATCCAAATTCTATACTAGTGTTGAATAAGTAACTTTCATAGTGTAACTAGTAGACTTGAGTATTTGAGTAGAGCTGGTTTGTGTACTCTCTGAGACGTCTATATCTGACAGAGTATTCAGTTCATAGACAATCATGAATTCGGCCATGATTGATGCACGGTGGGCATTGGAACGTACTAGGTTTTGTTTCGAATATTAGTAGACCTTATGATTTGCTATGGTAAGAAAGCGTGCAGTGTTTCTACCATGTACACAGATAAGGGAAGGGGACATATAAATAATATAACAGTACCACGTTACAGTTTTTGTCTTGAGAATTCAACGTCTTTGTACAATCCTACGACGTGTGTACTCATGAACCCTGTCGTTGCTTTGCCTTCTGAGCTGTTGCTCTTAATTTGTTCAGTCCCATTTTCTCTTTTTGCTTTGCTGAAAAGAACATAAAGATCACCTTCGTCTACCGACGTCTCAAAACACACTCGCCTGTCTTTCTGGGTATACTTAGCCAGGCTAATCCTCTAGCTGTTCTGCAATAGAAAGGAAAAGCAAAAGATTTCACCATTAGTGGTGACTTCTTTTGAACGGTCCATTTGTGGTGAGTGGTCTAGCTACCTTCTTCTTTGGCATCAAAATCTTCTTATTTTTCTCATAGATCTCGTCTTCTTTTATAAAAAAGTTGCCCAGTGAACATGCATTTTGCCCACTAGATAGCAGTACGACGTACTATGTAGATCTCATTTCACCCAAGTCCTCACTAGACTGAATTAAAAAATAATTAAGTACAACTTTTGTCAGCTATTGTACTTGCGCAGTGTCTTCATCTACACTCTTCAAAGATCGCGAATACCAAACCCACTTTTTCTTCCTTGACGAATGTTTTAGAAATGGTAAGTGATCTTTCAACTTCTTTGCAAGAGATTTTATATACTTTTGGGGAGAAAACTAGCATACACTTCATTTTCTAGCAAAAAGTGAACTTGTATACTTGTTTATTTCGTCCGACCTTCATTTCCAAACAGATGTCATGGTACAAAATGAGTTGTATCGTGCATGACCGATGCCAAGATCCACCTAGGGGCTCAAGTGGTCATGTGGATATATGTCTATTAGTAGTGTTTGTAGTGGGCCATGGGTGAATATAGATCATACATACTTGAGATATTCTTCTTTTAAAAAACCATGATGTTTTTTAGGCGAATATCGCATTGTTTACATAGAACTCGTGATTTAGTTCATATTATCTATCTGTTATGGCATAGACAAGACATATGATTCTATCTCATTTAACCGTAGGCCGTACAGTCTCTCATATCCAATAGGAAGCATCGATAATGCAGGATACAAGAATAACGAAAATGATCCGAACTAGGCGGCTTATTCACAAAAAAATTAGTCGGTCGCCTCGCTAAAAAATGTTCTGCTCCCACACAGACCTCCTCTCCTCCACCTCTATTCCCCTTTTGCTCCCTCTTGTCTTTCCTCAACACTAGAGAACCTCTGACCGCCCCGGTCTCTCTCGAGGGCCTTCCCCTCCAAGTTCACTTCATCCTCTCACTCCTTGCTTTCCTCTACTATTTTATTTGTCGATAACCATCCACCACATCAGGTATGGTACCCAGCAAAATATGAACCATACATGTGCTAACATCACGCTTGGTTTCAAACCATGTAACCAAGCTCTGATAGAAGTCAGGACGGCAGGGGATGGGTCGAGGATCACCCCCTCCCCCTCCTCCGTGATAGGGCTCCGGCCAGCTCTTGAATCGACGAAGAGCAAAACCTCCATTGTTGATGATGGAAGTTAGTGACTTTTGGCATTTTTATGTTGCAAAAGGGTACTTACACTTGCGTCCTAAAGGTCCTAGGTTTGAATTTGCCTCCTTACATAATACATTTTTGAACGTTTTATCGCAACCAATGGATATTTGTTGCACGCCTTGGAACTTTTGCTGCATGAGTATATTTCAATGTTGCAACGGATAAATTATCTTGTACAGGAGTGTAGAGATATGTATCGCAACTATGCAAGTGGGAAAGAAATGCAATGGGGAGTTTTATTAGAAATGGTTGGAGGCTAGATATGCAAGGTTTTCAGTAAATTGGACTATTTGGAAGTCAATTGATCTCTCTCCGCTGCAGCACAAGGCTAATGCCGTTGTATCGGGACCTTGTTTTCTTTTGCTTGCAAGTTGGTTCGATAAATTTTCCGGTCCTCCCCCCACCCAAATTCACAAAACACCATACTTTTAGCGAAACTCCTTCAAACACGACACTTTAGTGTCCGATTCCCGGACGACGGACCATCTACCAGTGCGTTGTGCTCTCATGCCACTCATGGACAGTTGATGTTCCTGTGTTTTGTTAGGGTACCAATCGTGCACGTGAATCGTTCGGGAATCGTCCTGTGTATAGCACGACTATATTTTTTAGAGGAGTTTGCTTCGACCATCCGTGGCAATCAAGCAGTGCGAAACAGCTAGCGTGTATTTTTTGAAAAGAAACGACCAGGAAATGTAAAAGGTATGGTCCCAATGTGCTCAAGTGACTACTAAATATATACCCCTATACGTGCATCGCTTTCTTTTTCGGTGTACCGTGAGTTGAGGGCACGAGAGGGGCGCGTCGCTTTGTTCTAGCTACGAGCATGCATGCATGCGGTGAATCTTGGAAGAGAGTGGGCCTTCTTCCTCTTGTCACTGTCTTAGTCTCTAGTGGGAACCATGCCTAGCCGCTTTCTAGATTCTAACCGGCACTAACCCATAACATGTCTGCTAGCAGTAGTAGTAGTAGTAAATTACGCTTTCTTGGTCGTGGCCCCTATTCGCAATATACAGAATATACATTCAGCTTTGTAGTACTGCTAGTGGCTAAATGTGTGCTCCCTTTTTCTCTATTTCTTGGATGGCCAGTTGAGCCGACGAGATACTCCTGTACCTGTACATGGGAAGGGAACAGTGGTGTGCTGATCTGGATTGCTTTTAGAAAGCTTCAGTGCAGGTGATCTAGAGACTAGCTATGAAGTGTCTGACAGCTTGCACCGTTGCGGACAGAAGGCATTATGGCAAGAAAAATAACTTGGAGGTTAGGAAACTATTAACTTCATAAAGGTGTTACTACTGTCAGTATAACAAATGTGCCAGTGTAACAAATAATCATAGTGTTAGTGTCACACATGTGTCCTTGTTAGAGTTGTTAGTATAAAACCATCATTTTCGTGGCATTTTTTTTCCGAATGGTACTACTTGACGATTTGAATCCAAAAAACCACCACATTAGAACTAAGTTGTTGCAAAAAAAACTAACTATGAATTGATCGCGAATTGACGGCGAAACAGACCGGTGGGACCCACTTGTCAGGGGCTATGTGTTGACGTGGACTAGGACCCACATGTCACTCCAATTTTTTTAAAAATCAAATATCCAAAATATCAAGAAAAAATTCAAAAAACCCAAAATCTGTTCTGAGCATAGTGCACCGTTGCCACCCGGCCTGCCCCGTCCAGGAGTACCATTGACTCCGGCACCTCCACCGCCGTGCCCCTGCTCAGCTTGCACCGTTGTGGAAAGAAAGCATCATGGCAAAGAAAAATAACTTGGAAGTTAGGAAACTATTAATGTCGCAAAGGTGTTTCTACTGTCAGTATAACAAATGTGCCAATGTAACAAATGATAATAATGTTAACGTCACACATGTGTCCTCGGTGTCAATAAATTCCACATGACTTGAACTTTGGGACTTATCAGTTCCGCTCCTCCGTGCCACCTTGGTTATATCTTTTATTTTGACAAAGAGCATATATGAATATCGCGAGATATCAATTACACCAGCCTCTGCAACAACGTATTTTACTAGCGGATTTACGGATACACACAACCCAAAAATAAAAAGAATTACAATAAAAGAAAGTCCCTCTATAGTGATCTATTTCTTATAGCTGCAGTACTAACACACCTTGATTATGTTTTGCTATTACCTTGCTTAGTGTTTTAGCCCATTTATCATGCATCTTGTGAGTAACCCTTTGCTACATATCCCTATGTTTGTAAATAGGTGTACTTTTAGATTTTATCATAAGTCGGAAAGAATAAAAATTTGACCAACTTTATAAGAAAGATTAGCAATATTTATTATCACCATCCTAAAATGTAGTTTCATTATGACAATTTAATGTTATATATTTTTATGTTGTTTATAAAGTTAATCATATTCTATTTTTTTAAACATAGGATAAAAGGTAAAAGTACATTTATTAGCGGACTACGGGATTAATATTGAAACACTTTTAGTGAACATTTAATTCTCAACTCTATTACAAGTTATCTACCCATGCATGCATTGGCTACATTCGTTGTTTATTCTCCAAATAACGGAACATTGACGATTCCTTGTGGCGGTTCATCTGGGTGATGTCAAGCTACAAGATGTTTTTTTGCAAAATAGACCTCCAAGAGGTCGGTCTTATCAATATACAACTGTATAACCCAATTAATTTTAATTGTGTTTATATCAATCGCCATAGGACTTGGGGCCAAGATTTTCCTAGTTCCTTTTCATCAGTGGACTCCTGACGTCTACGAAGGAGCATGATTTGTACGACAAATTCCTACCTCTAATAAATAATTATGCGGTATAATATGAAGTAATACCATAAAAATAATGAGTAGTAATACTGTAAAATGGAAAAAAGGAAAAGAGCTCTATTTCATAACTGTGAACAAAATATTATGTTTTATACTTTACTCTTTACTATATTTTTCTATTTAAAGTTGGATTTCCACGTCTCATTAGCCAATTCCGCTCCACAAAGAATACATATGATAAAAGGGTAAATCTTATACTTATGACACAATAACTCTATGAATCCAAACCGCTAGTTAACTAATACTTGTAATAAGTTAGACATGAAGGAACAAAGGTTCTTTAAAAGCACTTATTTAATATCACTAAGAAAAATGATTTATTAAAAGCATTCACCTTTTTAAAAAACTGAAATTGTTTGAAATCGCCTAAGGGCCCAAAAAATTCGTTTTGATCTAATAATTATTTTGAGCTTTGGTTATGTTTTGCAGTAATAATAACGCCTAAGGGCCCCAAATATTCTTGAATAGGAATTATAGCATTGGGATGTTTTGAATTCTTGAACAAAACCAATTTGAGAACATATTTTTTCTTCAAATAAAAAAAAATTACCTATCAATTCGGCATTGAATAAAAAGGGAGGGTGCCCCTTTTCTAGTAAGTAGTTCAAACCATTGGTTGACTATCATGAGATAAGTTTTGGTCTTGAAATGTCTCCAAGTCAATCCTTGGGCTCCCTCCCCTCCTACATGTTTAAGAGTCGACCAGACTACGCTAGCCCAAGGCTTGGTAGCTCCCTATACATAGTATTAGTAGTTTAGGGCTAGATCGAATGGAGTTTGGCTTTATGACATTCGTGTGGAGTGATTCACTAGGTCTTGCGTGCCAAACCCAGTTTTTCGTTGTGGTGATCCTCCTCTCTTTGTGGTGCTCCATTGGATGGGGTCGAAGGCGGGGAAGAGCCTCAGCATTAGGATCTCCGTAAATAAGCCTATGGTGATCTGGAGGTGAGGCTTGTGTCCATAGGTTCTGTGTCTAGATGTTGTGGTGGAGGCACACTAGGAGATGTGGAATCGAAGGTCTTCTCCAGCCATGCTGCAAACATGGAGCTTCTGGAGTGCATCCTCAACAACTCATCCTCGATGGCTTAGGGTCTTATAGCTAATGACTTTTATGGTCGAAAGGCGGCTGCTCCGAGCTATGGGGATGGCTTTTTATTATTGCCATCTCACCATCTTCCTCCTAGTCGGCGAGCCAAATGGGAGTTTCTGGAGCTTCGTCGCAGCAAGCAATGCCTGGTTGTATCCAAGTGGCGTCGTCCCTGGCGACGACGTGGGTGGCCATGGTGTCGAGTTCATCATCATCAAAACCAATGAAGACATGTTCGTGTTTTATAATTAGTTTCAAGGTCCTTTTTATAAAATTTGAGGAGCGTGCTATAACTTTCTTTTTATTTGAGATCCTTTTTGTAAAATGTAAGCCCACCACTCATTATTAATGCACCTTCGGGATGTCATCCGGTGTTCAAAAAAAAGACTATCATGAGATCTTTTAGATCTTGTAAGAGGTAACTGATACGTCGTCAACGTATCTATAATTTTTAATGTTCCATGCTTGTTTAGTATCAACTTTGTTATGTTTTATCTACACTTGGAGGTATTTTTATACATTTTTTGGGACTAACCTATTAACAAGATACCGCAGTGTCAGTTGCCTGGTTTCTGTTGTTTTTGGTTTCAGAAAAGCCAGTAAGGAAATATTTTCAGAATTGGACGGAACAAAAGCTAAAGTCAATATTTTACCGGAGAGAACACATAGTTCGAAGTGCAGCCGAAGAGGGGCTAATACGTCCAAAACGTATCTACTTTTCCGAACACTTTTGCTATTGTTTCTCCTCTAAACTTGTGTGATTTGGATATAACTAACACGGACTGACGCTGTTTTCAGCAGAATTGCTTTGGTGTCTAGTTTTTGTGCAGAAAATCAACTTTCATGAAAAAATTCGGAAAATATGCCAAAACTCCTATTTTACCAGAAGACTCACGGAGCCAGAAGACGAGACGGAGGAGGGCCACGAGGGGCCCATATACCCTGGCCGCGCGAGCCAGGCCAGGCCGCGCCTGGGAGGGGTGTGGCCACCTCGGGCACCCCCTCGGCCTCCCTCTTCGCCTACATAAAGCCTTCTGACCTAAAAACTCCGGGGGGGTCGACCTTTTTCCAAATAGAGTTTCGATGCGCCGCCACCACCAGAAACCACGATTTGGAACCAGAAACTCCGTTCTGGCACCCTGCCAGGACGGGGAATTGGAGGAGATCATCGCCATCGTCATCACCGATGCCTCTCCATCAACCATCCATGTTTCCCCCATCCATGAGTGAGTAATCCCCCGCTGTAGGCTATGAGTATGGTAGGGATTGGATGAGTTCTATCATGTAATCAAATAATATTGTTAGGGCATGGTGCCTAGTATCTTTATTAGTGCTATTTGACTTTGTTGCAACTTGTTATGCTTAATGCTTGTCACTAGGGCCCGAGTGCCATGATCTCAGATCTAAATATGTTATTGATTCGTGATGATAGTATTGTTTGTGATCTTATCTGCAAGTTGTTTACAAATATCATTGTCCAGAATCAAAGGCCCCGAAGTGACAGAAATTGGGACAACCGGAGGGGATGGCTGTGATATGAGGAACACATGTGTTCACGGAGTGTTAATGCTTTGCCCTGATGCTCTATTAAAAGGAGTACCTTAATTGCCAGTAGATTCCCTTGAGGCCCCGCTGCAACGGGCTGGCAGGACAAAAGATGTTGTGCAAGTTCTCATTGCGAGCACGTATGACTATATATGGAACATATGCCTATGATTGCTTAGTAGTTGGATGCTTTATTTTATTTATCGGTAAATCCCTAGATCTTGAAGTTACATGAATAGTCTTGTCCATACAACGCCCGTCCATCCATCCCTTTGCCTACCGCACTCATATCCTACTGTTTGCTACTATTGTTACTACTGCCTTTGTTTTACTGCAGATGTTACTTTGTCGTTGCTACTACAAAACTATTGCTACTGGTAAACTATTATGAGCAAGACTATTTCCAAGTGCAGCTGAATTGACAAATCAGTTGTTAAGGCTTATAAGTGTTCTTTGGATCCCCTTGTGTCGAATCAATAAATAGGGTTATACTACCCTCGAAGACTGTTGCGATCCCCTATACTTGTGGGTCATCAAGACTATTTTCTGGCGCCATTGCCGGGGAGCATAACTTTATTTGTAAGTTCACTTGGATTTATTATTGTTCGCTGCTATTCTTTTCATTATGGGAAAGTCTCGTGATGGAAAGTTTCCTATTTTACCATCCACTACAAAAAGAGGTACAACCCTAAACACATCTGCTGCTCTTGATTCACCTTCTTTCATAAATAAGCTTGTTACATCACCACCACATACACATGCTACACACACTGCTACTACTGCTGAATCTGAAATTGCTTCTGATGCTCATGATGTTACTTCTACTGTGCTCGATGAGAGTGGTTCATTAGGTCATTTCCTAGATGCTACAATTGCTAGAACTATATTGGGAAACACTGAAACTCCTAGTGAAGGCACTATTACTCCTGTTAGCTCACCTGAGTCTAGAGAAAGTTATGATATCAATGATGGTTATATTGAAATGACTGATGAATTTATTGAAGAGTATCGAAACACACATGGTGCTAGTGCTATTAGGATTCTCCTTGAGAAACGTACTATTATACCTAAACTATCTCCTGATGCTAAGTTTGCTACTTCTCCCATAGACATTAAAGATAAAGATTATGATTTCTCTCTTGATTTATCCTATATAAACATTATTGAGAAATAACCTTTTTTGTGGGACTGAGAATGAAAGGGCTGTGGCACATATGAATGAGCTTTCCACTATGAGTGCCTTATTTTCTGATGATGTTAAGACGCGTACCTACTTTGTGGCTAAAATTATTCCTTTTTCACTAAAAGGAGAAGCTAAATCTTGGTTTAATAGTTTACCTCCTGGATCATTGATAGCCCTGATTACTTGATTGCTACATTCTTTTATAAATATTCCCCTCCTAGTGCTAGACATGCTGCTTTGCAGAAACTTTTTGATTTTAAACATGGAGAAGAGGATAAATTGCCTAAGTCATGGACAAGGTTCTGTGCCTTGATTCATGCACATCCTGGATGTCCATTAACTAAAAATGAGCTTCTTGATATATATTATAATGGACTAACTGATGAATCTAGGACATAACTAGATAATCTTGCTGATTGTGTTTTCAGGAAAATAACTCCTGCAGAAGCTGAAGAATTAATGGCTAAAATAAGCAAGAATTATGATGATTGGACTTCACTAGGCCAATTACACCTGAGCCTACTACACCTGAACCAATTATGCCTAAACCAACTCCAACACCAACACAAAAGAAGAGGAGAGTGATTGAATTAAATGATGAAGTGATGAAAGAAGCTAAGAGATGTCTTAAGGAGAAGGGTATTAGATCTGAAGATGTGAAGAATTTACCTCCTATAGAAGAATTATGTAAGCCAATTCCCCACTCATCTACTATTGAGGTACACTCTCTCCAACACTTTGATGAAGGTGATATTCCTTATGGTAAACCTCCTGATCAATGCTTAGAGGAACTTGACATTTTTATTGTTAAACAAGGTAATTTTAATAAACAAGTTCAGAATCATTTATTGGAAAACTCTAGAGCTATTAATGAGTTGAAAGATATTATGGAAAGAACTTCTAATGATGTTAAAATGCTTGTTAAACATTTTCAAATGGTTCAAACTCAAATTGATCAACTTGCTAAGGTACAAAAAGATATGCTAGTTAATGCTTCAGGAGATAAACATGCTTATGAAATTAGAACTAGGAGTGGTGCTACCACTCAGGATCCCTTATATCCTGAGGGACATCCTAAAAGAATTGAGCAGGATTCTCAACAAACTAAAAATAGAGGTACTTCTTCTAAGATAAAGAAAAAGAAACATAAAATAGTTGAGGAATCTTTTGAACCTATTGTAGATCCTAATAGTATATTTGTCTCTGATGCTGAAACTGAAAGTGGTAATGATAACAATAATGTCCTGATAAGGAAAAAATTGAAGAAGAACCTGAGAGATCCATTAAGAACACTAAGTACACTAAGGAAGATTTTATTGCTAATAAACATGGTAGTGAAAGAGAACCTTGGGTGCGGAAACCAATGCCTTTCCCTAATAAGAAACACAAGTCAAAGGAGGAAGAACACTATAACAAATTTTGTGAGTGGATGAACCCTTTATTTTTGCAAATTCCTTTTACTGATGCTATTAAGTTGCCTCCTTATTCAAAGTATATGAAGGATATTGTCTCTAACAAAAGGAAGATTCCTAATGAGGAAATTTATACTTTGCTTGCTAATTATTCCTTCAATGGTAAGGTTCCAAAGAAACTTGGTGATCCAGGTATTCCAACTATTCCTTGCTC
Source organism: Avena sativa (assembly GCA_916181665.1). Taxonomy (NCBI): domain Eukaryota; kingdom Viridiplantae; phylum Streptophyta; class Magnoliopsida; order Poales; family Poaceae; genus Avena; species Avena sativa. Next base: position 262,038,113 of record OV702284.1, on the reverse strand, counting down.
TATTAACAATAATTATGTTAGAACTGCTTTGTGTGATTTGGGAGCTAGAGTTAGTGTTATGCCTTTTTCTCTCTACAAGAGACTTCAACTAGAAAAATTGATACCAACTGGTATATCTTTACAAATGGCTAATAAGTCAACTACTATTCCTATTGGTATATGTGAGGATGTTCCTGTTCAAGTGGCTCATAATTTCTTGGTTCTAACTGATTTTGTTGTGCTTGAGATGCCCGAAGATGATAATATGTCTATTATTCTTGGGGGACCTTTTCTTAATACTACAGGTGTTGTCATCAATTGCAATCAAGGAAAAGTAACTTTTAATATTAATGACAAAGAGCATACTATCTATTTCCCAAAGAAGATTGATACGAGTTATGGCTTGAATTCAATTGAAAATATTGAGAGCATCAAAGTTGGAGAAATTTATTGACCCATTCCACAAGAAAATTTTGAAACTATTATGATTGGGACTATTACTATCAAGATTGAGGTAACATAATCATTTTGTGAAATGCAAAGTTTTGTTTCATATAAGATTGTTTTGGTAACAAGATGGTGCGCCTAGTTGATGTAGGTGCGCTTCATCGGAAAACCCCAAGAGCAAGGTGTGATGCAGCACAGCAGCAAGTCTTCCTTTAGTAAGAAACCGAGGTTATCGAACCATTAGGAGGAAAGAAACGTCACACAAGTGTTGCAAGCAACATGGGAACCTGCACAACACAAACTCAAGACTTTGCCCCAACGAACAGTGAGGTTGTCAATCTCACCGGTTGCTGTAACAAAGGATTAATTGTATGGTGTGGAAGGTGATGATGGTTTGCAGCAAGTAAACATGTAACAGTGGAAGATGTATCAATGGTAAAGATTGGACCAGGGTCCATAGTTCACTAGAGGTGCTCTCCTTAGATAAACAACATGGCATGAAGGGTAAACAAATTACAGTAGGGAAATTGACAGGAACTGAGCAAGGCATAACAATGCAATACTAGACAAAAAGATCCTATGAGATTCGATTGGGAAATACAACAATATACATAGACCTCCATCCAAATGCATCTATGACTAGAAGTCCACCTTCAGGTTATCATCTGATCCCCTCCAGAATTAAGTTGCAAGCAGTAGACAACTGCTTTAAGCAAAGTGTGTAAGGTAAACAATCCACTTGTTCCATGAACAAGATACCATTGTTTTCTCCATAGTGGCAATAGCACATCTACAACCGAAGAGATTTCTGTCACTTCCCTTGGAAACTAGAGGCATGAACCCACTATCGAGCATAAATACCCCCTCTTGGAGTCACTAGCAACTACTTGGCCAAGATAGCTACTAACAACGAAGAGCATGAAAGATCACAAACAATACAAACATGATAGAATCAAATAAACAAAACCATTAATCAATCTGATATAGTAATCTCAATATCTATCGGATCCCCGAAAACACAACATGCATGATTACAAATAGATTAGATCTTGATCATGAACGGAGCTCACACGATCTATACATGAAAGCACAAGGTGTAGATACAACCATCTAGCTACTACATGGACGCGTAGTCTTGTGGCTTCATGTTGCCCACGGTAAAATATTGACTTTGGCTTTTGTTTCGTCCAATTCCGAGAATATTGATTTTCTGCCTTTCTGGAACCAAAAACAGAAGAAAACGGGCAACTGGCACTGTGTCAACTTGTTAATAGGTTAGTTCCAGAAAAGATATAAAAACACCTCAAAGTGTAGACAAAGCAAAGAAAAGTAGATACTAAACAAGCATGGAGCATCAAAAATTATAGATACATTTCCGACATATCAAGCATCCCCAAGCTTAACTCTTGCTCGTGCTCGAGTAGGTAAGTGATAAAAGAATAATTTTTTAGGTGACATGCATCATCAAAACCAAGATCAAACCATTTGCAAGCATTGAAAGCTAGGATCAAAGAACTCTAAACATGTGCATGAAAGATGGAGTTCTAACAATAAGACAAAGTAACTATGCATGCAACATGGAAGGCTACAAACAAAGATCATGAATAACATGCATTGAAAAACGTTTGTTTGTTTCACATACAGAAAACATGGCATAGTGGCATTCAGCTTGTCCCTCATAGAGTAGCAAATAGATGCATAGGACACCTTCAAGTTCATAAGAGTGACTAGATACAAATAGCACAATAATAAGTAATATCACAATGTGCATCAATCAATAAGTTTTGGGACACTGCACACAGAATGACAACTATGCTCTCTTAATGGTGCCTAAAGGTAGAAGGTGGAGACTCAACATAATAGTGGAAGAAAGGCCCTTCATAAGGGAAGCAGGGATTTCAAGTTTCAAAAAGAGCTTCCAAAAATTATGGTATTGGTTAGCTTTCAGCCCTCATTGCCCCTATCATAAGCATCTTGAAGTGATTAAGGTTAAAGTGAACAAACTATGGAGTATATGCTTGACAAAGTATAAGTTGGCAATCTTATGTCCCTTGAATACGAGGGCCACACCTCATGCTACTCAACTTCAGTCACCTGTAAGTTCTTGTCATAGTAAGTACATGCGTATGATAGAGAACCGCCAACGGGGTACCCCTTGCACATGGTACAGGAGCTATCCCATAACCAAAATGACAAGGCAAGCAGACAATGAGCATCTTACCGATCTTTTTATTTACTATGTGCATAGCTTTTTATTGAGGATGCTTCACAGATAGCTCATTATGGTGATGCTGCAAGTTTCCACCATGATTAGGCATGGCTTAGGCTAGCGGCCCAGGCGTTTCTCTAACACAAAATACATAACTCTATGGACTTACCAGCTCCCTCTTTATTTCACACCGGTGACATCCATAGACAAAAGAACATGATATCAACTGTGTACAAAGTACAAGTGCAATGTTGAAAATGTTCCCCATGATAGCATGGTTCTGCTAATTCCAACGTATAAGTGCAAGCATATACAACAGAGATGACACAATGGTTCAAGTTTATTAGGGGCAAAGAATATAAAGTGTGCCATCAAGTTTGTGAGGGCTTTAATCACTAAGTTTTCACATAACAAAATACTTTTTAATTGGAAGATAACTGAAAACAAGAATATGCTTGGAATGGTGTAACACACCATGCATAGGAATTTATAGTGGACACTTTGGAATAACTTGGTTTCTTGGGAGTTGGAAGCAAGAGTAGAACTTACTCATACAAGTGGAGGCTAGCAAAGGATTGGGAGCAACCAACTAAGAGAGCAATAATGGCCATAATCATGCAGAGCAACAAAACATTACTAATCAAAGCATAGAGTGGTACTACAAGTCAAGGACTAAATGATCATAGAGGCTATGGCGACTTGTTCATAGTCATAACTGTAGGGATTCGTAGCATGGAAAACAAAAAATTTCTATCGCATATAATCAAACAAGCCAAGATCTATCTACTAGATTGTAGCAATGAGTCGATGGAATAACTCACCCTCGAAGATTCCAAAGTGTTTAACGAGAGCGGATTATCGTGGGTGATGTAGTCGTACTCTTCCCGATCTCAAGATCGCGTAGACGATCCTTCCGGCGCTGCGTTCCGGTAGCGCTCCCGCAGTCGGTCACACGTTCGGTACTCGACGAAGACCTTCCTCTCCCTTGTTCCAGTAGGCAGCGGAGGTTGTAGCACTCTCCTCGCGATTCCGGCAGCACAACGGCGTGGTACCGGAAGTAGAGGGGAGATATCGCAGGGCTTCGCCTTAAGCCGGAGCGAGTATGGTGGTGTATGAGAGAGTTCCTCGACGATCTAGAGTTTAGACACGCCGAGGAGGAGCAAGCCGGCGGCTAGGGTTTAGCTAGGCGGCGGCGGTTTGCCCTAGGGCCGGCGGCGGCTATGGAGGCGGCGGCGGCTTGGTACTAGGGTTTGGAGGAGAGGATCTTGTGTGTCTCTAGGAGGGAGCCCTGCCCCTCATTATATAGGTGGAGGGGCCGGCCGGCCAAGGGGAGGGAGAGGAGTCCCTCCCCAACTCGGCTTGGGTGGTGCGCCGGCGGTGGGGAGGAGGGACTCCTCCCCAACTCGGTTTCCTCCTCCTTTCCTCTTTCCAAAATTAGTCGTTTGACTTTTCAAACTAGGATTTGATTTAATCCTTTATTTTGTTCAGCGATGACACTTAGTACATGATGCAATCATACCAACTTGATATAACACATTCATGTACCCTTCCCCTCCGAAGTGCCGAACATTCCGGAACCTTCTAGAACATTCCCGATGAAAACACCGGAATCATTATCCAACTCCGAAACGGGACTTTCCTTATATGAATCTTATTCTCCGGACCATTCCGGATCTCCTCGTGATATCCCGAATCCCATTCGAGACTCCGAACAACATTCGGACTCTTTCTCATCATTCCATAAATACTCAAACAACGTCGAATCCTTAAGTGTGTCTCCCTACGGTTCGTGAATTATGCGGACATGATCGAGACACTTCTCCAATCAATAACCAATAGAGGAATCTGGAAATTCATATGGCTCCCACATATTTCTACGATTACTTTGCGATCAAATGAACCACTTACATACGATACCAATTTCCCTTTGTCTCACGATAGTTTACTTATCCGAGGTTATGATCGTCGGTATCTCTGCATACCTAGTTCAACCTCGTTACTGATAAGTACTCTTTTCTCGTTCCCGTGATATGTGATCCCTTGTGAGCCAGTCACATGCTTGCAAGCTAATTGGATGACATTTCACCGAGAGGGCCCAGAGTATATCTATCCGTCATATGGATGGACAAATCCCACTCTTGATCCATGTGTTTCAACCAATACTTTCCGAACACTCAATGCCACCTTTATAGCCACCCTGTTACGGTGTGGTGTTTGATGTCATCAAAGCATCCGTCCGGTAAAGGTGATATGCATGATCTCATGGTCGAAGGAATTAGGTTACTATGTATCAGAAAGCATATAGCAATTGAACTATTATAATGACTTGATCTTTATGCTACGCTTATCTATAGGAGTATGTCCACCATATCATTCTCCTAACGATATGATCTTGTTGTTAATAACATCTCAATGTTCATGATAGGGAAACCACAATCATTTATTAACCAACAAGCTAGTGATGTATAGAGGCTATACTAGGGACTTCAATTTAAGTTTACAAATCACACAAGTATTAATGTTTCCTTGTTAATACTATTATAGCATGAATGTAAACATTTATCATAAACACAAAGATATAATAATAACTACATTTATTATTGCCTCTAGGGCATATCTCCAACAGTCTCCCACTTGCACTAGAGTCATCTAATCTAGATTACATGGTAATATACCGAACACCCATGGCAGTTTGGTGCTGGTCATGTTTTGCCCTTGGGAGAGGTTTAGTCAACGGATCCGCCACATTCAGATATGTGTGTACTTCGCAAATCTTTATGTCCTCATCTTGGACATGCTCTCTAATAGCGTGAAAACGTAGCTTGATATGCTTCAGCTTCTTGTGTGACCTTGGTTCTTGCGCATTGGCTATGGCGCCCATGTTATCACAGTAGATAGACATTGGGTCCAGCGCACTAGGAACCACACCCAGCTCTGTAATGAACTCTTTCATCCATATCGCTTCTTGTGAAGCCTCCGAAGCAGCCATGTATTCCGATTCAGTTGAAGATCTCGCCACAACGCTTTGCTTTGCACTCTTCCAGCTAACTGCTGCACCATTCAAAATAAATACGTATCCAGATTATGATTTAGAATCATCCGGATCGGTGTTCCAACTAGCATCGGTGTAACCATTAACAACGAGTTGTTCATCACCTCCATAAGAAAGAACCATATCCTTAGTTCTTCTCAAGTACTGAAGGATGTTTTTGACCGCTGTCCAATGATCCACTCCTGGATCTCTTTGATATCTGCTAGTTAAACTAACATCATATGCAATGTCGGGTCTGGTACATAGCATGGCATACATTAGAGATCCTATGGCTGAGGCATAGAGAGTCTTACTCATCCTTTCTCTATCTTCTGCCGTTGTCGGACTTTGAGTTTTACTCAAGGTCGTATTGGGCAACATGGTCAAGAACCCTTTCTTGCTACCTTCCATTCCAAAGCTCTTTAGAACTTTGTCCAAATATGTACTTTGTGACAATGATATTAGGCGTCTTGATCTATATCTATAAATCTTTATGCCTAATATGTAAGCTGCTTCGCCAAGATCCTTCATTGAAAAACTATTATTCAAATATTCCTTGACACTATTAAGAAGGTCTACATCATTCCCAATCAACAATATGTCATCTACACATAGTATTAAGAATGCTACATAGCTCCCACTCACTTTCTTGTAAATACAAGCTTCTCCATAAGTTTGTATAAAACCAAAACTTTTGATTACCTTATCAAAACGTTGATTCCAACTTCGGGATGCTTGCTTCAATCCATAGATGGACCGTTGAAGTTTGCATACCTTGTTAGCATCTTTAGGATCGACAAAACCTTTGGGTTGCATCATATACAACTCTTGATCAATGTCTCCATTGAGGAATGATGTTTTGACGTCCATCTGCCATATCTCATAATCGTAATATGCAGCGATTGCTAACATAATCCTCACAGACTTCAGCTTCGCTACTGGTGAGAAAGTCTCATCGTAGTCAACTCCTTGAATTTGTCAAAACCCCTTTGCGACAAGTCGAGCTTTATAGACAGTAACATTACCATCAACATCTATTTTCTTCTTGAAAATCCATTTGTTCTCGACAGCCTTCCGGCCATCTGGTAACTCCACCAAAGTACATACTTGGTTTTCGTACATGGATCCAATCTCGGATTTCATGGCTTCTTGCCATTTATTGGAATCTGGGCTCATCATTGCTTTTTCATATGTCTCAGGGTCATCGGTGTTATCCACCAACATGACATTCATAACGGGATCATACCAATCTGGAGTGGTACGAGTTCTCGTTGACCTACGAGGCTCTGTAGCAACTACAACCGAAGTTTCATGATCATCATCATTAGTTTCCTCTCTTACTGGTGCAGGCGTCATAGGAACTACTTCCGGTGCTGCGCTACTCGCAAGTTCGAGAGAAGGTTCGACAACCTCGTCGAGTTCTACTTTCCTTCCAGTCACTTCTTTCGAGAGAAATTCCTTCTCTAGAAAGGATCCATTCTTGGCAACGAAGATTTTGCCTTCGGATCTATGATAGAAGGTATACCCAATAGTTTCCTTCGGGTATCCTATGAAGACGCATTTTTCCGCTTTGGGTTCAAACTTGTCTGGCTGTAACTTCTTTACATAGGCTTCACATCCCCAAACTTTAAGGAACAACAATTTAGGTTTCTTCCCAAACCATAATTCATACGGTGTCGTTTCAACGGATTTAGATGGTGCCCTATTTAAAGTGAATGCGGTTGTTTCTAATGCATAACCCCAAAATGATAGCGGTAAATCTGTAAGTGACATCATAGAACGAACCATATCTAAGAGAGTTCGATTACGACGTTCGGACACACCATTACGCTGTGGTGTTCCCGGCGGTGTCAATTGTGAAAGTATTCCGCATTTCTTCAAATGCTCGCCAAACTTGTAACTTAGATATTCACCTCCACGATCAGAACGTAGAAATTTAATCTTCTTGTTACGTTGATTCTCTACCTCACTTTGAAACTCCTTAAACTTCTCGAAAGTTTCGGACTTATGTTTCATGAAATAGATATACCCATATCTACTCAAGTCATCCGTGAAGGTAAGAACATAACGATAACCACCGCGCGATGCTACACTCATTGGACCACACACATCGGTATGTATGATTTCCAATAAGTCCGTAGCTCGCTCCATCATACCTGAAAATGGAGTCTTAGTCATTTTACCCATCAGACATGCTTCGCATCTATCAAGTGATTCGAAATCAAGTGATTCAAGAAGTCCATCAGAATGGAGTTTCTTCATACGCTTCACTCCAATGTGACCAAGACGACAGTGCCACATATAGGTCGAGTTATCGCTCGATTTCAAACGTTTAGCCTCAATGTTATTAATATGTGTATTTCCACTATCGATATTCAACAAGAATAGACCATCTATCAAAGGTGCATGTGCATAAAACATATTACTCATATAAATCGAACAACCATTATTCTCGGATTTAAACAAGTAACCGTCTCGCAATAAACAAGATCCCGATATAATGTTCATGCTTAACGCAGGCACCAAATAACAATTATTTAAGTATAAAACTAATCCCGATGGTAGATGAAGGGGTAGCGTGCCGACCGCGATCACATCAACCTTTGATCCGTTTCCAACGCGCATCGTCACCTTGTTCTTCGCTAGCTTCCGTTTATTCTGCAGCACCTGTTTCGAGTTACAAATATGAGCAATCGAAACAGTATCAAATACCCAGGCACTACTACGAGTACTAGTGAGATACACATCAATAACATGTATATCAGATATACCTTTCTTCTTGATGTTGCCGTTCTTCAAATCCGCCAAGTACTTTGGGCAATTCCGCTTCCAGTGACCTTCTCCCTTGCAGTAAAAGCACTCAGTATCAGGCTTAGGTCCAGCCTTGGTCTTCTTCGTCGGCGTGGTAACTTTCTTACCACCCTTCTTGAAGTGTCCCTTTTGCTTAGACTTGCCTTTCTTGAATTTGGTGGTCTTATTGACCAACAACACTTGGTGCTCTTTCTTGATCTCCACTTCTGCAGATTTCAACATGGCAAAGAGTTCTGGCAACGTCTTGTTCATGTTCTGCATGTTGTAGTTCATCACAAAGTTCTTGTAACTTGGTGGTAGTGATTGGAGGACACGGTAAATCCCCAAAGCATTAGGAATCACTATACCCAAGCTTTGAAGTTTGTTTGCGTGCCCAGACATCTTAAGAACATGCTCACTGACGGACCTGCCCTCTTCCATCTTGCAGTTAAAGAACTTTTCAGAAGCCTCATAGCTCTCAATTGCCGCATGAGTCTCAAAGATCAATTTGAGATCACGGACAATATCATGTGGGTCTGAATTCTCAAACCTTTTCTGAAGCTCCGATTCTAAACCATACAAGATAGCACACTGAACTGTGGAGTACTGAGTCTTCCGAGTGAGGTAAACATTCTTTACTTCATCGGTAGCAGTAGCTGCAGGTGGGTCACCCAGCGGTGCATCCAGCACATAGGTCAAATTACCAGCTGTGAGGACAATCCTCAAATTGCGGAACCAATCCGTGAAGTTGCTTCCATTGTTTTTCAACTTTTCTTTCTCTAGGAACGCATTAAAATTGATGGTAGGGGCTTCCATTGATCTACAACATATTTGCAATAGTTTAGACTAAGTTTATGACAAATTGAGTTCAAATTAATAATAAAATTAATCTAGGTGAACTCCCACTCAGAACAACATCCCTCACATTGTTTTAGCGATCACACGAACCAAATCCACCACATCAACACCGATCATCACGAGAGTTGATATAGTTTCAATGGCGAACAATCAACATGTTCATCATATCTACTATATGATTCATGCTTTACCTTTCGGTGATCCGTGTTCCGAGACCATGTCTGTACATGCTAGGCTCGTCAAGATCAAACCTTAGTTTCCGCATGAGCAAATCTGGCTTGCTCACGTTGTATACACTTGCGGAATCTAACACACCCGATCATCACGTGGTGCTTCGAAACAACAAGCTTTAGCAACGGTGCTAACTAAGGGTGAACACTTTATGATTTGAAATTCATGTGCATGAGGGATCATCTTATAATGCTACCGTCATCTACTAAGCAATACAAGATGCATAAAGGATTAACATCACATGCAATTCATAATATGTGATATGATATGGCCTTTCTTCTTTGTGCTTCCGATCTCCATCTTCAACCACGAACATGATCTCCATCATCACCGGCATTGCATCAAGGTCAATGACGCTTCTCCATGGTTGTCGTCCACCGGCTTCAACTATTACAACTACTTTGAATAGACACGCGGGTCTTAACATAAATTAAAGACAACCATATGGCTCCTGCCGGTTGCCAACTTACAATAAGGATCATTGCATACATCAAATATAATCACAATCATGGCCATATCACATCACTGCACACCCCTGCAAAACAAAGTTAGACGCTTCTACTTTCCTTGCATGTTTTACGTGGTTTGGGGCTTTCAATAAGTGTCGTTCTAACTTACGAACATGAACCACAACATTGATACTAGTATTGTTAATCACCCGTTGTAAATTGGATCTTAACTATGCTAGGAGAAACAGGCACCCGCAAAGCCACTTATGCAATACAAGTTGCATGTAAAGCGTGGAGCAAGTCTCATGAACGATGTCATGTAAGGTTAGCCCGGGCCGCTTCATCCCAACATACCGCAAGATGCAAAGTACACAAGAAGCAATCGACAATAAAAGCATCAACGCCCACAATGACCATTGTGTTCTACTCGTGCAACAGATCTACATATAGACACGGCTCTGATACCACAGTAGGGATTCGTAGCATGGAAAACAAAAAGTTTCTATCGCATACAATCAAACAAGCCAAGATCTATCTACTAGATTGTAGCAACGAGTCGATGGAATAACTCACCCTCGAAGATTCCAAAGTGTTTAACGAGAGCGGATTCTCGTGGGTGATGTAGTCGTACTCTTCCCGACCTCAATATCGCGTAGACGATCCTTCCGGCGCTGCGTTCCGGCAGCGCTCCCGCAGTCGGTCACACGTTCGGTACTCGACGAAGACCTTCCTCTCCCTTGTTCCAGCAGGCAGCGGAGGTTGTAGCACTCTCCTCGTGATTTCGGCAGCAGAACGGCGTGGTACCGGAAGTAGAGGGGAGATCTCGTAGGGCTTCGCCTTAAGCCGGAGCGAGTATGGTGGTGTATGAGAGAGTTCCTCGACGATCTAGAGTTTAGACACGCCGAGGAGGAGCAAGCCGGCAGCTAGGGATGACATTTCACCGAGAGGGCCCAGAGTATATCTATCCGTCATATGGATGGACAAATCCCACTCTTGATCCATGTGTTTCAACCAATACTTTCCGAACACTCAATGCCACCTTTATAGCCACCCTGTTACGGTGTGGTGTTTGATGTCATCAAAGCATCCATCCGGTAAAGGTGATATGCATGATCTCATGGTCGAAGGAATTAGGTTCTATGTATCAGAAAGCATATAGCAATTGAACTATTATAATGACTTGATCTTTATGCTACGCTTATCTATAGGGGTATGTCCACCATATCATTCTCCTAACGATATGATCTTGTTGTTAATAACATCTCAATGTTCATGATAGGGAAACCACAATCATTTATTAACCAACAAGCTAGTGATGTATAGAGGCTATACTAGGGACTTCAATTTAAGTTTACAAATCACACAAGTATTAATGTTTCCTTGTTAATACTATTATAGCATGAATGTAAACATTTATCATAAACACAAAGATATAATAATAACTACATTTATTATTGCCTCTAGGGCATATCTCCAACAATAACATGGTGTGATCATGTGCCAAGTCAACCCAAACAAAGCATCAAAGGAGAATACCACAATACTATGCTTTTGTATGCTAAAACAATGCATAATTCTTTCAAGGCACTCTAAGCAATCCCAATTATTTGGAACAAGACATGCTACATCAATAATCACTAAGCATAAGGTCAAAACAACACCTATCATGTCATGCTAAAGTCTAAGTCACAGTCAATGCAAGCTCCTCTTGCACTTTCAAGCAAGAACTTTCTACTCCTTTCCAACACCAATTGACTTATTTGAAACAACATAGCGATAACGGGGGTCCAAACTACTTTATTCAAGCAAACTAAGCAAACTAAGCAAACCAAATGAAAACTAAGACGCTCCAAGAACAACACAACAGTGCATGAAACAATAAAAACAAAGTGTCTAGACAGACCTGAGCTTTTTATTGATGAAGAAGGGGATGCCTTGGGCATCCCCAAGCTTTGACGCTTGTACCTCTTGGATATTTCTTGGGGTGACACTGGGGTGGCATCCCCAAGCTTGAGCTTTTGTCCATTCTTCATCTCATTACATCATTCTCTCTCTACACCTAAAATTTTTCCTTCATACAAAACTTCACACGATCTTCATTAGCAACATTAGTGTATTCAAAAGATAATAGACCCTTGGATTTAGCTTTTGAACAGCAATTTTTTTCACTAAAAACACAAGATACTGTAGCAACTCCTTCAAAAAGCTCAATGCCCCAAAAGAGAACTCAAAAAGGAATCAATAAGAAGCAAATGCAAATAATGACAGAAATCTGTCAAAACTGACCAGCAGGTAGAAACCGATTTTTTCAAAAAATCTTCTGTTGCTCAAATCAAATTTTTTTGAACTAACTAAAGTTAGCTAACATACTGGGGGATGTATTAGTAAATTTTCAGCTCAATCCGACTGACGGAGACTCCTCACGAATATTTATGGTGGAGGACAGAAATTTGTTTCGGGACAACAACTCCCCAAGTCTTACTTCCCTCTCATTAGAGGCCATTCTTGGCAGAAAAAGAAAACAAAAAGTATAAGAAGAGTTCACTACTAAAGTAATAACTTCCAAGACTGAAGGAAACTCTTGGGTTATCTCCCAACAAGTATTTTTCTTTAACGCCTTTTAGTTATGCTTGATAGCTTGAGAAGATGCTCAAATAAGAAATATGAATTGAAGTAAAAGAGAGCATCAAGAAGCAAATTCAAAACACATTTAATTATAACCCACTTCCTATGCATGGGAATCTTGTATGCAAATAAATCCACAAAGAACAAAGTGACAAGCATAGGAAGATAAAACAAGAGTAACTTCAAAACTTTCAGCACATAGAGAGGTGTTTCAGTACCATGAAAACTTCTACAACCATATTTTCCTCTCTCGTAATAATTTTCAGTAGCCTCATGAATAAACTCAACAATATAACTATCACATAAAGCATTATTTTCATGATGTATAAACACATAATTTCTATCAAGCTAAAAAATAGTGGGATTAAAACCTTCACAGGTTTTACCCAAAGTAGATATTTCAAAAGGATCCACAGGAACATAACATTCATCCTCCTTTGGTAAGCATGGGGGACAATCAAATAATGTAAGGGATAAAGAGTTACTCTCATTAGAAGGTAGGCATGGGAGATCCATTCTTCCTCCTTTTGTTCATCACTCTCCTCCTCTTTTTCATCTAATGAGCTTCTAGTTTCAACAATTTCTTCTTCCATAGGCTCCTGCAAGGCATTAGTCTCTTCCATTTGTGGAAAGCATCTATTAAAATATTGAAGAATATTGCCATTTTCTTCCTTGTAATTATCAAAGCAAAATTTAAGTAACTCATAAACCTCATATTCATAAGGTGCATCATCAGTTTTTTCAAGCAAACTAGAAAGTTCAAATGCACCCTTGAAGGCAATAAACTCGTCAATTTGTTCCACGTCATAAAAGTCATAAATTCCTTTAACATAAGAGGATATGGTAACATTATCATTATACTCACATTGAAAAGGGAGGTGTTTATACCTCCTACAGCAACAAGCTTTATCAAAACAATAAGTAACATTATAAGTAGAGCACACCTCTCTAGCAATATTATTCAATTTATCAATTTGTGCCCATAAGTGTTTCCCTTTTTGTGACAAACAATGATCCTTATAATAATACTTTTGTTCTTCCATGAACCCACCTTTCCAATAAGAACTAGTTTCAAAGAAACCATCCATTAATAGAAAGCATGACCAAGCAAGGCAATAACAGACCACCAACTAGAGTAGGAACTAATTTTTTTGTGTTTTTGATAAGAGAAAGCAAACCAACTAGACTAATTTTTTTTGGAGTTTTTGATAAAAAGAGGCAAACAAAACCAAGCAAAAGAAACTAAGCAAACTAAAAATAAAGAAAAGAGAAGGGTTGAGGAGGACTCCCCTTGTGAAGACGTCCTTAGCCTCCCCGGCAACGACGCTAGAAAACTTGTTGGTGCGCCTAGTTGATGTAGGTGCGCTTCGTCAGGAAACCCCAAGAGCAAGGTGTGATGCAGCACAGGCAGCAAGTCTTCCCTTAGTAAGAAACCGAGGTTATCGAACCAGTAGGAGGAAGGAAACATCACACAAGTGTTGCAAGCAACATGGAAACCTGCACAACACAAACTCAAGACTTCAACCCAACGAATAGTGAGGTTGTCAATCTCATCGGTTGCTATAACAAAGGATTAACTGTATGATATGGAAGATGATGATGGTTTGCAGCAAGTAAACAGGTAACAGAGGAAGATGTATCAATGGTAAAGATTGGACCAGGGTCCATAGTTCACTAGAGGTGCTCTCCTTAGATAAACCACATGGCATGAAGGGTAAACAAATTACAGCAGGGCAATTGACAGGAACTGAGCAAGGAATAACAATGCAATACTAGACAAAAAGATCCTATGAGATTCGATTGGGCAATACAACAATATACATAGACCGCCATCCAACTGCATCTATGACTAGAAGTCCACCTTCAGGTTATCATCCGAACCCTCTCTAGTATTAAGTTGCAAGCAGCAGACAACTACTTTAAGCAAAGTGTGTAAGGTAAACAATCTACTTGTTCCATGAACAAGATACCGTTATTTTCTCCCTAGTGGAAACAACACATCTACAACCGAAGAGATTTCTGTCACTTCCCTTGGAAACTAGAGGCATGAACCCACTATCGAGCATAAATACCCCCTCTTGGAGTCACTAGCAACTACTTGGCCAAGATAGCTACTAACAACAGAGAGCATGCAAGATCACAAACAACACAGACATGATAGAATCAAATAGACAAAACCATTAATCAATCTAACATAGTAATCTCAATATCCATCGGATCCCCGCAAACACAACATGCATGATTACAAATAGATTACATCTTGATCATGAACGGAGCTCACAAGATCTATACATGAAAGCACAAGGAGGAGATACAACCATCTAGCTACTACATGGACCCTTAGTCCAAGGTGGAACTACTCACGCTTCATACCGAAGGCTGGCATGATGAAGAAGAAGGCCTTCGGGATGATCTCCCCTCCGGCAGGGTGCCGGGAAGAACTTCAGATCCCCCGATCTAGGGACGACGGTGGTGGCGGCTACAGACGATTTCGTGGAGTTTTGATCAGGTGCCTAGGGTTTCTGCCTCGGGGGCTTCTTATAGGCGAAGGGGCGAGCCATGGGGCCACCAGGGAGGTTGCATCCCCCCAGGCATAGGGTGGGCCCACCCGCGCGGCCAGGGGGTGTGGCCCCCTGGTGAGCCTTCTCCGTCTCGTCTTCTGGCTTCGTGTTGCCCACGGTAAAATATTGACTTTGGATTTTGTCCCGTCCAATTCCGATAATATTGATTTTCTGCCTTTCTGGAACCAAAATCAAAAGAAAACAGGCAACTGGTACTATGGCAACTTGTTAATAGGTTAGTTCCAAAAAAGATATAAAAACACCTCAAAGTGTAGACAAAGCAAAGCAAAGTAGATACTAAACAAGCATGGATCATCAAAAATTATACATACGTTTCCGACGTATCACAAGACTTCATCAACCTTGTTAACAAATGGATTTTAATGGACAAAACAATGCTTTCACAATGATTATACTTGCTCACCTTTATTTTTCTCATTTCCAATCTTTGCTCTTCGTATTGTTCGTCTTAGTTTTGTTAGTTGTTTGCTTTTTATAGTGTCTTAGAACTTTTGTAGTGTTTTTTTGGTTTGCTTTTTGTGTCTTTCAAAAATCTTTTTCTGCGAGAAAATCAATTTTCATAGCCTGAAAATTGGCCAAAAATAAAGTTTCCCGAAAAAATCCAGAAAATTCATATTAAATGTTTTTGTGAAAAAAGGGGCATAGGGGCACCTGGATTGGTACAGGGGGACCCACTAGGACAACACACCCGCTGGTGGCGCGGCTAGCCCCAGGTGGCGCCTGGCCCAGGTGTGGGCCACCCCTGGCCCTCCAAGTTGCCTCCTTCCAGCCACTTATTTCTCTCTCCCGAAAAACACTAGAACATTTCTCAATGCTCGAGTTCTTGCTATTCTTGCTCCCGAATTTCGATCTCCTTGCTCAGCCCATCTTTGCTGCTGATTTTTGGAGGGATTGCTCTCCGGTATGGGCCCCTCCGCTTGTCCAATTAGATTTTTGATTGGTGGATTGTATCTTGAGTATTTTGCTACTGTAGGTGACAGGTTGTGTGAGCTTGCATGCTTGTCTTATGCTTAGAGATTTCATTTTTATGCATGTTTAGCCCTCTAGCAAGTTCCTATAGTAGTTCCTCATCATTCATTAACTTGGAAATCACTTGGTTTGATGTTTGTCTGAAAATTTCAGAAAAGAAGATGAGTGCATACCAACTGATTCAACATGAATTGATGATACCTGAGCCAATGAAAGTCCATATTTAGGAGGAGGTTTTCTCTTACATTTATCCATGCCAAGAATTCATGAGAGCTGCAGGGATATTTGAGGATTTCTAGACTATGATTTCTAATGCGGGGTTGGAACATTTTGTTGAAGAAGAACCCTATCAATATGTGAAGCTAACCTATTGGATATATGCCCTAGAGGCAATAATAAAAGTATTTACTCTTATATCTTTGTGTTTATGATAAATTTTTACATTCATGCTATAATAGTATTAACCGGAAACATTAATACTTGTGTGATTTGTAAACTAAATTAGAGTCCCTGGTAAAGCCTCTTTGTAATACTAGCTTGTTGGTTGATAGATGATCGTGGTTTCCCGATCATGAACATTGATATGTTATCAACAACAAGATCATATCATTAGGAGAATGGTGTGATGGACATACTCCTATAGATAAGCGTAGCATAAAGATCAAGTCATTTCAATAGTTCGTTTGCTATAAGATTTCTGATACATAGTAACCTAATTCCTTCGACCATGAGATCATGCTAATCACCATCACCGGAAGGATGCTTTGATGACATCAAACACCGCATTGTAACTGGGTGGTTATAAATATGGCATTGAGTGTTCAGAAAGTATGTGTTAAGGCACATGGATCAAGAGTGGGATTTGTCCATGCATATGACAGATAGATATACTTTGGGCCCTCTCGGTGGAATGTCATCAAATTAGCTTGCAAGCATGTGAATGTCTCACAAGGGATCACATATCACGGGAACAAGAAAAGAGTACTTATCAGTAACGAGGTTGAACTAGGTATGAAGAGATACCGACGGTCAGACTTTGGATAAGTAAACTATCGCGAGACAAAGGGAAATTGGTATCATATGTAAGTGGTTCATTCGATCGCAAAGTGATCATAGAAATATGTGGGAGCCATATGAATTTCCAGATTCCTCTGTCGGTTATTGATCGGAGAAGAGTCTCGTTCATGTCTGCATAATTCACGAACCGTAGGGAGACACACTTAAGGATTCAATGTTGTTTAGTAGATATGGAATGTAAGTAGGGAGACCAAATGTTGTTCGGAGTCTCGGATGGGATCCGGGATATCACGAGGAGATCCGGAATGGCCCGGAGAATAATATTCATATAAGGAAAGTCCAATTCCGGAGTTCAGGAATGATTCCGATGATTTCATTAGAGAGGTTCTATAAGGGTCTAGAAGATTCACCAGACCGGAATGGGAAGGGTACATGAATGTGTCATGGATAAATGGAATGATTGAATCATGTCCTAGGTCACTTGGTTGGGCATTTACAAGAAAGAAATTAAGCTCCAAATTGAAAGTCAAAAGGCAAGTTTGAAAAGTCAAAATGGGACAATGTATCCTGGAGGAGGAAGGAAAGAATCCTTCTTTCCCTCCACCACAAGCCAACTAGGAGAGGGAGTTGGGGAAGGATTCAAACTCCCCTCTCCCAAGCTGCCCTCCCTCTCATAAATAGAGGAGAGGGGGTGCCCCAAGGACACACAACACCAGCCCTTCCCCACCTAGCCGTTGTGCCGTCGCCACCAGCCGCCGCCGCCCTAGCTGTCGTCGGCCACGCCTCATCCTCTATGGCCCTATAAACCCCTAGATCACCGGAAACCCTAGATCCACCATAACCTGCTCCGACTTAGGCGAAGCCCTGCAGGATCTTCCCTCTACTTCCGACACCATGCCGTCGTGCTGCTAGAATTGCGAGGGGAGAACTACAACCTCCGCTGCCTGCTGGAACAATAGAGAGGAAGATCTTCATCGAGTACCGAATGTGTGACCAACTGCGGAAGCACTGCCAAAACGCAGCGCCGGAAGGATCATTTACGCGATCTTGAGATCGGCAAGTGTACGACTACATCACCCACGAGAATATGCTCTCATTAACTGCTTTGGAATCTCCGAGGGTGAGTACTCTAATCGACTCGTTGCTACAATCTAGTAGATAGATCTTGGCTTGTTTGTGTGCATGCGGGAGAATTTTTTTGTTCTTCCTGCTACAAACCCTATAGTGGTATCAGAGCCGTGTCTATATGTAGATCTGTTGCACGAGTAGAACACAATGATTATTATGGCGGTGGTGCTTTTATTATCAATTGATTTTTGTGTATTTTGCATCTTACGGTATGATGGGATGAAGCGGCCTGGGCTAACCTTACATGACATCGTTCATGAGACTTGCTCCACACTTAACATGCAACTTGTATTGCATAAGTGGCTTTGAGGGTGTCTGTCTCTCCCATCATAGTATAGATTCAATTTACAACGGACACTTGATAGTTCAAGCATAAACGCTGCGGTTCTTGTTCGTAAGTTAGAACGACACGTATTGAAAGCCCCAAACCACGTAAACTATGCAAAGAAAATTAGAGACGTCTAACTTTGTTTTGCAGGGGTGTGCTGTGATGTGATATGGCCATGATTGTGATTATATATGATGTATGCAATGATCCTTATTCTAAGTTGGCAACCGGTGGGAGCCATATGGTTGTATTTTAATTTTGTTAAGACATGCCTGTATATTATTCAAAGTAGTTGTAATAGTTGATGCTGGTGGACGACAACCATGAAATGGTGCCATTAACCTTGACTCCACGCAGGTGATGATGGAGATCATGTTCGTGCTTGAAGATGGAGATCGGAAGCACAAGAAGAAAGGCCATATCATATCACATATTTTGAATTGCATGTGATGTTAATCCTTTTATGCATCTTGTATTTCTTAGTTCACGACGGTAGCATTATAAGATGATCCCTCTCACAAAATATCAAGGTATAATGTGTTCATCCTTAGTAGGCACCATTGCCAAAGCTCATTGTTTCGAAGCACCATGTGATGATCAGGTGTGTTAGATTCTGCGAGTGTATACAACGGGAGCAAGCCAGATTTGCTCATGCGGAAGCTAAGGTTTGATCTTGACGAGCCTATCATGTACATACATGGTCTCGGAACACGGATCACCGAAAGCTAAAGCATGGGTCATATAGTAGATATGATGAACATGTTGATTGTTCGCCATAGAAGCTACATCATCTCTCGTGATGATCGGTTTTGATGTGCTGGATTTGGTTCGTGTGATCACTAAAACACTGTGAGGGATGTTGTTTTGAGTGGGAGTTCACCTAGATTAATTTAACTATTAATTAGAACTCAATTTGTCATAAACTTAGTCTAAACGTGTGCAAATATGTTGTAGATCAATGGCGGCCCCTACCATCAATTTTAATGCATTCCTAGAGAAAGAAAAGTTAAAAAACAATGGAAACAACTTTGCGGATTGGTTCCGCAACTTGAGGATTGTCCTCAATGCTGGTAATTTGACCTATGTGCTGGATGCACCGTTGGGTGACCCACCTGCACCTGATGCTACAGATGAGGTAAAGAATGTTTTCCTCGCTCGGAAGAATCAGTACTCCATAGTTCAGTGTGCTATCTTCTATGGTTTGTAATCGGAGCTTTAGAAAAGGTTTGAGAACTTTGACCCACATGATATTGTCTGTGAACTCAAAATGATTTGAGGCTCACACGGCAATTGAGAGTTATGAGGCTTCTGAAAAGTTCTTTAACTACAAGATGGAAGAGGGCAGCTTCGTCAGTGAGCACGTGCTTAAGATGTCTGGGCACGCAAGCAAGATTCAAAGCTTGGGTATAGTGATTCCTAATGCTTTGGGGATTCACCGCGTCCTCCAATCACTACCACCAAGTTACAAGAACTTTGTGATGAACTACAATATGCAAAACATGGACAAGTCGTTGCCCGAACTCTTCTCCATGTTAAAGTCTGCAGAAGTGGAGATAAAGAAAGAGCACCAAGTGTTGATGGTCAATAAGACCACCAAATTCAATAAGCAAGGCAAGTCTAAGAAAAAGGGAAACTTCAAGAAGGGCGGTAAGAAAGTTGTCACACCGGCGAAGAAGACCAAGGCTGGGCCTAAGCCTGATATTGAGTGCTTTTACTGCAAGGGAGAAGGTCGCTGGAAGCGGAATTGCCCTAAGTACTTGGCGGATTAGAAGAACGGCAACATCAAGAAGAAATGTATATCTGATATACATGTTATTGATGTGTATCTCACTAGTAGTCGTAGTAGTGCCTAGGTATTTGATACTGGTTCAGTTGCTCATATTTGTAACTCGAAACAGGTGCTGCAGAATAGATGAAAACTAGCGAAGAACGAGGTGACGATGCGCGTTGGAAATGGATCAAAGGTTGATGTGATCGCGGTTGGCATGCTACCTCTTCATCTACCATCGGAATTAGTTTTATACTTAAATAATTGTTATTTGGTGCCTGTGTTGAGCATGAACATTATATCTGGATCATGTTTATTGCGAGAAGGTTACTTGTTTAAGTCCGAAAATAATGGTTGTTCGATTTATATGAGTAATATGTTTTATGCACATGCACCTTTGATAGATGGTATATTCTTGTTGAATCTCGATTGTAGTAATACACATATTAATAACACTGAAGCTAAACGTTTGAAATTGAGCGATTGGTCGACCTATATGTGGCACTGTCGTCTTGGTCACATTGGAGTGAAGCGTATGAAGAAACTCCATACCGATGGACTTCTTGAATCACTTGATTTCGAATCACTTGAAAGATGTGAAGCATGTATGATGGGTAAAATGACTAAGACTCCATTTTCTGGTATGATGGAGCGAGCTATGGACTTATTGAAAATCATACATACTGATGTGTGTGGTCCAATGAGTGTAGCATCACGCGGTGCTTATAGTTATGTTCTTACTTTCACAGATGACTTGAGTATATATGGGTATATCTATTTCATGAAACATAAGTCCGAAACTTTCGAGAAGTTTAAGGAATTTTAAAGTGAAGTAGAAAATCAACGTAACAAGAAGATTAAATTTCTATGATCTGATCGTGGAGGTGAATATATTAGTTACGAGTTTGGCGAGCATTTGAAAAAATGCGGAATACTTTCACAATTGACACCGCCGGAAACACCACAACGTAATGGTGTATCCGAACGTCGTAATCAAACTCTCTTAGATATGGTTTGTTCTATGATGTCACTTACAGATTTACCGCTATCATTTTGGGGTTATGTGTTAGAAACAGTCGCATTCACTTTAAATAGGGCACCATCTAAATCCGTTGAAACGACACCGTATGAATTATGGTTTGGGAAGAAACCTAAGTTGTCGTTCCTTAAAGTTTGGGGTTGCGAAGCTGATGTAAAGACGTTACAGGCCGACAAGCTTGAACCCAAAGCGGAAAAATGCGTCTGTAAGACCCCACCTTTATAAAGGTAAAGGTCCCTGTGATTGCAATGCTAGTCCCTGGATCAATAGCTAGCATCCACAGTTAAGATGTAATATCAAGAAACAAATGTCATAATACAACTTTATAACCATGAATAAAATAATTTATTACATCTTACATAGCTCATTTGGCTATCTCATTACAATGCAGAAGAAATAACTATAGCATGGAGTCCTTCATCTTCAAAGTTCCACATGCAATCATGTTGGTTGTAGACTTGTAATCCTAATCAACACACTTCACTAACATCAAACAAACCTGCAACATAATAAGTTACAGCCACAAGGGTCAATACATTTGAATTGTATTGGCAAGTGATACTATGGTAGAATAGTTGTATCTATCATCTATATGCATTTGGCTAAGTGGAGCTTAGGCTTGCTTTGCTCAAAATAGATTTTCCTTATCATTTGAAACACTAAGTTTTTGTTTGTCAAAACCACCCAAGGCATCTACCAATCAAAGATGGAAGATCCTTTAACCCTTGTTCAACCACAAGTTTTTAACTTAGAAATTGGGATGAGGATATTCTTGATAGCTTCCATGTCTTGATGCTCAAATTGTCCATTGTCGGGGACACGACTAAGTACTTAGATTTTTACTCTCTCGAGAGGTGGTGCACTTTCCCCACAAGACTCGACATGCATCGAGACAAGATCTTTCAGAAGCCTTCCCTTAGACCAGAATGGACGCATTCCAACCTATCATCCCCTACCACCAACTGTCCATTTGGCTAAGTTATTGCAACCTATATGATCCAGGCAGAGCCCATAATGCCAAGTGGCTGCACTTGAAGCTTCTCAACATTTGACATCTCAAATCTCTTTGTTCCTGGGTGGCATTCCACAAGTGAGATACACAAGGTTCATCAGTCCCCTAGCCTTGTGTAACCACTCAACAAAAACCAATCCACCATTCCACCCAGGTGTTTCATTCACATAGTTGTTTTTTTAACCAAAACACAAGTCCTTGACTTAGAAATATTCCATAGCATGAATATAATCCACCCTTGTTTTCTACTAGCTAGGCTAAGCATGATAGTAGTAGGAATCTTAACTTAGGAAAATTCTACTAAGGTTTCATCTACTAGGATTTCCCATGGCATAGTTTATACTTAGTAAAAATTCCATGCAAGTCCTACTTAGAAATATCACTAATGCATAGTGAAAATAATGGGATAAAAGTATGAAGCACCACTTGCCTTTTTGGTAGATATTATAAGTTCACTCCTTGATCTTGCAATAGTCACAATCTTCAATTTCACTACAATTCAATCAAGGCACAAATTCAATCTACCATTCAAACAATTCATCACATAAAATAATAAAAACAAAGCAATGCATGCAAGCATGCCAAAGATTGTTTTATTAAGAAAAGTGGTTTATAATAGGTTATAAACATTTTAAAACACATATTGGTCATTTATAAAAGTGGCAAAACCATTTGATATTAAGTTAGTGAAAATGGCCACCTTAAATCATTTTTGTTTTGCTAGAATTGATTTAAATCAAAGTATTAATTTATAGTGTTTGAAAAATATATTTTTAACCACAAAGGTTAGTGTTTAAGGTCAAAGTGTTTAATATTAAAACCATTTGCAAAAGGTTTTACCTATAAACCATTTTTAAATCAAAGCCATATTTTATTTTGTTGGAAATGCCTTTAAACAAGGTAATAATTTTATAGGGTGTTTAGGGTCAGAGAGTTTAAATCAAATCATTTTCCAAAGGTTTTACTCAATAATCATTTTTAAACCATAATCAATATTTTTATTTAAATAGGAATGCTTTTATTCAAAGATTTATTCTTTAGCTTAACAAAATACACTTTTAAATCCATAAATTGGTTTCTATGGTCAGTAGGTTCAAAACAAACCATTTACCAAAGATTTTACCTTAAAAATATTTCTAGAATAATTTTTATGTTCAAATTATGCCTACACAAGTTTCTGTAAATACAACCAGTTTTCTAGAAGAAATTTACTAAACAAATTACATGGTTTGAAATTACTTGTTTTGATGATTCCATTGATATAAAATTTGCAAAATTTGGATATGTGGATTTAAAGTTATGATTTTTGCAAAATCTAACATCTAATAGAAACAAATTTGTTTTTAAATCAACACATTGGCCACGTGGTGTGTTCTGATTGGTCCATACCGTTTCGTTCGGATTAGGCAATGTGGACCGCAGGATTTAAAGGGCATCACACGGATGTGATTGAACGATACCTCTTCGATTACTGATTCTATCCTGACTCTACGATCTGGATCTAACGGCCCTAAGCAACTGGTCACGAACTGGCGGCGTGAGCGACGGTGGCTGGCGGCGGCGCGGTAAGCCGTGGACGGTGCCGATGATACGGGAATCCAGAGGGGACGTGGGGTGGCTCACCAAGATCGTCGTGAAGAGTAGAAGCTCAAGGTAGTCTTTGTTGGCGAAGGGGCGCTCGGGGACGACGTGGATTTCTCGCCGGAGATCCTCACTGGCTCGGGCACGCACTGTTAAAGACGGTGACGAAGCTACCGTGCACGCCAGAGAAAAAGGAAAGCACTATTAGATGCGCCGCGTCATGGCGAGTACGTGCGTGTGAAGGAGAAGGAGAGGGGAGGTCAGATGCTACCTGGGGGTGTCGCCGGAGTGGAGACAGACGGCGGCGCTGCTCGGTTTAAGACGGAGTCGAGGGTATAGGGCACGCGCGGTTGAACGGGCGGCACTGGGAGATGCGCCAGAGGCTAGGGAGTAAGCTTGTATGCGCCAGGGAGCGAGGGGCGGCGGGGAGCGGACGGAATTGTCGCCGGAGTGCGTCGGAGACAGTGGCGGTGCTGAGAGGAATTGGAGCAGCCTGTGGGCGATCTGGTGCGAGCGAGAGAGGGGAAATGGAGAGGAGGGACATGAGACTAAGAGGGCACAGTCGAGGGCGAGGTTTACTCCTGCATTGAAGCGAATTAACGTGAGGAATTTAGAGGCAGAAACAGCGACGAGGGGGGAGGAATTGGTCGCGCGCGGGGTTGAAGATGCTGACGGGGCAGTGGGACCTGGTGGTCAGCGATAGAGAGAGGGGTATAGTGGGGTCCAGGCGTCAGAGAGGGTGCGGGTGAGTGGCTGAGTGAAAAACGCTTCGCTCGGGGTGGGTTAGTTGGGCCGCAAGTTGGGCCAGGTTAGTGGGTTGGGTTGTTTCCCCTTTTTTTTATTCTAAATCCTTTTCCTTTTTCTATTTTGATTTCCTGTTTTTTAAATTCAAACTCTTATTTGAATCAGATTTATTTATCAAATCTTTTCAAAACTTTTCAGTAATTTCTATACTGTTTAAACATGTATTTTAAATACTATTTTAGGAATAATTCTTTTATTCAATTATGGTTTATTCTTTATTTAGATTAGGCATTTGATTATTTTTATTCAAATAAGATTTAATCATATTTTCAATCTCTATTTGAATTCTAATTTTTCACCAAACCTTTTTCAGTAAGTTTTTATTTATTCAAAAGGGTGTTGAATAATTCATTTTGAATTATTTGGAATATTTTAATATGATTTATTAATCATTTAAATTGAGCATTTGTCTTCATTCAAATAAAATCCAATATGGTTTTATTCCCATATAAATTGTGTTTCAAATAATTCTTTGATTCCATTTAAGTTAATTTAGATAACTTTTATTCCACTTTATTATTTTCCCATGATTTAATTAACCATTTCTATTAGAGATTTTGTCTTTACTCAAATATAATAGAATTTGCTTAATGTCATATTATTTTATTTGAATATTCTTTATCTGTTTATTTTATTTGGATTTGGATTATATTTATTTCATTTGCTTATGGATTAGGTCAAGTTTTAATTTGGCTTTTAAATATTCCTTATTTATTTATTTATTTATTTATTTATTTCTTCCTTTGCCTTATAAAACCCATATCTTTTTACTTATAGATCCAATATTGGTGATTCCAATTTGTATAATTTTATTTATGTCGTGGGAATGGTCACGGCAGATGCTGCAATCGGCAGCGAGTAGTAGAACGAGGGGCAAGGGCGGCCAGCCATCTGCGGTGCGAGATGAGGGCAAAGACACAGGGTTTTACCCAGGTTCGCCCCCCCGGAGGGTAAAGACCTACTCCTGCTAGATTGTATTATTATGGAGGTGTTACAATGGGCGAGCTCGGAGGCTAGGCGGCGAGTCGCTGGGGTGTATGAGGGAACGTGTCTCTACTCACCCTATAGGGAGGTTTATATAGGCTCACCTCCCCTAGGGTTTACATATCTCAACCGATTCGGTTACAGCTTCAGTAGTCGTTTAACCTAGTCCGACTGGGCCTATCTACTCGCCTGGGCCTTCAGCTTCCAGTCGCTCGGTACCTTGCTGGGCTTCAATCCACTCGCCGTTCTGCAGGCCCACTCGCCAGCTCACGGGCCAGTCGGAAACGCCCTACTGGGTATACCCCAGTAGGCATATCCCTATCAGTAGTCCCCGATGCCGTCGTAGATTGGGCGTAAGTGGCTGCTGGCAGTCGGAGTATACGGCTTTAGAGTAGGCATCCAGTCGAATCGTCGGCGGGCTCCTGTATAAAGGAGGAAACCCGGTGAACCAAGTCGCAGCTTTGACGAGTCGAGTCGGCGAGACGCGGTCATAGTGATTGACTTGGCGAGCCGAGTGGCTGGAGTTGGACCGTCAGGCGCGGTCAAACTAGCCGTTGGGGTAATCCAACGGTAACTTTCGGCGTAATCATCGCGCGGTAACGGCCTCCTGATTTGGCAGGTATCTCCCGCTATATAAGAGGAATGGCAGGCAATCGTAGAGCCAACTGCTCACCACTTCTTCCGAGTGCACGCATTTTCCTTCCTTCGCCCCGCGATCCAGTCGACCCGAAATCCTCCGATCTCCAACCAACCTCTCGTCCATGGCCCTTTCCACCGAACCATGGGGTAGGTCCAAGTGCACGAGGGCGCAGCTGGCCTCTTTCGAGGAGGCCGGGATCCTGCGAGCCGGCTGTTGGCGTATCCCCGCAGCCGGAGAAACGACCCCAAACCCGCGAGAGAGGGAATTCGTCTGTTTCACCAGTCATCTCGAGCGGGGGCTAGGGTTTCCCACGTCTTTTTTCTTCCGACGCTTTTGCGCCTACTACGGGATCCAGCCTTCAGATCTGGGTCCCCACAGCATCGAGCAGCTCGCCATCTTCGTGGCGTTCTGCGAGTGCTACTTGGGCTGCCGGCCCTACTTTCCCTTGTGGCAAGATCTGTTCCACGGACGGATCAGCCGCGAGGAGGCAGGCGGCCCAATGCTAGCCGCGGGCGGCTTGACGTTCCAGCTCAAGTCCAAAGCTTCTTTCTTTGATCTGATGCTACCCGCCAAGGCAGCGAGCGACTGGAAGAAGTCGTGGTTCTACGTGGCCGAGGCGACCCCGGAGGACGAGGTGGCGATCCCGCGGTACTCGGCCAATCGTTCCGAGCCGCGCCATCTCCAAGTCGGCAAGCTCCCCGACGACCAGCGAATGGTCGTTGACGAGATGCTCCAGACCATCCGTGGTCTGAAAAAGAAGGGCCTTCAGACGATAAACTTGTACAATTGCTGGCTTGGGCGACGGCTCGTTCCACTCGCCCAACGCGACCACTATATGTACCAGTACACGGGCCGGGGAGACTCGACGAAGGCCTGCCTCGACGAATGGAAGCTGGAGGATTATCTCCCAGCGTTGAAGAAGATCACCCAGGCGGTGTACCTGGATGCGCAGGCTGGGGTCGCCCCCTACACCGCGAAGCGTCCGGCTCCAACGGTAATTTCTTTACCGTGTTCGCAGTCGCAGTGTATGCAGTCGCGGTAATTCTGATTCTGTTTTGTATTCATCGCAGCTATTCCAAGTGGTGGAAGGGTGGCTCCCACCTTCGGATGATGAAAGCCCGGGGCCATCCACCCAGGACATAGGCGAATCGCCACCCGCGAGGGGCAACGAGGACGACGAGGACGAGTCCGAAGAGGAAGTCGCCCCGCTGGTCCGAAAGACCCGCGGGCAACATCAGCGCGAGATCGAGGCGAGCAGAAGCCTCGAGCGTCATGATGACGACGACGAGCTCCCAGAGACCACCTCGCGCCCTCAAGCCACTCCGTCGAAGAAGAAGAAGAAGGAGAGGGAGGTGAGGGCCCCCCCGAAGAAGAAAACGAAGCCGTCGAGGACGGCCTCACCGCCGCACTCGGCGAGCAGCTCCGATGCTCCCAGCCCATCTGGTGACGGCGCGCCACCAGCGACAACCGCGCTGGACACGGCGACCATGGAAGTGCCGCTGGCCTCAATGCCTCCGCCATTTGCCCCAGTCTCTGGGCTGGGGGAGGCTCCGGCTGCGGCGACTTCGCCTCGCAAGGAGGCTCCGGCTGTGGCGGCTTCGCCCCGCAAGGAGGCTCCGGCTGTAGCGGCTCCAACTCGCGAGGAAGCTCCCGCCGAGGATGTCCCAGAGGCGCCAGCCGCGGCCTCAACAACGAAGAAGCCGTCCGTGTCTTGGGCACGCGACGTCCTGGAACTGGGGCTCAGTCGCCGACTGGGCCCTGAA
Organism: Avena sativa; assembly: GCA_916181665.1. Classification (NCBI taxonomy): domain Eukaryota; kingdom Viridiplantae; phylum Streptophyta; class Magnoliopsida; order Poales; family Poaceae; genus Avena; species Avena sativa. The sequence continues at coordinate 262,009,879 of OV702284.1, read as the reverse complement.
CTGGAAAAACCGGCCGGCCTTCGTACGGGGCTACGTTTCATCCCAGTCGCCAAGTGAGTGCGCTCACCCTTCCTTATTTTCCATAACTATTTCAATTGTCTTTGTTGATTCGATTAATGCGCAGGACCGGAGTGAAAAGGATGGGCCATCCGACCGTGGCCAAGGTACCCTCCGCCGCTAGCGAGGAGGATCCTTCCCGCAAGATGAAGGCGGACGAGGTCGTCGCCTCAGCGGATGGCAGAAAGAAGGCCAAGGGCGACGACATCGTCACTATCTCTGACGACACGGCGGCCGCGCCGGCCGGGCCCGCGGTGGAGGCAGCCGCGTCTACGAAGGAGGGTGCTTCCTTGCCTGGAACGGCGGAGGCGACTTCCCTTGGAGCGGGTGCCTCTATCGCTACCTTCCCCCGCTTCGTGACCAAGGCGGCCACGGCGAGCGGGGCTGCGCCCTCGAGCCACGCTCCGGGGACCGCCGATGCTGAAGTCGACCAGCGTTGTGGGCACACGCCAGCGTTACTCCATGGCATGCTTGGCGCAGCCATCCAGGTACATCCAGTCCCCGAGGATCAGGTCGGTGCTTTGCAGCGGCTTGATTCTTATAATTTCTCGTCTTTTATTTTCGTATCCAGTCCCCGAGTGCGCACCCGCTAAATTTTAGCGGGTGGGCACTTAGGAATTTCTTGATCGCCAGTCCCCGAGTGCGCACTCTGATGGGGATATGCCTACTGGGGTATACCCAGCAGGGCGTTTCCGACTGGCCCGTGAGCTGGCGAGTGGGCCTGCAGAACGGCGAGTGGATTGAAGCCCAGCAAGGTACCGAGCGACTGGAAGCTGAAGGCCCAGGCGAGTAGATAGGCCCAGTCGGGCTAGGTTAAACGACTACTGAATCTGTAACCGAATCGGTTGAGATATGTAAACCCTAGGGGAGGTGAGCCTATATAAACCTCCCTATGGGGCGAGTAGAGACACGTTCCCTCATACACCAAGCGACTCGCCGCCTAGCCGACGAGCTCGCCCATTGTAACACCTCCATAATACAATCTAGCAGGAGTAGGTCTTTACCCTCCGGGGGGCCGAACCTGGGTAAAACCCTGTGTCTTTGCCCTCATCTCGCACCGCAGATGGCTGGCCGCCCTTGCCCCTTGTTCTACTACTCGCTGCCGATTGCAGCATCTGCCGTGACCATTCCCACGACAGTGGCGCCCACCGTGGGGCCTGGCCGGTCTGGCCGGTGTTCTGCGGCGAGATCCAATCTGCCCATCAACGAGACGGTCGCCACCGGCCGCATGATAGCGATCGGCGAGATGCTCCAGATCTTGCCGAGCAGCTACGTCCCGGCGGCGCGACCCGTCACGCACAGCGTGATCCTGCCAGTCGGCACGATCAGCCTCTTCGTCGGCCTCACCGACGTCATCGTCTCGGAGGACTCGGCTCGCATCCGCGAGTAGCCGCCACGTGATCGGCTCTCCGAGAGCCAGGTCCGCACGATCCACCGCCTCGCCTCCGAGTACAACTCGGCCCACAGCAACGTGGCCGGGAATTCAGCGGCCGCAGAAGATGCGGCCCTCACCGACGACGCCGACTCGGCGACCCCGGCGTCACTCGCCGGATCCATCACCGCGGCCTCGTCCGCGGGCTCCATCGCCCAGGTCTCCAATGCGGGAGACTTCGAGGACCCCTCCATCCTCGGGATCTTCGAATTCGATTCCGGGTCAGAGAACTCCGCCGACCCCCGCGATGGAACCAGTCGCCACGCCGCGGCGTACATGGCCACCGGCACCGATCCGCCGGAGGATCCTTTCTCCACCCCAATCCCTCCTAACGCCACGGCGACGGAGGTCGAGGAACTCCGCCTGAAACTGGCGGAGGCGGTGCGCAAGGAGCAGGCCGAGCGCGAAAAATTTCGCCTCGAGCAGGTAACGGCGCAGGAGCTGTCGCGCTACCACCAGCAGCGGATCAGGTCACATTTGAACCCCACCGTTCAAGGGCGTGCCCTGAACTTCGACGACGAAAACGACCCGGCCCGCATAGCCGAGCGCGCAATTTGCGAGAACGCGCCCCCAGGAGGAAGCGCCCGGCCCCCGCCAGGATCGACGGTGATGGGTGCCCCACCACCACCCAACCGCACCCCTCCCAGGGACCAGCCGCGGATAGTTGTCTCCTCACGGGAGCGAGACGCAAACGGCCTCCCACTGTTCTCCACCCCGATGGACAACCTCGTGGCAGGCCGAGCAGCAGCCGATAGCATCACGGCCACTGGCGACGGCGCCCTACAGATCCAGTACGTCAGGGCCCTGCTCGCGAAGGCCGTGGAGCAGCAAAAAGCGGGCGCCGACTCGCAAGGTCGAGTATACTCGCGTTCCTCGGGAAGCAGAGCGGCCTCCAGCGGCCGCCCAGCGGCGGCAAACACCCTCAATTGCCCGCCACCAGAGCCACTGCAGCTCCAACACCGACCCGCGAACGCGGCACTCTCCACCAACGACCCCAGGCCGGCGACCAACTTCGTCGCCGCTAACGGACAACCCATCGACGCCCGCACCCACATCATCAACAACCAAAGCTGGCGCGCACGCCAGCCCGACGACTTGCGGCACACCCTAACTAATCGCCGCGACGGCGAGCCTATGGGGTCGCTCAGTCGACTCGGGCCCAAGTGCTTCGGACCAATGATCCGAGGCGAGAAGTACCCGCCAAACTTCAAGGCACCAAAAGAGATAGAAAAGTACGACTCCTCGTACGACCCCGCAGTCTGGCTCGACACATACCTCATGGCAATGGGGATCGCGGGTCACACTGACCTACTCGCCGCCCGTTACCTCCCCCTGATGATGGAGGGGACGTGCAGGCAGTGGATCAACACTCTCCCCCAGGACAGTATCGACTCCTGGGAGGAAATGCGCGAAGCCTTCGTCAGGCACTTCGAGTGCTCCTACACCCGCGCCACCACTATTGAGGACCTGGAACGATGCGTCCAGGGACCCCGTGAGTCGACCCGCAACTGGGTCCAACGATGGCAAGAGCTTTGGTACAACGCGGTCGGCATCCACCCGGACACCGCGATCCATTGCTTCAAGACCTCGTGCCGCTACGAGCCTCTAGTCGCCAAGCTCAAGCGACACTCCCGCACACTCGACAACATCCCCGACCTCCTCGAGATCGCCAAACGGTACGCCGAGGAAGATCCAAACCAGGAAACTGACGACGAGTCAGGAGGGCAACGCCGCACGGGCGGCAACGACAACGGACGCCAAACCGACCTACGCTATAGCGGCACTCGCCTCACTGGCAAGCGCCGCAGTGACGGGCGAGTCGACTTCGTCGCCAACGCCGGGCACGCACAGCGCGAGCCCAAAAGCTACCGCCGCGACGGAGGGCAACGCCGCGATGGCGGCAATTACAAGAACAAGCCAAGGTTCGATCCCGCGGCCCTCCTTAACCAACCATGTGCGTTCCATAGCAGGGAAGGAAAACCCGCAACGCACACCACCGCCGACTGCCACACCCTCAGGGAAATCGAGAAGGCACGGCAAGCGCGGGAGGACACCGACAATGACCCGCCAATTGGCGGAAAATTCGGCAAAGTGGCCGGCTCGCTCCACACCTTCACAGGCTTCAACACGAAGCGCGAGAAGAAGGTCATCGCCCGCGCCGTCGCCGTCAATGCGGTGGCCCAAACAGACGTCCCCCAGTTCCTGAACTGGTCGGAACAGCCCATCACCTGGAGCCGGCAAGACCACTCGCCGCGCATCGAGTACCCAGGACGAGTCGCCCTGGTGGTCAAGCCCAAGGTTGGTGACTACTGGCTCCCCAAGACACTGATGGACGGCGGTAGCTCCATCAACATCCTCTACCTCGACACCTTCAGGCGGCTGCAGCTCCCACAGTCGATGATCGAGACGACCCAAACCACGTTCCACGGCATCGTCCCCGGTCGGAAGGCGTATCCGATCGGCAAGGTCACGCTACCAGTCACGTTCGGCACACCGGCAAACTTCCGCACCGAGCGGATCGTCTTCGAGCTGGTGCCCTTCGACAGCCCTTACCACTGCGTCCTGGGGCGCCAGGCGTTCGCTAAATTCATGGCAGCACCCCACTACGCGTACAACGCGATGAAGCTCCCCGGGCCGTGCGGCGTCATCACCATCAACGGCGACCCCGACATGGCCGCCGAGTGTGAGGCCAAAGGAGCCGAGCTCACCGACGCCGTCATCGCGGCAGAGACTAATCACGCCGACGAGCTCGCCAAATACGCGAGCGGGGTCAACAATGACGACCCCACAATACTCAAGAAGCCCAACTCAGAGGGCGCAAACACCTCAACCTTTGAGGCCACGACGCACACCCGCACCGTCGAACTGGTCCCAGGCGACTCCAGCCAGACGGTGACGACATGGAAACAGGGACATCTTCGCATGGAAACCCTCCGACATGCCCGGTGTCCCTAGGGAGCTCGCTGAGCACAAACTAAACGCCGACCCCAAAGTGCGACCTGTCAAGCAGTCGCTACGACCCTTCAATGAAGAACGCCGTCGAGCAATCGCCGAGGAAGTGCAGCGTCTACTCGCTGCCGGCTTCATCCGGCCAATCAAGTACTCCAAGTGGCTGGCAAACCCAGTCCTGGTCGAGAAGAAAAACGGGACCTGGAGGATGTGTATCGACTACACAAACCTGAACAGCGCCTGCCCAAAGGAGCAGTTCGTCCTCCCGCGGATCGACCAGATAATCGATTCAACCGCGGGCTCGGAGTCGCTATGTTTCCTCGACGCCTACTCTGGGTACAACCAGATCAAAATGGCTGTCGAAGACGAGGAGAAGACGGCGTTCATCACGCCATTCGGAGCCTTCTGCTACACCGCCATGACCTTCGGCCTCAAGAACGCCGGGGCAACCTACCAGCGGTGCATGCAAGAATGCCTCGCGAGCCAAATTGGCCGCAACATCCACGTCTACATCGACGACGTGGTCGTGAAGTCCGCTCGCCAAGGCGACCTACTCGCCGACCTGGCAGAAACCTTCGCCAACCTGCGAAGGTACAAGATAAAGCTCAACCCAGGCAAGTGCACCTTCGGTGTACCCGCCGGACAACTACTGGGGTACGTCGTCTCCAAACGAGGGATCGAGGCGAACCCAACAAAAATCGACACGATCGCCCGGCTCGGCAAACCCGAGTGCCTGCGCGATGTCCAGAAGCTGGCCGGGCGAGTAGCGGCTCTCAGTCGCTTCATCCCCCGCCTGGGCGAAAAGGCGATGCCCCTATACCGCCTGATGTGCAAGAACCCCACCTTCCAGTGGGACAAGGAGGCGGACGACGCGCTCTGCGACCTCAAAAAGGTGCTACTCGCCGCACCACTACTCGCCGCCCCCGCCGACAAAGAACCTATGCTGGTTTACGTCGCGGCGTCCGAGCGCGTCGTCAGCGCTGTGATGGTCGTCGAACGACCAGAGGAAGGAAAGGAGCGCCCGGTTCAGCGGCCGGTGTACTACATCAGCGAGGTCCTCACCGAGTCGCGCCAACGGTACCCACAGTACCAAAAGCTAGTGTACGCGGTCTTCAGGGCTCAGCGGCGCCTGCCGCACTACTTCCAGGAGCACCCGATCACGGTCGTCTCCTCAGCGCCACTACAAGACATCATCCGCAACCGCGAGGCAACCGGGCGGGTCGCCAAGTGGGCCGTCGAGATCGGCGTCCACAACATCAAATACGAGCCACGAAAGGCGATTAAGTCGCAGGCGCTGGCAGACTTCATCGCCGACTGGGAGGAGGCTCAGCAGCCAGAGAAGCTGCCGTACCTCCATTACTGGAGCCTGCACTTCGACGGCTCCAAGAACGCGGACGGTGCAGGAGCAGGGATAGTGTTGACTTCACCAAAGGGCGACAAGCTCCGCTACATCCTCTGCCTCGACTTCACGCCCTGCACCAACAACATGGCTGAGTACGAGGCCCTACTCCACGGCATGCGAGCCGCCAAGGAGATGAACGTCAATCGCCTCCGATGCTACGGAGATTCCGACCTCATCGCGGGGCAAGTCGCCGGCACCTGCGACGCCGTCTCCCCCACCATGGCGGCGTACCGCCAAGCGGTGGACAAGTTGGGCGGCCACTTCACCGGCTACTCCGTCGAATGGATCGACAGGCGGAAAAACGAGGAGGCCGACGCCCTCTCTCGCATCGGGTCGGCTCGACTCGCACCACCCGCCGGCGTGTTCCTCGACACAATCTCCAAGCCATCAGTCTCTCCCCCGAGGGAGATCGACATCGGAGTCCCACTCCAACCAGAGGCAGCCTTGGTCGCACTCATCACCGAGCCAGACGATTGGACCAAGCCCTACATCGCCTACCTGGAAGCCGGCACCCTGCCAGTAGACGAGACAGACGCTCGAATGATCGCTCGCCGATGCAAGTCCTACACCATCATCGACGGCGAGCTACACAAGCGCAGCGTCACCGGCGTGTTCCAACGCTGCATCCAACCGGCTGAAGGGCGCAAAATCCTCCACGACATTCACTCAGGCGACTGCGGCCACCACGCCGCCGCTCGCTCCCTGGTCGCCAAGGCTATGCGACACGGCTTCTACTGGCCCACCGCACACGCCGACGCCGTCGACATCGTCCAGCGATGCGCCGGGTGCCAGAAGTACGCCAGTCAGACGCACGTACCGAGCTCGGCGCTCAAAACAATCCCTATCACCTGGCCATTCGCCGTATGGGGCATGGACATGGTAGGCCCCTTCAAGAAAGCTCCCTCCAGCTACACCCACCTGCTAGTCGCCGTCGACAAATTCACTAAGTGGGTGGAGGCCAAGCCAGTCCGGAAATGCGACGGGAAGACCGCCACTAAATTCCTACGCGAGCTAATATATCGCTACGGGTTCCCAAACAGTATCATCACGGACAACGGCACCAACTTCGCCAAGGGAGCCATGGCCGAATTCTGCGAAGAGCACCACATCCGGCTCGACCTCGCGTCAGTCGCCCACCCAGAATCCAACGGCCAGGCGGAACGGGCCAACCAAAGCATCCTCCACGGCCTGAAGCCGCGACTCCAAGTACCACTCGAGCGCACCGCTGGGTGCTGGGTCGAAGAGTTGCCCTCTGTCATCTGGGGAATCCGTACCTCGGTTAACAGATCGACGGGATTCACTCCCTTCTTCATGGTCTACGGCGCCGAAGCAGTCATGCCCACCGACCTCGAACACGACTCGCCGCGAGTCGTCCATTATACGGAGGCTGCAAACGAGCTGGCCCGCCAAGATGGGGTCGACCAGCTCGACGAAGCACGCGACCTCGCCCGGTCACGCACCGCCATCTACCAGCAAGGACTCCGCCGCTACCACAGCCGATGGGTGAAAGCCCGCACCTTCCAGGAAGGCGACCTGGTGTTACGCCTCATCCAGGACAAGAAGGGCATGCACAAGCTCTCCCCTCCGTGGGAAGGCCCATTCGCTATCGGGCGCGTACTTGGCAACAACGCCTACTACCTCATCGACGTCCGCGGGGACGACGAGCTCGACGTCAAGCGACCATGGAATGTAAACCTCCTCCGGAAGTTCTACTCCTAGAACCCCACACATGTACTCTCCAGTCGCTATGAAATAAAAGAAACGGTTACCGCAAATTGCGCCCACTCTCGATGACTTGTGCCACTCGCACTCGTAATAACAGCGGTATGCTAAAATGCAGAAGTCAACCTTTGGTACAGCGATCGGCACGGCTAAGTAGTGCGGTGCAAGAGCACTGAATCACTTCAGGTCTCGCATCGTCCACGAAAAATGCCAACCCGGAGCACCATTGGAGTCGCCTAGCTCGACTGGTTCTACGAGCCAAGACAACTGCCCTCGCTTCTCACAGCGACCTTGGTCCTCCGCATCCTCGGCATAGCGACTCGAACGGCTAAGTACCACGCTCGGGGACTGAAGACCAGTTCGTCGCGAGCGGTCAGGGAAAACGCCAAGTAAGAGAGCACGCCCAGGACTCGCCAAGCGACTGACCTTACGGGCCAGGCAGGAGTGACGCGCTCACACCAACGCGCTAAGTCCTCAACCACCCTCGAGTTGCGCCTAGAACTACCAAGTACCACGCTCGGGGACTCGGCCACCCGACTTCGTTCGCGTACGGGAAAACGGTAAAGTACAGAGCACTCCAGGGAGTCGCCTTGCGACTGGCTCTCCGAGCTCGGGCGAGTCGACCAAAGCAACAACACACATGATAACAACACACATCATATACGAGGTAAACCCCACAAAAGGGCGGACGCGCTCGGGGACTCGTCCAAAATCAACCCAAAGCACACAAACAAATACCAAATAGACACGACATCCCATTCAATCGCATATTGCATTGTCTTATGTTACAAAATATGCCCGCATGGCAGAACTGCTGTTAACGCTTCAAGGCAAACTACCCTATTCTGCAGGCTTTGATGATGACTCGCCAGCATCCCGGCGATTACGGATGAACGCGGTGTACGGGTTTGATGGATACGTCGTCAGTTCACCCGCCATCGCCGCGCGAAAAGGCTGCTCGACCTTGAAGTCACGATGCGGCGGCTCGGGGTCGTTTGGCGCGACGACCGTTTCCTGGTAGGGAAGGAGGTCGCCCATCGCCCAGACACGCTCCGAGTACGTGGCGGCACGCTCTTGCAACTTGAGAACCTCGGACAGATCCACCGCGCCAGTCGACGATGGATACCCACTCGTCACATCGTCAACGTCGAAATCTTCGGGGAAGTGGGCGAGTCCAAGGCTCAGTGCTGTCGACGCTCCACGCCGAAACGCCGACCGCGTCATGAACTCAACGACCGCGGGCGCCTTCTCCAAATATTTCCACACCTCAACGAGGTCGCTGGGAATCACCTCCGTGGGCGATATTTCTTGGAGGTAGGCGCGGATGCACGTCGCCGACAGCGTCGCCGAGTCGACGAGCATGCTTACGCACCGCCTCGCATCGAGCGAACTCGCTTCTTCTTCGTCATCAATGATGCGACCTGCGAGCAGAAGACAACGATGAGTACAACGGACACCACAAAAATCACAACTAATAGAAAGGGAAGATGCACTCACCAAGCAACGGGCGGGCGAGTCCCGTGATGAAGCACTGAAGCGACGTGTGGTCGTCCTGAAGCCCAGCAATAAGGACCTCCGACACCTTGCGATCCTCCTCTGCGGCCGCAACGGCGGCCCTCGCTCGCCCGTCCGCCGAGCTCGCTTCTTCTCTCGCCTCCCGCAGTTCGCGCTCAAGGTCGGCGATCCGCTGTTCAGCGGCACCCAGAGCAGATCGCGCCGCCACCAACTCACCAGCGGAGACAAGCCCCTGGCGAGCTTCCTCTGCCTTCGCAGCAACAGCCTGAAGCCCTTTGTTCGCCTCCTGGACGATGACCAGCTCCTTCTCAGCGCGCTGTTTCGCGGCCAATCGGTCCGCCGACTCAAGCTGCAGACACTGCACATCATCGAACAAGTTAGTCAAAACGAACTTCCTAAATGCCCACCCGCTGAAATTCAGCGAGTGCGCACTCGGGGACTGGCGATCAAGAAATTCCTAAGTGCCCACCCGCTGAAATTCAGCGAGCACGCACTCGGGGACTGGCGATCAAGAAATTCCTAAGTGCCCACCCGCTAAAATTTGGCGCGTGCGCACTCGGGGACTGGATACGAAAATAAAAGACGAGAAATTATAAGAATCAAGCCGCTGCAAAGCACCGACCTGATCCTCGGGGACTGGATGTACCTGGATGGCTGCGCCAAGCATACCATGGAGTTGTATCGCGTCCACGGACACGAGTAACGCTGGCGTGTGCCCACGACGCTGGTCGACTTCAGCATCGGCGGTCCCCGGAGCGAGGCTCGAGGGCGCAGCCCCGCTCACCGCGGCCGCCTTGGTCACGAAGCGGGGGAAGGTAGCGATAGAGGCACCCGCTCCAAAGGAAGTCGCCTCCGCCGTTCCAGGCAAGGAAGCGCCCTCCTTCGTAGACGCGGCTGCCTCCACCACGGGCCCGGCCGGCGCGGCCGCCGTATCGTCAGAGATAGTGACGATGTCGTCGCCCTTGGCCTTCTTATTGCCATCCGCTGAGGCGACGACCTCGTCCGCTTTCCTCTTGCGGGAAGGATCTTCCTCGCTAGCGGCGGAGGGTACCTTGGCCACGGTCGGATGGCCCATCCTTTTCACTCCGGTCCTGCGCATTAATCGAATCAACAAAGACAATTGAAATAGTTATGGAAACTAAGGAAGGGTGAGCGCACTCACTTGGCGACTGGGATGAAACGTAGCCCTGTACGAAGGCCGGCCGGTTTTTCCAGTTCAGGGCCCAGTCGGCGACTGAGCCCCAGATCCAGGACGTCGCGTGCCCAAGACACGAATGGCTTCTTCGTCGTTGAGGCCGCGGCTGGCGCCTCTAGGACATCCTCGGCGGGAACTTCCTCGCGAGTTGGAGCCGCTACAGCCGGAGCCTCCTTGCGGGGCGAAGCCGCCGCAGCCAGAACCTCCTTGCGAGGCGAAGTCGCTGCAGCCGGAGCCTCCCCCAGCCCAGAGACTGGGGCGAATGGCGGAGGAATCGAGGCCAGCGGCACTTCCACGGTCGCCGTGTCCAGCGCGGCTGTCGCTGGGGGCGCGCCGTCACCAGCTGGGCTGGGAGCATCGGAGCTGCTCGCCGAGTGCGGCGGTGAAGCCATCCTCGACGGTTTCGTTTTCCTCTTCGGGAGGGCCCTCGCCTCCCTTTCCTTCTTCTTCTTCTTCTTCGACGGAGTGGCTTGACGGCTTGGTACAGCGATCGGCACGGCTAAGTAGTGCGGTGTAAGAGCACTGAATCACTTCAGGTCTTGCATCGTCCACGAATAACGCCAACCCGGAGCCCCACTGGAGTCGCCTAGCTCGACTGGTTCTACGAGCCAAGACAACTGCCCTCGCTTCTCATAGCGACCTTGGTCCTCCGCATCCTCGGCATAGCGACTCGAACGGCTAAGTACCACGCTCGGGGACTGAAGACCAGTTCGTCGCGAGCGGTCCGGGAAAACGCCAAGTAAGAGAGCATGCCCAGGACTCGCCACGCGACTGACCCCACGGGCCAGGCAGGAGTGACGCGCTCACACCAACGCGCTAAGTTCTCAACCACCCTCGAGTCGCGCCTAGAACTACCAAGTACCACGCTCGGGGACTCGGCCACCCGACCTCGTTCGCGCATGGGAAAACGGTAAAGTATAGAGCACTCAAGGGAGTCGCCTAGCGACTGGCTCTTCGAGCTCGGGCGAGTCGACTAAAACATCAAAACACATAACAACAACACATACATCATACACGAGATAAACCCCACAAAAGGGCGGACGCGCTCGGGGACTCGTTCAACACCAATCAAAAGCACACAAACAAATACGAAAATAGACACGACGTATCATTCAATCGCATATTGCATTGTTTTATGTTACAAAATATGCCCGCGTGGCAGAACTGCTGCTAACGCTTCAAGGCAAACTACCCTACTCTGCAGGCTTCGATGACGACTCGCCAGCATCCCGGCGATTACGGATGAACGCCGTGTACGGGTTTGATGGATACGTCGTCAGTTCACCCGCCATTGCCGCGCGAAAAGGCTGCTCGACCTTGAAGTCACGATGCGGCGGCTCGGGGTCGTTCGGCGCGGCAACCGTCTCCTGGTACGGCAGGAGGTCGCCCATTGCCCAGACACGTTCCGAGTACGTGGCGGCACGTTCTTGCAACTTGAGGACCTCGGACAGCTCCACCGTGCCAGTCGACGATGGATACCCACTCGTCACATCGTCAACGTCGAAATCTTTGGGGAAGTGGGCGAGTCCAAGGCTCAGTGCCGTCGACGCTCCACGCCGAAACGCCGACCGCGTCATGAACTCAATGACCGCGGGCGCCTTCTCCAAATATTTCCACACCTCAATGAGGTCGCTGGGAATCACCTCCGTGGGCGATATTTCTTGGAGGTAGGCGCGGATGCACGTCGCCGACAGCGTCGCCGAGTCGACGAGCATGCTTACGCACTGCCTCGCGTCAAGCGAGCTCGCTTCTTCTTCGCTATCAATGATGCGACCTGCGAGAAGAAGACAATTATGAGTACGACGGACACCACAAAAATCACAACTATTAGAAAGGGAAGATGCACTCACCAAGCAACGGGCGGGCGAGTCCCGTGATGAAGCACTGAAGCGACATGTGGTCGTCCTGAAGCCCAGCAATAAGGACTTCCGACACCTTGCGATCCTCCTCTGCGGCCGCAATGGCGGCCTTAGCTCGCCCGTCCGCCAAGCTCGCTTCTTCTCTCGCCTCCCGCAGTTCGCGCTCGAGGTCGGCGATCCGTTGTTCAGCGGCACCCAGAGCAGATCGCGCCGCCACCAACTCACCAGCGGGGACAAGCCCCTGGCGAGCTTCCTCTGCCTTCGCAGCGACAGCCTGAAGCCCTTTGTTCGCCTCCTGGACGATGGCCAGCTCCTTCTCCGTGCGCTGTTTCGCGGCCAATCGGTCCGCCGACTCAAGCTGCAGACCCTGCACATCACCGAAAAAGTTAGTTAAAACGAACTTCCTAAGTGCCCACCCGCTGAAATTCAGCGAGTGCGCACTCGGGGACTGGCGATCAAGAAATTCCTAAGTGCCCACCCGCTGAAATTCAGCGAGTGCGCACTCGGGGACTGGCGATCAAGAAATTCCTAGGTGCCCACCCGCTGAAATTCAGCGAGTGCGCACTCGGGGACTAGCGATCAAGAAATTCCTAAGTGCCCACCCGCTGAAATTCAGCGAGTGTGTCATGGGAATGGTCACGGCAGATGCTGCAATCGGCAGCGAGTAGTAGAACGAGGGGCAAGGGCGGCCAGCCATCTGCGGTGCGAGATGAGGGCAAAGACACAGGGTTTTACCCAGGTTCGGCCCCCCGGAGGGTAAAGACCTACTCCTGCTAGATTGTATTATGGAGGTGTTACAATGGGCGAGCTCGTCGGCTAGGCGGCGAGTCGCTTGGGTGTATGAGGGAACGTGTCTCTACTCGCCCCATAGGGAGGTTTATATAGGCTCACCTCCCCTAGGGTTTACATATCTCAACCGATTCGGTTATAGATTCAGTAGTCGTTTAACCTAGCCCGACTGGGCCTATCTACTCGCCTGGTCCTTCAGCTTCCAGTCGCTCGGTACCTTGCTGGGCTTCAATCCACTCGCCGTTCTGCAGGCCCACTCGCCAGCTCACGGGCCAGTCGGAAACGCCCTGCTGGGTATACCCCAGTAGGCATATCCCCATCAGTAGTCCCCGAGGCCGTCGTCGATTGGGCGTAAGTGGCTGCTGGCAGTCGGAGTATGCGGCTTCAAAGTAGGCATCCAGTCGAATCGTCGGCGGGCTCCTGTATAAAGGAGAAAATCCGGTGAACCAAGTCGCGGCTTGGGCGAGTCGATTCGGCGGGACGCGGTCATGGTGATTGACCCGGCGAGCCGAGTGGCTGAAGTTGGACCGTCAGGCATAGTCAAACTAGCCGTTGGGGGTAATCCAACGGTAACTTTTGGCGTAATCATCGCGCGGTAACGGCCCCCTGATTTGGCGGGCAACTCCCGCCATATAAGAGGAATGGCAGGCAATCGTAGAGCCAACTGCCCACCACTTCTTCCGAGTGCGCACATTTTCCTTCCTCTGCTCCGCGATCCAATCGACTCGAAATCCCCCGATCTCCAACCAACCTCTCAGCCATGGCCCTTTCCACCGAACCATGGGGCAGGTCCAAGTGTACGAGGGCGCAGCTGGCCTCTTTCGAGGAAGCCGGGATCCTGCGAGCCGGCTGTTGGCGTATCCCCGCAGCCGGAGAAACGACCCCAAACCCGCGAGAGAGGGAATTCGTCTGTTTCACCAGTCATCTCGAGCGGGGACTAGGGTTTCCCACGTCTTTGTTCTTCCGGCGCTTTTGCGCCTACTACGGGATCCAGCCTTCAGATCTGGGTCCCCACAGCATCGAACAGCTCGCCATCTTCGTGGCGTTCTGCGAGTGCTACTTGGGCTGCCGGCCCTACTTTCCCTTGTGGCAAGATCTGTTCCACGGACGGATCAGCCGCGAGGAGGCAGGCGGTCCAATGCTAGCCGCGGGCGGCTTGACGTTCCAGCTCAAGTCCAAAGCTTCTTTTTTTGATCTGATGCTACCCGCCAAGGCAGCGAGCGACTGGAAGAAGTCGTGGTTCTACGTGGCCGAGGCGACCCCGGAGGACGAAGTGGCGATCCCGCGGTACTCGGCCAATCGTTCTGAGCCGCGCCATCTCCAAATCGGCAAGCTCCCCGACGACCAGCGGATGGTCATTGACGAGATGCTCCAGACCATCCGTGGTCTGAAAAAGAAAGGCCTTCAGACGATAAACTTGTACAATTGCTGGCTGGGGCGACGGCTCGTTCCACTCGCCCAACGCGACCACTATATGTACCAGTACACGGGCCGGGGAGACTCGACGAAGGCCTGCCTCGACGAGTGGAAGCTAGAGGATTATATCCCAGCATTGAAGAAGATCACCCAGGCGGTGTACCTGGATGCGCAGACTGGGGTCGCCCCCTACACCGCGAAGCGTCCGGCTCCAACGGTAATTCCTTTACCTTGTTCGCAGTCGCAGTGTATGCAGTCGCGGTAATTCTAATTCTGTTTTGTATTCATCGCAGCTATTCCAAGTGGTGGAAGTGTGGCTCCCACCTTCGGATGACGAGAGCCCGAGGCCATCCGCCCAGGACATAGGCGAATCGCCACCCGCGAGGGGCAACGAGGACGACGAGGAAGAGTCCGAAGAGGAAGTCGCCCCGCTGGTCCGAAAGACCCGCGGGCAACGTCAGCGCGAGATCGAGGCGAGCAGAAGCCTCGAGCGTCATGATGACGACGACGAACTCCCAGAGACCACCTCGCGGGTTGACTTCTGCATTTAGCATAACGCTGTTTTTACGAGTGCGAGTGGCACAAGTCATGGAGAGTAGGCGCAATTTGCGGTAACCGTTTCTTTTATTTCATAGCGACTGGAGAGTACATGTGTGAGGTTCTAGGAGTAGAACTTCCGGAGGAGGTTTACATTCCATGGTCGCTTGATGTCGAGTTCGCCGTCCCCGCGAACGTCGGTGAGGTAGTAGGCGTCGTTGCCGAGTACGCGCCCGATAGCGAATGGGCCTTCCCACGGAGGGGAAAGCTTGTGCATGCCCTTCTTGTCCTGGATGAGGCGTAACACCAGGTCGCCTTCCTGGAAGGTGCGAGCTTTCACCCGCCGGCTGTGGTAGCGGCGGAGTCCTTGCTGGTAGATGGCGGTGCGTGACCGAGCGAGGTCGCGTGCTTCGTCGAGCTGGTCGACCCCATCTTGGCGGGCCAGCTCGTTTGCAGCCTCCATATAGTGGACGACTCGCGGCGAGTCGTGTTCGAGGTCGGTGGGCATGACTGCTTCGGCACCGTAGACCATGAAGAAGGGAGTGAATCCCGTCGATCTGTTGACTGAGGTGCGGATCCCCCAGATGACGGAGGGCAACTCCTCGACCCAGCACCCGGCGGTGCGCTCGAGTGGTACTTGGAGTCGCGGCTTCCGGCCGTGGAGGATGCTTTGGTTGGCCCGTTCCGCCTGGCCGTTGGATTCCGGGTGGGCGACTGACGCGAGGTCGAGCCGGATATGGTGCTCTTCGCAGAATTCGGCCATGGCTCCCTTGGCGAAGTTGGTGCCGTTGTCCGTGATGATGCTGTTGGGGAACCCGTAGCGATATATGAGCTCGCGTAAGAACTTAGTGGCGGTCTTCCCGTCGCATTTCCGGACTGGCTTGGCCTCCACCCACTTCGTGAATTTGTCGACGGCGACTAGCAGGTGGGTGTAGCCAGAGGGGGCCTTCTTGAAGGGGCCTACCATGTCCATGCCCCACACAGCGAATGGCCAGGTGATGGGGATTGTTTTGAGCGCCGAGCTCGGTACGTGCGTCTGATTGGCGTACTTCTGTCACCCGACGCATCGCTGGACAATGTCGACAGCGTCGGCGTGTGCGGTGGGCCAGTAGAAGCCGTGTCGCATAGCCTTGGCGACCAGGGAGCGAGCGGCGGCGTGGTGGCCGCAGTCACCTGAGTGAATGTCGTGGAGGATTTTGCGTCCTTCAGCTGGTTGGACGCAGCGTTGGAACACGCCGGTGACGCTGCGCTTGTGGAGCTCGCCGTCGATGATGGTGTAGGACTTGCATCGACGAGCGATCATTCGAGCGTCTGTCTCGTCTGCTGGCAGGGTGCCGGCTTCCAGGTAGGCGATGTAGGGCTTGGTCCAGTCGTCTGGCTCATTGACGAGTGCGACCAAGGCTGCCTCTGGTTGGAGTGGGACTCCGATGTCGATC
This sequence comes from Avena sativa, assembly GCA_916181665.1. NCBI lineage: Eukaryota > Viridiplantae > Streptophyta > Magnoliopsida > Poales > Poaceae > Avena > Avena sativa. Next base: position 261,993,570 of record OV702284.1, on the reverse strand, counting down.
TCCCTCGAGGGAGAGACTGATGGCTTGGAGATAGTGTCGAGGAAAACGCCGACGGGTGGTGCGAGTCAAGCCGACCCGATGCGAGAGAGGGCGTCGGCCTCCTCGTTTTTCCGCCTGTCGATCCACTCGACAGAGTAGCCGGTGAAGTGGCCGCCCAGCTTGTCCACCGCTTGGCGGTATGCCGCCATGGTAGGGGAGACGGCGTCGCAGGTGCCGGCGACTTGCCCCGCGACAAGGTCGGAATCTCCGTAGCAGCGGAGGCTATTGACGTTCATCTCCTTGGCGGCTCGCATGCCGTGGAGTAGGGCCTCGTATTCAGCCATGTTGTTGGTGCAGGGCGTGAAGTCGAGGCAGAGGATGTAGCGGATCTTGTCGCCCTTTGGTGAAGTCAACACTATCCATGCGCCTGCACCGTCCGCGTTCTTGGAGCCGTCGAAGTGCAGGCTCCAGTAGTGGAGGTACGGCAGCTTCTCTGGCTGCTGGGCTTCCTCCCAGTCGGCGATGAAGTCTGCCAGTGCCTGCGACTTGATCGCCTTTCGTGGCTCGTATTTGATGTTGTGGACGCCGATCTCGATGGCCCACTTGGCGACCCGCCCGGTCGCCTCGCGATTGCGGATGATGTCTTGCAGTGGTGCTGAGGAGACGACCGTGATCGGGTGCTCCTGGAAGTAGTGCGGCAGGCGCCGCTGAGCCCTGAAGACTGTGTATACTAGCTTTTGGTACTGAGGGTACCGCTGGCGCGACTCGGTGAGGACCTCGCTGATGTAGTACACCGGCCGCTGAACCGGGCGCTCCTTTCCTTCCTCTGGTCGTTCGACGACCATCACGGCGCTGACGACGCGCTCGGACGCCGCGACGTAAACCAGCATGCGTTCTTTGTCGGCGGGGGCGGCGAGTAGTGGTGCGGCGAGTAGCACCTTTTTGAGGTCGCGGAGCGCGTCGTCCGCCTCCTTGTCCCACTGGAAGGTGGGGTTCTTGCACATCAGGCGGTATAGGGGCATCGCCTTTTCCCCCAGGCGGGGGATGAAGCGACTGAGAGCCGCTACTCGCCCGGCCAGCTTCTGGACGTCGCGCAGGCACTCGGGTTTGCCGAGCCGGGCGATCGTGTCGATCTTTGTTGGGTTCGCCTCGATCCCTCGTTTGGAGACGACGTACCCCAGTAGTTGTCCGGCGGGTACACCGAAGGTGCACTTGCCTGGGTTGAGCTTTATCTTGTATCTTCGCAGGTTGGCGAAGGTTTCCGCCAGGTCGGCGAGTAGGTCGCCTTGGCGAGCGGACTTCACGACCACATCGTCGATGTAGACGTGGATGTTGCGGCCAATTTGGCTCGCGAGGCATTCTTGCATGCACCGCTGGTAGGTCGCCCCGGCGTTCTTGAGGCCGAAGGTCATGGCGGTGTAGCAGAAGGCTCCGGATGGCGTGATGAACGCCGTCTTCTCCTCGTCTTCGACAGCCATTTTGATCTGGTTATACCTAGAGTAGGCGTCGAGGAAACATAGCGACTCCGAGCCCGCGGTTGAATCAATTATCTGGTCGATCCGCGGGAGGACGAACTGCTCCTTTGGGCAGGCGCTGTTCAGGTTTGTGTAGTCGATACACATTCTCCAGGTCCCGTTTTTCTTCTCGACCAGGACTGGGTTTGCCAGCCACTTGGAGTACTTGATTGGCCGGATGAAGCCGACAGCGAGTAGACGCTGCACTTTGGGGTCGGCGTTCAGCTTGTGCTCAGCGAGCTCCCTAGGGACACCGGGCATGTCGGAGGGTTTCCATGCGAAGATGTCCCTGTTCTCACGGAGGAACTCGATGAGCGCGCCTTCCTATGCTGGGCTCATGCCTGTCCCGATCGTCACCGTCTGGCTGGAGTCGCCTGGGACCAGCTCGACGGTGCGAGTGTGCGTCGTGGCCTCAAAGCTTGAGGTGTTTGCGCCCTCTGAGTTGGGCTTCTTGAGTATTGTGGGGTCGTCATTGTTGACCCCGCTCGCGTACTTGGCGAGCTCATCGGCGTGATTAGTCTCCACCGCGATGACTGCGTCGGTGAGCTCGGCTCCTTTGGCCTCGCCCTCGGCGGCCATGTCGGGGTCGCCGTTGATGGTGATGACGCCGCACGGCCCGGGGAGCTTCATCGCGTTGTACACGTAGTGGGGCGCTGCCATGAATTTAGCGAACGCCTGGCGCCCCAGGATGCAGTGGTAGGGGCTGTCGAAGGGCACCAGCTCGAAGACGATCCGCTCGGTGCGGAAGTTTGCTGGTGTGCCGAAGGTGACTGGCAGCGTGACCTTGCCGATCGGGTACGCCTTCCAACCGGGGACGATGCCGTGGAACGTGGTGTGGGTCGTCTCAATCATCGACTGCGGGAGCAGCAGCCGCCTGAAGGTGTCGAGGTAGAGGATGTTGATGAAGATACCGCCGTCCATCAGTGTCTTGGGGAGCCAGTAGTCGCCAACCTTGGGCTTGACCACCAAGGCGACTCGTCCTGGGTACTCGATGCGCGGCGAGTGGTCTTGGCGGCTCCAGGTGATGGGCTGCTCCGACCAGTTCAGGAACTGGGGGACGTCTATTTGGGCCACCGCGTTGACGGCGACGGCGCGGGCGATGACCTTATTCTCGCGCTTCGTGTTGAAGCCTGTGAAGGTGTGGAGCGAGCCGGCTACTTTGCCGAATTTTCCGCCATTTGGCGGGTCGTTGTCGGGGTCCTCCCACGCTTGCCGTGCCTTCTCGATTTCCCTGAGGGTGTGGCAGTCGGCGGTGGTGTGCGTTGCGGGCTTCTCTTCCCTGCTATGGAACGCACATGGTTCATTAAGGAGGGACGCGGGGTCGAACCTTGGCTTGTTCTTGTAGTTGCCGCCGTCGCGGTGTTGCCCTCCGTTGCGGCGAAAGCTCTTGGGCTCGCGCTGCGCGTGCCCAACGTTGGCGACGAAGTCGACTCGCCTGTCACTGCGGCGCTTGCCAGTGAGGCGAGTGCCGCTGTAGCGTAGGTCGGTTCGGCGTCCGCCGTCGTTGCCGCTTGCGCGGCGTTGACCTCCTGACTCGTCGTCAGTTTCCTGGTTTGGGTCTTCCTCGGCGTACCGTTTGGCGATCTCGAGGAGGTCGGGGATGTTGTCGAGTGTGCGGGAGTGTCGCTTGAGCTTGGCGACTAGGGGCTCGTAGCGGCACGAGGTCTTGAAGCAATGGATCGCGGTGTCCGGGTGGATGCCGACCGCGTTGTACCAAAGCTCTTGCCACCGTTGGACCCAGTTGCGGGTCGACTCGCGGGGTCCCTGGACGGACCGTTCCAGGTCCTCAATAGTGGTGGCGCGGGTGTAGGAGCACTCGAAGTGCCTGACGAAGGCGTCGCGCATTTCCTCCCAGGAGTCGATTCTATCCTGGGGGAGAGTGTTGATCCACTGCCTGCACGTCCCCTCCATCATCAAGGGGAGGTAACGGGCGGCGAGCAGGTCAGTGTGACCCGCGATCCCCATCGCCATGAGGTATGTGTCGAGCCAGACGGCGGGGTCGTACGAGGAGTCGTACTTTTCTATCTCTTTTGGCGCCTTGAAGTTTGGCGGGTACTTCTCGCCTCGGATCATTGGTCCGAAGCACTTGGGTCCGAGTCGACTGAGCGACCCCATAGGCTCGCCGTCGCGGCGATTAGTTAGGGTGTGCCGCAAGTCGTCGGGCTGGCGTGCGCGCCAGCTTTGGTTGTTGATGATGTGGGTGCGGGCGTCGATGGGTTGCCCATTGGCGGCGACAAGGTGGGTTGCCGGCCTGGGGTCGTTGGTGGAGAGTGCCGCGTTCGCGGGTCGGTGTTGGAGCTGCAGCGGCTCTGGTGGCGGGCAGTTGAGGGTGTTTGCCGCCGCTGGGCGGCCGCTGGAGGCCGCTCTGCTTCCCGAGGAACGCGAGTATACTCGACCTGCGGAGTCGGCGCCCGCTTTTTGCTGCTCGACGGCCTTTGCGAGCAGGGCCCTGACGTATTGGATCTGTAGGGCGCCGTCGCCCGTGGCTGTGATGCTATCGGCTGCTGCTCGTCCTGCCACGAGGTTTTCCATTGGGGTGGAAAACAGTGGGAGGCCGTTTGCGTCTCGCTCCCGTGAGGAGACTACTATCCGCGGCTGGTCCCTGGGAGGGGTGCGGTTGGGTGGTGGTGGGGCGCCCCTCGCCGTTGATCCTGGCGGGGGCCGGGCGCTTCCTCCTGGTGGCACGTTCTCGCAGATCGCGCGTTCGGCCACGCGGGCCGGGTCGTTTTCGTCATCGAAGTTCAGGGTACGCCCTTGAACGGTGGGGTTCAGGCGTGACCTGATCCGCTGCTGGTGGTAGCGTGATAGCTCCTGCGCCGTCACCTGCTCGAGGCGAAATTTTTCGCGCTCGGCTTGCTCCTTGCGCACCGCCTCCGCCAGTTTCAGGCGGAGTTCCTCGACCTCCGTTGCCGTGGCATTAGGAGGGATTGGGGTGGAGAAAGGATCCTCCGGCGGATCGGCGCCGGTGGCCACGTAGGTCGCAGCGTGGCGGTCGGTTCCGTCGCGGAGGTCGGCGGAGTTCTCCGACCCGGAGTCGAATTCGAAGATCCCGAGGATGGAGGGGTCCTCGAAGTCTCCCGCGTTGGAGACCTGGGCGATGGAGCCCGCGGACGAGGCCGCGGTGATGGATCCGGCGAGTGACGCCGGGGTCGCCGAGTCGGCGTCGTCGGTGAGGGCCGCATCCTCTGCGGCCGCTGAATTCCCGGCCACGTTGCTGTGGGCCGAGTTGTACTCGGAGGCGAGGCGATGGATCGTGCGGATCTGGCTCTCGGAGAGCCGATCGCGTGGCGGCGACTCGCGGATGCGAGCCGAGTCCTCCGAGACGATGGCGTCGGTGAGGCCGACGAAGAGGCTGATCGTGCCGATAGGCAGGATCACGCTGTGCGTGACGGGTCGCGCCGCCGGGACGTAGCTGCTCGGCAAGATCTGGAGCATCTCGCCGATTGCTATCATGCGGCCGGTGGCGACCGTCTCGTTGATGGGCAGATTGGATCTCGCCGCAGAACACCGGCCAGACCGGCCAGGCCCCACGGTGGGCGCCACTGTCGTGGGAATGGTCACGGCAGATGCTGCAATCGGCAGCGAGTAGTAGAACGAGGGGCAAGGGCGGCCAGCCATCTGCGGTGCGAGATGAGGGCAAAGACACAGGGTTTTACCCAGGTTCGGCCCCCCGGAGGGTAAAGACCTACTCCTGCTAGATTGTATTATTATGGAGGTGTTACAATGGGCGAGCTCGGCGGCTAGGCGGCGAGTCGCTGGGGTGTATAAGGGAACATGTCTCTACTCACCCTATAGGGAGGTTTATATAGGCTCACCTCCCCTAGGGTTTACATATCTCAACCGATTCGGTTACAGCTTCAGTAGTCGTTTAACCTAGTCCGACTAGGCCTATCTACTCGCCTGGGCCTTCAGCTTCCAGTCGCTCGGTACCTTTCTGGGCTTCAATCCACTCGCCGTTCTGCAGGCCCACTCGCCAGCTCACGGGCCAGTCGGAAACGCCCTGCTGGGTATACCCCAGTAGGCATATCCCCATCAATTTAATATTTGTTTATCTTTTTAAATCCTTTTAGGACTTATTTTGCTCACAAATTTGTATGGATTTTAGATAGGTGCTTTATTAGCTTTGGGAATAAAATCCTTTTAACTTATTAAATTCATAAGTTTTCATCTATGGCTCCAAATTGAATAGAATCAATTTATATGGTCTTATAATATTTTTATTTATCATTCTTGATCATTTATAAATATTTGTTGACCAATTTTTATATGGATCAAATCCATAGTCTTAGAGAGATCTTGGAAATAATTTATTCCATTTAGGGTTTTAGAGTTTGATTTAATTCCAAGTGTTTAAATTTCAAGATGCATTTATGAAGAATGCATTTCACTTGATTTGAATTTAGTTCGATTCAAATTTTATTCAAAGTTTGTTCGAGATGGGTTTTGATGTTTCCATTTTAAAACAAAAAGTTTCTTTTCACCCTAAATTTCAACAATTATTTATTTTGTTTATTTATTTTTCATATTACAAAATTTGGAAAATTTTGGGATGTGACAGCGTCTTCATAGGATACCCGAAGGAAACTATTGGGTATATCTTCTATCATAGATCCGAAGACAAAATCTTCGTTACTAAGAATGGATCCTTTCTAGAGAAGGAGTTTCTCTCGAAAGAAGTGACTAGAAGGAAAGTAGAACTCGACGGGGTTGTCGAACCTTCTCTCGGATTTGAGACTAGCGCAAACCGGAAGTAGTTCCTATGGCGCCTACACCAATAAGAGATGAAGCTAATGATGTTGATCATGAAACTTCGGTTGAAGTTACTACGGAACCTCGCAGGTCAACGAGAACTTGTAACACTCCGGATTGGTATGATCCCGTTATGAGTGTCATGTTGGTAGACAACACCGACGACCCTGCGACATACGAGGAAGCGATGATGAGCCCAGATTCCAATAAATGGCAAGAAGCCATGAAATCCGAGATTGGATCCATGTACGAAAACCAAGTATGGACTTTGGTGGACTTACCGGATGGCTGGAAGGCTGTCGAGAACAAATCAATTTTGAAGAAGAAAATAGATGCTGATGGTAATGTTACTGTCTATAAAGCTCGACTTGTTGCAAAAGGGTTTCGACAAATTCAAGGGGTTGACTACAATGAGACTTTCTCATCGGTAGTGAAGCTAAAGTCTGTGAGGATTTTGTTAGCAATCGCTGCATATTATGATTATGAGATATGGCAGATGGATGTAAAAATGGCGTTCCTCAATGGAGACATTGATGAAGAGTTGTATATGGTACAACTCAAAGGTTTTGTCGATCCTAAAAATGCTAACAAGGTATGCAAACTTCAACGATCCATTTATGGATTGAAGCAAGCATCCCGAAGTTGGAATCAATGTTTTTATAAGGTAATCAAAAGTTTTGGTTTTATACAATTTATGGAGAAGCTTGTATTTACAAGAAAGTGATTGGGAGTTCTGTAGCATTCCTAGTACTATATGTGGATGACATACTGTTGATTGGGAATGATGTAGACCTTCTTAATAGTGTCAAGGATTATTTGAATAATAGTTTTCAATGAAAGATCTTGGTGAAGAAGCTTACATATTAGGCATAAAGATTTATAGAGATAGATCGAGACGCCTAATATCATCGTCACAGAGTACATATTTGGACAAAGTTCTAAAGAGATTTGGAATGGAAGATAGCAAGAAAGGGTTCTTGCCCATGTTGCCCAATATGACCTTGAGTAAAACTCAAAGTCCTGCTACGGCAGAAGATAGAGAAAGGACGAGTAAGACTCCCTATGCCTCAGCCATAGGATCTATCATGTATGCCATGCTATGTACTAGAAACGACATTGCATATGATGTTAGTTTGACTAGCAGATATCAAAGTGATCCAGGAGTGGATCATTGGACAGCGGTCAAAAACATCCTTAAGTACCTGAGAAGAACTAAGGATATGGTTCTTTATTGTTGAGGTGATGAACATCTCGTTGTTAATGGTTACACCGATGCTAGTTGGAACACCTATCCGGATGATTCTAAATCTCAATCTGGATACCTATTTACTTTGAATGGTGCAGCAGTTAGCTAGAGGAGTGCAAAGCAAAGAGTTGTGGCAAGATCTTCAACTGAATCGGAATACATAGCTGCTTCGAAGGCTTCACAAGAGGCGATATGTATGAAGGAGTTCATTACAGACCTTGGTGTGGTTCCTAGTGCACTCGACCCAATGTCTATCTACTGTGATAACATGGGCGCCATAGCCAATGCGCAAGAACCAAGGTCACACAAGAAGCTGAAGCATATCAATATGCATTTTCACGCTATTCGAGAGCTTGTCCAAGATGGTGACATAAAGATTTGCAAAGTACACAGAGATCTGAATGTGGCGGATCCATTGACTAAACCTCTCCCGAGGGCAAAATGTTGGAGATATGCCCTAGAGGCAATAATAAATGTAGTTATTATTATATCTTTGTGTTTATGATAAATGTTTACATTCATGCTATAATAGTATTAACAAGGAAACATTAATACTTGTGTGATTTGTAAACTTAATTTGAAGTCCCTAGTAAAGCCTCTATATAATACTAGCTTGTTGGTTAATAGATGATTGTGGTTTCCCTATCATGAACATTGAGATGTTATTAACAACAAGATCATATCGTTAGGAGAATGATATGGTGGACATACTCCTATAGATAAGCGTAGCATAAAGATCAAGTCATTTTTATAGTTCAATTGCTATATGCTTTCTGATACATAGTAATCTAGTTCCTTCGACCATGAGATCATGCATATCACCTTTACCGGATGGATGCTTTGATGACATCAAACACCACACCGTAACTGGGTGGCTATAAAGGTGGCATTAAGTGTTCGGAAAGTATTGGTTGAAACACATGGATCAAGAATGGGATTTGTCCATCCATATGACGGATAGATATACTCTGGGCCCTCTCGGTGAAATGTCATCCAATTAGCTTGCAAGCATGTGACTGGCTCACAAGGGATCACATATCACGGGAACGAGAAAAGAGTACTTATCGGTAACGAGGTTGAACTAGGTATGCAGAGATACCGACGATCATAACCTCGGATAAGTAAACTATCGTGAGACAAAGGGAAATTGATATCGTATGTAAGTGGTTCATTCGATCGCAAAAATAATCGTAGAAATATGTGGGAGCCATATGAATTTCCAGATTCCTCTATTGGTTATTGTTCGGAGAAGTGTCTCGATCATGTCCGCATAATTCACGAACCGTAGGGAGACACACTTAAGGATTCGACGTTGTTTGAGTAGTTATGGAATGATGAGAAAGAGTCCGAATGTTGTTCGGAGTCTCGAATGGGATTCGGGATATCACGGGGAGATCCGGAATGGTCCGGAGAATAAGATTCATATAAGGAAAGTCCTGTTTCGGAATTGGAGAATGGTTCCGGTGTTTTCATCGGGAATGTTCTAGAAGGTTCCGGAATGTCCGGCACTCCGAGGGGAAGGGTACATGAATGTGTCATTGCAAGTTGGAATTATTGCATCATGTACTAGGTGTCATCGCTGTCCAAAATAAAAGGTTTATTCAAATCCTAGTTTGAAAAGTCAAACGGCTAGTTTGAAAGTCAAACGGCAAGTTTTGGAAAGAGGAGGAGGAGTGGGAAACCGAGTTGGGGAGGAGTTCCCTCCTCCAACCGCCGGACCACCTCCAAGCCGAGTTGGGGAGGGACTCCCCTCCCCTTGTCCGCGCCTCCCACCTATAAAGGGAGGGGCAGGGCTGCCCCTCCTAGCACACAAGTCCCTTGCCCCGAAAACCCTAACCCTAGCCGCCGCCGCCCTCCAAGCCGCCGCCGCCTAGGGATCTCCTTGCCGCCGACTTGGGAACCTCCAAGCCCTAGCCGCTGGCCCTAGAACCTCTTCCTCTGCGTGTCTAAACCCTAGATCGTCGAGGGATTTCTCATAGCCCACCATACTCGCTCCGGCTTAAGGCGAAGCCCTGCGAGATCTCCCCTCTACTTTTGGTACCACGCCGTTGTGCTGCCGGAATCGCGAGGAGAGTGCTACAACCTCCGCTGCCTGCTGGAACAAGGGAGAGGAAGGTCTTCGTCGAGTACCGAACGTGTGACCGACTGCGGGAGCGCTGCCGGAATGCAGCGCCGGAAGGATCGTCTACACGATCTTGAGATCGGGAAGAGTACGACTACATCACCCACGAGAATCCGCTCTCGTTAAACACTTTGGAATCTTCGAGGGTGAGTTATTCTATCGACTCGTTGCTACAATCTAGTAGATAGATCTTGGCTTGTTTGTTTGTATGCAATAGAATTTTTTTGTTTTCCATGCTACGAAACCCTACACAAAACATGACCAGCACCAAACCGCCATGGGTGTTCGTTATATTACCATGTAATCTAGATTAGTTGACTCTAGTGCAAGTGGGAGACTGTTGGAGATATGTCCTAGAGGCAATAATAAAAGTATTTATTATTATATCTTTGTTTTTATGATAGATGTTTACATTCATGCTATAATAGTATTAACCAGAAACATTAATACTTATGTGATTAGTAAACTAAATTAGAGTCCCTAGTAAATCCTCTTTGTAATACTAGCTTGTTGGTTGATAGATGATCGTGGTTTCCCGATCATGAACATTGAGATGTTATTAACAACAATATCATATCATTAGGAGAATGGTGTAATGGACATACTCCTATAGATAAGCGTAGCATAAAGATCAAGTCATTTCAATAGTTTGTTTGCTATAAGCTTTCTGATACATAGTAACCTAATTCCTTCGTCCATGAGATCATGCTAATCACCATCAACGGAAGGATGCTTTGATGACATCAAACACCGCACCGTAATTGGGTGGTTATAAATATGGCATTGAGTGTTCGGAAAGTATGTGTTGAGGCACATGGATCAAGAGTGGGATTGTCCATCCATATGACGGATAGATATACTCCGGGCCCTCTCGGTGGAATGTCATCCAATTAGCTTGCAAGCATGTGACTAGCTCACAAGGGATCACATATCACAGGAATGAGAAAAGAGTACTTATCAGTAACGAGGTTGAACTAGGTATGCAGAGATACCGACGATTAGGCATCGGATAAGTAAACTATCGTGAGACAAAGGGAAATTGGTATCGTATGTAAGTGGTTCATTCGGTCATAAAGTAATCGTAGAAATATGTGGGAGCCATATGAATTTCAAGATTCTTCTGTTGGTTATTGATCGGAGAAGAGTCTCGTTCATGTCTGCATAATTCACGAACCGTAGGGAGACACACTTAAGGATTCGATGTTTATTAGTAGATATGGAATGTAAGTAGGGAGACCGAATGTTGTTCGGAGTCTCGGATGAGATCTGGGATATCACGAGTAGATCCGGAATGGTCCGGAGAATAAGATTCATATAAGGAAAGTCCAATTCCGGAGTTCGGGAATGATTCCGATGATTTCACCGGAGAGGTTCTAGAAGGGTCTGGAAGATTCATCGAACCGGAATGGGAAGGGTACATGAATGTGTCATGGATAAATGAAATGATTGAATCATGTCCTAGGTCACTTGGTTGGGAATTTACAAGAAAGAAATTAAGCTCCAAATTGAAAGTCAAAAGGCAAGTTTGAAAAAGTCAAACTGGGACAATGTATCCCGGAGGAGGAAGGAAAGAATACTTCTTTCCCTCCACCACAAGCCAACTAGGAGAGGTAGTTGGGGAAGGATTCGAAATACCCTCTCCCAAGCTGCCCTCCCTCTCATAAATAGAGGGGAGGGGGTGCCCCAAGGACACACAACACTAGCCCTTCCCCACCTAGCCGCTGTGCCGCCGCCACCAGCCGCCACCGTCGCCTCGCGCTGCCGCCTCGCCGTCGCTGCCCTAGCCGCTGCCGGCCACACCTCCTCCTCTCCGGCCCTCTAAACCCTAGATCGCTGGAAACCCTAGATCCACCATAACCTGCTCTGGTTTAGGCGAAGCCTTGCAGGATCTTCCCTCTACTTCCGACACCATGTCGTCGTGCTGCCGGAATTGCGAGGGGAGAACTACAACATCCGCTGCCTGCTGGAACAAGCGAGAGGAAGGTCTTCATCGAGTACCGAACGTGTGACCGACTGCGGAAGCGCTGCCAGAACGTAACGCCAGAAGGATCGTCTACGCGATCTTGAGATCGGCAAGTGTACGACTACATCACCCACAAGAATCTTCTCTCGTTAACCGCTTTGGAATCTTTGAGGGTGAGTACTCTAATCGACTCGTTGCTACAATCTAGTAGATAGATCTTGGCTTGTTTGTGTGCATGTGGTAGAATTTTTTTGTTTTTCCATGCTACGAACCCCTACATAACCATGTGTGTGGTGCAGGACTTTTGGTTTAGTTGGTCCTTGTCTAATCCCATGGTCCACTACAAAATTTGTAATATAGCTGTCATCCTCCCTTTCTATGATTTTTGTGCAGCTATCAAAGTGCCATAGTGGGGTTCATGTGAGAAGATTAGAGAGAGGCCCAAGCCACTCATGGAGTTATATGAGGAAATTTGCCAAGGTTGCAACTTCTCAAAGGAGAGTGGTAAAATTCGGAATATTCATCTCCCATCCATTAGATATTTTTTCCTATTTTGTTACCAAGTGTGTTCTTGCTAGGAAGACTGCTAGAAAATTATCTTCATTTGATCTAGCTTTTATCTCAGCCGCCTTGAAACGAGATAGGACTTATAACTTGGGGGTGCTTTGATAGCTTTCCGTCTTGCTGCTAACCGTGAGGAAGGTGGAATTTGTGGAGGTCTCATTGCATCTCGTCTATTAGCTTTTCATGGTTTAGAGCCTCATCATTCAGATTTTCAGTTCCCCATAGAGAGACTTGATCTCAATTCCATGGTTCAGCATAAATTTGTTTCTTCTTGGGCTACTTCGAGTGAGTTACCGTATGAAATATCCTTTGTCAAGAGTGGTTGGAGAGGGGGTAGGTCTGAGAAAATAGTCTCTTTGCCTGCACCTGCTTTGTTTAACTTTGATACCAGGCAAGGATGGTCGCTCACGGAGGAAGAACTTGACACATACGTGGTGGAGCTCTCCCAGCAAGAGGAGAATGTTGGAGAGGATGCCGAAGATGATTCGGTTCAACCCTCCAACATGGGGGAGTCTTCATACCATCGGCCCTCCTATGATTGGGGCGCTTCCTCTTCTTCTTCATCGCGAGGGCCTGATTATGATCACTCCTACGATGACCCACCGACTTGGGGTTACTACCCGTGTTATTGATTGATCTCCACTTAGGCCAAAATCCTAAGATTGGGGGAGTTATACCGACATCATACTCATCTATATATCATGTTTCGTCGGTACTTTGTATATCCATGTTTCGCTTTCTTTTTGGTTTTTGTTTCTGCTTTCCCAAAACACAAAAAGAACAAAAATATTTTCGTTTTTTCTCTTGGCTTGCTTCTTTGCTTTTTAGATTTGGTTTTCTTTAAGAAAAATCCAAAAAGATTTTGCTTTGTTTGCTTTTGCTTCGAGTGCTTGCTTTAAAAAAATCAAAAACACCAAAAATATTTGTTGCTCTTCTTTAGTTTTGTGAAGTTCGTTGCAGGGTTCAGCGGTCCTCAGTGGGTTTGATTTCATGTTATTATTCAAGCCACACAAGTGAAAGGCAATTATGATGATTAATGACAACTCGAGGTGTGGTAAGAGGCTGGTAATGAACTCTATTTGTCATCATTTTTGTACATATACTCATCATTGTGGGCATGCTTAGTCTGTTCATGTAAGGTGTATGTATTTATTAGATGCTTAGAAGTTCTTGCTCTCTTATGGTTAGCTACAACTTGCTAATAGTTTGTAGCATGTCATATGAATGTTTGCTTGCATTGTTCTATTCATAACTTGGTATGACATTGTGGTATCCTCCTCTGAATGTTTCATTTGAATCGACTTGGAACATGATCACGCATGCATATGGCTGAACCAAAGTCAGTTAAGCCTCGATGATTTATTTTGCCTCAGAGTTCTTGTATCACTTTTATGCCATAATTAATTTTGTTTTGTTGCAAGCATGATTATGACAGTTATTGCTCTCTCTCGTTTGTCGCTCCCTCTCTATTGCTAGCCTTCACTTGCACTGGGTATGAGCTCTACTCGTGCTTCCAACTCCACAAAACCAATATTGTCAAAAGTGTCCACCATATCTACCTATTAGCATCATTTGCTATTCCGTGCATATTCATTATGCCTCGTTTTCTTCCAAATAAAATGTTTGCTTGTTATGAGAAAGTTAGTTAGTAAAGCTCTCATGAACTTGATGGCACACTTTATTTCTTGCACTTAATAAACCTGAACCATTCTGATTGTCCATGAAAGTTATATGCTTGCAAATTATAGGCTGAGAGTTAGCAGAACCGTGCTGTCACGGGGAACACTTTCAACACCTGTAAATATTACCCAGTTGATATCATGCTCTTTTGTTTACGGAAGTCATCGGTGTGAAATAAAAGTGGAGCTTGTAAGTCCATGGAGTTATGTATATGTGTTAGAGAAACACCTGGGCCGCTAGCCTAAGCCATGCCTAATCGTGGTGGAAACTTGCAGCATCACCATAGTGAGCAATCTATGAAGCATTCTTCTTATAAAAAAGAGAGATTTAGAAAAGAGGAAAGAAGAGAAAAAAGCACCATTTTTCCATGGTAAATAAGAAGATTGCTGAGATGCTCATTGTCCGCTTGCCTTGTCATTTTGATATGGGATAGCTCCTGTATCATTGGGGAAGGGGTACCCCGTTGGCAGTTCTCTATGATACACATGTATTTGCGATGACAAGAACTTACCGGTAACTAAAGTTGAGTAGCATGAGGAGCGGCCCTCATATTCAAGGGACATGAGATTTCCAGTTTATGGTCTGTTAAGCATATAAATCATATTGGACCTCACTTTCAACTTAACCATCTAAAGATGCCTATGATAGGGGCAATGGGAGCTCAAAGCTAATGAGTACCATACTTTCAGCATTTGGAAGCCTTTCAAACTTTTCAAAACCTTTTCACTTCCTTGTTGAGTCACCACTTATTCTATGAGCACCTTCTTGAGAGCATAGTTGTCATTCTTAGTGTAATGTGCTTGTCTCAAAACTTGGTTAATTATGTCATGACTTTGATGCTTGTATCTTTGATATCTTTACTTCTAGTCTTCACTTGAACTTCAGAGGTGCCTTGGCATTTATGTTTTGCTCCACAATCAAAGGCAAGCGAGATACCACTCTATCATACCTTCTTATGAGCATTGCAATGTTGCTTATGTTTATGTTTCATGCTAGCTTGAGGACAAGCAATAAGCTAAGCTTGGGGGGAGTTGATACGTCCAAAACGTATCTACTTTTGTGTCTCCTCTAAACTTGTGTGATTTGGATACAACTAACACGAACTGGCACTGTTTTCAGCAGAATTTCTTTGGTATCTAGTTTTTGTGCAGAAAATCAACTTTTAGGAAAAATCCCGGAAAATATGCCAAAACTCCTATTTTACCAGAAGACTCACGGAGCCAGAAGACAAGACAGAGGAGGGCCACGAGGGGCCCACACCCCTAGGCCGCACGGGCCAGGCCAGCCCGCGCCTAGGAGCGGTGAGGCCACCTCGGGCATCCTCTCGGCCTCCCTCTTCGCCTACATAAAGCCTTCTGACCTAAAAACTCCGGGAGGGGGGTCGACGTTTTTCCATATAGAGTTCCGCTGTGTCGCCACCACCAGAAACCACGATTCGGAACCGGAAACTCTGTTCTGGCACCCTGCCAGGATGGGGAATTGGAGGAGATCATCGCCATCATCATCACCGACGCCTCTCCATCAACCATCCATGTTTCCCTCATCCATGAGTGAGTAATCCCCACTGTAGGCTATGGGGATGGTAGGGATTGGATGAGTTCTATCATGTAATCAAATAAGATTGTTAGGGCATGGCGCCTAGTATCTTTATTTGTGCTATTTGACTTTGTTGCAACTTGTTATGCTTAATGCTTATCACTAGGGCCCGAGTGCCATGATCTCAGATCTGAACATGTTATTGATTCATGATGATAGTATTATTTGTGATCTTATCTGCAAGTTGTTTACACATATCATTGTCCGGAACCAAAGGCCCCAAAGTGATAGAAATTGGGACAGCCGGAGGGGATGGCTATGATATAAGGATCACATGTGTTCATGGAGTGTTAATGCTTTGATCCGGTGCTCTACTAAAAGGAGTACCTTAATTTCCAGTAGATTCCCTTGAGTCCTCGATGCAACGGGCTGGCAGTGACGAGGTTTAATCTCGTCAATGCCCATTGTTATGGACTTGGGTTTTGGAGAAGATGGGGATGCTGGAGATCGTGGCACGGTTAACAGACAAGCAACCAGGGGACACGAGATTTACCCAGGTTCAGGCCCCCGGAGGGAAAACCCTACTCCTGCTTGTCTGCTCTTGATTACGGCGGAACCGAAGGTTACAGGGTGTGCAAATTCGATCTGGCGTGGATGCGTGTGCAAGAGTATGAGTCGAGAGATCTGTAGATCTGTTGTGGTCTAGTCTATCGGGGGGTTATGGCGTCTGTAGGTCATGTCCTCCTCGTTGGACCCTCCTAGCCTTTATATATGGGGAGGCTAGGTCTCGGGTGCCAATACGAGTAGGTTACAAGTTGTATTCAAACTCTAGTCTTGAGGTTTCCTTGTCTTGTGCGCTTGGGAGTCCGTGTCCATATGGGCTTCATAGCAGCCGAAACGTCATAGGCGTCATGGACCCTGGCAGGTCGTCGAGTGGGCCATCCGTCGGGCTAGACCAGGTATACTAACATCGGGTACCCGTAGGGCATATCCATGTCAGTAGCCCCCGAGTCTCCATCCGAAACGTAGATTCGGGTGGAGACTTAGTTGTCTTGAACCTTGTATTTGGATGTCGGAGTCAAAAGTTGTGTCGAGTGCGAAGCACTTCACCCAGAAGTTCATCGAGTCAGCTGAATTTGTTCGGCTGTTGTAAAGGAATCGACATCCTGGACGTAGTCAACACAATGGACTATAGGGTGCGCGACCAGCGCTCCCTATGGGAGTAGCCCCCGAGTGTCTGTTCGAGTCGTAGACTCGAGCAGAGACTTTAATTCAGCCATTTTTTGCTTCAGGTCCGTAGGACACAATTTTTTTTCAGATGCTTGAATCAATCCTCCCTATGAGAGTAGCCCCCGAGTCCGTAGTGGAGTCGTAGACTCGGCGTAGGACTCGAAGATCTTGTGTGTGCACGACCAGCGCTCCAGTTTGGAGTAGCCCCGAGTGTCTGGCGGAGTCGTAGACTCGAGTGGAGACTCATGTGAGGAGAAACCACTGACCCGAAAGTGCATCGAGTCAGCGTCGCGCCTGTGTAGCATCAAGTGATGCAACCATCCGAGGAGGGTTTCGACTCGGGCCTTGAGTTTATGGCATAGCCAGTTGTTTCGTCGACTCCTGTAGGAGGACCCGATAGAATAGCTCAGCGTATTTGACATCCTTGTAAGCTGCAGAAAACATGAAGAATTGTGAAGTACTTGTATCTTGTAAAGAATATTTGCCTTTCGGCCTGTATAGCAAGATTCTGGTGCCGATCGAGTCGACACTTTTGCACTGTATGCTAGGCCTTTTCGTTAGCCTGATTATCCTTAGTCTCAGTACCTTTCCGAGGCACTCGGAGTTCAAGGATTCGATGATCAGACAGAATCAGCCACTCAGGCTGTCGCGTTCGAGGTGCTCGAGTGCGTGGAGCCGATGGCACATTAGGTTACTCGAAGAGGGCGCAACCCCCGAGTGTTTCGAGTGCGATTAAAGTAAGAAAGAAAATCAACTCTGAGTAGAGAACTTAGCTTTGTTGGTTGTCGTGGCGAAGTTGACGTGGTAGCGGGTCACGTGGCGGACGTAGTCGACACGGCGGACCATAATCGTAGCGGTGACGGGTCGCCACATCCGAAGGATGTATCGGGTCATCGTAGCCGAAAACCGCATTGGGTTGCCGATGTCGAGGGAGCCCCCGAGTCGAAGACCATACCGGGTCACCGCAGCCGAAAGCCGCGGCTGGTCGCCGAAGCGGAGGGAGCCCCCGAGCCCCTGAGTCGTTGGAGCCGAAGATCGTAGAGGATCGCCGAAGTCGAAAACCGCAGTAGGTCGCGAGATTGATGCCAGACCAGTAGTCAACATGGCGATCGAGAGTTATGCAACGCACATGTAGTTGACGTGACAACGGGTCACGCGGCGGATGGAGTCGAAGTAGCGGCGGATCGCCGACGGAAGGAGTCGCCCGCAGCGACGAGTGGCTCAGCGGACATGGAGTCGCGTGGCAGCGAGTCGCGTGAACAGTATTGTATGGATGAATCCGATCTTGCTTGTAGCCAAGCTAGAAAAATATTTGAGGTCGTTGACTCTCCGTACACCACATCTTGAGCTACGGAGCTGCCATCCATCAATTCTTCTTGTCCTTTTATTTCTTTGGCCTTTGCCTGTATGTGCACGTGCTCAAGGGAGCTCATGATCTTGTACGTTTGGGACAGCTCCTTGGGATTTGATCTATCAGTAACATCTTGGATTTTTCTTGAAGCCTGATGCCGTTGATGCTATACGAGGAATTTTCCAATTTGATGATTTGATGATCCGTGCTGGTTTTGATGTTGAGCCCCTGCACCCGTGTCGTTGATGACGAAGCTCTGCCTGCTGGCATAGATCTATTCTCCGGATGTCGGCGAGTTGTAGATCGTAGGTGATGGGACCGTCGCGACCGCACGATCAGCGCCCCCAATTCTCACGGACGGCGCCAATTGACGAGGTTTAATCTCGTCAATGCCCATTGTTATGGACTTGGGTTTTGGAGAAGATGGGGATGCTGGAGATCGTGGCACGGTTAACAGACAAGCAACCAGGGGACACGAGATTTACCTAGGTTCAGGCCCCCGGAGGGAAAACCCTACTCCTGCTTGTCTGCTCTTGATTACGGCGGAACCGAAGGTTACAGGGTGCGCAGATTCGATCTGGCGTGGATGCGTGTGCGAGAGTATGAGTCGAGAGATCTGTAGATCTGTTGTGGTCTAGTCTATCGGGGGGTTATGGCGTCTGTAGGTCGTGTCCTCCTCGTTGGACCCTCCTAGCCTTTATATATGGGGAGGCTAGGTCTCGGGTGCCAATACGAGTAGGTTACAAGTTGTATTCAAACTCTAGTCTTGAGGTTTCCTTGTCTTATGCGCTTGGGAGTCCGTGTCCATATGGGCTTCATAGCAGCCGAAACGTCATAGGCGTCATGGACCCTGGCAGGTCGTCGAGTGGGCCTTCCGTCGGGCTGGACCAGGTATACTAACATCGGGTACCCGTAGGGCATATCCATGTCAGGCAGGACAAAAGATGTTGTGCAAGTTCTCATTGCGAGCACGTATGACTGTATATGGACACATTCCTATGATTGCTTAGTGCTTGGATGCTTTATCTTATTTATCTGCAAATGCCCTAGATCTTGAAGTTACATGAATAGTCTCGTCCATGCAACGCCCGTCCATCCATCCCTATGCCTACCGCACTCATATCCTACTGTTTGCCACTATTGTTACTACTGCCTTTGTTTTACTGCTGCTGTTACTTTGCTGTTGCTACTACAAAACTATTGCTACTGACAAACTACCATGAGCAAGACTATTTCCAGGTGCAACTGAATTTACAACTTAGTTGTTACAGCTTATAAGTATTATTTGGCTCCCCTTGTGTCGAATCAATAAATTGGGTTATACTACCCTCGAACACTGTTGCGATCCCCTATACTTGTGGGTCATCAGGGGCCACGAGGTGGCCACACCCTAGGGCCGCGTGACCTAGGGGGGCGCACCACCACTAGGTGTGGGACCCTCGGGCGCCCACCGACCTTGCCCTTTTGCCTATAAAAGCACCCTGATGCATAAACCCTAAGGACCCAATCAAAATCTCCACGAAACAGTCCGTAGACACCGCCACCATCGTCCTTAGATTGGGGGATCTAAAGCTCTTCCCGGCACCCTACCGGAGGGGAGAGATCATCCAGTAGGACTTCTTCATCACCATGACAGCCTCCGGTATGATGCGTGAGTAGTTCATCCTTGGACTATGGGTCCATACAGTAGCTAGATGGTTGTTTCTCCTCCTCTGTGCTATCATGTTTAGATCTTATGAGCTCTGTTCATGATCAAGATCATCTATTTGTAATCATACATGTTGTGTTTGCGGGGATCCGATGGATATTGAGATACTATGTCTGTTTGATTATTGATTCTATCATGTCTATGTTATTTGTGATCTTGAATGCTCTCCGTTGTTAGTAGATATCTTGGCCAAGTAGATCCTTGCAACTCCAAGAGGGGGTACTTATGCTCGATAGTAGGTTCATGCCTCTAGTAATCTGGGGAAGTGACAGAAATCTCTAAGGTTGTAGATGTGATGTTGCTACTAGGGAGAAAACAACAATCCTTTGTTCATAGAACAATTGTATTATTTAATTTACACACATTGCTTAATGTAATTATTTGTTGCTTGCAACTTAATACTGGAAGGGGTTCGGATGATAACCTGAAGGTGGATTATTAGTCATAAATGCAGTTGGATTATGGTCTATGTATTATGTTGTAATGCCTAATCAAATATCATAGGAGTCAAGATGTCTAGTATATGCATTGTTATGCTTTCTCAATCTGTCAATTGCCCCGCTATAATTTGTTCACCCAGCATGTTATCTATCTCAAGGAGAACACCTCTAGTGAACTATGGACGCCGGTCCAATCTTTATCATTGATATTCCATCTAATGTTGCTGTTTACTTTCTACAAGCAAATATTATCTTCCACATTATACGTTTAATCCTTTGTTTTCAGCAAACCGATGAGATTAACAACCTCACTATAAGTTGAGGCAAAGTTTTGAGTTTGTGTTGTGCAGGTTCCAAGTTGTTAGCAACACCTTGGAATTGTTTCCTTACTCCTACTGGTTCAATAACCTTGGTTTCATAACTGAGGGAAAACTTGCTGCTGTGCTCATCACACCTTCCTCTTGGGGTTTCCCAACGAGGCTCTACAGTGAACTGAGCCCATGAAGACTTTTTCTGGCACCGTTGCCAGGGAGATAAGGACAACTTCAATCTCTTCGTCCTCGTCATTGACCTTTCAAGGAGAAAGAAGATTCTCGCAAGGGGAGTCTCTCACAACCATTCTCTTTACTTTGTTTTTATTTTGCTTAGTTTCTTTTGCTTTTTTTGCTTGTTTCTTTATTTCAAAAATACAAAAAAAATAGTTTCGTTTGGCTTGCTTTTTCTTATCAAAAACACCAAAAAATTAGTTCTTCCTATAGTTGTCACCTAGTTCTAGCTCACCATGTTGATCCCTAAGTTCACCCTGAAAGACCTTTCAATAGGTAGTGGTTCTATAATTGAAAGAAAATATTGAAGAATTCTTTAATCATATTAGCAAACATGAGGATATTGAGGATAGATCCTTAGCAGAACTTGCTCCTAATTATGAAATTGTTGTAGCTCCTTTAGTTCACATGTTGGAGGCTAGGTTTGTTAACCTTAACCCCTTGATGCAAGTAATGTTTCTTAAACTTAAAGATATTTAGGATACTGAAAAGAGAGATTTTATTCTGGAATCTTTGCTAAAGGAGTTCAATGATGTTGCTAAAGAAGCTAAAAAGGTCTTTGAGCATTTTAATATGCTAGGGTCATGTGTAGATGTCATGAGTACATTAGAAAAGTTGGACAAGACCAGACCCAAAAACAGGGAGGAATTTAAAATACACATACCTTTTAAACTTGTACGAATTCATGAAGCCTTAGAAAAGAATTTTGATTGGATTGTCCCTGAAAACCCTTTTGATGAAAATAGTGAACCCAAGAGTGTTGAGAGAGGATCCTCTAGAACTCATTTGGATGAGATACCTTGCCTGGTTGAAGAAATTTCTAGTATTGGTGTTAATGCTTCTTCATTTGAAAATACTTGATTCTTGCTTCATGTGCCTAACTTAAAGGCGTTAAAGAAAAGTACGCATTGGGAGATAACCCAAATTTCGTTAGTATTTTCTTTTGTTGAGTCTTGGAAGTTATTACTTCTATAATAACCTCTTCTTATACCTTTTATGTGGTTTTTGTGCCAAGAATAACCTCTAATGAGAGAGAAGTAAGATTTGGGGAAGTTGCTGTCCCGAAATAGATTTTTGTGCTTCACTGTAAAAATTCACGAAAAATTGCTGTATGCGGATTGAGCTGTAATTTTCTGATTATATGCCCCAGGTTGTTATCTAACTTTCATTAGTTCAACACTTTTTGATTTGAGCAACAGAAGGTCTTCGAAAAAATCGATTTTTACCTGCTGGTCTGTTTTGACAGATTTCTGCCATTATTTGCATTTGCCTCTTAATCGGTTTCTTTTTGAGTTCTCCTTGATCACTTGAGCTTTTAAAAGGAATTGCTACAGTAGCTTGTGTTTTAATGGAAGTTTTACTTGTGTTGAAACTAAACCCAAAAGCCTATTATCTTGAATACACTAATGTTGCTAATGAAGAATTGTGTGAAGTTTTGTATGAAGGAAATTTTCAAGTGTAGGGGAAGAATGATATGATGAGATGAAGAATGGACAAAAGCCCAAGCTTGGGGATGCCACCCCGTGTCACCCCAAGAAATATTCAAGAGGTACAAGCGTTAAAGCTTGGGGATGCCCAAGGCATCCCCTTCTTCATCAATAAAAATCTTAGGTCTCTTTCTAGACACTTCATTTTTATTGTTTCATGCATTGTTGTGTTATTCTTGGAGCGTCTTATTTTTTGTTTTTGGTTTCGTTTGTTTGGTTTGCTGAATAAATTAGTTGGACCCCTGTATTCTCTCTTTTGTTTCAAATAAGTTGATTGGTGTTGGAAAAGAGTAGAGTTTCATGCTTGCAGTGGTACAAAAGGGGCTTGTTTTGACCGTGGCTTAGACTTTATCATGTCATGCTAGATGTTGCTTTGACCTTATGCTTAGTGATTATTGTTGTAGCATGACTTGTTCCAAACAATTGAGATTGCTTAATGTGCCTTGCAAGAATCATGCATTGTTTTAGCATACAAAAGCATGATATTATGGTATTCTCCTTTTGATGCTTTGTTTGGGTTGACTTGGCACATGCTCACACCATGTTATGACTATAAATCAATCACCTTAGCCTCAATGATCATTTAGTTTTAGACTTGTGATACCACTTTATGCTTTAATTGATAATGTTTTGTCGCTCTGCATGATTATGGCCATTATTGCTCTCTTAGTTGGTCGCTCCCAGCCTTTTGCTAGCCTCCACTTGTATTGAGTAACATCTACTCATGCATCCAACTCCCAAGAAACCAAGTTTTTCCAAAGAGTCCACTATAAATTCCTATGCATGGTGTGTTACACCATTCCAAGTATATTCATATTTTTATCTATCTTCCAAATTAAACTTGTTATGAGAAAATTAGTGATTAAAGCTCTCACAAACTTGATGGCACACTTTACTTTCTTGCACCTAATAAGCTTGAACCATGGTGTCATCTACTCCCTCCGTTTAGAAATATAAGATGTTTAGATTTATGAAGGAGATGTATGAAGACACCTTTTAGTGTATAGGTTCAAATGAATCTAGATACTAAAAGGTGTCTAGATACATCCCATTCACAAACCTAAAACATCTTATATTTCCAAACGGAGGGAGTATGTTGTATATGCTTGCACTTATAAGTTGGGAATTAGCAGAACCATGCTGTCATGGAGAACGCTTTCGGCACCTGTACATATTACCCAGTTGATATCACGATCTTTTGTTTATGGATGTCGGTGGTGTGAAATAAAGGGGGAGCTTGTAAGTCCATGGAGCATTATATATGTGTTAGAGAAACGCCTGAGAGGCTAGCCTAAGCCATGCCTAATCATGGTGAAAACTTGCAGCAAAACCATATTGGCATTCTATGAAGCATCCTCAATAAAAACCTATGCAAATAGCAAATAAAAAGATCGCTGAGATGCTCATTGTCTGTTGCCTTGTCATTTTGATATGGGATAGCTCCTGTGTCATGGGGAAAGGGTTACCCCGTTGGCGGTTCTCTATGATACACATATACTTACAATGACATGAACTTGCTTGTGACTAAAGTTGAGTAGCATGAGGAACGGCCCTTATACTCAAGGGACATGAGATTGCAACTTATGATTTGTCAAGTATATACTCCATATTTGTTTCACTTCAAGATGCTTATGATAGGGGCAATGAGAGCTGAAAGCTAATAAGTACCATAATTTTTGGAAGCTCTTTATGAAACTTGAAATCCCTGCTTCCCTCTATGAAGGGCCTTTCTTCTTACTTTTATGTTGAGTCTCCATCTTCCATCTTTATGCACCAATTAAGAGATCATAGTTGTCATTCTTAGTTTTATGTGCATTGTCCCAAAACTTATTGATTGATTCATAATGTTGATATTGCTTGTTCTTGAACTATTTGTATCTAGTCACCCTTATGAACTTTGAAGGTGTCCTATGCATTTATGTTTTTCTACTCCATGAAGGACAAGCTGAATACCACACATGCTATGTTTTCTATATGTGAAACAAACAAACGTCTTTTCAATGCATTGTTATTCATGATCTTTGTTTGTATCTTTTCATGTTACAACATAGTTACTATGTCTTATTATTAGAACTACATCTTTCATGCTCATGTTTAGAGTACTTTGATCCTAGCTATCAATGCTTTGCAAATGGTTTGATCAATATTGTGATGGTGCATGTCACCTTAAAAATTATTCTTTTTATCACTTACCTACTCGAGGACAGGCAGGAGTTAAACTTGGGGATGCTTGATACGTCGTAAACGTATCTATAATTTTTGATGTTCCATGCTTGTTTAGTATCAACTTTGTTATGTTTTGTCTACACTTTGAGGAATTTTTATACATTTTCTAGGACTAACCTATTAACAAGATGTCGTAGTGCTAGTTGTCTGTTTTCCGCTGTTTTTGGTTTCAGAAAAGCTAGTAGGAAAATATTCTCGGAATTGGACGGGACAAAAGCCAAAGTCAATATTTTACCGGAGAGAACACATAGTCCGAAGGGAAGCCGAAGGGGGGCCACGAGGTGGCCACACCCTAGGGCCGCGCGACCTAGGGGGCGCGCCGCCACCAGGTGTGGCCCCCTCGGGCGCCCACCGACCTTGCCCTTTCGCCTATAAAAGCACCCCGATGCAGAAACCCTAAGGACCCGATCAAAATCTCCACGAAATAGTCCATAGCCACCGCCACCATCGTCCCTAGATCGGGGGGATCTGAAGCTCTTTCAGGCACCCCGCCGGAGGGGAGAGATCATCCCGGAGGCCTTCTTCATCACCATGTCAGCCTCTGGTATGATGCGTGAGTAATTCACCCTTGGACTATGGGTCCATACAGTAGCTAGATGGTTGTTTCTCCTCCTTTGTGCTATCATGTTTAGATCTTGTGAGCTCCATTCATGATGAAGATCATTTATTTGTAATCATACATGTTGTGTTTGCGGGGATCCGATGGATATTGAGATATTATGTCAGATTGATTATTGAGATATTATGTCAGATTGATTATTGATTCTATTATGTCTGTGTTATTTGTGATCTTGCATGCTCTCCGTCGTTAGTAGATATCTTGGCCAAGTAGATGCTTGCAACTCCAAGAGGGAGTATTTATGCTCGATAGTAGGCTCATGCCTCTAGTAATCTGGGGAAGTGACAGAAATCTCTAAGGTTGTAGATGTGCTATTTCTACTAGGGAGAAAACAACAATCCTTTGTTCATAGAACAATTGTATTGTTTACTTTACACACATTGATTAATGCAATTATCTGTTGCTTGCAACTTAATACTAGAAGGGGTTCGGATGATAACCTGAAGATGGATTATTAGTCATAGGTGTGGTTGGATTACGGTATATGTATTATGTTGTAATTCCCAATCAAATCTCATATGAGTCAAGATGTCTAGTATATGCATTGTTATGCTTTCTCAATCTGTCAATTGTCCGGTTGTAATTTGTTCACCCAACATATTATCTATCTTAAGGAGAACACCTCTAGTGAACTGTGGATCCCGGTCCATTCCTTTATCATTGATACATCATCTATTGTTACCGTTTACAATCTACAAGCAAATACTATCTTTCATACTATACGTTTAATCCTTTGTTTTCAACAAACCAGTGAGATTGACAACCTCACTGTAAGTTGGGGCAAAGTTTTAAGTTTGTGTTGTGCAGGTTCCAAGTTGTTAGCAACACCTTGGAGTTGTTTTCTTACTCCTACTGGTTTGATAACCTTGGTTTCATAATTGAGGAAAAACTTGCTGTTGTGCTCATTACACCTTTCTCTTAGGGTTTCCCAACGAGGCTCTACAGTGAACTGAACCCATCAATAACCAATTTTCATGTAAAGAGACATATCATAGAAAATGAAATAGTAAGAAATATTAGGAGATGATTGAAATCACCTATCTAGATCCTCGAACCGAAAGAGAAATTGAGAGGCGTCAAGAATCTTATTCATTTTTTGCCATTAGCAGAGCTTTTTTTTTGAGAAATAGGAAAGTTGAATGAAATCTAGTCTTAGCCAAATATTTCATGTCTTCTCTCGACCAAGGAGAAAAAAAGGGATATAATTTGGGTTACGCGGAAAATTCATATCTCTCTTATCCATTTAAAGTATATGGATTTAGAGCATATAGCACATAAGCATTTCTTTTATTCAATATATAGACACATAGACGTACTAGTATTATTTTTTGCCACAGTGCGTATTCACTGCGGCGAAAAATATAGAGGCGAACATAATACTACAAGGACTAGTACTACTCTAATTAGCTTCTGTTGAGATAGCGCCGCTATAATTACCTTGCCCATGTCGTCGGATTTTGCTGTTCCCAAAGAGATCAGAGTGGCCCACGTTCCACTCTGAAACAGTGTGAAGCCTGGACGCGAAGATGAACCTACAATAAAATGGAGAAGATGGAAATGGGTGTAAAGCAAAAGATAGGTCTGTCATTGGTATATGATGATCATGTCGTGGTAGTAACTTTATTTTCTTTGCTCTTTTTTTTATTGGGTTCAGTTTTTTCCGACTTTCCCCTCCCCCTCCACACCGTAGTACAGTACAGTAGTACTAATTATTTGACGACCGCTTTTTTTTTTAACTTCAGTACGACAGTCTCCACAATGGCGATCGATCAAAGAGGTGCGTGTGTGCGTACCACCGCGCAGCGTATCCTCTCGGCAACGCAGGGCAGAGCAGAGGCCGCAGACTGGCCAGCGCTGGCGCGTCGCTCACCTGTGTTGATCCGCAGATGGAGACCGGTCAAGTCCGTACGTGGTAAGACCGTCTGCCCTCATGATGAAGACAGGCGTCAATGCCTACCAAAGCCAAACTAAAGCCTGCGCGCAGCTCCATATACATGGTACTGCTCGAGCTGCCTCCACCGCCAGCCGCGGTACCGATACCCCCTCGCTTCCAAACGGAACAAACAAGACAAGTAAATCCTCGTGCTGCCCCCCCTCCCCTCCCCTCCCCGTTTTCCGTAACATTCCCCACGCCCTCGGGATAGAAGAGATCGTCGTCCCTTGTGCGTGTAGCCCTTCCCTTCCCCCGCCACAAGAAAACAAGCAGCCTCCTGCCCCTGTTACACATCAAGCCCGGAAAAGGAAGGAGCGAGTGCAAACAAATTTTCTCAGGCAAAGCAGCGAGAGGAGATTCCCAACCCTCCCCCACCTTGCTGCTGCTACGCTCCAATACGCGCACACACTGTCCTCGCCTCCTCACGCATTCTCCATCCTCTCTCCATATCATATCCCCATCAACCCCGACCCCGTCCGTCCGTCCGTCGGTATCACCATCACCATCATCATGGCGGGACGGCGCCACCAGTTATAAGTCAGGCCGGGCAGGCAGCGGGCAGGGGCCGATCATTCGTCAGGGACTGATCAGATTAGCGGTACCATTAGCGGCGAGCCGGCCCCCGATGGGTTGCAACGGGTCCAAGCTGGAGCCGATGGGTTGCAACGGGTCCAAGCTGGAGCCGATGGGCTGCATGGGGTTCAGGCTGGACGAGCAGGAGGCCGTCGCGCTGTGCCGCGGCCGCGCCGACCTGCTGGCCGCCGCCGCGCGCCACCGCGACGCGCTAGCCGACGCGCACGCCGCGCTCGCAGGCTCCCTCGCCTCCACCTCCTCCTCGCTCCACCTCTTCCTCCTGGCCGCCGCCTCCGCGTCCTCGTCCGCCCAGCCCCGCATCACGCTCCCCGCCGCGGGCAAGACCCTGGACCCTCCCACGCCGCCTCCGGCGCGCCCGTCCTCGCCTCCGCACTCCTCGTCGCACATCGACTTCGCCTCGTCCTCCTCCTCCGGATCCGACTCCGGCTCCGTCTGCTCCTCGCCTCCCCACCGCCTCGTCGACGCCGGCCGCCACGACGAGCTCCACCACCCGCACCCGCACGCGCTCCAGTTCCCGCATTACGGGTACGGCTACGGCTACGGGTACGCGCCCGATCCTCCGTTCGGGTACCCGCCGGGGTCGCTGCAGCTCTACTACGCGCGGAGCCGCCCGCCGCCGGCCTCGGTCGCGGTCGAGCAGCGCGCGCCCGCGTCGGAGCGCGTCTACTACGTCGGCTCCTCCGAACCGCCGGCCGGGAACCCGCGGTACTACTCGTACGGAGGCGAGCCCGCGCCGGCCGGTAGGGCGGCTGCAGCAACCCCGCCGTCGCCGCCGAGGGCGAGCTCCTGGGACTTCTTCAACGTGTTCGACAACTACGAGGTGCACGACAACTACTGCTACGATGCTGGCCTCGCAGGGACCACAATGGCGTCGACACCGTACACGCCCAGCCGGTGCTCGCGGGAGGTGCGGGAGGAGGAGGGCATCCCGGAGCTCGAGGAGGACGACGCGGTCGTCAAGGAGGTGTCCAGCGAGTACCCCATGCCGGGGAGTGGCCGGCGCAGCTCGCTCGGCGGCGTGAGCAGCGGCATTGTCCAAGACAGTGAAGAGGTGAACCGTGTTGTCGATAAGGGAGTGGTCACCGGGGGTAGTGTGGCGCCAGCGCAGCCTAATGTAGCAGCTTCCGTGCCGGCTCACCGCAAGTCTTCAGAGAGTGCAGACATTGCTGGCGAGATCAAGGTGCAGTTTGCTCGAGCAGCAGATGCAGTTTGGGCACTCGCACCAATTCTGGAGGTCGAGAGGCAGTGTTACCAGTACCGTCCCCGGAGCTCAGTGTACCATGGTGAGCTATCTGTAGTTTCAACAACTTACAGTATATCCTGATTAGTTTAGTGTCATTTTCCTGTTATGTGAGCTGTTTGTTCTCCTGCATATAATCCAATTACTTGGTCTCACTGATCGATTTATTGGTATTTCAAAACAGTTTCGTCTCGGATGGTGTCATCGACTGCATTGCCGAATTCAGGGTATAGAAGAGAAGAGTTGGATGTTGGAGGAAGGGAGAAGGTGGCGGGAGGGAGGAGCTTATCATTGACCTTGCAGAGACTCTATATCTGGGAGAAGAAATTATATAATGAGGTTAAGGTATGTATTTACGTGTGAAATACCCGTTTACCTTGGTTTCGTTAAGTAATGCCTCAATTTTCTCTGTGCTGTATGATATTATAATAACCTCATATTCCTATACTTTATCAAGTTAACTGATATATAGCATGCAAATCTCTTCTTCAGTCCTGTTTGGAACAACCTACAGTTCTTTGCCAGGAGCATGATGTCATTCATTATATAATCACAAGTTTGCACAATGACAGCATCCATAAGCTGGTGCCACCAGCTAGTGAAAAATAAAATGTTAGTCCTGGCATGTCATTAGGAGGCTATGCAGAATAAGAAAAGGCTGTGATCAATGCAGGGCCATGTGTGCTGCTTGATTAGTAGAAGGCTTATTTTAATAAGGGCGTGTAAAAAATCCTTTCTGGCTACCTAAAACCAGATTAGGAAGATTTATGTTTACTTGCCGTATTTCAAGAGAACAAACTACACTACCTTATGTTAAATTTCAGTTAGATTAGCTTCTTGGCAATTAAATGCTTGTTTTAGGATGGAACTCTCTTATGTAGCATTAGTTATAATAACATGGATGTGTTTTTTTATTATTATTAGGATGATATTCCTTACATATAGTGCACCCGTGGTAGCTTCTGTATTATACTAATTAGTAGCTTTTAACGTCTTTTCTTCTTCCAGTCTGAAGAGAAAATGCGCCTCCTGCTTGCTAAGAACGCCAAGCGGCTGAAGTTTTTGGATCAAAAGGGTGTTGAAGCTCACAAGATCGATGAGACTCAAAATTTGGTCAGAAAGCTGCGGACAAAAATAGGAGTAGCTGTGCGAGTTATTGCTAAAACTTCAAAAAAGATAGACAGAGTAAGGGATGAGGAACTGTGTCCACAAATTAAGGCCTTAGTCCAAGGGTAAGCTCTGTTTTTTCAGTGACATATGTAGGTAGATATTTCAGTTTTGATCCTTTTAGGTACACTGTTTCCTCGTTTACACTGCCTATTTGCTTGCGTAGTTTTACAATCAGTGATGTTCTGTCAGAAGTTAACAGTCTTAGTTCAGTATGTTATTTAGCTCCAAAGCAGCTGTCAGGAAATAGATACATATTGTAAGAAGAGCTAACTCTACAGTCTTGCATTTATATCTCGTGATTTTAGTATACTCCACTGCCCATGTATTTCAAAAAGGCTTACTTGTCGAATGATCAAGATACTTATATGCTTTAATCATATATGAATGAACTTCCCTGAATATTCTCAGTTCCATTCATAGTAATCTTACAATGCATATCCCCTCAAAACTATCTTGCATCAAAAGACTGATGACGGCGCTCTTTGTAGGTTTGTGAAGATGTGGCAAGAAAATCTGGAGTGTTTCCAGATACAGTGTGAAGCAATATCGCAGGCCAAAAATTTGGATTCAGTTATCTCAGGTGGAATCAGCCGAGATTTAGCAATGGAGCTTGAAGTAGACTTGGTTAAGTGCATTGTCAACCTCTCTTCTTGGGTGAATGCGCAAAAGAGCTTTGTGAAGGCACTGAATGGATGGCTAGCACTTTGTCTTAACTATCGCCAGGAGGAGACAATTGATGGCACTCGTCCTTATTCTCCTGGAAGAGTGGGTGCACCACTTGTGTTTGTCATCTGCAACAATTGGTCTCAAGCTATGGATCGGATCTCTGAGAAGGAAGTGGTTACCGCTATGCAGGCCCTTGTTTCCAGTGTACGGAACCTCTGTGAGCACAACAATGCTGAGCAAAGTGACCAGATCATTGTAATCCGGGAAAGAGAGAAGTGGAACAAGATTCTGGCAAGGAAGTCCGTAGAGATCAACAAGGAGGCAGATACACTTAACAGAAAGCTGGCCCTAGTACCAGGCCGGCAAAACCTCCTTCCAACGGTACAAACATACCAGGCGCATTTCCTCGAAGCAGACAGTCTGCAAGTAAGCCTGAGGCGGGTTCTTCAAGCCCTGGAAAGCTTCGCATCCAGCTCCCTGCAAGCTTTCCAGGAGACTCTGAGACATGCTGAAGAGGAAATTCTATCAAGAGAAAATGC
This sequence comes from Avena sativa, assembly GCA_916181665.1. Classification (NCBI taxonomy): domain Eukaryota; kingdom Viridiplantae; phylum Streptophyta; class Magnoliopsida; order Poales; family Poaceae; genus Avena; species Avena sativa. Next base: position 261,962,469 of record OV702284.1, on the reverse strand, counting down.
TAAAGTTTCATAGCCTGATGCTGCATGCCTGCATCTGACACTAGATCGAGCACGGCTTATGAAATACGATGATCTGCTCAACTGGCGGCATCAGTGCTGAATGTTCTAGGCCAATGCTTTCCTACAGATCATTTTTTTTGTGGAGAAATTCTGACTTACCAAGTTATAGTAACTGACTGTGATTTGCCGATGTAGTTCAGACAGGCCTTGGTCCATCAGAGTAGAACAGTTGCTGCAGTAGCGGGTACATATCAGCAAGGTGCTAGTTTTTGTGTGTGGCATCGGTACTGTGTACTAACTAAGCCGCGCATTAAATTTCTTGGTCTTTTGTTGTTGCTTTTTGGTATCCATTTAGCTGAATGCTTGAATGTGCAATAGTGGAACAATCTGTTCATTGGTCGTATTGTTCTGTAAATGCAGGGTCGGGCGCGAATCATTTCAAAATTGTGTCGAATGTATGCATGGTTAAGTTACGGCTGGACTTGGGATTAATGGAGCGTGTGATGAGGTGCTAGGTCTAATCTCTAATGAACTCTAAACGCACGTAGCACAGGGCTCCTATTCCTATAGAATGGGGGGAATTGTTGGAATAGGTAGTGAGAGGGCTGTCAGATCAGTCATGCTGCCAAACCGGGGTATTGTCTTCGGAAGAATTGCCTGCAATCAGCTCACGGCACATTACAGGATGTATTCTCCCGCCTAAGTACCTCAACAAATATCGGTCAGATTTCACTTAATTTGTTTATTGTTTTATTGTTTACCGTAGTAGTTTTACGACACATCTTGGCGTTGAGACTGCTCCTGGAGGTTGGGCGTTGGTTATGGCGAAGGCAAAATGACATGGAGAACAGTTTTTAAACAGATCAAGCAACTTTGAGAGCTTCTTTTATTCAAGAGATACTAAAAATCACAGGAATAAAAAAACAGGATTTGCAATGTCAAGTATGTTCAAATCTTGTAGGATTTGTTTGCACCAAAGTCTCTTTCACAACATATAAAAATGAAAGATTATCTCCAAGTGGTTAAGTGGACGGAAATTTCTACGAAAATAGTTGAATGGATCCTTAGGAAAAAGTCTTAGAGGTCGTTTGGCATCCAGGTATTCATTTCATTTAACATGGATTCATTTTATTTATATTATGATTCCAAAAACACCCACAGGCTGCCATCGGAATTTGTAAATGACAGGTCTGCGATAGGAATCAGGTTTACACATGGGGATATTTCAATGGGTTTGCCAAATAAAATGACGGCCCAATTCCATGCCAACCAAACAACATAGGGATGGAATTGCAAAGTGAATTCCAAAATTCCAGGCCCAAATGATGGATACCAAATGACCTCTTAGAGAATTTAATCCAACGAATTAAACAACCTACTCCCTTCGTCCCAAAATATAAGGCGACTAAGGACTGGTCAAAAGTCAAATCTTACTAAAATTTGACAAAATATTTAGGAAAAAATATGTACATATACATTATGAAATGGCACATTATGAAAATATACTTTATGATAAATCTATAGATATTGATTTGGTATTGTATATATTTATATTTTTTTGGATAATCTTGGTCAAACTTAGAAAACATTGACTTTTGACTAAACCTTAGGGCCTTATATTTTGGGACGGAGGGAGTACAATACAAGAAATTCTAAATACTTTAATACTCCAAAATTCTTATAAAAAACTTTTGAATAAAATGATCCATGAAAGTGAAAATTGATTCAATACTGACATAACCTCTCCTCTTTGAAGTCCATGAACCAAGCATCCAAGCAAAGCTCTCTCAAAATGTCCCTGCCAAATGCAGAAAGTGTTTCGCGAGCCAAAAGCACAAGATATATTGGTTGCTAGGAGTGCGATGGCAGCGCTGCCTACAAGGGTTGAACTAGTGGCATCGACCGATATAGCAGTGTAGCAGAAAACTATATATGTTGCCTACTTGGATGTTAATATTGACAGACATTTCATCGCTTTTCATATAAGTGGCGCAAGGTGAGCACCAATGGTACATCGTGTTTAAGTTGGTAGCCGACAAGCGGCATGGCAACACAAGAGAGAAGAGGACATGCTTTGGAATACTGATGTGTTGTGCAGAGAAATGGGCGTTAACAAAGATTAGGTTAGACTTGGTTACATTTGGGTTTAATGTTCACTTTTCCTAGCTATTTTTTGTTCCCTCTAACGGTGGCGGGGCTTGGGGGATAAATGTATTGAGACATGAAAAAATGACATGAGTTTGGGCCAACCTGGGATGGCAAATTGGGCCAAATCCATACAATTTGTTTACAAAATATTCATGGTGTTCGCGGGGAGAGGGGTTTGGCTTTGTTGTGTCTCTGAGACTGCCTTTCGCTGTTGTCGAAGAGTACGCCATCGGGGGTGGGGTAGGGGGACCTCAAGGCACAAAGAGGGATGTGGGTGTAAAACGCCAGTAATGTCTAGGATGGCGAGACACAGGTTATCTAGGTTCAGATCCCACAATGGCGGCATGATCCTACTCTGGCTAAAAGTCACTATAGGCAACAAAGTGTACAAATTATAAAGGTTCTGCAAGACTTTTTCGGCAAAGGGAAGGATATCCATGCGAAATTCTAACGCGGTGTTGAATATTGCAGCATGTTTGGACGTCACTCTCCTTCTTCGAGGCTTCGTTGAGGAGCCCCCCCTTGTCTCCAACAAGTGCATGAACTCTTCGGGTGAAAAATCCAAGCTCCAGTTATCCGGAGCGAATGATGGTGGCATCTTTGTCGCTTCGCTCTTGATTGCGTCATCTTGGAGAGTCGATGTGTGGCTATTGGGTGGAACTTCTTGTTTGTCAAGGTGTGTTAGCAATGGGGCGGTGGCCCCAGATGTTGGATGTGCGTCGAGGCGGCGCCCTCGGGATCCATGATGAGCAGTAGCTTCATGGGGAGTGGAAGCTGCTCGGCTTAGGTTGGGTGACAATCTTGTGTCCCTAGTGCGGCGATGTTTTCGACTCGGTCGACGCGTCTCAGCGGAGGCGGTTGGACTTTACGTCTGGGCAACAACTCCAAATGTTGTTACGACGGTCATGGTCGATTGGTGGTTTGTCTGCCCAACTTGGGCTACAAGTGGCCGGGTCGTGCAACATCGCAGCTCGATCGTGATCAATGGCATGTTGGGTGAGGGGGGTTCCCAAAAGTTTGGCACTGTTGATGGCATCAATCTCGTATTGTGTGGTCCACAAGGTTGCCTTGGCGCAGTTATTCTAGAGGGTCTTCTTCACCTAGTTGGGGTGTCTCATGAATACTCCTACCAAAGCAGTGATGACATCTTCTCTCCGGTTTGGGTGGGAGGTCCGCTGGTCTCGGTGAGTATGTTGTCCGTTGTATCGTTGGTGTGTTTGGGCTTGGCCCTTGGTGTGCTCGTGTTTTTTGGATTTAGCCCCGGTTATATTCGATTTTGTCTGGTTTTCCGTTAATTAACTAAGCATGTCCTTCTTCAATTAATGGATACTTATACCTTTGTTTGAAAAAATTATTTACATTGGAATTGCAATAACTCTTGTTTTGGCTTACGATGTGTTTCTGAAAGAACATTTTGAGCCTACAGGTAACTGCACAGCCATATCTGCACTCGTCAAAATTACATGCTCATAAAACCAATGCACACGGGGCACTGAACTCGATCGTGCAAAAGGCAAATGCAGCTCCCTACTTTTGTTACTCTAGGAGATGGGTGGCCGTCGGGGGCCAGCCCGTTCCGACCCCGGCCCTGGCCGTGGCGATTGCCCGTAACCGTGGCCGCTCCGCGCGGCGGGCCGCGGGGACGCCGATCCGACGGATCCGTCTGACCTGCTGGCGGTGCCCCTGGACATGGATTCGACCTCCTGTAGCACCGTGACGACCTCCTTCATGGAGGGCCGGTTGGTGTGCTCGGCGGCGAGGCAGCGCAGCGTGAGCTGCGCCGCCCGCTGCGCGCCCCTGGAGGAGTACTGGCCCTCGAGGCGCGGGTCCATGAGACGCGCCAGCTTCCGCCTGTCCGCCAGGTGCGGCTTGGCCCAGTCCACCAGGCTGTGCTGCCCGGCGGGCCGGTCCGTGTCCAGCGCGCGCAGGCCCGTCAGCATTTCCAGCAGCACCACGCCGAACCCGTACACGTCGCTCTTCACGTACAGGTGCCCTGCGTCACCGACGGAATTCAGTACCAACGGAGCACACACGTACGCTGCACTGGTAATGGGCGTGTAGGCAGGTTGGGGTTTCGCCGGGTACGTACCTGTGGAGACGTACTCCGGCGCAGCGTAGCCGTAGGTGCCCATGACCCGTGTGGTGACGTGGCTGCTGCCGCCGGCGGGGCCGTCCTTGGCCAGGCCGAAGTCCGAGAGCTTGGCGTGGAATTGCTGCAGGGCGGGGTGGTGAGTTATTAGAGCCGTGCGTGTGACTGAGACGCGACGTGTGACGAACGGCGCCGGCGAGGCACGTACCGTGTCGAGGAGGATGTTGGAGGCTTTGAAGTCCCTGTAGATGACGTGCTTCTCCGACGAGTGCAGGAAGGCCAGGCCGCGGGCGGCGTCGATCGCCACGCGCAGCCGGAGGCTCCACGACAGCGGCTGCGACGCGCCTCCGCCTTCTGGGCGACACAATACGCGTGTTAGATTCAGTTAACCCAGACTACATCAGTCAGATATTCAGAATACCAGCGCCTGCTGATCTGTTATCGTGAGCAAGCAAGTATGGCACCGCCCATCATATCAGGTTGTTCAGGTGAAGGGAAATGGGGATGAACAACTTACTCCGTGGCTCATTTCTCAAGAGGTGATCCTCCAGGTTGCCTTTGGCCATGTACTCGTACACAAGCAGGAGCTCCTTCTCCTCCCAGCAGTACCCCAACAGCCTCACCAGATTCGGATGAACAAGCCTTCCCAGAAAATTCACCTCGGTCTGCACATACCCAATTCTGTCACGAATCAGCAATGACATCCGGCAGATCAACGGTTCAAGCCAACGTGCATGCCAATCACTAAACATGTACTACTACTACTGTATATGCCTAGTGACAGATCGTGGGACGCACATTTCAGTTGAGATTTGAGGATCACGTTATGCTACTAGTATAATATGCACCGCCCACGTGAAGACGTCGTTGATTCAGAAGATCACGTTCGAGTTGACCGAAACCCACGCACAGAGGAAAAAAAAATCGTCTGTTACCTGCCATTCTTGGACGCCCTGCAGGCTCTCAGGGTTGAGCTTCTTGACGGCGACGGGCATGCCGGCGCCGCTCCTGGTGGGGCTCATGGTCTTCTCGTCGACCCAGCCCTTGTGCACCCGCCCGAACCCGCCCTCGCCGAGGAGGGTGTCGGACTTGAAGTTCCTCGTGGCGGCCCTGAGCTCCGCGAACGTGAAGATCCGGAGGTTGGGCGCCTCCAGGATCCTCCCCTCCCGGCTGGGGCTGGCCTGGGCCTGGCTGCCAGCTCCAGCCACCGCCCGGTTGCTTCCGCTTCCGCCGCTGCTGCTGCTCGAGGTCGCGGGCGCGCTCGGCGTCGGCGACTTACGGGGATGCCCTGGGGAGCTCATCGCTGCGTGTGCGCTGGGCTGGGGCGCGACCATGCCGGGCCTCGCCATCGCTGCTGCAACAGATTTCCACGAAGTATAGAAATGTTAAGAAACAGCAAAACAAGAAGTGCCTTTGCTTAGATCACCCCCACGAATCCAGAGTTCCGGACCCGGACAATGAAGGAAATGCATGACGAATCGAAGAACAGGACAAATTAAGGATCAACAATGGCATGCATGAATGGCGATACCTCGGGCATGCGCCTGATGTGCCATTGCCTTGACAGCCGCAGCGTCGGCCTCCTCGGAGCCGAAGCAATTACCCATGGCGTGGAAGCAATCGCTCTGGCTATGATGGCCGTCTCTCCTCTCTTCCTCCTCCTGAGTTGATGTCAAGCTCCAGGCTCCAGAGCTACGTGCTTCGCTTAAAAAAAGAGATGGGCAAATGTGACTTTGGGCGGCGTGGGCGCGGAAAGAGCCGGCGAGGTCTGCGCGTTGTGGTCGTGGAAGGCTGCTCCGGTACGTTCAACAGGTCGTGGAACTACTCGTGGAGCTGTCATCTGGGGGAACCATGCATCACTGCATCAGGCGAGGAGCACATGGCGCATTATCACCAAGACGCGGACAGCTTGCTCCGGATTCAATATTGCAAACGAGCTATGAGCAGTTCATATTTTTTGGTTACAGCTAGCGCCTAGCAGGCCACTCCAACCCACAATTGATGACGCTACTGTATTATTCCCTCCTATTTATAATAAAGTGTCCTTGATTTAGTATAACTCTATACTACTCCGGAACATCTTAGTTTGGTTTTTCAATGATAGAGAACTATAATAAATTTACGTGCACTATCATTCAGATTTATATCTGTTAAATATATGTAATTATGACAAAATTACAATCATGTTATTAATATGAATATATATTTTCCTCTTAGTGATAAATACGAGAGAATTTAGAGACTCTCAAAGAATACATGTTTTTTTATTTTAAATTAAAAATACTTGTAGGCATTAAAATTCTGCCATTAACTTCTAATTCGTCTTATTATTATAATTACCAACAAAGTCTCCCTCTATAGAAAATAAAATTTATCAACAACCATCTTTACCTCTAGACCTAAGCAACCCAAGTACATATAACTTGTATAGATCGATATTTTCCATTGTTGTAATAGTTTATCTGATACATGATATAAAATTGTTTTTTCTTTTGATATCGCTAATTTAACTGAAATTTTACCTCTCTATCAACTGATTTTTACCATTGCCTTCATCGTGTGATTCACATATTTTTTATCCCGGTTCTAAACTTTATTCATGTTTTTGTAATATGTCACTACTAGGAAAAGGCCTATCAGTGGCGCACAATTTTGAAACTTCTGTGGCGCATATGGTATACATCACTGTTATCTCACCACTAAAGTGTAGTTCTATGGCGCATATTGAAATGCGCCACAGAAGTCTCAAAAACTTTTGTGGCGCATATTGCCTAAATGCGCCACAGAAGTCCCGAACCAGATCTCAAACTTTTGTGGCGCATATTGGCAATATGCGCCACTGATTTTTTTTTCAAAATTCAAAAAAAAACCGGCCAGATGTGGCCGGAGTATCTGGCCGGAGTGGGAGTTGGGTGGAGGGTGGAGGAGGAGGGTCGCTAGAGTAGGAGGAGTATGAGGAGTAGGAGGAAGGGTTGCCGGAGTAGGAGGCCGCCGATGTAGGTGTAGTAGGAGGGGAGGGGTCGCCATAGTAGGAGGAGAAGGAGGCCGTCGGTGGAAGAGGAGGAGGAGGAGTAGTAGGAGGAGGAGGAGGAGTAGGAGGAGGCGGAGGCGGTGGAGGAGGTGTCGCCGAAGGTGGTGGAGGCCATGGCCGGAGTAGGAGGAGGAGTTGGCCGGAGAGTGGAGAAGGAGGAGGAGAAGAAGAGAAGTAGAGGAAGAAGGGGAAGAAGAGAAGAAGAGAAGAAGAGGAGGAAGAGAAGGAGAGGAAGAAGGGGAGGAAGATAAGAATTGGAGGAAGAAGGGGAGGAAGAGAAGAAGTGGAGGAGAGGAGTAAAGGGGAGAAGGATTAAAAGAGAGGAGGAGGGCACCATAGAAATTCAAAATTCGAATCCCAACACTTCTGTGGCGCATATATGAGAAATGCGCCACAGAAGTTTGTCCCTTTTTTTATTTTTTGCAGGAAAAATCTTCTTTCTGCCATAACTTTTTACTCTTTTTAAATTTGGGGAAGCTGAAAAACTTCAACGGCCTCTGGCAGTTGAAATTGAGTAGGAAATTTCGAGACGATCAATTTGGTATATTAAACTTTTTTTCCGACATCGTATGCAAAAGTTACAGCCGTTTTACTGTCCCGTGAACTTTTTTTACAAAATACATCGAAATTCATTTTTTTTCAATTTTCCCTATAACTATACCCCAAAATACAACTACATCTTCAAGGAATTATTTTTTTGAATTTTTTATTATTTTCATTTATTTTTACAAAAGTTAAAAGACGATCCACGGGGGGTTGTGAAATCTGTGTTTCCATGTTCTGTAGTTGGAACTTCTGTGGCGCATATATAGGTATACGCCACAAAACTTTGGTCAACTGAATCCTGTGGTGGGTCCTACCCTCACTTTCTGTGGCGCATATGTCCATATGCCAGCTTCTGTGACGCATATGGACATATGCGCCATAAAAGTTGGAACTTCTGTGGCGCATTTTTTCTATATGCGCCACAGAAGAGTGAAGATTTCTGTGGCGCATTGTCTGAAATGCGCCACTGGACAACTTTTATGGCGCATGGTTCTGACCATGCGCCATAGAAGGTCTTTCTATCTATAGCTGGTTTCCTAGTAGTGTGTGATGTGCGATACGGATCCAATATGTTTATATACTAGGGTTTAAATAAATCAAAAATGTCACTATCTTGGATTACCTCAGCCCATCGCCGGTCTATAAGTTATAGTGATATTTGTTTGTATGTAATATCATACGTGCACAAACTCTAGAGGCAACTCTTTTCGAGCGACTTTTAATTTAATTGTGGTGATTTTGAATTTATAAACTTTATACTCTGTTTAGTAACTTGTCACATCCCAAAATTCTCCTAATTTTGGAATGTGAAATAAATAAATAAGTTTGATTGATTGTTTGACTATGTTGAAAATTCTCAAAGAGAAGAAACTTTTTGAATAGAAAATCCTCTCAACCTTGAATTCAAAATCTTATATTCTTTTGTTATGACCTAAGTAGCCATATAGCCAAAAGGGCATGGATTGATTATGGATTGTAGAATTGGTGTGCAAGATTTCAAAATGAAAATCATGAAGCATTCATAAGCATTTTATTACATCCATGCAAAGATCTCACAAACAGAATTCAAATCCAAGTATCTAAATCCTATAGTTGATTCGCCCAAATGTTCCTAAAGGTAATTAAATTGACTTTATAAGACCCATTGTTGCTAAGGCATAAATTATTGATAATTATAGCCTAAAAAGATCCAATTAATATTACAAAATTTTAGGAACAAAATTGAGCTCATTTGAAGCTATTATGAAAAAGTTATGAAACAAATACAAACACATAAAGATATAAATAAAATGAAATATACAAGGATTTATAAACCCACTACTTCCAAACTAGTAAAAAGATTACAAATTTGATCCTATAATAATCTATTCGATTTTAGAAAAATTTAAAAACAAGAATCATATCATTTGAAGTTCGTATGCAAAAGATATGAGGGAAACAAGTAATTAGAAAAAGAAAAAAAAAACTAAACGGGCAGGCCCACCCGGACCGACCGGACCAGGCAGCCACGCACTGTATGTGACCGATGGTTGTCCCATTTGCTTTAAAAACCGTGCGATTCGGTTTTTCCTAAACCTATCTCTATTCAAACTCTCGTAACTTTTTATCTATAACTCCAAATCAACTATCGTTTGTTTCTACTTGTTCCCTACTCCAAAACCTATATCTCCACCGTCCTAAACCTCCATATAAACTCATGAATGTACGAGTTTTTCAATTTGACCTAAGGATTTGTCTCTCTAATACGGATCTGTTTCTTGTCTATTCTGAGCTAAAATCGGGTCAATCTCTTCTTCTAGCCACCGGATCCTATCCAGACGGTCGAGATCCAATCAAACCGGTGTGTGTCATGTCGTCATCTCGGTCAGCTTCCTCATCAACGCCACGTCAATGTCAGGTCAACATCTATTCCCAGTCAGCATGCAAAGTCAACCTGTCCAGTCAGCGGAATATTCCCTGGAATATTTCGTTCGAATTTAAAATTGCACATTATAGATCTAACTTGTAAAATTCATTAGAAATTCATACCACGTCCAAAAATTGCGTATAATATATCAAATTGAAGATAATTTTACGTAGAATCATCTTATCAGAATAGATCCAACTTCTACTGTACGTGGTCACAGCAGTAATTTAATTAGTTTTAATGGTCTTTTAGGTTAATAAATTCATAGGAAATTATCTGTAACTCCGAAAAATATGAACAATATATCAAATTGAAGCTACTGTAATGTAGATTAATAATATATGGTTGTATCCAGCTTTTGCGGACTATTTACCCCGTAGCAATTTAATTAGTTTTAATGGCTTTATAAATCATTAAATTCATAGTAAATTAATTGCTTGTCACAAAAATATAAATGATATACCAATGGAAAGCTGGTTCCATGAAGATCATCAATATGCAATTAGTTCAGCATTTTACTGTAAGGTTTTGCCGTGAAGATTTAAATGGTTTAATGGCCTATTTAGAGTAATAAATTCATAATAAAATAAACACTATTCAGAAAATTACAAATAATATGTCCCTGAAATCACAATTCCGTGGAGATTACAGATATAATTTTAGTTTGATTTTTAGAAAACAGAAACTATATGAATCATTTAAAACCATTAAACACTATTTAAATCATACAAAAAGATCTATAACTCCGATTAGGGTGAATCCAAGTGCTAAGGTTTTGTATTGACAATATCTATACAGAGAAATTGCATGACAAATTATTTGGTACTGTTAAAACATAAATTCATACAGAAATATTTAAACCCATTGAAATAGTGTTTTAATCATAAGAAAATATCTATAACTCCTTTTTAGGTGATTCAAATTGCCACTGTCTCTAAATTGCATTACCTCTATCCAGTAGCATCTAGTTCACAATTTAATACGATATAAACATATTTAGTTTAATTAAAGTGGTATACACCATATTAAATCGATACAACTTTAGTAATAAAAGTTTTAGTGCATTAAATGACTTTCCACATGCATCATGTAATCTAACTATGTTCAGAACTAAAGTAACAACCATTGTGACTTATTAAATTGTCATGCATGCATTTTTTGTATTTGTTTGATCTCTATGTGCTATTGTTTATGTTGTATGCAATTGTTTGATCGATAGATTGCGAGGAGTGCAACGTGTGTGATTGCAACTACTATGATTGCAAGTATTGTGGTTATGACGAGAGCAACCATTATATCTATGAGAATTGTGAGGATTATCTAATCGACTACATCTACAACAAAGGCAAGTGGTGCTATCTTGGTCATAAATGTCCTATTGTTTTCCTATGCATTATAGATGTTTTTGTAGAATTGCATATGTAGGAATTGATGTGTATATGCTATGCTATGTCCCATATTATTCCCTAGCATTCCTTGTTTATGAGCCACCGTTGGTAGATGTTCTTAGCCATGCTATGATGAACGAGGGCTGGGTTACATCACTGAAGTTGTTTCTAAATGTGTTGGTTTGCGAAAACTAAAACAACTTAATCAATGAATCTCCTGGGTGTGATGGGAATGATAATTTTTGGTGGTATCATTGCGGAAAGGCACCCAGGACACTGAGAAATGATTGGTTTCTTTGTTTGGAAGCTTTCATGTGCAACCATGTGCCAATAATGAAATGGGCGGTTGGCTGAACTCAGTAGGTTGTGGTAACTCGAACCCGCGTATCCAGAGATGTAGATAGTGTAGGTTGGACCGGTGCGCGTCGGGATTGGGGAGCTACTTCCCGAACGGTTCCTTCTTGGACTTCTCCCTATCATCACCCAATATGAGAGTGGTGGTACGAGCTGGGCTGGCCAAGTCACATGGGTAAAGTGTACTAACCCCTGCAGGGTGTATAAACTAAGTGCTTAGCCGTGTCCCCGGTTATGGACAATTTGAGCGACCTGATACTGATGCTATGATATTTCTCACTCACCCTTATTTCTTAATTGCTTAAAACTTGTTGGGTGAACATAATTGGGTAGGAGCACCTGGGAGTGAACCAGAGTGTCCTATTTATCGTATTGGAAAACTACTTTGTTACAAATGTTAGGATAAAACTGTTGCTTTATGCAAATGAGCCTGAACTCCACCTGGCCAAATAAGCATGTAGTTGATAGATATGTTGTTAACCACTTTAGCCTACTTGCCATATATTCAATGTATTGACCATTCGTGGCTGCAACGTTTCATGTTGCAGGTTATATCGTATCTGAGTGATCGTTCATAGGTCGCGAGACTCCACTCAACAATTGTTCGCCTGTGGCACATTTGAAGGATGGAGATCTACCTTGTATTCGTTTTCCGCTGTGTACTTGAATAAATAATGTAAATTCTGGATCATATTCGTTGTATTTATGATGCACAGTTATATTTGGTATCATTTTTTACTGTGTGTGCCAGTGAACAGATCCAGGGATTGGCACTATACACATGAACTCAGCCTTATCAGGCGAGGGTGTTACATAACTCTTCTAACCCGTAATGATAACTATGTTTCTTATTTAGTACATGCACTTTGATTCTATTACAAAAATATAAAAATAATGTATTTATTGGAACACTGGAATGCATGAACCATAATACATGGCAGATGTGTATTTTAACTTTCATACCTAATGATGTAGTACATTCTTTATTCAGTATAGGTTTGGAATGAACACAATTTGATTGAGAAAAACTATACAAATATCGCTCCGAGTGTACTATATATTACTATACAAGAAAAATCTCTTAGCTTATCACACTATTTAGGCATGTTCATTTAGAGTGGAAAGGGGAATAAGTAAAAATACTTAATTCACTTAAACTATGCCTAAGTCTCAAGTAATGTCCCTATTAACCAAAGCACACAAATGAGTACCATCAAATATAGCTCCTTAAGATAGTTAATTATATGTCCCTTAAATTATGTTGTGTTATATAACAAATATTTCAATATTACGTCCAAACCAATCGTCCTAGTTGTAGATATCTTCTCCTTTGTATGCTCTTTACATGGATTGAGCTACTTTAACAAAAAATATTAAATTCATCTAGTGAGATGAGAAATTTAAAATTAAAAAATATAAAGGAATCAATTGAATGTTCTTGCACATGACAAGTTTTGTTTCTGGTTAGCTAGGCTAGATTGTTGCTAGACCATCGAGAGATTGGTGTGTCACGGTATTGTTCACTTGTCCTTCTGCACACTTTGCAACCGGGTGTTCACAATAATATGCAAAAGCTTTTGGTGGATAGCCTCTTTGTGTGGCACACCTTGTTTGGGATCCTGAAATGTATTAACTCCTTGTACAACCCTCCCAATGTAGGCGACTGATAACCCCCAAGTGCAGGAGATCACCGTGTTGGAGATATTCCCTAGAGGCAATAATAAAAGTAGTTATTATTATATCTTTGTGTTTATGATAAATGTTTACATTCATGCTATAATAGTATTAACCGGAAACATTAATACTTGTGTGATTTGTAAACTAAATTAGAGTCCCTGGTAAAGCCTCTTTGTAATACTAGCTTGTTGGTTAATAGATGAATGTGGTTTCCCGATCATGAACACTGAGATGTTGTTAACAACAAGATCATATCATTAGGAGAATGGTATGATGGACATACTCCTATAGATAAGCGTATCATTAAGATCAAGTCATTTCAATAGTTCATTTGCTATAAGCTTTCTGATACATAGTAACCTGATTCCTTCGACCATGAGGTCATGCTAATCACCATCACCGGAAGGATGCTTTGATGACATCAAACACCACACCGTAACTGGGTTGCTATAAAGGTGGCATTGAGTGTTCTGAAAGTATGTGTTGAGGCACATGGATCAAGAGTGGGATTTGTCCATCCATATGACGGATAGATATACTCTGGGCCCTCTCGGCGGAATGTCATCCAATTAGCTTGTAAGCATGTGACTGGCTCACAAGGGATCATATATCACGGGAACGATAAAAGAGTACTTATCGGTAACGAGTTGAACTAGGTATGCAGAGATACTGATGATCAAACTTCGGATAAGAAAACTATCGCGAGACAAAGGGAAATTGGTATCATATGTAATAGGTTCTAGAAGGGTCTAGAAGGTTCACCAGACCGAAAGGGGAATGGTCCATGAATATGTCATGGATAAGTGGAATGATTGGATCATATCCTAGGTCACTTGGTTTGGGCATTTGCAAGAGAGAATTAAAGCTCTAAATTGAAAGTCAAATGGGAAGTTTGAAAAGTCAAACTAGAACAATGGTTTCCTAGTGGAAGAAGGAAAGAGTTCTTTGTTGGAGATATGCCCTAGAGGCAATAATAAATGTGGTTATTATTATGTATTTGTGTTTATGATAAATGTTTACATTCATGCTATAATAGTATTAACAAGGAAACATTGATACTTGTGTGATTTGTAAACTTAATTTGAAGTCCCTAGTATAGCCTCTATACATCACTAGCTTGTTGGTTGATAAATGATTGTGGTTTCCCTATCATGAACATTGAGATGTTATCAACAACAAGATCATATCGTTAGGAGAATGATATGGTGGACATACTCCTATAGATAAGCGTAGCATAAAGATCAAGTCATTTTAATAGTTCAATTGCTATATGCTTTCTGATACATAGTAACCTAATTCCTTCGACCATGAGATCATGCATATCACCTTTACCGGATGGATGCTTTGATGACATCAAACACCACACCGTAACTGGGTGGCTATAAAGGTGGCATTGAGTGTTCGGAAAGTATTGGTTGAGACACATGGATCAAGAGTGGGATTTGTCCATCCATATGACGGATAGATATACTCTGGGCCCTCTCGGTGGAATGTCATCCAATTAGCTTGCAAGCATGTGACTGGCTCACAAGGGATCACATATCACGGGAACGAGAAAAGAGTACTTATCGGTAACGAGGTTGAACTAGGTATGCAGAGATACCGACGATCATAACCTCGGATAAGTAAACTATCGTGAGACAAAGGGAAATTGGTATCGTATGTAAGTGGTTCATTCGATCGCAAAGTAATCGTAGAAATATGTGGGAGCCATATGAATTTCCAGATTCCTCTATTGGTTATTGTTCGAAGAAGTGTCTCGATCATGTCCGCATAATTCACGAACCGTAGGGAGACACACTTAAGGATTCGACGTTGTTTGAGTAGTTATGGTATTATGAGAAAGAGACCGAATGTTGTTCGGAGTCTCGGATGGGATCCGGGATATCACGAGGTGATCCGGAATGGTCCGGAGAATAAGATTCATATAAGGAAAGTCCCGTTTCGGAGTTCGGGAATGATTCCGGTGTTTTCATCGGGAATGTTCTAGAAGGTTCCGGAATGTCCGGCACTCCGGAGGGGAAGGGGTACATGAGTGTGTCATTATAAGTTGGAATGATTGCATCATGTACTAAGTGTATTCTCTGTCCAAAATAAAGGGTTTATTCAAATCCTAAATTGAAAAGTCAAACGGCTAGTTTGAAAGTCAAACGGCAAGTTTTGGAAAGTGGAAAAGAGGAGGGAGTGTGAAACCGAGTTGGGGAGGGAGTCCTCCTCCCCAAGCCGGCGCACCACCCAAGCCGAGTTGGGGAGGGACTCCCCTCCCTCCCCTTGGCCGCCGGCCCCTCCACCTATATAAGGAGGGGCAGGGCTCCCTCCTAGCACACAACAAGTCCCTCACCTCAAACCCTAAAAGCTGCAGCCCACCATAGCCGCCGCCACCCCTAGGGTTTTGCCCTAGCCGCCGACTTGGGGGTCCCCGGAACCCTAGCCGCCGGCTCTAGCCCCTCCTCCTTGGTGTGTCTAAACCCTAGATCGCCGAGGAGCTCTCTCATACTCCACCATACTCGCTCCGGCTTAAGGCGAAGCCCTGCGGGATTTCCCCTCTACTTCCGGTACCACGCCGTTGTGCTGCCGGAATCACGAGGAGAGTGCTACAACCTCCGTTGCCTGCTGGAACAAGGGAGAGGAAGGTCTTCGTCGAGTACCGAACGTGTGACCGACTGCGGGAGCGCTGCCGGAACGCAGCGCCGGAAGGATCGTCTACGCGATCTTGAGATCAGGAAGAGTACGACTACATCACCCACGAGAATCCGCTCTCGTTAAACACTTTGGAATCTTCGAGGGTAAGTTACTCCATCGACTCGTTGCTACAATCTAGTAGATAGATCTTGGCTTGTTTGTTTCTATGCGATAGAAAATTTTTGTTTTCCATGCTACGAAACCCTACATCCTTCTCTCAATCCAACTTGGGTTTGGGTTTGGATTCAAACCCACCCCTCCCAAGGCTGCCCCCTCTCATAAATAGAGGGGGAGGGCTGCCCCAAACACCAAGCCCTAGCCCTCCCCACACCCATGCGCCGCACGCCGCTGCCTAGCGCCGCCACGCCGATGCCACCTCGCGTCGTTGCCGCCTCATCGCCGCCGCCCTAGACGCTGCCGACACCTCCTCCTCCTCCCGGCCTTCTAAACCCTAGATCGCCAGGAAACCCTAGATCCACCATAACTCGCACCGTCTTAGGCGAAGCCCTGCAGGATCTTTCCTCTACTTCCGACACCACGCCGTCATGCTGCCGGAATCGCGAGGGGAGAACTACAGCCTCCGTTGCCTGCTGGAACAAGGGAGAGGACAGTCTTCATCGAGTACCGAACATGTGACCGACTGCGGAAGCGCTGCCGGAAGGATCGTCTATGCGATCTTGAGATCAGCAAGTGTATGACTATATTACCCATGAGAATCTGCTCTCGTTAACCGCTTTGGAATCTTCGAGGGTGAGTGCTCCTATCGACTCGTTGCTACAATCTAGTAGATAGATCTTGGCTTGTTTGTGTGCATGCGGTAGAAAATTTTGTTTTTCCATGCTACGAACTCCTACAGTGGTATCAGAGCCGTGTCTATATGTAGACCTGTTGCACGAGTAGAACACAATGGTCATTGTGGGTGGTGGTGCTTTTATTATCAATTGTTTTTTGTGTACTTTGCATCTTGCGGTATGATGGGATGAAGCGGCCGGGGCTAACCTTACATGACATCGTTCATGAGACTTGCTCCACGCTTAACATGCAACTTGTATTGCATAAGTGGCTTTGCGGGTGTCTGTCTCTCCCATCATAGTATAGATTCAATTTACAATGGGCACTTGATAGTTCAAGCATCAACGTTGTGGTTCTTGTTCGTAAGTTAGAACAACACTTATTGAAAGCCCCAAACCACGTAAAACATGCAAAGAAAATTAGAGGCGTCTAACTTTGTTTTGCAGGGGTGTGCTATGATGTGATAATGCCATGATTGTGATTATATATGATGTATGCAATGTTCCTTATTGTAAGTTGGCAACCGGCAGGAGCCATATGGTTGTCTTTTAATTCCGTTAAGACCTGCGTGTCTATTATTCAAAGTAGTTGTAATAGTTGATGCTGGTGGACGACAACCATGAAGCGGCGCCATTGACCTTGACGCCATGCTGGTGATTATGGAGATCATGTTCGTGCATGAAGATGGAGATCGGAAGCACAAGAAGAAAGGCCATATCATATCACATATTTTGAATTGCATGTGATGTTAATCCTTTTATGCATCTTGTATTGCTTAGTTCATGATGGTAGCATTATAAGATGATACCTCAAGCACAAAAATTTCAAGTTATAAAGTGTTCATCCTTAGTAAGCACCGTTTCTAAAGCTCGTTGTTTCGAAGCACCACGTGATGATTGGGTGTGTTAGATTCTGCGAGTGTATACAATGTGAGCAAGCCAGATTTGCTCATGCGGAATCTAAGGTTTGATCTTGACGAGCCTAGCATGTACAGACATGGTCTCAGAACACGGATCACCGAAAGGTAAAGCATGAGTCATATAGTAGATATGATGAACATGTTGATTGTTCGCCATTGAAGCTACATCAACTCTCGTGATGATCGGTTTTGATGTGGTGGATTTGGTTCGTGTTATCACTAAAAAAATGTGAGGGATATTGTTTTGAATGGGAGTTCACCTAGATTAATTTAACTATTAATTAGAACTCAATTTGTCATAAACTTAGTCTAAACTATTGCAAATATGTTGTAGAGCAATGGAGCCTCTACCATCAATTTTAATGCTTTCCTAGAGAAAGAAAAGTTGAAAAACAATGGAAGCAACTTCGCAGATTGGTTCCGCAATTTGAGGATTGTCCTCAATGCTGGTAATTTGACCTATATGCTGGATGCACCGCTGGGTGACCCACCGGCAGCTAATGTTACCGATGAGGTAAATAATGTTTTCCTCGCTCGGAAGAATCAGTACTCCATAGTTCAGTGTGCTATCTTATATGGTTTGGAATCGGAGCTTCAGAAATGGTTTGAGAACCATGACCCACATGATATTGTCCGTGAACTCAAAATGATATTTGAGGCTCACGCGGCAGTTGAGAGTTATGAGGCTTCTAAAAAGTTCTTTAACTGCAAGATGAAAGAGGGCAGCTCTGTCAGTGAGCACGTGCTTAAGTCTGGCACGCAAGCAAGCTTCAAAGCTTGGGTATAGTGATTCCTAATGCTTTGGGGATTCACCGTGTCCTCCAATCACTACCACCAAGTTACAATAACTTTGTGATGACCTACAATATGCAAAACATGGACAAGTCGTTGCCTGAACTCTTCTCCATGTTAAATTCTGTGGAAGTGGAGATCAAGAAAGGGCACCAAGTGTTGTTGGTCAATAAGACCACCAAATTCAAAAGCAAGGCAAGTCTAAGAAAAAGGGAAACTTCAAGAAGAGCGGTAAGAAAGTTACCGCGTCGTCGAAGAAGACCAAGGCTGGGCCTAAGGCTGATACTGAGTGCTTTTACTGCAAGGGAGACGGTCACTGGAAGCGGAATTGCCCTAAGTACTTGGCGGATTTGAAGAACGACAACATCAATAAGAAAGGTATATACGATATACATGTTATTGATGTGTATCTCACTAGTACTCATAGTAATGCCTGGGTATTTGATACTGGTTTGGTTGCTCACATTTGTAACTCGAAACAGGTGCTACAGAATAGACGGAAACTAGCGAAGAACGAGGTGGCGATGCGCGTTGGAAATGGATCAAAGGTTGATGTGATCGCGGTTGGCACGCTACCTCTTCATCTACCATCAGGATTAGTTTTATACTTAAATAATTGTTATTTGGTGCCTGCGTTGAGCATGAACATTATATCCGGATCATGTTTATTGTGAGACGGTTACTTGTTTAAGTCCGAGAATAATGGTTGTTCGATTTATATGAGTAATATGTTTTATGCACATGCACCTTTGATAGATGGTCTATTCTTATTGAATATCGATTATGGAAATACACACATTAATAACATTGAAGCTAAACATTTGAAATTGAGCGATATCTCGACCTATATGTGGCACTGTCGTCTTGGTCATATTGGAGTGAAGCGTATGAAGAAACTCCATTCCGATGGAATTCTTGAATCACTTGATTTCGAATCACTTGAAAGATGTGAAGCATGTCTGATGGGTAAAATGACTAAGACTCCATTTTCTGGTATGATGGAGCGAGCTACGGACTTATTGGAAATCATACATACCGATGTGTGTGGCCCAATGAGTGTAGCATCGTGCGGTGGTTATCGTTATGTTCTTACCTTCACGCATGAATTGAGTAGATATGGGTATATCTATTTCATGAAACATAAGTCCGAAACTTTTGATAAGTTTAAGGAATTTCAAAGTGAGGTAGAGAATCAACGTAACAAGAAGATTAAATTTCTATGATCTGATCACGGAGGTGAATATCTAAGGTACGAGTTTGGCGAGCATTTGAAGAAATGCGGAATACTTTCACAATTGACACCGCTGGGAACACCACAACGTAATGGTGTGTCCGAACGTCGTAATCGAACTCTCTTAGATATGGTTCGGTCTACGATGTCACTTACAGATTTACCGCTATCGTTTTGGGGTTATGCATTAGAAACAGCCGCATTCACTTTAAATAGGGCACCATCTAAATCCGTTGAAACGACACCATATGAATTATGGTTTGGGAAGAAACCTAAATTGTCGTTCCTTAAAGTTTGGGGCTGCGAAGCTTATGTAAAGAAGTTACAGCCCGACAAGCTTGAACCCAAAGCGGAAAAATGCGTCTTCATAGGATACCCAAAAGAAACTATTGGGTATACCATCTATCATAGATCTGAGGGCAAAATCTTTGTTGCCAAGAATGGATCCTTTCTAGAGAAGGAGTTTCTCTCGAAAGAAGTGACATGAAGGAAGGTAGAATCGACGAGGTTGTTGAACCTTCTCTCGAACTTGCGAGTAGCACAACACCGGAAGTGGTTCCTGTGGCGCCTACACCAATAAGAGAGGAAGCTAATGATGTTGATCATGAAACTTCGGTTGAAGTTACTACGGAACCTCGCAGGTCAACGAGAACTCGTACCACTCCTGATTGGTATGATCCCGTTATGAGTGTCATGTTGGTGGACAACACCGATAACCCTACGACATATGAGGAAGCGATGATGAGCCTAGATTCCAATAAATTGCAAGATGCCATGAAATCCGAGATTGGATCCATGTACGAAAACCAAGTATGGACTTTGGTGGACTTACCGGATGGCCGGAAGGCTGTCGAGAACAAATGGATTTTCAAGAAGAAAACAAATGCTGATGGTAATGTTACTGTCTATAAAGCTCGACTTGTCGCAAAAGGGTTTCAACAAATTCAAGGAGTTTACTACGATGAGACTTTCTCACCGGTAGCGAAGCTAAAGTCTGTGAGGATTTTGTTAGCAATCGCTGCATATTATGATTATGATATATGGCAGATGGATGTCAAAACAACATTCCTCAATGGAGACATTGATGAAGAGTTGTATATGATGCAACCCAAAGGTTTTGTCGATCCTAAAGATGCTAACAAGGTATGCAAACTTCAACGGTCCATTTATGGATTGAAGAAATCATCCTGAAGTTGGAATCAACGTTTTGATAAGGTAATCAAAAGCTTTGGTTTTATACAAACTTATGGAGAAGCTTGTATTTACAATAAAGTGAGTGGGAGCTCTGTAGCATTCTTAATACTATATGTAGATGACATATTGTTGATTGGGAATGATGTAGACCTTCTTAATAGTGCCAAGGATTATTTGAATAATATTTTTTCAATGAAAGATCTTGGCGAAGCAGCTTACATATTAGGCATAAAGATTTATAGAGATAGATCGAGACGCCTAATATCATTGTCACAGAGTACATATTTGGACAAAGTTCTAAAGAGGTTTGGAATGGAAGATAGCAAGAAAGGTTTCTTGCCCATGTTGCCCAATACGACCTTGAGTAAAACACAAAGTCCTGCAACGGCAAAAGATAGAGAAAGAATGAGTAAGACTCCCTATGCCTCAGCCATAGGATCTATTATGTATGCCATGCTATGTACTAGACCCGACATTGCATATGTTGTTAGTTTGACTAGCAGATATCAAATTGATCCAGGATTAGATCATTGGACAGCGGTCAAAAACATCCTTAAGTACTTGAGAAGAACTAAGGATATGGTTCTTTCTTATGGAGGTGATGAACAGCTCGTTGTTAATGGTTACACCGATGCTAGTTGGAACACCGATCCGGATGATTCTAAATCGCAGTCTAGATACGTATTTACTTTGAATGGTGCAACAGTTAGCTGGAGGAGTGCAAAGCAAAGTGTTGTGGCGAGATCTTCAATTGAATCGGAATACATAGCTGCTTCGGAGGCTTCACAAGAGGCGATATGGATGAAGGAGTTCATTACAGATCTTGGTGTGGTTTCAAGTGTGCTGGACCCAATGTCTATCTACTGTGATAACATGGGCGCCATAGCCAATGCGCAAGAACCAAGGTCACACAAGAAGCTGAAGCACATCAAGCTATGTTTTCACGCTATTCGAGAGCATGTCCAAGATGGTGACATAAAGATTTGAAAAGTACACACATATCTGAATGTGGCGGATCCGTTGACTAAACCTCTCCCGAGGGCAAAACATGACCAGCACCAAACCGCCATGGGTGTTCGGTATATTACCATGTAATCTAGATTACTTGACTCTGGTGCAAGCGGGAGACTGTTGGAGATATGTCCTAGAGGCAATAATAAAAGTGGTTATTATTATATCTTTGTGTTTATGATAAATGTTTACATTCATGCTATAATAGTATTAACCGGAAACATTAATACTTCTGTGATTTGTAAACTAAATTAGAGTCCCTGGTAAAGCCTCTTTGTAATACTAGCTTGTTGGTTAATAGATGAACGTGGTTTCCCGATCATGAACATTGAGATGTTGTTAACAACAAGATCATCTCATTAGGAGAATGGTATGATGAACATACTCCTATAGATAAGAGTATCATTAAGATCAAGTCATTTCAATAGTTCATTTGCTATAAGCTTTCTGATACATAGTAACCTAATTCCTTCGACCATGAGATCATGCTAATCACCATCACCGGAAGGATGCTTTGATGACGTCAAACACCACACCGTAACTGGGTGGCTATAAAGGTGGCATTGAGTGTTCTGAAAGTATGTGTTGAGGCACATGGATCAAGAGTGGGATTTTTCCATCCATATGACGGATAGATATACTTTGGGCCCTCTCGGTGGAATGTCATCCAATTAGCTTACAAGCATGTGACTGGCTCACAAGGGATCACATATCATGGGAACGAGAAAAGAGTACTTATCGGTAACGAGGTTGAACTAGGTATGCAGAGATACCGACGATCAAACTTCGGATAAGTAAACTATCGTGAGACAAAGGGAAATTGGTATCATATGTAAGAGGTTCTAGAAGGGTCTAGAAGGTTCATTGGACCAGAAGGAGAATGGTCCATGAATATGTCATGGATAAGTGGAATGATTGGATCATATCCTAGGTCACTTGGTTTGGGCATTTGCAAGAGAGAATTAAAGCTCTAAATTGAAAGTCAAACGGGAAGTTTGAAAAGTCAAACTTAAACAATGGTTTCCTAGTGGAAGAAGGAAAGAGTCCTTCTCTCAATCCAACTTGGGTTTGGGTTTGGATTCAAAGCCACCCCTCCCAAGGCTGCCCTCCTCTCATAAATTGAGGGGGAGGGCTGCCCCAAACACCAAGCCCTAGCCCTCCCCACACCCGTGCACCGCCGCCGCCAAGCCGCTGCCTAGCGCCGCCAAGCCGCTGCCACCTCGCGTTGTCGCCGCCTCATCGCCGCCGCCCTAGCCGCCGCCGACACCTCCTCCTCCTGGCCTTCTAAACCCTAGATCGCCGGGAAACCCTAGATCCACCGTAACTCGCACCGGCTTAGGCGAAGCCCTGCGGGATCTTCCCTCTACTTTCGACACCACGCTGTCGTGCTGCCGGAATCGCGAGGGGAGAACTACAACCTCCGCTGACTGCTGGAACAAGGGAGAGGAAGGTCTTCATCGAGTACTGAACATGTGACCGACTACGGAAGCGCTGCCGGAACGCAGCGCCGGAAGGATCGTCTACGCGATCTTGAGATCGGCAAGTGTATGACTACATCACCCACGAGAATCTGCTCTCGTTAACCGCTTTGGAATCTTCGAGGGTGAGTGCTCCTATCGACTCATTGCTACAATCTAGTGGATTGATCTTGGCTTGTTTGTGTGCATGCGGTAGAAAATTTTGTTTTTCCATGCTACGAACCCCTACACACTGTAGTACAATTTGATAAGTATTTGAGTGTCAAACCCACGAGGAGCTGAAGGTAAACTAGCTATTCTCTAAAGCCCTATAACCCACTTATATGACCTTCTATGTAAATCTAGGATCTAGAGTTTGTGTGTGTGTGATTGTTTTTCCTATCAACTATAGAATGGCAAAGTGCTCAAAGTAAATGTTGTAAGTGAATTAATACAAGTAAAATAGGAGCTTGTGAAGTTGTGGCAAGTTTCTCAAGGGAGTAAATGTTTAGGCAAATTGTTGTTTCATTCATTTGGTTGTCACAATTAGTGAAGCACATATATAGTATTTTTATTGTTTCTTCTAAGGAGGAGCCATAACTAGGTGTAGCCATAGATGTGAGCAAATACATCCCTAGTGATTGATCCCAAGGCCAATTAAGTACAAACAAAGGAATTATTAAGACATAAAGTCCAACCACTGCATTTAGATCTAAGGTCCCCATGATAAACCCCCGTTAATTAACCATGAATTAATATAACATGCATATCTAAGAATTGGGACTCAGTTTTGTCAATTCCGACTCCCTCCTCCTATCATCATGCAATGGTGACAACTTTGTGCATCCCCCAACATATGTGTGCACTCATATGCTAGTACATCAAGATCATCATAGAAGATAACATAAACTTGTATGCAACCAATAACAAATTCTATCACAATTGCCAAAACAATTCACCACTCAAACAACGACATGGAGACACAATAGATCATGGGAAAAATAATGAATTGTATCATACATCATGTTTGCCAAGAGATTATAGTAGGTATATGGAGGGGATCTCGCTGTAGATGGTGATGAAGATGTGACTACCCAAGGGGCAAAGGCGGCGTCGGCGTGGAGGAGGCGGCAACTCAGGGTGGCAGCGCCCCGACGACCTCCTAGGGCGGCGGTTTCCCTTGGTGGAAGCGGCCCCTTGGCCCTTGTTCCTTGGAGATAGTGCAACAATGGAGGAGCTTCTAGACCTCCTTGGGGGCTGCCAAGGAGGGGGATTTCATAGCTATGGGTGTATGCCTCCAAAAACAGGGTTTCCCCTCAATATATTATGGTGGAGGCTTCACCGGGTCCATCAGATCAAAACCCTTGGATTCAAGGGCTCTTGGGAACCTCTAGAACCTTCATGGTGAGTCCTAGAAAGGTCCATAAATCTTCAAATTCGTGGCTCGGTCGAATTGATCTCATATGGCAAGAGTTTGAGCCAACCACGTCACCAACTTTCGGAATCCCAAAACTGCTTCCGTACCCTTTAGTAATCGAGGATTTTCTGGAGCGTTAGGACTATGTTTTGAACGCTTTTTGACTCTAAATTGTATGGTTTGAAATTACCCACAACTTTTATGTTGATCACTTTTTCATTTGGCGTCATCTTCAAGCTCTTTCGAGTCAATCTTTGAAAAGTGTTCGGCAGGACAGATTTCAAGAAACTCCAAATATTGCCATATTGAGCGATTTTCTTCCATATTCATCCTTTTTCTACACAACAAAGTGTAAAACAAGAGCTTATGCACTTTTGAAACTATTAGTAGGTTAGTCCCAATAATAATAATAAATTTGCAAAATAGTAAGCATTTTAGCATAATAAACTACAAAATTTATGTATGTATTTTATATGCATCAACGACCTGCTCTTAGACTGGCGGGTCAGATCTAGAAGGGACACTCCCAAGACAATGTAGAAAGGACTCGCCAACAACATGCCAATGACGATGAGTTCAGTTAGAGACGAATCACCTCATTGGGGTCGCGACGGTGCACTATTTTTTGTTGTTGTTCTCATAGCTGAATAAGATGTTCATTATTTGGTGTTGTCTTGTACAGTACCTTGTTGAGACTGAACCCTCTTTCGACCTTTTCAATACATCGGTATGTAAGTCTTTTGATTTTTTCAAGAAAAAGTTGAAGAACTAAAATTAGGTGTTCACTTTTAAAAGTTAATATGCTTAAATGATACTATCAAAAAATACACAAACTGAACCATGCAAAAAGGGTTACAATTAATTTATGTACAAACAAAAATATGGTGAGCTTAATAAACATCCAATGAATAAAATGGATCACATATGACAAGCGGGCAATAGAATAGGTGAGAGTGATACTAAACGTGTGATGATATATACCAATGACACGAAGTGGTAGCAATAATGGGAGAATCTGTTGTTCAGCTAAGCTCGATGTGCATCACTGGAAAATATGTGGGGATAAGGTTGGTGGAAGAAAGAAGGGACTGATCTTTCATTAAATACTAAATCATTAAGTGCGTGGTGTCGCACCCATCTATCTTGAGAAAAGAATTACAGAAATATCTCAGAATGCTTAGACAATAGAAAAATTGTGTGAAAATGCTTAGACAATAGAAACAATTGAATTCTTTTTGAATGCTTTTAGTTAATACCAATTGACATAGGTGGTGAAACATATTCATATCTAGTAAGAACTAATAGAATCACATAAATGCTTTCATTTTTGCAATTTCTCTATATCTCATCATGCGAAGGAGATGCGAAAAAAAGTACATAGCCAAAACATACACCATTTAATCCTCTATAAAGGATAGGACCATCTACTCTTGAACATAATTCAACCATTCAAATCTAATTGGAAGGTCACATTCTCGAGAAATCAACTCTTGCACCAATATAATTGGTTATCGTCTCAATTCTATACATACTAAACCATCAAGTCCTAAAATCAACTTCACATTCTCTAGAAGAATAAACCTCATGAAATCCTTTAGTAACTCATGAAAAGGAAACAAGAAATCATCTGGTGAAAGATATAATATGAAATTATCCAAGGGAATCCCTAGCCCGCAAAAGCATATGACCTGATATACCTAAGGATGTATCCTTAATTTCTAAACAAGAAGCATCAATAAACCAACAAAGAACATTTATATCCTCTTGGATGAACCTATGTTCTTTAGTAGATTTACTTCAAAAGTTAGTTAGGACCATTTAAGCATATATATAATCCTAGGAAATTATTTTTTCCTCAATATGATGTGAAGATATGTGGATGGTATTGGCATAGGTGCAGAAGACAGTAACAAACTGAAGCAAATTCTAGCAGCAAATTTATGATGTGAAGATATGTGGATGGTATACGGGAGTTCACTAGGACCCTGAACCGTGTCACGAAATCATTCAACCTTTCCCGCTAGTACTATTTAATGTTCTTGAACTCTTCACAGGGGGAGTCCTCTTCAACCTTTCTTTTTACTTTGTTTTTAGTTTGCTTAGTTTCTATTGCTTGGTTTTGTTTGCCTCTTTTTATCAAAAACTCCAAAAAAAATAGTTTAGTTTGGTTTGCTTTCTTTATTCAAAAATACAAAAAAATAGTTCCTACCCTAGTTGCTACCATGTCTGGTTTTGGTCCAATCTCAATTACGCCTATGGAAGAGATCTCTGTTTTCAAGAAAAAATGTGAGGAGAGTTTTAAAGAAGCTTGCTATGTACTGAGGATGAAGCTTTTGATGCCATAAAGAAATTGATTGTAATTTATAATACTCCTGGCAGTCTGATTCCTCTTTCATAGATATTTTTGCCAGGTTAAACACTCTTGAGTCCAGTACTGCTGCTATGAATAGTTGCTATCACATGCTTAGGGCGTACCATGATTATGTTCCCATAAATTCTGAGCCTTCAAAGTGGTTTCCCACAATCAAAGTATCTATAAATACTACACTTTTTGATGCTCGCTGTGATATCATGTCTGAATTTTGCCTTATGCCTAAAGATATTTATGAGTCTTTGAGTCTTTGGGGGATTTCTAAAGGAGGAGATGAGATCTCTCTTACTAATAATGCCACTTTATTACCCATTGGAATAGCTGAAGGTGTGTTTACAAAAATCTCAGGGAAAATGGTGTCTACTGATTATCTTGTTATTGAATGTGTAGGCAAAGGACATATCACACTTGGAAGATCCCTACTGAAACACCTTGGAGCAATAATAGATGTGGGAAAAGGCATTATGCATTTTTCTCCTCCAGTAAGCAATCATATTTTCCCTAAAGAGAAGAAGAAAGTTAGGAAAGGAAAGAACAAGAGAGTTGCTTCCTCATTTGAAAATACTTGATTTCTTGCTTCTTGTGCCTAACTTAAAGGCGTTAAAGAAAATTACTTGTTGGAAGATAATCCAGGAGTTTCCTTGAGTTTTGGAAGTTATTACTTCAGTAATGACCTCTCCTTATCCTTTTTGTTTTCTTTTTGTGCCAAAAATGACCTCTAATGAGTGGGAAGTAAGATTTAGGGAGTTGTTGTTGTCCCGAAATAGATTTATGTCCTCTACCATAAAAAAATTGTGAGGAGTCTCTATAAGTCGGATTGAGCTGAAAATTTACGAATAAATCCTCCAGTATGTTACCTAACTTCCGTTAGTTCAACGCTATTTTATTTGAGCAACATAAGATTTTCGAAAAAATCGATTTCTACCTGCTGGTCTGTTTTGACAGATTTCTGCCATTATTTGCATTTGCTTCTTATTGATTCCTTTTGAGTTCTCTTTAGGTGAATTGAGCTTTTTGAAGGAGTTGCTACAGTAGCTTGTGATTTTAGTGAAAAGTTTTGCTGTTCCAAAGCTACCCAAAGGTCTATTATCTTTTGAATACACTAATGTTGCTAATGAAGATTGTGTGAAGTTTTGTATGAAGGAAAAAATTTAGGTGTAGAGAGAGAATGATGTAATGAGATGAAGAATGGACAAAATCTCAAGCTTGGGGATGCCACCCCGGTGTCACCCCAAGAAATATCCAAGAGGTACAAGCGTTAAACCTTGGAGATGCCCAAGGTATCCCCTTCTTCATCAATAAAAAACTCAGTTCTATCTAGACACTTCGTTTTTATTGTTTCATGCACTATTGTGTTGTTCTTGGAGCGTCTTAGTTTTCGTTTTGCTTTGCTTAATTTGTTTAGTTTGCTTGAATAAAGTAGTTCGGACCCCTGTTCTCGCTGTGTTATTTCAAATAAGTTGCTTGGTGTTGGAAAGGAGTAGGAAGTTCCTGTTTGAAAGTGCAAGAGGAGCTTGCATTGACTGTGACTTAGACTTTAGCATGACATGCTAGGTGTTGTTTTGACCTTATGCTTCATGATTATTGTTGTAGCATGTTTTGTTCCAAACATTTGGGATTGCTTAGTGTGCCTTAAAAGAATTATGTGTTGTTTTAGCATGCAAAAGCATAGTATTGTGGTATTCTCCTTTGATGATTTGTTTGGGTTGACTTGGCACATGCCCACACCATGTTATGACTATGAACAAGTCACCATAGCCTCTATGATCATTTAGTCCTTGACTTGTAGTACCACTCTATGCTTTGATTAGTAATGTTTTGTTGCTCTACATGATTATGGGCATTATTGCTCTCTTAGTTGGTTGCTCCCAGTCTTTTGCTAGCCTCCACTTGTATGAGTAAGCTCTACTTATGCTTCCAACTCCCAAGAAACCAAGTTATTCCAAAGTGCCCACTATAAATTCCTATGCATGGTGTGTTACACCATTCCAAGTATATTCTTGTTTTCGGCTATCTTCCAGTTAAAGGTCTCTTTGTTATGTGAAAACTTAGTGATTGTGGCATCCCGCAAAATCACTACTAGAAAATCGCGTTGTTTTTGTGCATTGCATCATCATGACCGCATGCTCATGTTTGTGCTGTGGTACCATTCTTTGTTCTTTGTTTGTGCATTCCGGTGTTTTCCGACGCGACGACATCATCTACGCCAGCTCCGATGCAGAGTCTGCATCACTCCGTTGCTCCGAACCTCGCTTGTCGAGATCTTCAGTCTGATTCCGAGAGTTGGTTGCATAATCCGCCTATTCGTGTGCAGAGTAATGGTTTGGGTGCGCGATGGACTGATCACCATCCGACTACTCTTATCATTCGCTTTTGTACATCGAATCAGTGGATCCAGCAGTTTTACTCCATCCACGGAAGTTTGGGGTGGCTTTATTTGTGGATACCCCGACCTTCGATCTTTTGTTCCCGGAGTGTTCTCTCGACGATCACGGACAACGACCTCTTGTTAGTGGTGTCGCGAGGATCTACATGTTGCAAGAAGTTTCAGATCGCCGCCCTTCTTTCCGGTACCATGAGGCGGATCTCGAGGGCGAGATCCATTGTTAGTGGTGTCGAATTGTGGCATCCCGCAAAATCACTACTAGAAAATCGCGTTGTTTTTGTGCATTGCATCATCATGACCGCATGCTCATGTCATCATGCCACATTGCATTTGAGCATCGTCATCAACTTGCATTTGCTTGCATAAAACTATTTGCAGAAAAACCTATTTTGTGTTTCTAAAACGCCCCGCCTTTATTCACACCCAAACCCCGGGTCTCCGGATTATTTTGTTTGTCTGCTATCGGTTTGCAAACGGTGCGTTTAAAATAAATAAAATATTGAATTATTTTTAGTGGGGGCAGTCGAACGGGCCGATTCGACCCGAACAACCACCCCCAGTAATAAAATCGGCCCACCCATAATCCTAAAGCTACCAGTCCTAATCTACCCACACCCCCTCCACCTCACCCCAGCCTATCATCTCTCGCCACCTCACCCTCATCCCAATCCCCACCCAACCAGACGCCGCCACTTGGCCTCCTCCTCCTCCACCCCCTCTCTCTCCTCTCTCTCCCTCCACCCTGGACCGCTCTCACCCCACCTACCGAGCCAACCTCCTCCCTCTCTGGCCGCTGGGCCCGCGCCCCCACCTTCCCCCACGCGACCCCGCCCTTCCCTGGAACCGCCTCCCCCACCTACCACCTCCTCTCTCTCCCCCGTCGCATCCTCCTCCCCCTCTCTGCGGCGCCGACGCGAGCCTGCACCGCCCCTCGTCGCCGGTCGCCCCACCGTGCCCCGCCGCCACGCTCGCTCCGACGCGGCCGCCCTTCCCCAACCTCCTTCCTCCCCGGCGCCGCCGCGCAGCCCGCGGCCACCGGCGCCCCCGCCCTCTACGCCATCACCGCCAGCTCGCCAAGGCCCCCTCGCCTCGCCCCGCCCTGCTCCGACCAGGCGCCCACCTCGCCTCTCTCTTCTGCTCGAGCCGCCGCGCTGCCTCCTCGGCAGCTCACCGGCGCCATCTCCTCCGGCCGCGTCGTCCTCCGGCCACCACCGCGCCGACCCCGCCTCGTCGACCTCCGACGCGTCCGCCCGCGGTTCCCCTCCCGCCGCCGCAGCGGGCTCGCCGGCGCCGGCTCCTCCCCTCGTGTCCTCCTCCGGCCGCCTCGCCGCGCAGCCCGTTCCCCCGGCGCCCTCCCGTGGCCGCGGCCCCTCCGGCCTAGGCCGCCTCCCTCGCCCCGCGGGACCCCGACGAGCTCAACCCCGCCGGCGGCTGTCGCCTCCCTCTCGTCTGCACGCCGCCCCCGCCCTCCGCTGCCTCGACCGCCGTGTCCATCGTCTGCGCTGGAGCGCCCCTGCAGGCCGCGTCTCCTCGGTCGCTGTCAACCGCCACCCCAGGCCACTGCTTCGCCCCTGTCCTGGCGTTTTCCTGCTGTAGGCATGTTATCTGCTTGTATGTTGGTGTGAACAAGTTCTCGAAGGAACACGAAGAATCCCCGATGTGGCCGTCTGGATGTCAAGATCTTCATCATGGGACATCAAGCACTACCTCATGGATTCGATGGCGCGAAGCTCTCCTCCTAGATTCGGAAGCCCGAACCCCCGATGATCTGAAGCCCGATCCGGTGCCGCAACCCCAATGTTCATGCCAAGACCCCCATCGACCGTAGAACCCGGAACATCAAGATCATCCTCATGGAAGGCGAAGACCGTACCGGACCGGTGACACTCGACGAACCCTGGCAAGATCTTCGACATGGCCAAGATCTACCACGACAGAGTCCGGCACCGACAAGTGAAGTCAGAACCACCAAGACCTTCGCCGCGGAACGCCAAGTTCTGCATCCCGAACGCTAAGACCGACCCGCCACGTGGACACGACGAGATCGATTCCGTCGAACCCTGAGCCCCTGTCGAACCCTGAACCCCCGGACCAAGATCGTCGAACCCTAATGTGTGAACCTTTTCCCGAACCCTATTTTATAAATGCCATCTATATGAATTGTTGCATATTAAATTGTCATACTCGCATGCATATTTGTGTGGTTTGGGGGCCTTATGCCGATTCATCTAACAATTAAATATGGGGCCCATATGCGGGCAAATCTAGTCTCATATTGGCCTCATTTAAATTTGTGCATCGAACCGTTGTCATATCTTGCCTTGTTAAAACAACATTTAAATTGCGGGGTAGATAAATAACTTGAACCGTTTAATTAATTGTCGGGACCCCGGTTCCGCTTAATATGATCCAATTGCACCGCACTTTTGCCATGCCGTGCATCATACATGCATCATGCCCGATCTTCTGCCGTAATCTTAAATATTGCATCCGGTGTTTCTTCTAGCGTTTTGCTTCTTCGCGGATAAGGCCGTTGAGTTGATGCGAGTGTCGACCCGATCTTCGGTTGAACCTTCGACAATGTTTTTCAGGCGAGCATCTCCCCCTTTCTACCTATCTTACTTTTCTAGTATTTACTTCCTCCTGTTGATCTATTGCTATCTGTGTTGCGATGCTCTAGTTTTCGTACCCGTGTCATCCTTTGCAGCCCTATATTGCCTTGGACACATCCTATTACCTGTTGTTTGGTAGATAATTGGACTTGCGCGTCGTAGTCGCTTGCTCAAGTGATGTTGCGTGTCGTCAAGTGCCACAGTTGTTGGTGTATGGCCGCATGTTGATGTTGGAGATGATCATGGTTTTACTTATCGTTCACTTTAATTACTGTTTAACAACTAAAATTGAAGTAAGTAAGCAGAGGCATCGGTGGGTGATAGATAATATTTGGTTTCCGACCGCCCACTTGTGTCCCGTAGGACCCCGAGTACTTGATACCTGTTCCTTGATTTATCGCGCTATCCACATACGGGGAATTATGGGCCCCCCTTAGCCAGAGCTTGATTCAGTCTTATTTCTTGGGGCCACAAACTAGTTTGAGGTTTTATTTACGATCCTGTACTTATGCCATGCTTTACTGCTTTATTTACGATTGTGCGAGGAGCACACTGTACTGTTTAGGATCGGGACACGTTTTCACGGTGTCGACAAGCCTAGTTTTGGGTTCCCAGTCGTTCACAGCCGTCCACCCAAACCTCGGGTCTGTCTCGGAGCTAGCTTACTTCGTTGCGGGTGTACTCCAAGGGGTGGCCCCCTGAAATATTTCTGAATCCTGTGATTGCTTTGTCGTGAAAGCCTCGTTGGGTTTTGATTTGGTTTTTCCGAGGTCGATCGTGTGTGTGTTGCTATTTGTGCACCCCGGCCGGGTTAAAACTTTCTGAAATCCGTGTCCGCGGTTATGGACGACTTGGAGCACAGTATCTCGATCATAGACAAGCATAACTAAAGTAGTGCTATAAATTTGACTTTATAATGACTAGTAATCAGCTTCACTATAATGGAATGGCTAAATAATACTGCCCACATTTGCTTGTTTGGAGTGTCGCTTGCGACCATTGTATCTGACTAGTAAGTATTGCAACTATAACGGAATGGCTAAATAAAAGTACCAACAACTGCTGGGTTTTGGGTTATCCCATGCTATCTGTATCTGACTAGTAAATGTTGTAACTATAACGGAATGGTTAACTAAAAGTGCCCACTGCTTACTTTATCAGGATGATTATCTAAACTTGACTAGTAATTGCTGCAACGATAACTGAATAAATAAAACTGCCAACGGTGTGAGTTCCTCGGTTGACTTCCTCGTTTGGTCTCGAGGGGGAAACACCAGGATGGGTTTGTTTGATGTTAGAATCAGGTTGGATCCGAATAGGTCTTACTTACCCCTCTCTGATTGCCGCTAGTTGTATCGAGTCTCTATAGGTTGTTCAGTGCATGCTGCCGCTGCCGCTTCAGTCCACCATACCTATGTAGGCGAGGACCGCCGAATTCTAGTCTCGCCGTGTACTGGCCTCAGTACTGACGCTCCTCTTTTTCCTTTGCCCTTTGTCGGCACCCCTTTTGTTTAAGCAGGTTTTGAGATCGACGTCGTTAGCAGGGTTACCCTCCCGGCTTGGCCTGGGCAGGGTTATGGACGCCATTGGTTATTCTTCAGGGCTCTTAGCCCCATTTGCATCTTGTCCGTAGTCGGACGCTCTATCATTTTCAAGGTGATTTGGATCTTTGTATATTATATCTGTATTCTTGACTCCTGGAGTCGCCGTTGTATATATATCTGTTTTGTGGGTCCCATCGAGGACTGTTGTGTAATGTTATTACTTCGTTTTCCACCCGCACGAAAGTGCCTGGTGGGCACCTTTGAATCGTTTCTATGCGGGTTTGGCGGGTTTCGCTAAAACTTGCATAGGTCCGATTCTGAGGGTGTTACAGAGTGGTATCAGAGCTCAGCAGTTACGATACCCCACAAGTCCAGCCTGTAGGATAACCTAGCTAACGGCCGAAGTAGAGTGTCAAAACTATTTTTGAAAATCGGTTGGATAGTTCTGATTAGGTCTGATTTTACTCCTTACCCCTCTGCTATTCTCCTCTTATCTCGACGTGTTTTGAACCTGCTCTCTTATCTTTTCTTCGAGTCCAGGAATTCTCGTGGTTGGGTTCCGTCGTACCTTCAGGGTTTCGCTTCCTTCTTTGATAACGGTGTTCTACCATCCGGTGTTCATGCTGCTTGAGGAATCCGTCTGCTGTGGTACCATTCTTTGTTCTTTGTTTGTGCATTCCGGTGTTTTCCGACGTGACGACATCATCTACGCCAGCTCCGATGCAGAGTCTGCATCACTCCGTTGCTCCGAACCTCGCTTGTCGAGATCTTCAGTCTGATTCCGAGAGTTGGTTGCATAATCCGCCTATTCGTGTGCAGAGTAATGGTTTGGGTGCGCGATGGACTGATCACCATCCGACTACTCTTATCATTCGCTTTTGTACATCGAATCAGTGGATCCAGCAGTTTTACTCCATCCACGGAAGTTTGGGGTGGCTTTATTTGTGGATACCCCGACCTTCGATCTTTTGTTCCCGGAGTGTTCTCTCGACGATCACGGACAACGACCTCTTGTTAGTGGTGTCGCGAGGATCTACACGTTGCAAGAAGTTTCAGATCGCCGCCCTTCTTTCCGGTACCATGAGGCGGATCTCGAGGGCGAGATCCATTGTTAGTGGTGTCGAATTGTGGCATCCCGCAAAATCACTACTAGAAAATCGCGTTGTTTTTGTGCATTGCATCATCATGACCGCATGCTCATGTCATCATGCCACATTGCATTTGAGCATCGTCATCAACTTGCATTTGCTTGCATAAAACTATTTGCAAAAAAACCTATTTTGTGTTTCTAAAACGCCCCGCCTTTATTCACACCCAAACCCCGGGTCTCCGGATTATTTTGTTTGTCTGCTATCGGTTTGCAAACGGTGCGTTTAAGATAAATAAAATATTGAATTATTTTTAGTGGGGGCAGTCGAACGGGCCGATTCGACCCGAACGACCACCCCCAGTAATAAAATCGGCCCACCCATAATCCTAAAGCTACCAGTCCTAATCTACCCACACCCCCTCCACCTCACCCCAGCCTATCATCTCTCGCCACCTCACCCTCATCCCAATCCCCACCCAACCAGACGCCGCCACTTGGCCTCCTCCTCCTCCACCCCCTCTCTCTCCTCTCTCTCCCTCCACCCTG
The DNA here is from genome assembly GCA_916181665.1 of Avena sativa. Taxonomy (NCBI): domain Eukaryota; kingdom Viridiplantae; phylum Streptophyta; class Magnoliopsida; order Poales; family Poaceae; genus Avena; species Avena sativa. Next base: position 261,927,286 of record OV702284.1, on the reverse strand, counting down.
GACCGCTCTCACCCCACTCACCGAGCCAACCTCCTCCCTCCCTGGCCGCTGGGCCCGCGCCCCCACCTTCCCCCACGCGACCCCGCCCTTCCCTGGAACCGCCTCCCCCACCTACCACCTCCTCTCTCCCCCGTCGCATCCTCCTCCCCCTCTCTGCGGCGCCGACGCGAGCCTGCACCGCCCCTCGTCGCCGGTCGCCCCACCGCGCCCCGCCGCCACGCTCGCTCCGACGCGGCCGCCCTTCCCCAACCTCCTTCCTCCCCGGCGCCGCCGCGCAGCCCGCGGCCACCGGCGCCCCCGCCCTCTACGCCATCACCGCCGGCTCGCCAAGGCCCCCTCACCTCGCCCCGCCCTGCTCCGGCCAGGCGCCCACCTCGCCTCTCTCTTCTGCTCGAGCCGCCGCGCTGCCTCCTCGGCAGCTCACCGGCGCCATCTCCTCCGGCCGCGTCGTCCTCCGGCCACCACCGCGCCGACCCCGCCTCGTCGACCTCCGACGCGTCCGCCCGCGGTTCCCCTCCCGCCGCCGCAGCGGGCTCGCCGGCGCCGGCTCCTCCCCTCGTGTCCTCCTCCGGCCGCCTCGCCGCGCAGCCCGTTCCCCCGGCGCCCTCCCGCGGCCGTGGCCCCTCCGGCCTAGGCCGCCTCCCTCGCCCCGCGGGACCCCGACGAGCTCAACCCCGCCGGCGGCCGTCGCCTCCCTCTCGTCTGCACGCCGCCCCCGCCCTCCGCTGCCTCGACCACCGTGTCCATCGTCTGCGCTGGAGCGCCCCTGCAGGCCGCGTCTCCTCGGTCGCTGTCAACCGCCACCCCAGGCCACTGCTTCGCCCCTGTCCTGGCATTTTCCTGCTGTAGGCATGTTATCTGCTTGTATGTTGGTGTGAACAAGTTCTCGAAGGAACACGAAGAATCCCCGATGTGGCCGTCTGGATGTCAAGATCTTCATCATGGGACATCAAGCACTACCTCATGGATTCGATGGCGCGAAGCTCTCCTCCTAGATTCGGAAGCCCGAACCCCCGATGATCTGAAGCCCGATCCGGTGCCGCAACCCCAATGTTCATGCCAAGACCCCCATCGACCGTAGAACCCGGAACATCAAGATCTCCCTCATGGAAGGCGAAGACCGTACCGGACCGGTGACACTCGACGAACCCTGGCAAGATCTTCGACATGGCCAAGATCTACCACGACCGAGTCCGGCACCGACAAGTGAAGTCAGAACCACCAAGACCTTTGCCGCGGAACGCCAAGTTCTGCATCCCGAACGCTAAGACCGACCCGCCACGTGGACACGACGAGACCGATTCTGTCGAACCCTGAGCCCCTGTCGAACCCCGAACCCCCGGACCAAGATCGTCGAACCCTAATGTGTGAACCTTTTCCCGAACCCTATTTTATAAATGCCATCTATATGAATTGTTGCATATTAAATTGTCATACTCGCATGCATATTTGTGTGGTTTGGGGGCCTTATGCCGATTCATCTAACAATTAAATATGGGGCCCATATGCGGGCAAATCTAGTCTCATATTGGCCTCATTTAAATTTGTGCATCGAACCGTTGTCATATCTTGCCTTGTTAAAACAACATTTAAATTGCGGGGTAGATAAATAACTTGAACCGTTTAATTAATTGTCGGGACCCCGGTTCCGCTTAATATGATCCAATTGCACCGCACTTTTGCCATGCCGTGCATCATACATGCATCATGCCCGATCTTCTGCCGTAATCTTAAATATTGCATCCGGTGTTTCTTCTAGCGTTTTGCTTCTTCGCGGATAAGGCCGTTGAGTTGATGCGAGTGTCGACCCGATCTTCGGTTGAACCTTCGACAATGTTTTTCAGGCGAGCATCTCCCCCTTTCTACCTATCTTACTTTTCTAGTATTTACTTCCTCCTGTTGATCTATTGCTATCTGTGTTGCGATGCTCTAGTTTTCGTACCCGTGTCATCCTTTGCAGCCCTATATTGCCTTGGACACATCCTATTACATGTTGTTTGGTAGATAGTTGGACTTGCGCGTCGTAGTCGCTTGCTCAAGTGATGTTGCGTGTCGTCAAGTGCCACAGTTGTTGGTGTATGGCCGCATGTTGATGTTGGATATGATCATGGTTTTACTTATCGTTCACTTTAATTACTGTTTAACAACTAAAATTGAAGTAAGTAAGCAGAGGCATCGGTGGGTGATAGATAATATTTGGTTTCCGACCGCCCACTTGTGTCCCGTAGGACCCCGAGTACTTGATACCTGTTCCTTGATTTATCGCGCTATCCACATACGGGGAATTATGGGCCCCCCTTAGCCAGAGCTTGATTCAGTCTTATTTCTTGGGGCCACAAACTAGTTTGAGGTTTTATTTACGATCCTGTACTTATGCCATGCTTTACTGCTTTATTTACGATTGTGCGAGGAGCACACTGTACTGTTTAGGATCGGGACACGTTTTCGCGGTGTCGACAAGCCCAGTTTTGGGTTCCCAGTCGTTCACAGTCGTCCACCCAAACCCTCGGGTCCGTCTCAGAGCTAGCTTACTTCGTTGCGGGTGTACTCCAAGGGGTGGCCCCCTGAAATATTTCTGAATCCTGTGATTGCTTTGTCGTGAAAGCCTCGTTGGGTTTTGATTTGGTTTTTCCGAGGTCGATCGTGTGTGTGTTGCTATTTGTGCACCCCGGCCGGGTTAAAACTTTCTGAAAGCCGTGTCCGCGGTTATGGACGACTTGGAGCACAGTATCTCGATCATAGACAAGCATAACTAAAGTAGTGCTATAAATTTGACTTTATAATGACTAGTAATCAGCTTCACTATAATGGAATGGCTAAATAATACTGCCCACATTTGCTTGTTTGGAGTGTCGCTTGCGACCATTGTATCTGACTAGTAAGTATTGCAACTATAACGGAATGGCTAAATAAAAGTACCAACAACTGCTGGGTTTTGGGTTATCCCATGCTATCTGTATCTGACTAGTAAGTGTTGTAACTATAACGGAATGGTTAACTAAAAGTGCCCACTGCTTACTTTATCAGGATGATTATCTAAACTTGACTAGTAATTGCTGCAACGATAACTGAATAAATAAAACTGCCAACGGTGTGAGTTCCTCGGTTGACTTCCTCGTTTGGTCTCGAGGGGGAAACACCAGGATGGGTTTGTTTGATGTTAGAATCAGGTTGGATCCGAATAGGTCTTCCTTACCCCTCTCTGATTGCCGCTAGTTGTATCGAGTCTCTATAGGTTGTTCAGTGCATGCTGCCGCTGCCGCTTCAGTCCACCATACCTATGTAGGCGAGGACCGCCGAATTCTAGTCTCGCCGTGTACTGGCCTCAGTACTGACGCTCCTCTTTTTCCTTTGCCCTTTGTCGGCACCCCTTTTGTTTAAGCAGGTTTTGAGATCGACGTCGTTAGCAGGGTTACCCTTCCGGCTTGGCCTGGGCAGGGTTATGGACGCCATTGGTTATTCTTCAGGGCTCTTAGACCCATTTGCATCTTGTCCGTAGTCGGACGCTCTATCATTTTCAAGGTGATTTGGATCTTTGTATATTACATCTGTATTCTTGACTCCTGGAGTCGCCGTTGTATATATATCTGTTCTGTGGGTCCCATCGAGGACTGTTGTGTAATGTTATTACTTCGTTTTCCACCCGCACGAAAGTGCCTGGTGGGCACCTTTGAATCGTTTCTATGCGGGTTTGGCGGGTTTCGCTAAAACTTGCATAGGTCCGATTCTGAGGGTGTTACAGTGATTAAGTCCCTCACAAACTTGATGGCACACTTTATATTCTTTGCCCCTAATAAACTTGAACCATTGTGTCATCTAAGTTGTATATGCTTGCACTTATACGTTGGAATTAGCAGAACCGTGTTGTCACAGGGAACGTTTTCAACATTGCACTTGTACTTTGTACATAGTTGATATCATGCTATTTTGTCTATGGATGTCACCAGTGTGAAATAAAGAGGGAACTTGTAAGTCCATGGAGTTATGTATTTTGTGTTAGAGAAACGCCTGGGCCGCTATCCTAAGCCATGCCTAATCATGGTGGAAACTTGCAGCATCACCATAATGAGCTATCTATGAAGCATCCTCAGTAAAAAGCTATGCACATAGTAAATAAAAAGATTGCTGATATGCTCATTGTCTGCTTGCCTTGTCATTTTGGTTATGGGATAGCTCCTGTACTATGTGCAAGGGGTACCCTGTTGATGACTCCTTGGTGGTGCCAGAGAACTTGGTGCTTGATGTGGAGTCTTGTTGGTAACCCCAAGAGAAAGGTGTGAAGCAGCACAACAGCAAGTTTTCCCTCAGTAGAGACCGAGGTTATCGAACCAGAAGGAGGAAGGAAATGTCACACAGGTGTTGCAAGCAACGCGGAGACCTGCACAACACAAACTCAATACTTTGCCCCAACGAATCAAGTAAACAAGTAACAGTGGAATATGTATTGATGGTAAAGATTGGACCGGGGTCCATAGTTCACTAGAGGTGCTCTCCTTAGATAAACAACCTGGCATGAAGGGTAAACAATTACAGCAGGGCAATTGACAGGAACTGAGCAAGGCATGGCCTAGGCTAGCGGCCCAGGCGTTTCTCTAACACAAAATACATAACTCCATGGACTTACAAGTTCCCACTTCATTTCACACCGGTAACATCCATAGACAAAAGAGCATGATATCAACGGAGTACAAAAAGTACAAGTGCAATGTTGAAAACGTTCCCTGTGACATCACGGTTCTTCTAATCCCAACTTATAAGTGCAAGCATATACAACAAAGTTGCATCAATGGTTCAAGTTTATTAGGGGCAAAGAATAAAATGTGCCATAAAGTTCGTGAGGGCTTTAATCACTAAGTTTTCACATAACAAAATAGTTTTTAATTGGAAGATAGTTGAAAACAAGAATATACTTGGAATGGTGTAACACACCATGCATAGGAGTTTATAGTGGACACTTTGGAATAACTTGGTTTCTTGGGAGTTGGAAGCATGAGTTGAACTTACTCATACAAGTGGAGGCTAGCAAAAGACTGGGAGCAACCAACTAAGAGAGCAATAATGGCCATAATTATGCAATGCAACAAAGCAAAGTAATCAAAGCAAAGAGTGGTACTACAAGTCAAGGACTAAATGATCATAGAGGCTAAAGCTGAATTGTCATAGTCATAACATGGTGTAAGCATGTGCCAAGTCAAACCAAGCAAAACATCAAAGGAGAATACCACAATACTATGCTTTTGCATGCTAAAACAACGCATAATTTCTTCAAGGCACACTAAGCAATCCCAATTGTTTGGAACAAGACATGATAGAGCAATAATCACTAAGCATAATGCTAAAACAACACCTAGCATGTCATGCTAATGTAACATCCCTAAAATTCATATTTCAAAGCTCATTCATATCATCCTTGCATTCATCATCATTTAGGGTTTTCTCAAAACATTTCAGAAAACGGAAACTTATGGTGTCATGGTTTTATGTGGACAGACTTATTTTAAGTGGCCAAAACCACTTGTAAGTTTGATTGTTGTGAACCAGGAAGGTTGCCTTCTATGAGCATAGGATTTAAGTGCAGATTTAAAACCAAGTTTTCAAATGGAAATGGGTTCCAAAAATCATCTTTCAAATTTTAAAACCAAGTGCATAGCCTCTGATATTTTGATCTCCAAAGCTTGACCAATTATTTACAAAGCTACCCCATGGATATATGACCATTTTTGAGACTATTGCTCACTACAAAAATCCCAGAAAAATTTGAATTCCAATTGAACTTGATTTCATTTGAAAATCTACCCAGAAAATCAAAATAGAAAAGGAAAAAGAAATAAACAAAGGAAAAGGGCCACGCGCCAGGTTTTAGGCCCAACATCGAATCGAGCCCAACTAGCCCACCCGGGGGTTTCCTTTTATTTTATCACGCGCGAGCGCACGCAACCTGTCGCTGACAGACGGACCCCACACTCACTTCGCGCACATCGCTGACGAGCGGGCCCTGCCCACGCTGTCATCGTCTTCCCCAAACTGCGCCCGCGACCACGTCGCCGCTGCAGTCACGGCCGGTAATGGCACGGCATAAATGGGCATTAATCCGCGAGCGTTTCCTGTCGAGGAACCGGCTATAAGATCCCCACCTCCTAGCGACTATTTTCCCCCAGTCAATTCTGCTTCCACGCCACCAGGCTGCCCACGACTCACCCAACACCGCCGCAGACAGAGCTTGCTCCGGCGAACGATTCCGGTGAGACCCGTGCGCCCCTTCCTCTCTGATTCGTTTGAGCCGCTTCGCAATATTCTTGCGCACCTCCTGACCCCACCCGTTCATCCTATACTGCCCTAGGTCGCCGTTCCCACTCGACGCCGCAAGCATCTGACGACCACCTCAACTCCGGCGACCAAATTCCGTAAGTCCCGTGCGCCCCTTCACTTCTGACTCACACTAGATTGTTCGCCACGGTCTTGCGCATATCCTAAACCCCCTGGCTTATGTTAGGGCGACGCGGAACCTCGGCAATGACGCCGACAACAACCACCTGACGCCGTGCACGACTTCGACGAGCTCTCTCAGCCACATCCGAGCGCCCCTCCGCAAACCAGTACCACGTCGAGCTTCAGCACGCCTTGGCGGATCTGGTAAGCACCTTCCTGCTCCCTGGAGTGATGTAGAACGCCGGCGCCGCCGTAGTCAGACGCGCCGCCGCCAGTTAACGCCGCTAGCGCCGCCTGAGTATGGTTAGGATGATTGGGAACGTTGGATCTAGATCCTGCGGTATAGATTAGAAAGAGGACGAAGAGGTACGCGCGCATCTGAGCCGCCAGATCCCACTTAGATCGTGCGGTCCACAGGACCCGATCCAACCGAAGCGGTATGCACCAATAGGGACGCGACGCGTGGCAAGTGTTAGAACTAAAAATAGATTTTAAATCAGAATTTGATCCAAATTTCAAATGCTAATAACTTTTGATTGCCACGTTGGAATTTTGCAAACTTTATACCGTTGGATTCAGTGAAACAAGACCTTTCTGAATATCCAATGTGTTTAACATATAGTAACAGTTAAAAATGACTTTATTTGTAGAAACATGTTTAAGGCTATTTTAAATATAGATTTATTTTGGTAAATTGTATTAGTGCCAAATAAGTTTAGTTGGCAAACTTGTGACTTGTTAAGTTTCTGTAAACATGTGCATGCTTGGTAGAGTTTTCAAAATCACCACTTAGTAAATTCTTGCATGCATGCATACATATTATTTTTGGTTGTATATAATTGTGTGTAATTGTATGCTATAATTTTTGTGTAGATTTTGCTAGTGATTGTGATTGTGAAGAGTGCTACTCTCCCCACTACCAAGGCAAGTGATATTTTCATGAATATTTCTATCCTATGTTTTGTACTAGCATTAGATATTTTGCTAAGTCTTGCATGCTAATTTTTCCTAATGCTAAGTTGGGAAATCCTAAGTAGTGTAGAATTGTAGAATTGCTAAGGAATTTTCCTAAGTTAAGTTATCTTACCATGCTTAGCCTAGCTATTTAGCAAACAAGGGTTGGTGAAAATCTATATTTACTATAATGAAAATGTTTCTAAGTCATGAGACTTATGCTTTCCTAATAAAACAACTAAGTCAAATGAACCTCCTGGGTGGAATGGAGGGATTGGGTTATGTTGAGTGGTTACACAAGGCCATGGACTTGGGTTGTGTATCTCACTTGTGGTATGCCACCCAGGCACAAAGGGATTTGGAGGCCAAGTGTTGAGAAAGCTTACAGTGCAACCACTTGGCAATATGGGCTCTGCCTGTGGCACATGAAGATGAAGACTTATGTTTATTTACTTATTCCTTAAACTCTTGTATTAGGCCTATGGCCCTGAGTTGTGAAAGACTATGTTTTAACTCTGGAGTGAATGTAATAAACGACCTTTGTATCTGTGTACTTCATCTTAAACTGTGGATGCTAGCATTGATCCAGGGACTAGCATTGCAAACACAGGGATCCTTTCCTTTATAAAGGAGGGGTCTAACAGATGGTATCAGAGCACTGTGTTGCCTGTAGGACTATGACCCTAGGATTTCAAAACCACTAAGGAAAATCTTTCAACTACTTCTACACTTGTCTATTCATCTCGTAAAACTTTTCTAATCTTCTCATTCTCATCTCCATTTGTAGATGAACTCCATCAACGAAGCCGTGAATAAAGGGTCACTCATGACCATGACCTTGGAGTGTGAAACTGAGTTTCCCAAGATTCTCAAGGACCTCATGGTGGCAATGGAAGCACATGGAGCAGCTATTTACAAAGGCTTTCCAGTAATGGATGAAGGAGTGGAGTATTGGTGGGTGCAACTTCACTTGTACAAAAACAAGGAAGACAACCACAAAGAAAGGGGATTCTGCATGTACACCAACACTGTAATGCACACTACATTCTTTGAGTCAGCCAGAGATGCAGCTTGGAAGACTATCAAAGAACTAAGTGCTAGAGTCAAGTGCAGAATGCTCAACCTCCAAAGAGACTTAGAGAAAGAGAAGGAACTTACCCAAGAGTTGGAAGCCACCAACCAAGAGTTAAGGGGAGATATAATAGACTTAGTGATGGAATCATGTGAACAAGATAGGTGGATTGCCTCTAGGAACATTGTGATAGCCACCAGATCCAGTGAGATAGGATTGTAAGCACACTTCGTTAGTTGGACCACCATCTATCACCTTATTTTCCAAAAATGATACCTTAAATAAGTATGGACCTTGATTGATGTAATGGACTTATGTATGCATGACTTGTGTGATGTTTGTGTTCCATGGATATGTATGAATGTTTGTCTTGATTATCTTAAATTGTGTTGTTCTAACTTTTTCAATCTTATAAATTAGATGCCTATTACCATCAGCACTGTTGAGGAGCTCCAGGTTACCCGTTTTGGCCCCCGTATCGTTGAGCTTACCACTTTGCTCGATCTTCCTCTTCCCACCATCACGGTGTACCCACTCACCAAGTTCGAGAGGAAGGACCTCTGGGGCTTCAAGGTGAACCAGCCTGGACGCCAGACAGAGCCCACTACGGAGGCCATCGTCTTCAAGCTGATGCACGACGACAGGGAGAGAGGCATGGAGGTAGTCATGTAGGACCTGATAGGACGTCTGTTAGGCCGTCACTCCCGACAGGTTAGGGGCACTCACTTCCACGTCTTCGGAAGACGTGATGTTGATGGAGAGTCCATTGACTTTGAGGACGACTCGAGGGACGTAGCGGAGCCGATACGTCTCTATCTCCAGGACTTAGAGTCTCTTATCAGGCACGTGGACACGGACAGGACGAACGTCATGCTCAGCAATGACGAGCTTCAGGTGCAGCTACGCGAGAAGGACAAGCTTTTCGCACAGCAGGACGAGATGATCAAGGAAATGGAGACGAAGTTCGAGGCCCAGGACCGCAAGTTCAAGAGTCAGGAGAAACGCGTCCAGGATAGGAACAAGAAGATCCGGGACATGAACGAGGAATTGAAGTCCAAGGATTTCGAGCTAGAGCAGCAAGAGATGGTTATTGAGAGGCTTCGCTCCCAGAAGAGGGCTCTCAAGGCCAAGGTCGATTCCTTGACCACTACGATTGAGGAGAACAAGACCGCGATGGAGAACGCATGTCTTACCTTCGTCGAGGAGGAGATTGATGCTGATGAGTAGACTTGACTACTCGTTTACCTTTCATATCCGTACTTGTTATTTGTGAACTTGTTATTGGACCATCCGACATGTGGATGGCTTGCCACTTGTGTGTTTTATTTCATGAACTTATTATCTGGTTGTTGATTCTTTTTATTCTTGAGTTGCATGCTATGTGTTTTCTTGTGATGTATTGTTCATAAAACATCTATGGGTATCTCATTCTTATCTATTTGAACAAACCACAGATGCATCCTCGCCGCGCAAACCCCAACCCCAACAACATCACCCCGAAAATGCAACAAATGATGAATGCGCAAACACAGCTTATGCAAATGATGACAACATTCATCCAAAACCAGAATAACAACAACAACAACCCCAACCCCAACAACAACAACAACAACAACCCTCCGGGTTTTGATATGCTCACCAGATTTCTGCGATTGAGGCCAGCAAAGTTTTCGGGGACAACTGATCCCATGGTGGCCAATGATTGGCTACGTTCCGTGAACAAGGACTTAGTGACCGTGGGCTGCACGGATGCTGAAAAAGTCAGGTTCGCAGCACATTTGTTGGAAGGACCAGCCGCCACATGGTGGGACAACTTCCAAATCACCACTCCTATTGATGAGGTGACTTGGGCTATCTTTGAAGATGTCTTTCGCACTGCTCATATCTCATCAGGAATGATGAGCCTGAAAAAGAAAGAGTTTCACAACTTGAAGCAGCGCCATCGCAGCGTGGCTGAATACATAGAAGAGTTCAACAATCTGGCGCGCTATGCACCGGATGAGGTTGACACAGATGCAAAAAGAAAGGAAAAGTTTCTGGAGGGCTTGAATGATGAGCTAAATCTGCAGCTGTCTGTGGCATATGTTCCAACTTATCAGTCTTTGTGTGACAAGGCTGCAATTTTGGAGAGTAAAATGAAGCAAGTCGAGAGTAGGAAGAGGAAACACTCCGACAAGCACAACTCAGGATCGTCTCACTATGATGACAGTGGCAGTTCGGGATCCCACAAGCATGGGAAATTCAACAAGCACCACAACCACAACCGTCATGACAACAAGCATCATCGCAGTCATGACAATGATAAGTACAATAACCACAAGAGTGGACATAAGAGCCACCACAGTGGAAGTGGAAGTGGAAGCCAGCCTAAAAAGGACATCAGTCAGGTTGAGTGCTTCAAATGCAAGAAGCTGGGGCATTATGCTAATGAGTGCCCTGAGAAGAAAGTGGAAGGACCTAACAAGCCCAATCCTTTCCAGAAAGGACAGGTTAACCACATCAATGTGGAGGAGGTCTATGAGGAGCCTGACGCTGTTGCTGGTAAGTTCAGACTCAATTCCATTCCAGCATTTGTACTCTTTGACACTGGTGCATCTCATTCATTCATATCAAAAGCATTTGTTGATAGAAATGGGTTTGCATCTGAAAACATTGGGTGTCCAATAAAGGTTAGTTCTCCGGGGGGAGATATGATAGTAAGCCTTGGATGCCGGGATCTCGTCATAGAGTTTGGAAAGCATAAGTTTCCAGTAAGCCTGATAATCCTGGATTCCCAAGGACTAGATGTAATTTTGGGAATGGATTGGATGGCTAAGTATGAAGGAGTACTAGATTGTGCTAATCGTATTGTTGCACTCACAACCCCAGAAGGAAAAAGAATAAAATTTAAGTCAAACTTTGAATCCAAAGGAAGTAAGCTGAATTCTCTTAAGGGGGTTAGCATGGATAGTGTACCAATTGTGTGTGAGTATCCGGATGTGTTTCCGGAAGAGTTGCCAGGAATGCCACCGGATAGAGATGTGGAGTTTCTGATAGATTTGGTACCAGGTTCTGGACCAATAGCTAAGAGACCATACAAAATGTCAGTTGATGAACTGAAAGAGCTCAAGAAGCAACTAGGAGAACAGTTGCAGAAAGGGTTTATTCAACCAAGTTCTTCATCTTGGGGAGCTCTAGTTTTATTCGTGGAAAAGAAGGATAGAACACAAATATTATGCATTGACTATCGTTCACTCAACGAGGTAACCATCAAGAACAAATATCCTTTGCCAAGAATCAACGACTTGTTTGATCAGTTAGAAGGAGCATGTGTGTTCTCGAAAATTGATCTTCGGTCAGGCTATTTTCAACTCAAAATAAGAGAGCAAGACATACCTAAAACAGCTTTCACCATAAGGTATGGATTGTATGAGTACACTGTGATGCCTTTTGGGTTAACCAACGCTCCAGCATACTTCATGAATATGATGAACAAGGTGTTCATGGAATTCCTTGACAAGTTTGTTGTCGTTTTCATCGATGACATCTTAGTCTACTCCAAGAGCAAGGAAGAACATGAAAGACACTTACGCTTGATACTTGAAAAGTTAAGAGAGCATAAACTCTATGCTAAATTCAGCAAGTGTGAGTTTTGGTTAGAGAAAGTTGGTTTCCTTGGTCATGTTATGACAAAGGATGGTGTGGCAGTTGATCCTGCTAAAGTTTCAGCTGTGACAGAATGGGAATCTCCCAAGAATGTGAAAGAAGTTCGTAGTTTCCTCGGCTTAGCAGGTTACTACAGAAGGTTCATTGAAAATTTCTCGAAGGTTGCTAAGCCAATGACAGAATTGTTAAAGAAGGACAAGAAATTTGCTTGGTCTGAAGGTTGTGAAATCAGCTTCCAAGAATTGAAGAAGAGACTTGTAACAGCACCAGTTCTATGTCTGCCAGATTTGGAAAAGGATTTCCAAGTATATTGTGATGCTTCTCATCAAGGTTTGGGTGCCGTACTTATGCAAGACGGTAAAGTTGTGGCCTATGCCTCGAGACAACTCAAAACTCATGAAGTAAACTATCCCACTCATGATTTGGAGTTAGCCTCTGTCGTCCATGCACTCAAAACGTGGAGACATTACCTTTTGGGAAAACGTTGTGAAGTATTCACCGATCATAAGAGTTTGAAGTATATCTTCACCCAGAAGGAAATCAATATGAGACAAAGAAGATGGTTAGAGCTTATCAAGGATTACGACTTAAGTTTGCAATACCACCCCGGTAAAGCAAATGTAGTAGCAGATGCTCTAAGTCGTAAGACGTTTGTAAATGGCCTTACCAAAGGAGAATTGCCAGATGAATTGTGTAAGCAATTCAAAGAACTCAGATTGGAGATTGTGCCTGAAGGACATCTCATGTCCTTAGAAGTTCAACCCACTTTGTTGGACAAGATCCGAGAAGCTCAGAAGACTGATAAGGAAATTGAAAAGATTAAGGAGAATATTAGTCTAGGGAAAGCTAAGAGTTTCCATATAGACGAACAAGGTACTTTATGGCACGGGAAACGTATATGTGTTCCACAAGACCCGGAGTTGCGGAAACTGATTTTACAAGAAGGTCACAACTCTCCGTATTCTATTCACCCAGGAAACACCAAGATGTACATGGATATGAAAGAAAGATTTTGGTGGAACAACCTAAAAAGGGACATCGCCGAGCATATTGCTTTGTGTGATGTGTGTAGCAGAGTAAAAGCGGAGCATCAGAAACCAGCGGGTTTGCTTCAACCACTGCCTATTCCTGAATGGAAGTGGGAAAATATCGGTATGGATTTCATTACCGGATTACCAAGGACTAGGTCAGGGTATGATTCCATATGGGTAGTAGTGGATCGCCTAACTAAAGTGGCTCATTTTATACCCGTGAAGACAACTTATACAAGTGCCAAGTTAGCAAAGATCTACATGAGCAGAATTATATGCCTTCACGGTGTGCCTAAGAGTATTGTGTCAGAAAGAGGAACTCAGTTCACTTCTCACTTTTGGAGACAGCTTCATGAATCCTTAGGAACGAGGTTGGAATTCAGCACTGCTTTTCATCCTCAAACTGATGGACAAACAGAAAGGACTAATCAGATTCTTGAAGACATGTTGAGGGCATGTGCCCTAGACTATGGAGCAAGTTGGGATGAAAGCCTGCCTTACGCAGAATTCTCTTACAATAACAGTTATCAATCTAGTATTGGGATGGCACCATTTGAGTTTCTCTACGGAAGAAAGTGTACCACCCCATTGCTATGGAATGGTGTAGGAGAAAGAAGTTTATTTGGACCTGATCTTATCAAAGACGCCGAAGAGAAGGTCAAATTGGTTAAGGACAGGTTGAAGATAGCACAGTCCCAACAGAAAAGTTATGCGGATTCTAAGCGTAGAGAAGTCACCTACGAAGTTGGGGATAGAGCTTATCTTAGAGTATCACCACTTCGTGGAGTGAAAAGATTTGGAGTCAAAGGAAAGTTGGCACCAAGATATGTTGGGCCATTCAAGATTCTAAGTCGCAAGGGAGAAGTTGCATATGAAGTTGAATTGCCAGAGTCTCTGTCAGCTGTCCATAATGTGTTTCATGTGAGTCAGCTTAAGAAATGTCACCCAGAAATGGAAGAATCTTCTCCGAAGGATACCATACCATTGGAAGAAGTTCAACTAGAAAGTGACCTCACCTATGAGGAAAAGCCTATCAAGATTCTTGAGACCGCAGAAAGAGTCACAAGGAAAAAAACTATCAAGTTTTGCAAGGTGCAATGGAACCATCACTCCGAAGAAGAAGCAACATGGGAAAGAGAAGATGATCTTCGGAAAGACCACCCTCACCTATTTGCTAGCCAATCCGAATCTCGAGGGCGAGATTCATCTTAAGGAGATTAGATTTGTAACATCCCTAAAATTCATATTTCAAAGCTCATTCATATCATCCTTGCATTCATCATCATTTAGGGTTTTCTCAAAACATTTCAGAAAATAGAAACTTATGGTGTCATGATTTTATGTGGACAGACTTATTTTAAGTGGCCAACACCACTTGTAAGTTTGATTGTTGTGAACCAGGAAGGTTGCCTTCTATGAGCATAGGATTTAAGTGCAGATTTAAAACCAAGTTTTCAAATGGAAATGGGTTCCAAAAATCATCTTTCAAATTTTAAAACCAAGTGCATAGCCTCTGATATTTTGATCTCCAAAGCTTGACCAATTCTTTACAAAGCTACCCCATGGATATATGACCATTTTTGAGACTATTGCTCACTACAAAAATCCCAGAAAAATTTGAATTCCAATTGAACTTGATTTCATTTGAAAATCTACCCAGAAAATCAAAATAGAAAAGGAAAAAGAAATAAACAAAGGAAAAGGGCCACGCGCCAGGTTTTAGGCCCAACATCGAATCGAGCCCAACTAGCCCACCCGGGGGTTTACTTTTATTTTCTCACGCGCGAGCGCACGCAACCTGTCGCTGACAGACGGACCCCACACTCACTTCGCGCACATCGCTGACGAGCGGGCCCTGCCCACGCTGTCATCGTCTTCCCCAAACTGCGCCCGCGACCACGTCGCAGCTACGGTCACGGCCGGTAATGGCGCGGCATAAATGGGCATTAATCCGCGAGCGTTTCCTGTCGAGGCATCGGCTATAAGATCCCCACCTCCTAGCGACTATTTTCCCCCAGTCAATTCTGCTTCCACGCCACCAGGCTGCCCACGACTCACCCAACACCGCCGCAGACAGAGCTTGCTCCGGCGAACGATTCCGGTGAGACCCGTGCGCCCCTTCCTCTCTGATTCGTTTGAGCCGCTTCGCAATCTTCTTGCGCACCTCCTGACCCCACCCGTTCATCCTGTACTGCCCCAGGTCGCCGTTCCCGCTCGACGCCGCAAGCATCTGACGACCACCTCAACTCCGGCGACCAAATTCCGTAAGTCCCGTGCGCCCCTTCACTTCTGACTCACACTAGATTGTTCGCCACGGTCTTGCGCATATCCTAAACCCCCTGGCTTATGTTAGGGCGACGCGGAACCTCGGCAACGACGCCGACAACAACCACCCGATGCCGTGCACGACTCCGACGAGCTCTCTCAGCCACATCCGAGCGCCCCTCCGCAAACCAGTACCACGTCGAGCTTCAGCACGCCTTGGCGGATCTGGTAAGCACCTTCCTGCTCCCTAGAGCGATGTAGAACGCCGACGCCGCCGTAGTCAGACGCGCCGCCACCAGTTAACGCCGCTAGCGCCGCCTGAGTATGGTTAGAATGATTGGGAACGTTGGATCTAGATCCTGCGGCGTAGATTAGAAAGAGGACGAAGAGGTACGCGCGCATCTGAGCCGCCAGATCCCACTTAGATCGTGCGGTCCACAGGACCCGATCCAACCGAAGCGGTACGCACCAATAGGGACGCGACGCGTGGCAAGTGTTAGAACTAAAAACAGATTTTAAATCAGAATTTGATCCAAATTTCAAATGCTAATAGCTTTTGATTGCCACGTTGGAATTTTGCAAACTTTATACCGTTGGATTCAGTGAAACAAGACCTTTCTGAATATCCAATGTGTTTAACATATAGTAACAGTTAAAAATGACTTTATTTGTAGAAACATGTTTAAGGCTATTTTAAATATAGATTTATTTTGGTAAATTGTATTAGTGCCAAATAAGTTTAGTTGGCAAACTTGTGACTTGTTAAGTTTCTGTAAACATGTGCATGCTTGGTAGAGTTTTCAAAATCACCACTTAGTAAATTCTTGCATGCATGCATACATATTATTTTTGGTTGTATATAATTGTGTGTAATTGTATGCTATAATTTTTGTGTAGATTTTGCTAGTGATTGTGATTGTGAAGAGTGCTACTCTCCCCACTACCAAGGCAAGTGATATTTTCATGAATATTTCTATCCTATGTTTTGTACTAGCATTAGATATTTTGCTAAGTCTTGCATGCTAATTTTTCCTAATGCTAAGTTGGGAAATCCTAAGTAGTGTAGAATTGTAGAATTGCTAAGGAATTTTCCTAAGTTAAGTTATCTTACCATGCTTAGCCTAGCTATTTAGCAAACAAGGGTTGGTGAAAATCTATATTTACTATAATGAAAATGTTTCTAAGTCATGAGACTTATGCTTTCCTAATAAAACAACTAAGTCAAATGAACCTCCTGGGTGGAATGGAAGGATTGGGTTATGTTGAGTGGTTACACAAGGCCATGGACTTGGGTTGTGTATCTCACTTGTGGTATGCCACCCAGGCACAAAGGGATTTGGAGGCCAAGTGTTGAGAAAGCTTACAGTGCAACCACTTGGCAATATGGGCTCTGCCTTGATCATATAGGTTGCTAGAACTTAGTCACTTGGACAGTTGGTGGTAGTGGGAATGATAGGTTGGAGCGCGTCCATTTGACTAAGGAAAGGCTTCTGAAAGGTCCTGTCTTGGGAAACCAAGTCTGGTGGGGAAAGTGCACAACCTCTGCAGATGGAAAAATCTAAGTACTTAGCCTAGTCCAAGGCAATGGACAACTTGAGCATCAAGACATGGAAGCTACAAGAATCTCATCACTCCAACTTCTAAGTAAAATTTGTGGGAGAACAAGGGTGAAGGACCCCAATGTCTATTGGTGGTTTCTTGGGAAGTTTTTGATAAAGAAAAACTTAGTGATTTCAACTAATAGGTAAAACCTATTTTCAAGCAAAGCAAGCCAAGCTACACTTAGCCAAAATGCATATAGTAATATAGTCCACTAAAAATATACAAAGGTATCACTTGCCAATACTATTCCAAAGTATTGACCCTCTGTGGCTGTAACTTGTGATGTTGCAGGTTACTCCGATGATGAGTAGGAGTCATGAGTCTACACTCAACATGCTTGCCTGTGGCACATGAAGATGAAGACTTATGTTTATTTACTTATTCCTTAAACTCTTGTATTAGGCCTATGGCCCTGAGTTGTGAAAGACTATGTTTTAACTCTGGAGTGAATGTAATAAACGACCTTTGTATCTGTGTACTTCATCTTAAACTGTGGATGCTAGCATTGATTCAGGGACTAGCATTGCAAACACAGGGATCCTTTCCTTTATAAAGGAGGGGTCTAACAGCTAAAGTCTAAGTCACAGTCAATGCAAGCTCCTCTTGCACTTCAAGCAAGAACTTACTATTCCTTTCCAAACACCAAGAAAACTTTGGGGAAACAATAAAAGTGAAGTGTCTAGACATACCTGAGCTTTTTATTGATGAAGAAGGGGATGCCTTGGGCATCCCCAAGCTTTGATGCTTGTACTTCTTGGATATTTCTTGGGGTGAAACCATGGTGCAAGGCCGGCTATATATTTTTCGAGGCCCTTGGGCGAAGTCGACAAAAGGGTCTCTAATGGCTATATATATATGCACGTATAACTAGATATATAGCGATATATGTGGCAATTTTACTTACAAAATATTTGAAAGCATATAACCACGCGTTCATAGTCGAGATGTTTATAAATAATTGTCAAGCACTAAATCATTATGATATTTAGATATAAAAATAAAAATGATAGGAAAACATAACAAGTATTCCATGCTAGCGAATACCTCAAAAAAACCAGCCTCAAAATCTCCAATGAGTTCATTGACAATTAAGCTTCAGTGCTTCGAAAAAAGCTTCTTCGTGCATTTCTAGATGTAAAATCATCAAGGACACTATCAAAATTAATGTTGTCTAATATATCCTTCTCAATACATCACGTAGCCAAGCCATTCAATCTGTCTTGTAACATAGTTGACCTCAAATAGTTCTTTAGCTTTATTTTAGAGAAACTTCTTTCAGATGAGGCTACGGTCACAGGTGAATTCAAAAGGATCTGATAAGCAATTGAGATATTTGAATAGCAATGAATTAAGGAATCTCATGTGCTGACATTAAATTATCTGGCAAAGTTACTTGCAATAGATTAATGTGAAAAAAATTACATCAAATTGTAATCTTAAAAATTATAACCCTAAATCCCTAATCGAGAGATAAATTAGAAAGATTAGACGAGGGATTAAGAAGGGATTTAAGGCGTAAACTTATAGAGGGCAGGGTCTATCTAATGTTGCAGATGAAACGGAAGGAGAACGGCGAGAGACGGTCAGACGGTGAGTCGGCGACCTGTCTGCATCTTGGCGACTTGCGGTCTTGGCGAGCGTCGTCAAAACGGGCGGAGAGACTCAAGAAGTCGAGAGACAGAGAGTCCTGGTTCGCGACTCCGAGATGGGCGATGCCTGGAATTCACCTTGCGAGTCACCACCAAGGCCTTGCTGAAATTCACGATCGCACGCCTCGCGAGTCGTCCACACCCTCAGTCTTTTTTTAGAATTGTTCACAGCTTTCCTTGCCCCTAGCTTTTTTTTAAATCGTCTGCAATGCTTAGCGCATAAAATCTTGGGCCCCCTCGGGTCTGGGCCCTTGGCCATGGCACAACCCTGCCATGGGGTAGAGCCGGGCCTGCCATGGTGGAATCCCCAAGCTTGAACTTTTGTCCATTCTTCATCTCATTGCATCATTCTCTCTCTACACTTGAAATTTTTCCTTTATACAAAACTTCACACAATCTTCATTAGCAACATTAGCTTATTCAAAATATATTAGACCACTGGCAAAGCTTTGGAACAACAAGGATTTTCACTAAAAACACAAGCTACTATAGTAACTCCTTCAAAGAAACTCAATTTACCTGAAGAGAGCTCAAAAAGGAATCAATAAGAAGCAAATGCAAATAATGGCAGAAATCTATCAAAACAGACCAGCAGGTAGAAACAAATTTTTTCGAACATCTTATGTTGCTCAAATCAAAAAGTGCCGAACTAACGAAAGTTATCCAACATACTGGGGGATTTATTCGTAAATTTTGATCTCAATACGAGTTACAAAGCCTCCTCACGAATTTTTTTGGTGGAGGACTGGAATCTGTTTTGGGACAGTAACTCCCCAAATCTTACTTCCCTCTCATTAGAGGTCATTCTTGGCACAAAAAGCAAACAAAAAGGATAATAAGAGGTTATTACAGTAGTAATAACTTCCAATACTCAAGGAAACTCTTGGGTTATTTCCCAACAAGTACTTTTCTTTAACGCCTTTAAGTTAGGCACAAGAAGCAAGAAGAATCAAGTATTTTTAAATGAAGAAGCATTAACATAAAATATTGCTTTCAAAGGAGGACCAAAAAGCAACTTCTCTCTTCTCATAGGGAAGTGTTCAATACCTTTCTTGAATGTAAATTGATATTTGATGGTGCCTTCTTTCATATCAATGATGGCACCAACTGTTCTAAGAAAAGGTCTTTCCAAAGTAATAGGACAAGAAGCATTGTATTCAACATCCAAAACATAGAAATCCACAGGGACATAAGCATTGTTAACCATAATGAGAACATCATTAATACTCGCCATGAGTTTCTTCTTAGCATTATCATTGAGTGGGTCATTCAAATAACAATCTTCTAATGGTGGTAAATCAAGCATTTCATAAATCTTCCTAGGCATAATAGAGACACTAGAACCAAGATCACATGAAGCTTTGAGATCAAATTCATTCACTTGCATATTAATAATGGGTTCCCAACTATCTTCTACTTTTCTAGGAATAGAAGCTTTGTGTTTTAGCTTCTCTTCCTTAATCTTAACAAGAGCATCTGTAATGTGTTTGGTAAAGGCAACATGCATATCACTAGCATCAGGACTTCTAGCAAGCTTTTGTAGGAACATAATCACTTCAGAAATATTGCAACCATCAATATCAAAATCAAACTTAGAATCACTAGTAGTAGGATCAATAGGCTTAGGCATAGTAGGAGGAGGAATAGGGGCTACTTGTGGTTTAGTGGTGATAGTGCACACACTATTGTTTCTATCAATTTCAGCTTCCCTTTCCCATCTAGCATGAAGTTGAGCTAATAGCCTAACATTTTCATCAATAGTAACTTGTATGGCATGAGCAGTAGCAAAGGTGTTTTCCATAGTTTCAGGTTTAGCAGCCATTTTATTAACCAAGGAAGTTTGAGCTTCAGACAAAGAGGATATATTTTTCTCAACAGTTAAAAGCTTTTCCTCTATAGTCTTATTGAAAGTGGTTTATTTACTAATAAAGTCCTTGAGCATGACTTCAAGTTCATAGGGGGCACTTCTAGCATTATTGTAAGACCTTCCATAGGAATTGCCATTTTTAGGAGGATAAGGCCTATAATTGTTGTTGCTACCAAAATTATTCCTATAGACATTGTTGTTGAAATTGTTGTTTCTAATGAAGTTCACATAAAATTGCTCTTCTTGAGCAACCAAAGAGGCTAAGGGAACACTATTAGGATCTAGAGGAGCTTTCCCATTAACAAGCATAGCCATAATAACATCAATCTTTTCACTCAAAGAGGAAGTTCCCTCAACAGAATTTACCTTCTTACCATGTGGAGCTCTCTCAACATGCCATTCAGAGTAGTTAACCATCATATTATCAAGGAGCCTTGTTGCATCACCCAAGGTGAGTCCCATAAAAGTACCTCCAGTAGCAGAATCCAGCAGGTTTCTTGAGGAGAAGTTCAAACCTGCATAAAAAGTCTGGATAATTATCCAAACAGTGAGTCCATGAGTAGGGCAATTTTTAACCAAAGATTCCATTCTTTCCCAAGCATGAGCAACATGTTCACTATCAAGATGTTTAAATTTCATAATGTCACTTCTCATAGCAATAATCTTAGCAGGAGGATAGTACTTTCCAATAAAATCATCTTTGCACTTAGTCCAAGAATCAATACTATTTTTAGGCAAGGATAGAACCATTCTTTAGCTTTTCCCCTCAAGGAGAAAGGAAAAAAGCCTGAGCTTAATAATATCTCCATCTACATCCTTATACTTTTGCATCTCACAAAGTTCAACAAAGCTATTAAGATGGACATCAGGATCATCAGAACCAGCACCAGAAAATTGCTCTCTCATCACAAGATTCAACAAGCAGGCTTAATTTCATAAAATATAGCATCAGGAGTAGGTGGAGCAATAGGTGTGCTTAGGAAATCATTGTTGTTGGTGCTAGTGAAGTCACACAACTTGGTGTTCTCAGCAGAGTTCATTTTGGCAAAGGTGGGCAAGCCAAAAACAACAACAGCGGCTAGAGCAGGAACTAATTTTTTTGTGTTTTTTAATAAGGAAAGCAAACCAAGCTAGACTAATATTTTTTTGTTTTTTTTGAAAGAGGCAAACAAAACCAAGCAAAATAAACAAATCAAACTAAAAACAAAGTAAAGAGAAAGGAAGTGAAGGACTCCCCTAGTGAAGACGTCCTTATCCTCCCCGACAACGGCGCTAGAAATTACTTGATGCTACACTCAACAGGGAGGAAGAGTGCTTCGTTTGAAACCCCAAGAGAAAGGTATGAAGAGTAAAACAGCAAGATTTCCCTTAGTAGAAACCAAGGTTATCGAACCAGAAGAAGGAAGGAAACGTCACACAGGTGTTGGAAGCAACGTGGAGACCTGCACAACACAAACTCAAGACTCTGTCCCAACGAATCAGTGAGGTTGTCAAGCTCACCGATTTGCTGTAACAAAGGATTAAACATATAGTGTGGAAGGTAATGGTTTGCAGCAAGTAAACAAGTAACAGTGGAAGATGTATCAATGGTAAATATTGGACCGGGGTCCATAGTTCACTAGAGGTGCTCTCCTTAGATAAACAACATGGCATGAAGGGTAAACAAATTACAGCAGGACAATTGATAGGAACTAAGCAACACATAACAATGCAATTACTAGCCAGAAAATCCTATGAGGTTGATTGGGCAATACAACATTATACATAGACCATAATCCAACTGCATCTATGACTAGAAGTCCACCTTCAGGTTATCATCCGAACCCCCTCCAGTATTAAGTTGCAAGCAACACACAACTGCTTTAAGCAAAGTGTGTAAGGTAAACAGTCCACATGTTCCATGAACAACAGACCGTTGTTTTCTCCCTAGTAGCAACAGCACATCTACAACCGAAGAGATTATTGTCACTTCCCTTGGAAACTAGAGGCATGAACCCACTATCGAGCATAAATACTCCCTCTTGGAGTCACTAGCAACTACTTGGCCAAGATAACCACTAGCAATGGAGAGCATGCAAGATCACAAACAACACAGACATGATAGAATCATAAAGATAGAACCATTAATCAAACTAACATAATAATCTCAATATCCATCGGATCCCCGCAAACAAAACATGCCTGATTACAAATAGATTAGATCTTGATCATGAACAGAGCTCACAAGATCTATACATGAAAGCACAGAGGAGATAGAACCATCTAGCTACTACATGGACCCATAGTCCAAGGTGGAACTACTCACGAATCATACCAGAGAGAAGGCCTCCGGGATGATCTCCCCTCCAGCAGGGTGCCAGGAAGAACTTCAGATCCCCCCGATCTAGGGACGATAGTGGCGGAGGCTACAGACGGTTTCGTGGATTTCTGATCGGGTACTCAGAGTTTCTGCATTGGGGGCTTCTTATAGGCGAAGGGGGAGACTGAGGCGGCCGCCAGGGCAGGAAAACCCTACCCAGGCGCGGGGTAGGGCCCACCCGCGCCTAGGGTGGGTCTGGCCCCTCTGGCCGACTCCTCGGGCTCTCCTCTGGACTTCTTGTTCCCCACGGAAAGTTATTGACTTTGTCCTTCGTCCCGTCCAATTCCGAGAATATTTCTTTATTAACTTTTCTGAAACCAAAAACAGCAGAAAACAGGCATCTGACACTGTTGCAACTTGTTAATAGGTTAGTACTAGAAAACATGTAAAAAACACCTCAAAGTGTAGACAAGCAAAGCAAAGTAGATACAAAACAAGCATGGAGCATCAAAAATTATAGATATGTTTCCAACGTATCACTCCTTTGGTAAGCATGGGGGACAATCAAATAATATAAGAGGTAAAGAGTTGCTCTCATTAGAAGGTATACATGGGTAGATCCATTCTTCCTCCTTTTTTTTCATCACTCTCCTCCTCTTTTTCATCTAATGAGCTTCCAGTTTCGACAATTTCTTCTTCCATAGGCTCCTGCAAGGCATTAGTCTCTTCCAGTTGTGGAAAGCACCTATTAAAATATTCAAGAACATAGCCATTTGCTTCCTTATAATTGTCAAAGCAAAATTTAAGTATCTCATAAACCTCATGTTCATAAGGTGAATCATCAGTATTTTCAAGCAAACTAGCAAGTTCAAATGCACCCTTGAAAGCAATAAATTCTTCAATTTGTTCCACATCATAAAAGTCATAATTTCCCTTAACATAAGAAGATATGGTAACATTATCATTATACTCACATTGAAAAGAAAATGTGTTTATACTTCCTACAACAACAAGATTTATCAAAGCAATAAGTAACATTATAAGTAGAGCACATGTCTCTAGCAATAGTATTCAACTTATCAATTTGTTCCCATAGGTGTTTCCCTTTTTGTGACAAACGGTGTTCCTTATAATAATACTTTTGTTCTTCCGTGAATCCACCTTGCCAATAAGAACTACTTTCAAAGAAACCATCCATTGATAGAAAGCATGACCAAGCAAGGCAAAAACAGACCACCAACTAGAGTAGGAACTAATTTTTTGTGTTTTTGAATAAAGCAAGCAAACCAAACTAGACTACTTTTTTTGGGTTTTTTGAAAAGAGGCAAACAAAACCAAGCAAAAGAAACAAAGCAAACTAAAAACAAAGCAAAGAGAAAGGAAGTGAAGGACTCCCTTTGTGAAGACGTCCTTAGCCTCCCCGGCAACAGCGCCAGAAAACTTGTTGATGACTCCTTGGTGGCGCCAGAGAACTTGGTGCTTGATGTGGAGTCTTGTTGGGAACCCCAAGAGCAAGGTGTGAAGCAGCACAACATCAAGTTTTCCCTCAGTAGAGACCGAGGTTATCGAACAAGAAGGAGGAAGGAAACGTCACACAGGTATTGCAAGAAACGCAGAGACCTTCACAACACAAACTCAAGACTTTGCCCCAACGAATCAGTGAGGTTGTCAAGCTCGCTGGTTTGATGTAACAAAGGATTAAATGTATGGTGTGGAAGGTAATGTTTTGCAGCAAGTAAACAAGTAACAGTGGAATATGTATTGACAGTAAAGATTGGACCAGGGTCCATAGTTCACTAGAGGTGCTCTCCTTAGATAAAAAACATGGCATGAAGGGTAAACAAATTACAGCAGGGCAATTGACAGGAACTGAGCAAGGCATAACAATGCAATTACTAGTCAGAAAAATCCTATGAGATTCGATTGGGCAGTACAACAAGATACATAGACCGCCATCCAACTGCATCTATGACTAGAAGTCCACCTTCAGGTTATCATCCAAACCCCCTCTAGTATTAAGTTGCAAGCAACAAACAACTTCTTTAAGCAAAGTGTGTAAGGTAAACACTGAAGGAAATATTCCCTAGAGGCAATCATAGAGATGATGATATTTCATATGTATCCATGAGTTATTATAATGTTCCTTGAATATCCATATCAGGCAACTTGTATTGATTGGCAATTACGTGAATTGTTTGTGAAACTCTATACTTGTATGGTTATTTAAGAGTTGTCCCTAGTCGGAGTTCATGTGATGACACAAGTGAATATTAGACTAGCACATCGATTGGTTGATGACTATGTTTCGCAAGTCATAGACATGGAGATGTCAAACCAATGATGTGGACACATGTTATGAACATGGGGTTGGACTGACCCAAACTAAGACTGGCAATTAGTTGCAGCTCTCTCTCTACACATCGTGTACGTTTTGTCCTTAGACCTGAGATTGTCGCATGTACTTGAGATGTGGATCGACCTACTTTGGGGCTATCAAACGCTGCACCGTAACTGGGTAGTTATAAAGGTAGATTTCGGGTTTGTCCTGAAGCATGCTGCAAGGCATGGTCAATCAAGATGGGATTTTCCCCTCTCTACTTGAGAGAGATATCTCTGGGCCCCTCGAGTGATCGGATCTAGAAATGCATGGTTGTGCTACATAAGGTTAAGAGTTAACCTAGTCAAGGGATTCCGAATCACGGTATCGAGAAAGGGAGGTCAACTTGGAGCTAGACCAAATATCGTGAGGCAAAGGGAAAGACATGTACTAAACCTTGTGATGGTTCGTCCGATATTATCTTTGTATGCGTTTAGGAGTTGGCACGTCTTGCTAGAGGCCTCTACCAACTATTGACAGAATAAGTGTATTCGTGTCATGTCTATACGTATATGAACCTATAGGGTCACACACTTAGGGGGCTGGAAGCCTAATGAGGATTGGATCCGAATTAGACCAGGCTTAGGGTACTAATGGGCTGCTAATGTAGAAGCCCACTAGGGACGCCTATATAAAAGAGGGTGGGGCGAGCTGACCAGGGTTAGACCTGAGACATCTGATCATTCCCAGCCGCCACTCATCACTCATGTGTCGCGCGCGCGGACCTAGCAGTCCGGCGTCTGACGCTTCCACCCTGTATGTGTGGATACCTCGAAGGCGCTGCATCTGTAGCGTTTGGACGAGCCGCGCAAGGGGAGCTGCTCATGGGACGAGGACAAGGAGGAGACGTGGAACGTCTGCACTGCCTCGTCGCGCTTCATCAATTCCGCAACTGCGCGTCTAGTGGTAATCCCGTGATCTATGACAACAGTAATCCTGGTATACGCGGTAGAAAATTTTGATTTGCGCTAGTGTAGCCTACCCCTATCCCTTCAGTGGTATCAGAGCCGATGATGTTTAGTTATAGGTTCGGGATGGTTGCATATGGTGATATGCAGATTGATATGAATGATGTGATCGTTTATATGGCGGTGGTTCAGGATTGATCTATGATCTTGCTTTCCGTGATCGTAATTCTGAGGTTGTCGAACGACTTACCCCTACCGGTCGGCTTTCGCCATCGGGGTAGACAGTGACACATAAATCCTGTTGAATCACACGAAGATCAATTTGATTGATCAAATCGGAACCTAGATCTAAAATCGATGTACCGTAATCAAAGGAGTTTGATTGAATCGGAACAGGAGTCGTTTTATGGTAAATTTGATTTGCCGATCAAAATCCTTAAAGAAAATTGTGCAGATTCCCTAGACCCCCCTTAATCGTAGCCCCTTTTGTATCTCGTTAAGGTAACTAGGTGATGCGATGTCACTTGATCCGGTAGAATGCGATTCTATGCATAACTTGTTTTTGGAGGATGTATGTGATCAGTATGGCCCATATATGTATGTGATGCATGTATGAAAATTTGCATGACCTGCGTGTCGTGAGTAGGGCAACACGGCTAGAACCATATGTGTTGTCGTTTATTGTAATGGCCTGCGTGCCAACTTGTGATGATCCCAATACTATGTAATTTTGATTACTAGCTGTTAGGAGTAATAGCTTGTATTAGTTCTTGGAGGACTCATCACTTGGAAGATGGCTCACATGGAACATGAAGATGGAGATCATCATGGTGGACAGGTTCTATGGCGATGGAGATCACCATGAGAAAATGGGCCATACTGTGTCACATCTATGTGAATGTTATTCTTATGCGTTTTACTACTATGCATGCTTAGATGATAGAAGTAGAACGATCCCTCACAAAGTTTAAGTTAAACCATTCCCTCCCAACCAAACCTTGCACCATCCTATGCCCTGTACAATCGTTGGTGGGCCTATGAAATTAGGGTGCCGCGGTTTTCCTTGGCTGGATGGGTTTGTATCAGATACCTACACGCATAAGGGTTGGTGAACTTGACAAGGTCATCTTAACAGTTAAGGACCTTGGGGCATAAAGGTTGGGCTCCTAGTTTTGACATAGAGATGTCACCCAACAACAAGATTCATATGTGATATGATTAGCAAGTGTTGCTTACCAATTTACCTTGTCTTCTAGTAGTGATGCTAAAGCTCATTAGTCGACTTGTTAATTGTGGATCTTGAATCACTTATTATCAATAGAGGGATATTGATTTAAGTGGGAGTATATGCTATTAAATTGTTTAATATGTTTTACTCTTTCTTGGTTACATGGCTTAGTATTTTGCATGTTTTCTGTTGTAGATCAATGGCACCGAACACTACATCACCTTTCTCTTTGCGTTCGATTCTTGACAAAGATAAACTAAATGGAACAAACTATTTGGACTGGGTCCGTAACCTGAGAATTGTTCTCACGTCTGATAAAAAGAAAACAGTTTTGGATACCCCAATCCCCGATGAACCTGTTGATAATGCATCTGCTGCCCTAAAGAACGCCTACAAGAGAGCATGTGATGATTCTCTTGAGGTTAGCTGTCTTATGCTTGCATGCATGGAACCTGAACTCCAAAAGAAGTTTGAGGATCAGGAAGCGTACGATATGATCATAGCGCTTAAGGACATGTTCCAAGATCAGGCAAGGACTGAGGTACAATGTTGCCAAGTCCTTTGTCGAATGCAAGCTAGCAGAGGGAGCAGCTGTAGGCCCCCATGTGATCAAAATGGTTGGTTATAGTCAGACTTTGGAAAAGCTTGGTTTTCCACTGGGCCAAGAGTTGGCCACTAACTTCATTTTGGCGTCTCTTCCATCCAGCTATGGGCAGTTCATTTCGAACTACCATATGCATGGGGTGGAGAAGGGCCTTAATGAATTATGTGGGATGCTTAAAACATCAGAAAGTGACATGAAGAAGTGTGTAGGGCATAGCCATGTGATGGTTGTGGAGAACAAGCCTAGATTCAAGAAAAAGGGTACTTCTTGGAAGAAGAAGGGCAAGGCTAAGGATACGATCCCTAAGTCTGAACCCAAGCAAAAGGCTGGACCTGTAGAAGACACTGAGTGCTTCTTTTGTCATGAACATGGCCACTGGAAGAGAAACTGCAGCAAGTACCAGGCTTCTTTGAAGAAGAGTGGAAGTAAGAGTACTTCCAACTCAGGTACGCTTATTGTAAATGTTGTGGACATTCTTCTCGCTGATTCCTATGTTAACTCTTGGGTATTTGATATCGGATCGGTTGCTCATATTTGCAATTCGATGCAGGGGCTAATAAGGACTAGACAAGTGCAGAAAGGCGAAGTGGATTTTCATGTCGGAAATAAAGCAAGGGTTGCTGCATTGTTCGTCGGCGTCATGCAACTTCACCTTCCGTCAGGATTTATTATGGAGTTGAATAATTGTTATTACATTCCTAGTATGGGTCGAAACATTTTATCACCTTCATGTTTGATGAGGGATGATTATTCATTCGCGAGTGCAAACAATGGTTGTGTAATCTCTAAGAATGATATGTTTATGGCTAATGCTCCCATTGTGAATGGGTTATTTATTTTAAATCTTGATGATGCATATGTTTACAATGTTAGTGCTAAAAGGCTTCGGCCTAATGATTTGAGTCCTACCTGTTTATGGCATTGTCGTTTGGGGCATATAAGTGAAAGGCGCATGAAGAAGCTCCATGGTGATGGTCTTCTAACTTCGTTTGATTTTGAATCATACGAGACATGTCATGCTTGTTTACTTGGAAAGATGACTAAGTCACCTTTTTCGGGTTTACCCGAGAGAGCGACAAACTTGTTGGAACTCATACATACTAATGTATGTGGGCCAATGAGCACGACAGCCAGAGGAGGATATCACTACTTCATTACTTTCACTGATGATTTCAGTAGATATGGTTATGTCTACTTGATGAGGCATAAGTCTGAAACTTTTGAAAGGTTCAAAGAGTTTCAGAGTGAAGTAGATAATCAACGTGGCAAGAAAATAAAGGCCTTGCGATCTGATCGTGGAGGTGAATATTTGAGTCACGAATTTAGCGATCATCTTAAGAGTTGCGGAATTGTTCCACAACTTACGCCGCCCGGAACGCCTCAAAGGAACGGTGTCTCCGAATGGCGTAATCGAACTTTGTTGGACATGGTTCGATCTATGATGAGCCAGTCGGATTTACCATTATCATTTTGGGGTTACGCTCTAGAAACAGCAGCTTTCACACTTAATAGGGTACCATCTAAATCTGTAGTTAAGACACCATATGAGATTTGGACTGGAAAGAATCCCAGTTTGTCTTTTCTTAAGATTTGGGGTTGTGATGCATTTGTCAAGCGGCTTCAGTCGGACAAGCTAACACCCAAATCGGATAAGTGCATTTTCGTGGGATATCTGAGGGAAACCTTAGGGTATTACTTCTAAAACCGAGAGGAGGGCAAAGTGTTTATCGCTCGTAGTGGTGTTTTCCTAGAGAAAGAGTTTCTCACAAAGGGAACGAGTGGAAGGTCGGTGCGACTTGAATAAGTTCAAGATGAGCTAGTTGGGGATGCTTCTACGAGTGATGCTATTGTAGCAGAACAAGTTGAGGAACCCGTGGCAACAGAAGCACCCCAACCACGAAGGTCGGCGAGGCTCCGCGAAGCGCGGGAATTATTATTGTTAGACAATGATGAGCCTGCGACCTTTGCAGAGGCGATGGTGGACCCAGACTCTGAGAAATGGCTGATCGCCATGAGATCCGAGATAGAGTCCATGGGAGACAATCAAGTTTGGAACTTGGTTGACCTGCCTGATGGTTTTAAAGCCATCGAGTGCAAATGGATCTATAAGAAGAAGATTGATATGGATGGAAATGTTCACATTCATAAAGCTCGACTTGTTGCAAAAGGTTTTCGACAAGTTCAAGGAGTTGACTACGACGAGACTTTCTCGCCCGTAGCGATGCTTAAATCTATACGAATAATTCTAGCCATTGCTGCACATTTCGACTATGAAATATGGCAGATGGATGTCAAGACGACTTTCCTAAATGGAATCCTAACTGAGGACGTGTATATGATGCAACCCGAAGGTTTTGTCGATCCAAACAATGCTGGAAAGGTATGCAAACTTCTGAAGTCTATTTATTGGCTGAAGCAAGCATCTCGGAGTTGGAATATTCGATTTGATGAAGTTGTAAAGGAGTTTGGCTTCATTAAAAACGAACAAGAACCTTGTGTTTAAAAGAAGGAAAGTGGGAGAGTGCTGGTATTTCTAATCTTATATGTAGATGACATATTGCTGATTGGAAATGACATTCCTATGCTCGAGTCTGTTAAGACCTCATTGAAAAATATTTTTTCGATGAAGGACTTGGGAGAAGCGGCATATATTATGGGCATCAAGATCTATAGAGATAGATCAAGGAGGCTAATTGGATTAAGCCAGAGTACATACATTGACAAAGTGTTGAAACGGTTCAGCATGGAAGAGGCTAAGAAGGGGTTCTTGCCCATGTCTCATGGCATAAAACTTAGCAAGACTCAGTGTCCTTCGACTACTGATGAGCGTGAGCGCATGAGTAGGGTTCCATATGCTTCGGCTATTTGATCCATAATGTATGCAATGATATGTACTCGCCCAGATGTTTCCTATGCTCTAAGTGTTACGAGCAGATACCAGGCTGATCCAGGTGAAGGTCACTGGACAGCGGTAAAGAACATCCTTAAGTACTTGAAAAGGACTAAGGATGTGTTCCTAGTTTATGGAGGTGAGGATGAACTCAGTGTAAGGGGTTACACAGATGCGAGTTACCTTAACGACTCAGATGATTCGAAATCGCAATCAGGTTATGTGTTTGTCATGAATGGTGGTGTTGTGAGCTGGAAAAGTTCCAAGCAAGATACGGTGACCTCCTCTTCAACAGAAGCTGAATATATTGCTGCCTTGGAGGCCGTAAAGGAAGCTGTTTGGATTAGGAATTTCCTGATCGCTCTCGGTGTGGTTCAGGGCGCGTCCAATCCCTTGGACGTTTATTGTGATAACAATGGTGCTATTGCACAGGCCAAGGAACCTAGACAGCACCAGAAGAACAAACATATTCGCATGCATTACCATCAGATTCGAGAGTTCGTTGAGGATGGTAGTGTCATGATATGAAAAATACATACGGACTCAAATGTTGCTGATCCCTTGACTAAGCCTCTCCCGCAGCCCGCGCATGAAGCGCACACAAGAGCAATTGGTATTAGATACATTTTAGATTGACTCTAGTGCAAGTGGGAGACTGAAGGAAATATGCCCTAGAGGCAATCATAGAGATGATGATATTTCATATGTATCCATGAGTTATTGTAATGTTCCTTGAATATCCATATCAGGCAACTTGTATTGATTGGCAATTACGTGAATTTTTTGTGAAACTCTATACTTGTATGGTTATTTAAGAGTTGTCCCTAGTCGGAGTTCATGTGAGGACACACGTGAATATTAGACTAGCACATCGATTGGTTGATGACTATGTTTCGCAAGTCATAGACATGGAGATGTCAAACCAATGATGTGGACACATGTTATGAACATGGGGTTGGACTGACCCAACCTGATACTGCAATTAGTTGCAGCTCTCTCTCTACATATCGTGTACGTTTTGTCCTTAGACCTGAGATTATCGCATGTACTTGAGATGTGGATCGACCTACTTTGGGGCTATCAAACGCTGCATCGTAACTGGGTAGTTATAAAGGTAGCTTTCGGGTTTGTCCTGAAGCATGCTGCAAGGCATGGTCAATCAAGATGGGATTTCCCCTCTCTACTTGAGAGAGATATCTCTGGGCCCCTCGAGTGATCGGATCCAGAAATGCATGGTCGTGCTACATAAGGTTAAGAGTTAACCTAGTAAAGGGATTCCGAATCACGCTATCAAGAAAGGAAGGTCAGCTTGGAGCTAGACCAAATATCGTGAGGCAAAGGGAAAGACATGTACTAAACCTTGTGATGGTTCGTCTGATATGATCTTTGTATGCGTTTAGGAGTTGGCACGTCTTGCTAGAGGCCGCTACCAACTATTGACAGAATAAGTGTATTCGTGTCATGTCTATACGTATATGAACCTATAGGGTCACACACTTAAGGGGCTGGAAGCCTAATGAGGATTGGATCCGAATTAGACCAGGCTTAGGGTACTAATGGGCTGCTAATGTAGAAGCCCACTAGGGACGCCTATATAAGAGAGGGTGGGGCGAGCTGACCAGGGTTAGACCTGAGACCTCAGATCATTCCCAGCCGCCACTCCTCACGCCTGTGTCGCGCGCGCGGACCTAGCAGTCCGGCGTCTGACACTTCCACCCTGTACGTGTGGATACCTCAGAGGCACTGCATATGTAGCATTTGGACGAGCCGCGCAAGGGAAGCTGCTCGTGGGACGAGTACAAGGAGGAGACATGGAACGTCTGCACTGCCTCGACGCGCTTCATCAATTCCGCAACTGCGCGTCTAGTGGTAATCCCGTGATCTATGGCAACAGCAATCCTGGTATACGCGGTAGAAAATTTTGATTTGCGCTAGTGTAGCCTACCCCTATCCCTTCAAATAGTCCACATGTTCCATGAAGAAGAGACCGTTGTTTTCTCCCTAGTAGCAACTACATATCTACAACCGAAGAGATTATTGTCACTTCCCTTGGAAACTAGAGGCATGAAACCACTATCGAGCATAAATACCCCCTCTTGGAGTCACTAGCAACTACTTGGCCAAGATAGCTACTAACAACGGAGAGCATGCAAGATCACAAACAACACAGACATGATAGAATCATAAAGACAAAACCATTAATCAAACCAACATAATAATCTCAATATCCATCGGATCCCCGCAAACACAACATGCATGATTACAAATAGATTAGATCTTTATCATGAACGGAGCTCACAAGATCTATACATGAAAGCACAAAGGAGGAGATACAACCATCTAGCTACTACATGGACCCTTAGTCCAAGGTGGAACTACTCACGCATCATACCGGAGAGAAGGCCTCCGGGATGATCTCCCCTCCGGAAGGGTGCCAGGAAGAACTTTAGATCCCCCCTATCTAGGGATGATAGTGGCAGCGGCTACAGACAGTTTCGTGGAGATTTGATCGGGGTCCTTAGGGTTTCTGCATCGGGGGATTCTTATAGGCGAAGGGGGAGGCCGAGGAGGCGACCAGGGGGGCAAACCCTAGCCAGGCGAGGGCCCACCCCTAGCCACGCCTGGGGGAGGGGTTCTGGCTGCCCTGGCCCGCTTCCTCGTCTCCCTCTGTACTTCTTTGCGGTGACCCAGCATACCACTGCATGATGTAGTACACTATAGTCATTGACATAACACCAATGAAACACCGTTCACTAGTATTACATCCCTCAGAGTGGTACAACAGAAACACAGCAGGTCTAAGACATGACTATAGGCTACAACTAAACTCTTTACACAAGATCCAGAGAACACTCTAGGTTAAAGAGAGAGAAATAAACTTCTTACAAAGAAGAATCAGAAATAAACAATCAAAAACTATCATACTAATAATACTAGTATTTTAACTAATGGTGTGGCATTGCTGCTATAGCAATACGCTACAGAAATATGTTCTATGGTTAGAGATTATATTCCTATCTAATCAGTAACTTCGTCTTCACTTGAGTGGATGTATATGTTGACTTTCTTGACTTTATTGAAGAGCTTTAGCCTTTGATGATGATTCCTAGAGTATGAATTGATGTAGACGTCGTCTGTACTGACTTTAGAACCTAGCAAGGGTTAAGAAGATACGTTGAGTACGAGCGTACTCAGCAAGTTCACTAGAAAAGGAGTGTTTGATGCACTATATCTACAGCCACAGACCATAGGTCGTAGGCAATGCAGGTTTTTGTAAACATTTCTTCAAAGGTTGCTTTTATTCTGAAAATCTATGTCCATCAGGCTTCACGGGTTTACCAGAACTTTCATGGAGTTCCTTTCCCGCCGCGTTCGCAGCTCCTTCCCGGAACAGGGAGTAACAAGTTATAGTTCTTACACTCTACAGAGGTGCGTTACTTTACCCATGAGAGACCTTAGCCTTGTTGTACAACCAAGTCATGAACTTGTCCATACTTCCTTGGTATGGGGCCCAGTCTAAGATCCAATCCAATCACTGCCTCCTTCACGACCTCGCATGCCTCCTTGGTGTACACCATGCCCACCCATTGAATTACGGCAGTGGTTTGTACAGACCGTTAGATGCCAAAACTATCGTGGGACGTTGAGGGTTCCCACCCATATGCTGCATATCCTCTATGAATTACCAATTAATATGCACGCTACGAGTGATAACAGCCACGACCTGCACATCCAGATACATGCGAGAGAAAGAAGATACAGCTGACTTCTCTGTCCCATTCCAAATCTCATGGTTAACGTGTGATACACAGCGCAAGAATCACTGGCGACATTGGTTGTTAAGTCCTGGATAATATGTTCCTTTACCACCGAAACTCTTATAGTAGGTTATTACCTCATGGTAAATAACCTATAATCACATTATTATGAAAATAGTGTTTTCAGACCTTTTTCAAATGTAGGTGATGACAACACTTGATTTGTAAAATACTTTACAGAAAATAATCAAAGGACATGAGCAAGTGTGAACTTGCCTTTTGTGATTGCAAGATTATGCACTCACGGTCTTCAGGACAATATAAGATCCAACATCTGAAATCAACATCATTGGTCCGGTAAGGACAAATGTTTAAAAAAGAAAGATGCTTTTATGCATAAGTAATGTAATGCAATTTTGTAACTCGAATCCCGGGGATAACGTTGATCTAGGGTTTGGAAACTGGAAATGGTTTCCCTTATGAGATGAGATTGTATATGCTGGACGACTCTCCCTTGGTTGGTAGTATATGATCCTACCGGGACTGCGAACCGCCTGGTCGGCAAATTGTTGAATATGTTCCATTCGACTGTCAGCAGAACACTTCTACAGAGAGAGGCTAATATTGCAGCTCGTTTTTGCAGGAAGCTTGCTTGAAGCTTTATCCTTGTGTGTTCGGTTGGGTCTTCGGTGTGACCATGAGAGCGATGCAAGATGGGTACTACTTGCAGGAGGAATCTGTCAAAAGGGGGCATATATTATGCAAAAAATGCAAGATCGGTTGGAACGGCACCGTCCGTCCCTGTCAAACCCTAGTACAGTAGTACTAGTAGTATTAAAACATGGCTTTCTTCCTCAGAATCTAGCATGATTAGCGGTCTAATCTCTTTTTGTCAAAGGTTGGTGCCGCGCCCATTGTCGGCTTCCATGGAGGAGGAGGTGTTGTCGCTGTCGCAGCAAGCGGGCAACAGACGGGGACGGGTTTTAGTCGGGCAGCACCGAAGGGGCATGCCTGCAACTTGAGTTTAGAATGTGTTGTCCTTTTAGATAAGTTTCACACTTGTGCTTCTTATTAAGGCTTGTGAGTGTGTGTGAAACAACATGTAATTACAATATCATCAAACAATGAGATACACATAAATGTGAAATGTTACTCAAGACTGCTTATACTATAATTGTTTATCTTCATTTTTTACTTTACAAGTAATGTCACTTATAAAGGACTTAAGTGTTATCAATCTGAAGTATACAAGTAAAGTATAAAGCAATGTGATTGTGATTAATTGTCATCCGTTGATTATGATGAAAGTCCTTGAATTTAATTTGTTAAGAGTTGGAAATATTATTATAAGATTTGTTGATTGAAGTGGCAAAACGAATAACTTTTGAAGAAAAGATTTCTTTATTAAGGTTTAAACAATCATGATAGTTTTTAGAATAGGATTAATAGAATGTGATTGATGTTCTTTATTCTTGTTTGAATAATCTGGACTTGAGATGCCTTTGGTCTAATTTAAATAAACCAAAATTAACTATAAAACACATAACAAGACTTTAGTATAATATTTAAAGTATTGTAGACTAAAGTTAACTTTAAAGACATAGATGGACTTAAGGTATATTGCTTATGTTATTGTACCTTGTGTACTCCATAAAGTTTCCCTAAGGATACTTTAACAATGGTATCATTTCTATTTGAATAGTGGTTTCCTAACCTTATAAAAGTATAAAAGGATTTATCTCTTTATAAGGGTATGGTTATGGCTTGTGAATAAGTAAACAATATTATTTACTACTTATGAATTATCTTTGGATTTAGTCCATTATAAAGTTGTGAGTGAAACAATGGTAAAAGATTTTATTTGGTTAAAATATCATTCTTGAAGATTTTATAATTGTTAAAGATCCTTTTTAGAATATAAACTACACATATGGTTGAAGGATAATTCAATAAAATTGTATTTAAAATGTGTTGGACCAATCTGCCTTTATCTTCTAAATATTTAAGACTGGCATTACTTATTAAACCTAAATTGGCAATTTTAGAAATATTAACAAATTTTATTTACCCTTATATGAATTAATAACTCAGGAAATAGGTTTTAATTCAAGTTATTAAAGTATTTAGATTCTTATTTAACTCAAAAGTGGAATATTATATTTTTAACATGTAGGTATTATTTTTTTTGACCATTTTGGTATATTACATTTATTTTTTGTGATTTATAAATAATAAGATATGATTTTTATAAGATTTATTACTTTATAAACACTTAATAAATAATAGATATTTATTTAAGTGAATAATAATGTATGATTATAGTTTTAAATTATAGTTCTTATTTTTCTAAGATTTTTGGTATCTTATTATATTTTTAACATTTACCATTATTAAAATATGAATTATCAAAGTATTATTACTTATAAAATCTTTATTAAATAATAATTATTTAAATTGTTGACATAATAATGTTTGATAATAGTTTAATGTTATAGATTTTATTTTTTCTAAAAAAATTCATATATTGAACATATTTTTCGGAATTGTAAAACAAAAGTTATCAATTAAACAAAATTTAATCACTTTATTCAATTTCTGGAATGTTTATATTTGAATTTATATTTTCTTATCTATTTGCTAAACGAGAAATACTTTTTATACTGAGCCAAACCTAGACCCAGACACTGACTGGTGGGTCTGCGGCCCCATTGAGGTGCCACGCTGGTGTGGACCAGTCAACGGACCCGGTCAAACATGATGACGTGGCCAAGGTGACATCATCCTGCATCACCTCGCCGGTGGCATGGCAGACGACAACGAGGATGGCAGTAGAGGGAGAGCGAGCGTGTGTGCGGGGGCTTGCTCGAATCAGCGCGTCAGGGCAAACAATAAACTAGCGGCGTCGCCCAAGATTGGTCATCGGCACCGGAGTTGCGACGACGAGCGGCGGAGCTCACTGCTACACGGCGAACGATTGATCTAGGAAGCGAATAAAAGTTTGGAGAACCTCGGGAGGATCAGGGACTCACCACGATGCTCGTAGTGGGGTCAGTTAGGTCGAGGGGGAACGAAATCGATGATGATTGACGATGAACGTCGATGGTTCTCATCGGGGATTGAGTCAATGCGGTCGATTAAGAGCCCGCCTGCTCGATTCCTTCTTGCTCGAGCTACTACATACCATGACGGAGCTTGTGGTACGCTCAGCTAGTCGTGGGGCGATCTCTAGCGGCGGTGATAAGCGTCTCCGGCGAGCTAGGGTTCGGTCACTGAGAGGAGACAGAGAGGAAGAGGAAGGGAATGGAGATAAGGATGAGGGAGTGCGGCATCGGCGTGTCCTTATTTTCCCCTCCTGATGTCGGCAGCCTCGGCACGAATCATGGCGACCACGGTGGACGGCAGAGGCGTTGCCAGCTAGCTGCTTCGCCGGTGATGCTTTTTGTCCAGAGGAAGAAGAAAGGAAAAGGAACGAAAAGGTATGCGGGCTGACGTTGGGTCGACGTGGGCTGCAACCAAGGGAGCGGAAGAGGAAAGGTGCTGCTGCTGGGCGGTGGATAGGTAGAGAGGGAAACAGGCTGCGGCCTGGTTGCAGTTTTTTTCTTACTGTTTTCCTTTTCTCTTTTCTATTTTGTTTTCAGATTTGTGTATTACACATTTTTTTCAAATTTACTCTATAGAATTTATTTGTTAAATGTTGCAGCAATAATGAATGGTGTTTAAAGTCATTTTGTGAGCTTTTATTCTATATTGTTTAGAGTTTCTTTATTTTCTTTAAACAAGTAATTATCCTTCTAATATTCTGTAATAAGTTTTGTGATGAATTTTCTCTTCATAATAAACCATAGATTTATAGTAGGATATTCCCTTATTTGTCTATGGAACTTAATTTTAGTTAACTTATAGTTTGGAGGGAAATTTTTATATAATGATCATATATGATTATTTGATGTATGATATATAAAGAAATTAATATGTTTAATATTACTCCCATTAATCTAGGGAATAAAAAGGTATATATATTTATTATAACTAATATAGGAATTAGGGTTTGAAATTATAAGTACTCATCATGAGTTTCTAGGAGATTTAATATAGTTAGATTCTTTTATAAATATGGATAAAAATTAATGGTTAAGTCATATTGTCCTCATGTTTATTTTCATGAATGGTATCACCATCCATGATAATATATTAGAGTTGTTCTTTAGGTTAACTTATGAAAAGGAATTAATTAAGATAATTCCTAAGAACTTATGATTATGATAGTTGTAAAGAACAAGGATATGCTTAAGTGATTTTCTATAGGAAAATGTTCCTATCAAGTATTGGGGATATAAGATGATGGATCAATCATATGAAATGGATTTTATGTCTGGTTAAAGATTTAGGGTTTAGTGTTTACCAAGAATTCCAATCTTCCATAATTCACAATCCTGGACTTCTAATTAAGGAATTCCTTTCCTAGATATACTACTTCTTCCTATCCATCATCATGTGTTAACATGATGAGCTTTACTTCATAAAAATATTCTTATCCACCTTTCATTCTTCTAAATCCTCTTGTAAATCCAATGAGCTTGACACTAAAGCTTTTCCTAATCTTTTCATATCTATACTTAGTTACCAAACTATTCCACTACTAATAATCTCCAATCCAATAAGTGGTTACTTCTAACTACATTCATACTCTTCCTTAATCATCCATCACTAATATTACTCCAATAGATGTATATATCAAATCCTACTTCACCTCAAGTGCTTACTATCCTTTAAGAGGAATAACACTACTTCAATAACTCCATGCTACTCTAGCTTTAACTTAGTCATACTATCTATATTTACTTAATTCCAGTATCTTATATTTAAACTTCACATTATACCATGGTGACTTGTCATGGCTAACCTAGAATAACATATCTATACTAGGGTTCAATCATGTTATATCCACCAATGTCACTTATACATGATATAAGCATTCAATCTTGGTGACTAAAGCATGATCATCATAATCCTTTGATCACTTATGGCTTAGGTTTCTAGTTGGCTAATCAAGGTCTCATCAATACAACACTACAGTTGTATTATGGTTATATTCTGTTTATCTCTATTATACTAAGAGATAATATTCATTGACTATACCTACTTGATCCAATAGGATTAGTCCTGGTAACTTTCTTCAGGATTCATCCTTGTAATCTTCTTTATCACCATACAAATATATATTCCAAATAACTCTTCTATCATTTCAGGAGTGAGTTAACTTCATCAATTATCACATTGATCCTATTCTCTTCAATCACTCCCATCATATAGATGATATCTAAATCTAGCATTACCATCTACATCTTCTTACTTCATTCTCTAAAATACTTAGAGTGATTGTTATGATAAAGACAAGAGTTAATAGATCAAGAATTGATAGGTTAGGAATTGGTGAATCAATAGTTGGTTATTCAACATTGATGAACAACAGATATTAGAATATGATTCAATAGGAATGATAAGGATTGATATGGAAAGAAAGGTATATGGTGAATGACCTTAACTTGGCTTCTTTCCTACTCAATATCACTAAAGAGTTAAGGTTAGGTATTACCATGATACTCATGGTAGGATATATAAGATTAAGATAGGTCAAGATTTAGTTATTAAATTCTTGTTACTTGAGTTTTATTCTAAACTTGGTATTCATGAGTTATTGTAATGAATACTACATATGATCATTTAAGGATCAAATTATAATCATTAAGCAATGTATTATGGTTTAATTTTATTACATTTGATCTACCCTTAGATCAAATCTTCCTTACCCAAAATAAGGTTTTAGCAAAGGTCATATTGAAACTTATCGCAGTCAACTTGATGATCTACTTCAATTCCATCAAGTTGAGAGAAGCTTCAATCACTTTGACACGTTTTTATTTAAAAGCGCGAAAATTATTCGGATTTTCTATGCATGAATGCAATGAACACATCTGTGTTCAGCTTATTTCTAGGCTCTAATGCTGGGATGTTACATTCTTGTTCCCCACGGAAAGTAACGGACTTTGATGTTTGTCCCGTCCAATTCCGAGAATATTTCTTTACTAACTTTTCTGAAACCAAAAACAGCAGAAAACAGGCATCTGGCACTATTGCAACTTGTTAATAGGTTAGTACTAGAAAACATGTAAAAATCACCTCAAAGTGTAGACAAGTAAAGAAAAGTAGATACTAAACTAGCATGGAGCATCAAAAATTATAAATACGTTTCCAACGATCATACCCCGTTGGCGGTTCTCTATGATACACATGTACTTAGGGGTTGTTTGGTTCCTAGCCACACTTTGCCAAGCCTAAGTTTGGCAAGTGTGGCAGCCACAAAAGTGTGGCTATGAAATTGGAGGCCACAAAGTGTGGCAAAAACTTTACTCTATGGCAAGTGTACCATGGGGATAATAAAGTGTGGCAACTTTAAAGTATGGCAAGAACCAAACAACTGGCAAATTGCCAAACTTTGGCTTGGCAAAATGTGGCTGGGAACCAAACACCCCCTTACTATGACAAGAACTTACATGTGACTGAAGTTGAGTAGCATGAGGTGTGGCCCTCGTATTCAAGGGACTTGAGATTGCCAAAATATACATTGTCAAGCATATACTCCATAGTTTGTTCACTTTAACCTTAATCACTTCAAGATGCTTATGATAGGGGCAATGAGGGGTGAAAGCTAACAAGTACCGTAATTTTTGAAAGCTCTTTTTGAAACTTGAAATCCCTGCTTCCTCTATGAAAGGCCTTTCTTCCACCATTATTTAAGTCTTCACCTTGTACCTTTAGGCACCATTAAAAGAGCATACTTGCCATTCTGTATGTAGTGTCCCGAAACTTATTGATTGATGCATATTGTGATATTACTTGTTCTTGTGCTATTTGTATCTAGTCACTCTTATGAACTTTAAAGGTGTCATATGCATCTATTTGCTACTCTATGAGGGACAAGCTGATGCCACTATGCCATGTTTTATGTATGTGAAACAAACAAACATTTTCAATGCATGTTATTCATGATCTTTGTTTGTAGCCTTTCTTGTTGCATGCATAGTTACTTTGTCCTATTGTTAGAACTCCATCTTTCATGCACATGTTTAGAGTTCTTTGATCCCAGCTCTCAATGCTTGGAAATGGATTGATCTTGGTTTTGATGGTGCATGTCACCTCAAAAATTATTCTTTTATCACTTACCTACTCGAGGACGAGCAGGAGTTAAGTTTAGGGATGCTTGATACGTCGGAAACGTATCTATAATTTTTGATGCTCCATGCTTGTTTTGTATCTACTTTGCTTTGCTTTGTCTATACTTTGAGGTGTTTTTATATCTTTTCTAGAACTAACCTATTAACAAGTTGCCATAGTGCCAGTTGCCTGTTTTCTTCTGTTTTTGGTTCCAGAAAGGCAAAAAATCAATATTCTCGGAATTGGACAGGACAAAAGCCAAAGTCAATATTTTACCATGAGCGTCACGAAGTCCAGAGGAGAGACGAGGGGCAAGCCAGGGCCGCCACACCCCTAGGAGCGGGTGGGCCCACCCCGCGCCTGGGTAGGGTGTGGGCCCTCCGGCCGTCTCCCAGCCTCCCCTCTTCGCCTATAAGAAGCCCTTGATGCAGAAACCCTAGGCACCCGATCAAAACTCCACGAAACCTTCTATAGCCGCCGCACCATCGTCCCTAGATCAGGGGGGATCTGAAGTTCTTCCCGACACCCTGCTAGAGGGGAGATCATCCTGGAGGCCTTCTTCTCTGGTATGAAGCGTGAGTAGTTCCACCTTGGACTACGGGTCCATGTAGTAGCTAGATGGTTGTATCTCCTCCTTGTGCTTTCATGTGTATATCTTGTGAGCTCCGTTCATGATCAAGATCTAATCTATTTGTAATCATGCATGTTGTGTTTGCAGGGATCCGATGGATATTGAGATTACTATGTCAGATTGATTAATGGTTTTGTCTATTTGATACTATCATGTATGTGTTGTTTGTGATCTTGCATGCTCTCCGTTGTTAGTAGCTATCTTGGCCAAGTAGTTGCTAGTGACTCTAAGAGGGGGTATTTATGCTCAATAGTGTGTTCATGCCTCTAGTTTTCAAGGGAAGTGACAGAAATCTCTTCGGTTGTAGATGTGTTGTTGCTACTAGGGAGAAAACGACGGTCTCTTGTTCATAGAACAAGTGGATTGTTTACCCTACACAATTTGCTTAAAGCAGTTGTCTATTGCTTGCAAATTAATACTGGAGGGGGTTCGGATGATAACCTGAAGGTGGAATTCTAGTCATAGATGCAGTTGGACGGCGGTCTATGTATATTGTTGTATTGCCCAATCAAGTCTCATAGGATCTTTTTGTCTAGTATTGCATTGTTATGTCATTCTCAGTTCCTGTCAATTGCCCTGCTGTAATTTGTTTACCCATCATACCATGTTGTTTATCTAAGGAGAGCACCTCTAGTGAACTATGGACCCCGGTCCAATCTTTACCATTGATACATCTTTCACTGTTACCTGTTTACTTGTTGCAAACCATTACCTTCCACACCATACGTTTAATCCTTTATTACAACAACCTATGAGATTGACAACCTCACTGCTATTTGGGGCAAAGTCTTAAGTTTGTGTTGTGCAGGTTTTCATGTTGCTTGCAACACCTG
This sequence comes from Avena sativa, assembly GCA_916181665.1. Classification (NCBI taxonomy): domain Eukaryota; kingdom Viridiplantae; phylum Streptophyta; class Magnoliopsida; order Poales; family Poaceae; genus Avena; species Avena sativa. The sequence continues at coordinate 261,884,029 of OV702284.1, read as the reverse complement.
TGTGATGTTTTCTTCCTCCTACTGGTTCGATAACCTCGGTTTCTTACTGAGGGAAGACTTGCTACTGTACTGCTTCACACCTTGCTCTTGGGGTTCCCAACAGGCTCCACATCAACTGAGCCATCAATGTTATGATGCAATATGAGAATTACGGCCCTCTGCACGGTGGCTAGGACCTCGAAATATATGGGCGTCCTCACGAAAGTTGTAGGTTTTGATGAGACGAAGTCGTAGCCACATGGTACAGGCGGGTCCTGCCTGTACCAGTGGTTGTTATGGACCATGACGCCTGATAATTGCTCCAGGATTACTTGGTCGTGTGGACTTTCTCAAAATCTTCATTTATGACTCCTGATTTTGTATTTAAAAACGTGATTTTCTGTACAACACAATTCAAAGCAATGGTTTGCATATCTTTGCAATAATTAGTCATTAGTGGCAATGCTAAAAAAAATCTTGTCAATTGCTTGACGAAAAACAATATTTAAATACGAAAAGGATGGCTATTTTTAGAGCCATCAATCGACCTGCATGAACTTTTCCAAGTATGCGATTGGGTCATGCAATCTGTCGTACTCCTCATAGTTCCTGGCTCTTACTGCCTTCGGGACCTCAACGCCGACTAGGTCATGGGACAAGGCCCTGCACCCTCTGATCACTCGTGCGTCCTGATCCTCATACTCTTGGTCGTACTCGTCCCGGGGGGTAGCGATGCCGTTCTCGTCGCCTTTCCTGTTGTTCGCGCCTCTGATCACACCGATGAGCCTCGTTGGCTTCATCGTCACGTTCCTGGTCGAGGTCATTGCATTTGTGGTTATCCCGAGATCTTTATTCCTATGCCCCTAGACCTTCCTCTGGGTTGGGCCCGGTGCCCGTCTCCTCTGCTCGGACTGGTGGATACTGTCGTTAGCTAGCTGGAGCTTCTTTCATCTTTGAGCGCCCCTTGTCCTTATGGTGAGTGCGACGCTTGGCCTGCGGGGTGTACTAGAGCCAGCTGTCGTTGCTCTCAGAGCCCGCACAACTACTGGAGAGCGATTGATCGCCCCGACGGCCTCGTTTGCTGGTTTCGGGGGCCAAAGCGCGAGTGTTGTACTCCTCGATATGCTTTTCTAGGTCCGCAACGGTCTTAGTCGCTAGGTCCTGGATAGTTTTTAGCTCTGCATTTGGGGATGCCTTTTCATCCTCAAGGGCCTGCAGGATCTGTCTCTAAAGATCTTGTATAAGGGCATAGCAGCAACTTGATTCCCCCAGCAGGGCCGGAAGTATGGCCTCTAGAACCAGTGAAGCACTTGTTCGGTCAAGTCTCCCACGTTGCTTGTGGGTTGTAGAGAGCTGTGCTTGTCCATGACGTCCCTGAACTTCATGATTTGCTCGTTGAGCAGGTAAGGGCTATTCCAAGTTTCTAGCAATCTAACTATTGTTTTTCCAAAAGATTGTTTCATCAGCGCATCGAAGCTAATGATGAGGTTTTAGTACTCCTTGAGGCTATTGAAGGCTAATGATGCCTCGAGTATTACTATAGTTGTTTTTTTCTTGGAGAATGTCATTACTCACTACCAGTTTTTTTTAGCAGAATTACTCACTACTCCCTGTAGTACCAGTTAGTTGAAGTTCTTTACATCCATCGGGAAGAGAAGCCCAACGCAGAAGTTCTGGTTAGTGGGACTGTTTTCCAGCCCGAGCTATGGTTGCCACGCGCATGGCACGGCATGGCCTGCTTTGTGCGCAACGGCCCCCACGCGTCGCGTCTTCTGCACCCACCATCCCATCCCTGTCCCTTTCCCCCGTTTCACGCACACCCACGCGGCCCCGCACCGCACAACGGCTCGCACCACAGTCCACAAAGCCAACAAACCCAGCTGCCCCTTTCCCTTCACCCCACACCAGTCTCGCCTCCGTCCTGTCCCCCTGCAAAACCCTAATTCCGTAGCTCCGAACCCGCGGCGGCATCCACCACCATGAAGGGCAAGGCCGACGCCTCCACGAAGGCCGATGGCAGGTGAGATCTCAGCGCCTTGCGAAACTCTGTGAGGAAGAGAGCAGGGATCTCTCCCGTGGCCTAAACGATTCACATCTGTGTGGTTGCGTGCGTGGTTGTTCGTTGCAGGCTCAAGGCCGCCGGCGGCGCCAGCAAGAGGAAGAAGGCCGCAGCTGCCGCTGGCAAGCCCAAGCGCCCTCCCTCCGCCTTCTTCGTCTTCATGTGAGCCCTCGCTCTCTAGCCCGTTTATTTCAACCCCCAGATCTACAGATCTGTTCTACCTTTTGGTTCCTACTTTTGTGGGTTTCCTCCGCGTCGTCAGTGTATCCCGTGTTTGCCTTTGCAGGTCTGAATTCAGGCAGGAGTACCAGGCAGAGAACCCTAACAACAAGAGTGTCGCCAACGTGAGCCACCTTACACTGTTTTTATTTATTCTCCTATTTTCGCTTGTATATGTATCTCAACTTTTTCTACCATGCTGAGTGTTCAGGTGAGCAAGGCGGCCGGTGAGAAGTGGAGAGCTATGTCTGATGAAGTGAGTACATCTTGCAATGCTCAAACTAGTCAGATCTTCTCTAGTGTGTATATCTGTTCCTATTTTAACATGCCTGAGTTGCACATCATTACAATTTATGTTTCTTAGTTTAACTTACCTGAGTTGCACATCATTACAATTTCTGTTTCTTATTTTAACTAACCTGTGTTGCACATCATTACAATTTCTCTTTATTTTGTTTTGTGAGTGCAAATTTACTTAAAATGGATCATGTGCAACTAAACAGTTAAATGAAATTTGCATATATTGTTGTTCCGGTAGACAAGCTGATGCCGATGCCAACGCCTATGCATAATTTTTATTAGGTGTCACGATTAGTGAGTGGTATATATGTCTTAATGACCTGTTTAATTTGTTATTAGGACAAAGCTCCTTACGTGGAAAAGGCTGGACAGAAGAAGCAGGACTATGAGAAGACCAAAGCCACCTTTGACAAGAAGGTAATCCTGGAATCATGGTGCATGCTCAATTGTAACGTTTTAGTAGTTTAGTGCTAATTTGCCATCCCTGATTCCATCAGGAGAGCGCGGCAAGCTCCAAGAAGGCCAAGACCCAGGATGTCGAGGAGGGCGAGGGCTCTGACAAATCCAAGTCTGAGGTCGAAGATGACGGTAGCGATGAGGTTTGTTAAACGAACATTTTGGTTGATGTTTTGAGTGCCAATCAGATTTACCTCCTAGTGTTATCGATGATGGTTTTTTAATTTGTTGTTGCAGGAGGACGACGATGAGTAAATACTGTATCTGAGCATGAGGTAGCAAATTGGGTGTTGGGTCCCCTGTTAGTTTACTAATTTGCTGTCCTCTGTTTTAGACGATGGATGTTGAAGTAGAATGTGCGTCTGTGTGTTAAGGGGAACCCGAGTTATGGACTCATGGTTTGAGAAGTTGTTTCAGTAGTAGTGTTTTAGCAGAGAAAAAGCCGAATGCTACTATAGCTGTTGTGCTGCTTTTCTTCTGCTAACCACTTGTGTAAGAACTTGTTTTCGTTTGCTAATCTGATGACTACTGCCCAGATATTGGTGCTTAGTTAATTTTATTTTACAATTTGATGTTGTATGCTTCAAGTTTGACTTCCGTCATGGTTTACGAGGGACCAATTGATTAACCGCTGAATCTATCTGCCCTGTTTTCCTGTTGAGTTCTTTTACTTGTTCCTGTAGCAGCCAACCTGTTGGTATTTGCTGGAGTTACTTAGGAGCTGCAGGGTAGGAAATATGATATGTTGGTATTTGCTGGAGTTACTTAGGAGCTGCAGGGTAGGAAATATGATATGTGGTGTTAGCCCTCCTGGTGAAGCATCCATTGTCGGTCGAAGATCTAAGATGATCTGTTTAGTTTGAATATAAAATAGAATACTGTATCATACTCCCTCCGTTTGGAAATATAAGATGTTTTAGCTTTGTGAAGGAGATGTATCTAGACATCTTTTAGTGTCTAGGTTCAAATGAATCTGGACACTAAAAGATGTCTAGATACATCTTCACAAACCTAAAACATCTTGTAAACGGAGGGAGTAATTGTTAATCTGCTGTTTGTGAGTTGGCCGTTGTTGCTCTTTTCGTTAGAGTGCCACCTGATGCTGCTATTAAGTTTTCAAGCTGCTGCATGGGACAAGCAATTTGTCAAGGTAAAGTCGAGCTGGTGCTCTTGTCTGCAATTTGTCAAGGTAAAGTCGAGCTGGTGCTCTTGTCTGCGACGTGAATGGTGCCGTTTTAGCCCATAAGAGAGAGAGCAGTGTTGCATCAAGCGTGAATGGTGTCGTTTTAGGCCATAAGAGAGAGCAGTGTTGCATCAAGCGTCTCGCGATCTAAGGTAACTCCAAGGAACTGTTGAACATGTGCAGAGCTGTCTTTGTTTCGTGGACTGTTTTTCGCGCCTGCCGCGAATGCTATGGAGCTTCAGTGAAGGAGTCAGTTTCCCAATGTAAACAATTACTGCTTCCTCCGTCCCATAATAGATGTTTTAGATTTGTTAAAATTTGAATAAATCTAGATACTATTTAGTATATAGGTTCATTTAAATTTTAAAAAATCTAAGACATCTATTTTAGGACGGAGTGAGTACTATTTTGTAGTAATCTGCAAAATCTAAGACAACTATTTTAGGACGGAGTGAGTACTATTTTATAGTAATCTGCAAAATTGTTTTATTTACGTGCTAGATATCTACTCAAGCCAAGTGAGACTATGGGCGTCATCGGCCCTCAAAGCAGCAAAGGGCCAGACATGAGGGAACGGTCGAAGAGCTACCCTCGGTGCGAGCTTTTTGGAGAACACGAAGTATGAGCGGGAGATGGCGCGAACTCTTTGGAGAACGCGAAGTATGGGCGTCATCGGCCCTCAAAGCAGCAAAGGGCGAGACCTGAGGGAATGGTCGAAGAGCTACCCTCGGTGCGAGCTTTTTGGAGAACGCGAAGTATGAGCGGGAGATGACGCGAACTCTTTGGAGAACATGAAGTATGAGCGGGAGATGGCGCGAACTCTGCCACTGCATCGAAATTCTGGCGGGAGAAAAATCGTTCACGGCCCGCCAAAACTTGTATATAGCGCTGCTCTCTCATCACCGAATTCCAAATCCACCATCCCCTCCCCCTAATCGAACTCCACTCTCCAAAGATCCATGGCGCCGGCGAGAGCCTTTTCACCAGCTTGGACCAAGATTTCGGCGCTGGTCGTCGTCGGTGTGCCTTCTCCATCTTCCTCGACCTGTGTGATGGATCCTTTTCTTTTGTCGGTAAGAAAAGCTTTAACCCTTGATGTGATCGATTAGATTTTGTAATATTCCTATGGAGGTTTGTAGATATGTATTGGTTGACACACCTTAGTAGTTCAATGCTTAGAATAGGACGGAGTCGTGATGGTGTAGATTTTGATCTCTATGGTCTAGGTGTGAAATCTTTTGTAGGCCGTCATGCCTTCTTCACCGCCAAGCACAACGATGGTGCTCGTGCTTTTCTTCTGTGTCTAGCATAGGGACAATGATCCTTCCTGCCCGTCAAGCACAAACATGGCGGTCATGTCGGCGTCCCCCTCTTCGCCGACTTCTATAATAAATCCTACTCTTGAGCCTATAAGAACCTCTCTGTATGTATTGCTTGTTCATCAAATCATGAGAATCGTTATAGTTCGATGCATAATGTGTTAGCTTCTGCGTAGGCATCATCAACCTGAATATACTCATGCAACTTGGTGATGCCACTAATTATGTTTAGATCCTGGAAAACATTACAAGAGTATGAGTATATTCTTTTTACAGTAAATGGGTCTAGAAGACCCTAGAAGCCGCATTAGTAACCACGTGGCATGTACATTTTACAGGGAACCCCTTAGCAACAGGCACACTAGGAACCCTAGAAATAAAAGATAAGGGTATCCTAATTACAAAAGGCACACTAGGACTAAAAGAAAAACGCAATCAAGCCCTTGGGCACCTCGGCCACCATTCTCCGACGACCTCCAGACGACGGAATCAGCGAGATCGTGGAGGTTTCTTGCTCGTGACACTCCCCAAGCCGGAGAAGAAGCAAAGCAGCCGGCCATCTCACTCTCTCCGGGGACGAACCACTTGTCGAGGGAGAGACGCCGATCTCCGGCGAAGAGCTTCGTAGAAGGGCCTCCAGAGGAGGTTGAATCCCTAGGTCGATTTTCGACCAGAACGGGTAGCGGCTCCGTCGCCAATGGACCACTGCAAAGTGGATCTTGCATGCGCAGCTTCATTCGACTTCTGCATCGTCTTTAGCTTCAAGCTTTTCCTCCTTCTATCCCACACCACCATGGTAGGCCGAGAGAAGGGAGAAGAACGTGTCGTCGTCGACGCAGCAAAGAGGCCCACGAGCTTTATGCCCGAGCCGCCGATGTCGTGGTGGTGGCACGGCAGATGCCATGGGTAGGCTAAAGTATGGAGCCAATGGATGCTAGAGGGATCTGGGGAGGGAAGAAGAGCCCTTGGGCACCTCGGCCACCCCTTCCACCGCAGGCTCCAACCACTGGAGCATGAAGAAGAAGGTGGCCATGCGACCTCCTGACGCCGCTCGCCAGCGCCCAGGAGTAACTCAGAGGCGCTTCATCTCGTCGTTGCCCGCCAGATCCCGCACAACTCCCCCCGCCATCGGGATCAAATCTTGCAGCAACCACTTTAAAAAAGCACCGCAAGCAGATTTACACAACAAAGAGACGGTCACCGCTGCCGCCACCCATCCACCAAGGACCAGTTGCACACCAACGAGCAACCCTAAGCACCGGATCTGGCTGCACAGATCCTGGCCATCTCTTGTTTCTACGGACATATAGCCCACACGCAGCAAAAAGCCGCTACCACTACCTAACCTAGCTACTCCGGCACCACCCCTTCGCCATCTTCAACTGGCGTCGCCGACTGAGAGAGCTCGGGGGCAGCCCGGCTTTGGTTTTTTGTCGCTCAGAAGAGGAAGGGAGGGAGGGGAACGCCGGTGGGGTTGGGTGCTAGGAGGGCAGACGTAGGTGCTGTTACAGCAAGGTGAAAGCCATCAGCCGCATGAGTATATTCAGGTTGAGCATCGTGGGAAACGTGAATAATCAAACTTTCGCAAGGCTGCTTGACGCCTAAACAGATGCCTATAGAGAGAATGGTTGCTTTCGTTTGGTATATTAAAAGTATAATTCAAAACTAATCATTCGAGCTTCCGTAGCATAGTGGTAGTGCGTTCGCTTCGTAAGCGAAAGGTCGTGAGTTCGATCCTCACCGGGAGCTTTTTTATTCGTAGATTTTTGCTGATTTTACAAATCGATCTTGATGTACTACGAGAATCGGTGATATCGATTCGGCCATGTGTCCCATCGCATCGTACCAACACCCCCATACACATGTGCCGTCTGGGCACTTCCGAACAAGCACCAATCGTCAACCACTCTAACCATATAGCAAGAAGCAACATCCTCCGAATAAGTGTAAGCAAAACATCAACGTCAACAAAGGGACCTTTATTTTTTTCCGAGCAAAAGAAAGACAACTTGCCCTCTCGCACTCGAAACATGCCAGTTTATTTATGGGACGATAACTGCAACCCACGAGCGCACGGTACGTGCGTTTTATTATACTCCTCCATGTGTTCAACCATGCTTACGCATGCTAACTTTTCCGTGGCAATGTGCTGCCAAAATATGGCCAGGTTGATTGCATCTTTGTCTGGTCGTGCCGCCTTGTCTGAAGCGGACGGCAGTCACTCGTCGTGTACTGGCAAATGCTGCAAGAATGAGCCACTGCCTGAAGAATGTTAAATGAATATGCTAGTAGTATTAGTAACAAGAGGGAGATGCCTTATTAACCTGACAGTGATCAATGCCCGCTCTTTTAATTCCCACGAACAAAACGTTGTTCTCTTAATAAGAACATGTGGCTAATTGTGGTGAGAATAGGAAGGCATATATGCACAAGAAACTGATGTCTCGGCCTAAATCGGCATGAAAAAAATATCAGTCTGTTCAATATTCTCTTTATGGGGTGAGACGATGAGATATTTTCTCCCTCTTCCTATTTTTGAGAGAACGCGTGAGATTTTTCTTTTTCGGCTATTGGATTTTCAGGAGACAGCCAAAACGAGAGACACATAATTAACCGTTTCAATTTTAGAAACCATGTTTGTGAGCGTTTAGTTGGTCTATCATTAGATTGAAACCATTGGTCAACTATTTTGTCCAATGAAAGAAACTCGCTACCCAAGGGTAGCTGCGCACCCATCCCCTGGACCGACACGTGCCCCGGAGGTCAAAGGAGCATGGTACACACGCTACAAGGGAAAAATAGGCAATCCATCGAGAACTCATTTAGCATTTCCGCTCCGGTGGTACTTGGGTCTTGGAGGTACAGTGGTTTCGTTGACATGCGGGTTTTCATTCTTATTGTAGTAAGTTTCAGTGTCTTCTTCGAAATGGTGAGGTGACGAAGTTAAAATAAGTCCTTGTCATATTCTCGTTTCGGTGGTGCACCTAGCGTCACGGAAGGCGTGTTGAGTCATGTCTCCGACAGATCTTTTGATATCTAGACTGTTTTTGTGTTTATTGGTGTGATTTCATGCTAGCCTCTTTCGATAATCATTGCCTATAGTTGTCGCTCTGGTGCGTTGATTCTTTGTGTTCTTAGTATGATTGCTAACCATCTATCTACTACAACAAGCTCTAAATGACAAGCTTGATGACTCCGCGTCTTTGGCTCATGTACTGTCTGTGATCTTTGTGGTTCAAAGAACTATTTATAATTTTATTAGTTCTAGATCTCTTTCTACTGATTTTAATGATTATTAATAGCTCAGTAAATGATTTAAAATTTTTTTAAGGGAACCGACCTGAAAATCTTACCCGAGATCCTGAAAATACATAGAAAACACAAACCTGCCATTTAAAATGGGAAGGCAATGCTAGCCGTGTACAACCTGTACGAAATTCACACCTGAGGAAACGTGGTCGTTAAACAAATGCCAAACTTAGTCGGTACAACTCATACACCGCCAGGCGCCTCCAGGTGGTCCCCTGGGCGCAAAAGACCGCACATGCTCATGGACCAGGTCCATGATATTTTCCCGCAATGGCACGGAACCCCCGTCTACAAAAGCACAAGCAATCCCCCGCACCGGGAGCCCGAAGCCACTCTTTTCTCATCGTTTTATTTCCTCCGTCGCGTGATCGGCCCCATTGTTCTCGATACTTCGTACAGCAGAGAGGAGAAATCCCATCCAATTCGCGTGTCCGCGGTTTCATCCGCTGTCCGTGTGTGTGTGTGTGTGTGTTGGGTAGTTTGCTCGAATTGTTTATTTTGTTTTCGATCCAATCGGCCGGACGCCATGGGATTGGGGAGCGAGGCGAGCTCGTCATCGTCGAGGCTGGACTCCGCTCCTCTGCTGCCGCACCACACCGCGGAAGGGGGCCACCTGTCCTCGCAGCCTAAGACCTTCGCGAACGTCTTCATCGCGGTGGTCGGCGCCGGCGTGCTTGGCCTGCCATACACGTTCTCGCGCACCGGGTGGGCGGCGGGGTCCATCCTGCTCCTCTCCGTCGCCCTGCTCACCTTCTACTGCATGATGCTTCTGGTCGCCTGCCGCCGCCGCCTCGCGGACGAGCACCCCAAGACGCTCACCTCGTTCGGAGATCTCGGGGCCGCCGTCTTCGGCGCGCCCGGCCGCCTCGCCGTCGACACCATGCTGGTGCTCAGCCAGGCCAGCTTCTGCGTCGGATACCTCATCTTCATCTCCAACACCATGGCGCACCTCTACCCCATCTTCGCCCCCTCCTCCAACGTCCTCCTCTCCCCCAAGGCGCTCTTCATCTACGCCATGCTGCCGTTCCAGCTCGGGCTCAACTCCATCAAGACGCTCACGCTCCTCGCGCCGCTCAGCATCTTCGCCGACGTCGTCGACCTCGGCGCCATGGGGGTCGTCGTTGGCCAGGACGTGTCCGTCTGGCTCGCCACGCACCCGACCGTGGCCGCGTTCGGCGGACCGGGCGCGCTCCTCTACGGGGTCGGCGTGTCCGTCTACGCGTTTGAGGGTGTCTGTATGGTCCTGCCGCTGGAGGCGGAGGCCGCGGACAAGAGGAAGTTCGGCGCCACGCTCGGGCTGTCCATGACGTTCATCGCCGCCATGTACGGGCTGTTCGGTGTCATGGGGTACGTCGCGTTCGGCGACGCCACGCGCGACATCATCACCACCAACCTCGGCAGCGGGTGGCTGTCGGCCGCCGTGCAGCTGGGGCTCTGCATCAACCTGTTCTTCACCATGCCGGTGATGATGAACCCGGTGTACGAGGTCGCCGAGCGCCTGCTCTGCGGCAAGCAGTACTGCTGGTGGCTGCGGTGGGTGCTCGTGGTCGCCGTCGGTCTGGCGGCCATGCTGGTGCCCAATTTCACCGACTTCCTCGCCCTCGTGGGGAGCAGCGTCTGCGTGCTGCTCGGGTTCGTGCTGCCGGCCACCTTCCACCTCAAGGTGTTCGGCGGCGAGATGGGCTGGCACGGGGTTCTCAGCGACGTGCTCCTGGTCGTGCTTGGCATCGTGATCGCCGTCTTCGGCACCTACTCGTCTCTGGTGCAGATCTTCCACTCTTCCAGCGCTTGATTGATGCATCTCGGCAACGCCCATGCGCCGAGGATTATTTTGGTCGGTGCATCTGGGCACATCCACGCTGGTTTAGTTCTGGTCTAGCTGTTCACACACTACGTTGAAGGAGAAGGGAATCAGAACTTCAGAAGATCAGAGGGGAATTGCCTGGCTCAGCTGCCTGTTGATCTGGGCAATGGATTGCGTGCATTCCTTAGCACTTCTCTTCAGATTGTTTATTGCAGGGTACATGTTACATGAAATGGATGGCGTGGAGAAATCTGTATCTACATGTCTTCCCATATGTCCTAGATGTTCCAGCCGCAGCGCGCGATGGATTCGATGAAAGGACATGATTTTTGTGTCTCGTGCGTGTGTGTGTGTGGTTAATTTGGCTGGGCAAGCAATTGGGACGGCTTACATTGCGTTGCTTGTCAAAGCACGATACATGATGCCATTCTATACGTTTCGAACTGTTGTACTACTACTATGCACCAAGCAAGAATGCTTGCAAAGGATCAGGAATAATATACGAGTCAGTTTTATTCGAGTTTGCGTATTCCCGATAGATTTCTGTTACGTATTAGTTCTGTTATATGGCATCAATCAATTAGATAAAGAGGCGAGCAGGCCGGCCGTATTGACTGCTCAAGTCAACTCTGAATACATGGAACACTAAGACTTCTCATTCTCAGTAGTACATGATTCTTTTTTTTGTGTGCTGATACATTTCCATTCTGTAATCTTGAAGCTATAGGAAAACCCAAGGAAGCATAACGCAGTCCGGCTCTTCAAGCTTCAGTAGCATGGTCGATCAGTCCTTGTAAGCTTATCAGGCCAAGTATCTGTTCTTATCTTCTCCACCGTGCTTTCCTCTCACTTTTCTCGCTTCTACTTTTTCCTCCGAAGAAAAATACTTACATCGTTATCGTAACACAACGATCCAAGCTGTCAGTGTCATCCGGATAAGGGCTGAAATTTCAGCCGATGAACGGCTTCCGTAGTTCCATTGAGCTAGCAGCGACGTTTTTCCTCAAAAACTTTGCCAATCGCCATCCCGGCCTTACAAATAATCAGACAGATATGGGCCCAGACTAGGGGCGAAAAGTGGAGTAGAGATTTGGTGTGGGCACCGGTGCTCTCAAAAAAACCAGTGCTCTCTTCGTTTTCAAAAAAATAAAAAATGGTACTTATATTCATGCGAAATTTCAGTAAAAAATTATTTTATTTTAGGCTATAGGGGAGAATTTCTGACATTGTAAACAAGACGAAATACATATGTTTTGCCAGAAATTGTGGTTTTAATGTAGCCCAGATACAACATATTTTTAAACGATTTTTTCATCATACATTCTAGATGTATGTATCTAGTTATATATTTATTTTCAGAATTTTTGGGCACCTAAAAATGTAAGTTTTATTTAAATAAAAAACAGGAGCACTCGTGCCCATGAGGCAAAAACAGTTTTCGTGAAAAGTGGCCCATTGGATGCCATAGTTGAAACTTAGCATATCTAAGTTTTCTATTTGATAAATTAAATCTAGTTTTATTCCATATTTGTTAGAACCAAAATTGTAATTGTTGTAAAACACCTATCCACACACTCCCTTTGGACGACATCCATATCATTTCAATTGGTATCAGAGCAAGGTCTCTCTATTATATGTTTCATTGCCTTGAGACTAAATATGTCGACTAGGAAATTAGTGCACAGTGACATTCTTATATTCCGTGACATAAGTTTCGATGCGTGGAAAATTCACATGCTTGTTTATTTTCGGGGCATGAATCCCAAATATAGAGCGAATTCTGGATACGGGTTTTCTCCTCCTAAGAATTCCCAACATCTATCTTTAGAGGAGAAGAAAAACTCTTACCTCGATGTCCAAGTTTCTAAAGTGTTTTTCCATATTCTGAGCCATGTAGTTATTCTCTTAATCATGCCGTTTTGGAATGCTCATGAGATATAGACAAAGCTTCAAGAAAAATATGATTTGTCCAAAACTATTGAGGATTCTTGTATTCCTTCCACCTCCGACCGTGATGAGTTCTCATCTTTAACCACTCCACCAACATGTGACAAATCACAGGGTAATGATATGGTGAGTGGTGGTGAAAACTGCAAAAATGCTATTAACATCATCATTAATGATCCTTCATATCTATTTTATTGCAATGTTTCCTGTTTGAACACATGTAGCACAGTAAATGGTTTAGACAACCGTGTTGATAGTCGTTGCATATCTTCTAGATATTGCTTGAATAAATATAATGATGATATGCTTGCTATGTCTTGTTGCAATGATAAAAATGCTTCTATTTCCTCTAGTTTTTTTTTGTGTTGCTAACCACTTAGAGGAAACCAAAGATTTTACGAGTTAAGACAAGGTATCGATTGGATCTTGAAGTGATTCTTCATCGTCATCTCTTGGTTCCATGTATACCTTATGGCTAGGGATTCAAAGGTAACTCCTACTTTGCAACCCAGTTTATCTCATAACGATAATAATGAGGATAATGAAGAAGAGGAGGATGATGATGCCTCTATAAAAGAGAAGGGTGAGATGGTCTTTCGTGCTCTTCGTAACAATAAAAATGTTTGCTCTAACATATTTGAAATCATGTATATATCTATTGAGAGCAATAAAAACATTGAATAAAAGGAAGAAACCATCTTGGATATGTTCGGGCATGCTCGAGGAGCCGCTAATAAAATTGCTCCACTATCTCAAACTCATGAGGAAGAGAAAATATGAAGAGTGGATCTTGAGGAGACTCAAGTTGGACTTGAAGAGTCTCACAACTTAAATATCTCTAAGCTTATAAAATAATGAGATCACGCCCTTGCTCATGCCAAAGGTTTGAAAATAAAAAATGATGAGTGATGGCTACAAGTGCACATATCGTTTGTAGCTAGTTTCGAAGTTAAAATGTCGATCCCACATGGAGCCCAAAGGTAAGTGTTTATTGGTGAAGTCTCTATCACACCCAAAATTGTCACATGTATTCGAGTGAATTGACCGCAAGTGTTGAAATAAGAATAGATTTTGGATTAAAGGAATGTATTTAAATAAACTAAAATATAAAACTTCAGAAATAAAAAGCATAAAAGTAAAGAACGGTTTGTTTGTTGTTTTCTAGAGATGACAAAGTAGGCGCGCGGGAATTCAGTTCATGGTGATAGTGAATGTGCTGGCTGGATGAGTGATAACTGTAATAATTATAATCTTATAAGTATGTGTGTAGGCGAGCAACCCATAATTAGCTGGAACTCCTCTTGGTAGATTTCATCCCAACTTCAATAATCCTACTAGCTTGTTTACCACAACCATGGTCAGTCACTAGACGATTAAGATCCTTTAGGTTGCTTAGCAATTAAGCTCCTTGGATCGGACTAATGCAATAAGCTCAGTGGCTCCCCGTGATCATCGAGTCAAACTAGTTTCCCATTGATATCCCCGTGTCACTCGGGGGTAACCGGTCTGCTAGCAAACAAGATTCTATTTATGTAGAACAAAACATCATGTTGTCTAGGCCCTTAATTGGACAACATGCATTAAGCATCCCACAGATAGTCAAGCACACATAATATAGTAATTAAAATCAACCACAAACTTAATGAAAATTATATATGCACATCACATCTCACCAATCCCCTACATCTCCCACGCCCAAGGGAACTTACTCACACATGAGAGAAGAAAGCATCATCGATATAATTAAATAAAAGGAGTTCTTCTTGATATTACCGTGGAGATCCACAATAAGAAATATAAATAAATCTAACACAATTCAAGATGGGAAGAACAATCTCAAACCTTAGTCTTGCAAGGTGGATCTCTCTCCCTCTCTATCTCTCTCTCAAGTACAAGTAATGGCTATGGAGGTGTGGTGTCTAGGAGATCGAAGATCATGGGGCGAAATGAAGAACGTCTTCCCCTTCTTCTCCGGATCTCTTCTTTCTCCCTTCTGGATGGGATGGCGGCTCGTGTGTTCTGTTTTCGTCCTCCCCCTCTTCATGAAAGTTGTCCCTTTTAATAAGACGAAGGAGATGGCAGCTATACGGCGGTAACTATACGGAAAAATATTCCCGTCGTATACTTGCTCGTTAAAGCTTCTGTATCCTCCCCTCGATTGCTTCCAAAAAGAGACTTGCTTGTTTCGTCTGAATATTGTGTTTTTGCTGTTAAATCCGTATATTGATGTTCAGAACCTGAAACACACATTAAAAACCAAGTTTTCTTCGCTATCAAAGTATTAGCGTTAGGTAAAGCTAGAAAACCATCAAATCCAAACGAAAACCATTGATAGAAACCATAAAAAATGTGTCGAATCTCACAGCTATCAACTCCCCAATCTTAGATGTTGCTCGCCCTTGAGTGAAAAGGAAATAAGAAAGTATAGTGGAGATTCGAGACTTAAATAAAAGAACTTACAAGCTCAAATTGGTGTCAAATTCTTTTCTTCACAATTCCTGCAACCTTAAACATGATCATACAAATATTCATAAGATTGCACTAAGTTCACTTCCTAACCACGTATATCTTGCTAGCAAATAAATCATATGCCCGAGCAAGTGTCAAAAGTTTAGCTATGAAAGTGAAACAAATCTTTTTGGCTTCTCTCTTATTAAGAGATAAAACCTTTTTGCTCTTGTTCCTTTGATCAATTAAGAGTACTCAATTTGGCACCAAGAATATTTAATTTAAGAACAACTCATATACTCCTATGTCAAGATTTCAAGACTCTCAAAGCACCTTTTTCCTTTCCTTGTTTTTCAAAAACTTCAGCTTTTTCATAGAGAAATCATGCCACTGTTTTTAACATGTTAATTGGGACTGTGTTGCGCACTCGTGACCATGCCAATAGATAGTTGTTGAGCAATAGTGGGTCAGAGGAGTACTACAACTTCACTTGGAACGTAAAACCATGAGGAGACTAAAATTTTACCCGTCATAGCATTGCTGCTATAGACGTTTACATAACTCAATATACGAAATCAAGTGGTTTCCACATTTAGACCGTCCGTTGGCCAGCGGAGTTAATAGTTCCCCATGGAGTACGACAGTGTTGTAGTGACACGCGTAAAGCAATATCCTACTATAATTATTAGAAAAATCAGTGGCATAATCTCTACTACTTCGAAGTATTCATTTTATCAAACAATTTCATTCAAGGGTGCTATCGAGTCTATTTATATTAATCTCAATGGTGTTGAGTAGTTTTTAAAATCAAATTGTTGGGGGGATGACCCCAAGTAGGGTCAAGCTAAGGAAAAAGGGTAAGTCCCTCAAGGATATTGACCGGGTCAAAGGATGACCCGGCCGGGTTATATCAGTACCGGCCGAATAAGGATCGAGTTATCCCGAGTCAGGTGACGGGGCCTGACTCGGCCGACATATGAGGTATTGATGACCCACAATTATAGGGGGTGTATCGTAGTACTTTCGATAAATAGGAGTGTCGATCCCAACGAGGAGCAGAAGGTGTTGACTAATGGTATGGAGCAGGAAATCTCTGTAAATACTTAGCAAACAGACATTTAGGGGTTTTATGATAAAGCAAAGAAACAAAGTGCAAGTAAAAAAAGACAACGAACAAACACATCAAGTGGCCCAATCCTTTCTTAGCAAAGGACAAGCCGGTGAAAATACTTATAAGGACCAAACGTTCTCGAGGACACATGGGAATTCTGTCAAGTGCTTCCGCTTCAAATAGCTGAGCAGTTTTCTTTGGTGTTGTAAGTGTTGTGTGGGTGAACCTGTGCTAATGTACCGACCTTACTTGGACTAATACATACTTGTGATTAAACCTCCTGCAAGCATCCGCAACTACAGAAAAGCAATTAAGATATAGACCTAACCACAACCTTAAACTCTGAGAACCTACGCTCCCTTGTGTAATGGTGTCCTAACGGGGGTTCAGGTTTCTGTCACTCCGACAACCCCATGATTAGTAGCCAAATACACAATGCATTCCCCTAGGACCATAAATGGTGATGTATCGTGTAGTCGACGTTCACATGAAACCACTAGAAGAATAGCACCACATCTTAAATACTAAACCATTGAATAATATCTCAACACAAATACACTACTAACAACATGACTTCTCCCATGTCCTCAAGAACTAAACGAACTACTCACAAGACATCACATGGATCAAGATCAAAGATGATATGGTAATGGATAACAATCTAAACATAAAAAATAATCCAATGGTTCCACTCACAAGCATCAACTACAATAGTAATCAACACCGTGAAAGTTTCCCCTAAGAACTATGCAAGTATTCAACACGATTGTTACATCGGGATGGAGTGGTGATGATGGTGCTGGTGGATATGATGGTGTGGATGATAATGATGATGATCCCGATGAAATCTAGCTTGATGATGGTGTTGATGGTGACGATCTCTCCTCTCCGGGAAGGAATTTCCCCAGCAGAAATCTGTCTGCCAGAGAACTCTTTCTCTCTCGGTGTTTTCCGCCCCGCAGAGGCAGCAGAATCTTTATGTGGTCGCTCCTCCATGTTTTAGGGTTTTGAGGGGAAGATATAGGCGAGAGGGCGGAGTCGGAGGCTGGCCAGGTGGGCCACACTCCCTATAGGCGCGACCTAGGGGTAGCCCGCGCCTGGGAGGGGGTGGGCCCCCTGTGGCCTATCTCCGCCTCCCCTTCTGTCTTCCTTCGTCTTCTGGGAAAATATGATTTTCCATAATTTTTCTGGTATTTTTCTGATGTTCGCGAAATTGCATCAAAACACCTCTTTTTCCATCAGAATCCTGACTTCGGCAGTTCATCCTCCAAGAATCATCCAACATGCAAAAATAGATGAAAAGACATAAGTAACACCTCTTAATAAGAAATATATCAATGAATAGAGGCAAATTATGATATAGAATGGTGATGCAAATTGGACGTATCAACTCCCCCCAAGCTTAGACCTTCGCTTGTCCCCAAGCGAAAACTGAGCTCGATAAACATGTCCACAGGTTTATGGAGTGAAGTGTTGATAAAAGAATATGGACAAGAAGCATCACACTTACCATTACACAACTCATAGAAGAAGGCAACTCACCATTATATTACTTAGCTTGCAACAAGTAAATGAGTCACAATAGAGATGCATAAAGATAAATCATAATTGGAATTGACAAACTTTGTTCTTGGTCAGAGAACAGTTGGCAAACAGTTTCAGAAAAATCTTTCGTAGGAGTTTTACAACAGGAGTACTCTTTGATCAAGCATAAAAGGTTTTTCACAATGATTGCTTTCAAAGTAATACTCAATAGATAAGAGTCTTGTGCAAACAAGGAAGATAGAGAACATGATTGAATAAATCATCATATGAATGCTTGAAACACAACAACTCAAATGCTTGCTAGAGATAGAGAGGAAAAAGGTTTACTGACTCAACTTAGAAATAGGATAAAGGACCTTCATAGAGGTAAGCTGTAAGGTTCCCAACCTTTAATAAGGTAGAGATCCCGGTGTTTACAATGCTAGTCCCTGGATCAATAGCTAGCATCCACAGTTAAGATGTAATATCAAGAAACAAAGGTCATAATACAACTTTATAACCAGGAATAACATAATTTATTACAACTTACATAGCTCATTTGGCTATTACATTACATTGTAGCAGAATATCTATAAGCATCGGGTCCTTCATCTTCAAAGTGCCACAGGCAGACATGTTGGTTGTAGACTTGTAATCCTAATCATTAAACTTCACTAATATCAAACAAACCTGCAACATAACAAGTTACAGCCACAAGGGTAAATACATTTGAATTGTGTTGGCAAGTGATACTATGGTAGTATAGTGGAGTCTATCAACTATATGCATTTGGCTAAGTGGAGCTTAGGCTTGCTTTGCTCAAAATAGATTTTCCTTATCATTTGAAAACACTAAGTTTTTGCTTTGACAAAATCACCCAAGGAATCTACCAATCAAAGATTGTAGATCCTTTAACCCTTGTTCAACCACAAGTTTTTAACTTAGAAATTTGGATGATGAGATTCTTGATAGCTTCCATGTCTTGATGCTCAAATTGTCCTTTACCAGGGACATGGCTAAGTACTTAGATTTTACACTCTGTAGAGGTGGTGCACTTTCCCCACAAGACTTGGTTTCACCAAGACAAGATCTTTCAGAAGCCTTTCCTTAGACCAAATGGACGCGTTCCAACCTATCATCCCACTACCACCAACTGTCCAAATAGCTAAGTTCTAGCAACCTATATGATCCAGGCAGAGCCCATAATGCCAAGTGGTTGCACTTGAAGCTTCTCAACATTTGACATCTCAAGTCTCTTTGTTCCTGGGTGGCAATCCACAAGTGTGATACACAAGGTAAACCATAGCCATGGGCCTTGTGTAACCACTCAACCAAAAAACACCAAGCAAGTCCCTTTCCACCCAGGTGATTCATTATCTTAGTTGTTTTATTAAACAAAAAACACAAGTCCTCAGACTTAGAAGTTTTTCCATAGTATGAATGTATATATTCCACCCTTGTTTTCTATTAGCTAAGCTAAGCATGATAATAGTAGGGATCTTAACTTAGGAAATTTCTACTAAGGTTTCATCTACTAGGATTTCCCATAGCATGGTTTATACTTAGCAAAATTCCATGCAAGTCCTATACTTAGAAATATCACTAATGCATAGTGAAAATAATGGGACAAAAGTATGAAGCATCACTTGCCTTTTTGGTAGAGGGTATAAGTTCACTCCTTGTCCTTGCAACAATCACACTCTTCAAGTCACTACAATTCAATCAAGCAAGGCACAATCTCAATCTACCAATCAAGCAAAACATCACATAAAATGATAAAGTCAAAGTAATGCATGCAAGCATGCCAAGCTTTGTTTTATTTGAAAGAGTGGTTCCTAATGGGCCATAAACATTTTTAAAACACCTATTGGTCATTTTATAAAGTGGCAAAGTCATTTGCAAAAGATTTCACTTCATAAACCATTTTCAAAACAAGGTATCATTTTATGTGGTGTAGAAATGTTTTTACTAAGGCATTAATCTATAGGGTTCACAAAATATGTTTTCAAACCATAAAACTTTGTGTTTAGGGTCAGAGAGTTTGAAACAAAACATTTCCCAAAGGTTTTCTTCCAAAACCATTTTTAATAAATAAACCATATTTTTATTTGACTAGAATTGGTTTTAAATCCAAGATTCATTCTTTTGTTTCACCAAATATATTTTTTAATCCACAAAGTGTTTCCTATGGTCAGTAGGTTCAAAACAATCCAATTGCCAAAGATTTTATCCTCAAAATCATTTTAGAATAATTTTTATAACCTAAACAAGCATACATAAGTTTCTGCAAAAACAAACAATTTAAAAGAATCTTTTTACTAAACAAATGGCATGGTTGGCTAGGGCTTGTTCCACTGAATCCATTGATATAAAGTTTGCAAAATTTGGACGTGTAGAACTAAAGTTATGGATTTTTCAAATTTGCAAACAAATCTGATTCTAATTCTGTTTTAAATCAAAAGCTGGGCCACGCGGCGCTTTCCTATTCGTTGGTACCGCTTCGGGCGGATCAGAAACATGAGGCGTTGGATCAATCTAAATCGCACGACACTCGTTGCGTACCCCTTCAGTGTTAAGTGATCTATCGTATCCATTGGATCGTCATCTAACGGCCATAGTCACCCTGACCAAGTTCTGGCGGCGCTCGACGGCTGCGCGCGGCGGCGACGTTCGGCTAGCGGCAGACCTGGCGCTAGAGGAAGCTAGGAAGAAGAAGAGATGGCTCACCGTGATCGCAGTGACGTGGGGATGCTCAACCTGCTCGTGGTTGATGAAGGGGCGCACAAGGTTGCAGATAATCGCTCGTCGGAGTTGCGTCTGACGACGACCACGCTCTGTCGTCGTCGAGGACGGCGCTACGGGTCACGAGGGAGAAAACGGAGAGCATGGTTAGATGCGCAAGGTCATGGCGATGATGAGTGCGTGAAGGGGAAGGAGAGGCGCGGTCAGGTGCTTACCAGAAGCTTTGCCGGAGAGGAAGCAGACGGTGGCGACGGTGGTCGTCGTCGTTGCCGAGCCTGCAGAGCACGCGCAGGTGAGCTGGCGACACGGGAAGGTGCGCCTGGGTCTGGGGAATGTGCTTGTGTGCTCAGGGAGGCAAGGGGTGGCGCGGGGTCGCCGGAATTTGCTCGCGAGTTCGTCGGAGCAGAGGGTGGTGCAGGAGGAAATTTGGCAGCCTGGGGGCGCGCTAAGGTGGGGCGACAGAGGGGAACGAGAGAGGAGATGCTGGCGCTTAATTAGGCGTCGTCGCAGGGCCGTTACATGGCGTGGTTAACGCGTATTCACGCCGGCATTTCATCGGCAGTAATGGCCAGAGGAGGGGGTGCGCGGTCAGCGGCGGGTGGGGAAGGAAGCTAGGGGGTGGGGCCGTTTCGTCAGCGAAGTGAGAGAGGGGAGTTGGGGTCCACATGTCTGTCGCTGAGCGGGTAGGGTGTTTGGTCTGAAACGTTTTTCTGCGTGAGAGGGGCAGTGGGCTGGCTGGGTTTAGTTGGGCCGGGTCCTTTTCATATTTTTTCTGTTCTGTTTGTCTTTTTCTTTTTCTAATTTGATTTTCTGTTTTGAAATTCAATCAAACAATTCAAACAACAATTCAATTCAAAACTCCTCCAAACTTTGCATTGAGTTTTGGTTCTCTTTAACAACACAAACCAAAGTCCAAAATAAAATAATATTTTTATTCTTTTAGGATCTATTTAATAATTAAATAAATAGACCTTAGTTATTAAATCAAATAGGATTTGATTTATTTTAAAAATCTATTTGAAAACTAAAATAGTACCCAAAATCATTTCAGTAGGTTTTATTTGAAAATATAAAATACTTGGAAAACTTGTTTTAAAATAAATTAACAAGTTTTAGTGTTTATTTAAAATGGGAAAACCTTTACTTCAATAAAATTGGTTTACTAATAAACTCTCATTATTTTATTTAAATAAACCTTTTCTCTTTTAATCAAAGAAAAACATTTTATTTCAAAAGCTTGGCCAAGTTTTAATTTGGCTCTATAAAATAATCCTTATTTATACTTCTACCTTTTCATTTGAAAACCAAATCTTTTTATTAAAGATCCAAAAATAGTAATTCTACTTATTAAAATCTTTCTTTATTAATTGTTTATCCTTATAAATCCCTTTAGGATTTATTTGATCAAAATAGGTTTGAAAGCTTGTAATTGGAATCAAAAATTTTCTTCTCACCCTGAAAATCAACAAAGTTTTATTTTATTCATTTATTTTCACATAACAATATTTGGAAAATCTTGGGATGTGACAGGCTACCACCCTTAAAATAAATCTCGTCCCGAGATTTGGGGAGGCTAGGGTTACAAGTTGGTTCAAAACAACTAGGGTACTACCACCCTTGAAAATTTCCAACTAAATTACATCTTGTCTTACTTGGGATCTTGATGTAACTTTCCTGGACAGAAGTTTGCATAGTGGCCTAGTTCCTTGCATTTGAAACATGTGATAAGGTTGAGGTCTTGAGGTGGCTTCTCTGGACAATATGATGCATAATGTCCTAACTCTTTGTAGTGGTTGCACATCACTTGGCTACATCTTGTGTTTCACTAGCTTTTGTTTGTCTTCTTGGCTCTTCTTCTTTTCTAGACATTCACTGGCATAGTGTCCCATCTCTTTGCAATTGTGACATTGCAACTGGCTTTTATCCTTCTTCTTCTTTTTGGGTCTCTCCAAAGCTAGGAGTTCTTCTAGTTCATGCTCTTCATACCTCACCTCAAAGGTGGGAAATCTTTCTCTCTTCTTGGGGCAGTTACTAGAGATATGACCTTCTTCTTCACAATTAGGGCATTGATCTTCATGCTCCTTGGATATATGACCCTTGTCTCCACAAATATTGCAAGCTTTGGTTCCTTCTAAAATAACATCTTTGTCATCCTTGTTGTCATTTGCTCTTTGGGGAAAGTTTTCTCCCATGTTGATCATTTGAGTAACCAATCCTTGCAACAATTGGGATTGAAGTTTCAAAATCCTTTGTATGGCTGGGTCTAGTCCATTGTTGTTGGTTAAAAGCTGAGTTGTATCTTGGCTCAACTGGGTTTGGGTTACTATGAGTTCTCTCATGTTGTCCTCTTGGTTGTTGTTGTTGTTGTTACCATCCTTGATGTTGGAGGTTCTTGGAGAAGTCATCTGTTTGGGTTGGATTGGGATTAGAATAGGCAAAACTATTTCTAAGGGAATAATTCTAATCACACACTTCACATTTCACACAAACAATGTGCAAGTAATCACAATCAAACACTTCTTTCAAACACAAGTTTCCAAGCATATTCTTAGGCAACCAAAAATATTTTTTTTGTACACCACATAAGTTGGTGGGTTTGACTTAACTAAATATGGTGGTCCATCTATTTGGTTCACTTGTGATCTTTCCATCTTTCTTGGTTGAAGGTGTTGAAGTCCTTTGCACATGGTGAAGTCTTTGGCCATGGGGTAGGTTTTATCCATCAAGTTTGAAATAGAAGAGATGTAGAATCAAAACCAAAATGGTTGAGGAAAGAGTTTACAAGATTGTTTGTAAATAAGTTTTGGAACAAATACAACTCCTATTTTTCTAAGGGGTTTTGTCCAATCCTAGGTTTACAAATCCTACAGGCAACACAATGCTCTGATACCATCTGTAAGGTTCCCAACCTTTAATAAGGTAGAGATCCCTGTGTTTACAATGCTAGTCCCTGGATCAATAGCTAGCATCCACAGTTAAGATGTAATATCAAGAAACAAAGGTCATAATACAACTTTATAACCAGGAATAACATAATTTATTACATCTTACATAGCTCATTTGGCTATTACATTACATTGCAGCAGAATATCTATAAGCATGGGGTCCTTCATCTTCAAAGTGCCACAGGCAGACATGTTGGTTGTAGACTTGTAATCCTAATCATTAAACTTCACTAATATCAAACAAACCTGCAACATAACAAGTTACAGCCACAAGGGTCAATACATTTGAATTGTATTGGCAAGTGATACTATGGTAGTATAGTGGAGTCTATCAACTATATGCATTTGGCTAAGTGGAGCTTAGGCTTGCTTTGCTCAAAATAGATTTTCCTTATCATTTGAAAACACTAAGTTTTTGCTTTGACAAAATCACCCAAGGCATCTACCAATCAAAGATTGAAGATCCTTTAACCCTTGTTCAACCACAAGTTTTTAACTTAGAAATTTGGATGATGAGATTCTTGATAGCTTCCATGTATTGATGCTCAAATTGTCCTTTACCAGGGACATGGCTAAGTACTTAGATTTTACACTCTGCAGAGGTGGTGCACTTTCCCCACAAGACTTGGTTTCACCAAGACAAGATCTTTCAGAAGCCTTTCCTTAGACCAAATGGACGCGTTCCAACCTATCATCCCACTACCACCAACTGTCCAAATGGCTAAGTTCTAGCAACCTATATGATCCAGGCAAAGCCCATAATGCCAAGTGGTTGCACTTGAAGCTTCTCAACATTTGACATCTCAAATCTCTTTGTTCCTGGGTGGCAATCCACAAGTGTGATACACAAGGTAAACCATAGCCATGGGCCTTGTGTAACCACTCAACCAAAAACCACCAAGCAAGTCCCTTTCCACCCAGGTGATTCATTATCTTAGTTGTTTTATTAAACAAAAAACACAAGTCCTCAGACTTAGAAATTTTTCCATAGTATGAATGTATATATTCCACCCTTGTTTTCTATTAGCTAAGCTAAGCATGATAATAGTAGGGATCTTAACTTAGGAAATTTCTATTAAGGTTTCATCTACTAGGATTTCCCATAGCATGGTTTATACTTAGCAAAATTCCATGCAAGTCCTATACTTAGAAATATCACTAATGCATAGTGAAAATAATGGGACAAAAGTATGAAGCATCACTTGCCTTTTTGGTAGAGGGTATAAGTTCACTCCTTGTCCTTGCAACAATCACACTCTTCAAGTCACTACAATTCAATCAAGCAAGGCACAATCTCAATCTACCAATCAAGCAAAACATCACATAAAATGATAAAGTCAAAGTAATGCATGCAAGCATGCCAAGCTTTGTTTTATTTGAAAGAGTGGTTCCTAATGGGCCATAAACATTTTTAAAACACCTATTGGTCATTTTATAAAGTGGCAAAGTCATTTGCAAAAGATTTCACTTCATAAACCATTTTCAAAACAAGGTATCATTTTATGTGGTGTAGAAATGTTTTTACTAAGGCATTAATCTATAGGGTTCACAAAATATGTTTTCAAACCATAAAACTTTGTGTTTAGGGTCAGAGAGTTTGAAACAAAACATTTCCCAAAGGTTTTCTTCCAAAACCATTTTTAATAAATAAACCATATTTTTATTTGACTAGAATTGGTTTTAAATCCAAGATTCATTCTTTTGTTTCACCAAATACATTTTTGAATCCACAAAGTGTTTCCTATGGTCAGTAGGTTCAAAACAATCCAATTGCCAAAGATTTTATCCCCAAAATCATTTTAGAATAATTTTTATAACCTAAACAAGCATACACAAGTTTCTGCAAAAACAAACAATTTAACAGAAGCTTTTTACTAAACAAATGGCATGGTTGGCTAGGGCTTGTTCCACTGAATCCATTGATATAAAGTTTGCAAAATTTGGACGTGTAGAACTAAAGTTATGGATTTTTCAAATTTGCAAACAAATCTGATTCTAATTCTGTTTTAAATCAAAAGCTGGGCCACGCGGCGCTTTCCTATTCGTTGGTACCGCTTCGGGCGGATCAGCAACATGAGGCGTTGGATCAAGCTAAATCGCACGGCACTGGTTGCGTACCCCTTCAGTGTTAAGTGATCTATCGTATCCATTGGATCGTCATCTAACGGCCATAGTCACCCTGACCAAGTTCTGGCGGCGCTCGACGGCTGCGCGCGGCGGCGACGTTCGGCTAGCGGCAGACCTGGCGCTAGAGGAAGCTAGGAAGAAGAAGAGATGGCTCACCGTGATCGCAGTGACGTGGGGATGCTCAACCTGCTCGTGGTTGATGAAGGGGCGCACAAGGTTGCGGATAATCGCTCGTCGGAGTTGCGTCTGACGACGGCCACACTCTGTCGTCGTTGAGGACGGCGCTACGGGTCACGAGGGAGAAAACGGAGAGCACAGTTAGATGCGCAAGGTCATGGCGATGATGCGTGCGTGAAGGGGAAGGAGAGGCGCGGTCAGGTGCTTACCAGAAGCTTTGCCGGAGAGGAAGCAAACGGTGGCGACGGTGGTCGTCGTCGTTGCCGAGCCTGCAGAGCACGCGCGGGTGAGCTGGCGACACGGGAAGGTGCGCCTGGGTCTGGGGAATGTGCCTGTGTGCTCAGGGAGGCAAGGGGTGGCGCGGGGTCGCCGGAATTTGCTCGCGAGTTCGTCGGAGCAGAGGGTGGTGCAGGAGGAAATTTGGCAGCCTGGGGGCGCGCTAAGGTGGGGCGACAGAGGGGAACGAGAGAGGAGATGCTGGCGCTTAATTAGGCGTCGTCGCAGGGCCGTTACATGGCATGGTTAACGCGTATTCACGCCGGCATTTCATCGGCAGTAATGGCCAGAGGAGGGGGTGCGCGGTCAGCGGCGGGTGGGGAAGAAAGCTAGGGGGTGGGGCCGTTTCGTCAGCGAAGTGAGAGAGGGGAGTTGGGGTCCACATGTCTGTCGCTGAGCGGGTAGGGTGTTTGGTCTGAAACGTTTTTCTGCGTGAGAGGGGCAGTGGGCTGGCTGGGTTTAGTTGGGCCAGGCTAGTTGGGCTGGGTCCTTTTCATATTTTTTCTGTTCTATTTGTCTTTTTCTTTTTCTAATTTGATTTTCTGTTTTGAAATTCAATCAAACAATTCAAACAACAATTCAATTCAAAACTCCTCCAAACTTTTCATTGAGTTTTGGTTCTGTTTAACAACACAAACCAAAGTCCAAAATAAAATAATATTTTTATTCTTTTAGGATCTATTTAATAATTAAATAAATAGACCTTAGTTATTAAATCAAATAGGATTTGATTTATTTTAAAAATCTATTTGAAAACTAAAATAGTACCCAAAATCATTTCAGTAGGTTTTATTTGAAAATATAAAATACTTGGAAAACTTGTTTTAAAATAAATTAACAAGTTTTAGTGTTTATTTAAAATGGGAAAACCTTTACTTCAATAAAATTGGTTTACTAATAAACTCTCATTATTTTATTTAAATAAACCTTTTCTCTTTTAATCAAAGAAAAACATTTTATTTCAAAAGCTTGGCCAAGTTTTAATTTGGCTCTATAAAATAATCCTTATTTATAATTCTACCTTTTCATTTGAAAACCAAATCTTTTTATTAAAGATCCAAAAATAGTAATTCTACTTATTAAAATCTTTCTTTATTAATTGTTTATCCTTATAAATCCCTTTAGGATTTATTTGATCAAAATAGGTTTGAAAGCTTGTAATTGGAATCAAAAAGTTTCTTCTCACCCTGAAAATCAACAAAGTTTTATTTTATTCATTTATTTTCACATAAAAATATTTGGAAAATCTTGGGATGTGACAGGCTACCACCCTTAAAATAAATCTCGTCCCGAGATTTGGGGAGGCTAGGGTTACAAGTTGGTTCAAAACAACTAGGGTACTACCACCCTTGAAAATTTCCAACTAAATTACATCTTGTCTTACTTGGGATCTTGATGTAACTTTCCTGGACAGAAGTTTGCATAGTGGCCTAGTTCCTTGCATTTGAAACATGTGATAAGGTTGAGGTCTTGAGGTGGCTTCTCTGGACAATATGATGCATAATGTCCTAACTCTTTGCAGTGGTTGCACATCACTTGGCTACATCTTGGGTTTCACTAGCTTTTGTTTGTCTTCTTGGCTCTTCTTCTTTTCTGGACATTCACTGGCATAGTGTCCCATCTCTTTGCAATTGTGACATTGCAACTGGCTTTTATCCTTCTTCTTCTTTTTGGGTCTCTCCAAAGCTAGGAGTTCTTCTAGTTCATGCTCTTCATACCTCACCTCAAAGGTGGGAAATCTTTCTCTCTTCTTGGGGAAGTTACTAGAGATATGACTTTCTTCTTCACAATTAGGGCATTGATCTTCATGCTCCTTGGATATATGACCCTTGTCTCCACAAATATTGCAAGCTTTGGTTCCTTCTAAAATAACATCTTTGTCATCCTTGTTGTCATTTGCTCTTTGGGGAAAGTTTTCTCCCATGTTGATCATTTGAGTAACCAATCCTTGCAACAATTGGGATTGAAGTTTCAAAATCATTTGTATGGCTGGGTCTAGTCCATTGTTGTTGGTTAAAAGATGAGTTGTCTCTTGGCTCAACTGGGTTTGGGTTACTATGAGTTCTCTCATGTTGTCCTCTTGGTTGTTGTTGTTGTTACCATCCTTGATGTTGGAGTTTCTTGGAGAAGTCATCTGTTTGGATTGGATTGGGATTAGAATAGGCAAAAATAATTCTAAGGGAATAATTCTAATCACACACTTCACATTTCACACAAACAATGTGCAAGCAATCACAATCAAACACTCCTTTCAAACACAAGTTTCCAAGCATATTCTTAGGCAACCAAAAATATTTTTTTTGTACACCACATAAGTTGGTGGGTTTGACTTAACTAAATATGGTGGTCCATCTATTTGGTTCACTTGTGATCTTTCCATCTTTCTTGGTTGATTCCTCTTGCTTGAGATCATGGTTTCCTTGGGAAATCTCTTGGTCACAAAACTTCAAAGGTGATGAGGGCTCCTTCTAAGTTGTGTTTCCTTAGTCTCCAAATCTTGAGCAAGATTTCTTGTCTCACTTGTCCTTAGTGATATCCAAGAGTGAAGTCCTTGGTGGAAATGCTGAAGATGTTGAAGTCATTAGAGTTGAAGATGTTTGAAGTCATTAGAGTTGAAGATGTTGAAGTCATTAGATTTGAAGATGTTGAAGTCCTTTGCACATGGTGAAGTCTTTGGCCATGGGGTAGGTTTTATCCATCAAGTTTGAAATAGAAGAGATGTATAATCAAAACCAAAATGGTTGAGGAAAGAGTTTACAAGATTGTTTGTAAATAAGTTTTGGAACAAATAGAACTCCTATTTTTCTAAGGGGTTTTGTCCAATCCTAGGTTTACAAATCCTACAGGCAACACAATGCTCTGATACCATCTGTAAGGTTCCCAACCTTTAATAAGGTAGAGATCCCTGTGTTTACAATGCTAGTCCCTGGATCAATAGCTAGCATCCACAGTTAAGATGTAATATCAAGAAACAAAGGTCATAATACAACTTTATAACCAGGAATAACATAATTTATTACATCTTACATAGCTCATTTGGCTATTACATTACATTGCAGCAGAATATCTATAAGCATGGGGTCCTTCATCTTCAAAGTGCCACAGGCAGACATGTTGGTTGTAGACTTGTAATCCTAATCATTAAACTTCACTAATATCAAACAAACCTGCAACATAACAAGTTACAGCCACAAGGGTCAATACATTTGAATTGTATTGGCAAGTGATACTATGGTAGTATAGTGGAGTCTATCAACTATATGCATTTGGCTAAGTGGAGCTTAGGCTTGCTTTGCTCAAAATAGATTTTCCTTATCATTTGAAAACACTAAGTTTTTGCTTTGACAAAATCACCCAAGGCATCTACCAATCAAAGATTGAAGATCCTTTAACCCTTGTTCAACCACAAGTTTTTAACTTAGAAATTTGGATGATGAGATTCTTGATAGCTTCCATGTATTGATGCTCAAATTGTCCTTTACCAGGGACATGGCTAAGTACTTAGATTTTACACTCTGCAGAGGTGGTGCACTTTCCCCACAAGACTTGGTTTCACCAAGACAAGATCTTTCAGAAGCCTTTCCTTAGACCAAATGGACGCGTTCCAACCTATCATCCCACTACCACCAACTGTCCAAATGGCTAAGTTCTAGCAACCTATATGATCCAGGCAAAGCCCATAATGCCAAGTGGTTGCACTTGAAGCTTCTCAACATTTGACATCTCAAATCTCTTTGTTCCTGGGTGGCAATCCACAAGTGTGATACACAAGGTAAACCATAGCCATGGGCCTTGTGTAACCACTCAACCAAAAACCACCAAGCAAGTCCCTTTCCACCCAGGTGATTCATTATCTTAGTTGTTTTATTAAACAAAAAACACAAGTCCTCAGACTTAGAAATTTTTCCATAGTATGAATGTATATATTCCACCCTTGTTTTCTATTAGCTAAGATAAGCATGATAATAGTAGGGATCTTAACTTAGGAAATTTCTATTAAGGTTTCATCTACTAGGATTTCCCATAGCATGGTTTATACTTAGCAAAGTTCCATGCAAGTCCTATACTTAGAAATATCACTAATGCATAGTGAAAATAATGAGACAAAAGTATGAAGCATCACTTGCCTTTTTGGTAGAGGGTATAAGTTCACTCCTTGTCCTTGCAACAATCACACTCTTCAAGTCACTACAATTCAATCAAGCAAGGCACAATCTCAATCTACCAATCAAGCAAAACATCACATAAAATGATAAAGTCAAAGTAATGCATGCAAGCATGCCAAGCTTTGTTTTATTTGAAAGAGTGGTTCCTAATGGGCCATAAACATTTTTAAAACACCTATTGGTCATTTTATAAAGTGGCAAAGTCATTTGCAAAAGATTTCACTTCATAAACCATTTTCAAAACAAGGTATCATTTTATGTGGTGTAGAAATGTTTTTACTAAGGCATTAATCTATAGGGTTCACAAAATATGTTTTCAAACCATAAAACTTTGTGTTTAGGGTCAGAGAGTTTGGAATAAAACATTTCCCAAAGGTTTTCTTCCAAAACCATTTTTAATAAATAAACCATATTTTTATTTGACTAGAATTGGTTTTAAATCCAAGATTCATTCTTTTGTTTCACCAAATACATTTTTGAATCCACAAAGTGTTTCCTATGGTCAGTAGGTTCAAAACAATCCAATTGCCAAAGATTTTATCCCCAAAATCATTTTAGAATAATTTTTATAACCTAAACAAGCATACACAAGTTTCTGCAAAAACAAACAATTTAACAGAAGCTTTTTACTAAACAAATGGCATAGTTGGCTAGGGCTTGTTCCACTGAATCCATTGATATAAAGTTTGCAAAATTTGGACGTGTAGAACTAAAGTTATGGATTTTTCAAATTTGCAAACAAATCTGATTCTAATTCTGTTTTAAATCAAAAGCTGGGCCACGCGGCGCTTTCCTATTCGTTGGTACCGCTTCGGGCGGATCAGCAACATGAGGCGTTGGATCAAGCTAAATCCACGACACTGGTTGCGTACCCCTTCAGTGTTAAGTGATCTATCGTATCCATTGGATCGTCATCTAACGGCCATAGTCACCCTGACCAAGTTCTGGCGGCGCTCGACAGCTGCGCGCGGCGGCGACGTTCGGCTAGCGGCAGACCTGGCGCTATAGGAAGCTAGGAAGAAGAGATGGCTCACCGTGATCGCAGTGACGTGGGGATGCTCAACCTGCTCGTGGTTGATGAAGGGGCGCACAAGGTTGCGGATAATCGCTCGTCGGAGTTGCGTCTGACGACGGCCACGCTCTGTCGTCGTCGAGGACGGCGCTACGGGTCACGAGGGAGAAAACGGAGAGCACGGTTAGATGCGCAAGGTCATGGCGATGATGCGTGCGTGAAGGGGAAGGAGAGGCGCGGTCAGGTGCTTACCAGAAGCTTTGCCGGAGAGGAAGCAGACGGTGGCGACGGTGGTCATCGTCGTTGCCGAGCCTGCAGAGCACGCGCGGGTGAGCTGGCGACACGGGAAGGTGCGCCTGGGTCTGGGGAATGTGCCTGTGTGCTCAGGGAGGCAAGGGGTGGCGCGGGGTCGCCGGAATTTGCTCGCGAGTTCGTCGGAGCAGAGGGTGGTGCAGGAGGAAATTTGGCAGCCTGGGGGCGCGCTAAGGTCGGGCGACAGAGGGGAACGAGAGAGGAGATGCTGGCGCTTAATTAGGCGTCGTCGCAGGGCCGTTACATGGCGTGGTTAACGCGTATTCACGCCGACATTTCATCGGCAGTAATGGCCAGAGGAGGGGGTGCGCGGTCAGTGGCGGGTGGGGAAGAAAGCTAGGGGGTGGGGCCGTTTCGTCAGCGAAGTGAGAGAGGGGAGTTGGGGTCCACATGTCTGTCACTGAGCGGGTAGGGTGTTTGGTCTGAAACGTTTTTCTGCGTGAGAGGGGCAGTGGGCTGGCTGGGTTTAGTTGGGCCATGCTAGTTGGGCTGGGTCCTTTTCATATTTTTTCTGTTCTGTTTGTCTTTTTCTTTTTCTAATTTGATTTTCTGTTTTGAAATTCAATCAAACAATTCAAACAACAATTCAATTCAAAACTCCTCCAAACTTTGCATTGAGTTTTGGTTCTGTTTAACAACACAAACCAAAGTCCAAAATAAAATAATATTTTTATTCTTTTAGGATCTATTTAATAATTAAATAAATAGACCTTAGTTATTAAATCAAATAGGATTTGATTTATTTTAAAAATCTATTTGAAAACTAAAATAGTACCCAAAATCATTTCAGTAGGTTTTATTTGAAAATATAAAATACTTGGAAAACTTGTTTTAAAATAAATTAACAAGTTTTAGTGTTTATTTAAAATGGGAAAACCTTTACTTCAATAAAATTGGTTTACTAATAAACTCTCATTATTTTATTTAAATAAACATTTTCTCTTTTAATCAAAGAAAAACATTTTATTTCAAAAGCTTGGCCAAGTTTTAATTTGGCTCTATAAAATAATCCTTATTTATACTTCTACCTTTTCATTTGAAAACCAAATCTTTTTATTAAAGATCCAAAAATAGTAATTCTACTTATTAAAATCTTTCTTTATTAATTGTTTATCCTTATAAATCCCTTTAGGATTTATTTGATCAAAATAGGTTTGAAAGCTTGTAATTGGAATCAAAAAGTTTCTTCTCACCCTGAAAATCAACAAAGTTTTATTTTATTCATTTATTTTCACATAACAATATTTGGAAAATCTTGGGATGTGACAGGCTACCACCCTTAAAATAAATCTCGTCCCGAGATTTGGGGAGGCTAGGGTTACAAGTTGGTTCAAAACAACTAGGGTACTACCACCCTTGAAAATTTCCAACTAAATTACATCTTGTCTTACTTGGGATCTTGATGTAACTTTCCTGGACAGAAGTTTGCATAGTGGCCTAGTTCCTTGCATTTGAAACATGTGATAAGGTTGAGGTCTTGAGGTGGCTTCTCTGGACAATATGATGCATAATGTCCTAACTCTTTGCAGTGGTTGCACATCACTTGGCTACATCTTGGGTTTCACTAGCTTTTGTTTGTCTTCTTGGCTCTTCTTCTTTTCTGGACATTCACTGGCATAGTGTCCCATCTCTTTGCAATTGTGACATTGCAACTAGCTTTTATCCTTCTTCTTCTTTTTGGGTCTCTCCAAAGCTAGGAGTTCTTCTAGTTCATGCTCTTCATACCTCACCTCAAAGGTGGGAAATCTTTCTCTCTTCTTGGGGAAGTTACTAGAGATATGACCTTCTTCTTCACAATTAGGGCATTGATCTTCATGCTCCTTGGATATATGACCCTTGTCTCCACAAATATTGCAAGCTTTGGTTCCTTCTAAAATAACATCTTTGTCATCCTTGTTGTCATTTGCTCTTTGGGGAAAGTTTTCTCCCATGTTGATCATTTGAGTAACCAATCCTTGCAACAATTGGGATTGAAGTTTCAAAATCATTTGTATGGCTGGGTCTAGTCCATTGTTGTTGGTTAAAAGCTGAGTTGTCTCTTGGCTCAACTGGGTTTGGGTTACTATGAGTTCTCTCATGTTGTCCTCTTGGTTGTTGTTGTTGTTACCATCCTTGATGTTGGAGTTTCTTGGAGAAGTCATCTGTTTGGGTTGGATTGGGATTAGAATAGGCAAAAATAATTCTAAGGGAATAATTCTAATCACACACTTCACATTTCACACAAACAATGTGCAAGCAATCACAATCAAACACTCCTTTCAAACACAAGTTTCCAAGCATATTCTTAGGCAACCAAAAATATTTTTTTGTACACCACATAAGTTGGTGGGTTTGACTTAACTAAATATGGTGGTCCATCTATTTGGTTCACTTGTGATCTTTCCATCTTTCTTGGTTGATTCCTCTTGCTTGAGATCATGGTTTCCTTGGGAAATCTCTTGGTCACAAAACCTCAAAGGTGATGAGGGCTCCTTCTAAGTTGTGTTTCCTTAGTCTCCAAATCTTGAGCAAGATTTCTTGTCTCACTTGTCCTTAGTGATATCCAAGAGTGAAGTCCTTGGTGGAAATGCTGAAGATGTTGAAGTCATTAGAGTTGAAGATGTTTGAAGTCATTAGAGTTGAAGATGTTGAAGTCATTAGATTTGAAGATGTTGAAGTCCTTTGCACATGGTGAAGTCTTTGGCCATGGGGTAGGTTTTATCCATCAAGTTTGAAATAGAAGAGATGTAGAATCAAAACCAAAATGGTTGAGGAAAGAGTTTACAAGATTGTTTGTAAATAAGTTTTGGAACAAATAGAACTCCTATTTTTCTAAGGGGTTTTGTCCAATCCTAGGTTTACAAATCCTACAGGCAACACAATGCTCTGATACCATCTGTAAGGTTCCCAACCTTTAATAAGGTAGAGATCCCTGTGTTTACAATGCTAGTCCCTGGATCAATAGCTAGCATCCACAGTTAAGATGTAATATCAAGAAACAAAGGTCATAATACAACTTTATAACCAGGAATAACATAATTTATTACATCTTACATAGCTCATTTGGCTATTACATTACATTGCAGCAGAATATCTATAAGCACGGGGTCCTTCATCTTCAAAGTGCCACAGGCAGACATGTTGGTTGTAGACTTGTAATCCTAATCATTAAACTTCACTAATATCAAACAAACCTGCAACATAACAAGTTACAGCCACAAGGGTCAATACATTTGAATTGTATTGGCAAGTGATACTATGGTAGTATAGTGGAGTCTATCAACTATATGCATTTGGCTAAGTGGAGCTTAGGCTTGCTTTGCTCAAAATAGATTTTCCTTATCATTTGAAAACACTAAGTTTTTGCTTTGACAAAATCACCCAAGGAATCTACCAATCAAAGATTGAAGATCCTTTAACCCTTGTTCAACCACAAGTTTTTAACTTAGAAATTTGGATGATGAGATTCTTGATAGCTTCCATGTATTGATGCTCAAATTGTCCTTTACCAGGGACATGGCTAAGTACTTAGATTTTACACTCTGCAGAGGTGGTGCACTTTCCCCACAAGACTTGGTTTCACCAAGACAAAATCTTTCAGAAGCCTTTCCTTAGACCAAATGGACGCGTTCCAACCTATCATCCCACTACCACCAACTGTCCAAAT
Organism: Avena sativa; assembly: GCA_916181665.1. Lineage (NCBI taxonomy): Eukaryota > Viridiplantae > Streptophyta > Magnoliopsida > Poales > Poaceae > Avena > Avena sativa. Next base: position 261,848,968 of record OV702284.1, on the reverse strand, counting down.
GGCTAAGTTCTAGCAACCTATATGATCCAGGCAAAGCCCATAATACCAAGTGGTTGCACTTGAAGCTTCTCAACATTTGACATCTCAAATCTCTTTGTTCCTGGGTGGAAATCCACAAGTGTGATACACAAGGTAAACCATAGCCATGGGCCTTGTGTAACCACTCAACCAAAAACCACCAAGCAAGTCCCTTTCCACCCAGGTGATTCATTATCTTAGTTGTTTTATTAAACAAAAAACACAAGTCCTCAGACTTAGAAATTTTTCCATAGTATGAATGTATATATTCCACCCTTGTTTTCTATTAGCTAAGCTAAGCATGATAATAGTAGGGATCTTAACTTAGGAAATTTCTACTAAGGTTTCATCTACTAGGATTTCCCATAGCATGGTTTATACTTAGCAAAATTCCATGCAAGTCCTATACTTAGAAATATCACTAATGCATAGTGAAAATAATGGGACAAAAGTATGAAGCATCACTTGCCTTTTTGGTAGAGGGTATAAGTTCACTCCTTGTCCTTGCAACAATCACACTCTTCAAGTCACTACAATTCAATCAAACAAGGCACAATCTCAATCTACCAATCAAGCAAAACATCACATAAAATGATAAAGTCAAAGTAATGCATGCAAGCATGCCAAGCTTTGTTTTATTTGAAAGAGTGGTTCCTAATGGGTCATAAAAATTTTTAAAACACCTATTGGTCATTTTATAAAGTGGCAAAGTCATTTGCAAAAGATTTCACTTCATAAACCATTTTCAAAACAAGGTATAATTTTATGTGGTGTAGAAATGTTTTTACTAAGGCATTAATCTATAGGGTTCACAAAATATGTTTTCAAACCATAAAACTTTGTGTTTAGGGTCAGAGAGTTAAACATTTCCCAAAGGTTTTCTTCCAAAACCATTTTTAATAAATAAACCTTATTTTTATTTGACTAGAATTGGTTTTAAATCCAAGATTCATTCTTTTGTTTCACCAAATACATTTTTGAATCCACAAAGTGTTTCCTAGTGTCAGTAGGTTCAAAACAATCCAATTGCCAAAGATTTTATCCCCAAAATCATTTTAGAATAATTTTTATAACCTAAACAAGCATACACAAGTTTCTGCAAAAACAAACAATTTAACAGAAGCTTTTTACTAAAAAAATGGCATGGTTGGCTAGGGCTTGTTCCACTGAATCCATTGATATAAAGTTTGCAAAATTTGGACGTGTAGAACTAAAGTTATGGATTTTTCAAATTTGCAAACAAATCTGATTCTAATTATGTTTTAAATCAAAAGCTGGGCCACGCGGTGCTTTCCTATTCGTTGGTACCGCTTCGGGCGGATCAGCAACATGAGGCGTTGGATCAATCTAAATGGCACGGCACTGGTTGCGTACCCCTTCAGTGTTAAGTGATCTATCGTATCCATTGGATCGTCATCTAACGACCATCGTCACCCTGACCAAGTTCTGGCGGCGCTCGACGGCTGCGCGCGGCGGCGACGTTCGGCTAGCGGCGGAGCTGGCGCTAGAGGAAGCTAGGAAGAAGAAGAGATGGCTCACCGTGATCGCAGTGACATGGGGATGCTCAACCTGCTCGTGGTTGATGAAGGGGCGCACAAGGTTGCGGTTAATCGCTCGTCGGAGTTGCGTCTGACAACGACCATGCTCTGTCGTTGTCGAGGACGACGCTACGGGTCACGAGGGAGCAAACGGAGAGCACGGTTAGATGCACAAGGTCATGGCGATGATGCATGCATGAAGGGGAAGGAGAGGTGCGGTCAGGTGCTTACCAGAAGCTTTGCCGGAGAGGAAGCAGATGGTGGCGACGGTGGTCGTCGTTGTTGCCAAGCCTGCAGAGCACGCGCGGGTGAGCTGGCGACACGGGAAGGTGCTCCTAGGGTCTGGGGAATGTGCCTGTGTGCTCAGGGAGGCAAGGGGTGGCGTGGGGTCGCCGGAATTTGCTCGCGAGTTCGTCGGAGCAGAGGGTGGTGCAGGAGAATATTTGGCAGCCTGGGGGCGCGCTAAGGTGGGGCGACAGAGGGGAACGAGAGAGGAGATGCTGGCGCTTAAGTAGGCGTCATCGCAGGGCCGTTACATGGCGTGGTTAACGCGTATTCATGTCGGCATTTCATCGGCAGTAATGGCCAGAGGAGGGGGTGCGCGGTCAGCGGCGGGTGGGGAAGAAAGCTAGGGGGTGGGGCCGTTTTGTCAGCGAAGTGAGAGAGGGGAGTTGGGGTCCACATGTCTGTCGCTGAGCGGGTAGGGTGTTTGGTCTGAAACATTTTTCTGCGGGAGAGGGGCAGTGGGCTGGCTGGGTTTAGTTGGGCCAGGCTAGTTGGGCTGGGTCCTTTTCATATTTTTTTTCTGTTCTGTTCTGTTTGTCTTTTTCTTTTTCTAATTTGATTTTCTGTTTTGAAATTCAATCAAACAATTCAAACAACAATTCAATTCAAAACTCCTCCAAACTTTGCATTGAGTTTTGGTTCTGTTTAACAACACAAACCAAAGTCCAAAATAAAATAATATTTTTATTCTTTTAGGATCTATTTAATAATTAAATAAATAGACCTTAGTTATTAAATCAAATAGGATTTGATTTATTTTAAAAATCTATTTGAAAACTAAAATAGTACCCAAAATCATTTCAGTAGGTTTTATTTGAAAATATAAAATACTTGGAAAACTTGTTTTAAAATAAATTAACAAGTTTTAGTGTTTATTTAAAATGGGAAAACCTTTACTTCAATAAAATTGGTTTACTAATAAACTCTCATTATTTTATTTAAATAAACCTTTTCTATTTTAATCAAATCAAAACATTTTATTTCAAAAGCTTGGCCAAGTTTTAATTTGGCTCTATAAAATAATCCTTATTTATACTTCTACCTTTTCATTTGAAAACCAAATCTTTTTATTAAAGATCCAAAAATAGTAATTCTACTTATTAAAATATTTCTTTATTAATTGTTTATCCTTATAAATCCCTTTAGGATTTATTTGATAAAAATAGGTTTGAAAGCTTCTAATTGGAATCAAAAAGTTTCTTCTCACCCTGAAAATCAACAAAGTTTTATTTTATTCATTTATTTTCACATAACAAGATTTGGAAAATCTTGGGATGTGACAGAAGCAGGGATTTCAAGTCATAAAGAGCTTGCAAAAGATTATGGTACTTACTAGCTTTGAGCCCTCATTGCCCCTATCATAAGCATCTTGAGGTGATTGAGGTTAAAGTGAACAAGGATGGAGTAGATGCTTGACAAAATATAAATTGGCAATCTCATGTCCCTTGAGTACGAGGGCCGCTCCTCATGCTACTAAACTTTAGTTACTGGTAAGTTCTTGTCATTGTAAGTACGTGTGTATCATAAAGAACCGCCAACGGGGTACCCCTTGCACATGATACAGGAGCTATCCCATAATCAAAATGACAAGGCAAGCAGACAGTGAGTATCTCAGCGATCTTTTTATTTGCTATTTGCATAGGTTTTTATTGAGGATGCTTCACAGATTACTCACTATGGTTATGCTGCAAGTTTCCACCATGATTAGGCATGGCTTAGGCTACCGGCCCAGGCATTTCTCTAACACACATACATAACTCCATGGACTTACAAGCTCCCATTTTATTTCACACCGATGACATCCGCAAACAAAAGATCAAGATATCAACTGGATATGTATCCATAAGTGTTAAAAGCGTTTCCCGTGACAACACGGTTCTTCTAATCCCAACGTATAGATGCAAGCATATACAACTTCGATGACACAATGGTTCAAGTTTATCAAGGGCAAGAAAATAAGGTGTGCCATCAAGTTCGTGAGATCTTTACTAACTAGTTTTCACATAACAAAATAATTTTTTTAATTTGGAAGACATATGAAGCTTGAATTTGCTTGGAATAGCAATAATGCTAATAGGTAGATATGGTGGACACAAATGGCATAGGTTTGGTTCAAAGGGGTTGGATGCATGAGAAGTATGCCTTCTCAAAACAGGTTTTTGGCTAGCAAGGCTAGGTAGCAAGCAAAAGAGTTGAAGGAAACTAGCAAATCTACAAGTGATAAAGTCAAACATGCAATCTTCCTTGAAGACACAAAAGATCTTAAATAAAGAATACTAGCTTATGAGCCAATCAATAAAGAAAATAAATGATACGAAATACCTGTAAGCTTTTTCTTTTTTACTTTCAAACCTCAAAAAGTGTTGCTACTAACTAGATCTCGGTTTGCCAAAACCAATTTAGATACTTGATGCTCCTCAATCAGTTTCCTCAAATCCTCAATCTCGAAGGTCAGAGTACGAATCAACTCCTAATTTTGCTCAATGAGGTTCATGATCATATCATACCGAGAGTCACAGTCCTTGCTATTCTTTCCCCACTCTTCCTTCTTAGTGTGTTCCTTCCCTGCATGGTTAGAGCAAGGCAGATCCCAAACCGAGGGCAAGTTCCCTTTGGGCACCTGTTGGTATTGTTGCTCATGTATAAGAGTATGGAAGGGATTCTTGGTATGTGGAGGAGGTGACCGTGGAATGAATACAAGACGTGGAGGCTTCCCTCCTGTAGACATCCGTGCTGTCCTCCTGAGCTTGGTAGGATTTGCCACCACTCCAATGCTTGCGACGGTAGCGCGGGCGTCCGGATGCTCGTCCTCCTCCATGCCTTCTTCATCCCCAACCAATATCTCCTCCTCCTTGGGGTTTTTAGGATCATCCTCTTCGGGCTTCTTGCCTTTGTCATTGGTGGAGACCATGGTGCTCTAAACTTGAGAAGATTTTTTGACAGAAATAGATCGAAACGAAAACACGACGAGAACACGATACATGAACCTCGGGGATCCGGGGGGAGTTATATAGTATGAAGTTTTAAAACATAAGGAAGGTACTGGTGCAAAAACGAGGCGGAGACGGAGCTCAGGGGGCTCACACCCCCTCCAGGCGCGACCAGCTGGGACCCGCACCTGGGGTGGGTGTGGCCACCCCGGCCTCCGTGTCCTCCTCTGTTTCGTTTCGTAACCTTCCGTATGTAATAAAAACATCAAAAATATAAAAAGATTAGGCTTTCACGAACCTTCTGTTTTCACCACTTTTACCTATTCAAAGACGAACTCTGCAAACTCCTTTTCTCCTTCTCCTGGAAATTCCTTTTCTCACAAGGCATTACACAAAGTTCAATGGCAACATTATTGTAAGCAAAAACAATAAACCTTTAGGTTCACACTTCAACTGAAATCGATCAAAACAAAAGCTACTGTAGCAACTCCCCAAAATCCCAAAAAGAATCTGAAAGGGAATCAATATAAGAGGCAAATGCAAATGATGGCAGAAATCTGTCAAAACAGACCAGAATTTAAAGATTGATTTTTTTCGAAAACCTTTTGTTGCTCAAATAAAAAAGTGCAAAACTAATGAAAGTTGGGTAACAACTTGGAGAACAAGCACAGAAAATAAAGCTCCATCTGAAGTTCTGAGATCCTTCACGAATTTTTATAATGCAACACAAAAATTTGTCCCAGGATAGTGATGACCCACAAGTATAGGGGGTGTATCGCAGTACTTTCGATAAATAGGAGTGTCGATCCCAACGAGGAGCAGAAGGTGTTGACTAGTGGTAAGGAGCAGGAAATCTCTGTAAATACTTAGCAAACAGATTTTTAGTAGTTTTCTGATAAGGTAACAAAACAAAGAGCAAGTAACAAAGAACAAACGCAGCAAGTGGCCCAATCCTTTTTTAGCAAAGGACAAGCAGGTGGAAATACTTATAAAGACCAAACGTTCTCGAGGACACATGGGAATTCTGTCAAGTGCTTTCGCTTCAAATAGCTGAGTACTCTTCTTTGGTGTTGTAAGTGATGTGTGGATGAACCTGTGCTAATGTACCGACCTTACTTGGACTAATACATACTTGTGATTAAACCCCCTGCAAACATCCGTAACTATAGGAAATTAATTAAGATATAAACCTAACCATGGACTTAAACTCTGAGATCCTACGCTCCCTTATGCAATGGTGTCCTAACGGGGGTTTAGGTTTCTGTCACTCTGGCAACCCCACAATTAGTAGCCAAATACACAATGCATTCCCCTAGGCCCATAAATGGTGAAGTATCATGTAGTCGACGTTCACATGACACCACTAGAAGAATAGCACCACAACTTAAATACTAAACCATTGAATAATAACTCAACACAAATCCACTAATAACAACATGACTTCTCCCATGTCCTCAAGAACTAAACGAACTACTCATGAGACATCATATGGATCAAGATCAAAGATGATATGATAATGGATAACAATCTGAACATAAACAATAATTCAATGGTTCCACTCACAAGCATCAACTACAATAGTAATTAACGTCGGGAAAGTTCCCCTAAGAACTAAAGTAATATCCAACACAATTGTTACAGCAGGACGGAGTGATGATGATGGTGCTGGTGGACATGATGGTGTAGATGATGATGATCCTGATGAAGCCTAGCTTTATGACGGTGTTGATGGTGACGATCTCCCCTCTCCGAGAAGGAATTCCCCCGGCAGAAATCTGTTTGCCGGAGAAATCTATCTGTGGTCGCCCCTTCATATTAGGGTTCCATAGGGAAGATATAGGCGAAGGGGCGGAGTCGGAAGCCGGGCAGGTGGGCCACACCTGCCCTAGGCGCGGGGTCAGGTGGGCCCGCGCCTAGGGGGGTGTGGGCCCCGTGCGTCCCCTCTTTGCTCCTTCTTCTGGCTTCCTGAATCTTCTGAAAAAATAATTTGTCCATCCATATGACAGATAGATATACTATGGGCCCTCTCAGTGGAATGTCATCCAATTAGCTTGCAAGCATGTGACTGGCTCACAAGGGATCACATATCACGGGAACGAGAAAAGAGTACTTATCGGTAACGAGGTTGAACTAGGTATGCAGAGATACCGACGATCAAAACCTCGGATAAGTAAACTATCGTGAGACAAAGGGAAATTGGTATCGTATGTAAGTGGTTCATTCGATCGCAAAGTAATCGTAGAAATATGTGGGAGCCATATGAATTTCCAGATTCCTCTATTGGTTATTGATCGGAGAAGTGTCTCGGTCATGTCCGCATAATTCACGAACCGTAGGGAGATACACTTAAGGATTCGATGTTGTTTAGTAGATATGGAATGTTAGTAGGGATACCGAATGTTGTTTGGAGTCTCGGATGGGATCCGGGATATCACGAGGAGATCCGGAATGGTCCGAAGAATAAGATTCATATAAGAAAAGTCCGATTCTGGAGTTTGGGAAAGATTTCGATGTTTTCATCGGAGAGGTTCTAGAAAGTTCACCGATCCGGAAGGAGAATGGTCCATGAATGTGTCATGGGTAAGTGGAATGATTGGATCATATCCTAGATCACTTGGTGTGGGAATTTGCAAGAGAGAATTAAAGCTCTAAATTGAAAGTCAAACGGGAAGTTTGAAAAGTCAAACTGGAACAATGGTTTCCTAGTGGAAGAAGGAACAAGTCCTCCTCTCAATCCAACTTGGGTTTGGGTTTGGATTCAAACCCACCCCTCCCAAGGCTGCCCCTCTCATAAATAGAGGGGGAGGGCTGCCCCAACACTACAAGCCTAGCCCCTCTCCACCCGAGCCGCCGCCGCCGACCCGCCGCCGCCCCGCGCTGCCGCTGCCTTGCGCCGCCGCCGGACCGTCGCTGTCGCCCTATCCGCAACCGACACCTACTCCTCCCGGTCTTCTAAACCCTAGATCACCAGGAAACCCTAATTCCACCATAACTCGCACCGGCTTAGGCGAAGCCCTACGGGATCTACCCTCTACTTCCGACACCACGCCGTCGTGTTGCCGGAATCGCGAGGGGAGAACTACAACCTTCGCTGCCTGCTGGAAAAGGGGAGAGAAAGGTCTTCATCGAGTACCGAACGTGTAACCGACTGCGGAAGCGCTGCCGGAACGCAGCGCCGGAAGGATCGTCTACGTGATCTTGAGATCGGCAAGTGTACGACTACATCACACACGAGAATCTGCTCTCGTTAACCGCTTTGGAATCTTCGAGGGTGAGTGCTTCTATCGACTCGTTGCTACAATCTAGTAGATAGATCTTGGCTTGTTTGTGTGCATGCAGTAGAATTTTTTTGTTTCCCATGCTACGAATCGCTTACAGTGGTATCAGAGCCGTGTCTATATGTAGATCTGTTGCACGAGTAGAACACAATGGTCATTGTGGGCGGTGGTGCTTTTATTATCAATTGCTTTTTGTGTACTTTGCATCTTGCTGTATGATGGGATGAAGCGGCCTGGGCTAACCTTACATGACATCGTTCATGAGACTTTCTCCACGCTTAACATGCAACTTATATTGCATAACTGGCTTTGCGGGTGTCTGTCTCTCCCATCATAGTATATATTCAATTTACAACGGGCACTTGATAGTTCAAGCATCAACGTTGTGGTTCTTGTTCGTAAGTTAGAACGAGACTTATTGAAAGCCCCAAACCACATAAAACATGCAAAGAAAACTAGAGGCGTCTAACTTTGTTTTGCAGGGGTGTGCTGTGATGTGATATGGCCATGATTGTGATTATATATGATGTATGCAATGTTCCTTATTGTAAGTTGGCAACCGGCAGGAGCCATATGGTTGTCTTTTAAATTCCTTTAAGACATGCGTGTCTATTCAAAGTAGTTGTAATAGTTGATGCTGGTGGACGACAACAATGAAGCGGCGCCATTGACCTTGACGCCACACCGGTGATGATGGAGATCATGTTCGTGCTTGAAGATGGAGATCGGAAGCACAAGAAGAAAGGCCATATCATATCACATATTATGAATTGCATGTGATGTTAATCCTTCAATGCATCTTGTATTGCTTAGTTCACGACGGTAGCATTATAAGATGATCCCTCAAGCACACAATTTCAAGTTTTAAAGTGTTCATCCTTAGTAAGCACCGTTGCTAAAGCTCGTTGTTTCAAAGCACCACGTGATGATCGGGTGTGTTAGATTCTGCGAGTGTATACAACGTGAGCAAGCCAGATTTGCTCATGCGGAAGCTAAGGTTTGATATTGACGAGCCTAGCATGTACATACATAGTCTAGGAACACGGATCACCGAAAGGTAAAGCATGAGTCATATAGTAGATATGATGAACATGTTGATTGTTCGCCATTGAATCTACATCAACTCTCGTGATGATCACTAAAACAACGCGAGGGATATAATTTTGAGTGGGAGTTTACCTAGATTAATTTAACTATTAATTAGAACTCAATTTGTCATAAACTTAGTCTAAACTATTGCAAATATGTTCGAGGATCAATGGCGGCCCCTACCATCAATTTTAATGTGTTCCTAGAGAAAGAAAAGTTGAAAAAAATGGAAGCAACTTCGCGGATTGGTTCCGCAATTTGAGGATTGTCCTCAATGCTGGTAATTTGACCTATGTGCTGGATGCACCGCTGGGTAACCAGCCTGCAGTTGATGCTACTGATGAGGTAAAGAATGTTTTCCTCGCTCGGAAGAATCAGTACTCCACAGTTTAGTGTGCTATCTTGTATGGTTTAGAATCAGAGCTTCAAAAAAGGTTTGAGAACCATGACCCACATGATATTGTCCGTGAACTCAAAATGATATTTGAGGCTCACACGGCAGTTGAGAGTTATGAGGCTTCTGAAAAGTTCTTTAACTGCAAGATGGAAGAGGGCAACTCCGTCAGTGCACACGTGCTTAAGATGTCTGGGCACGCAAGCAAGCTTCAAAGCTTAGGTATAGTGATTCCTAATGCTTTGGGGATTCACCGTGTCCTCCAATCACTACGACCGAGTTACAAGAACTTTGTGATGAACTACAATATGCAAAACATGGACAAGTCGTTGCCTGAACTCTTCTCCATGTGAAAGTCTGCAGAAGTGGAGATCAAGAAAGAGCACCAAGTGTTTTTGGTCAATAAGACCACCAAATTCAAGAAGCAAGGCAAGTCTAATAAAAAGGTAAACTTCAAGAAGGGCGGTAAGAAAGTTACCGCGCCGGTGAAGAATACCAAGGCTGGGCCTAAGCCTGATACTAAGTGCTTTTACTGTAAGGGAGAGGGTCACTGGAAGCGGAATTGCCCAAAGTACTTGGCGGATTTGAAGAACGGCAACATCAGGAAGAAAGGTATATCCGATATACATGTTATTGATGTGTATCTCACTAGTACTCGTAGTAGTGCCTGGGTATTTGATACTGGTTCGGTTGCTCATATTTGTAACTCGAAACAGGTGCTGCAGAATAAACGGAAACTAGCGAAGAATGAGGTGACGATGCGCGTTGTAAATGGATCAAAGGTTGATGTGATCGCGGTCGGCACACTACCTCTTCATGTACCATCGGGATTAGTTTTATACTTAAATAATTGTTATTTGGTGCCTGCGTTGAGCATGAACATTATACCCGGATCATGTTTATTGCGAGACGGTTACTTGTTTAAGTCCGAGAATAATGGTTGTTCGATTTATATGAGTAATATGTTTTATGCACATGCACCTTTGATAGATGGTCTATTATTATTGAATCTCGATTGTAGTAATACACACATTAATAACATTGAAGATAAACATTTGAAATTTAGTGATAACTCAACCTATATATGGCACTGTCGTCTTGGTCATATTGGATTGAAGCGTATGAAGAAACTCCATTCCGATGGACTTCTTGAATCACTTGATTTCGAATCACTTGAAAGATGCGAAGCATGTCTGATGGGTAAAATGACTAAGACTCCATTTTCTGGTATGATGGAGCGAGCTACAGACTTATTGGAAATCATGCATACCGATGTGTGTGGTCCAATGAGTGTAGCATCGCGCAGTGGTTATCGCTATGTTCTTACCTTCACGGATGACTTGAGTAGATATGGGTATATATATTTCATGAAACATAAGTCCGAAACTTTCGAGAAGTTTAAGGAATTTCAAAGTGAGGTAGAGAATCAACATAACAAGAAGATTAAATTTCTATGATCTAATCGTGGAGGTGAATATCTAAGTTACGAGTTTGGCGAGTATTTGAAGAAATGCGGAATACTTTCACAATTGACACCGTCGGGAACACCGCAACGTAATGGTGTGTCCGAACGTCGTAATCGAACTCTCTTTGATATGGTTCGTTCTATGATGTCACTTACATATTTACCGCTATCATTTTGGGGTTATGCATTAGAAACAGCCGCATTCACTTTAAATAGGGCACCATCTAAATCTGTTGAAACGACACCGTATGAACTATGGTTTGGGAAGAAACCTAAATTGTCGTTCCTTAAAGTTTGGGGTTGCGAAGCTTATGTAAGGAAGTTACAGCCCGACAAGCTTGAACCCAAAGCGGAAAAATGCGTCTTCATAGGATACCCGAAGGAAACTATTGCGTATACCTTCTATCATAGATCCGAGGGCAAAATCTTCGTTGCCAAGAATGGATCCTTTCTGGAGAAGGAGTTTCTCTCGAAAGAAGTGACTGGAAGGAAAGTAGAACTCGACGAGGTTGTTGAACCTTCTCTCGAACTTGTGAGTAGCGTAGCACCGAAAGTAGTTCCCATGGCGCCTACACGAATAAGAGAGGAAGCTAATGATGTTGATCATGAAACTTCCGTTGAAGTAACTATGGAACCTCGCAGGTCAACGAGAACTCGTACCACTCCTGATTGGTATGATCCCGTTATGAGTGTCATGTTGGTGGACAACACCGATGACCCTGCGACATATGAGGAAGCGATGATGAGCCCAGATTCCAATAAATGGCAAGAAGCCATGAAATCCGAGATTGGATCCATGTAGGAAAACCAAGTAAGGACTTTGGTGGACTTACCGGATGGCCAGAAGGCTGTCGAGAACAAATGGATTTTCAAGAAGAAAACAGATGCTGATGGTAATGTTACTTTCTATAAAGCTCGACTTGTCGCAAAAGGGTTTCGACAAATTCAAGGAGTTGACTACGATGAGACTTTCTCACCAGTAGCGAAGCTAAAGTCTGTGAGGATTATGTTAGCAATCGCTGCATACTATGATTATGAGATATGGCAGATGGATGTCAAAATGGCGTTCCTCAATGGAGACATTGATGAAGAGGTGTATATGATGCAACCCAAAGGTTTTGCCGATCCTAAAGATGCTAACAAGGTATGCAAACTTCAACGGTCCATTTATGGATTGAAGCAAGCATCCCGGAGTTGGAATCAACATTTTGATAAGGTGATCAAAAGCTTTGGTTTTATACAAACTTATGGAGAAGCTTGTATTTACAAGAAAGTGAGTGGGAGCTCTGTAGAATTCTTAATACTATATGTAGATGACATATTGTTGATTGGGAATGATGTAGGCCTTCTTAATAGTGTTAAGGATTATTTGAATAATAGTTTTTCAATGGAAGTTCTTGGCTAAGCAGCTTACATATTAGGCATAAAGATTTATAGAGATAGATCGAGACGCCTAATATCATTGTCACAGAGTACATATTTGGACAAATTTCTAAAGAGGTTTGGAATGGAAGATAGCAAGAAAGGGTTCTTGCCCATGTTGCCCAATTCGACCTTGAGTAAAACTCAAAGTCCTGCAACGGCAGAAGATAGAGAAAGGATGAGTAAGACTCCCTATGCCTCAGCCATAGGATCTCTTATGTATGCCATGCTATGTACAAGACCCGACATTGCATATGCTGTTAGTTTGACTAGCAGATATCAAAGTGATCCAGGAGTGGATCATTGGATAGCAGTCAAAAACATCCTTAAGTACTTGAGAAGAACTAAGGATATGGTTCTTTCTTATGGAGGTGATGAACAACTCGTTGTTAATGGTTACACCGATGCTAGTTGGAACACCGATCGGGATGATTTTAAATCACAATCTGGATACGTATTTACTTTGAATGGTGCAGCAGTTAGCTGGAGGAGTGCAAAGCAAAGCATTGTGGCGAGATCTTCAACTGAATCGAAATACATAGCTGCTTCGGAGGCTTCACAAGAGGCGATATGGATGAAGGAGTTCATTACAGAGCTCAGTGTGGTTCGAAGTGCGCTGGACCCAATGTCTATCTATTGTGATAACATGGGCGCCATAGCCAATGCGCAAGAACCAAGGTCACACAAGAAGCTGAAGCATATCAAGCTACATTTTCATGCTATTCGAGAGCATGTCCAAGATGGTGACATAAAGATTTGCAAAGTACACATAGATCTGAATGTGGTGGATCCGTTGACTAAACCTCTCCCGAGGGAAAAACATGACCAGCACCAAACCGCCATGGGTGTTCGGTATATTACCATGTAATCTAGATTAGTTGACTCTAGTGCAAGTGGGAGACTGTTGGAGACATGCCCTAGAGGCAATAATAAAAGTGGTTATTATTATATCTTTGTGTTTATGATAAATGTTTACATTCATGCTATAATAGTATTAACCGGAAACATTAATACTTGTGTGATTTGTAAATTAAATTAGAGTCCCTAGTAAAGCCTCTTTATAATACTAGCTTGTTGGTTAATAGATGATCGTGGTTTCTCGATCATGAACATTGAGATGTTATTAACAACGAGATCATATCATTAGGATAATGGTGGATAAGCGTAGCATAAAGATCAAGTCATTTTAATAGTTCGTTTGCTATAAGCTTTTTGATACATAGTAACCTAATTCCTTCGACCATGAGATCATGCTAATCACCATCACCGGAAGGATGCTTTGATGACATCAAACACCACACCGTAACTAGGTGGCTATAAAGGTGGCATTGAGTGTTCTGAAAGTATGTGTTGAGGCACATGGATCAAGAGTGGGATTTTTCCATCCATATGACAGATAGATATACTTTGGGCCCTCTCGGTGGAATGTCATCCAATTAGCTTACAAGCATGTGACTGGCTCACAAGGGATCACATATCATGGGAACGAGAAAAGAGTACTTATCGGTAACGAGGTTGAACTAGGTATGCAGAGATACCGACGATCAAACTTCGGATAAGTAAACTATCGTGAGACAAAGGGAAATTGGTATCGTATGTAAGTGGTTCATTCGATCGCAAAGTAATCATAAAAATATGTAGGAGCCATATGAATTTACAGATTCCTCTATTGGTTATTGATCGGAGAAGTGTCTCGGTCATGTCCGCATAGTTCACGAACCGTAGGGAGACACACTTAAGGATTCGATGTTGTTTAGTAGATATGGAATGTTAGTAGGGATACCGAATGTTGTTCGGAGTCTTGGATGGGATTCGGGATATCACGAGGAGATCCAAAATGGTCCGGAGAATAAGATTCATATAAGGAAAGTCCGATTCCGGAGTTTGGGAAAGATTCCGATGTTTTCATCGGAGAGGTTCTAGAAGGTTCTAGAAGGTTCACCGATCCGGAAGGAGAATGGTCCATGAATGTGTCATGGGTAAGCGGAATGATTGGATCATATCCTAGATCACTTGGTGTGAGCATTTGCAAGAGAGAATTAAAGCTCTAAATTGAAAGTCAAACGGGAAGTTTGAAAAGTCAAACTGGAACAATGGTTTCCTAGTGGAAGAAGGAACAAGTCCTTCTCTCAATCCAACTTGGGTTTGGGTTTGGATTCAAACCCACCCCTCTCATAAATAGAGGGGGAGGGCTGCCCCAACACTAGAAGCCTAGCCCCTCTCCACCCGAGCCGCCGCCGCCGACCCGCCGCCCCGCACCGCCGCTGCCAGCGGCCGCCGCCGGCCCGTCGCCGTCGCCCTATCCGCCGCCGACACCTCCTCCTCCTCCCGGTCTTCTAAACCCTAGATCACCGGGAAACCCTAATTCCACCATAACTCGCACCGGCTTAGGCGAAGCCCTGCGGGATCTACCCTTTACTTCTGACACCACGCCGTCGTGCTGCCGGAATCGCGAGGGGAGAACTACAACCTCCGCTGCCTGCTGGAACAAGGGAGAGGAAGGTCTTCATCGAGTACCGAACGTGTGACCGACTGCGGAAGCGCTGTCGGAGCGCAGCGCCGGAAGGATCGTCTACGCGATCTTGAGATCGGAAAGTGTACGACTACATCACCCACGAGAATCTGCTCTCGTTAACCGCTTTGGAATCTTTGAGGGTGAGTGCTTCTATCGACTCGTTGCTACAATCTAGTAGATAGATCTTGGCTTGTTTGTGTGCATGAAGTAGAATTTTTTTGTTTTCCATGCTACGGACCCCTTACAATTACGATATAGGAAGGTGATGCAAATTGGACGTATCAAATCCCCCCAAGCTTAGACCTTCACTTGTCCCCAAGCGAAAACTGAGCTCTGTAAACATGTCCACAGGTTTATGGAGTAAAGTGTCGATAAAAGAATACGAACAAGAAGCATCACACTTACCATTGCACAACCCATATAAGAAAGCAACTCACCATTATATAACTTAGCTTGCAACAAGTACAATAGTCCCAATAGAGAGGCATAAAGATAAATCATAATTGGAATTGGCAAACTTTTGTTCCTGGTCAGAGAACAGCTGGCAAAAAGTTTCAACAAAAAGCTTTTTGTTGAAGTTTTATAAAAGGAGCACTCTTTTCTCAAAAAGGTGTAACACCCTCAGAATCGGCCCTATGCAAGTTTTAGCGAAACCCGCCAAACCCGCATAGAAACGATTCAAAGGTGCCCACCAGGCACTTTCGTGCGGGTGGAAAACGAAGTAATAACATTACACAACAGTCCTCGATGGGACCCACAGAACAGATATATATATACAGCACGACTCCATGAGTCAAGAATACAGATATAATATTCAAAGATCCAAATCACCTTGAAAATGATAGAGCGTCCGGCTACGGACAAGATGCAAATGGGGCTAAGAGCCCTGAAGAATAACCAATGGCGTCCATAACCCTGCCCAGGCCAAGCCGGAAGGGTAACCCTGCTAACGACGTCGATCTCAAAACCTGCTTAAACAAAAGGGGTGCCGACAAAGGGTAAAGGAAAAAGAGGAGCGTCAGTACTGAGGCCAGTACACGGCGAGGCTAGAATTCGGCGGTCCTCGCCTACATAGGTATGGTGGACTGAAGCGGCAGCGGCAGCATGCACTAAACAACCTATAGAGACTCGGTACAACTGGCGGCTATCAGAGAGGGGTAAGAAAGACCTATTCGGAACCAACCTGATACTACCACCAAGCACACCCATCCTGGTGTTTCCCCCTCGTTACCAAACGAGGAAGTCGACCGAGGAACTCACACCGTTGGCAGTTTTATTTATTCAGTTATCGTTGCAGCGATTACTAGTCAAGTGTAGATAATCATCCTGATAAAATAAGCAGTGGGCACTTTTAGTTGACCATTCCGTTGTAGTTGCGACACTTACTAGTCAAATTCAATTAGCATGAGATAACCCAAAACCCAGCAGTTGTTGGTACTTTTATTTAGCCATTCCGTTGTAGTTGCAATACTTACTAGTCAGGTACAATGGTCGCGAGCGACAACTCAAACAAGCAATTATTGGCAGATTTATTTAGCCATTCCGTTGTAGTGAAGCTGATTACTAGTCATTATAAAGTCAGATTTATAGCACTACTTTAGTTATAGTTGTCTATGATCGAGATACTGTGCTCCAAGTCGTCCATAACCGCGGACACGGCTTTCAGAAAGTTTTACCCGGCCGGGGTGCACAAATAGCAACACACACTCGATCAACCTCGGAAAAACCAAATCAAAACCCAACGAGGCCTTCACGACAAAGCAATCACAGGATTCAGAAATATTTCAGGGGGCCACCCCATTGAGTACACCCGCAACGAAGCTAGCTGACTCCGAGACGGACTCAAGGTTTGCGTCAGTGGCTGTAAACGACTGGGAACCCAAAACTGGGCTTGTCGATACCGCGAAAACACTCCGCTTACCTAAACAGTACAGTGTGCTCCTCGCACAATCGTAATAAAGCAGTACAACATGGCATAGGTACATGATAGTAAATAAAACCTCAAACTAGTTTGTGGCCCCAAGAAATAAGAATGAATCAAGCTCTGGCTCAGGGGGTCCCATAAGCCTCCCGGATGTGGATAGCGCGAATATTCAAGGAACAGGTATCAAGTACTCGGGGTCCTACGGGACACAAGTGGACGGTTAACAACCAAATAACATTTATTGCCCACCTGTGCCTCTGCTTACTTACATCAATTTTAGTTGTTAAACAGTAATTAAAGTGAACAATAAGTAAAGCCATGATCATCGCCAACATCAGACATGCGGCAATACTCCAACAACTGTGGTACATGACGACACGCAACAGCACTAGAGCAAGCGACTACGACGCGCAGGTCCAACTAGCTACCAAACCACAGGTAATAGGATGTGTACAAGGCAATATAAGGCGGCAAGGGATATCACGGATACGGAAACTAGAGCATCGCAACACAGATAGCAATAGATCAACAGGAGGGAATAAATACTATAAAAGTAAGATAGGTAGAAAGGGGGAGATGCTCGCCTGAAAACATTGCCGAAGGTTCATCCGAAGATCGGGCGAAGCTCACATCCACTCAACGGCCTTATCCGCGAAGAAGCAAAACACTAGAAGAAACACCGGATGCAATATTTAATACTACGGCAAAAGATCGGGCATGATGCATGTATGATGAATGGCATGGCAAAGATGCGATGCAATAAGGCAATATTAAGCGGAACCAGGGTCCCGACAATTAATTAATCGGTTCAAGTTATTTATCTACCCCGCAAATTAAATGTTGAATTAGTAAGGCAAGATAAGTTACCGGTTCGCTATACAAATTTAAATGCGGCCAATATGAGACTAGATTTGCCCGCATATGGGCCCCATATTTAATTGTAAGGTGAATCGGCATCATGCCCCCAAACCACACAAATATGCATGCATTATCAATTTAATATGCAACAAGTTTATATTTCATTTTATAAAATAGGGCTCGGGAAGGAATCACACATTAGGGTTGCGAAGGTCTTGGTTCCGGGGGTTCGGGGTCTGGTCTCGGGGTTCAGGGTTCGACGGGATCGTTCTCGGACTCCGGGATTTAGGGCCTTCGGATCGGGGAAGTAGATCTTTTCGCACGAGCGTCAATGCTTCCGGGAAGGAGAACTTGTCGTCCAGGGTCTCGGTGTCCGGGGTGAAGTACTCGGCGTCCTCGAGGGAGTACTTGTCGCACATGTGGTCTTCGGGTTCCATGACGATGATCTTGCCGTTTCGATGTCGGGGTCTTGAAATCCGTGAAGAAAGCCTTGTCGCCCTTGGGTGGAGAACTTGTCATCCCGAGGGTCCGTGGCTTCGGCGGAACGTTCTATGGATCCAGGGTCGAAGAGCTTGGTGTCCGCGAAGGGAACTCGGCGTTTTCGTGTCGAGGTTCTTGGCGGTTATCGGGTTCGGTCTTCGGGGTACATGAGGAGATCTTGGCGTTCCGTGGAGGTGATATTGTCGGCTCCTCCTCAAGGCCTTGGGGTTCGCGCTTCGGGGGTCGGTGACGAGCTTGTGCGGTACTAGGTACCTCATAGCCCTCCTTCGGTTCCTTGATGTCGATGGAGATCTTGGACCTTGACGTCGTGGCGACGGTGTGCATTGGGTCTTGGCCACAAGGGAAGTAGAACTTGGCAATGGACTGAGCACGACATCGTGAGATGCATCAGATAAAGCGACATCCGGACGAGTGCTGGCCGACGGAAGCTCTCCTCCACACGGTGATATCCAACGGAAGGCTCTTGCGTGCTGATACGGCGAGTCCAACTCGAGCCGAGGAAGGACAAGCCCAGGGCGACGCGGGCTGCGTCTCACGGGGCAGCAGCCTCGGGCTAGGGCTCGGAGACGCGAGGCGGCTCAGATGGTAGGCAAGGCAGCGGCGAGCTCACAGGGCGCGCGGGGCCGCTCAGGGACGAGCCGCGGGAGGAGGCGGGGGACCCGGCGAGGCAGAGGGGTGGCTCGGCCAGAGGGCGAGGCTTGCGGGGCGAGGCCGGCGAGGAGCTTGGCGGGACGAGGCCGGCGGGGAGCGTCTGGGAGGCGAGGCCGGCGGGGAGCGTCTGGGAGGCGAGCTCGCGCGGCGGGACTCGCGGCCGAGGTCGACGGCGACCGGGGAGCAGAGGGCGGCGACGCTCTGAGGCGGGCCCGGTGGAGGAGGCGGGGAGCGCAGGCGGCCGAAGGAGAGGCGCAGGCGGCGATGCCAGACGAGGTGGGGGGCGGTCCGGAGCGACGGGGTCGAGGCGCGGAGGCGGAGACGGCCGGAGGCGGGGCGAGGCCGACGGCAGCGGTGGACAGGGGCGGAGGACGGCGACGGGGAGGCTCCCTGGCGGCGAGGCGGCTCCGCTCGGGCGCGAGGTCGGGGGAGCGCAGAGGAGGGTCGCCGGCGAGGGCGGCTCCGGCGACGCCTGGCGAGGGGAGAGGAGGTGGGGCGAGCGCGGGGCGGCGAGGAGGGGACGGCGAGCGGCGGCGAGGGAGCTCGAGGTTGGGGGGGAAGGCGCAAGGCGAGGGCGCGCTGCCGGGCTCGCTGCAGAGAGAGGGGAGGCGGCGACAGAGGAGGGCGACGGGGAGAGGGAGGCGCGAGGAAGGAGGCGGGGTTGGTGGGAGCGGGGCGCGGGCAGGATCCCGAGGCGGGTGGTGGGGCCTGTCGGGCGGCCAGGGGGAGGCAGGTGGGGTGGGAGCGTGCGTGGTGTGCGTGCTGTGTGTGTGCGTGAGTGGGTCTCAGGGGTGAGAGGCGGCGGGTGTGGGGAGAGGTCAGGATGAGGTGGCAAAGTTTGATAGGGTGGGGGGAATGGACAGGGTGACGTGGCGGCATGGGGTTGGAGGGAGTGAGGTGGAGGCAGGGTGGGTAGTTTAGGACTAGGTAGAAAAGGGTTTGGGGTGGACCGTTTTTGTACTAGGGGTGGTCGACTGGGTCGGGTCGGCCCGTTCGACTGCCCCCTAAAATAATATAACTTTTATTTAATTTGCAATAAACTTTTGTAAATAGTTTTTAGACAAACAAAATATCCGGAAGCATCCGGGGTTTAATTTGAAATAGAAGGAGGGCTAGTTTCAGAAAACAGTAGACTTTCGCAACATAGTTTCAAGTAAAATAATATGCATGATGATGACGATGCTCAAATGCAATGTGGCATGATGACATGAGCATGCGGTCATGATGATGCAATGCACAAAAACAACGCGATTTTCTAGTAGTGGTTTTTGCGGGATGCCACAAAAGGTTTTTCAATGAAGGCTTTCAAAGTAATACTCAATAGATAAGGGTCTTGTGCAAACAAGGAAGATAGAGAACATGATTGAATAAATCACCATATGAATGCTTGAAACACAACAACTCAAATGCTTGCTAGAGATAGAGAGGAAGTAGGTTTACTGACTCAACTTGATAAATAGGAGAAAGGTCCCTTTATAGAGGGTAGCAGGGATTACAAGTCATAAAGAGCTTCCAAAAGATTATGGTACTTACTAGCTTTGAGCCCTCATTGCCCCTATCATAGGCATCTTGAGATGATTAAGGTTAAAGTG
The DNA here is from genome assembly GCA_916181665.1 of Avena sativa. Lineage (NCBI taxonomy): Eukaryota > Viridiplantae > Streptophyta > Magnoliopsida > Poales > Poaceae > Avena > Avena sativa. Next base: position 261,828,508 of record OV702284.1, on the reverse strand, counting down.
CACAAAGATGGAGTATATGCTTGACGAAATATAAGTTGGCAATCTCATGTCCCTTGAATATGAGGGCCACTCCTCATGCTACTCAACTTTGGTCACCGGTAAGTTCTTGTAATTGTAAGTACATGCGTATCATAGAGAACCGCCAACGGGGTACCCCTTGCACATGGTACAGAAGCTTTCCCATAACCAAAATGACAAGGCAAGTAGGCAATGAGCATCTCGGCGATCTTTTTATTTACTATGTGCATATATTTTTATTGGGGATGCTTCATAGATAGCTCACTATGGTGATGCTGCAAGTTTCCACCATAATTAGGCATGGCTTAGGCTAGCGGCCCAGGCGTTTCTCTAACACAAAATACAGACTCCATGGACTTACAAGTTCCCTCTTTATTTCACACCGTTGACATCCATAGACAAAAGAACATGATATCAACCGAGTACAAAGTACAGGTGCAATGTTGAAAACGTGCCCCGTGACATCACGGTTCTGCTAATTCCAACGTATAGATGCAAGCATATACAACTTCGATGGCACAATGGTTCAAGTCTATTAGGGGCAAGAAAATAATGTGTGCCATCAAGTTCGTGAGAGATTTACTAACTAGTTTTCACATAACAAAATACTTTTTAATTCGAAAGGTAGATGAAGCTTGAGAATTTGCTTGGAATATCAAAAGCTACTAGGTAGATATGATGGACACAAATGGCAAAGGTTTTGGTTAAAGGGTTTGGAAACATGAGAAGTATGCCTTCTCAAAACAGGTTTTTGGCTAGCAAGGCTGGGTAGCAAGCAAGAGAGTTGAAAGAAACAAGCAAACATACAAGTAATAAAGCCAAACATGCAATCTTCCTTGAAGACACAAAAGAACTTAAATAAAGAATACTAAGCTTATGAGCCAACAAGAAAGAAAACAAATGATACAAAATACCTGTAATCTTTTCTCTTTTTCTTTCAAACCTCAAAAAGTATTGCTACTGACTAGAACTCGGTTTGCCAAAACCAATTTAGATCCACTTGATGATCGCAAAGTGATGCCAATACTGGTCAACAAGATCCATCATATAATAGAGATTGCAAACTAAAATAAGAAGTGCAAAAGGTAAAAGATGAAACTTCTCATTAATATTCCAATAAAGGCACTCACACCAACGGATACATAGATAACCAACTAAAGGAGATATACTTACACATGCAAACCGAACTATAAGATAACTTCTCTACTAAAGATATGAATCCACTAAAAAGGTAAAAGATAAAAGATAATGGTGGTGATACCGCGACACTCCCCCAAGCTTGGAACAAGCCAAGGGGATGCCAAACCTGATGACAAATTACTCCTTCGGTGGTGGTGGTGTTCTATTGATAATCTCTTCAATAAGTTTCTTCAAATCTTCCAAATCGAAGGTCAGAGTATGAATCAATTCCGAATTATGCTCAATGCAGCTCGTGATCAATTCGGATCGAGGATCCCAGTCCTTATTATTCTTCCTCCACTCTTCCTTCTTAGAGTGTTCCTTCCCTGCATGGTTAGAATGAGTGGTACAAGGAGGAAGTGTCCGTGGAGAGAGGATATGACGTGGAGGTTTCCCTCCTGTAGACATCCGTGATGTCCTCTTAAGATTGGTAGGTTTTGCCACCAATCCAATGCTTGCGACGATAGTGCGTGTGTCTGGTTGCTTGTCCTCCTCCATGTCTCCTTCATAACCTACCAAAATCTCCTCCTCCTTGGGTTTGCGAGGATCGTCTTCCTCGGGCTTCTTGCCTTTGTCATTGGCGGAGACCATGGTGCTCTAAACTTGAGAAGTTTTCCTGATAGAAACAGATCGAAACGAAAAAACGATGAGAACACTATGCACGAACCTCGGGGGATCCGGGGGGTTATATATTATGAAGTTTCAAAGCATAAGGAAGGTTTTGACACGGAAACGAGGCGTAGTCGGAGCTTGGGGGTGGCACACCCCCTCCAGGAGTGGCCAGGCAGGGGCCCGTGCCTGGGGTGGGTTTGTACACCCCGGACTCCGTCTCCTCCTCTGTTCCGTCTCATAACTTCCCTTATGTATTAAAAACATCAAAAATATAAAAATATTAAGGTTTCACGAACCTTCTGTTTTCACCACTTTTACCTATTCAAAGACGAACTCTGCAGACTCCTTTCCTCCTTCCCCTGGAAATTCCCTTTCTCTCAAGGCAATACACAAACTTCAATGGCAACATTAGTGTAAGCAAAAACAATTAACCTTTAGGTACACACTTCAACTGAAATCCATCAAAACAAAGGCTTCTATAAGAGGCAAATGCAAATGATAACAGAAATCTGTCAAAATAGACCAGCAGGTAAAGATTGATTTTTTTGAAAACCTTCTGTTGCTCAAATAAAAAAGTGTAGAACTAATGAAAGTTGGATAACAACTCGGAGAACAAGCTCAGATAAATACAGCTCCATCCGACGTATTGAGCTCCCTCACGAATTTTTACAATACAACACAAAAATCTGTCCCAGGACATCCACTTTTCACAACTCCTCTACTTCACAAAAGTAGTTGAACTTGACACAAAAACCAAAACAAAAAGTACAAGGAGCGGTTATTGCAGAGGTAATAACTTCCAAGACTCGAAAAAACTCTTGGGTTATCTCCCAACAAGTACTTTTCTTTATTGCCTTTAAGTTAAGCTTGAAAGTCTCAAAGATGCTCACAAAGGAGATATAACTCTGGAGTGAAAACGAGCATCAAGAAGCAAATAACCAACACACTTGAGTCTAACCCACTTCCTATGCATGGGAATGTGATGAGAAAACAAATTGTTGAAACAAAAAGCCACGAGCATAGGAAGACAAAACAGATGCAACGTCAAAGCTTTCAACATAAAACGGGGAAACTTAACATTATTGAGAAGCATAAAACCATGTTTCCCTCTCTCATCATAACTTTCAGTAGCACTTTGAATAAAGTTGACAATATAACCATCAAAGGAATCAATTTTATCACAAGGATGAGCATACTTACAGTCACAAAAGAGAGGCCCAAGGTCATAAACTGAATCAATAGAAGCAAGTTGTTCCATCCTGAAATCTTTATTAGGCAAGCTATTTTCACAAGGAGATTTAGCAAATTTGGAAAATTTAAACTCATAAGAATCTCCATCAAACTTAGTTAAAACTTTCTCCTTCTTACAATCTATAATAGCTCCACAAGTATTCAAGAAAGGTCTACCAAAAATGATAGGACAAGTTTTTCTAGCTGCAGAATTAAGCACTAGAAAATCAGCAGGATACTTAATCTTACCACAAAGAACCTCCAAATCTCTTACAATACCAATAGGGCAAATGGTTTCCTTATTTGCAAGGTGGATAACCACATCAATGTCCTCAAGCTCACAAGGACCAATTTCATGCATAATTTCCCTGTAAAGCTCATAAGGAATAGCACTAGAACTAGCACCAATATCACATAAACCATAGTAGCAATGATCACCAATTTTAACATAAAGCACATGAACACTAGCTTTTTATAGATTTACTAGGATGAGAGATAATATTAGAAGCGTCTTCACAGAATACAATGTGCTCATCTTCTATATTTCTAGTGACAGGGTCTTTCACAATAGCTACCACAGGTTCAATATTCAATTGCTCAACAAGCTCCACAGTTTTCTTAGTACCTTTATTATCTGCACTAATCATCATAGAATACTCCTTTACCTTAGTTGGGAAAGGTATTTTCTCAACATAAGGTTTAGGCACAATATGATTAGTAGTACAAACTTGAGTACTTCTAACAGGAACATGACTAACAACATCTTTATAAGGTGCATGGTACTTGTTCCACTTCTTCTTGGGAATTTCTATGTAAGAGGCAAAGGCCTTAAAACAGTTGGCAATACTTTGGGAATCAAGACCGAACTCATTGATAATATCACGGAAGTCATCAGTTCCCATAAAAGATTTTATGCATTCATAATCATAGTTTATACCTGACTTTCTTCCTTTGTCATTCTCCCAAGCTTCGGCATTTTCTTGAATATGGTCCATTAGATCCCATTTATCTTCTTCCTTCATACGTGTGAATGATCCAGCATAAGAAGCATCTAATAAATCTTTATCATGAAGAGAAAGCCTAGCATAAAAGTTATTGATAATAATATTGTTAGGGAGTTCATGAATAGGACATTTAAGCATTAGTAACTTCAATCTCCCCCAAGCTTGAGCTGTACTCTCTCCATCACGAGGCCAAAATTTATATATCAGATTTCTATCCTTATGAATCTCACTGGGAGGATAGAATTTAGAATAAAAGAGAGAGGCCATTTCTTCCCATTCCATGGATTGTCCATTCTTCAGCAGCTTATACCATTCATCAACTCTCCCTTTCAAGGATATGGAGAGTAACTTCTTCACCTGTTCAGTTGTGATACCTGCACACTTAAACAACCAGCATAATTCATGGATAAAAAGCAAGTGATCACCAGGATGGATAGTTCCATCCCCAAAATAATATTTATCCATAACACGATCAACAATACTTGTAGGTATCTTAAAAGGATCTATCTCAACAGGTGGTGGTTCATATACTACCCTAGCAGTGGTAGTAGTTTTCCCAAACAGAAAACCAAGTGGGTTATATATTGGAAACAAAGTAACAAGCAGCAGCAAAAAGCAATACTCATAGTAGACGTTTCCTTTACCAGTTCCACTCTTCAATAGCACTTCACTCCCCGGCAACGGCGCTAGAAAATAGTCTTGATGACCCACAAGTATAGGGGGTCTATCGCAGTACTTTCGATAAATAGGAGTGTCGATCCCAACGAGGAGCAGAAGGTGTTGACTAGTGGTAAGGAGCAGGAAATCTCTGTAAATACTTAGCAAACGGATTTTTAGTGGTTTTCTTATAAGGCAACATAACAAAGAGCAAGTAACAAAGAACAAACGCAGCAAGTGGCCCAATCCTTTTTTAGCAAAGGACAAGCCGGTGGAAATACTTATAAAGACCAAACGTTCTCGAGGACACATTGGAATTATGTCAAGTGCTTCCGCTTCAAATTGCTGAGTACTCTTCTTTGGTGTTGTAAGTGTTGTGTGGGTGAACCTATGCTAATGTACCGACCTTACTTGGACTAATACATACTTGTGATTAAACCCCCTGCAAACATCAGTAACTATAGGAAAGTAATTAAGATATAAACCTAACCACAGCCTTAAAATCTGAGATCCTACGCTCCCTTATGAAATGGTGTCCTAATGGTGGTTCAGGTTTCTGTCACTCCGGCAACCCCATAATTAGTAGCCAAATACACAATGCATTCCCCTTGGCCCATAAATGGTGAAATATCATGTAGTCGACGTTCACATGACACCACTAGAAGAATAGCACCACAAATTAAATACTAAACCATTGAATAATAACTCAACACAAATCCACTAATAACAACATGACTTCTCCCATGTCCTCAACTAAACGAACTACTCACGAGACATCATATGGATCAAGATCAAATATGATATGATAATGGATAACAATCTGAACATAAACAATAATCCAATGGTTCCACTCACAAGCATTAACTACAATAGTAATTAACACCGGGAAAGTTTCCCCTAAGAACTAAAGTAATATCCAACACAATTGTTACAGCGGGACGGAGTGGTGATGATGGTGCTAGTGGAGATGATGGTGTGGATGATGATGATCCCGATGAAGCATAGCTTAATGACGGTGTTGATGGCGACGATCTCCCCTCTCCGGGAAGGAATTCCCCCGACAGAAATCTGTCTGCCGGAGAGATCTTTCTCTCTCTCGGTGTTTTCCACCCCAGAGGCGATGGAAATCTATCTGTGGTCGCCCCCTTCATATTAGGGTTCCATAGGGAAGATATAGGCGAAGGGGCGGAGTCGGAAGCCGGGCAGGTGGGCCACACCTGCCCTAGGCACGGGGTAAGGTGGGCCTGCGCCTAGGGGGTGTGGGACCCCTGTGGCCCTTCTTCGCTCCTCCTTCTGGATTCCTCAATCTTCTGGAAAAATAATATTTTCCCATATTTTTCTGGTATTTTTCCGATCTTCGCGAAATTGCATCAAAACGCCTTCTTTTCCATCAGAATCCAGACTCCGGCAGTTCATCCTCCAAGAATCATCCAACATGCATAAACAGTGGAAAAGACATAAGTAATACCTCATAATAAGACATATATCAATGAATAGAGGTAAATTATGATATAAGAAGGTGATGCAAATTGGACGTATCAGACAGCCACTTTTCACAACTCCTGTACTTCCCAAAAGTAGTTTAACTTGACACAAATACCAAAACAAAAAGAATAAGGAGCGGTTATTACTGAGGTAATAACTTCCAAAACTCAACAAAACTATTGGTTTATCTCCCAAGAAGTACTTTTATTTAATGCCTTTAAGTTAGGATTGAAAGTTTCAAAGATGCTCCCAAAGGAGATATATATTTGAAGTGAAAAGAGCATCAAGAAGCAAATAACTAAAACATTTGAGTCTAACCCACTTCCTATGCATGGGGGTATCATGAGAAAACAAATTGTTGAAACAAAAATTCACTAGCATAGGAAGACAAAAAAATGCAACTTCAAAGCTTTCAACATAAAACGGGGAAACTTAACATTATTGAGATGCATAAAACCATGTTTCCCTCTCTCATAATAACTTTCAGTAGCCCCTTGAATAAAGTTGACAATATAACTGTCACATGAAACAACTCTATCATCAGGATGAGCATACTTACAGTCATCAAAAAGAGGCCCAAGGTCATAAACCGGATCTGACGAGGTTTGATCTCATCAATGCCCATTGTTATGGACTTGGGTTTTGGAGAAGATGGGGATGCTGGAGATCAATCAACACGGGGACACAAGGTTTACCCAGGTTCAGGCCCCCGGAGGGAAAACCCTACTCCTGCTTGTCTGCTCTTGATTACGACGGAACCGAAGGTTACAGGGGTGCGCAGATGCAATCTGGCGTGGAGGTGTGTATGCGAAAGTATGAGGAGAAGATCTAGGTCGTGCCCTCCTAGCCTTTATATAGACTTAGGCAGGTCCCGGGCACGGACCTAGTCGGTTACAGGTTCTAGGGTTTTACCCCTTTGAATTTCCTATCTACTCTAGTCTTGCTCTCCAAGGATCCGAAAGCGTCATGGGCCTTGGCCACCCGAAAATCTTCATGGGCCGGCGTATAATTGCTGTGGGACTTCCTTGGGCTGGACCAGGTATGCTGAGATCATGTACCCGCGGGGTATAACCATGTCAGTAGCCCCCGAGTGTTCAGTCGAATCATAGATTCGGCTGAGGACTCGGCAATCTTTCGGGTGCAAATATGTATTTCAATAGTTCATGTGTAGGGATTGTTGATGCGTGTGCCTGACTCACCCGATGGATCAGGGTTAGTTAACTGTCTTAGGACGAAACAACACGATCTTCTTCAGGTTCGAATCCCTCAACTCGAACCTGGAACATATGCTGGTGTAATTCGACTCAGGCCGCGAAAGACTTACAGGAGTGGAATTCCAGTGAATTTAATTGATGTACCCAACGCGTCCGTCGGGATTTTTCATTGCACCTGTTAGCACGGGTTTTCACTAGCAGAGCGCAGTCGTGTATGTTGCCAGGCCATCAGATGGTATCTGTAGGTCTTATCTTTGTGTTGTAGACACAACATCCGAATGTTTATCACTGCGGAGGTGTTTCAGGTGGCCAAGGAGGATGCTACTCACTTAGCGTTTAATTGGGGCAGAGTTGCCGAAAAGTTTTGCATGTTGATCCGAAGGATCGCAGTCGAAGAATTTATAGGGTGCACGGCCAGCGCTCCCTATGGGAGTAGCCCCCGAGTGTATGTTCGAGTCGTAGACTCGAGCTGAGACTTTTATTCAGCCGTTGTTTCGCTTCAGGTCCGTAGGACACAAAAAATTTCGGATGATTAAATCCGTCCTCCCTATGGGAGTAGCCCCCGAGTCCATAGTGGAGTCGTAGACTCGACGAGGGACTCGAAGTAACAGTTCGCTTCTATTCATCTTTCGGGTGTGCGGCCAGCGCTCCTGATAGGAGTATCCCCCGAGTAATTGGTCGAATCGTAGATTCGAGTGAGTACTCTTAGCTTTGAAGCCCAAGAAATTGTGGCTGTTGCTAGTGTAGCTTTTGATGACGTCAGTGCTACGATCGATGACCTCAACCGCCTGCTGCGCCAGAGATGACTTGACTGGACGAACATGGGTCCCACTGTCTGACCTTGAATTGACCGGTCACACGCGGCGTGGAGATAATTACGGCGTCGCCTCGATTTTCACGCGTAGTGGACGGCGTGTTAACGACGGTTCATTGTGATGCTAACACGTGTATGGCCAAATCTGCCATTGGCGTTAGGTCTTCTCGATGGACGGTTGTCATTCGTCGTCTTCGTTGTTAAAATCATTGGGGAAAGCTGCAGTTTGGTTTCACCGCATATATTCTTGTTTTCACTGCTTCCTTGTGCTCTAAGAGTTCTTGCTGCGCGCTGGAATATCCTTGCACATTTCCTTCTTCCCTTCTGCGCTCTCACCGCCGGCGCCGCCGCACCGCGATGGGGAAAACGAAGAAGTCATCATCTGCGGCTGGTACCAGAGCCGCCGGAGGAAAAAAAGGCGCCACCGCTACCCGTGTCACCGACGGTGGTTGGCGGCGATCAGAGACGCGTGAGAGTGACCTCCGCAGGCTTCGCGAGCGGGGCTTGATCCCGCAGGATAGGGAGGTCATCAAACTCCCAGGCAACGAGGTAATCCCCTATCCACCCGCTGGGTATTGGGTTATGTTCCTTGCCTTCTTTATTCGCGGGTTTTCCTTCCCAGTCCATGACTTCCTTCGTGGGCTGATCTTTCTCTATGGCATCCAACTGCATCATCTTTCCCCCAATTCTCTTCTTCACATTGCTTGTTTTATCACCCTCTGCGAGTGCTGGCTCGGCATTGAGCCTCACTTTGGCCTCTTCCGGAAACTCTACACCGTGAAGAGGCAATCTGGTTTGGATGGTGTTTATCCCATTGGGGGTTGCATCATCTCCCTCAAGGCCAATATTCTTTTCTTTTCTTATTCCATGTCCGAATCTGTCTAGTACTGGCGGAGGCGATGGTTTTACATTCGCGACTCCACAGTGGCTGGGCAGCATTTTGGTCTTGCTCCTTTCGACTCCTCCCAAATAATCGAGCCGAAGAGGTCTTGGAAAAACCAGATCTTGGACGGTGAGGTAGCGGAGATAGAGGCCCTCTACCGTCGGGTGGAGGATCTCCAGCTGATTCCGGAGAAAGAAGTGAACAGTGTGGATATCATCCACACGTTTCTCGAGCGTCGGGTGCAGCCCCTCCAGGCTAGGGCGCACCCAATGTTTCTTTATGCTGGGCGCCGTGATCCGACGCGAGTTTCGGCCGAGAAACTCTCCCAGGGAGATCTCGACAGGGCCCTTCGTACGCTGCTGAAGTTCAAGGCTGGAGAGGATATCCCGGGGAAGTCGCTGACTCCTCCGTTTTATTCTTCACTTCCTGTTCCACAGGTGTAGATTCGTGCGCGTAGCACTTTTGTTGGCTGCATGTTTATTTTCTCTTGTTTGCTAACAACGTCTCTTCTTTTCTGTAGAGCTTCAAAGTGCTGGGCATGGTGCCACCATTGCTCGAAATCTTCCCGGATGCTCCGGATAATGATGTGGTGGATTCCATGTCTGAGCTGCCGTCGGCACGATCTCCGGCTGAAGAGGCCAATGAGTCGAGCGAGGACCTCACTCGCAAATGATCGCGGAGCTCCAGAGAGTCTTCGGATGCTTCGACTCCTCCAACTCCTAGGAATCCTCTGTGTCTTGAGCACCATAGTGATGGGCATGGAGGCTCTTCCTCCCCTATTCCTGCTCTTCCTGTGTGGGCTGTAGCGCCGCACCCGCCAGCGAAGCGGAAGAAGGAAGAAAAGAAGGAAGAGAAGAAAGAGAAGAAGAGGGTCCGAAGGACCCCTCCTATTTTCAACCCGAGTGAGCTTGACTCGTAAGTTTCTGCTGCACTGCATTTTCTTTTCTTTTTTCCTTTGTTTTTGTACTAATTTGTTCGTGTGCAGGCACTCTTCCAACGAGTCTTCTAGCGACGGTGCTCGGGAGATGATGGGGGAGTCGAAAGTCGCGTCTCCTCCTCCTCAAACGGTGGCAACTTCTGAGGGCGCTGCTCCGAACCCTCCTCCGCAAGAGGTTCAGGTGGTTGCGCCTCATAATTTCGCTGGCGGACCTTCGACGTCGCCATCGGATCATGTAAGTATTTCTGTTTCCTGCCACGAGGGGAGCCCCCGAGCATCTGTGTAAGAGTTTTCTTGTTTTGTTCTTCGAGTCTCGGGGGGAGCCCCAGAGCGTTTTCGTGTGTGTATTTTGCTTCTGTTCTTCTCTGTTGGGCGTAGCCCCCGAGTCCTTTTTCTAACTGGTAGGTCTTCTTCCTGCAGCCTTTTGTGCAGGATGCCAAGCGACTGGTGCAGGAGCACCTGGTGCTGGAGGCCAGCCTCAGACAGCTTCAAGGTACCATTCTGCCTTTGATGTTTGCTTCTTCGTGTATTCTTGTCCTGCTATCTGACACCTGTACTTTTTGGATGCAGAGGAGCATAACACCTCTCTTCGTGAGATCGATGCTCTCAAAAAGAGCTTTGGTCAAGCGGAGAAGAAGGCCGAGGTTGCCGTTGGTGCGAAGGAGCGCCTTGAGCTGGAGCTGGCTACTGCGGCCGAGGCTAAGGAGCGCCTGCAGCAGGAGGCCACGGACCGCGAGGAGCATCTTGCCACTACTGCGGCTGCGCGTGAAAGTGAAGTGGCTGGCAAGCTCATGGCTGCTGCCAAGGCTGTTTCGGGTGAGTATCTTCTTTTGTCCCTTTTTTTTTCTTGTCTTTCTTCTGGGTGCTTTCTTCATTCCTTTTCTTTATTGTCTCAGATGCCGCAGGCATCGAGTTTGACCGCAGCGCTCTGGAGCACGGGAGTGCTCTAGATGATGCTACTGCAGCGGTCAAAGATCGCTGCAGCACCGTCGTCGGCTCACTTGCCAAGGCCAAGGAGGTCCTTGGACGCTTCTACAAGGAGCTTGTCCCCAAGGGCGCGGCTCTTGATGATGTTGACGCTTTGGCGGAGGCATTGTCAGCCGAAGCGCCTGCGGCGTACAAGCGCAAGCAGAAAGGGCATCAGCGCGTCCGTCAGGCTGGCGATGGCCTTGGCGGCTGGAGCGGAGCTGGACCTTCCCCAGATCACCTCCCGGATGCCGACGACCGCGGATGGATCCGAGGTAGCCTTCGCTACCTATTATGCTCGCTGCAAGCGATATGGGCCCAAGCTAATTGATCTGCTGGCCGAGTACGCGCTACGGCAGCAGGGGGAAGCCAAAGCGAGGAAATCCGGCTCCGAGGCGACTCAGGGCGCCGCGTCTTAGGCGATGTAGCTGTAGGATAGTTTGTAATTTTCTTTTGCTGTAATTATGTTGAAGAAACAAAATCCCCGTGCCACGTAGTGGCGTTTATCCACTTAATGAATTTTGTTGAGTTGTGTTCTTTGCTGTCTGAGTGTTTATGTCCTTTTCTTTTCTGCTGCTCTAGGTTTCTTCGGGTGCTGATCCCGTTGACACCTCACCTGCAGCACGGAAGCGGCCATCTTTGGATGATTCGTCACAACTTGCTTTTCTTTGAGACCGTGTTCGTAGTCTTGAGAAGGAGTTGCTTGGGGTGCGTGGTCATGCCGATGTTTGGAAGTCCAAGGCAGATCGCGGTGCTGCCATAGAGGAGTAATTGATGGCGGAGTTGCTTCGACTGTCTGAGCAACTTCAGTGTAAGTTTTTTCGAGCTGCTGCTTATTTCTTCAGATGCGTATGCTGGCCCGGCAGCTTACTTTTGTGCGAGTATCGCAGGTGCTAACCTTGCTCCAAGGGAGGAGAAGGAGCGTGTTGCTGTTCGGGTCAATTGTTTGACTCAGCAGGACATGGAAGCTGGCGGGTTCTTCTGGATGGATCACGACCGTGCCATGGCTCTAGCAACGGTGCAGGATCGCGTTCACAAAGTATCACGGGTGCTTCGCCAAGTGCAGACTTCGCTCTCATCGGTTCTACGTGTGATGTTTCCCCTGGATGCTGTGCCAACAACCCTGTCCGGTCTTCTGTCTAGATTTCAGAACATGACTCGTGTCCAGGAGTTGGTGAGGCAGCAGCTCGTCGCAGGGGCGAAGGCTGCGCTGTCCCTTGTTAGGCTGCATCATCCTGATGTAGATCTGTCTGCTGTAGCGGCTAGGCCACCTCTTCGGCCGGATGGTGGCGAGTGGGATATGCGTCCGCATTATGCGGCTGTAAGGCAGTATGCCAAACAGGTCGTAGATTTGTTTGAGCAACATGCTCAAGCTATTCTTCAGAATAGGTAGTACCTGTAAAAGAGATAGATGTAAAATTTGTATATTTCGACTAGGCATGTTGTGCCCTTTGTTATAAAGGTTTGTTTGTTGTTTGAGCACGCAGTGCTTTGTTTGAGTACGTGTCCTTTTCGTTTTCCTGACGTTGTCAGCTACTCAGGTGTACACGTGTGATCCTCGGTCGATGAAATCGTGAGGTGGGGGGAGACCCCCGAGTGCGTTTGTAGCATAAATTAAAGTTGCAAATAGCGAACGAAGTTTTGGGGCGAGACACTTAGCTTTATTTATATCGTAATGGAGGAAGTACATTGTTTGGCTGAATAGCCTTGGCTGAAAAGCCTTATTGAAAGTAAAGGGGTAGGTAGCTAGGGGTAGAATCGTCGCAAGTGTGCGATGTTCCACGGGTTGGAGTATGCGACTCCAGACTCCACGTGCTTGAGGCGATAGGCGCCACCTGGGATGACTTCGGTGATGATGTAGGGCCCTTCCCATGGTGACTCGAATTTCTTCGGTCGCTCTTGCTTGAGTCGCAAGACGAGGTCTCCTTCGACGAAGGACCTTGGGCGCAGCCGGCGGCTGTGGTAGTTTCGGAGACTCTGCTGGTACACCGCTGATCGGGCTGCTGCTACGTCTCTTGCCTCGTCGAGTGTGTCGACGGCGTCTTCGAGTGCAGCCGTGGATTCGGCTTCGCTACAAGCGACAACCCGGGGGGTCTGATGGCGTACTTCGGCTGGTAGCACGGCTTCGGCTCCGTGCACCATGAAGAACGGCGTGTAGCCGGTGGAGCTGTTTGGCGTAGTGCGCAAACTCCATAGGAAGGATGGCAGCTCTTTCGTCCAGGCTCCGGCCTTTCGTTCGAGTGGGCTCATGAGGCGCTTCTTAATGCCAGTGCCGATTAGGCCGTTGGCCTTTTCGACCTGCCCATTCGTTTGCGGGTGAGCCACTGAGGCATATGTGATGTTGATCCCGAGGCCTTCGCAGAAGTCTTGGAATTCTTTGGAGATGAAGTTCGATCCATTGTCGGTAATGATGATGTGCGGTACGCCGAACCTGTAGACAATGGATTCTAAGAACTTGACGGCGGTCTTTCCCTTTTGGTTGGTAACCGGCATGGCTTCGACCCACTTGGTGAATTTATCGACTGCGACCAGGAGGTAAACGTGCCCCCCTTTCGAGGATTTTGGCAGTTTGCCGATCATGTCGAGGCCCCATTGAGCAAAGGGCCAGGCTATAGGTATGGGTATGAGCTCTGACCCGAGCGCGTGCGGTTTGTCGGCGAAACTTTGGCACCCGTTGCATCTTCGGACGATGTCCTTTGCATCGCTCATGGCCGTTGGCCAGTAGAATCCAGCTCGTAGAGCTTTGGCGACAAGGGAGCGGCTGCCTGCGTGATGGCCGCAGATGCCCTCGTGGATGTCTTGGAGGATGGCTTTCCCATCACCGATGGTGACGCACCTTTGTAGTACACCCGTAATACTGCGCTTGTACAGCTCACCATTGATGATGGTGAAGGCTTTTGACCGACGAGATATGCGCCGGGCATCCGTCGGGCTATCAGGCAGTTCTCCGTTTATCAGAAACTGGAGGTATGGTCGCGTCCAAGTTTCTTCGACTGCCATGACCTGCATCAGGTTGACCATAGCGACCTCTGTGTCCAGTTTCTCGGGTCCTTCGTGTCCTTCGGGCAGCGTAGCCCCCGAGTGTTCTGCTTCTTCGGGTGATCCCTTGGGGAATTTCCGCTTGATGGATGGCACGCAGATCTGTTCGAGGAACACACCCGGTGGCACCTTTGCGCAGGTGGAGCCGATGTTGGCGAGTCTGTCGGCCTCCTCATTGCTTTCTCTTCCAACATGCCGAAGCTCGCAGCCGTCGAATTCTCCTTCGAGTGCGTTGTAGAGTGCGCGGTACGCGATCATGTTTTCGGCGTGTGCGTCGCACTCGTTCATCGTCTGCTGTACGACGAGGTTGGAGTCACCGTAGATGACCAGGCGCGTTGCGCCGCAGATCTTTGCCATCCTCATGCCGTGGATGAGGGCTTCGTATTCAGCCTCATTGTTGGAAGCTCGGAATTTCATCCGGAGGACGTACTTCATCTGGTCGCCCTGCGGGGAGGTCAGTATGACCCCGACTCCTGCTCCAGCTTCACGCTTGGAGCCATCGAAGTGCATCGTCCATGACTACGACATGTCTAGGATGTCTGGTATCTGCAGCTCCATCCAATGTACAAGGAAGTCCGGGAGGACTTGAGATTTGATTGCGAGTCGCTTCTCGTAGACGATGTCCAGGGGTGACAGCTCGATGCCCCACAGTGCCACGCGTCCTGTGGCCTCTGGGTTATTCAGGATGCTATTCAGGGGTGCCTCGTTGACGACCATCACCTGATGCTCCTGGAAGTAATGGCTCAGCCGTCGAGCCGTCATGAACACGCCGTAGGCGAGTTTCTGGTAGTGAGGGTACCTCTGCTTTGTTGGCGTCAGTACCTCGCTGAGGTAGTAGATTGGGCGTTGGATCCCGTGGGTCTTGCCTTCTTCGGGTCGTTCGACCACTAGCACGGTGCTAACCACCTGGTGTGTGGCTGCTATGTACAGCAGCAGAGGCTCGCGCTCCTTTGGCGTGACCAGGACAGGCGAGGTGGAGGGTAGCCGTTTGAGGCTTTCGAACGCATCGTCAGCTTCAGGCGTCCAATCGAATTTATCTGCCTTGCGTAGCAGCTGGTAGAATGGCAGGGCCTTCTCGCCCATGCGGCTGATGAATCTGCTCAATGCCGCTATTCGTCCTGCGAGCTGCTGGACACCCTTGAGGTTTTTTGGCTTCTCCATCGCCATGATGGCCCTGATTTTCTTCGGGTTCGCCTCAATCCCTCGCTGAGAGATGGAGTACCCAAGCAGCTGACCCGATGGGACGCCGAAGGCGCACTTTTCGGGGTTGAGCTTGATCCTGTAGCGATCGAGGTTGTCGAACGTCTCGCGAAGATCGTCGATGAGTGTTCTTGCCTCCCTAGTTTTATTGACTATGTCGTCGACATAGACTTGAACGTTGCGACCGATCTGGTCCTTGAGGCATGCCTGCATGCATCGCTGGTACGTGGCACCTGCATTCTTTAGCCCGATGGGCATTGTGTTGTAGCAGAACACTCCGAACGGTGTGATAAACGCCGTTTTCTCTTGATCGTCGACCTTGAGACGAATCTAGTTGTAGCCTGAGTAGGCATCGAGGAAGGAGAGTGTCTCACATCCTGCGGTCGAATCGATGATCTGGTCGATCCGAGGAAGAGGGAAGTGGTCCTTTTGGCAGTGCTTGTTCAGTGACGTGAAGTCTACGCACATCCGCAGGATAACCGTGTACTTCTTGGGGACCATCACTGTATTTGCGAGCCACTCGCTTTCTTTGATCTCCCTGATGAAGTCTGCAGCGAGTAACCTGTTTATTTCCTTCCCGATGGCTTCGGCCCTTGGCTCGGACAGTCTCCGGATGGACTGCTTGACGGGCTTGGTGTCTGGAAAGACGTTGAGTGCGTGCTCGGCGAATTCCCTGGGAACTCCTGGCATGTCCGCAGGACACCAGGCGAAGATTTCCCAGTGCTCACGGAGGAATTCGACGAGCGCGCTTTCCTATGTGGGGCTGAGGTCGTTGGTGATCAGCGCCGTCTTGGAGGCATCCGTCGGATGGATCTGCACCTTCTTTGTGTTGACAGTGGAGTCGAAGGACATGTCAGGTGTGTTTTGTCGTGCGACTGGGGGTGCCCCATTGTCCGTCACCTCGCGGAGCCTTATGAGTTCCTCCTGCATGCCGAATGATTGGGAGATTCTGTTGAAATCCCTGTCGCATTGGTCCGATCGGGTGAAGCTCCCGTGGATTGTGATGACGCCCTTCGGCCCTGGCATCTTGAGTAGCAGGTATGCGTAGTGTGGGACAGCCAAGAACCTTGCGAATGCTACACGCCCGAGGATGGCGTGGTACTGTGATGGCCAGTCCACCACTTCGAATTCAAGCCGTTCCAGTCGGAAATTGTCCGGCTTGCCGAAGATGACGTTGAGCCATATTTTGCCCAGGGGGAATATACCCTTTCCTGGGACAATGCCGTGGAACGTTGTATCTGACTGTTCCAGGCTGCACTGCGGGATCCGCATTGCTGCCAGAGTACTTGCGAACATCAGATTGATGCCGCTGCCGCCGTCC
This sequence comes from Avena sativa, assembly GCA_916181665.1. NCBI lineage: Eukaryota > Viridiplantae > Streptophyta > Magnoliopsida > Poales > Poaceae > Avena > Avena sativa. Next base: position 261,811,949 of record OV702284.1, on the reverse strand, counting down.
ATGAAGACGCGACTCATCTCGAAACCTCTGATCTGCGCCTCCAGCACCAGGGCACCATGACCTGGGCGAGGGATCTGGCAAGGGTGGTCCGAACGACTAAACGCGATGCAGGACTCCGATCCGCTGAGGTACTAAGGGATGGCGGGTGGAGTTGCCACGACCAGGTTGATCTGTCGGGTGATTTTCTTCTGCACCCTATTCGTAGGGCGCCCCTTCTGGATCATCAGTGCTCCTTTCGGCGGGGGATACCCGTTCCTAGTGTTGTTCTGTGCTGGTGCGACCGGTTGGTTCGGGCCTCCTACAGGTGGCGGTTGAGGAGCTCCATGCGCTATCTCACCTGGCGCGGGTGCGTTCCCGAATCCAGGAAGTGGATCTTGCTGCCTCATCTAGACCATGATTTCGCTGAGTTTCTGGAACTCGCGGTAGTCCTTGAGCATGTGGCTTGCCTTCTTTTTGCCATCCTCATCTGCCTCATCTGCCTCATCTAGAAGTGGATGGTGCATGGACCGAAAGTTTTTCGTATGCTGAGGGTCCGTTATCACGATCGCGGCGCTGCCACGACTGTGCTGGGCGTCCTCCGTCGCGGAAGTTTCCTCCGCGGTATCCTCCGCTGTTGCGGTTGGCGTCGTTGCGGCGATCGGCGTAGCCGGCCGCGACCATGTCGGGTCCATCGCGATCTTCGTAGACGCGCGATCTTCTCTTGCTACGGCGCTCTCGCCGTCGACCGTAGACGTCCTCTTCTTCCGATTGTGCTCGGTGAATGGAATCTTCGCCGTCAGCCCACCTGTTGGCGATGTCCATGAGGTGGTCGAGTGTTTTGGGCTTGACGCGCCCGAGTTCCTCCTTGAAGTCTTGGCGCTTGACGCCATCCCTGAAGGCGTCGATGGCCCTCTCTTTGGAGATGTGCGCTGCGGAGTTCTTTGTGTTGGACCAACGTAGTATGTACGAGCGAATGGATTTGCCCGTTCGTTGAGTGCAGGCTCACAACTCTTCAATTGAGGCAGGCCTCTTGCTGGTGCCCTTGAAGTTTCGGATGAAGCTGTAAGCTAGATCATACCAACTTCGGATGGACCCTGAAGATAGGCTGCTGAGCCAGATCCGGGCCGCTCCTGTCAGCTGCAGCTGAAGGCATTGCATGGCGGTTTCCTTGTTCCCGCCGTGCAATTTGACGGACGATAGGTGGTCGCTGAGCCATGCCTTTGGGTCTTGTGTGCCGTCGAACTTCGGAGTATCCGAAGGAAGCTTGAAATTTCGCGGCATCTTTGTTCGCCGAACAGATCTGCAGAAGCATCGGGCTCCGTAGAGTTCTCCTTCGTCTTCGTCCATCTCGGATTCAGACGAGCATGCGCGCTTGGCTCGCGCTTTGTCGATTTTGCGCTGTGTGAGCGCGTCTCTGGCGTCATTGTTGCAGTTGCGGTGGCGCGAACTCTTCTTCCTTCGAGGAAGGTCATGTTCCTCTTCTTCGGATGAAGGGGTGGGGCTGCGGTCGAACCTGACCGGAGCTTTCTTCTTCGGCTCCGTGGGAGCTTCCTGGTGGATCGCAGCTCCGACGAGTCAGAGTCCGGTAAGTGCGGACTTGTGCATGGCCCTCTTCGGGTCCCCCTCTGGAGGTGGGTGGGCTGCGAGGTACGCAGTGGCTGCCATGATCGCAGCCTGCGGCGTTTTCGGGATGACGTTGCCGTCGGCATCCATCTCCATGAAGGATGTGTGGAGGGTTCGGGTCACCTCACGACGCTCCTTGGGATCCATGTTCTCCATCCAAGAGCGGTGCTTGTTGCCTTGGTTGCCGTTCGAGCTGGAGCCGATGCCTATGGCGGAGAGCGCGGCTCGTCGCGCGCTGGACTCTGAGGCTGCTTGCTTGCGTTTTTCAAGCACCTCCTGCATCTTGACCTGCTTCTTGTGCTCCTCGATCAGGAGCAGGTGGTAGGCCATCAGCAGATCCCGGGAGGAGTCTACAGGAAGGACTATGTTGCATGCCACGGCGTTGCGTGCTTGGGCCCATCCTTCTTTGCTAAGGCGGATGACACGGCCGTTGTTTTCCCCTTCGGGTGGGGGGGGAGGACTGGCTTCTTCTATTCCCACCATTTCGATCTGGCGGGTTAGGTGTCGGGTTGGGCGGCGGGTTGGGTTTTTGCTGATCCCCGTCAGCCTGTATGACTACAGCGCATTGGTAGCGCTCGTAGATTGGTCCGCTGCTACCTCAGCTTTCAGATCCGGAACCGTAGGTCCCTTCATCCGATGGCGGATCGCATAGATCGGAGTTGCAGCTACAGCTGTCGTAGGAATCATCTGTTGATGATGTTGTGCGTAGCACGGGGTGTGGGGTCCATGAAGCGGGCCTGATTGATGGTAGGGGCACCCGCTCAGGGAGGTGGAGGGTGCCAATTTTCCCCACCTGGAAGCAGAAGCTCCCGAACAGGATTTCGAGTCCGTCGCCTACGGGCTCGAAGTCCTTCATGGTGGCCGGTGAGTGGCCGGTGAAGTCGAAAGCGCCGAAGAGAAGGTGACTCTCCGTCGCTGCAGAGTTGTAGATCGATCGGGTTGGGACCGTCACGATCGCACAATCAGCGTCCCTATTTCCCATAGACGATGCCAATTGACGAGGTTTGATCTCATCAATGCCCATTGTTATGGACTTGGGTTTTGGAGAAGATGGGGATGCTAGAGATCGTGGAACGGTTAGCAAAGAAGCAACACGGGGACACAAGGTTTACCCAGGTTCAGGCCCCTGGAGGGAAAACCCTACTCCTGCTTGTATGCTCTTGATTACGACGGAACCGAAGGTTACAGGGGTGCGCAGATGCAATCTGGCATGGAGGTGTGCATGCGAAAGTATGAGGAGAAGATCTAGGTCATGCCCTCCTAGCCTTTAAATAGACTTAGGCAGGTACCGGGCAAGGACCTAGTCGGCTACAAGTTCTAGGGTTTTACCCCTTTGAATTTCCTATCTACTCTAGTCTTCCTCTCCAAGGATCCGAAAGCGTCATGGGCCTTGGCCACCCGAAAATCTTCATGGGCCGGCGTATAATTGCCGTGGGCCTTCCTTGGGTTGGACCAGGTATGCTGAGATCATGTACCCGCAGGGTATAACCATGTCAGGATCAATAAAAGCAAGTTGTTCCATCCTGAAATCTTTATTAGGCAAGTTGTTTTCACAAGTAGCTTTAGCAAATTTGGAAAAGTTAAACTCATAAGAATCTCCATGAAACTTAGTTAAAACTTTCTCCTTCTTACAATCTATAACAGATCCACAAGTGTTCAAGAAAGGTCTACCAAAAATGATAGGACAAGTTTTACTAGCTGCCGAATTGAGCACTAGATAATCAGCAGGATACTTAATCTTACCGCAGAGGACTTCCACATCTCTTACAATACCAATAGGGCAAATGGTTTCCTTATTAGCAAGGTGAATAACCACATCAATGTCCTCATTCTCACAAGGACCAATTTCATGCATAATTTCCTTGTAAAGATCATAAGGAATAGCACTAGAACTAGCACCAATATCACATAAACCATAATAAAAATGATCACCAATTCTCACAGAAAGCATAGGGACACTAGCTTTTCTAGCTTTACTAGGATGAGAGATAATATTAGAAGCGTCTTCACAGAAGACAATGTGCCCATCCTCTATATTTCTAGTGACAAGATCTTTCACAATAGCTACCACAGGTTTAGTATTCATCAGGTTCCACAATTTTCTTTGTACCTTTGTTATTCGCACTAATCATCATAGAATACTCCTTTACCTTAGCTGGGAAAGGTATTTTCTCAACATAAGGTTCAGGCAAAATATGATCAACAGTACAAACTTCAGTGCTTCTAACAGGAACATGACTAACAACATCTTTATAAGGTGCATGGTACTTATTCCACTTCTTTTTGGGAATTTCTATGTAAGAGGCAAAGTCCTTAAGACAATTGGCAATACTTTGGGAGTCAAGACCAAAATCATTACTAATATCATGGAAGTCATCAGTTCCCATAAAAGATTTTATGCATTCATAATCATAGTTTATACCTGACTTTCTTCCTTTGTCATTCTCCCAAGCTTCAGTGTTCTCTTGAATATGGTCTAGGAGATCCCATTTAGCTTCTTCCTTCATACGTGTGAATGATCCAGCACAAGAAGCATCTAGTAAATCTTTATCATGAAGAGAAAGCCTGGCATAAAAGTTATTGATAATAATATTGTTAGGGAGTTCATGAATAGGACATTTAAGAATTAGTAACTTCAATCTCCCCCAAGCTTGAGCTGTACTCTCTCCATCACGAGGCCAAAAGTTATATATCAGATTCCTATCCTTATGAATCTCATTGGGAGGATAAAATTTTGAATAAAATAGAGGTACTATTTCCTCCCATTCCATGGATTGCCCATTCTTCATCAGCTTATACCATTCTTCAGCTCTCCCTTTCAAGGATATAGAGAGTAACTTCTTCACATGTTCAGTTGTCATACTTGCACACTTAAACAACCCGCATAATTCATGGATAAAAAGAAAATGATCACCAGGGTGTACAGTTCCATCCCCTAAATAATAATTATCCATAACACAATCAACAATACTTGTAGGTATCTGATGACCAACAAGTGTAGGGGATCGCAACAGTCTTCGCGAGTAGTATTACCAAATTTATTGATTCGACACAAGGGAGCCAAAGAATACCTGCAAGCCTTAACAACTGAGTTGTCAGTTCAGCTGCACCTGGAAATAGTTCTTGCTCACAGAAGTTTATCAGTAGCAACAGTTTGTATTAGCGATAGCAAAGCAACAGTAACAGTAGAACAAGAGCAATAGTAGTAGTAACAGCAAACAGTGGAATTTGAGTCCAATTGGAAACTTTCAAAACCTATTTGGATCAAATAAAATCCTAAAGGGATTTAAAAAGATAAATAAACAATAAAGTTAAAATTATTTAAAATTACTATTTTTGGATCTTTTAATAAAAGATTTGGTTTTCAAAAGAAAAGGTAGAATTATAAATAAGGATTATTTTATAGAGCCAAATTAAACCTTGGCCAAGCCTTTGAAATAAAATATTTCTATTTGATAAAAATAGTAAAGGTTTATTTAAATAAAATAATAAGGATTTAATATCCAAGTTTATTAAAAATAAAGGTTTTACTATTTTAATTAAACATCAAAACTTATTATTTTATTTTAAACAAGTTTTCCAAGTATTTTATATTTTCAAATAAAACCTACTGATTTGATTTTTGTACTATTTCAAATGGAGTTTTTAAATAAAACAAATCCTATTTGAATTATTAACTAAGGTCTATTTTAATTAATTATTAAATAGATCCTAAAATAAAAATATTATTTTATTTTGGACTTTAGTTTTGTGTTGTTAAACAGAACCAAATTCAATTGCAAAGTGTGGTGGAAGTTTGGATTGTTTTGAATGTTTTATTTGTTTGTTTGAAATTCAATCAGGAAATTCAAACAGAAAAAGAGAAAAGATTTAGAACAAAAAATATATGCAGAGGACACAGCCTAGCCGGCCAGCCCAACAAGCCCAACAGCAAGCCCACCCCACTCTCTCTCACGAAATGTTTTTCACCAGAAACAGAACCCACAGAGTCAATGACACGCGGACCCCCACCTCCCCTCTCTCTCTATCGCTTCCAGCGGACCCCACCGCCAGCTCATCTTCTTCCTCCCCGCGACGACCGCGCCGGCCGTTTCCTGCCATTGATGCCGCGGTTAAATTCGCTTCAATGCCTCGCCATAATCTCGCCGCGACCACGCCTGATTTAACGCCAGCATCTCCCCTCTCTTTCCCCTCTCTCGCTCGGCTCTCTCGGCCACCAGGCTGCTCGGAATCGTCTCCGAACCACCACAGTCTCCGGCTAGCACTTCCGTCGATTCTGGCCATTCTCCACCACGCCTCGCCCTCTTGACCACACAAGCGAGTTCCCCAGACCTCTGCGCATCTCCCAGTGGCCTCTGCTCGCTCGCGCGTGCCCCCCATCGTCGGCAACTACTTCGACTGAGCTCCGCCACTGTCTGCTCCAACTCCGGCGAACCCTACTGGTAATATCCAACCGCGCCGCCCTCTCTCTTTGATGCTCCGATACTTCCCACTCTTCTGTGCATCTAACGGTGTTGTTTGCTTGCTCTCTCGCGCTCAGTAACGTCGCCACCAACGGAACCCGTGCGTGTCCGACGACGCCGAGAACTACGGCGAGGAATTCCGGCCGACTTTGTGCGCCCCTTCGCCAGCCAGTGCCACCTTGAGCTTCCCCAAGCTTCGGCGAACACGGTGAGCCTTCTCCTCCTCTCCCTTGCGTCCTGTATCACCGGCGACGACCTCGTCTGAGCGCTGCCGCCAGAGCGCCGCCGTCAGCGCCGCCACTAGTTGGCAAGCGTGCTGCGCGCCGTAGGATCTTGATCTGACGCTCGCGATAGAATCTTAGTCAAAGGGGTATCGATCGATCTGCGCCATGCGATGTTAGTTTAATCCTACGGTTTGAGTTTGCCGATCCAACCGAAACGGTACCAACCAATCAAAACCCTCCACGTGGCTTGAGTTTTGTTTTAAAAACAGAATAGGTTCTATTAGAGGTTAGAGTTTGTAAAATTCATAACTTTCAAACCCCACGTCCAAATTTTACAAATTTTATATCAATGGATTCAGAAAAGCAAGCCCTAGCCAACCATGCAATTTGTTTAGTAAAATGTTTCTGTTAAATTGTTTGTTTTTGCAGAAACATTTGTATGCTTCTTTAGATTGTAAAAATTGTTCAAAAATTATTTTGGGGATAAAATCTTTGGCAAATGGTTTGATTTGAACCTACTGACCCTAGGAAACAAATTGTGGTTTCAAAAATGAATTTGGTGTTGCAAAAGAATGATTCTTTGATTTAAAACCAATTCTAGTCAAATAAAAATATAGTTTATTTATTAAAAATGGTTTTGGAAGAAAACCTTTGGGAAATGTTTTGTTTTAAACTATCTGACCCTAAACACAAAGTTTTATGGTTAGAAAACATATTTTGTGAATCCTATAGATTAATGCCTTAGTAAAAACATTTCTACACCACATAAAATGATACCTTGTTTTGAAAATGGTTTATGAAGTGAAACCTTTTCAAATGACTTTGCCACTTTATAAAATGACCATTAGGTGTTTTCAAATGTTTATGACCCATTAGGAACCACTTTTCCAAATAAAACAATCCTTGGCATGCTTGCATGCATTATCTTGTTTATATGATTTTATGTGATGTTTTGCTTGATTGGTAGATTGAGTTTGTGCCTTGCTTGATTGAATTGTAGTGACTTGAAGAGTGTGATTGTTGCAAGGACAAGGAGTGAACTTATACCCTCTACCAAAAAGGCAAGTGATGCTTCATACTTTTGTCCCATTACTTTCACTATGCATTAGTGATTTTTCTAAGTAAAACTTGCATGGAATTTTTGCTAAGTATAGACCATGCTATGGGAAATCCTAGTAGATGAAACCTTAGTGGAAAATTTCCTAAGTTAAGATTCCTACTACTATCAAGCTTAGCTTAGCTAATAGAAAACAAGGGTGGAATATACATTCATACTATGGAAAAATTTCTAAGTCTGAGGACTTGTGTTTTTGTTTAATAAAACAACTAAGTTAATGAATCACCTGGGTGGAATGGTAATTGCTTGGTGGTTTTTGGTTGAGTGGTTACACAAGGCCCATGGCTATGGTTTACCTTGTGTATCACACTTGTGGATTGCCACCCAGGAACAAAGAGATTTGAGATGTCAAATGTTGAGAAGCTTCAAGTGCAACCACTTGGCATTATGGGCTCTGCCTGGATCACATAGGTTGCTAGAACTTAGCCATTTGGACAGTTAGTGGTAGTGGGATGATAGGTTGGAACGCGTCCACTTGGTCTAAGGAAAGGCTTCTGAAAGATCTTGTCTTGGTGAAACCAAGTCTTGTGGGGAAAGTGCACCACCTCTGCAGTGTGTAAAATCTAAGTACTTAGCCATGTCCCTGGTAAAGGACAATTTGAGAATCAAGACATGGAAGCAATCAAGAATCTCATCATCCAAATTTCTAAGTTAAAAACTTGTGATTGAACAAGGGTTAAAGGATCTTCAATCTTTGATTGGGAGATGCTTTGGGAAAGATTATTTTGTCAAGAAAAAACTTAGTGTTTTCAAATGATAAGGAAAATCTATTTTGAGCAAAGCAAGCCTAAGCTCCAATTAGCCAAATGCATATAGATGATAGACTCCACTATACTACCATAGTATCACTTGCCAATACAATTCAAATGTATTAACCCTTGTGGCTATAACTTGTTATGTTGCAGGTTTGATTGATTTAGTGAAGTGTGTTGATTAGGATTACAAGTCTACAACCAACATGTCTGTCTGTGGCACTTTGAAGATGAAGGACCCCATGCTTATAGATATTCTGCTGCAATATAATGTAATAGCCAAATGAGCTATGAAAGATGTAATAGATTATTTTATTCCTGGTTTTAAAGTTGTATTATGACCTTTGTTTCTTGATATTACATCTTAACTGTGGATGCTAGCTATTGATCCAGGGACTAGCATTGTAAACACAGGGGACTCTACCTTATTAAAGGTTGGGACCCTTATAGATGGTATCCGAGCATTGTGTTCCCTGTAGGATTTGTAACCCTAGGATTGGACAAAACCCATTAGAAAAATAAGAGTTATATTTGTTCCAAAACTTATTTACAAACAATCTTGTAAACTCTTTCCTCAACCACTTTGATTTTTGATTCTACATCTCATCTATTTCAAACTTGATGGAAAACCTACCGCATGACAAAAGACTTCACCATGAGCTAAGGACTTCATCAACTCTAATGACTTCAACATCTTCAACTCTAATGACTTCAACATCTTCAGCATATTCACCAAGGACTTCAACCTTAGATACCACTAAGGACAAGTGAGACAAGAAATCTTGTTCAAGGATTTGGAGACTAAGGAAACACAACTTAGAAGGAGCCATCATCACCTTTGAAGTTTTTGTGACCAAGAATTTTTTCCAAGGAAACCATGATCTCATGCAAGAAGAATCAACCAAGAAGGATGGAAGGATTTCAAGTGAACCATATAGATGGACCACCATATTTAGTTTAAGTCAAACCCACCAACTTATGTGGTGTAACAAAAATATTTTTGGTTGCCTGAGTATATGCTTGAAACTTGTTGTTTGAGTGGAATGTTTGTTTGTGATTGCTTGCACATTGCTTGTGTGAATTGTGATGTGTGTGATTAGAATTATTCCCTTAGAAATATTTTGCCTATTCTAATCTCAATTCAACCCAAACAGATGACTTCTCCAAGAGACTCCAACATCAAGGTTGATGACAACAACAACAACCAAGAAGACAACATGAGAGAACTTATAGCAAACCAAAACCAGTTGAGCCAAATGACAACTCAGCTTTTAGCCAACAACAATGGACTAGACCCAGCCATACAAAGGATTTTGAAACTTCAATCCCAATTGTTGCAAGGATTGGTTACTCAAATGATCAACATGAGAGAAAACTTTTTCCAAGGAGCTAATGATAACAAGGATGACAAAGATGTTATTCTAGAAGGAACCCAAGCATGCAATATTTGTGGAGACAAGGATCATACATCCAAGGAGCATGAAGATCAATGCCCTAATTGTGAAGAAGAAAGTCATACTTCTAGTAACTGCCACAAGAAGAGAGGAAGATTTCCCACCTTTGAGGTGAGATATGAAGAACATGAACTAGAAGAACTCCTAGCTTTGGAGAGACCCAAAAAGAAGAAGAAGGACATAAGCCAGTTGCAATGTTACAATTGCAAAGAGATGGGACACTATGCCAGTGAATGTCCAGAAAAGAAGAAGAGCCAAGAAGACAAACAAAAGCTAGTGAAACCCAAGATAAGGAAGGATATTAGCCAAGTGATGTGCAACCACTACAAAGAGTTAGGACATTATACATCATATTGTCCAGAGAAGCCACCTCAAGACCTCAACCTTATCCCATGTTTCAAATGCAAGGAACTAGGCCACTATGCAAACCACTGTCCAGAAAAGATGAAGCACAAGATAAACCAACCTATGAAGGATCTAAGCCTTGTCACATGTTTCAAGTGTGAAAATAAAGGACACTATGCAGATATTTGCCCAGAGAAGTTTCCCCAGGATCCCAAGAAGGCCAATATGTAATTTAGTTGGAATATTTTTAAGGGTGGTAGTATCCTAGTTGCTTTTGAGCCAATTTGTAACCCCAGCCTTCCCAAATCTCGGGACGAGATTTATTTTAAGGGTGGTAGCCTGTCACATCCCAAGATTTTCAGAATCTTATTATGTGAAAAATAAATGAATAGAATAAAACTTTTTTTCAGGGTGAGAAGAAACTTTTTGAATCCAATTGGAAACTTTCAAAACCTATTTGGATCAAATAAAATCCTAAAGGGATTTAAAAAGATAAATAAACAATAAAGTTAAAAATATTTAAAATTACTATTTTTGGATCTTTTAATAAAAGATTTGGTTTTCAAAAGAAAAGGTAGAATTATAAATAAGGATTATTTTATAGAGCCAAATTAAACCTTGGCCAAGCCTTTGAAATAAAATATTTCTATTTGATAAAAATAGTAAAGGTTTATTTAAATAAAATAACAAGGATTTAATATCCAAGTTTATTAAAAATAAAGGTTTTACTATTTTAATTAAACATCAAAACTTATTATTTTATTTTAAACAAGTTTTCCAAGTATTTTATATTTTCAAATAAAACCTACTGATTTGGTTTTTGTACTATTTCAAATGGAGTTTTTAAATAAAACAAATCCTATTTGAATTATTAACTAAGGTCTATTTTAATTAATTATTAAATAGATCCTAAAATAAAAATATTATTTTATTTTGGACTTTAGTTTTGTGTTGTTAAACAGAACCAAATTCAATTGCAAAGTGTGGTGGAAGTTTGGATTGTTTTGAATGTTTGATTTGTTTGTTTGAAATTCAATCAGGAAATTCAAACAGAAAAAGAGAAAAGTTTCAGAACAAAAAAATATGCAAAGGACACAGCCCAGCCGGCCAGCCCAACAAGCCCAACAGCAAGCCCACCCCACTCTCTCTCGCGAAACGTTTTTCACCAGAAACAGAACCCACAGAGTCAATGACACGCGGACCCCCACCTTCCCTCTCTCTCTATCGCTGCCAGCGGACCCCACCGCCAGCTCATCTTCTTCCTCCCCGCGACGACCGCGCCGACCGTTTCCTGCCGTTGATGCCGCGGTTAAATTCGCTTCAATGCCTTGCCATAATCTCGCCGCGACCACGCCTGATTTAACGCCAGCATCTCCCCTCTCTTTCCCCTCTCTCGCCCGGCTCTCTCGCCCACCAGGCTGCTCGGAATCGTCTCCGAACCACCACATTCTCCGGCGAGCACTTCCGTCGATTTCGGCCATTCTCCACCACGCCTCGCCCTCTTGACCACACAAGCGAGTTCCCCAGACCTCTGCGCATCTCCCAGTGGCCTCCGCTCGCTCGCGTGTGCCCCCCATCGTCGGCAACTACTTCGACTGAGCTCCGCCACTATCTGCTCCAACTCCGGCGAACCCTACTGGTAATATCCAACCGCGCCGCCCTCTCGCTTTGATGCTCCGATACTTCCCACTCTTCTGTGCATCTAACGGTGTTGTTTGCTTGCTCTCTCGCGCTCAGTAACGTCGCCACCAACGGAACCCGTGCGTGTCCGACGACGCCGAGAACTACGGCGAGGAATTCCGGCCGACTTTGTGCGCCCCTTCGCCAGCCAGTGCCACCTTGAGCTTCCCCAAGCTTCGGCGAACACGGTGAGCCTTCTCCTCCTCTCCCTTGCGTCATGTATCACCGGCGACGACCTCGTCTGAGCGCTGCCGCCAGAGCGCCGCCGCCAGCGCCGCCACTAGTTGGCAAGCGTGCTGCGCGCCGTAGGATCTTGATCTGACGCTCGCGATAGAATCTTAGCCGAAGGGGTATCAATCGATATGCGCCGTGCGATGTTAGTTTAATCCTACGGTTTGAGTTTTCCGATCCAACCGAAACGGTACCAACCAATCAAAACCCTCCACGTGGCTTGAGTTTTGTTTTAAAAACAGAATAGGTTCTATTAGAGGTTAGAGTTTGTAAAATTCATAACTTTCAAACCCCACGTCCAAATTTTACAAATTTTATATCAATGGATTCAGAAAAGAAAGCCCTAGCCAACCATGCAATTTGTTTAGTAAAAAGTTTCTGTTAAATTTTTTTTTTGCAGAAACATTTGTATGATTGTTTAGATTGTAAAAATTGTTCAAAAATGATTTTGGGGATAAAATCTTTGGCAAATGGTTTGATTTGAACCTACTGACCCTAGGAAGAAAATTGTGGTTTCAAAAATGAATTTGGTGTTGCAAAAGAATGATTCTTTGATTTAAAACCAATTCTAGTCAAATAAAAATATAGTTTATTTATTAAAAATGGTTTTGGAAGAAAACATTTGGGAAATGTTTTGTTTTAAACTCTCTGGCCCTAAACACAAAGTTTTATGGTTAGAAAACATATTTTGTGAATCCTATAGATTAATGCCTTAGTAAAAACATTTCTACACCACATAAAATGATACCTTGTTTTGAAAATGGTTTATGAAGTGAAACCTTTTGCAAATGACTTTGCCACTTTATAAAATGACCATTAGGTGTTTTCAAATGTTTATGACCCATTAGGAACCACTTTTCCAAATAAAACAATCCTTGGCATGCTTGCATGCATTATCTTGTTTATATGATTTTATGTGATGTTTTGCTTGATTGGTAGATTGAGTTTGTGCCTTGCTTGATTGAATTGTAGTGACTTGAAGAGTGTGATTGTTGCAAGGACAAGGAGTGAACTTATACCCTCTACCAAAAAGGCAAGTGATGCTTCATACTTTTGTCCCATTACTTTCACTATGCATTAGTGATTTTTCTAAGTAAAACTTGCATGGAATTTTTGCTAAGTATAGACCATGCTATGGGAAATCCTAGTAGATGAAACCTTAGTGGAAAATTTCCTAAGTTAAGATTCCTACTACTATCAAGCTTAGCTTAGCTAATAGAAAACAAGGGTGGAATATACATTCATACTATGGAAAAATTTCTAAGTCTGAGGACTTGTGTTTTTGTTTAATAAAACAACTAAGTTAATGAATCACCTGGGTGGAATGGTAATTGCTTGGTGGTTTTTGGTTGAGTGGTTACACAAGGCCCATGGCTATGGTTTACCTTGTGTATCACACTTGTGGATTGCCACCCAGGAACAAAGAGATTTGAGATGTCAAATGTTGAGAAGCTTCAAGTGCAACCACTTGGCATTATGGGCTCTGCCTGGATCACATAGGTTGCTAGAACTTAGCCATTTGGACAGTTAGTGGTAGTGGGATGATAGGTTGGAACGCGTCCACTTGGTCTAAGGAAAGGCTTCTGAAAGATCTTGTCTTGGTGAAACCAAGTCTTGTGGGGAAAGTGCACCACCTCTGCAGTGTGTAAAATCTAAGTACTTAGCCATGTCCCTGGTAAAGGACAATTTGAGAATCAATACATGGAAGCAATCAAGAATCTCATCATCCAAATTTCTAAGTTAAAAACTTGTGATTGAACAAGGGTTAAAGGATCTTCAATCTTTGATTGGGAGATGCTTTGGGAAAGATTATTTTGTCAAGCAAAAACTTAGTGTTTTCAAATGATAAGGAAAATCTATTTTGAGCAAAGCAAGCCTAAGCTCCACTTAGCCAAATGCATATAGATGATAGACTCCACTATACTACCATAGTATCACTTGCCAATACAATTCAAATGTATTGACCCTTGTGGCTATAACTTGTTATGTTGCAGGTTTGATTGATTTAGTGAAGTGTGTTGATTAGGATTACAAGTCTACAACCAACATGTCTGCCTGTGGCACTTTGAAGATGAAGGACCCCATGCTTATAGATATTCTGCTGCAATATAATGTAATAGCCAAATGAGCTATGAAAGATGTAATAGATTATTTTATTCCTGGTTATAAAGTTGTATTATGACCTTTGTTTCTTGATATTACATCTTAACTATGGATGCTAGCTATTGATCCAGGGACTAGCATTGTAAACACAGGGGACTCTACCTTATTAAAGGTTGGGACCCTTATAGAAGTCCACCTTTGGGTTATCATGCGAACCCCCTCCAGTATTAAGTTGCAAGCAACAGACAACTGCTTTAAGCAAAGTGTAACATCCCAGCATTAGAGCTTAGAAATAAGTTGAACCCAGATGTGTGCATTGCATTCATGCATAGAAAATCCGAGTAATTTTCGCGCTTTTAAACAAAACTTGTTAAAGTGATTGAAGATTCTTTTAGCTTGATGGAATTAAAGTAGATCATCAAGTTGACCGCGATAAGTTTTAATAAGACCTTTGTTAAAGTCCCATTTAATGAGAGATTTGATCTAAGGGTATATCAAAATATACCATAAGTTAAACCTTAATATATTGTGAATTATGTTTGATCATGGGTGATCATATTATAGTATTCATTATAAACACTCATAAATACCTAGTTAAAGAAATAAAACCAATAATAAGAATGTAACCATTGTATCTTAAATTCCATCTACATACATTCTGAGAATCACAGTAACACTTAATCCTAAAACACTTTTGATGAGTTGGAGTTGGAAGGAGATTAAGTCAAGATCATCCACTATATGTATAGATATTCTTCTTTCTATAGAATCTTTATGGAACTTATCTCAATATCTGTTGTTCATCAATGTTGGATAATTCCCCATTGATTCACAACTTCTTTAACTATTAATCTTTGGTCTATTATTTGATCTTATCAGAACATCTATTCAAATCTTCTAATGAGGGCATAGTCCATTAATAACCTTAATCCAATATAAGATACTAAGAAGATAATTTCCAGACAATAAAATGTAGGATTGATAAAGCCCTGCTTAGCCAACTAAGAACTTCAATAATAAATGATTAAAGTATTATAATGGTAATGTTTTGGCCACCAACAAGAAATGCTTATATTTAGTAAGGTAATACTGGTGGGTAGAACATGAGTGGAACCTTAGTAAAGATAAGTGATTCTAGAGAAGCCTTTGCAACCCACATAAATATAATTTATGGATTGAAGTGTAAGTCATAAGAGTTAAGTAATTATAAGATGGTGTTATTCAACTAAAGCTAGTATAGCATAGAGTCATGAAAAGTGATGTATTCATCTTTAAGGATAGTTTACTTTAGAGAAAGAATAGTGTTGGGGATTAAGGAAGGTTGGGAGTAGAGTTTGAAGAAACTACTGGTGGGATGGAAGATTGTCAACAGTAAGAAATAGTAGATTCAACCAAGCAAGGATTGAGAAAGCTATGAAGTATATTTATATCAAACTCATTGGATTCATTCCAAAGTTTAGAAGAATGAGATATTGAATAATAAGATTTTAATAAGTAAATCCTTCAAACTAACCATGGTAATGGATTGAAAAAGGTATTATATCTAGGAAAGGAGTTCCTTAATTAGAAACCCAAGGTGGAGAAATATAGTTATATGTATAAATCATTTTCCTATTTTAATCATGGTAAGCATTGAACTCTAAATCTCAACTCAAACATACTATCCATCATATACCATTGATTCATCATCTGATGTCTATCACACTTTATAGAGATAGTTTCCTATAGAAAATTACATAAGCATATCTCTGTTAATTTCAACCATCCTCACTATATGTGCTTAATTATATTCACTTCTATAAAACACTCTAATTATAATTTTACAATTTAAAAGGGAGATTTCATCCAATACTATACACAAAAGGCAATACACTTAGTTGATAAATTCTAAATCTTAAAGAGAATCTAAACCTATATAAACTCCTAAAACCAAGGATAATATTCCAAGATTCAAAATCCTAAACTTCTTTGTTATTCACATACATTGCTATTTTCCAAATTAATGGGAATAATAATTACCATATTAATGTCTTTATATTTCATGCATCAAATAATGGTATAAAATCATTAAACTTATATATAAAGTTTCTATTCAAACTATGAGCTCATTAAAATTAAATTTATAAGCAAATAAGAACATACCATTCAATAAATCTCTAATTAAAGATAGAAGAGAAAAATAATAAGAAGAAGTTTCTTCCAAATATTAAAAAAGAGTTCTTATGGAGTAAATAAAATAAATATAAAAAGAAGTCATAATAAAGGTTCACAAAGGTTGCCAAATATATTTTAATATTACTGCCAATATCCAGCAAAATAAACATACAAAGAAAGGTTCAAAAATCTAATTCAAATTTAAATCTGAATTAGAAAATAGATAATAGAAAAAAAGGTTAAAACAAATAAAAACAAACCTGGCCGCAGCCCAACACCCTATACCTATCTGACGCCTAGGTGCAGCCCACAACAGCCCAGTAACCAGCCCAGTTCCTTTTCTATCTGAGACTAACAAGTGGGGTCAGGAGAGGACCGCGAGTTGAGCTAAAGAAATTGCTAGGGGGTTATCCACAAAACGACCGTCGTCGTCACCGTCACGCACACATGCAGCTCGCTGGCGGAGCTCATCGCCGCCCGATGCCGTCATCATCGTTGTTGTGCCAAGATACTCGTCGTCGTTGCCAGGAGGGGACAAGAAGGCCACCGCGACGCATCGTCTCAATCCCTATCCCCAATCCCTCCTTATCCTCTCAGATACGAGCGAGAACGAACCCTAGCTCGCCGGAGCCACTCCTCGCCATCGAACCACGCCTCCCCACACCATTTTGAGCCGTCATGGAGAAGCGCCAGCCTCCGTAGATCCTCTGGGTAGAAGCGTGCATCAAGGGGAGCACTGGAGCGGACGAATTTGATCATTTTCCTTCGCGGCAGTTCGTCGGAATCCTCACCGGGAAGCTCGATTCCGGTCGCGCCTGTCCTCGCCAATCATTCAATCATCATCAGGGTGAGTTCCTGAATCTTCCAGCATCCCTAAATCATTTGATCTCATTGTAAATCACCGTTTCACTGTAAGCCACCGTCGACCATCGTCGGAGCTCGTCGGAGCTGAGGCTCCGATGACCATTTCCGAGCGGTGCTGCCACTCTTAGGTTCAGTAGGTTGCGCTGATTCGAGCTAAGCTAATCTCGCTTGCTAGGGCACCGTACATCGTCGCCGGTGACCACTCACCGACGGCGGTGGTGATGCTGACGCCACGCTTACCTCATGATCGAGCCACGTCAGCCGTTTGACTAGTCTTTGCCTCGCGTGGTGAATGACATGGCCCAGGGCCCACATGTCATTGACAGTGAGTAGAGAGAAGGTCTGTAACTTGTGCATTTCTTTCGTCTGAGAACTGAGGTGGACACTGTCCCACTAGTCAGTGACTGGGGCTAGTTCTGGGTTCGGTGTAAAAAGTATTTTTCTGTTAAGAATTAAAATCAAATGTTATAATTCAATTAATAATATTCCAGAAATCAAATAAAGGATTAAATCTTGTTTCATTAATAACTTTTGATTCATAATTCAAAAAAATGTGTATAATATATGAAATTTTTTAGAAAAATAAAATCTACAACTTAAACTTATTACTAAATATTATTGAGACAATTATTTAAATGAATATCAATTAATAAAGGTTTGATAAGTAATGAAACTTTAATAATTCATATTCCTATAATGATAAATGTTCATAATATAAATAAAATAGCAAAAATACGAGAAAAATAAAGAATTCTAAATTTAAAATATAATTATGTATTATTATTTCACTTAATTAAATATTAATTATTTATTAAGTAATTATAAAGTAATAAGAATTATAAAAATCATATCTTACTATTTTTAAATCATAAAAATAAATGTAATATACCAAAATGTCCACAAAAATAATACCTATATGATCAAAATATAATATTCCACTTTTGTGTTAAAGAAAAAGGTTAAACACTTTAATAACTCCAATTTAAACTTATTTACTTCATTAGTAATTCATATAAAGATAAATAAAATTTATTAATATTCCTAAAATGAGTCAAATAAGCCTAATTAATAGTATTAGTCTTAAATATTAATAATCTAATGCCATAATGGTTTAAAACATTATAAATATCCTTATTTTAGAAGAATCCTCAACCTTAAATGAAGACTATCTCTAAAAAGAATTCCACTAATAATAAATCCCTCAAGAACAACTTGTAAACAATCAAATATTTCCTAAACCATATTAAGTACCAAACTACAAAAACTACTACAACCTCATATAAATCCATGAGTAATTAAATAATATTATGTTGGGTTTATAAACTATACCCGCTTGTCTACAAAAGATAAATGATATTACTCCATACTCACATCAAGAAACCATTACTCAAGTAACAAAAGAAACATTCTTAAGTAACTTAAAGAACACATTTCAGATATACAAGATACCAATGTATAAGTACGATACTTTCAAAACTATCTACACTTTAAAGTTAACTTTAGTCTACAGAATCTTAATATAACACTATAAGCATTATTATATGTTTTACAGTTAACTTTGGTCTGAGATAATTAAACTATAAAGCAACTCAAGCCAAACCATCTGAGCAAACAAATGACATCAACCACCACTAACTAACTAACTAACCACAAAGTTTGCTTGGACCTTAGAAGTGAAACCTTTTCTTCGAAGGTTATCCTTTTTGCCACTTTTAAACAGAAACCTTCTATAAGTAATTCTAACTAGTATGTCATAAGTATGTACACTTTACTCCTACATATGCGTTGTTTACCACCAATCATAAACTATAATACAAGTACAACTGCGAACTTTATCCTAAAGCATCACACATTCCAAAGTAATCCCTTTCGGAATCTAAACCCTAGCACAACGTTATTCTCAAGATTTGCGCTTAGAACGTGCAACACATTACTTATGCATAAAAGCATATTGCTTCTTTAAACATTAGTCCTTACCGGACCAATGATGCTGATTTCAGATTTTGGATCTTATACATTGACTCGAAGACCGTGAGTGCATAATCTTACAATCACAAAAGGAAAGTTCACACTTTCTCATGTCCTTTGATTATTTTCTGTAAGTATTTTACAAATCCGGTGTTGTCATCACCTGCATTTGAAAAGGGTCCAAAAACACTATTTTCATAATAATATGATTATATGTTTATTACCATGAGGTAATAACCTACTATAAAAGTGTTGGAATTATGCCCTAGAGGCAATAATAAAGATGTTATTATTATAATTCTTGTTCATGATAATGTTTATATTCCATGCTAGAATTGTATTAAGCGGAAACTTTAATACTTGTGTGGTTTGTGAACAACACCGTGTCCCTAGTACGCCTCTATGGACTAACTCATTGATTAATGATGGTTAAGGTTTCCTAACCATGGACATGAGTTGTCGATTAATAATGAGATCACATCATTGGGAGAATGATATGATGGACAGACCCAAACTAAGCGAAGCAATTAGATCGTGTCATCGTGTTCAGCTTTGCGAAGCTTTTCCTATGTCAAATATTGTATTCCTTAGACCATGAGATAATACAACTCCCTGGTATCAGAAGAAAGCTTTGAGGTCATCAAACGTCATCCTATGAATGGGTGATCATAAAGGTGTCTCTCAGGTGATCAGAAAGTACCTGTTGGGTTGTATGTATCAAGATTTTGTCCCTCCCAAGTCGGAGAGATATACTTCGGGCCCACTCGGTAATCGATATCAACACCGCTTGCAATCATGTGGTTAAGGAGTTAATCACAAAGTGATATCGGATTACGGAACGAGTAAAGTACTTGCTGTGAACGAGATTGAACTAGGTATGACGGTACCGATGATCAAATCTCGGGCAAGTAAAATATCGCGAGACGAAGGGAATATATATATATATGGGATTGATTGAATCCTGACATCGTGGTTCATCCGATATGATCATCGATGAATGTGTGGGAGTCAATATGGGTTTCCAGACCCCGCTGTTGATTATTGATAGAAGATCATGTCTGCATATTCTCGAACCCGAAGGGTCACACACTTAACGTGTCTCGACGCTAGGATAGATTGGATAATTGTTTTATGAGTTTTTGTTCGGAGTCTCGGATGGGATCCGGGACATCACGAGAGGTTCCGGAATGGTCCGGAGAATAAGATTCATATAAGGCAGTGCAGTTTTTGGAGTTCGGAATTGTTCCGGGTTAATCGGTATTGTACCGGAAGCTTCTAGAACCTTCCGGAAGGGGACCAACGTGGCCCCACCTTCCGGGAGGGGGCATGGGCCTATTAGGGAGTTCCCTGGCCGCTTTGGGCCAGGGGCACAAGGCCCCATAGGGCCCAGCCGGCCAAAGAGGGTTTAAACCCTAGATAGAGCTTCTAGAGGGGGGGTTTCCTTGCCCCCACTCCTCCTCCTTGGCCGCCGGCCTTGGCTTGGGGGAGGGGGCTAGGGTTGCCGCCCCACCCCTCTATATAAAGAGGGCTGGGGGCGCACCACCCCCCACACCTTCCCCTCAAGCCAGTCGCCCTTCTGCCCTCCTCTCTCCCTCCCGACTGCGTGTAGGCGAAGCCCTGCTGCAGAAATTCTCCACCGTATACACCACACCGTCGTGTTGTAGATCCAATCCGTCTCTCCACCATACTTGCTGGACCAAGGAAGGAGGAGATGTCGAGGTGCTGCACGTGTGCATCTCACGGAGGCACCGCCACTTGTGGTGCTAGATCGGATCGGATCGCGAGGAGGAGAAGCGAGTACGACTACATCACCCACGTTCCGACGAACGTTCCGCTGTGCGAATCTTCAAGGGTACGAAGATCTAATCCAATCTCTCTTGTTGTTTGCATCTCCTAGATTAGATCTTGGCTTCCCTCTGTTCGCATCCGTAGAAAATTTTGATTTACTATGCCGCGAAACCCTTCAGTGGTATCAGAGCTAGATCTATGCGTAGATGTGTTTCACGAGTAGAACGCAACATGGTTGTTGCGGGCGTTGATGTTTTCTGTTGCAAGCCTCTTGTTTGTGTTCTTCTTATGACGCGGGATAGTGAGATTGAAGCGGTCCAGGCCAACCTTACGTGACGTCGTTCGCGAGACCGGCTCCGCACTTGACGTGTGGCTTGTTCCACACATGCGGCTGGTGGATGTCAGTTTCTCTCACTATAGTTGTCATGGGATTAACACCGGAGTTTGGCAACCATAATATCACCGTGGTGGCTTTCCGTAGGTAAGAATCGTTCTTAGCATCTACTCCCATAAGCCACGTAAAACATGCAACAACAAAGTAGAGGCGTCTAACTTGTTTTTGCAGGGAGTGTTTTCTGTGATATTGTATGGCCCAAGATGTGATGTGTATAATGTATGCGATGATCATGTTTTGTAATGTTTCACGACTTGCATGTCGATGAGTACACAACCGGCAGGAGCCATATGGTTGTCTTTATAATTGTGTATGACCTGTGTGTCAACTTCTATGCGCCATGTAATAGTTTCACTTTATCGCTAAGTAGTTAGCAATAGTTGTAGTTGCTATTCGTGGTGGAGGAAATCATGGTGGAGTGATGGAGATCATGCCGGAACGCACAAGATGGAGATCATTGCGCGAAGATTGGCTATACCATGTCACATAAAGTTATATGCATGTGATGTTTATCCTTTTATGTATCTTATTATGCTTAGATCGCGACGGTAGCACTATAAGATGATTCCCCACTTAAAGATCAAGATAAAAACTGTGTTCTCCCCAAGTATGCACCGTTGCGAAAGTTCGTCGTGTCCAAGCATCACGTGATGATCGGGTGCTATAGACTCTACGCTCACATACAACGGGTGCAAGCCAGTTTTGCACACGCGGAAATACTTGGGTCTAACTTGACGAGCCTAGCATGTACAGACATGGCCTCGGAACACATGAACCGAAAGGTTAAGCATGAGTCATATGAATGATATGATCGACACTTCGTTGTCCACCATTGAAATCACATCTCTTCTCGTGAAGATCGGATTAGGTGTGGTGAATTTGGATCGTGTTCACTAAACAACTTGAGGGATGTTGAATTTAGTGGGAATTCATCTAGTAATTTGATTAAGTTGAACTATTTATCATGAACATAGTCTAAATTGTACTTGCAAATACTGTAGATCACATGGCTAAGTCCAACTTCAACTTCAACGTTTTGCTGAGATAGAAAAGCTTAGAAACAATGGGTCTAACTTCACCAAATGGTTCCGCATTCTGAGAATCATTCTCGCTGGCGGACAAAAGGACTATGTCCTTGAGAAAGTGCTAGGTGACGCCCCTGCTATAGATGCGCCGGCTGATGAGAAAGCTATTTATCAGTTGCGCAAGGATGATTATGATTTGATTAAGATCGCCATGTTGTATGCTATGGAATCGGATTGTAAGATCCCTCCTTTGTAAAGGAAAAGGATCCCTGTGATTGCAATGCTAGTCCCTAGATCATTGCTAGCATCCACAGTTTAAGATGAAGTACATAGATACAAAGGTCATTTATTACATCCATTCCAGAGATAAAACATAGTCTTTTACAACTCAAGGCCACATGCCTAATACAAGAGTTTTGGAATAAGTAAATAAACATAAGTCTTCATCTTCATGTGCCACAGGCAAGCATGTTGAGTGTAGACTCATGACACCTAATCATCATCGGAGTAACCTGCAACATCACAAGTTACAGCCACAGTGGGTCAATACTTTGGAATAGTATTGGCAAGTGATACCTTAGTAAATTTTTAAGTGGACTATATTACTATATGCATTTTGGCTAAGTGTAGCTTGGCTTGCTTTGCTTGAAAATAGGTTTTTCCTATTAGTTGAAATCACTAAGTTTTTCTTTGTCAAAAACTTTCCCAAGAAACCACCAATAGACATTGGGGTCCTTCACCCTTGTTCACCCACAAGTTTTACTTAGAAGTTGGAGTGATGAGATTCTTGTAGCTTCCATGTCTTGATGCTCAAGTTTTCCATTGCCATGGACTTGGCTAAGTACTTAGATTTTCCATCTGCAGAGGTTGTGCACTTTCCCCACCAGACTTGGTTTCCCAAGACAGGACCTTTCAGAAGCCTTCCCTTAGCCAAATGGACGCGTTCCAACCTATCATCCCACTACCACCAACTGTCCAAATGACTAAGTTCTAGCAACCTATATGATCAAGGCAGAGCCCATATTGCCAAGTGGCTGCACTATAAGCTTCTCAACACTTGGCCTCCAAATCCCTTTGTGCCTGGGTGGCATACCACAAGTGTGATACACAAGGTAAACCATATCCATGGGCCTTGTGTAACCACTCAACCAAAAACCACCATTCAAGTCCCATTCCACCCAGGAGGATTATTGACTGAGTTGTTTTATTAAGAAAAACATAAGTCCAAAAGACTTAGAAATATTTTCATCATAGCATGTATAAATTTTACCAACCCTTGTTTGCTACTAGCTAGGCTAAGCATGGCATAGTATCTTAACTTAGGAAAAATTCCTAGCAATTCTACAATTCTACAACTACTTAGGATTTCCCAACATAGCATTTGGCAAAAAGTAACATGCAAGACTTAGCAAAAATATTTCTAATGCTTATACAAAATATAGGTATGGAAATATTCATGAAGTACCACTTGCCTTGGTAATGGGGAGAGTAGCACTCTTCACAATCACAGTCACTAGCAAAATCTACACAAAAATTTGTAGCACAAAATTACACACAATTCATATACAAACAAAAATATGAATGCATGCATGCAAGAAAATGCTAAGTGATGATTTTTGAAAACTCCACCAAGCAAGTGAATGATACAGAAACATAACCAAGTCAAATACTTGCTAATTAAACTTATTTAGCACTAAAACAATTTACTAAACAAATTCTATATTCAAAATAGCCCTAAACAAGTTTCTGCATACAAAGTCATTTTAATAGAAACTTTTTGTTAAACACTTGCAGATTCAGAAAGGGCTTGTCTCCCTGATTCCAACGGTATAAAGTTTGCAAAAATCTAACGTGGGAAACAAAATTTATAGCCATTTGAAAATTGGATATAAATCTGATTTGAATTCTGTTTTTGAATCTAACCCTAGCCACGCGTCGTGTTTCTATTGGCGCGTACCGGTTCGGCCGGATCGAGCTCTGCGGGCCGTAGGATCTAATTAAAACACATGGCCTAGATCTACCAAAAACGATTCGCTAAGTGATCTAAATCTACGCGTTGGATCCAGATCTGACGGTTCTGGATCAAACGACCAAACTCGAGCGGCGCTAGCGGCGGCGACTGGCGGCGGCGCGTCTGACAGCGGCGACGCTAGCGTTCTAGGTCGCACGGGAGTGGGGGAAGTGGCTTACCAGAACCGCAGTGGCGTGCTGAAGCTCAAGGTTGCGTTGGTTTGCGAAGGGGCGCTCTGGCACGGTGTCAGGGGCTCGTCGGAGTTGCGGCGGCGTCTGTTGCTTGCAGATGAGGTCACTGGCGAGGTTTGGCGTTGCCCTAGAACGAACCAGAGGCATTAGGAGTTGCGCAAGACGCAGGCGAACAAACTCGCGTGAAGGAGGGGGCAAGGGGCGCTCGGGTTTTACCTTAATTGGTCGCCGGAGTCAGGCGGCGGCGCAGGTGGTTTCGGTCGTGAATGGAGACGACAACCTAGGTCACGAGCAGGCAAAAGAAAGGTGTCAGCAGGTGCACAAGGTCATGCTGAGCATCATCGTTTGAACCAGAGAGAGGGGGGCGGTCGAGGCTCACCGGAATCGATCGCCGGAGTCGTCGGTACAGCGGGGCTTCGAGAGCTAATGCGCGCAGCCTGATGGCGGAGTGAGCGAGGAGAGTGGGGGGAAATGCTCGCGGTGCAGAGGGGATTAAATAGGCCCAGGCGCGACAGGAAACGCCTGCGGCTTTAAGGCTAATTACGCCGCGCCATTACCGGCCTTGACAGCCGCGGCGACGTGGTCGCGGGCGCAGTTTGGGGAAGACGAGGGCGACATGGAGAGGGCCCGCTCGTCAGCGAAATGCGTAGGAAGGAGGTGGGGTCTGGCTGTCAGCGTCTGTGTGGGTGCGCTCGCGCGTGCGAGAGGGAAAGGAATGGCCCGGGTGGGCTAATTGGGCCAGTTCTGTTGCTGGGCTGGAATCCTGGCGCTGGCCCTTTTCTAATTCTTTCTCTTTTTCTTTTTCTGTTTCAATTTTCTGAATTGATTTTCAAATGAATTCAAGTTTCACTTGAATTCAAATCTTCTTGGGATTTTTGCAGTGAGTAGTAGTCTCAAATATAGGCACAAAATCATGTGGTTGCTTTGCAAGGGCTTGGTCAAGCTTGGAGAACAAAACATCAGAGACTTTGCACTTGATTTGCAAAGTTTGAAAAATGGTTTTTGAAACTATTCCCAATTTGTAAATCTTGGTTTAAAATCTACACTCAAACCTTTCCTCATAGAAGGCAACAAACTTGGTTCATAAACAATCAAACTTTCAAATGGGGATGGCCATTTGATTCACATAAAATCATAGCACTATGTGCTTCTGTTTTTCTGAAATGAGTTTGAAATTGTTCTCAAATCTATATGCATGCATGAATGATATGCAAACTTTGAAATCATGATTTTAGGGATGTTACAAATCTAACCCCCTTAAGATGAATCTCGCTCTCGAGATTCGGATTGGCTAGCAAATAGGTGAGGGTGGTCTTTCTGAAGATCATCTTCTCTTTCCCATGTTGCTTCCTCTTCGGTATGATGATTCCATTGCACTTTGCAAAACTTGATAGTATTTGTCCTTGTGATTCTTTCTGCAGTCTCAAGAATCTTGATAGGCTTCTCCTCATATGTGAGGTCACTTTCTAGTTGAACTTCTTCCAAAGGTATAGTATCCTTCAAAGAAGTTTATTCCATTTCTGGGTGACATTTCTTGAGCTGACTCACATGAAACACGTTATGGACTGCAGATAGAGATGCTGGCAGTTCAATTTCATAAGCAACTTCTCCTTTGCGACTCAGAATTTTGAATGGCCCAACATATCTTGGTGCCAACTTTCCTTTGACTCCGAATCTTTTCACTCCACGGAGTGGTGATACTCTAAGATAGGCTCTATCACCAACTTCGTAGGTGACTTCTCTACGCTTAGGATCTGCGTAGCTTTTCTGTCGGGACTGTGCTATCTTCAACCTGTCCTTGACCAATTTGACTTTCTCTTCGGCTTCTTTGATAAGATCTGGCCCGAATAAACTTCTTTCTCCCACACCATTCCATAACAACGGGGTGGTACACTTCCTTCCGTAGAGAAACTCAAATGGTGCCATCTCAATGCTGGCTTGATAGCTGTTGTTATAA
Source organism: Avena sativa (assembly GCA_916181665.1). Lineage (NCBI taxonomy): Eukaryota > Viridiplantae > Streptophyta > Magnoliopsida > Poales > Poaceae > Avena > Avena sativa. The sequence continues at coordinate 261,785,626 of OV702284.1, read as the reverse complement.
GAAAATTCTACGTAAGGCAGACTTTCATCCCAACTGGCTCCATAGTCTAGGGCACATGCCCTCAACATGTCTTCCAGAATTTGATTTGTCCTTTCTGTTTGCCCATCGGTTTGAGGATGAAAAGCAGTACTGAATTCCAACCTCGTTCCCAATGACTCATGTAGCTGTCTCCAAAAATGGGAAGTGAATTGAGTTCCCCTATCAGACACAATACTCTTAGGCACACCATGAAGGCATACAATTCTACTCATGTAGATTTTGGCTAACTTGGCACTAGCATAAGTTGTCTTCACGGGTATGAAATGAGCCACTTTAGTTAGGCGATCCACTACTACCCATATGGAATCATATCCTGATCTGGTCCTTGGTAATCCGGTAATGAAATCCATACCAATTTTGTCCCACTTCCAATCAGGAATAGGTAGCGGTTGAAGCAAACCTTCTGGTTTCTGATGCTCCGCCTTTACTCTACTACACACATCACACAAAGCAATATGTTCGGCGATGTCTCTATTGATATTGTTCCACCAAAATCTTTCTTTCATGTCCATGTACATTTTGGTGTTACCCGGATGAATAGAATACGAAGAGTTGTGTGCTTCTTGCAAAATCAGTTTCCGTAACTCCGGATCTTGTGGAACACAGATACGTTTCCCATGCCATAATGTACCCTGTTCGTCTTCATGGAAATTTTTAGCTCTGATACCATCTGTAAGATCCCTTCTTTGTAAAGGAAAAGGATCCATGTGATTGCAATGCTAGTCCCTGGATCATTGCTAGCATCCACAGTTTAAGATGAAGTACACAGATACAAAGGTCATTTATTACATCCATTCCAGAGATAAAACATAGTCTTTTACAACTCAAGGCCACATGCCTAATACAAGAGTTTTGGAATAAGTAAATAAACATAAGTCTTCATCTTCATGTGCCACAGGCAAGCATGTTGAGTGTAGACTCATGACACCTAATCATCATCGGAGTAACCTGCAACATCACAAGTTACAGCCACAGTGGGTCAATACTTTGGAATAGTATTGGCAAGTGATACCTTAGTAAATTTTTAAGTGGACTATATTACTATATACATTTTGGCTAAGTGTAGCTTGGCTTGATTTGCTTGAAAATAGGTTTTTCCTATTAGTTGAAATCACTAAGTTTTTCTTTGTCAAAAACTTTCCCAAGAAACCACCAATAGACATTGGGGTCCTTCACCCTTGTTCACCCACAAGTTTTACTTAGAAGTTGGAGTGATGAGATTCTTGTAGCTTCCATGTCTTGATGCTCAAGTTGTCCATTGCCATGGACTTGGCTAAGTACTTAGATTTTCCATCTGCAGAGGTTGTGCACTTTCCCCACCAGACTTGGTTTCCCAAGACAGGACCTTTCAGAAGCCTTCCCTTAGCCAAATGGACGCGTTCCAACCTATCATCCCACTACCACCAACTGTCCAAATGACTAAGTTCTAGAAACCTATATGATCAAGGCAGAGCCCATATTGCCAAGTGGCTGCACTATAAGCTTCTCAACACTTGGCCTCCAAATCCCTTTGTGCCTGGGTGGCATACCACAAGTGTGATACACAAGGTAAACCATATCCATGGGCCTTGTGTAACCACTCAACCAAAAACCACCATTCAAGTCCCATTCCACCCAGGAGGTTTATCGACTTAGTTTTTTTATTAAGAAAAACATAAGTCCAAAAGACTTAGAAATATTTTCATCATAGCATGTATAAATTTTACCAACCCTTGTTTGCTACTAGCTAGGCTAAGCATGGCATAGTATCTTAACTTAGGAAAATTTCCTAGCAATTCTACAATTCTACAACTACTTAGGATTTCCCAACATAGCATTTGGCAAAAAGTAACATGCAAGACTTAGCAAAAATATTTCTAATGCTTATACAAAATATAGGGATGGAAATATTCATGAAGTACCACTTGCCTTGGTAATGGGGAGAGTAGCACTCTTCACAATCACAGTCACTAGCAAAATCTACACAAAAATTTGTAGCACAAAATTACACACAATTCATATACAAACAAAAATATGAATGCATGCATGCAAGAAAATGCTAAGTGATGATTTTTGAAAACTCCACCAAGCAAGTGCATGATACAGAAACATAACCAAGTCAAATACTTGCTAGTTAAACTTATTTAGCACTAAAACAATTTACTAAACAAATTCTATATTCAAAATAGCCCTAAATAAGTTTCTCCATACAAAGTCATTTTAACAGAAACTTTTTGTTAAACACATTGCAGATTCAGAAAGGGCTTGTCTCCCTGATTCCAACGGTATAAAGTTTGCAAAAATCTAACGTGGGAAACAAAAGTTATAGCCATTTGAAAATTGGATATAAATCTGATTTGAATTCTGTTTTTGAATCTAACCCTAGCCACGCATCGTGTTTCTATTGGAGCGTACCGGTTCGGTCGGATCGAGCTCTGCGGGCCGTAGGATCTAATTAAAACACACGGCCTAGATCTACCAAAAACGATTCGCTAAGTGATCTAAATCTACGCGTTGGATCCAGATCTGACGGTTCTGGATCAAACGACCAAACTCGAGCGGCGCTAGCGGCGGCGACTGGCGGCGGCGCGTCTGACAGCGGCGGCGCTAGCATTCTAGGTCGCGCGGGAGTGGGGGAAGTGGCTTACCAGAACCGCGGTGGCGTGCTGAAGCTCAAAGTGGCGTTGGTTTGCGAAGGGGCGCTCTGGCACGGTCTCAGGGGCTCGTCGGAGTTGCGGCGGCGTCTGTTGCTTGCAGATGAGGTCACTGGCGAGGTTTGGCGTCGCCCTAGAACGAACCAGAGGCATTAGGAGTTGCGCAAGACGCAGGCGAACAAACTCGCGTGAAGGAGGGGGCAAGGGGCGCTCGGGTTTTACCTTAATTGGTCGCCGGAGTCAGGCGGCGGCGCAGGTGGTTTCGGTCGTGAATGGAGACGACAACCTGGGTCACGAGCAGGCAAAAGAAAGGTGTCAGCAGGTGCACAAGGTCATGCTGAGCATCATCGTTTGAACCAGAGAGAGGGGGGCGGTCGAGGCTCACCGGAATCGATCGCCGGAGTCGTCGGTACAGCGGGGCTTCGAGAGCTAATGCGCGCAGCCTGATGGCGCAGTGAGCGAGGAGAGTGGGGGAAATGCTCGCGGTGCAGAGGGGATTAAATAGGCCCAGGCGCGACAGGAAACGCCTGCGGATTTAAGGCTAATTACGCCGCGCCATTACCGGCCTTGACAGCCGCGGCGACGTGGTCGCGGGCGCAGTTTGGGGAAGACGAGGGCGACGTGGAGAGGGCCCGCTCGTCAGCGAAATGCGCAGGAAGGAGGTGGGGTCTGGCTGTCAGCGGCTGTGTGGGTGCGCTCGCGCGTGCGAGAGGGAGAGGAATGGCCTGGGTGGGCTAATTGGGCCAGTTCTGTTGCTGGGCTGGAATCCTGGCGCTGGCCCTTTTCTAATTCTTTCTCTTTTTCTTTTTCTGTTTCAATTTTCTAAATTGATTTTCAAATGAATCCAAGTTTCACTTGAATTCAAATCTTCTTGGGATTTTTGCAGTGATTAGTAGTCTCAAATATAGGCACAAAATCATGTGGTTGCTTTGCAAGGGCTTGGTCAAGCTTGGAGAACAAAACATCAGAGACTTTGCACTTGATTTGCAAAGTTTGAAAAATGGTTTTTGAAACTATTCCCAATTTGTAAATCTTGGTTTAAAATCTACACTCAAACCTTTCCTCATAGAAGGCAACAAACTTGGTTCATAAACAATCAAACTTTCAAATGGGGATGGCCATTTGATTTAAGTTTGTTCACATAAAATCATAGCACTATGTGCTTCTGTTTTTCTGAAATGAGTTTGAAATTGTTCTCAAATCTATATGCATGCATGAATGATATGCAAACTTTGAAATCATGATTTTAGGGATGTTACACGGATCTTCAAAATCATTTTGAGTAGTTCGCCGGGCCCTTTGAGATTCTTGAGGAGATGAAAACTATGTTTCAGACTCAGGCCCGTTCTGAGAGATATGAGATCTCTAAGAAATTCTTTAACTAGAAGATGGAGGAAGGGAGTTTCGCTAGTGAGCACGCCATTAAGATGTCGGGCTACACTCAACGCCTTGAGCAACTGGACTGCAAGATTCCAGAGGAGCTCAAGATTGACAGAGTTCTGCAGTCACTCCCTCCTAGCTGCAAAAGTTTTGTAGTTGCTCACAATCAGATTGGTTCCACTGATATGATCACTGAGCTCTTCGCTAAGATGAAAGTAGCGGAGGTGGACATCAAAAAGAATAATCATGTGTTGATGGTCAACAAGCCCCTCACCTTCAAGAAAGGTAAGGGTGCAAATAAGCCCTTCAAGAAAGGCGGCGGCAAGCGCGTTGCCCCTGCTGAGAAGAAGCTCAAGTCTGGTCCTAAGCCGGACACTGAGTGCTTCTATTGCAAGGACAAGGGTCACTGGAAGCGCAACTGTCCGAAGTACTTAGCGGACAAGAAGGCTGGCACCATCAAAGGTATATTTGATATACATGTTATTGATGTTTTCCTTACTAGCCCTCGTTGTAGTGCCTGGGTATTTGATACCGGTTCAGTTGCTAATATTTGTAACTCGAAACAGGAGCTACGGAATAGACGGCGGCTTGCGAGGGATGAGGTGACGATGCGCGTTGGCAACAGATCAAGAGTTGATGTGATGGCCGTCGGCACACTCTCCTTAGTTTTACCTTCGGGATTAGTTTTAAACCTTAATAAATGTTATTATGTGCCTGCGTTGAGCATGAACATTATTTCTGGATCGTGTTTATTGCAAGACGGTTATTCATTTAAATCGGATAATAATGGTTGTTCTATTTATATGAGTAACATCTTTTATTGTCATGCACCTATTGTGAATGGTTTATTTCTTCTAAATCTCGAAAGGGATGAAACACACATCCATAACATTGAGGCTAAGAGATGCAAAGTAGATAGTGATAATACTACTTATTTGTGGCACTGTCGTCTAGGTCATATTGGTGTAAAGCGCATGAAGAAACTCCATTCTGATGGACTTTTGGAGTCTCTTGATTTTGAATCATTTGACACATGCGAACCATGCCTCATGGGCAAGATGATCAAAACCCCGTTCTCCGGTATGATGGAGCGAGCAACGGACTTGTTGGAAATCATACATACCGATGTATGCAGACCGATGAGTGTTTCGGTGGATATCGCTATTTTCTCACCTTTACCGATGACTTAAGTAGATATGGGTATATCTATTTAATGAAACATAAATCTGAAACATTTGAAAAGTTCAAGGAATTTCAGAATGAAGTGGAGAACCATCGTAACAAAAAGATTAAGTTTCTACGATCCGATCGTGGAGGTGAATATTTGAGTTATGATTTTCTCACGCATCTTAAAGCAAGCGGAATCGTTTCGCAACTCACGCCACCCGGAACACCACAGCGCAATGGTGTGTCTAAACGCCGGAATCAAACCCTATTAGATATGGTCCGATCGATGATGTCTCTTACTGATTTGCCGTTATCATTTTGGGGTTATGCATTAGAAACCGCTGCATTCACTTTAAATAGGGCTCCATCTAAATCCGTTGAGACGACACCGTATGAACTATGGTTTGGTGCTAAACCTAAGTTGTCGTTTCTTAAAGTTTGGGGATGCGAAGCTTACGTCAAGAAGTTTATGCCGGACAAGCTCGAACCCAAAGCGGAGAAATGCGTCTTCATAGGATACCCTAAGGAAACTATTGGGTATACCTTCTATCACAGAACCGAAGGCAAAGTGTTTGTCGCAAAGAACGGTTCCTTTCTTGAGAAGGAGTTTCTCTCGAAAGAAGTGAGTGGGAGGAAAGTAGAGCTAGACGAGGTTGTTGAACCTTCTCTTGAATTGGAGAGTAGCGCAGCACCTAAAATTGTTCCAGTGCCGCCTGCACCAACGATAGAGGAAGCTAATGACAAGGATCATGAAGTTTCGTACGATGCTGCTACTGAACGTCGCAGGTCGACAAGGTCGCGTGCCCCTCCTGAGTGGTACGGCAACCCTGTCTTGACTGTCTTGCTAGTAGAAGACAGTGAACCTACGAACTATGAGGAAGCGATGATGAGCCCAGACTCTGAGAAATGGCTAGAAGCCATGAAATCCGAATTGGGATCCATGAGCGAAAACCAAGTATGGACTTTGGTGGACCCTCCTAGCGACCGAAAGGCCGTTGAGTGCAAATGGATCTTCAAGAATAAAACGGACGCGGATGGTAATGTTACCATCTATAAAGCACGGCTTGTCGCGAAAGGTTTTCGGCAAGTTCAAGGTGTTGACTATGATGAGACTTTCTCTCCCGTAGCGATGTTTAAGTCCATTCGGATTTTATTAGCAATTGCTGCGTTTCATGATTATGAAATATGGCAGATGGATGTCAAGATTGCGTTCCTCAATGGCAACATTGATGAAGAGTTGTATGTAATGCACCCCGAAGGTTTCGTCGATCCTAAGGATGCTGATAAAGTGCGCAAACTTCAGCGTTCCATTTATGGACTGAAGCAAGCATCTCGGAGTTGGAACCTTCGTTTTGATCAAGTGATCAAGAGCTTTGGATTTGTTCCAAATTTCTACGAAGCTTGTATCTACAAGAAAGTGAGTGGGAGCTCGGTAACATTTCTGGTACTATATGTGGATGACATATTGATTATTGGAAATGACATTAACATGCTTAACGATGTGAAGAGTTATTTGAACAAGTGTTTTTCAATGAAAGACCTAGGTGAAGCTGCTTATATATTGGGCATCAAAATCTATAGAGATAGACAAAGACGCCTGATAGCTTTAAGACAGAGTACATACCTAGACAAAGTTCTAAAAAGGTTCAGAATGGATAAGGCAAAGAAAGGTTCAGTGCCTATGTTTTCAGGTAAGATATTGAGCAAGGCTCAGTGTCCAGCTACGGTAAATGATAGGGAAACTATGAGAAAAGTGCCTTATGCCTCGGCCATAGGTTCTATCATGTATGCCATGCTGTGTACTAGACCGGATGTGTCCAATGCTCTTAGTTTGACGAGCAGGTATCAAAGTGATCCAGGAGTGGAACACTGGACAGCCTTGAAGAACATCCTAAAGTACCTAAATAGGACTAAAGAAATGTTCTTAGTCTATGGGGGTGATGAACAGCTCGTCGTAAAAGGTTACGTCGACGCTAGTTTTGACACCAACAAGGATGATTCTAAATCTCAGACAGGATACGTGTATATTTTGAATGGACGAGCTGTGAGCTGGAGAAGCTGCAAGCAAAGCGTATCACGGGATCTACAGTAGAAGCGGAATACATGGCTACTGCAGCAGGGTCAAGTGAAGGAGTTTGGATCAGAAACTTCATCACTGAGCTTGGTGTGGTTCCAAGTGCATTGGACCCACTGGAGATATTGTGTGACAACACTGGCGCCATAGCACTCGCTAAGGAACCAAGATATCATCCAAAGACCAAGCATATCAACCGCAAGTTTCATATAATCCGAGATTATATAGCAGATGGAGATTTGAAGATTAGCAAAGTACATACAGATCTGAATGTCGCAGATCCATTGACTAAACCTCTTCCACGTGTAAAACATGATCAGCACCTCAGTGCCATGGGTGTGAGATTGTTGCCAAATGTAAACTAGATTATTGACTCTAGTGCAAGTGGGAGACTGTTGGAATTATGCCCTAGAGGCAATAATAAAGATGTTATTATTATAATTCTTGTTCATGATAATGTTTATATTCCATGCTAGAATTGTATTAAGCGGAAACTTTAATACTTGTGTGGTTTGTGAACAACACCGTGTCCCTAGTACGCCTCTATGGACTAACTCATTGATTAATGATGGTTAAGGTTTCCTAACCATGGACATGAGTTGTCGATTAATAATGAGATCACATCATTGGGAGAATGATATGATGGACAGACCCAAACTAAGCGAAGCAATTAGATCGTGTCATCGTGTTCATCTTTGTGAAGCTTTTCCTATGTCAAATATTGTATTCCTTAGACCATGAGATAATACAACTCCCTGGTATCATAAGAAAGCTTTGAGGTCATCAAACGTCATCCTATGAAAGGGTGATCATAAAGGTGTCTCTCAGGTGATCGGAAAGTACCTGTTGGGTTGTATGTATCGAGATGGGATTTGTCCCTCCCAAGTCGGAGAGATATACTTCGGGCCCACTCGGTAATCGATATCAACACCGCTTGCAAGCATGGGGTTAAGGAGTTAATCACAAAGTGATATCGGATTACGGAACGAGTAAAGTACTTGCTGCGAGATTGAACTAGGTATGACGGTACCGACGATCAAATCTCGGGCAAGTAAAATATCGCGAGACGAAGGGAATATATATATATGGGATTGATTGAATCCTGACATCGTGGTTCATCCGATATGATCATCGATGAATGTGTGGGAGTCAATATGAGTTTCCAGACCCCGCTGTTGATTATTGATAGAAGATCATGTCTGCATATTCTCGAACCCGAAGGGTCACACACTTAACGTGTCTCGACGCTAGGATAGATTGGATAATTGGTTTATAAGTTTTTGTTCGGAGTCTCGGATGGGATCCGGGACATCACGAGAGGTTCCGGAATGGTCCGGAGAATAAGATTCATATAAGGCAGTGCAGTTTTTGGAGTTCGGAATTGTTCCGGGTTAATCGGTATTGTACCGGAAGCTTCTAGAACCTTCTGGAAGGGGACCAACGTGGCCCCACCTTCCGGGAGGGGGCATGGGCCTATGAGGGAGTGCCCTGGCCGCTTTGGGCCAGGGGCACAAGGCCCCATAGGGCCCAGCTGGCCAAAGAGGGTTTAAACCCTAGATAGAGCTTCTAGAAGGGGGGGGGGTTTCCTTGCCCCCACTCCTCCTCCTTGGCCGCCGGCCTTGGCTTGGGGGAGGGGGCTAGGGTTGCCGCCCCACCCCTATATATAAAGAGGGCTGGGGGCGCACCACCTCCCCCCCACACCTTCCCCTCAAGCCAGTCGCCCTGCTGCCCTCCTCTCTCTCTCCCTCCCGACTGCGTGTAGGCGAAGCCCTGCTGCAGAAATGCTCCACCATATACACCACGCCGTCGTGTTGTAGATCCAATCTGTCTCTCCACCATACTTGCTGGACCAAGGAAGGAGGAGACGTCGAGGTGCTGCACGTGTGCATCTCACGGAGGCACCGCCACTTGTGGTGCTAGATCGGATCGGATCGCGAGGAGGAGAAGCGAGTACGACTACATCACCCACGTTCCGACGAACGTTCCGCTGTGCGAATCTTCAAGGGTATGAAGATCTAATCCAATCTCTCTCGTTGTTTGCATATCCTAGATTAGATCTTGGCTCCCCTCTGTTCGCATCCGTAGAAAATTTTGATTTACTATGCCACGAAACCCTTCAAAAAGTTCCGGTGGTAAAGGAACATATTACCTAGGACTTAACAACCAATGTCACGGGTGATTATTGCGCCGTATATCACGCGTTAACCATGAGATTTGGAATGGGACGGAGAAGTCAGTTGTATCTTCTTCCTCTCGCATGAAGCCGGATGTGAAGGTCGTGGCTGTTATCCTCGTAGCATGCATATTAATTGGTAATTCGTAGAGGATATGCAGCATATGGGTGGGAACCCTCAACGTCCCACGATAGTTCTGGCATCTAACGGTTTGTACAAACCATTGCCGTAATTCATTATGTGGGCATGGTGTACACCAAGGAGGCATGCAGGGTCGCGAAGGGGGCAGTGATTGGCTTGGATCATCTTCTGGGCCCCACATCATGGACTTGTGGACGGGAATAATCTGCCCGGTTGTGCAACAAAGAGTTGATCTCTCATGGGTAAAGTAAACGCACCTCTGTAGAGTGTAAGAACTGTAACTTGTTCCTCCCTGTTCCGGGAAGGAGCTGCGAACGCGGCGGGAAAGGAACCCCATGAAGGTTCTAGTAAACCCGTGAAGGCTGATGGACATAGCTTTTCAGAATAAAAGCAACCTTTGAAGAAATGTTTATGAAAACTTGCATTTACTACAACCTACGGTCTGTGGTTGTAGTTATAGTGCATCAAACACTCCTTTTCTAGTGAATTTGCTGAGTACGCTCGTACTCAAAGTATCTTCTTAACCCTTGCTAGATTCTGAAGCTGGGGTAGACAACAACCACATCAAGTTATGCTCCAGGACTTATCTTGCTCAGCTAAAGATTTTTCAATAAAGACAAGGAAGTCAACATATACCTCAACTCAAGTGAAGACGAAGTACTAATTAGATAGTAATATAATCTCTAGCCAAAGAACCTATCTCTATAGTGCGTTGCAAAAGCCGCAACACCAAAATCGTAGTTAAAATATTAGTTCTAGTAGTATAATTGTTTTTGCGTTGTTTATCCTTGATTCTTCTTCATAAGAAGTTCTTTCTCTATCTTAAACCTAGAGTATTCTCTGGATCTTATGTAAAGAGTGAGTTGTAACCTTTAGCCATGTATTGGACCCGCTGTGTTTCTGTTGTGCCATTCTGAGGGATGTAATACTAGTGAACGGTGTTTCATTGGTGTTATGTCCACGACTATAGTATACTACATCATGCAGTGGTATGCTGGGTCACCGCACAAAGTGTGTAAGGTAAACAATCCACTTGTTCCATGAACAAGAGACCGTTGTTTTCTCCCTAGTAGCAACAGCACATCTACAACCTTAGAGATTTCTGTCACTTCCCTTAGATTAAATAGAGGCATGAACCCACTATCGAGCATAAATACCCCCTCTTGGAGTCACTAGCAACTACTTGGCCAAGATAGCTACTAACAACGGAGAGCATGCAAGATCACAAACAACACAGACATGATAGAATCAACAAGACAAAAACATTAATCAATCTGACATAGTAATCTCAATATCCATCGGATCCCCGCAAACACAACATGCATGATTACAAATAGATGAGATCTTGATCATGAACGGAGCTCACAAGATCTAGACATGAAAGCACAAAGGAGGAGATACAACCATCTAGCTACTACATGGACTCGTAGTCCAAGGTGGAACTACTCACGCTTCATACCGGAGGCTGGCATGATGAAGAAGAAGGCCTCCAGGATGATCTCCCCTCTAGCAGGGTTCCGGGAAGAGCTTCAGATCCCCCCGATCTAGGGACGATGGTGGCGGCGGCTACAGACGGTTTCGTGGAATATTGATCGGGTACTTAGGGTATAGGCATCAGGGGCTTCTTATAGGTGAAGAGGCGAGGCAGGAGGGCGGCCAGGGGGCCCACATCCTGCCTAGGCGTGGCCTAGGGTGGGCCCACGCCTGGGGGGTGTGGCCGCCCTGTGGCTCTCCTTCGTCTCTCCTCTGGACTCCGTGTTCTCCTCGGTGAAATATTGACTTTGGCTTTTGTCCCGTCCAATTCCGAGAATATTTCCTTACTAGCTTTTCTGGAACCAAAAACAGCATAAAAGAGGCAACTGGCACTATGGCAACTTGCTAATAGGTTAGTACCAGAAAACATATAAAAACACCTCAAAGTGTGGACAAAGCAAAGCAAAGTAGATACTAAACAAGCATGGAACATCAAAAATTATAGATACGTTTCCGATGTATCAGGAACTACTATAGGAACTTGCTACATGGCTAAACATGCATCAAATTGAAATCTCTAAGCATAGAACAAGCATGCAAGCTCACACAACCTAACATATATAGCAGAAAAATACTCAAGATATAATCTACCAATCACAAATCTAATTGGACAAGCGGAGGAGGCACATACCAAGGAGAAATCCCTCCAAAAATCAGCAGCAAAGATGGGCTGAGCAAGGAGATCGAAAATCGGGAGCAAGAACAACAGGAACTCGATCTTGAGAAAATTTTCCGGTGTTTTTCGGGAGTACCGGACTAGCCAGCGGTAGTACCAGAACTAACCGATACTATCGGACCGGTGCCGGAAGAGGTACCTTGCAAAAACAGAATATGTAAAAAGGGTCCTATCGCCATCAGTAGGACACATTGCAAGAACCGGTAGTACCGTAGGGCGGTAGTACCGTAAAAAGCTGCGGTACTACTGGACGCCGCGATAGTACCGGGCTGGTGGTACCGGCCGGGCCTGAGGAGGAGCCTCAGCTAGCCAATGGGCTTAGACCCGTACGGTACCGCCAAGTGGTACTATCGCTGCCAAGTGGTAGTACCAGATGGAATATACAGTACTACCAGTTGGTAAGACAATGCAGGCAGCAACACTAAAACGCAAATAACTCAAGCAACCAAACTCTGAATGGGATGAAACCAATTTTGTTGGAAATATTTCATATCACCAAGGGAGAAAATATCAAGTATTATAATGTGAGATACCTCGCTTGGTGAGGAGCCGTAAAACCTCCAAGATAAAAAACGTAATAAGATATAAAGGGAAATCTGTTTTTGATGAATTAGAGCTTGTTATGAAGATTACTACAAGCTCTAGAGCCACACATGGATAATATCCAAATAACAACCAAGAAAGATTATGCTAAGAATGCAAAGGTTTGAGTTTTATCCAAAAGATATGATCGAGTTACTCACTCGAGAGCCCCTCTTGATAGTACGGTTATCTATCCTAAACCCAGTCTCCCAACTACCAACAAGAGACCGGCAAAATGGAAAACCTATCAAGATTATACCTTTGCCTTGAGCAATTCACTTGAGCTAGATGTAGAAGATCTTGTCCTCCTCAAGCTATAACACCTATCTTCATTACTCTTTATTGCACTCGCTTGATGAAGACTTGCAACTTGCTCCCCCATACACCATGGGGAAACCTCTTCTTTGACCTTGTCTTCATCAACCCATGAACACCAAGGATGGAAGCATCAAAACATGAGATCTTCTAGAGATGGCGCATTTTGAGCTTGCACATAATTTATTCTAACTTCATTTGGATGATGTCTTGAAGAAACACATGACGAACTCCATCTTCTTCTTCAAGACACTCTTGATCTCCTTTTCTTTATTCATCTTCTTTTACATGATTCCAAAGGGCCCAATGCCCTTAGACATTGCTTATTCTTCTTCATTTCTTCTACCTTGAAGCCAACACATGCTCCAAGCGATGACAATGGACAATTCCTACCAGTGCAACTCAATGCAAACATTAGTCCATAAATATTGTCATTAATTACCAAAACCACACATGGGGGTCCACAGCTCTTTCAATATCCCCCATTTTGGTAATTGATGACAATCTGTTTGAGAGGGTTTATATAAGGAATTTAATGAATAAAATGGTAGTGTCAATATCAAATACTACATAAGTATGTGATATTGGTACCACCACCATATATAGAGCAAACTCCCCCACAAACTATGCATGTGTGATGAACATGAATTTCATTGCATATATTGCCAATCATTATCATTAGTGGAGTTTTCTCTATATATACCGCATGCTAAGCAACAACAAAGATGTAAGAGCATGAAATGAAAATGCTTAAGAATAAACTCAAAGTTTAAACCAACTTCCCTTAAACCCTCTAAAACTTCTCCCCCATTGGCATCAATTACCAAAATGGGTGAAAAGTTCTAGAAGGCCAATATAGTGATAATTCCTCCAAAAGTGTGCATTTGCACATATACAATGATGAATACTTGGGAGTAAGTAGAACTATATTGAGGACCTGAAGATTGCCAAAGAAATAAAATAAAAGAAGCATAAAAAAATGACGCAAGAAATCACAAGATCCAAAAGAACCAATTGAAAACAACAAATGATACCAAATGGAAACAACAAGATATTATGATTCGAGCAAAAGAGTGTTTAAATGAAAATAGGGAAGATCCCCAATATTTGTGCACAAATTAGAATAATAGCATTTGAATACAAAATGCACAAACATGGAAACCTCACTCCCCCATAAGCATTTGAAACACAACAAAAGATAGATAAGACAAGTGAGCATTCTTAAATGAATTAGAGGAGTTCCTCAAAGTTTATGCACCAATTATAGTAATTGCATTTGGAAACGAAGTGCACAAGCATGGAATCCTCACTCCTCCAACCCATTTAAAAATACAAGGAATGAGAGATCAATGCTTAAATAAAATAGAGAAGCTCCCCAAGATTTGTGCATACTTTAGAATAGTTGCATTTGAATACATCATGCAGAAATATGGAATCCTCACTATAGGGATTCGAAGGCAGAAAACAAATTTTTTCCTATGATCGAAATCCTAATGCCATGATATATCTCCTAGTAATGTAGTAACGGAAGGAGATACGACATTCATACCTTTGAAGACCGAGCACGATTAACGTACCACAAGGAACGTGGTTGAAGAAGACGCCCTGACGCTGACCTCGAGGTCACAAAGTCCCGTGGCTCCGACAACTCGTAGCACCGAAAGTACAGTGCCTCCAGAGGGAGTCACACACGTTTGGTGGCTGGCGACGACTCCCGCTTCTCCCCGATCCAGCCGAGATTGCGGAAGTACATCTCCCGGCTCTGAATCCCGCAGCATGATGGTGCTCCGTAATGAAGAACTCCTCGCTTGCACAACCCTGATAAGGGGCCATGATCGCAAGAGGGGGAGAGAGAAGAGATAGGCAACACAAGCCTTTTATTTATTTCTAGGTGAAAATTAGTGTATTGTAATACTCCTATGAGCACCCCTTTATATAAGCGAAGGGAGGGGATCCCTCCACCTTAGGTGCCCCATGTGGGACTAAAAATAATAATAATAATAAGGGGAAAATTAGCTCCCAGCCGGCTGGGAGCCTGGGTGGGCCACCCCGGTGCCAGCCTAGCTCGGCAGGAGGCGGCAGACAGCGGTAGGAGGCGGCCTGCGGGCAGGCAAAGGCGGCCTCGGTCAGGTGGGTCGGCCTACTCGGCTTAGAAGTAGCAGCGCGGTGGCCTGGCGACGCGTAGCGGCTTGCCGTCCCGTGCGACACGCACTATGTGCCGCCCGCGTGGGCTGGTTCAAAACTAGCACCCTTTTGTTGTTTTCTTTTGCCTTTTCCGTCCATTTATTTTTAGGTAAAATCCCTCCGGGGTTTTGCCTAATAAATAAGACGCCTTATAACCTCTATTTAAATATTTAATTATAATATATTAATTCACAATTAACATATAATAAATATATTTAAATCATCATTTATCCAAAAACCCTTTTTGGTCCTTTTTTCCTTTATCCTTTCTCCGAACACCTTCAGATCTCCCCAGAACTTTTCTGGTCTCTCTTCTTATTTCTTTAGTGATTCCGAACAAGCCATTAACAATCTCTAAGCTTTGTCAAGCCCTTAAGCATGCTACCCAACAATTCGAGAATACTCTAGACATGGTCAAGACTCCTCTCTGACCAATGATCAACAGCGGGACCTGGATGCCCATGATGACCACCTGTGCATTCCACAAAATTTGTCGTTGAACTATAAACACTATGTATTTTTCCTTTTATCTCTACGGTACTTTATTGTCCGAGGTTTGATCAAATGACATCTCCATGTCAGGGTTCAATCTCATTACCGATAATACCTTCTTTACTCGATCCGATAAAAGTGATATCCCTCGTGGCCTAGTAGCACGTTGTGCAGCATATGGATATAACTTATCCGAGTGGGCCCAAAGTATCTTCTGTCACGTGGATGGACAAATCCTGCTCTTGACGCATACGCCTCAACCTGTTCCTCCGGATACCCAATGACACCCTTATGATTACCGTTTCACCGAGTGACATTAAGTGCCATTAAAGTAACCTCGGGAGAATGTGATTAGATATGGCCTCATGGTCTAAGGAAAGAGTCCTAATCATTGTAACCTGAACTCTATGACATGATCGCGATACGATGCTATATATAGGGTATGTTCACGATCTCATTCTCTAATGAAATGACTCCATTGTCAATTGGGATCGAGGCACCAACATGATCAGGAAATCTTTGATCATCCTTTGACCAATGAACCAGTGACTAGAGTTTCACTGGGAAATGCTGGTTCTTTGTATATCACACATGTATTGACGTTTCCTAATCAATACAGTTATATCATGATATAAAACTTAATCATAAACTTTATGAAATATGCCACTTATCATTTGTCTCTAGAGCATATTCCCTTCACTCACCCCACCCCCCATAAACATTTAAGACACAAAAGGTAAGAAATAAGGCAACCAAGCATTCTTAAATGAATTAGAGGATCCCCCAAAGGATTATGCGCCAATTATAATATTGTATTTAGAAACAAGGTGCACAATCATGGAATCCTCACTCCTCCAATTCACTTAAACAATACAAGGAGTGAGAGATCAAATATGAGTGCCCAAAGATGAAAACAAAAGGAACAAGCACTCATAGGAAAATAAATTTGGAAGCCACTGAAGAATCAAAAATAAATAAAAAGGTGGTCTCCAAAGAAAATAATATCAACTAAAAAATATATCTTATCATATGTGTATATATTTCTAAGTGGATAATATCACAAAGACATATGCCCACAAAGAAACAAGCACACACAAAGAAGATACACAAGAAAGCACATGAAAAGCAAAATGAAGTCATAACATATACCAATAAGACTTTTTGCTTTATATCATATCCAAAGACGGAATTTTATCTTATTGTTCATTAATGAGCTTCAAATACCAACACACCATATACATTACAACTATCACAAAGGGAAAAGGATATAGTTGGATATATGGATAAAGGCAACAAGTATCACAAAGGAAAAATCAACTTGCAAATTCTCACTATTGGACATGAGAGAAATTGAGGAAAAGATGGGCAATGAAATTGCTAGATTGACATATTAGGGATTGGTGAATCATATGTATGATTTTTTATAGTCCCTCTAATATGTACTCATCTCAATTTACTCACATTTGCAATAAGAGCTTCTATTAAGACCAAAACATGAACAATCAGTAATGCTTTGTAATATATGCAATGAAATTCAAATTAATTCACACGTGCATATATTGTGGGGAAGTTTGTTCTATATATTGTGCTTGTACTAACATCACATACTTTGTAGTATTTGATGTTAGTGCAACCTATTTTGATTATTAAATAACTTATATAAACCCTCTCAAAGGGATTTTCACCAGTTACCAAAATGGGGGAGATTGAAAGAGCATGTGTGCTTTTGGTAATTAATTAGAATCTCTATGGACTAATGTTTTCTTTGAGTTATAATTGTAGGGAATGTTCATAGATAATCGTTGAACCATATATTGGCTTCAGGGTTTGCGGTGACCCAGCATACCACTGCATGATGTAGTATACTATAGTCATAGACATAACACCGGTGAAACACCGTTCACTAGTATTACATCCCTCAGAGTGGTACAATAGAAACACAGTGGTCCAATACATGGCTATAGGTTACAACTCAACTATTTTCACAAGATTTAGAGAACACTCTATGTTAAAGAGAGAGAAAGAAACTTCTTACAAAGAAGAATCAGAAATAAACAACTCAAAAACGATTATACTATTAAGACTAGTATCTTAACTAATGGCCTGGCATTGCTGCTATTGCAATACACTACAAAAATAGGTTCTATGGCTAGAGATTATATTCCTATCTAATCAGTAAATTCGTATTCACTTGAATTGATGTATATGTTGACTTTCTTGACTTCATTGAAGAACTTTAGCTTCTGGTGATGATTCTGGAGCATAACTTGTTAGACATAGTCTGTACTGGCTTTAGAATCTAGCAAGGGTTAAGAAGATACGTTGAGTACGAGTGTACTCAGCAAGTTCACTATAAAAGGAGTGTTTGATGCACTATATCTACAGCCATAGACCATAGGTCATAGGCAATGCAAGTTTTCATAAAAATTTCTTCAAAGGTTGCTTTTATTCTGAAAAGCTATGTCCGTCCGCCTTCACGGGTTTACCAGAACTTTCATGGAGTTCCTTTCCCACAACATTCGCAGCTCCTTCCCGGAACAGGGAGTAACAAGTTACAGTTCTTACACTCTACAGAGGTGCGTTACTTTTCCCATGAGATATCTTAAGCTTTGTTGCACGGCCGGGGGTATGTTCCCGTTCAAACTTCCATGGTTTGAGGCCCAACTTAAGATCCAAGTCAATCACTGCCCTCTTCGCGACCCCATATGTCTGCACGATCCTTCGGGGCCGGCTCACCTCCGTTAAGCCCCCTTTCGGGCAGGCTAAAACCCTGATGAGTTCCCGAAGACTCTATGACCTGGTGATGCCCTGGCAAGTACCATATTAAAGGGACTATACCACTAAACACCATTCATAGATAATCTAGACACCAAAAGTGTGGGGCGTAAGGGTGCCCACCCATATGTTGGATCCGCACAAGGAATCACAACGTCACGTTAAGGTCATCTTGCCTCCATACAGAAGGAAAAGGATACAACTGACTTCTCCGTCCCATTCCAAATCTCATGGTCAACGCGTAATATACGGCGCCAGAATCACTGGCGACATTGGTTGTTAAATCCTAGATGATATATTCCCGAGCAGTGGTATTCCAACTACCAGATTTAATAGATTAGTTGATCACCTTGGATCAGTAACCAATAATTCACATTATTATCCAAAATAGTGTTTTCTGACCTTTTTGGAATGCAGGTGATGACAACACTTTATTTGCAAAATACTTTACAAAAAATAATCAAAGGACATGAGCAAGTGTGAACTTGCCTTTTGTGATTGCAAGATTATGCACTCACGATCTTCAAGACAATATATCTGAAATCAGCATCATTGGTCCGGTAAGGATGAATGTTTAAAGAAGCAAGATGTTATTATGCATAACTCATGTAATGCACTTGATAAACGCGAATCTAGGGGATAACGTTGTTCTAGGGTTTGAATACTGGAAATGGTTCCTTTGGAATGTGTTGCCCTTTTAGATTAAGTTTCACACTTGTGCTTCTTATTAAGGCTTGTGAGTGTGTGTGAACAACACGTATTTATACAACAATAAAATACACACATATGGAATGCTACTCAAGATTGTTTACATTATAATTGTTTATCTTCAAATTTTACTTTTACAAGTAATGTCGCTTATAGAAAACTTAAGTGTTATCAATCCTAAGTATACAAGTAAGGTATAAAGTAATGTGATTACGATTAATTGTCATCTGTTGACTTAACTGGCAAAACGAATAACTTTTGAAGAAAAGATTTCTTTATTAAGGTTTAAACAATCCTTGTGGTTAATCAAAGGTGGTCGATGTTGTTTGTGCTTACTGGAACAGTTTGGATTTGAGAATACTAAGGAAATATGCTTTTTTAGCAATTTTTAGCCAAAATGTTATTTACCTCAACATTTAAAACTATTATTAGCAATTTTTAGTTACCTTTATATGAATTATTAACTAAGGAAATAGGTTTAAATTCAAATTATTAAAGTGTTTAAATTTTTATTTACCTCAAAAGTGGAATATTATATTTTTAACATGTAGGGATTATTTTTGATTATTTTGGTATACTACATTTATTTTTGTGATTTATAAATAATAAAATATGATTTTTATAAGATTTTATTACTTTATAAATACTTAATAAATAATAAACATTTAATTAAGTGAAACAATAATGCCTAATTATAGTTTTAAATTATAGTTCTTATTTTTCTAAGATTTTTGTTATTTTATTTTTATTTTTATCATTTACTATTATTTAATTATGAATTATCAAAGTGTTATTACTTATAAAACCTTTATTAAATAATGTTTATTTAAATACTTAACATAATAATATTTGATAATAAAATTAGGTTATAGATTTTATTTTTCTGAAAATTTTCATATATTAAACATATTTTTCTAAATTATAAAACATAAATCATTGATTTTATAAGATTGAATCATTTTATTTAATTTCTAGAATTAATAAACTAAATAGTTTATGATGTAATGCTGATGTCAGCATGGGGTGAAAGGTTTTTCCCACCAGGTCTATTCTTACCCCCAGTCACTGACTAGTGGGCCTATGCCATGTCATATCTAGGGTGTTTATTTATTATAGAAAATATTAACACAATTTCTAAAATAGAATTATGACACCAGCGTGATGTCACGCTAACATCACCCCTGGATGATCCTTAGATCGTGATTCGATCTTCGGATTGAAAGAACGCGAGCATGCGGGGTTGGTTGCGTTCAACTCAGTTCTCAACGCTGAGCCTCACAGTGGTTGCGCCGCTCGGGAATGGTCACCGGAGTTGCTTTGGCGACGACCTACTGCGGTGGCCGACGGTGGTGCACGGTGTGACGACAATTTACGGCGAGATAAAGCGATTGGAGAGTACTGGAAGATCCAAAAGCCCACCCTAATGACCATGGAGAGGTCGAGGAGGCGTGGGGAGGCGTGACAACGGCGAATCGACGACAATGGCCACGACGGCCGACGGAAGGTGACGCCCGATTCCGCCCGATTCACGGCGTGCCAGCTTCCATGCTTGGTCTTAGGCGAACAAGGACACGGCGGAGCTTCTAACGGTGGCTTCGGCGAGTCAAGGAGTGGTCGGACATGGCCGGAACGACAAACACCGGCGAGCTAGGGTTTCGGGTGAGGGAGATAGGTAGGTCTAGAGGGCACGAGAGAAGATGAGATAAGTATGAGAGCATAGAGGAGGACGCGACGGTCTTATCTACTCCTCTTAGGGTCGACGGCGAGCATCACGGCGGTCGGATTTTTATGACGACGGTGGACGACATCGACGGTACGCACGCAGGTGCCTATGTGCGTGAGGATGACGATGACGATAATTTTGTAGAAAACCCCTGGTCTTCTTTGAAACAAACCCGCGATCCCTGGCAGGACCCCACCTGTCAGTCACAGAGTGAGAAGAACCGGGCTGGTTCCTAGGATGAAGTGGGCTGCTACGGGCTGCGCGTGAGTAGAAGATAAAGAGAAGGAAAGATGGGCTGTGATTAGAAACTGTTTTCCTTTTTTTCTGTTTATTTTTCATTTTCCGTTTCCTGTTTTATTTTCAAATTTGAATTTTGCACAATTGGTTAAAGATTTCTTTATAGAAATTACTTGCTAATTGTTTGCAGCAATAATGAGGTACATTTGGAATCATTTTGTGAGCTTTTTATTATATAATGTTATAGTTTCTTTATTTTCTTTATATAAGTTCTTTTCTTTTAATATTTTGTAATAACCTTTGTTATGAATTTAATCTATATATCATAACATTAAACTTATTTAAGGATGTATTACTATTATTTATTGAGATTTGATTCTTGTTAACTTATAGTATTAAAGAAACTTTTATATGGTGATCCTTCATTATTATATGATACATAAAGTTCTAAGGAATTTAATATGATTAATATTACTCTCATGAATTTAGGAAATATCAATGTATTTTTTTATTATAACTAACATAAGGGTTAGGGTTTTTAATTATGAATGCTTACCCTAGGGTTTAGAATACTTAACCCCCTTATATTCTTCTGTTGATGTGAATAAAGATTAATGGCTAAACATATTGTCTTTATGTTTGTGATCTTTATTGATATCACCTTTTAAAATAGAAAGTTATTTTCTGGAAGGTCTTATGGAAAAGAATTGATAAAGATAACTCCTAATCACATATGTTATGATAATTGGAAATGACAAGGACATGCCTAAATGATTTACTATAGGAAAATATTCCTATAAACCATTGAGAAAGAGGATGATAAATCAACAGATAAAATGGTTATTAAGTTGATTATAGAATGAAGGTTTAGTGTTTATCAAGAGTTCCTATCCTCCACACTTTATAATTATTGTTTTCTACTTGAGGATTTCCTTAACTAGATATACCACTTATTCGTATCCATCATCATGTGCTAACATGATGAGCTTTACTTCGCAAGAATATTCTATCCACCTTTTATTCTTCTAAATCCATTTATAAATCCAGTGATCTTGACACTAAAGCTCTTCATCATCTTCTCATAACTTTTCTTGGTTATATCTAATTAATAATGGTAACCTTCAATCCAACAAGTGGTTACTGTTAACTCCATTCACACTTCCTTAATCATCCACCACAAATAATTCTCCAGTAGATGTATATATCAAACTACTCTCCTCAAAACCTTACTATCCTTTAAGAGAAATAATACTACTTCAATAACTCCATACTACACTAGCTTTAGCTTAATCATACTATCTTATATTTACTTTACTCTAGTAACTCATACTCCAACCTCACATTATATTAATGTGTGTTGTAATGACTACTCCAGTGATAACTTATTTATACTAGGGTTTGATCATGTTCTATCCACCAATGTCACTTATACATGATATAAGCATTCAATCTTGGTGACTAAAGCATGGTCATTATAATTCTTTGATCCTTTAGGGTTTAGGTCTCCAGTTGGCTAATCAAGGCTTCATCAATACAACATTACAGTTGTATTGAAATTATCTTCTTAGTATCTCTATTGGATTAACGGATGTTATTCATGGACTATACCTACTTAATCCAATAGAATTACTCCTTGGTATCTATCTTCAATGTTCATCCTTATACTCCTATTTGTTACCATATAATTATATCTTCCATATAACTCTTCTCTCCATTTAGGAGTGAGTTAACTCCTTCAGTTACCATATTGATTTGATTCCCTTAAGTCACTCCCATCCTATAGATGATATCCAAAACTAGCATTACTACTTACCTCTTCTTACTTCCTTCTCAAAGGAATTTAAGTGAATGCCAAGATAAGAACAAGAGTTGATAGATCAAGAATTGATAGTTTAAGAATTTAGGAATCAATAGTTGATTACTCAACATGGATGAATAATGGATATTAGAATAGTGTTCAAGAGAGATGATAAGGATTAATATGGAAAGAAAGATGTGTGGTAAATGGTATTTGAATTGGTTTCCTTCTTACTCCATATAACTAAAGAGTTAGGGTTAAGTATTACCATGACACTCATGGTAGGAATAGATAAGAATAAGATAGGTCAGGATTAGTTATTACATTCTTGTTACTTGAATTATATTCATATCTTGGTATTCATGAGTTATTGTAATGAATAGTATGTGATAATTACTTAAGGATCAAGTATTAATCATTAAGCAATGTATTAGGGTTTAATTATATTACATTTGATCTACCCTTAGATCAAATCTCCTTTACCCAAAGATAAGGTTTTAGCAAAGGTCATATTGAAACTTATCGCAGTTGAAAAGGATACAGATGCCGCCTAGAGGGGGGTGAATAGGCGTTTTAGAACTTTTACGAGATGGGCTTAACAAAGGCGGAATAAAACTAGCGTTTACTTTGTCAAGCACAAAACCTATATAAACTACAGTTCACCTATGTACACCAACAACTTATGCTAAGCAAAACAAGCAACTATGTGATAGCTAGATATAAGAATTCAAGCACGAAGGCTATCACAAAGTAAAGTGCATAAGTAAATAGCTCGGGTATAGAGATAATCGAGGCACGCGGAGATGATGATTTATTACTAAGTTCCTCCCATAAAGAGAGTACGTCTCGTTGGAGAGGGGGTGGTATCAAACCACCTACGCCACAAAAGGCCTCCCTTATTCTCCGGTGAATCTCACCCCAATGGGATCGATCCACACTTCCACTATCGGTGCACTTGTCGGTGGCAACCGGAACCTCTCACAAGGTTGGGGAACTTCTCCACAACTTAATTGGAGGCTCCCAACAAACGCCACCAAGGCCACAACCTGCAACACCAACAAACCGTCTAGGGTTCCAAGAACCCAAGAGTAAAAAGCTTCTCAACTTTCACTCACCAAATCCTCCGAGGAGAACTCAAACCGATGCACCAAATGCAATGGCAAGAACACATAAAGTGCTCAAGTCCTTCTCTCCCAAATTCCACAAGAGCTACAAAAGCTAGTGGGAGAATAAGAGAGGAAGAACACAAGAGGAAATCCACAAAAGAAACCCCAAGATCTAGATCCCAATATGTTCCCCTCACATAGAGGAGAGATGGATTGGTGGAGTTGTAGATCTAGATCTCCCCTTTAAAATCCCCCAAAAAGATTCAAGAAATATGGGAGGGATTAAGAGTATTCGCAAGCTCTTGAAGGTCAAAACAATGGAGGAGAGAGAGAATGCAAGCGTCCAGCCTAAGGAGGAAGAAGGGGTCTATTTATACCCCTTCCCAACGAAATATGACCGTTTGGGACCTTCCAGGCCAAATAATCCGCCCCTCCCCCGGATATTCCGGGTTCCCCGGGCCAAAAAATGGCTAAGGACTTCGCGGCGCGACCCTCTGTATAGGGGGCGGATAATCCGCCCCCGAAGGGCCAGATAATCCGCCCCCATTACTGGGAGCCACGCCTCAAAGTCCTTATCCGTTTTCCAAAAATTGGGCCGGATAATCCGCCCCTTGAAAACTGGCAGGAACAGCAAAACTGAAACCACCATAACTTTTTCATTCGGACTCCGATTTTGATGATCTTGGGCTCGTTTCGAAGATAGTAACGATCTCTACAAGATCATGTAGGGAACCATAATAGTACAACAAGGGAGGATAGAACAAACTGATGAAAGGTTTAACCTATCTATAAAAGGCAAACTGGTAAAATCTCCAATATCAAAAACACAACAGAGAATGCATATGAAATCCGTTTTCGATGAACTTAAGCTTGTCATAGAGATTGACACAATATCTAAATCCTCTCATGGATAAGAACCAAATAAGAACCAAGAAAGAGGATGCCAAGTATGCAACGGTTTGAGCTCTCACCGAGGGATATGATCAAGTTACTCACTCGAGAGCCCCTCTTAATAGTATGGTTATCTATCCTATAAACTGGTCTCCCCAACTAACACCACGAGACCGGTAAGAAAGAAACCCTATAAATATCAAACCTTTGCCTTGTATATTCCACACCTCAAGATGGAGCACCTTTCTTGATTGCACTAGCTTGGTGAAGACTTGGAATTTGCTCCCCCATACTCCACTATGGAAGAGCCTCTCTTTTAGGCATATCTTCACATATCTATGATCACCATAAGGATGGAAAGATACACTTGAGATCATCTTATTATTCAAGACACACTTGCCATAGGATCAAATTCTACTTGACCAATCTCCAGATCATTCCTTGAAACCTTGATCATCACTTGATCTTCTTCACTTTCTTCTTATTCCAACCTTGAAGCCACCATATGGTTCAAGCATTGTCTATGGACAAATCCTACAAGTAAAACTCAATGCAAACATAAGTCCATAAGACATTGTCATTAATTACCAAAACCACACATGGGGGCACACATGTTATTTCAATCTCCCCCATTTTGGTAATTGATGACAATCCTTTGAGAGGGTTTATATAATCAACTTAACGAATAAAAATGGTTTCGCCAACATCAAATACTACACAAGTATGTGATGTTGGTACGCCCATAATATATACAGCAAGCTCCCCCACAATATATGCTTGTGTGATGAACCATTACCGTTGATGGAGTTTCCTCTATATATTCAACATGCAAAGCAACAACAAAGATGCAAGAGCATGAGAGGCAAATGCTTAAGAACAAACTTCCCTTAAACCCTCCAAAACTTCTCCCCCATTGGCATCGATTGCCAAAATGGGTGAATAGTTCTAGATGACCAATATAGTTTAGAATTCCTCCAAAAGTGTGTGTTTGAAACAAATTTATTAAGATAAAACATTTACACATATCCAATGATGAATACTTAGGAGGAGGTCAAACTATATTGAGGATCAAAAGATTGAAAAAAATAACAAGGTGAAGAAGCATCAACAAATGATGCAAGCAATCAAAAGATCCAGAAAACCACTTGAAAAAGGAACAAAGAAAATGAAAGATTGATATTATGATAAGATCGAAGAGCGAGTGTTCTAAATAATATGAGGAGGCTCCCCAAGGTTTGTGGAAAATTATAATTTGCATTTGAATACAATATGGACAAACATGACATCCTCACTCCCTCGATATTATTTAAAAGACAACTATGTACAAAAGAGCAAAAGATAGATAGAAATAAAAATGCTAAAGGATTTATCTCATTCTAAAATGGTCAAATCAAGAAACAAGGAATGAGACAAAACCAACTCCCAAAAAGAGTAAGGTTCCAACAAGTAAACCAAACTCTCCAAACTTTTCATGATGGCACAAAATACCAAAACGAAAAGATCAAACTTCCAAGCACATAAAACCCGATATGGATCAAACAAGGAAGCATAAAAAGGATTGTTCTAGATAATATAGGAGAGCTCCCCCATGGATAGTGCATTATGTAGGATTTTCCTTTTGAATGTAAAATGTACACAAATGAGATCATCACTACTACCCACATTAAATAAAACACAAGAGGATACCAATAAAATAAGAAGATCCAAAAGAAGCAAGGAAGGCTTGGGAGACAACACAAAACATTTTCTTGGCCAAAGATAGGATAAACTTAAACAAAGGCCAAAGTGAATATGATCAATAAATTCTACCATAAATTGAGTACTCATTGTCCAAGGACAAGAAATATTGGGAATAATTTCCCAAGGTAGCTTGCATGGATATCCAAGATCATAGTCACAACAAGAAGCATATAACAAAATATAAGAATTAAGCATGATACTTCGAACAAGATTCTTGGTAGCTTCCAATAGTCACACAATCACTAGTGATTAGATTAACTTGAAGCAAATGGTTTCCATGATGCTATAGAGATCTAAATATGAGGAAACACATACCAAGAAACACTCTCATATACAAGATCCAAAATATGATCAATAAATGCATTCAAGCAAATTGGACTTGTATGAGCAAATGTGTCACATAGGCGCTAGATAATTATCCATATCAATTCTAAGTGACACAACCTCGAATATTCACATTTTTTAGGATTGTAATATGCACTAAGCATATGACTCCCCCATAATGTGATACTACCATAAAACCAACACGAGGCAACGGATCCAAATAGATATAATTAATGGACATTATAGAACTTAAATTTCTCATGTACACACTTTTTTAGGATTGTGGAATGCCCAAGCATAACACTCCCCCAAAATGGGATAGTCCATTAATCTCTCACAAGATCCAAATAAGATACCAAATATAACCAAGAAAGGCTCAAACATAAGAAACACACATAGATGGTGTGCCACCTAATCATACACAAAAATATGCTTGATTCATCAAGATAATTAAGTGGAAATCACAACATGTACAAGAGCATGGAAGATACAAAACCAACACATGCACAAGGGTCGAGTAACTTTCAACGTAATGAGTTAAGCATATGTTACCACAAGGAGGAACATTGGATATATAGTAGAGGCAATATAAACCACATGACTTGACTTGACAATTATACTAGATGAAGATACCTCAATTCTTCATAATGTAACCAAGTCTCCAATGCCCTCCAACCAACACCTATTGATCAAGTTTTAGCTAGATGGTCCCCAACCAAGTTGGGTCCTAAGAAGTTAGTAACAATAGGCTTGGCCACCCAAATGGTTCTTTTCTTGACACCACATTGGGCACCAACAAATTTGGCAAACACATTACCAACCTCATCCTTACAAAGAGAATAAGCATTATCAATAATGATAGGGTTGGATGAGGAGATACCAATAGTGCATGAGGAAGAAATGTGCCCCTTCTCACGACATATGTATCAAGTTATACTCTTGCCATCTTTATTTTTGGATGAAACAACAACTTGGGGAAGAGCTTGAGTCTTCTTGGGAGGAGGCCCATCTCTAACAAGATGTAGAGCTTGAGGCCGCTTCCCTTGTTGCTTCTTGCCAAGGGACTTCTTCTTTAATGGGCAATGTTTGACATGATGCCCTTCTTCCTTGCACTTGAAGCAAAAAAATGTTGGCCGGATTCTTTACTTGATCTTGGCCATTCTTCGTGTTATCCTTGTGCTTCAACTTGATAGTGGACTTTGTAGGGGTTCGTAGCATGGAAAACAAAATTTTTCTATCGCATACAAACAAACAAGCCAAGATCTATCTACTAGATTGTAGCAACGAGTCAATAGTGGAACTCACCCTCGAAGATTCCATAGCGGTTAACGAGAGCAGATTCTCGTGGGTGATGTAGTCGTACTCTTTCCGATCTCAAGATCGCGTAGACGATCCTTCCGGCGCCACGTTCCAGCAGCGCTCCCGCAGTCGGTCACACGTTCGGTACTCGACGAAGACCTTCCTCTCCCTTGTTCCAGCAGGCAGCGGAGGTTGTAGCACTCTCCTCGTGATTCCGGCAGCACAACGGCGTGGTACCGGAAGTAGAGGGGAAATCCCGCAGGGCTTCGCCTTAAGCCGGTGCGAGTATGGTGGAGCTTATGAGAGAGGCTATTAGTGGTCTAGTAATTAGACACACCAATTAGAAGGCTTTAAACCAATTAGAAGGCTCTAAACCGAAATAGCTCTAAACCGGGGTTTAGGTCTAGGGTTTAGATTAGAGGATAGGATCTTGTGTGTGTAAGGAGGGGAGCCCTGCCCCTCCTTATATAGGTGGGAGGGGGCTGGCGCGCCAGGGGAAGGGAGTGGAGTCCCTCCCCAACTCGGCATTGGAGTTGGCCGCCGGTTGGAGGAGGTCTCCCTCCCCAACTCGGTTTCCCTCTTCTCCTCCTCTTTCCACTTTCCAAAACTTGCCGTTTGACTTTCAAACTAGCCGTTTGACTTTTCAATTTAGGATTTAAATAAACCCTTTATTTTGGACAGCGAGAACACTTAGTACATGATGCAATCATTCCAACTTACAATGACACATTCATGTACCCTTCCCCCTCCGGAGTGCCGGACATTCCGGGACCTTCTAGAATGTTCCCGATGAAAACACCGGAACCATTCCCCAACTCCGAAATGGGACTTTCCTTATATGAATCTTATTCTCCGGACCATTCCGGATCTCCTCGTGATATCCCGGATCCCATCCGAGACTCCGAACAACATTCGGTCTCTTTCTCATAATACCATAACTACTCAAACAACGTCGAATCCTTAAGTGTGTCTCCCTACGGTTCGTGAATTATGCGGACATGATCGAGACAACTTCTCCGAACAATAACCAATAGAGGAATCTGGAAATTCATATGGCTCCCACATATTTCTACGATTACTTTGCGATCGAATGAACCACTTACATACGATACCAATTTCCCTTTGTCTCACGATAGTTTACTTATCCGAGGTTATGATCGTCGGTATCTCTGCATACCTAGTTCAACCTCGTTACTGATAAGTACTCTTTTCTCGTTCCCGTGATATGTGATCCCTTGTGACCAAGTCACATGCTTGCAAGCTAATTGGATGACATTCCACCGAGAGGGCCCAGAGTATATCTATCCGTCATGTGGATGGACAAATCCCACTCTTGATCCATGTGTTTCAACCAATACTTTCCGAACACTCAATGCCACTTTTATAGCCACCCTGTTACGGTGTGGTGTTTGATGACATCAAAGCATCCATCCAGTAAAGGTGATATGCATGATCTCATGGTTGAAGGAATTAGGTTACTATGTATCAGAAAGCATATAGCAATTGAACTATTGAAATGACTTGATCTTTATGCTACGCTTATCTACAGGAGTATGTCCATCACATCATTCTCCTAATGATATGATCCTGTTGTTAATAACATCTCTATGTTCATGATCAGGAAACCATGATCATATATTAACCAACAAGCTAGTTTAACAAGAGGCTTTACTAGGGACTCTTATTTTAGTTTACAAATCACACAAGTATTAATGTTTCCGGTTAATACAATTATAGCATGGTATGTAAACATTTATCATAAGTGTGAAGACATGATAATAACCACTTTATTATTGCCTCTTGGGCATATCTCCAACAGTCTCCCACTTGCACTAGAGTCAATAATCTAGTTTCGAACCTTTGTGTATATAACACCTATGGCTTTCCGGTGTTGTATGTACACGATTGCTAGTGGTCAACTGATCTCCGGATCTGACACTTCCAGGTCCGTGTGTAATTGCATGTCTTTGCGTCTCTACGCATCACTCATTCTCTAATGAGATGGCTTTGTACAAATTTGGTCTTTCGGTGTGACCTTTAGCTCTTTGGGGTTAAAACATGTTGATAATATTGTCGCACAATATATCTTCATAGTATTATCCCGCTGTGAACTACACCTAGTTTGATAACAAACTACTTGACACAAATGCCCTCTTTTGCTGCTATAATAGCAGTCATATACTTAGCCTTTTGTTGAAGTATCTGTCACAATGTCTTAACTTTGGAACTCATCCAAATCCATTATGGAACTCACTTTCCATTATATTGTGCCACCCTTAGTTTAGATTGAGATAAACTTAATTTGTACTTTGTGACAAAGCTAGTATCAATGTAGTACTTTTACAATGAACTAACCATCTATTTGTCACTTCTACAAATATTATATTCTTAGTTCTTTCAAAAGATCATAAGAATATCCTTACTATTGTCCAATGATCATCTTACGAATCACTCTGGTATATGCTCACAACATTTAGAGCATAGGACATATCTGGATTTGTACATATCACAGTATGATTGATATAAATACTCTTTGTGATTTCATACATCAAGTATCAATCTATACTTGAATCTTCGTTTCACTTACCAAATGTCAATACACTTGAATATATCATCAACATTGAACTCTTTCAATTCTTTCTGTGCAACAAGAACCTTTCTTGTAGTTTCTATATTGAATTCATTCAATATCTCGTCTATGTACTTCTGGCACAACCATATTAGCGTCTATTGATGCCAAATACTTGGGTTTTGCCTAAGTCTTTCATCGGGATGAAATTTTTAATATGTGTTAATAAAAGATACATTATTTCCAATCAACAATATGTCTTCCACATAATGTATTAGAAACATGTCTTAGCGCTCCCACTTAATTTCTTGCAAATGCAAGCATCTTCATTGTCTCCGATGAAATTAAACTCTTTTAACAGTTTCATCATAGTGAAGATTCCAACTCCGCTATGCTTACTTCAACCATTGAAGTTTGCATATGCTTTTAGCATCCTTTGAATTAACAAAACCCTTTGGACCGTGTCATGCACACGTCCTAGGTAACCATTCTATTAGAAGAACTTGTTTTGTTTATTCTACTACCACATAACAAATTATATGTATTGGTTGCTACATTAATCCGTCTAGACTAAAAATCGCTATGAAAGATCAAATCTTGTCATATACAACCTTTAAACATTGTTGTGAACTCTTTCCCAACATGTCGACTATTTCATAGATGTGAAACATCCATGTCTATTTCTTTATAGATCCAAACACAACTGTAAGGTCTTACACCTTTCTCGAGGGTCCTTCAAGTTCAAAACTTGATTTCTCGTGTATGGAACTATCACGGATTTTATGGCTTCAAACCATTTGACGGAGTTAGGGCCCATCATCGCTTCTTTGCATGTAGTCGGTTCATTATTCTCAAATAATGATTCAACCCTCAAATCTTGGTATTTGATTGTTTACCCGATCTACTTGTTTCAATAGGAACTTAGATCTCCGTGACCACAACCTTTGAGGCACGTGAGCCATGAGCATTGTTGCTGTCTCCGGAACACTTTTCGGCGCTGCGCAACTCTGCACATATAGCTAAGGTTCTTTTAACCTTATCAAAGTTTCTATTGTCCTCCCACTTAACTTTTCACGAAAAAATTTCTTCTCAAAGAAACTTGACGTTCTAAGCAACAAACACTTTTGTCTCCGGTGTTTTATGGAGGAACAGTTTATACAAAGACAGGTTCATCCGACTTTGGTTGCACACATCTTTCTTATGCATAGCATACCAATGTTTAAGAAAGGACAACTTGGGTTTTATCCCAAACCATAACTTTATATGGTGTCATTTCAACGGATTATGACGAAGCTTTTTTTTTTTTAGTGGAAAAACGGTAATCTCTAAAGCTTTTAATCTTTAAAATATAATGGCAGTTTTATGAATTATACCTTTGATCTTACCATGTCAAACAGGGTTTAATTACATATCTCGAACGCTCCATACACTTATGGTGTTTCGGGAAAATGCAAATCCACGGAACGATTCCTTAAATCTTAGGTATTATGCTAAACTTGTAACTTAAATATTTTCCTTTATGATCTTATCATAAACTATTCATATTCTCGTTACAATGATTTTGCACTTCATCTTGAAAGTCTTTGAACTTTCAAATGTTTCATACTTCATCCTTATTAAGTAAATATTCATATATTCACTCAAATTTTCGGAGAAAGCATATGAAGTTGAAATCCATCGCTCTTGACTACACATAATGGATTTTATACAATAATATGTACAAGTTCCAATAAGCTAGTCATTCGTTCCCTTTTGGCCTATGAACGAAGTTTCAATTATCTCTAGGAAAGTTTCACAAGCGTCATTTGATCAAAAATCAGAAGACTCCAAAAATTCCATCCACATGGAATTTCTTCATGTTTTCTTTCCAATATAATTTAAACGGCGATGTCACTTCCTAAGTGATCTTTCAATCAATTTGTCTTTCGACATTTTAGCACTAGTTTTATGGATGTGATTTTCTCCAACGAGATTTGTGAATCATCCATCTTTTATGGATTACGGCAATTATTTGAACAACCCTTTTGTTCTCATAACACCTGATAAAACAAATCTTGAAGGCAAGCTTTGATGTTTAATGAGCAACACAATAACCCTTTATTTGTTCTCGATGAACATCATCACATATTCTTTTGCTAGTTCCTTAGGCCATTGTAGTTCATGAATTGTGTTGTTTCGTATGACGATTCACACCAACAAATTCAGTATCAAATACTTGAGAACCACATTGTTTAATAAGCAAAGAATATAGCCATAACATGTATATCATCTATATACTTAAACTGAACAATTCTAGTCTTTTCTTTTCTGCCATATATTTATGAGATTCTCTTTCAATATTTCCTTTTCTATTTGAAAGAATCTATCAATATCAATAGTGGAGTCATACATATGACATATAGTCCAAAGCGTGTATAATTAAATACCAATGTCTTTGGATTTGCACTTTGAAGTAGATCACCATTATCAAATGTTTGGTGTTCTTTCAAATTCCTTTCTTTAGTAATCTTTTGGTGTAGTAAACATTTTACCTACATCAAATATTCACCCTCATCATGGATTTATCCATGATCAAGCTACTTTTAGCTAATAACGGTGAATCATGAGTATAATGTTGCTCTCCAAATCCTATTGGTGGATTAGGACAACAAGTGTCTCCAACCTTTTGCAAATTCTCATCAAATATGAGAACATGACTTTTGCCATATTATACTCTATCATGTTGCAACCAAAACTTCGTTTCAGATATCACAATATCTTCCACACGTCATGGTTTCTGAAACAACTCTTTCAGATCCTAGATAACCTTGATATTAAGAGAATCCTTTGAATATCAAGAATCATGGAGACAAACATGATACTTATATACTAACACTTGGAATTGTTACTCTTGATTTAATACTGATTATTAAACTTCATGGAGTAACCGGAATTTACTGAAAGTTTGCAATAGGACTTTTAAACTTTAGATTAACACTTCAAAACAATACGATACCAGTTCGTAAAGTAACTAACCAGAATTCTATAGTTCTATCATCTCAATTATAACTAAGCGCAAGGTGGTAAACGGATGCCAACGACTACAAACGCTATGCAAATTCACTTTGATTTAGTTTATGATAAATTGAGTTCTAATTAATAATTAAATTAATCTAGGTGAACTCCCACTCAAAACAACATCCCTCACATTGTTTTAGTGATCACATGAACCAAATCCACCACATCAAAACCGATCATCACGAGAGTTGATATAGCTTCAATGGCGAACAATCAACATGTTCATCATATCTACTATATGACTCATGCTCTACCTTTCGGTAATCCGTGTTCCTGAGGCCATGTCTGTACATGCTAGGCTCGTCAAGATCAAACCTTAGCTACCGCATAAGCAAATCTGGCTTGCTTACGTTGTATTCACCCGCGGAATCAAAGACACCCGATCATCACGTGGTGCTTCGAAGCAGCAAGCTTTGGCAACGGTGCATACTAAGGGTGAACACTTAAGAACTTGAAATTGTGTGCTTGAGGGATCATCTTATAATGCTACCGTCGTCTACTAAGCAATACAAGATGCATAAAGGATTAACATCACATGCAATTCATAATATGTGATATGATATGGCCTTTCTTCTTTGTGCTTCCGATCTCCATCTTCAAACACGAACATGATCTCCATCATCACCGGCATTGCATCAAGGTCAATGACGCTTCACCATGGTGGTCGTCCACCGGCTTCAACTATTACAACTACTTTGAATAGACACGCGGGTCTTAACATAAATTAAAGACAACCATATGGCTCCTGCCGGTTGCCAACTTACAATAAGGAACATTGCATACATCAAATATAATCACAATCATGGCCATATCACATCACTGCACACCCCTGCAAAACAAAGTTAGACGCCTCTACTTTCTTTGCATATTTTACGTGGTTTGGGGCTTTCAATAAGTGTCGTTCTAACTTACGAACAAGAACCACAACATTGATACTAGCATTGTTGATTACCCGTTGTAAATTGGATCTTAACTATGCTAGGAGAAACAGGCACCCGCAAAGCCACTTATGCAATACAAGTTGCATGTCAAACGTGGAGCAAGTCTCATGAACGATGTCATGTAAGGTTAGCCCGGGCCGCTTCATCCCAACATACCGCAAGATACAAAGTACACAAGAAGCAATCAACAATAAAAGCATCAACGCCCACAATGACCATTGTGTTCTACTCGTGCAACAGATCTACATATAAACCTGGCTCTGATACCACTGTAGGGGTTCGTAGCATGGAAAACAAAATTTTTCTATCGCATACAAACAAACAAGCCAAGATCTATCTACTAGATTGTAGCAACGAGTCAATAGTGGAACTCACCCTCGAAGATTCCATAGCGGTTAACGAGAGCAGATTCTCGTGGGTGATGTAGTCGTACTCTTTCCGATCTCAAGATCGCGTAGACGATCCTTCCGGCGCCACGTTCCAGCAGCGCTCCCGCAGTCGGTCACACGTTCGGTACTCGACGAAGACCTTCCTCTCCCTTGTTCCAGCAGGCAGCGGAGGTTGTAGCACTCTCCTCGTGATTCCGGCAGCACAACGGCGTGGTACCGGAAGTAGAGGGGAAATCCCGCAGGGCTTCGCCTTAAGCCGGTGCGAGTATGGTGGAGCTTATGAGAGAGGCTATTAGTGGTCTAGTAATTAGACACACCAATTAGAAGGCTTTAAACCAATTAGAAGGCTCTAAACCGAAATAGCTCTAAACCGGGGTTTAGGTCTAGGGTTTAGATTAGAGGATAGGATCTTGTGTGTGTAAGGAGGGGAGCCCTGCCCCTCCTTATATAGGTGGGAGGGGGCTGGCGCGCCAGGGGAAGGGAGTGGAGTCCCTCCCCAACTCGGCATTGGAGTTGGCCGCCGGTTGGAGGAGGTCTCCCTCCCCAACTCGGTTTCCCTCTTCTCCTCCTCTTTCCACTTTCCAAAACTTGCCGTTTGACTTTCAAACTAGCCGTTTGACTTTTCAATTTAGGATTTAAATAAACCCTTTATTTTGGACAGCGAGAACACTTAGTACATGATGCAATCATTCCAACTTACAATGACACATTCATGTACCCTTCCCCCTCCGGAGTGCCGGACATTCCGGGACCTTCTAGAATGTTCCCGATGAAAACACCGGAACCATTCCCCAACTCCGAAATGGGACTTTCCTTATATGAATCTTATTCTCCGGACCATTCCGGATCTCCTCGTGATATCCCGGATCCCATCCGAGACTCCGAACAACATTCGGTCTCTTTCTCATAATACCATAACTACTCAAACAACGTCGAATCCTTAAGTGTGTCTCCCTACGGTTCGTGAATTATGCGGACATGATCGAGACAACTTCTCCGAACAATAACCAATAGAGGAATCTGGAAATTCATATGGCTCCCACATATTTCTACGATTACTTTGCGATCGAATGAACCACTTACATACGATACCAATTTCCCTTTGTCTCACGATAGTTTACTTATCCGAGGTTATGATCGTCGGTATCTCTGCATACCTAGTTCAACCTCGTTACTGATAAGTACTCTTTTCTCGTTCCCGTGATATGTGATCCCTTGTGACCAAGTCACATGCTTGCAAGCTAATTGGATGACATTCCACCGAGAGGGCCCAGAGTATATCTATCCGTCATGTGGATGGACAAATCCCACTCTTGATCCATGTGTTTCAACCAATACTTTCCGAACACTCAATGCCACTTTTATAGCCACCCTGTTACGGTGTGGTGTTTGATGACATCAAAGCATCCATCCAGTAAAGGTGATATGCATGATCTCATGGTTGAAGGAATTAGGTTACTATGTATCAGAAAGCATATAGCAATTGAACTATTGAAATGACTTGATCTTTATGCTACGCTTATCTACAGGAGTATGTCCATCACATCATTCTCCTAATGATATGATCCTGTTGTTAATAACATCTCTATGTTCATGATCAGGAAACCATGATCATATATTAACCAACAAGCTAGTTTAACAAGAGGCTTTACTAGGGACTCTTATTTTAGTTTACAAATCACACAAGTATTAATGTTTCCGGTTAATACAATTATAGCATGGTATGTAAACATTTATCATAAGTGTGAAGACATGATAATAACCACTTTATTATTGCCTCTTGGGCATATCTCCAACAGACTTGTTCTTGACCTTGGAGTTGAATCCAATCCCACTCTTGTCATTGGGGGATTTTTGCACACTCAAGATTTTGTTGAGTGCGGCCTTCCGTTGATGACCCTTTTTCAAGTCATTCTTCAAAGAAGTGACTTGAGCCTTGGGCTCTTTGATTTCCTCTACATGGTTAGTTTCAACAAAAGTACTAGAGGAAGTAGATGCTACATTGTTAGAGCAACAAGGCACAGAATGTAATTCATCGCGAGATATAGCATGGTTGTGAGAGGATGAATTACAAGGACTAGCACATGGAAATATAACATTTGGAGTAGATATAGTGCTAATGTCCACATGAGGCCAACTAGATGTTACCTTTGACACGATGGCCTCATGAGCTAACTTTAGCCTACCATGGGAGACTAGAAGATCCTCATGCGAGCTCGAGAGCTTAACATGATTTTCTTCTAATTTCCCATAGTTGCTAGTTAGCAACTCAAGTTGAGCCTTTAGCTCAAAATTCTCCTTCAAAATAGATGCTTCACAAGAAATAGAGTTAGTAGCACAAGCATCATCATTATTAGCAAGAGGTGAGGGCAACTTGGCAAGCTATTTTGAATATGAAGCTTTAAGTTGCTCATGCGACTCAGTGAGTTTGATGAGATCCCTCTTAATGACCCGAGAGCCACTTTAGAGGTGCTTAAAATCCTCAACAAGTTTAGCATAAGCAACTTCAAGTTCATCATTTTTAATCTTGAAGGAGTTTGCCACCACAAGTTCTCTATCATGGTATTCCTTTACTCTAGATAATTCTAGAGTAAAAGTATCCTCAAGAGATTCTTTGGTGGTTTGTTCTTCTTAAAGGGAGTCCTTTAGTTGAGAAATTTCATTAGCATACTCACGCTCAAGCGCAAACTTTTCATCAATTATGTTTTCTTGCTCCTCAATAAGATCATTGCCTTCTATAGCATAATGCAATATTTCAATAAAGTTGGAGGAAGCAATTTTATGTTTGAAGAGAGCGCTATAGACAACCTCTCCCATTTTCTTAATAGAGGTAAAATCATACTTATCTCGATAATCATCATTATCATTCTCAACCTCATCATCATCATGAGATACAATGGGATCCAAAGAGGTTACCTTTGTTCCCTTAGCCATAAGGCATATGTGAGAACCGGAGGAAGGTGATGATGAGATTGAACTTGTAGCTCTATTCAAGACCTTGTCTTGGCCCATAGAATCTTCATTTTCCTCTACATGGTTATAAACACAAGCACTAGAGGAAATAGAGGCATTTTTATCATGGCAACAAGACAACACAAGCATATCACCATGAGATTTATTCAAGCCATTACTACATGATATGCAAGAACTATCAACACTAGCATGTAAGGAGTTGTGAGTGCTAGAAGTGTTGAGGTCCGAAGATAGATCATTACAACTAGATAGGGATGAAGGATTACAAATAGTAAGCACACTATCCACATTGCAATTTCTATCACCACTCATCGTATCATTACCTAGTGAAACATCACATGTTGGTGAGGTGGTAGACAATGAGAACTCATCTCGACCGAAAGTGGAAGCAACACAATCATCCTCAATAATGTTGGACTTGCTATATTTATCTTGAAGCTTGGTCCATATCTCACGAGCGCTTGAATAAGGCATGATAGAAGAAAGAACTACATTGCTAACAACATGCAAAAGAATTTTAGTAGCTAGAGAATCTATATGAGAGTTCAACTTCTCCTCTAAAGATTCATTTTGGGTATCCACGGGAGAAGAGAAACCCACATATAGATATCCCTCGATAATTGGGTGAATTTCCCGAAATAAATTAAGCATGCAAATTTTCCAAACATCATAATTTGTGCCATCAAATGTGAGTGTGTCCTTGTGCACTAATCCCCTAGTAGACATCTTTAATCTCAAGGCAATGAAGCCTAAAATGAGAGACCATGCTCTGATACCAATTGAAAAGGATATAGATGCCGCCTAGAGGGGGGGGGGTGAATAGGAGGTTTAAAACTTTTACGAGATGGGCTTAACAAAGGCGGAATAAAACTAGCGTTTACTTTGTCAAGCACAAAACCTATATAAACTACGGTTCACCTATGTGCACCAACAACTTATGCTAAGCAAAACAAGCAACTATGTGATAGCTAGATATAAGAATTCAAGCACGAAGGCTATCACAAAGTAAAGTGCATAAGTAAATAGCTCGGTTATAGAGATAATCGAGGCACGCGGAGACGATGATTTATTACCAAGTTCCTCCCATAAAGAGAGTACGTCTCGTTGGAGAGGGGGTGGTATCAAACCACCTACGCCACAAAAGGCCTCCCTTATTCTCCGGTGAATCTCACCCCAATGGGATCGATCCACACTTCCACTATCGCTGCACTTGTCGGTGGCAACCGGAACCTCTCACAAGGTTGGGGCACTTCTCCATAACTTAATTGGAGGCTCCCAACAAACGCCACCAAGGCCACAACCTGCAACACCAACAAACTGTGTAGGGTTCCAAGAACCCAAGAGTAAAAAGCTTCTCAACTTTCACTCACCAAATCCTCCGAGGAGAACTCAAACCGATGCACCAAATGCAATGGCAAGAACACATAAAGTGCTCAAGTCCTTCTCTCCCAAATTCCACAAGAGCTACAAAAGCTAGTGGGAGAATAAGAGAGGAAGAACACAAGAAGAAATCCACAAAAGAAACCCCAAGATCTAGATCCCAATATGTTCCCCTCACATAGAGGAGAGATGGATTGGTGGAGTTGTAGATCTAGATCTCCCCTTTCAAATCCCCCCAAAAATATTCAAGAAATATGGGAGGGATTAAGAGTATTTGCAAGCTCTTGAAGGTCAAAACAATTGAGGAGAGAGAGAATGCAAGCGTCCAGCCTAAGGAGGAAGAAGGGGTATATTTATACCCCTCCCCAATGAAATATGACCGTTTGGGATCTTCTAGGCCAGATAATCCGCCCCTCCCCCGGATATTCCGGGTTCCTCGGGCTAAAAAATGGCTAAGGACTTCGCGGCGCGACCCTCTGTATAGGGGCGGATATTTGGGGCGGATTATCCACCCCCGAAGGGCCAGATAATCCGCCCCCATTACTGGGAGCCACGTCTCAAAGTCCTTAGCCGTTTTTCAAAAATTGGGCCGGATAATCCGCCCCCATGGCCAGATAATCCACCCCCCTGAAAACTGGCAGGAACAGCAAAACTGAAACCATCATAACTTTTTCATTCGGACTCCGATTTTGATGATCTTGGGCTCGTTTCGAAGATAGTAACGAGCTCTACAAGATCATGAAGGGAAACATCATAGTCCATCAAGGGAGGATAGAACCAACTGATGAAAGTTTTAACCTATCTATAAAAGGCAAACTGGTAAAATCTCCAATATCGAAAACACAACAGAGAATGCACATGAAATCCGTTTTCAATGAACTTAAGCTTGTCATAGAGATTGACACAATATCTAGATCCTCTCATGGATAAGAACCAAATAAGAACCAAGAAAGAGGATGCCAAGTATGCAACGGTTTGAGCTCTCACCGAGGGATATGATCAAGTTACTCACTCGAGAGCCCCTCTTGATAGTACGGTTATCTATCCTATAAACTGGTCTCCCCAACTAACACCACGAGACCGGTAATAAAGAAACCCTATCAATATCAAACCTTTGCCTTGTATATTCCACACCTCAAGATGGAGCACCTTTCTTGATTGCACTAGCTTGGTGAAGACTTGGAATTTGCTCCCCCATACTCCACTATGGAAGAGCCTCTCTTTTAGGCATATCTTCACATATCCATGATCACCATAAGGATGGCAAGATACACTTGAGATCATCTTATTATTCAAGACACACTTGCCATAGGATCAAATTCTACTTGACCAATCTCCAGATCATTCCTTGAAACCTTGATCATCAGTTGATCTTCTTCACTTTCTTCTTATTCCAACCTTGAAGCCACCATATGGTTCAAGCATTGTCTATGGCAAATCCTACAAGTAAAACTTAATGCAAACATAAGTCCATAAGACATTGTCATTAATTACCAAAACCACACATGGGGGCACACATGTTCTTTCAGCAGTCAACTTGATGATCTACTTCAATTCCATCAAGTTGAGAGAAGCTT
Organism: Avena sativa; assembly: GCA_916181665.1. Classification (NCBI taxonomy): domain Eukaryota; kingdom Viridiplantae; phylum Streptophyta; class Magnoliopsida; order Poales; family Poaceae; genus Avena; species Avena sativa. The sequence goes on along the minus strand of OV702284.1, from coordinate 261,744,749 downwards.
CAATCACTTTGACAAGTTTTGTTTAAAAGAGCGAAAATTATTAGGATTTTCTATGCATGAATGCAATGCACACATCTGGTTTCGGCTTAATTCTAAGCTCTAATGCTGGGATGTTACATGGTTGAAAGAAGAAAAAGTGAAGAAGATCAAGTGATGACCAAGTCATTTTAAGGAGTGATCCGAAGATTGATCTGGTGGGAGTTAAGCCTATGGAAATCATTCCTTGAAGAATAATATTGAGTGATCTCTGATGTGTACCCGGAAGAAATCATCAACATAATGAATAAAGAAGGAATGAAGTGCAACCTAAAGATGAGCCCTCTCAAGAGTTCATATGCTTAAAGCTTTCCGTCTTGATGGTGATCATGGATATATGAAGACATGTCCAAAAAATAGGTTCTCCTATTATGGAGTATGGGATAGCAATTTGCAAGTCTTCATCAAGCAAGCGCATGCATAGAATGAATTAAGCTATGAAAGTAAAATCATTGCCTATGGACATTCCCTTCAAGTATAACTTGAACTCGAACAGTGATAATTTTTCTTGATGTAAGCCGAACATTACTTTTAACCGTATATTTTTTCTTGGAGAGAGTTGATGTTTCCACATGACTAGTTCCTAAAAGTATTTAGAATTATGATCTTTATTAAATTATATAACATGAAATTTATTCTAAATTTCTTCATGAACAACTCCATGAAAAATAGTCTACCAGATGGAAGGTATTCTTAGATGATGCAAATAGTTAGATAGAAGCTAGTTCCCCTTTTCTCTGCTGAAAACTATTTTTATATGATGCAAATAGATAGGAAATCTCTCTATTTTTAGTCTAATCATCTTACTAAGATGTAACCTTGCTAGATGTCACTTTCCTATTTTGTTACTAAATGCAATATGGCTGCCAATCTACTGGTTGCTGAACCTGCTACATGGAAGCATAGACGGTGCAACCTGCTGGTTGTTACTCCATGCTTATTAATGTTATTTCTTTGATTTTCTAATCTTGGTAGACATAACTACTTTTGCACTTCTCTTTTACCCTAATATAAGTACTTTTGCTAGACGGAGTTAATATGTTAAAAATAATATCTGATGCAAATTTCCTCTTAGATGGAACAATGACAGATGGAGCCACATTAGGAGGATTTTGCTACCTACTCAGGAAAAAGTTAAGTTGGAAGCAAATTTTCTTTGCTAAGTGTAACATGTGTTCTTTTCTACGATGGGACCTCGTAGATTGATATTTCTTAAATTTATTCCTAGGATGATACCTATTTCCTGGTTGGTGGAACCTGCAGATAGTAGCTAAATTTGCTATCTTTTGACCTTATAGATATTTGCTAGCTTGATGCTTTAAATTTTTTGATGGAACTTTTTTCTAAACTTGTAATTGTTGCATGATAGCAAAATTACGATTGCACTATCAAAGGGTATCAAAGGGGTTGGGAGTATTTTGCTGAACTTGCAACAAGTTATTCTTCTGGGATCTAGTAGGAAGGAAGTGAGGATAATTGGATAAAACTTTTTTCTTACGTGTTCTTATTTCGATGGATAAGAAGCGAAACAAATCTTCAAGAAAGGCTGAAAGGGTGGAAGAGGGGTTGAAGTTTTGGTGATGGTTTTAGTGTGTGGTCTACATATTTTTTTTATAAAATTAAAACATCTTATATTTTATAAAACGGAGAGAGTAGTCATACTCCAAATGTACAGAATCCTCCGTTAATAGGATATGTATAGTTTTAGGATGAGTACGGACTTCGACGAAACAGAAAGCGCAGAGCACCTGAAAGGCGGTGCACGCAGATTGTTTGTTTTCCGAGGATACGCTGCACGGCACGAAAAAACTGCACGGCACCGCTCCCCACCGCCACGGAGATCCCACGCCGACCGTATAAGGTTGCGCCACGTCTTCACATTTATTTCCAAATCACCCGTAAATAAGGGGAAAGAGGCCGCAACCGAGCTAGCACAACCTAGAACCGCCCAATCCCAGATCGCGGTCGCCATGGCCGCCATCGCGCCGGATCTCCTCACAATCGTCTCCGGCGGCCTCACGGAGCTCGCCGACATCGCCCGCTTCCGCTCCGTCTGCACCACCTGGCGTGACGCGGGAGAGGAGGCCGCGGCCACGCCCCCGCTGCAGCCCCCGTGGCTCGTCCTCCCGTCCTCCCCGTCGCCGCTCTTCTTCTGCCCCCGGGAGGACCGCCTCTACCCCAACCTCCGCCTGCCTGTCCCCGCCGCGGGTTCCCACCTCCGCCGCCGCCTTTACGCGTCCCCGCACGGCTGGACCCTCGCCATCGACCGGACTGGTCTCGCCGCGTCCCTCCTCCACCCCTTCACTGGCGCCGCCCGCCCCCTCCCGTCGCTCCCGGCCTACTTCGCGGAGACTGATGACCTGTCCTGGGACGTGTCCCCGCACGGCGTCATGGTGTCTTGCGGCGAGGGCGTCCTGGTCTGCGCCCTCGACCCTCTCGCGGAATCCTGGGCCCCGATCCCCACCATGGCCGACCGCAACGTGAGCAGCATCAACTACGCCGCCGGCGATTTCTTCGTCTTCGAGGAGGACGTGTGCCGCACCACCATCGTCGACTCCATTACCATGTCCGTCACGGCCGTCATCCAGGCGCCCCACGTTGAGCTCCCAACCGAGGCGCGCATGGTTGTGGCTGGTGACGAGCTCTTCATTCTCGCCAAGTCCAAGTGGATGTACATCTTCGGTGACGACGTGGACTTCTCCAAGGCCTTCTGCGTGAATCACCGGAGCCCCAACCCAGCCTGGCAGAACCTCACCAGCATCGGCGAGCGGGCAGTGTTTGTTGATTCTCTCCATGGGTTCACCGTGGGGACGGCTGGATTCAGGAACCTTGAAAGCAACACAATCTACTCGGTGGACACCAAGGAGGCGACCCGTTCCAGCAATGTGAAATATAGTGTAAAGGCTTTCAATCTGGAGAGCCGGACCTCTAAGAAACTTGCGTGCCGACTGAACGATCTTGAGATGTCTCAACGTGGCGGAGCGGCATCGTGGACCATACCGAGCTTGGCTGAAGGCTGAATTAAGTCCTCGAAGATCCTGATTCTTGTGTGATGGACAAATCGTGATGGTATCTGGCTTGGCGTAAATTCTCGGTACACTTGCACTTGTCTAAGTTCTGAAGTGAAGTTAAGACCAACAAATCTCTTCTATATGCATGTTCTTCATTTGTAGTAGTACTATATCAGTGTGTCGTTTAAACACTCTTAGATTCTGATGAGCCTGAAACTTACTTTCTGTGAGATGCACTTGTTGCTAAACTTTCAAGTTTCAGTGCCCACTTTGACTGTTCAATGTTTCAAGCTGAATAAATGTTTGTGATGTTAAAGTACTCCATTGAGCTTGTTGAGTCTGAGTGTTGTTTCAGTTATTTTCCAAGATGCATGATCTGGCCTCATGATTGTCACTGAACCATTGGACATTTTCAAGCTTATTTGTTATGTTCATAATTTGTGATGTGATTGAGACCGGAGTGTACATTTCTTCTCTCTTACTAGATTTTAAGTGTACAATTGGTGTGGATAACTGAGTGTTGATGTCCGACAAGATGGGCAACTTTGCATCTACGTAGTTGATTGAACAGGAAATGCAGCCGTGTTGGTTGCACATAGGTGAAGTGCAGTCTAGTAGTTCCTGGCGAAGTATTTTGATGTTGTCACCCGAGCATCAATGTTAGGGCATCCTTTGGAGGAAATGCTGTGTCATTTCTGCAGGGCCAAGAGTTGATGGAGGGGAGGACGAAAAGGATGCTACAGACGCAGGATGATCCAACGGCTCCAGGGAGAATGAGTAGATTGCTGTATGTGGTACCGAAGAAGCATCAAATTCCCCAAGCATACTACTTCTTCCTAGACAATAGAAGAGCAAATTCAGCATCTAATCGAGTCTTAGCAGCAGCTAAATAGCTGCTCAAGAACCAGCTTATAGTTTTGTTTGTGGAGCTATGTTACTGAACAGAGAGAGATTCTGGGCCATTAATACACCCTGCCAAACCTGATGCAACATTCCATCTTATATTTTTCACTATGATGATAGCCTTGATGGTTGAGTTTGCAATGTTTTTGCTGTGATCAATCGGGTCAGGTCAGCATACCATTGCCGTGGACAGGACATACAGAGGTCCATGGAAACATTTGGTTCAGGCTCGAGCGTTCTTCTCGCCGAAAGCTATATATCTCCCTGTGTTAGTTAAGATTTGACCGGTCGGAAATAAGGGTGCATCGCAGCGCCCATCGCGCGCCCAGACATGTTCTTAGTACTGTAGGAGTACTAGGCTGAGCCGTCGAGACAGCGCTGCTGAATCACGAAGGACCAGCTGGCCTCGATCTGGAGTGCGTTTCGACGCCGTCTCTGCACTGGAGTTTTTCTTGTCTTCGATGTATGCACCTCTAGCTAGCCTTTCAATTCAACTACTAGAGACACTGATTTGTGCTGGTTTAGGCCGTGTTATCTGCTCCAAGGCCTGGAGTGTCGGTTATCAGACTTTGAACCTGTTCTGTATGTCTGTGGGGGCCTGTTTTCCAAAACTGATCGGGCTGTGTGCTTTGCTTTTAGTCATCTGTGTTGTTCCTCTCTCCGATCGCCTGCTGGAAGCCTGGAGTGGTTCACGGCTTAACAATGAATGGCCAAGATATCCCCTTCCTGATCTGGAACACGCGAGGCTTGAACGACGACCCTGATGGGAAAATAACTGTGAATGAGACGCTCGTCACTTCCTCCTGTACCATTGCATGCCTCCTGGAAACAAAGCTCTCTGACATTGATGCTATCACCGCAGCTTTTGTTGGGGCCAACAGATTACGGGTTTTTCCCACAAGCCGCCTGAGGGAACGAAGGGTGGCATCCTTGTTCTCCTTGATGATGATGTTCTCACAGCCTCGGACATTCATGTTGGCGCCTTCTGTATCTCCATGAGATTCACGCACATCCACGACAACTCACCTTTTAGACTTACTATATTCCGTCTACGGTCCAACAAAGAACAACCGAAAGGAGGGATTTGTCTCGGAGCTTTTGGCTAAAAAACCCTCGGATGGTATGCCTTGGATTGCAAATGGTGACTTCAACCAAATCTATCGTGCAAGAGATACGGATAAGCGCGTAGGCGCGTCAACCGGTTTAGAAAAATCCTCCAACTTTGTGGACTTCATGAAATCCATCTTCAAAACTAGCGGTTCACTTGGAGCAACGAGGGAGAATCTGACCTTATGCAAACTTGATTATATCTTTTGCAACAATGATTGGGACATCTATTTTCCCCAACCATATCCATGTTGGATTATTAGGCATAGTTTTTATATTATTTTTAGAATATAAATCATGACAGCAACAACTAAAATCACGTGAAACTTTAACATGCTAGATGTATCAATCAACATGAGCAGTAGTAGTGCATATGCAATAACAACCATAGTATAATAACAGATCAGATCACAGTATACATACTAATCGGTTGCTGATGAAGTCGTCATTGGTGCAGTGGTTGCCGTAGCTTATCGAAGAAGACGGCGTTGAAGATGAGTCACCCGTGGGCTAGGAGATCGCCCAGGAAGATGCGCCATGATAATGAACTTGAGCAGTCGTGCGGAGCGCTTTCCAAAAAACTTATCTGCCCTGTTCTATACAGGATCACAAAGGCGAATGGTTCCCGAGACCTGCTCTCCCGTCCGCCGGTGCATGCCGGCAAGTGGGATGGAGTAGACTACGGTGGCGACGCAAGCAGAGAGGAGGCAAAATCCTGGATTGGTTTTTTGGTGTACTGTGACGGTAGCCGCGCATGACTTTATATAAAGCGGCTCAGAAAACCCTAACCGAGGCGAACATGGGTCGAGTCCATGTTGCGCATGCTTGGTTCGATTACAGTAGCCCACAATCCGGGAGCGACCATATTAGGCTGACTATTAACACGTCTGTCAAACCTCACAATTTTCTTGAGCAGCAAAATAAAGTTCGGCTTGGCAAGATTCCCGCAACCCGCGGTGCACGAGCGTTATGATGAGATGGGCAGGCGAGCGGCGTTGTCGACAAAAGGGGAACACACGTGTAGCTTTCTTAATGTGACTTACTTATAAAGTGGTGCAACACTCCACCTTATAAGGTGGTGCAACTCTTCTCAAACTTTTCATGTGAGACTAAAATTTAGCTTCCACTTTACTCCCACGTGAGCTGTCCAAATATGGGTCCAAACACATGTGAATTGTCACAAATATGAGTTTTGAGATTTAAGGAAAATCTAACATATACACGGACCTATTTAATTTAGCCTATTATTTCTAACAATCCATACCGTTTTCGTCATATGTCTCGGATCGGTGTCCCCTCCTCTTGGCCAGTGTAATCGGTCCTCGACACCCTAGAGCTTTCAAGTTTGAGAACCATTGGATCAAGATGCCGAGTTTCTAAGATTTGATGACTAAATTTTGGTTCGTGACTCGTCGACACTCTGAACCTTGTCACGTGCTTTGTCATATGCTAAAGAAGTTGGGCTTTTGCTTGAGGAAATAGGGCCAATCATTCACCTCTTTCACAAAATCGCATCTCCATATGGCCTTGGAAGTTATCTTGTGCCTAGATTAGGCCCAAAATTTTGCGGTTCTCTCCAATGAGGAAGGTGACTTGTGCAAGCACCTCAAGTGGAGGGTCATTAGCCTTGCAATGCTAGAGAGATCAAGAAAGAAGCAATGTTCCCACATAAAAACTTGAAAGACGGCGATGCAAACACTAAATATTTCCACACCAGGGTCAATGCTAGAAGGAGGAAAAACTGCATTCACAAACTCGCTAATGGACAAGGATGGGTCACCAATCATGATGACAAAGAGGGGCTAATCCATGAGCATTTCTCCACGGTGATGGGGCGTGGCCCAACTCTTACTAGTGACTTTAATTGGGAGGTGGGCGTTTCCATCGTGTGATATTACCAATCTTGGAGATAATTTCTCGGAAGAGGAGGTCCTCGCGGCCATCAAGTCCATGCCTAGCAATAAAGCCCCTTGTTCGGATGGGTTCACCAGGGCTTTATTTGTAAAGCTTGTTGGCCTACTATCAAATCGATTTGATGGGAGTGATCCACCGCTTATACAACATCCTCATCAGAGATTTTCATTGGCTAAACTCCACCAACATCGCCCTCTTGCCAAAGAAGGACGGTGAGGAGACATTCTCCGACTTCCGCCCCATTAGTCTCATTCATGTTTGCACTAAGATTGTCGCCAAAATGATGTCCTTGCGCCCAGCACCTCACATGGACATGCTCATTTCAAAGTCGCAAAGTGCTTTCATCAAGTCTCGAAGTATCCATGACCACTTCTTGTGAGTGTGCAACTATGCTAGATGCATGCAACGTACCAACACACTTACCATCCTTCTGAAGCTCGACATCAAGAGGGCATTTGACTCCATGCGTTGGGAGTTCTTGTTAGATCTCATGCAAAGGCCTAGCTTCCCCGCGAGATATAGAAATTGGGTGGCCGCTTTTTTATCCTCGGCATCATCTCGTGTGATTCTCAATGGAGTGCCAAGGAGTCCAATACAACATGGAAGAATCTTAGGCAAGGGGATCCACTTTCACCACTTCTCTTCAATCTATCCATAAACCCTTGGTTGTTAGACATTGTAATAGGTTCCTGTTATTTCATGTACGTGTATGAGTAGATCCGATCGTGTTGTATGCGAGTTAGTTTAGGAACAAACTCTGTACCTATTCGGCTTGGCCCTTCGTGGCATCCATATAACACGCAGCATGTACACCTGATACGCACGGTACTCCAATTACGTTTGATATGGTATCAGAGCCTCCTTCTCCACGACACTAGTTGCCAACGATCACGACCACGACAACAAGATCAAGATCACGACTACACCTGCTGCCACCGCCGCTATTCTAGTCGCCGCCGCCGCCCAAACACGACCAAGAAACCCGCCGCCGTCGCTACCCTAGCTGCCGCCGCTACCCTAGCCGCCGCCGCAATACACAAAAACCCCAAAACCCTAGATCGGTTCTCTGCCACGGCAGAAAAACAGTCTTGGCACCCATATAACACGCAGCATGTACACCTGATACGCATGGTACTCCAATTACGTTTGATATGGTATCAGAGCCTCCTTCTCCACGACACTAGTTGCCAACGATCACGACCACGACAACAAGATCAAGATCACGACTACACCTGCTGCCACCGCCGCTATTCTAGTCGCCGCCGCCGCCCAAACACGACCAAGAAACCCGCCGCCGCCGCTACCCTAGCTGCCGCCGCTACCCTAGCCGCCGCCGCAATACAAAAAAACCCCAAAACCCTAGATCGGTTCTCTGCCACGGCAGGAAAACCACTGTTTTTCTGCCGTCGCTGCTGCCGCCTGCCGTGACAGCAACTCTCTTCGATGGCTTCCTCGTCTTCAACAACCGCCCTTGCTGCAGCCCTTGGTGCTCCCCCCACCCAACTGTTGACTCGAGAGAACGCCTTGGTGTGGAAGGCGCTCGTCGTTCCTGCCCTCCGTGGTGCGTGCGTGCTTGAGCTCGTTGAAGGATCTGATGAAGCTCCTGATAAGCTGCTTGAAGCTGAAGATATTGAGAAGAAAAAGGTGACGATTCCAAACCCTGCATATGACACCTGGATTTCTCGTGATCAACATGTGCTCGGTTGGCTGTTGAACGCACTCTCCCCTGATCTACTAGCCCATTGCATTGGCCTTGAGACCTTTGCTGAGACCTGGGCAGCGATCAATGCTCATGTTCCTGCCTCTTCCAAAATCCTAGATCCAGTATCTGCGGACTGCTCTTGTTGAAACAAAGAAAAACGATATGTCTGTCGAGAAATACTTTGCCCAGATGAAGACTATCGCTCAGGAACTTGCTGCTGCTAGAAAACCCTATCATGATGACGAGATTGTTTGGTATGTTCTCCAGGGCCTTGGTAGCTCATATAATAATCTGGTTACTGATGTTCGTGCAAACCCCGACACCACACTGGGAGATCTCTTCAGTCAGGTACATGCCTATGATCGCATGCACAAAATTGATGACACCAGCTTCTCCTCGTCCGCCAGCCTTGCCCGTCGTGGAGGTGGCGCTCCGCAGAGGGGTTAGGATCGCTGGCAGGAAGACCATGGCAGTTGGTGCCAGGAGGACCATGGCGGATGGCGTGATGATCGCCCTCGCCGCAGAGATGATGACCGTGGTCATTACGACGATCGTGGCCGACAGCAGCAGCAGGACTATCGTGGTTGCCAGGATGACCGCGGGTAACGTGTCCAGGACAGACGTGATGGTGGTGGTTATCAGGCTCACCGCCAAGATGATACTCGAAGTGAAAGGCGTGATGATGGGAGTGGTCGGCCCAACCGCCATTCCACACCTTATGTGGACACGACATGCCAGATCTGCAACATCCATGGGCATCCTGCCAAATATTGTTGGTGGTGCTATGGAGATGATCCTCGCAGTGACCGTGGTGACCGTGGTAACAAGGACAAGGGTGTTAACTATGCTGGAGTTGACACTGATTGGTATTATGATACTGGTGCCACCGATCATATCACTAGGGAGCTGAGTAAGATCTCTACTCATGATACATACCATGGACAGGATCGTGTTCGCACTGCTGAAGGCACATGTATGCACATTAGTCATATTGGTCATTCAATTTTTCTCACCCTTCATAATGATTTTCATCTCAATTCCATATTACATGTTCCTAGTGCTTCTAAAAATCTTCTATCTGTTCATAAATTTACACTTGATAATCATGTTTATATTGAATTCCATCCTTTCTTCTTTTTGATCAAGGACCAAGAAACCCATCAAATTCTGTTTAGAGGACCTTGCCACGAAGGTCTCTATCCTAGGATGCCCATCTCTAATGAGTATTCCAAGCATGCTTTCATCACCATCAAGACGTCTTCCTCTACATGGCATCGCCGCTTAGGACATCCATCTTCATTTGTGGTTCAACAAATTCTTAGGAAAAATAAAATAGGTTACACCCTAGAGATTACTCCATATGTTTGCGATTTAGTCATCAGTTACCATATCCAGTGTCTACTAGTAGGTCTACTGTTCCTTTGGAACAGGTATTTTCTAATGTATGGGGTCCTGCTCCTCTTTCTGCTGGGAAACATGCATACTATGTAAGCTTTATCGATGATTATAGTAAATTTTCTTGGATCTATTTGCTTAAAAAGCGTTCAGATGTGTATCAAGCCTTTTTGAATTATCAACAGTATGTTGAGCGCAAGTTTGATAGGAAAATTATTACTATGCAAACTGACTGGGGAGGTGAATATGAAAAACTTAATGCCTTCTTTTAGAAGGTTGGGATCAGTCACCATGTTTCCTGTCCTCATGATCATTAGAAAAATGGCTCCGCTGAAAGAAAACATCGTCATATAGTTGAAGTGGGTCTTGCTTTGTTTTCTAATGCATCCATGCCTCTAAAATATTGAGATGAAGCTTTCCTTACCGCCACGTTCCTCATAAACTTACTTCCTAGGAAGTCATTGATCATGAAACTCCTAGTGAACGTCTTCTTCATGTCAAACCCAATTATGATGCTCTTAGAACCTTTGGTTGTTCCTTCTGGCCCAATATTCGTCCTTATAACACTCGCAAACTCGCTTCCGCTCTACACGATGTGTTTTCATGGGTTATAGTCCGCTTCACAAGGGAGTCAAATGTCTTGACTTATCTACATGCCGTATATACATATATTGTGATGTTGTTTTTGATGAGAATGTCTTCCCCTTTGCATCGCTTAATCCCAATGCCGGTCCTCTCCTTCGAAAAGAAATCCTCTTACTCCCTACATCTACACCCAATTCTTATGAAGGTGCACAAAATCTTAATGATCATATGCATCCCATTGTGCCTATTACTGATGTGCAGCAGGTATATGAAACTCCTGGTGAAAATCTGAGTGAAAACGGTGAAGAAAACACTTCAGAACATGATATAGCATATTCTGCACATGATGAAGAAATTGGCATGGAATCTGAAGAAGATTAGGGGACAGAGGAACATTCCTCTGACTCTTCTGATCCCGAGGAGGATCGTGTCTCGCCTTCAGCGCGCAGCACGCGTAGCGCAACGCCGGCCTTTGCCGCTTCGTTAAGTGTCGCGCCCGGAGCGGCTCCGCCTCACGGTCCGCAGGCAGCGCGTGTTGACCACATGCCCCCGTCGAATCCCTCCTTGCCGCGTGGTGCGTCAGCGGCTCCACCCCGCGGTCCCCAGGAAGCGCGTGCAGGGCACACGCCCTCGTCCTCTACTGCGTTTCCATGTGGCGACACGTCCCTGTCCCCAGATTCTGCCGGGTCCCCTGGATTCTCTGCGGGCAGTACGGGTACAGGATCTCTTGTTGCCTCTAAAACAAATGCAAGTTCTAATTCATAAAATTCATCAGATGACTTGGCTCAACCTGATGTGTCTCCTCCTGGTGTTCGCACTCGCCTTATGAAAGGAATTCGTCATCCCAAGTAATACAAAGATGGCACTGTTCGCGATGGCATGCTCTCTTTGACAGGTGAACCACAAAATTTGACTGAGGCTTTAAATGACTCCAAATGGCATGAAGCAATGAAAGAAGAGTATAATACATTGATTGAGAACAAGACTTGGGACCTTGTTCCCCCAAGCAGCAACAAGAATATTATTGATTGCAAGTGGGTATACTGTGTTAAGAAAAGAGCAGATGGTTCTATTGACAGATATAAAGCCAGGCTTGTGTTAAGGGATTCAAGCAAAGATATGGCATTGATTATGAGGATACTGTTAGTCCAGTGGTTAAAATTTCTACCATTAGGACTGTTTTGGCTCTATCTGTTTCTTGTGGTTGGAGTCTACAACAGCTAGACGTCAAGAACGTGTTTCTCCCTGGTGTTCTGGAGGAGGAGGTCTATATGAGACAACCACCTGGTTTTAAACATCATCATGCTCCTAATCATATTTGCAGGCTTGATAAAGAACTATATGGTTTGAAGCAAGCACGTAGAGCATGGTTTTCTAGGCTCAGTTCAAAACTGCATGATCTTGGTTTTACTTCTTCAAAGTCTGACACTTCATTATTCTTCTTTCACAAGACAAATGTTACTAGTTCCTTCTTGTATATGTTTGATGACCCACAAGTGTAGGGGATCGCAACAGTCTTCGTGGGTAGTATTACCCAATTTATTGATTCGACACAAGGAGAGCCAAAGAATACTTGCAAGCCTTAACAACTGAGTCGGCGATCCCCATTGCCATCATCAGGGGAAGGTAGCGGGCGGCTAGTAGATCGGTGTGGCCGGCGATCCCCATTGCCATGAGGTAGGTATCCAGCCACATGGAGGGATCGTACGAGGGGTCGTACTTCTCTATTTCCTTCGGCGCTTTGAAGTTCGCCGGGTATCTTTCGCCTCGGATCATTGGTCCGAAGCACCGGGGCCCGAGTCGTCTTAGCGACCCCCTCGGCTCGCTGTCGCGGAGGTTGGTTAGGATATGCCGTAGGTCGTCGGGCTGGCGTGCTCGCCAGCTCTGGTTGTTGATGATGTGGGTGCGGGCGTCGACGGGCTGACCGTTGGCGGCGACGAAGTTGGTCGCCGGCCGGGGGTCATTGGTGGAGAGTGCCGCGTTCGCGGGTCGATGTTGGAGCTGCAGTCGTTCGGGTGGCGGGCAGTTGAGGGTGTTTGCCGCCATGGGGCCGCCGCTTGAGGCTGCTCTGCTGCCCGATGAACGCGAGTACATCCGACCCTTTGAGTCGACGCCTGCGTTTTGTTGCTCGACCGCTTTTGTGAGAAAGGCCTTGGCGTACTGGATCTGTAGGGCACCGTCACCGGTGGCCGCGATGTTGTCGACTGCTGCTCGGCCCGCGACGAGGTTGTCCATCGGGGTGGAGAACAACGGTAGGCCGTTCGCGTCTCGCTCCCGCGAGGAGACCATGATCCTCGGCTGGTCCCTGGGTGGTGTGCGGTTGGGTGGTGGCGGGGTGCCATTGGCCGTTGACCCTGGTGGGGGCCGATCGCTTCCTCCTGGTGGCGCGTTCTCGCAGATCGCACGCTCGGCTGCGCAGGCCAGGTCGCTCTCGTCGTAGAAGTTCAGGGCGCGCCCCTGGACGGTGGGGTTCTGGCGCGACCTGATTCGGAGCTGGTGGTACCGCGACAGCTCCTGCGCTGTCACCTGCTCGAGGCAAAAAATTTCGCGCTCGGCTTGTTCCTTGCGGACTGCTTCCGCCAGCTTTAGGCGGAGTTCCTCAACCTCCGTTGCTGTCGCGTTGGGAGGGATCGGAGTGGAGAATGGATCCTCCGGCGGGTCGGCGCCAGTTGCCATATAGGTCGCGGCGTGGCGGCCGATTCCGTCGCGAAGGTCGGCGGAGTTCTCCGACCCGGAGTCGAAGTCAAAGATCCCAAGGATTGAGGGATCCTCGAAGTCTCCGATGTTGGAGACTTGGGTGATGGAGCCCGCGGGCGACGCGATGACAATGGATCCGGCGAGTGACGCCGGGGTCACCGAGTCGGTGTCGTCGTTGAGGGCCGCGTCTTCCGCGGCTGCGGTGGTTTCGGCCACGTCGCTGTGGGCCGAGTCGTACTCGGAGGCGAGGCGGTGGATCGTGCGGACCTGACTCTCAGAGAGCCGGTCGCGTGGCGGCGACTCGCGGATGCGAGCCGATTCCTCTGAGATGATGACGTCGGTGAGGCCGACGAAGAGGCTGATCGTGCCGACCGGCAGGATCATGCTATGCGTGACGGGTCGCGCCGTCGGGACGTAGCTGCTTGGCAAGATCTGGAGCATCTCGCCGATCGCTATCATGCGGCCAGTGGCGATCGACTCGTTGATGGGTAGATTGGATCTCGCCGCAGAACACCAGCCTGACCGGCCAGGCCCCACGGTGGGCGCCACTGTCGTGGGAATGACCACGGCAGATGCTGCAATCGGCAGCGAGTAGTAGAACATGGGGCAAGGGCGGCCAGCCATCTGCGGTGCGAGATGAGGGCGGAGACACAAGGATTTACCCAGGTTCTCCCCCCCAGAGGGTAAAGACCTACTCCTGCTAGATTGTATTATGGTGAGAGTACAATGGGGCGAGCTCGGAGGCTAGGCAGCGAGTCGCTTGGGTGTATGATGGACCGTATCCTCTATGCGTCCTCTAGGGAGGTTTATATAGACTCACCTCCCTAGGGTTTACAGATCTCAACTGAATCAGTTAAGGTTTCAACGATCCTTTAACCTAATCTGACTAGGCCTATCTACGCTTCTGGGCCTTCAGCTTCCAGTCGCTTCAGTCCACGCCAGATCCAGATCCAGTCTCCGTCCTGTAGGCCCACTCGCTGGCACCCGGGCCAATCGGAAACGTCCTGTTGGGTATACCCCGGTAGGCATATCCCCATCAGCGATGTTAATAATTACCGTCAAGAGCGCATGACCTTCGAGGTGGTCCCCTTCAAGAGCATGTACCATGTCATATTCGGCCGCGACATATTCCACACGTTCATGGCCAAGCCATGCTTCGTCTACAACAAGCTCAAGATACCCGGACCAAACGGCATCATCACCGTATCCGGAAGCTTTACCAAAGAAAGGGACTGTGAGATCAACGAAGCAGCCGTTGGAGAAGCTGTCCTCTACAGCGAAGAATTCAAAGAGATCCAGAGCAAGGTCGATGACTCAGAGATGCCCGCGTCGAAGAAGCAGATCTCCGACTCCGCTCCTGCGTTCCAGGCCGCCATCGAGACCAAGCCGGTGGAACTTGTGGTAGGCGATGCCTCCAAGGTCACCGCCATTGGGACGAACCTGGATCCCAAATAGGAAAGCGCGCTCGTCGAGTTCCTCCGTGAGAACAGGGACATCTTTGCCTGGCAACCTGCCGACATGAAAGGTGTACCTAGGGAACTTGCCGAGCACAGCTTAAACATTGATCCAAAATCCAAACCAGTGAAACATCCTCTACGACGCTTTGGAGATGAGAAGAGACGCGCCATTGGAAAAGAGATAGCTAGGTTACTTAAGGCTAGATTTATCCGAGAAGTCCTTCACACACAATGGGTGGCCAATCCTGTACTTGTCCCCCAAAAGGGAACCAATGAATTAAGAATGTGCGTTGATTACACCGGCTTGAACAAAGCATGTCCCAAAGATCCGTTTGCTTTGCCTCGCATTGACCAAGTCATTGACCTGACGGCTGGCTCGGAGCTTTTGTGTTTTCTCGATGCATACTCAGGATACCACCAGATCAAGATGAGGAAGTCGGACCAATTGGCCACTTTGTTCACTACCCCATACGGCACGTTTTTCTATGTCACGATGCCCTTTGGGCTGAAAAACGCAGGTGCTACCTACCAGTGGACAATGCAATGTTGCCTTCACGACCAAATTGGTCGGAACGTTCACGCCTATGTGGACGATAATGCGATGATGTCCAAAAAGTCAAATGACTTAATCTCCGACTTAAAAGAAACCTTTGATAATCTCCGGAAATACAACATGATGCTTAACCCTAAGAAGTGCGTCTTTGGGGTTCCAGCCGGTAAATTGTTGGGCTTCATCGTATCCTAGCGTGGAATCGAAGTCAACCCGGAGAAAATCAAGGCCATCTTGAACATAAACCGTCCGACATGCCTAAAGGACATTCAATGACTAACAGGTTGTGTTGCAGCAGTTAGTCGGTTCGTCAGCCGACTTGGAGAGAAGGCTCTGCCGCTGTACAAGTTGCTGAAGAAGGCGGACAAATTCACGTGGACGAACGAAGCAGATGCATCATTGAAGCAGCTCAAGGAGATTCTTTCCTCAGCGCCCATCCTTGCAGCACCCGAGCCTGGTGAGCCCCTGTTAATTTACATGGCGGCAACCAACCGGGTTATCAGCATCGTCGTCGTGGTAGAGCGGAAGGAACCAGGCTATGAGCACGGAGTTCAACGACCAGTTTACTATGTAAGCGAGGTCTTGACGGAGTCCAAGCAATGTTACCCGCACTACCAAAAGATAGCTTATGGAGTATTCCTTGCTTCTCGGAAGCTGAGGCATTACTTTCAGGAGCACCCAATCACAGTGGTGAGCAAGACTCCACTGTCCGACATCATCAATAACAGCGACGCTATAGGAAGGGTCGCGAAGTGGGGCATTGAACTTGCCGCCTTCGAGATCACCTACAAGAAACGTGACGCTATCAAGTCACAAGCCTTGGCGGATTTTGTTGCAGATTGGACGGAGATGCCAGATGCTACTCCGTTGCCAGAACCAGAGTACTGGGTGATGCACTTTGACGGATCTAAGCTGCTCAACGGCTCGGGGGCTGGTGCCTAGGGAACAAAACGAGGCGGCTGATCTGTTGTCTAAGCTAGGATCAGGGCGCAAGCGAATTCCTCCAGGAGTTTTCCTAGAGCACCTGCGCACACCATCCGTGAAGGGAGTCGACATCGACAAGCTGACTCTTTCATCAACATGGTGACTAAGGTCCCTCCGGCTTGGACAAAACCGTTCATGTAATATCTCGAACACGGAATTTTGCCCGACGACGAAGTCGAAAGACGGCAAATAGTACGACGAGCAAAGGGTTATACCATAATCAATGGGCAACTCTACAAAAGGAGCACTACTGGTGTATACCTAAAGTGTGTTTCCCAGCTAGAAGGTATGGAAATCCTACGCGAAATCCATCTCGGAGATTGCGGGCACCACATCCTCGATCGTTGGTCACGAAAGCCTTCCGGCAAGGATTCTACTGGCTGACCGCGAAGGCGGACGCCGACAAGCTGGTTGAGACATGCATGGGATGCCAGTATTATGCCCGACAACCACATGTTCCTGCTGAAGAACTGCGAACAATACCAATAACTTGGCCGTTTGCAGTCTGGGGGCTAGAAATGGTGGGACCGTGGCAGACGGCACCTTGTGGGTTTCCGCATATGCTTGTAGCAGTTGACAAATTCACTAAATGGATAGAAGCTATATCCATTATAAATCTTGATGGGGCAACTGCCCTCAGGTTCGTCCGAGATCTAGTTGTGAGATTTGGTCTCCCACATAGCATTATCACCGACAACGGTAGCAACTTATCACTCGGAGAAGTGGAGGCATATTGCTGGGAGAAAGGCATCTGACTTGACCTTGCATCTGTGGCACACCCACAATCCAACGGTCAGGTTGAGCGAGCCAATGGATTAATTCTGCATGGAATCAAGCCACGTCTCGAGGCACCACTACATAGAGCAGCTGGAGCCTGGGCGGAAGAATTGCCATCTGTGCTGTGGAGTTTACGAACTACACCCAACAGATCTACCGACTACACCCCTTACTTCATGGTATATGGAGCAGAAGCCATCCTGCCCTCCGACATCCTCCATGATGCACCAAGAGTTGCCGCCTACGACGAGGATAACGCTGAAGAATCCAGACGCCTAGATGTGGACCTTCTCGAGGAGGAGCGCGTTTTGGCATGCCAAAGATCCGCCATCTACCAGCAGAAGCTATGCAGCTACCATAGTCGCCGCGTTCGGCATCGCTCGTTTAAAGAGGGGGATTTGGTGCTACGACTTAAGCAGAAGAAGTCACACAAATTATCCCAGCCATGGGAAGGACCGTTCATCATAAGCAAGGCGCTGCTCAATAGTCTTACTACCTTGTTGACAATCGTGAACTAAAGGATAGACCCAACGAGGATCATAAGCGTAAGCGATGTGACCCGGATAATGACTACCCGGAGCTTGATCGGCCATGGAACATAGCACAGCTACGTCCTTTTTACACTTAGCATTTTTTATCTAATTATATACCTCTTATATGATCAATGAAATAAAGCTCTTTGGTTCACTCATATTTCTGAGTCTTTTACCTCCTTTAGTGTTCATTTTTGGATCATGTAAAACCTTTAAGCAAAAGTTTTGCGTTTGCACTTATGAAAATTCCGCCTATGGGAGTTAGCTTAAGTTTTCTGGTCTACACGTTCTTTGTCGTTTTTATGTGGATTCTGGAGTAGTGACTTTCGGCACTTATTGTCGGCGATTTTGTGCTCAGGTTATTGACGGTGCCATTGGGCATCATCACCTAAGCACATGGTTCCGACAACGAGTCTTCCGACTCACGAAAAGTCAAGCATAAGAACCAAAGTAATGGATAAGCCAGCACTTGCTTAAAAAATATATACATGCTGGGAACTAAGTTCTTAAGTAGCAGGAAATAACAACCATTGTTTTCCGCCTTAAGTTACATCATCAATTTTTTTCCGCGCATACACCAAAGGCGAATCAAATATTACATAGTGTTTTTTCACTCTTTGGGCGCAGGAGACTTGGAAGCAGCATCGTCCCCATCCGGAGAATCACCCTCAACGTCAACGCTATGATGAGACTCAGAGGAATCTTGGTTGACGCTGTCGATGGTGTTCATGGGCACGAAGACATCGATGTCCACCAACTCGGCAACTCTGGTGTCATAACCCGCGAGTGATGACAAGATGGCTTCGTGATCAATCTCTTTGCCGTCATCATCAACGTCGGGGATACCAGAGGTCACCGTGTCGATGTCGGCACCTTCTTAGTGTGCCTTCACCATTGAGAGCGCCATCCTTGCGCCAGGCCGTGCACATGAAGCTTTCCAGCTCAGGGGCTCGGCGCAGAATCTCCGAGTACTTCGTCACGGAGTCCGAGGCTTTGATGTATATCTGGAGGGGCTTGGCAATCTCCTTGGCTTGGGTGATGGCGGTGTTGATGAAGTTGCCGGCAAGAACCATGCATTCCTTGTCCAAAGGAGGCGAGCGGGTTAAACCCATAGGAGCTGAAAATTCTGACAATGAGCGCATGAGTTCAATAAACTCTAAGTATCCAGACTACAGAAATACAAGGCGGAAGAAACTTACTGAAGATGCTGGCCTTGGCCTGCCAGAGGGTGTCCACCAAGGATTGCTTCTCTTGTTGGAGGAGCTTAAACGCCTCGCTATGGCGTTGGTTTTGCTCATCAGCAGCTTGCTTCTGATCTTTTAAGATCGCAAGCTCCTCCTTCAAGCGATTGATTTCCGCGGAGGCGGAATCCTGCAGGGATTTCATGGAATCCTCGTGCATCTTCAGCATCTCTTCCCTCTCCTTCTTAAGGATTCTATTCTCGCTGTCCAGCTGCTGGATGTGCTCGACAATATCCTTGGCCTTGGCGACATGTTCTGCAAAGTCGGAGAAAACAAAGTACACAGTGAGTACTCGGAGAATGAAGGCATAAAACCAAGACGGAATGCGCAAAAAAGAAAACAGACTCTTGTTTTTGATGATCCGTTCCTTCAAGATGGCAGTTTTACCCTTTTTGGCTTTGAGATCTGTGCGCATCTTCTAGTACTTGTCGTTGGCCATGCCCCTCCGAGCATTCTTGTTCTGTGGAAAAAAGGAAAAAATTTAAAACCGTTGTTTAGTCTACTTGGAGCATCTAGTCGGAATTTTTCCACCTAGACGCTCGGGGGCTACAACGAGAGTTTTTTAATACTTAGCAATATGCTTAGATTTTCTTTAAGCATCTAGTCAGAGCTACTTCAGTTCTCGATTAGAAGCTTGGGGGCTATAGTATAAAGTTTTAACTCGGAAAATGCTTAGCTTATTTTAAGCATCTAGTCGGAACTAATTCAGTTACAACTAGAGGCTTGGGGGCTATAGTATAGAAAATTATAAACACTGCGTATGCTACTCTTAAAGCATCTAGTCGGAATAGTTTCTTCCATCTAAATGCTTGGGGGCTACAGTGAGAGTTCTTTCTAACTTAGTCACTCTTAGAGCATATAGATGAAAAACCTATGGTTTTCCGTCTACATCCTCGGGGGCTACAATGGGATACTCATATGAAATACAAAAGGTAAAGTAAAACTTACAAGTGCAATAATCTTGAGGTTTGTAGCGCTCTCAGCTAGCAGCTTGCCAAAGGAGATGCTATTTCCTCGCAAGATATCCGCTTGTCGGAGAAGCTCCTCAATACCGCATGTCGGAGATGACGACACTCCTCCAGGAACCAGAGTTGTGTTACTCGGCGTGAGCGCCGGGTAAACTATCTTCGGAAACTCGAAGGGTTTCTGGGGAGCGGGGGCGCCGCCTTCGGCAGAGGTACCAGCTCCTACTACCGCCTTGCCGCTACCGATGGCATCCTTAGCCGGAGCTTCAGCCATTTGTAGAGCAGTGCTCTCCTGCGTCGCTTGCTCGTCGACAACAGCGAGTTCGATAGAGGCGCTAGAATCCATTTCCATGGCGGAAGGGCCTGGTGCCTCCTGGGCTTGAGAGCTTGTCGGGGCAGACGAAGGCTTGACGGCAGGAGTAGCAGGGGCGATGGCGGGGGAGGCGTCGCGATGCAGTATATCCTTGATATTTCTAGAATCCCCCAAAGTTTTGGAGGACTTCTTGAGGCTGGTCGTGGCTTTCTTCCTGAAACGTGCAAAGTGCATAAGTACAGAAACAAGACAGATAAGTAGACAATGTCGGAAAGTGAGAATCTTACATTAGGGGGGCGCTTTGGCGAAAATCCCGGTGGCTTTTCTCTTTTCCGCCTCCAGGGTGGCGGTAGTATTTTTGGAGGCTCCACCCTCCGTCTTCTTCTTCTTGCCTCCGTCGGCAGCGTCAGAGGTGGAGCTCTTCCACTTTTGCGCCAACGGGACATCATCGTCGGACACGACCATGACTTCCTTCATCTTTGGATCGTAGATTTGGGCAGCCAGGTTGTCCTCATCTAGATCGCTAAGCTGTTAAGTAAGAAGTCACCGTGTTATATAAGATGGTGTTGGCAAGACGGAGAAACTGGAGCATATGTCGTACACGGAAAATAAATATCTACCTTTGGGCACTTGCCGTCTACGAACATGTCGTAGGTGATGGTGAAGCCACGCTTCTTATCCTTCACCTTGACGATGTCCTTCAGGTGGAGCTTGACGAAGTCGCTCGAGAAGTTATCCATGGAGATCCGGAGGGTATCCCTTCGATCACTGGTATACTCGTGCATGAACTTCGCGCGGTGCTGCAGAGGTTGGATTCGCCTGATGAACTAGCACATGGCCAGGTCCAAGCCGGTCAAACCCGTCTCTACGAACCATTCGATCCGCCTTATTGCTCGAGAGGCGTCGAGTTCGGAGGGAAGGGAGGCATGGGATCTCCATGTGGAAACTTCAGCGGCGGCTCCATCCGCGAAATCCGGGTACGTGACTTCTCGGCCTGCCAAAGGAATGTCGGGGCCGTATAAGTACGTCCGCTGCCAGTTTTTGCAGGACTCGTGGCCGACGATGTCGGGGAACCGCCGGCCAGGTCGAATCTTGAAGCTTATGGTGCCGCAGTTCCTAAGCTCCTCCTTACTATGTCCGGCTTCACGTTTGACGGTGAAGAAGTACACGAACAAGTCTAACCTAGGTCTAATCCCTAGATAACCCTCACAAAGTGCCGCGAAGTTGCTAAGCACTAAGATGCTATTGGGGGAGAGGTTATGGGATTGGACCTCGTAGTGGTTCAAGACGGAGAGGAAGAAGTGGGAGATGGGCAGGGAAACGCCGCGTACCAGCTGAGCCTTGAGGTACACCTTTTCTCCGGCTTGGGTAGAAGGTGTCACCTCGTCGGCCGGCGCCACCCGCCAGGCGAGCCCCTCCGTCGCGGGGAGGTAGCCTTCGGCGACCATCTCTTGGATGTCGCGGTCAGTGATGTCCGGGCCACGCCAGTCGCCCTTGTGCGAGTCTGGCTCTTCTTCCAGTGGCTCTAGCACCGCCAGATTATGGTCGCCGCCGGTGGTTTCGATCACCGCCGATGCGGGGATGACCAGGC
This sequence comes from Avena sativa, assembly GCA_916181665.1. Taxonomy (NCBI): domain Eukaryota; kingdom Viridiplantae; phylum Streptophyta; class Magnoliopsida; order Poales; family Poaceae; genus Avena; species Avena sativa. Next base: position 261,722,988 of record OV702284.1, on the reverse strand, counting down.
CCTCTGGGGGCACGACGATGGAGCTCGCTAGCTTTGTCGCGGCTTCACTCGATGCCGCCATCGATGGGGAGGAGCTGCTGCTGGCCATGGATTGTTGGAAGGATGCGACTGACGCAGATGGAAGCTAGGGTTTTCGAGGTTTCTCGCGGAGAGCTCGAGGAGGCGTGCGGCTGGAGGAAGAAGACGATGACGCGAGAGGAATGAGGTAAAAAGTGGAAAGTGTTGGGGGGATAACCCCGGATAGGGTAAAGACGGGGAGAGACGGAAGGATGTTCCCCGTCTAATTTCCGAGTTACGGTCTGAGCCGGCCGAATCACGTAGAGGTCGGCCGAGATGGGAAAGGGCAGGACCCTCATGATAATGGCAAGACGTTACCCGGCCGAGATACTTCATAACTCGGCTGGGTCAGCCCGAATAACCTTAATGCAGATAGAGGACGAGCCGAGCTACGGGAGGCAAGGCCGAATGATACGAAGCTTGCAAGAGAAGGAGAAGCCTGAAGTCAAACCCTAGCCACATGATAGGGAGAATCTGAGCCAAGCAAGCACTATAGACAAAGACGCAGAGCGACAGAGAGGCAGAAGGAGGTCACGAGGTGACAGTCCTGAGGCCCGAGGCATGCAGTAGGGGCCCTCTGGAACCTTGCCGTAGTAGGAGGAGCGACAGGGAAAGGGGGGCGCCGAACTACTATATTGGGACAAGCATATTCCTCGAATATGCTTGCCACATCAGCCCTAAAGGAACCCAAGGCTCTCCTTTATAAGGGGAGGCTTGGACCCTGAGGAAGGGATCGACTCATTTTTCACTACCGTTAGGCTGGTAAAGTTCTTCTCTTCACCCGGTATACAGCTCAAGGAGCACTTGTAGCCCAAGGAAGAAGAAATAAAGATCTTTGCCTTAGTCTGTTGTGTGTAGAATCAACTACATCTTCCCTCCCCAGATCCCACTAGCATCCATTGGCCCCAAACTTTAGCCTACCCATGGCATCTGCCGTGCCACCACCACGACAGTTGGTGCCCACCGTGGGGCCAGCAGCGGTGCTAGCTGGAGTTATGATCCGGACGGGAAACTTCATCAACACGGGCGAGCGCGTTGTTTCTGGCTTGGTCCAGAGGTTTGATCTCTGTGATTACGTCAGAGACAATGCAGGCAGCTTCAGGGGAAAAAATCCCCCTCGCAATGGTGTCTTCATCAACCTGGGCGGGCACAAGGTCTACGTCGGCATCGACATCTCCGGCATTTATCCTCACCGAGTTTTTGTTGCAGGAGAGCCACCTCTTAACACTGCGAGCCGTCCGCGCGGAGCGCATCCCGAAGGCAGCGTCGAGGTGATGGTTGCGGCCGGAGTGCAAGCTGGAGCAGTGGCTGCCGGATCAACTAGAGAACCTTCCACCAGCGTACAGGGCGCACCCAGGCAAACAGCACCACTACCCACCGAGGTAATCCCACCAGCGACCAACCCGGTAGAGGTGCAGGACACTACCCCAAGGCACCAAGAGTAAGAGGGCCACCTCTGGAAAGGCCAGAGGACATTCTTCAGGCAACCATAGAGAACTTGACTACACCTGTAGCGCCGATACTTGATCCGGCAAATGCTTAGGTAGAATTAGAAGAAACCGGGCAAAAGGTGCTGGTAGAGGCCAAAAAGGTGTCGGCCTTGCGAGAGTCCTTAAATAGGACCCTGCGCGAATATGCCAAAGCTAATAAGCTTGACGTCGCACCCGAACGGGTGGACGAATTAAGATTGAGGGGGAAAAACTTCATGGATGATATCAACAAAGAGCATGATGCTCATAAGGCGGAATCAGTTGATTTGGGCTTGCCGAGGTAGAGTACCCCGGCAAAGAACCTGAGAGCGGCAAATGCCGCAGCATTGGAATTAGAGGGGTTGACCGGCGAAGCCCGGCAGAAACAGCAAGAAAGAGTGAATGAGCTGGTGCGCATCGCGAACCAGCAAAACGAAGAAATGCTCAGGGCAGACCCGGCGAGGCCGGGGGCCTCACGAATGGTTCACTCAGCAGGAGCAGCACCTGCCTTGTCCGTGGCAGCAGCCTCCTCACCCGGAAATAATGCACGGAAGGACAGAGCAGTAACCTCAGGAAAGAGAAACAAACAAATTGTTCCGTATGATCCAGCAATAGCCGGGAAGGCAAATGAGAACAGAGGCAATGGAAGCCGAGGTAACAGTGGTGAGAGAAATCCCGGTTGTATAGAGAAAGACGGCGGAAGCCGAGGCAATGGAGACCTCGGCAGAAGAGAGCTCGGAAGAGGCAATCATGAAAACAATACCCCGGCCGAAGTAAGAAGAGAACTGCCACTCAACCCGCAGCCAAGGCATGAACCCCGACAGGAAAGAGAAACGAGGCCAGCTCGCCACAATCAAGTGAATGAAAGATACAATGATGGTTATTCCGAGATGGAATATGTGATCCGTGGTGGAAATAACCACTATGGAATACAAGACAGAGTTTTGTACAGAGATTTGCCATCAAATGATGCAAGATTGAAGCTGGACCGGCTATACCGGTCCGAGTTGTTGGAAGAACAGGGCCCACCAGGTCCGACATGCTTTGGACCACGGATCATGGGCGAACCACCTATGCCGAACTTTCAGCTAGCAAGAGGCACGAAAACATATAATGGGAGTACCAAACCACAAGACTGGTTGATTGACTATGCCACTGCTGTGAAAATAGCGGGTGGAAACTTACGATGGGCAGTACGGTATGTCCCGCAAATGCTTGAAGGACCCGCTAGGGTATGGTTGAATAATCTACCAGCGGGCAGTATCAATTGTTGGTTGGATTTTGAAGAAATGTTTGTCAGCAACTTCACCAGCACATACAAGAGGCCAAACAGGCCACAACAGTTAGCCATGTGCAAGCAGAGGCCGAATGAGACAGATAGAGAGTTTTTAACTCGATGGTGTAACCTGAGAAACTCATGTGAGGGAGTTATAGAGTCACAAGCAATAGCTTGGTTCGCACAAGGATGCCGTTATGCCAGCGTGTTGTGGCAACGTCTGCAAAGAGATATGCCGACCACATTGGCAGAAACTATCAGAATTGCGGACTCCTACGCATTAGGAGATCCAACGCAACCAGAATTAATGTCGGCGGATCATCGGGAGCAACAAGACCATTATGCGAGAGATTTGGCCGGGTCATCCAGGCGCAGTGATTTCAGAGGAAGAAGAAGAGAAGAAAGGCCGGATTATAGATATAGTTCGGCCCAAGTGGCGGCAGTAGCGCAAGACCAGCCGAGTCACGGAGCGACTCAACGGCAAAAGAACGGTTCTCAGCAGTGGACACCAAGGAATGAAGGAAAAAGACAGTGGACCCCAGAGCAAAAGAAACAGTGGCAGGAGAGGCCGAAGTACACGTTCGAATCTATGTTAGATCAGCCGTGCAAATTTCACACGTCAAACCCATCCATGCCAGCCAACCATACGACTCGCCAATGTGCATGGATGAAAAATGCAATGGGAAACCCCGTAGGCATTCAGGCAGCACCCCATCAAGTACATCAGCAGCACCAACCACAGTTGACTGGAGCAAATGCACAGCAACTGATGTTACCGCCTCCTCCCCCGAGGTACGATAACTCGGATCGGAGAGATGCGGTACATCAGGTGATGAACCAAGTCCAGGATGGAAGGGCAAATCCAGCGAGTACCGGACGCAATGATTACAGAGAACATCATCAGTCTTATTGTGTGTTCACAACGGAACAACAAGACAAGCAGAGTGTGCAGCGCCGGCATATGGAAGTAAACGCAGTCATGCCTACAGTACCAAGATATGTCCCTTGGTCAGATTAGGAGGTAACTTGGAGCATAAAGGATCACCCCAAGATAATGCCGAATCCCGGATCATATGCACTCGTGTTGGATCCGACATTCGTTGGACCAAGCATCAATGTGAAATTCTCAAAAGTACTCATTGACAATGGAAGCAGTATCAACATCATGTACAAAGATACCATGCATAAACTCGGAATATCGCAGAACATGTTGCAATCCACGAGGACCACTTTCCATGGGATAGTGCCGGGGCTTTCATGTGAACCCATTGGTAAGGTCGGAGTGGATGTGTTATTCGGCACAAGAGATAACTTCAGAGCAGAAAACTTAGAGTTTGAAGTGGTGGATCTAGAGAGTTGTTATCATTCTTTACTCGGACGGCCAGCGTTGGCGAAATTCATGGGCAGCTGTCATATAAGCTATCTGAAAATGAAGCTACCCGGACCACAAGGAGTGATAACAGTAACAGGGGATTACAAGAAGTCAATGGAGTGTGCTTCAGCCGGGTCAAATTTGGCCGAATCACTAGTTATAGCAAGAGAAAAAAGAAGGATTCAGGAGGTAGCAGCCCTCGCTCAGTCGGCCCAGCTGAATATGCCGGCACTAGCCAATCCACATGGAAGTGTCTCCTTTCAGCCAACAAAGGAAACGAAGAAGTTTCAGATAGATGAGCAATTCCCGGAGCGTACTGTCACTATTGGTGCAGGCCTAGATGCTAAATAGGAAAGCAAGCTCACCAACTTCCTCCGTGAGAATCGAGACATATTTGCATGGTCAACTCAGGACCTGCAAGGTGTTCCGAGGGAGTTGGCTGAGCACTCTTTGAATGTAAGGCCAGGAGCAAGGCCGGTGAAGCAACCTCTCCGCCGCTTCGCCGAAGACAGGAGAAAAATAATAGGGGATGAGATAGCTCGGCTCCTCGCAGCCGGGTTCATCATGGAGGTGCTGTATCCGGATTGGTTGTCGAATCCAGTGCTAGTAGAAAAGAAGAAAGATGATCCGAATGTAGCCATTGTATGGAGAATGTGTATCGATTACACGAACCTGAACAAGGCGTGTCCAAAAGATCCTTTTCCATTACCTAGAATAGACCAAGTCATTGATTCGACCGCTGGTTGTGAGTTATTGTCATTTGTAGACGCGTATTCTGGTTTTCACCAGATACCGTTAAATCCGGCCGATCAAATAAAGACTACGTTTATTACCCCGTACGGGGCTTATTGCTATCGCACAATGCCATTCGGCTTGCGAAACGCAGGAGCAACGTATCAGAGATGCATGCAAAAATGTCTACATGATCAGATAGGAAAAAATGTACAAGTATACGTAGATGACGTGGTCATCAAAACCAAGGAAAGGAAAACACTACTGGATGATATACGGCAGACTTTCGCGAACCTGAGAAGGTTCCGAATGAAGCTTAATCCGGAAAAATGCACATTTGGCGTGCCGGCAGGAAAATTACTCGGTTTTCTCGTATCCAGCCGAGGTATAGAGGCCAATCCAACAAAGATAAAGGCGGTAGAAAGAATGGAGTTGCCAAGGTGTCTAAATGACGTACAAAAATTCACGGGATGTCTAGCCTCGCTCAGCCGGTTTTTATGTCGGCTGGGAGAGAAGGCACTACCACTCTATCAACTAATGAAGAAATCAGATAAGTTCATCTGGACTCCACAAGCGGACAGTGCATTTCATGAGTTGAAAAAGATGTTGGTCACAACACCCATTTTGGCTTCTCCATTATCAAAAGAGCCAATGTTACTCTATATAGCGGCTACCAACAGATTAGTGAGTGCCGTAGTCGTCGTAGAGCGACTCGAAGATGATAAGTCAGTACAGAGGCCGGTGTACTATTTGAGCGAGGTGTTATCCGCTTCAAAACAGAATTACCCGCATTATCAGAAGATGGCTTATGGAGTGTACATGTCGGCAAAGAAGCTTAAACATTACTTCGAAGAGCATCCCATCAAAGTGATCTGTGAAGCACCCATAGCCGACATATTGAGCAACAAGGATGCAAGTGGCCGAATAGCAAAATGGGCAATTGAGTTGTCACCGTATGCTCCACAATTTGATAGGACAGATGCAATCAAATCTCAGGCAGTCGCCGACTTCGTAGATTGGGCCGAGGTGCAGTATGAGCCGCCACTACCAGACCCAAATTATTGGACGATGCATTTTGATGGTTCCAAATTAAGAAATGGTTTGGGGGCAGGAATAGTGTTAACCTCACCCAAAAGGGACCAGCTGAAGTATGTACTACAAATACATTTTGCTGCATCAAACAACGTAGCCGAATACGAAGCATTGGTACATGGGTTGAAAGTAGCGAAAGAGATTGGCATACGCCGGATCTTATGCTATGGGGACTCGGATTTAGTAGTACAGCAAGTCTCAGGCAATTGGGATGCGTTAGATGATAATATGGCTTTGTATAGATTTCATGTGCAAAAGATCAGTGGATACTTTGAAGGGTGTGAATTTCACCACATACCTCGGGCAGAAAATGATGCCGCAGACACGTTGTCAAAACTGGGATCGACCAGGCAATCAATTCTACCGGGTATTGCCCTGGAACACCTCAGAAAACCATCGATAACCCCCTCACCAGAATCCGAATCTATCTTTATTCCGGCAAGTTCAGCAGAAGATAATATGCCGATGGAGGTAGATCAGCAATATAACTCGGAATCATCCGAGAAAAGGACAGCAGAGGTAAGCATAATTGTGAAGGAAGCCGAGGTATCTATGTCGGCGGAAAACATGGAGATAGAAAGTGAGACCGCACCAGAAAAAATCACACCGATATGGGCGCAACCCATATTCTCTTTCCTTAAGGATGCGATGTTACCGAATAATGAAGTGTTAGCAAGACAGATGTAAGGAGAGCAAAAGCTTATACAATCATAAACAATGAGCTATATAAAAGAAGTGTCACAAGTGTATTGCAAAGGTGTGTAAGTTCGGCAGAAGGCCAAGAGATCCTATTAGATATACATCAAGGAGAATGTGGACACCATGCCTCATCTCGTGCCTTGGTAGCCAAAGCATTCAGGCATGGGTTTTATTGGCCAACGGCATTGAAGGAAGCCAAAGAGCTGGTTGAAAAATGCAATGGTTGTCAGAGATATGCAACCAAGATACACATGCCGTCGTCCGAGTTAAAAACGATACCCATTACTTGGCCGTTTTCGGTGTGGTGCCTGGATATGGTGGGACCGTTTAAGCCGGCACGAGGGGGGATGACCCACATATTGGTCATGGTGGACAAATTCACAAAATGGATTGAAGTCAAACCAATAAAAAAATGTGACGGGCTCACAGCAGTGAAATTCCTCAAAGATATTATCTTAAGATATGGGTACCCACACAGTGTTATTACAGACAATGGCACAAACTTTTCAGAAGGAGCTTTCGCTAGGTTTTGCCGAGAAAAACACATAAGATTAGATGTTGCTTCTATTGCTCATCCAGCATCTAATGGGCAAGTGGAAAGGTCTAATGGATTAGTGTTGTCCGGGATAAAACCGCGACTTGTTGAACCATTACAAAGGTCGACAGGATGTTGGATTGAGGAATTACCAGCGGTATTGTGGAGCCTTAGGACTACTCCGAATAGATCAACAGGTTATACTCCATTCTTTCTGGTATATGGGGCGGAGGCTGTGCTTCCAGCCGACATACTACATGACTCGCCAAGAGTTACTCAATATACAACTTCAGAGATAAATGAAGTAGCTCGGCAAGATACTGTTGACCTATTAGAAGAAGCCAGAGAACTGGCGCTATCACGATCAGCTATTTATCAGCAGAACTTGCGACGATATCACAGCAAGAAGGTGAATCCAAGAGTATTCAAAGAAGGAGATTTAGTCCTCCGACTGGTGCAACGCACGGCCGGTATGCACAAGCTATCACCGCCATGGGAAGGACCATTCATCGTGAGCAAAGCACTGCATAATGATGCCTATTACCTAATCGACGCTCAATCCCCTGGAAGGAACAAGGCAGACAAAGCCGGCGAAGAAACGAAGCGGCCATGGAATGTAGCTTTACTTCGTCCATTTTACTCATAGCATAGTATCCCAAGGTCAAGAACCAATGATGTATTAAACCTCGGCATCCAGAGTAGTGACTCGGGGACTGCCATATGTTATTTCAATTTCATCTGATGTATTAAACCTCGGCATCCAGAGCAGTGACTCGGGGACTGCCATATGTTATTTCAATTTCATCTTATATATTGAACCTCGGCTTCCAGAGCACTGACTCGGGGACTGCCATATGCTATTTCAATTTCATCTTATGTATTGAACCTCAGCATCCAGAGCAGTGACTCGGGGACTGCCATATGTTATTTCAATTTCATATTATGTATTGAACCTCGGCATCCAGAGCAGTAACTCGGGGACTGCCATATGTTATTTCAATTTCATCTTATGTATTGAACCTCGGCATCCGGAGCAGTGACTCGGGGACTGCCATATCTTCTTTGGACTTCATCTTACGTATTCAACCTTGGCACCCTGGGCAGCGCCTCGGCAACGGTCTTATATTATTTCTGAAATTTGGTTTACACACTAGACTTCGGCGCAATAGGCCATGACTCGGGGACTGCCATATATTGTTCCCAAGTAGTAGTCAACCTTTGGTACAAGGAAGGTATCACACTTCGATACTCAGAATAAGAGTAGCTCAATCTCGTGTGATATTCGAGGCTCACACCCAGATTAATTGGTTAAACCATGAGAATACAAAGACAAAGATACATCCTAAAATCAGGAAACCGCAGATCATCAAAGCAAGAATTCGAACGAAAACCCACTTAAACAAAGTTATAACAACTACAAACATATATGTCGGAGCAGTATACGACAAAAGAAATTCAGGTCACACAGAAGACAGACAAATGTTCCACGTACATCGTACGCCCGGCATACCGGGGACAAGGAATAACTCAAAGATTTTTAGCTGGAGAGGCAGTAGTTGGGTCAGGGACTGGATGCTCCGAGATAGGCGGAGCCTCGGCTGAGGTTGCCTCGCCTTCCACGGACCCAGGGGCGATTTCGGCCGAAGCTTGAGGCTGTTGAGGAACATCAGTTTGCGCAGTTGAATGCCCAGTACCTTTGGAGGAGGATCGCGCATCACCATTGTCATCCGAGCTCGAACTGGAGTCACCGGAAGAAGCCGAATCATCTTCACCTTCACCTTGTTCAGCCGAGTTATTGTCTGATGCATCCTCGACTACGACCTCATCGTCCGAGTTCGGGAGGAAGCTCGGACCTTCATTCCAGGTATGCACGTCGGCATACTCAACGAGCTGCAAGGCGCGAGCTTGACGAAGAGCAACAAAAGTAGGGTCCTCAACCCAACGGGAACCTGTGCGCAAATTTCTCAGGATATCAAGAGAAATATCTTCATACCATGACATGATAACAGTAAGGGCCATATCAGCGCCAGCTCGCCCGGCTGATTCCCTCCAGAGACTCAGTTGCTTCTCAGATGCCATCAATCTTTTCACCAGCAATTCGACCTCATTAATATCAGGAGTCCCAGAGGTATTCGGCCAGAGAACATGGTAGGCTCGGATAGCTGCCTGCACCAAGTCCCTGCCCATGATCTTCATCGGACCAACTGCAGCGCCGACAGCGACCAGGAAGTCCTCCATCGAATACTCCGAGTCAACGTCAACAGGGATACCTCGGCGTGCACGAGCTGCAAGAACCGCTTTAGAACTCACAGGCTTAGCTTCTGGAAAATGACCTGCGCAAAACACAAATGCGTCAGGAGGCAGCAGCGACAAGGAGAAAAACATAATCCGGCCATGCTAAGAAACTTACAATGAATATAACTCATCATTATCTGAAGGTCTTTAGTCCAGATGCTCTTGCTCTTTTCAAAGCGAGCGATCTCCTCGCTCATTCCACGAGTTTTTAGTTCGGCAGCTTCGAGGAGTTCTTTACTCTTCTGCAGCTCCAGAGCTAGCCGATTCTTCTCCTCGGAGAATTCCTGGTCGACCTTTTCTAGTTCGGATTTCTGAGAAAGCTTAAGGGCCTCCACCTCGGTGCGCAGGCGAGCTATTTCATCATCCTTTTCTTTCAGTTGCGCCGAATGAGTAGCGCTTTGTTCTAAAAAATGCAGCATCACGTCAGGCATGGGCGTGCAATCTTGATGAGATGCTGCAAAGGTTTGTAACTCGGCTTTACCAAAGCCAAAAGAGATAAAAGAAGCTTAGCTCACATTTTAAAAAAGCGGAAGGTGTAAAGTAAAAGGGAAACTAACCTTCCAGGCTCTTGACTTTCCTCGCAAGACGAATGTTGAGATTATTGATATTACCTGTTCACCAAAAAAGTGAGCCGACATCTCGCATACAAATTAATAAGAACGTCGAAAATGACGAAAAGAATTATAGACTTACCAGTATTTTTCACCACAGGGAGAACTTTCTCATATTTTTCTTCCAACTTTCGGTGCGAAAAAAGCAGTCTCTGAAATTCGGCAGTCCGCCGGTCATGTGCAACCTAAACAATGGGGTAAACAATTATCGGATATTCGAAGCTAAAACAGATCCGAGTTAAGCGAAACTTAACCCGGATCTAGGTGGCTGGATATTCGAAGCCGAAACAGATCCGAGTTAAGCAAAACTTAACCCGGATCTAGATGGCTGGATATTCGAAGCTGAAACAGATCCGAGTTAAGTGAAACTCAACCCGGATCTAGGTGGCTGGATATTCGAAGCTGGAACAAATCCGAGTTAAGCAAAACTCAACCCGGATCCAGGTGGCTGGATAGTCCAAGATCAACTGATGAAAGTCAAGCAAGGTGTAAGGCAGATCTAGTCGAATGAAGATTCGAACCCTAAAGTTGAAATCAAACTATGTAGAGCATTATTAAACTTCCAAGCAAATAACAAGTTAGTTCCCTGCAAGTTTCGGGGACTAGAGTGTATAGTAACATATGGAGAATTAATCAAAACTCCGCAAAACGGCAGTTACCTCGTTCATCTTGTTGGTATAACGGATGATCTTGGCAGCTTGATCCAAGCGGCCGCCAATGTCGGAAAGCTGAAATGGCTGATTGGTTGGATTACCCTCAAACTGATCGGCAGCATTCCAATTATTCGCATATTCCACCAGCGAGCCGAGGCTGTTTCCACTAGCCGTCCGAGTTAGGACTTTACCTCGGACCTGCTGCGTAACCACCACGGCCGCAGGGCTTTTATGAAGAGCAAGCTGGGTACCAGCGGCCGGAGTAACGGAAGTTTTGGTGGAAGCAGTTCTTTTGTGCAGCACATCGGCGATACTCGGCTGAGAAGAGCCAACAAGACCTTTCTGAGAAGTGGAGGCTTTGGCGGCGACCGCTTTACTTGCTTTAGAGACATCAACAGGGGCTGATACCTCGGCAATGGGAACAGTGTCTTTGGGATCCGGAGAGATCACGGTCGCAGAAGGCGCCGGGATATTAACGTCCTCGGCCGGGGCGGGAGCTACTATAGAAACTGCGGGGGTAGAATGAGGCTCGGTAGAAACACTCGGATTCACAGAGGAGACAACTGGTTCCATGGAAACCTCAGAGGGCCAAGTGGAGTCAACGTCAACAAGAGAAGTCTCAGGCACATCATGATGAGGGGGTGATCGATTCGGAACTGGAGGAGATGCTACACGAGCAGGACTCGGAACCCTGGTGTCTTCGGCAGGCGGAGGAGACGGCTGCCGAGTCACACGGCTAGTCATACTGGGACCGCTGGGCTTAACGGAAAGTGGAGCACTGTGGAAATAGAGAGCGACATCAGGTTAAAAAACAGAAAGAGAGAAACAAGAGATACGAGCGAAGGGAACTTACCCTGCAACTCCAGGCATGATCTTGCGCCGGGGAGGATTCGGTGCGGATTTCTTCGTTCGTTTCTTGGGAACCGCCTCTGAGGCATCAGCAGGAGCCCCACGTTTCCCTGGGGTAACAGGGGGCCGGGAAGCAATAGGCTCGGCGTTGTGAACCTGACCGGCCAGATTAGCTGGGAAAGTAGAAGCCGGAAATGCATAAGAAATAGGCATTGCGGCAACTACCTCAAGAACTTGGACCTCGTCCGAATCACCTTCCTCCTCGTGGACCGAGGCCTTGCCACGAGCGCGAGCCGGGGTAGGATCCGACTTAGGGACGAACTCTTCCGAGTCCGGCTCACCAATATCCGGGGTATTCCGGTCCACGGGCCACGGAAGCAACAAAACTTCGGCATCCTCGTTCTTCTGCTCTGCGAACCTCTGTAAGACAAGAAAAAGGAAATTAGCAAAAACGATTACGAAAGCAATTGGAAAACAGAGCGTTATTGACTAAATTTACCTCGGGAGGAGGACGCTCGCGTGTAAACGGTTTCAACCCCCAAGCCCAGTCCTCAGGCATCTCCGTCTTGAAGATGGCTCGGACGCGCTTAAAGATAAGATAATTGTCCAGCTCCACGGTCGAGACTCTGTTAGGGTCGAGAGGACCGCTCATGTAGCAGAGCTTGTGTGTCCGTTTCTGGAAGGGGCAGATTCGGCTACTGATAAAGGTATCCATCAGATCTTCGCCGCGTAATCCGGCGCGGATCAGCTCTTTAAGCCGAATCTCAAAAGCCTCGGCCAAGGCGTGACTCTTCTTCGGATTGTAAGTCCAATTCACCTTGGAGGGCGTACCAATGGAGAATGCAGGGAGCCGAATCTTGTCTTCTGTTCCTGTGTTCTTCACATAAAAGAAGGACTTGTGCCACTTCCTGCAGGACTCTAGCCCAGTAACACGAGGAAATACAGATTTCCTCCGAGATGTAATGGACACTGCTCCACATTGAGTAAGCAGTTTCTCGGAAGGATGCAGAGACTTGTCAGGGATTACGTTAGACCGAATCTAGAAGAACTTCGACCAGACATGCACAGACGGCCATAGGCCGAAGTACCCCTCCGAGGCAGAGATAAAAGCAGAAAGAGAAGCGATGGCATTTGCAGGAAGATGATGCGGCTGAAGGCCGAAGTAGTCAAGAAATTCTCTAGCAAAGTCGCTAAGAGGGAGACCAAATCCGCGCGATAAATGCGACATAAAGACTACATAGTCGCCCTCCTGAAGATCTGGAGAGGACTCGCTGCCGGGTAAGCGACAGGAGACCTCGGCGGGAATCCTCCGAGTTCGGATAAGCCACTCGATCTCGCGGTGAGTAACGGAGGAGCCCTGCCACGAGCCTCGCTCAGGCCCAGAGCCAGCATCGTCATCCTCTATCAGGGCACCGCTAAAGGAGCTAGACATGAGTTCGCCGGAGAAATCGGCGGAGGAAGAACTAGCGGCGGAGGAAAGCTTAGAGCTACAGGGCCCCGTCATGATTTTGCACAGGAACGGCGGCGGAGGAGCAGAGGAACCGCCGCACGAATACAAGATCAAGACAGAGAAATCTAGGGAAAAGCCTAGGGGATGCAGCCGGAAAGAACTCACCGGCGACAACGCCGAAGCTAGCAAACGCGGACGAGGCAGACGGAGCAACGCGGCGAAGTCCTCGCCGTCGGAGGTTCTGATGAACGCGCGGCGGCGGAGCTGCGAGCGGGCGCGGAAGCGAGAGGAAGAAGAAGGGCGCTGGCGAACGAAAGGGGGAAAGTGAATCCTCAGGCGCCGCGCCCCTCTTTATAACCTAGCCGCAAGCAAGTTAGTGAGATCGTGGGTGTGGCAGTTGGCAGCATAGATCGTGTGCGCAGCACGACCGCACATCGTTGAGCGGAACCACACCAAGGGCCACACGGTAGCAGAGAAGATCACGATCCCGAACAGAAACGGCGCACGAGGCGTCGCAGTGCCGGCGCGACAGGCGCAGTAGTAACTGTAGCGTGTCAGTGAATACTGTAGAGGAACAAAAAACTAGAGAAATAATGATGAGGATGACACGTAGGACGAGGCGTACACGAGAAGATACGGTAATACCTAGAACAAGCAAAACTCGGAAACAATACCGGATGTGTGTGGTGAAACTGATACGACCCAGCCGAGGTTATCGGCGGGGCCATACCAGCTTCGGGGACTAATGTTGGGGGGATAACCCCGGATAGGGTAAAGACGGGGAGAGACGGAAGGATGTTCCCCGTCTAATTTCCGAGTTACGGTCTGAGCCGGCCGAATCACGTAGAGGTCGGCCGAGATGGGAAAGGACAGGACCCTCATGATAATGGCAAGACGTTACCCGGTCGAGATACTTCGTAACTCGGCTGGGTCAGCCCGAATAACCTTAATGCAGATAGAGGACGAGCCGAGCTATGGGAGGCAAGGCCGAATGATACAAAGCTTGCAAGAGAAGGAGAAGCCTGAAGTCAAACCCTAGCCACAGGATAGGGAGAATCTGAGCCAAGCAAGCACTATAGACAAAGACGCAGAGCGACAGAGAGGCAGAAGGAGGTCACGAGGTGACAGTCCTGAGGCCCGAGGCGTGCAGGAGGGGCCCTCTAGAACCTTGCCGTAGTAGGAGGAGCGACAGGGAAAGGGGGCGCCGAACTACTATATTGGGACAAGCATATTCCTCGTATATGCTTGCCACATCAGCCCTAAAGGAACCGAAGGCTCTCCTTTATAAGGGGAGGCTTGGACCCTGAGGAAGGGATCGACTCATTTTTCAGTACTGTTAGGCTGGTAAAGTTCATCTCTTCACCCGGTATACAGCTCAAGGAGCACTTGTAGCCCAAGGAAGAAGAAATAAAGATCTTTGCCTTAGTCTGTTGTGTGTAGAATCAACTACATCTTCCCTCCCCAGATCCCACTAGCATCCATTGGCCCCAAACTTTAGCCTACCCATGGCATCTGCCGTGCCACCACCACGACAGAAAGTGTCCCACGGTTACTATTTATCATACTCTGCATCAAGATTCGTGCAGCTAATCAGACGGTTGCCGCGTAGACGACGTGTTCGTGAACATGCGCGGTAATTTCGCCACGTCTCCAACCGCCGCCGCCAACAGTTCGTATCGCTCGCGCGGGAAAATCGGATATGATTGTGTTCTCTGCATGTGTGAGTTACAAGGCGTCGCTGACCTAAGCCTATGTCGTCCTAGCTGACACGGGTAGATGAGCCGTCGCATCAAAGATTCCGGCATGGATGGATTTAATCCGACTACAGAAGAGTACGATGGAAGATTCAGCATTTTCTCCGGCTTACCATTCGAAGACGGAGAAAACCTTGCAGGGTTCTTTGGGAGGACTACAAGATGTTGCTTGACGATCTGCCGACGTCCATCTAGACGGAGCATTCCATGTGAAGAGGCAAGACGGCGCAAGATCTCGGAGTTCTCCGGGGGCTACTGTTGGGGATATGCTATATGGGTATCCTAATAGCATGTCTCTTATCCGACTAACCCGGGTGGCCCATAGTCAGTAGCATGGCCTATGGCCTGCTGGGCGGCCCAGTTAGGTGGATCCAGAAGGAAGGCCCATGCCGGATAAAGGAAGGCTACGGTGGAGTCACCAGCGTACCCGGAGCCTTGGAGTGCAAGATACACAAGACTAGTAATAGACGGTGTAGGACTCTGTGACCTGTCTGGCTAGGACTTTTCCCTGTAACCCTAGGACCTGGCGACTATATAAGTCGGGCCTATGGGAGCCATTAGGGCACAACCTAGTATCGATTCAGACAACCTCGCACAGCGAACCTATCTCTGTAACTCGGCGTATTGCCCTTATAGTGATTTATAGCAGGAGTAGGATTCCGCCACCATTGTGGGATCTGAACCTGGGTAAGCTGTGTTACCTCGTACCCATCAACCGTCCGCCTTACCCCACGTCTCTAAACACGCATTGTGAGGACCCCTCCATGGCGTACTCGTCGGCAATACCACGACACTGGCAATATTGGTTTTTGGGAGTTGGAAACACAGGTAGAGCACGTACTCAGTGCAAGTGAAGGCTAGCAATAGAGAGGGAGCGACAAACGAGAGAGCAATAACTGTCATAATCATGCTTGCAACAAAACAGGACTAATTATGGCATGAAAGGGATACAAGAACTCTGAGGCAAAATAAATCATCGAGGCTTACTGACTATTGATTAGTCATATGCATGCGTGAGCATGTGCCAAGTCGATTCACATGAACAGTCAGAGGAGGATACCACAATATCATACCAAAGTATGAATAAAACAATGCAAGCAAACATTCATATGACATGCTACAAACTATTAGCAAGTTGGAGCTAATCATAGACAAACAAGAACTACTAAGCATCCATAATGACATACACCTTACACAAACAGGCTAAGCATCCTCACAATGATGAGTATATGTACAAAAATGAAACAAATAGAGTTCGTTACCAGCCTCTTACAACACCTCGAGTTGTCTTAATCTTCATTATTACCCTTCACTTGTGTGACTTGAATAATTAACATGAAAACCAATATCCACTGAGGACGGCTGAACCCTACAAAGAACTCACAAAACCAAAGAAGAACAACACTTTTTTTTGGTGTTTTCGATTTTTAGAAACAAGCAAACAAAGAGAAACAAACCAAACAAGAAGCAAACAAAGGAAAACAAACCAAACAAAGCAAAATCTTTTTGGATTTTTCTTTTAAGGCAAACCAAAGCAAAGAAACAAAGAAACAAACCAAGAGAAACAACGAAAATATTTTTGGTAATTTTGTGTTTTTGAGAAAGAAGCAACAAAAAACAAAAAAGAAAGCAAAAACAATGGATATATAAAGAACCGACCGAACATGATATACAGATGAGTGTGATGTCGGTGTACCTCCCCCCAAGCTTAGGATTTTGGCCTAAGCGGGGCTCAATAATGCGGATAGTAACCCCATGCTGGTGGGTCATCATAGGAATGATCATAGTCGGGCACCTGTGATGAAGAAGAAGACGCGCCCCAATGAAATGAGGGATGCTGGTATGAAGACTCTCCCAAGTTGGAGGGCTGAACCGAATTGTCTTCGGCATCCTCTTCAACATTCTCTTCTTGCTGGGAGAGTTCCCCAACATATGTCTCAACCTCCTCCTCCGTAAGTGACCATCCTTGCCACTTTCCTTTGAGAAGTCGAAACCTTGGCAAATCTCAGCATACAAATCAACAAGTGACTTGGGCCTCTCCTTGATCTTCTCACAAGATCCGCACTAAGATACTCTAATTGCTGCACAGAAATCAGCAAAAGGCAGGTTGACATGCATATTATATATTTTGTAATGGACCATGGGATTAGAGGTAGAGCAAGTGAAACGGAAGTCCTGCATAAAATCCATGGTTATCTTAACATATTGGATTGGTTCACCTTCAACAAAGTGCTCCAACCCTGCATTTGTAACCAAAGTTTGAAAATCTTGGAGAATCCCGTCAGCTCTCATAAATTCATGGCATGGGTATATGGAGGGAAAAACTGCCTCCTACGATGAACCTTCATTGGCTCATGCACCATCAAGTCATATTGATTCAGTGAATAAGCACTCATCTTCTTTGCTGAAATTTTTAGACAACCATCACACCAAGTGATTTCTAAGTTGACAAATGATGAGCAACTACTATAGGAACTTGCTACAGGACTACATATGCATCAAAACAAAGTTTCTAAGCATAGAAAAAGCATGCAAGCTCAAACAACCTGTCACCTACAGTAGCAAAATACTCAAGATACAATCTACCAATCACAAATCTAATTGGACAAGTGGAGGAGGCACATACCAAGGAGCAATCCCTCCAAAGATCAGCACTTGAGATGGGCTGAACAAGGAGATCAAAAATCGCGAGCAAGAACAGTAAGAACTCGATCTTGAGCAAGTTTTCCGGTGTTTTTCGGGAGAGAGAAAGAAGATGGCTTTGAGGAGGCAGCCTGGAGGGGCCCAGGTGGGCCAGACCCTCCTAGGCACCACCAATGGTGGGCCCGCGCCTACCACAAGTGTGGGGACTAGGGGTGCCCCTGGGTCATCTCAGGTGCCACTCTGCCCCTTTTTTCGAGGAAAAATTTATTTTGAATTTTCTGGGATTTTTCGGGAAACTTTATTTTTGGCCAATTTTCAGGGTATGAAAATTGGTTTTCTGGCAGAAACAGTTTTTCAGAAGAAGCAAAAGCAAACCAAAAGCCAAACTACAGGATCTCTAAGAAACTCAAACAGGCAAACAAATAGCAAAACTAAAACTAAAGCAAAGACTAGGAAGGAGAAGGGAAAACGAAAGCAAGTATAACCACAGTGGAAACATTATTTTTTTCATAAAAATCCTTTTGTTAACAAGGTTGATCAAGTCCTGTTACCAAAACAATCTTATATGAAGCAAAACTTTGCATTCCACAAGGTGATTATGTTACCTCATACTTGATATCAATGGTCCCATATCATAATAGTTTCAACATTTTCTTGTGGAATGGGACAATATATTTCTCCAACCTTGATGCCTTCAATATTTTCAATAGAATTCAGGCAATAGCTCTTAACAACCTTCTTGGGGAAATAGACAGTGTGCTCTTTGTCATTAATATTGAATGTTACTTTTCCTTGATTGCAATTGATGACAGCACCTGCAGTATTAAGAAAAGGTCTCCCAAGAATAATATACATATTATCATCTTTAGGCATTTCAAGCACAACAAAATCAGTTAGAACCATGCAATTATGAGCAACTTGAACAGGAACATCCTCACATATACCAACAGGAACAGTAGTTGACTTATCAGCCATTTGCAAAGATATATCAGTTGGTATCAACTTTTATCGCTGGAGTCTATTATAGAGAGAAAAAGGCATGACACTAACTCCAGCTCCCAAATCACATAAAGCAGTTCTAACATAATTATTCTTAATGGAGCAAGGAATAGTTGGTGTACCTGGATCACCAAGTTTCTTTGGAACCTTACCATTGAAGGAGTAATTAGCAAGTAGAGTAGAAATCTCTTCATTAGGAATCTTCCTTTTATTAGAGACAATATCCTTCATATACTTTGAATAAGGAGGCAATTTAATATCATCAGTCAAAGGAATTTGTAAGAATAAAGGTTTCATCCACTCACAAAACTTGTTGTAGTGTTCCTCCTCCTTTGACTTGTGTTTCTTACCTGGAAAAGTGAAATGGATCGTATGGGCACCTAGAGGAGGGGTGAATAGGTGATAACCAATTTTTAATACTTTTTCAATTTTAGGCTTGACACAAAGTAAATTCTCTAGATATGTAACTACGAGAATTTCCCTATATGCAACCCTAGCTACTAAGCACGTAAAGAGAGGAGCGAAGGAACCGTAGTGGAGCATGCGGAGACACAAGGATTTGTATTACCGCAGTTCCTTCCTTGTTAAGGGAAGTACATCTGCGTTGGAGGGGTGGGCGGTTCTAAGACCACCATGCCACAATAGGCCTCACCCTATTCTCCGATGGATCTCGCCACGAGAGGCCTGATCCACCTTCTCCACTATTGGATCCCTTCGAGGCGGGAACCGGTGCCTTTTACAACGCTACCGGGGCACACACCCACAACTGAATTGGGGGCTCCCGAGATGACAACAAGCTGCCACAAGAACAAGGTTTATCAATATAAACAAAACAAGGATCTAGGTATTTGCAAGAAATACTATATCGGTGATTCTCCAAATGAATGGAGAGGAGATTAAGCGCTTGATTGCTGATGATGAAGATCGAGTTCTCCTCCTTCGATTCCCCAAGGGACGGGGCCTTTGGGTGGATCTAGGTGGATCTCTCTTGGATGAAGGTTGCAGATCAGATCTTGTCTTTTTCAAATGAACCAAGAGCTCTGGCAGGAGGGGAAGACTGGCTTAAATACCCCCTCCCCAGATCTGGCCGTTGAGCAACTTTGGGGGCGGATTATCCGCCCCCCTGGGAAAACTCCGCCCCAAGGGCGGATACTCCGGGAGAAAGTCCACCCCCTCTCTGGGGCTTGCGCCTGCGCACTTGATGAATATCTTGGGGGGTGGGGGGGTGGGGTGGATAATCTGGCCCCCTCCTGGGACGGATTATCCGGCCACGCCGGAAAGTCCGGCCAAAACTCCGCCCCCTCTCTGGGGCTTGCGCCTTAGGCGAGAGCAGGAGGGGCGGATTATCTGCCTCCCCCCCCCTGAGGGGCGGATTATCCGGCGGGGCCAGAAAATCCGGCCGAAACTCTGCCCCCCTTCTAGGGCTTGCGCCTAGTTGGGAAGAGGGAGGGGCGGATTATCCGCCCCTGGTGAGGGCGGATAATCCGCCCCCCAAAGGCATATACTTTTCCCTTTTTCCTTAGATAGAGCTGCAACACTTCAACACACATTAAATAATCCTTGATATTGTTATCTAACACACAAAACACTAGGGATTATGAAATGTTCTTTCAATCTCCCCCTTTTTGGTGTTAGATGACAATACTAGGATTTGCAATGAAATCGGCTAACGCCACCTTAAAAAGACGCTCCCCCTAGATGTGTGCATATTTACAATTTGCATTTGAATACATATACACACACTAGAGAGAACACAACTTTCATATCAAAGATAATTGAAACAAGGTGGGTAGGGAAACAAGGTCATACCACCGGGATGTGACTATAGCCAAAGAAAATAATGAGATTGATAGCCTCCAAGCACATCCCAACAATACTGATGCATACATTAGATAATCCCATGATTCCATATGCCATCAAACATACTCCATAGATAAATCCAGAATTCCATGAGGTCCACAATATAATTCCGGAATTCCAGAATACCAAGCATGAAGAGTAAAGCATGACAAAGTCTTACATAATCAAACACAAATAGCAAATAAGTTCACGCTAAAAAGGCACAAACAAGCAAATAAAACGACTGAAAGATAGGTGCCTGCGCCTGACCCATGCAAAT
Organism: Avena sativa; assembly: GCA_916181665.1. NCBI lineage: Eukaryota > Viridiplantae > Streptophyta > Magnoliopsida > Poales > Poaceae > Avena > Avena sativa. Next base: position 261,702,383 of record OV702284.1, on the reverse strand, counting down.
CCACGAGACCTAATAGAACTACTTCTCCCCCTTTGGCATCGAAACGCCAAAAAGGAATAAGAGCGATGCTAACGCAAACTGAGATGGTACTACACACCCAAATGTGCAAGAACCAAAACAAACAAAAACCAAAGTTGAGTGTGTTTTCCATAAGAACAAGAAATATGCAAGAAAATCCAAAGAGAGCCATTAGAAACCAACTCTTCTCAAGGAAGAGGGCGGTGGCCGAAGCCACCATGTTGGAGCGCATGGCATGACACCGCGAAGATGTATCTTGAGTTCAAAACCAATGCTCATCGATGACCCACATATCACAAAATGATATTAAGGGAAATGATTTTTCTTGCTTTCGGCATTATGGGGGGAGGGTTAGCCCAATCAATTAGGACCACACTCCCCCTATGTCTATGCCCGCATATAAACCAAATACATGAATAAGAGAAAGTGAGTGTGCAAGGGTAGTCAAGCCAAGATCCTTGAATCTATGGTATTTAGCTCATTCCTCAAATAACAAAATCTTGCTTCATCAAGGGGCTTCGTGAAAATATCAGCAAGTTGGTTCTTTGTGCTCACAAAGGATAGGGCAATATCACCACGAGCAACATGATCCCGAATGAAGTGGTTGCGAATCTCAATATGTTTTGTTCTTGTATGCTGCACGAGATTGTAAGCAATTTTGATAGCACTTTCATTGTCACATAATAGAGGTACTTTGTCACAATTGACACCATCTTCCTTTAAAGTTTGCCTCATCCATAATAATTGTGTACAAGCACTTGCAGCATCAACATATTCAGCTTCAGCGGTTGAGAGTGAAATACAATTCTGTTTCTTTGAAGACCAACACACTAGAGACCTGCCCAAGAATTGACATGCACCAGAAGTTGATTTTCTATCATCTTTGTCACCAGCCCAATCTGAATCAGTGTAACCACATAGAGATAAACTTGAACCCTTGGGATACCATAACCCAAAATTCGGGGAATGAACAAAATATCTAAAGATTCGTTTGACCGCCACTAAGTGGCTTTCTTTAGGAGCGGCTTGGTACCTTGCACACACTCCTACACTTAACACAATATCGGGCCTAGATGCGCAAAGGTAAAGGAGAGAGCCGATCATGGATCGATATACCTTTTGGTCCACGTCTTTACCCTTGGGATTGAGTTCAAGATGACACTTTGTTTGCATTGGAGTAGCAACGCCATTGAGATCCGTCATATTGAACCTTTTGAGCACGTCTTGGATGTACTTAGCTTGATTAATAAAGGTTCCCTCTCTAAGTTGTTTGATATCGAATCCAAGAAAGAACCTCAACTCACCCATCATTGACATCTCAAACCTGTCAGTCATAAGCTTTGAAAATTCATCGTTAAAAGCTTGGTTAGTAGAGCCAAAAATAATGTCATCTCCATAGAGTTGGCATACAAAAAGCTCCCCATTAACCTTCTTAGTAAAAAGAGTGGGATCGATTTGCCCAACTTCGAATCCACGGTCTAACAAAAGCTCTTTAAGGTGCTCATACCACGCACGTGGGGCTTGTTTAAGGCCATAGAGCGCCTTATCGAGTTTGTAGACATGGTTCGGAAATTTGGGGTCCTCAAACCCTGGGGGCTGCTTGAAGTATACTAACTCATGTAGAGGACCATTAAGAAATGCACTCTTAACATCCATTTGCTGTAATTTAAAATTATGATGGGTTGCATAGGCAAGAAGGATACGGATGGACTCAAGATGAGCCACATGAGCATAAGTCTCGCCAAAATCAATTCCTTCCACTTGAGATAAACCTTGAGCCACGAGTCTTGCTTTATTCCTCACAACAATGCCATTTTCATCTTGTTTGTTCTTGAAGATCCACTTGGTGCCGATAACATTGCGGCAATCCTTGGGTTTCTCTACGAGCTTCCAAACTTTGTTGCGTTCGAAGTTATTTAATTCTTCATGCATTGCAACCACCCAATCGGGATCTTCAAGAGCATCAAAGACTTTCTTTGGTTCAAACATGGAAATGTGAGCTTGATGATCACAGAAGCTTGCAAATTCTCTTCTAGTAGACACGCTTCTTCGTAGATCACCAACAACCTTGTCAAGAGTGTGACCCCTTAGTTCAAGGTTCCGATCAGCACGATCGTTGCGACGAGCCTCAATGTCCTTATTGTTTCTATAAGGAGGTGATTCAGTATTTGTATCCTTGTCTTGACCACTACCTTGCCCTTGATCTTGATCTGAGTTAACACTAGGAGGTTGCTGCAGAGTTTGTTCTTTAGGGCAGGATAATCCGCCCCTTAGAGGGGCCGGATTATCCGGCCTGGGAGATGAAGCACCAGTGCCTTCTTCCTAAGAATGCCTGACAGGACTTGGAGAACCAGAGCTGGATAATCTGCCCTCGGGGGCCAGAGAATCCGGCTTGGGAGCTTCTTGGCTGTTGTCTTCTTCTTCGGATCCCCTGGAACAAGTTGGAGTGCCAGGGGCGGATTCTCCGCCCCTTGGAGGGGGCAGATAGTCTGGCCTGGGACTACCATCTTGTCTAGGAGACTGATGATCTTCAGCAGGTTGCGGTGTTGGTACAGAGTTTTCTCCAACAGTAGGAGCTTGTTGATCTTGTGAAGATGAGGGCTCCACTTGAGTGGAGCATTGTCTTTCCCGATCTGCCACAATGGGTTCCTCAATGGGGCAGAAAAATCCCACGCCCATTCTTCTTATGGCTTCTTGGGGTATTTCAACATCTGCATCACAAACATCAACTTGCCCTACAAAGGAGCTGTTATTTTCATCGAACTCCACACTACAAGATTCTACAACCAACCCAGTGAGCTTATTGTAGACTCTAAGTGTGGGATTCGGCACCGTAACCAACAAAAATACCTTCTAAAGCCTTGGACTCAAATTTAGACAAGCGGACACCTTTAATAAGAAAGAAACACTTACACCCGAATACTCTGAAGTATGAGATGTTGGGCTTGTTACCGGTAAGTATTTCATAAGGAGTCTTGTCCAAAATCTTTCGGAGGTAGAGCCGGTTCGATGAGTGACAAGCAGTGGATATGGCTTCAGCCCAAAAATTGTAAGGAGACTTGAATTCAGCCAACATTGATCTTGCCATATCCATCAAAGTCCGGTTCTTCCTCTCGGCTACACCATTTTGTTGAGGGGTGTACGCAGCGGACTATTGATGTCTAATCCCCTCTTTGCTTAGAAACTCATTCAAGGTGTAGTTCTTGAATTCGGAGCCGTTGTCACTTCTTATTGCCAAGATAGGAACATTGTGTTGACGTTGAACTTCATTGGCAAAGTCAATGACTGTTTGTTGAGTATCACTCTTTAGTTTGAAGAAATAGACCCATGTATATCTTGAGTAATCATCGACAATGACCAAGCAATATTTCTTCGCACCAAGACTTGCATGAGAAGGAGGGCCAAATAAATCCACATCAAGTAATTCCAAGATCCTCTTTGAAGACACAATAGTCTTCCTCCTGTGGGGAGAGTCATGCATTTTTCCTTCAACACAAGCCCTGCAAACACGATCTTTGGCAAAGGAGACGTTGTCTTTTAGTCCAAGGATGTGGCCACCCTTGTGGAGAATTTGCAAAGTTCTCATGTTGACATGGGCTAAACGGCGATGCCACAACCAGCCCACGTCGGCCTTTCCGAATAGACACATCGGACCCGAAGTGGTTTTCCCCGAAAAGTCCACCACATACAGGTCATTTTCGACGTACCCAACAAAAGCGACCTTTAGAGACTTGCTCCACAAGAGTACCACCAAATCATCATCGATAAATACAGCAAAACCCATCTTTCCAAGAGCACGAACAGAAAGAAGGTTGTAACCGAGGGTCTCAACAAGCATGACGTCCACGAGAGAGATATCGTGGGCAACCACAACCTTGCCAAGACCCAGTACCCCTGAGATTTAGACTTATCACCGTAGGAGACTGTAATATTATCATGATTTGGACACATCTCCGTGATGATCTCCTTGCTTCCGATCATATGACTAGTGCATATACTATCAAGCACCCATTTCGACCCACCGGAAGCATAGCCCTGCAAGAGAATTACTTCTTGGTTTTAGGTACCCATTTTTCAATGGGTCCTTTCATGTTAGTAACAAGAGTCTTTGGGACCCAAATAGACCAAGCAATATATTCATCAAAGGGACCGACATAATAAGCATAAACATCGCCATAATCATCACAAAAGAGTTCATAATTTGGATTGTGAGACCCTGCAAAACCAATATTGTTAGTCTTGTGTTTTGTGACATTCTTTTCAGCAGTGCCTGTCTTTGATTGCACATTCTTGGTCTTGTTCTTCTTGTTTTTGTTTTTCTTGGACTTGGTGACATACCCAAGTCCCTCTTTACCATGATTTGACTTTTGCTTGCCAAGAACTTCATCAAGCACACCCTTATCCTTGGGAGTGATGTCCTTGACCACTTCTTTTTCCACACTAGCATTTTCTTTGTGACTATATGTTGAGTTGGATGAGCTAGGAACATCATATTTGGCCAATCGACTTTGAAGCTGATCATGTGACTCATTGAGGATGGAGAAATCATTTTTCAACGCCTTGTGAGCATTGTCAAGTTTCTCCAATTCCTTGGAGATTCTATCATGAGCAGCCCCAAAGTCAATCTTTTCCTTCTTTAACTTCTTTGCTTTGGTGACTGCATTGTCACGTTCCTTAACAAGTTTAGCCACAATTTCTTCATGTGACTCTTCAATGGACTTAAGCCTCTCTTCAAGAGAGACCCGAGCTTCTTCTTCTTCCTCAAGAGCATTTTTTAAGGATGCAATTTCCATTGCATCCTCCCTTTCAATTCTGCCCTTTTCTTCAAGGAGAGCTTCATTTTGGGCCAGCTGATCCATAAGAGCTTCAAAACGTATTTTGTGCTCACCTTGCAAGTTAGTGTAGAAGTAATCCAAAGCAATAATCTCTTCTTTAACCTTAAGACTAGTAGGATCATCCATGTCAATCATAGCCTTAGGAATAGAAGAGTTAGAAGTCGTTACCTCGGAGCTTCTTGCCATGAGACAAGTAGCATTCTTGTTGATGATGTTTTCGTTCGGAGAGTCGAAGAGAGATGCTGATGTAGATGTGGTGGCTATAGCAGCCACCTCTTGAGAGCTATCTTCCTCGTCCTCATCTTCACTTTCCAAAGAATATTCTTCTTGAGCCACTAGAACAATATTTTGTTGCTTCTTGAAGGGAGCATTCTTCTTTACAAATTGTTTCTTGCGTGGAGCCTTTGACTTGTCTTTGAAAATAAGTCTTCCTCCATTATCTTTCCTACTTTGATATGGACACTCAGCTACAAAGTTATCGTGGGAATGGTCACGGCAGATGCTGCAATTGGCAGCGAGTAGTAGAACGAGGGGCAAGGGCGGCCAGCCATCTGCGGTGCGAGATGAGGGCAAAGACACAGGGTTTTACCCAGGTTCGGCCCCCCGGAGGGTAAAGACCTACTCCTGCTAGATTGTATTATCAAGGTGTTACAATGGGCGAGCTCGGCGGCTGGGCGGTGAGTCGCTTAGGTGTCTCAGGGAACGTGTCTCTACTCACCCTATAGGGAGGTTTATATAGGCTCACCTCCCCTAGGGTTTACATATCTCAACCGATTCGGTTAAAGCTTTGGCAGCCGTTTAACCTCACCCGACTGGGCCTATCTACTCGCCTGGGCCTTCAGCTTCAAGTCGCTCGGTTACTTGCTGGGCTTCGATCCACTCGCCGTTCTGCAGGCCCACTCGCCGGGTCTTGGGCCAGTCGGAAACGTCCTGCTGGGTATACCCCGGTAGGCATATCCCCATCAGTAGTCCCCGAGGCCGTCGTCGATTAGGCGTAGGTGGCTGCTGGCAGTCGGAGTATGCGGCTTCAGAGTAGGCATCCAGTCGAATCGTCGGCGGGCTCCTGTATAAAGGAAACAACCAATGATCCAGGTCGCAGCTTTGGCGAGTCGAATTGGCGAAAACGCTGTCTTAGCGAATGGGTCGGCGAGCCGAATGGCCGTAGTTGGACCGTCAGACGTGGTCAAACTAGCCGTTGGAGTAATCCAATGGTAAATTTTGGCGTAATCACCGCGTGGTAACGGCTCCCTGATTTGGCAGGTAACACCCGCTATATAAGAGGAATGGCAGGCAATCGTAGAGCCAACTCTTCACCACTTCTTCCGAGTGCGCGCATTTTCCTTCCTTCGCACCGCGATGCAGCCGACCCGAAATCCTCCGATCTCCAACCAACCTCTCGGCCATGGCCCTTTCCACCGAGCCGTGGGGCAGATCCAAGTGCACGAGGGCGCAGCTGGCCTTCTTCGAGGAGGCCGGGATCCTGCGAACCGGCTGTTGGCGTATCCCCGCAGCCGGAGAAACGACCCCAAACCCGCGAGAGAGGGAATTCGTCTGTTTCACCAGTCATCTCGAGCGGGGGCTAGGGTTTCCCACGTCTTTGTTCTTCCGGCGCTTCTGCGCCTACTATGGGATCTAGCCTTCAGATCTGGGTCCCCACAGCATCGAGCAGCTCGCCATCTTCGTGGCGTTCTGCGAATGCTACTTGGGCTGCCGGCCCTACTTTCCCTTGTGGCAAGATCTGTTCCACGGACGGATCAGCCGCGAGGAGGCAGGCGGCCCAATGCTAGCCGCGGGCGTCTTGACGTTCCAGCTCAAGTCCAAAGCTTCTTTCTTTGATCTGATGCTACCCGCCAAGGCAGCGAGCGACTGGAAGAAGTCGTGGTTCTACGTGGCCGAGGCGACCCCGGAGGACGAGGTGGCGATCCCGCGGTACTGCGCCAATCGTCCCGAGCCGCGCCATCTCCAGGTCGGCAAGCTCCCCGACGACCAGCGGATGGTCGTTGACGAGATGCTCCAGACCATCCGTGGTCTGAAAAAGAAGGGCCTTCAGACGATAAACTTGTACAATTGCTGGCTTGGGCGACGGCTCGTTCCACTCGCCCAGCGCGACCACTACATGTACCAGTACACGGGCCGGGGAGACTCGACGAAGGCCTTCCTCGACGAGTGGAAGCTGGAGGATTATCTCCCAGCGTTGAAGAAGATTACCCAGGCGGTGTACCTGGATGCGCAGGCTGGGGTCGCCCCCTACACCGCGAAGCGTCCGGCTCCAACGGTAATTATTTAACCTTGCTCGCAGTCGCAGTTATGCAGTCGCGGTAATTCTGATTCCGTTCTGTATTCGTTGCAGCTATTCCAAGTGGTGGAAAGGTGGCTCCCCCCTTCAGACGATGAGAGCTCGGGCCCATCCGCCCAGGACATAGGCGAATCGCCGCCTGCCAGGGGCAACGAGGACGACAAGGACGAGTCCGAAGAGGAGGTCGCCCCGCTGGTCCGGAAGACCCGCGGGCAACGACAGCGCGAGATCGAGGCGAGCAGAAGCCTCGAGCGTCATGATGACGACAACGAGCTCCCAGAGACCACCTCGCACCGTCAAGCCACTCCGTCAAAGAAGAAGAAGAAGGAAAGGGAGGCGAGGGCCCCCCGAAGAAGAAAACGAAGCCGTCAAAGACGGCCTCACCGCCGCACTCGGCGAGCAGCTCCGATGCTCCCAGCCTAGCCGGTGACGGCGCGCCGCCAGCGACAGCCGCGCTGGACGCGGTGACCGTGGAAGTGCCACTGGCCTCAATACCTCCGCCGTTCGCCCCAGTCTCTGGGCCGGGGGAGGCTCCAGCTGCGGCGGCTTCACCTCGCGAGAAAGCTCCCGCCGAGGATGTCCCAGAGGCGCCAACTGCGGCCTCAACAACGAAGAAGCCGTCTGTGTCTTGGGCACGCGACGTCCTGGAACTGGGGCTCAGTCGCCGACTGGGCCCTGAACTGGAAAAACCGGCCGGCCTTCGTACGGGGCTACGTTTCATCCCAGTCGCCAAGTGAGTGCGCTCACCCCTCCTTATTTTTCATAACTATTTCGATTGTCTTTGTTGATTCGATTGATGCGCAGGACCGGAGTGAAAAGGATGGGCCACCCGACCGTGGCCAAGGTGTCCTCCACCGCTAGCGAGGAGGATCCTTCCCGCAAGAGGAAGGCGGACGAGGTCATCGCCTCGGCGGATGGCAGTAAGAAGGCCAAGGGCGATGACATCGTCACTATCTCTGATGATACAGCGGTCGCACCAGCCGAGCCCGTGTTGGAGGCAGCCACGTCTATGAAGGAGGGTGCTTCCTTGCCTGGAGCGGCGGAGGCGACCTCTCTCGGATCGGGTGCCTCTATCGCTACCTTTCTGCGCTTCGTGACCAAGACGGCCACGGCGAGTGGGCCTACGCCCTCGAGACACGCTCCTGGGACCGCCGATGTCGACCAACGTCGCGGGCACACGCCGGCACTTCTCGCGTCCGTGGACGCGGTACAACTCCACGGCATGCTTGGCGCGGCCATCCAGGTACATCCAGTCCCCGAGGATCAGGTCGGTGCTTTGCAGCGGCCTGATTCTTATAATTTCTCATCTTTTTGTTTGTCGGATCCAGTCCCCGAGTGCGCACGCGCTGAATTTCAGCGGGTAGGCACTTAGGAATTTCTTTGAGTACCAGTCCCCGAGTGCGCACTCGCTGAATTTCAGCGGGTGGGCACTTAGGAATTTCTTGATCGCCAGTCCCCGAGTGCGCACTCGCTGAATTCCAGCGGGTGGGCACTTAGGAATTTTTCTTTGATTAACCTTTCGGTGACGTGCAGGGTCTGCAGCTTGAGTTAGCGGACCGATTGGCTGCGAAACAGCGCGCGGAGAGGGAGCTGGCCATCGTCCAGGAGGCGAACAAGGGGCTTCAGGCTGCTGATGTGAAGGCAGAGGAAGCTCGCCAGGGGCTTGTCCCCGCTGGTGAGTTGGTGGCGGCACGATCTGCTCTGGGTGCCGCTGAACAGCGGATCGCCGACCTTGAGCGCGAACTGCGGGAAGCGAGAGAAGAAGCGAGCTCGGCGGACGGGCGAGCTAAGGCCGCCATTGCGGCTGCTGAGGAGGATCGCAAGGTGTCGGAAGTCCTTATTGCTGGGCTTCAGGACGACCACACGTCGCTTCAGTGCTTCATCACGGGACTCGCCCGCCCATTTCTTGGTGAGTACATCTTCCCTTCTAGTGGCTGTGGCTTTTGTGGTGTCCGTCGTACTCATCATTGTCTTCTACTCGCAGGTCGCATCATTGATAGCGAAGGAGAGGCGAGCTCGCTCGACGCGAGGCAATGCGTAAGCATGCTCGTCGATTCGGCGACGTGCATCCGCGCCTACCTCCAAGAAATATCACCCACGGAGGTGATTCCCAGCGACCTCGTTGAGGTGTGGAAGTATTTGGAAAAGGCGCCCGCGGTCGTTGAGTTCATGATGCGGTCGGCGTTTCGGCGTGGAGCATCGAAGGCACTGAGCCTAGGACTCGCCCACTTCCCCGAGGATTTCGACATTGACGATGTGACGAGTGGGTATCCATCGTCGACTGGCGCGGTGGAGCTGTCCGAGGTCCTTAAGTTGCAAGAACGTGCCGCCACGTACTCGGAACGTGTCTGGGCAATGGGCGACCTCCTGCCGTACCAGGAGACGGTTGTCGCGCCGAACGACCCCGAGCCGCCGCATCGTGACTTCAAGGTCGAGCAACCTTTTCGCGCGGCGATGGCGGGTGAACTGACGACGTATCCATCAAACCCGTACACGGCGTTCATCCGCAATCGCCGGGATGTTGGCGAGTCGTCATCGAAGCCTGTAGAGTAGGGTAGTTTGCCTTGTGGCGTTAGCAGCAGTTCTGCCACGCGGGCATATTTTGTAACATATAACAATGCAATATGCGATTGAATGAGACGTCGTGTCTATTTTGGTATTTGTTTGTGTGCTTTTGATTGATTTTGAACGAGTCCCCGAGCGCGTCCGCCCTTTTGTGGGGTTTACCTCGTATATGATGTATGTGTTGTTATCATGTGTTTTGTTGTTTTGGTCGACTCGCCCGAGCTCGGAGAGCCAATCGCAAGGCAACTCCCTTGAGTGCTCTATACTTTACCGTTTTCCCTTGCGCGAACGAGGTCGGGTGGCCGAGTCCCCGAGCGTGGTACTTGGTTGTTCTAGGCGCGACTCAAGGGTGGTTGAGGATTTAGCGCGTTGGTGTGAGCGCGTCGCTCCTGCCTGGCCCGTTGGGTCAGTCGCGTGGCGAGTCCTGGGCATGCTCTCTTACTTGGCGTTTTCCCTGGCCGCTCGCGACGAACTGGTTTTCAGTCCCCGAGCGTGGTATTTAGCTGTTCGAGTCGCTATGCCGAGGATGCGGAGGACCAAGGTCGCTGTGAGAAGCGAGGGCAGTCGTCTTGGCTCGTAGAACTAGTCGAGCCAGGCGACTCCAATGGGGCTCCGGGTGGGCGTTTTTCGTGGACGATGCAAGATCTGAGGTGATTCAGTGCTCTTACACCGCACTACTTAGCCGTTCCGATCGCTGTACCAAAGGTTGACTTCTGCAGTTAGCTTGACGCTGTTATTACGAGTGCGAGTGGCACAAGTCATGGAGAGTAAGCGCAATTTGCGGTAACCGTTTCTTTTTATTTCATAGCGACTGGAGAGTACATGTGTGGGGTTCTAGGAGTAGAACTTCCGTAGGAGGTTTACATTCCATGGTCGCTTGACGTCGAGTTCGCCGTCCCCGCGGACGTCGATGAGGTAGTAGGCATCATTGCCGAGTACGCGCCCGATAGTGAATGGGCCTTCCCATGGCGGGGAGAGCTTGTGCATGCCCTTCTTGTCCTGGATGAGGCGTAACACCAGGTCGCCTTCCTGGAAGGTGCGAGCTTTCACCCGCCGGCTGTGGTAGCGACGGAGTCCTTGCTGGTAGATGGCAGTGCGTGACCTAGCGAGGTCGCGTGCTTCTTCGAGTTGGTCGATCCCGTCTTGGCGGGCGAGCTCGTTTGCAGCCTCCGTATAGTGGACGACCCGTGGCGAGTCGTGTTCGAGGTCGGTGGGCATGACTGCTTCGGCGCCGTAGACCATGAAGAAGGGAGTGAATCCCGTCGATCTGTTGACTGAAGTGCGGATTCCCCAGATGACAGAGGGCAACTCCTCGAACCAGCACCTGGCGGTGCGCTCGAGTGGTACTTGGAGTCGCGGCTTCAAGCCGTGGAGGATGCTTTGGTTGGCTCGTTCCGCCTGGCCATTGGATTCCGGGTGGGCGACTGACGTGAGGTCGAGCCGGATATGATGCTCTTCGCAGAATTCGGCCATGGCTCCCTTGGCGAAGTTGGCGCCGTTGTCCGTGAAGATGTTGTTGGGGAACCCGTAGCGATATATGAGCTCGCGTAGGAATTTAGTGGAGGTCTTCCCGTCGCATTTCCGGACTGGCTTGGCCTCCACCCACTTCGTGAATTTGTCGACGACGACTAGCAGGTGGGTGTAGCCAGAGGGGGCCTTCTTGAAGGGGCCTACCATGTCCATGCCCCATACAGCGAATGGCCAGGTGATTGGGATTGTTTTGAGCGCCGAGCTCGATACGTGCGTCTGATTGGCGTACTTCTGGCATCCGGCGCATCGCTGGACGATGTCGACAGCGTCAGCGTGTGCGGTGGGCCAGTAGAAGCCATGTCGCATAGCCTTGGCGACCAGGGAACGAGCGGCGGCGTGGTGGACGCAGTCACCGGAGTGAATGTCGTGGAGGATTTTGCGTCCTTCAGCTGGTTGGACGCATCGTTGGAACACGCCGGTGACGCTGCGCTTGTGGAGCTCGCCGTCGATGATGGTGTAGGACTTGCATCAACGAGCGACCATTCGAGCGTCTGTCTCGTCTGCCGGCAAGGTGCCGGCTTCCAGGTAGGCGATGTAGGGCTTGTCCAGTCGTCTGGCTCGTTGACGAGTGCGACCAAGGCTGCCTCTGGTTGGAGTGGGACCCCAATGTCGATCTCCCTCGGGGGAGAGACTGACGGCTTGGTAATCGTGTCGAGGAAAACGCCGGTCGGTGGTGCGAGTCGAGCCGACCCTATGCGGGAGAGTGCGTCGGCCTCCTCGTTTTTTTGCCTGTCGATCCACTCGACGGAGTAGCCGGTGAAGTGGCCTCCCAGCTTGTCCACCGCTTGGCGGTACGCTGCCATGGTGGGGGAGACGGCGTCGCAGGTGCCAGCGACTTGCCCAGCGACGAGGTCGGAGTCTCCGTAGCAGCGTAGGTGGTTGACGTTCATCTCCTTTGCAGCTCGCATGCCGTGGAGTAGTGCCTCGTACTCGGCCATGTTGTTGGTGCAGGGGGTGAAGTCGAGGCAGAGGACGTAGCGGAGTTTGTCGCCCTTCGGTGAAGTCAGCACGATCCCTGCTCCTGCGCCGTCCGTGTTCTTGGAGCCGTCGAAGTGCAGGCTCCAGTAATGGAGGTACGACAGCTTCTCTGGTTGCTGGGCCTCCTCCCAGTCGGCGATGAAGTCTGCCAGTGCCTGTGACTTGATCGCTTTTCGTGGCTCGTATTTGATGTTGTGGACGCCGATCTCGACGGCCCACTTGGCGACCCGCCCGGTCGCCTCGCGATTGCGGATGATGTCTTGCAGTGGTGCTGAGGAGACGACCGTGATCGGGTGCTCCTGGAAGTAGTGCGGCAGGCGCCGCTGAGCTCTGAAGACCGCGTATACTAGCTTTTGGTACTGTGGGTACCGTTGGCGCGACTCGGTGAGGACCTCGCTGATGTAGTACACCGGCCGCTGGACCGGGCGCTCCTTTCCTTCCTCTGGTCGCTCGACGACCATCATGGCGCTGACGACGCGCTCGGACGCCGCGATGTAAACCAGCATGGGTTCTTTGTCAGCGGGGGCGGCGAGTAGTGGTGCGGCGAGTAGCACCTTTTTGAGGTCGCGGAGCGCGTCGTCCGCCTCCTTGTCCCACTGGAAGGTGGGGTTCTTGCGCATCAGGCGGTATAGGGGCATCGCCTTTTCGCCCAGGCGGGGGATGAAGCGACTGAGAGCCGCTACTCGCCCGGCCAGCTTCTGGACGTCGCGCAGGCACTCGGGTTTGCCGAGCCGGGCGATCGTGTCGATCTTTGTGGTGTTTGCCTCGATCCCTCGTTTGAAGATGACGTACCCTAGTAGTTGTCCGGCGGGTACACCGAAGGTGCATTTGCCTGGATTGAGCTTTATCTTGTATCTTCGCAGGTTGGCGAAAGTTTCCGCCAGGTCGGCGAGTAGGTCGCCTTGGCGAGCGGACTTCACGACCACGTCGTCGATGTAGACGTGGATGTTGCGACCAATTTGGCTCGCAAGGCATTCTTGCATGCACCGCTGGTAGGTCGCCCCGGCGTTCTTGAGACCGAAGGTCATGGCGGTGTAGCAGAAGGCTCCGAATGGCGTGATGAACGCCGTCTTCTCCTCATCTTCAACAGCCATTTTGATCTGGTTGTATCCGGAGTAGGCATCGAGAAAACAGAGCGACTCTGAGCCCGCGGTTGAATCGATTATCTGGTCGATCCGCGGGAGGACGAACTGCTCCTTTGGGCAGGCGCCGTTCAAGTTTGTGTAGTCGATACACATTCTCCAGGTCCCGTTCTTATTTTCGACCAGGACTGGGTTTGCCAGCCACTTGGAGTATTTGATTGGCCGGATGAAGCCGGCAGCGAGTAGACGCTGCACCTCCTCGGTGATTGCTCGACGGCGTTCTTCATTGAAGGGCCGCAGCGACTGCTTGACAGGTCGCACTTTGGGGTCGGCGTTTAGCTTGTGCTCAGCGAGCTCCCTGGGAACACCGGGAATGTCGGAGGGCTTCCATGCGAAGATGTCCCTGTTCTCACGGAGGAACTCGATGAGCGCGCCTTCCTATGCCGGGCTCATGCCCGTCCCGATCGTCACCGTCTGGCTGGAGTCGCCTGGGACCAGCTCGACGGTGCGGGTGTGCGTCGTGGCCTCAAAGGTTGAGGTGTTTTCGCCCTCTGAGTTGGGTTTCTTGAGTATGGTGGGGTCGTTGTTGTTGACCCCGCTCGCGTACTTGGCGAGCTCGTCAGCGCGGTTGGTCTCCGCCGCGATGACGGCGTCGGCGAGCTTGGCTCCTTTGGCCTCGCACTCGGCGGCCATGTCGGGGTCGCCGTGGATGGTGATGATGCTGCATGGCCCGGGGAGCTTCATCGCGTTGTACGCGTAGTGGGGTGCTGCCATGAATTTAGCGAACGCCTGGCGCCCCAGGACGCAGTGATAGGGGCTGTCGAAGGGCACCAGCTCGAAGACGATCCGCTCGGTGCGGAAGTTTGCCGGTGTGCCGAAGGTTACTGGTAGCGTGACCTTGCCGATCGGGTACGCCTTCTGACCGGGGACGATGCCGTGGAATTTGGTGTGAGTCGTCTCGATCATTGACTGCGGGAGCCGCAGCCGCCTGAAGGTGTCGAGGTAGAGGATGTTGATGGAGCTGCCGCCGTCCATCGGTGTCTTGGGGAGCCAGTAGTCGCCAACCTTGGGCTTGACCACTAAGGCGACTCGTCCTGGGTACTCGATGCGTGGCGAGTGGTCTTGGCGGCTCCAGGTGATGGGCTTCTCTGACCAGTTCAGGAACTGGGGGACGTCTATTTGGGCCACCGCGTTGACGGCGACGGCGCGGGCGATGACCTTCTTCTCGCGCTTCGTGTTGAAGCCTGTGAAGGTGTGGAGCGAGCCGGCTACTTTGCCGAATTTTCCGCCGTTTGGCAGGTCGTTGTCGGGGTCCTCCCGCGCTCGCCGTGCCTTCTCGATTTCCCTGAGGGTGTGGCAGTCGGCGGTGGTGTGCGTTGCGGGCTTCCCTTCCCTGCTATGGAACGCACATGGTTGGTTAAGGAGGGCCGCAGGATCGAACCTTGGCTTGTTCTTGTAGTTGCCGCCGTCGCGGCGTTGTCCTCCGTCGCGGCGGAAGCTCTTGGGCTCGCGCTGCGCGTGCCCGGCGTTGGCGACGAAGTCGACTCGCCCGTCACTGCGGCGCTTGCCAGTGAGGCGAGTGCCGCTGTAGCGTAGGTCGGTTCGGCGTCCGCCGTCGTTGCCGCCCGTGTGGTGTTGACCTCCTGACTCGTCGTCAGTTTCCTGGTTTGGATCTTCCTCGGCGTACCCTTTGGTGATCTCGAGGAGGTCGGGGATGTTGTCGAGTGTGCGGGAGTGTCGCTTGAGCTTGGCGACTAGGGGCTCGTAGCGGCACGAGGTCTTGAAGCAATGGATCGCGGTGTCCGGGTGGATGCCGACCGCGTTGTACCAAAGCTCTTGCCACCGTTGGACCCAGTTGCGGGTCGACTCGCGGGGTCCCTGGACGCACTGTTCCAGGTCCTCAATAGTGGTGGCGCGGGTGTAGGAGCACTCGAAGTGCCTGACGAAGGCGTCACGCATTTCCTCCCAGGAGTCGATACTGTCCTGGGGGAGAGTGTTGATCCACTGCCTGCACGTCCCCTCCATCATCAGGGGGAGGTAACGGGCGGCAAGCAGGTCAGTGTGACCCGCGATACCCATCGCCATGAGGTATGTGTCGAGCCATACGGTGGGGTCGTACGAGGAGTCATACTTTTCTATTTATTTTGGTGCCTTGAAGTTTGGCGGATACTTCTCGCCTCGGATCATTGGTCCGAAGCACTTTGGCCCGAGTCGACTGAGAGACCCCATGGGCTCGCCGTCGCGGCGATTGGTTAGGGTATGTCGCAGGTCGTCGAGCTGGCGTGCGCGCCAGCTTTGGTTGTTGATGATGTGGGTGCGGGCGTCGATGGGTTGCCCGTTGGCGGCGACAAGGTTGGTCGCCGGCCTGGGGTCGTTGGTGGAGAGTGCCGCGTTAGTAGGTCGGTATTGGAGCTACAGTGGCTCTGGTGGCGGGCAGCTGAGGGTGTTTGCCGCCGCTGGGCGGCCCCTGGAGGCCGCTCTGCTTCCTGAGGAACGCGAGTATACTCGTCCTTGCGAATCGGCGCCCGCTCTCTGCTGCTCGACGGCCTTCGCGAGCAGGGCCTTGATGTATTCGATCTGCAGGGCGCCGTTGCCGGTTGCCGTGATGCTGTCGACTGCTGCTCGGCCTGCCACAAGGTTGTCCATCGGGGTGGAGAACAGTGGAAGGCCGTTTGCGTCTCGCTCTCGTGAGGAGACTACTATCCGCAGCTGGTCCCTGGGGGGGTGCGGTTGGGTGGAGGTGGGGCACCCATTGCCGTTGATCCTGGCGGGGGCCAGGCGCTCCCTCCTGGTGGCGCGTTCTCGCAGATTGCGCGCTCGGCCACGCGGGCCGGGTCGTTTTCGTCGTCGAAGTTCAGGGCGCGCCCCTGAACGGTGGGGTTCAGGCGCGTCCTGATCCGCTGCTGGTGGTAGCGCGATAATTCCTGCGCCGTCACCTGCTCGAGGCGAAATTTTTCGCGCTCAGCTTGCTCCTTGCGTACCGCCTCCGCCAGTTTCAGGCGGAGTTCTCGACCTCCGTGGCCGTGGCGTTAGGAGGGATCGGGGTGGAGAATGGATCTTCTGGCGGGTCGGTGCCGGTTTCCATGTAGGTCGCGGAGATCGGCGGAGTTCTCCGACCCGGAGTCGAATTCGAAGATCCCGAGGATGGAGGGGTCCTCGAAATCTCCCGCGTTGGAGACCTGGGCGATGGAGCCCGCGGATGAGGCCGCGGTGATGGATCCGGCGAGTGACGCCGGGGTCGCCGAGTCCGGCGTCGTCGGCTCTTAACCTTGTGGTTGTGGGTTCGGGCCCCACGGTGGGCGCCACTGTCGTGGGAATGGTCACGGCAGATGCTGCAATTGGCAGCGAGTAGTAGAACGAGGGGCAAGGGCGGCCAGCCATCTGCGGTGCGAGATGAGGGCAAAGACACAGGGTTTTACCCAGGTTCGGCCCCCCGGATGGTAAAGACCTACTCCTGCTAGATTGTATTATCAAGGTGTTACAATGGGCGAGCTCGGCGGCTGGGCGGCGAGTCGCTTAGGTGTCTCAGGGAACGTGTCTCTACTCACCCTATAGGGAGGTTTATATAGGCTCACCTCCCCTAGGGTTTACATATCTCAACCGATTCGGTTAAAGCTTTGGCAGCCGTTTAACCTCACCCGACTGGGCCTATCTACTCGCCTGGGCCTTCAGCTTCCAGTCGCTCGGTTACTTGCTGGGCTTCGATCCACTCGCCGTTCTGCAGGCCCACTCGCCAGGTCTTGGGCCAGTCGGAAACGTCCTGCTGGGTATACCCCGGTAGGCATATCCCCATCAAAAGTGCAGCCGGTCACCACAGTTGAAACATGTTATCAGCTTGGGACTATTTTCTTTTCTTCCATAGGCTCCACTCTTGCGTTCTAGTTCAGCTTTAGCCTTGGCTGGATCTTTCCAAAAGTTTCTAGCATAAAGAGCCAAGTATTGTCCGTGGATCCTTTTTATATCCTCGGGATAGTCCAGACCTTCTATGGCATATTCATCATGATCAATCACACTAGTCTTCAAGGCCATGTTGACCCCCTTTTGCATCCCCATAGCTCGAGCACGAGCATCTTCGACATTCTTGGCAGCCACTTTGAAAGCAGCCATTTCTTGCATTACCTCATTGGATGTCATGAGGTGATAGTTATGCCTACCTTGGAGACTTTTCAAATCTGTGGGCTCAAATGGCATAAGAGCACTGACATACTTGCGCTTGATCCATGCATCATCAACATGAGCTGCATCGTGGTTTCTGAAAGTTGGCGATTGCCTTGAGCCTCCTATACATGTCCTCGTGGTCTTCTCCATCCAACATATAGAATCCTTCAGCTTCGTTGCTCAAAGCATCATATCTATTCCTTCTCATACTTTCATTTCTGATGAAGAGCTCGGTGAGGGCATCCCAAGCTTCCTTAGTTGTGCTAAGATGCTGAATGTGTGGCATGTCTTTGTCACCCACACCAAGCTGTATCATGTGTAGAGCTATAGCGTTGAGTTGGCTATTGACAACTTCTTTTCTTGTGAGATTGTTGGGGTTTCCAACATGAAGACCATTTTCTATGATTTTCCACAACTCAATGGAGAAACTGCACACATGAGACTTCATCAAAAATTTCCATTGAGTAAAAGTAGATGCAGAAAGTTTGGGCGGATCACCCCTATTATGTATATGTGGGTGAGGGATAGGTGGATCAGGAGAATACACATGAGAAACCTCATTGTATCCATCCTTACACTATCCTTTTTTGAAGATGATCTCTTGCTAGTGTCATCACCAACCACTTCGTTCTCTTTGGAATCGGTTTTACCCGTTTCCTTGGATTGCGGAGTGGTAGCCTCAGAGTTAGATGGAGGTGATGATGTGGATGTGGAGAGACGCATTATCAGTTGACGCATCTCTTCCATTTTAGCCTCCACTGAACTCACCAAGGTTGTTTCCAACGTCTTGAGATCGTTCATGGTGACTACATCCGGAGCATCACTCCCATCTACCTTGGAACCCATACTTCTCTTAGGCGGTTAAGCCCGAAATAAGAGCCGGGGCTCTAATACCAATTGAAATGAATCGTATGGGCACCTAGAGGGGGGGTGAATAGGTGCTAACCAATTTTTAGTACTTTTTCAATTTTAGGCTTGACACAAAGTAAATTCTCTAGATATGTAACTACGAGAATTTCCCTATATGCAACCATAGCTACTAAGCACGTAAAGAGAGGAGCGAAGGAACCATAGTGGAGCACGCGGAGACACAAGGATTTGTTTTACAGCAGTTCCTTCCTTGTTAAGGGAAGTACATCTGCGTTGGAGGGGTGGGCGGTTCTAAGACCACCACGCCACAATAGGCCTCACCCTATTCTCCGATGGATCTCGCCACGAGAGGCCTGATCCACCTTCTCCACTATTGGATCCCTTCGAGGCGGGAACCGGTGCCGTTTACAACACTACCGGGGCACACACCCACAACTGAATTGGGGGCTCCCGAGATGACAAAACGCTGCCACAAGAACAAGGTTTATCAATATAAACAAAACAAGGATCTAGTTATTTGCAAGAAATACTAGATCGGTGATTCTCATAATGAATGGAGAGGAGATGAAGCGCTTGATTGCTGATGATGAAGATCGAGTTCTCCTTCGATTCCCCAAGGGACGGGGCCTTTGGGTGGATCTAGGTGGATCTCTCTTGGATGAAGGTTGCAGATCAGATCTTGTCTTTTTCAAATGAACCAAGAGCTCTGGCAGGAGGGGGAAGGCTGGCTTAAATACCCCCTCCCCAGGTCTGGCCGTTGAGCAACTTTGGGGGCGGATTATCCGCCCCCCTGGGAAAACTCCGCCCCAAGGGCGGATACTCCGGGAGAAAGTCCGCCCCCTCTCTAGGGCTTGCGCCTGCGCACTTGATGAAGATCTTGGGGAGGGGCGGATAATCCGGCCTCCTCCTGGGGCGGATTATCCGGCCACGCCGGAAAGTCCGGCCAAAACTCCGCCCCCTCTTTGGGGCTTGCGCCTTGGGCGAGAGTAGGAGGGGCGGATTATCCCCCCCCCCCCACGAGGGGCGGATTATCCGGCGGAGCCGGAAAATCCGGCCGAAACTCCGCCCCCTTCTGGGGCTTGCGCCTAGCTGGGAAGAGGGAGGGGCAGATTATCCGCCCCTGGTGGGGGCGGATTATCCGCCCCCCAAAGGCAGATACTTTTCCATTTTCCTTAGAGAGAGCTGCAACACTTCAACACACATTAAATAATCCTTGATATTGTTATCTAACACACAAAACACTAGGGATTATGAAATGTTCTTTCAAAAAGGCATAGGTTTCTGCACCCAAGGTTCTATCTCTTTACCTAGCAATAAAATCTTCCTTTGTGTACCTAGTGTTCTTAATGTGTTTTTCAGGTTCTTCCTCAACTTCCTCCTTATCAGGAGGCTCATCATTATTATTACCACTCTTAGTTTCAGTATCAGAGACAGATATACTATTAGGATCTACAGCAGGTTCAAGTGGTTCCTCAACTTTCTTATGTTTATTTTTCCTCCTCTTACGAGGACTACCACTATCTTCTACTTGTTGGGAATCATGTTCTATTATTTTAGGGTTTCCTTCAGGATATAAAGGATCTTGAGTAGCTGCACCACTCCTAGTTTTAATTCCATAAGCATGTTTATTTCCCGAAGCATTAACTAGCATATCCTTTTGTACTTTAGCAAGTTGATCAAGTTGAGTTTGAACCATTTGAAAGTGTTTACAAAGCATTTTAATATTATTAGAAGTTCTTTCTACAATATCTTTCAACTCATGGATAGCTCTAGAGTTTTCCAATAAATGATTCTGAACTTGTTTATTAAAATTACTTTGTTTAACAATAAATGTGTCAAGTTCCTCTAAGCATTGATCAGGAGGCTTACCATAAGGAATATCACCTTCATTAAATTGGAGAGAGTGTACCTCAATAGTAGATGAGTGGAGAATTGGCTTACATAATTCTTCTATAGGAGGTAGATTCTTCACATCTTCAACTCTAATACCTTTCTCCTTTAGACACTTTTTAGCTTCCTTCATCACTTCATCATTTAATGCAATAACTCCCCTCTTCTTTGTTGTTGGTGTTGGAATTGGTTCAGAAACAACTAGTTCAGGAGTAATAGGCTCAGGTGTATTCAGCTCAGTTGAAGTCCAATCATCATAATTCTTGCTTATATTGTTCATTAATTCTTCAGCATCTGTAGGAGTCCTTTTCCTAAAAACACAATCAGCAAAGCTATCTAGGTAGGTCCTAGAATCATCAGTTAGTCCATTATAATAAATATCAAGCAACTCATTCTTAGGTAATGGACATTCAGGATATGCATGAATCAAGGAACAAAATCTTTTCCATGACTTAGGCAATTTCTCTTCTTCCTGTTTAAAATCAAAAAGTCTCTGCAAAGCAGCATGTCTAGCACTGAGAGGAAAATATTTATGGAAGAAAGAAGCAACCAAGCAATGAGGGCTATCAATGGAACCAGGAGGTAATCTATTAAACCAAGCCCTATCTTCTCCTTTCAGTGAAAAAGGGAAGATCTTAGCAACAAAGTACTTGTGCATCTTAAAATCATTAGAGAACAAAGCACTCATAGTATAAAGCTCATTCATATGAGCCACATCACTCTCATTTTCAGTACCAAAAAAGGTTCTTTCTCAACAATATCTAAATAATCTAAATCAAGAGAGAAATCATAATCTTTATCTTTAATATCTATGGGAGAGGTGGCAAACTTAGGATCATAGGACTTCTTGGGTATAATAGTGTGTCTAGCAAGGATACTCTTAATAGCACTAGCACCATGTGTGTTTCAGCACTCTTCAACAAATTCATCAGTGAGCTCAATGTAACCATCATTAATATCAAAACTCTCACTAGACTCTAAGCTAAAAGGTGTAACAGTGTATTCACTAGGAGTTTCGGTATTTCCTAGACTAGCCATAGTAGCATCTAGAAAAGGACCTAATAAACCACTCGCATCAAGCACAATAGAAGTAACATCATGAGTATCAAAAGCAGTTTCAGATTCAGCAGTAGTAGCAGTGTGTGTAGCATGAGCATGTGGTGGTGGGGTGACAAGCTTACTTATAACAGACGGTGAATCAAGAGCAACAAAGGTGTTTAGGATTGTACCTCTTCTTGTAGTGGATGGTAAAATAGGGAACTTTCCATCACGAGACTTACCCATGATGAAAGGAGTAGAAGTGAACAATAAAAGATCCAAGTGAACTTAGAAATAAAGCTATGCTCCCCGGCAACGGCGACAGAAAATAGTCTTGATGACCCACAAGTGTAGGGGATCGCAATAGTCTTTGCGGGTAGTATTACCAAATTTATTGATTCGACACAAGGGGAGCCAAAGAATACTTGCAAGCCTTAACAACTGAGTTGTCAGTTCAGCTGCACCTGGAAATAGTTCTTGCTCATAGAAGTTTATCAGTAGCAACAGTTTGTAGTAGCAACATCAAAGCAACAACAACAACAACAGTAGCAATAGTAACAGTAATAGTGAAACATGAGCAATAGTAATAGTAACGGTAACAGTAGGGTTCGAGTGCGGTAGGCATAGGGATGGATGGACGGGTGTTGCATGGATGAGTCTAAACATGTAACTTCAAGAACTAGGGAATTGCAGATAAATAATAACAAGCATCCAAGTACTAAAAAATCCTAGGCATATGCTCCAAATATAGTCATACGTGCTCGCAATGAGAACTTGCACAACATCTTCTGTCCAGCCAGCCCGTGGCAGCGAGGCCTCTAGGGAACTACTGGCAATTAAGGTGCTCCTTTTGATAGAGCACCGGAGCAAAGCATTAACACTCTATGAACACATGTGATCCTCACACCACAGCCATCCCCTCCGGTTGTCCCAATTTCTGTCACTTCGGGGCCTTTGGATCCAGACAATGATATGTGTACACAACTTGCAGATAAGATCATAAACAATACTATCATAATGATTCAATAATAAGTTCAGATCTTAGATCATGGCACTCGGGCCCTAGTGACAAGCACTAAGCATAACAAGTTGCAACAAATTCAAATAGAACTAATAGAGATACTAGGCACTATGCCCCTAACAGATCTTATTCGATTACATGATAGAACTCATCCAATCCCTACCATCCCCAAGCCTACTGCGGGGGATTACTCACTCATGGATGAGGGAAACATCGGTGGTTGATGGAGATGCGTTGGTGATGACGATGATCCTTTCCAAATTCCCTGTCCTGGCAGGGTGCCAGAACGGAGTTTCTGGATCCGAATCTTGGTTTCTGGTGGCGGCGGCGGAGCGGAACTCTTTCTGGAAAACTATCGAACCCCCCCCCCTCGGTTTTTAGGTCGAGAGGCAACTTATAGGCACGGAGGGAGGCCGAGGAGCTGCATGGGGTGGCCAGACCTTCCCCAGGCGCGGGGTTAGTGGGACCGCGCCTGGGGTGGGTCTGGGCCCCCCATGCCTCCCCTCTGTCTCCCCTTCTAGCTCCGTGGATCTTCTGGTGAGATATAATTTTTGGCATATTTTCCGGGATTTTTCCTGATAGTTCATTTTCTGCACAAAAATAAGACACCAAGGTAATTCTACTGAAAACAGCGTCAATCTATGTTAGTTGTATCCAAATCACACAAGTTTAGAGAAGAAACAACAGCAAAGTGTTCGAGAAAGTAGATAAGTCTTGGACGTATCAATGTTGATGATATCATAGTTACACGTTCTTTAGATCATGCCATTGCTTCTCTAGTACGAGATTTGAACGGAAATTTTGCTATCAAAGATTTAGGTGATTTACACTATTTTCTTGGCATTGAGGTGAAGAAGACACAATGGTCTACTTTTGACACAAGAGAAATATGCTTCAGATATTCTTGACAAGGATGGTATGCGAAATTGCAAGGCTGCTCCTACACCCATGTACTCCTCAGAACTACTGTCTCTCTCAGTTGGTACACCTCTTGGTGCTAAAGATATCACTCAGTTCCGGAGCATGGTTGGAGCTTTACAGTATCTAACTCTTACTAGACCAGATTTGTCCTTCTCGGTTAACAAGGTTTGTCAGTTTCTTCATGCTCCAACTACAGAGCACTGGACAACTGCTAAAATAATCCTCAGATTTGTCAAGGACACATTGAAGCTTGGAATCTCTATTGTTCAGTCCTCCTCTACCTTCCTCAGTGCTTTTTCAGATGCAGATTGGGCAGGTTATCTTGATGACAGACGGTCTACAGGTGGTTTTGCTATTTTTATTGGACCTAATTTGGTTTCTTGGAGTGCCAGGAAACAAGCTACAGTGTCTCGTTCTAGCACTGAAGATGAATATAAGTCAATTGCAAATGTCACGGCTGAGTTGATTTAGGTAGAGGCCTTCCTTAAAGAACTTGGAGTTAAATTGAAGGAAAAGCCAAGTCTTTGGTGTGACAATTTGGGTGCTACCTACTTGTTTGCCAATCCTGTGTTTCATGCTCGTACTAAACATATTGAAATTGATTTTCACTTAGTCAAAGAACGTGTTGCAAGTAATCAGCTAGCAGTTCAGTTTGTCTCCAGTGATGATCAAGTTGCAGATGGGTTTACAAAGACGCTTCCAGTCAAGAAGCTCGATGAGTTTAAGCGTAATCTCAACATGTCAACAGGTTGAGATTAAGCGAGGGTGTTAGACATTGTAATAGGTTTCTGTTATTTCATGTATGAGTATGAGTAGATCCGATCGTGTTGTATGCGAGTTGGTCTAGGAACAAACTATGTACCCTTTTGGCTTGCCCTTCGTGGCGGCGCCCATATAACACGCAGCCCGTGCACCTGATACGCACGGTTCCCCAATTACGTTTGATATTTGCAACAACTTCTAGATTTATCCACGGAAAGACGAGATCTACATCACCTTCGAGGCTGCCCTTCCATGTGCACCTCTCTCTATACCGATGATGCTGCAATTTTCATTGCACCAATAAAGGAAGATTTTGAAAACTTGGCAATCATTCTTGAAGGTTTTGGGGAGGTCACGAGGCTTGTCACCAATGTGCTTAAAAGTCAAGCGGCTCCCATAAGATGCAATGAGTTAAATCGTGACAATATTATGCAAGCTTTCCTGGTGCAAAGAGCTTCCTTCCCCATTAAATATTTGGGGCTGCCCCTCTCCACTAGATGCCTCAAAACAATTGATGTGCAACCTCATGTAGACAAGGTGGCCGCGAAACTTGTTCCATGGCATGGGAGGGGCACACATTGCTGCGAACGGATGGGGTACTCTCTTGTGAAAGCGGTGATCATTTCTCAAGCCATCCACCACATCACCCCTCTTGCAATCCCTCCCGGCACCCTTCATTCCATCAATAAGTTGGAAAGAGCTTTCCTATGGCAGAGACGGACAAAGTTTCCGATGGTCAATTCAAAGTTTATTGGAAAATAGTTTGTAGACCTAAACAAAAGGGAGGGCTTGGCATCATTGATCTTGACAAATTTGCTAGAGCATCACGCTTGCGTTGGCCTTGGCTCAAATGGAAAGATCCCACCAAGGCATGGATTGGAGACGACCATCCATGTGATAAAGCGGATATGGAATTCTTCTATGCGGCTACCACCATTACCATTGGCCATGGTTGCATTGCAAGCTTTTGCCACGATCCGTTGCTACATGGGAAAAGATAGAGGATATTGTGCCAACCATCTTCAACCTATTCACTCAAAAAAGTTTACCATCAACGGAGGAATGTCCAATGATTTTTGGATCAACAAAATAAACACCTTTGAGGGCCTCATTACGCAACATATCGCCGAATTTATGAAGCTTTGGACTTTGGCTAGAGAGGTCCATCTTAAGGAAGGGGTGGCGGATGCCATCTCTTGGAAATTCACTAACTCGGGATCCTACACGGCAAACTTGGCTTACAAAACCCAATTTGAAGGCATAATTCGTTATCCGATGCCGAACTTTGTTTGGAAAAATTGGGCTCTTCCCAAGTGCATGCTTTTTGCGTGGTTAATTCTACAAGTCTGAGTTTGCATTTTTTGCGTGGTTAATTCTACAAGACTGGATGTGGACGGCCAAGCGTCTTCAAAGACAGGAATGGCCAAATTGTGGGCTTTATCAACTTTATAAGTGCGAGGATTAATTCGCATCACATCTCTTATTCAAATGCCGTTACACCATCCAGATTTGGAACACAGTTGTTCATTGGCTAGGGCTTCACTCCATCGACCCATCAAGTTGGACCTCATGCAACTCTGTTGAGAAATGGTGGAAGTTGGTAATATACAATAATGACACTAGAAGGAAAATGTTGGCGTCCCTCATCATGTTTGTCTCTTCGGAGGTTTGGAACAAACACAACGCTAGGGCCTTTCTCAAGATCTGTACCATGCCAAACTTCATATTTCAGAAAAATTAGAGAAGAGGTGAGGTTATGGTGTATGACTATGACAAAACATTTGAGATCAATCGTGCCAAGAGAGTAGGGTTTTGTGTTGCGTGCATTTTTTTTCTGCTCATATAACTAAACTATGTTAAACTTCTTATTAAATGAGACGAGTCAAAACTTTTGTCTCCATTTGAGAAAAAAACTTTAGAACGGTTTCCCTTTCTTCCATTTTTCCATCCATCGCCCACGCCGGCCAACCGCAACATCGCCGTGCCTTTCCCTATCCCTATGCATAGCTATCTCGTCTTCACCAAGATGCAACCCCCTATGTTCAGAAATAAGTGACTTGTCCAGTTCACTATCCGTCTTAAGCTATGGCCGTCAACTTGAGACATACGTAGTACCTCGGTTTAGATACAGGATGTTTTAGTAGGCTAAAATAGTCTACCAAAACATCTTATATTTAGGAATAGAGGAAAGACGTGAAGCATCTCTATTGATTAAGTCTCTAAATATATTAGTAGCTGGAAATGTCAGCATGCAGCTAGATTGATTCAGACCATCTTTGCGGATGATGAGTAGTCGTTACTCGTTACTCGTTACAGATGAACAAACCGGAAGCGCAAAGTAATTAAGCGAAAGAATTATAACCTACGAAAAACAAGCACCACAAGCATGGCCGGGCTATCAGCTGGCGTAGCACACATCCTACATAAGTTTTGGTGGAGCTTTGGAACGATCATCGCCTGTCGATCGGGCGGCACAGCTACTACTGATCAGAAACTTCGCAGCTACTAGTATATCAGTTAGGCAGCAGGCATCACCGGTACAGGCAGCCCCTGTAGGCCGGCGTCCAGTAGTCCATCGCGTTGCCGTCCCGGTACACTTCGGGGGTCCACGAGACAGGGACCAAGCAAAGCCCCCTCTCCCTCAGGTCATGCTCCCCCTCTCCCTTGCTCGCCTCCGCATGAACTGCCGCCCCCCATGGAACGTTGTTACAGTTACCCTGAAATAGTGTCAGCAGCTACTGATTAGTTACACGCTAATTTGTCCTGATTATCTCATGGGGAAGATCGGATCTTGCAGTATCAGTTCGTACCTTGTTCCTGCTCGCGTTGGTGTAGGGCTCACTCAGCAGCTGCACGGTGTAAGAAAGGGCAGGCCAATAATCAGCATAGCTCAACTCAAAAGGGCCACTCTCTCTGTGAGGGCGACATGTACGCGTGCACTGTCCTTATCTCATGTTTCTGGTAGTAGTGTGCGAGACAGGACAGGACAGGTCGAGACATTCTTTATGTTGTTTCTCGGGTATAATTTAAGCATGACTAGGAAGTCCACTTACAAAAGGAAGCACGACAAAAGTCAATGTCATATGTGGAACCAGCTAAACAGTCATTGCGACGATTCATTGCATCTTGGACGGATCGTGTTCCGTGTGTGTGTGTCTGTGCGTATACGTTTCTCGCCTGGAGTACACTTTCTTTTTACTAGGAATGTTCAGGGTGGGAGGTGTAGGAATCTTCTACTTTTCCGGGAAGCTTTTGTGGCTGGCTAGGTCAAACATACGGAGCATGTGCATGCGGGGATCACTTGTTGGGAGAATAAATAACATGCGGAGAATTTTGGAATATATGGTCTTAGTTAAGTTACCTGTACTTGCTCGTGCAGGAACTTGATGTACTTGATCGTTTCAAACAGCACCGATGCTGTGTCCGTCTGCTCGATCATGTGTTCAGTTTAGAAAGGTTATAGGCTAGAGTAAGTGTAGAGAATAAACAGTTCAAAATCTTCCTCGCGTCGTGTACCTTCCCAAACGGCGAAACGATTTGCTGCAGTGCTGTGATCTTCTCCCCCAGCTTCACTTTAGGAACCTGTTGCTGCATTTGGTAACCCAACGATCAGCTCAAATTAAGGTGCTAATTCAAAGGTTTGCTATCGAATACTGAACTTGTGTTTCTTCGGTTATTACCTTAGGAGGTGATGCTGCGGACGCCTGCTGCTTGGATTTCTTGCCGGTGCTTTCCCGCCTTTCCTCTGATGATCGCTTCTTACGATCACTCGGCGCCGCTCCACTGCCAGTACTGCTGCTACTCCTTGCCTGCAACAATTAACATCCACATACCAAATTAATCACATATATGCTGGTTTTTTGAAAAACTACCACTAACTTAATATACTATTACTCCCTGTATATCATCAACCATTCGCGTCGCATCAAATGGTATGGATTATGTGTATGAAGACTTACCGGCACGATCTCCTGCTCTTGTCTACTATCGGCGCCTCTCATGTATGGAGGGTTCGGAACCGACGTCGATTCTTTGGTTGATCTGTAGCCGCCGAACGAGCTAAAACCCGGGACACTCCTCATGTCATAAGGACTCGCAGCCTCCATCGCTCGGCCCTCCTGGCAAATCTTGTCAAGCCCACCCAAGCCCGAATAATCCAGGCTAGCGTGCACCCCGGCACTAGTGCGGGTACTTATTTGCTGAAGAAAGGAAGCCATGGGGTTCCCGTGCTCTTGCTGCTGCTGGTGGTTCCTGCTTTCCTTCCTTTGATGGTGGCCGTCCACGTAGGACGGCATGCAGCTCAGCAAGTTCATCCCCTGGGCTTCCAGCGCAGCGGCATTAGAGCCGCTCCCCAAGAACAACGGCAAGCCAGCGGCGACGGCGTCCTCGTACTTGATCGGAGAGACGTCGGAGCCCGCCTCGAACCGTGCCGTCAGGGCGGCGGCCGGTGCTGTGGCATAGCGGCCGGCTGGGACGTCCTCGAACATGTCCGGCGTCACGTTCTTCGACGCCAGCAGGTCTAGGAAGTTCTCCCTGTAGCCGGTGCCTCTGAAGACACAAAGCATAGTTAACTCGTGATCGATGATCAAGGAGGGACACACGTCAAGCGCATTATTCCTGGGGGTTTATAGGGTATGCGTATAGTTAAGTACTCACAGTTCGCCGTGGCTCCAGGCATGGCCGTGGACGTGGTCGCCAGCCGGCAGGTGCATGTCTGCCACCGCCGGCACCGACTCGGCGGTGAAGGCTGGGCCGGCTGGGCCGTCGAGAAGGGCCGCCGTGGTCGTCCCGGCGTAGGGGTTCCAGGAGGGTGAAGGATGCAGGGCCGCGTGAGCCTGCTGGTGATACTCCCACATGGTGGCGGCCGGCGAAGCGGTGGAGGAGGAGGCGCACGCAGCGGAGTCCGGCCGGTCGGCTGCGTCGTCCTGCGGCTGCCGGGGCATGAAATACTGGAGGTGCTCCTCGTCTGCTTGTAGATGCATAGCATGCGTGGATCGAACAAGGCGCAGTGGACTCGGTGGAGTGGACCAGAGGTCATGTGGGGGGGCCTATTTGTAGTCGATCATCGTAGGCGGTTGCCGGCGAGGATTTTGAGGAGGATATGCACACGTTGGCATGACGCAAGCATGCGGGAAGACATCATTCAGAATTTTGTCTCTTTTCTTTATTCTTTAAATATTGGTGCATTTGTATACTAGCTATGGAGTAGCCATGCTTTAAAAGTTTCAGAATATAA
Organism: Avena sativa; assembly: GCA_916181665.1. Taxonomy (NCBI): domain Eukaryota; kingdom Viridiplantae; phylum Streptophyta; class Magnoliopsida; order Poales; family Poaceae; genus Avena; species Avena sativa. Next base: position 261,673,183 of record OV702284.1, on the reverse strand, counting down.
GATTGTTATGATGTAGCGATTGTGATTATGTACTTTTAACAACTGTTTATGCAAATCTTGGTGAAGCAAGGGCTAGCTACGTGTAGGTAGGCCTAGATTATTCTGCTTTATTTCAAGTTTTGTGCAGTTCAGCTTCTTGAAAAAGTCTGAAGTATTGCATTTCATATTAGCTCCCTAGAGCCTAGAGGCGTTTCGCTTTATGTCGTCTCACCAACCCTTTCATGGTTCGGCGGCTAAACTAAATTCGTTATTATAGAAATACAGTACTATTCGCCCTTAAACTCTTAAATTTTTAGTTGGTCTCCCAACTCATTCTTCAGAAATTCTTAGTCCTTAAACGTCAAAAACTTCACACTGTCTTTGAATGCAAGACCACTATAAAAAAATACAATTTCAACTTATACAAGGCCACTATCTTTTTTCGAGAAGAACTAGTTAGTTTTCTACCTTATATGGTGGTGCTTAGAGCAAGATTAGCGGTCCATGTAAAACATACCGGCCTTTAAAACACGAGTAAGTGGCACGGTAAACATGTTTTATGGGTTGTCAAGTGCTGGCGCAGACCAGTCTCCGCAAACTCAACCCGTAAAATATAATATTCTCTTTTATGGGCTAGGGTTGCAGGTTCTGTTCGGCGCGCTGCCAATCTGGACCTGTAAAACAAGGGTTTTTGGCTGTTTTCCTCACTTTGCATATAAAAAACCATACAACACACATCATGTATTCGAATCAAATAAACACAGAATAATCATCCAAATTATTACAACAATGTTTAACGCAAATTACAACAATTTTTCATCTCACACGATCAAAAAAATAACAAATGTTCTCGCCGGGAAAAGTAGTTCATCTCACACATACAACAATGGCAAATGGAGTAAAAGAATGGTACATCATTGGGGCTGGCCATGCAACAACCAGTGGTGATCTATCAGATTTTTTTGGAGCTGATGATGAGTTTGGGGGTCTTCAATCCTCCGATGAGTTTCAAGAAAAGCTTCAAGGCGATCGGGGATTCTCTCAGGCTGCACTCGGGTACCAACATTGTCGTAGAAACATGGAAAGTTTAACCCTCTCTCATCCTCGAGGATCATGTTGTGTAGAATCACACAACAAGTCATGATGTCCACAAGGTTTTTTTTGTCCCAAAAGCGACCAGGACCCCGCACAATGGAAAATTTTGCTTGCAAAACACCGAAAGCTCTCTCAATGTCCTTGTGGGATGAATTTTGTGCCTTGGTGAAAATAGAAGCTTTTCTTGATAAGGGCTGTCCATTCTTCTCTTTAATGGATTTCACAAGAGTTGCCCACTCTGTATAAATGCCATCGGTCAAATAGTAGCGCATTGTGTACTCATTGTTCATGACTTCGTAGTTGCAAGTTGGGGCCTTGACCGTTAGCTAGTCTTGCAAATAAAGGAGATCTTTGCAAAACGTTGATATCATTGAGTGTTCCCGGTAAACCAAAAAAGCATGCCAAATCCACAAGTCCTTCGATGCCACGGCCTCAAGCACAATGGTAGGATCATGGTTTTTACCGCATTACATACCATGCCATGCCTTTGGGCAATTTTCCCATGCCCAATGCATGCAATCAAGACTACCAGTCATTCCCGGCCAACCCCTTTTTTCATTCATCTCAATTAATCCTTTTGTATCTTCCTCGTTGGGAGCTCGAAGGTACTTCTCACTATACAACCGGATGATCAACTTGGCAAACCTATGCACACACTCCGTTGTTGTATCTCTGCCAATGCGAAGGTACTCATCGGTGTAGTCAGCGGGAATGCCATAGGAAATCACTCGCATGGCAGCCGAGATATTTTGCCAAGCACTAAAACCGTTGCGCGAAGTAATCGAGTTGGCCTCACAATCTCTCACTATTTTCTCAAACAGGGACCAGTGCATTCGGTACCTTCTATAGAAGAGGCATGGTGGGTATGTTGGTACCTCCGCAAAGTAGTCCTGCATCAGCTAGGCATGTCCGAGCCCGCGGTTCCGCGGGATGCACATGCTTCCCATCTTTGACCCGAGCCTCCTATCCATCAGCAACTTGCGTTCCTCGAGTTCCTTGACGGCGAGGATGACGATCATGATCTCCGTGTCATCGTCTTGGAGAAGGTCATCGAGATCGGTCGGATGAGGATGAGGATGAAGACCAATCGGACATCAAAACATCCATGTCGTCCATGTTCACCTCCGAGCTCATCTACGAACGCACGACGCGGTCAAAATCTATCACGACGGCTGCATCTATCTTGCGAAATCTGACGGGAGAGATTCGTACCTTCCACGGCGGTGATGCATGCGCGATGAGCTTGTTCCTGCCGTATCCGGGCGTGGCGGGCTGCGGCGATCGAGGGAGGCGGGGCGTGGGCGGCGGCGCGGGCAGAACTGGCGGCAGCGAGACTCGAACTGGTGGCGGCGCGAGTGGAAGGGAAAGGGAAGGGGGTGACTGTAGTGGGGGTCGCGGCCAGTTTCCCCTCCCAACCCAAACAAGTCTGGGTCGATGAGCCAAACCCGGGTCGCCCCTATAATTTTTTTACAGTTTTGCCGGATCGGCGCCACGGAGCGGCCGGAAACCGTAAAGTAATAGTTATTATATGGGTTTGGGTGTTTTACAGGGACTGCTAGTCTTACTCTTATATGCGAATGTTGCATCTATAGGCATCAATGCAACGTGCTTAATTAACACGAAACACCAGCTTTTCTGCACGAATAACCATGCTGTTTATTAGTTGTCTTTTTCTCTTGGTATCTGAAAAATTGGATAGTGGTCTTGTATACAAAAATGAAGTACATTCGACTTAGTCACTACACACTACCATAGTATATCCCATCACGATCGGAGCAATTGAAACCTGATGGTATAAGAGGCTATAACATGCAGTTTTCATTGAAAGCCGAAAAAATTCTCTCCGACAAGTGAAATATCCTCGTGAAAATATTGACACTGAATATGTCAATATCTAAAACCAATGGCAAAAACACCACATTGGCTACTTCAGAGAGCCACAATCAAACTATACAACACTAATTTACTTGGGGTTGGCCTGGCTAGGCTTATATTTTGCACCAAGTTTCATGGCATAACCCTATCTCTCATTCTTCCTTTTGTTTTTCACTTCCTCACCCCGCAACATCCTTGTCAAAAACCCCAATCGCACCCTTCACTAGTTGCCACCACCCTTGTGATTCCATAGACCCCACTCTAAAAAGTCGTAAACGTCTCAAAGATAGAATTTCCCCTGTGCGTATTAAAGGAGGACGCGCCAGGATAGCCCACCGACAGGCTCAAAAGAACTCACCCTAAATCATGTACACGGTGCCGCCACATCAGCGGACACGTGCAAGTGTTGTATCCGAGTTGGACACTTACGTTTTCATGCCGCATGTGCAGAATACCCGTGTACGGACGTGCTTCGGGTCCATATGGGCTTTGGCGGGTAGTACATACGCGGTCTAAATTTTTGAATACCTATCATGCCCCCACGTGCGAAGAGGTATCGTTCGATCTAATCTTCCTCTTTCTTTTCGTTTCTTTGGAGGTCTATTGAATTGGAAGTCTATATTGTATTACTATAGCGATTTGTTTTCATGTTTAGGACAACAAATTCCCTTGTGGATTATGTAGTTTGGACATACACGATTTGGAATTATTTAGGATATTAGTGGCTGACGCAAACATATGGTATTTCATAGTGGTAGTACTTCATTCACTTTTGGAGCCCCTTTCTTATAAATAAAATCACCAGTTATAATAACATTTTTACTAGGATTTATGGTTTGGTTCGAAGAGTTGGTTCTAGTTACATTAAAAGCAAGCATCCAATCCTTAACAAAAACCATTAGTATTCTCATGTGGTAGTACTTAGGCCTGCATTTTGGTGAAGAAAATGCCTACACTTCCCAACAAATTTGATCCTAGCAGAGACCTACATTTTCTTTTTATTGGCAAACCTACTGAATTGGCCACTTTCATTTTAACAAGGTGTGCGCTCTTACCAGCTTAGAGAAAATTTCGTGTGACTTTCAATTTGGTCAATGATGATAAGCATAGTCTTTGTATTGATGGCCATTTTGAATTTGCATGATGAGATGAAGCATTAGAAATGATTATGCACACTATGTGAAATTGGGCATTCAATTTTATTAATAGTTGATTTATCTCTAAGACAAAGGAACACACGTTATTCCTTAATGTTAGTGCATTTCTATGAGAAGCCCATTTGCTTACTCTCATAGATAGGATTGTTCATGCCTATCTGTTTGGGCAATGATGACCAAATTTGAACTCTATTAACCAGGAACCTTGATTTTGGATGTTATGATAAGGATGGGCTAAATATTCTCAACAACATATGCCAAATTAGGATTTTGACATATATTGCTAATAGAAAGCTTAGATATGAGGCCTTACATATGGCCACTAACATTTTTGTATCTACATCCAAATTTTTCACTATTTATCTTGCAGTCACCGATTGTGATGTCTTATGACTACTTGGAATTTTCCATCATGGATTGGTAAGTTTTAGTTGAAATATCAAGATGACCTACTTTACTTGGTTAGTTTCCATATCTTCGGGACGATTTAGGTAACATGACATAAGAAAACACAAAATTGGATGCAGAGACTTCCATAAACCCATAAAATGGGTGTCATTGTCTTTGACACAAGCAAATTTTACCTATCCTAACGTCATCATTGGAAGATAGATTCATCAAATGGAATTATGCAATCTTCATACATATGATGCCACCATGCTATGTGAATTATAAATGTGGTGGAACACAAGGGAGACATGAGATGATGGTGTAATAATGAATAAATAGATTTAAGCTTTTTTCATTAAAGATAAGTAAAATGCAATTTGCATATTTATGACATAATTCATATATTGTGGCTTGCATGTCTTGACGTATGATTTTAAAATGGAACAAAATGATGAGATAATTTTTTTTACTTATGTGTGAGTGAATATGAATTTGAAAACGAAATAATTCCCGATTCTAGATAAACCAATGGAACATGGAAAAAATTGTGATATATTAGCATAGGTTACTATCAAATGAGGACCTACTCCAATGATAACCCATACCATGTGGTCCTTATTCTGCCGTCTAAATGAACTCGTATAGTTGTCTCTTGTCTAACTGCAAAGACCCATGGAATCAAGGGCTGCCCTACCCAAACAACACATGTATCTACAAGTAATGGTGAAAGGCCGAACTTTGGTCGACTAGAGGGGGTGAATAGAAGACTACCAATTTTTATCTTGTTATTCAAGTTTAGGCTTTGCAAGAAGTAAAGTTCTCTAGATGTACAACTATATGAGAAAACCTATATGCTAGAGAATAAACAACAAGCGATAGAACGGTAAAGGAGAAGAGTAAAGGTGTTGAGCGAGTAAACCGTAGAGTAGACGCGGAGATGTAATTCCCGTAGTTCACTTCCAAGAAAGCTACGTCTATGTTGGAGAGGTGTCAGGGCGACACCAGGTCACCGAGTGCCACAAAGGCCTCACCTTCTTATCCGGTGAGCACCACCACAAAGGTGGCCTCACAATCCACTAACCGGTGACCTTGAAGGCGCCAACCGAAACCTTTACAACAAGGTTGAGGGAGGATCTCCACAACTCAATTGGAGTCCCTCAACAACACCATGAAGCTTCATAACGCATGCCCTTAGCTCCGAGGATGCCCTACATCGTCTAGGGTTCCAAGAACCCAAGAGTAATAAGATCCACAAAGGATGGGGGGCGGGAATCAAAATTCCTTTGGTGGAAGTGTAGATCTCGGCCTCCTCTCCCACTCCTCCAAAGATAAAGAGGATTGAGTGGTTAGGGAGAGAGATCTAGGAAGATGAAGCTCTGGTATTAATGGAGGAGGGAGAAATTGAAGAGTTAAGATGGGATGTGGAAGAAGGGTTCCTTAAATAGGCCCCCTCCAAAAGGAACCGTTTGACTTTTTGTGACACCACTGGAAATTCTCGTGGGCGCTGGAATTTCCGCTCAGCCCACTGTCCAATGGCTAGAAAGCTGAAGGGGGCGCTCCAAAGTACGACCGGAAGTTCCGGTCAGCCTGAGCAGAACTTTCGGTGGTAGTTCCGGAGCAAGTTCCGATCTAGGTTCTGCCAAATACGATGTTTCAAAACAGAAACATATAGTACCTGGGCGGAACAAGGAGCAGAAATAAGGGGTCGCAACACACCTGACCAGAACTTCCGGTGGCTGGGCGGAACTATCGCTCAAGCTTCCAGCGGAAGAAGCTTGATAATGCCGGTCAAACTTCCGGTCAGGATAGACCAGAACTTGCAAAACGGAACTATCGGAGCAACTTCGGGTGATAGTTCCGCCAAATAGCACACTTCAATATAGAAGGATACAGAAGGTGGGCGGAACAAGAGCCGGAACTTCTGACACGGTGTGAGACCCTGGCACATGGCTCAATAGGATTGATAGGAAACCCATACAAATAAGTTGCAACTTCTTTTCCGGAAGCTCATTCGAAAAGAACTATAAGGTTAAGCGTGCTTGGCCTAGAGTAATTCTAGGATGGGTGACTGACCGGGAAGTGGGTACCGGGTGCACACGAGTGAGGACAAAGTGCGCATAAAAGACTAGTGTTGGTCTGTGGGGTTAGTCTAGAGATCCTATTGAGCTGCCAGTGTTGGGAATATGCCCTAGAGGCAATCATATATGATGAGATTTCCCATTGTATTCGTAAAGATATAAAGTTGTCCTTGTATAAACATCTGATGTGTATCATCGAATATGTGATTCGGTTGTGGAACTATGCATTCATGTTGTTTGTACTAAATGTCCTTGGTCATTGAGGTTGTGCTGGACACACAACTTAGACCAATGTGAAAGTTGGCTTGATGACCCGGTTCCACTTGTCATGGGCATGGAGATGCTATTCCAACTTACACAGATTCGGCTAAAGAGTTTAGCGAGTCGTATTGACCCATATTGAGGTACAACGAACAAGTTGTCATTTGTATATCTCAATCAATGTAATCCTTAGACCTGAGGTTATTGCATAGTCCGAGTTGAGGATCACCGACTTAGGTTCTATCAAACGTTGATCCGTAACTGGGCAGTTATAAAGGCAGACTTCGGGTCGACTAAGAATCAAGCGGCGTGATGTGAATAACCAAGATGGGATTTTGACCTTCCACTCGGAGAGATATTATCTAGGCCCTCTCGTGAGACATGATTCGAAAAGCATGGCCATGCACGACTCGGTTAAGTGTTAACCGAGGCGATCGACTAAGAGTTAGTCGGGTGAATCACTTATCTCAGATCAAGAAGAGAGTCGGACTATTTAAGGGATGAAAATTATTCGCCTATAGTCTGACAAGGTATATCGTGAGGCAAAAGGGACCCGGACGCAAGTCACATTGGAAAGGCAAGTCGTCATGACTCTTTGGTACTTGGGAGTCGGCACGTTCTGCTAGGAGCTGTTGCCGACTGATCGATTGTGAGTCGGACTCCAATCGTGTCCAAGTTGCCAAGAGCCTGCGGGGTCACACACTTAAGAGCGGGAGCAAGTTCGGATTGGATCTGAACTGGAAATCTAGTTGGGTTGGACCCGAGCCTGATTTGGACTGAGTCAGTGAGTCGGACTCAAAGGGACTAATATTATATGGGCTTTAGTGAATGGGCCACGCGAGCAGAGCCCACGTTCACTCCCTATATATAGTGGAGCACCATAACCTAGAAAGGTTAATCGTTGATCGGTTAGGTCATTCCATGTGTTGGAAACCCTAGCTCCACAACAGTCCTGCCGTCGTACCGAACCTAGCAGTTCGCCGCCGGTGCTCCTCCTTGCACATGTGGATACCAGCAGAGGTGATGTACGATCAGCACCAGGACGATTGGATCGCAAAGGACTGGACTGCATCAACTGACGCGCTTCATCAGTAATCTGCAACTGTGTGTCTAGTGGTAAACCTCATGGCCTTCTACCTCAGCTGGATCTTGGGATCACCATGTTAGAAGAATTTTTTGTTTTATCTCCGCGTGGCCCAACAGCCAGAAGTGACAGTCGTCGGTCCGTAGTGATCGGGGGTGTTAAAAGTGGTATCAGATCCGACCCTCGCGGTTACATGGGCGTGTGCGGGTCAGTGGCGGACATGTGTAGCATGGCGCGTGTGGCCCGGAGTGGACACGACATGGCAATGTGCCGGCACTGGACGCACAGACGTGTGCCAAGAGGGGACTTTCCTAGCTTGTGGTTGATCGACGAGGACGTCGATCTTCTAAGGGTGGGTGTATGTGAGACCCTGGCGCATGGCTCAATAGGATTGATAGGAAACCCATACAAACAAGTTGCAACTTCTTTTCCGGAAGCTCATTCGAAAAGAACTCTAAGGTTAAGCGTGCTTGGCCTAGAGCAATTCTAGGATGGGTGACCGACCAGGAAGTGGGTATCGGGTGCACACGAGTGAGGACAAAGTGCGTAGAAAAGACTAGTGTTGGTTTGTGAGGTTAGTCTAGACTCTAGAGATCCTATTAAGCTTCTAGAAGTGACAGCCGTCGGTTCGGAGTGACCGGGGGTGTTACACACGGCCAGCCCCGCAGCGGACACTAGGTGGAACTGCCGACGCGAGGCCGGAACTTCCGGTTAGGGTAAAAACAGCTCAAACAGCTCCCAAGAACTCTCTCTCGCTAAACAATAGGATGGTTGTGGCAGTGCAAGTAGGGTTTGTGCATGAAATGTGATTCCCCACAACCATCCAAGGTGGACCCCCTCTTGATAGTACGACGGCCTAAAACAACAAACCAAGAGAAAGGCAAAACACAAAGGGCGACGTCTTCACGAGTCGTCAAGAGATATGTCCACACGCTCCATAGAAATCAAATACGCCTGAAACACAAGCACCCAGTTAAACCACAAGTGGGATTGTCATCGACACCAAAACACTTAGGGAAACACAATGTCCTTTCAATCTCCCCCTTTTTGGTGCTTGATGACAACCCCATAAGATTTGCATATAAGATTAAAAAATAGATTTTTGTAACGGTAAGAGAGCCCCCCCTAGGTGTGTGCAAGATTTAGAGAAAATGCTTATGGCCTGCGAAAAACACACACATAAAAGGATCCCCCTTACCATTACAAAAATAGCACAACTACAAAGATACAAGACGAAAAGGGATACATAGGGACATAGCTTTGCACCAACATATATATGGTGAGAACCACTAAAAGAGAGGAGATCAAATATAATTCTCCATCATATACAAACATCCATAAGAATACCATAAGAATTGATGAGTCCATACTTGCATCATGTTTCATATTATTATTTTGCACTATAGTGGTAGGATCTTGGTATTTTATAGCGCTCGCGTGCATCTTTTATGTCTATTTTCACCAGGATCGGGACGAATGATGGATACGATGGACACAACTCTTGGACCAGTTGTACTGGAGCGAAAAGGAGTCAAAGACAACGTAAATCGCTAATTTGGGAAATATCAATAATACCAGAAGAAAACCCGAAGCGAGCAAAGCATACTGAAGGTTTAACGACCAACTATACAGCGGGAATACTTTTTCCGGATGTATAGTTGGCTCCGCCACCGCCTCCTCAAATAGTTTCACCTCATGCAACTGGATCGGAGAGACGACATACATAACACCCATAAATTGCTAAAAACCTCACCTCCGAAAGGGATCTGGAGGGGGAACTTTCCCTAGGGATCCATCTTCGCCCTAAGTAGATCTGGGAGGCCAAGGCATCGATCTCCATCTTCATCATTCGCTGTATCACCATCATATCCATCCATCCCATCTAGATCTTTTTGTAATTCTCGTACTAGTTGTGGATTTACAAGAACTATTCATCTATAATTGTTTCCATTATCATTGCCATGATGTTGTTTGCCTCCATGTCTGAGTAGATTATTAGTTCTTGGGGAGATGGATAAACCCTAGCATATGACTAAGATAAAATAGAGATTATTATGTTATAAATCATTATGTATATGTGTTAATTCTCTTCATCTTGATGTTGAGAGTTGTGCACCTCTTTAATATTTGCCTCTTATGGGGACTTGATGCAGGGGATTACTTGTTGGTAGACGGAGGGATGATAACACTTACTGTGACTATAAAGCTATTGTAATTCCTTACATAATAACTTGGGTAAGCAAGGAGAACTCATTAAGCCATGTCCATGCCACGGGAGAAATCCCTTAATAGCGAGATAATATGATTGATGTCTTTTATCTATCAGCTGTGGTTATGAAGGATGATGTGAGCAGTGGTTGCTACCTATTCGTTCATGTATGGATCTCCTCCCACATACATACATGTCATGAGAATATTTGTTATGATAATCTTGATTACTCAGTTTAAATTGCTAGCGGTGTATCCACCACTCCCCGAGAACGCCTTTTCCCCTATTGTAGTTCCAAGCTTTCTTACATATGCCATTCCTACTTTCTGCATTAAGTTTTACTTTACTTTATTTAATTGCTTTGCTCAATCAAAAATCCAAAAACAATTCAACTTTTCTTTCATCTTAAAATTATTCCTTGAGTACTTCGTCTTGTTTTAGTTAAAAGCACTTTAGTCTCTCGCCTACTTCTCCCTGTGGGATCGATATATTTATTTCGAAACTAGCTACAAACGATCTGTGCACTTGCAGTCATCAAGAATATCATATCACATAGTAGCACAAATAAACAAGGTCCACAAACACACATAAGATAGAGGAAATGTCCATGAGAATGAAAGAATCAAAGAAAAAGCAAGCTCGTGACAAGGCCCATGCAAATCCCATGGCAACCTAATAGACATCTTTCTCTCCCTTTGGCATCAAGATGCCAAAAAGGGAAGAAGGACCAAACTATGCACCCCAACCACTGAACGGAGGAGGAGGAGGCTCAGGGACCCAGGTGGCGTCGGTCCAAGCGGACAGAGGGGGACCGGTTACTTAATCCTCAAAATCTGATCATCTGCAGTTGTCATTGACCCACTGATCCTTGGGCATGGTGAAAGATCTAGACTCGGGGGAACAAGGAATAGTGAGCTTATCCATGATTGCCTTCTGCCTCTGAACACTGTGCCTCCGATGAACATAGGATTTATACTCACGGTCTTGCAGGAAGCAGAATGTATTCTTGACCTTTAGCAGTTTCTTCGCCGAAGATGGCTGCCTCTTGAATCTAGGGGAAGGGGATCTCTCAGTGTGACCAGCTGCACTGGATCCTACATGCTCCAAAGCACCAGCCTGATCACTCTCTGTCTTCCAAATGGCAGCTTCCTTTTTAGCTTGAGACCGGGGTTGCTCATGTTTCATCACTTGAAACTTCTTCTCTTCATGGATAGTGATGTTGTCTTGTGGAAAACGATACCAAGTGGCTTCCCTCCACTTGGCATTGATAAGTGTCTGGATGTAGGGAGCATAGGGGCAGGAAAGCTTCTCAATCATAGCAAGCCAGATTTCATGGTAGAGATATTCCATCACATCAAGCTGCTCTTCAGAATCCTGGTGGCGATAAGTCTGGTACAAGAGGTCAATCTCAAATGTATGAATCTGATCAAAGTTGACAGCCTCAGGAGCAATGGTGTTTTGGTAGACCTTGCGCGTGATATCATAGACTAGCTGGAGATGATTGGTCTGACCACACACACCCCAACCCTCAATGTAGAGAGGCTCCAAAACCTCAGGATCATAGGCCTTATCAAAGTGACATCGCCAACCATTAGCCCGCTTGCCCGGTAAGATGGGATAGCCAAGAAGTGTAGCAAATTCCGACCACTTGGCAGTCAACATCTGGTTCTAAGACATCCACTTCATGGTGACAAAACAGGGTTACTATCCATGTGAAGGGTAGCGAAAAACTGAGTAACAACCCTCTCATCATAGTTCTGACGATGCTCCATGATCTTGATCAGCCCAAACTTCCTACACAACTCAAGAGCCTCCCCAAGTACTACGGCTTGCTCTCCATATGAGCCACATTGATATACTTTTGAGGGGAAACCACAGACTTCTGCTTGGTGCAATAGATCTCAGTATATATCTCCTCTTGCCGACGAGTATAGAAGAAGGCATCACCAGACAAAGGATCACGAGGAGCAAGATAAGGATCCACCCTGCGAAACTCATCATAGGTTTTCTGTGGCCACTTGGAGATCTTCTTCTTGTTGGCACCAGGCCTAGTGTAGTCTTATTCTTCTGAGAGGCCAGCACGGGCCTCTTTCCTTCAGCCTCGATAGCACGACGTGTAGCGGCTGATCTATGACGAGCAGTCTGAGTGGTGGGGCGAACAACTTCTAGATCTTCTTCATCAATCTCCAGAGGAGGACCTGAGTGAACATGGGTATGCTTGCCACCACGGGAACCACCGAGCCCTGAGAAGAAAGCATAAGGTATGGAGGGAAGGGAGGTGAAGTGCACAAGTTTGATGGAAGAAACAAAAGGAGATTGAAAAAGATACATAACATGAGTCATGTATTGTGCGTCGGAAGTTCCGATGAGCTACCAGAAGTTCCCGTGAGGAGGAGCTTATCGGAAATTCTGCTCGGGACTCACCGGAAGTTCCGGTGAGCCCACAAACTGGGCAGTTCATCAGATCTAGAATGCAAGAACACCGATTCATAGTAATGTATCGATTCAATCTACTCTAGCAGGGTTACCTAGGCCTACCAAGATCTCCTTAAGTAGTTCTAGCCGAAGAACATGCCTAGACATGGTGAGTCCTAACTCAAGCAATGGAATGAGCAAGATCTCCATCAATGGAGAGAGTTCAGGGCAAATAACAGAGTCCATGGTGGGAGATCGAGGTGGGGAATATTCCCACAGAGCAGATCTAGACGAGGTGGCCAGAGACAGAGGGTTTGGCGACGCCTCCACGGGGTGGTCTTCACTGGAGGCTGCTCCCTGTAAAGAACGGGTCTATGAAGAAAGAAGGGGATGCCCCCGATTTCTTCCTGGGCCCGCACTTTATAGGTCGAAGAGCACCACCAGAAGTTCCGGTTATAGGACGGAAGTTTCGGTAACCCAAAATTTCCAGGCACAGGCAGTAGTAACCACTCCGGGAAGAAGTTTCGGTGAGCTTCTCCTGGGCCGGTACTTCCGGCATCTGGTCGGAAATTTCGGTGACACCAGAAAAAATTTCCTAGGTTTGAAATGAGGCAAGGAGGAACTTGTGCATGGACAAAAAAAGGCTAGAGGAAGGGAAGAAAGGCCTGGGATAGAGAGCACAAACTGTGAATAAGCAAAAGACGAACAGCACCAAAAAAAGGCTAGAGGAAGGGAAGAAAGGCCTGGGATAGAGAGCACAAACTGTGAATAAGCAAAAGACGAACAACACCAGAAAAACAAAAGGAATCAAAAAGGCAAACAAGAGGGAAAACACACAAAGAACACAACAAGTCGGTGGCTGAGGAAACCTTATATATGAGTAAATTTGGCTTCACACAGCGAAGATACATCTTGGGTTCATTACCAAAACTTATCATTGAAACTAGTTTGATATCCTTGAGAGATCTTAGAGGATGAATACATTAATGTGCGCATAATAGGGAGAGTGTTTGTTCATAAGAGGAACTACACTCCCCCTAAATCCATGCCTACATCCAAACAAAGATATTCATTGAGACACGGGTAGGTGTGCAAGTTACTCAAATCTATGATATTTAGTTCATGCTTTAACTCTCGGAACCTTGATTTATCAAGGGGATTCATGAAAAGATCCACGAGATTGGCCTTGGTGGGAACATACTCCAATGAAATATCTCCTCTTGCAACATGATCCCGAATGAATTGATGACGAATCTCAATATGATAGGGTTGTGTTGCATCGGGTTGTGAGCAATCACGATTTCACTCTCATTATCACAAAGGGGAGGCACATTGTCAAAAGATAGTTCAAGATCCTTCAAAGTTTCCTTCATCCATAGCAATTGAGCACAACAACTTGCCACAGAAATGTACTCAGCTTCGACAGTGGACATAGACACGCAGTTTTGCTTCTTGAAGGACCAACACACCAAGGATCTCCCAAGAAATTGACAAGCACCAGAGTTTGACTTCCTTTCCACCTTGTATCTTGCCCAATCCGAATCCGTGTAGCCAATGAGGTCAAAGATAGCTCCCTTGGGGTACCATAAAGTGAAGTTTGGGGTATGAACCAAATATCGAAAGATTCTCTTGACCGCCACCATGTGACTTTCTTTTGGTGCATCTTGGAATATTGCACACATACCCACACTCAACATAATATTCGTTCGGGATGCAAAAAGATAGAGCAAAGAACCAATCATAGAGAAAAAAAGCTTTTGATCCACATCCTTACCCTTGGGATCGAGATCAAGATTAACCTTTGTGGGCATGGGTGTCTTGGCACCTTTGACTTGATCAAACCTGAATTTCTTGAGCATGTCTTGAATGTATTTGGCTTGATTGATGAAGGTGCCCTTTCTCAATTGTTTGACTTCAAATCCAAGGAAGAACTCCATCTCACCCATCATAGACATCTCGAAGCAGTCGGTCATGAGCTTAGCAAAATCCTCATTAAAAGCTTTGTTAATAGATCCAAAGATAATGTTATCAACATAGATTTGGCAAACGAACAAGTGTCCTCCAACTCTCTTAGTAAAAAAGAGTGGGATCAATGAGGCCTACTTCGAAACCACGGTCTAGAAAGAGCTCTCGAAGGCAATCATACCACACACGTGGGGCTTGTTTAAGGCCGTGCCTTGTCGAGCTTGTAGACATGGTTCAGGAAGAGAGGATCCTTAAAGCCCAGAGGTTGCTTGACGCAAACCAACTCTTTCAAAGGAAAATTAAGGAAAGAACTTTTAACATCCATTTGTTGCAGTTTGAAGTTATGATGAGTGGAAAAAGCAAGAAGCATATGGATAGAATCAAGGCGAGAAATGGGGCATAAGTCTTATCATAATCGATGCCCTAAACTTGTGAGTATCCTTAGGCAACTAAACTTGCCTTGTTGCGAACGACTATCCCATTGGCAACACGCTTGTTCTTGAAAATCCACTTGGTCCCAATGACATTTTGACAATCTTTAGGCTGCTCCACCAAGATCCATACTTTGTTTCGCTTGAAGTTGTGAAGTTCTTCATTCATTGTGTCAAGCCAATCATCATGTTCAAGGGCCTCAAATACTTTCTGTGGTTCGACATGAGATATAAAAGCACGGTGAGAGCTAAAGGAGGCTAATTGCCTCCTAGTAGTAGAACCCCTATTGAAATCTCTATAAACATTATTAAGGATATGTCCATCTTTGATGAGCTTGGCGAGGCGATATGCTTGACAGCGGGCTTGGGTCTCAAGACGATATTCTTGAGCAACCACTTGGTCATTACCACCATTTGGGTCCACGCCTTGACTATAAGCACGAACTAGAGGATCACCTTCATCAATATCGACCAAGCATGAGTCTTCATCATCATTTGGAGAGGATGGGCCTTGATCAATAATAGCTTGTCCTTGTTCTTGACAAGCTTGACCTTGGGAATTGTCTTGAGTTGGAGCCCCATCTTGGGGAGGTAGATGTTGTTATGAGGAGCTTGGAGACCGGGGCTTGAAGAGTCATGAGCACGAGGATCTTCGGAAGAGATTGAAGGGTCTTGAGCAAAAATGATTGGTCCTTGAGGGGCAAGATGACCTTGTGAGAGTGAGGGCTCCACTTGGTTAGAGATTGGTCCTTCTCCTTCGACCACAAGAGGTTCCTCAATGGGGCAGAAGAATCCCACACCCATTCTTCTTATGGCTTGGGGAGGAATTTCATCACTTGGATCACGAACACCATCTTGCGTTACAAGAGACTCATGATCTTCATCAAACTTCACATTGCTCGTTTCTTCAACTCTTCCATTGGCTTTGTTGTAGACTCTATAAGCATGAGAGCGACTTGAGTACCCAACGAAAATCCATTCTTGAGTCTTTGATTCAAACTTGGACAAACAAACTCCTTTCTTGAGAATGTAGCATTTGCAACCAAACACTCAAAAGTAGCTAACATTGGGCTTGACCCCGGTGAGCAGCTCATATGGTGTCTTGTTATTTTTCTTGCGAAGGTAGATCTAGTTGGTGGCATGGTAAGCGGTGGGTATGGCCTCAGCACAAAAGTTGTATGGAGACTTGAATTTCGCCAACATGTTACGAGCTTCATCCATCAAAGTACAGTTCTTCCTTTCGGCCACACCATTTTTTGGGGGGTATAAGGAGTGGCATATTGATGCTTAATCCCTTCATCACTAAGGAACTCATCCAAAGTGTAGTTTTTGAACTTGGTGCCATTGTCACTTTGGATGGAGAGAATGGGTGCATTATGTTGGCGTTGAACCTCATTAAAAAAGTTGATGACAGTTTGTTGAGTTTCACTCTTGAACTTGAAGAATTACACCCAAGTGTATCTTGAGAAACCATCCATAATAACCAAGCAATACTTATTTCCACCAAGACTATCGTGAGATGGAGGCCCAAAAAGATCCATGTGGAGAATTTCAAGCACCTCTCTGTGGTGATTTGATTAAGAACCTTGTGAGGCATCTCATGCATCTTTCCTTCAATACAAGCCCTACACACAAGATCTTTGGCAAAATAAACATCGTTAATACCAAGGATGTGGCCCTCGAAGTTAAGTATTTGCAAAGTCCTCATGTTGACATGGGCTAGGCAGCGATGCCACAACCAGCCCTTGTCAGCCTTAGCATAGAGACATAGAGCATGTGGGGTGGTGGTCCCTGAAAAGTCCACCACATACAAGTCATGCTCTACATACCCTACAAAAGCCACCATGAGGGACTTGCTCCACATGAGGAGCACAAAATGCTCATTAAATAAAGAAGAAAGACCCATAACAGCAAGAGCACGAACTAAGAGGAGATTGTAACCAAGGGTTTTGACAAGCATGGCGTCAACCAAGGATACATCCCGGGTTACCACCACTTTGCCAAAACCCAATACCTAAGAACTTGTTTTATCACCGTAGGAGACCATGGTGTTTGCAAGATTAGGCCTTATCTCTGACATGATGGACTTGCTCCCGGTCATATGACATTGTTTTCCCTAAGTGTTTTGGTGTTGATGACAATCCCACTTGTGGTTTAATTGTGTGCTTGAGTTTCAGGTGTATTCGATTTCTATTGAGCGTATGCACATCTCTCTTGAAGACTCGTGAAGACGGCGCCCTTTGTGTTTTTCCTTTCTCTTGGTTTGTTGTTTTAGGACGCCGTACTATCAAGAGGGGGTCCACCTTGGATGGTTGAGGGGAATCATAGTTTCATGCACAAACCCTACTTGCATCGCCATAGACATCCTATTGTTCAGCGAGAGAGAGAGAGAGAGAGAGAGAGAGAGAGAGAGAGAGAGAGAGAGAGAGAGAGTTCTTGGGAGCTATTTGAGCTATTTTTACCTTGACCGGAAGTTCCAGCCCCTCTTCGGAAGTTCCACCTAGTGTCCGCTGTGGGGCTGGCTATGTCAGAAGTTTCGACTCTTGTTCCGACGTTAGTTCCGACCAGCTTCTGTATCCTTTTGTATTGAAGTGTGTTATTTGGCGGAACTATCACCATAAGTTGCTCAGATAGTTCCGTTCTGCAAGTTCTAGTCTACCCTGACCGGAAGTTGTGACCGGCACTATCAAGCTTCTTTCGCTGGAAGCTTGAGCGGTACTTCCACCCAGCCGCCGGAAGTTCTGGTCAGGTGTGTCGTGACCCCTTATTTCTGCTCCTTGTTTCGCTTCATGTTCCTCCTAGGTACTGTATGTTTCTGTTTTGAAACACGGTATTTGGCGGAACCTGGATTGGAACTTGCTCCGGAAGTTCCGCTCAGGCTGACCGAAACTTCCAGTCGTACTTTGGAGTGCCCCCTTCAGCTTTCTAGCTGTTGGACGGTGGGCTAAGCGGAAATTCTGGCGCCCCACTGGAATTTCCGGTGGTGTCGCGAACAGTCAAACAATTCCTTTTTTGAGGGGGCCTATTTAAGGAACCCTTCTTCCACCTCCCATCTTAACTCTTCAATTTCTCTCTCCTTCATTAATACCAGAGCTTCATCTTCCTAGATCTCTCTCCCTAGCCACTCAAACCTCTTGATCTTTTGAGGAGCGGGAGAGGAGGCCGAGATCTACACTTCCATCAAAGGAATTTTGATTCCCTCCACCCATCCTTTGTGGATCTTGTTACTCTTGGGTTCTTGGAACCCTCGACTGTGTAGGGCATCCTTGGAGCTAAGGGCATGCATTGTGAGGCCCTGTGATGTCGTTGAGGGCCTCCAATTGAGCTGTGGAGCTTTCCCCTCAACCTTGTTGTAAAGGTTTCGGTTGGCGCCTTTAAGGTCACCGGTTAGTGGATTGTAAGGCCACCTTTGTGGTGGTGCTCACCGAAGGAGAAGGTGAGGCCTTTGTGACACTCCGGTGACCTTGTGTGGCCCCGACACCTCTCCAACGTAGACGTAGCTTCCTTGGAAGTGAACTACGGGAATTACATCTCCACGTCTACTCTCCGATTTACTCGCTCCGCACCTTTACTCTTGTCCTTTACCGTTCTATTGCTTGTTGTTTGTTCTCTAACATATATGATTGCTCATCTAACTATATATCTAGAGAACTTTACTTCTTGCAAAGCCTTATCTTAAATAACAAGATAAAAAATTGGTAGTCTCCTATTCACCCCCTCTAGTCGACCAAAGTTGGACCTTTCAAATGGGCTTTTGGAGCTGGCTACGATAGCCTATTTTGTTGTAGTAAATAAATTAAAACTAGAGAAAAACGCAACTCAAACATTCTAGCAAAATAAAATATTATACTAGTATTATTTTCTAAAAGATTTTGGAATTGATAAAATAAAAAATTCTAGAAACAATGGATTTTATTATCGAAAAACAATTTGTTTTAAATTCTCATTTTCACAACCTTTTTTTAATTATTTTTATCCAATTTACCATATATCTTCCATTTTTCTTACCTAAACAAAGCAATTTGTAAAAAAATCGCTTCCCATATAATAGTTATTATTATTTTTATAATTTTAGAATAACTTTGAAATATCGTATCTTGTTTTGTCTTCTGTTGACTGGTCTGCACCATGTGTGGAATCACCATCACACTGCGAAGCCACTTTCGATGAGTGAAATGAATAAATCGACTCGAGGGACCAAGAACTTATGGAATTCAAGACGAAGGACAAACTAGAATTTGACAATAGTATAGGGACCATGATTGTTCATTGGGGGGGGGGGGGGGGGGGGGGGGCATCAACCATCAACTTCATGTAGATTCCAAGATGCATGCGTAAACCAGAGAATGGTTACTTTGATTCGGTTCTCTTGCGATGTTAATCACCTGGTCCAGAAAACGGATTAGAAGATACAATTTGAATTCAGAGGGAAAGCAAGAAAGCCATCATAACCTGGCAGCCTTCTCTCACATCGACTATCACCACATCATTAGACGATGGACGATGCCAGGATGTTCCACGAAAGGTACTTTTCGAACGCTCCCACAGTCCCACGGATGCAGGTTAATTTCCATCCTGGTGCACACGCTTCCGACGCACGCGGTTTCCTGCAACGAAAGCACCATCACTATATATTCCAATCTTTTTCGTGATGAAAGGAGAGCCATAATTCCAGGTTAATACTCGCACAACCACCGCAGTTAGCACAGCAACCCTCGCTCTATGGTTCCCCAAAACCGTTCCATGCTCGATCTGCACCAAACGATTCCTGGGAAGAAAGACAGATTATGCTGTACGTTTTTACAGGAACAAGAGTACAAGATTTGCCTTTGGGAGCGGGGAGATCTACACCATACGAGTTAGGTAAAAGGAGCTAGCCACGCTCAACTTGTAGGGCGTCATATCACGTCACTCTGGAATTCGGCACATATTTCCTCTCGTGCTGACCTTTTCTCCAACTTTATACTTTGTCAATGGCAGGTGATGTCTTTATCGTTTCTGAATGAATCCATGGACCTCACAGCTCGATCAGGGTTGAAGAGGAATATTCTCAGACAACGGTAAGCAGCAGTCACTTGGCTGGCTCCCTGGTCTTGTTTGCACTCGAGTGGGTCAGAGTGTGGCTCAGTGCCATTGGCATGCATGGAGATGGAGGGCTAGCTAGCTGCAGCTTACGGATCTTCTTCTCTTGTTAGTTCCCTACTCACTCACTGTGCCACCTTGCCTTGATCTCTCTCGCTCAGTGACAGTGAGCATTGGAGCAGTGAGTGCAGTGCCTCTTGGACTGGAAAGAGCCCGCCGGCCGGCCGTAGGGTTGGTGGGTGACGGTGGTGGCGTCGGTAGTGGGTCTGATGCGAGGTTTCAGGGCTGCAATCCATTGCTTCCAGACCCTTTTGAGTTATATGAGGTGTGTCATGAATGGGAGGAAAGGCCGGAGCCTGCAATCTGAACACAGATTAAAATCAACGGCAGGTCGGTTGAAAAGAGAGCAACGGGCGAACAGCATGACATGTTGTCTGCTTTCACTAAATCGGGAGGGATAAGGCCCCATCTCTGGTCTGGGAGTTATGAACTACTATATATTTGTGACTCTGTAGTAGTAGTAGTATATTTTATCATCATTTGCAATGTTCAGGATCATATATATCCTGTAATATTAGAATGAGCTAACACATATGCGTGTACAGGTCCTGAAGTTATTTTCCTTGGGCCTCCCTTTGATCTAAGAATGCATTTCTTTTCTTAACGAAGCAGTAGCCTGCATATATATATATTTCCATTTAGAGAAAGAAGTTTTCGCATCTACAACACCCCACTGGACCACCGACATTCCATTCAGGTTACAACCAAAGTGTCATCACTCAGAATTGCCACAAAAAATCAACTATTCAGCTAGTGCAAACAGTCTGAGAATCAATGATTCTTGTATAGTTGTGTTAAAACTAGAACTCGAAACGATGGACTCACACCCCGGCACATGGCGAGTAAAATAGGACGTAGTGGAGTGTAAGTTTAAACTATGTCCAATCACAAGCAGCATGCCTCAAATAACCTTTCTTCATACCAATAATGTACTGGGACCCACATATATTCTAGAAAATATTTAAGACAGGTTATGAATTTGGTAACAAAACTTCTAGTGGGAAAACCAGAATTGCTGAAGAGACACTTGTCAGCGTAAGAACATTTGGTCCACACTCAAAATGGCAGAAACATTGGCTTCTATAACCTGTAAAGGTAGAAAAATAATACCACTACTTGCGAGTTACAACTCTTTGATTTCTTCAGCACTAGACAGGGAAGAGTGGTGGACGCTCGCAAACAATTACCGTGACGTCCACTCCAACTATATAATCCTTACAATATTCTTCACTGATCACCGCCCTGATCTGACCATAAACATTGGCATTCTGAATAATATAATCAGAGGAAGAGGGATGCACGCTCCGATAGTTATCAGTAAACTGGAGGCCTTTGTTAGATAATCACGTGTCCTACACGTATTGGAATTGCAGTTCGAATAGGTGTAGGTGTCCAAGTACTATACGTATATGTATTAGACTAGGTTTAGCTATCGAGTCGGTTGTCTAGTCTTGGCATATATATATGCGTGTATCCTAGCTTGTTAACCACACCGTGATCGTGGAGTTGAGCAATACAAGAGAGAAAGCAAGGCTCGACAAGAGCCTTTGGCAATCAAAGTTGTTTTGCGTGAGCGTGCGTGAGTGTACTAGTTAGATCAAAAGAATCGATCGGCTAGCAGCACGTGCATCTCGGCGGAAGTTATCGGATACGTGTGTGTCGTCTCGTCGGAATTTCCTCGTCGGTGTCGTCGGAAAGTACTCGGCGGCAGGGGCTGTGCTAACAATTGGTATCAGAGCCTCGTGGAGGATCTCCTAGTAACGGGAGGTCATGACGAAGGAGGTGGGCGAGTATTCTGGTGCGGCTGCGGGTGCACCGGTGTCGATGCAGTATCCGCGGTACAGCCGTGACAACTACACGGTCTGGGCGGTCCAGATGGAGTGGGCGTTAGAAGGCGCCAGACTCTGGGAGGCTGTCGATCCAGGCGGCGACGAGTTCAAGAAGTGCGCGTCAAAGTACCACCTAGACCGACTAGCACTCACGGCCATATGCTCGGTGGTGCCAACGGATCTGATGCAACACCTGATCTCGAAGAAATCTGCAAAGGAGGTGTGGGATACGCTCAAGACGCTAAATCTTGGGCACGAGCGCGTCCGTGAGGCGACCCTGCAAACCTTGCAGAAGAAGTACGAGAATCTGGAGATGGGAGAAGATGAGACGCTAGACGCTTTTGCTTCAAGGGTCGCTACACTGGTCAATAGGATTCGCGGACTTGGCGAGAAGCTGGATGAGATCTCTATTGTGAGGTGTTTCCTCCGTGTGGCGCCGCCGCGTTACTCACCCGTTGTCTCGGCGATCGAGCAATGCGTTGATCTCAAGACTCTCACGATGGATGATCTAGTTGGACGGTTCAAGGCGCACGACGAGCGGATGAAGATCACCTATGGCGACGCGAAAGTGGATGAGCATCTCATGCTTATGGCTCGAGCGTTGTTCGCCAAGGAGAAGAAGGGCGATAAAGCATCCGGCAGCAGGAGTGATAGAGAAGATTCTCGCCCAGCGAAAAAGCATATCGCATGGGAGGACGAGGACGAGGCTCCGCCGCGGAGGAAGTTTGACATCAAGAAAGTAAGATGTCATAAGTGCCGCGAGCTCGGTCACTTCAAGAAGGATTGCAAGAAATTGTCGAAGGAGAGGGCTCTCATCGCCCAGGAAGGAGTTGATGATGGACCGATGATGCTGATGCTCGAAGTAACTGAGCTGAAGGATGAGGAGGATCCTCCATCACCGGGTACGGAGATTGTGGCGCAAGTGGATCACGATCTACCGTGTGTGGATCACGAGAAACGGAGTGCCCCGTTTCTGCGTGAAGCCACGTTTGAGGCAAGTGAAGCTTCAGAATCTGATCATGGCGATCTATGCGTTGGAATTTCACCTGCAACTCCGTCCGGCAATAAGTTCTTCATGCTTGCGGTGGATGATCATAGTAAATACATGTGGATTGTGTTGCTGAAAAGTAAGTATCAAGCACAACAAGCATTCGAGAAGATCAAGGAAGCCGAAGAGTTTAAGGTGGAGGCGAATATAAGAGCTCTACGCATTGATCAGGAAGGCGAGCTGCATCAAACCGTGTTGACCATGGCACGGAGGATGATGAAGAGTAAAGGTTTGCCAGGAAACTTCTGGGGTGAGGCAGCTGTGTATTTGCTGAACATGGATCCAACTGAGAGTGGAGTTAGTATGACTCCGTATGAAGGATGGTACGGACGAAAGCCCTCGATTGATCATCTTCGTACTTTTGGATGTGTGACGCATAAGGTGAATCAGAGTACTCCAATGATCATGACAGGCTATGAAGGCTCGAAGGGATACCGTTTGTGCAACCCCTATACCAATAAGGTGGTTTTCACGGACGACGTAGTCTTTGAGGAAGAGAAATCATGGAATTGGGGCTCCAAGGAACCGGAATATTCATCTTTTCACATCACGTGGGATCTTGAGTATGAAGAAAATATGGATCAGCGAAGCTTATCTTTGTCAGCAAATTTGGACCCAGAAGAGATTGAAAGCCTAAGCGATGCTTTAGGCGTGGACACCAGGCCAGAAGCACTAGGGATACTCCCAGATGAAGAAGTGTCCGGAGAAAAGGCTAGTCTGTGGTCAGAAAAAACGGAGATAGAAGTGTTACGTTTAGCTCATCATCTGCTAGTACAGGAGGTGATGATCCACGTGAAGAGCTTGGGGCAAAGGAGTGTCCAGAAGTGAAAGGGCCATATGATGTGGTGGCGAGTCAAGAAATTGGATCAGAAATAGGCATGCAGGATACGCTGCATGTAGAGCCGTTGGCTCCAGGAGCTCTACGTGGAGGCACACAAGGTTCAGAAACTGAAGAAACAAGCGCGTTATCGGACGCAGAAGAGTATGTCGCAGAGCCTCCGATTGCACTGGAGCTGAGACGACTATGACCGACACGAGCACGCATACGAAGCGTGTTGGACTACTACCCAAAGAAGACACTTTGGATGATAAATAATTCGGTGACGATGAACTATACAAAGGACTGTTTGTTCATCAAGGAACCGGTGAAGACCAAAGACACGGTCATGGACGACATCGACCAGGAGAACACAGAAAAGAAGGACGCGGACGAAGAGGGTCGACGTGAAGCTATGGAGAAGCCGACAAAAGCAATGTCGGTGACATGGGTGCCGAGGAAGAGGGCGGCGAAAGCAATGCCGTGGATGACGCCCGCGAGGAGCAGCTGGCGCATTTGGGACCCAGGTCGATGTAAAGAAGCACATCGTGATTAGGGAGTGATTGTTAGATAATCACGTGTCCTACACGTATTGGAATTGCAGTTCGAATAGGTGTAGGTGCGTATATGTATTAGACTAGGTTTAGCTATCGAGTCGGTTGTCTAGTCTTGGCATATATATATGCGTGTATCCTAGCCTGTAAACCACACCGTGACCGTGGAGTTGAGCAATACAAGAGAGAAAGCAAGGCTCGACAAGAGCCTTTGACAATCAAAGTTGTTTACTAGTTAGATCAAAAGAATCGATCGGCTAGCAGCACGTGCATCTCGGCGGAAATTATCGGATACGTGCGTGTCGTCTCGTCGAAATTTCCTCGTTGGAATTTCCTCGTCGGTGTCGTCGAAAAATACTCGGCGACAGGGGTTGTGCTAACAGCCTTCAGGGGCCAGCTACCTATAACTGGTTGTCTCATCAACCGGAAGGAATGATTTGAGAGGGACAGCAGGCACTTTTCATTAGGCTCTTGTTTAGCGAGGGATAAACAACTTTGGACTGCATTGTTAGAAAAAAAAGTTTAAAATGCCGCCACCTTATCCCCATCCGTGGTGCAGGACACCCATTCTGCACTCCAGATAGTTAACTGAAAAAGCATGGACAAGAGAATTTTTCCATTGCAGGCTCAAGACTCAGTGTCAAATGGTCATTGGGGTGAGATGTCAACCTAAGTGGGGTGGCAAAAGTTTTCAACTTGAGCTTCGACAAGAGACAGGAAGAATCACCACCCCCACCGCCTTCCCTCTCTATCCTATCCACATTTACAACATGATTAAGAAGAGCAGAAGACCATAACAGAGGAATTCAGGGCCATCACGCCTACTAATAAAGCTCCTTTTTTAGGCGAACTAATAAAGCTCCTCAAGTGGTTCTATTATATCTATGTGAATGACTACACAAGGACCCTCCACCTTTATGAAAGGGAGAGAGACAAAACAGGGATAGGCAGCATTAAGCACGCGCGTCATATATTCTAGTATAGAAGAGGCAAAGCATATCATCAGCGAGGCCAAGCATACGGTGAACCTAATGACATGCAAATAAAGGGGTTTACTTGTTAACTCTAGGTTGACCTTGCTGTGAAATGTGTCAACCACTAGAATAATATAAGAATAGAAGCCTGAAGGCAAGGACAATCAGCTCACTCCCCCTTGATTTGAAAGATTGTCAAGCGTGAAGGTTCCCCACTAACGATCTTAATAGGTTGGTGGAGGTCGACAACGATGGATGAAAACAACACATTCCAATGAGAATAGTGGCTTGGATATATGGGTAAGTGTGTAGTTCATTCATGTGTGGCAAACTATGTGATGGAGGAGTGGAAGTTTTGGACCCTTGTTGTGCCTCTCCCCTGTCGTGACATGGAGCAAGAGACATGGTCACTCTAATTAGGTCAAAGGCATTGAGAACTCTCTATGAGGAAGATGGTCAAAAGCTCAGTCATGTCTCTTGGAAGGTCCCATACTCCCATGGTGGATCTTATGTTACTGTATGGTGACTGTACATATTGGTGCCAGAGCTAGTGGCTCCATGACCAATTCTAGCTAGGTGTGAGTTTGTACTAAAATGTCAATAGGATGCATATCATATTCAAATTGCCACTTCATATGTCTGTGAACTGAATATCTCTATGGACTCAGAAAATGCTGTAGTATGGGACAGAAGTTAGCTGATTTAAGAAGCATGCAGTGATGCAGTGTATGTATACAAGTATAACTGCGGAAATGGGATGAATTTGCTGGAATCGCTGGAGATTAAAGAAATAAAATGTGATATACAAACAAAAGTTACCTGGAGAGAGTCGGATGCGGCTTCTCGTCTTCTTAAACCTTCTTGGGCGCAGGTTCAGCAGTCAAACTCAACGTTTGCAAAAAATGTTCCGGAAACAGTCCACTTTATATTTCAAATTCAACACGAGAAATCAAAGCTACAGTGGTCTCAGATAAAACACAAAAATGGAGCTGGCAGTGGACTCTTCTTTGCTTTCTGAAATGAGGTGCAGGCCTAGATATGTGCAAGGCAGGGAACCACTGCCACAGCCAAAGTCACCAAGTAACTCCTTCTGATATAGATTTTCACAGCGTATTGGGAATGATGTGCTTTTCTTGAGGTTGATCCGAAGACCAGAAACAGGGCTGCATCATCAGCGTAAAAGCTGGCTCTCATTCTTTTAGCACGCTGTGAAATCGCAGATAGAAGCCCATTTTCAGTAGCCTTCGCACAAAGGCGCTGCGGAAGCTCAAGGGCCAGGATGAAGAGCATTGGTGCCAGGGGTCGCCTTGTCGAAGGCCTCGACGATGGATAAATGGCTGGGCTGGATCTCCATTCAGCAGGATGCGCGAGGAGGCAGAAGGCAGCATATAAGGAAGATAATATTCCTCCATGTTTCCCCAAAACCAAAAGCATAAAGGGCCTCAAGCAAATATTCGGAGTGCACCAAGTTAAACGCTTTAGCAAAGTCGAGCTTGAGGAATAGCAAATGATTTTCTTCATATGGTCTTCCTTGATTACCCTTTTAACAAACACGAAATTGTCATGAATTGACTTATTTTTAATGAAAGCACTCTGTTTTGTGCTTATTAGGTTGCTCGGCTCAGGGGCAAGTATTGACACCATTAGCTTCCCAAAAATCTTCGCAAAATTGTGCGTCAAATTAATAGGACGATAGTCAAGAGCAGAGCCGGCGTTTTCCTTCTTTGGGATGATGGTGATATTGGCAGTATTCAGAAGCCTCCAGATCCTATCTTGCATCGTGAAGACCTGACTAACAACAGCTAGCAGATCAACATGAATGGTATCCCAGCATCTTTCGAACAAAATTCCAGTAAAGCCATCGGCCCCGGGTGCTTTCTGAGCGTGCAACTAAAAACCAATACCTTTTAATTCTTGGAGGGAGAAGGGAGTGTCAAGATGCTCCAAGTTTGTTGGTTGAATTTGCAAGGCTTCCCAATTTAAGTCCACATGCCTCTAGAAGGTTGTTCCTGGGAGATTTTCGAACTGTGCTGATGCAGAAACTTTGCCTTTGTAGCATGCTCAATGCCTTCCTCGCCCTCAGCAGAAGTGAGGGATGGGATATGGTTTTTCCGGCAGCGTCCATTTGCTCTCAAATGAAAGAAACAGGTATTGACATCCCTGGATTTAATCCATGTGATTCTAGATCTTCGTTTCCATTTCATTCGCTCAATAGCTGCAACGCTCAGGAGTCTGACTTTTAAAACTATCGGCGCAATCTCTCATCTGATGATAAAACCCTTTCTTGTGCTAGATGAAGCTGAAATATTACTTCGTTGGCAATATCTTCCTGTCCCGGCTTCCTTCGGCAACCATTTGTACCAACTTTTTAGTGCAGCAGCAGTTCTTGATAACTCGGTATACAGTCTTCGGATGGCATCATTGGATTGGAAAGCTTTTGTCCAAGCCGCCTCCACAGTTTCAGAAAGCCCACTGCAGTTGATCCAACAAACCTCAAATCTGAAACCGTGATAATGACGGATTTGCATTTTCTTCAGAGTCATGGGGCAGTGGTCAGAGATGGAAGTGGACGTTGCTACAAGCTAGTGTTGTAAGTGTGATAATTCTCATTCCTTGGTGACAAGTACCCGATCAATCTTGGTGTGGACAGTATTTTCCCTCTCATCGGCCATGTGAATTTTCTGCCACTGAGGTGAATTTCTGCGAGATCCAAATTTTCAATAACTCTTCGAAATTGCCCCTTCATCTGGAGGTTTAGATTAGAGTTGCTTTTCTCATCAGAACTTTGTTACTATTAAATTGAAGTCTGCTAGAATGACCCATTCTGCCAGCAGCAAAGTCTTGATCCTTCTCGTCTCTTGCAGGAATAAAATTTTGTCTTGACCGTCTTGAGACCTATAAACTGCAGTCAGGGGCCAGGTGGCGTCTTTTTGTCTTGTCTGTGATAATTACGGTGATGAAGAAGCCAGAGGGGCCATAGGATCCAGCTCGATAGAGAAATCATCAGAACAAGCAATCAGGATGCCTCCACGAGTTCCATCGGTGGCCTTGAAGAACGTCTGATGCCTCTCGACAAGAACGTCTGCTTCCGTCTCATATTTGGCGGCCTCGGCATCCCGGATTTGCAGGCCAAGGGCATCGCACTCCCTGTCCGGTGGCTTTGGCAGGCATGGACCGACCCTGCAAAGCCGTGGGAGGGCCTGCGGCTGCCTGTTGATGAGAAGGTGTCAGTTTTAGTGTGCTTGTCCCTGACCTGTTCAAGAAGTGTACAAGGAAGAACCTCACTGTTGCTCAAGCTATTGATGTCCAGCTATAGACTCGGCAATCTGCCACATTCGGCGATTCTTTAGGCGATCCGGCTCTGGGAATAGGTTAAGTCCACGCAGCTGCAACTTGGTACCCCAGATTCTGTCTCGTGGCGTTGAACTGCTAACAGTGTGTACTGAGCCTCATCAGCCAACGCAATCCAGTTTGGGCGCCAAGCGTACGGATTTCCAGAAAACGATCTGGTACAGAGACGCCCCGATCGAGTGCCGTATCTTTGCCTGATGGCTGGCTGCTCAAGAGCGATGGCATCACTCTGCCTATCCAGCCCCGTCAGCACGACGCGTTTCTGTATGATAGCTGCGCGCCCTCTGCCTATCCAGCCCCGTCGCCCCGAGATTGCAGCTCACCTCCTTGCTGTTTGCCCCGCGACCATGGAGCTGTATGGTGCGCCGTGCTGCAACTAGGCTACTAGGCGGCACGAGGGAAGGATGGAGCAAGTCTACTAGGCTATATGATGCCGAATGCTAACGTGAACCGTCTACAATTGCAACAGTTCAGAATTCTGTAGTTCCAAATGACTGAATTCAATTACTATATAACTTGTATTGGATGGTGCGAACAATGAAACCTGTACTTTTTTAATTGCGTTCAAAGATTTTTGGAGACACTTCTGATATCTTCTAAGGCATTTTTTTGTGTGCCTCAAATAATCATGTCGTGGTGTAGTGTGTCCCCATTGCCGCTAAGAATTCATGTAGTACGACCACCGTACTGATCTATATTTTGTAAAATCACACGCCCGCAATGTATACTAGGGAAGTGCCTATGCGTACTCATATCTATAGCAACAACAGATCTGCTTAAAATACCGATTCGCCTCAACTGACACCGACGCCGCGTTTGGTCAGAGTGAATTAGCAGCAGGGAATGGGAGACAACTAGGTAGGGAATTTAAAATCCGGTCTATGGTTGGTGGGCATGGGGATTTACTTGGTAAGGGGAAGAGGAATTAAGGATCGGCAAAAAATTATAAAGCGACTCACCTCACTTGCGGCAGCCTCGGTCGATCGGAACTCGCGCGGTCTTCCAGCGATTCCTTCGCGGGTTCGTTTATTCCATTAGAGTGGAAGTGGATCGCATAATATTTGCGAACTGGGTGGGCATGGATTCACGGGAGAATGCTGCTCCGATTTTTTGAAACTCAGAACGTCAGCCCGGCGCCTCTCGTGGCTGCTCTCCACGCGCGTAGATCCTTCGGACCGGTTGGATGTCTAACCAATTCCGCTCATGCGGCGTGGGGTTTGCATTGGCTTGGTGGCGGTGATCCTTTTGCCTTGGGCGGCGGCGCGTCGTTATGGAAGACGAAACGCGTCGGGCTTGTAGAGCCTTCCAAGCGAGTTCTTCATTGCTTATGGGCCGCAGAGCAGCTCGGTCCAGTAGTTGGTTGAATAGGCCATAATTTAATTTCAAAAAGACACAGGCTGAAATCTAGTGCCAGCCCACAACTAGTAAATAGTAGCACACCATCATACCCAAAAAAAAAACATAACATCATTTTCTGCTGATCAATAAATAAATAAATAAGAATACTGTTTCCTGTGCACCATATTTGATAGTTTAAGTTTGTAATCTAATTCTATCTCTAATAGTCTTTTTGTCTCTCAAGTCTTCTAGTACCACTATATAAACAACCCAATGGCTCACGATGTCATCACCGCAATCAATATCAATAGAATATATACTTCCGCAATCTATCATGGTATCAGAGCGTGTCGCTCCTCGGCCTAGGGTTTAGCCACCACCGCTCTCGCCGCGCCGCCCCCGGGGAGATCGTTCTCCGCCGGGGGACGCACAATAGTAGATTAGATCTTACTTCGCCAAAATTTTCTCGCCGGCCGTTGACCGGCGTTTCTTCTTCTTTCGCCGATCATAGATCGTTGCATCGTCCATAGACGCAAGTCGTCATCACGCGTATCTACTTCAACCTCAGCGTCGACTCATCCGGCAAATCATCGCCAACGATCGTGAAAGGAGGCTCCGCGTGGCGTCCCAAGGGACACCTTCACGCGTTGTGTCAGCTTCTCCGTCCTCACATCGTCACCACGCCGGCCCGTCTTCGCCAACATCGATCGGGACACAAGTCCTCGAGTACGCGTCTCGCCGTCAAGAAAGGGCTGCACCTTCATCACCCATGGTCATCATCGTCAACAACCATCTACATCAACAACATTGCCACATCGTCGCCGCCACCACCGATCGTGGTCATCGTCAACGCCAACAAGTTCTTCTTCTCCACGAGCGATGACGCACTCATACAAGCGGAAAATACGAGTCTAATCCTCAAAATCGACTACCACAAAAATTTAATTGCCATCAACAACTACCTCGTCGTCTTCGTCCACTACGACCTCGTTGTTAGAGTCGCAGTCTAATTTTTATTTTGCACTAAATTAATTTTCTTTTTACAACTACTTCATCTACTCCGACAAATCGGCGGATAACTTCTAGACATCGACCATTCACGGAGAATTTCTCTACTGCTCCCTCCGACTCTGGATCGCATGGCTCATGATGGTCCTTGTCTTTGTATGTCCGATATTAGCAACATCGACATGTGCCTTCGCCCCCGGCATGCTCCCGAGTTTGGCAAGCTCGGCAAGGCGTGTCGCCTACCTTGACTACTCCAAATCCAGCTACGTCTACCTCAACTACTACGGCAAATTCTCCAGGCTCAACAATGGCATCGACCACAACACAACAACATCATTGACTTCATCAAACGGCGACAATTTCACCAACGGCATCAACAACCACCACTACAGCGCCTCATTTTCGGCTACTTTGACATCGGCATCCACCGACATCCTCTCTAGTCCGCGATTTCGGATTATGCTCCAGTCAGACCGTTCACGACGCTCCTGTTGTTCGCGTCACTACCGATCTGACTGCTGGGGGGGTGTTAGAGTTATTACAGTTACGTTATATTTGATAGTTTAAGTTTGTAATCCAATTCTATCTCTAGTAGTATTCTTGCCCCCAAGTCTTCTAGTACTATATAAACAGCCCAAGGGCTCACGATGTAATCACCGCAATCAATATCAATACAATATATACTTCCGCAATCTATCAAATCCGTTATTAAATTTCTATAAGTTTATAATTTTTATTTTTTGTGAATAGGAGTCTGTCATTAAAACGAACATCTAACAGTACAAATTAGCTCATCAAAAATGAAAATATACCGAAATTCTTAAAAATCCCTTCATCTTCAACCTCCAGACCGTGTTGATGGCACACCGTCGCTATCGCTCCTCCCTGAGCCAACCTGACATTGTTGGTTGTAGATGGAAAGTCATTGAACGGACCAAAAATACCACATATGTCCTGAAGACGAAGAAAAAGGATGAACTTCATGATGAAGCTCCATGAAGATCCAAAGATCCCACAACCAGAAGAAATCCTCGAGGACCACACCACTCCCACAGGCTCCTCGGCGTCGCCGTTGATATGGGGCTGAACCTGAGGAGACCTTATTGGAAGAAACACTGTCGCCACCACCCGAGCGCCGCCCCATCAAACTTGAACCCTAAAGCAGTAAAACAGAGCCCTCCCATCGGCGGGGGCCTAGATCTACCCCTCCTCCATGGCCCCAAGTCCACAAGACTAGGTAGATAGGCGGCGACACCGACGAGAGGCGAAGAAACCCTAGCCGCCTTTGCAGGGAGGAGGAGAGAGGGGGAATGGATGCTGATGTCGATCACTAAGTTAATTTATTTTAACATATGAGTAAATAGTTTTTACTTTTGGTCTTAATTTCTTATTCAAATACATTTTGTTTCATTTCTTTGTCCTAACACCTTTACGCATTAGTTTCTTCACCATAGAGAGGTAACCATGGAATAAAATATAACAGACTTTAAAAGCTATTAACCTAAATTCCTCAAAAGGGCAAAACTCTCAAAAGGAGAGTCATAGCCAAAATAGTACTCCCTCCTTGCCATAGTATAGTGCATATAAGATTTTTTAAAAGTCAAACATCATCAACTTTGACCAAGTTTACTAAGAAAAATATCTATATCTATAATACCAAATATATACCATATGAAAATATATATCATGATGAATCTAATGGAATTGAGTTGGTATTCTAGATGTTTGTATATTTTACTAGATACTTGGTCAAACTTGACATTGTTTGACTTTTTAAAATTCTTATATGCACTACATTTTGGCAAGGAGGGAGTACTATAAGACCTTGGGTGACCGGCTAAAGATCCTCCTATGGTAGTGAACTTGCTGCTTCCGGAAAGTGAGTGGTCGATAATTACTCCCTCTGTTTTATATTATAAGACGTTTTAAATCGTTCCGAAAACACAAAATACATGAATTGGACAAAACTTCCCTCCCAACATGTCCGATCCATATTCTAAATTTTGAATCTTCCTGATCCTCCCGATCAGAGCACCCCGTGTCCAACTGATCACCTTTAGCTCACTGGAATCGATCCTCTAGAATCGGTCCAGCAAAGCACAGCATCTAGCTGAGGACCTTTGCGGCAGATCTAGGAGAGAAACTCCACGCATGCCTAGCACCACGTCCAGCACCTGGAGGTCCAGGTGCGTCCTCAACCTCCCAGCTACGCAAGAGGGAGTGACAGCAGCTCCGGTAGCTTGCCCGGGCCTCCCAGCTATGCAGGAGGAGACACCGGTAGCTTCGGCAACTCGCCCTTGACTTCTCAATAGCGCAAGAGGAACATCGGCTGCTCCGAAATCTTGCCCCTGACCTCCCAGTTGCGCAAGAGGAAACACCGACAACTCGCCCTCGACCTCCTAGCTACGCAAGAGGGAATGTCGATACCTTGTCCCCAGCCTCCTAGCTGTGTAAGAGGAAACACCAGCAGGTATCCCCCCCCCCCCCCCTCCCCCCCCCCCCCCCCCCCCGGCCTCCCAGCTGCACAAGATGAAACACCAACAGCGCGCTCCTGACCTTCCAGTTGCGCGAGAACATCGGCAGCTCCAACAGCTTGCCCTCGACCTCCCTCTTGCTCTGCTTCTTCTAGGGACCCGGGAACATGCTGCCGGATGCCGACAAGTCTCAACACCTCACCACCGGCAATCTACAACAACATTACCTCACCGGCTTCCTCCTTGCCGCCCGGGGACTTTCTTCTAGCCCAGCACCTTGCCTCCATCAGGCATGACAAGAAGCCTACTCCGACAAGGGACGGGAGGGATCAGACCTCAATTGCAAGAATGGAGCGACCACTTTTTGACCTCAACTTCACTCCACCACCTGAAAGAACAGTAGGACGACCATAATCAGCATGCAGGTATACTAGTGAATATTTATGTGTATGAGCCCAAGAAAGAAATGCACCTGTCATTTATTCTTCAATATTTGTATAGATGAAGAAATGGAAGAACAATAAATGCAATAACAATAAATGGAAGATCATGATGAGTAGGATGCTACACGTAATTGTGATGATGAAATTCATTGATATGAAAACAACGTGTATTTAAGGTATACACCATAGTATCCTAGATTATGAGTACCATATTATATGACAGTAAAAATAGGTTCAGCTAAACAACATGGCAAGTTTCGAATCTATTGTACTCCTAGATTGTGGGTACCAAAGTATGAGTACTGGAGGTTTAGTGGTAGTTTTCTCAACAGGTTTTATAGTGAAATTAGAAGGAAATACTGTTTTATTGTGCTTGCTTAGACTCAGTAGCTACAACACCAGGAGGAGATCCAGAAACAACCTTAACTTGGTCAGGAAATTAATTTCTTCTGCATGAAAGTAATAGCGGGATAACCACATCATATTTTTGTTTGCGAACTGATCATGTCTAGTCTTCCATCCATATATGCAGCCATAATACATCCTTTCAAGTAAATTTTGAGCTAAACCACATGCATAGGAAGACTACTGATCTTGAGCTAAACCAACAAACTACTACTTAGTCTTAAATTTTGATCTAAACCACATGCCACTACCAGAAATCGAGATGCTGCTGGGTGTATTCTTGTTTGCCGAGTGTTTAGATACCGGATACTCGGCAAACAAAACTTTGCCGTGTATCATACTTGTTACACTCGGCAAACAAGTGACTCACGGCAAAGTTGGCAGTTTGCCGAGTGTTCTAGCAAAAACCACTCGGCAAACAAAGACATACACAATAAAATAAAAAAATACACTCGGTAAAAGTTTGATACACGGCAAACCATCATACCACGTATCCTTCCAAGCCACACCAGACGGTGCAACTGACGGCATTAGGATTTGCCGAGTGTCATTTAAGGTACACACGGCAAACTTTTGGCAAGGAACTTTCTCCTCCCATGTGGGCCAAAAAAACTAGAGTTTGGGTCTAAATTTTGTCGTGTGTCAGACACAAATACTCGGCAAAGATGCCTTTTGCCGTGTGTCAGACACAAATACTCGGCAAAGATGCTTTTTGCCGTGTATCAATTTTTTTACCGTGTGTTTTATTCTGATACACGGCAAAAATATGAGAAAACCTATTTTTAACTTTTTAAAATTGTTTAACTCGTTAATCTCACATATTTTTTTATTTCCCGGATGAAATAGCATATTGCGAACCTAAAAATGATTTTTCCAAAAAATCATGAGCATCAAATCATGTACCTATAGTTCAAATCTGACTCACTTCCTACCGATTCGGCGGAAATTTGTCTTTTTCACGAGAGGTGGACGAAAAGGTTTAAGATACCCCGATTAGGATATTGTCTATGCAAGATAGTCTAATATTTTTAAACAATGGGGTGGTACCATTTTGAAACTTTTATTTTGTGGTTATTTCACAAAACACCCAGTATTTTGCACTCGGAAACTGAAAAATAGCTTTTTGGTGTGATGAAAAGGAAAAATTCCTCATGCAATATTGTTCACAATCCCATGATGCACATGCGTGCATAATATATGCACAATATCGGAAACTATGCCGCGATTCTGGCTATAATATTGGTCATTTGACCTGAAAGACAGGAAATCTCGATTGAGATAGGTCATTTTGTGAATTTTTTGTAGACACAATCAATGTACCAAGTTTGGTAATTTTCCTTGCAACTATGTCACATAATATGACACCACGCGAAGGCTTTGAATTGTTTCGATCGTTTTTAAATTTTTTATGCCTGTTTTAAACTATCGTCAAACTTTCTAAATCGGCGGGCATAAAGATTCTTAGCTTGGGGCTGAGTATCGCTAAACTTGCATCGGCTCTGATGAAATAGCATATTGTGAACCTAAAAATGATTTTTCTAAAAAATCATGAGCATCAAATCATATACATGTAGTTTAAGTCTGACTCACTTCTTACCCATTCGGCATGAATTTGTGTTTTTCACGAGGGATGGAAGGAAAGGTTTGAGATACCCCGGTTAGGACATTATCCATTTAAGGTGGTTACTATTTTTGAAAAATGGGGTGGTACCATTTTAAAACTTTTATTTGGTGGTTGCTTCACAAAACACCCCATTTTTTGCCCTCAGAAAATGAAAAATGGCATTTTTGTGCGACGAAAAGGAAAACTTCCTCCTGCAATATTATTCACCATCCCATGATGCACATGCGTGTATAATATGGGCACATTATCGGAAACTATGCCACAATTCCGGACATAACATTGGTCACTTGACCTGAAAGTTAGGAAACCTCGATTGAGATAGGTCATTTTGTGAATTTTCAGACACAATTAATATACCAAGTTTGGTATTTTTCCTTACAACTATGTCACATAATATTTTTAACTCAGGGCTGAGTCTCGCTAAACATGTATTGGATCTCTAATAAAATAGCATATTTAAACCTAAAAATTATTTTTCCAAAAAATCATGAGCATCAGATCATGTACCTATAGTTCAAATCTGACCCACTTCCTGCCGATTCGGCAGGAATTTGTCTTTTTTACGAGGGGTGGACGGAAAGGTTTGAGATACCCAGGTTAGGACATTTTCCATGAAAGGTGGTATACTATTTTTGAAAAATAGAGTGGTACTATTTTAAAACTTTTATTTGGTGTTGCTTCACAAAACACCCCGTTTTTTGCACTCGGAAAATGAAAAATGGATTTTTTGTGCGGCGAAAATGAAAACTTTCTCCTGCAATATTGTTCACCATCCCATGATGCACATGCATGCACAATATGGACACATTATCGGAAACTATGCCGTGATTTTTGCCATAACATTGGTCATTTGACCTAAAAGCCGGGAAACCTCGATTGAGATAGGTCATTTTGTGAAGGCTTTTGTAAGATACAATCAATATACCAAGTTTGGTATTTTTCCTTGTAACTATGTCACATAATATGACATGTCGTGAAGGTTTTGCATTGTTTTGATCGTTTTTGAATTTTTTATGCCCGTTTTAAACTATCGTCAAACTTTCTAAATCGGCAGGCATGATTAGCTCGGGGCCGAGTCTCGCTAAACTTTCATTAGATCACTTCCTGCCGATTCGGGAGAAATTTGTCTTTTTTACGAGTGGTGGACAGAAAGCTTTGACATACCTCGGTTAGGACATTGTCCAGAGACGGAGCCAACTATTAGGATTGGAGGGGGCTGAATCATGTTGGAGGGGGCAAAATTGCTTAGAGTGACTAAGTATAAGCATGAATAGTGAAGCATTTCTTAATAAAATCAAATCATTGGGGGTGGCTTAGCCCTTGCTCGTCCCCCCTTTCCTTCGTCCCTGACATTATCCATGCAAGATGGTCTACTATTTTTAAAAAATAGGATGGTACTATTTTGAAACTTTTATTTGGTGGTTGCTTCACAAACACCCCGGCCAGAGGGCGTATTCCCCGCGTCCCGAAAATATGACAGTCTCCTCAATTTAGAAATCACTTGCTGATTATTCTCGTTAGTCCTATCAGCATGGGCGCATATACTCATTCCTTAGTCCGCGACTCTAAGTTTTGTGCCCTAGAAGATCCCTAATAATTTAGAGGACTAAAATTTTGTTTTTTGCAAAAAAAAATTTTAACCAAAATATAAATATTACGAAGCGAATTAAATGTATTATTTTCGAATTTTCTATGCATGTCTGGGTCATAACTTTACCGAGTGTTTTTGTTGGACACTCGGCAAACATGTTGCACACTGATTGGTCAAATACACAGTCCCACGGATCGGGGCTTTCAACCGTTCGATCATGGAAGAATCAAAGGACACGATGTATGTTCCTTTCCTTGTCTCGCTTATCCCTTTTTTTATTTCTCTGTCCTTTTATCCTGTACACGTCAGAGAGCCACCCACCACCATCTCTACATCCCCAACCACCGACGCAACTCTGTTCTTCCTTGATCCCCTTTTTCTTCCATAGCCTCGTCTCCACCGCTCCGGCCAGCTACTTGCCGGCCAGGCAAACCTCGCCGCCGCCACGCCCCTGCGACCCTCACTGTCGCGTCGTGGTCCCCGTCGTGCCGTGGGAGACATCCATCTTCGCCTACCTGCATCCCGCCATGGCGGCGGCCTTTGGGCTCGAGCGCAGTGCCTGTGGCTCCCCGCCGGCCCCTCGCTCCTCCCGTCTGTCGGCTGTCCCCACCAGCAACCGCTTCCTGCTGGTGGTGCAGGAGTCCCCATACGTATTTGATTCCCCCTGCCCGCTACCGTACTCGAAGGCCCCCGAGATGCAGGCGCCCCCGGCCTCCTCTCCGAACTGCTGGAGGTCGCCCTCAGTATCGGCGCCCGGATCCGGCCACATCTGGTACTTGGCGCTCAGGAGGGACTAGGGAGAGGTCCGGGCGAGAAGCGCCGGAACGCCGTCGTGGTCGGCGTGCAGGTCGTCCATGGCTGGGCCTCACGTTGGCGTGGCTGGCGCCCTCCTTCCTCACTGGACACCAGGCAGGGCGGGGCCTTGCGGAGAAGCTCTTGAGGCGGTGAGGTTTTCTGGCTGCGGCTCGTTTTGGCGCAGGCGAGGTCGCCGGCGAACTTTTTTTTGTCACAGTTCAGAAAGTTGCTGTGTTTGACGACAATTACACTCGGCAAAACGGTGGCTCAATCGTGTGACTATGGTGACATGCCGTGTTCCCTTCTTGACACTCGGCAAAACGGCAACACACGGCAAAGGGTTGACGCCGTCCGTGGTTGCGGACACCGTCAGTCCTGTATTTGCCGAGTATCCGGAGTTTAGACACTCGGCAAAGCCTTTACCGAGTATCCGGGTTTCAAACACTCGGTAAAGTCATCTTTACCGGCGGGTTATTTGCTGTGTGTTATTTGCCGAGTGCATATACACAACAAAATTTTGCCGAGTGTTTTTTAGACATCGCTGTGTATTTTTAATACACAGCACAATTTCGTTTTCCCGTAGTGGCATAGGACTAAATATGTAATATATAGGACTGAAACAAAATGTATAAATGTTAACGATGCTATTCTGGGAGGACCAGTGGATCAGCGGCCATGATGTCCGCGAGATCACGCCAACACTCTACGCATGTATCCCCAAAGGCTGGTGCAAAAGGAGAACTGTCGCTGATGGGCTAACTAAAAACCGATGGGGACAGGACATCCAGGGAGTGCTTGGGTTTCAGGAAATTTGGGAATATCTGCAGCTATGGAAGCAGATTTCCCCCATTGTGCTTACAACTGAAGCTGACAATGTGGTTTGGAGATGGATTGCCGACGATGAATACACTGCCAAATCGGCCTACCGTGAATCCTTCTAAGGATCCAACAGATGCGCATCATGGAAACTAATTTGAAAATCCTGGGCGCCTAACCACGTGAAGTTTTTCCACTGGTTAGCTAACCTAGACCACTGCTGGACTGCAGAGAGGTTAGCAAGGAGCCAGCTACAACATCACCCTAGCTGCCTGCTTTGCGATCAGACAATGGAAACCATGCACCCCCTCATTATCAGCTGCCCCTTCTTGTGACAGGTGTGGCACAAAATCCTATCATGGCTATGGCTATCTTGCACCCCACCATCTAATGAACCTTCCCACTTCAAATGATGGACACGGGCAAAGCAACAAACTCCCAAGCCAATGCACAAAGGCTTGGCCTTGGCAATATAGCTGGTGCCTTGGATGTTATGGAAATAGCGTAATGACTATGTCTCCGAGCGAGCCTGGCCTGACATCCAAACCCTGACTGCAAAAATCAAGAAGAAAGCCTTAGCTCGGATTACGGCAGGAGCCAAAGGGCTTAGGGACAGAGTGCCAACAACATGGGATGTTCATTAAGGCATGTACTTGTAAAACATGGTGTAAAACCTCACCTGAGGCGTGTAACAAACTCTATCTTTTCAATGAAATGAAACACAAAGCTTTTATATTTTTTTGAAAAAATATTCACATCATAAATCATTAAATTGAAATCTTTGATGAAGTATAATCGGTGCTACTTTTGGACTACTAGTGCATTAAATCCATAAGAAACATGCTCCTCGAGATGAGTTGTGCTACCAAGAAAATTGAGCAGCCACAAATCTAGTCATGTGCTACCAATGATCAATACCAGGAACACAAATGCTAATGCACATTAACACCCGGGAATAAGCATACAAATTCAATGACTGAGTACAAGCAAGAAGATAAAGATGCATTGCTACAAGCTTATACTCACAACAAGAAGATAAAGATTATTAAAGAGGTTTTTGCACCAGCGGTACAACAAGTTGTCCAGGATGTGCACTTTCATACAACAAGTCCCAAGTTGTGTTGTCGTGGTACAGGAACTATACCAAGCGGTGCACCGTTCATACAAGTCGCCTAGGAGCTTCCACGCGTCCGTTCTGTCGCTGATAGAAGTTAGGGGCTTATTTGCACAAACACCCCTATGAGAAACACCTGCCTCACCGCACCACTTGAGACCAGACCTAGGCTAAGGAGGACCGTGTCGCCGCCGCCGAAATTTCCCCTCTTCCCAACTCGCGCACGCTGACGACGGAGAGCTTGAGAGATGGCGTCAGATGGATCCTTGGAGAGCACGGGCCGGTCACGTGCTCCAGCTCACCAAGGAGGACCGCGGTGGAGGGGCAAGCCTGTGCCCCTGCCATTCGCTGTTAAACGCAGCGCGTGTGAGATGCGGTGGCGGCTGAGGCAGTGGTGCACATGGCGGAGGAGGAGGCGATGTGGCGGCAGGACAAGCTTTACAAGAAGGCCATGATGCTCTACTGCGTGCTCACGTCGGAGGAGGAGAGGGCGATAATTGCCGAGCCCAATGGCTGGCGGCCAGAGCTCGACTCCGGCGTGAGCTTGGAGGACCACGTGCGCATCCTTCAGGCGCAGGTCTACGACAGGTTCCCACAACCACCACCACCGTTCCCCCTACGTGCACTCTGAAGCTTGAATCTGATGGTGTCGGGAGCATATGGAAGAAGGGTGGTCCCTGGGGGAGGGTGACAGTCGAATACTACTGGAAGGATGGCTTGGGGACGACAACGACAGCAGGAGGATCTGCTACTGCTCTGCAGGTAGGTGTCTTTGCTCCCATGTCTCGACTCAGTTAAATTTGGTTAACTCTGAATTTGTGTATGGTAAAATATTCAGTTAACTCTGAATTGGTTGCTCAATTGGCAGAGCAATGAAAGATCAGAAGGGAAATTGCATGATGACAAGGTAATGCTGATGATGAATATTGGTGACCTAGAGCAAGAGGTAGAGAAATTGAAGACTGAGAAGAAGGAGTTGGTGAAGAAACATTTGGTGGAGATGATATTGATGGATATGAAGGACATTAGGGTTGTGAGTGTAGTGTGTACCTGTGTGCTGGTGTATGCATGTGTAGCTATGATTAGTAGGGTCATGATTTGATGTTTGTGTTTCTCTTATTTGCTACATGTATGGATGTTGCCTGAATATGAATAAAGAAATTATGTTGGTTCTATCAAATATTGTCTATGCCTTTATTCTGTTTGCATTTGTAGTTGACAACAATTCCAGCAATTTCAACATGGTAAAAACTAAGAAGAAGAACATGATTAAAGCTAGGTTGTAATTTATGTTGTCCATTCAAACTGAGAAGAACATGTTCAACATATTTTCCTTTCAAATTTGATTTGTCTGAAATACAAGATTAGGAATAAAACTGAGAAGAAGAACATGTTCAATAAAGCTATGTTTTAGTTTATGTCTGAGCAAAAATAATAATTGTTACATCATACTTTACTAGCCAGATTACATCGCCATCACTCATTTAGGTCAGGAGCATTTTGTGTTATCTGAATTTCGTCTTCCCCTTCTGCATGCACTACTTCGTTTAGATCAGGAATGACTTCCCCTTCTGCATGACCTTCGGCATTATGTGCAGCCTTTCTAACCTGGGCTAACTATTCTACTTTATCTCCATGTATTATATTTAGTGCAACCTTTCTAGCTCTTCCCAATTTAAACCTGTTTGGACACATGTTGAATTTCCTTCTAACCTTGGCTCGAAATGACTTGAAATCTAATTTCTGGTTATCTCTGAATTCATCAATGAAACATTGAGTCATAAATGGAGTTGTGAGTGTCTTCAGGTCCCAAATTTTTTCACATCTGTGATCATCACAGAACTTCCTCACTACAATGGCTTATGTCCTACTATCCCATGAAGCAGTAATCATCCAAGGACAACCTTCCTCTTCACACACTGCAACTATCCTAGTTGATTCATTCCTTTGCTTCCTAATCTTTACTCTTTCATTCACACTGCATGAATTTAATGCTTTCCTGAATTCTGCCATGCTAGAGAACACCATTCCTAATTTGAATACATGTGCAGCCATATCAACTTCAGCATTGAATTCTTTGAACTTGTACTGTAGCTGCATGTGCTGCTCCTTTGTGAGATTCAGACCATCATGTTCAAGTTCTGCATCATCCTCTTCTTCTACAACTGCTGACAGCTCATTGTTGTCATTCACATCCTTGTCAGTGTGCTCAAGAAAAAGGTCATCATCACCATCCTCTACATCATAATCACTGTCATACAATTCAGAATCAGTATCACTGTTCTCTCCATCAACTTCATGCTCACAACCTTCATCAATCTACCTTTGCTTGAGCAAGGAATTTTAGGATCAGCACCTCCAAACTCTATCTCTGACACACTTCCAAACTCTGGCTGTTCTCCAATTGATTTTCCTTGTATATCAGTTGTTGCATCATGGTTTCTATCCTCTACTCTTTATCTACTTGGAATCTGTACAATGACTTCTTCTCTCAGGCCTTTCAAGAAACCAGTGTGATCGACCATTAGGTGCAAGATCTTCTCTTCTTCAGCAACTTTCATCATTGAAATAATGTCTACGCACTTCTATTCTTGTAGACGGTTATTGGGCCTCCAAGTGCAGAGGTTTGTAGAACAGCAGCAAGTTTACCTTAAGTGGAGTACCCAAGATTTATCGAACTCAGGAAGGAATTGGTCAAAGGTATCCCTCTCAATCAACCCTGCAATCAAGATACAAGAAGTCTCTTGTGTCCCCAACACACCCAGTACACTTGTCAGGTGTATAGGTGCCCTAGTTCGACGAAGAGATAGTGAAATAAAAGTGGTATGGATGTTATAAGTGGTAACGGTGCCAGAAAAGAGCTTCTGACGGGGAGGAAAAGATTGAATTGTCCTGTAGATCCCCAGCAACGACCATAGAAAAGACTTTGATGGCGTGGAAGAGACTAAGGGCAAACTGAAATACAGATGGAAGCAAGCAAACATGTAACAAAACTAGTTGTAAACGGTGTTTTAATGCTTAGAAACAAGGCCTAGGGGTCATACTTTCACTAGTGAACACTCTCAATAAATATATTCTCTTCATGATACTACCCTGAACTACTCTCCGGTTGAACACTCTAATCCATGGTAGGGCTATAACAGCACACCTCAAAGTCCGCCTTCCCCATCTAGATAACCCCACACTATCACCTTGAGCGCTAGATGGTTCCAACAAACACCACAATTTCATAGAGACAACCAACTCAAAATATACTCATGATAAGATTTTATGAACTCTAGCCTAAGTGCCACCACGGCGTGCATGCTATCACTTTCACACACGTGGGGAGAGTGATACGTCTAAAACGTATCTACTTTCCCGAACACTTTAGCTATTGTTTCTCTTCTAAACTTGTGTGATTTGGATACAACTAACACGGATTGACGCTGTTTTCAGTAGAATTACCTTGGTGTCTAGTTTTTGTGCAGAAAATGAACTATCAGGAAAAATCCCGGAAAATATGCCAAAAATTATATTTCACCCAAAGATCCACAGAGCCAGAAGAAAAGACGGATAAGGGGCCTAGGGGACCCACACCCCTGCCAGGCACGGGTGGGCCCTGCCCGCGCCTAGGGGGGTGTAGACACCCTAGGCA
The DNA here is from genome assembly GCA_916181665.1 of Avena sativa. Classification (NCBI taxonomy): domain Eukaryota; kingdom Viridiplantae; phylum Streptophyta; class Magnoliopsida; order Poales; family Poaceae; genus Avena; species Avena sativa. Next base: position 261,629,284 of record OV702284.1, on the reverse strand, counting down.
AACCCCTCGGCCTCCCTTTGCGCCTATAAGTTGCCTCTCGACCTAAAAACTGAGGGGGGTTCGATAGTTTTCCAGCAAGAGTTCCGCTCCGCCGCCGCCACCAGAAACCAAGATTCAGATCCAGAAACTCCGTTCTGGCACCCTGCCGGGACGGGGAATTTGGAGAGGATCATCGCCATCGTCATCACCAACGCATCTCCATCGACCATCAATGTTTCCCTCATCCATGAGTGAGTAATCCCATGCCTGGGGATGGTAGGGATTGGATGAGTTCTATCATGTAATCGAATAAGATTTTTAGGGCATAGTGCCTAGTATCTCTATTAGTGCTATTTGACTTTGTTGCAACTTGTTGTGATTAATGCTTGTCACTAGGGCCCGAGTGCCATGATCTTAGATCTGAACTTATTATTGAATCATTATGATAGTATTGTTTGTGATCTTATCTGCAAGTTGTGTACACATATCATTGTCCGGATCCAAAGGCCCCAAAGTGACAATAATTGGGACAACCGGAGGGGATGGATGTGGTGTGAGGATCACATGTGTTCACGGAGTGTTAATGCTTTGCTTCGGTGCTCTATTAAAAGGAGCACCTTAATTTCCAGTAGTTCCCTAGAGGCCCCGCTGCCACGGGCTGGCTGGACAGAAGATGTTGTGCAAGTTCTCATTGCGAGCACGTATGACTATATTTGGAGCACATGCCTAGGATTGTTTAGTACTTGGATGCTTGCTATTATTTATCTGCAATGCTCTAGATCTTGAAGTTACATGTTTAGACTCGTCCATGCAACTCCCGTCCATCCATCCCTATGCCTACTACACTCGAATCCCGCTGTTTACTATTACTGTTACTATTTCTCATGTTTCACTACTGCTGTTGCTTTGCTGTTGCTACTACCAAACTGTTGGTACTGATAAACTTCTGTGAGCAAGAACTATTTCCAGGTGCAGCTGAACTGACAACTCAGTTGTTAAGGCTTGCAAGTATTCTTTGGTCCCCTTGTGTCGAATCAATAAATTGGGTAATACTACCCGCGAAGACTGTTGTGATCCCCTATACTTGTGGGTCATCAAGACTATTTTCTGGCGCCGTTGCCGGGGAGCATAGCTTTATTTGTAAGTTCACTTGGATCTATTATTGTTCACTGCTATTCCTTTCATCATGGGGAAGTCTCGTGATGGAAAGTTCCCTATTTTACCATCCACTACAAGAAGAGGTACAGTCCTAAACACCTCTGCTGCTCTTGATTCACCGTCTGTTCTAAGTAAGCTTGTCACACCACCACCACATACACATGCTACACACACTACTACTGCTGCTGAGTCTGAAACTGCTTTTGATACTCATGATGTTACTTCTACTGTGCTTGATGCGAGTGGTTCATTATGTCCTTTTCTAGATGCTACTATGGCTAGTCTAGGAAATACCGAAACTCCTAGTGAAGACACTGTTACACCTGTTAGCTCACCTGAGTCTAGTGAGAGTTATGATATTAATGATGGTTACATTCAGTTCACTGATGATTTTGTTGAAGAGTGACGAAACACACATGGTACTAGTGCTATTAAGAGTCTCCTTGCTAGACGTACTATTATGCCTAAGTTTTCCTCTGATCCTAAGTTTGCCACTTCTCCCATAGATATTAAAGATAAAGATTATGATTTCTCTCTTGATTTATCTTATTTAGATATTGTTGAGAAAGAACCTTTTTGTGGGACTGAAAATGAGAGTGTTGTGGCTCATACGAATGAGCTTGCTACTATGAGTGCTTTATTCTCTGATGATTTTAATATGCGCAAGTACTTTGTTACTAAGATCTTCCCTTTTTCACTAAAAGGATAAGATAGGGCTTGGTTTAATAGATTACCTCCTGGTTCCATTGATTGCCCTGATTGCTTGATTGCTTCTTTCTTCCAGAAATATTTTCCTCCCAGTGCTAGACATGATGCTTTGTAGAGACTTTTTGATTTTAGACAGGGAGAAGAAGAGAAATTGTGTGAGTCATGGACAAGGTTCTGTTCCTTGATTCATGCACATCCTGGATGTCCATTACCTAAGAATGAGCTTCTTGATATTTATTATAATGGACTAACTGATGATTCTAGGACCTACCTAGATAGCTTTGCTGATTGTGTTTTCAGGAAAAGAACTCCTACAGATGCTGAAGAATTAATGGCTAAAATAAGCAAGAATTATGATGATTGGACTTCAACTGAGTTGAATACACCTGAGCCTATTACTCCTAAACCAGTTGTGCCTGAACCGGTTCCAACACCAATACCAAAGAAGAGGGTAGTTTTTGCATTAATGATGAAGTGATGAAGGAAGCTAAGAAGTGTCTAAATGAGAAAGGTATTAGAGCTGAAGATGTGAATAATCTACCTCCTATAGAAGAATTATGTAAGCCAATTCCCCACTCATCCACTATTGAGGTACACTCTCTCCAACACTTTGATGAAGGTGATATTCCTTATGGTAAGACTCCTGATCAATGTTTAGAGGAACTTGACATTTTTATTGTTAAACAAGGTCATTTTAATAAACAAGTTCAGAATCATTTATTGGAAAACTCTAGAGCTATCAATGAGTTGAAAGATATTGTGGAAAGAACTTCTAATGATATTAAAATGCTTTGTAAACAATTTCAAATGGTTCAAACCCAACTTGATCAACTTGCTAAGGTACAAAAATATATGCTAGTTAATGCTTCAGGAGATAAACATGCTTATGGAATTAGAACTAGGAGTGGTATAGCCACTCAAGATCCTTTATATCCTGAAGGACACCCTAAAAGAATTGAGCAGGATTCTCAACAAGGTGAGAGTAGTGGTAGTCCTCGCAAGAGAAAGAAAAAGAAACATAAGATAGTTGAGGAACCACTTGAACCTGCTGTAGATCCTAATAGTATATCTGTCTCTGATGCTGAAACTGAGAGTGGTAATGATGAAAATGATGCTCCTGATAAGGAGGAAGTTGAGGAAGAACCTGAGAAGCACACTAAGAACACTAGGTACACAAAGGAAGATTTTATTGCTAATAAACATGGTAAAGAGAGAGGACCTTGGGTGTAGAAACCTATGCCTTTTCCAGGTAAGAAACACAAGTCAAAGGAGGAAGAACACTATAACAAGTTTTGTGAGTGGATGAAACCTTTATTTTTGCAAATTCCTTTGACTGATGCTATTAAGTTGCCTCCTTATTCAAAGTATATGAAGGATATTGTCTCTAATAAAAGGAAGATTCCTAATGAGGAGATATCTACTCTGCTTGCTAATTATTCCTTCAATGGTAAGGTTCCAAATAAACTTGGTGATCCAGGTATACCAACTATTCCTTGCTCTATTAAGAATAATTATGTTAGAACTGCTTTATGTGATTTGGGAGCTGGAGTTAGTGTTATGCCCTTTTCTCTCTATAAGAGACTCCATCTAGAAAAGTTGATACCAACTGATATATCTTTGCAAATGGTTGATAAGTCAACTACTATTCCTGTTGGTATATGTGAGGATGTTCCTGTTCAAGTGGCTCATAATTGCTTGGTTTTAACTGATTTTGTTGTGCTTGAAATGCCTCAAGATGATAATATGTCTATTATTCTTGGGAGACCTTTTCTTAATACTATAGGTGCTGTCATCAATTGTAATCAAGGGAAAGTAACATTCAATATTAATGACAAAGAGCATACTGTCTATTTCCCCAAGAAGGTTGCTAAGAGCTATTGCCTAAATTCCATTGAAAATATTGAGAGCATCAAGGTTGGAGAAATATATTGTCCCATTCAACAAGAAAATTTTGAAACTATTATGATTGGGACCATTGCCATCAAGTAGGAGGTAACATAATCACCTTGTGGATTGCAAAGTTTTGTTTCATATAAGATTGTTTTGGTAACAATACTTGATAAACCTTGATAACAAAAGGATATTAATGAACAAAATATTGTTTTCACTGTGATTATACTTGCTTTCTTTTATTTTTCTCCTTTCCAATCTTTGCTCTTCGTCGTGCCTAACTTAAAGGCGTTAAAGAAAAGTACTTATTGGGAGATAACCCAAGAGTTTCCTTTAGTATTGGAAGTTATTACTTCAGTAATGACCTCTACTTATCCTTTTTTGTTTGCTTTTTGTGCCAAGAATGACCTCTAATGAGAGGGAAGTAAGATTTGGGGAGTTGCTGTCGTGAAACAGATTTCTGTCCTCCACTATAAATATTCGTGAGGAGTCTCTGTAAGTCGGATTGAGCTGAAAATTTACGAATCAATCCCCCAGTATGTTAGCTAACTTTCGTTAGTTCAACAGTTTTTTATTTGAGCAACATAAGATCTTTGAAAAAATCGGTTTCTACCTGCTGGTCTGTTTTGACAGATTTCTGCCATTATTTGCATTTGCTTATTATTGATTCCTTTTGGGGTTCTTTTTGGGAAATTGAGCTTTTTGAAAGAATTGATACAGTAGATTGTGTTTTTAGTGAAAAGTTTTGCTGTTCTAAAGCTAAGCCTAAGGGTCTATTATCTTTTAAATACACTAATGTTGCTAATGAAGATTGTGTGAAAAAAAAAATTCAGGTGTAGAGAGAGGATGATGTAATGAGATGAAGAATGGACAAAAGCTCAAGCTTGGGGGGAGCCACCCCGTGTCACCCCAAGAAATATTCAAGAGGTACAAGCGTCAAATCTTGGGGGTGCCCAAGGTATCCCCTTCTTCATCAATAAAAATCTCAGGTCTTTCTAGACACTTCGTTTTTATTATTTCATGCATAGTTGTGTTGTTCTTGGAGCGTCTTAGTTTTTATTTTTGTTTTTCTTTTCTTTGTTTGCTTTGCTTGTTTTTGCTTTGTTTGCTTTCTTTAAAAAAATCGAAAACACCAAATTTTTTTGTTGTTCTTCTTTGGTTTTGTGAGTTCTTTGCAGGGTTCAGCCGTCCTCAGTGGATTTTGGTTTCATGTTATTATTCAAGTCACACAAGTGAAGGGCAATAATGAATATTAAGACAACTTGAGGAGTTGTAAGAGGCTGGTAACGAACTCTTTTCTTTTTCATTTTTGTACATATACTCATCATTGTGAGCATGCTTAGCCTGTTTGTGTAAGGTGTATGTCATTATGGATGCATAGTAGTTCTTGCTTGTCTATGATTAGCTCCAACTTGTTAATAGTTTGTAGCATGTCTTATGAATGTTTGCTTGCATTGTTTTATTCATACTTTGGTATGATATTATGGTATCCTCCTCTGACTGTTCATATGAATCGACTTGGCACATGCTCACGCATGCATATGACTAACCAATAGTCAGTAAGCCTCGATGATTTATTTTTCCTTAGAGTTCTTTTATCACTTTCATGCCATAATTAGTCATGTTTTGTTGCAAGCATATTTATGATAGTTATTGCTCTCTCGATTGTCGCTCCCTTTCTATTGCTAGGCTTCACTTGCACTGACTATGAGCTCTACCTATGCTTCCAACTCCCTAAAACCATTATTGCCACTGTGTCTACCATACCTACCTATTGGCATCATTTGCTATTTTAGTGCATATTCTATATGCCGTGTTTTCTTCCAAAATAAAATGTTTGTCTGTTTTGAGAAAGTTAGTTAGTAAAGCTCTCACGAACTTGATGGCACACTTTATTCCTTGCACTTAATAATCCTGAACCATTGTGACCTATCCATGAAAGTTATATGCTTGCAAATTATATGCTGGGAATCAGCAGAACCATGCTGTCACGGGGAATGCTTTCAACACTTTTTGGATATCTCATCTAGTTGATACCTTGTTCTTTTGTTTGCGGATGTCGATGATGGTAAATGAAAGGGGAGCTTGTAAGTTCATGGAGTCTATACATTGTGTTAGAGAAACGCCTAGGCCGCTAGCCTAAGCCATGCCTAATCATGGTGGAAACTTGCAGCATCACCATAATGATCATTTATGAAGCATCCTCAATAAAAAGCTATACACATAGTAAATAAAAAGATCGCTGAGATGCTCATTGTCTGCTTGCCTTGTCATTTTGATCACGGGATAGCTCCTGTATCATGTGCAAGGGGTACCCCGTTGGCGGTTCTATATGATATGCATGTATTTATAATGACAAGAACTTTCAGGTAACCAAAGTTGAGTAGCATGCGGAGTAACCCTTGTACTCAAGGGACTTGGGATTTCCACTCTATGGTCTGTCAAGCATATGATTCAGAGTGGACCTCACTTTCACCTTAACCATATGAAAATGCCTATGATAGGGGAAATGAGAGCTCAAAGCTAATGAGTACCTTCCTTTCAGCATTTGGAAACCTTTCAAACTTTACAAAACCGTTTTGACAACCTTGTTGAGTCACCACTTATTCTATGAGCACCTTCTTGAGAGCATAGTTGTCATTCTTGTGTTTGTTCCAAAACTTGGTTAATTATGTCATGATTTTGATGCTTGTATCTATGATATCTTTATCTCTAATCTTCACTTAAACTTCAGAGGTGCCTTGACATTTATATTGTGCTCTTCAAACAAAGGCAAGCGAGATACCACTCTATCATACCTTATTATGAGCATTGCAATGTTGCTTATGTTTATGTTTCATGCTACTTTTTTGAAGGGAATATGCCCGAGAGGCAATAATTAAGTGGTTATTATCGTATTCCTTGTTTATGATAAATGTTTATTTTACATGCTACAATTGTATTAATACGGAAACGTTAATACATGTGTGTTTAATAAACAAAAGGAAGTTCCTAGTTATGCCTCTCTTATAAACTAGCTCGTTGATTAACAAGATGATCATAGGTTTCCTGATCATGGACATTGGATGTTGTTAATAACGAGGTCACAACATTAGTGTAATGGTGTGATGAACATTCATCCGAAGTATAGCATTACGATCAAAGTCATTGAGTTTATATTGCTATAACAACTTACGAAGTGATCCTAATCCTTAGACCATGAGATCATGTCAATCACTAACACGGAAGAGTTTCTCGATGACATCAAACGTCACACCGTAACTGGGTGATTATAAAGATGGCTTCAAAACTACTAAAGTGTTATGTTGAGACCCATGGATCGAGAGTGGAATTTGTTCATCCCGATGACGGATACATATGCTCTGGGCCCTCTCGGTGATATCACATTGATTAGCTTGCAAGCAAGTGATTTGATCACTAGAATGTTATATCACGGGAACGAGAAAAGACTGCATGTCGGTAACGAGATCAAACTAGGTATGGAGATACCGATGATCGAATCTCGGACATGTAATATATCGTGAAACAAAGGGATTAAGATACTAGCGTAAAAGGTTCACATGATCACAAAAGTCATCGTTGAATGTGTGGGAGTCGGTATGGATCTCCAGGTCCCGCTACTGATTATTGATCGGAGAAGGGTCTCGATCATGTCCGCATTATTCGCGAACCATAGGGTGACACACTTAAGGGATACCGACACCTCCTCGCGAAGGATATCTCTCCCCCTTTAGAATTTCCCCATGGTCTCGGATCAACGAGATACATGTTCCCGGTGGCTTTTTCTGGAAGAATTTGTTGCTTCCGCTGCTTCGCTGGAGCGAGGGCGCGGAGGTTGTCGGGGTACCCGTACGTGTGTGCGATCACGGATGCACCACTGCTTTGAGGTGCTGGACTTGATCGTGCTGGACCGGCTGGACCAGATGAACTTCATCACGATCTTGAGATCGACAAGCGTTCGTCTACATCATCCACGAGTACAACCTCGTTAACGCTATTCGGTTTTCGAGGGTATGTATTCTATGGATGTATATCCACCCGTTGCTTGTATCTAGTAGATAGATCTTGGTACTTAGATGTTCCCATCATAGGAAATTTTTTGTTTTTATGTTGCGAACCCTACAGTGGTATCAGAGCCGGATCTATGCGTAGATACTTTGCACGGGTAGTACACATATGAGTATGTGGGCGATGATGATCATTTTATTGCTTCTTAATTGTACTTTAGATATTGGTGGCATAGTGGGATGAAGCGGCCCGGACAAACTTTACATGTCCTCGCACATGAGACCTGTTCCACGCTTGACATGCAACTAGTTTTGCATAAGTGGCTAGCGGGTGTCCGTCTCTCCTACTATAGTCAATATCTATTTTGCAACGAGTTGTCAAAAATTTGGTTATCCTCGTTGTGGTTCATGTTCGTAGGTAAGAACAGTTCTATCTTCGAAAGCCCTAAGCCACGTAAAACTTGCAATGGATAAATTAGAGGCGTCTAGTTTAGATTGTTGCTGGGCTAGTGTTATGATATGGTGATGTTGTAAGTAGAAGTATGAGATGATATTCTTACAACACACATAACATGTAAGTTCAATATACCTTGGCCTTACACATAAAGGTATGATAGTGATCATACCACGGTCCACATGATGGAGATCATATGCGGGAACCATATCATTTCACTTACAAACATGTGATGTTTGATTGCATCTTATATTGCTTGTTTGGCGTTTTATTAGCATAATAAGATGATCCCTCATTTAGATATCAAGATAAGAATGTGTTCTTCCTTTAGTATGCACCGACAATGTTTCGTCGCTTCAAGACATCACGTGATGATCGGGTGTACTTGAATCCACGAGCATATCTCGGGTGTAAGACAGTTACACACGCGAATACTAAGGTTCTTACTTGGCGAGCCTAGCATGTACAGACATGGCCTTGGAACATGGACCGAAAGGTTAAGCATGAGTCATATGTTTTGATATGATGACCATATGGATGCTCGCCTTTGAAGCTACGCCGACTCACGTGATGATCGGACTTGGTGTAGTAGATTTGGTTCATGCAATCACCAAAAAGGCACGAGGGATGTCGTTTTTGAGTGGGAGTTCATTTCTAATTTGGATTAGTAGAACTCAATTTATCATAGATTAAATCAAAGTGAATTTGCATAATTTGTTGTAGTCATTGGCATTCGTTCACCACCTTATGCATAGTTGCAATTGAGATAATAGAACTATAGATTTCTGGATATATACTTTACGAACTGGTATCGTATTGTGTTGAGTGTCAATCTAAAGTTTAAAGTCCTATTGCAAACTTTCAGCAAAATTATATTTACTCCGTGAAATTTAATAATTGGTATTAAATCAAGAGTAACATTTATAGTGTTAGTATCTTAAGTATCATGTTTTCCTCCATGATTCTTGATTGTTTTAATATCAACTTTATCTAGGAGCTGAAAGAATTGTTTCAGAAACCATCATGTGTGGAATATATGACGATATCTGAAACAATGTTTTGGTTGCAATATGATAGAGTATAATATATGTTCTCATATTGGATGAGAATTTACGAAGGTTGGAGATGCTAGACATCCTAATCATCCAAAAGGGTTTTTGGAAAGTAATGTTATACTCATGATTCGCCTTTATAAGCTACAGTAGCTTGATCATGAAAGTCGTCATGATAAGGATGAATAGAAGATGTATGTAAAGTGTTTACTACACTAAAAGATTACTAAAGAATGGATTTTGAAAGAATACCGATCATTTTGATGATGGTGATCTACTTCAAAGTACAAGTCCAAAGGTATTATTATTTGAATATACATGCTTTGGACTATGTGTCATGTATATGGCGCCACTTTTGATGTTGATAGATTCTTTTAAAAAGGAAAAGGAAATGTTGAAAGAGAATCTATAAAAAAAATATTTGGCAGAAAAGAAAAGATTGGAAATATCCAATTTAGGTATATATATGATATACATGTTATGGTTGTATTCTTTGCTTGTTAAACAATGTGGTTCTTGGGTATTGGATACCGAATTGGTTGGTATGAAATTTCATACGGAACAACGCAATTCATGAACCACAATGGCCTAAGTAACTAGCAAGAGAATATGTGATGATGTTCATCGAAAACAAACAAACTGTTGTTTGTATTTCTCGTTGACATCAAAGCTTGACTTCAAGATTTTTTTAATAATTGTTATTTGAATCAGGTATTATGAGAACAAAGCTTGTTCAAATAATTACCGTATTCCATATAAGATGGATGATTTACAAATCTAGTTGGAGAAATCACATCCATAAAACCTAATGCTAAAATGTCGCAAGACAAATGATTGAAATATCACTTACGAAGTGACATCGCCGTTTAAATTATATTGAAAAGAAAACATGAAGAATCTCCATATTCATGGATTTTTGGAGTCTTTGATTTGATCAAGTGACGCTTGTGAGACTTTCCTCGGGATAATTAAAACTTCGTTCAAAGGCCAAAGAAGAACGAATGACTAAATTATTGGAATTTATACATATTGATGTATGTAGTCCATTATGTATAGTCGTAAGCGATGGATTTCAACTTCATATGCTTTCTCCAGAAATTTGAGTGAATGTTCACTTAATGTGAAAGAAGTATGAAATATTTGAAAACGTTTCAAAGACTTTCAAGATGAAGTGGAAAATCATTGTAACAAGAAAATAAATGGTTTATGATTTTATCATAAGGGATTTGTTTGAGTTACAAGTGTAACAAGAAAATAAATGAACTATGATTTTATCATAAAGGGATTTATTTGAGTTGCAAGTTTAGCAAAACACCTAGATTTACATATCCCGAAACACCATAGTAATATGGAGTGTTTGAGATTTGTAATGAAACCTTGTTTGACATGGTTGGATCAAAGGTGTTATTGATAAAACTGCCATTATGTTTTAAAAGATTAAATCTTTAGAGACTTCCGCTTTTTACACTGAAAAGAGCTCCATCTTGATCCGTTGAAATGACACCATATGAGTTATGGTTTGGGGTAAAACCCAAGTTGTCATTTCTTAAATTTTGGTATGCCAAACATAAGCAAGATGTTTACAACCAAAGTCGGATGAGCATGTCTTTGTAGGTTATTTTGAATAACAATTGGTTATTCCTCCATAACACCGAGGACAAAAGGGTTTGTCGCTTGAAATGTGAAGTTTCTTGAAAAAGGAATTTTTCGCAAAAGTTAAGTGGGAGGACAATAGAACTTTGATAAGGTTAACGAACCTTAGCTAAATGTGCTGAGTTGCGCAGCGCCAGAAATAGTTCTGGAGGCTGCCATAATGCTCATAGCTTATGTGCCTCAAAGGTTATGGTCATGGAGATCTAAGTTCTTATTGAACCAAGTCGGTCAAATAAACAATCAAATACTAAGATTTGAGAGTAAATCATTATTGTTTGACAATGATGAACCGACTATATGCAAAGAAGCATTGATGGGCCCTGACTCCGTCAAATGGCTTGAAGCCATAAAATCCGTGATAGTTCCATACACGAGAAATCAAGTTTTGAACTTGGAAGACCCTCCGGAAAGGTGTATAAACCTATCGGTCGTATTTGGATCTATAAAGAAACAGACATGGATGTTTCACATCTATGAAATAGTCGACATGTTGTAAAGTATTTTATGACAATGTTCAAAGAGTTGACTATGACAAGATTTGATCTTTCATAGCGATATTTAGTCTGGACGGATTAAAGTAGCAACCACTACATATAATTTGGTATATGGTAGATGAATAAACAAAACAAAGTTCTTCTAATAGAATGGTTACCTAGGACGTGTACATGACACGGTCCAAAGGGTTTTGTTAATTCAAAGGATGCTAAAAAGGGCATGCAAACTTCAACGGTTGAAGTAAGCATCGCGGAGTTGGAATCTTCACCTTAATAAAAAGGAATTTTCATCAGGAGACGATGAAGATGCTTGCATTTGCAAGAAATTAAGTGGGAGCGCTGAGACATATTTCTAATACATTATGTGGAGGACATCTTGTTGATTAGAAATGATGTATCTTTTATTGACAAAGGTTAAGAATTTCATTTCGATGAAATACTTAGGCAAAACCCGAATATTTAGCATGAATGTCTATAGTGGATAGACTGTGACGCCAATTTTGGTTGTGCCAAACATACATATATGAGGTATTGAAGGAGTTCAATATAGAAACGACAAGAAACAGTTCTTGTTGCATGGAAAGGAATTGAATCAAGATTGAAGTGTATCGACACTTGATAAGTGAAACAAGATTCAAGTGCTTTGACACTTCATGAGTGAAATCACGAGAATGTTTTGATCAATCATACCATGATATGTACACATCCAGATATGTCCTATGCTCTAAGTGTTATGAGCATATACCAGAATGAATCATAAAATGATCATTGGACGATAGTGAGGATATTCTTATGATCTTTTTGAAAGAACTAAGAATATATTTGTGTAGAGGTGACAAACAATTACAAATAGTTCATTGTAAAGCGTTACATTGATACTAGTTTTGTCACAAGATACAAATTAAATTTATCTCAATTTAAACTATGGGAGGCACAATGTAATGGAAAGAAGATTCCATGATGGATTTGGATGGATCCATAGTTAAGAAATTGTGACGAATACTACAACAAAAAGGCTAAGTATATGACTGCTATAGTAGCAGCAAAGGAGGGAATTTGTGTCAAGTAGTTTGTTATCAAACTAAGGTGTGGTTCACAACGGGCTAACACTAAAGATATATTGTATGACAATAGTATCGACATGTTTTAACCCCAAGGAACTAAAGGTCTCACCAAAAGACCAAATTTATACAATGCCATCTCATTGGAGAATGAGTGATGCGTGGAGACGCAACGACATGCAAATACACATGGACCTGAAAGCGTCAGATCCGTAGATTATGTTAACCACTTACAATCACCTATATGGAACACCGGAAAGCCATAGGTGTTCAATACGCAAAGTTTTCAAACTAGATTATTGTCTCTAGTGCAAGTGGGAGACTGAAGGGAATATGCCCGAGAGGCAATGATAAAGTGGTTATTATCGTATTCCTTATTTATGATAAATGTTTATTTTACATGCTACAATTGTATTAATACGGAAACGTTAATACATGTGTGTTTAATAAACAAAAGGAAGTTCCTAGTTATGCCTCTCTTATAAACTAGCTCGTTGATTAACAAGATGATCATAGGTTTCCTGATCATGGACATTGGATGTTGTTAATAACGAGGTCACAACATTAGTGTAATGGTGTGATGAACATTCATCCGAAGTATAGCATTACGATCAAAGTCATTGAGTTTATATTGCTATAACAACTTACGAAGTGATCCTAATCCTTAGACCATGAGATCATGTCAATCACTAACACCGGAAGAGTTTCTCGATGACATCAAACGTCACACCGTAACTGGGTGATTATAAAGATGGCTTCAGAACTACTAAAGTGTTATGTTGAGACCCATGGATCAAGAGTGGAATTTGTTCATCCCGATGACGGATACATATGCTCTGGGCCCTCTCGGTGATATCACATTGATTAGCTTGTAAGCAAGTGATTTGATCACTAGAATGTTATATCACGGGAACAAGAAAAGAGTGCATGTCGGTAACGAGATCAAACTAGGTATGGAGATACCGATGATCGAATCTCGGACATGTAATATATCGTGAAACAAAGGGATTAAGATACTAGCGTAAAAGGTTCACATGATCACAGAAGTCATCGTTGAATGTGTGGGAGTCAGTATGGATCTCCAGGTCCCGCTACTGATTATTGATCGGAGAAGGGTCTCGATCATGTCCGCATTATTCGCGAACCATAGGGTGACACACTTAAGGGATACCGACACCTCCTCGCGAAGGATCTCTCTCCCTCCTTTAGAATTTCCCCATGGTCTCGGATCAGCGAGATACATGTTCCCGGTGGCTTTTTCTGGAAGGATTTGTTGCTTCCACTGCTTCGCTGGAGCGAGGGCGTGGAGGTTGTCGGGGTACCCGTACGTGTGTGCGATCACGGATGCACCACTGCTTTGAGGTGCTGGACTTGATCGTGCTGGACCGGCTGGACCAGATGGACTTCATCACGATCTTGAGATCGGCAAGCATTCGTCTACATCATCCACGAGTACAACCTCGTTAACGCTATTCGGTCTTCGAGGGTATGTATTCTATGGATGTATATCCACCCGTTGCTTGTATCTAGTAGATAGATCTTGGTACTTAGATGTTCCCATCATAGGAATTTTTTTGTTTTCTATGCTGCAAACCCTACATTTTTATTATTGAGTTGGATTCTCTTCATAGATTGCAATGATTATTGAGTAGACTTAGTTGTATACTCTTTATTATGAATGGTTTAAGCATATACTCATGTCCTGAGAATATTTACATCATCTGAAGCAAATGTGTTTGTGAAAGTTCTTTTATCGCACTCAGTTTTCAACTGAATTGCTTGAAGACAAGCAATAAGCTAAGCTTGGGGGGAGTTGATACGTCCAAAACGTATCTACTTTCCCAAACACTTTTGCTATTGTTTCTCATCTAAACTTGTGTGATTTGGATACAACTAACACTGACTGACGCTGTTTTCAGCAGAATTGCCTTGGTGTCTAGTTTTTGTGCAGAAAATGAACTATCAAAAAAAATCCTGGAAAATATGCCAAAAATTATATTTCACTCGAAGATCCACGAAGCCAGAAGATGCGACTAAGAAGGGGCCTGGGGGGGCCCATACCCCTGCCAGGCGCGGGTGGGCCCTGCCCGCGCCTAGGAGGGTGCAGCCACCCCAGGCACCCCCTCGACCTACCAATACGCCTATAAGTTTCCTCTAGACCTAAAAAGCGAGGGGGGTTCGATATTTTTCGAGAAAGAGTTCCGCTCCACCCTAGCCACCAGAAACCAAGATTCGAATCCAGAAACTCTATTCTGGCACCCTGCCGGGACAGGGTATTTGGAGAGGATCATCTCCATCGTCATCACAAACGCATCTCCATCGACCATCAATGTTTCCCTCATCCATGAGTGAGTAATCCCCCAATGTAGGCTTGGGGATGGTAGGGATTGGATGAGTTCTATCATGTAATCGAATAAGATTGTTAGGGCATAGTGCCTAGTATCTCTATTAGTGCTTTTTGAGTTTGTTGCAACTTGTTGTGATTAATGCTTGTCACTAGGGCCCGAGTGCCATGATCTCAGATCTAAACTTATTATTGAATCATTATGATAGTATTGTTTGTGATCTTATATACAAGTTGTGTACACATATCATTGTCCGGATCCAAAGGCCCCAAAGTGACAATAATTGGGACAACCGGAGGGGATGACTGTGGTGTGAGGATCACATGTGTTCACAGAGTGTTAATACTTTGCTCTGGTGCTCTATTAAAAGGAGCACCTTAATTGCCAGTAGTTCCCTAGAGGCCCCGCTGTCACGGGTTGGCTGGACAGAAGATGTTGTGCAAGTTCTCATTGCGAGCACGTATGATTATATTTGGAGCACATTCCTAGGATTGTTTAGTACTTGGATGCTTGTTATTATTTATCTGCAATGCCCTAGATCTTGAAGTTACATGTTTAGACTCGTCCATGCAACGCCCGTCCATCCATCCCTATGTCTACCGCACTCGAATCCCACTGTTTATTGTTACTGTTACTATTGCTCATGTTTCACTGCTGATGTTGCTTTGATGTTGCTACTACCAAACTGTTGCTACTGATAAACTTCTGTGAGCAAGAACTATTTCCAGGATCAGCTGAACTGACAACTCAGTTGTTAAGGCTTGCAAGTATTTTTTGGCTCCCCTTGTGTCGAATCAATAAATTGGGTAATACTACCCGCGAAGACTATTGCGATCCCCTATATTTATATGCTGAAATTTGCCAAGGTTGCGACTTCTCAAAGGAAAATGGTAAAATACGAAACATTCAGTTCCCATCTATTAGATATTTTGCCTATTTCATTACCAAGTGTGTTCTTGCTAGAAAGACTGCTAGAAAAATTATCTTCATTTGATCTAGCTTTTATCGCAGCTGCTTTGAATAGGGATAGATCTTATAAATTGGGTGCTTTGATAGATTTCCGTCTTGCTACTAACCGCGAGAAAGGTGGAATTTGTGGAGGTCTCATTGCCTATCGTTTGCTAGCTTTTCATGGTTTAGAGCCTCACCATTCAGATTTTCAGTTCCCCGTAGAGATACTTGATCTCAGTTCCATGGTTCAACATAAATTTGTTTCTTCTTGGGCTACCTTGAGTGAGTTACCATATGAAATAACCTTTGTCAAGCGTGGTTCGAGAGCGGGTAGATCTGAGAAAGTAGTCTCTTTGCCTGCACCTGTTTTGTTTAACTTTGATAACAGGCAAGGATGGTCACCCACAGAGGAAGAACTTGACACATACATGGCGAAGCTCTCCTAGCAAGAGGAGAATGTTGGAGAGGATGCCGAAGATGATTCGGTTCAGCCCTCCAACATGGGAGAGTCTTCATACCAGCAGCCCCCTATGATTGGAGTGCATCTTCTTCTTCATCGTGAGGGCCTAATTATGATCATTCCTATGATGATCCACCAACTTGGGTTTACTACCCGCGCTATTGAGCCCCACTTAGGCCAAAAGCCTAAGCTTGGGGGAGGTATACCGACATCACAATCATCTATATATCATGTTCCGTCGGTACTTTGTATATCCATGTTTCGCTTTCTTTTTGGTTGTTGTTCCTGCTTTCCCAAAACACAAAAAGACCAAAAATATTTTCGTTGTTTCTCTTGGTCTGTTTCTTTGCCTTTTTAGCTTTGGTTTGCCTTAAAGAAAATCCAAAAAGATTTTGCTTTGTTTGTTTTTGCTTTTAGTGCTTTCTTTAAAAATCGAAATCACCAAAAATATTTGTTCTTCTTCTTTGGTTTTGTGAAGTTCGTTGCAGGGTTCAGGGGTCCTTAGTGGATTTTGGTTTCATGTTATTATTCAAGCCACACAAGTGAAGGGAAATAATGAAGATTAATGACAACTCGAGGTGTGGTAAGAGGCTGGTGATGAACTCTATTTGTCTTCATTTTTGTACATATACTCATCATTGTGGGCATGCTTAGTCTGTTCATGTAAGGTGTAGGCATTTATTGGATGCTTAGTAGTTCTTGCTCTCTTATGATTAGCTCTAGCTTACTAATAGTTTGTAGCATGTCATATGAATGTTTGCTTGCATTGTTCTATTCATAACTTGGTATGACATTATGGCATCCCCCTCTGAATGTTTCATTTGAATCGACTTGGCACATGCTCACACATGCATATGACTGAACCAAAGTCAGTTAAGCCTCGATGATTTATTTTGCCTCAGAGTTCTTGTATCACCTTTATGCCATAGTTAATTCTGTTTTGTTGCAAACATGATTATGACAGTTATTGCTCTCTCGTTTGTCGCTCCCTTTCTATTGGTAGCCTTCAATTGCACTGAGTATGAGCTCTACTCGTGCTTCCAACTCCCCAAAACCAATATTGTCAAAAGTGTCCACCATACCTACCTACTAGCATCATTTGCTATTCCGTGCATATTCATTGTGCCTTGTTTTCTTCCAAATAAAATGTTTGCTTGTTATGAGAAAGTTAGTTAGTAAAGCTCTCACAAACTTGATGGCACACTTTACTTCTTGCGCTTAATAAACCTGAACCATTGTGACTGTCCATGAAAGTTATATGCTTGCAAATTATAGGCTGGGAGTTAGCAGAACCGTGCTGTCACGGGGAACGCTTTAAACACCTGTAAATATTATCTCGTTGATATCATGCTATTTTGTTTACAGATGTCGTCGGTGTGAAATAAAAGGGGAGCTTGTAAGTCCATGGAGTTATGTATATGTGTTAGAGAAACGCCTAGGCCGCTAGCCTAAGCCATGCCTAATCATGGTGGAAACTTGCAGCATAACCATAGTGAGCAATCTATGAAGATTTCTTCTTATAAAAAAGAGAGACACACGGAAAATAGGAAAGAGAGAAAAAAGCACCATTTTCCCATGGTAAATAAGAAGATTGCTGAGATGCTCAATATCTGCTTGCCTTGTCATTTTGATATGGGATAGCTCCTGTATCATGTGCAAGGGGTACCCCGTTGGTGGTTCTCTATGATATACATGTATTTACTATGACAAGAACTTACCGGTAACTAAAGTTGAGTAGCATGAGTGAAGGGAATATGCCCGAGAGGCAATAATAAAGTGGTTATTATCGTATTCCTTATTTATGATAAATTTTTATTTTACATGCTATAATTGTATTAATACGGAAACGTTAATACATGTGTGTTTAATAAACAAAAAGGAAGTTCCTAGTTATGCCTCTCTTATAAACTAGCTCGTTGATTAACAAGATGATCAAAGGTTTCCTGATCATGGACATTGGATGTTGTTAATAACGAGATCACAACATTAGTGTAATGGTGTGATGAACATTCATCCGAAGTATAGCATTACGATCAAAGTCATTGAGTTTATATTGCTATAACAACTTACGAAGTGATCCTAATCCTTAGATCATGAGATCATGTCAATCACTAACACCGGAAGAGTTTCTTGATAACATCAAACGTCACACCGTAATTGGGTGATTATAAAGATGGATTCAGAACTAATAAAGTGTTATGTTTTGAGGCCCATGGATCGAGAGTGGAATTTGTTCATCCCGATGACAGATAGATATACTCTGGGCCCTCTCGGTGATATCACATTGATTAGCTTGCAAGCAAGTGATTTGATCACTAGAATGTTATATCACGGGAACGAGAAAAGAGTACATGTCAGTAATGAGATCAAACTAGGTATGGAGATACCGATGATCGAATCTCGGACATGTAATATATCGCGAAACAAAAGGATTAAGATACTAGCGTAAAAGGTTCCGACGATCACAAGAAAGTCATCGTTGAATGTGTGGGAGTCAGTATGGGTCTCTAGATCCCGCTTCTGATTATTGATCTGAGAGGGGTCTTGATCGTGTCCGCATTATTCGCGAACCGTAGGGTGACACACTTAAGAGACACCAACATCCATTTGGAGCAAAAGTTTCATGCCTAAAAGAATAACAAGCGCAGGAATTTATTTCACTTGATACCGAACCGGGTTTTCGGGTGAAATTGCAGAAAGTGTTTCTGCATGTGAAATGAAATACTAGCAAGGGGTTATATGTGAATGTTTGTCATTAAAGTAATTGACAAAATTCTGAATAAATAAAAGGAGTTTTATTTAAATAGAGTTTGCATTAAATTTGGTGGAAATTTAATGGGAATTTGAGTGGGTTTTTGAGTGGAGGGAATTGAAAGGCATTTGAGTGAGTGGAGTGTCCACCCACATGAATGTGGAAGAGGTGGGGGCAGCCCCATGGCTGGGCGCATGGCCCCTTGGGTGCCCCCTCTCCCTATAAAAGGAGCCCCCTCCCTCTCTCTCACTTACACCTCCTCGTGAAGGATCTCTCTCCCCCTCTAGAATTTATCCCCCATGGTCTCGGACTAGCGAGATACATGTTCCCAGTGGCTATTCGGCAAGAAAGAGTTGTGCTTTCGCTGCATCGCTGGAGCGAGGAGGCGAAGGTTGCTCGGTGCCTCGAACGTGTGTGCGAGCACGGATGCGCTGCTGTTTTGCGGCGCTAGGACTTCCTCTCGATCTTGAGATCGGCAGGAGATCGTCTACATCAACCACGAGTTTGGACTCGTTAAGCTTTGTCGGTCTTCAAGGGTATGTTCTTTACGGATATACATCCGCCCGTTGTTTGTATCTATTAAATAGATCTTGGTACATAGTTGTTCCCATCGTAGGATTTTTTTTGTTTTCTATGCTGCGAACCCTATAGTGGTATCAGAGCCGGATCTATGCATAGATACTTTGCACGGGTAATACACATATGAGTATGTGGGCGATGATGATAATTTTATTGCTTCTTAGTTGTACTTTGGATATTGGTGGCATAGTGGGATGAAGCGGCCCGGACAAACTTTACATGTCCTCGCACATGAGACCTGTTCCACGCTTGACATGCAACTAGTTTTGCATAAGTGGCTAGCGGGTGTCTGTCTCTCCTACTATAGTCAATATCTAATTTGCAACGAGTTGTCAACAATTTGGTTATCCTCATTGTGGTTCATGTTCGTAGGTAAGATCGGTTCTATCTTCGAAAGCCCTAAGCCACGTAAAACTTGCAATGGATAAATTAGAGGCGTCTAGTTTAGATTGTTGCTAGGCTAGTGTTATGATATGGTGATGTTGTAAGTAGAAGTATAAGATGATACTCTTACAACACACATAGCGTGTAATTTCCATATACCTTGGCCTTACACATAAAGGTATGATAGATATCATACCACGGTGCACATGATGGAGATCATATGCGGGAACCATATCATTTCACTTATAAACATGTGATGTTTTGATTGCATCTTATATTGCTTGTTTGGCGTTTTATTAGCATAATAAGATGATACCTCATTTAGATATCAAGATAATAATGTGTTCTTCCTTAATTATGCACCGACAATGTCGTCGCTTCAAGACATCACGTGATGATCGGGTGTACTTGAATCCACGAGCATATCTCGGGTGTAAGACAGTTACACACGCGAATACTAAGGTTCTTACTTGGCGAGCCTAGCATGTACAGACATGGCCTCGGAACACGGACCGAAAGGTTAAGCATGAGTCATATGTTTTGATATGATGACCATATGGATGCTCGCCTTTGAAGCTACACCGACTCACGTGATGATCGGACTTGGTGTAGTGGATTTGGTTCATGTAATCACCAAAAAGACACGAGGGATGTCGTTATTGAGTGGGAGTTCATTTCTAATTTGGATTAGTAGAACTCAATTTATCATAAATTAAATCAAAGTGAATTTGCATAATTTGTTGTAGTCATTGGCATTCGTTCACCACTTTATGCATAGTTGTAATTGAGATAATAGAACTATAGATTTCTGGATATATACTTTACGAACTGGTATCGTATTGTGTTGAGTGTCAATCTAAAGTTTAAAGTCCTATTGCAAACTTTCAGCAAACTCTATTTACTCCGTGAAATTTAATAGTTGGTATTAAATCGAGAGTAACAATTCTAGTGTTAGTATCTTAAATATCATGTTTGCCTCCATGATTCTTGATTGTTTTAATATCAAGTTTATCTAGGAGCTGAAAGAATTGTTTCAGAAACCATCATGTGTGGCAGATATAACGATATTTGAAACAATGTTTTGGTTGCAATATGATAGAGTATAATATATGTTCTCATATTGGATGAGAATTTACGAAGGTTGGAGATGCTAGACATCCTAATCATCCAAAAGGGTTTTGGAAAGTAATGTTATACTCATGATTCTCCTTTATAAGCTACAGTAGCTTGATCATGAAATTCGTCATGATAAGGATGAATAGAAGATGTATGTAAAGTGTTTACTACACTAAAAGATTATTAAAGAATGGATTTTTAAAGAATACCGATCATTTTGATGATGGTGATCTACTTCAAAGTGCAAGTCCAAAGGTATTATTATTTGAATATACACGCTTTGGACTATGTGTCATGTATATGGCGCCACTTTTGATGTTGATAGATTCTTTTAAAAAGGAAAAGGAAATGCTGAAAGAGAATCTATAAAATATATTTGGCAGAAAAGAAAAGATTGGAAATATCCAATTTAGGTATATGGATGATATACATGTTATGGTTGTATTCTTTGCTTGTTAAACAATGTGGTTCTTGGGTATTGGATACCGAATTGGTTGGTATGAAATTTCATACGGAACAACGCAATTCATGAACCACAATGGCCTAAGTAACTAGCAAGATAATATGTGATGATGTTCATCGAAAACAAACAAACCGTTGTTTGTATTTCTCGTTGACATCAAAGCTTGACTTCAAGATTTTTTTAATAATTGTTATTTGAATCAGGTATTATGAGAACAAAGCTTGTTCAAATAATTACCGTATTCCATATAAGATGGATGATTTACAAATCTAGTTGGAGAAATCACATCCATAAAACCTAATGCTAAAATGTCGCAAGACAAATGATTGAAAGATCACATATGAAGTGACATCGCTGTTTAAATTATATTAGAAATAAAACATGAAGAAACTGCATTTTCATGGATTTTTGGAGTCTTTGATTTGATCAAGTGACGCTTGTGAGACTTTCCTAGGGATAATTAAAACTTCGTTCAAAGGCCAAAGAAGAACGAACGACTAAAATATTGGAATTTATACATATCGATGTATGTAGTCCATTATGTATAGTTGTAAGTGATGGATTTCAACTTCATATGCTTTCTCCGGAAATTTGAGTGAATGTTCACTTAATGAGAAAGAAGTATGAAATATTTGAAAATGTTTCAAAGACTTCCAAGATGAAGTGAAAAATCATTGTAACAAGAAAATAAATGGTTTATGATTTTATCATAAGGGATTTGTTTGAGTTACAAGTGTAACAAGAAAATAAATGAATTATGATTTTATCATAAAGGGATTTATTTGAGTTGCAAGTTTAGCAAAACACCTAGATTTACATATCCCGAAACACCATAGGAGTATAGAGTGTTTGAGATTTGTAATGAAACCTTGTTTGACATGGTTGGATCAAAGGTGTTATTTATAAAACTGCCATTATGTTTTAAAAGATTGAAGCTTTAGAGACTTCCGCTTTTACACTGAAAAGAGCGCCATCTTGATCCTTTGAAATGACACCATGGAAGTTATGGTTTGGGGTAACACCCAAGTTGTCATTTCTTAAATTTTCGTATGCTAAACATAAGTAAGATGTTTAGAACCGAAGTCGGATGAGCATGTCTTTGTAGGTTATTTCGAATAACAATTGGTTATTCCTCCATAACACCAATGACAAAAGGGTTTGTCGCTTGAAACGTGAAGTTTCTTGAAGAAGGAATTTTTCATAAAAGTTAAGTGGGAGGACAATAGAACTTTGATAAGGTTAACGAACCTTAGCTAAATGTGCTGAGTTGCGCAGCACCGGAAATCGTTCTAGAGGCTACCATAATGCTCATAGCTTATGTGCCTCAAAGGTTGTGGTCACGGAGATATAAGTTCTTATTGAACCAAGTCGGTCGGATAAACAAATCAAATGCTGAGATTTGAGAGTAAATCATTATTGTTTGATAATGATGAACCGACTACATACAAAGAAGCGGTGATGGGCCCTGACTCCGTCAAATGTCTTGAAGCCATAAAATCCGTGATAGTTACATACACGAAAAATCAAGTTTTGAACTTGGAAGACCCTCTAGAAAGGTGTAAAAACTTATCAGTCGTATTGGGATCTATAAAGAAACAGACATGGATGTTTCACATCTATGAAATAGTCGACATGTCGTAAAGTATTTTATGACAATGTTCAAGGAGTGACTATGACAAGATTTGATCTTTCATAGCGATATTTAGTCTGGACGGATTAAAGTAGCAACCACTACATATAATTTGTTATATGGTAGATGAATAAACAAAACAAAGTTATTCTAATAGAATGGTTACCTAGGACGTGTACATGACACGATCCAAAGGGTTTTGTTAATTCAAAGGATGCTAAAAAGGGCATGCAAACTTCAATGGTTGAAGTAAGCATCGCGGAGTTGGAATCTTCACCGTGATGAAAAAGAGTTTTCATCAGGAGACGATGAAGATGCTTGCATTTGCAAGAAATTAAGTGGGAGCGCTGAGACATATTTATAATACATTATGTGGATGACATCTTATTGATTAGAAATGATATATCTTTTATTGACAAAGGTTAAGAATTTCATTTCGATGAAATACTTAGGCAAAACCCGAATATTTAGCGTGAATGTCTATAGTGGATAGACTGTGACGCCAATATGGTTGTGCCAAACGTACATATATGAGATATTGAAGGAGTTCAATATAGAAACGACAAGAAATAGTTCTTGTTGCATGGAAAGGAATTGAATCAAGATTCAAGTGTATCGACACTTGATAAGTGAAAAAA
Organism: Avena sativa; assembly: GCA_916181665.1. Taxonomy (NCBI): domain Eukaryota; kingdom Viridiplantae; phylum Streptophyta; class Magnoliopsida; order Poales; family Poaceae; genus Avena; species Avena sativa. The sequence continues at coordinate 261,605,510 of OV702284.1, read as the reverse complement.
GATTCAAGTTCTTTGACACTTGATGAGTGAAATCACGAGAATGTTTTGATCAATCATACCATGATATGTACACATCCAGATATGTCCTATGCTCTAAGTGTTATGAGCATATACCAGAATGAATTATAAAATGATCATTGGACGATAGTAAGGTTATTCTTATGATTTTTTTGGAAGAACTAAGAATATGTTTGTGTAGAGGTGACAAACAATTATAAATAGTTCATTGTAAAGCGTTACATTGATACTAGTTTTGTCACAAGATACAAATTAAGTTTATCTCAATTTAAACTATGGGTGGCACAATGTTATGGAAAGGAGTTTCCATGATGGATTTGGAAGAGTTCCAAAGTTAAGACATTGTGACGAATACTACAACAAAAGGCTAAGTATATGTCTGCTATAGTAGCAGCAAAGGAGGGCATTTGTGTCAAGTAGTTTGTTATCAAACTAAGGTGTGGTTCGCAACGGGCTAACACTAAAGATATATTGTATGACAATAGTATCAACATGATTTAACCCCAAGGAACTAAAGGTCTCACCAAAAGACCAAATTTATACAATGCCATCTCATTGGAGAATGAGTGATGCATGGAGACGCAAAGACATGCAAATACACACGGACCTGAAAGCGTCAGATCCGTAGATTATGTTAACCACTTGCAATTGCGTATATGGAACACCAGAAAGCCATAGGTGTTCAATAAGCAAAGTTTTCAAACTAGATTATTGTCTCTAGTGCAAGTGCAAGACTAAAGGGAATATGCCCGAGAGGCAATAATAAAGTGGTTATTATCGTATTCCTTATTTATGATAAATGTTTATTTTACATGCTATAATTGTATTAATACGGAAACGTTAATACATGTGTGTTTAATAAACAAAAAGGAAGTTTCTAGTTATGCCTCTCTTATAAACTAGCTCATTGATTAACAAGATGATCAAAGGTTTCCTGATCATGGACATTGGATGTTGTTAATAACGAGATCACAACAATAGTGTAATGGTGTGATGAACATTCATCCGAAGTATAGCATTACGATCAAAGTCATTGAGTTTATATTGCTATAACAACTTACGAAGTGATCCTAATCCTTAGACCATGAGATCATGTCAATCACTAACACCGGAAGAGTTTCTTGATAACATCAAACGTCACACCGTAACTGGGTGATTATAAAGATGGATTCAGAACTAATAAAGTGTTATGTTGAGGCCCATGGATCGAGAATGGAATTTTTTCATCCCGATGACGGATAGATATACTCTGGGCCCTCTCGGTGATATCACATTGATTAGCTTGCAAGCAAGTGATTTGATCACTAGAATGTTATACCACAGGAACGAGAAAAGAGTACATGTCAGTAACGAGATCAAACTAGGTATGGAGATACCGATGATCGAATCTCGGATATGTAATATATCGCGAAACAAAAGGATTAAGATACTAGCATAAAAGGTTCGACGATCACAAGAAAGTCATCGTTGAATGTGTGGGAGTCAGTATGGGTCTCCAGATCCCGCTTCTGATTATTGATCTGAGAGGGGTCTCGATCATGTCCGCATTATTTGCGAACCGTAGGGTGACACACTTAAGAGACACCGACATCCATTTGGAGCAAAAGTTTCATGCCTAAAAGAATAACAAGCGCAGGAATTTATTGCACTAGATACCGAAACGGGTTTTCACGTGAAATTGCAGAAAGTGTTTCTGCATGTGAAATGAAATACTAGCAAGGGGTTATATGTGAATGTTTGTCATTAAAGTAATTGACAAAATTCTGAATAAATAAAAGGAGTTTTATTTAATGAGAGTTTGCATTAAATTTGGTGGAAATTTAATGGGAATTTGAGTGGGTTTTTGAGTGGAGGGAATTGAAAGGCATTTGAGTGAGTGGAGTGTCCACCCACATGAATGTGGAAGAGGTGGGGGCAGCCCCATGGCTGGGCGCATGGCCCCTTGGGTTCCCCCTCTCCCTATAAAAGGAGCCCCCTCCCTCTCTCTCACTTACCCTCCTCGTGAAGGATCTCTCTCCCCCTCTAGAATTTATCCCCATGGTCTTGGACTAGCGAGATACATGTTCCCGGTGGCTATTCGGCAAGAAAGAGTTGTGCTTCCGCTGCATCACTGGAACGAGGAGGCGGAGGTTGCTCGGTGCCTCGAACGTGTGTGCGAGCACGGATGCGCTGCTGTTTTGCGGCGCTAGGACTTCCTCTCGATCTTGAGATCGGCAAGAGATCGTCTACATCAACCACGAGTTTGGACTCGTTAAGCTTTGTCGGTCTTCAAGGGTATGTTCTCTATGTATATACATCCGCCCGTTGTTTGTATCTATTAGATAGATTTTGGTACATAGTTGTTCCCATCGTAGGAAATTTTTTGTTTTTTATGCTGCGAACCCTACAATGAGGAGCGGCCCTCATACTCAAGGGACATGAGATTTCCATTTTATGGTCTGTCAAGCATATAACTCATATTGGACCTCACTTTAAACTTAACCATCTAAAGATGCCTATGATAGGGGCAATGAGAGCTCAAAGCTAATGAGTACCATACTTTCTGCATTTGGAAGCCTTTCAAACTTTTCAAAACATTTTCACTTCCTTCTTGAGTCACCACTTATTCTATGAGCACCTTCTTGAGAGCATAGTTGTCATTCTTACCGTAATGTGCTTGTCTCAAAACTTGGTTAATTATGTCATAACTTTGATGCTTGTATCTCTTATATCTTTACTTCTAGTCTTCACTTGAACTTCAGAGGTGCCTTGGTATTTATGTTGTGCTCTACAAACAAAGGCATGCGAGATACCACTCTATCATACCTTCTTATGAGCATTGCAATGTTGCTTATGTTTATGTTTCATGCTACTTATTATTATTGTGTTGGTGTCTCTTCATAGCCTGCAATGACTATTGAGTAGACTTAGTTGCATACTCCTTATTATGAATTGTCTAAGTATCTACTCATGTGCTGAGAATATTTACATCATATGAAGCAAATGTGTTCGTGAAAGTTCTTTTATCGCACTCAGTTTTCAACTGAATTGCTTGAAGACAAGCAATAACCGAAGCTTGGGGAAGTTGATACGTCCACAAAACGTACCTACTTTCCCGAACACTTTTGCTATTGTTTCTCCTCTAAACTTGTGTGATTTGGATACAACTAACACGGACTGACGCTGTTTTCAGCAGAATTACCTTGGTGTCTAGTTTTTGTGCAAAAAATCAACTATCAGGAAAAATCCCGGAAAATATGCCAAAAAAATCCTATTTCACCAGAAGACTCACGGAGCTAGAAGACGAGACGGAGGAGGGCCACGAGGGTCCCACACCCCCTGGCCACACGGGCCAGCCCAGGCCGCGCCTAGGAGGGGTGTGGCCACCTCTACCTCCCTCTTCGCCTATAAGAAGCCTTCTGATCTAAAAACCGGGGGGGGGGACGTTTTTTCCAGAAAGAGTTCCGCTGCACCGCTACCACCAGAAACCGCGATTAAGAACCAGAAACTACGTTCTGGCACCCTGCCAGGACGGGGAATTTGGAGGGGATCATCGTCATCATCATCACCAACGCCTCTCCATCAACCATCCATGTTTCCCCATCCATGAGTGAGTAATCCCCCGCTATAGGCTATGGGGATGGTAGGGATTGGATGAGTTCTATCATGTAATCGAATAAGATTGATAGGGCATGGTGCCTAGTATCTCTATTAGTGATATTTGACTTTGTTGCAACTTGTTGTGCTTAATGCTTGTCACTAGGTCCCGAGTGCCATGATCTCAGATATGAACATGTAATTGATTCATGATGATAGTATTGTTTGTGATCTTATCTGCAAGTTGTGTACACATATCATAGTATAGATCAAAAGGCCCCTAAGTGACATAAATTGGGACAGCTAAAGGGGATGGCTGTGATATGAGGATCACATGTGTTCACGGAGTGTTAATGCTTTACTCCGATGCTCTATTAAAAGGACTACCTTAATTGCTAGTAGATTCCCTTGAGGCCCCGCTGCAACGGGCTGGCTGGACAAAATATGTTGTGCAAGTTATCATTGCAAGCACGTATGACTATATATGGAACACATGCCTATGATTATTTAGTACTTGGATGCTTTATCTTATTTATCTGCAATTGCCCTAGATATTGAATTTACATGAATAGTCTCGTCCATGCAATGCCTGTCCATCCATCCCTATGCCCACCGCACTCATATCCTACTATTTGCTACTATTGTTACTACTGCCTTTGTTTTACTGCTGTTGTTACTTTGCTATTGCTACTACAAAACTGCTGCTACTGATAAACTACTGTGAGCAAGATTATTTCCAGGTGCAGCTGAATTGACAACTCAGTTGTTAAGGCTTATAAGTATTCTTTGGCTCCCCTTGTGTCGAATCAATAAATTGGGTAATACTACCTTCGAAGACTGTTGCGATCCCCTATACTTGTGGGTCATCACACATCTCTTATAATGCCAATTGGATAGACTGTCTCTCTATTAGCAAGGTGAATAACCACATCAATGTCCTCCAGTTCACTAGGACCAATTTTATGCATAATTTCCTTGTAAAGATCATAAGGAATGGCACTAGAACTAGCACCAATATCACATAAACCATAATAGCAATGATCACCAATTCTAACAGAAAGCACAGGGACACTAGCTTTACTAGGATGAGAGACAACATTAGAAGCATCTTTACAGAAGATAATGTGCCCATCTTCTACATTTTAGTGACAAGATCTTTCACAATAGCTACTACAAGTTCAATATTTATTTGTTCATCAGGTTCAACAACTTTCTTTCTACTTTTGCTAACCACATTAGCCATAATAGAATGTTCCTTTACCTTAGCAGGAAATGAGATTTTCTCAATATAAGGTTCAGGTAAGATAGGATCAACAGTACAAACTTCAGTGCTTCTAACCGGAACATGATTAACAATATCTTTATAAGGTGCATGGTACTTGTTCCACTCCTTTTGGGGGATTTGAATATAAGAGGCAAAGGCCTTAAAGCATCTCAACAAACAGGTGGTGGCTCATCTACTACCCTAACAGTGGTAGTATCTTTCCCAAATAGGAAACCAAGTGGGTTATCCATATTGGAAACAAAGTAACAAACAAAAATAAAAAGCAATACTCACAGTATAAGTTTCCTTCACCAGTTCCACTCTTCAATAGCGCTTCACTCCCCAGAAACGGCGCCCGAAAATAGTCTTGATGACCGACAAGTATAGAGGGTGTATCGTAGTACTTTCGATAAATAGGAGTGTCGGTCCCAACGAGGAGCAGAAGGTGTTGACAAGTGGGTTGGAGCAGGAAATCTCTGTAAATACTTAGCAAACGGATTTTTAGGAGTTTTTGATAAAGCGAGGAAATAAAGTGCAAGTAAATAAAGATAGAAAATAATTGCAACAAGTGGCCCAATCCTTTCTTAGCAAAGGACAAGCCGGTGGTAATACTTATGAGGACCAAACGTTCTCGAGGACACATGGGAATACTGTCAAGTGCTTTCGTTTCATATAGTTGATTAATGTTCTTTGGTTTGATAAGTGTTGTGTGGGTGAACCTGTGCAAATGTACTGACCTTACTAGGACTAATACATACTTGTGATTAAACCCCTGCAAGCATCCGCAACTACAATAAAGTAATTAAGATACAAACCTAGCCACAGCCTTAAATTCTGAGATCCTACACTCCCTTGTGCAAAGGTTTCCTAACGGGGGTTCATGTTTCTGTCACTCTGGCAACCCCATAATTAGTAGCCAAATACACAATGCATTCTCATAGGCCCATAAACGGTGAAGTATCATGTAGTCGACGTTCACATGACACCACTAGAAGAATAACACCACAACTTAAATATTAAACCATTGAATAATACCTCAACACAATTCCACTACTAACAACATGACTTCTCCCATGTCCTCAAGAAATAAATGAACTACTCACGAGAAATATTATGGATCAAGATCAAAGATGATATGATGATGAATAACAATCTGAACATAAACAATAATTCAATGGTTCCACTCACAAGCATCAACTACAAAAGTAGTCAACACCGGGAAAGTTTCCCCTAAGAACTATGCAAGATTCAACACAATTGTTACAGCAAGATGGAGTGGTGATGATGGTGCTGGTGGAGATGGTGGTGTGGATGATGATGATCCCGATGAAGTCTAGCTTGATGATGGTGTTGATGGCGATGATCTCCCCTCTCCGGGAAGGAATTTCCCTGGCAGAAAACTGTCTGCCGAAGAGCTCTTTCTCTCTTTGTAGTTTCCGCCCCGGAGAGGCGGCGGAATCTTTCTGTGGTCGTTCCTCGAACATTAGGGTTTCGGGAGGAAGATATAGGCGAAGGGGCGGAGCCATAGGTGGGCCAGGGTGGCCACACCCACTAGTGGCGTGGGCCTGGGGGTGTGGGCCCCCTGTGGCCCAACTCCGCCTCCCCTTCTGGCCTCCTTTATCTTCTGGAAAAATATAGTTTTCCATATATTTTCTGGTGTTTTTCTGATCTTCGTGAAAATTGTATCTAGACACCGCTTTTTCCATCAGAATCCTGACTCCAGCAGTTCATCCTCCAAGAATCATCCAACATGCAAAAATATATGAAATAACATAAGTATCACCTCTTAATAAGAAATATATCTATGAATAACAACAATTTATGATATAGAATAGTGATACAAAATGGACGTATCACAGTACACATCCAAAAAACTGATTTCAGGCAGATGAACTGCGTGCAAGCGATGCATAACAACCCTAGTACAATCGTAGCATCGTTTTAACACTTATTGTCATTGGAAACCTACCCGATGACCCTAACCACGCTAGCGGCATGAGCTGAACGGAAACTAAAAGAAGTCGAGCTGCGCGGGGGGAACTGCGACTCACCATAGAACGGAGGATCTTCCCAGTAGTCGTGGCGGTGCGGATCTTCAGCCATCGAAGAGAATTGTCGGTGAATCCTCCGTCTTCGTCGCCTCAGTCCTCGGCCAGGAAGGAAAGAACCTGAACTGCCTCCGTAACTGGCGCCAGGGCATTCTTGTGATATATCTGCGCTGCAAAAAGAATAGGGACCAAGTTGTGATTGTTATTTTGTGGAGGGCTTCTTCATAAAATCGAAAAACCAGCATCAACTAGCGACGTGGCAGCATCTTTGGGCGACTTGTATGAACGGTGCACCGCTTGGAATAGTTCCTGTACCGCGGTAACACAATCTGATACTTGTTGTATGAAACTGCACGTCCTGGACAAGTTTGTGTATCCCTGGTGCAAAAACCTCATTATTAAATATTGACAGTACAAACAAGAAGATAAAGATGCAGTGCTACAAGATTATACTCACACCAAGTACATACACATCACAAGGAAACATTGCATAATAATTTCACGAGTTGTTATTCAAGTTCCCTTGCATAACGAAATAAAGCAAGTATGGATCCTAACGCAAACACGCGTATACTCCATTCTATTCGTAATGCAAACACATGTTAACAATACAAAGTAAATAGCCAGGAATATTGTAAAGACTAGCGAATGAAATCGAATGTGCAATGAACCCTAGCAAATTATTTGTATTCATATTCTAAAATGAATTATTTGCACTCATTCTTTTGATTGAAAATTGAATAATGCATGAAAATTCAATGTAAAGTTATATATTGATACTTCTACAACCAAATTTATAAACAACACTTAACATGTCGAGAACCAACAACACAACGGAGAAAACAGCTCTTGTTGGCATAGCCCGCGATTGTCGTCGGCATAGGCTACGCCGGCGACTGTCATTTGTGTTTTGCCCCATAGACATATACCATATGGCTATCGGCGTAAGAAAAACTGTCGGGGTAGCGCCTATGGGGCCCATATTGGCAGTTGACAGTCGTTTGATATGGCGATAGCTACACCAACAGCAATGTCGTCGGCCTACGTTGACGGCCGTTTGGTATGGCGGTAGCTACGCCGATGATAATGCAGTTGGCCTAGTTTTTTTAAGTTTTTTATTAAAAAAAACATTTTATTTCAAATTTTGTTGAATTATTTTACTCGTTAGAGTCACGAGCATTTTTTGAATTGTTTGACTCATTAATCTCACAATCGCCTTTTTTAACTCTATGTATGCTTAATCTTCAAATTGCACTCATGGTCAAACTTTCCGATCGGTTATCCATCCTCACATACTCCAGCCCTAGCACACTTAACTTATCTGTTCCTTCCGGATGAGCTTCTGATAAAAAAATTAGACCTTATTGATAGTACTACCATATCAATTATATTAACCCTTGGACCATGGTGTCACATGCCTTTATTTTTTAAATTTTAAACAATTATTTAATTAAAAAAATGAATAAGTAATAATAATCTTGAATTCAAATAACAATAAAATGAATATTTTCTGCCTTTTTATTTAATATGGAATAATTCATATCTTTAAATCCGTAAATCGGAATTTGACATATAATATGTCCCAATTGATCAGAAAAATGAGAAGAATCGAAACATGAAATCCCTATCATCTTTTTAATGATGCATTATGTCTTTTTAAATAAAATTCCTTTAATAGTGTTCAAATCTTCAAAAAATCATATCAGAATTTCCCTTTTGAATTTGAGGATTTTAAAATAAATCCTGAGCTCGGGGTTGAGCCTCGCTAAACTTTCAGTAGATCTCTAATGAAATAGCATATTGTGAACCTAAAAAATGATTTTTTTTCAAAAAAATCATAAGGATCAGATCATGTACCTGTAGTTCAAATCTGACCCACTTCCTACCGATTTGGCACAAATTTGTATTTTTCATGAGAGGTGGAAGGAAAGGTGTAAGATACCCCGGTTGGGACATTATCCATTCAAGGTGGCCTAGTATTTTTGAAAAATAGAGTGTTACCATTTTGAAGCTTTTATTTTGTGGTTGCTTCACAGAAGACCCTGTTTTTTGCACTCGAAAAATAGAAAATGGCTTTTTGATGCGATAAAAAGGAAAATTTCCTCCTGCAATATTGTTCTTCATCCCATGGCACATGTGTGCACAATATGGGCACATCATCACAATTTATATCACGATTCTAGCCATAACATTGGTTGTTTGGCCTGAAAACCATGAAATCTCAAACATGATAGCTCATTTCTAAGAAGAGTTAATTGAGATACAATCAATATACCAAGTTTAATGTTTTTCCTTCCAACTATGTCATATAATATGACACCAAGCAAATTTTTTATATTATTTTGATCGTTTTTAATTTCTTATGCCCGTTTCAAACTATGGTGAAAACGACGGGCATGAAGATTCTGAGCTCGGGGCTGAGCCTCGCTAAAATTACAGTGGATCTCTGATGAAATAGAATATTGTGAACCTAAAAATGATTTTTCCAAAAAATCATGAGCATCATATCATGTACCTGTAGTTCAAATCTGACCCACTTGCTACCGATTTAGCAGGAATTTGTCTTTTTCAGGAGGGGTCGATGGAAAGGTTTACGATACCCCGGCCAGGAAATTTTCCATGCAAGGTGACCTAGTATTTTTTAAATGGTATGGTACCATTTTAAAACTTTCATTTGGTGGTTGCTTTACAAATTACCCCTTTTTCATACCCGGAAAATGGAAAATAGTTTTTTGGTGCGAAAAAAGGAAAACTTCCTCCTGCAACATTGTTGACCATCCCATAATGCACATGCGTGCATAATATAGACACATTATTACAAACTATGTCGTGATTCTGGCCATAACATTGATCATTTGGCCTAGAAGCCATGAAACCTCGAACATGATAACTCATTTCTGAGAAGGGTTTTTAAAGATGCAATCAATATACCAAGTTTGATATTTTTTCTTACAACTATGTCACGTAATATGATACTATGCAAAGGTTTACATTGTTTGGATCATTTTTGAATTTCTTATGCCCGTTTCAAACTATGGTTAAAACAGCGGGCATGAAGATTCTTAGGTCGGGGCTGAGCCTCGCTAAACTTGCAATGGATCTCTGATGAAATATCATATTATAAACCCAAAAATGACTTTTCCAAAAAATCATGAGCATCAGATCATATACCAGTAGTTTAAATCTGACCCACTCCTACCAATTCGACAAGAATTTGTATTTTTTATGAGGGGTGGACGGAAAGGTTTAAGATATCCCGATTGGGTCATTGTCCATGCAAGGTGGCCTCGTACTTTGGAAAAATGAGGTGATACCATTTTGAAAGTTTCATTTGGTGGTTGATGCACAAAACACCCAATTTTTACAGTCAGAAAATGTGTTATATTAAAGTATATGTAATATTTTTATATTTTATTAAAAATATATTTAATATGTGAGTTTAGATAGATCTTATTTTTCTTCAAATTTTGATATATTATATGTATTTTTCTAAATTAGAATGATTTAGTTATGATTTTTTTAGGATTAATGTGGCAAAAATAGAAAAAGTGCCGTCGCGTAGGTATAGCTGTTGGCGTAGACTTGACGCCGTCGCATCGCCGTCACGTCCAACCCCTACGCCGACGGCTGCCGTCGGCCTATCCCACCCTACGCCGACGACAAACTTGGGCCGACGGTAAGTTTGCTCAACTGCCCGTCTCGGGGCCTACACCAATGGTCCCGACAAATAGCCGTCGGTGTCTTCCTCTTTTCCCCTAGTGAACTTCAGTGTTTCTAGCACTTCTCCAATAGTGAAACTCAGTGTCTCCAGTATTTAGCCTCTAGAGTAGAAATTCAGTGAAAATTTGCCAACAACACAAGGTGTCCCACTGTGTCCAGTGAACATTCAGTGAAAATTCAACAACACACCAGAATAGAATCTAGAACCAACAACACCTGATCAACAACACTTAGCCTGTCCAGTGAAAATTCAGTGTGTCCGTGTCCGATACAGTATCCAAAATAGGGGCAGCAGGATGTGTTATTACAGCAGCAAGTATCTCTATTCTCTACAGTATAGATATTCCTTCCGAATATATGGTACGGAGTACTCTCTCCGTTTTAAAATATAAGATGTTTTATATTTGTAAAGAAAATGTATCTAGACTTGTTTTAGTGTCTAGATTCACTTTAAACCTTAATGAATCTATATACTAAAAGTAGTCTATATACATTTGTTTCACAAATCTAAAACATCTTATATTTTGAAATGGAGCGAGTACATCCGAAGGAATCTTTTATTCCAATGCGGTGATGATTAGTGGGGCCGGGAAGGTTATGGTTTGGAGCCGCCCGTGAACCATAGCACCCCACAAAAGGCCGCTCTGCGATTGATCTGGTCTCTTTGATTTCTTTTGTATGTACCTCACGTACGTGCATGCTCACGGAGTTTTTCTCGGTAATCGATATTCCCTGTACCAGTTCCAGCAAGACATGCATCCTCACAAGCGGGAGTGTGCGCGCACGAGGCCAAGCCCTCCGTCCTCGTCGCGAGAATCGTCCAAAAACCTCGCACATGCGTCACGAGCTGAGTGGCTCGCTCCAGTATATTTCCGTGGCCTGGCCCGCCCGGCGGTCGTGGTTCAGTGCCAAATGTGTAACGGATGTAAGTGACCCTGCACAGTGAAGATATTTTGGTAAATTAATTGCATTTGTCAACACATATCTTATATTAAAACCAAAATTTTACAAAAAAATAATGGAAAAACGTCCGTGCGATGGTATATACTCTCTTTGTTTAAAAATATAAGATGTTTTAGGTTTATAAAGCTAACGTATCTAAAAACCTTTTAGCGTGTAGACTCAAACGAATCTACGGACTAAAAAATGTCTAAATATATTTACCTTACAAACCTAAAACATCTTATATTTCTAAACATAGGAAGTATATCGAAGTCGATGGAAAATCTAAGTTTTTAGGGGATTTTTCTTTTTTTTCTGGCGACTTTGATTTTTTTCTTAGCCTTTTCTAGATTTGCACGGACACTGGGATCATGATCGTGTGGCAGGGGAAGGGTTTGCACGCGTGTGGTAGATTCGTTAGGCCTAGTTCGGTTAATCCATGGCTAGGACGGATTGAAGTGTATTGAAGAGGATTAGAGAGAAATTTGACTTAGATGGGATCTAATCCACCTTGATCCATGCCAATCCCGTCCATTCCCTTAGTAACCGAACAAGGGCTTATGGTTGCGCGCTATGAGGATTCACTAGGGAACATGGAGCGGTGACACGCCGCGTCCGTGGCAACAATAGATGGTTGATCGGGTTTTAAGTAGGCGCAAGACAATTAACAGTACAGGGTCATACAACAAATTGAACATAATAGTAGTTTGATTAGCTCAAACTGTTTCCCTGAACGAAGTAAGTGGTGTATCTGGCATAATTATACGTGTACTAACTTCTAAATACTACAGTGTAGCTGGGAAGTTTATACTTACAAGTAATAGGTTGGCAGATAATATTTTAGAAAGTAGTTGCAATAGTAGTCGTTTGCACTCTTTGTTTCGGCAGTTCAGGTACTATTCTACTCCCTCTGTTGCAAAATATAAGATATTTTAGATTTGTGACGAAAATGAATCTAGACATTTTTTAGTGTGTAGATTCGTTCCAAGTTGAATGAACATAAATACTAAAACAAGTCTAGATTTAATTTTTTTACAAATCTAAAACATTTTATATTTTAAAACGAAAGGATATATTTTAAAACGGAGGGAGTACTTGTTACTCTCGGCCCAACTTAACCATGTTTGCTGCAAGGAGAAGAGTTTAGAATCATTGTCAGGCTATCGCACAGAATTGCAGGCTCTTTGTTTTAACAGTTTAGGTACCGTTCTACTCCTTGTCGGCCCAATTTGACCTTGTTTTCTGCAAGGAGAAGAGTTCGAATTAGTGCTTGGCTATCACACTGAATTTTTTCTTATTTGATTGAAGTATATCTTAAGAGTTTGACATGGCCACTAAATACAACATTTTAGTACTCACAAAATCACATCAATAACTTAGAAGGTGACCTATCAGGATGCAGGACTAAAAATCCCACCAAGAACAGTAGTGAGTTCTCATGTTGCTATTTTATATAACAATGACACATAACTGAGATCCTGCCTATTGGTAAATCCCTATTTATAAATTTACTTTCAAAAAGGTTAATTTCAAACTAAGCTAGGTCAAAACAAATAATGGATCTATTACCCTTTGTAATGGTGTATCTGGTGGAAGCAAATATAAATATGCAATCACTCCTGCCAGAGAAATTCTAAGCAATCATAATCTGTCAAGGAAGTGCTGATATTTTATAAAAATGCATATGCAAGTGAGTATCATGGTCTCCTAGACATATTTATTGGTATGAATCACAATTTGGAACCACGACAATAGGTAAAGCACTACAATTTACCAAATTTGACCGCAACCTATATGCAGCAGAAAGGGAGCTGACGTGTCAAAATAGATATAGTAACTGCATGAGAATAAGAGAACTCCCGGTAGAGCTCTTGCCAGATATGAAAGACCCAGTGAGTCGCACTGTCTGTTTCTTTAACTAACGACCACTTAGTAGAACAACTGAAAACAAAGGAACCATGGAGACAACCGTTAGTGTGTCTACCAAGAGTTGATATTTTCACGAAAAAATTCAAGAGCGTTAAGGTTAATAGGAATTTCAGTATAGATTAACATATTGTCAATGTATCATACACTCATTGAGAAAAGATATCCATTCTAAAAGAAAGAAATAATTAACAACCAACTCAGCCTTATTCAATGGTAAGTATTCTGCAGGGGCAATTATTTGGTGAACATTTCGATTTTTTTTACCGAAATTACTATTGTGATCAAGTGGTGGTCTTTCCTCAAAACTCTTAATGGATAAAAGATGCAAACATAAAACCTTTTCTCCACTGTATTAACTCATATAGTCGATACACATCTCCTCTCTCACAATGCGGAAACAACTGTAAACTCACCACAACTCTGGATCTATATCAAAAATCTTAATGTAAGAAAAACATTCAGCTATCATTGTCGGCACATGTCCTATTTGACATAAATGACATGTCGAGAATTAATCAAATGTAGTAATTGCCTTAGAAAGCAACGCACTTTGTAGTATAGAATGTTAGATAATGTAGTATAGGGTATTCAGTAATGCATGGCTCAACGTGACTAATAATTAATAACTTAGTAAAATATATAGATTAGAATTTGGTACCAAATCACCAAATCCTGGACATGTTAACTTATTCTAGCAAAAATGTACCTTAGCATTCTTCTTGAAGTCCCTTTGCTCTATTTCTGGGAGCAAGCATAATTAGGAGACCATGTCATAGGGTAAAGAGAACCTGATGGAGAAATCATGCTTTTTAGGAAAAAGCTTTTGAGAAATGGTGGCTGCTGATGATCCTGTTCGCCAATATCGTCGCATGTGCAATGGTAGTTGCGGCCAGGTTTGTTGGCAATGTAAACCAAGTCGATAAACCTCCGGTCGAAATCTCTATGACTTGTTGGAAATATAAGCAATAATCCATATGATTTAATCCGAATAATAAACTGATAAAGCATGATTATACAAACAGTACTAAAACCAATCATGCAGATCAACAAAGTAGATGAACAGATTACATCTATACAAGACAAACCTATCACATCTATGCCAAACGCTAGAACTAGAAACTCTAGCATAATCTGAAAGAGAGAGATTGAGATCACATACGATGCAGTTGCGGCAGTAGCCGCAGCGGTAGCAGCAGCAGAGATGTCGCCCATGTTGAGGTTGCCGAAGAGGTCGCTGGCGTCCGGGAAGAAGTCGCCATTCGGGAACTCGTCGTCGGACGATGTCGTGGTTGCCAGTAGTTGCGCTTGAGCGCTCCCCAAAAACCTGATCGCCCCTCACCCATACAGGTTCACGAGAGGCGGGGTTCCGGAGGCCTACTGTCCCAATCTGCGGTGCACGCCGCAAGCCGGGATAGGGAAGACGAAAGCGGCGGCACAAGGTTCTGGAGGTAGGCGCGTGTGTGGATTGATTTACCGATTAGGTTTAGCGCAGACGCTTATATAGTGCAGGTTAGGGAGATCGTGGGGCTCAACCCACGTCCGAGACAGTAACAGTCCACGTCCATAAAAACTGGAAACGACTATAATTAACGCGTTCGTTAATGACTCATAATCAGTTTTCCCAACCAGCAAAATAAAGTTTGGCTCGGCGAGATTCCCGCAACCCGCGACGCCCGCGCGTCGTGACGAGGCGTGGCGAGGCGAGGCGAGGCGGGCGGCGTCGGAGGAGGAGTGCGCGAGGGCTTCTCTCCTTGTCACACCTTAGTGAGTGGTGCAACACTCTACTATATAAGGTGGTCCAACTCCCCTTCACTAGCAATGTGGGACTAAACTTTAGCACCACTAGCACAGCCATATGCTGCCATATACAAGTAGGCCAAAGAGAATTTCAGAATTTGTCTAATGGGCCAAAAGTCCAAAACTCACCAAATTCCAACAATCCCCTACAAAGTCTCATTGGCACATCACATCACTTTTCTTTCAGAATATTGTTTTATATACCGGTGTGTAGTGGAGACTGTTAAGTTAAACTTCCACGTTAAACTTCATGCTACACTAGCTAGCAACTTGAATAGTGGACTATGCCTTGAACTACAAGTTTTTTGCACACTAGTTTCACACAAAATCTAGACCGGTACAGGGCTACCGCCGGCTTCCCCACGGTTTGGAGCTTATGCGTCATACTCCAGGGCCTTTCATGAGTTTATTAGAGAGCACCCAACTCTCATGGACTGCGACTTTTGACAGTCAGACTCATATAGGTGTGTTCCTCAAGAGATGTTTTGCAGGACAACATCTCCGCTTATAAAAAGACACTTGGAACACATTAAGATAAATATCAACCTGCCATGCAGATTAAGAGAGTATTGCATCTTTATGGAGATGTAAATATAATATGGTATACTCTCCTCTCAGCTGACCAACAGCTTGTCTCCCAGCTCTAATTCACGGGATCTCCGATCACATAGAGTGGGTTGCCACTGGGATCAACTCATAGCGTGGGTCTCAAACCCATCTCCCTCGATGCATTATCTATCACATTGAGTGATAAACCCTTTGTGAAGGGATCTGCCAGGTTCTTAGATGTTTGGATATAATCCAATGCAATAACTCCGGAGTTTCTCAGTTTCCTGACAGATTTCAATCTCCTCTTCACATGCCTTGATGACTTCATATTATCCTTAGAACTGTTTACTTTGACGATCACATTTGATTATCACAGTTCATCGGGATGTCGGGTATTGGTTTTTCAACCACAGTTAAGTCCATCAAGAGCTCACGAATCCACTCTGCTTCAACAGTGGCTGTGTCTAATGCTGTGAGTTCTGCTTCCATTGTTGACCTCGTTAAGATGGTCTGCTTACAAGACTTCCAGGAAATAGCGCCACCACCAAGTGTAAACAAATAACCACTTGTGGCCTTAATCTCATCAGCATCAGATATCCAGTTTGAATCACTATAACCCTCAAGTACCCGTGGATACCCAGTATAGTGAATACCATAACTCGTAGTGCCTTTCAAATAGCGCAAAACTCTTTCAAGAGCATGCCAATGATCATCTCCAGGATTTGACACAAATCGACTCAGTTTGCTTACAGCAAAGGAGATGTCAGGTCTAGTAGCGCTGGCTAAATACATGAGTGAGCCAATGATTTGAGAATATCTCAATTGATCTTTAGCATTCCTTCGATTCTTTCAAAGTAGCACACTCGAATCATAAGGCGTTGGAGAAGAATTGCAGTCGCTATACCCGAAGCGACTCAATATATTTTCCACATAGTGAGACTAAAGTAATGTAATCCCACCATTGTCATCCTTTAGTAGCTTGATGTTTAAGATTACATCAGCCACTCCCAAGTCCTTCATCTCAAAGCAGCGAGATAGGAACTCTTTAACCTCCTCGATAATAGCGAGGTTGGTCCCGAATATCAATATGTCATCAACATAGAGACACATAATAACTCCCTTGCCCCCACCATGGCGATAGTACACACATTTGTCAGCTTCGTTTACAACAAAGCCTTTAGCAGTTAAAGTTCTTTCAAACTTCTCGTGCCACTGCTTAGGAGCTTGCTTAATACCATACAAAGACTTCAGTAACTTACACACCTTTCCTTCTTGACCATCTACTACAAATCCGTCGGGCTGCTCCATATAAATTTCCTCATCTAGCTCTCCAATTAGAAAAGCTGTCTTAACGTCCATTTGATGAACAAGAAGACCATATGAGGCAGCCAAGGATAGTAGTACTCGAATAGTGGTCAATCTGGCTACAGGTGAGTAGGTATCGAAGAAGTCTTCACCTTCTTTTTGGGTATAACCCTTGGCCACAAGACGTGCCTTGTACTTTTCAATAGTACCATCAGGTCTAAGCTTTTTCTTGAACACCCACTTACATCCTACAGGTTTGCACCCATAAGGACGATCAGTGACTTCCCAAGTACCATTAGCTAAGAGAGAGTCCATCTCGCTTCGGACAGCTTCCTTCCAGTAGTCAACATCTTGAGATGCATAAGCTTCTGAAATAGAAGTGGGAGTATCATCCACAAGGTACACAATGAAATCATCACCAAATGACTTTGCAGTCCTTTGTCTCTTGCTCCTTTTGGGAGCTTCATTGTCGTCCTCCACAGGATCATCAGAGTGTTCTATCGGCATAGTGGGTGTCAACACCCGGATTTTTAATCCCAGATGCCTGTTATGCCATACATCGCAATCCCAGGATTACCATTTTTGCGAGACATAACAGATTTGGATACCACAGTACATCATACATTACAAACCATACATAAGGTCTTACACAAATAAGGATCTCATGATCCAGTTCTTAATACAACTCAAGCAGCGGAAATACATAATAATAAAGGTAGCGTAGGCGAAGCTCCATCTTCGGGGTCACAGGCAATGCTGACGATGGGAGATGATCCTAGTTGTCGTAACCTTCCTGGGGTCCTTCGTCCTGGTACTCCTCTTCATAGTCTGGCCACGGGAATAGCCAGGGACAAAGCCATGAGTACTCTTTAAGTACTCGCAAACTAATACTAACAAGTGAAGGGGGTTTCTGTAATAGGACACTAAGCTCGAGGGTTGTTTTGCAAAAAGCCAGATTTACCTCTACTAAGTTCTGAAGCAAAGAATGCTAGTTGAAGTTTTATAACACCTAAGTGGGAACTTGTATTTCATATCACAACTCTGTTGTGGTCAAGTCAAATTCTCAATGCATTTCACAAGTCATTTTGAAAACATCTGATGGGGGAACAGTATGGCCACTCCAACTGTCCATAACCGCGGACGCGGCTATTCGAATAGTTTGACACTCTGCAGATATTGTACACTTTCACCATAACATTCGATACATCCGTCAGGAACAAATCCTGAATTCACCATACTCAGTATGCGGATAATCAATCCTAACCTTTCAATTACACGCCCTAGTATAGGCACCTCTCCTGTGAGTTTGGCCTCCCAACCATGACCAACTGTCATCTTGGGTACTACATAGGTGGAGAATCTTCACAAGGTAGCCTCAGCTCAGACCTTGGCCGTGAGGGAACACATACTAAGGTATATAAGTTTCCAGTCAAGCCCTACCCAATCTTCGGGTATTGTGGTTGTACGGTAAAATTGGAATGGTATCGCATCCAGAAAACCACCAGTTTTATAAAGGGCTAAGGCTCATGCCTTAACATTTTCATCATCCAAATCATCTGGTGTTCGGAAACACATGTCAAAACATCTTAATAGAATGATCCATCATTCCAAGGTTTTCATAACCATTTTCCACCAAGTATTCCCATCTAAAGTTGATCAAGTTTTTATGCTTAGCACTAGCATCTACAGGTGGGGGTGAGTACTAATGAGGGGTGGTAAACTAGTGGAGTTTAGCTAAGTTCAATCTCATGCCTTAGGATGACATCAAGATTATCTAGCTTAGGCCAAATTTAATGCTCTTTATGCAACCTTCAATTATCTTTCTAGTATCTACAATTTACTTAAGTAGACTCTAAGTAATAGCTTTGATAAAGAAATAAAGTAGAAGCTTGTAGGTAAAACTAGGAGGGGGTATCAAGTGGGTATGATCACATATGCTTAAGGCATCTAGTGGTCATGGTAACAAGCAAGTATTAGCTTGCATCAGTATCAGTATAGGCTTGCATAAGTAGAGTATCTTGCAAGTGTTAGCTTGCACATTCAACTAGTAGTATTAGGCTTGCCTTGTGCAGAGCAGTGGTTGAAGTTCTCCTCGACTTCTTCTTCGTAGTATCCTCCTTCCTCCTCGTATCCTTGGTCGGTACTAGCGTATATGAATAAATACGAGGTACACAATCACCAAACAATACTTAACTACTTTCAATCATCACACAAAGGTGCACTATAGATGATCTAGCATCATCACTAATATTACAAGATTAAAGCTTTGGCTTATTTCTTTTATTTTTAGAAAAGTAATTTCTACTCACTGAAAAACTACTTAAGATTTAATATTCTCCAACTGAAACATGGGATCATGTTGACACATGTCATCACCACATATTTCAGTACATGGGAATGTGATTTAAAGTGGTGTCAAAATTTAATAAGGTTTAACCTTTTTATTTTAAATCATTAAAGTGGCTAGAAATGCCTATGTGGCATTCTTTTCTTACTTGAGTATTATTTCTGTAACTAAACCCATATATTTTTATATATTCTGAAAGGTATGATCAATTATGATTTTTAAGAGTTGAAATCAACTCAAAACTATTATGGTTTAAATTTGAAAAATGTTTGAATACAGAAAAGCTTCTGCCTTGTTATTTTTACCAAGGTTGATCTACAGATCCAAATGATTTAAATCCAACGGGCTTGGATTAAGCATTTCAATACCTTGCTAACAAAATTAGTTTCATTCAATTTGCTTCATTGAATCGAGCTGGGTTGATTTTTGAAACTAGGTAGAGAACTATGTTTGAACTTAAAAAGAAAAAGCTAAATTCATTCGAGTGGGCTGCGCGGGAGGGCTATTGGGCTGGCCTAGTGTCACTCCGCGGCGCGGGGCGCAACTGACAGGGGGGTCTACTGGTCAGTGACTCTTTAAACGCAAAGCGGTACGGGGCAATGTTGTGCGTTGGATTAGAATGAAGATCGACAGCTGAGGGTCGTCGTCGACCATGAACAAGTCACCGGCGAGCTCGAACCCTAGCGGCTCAGTGGGGGTGCATAGGGGGCATACCGGGGCTCCAGTAACGATGGCGAGGTGAGCAAACGACGAAGTCGACGACGGCGAACTCAGGGGTGGTCACGGAATCTCCCGGGGTGGACGAAATCAACGGCTCCTCTTCTTCTCTGCAGCGGCGAGCTCCGGCCAAATTCCGGCGATGCGCTGCTCGCCTTGCTCCGGCTAAGGGGTGGAACGATCAGTGAGGTGAGGGGAGTGAGATGGTGTGAAGAAATCAAGCTGGGAGCGTCTCCTTTTATAGGCTCGACGGCGAGACCGAGAGGGATGGGCAGACGACGGTGGCGACACGGCTACGGGCGGCTAGAGGCATGGCTGCGGTTGGCGATCGACGGGCAGTCTCCTGGCGATGCTCTAAGGTTTAAATGCACGTGTAGGGGCGGTGGCAAACGGTAGGGAACGCGCGATGCTCTGCGAGGCAGAGGCGGCGAACTCTGCGGCGAGCGGTGGCTATGGGGTACGGGCGGTGAAACGATCATGTCTGGTGGTCTCCTGGGACGGTGGGGTGCATGCTGGCGGGCGGCAAGGGCTCGAGGTGGTCGGGTTGCATGGGAACGGCGCGTGCTCTGCGGTGCGCGTCGGCATGGTCGACAGCGGCGCGGGCGCGGCGTTCCTGGCGATTCTGGTTGTTGTCTGCGAGCTAGGGCTGGTCGAGAGGGGGCGGTGAGGCATGGGCTACCTCCCAGACAAGGTTGGCACGGCTAGTTCCTCTCCTAGCTTGCTGTCCACACTGGGGTGACATGGGTGCTCTCGGCCTGTTCACCATTGATGACATTGGCGAGTTTACAGTGGTGCTAAAGCTTAGTTAAGTTTGCTAGATGATCTACTGAGGCTAGTGTAACCATAGAGGGAACAAGGTTGGCTCAAAACACTGCTCAAAATAGTGTTTGTGATTTTGTTGATTTAAATCTGCAACCTGTTTGATGAAATGGCTGCATGAACTTAAGTTTTGAATTTTGAAAAGATTTTTGGTGGGTGTTCTAGGCATGTGCTGGTGATACTGTGGATGCTTGGGTTTTGAAAATTGAGCTTGTTTGAGTGGTTTTTGAAATAGTGGGATCTTCCCATATGAGATAGATTCAATTTTAAACTGTCATTTAAACTAAGCATTTAAATGTTTTTGGATGATCACAAAGTGGGCCTTGGTACCTTATTATGAGTACTATCAAGGGGTGCAAAGATCATGTTTCTGTTAAGTTCTGAAAGTTAGAGATAGCCAAAGTAGGCATGAGAGTTAAATTGGCCAAAGTGACCATTCACTTAATTTGTTTGTTTTGATTTGTTTGTCTTTGGGAAAAGTTTGGGGATTGTTTAGATGATGTTTATTTCACCTAAGAATCATTTTATAAGCAAAGAAACACAGAATCATGGCAATTCAAAAGAATCCAAATTATTATGCACACAATGCTTTCATATTTTAATTGGACAAGTTTTTGTTAACCCTAAATTTGGTGATTAGAGTTTGATGATTCTAGTTTAATATTTTTGGGATGTTACTAACCTTCCCCCTTAACAAAATATCGTCCCGAGATTTGAAAAAGGACGAAAAGATTACCTAGGATTTGAAGAGATCGGGAAACTCCGTCCTGATGTGATCTTCGCGCTCCCAGGTAGCTTCTTCTTCTGTGTGGTTGCTCCACTGAATCATGAGAAACTTGATGCTTCGGGTTCTGGTAGTTCTGAAAGCTTCTTCCAAAATATGGATGGGTACTTCGGGATAGGTCAGGTCATCGTTGATTTCTATGGTCCGGTGATCAATATTCTTGAACAGTTCGGTCTTCTCTGGAACTTCGAGACACTTGCGAAGTAATGAGATATGGAACACAGTGTGCACGGCTGACATCTCTTCGGGCAGTTCCAATTGATACGACACTTCTCCTCGACGGTTCAAAATCTTGAAGGGGCCGATATATCTAGGGGCTAACTTTCCTTTCAGCTGGAAATGTTGCATTCCATTCAATGGCGACACTTACATATACACAAAATCTCCTATGTTGAAGGCGAGGTCTCGACGTCTCTTGTCGGCGTAACTCTTCTGTCTTGAATGGGCTATCGTGAGGTGCTCACGAATTTTGTGAACATTCTCTTCTGCTTCTCGTAGGATATCAGGTCCGAAAATCTGACTCTCTCCTACTTCCGACCAGTTCAAAGGGGTGCGACACTTTCTTCCATACATGAATTCAAATGGGGCCATTTGCAAACTAGCTTGATAACTATTGTTGTACGAAAATTCTGCAATCGGCAGACAGTCTTCCCACTTAGATCCATATTCTAACACACATGCTCTCAGCATTTCTTCAAGTATTTGATTTACTCTCTCCATTTGTCCATCGGTCTGAGGGTGATACGCGGTGCTGAAATCTAGTCGGGTACCTAAACCTTCTTGGAATTTCTTCCAGAATCTCGAGGTAAACTGAGTTCCTCGATCCGATACGATGTTCTTGGGGACTCCGTGCAAACTGACGATTCTAGCGATGTACAACTCCGCTAACTTCGAACTCTGATATGTGGTCTTGACGGGTAAGAAATGGGCGACTTTGGACAATCTGTCCACTATGACCCAGATAGAGTCATTTCCCCTACTAGAAGTAGGCAATCCGGTGATAAAATCCATTCCAACGGAATCCCATTTCCATTCTGGAATTTGCAATGGTTGCAACAATCCAGTGGGTCTTTGATGTCCTGCCTTGACTCGCTGACATATATCACACTTGGCGATATAGCTTCCGATTTCTCTCTTCATCTTATGCCACCAAAATTGTTCTTTCAAATCCTAATACATCTTCGTTCCTTCGAGATGGATAGAATAAAGAGTATCATGAGCTTCCTTCAGAATAAATTCCTTCAACTCAGAATCTGCTGGTACACAAAGGCGTCCTTTATACCACAGAACTCCTTATTAGTCTTCGGTGAATCCGGGTACTTTGCCTGTACCGATACGACGCTTGATTCTATCGATACTAGCATTTCCTTTCTGCGCCTCTTTGATCTAGCTGATCAAAGTGGGTTAAAGTTCTATGCTAGCCAAAAATCCTTCACTCACTAATTCCATTCGAAAAAATCTTCCATCTCTTTGTGCAAGCTTGGTTGCTCCTTCAAAATCATGGAGTTCAAGCGGCACGGCAATCTGCTAAGGGCATCTGCTACCACGTTGGCTTTACCGGGGTGATAGTGAATGTCCATGTCGTAATCCTTGATTAGCTCAATCCATCTTCTCTGTCTCATATTCAGCTCATTCTGAGTGAATATATACTTCAGGCTCTTGTGATCCGAATAAATCTCGCAACAGTTTCCCATCAGGTAATGCTTCCATGTCTTCAGGGCTAGAACTACGGCTGCGAGTTCGAGGTCATGGGTTGGGTAATTTTGCTCATGTTGTTTCAATTGTCGAGATAGATAAGATATAACTTTGCCTTCTTGCATTAGCATGCATCCGAGACCTATCTTGGATGCGTCACAATACACGTCAAAGGGCTTCGTGATATCCGACATGATTAAGATTGGGGCTGAAATCAATCTCCTTTTGAGTTCCTGAAAACTTGCTTCACATTTGTCCGTCCATTCAAACTTCTTGTCCTTCTTCAGCAATTGGGTCATGGGTCTGGCGATACTCGATAATCCTTTTACGAACTTGCGGTAATATCCCACCAATCCGAGAAATGCACGAACTTGGGTTTGAGTGGTTGGGGCTTGCCAATCTTTGACATCTTTTACTTTTGCAGGGTCAACGGCAATTCCTCCGGCTGATACAATGTGGCCGAGGAATCCTACCTCCTGTAACCAGAATTCACATTTGCTAAACTTGGCATACAACTGATGCTCTCTAAGGGTTCCAAGAATGGTCCTTAGGTGTAGCTCATGTTCTTCTGATTTGGAATAAATCAGAATGTCATCGATGAAAACAACGACAAACTTATCTAGGAAGTCCATAAAAATCTTATTCATGAGATTCATGAAATAAGCGGGGGCATTGGTTAATCCAAAAGGCATGACAGTATACTCGTATAATCCATATCTAGTGGTAAAAGCAGTCTTTGGAATATCCTCTGCACGAATCTTGAGTTGATGATAGCCTGTTCTAAGATCAATCTTAGAAAACACTTTGGCACCGGTGAACTGATCAAACAAATCTTCTATCTTGGGCAATGGGTACTTGTTCTTGATGGTGACATCATTCAACTTCCGATAATCCATACACAAACGGTTACCTTCATCCTTCTTGTCCGCAAAAAAATACAGGTGATCTCCATGGTGACGCACTTGGTTGAATTAATCCAATTTCCAACATGGAATCCAGTTGCTTCTTCAATTCTGCTACTCCCTCCGATCCATATTACTTGTCACTAAAATGGATGTATCTAGACATGTTTTAGTGCTAGATACATCCATTTCAATGACAAGTAATATGGATCGGAGGGAGTAGTTCAGACGGGTTCATACTATATGGTCTCTGGGCTATGGGTCCTGTTCCGGGGATTAGTTCAATGATAAACTCGATATCCTGATCTGGGGGCATACCGGGCAAAAAAATCTGGAAATACATCGGGGTATTCACAGACTATCCGGACTTGGTCAATGGTAGGTTGGGCTATACTCTTGTTGCACTTGAATTGACGAGGTAAGGTTTCAGATATATGCTCGACTGATATTCCGGCTGTACTGGTCATGGTTATGGCTTTCTTGGCACAGTCAATTAATCCTTTATGTTTGGACATCCAATCCATTCCTAGTACTACTTCCAAACCTTTAGTTCCAAGTACTATCAGATTAGCATAAAAATTTATGCCATGGATTCAGATAGGGACGGCCTTGCAAATTTGCCTAGCTTTGGTGGTTGAACCGGGAATTTGAACAATCATAACATGCTTTAGTTTGGTTGGTTGAATCTTACTAGTGCATGCAAATTCTTTGGTGACAAATGAGTGCGATGCACCAGAATCAAACAACACTCGAGCAAGTACTGAATTAATAGAAAACATACCCAGCACGACGTCTGACGCTTCCTGGGCTTCTTCAGCATGCATGAGAAAAAGACGGCCGTTGCGGTTGAGCGAATTCCCTGGGGCAAACCTTCTTCCAGGCTGAACCCGATGCTGCTGGTGAGCTGGGGCATTTGCATTGGGGGCTGCGGCATTCGTTTTGGGGAACTCATTGGAGTAGTAACCCTTATTTCCACAGTCATAACAAGTCACTTGCGACTTGTCCTTTGCTGCAACAGGCACAACATTGCTTCTAGTCCTCGGGGCAGTGTTGGTGTTGGCGGTAGCATTGTTGTTGTTAAACTTGGGTGGGGCACGGTTGAAATTGTTAGGGTTGCCGGGGTTGTTGTGATTTCCTCCGGGCCTCGGGTTTCCACGGTTGGGATAGGTCGGACGGTTCATCGGGGGTCTATTGGTTCTCGGGGCAAATCCTGGAGATGGGTTGGGGCGATACTTTGGGGTCTGATGGG
The DNA here is from genome assembly GCA_916181665.1 of Avena sativa. Classification (NCBI taxonomy): domain Eukaryota; kingdom Viridiplantae; phylum Streptophyta; class Magnoliopsida; order Poales; family Poaceae; genus Avena; species Avena sativa. The sequence goes on along the minus strand of OV702284.1, from coordinate 261,579,849 downwards.
TTCCTGGCTGATGCATCATGCGACGCTTGCGGTTCTCACTGGCTTGGTTGATCTTTCCTTCCATCTGGATGTCAGAGTCGACAAGGGCTTCAATATCGGCAAAGGGGATATTGACCAACACTGTCTGCATCTCATCGTGCAGACCATTCAAGAATCTCTCTTTCTTCTTGGCTTCGGTGTCGATCTCGTCCGGGGCATACCTAGCTAATGAAAAGAATTTGTCACGGTATTCCACTACGGTCATCCGTCCTTGCTTCAGTTCTCTGAACTCGTCTCTCATTCTCTTGATCAAACCCGGTGGCACATGGGTTCTGCTGAACTTGACCTTGAATTCCTCCCAGGTCATCATCTGTCCTCCGGTCATTGCACGAACACTGTTCCACCATGCTCTTGCGTCTCCGGCTAGATAATGGGTGACGAACAGAACTTTCTCATTACCTTCCACTCCGGCGACTTCTAGGTCATTTTCCATGGTTTGCAGCCAATCATCGGCGTCTAAGGGCTCTTCCGACTTAGTGAAAACAGGTGAGTTGGTGTTCTGGAAATTCTTGAGCTTAGATCCATGGTTGTCCTGATTTCCTTGGCCTTGGTTGTTGTGGGCTAGCTGAGCTATCTGCTGAAGGGTGGCTAGGTTGGCTTGACATTTGGCTCTTTCAGCTTCGCGGTCAGAAACCAACATTTGCAGCATCTGCAACATCGGGTCCGGGGATGGACCACTTCCTCTGCGAGGCATCTGAAGATTGAGATAGATCATGAGAAAAGAGGGAAATTTCTAAGGTTTTGGGACTTTGAAAAGTTTTTAAAGTTTGACTCAGATTTTCTAGCAACTTTCTTTTCATTCATTCCTTCATAGCACATGATACAAACACACACCACAAAACCAGAAGAATAGATGGTTTTAAGAACCATTCTGGGAACTACGAGAAAGTGGGACCGAATACAACTCACTACGCTAGTGCTCAAGTGCTACTACTCCTCGGAGTCGGTGTAATCGTCATCCTCATCATCATCGTCGTCATTGATGAAGGCGAAGTCATCCTCATCGGTGAAGAAGTACATAGCCTGATCCTGCAGAAAATCATCATCATCACTGAAATAGGAATAGGGGTCTCCACGAAGATCCTCTCCGGCATTCTCCCTTTCCTCCAACTGCATGTCTCTCTCGTGGATGGTATCCTCCAAATCTGAGATACGGTGGCGAAGACGGGCAATGATGCACTCCTTCTTGTAGAGCGGACGGCGACGAGACTTGCGATCCTTTGCTAGCATGGCGATGGTCTGATCCTTCATCTTGGTGATGGCGGACTTGTGGTTGGAGTAGTCACGGCAATTGTCCAACTCCTGCTAACGGTCATACATCATGAAGCTAAGGTGGTCCAACTGAGTCTTCAGCTCGTGGTGGTATGGGGCTTCCAGTGGCTGTCCCATAGCATCACGCCTTGGACAAAACTCAAAGCGGGTACCCTTGATCTGGTTGATACTCTGCCCACACAGACGGGCAAGAGCTTCCTACATGGCCCTGTCAAGTCCATCGAGCCAGTTGTTTTCTCGCAAGGTGAACTGAATTCCCTCGGCAGTGGGAGGTTCAATCTTTCCTCGGAGACTTGCAACAACTAGCCACTGCAGATCTTCTCCTCCTTGATCATTGAGCTGAGCTCCAAAGAACTTGGGGTGCGGACGCTCCAGAAGTTCCGAAAGCTGGTCCAAATCCCGCTCAAAGATAAGGTCTCCTCCATTCCCCAACTGATAAAACTTGCTGTACTTCACGTCCATCTATAAGAATATAGGATGAGTAACTTAGTAGAGTGATCAAGTGTGTCAAATTTTAGGTGTTTTGCAAGAGTTTTTGAAGAACATGAATTTTTATGAAATAATCAAGGTGATAAGAAGGGGAATAAGTTTTTGTAAATATTTGCTCCCTTTGGTTTTGAAACTAAGTTTTTGATTCAAACGTCCAGTCTAACTAGGGTCTCCTATGGTCAGGATGGCTCTGATACCAACTTGTCAACACCCGGATTTTTAATCTCAGATGCCTGTTATGCCATACATCGCAATCCCAGGATTACCATTTTTGCGAGACATAACAGATTTGGATACCACAGTACATCATCCATTACAAACCATACATAAGGTCTTACACAAATAAGGATCTCATGATCCAGTTCTTAGTACAACTCAAGCAGCGGAAATACGTAATAATAAAGGTAGCGTAGGCGAAGCTCCATCCTCGGGGTCACAGGCAATGCTGACGATGGGAGATGATCCTAGTTGTCGTAACCTTCCTGGGGTCCTTCGTCCTGGTACTCCTCTTCATAGTCTGGCCACGGGAATAGCCAGGGACAAATCCATGAGTACTCTTTAAGTACTCGCAAACTAATACTAACAAGTGAAGGGGTTTTTTGTAATAGGACACTAAGCTCTAGGGTTGTTTTGCAAAAAGCCAGATTTACCTCTACTAAGTTCCGAAGCAAAGAATGCTAGTTGAAGTTTTATAACACCTAAGTGGGAACTTGTATTTCATATCACAACTCTGTTGTGGTCAAGTCAAATTCTCAATGCATTTCACAAGTCATTTTGAAAACATCTGACGGGGGAACAGTATGGCCACTCCAACTGTCCATAACCGCGGACGCGGTTATTCGAATAGTTTGACACTCTACAGAGATTGTACACTTTCACCACAACATTCGATACATCCGTCAGGAACAAATCCTGAATTCACCATACTCAGTATGCGGATAATCAATCCTAACCTTTCACTTACATGCCCTAGTATAGGCACCTCTCCTGTGAGTTTGGCCTCCCAACCATGACCAACTGTCATCTTGGGTACTGCACAGGTGGACAATCTTCACAAGGTAGCCTCAGCTCAGACCTTGGCCGTGAGGGAACACATACTAAGGTATATAAGTTTCCAGTCAAGCCCTACCCAATCTTCGGGTATTGTGGTTGTACGGTAAAATTGGAATGGTATCACATCCAGACAACCATCAGTTTTATAAAGGGCTAAGGCTCATGCGTTAACATTTTCATCATCCAAATCATCATGTGTTCGGAAACACATGTCAAAACATCTCAATAGAATGATCCATCGTTCCAAGGTTTTCATAACCATTTTCTACCAAGTATTCCCATCTAAAGTTGATCAAGTTTTTATGCTTAGCACTAGCATCTACAGGTGGGGGTGAGTACTAATGAGGGGTGGTAAACTAGTGGAGTTTAGCTAAGTTCAATCTCATGCCTTAGGATGACATCAAGATTATCTAGCTTAGGCCAAATTTAATGCTCTTTATGCAACCTTCAATTATCTTTCTAGTATCTACAATTTACTTAAGTAGACTCTAAGTAATAGCTTTGATAAAGAAATAAAGTAGAAGCTTGTAGGTAAAACTAGGAGGGGGTATCAAGTGGGTATGATCACATATGCTTAAGGCATCTAGTGGTCGTGGTAACAAGCAAGTATTAGCTTGCATCAGTATCAGTATAGGCTTGCATAAGTAGAGTATCTTGCAAGTGTTAGCTTGCACATTCAACTAGTAGTATTAGGATTGCCTTGTGCAGAGCAGTGGTTGAAGTTCTCCTCGGCTTCTTCTTCGTAGTATCCTTCTTCCTCCTCGTATCCTTGGTCGGTACTAGCGTATATGAATAAATACGAGGTACACAATCACCAAACAATACTTAACTACTTTCAATCATCACACAAAGGTGCATTATAGATGATCTAGCATCATCACTAATTTACAAGATTAAAGCTTTGGCTTATTTCTTTTATTTTTATAAAAGTAATTTCTACTCATTGAAAAACTACTTAAGATTTAATATTCTCCAACTCAAACATGGGATCATGTTGACACATGTCATCACCACATATTTCAGTACATGGGAATGTGATTTAAAGTGGTGTCACAATTTAATAAGGTTTAACCTTTTTATTTTAAATCATTAAAGTGGCTAGAAATGCCTATGTGGCATTCTTTTCTTACTTGAGTATTATTTCTGTAAGTAAACCCATATATTTTTATATATTCTGAAAGGTATGATCAATTATGATTTTTGAGAGTTGGAATCAACTCAAAAGCTATTATGGTTTAAATTTGAAAAATGTTTGAATACAGAAAAGCTTCTGCCTTGTTATTTTTACCAAGGTTGATCTACATATCCAAATGATTTGAATCCAACGGGCTTGGATTAAGCATTTCAATACCTTGCCAAAAAAATTTGTTTCATTTAATTTGGTTCACTGAATCGAGCTGGGTTGATTTTTGAAACTAGGTACATAACTATGTTTGAACTTAAAAAGAAAAAGCTAAATTCAAACGAGTGGGCTGCGCGGGAAGGGCTATTGGGCTGGCTCAGTGTCACTCCGCGGCGCGTGGCGCAACTGACATGGGGGGTCTACTGGTCAGTGACTCTTTAAACGCGAAGCGGTACGGGGCGATGTGGTGCGTTGGATTAGAATGAAGATCGACGGCTGAGGGTCGTCGTCGACGATGAACAAGTCACCGGCGAGCTCGAACACTTGAGGCTCAGTGGGGGTGCATAGGGGGCATACCGGGGCTCCAGTGACAACAGCGAGGCGGGCAAACGACAAAGTCGACAACGGCGAACTCAGGGGTGGTCACGGCAGCTCCTGGGGTGGACGAAATCAACGGCTCCTCTTCTCCTCTGCAGCGGCGAGCTCCGGCCAAATTCCGGTGATGCGCTGCTCGCCTTGCTCCGGCTAAGGGGTGGAACGATCAGGGAGGTGAGGGGAGTGAGATGGTGTGAAGAAATCGAGCTGGGAGCGTTTCCTTTTATAGGCTCGACGGCGAGACCGAGAGGGATGGGTAGACGACGGTGGCGACACGGCTACGGGCGGCTAGAGGCATGGCTGCGGTTGGCGATCGACGGGCGGTCTCCTAGCGATGCTCTACGGTTTAAATGCATGTGTAGGGGCGGTGGAAAACGGTCGGGAACGCATGATGCTCTGCGAGGCAGAGGCGGCGAACTCTGCAGCGAGCGGTGGCTACGGGTACGGGCGGTGAAACGATCATGTCTGGTGGTCTCCTGGGACGGTGGGGTGCATGCTGGCGGGCAGCGAGGGCTCTAGGTGATCGGGTTGCGTGGGAACGGCGCGTGCTCTGCGGTGCGTGTCGGCATGGTCGACAGCGGCACGGGTGCGGCGTTCCTGGCGGTTCTGGTCATTGTCTGCGAGCTAGGGCTGGTCGAGATGGGGCGGTGAGGCATGGGCTACCTCCAGACAAGGTTGACACGGCTAGTTCCTCTCCTAGCTTGCTGTCCACACTAGGGTGACATGGGTGCTCTCGGCATGTTCACCATTGATGACATTGGCGAGTTTACAGTGGTGCTAGAGCTTAGTTAAGTTTGCTAGATGATCTACTGAGGCTAGTGTAACCAGAGAGGGAACAAGGTTGGCTCAAAACACCGCTCAAAATAGTGTTTGTGATTTTGTCGATTTGAATCTGCAACCTGTTTGATGAAATGGCCGCATGAACTTAAGTTTTGAATTTTGAAAAGATTTTTGGTGGGTGTGCTAGGCATGTGCTGGTGATACTGTGGATGCTTGGGTTTTGAAAATTAAGCTTGTTTGAGTGGTTTTTGAAATAGTGGGATCTTCCCATATGAGATAGATTCAATTTTAAACTGTCATTTAAACTAAGCATTTAAATGTTTTTGGATGATCACAAAGTGGGCCTTGGTACCTTATTATGAGTACTATCAAGGGGTGCAAAGATCCATACATGTTTCTGTTAAGTTCTGAAAGTTAGAGATAGCCAAAGTAGGCATGGGAGTTAAATTGGCCAAAGTGACCATTCACTTAATTTGTTTGTTTTGATTTGTTTGTCTTTGGGAAAAGTTTGTGGATTGTTTAGATGATGTTTATTTCACCTAAGAATCATTTTACAAGCAAAGAAACACAGAATCATGGCAATTCAAAAGAATCCAAATTTTAATGCACACACATATGAATGCTTTCATATTTTAATTGGACAAGTTTTTGTTAACCCTAAATTTGGTGATTAGAGTTTGATGATTCTAGTTTAATATTTTTGGGATGTTAAAGTGGGTTCATGAATTATAACAAATTCCTGACTAGACGAACTAGTCATCTCCTGATTTGATGAGCTAGACATACCTTTCATAGGAAAGATGTCCTCAAAGAAAGTCGCATCATTCGACTCCATAATTGTACCAACATGCATGTCGGATACCTCAGAATTTACTATAAAAAATCTATAGACAATGCTATGAAAAGCATATCCCAGAAAACATAATCAACGGTTTTTGGTCCAAGCTTTCGCTTCTTGGGTATTGGAATATTAACTTTCGCCAAACAACCCCAAGTTCGTAAGTAAGAGAGTTTAAGCCTTTTCTTTTACCATTCCTCAAATGGAGTCATGGTTTTATCCTTTACAGGAACACGGTTTAGGACATGACAAGCAGTCATTAGCGCCTCCCGCCACCATTCCTTGGAAAGACCCGATGTATCTAACATGGCGTTAACCAAATCAGTTAGAGTGCGGTTCTTCCTTTCGGCCACCCCATTTGACTGAGGTGAGTAGGGAGGCGTCCTCTCATGTATAATACCATGTTCCATACAGAATAAATCAAATTCGTTTGAAAAGTACTCTCCACCACGATCCGACCTTAGCCGCTTGATTTTAAGATCAAGTTGGTTTTCTGCCTCAGCTTTATAGATTTTGAAGTGGTTCAAAGCTTTATCTTTAGATTTCAGAAGATAAACATAGCAGTATTTAGTGGAGTCATCAATCAACGTCATGAAGTATCTTTTTCCACCTTTTGTCAACACACCATTCATCTCACAAATATCTGAATGTATAAGTTATAGCGGTGCTAAGTTTCTCGGTTCCGCAGTCATATGAGACTTGCGGGGTTGCTTTGCTTGCACACAAACTTGGCACTTAGAACCTTTGACAGTGGTAAATTTCGGAATTAAACTCATATTGGCTAGCTGTAACACCCTCAGAATCGGACCTATGCAAGTTTGAGCGAAACCCGCCAAACCCGCATAGAAACGATTCAAAGGTGCCCACCAGGCACTTTCGTGCGGGTGGAAAACGAAGTAATAACATTACACAACAGTCCTCGATGGGATCCACAAAACAGATATATATAACAGCGACTCAAAGAGTCAAGAATACAGATATAATATACAAAGATCCAAATCACCTTGAAAACGATAGTGCGTCCCGCTACGGACAAGATGCAAATGGGGCTAAGAGCCCTGAAGAATAACCAATGGCGTCCATAACCCTGCCCAGGCCAAGCCGGAAGGGTAACCCTGCTAACGACGTCGATCTCAAAACCTGCTTAAACAAAAGGGGTGCCGACAAAGGGCAAAGGAAAAAGAGGAGCGTCAGTACTGAGGCCAGTACACGGCGAGACTAGAATTCGGCGGTCCTCGCCTACATAGGTATGGTGGACTGAAGCGGCAGCGGCAGCATGCACTAAACAACCTATAGAGACTTGATACAACTGGCGACTATCAGAGAGGGGAAGAAAGACCTATTCGGAACCAACCTGAAGCTAACACCAAACAAACACATCCTGGTGTTTCCCCCTCGATACCAAACGAGGAAGTCAACCGAGGAACTCACACCGTTGGCAGTTTTATTTATTCAGTTATCGTTGCAGCAATTAGTAGTCAGGTTTAGATAATCGTCCTGATAAAGTAAGCAGTGGGCACTTTTAGTTAACCATTCCGTGATAGTTGCAACACTTACTAGTCAGATACAATTAGCATGAGATAACCCAAAAACCCAGCAGTTGTTGGTACTTTTATTTAGCCATTCCGTTGTAGTTGCAATATTTACTAGTCAGGTACAATGGTCGCAAGCGACAATCCAAACAAGCAGTTGTGGGCAGTATTATTTAGCCATTCCATTATAGTGGAGCTGATTACTAGTCATTATAAAGTCAAATTTATAGCAATAAACTTTAGTTATGCTTGTCTATGGTCGAGATACTGTGCTCCAAGTCGTCCATAACCGCGGACACGGCTTTCAGAAAGTTTTACCCGGCCGGGGTGCACCAATAGCAACACACACTCGATCAACCTCGGAAAAACCAAATCAAAACCCAACGAGGCTTTCACGACAAAGCAATCACAGGATTCAGAAATATTTCAGGGGGCCACCCCATTGAGTAGACCCGCAACGAAGTAAGCAAGCTCCGAGACGGACTCAAGGTTTGCGCCAATGGCTGTAAACGACTGGGAACCCGAAAGTGTGGCTGGGCTTGTCGATACCGCGAAAACATTCCGCTTACCTAAATAGTACAGTGTGCTCCTCGCACAATCGTAAATAAAGCAGTAAAGCATGGCATAAGTACAGGATCGTAAATAAAACCTCAAACTAGTTTGTGGCCCCAAGAAATAAGAGATGTCATCAAGCTCTGGCTCAGGGGGTCCCATATACCTCCCGGATGTGGATAGCGCGATAAATCAAGGAACAGGTATCAAGTACTCGGGGTCCTACGGGACACAAGTGGGCGTTCGGAAACCAAATATTTTCTATCACCCACCGATGCCTCTGCTTACTTCAATTTTAGTTGTTAAACATGAATTAAAGTGAACGATAAGTAAAACCATGATCATCTCCAACATCAACATGCGGCAGTACACCAACAACTGTGGCACTTGACGACACGCAACAACACTTGAGCAAGCGACTACGACTCGCAAGTCCAACTATCTACCAAACAACAGGTAGTAGGATGTGTCCAAGGCAATATATGGCTGCAAGGGGATATCACGGGTACGGAAAACTAGAGCATCGCAACACAGATAGCAATAGATCAACAGGAAGGAGTAAAACACTATAAAAGTAAGATAGGTAGAAAGGGGGAGATGCTCGCCTGAAAACATTGTCGAAGGTTCAACCGAAGATCGGGTCGATACTCGCATCAACTCAACGGCCTTATCCGCGAAGAACCAAAACACTAGAATAAACACCGGATGCACTATTTAATACAACGGCAGAAGATCGGCATGATGCATGCATGATGCATGACATGGCAAAGGTGCAATGCAATTAGGTCCTATTAAGCGGAACCGGAGGTCCCGACAATTAGTTAGATGGTTCGAGTTGTTTATCTACCCCGCAAATTAAATGTTGTTTTAGCATGGCAAAAGATAGCACCGAGTTCGCTACACAAGTTTAAATGAGGCCAATATGAGACTAGATTTGCCCGCATATGGGCCCCATACTTAATTAGAGGTGAATCGGCATAAGGCCCCCAAACCACACAATGTATGCATGCAAGAATGGCAATTTAATATGCGACAAGTTGTATTATGTTATAAAATAGGGTTCGAGAAAAGGGTTCACACATTAGGGTTCGGGAGATCTTGGGGTTCCGGGGTTCGGGGTCGGTCTCAGGGTCCAGGGTTCGACGGATCGGTCTCGACGGGATCGTTCTCGGATATCGGGGGTAGTTCTCGGGCTCCGGGGTCGATCTTGTCGCATCCGCAGTGAAGGACTAGGTTCGGTGTCGGGGCGCATCGGATCCGCCTTGGTCGGTGCCGAGCTTGTTGTTGCGCAGATCTTGTCGGTTCCACGGGGTCGATCTTGCCGCTGCGAGGGTCTTGTCGGGCCCGCGCCATCGAGTCGGTCTTGGCGTCCGGGGGTTCGTCGGGGTTCAGGGTTCCGTGTCGAAGGCCTTGGCGTTTCGCCTCCTCGTGATGGTCTCGGGGCGTCGAATCCGGGAAGGAGAGCTTGGTGGTCTTCACGTTCGGTCGTCGCCTCCGGGAACGGGCCTTGGCGTCTGTAGTAGGTCTTGGTCTTCGGGGAGATAACACTCCTTGGTTTCACAAGCGGAGGCGATCTTGTGGTAGCGGACGAAGTAGATCCTAGCATCTGGCCCAAGTCGACGGTCTCGAAACAGTGACTGGATCGGCCCCAACTGGCGTGGTACGCGGAGCACATGCCGCACTTGAACGGGTACTGGTATGGTGCTGCAGAGGCACGGTGAGGGGGTCGCGGCGTCTGGGGTCGCGGCGAGGCCGGCACGCGGAGAGGGTGGTGCGTCCCTGACGGCAGCAGCCCCTCGGGCGAGGAGGCGAGGCTGAGGACGGGCCGGAGATGGGCTCCTGGGCGGCGGGCGGACTCGCAGAGGATGGGCGGAGCAGGCCGCCGGCGGGTCCGTGGGGACGGAGGCGACCGGGCGGTTGCCGCGGGGCCCGGCGGGGATGCTTGACGGAGGAGGCGGCACGGAGGCGGGGCGGGGCCTGGCCGGACCATGGCGCGCGGACGGCGGAGAACGAGGTCGGGCCGGCGCTGGGGCGGCGAGCGGCGGCGCTCTGGCGGACCGGCGAGGCGGCGCAGCCGGCGCGGAGGCGGAGGGGAGGAACCCGGCCGGACGGGGGCGAGCTCGCGGGACAGGAGGAGGGAGCGCGAGCGGCGAGGGACGTGGAGCGGCGGGCTTCTGTCGGCGCGCTGGAGCAGAGAGGAGGGCGGAGGGTGGTGGAGCGGGGCGACGGGGGCGAGGCCGGTGGGAGGAGGAGGAGGGACGGGCGATGGCCGGAGCGCGGGCCGGCGGAGAGGGATGCGTGGGCGGCGGCGAGGTGAGCGGGGAGGCGAGCCGGGGCTGACGAGGGGCGAGCGGAGATGCGGGGCGCGGCCGGCGACTTGCAGAGAGGGGGAAGGACCGGCGGGGAGGAGGCCTGGGGCGGCGCTGGAGAGGAAGCGGGGAGGAGCGGCGGGGCGCGCGGCTTGCGGGGCTCCTGGCGGCGGTCGCGTCGGGGGAGGCTAAGAGGGAGAGGCCGCGGCTCGGAGGCGGAGGAGAGAGCGGGGAGCACGACGGCGCGCGCACGTCCGGGGCAGAGAAGGGAGCGACGGGAGGGAGAAGAACAGTGCACGGGCTGGGTCGTGTGGGCTGGGTGGGGGACAGGGGATGGGGCCATGTGGGGCCAAGGTGTGGCAGGGGCGCGTCAGGGGAGGGCCATGCGGGCAGGTGGAAGAGGGGGGCAGGGCGCGTGCGGGTACTGTGTGCGTGGGTGGGTCGTGTGTGGTGTGTGGTGGAGGCAGGGTGAGTGTGAGGGAGTGGGGGAGAGGACAAGTGGCAAAAGGGGATTGGAGAGGATGAGGGGAGAGGTGACGTGGCGAGAGCTGATTGGAGGGAGTGAGGTGGAGGGGAGGGCTGGGTAGGTTAGTTGGTAGCTGTAGGATTAATGGGTGGGCCTATATATATTTTTCTGGGGTGGTCGTTCGGGTCGATTCGGCCCGTTCGACCGCCCCCACAAAAACAATTAAAAGTTTTATTTATTTTAATCGCACCGTTGCGAACCGATAGCCGACAACAAAATAGTTCCGGAGACCCGGTGTTTTGGTTTTCAATAAAGATGGGGCGTTTTAGAAAACAAAACGGGCTTTGCGAAAATAGTTTTAGACAAACAACATATGATGATGCTGATGCAATGCACAAATACAACGCGATTTTCTAATAGTGGTTTTGCGGGACGCCACACTAGCCACGTCATGCAACCAAAGTTAATATGGCAGAGTCGTGAATGACAAACATTGGACTCGTTATCATTGCAAATATGATTAATAACTTTAGTACATGAGTCTGACAAAGACAAGTGGAACAGACATCCGCACTCATAACCCTTTCCAACAAATTGTACATACTTAGAAATTACAACTTTATTGGACTCAAACACCAACTTAAATCCATCTCGACATAAAAGGGAACCGCTGACGAGATTCTTATTGATGGAGGGAACGTGCTGCACATTCTTCAGCTGTACGGTCTTTCCCGAAGTAAACTTCAGATTTACCGTACCAACACCATGAACAGAAGCACGTAAGCCATTTCCCATCAGCACGGAAGAGGTCCTTGAGACCTGATAAGAGGAAAACATGGAAATATTAAGCATACATGTGTATTAGCACCCGTGTCTATCCACCAATCAGGAGAATGGCATACTGAATGGATATTAGGTAAAATACCGTACCCCGCATCCTTCATCTCAGAATTACTAATAACCACATTAGCGGCTTTGCCGCTGTTCTCATGTGGACGCTTGTCAAAGCGATTAGGGAAGCTAGGAGCCCAATGATCAGGATCACCATAGACGTGGCAAGAGCCTTTCCTCTTATCATTTTTCTTCTTGAAGTTGGTTGAGTGTGTGGCCTTGTTCTTGCCATCAAACTTTCTCTTTCCTTCAGTTATGTTCTTATTCTTGAACTTGTGGGATTGAAAGTTTTTTCTCTGCACTAAATTGGCAGTAGAACCTCCCTCAAATCCTCGAGCAGTTTTTTGCTTTGCTCTCGCCTTCTCTTTCATATGAAGAGACCCAATGAGATCCGTAACGGAAAACTCTTGTCTCTTATGTTTCAGAGAAGTAGCAAAGTTCCTCCACAAAGGAGGAAGCTTGGCAATAATGCCACCAGCCACAAATTTGTCCGGTAAGGAACACTTGAACTGCTCAAGTTCTTTGGCAAGTGATTGTATCTCATGAGCTTGCTCAACGACGGAGCACTCATCAACCATCCTGTAGTCATAGAATTGCTCCATGACATACAGCTCAGTGCCAGCGTCTGAGACCCCAAACTTGGCCTCGAGCGCTTCCCACGCGTCCTTGCCATTATCAAATGACATATAAGGTTCAACAATGTTGTCCCCAAGAACACTGAACAAAGCCGCCATAAACATGATATCGGCTTTCTTAAAGTTCGCTTCCTGCTCAGCAGAAAGATCTCCTTCAGGCTTGCCAAGAGTGGCGTTATAGTAGTTTAGGTTTTCAAACTAGAGAACTGCTCTCTTACGCCATCTCTTATAGTGCATGCCATCAAAAGGAGGTGGCCTAGTAGCCGCGGCTACACCAGTGGAATTCAGTTGCCTATAATCAGGTTTTTGGATTATTGGAAATATAAGCAATAATCCATATGATTTAATCCGAATAATAAACTGATAAAACATGATTATACAAACAGTACTAAAACCAATCATGCAGATCAACAAAGTAGATGAACAGATTACATCTATACAAGACAAACCTATCACATCTACGCCAAACGCTAGAACTAGAAACTCTAGCATAATCTGAAAGAGAGAGATTGAGATCACATACGATGCAGTTGCGGCAGTAGCCGCAGCGGTAGCAGCAGTAGAGTTGTCGCCCATGTTGAGGTTGCCGAAGAGGTCGCTGACGTCCGGGAAGAAGTCGTCCTTCGGGAACTCGTCGTAGGACGACGTCGTGGTTGCCAGTAGTCGCGCTTGAGCGCTCCCCAAAAACCTGATCGCCCCTCACCCGTACAGGTTCACGAGAGGCGGGGTTCCGGAGGCCTACTGTCCTGATCTGCGGTGCACGCCGCAAGCCGGGATGGGGAATACGAAAGCGGCGGTGCAAGGTTCTGGAGGTAGACGTGTGTGTGGATTGATTCACCGATTAGGTTTAGCGCAGACGCTTATATAGTGCAGGTTAGGGAGATCGTGAGGTTCAGCCCACGTCCGAGACGGTAACAGTCCACGTCCATAAAAACTGGAAACGACCCGTTAATGGCTCATAATCAGTTTTCTCAACCAGTGGCGTGGCGAGGCAGGCGGCGTCGGAGGAGGAGTGCGCGAGGGCTTCTCTCCTTGTCACACCTTAGTGAATGGTGCAACACTCTATTATATAAGGTGGTCCAACTCCCCTTCAACTAGCAATATGGGACTAAATTTTAGCACCACTAGCACAGCCATATGTTGCCATATATAAGTGGGCCAAAGAGAATTTCAGAATTTGTCTAATGGGCCAAAAGGCCAAAACTCACCAAATTTCAACATGACTCTAGCCAATGCTGCACGGGCAGATTCGTATCATGAACCTTCAAACATGGTAGTGCTGCAAAACAATTCAAAAGTTGGGCTACAATGTTAAAATGTATGCCAACTAATATAAATGGAAAGATATATCTTACTCACATGTGTGTGCCCGCATATTCCGTGTCAAATGCCTTCGTGAAGCCAATAACCCAAGCGGTAGCAGCATGTTAATTAATATGGTCAGTACTGCGAGTGAGGCCAACATCAGATCCCGAATGAAAATTCTTATCCTTATTCAAATGAGAAAATAAGATGATTTTTTAGAGCTTTTGGTAATTCATATTAAGACAAAAAATCCTAAATATGTAGATATTTCCCCATGTGCTTTCTTTGCAGGCATGTATTGTTCATCGCTAAATAAGAATAATAATGCAGTAGTATGGAAGTAACAAAACGAAAGAAGTACCATCAGAAGGATCATCATGCCGTTTGCCCACAAAAATAGTTACTAATTGGGAGCATTAGAGAACATAGGCATTAGAGACAGAGGCAAGGATATGATCCTTTGAAAACTACACAACCATTTAAGTAAGAATCCAGAAGCGGACGGTTGCACCAAGCGAGGTATAATAGAATGTATGATATCAAACATTCAAAATAAAATATTACATGAAGCAAGGTAATTTATCTTTCTCCAAAAATAGCAGAGGACATCACATGATGTGTCGTCAATCTGACTCATTTTTAAATTATTAGCCAGGACATAAATTGCCGAAAGTTACAAAACTGAATCTATGAACTGGTGATGTATTTGCTCCAAATAAACATAAAATAATTGAGCTTGTGAACTGCAAACATGAAGGCCGAATCTTTCTTTTTTTGGCATGGGAAAATTAGAACATCCCTGATGCAAAAAAATTCAAAACATGAATGATCACACATAAGCACAAAGGCCACATTATAAGTGTTGCAAAAGTCAGCAGCTAACTCTTTTGAATCATATATAACATCGATGAATCCATGTCTCGAGATACTTTCGGAAGTGAGGGCACCACAGGATTCTCCAGCAATGATTTTTTCGAGATTGGACATTAGGCAAAACTTGATATTTCCAAGGATGACACAGTAAACACTTTGACGGAACATAGAAACAATCAACTTTTGGTAGAATAAGCATACGTCGCAACTCTAAATTTCTAAATGATCCATGAAATCAACAATTGTTGAGAATAAAAGAGGAACTCATAAACCGAAGAAAGAGCTCACCTAATTATACTATAGCTTAAGCTTGGTGACATGTATGAGCAATGAGGGCACTTGCACATCATGTGTCTATGGAGTGTGGGTCCGGATAGCTCCATGAAGGATTTTTATTTTGAAAAATTCAAATTTAAAGATTAAAAAAATCAGTAAAATATCAGGATACATATAATGATTTATACAACACGCGTACAAAATCTTATGTGAAAATACTTTGTATTCCAGTCTTGTAAAAAAGAAATAAATTCATATTAGTGCAATTTTGAACAGGTCTTCCCTTTTTCTAAAATTTGACATACTTGTCTCTTTTGTTGCGTCCGAAATATAAGGTATTTTTATTTTTTTTGCAAACGTGTATTTCATACTGTTGGCTACACGTAGGTATTTTTTCTAAAATATTTGATGAATTTTAAGAAAAATCAAAAACATGCTCCATGGAACCCGTGCTCTAAAACGATTTTCTGTGAAGTTGACCCTCTCTATTCGTCTTCCTCAAGAGCTTCGGGCTAGGGTTTTTTGCTACTGCCTACGATTCTCCGACTGCTACCACACTAAGCCCACTAAGCCCGCTCAGCAGCAACTCCTTTACGCTGCCTCCCCCGGCCTCATTTCGACCACCGTATAGCCATGTGCGAGGAGGGGTGCACGGAATCATTTCTCCAGGCGAAGGTGTCGCGCAGGAGGACGAGCCGACGGTGATGAGGCGCTGCAGGAGGCACCGGTCAGACGGGAGGCTTGGAGAGACATATCGAGGCAGGGTCTTTGGCGTGGAGTTGAGCCTGCAGAGGAGGCGTGGGGATATCGACTTTGGGGCAGCACTGTTGTGGGAGAGGAAGGCGCCTGGGCGGGTCACTCCGCCTAAACCTTCCCGCCCGTCTTTGCCTAGAGATTAAGCTTGGTGACATGCATAAGCAATGAGGGCACTTGCACATCATGTGTCTATGGAGTGTTGGTCCGGAAAGCTCCATGGAGTTTTTTTTTTAAAAAAAATCAAATTTAAAAATTAAAAAAAAATCAGTAAAAATATCAAGGTACATATAATGATTTATACAACACGTGTACAAAATCTTATGTGGAAATACTTTGTATTCATGTCTTCTAAAAAAGAAATAAATTCATATTAGTGCAATTTTGAATGAGTCTTCCTTTTTTTAAAATTTGACATACTTGTCTCTTTTGTTAATATAAGGTATTTTTCATTTTTTTTTGCAAACATGTATTTCATACTGTTGGCTACACGTAGGTAACCAGAGCCATAAGAAGCCGCTATTCCTGCTAGCCTTAATAAAAGAAGAAACGAAAAATGCAAAAGTTACTGGTCATGCCCCACGTGAGAAGCCGCTATTCCTGCCGGCCTTAATATATGGTATTTTTTCTAAAATATTTGATAAATTTTAAGAAAAATCAAAAACGTGCTCCATGGAGCCCGTGCTCTAAAGCAATTTTCTGTGAAGTTGAACCTCTCTATTCGTCTTCCTCGAGAGCTCTACCTACACTTTTTTTGACGGCTTTACCCTTCCACCAAATCACATATTACCACTAAGCCACCGGTAAGTAATAAATAAACAACCACCGGCTTTTATTCTTTTTGTCATTTCGTCGGCCGGCTGGGCTTTTCATCCACTGATTGACTGGGCATGGGCATGGCCGCTCCCTCCCGCGAACCAAAACATCATTCCCTACGCATCAGCGAGATGCTGAATAGTCCCACATCGCGCTTTTAAACTACATCTCACCGGTTCATATAGGTTCTAAAAGTGCCTGGAATCAGCAAGCTGATCGGGAATCAAATGAGGAGTACCACCGTTGATTGATCTTTGAAATCGAATGATAAAAAGTAATTAAATCTCAATTTCTGGAAGGAAGTGGCGGCTCTGAGCGGTCCTCTCCTGGTGAGAGGGGGAGGAAGGAGGGCCTCGACATAGGGGAGAAGAGCGACTTCGAATCGGGGCCGAGCCGTCCCGGTGAGAGAAGGGGGAGGAGGAGGGCAAGTCCTGAGAGACGGGAAAGGAGGAGGGCAACGACATAGGGAGGGTATCCTTCTCTGGAGCCGCGAGATTACGGCCTCCGCTTTTCAAGCAGTAGATCTGTGGTCCGCTTCTTCCGTTTGCTAGGATAAACAATTTCTATACCTAATAATAAAGGAATGAGTGTTTCTTATAGTACCTACACTTTTTTAGACGGCTTTACCCTTCCACCAAATCACATATTACCACTAAGCCATCGGTAAGTAATAAATAAACAACCACCGGCTTTTATTCTTTTTGTCGTTTCGTCAGCCGGCTAGGCTTTTCATCCACTGATTGACTGGGCCTGGGCGTGGCTGCTCCCTCACGCGAACCAAAACATCATTCCCTATGCATCAGCGAGATGCTAAATAGTCTCACATCGCGCTTTTAAACTACATCTCACCGGTTCATATAGGTTCTAAAAGTGCCTGTGTAACATCCCAAAAATATTAAACTAGAATCATCAAACTCTAATCTTCAAAATTAGGGTTAACAAAAACTTTTCTAAATAAAAATATGAAAGCATGCATGCGTGTATGCATTCCATTTTGGATTCTTTTGAATTGCCTTGTTTATGTGTTTCTTTGCTTGTAAATGGATTCTTAGGTGAATTAAACATCATCTAAACAATCCCCACACTTTTCCCAAAGACAAATAAATCAAAACAAACAAAATAAGGGAATGGTCATTTTGGCCAATTTAACTCCCATGCCTACTTTGGTTGTCTCTAACTTTCAAAACTTAACAGAAACTTATTTGGATCTTTGCACCCCTTGATAGTACTCATAACAGAGTACCAAGGCCCACTTTGTGATCATCCAAAAACATTTGAATGCATAGTTTAAAAGACAGTTCAAAATTAAATCTTTATCATATGGGAAGATCCCACTTTTGCAAAAACCACTCAAACAAGATCAAATTTCAAAACCCAAGCATCCACAGACTCACCCGCACATGCCTAGCACACCCACAAAAAATCTTTTCAAAATTCAAAACTTGAATTCTTGTGGCCATTTCATCAAACACCTTGTAGAAACATATCAAACAAAATCTAAACACTATAGTGAGCAGTGATTTGAGCCTAACTTGTTCCCTCTCTAGCTCACAGCAACCGCAGTAGATCATCTAGCCAACTTAACTAAGCACTAGCCCCACTGTAAGCTTGGCAATGTCATCAATGGTGAATAGCCGAATCCACCCATGTCACCCCAGTGTGGACAGCAGGCTAGAGGAAGAACTAGTCGTGCCAACCTTGTCTGGGAGGTAGACCATGCCTCACCGCCCCCTCTCGACCAGCCCTGCCTCGCAGACAGCGACCAAAACCGCCAGGAACGCCGCGCCCGTGCCACTGTCAACCATGCCGAGCATGCACCAGAGCGCCACCCTCGACACGCGCCCACAGACCGCGCGCCTCCCTCGTCGCGTGCATACACGATCACCACCGTCCCAGGAGACCGCCAGACATCCCCGTTTGGCGCCCCATGCCTCACAACCACCGCTCGCCGTCGAAGACGCCGTCTCTGCCACGCAGAGCATCGCATGTTCCAGACCATTTGCCATCGCCCCTACATGCGCATTAAAGCCATAGAGCATCGCCAGGAGACCACCAATCGATCGCCACCGTCGGCCATGCCTCTAGCAGCCCGTAGCCATGTCGCCACCGTCGCCTGCCCATTCCGTTCGGTCTCATCGTCGAGACTATAAATAGAGGCCTCTCCCGCTCAAACTCTTCACACCATTCTACTCCCCTCTCCTCACTGATCGTTCCACCCCGTTCCCGGAGCAAGGCGAGCAGCGGTTCGCCGGAATTTCACCGGAGCCCGCCGCTGCTGGAGAAGAAGGGGGCCCGCGATTGGAGCCGTCCCAGGAGAAGCTGTCGGTACCAGGAGGTTCGCCGTCGTCGACTTCGTCGTTCGCCCGCATCGCCGACCTTCGCCTGAGCCCCGGTGAGCCCCCGACGACCCTCACCTGCCGCATTAGGTTTCTGTCTCGCCGGCGCCGCCCGACGTGGACGATGAGTAGCAGCCGTTCGATTAGACTTAATCGTGCGGATGAGATTGCCCCATACAGCTTCGCGTTTAAAGAGTCACTGCCTGGTGGAACCCCCCTGTCAGTTGAGCCCCGCGCCATGGAGTGACACTGGGCCGGCCCGCTAATAGTTCCCGCGCAACCCATTCGTTTGAATTTGGATTTTTCCATTTTCATTCAAACACAGTTCTGTATCTAGTTTCAAAAATCAACCCAGCTCGATTCAGTGAACCAAATTGAATGAAACCAATTTTGTTAGAAAGGTCTTGAAATGATTAATACAATCCCGTTGGATTCAAATCATTTGGATCTTTAGATCACCCTTGGTAAAAATAACAAGGCAGAAGCTTTTATGCATTCAAACATTTTTCAAATTTAAAATATAATAGATTTTGAGTTGATTCCAACTCTCAAAAATCACATTTGATCATACCTTTCAGAATATATAAAAACATATAGGTTTACTTACAGTAATATTGTTCAAGTAATAAAAGAATGCCACATATGCATTTCTAGCCACTTTATTTAATTAAAATAAAAGGGTAACACCTTATTAAATTGTGACACCACTTTAAATCACATTCGATCCCATGGACTAAAATATGTGGTGATGACATGTGTCAACATGATCCCATGTTTGGTTTGGAGAATATTAAATCTTAAGTAGTTTTTCAATGAGTAGAAATTACTTTTCTAAAACCAAAATATTTAAGTCAAATGCTTCTAATGTTAGTGATGATGCTAGATCATCTATAGAACCCTTGTGTGTGATGATTTCAAGTAGTTAAGTATTGTTTGGTGATTGTGTACCTCGTATTTATTCATAGACGCTAGTACCTACCAAGGATACGAGGATGAAGGAGGATACTACGAAGAAGAAGCCGAGGAGAACTTCAACCACTGCTCTGCACAAGGCAAGCCAATACTTGCAAGCTATTAACTTAGCAAGCTTATACTGATACTAATGCAAGCCTTACTAATCAAGTTGACCTATGCAAGCCTAATACTACTAGTTGAATGTGCAAGCTAACACTTGCAATTATGAAAGTTAGATAACCTATGCAATGCACTAAGCATGCTTGGTTGGACACATTTGATGATACCCAATCCTAGTTTTACTTGCAAGCTTCTACTTTATTTCTTTATCAAAGCTTGTACTTAGAGTTTACTTGAGTAAATTGTAGATTCTAGAAAGATACTTGAAGGTTGCATCAAGAGCATAAAATTTGGCCTAAGCTAGATAATCTTGATGTCATCCCAAGGCATAAGATAGAACTTAGTTGAAACTCCACTAGTTTACCACCCCTCATTAGTACTCACCCCCACTTATAGATGCTAGTGCTAAGCATAAAACTTGATAAACTTTAGATGGGATTACTTGGTGGAAAATGGTTATGAAAACCTTAGAATGATGGATCATTCTACTGAGATGTTTTGACATGTGTTTCCGAAAACCAGATGTTTTTGGTGATGAAAATGTTAAGGCATGAGCCTTAGCCCTTTATAAAACTGATGGTTGTCTAAATGAGATACCATTCCAATTTTACCGTACAACCACAATACCCGAAGATTGGGTAGGGCTTGACTGGAAACTTATATACCTTAGTATTGGTTCCCTCTTGGCCAAGGTCTGAGCTGAGGCTACCTTGTGAAGATTGTCCACCTGTGCAGTACCCAAGATGACAATTGGTCATGGTTGGGAGGCCAAACTCATAGGAGAGGTGCTTATACTAGGACGTGTAATTGAAAGGTTAGGATTGATTATCTCCATACTGAGTATGGTGAATTCAGGATTTGTTCCTGACAAATGTATCAAATGTTGTGGTGAAAGTGTATAATCTCTGTAGAGTGTCAAACTATTTGAATAGCTACATCCGCGATTACGTGCAGTTGGAGTGGCCATACTGTTCCCCTGTCAGATGTTTTCAAAATGACTTGTGAAATGAATTGAGACTTTGACTTGACCACAACAGAGTTGTGGCATGAGATACAAGTTCCCACATAAGTGTTATAAAATTTCCTTTAGCCTTCTCTTGCTTCTAAACTTAGTAGAGATAAATCTGGCTTTTTGCAAAACAACCCTAGAGCCTAGTGCCCTATTACAAAAAACCCTTCCCTTGTTAGTATTAGTTTGCGAGTACTTAAAGAGTACTCATGGCTTTGTCCATGGCTATTCCCGTGGCCAGACTATGAAGAGGAGTACCAGGATGATGGACCCCAGGAAGGTTACGACAACTAGGATCATCTCCCATCGTCAGCATTGCCTGTGACCCCGAAGATGGAGCTTCGCTACGCTACCTTTATTATTGCATATTTCCGCCGCCTGAGTTGTATTAAGAACTGGATCATGAGATCCTTATTTTTGTAAGACCTTATGTATGGTTTGTAATGGATGATGTACTGTAGTATCCAATTCTGTTATGTCTCGCAAAAATGGTAATCCTGGGATTGTGATGTATGGCATAACAGGCATCTGGGATTAAAAATCCGGGTGTTGACAAGTTGGTATCAGAGCCATCCTGACCATAGGAGACCCTAGTTAGACTGGACGTTTGAATCAAAAACTTAGTTTCAAAACCAAAAGAAGCAAATATTTATAAAAACTTATTCCCATTCTTATCACTTTGATTCTTTCATAAAAAAATCATGTTCCTCAAAAACTCTTGCAAAATACCTGAAATGTGACACACTTGATCACTCTACTAACTTACTCATCCTATATTCTTAATAGATGGACGTGAAGTACAGCAAGTTTTATCAGTTGGGGAATGGAGGAGACCTTATCTTTGAGAGGGATTTGGACCATCTTTCGGAACTTCTGGAGCGTCCACACCCCGAGTTCTTCGGAGCTCAGCTCAATGATCAAGGAGGAGAAGATCTGCAGTGGCTAATTGTTGCAAGTCTCCGAGGAAATATTGAACCTCCCACTGTTGAGGGAATTCAGTTTACCTTAAGAGAGAACAACTGGCTCGATGGACTTTCCAGGGCCATGCAGGAAGCTCTTTCCCGTTTGTGTGGGCAGAGTATCAACTAGATCAAGGGAACCCGCTTTGAGTTTTGCCCAAGGCGTGATGCTAATGGACAACCGCTGGAAGCCCCATACCACCATGAGCTGAAGACTCAATTGTACCACCTTAGCTTCATGATGTACGATCGTCAGCAAGAATTAGACAACTGTCGTGACTACTCCAACCACAAGTCCGCCATCATCAAGACGAAGGATCAAACCATCGCCATGCTAGCGAAGGATCGCAAGTCTCGCCGCCGTCAGCTCGACAAGAAGGAGCGCATCATTGCCCGTCTTCGCCACCGTATCTCAGCTTTGGAGGAGACCATCCACGAGAGAGACATGCAGTTGGAGGAAAGGGAGAATGCCGGAGAGGATCTTCGTGGAGACCCCTACTCCTATCTCAGTGATGATGACGTTTTTCTGGAGGATCAGGCTATGGACTTCTTCACCGATGAGGATGATTTCGCCTTCATCAATGACGATGATGAGGATGAGGATGCCGACTACACCGACTCCGAGGAGTAGTAGCACTTGATCACTAGCGTAATGAGTAGTATTCGGTCCCACTGTATTGTAGTTTCCAGAATGGTTCTTAAAACCATCTGCTTACCTTTGTTGTGGTGCGTGTTGTATCGTGTGCGTGTTGTATCTTTCCTCGGAGACTTGCAACAATTATCCACTGCAGATCTTCTCCTCCTTGATCATTGAGTTGAGCTCCGAAGAACTCGGGGTGCGGATGCTCCAGAAGTTCCGAAAGCTGGTCCAAATCCCTCTCAAAGATAAGGTCTCCTCCATTCCCCAACTGATAAAACTTGCTGTACTTTCACGTCCATCTATAAGAATATAGGATGAGTAAGTTAGTAGAGTGATCAAGTGTGTCAAAATTTTATGTATTTGCAAGGGTTTTTGAGGAACATGAATTTTCATGAGAGAATCCAAGGGTAAGAATGAGAATAAGTTTTTGTAAATATTTGTTTTCTTTGGTTTTGAAACTAAGTTTTTGATTAAAACGTTCAGTCTAACTAGGGTCTCCTATGGTCAGGATGGCTCTGATACCAACTTGTCAACACCTGGGTTTTTAATCCCAGGATTACCATTTTTGCGAGACATAACAGAATTGGATACCATAGTACATCATCCATTACAAACCGTACATAAGTTCTTACACAAATAGGGATCTCATGATCCGGTTCTTAATACAACATCAATCAGCGGAATACGTAATAATAACGGTAGGGTGGGTGAAGCTCCATCTGCGAGGTCACAGGCAATGCTGACGATGGGAGATGATCCTAGTTGTTGTAACCTTCCTGGGATCCATCCTCCAGGTACTCCTCTTCATAGTCTGTCCATGGGAATAGCCAGGGACAAAGCCATGAGTACTCTTTAAGTACTCGCAAACTAATACTAACAAGTGAAAGGGGTTTTTGATAATAGGACTCTAGGCTCTAGGGTTATTTTGCAAAAGCCAAATTTATCTCTACTAAGTTTAGAAGCAGCGAATGCTAGTTGAAGGTTTATAACACCTAAGTGGGAACTTGTATTTCATATCACAACCCTGTTGTGGTAAAGTCAAAGTCTCAATTCATTTCACAAGTCATTTTGAAAAGTCTGACGGGGGAACAGTATGGCCACTCCAACTGCCCATAACCGCGGACGCGGCTATTCGAATAGTTTGACACTCTGCAGAGATTGTACACTTTCACCACAACATTCGATACATCCGTCAGGAACAAATCCTGAATTCACCATACTTAGTATGCGGATAATCAATCCTAACCTTTCAATTACACGCCCTAGTATAAGCACCTCTCCTGTGAGTTTGGCCTCCCAACCATGACCAACTATCATCTTGGGTACTGGACAGGTGGATAATCTTCACAAGGTAGCCTCAGCTCAGACCTTGGCCGTGAGGGAACTAATACTAAGGTATATAAGTTTCCAGTCAAGCCCTACCCAATCTTCGGGTATTGTGGTTGTACGATAAAATTGGAATGGTATCGCATCAACACAACCATCAGTTTTATAAAGGGCTAAGGCTCATGCCTCAACATTTTCATCACGAAAATCATTAGGTGTTCGGAAACACATGTCCAAAACATTTCAATAGAATGATCCATCATTCCAAGGTTTTCATAACCATTTTTCCACCAAGTATTCCCATCTAAAGTTGATCAGGTTTTATGCTTAGCACTAGCATCTACAGGTGGGGGTAAGCACTAATGAGGGGTGGTAAACTAGTGGAGTTTTAACTAAGTTCAATCTCATGCCTTAGGATGACATCAAGATTATCTAGCTTAGGCCAAATTTTATGCTCTTTATGCAACCTTCACATATCTTTCTAGTATCTACCATTCACTTAGGAAAAATCTAGGTAAGAGATTTGATAAAGAAATAAAGTAAGAAGCTTGCAAGTAAAACTAGGATTGGTTTATCAAGTGGGGATGATCATATATGCTTAAGGCATATAATTGGCATGGTAACCAATAGTGGTTTGTTGCATCAGTAGAGTATCTTGCAAGTGTTAGCTTGCACATTCACTAGTAGTATTAGGCTTGCATTGGTCAAGTTGATTAGTAAAGCTTGCCTTGTGCAGAGCAGTGGTTGAAGTTCTCCTCGGCTTCTTCTTCGTAGAATCCTCCTTCCTCCTCGTATCCTTGGTCGGTACTAGCGTCTAAAAATAAATACGATGTACACAATCACCAAACAATACTTAACTACTTGCAATCATCACACACAAGGGTCCTATAGATGATGTAGCATCATCACTAACATTACAAGATTAAAGCTTGGTTTAATTCCTTTTATTTTTAGAGAAGTAATTTCTACTCATTGAAAAACTACTTAAGATTTAATATTCTCCAAACCAAACATGGGATCATGTTGACACATGTCATCACCACATATTTTAGTCCATGGGAATATGATTTAAAGTGGTGTCACAATTTAGTTAGGTTTTACCCTTTTATTTTAATTCAATAAAGTAACTAGAAATGCCTATGGGGCATTCTTTTATTACTTGAACATTATTTCTGCAAGTAAACCTATATATTTTTATATATTCTGAAAGGTATGGTTAAATGTGATTTTTGAGAGTTGGAATCAACTCAAAAGCTATTATGGTTTAAATTTGAAAAATGTTTGAATGCAGAAAAGCTTCTACCTTGTTATTTTTAACATGGATGATCTATAGATCCAATGACTTGAATCCAACGGGCTTGGATTCACCATTCCTAGACCTTTCCAACAAAATTGGTTTCATTCAATTTGGTTCATGGGATCGACCTGGGTTGATTTTTGAAACTGGGTACAGAAGTGAGTTTGAAGTAAAATGAAAAAGGTTTAATTCAAATAACTGGGCTGCGCGGGAAAAATTAACGGGCCGGCCTGCTAAGCACAGCGCTTCCGCTGGCTGTTTAAGTGACTGTCCCCACTCGTCAGTGAGACAGGGGGTGCGAAGCGGTATGGGGCGATGTGGGACGTTCGATCTGGTTCTAATCCAACGGTTGGGAGTCATCATCGACGTTGGGCAACGCCGGCGAGACAGAAACCTAGCGTGGCCAGTGGGGGTTGCTGGGGGCTCACCAGGGTGCAGGCGAGGGTCGGCGAGGCGGGCGAACGACGGAGTCGACGACGGCGAATCTCCTGGTACCGGTGGGTCCTCCTAGGGCAGCTCCAATCACTGGCTCCCTTCTCCTCCAGAGGCGGCGGGCTCCAGTGAAATTCCGGCGAAGTGCTGCTCACCTTGCTCCAGGAACGGTGTGGCACGATCAGTGAGGAGAGGGGAGTATAATGGTGTGCTCAATTCGGCTGGGGTGGCCTCTATTTATAGTCGAGCGAGGGGACCGACGGGGCGCACGGTGAGCTTGTCGGGGGCGATGGTACAGACGGCTATTGGCATGGGCGAAGGTAGGGGACGGTGCGGTGTTCCCTGGCAATGCTCAACGATATGGTGGCGAGACGTGGGGCGGTACGGGTTGGTCTGGAACACGCGACGCTCTGCGCGGCAGAGGCGGCGTCTTCGACGGTGAGCGGTGGCTGTGCGGCATGGGACGGCGAACGGGGATGTCTGGCGGTCTCCTCGGTCGGTGGAGATCGTGTATGCACGCGGCGAGGGCGGCGCGCAGTCTGTGGGCTTCGGTCGAGGGTGGCTCTCTGGCGCACGCTCGGCACGGTTGGCAGAGGAACGGGCGCGGCGTTCCTGGGTGCTCTGGTCGGTGTCTTTGAGGCAGGGCTGGACGAGAGGGGACGGTGAGGCATGGGTGATCTCCCAGACAAGGTTGGCATGACTAGTTTCTTTCCTAGCTTGCTGTCTACACTGGGGTGGCAGGGATGCACTCGGCTGTTCACCATTGATGATATTGGCAAGCTCACAGTGGTGCTAGTGCTTGGTTAATCTTGCTAGATGATCTACTGAGATGGTTGTGAGCTAGATAGGGAACCAGTTAGGCTCAAAACACTGCACACTATAGTGTTTTGATTTTGTTTGATTTGTGTCTGCCAAGTGTTTGATGAAATGGACGCATGAATTCAAGTTTTGAATTTTGAAAAGATTTTTGGTGAGTGTGCTAGATTGGTGCTGGTGAGTCTGCAGATGCTTGGGTTTTGAAAGTTGAGCTTGTTTGAGTGGTTTTTGAAAAAGTGGGATCTTCCCATATGATAAAGATTCAATTTTGAATTGCCATTTAAACTATGCATTTGAAAGTTTCTAGATGATCACAAAGTGGGCCTTGCTACTTTGTTATGAGTAAAATCAAGGGGTGCAAAGATCCAGAAAAGTTTCTGTTAGGTTCTGAAAGTTTGAGACAGCCAAAGTAGGCATGGGAGTTAAATTGGTCAAAATGACCATTCCTTAATTTATTTGTTTTGCTTGACTTGTCTTTGGGAAAAGTGTGGGAAATGTTTTAGATGATGTTTATTTCACCTAAGCATCCATTTACAAGCAAAGGAACACACAAACAAGTTGGTTCGAAAGAATTTCAAATGAGGTGCATACAAATATGCATGCTTTCATAATTTTATTTAGAAAAGTTTTTGTTAACCCTAATTTTGATGCTTAGAGTTTGATGATCCAAGTTTAATATTTTTGGGATGTTACAAACCTTCCCCCCTCAAACAAAATCTCATCCCGAGATTTGAAAAAGGACGAAAATATTACCTAGGATTTGAAGAGATCAGGAAACTCTGTCCTGATGTGATCTTCGCGCACCCAGGTAGCTTCCTCTTCTGTGTGGTTGCTCCACTGAATCTTGAGAAACTTGATGCTTCGGGTTCGGGTAGTTCGAAAAGCTTCTTCCAAAATACGGATGGGTACTTCGGGATAGGTCAGGTCATCGTTGATCTCTATGGTCCGGTGATCGATATTTTTGAACACTTCGGTCTTCTCGGGGACTTCGAGACACTTGCGGAGTAATGATATATGGAACACATTATGCACGGCTGACATCTCTTCGGGTAGTTCCAATTGATACGATACTTCTCCTCGACGGTTTAGAATCTTGAAAGGTCCGATATATCTGGGGGCTAACTTTCCTTTGAGTTGGAAACACTGCATTCCCTTCAATGGCGACACTTTCAGATAAACCAAATCTCCTATGTTGAAGGAGAGGTCTCGACGTCTCTTGTCGGCGTAACTCTTTTTTCTGGATTGGGCTGTCTTGAGGTGCTCATGAATCTTGTGAACCTTCTCTTCTGCTTCTCGTAGGATGTCGGGTCCAAAAATCTGACTCTCTCCTACTTCTGACCAGTTCAAAGGGGTGTGACACTTTCTTCCGTACATGAATTCAAATGGGGCCATTTGCAAACTGGCTTGATAACTGTTGTTGTATGAGAATTCAGCCAACGGCAGACAGTCTTCCCACTTGGATCCATATTCTAACACACATGCTCTCAGCATATCTTCGAGTATTTGATTTACTCGCTCTGTTTGTCCATTGGTCTGAGGGTGATACGCGGTGCTGAAATCTAGACGGGTTCCTAAACCTTCTTGGACTTTCTTCCAGAATCTCGAGGTAAACTGAGTTCCTCGATCTGATACGATGTTCTTGGGGACTCCATGAAAACTAACGATTCTAGCGATGTACAAATCTGCTAGTTTCAAACTCTGATATGTGGTCTTGATGGGTAAGAAATGGGCGACTTTGGACAATCTGTCCACTATGACCCAGATAGAGTCATTTCCCTTACTAGAAGTAGGCAGTCGAGTGATAAAGTCCATTCCAACAGAATCCCATTTCCATTCTGGAATCTGTAATGGTTGCAACAATCCAGCGGGTCTTTGATGTCCTGCCTTGACTCGCTGACATATATCACACTTGGCGATATAGCTTCCGATTTCTCTCTTCATCTTATGCCACCAAAATTGATCTTTTAAATCTTGATACATCTTAGTTCCTCCGGGATGGATAGAATAAAGACTATCATGAGCCTCCTTCAAAATAACTTCTTTCAACTCAGAATCTGCTGGTACACAAAGGCGTCCTTTGTACCAGAAAACTCCTTCTTCGTCCTCGGTGAATCCGGGTACTTTGCCTGTACATATACGACGCTTGATTCCATCAATACTGGCATTTCCCTTCTGCGCCTCTTTAATCTGACTGATCAAAGTGGGCTGGAGTTCTATGCTAGCCACAAATCTTTCACTTACTAATTCTATCTGAAAATCTTCCATCTCTTTGTGCAAACTTGGTTGCTCCTTCAAAATCATGGAGTTCAAGCGGCATGGTAATCTGCTAAGGGCATCGGCTACCACATTGGCTTTACCAGGGTGATAGTGAATGTCCAGGTCGTAATCCTTGATTATCTCAATCCATCTTCTCTGCCTCATATTCAGCTCCTTCTGAGTGAATATATACTTTAGGCTCTTGTGATCCATATAGATCTCACAACGGTTTCCCATCAGGTAATGTCTCCATGTTTTCAGGGCTAGAACTACGGCTGCGAGTTCGAGGTCATGGGTTGGGTAATTTTGCTCATGTTGTTTCAGTTGTCGAGGTAGATAAGATATAACTTTGCCTTCTTGCATTAGCACACATCCGAGACCGATCTTGGATGCATCACAATACACATCGAAGGGCTTCGCGATATCCGGCATGATCAAGATTGGGGCTGAAATCAATCTCCTCTTGAGTTCTTGAAAACTCGCTTCACATTTGTCGGTCCATTCAAACTTCTTGTCCTTCTTCAGCAATTGGGTCATGGGTCTGGCGATACTAGAGAATCCTTCTACGAATTTGCGGTAATATCCCGCCAATCCGAGAAATACACGAACTTGGGTTTGAGTGGTTGGGGCTTGCCAATCTTCTACATCTTTCACTTTTGCAGGGTCAACGGCAATTCCTCTGGCTGATACAATATGACCGAGGAATCCTACCTCCTGTAACCAAAATTCACATTTGCTAAACTTTGCATACAGCTGATGCTCTCTAAGGGTTCCAAGAATGGTCCTTAGGTGTAGCTCATGTTCTTCTTCTGATTTGGAATAAATCAGAATGTCATCGATGAAAACAACGATAAACTTATCTAGGAAGTCCATAAAAATCTTATTCATGAGATTCATGAAATAAGCGGGGGCATTGGTTAGTCCAAAAGACATGACTGTATACTCGTACAATCCATATCTGGTGGTAAAGGCAGTCTTTGGAATATCCTCTACACGAATTTTGAGTTGATGATAGCCAGTTCTAAGATCAATATTAGAAAACACTTTGGCACCGGTCAACTGATCAAACAAATCTTCTATCTTGGGCAAGGGGTACTTGTTCTTGATGGTGACATCATTCAATTTCCGATAATCCGTACATAAACGGTTACCTCCATCCTTCTTGTCCAAAACAAGACAGGTGATCTCCAAGGTGACGCACTGGGTTGAATCAATCCAATTTCCAGCATGGAATCCAGTTGCTTCTTCAGTTCTTCTAGTTCCGACGGGTTCACACTATATGGTCTCTGGGCTATGGGTCCTATTCCGGGGAGTAGTTCGATGATAATCTCGATATCCCGATCTAGGGGCATACCGGGAAAAACATCTGGAAATACATCGGGGTATTCACAGACTATCCGAACTTGGTCAATGGTAGGTTGGGCTATACTCTTGTTGCATTTGAATTGGCGAGGTAAGGTTTCAGATATATGCTCGACTGATATTCCGGCGGTACTGGTCATGGTTATGGCTTTCTTGGCACAGTCAATCAGTCCTTTATGTTTGGACATCCAATCCATTCCTAGTACTACCTCCAAACCTTTAGTTCCGAGTACTATCAGATTTGCAGAAAAATCTATGCCATGGATTCGGATAGGGACGGCTTTGCAAATTTGCTTAGCCTTGGTGGTTGATCCAGGAATTTGAACAATCATAACATGCTTTAGTTTGGTTGGTTGAATTTTACTAGTGCATGCAAATTCTTCGGTGACAAATGAATGCGATGCACCAGAATCAAACAACACTCTTGCAAGTACTAAATTAACCGAAAACATACCCAGCACGACGTCTGGCGCTTCCTGAGCTTCTTCAGAATGCATGAGAAAAAGACGGCCGTTGCGGTTGAGTGAATTCCGTGGGGCAAATCTTCTTCCTGGCTGAACACGACGCTGCTGAGCTGGGACATTGGCATTTGGGGCTGAAGCATTCTTCTTGTTGGGGCACTCGTTGGAATAGTGGCCTTTATTTCCACAGTCATAACAAGTCACTTGCGACTTGTCCTTTGCTGCTACAGGCACAACATTGCTTCCAGTCCTAGGGGCAGTGTTGGTGTTGGCGGTAGCATTGATGTTGTTGAACTTGGGTGGGGCACGATTGAAATTGCTAGCGTTGCCGGGGTTGTTGTGATTTCCTCCGGGCCTAGGGTTTCCACGGTTGGGATAGGTCGGACGGTTCATCGGGGGTCTGTTGGTTCTTGGGGAAAATCCTGGAGATGGGTTGGGGCGATACTTTGGGGTCTGATGGGTTCCTGGTTGATGCATCATGCGTCGCTTGCGGTTCTCGTTGGCTTGGTTGATCTTTCCTTCCATATGGATAGCAGAGTCAACAAGGGCTTCAATATCCGCAAAGGGGATATTGACTAACACTGTCTACATCTCGTCATGCAGACCATTCAGGAATCTTTATTTCTTCTTGGCTTCGGTGTCGATCTCATCCGGGGCATACCTAGCTAATGACAAGAATTTGTCACGGTATTCCACTACAGTCATCCTTCCTTGCTTCAGCTCTCTGAACTCGTCTCTCATTCTCTTGATCAAACCTGGTGGCACATGGGTTCTGCTAAACTTGACCTTGAATTCCTCCCAGGTCATCATCTGGCCTCCGGTCATTACGCGAACACTGTTCCACCATGCCCTGGCATCTCCGGCTAGATAGTGGGTGGCGAACAGAACTTTCTCGTTGGCTTCCACTCCGGCGACTTCTAGGTTATTTTCCATGGTTTGCAGCCAATCATCGGCGTCTAGGGGTTCTTCTGACTTAGTGAAAACGGGTGGGTTGGTATTCTAGAAATTCTTGAGCTTAGATCCATGGTTGTCCTTATTTCCATGGCCTTGGTTGTTGTGGGCAAGCTGGGCTATCTGTTGTAGTGTGTCTAGGTTGGCTTGACGTTCCGCTCTTTCAGCTTCGCGGTCAGAAGTCAACATTTGCAGAATTTGCAACATCAGGTCCGGGGATGAACCACTTCATCCATGTGGCATCTGAAGATTGAGATAGATCATGAGAAAAGAGGGAAATTTCTAAAGTTTTGGGTCTTTGAAAAAAAATTAAAGTTTGACTTAGATTTTCTAGCAACTTGCTTTTTCATTCATTCATTAATTCATAGCACCCGATACAACACACACCACAACAAAGGAGAGCAGATGGTTTTAAGAACCATTCTGAAAACTACGATACAGTGGGACCGAATACTACTCACTACGCTAGTGCTCAAGTGCTACTACTCCTCGGAATCGGTGGCTTCATCGTCCTCATCATCATCGATGAAGGCGAAATCATCTTCATCGGTGAAGAAGTCCATAGCCTGATCCTCCAGGAAATCATCGTCATCGCTGAGATAGGAGTAGGGGTCTCCATGAAGATCCTCTCCGGCATTCTCCCTTTCCTCCAACTGCATGTCTCTCTCGTGGATGGTCTCCTCCAAAGATGAGATGCGGTGGCGAAGACGGACAATGATGCGCTCCTTCTTGTCGAGCTGACGGCGGCGAGACTTGCGATCCTTTGCTAGCATGGCGATGGTTTGGTCCTTCGTCTTGAAGATGGCAGACTTGTGGTTGGAGTATTCACGACAGTTGTCCAACTCCTGCTGACGATCATACATCATGAAGCTAAGGTGGTCCAATTGAGTCTTTATCTCGGAGTGGTATGGGGCTTCCAGTGGTTGTCCATTTGCATCACGCCTTGGGAAAAACGCAAAGCGAGTACCCTTGATCTGATTGATGCTCTGCCCACACAGACGGGAAATAGCTTCCTGCATGGCCCTGGCAAGTCCATCGAGCCAGTTGTTTTCTCTCAAGGTAAACTGAATTACCTCAGCAGTGGGAGGTTCAATCTTTCCTCGGAGACTTGCAACAATTAGCCACTGCAGATGTTCTCCTCCTTGATCATTGAGCTGAGCTCCGAAGAACTCGTGGTGCGGACGCTCTAGAAGTTCCGAAAGCTGGTCCAAATCCCTCTCAAAGATAAGGTCTCCTCCATTCCCCAACTGATAAAACTTGCTGTACTTCACGTCCGTCTATAAGAATATAGGATGAGTAAGTTAGTAGAGTGATCAAGTGTGTCAAAATTTTATGTATTTGCAAGGATTTTTGAGGAACATGAATTTTCATGAGAGAATCCAAGGGTAAGAATGAGAATAAGTTTTTGTAAATATTTGTTTTCTTTGGTTTTGAAACTAAGTTTTTGATTCAAACGTCCAGTCTAACTAGGGTCTCCTATGGTCAGGATGGCTCTGATACCAACTTGTCAATACCCGGGTTTTTAATCCCAGATGCCTGTTATGCCATACATCGCAATCCCAGGATTACCATTTTTGCGAGACATAACAGAATTGGATACCATAGTACATCATCCATTACAAACCGTACATAAGTTCTTACACAAATAGGGATCTCATGATCCAGTTCTTAATACAACATCAAGCAGCGGAATACGTAATAATAACGGCAGGGTGGGTGAAGCTCCATCTTCGGGGTCACAGGCAATGCTGACGATGGGAGATGATCCTAGTTGTCGTAACCTTCCTGGGGTCCATCCTCCAGGTACTCCTCTTCATAGTCTGGCCATGGGAATAGCCAGGGACAAAGCCATGAGTACTCTTTAAGTACTCACAAACTAATACTAACAAGTGAAAGGGGTTTTTGATAATAGGACTCTAGGATCTAGGGTTATTTTGCAAAAGCCAGCTTTATCTCTACTAAGTTTAGAAGCAGCGAATGCTAGTTGAAGGTTTATAACACCTAAGTGGGAACTTGTATTTCATATCACAACCCTGTTGTGGTCAAGTCAAAGTCTCAATTCATTTCACAAGTCATTTTGAAAAGTCTGACGGGGGAACAGTATGGCCACTCCAACTGTCCATAACCGCGGACGCGGCTATTCGAATAGTTTGACACTCTGCAGAGATTGTACACTTTCACCACAACATTCGATACATCCGTCAGGAACAAATCCTGAATTCACCGTACTCAGTATGCGGATAATCAATCCTAACCTTTCAATTACACGCCCTAGTATAAGCACCTCTCCTGTGAGTTTGGCCTCCCAACCATGACCAACTGTCATCTTGGGTACTGCACAGGTGGACAATCTTCACAAGGTAGCCTCAGCTCAGACCTTGGCCGTGAGGGAACTAATACTAAGGTATATAAGTTTCCAGTCAAGCCCTACCCAATCTTAGGGTATTGTGGTTGTACGATAAAATTGGAATGGTATCGCATCCAGACAACCATCCGTTTTATAAAGGGCTAAGGCTCATGCCTCAACATTTTGATCACCAAAATCATCAGGTGTTCGGAAACACATGTCCAAAACATTTCAATAGAATGATCCATCATTCCAAGGTTTTCATAACCATTTTTCCACCAAGTATTCCCATCTAAAGTTGATCAGGTTTTATGCTTAGCACTAGCATCTACGGGTGGGGGTAAGCACTAATGAGGGGTGGTAAACTAGTGGAGTTTTAACTAAGTTCAATCTCATGCCTTAGGATGACATCAAGATTATCTAGCTTAGGCCAAATTTTATGCTCTTTATGCAACCTTCACATATCTTTCTAGTATCTACCATTCACTTAGGAAAAATCTAGGTAAGAGCTTTGATAAAGAAATAAAGTAAGAAGCTTGCAAGTAAAACTAGGATTGGTTTATCAAGTGGGGATGATCATATATGCTTAAGGCATATAATTGGCATGGTAACCAATAGTGGTTTGTTGCATCAGTAGAGTATCTTGCAAGTGTTAGCTTGCACATTCACTAGTAGTATTAGGCTTGCATTGGTCAACTTGATTATTAAAGCTTGCCTTGTGCAGAGCAGTGGTTGAAGTTCTCCTCGGCTTCTTCTTCGTAGAATCCTCCTTCCTCCTCGTATCCTTGGTCGGTACTAGCGTCTAAAAATAAATACGATGTACACAATCACCAAACAATACTTAACTACTTGCAATCATCACACACAAGGGTCCTATAGATGATGTAGCATCATCACTAACATTACAAGATTAAAGCTTGGTTTAATTCCTTTTATTTTTAGAGAAGTAATTTCTACTCATTGAAAAACTACTTAAGATTTAATATTCTCCAAACCAAACATGGGATCATGTTGACACATGTCATCACCACATATTTTAGTCCATGGGAATATGATTTAAAGTGGTGTCACAATTTAGTTAGGTTTTACCCTTTTATTTTAATTCAATAAAGTAACTAGAAATGCCTATGGGGCATTCTTTTATTACTTGAACATTATTTCCTATATATTTTTATATATTCTGAAAGGTATGGTTAAATGTGATTTTTGAGAGTTGGAATCAAATCAAAAGCTATTATGGTTTAAATTTGAAAAATGTTTGAATGCAGAAAAGCTTCTGCCTTGTTATTTTTAACATGGATGATCTATAGATCCAATGACTTGAATCCAACGGGCTTGGATTCACCATTCCTAGACCTTTCCAACAAAATTGGTTTCATTCAATTTGGTTCATGGGATCGACCTGGGTTGATTTTTGAAACTGGGTACAGAAGTGAGTTTGAAGTAAAATGAAAAAGGTTTAATTCAAATAACTGGGCTGCGCGGGAAAAATTAACGGGCCGGCCTGCTAAGCACAGCGCTTCCGCGGGCTGTTTAAGTGACTGTCCCCACTCGTCAGTGAGACAGGGGGTGCGAAGCGGTATGGGGCGATGTGGGACGTTCGATCTGGTTCTAATCCAACAACTGGGAGTCATCGTCGATGTTGGGCGACGCCGGCGAGACAGAAACCTAGCGCGGCCAGTGGGGGTTGCTGGGGGCTCACCGGGGTGCAGGCGAGGGTCGGCGAGACGGGCGAACGACGAAGTCGACGACGGCGAATCTCCTGGTACCGGTGGCTCCTCCTGGGGCGGCTCCAATCGATGGCTCCCTTCTTCTCCAGAGGCGGTGGGCTCCGGTGAAATTCCGGCGAAGTGCTGCTCGCCTTGCTCCGGGAACGGTGTGGCACGATCAGTGACGAGAGGGGAGTAGAATGGTGTGCTCAATTCGGCTGGGGGTGGCCTCTATTTATAGTCGAGCGAGGGGACCGACGGGGCGCACGGTGAGCTCATCGGGGGCGATGGTACAGACGGCTATTGGCATGGGCGAAGGTAGGGGACGGTGCGGTGTTCCGTGGCGATGCTCAATGATACGGTGGCGAGACGTGGGGCGGTGCGGGTTGGTCTGGAACACGCGACGCTCTGCGCTGCAGAGGCGGCGTCTTCGACGGCGAGCGGTGGCTGTGCGTCATGGGGTGGCGAACGGGGATGTCTGGCGGTCTCTGGGTCGGTGGCGATCGTGTATGCACGAGGCGAGGGCGGCGCACGGTCTGTGGGCTTCGGTCGAGGGTGGCGCTCTGGCGCACGCTCGGCACGATTGGCAGAGGCACGGGCGCGGCGTTCCTGGGTGCTCTGGTCGGTGTCTTCGAGGTAGGGATGGTCGAGAGGGGGCGGTGAGGCATGGGTGATCTCCCAGACAAGGTTGGCATGGCTAGTTTCTTTCCTAGCTTGCTGTCTACACTGGGGTGGCAAGGATGCACTCGGCTGTTCACCATTGATGATATTGGCAAGCTCACAGTGGTGCTAGTGCTTGGTTAATCTTGCTAGATGATCTACTGAGATGGTTGTGAGCTAGATAGGGAACCAGTTAGGCTCAAAACACTGCACACTATAGTGTTTTGATTTTGTTTGATTTGTGTCTGCCAAGTGTTTAATGAAATGGCCGCATGAATTCAAGTTTTGAATTTTTAAAAGATTTTTGGTGAGTGTGCTAGATTGGTGCTGGTGAGTCTGCAGATGTTTGGGTTTTGAAAGTTGAGCTTGTTTGAGTGGTTTTTGAAAAAGTGGGATCTTCCCATATGATAAAGATTCAATTTTGAATTGCCATTTAAACTATGCATTTGAAAGTTTCTGGATGATCACAAAGTGAGCCTTGATACTTTGTTATGAGTACAATCAAGGGGTGCAAAGATCCGGAAAAGTTTATGTTAGGTTCTGAAAGTTTGAGACAGCCAAAGTAGGCATGGGAGTTAAATTGGTCAAAATGACCATTCCTTTATTTTATTTGTTTTGCTTTACTTGTCTTTGGGAAAAGTGTGGGAAATGTTTTAGATGATGTTTATTTCACCTAAGCATCCATTTACAAGTAAAGGAACACACAAACAAGTTGGTTCAAAAGAATTTCAAATGAGGTGCATACAAATATGCATGCTTTCATAATTTTATTTAGAAAAGTTTTTGTTAACCCTAATTTTGATGCTTATAGTTTGATGATCCAAGTTTAGTATTTTTGGGATGTTACACACGCGTAGGAAGTGGTTCATCCCTGGACCCGATGTTGCAGATACTGTAAATGTTGGTTTCTGACCGCGAAGCTGAAAGGACCGAACGTCAAGCCAATTTAGCTACCCTTCAGCAGATAGCCCAGCTAGCCCACAACAACCAAGGCCAAGGAAATCGGGACAACCATGGATCTAAGCTTAAGAATTTCCAGAATACCAACCCGCCGGTTTTCACTAAGTCGGAAGAGCCCCTAGATGCCGACGATTGGCTGCAAACCATGGAAAATAACCTAGAAGTCGCCAGAGTGGAAGCCAATGAGAAAGTTCAGTTCGCCACCCACTATCTAGCCGGAGATGCCCGAGCATGGTGGAACAGTGTTCGTTCCATGACCGGAGAACAGATGATGACCTGGGAGGAATTCAAGGTCAAGTTCAGCAGAACCCCTGTGCCACCGGGTTTGATCAAGAGAATGAGAGATGAGTTCAGAGAACTGAATCAAGGAAGGATGACCGTAGTGGAATACCGTGACAAATTCTTGTCATTAGCTAGGTATGCCCCGGATGAGATCGACACCGAAGCCAAGAAGAAAGAAAGATTCTTGAATGGTCTACACGATGAGATGCAGACTGTGTTAGTCAATATCCCCTTTGCTGATATTGAACCCTTGTCGACTCTGCCATCCAGATGGAAGGAAAGATCAACCAAGCCAATGAGAATCACAAGCGTCGCATGATGCATCAGCCAGGAACCCATCAGACCCCAAAGTATCACCCTAACCCATCTCCAGGATTTGCCCCGATAACCAACAGACCCCCGATGAACCGTCCGACTTATCCCAATCGAGGAAACCCTAGGCCCGGAGGAAATCACAACAACCCCGGCAACTCTAGCAATTTCAACCGTGCCCCACCCAAGTTCAACAACAATGCTATCACCAACACCAAGACTGCCCCGAGGACTGGAAGCAATGATGTGCCTGTTGCAGCAAAGGACAAGTCGCAAGTGACTTGTTATGACTGTGGAAATAAGGGTCACTACTCCAATGACACTACTAGGAAAACAGCTATAGGTAATCAGCACATCCGTGGCTCACATGGTTGAAGTGCCCCACGGCTAAAACAGGCGTGGCTCACCTATGGGCAGTGCCCTACTAGTAACTAGAACAACCGTGGCGCACATGACTATAGTGCGCCACAGATGTGTGTGGTCCAGGGCCCTGTTGGACGCTCGCCAAACATCTGTAGCGCACTATAGTCATGTGCGCCACGGTTGTTAGTGTCATCTGTGGCGCACATGGGGGGGGTGCGCTACGCCTAAGCGCACGCCCCCTCTGCTATGAAACGGCCACAAACATCTGTGGCGCACATGGCATAGTGCGCCACAGATGTATAAACTTAGCCGTAGGGCACTCTGCCCTAGTGCCCTACGCCTAAGTGGCATGCACCAACTCCACCCCCCCCCCCCCCCCCCCCCCCCGTGGATCGCCTTTTTAGGGTTTGCAAAAAATAAACGAAAATGATAATCACTTCAAAAAATTAAATTCTTTCATATTTAGGTAGGTAATGTGGTATAGCTTCTAGTAAAATTAACAAAAATGAGTTTCGACTTTATTTGAAAAAAAAGTCATGCCACGGTAAAAAAGGCTGTAACTTTTGCATACGATATGAAAAAAATCGTATAATATACCAAAATGACGAGAACAAGATTTCGCATCTGCTCGCAACGACCTCTGGTCGTTTAGCGATTTTTTAGATTTTCAAAAATCGAAAAGAGTAAAAAGTTATGGTCAAAAGCCCGTTTTTTCCTGCAGAAAAAAAATAGAGGGCGACTTACCCGTAGCGCACCACCACCTAGTGCGCCACGGATAAGCTTGGGCGGGATTCAAATTTGAATCCCCACCCCTCCCTCCTCCCTTTTCCTTTTCCCTTTTCCCTTCCCCTTTTCCCTCTTCCTCTCCCTTTCCCTTCTCCTTCTTCCTTCTTCCTTCTTCCTTCTTCCTTCTTCCTTCTTCCTTCTTCCTTCTCCCTTCTCCCTTCTCCTTCTCCTCTCCTTGCAGTGACAGCGCGACGTCGACCTCCTTCTCCTCCTCCTCGCAGTGACAACGGGCGACGTCGACCTCCCTTCCTCCCTCTCTTCCTCCATCTCGTCCTACCTCCCTCTCTTCTTCTCCTCCTCCTCTTCTTCTCCTCATCTTCCTCCTCTGCCTCCTCTTCTTCTCCTCCTCTTCTTCTCCTCCTCTTCCTCCTCTGCCTCCTCTTCTTCTTATTCTCCTCCTCTTCCTCCTCTTCTTCTCCTCCTCTTCCTCCTTTGCCTCCTCTTCTTCTTCTCCTCCTCTTCCTCCTATTCTCCTCCTCCTACTTGCAGTTCCGACGACGACAACAAGGTGACGACGAGGAGGCGACGACGGCGACCTGCACCGACGCGCGACGGCACTGACGACGAGATCCAGATCTGCTGCTTTTTTTTGAATTTTGAAATTTATATCCGTGGCGCACAGCACCTAGTGCGCCACGGTTATCGTTTCATACGCGTAGCGCACCTGCCCAAACTTCTGTGGCGCACTGGCATGTGCGCCACGCCTGTATCTAAACTTGGCGCACTAGGCAGTGCGCCACGGCTGAGAGATAGCCGTAGCGCAAGGCCCATGGCGCACTGCTAGTGCGCCACGGATGGGCATTTCGGGTGCGCCACTAACAGCCTGTTTCCTAGTAGTGTGAGTGCCCCAACAAGAAGAATGCCACAGCCCCCAATACCAATGCCCCAGCTCAGCAACAGCGTCATGTTCAGCCCGGAAGAAGATTTGCCCCAGGGAATTCGCTCGACCGCAACGGCCGTATTTTTCTCATGCATGCTGAAGAAGCTCAGGAAGCACCAGACATCGTGCTGGGTATGTTTTCTATTAATTCAGTACTTGCTCGAGTGTTGTTTGATTCTGGTGCATCACACTCATTTGTCACCGAAGAATTTGCATGCACTAGTAAAATCCAACCAACCAAACTGAAGCACGTTATGATCGTTCAAATTCCCGGTTCAACCACCAAAGCTAGGCAAATTTGCAAAGCCGTCCCTATCCGAATCCATGGCATATATTTTTATGCTAATCTGATAGTACTCGGAACTAAAGGTTTGGAAGTAGTACTAGGAATGGATTGTATGTCCAAACATAAAGGATTGATTGATTGTGCCAAGAAAGCCATAACCATGACCAGTACAGCCGGAATATCAGTCGAGCATATCTCTGAAACCTTACCTTGTCAATTCAAGTGCAACAAGGGTATAGCCCAACCTACCATTGACCAAGTCCGGATAGTCTACGAATATCCCGATGTATTTCCAGATGTTTTGCCCGGTATGCCCCCAGATCGGGATATCGAGTTTATCATTGAACTAATCCCCGGAACAGGACCCATAGCCCAGAGACCCTATAGTATGAACCCGTCGGAACTGGCAGAACTGAAGAAGCAACTGGATTCCATGATGGAAATTGGATTGATTCAACCAAGTGCGTCACCATGGAGATCACCTGTTTTGTTCGTGGACAAGAAAGATGGAGGTAACCGTTTGTGTACGGATTATCGGAAG
Source organism: Avena sativa (assembly GCA_916181665.1). Classification (NCBI taxonomy): domain Eukaryota; kingdom Viridiplantae; phylum Streptophyta; class Magnoliopsida; order Poales; family Poaceae; genus Avena; species Avena sativa. The sequence continues at coordinate 261,539,208 of OV702284.1, read as the reverse complement.
TTCAATGATGTCACCATCAAGAACAAATACCCCTTGCCCAAGATAGAAGATTTGTTTGATCAGTTGACCGGTGCCAAAGTGTTTTCTAAGATTGATCTTAGAACTGGCTATCATCAACTCAAGATTCGCGCAGAGGATATTCCCAAGACTGCCTTTACCACCAGATATGGATTATACGAGTATACTGTCATGTATTTTAGATTAACCAATGCCCCCGCTTATTTCATGAATCTCATGAATAAGATTTTTATGGACTTCCTGGATAAGTTTGTCGTTGTTTTCATCGATGACATTCTGATTTATTCCAAATCGGAAGAAGAACATGAGCTACACCTAAGGAACATTCTTGGAACCCTTAGAGAGCATCATTTGTATGCCAAGTTTAGCAAATGTGAATTCTGGTTACAGGAAGTAGGATTCCTCGGTCACATTGTATCAGCCGGAGGAATTGCCGTTGACCCTGCCAAAGTGAAAGATGTCGAAGATTGGCAAGCCCCAACCACTCAAACCCAAGTTCGTGCTTTTCTCGGATTGGCGGGATATTACCACAAATTCGTAGAAGGATTCTCGAGTATCGCCAGACCCATGACTCAATTGCTGAAGAAGGACAAGAAGTTTGAATGGATCGACAAATGTGAAGCGAGTTTTCAATAACTCAAGAGGAGATTGATTTCAGCCCCAATCTTAATCATGCCGGATATCACGAAGCCCTTCGATGTGTATTGTGATGCATCCAAGATCGGTCTCGGATGTGTGCTAATGCAAGAAGGCAAGGTTATATCTTATCTATCTCGACAATTGAAACAACATGAGCAAAATTACCCAACCCATGACCTCGAACTCGCAGCCGTAGTTCTAGCCCTGAAGACATGGAGGCATTACCTGATGGGAAACCATTGTGAGATTTATTTGGATCATAAGAGCCTGAAGTATATATTCACTCAGAAGGAGCTAAATATGAGGCAGAGAAGATGGATTGAGCTAATCAAGGATTACGACCTGGACATTCACTATCACCCTGGTAAAGGCAATGTGGTACCCGATGCCCTTAGCAGATTGTCGTGCCGCTTGAACTCCATGATTTTAAATTAGCAACGAAGTTTGCACAAAGAGATGGAAGATTTCCGAATGGAATTAGTGAGTGAAGGATTTTTAGCTAGCATAAAACTTCAACCCACTTTGATCAGCCAGATCAAAGAGGCGCAAAAAGGAAATGCTAGTATTGATGGAATCAAGTGTCGTATCGGTACAGACAAAGTACCTGGATTCACCGAAGACGAAGAAGGAGTTCTGTGGTATAAAGGACGCCTTTGTGTACCAGCAGATTCTGAGTTGAAGGAATTTATTCTGAAGGAAGCTCATGATACTCTTTATTCTATCCATCCCGGAGGAACGAAGATGTATCAGGATTTGAAAGAGCAATTTTGGTGGCATAAGATGAAGAGAGAAATCAGAAGCTATATCGCCAAGTGTGATATATGTCAGCGATTCAAGGAAGGACATCAAAGACCCGCTGGATTGTTCCAACCATTGCAGGTTCCAGAATGGAAATGGGATTCCGTTGGAATGGACTTTATCACCGGATTGCCTACTTCTAGTAGGGGAAATGGCTCTATCTGGGTCATAGTGGACAGATTGTCCAAAGTCGCCCATTTCTTACCCGTCAAGACCACATATCAGAGTTCGAAGCTAGCAGAGTTATACATAGCTAGAATCGTTAGTTTGCATGGAGTCCCCAAGAACATCGTATCAGATCGAGGAACTCAGTTTACCTCGAGATTCTAGAAGCTAGTCCAAGAAGGTTTAGGAACCCGACTAGATTTCAGCACAGCTTATCACCCTCAGACCGGCGGACAAACGGAGCGAGTAAATCAAATACTCGAAGATATGCTAAGAGCCTCTGTGTTAGAATATGGATCTAAGTGGGAAGACTGTCTGCCGTTTGCAGAATTTTCTTACAATAACAGTTATCAAGCTAGTTTGCAAATGGCCCCATTTGAATTCATGTACGGAAGGAAGTGCCGCACCCCTTTGAACTGGTCGGAAGTAGGAGAGAGTCAGATTTTCGAACCTGACATCCTATGAGAAGCGGAAGAGAAGGTTCACAAGATTCATGAGCACCTCAAGACAGCCCAGTCCAGACAGAAGAGTTACACCGACAAGAGACGTCGAGACCTCGCCTTCAACATAGGAGATTTTGTGTATCTGAAAGTGTCGCCATTGAAAGGAATGCAGCGTTTCCAACTAAAATGAAAGTTAGCCCCCAGATATATCGGACCCTTAAAGATTCTGAACCATCGAGGAGAAGTGCCGTATCAATTGGAACTGCCCGAAGAGATGTCAGCCGTGCACAATGTGTTCCATATCTCATTACTTCGCAAGTGCCTCGAAGTTCTAGAGAAGACCGAAGTGTTCAAGAATATCGATCACCGGACCATAGAAATCAACGATGACCTGACCTATCCCGAAGTACCCATCCATATTTTGGAAGAAGCTTTCAGAACTACCAGAACCCGAAGCATCAAGTTTCTCAAGATTAAGTGGAGCAACCACACAGAAGAGGAAGCTACCTGGGAGCGCGAAGATCACATCAGGACGGAGTTTCCCGATCTCTTCAAATCCTAGGTAATCTTTTTCGTCCTTTTTCAAATCTCGGGACGAGATTTTGTTTAAGGGGGGAAGGTTTGTAACAACCCAAAAATATTAAACTAGAATCATCAAACTCTAATCTTCAAAATTAGGGTTAACAAAAACTTTTCTAAATAAAAATATGAAAGCATGCATGTGTGTATGCATTCCATTTTGGATTCTTTTGAATTACCTTGTTTATGTGTTTCTTTGCTTGTAAATGGATTCTTAGGTGAATTAAACATCATCTAAACAATCCCCACACTTTTCCCAAAGACAAATAAATCAAAACAAACAAAATAAGGGAATGGTCATGTTGGCCAATTTAACTCCCATGCCTAATTTGGCTGTCTCTAACTTTCAAAACTTAACAGAAACTTGTTTGGATCTTTGCACCCCTTGATAGTACTCATAACAGAGTACCAAGGCCCACTTTGTGATCATCCAAAAACATTTGAATGCATAGTTTAAAAGACAGTTCAAAATTGAATCTTTATCATATGGGAAGATCCCACTCTTGCAAAAACCACTCAAACAAGCTCAACTTTCAAAACCCAAGCATCCACAGACTCACCAGCACATGCCTAGCACACCCACTAAATTTTTTTTCAAAATTCAAAACTTGAATTCTTGCGGCCATTTCATCAAACACCTTGCAGATACAAATCAAACAAAATCTAAACACTATAATGAGCAGCGGTTTGAGCCTAACTTGTTCCCTCTCTAGCTCACAGCAACCTCAGTAGATCACCTAGCCAACTTAACTAAGCACTAGCCCCACTATAAGCTTGGCAATGTCATCAATGGTGAACAGCCGAATCCACCCATGTCACCCCAGTGTGGACAGACGGCTAGAGGAAGAACTAGCCGTGCCAACCTTGTCTGGGAGGTAGCCCATGCCTCACCGCCCCTCTCGACCAGCCCTGCCTCACAGACAGTGACCAAAACCGCCAGGAACACCGCGCCCGTGCCACTGTCAACCATGCCGAGCATGCGCCAGAGTGCCACCCTCGACACGCGCCCATAGATCGCGCGCCGCCCTCGCCGCGTGCATACATGATCACCACCATCCCAGGAGACCGCCAGACATCCCCGTTCGCCGCCCCATGACTCACTGCCACGCTCGTCGTCGAAGACACCGCCTCTGCCGCGTAGAGCATCGCATGTTCCAGACCATTTGCCACCGCCCCTACATGCGCATTAAAGCCATAGAGCATCGCCAGGAGACCATCGATCGATCGCCACCGCTGGCCATGCCTCTAGCAGCCCGTAGCCATGTCGCCACCGTCGCCTGCCCAGCCCGTTCGGTCTCGTCGTCGAGACTATAAATAGAGGCCTCCCCCGCTCAAACTCTACACACCATTCTACTCCCCTCTCCTCACTGATCGTTCCACCCTGTTCCCGGAGCAAGGAGAGTAGCGCTTCGCCAGAATTTCACCGGAGCTCGCCGCTGCTGGAGAAGAAGGGGGCCAGCGATTGGAGCCGCCCAGGAGAAGCTGCCAGTACCAGGAGGTTCGCCGTCGTCGACTTTATCGTTCGCCCACATCGCCGACCTTCTCCTGAGCCCCGGTGAGCCCCCGAAGACCCCCACCTGCCGCGTTAGGATTCTGTCTCGCCAGCGCCGCCCGACATGGACGATGAGTAGCAGCTGTTCGATTAGACTTAGATCGTGCGGATGAGATTGCCCCGTACCGCTTCGCGTTTAAAGAGCCACTGACTGGTTGAACCCCCCTGTCAGTTGAGCCCCGCGCCGCCGAGTGACATCGGGCCGGCCCGTTAACAGTTCCCGTGCAGCCCATTCGTTTGAATTTGGATTTTTCCATTTTCATTCAAACAAAATTCTGTACCTAGTTTCAAAACTCAACCCAGCTCGATTCATTGAACCAAATTGAATGAAAACAATTTTGTTAGAAAGGTCTTGAAATGCTTAATCCAAGCCCATTGGATTCAAATCATTTGGATCTTTAGATCACCCTTGGTAAAAATAACAAGGAAGAAGCTTTTCTGCATTCAAACATTTTTCAAATTTAAACTATAATAGCTTTTGAGTTGATTCCAACTCTCAAAAATCACATTTGGTCATACCTTTCAGAATATATAAACATATAGGTTTACTTATAGAAATATTGTTCAAGTAATAAAAGAATGCCACATAGGCATTTCTAGCCACTTTATTTAATTAAAATAAAAGGGTAAAACCTTATTAAATTGTGACACCACTTTAAATCACATTCCCATGGACTAAAATATGTGGTGATGACATGTGTCAACATGATCCCATGTTTGGTTTGGAGAATATTAAATCTTAAGTAGTTTTTCAATGAGTAGAAATTACTTTTCTAAAACCAAAATCTTTAAGTCAAATGCTTGTAATGTTAGTGATGATGCATGATCATCTATAGAACCCTTGTGTGTGATGATTGCAAGTAGTTAAGTACTGTTTGGTGATTGTGTACCTTGTATTTATTCATAGACGCTAGTACCGACCAAGGATACGAGGATGAAGGAGGATACTACGAAGAAGAAGCCGAGGAGAACTTCAACCACTGCTCCGCACAAGCCAAGCCAATACTTGCAAGCTATTAACTTAGCAAGCTTATACTGATACTGATGCAAGCCTTACTAATCAAGTTGACCTATGCAAGCCTAATACTACTAGTTGAATGTGCAAGCTAACACTTGCAATTATGAAAGTTAGATAACCTATGCAATGCACTAAGCATGCTTGGTTGGACACATTTTATGATACCCAATCCTAGTTTTACTTGAAAGATTCTACTTTATTTCTTTATCAAAGCTTGTACTTAGAGTTTACTTGAGTAAATTGTAGATTCTAGAAAGATACTTGAAGGTTGCATAAAGAGCATAAAATTTGGCCTAAGCTAGATAATCTTGATGTCATCCCAAAGCATAAGATTGAACTTAGTTGAAACTCCACTAGTTTACCACCCCTCATTAGTACTCACCCCCATTTGTAGATGCTAGTGCTAAGCATAAAACTTGATCAACTTTAGATGGGATTACTTGGTGGAAAATGGTTATGAATGAAGGGTTTCGCAGCATAGTAAATCAAAATTTTCTACGGATGCGAACAGAGGGAAAGCCAAGATCTAATCTAGGAGATGCAAACAACGAGAGAGATTGGATTAGATCTTCATACCCTTGAAGATTCACACAGCGGAACGCTCGTCGGAACGTGGGTGATGTAGTCGTACTCGCTTCTCCTCCTCGCGATCCGATCCGATCTAGCACCACAAGTGGCGGTGCCTCCGTGAGATGCACACGTGCAGCACCTCGACGTCTCCTCCTTCCTTGGTCCAGCAAGTATGGTGGAGAGATGGGTTGGATCTACAACGCGACGGCGCGGTGCAATTGGTGGAGAATTTCTGCAGCAGGGCTTCGCCTACAAGCAGTCGGGAGGGAGAGAGGAGGGCAGCAGGGCGGCTAGGGTTGGAGGGGAAGGTGTTGGGGGTTGGTGCGCCCCCAGCCCTCTATATATAGAGGGGTGGGCGCAGCCCTAGCCCCTCCCCCAAGCCAAGGCCGGCGGCCCCAAAGGAGGAGGAGTGGGGGGCAAGGAAACCCCCCCCTTCTAGAAACTCTATCTCGAGTTTAAACCTCTCTTGGCCGGCTGGGCCCTATGGGGCCTTGTGCCCCTGGCCCAATGCGGACAGGGCACTCCCTCATAGGCACATGCCCCCTCCCGGAAGGTGGGGCCACGTTGGTCCCATTCTGGAAGGTTCTAGAAGCTTCCGGTACAATACCGATTAACCCGGAACAATTCCGAACTCCAAAAACTACACTGCCTTATATGAATCTTATTCTCCGGACCACTCCGGAACCTCTCGTGATGTTCCGGATCCCATCCGAGACTCCGAACAAAAACTCATAAACCAATTATCCAATCTATCCTAGCGTCGAGACACGTTAAGTGTGTGACCCTGCGGGTTCGAGAATATGCAGACATGATCTTCTATCAATAATCAACAGCGGGGTCTGGAAAACCATATTGACTCCCACACATTCATCGATGATCATATCAGATGAACCACGATGCCAGGATTCAATCAATCCCATATATATATTCCCTTCGTCTCGCGATATTTTACTTGCCCGAGATTTGATCGTCGGTACCGTCATACCTAGTTCAATCTCGTTCACAGCAAGTACTTTACTCGTTTCGTAATCCGATATCACTTTGTGATTAACTCCTTAACCACATGCTTGCAAGCGGTGTTGATATCGATTACCAAGTGGGCCCGAAGTATATCTCTCCGACTTGGGAGGGACAAATCCCATCTCGATACATACAACCCAACAGATACTTTCCGATCACCTGAGAGACACCTTTATGATCACCCTCTCATAGGATATACATTTGATGACCTCAAAGCTTTCTTCCGATACCAGGGAGTTGTATTATCTCATGGTCTAAGGAATACAATATTTGACATAAGAAAAGTTTCGCAAAGACGAACACGATGACACGATCTAATTGCTTCGCTTAGTTTGGGTCTGTCCACCATATCATTCCCCAATGATATGATATCATTATTAATTGAAAACTCATGTCCATGGTTAGGAAACCTTAATCATCATTAATCAATGAGCTAGTCCTTAGAGGCGTACTAGGGACATGGTGTTGTTCACAAACCACACAAGTATTAAAGTTTCCGCTTAATACAATTCTAGCATGGAATATAAACATTATCATGAACAAGAATTATAATAATAACATCTTTATTATTGCCTCTAGGGCATAATTCCAACAGTCTACCACTTGCACTAGAGTCAATAATCTAGTTTACATTTGGCAACAATCTCACACCCATGGCACTGAAGTGCTGATCATGTTTTACACGTGGAAGAGGTTTAGTCAATGGATATGCGACATTCAGATATGTATGTACTTTGCTAATCTTCAGATCTCCATCTGCTATATAATCTTGGATTATATGAAACTTGCGGTTGATATGCTTGGTCTTTGGATGATATCTTGGTTCCTTAGCGAGTGCTATGGCGCCAGTGTTGTCACACAATATCTCCAGTGGGTCCAATGCACTTGGAACCACTCCAAGCTCAGTGATGAAGTTTCTGATCCAAACTCCTTCACTTGACGCTTCTGCAGCAGCCATGTATTCCGCTTCTACTGTAGATCCCGCGATCACGCTTTGCTTGCAGCTTCTCCAGCTCACAGCTCCTCCATTCAAAATATACACGTATCCTGTCTGAGATTTAGAATCATCCTTGTCGGTGTCAAAACTAGCATCGACGTAACCTTTTACGACGAGCTGTTCATCACCCCCATAGACTAAGAACATTTCTTTAGTCCTATTTAGGTACTTTAGGATGTTCTTCACGGCTGTCCAGTGTTCCACTCCTGGATCACTTTGATATCTGCTCGTCAAACTAAGAGCATTGGACACATCCGGTCTAGTACACAGCATGGCATACATGATAGAACCTATGGCCGAGGAATAAGGCACTTTGCTCATAGCTTCCCTATCATTTATCATAGCTGGACACTGAGCCTTGCTCAATATCTTACCTGACAACATAGGCACTGAACCTTTCTTTGCCTTATCCATTCTGAACCTTTTCAGAACTTTGTCTAGGTATGTACTCTGGCTTAAAGCTATCAGGTGTCTTTGTCTATCTCTATAGATCTTGATGCCCAATATATAAGCAGCTTCACCTAGGTCTTTCATTGAAAAACACTTATTCAAATAACTCTTCACATCGTTAAGCATGTTGATGTCATTTCCAATAATCAATATGTCATCCACATATAGTACCAGAAACGTCACCGAGCTCCCACTCACTTTCTTGTAGATACAAGCTTCGTAGCAATTTGGAACAAATCCAAAGCTCTTGATCACTTGATCAAAACGAAGGTTCCAACTCTGAGATGCTTGCTTCAGTCCATAAATGGAATGCTGAAGTTTGCATACTTTACTAGCATCCTTAGGATCGACAAAACCTTCGGGTTGCATCATATACAACTCTTCATCAATGTTGCCATTGAGGAAAGCAGTCTTGACATCCATCTGCCATATTTCATAATCATGAAACGCAGCAATTGCTAATAAAATCCGAATGGACTTAAACATCGCTACGGGAGAGAAAGTCTCATCATAGTCAACACCTTGAACTTGTCGAAAACCTTTCGCGACAAGCCGTGCTTTATAGACGGTAACATTACCATCCGCGTCCGTTTTCTTCTTGAAGATCCATTTGCACTCAACGGCCTTTCGGTCGCTAGGAGGGTCCACCAAAGTCCATACTTGGTTTTCGCTCATGGATCCCAATTCGGATTTCATGGCTTCTAGCCATTTCTCAGAGTCTGGGCTCATCATCGCTTCCTCATAGTTCGTAGGTTCACTGTCTTCTACTAACAAGACAGTCAAGACAGGGTTGCCGTACCACTCAGGAGGGGCACGCGACCTTGTCGACCTGCGATGTTCAGTAGCAGCATCGTCCGAAGCTTCATGATCCTTGTCATAAGGTTCCTCTATTGTTGGTGCAGGCGGCACTGGAACAATTTCAGGTGCTACGCTACTCTCCAATTCAAGAGAAGGTTCAATAACCTCGTCTAGCTCTACTTTCCTCCCACTCACTTCTTTCGAGAGAAACTCCTTCTCAAGAAAGGAATCATTCTTTGCGACAAACACTTTGCCTTCGGTTCTATGATAGAAGGTATACCCAATAGTTTCCTTAGGGTATCCTATGAAGACGCATTTCTCCGCTTTGGGTTCGAGCTTGTCCGGCATCAACTTCTTGACATAAGCTTCGCATCCCCAAACTTTAAGAAACGACAACTTAGGTTTAGCACCAAACCACAGTTCATACGGTGTCGTCTCAACGGATTTAGATGGTGCCCTATTTAAAGTGAATGCAGCAGTTTCTAATGCATAACCCCAAAATGATAACGGCAAATCAGTAAGAGACATCATTGATCGGACCCTATCTAATAGGGTTCGGTTCCGGCGTTCAGACACACCATTGCGCTGTGGTGTTCCGGATGGCGTGAGTTGTGAAACGATTCCACTTGCTTTAAGATGCGTGAGAAAATCATAACTCAAATATTCACCTCCACGATCGGATCGTAGAAACTTAATCTTTCTGTTACGATGGTTCTCCACTTCATTCTGAAATTCTTTGAACTTTTCAAATGTTTCAGATTTATGTTTCATTAAATAGATATACCCATATCTACTTAAGTCATCGGTAAAAGTGAGAAAATAGCGATATCCACCGCGCGTCGAAACACTCATCGGTCCGCATACATCGGTATGTATGATTTCCAACAAGTCCGTTGCTCGCTCCATTATACCGGAGAACGGGGTTTTGATCATCTTGCCCATGAGGCATGGTTCGCATGTGTCAAATGATTCAAAATCAAGAGACTCCAAAAGTCCATCAGAATGGAGTTTCTTCATGCGCTTTACACCAATATGACCTAGACGACAGTGCCACAAATAAGTAGTATTATCACTATCTACTTTGCATCTCTTAGCCTCAATGTTATGGATGTGTGTTTCATCCCTTTCGAGATTTAGAAGAAATAAACCATTCACAAGAGGTGCATGACCATAAAAGATGTTACTCATATAAATAGAACAACCATTATTTCCGATTTAAATAAATAACCGTCTTGCAATAAACACGATCCAGAAATAATGTTCATGCTCAACGCAGGCACATAATAACATTTATTAAGGTTTAAAACTAATCCCGAAGGTAAAACTAAGGAGAGCGTGCCGACGGCCATCATATCAACTCTTGATCCGTTGCCAACGCGCATCGTCACCTCATCCCTCGCAAGCCGTCGTCTATTCCGTAGCTCCTGTTTCGAGTTACAAATATTAGCAACTGAACCGGTATCAAATACCCAGGCACTACAACGAGGGCTAGTAAGGAAAACATCAATAACATGTATATCAAATATACCTTTGATGGTGCCAGCCTTCTTGTCCGCTAAGTACTTCGGACAGTTGCGCTTCCAGTGACCCTTGTCCTTGCAATAGAAGCACTCAGTGTCCGGTTTAGGACCAGACTTGAGCTTCTTCTCAGCAGGGGCAACGCGCTTGCCGCCGCCTTTCTTGAAGGGCTTCCTTGCACCCTTACCTTTCTTGAAGGTGGGGAGCTTGTTGACCATCAACACATGATTATTCCTTTTGATGTTCACCTCCGCTACTTTCATCTTAGCAAAGATCTCAGTGATCAGATCAGTGGAACCAATCTGATTGTGATCAACTACAAAACTTTTGTAGCTAGGAGTGTCAATCTTGAGCTCCTCTGGAATCTTGCAGTCCAGTTGCTCAAGGCGTTGAGTGTAGCCCGTCATCTCAATGGCGTGCTCACTAACAGAACTCCCTTCCTCCATCTTGTAGTTAAAGAATTTCTTAGAGATCTCATATCTCTCAGAACGGGCTTGAGTCTGAAACATGTTTTTTAGCTCCTCGAGAATCTCAAAGGGCCCGGCGAACTACTCAAAACGATTTTGAAGATCCGATTCCATAGCATACAACATGGCGATCTTAATCAAATCATAATCATCCTTGCGCGACTGATAAACAGCCTTTTCATCAGCCGACGCATCTATAGCAGGGGCGTCACCTAGCGCTTTCTCAAGGACATAGTCCTTTTGACCGCCAGAGAGAATGATTCTTAGATTGTGGAACCAATTGGTGTAGTTAGACCCATTGTTTCTAAGCTTTTCCTTCTCAGCAAAAACGTTGAAGTTGAAGTTGGACTTGGCCATGTGATCTACAGTATTTGCAAGTACAACTTAGACTATGTTCATGATAAATAGTTCAACTTAATCAAATTACTAGATGAACTCCCACTAAATTCAACATCCCTCAAGTTGTTTAGTGAACACGATCCAAATTCACCACACCTAATCCGATCATCACGAGAAGAGATGTGGTTTCGATGGTGGACAACGAAGTGTTGATCATATCATTCATATGACTCATGCTTAACCTTTCGGTTCTTGTGTTCCGAGGCCATGTCTGTACATGCTAGGCTCGTCAAGTTAGACCCAAGTATTTCCGCGTGTGCAAAAACTGGCTTGCACCCGTTGTATGTGAACGTAGAGTCTATAGCACCCGATCATCACGTGATGCTTGGACACGACGAACTTTCGCAACGGTGCATACTCGCGGAGAACACAGTTTTATCTTGATCTTTAAGTGAGGAATCATCTTATAATGCTACCGTCGCGATCTAAGCATAATAAGATACATAAAAGGATAAACATCACATGCATATAACTTTAATGTGACATGGTATAACTATCTTCATGTAATGATCTCCATCTTGTGCGCTTCGGCATGATCTCCATCACTCCACCATGATTGCCTCCACCACGAATAGCAACTACAACTATTGCTAACTACTTAGCGATAAAGTGAAACTATTACATGGCGTATAAGAAGTTGACACACAGGTCATACACAATTATAAAGACAACCATATGGCTCCTGCCGGTTGTGTACTCATCGACATGCAAGTCGTGAAACATTACAAAACATGATCATCGCATATATTATACACATCACATCTTGGGCCATACCATATCACAGAAAACACTCCCTGCAAAAACAAGTTAGACGCCTCTACTTTGTTGTTGCATGTTTTACGTGGCTTATGGGAGTAGATGCTAAGAACGATTCTTACCTACGGAAAGCCACAATGGTGATATTATGGTTGCCAAACTCCGGTGTTAATCCCATGACAACTATAGTGAGAGAAACTGACATCCACCAGCCGCATGTGTGGAACAAGCCACACGTCAAGTGCGGAGCCGGTCTCGCGAACGACGTCGCGTAAGGTTGGCCTGGACCGCTTCAATCTCACTATCCCGCGTCATAAGAAGAACACAAACAAGAGGCTTGCAATAGAAAACATCAACGCCCGCAACAACCATGTTGCGTTCTACTCGTGAAACACATCTACGCATAGATCTAGCTCTGATACCACTGAAGGGTTTCGCGGCATAGTAAATCAAAATTTTCTACGGATGCGAACAGAGGGAAAGCCAAGATCTAATCTAGGAGATGCAAACAACGAGAGAGATTGGATTAGATCTTCATACCCTTGAAGATTCGCACAGCAGAACGTTCGTCGGAACGTGGGTGATGTAGTCGTACTCGCTTCTCCTCCTCGCGATCCGATCCGATCTAGCACCACAAGTGGCGGTGCCTCCGTGAGATGCACACGTGCAGCACCTCGACGTCTCCTCCTTCCTTGGTCCAGCAAGTATGGTGGAGAGATGGGTTGGATCTACAACGGGACGGCGCGGTGCAATTGGTGGAGAATTTCTGCAGCAGGGCTTCGCCTACAAGCAGTCGGGAGGGAGAGAGGAGGGCAGCAGGGCGGCTAGGGTTGGAGGGGAAGGTGTTGGGGGGTTGGTGCGCCCCCAGCCCTCTATATATAGAGGGGTGGGCGCAGCCCTAGCCCCTCCCCCAAGCCAAGGCCGGCGGCCCCAAAGGAGGAGGAGTGGGGGGCAAGGAAACCCCCCCCCCCCTTCTAGAAACTCTATCTCGAGTTTAAACCTCTCTTGGCCGGCTGGGCCCTATGGGGCCTTGTGCCCCTGGCCCAATGCGGACAGGGCACTCCCTCATAGGCACATGCCCCCTCCCGGAAGGTGGGGCCACGTTGGTCCCATTCTGGAAGGTTTTAGAAGCTTCCGGTACAATACCGATTAACCCGGAACAATTCCGAACTCCAAAAACTGCACTGCCTTATATGAATCTTATTCTCCGGACCACTCCGGAACCTCTCGTGATGTTCCGGATCCCATCCGAGACTCCGAACAAAAACTCATAAACCAATTATCCAATCTATCCTAGCGTCGAGACACGTTAAGTGTGTGACCCTGCGGGTTCGAGAATATGCAGACATGATCTTCTATCAATAATCAACAGCGGGGTCTGGAAACCCATATTGACTCCCACACATTCATCGATGATCATATCAGATGAACCACGATGCCAGGATTCAATCAATCCCATATATATATTCCCTTCGTCTCGCGATATTTTACTTGCCCGAGATTTGATCGTCGGTACCGTCATACCTAGTTCAATCTCGTTCACAGCAAGTACTTTACTCGTTTCGTAATCCGATATCACTTTGTGATTAACTCCTTAACCACATGCTTGCAAGCGGTGTTGATATCGATTACCAAGTGGGCCCGAAGTATATCTCTCCGACTTGGGAGGGACAAATCTCATCTCGATACATACAACCCAACAGATACTTTCCGATCACCTGAGAGACACCTTTATGATCACCCTCTCATAGGATATACATTTGATGACCTCAAAGCTTTCTTCCGATACCAGGGAGTTGTATTATCTCATGGTCTAAGGAATACAATATTTGACATAAGAAAAGCTTCGCAAAGACGAACACGATGACACGATCTAATTGCTTTGCTTAGTTTGGGTCTGTCCACCATATCATTCCCCAATGATATGATCTCATTATTAATTGACAACTCATGTCCATGGTTAGGAAACCTTAACCATCATTAATCAATAAGCTAGTCCTTAGAGGCGTACTAGGGACATGGTGTTGTTCACAAACCACACAAGTATTAAAGTTTCCGCTTAATACAATTCTAGCATGGAATATAAACATTATCATGAACAAGAATTATAATAATAACATCTTTATTATTGCCTCTAGGTCATAATTCCAACAATGAAAACCTTAGAATGATGGATCATTCTACTGAGATGTTTTGACATGTGTTTCCGAACACCAGATGATTTTGGTGATGAAAATGTTAAGGCATGAGCCTTAGCCCTTTATAAAACTGATGGTTGTCTGGATGCGATACCATTCAATTTTACCGTACAACCACAATATCCGAAGATTGGGTAGGGCTTGACTGGAAACTTATACACCTTAGTATTGGTTCCCTCCCGGCCAAGGTCTGAGCTGAGGCTACCTTGTGAAGATTGTACACCTGTGCAGTACCCAAGATGACAGTTGGTCATGGTTGGGAGGCCAAACTCACAGGAGAGGTGCTTATACTAGGGCGTGTAATTGAAAGGTTAGGATTGATTATCCGCATACTGAGTATGGTGAATTCAGGATTTGTTCCTGACGGATGTATCGAATGTTGTGGTGAAAGTGTACAATCTCTGCAGAGTGTCAAACTATTCGAATAGCCGCGTCCGCGGTTACGGACAGTTGGAGTGGCCATACTGTTCCCCCGTCAGATGTTTTCAAAGTGACTTGTGATTGAGACTTTGACTTGACCACAGCAGAGTTGTGGCATGAGATACAAGTTCCCACATAGGTGTTATAAAATTTCCTTTAGCCTTCTCCTTCTTCTGAACTTAGTAGAGGTAAATCTGGCTTTTTGCAAAACAACCCTAGAGCCTAGTGCCCTATTAGAAAAAACCCCTTCACTTGTTAGTATTAGTTTGCGAGTACTTAAAGAGTACTCATGGCTTTGTCCCTGGCTATTCCCGTGGCCATACTATGAAGAGGAGTACCAGGATGATGGACCCCAGGAAGGTTACGACAACTAGGATCATCTTCCATCGTCAACATTGTCTGTGACCCCGAAGATGGAGCTTCGCCTACACTACCTTTATTATTGCATATTTCCGCTGCTTGAGTTGTATTAAGAACTGGATCATGAGATCCTTATTTGTGTAAGACCTTATGTATGGTTTGTAATGGATGATGTACTGTGGTATTCAATTCTGTTATGTCTCGGAAAAATGGTAATCCTGGGATTGCGATGTATGGCATAACAGGCATCTGAGATTAAAAATCCGGGTGTTGACAGCCTGGAATCATCAAGCTGATTGGGAATCAAATGAGGAGCACCACCGTTGATTGATCTCTGAAATCGAATGATAAAAAGTAATTAAATCTCAATTTCTGGAAGGAAGTGGTGGCTCTGAGCGGTCCTCTCCTGGTGAGAGGGGGAGGAAGGAGGGTCTCGACATAGGGGAGAAGAGCGACTTCGAATCGGGGCCGAGCCGTCCCGGTGAGAGAAGGGGGAGGAGGAGGGCAAGTCCTGAGAGACGGGAAAGGAGGAGGGAAACGACATAGGGAGGGTATCTTCCTCCAGAGCCGCGAGATTACGCCCTCCGCTTTTCAAGCAGCAGATCTGTGGTCCGCTTCTTCCATTTGCTAGGATAAACAATTAAGCAGTTGGAGCTGCTCTCGGTGGACAGTTCGCATCGTAGCTAGCTTGGGCAATTTTAAGCTTTGGCTAAAAGTTCACCGTTTCAAAAGTAGGTAGAAAATTGACAGTTCCGTTTGCTAGGATAAACAATAACTACTTCACTCGTTAATCCAATTATGTTCCTTTTTCCAAAAAAACATTTAAAAAGTGTGTCTAACACGAGGAAATTCGTTTTATTTTTTATTTTGGATAAATTAGATGATTATGTGCAAGTAAAATTTGCAACAATATCTAGTATTTCTGTATTGAAATAATATTCAGTTGAAACCAAGCCATAGCCCCACAAGGGCATATTTGCATTTGATTGGTCTGAGCTCTGAAATCTAATGACACAGAGAAAATAAAACTCACCAAATGCAATGATGTGCAAGAAGGGAGATTGTACATTAAACGAGTCCGTGTTTGGACACCGATACCATCACACAAGAAGGGAATGGGTCATGGCAATATAAGGCCTTCAACAATGGGGTCTCGTAGCATGGCATCCTAGGCAAAATGTTGTGTGGCATATCAATTAAGGAGGAGAAAGAGGTTGTTGTATGTATGAGTCGATTGACGTGCATCTTAGCTAAGATACACCCCCTTATACGTTGATGTATGAGTTGATTGACGTGATTCCGGGATCGTTCTCCCGCACATTTTTAGGTTGTTCATGGCGCGAAAAGTACATATGCCGAGTACGAGCTTGATCTCCCGCATATTTTCAGATCCTTTGGCCCATGATGGATATGTGTTTGATCAGAGAAAAGGTATACAATAAGTATATTATTTCCCTTCCACTACAATCGCGCGGGCATTTTGCTAGTTTTTAATAAAAAGCCTAATAAACAAAGATGCGTGTGTAGGCTCAAACTATACTACCTCCGTCTCAGAGCTTAAGGCTTTTTTTAATAAAAAGTCAACCTATGTAAAATTTAACCAATCTTTTGAAAAAAACTATCGAGAATTATGATACATATGGAAATATGTTTCATGATATTTCAAAGGGTATGTATTTCATATCGTAAATATTAATATTTTTTCTAAAAATTTGGTTAAATTTTACGTAAATATAAGACGGAGGTAGTAATATTTAATCACTTATAGTATATAGTATCCTATTATACTTGTTCCAAAGAGTTGCACTATTTTATTATAGCACACTATTAAAACATTGATTAAAACATAAGACATGGGTACCGAGACATGCATCTCATCCGTATATAGACCAAAGATATGTCTCAGTGTATATATGTGCACCGGTGTGTATAGATATCTAATTAATTATGTTGACCTACTCTCGCCGTTTTGGTTTTTGGTTTATTAGACACGTACATAGTTTAAGAATAATTTTCACCATTGATTTTGATCAACAAAATTTGTATAATATGTCAAAAAAATGATACCATCAAATTCATCTTAAAACAAAGTTTCCAATATATATTTTTTGAGACACGTATAGCATAATTTATTGTCTCAACTTGATGGTTAATTTTTTTCTAAACTACGTGCATGCATAATAAACTAAACGGGAGGAGTAATATTCTTATTGTCGATTAGACAATGTAGACACAACGGGATGGCCCCTGTCCCTACCCCTAGCCATGTTCATGGCGGAACCACCTCGGGTTCCGTCCATGGCAGTGAGCATGTCTCCGGTGCGCGAGACCTCCACAGCTCCCCCCCTAGAATTTTCCTTTGCTCACTCCCCCACATTACCGCCTCCTCTCACCTCCACAACCCCATTTACCGTCCTCCCCAATACTCCATGCTGCCAACCTATCCCCGATCTGAGATCCTCGTCCATGTCAACGGAAGGAAGCCACTCTATCAGCACACTGGATCGAGACAATGAGAGTAAGCCGCTCTATTAGAACCGCAACACCGGAGATACGAAGCAATGGCGGAGGTGTTCAACAGATGTAGATCTCGAGGATGGTTTCTACTAGTTCAGAGGAATGCACTGGGGAGGTGCAAAGGGCGCTTGCAGTTCGGGAAGCAACTGTTGCAGCCATGAGAGTAGTTCGGGTGGAGAGACCTCAGCGAACAAAAGTGTGATGGTGATGTCGAGGAATAGGCGAATAGGGGAACACCGCATGGTGGCGATGAATCCATCTCAGGCCGCCAGCTCGATGGGTCAAGATCGGATCATGTGGAGGTCCTATCTCTGAGACCTCCCTCCCTGAGCGATCTGCCAATGAGAGCAGAATTCAAGCTGGAAATCAAGACCATGGGTGCGTTGCTTCAACTGTCAATCACTCCTCGACAGAATCAGCAGTAAGCTCAGTTTCTAGGCATCAGTAAGGCAGTTTTAGCACTATAGAAAATCCCTCCACTCCACCACGGCCAGTTGAATCATGACCTAGGAGAGGGAGGATTCTGGTCTGGGAGAGGCATTTGGGTGCATCTGTGAGAGGAAAGTTGTCGTGCCCCTCAACTGCAGTTTCAAATTTTAGTTTCGCCATGAACTAATTGTGCCTCCGGAAAATACGCCATTAGGGCCCTCCACGCAGGTTTCCACGGTGGGTACACTAGAGGTCCCGATTCGCAGAAGCACCACTAGGGTTTCCGTCCCCCAGGCGCATTTGGCCTGGGTACGAATAGACAAACTCGCTTCGACCTGCCTCTCCGCTTTGGTTCTCCATCCTACACCACCCTCCTGGGGATACTTCCAGCAGTCAATCAAGGTCACCAGTACGGTCACCTTAGAAGTATCTGAGATGTTGGGAAGAGGGAGAGGTAGATCAAACCAAGGTGGGAGGACAGAACCTCCCTGCTGCCACCACCAACAATGCCACAGCAGCAAGGGGGAATTAGAAACAACAACAGCAGTTCCATCAGCACATGCAGTAGCAATTCCCTCAACAGATGGGATTTGTGTATGGTTTCACTCCCCTTGGAATTTTCAACATCAGCTCCCAGGTCCTTCCCTTGGCCCCAACCACTGGGTGCCACCGTAAGGCAACTGGTAACCTCAACCTCAGCACCCACTCCCCTCTCCTACCCCCTGTCAATCCTCAAAAAACTCAGTCAACGGGAACCAACAGATTCAGGGGTTGGACCTTGTTCAAGGGAATCAACAGAACCCCCAACTAAAGGATAACAGCAAGTGCAACCAAATTCAATAGCTCCTATACTTGTCCATCAGCCTACTGCATCCAACAGCCGGAGTAGAAATCAGAGGAAAAACAAGAGTAATGTGGAGGGTTCAAAGTGTTGGCCCAGCCCCAAATGCCGAGTGCAGTCCGGCATGACGAAGACAAAGTATTCCGGCGAGTTGCGCGCACGTATAAGAACCAGCTAACAACGATCAGCAAGCTAGCTATCTAGCCTGATCAAAAGAACTAGCTCTCTCAACTCACACGAGCACGTACGGGAAAAACAATGTGATGGCTACAGGGCCCTCTCGGTCCTGTTGTTTGTATTGAATCTCACGGTTGTCTTACAGGGCTACTATATGGGTGTATATATATCCGGCAAGACGCAGCGTCAATACGAATAGGTGTTGGACTACTAGTCCTACTCGGAACACACACACGCACACGACACCGTTCCGTGTCCTATCGGGATTATTATTCCTAACAATCACCCCCTAAGCACGATGTGCCCATCTTCACAGCTTGGATGCCGATCCTTCCTCGCATCTCCGCAAACTTCACTAGTCCCAAAGATTTAGATAGGATATCCGCAAGCTGATCTTTGGTGCAAACATAGTTGACTTCAATCTTGCTCTCCTCTACACACTGCCGTATGTAGTGATACTTCGTATCAATGTGCTTACTCCTGTCATGATGCACCGGATTCTTGCACAATGAAATTGCAGACTTGTTGTCAATATTGAGCACCACTTGTTCCGCCTCCCGATTGGTGAAATCACCAAGTAGACTCCTTAGCCACACACCTTGACACGCCGCAGTTGCAGCCGCAATATACTCAGCTTCACAGGATGACTGTACCACCACTTTTTGCTTTTGTGATAGCCAACTTACTATGCTTCTTCCCAAGAAATATGCCACGCCCGAGGTACTCTTACGGTCGTCAATATCTCCTGTCATGTCGCTATCACTGTAGCCAAGTAGCTTCACCTCCTCCTTCTCTTTCGAGTAGACAATACCAAAGTTTGTAGTACCTTTGATATACCTGAGTATATGCTTCATGGCTGTCCAATGCTCTATTGTGGGTGATTCCATGAAGCGACTCACATAGCCAACGGAATAGGCCAAGTCGGGTCTTGTGTTGATGAGATACCTCAAACTTCCGACAACGCTCCTATACTCCGTTGCATCAACCGCAGGTGCTTCACTCCTTTTGCTTAGTTTAAGACGAGGTTCCATCGGAACATGAGTTGGATTGCATTCTTCCATGCCACACTTCTCGAGTATCTTCTTTGCATATGCCTCTTGGCATAGCGTGATCTCACCCAGCTTTTGATGTACCTCGATCCCAAGGTAGTAGCTCAATAAGCCTAGATCACTCATCTTGAATAACTCCTTCATCTGTAACTTGAACTTTGCAATCTCCTTCTCATCCGCTCCAGTTATCAATAGATCATCAACATAGATGCCAACTAGTAGATGATCCCTTCCTTTACCTCGCTTATACATCGCATGCTCCAGTGGGCTCTTCTCGAATCCGAGAGAGATCAATGTACGATCAAGTTTGATGTTCCACGCCTGAGGGGCTTGCCGTAGCCCGTACAACGCCTTGTGTAGCTTCAAAACCTTGTGTTCTTCTCCCTCTTTGATGTATCCCGGTGGTTGCTTCACATAAACTTCTTATTCTAACTCCCAATTCAAAAACGCGGATTTCACATCCATGTGATGCAATTTCCAAGATTCTTGAGCTGCAAGAGCAATAAGTAATCTCACCGATTCCATCCTTGCAATGGGAGCAAACACTTCTTCGAAATCCACACCTTGCTCTTGCACGTATCCCTTGGCCACTAGCCGAGCTTTGTGTTTCACCAACTTCCCTTCGGCATCCTTATTGATCTTGTACACCCACTTGAGCCCTATAGCCTTGTGATTGTTGGGTAGATCGACAAGCTCCCATGTATCGTTGTCGCGGATCGACCCCAACTCCTCATCCATAGCACGATGCCAACACTCCTCCGTATTAGCATCCTCGAATTTCGTCGGCTCCTCGGTGAGTAAACACCGACCTTGTCCTCTCCCTCGCGCACGCGCTGTATGAAGGGTCTCCGGCGGATACAACTCCAGTACACTTCGGAATTTTTCTGGAGTAGGTGGCCGTCTCCTTTCTTCCTGTGCACTTGGAGGAGACGTGGAAGCTGACGTAGTACTTGTTTCAGCGTCTACTGAATTTCCTGCAGTTTCTGTCGGTGTACTGCATGTTGGCGACGTGACATCGTCACCCGCGTCCACTTCTGGACTGCCGCTAGTCCCTCCTGGACGGGAGTGTGCAGCTGATGGGCCACTTGCGCCAGGGCTCTCGTCCGCGCGTGGACTGGATAGCGATGTCGAGCCTCCAGGTGCAGCGCGTGAGCTGCTGCTCGTGCCGGGACTCCCACGCGGAGATACCTCTCCAGGCATAGCGCTGCTGCTGCTCACTTCCGGACTTCCATCTTCTGAACCAGCGCCTAAATCCGTAACGCCACGGGACGCCGTTTCTTGATCATCTGCATGCGAATCACTGTAGACTACAGTAAATATTTTATCAGAAATTGATTGTACCGATTCCACAGAGCCCCAATTCCATGATTTCTCCTCCTCGAAGACGACGTCGCGTGTCACCACCACCTGTTTTTTCACTGGATTGTACGCGCGATACGCCTTCGAACCGTATTCATAGCCGATCATGACCATTGGAGTACTTCGATCTACCAACTTGCTAGTATGCCCGGTCAACGTCTTCACATGCGCTACGCACCCGAAAGTGCGAAGATGATCAACCGAGGGCTTACGCCCGTACCATGCTTCGTACGGTGTCATACCAAATACACTCTTAGTTGGCGCCCTGTTCAGCAAATAGACAGCTGTACTAACTGCCTCACCCCAAAACCTGCCTGGCATGCCTTTGCTCTTCATCATGCTGCGTGCCATGGCCACCACGGTTTGGTTCCTTCTTTCCACAACACCGTTTTGCTGCGGTGAATATGGTGCGGTGAGATACCACCGGATCCCATGAGCTTCGCAAAACTCCTTGAATTCATTGGATTTGAACTCCCCACCCCGATCGGTACGGAGGGCCTTCAACTTTGCCTCGGACTCCACCTCGGCTGCCATCTTCACAATCCTGAACGCTTGCAAAGCTTGATCCTTACTCTTCAGCAGCACAACCCACATGTATCTACTGAAGTCGTCGACGATGAGCAAAAAGTACTTGTTCCCGGCGGGGGTCGCCGGCGTGATTGGTCTGCATAAGTCTCCATGCACCAACTCAAGAACCTTACTTGCTCGATATTGTCCCTCCCTTGGAAACGGGGCTCGCCTTTGCTTCCCAATGAGACAACCGTCGCACACCTGCTCAACATGATCAACACACGGTAAGCCACGTACCATCTCCTTCTGTCCAAGTTGTCGTAGATCTTGGAAATTTAGATGTCCGTAGCGTGCATGCCACTTCCACGCCGAGTCTTCCATGCTTGTCATCAAACATACTGGATCCGCCCGATTGAGATTGAGGATGTAGAGTCTATTCTTCGACCTCTCCACCTTCATGATGAGCTTCCTTTGGCGGTCATATCCCCACAGGAACTCGTCCTCCAACACGATCTTGCATCCACGCTCCGCGAGCTGACCAAGACTGATAATGTTGGTCTTAAGTTTGGGAATATAGTACACGTCAGTGAGTACCTTGTGACCTCCATCCTTCAACTCAAACAGGACAGTGCCTCGTCCTGCAATCTCCACCTTCGACCCATCGCTGAATCGAACGGAGCCTCCAACCGTGAGGTTCAACTCAGAAAACTGAGCCTTGTCGCCGGTCATGTGGTTGCTAGCGCCTGTGTCGAGGTACCAAACGTCGTGAGCCGTCTGCATCCTCCGTGGGAAGACCTTCTCTTCCACGAGCATGACGATCTCCGTAGCGGACTCCTGAGGAGTTGATTCCTTGGTGGTCATTAACTCGCAAGCTTCGAGCATGAGCATCATCGGTCCATCATCTCCTTCCTTTGCCATGAGAGCCTTCTCCTTTGAACGGTTGGGACACTCCGATTTGAAGTGCCCGAGGTGATTGCACTTATGGCAGCGAAGATTCTTCTTGTCGAATTTCTTCTTTGGATTCTTCGGCTTGCTGTCCGACTTCTTTGCCGGGACCGAACCATCGCCACTGCCAGATGCTTTATCGCTCCTCTCCTTGGCGACCATTGCCTGCCACTGGGCACGTGTAAGCATGAGGTGCTCATCTTGATTCGCGTCGCCGTAGGTGATCTTCATCTGCTCGTCATGCTCCTTGAACCATCCAACCAGGTCATAAATCGTGAGGGTGGTGAGATCAACGCATTTCTCGATTGCCAACACCACAGATATGTATCGCGGTGGCGCCGCGCGAAGGAAACGCATTACGACTGAGATATCTTCCAGCTTCTCACCTTGCGCGCGAATCTCGTTGACAATTGTGGCTACCCACGAGGCAAAAGCGTCCAGCGTCTCATCTCCTTCCATCTCCAGGTTCTCGTTCTTCTTCTGCAAGGTTTGTAGGGTCGCCCTGCGGACGCGCTCGTGCCCAAGATTTAACGTCTTGAGTGTCTTCCACGCCGCCTTTGCAGAATCCTTCGAGATCAGGTGCTGCATCACGTCCGCCGGCACCACGGAGCCGATGACCGTGAGTGCCTGTCGGTCCTTGCGGTACTTCGACGCGCCCTTCTTGAACTCGTCGCCGTCGGGATCGACAACCTCCCAGATGTCGTTGACCTCCATGGCCCACTCCATCCGTTTCGCCCACGTCGTGTAGTTGCCGCGATCATACCGCGGGTACTGCGACGACACCGACGCACCCGCAGCCGCACCGGAGTACTCGCCTTGCTCCTTGCCCGTCATGACCTCCCGTTACTAGGAGATCCTCCTCGAGGCTCTGATACCAATTGTTGGCCCAGCCCCAAACGCCGAGTGCAGTCCGGCATGACGACGACAAAGTATTCTGGCGAGTTGCGCGCACGTATAAGAACCAGCTAACAACGATCAGCAAGCTAGCTATCTAGCCTGATCAAAAGAACTAGCTCTCTCAACTCACACGAGTACGTACGGGAAAAACAATGTGATGGCTACAGGGCCCTCTCGGTCCTGTTGTTTGTATTGAATCTCACGGTTGTCTTACAAGGCTACTATATGGGTTTATATATACCCGGCAAGACGCAGCGTCAATACGAATAGGTGTTGGACTACTAGTCCTACTCGGAACACACACACGCACACGACACCGTTCCGTGTCCTATCGGGATTATTATTCCTAACACAAAGGAGAGTGGTAACAGGAAAAAGAGGTGCACAAGGGAAAATACTACTATCAGAACTGTATCTGCACTAATTGTGGAGACCCGGGGGATCAGGAATCTGCTTGCTCTAGACCTGTAGTCTGCTTCATCTGCAACTAGTCAACACACAAAGTGGAGGACCGTTATTCTAGGAAACAACCACTACCAAGTGCTAAACTGACTGGGAGTGCTCATCCAAATCTGGAGTTCTACCACATAGAAGGGCAAGACTCAGTTGGCCCTGAGGTGCTCAATGTGGGCATTGTTTACATTGAAGTTGGGGAAATCAACAAGGAGGAACTAGCTAAAGAATTCTCAATAATCTACAAAACCAATTGGCCATAGTTAATTTGAGGGATTGATAGTTGGACCTACTTAGTCAAATCCCCCCCACACACATGAAAGTTGAAGATGTTGCAGGATACCCTTGTTTCGGCCTGGTTAAAGAGGGTGTTACTGTCAATGTAGAGGTTTGGAATGGTGAGTTGGATGCTGAATTTGAAGCTCAAGAAATCTGGCTGCAACACAGAGGATTAAACCCAAAATGGTGTAAATGGAAGACTCTATCACAATTCACTTATGCTTTTGGGATCGTGGCTGATGTTGATTGGCAGGGGGCTTTCAAATCCTTTTTTGAAGTGGTCAGAGTAAAAAAATTGTGCAAATATCCCAACAGCATCCCCTAGGAACACTTGTTTGAGAAGAATTCTAAATTCTATAAGATTGTCATTACTGCTGAGCTGCTCGTCGGCAATGGTGAGGTTGGGAATGGCCCTAAAGATCCTGCAGATCCTAGCAATGGGGGAGGTTCGGGAGGGAAAATAGTGAAATGGACACATATGCAGCTGGTAACTCCCACCATCACTCCTATGAACCACCAAAAGGGCCTCCCAGTGCTGGACATGGTCCCTCCAACCTCCCTAGCTCAAGTTCCTCTCACAGAACTACTGGAGTCGCTGACAAGTGTACAAAATAGTTCATGCTTGGTGTATGAGAAGGCTGATGCCATGCCTCAAGAGCTAGAAAAGATTCAGACTAAGATGATCTCTTAGCCAACAACTGAAAAACTTGAAGAAGAATGCTGTTATAATCTGCTTAGAGAAATGGAGCTGATTAATGAAGATGGGAGGTTTTCCTATGATCAAGAAGTAGTTCTGAAGATCCATGTCGAAGGAGAGATGCTACACCAAAAAAAGGATACAACCACTCCCCCTCTTGCTAAAAAGGCCCCCAAAAGATATAAATGGCGTCCAGTTCAGGGGAAAAGCAGTGTGACCGACTCCAAGGATATGCTAGGAATAATCCTAGAGATGGCTCAAGACATCAAGAAAAGGAAGAAATTGGATATGCCTGCTATTTCAAAGCTCAAAGGTATAACCAACTCTAACCCTTTTAATGTTGTTCAGGAAAAAACTTTGATAGATATGGCTGATAAGATAGGTGTAGCCATAGTAATAGATGACAGTGACATGGCTCATACTACTATCACTGATATCCCTGCTAGTCCCTTCATTTTGCATTCTAGACTATATGTCATTAATGTTTGTTCGCCAGATTTTAGTTTAAAATATACAGAGAGTGCACCTCCTGGATGTAGATCCTCTCCTGTATTAGGTTTTCCCTATTTTGATGCATGCTCCTCTGTCTTGTCTCAAAACAATGGGGTAAAATCCACTAGATCAAAAATGGAGAGTGATATTTTCCCTCGTATTGTAGAATCTCCACCTCCCACCCCAAATGTTCCTTATAGTTATGATGATTTAGAAGACTATAGTGAAAGGTTATGGACAAAAGTTTGCAAGAAGAAACGAGGCAAGCACCCTAGGAAAATAGTTTATTATGATTAATCTTAGTAGTTTATCTTGGAACATTAGAAGTATTTCTGCAAAAGGTAGAAAGGAATGCATCCATGACATACTTTCCAAAACACATGCTTCTATAGTCTCTTTCTACGAAACCAAAAAGGAAAGTTTCTCTCCCTCTTTCTTAAATTCTATTAGTATGAATATGATTTTTTTTCTTGGAATTCTCTCCCAGCCAATGGGACTACAAGAGGGATTCTAGTTGGTGTTGATTTAGATCTCTTTGATATTATGTCCTGGGAAGTTAAAAACTTCTCAATTTCTTGTGTAGTGCAAAATCAAGTAGATTGCAAAGTTTGGAGACATATATTTCTGTCTATGCCCCCCTATGAGGAAGGGAAATAAGAATTCATTTCATAACTTCATAGTATCTTCATGAATAATTTCTTGCCTACCCTTATTAGTGGAGATTTTAATTTGGTTAGTTTCCAAGAGGATAAAAGTAACGGAGTTGTCAACCAGAAATGGTGTGACAAGTTCAATGCTTGGATTGATCTTTAGGGACTTTTAGAAGTCAAAATTGGTAACAGGAAATTTACCTGGGCCAATAATCAGGAAAATTTAATCATGTATACAATAGATAGAGTCTTTTGTAACACTAAATTAGATATTTTTTCCTTTGGCAACTACTCAAGCCTATACCAGGTTGGGTAGTGACCATGCCCCTCTTTGTGGGGACTCTGGTTTGGGGCTCACTCCAAGAAATCTCACTTATAAGTTTGAAAAGTGGTGGATTATTAGGGAAGACTTATGTGCCTTAGTCACAAAAATCTAGAATGCCCTACAAAAGTGAGAACATCTCTAGATATGTGACAGGAAAAAGTCAGAAGATTTATGAAGAACATTAAACAACGGAGTAGGAATATTGAAGATGATCTTAGATAACTGAAAAGAGAAATGATGGAGGAATATGATGGCCTTGACATTAAGGCGAAATCAGAACCCCCATCAGACCAGTAATTAGAAAGGATGAGGGTGATCAACTCTGAAATGCAAGGTATTTGGCTCCAAGAAGAAGTTAAGGCTAAGCAGAGATCTAGAGATAGAGACATCCTTGAGGGTGACAAAAACATTGCCTATTTTCATGCAGTGGCAAACCAGAGAAGGAGAAAAAACCTTATTCACTCTTTAGAAGGAGATAATGCAAGATTTTAGAGATAGCTACATCCTTTTATAAAAATATCTTCAGCTCCAAGGATAGAGGATGGTTCTCTCTGACTGAAGATTTCTTCAGTAATGAGGAAAAAGTATTAATAGAGGGGAGCTCTCCTCTGGATTCCCCTTCACTGAAGAAGAGGTGAAGAAAGCCTTATTCAACTCTTATTCTGATGGGGCTCCTGGCCCTGATGGGCTTTCTTTTCTCTTCTATCAAAAGTTCCGGAGCATAGTTAAAGGGGATATCATGTAAATGTTTCATGATTTCCAAAGAGGTGACCTGGATATATATAGGCTCAGTTTTTCTATTTTTACTCTTATCCCTAAAGAACCAGATGCCTCTGTCATGAAAAAAATCAGACCAATTAGTCTCCTCAACTGCATTTTAAGCTTTTCAGCAAGGTCCTCACCAATAGTTTATCCCTCCTTATGGATCTGCTCATATCCCCTCATCAAACCGCCTTTATGAAAGGCAGATACATTTTGGAGAGTGTGGTAACAACCCATGAAGACCTTCACTCTCTACACCAGTGGAATGAAAAGGGGGGAATCTTAAAGTTGGACTATGAGAAAGCTTTTGATATGGTTAATTTAGATTTTC
The DNA here is from genome assembly GCA_916181665.1 of Avena sativa. Classification (NCBI taxonomy): domain Eukaryota; kingdom Viridiplantae; phylum Streptophyta; class Magnoliopsida; order Poales; family Poaceae; genus Avena; species Avena sativa. The sequence goes on along the minus strand of OV702284.1, from coordinate 261,511,330 downwards.
TAGATGAACTTCTCCTTAGGAGAGTTTTAGCCCTTTCTTTAGGAGCTTAATTACCAAAGTTACTAGGAAAGGGTTTGTTGCCATCAAGCTCAATGGGGTGGAAGGAAACTCCTTTCTTACAGGGAGAGCCTTAGACAAGGGGATCCCCTATCTCCACTTCTTTTTGATTTTGTGGTGGATGTCTTTACCAGAATGCTTAACAAAGCATCCCTTCAAGGGATGATCAAAGACATTTGCACTCAATTTGTTCCAAATGGGGTGATTAGCCTACAATATTAAGATGCCACCATTATTTTTGTTGATACCAATTTATAAAAAGCTAGGAACTTGAAATTGGTTATGACCTATTTGAAAAATGTTTCTGGTATGAAGATTAATTATGGTAAGAGTGAGTTGATTACCATTAACCTAGGCAATGAGGCAACCACAGTGTTCAACAAGTTCTTGGGTGTGTAGTTGGTTATTTTCCAATCAAATATTTAGGCATATGTTTGCATCATGACAAACTTACAAGGGAAGATCTCCAGCCAATTATTGATAAAATCTTAAAAAGGATCTCTGGCTGGAGGGGAACTATTGTATCATGCTGCAAGGATGTTGTTGGTTAGAACATGCCTTGCTAGTATCCCTTTTTATCTCCTTTCCTTACTCTAGTTCCCCAAATGGGCCTTGCAGCTTATTAACTCCCAGATGTCGTATTGTTTGTGGAATGATTCCAAATAAGAAATGAAACTCCACTTAGCAAATTGGCACCTGGTGTGTCTCCCAAAAGCTCAAGGAGGTCTAGGAATCCCCTATCTTAGGGATGTGAACATTTGTTTACTAACTTCCTGGCTTAAAATATACATTCATGGAGAAGGAAAACTCTGGAAAACTATAATAGATAATAAATATCATCCAAACCAACAAAATATTTTTGCTTGCAAAAGCTTGGGGTCTTCTAGATTTTGGAAAGTCTTCCTTTGGGATACTAGAGCAGTTAGATTTGGATATAGATGGGTAGTGGGTAATGGATTCCAAATAAAATTTGTAGGGGTTCGTAGCATGGAAAACAAAAAATTTCTATCGCATACAAACAAACAAGCCAAGATCTATCTACTAGATTGTAGCAACGAGTCGATAGAGGAACTCACCCTCGAAGATTCCAAAGCGGTTAACGAGAGCAGATTCTCGTGGGTGATGTAGTCGTACACTTGCCGATCTCAAGATCGCGTAGACGATCCTTCCGGCGCCACGTTCCGGCAGCGCTCCCGCAGTCGGTCACACGTTCGGTACTCGACGAAGACCTTCCTCTCCCTTGTTCCAGCAGGCAGCGGAGGTTGTAGCACTCTCCTCGCGATTCCGGCAGCACAACGGCGTGGTACCGGAAGTAGAGGGGAGATCTCGCAGGGCTTCGCCTTAAGCCGGAGCGAGTATGGTGGAGTATGAGAGAGCTATTAGTGGTCTAGGGTTTAGACACACCAATTAGAAGGCTCTAAACCGAAGGCTAGTGCAATTAGAAGCTCTAAACCAAAACGGCTCTAAACCGGAGATTAGAGGATAGGAACTTGTGTGTCTAGAGGAGGAGGCCCTGCCCCTCCTTTTATGGGTGGAGAGGGCCGGCGGCCAAGGGGAGGGAGGGGAGTCCCTCCCCAACTCGGCCTAGGTGGTGCGCCGGCTTGGAGAGGAGGGACTCCTCCCCCAAGTCGGTTTCAACCTCCTCTTGCTTGTTTCCCACAGTTTCCTGTTTTAGCCGTTTGACTTTCAAACTAGCCGTTTGACTTTTCAAACTAGGATTTGATTAAATCCTCTATTTGGTACAGCAATGACACTTAGTACATGATGCAATCATACCAACTTGATATAACACATTCATGTACCCCTTCCCCCCCGGAGTGCCGGACATTCCGGAACCTTCTAGAATATTCCCGATGAAATCACCGGAATCATTCCCGAACTCCGAAACGGGACTTTCCTTATATGAATCTTATTCTCCGAACCATTCCGGATCACCTCGTGATATCCCGGATCCCATCCGAGACTCCGAACAACATTCGGTCTCTTTCTCATAATACCATAACTACTCAAACAACGTCGAATCCTTAAGTGTGTCTCCCTACGGTTCGTGAATTATGCGGACATGATCGAGACACTTCTCCGAACAATAACCAATAGAGGAATCTGGAAATTCATATGGTTCCCACATATTTCTACGATTACTTTGCGATCGAATGAACCACTTACATACGATACCAATTTCCCTTTGTCTCACGATAGTTTACTTATCCGAGGTTATGATCGTCGGTATCTCTGCATACCTAGTTCAACCTCGTTACTGATAAGTACTCTTTTCTCGTTCCCGTGATATGTGATCCCTTGTGAGCCAGTAACATGCTTGCAAGCTAATTGGATGACATTTCACCGAGAGGGCCCAGAGTATATCTATCCGTCATATGGATGGACAAATCCCACTCTTGATCCATGTGTTTTAACCAATACTTTCTGAACACTCAATGCCACCTTTATAGCCACCCTGTTACGGTGTGGTGTTTGATGACATCAAAGCATCCATCCGGAAAAGGTGATATGCATGATCTCATGGTCGAAGGAATTAGGTTACTATGTATCAGAAAGCATATAGCAATTGAACTATTGAAATGACTTGATCTTTATGCTACGCTTATCTATAGGAGTATGTCCATCACATCATTCTCCTAATGATATGATCCTGTTGTTAATAACATCTCTATGTTCATGATCAGGAAACCATGATCATATATTAACCAACAAGCTAGTTTAACAAGAGGCTTTACTAGGGGCTCTTATTTTAGTTTACAAATCACACAAGTATTAATGTTTCCGGTTAATACAATTATAGCATGGTATGTAAACATTTATCATAAGTGTGAAGATATGATAATAACCACTTTATTATTGCCTCTTGGGCATATCTCCAACAGTCTCCCACTTGCACTAGAGTCAATAATCTAGTTTCAAACCTTTGTGTATTCAACACCTATGGCTTTCCGGTGTTGTATGTACACGATTGCTAGTGGTCAACTGATCTCCGGATCTGACACTTCCAGGTCCGTGTGTAATTGCATGTCTTTGCGTCTCTACGCATCACTCATTCTCTAATGAGATGGCTTTGTATAAATTTGGTCTTTCGGTGTGACATTTAGCTCTTTGGGGTTAAAACATGTTGATAATATTGTCGCACAATATATCTTCATAGTATTATCCCACTGTGAACTACACCTAGTTTGATAACAAACTACTTGACACAAATGCCCTCTTTTGCTGCTAAAATAGCAGTCATATACTTAGCCTTTTGTTGTAGTATCTGTCACAATGTCTTAACTTTGGAACTCATCCAAATCCATTATGGAACTCACTTTCCATTATATTGTGCCACCCTTAGTTTAGATTGAGATAAACTTAATTTGTACTTTGTGACAAAACTAGTATCAATGTAGTACTTTTACAATGAACTAACCATCTATTTGTCACTTCTACAAATATTATACTCTTAGTTCTTCCAAAAGATCATAAGAATATCCTTACTATTGTCCAATGATCATCTTACGAATCATTCTGGTATATGCTCACAACATTTAGAGCATAGGACATATCTGGATTTGTACATATCACATTATGATTGATATAAATACTCTTTGTGATTTTATACATCAAGTATCAATCTATACTTGATTATTTGTTTCACTTTACCAAATGTCAATACACTTGAATATATCATCAACATTGAACTCATTCAATCCTTTCTGTGCGACAAGAACCTCTCTTGTAGTTTCTATATTGAACTCATTCAATATTTTGTCTATGTACTTCTGGCACAACCATATTAGCGTCTATTGATGCCAAATATTTGGGTTTTGCCTAAGTCTTTCATCGGGATGAAATTCTTAATATGTGTTAATAAAAGATACATTATTTCCAATCAACAATATGTCTTCCACATAATGTATTAGAAACATGTCTTAGCGCTCCCACTTAATTTCTTGCAAATGCAAGCATCTTCATCGTCTCTAATGAACTTTTTAAACTCTTTTAACAGTTTCATCACAGTGAAGATTCCAACTCCGCGATGCTCACTTTAACCATTGAAGTTTGCATATGCTTTTAGCATCCTTTGAATTAACAAAACCCTATGGACCGTGTTATGCACATGTCCTAGGTAACGATTCTATTAGAAGAACTTGTTTTGTTTATTCAACTACCATATAACAAATTATATGTAGTGGTTGCTACATTAATCCGTCTAGACTAAATATCACTATGAAAGATCAAATCTTGTCATAGTCAACCTTTGAACATTTTGTGAACTCTTTCCCAACATGTCGACTACTTCATAGATGTAAAACATCCATGTCTATTTCTTTATAGATCCAGACACAACTGTAAGGTCTTACACCTTTCTCGAGGGTCCTTCAAGTTCAAAACTTGATTTCTCGTGTATGGAACTATCACGGATTTTATGGCTTCAAGCCATTTGACGGAGTCAGGGCTCATCATTGCTTCTTTGCACGTAGTCGGATCATTATTGTCAAATAATGATTTAACTCTCAAATCTTGGTATTTGATTGTTCATCCGACCTACTTGTTTCAATAGGAACTTAGATCTCCGTGACCACAACCTTTGAGGTACGTGAGCCATGAGCATTGTTGCTGCCTCCGGAACACTTTTCGGCGCTGCGCAACTCTGCACATATAGCTAAGGTTCTTTTAACCTTATCAAAGTTCTATTGTCCTCCCACTTAACTTTTCACGAAAAATTCCTTCTCAAAGAAACTTGACGTTCTAAGCAACAAACACTTTTGTCTCCGGTGTTTATGGAGGAATACTTAACAGTTATACAAAGACAGGTTCATCCGACTTTAGTTGCACACATCTTTCTTATGCATAGCATACCAATGTTTTAAGAAAGGACTACTTGGGTCTTATCCCAAACCATAACTTTATATGGTGTCATTTCAACGGATTATGATGAAGCTCTTTTCAGTGGAAAAACGGTAATCTCTAAAGCTTTTAATCTTTAAAATACAATGGCAGTTTTATGAATTATACCTTTGATCTTACCATGTCAAACAAGGTTTAATTACATACCTCGAACGCTCCATACCCTTATGGTGTTTTGGGAAATGCAAATCCACGGAACGATTCCTTAAATCTTAGGTATTATGCTAAACTTGTAACTCAAATATCTTCCTTTATGATCTTATCATAAACTATTTATATTCTTGTTACAATGATTTTGCACTTCATCTTAAAAATCTTTGAACTTTTCAAATATTTCACACTTCATCCTTATTAAGTAAATATTCATATATTCACTCAAATTTTCGGAGAAAGCATATGAAGTTGAAATCCATCACTCTTGACTACACATAATGGATTTTGTACAACAATATGTACAAGTTCCAATAAGCTAGTCATTCGTTCCCTTTTGGCCTATGAACGAAGTTTTAATTATCTCTAGGAAAGTTTCACAAGCGTCATGTGATCAAAAATCAAAAGACTCCAAAATTCCATCCACATGGAGTTTCTTCATGTTTTCTTTCCAATATAATTTAAACGGTGATGTCACTTCCTAAGTGATCTTTCAATCAATTTGTCTTTTGACATTTTTAGCACTAGTTTTATGGATGTGATTTCTCCAACGAGATTTGTGAATCATCCATCTTTTATGGATTACGGCAATTATTTGAACAACCCTTTTGTTCTCATAATACCTGATAAAACAAATCTTGAAGACAAGCTTTGATGTTTAACGAGCAACACAATAACCCTTTATTTGTTCTCGATGAATATCATCACATATTATTTTGCTAGTTTCTTAGGCCATTGTAGTTCATGAATTGTGTTGTTTCGTATGACGATTCACACCAACAAATTCAGTATCAAATATTTAAGAACCACATTGTTTAATAAGCAAAGAATATAGCCATAACATGTATAACATCTATATACTTAAACTGAACAATTCCAGTCTTTTCTTTTCTGCCATATATTTATGAGATTCTCTTTCAGTATTTCCTTTTCTGTTTGAAAGAATCTATCAACATCAATAGTGGAATCATACATATGACACATAATCCAAAGCGTGTATAATTAAATGCCAATGTCTTTGGACTTGCACTTTGAAGTAGATCACCATCATCAAATGTTTGGTGTTCTTCCAAATTCCTTTCTTTAGTAATCTCTTGGTGTAGTAAATATTTTACCTACATCAAATATTCACCCTTATCATGGAATTATCCATGATCAAGCTACTTTTAGCTTATAAAGATGAATCGTGAGTATAATGTTGCTATCCAAAACCTTTTGGTGGATTAGGACAACAAGTGTCACCAACCTTTTGCAAATTCTCATCAAATATGAGAACATGAACTTTGCCATATTATACTCTATCATGTTGTAACCAAAACTTCGTTTCAGATATCACAATATCTTCCACACATCATGGTTTCTGAAACAACTCTTTCAGATCCTAGATAACCTTGATATTAAGAGAATCCTTTGAATATCAAGAATCATGGAGACAAACATGATACTTATATACTAACACTTGGAATTGTTACTCTTGATTTAATACTAATTATTAAACTTCATGGAGTAACCGGAACTTACTGAAAGTTTGCAATAGGACTTTTAAACTTTAGATTAACACTTCAAAACAATACGATACCAGTTCGTAAAGTAACTAACCAGAATTCTATAGTTCTATCATCTCAATTATAACTAAGCGCAAGGTGGTAAACGGATGCCAATGACTACAACAACTATGCAAATTCACTTTGATTTAGTTTATGATAAATTGAGTTCTAATTAATAATTAAATTAATCTAGGTGAACTCCCACTCAAAACAATATCCCTCATATTGTTTTAGTGATCACACGAACCAAATCCACCACATGAAAACCGATCATCACGAGAGTTGATATAGCTTCAATGGCGAACAATCAACATGTTCATCATATCTACTATATGACTCATGCTCTACCTTTCGGTAATCCGTGTTCCTAAGGCCATGTCTGTACATGCTAGGCTCGTCAAGATCAAACCTTAGCTTCCGCATAAGCAAATCTGGCTTGCTTACGTTGTATACACTTGCGGAATCTAACACACCCGATCATCACGTGGTGCTTCGAAACAACAAGCTTTAGCAACGGTGCTAACTAAGGGTGAACACTTTATGACTTGAAATTCATGTGCATGAGGGATCATCTTATAATGCTACCGTCGTCTACTAAGCAATACAAGATGCATAAAGGATTAACATCACATGCAATTCATAATATGTGATATGATATGGCCTTTCTTCTTTGTGCTTCCGATCTCCATCTTCTAGCACGAACATGATCTCCATCATCACCGGCATTGCATCAAGGTCAATGACGCCTCTCCATGGTTTTCGTCCACCGGCTTCAACTATTACAACTACTTTGAATAGACACGCGGGTCTTAACAGAAATTAAAGACAACCATATGGCTCCTGCCGGTTGCCAACTTACAATAAGGAACATTGCATACATCATATATAATCACAATCATGGCCATATCACATCACTGCACACCCCTGCAAAACAAAGTTAGACGCCTCTACTTTATTTGCATATTTTACGTGGTTTGGGGCTTTCAATAAGTGTCGTTCTAACTTACGAACAAGAACCACAACATTGATACTAGTATTGTTAATCACCCGTTGTAAATTGGATCTTAACTATGCTAGGAGAAACAGGCACCCGCAAAGCCACTTATGCAATACAAGTTGCATGTCAAGCGTGGAGCAAGTCTCATGAACGATATCATGTAAGGTTAGCCCGGGACGCTTCATCCCAACATACCGCAAGATGCAAAGTACACAAGAAGCAATCGACAATAAAAGCATCAACGCCCACAATGACCATTGTGTTCTACTCGTGCAACAGATCTACATATAGACACGGCTCTAATACCACTGTAGGGGTTCGTAGCATGGAAAACAAAAATTTTCTATCGCATACAAACAAACAAGCCAAGATCTATCTACTAGATTGTAGCAACGAGTCGATAGAGGAACTCACCCTCGAAGATTCCAAAGCGGTTAACGAGAGCAGATTCTCGTGGGTGATGTAGTCGTACACTTGCCGATCTCAAGATCGCGTAGACGATCCTTCCGGCGCCACGTTCCGGCAGTGCTCCCGCAGTCGGTCACACGTTCGGTACTCGACGAAGACCTTCCTCTCCCTTGTTCCAGCAGGCAGCGGAGGTTGTAGCACTCTCCTCGCGATTCCAGCAGCACAACGGCGTGGTACCGGAAGTAGAGGGGAGATCTCGCAGGGCTTCGCCTTAAGCCGGAGCGAGTATGGTGGAGTATGAGAGAGCTATTAGTGGTCTAGGGTTTAGACACACCAATTAGAAGGCTCTAAACCGAAGGCTAGTGCAATTAGAAGCTCTAAACCAAAACGGCTCTAAACCGGAGGTTAGAGGATAGGAACTTGTGTGTCTAGAGCAGGAGGCCTTGCCCCTCCTTTTATGGGTGGAGAGGGCCGGCGGCCAAGGGGAGGGAGGGGAGTCCCTCCCCAACTCGGCCTAGGTGGTGCGCCGGCTTGGAGAGGAGGGACTCCTCCCCCAAGTCGGTTTCAACCTCCTCTTGCTTGTTTCCCACAGTTTCCTGTTTTAGCCGTTTGACTTTCAAACTAGCCGTTTGACTTTTCAAACTAGGATTTGATTAAATCCTCTATTTGGTACAGCAATGACACTTAGTACATGATGCAATCATACCAACTTGATATAACACATTCATGTACCCCTTCCCCCCCGGAGTGCCGGACATTCCGGAACCTTCTAGAATATTCCCGATGAAATCACCGGAATCATTCCCGAACTCCGAAACGGGACTTTCCTTATATGAATCTTATTCTCCGAACCATTCCGGATCACCTCGTGATATCCCGGATCCCATCCGAGACTCCGAAAAACATTCGGTCTCTTTCTCATAATACCATAACTACTCAAACAACGTCGAATCCTTAAGTGTGTCTCCCTACGGTTCGTGAATTATGCGGACATGATCGAGACACTTCTCCGAACAATAACCAATAGAGGAATCTGGAAATTCATATGGTTCCCACATATTTCTACGATTACTTTGCGATCGAATGAACCACTTACATACGATACCAATTTCCCTTTGTCTCACGATAGTTTACTTATCCGAGGTTATGATCGTCGGTATCTCTGCATACCTAGTTCAACCTCGTTACTGATAAGTACTCTTTTCTCGTTCCCGTGATATGTGATCCCTTGTGAGCCAGTCACATGCTTGCAAGCTAATTGGATGACATTTCACCGAGAGGGCCCAGAGTATATCTATCCGTCATATGGATGGACAAATCCCACTCTTGATCCATGTGTTTCAACCAATACTTTCTGAACACTCAATGCCACCTTTATAGCCACCCTGTTACGGTGTGGTGTTTGATGACATCAAAGCATCCATCCGGAAAAGGTGATATGCATGATCTCATGGTCGAAGGAATTAGGTTACTATGTATCAGAAAGCATATAGCAATTGAACTATTGAAATGACTTGATCTTTATGCTACGCTTATCTATAGGAGTATGTCCATCACATCATTCTCCTAATGATATGATCCTGTTGTTAATAACATCTCTATGTTCATGATCAGGAAACCATGATCATATATTAACCAACAAGCTAGTTTATGAAAGAGGCTTTACTAGGGACTCTTATTTTAGTTTACAAATCACACAAGTATTAATGTTTCCGGTTAATACAATTATAGCATGGTATGTAAACATTTATCATAAGTGTGAAGATATGATAATAACCACTTTATTATTGCCTCTTGGGCATATCTCCAACAAAATTTTCGGAAGACACCTGGTTTGGTACCTCCCCTCTATCTGTCCAATTTTGGGATCTGTATTGTATCTGTAATGAGCAACTTGCTACTATTGTTGAAGTCTGGGATGGGGAGACTGTTAAACTTTCCTTTAGGATAAATTTTAGTCCCACCTGATGGAGCAATGGTATGAGCTTGAACAGATTTTCCTGAACATCTCTTTTTCAGATGATTGTGATTCACTCATCTGAGAACACACTGCAAATTGGGTTTACTCTGCTAGCTTCTTTATATTATATCCCATCTAATTGGGAATGTTGGGTTCGCAACATAGAAAACAAAAAAAATCCTATGATATGAACAACTGATCACCAAGATCTATCTATCTAGATACAAGCAACGGGTGGATATACATCCATAGAGAACTTACCCTTGAAGACCAACAAAGCGTTACGAGATTGGTTCTCGTGGATGATGTAGTCATTCACTTTCCGATTTCAAGATCGTGATGAAGTCCAGCCGGTCCAACACCAGCAAGTCCAGCACCGCAAAGCAGTGGGGCATTCGTGATCGCACACACGTCCGGGTACCCCCGACAACCTCCGAGTCCTCGCTCTAGCAAAGCAGCGGAAGCAGCAAATCCTTGCTCCAAAAAAGCCACCGGGAACATGTATCTTGCTGATCCGAGACCATGGGGAAATTCTAGAGGGGGAGAGAGAGATCCTTCATGAGGAGGTGTAAGAGTGGAGGAGGAGGCCTCATTTTATAGGGGAGGGGGAGGCCCAAGGGGCATGGCCGCCGGCCATGAAGGTGTCCCCACCTCTCCCTCCATAATGGTGAGTGGAGCTTCCACCAAGCCCACTCCCATTAACACGAACTCTACTCACTTTGCATTAATTTTCCATCAAATTTAATGCAAGCTCTAAATAAATAAAACTATTTTATTTATTTTATTCAGAATTTTGGTAATTACATTAATTAAAACAAACATTCACATAAAACCCCTTGCAATATTTCAATTTCACATGCAGAACCAGTTTTAGCAATTTCACCCGAAACAATTCTGGTTTCCATTGAAATAATTCCAACGCTTTATTTTTATTTCTCTGGCATCTTATTTGCTTCAAATGGTGTCGGTATACCTTAAGTGTGTCACCCTTTGGTTCGCGAATAATGCAGACATGATTGAGACCCCTCTCCGATCAATAATTAGCAGCGGGACCTAGAGATCCGTACTGACTCCTACACATTCAACAATGACTTCTTGTGATCGTGAAATCCTTAACATTGTAAATAAGTCCCTTTGTCTCGCAATATTTTACATGTCTGAGATTCGATCATCGGTATCCCCATACCTAGTTTAATCTCGTTACCGACATGTACTCTTTTCTCGTTCCCGTGATATAACATTCTAGTGATCCTCATCACTTGCTTGAAAGCTATATCAATGTGATATCACCGAGAGGGCCCAAAATATAACTCTTTGTCATTTGGATGGACAAATCCCACTCTTGATCCATGAGCCTCTACATAACACTATCAGAGTATTTGAACCCACCTTTATAGTCACCCTGTTACAGTGTGACGTTTGATGTTATCAAGTTACTCTTCCTGTGTTAGTGATTGACATGATCTCATGGTCTAAGGAATAAAGTTATTTGTAATGATATTATAGTAATTTAAACATAATGACTTTGATCATATTACTATACTTCAGATGAATGTTCATCACATCATTCCAGCAATGTTGTGAACTCGTTATTAACAACATCCAATGTCCACGATCAGGAAACCTTGATCATCATGTTAATCAACGAGCTAGTTTATATGAGAGGCATAACTAGGAACACTTTATTTGTTTATTAAACCCACATGTATTAACGTTTCCTATTAATACAATTATAGCATGAGAAATAAACATTTATCATAAACAAGGAATAAGATAATAACCATTTTATTATTGCCTCTCGGGCATATTCCCTTCAGGAAATTGGTGGTCCCACCTAGAGTTCATATTTTTCTATGGTTATTTGCTCATAACAAACTCATGACAAAAGATAACCTGCAGAAAAGATGCCTAGGAAAACCTTTAGATTGTGTGTTCTGTAAGGAAAATGAATCTTCTAATCATCTGGTTTTTGAGTGTATTGTTGCTAGGAAAGTTTGGAATTTTACATCCAACTTCTTTTGTTGTTCTTTAGGCACCTATTTGAATCCATAGTTGGGTTGCTAATAAAAACCATTATGTGCTAAACACTGTTTGCTCTTTGATTATCTAGAGTATCTGGAAATCGAGGAATGCTCTTATCACTAGTGGAAGACGTGCTATCTGTCCCGGTTTTTAAAAGCCTTTAGTCTCGGTTTTCCAACCGGGACTACGAAATCGGGACTAAAGGCCTACCCCTTTAGTCCCGGTTCGGCCACAAACCGAGACTAAAGGCGCTCATGGGGCAGCGTCGAGCCGCTGGACCTTTAGTCCCGGTTTGTAATACAAACCTGGACTAAAGGTTTTTTTAATTTTTTTTCCAATTGTTTTTTTTTTTTCTTAAACTTTTGAATTGTTTGACTCATTAATCTTCCATATCTCTCATTTTTAACACTAATTATACTTAATCTTATTTCAAATCGTACTTATGATCAAACTTGCCGGCCGGTCACCCATTCTAGCACTACTCCACCCCCAGCACACTTAGCTTCTCCATTCCATCTCTCCCACCCTGCGCGAAGGACCCTTATACCTTGTTGTCAAGACTAGTATATCAATCCTATTAACTCATATCAATATGTGACACGTTTTCCTTTTTGAAATTAAGAACAACTATTTTTAGTAAAAAACAATAAATAAGTAATAATAATATTTTATTCTAATGAAAGTAAAAACTAATTAAATTAATATTTTATTCATTTTTTGCCATTTATTCATTTAATATGACATAAATAATATCTTCAAATCTGTAAATCGAAATTAGAAAAATAATATATCCATTATTATCAGGAAAATGCGAGGAATTCAAATATGACATAAAAATACTAAAATAATTTAATTTTTGAAATAATTTTTTTCTTTTCAAATTTTAAGAATCCAAAATGGCCTAAGGATGTTGAAATCAAAGAGCTAATTTTTTCTGCACGTTTTGATAGGTTCTACTTTTTTACATCGTATGCAAAAGTTATGGCCATTTGTATTTTTCATAACATTTTTTTGTAAATTATGTCGAAATTTATATTTGTTAATTTTCGTAACAACTAAATCACATAATATAACTACAGTTTGAAGGATTTTATTTTTTGAATTTTTTATAATTTTTTGGCATGATTTTGAATCTAGAAAAGACGATCTCCAGAAGGATCTGTGCCCGTTTACTACCACGGCAGAACTTGAGAATTTTTTTTCTCACATTCTTTAGTCCGGGTTGATAATACGAACCAGGACTAAATGTCACACCTTTAGTCCCGGAACCGGGACTAAAGGGGTTGACACCGGGGACACCCTTTTAATCCCGGTTGGTGATACGAACCGGGACTAAAGGTCTCGTTTGACCCGGGACTAAAGATTGCTGGCGTTCTAGCTGTTGGAACCGGGACTAATGCTCACATTAGTCCCGGGTCCAACCATAACCGGGAGTAATGCTCCGAAGTGGGGTGGACGAATGATTCTTTTTCTACTAGTGTATATTTGACAACCAAAATTGGTTATGTATCAATTAGGTCTGGTGGCTCATCTTGAAAACAATCAAGAAATTGAGGCTGTTGTACAAGGACCACATGCTGGAGAGGATGGAGCAATTCTCCAACCAAGTCATTATTCTTCTCCGAGCTCCAAGCCCCCTCGCGTGGAAATGGCATGTGGTGCCATCTCTATGGCGTCCCTGGAGGAGTCATTACACATAGAAATCTCCTCGGGCCTCCTGACACCTCCAAACATCGATAGAGCACCGACTTCCTCACCTCTCACGCCTTTCTGGTTTGGTGCATGGTCAAAGCCCCCATGCCTGCTGCCTGCGGAGGAGACGAAGGAGACCCCCAGTTGCTGATTTTATGCTTTGTCTTAGTAGTTTCTCCTGTCTGTTTTTCGGCTGATTTAGCCAAATTTCAGGCCTAGACTTTGTGTGGTTTTAGCTCCTCTCTGTTTTGCTTTGCTTTCGGATTAGTTGCCCCTCTGGTTTCGTTTTCTATAAAAAAAAATGGGATCGGGGCTCCCCTTTCGTGGCCCTTTTCTCTAAAAAATATTCTTATTGTCCAAGTCGAAGGCGACCGTACATCGGTTTAAGCTCATAGCTTGGCATGCCTCTCTCTACTGCCGCAACTGCTGCGTCATGCATGCGATGAACGCTTAAAGAGAAGTGGATCTCGATCGGGGAGCGGGTAAAAGTACGTGCGCATGTCACGTGTCTATAGGGTATATTTGTCGTGCCCGTATCTTTGCGCAGTGATGGTCGGATGCTTTAAATGCGTGCTATTATTCGTCCCGTGTGCATGGGCACGCATGTGTCCCTCTGTTTTTTTTCCGTCAGGACCAGCCAGAGCCAGGCTTATCATTTGCAAAGCTTGGATGCATCTCTGTGTCCTATGTAGTCTATCTCCCGTGACCGTGAGTAGTCGCAGAGATCGAGCTTCAGAGGAGAGGTTATCTTCCTGCCCTGGCCGTGTTCAGAGACTGGCAGCAATTAAGATGGTGCGGCCTTTGCTCTGTGTTAAGCGTACGTCGGGCTAGCTCATGCATGGCATGGACCACAACACAACGTCCAAGTACATCCGCGGTCGAAGTTAGAGAGATCAAGTGCATCGCCAAGAGTTCTAGCTTTAATCCGAGACAGTGATCCAGTGCGCTTTCCCCTGTACCACGGCGTGGAGAGGTCGGCGGTGCCAGTGCATGCCATACGTAACAGCTTTAAACCCTACTATATACTATGCATGCATGCATGCATGCCCTGCCCCGCCCCGCCGGACGATCGGTCCCCGGCTGCACGTACGTGCCACGGGCCGGCACTCCGGCAAGCGTCTATGCCTCTCGGGAGCGCATTCGGACGACGCTCGATCCGCGAACAGTGCCGACCTACCAGCCAGGCGCGCCGGCCTGGCATCGTTGCGCTGCCGGCGCCAGAAAGACGGGATCTGCACAGTGGCGCCGCCGACGCGACGTGTTTGTAGCGACGGCGCGCTTTCGGGATCGGCCGGCGCGGCGTACGCTACCTGGCTCTGCGCTGCATGCATGCATGCCAGGCTGACTCTGCTGCGACGCCAAGGGACAAACCCAGTGGCATCGCGTTACGCTCTTGTCGTGTCTGCCGGGGCCTGCCTGATCTCTCGCGGCACGATGGACTGATCAGCGACGTGCGCGCGTCTGTGCTGCTAGTACTGTAGAGGCAAGGCGGACAGGTCGGAAAGGGAAAAGAGGCTAGATATATGATCGGGTTCGAGGTCCTCCACGACCGGCCGGCTCCTCATATGATCATACCTACACAATACAGTACGCACGCATGTGACTTCTGAGCTAATAAAATGCTACTCTCTGACGCGCCTCCTAGATTCCAGGCGAAAAAGTGCACGTAGGTACGTTGTAGTACTAGTTTTTTTCTTCTAAGAAAGAAAGAAAAAGGATCCTGCGTACCCAGCAGCAGCGAGCCAGAGCTAGCAACTGATAGGATGATTGGTAAGTTTGAAGACAGAGAAACAGAAGGAAAAAAAAGGTTTGCCTTCTCTATATCTTAGTAAGATTAGACAATTCTCTTCACAACATGCCAGATCTTAGGTACATATTTTAAAGTTTAACTTTCACCACTTCATACTTTTAGGAGCATGCAAACAATAATTGCTAGAGGTATAACCAATCGTATAGCATGTTCTTCGTTTTGTCTTGCCTAGATGACATGCATGGAATAAGAAATGGCCGCCTTATCAATCATTGTACTAGCACATGTTATTTAGCCGTATGAACATCATATACAGATCGTTAGACTATTATAAGATCCTCGGGGCAAGTATATATGATGGTATAAGACTTCAAGGGCAAGAAAGGTAGAGGCTTCGGGCATACACTGATGATTATGTTTGGAATACTAATATATCTCTAAACGTATTTGTAACGTCGCATAAATTCCACCATGTATGTGTGTTTTATTCTAACAGTATCCCCTTTGTTCGTAGCAGTAGCAACACAACCGGCTAAAACTGAACAAGACGGAAAAGATAAAGAGATGCCTTTATATAGCCTTCAACACTGTGGCTCGTAACAGCAACCTCGGGGAACACACACTACTAGAGGTCAGACCACTAACGAACAACCAGTGGTAACACTCACTATTAGGAAAAACGGATATAGGTAATCCACACAACCGTAGCGCAGGTGCTAGTAGTGCCCCATGGATAATAAAATAGACGTGACGTACTCTAACTGTCGTAAACGTAGCGCACATGGGGTGGTACGCCACGATTATGTGTGGACCAGAGCATAGGTGGCTGCAGACCACATACCCATAGCACACTAGGTCAGGGTGCGCTACGAGTGTAAAACTTAGTAGTAGCGCACGCTGACCTAGTGCGCTACGGGTGTGTGGGTTGCGGCCTGCTAGAGTGCTGGGTCAAGCCATATGGCATCATGCCCTAGTGTCCCCTCCAATTGTCTTTTTAGACTTTGCAAAAAATAAAATAAAATGATAAACACTTTAAAAAATAAAATCCTTTCACATGTAGGTAGGTAATGTGGTCTAGTTTGTACAAAAATTAACAAACAAGAATTTTGACTTTTTCTAAAAAAAGGTTATGTCACGGTAAAACGGGTATAACTTTTGCATACGATGTCGAAAAAAAGTTTAATATACCAAAATGACGAGAACGAGATTTCACATCCACTCGCAATGACCTTTGATCGTTTAGCGATTTTTAAAATTCGAAAAGAGTAAAAAGTTATGATCAAAAGATTGTTTTTTCCTGTAGAAAAAAATGGAGGCGACTTACCCGTAGCGACCACCCTAGTGCGCCACGAGTAAGTTGGGTGGGATCCGAAATTCAAATCACCACCCCGCCAACCTACCCCTCTACTTTTCCATCCCCCTTCTCATTTTCCTTCTTCCTTCTCCCTTTTCCTTTTCCTTTTCCTTCTCCTTCTCCTTCTCCTTTTCCTTCTCCTCCTTCCCCTTCTCCTCTCTCCGGCCACCTTGCTCGCGTCCTTGCTCCGGCGTCCTCCTCTCCTTGCAGTGACGGCGACGCGACAGTGGCCTTCTCCTCCTCCTTGCTCCGGCCTCCTCCTCACCTTGCAGTGACGGTGGCACGATGGAGGCCTTCTCCTCCTCCTTGCAGTGACAGTGGCGCTACGACGGCCTTCTCCTCCTCCTTGCAACGACGACGGGCAACGACGGCGTCCTTCTCCTCACCTACCTCCATTCCTCCCTCTCTTCTTCTCTTCCTCCTACCCCCTCTCCAACCACACCTCCTCCTACCGCCTCGATGTCGGCGAGGACTAGCGCAACCACGGCCTCCAGCACCTCCCTGTGGTGGTAGGTCGTGGCCACGGCCATGCTCTGGTGAGGCGACACGATGGCGGCGAAGCATGGACCCGATTGCTTTTGCAATTCAAAATGAGGGTGTTTTTTGCATTTTTTTTCAAAAAACATAGTCGTGGCGCACCTAGACCCCTTCCTGTGGCGCACTAGGTGGTGTGCCACGGGTAACTTTTTTATCCGTAACACACCAGGTAGTGCGTTGCGGGTAAAACTTAGCCGTAGCGTGCGGCTAGTGGCGCACTGCTAGTGCACTACGGTTGTAATTTTTAGGTGCGCTACAAATGTGCTTTTTCCTGGTAGTGACTTGGGCCTTGTTAGTACAATTAGCATGTGTAGAGCATTATAGTCTTGAAATTGCACTTCTATAAAAATAAATATTATTGCATTCTTGCACATAACGAGAGATATATATGGAGGAAAGGAGCACAACTTTTAGTTGTGAGCCATCAATGTCCATATTTAATCTTTGATGCAAAAATTATGTGTAAAATTAAGCTAAAAAGAGAGACAACAAGAGATGTTATGAAAAACCTCGATGCATCTAGCCTTCCATTATTACATATCAAGATCGGCGAACAATCTAACACCAAATGAAAGTATTGTTCAAAACACTAACTACGGCACCTTGAATGCATCAAATGGCCATCTATCATAGTTGATATATAAGAATGAGTGGTGTGCAGACTACTCCAAGCAATAAAAACAAACAAAAACTGGATTGATTGTTGTTTGTCAATTCATCTTCCCTTTCTGCTTTGGACACTCGAGTTTATGAACATATGTTTTGCTCTGTTACATTTCACATCGACATCAGTAGGGGTCCTATATGTTTCAAGAAAATCAAGGTGCAGTAATATGAGCTAAGTATAACAAAAAAAGAGACATATAGAAACTTTTATTCGGGATTGATTATACAAACTTCCAAATTAAGAATGCACCATATACGCCTGATCTAATTTTCAACATACATAATCATATGCACCCAGGTTACTTCTAAAGGTACATGGATGTAAATATCGATCTACTATCATTTTACCAAAATGATAGGGAAAATGCTAGTATGTTTGTCGGTGTGGATTAAAATATCCAAAAATCTTATTTTGTAGGTAAAGATTACATGTCTATTTTCAGATGCAATAAAACATACATATTTTACTACCTATGTAGCTTATGTATGTAATAAAAGGAGTAATACGCACCGGAGGTCCTAACAGTTTGTACGAAACTATATGCAGGTCCTAAAAGTTTAAATGTGTGCAGCGCAGGTCCTAATTCTTAGATCCATGTGCACTGTAGCCGGGGCTATAGCAAAGAATTAGGACCTGCAGTGCACAACTAACTTAGAATTAGGACTTGCAGTGCATAACTAACTGAGAATTAGGACCTCAGTGCACAATTTAAAACTTTTAGGACCTGCATACGGTTTCGTCCAAACTTTTAGGACCTCCGGTGCATATTACATACATAAGCTACATAGGTACTAAAAGAGTGAATGAGACAAAGTAACATCCACGATTATCACTACAACACGGAGCTCGGCCCTGGCACTTATAGATGTCGAGGCACAACCTTAGTCGCCGCGCTCACACTGGCACAGCAAAAAACTCCGTCAGGGATAACTGCGTTAGGGATAGTGCATCCGAGGCGGATTTTGGCTCGGCACAACGTGAAAAGACATCCTCGTGCTTCCGCGGCGCGACAGAGGAAGCGCCGTGTTACAGTACAGAAGACTGCGAAAATTTGGTGTTGTGTAACCACGCATTATTTGCCGTATTACACCGTCCAGCATCACTCAAAATTAATTACATTAACAAAAACGGATTTACATTTATAATCTCATTGCAATTTTAACATTCCTGTTTATTTATATATAAAATATTCATTACATCACATCATATTACACTGGATTTGAGCCCTTCTATAATCATTAAATTAGAGGTAGAATCTGCTAATAACATAGAGGGTCTTGAGCCCCTCTCTATTCAGCAGATCTACCTCTAGAATCTAAAACAACACTTAATTACGAGAAAAATCCTATCTAATCCTGAACTTCTTGAGCGTCTCTCTATTCTGATCGACATTAACATCACTGAAGATTCTATGCTTGCCAACATCATCGAAACATATCTGATTTTGATCACACACCATATGCTGGTAACTTCGTGTAATATCCCAGGATTAGCACCTAGAAATGGAGAGGACACATGTGTGTGCATTGCATTCATGCATAAGAAAATCCGGGGAAATTTCATGCAAAACTAAAAGATTATAGAGAGATCGAGATCTCTCTTGTTCTGGTGGAAACATTGGGATAAGTGCGATGGATTTGACCGTGACCTCTATTGAATCTTTGAGTTTTGAGGGGAAAATCATTCAAATTTGAATTTCAAATTTGAATTCAAATGAATTTAAAAAAATTCACAAATTGAAATATGAAACATTTAGTAACTTATTGGAATTGAAACAAAATGAAATTATGTTATGGATAATTATAGCATTCCATAATTGATATACAATTATATTTAAACAATATATACTATATAAAATAAGAATTGAATTCATTACAATATAATAAATTACATTGTCTTTACAATTGACTAATAAAATAGAAAGCTCCAACTTTATTAATATAGTATAATATTACAAGGTAATTTACAAAGTCCAACTTTAAAAGAAAGAACTACATCAATAAGAAAATAAAAATAAAACTCTAAGCTACTATTCTTTAACCTCCTTCATCATTTGGTATCTTCTTTCTTCTTCACTTTAATTCATACAAAACAAACAACTAAAAATAAAACAAAAAGGTTTTGTGTTAATATTTGGTGCTCTTAGATTTACAATGTAATGCACTGTTTGTCTCATCATCGAGTTTGATTTAAAGGGGAAAGTTTCACCAAATCTTAGTAAATGTTCTTATTAGTGCTTTAGCCTCAGCACATCATCATATGCTAGGGGAAAGTTTCACCAAGTAGAGAAATATCCAAAACAGGGACAAATATCAGAACCAGTCGAGCACATCCTTAAGGGAACAACTTCGAGGCCTAGGAAATTGGAGCCAGTAGGTCCTACTTGCAAGCTTCTCACACATGCATGCAAGGGTGTGAGTTGTCGACACAACAAAAATAGCAGGATATAGATAAGAGGGAGCAGCCATAGCACAACTTCTAATTTACCATTCCTTCCTCCATATACCCCAAAACACCATCTGTTCTTGCTCCCTACCATCAGCAAGAACACCAGATAATCTCACCACCATCACTCAACATATGGCTGATTAGAGAAGGTATCTAGGAGTAGATCAAGGACAAGTGAAATACAACAGCTAACATGATCATTTAACCAGTTACTAGAATAGATCAAGAATCAATCGGCGGTGGCAACTGGAGTATCAGGATGCATCAGTAAGAGGTGCAGGTCTGGAGTACAAGAAGGTGCCAATAATAACTGATCAAGATCCACCACAAGAACAAGCTCCAGGAAGCCAAGGTAGAGTAGTAGATGTTGGAGATATGCCCTAGAGGCAATAATAAAAGTGGTTATTATTATATCTTTGTGTTTATGATAAATGTTTACATTCATGCTATAATAGTATTAAACCTGAAACATTAATACTTGTGTGATTTGTAAACTAAATTAGAGTCCCTAGTAAAGCCTCTTTATAATACTAGCTTGTTGGTTAATAGATGATCGTGGTTTCTCGATCATGAACATTGAGATGTTATTAACAACAAGATCATATCATTAGGAGAATGGTATGATGGACATACTCCTATAGATAAGCGTAGCATTAAGATCAAGTCATTTCAATAGTTTGTTTGCTATAAGCTTTCTGATACATAGTAACCTGATTCCTTCGACCATGAGATCATGCTAATCACCATCACCGGAAGGATGCTTTGATGACATCAAACACCACACCATAACTGGGTGGCTATAAAGGTGGCATGAGTGTTCGGAAAGTATGGGTTGAGGCACATGGATCAAGAGTGGGATTTGTCCATCCATATGACGGATAGATATACTCTGGGCCCTCTCGGTGGAATGTCATCCACTTGGCTTGCAAGCATGTGACTGGCTCATAAGGGATCACATATCACGGGAACGAGAAAATAGTACTTATCGGTAACGAGGTTGAACTAGGTATGCAGAGATACCGACGATCAAAACCTCGGATAAGCAAACTATCGCGAGACAAAGGGAAATTGGTATCGTATGTAAGTGGTTCATTCGATCGCAAAGTAATCGTAGAAATATGTGGGAGCCATATGAATTTCCAGATTCCTCTATTGGTTATTGGTCGGAGAAGTGTCTCGTTCATGTCCGCATAATTCACAAACCATAGGCAGACACACTTAAGGATTCAATGTTGTTTAGTAGATATGGAATGTTAGTAGGGATAACGAATGTTGTTCGGAGTCTCGGATAGGATCCGGGATATCACGAGGAGATCCGGAATGGTCCGGAGAATAAGATTCATATAAGGAAAGTCTGATTCCGGAGTTCGGGAAAGATTCTGATGTTTTCATCGGAGAGGTTCTAGAGGGTTCACCGAACTAGAAGGGGAATGGACCATGAACGTGTCATGGGTAAGTGGAATGATTGGATCATATCCTAGGTCATTTGTGTGGGCATTTGCAAGAGAGAATTAAAGCTCAAAATTGAAAGTCAAACGGGAAGTTTGAAAAGTCAAACTCGAACAATGGTTTCCTAGTGGAAGAAGAAACAAGTCCTTCTCTCAATCCAACTTGGGTTTGGGTTTGGATTCTAACCCACCCCTCCCAAGGCTGCCCCCTCTCATAAATAGAGGGGGAGGGCTGCCCCAAAGAACACAAGAGCCAAGCCCTCCCCACACCTGTGCCGCCGCCGCGCCCAAGCCGCCGCCATGCCGCCACTGCTCCCCGCCGCTGCCTCGCGCCGTTTCCCTAGCCGCCACCGACACCTCCTCCTCCTCCCAGACTTCTAAACCCTAGATCTCCGGGAAACCCTAATCCACCATAACTCGCACCGGCTTAGGCGAAGCCGTGTGGGATCTTCCCTCTACTTCCGACACCACGCCGCCATGCTGCCGGAATCGCGAGGGGAGAACTACAACCTCCGTTGCCTGCTAGAACAAGGGAGAGGAAGGTCTTCATCGAGTACCGAACGTGTGACCTACTACGGAAGCGCTGCCGGAACGCATCGCCGGAAGGATCGTCTACGCGATCTTGAGATCGGCAAGTGTACGACTACATCACCCACCAGAATCTGCTCTCGTTAACCGCTTTGGAATCTTCGACGGTGAGTGCTTCTATCGACTCGTTGCTACAATATAGTAGATAGATCTTGGCCTGTTTGTGTGCATGCGGTAGAAATTTTTTGTTTTCCATGCTACGAATCCCTACAGTGGTATCAGAGCCGTGTCTATATGTAGATCTGTTGCACGAGTAGAACACAATGGTCATTGTGGGCGGTGGTGCTTTTATTATCAATTGCCTTTTGTGTACTTTGCATCTTGCGGTATGATGGGATGAAGCGGCCCGGGCTAACCTTACATGACATCGTTCATGAGACTTGCTCCACGCTTAACATGCAACTTGTATTGCATAAGTGGTTTTGCGGGTGTCTGTCTCTCCCATCATAGTATAGATTCAATTTACAACGGGCACTTGATAGTTCAAGCATCGACGTTGTGGTTCTTGTTCGTAAGTTAGAACGACACTTATTGAAAGCACCAAACCACGTAAAATATGCAAAGAAAATTAGAGGCTTCTAACTTTGTTTTGCAGGGGTGTGCTGTGATGTGATATGGCCATGATTGTGATTATATATGATGTATGCAATGTTCCTTATTGTAAGTCGGCAACCGGCAAGAGCCATATGGTTGACTTTTAAATTCCGTTAAGACATGCATGTCTATTCAAAGTAGTTGTAATAGTTGATGCTGGTGGACGACAACCATGAAGAGGCGCCATTGACCTTGACACCATACCGGTGATGATGGAGATCATGTTCGTGCTTGAAGATAGAGATCGGAAGCACAAGAAGAAAGGCCATATCATATCACATATTGCGAATTATATGTGATGTTAATCCTTTTATGCATCTTGTATTGCTTAGTTAACGATGGTAGCATTATAAGATGATCCCTCAAGCACAAAATTTCAAGTTTTAAAGTGTTCATCCTTAGTAAGCACCGTTGCTAAAGCTCGTTGTTTCGAAGCACCACGTGATGATCGGGTGTGTTAGATTCTGCAAGTGTATACAACGTGAGCAAGCCAGATTTGCTCATGCGAAATCTAAGGTTTGATCTTGACGAGCCTAGCATGTACAGACATGGTCTCGGAACACGGATCACCGAAAGGTAAAGCATGAGTCATATAGTAGATATGATAAACATGTTGATTGTTTGCCATTGAAGCTACATCAACTCTCGTGCTGATCGGTTTTAATGTGGTGGATTTGGTTCGTGTGATCACTAAAACAATTTGAGGTATATTGTTTTGAGTGGGAGTTCATCTAGATTAATTTAACTATTAGTTAGAACTCAATTTGTCATAAACTTAGTCTAAACTATTGCAAATATGTTGTGGATCAATGGCGGCCCCTACCATCAATTTTAATGCGTTCCTAGAGAAAGAAAAGTTGAAAAACAATGGAAGCAACTTCGCGGATTGGTTCCGCAATTTGAGGATTGTCCTCAATGCTGGTAATTTGACCTATGTGCTGGATGCACCGCTAGGTGACCCGCCTGCAGCTAATGCTACCGATGAGGTAAAGAATGTTTTCCTCACTCGGAAGAATCAGTACTCCACAGTGCAGTGTGCTATCTTGTATGGTTTGGATTCAGAGCTTCAGAAAAGGTTTGAGAACCATGACCCACATGATATTGTCCGTGAACTCAAAATGATATTTGAGGCTCACGCGGCAGTTGAGAGTTATGAGGCTTCTGAAAAGTTCTTTAACTGCAAGATGGAAGAGGGCAGCTCCGTCAGTGAGCATGTGCTTAAGATGTCTGGGAACACAAACAAACTCCAAAGCTTGGGTATAGTGATTCCTAATGCTTTGGGGATTCACCATGTCCTCCAATCACTACCACCAAGTTACACGAACTTTGTGATGAACTACAATATGCAAAACATGGACAAGTCGTTGCCCGAACTCTTTTCCATGTTAAAGTCTACCGAAGTGGAGATCAAGAAAGAGCACAAAGTGTTGTTGGTCAATAAGACCACAAATTCAAGAAGAAAGGCAAGTCTAAGAAAAAGGGAAACTTCAAGAAGGGCGGTAAGAAAGTTACCGCACCGGCAAAGAAGACCAAGGCTGGGCCTAAGGCTGATACTGAGTGCTTTTACTACAAGGGAGAAGGTCACTCGAAGCGGAATTGCCCAAAGTACTTGGCGGATTTAAGAACGACAACATCAAGAAGAAAGGTATATCGATATACATGTTATTGATGTGTATCTCACTAGTACTCGTAGTAGTGCCTGGGTATTTGATACTGGTTCGGTTGCTCATATTTGTAACTCGAAACAGGTACTGTAGAATAAACGGAAGCTAGCGAAGAAGGAGGTGACGATGCGCGTTGGAAATGGATCAAAGGTTAATGTGATCGCGGTCGGCACGCTACCTCTTCATCTACCATCGGGATTAGTTTTATACTTAAATAATTGTTATTTGGTGCCTGCGTTGAGCATGAACATTATATCCAGATCATGTTTATTGCGAGACGGTTACTTGTTTAAGTCCAAGAATAATGGTTGTTCGATTTATATGAGTAATATGTTTTATGCACATGCACCTTTGATAGATGGCATATTCTTATTGAATCTCGATTGTGGTAATACACACATTAATAACATTGAAGCTAAACGTTTGAAATTGAGCGATAACTCAACCTACATGTGGCACTGTCGTCTTGGTCATATTGGAGTGAAGCGTATGAAGAAACTCCATTCCGGTGGACTTCTTGAATCACTTGATTTCGAATCACTTGAAAGATGCGAAGCATGTCTGATGGGTAAAATGACTAAGAATCCATTTTCTGGTATGATGGAGCGAGCTACGAACTTATTGGAAATCATACATACCGATGTTTGTGGCCCAATGAGTGTAGCATCGCGCGGTGGTTATCGTTATGTTCTTACCTTCACGGATGATTTGAGTAGATATGTGTATATCTATTTCATGAAACATAAGTACGAAACTTTCGAGAAGTTTAAGGAATTTCAAAGTGAGGTAGAGAATCAACGTAACAAGAAGATTAAATTTCTACGATCTGATCGTGGAGGTGAATATCTAAGTTACGAGTTTGGAGAGCATTTGAAGAAATGCGGAATACTTTCACAATTGACACCGCCGGGAACACCACAGCGTAATGGTGTGTCCGAACGTCGTAATCGAATTCTCTTAGATATGGTTCGTTCTATGATGTCACTTACAGATTTACCGCTATCTTTTTGGGGTTATGCATTAGAAACAGCCGCATTCACTTTAAATGGGGCACCATCTAAATCCGTTGAAACGACACCGTATGAATTATGGTTTGGGAAGAAACCTAAATTGTTGTTCCTTAAAGTTTGGGGTTGCGAAGCTTATGTAAAGAATTTACAGCCCGACAAGCTTGAACCCAAAGCAGAAAAATGCGTCTTCATAGGATACCCGAAGGAAACTATTGGGTATACCTTCTATCATAGATCCGAGGGCAAAATCTTCGTTGCCAAGAATGGATCCTTTCTAGAGAAGGAGTTTCTCTCGAAAGAAGTGACTGGAAGGAAAGTACAACTCGATGAGGTTTTTGAACCTTCTCTCGAACTTGCGAGTAGCGCAGCACCGGAAGTAGTTCCTGTGGCGTCTGCACCAATAAGAGAGGAAGCTAATGATGTTGATCATGAAACTTCGGTTGAAGTTACTACAGAACCTTGCAGGTCAACGAGAACTCGTACCACTCCTGATTGGTATGATCTCGTTATGAGTGTCATGTTGGTGGACAACACCGATGACCCTGTGACATATGAGGAAGCGATGATGATCCCAGATTCCAATAAATGGCAAGAATCCATGAAATCCGAGATTGGATCCATGAACGAAAACCAAGTATGGACTTTGGTGGACTTACCGGATGGCTGGAAGGCTATCGAGAACAAATGGATTTTCAAGAAGAAAACAGATGCTGATGGTAATGTTACTGTCTATAAAGCTCGACTTGTCGCAAAAGGGTTTCGACAAATTCAATGTGTTGACTATGATGATACTTTCTCACCAGTATCGAAGCTAAAGTCTGTGAGGATTATGTTAGCAATCGCTGCATATTATGATTATGAGATATGGCAGATGGATGTCAAAACAGCGTTCCTCAATGGAGACATTGATGAAGAGTTGTATATGATGCAACCCAAAGGTTTTGTCGATCCTAAAGATGCTAACAAGGTATGCAAACTTCAACGGTCCATATATGGATTGAAGCAAGCATCTTGAAGTTGGAATCAACGTTTTGATAAGGTAATCAAAAGCTTTGGTTTTATACAAACTTATGAAGAAGCTTGTATTTACAAGAAAGGGAGTGGGAGCTCTGTAGCATTCTTAATACTATATGTAGATGACATATTGTTGATTGGGAATGATGTAGACCTTCTTAATAGTGTCAAGGATTATTTGAATAATAGTTTTTCAATGAAAGATCTTGGCGAAGCAGCTTACATATTAGGCATAAAGATTTATAGAGATAGATCGAGGCGCCTAATATCATTGTCACAGAGTACATATTTGGACAAAGTTCTAAAGAGGTTTGGAATGGAAGATAGCAAGAAAGGGTTCTTGCCCATGTTGCCCAATACGACCTTGAGTAAAAATCAAAGTCCAGCAACGACAGAAGATAGAGAAAGGATGAGTAAGACTCCCTATGCCTCAGCCATAGGATCTCTTATGTATGCCATGCTATGTACTAGACCCGACATTGCATATGTTGTTAGTTTGACTAGCAGATATCAAAGTGATCTAGGAGTGGAACATTGGACAACGGTCAAAAACATCCTTAAGTACTTGAGAAGAACTAAGGATATGGTTCTTTCTTATGGAGGTGATGAACAACTCGTTGTTAATGGTTACACCGATGCTAGTTGGAACACCGATCCGGATGATTCTAAATCTCAATCTGGATACGTATTTACTTTGAATGGTGCAGCAGTTAGCTAGAGGATGTAACATCCCAAAAATACTAAACTTGGAACATCAAACTCTAATCATCAAAATTAGGGTTAACAAAAACTTTTCTAAATAAAATTATGAATGCATGCATATGTGTATGCATTGATTTTGAATTCTTTTAAAACCACCTTGTTTGTTTGTTTCATTGCTTGTAAAATGTTTCTTAGGTGAAATAAACATCATCTAAAACATTTCCCACACTTTTCCTAAAGACAAGTAAATCAAAACACATATATTAAATGAATGGTCACTTTGACCAATTTAACTCCCATGCCTACTTTGGCTGTCTCAAACTTTCAGAACATAATGGAAACTTTTCTGGATCTTTGCACCCCTTGAATGTACTCATAACAAAGTATCAAGGCCCACTTTGTGATCATCCAGAAACTTTCAAATGCATAGTTTAAATGACAATTCAAAATTGAATCTTTATCATATGGGAAGATCCCACCTTTTCAAAACCCACTCAAACAAGCTCAACTTTCAAAACCCAAGCATCTGCAGACTCACCAGCACCAATCTAGCAAACCCACCAAAAATCTTTTCAAAATTCAAAACTTGATTTCATGCGGCCATTTCATCAAACAGGTTGCAGACACAAATCAAACAAACATCAAACACTATTGTGAGCAGTGATTCTTGCCTAAATGGTTCCCCATTTAGCTCACAACTAGCTCAGTAGATCATCTAGGAAGATTAACCAAGCACTAGCACCACTGTGAGCTTGCCATTGCCATCAATGGTGAACAGCCGAGCACACCCTTGCCACCCCATAGTCAACATCAAGCTAGGAGCAGCAGCAATCCTAGCCAGCATGTCTGGGAGGCAGCCCACTATCCACCGCGACTCACTGTCCCAGCCGCGAGCGTTGCCAAGCCCTGGACCACGCGCACGAACCGCGCCCAGACCGCCAGAGACCATGTCGAGCGTGCGCCAGAGCACCACCCTCGACCGAAGCCCACAGACCGCACGCCGCCCTCGCCGCATGCATACACAATCCCCACCCACCCAGGAGACCGCCAGACATCCCCGTTCGCCGCCTCGTGACGCATAGCCACCACTCGCCGTCGAAGACGCCGCCTCTGCCGCGCAGAGCATCGCCCGTTCCAGACCAAGCCACACCGCCCCATGCCTCGAAACCATGTCGTTGAGCATCGCCAGGAGACACCACACCGTCCCCTACCCTTGCCCATGCCAATAGCCGCCTGTAACACCGCCCCCGACGAGCTCACCGTGCGCCCCGACGGTCCCCTCGCTCGACTATAAATAGAGGCCACCCCCGCTCGATTTCTTCACACCATCTCACTCCCCTCTTCTCACTGATCGTGCCACACCATTCTCAGAGCAAGGCGAGCACCACCCCGCCGGAATTTCACCGGAGCCCGCCGCCTCTAGAGAAGAAGGGAGCCATCGATTTCATCCACCCCAGGAGCTGCCACGACCACCCTTGAGTTCGCCGTCGTCGACTTCGTCGTTCGCCCGCCTCGCCGACCCTCGCCAGCACCCCGGTGAGCCCCCATCACCCCCAATGGCCACGTTAGGTTTCGTTCTCGCCGGCGTTGTCTCGCGTCGATGATGACTCCCAGCCGTTGGATTAGAATCAGATCGAACGACCCATGTTGCCCCATACCGCTTCGCCCAGCCCCGTGTCACTGACGAGTGGGGACACCCACTTAAACAGCCCGCGGGAGCACTTCACTTAGCAGGCCGGCCCGTTAACTTTTCCCGCGCAGCCCAGTTATTCAAATTAAACTTTTTCCATTTCATTTCAAACTCACTTATGTACCTAACTTCAAAAATCAACCCAGATCGATTCAGTGCACCAAATTGAATGAAACCAATTTTGTTGGAAAGGTCTGTGAATGCTGAATCCAAGCCCGTTGGATTCAAGTCATTTGGATCTATAGATCACCCATGGTAAAAATAACAAGGCAGAAGCTTTTTTGCATTCAAACATTTTTCAAATTTAAACCATAATAGCTTTTGAGTTGATTCCAACTCTCAAAAATCACATTTAACCATACCTTTCAGAATATATAAAAATATATAGGTTTACTTGCAGAAATAATGTTCAAGTAATAAAAGAAGGCTACATAAGCATTTCTAGACACATTAATTAATTAAAATAAAAGGGTAAAACCTTATTAAATTGTGACACCACTTTAAATCACTTTCCCATGGACTACAATATGTGGTGATGACATGTGTCAACATGATCCCATGTTTGGTTTGGGAGAATATTAACTATTAAGTAGTTTATCAATGAGTAGAAATTACCTTTCTAAAAATAAAAGGAATTAAATCAAGCCTTAATCTTGTAATTTTAGAGATGATGCTAGATCATCTATAGGACCCTTGTGTGTGATGATTGCAAGTAGTTAATTATTGTTTGGTGATTGTGTACCTCGTATTTATTCATAGACGCTAGTACCGACCAAGGATACGAGGAGGAAGGAGGTCACTACGAAGAAGAAGCCGAGGAGAACTTCAACCACTGCTCTGCACAAGGCAAGCCTAATACTACTAGTTGAATGTGCAAGCTGATACTATACCAATGCAAGATAAAACTTGCAAGACATTCTACTTTAGCAAGCCTAATACTACTAGTTGAATGTGCAAGCTGATACTATACCAATGCAAGCTAAAACTTGCAAGACATTCTACTTTAGCAAGCCTAATACTACTAGTTGAATATGCAAGCTGATACTATACCAATGCAAGCTAAAAATTGCAAGACATTCTACTTTAGCAAGCCTAATACTACTAGTGAATGTGCAAGCTAACACTTGCAAGATACCCTACTGATGCAACAAACCCCTACTTGTTACTATGACTACTATATGCCTTAAGCATATGTGATCATACCCACTTGATAAACCAATCCTAGTTTTATTTGCAAGCTTCTTACTTTATTTCTTTATCAAAGCTTTAACTTAGAGTTTACTTAAGTGACTTGTAGATTCTAGAAAGATTCTGAAGGTTGCATAAAGAGCATAAAATTTGGCCTAAGTTAGAAACCTTGATATCAGCCTAAGATATAAGGTGTACTTAGTTAGAACTCCCCTAGTTTACCATCCCTCATTATTGCTTACCCCCACCTATAGATGCTAGTGCTAAGCATAAAACTTGATCAACTTTAGATGGGAATACTTGGTGAAAATGGTTATGAAAACCTTGGAATGATGGATCATTCTATTGAAATGGTTTGGACATGTGCTTCCAAACACCTGATTATTTTGGGTGATGAAAATGTTGAGGCATGAGCCTTAGCCCTTTATAAAACTGATGGTTGTCTGGATGCGATACCATTCCAATTTTATCGTACAACCACAATACCCGAATATTGGGTAGGGCTTGACTGGAAACTTATATACCTTAGTATTAGCTCCCTCATGGCCAAGGTCTGAGCTGAGGCTACCTTGTGAAGATTTTCCACCTGTGCAGTACCCAAGATGACAGTTGGTCATGGTTGGGAGGCCAAACTCACAGGAGAGGTGCTTATACTAGGGCGTGTAATTGAAAGGTTAGGATTGATTATCCGCATACTGAGTATGGTGAATTCAGGATTTGTTCCTGACGGATGTATCGAATGTTGTGGTGAAAGTGTACAATCTCTGTAGAGTGTCAAACTATTCGAATAGCCACGTCCGTGGTTATGGACAGTTGGAGTGGCCATACTATTCCCCCGTCAGACTTTTCAAAATGACTTGTGAAATGAACTAAGACTTTGACTTGACCCCAACAGGGTTGTGACATGAAATACAAGATCCCACTTAGGAGTTATAAAATTGTGACTAGCTTTAGAACTTAGTAGAGATAAGTCTAGCTTTTGGAAAACAACCCTAGAGCCTAGTGTCCTATTATCCAAAAACCCCTTTTACCTGTTAGTATTAGTTTGCGAGTACTTAAAGTGTACTCATGGATTTGTCCCTGGCTATTCCCATGGCCAGACTATGAAGAAGAGTACCTGGAAGATGGACCCCAGGAAGGTTACGACAACTAGGATCATCTCCCATCGTCAGCATTTCCTGTGAACTAGAAGATGGAGCTTCGCCTACGCTACCGTTATTATTACGTATTCCGCTGCTTGATGTTGTATTAAGAACTGGATCATGAGATCCCTATTTGTGTAAGAACTTATGTATCGTTTTTAAGGGATGATGTACTATGGTATCCAATTCTGTTATGTCTCGCAAAAATGGTAATCCTAGGATTGCGATGTGTGGCATAACAGGCATCTAGGATTGAAAAATCCTGGTGTTGATAGAGGAGTGCAAAGCAAAGCGTTGTGGCGAGATCTTCAACTTAATCGGAATACATAGCTGCTTCGAAGGCTTCACAAGAGGCGATATGGATGAAGGAGTTCATTACAGATATCGGTGTGGTTCCAAGTGCGCTGGACCCAATGTCCATCTACTATGATAACATGGGCGCCATAGCCAATGCGCAAGAACCAAGGTCACACAAGAAGCTGAAGCACATCAAGCTACGTTTTCACACTATTCGAGAGCATGTCCAAGATGGTGACATAAAGATTTGCGAAGTATACATAGATCTGAATGTGGCGGATCTGTTGACTAAACCTCTCCCGAGGGCAAAACATGAGCAACACCAAACCGCCACGGGTGTTCGGTATATTACCATGTAATCTAGATTAGTTGACTGTAGTGCAAGTGGGAGACTATTGGAGATATGCCCTAGAGGCAATAATAAAAGTGGTTATTATTATATCTTTGTGTTTATGATAAATGTTTACATTCATGCTATAATAGTATTAAATCAGAAACATTAATACTTGTGTGATTTGTAAACTAAATTAGAGTCCCTAGTAAAGCCTCTTTATAATACTAGCTTGTTGGTTAATAGATGATCGTGGTTTCTCGATCATGAACATTGAGATGTTATTAACAACAAGATCATATCATTAGGAGAATGGTATGATGGACATACTCCTATAGATAAGCATAGCATTAAGATCAAGTCATTTCAATAGTTCGTTTGCTATAAGCTTTCTGATACATAGTAACCTGATTCCTTCGACCATGAGATCATGCTAATCACCATCACCGGAAGGATGCTTTGATGACATCAAACACCACACCGTAAATGGGTGGCTATAAAGGTGGCATTGAGTGTTCGGAAAGTATGGGTTAAGGCACATGGATCAAGAGTGGGATTTGTCCATCCATATGACGGATATATATACTCTGGGCCCTCTCGGTGGAATGTCATCCAATTGGCTTGCAAGCATGTGACTGGCTCATAAGGTATCACATATCATGGGAACGAGAAAAGAGTACTTATCGGTAACGAGGTTGAACTAGGTATGTAGAGATACCGACGATCAAAACCTCGGATAAGTAAACTATCGCGAGACAAAGGGAAATTGGTATCGTATGTAAGTGGTTCATTCGATCGCAAAGTAATCGTAGAAATATGTGGGAGCCATATGAATTTCCAGATTCCTCTATTGGTTATTGGTCGGAGAAGTGTCTCGGTCATGTTCGCATAATTCACGAACCTTAGGGAGACACACTTAAGGATTCGATGTTGTTTAGTAGATATGGAATGTTAGTAGGGATACCGAATGTTGTTCGGAGTCTCGGATGGGATCCGGGATATCACGAGGAGATCCGGAATGGTCCGTAGAATAAGATTCATATAAGGAAAGTCCGATTCCGGAGTTCGGGAAAGATTCCGATGTTTTCATCGGAGAGGTTCTAGAAGGTTCTAGAAGGTTCACCGAACCTGAAGGGGAATGGACCATGAATGTGTCATGGGTAAGTGGAATGATTGGATCATATCCTAGGTCACTTGGTGTTAGGGATGCAGAAGTGGGACAATTGGGACAAGTGGGATACCACTTCTAGACTACTAGACTAACTCTAATTCAGGTGAGATAAGTGGGATAAGCGGGATATGTCAAATCTAGTTTATTGCACTTGGACCACTTAGTTTTGTGTTAGTCTAGTAGTCTAAAAGTGGTATCCCACTTGTCCCATTTGTCCCACTTCTGAATCCCTACTTGGTGTGGGCATTTGCAAGAGAGAATTAAAGCTCTAAATTGAAAGTCAAACGGGAAGTTTGAAAAGTCAAACTGGAACAATGGTTTCCTAGTGGGAGAAGAAACAAGTCCTTCTCTCAATCCAACTTGGGTTTGGGTTTGGGTTTGGATTCAAACCCACCCCTCCCAAGGCTGCCCCCTCTCATAAATAGAGGGAGAGGGCTGACCCAAAGCACACAAGAGCCAAGCCCTCCCCACACCCGCGTCGCCGCCGCCGCGCCCAAGCCACCGCCGCACCGCCGCCGCCGCCTCGTCACCGCCGCCGACACCTCCTCCTCCCGAACTTATAAACCCTAGATCTCCGGGAAACCCTAATCCACCATAACTCGCACCGGCTTAGGCGAAGCCCTGCGGGATCTTCCCTCTACTTCCGGCACCACTCCGTCGTGCTTCCGGAATCACGAGGGGAGAACTACAAGCTCCGCTGCCTGATGGAACAAGGGAGAGGAAGGTCTTCATCGAGTACCGAACGTGTGACCGACTGCGGAAGCGCTGCCGGAACGCAGCGCCGGAATGATCGTCTACGGGATCTTGAGATCGGCAAGTGTACGACTACATCACCCACGAGAATCTGTCGTTAATCGCTCTGGAATCTTCGAGGGTGAGTGCTTCTATCGACTCGTTGCTACAATCTAGTAGATAGATCTTGGCTTGTTTGTGTGCATGCGGTAGAATTTTTTGTTTTCCATGCTACGAAGCCCTACAGTAGAAACTCTAGAATATAACCAGAGTACACATATTTGTTCATATAAGCATAAGCATCCAAAGAAAGGTGTCTTAAGGGAAAGTAAATCCATGGATGGGTGCTACTGGGCACATCCCAGTTATGGGTAGCACCTCAGTAGCAACCAGCATAATAGTTGTTCCTCTATTATAAAGCCACAATTACAATCTTCCATTAATTAGATAATCAAATAATTTCCCTAAACGAGCTAGAAATTAGATATAATCTTACTATCATAATTGACAGAATAGATGGTCACTCAATTATATACAAACAAGCTATCAACTTGGCATATTTTCTTAAAGAAGAATCACCAAGTTGGTGAGCTACTAGCAGTCATGCTCCTTATGTTTTTATCCATCTGAGCATAAATTACCGATTCAAAGGAATTCTCAGAGATGCACCCAAGTGGGGTGTATATATGTTCATCGTAGAATAGTTAAAAGGATCAAGTAGTAGCTTTCCAAGCTCTTCAGTAAAGATCTCAGACTTTGCATCATTAACCCAAACAGGTGTTTACTAGTTTTGAAACTAGATAAGAACAAATCTATTGATGAACTTCTACATGGCATAATCCAAAGAATGGTAGCACCTCTGTAGAAGTTTTATCTTCCACCATATTCCAAATAAGATGTAGAAAATACACACATCTATACAAGAGTTGTTCAAATCATCTTCCTAACCATATTAGGAATCATTTATTTAAGCCATCTATCATAGGCCAGATACAACAAAGTTATCCAACCATAAGAAAGGAATCATTGTTTTAATCTGTGGTTCACAAGTATCAGGTCCATGTCATCTATCTAGTCCCAAGACTAGAAATCATATATGATATTCATCAGTATTTAAGCATACTATGAAACCATAAAGCCACCATGTATATCATGCATCACTTCTAATAACCACACCACCTTTTTACCATTGATAGGAAGGATATCAAGTCCTTAGGTACTAAATCACATATCTTATGCATAACTCCAGGAAGTAAATGACCACCAACATCATAGAAGTCACGGGTTAATTACAATATGTGAGCCACCAGATCAGCCACAACAAGTTAATCAACTACCACATAGCTAGAAGTACTACCGAGCATCTTCAACCACTAGCAAGCCAAAGGCCAACACATAAATGGCAAAACATGAAATTATCTGTCACATCCCAAAATTTTCCAAATTTTGAAATGTGAAAAATAAATAAACAAAATAAATAATTGATGAAATTTAGGGTGAAAAGAAACTTTTTGATTCCAAATGGAAACACCAAAACCCATCTTGAACAAACTTTGAATAAAAATGAATCCAACAAAATTCAATTCAAGTGAAATGCATTCATCAATGAATGTGTCTTGAAATTTAAACACTTGGAAAATTTAAACCAAAAACCCAAAAACCCTAATGGAAGAAAATCATTTCCAAGATATCTCAAAGACTATGAATTTGATCCATATAAAAATTCAGCAATAAACATTTATAAATGATCAAAATGATAAACAAAAATATTATAAGATCATAGAAATTGTTTTCACTTAATTTGGAGCCATGGATAAAAACTTATGAATTTAATATGGCAAAAGGAAATAATTTCCAAAGCTAATAAAGCCCCTAATTGAAAATCCATACCAAATTGTGAGAAAATTAATCCTAAAAGGATTTAAAAGGATAAACAAATATTATATAAAATTATACAAATTGAAATAACCAATTTTGGATCTATAAATAAAAAAGATATGGATTTTATAAGATAAATAAAGAAAGAAATAAATAAGGAATATTTAAAATCCAAATTAAATCTTGGCCAAATCCATAAACAAATGGAATAAAGATAATCCAAATCCAAATAAAATAAAGGGATACAGAATATTCAAATAAAAGTATATGGGATTAAAACCTATTCTAAATTATATTTAAATAGAGAAAAAATCCCTAAAGTAAATGATTAATTAAATCATGAGAAAATAATAAATTGGAATTTACCAAAATGGATTTAAAATTTATATAATTAACTTAAAAGGAATAAAAGAATTATTTGAATAAAAATTTATATGGGATTAAAACCATATTTGATTTTATGGAATAAAGACAAATGCCCAATTTAAATGATTAATAAATCATATTAAAATATTCTAAATAATTCAAAATGAATTATTTAACACACTATTGAATAAATAAAACCTACTGAAAAAGGTTTCATGAAAATTAGAATTCAACTAAGAGTTTGAAATTATAATTAAAATCTTATTTGAATAAAAACAAGTGCCTAATTTAAATAAAGAAGAAACCATAATTGAATAAAGGAATTATTCCAAAATGGTCTTTAAAAAAATACATTTATAAACAGTACTAAAATATATTGAAAGTTTGGAAAAGTTTGAATTAAAAAGAGGGTTGAAATCATTTGAATAAATTCAAAACAAAAAAGAAATCAGAAAAAGAAAAGGAAACAGAATAAAAAAAGGGGAAACAACCCAGCCCATCTAACCCTAGCCCAACCAAGCGAGCTCACCTCCCTCTCTCTCCCCGCGCGAAGCGTTTTTCTACTCAAACCCACACCCTCTCGGCTACTAACGCTTGGACCCCACTTGCACCTCCTCTCTCTTTCGCTGACCACCAGGTCCCACTGCCTAGTCATCGTCTTCAACCTCCACTGACCCCGCCCTCACCTCGTGCCATTTTCTGGCCGCGGTTAATTCGCTTCAATTCGCATCAATGACGACTTTAATCCCTCTAGAGACCACGCCCTACTAAACGCCTGTCTCCCCTCACCATTTCCCCTCGCTCGCTCGCACCAGATCCCCTCCATACTGCCTCGATTTCACCCTCGAACCCCACTGTCTCTGACGAGCCACCGTGGCAATTCCGGCCAGCCCCGACCCCCCACTGCCCCTGACTTACCCGAGCATGCTCGCCAGTGTCACCCGCATCTACCATTAACCCTAGCTTGTCCGCGCGTGTCCCCTAACATCGGCAACGATGACGACAGAGCGCCGCCACCGACTGTCGCGACTCCGTTGAACCTCTCTGGTACTACCTAAACCCTCCTTTCTCTCTGATTGTTGCTACCGAGTTTGCCAATCTCCTACGCGTCTAACATCACCTTTTATTTGTTCTGGCATGCACCGTAGCCTTGCCTCCATTGACGAACAGATGAGCCCGACGCCTTCGTGAACTCCGGCGAGCAATCCTCTTTGTTCCTGTGCGCCCCTTCAGCTACGACTACCACCTCGAGCTTCAGCACGTCGGGACGAACCCAGAAAGCAACCTCTCCCTCTCCCGTGCTTCCTAAATCGTCGGCAACGCCACAGCCAGAGTGCCGCCGCCGCACAGCCGCTGCCAGCGCCGCCCATCTTAGGTCACAACTTTGTCAACCGTTAGATTCAAATCGTAAGGACACGTTAGATCCACTTAAACAAAAGGGTATGTTTTATCTGTGTCGCACGATCCTCTTTTAATCGAACGCACCACACCACTCGATCCACACGAACCGGTATCAGCCAATAGAAATGCTCCACGTGGCCAGTGTTTTGTTTTAAAAACAGAAATGTTCTATTAGATGTATGATTTTGTAAAAATCATAACTTTAAATCTACACGTCCAAATTTTGCAAACTTTATATCATTGGAATCAAGAGAAAGAATACTTTGCAACCATGCCCTTTTTTTAGTGAATTGCTTCTCTAAATTTGGTTGTTTTTGCAGAAACAGATGTAGGGCTAATTTGAGTATAAAAATTATTCTAAAAATGTTTTTAGAGTAAAATCTTTTGTAAATGGTTTGTTTTGAACCTACTGACCATAGAAACGAACTCTTGGATTTAAAAATATATTTTGTGACACTTAGGAATTATTGTTAAATAAAAATGTTGATTATGATTTAAAAATGCTTTTTGAGTAAAACCTTTTGAAAATGGGTTAAATTAAACTCTCTGACCCTAAACACCAAGTTTTAAGATTTAAAAATATATTTGGTGAACCCTAGAAAATTATTACTTTGTTTAAAGCATGTCCAACAAAATAAAATATTGCTTTGATTTAAAAAAAATGGTTTTTAGGTGAAACTTTTTGCAAATAATTTAATATTAAACACTTGAACTTAAAACACTAACATTTGTGTTTAAAAATATATTTGTCAAACACTAGAAATTATTCTTTGATTTAAATCATTTCTAGCAAAACAAAAATGATTTAAATGGCCACTTTCACTAACTTGTTATCAAATGGTTTTGCCACTTTTATAAATGACCAATAGGTGTTTTAAAATGTTTATAACCTATTAGAAACCACCTTTCCAAATAAAAAAATATTTTGCATGCTTGCATGCATTGTTTTGTTTTTATTATTTTATGTGATGAATTGTTTGAATGCTAGATTGAATTTGTGCCTTGATTGAATTGTTGTGAAATTTGAGGAGTGCGACAATTGCAAGATCAAGGAGTGAATCTATATTCTCTACTAAAAAGGCAAGTGGTGCTTCATACTTTTGTCCCATTATTTTCACTATGCATTAGTGATATTCTGAGCAGGACTTGCATGGAATTTTACTAAGTATGCCATGCCATGGGAAATCCTAGTATATGACGCCTTAGTAGAATATTCCCTAAGTTAAGATCCCTACTACTATCATGCTTATCTTAGCTAGTAGAAAACAAGGGTGGATTATATTCATGCTATGAAATATTTCTAAGTCTATGACTTGTGTTTTGTTTAATAAAACAACTATGTGAATGAATCACCTGGGTGGAATGGTGAGAATGGTTTATGTCGAGTGGTTACACATGGCCCCATATTTATGGCCCCATATGTTGAGTCTTGTGGGGAAAGTGCACCACCTCTCGAGAGAGTAAAATCTAAGTACTTAGCCGTGTCCCCGGCAATGGACAATTTGAGCATCAAGACATGGAAGCTATCAAGGATCTCCTCATCCCAATTTCTAAGTTAAAAGCTTGTGGTTGAACAAGGGTTAAAGGATCTTCAATCATTGATTGGTAGATGCCTTGGGTGATTTTGACAAATAAAAACTTAGTGTTTTCAAATGATAAAGAAAATCTATTTTGAGCAAAGCAAGCCTAAGCTCCACTTAGTCAAATGCATATAGATGATAGATACCACTATTCTACCATAGTATCACTTGCCAATACAATTAAATTGTATTGACCCTTGTGGCTATAACTTATTATGTTGCATGTTTGTTTGATGTTAGTGAAGTGTGTTGAATAGGATTACAAGTCTACAACCAACATGACTGCATGTGGCACTTTGAAGATGAAGGATTCCATGCTATAGTTATATCTGCTGCATTGTAATGAGATAGCCAAATGAGCTCTAAGATGTAATGAATTATTTTATTCCTGGTTATAAAGTTGTATTATGACCTTTGTTTCTTGATATTACATCTTAAACTGTGGATTCTAGCGATTGATCCAGGGACTAGCATTGTAAACACAGGTATCTCTGCCTTATCAGGTTGGGACCTCTACAGATGGTATCAGAGCACTGTGTTGCCTATAGGATTGGAACCCTAGGATTGGACAAAACCCTATAGAAAAATAGGAGTTGTATTTGTTCCAAACTTATTTACAAACAATCTAGTAAACTATTTCCTCAACCTTTTTGGTTTTGATTCTACATCTTTTCCTTTTCAACTTGATGGACAAAGCCTCCACCATGAGCAAAGACTTCACCAACACCAATGACTTCAACTTTATTTTCATCAAGGACTTCAACTTGGACATCACTAACGACTACAAGTGAGACAAGAATGTTACTCAAGACTTGAAGACTAAAGAAACATAACATAGAAAGAATCAGCATCACCTTTGAAGTTTTGTGACCAAGATGCAAGAATTTTTCCAAGGAAACCATGATCTTATTCATGAAGAAACAACCAAGAAGAATGAAATGATCTCAAGAAAATCCCATAGTTGGACCACCATACTAGTGATTAGATTAAACCCACCAACTTGTGTGGTGTAGCAAAAATATTTTGTTGCCTAAAAATGTGCTTGAACCTTGTTGTTTCTGTGGAATGTTTGTTTGTGATTGCTTGCACATTGCTTGTGTGAATTGTTGCGTGTGATTAGAATTCTTCCCTAGAAATATTTTTGCCTAATCTAATCCCAATCCAACCGAAACAGATGACTTCTCCAAGAGACTCCAACATCAAGGATGGTGACAACAATAACCAAGAGATGCACATGAGAGAACAACTTCTAGCAACCCAAGCCTAGTTGAATCAAGTGACAACTCAGTTTTTAGCCAACAACAATGAGTTGGACCCAACCATGCAAAAGTTTTTGTAAATCCAATCCCAATTGTTACAAAGGATGACCAATCAAATGATCAACATGATAAGCAACTCTTCCCAAGGATATTGTGACAA
Source organism: Avena sativa (assembly GCA_916181665.1). Taxonomy (NCBI): domain Eukaryota; kingdom Viridiplantae; phylum Streptophyta; class Magnoliopsida; order Poales; family Poaceae; genus Avena; species Avena sativa. The sequence goes on along the minus strand of OV702284.1, from coordinate 261,470,627 downwards.
CAATGATATCAAGGATGATATTATAGAAGGAACTCAAGCTTGAAATATTTGTGGAGACATAGGCCACACTTATAAATATCATGTGGACCAATGCCCTAATTGTGAAGAGAAACATCCAACTAAACAATGCCCCACATCTCAAGTGACTTGTTTCCTATGTGAAAGAAATGATCATGTTCCTATCCAATGCCCCATCTATCCCACAGTCCAACAAATGAAGCAAGATGGAATGCATCAAATGTTTGGAAACCTCCATAAGGGAAAAACTTCTACCAAGAAAGATGAAGGCAAAGTCAGAACCATGCCTCATAAGGCCAAATCCAAAGTGACCACAAAGTGTTGCTACTCTTGTGAAGAAGAAGGTCATATCTGTAGTAACTGCCCCAAGAAGAGAGAAAGATTTCCCACCTTTGAGGTGAAATATGAAGAGCATGAACTGGAAGAACTCCTAGCTTTGGAGAGACCCAAAAAGAATAAGAAGGACAAAATACAAGTGCAATGTTACAATTGCAAAGAGATAGGACACTATGCCAGTGATTGCCCAGAAAAGAAGAAGAACCAAGGAAACAAACAAGAAGCAATGATACCAAAGAAAAAGAAGGATATTAGCCAAGTGATGTGTTTCAAATGCAAAGAGCTAGGCCATTATGCAAACAAGTGTCCACAGAAGATACATCAAGATCCTAAGTAAGCCAAGATGTAATCTGGTTGAAAACTTTTTTTATGGGTGGTAGTACCCTAGTTGACATGAAGCCAACTTGTAACCTCTATCCTTCCCAAATCTCGGGACGAGATTTCTTTTAAGGGTGGTAGCCTGTCACATCCCAAAATTTTCCAAATTTTGAAATGTGAAAAATAAATAAACAAAATAAATAATTGATGAAAGTTAGGGTGAAAAGAAACTTTTTGATTCCAAATGGAAACACCAAAACCCATCTTGAACAAACTTTGAATAAAAAGGAATCCAACAAAATTCAACTCAAGTGAAATGCATTCATCAATGAATGTATCTTGAAATTTAAACACTTGGAAAAGTTAAACCAAAAACCCAAAAACCCTAATGGAAGAAAATCATTTCCAAGATCTCTCAAAGACTATGAATTTGATCCATATAAAAATTGAGCAATAAACATTTATAAATGATCAAAATGATAAACAAAAATATTCTAAGATCATAGAAATTGTTTTCACTTAATTTAGAGCCATGGATAAAAACTTATGAATTTAATATGGCAAAAGGAAATAATATCCAAAGCTAATAAAGCTCCTAATTAAAAATCCATAACAAATTGTGAGAAAATTAATCCTAAAAGGATTTAAAAGGATAAACAAATATTATATAAAATTATACAAATTGAAATCACCAATTTTGGATCTATAAATAAAAAAGATATGGATTTTATAAGATAAAGAAAGAAAGAAATAAGGAATATTTAAAAGCCAAATTAAATCTTGGCCAAATCCATAAACAAATGGAATAAAGATAATCCAAATCCAAATAAAATAAAGGGATAAAGAATATTCAAATAAAAGTATATGGGATTAAAACATATTCTAAATTATATTTAAATAGAGACAAAATCCCTAAAGTAAATGATTAATTAAATCATGAGAAAATAATAAATTGGAATTTACCAAAATGGATTTAAAAGTTATCTAATTAACTTAAAAGGAATAAAAGAATTATTTGAATAAAAATTTATATGGGATTAAAACCATATTTGATTTTATTGGAATAAAGACAAATGCCCAATTTAAATGATTAATAAATCATATTAAAATATTCTAAATAATTCAAAATGAATTATTTAACACACTATTTAATAAATAAAACCTACTGAAAAAGGTTTCATGAAAATTAGAATTCAAATAAGAGTTTGAAATTATAATTAAAATCTTATTTGAATAAAAACAAGTGCCTAATTTAAATAAAGAATAAACCATAATTGAATAAAGGAATTATTCCAAAATGGTCTTTAAAAAAATACATTTATAAACAGTACTAAAATATATTGAAAGTTTGGAAAAGTTTGAATTAAAAAGAGGGTTGAAATCATTTGAATAAATTCAAAACAGAAAAAGAAATCAGAAAAAGAAAAGGAAACAGAATAAAAAAAGGGGAAACAACTCAGCCCATCTAACCCTAGCCCAACTGGCCCAGCGAGCCCACCTCCCTCTCTCTCCCCGCGCGAAGCATTTTTATACTCAAACCCACACCCTCTCGGCTACTGACACTTGGACCCCACTTGCACCTCCTCTGTCTTTCGCTGACCACCAGGTCCCACTGCCCAGTCATCGTCTTCAACTTCCACTGACCCCGCCCTCACCTCGTGCCATTTTCTGGCCGCGGTTAATTCGCTTCAATTCACATCAATGACGGCTTTAATCCCTCCAGAGACCACGCCCTACTAAACGCCTGTCTCCCCTCACCATTTCCCCTCGCTCGCTCGCACCAGATCGCCTCCAGGATGCCTCGATTTCAACCTCGAACCCCACTGTCTCCGACGAGCCACCGTGGCAATTCCGGCCAGCCCCGACCCCCCCACTGCCCCTGACTTACCCGAGCATGCTCGCTAGTGTCACCCGCATCTACCAGTGGACCTAGCTCGTCCGCGCGTGTCCCCTAACGTCGGCAACGACGACGACAGAGCACCGCCCCCGACTGTCGCGACTCCGTCGAACCTCTCCGGTACTACCTCAACCCCCCTTTATCTCTGATTGTTGCTACCGAGTTTGCCAATCTTCTACACGTCTAACAAAACCTTTTATTTGTTCTGGCGTGCATCGTAGCCTCGCCTCCGTCGACGAACAGACGAGCCCGACGCCTTCATGAACTCCGGCGAGCAATCCTCTTCGTTCCCGTGCGCCCCTTAAGCTACGACTACCACCTCGAGCTTCAGCACATCGCGACGAACCCAGTAAGCAACCTCTCCCTCTACCGCGCTTCCTAAATCGTCGGCAACGCCACCGCCAGACCGCCGCCGCACAGCCGCCGCTAGCGTCGCCCATCTTAGGTCACAACTCTGTCAGCCGTTAGATTCAAATCGTAAGGACATGTTAGATCTACTTAAACGGAAGGGTACGTTTGATCTGTGCCGCACGATCCTCTTTTAATCCAATGCAGCACACTGCTCGATCCACACGAACCGGTATCAGCCTATAGAAATGCACCACGTGGCTAGTGTTTTGTTTTAAAAACAGAAATGTTCTATTAGGTGTATGATTTTGTAAAATTCATAACATTAAATATAAACGTCCAAATTTTGCAAACTTTATATCATTGGAATCAAGAGAAATAATACTTTGCAACCATGCCCTTTGTTTAGTGAATTGCTTCTGTAAATTTGGTTGTTTTGCAGAAACAAGTGTAGGCCTAATTTGAGTATAAAAATTATTCTAAAAATGTCTTTAGGGTAAAATCTTTTTTAAATGGTTTGTTTTGAACCTACTGACCATAGAAAACAACTCTTGGATTTAAAAATATATTTTGTGACACTTAGGAATTATTCCTTTGAATAAAAGCATTTCTAGTTAAATAAAAATGTTGATTATGATTTAAAAATGCTTTTTGAGTAAAACCTTTTGAAAATGGGTTAAATTAAACTCTCTAACCCTAAACACCAAGTTTTAGGATTTAAAAATATAGTTGGTGAACCCTATAAAATTATTACTTTGTTTAAAGGCATTTCCAACAAAATAAAATATTGCTTTGATTTTTTTAAAAATGGTTTTTAGGTGAAACCTTTTGCAAATGGTTTAATATTAAACACTTGACCTTAAAACACTAACTTTTGTGTTTAAAAATATATTTGTCAAACACTAGAAATTATTCTTTGATTTAAATCATTTCTAGCAAAACAAAAATGATTTAAATAGCCACTTTCACTAACTTGTTATCAAATGGTTTTGCCACTTTTATAAATGACCAATAGGTGTTTTAAAATGTTTATAACCTATTAGAAACAACCTTTCCAAATAAAACAATCTTTTGCATGCTTGCATGCATTGTTTTATTTTTATTATTTTATGTGTGATGAATTGTTTGAATGCTAGATTGAATTTGTGCCTTGATTGAATTGTAGTGAAATTTGAAGAGTGTGACAATTGCAAGATCAAGGAGTGAATCTATATTCTCTACTAATAATTCAAGTGGTGCTTCATACTTTTGTCCCATTATTTTTAATATGCATTAGTGATATTTTGAGCAGGACTTGCATAGAATTTTACTAAGTATGCTATGCCATGGGAAATCCTAGTAGATGATGCCTTAGTAGAATATTCCCTAAGTTAAGATCCCTACTACTATCATGCTTAGCTTAGCTAGTAGAAAACAAGGGTGGATTATATTCATGCTATGAAATATTTGTAAGTCTATGACTTGTGTTTTGTTTAATATAACAACTATGTGAATGAATCACCTGGGTGGAATGGTGAGAATGATTTATGTTGAGTGGTTACACATAGCCCCATATTTATGGCCTACCCTAGTGTATCTCACTTGTGGAATGCCACCCAAGAACAAAGAGGTATGAGATGCCATATGTTAAGAAGCTTCTAGTGCAGCCACATGGCATTATGGGCTCTGCCTAGATCACATAGATTGCAATAACTTAGCCAAATGGATAGTTGGTGGTAGGGGGTGATAGGTTTGGAGCGCTTCCATTTTGGTCTAAGGGAAGGCTTCTGAAAGATCTTGTCTCGATGCATGTCGAGTCTTGTGGGGAAAGTGCACCACCTCTCGAGAGAGTAAAATCTAAGTACTTAGCCGTGTCCCCGGCAATGGACAATTTGAGCATCAAGACATGGAAGCTATCAAGGATCTCCTCATCCCAATTTCTAAGTTAAAATCTTGTGGTTGAACAAGGGTTAAAGGATCTTCAATCATTGATTGGTAGATACCTTGGGTGATTTTGACAAATAAAAACTTAGTGTTTTCAAATGATAAGGAAAATATATTTTGAGCAAAGCAAGCCTAAGCTCCACTTAGCCAAATGCATATAGATGATAGATACCACTATTCTACCATAGTATCACTTGCCAATACAATTAAAATGTATTGACCCTTGTGGCTGTAACTTATTATGTTGTAGGTTTGTTTGATGTTAGTGAAGTGTGTTGAATAGGATTACAAGTCTACAACCAACATGACTGCCCGTGGCACTTTGAAGATGAAGGACTCCATGCTATAGTTATATCTGCTGCATTGTAATGAGATAGCCAAATGAGCTATGTAAGATGTAATGAATTATTTTATTCCTGGTTATAAAGTTGTATTATGACCTTTGTTTCTTGATATTACATCTTAAACTATGGATTCTAGCTATTGATCCAGGGACTAGCATTGTAAACACAGGGATCTCTACCTTATCAGGTTGGAACCTCTACATTATCTAGCTCAATTCAATTTAACCACTGGCCACAGATAATTTAACAGTAAGATGAACCCTAGAACAGAGTCTTAGCACTAATTAGGATAGTCATATCACCACATAGAGGGATCTAGAGAGGAACCGACAGAGGAAGGAGAAGCATGGTTTACCTATGGTCCTCCCTAGATACTAGAAGAGGAAGAAGATCGGCAATGAATCACACGGCGGCACGGGAGCACCTGAGGGCATTGCAACGCGCGCCAATCCGTGGTCGTGGTGGCCACGGGAGAAGAAGGCAGCACCAACCAGCACCATTGCACCATCCATGCACTCGGTCAACACCATAAGTGCATCGGAGCACCACATCATCGACAATAGCGCAAACCCTAGCCACTAGAGAGAGATAGGAGCGCGACCAGGAGAGGGATCGAGCATCAAATCGAGTTGGGCCCATCGACGCAGCATCGTCGACAACGTCATCTCACACCACGATGGCGGCTATGGTGGACAGAGTCGACCAGAATCGGAGGGCGGCGGTGGAGGCGCCATGGGGTCACCTGGGAGAGAGAGGGATGCGATCGAGGGGAGGACGGAAGCGAGTGAGGGTCAGGATCGACCGGACCTTGTGGTCTAGCCCAACCCTATGTGATGGACTGGGTATTGGGCTGGACTGGCCCAAGAATCGGTCCCAGTGTATAAAAGAAAGAGAATTGAATTAAACCAAATATGGAAGTTCCAAAAATGCCCTTAGGAATCTTTCAACTCTAGAAAAATATAGAAAAAAATCCTAAAAATGCATATAATATATCGAAGTGATCACAAAAATAATTTCTACCAAAGAAAAATATAACTACAATTATTTGAGTTAAATAAAATGCCACTAAATATTAAGACTACTTAAATCCTAAGTGAAATTTAAGAAAACAAGGAAAAGTCCTAAAAATAAATAAAAATCATTTTTGTATATGAAATAAATCTATCATTTTATAAAATGCTACTTTAAATTTTTACAAATAGACTTTAAAGAAAATATTTAAGAGCATGTAATCCTTTATGGATTTTTATACAAATAATAATATCTCTCAAAAACAAATAAATAAATCATTTTTAAGATCTTAAATAAATATATTTTACAATAAAAATATTAAAAACATTTCAAGATTCCACAGTAATAAATCTTATTTATTAAAATAAAAAATACTTCCTTTGTAAACTCTTTAGACTCATCTCTTAAACAAGAAATAATCATATGTACTTATAAAATATTACTATCTTAAAAAGAACCCTTTAAGTCTAATCACTAAGTATAAAACCATAATTATGATAAAATTAAAGTTTAAACTATTAACTTTATAATACTCCTTAAGAACTTTAAATCCAATTTAAACCAACAATCTTTAAAATAACATTATACATCATTCATCTATATTATGGGTGAATGATCTTATATCTTATTCATTATTAACATGACTTCAAATCCTAACAAATTACTAAGATCATCTAATTATGCTCCCATTAATAAGTTGCATATTATTTCATAATAACACATCAAATTTCAAACTCATCATTCACTTAAATTGAAAGTGAATGATCCCACATTCATAATTATACTTACCAAAACCCTAAAACTTGATAATGTTCTAAAAACATTACACCTTAAGATTCACTTCTAGTTTTATAGTTAACTTTGGTATAAACAATCATAAACATCTTATCTTAAGTATATTAATGTTTTTATAGTTAACTTTGGTCACATATACAACCAATTAAAGTATAATAACTCAACATCATTTGTACCTATCAAAAATCTTAATGTAAATCATAATAAACTTCAAGATTGATTAAGCTAACCTAAACACTAGTTTCTTCAAAAGTTATTCTTTCTGCCACTTCAAACCAGAAATCCATAATAGTTTATTTTAACTCTTCACCACCTAAAATATGAACTATCGTAATAGTTATGTAATATCAATTAATCTCAATTATATAGTATTGTTATACTATATTTTAATGTCATGTGTGTTAGTCTTAAGTTTCTTTTAGATATATTATCTTGTGAAGTAAACCTAAAGACACATCAAATCTTAAAGAAATCACCTAAGTTCAATTCACTTACGCTATTGGGAATTCACCTCGGGAATTTTATAAAATGCATACAATTACTTATGCATAATAGCATATTGCTTCTTTAAACATTAGTCCTTACCAGACGAATGATGTTGTTTTCAGATATTGGATCTTCTATTGTCTTGAAGACAGTGAATGCATAATATTGCAATCACAAAAGGCAAGTTCACACTTGCTCATGTCTTTGGTTATTTTCTATCAAATATTTGAAACTCCAATGTTTTTATCACCTGCATTTCGAAAAGGTCAGAAAACCGTATTTTCATAATTAATATGAGCTATTGGTTACTGTTCTAGGGTGATCAATTAATCTATTAAGACCGCAATGGAAACCACATTGTACGATAATATATCATCTAGGACTTAACAACCAATGTTGCTAGTGATTCTTGCGCTGTATAATACGCATTAACCATGAGATTTGGAATGGGACAGAGAAGTCAGATGGATCTTCTTCCTTTCATATGTTGCCAGATGCGCATGCCATGGCTGAACTCCTTGGGCGTGTGTTATAATCCATAGAGAAGTATACATCATAAGGGTGGGATCCCTCAACGTCCCACGATAGTTCTGGCATCTGAACGGTCTGTACTATCCATTGCCATAATCCATTATGTGGGCATGGCGTACACCAAGGGGACATGCGGGGTCACGAAGAAGGGAAGTGATCGTCTTGGATCTTAGTATGGGCCTTATACCATGGAAGTGTGAATGATCCTATAACTCGTATGTGCAACAAAGCTAAGTTCTCTCATGGGTAAAGCAACGCACCTCTACAGAGTGTAAAATTATGACATGTTACTCCTTGTTCCAGAAAGCACCTACGAACACGGCAGAAAAGAAACTCCACGAAAGTTCTGGTAAACCTGTGAAGGCCGACGTACATAGCTTTTTAGAATAAAAGCAACCTTTGAATAAATGTTTACGAAACCTTCATAGCCTACGACCTACGGTATGTGGATGTAATTAGTGCATCAAATACTCCTTTTTAGTAAACTTGCTGAGTACGCTCGTACTCAACTGTATCTTCTTAACCCTTACTAGATTCTAAAGCCATGGAAGACATCATCAACATCAAGTGATGCTGAAGAGAATACATCAAAAGTCTAAAGTTCTTCAAAAAAGACAATGAAGTCTACATACATCAACTGAAGTGAAGACGAAGTTCTTGATTAGATAGGTGCATAATCTCTAGACCTAGAACCTACTTATGTAGAACATTGTTATAGTAGCAGTTGCAATCCAGATAGTTAGGTACTAGTCTTATAAGTGTGATATTTATGAGCTGTTAGTTCTAGTTCTCCTTTGTAAGAAGTTGCTTTCTCTCTCTATAACCTAGAATATTCTCTAAATCTTTTGTAAAGAGTCGAGTTGTAACCTACAGTCATGTCTTGGACCTGCTATGTTTCTGTTGTACCACTCTGAGGGATGTAATACTAGTGGAACATTGTTTCATTGGTGTTATGTCAACAACTATAATGTACTACATCATACAGTGGTATACTGGGTCACCGCACTTCGCTTGGAACTGAAAGAATAACAAGAAACATGATTAAGAGGAGAAAGAGCAAAGCAGCGGATCTAAAAGAGCAAAACAGCGGATCTAAAGGAGCAAAAAAAACAAAGATGTGTATAGAAGATGAGGACCAAACCTACGGGGACAAGCCAACGGCGGGCCTGCGCAAGATCCAGCGCAGCGGGGCTAAGAAAGATCCAGCGCGACTGGGTCGTGCAAGATCCGGCGAGCCAACGGCTACCCGGTTGAGATGATACGCGTGGAGTTCTTGAGTTGGAGGTGTTTGTGTCAGGTGGGGACTGATAATGGGATTAGTTGCTAGGGTTCCTCTGTATTATATAGAGTGGGGAGTAGGGAGTAGCAAGTATGGGCCATTTGAGCAAGTGATATCTAGGCATCCAGCCTTTTGGTCAGCATTAAGGGCTCATAAAGAAATTGTTTAAAACTTTTCTTCTACATGTAGCCGCACACGAGAAGGATTGGAGGAGGCGGACGGTCTTTCTTTAATTGCGGGAGATGATTCTTTAAAAAATAAAAATTGTGGGAGAGGAAGAGGAAAATATTCATTCTGGTTCTATGATAAAAAATGTAAACAACCGAGTTTAACCCGCAACAACTTGTGATTGGTGGGTCTCACCAGTTACGGTGATGCATTTGACTAGTTAGCACAACGCTTACCATCCACGACATAATCGTAACAGCATCCATTAAACTACCGTGACATTCGGTGGCGCCGGACATTCCAATCACGTATAATGACACCATAATCAGCCAGTATGGAGTGTGCCATGGCGTATAATTGGCCGTCGTAATAGAATGATGCCGCGACAGCCCATTCACCGTGTGACCAACTTTTGCCGATTCTTTTTTGCTCATGCCGCCCCAAAAATCCAATGGGTATGAGAGGTATTTTTTGGAGTGTATGTTGCTTTGGATGGCCAAGTTGCAGAGACAATTAGATTAATATGAGCACATGTGAAAACATATAGATTTATAACATCACATCAATCCTAAAAATGCAATTCGATCTATGGTGAGGATGGTGTTAAGAAGATATCATGTACAAGATATGCATGGATCCTAACTTTTCAAACTTATTTCCTGACAGAAAGTTAACAAAAAAATTATTGACGGAAAAGATGAATAGTAGGAAGGAGTAGGGAAAAGTACTGCTATTTGTAGGGTGTTTATATTTTGCATGGTCTCGGCCACAAACTGAATGTCATATACCACTGGTCTTCAGATGTCACACGGTTAAATGCTTAGTAACAATAAAATACACTTAATGAAAAAATGCAATGTTCAATCATGCTTCCACACAAGGCATAAATATTAGTTGCACCCCTTTTCCATATCGTCAATGATATATATAAATTTAATATAATGGTGATTAAATCAAATAATTACTTTTGGATGGCAACTAATTTGTACATAAACCACTACTGATTTTTATTTTGCATTGTGTATTTTGGTTCCCATGATTTTTCTATAACTTCTAATGTCACCTAATTAATGACACACTAGAAAATATAATAAATAGTTAAGGAAAATAGTATATCATTATGAAAATATCTAGCTGAGTAGAATCGTAACATGCTGGTCTCACTCTACTAGCTTCATATGTATAACATAAACGTGTGCTCCTTATCGACCCAATAGAACTTGGTTGTATCTTAGGATTTCTGACTACTTACAAATCAAAAATCGATCCGAACATCAAATATTTGTGTTTGTTGACATCATCGATGACATTGCCTCATGAAACATATTACAATTATTGTGCAACCTGACTCTCGCATCTTGCGTTCTATTCAGACATGTATGGGTTTATATCATGCTAGCTATTCACCATTTTATCTTTATTTGGTTGATGTTGAGAAATAGCATACTTATACCGAGGACAATATGGCTAAAATAGGTTGGACAGGGTATTGAGTTGATGCACTAGCTAACTCAATTAGAAGCCCGAACTTATGGAATGGCTATGCAATGTATTATATTCTCAACACTTCTCATGTCTAGGTTATTTTAGTTCTTAGTGTGGGTTCGATGTTGCTTGGTAGCAGAATCTTTTTTAATACTTTGAGCACAGTCTTGAACTTAACACATTTTGGCTCTGATATCATATTGAATTGATGCACTATCCAACTCAACAAAAAATCCAAATTGATGGAAAGGGCTATGCAATCTATTATACTCTCGATACATGGAATGATCAATGTCACTTAAGGGAGACTCTTTATCACGTCTTGCTCCAGTGCCCTGCTGGGGGAGGGGTGGGGGACATGCTTTGCGACATGATTAACTCTTGAGAGATATTGCAGATGATCAAGATGCTGATTCGTTGAGGGTATTGAAGATCCCATGGATAGGCTTCGACAACTGCACGACATATGGACTTATTTGTGTCATGCTTTTCGGTGATTTTAAAAGCTTGTAGTCTTGATGATAGTTTCCGGTTGGTATTCTGGGATACCTGGAGTTTGCTTGTGATTGCTCATGGTGCCTTGTAATATGTTGCTGGAGGTCCATGCTTTTCTCCTTTTTAGTTTTCCCTTTTTTTGCACTTTGTATAAAACCGTGGTGGTTTTATTAATGGAAATTGACGAGGGGATACTCATTTGGTAAAAAAAATTACTACGGTACAATTGTATTTTTTCTCAACCATGTAGAGAAACGTTTACCCGTAAAAAATGTAGAGAAACATTGTACTCCCTTCGACCCATATAAGTTGCAAATTTGTCTAGATTTGGATGAATCTAGACACTATTTAGTATATAGGTTCATTCAAATTTTGACAAATCCAAGTCAACTAATATGGATCGGAGGGAGTAACTTAATCTGTATTGTTTTAATCTGTTGTTTATAGGCTACTAGTATTTTAGTACTCCCTCCGATCCATATTAATTATTACTGAAATACATATATCTAGACATATTTTAGCGTTAGATTCATCCAATTTAGAGATAATTAATATGGATTGGAGAGAATAACATAAAGCCAAAAAAAAAAGTGGTGGTACATGTCTCGTGAATTGGCTGCACTGACCCTTCTCTTCTGAAAGAAAGCTTTGGTCCAATGATGAGATGCGGAACGGACACTGGAAATTATTTGATCATACGGCAGAAGCGTGTAGGTCGGTCCATGGAAGCCGCGCTCTAATTGGAAATGAAATTCATCGACAGTGCATTAAGGAACATGAAACGTGGAGTACCCAGAAAAGCTTTTTCTGGAAAGACAGGTCGACAGAAAAAAGTTAGTCCAGTTTGGCTTGCTGACTCGTGCTGATTGTAAGTGTCCGGAGAAAGAAATTATGGAAATTCCTGTGCTAGATATACATGTTGATATCTATCTAGGTGTTGACTGCTACCTCTGGCAGTTTCTGCCACATCCTAATTGACATCGACTTCTAGGGTTGAGGGTGACTTCATGGGCCGCCAGACTATTCCAAGTAGCATATGTCCCTATCTCGAGATATATAAGTTGATACACACGGTTTGAGCACGTAAGATTTCATCCATTCTACAGTTCTTACAAGGCTATTATCCTCTAACCCCAGTTCACAAAATATTTGGCATGTTCTGTTGATATGTCTACGAACTAGGTTTTCCTGTTGATTAGTTCGTTAGCACTGCAGACAGTAGGCGCGTATATACGCAGTAGAGGCAATAACAAACCTGCAAGGAATCAAACTGGAGCAATGGGCCCTAGTGAAAAAGAATTGCAATCTGGCGTGAGCGCATTGAGCGAAGTGATGTTCGTGAGACCGTGACATTAGGAGCCTTTTGGAGGTTTGCATGGTTTCGTGACCAATCTAGCTTAGCCATCTCTCTGAAAGAGGAACTACAGTCCCGGTCCCCGACGGCCCAACTCCGTCCCGGGCCCCAACGGTCTTCCGGTAGCTTTCTTCCAGACCTTCTGGAGGGAACTCCAACCGGTCGTCATGCCAATGTTTCAGGAGTTCTACACGGGGGCCCTGGTGATGGGCCGGCTGAATCTCGGCGTGATAACCTTGATCCCGAAAGTTCAAGCAGCCTCGGACATTCGCCAATTCAGGCCCATTACGGTCCTCAACGTCATCCAACGCATCTTCGCGAAAGTCTGCGCTTCTCGCCTTGCCCCGATCATGGAGCGTCTAACCCATCAGTATCAATTTGCTTTCCTCAAAGGCAGATTCATACATGATGGGATCCTCGCCCTCCATGAAGTTATCCACGAGATCAAGTTCAGGAAGTTGAAAGGCATCTTCTTGAAGCTAGACTTTCAGAAGGCCTACGACCGCCTGGACTGGCATTTTCTTCGTCAGGTCCTCACTAGACGAGGATTTGACGATCGCCTGATCACCTGTATTATGCAGTTCGTCATGACTGGGAGCACGACGATTAACATCAATGGGGTGATTGGGCCATACTTCCACCCTGCCTGCGGTGTTAGACAGGGGGACCCCCTGTCCCTCCTTCTCTTCAACGCGGCCGTGGACGCTCTCGCGGAGATGCTTGATAAAGCTAAGGCAGCCGGCCACATCTCCGGTGTGGTCGGCCACCTCATTCCGGGGGGAGGGCTCACGCAGCTCCAATATGCAGACGACACGATGATCATGATAGAAGGCTCAACTCTCGATATTGCGAACCTCAAGTTCCTCCTCCTATGCTTTCAGGAGATGTCGGGTCTACGCATTAACTTCGACAAGAGCGAGGTTATCGCGCTGGGGTTCTCGCAAGACGAGCAGCAGAGGATAGCTGACAACTTCAATTGTCGGCTTTCCTTCTTCCCCATCACTTATCTGGGGATGCCGGTCCGCGACACCAAGATCCTTATCAGGGACCTGGATCCGCTTGTGGACAGGGTGCGTTCAAGGTCCGAACCCTGGTGTGGTAGATTCACATCTAAAGGTAGCAAGACTATCTTATTTGACTCCTGCCTCTCCGGCCTTCCCATGTATATGATGGGATTGTACCTCCTTCCTGAAGGGGTCCACGGGGCAGTTGATAAGGAACTCTCCCGGTTCTTTTGGCAAGACCCTGTGGGTCGCCAGAAGTACCACATGATCAAATGGGAAGACATTTGCGCCCCCAAGGAATTTGGGGGCATAGGTATCATCGCATCCCGCCAATTCAATAAGGCCCTGCTGTTTCGATGGGTGTGGTGGATTCTTAGGGATGAGGGGGGTCTCTGGCTCAAGCTCATTAAGGCCAAGTACCTGCGGGGTCGGCCCCTTTTGGACTGCGACCGGAGGGAAGGCTCCCAGTTCTGGCACTCCATCCAGGAGATCAAGACCGAGATCCGGCTTGGGGCCATAGTCTCAATTGGGAATGGGGAGGGCACCATGTTCTGGCTAGACACCTGGCTCCGGGAGCGCCCCCTACGGGAGGTGTACCCGAGCCTATTCGCCATTTGTTCCGAGCCCTCGCTTCGCGTATCCGCTGCGGCCCTAGGAGGGACGTGGAACATCTCGTTCCGACGACCTTTGGCCCGGAGGAAACCGAAGCGTGGAGGGAACTTAGGGCGGAACTCCCGCCCTCACTGACGGACGAGCCCGATAGTGTAGCGTGGAGCCTCTCCCCATCCGATGTCTTCTCGGTTAGCTCGGCCTACCGGGCCCTTTTCGGTCGCGAGGCCCTCCCATGGACAAAACCCCTCTGGAAAGCCCCTCTCCCGCTAAAGTCTAAAATTTTTGTGTGGCAGCTGCTACGCGATAGGCTCCTATCAGGGGTGGAGGTGTCCAAGAGACATGGGCCGGGGACGGGATTTGCCCATTATATGGGATCCTGGAGACGGGCGCCCACATAATGTTCACTTGTCCCGCGGCTCGGTTTCTCTGGAGCTTTATCAGGGAGGCATTGGGCCCGGACTGGCAGGCCCATGATCTCGGTGAGTTCCTAGAAACCCAGGCGAACCGGGCAGGAAAGGGCCGCCGCCTTTTCTGGCTAGTGTTTGCTACGATGTCCTGGGGTTTCTGGAACATCCGGAATAAGATGGTTATTGAGAAGATTCTTCCTCGGCGCGCTTCTGACTTGGTTTTTCACTTTCTGGCCTCTCTGTAGCTCTGGTATCCGTTGTGTAGACAGCGGGACAAGGCAAGGCTGGACGCGACTCTTCAGCGGCTCTTGGAGGCGGCTCGGCGGCTCCCCCCTAGTCCGGCTTTGCCCTTTCTTTTTTGGTGTGTCCTCGCTTGGCGAGGTGGCGTTGTTTTCTCTTGTTTTTGGGCCGTCTTGTGCTGTGGCCGCAGCATGTGTGTTGTGGATGTTTCCAAACCTTGTGACTTCTTGTGGACGGTTGCTTTATTTATAAAGCGGGACGAAAGCCTATTTCGAAAGAGGAACTACAGTCTACAGGTTCTTAGTTCCTAGTTATTCCCTTTGATATTCGTCGTCTCCTATATCAACATTGGCTAGAGAGTATGTAAAAAATGATTGGCTTTAGGGGGAAGAAACCCAAAGCGATGTGTCGTTACTAGAAGTAACTGTGTGTACGACACCGAGTGCGAGAGTGCGGAGACTCGAACTCAGATAGACCCGAATGTATATCAGACCATCTCACCATCATAACCACTGGGTATTACCAGACCATCATAACCACTGGGCTATGCCCTAGTCCATGCTAGAGAGCATGTAGACGCTCGCTGGATCGATGTCCTCATCACGCAAAATGAGGGACACAAAAAGCGGCTAGCTGGACTACCGGAGAGACGGGACCATGGTAGCGAGCTCGAAACAAGTACACATCGTCTTAGTCCTTCTCGTGGCTTTCAGGGCCAGTCCACATCGTGATGGTAGAAAGAGCATGCAGTCAGGCTGAGAGTAAACAGTGAACACTCGGCCAAACTTCCGTCCGAAAATTAGATCCAAGTTAGGAGACTGGTCCACGTTTGTGGTTTGTATGTCTTTTTCCCTCCATCTTAGAAAAAATATATCAGAGATTATCTAGATTCACGTGTATTTAGACATACAACTATAAAGATATGCGGTTAGGATCGTTATTAGAGAAACCCCGACAATTATGATTTTCTAACAATAAAATTGGACATTCAGTACGGCTAATAACAAATACCCTGCCCTGAAGCTAGAGAACTAACCCGTGGTTGGATGGTTAGGAGGTCAGTGGTCCCCCAGCCCACCAGAGTTCAAATCCTAGGTTTGACGCTTTGGTGTCTCATACATGCGGAATATTCTTTCAGTGGGAGACGACGTTCCCGTCGATAGCGAGGCGCCTGCGGTGACTTCGTCAATCTCAAGACCCGCCGGCTAAGTCTCTCGGGGGTGCTCATAGGGGTAGGATGTGCGTGCGTGTGTTCATAAGGGTGAGTGTTTGTACACATTGTGAGCGTCTGCGTTTGTACTGTGTTTATCAAAAAAAACCTGAAGCTAGAGAGTATAGGCAATTTGACACGTGGCAGGTCCATGTTAGATCCACCTAGACAGGTTCGACCGCACCGGGCATGTCCATCTCTTCTCTGCTCGTTTTCATATCTAGCTGTACCTGGCCGGCTCATCACTACTGGAAAAACCATCTTCGGTTCGATTAGAACAAGCCTAGCAGTCCTGGCCTGTCACAGCACGCGACTAGTGGGAGCACTAGTCCCGGGCCGTGAGGCCTCTAATGGCTAAAAACGGCCGTAGTGACTAGTCCCGGGCCAGACCAGGTCATTAGTCCCGGTCCGTAATACGACCCGAGACTAATAACCTGGAGCGGGCCAACTGCTCTTTTCGGGGACTATTAGTTCCGGGTCGTATCACGGCCCGGGACTAGTTGTCCACCAGTATATATACATCTTCCTGTCCACCTTCCCTAAAGCATATGGTGGCCATTTTTTTCAAAGAAGCAAGAGAGTTCATGCCTTTTTTTCTCAAGATTTAGTTTGCAACACCTAAATCCAAAGCTTTAAAAGGTTAGAACTTCATTCTTTCATCTCTTATTGCTACTTTAGCTCTATAATGCTCTAAAAGTATAGAGATATGGATCAAATGCATGCATGCTCTAGAAGTAGCTAGAAGGATTTTGATATATATGTGTAACAAATTTTGATTAGGCACATAGTTACTGAAAATTGAAATGTGTAATTTTAGAGTTTCAGAGCTTAGAATGAAATGAGGTTTTCACTGATAGAACAATAATAGAAGATATAGAAGATGGACCTATCCAGGTTTTCACTGATAGAAGATCTTTTCAGCACAACGTCCGGCCATGGGAGACAAACGGGAATTTGAAAACAAGCGAGATATAGAAGATGGACCTATCCAGGTGGTCCCGACTTGGACCTGCTAGATGGGCCTCATGTGTACCTTTGCAGCATTTGTTACACCAGTACTTTTTTTCTTCAAGAATTGTTACACCAGTACTCCGTAAACTGCATTTATGCCAGGACAACATATCTTAGAAGGGGTGTCGTCCTTATGAGACCATCCATGAGCTTCATCGAAAGAAATTGGATGGTATTATATTCAAGATAGACTTCAAGAAGGCCTATAATAAAGTCAAATGGTCCTTCTTACAGCAAACTTTGCGTATGAAAGGCTTTTCTCAGCAATGGTGTAATTTAGTTAGACATTTCGTCCAAGGGGGGTCAGTTGGAGTAAAGGTCAATGATGATATTGGTCATTACTTTCAAACTAGAAAAGGTCTGCGACAAGGCGACCCCTTGTCACCATTGCTATTTAATATTATCGCAGACATGTTGGCCATTCTTATTGAACGAGCAAAAGAGGATGGTCAAGTTGGTGGCTTGATTCCTCACCTGGTAGAGGGTGGGGTCTCAATCCTTCAATATGCCAATGATACAATCATTTTCATGGAGCATGACTTAGAGAAGGCAGTCAACATGAAATTGATTCTTTGTATCTTTGAGCAACTTTCCGGGTTGAAGATTAATTTCCATAAGAGCGAAATAGTATGCTTTGGGAAGGCAAAGGAAATGGAAGAGCAATACAAGACCATCTTTGGTTGCGCTGCTGGCTCTTTACCATTTACTTATCTCGGCATTCCTATGCATTATCGGAGGCTTTTAAACAAGGAGTGGAATCCAGTGGAAGCCCGTTTCGAACGGAAGCTTGGATGCTGGCAGTGCAAGTTGTTGTCATACGGAGACATACTTGTTCTAATTAATTCTGTTCTAACAAGCCTTCAGATGTTTATGTTATACTTTATGGAGTTACCCAAAGGGGTACAAAAAAGGTTAGACTTCTTTCGTTTCCGTTTTTTCTGGTAAAATGATCAACTTAAACTTAAGTATCGTCTGACAAAATGGAACATCGTGTGTAGACCCAAAGATCAAGGTGGTTTAGGCATCGAGGTGCTCGAACTTAAAAATAGATGCTTACTAAGCAAATGGCTTTATAAATTTCTAACGGAAGAAGGGGTCTGGCAAGAAATATTGCAAAAAGAAATACCTTCAGAATAAAACTTTAGCTCAGGTGTCGGCTAATCCTACTGATTCTCCTTTTTGGAAAGGCTTAATAGGGATTAAATATGATTTTTTAACAATAGTTATTTCAAAATTGGAGATGGTAAGAAGACCCGCTTTTGGGAGAACACTTGGTTAGGGGAAACGTCCCTTGCTACACAGTATCCCTCTTTGTATCATATTGTCCGCCAATGAAACGTCTTAGTGGCAGATGTCCTAACTGGGGCTCCTCTAAATGTCAAGTTTAGGAGGTCTCAGGTTGGGGACAAGTGGGTCAGATGGCTACACCTAGTACAACGTCTTATGAGTGTGTGTTTAAATGAAGACTCGGATGTTTTGGTGTGGAAGCTTGATGCTTCAGGGGCGTTTACGGTCAAATCTATCTACATAAATTATATGAATGGTCATACGATTTTTCTACGAAAGTATATTTAGAAGATCAAAGTGGCACTAAAAATTAAGATTTTTATGTGGTTCCTTTATAAAAAAGTCATTCTTACTAAGGATAACCTCGCTAAAAGAAATTGGAATGGTTGTAAGAAGTGTGTGCTTTCTATGATTCACCGGAGTCAATTGAGCATCTATTCTACAATTGTCACATGGCTAGATTGATTTGGAGGGTAGTTCATTTTACTTTCAGCATTCCACCTCCAACTGATGTAACAAATATGTTTGGGAATTGGTTAAATGGGGTGGATATAGCTTCGAAAGAAAGGATTAGAATTGGCATTTGTGCTCTTGTTTGGGCTATATGGAATTGTCGTAATGATGTTATCTTTAACAAAAGCACAAATAATCGTTTTATACAGGTCATTCATATGGTGTCTCATTCAATCCAAGACTGGTCTTTCCTTCTCCCGGAGACGCAACGG
This sequence comes from Avena sativa, assembly GCA_916181665.1. Classification (NCBI taxonomy): domain Eukaryota; kingdom Viridiplantae; phylum Streptophyta; class Magnoliopsida; order Poales; family Poaceae; genus Avena; species Avena sativa. The sequence continues at coordinate 261,451,343 of OV702284.1, read as the reverse complement.
GAGCCTATGCGTGCTGGGTGCAGCCGTTTGGAGGAGGTTGCACGGGCTATATTCAACCAGGCGGGCTGGTGGCATACTAATAGATTACAAGATGCTTAGACGCGTTCTTATTTTATTTCGCTGATTCATCTTTGTGTCCACATTATGTGATCCATGAATTGTAAGCTCTAAATTTTAAACTCTTTAAAAATTAATGCAATAAAAGGCTGTGTGCATCTATCGATGCAGAGGCCGGGGCGCAGCACCCCTTTTCAAAAAAAAAGTACTCCGTAACAGAGCATTTATTTTTCCTGATGACGGTTGCACATAACTTCTATTACCAAACTACTTGTAGCAAGAGTACTAGGTAGCGTCCCATTAGGAGAATTAACAATGAATAGCTTCTTGTTGTTTTTATTTTTTCGCTGATTGATATATGTCCCGACCTTATCTGGTCTATGATTATAAAAAGTGGGTACTTTAAACTATGAAATAAGAAAGACCGTGTGCATCGATGATGCCAACCCTGGGGACCTGCTCCCCATTTAAGAAAAAAGAAAACATTTATTTTTAAAACACCAAAATTATTGATGTTTCTGTTACTACAGATCTAATAGGTGTGTTCATGTGTGTTTATAGAATTTACTATTTTTTCGTGAAGAAGTATTACATATGTGATAGTTTGAGATATTGAGAGAATAATAACTTGTATTGATTTTAGCCACGGTGGGCTGTTTATATAGATTACAACTGACTTGGGCTCCAAGACTAATAGAGATAGAGTTATAATTCGAATAGGGAGGGTAGATGCCCTAGCCGCACCGACCTATACTCTAATATCCCCCCGCAGTCTCAAGGTCAGGAGTAATGATGTTGAGACTGGAGCGAATGTATGTAAACGATGAAGTGGGGAGTCCTTTCGTAAAAATATCAGCAAATTGAGCACAGGTAGGAACATGAAGAACTCAAACTTTGCCAAGAGCCACCTTCTCACGAACAAAGTAAATGTCAATCTCAATATGCTTCGTGCGCCGATGCTGAACGGGATTGGATCCATATAGACTGCAGAAATATTGTCACAATAAACAATGGTGGCTCGCTCCAGGGGTCGATGAAGCTCGACGAGTAGCTGACGCAGCCACACCGCCTCCGCCACGGCATGGGAAACCGACCTATACTCATCATCAGCAGAAGACCTGGAACCTGTTACCCGCCTTTTAGAACACTAAGAAACAAGATTATCTCCTAAATAAACGCAAAATCCGGATGTAGACCGTCAAGTATCTGGACAACCTGCCCAGTCTGTATCGAATAAACTGTCAAGCTTGTAGGAGAAGAAGAGTTTAGAAGAAGACCGTGATCAAGAGTTCCTTCTAAATATCGAAGAATTCGTTTTTCATGAGCAAGGTGAGGAGCACGAGGATCATGCATAAAAATAAAGGCTTGCTGAACCGAATAAGAGATGTCAGGACAAGTGAGAATGGCATACTGAAGAGCACTAGTGATGCTACGGTAAAAAAAGTGGGATCGGAAACTGGATCACCATTGACGAGGTCCGATCTCGTCAATGCCCATTGTTATGATCTTGGGTCTTGGAGAAGGTGGAGGTGCTGGAAATCGCGGAACGGTTAATAGACAAGCAACACGGGGACACGAAGTTTACCCAGGTTCAGGCCCCCGGAAGGAAAACCCTACTCTTGCTTGTCTGCTCTTGATTACGGTAGAACCGAAAAGTACAGGGGTGCGTAGATGCAATCTGGCGTGATGATGTGTATGCGGTGAGAGGTGCCTAGATCTGTAGATCTGTTGTGATCTAGTCTATTGTATCGTAATCTGTCCTCCTCATTGGACCCTCCTAGCCTTTATATATGGGGAAGCTAGGTCTCAGGTGCCAATACGATTTGGTTACAAGTTGTATTCAAACTCTAGTCTTGAGCTTTCCTCATCTTGTGCGCTTGGGAGTACGTGTCCATATGGGCTTCATAGCAGCCGAAACATCATAGGCGTCATGGACCCTGGTAGGTCGTCGAGTGGGCCTTCTGTCGGGCTGGACTAGGTAGGCTAACATCGGGTGCCCGTAGGGCATTTCCATGTTAGTAGCCCCGAGTGTCCATCCGAAACGTAGATTCGGGTGGAGACTTAGTTGTCTTGAACCTTGCATTTGGATGTCGGAGTCGGAAGTTCATCGGATCAGCTGAATTTGTTCGGTTGTTGTAAAGGAATGACATCGTGGACGTAGTCAACACAATGGACTATAGGGTGCACGACCAGCGCCCTTATGGGAGTAGCCCCCGAGTATTTGTTCGAGTCGTAGACTCGAGAAGAAACTTATAGTCGTCGGTTGCGCAATACGGTGATCCGGAAGTTCTTCGGATGACCTTGTAGATGCCCTGAATGTCTTCATTTTTTCGAATGCGCGACCAGCGCTCTGTATGGGAGTAGCCCCCGAGTCCTCAGTCGAATCATTGATTTGAGTGAGGAGTCGAAGCGTGCCACTCGAAGATCTTCTGTGTGCGTGACAAATTTGAACTATAGCCGGCCAATCACCTTTTTTCTTCATTTGCCCTTTGTGCTTCACCGATTGACAGGATCTAACGAGGGACTTTTCCTTTTTCTTTGTCACCACGTGATGTAGCAGTACGAACTCCACCCGTGGCTCTTCTGGTTGCCTTTTTCTTTTGAAAATTGATTCCTTGAGCTGATCAGTTCCAATAGTACACGATTCGCCAGATAAGCTGTAATTTGTATCCTCACGATTCAATGCGTAGAAATTTGACCGTGGCAATCCAGCGGATCGCTCTACGCGGCACACAATACTCTGTCGAGTGGCGACTGCATAACACGCCTGATGGCGAGTTGGTCGTGCACACATGATGAAGACAGGACGTGCCATGATGGATTTGTTGATGATCAAGTTGAGAATGTCTACATAGACAAATTGATCGAGTGCGATCCGGCCATCGTTGACGGTGAGGGATCTAGTCTAGACGATGACGTGTGGGAGCTGAAGTAGATCTGTTTTCCGGTAGCTGCCGAGTTGTAGATTGCTTTGGATGGGACCGTCACAATCGCACGATCAGCGCGCCCAGTTTCCATAGACGGCGCCAATTGACAAGGTTTGATCTCGTCAATGCCCATTGTTATGAGCTTGGGTTTTGGAGAAGTTGGAGATGTTGGAGATCGCGGAACGGTTAACAGACAAGCAACACGGGGACACAAAGTTTACACAGGTTTAGGCCCCCAGAGGGAAAACCCTACTCCTGCTTGTCTGCTCTTGATTACGGCGTAACCGAAAAGTACAGGGGTGCGCAGATGCAATCTGGCGTGATGGTGTGTATGCGGTGAGAGGTGCCTAGATCTGTAGATCTGTTGTGGTCTAGTCTATTATATCGTAATATGTCCTCCTCGTTGGACCCTCCTAGCCTTTATATATGGGGAAGCTAGGTCTCAGGTGCCAATATGATTTGGTTACAAGTTATATTCAAACTCTAGTCTTGATATTTCCTCGTCTTGTGCGCTTGGGAGTCCGTGTCCATATGGGCTTCATAGCAGCCGAAACATCATAGGCGTCATGGACCCTGGTAGGTCGTCGAGTGGGCCTTCGGTCGGGCTGGACCAGGTAGGCTAACATCGGGTACCCGTAGGGCATATCCATGTCAACCATTGGCCGACAGTTTGGCACCTATGTCGGCCAAAGTGCGATCAGGTTGACAATCGAACATACCAGCGCATGAAAGCAAATCCAAAAGATATTGTCGTTGAGAAAGAAAAAGAGAGGATTTTGTGCGAGAAACATTAATGCCAAGAAAATGATGAAGAGGCCCTAAATTAGTAAAGGAAAATTCACGATGAAGAGAAGAAATAATATGTTGGAGAAAAGAGTCAGATCTAGTAGTAAGAACGATGTCATCAACATAAAGGAGAAGATATGCAGTATGTTCGGAGTAACGAAAAATGAAGAGAGAAGAATCAGATTTAGAAGATATAAAGCCAATGGTTTGAATGAAAGTAGCAAAACATTGAAACCAGGCACGAGGAGCCTATTTGAGACCATAAAGAGATTTTTTGAGTAAACAAACAAGATTTGGAGAAGGGGGATGCTCAAAACCAGAGGGTTGCTGACAATAGACAGTTTCATTAAGAGTACCATGGAGAAAAGCATTTTTAACATCAAGTTGATGAATCGGCCATGAAGAAGAAACAACAAGACTAAGAACAACACGAATAGTGCTTGGTTTGACAACAGGGGAGAAAGTCTCATCGAAATCAATGCCATGTTATTGTGAAAAACCGCGACAAACCCAGCGAGCTTTGTAACGAGCAAGAGTGCCATCAGAATGAAATTTGTGTCGAAAAACCCATTTTTAAGAAACAACATGAACGCTAGAAGGTTTGGGAACGAGAATCCATGTATTGTTTTGTTAAAGAGCATCAAATTCATCATGCATAGCTGAAAACCAAAGAGGATCAAGAAGATCACGTTTGTAGGATGTGGGTACAAGGGAAATTGTGGTTGTGGCTGTGAGATTGAGACGTTTAGAAGGGATAAGAAAGCCACGTTTTCCACGAGTGCACCTGACGTGATCATTTGTAGGTGGTTGAATAGGAACAACATTAGGTGTTAAGGGGGATGTGGAGGAAGACTCGACAATAGGTGTTGGTGGTTCGGGTGATGGGGTAGATAGTTCGGTGGTAGGGGTAGGGGAAGTGGTGCTACAAGGGGTGGACACGACAGTGGTGGGGGTGGTAACAGGTTCCTACTGTGGCAGAGAATCGGGTGAAAGTTCTACCGTGGCAGGCTGTCGTGGCAGAGAAACAGGCAAAAAGTCTGCCGCTGCAGTGAAACAGGGCAAAAGTCTGTCGCGGCAGGGGCAACAGTTGGTTGAACGAAGGGTGTTTTGGTGGTGGTAGGGACCGGCGGTTCGGTTTGGGGAGTGAATTTGGTGGAAACATAAGGAAAAGTATTTTCCTCAAAAGTAACATGGCGAGAAAAAATAACACGACCTAAAGAGGGATCTATTGGAGATATGCCCTAGAGGCAATAATAAATGTGGTTATTATTATATCTTTGTGTTTATGATAAATGTTTACATTCATGCTATAACAGTATTAACCAGAAACATTAATACTTGTGTGATTTGTAAACTAAATTAGAGTCCCTAGTAAAGCCTCTTTATAATACTAGCTTGTTGATTGATAGATGATCATGGTTTCTTGATCATGAACATTTGAGATGTTGTTAATAACAAGGTAATATCATTAGGAGAATGATATGATGGACATACTCCTATAGATAAGCGTAGCATAAAGATCAAGTCATTTTAATAGTTCAATTGCTATAAGCTTTCTGATACATAGTAACCTAATTCCTTCGACCATGAGATCATGCTTATCACCATCACCGGAAGGATGTTTTGATGACATCAAACACCACACCGTAACTGGGTGGCTATAAAGGTGGCATTGAGTTTTCGGAAAGTATTGGTTGAGACACATGGATCAAGAGTGGGATTTGTCCATCCATATGACGGATAGATATACTTTGGGCCCTCTCGGTGGAATGTCATCCAATTAGCTTGCTAGCATGTGACTAGATCACAAGGGATCACATACCACGGGAACGAGAAAATAGTACTTATCGGTAACAAGGTTGAACTAGGTATGCAGAGATACCGACGATCAAAACCTCGGATAAGTAAACTATCGTGAGACAAAGGGAAATTGGTATCGTATGTAAGTGGTTCATTTGATCGCAAAGTAATCGTAGAAATATGTGGGAGCCATATGAATTTCCAGATTCCTCTATTGGTTATTGATCGGATAAGTGTCTCGATCATGTCCGCATAATTCACGAACCGTAGGGAGACACACTTAAGGATTCAATGTTGTTGAGTAGTTATGGAATAATGAGAAAGAGACCGAATGTTGTTCGGAGTCTCGGATGGGATCCGCGATATCACGAGGAGATCCGGAATGGCCCGGAGAATAAGATTCATATAAGGAAAGTCCTATTTCGGAGTTGGGGAATGATTCCGGTGTTTTCATCGGGAATGTTCTAGAAGGGTCCGGAAGGTCCGGCACTCCGGAGGGGAAGGGTACATGAATGTGTCATGACAATATGGAATGGTTGCATCATGTACTAGGTCACTTGGCTGGTCAAAATAAAGGGAGAAATCAAATCCTAGTTTGAAAGTCAAACGCCAATTTGAAAAAGTCAAACGGCAATTTTGCTTGGTGGAGGGAGAGTAGGAAACCTACTTGGGGAGGAGTTCCTCTCCCTCCACCCGCCGGCCAAGGAGGCCGACTTGGGGGAGGACTGCCTCCTCCCAAGCCGCGCCCTCCCACCTATATAAGGAGGGGCAGGGCTGCCCCTCTTCCACACACCCAACTCACCCAAAACCCTAGCCCTAGCCGCTGGCCTCCTCCAAGTCGCCGCCGCCTCCTAGGGTTCCTCCAACTCGCCGAGTTGGGGCTTCCCCAAGACCTAGCCATCGGCCAAGCTCTCCCCTTGGTTCCCTCTAAACCCTAGATCACCAAGGCCTCTCTCATAGTCCACCATACTCGCTCCGGCTTAAGGCGAAGCCCTTCGAGATCTCCCCTCTACTTCCGGTACCACGCCGTCGTGCTGCCGGAATCGCGAGAAGAGTGCTACAACCTCCGCTGCCTTCTGGAACAAGGGAGAGGAAGGTCTTAATTGAGTACCGAACGTGTGACCGACTGCGGAAGCGCTGCCGGAACGCAGCGCTGGAAGGATCATCTACACGATCTTGAGATCGGCAAGAGTATGAATACATCACCCACGAGAATCTGCTCTCGTTAACCGCTTTGGAGTCTTCGAGGGTGAGTTCCTCTATCGACTCGTTGCTACAATCTAGTAGATAGATCTTGGCTTGTTTGTTTGCATGCGGTAGAAATTTTTTGTTTTCTATGCTACGAACGCCTATAGTGGTATCAGAGCCGTGTCTATATGTAGATTTGTTGCACGAGTAGAACACAATGGTCATTGTGGGCGGTGGTGCTTTTATTATCAATTGCTTTTTGTGTACTTTGCATCTTGCGGTATGATGGGATGAAGCGGCCGGGCTAACCTTACATGACATCGCTCATGAGACTTGCTCCACGCTTAACATGCAACTTGTATTGCATAAGTGGCTTTGCGGGTGCCTGTCTCTCCCATCATAGTATAGATCCAATTTACAACGGGCTTTTGATAGTTCAAACATCAACGTTGTGGTTCTTGTTCGTAAGTTAGAGCGACACTTATTGAAATCCCCAAACCACCTAAAATATGCAAAGAAAATTAGAGGCGTCTAACTTTGTTTTGCAGGGGTGTGCTATGATGTGATATGGCCATGATTGTGATTATATTTGATGTATGCAATGTTCCTTATTCTAAGTTGGCAACCGGCAGGAGCCATATGGTTGTCTTTAAATTCTGTTAAGACCCGCGTGTCTATTCAAAGTAGTTGTAATAGTTGAAGCTGGTGGACGACAACCATGAAACGGCGCCATTGACCTTGACACTATGCCGGTGATGATGGAGATCATGTTCGTGCTTGAAGATGGAGATCGGAAGCACAAGAAGAAAGGCCATATCATATCACATATTATGAATTGCATGTGATGTTAATCCTTTATGCATCTTGTATTGCTTAGTTAACGATGGTAGCATTATAAGATGATCCCTCAAGCACACAAATTTCAAGTTTTAAAGTGTTCATCCTTAGTAAGCACCATTGCTAAAGCTCGTTGTTTCGAAGCACCACGTGATGATCGGGAGTGTTAGATTCTGCGAGTGCATACAACGTGAGCAAGCCAGATTTGCTCATGCGGAAGCTAAGGTTTGATCTTGACGAGCCTACCATGTACAGACATGGTCTCAGAACACGAATCACCGAAAGGTAAACATGAGTCATATAGTAGATATGATGAACATGTTGATTGTTCGCCATTGAAGCTACATCAACTCTCGTGATGATCGATTTTGATGTGGTGGATTTGGTTCGTGTGATCACTAAAACAATGTGAGGGATATTGTTTTGAGTGGGAGTTCACCTAGATTAATTTAACTATTAATTAGAACTCAATTTGTCATAAACTTAGTCTAAACTATTGCAAATATGTTGTAGATCAATGGCGGCCCCTACCATCAATTTTAATGCGTTCCTAGAGAAATAAAAGTTGAAAAACAATGGAAGCAACTTCACGGATTGGTTCCGCAATTTGAGGATTGTCCTCAATGCTGGAAATTTGACCTATGTGCTGGATGCACCGCTGGGTGACCCGCCTGCAGCTGATGCTACCGTTGAAGTAAAGAATGTTTACCTCACTCGGAAGAATCATTACTCCACAGTTCAGTGTGCTATCTTGTATGGCTTGGAATAGGAGCTTCAGAAAAGGTTTGAGAACCTTGACCCACATGATATTGTCCGTGAACTCAAAATGATATTTGAGGCTCACGCGGCATTTGAGAGTTATGAGGCTTCTGAAAAGTTCTTTAACTGCAAGATGGAAGAGGGCAGCTCCGTCAGTTAGCATGTGCTTAAGATGTCTGGGCACGCAAACAAACTCCAAAGCTTGGGTATAGTGATTCCTAATGCTTTGGGGATTTACCGAGTCCTCCAATCACTGCCACCAAGTTACAAGAACTTTGTGATGAACTACAATATGCAAAACATTAACAAGATGTTGCCAGAACTCTTCTCCATGTTGAAATCTGCAGAAGTGGAGATCAAGAAAGAGCATCAAGTGTTGTTGGTCAATAAGACCACCAAATTCAAGAAAGGCAAGTCTAAGTAAAAGGGAAACTTCAAGAAGGGCGGTAAGAAAGTTGCCGCACCGACGAAGAAGACCAAGGCTGGGCCTAAGCCTGATACTGAGTGCTTTTACTGCAAGGGAGAGGGTCACTGGAAGCGGAATTGCCCAAAGTACTTGGCGGATTTGAAGAACGGCAACATCAAGAAGAAAGTTATATCCGATATACATGTTATTGATGTGTATATCACTAGTACTCGTAGTAGTGCCTGGGTATTTGATACTGGTTTGGTTGCTCATATTTGTAACTCAAAACAGGTGCTGTAGAATAAACGGAAGCTAGCGAAGAACGAGGTGACAATGCGCGTTGGAAATGGATCAAAGGTTGATGCGATCGCGGTCGGCATGCTACCTCTTCATCTACCATCGGGATTAGTTTTATACTTAAATAATTGTTATTTGGTGCCTGCGTTGAGCATGAACATTATATCGGGATCATGTTTATTGTGATACGGTTACTTGTTTAAGTCCGAGAATAATGGTTGTTCGATTTATATGAGTAATATGTTTTATGCACATGCACCTTTGATAGATGGTCTATTATTATTGAATCTCGATCATGAAAATACACATATTAATAACATTGAAGCTAAACGTTTGAAATTGAGCGATAACTCGACCTATATGTGGCACTGTCGTCTTGGTCACATTGGAGTGAAGCGTATGAAGAAACTCCATTCCGATGGACTTCTTGAATCACTTGATTTCGAATCACTTGAAAGATGCAAAGCATGTCTGATGGGTAAAATGACTAAGACTCCATTTTCTGGTATGATGGAGCGAGCTATGGACTTATTAGAAATCATACATACCGATGTGTGTGGTCCAATGAGTGTAGCATCGCGCGGTGGTTATCGTTATGTTCTTACCTTCACGGATGACTTGAGTAGATATGGGTATATCTATTTCATGAAACATAAGTCCGAAACTTTCGAGAAGTTTAAGGAATTTCAAAGTGAGGTAGAGAATCAACATAACAAGAAGATTAAATTTCTACGTTCTGATCGTGGAGGTGAATATATAAGTTACGAGTTTGGCGAGCATTTGAAGAAATGCGGAATACTTTCACAATTGACACCGCCGGGAACACCACAGCGTAATGGTGTGTCCGAACGTCGTAATCGAACTCTCTTAGATATGGTTCATTCTATGATGTCACTTACAGATTTACCGCTATCATTTTGGGGTTATGCATTAGAAACAGCCGCATTAACTTTAAATAGGGCACCATCTAAATCCGTTGAAACGACACCGTATGAATTATGGTTTGGGAAGAAACCTAGATTGTCGTTCCTTAAAGTTTGGGGTTGCGAAGCCTATGTAAAGAAGTTATAGCCGGACAAGCTTGAACCCAAAGCGGAAAAATGCGTCTTCATAGGATACCCGAAGGAAACTATTGGGTATACCTTCTATCATAGATCCGAGGGCAAAATCTTCGTTGCTAAGAATGGATCCTTTCTAGAGAAAGAATTTCTCTTGAAAGAAGTGACTAGAAGGAAAGTAGAACTCGACGAGGTTGTCGAACCTTCTCTCGAACTTGCGAGTAACGCATCACCGAAAGTAGTTCCAGTGGCGCCTACACCAATAAGATAGGAAGCTAATGATGATGATCATGAAACTTCGGTTGAAGTTGCTACAGAACCTCGCAGGTCAACGAGAACTCGTACCACTTCTGATTGGTATGATCCCGTTATGAGTGTCATGTTGGTGGACAACACCGATGACCCTGCGACATATGAGGAAGCGATGATGAGCCCATGTCAACACCCGGATTTTTAATCCCAGATGCCTGTTATTCCATACATCACAATCCCAGGATTACCATTTTTGCGAGACATAACAGAATTGGATACCACAGTACATCATCCATTACAAACCATACATAAGTTTTTACACAAATAAGGATCTCATGATCCAGTTCTTAATACAACATCAAGCAGTGGAATACGTAATAATAACGGTAGCGTAGGCGAAGCTCCATCTTCGGGGTCACAGGCAATGCTGACGATGGGAGATGATCCTAGTTGTCGTAACCTTCCCGAGGTCCATCCTCCAGGTACTCCTCTTCATAGTCCGTCCATGGGAATAGCCAGGGACAAAGCCACGGGTACTCTTTAAGTACTCGCAAACTAATACTAACAAGTAAAGGGTTTTTGGATAATAGGACACTAGGCTCTAGGGTTGTTTTGCAAAAGCCAGATTTATCTCTAATAAGTTTGGAAGCAACTAATGCTAGTTAAGGTTTTATAACACCTAAGTGGGAACTTGTATTTCATATCACAACCCTGTTGTGGTCAAGTCAAAGTCTCAATTCATTTCATAGGTCTTTTGAAAAGTCTGACGGGGGAACAGTATGGCCACTCCAACTGTCCATAACCACGGACGCGGCTATTCGAATAGTTTGACACTCTGCAGAGATTGTACACTTTCACCACAACATTCGATACATCCGTCAGGAACAAATCCTGAATTCACCATACTCAATATGCGGATAATCAATCCTAACCTTTCAATTACACGCCCTAGTATAAGCACCTCTCCTGTGAGTTTGGCCTCCCAACCATGACCAACTGTCATCTTGGGTACTGCACAGGTGGACAATCTTCACAAGGTAGCCTCAGCTCAGATCTTGGCCGTGAGGGAACTAATACTAAGGTATATAAGTTTCCAGTCAAGCCCTACCCAATCTTCGGGTATAGTGGTTGTACGATAAAATTGGAATGGTATCGCATCCAGACAACCATCAGTTTTATAAAGGGCTAAGGCTCATGCCTCATCATTTTCATCACCAAAATCATCAAGTGTTCGGAAACACATGTCCAAAACATTTCAATAGAATGATCCATCATTCCAAGGTTTTCATAACCATTTTTCCACCAAGTAGTCCCATCTAAAGTTGATCAGGTTTTATGCTTAGCACTAGCATCTACAAGTGGGGGGAAGCACTAATGAAGGGTGGTAAACTAGTGGAGTTTGACTAAGTTTAATCTCATGCCTTAGGAGGACATCAAGATTATCTAGCTTAGGCCAAATTTTATGCTCTTTATGCAACCTTCAAGTATCCTTCGAGTATCTACCATGTATTCCAGTAAACTCTAAGTAAGAGCTTTGATAAAGAAATAAAGTAATAAACTTGCAAATAAAACTAGGATGGGTTTATCAAGTGGTTATGATCATATATGCTTGAAGGCATATAGTGGGCATAGTAACAAGTAGTGGTTTGTTTGCATCAGTAGAGTATCTTGCAAGTGTTAGCTTGCACATTCAACTAGTAGTATTAGGCTTGCATCAGTGTCAATATAAGCTTGCTAAATTGCAAGTGTTAGCTTGCCTTGTGCAGAGCAGTGGTTGAAGTTCTCCTCGACTTCTTCTTCGTAGTATCCTCTTTCCTCCTCGTATCCTTGGTCGGTACTAGCGTCTATGAATAAATACGAGGTACACAATCACCAAACAATACTTAACTACTTGCAATCATCACACAAAAGGGTCCTATAGATAATCTAACATTATCTCTAACATTACAAGATTAAAGCTTGGTTTAATTCTTTTTATTTTTAGAAAAGTAATTTCTACTCATTGAAAAACTACTTAAGATTTAATATTCTCCAAACCAAGTATGGGATCATGTTGACACATGTCATCACCACATATTTTAGTCCATGGGAATGCGATTTAAAGTGGTGTCACAATTTAATAAGGTTTTACCCTTTTATTTTAATTAAATAAAGTGACTAGAAATGCCTATGGGGCATTCTTTTATTACTTGAACATTATTTCTGTAAGTAAACCTATATACTTTTATATATTCTGAAAGGTATGGTTAAATGTGATTTTTGAGAGTTGGAATCAGCTCAAAAGCTATTATGGTTTAAATTTGAAAAATGTTTGAATGCAGAAAAGCTTCTGCCTTGTTATTTTTACCATGGATGATCTATAGATCCAAATGACTTGAATTCAACGGGCTTGGATTCAGCATTCCCAGAAGTTTCTAACAAAATTGGTTTCATTAAATTTGGTTCACTGAATCGACCTGGGTTGATTTTTGAAACTAGGTACAGAATTGAGTTTGAATCTAAATAGAAAAATCTAAATTCAAACAAGTGGGATGCGCGGGAACGGTTAACGGTCCGGCCCAGTGACACTCCGCGGCGCGGGGCTCAGCTGACAGGGGGGTTCCACCAGTCAGTGGCTCTTTAAACGCGAAGCGGTACGGGGCAATATCGGCCACACGATCTAAGTCTAATCCAACGGCTGAGGGTCGTCGTCCACGTCGGGCAACTCCGGCGAGACTGAAACCTAACGCGGCAGGTGAGGGTCGTTGGGGGCTCACCGGGGCTCAGGCGAGGATTGGCGACGCGGGCGAACGACAAAGTCGATGACGGCGAACTCAGGGGTGGTCGCGGCAGCTCCTGGGGTGGACGAAATCGACGACGCCCTTCTTCTCTAGAGGCGGCCTGCTCCGGTGCAATTCCGGTGATGCACTGCTCGCCTTGCTCCGGGACTGAGGTGGGGTGGTTCTGGGTGAGAGAGGAGTGGAATGGTGTGAAGAATTCGAGCGGGGGAGGCCTCTATTTATAGTCACGACGGTGAGACCGAACAGCATAGGCAGGCGACGGTGGCGACATGGCTACGGGCTGCTAGAGGCATGGCCGACGGTGGCGATTGCTTGGTGGTCTCCTGGCGATGCTCTACGGCTTTAATGCGCTTGTAGGGGCGGTGCGGTTTGGTCTGGAACACGCGACGCTCTGCGCGGCAGAGGCGGCGTCTTCGACGGCGAGCGGTGGCTGTGATGCATGGGGCGGCGAACGGGGATGTCTAGCGGTCTCCTGGGTCGGTGGCGATCATGTATGCATGCGGCGAGGGCGGTGAGCGGTCTGTGGGCTTCGGTCGAGGCTGGCGCTCTGGCACATGCTCGGCATGGTTGCTGGCGAAGCTGGGCGTGGTTCATCCGTGTGGTCCAGTGGCTGGTAACGTTCGAGCGCTGGACAGGGAGTGGCGGTGGACGGTGGGCTGCCTCCTAGACATGCTGGCTAGGCTTGTTTCTCCTCCTAGCTTGCTGTCGACATGGGGGTGACAAGGTTGGCTTCGGCTGTTCACCATTGATGACATAGGCAAGCTCACAGTGGTGTAGTGATGTGTTAAGTTCGTTAGATGATCTACTAAGGCTAGTGGTGCCCAGAGAGGGAACAAGTTAGGCTCAATTCACTGCTCAAAACAGTGTTTGGATTTTGTTTGATTTGTGTCTGCAAGGTGTTTGATGAAATGGCCGCAAGAATTCAAGTTTTGAAAAGATTTTTGGTGGGTGTGCTAGGTTGGTGCTGGTGAGTCTGCAGATGCTTGGGTTTTGAAAGTTGAGCTTGTTTGGGTGGTTTTTGAAAAAGTGGGATCTTCTCATATGATAAAGATTCAATTTTGAATTTCCATTTAAACTATGCATTTGAAAGTTTCTGGATGATCACAAAGTGGGCCTTGATAATATGTTATGAGTACTATCAAGGGGTGCAAAGATCCAGAAAAGTTTCTTTTAGGTTCTGAAAGTTTGAGACAACCAAAGTAGGCATGGGAGTTAAATTGGTCAAAATGACCATTCACTCATTTAGCTTTGTTTTGATTTATTTGTCTTTGGGAAAAGTTTGGGAAATGTTTAGATGATGTTTATTTCACCTAAGCAACATTTTACAAGCAAAGAAACACACAAACAAGGTGGTTCAAAAGAATTCAAAAATGAAATGCATACTCACATGCATGCTTCCATAATTTTATTTAGAAAAGTTTTTGTTAACCCTAATTTTGATGATTAGAGTTTGATAATCCAAGTTTAGTATTTTTGGGATGTTACAGCCCAGATTCCAATAAATGGCAAAATGCCATGAAATCCGAGATTGGATCCATGTACGAAAACCAATTATGGACTCTGGTGGACTTACCGGATGGCCGAAAGGCTGTCGAGAACAAATGGATTTTCAAGAAGGAAATAGATGCTGATGGTAATGTTACTGTCTATAAAGCTCGACTTGTCGCAAAAGGGTTTCGAAAATTCAAGGAGTTGACTACGATGAGACTTTCTCACCAGTAGCGAAGCTAAAGTCTATGAGGATTATGTTAGCAATCGCTGCATATTATGATTATGAGATATGGCAGATGGATGTCAAAACAGCATTCCTCAATGGAGACATTGATGAAGAGTTGTATATGATGCAACCCAAAGGTTTTGTCTATCCTAAATATGCTAACAATGTATGCAAGATATCGGGAAACTCTGTCCTGATGTGATCTTCGCGCTCCCAGGTAGCTTCCTCTTCTGTGTTGTTGCTCCACTGAATCTTGAGAAACTTGATGCTTCGGGTTCGGGTAGTTCGAAACGCTTCTTCCAAAATACGGATGGGTACTTCGGGATAGGTCAGGTCATCATTGATCTCTATGGTCTGGTGGTCGATATTCTTGAACACTTCGGTCTTCTCGGGGACTTCGAGACACTTACGAAGTAACGAGATATGGAACACATTGTGCACGGCTGACATCTCTTCAGGTAGTTCCAATTGATACGACACTTCTCCTCGACGGTTCAAAATCTTGAAAGGTCCGATATATCTGGGGGCTAACTTTCCTTTGAGTTGAAAACGCTGGATTCCCTTCAATGGCGACACTTTCAGATAAACAAAATCTCCTATGTTGAAGGCGAGGTCTCGACGTCTCTTGTCGGCGTAACTCTTCTGTCTGGACTGGGCGGTCTTGAGGTGCTCACGAATCTTGTGAACCTTCTCTTCGGCTTCTCGTAGGATATCGGGTCCAAAAATCTGACTCTCTCCTACTTCCGACCAGTTCAAAGGGGTGCGACACTTTCTTCCGTACATGAATTCAAATGGGGCCATTTGCAAACTGGCTTGATAACTGTTATTGTAAGAAAATTCTGCAAACGGCAGACAGTCTTCCCACTTGGATCCATATTCTAACACACATGCTCTCAGCATATCTTCGAGTATTTGGTTTACTCGCTCCGTTTGTCCATCAGTCTGAGGGTGATACGCCGTGCTGAAATCTAGGCGGGTTCCTAAACCTTGTTGGACTTTCTTCCAGAATCTCGAGGTAACCTGAGTTCCTCGATCCGATACGATGTTCTTGGGGACTCCGTGCAAACTAACTATCCTAGCGATGTACAACTCTGCTAGCTTCGAACTCTGATATGTGGTCTTGACGGGAAAGAAATGGGCGACTTTGGACAATATGTCCACTATGACCCAGATAGAGTCATTTCCCCTACTAGAAGTAGGCAGTCCAGTGATAAAGTCCATTCCAACAGAATCACATTTCCATTCCAGAATCTGCAATGGTTGCAACAATCCAGCGGGTCTTTGATGTCCTGCCTTGACTCGCTGACAAATATCACACTTGGCGATATAGCTTCCGATTTCTCTCTTCATCTTATGCCACCAAAATCGCTCTTTTAAATCTTGATACATCTTAGTTCCTCTGGGATGGATAGAATAAAGAGTATCATGAGCCTCCTTCAGAATCACTTCTTTCAACTCAGAATCTGCGGGTACACAAAGGCGTCCTTTGTACCACAGAATTCCATCTTCGTCTTCGGTAAATCCGGGTACTTTGCCTGTACCGATATGACGCTTGATACCGTCAATACTAGCATTTCCTTTCTGCGCCTCTTTAATCTGACTGATCAAAGTGGGCTGGAGTTCTATGCTAGCCAAAAATCCTTTACTTACTAATTCCATTCGAAAATCTTCCATCTCTTTGTGCAAGCTTGGTTGCTCCGTCAAAATCATGGAGTTCGGCAATCTGCTAAGGGCATCGGCCACCACATTGGATTTACCAGGGTGATAGTGAATGTACAGATCGTAATCCTTGATTAGCTCAATCCATCTTCTCTGTCTCATATTCAGCTCCTTCTGAGTGAATATATACTTCAGACTCTTGTGATCCGTATAGATCTCACAACGGTTTCCCATCAGGTAATGTCTCCATGTCTTCAGGGCTAGAAGTATGGCTGCGAGTACGAGGTCATGGGTTGGGTAATTTTGCTCATGTTGCTTCATTTGTCGAGATAGATAAGATATAACTTTGCCTTCTTGCATTAGCACACATCCGAGACCGATCTTGGATGCATCACAATACACATCGAAGGGCTTCGTGATATCCGGCATGATCAAGATTGGGGCTAAAATCAATCTTCTCTTGAGTTCTTGAAAACTCGCTTCACATTTGTCGGTCCATTCAAACTTCTTGTCCTTCTTCAGCAATTGGGTCATGGGTCTGGCGATACTCGAGAATCCTTCTACGAATTTGCGGTAATATCCCGCTAATCCGAGAAATGCACGAACTTGGGTTTGAGTGGTTGGGGCTTGCCAATCTTCTACATCTTTCACTTTGGCAGGGTCAACGGCAATTCCTCCGGCTGATACAATGTGACCGAGGAATCCTACCTCCTGTAACCAGAATTCACATTTGCTAAACTTTGCATACAGTTGATGCTCTCTAAGGGTTCCAAGAATGGTCCTTAGGTGTAGCTCATGTTCTTCTTCTGATTTGGAATAAATCAGAATGTCATCGATGAAAACAATGACAAACTTATCCAGGAAGTCCATAAAAATCTTATTCATGAGATTCATGAAATAAGCGGGGGCATTGGTTAATCCAAAGGACATAACGGTATACTCCCATAATCCATATCGGGTGGTAAAGGCAGTCTTGGGAATATCTTCTGCACGAATCTTGAGTTGATGATAGCCAGTCCTAAGATCAATCTTAGAAAACACTTTGGCACCGGTCAACTGATCAAACAAATCTTCTATCTTGGGCAAGGGGTATTTGTTCTTGATAGTGACATCATTCAACTTCCGGTAATCCGTAAACAAACGGTTACCTCCATCCTTCTTGTCCACAAACAAGACAGGTGATCTCCAAGGTGACGCACTTGGTTGAATCAATCCAATTTCCAGCATGGAATCTAGTTGCTTCTTCAGTTCTGGTAGCTCAGACGGGTTCATACTATAGGGTCTCTGGGCTATGGGTCCGGTTCCGGGGATTAGTTCGATGATAAACTCGATATCCCGATCTGGGGGCATACCGGGCAAAACATCTGGAAATACATCGGGGTATTCACAGACTATCCGGACTTGGTCAATGGTAGGTTGGGCTATACTCTTGTTGCATTTGAATTGACGAGGTAAGGTTTCAGATATGTGCTCGACTGATATTCCGGCTGTACTGGTCATGGTTATGGCTTTCTTGGCACAGTCAATCAATCCTTTATGTTTGGACATCCAATCCATTCCTAGTACTACTTCCAAACCTTTAGTTCCGAGTACTATCAGATTTGCATAAAAATCTATGCCATGGATTCGGATAGGGACGGCTTTGCAAATTTGCCTAGCCTTGGTGGTTGATCCGGGAATTTGAACAATCATAACATGCTTCAGTTTGGTTGGTTGAATTTTACTAGTGCATGAAAAATCTTCGGTGACAAATGTGTGCGATGCACCAGAATCAAACAACACTCGTGCAAGTACTGAATTAACAGAAAACATACCCAGCACGACGTCTGGCGCTTCTTGAGCTTCTTCAGCATGCATGAGAAAAAGACGGCCATTGCGGTTGAGTGAATTCCCTGGGGCAAATCTTCTTCCTGGCTGAACATGACGCTGCTGCTGAGCTGGGACATTGGCATTGGGTGCTGCGGCATTCTTCTTCTTGGGTCACTCGTTGGAATAGTGGCCTTTATTTCCACAGTCATAACAGGTCACTTGCGACTTGTCCTTTGCTGCTACAGGCACAGCATTGCTTCCAGTCCTCGGGGCAGTGTTGGTGTTGGCGGTAGCATTGTTGTTGTTGAACTTGGGTGGGGAACGGTTGAAATTGCTAGAGTTACCGGGGTTGTTGTGATTTCCTCCGGGCCTAGGGTTTCCACAGTTAGGATAGGTCGAACGGTTCATTGGGGGTATGTTGGTTCTTGGGGAAAATCCTGGAGATGGGTTAGGGCAATACTTTGGGGTCTGATGGGTTCCTGGCTGATGCATCATGCGACGCTTGCGGTTCTCATTGGCTTGGTTGATCTTTCCTTCCATCTGGATAGCAGAGTCGACAAGGGCTTCAATATCAGCAAAGGGGATATTGACTAACACCGTCTGCATCTCATCATGCAGACCATTCAAGAATCTCTCCTTCTTCTTGGCTTCGGTGTCAATCTCATCCGGGGCATACCTAGCTAATGACAAGAATTTGTCACGGTATTCCACTACGGTCATCCTTCCTTGCTTCAGCTCTCTGAACTCGTCTCTCATCCTCTTGATCAAACCCGGTGGCACATGGGTTCTGCTAAACTTGACCTTGAATTCCTCCCAGGTCATCATCTGGCCTCCGGTCATTGCGCGAACACTGTTCCACCATGCCATGGCATCTCCGGCTAGATAGTGGGTGTCGAACATAACTTTCTCGTTGGCTTCCACTCCGGCGACTTCTAGATTATTTTCCATGGTTTGCAACCAATCATCGGCGTCTAGGGGCTCTTCTGACTTAGTGAAAACAGGTGGGTTGGTATTCTGGAAATTCTTGAGCTTAGATCCATGGTTGTCCTGATTTCCGTGGCCTTGGTTGTTGTGGGCAAGCTGAGCTATCTGTTGCAGGGTGGCTAGGTTGGCTTGACGTTCGGCTCTTTCCGCTTCACGGTCAGAAGTCAACATTTGCAGTATCTGCAACATCGGGTCCGGGGATGAACCACTTCCTCCTCGTGGCATCTGAAGATTGAGATAGATCTTGAGAAAAGAGGGAAATTTCTAAGGTTTTGGGTCTTTGAAAAGTTTTTAAAGTTTGACTCAGATTTTTCTAGCAACTTGTTTTTTCATTCATTCATTCATTCAGAGCACAGGATACAACACACACCACAACATAGAAAAACAGCTGGTTTTAAGAACCATTCTAAAAACTACGATACGGTGGGACTGAATACTACTCACTACGCTAGTGCTCAAGTGCTACTACTCCTCGGAATCCGTGGATTCATCATCCTCATCATCATCTATGAAGGCGAAATCATCCTCATCGGTGAAGAAGTACATAGCCTGATCCTCCAGAAAATCATCATCATCGCTGAGATAGGAGTAAGGGTCTCCACAAAGATCCTCTCCGGCATTCTCCATTTCTTCCAACTGCATGTCTCTCTCGTGGATGGTCTCCTCCAAAGATGAGATACGATGGCGAAGACGGGCAATAATGCGCTCCTTCTTGTCGAGCTGACGGCGGCGAGACTTGCGATCCTTTGCTAACATGGCGATGGTCTGATCCTTCGTCTTGATGATGGCAGACTTGTGGTTGGAGTAGTCACGACAGTTGTCCAACTCCTGCTGACGATCGTACATCATGAAGCTGAGGTGGTCCAATTGAGTCTTCAGCTCGGGGTGGTATGGGGCTTCCAGTGGTTGTCCATTAGCATCACGCCTTGGTCAAAACTCAAAGCGAGTACCCTTGATCTGGTTGATGCTCTGCCCACACAGACGGGAAAGAGCTTCCTGCATGGCCCTGGCAAGTCCATCGAGCCAGTTGTTCTCTCTTAAGGTAAACTGAATTCCTTCTGCAGTGGGAGGTTCAATCTTTCCTCGGAGACTTGCAACAATTAGCCACTTCAGATCTTCTCCTCCTTGATCATTGAGCTGAGCTCCGAAGAACTCGGGGTGCGGACGCTCCAGAAGTTCCGAAAGCTGGTCCAAATCCCTCTCAAAGATAAGGTCTCCTCCATTCCCCAACTAATAAAACTTACTGTACTTCACGTCCATCTATAAGAATATAGGATGAGTAAGTTAGCAGAGTGATCAAGTGTGTCAAAATTTTATGTATTTTGCAAGAGTTTTTGAGGAACATGAATTTTCATGAAAGAATCAAAGGGATAAGAATGAGAATAAGTTTTTTGTAAATATTTGTTTTCTTTGGTTTTGAAACTAAGTTTTTGATTCAAACGTCCAGTCTAACTAGGGTCTCCTATGGTCATGATGACTCTGATACCAACTTGTCAACACCCGGATTTTTAATCCCAGATGCCTGTTATGCCATACATCGCAATCCTAGGATTACCATTTTTGTTAGACATAACAGAATTGGATACCACAGTACATCATACATTACAAACCATACATAAGTTCTTACACAAATAAGGATCTCATAATCCAGTTCTTAAAACAACATCAAGCAGCGGAATACGTAATAATAACGGTAGCGTAGGCGAAGCTCCATCTTCGGGGTCACAGGCAATGCTGACGATGGGAGATGATCCTAGTTGTCGTAACCTTCCTGAGGTCCATCCTCCAGGTACTCCTCTTCATAGTCTGGCCATGGGAATATCCAGGGACAAAGCCATGAGTACTCTTTAAGTACTCGCAAACTAATACTAACAAGTAAAGGATTTTTGGATAATAGGACACTAGGCTCTAGGGTTGTTTTGCAAAAGCTAGATTTATCTCTACTAAGTTTGGAAGCAACTAATGCTAGTTAAGGTTTTATAACACCTAAGTGGGAACTTGTATTTCATATCACAACCCTGTTGTGGTCAAGTCAAAGTCTCAATTCATTTCACAGGTCTTTTGAAAAGTCTGACAGGGGAACAGTATGGCCACTCCAACTGTCCATAACCGCGGACGCGGCTATTCGAATAGTTTGACACTCTGCAGAGATTGTACACTTTCACCACAACATTCGATACATCCGTCAGGAACAAATCCCGAATTCACCATACTCAGTATGCGGATAATCAATCCTAACCTTTCAATTACACGCCCTAGTATAAGCACCTCTCCTGTGAGTTTGGCCTCCCAACCATGACCAACTGTCATCTTGGGTACTACACAGGTGGACAATCTTCACAAGGTAGCCTCAGCTCAGACCTTAGCCGTGAGCGAACTAATACTAAGGTATATAAGTTTCCAGTCAAGCCCTACCCAATCTTCGGGTATTGTGGTTGTACGATAAAATTGGAATGGTATCGCATCCAGACAACCATCAGTTTTATAAAGGGCTAAGGCTCATGCCTCATCATTTTCATCACCAAAATCATCAAGTGTTCGGAACCACATGTCCGAAACATTTCAATACAATGATCCATCATTCCAAGGT
The DNA here is from genome assembly GCA_916181665.1 of Avena sativa. Classification (NCBI taxonomy): domain Eukaryota; kingdom Viridiplantae; phylum Streptophyta; class Magnoliopsida; order Poales; family Poaceae; genus Avena; species Avena sativa. Next base: position 261,429,437 of record OV702284.1, on the reverse strand, counting down.
TTTCATAACCATTTTCCACCAAGTATTCCCATCTAAAGTTGATCAAGTTTTATGCTTAGCACTAGCATCTACAAGTGGGGGTAAGCACTAATGAGGGGTGGTAAACTAGTGGAGTTTGACTAAGTTTAATCTCATGCCTTAGGAGGACATCAAGATTATCTAGCTTAGGCCAAATTTTATGCTCTTTATGCAACCTTCAAGTATCCTTCTAGTATCTACCATGTATTCCAGTAAACTCTAAGTAACAACTTTGATAAATAAATAAAGTAATAAACTTGCAAATAAAAGTAGGATGGGTTTATCAAGTGGTTATGATCATATATGCTTGAAGGCATATAGTGGGCATAGTAACAAGTAGTGGTTTGTTTGCATCAGTAGAGTATCTTGCAAGTGTTAGCTTGCACATTCAACTAGTAGTATTAGGCTTGCATCAGTTTCAATATAAGCTTGCTAAATTGCAAGTGTTAGCTTGCCTTGTGCAGAGCAGTGGTTGAAGTTCTCCTCGGCTTCTTCTTCGTAGTATCCTCCTTCCTCCTCGTATCCTTGGTCGGTACTAGCGTCTATGAATAAATACGAGGTACACAATCACCAAACAATACTTAACTACTTGCAATCATCACACAAAAGGGTCCTATAGATGATCTAACATTATCTCTAACATTACAAGATTAAAGCTTGGTTTAATTCTTTTTATTTTTAGAAAAGTAATTTCTACTCATTGAAAAACTACTTATGATTTAATATTCTCCAAACCAAGTATGGGATCATGTTGACACATGTCATCACCACATATTTTAGTCCATGGGAATGCGATTTAAAGTGGTGTCACAATTTAATAAGGTTTTACCCTTTTATTTTAATTAAATAAAGTGACTAGAAATGCCTATGGGGCATTCTTTTATTACCTGAACATTATTTCTGTAAGTAAACCTATATATTTTTATATATTCTGAAAGGTATGGTTAAATGTGATTTTTGAGAGTTGTAATCAGCTCAAAAGCTATTATGGTTTAAATTTGAAAAATGTTTGAACGCAGAAAAGCTTCTGCCTTGTTATTTTTACCATGGATGATCTATAGATCCAAATGACTTGAATCCAACGGGCTTGGATTCAGCATTCCCAGAACTTTCTAACAAAATTGGTGTCATTAAATTTGTTTCACTTAATCGACCTGGGTTGATTTTTGAAACTAGGTACAGAATTGAGTTTGAATCTAAATAGAAAAATCTAAATTCAAACAAGTGGGCTACGCGGGAACGGTTAACGGGACAGCCCAGTGACACTCCGCGGCGCGGGGCTCAGCTGACAGGGGGTTCCACCAGTCAGTGGCTCTTTAAAAGCAAAGAGGTACGGGGCAATATCGGCCACACGATCTAAGTCTAATCCAACGGCTGAGGGTCGTCGTCCACGTCGGGCAACTCCGGCGAGACTGAAACCTAACGCGGCAGGTGAGGGTCGTTGGGGGATCACCGGGGCTCAGGCGAGGATTGGCGACGCGGGCGAACGACGAAGTCGACGACGGCGAACTCAGGGGTGGTCGCGGTAGCTCCTGGGGTGGACGAAATCGACGGCGCCCTTCTTCTCCAGAGGCGACCTGCTCCGGCGCAATTCCGGCGATGCGCTGCTCGCCTTGCTCCGGGACTGAGGTGGGGTGGTTTTGGGTGAGAGAGGAGTGGAATGGTGTGAAGAATTCGAGCGGGGGAGTCCTCTCTTTATAGTCACGACGGTGAGACCGAACGGCATGGGCAGGCGACGGTGGCGACATGGCTACAGGCTGCTAGAGGCATGGCCGGCGGTGGCGATCGCTTGGTGGTATCCTGGCGATGCTCTACGGCTTTAATGCGCTTGTAGGGGCGGTGCGGTTTGGTTTGGAACACGTGACGCTCTGCGCGGCAGAGGCGGCGTCTTCGACGGCGAGCGGTGGCTGTGATGCATGGGGCGGCGAACGGGGATGTCTGGCGGTCTCATGGGTCGATGGCGATTAGGTATGCATGCGGCGAGGGCACCGCGCGGTCTGTGGGCTTTGGTCGAGGGTGGCGCTCTGGCGCATGCTCGGCATGGTTGGTGGCGAGCTGGGCGCGGTTCATGCGTGTGGTCCAGTGGCTGGTAACGTTCGAGCGCTGGACAGGGAGTGGCGGTGGACGGTGGGCTGCCTCCCAGACATGTTGACTAGGCTTGTTTCTCCTCCTAGCTTGTTGTCGACATGGGGGTGACAAGGTTGGCTTCGGCTGTTCACCATTGATGACATTGGAAAGCTCACAGTGGTGCTAGTGATTTGTTAAGTTCGTTAGATGATCTACTAAGGCTAGTGGTGCCCAGAGAGGGAACAAGTTAGGCTCAATTCACTGCTCAAAACAGTGTTTGGATTTTGTTTGATTTGTGTCTGCAAGGTGTTTGATGAAATGGCCGCAAGAATTCAAGTTTTGAATTTTGAAAAGATTTTTGGTGGGTGTGCTAGGTTAGTGCTGGTGAGTTTGCAGATGCTTGGGTTTTGAAATTTGAGCTTGTTTGGGTGGTTTTTGAAAAAGTGGGATCTTCTCATATGATAAAGATTAAATTTTGAATTGTCATTTAAACTATGCATTTGAAAGTTTCTGGATGATCACAAAGTGGGCCTTGATACTATGTTATGAGTACTATCAAGGGGTGCAAAGATCCAGAAAAGTTTATGTTAGGTTCTGAAAGTTTGAGACAGCCAAAGTAGGCATGGGAGTTAAATTGGTGAAAATGACCATTCACTCATTTAGCTTTGTTTTGATTTATTTGTCTTTGGGAAAAGTTTGGGAAATGTTTAGATGATGTTTATTTCACCTAAGCAACATTTTACAAGCAAAGAAACACACAAACAATGTGGTTCAAAAGAATTCAAAAATGAAATGCATACTCACATGCATGCTTCCATAATTTTATTTAGAAAAGTTTTTGTTAACCCTAATTTTGATGATTAGAGTTTGATAATCCAAGTTTAGTATTTTTGGGATGTTACAACCCAGATTCCAATAAATGGCAAAATGCCATGAAATCCGAGATTGGATCCATGTACGAAAACCAATTATGGACTCTGGTGGACTTACCGGATGGCCGAAAGGTTGTCGAGAACAAATGGATTTTCAAGAAGAAAATAGATACTGATGGTAATGTTACTGTCTATAAAGCTCGACTTGTCGCAAAAGGGTTTCGAAAAATTCAAGGAGTTGACTACGATGAGACTTTCTCACCAGTAGCGAAGCTAAAGTCTGTGAGGATTATGTTAGCAATCGCTGCATATTATGATTATGAGATATGGTAGATGGATGTCAAAACAGCGTTCCTCAATGGAGACATTGATGAAGAGTTATATATGATGCAACCCAAAGGTTTTGTCAATCCTAAAGATGCTAACAAGGTATGCAAACTTCAACGGTCCATATATGGATTGAAGCAAGCATCCCGAAGTTGGAATCAACGTTTTGATAAAGTAATCAAAAGTTTTGGTTTTATACAAACTTATGGAGAAGCTTGTATTTACAATAAAGTGAGTGGGAGCTCTGTAGCATTCTTAATACTATATGTAGATGGCATATTGTTGATTGGGAATGATGTAGACCTTCTTAATAGTGTCAAGTAATATTTGAATAATAGTTTTTCAATGAAAGATCTTGGCGAAGCAGCTTACATATTAGGCATAAAGATTTATGGAGATAGATCGAGACGCCTAATATCATTGTCACAAAGTACATATTTGGACAAAGTTCTAAAGAGGTTTGGAATGGAAGATAGCAAGAAAGGGTTCTTTCCCATGTTGCCCAATACGAACTTGAGTAAAACTCAAAGTCCAGCAACGACAGAAGATAGAGAAAGGATGATTAAGACTCCCTATGCCTCAGCCATAGGATCTCTAATGTATGCCATGCTATGTACTAGACCCGACATTGCATATGCTGTTAGTTTGACTAGCAGATATCAAAGTGATCCAGGAGTGGATCATTGGACAGCGGTCAAAAACATCCTTAAGTACTTGAGAAGAACTAAGGATATGGTTCTTTCTTATGGAGGTGATGAACAGCTCGTTGTTAATGGTTACACCGATGCTAGTTGGAACACCGATCCGGATGATTCTAAATCTCAATCTGGATACGTATTTACTTTGAATGATGCAGCAGTTAGCTGGAGGAGTGCAAAGTAAAGCGTTGTGGCGAGATCTTCAACTGAATCGGAATACATAGCTGCTTCGGAGGCTTCACAAGAAGCGATATGGATGAAGGAGTTCATTACAAAGCTCGGTGTGGTTCCAAGTGCGCTGGACCTAATGTCTATCTACTGTGATAACATGGGCGCCAAAGCTAATGCGCAAGAACAAAGGTCACACAAGAAGCTGAAGCACATCAAGCTACATTTTCACGCTATTCGAGAACATGTCCAAGATGGTGACATAAAGATTTGCAAAGTACACACAGATCTGAATGTGGCGGATCCTTTGACTAAACCTCTCCCGAGGGTAAAACATGACCAACACCAAACTGCCATGGGTGTTCGGTATATTACCATGTAATCTAGATTAGTTGACTCTAGTGCAAGTGGGAGACTGTTGGAGATATGCCCTAGAGGCAATAATAAATGTGGTTATTATTATATCTTTGTGTTTATGATAAATGTTTACATTCATGCTATAACAGTATTAACCAGAAACATTAATACTTGTGTGATTTGTAAACTAAATTAGAGTCCCTAGTAAAGCCTCTTTATAAAACTAGCTTATTGATTAATAGATGATCATAGTTTCTTGATCATGAACATTTGAGATGTTGTTAATAACAAGGTCATATCATTAGGAGAATGATATGATGGATATACTCCTATAGATAAGCGTAGCATAAAGATCAAGTCATTTTAATAGTTCAATTGCTATAAGCTTTCTGATACGTAGTAACCTAATTCCTTCGACCATGAGATCATGCTTATCACCATCAATGGAAGGATGCTTTGATGACATCAAAAACCACACCGTAACTGGGTGGCTATAAAGGTGGCATTGAGTTTTCGGAAAGTATGGGTTGAGACACATGGATCAAGAGTGGGATTTGTCCATCCATATGACGGATAGATATACTCTGGGCCCTCTCGGTGGAATGTCATCCAATTAGCTTGCAATCATGTGACTGGCTCACAAGGGATCACATACCACGGGAACGAGAAAAGAGTACTTATTGGTAACAAGGTTGAACTAGGTATGCAGAGATACCGACGATCAAAACCTCAGATAAGTAAACTATCGTGAGAGGAAATTGGTATCGTATGTAAGTGGTTCATTCGATCGCAAAGTAATCGTAGAAATATGTGGGAGCCATATGAATTTCCAGATTCCTCTATTGGTTATTGATCAGAGAAGTGTCTCGATCATGTCCGCATAATTCACGAACCGTAGGGAGACACACTTAAGGATTCGATGTTGTTGAGTAGTTATGGAATGATGAGAAAGAGACCGAATGTTGTTCGGAGTCTCGGATGGGATCCGGGATATCACGAGGAGATCCGGAATGGTCCGGAGAATAAGATTCATATAAGGAAAGTCCTGTTTCGGAGTTGGGGAATGATTCCGGTGTTTTCATCGGGAATGTTCTAGAAGGGTCCGGAAGGTCCGGCACTCCGGAGGGGAAGGGTACATGAATGTTTCATGACAATATGGAATGGTTGCATCATGTACTAGGTCACTTGGCTGGGCAAAATAAAGGGAGAAATCAAATCCTAGTTTGAAAGTCAAACGCCAATCTGAAAAAGTCAAACGACAAGTTTGCTTGGTGGAGGGAGAGTAGGAAACCTACTTGGGGAGGAGTTCCTCTCCCTCCACCCGCCGGCCAAGGAGGCCGACTTGGGGGAGTACTCCCTCCTCCCAAGCCACGCCCTCCCACCTATATAAGGAGGGGCAGGGCTGCCCCTCTTCTACACACCCAACTCACCCAAAACCCTAGCCCTAGCCACCGGCCTCCTCCAAGTCGCCGCCGCCTCCTAGGGTTCCTCCAACTCGCCGAGTTGGGGCTTCCCCAAGCCCTAGCCTTCGGCCAAGCTCTCCCCTTGGTGCCCTCTAAACCCTAGATCACCAAGGCCTCTCTCATAGTCCACCATACTCGCTCCGGCTTAAGGCGAAGCCCTGCGAGATCTCCCCTCTACTTCCGGTACCACGCCGTCGTGCTGCCGGAATCGCGAGGATAGTGCTACAACCTCCGCTGCCTGCTGGAACAAGGGAGAGGAAGGTCTTCATCGAGTACCGAACGTGTGACCGACTGAAGAAGCGCTGCCGGAACGCAGCGCCGGAAGGATCGTCTACACGATCTTGAGATCGGCAAGAGTACGACTACATCACCCACGAGAATATTCTCTCGTTAACCGCTTTGGAATCTTCGAGGGTGAGTTCCTCTATCGACTCGTTGCTACAATCTAGTAGATAGATCATGGCTTGTTTGTTCGCATGCGGTAGAAATTTTTTGTTTTCTGTACTACGAACCCCTAAAGGATCAAAACAACAATATCCTTTGTGATCATCAAAAAAGGCCAAGATGAATGCAAGGTAGGGAACTGAAGGGAATATGCCCTGAGAGGCAATAATAAAGTGTTTATTATGTGTATTCCAAGTATATGATAGATGTTTATTTTGCATGCTATAATTGTATTAATACGGAAATGTTAATACATGTGTGTTTAATAAACAAACAGAGATTTCCTAGTTATGCCTCTCTCATAAACTAGCTCGTTAATTAACAAGATGATCAAAATTTCCTGATCATAGACATTGGATGTTGTTAATAATGAGGTCACAACATTAGTGTAATGATGTGATGAACATTCATCCGAAGTATAGCATTACGATCAAAGTTAATGAGTTTATATTGCTATAACAATTTATGAAGTGATCCTAATCCTTAGACCATGAGATCATGTCAATCACTAACACCGGAAGAGTTTCTTCAGGACATCAAACGTCACACCGTAACTGGGTGATTATAAAGATGGCTTCAGAACTACTAAAGTGTTATGTTTAGGCTCATGGATCGAGAGTGGAATTTGTTCATCCCGATGATGGATAGATATACTCTGGGCCCTCTCGGTGATATCACATTGGTTAGCTTGCAAGCAAGTGATTTGATCACTAGAATGTTATATCACGGGAACGAGAAAAGAGTGCATGTCGGTAACGAGATCAAACTAGGTATGGAGATACTGATGATCGAATCTCGGACATCTAATATATCATGAAACAAAGGGATTAAGATACTAGCGTAAAAGGTTCCGACGATCACAAGAAAGTCATTGTTGAATGTGTGGGAGTCAGTATAGATCTCCAGGTCCCGCTTCTGATTATTGCTCGGAGAAGGGTCTCGATCATGTCCGCATTATTCGTGAACCGCAGTGTGACACACTTAAGGGACACTGACATCCAATTGGAGCAAAAGTTTCATGCCGGAAAGAATAACAAGCGGAGGAATTTATTACACTAGATACCGAAACAGGTTTTCAGGTGAAATTGTAGAAAGTGTTTTTGCATGTGAAATGGAATACTAGCAAGGGGTTTTATGTGAATGTTTGTCATTAAAGTGATTGAAAAAATTCTGAATAAATAAAAGGAGTTTTATTTAATGAGAGTTTGCATTAAATTTGGTGGAAATTTAATAGCAATTTTGAGTGGGATTTTGAGTGCATGGAATTGAAGAGATTTTTGTGAGTGGAGTGTCCACCCACATGAATGAGGTGAGGGCAAGGGGGCATCCCCCATGCGTCGGCCACCCCCTTGGGGTTCCCCCCTCTCCTATAAAGGCACCCCCTCCTCACTTCTCACTCACACCTCCTCGTGAAGGATCTCTCTCCCCCTCTAGAATTTTTCCCCCATGGTCTCGGACTAGCGAGCATGTTACCGGTGGCTATTCGGCAAGAAAGGGTTGTGCTTCCGCTTCATCACTGGAGCAAGGAGGCGGAGGTTTCTCGGTGTCTTGTACTTGTGTGCTAGCACGGACGCGCTGCTGTTTCGTGGCGCTAGGACTTCCTCTCGATCTTGAGATCGACAAGAGATCATCTATATCAACCACGAGTTTAACTCGTTAAGCTTTGTCGGTCTTCAAGGGTATGTTCTCTACGGATATACATCCGCCCATTTTTTGTATCTAGTAGATAGATCTTTGTACATATTTCCCATCGTTGGAATTTTTTTGTTTTCTATGCTGCGAACCCTACAGTGGTATCAGAGCCGGATCTATGCGTAGATGCTTTACACGGGTAGTACACATATGAGTATGTGGGCGATGATGATCATGTTGTTGCTTCTTAGTTGTAATTTTGGATATTGGTGGCATAGTGGGATGAAGCGGCCCGGACAAACTTTACATGTCCTCGCACATGAGACCTGTTCCACGCTTGACATGCAACTAGTTTGCATAAGTGGCTAGCGGGTGTCTGTCTCTCCTACTATAGTCAATATCTATTTTGCAACGAGTTGTCAACAATTTGTTTATCCTCGTTATGGTTCATGTTCGTAGGTATGAACGGTTCTATCTTCGATATCCCTAAGCCACGTAAAACTTGCAATGGATAAATTAGAGGCGTCTAGTTTAGATTGTTGCTGGGCTAGTGTTATGATATGGTGATGTTGTAAGTAGAAGTATGAGATGATACTCTTACAACACACATAACGTGTAAGTTCCATATACCTTGGCCTTACACATAAAGGTATTATAGTGATTATACCACGGTGCACATGATAGAGATCATATGCGGGAACCATATCATTTCACTTATAAACATGTGATGTTTGATAGCATCTTATATTGCTTGTTTGGCATTTTATTAGCATAATAAGATGATCCATCATTTAAATATCAAGATAAGAATGTGTTCTTCCTTAAGTATGCATCGATTATGTTTTCGTCGCTCCAAGACATCACGTGATGATCGGGTGTTCTTGGATCCATGACCATATTTCGGGTGTAAGACAGTTACACACGCGAATACTAAGGTTCTTACTTAGCGAGCCTAGCATGTACAGACATGGCCTCGGAACACGGACCGAAAGGTTAAGCATGAATCATATGGTAGATATGATTCCCATTTGATGCTCGGCTTTGAAGCTACACCGACTCACGTGATGATCGGACTTGGTGTAGTGGATTTGGTTCATGTAATCACCAAAAAGGCACGAGGGATGTCGTTTTTGAGTGGGAGTTCATTCGTAATGTGGATTGGTTGAACTCAATCTATCATAAACTTAGTCTAAATTTTACAAATTCTGTTGTAGATGGCACCACCTTCTTTTAATTTCAATGTGTTCATGGAGAAAGAGAAACTTGCAACAAACGGTAGCAACTTTACCGAATGGGCCATGAATTTGAGGATTCTCCTCTCTGCTGCACAAAAGCAATATGTGCTAGAAGCGCCGCTAGGCCCCCCACCTTTCGATGATGCCCCTGACGAGGAAAAGAATGTCTATCAGACTCGTTAGGAGGACCACAACTTAGTTCATTGCGGCATATTGTATGGGCTAGATCCGGAACTTCGAAAGCGTTTCGAAAACGGCAATGCATTTGATACAATGGGTGAGTTGAAAATGATTTTCGACACACATGCTGCTGTAGAGAGCTACAATGCTTCAGAAAAGTTCTTTAGCTGCATGATGGAAGAGCATAGCTCCGTAAGTGAGCATGTACTCAATATGTCGGGTTACGTCGATAAGCTTGTGTCCTTGGGAATATCGGTTCCCATTGACTTAGGCATCCATCGTGTTCTGCAGTCTCTGCCACCTAGCTATGAGAGCTTCGTGATGAACTACAATATGCAAGGCATGAAGAAGTATCTCCCCGAGCTTCTGTCAATGCTTAAAACTGCAGAAGTGGAGATCAAGAAGGAACATCAAGTGTTGATGATCAATAAGAACACTGGTTTCAAGAAATACAAGAAGGGAAAACGGAAGGGAAGTAAGGGCGTCAAGTCGGTTGCCGTGCCTGGAAAGAAACCCCGAGTTGGACCTAAGTCTGATACCGAGTGCTACTATTGTAAGGGGACTGGCCACTGGAAGCGCAACTGCCCCAAGTATTTGGTAGACAAAAAATCCGGCAAGGCAAACAAAGGTATATATGATATACATGTTATTGATGTGTACTTGACTAGTGCTCGCAGTAGCACCTGGGTATTTGATACCGGTTCAGTTGCTAATATTTGTAACTCGAATCAGGGGCTGTGGAACAAGCGACCTCTAGCAAGGGGTGAGGTCAAGATGCGTGTCGGCAATGGATCAAGCGTTGATGTGATCGCCGTCGGAACGCTGCCTCTCCACTTACCGTCGGGATTAGTAATAAACTTAAATAATTGTTATCTGGTGCCAGCACTGAGCATGAACATTGTATCTGGATCATGTTTGATGCGAAGTGGTTATTCATTTAAATCCGAGAACAATGGTTGTTCTACTTATATGAATGAAATCTTTTATGGTCATGCACCGATGATGAATTCTTTATTTCTATTGGATCTCGATAAAAGTGTTACACATATTCATAATGTTGATGCTAAAAGGATTAAACTTAATGATGATATATCTGCATATATGTGGCACTGCCGTCTAGGTCATATTGGCGTTAAACGCATGAAGAAGCTCCATTCAGATGGACTTTTGGAATCACTTGATTTTGAATCATTTGATACATGTGAGCCATGCCTTATGGGCAAGATGACTAGAACGCCATTTTCTGGTTCAATGGAACGGGCGGCAGATTTATTGGAAATCATACATTCTGATGTATGTGGTCCAATGAGTGTGTCAGCGCGAGGTGGATACCATTATTTTGTTACTTTCATGGATGATTTGAGTAGATACGGTTATATCTACTTGATGAAACACAAGTCTGAAACCGTTTAAAAGTTCAAGGAATTTCAGAGTGAAGTGGAAAATCATCGTAATAGAAAGATCAAATTTCTACGGTCCGACCGTGGAGGTGAGTATCTAAGTTATGAGTTTAGCACTCATATGAAAGAGTGTGGAATTGTTTCACAACTCACACCTGCCGGAACATCACAGCGAAATTGTGTGTCGGAACGTCGTAATTGTACTTTATTGGATATGGTTCGATCTATGATGTCTCTGACGGACTTGCCACTGTCTTTTTGGGGTTATGCACTAGAAACTGCTGCATTCACTTTACATCGGGCACCATCTAAATCCGTTAAAAAGACACCATATGAATTGTGGTCTGGAAACAAACCTAAGCTGTCATTTCTTAAAGTTTGGGGATGCGATGTTTATGTGAAGAAACTTCAAGCGGATAAACTCAAACCCAAAGAGGAAAAATGTGTATTCATCGGATACCCTAAGGAAACTATTGGGTATTCCTTCTATCACATATTCGAGGGCAAGGTTTTTGTTGCCACGAATGGATCCTTTCTAGAGAAAGAGTTTCTCGCGAAAGGTGTGAGTAGTCGGAAGGTACAACTCGAAGAGGTTATTGTACCTTCTCTTCAAAGTATGGCGAGTAGCGCAGTGCCGGAAGTCGTTCTGGAGTTTGCTTCACCAGTTGAAGAGGGAACTAATGATAATGATCATGAAACTCCAAAAGAGAGTACTACCGAACCTCGCAGGTCTAGCGGGACACATGCAGCTCCCGAGATGTACGGAAACCCTGTTATGAATTTCATGGTTGATGAAATTGATGACCCTGTGACGTATGAAGAAGTGATGATGAGCCCGGATTCCAACAAATGGTTAGAAGCCATGAAATCCAAAATGGAATCCATTTATGAAAATCAAGTTTGGAACTTGGTGGACTTACCTCATGACCGAAAGGCCGTGGAGAATAAATGGATTTTCAAAAGGAAAACTGATGCTGATGGTAATGTGATCGTCTCTAAAGCTCGACTTGTCGCAAAGGGGTTTCAACAAATTCAAGGAGTTGACTACGATGAGACATTCTCTCCCGTAACGATGCTAAAGTCAATTAGGATTATGTTAGCAATTGCTGCATATTTCGATTATGAGATATGGCAAATGGATGTCAAAACCGCGTTTCTCAATGGTAATATTAAAGAAGAGTTGTATATGATACAACCAAAGGGTTTTATCGATCCTAAGGATGCTAAGAAGGTGTGCAAGCTTCAGCGATCCATCTATGGACTGAAGCAACCATCACGGAGTTGTAATCTCCACTTTGATGAGGTGATCAAAGAGTTTGGATTTGTCCAAACTTATGGAGAGGCTTGTATTTACAAGAAAGTGAGTGGGAGCAATGTGGCATTTCTGATATTATATGTAGATGACATATTATTGATCAGAAATGATATAGATCTTTTAAACAGTGTTAAAAGTTATCTAAACAACAAATTTTCAATGAAGGGCCTAGGTGAAGCGTCATACATATTAGGCATAAAGATCTATAGAGATAGATCTAGGCGCCTAATAGGGCTATCGCAAAGTACATACCTTGATAAGATTTTAAAGAAGTTTAAAATGGATGGAAGTAAGAAGGGGTTCTTACCTATGTTGCAAGGCAAGACATTGAGTAAGACTCAAAGTCTGGCTACGGCGGAAGAAAGAGAGATAATGGACAAAGTCCCCTATGCTTCAGCCATAGGCTCTATAATGTACGCCATGCTATGTACAAGACCGGATGTGGCACATGCTATTAGTTTTACTAGTAGGTACCAATCGGATCCAGGTTCGGAACACTGGATAGCGGTCAAGAATATCATTAAGTACTTGTGAAGAACTAAGGATATGTTTCTTGTATACGGAGGTGAAGAAGAGCTCGTCGCTAAGTGTTATGTTGATCCGGATGACTTTAAGTCTCAATCCAGATACGTTTTCTCATGAATGGCGGAGCGGTTAGTTGGAGGAGTTCCAAACAACCTGTGGTGGCGGGATCAACAACGGAGGCCGAATATGTTGCTGCTTCGGAAGCGGCTCAGGAAGTGGTTTGGATGAAGGAGTTCATATCCTAACTAAGTGTGGTTGCAAGCGCGTTGGACCCAATGGTGATCTGTCGTGACAACAATGGTGCCATTGCCAACGCGAAAGAACCAAGGTCTCACAAGAATTCCAAGCATATTAAGCGCCGGTTTCACTCCATCCGCGAGCATGTCAATGATGGAGATATAAAGATTTGTAAAGTACACAAGGATCTCAATGTAGCAGATCCGTTGACTAAAACTCTTCCTAGAGAAAAACATGATCAACACCAGAACTGCATGGGTGTTAGATTCATCACTATGTAACTAGATTATTGTCTCTAGTGCAAGTGGGAGACTGAAGGGAAATATGCCCTGAGAGGCAATAATAAAGTGTTTATTATGTATATTCCAAGTATATGATAGATGTTTATTTTGCATGCTATAATTGTATTAATACGGAAACGTTAATACATGTGTGTTTAATAAACAAACAGAAAGTTCCTAGTTATGCCTCTCTCATAAACTAGCTCGTTGATTAACAAGATGATCAAGGTTTCCTGATCATGGACATTGGATGTTGTTAATAATGAGATCACAACATTAGTGTAATGGTGTGATGAACATTCATCCTAAGTATAGCATTACGATCAAAGTCATTGAGTTTATATTGCTATAAAAACTTACGAAGTGATCCTAATCCTTAGACCATGAGATCATGTCAATCACTAACACCGGAAGAGTTTCTTGATGACATCAAACGTCACACCGTAACTGGGTGATTATAAAGATGGCTTCAGAACTAATTGTAGAGGTCCCAACCCAATAAGGTAGGTTCCTCCTGTGTTTTACAATGCTAGTCCCTGGATCAATAGCTAGCATCCACAGTTAAGATGTAATATCAAGATACAAAGGTCATAATATAAATTTATAACCAGGAATAACATAAGTTTATTACATCAAACATAGCTCATTTGGCTATTACATTACATTTGCAGCGGAATAACTATAAGTATGGGTCCATCATCTTCAAAGTGCCACAGGCAGATGTTGGTTGTAGATTTTGTAGTCCTAGTCAATCAAACAATCTTCATTTTTAAAACAATCAACCTGCAACATTACAAGTTACAGCCACAAGGGTCAATACATTTTGAATTGTATTGGCAAGCTTCACTTTTATGTATAGTAAGAGTGGATCCTATCATTATATGCATACTGGGCTAAGTAGAGTTTAAGGCTTATTTGCAGAAAGCAATATTTTATCCTATCTTTTCAAAAGGTTTTTTTTTTTAATCTTTTGTCAAATTTCTTTTCCAAGTTCCTTGAACTCCTTGGTAGAAACTCAAGTGTTCAAATCCTTGTCAAAATCTCTTGAGCACCTTGGTAACCCCCAAGTGCAACAAGTTTTATCAAAACTCATGAGTTCCTTGGTAAAGCCCCAAGTACTTCATGCTCTTGAGCACCTTGGTAACCCCAAGTGCAACAAGCTTTACAAAATCTCTTTGAATTCCTTGGTAGACACACAAGGGCATCAAGTTTTTATATTAGAAGTTGGAATGTCGAGATCTCCCATAGTTCAAACTTTAGTTGCTCAGTATTGTCCATAACCGGGGACACGGCTAAGTACTTAGATTTTATTAACTTCTGTAGAAGGAGTACACTTTACCCACATGACACAATCCCATCTTGTTGCCACCAGTGGCCTACTGGATTAGTGCTCACCAAGATGGAGTACTGGCAGACTGAGAATGTGACGAAGTCTTTCCAAAAGGTCCTCCCATACATCATTGCTAGCTTTGTCTTCAGCCCCCATGAAGCATTCCAGATCCCCATGTCCAGTAACTAAAGACAATGCATGGGTCTTCCTAATGTAATTGACTAAGCCAGAGCCATAATAGCATGTGGTTGTACATGGAAGCCACAATTGGAGAAGCATGTTTGATCTCTAAGTTTCCTAGGTGGTTTTCTTTTGGAGCACAACACAAAGTGATTGCCATAGACATGGTTCCCTTTTGTTGTCACCTTCTCCAAAACTTATAGTAGCCTCCACCTAGGTGGTTCATTGAGTCCTTGTTTTATTATGTAAAAACACAAGTCCTTTTCTCAACCTTTGTAAAATCTCAACATGTATCTCTTTTTCAAATTATAGCATATAGCATGGCTAAGCATGTACAACTTCAATATTTTCACTAAGGAGTGTATAGGGAATCCTATTAGGATTTTATCATAGCATAGGTACAAAATTATCTTTTCATGCATATTTTCAAAATCCACTAAGTATATAATGAAAATAGTAGGACTTTTGTATGATAGTGTAACTTGCCTTTTTGGTAGGGAATGGGGGTTCACTTCCTTGATCTTGCTAGTTTCACACTTTTCTAAATTCACTACAAGTCAATCAAGCAAACACAAAATCAACTAACATTCCACACCAAAGTCAAACAACAATTTCACACTCACAAAGCAAATGGAATCTAAGTCATGCATAAGTATGCAAAGGATGGTTCTATTGCAAGGTTGGTCTCTACTGGGTTTATAAACTTTGTAAGGTCCAAATTGGTCATTTACCAAAGTGGCAAAGTCAATGGTTAGAGGGTTTTGCCCAAAATCTATTTTAAAATCCATTCAACATTTTATGTGGTGAGAAATTACTCTTTTCAAAGTGAAACTTTATGTTTTTCACCAAGTGAGTTGCCTTTGGCAAGGCTTGGTGTTTTGGGTCAGTAAGTTTGGTCCATAACATTTTCCCAAAGTTTTCTTTACAAAAATATTTTCATAATAAAAACAATGAGTTTATTTGGTTAGAAAATGGTTAAGTTAAATAATTCACTTAAATTCCACAAAAATCATTTTTAACACTTTGGTTTGGTTCTTAGGGTCGGTAAGGTCACACAAATCCATTTTGCAAAGGATTTAATCCTAAAATCACTTTTAAACAATTTTTATACTCTAATCAAGTAGACAAATGTTTCTGTAAATTCAAACAAGCTAACAGATACTATTTTCAAAACTATGGCCATGGTTGTTTAGGGCTTGCTCTCCTGAATTCAACGACATAAAATTTGTAATTTTTGGACGTGTGGTTTGAAAGTTATAGAGGTTTGAAGTTTGCAATATATTCTGTTTTCAAATCAGTTTTTAAACAGATCAGTGACACGTGGCGCGTTCTAACTGGACGGTACCGCTTCGCGCGGATCGCGCTCTGTAGAGCGTTGGATCAAGTTAGATCGTATGGCTCTGGAAGCGTACCCCTTCAGCGTTAAATGATCTATCTAGTGCGTCCGATCCAGATCCAACGGTGCCGGCGAGTTTGACCAAAAGGGGGCGGCGCTGACGGCGGCTAGCGGCGGCGCACGGCCAGGCGGTGGCGCTACGGCGGCTACAGAAGCAAAGAGAAGAGAAAAAGTGCTCACCAGAATCGCAGGGCTGTGGTGATGCTCGACGTGCTGTTGGCTTGACAAGGGGCGCTCGGGTACTGCGGTAATTGCTCGCCGGAGTTGGTTCTGGCGACGGTCGCGCTCGGTCGAGGTCGGAGACGGCTCTGTGGTTCGCGAGAAGACAAACGGAGGGTTGGGTTAGTTGCGTAGGATCATGGCAAAGATGTGTGCGTGATCCAGAGGGTACGGGGTGGTCGGAATTAACCTGTGGGCGTCGTCGGAGTTGAGGCAGACGACGGTGGCGGTAGGAGTCGTTGCTGCAGATCGCCCTAAGGTAAAACAGGAGCATAATTAGATGCACAAGAGCAAGGCGATGCTGGGTGCGTGAACGAGAGAGGTCGGGGCGGTCAGATACTACCTGTGGGCTTCGCCGGAGATGAAGCAGACGGTGGCGACGGTGATCGTTGCCGAAAGTGAGGTTACAGGGTACCCGCGGTCGAACTGGTGGTACGGGGAGGTGTGTCTGGGAGTGGGGAAGCTTGCTAGGGCGCTCTCGAAGGCAGGGGTGGCGTGTACTAGCTGGGATTGGAGATGGAAGCTCGTCAGAGCAGCGGCGGTGCAGGAGTGATTGGCGACAGCCTAGGGGCGAAGAGGGAGTGGCGACAGAGGAAAAAGGAGGGGGAGATGCTGGCGCTTAAGTACGCAAGGTCAGAGGCGGGATTAACGCAGCCATTATGAAGAATTAAGCGCGCGGATTGATGACAGGGAACGGCAGCGCGGTTTGGGGAAGAAGGGGTCGCGCGGGTGAGGACGACGAATAGGAGCGGTGGGGTTCACCTGTCAGTGGGAAAAGATACGAGGAGGAGGTCCACCTGTCATTCTCTGTGCGGGTCAGGTAGTTGGTTCGAATCGTTTTCTGCGGGGAAGGGAGCTGGGCTGGTTGGTGGGCTTATTGGGCTGCCTGGGCTGGGTCTGTCCTTTTCCATATTTTTTTCTGCTTGTTTGTTTTATTCTTTTCCCTTTCTATTTTCTGATTTGATATTCAAACAAATGATTCAATCCATAATGCAACCATTCAACAATTCAAACTTGTAATGAGTTTTTGGTTCTGTTTAGTAGCATAAACCAACTTTCAAAACCAAATAATATTTTAAATCTTTTTAGGTTCCATTTATTAATTAAATAAAATGGACCATGGTTTATTAATAAAATAGGGTTTGATTTTAATAAAATCTTTATTTGAATCCTAAATATTTTTCAAAACCAAATCAGTAGGTTTTATTTGGAAATATTAAATACTTGGATCTTGTTTTAAACCAAATAACATTTATTTTAGAGTCCATTATTAATTAAATAAAATAGACTTTCAATCATAATTCATCTAGGGTTTGTTTTATTGAGAATGTTTATTTAAAATCTAAAATAAAGCTAAAACACTTTAGCAGGTTTTAATTATGATTATCAAATATTTGAGAAAACTTATTTTAAATATTTTAATAAGTTTTGATGTTTCAGTTAAATTAGTAAAATCTTTTATCCAAATAAAGTTGGATATTAAACTCTTATTTATTTATTTAAAACAACTTTTGCTATTTTTATTCAAAACAAAATGTTTTAAACCCAAAGCTTGTCCAAGGTTTAATTTGGTTTATAAAATAATCTTTATTTATAAATCCATTCTTTTCTTTTGAATACCCAGTCATTTTGTTAAGAGATCTAAAATAGTAGTTCCAAAACATTTTAATTTCCTTTATTAAATGTTTATCTTTATGAATCCCTTGAGGATTTTATTTAATTCAAATGGGTTTGAGGTTCCAATTGGATTCAAAAAGTTTCTTCTGGCTCTAAAAATCAAACAAAGTTTTATTTTATTCATTTATTTTCACATTGCAAGATTTGGAAAATCTTGGGATGTGACACTAATAAATTGTTATGTTGAGGCTCATGGATCGAGAGTGGAATTTGTTCATCCCGATGACGGATAGATATACTCTGGGCCCTCTCGATGATATCACATTGGTTAGCTTGCAAGCAAGTGATTTGATCACTAGAATGTTATATCACGGGAACGAGAAAAGAGTGCATGTCGGTAACAAGATCAAACTAGGTATGGAGATACCGATGATCGAATATCGGACATGTAATATATCGTGAAACAAAGGGATTAAGATACTAGCGTAAAAGGTTCCGGCGATCATAAGAAAGTCATCATTGAATGTGTGGGAGTCAGTATGGATCTCCAGGTCCCGCTTCTGATTATTGATCGGAGAAGGGTCTCGATCATGTCCGCATTATTCGCGAACCATAGGGTGTCACACTTAAGGGACACTGACATCCAATTGGAGCAAAAGTTTCATGCCGAAAAGAATAAAAAGTGGAGGAATTTATTTCACTAGATACCGAAACAGGTTTTCGGGTGAAATTTCAGAAAGTTTTTTTGCATGTGAAATGGAATACTAGCAAGGGTTTTATGTGAATGTTTGTCATTAAAGTAATTGACAAAATTCTGAATAAATAAAAGGAGTTTTATTTAATGAGAGTTTGCATTAAATTTGGTGGAAATTTAATGGGAATTTGAGTGGGATTTTGAGTGGAGGGAATTGAAAGGATTTTTGTGAGTGGAGTGTCCACCCACATGAATGAGGGGAGGGCAAGGGGGCAGCCCCCATGCGCAGGCCACCCCCTTGGGGTTCCGCCCCTCTCCTATAAAAGGCACCCCCTCCTCACTTCTCACTCACACCTCCAAGTGAAGGATCTCTCTCCCCCTCTAGTATTTATCCCCCATGGTCTCAGACTAGCGAGATACATGTTCCCGGTGGCTATTCGGCAAGAAAGAGTTATGCTTCCGCTGCATCGCTGGAGCGAGGAGGCGGAGGTTGCTCGGCGCCTCGGACGTGTGTGCGAGCATGGATGCGCCGCTAAGTTGCAGTGCTAAGGACTTCCTCTCGATCTTGAGATCGGCAAGAGATCGTCTACATCAACCACGAGTTTAATTCGTTAAGCTTTGTCGGTCTTCAAGGGTATGTTCTCTACGGATATACATCCGCCCGTTGTTTTTATCTAGTAGATAGATCTTGGTACATAGTTGTTCCTATCATAGGAATTTTTTTGTTTTCTATGCTGCGAACCCTACAGGTGGCGCCTAGGGGGGTCTGGCCCACCTGGGCCCCTTCAAGGTGCCCCCTCACAGCCATCTTATTTCTCTCTCCCGAAAAATACCGAAAAACTTTCTCAAGCTCGAGTTCTTGCTGTTCTTGATCGCGATTTTCGATCTCCCTGCTCAGCCCCTCTTTGATGTTGATTTTTGGAGGGATTGCTCCTTGGTATGTGCCTCCTCCACTTGTCCAATTAGATTTGTGATTGGTAGATTGTATCTTGAGTATTTTGCTGCTATAGGTGTTAAGTTGTGTGAGATTGCATGCTTGTTATATGCTTATATATTTCATTTTGATGCATGTGTAGCCCTCTAGCAAGTTCCTATAGTAGTTGCTCATCATTTATCAACTTGGAAATCACTTGGTTTGATGTTTGACTAAAAATTTCAGCAAGGAAGATGAGTGCTTATCCACCGAATCAATATGACTTGATGGTTCCTGATCCAATGAAGGTTCATCGTGAGGAAGGAGTCTTCCATTTCGTATATCCATGCCATGAATTTATGGGAACCGCGGGAATCTTCCAGGATTTCCAAACTTTGATTGCCAATGCAGGGTTGGAACACTTTGTTGAAGGTTAACCTCTTTCAGTATGTTAAGCTAACCATGGCATTTGTGCAGGACTTCCGGTTTACTTGGTCTACATCTAAACCCATGGTCCATTACAAAATATATGATATACCTGTCGACCTGCTTTTGCTGATTTCTGCGCAGCAATTAGAGTACCTTAGTGGGGATCTTGTGAGAAGATCAAGGAGAGGCCCAAGTCGCTTATGGATTTATATGCTGAGATTTGCCAAGGTTTCGAATTCTCAAAGGAAAGTGGTAAAATTCGGAACATTCAGTTCCTAGCCATTAGATATTTTTCCTATTTCATTACCAAGTGTGTTCTTGCTAGAAAGATTGCTAGAAAGTTATCTTCTTTTGATCTAGCTTTTATCGCAGCTGCTTTGAATAGGAATAGATCTTATAGCCTGGGTGCTTTGATAGCTCACCGTCTAACCACCAACCGCGAGAAGGGTGGAATTTTTGGAGGTCTCATTGCTTCTAGGTTGCTAGCTTTTCATGGTTTAGAGCCTCACCATTCAGATTATCGGTTCCCCATAGAGAGGCTTGATCTTGAATCCATGATTTAGCATGGTTTTGTTTCCTTGGGGGATAATGTGAGAAGTTTACCATATGAATTATCTTTTGCCTAGCAAGCTCAGAGAAAGGGTAGGACTGAGAAAATAGTTTATTTGCCTGCACCTTCTTTGTTTAATTTTGATAACATGCAAGGATGGTCGCTCACGGAGGAAGAGTTTGACAATATGTGGCGGAGCTCTCCCAGCAAGAGGAGAATGTTGGGGAGGATGCCGAAGATGATTCGGTTTAGCCCTCCAACGCGGGAGAGTCTTCATACCAGCAACCCTCATTTGATTGGGGCGCATCTTCTTCTTCATCGCAAGCGCCTGACTACGATCATTCCTATGATGACCCACCAACTTGGGGTTACTACCCGCGCTATTGAGCCCCACTTAGGCCAAAAGCCTAAGCTTGGGGGGAGGTATACCGACATCACACTCATCTATATATCATGTTCGGTCGGTTCTTTGTATATCCATTGTTTCCCTTTCTTTTTGGTTTTTGTTGCTGCTTTCTTAAAACACAAAAATACCAAAAATATTTTCGTTGTTTCTCTTGGTTTGTTTCTTTATTTCTTTGCTTTGGTTTGCCTTAAGACAAGTGAAGGGCAATAATGAATATTAAGACAACTTGAGGAGTGGTAAGAGGCTGGTAATGAACTCTATTTTTTTCATTTTTGTACATATACTCATCACTGTGAGCATGCTTAGTAGTTCTTGCTTGTCTATGATTAGCTCCAGCTTGCTAATAGTTTGTAGCATGTCATATGAATGTTTTCTTGCATTGTTTTATTCATATTTTGGTATGATATTGTGGTATCCTCCTCTAGAAGTTTCATGTGGATCGACTTGGCACATGCTCACGCATGCATATGACTAAACAATAGTCAGTAAGCCTCGACGATTTATTTTACCTCAGAGTTCTTGTATAATTTTCATGCCATAATTAGGCCTGTTTTGTTGCAAGCATGATTATGACAATTATTGCTCTCTCGTTTGTTGCTCTCTCTCTCTCTCTATTGTTAGCCTTCACCTGCACTGAGTATGAGCTCTACTTGTGCTTTCAACTCCACAAAACCAATATTGCCAACTGTGTCCACCATACCTACCTATTAGCAACACTTGTTATTTCAGCGCATATTCTATATGCCTTGTTTTCTTCCAAATAAAATGTTTGTCTGTTTTGAGAAAGTTAGTTAGTAAAGCTCTCACGAACTTGATGGCACACTTTATCCCTTGCACTTAATAATCTTGAACCATTGTGACTTGTCCTTGAAAGTTATATACTTGCAAATTATATGCTGGGAGTTAGCAGAACTGTGCTGTCATGGGAAATGCTTTCAACACTTTTTGGATATTCTATCCAGTTGATACTTTGCTCTTTTGTTTGCGGATGTAGACGGTGTGAAATAAAAGGGGAGCTTGTGAGTTCATGGAGTCTATACATTGTGTTAGAGAAACGCCTGGGCCGCTAGCCTAAGCCATGCCTAATCATGGTGGAAACTTGCAGCATCACCAGAATGAGCATTTATGAAGCATCCTCAATAAAAAGTAATGCACATAGTAAATAAAACAATCGCTGAGATGCTCATTGTCTGCTTGTCTTGTCATTTTGATCATGGGATAGATCCTATATCATGTGCAAGGGGTACCTCGTTGGCGGTTCTCTATGATATGCATGTATTTACAATGACAAGAACTTACAGGTACCAAAGTTGAGTAGCATGCGGAGCGGCCCTCGTACCAAGGGACATGGGATTTCCAGTTTATGGCTCGTCAAGCATATAACTCATACTGGACCTCACTTTCACCTTAACCACATGAAGATGCCTATGATAGGGGCAATGATAGATCAAAGCTAATGAGTACCTTTATTTCAGCATTAAGAGGCCTTTCAAACTTTTCAAAACCGTTTTCACTTCCTTGTTGAGTCACCACTTATTCTATGAGCACCTTCTTGAGAGCATAATTGTCATTCTTGTGTTTGTTCCAAAACTTTGTTAATTATGTCATGACTTTGATGCTTGTATCTCTGATATCTTTACTTCTAGTCTTCACTTGAACTTCAGAGGTGCATTGGCATCTATATTGTGCTCTACAAACAAAGGCAAGCGAGATACCACTCTATCATACCTCATTATGAGCATTGCAATGTTTCTTATGTTTATGTTTCATGCTACTTATTATTATTGAGTTAGTTTCTCTTCATAGCTTGCAATGACTATTGAGTAGACATGGTTGCATACTTCTTATTATGAATGGTTTAAGCATCTACTACTGTGCTGAGAATATATACATCATATGAAGCAAATGTGTTCGTGAAAGTTCTTTTATCGCACTCAGTTTTCAACTGAATTGCTTGAGGACAAGCAATAAGCTAAGCTTGGGGGAGTTAATACGTCCAAAACGTATCTACTTTCCCGAACACTTTTGCTATTGTTTCTCCTCTTGTAAGATCCCTCCTTTGTAAAGGAAAAGGATCCCTGTGATTGCAATGCTAGTCCCTGGATCATTGCTAGCATCCACAGTTTAAGATGAAGTACACAGATACAAAGGTCATTTATTACATCCATTCCAGAGATAAAACATAGTCTTTTACAACTCAAGGCCACAGGCCTAATACAAGAGTTTGGAATAAGTAAATAAACACAAGTCTTCATCTTCATGTGCCACAGGCAAGCATGTTGAGTGTAGACTCATGACACCTAATCATCATCGGAGTAACCTGCAACATCACAAGTTACAGCCATAGTGGGTCAATACTTTTGGAATAGTATTGGCAAGTGATACCTTAGTAAATTTTAAGTGGACTATATTACTATATGCATTTTTTCTAAGTGTAGCTTGGCTTGCTTTGCTCAAAATAGGTTTTTCCTATTAGTTGAAATCACTAAGTTTTTCTTTGTCAAAACATTTCCCAAGAAACCACCAATAGACATTGGGGTCCTTCACCCTTGTTCACCCACAAATTTTTACTTAGAAGTTGGAGTGATGATATTCTTGATAGCTTCCATGTCTTGATGCTCAAGTTGTCCATTGCCATGGACTTGGCTAAGTACTTAGATTTTCCATCTGCAGAGGTTGTGCACTTTCCCCACCAGACTTGGTTTCCCAAGACAGGACCTTTCAGAAGCCTTTCCTTAGACCAAATGGACGCGCTCCAACCTATCATTCCCACTACCACCAACTGTCCAAATGGTTAAGTTCTAGCAACTTATGTGATCCAGGCAGAGCCCATATTGCCAAGTGGTTGCACTATAAGCTTCTCAACACTTGGCCTCTAAAATCCCTTTGTGCCTGGGTGGCATACCACAAGTGAGATACACAAGGTAAACCATGTCCATGGGCCTTGTGTAACCACTCAACCAAAAACCACCATTCAAGTCCCATTCCACCCAGGAGATTCATTGACTTAGTTGTTTTATTAAGGAAAAACATAAGTCAAAAGACTTAGAAATAATTTCATCATAGCATGTATATACTTTACCAACCCTTGTTTGCTACTAGCTAGGCTAAGCATGGCATAGTAACTTAACTTAGGAATTTCCTAGCAATTCTATATCTACATAGGATTTCCCAACATGGCATTTGGCAAAGATAATAACATGCAATACTTAGCAAAATATTTCTAATGCTTGTATAAAACATAGGGATGGAAATATTCATGAAGTACCACTTGCCTTGGTAATGGGGAGAGTAGCACTCTTCACAATCACAATCACTAGCACCAAAATCTACACAAAAATTATAACCACAATCACATACAAATCATATACAAACAAAAATATATATGCATGCATGCAAGAATGCTAAGTGATGATTTTTAAAACTTCACCAAGCAAGTGCATGGTACTGAACCATAAACAAGTCAAAATCTTGCTAAACCAAACTTATTTAGCACTAAAACAAATTACTAAAAAAATTCTATACTCAAAATAGCCTTAAACAAGTTTCAGCAAATAAAGTCATTTTAACAGAAACTTTTCACTAAACACATTGCATAAACAGAAAGGGCTTGTCTTCCTGATTCCAACGGTATAAAATTTGCAAAAATCTAACGTGGGATTCAAAAGTTATAGCCTAATCAAATTTGAATCCAAATCTGTTTTAAATCCTGTTTTAAACTCTAACCCTAGCCACGTGTCTTAATTTTACTGGCGCGTACCGCTTCGCACCGGATCACGCACGCGAGCCGTAGGATCTAAGTTGGGATGCACGGTTCAGATCGAAACATAACGGTTCGATAAGTGGACTATTCCTACGCGCTGGATCTGGATCTGACGGCTACAATTCATCTAACCAAAACCGAGCGGCGCTAGCGGCGGCGACTGGCGGCGGCGCGTCTGCAGCGGCGGCGCTGGCGTTCTAGGTCGCGCGGGAGTGAGGGAAGAAGCTTACCAGAACCGCAACGGTGTGCTGAAGCTCAAGGTGGTGATGGCTTGGGAAGGGGCGCACGAGGTCGTCGGAGATTCCTCGCCGGAGTTCGCGAACGCGTCGGGTGCGGCTGTCGTCGACGTTGGCGAGGTTCTGCGTCGCGCTAAGTCAAAAGGAAGATACGGTCAGATGCACAAGTCGATGGGGATCCTAATCGTATCAGACAGAGGGCAAGGGGCGGCTGGTACTTACGAGGAGAGGTCGCCGGAGTTCGTGCAGAGAGCGGCGGCGCTCAGTTGAAGTCGCTGTCGAGGCTACAGATCATGCGAGAGCAAACAAGGCATGTCAGTGGATGCGCAAGAAGTTGCTGAGTGTGATAGCATGAGTCAGGGGCAGAGGGGAACACGGAGCTCACCGGAATTCGTCGGCGCGGTCGTCGGAACAGCGGCGGCGTCGAGCGAGTTGTGGGCAGCCTGGTGGCATGAAGGAGGAATTGGTTGAGGGGAAATGGTCGCGAGAGAGTGGGGATTATATAGCCAGAGGCTCGACAAGAAACGCCCAGGGAATCAATGCCATTTACCTCGCGGAATCAAGGCAGCAACGAGCAGCGGCGGAGTTCGTGCGCGGGATTTGGGGAAGAAGACGATGACGTGGACGGGGCCCGCGCGTCAGCGAAATAAGCAGAGAGGGGGTGGGGTCTGGGTGTCAGCGACCGCGTGGGTGCTTCTGCGCGTGCGAGCGAGCGAGAGAGAGGCCGGGTGGGCTAGCTGGGCCGGTTCTGCTGCTGGGCTAGAATAGGAGCGCCTGGCCCTTTTCCTTTCTTTATTCCTTTTCTTTTTCTGTTTTGATTTTCAGGAATGGTTTTCAAATGAATTCAAACTCTTTTTGAATCCAAATCTTTCTGGGGTTTTTGCAGTGTGCAACAGTCTCAAATCTAGGCATAAAACCATGTGGTTACTTTGTAAAGTGCTTGGTCATTTTTGGAGAAACAAAATAACAGGGACTTGCACTTGATTGGCAAATGTTTGAAAAATGGTTTTTGAAACCATTTCCATTTTGTAAAGCTTGGTTCAAGTTCCACACTCAATCCATTCAACAAGGGAGACAAACAATCTAGGTTTTAAAACATTCAAACTCTCAAATGGGGATGGCCATTTGATTTAAGTTTGCTCACATAAAATGTTAGCACTATGTGCTTCTATTTTTCTGAAATGAGTTTTGAAATGGATCTCAATTCTATATGCATGCATGAATGATATGCAATCTTTGAAATCATGATTTTAGGGATGTTACACCTCTAAACTTGTGTGATTTGGATACAACTAACACGGACTGACGATGTTTTCAGCAGAATTACCTTGGTGTCTAGTTTTTGTGTAGAAAATCAACTATCAGGAAAAATCCCGAAAAATATGCCAAAAATTATATTTCACTAGAAGATCCACGGATCCAGAAGACAAAACGGAGTGGAGGCCTGGGGGGCCCACACTCCTGCTAGGGGCGGGTGGGCCCTGCCCCACGCCTAGGGGGTACGGCCACCCAAGGCACCCCCTCGAGCTCCCTCTGCACCTATAACTTACCCCTTTACCTAAAAACCTAGGGGGTTCGACATTTTCCAGAGAAGAGTTCCGCTCCGCCGCCACCATTAGAAACCAAGATTCAGATCTAGAAACTCCGTTCTGGCACCCTTCCAGGACGGGGAATTTGGAGAGGATCATCGCCATCGTCATCACTAACGCCTCTCCATCAACCATCGATGTTTCCCTCATCCATGAGTGAGTAATGCCCCGTTGTAGGCTATGGGGATGGTAGGGATTTGATGATTTCTATCTTGTAATCGAATAAGATTGTTAGGGCATAGTGCCTATTATCTCTATTAGTGTTATTTGACTTTGTTGCAACTTGTTGTGCTTAATGCTTGTCACTAGAGCCCGAGTGCCATGACCTCAGATCTGAACTTATTATTGAATCATTATGATAGTATTGTTTGTGATCTTATCTGCAAGTTGTGTACACATATCATTGTCCGGATCCAAAGGCCCCGAAGTGACAATAATTGGGACAACCGGAGGGGATGGATGTGATTTGAGGATCACATGTGTTCATGGAGTGTTAATGCTTTGCTCCGGTGTTCTATTAAAAGGAGCACCTTAATTACCAGTAGTTCCCTAGAGGCCCCGCTGCCACGGGCTGGCTAGACAGAAGATGTTGTGCAAGTTCTCATTGCGAGCACGTATGACTATATATGGAGCACATGCCTGGGATTGTTTAGTACTTGGATGCTTATTCTTATTTATCTGCAATGCCCTAGATCTTGAAATTGCATGTTTAGACTCGTCCATGCAACGCCTGTTCATATATCCCTATGCCTACCGCACTCGAATCCTACTGTTACTGTTACTGTCACTATTGCTCCTGTTTTGCTGCTGCTATTGCTACTATCAAAACGTTGCTACTGATAAAATTATGTGAGCAAGAACTATTTCCAGGTGCAGCTGAATTGACAACTCGGTTGTTAAGGCTTGCAAGTATTCTTTGGCTCCCCTTGTGTCGAATCAATAAATTGGGTAATACTAGCCGAGAAGACTGTTGCGATCCCCTATACTTGTGGGTCATCACCCAAGAGTTTGGTCGAGTCTTGGAAGTTATTACCTCTGTAATAACCGCTCCATATCCTTTTTGTTTTGGTTTTTGTGTTAAGTTCAACTACTTTTGAGAAGTGGAGGAGTTGTGAAAAGCGGCTGTCCTAGGACAGATTTTTATGCTGATTTATAAAAATTCGTGAGGAAGCTCAGTACGTCGGATGGAGCTGTATTTTTCTGAGATTTTTCTCCAAGTTGTTACCCAAATTTCATTAGTTTTTCACTTTTTGATTTGAGAAACAGAAGGTTTTTGGAAAAAATCAATCTTTACCTGCTGGTCTGTTTTAACAGATTTCTGCTATCATTTGCATTTGCCTCTTATAGAAGCCTTTGTTTTGATGGATTTTAGTTGAAGTGTGCACCTAAAGATTAATTGTTTTTGCTTACACTAATTTTTCCATTGAGGTTTGTGTGAGACCTTGTAGGAAAGGAAATTCCAGGAGAAGGAGAAAAGGAGTCTACAGAGTTCGTCTTTGAATAGGTAAAAGTGGTGAAAACAGAAGGTTTGTGAAGCCCCAATCTTTTTATATTTTTGATGTTTTAATACATAATGGAAGTTACGAGATGAAACAGAGGAGGAACCGGAGGCTGGGGTAGCCAAACCCACCCCAGGGCGCGGGCCCCAGCTGGCCGCGCCTGGAGGGGGTGAGACCACCCCGAGCTCCGTATTCGCCTCATTTTCGTATCAAAACCTTCCTTATGCTTTGAAACTTCATAATATATAACCCCCCGGATCCCCTGAGGTCCGTGCATCGTGTTCTCGTCATGTTTTCATTTCGATCTGTTTCTGTCAGGAAAACTTCTCAAGTTTAGAGAACCATGGTCTCCGCCAACGACAAAGGCAAGAAGCCCGAGGAAGATGATCCTCAAAATCCCAAGGAGGAGGAGATTTTTGTTGGGGGTGAAGAAGACATGGGAGAGGACAAGAAACTAGAAACCTGCGCTACCGTCGCATGCATTGGAGTGGTGGAAAAACCTACCAAGCTTAGGAGGACAACACGGATGTCTACAGGAGGGAAACCTCCGCGTCTCATCTACAATCCACGATCATCTCCTCCACGCACCAAGAGACCTTTCCATACTCTTATACATGAGGGTCAATATCAACATGTTCCCTTTGCCCTCGATGTGGGATATGCCTCATTCTAACCATGCAGGGGAGGATCATACTAAGAAGGAAGAGTGGGGAAAGAATAGCAAGGACTGGAATTCTCGGCCTGACATGATCATGAACCACATTGAGCAAAATTCGGAGTTGATTCGTACTCTTACCTACGAGATTGAGGATTTGAGGAAACTGATTGAGGATCTTATCAAGAGAACACCATCACCACCGAAGGAGTAATTCGTCATCAGGTTTGGCATCCCCTTGGCTTGTTCCAAGCTTGGGGGGGGGGGGGTGTCGCGGTATCACCATCATTATCTTTTATCTTTTACCTTTTTAGTGGATTCATATCTTTGGTAGAGAGGTTATCTTATATTTTGGTTTGCATGTGGAAGTATCTCTCCTTTAGTTGGTTATCTATGTATCCCTTGGTGTGAGTGCCTTTATGGAATATTAATGAGAAGTTTCATCTTTTACTTTTTGCACTTCTTATTTTACTTTGCAATCTCTATTATATGATGGATCTTGTTGATCAGTATTGGCATCACTTTGGGAGCATCAAGTGGATCTAAATTGGTTTTGGCAGACCGAGTTCTGGTTAGTAGCAATACTTTTTGAGGTTTGAAAGAAAAGGATAAAAGCTTACAGGTATTTTGTATCATTTATTTTCTTTCTTGTTGGCTCATAAGCTTAGTATTCTTTATTTAAGATCTTTTGTGTCTTCAAGGAAGATTGCATGTTTGGTTTTATCACTTGTAGGTTTGTTTGCTTCTTTCAACTCTTTTGCTTGCTACTCAGCCTTGCTAGACAAAAACCTGTTTTGAGAAGGCATACTTCTCATGTTTCCAATCCCTTTGAACCAAAACCTTTGCCATTTGTGTCCACCATATCTACCTATTAGCATTTTGCTATTCCAAGCAAATTCTCAAGCTTCATCTATCTTTCGAATTTAAAAGTATTTTTCTATGTGAAAACTAGTTAGTAAAGCTCTCGTGAACTTGATGACACATCTTATTTTCTTGCCCCTAATAGACTTGAACCATTGTGTCATCGAAGTTGTATATGCTTGCATCTATACGTTGAATTAGCAGAACCGTGTTGTCACGGGGAACGCTTTCAACATTGCACCTATACATAGTACATAGTTGATATCATGCTCTTTTGTTTGCGAATGTCGACGGTGTGAAATAAAGTGGGATCTTGTAAGTCCATGGAGTGATGTATGTGTGTTAGAGAAATACCTGGGCCGCTAGCCTAAGCCATGCCTAATCATGGTGGAAACTTGCAGCATCACCATAGTGAGCATTCTGTGAAGCATCCTCAATAAAAAGCTATGCATATATTAAATAAAAAGATCGTTGAGATGCTCATTGTCTACTTGCCTTGTCATTTTGGCTATGTGATAGCTCCTGTACCATGTGCAAGGGGTACCCCGATGGCGGTTATTTATGATACACATGTACTTACAATGACAAGAACTTACCGGTGACCAAAATTGAGTAGCATGAGGAGCGGCCCTCGTACTCAAGGGACGTGAGATTGCCAACTTATATTTCGTCAAGCATATACTCCATCTTTGTGCACTTTAACCTTAATAATCTCAAGATTCCTATGATAGGGGAAATGAGGGATCAAAGCTAGTAAGTACCATAATCTTTTGGAAGCTCTTTTTGACTTTAAATCCCTGCTACCCTCTATGAAGGGACCTTTCTCCTATTTCTAAGTTGAGTGAGTAAACCTACTTCCTCTCTATCTCTAGCAAGCATTTGAGTTGTTGTGTTGCAAGCATTCATATGGTGACTTATTCAATCATGTTCTCTATCTTCCTTGTTTGCACAAGACTCTTATCTATTGAGTATTACTTTGAAAGCCTTGTTTTTGAAAAACCTTTTTGAGCAAAGAGTGCTCCTGTTATAAAACTTCTACAAAAAGTTTTTTTGTGAAACTGTTTGCTAGCTATTCTCTGACCAAGAACATAAGTTTGCCAATTCCAATTATGATTTATCTTTATGCATATCTATTGTGAGTCCTGTACTTGTTGCAAGCTAAGTTATATAATTGTGAGTTGCTTTCTTCTATGAGTTGTGTAATGGTAAGTGTGATGCTTCTTGTCCGTATTATTTTTATCGACACTTCACTCCATAAACATGTGGACATGTTTACTGAGCTCAGTTTTCGCTTGGGAACAAGCGAAGGTCTAATCTTGGGGGAGTTGATACGTCCAATTTGCATCACCATTCTATATCATAATTTGCCTCTATTCATTGATATATGTCTTATTATGAGGTATTACTTATGTCTTTTCTTCTGTTTTTGCATGTTGGATGATTCTTGGAGGATGGACTGCCAGAGTCAGGATTCTGATGGAAAAAGAGGTGTTTTAATGCAATTTCGTGAAGATAAGAAAAATACCAGAAAAATATTGGAAATTATATTTTCCCAGAAGACGGAGGAAGCCAGAAGGGGAGGCGCAGCCGGGCCACAGGGGGCCCACACCCCCTAGGCGCGGGCCCACCTTGCCCCGCACCTAGGGCAGGTGTGGCCCACCTGGCCGGCTCCTGACTCCGCCCTCTCGCCTATATCTTCCTCAAGGAACCCTAATACCAGGGGAGTGACCATAGAAAGATTTCCACCGCCTCTACGGCGCGGAAAACACCGAGAGAGAAAGATCTCTCCGGCAGATAGATTTCTGCCGGGGAAACTCCTTCCCGGAGAGGGGATATTGTCGCCATCAATACCATCATCAAGCTAGGCTTCATCAGGATCATCATCATCCATACCATCATCTCCACCAGCACCATCATCACCACTCCATCCCGCTGTAACAATCGTGTTGGATACTTGCTTAGTTGATAGTGGAAACTTTCCCGGTGTTAATTACTATTGTAGTTGATGCTTGTGAGTGGAACCATTGGATTATTATTTATGTTCAGATTGTTATTCATCACCATATCATCTTTGATCTTGATCCATATGATGTCTTGTGAGTAGTTCGTCTAGTTCTTGAGGACATGGGAGAAGTCATGTTGTTAGTAGTGGATTTGTGTTGAGTTATTATTCAATGGTTTAGTATTTAAGTTGTGGTGCTATTCTTCTAGTGGTGTCATGTGAACGTCGACTACATGATACTTCACCATTTATGGGCCTGGGGGAATGCATTGTGTATTTGGCTACTAATTGTGGGGTTGCCGGAGTGACAAAAACCTGAACCCCCGTTAGGACACCTTTGCACAAGGGAGCATAGGATTTCAGAGTTTAAGGCTGTGGTTAGGTTTATATCTTAATTACTTTCATGTAGTTGTAGATGCTTGCAGGGGGTTTAATCACAAGTATGTATTAGTCCAAGTAAGGTCGGTACATTAGAACACGTTCACCCACACAACACTTACAACACCAGAGAAGAGTACTCAGCTATTTGAATTGAAAGCACTTGACAGTATTCCCATGTGTCCTCGAGAACGTTTGGTCCTTATAAGTATTTCCACCGGCTTGTCCTTTGCTAAGAAAGGATTGGGTCACTTGCTGCAGTTGTTTTTCGTCTTTA
The DNA here is from genome assembly GCA_916181665.1 of Avena sativa. Classification (NCBI taxonomy): domain Eukaryota; kingdom Viridiplantae; phylum Streptophyta; class Magnoliopsida; order Poales; family Poaceae; genus Avena; species Avena sativa. The sequence continues at coordinate 261,397,224 of OV702284.1, read as the reverse complement.
TTATTTGCACTTTGTTTTGTTTCTTGATGACCCACAAGTATAGGGGATCACAACAGTCTTCGCGGGTAATATTACCCAATTTATTGATTCGACACAAGGGGAGCCAAAGAATAATTGCAAGCCTTAACAACTGAGTTATCAGTTCAGCTGCACCTGGAAATAGTTCTTGCTCACAAAATTTTATGAGTAGCAACAGTTTGGTAGTAGAAACAACAAAGCAACAGCAGCAGTGAAATATGAGCAATAGTAACAGTAACAGTAATAGTAGGATTCGAGTGCGGTAGGCATAGGGATGGATGGACGGGCGTTGCATGGACGAGTCTAAACATGTAACTTCAATACCTAGGGTATTGCAGATAAATAATAACAAGGATCCAACTACTAGACAATCCTAGGCATGTGCTCCAAATATAGTCATACGTGCTCGCAATGAAAACTTGCACAACATCTTCTGTCGAGCTAGCCCGTGGCAGCGGGGCCTCTAGGGAACTACTAAAAATTAAGATGCTCCTTTTAATAGAGCACCGGAGCAAAGCATTAACACTCCGTGAACACATGCACCACAGCCATCCCCTCTGGTTGTCCCAATTATTGTCACTTTGGGGCCTTTGGATCCGGACAATGATATATGTACACAACTTGCAGATAAGATCACAAAAAATACTATCATAATGATTCAATAATAAGTTCAGATCTGAGATCATGGCACTCGGGCCCTAGTGACAAGCATTAAGCACAACAAGTTGCAACAAAGTCAAATAGCACTAATAGAGATATGAGGCACTATGACCTAACAGATCTTATTCGATTACATGATAGAACTCATCCCTACCATCCCCAAGCCTACAGCGGGGGATTACTCACTCATGGATGAGGGAAACATCGGTGGTTGATGGAGATGTGTTGGTGATGATGATGGTGATGATCCTCTCCAAATTCCCCGTCCCGGCAGGGTGCCAGAACGAAGTTTCTAGATCCAAATCTTGGTTTCTGGTGGCGGCGGTGGAGCAGAACTCTTTCTGGAAAACTATCGAACCCCCTCGGTTTTTAGGTCAAAAGGCAACTTATAGGCGCAAATGGAAGCCGGGAGGTGCCTGGGAGGCTGCACCCCCTCCAGGCGCGGGGTCAGGTGGGCCCTCTCCTAGGGTGGGTCTGGGACTCGCAGGCCTCCCCTCCGTCTCTTCTTCTGGCTCCGTGGATCTTCTGGTGAAATATAATTTTTGGCATATTTTCCGGGATTTTTCCTGATAGTTCATTTTCTACACAAAAACAAGACACCAAGGTAATTCTGCTGAAAACAGCGTCATTCCGTGTTAGTTGTATCCAAATCACACAAGTTTAGAGCAGAAACAATAACAAAGTGTTCGAGAAAGTAGATACATTTTGGACGTATCAACTCCCCCAAGCTTAGCTTATTGCTTGTCCTCAAGCAATTCAGTTGAAAACTGAGTGCGATAAAAGAACTTTTACGAACACTTTGCTTCATATGATGTAAATATTCTCAACATAGGAGTAGATGCTTAGACAATTCATAATAAAGAGTATGCAACTAAGTCTACTCAATAGTCATTGCAAGCTATGGAGAGAAACCAACTCAGTAATAATAAGTAGCATGAAACATAAACATAAGCAACATTGCAATGCTCATAATAAGGTATGATAGAGTGGTATCTCGCTTGCCTTTGTTTGAAGAGCACAATATACATGCCAAGGGAGCGACAAACGAGAGAGCAATAGCTGTCGTAATCATGCTTGCAACAAAATAGGACTAACTATGGCATGAAAGTGATACAAGAACTCTGAGGCAAAATAAATCACCGAGGCTTACTGACTATTGATTAGTCATATGCATGCGTGAGCATGTGCCAAGTCGATTCACATGAGCAGTCAGAGGAGGATACCACAATATCATTACCAAAGTATGAATAAAACAATGCAAGCAAACATTCATATGACATGCTACAGACTATTAGCAAGCTGGAGCTAATCATAGACAAGCAAGAACTACTAAGCATCCATAATGACATACACCTTACACAAACAGGCTAATCATGCTCACAATGATGAGTATATGTACAAAAGTGAAACAAATAGAGTTCGTTACCATCCTCTTACCACACCTCGAGTTGTCTTAATCTTCATTATTGCCCTTCACTTGTGTGACTTGAATAATTAACATGAAACTAAAATCCACTGAGGACGGCTGAACCCTGCAAAGAACTCACAAAATCAAAGAAGAACAACAAATATTTTTGGTGTTTTCGATTTTTTAGAAACAAGAAACCAAAGAAAAACCAAACAAAAACAAAGCAAACCAAACAAAGCAAAATATTTTTGGATTTTTTCTTTTAAGGCAAACCAAAGCAAATAAACAAACCAAGAGAAACAACTAAAATATTTTTGGTATTTTTGGGTTTTTTAGAAAGAAGCAACAAAAACCAAAAAGAACGCGAAACAATGGATATACAAAGAACCGACGGAACATGATATATATATATATGAGTGTGATGTCGGTGTACCTCCCCCCAAGCTTAGGATTTTGGCCTAAGTGGGGCTCAATCCCATGGTGCCCCAGTAGATGCACCTCCATAGTATGTCGAGGAAGCTCCCTCATTCTGGTACGAGCTTAAGGCCTCCCCTGTGTAGTACGTAGGGGGGTCGTATGATGGTGCTTCCTCCTGATAGTGCCCGTGGAAGTTGAGAGAACACAGGTTGTCATCCGTCTCAGCCTTCGAGCGTGACCAAGGTCTCTGAGAAATACTGAACAAAGTGGTTTGGGGTAGAGGGATCTCTCTCTCTTCCCTGTCAGTAAACAGCATTCTATAAACCAAGTTCTCAAGAGTAGAGATAGTTGTGACAAAGTGGTGCGCCTTCATGGCAGCAAGATCAAGCCTCTGAGAAGACAAAACTGTATCATGTGTATCAACAGCAATATTCAAGGCAGCAGCAACACGAGTAGCAATAATTCCCCCATAAATGGGTCCCTTAGCAGCTAAACGACGAGCAATGAGAGAACCAAGATTATACTTGTCCTCATTGTTGAGCGCAGCAGCTAAGAAGGCCAATTGATAGTTGGAAATATTACTAGTGTTCTCCCTACCAAGAATACTGGTGGCAAGATAGTAGGCAAAATACATGATGGCTAGAAGTTGAATGTTCTTTATCTTCCCTCGCTGAGCTCTACGGTCATCATCATTGGTTATTCCTCGGTAAAGCTCTAGAAAATCAGCGGGTAGAGCTTGAATCTTCTTCGATGACCCAGTTGTACCAAGTCCCAGGGTCTTGGAATTTTTTTTCAATGACATAGAATGAGCCCTGCCATAAATTTTGAAAGACATAGAAGGCTTGAACATACTATTAGTAAAGGAGAAACTCTCCACAAATGTCTTAGTAAGCAAAGCATATTGTGCACTCTCGTCCTGCATGTAACTTGTTAGTCCAGCCCTCTGCACCAAAGTCATAAAATCATTAAGGATCCCAGCAGCTTGCAAGAAAGATTGGCAAGGAAAGGTGGAGGGGTGAGCATCCCCTTCATCTCCCTCGTCGCCAAATCGTGGAGTGATGAGATCCTCGTTGTATGAGGGTCTAGTACTGGTAGATGACCTTGGGAGACTTTCCCTTCTAGGTGCATCACTCTCAAATATGTCACCAAAGGTGTGGTGGTCCATGACTTCCCTATTCTGAAATTTTAAACAACCATCAAACCAAGTGATTTCCTAGTTGATAAATGATGAGCAACTACTATAGGAACTTGTTAGAGGACTTCACATGCATCAAAACAATGTTTCTAAGCAAAGAACAAGCATGCAAGCTCAAACAACCTGTCACCTATAGCAGCAAAATACTCAAGATACAATCTACCAATCACAAATCTAATTGGACAAGTGGAGGAGGCACATACCAAAGAGAAATCCCTCCAAAAATCAACACTTGAGATGGGCTGAACAAGGAGATCAAAAATCGCGAGAAAGAACAACAAGAACTCGAGCTTGAGCAAGTTTTCCGGTGTTTTTTGGGAGAGAGAAACAAGATGGCTTTGAGGAGGCACCTTGGAGGGGCCCAGGTGGGCTAGACCCCCCAGGCGCCGCCACCTGGTAGGCCGCGCCTACTAGGGGTCTGGTGGCCTGGGGTGGGCCCCTGGGTCACCTCAGGTGCAACTCTACCCCTTTTTCAAGGAAAAATTTATTTTGAATTTTCTGGGATTTTTCGGGAAACTTTATTTTTGGCCAATTTTCAGGGTATGCAAATTGATTTTCTCACAGAAACATTTTTTTCAGAAGAAGCAAAAGCAAACCAAAAGCCAAACTACAGGAGCTCTAAGAAACTCAAACAAGCAAACAACTAGCAAAACTAAAGCTAAAGCAAAGACTAGGAAGGAGAAAGGAAAAGGAAAGCAAGTATAACCATAGTGGAAACATTATTTTGTTCATAAAATCCTTTTGTTAACAAGGTTGATCAAGTCTTGTTACCAAAACAATCTTATATGAAGCAAAACTTTGCATTCCACAAGGTGATTGTGTTACCTCATACTTGATATCAATGGTCCCAATCATAATAGTTTCAAAATTTTCTTGTGGAATGGGACAATATATTTCTCCAACCTTAATGCCTTCAATATTTTCAATGGAATTCAGGCAATAGCTCTTAACAACCTTCTTGGGGAAATAGACAGTGTGCTCTTTGTCATTAATATTGAATGTTACTTTTCCTTGATTGCAATTGATGACAACACCTACAGTATGAAGAAAAGGTCTCCCAAGAATAATAGACATATTATCATCTTCAGGCATTTCAAGCACAACAAAATCAGTTAGAATCATGCAATTATGATCAACTTGAACAGGAACATCCTCACATATACCAACAGGAATAGTAGTTGACTTATCAGCCATTTGCAAAGAAATATCAGTTGATATCAAATTTTCTAGCCGAAGTCTCTTATAGAGAGAAAAAGGCATAACACTAACTCGAGCTCCCAAATCACATAAAGCAGTTCTAACATAATTATTCTTGATGGAGCAAGGAATAGTTGGTATACCTGGATCACCAAGTTTCTTTGGAACCTTACCATTGAAGGAATAATTAGCAAGTAGAGTAGAAATCTCCTCATTAGGAATCTTCCTTTTATTAGAGACAATATCCTTCATATACTTTGAATAAGGAGGCAACTTAATAGCATCAGTCAAAGGAATTTGCAAGAATAAAGGTTTCATCCAATCACAAAACTTGTTGTAGTGTTCCTCTTCCTTTGACTTGTGTTTCTTACCTGGAAAAGGCATAGGTTTATGCACCCAAGGTTCTCTCTCTTTACCATGTTTATTAGCAATAAAATCTTCCTTTGTGTACCTAGTGTTCTTAGTATGCTTCTTAGGTTCTTCCTCACCTTCCTCCTTATGAGGAGACTCATTTTTATCATTACCACTCGAAGTTTCAGCATCAGAGACAGATATACTATTAGGATCTACAGCAGGTTCAAGTGGTTCCTCAATTATCTTATGTTTCTTTTTCTTCCTCTTACAAGGATTACCACTGTCTTCACCTTGTTGGGAATCCTTCTCAATTCTTTTAGGGTGTCCTTCAGGATATAAAGGATCTTGAGTAGCTATACCACTCCTAGTTCAAATTCTATAAGCATGTTTATCTCCTGAAGCATTAACTAGCATATCCTTTTGTACCTTAAAAGTTGATCAAGTTGGGTTTGAAACATTTGAAAGTGTTTACAAAGCATTCTAATATCATTAGAAGTTCTTTCCATAATATCTTTCAACTCATGGATAGCTCTAGAGTTTTCCAATAAATGATTCTGAACTTGTTTATTAAAATACCCTTATTTAACAATATAAGTGTCAAGTTCCTCTAAACATTGATCATGAGGCTTACCATAAGGAATATCACCTTCATCAAAGTGTTGGAGAGAGTGTACCTCAATAGTATATGAGTGGGGAATTGGCTTACATAATTCTTCTATAGGAGGTAGATTCTTCACATCTTCAGCTCTAATACCTTTCTCCTTTAGACACTTCTTAGCTTCCTTCATCACTTCATCATTTAATGCAATAACTCCCCTCTTCTTTGTTGTTGGTGTTGGAACTGGTTCAGGAATAACTGGTTTAGGAGTAATAGGCTCAGGTGCATTCAGCTCAGTTGAAGTCCAATCATCATAATTCTTGCTTATCTTAGTCATTAATTCTTCAGCATCTGTAGGAGTCCTTTTCCTGAAAACACAATCAGCAAAACTATCTAGGTAGGTCCTAGAATCATCAGTTAGTCCATTATAATAAATATCAAGAAGCTCATTCTTAGGTAATGGACATCCAGGATGTGCATGAATCAAGGAACAAAACCTTGTCCATGACTCAGGCAATTTCTCTTCTTCACCCTGTTTAAAATCAAAACGTCTCTGCAAAGCAGCATGTCTAGCACTAGGAGGAAAATATTTCTGGAAGAAAGAAGCAATCAAGCAATCAGGGCTATCAATGGAACCAGGAGCTAATCTATTAAACCAAGCTCTAGCTTCTCCTTTTAGTGAAAAAGGGAAGATCTTAGCAACAAAGTACTTGCGCATCTTAAAGTCATCAGAGAATAAAGCACTCATAGTAGAAAGCTCATTCATATGAGCCACAACACTCTCATTTTCAGTACCACAAAAAGGTTCTTTCTCAACAATATCTAAATAAGATAAATCAAGAGAGAAATCATAATCTTCATCTTTAATATCTATGGGAGAAGTGGCAAACTTAGGATTAGAGGACATCTTAGGCATAATAGTACGTCTAACAAGGAGACTCTTAATAGAACTAGTACCATGTGTGTTTCGGCACTCTTCAACAAAATTATTAGTGAACTCAATGTAACCATCATTAATATCATAACTCTCACTAGCCTCAGGTGAGCTAATAGGTGTAACAATGTCTTCACTAGGAGTTTTGGTATTTCCTAGACCAGCCATAGTAGCATCTAGAAAAGGACCTAATGAACCACTCGCATCAAGCACAGTAGAAGTAACATCATGAGCATCAAAAGCAGTTTCAGACTCAGCAGTAGTAGTAGTGTGTGTAGCATATGTGGTGGTGGTGTGACAAGCTTACTTTTAACAGACGGTGAATCAAGAGCAGCTGAGGTGTTTAGGACTGTACCTCTTCATGTAGTGGATGGTCAAATAGGGAACTTTCCATCACAAGACTTCCCCATGATGAAAGGAGTAGCAGTGAACAATAATAGATCCAAGTGAACTTACAAATAAAGCTATGCTCCCCGGCAACGGTGCCAGAAAATCGTCTTGATGACCCACAAGAATAGGGGATCGCAACAGTATTCACGTGTAGTATTACCCAATTTATTGATTCGACACAAGGGGGGCCAAAGAATACTTGCAATCCTTAACAACTGAGTTGTCAGTTCAGCTGCACCTAGAAATAGTTCTTGCTCACAGAAGTTTGTCAGTAGCAACAGTTTGGTAGTAGTAACAGCAACAGTGAAACAGGAGCAATAGTAACAGTAACGGTAACAGTAGGATTCAAGTACGGTAGGCATAGGGATGGATGGACGGGCGTTGCATGGACGGGTCTAAACATGTAAATTCAAGACCTATGGCATTGCAGATAAATAATAACAAGCATCCAAGTACTAAACAATTCTAGGCATGTGCTCCAAATATAGTCATACGTTCTCGCAATGAGAACTTGCACAACATCTTCTGTCCAGCCAGCCCGTGGCAGCGGGGCCTCTAGAGAACTACTGACAATTAAGGTGCTCCTTTTAATAGATCACCGGAGCAAAGCATTAACACTCCGTGAACACATGTGATCCTCACACCACAGCCATCCCCTCCGGTTGTCCCAATTATTGTCACTTTGGGGTCTTTGGATCCGGACAATGATATGTGTACACAACTTGCAGATAAAATCACAAACAATACTATCATAATGATTCAAAAATAAGTTCAGATCTGAGATCATGGCACTCTGGCCCTAGTGACAAGCATTAAGCATAACAAGTTGCAACAAAGTCAAATAGCACTAATAGAGATACTAGGCACTATGCCCTAACAGATCTTATTCGATTACATGATAGAACTCATCCAATCCCTACCACCCCCAAGCCTACAGCGGGGGATTACTCACTCATGGATGAGGGAAACATCGGTGGTGATGGAGATGCGTTGGTGATGACGATGGCGATGATCCTCTCCAAATTCCCCGTCCCGGCAGGGTGCCAGAATGGAGTTTCTGGATCCAAATCTTGGTTTCTAGTGGCGGCGGCGGAGCGGAACTCTTTCTGGAAAACTATCGACCCCCCTCGGTTTTTAGGTCGAAAGGCAACTTATAGGCGCAGAGGAAGGCCGAGGAGGTGCCTGGGGAGGCTGCACCCCCTCCAGGCGCGGGGTCAGGTGGGCCAGCGCCTAGGGTGGGTCTGGGCCCCCCAGGCCTCCCCTCTGTCTCTTCTTCTGGCCCCGTGGATCTTCTGGTGAAATATAATTTTTGGCATATTTTTCGGGATTTTTCCTGATAGTTCATTTTCTGCACAAAAACAAGACACCAAGGTAATTCTGCTGAAAACAGCATCAGTCCGTATTAGTTGTATCCAAATCACACAAGTTTAGAGGAGAAACAATAGCAAAGTGTTCAAGAAAGTAGATACGTTTTGGATGTATCATTGCTTTATCAGAAAACCCCTAAAAATCCGTTTGCTAAGTATTTACAGGGATTTTCTGCTCCGTACCACTAGTCAACACCTTCTGCTCCTCGTTGGGATCGACACTCCTATTTATCGAAAGTACTACGATACACCCCCTATACTTGTGGGTGATCATAGGCCCACTCAAGTTTTATGATCTTCGTCATTGTTTGTCCAAACATGTGATCAAGTTGTATATCACAAGAACATCGATAATGCGGGATGAGTAAAGTAGTACATTCCAGGTAACGAGGATAACCTTTGTGTTTTACCTTAGGTTATGTAAAGTATTGATAAGAAATGGGCGTGTATCGATAAATAATTTTACAGAAGGTTCACACAATGAAGATCTTTGTGTTACGTGTGGAATCATCATGGGTATCAAGATCCTGATGTTGATCAATGTTGCACAAGATTTTCTGAACATGTCCACGCATATATGAACCCATAGGGTCACACACTTAAGAGCTATAAAGAATGTGACTGCGATTGAAGATATGAATGAAGAAATTCTAAAAACGATGTTTCGGACTGTCTTGGAATATGGAAGAGGTGTATGGAATATCATCGAGAGTGTATGGAATGGTTTCGGCATTTTATGGAAAGTGTCAGGAAATGACTTAGGAAGGTTCCAGAATAATTCAGAAGTGTCCGAAACTTCATAAAATACTTAGAGAATACAAATCTAGTGGGCACCATGGGCCACATAGGCCCACTAGGCCACGCACGAGTGAAAAGGAGGGACCCTTGCCGAGTTGGCTAGGTCCTCCCTTCGGTCGGTGATAGTGAGAAGGGGGAGTAACCCCAAATCCCCTTACTAAGTTGGCTTGGAGAAGGAGTCCTACCGGGACCCCAACTTCCCCCTTAGTTGGTTTGGAGGACGGGCAAGGGGAGCCGTCCCAGCTCCCATACAAGGCGGGGTGGGGAAGGCTCAAGGCCAACCCTAGCCAAGCCTCCCACACACTCAAGCCATCATCGCCCACAACTGAGCCTCCACCTGCCAAAGTCATCGTGATGCCACGCCTCCCCTCTTCCTCCTCATGGTGTTGCCTCATTGTTACCACACAGAGGAGTTCTTCAAAATCATTGAGAAAGGGCTCCCAAGTTCTACTTCCGGTTAAATATGATCTAGCAGTATCGTTGAAGAGCTGCCAGATCTTCATCGACATGTTTCCACTTTGACTGTGTGCTTTAGCACACTTTGATTCATTGATGCTAGTATCACGGGTGTGGATACCATGGAGGTGTTGCGTGTGCGACACTTAATCGGGGGATAATACATCTCACGACTTGACAAGTCTTGTTGCAGGGATCGACATGTGTATTTATCAACCTCGTCATCGACAATTCATGACCCACAAGTATAGGGGTGTATCATAGTACTTTTGATAAATAAGAGTGTCGAACCCAACAAGGAGTAGAAGGTTTAGACAAGTGGTTTGGATCAGGAATTCACTGTAAATACTAGCAAAGGGATTTTTAGGGTTTTTTGATAATGCAGATAAATAAAGTGCGAGTAAATAAAAGACAATAATAATAATTGCAGCAAGTGGCCTAATCCTTTCTTTAGCAAAGGACAAACCGGTTGTATTACTTATGATGACCAAACGTTCTCGAGGACACATGGGAATATTGTCAAGTGCTTTCGCTTCATATAGTTGATTAATCTTCTTTGGTTGGACAAGTGTTGTGTGGGTGAACCTATGCTAATGTACTGATCTTACTTGTACTAATACATACTTGTGATTATACCCCTTGCAAGCATCCGCAACTACAAGAAAGTAATTAAGATAAAAACCTAACCACAACATTAAACTCTGAGATCCTACACTCCCTTATGCAAAGGTTTCCTAACGGGGGTTTAAGTCTCTGTCACTCCGGAAACCCCACAATTATTAGTATCCAAATACACAATGCATTCCCCTAGGCCTAATGTGAAGTATCATGTAGTCGACGTTCACATGACACCACTAGAAGAATAGCACCGTAACTTAAATATCAAACCATTGAATATTTCTCAACACAATTCCACTACTAACAACATGACTTCTCCCATGTCCTCAAGAACTAAAATAAATACTCACAAGACATCATATGGACCAAGATTAGAGATGAAATAATGATCAGTAACAATCTGAATGTCACATCCCAAAATTTTCCAAATTTTGAAATGTGAAAAAAATAAACAAAAGAAACAATTGTTGAAATTTAGGGTGAAAAGAAACTTGTTGCTTCTAAATGGAAACATCAAAACCCTTCTTGAACAAAATTTGAATGAAAAGGGCACCCAGCAAAATTTCAATCAAGTGAAATGCATTCATCAATCAATGTATCATGAAATTTAAACATTTGGAAAAGTTAAACCAAAACCCTAAAACTCTAATGAAAGAAATCATATCCAAGATCTCTCTAAGACTATGGATTTGTTCCATATAAAAATTTAGCAACAAACATTTATAAATGACCAAAAATTATAAACAAAAATATTATAAAACCGGAGAAATTGGTTTCATTCAATTTGGAGCCATGGATAAAAACTTATGAATTTAGTACGATAAACGGAATTAATTTCCAAAGCTAATAAAGCTCCTAACTAAAAATCCAATTTGTGAGCAAAGTAATCCAAAAAGGATTTAAAAAGATAAACAAATATTAAATAAAATTATACAAATTGGAATCACTAATTTAGGAACTATAAATAAAAAGATATGGATTTTATAAGAAATAAATAAATAAAATCTTGACCAAATCCATAAACAAATGAAAGTTTACTGAATAATAAAAAAGGAATAAAATATTATTTAAATAAAATCATATGGATTGAACCATATTCAATTTTATTTAAAGAAAGACAAATTCCCTAAACTAAATAAATAATAAATCACAAGAAATATATTTAGAAGACAATTTAAAACTTGAGTTAAATCCATAAGCAAATGGAATAAAGATAATCCAAATAAAATAAAGGAATAAATATTATTTGAATAAAAATTTACATGGACTTGAACCATATTTGATCTAAATAAAGACAAAATCCCTAATAGTAAATGATTAATTAAATCATGGGAAAATAATGGAAATTGCCAAAATGGATAAAAAATTATCTAACTAACTTAAAAAGAATAAAAGAATTATTTAATTAAAATAATATGGGTTTAAACCATATTCATATTTTATTTGAATAATGACAAATGCCTAATCTAAATAAATAATAAATCATAAGAGATTATTTTGAAATAATTCAAGTGGACTATTTAATCACAATATTAAATAGTTTAAACCTACTAAAAAGGTTTGGTGAAATTTGAATTCAAATGGAAGCTTGAATCATGGTCTTAATAAAGACACAAACCTCATTTAAATAAATATTAAACCATAAAAGAATATTTGAAATAATCTAAAATGGAATTTTAAACACTTTACTAAGCAATACAAACTTACTGAAAAGGTTTAAGAAACAATTGAATTTATACATATGTTTAAATCATTTGAATAAAATAATATGGATTGGAAACATATTTAAATCTTATTTAAATAAAGACAAATGTCTAATTTAAATAAATATTAAAACCTAAGAGAATATAAGAAATATTCTAAAATGGACTCTAAAATACATTGTTAAACAATATAAAAACATACTAGAAATTTGGGAAAGATTTGAAAACAAATGAGTGTTTGAATCATTTGAATAAAATCAAAACAGAAAATAGAAAAGGAAAAATAAAAAGAAACCAGAAAGAAAAAATAGAAAAAAAGCAACCCAACCCAGTCAGCCCAGCAGGCCCAACAGCGCAGCCCACCTCTCTCTCCCCACGAGCCCTTTCTCACTCGCACCCGCACCCGCACAGCCAGTGACTCCGCGACCCCACCCTGCCAGGTCATCTTCTTCTCCACCCGCACGACCCGTTCCCCTCTCTCCCCGAACGTTTCTGCGTTGATTTTGCGTCATCAATTCACGTTACTGCCGTGATAAATCCTCGCTAGTGATCACGCACATTAAAGCGCCTCCTCCCCCTCTCCCTTTCCCCTCACTCGCCACACCGTAGCTGCCCCTAGGCTGCATAAATTTCTGCACGAACCCACTGCTACTCCGACGATCTTCCCCGTTGAATTCCGGCAACGTCGACCCTCCCCTTACCCCGTAATGAACACAATCTTGACCCCCATTGCCGTGCGTACCTTCCAGCATCCTCAGCTAGCCCGCGCGTGCTTCGGAACATCGGCAAGTACAACGTCTAACCGCTACTGTCCTCTGTCGCAACTCCGGTGAGCTCTATCACTTGACCCCGTGCGCGCCTAGACCGTTGGCTCACACCATCTTACTCGCCCGTGTCCTGTGAATCTCCAGGTGCTCGCCAATATCCACGCGTGATCTGCAGGCTCGTCTCCGACAAGACCCGTGCGAACCCGACGCCGTCGTGAACTCCAGCGAGCGATTGCCGGAAACTCCGTGCGCCCCTGTCCCTCTCACGGTCACCTTGAGAACCATGACGACCCCGTGAGCACGGTAAGCCCCTCCGTTCCCTTCCTTTCTTCCTATAAATTCCATACCGCCATCACCAGAGCGCCACCGCCGCGCGCCATCGAGCTAGCGCCGCCAGATCGTGACCAGCTACTTAGGACCATTAGATCCAGATCGTAGAGACACGATAGAATCACTTAACTGAAGCAGTACGCTCGATCTGAGCTGCACAGATCTATTTAGATCCAACGCTCCACGTAGCGTGATCCTGCCGAAGCAGTATGAGCCAATAGAAACATGACGCGTGGCTGTTCTGTCTGTTTAAAAATTCTAGAAATGAATTTGAATGACTAAACTTGTAAAATCTATAACTTTTGATCTGCTTGGCCAAAAATTGCAAATTTTATATCACTGGAATCAGAAAAATGTGAACTTTGCAACTGTGACTTTAGTTTAGTATTTTGCATCTGGATAATTAGGTATTTTTGCAGAAACATTTGTAGAACTATTTATGTATAAAAATTATTCTAAAAATGCTTTTTGAGTAAAACCTTTTGCAAATGGTTTGATTTGAACTCTCTGAACCTAAACACTAACTTTTGGATTTAAAAATATGTTTGATTAAAACTAGACAATTATTCCTTCGAATAAAAGCATTTCTAGTAAAACAAAATGTTGCTATGATTTAAAAATGATTTTTGGGTGAAACATTTTGCAAATTGATTTGTTTTAAACACTTTGACCATAAACACTAAAATTTGTGTTTAAAAACATATTTGGCTAACACTAAAAATTATTCCTTTGATTAAAATCATTTCTAGCAAAACAAGAATGATTTAAAAGGGCCATTTTCACTAACTTGTTTTCAAATGATTTTGCCACTTTTATAAATGACCAGTAGGTGTTTTGAAATGTTAAACCTTGTTAGAAAACACTTTTCCAAATAAAAAACCTTTTGCATGCTTGCATGCATTGCTTTGTTTTTATTATTTTATGTGGTGAATTGTCTGAATGCTAGTTTGAATTTGTGCCTTGATTGAATTGTAGTGAACTTTGAGGAGTGTGACCATTCCAACATCAAGGAGTGAACCTAGTTTATCTACCAAAAAGGCAAGTGGTGCTTCATACATTTTGTCCTATTATTTTAACTATGCATTAGTGATATTTTAAGTAGGACTTGCATGGAATTTTCTATGTGTTAACTATACCTTGGGAAATCCTAGCAGATGATGCCTTAGTAGAATTTTCCCTAAGTTAAGATTCTTGATACTAGTATGCTTAGCCTAGCTAGTAGAAAACAAGGGTGGATTATTCATGCCATGATATTATACAAAGTCTATGACTTGTGTTTTTTCTTAATAAAACTACTAAGTGAATGAATCACCTGGGTGGAATGGTGAGAATGGGTTATGTTGAGTGGTTACACAAGGACCATATTCAAGGCTACCTTGTGTATCACACTTGTGGAAAGCCACCCAGGAACAAAGAGATTTGAGATGTTAAAGTGTTGAGAAGCTTCTAGTGCAGCCACATGGCAATATGGGCTCTGCCTGGATCATATAGGTTGCAATAACTTAGCCAGATGGACAGAAGGTGGTAGGGGTGATAAGATGGAACGCGTCCATTTGGTCTAAGGGAAGGCTTCTGAAAGATCTTGTCTCGATGAATGTCGAGTCTTGTGGGGAAAGTGCACCACCTCTCGAGAGAGTAAAAGCTAAGTACTTAGCCGTGTCCCCGGCAATGGATAATTTGAGCATCAAGACATTGAAGCTATCAAGGATCTCCTCATCCCAATTTCTAAGTTAAAGCTTGTGGTTGAACAAGGGTAAAGGATCACCAATTTTTAACTGGTAAATGCCTTGGGTGATTTTGACAAACAAAAACTTTGTGTTTTTCAACTGATAAGGAAAGCCTTATTTTGAGCAAAGAAATCCTAAGCTCCACTTAGCCAAATGCATATAGATGATACATACCACTATTCTACCATAGTATCACTTGCCAAAAGAATTCAAATGTATTGACCCTTGTGGTTGTAACTTATTATGTTGCAGGTTTGTTTGATGTTAGTGAAGTGTGTTAAATAGGATTACAAGTCTACAACCAACATGATTTCCTGTGGCACTTTGAAGATGAAGGACTCCATGCTATATAGATATTTCTGCTGCATTGTAATGAGATAGCCAAATGAGCTATGTAAGATGTAATGTATTATTTTATTCATGGTTATAAGTTGTAATATGACCTTTGTTCCTTGATATTACATCTTAAACTGTGGATGCTAGCTATTGATCCAGGGACTAGCATTGTGAACACAGGGATCTCTACCTTATCAGGTTGGGACCTCTACACTGAACATGAACAATAATTCAATGGTTCCACTCAGTAGCATCAACTACAACAAGTAATTAACACCGGGAAAGTTTCCCCTAAGAACTATGCAACATTCAACCCAATTGTTATAGCGGGACGGAGTGGTGGTGATGGTGCTAGTGGACATGATGGTGAATATGATGATTATGATCCTGATGAAGTCTAGCTTGATGATGGTGTTGATGGCGATGATCTCCCCTCTCCGAGAAGGAATTTACCCGACAGAATTCTGCCTGCCGGAGAGCTCTTTCTCTCAGAGGCGGCGGAATCTTTCCGTGGTCGCTCCCCAAGTCTTAGGGCGTGTTTGGTAGCCCGGGGGAACTCAGATATTCTCTCTTCATCCCACCTTTCGCTGTTTGTTAGATCGGGTCGGCTGCGGTCGACAGTGCCCACCCGATACGAAAAATGCCCCTCAGCCCTGCCCAGTTGAGAAGCTCAGATCGAGCTTCGCTACTGGGCAGTGCTGAGTCCATCCCGCACGCGCGCTCCAGCCCGCAGGGTTCACGGTCCCACACCTCCTCGAGCGAGTCATTCTCCCATCTCTCTCTGGTGCTCCCTTCCTTCCTCTTCTGCAACCGCTGCCGCCTAGTCCTCTCCTCGTATCCACGCATGCCTGCTACCCAGCGTCGCCACTGACGAGGTCTTGGAGCAACGACAGGGCACGTTGCCTCTCCTGGCCTCATCGCGCGTGGAGCAGCAGCATGGCACACTGCCTCTCCAGGCCTCACCGTGCGTGGAGCGCAGCAGCTCTTCATCGGCCACGGAGCAGCGAGTGGCGGCGGCGAGTTCCAGTGCACAGCGGCGACGCGTGGGGGAAGCCCCGTCTAGCTCCAGCATCTCGGTCCCCTTCCCTGTCGAGCTCCCTGCAGAGGCGTGGGCGCGTAGCCTCCTAGCGGCGGCAGCGAGTCAGTGTTCGGCCTCCTGGCTGCGGGAATGGATAGGCGCGGCATTGTAGCGGCGGGGAAGCATCTCGCCGACAGTGGTGGCGGCTCCTCTCGCCGGCAACGGCGGCGGCGACCTCCTAGGGACCCGATTGCTTTTTTTTTGTTTTTGGTCAGGGACCCGATTGCTGTTTAATGATTTTCTGGCCTAGCTCATGTGATCTGAGACAACAAACACAATCTAAACAGAGCAGATCCCACCTCACACGATCTACCAAACACAACAATAAAAACACACTTGTATATACTCCACATAGCTACACTGAGCATGTATGAGGTGAGATAGGGCACCCGGGATACCAAACACGCCCTTAGGGGTTATGGAGGAATAAATATGCCAAAGGGGTGATGCCAAAGGTGGCCAGAGTGGCCGCACCACCAAGTGGTGTGGTCCAGGGGGCCGTGCCAGGGGGTGGTGTGGGCCCCCTGTGGCCCATCTCCACTCCTCCTTCTGGCTTCCTTCATCTTCTGGGAAAATAGTAATTTCCATATATTTTCTGGGATTTTCTGATCTTCGCAAATATTGCATCTCGACAGCGCTTTTTCCATCAGAATCCTGACTCCGGCGGTTCATCCTCCAAAAGTCATCAATCAAGCAAAATAGATGAAATAACATGAGTATCATCTCTTAATATGAAATATATCAATAAATAACAGCAAATTATGATGTAAAATTGTGATGCAAAAATGGACGTATCAACTTCCCCCAAGCTTAGACCTCGCTTGTCCCCAAGAGAAAACTGAGCTCAATAAACATGACCATAGGTTTATGGAGTGAAGTGTCAATAAAAAGAATACAGAAAAGAAGCATCACATTTATCAATACACAAATCATAATAGAAAACAACTCACTCTTATATAACTTAACTTGCAACAAGTATGGGAGTCACAATAAAGATGCACAAGGGAAATCATAATTGGTGATGGCAAACTTTGTTCTTGGTCAGAGAGAAATTAACAAATCATACTTAGTTTTAAGCAAAGCTTTTATAAAGGAGTTTATATTGCAGGAGTCCCTTGCTCAAACATAATGGGGTTTTCACCTATAAAGATAGCTGTCAAAGTCATATTCATTCAGATAAGAGATTTGTGCAAAACAAGGAACATAAGAAACAAGATTGAATAAATCAACATATGGATGATTGAATCACAACAACTCAAATGCTTTCTTGAGATAGAAAGTAATAGGTTTACTGACTCTACATAAAAGTGAAAGATAGGCCCTTCGCAGAGGGAAGCAGGGATTTCAAGTTTCATCAAGAGCTTCCAAAAAATTATGGTACTTACTACCTTTGAGCTCTCATTGCCCCTATCATAAGCATCTTGAAATGATTAAGGTTAAAGTGACACAAATATGAGTATATATGCTTGACAGATCATAAGTTGAAAATCTCATGCCCCTTGCGTACGAGTACCGAACCTCATGCTACTCAACTTTGGTCACAAGCAAGTTCTTGTCATTGTAAGTATATGTGTATCATAGAGATCCGCCAACGGGTACCCCTTTCCCCATGACACAGGAGATATCCCATATCAAAATGACAAGGAAACAGAGAATGATCATCTCAGCAATCTTTTTATTTGCTATTTGCATAGGTTTTTATTGAGGATGCTTCACAGAATGCTCATTATGGTTACGCTACAAGTTTCCACCATGATTAGGCATGGCTTAGGCTAGCCGCCCAGGCGTTTCTCTAACACATATGCAAACTCCATGAGCTTACAAGCTCCCCTTTTATTTCACACCGCCGGGATCCATAAACAAAAGAACATGATATCAACTGAATATAATAAGTGCAATGTTGAAAGCGTTTCCCATGACAACATGGTTCTGCTAATTCACAACTTATAATTTGCAAGCATATAAGCAACATAGATGGGAACAATGGTTCAGGTTTATTAAGTACAAGGAAATAAAGTGTGCCATCAAGTTCGTGAGAGCTTTAATCACTAATTTTCACATAACAAAAGTTTTAATTTGGAAGATAGATAAAACTCAAGAATTTACTTGGAATAGAAATAATGCTAATAGGTAGATATGGTGGAGACAAATGGCACAGGTTTTAGTTCAATGCTTGGATGCACGAAAAGCATTCCCTCTCAGTACAGGTTTTTGGCTAGCAAGGCTGGGTAGCAAGCATAAGAGTTGAAGGAAACAAGCAAACATACATGTGATAGAAACAATCATGCAATCTTCCTTGGAAACACATAATATCTTAACTAAAAAATACTAAGTCTACGAGGCCAATCAAGAAATAAAGAAAGTTATATAATATATCTACAAATACTTTTTCTCTTTTCCACTCAATCCTCAAAATAGTGTTGCTACTGACCAAAGCTAAGTTTGCCAAAACCAATTAAATTTACTTGATGCTCCCAAAGTGATACCAATACTAACAACAAGATCAATCATATAACAGAAATTGCAAACTAAAATAAGATGTGCAAAAAGTAAATGATGAAACTTCTCATTAATATTCCATAACACCACTCACACCAAGGGATACATAGATAACCAACTAGAGGAGAGATACTTCCACAATGCAAACCATCCTATATGATAACTTCTCTATTCATGATATGACTCTACTAAAAAGGTAAAAAGATAAAAGATAATTATGTGATTGATGTCTACACACTTCTATTCTTGTAGACAGTTGTTGAGCCTCCAAGTGCAGAGGTTTGTAGAACAGCAGCAAGTTTCCCTTAAGTGGATTACCCAAGGTTTATCGAACTCAGAAAGGAAGTGGTCAGAGGTATCCCTCTCAAGCAACCCTGCAATCAAGATACAAGAAGTCTCTTGTGTCCCTAACACACCCAATACACTTGTCAGGTGTATAGGTGCACTAGTTCAGCGAAGAGATAGTGAAATACAAGTGGTAACGGTGCCAGAAAAGAGCTTCTGACTTGTTGACGTGGGAGAGACTAAAGGCAAACTGAAATAAAGATGGTAGCAAGCAAACATGCAACAGATCTAGATGAAAATGGTGTTTCAATGCTTAGAAACAAGGCCTAGGGATCATACTTTCACTAGTGAACACTCTCAATAAATATTCTCTTCATGATACTACCCTGAACTACTCTCCGGTTGGACACTCTAATTCATGGTAGGGCTATAACAACACTCGTCAAAGTCCGCCTTCCCCAATCTAGATAACACCACACTGTCACTTTGAGTGCTAGATGGTTCCAACAAACACCACAATTTTATAAAGACATCAAAATCCAAATATAACTCATAATAAATATATATGTAATCTAGCCTAAGTGCCACACACGGTGTGCATGCTATCACTTTCACACACGTGGGGAAAATCATAGATTTATTAAAGCACGACGAGTATTTATGTAGACTCTAGCCTAAGTGCCACCATGGCGTGCACGCTGTCACTTTCACACACATGGGGAGAGCAGAGATATATTGAAGCACTTGAGTAATAGAGTAGATCTACTTGATTACAAAGCTCATGATCCCAATAAGATCACGCATAGAGAGAGAGATGAACACATAGCTACCGGTAGAGCCCTTAGCCTCGAGGAAGAACTACTCCCTTCTCATCATGGGAATCAGCAACGGCGATGGAGATGGTGGTGGAGATCGATGGAGATGGCTCCGGGGGCACTTCCCCGTCCCGGCAGTGTGCCGAAACAGAGACTTCTGTCCCCTGAATCTCCCCTTTGGTGGCGGCGGCGCAGCGAAACTTTTCATGGCTTTCTGGTTGATTATTTAGTGTTTCTGAGTCGGGGGCTTCTTATAGGCGAAGGAGGCAAGGTCGATGGAGGGCTAGGGGGCCCACACCCCTGTGGGCGTGGCAAGGGTGGGCCCGGCCCACCTAGGGTGTGGCCACCCTGGTGTCCTCCTCCGTCTCGTCTTCAATTTTCTGTATCGTTCAGGGAAAATATGAACTTTGGCTTTTGTCCCATCCAATTCCGATTATATTCATATTTAGATTTCTAAAACCAAAAATAGCAGAAAACAGGCAACTGGCACTGTGGCATCTTGTCAATAGGTTAGATCCATAAAGTGTATAAAAATACCTCAAAGTGTAGACAAAACAAAGCAAAGTAGATACTAAACAAGCATGGAACATCAAAAATTATAGATACGTTTCCGACGTATCAAGCATCCCCAAGCTTAACTCCCGCTCGTCCTCGAGTAGGTAAGTGATAAAAAGAATAATTTTTGAGGTGACATGCACCATCAAAATCAAGATCAAACCATTTGCAAGCATGGAAAGCTGGGATCAAAGAACTCTAAACATGAGCACAAAATATGGAGTTCTAACAGTAAGACAAAGTAACTATGCATGCAACATGAAAGGCTACAAACAAAGATCATGAATAACATTCATTGAAAAACTTTTGTTTGTTTCACATACAAAAAACATGGCATAGTGGCAATCAGCTTATCCCTCATAGAATAGCAAATAGATACATAGGCCACCTTCAAAGTTCATAAGAGTGACTAGATACAAATAGTTCATGAGCAAGCAATATCAACAATATGCATCAATCAATAAGTTTTGGGACAATGCACATAGAACTAAGAATGGCAACTATGCTCTCTTAACTGGTGCCTAAAGGTAGAAGGTGGATACTCAATATAATGGTGGAAGAAAGGCCCTTCATAAAGGGAAGCAGGGATTTCAAGTTTCAAAAAGAGCTTCCAAAAATTATGGTACTTTTTAGCTTTCAGCTCTCATTGCCCCTATCATAAGAATCTTGAAGTGATTAAGGTTAAAGTGAACAAACTATGGATTATATGCTTGACAAAGTATAAGTTGGCAATCTCATGTCCCTTAAATACGAGGGCCACTCCTCATGCTACTCAACTTTAGTCACCTGTAAGTTCTTGTCATAGTAAGTACATGTGTATCATAGAGAACCGCCAACGGGGTACCCCTTGCACATGATACATGAGATGTCCCATAATCAAAATGACAAGGCAAGAAGACAATGAGCATCTCAGCAATCTTCTTATTTACCATGGTAAAAATGGTTCTTTTTTCTCTCTTTCCTCTTTTCAATATGTATCTTTTTTTATAAGAAGAAAGCTTCATAAATTTCTCACTATGGTGATGCTGCAAGTTTCCACCATGATTAGGCATGGCTTAGCCTAGCGGCCCAGGCGTTTCTCTAACACACATACATAACTCCATGGACTTACAAGATCCCCTTTTATTTCACACCGACGACATCCGCAAACAAAAAAGCATGATATCAACTATGTACAAAGTACAAGTGTAATGTTGAAAGCGTTCCCCGTGACAGCACGGTTCTGCTAATTCCAACATATAAGTGCAAGCATATACAACATAGATGACACAATGGTTCAAGTTTATTAGGGGCAAGAAAAATAAAGTGTGCCATCAAGTTTGTGAGAGCTTTAATCACTAAGTTTTCACATAACAAAAAGACTTTTTAATTGGAAGATAGATGAAAACAAGAATATACTTGGAATGGTGTAACACACAATGCATAGGAATTTATAGTGGACACTTTGGAATAACTTGGTTTCTTGGGAGTTGGATGCATGAGTAGATCTTACTCATACAAGTGGAGGCTAGCAAAAGACTGGGAGCGACCAACGAAGAGAGGAATAATGGCCATAATCATGCAGAGCGACAAAACATTACTAATCAAAGAATAAAGTGGTATCACAAGTCAAAAACTAAATGATCATAGAGGCTAAGATGACTGGTTCATAGTCATAACATGGTGTGAGCATGTGCAAGTCAACCCAAACAAAGCATCAAAGGAGAATACCACAATATTATGCTTTTGTATGCTAAAACAACGCATGATTCCTTCTAGGAACACTAAGCAATCCCAATTGTTTAGAACAAGTCATGCTACAACAATAATCACTAAGCATAAGGTCAAAACAACTTCTAGCATGACATGATGAAGTCTAAGTCACAGTCAAAGCAAGCTCCCTTTTGTACCACTTAAGCATGAAACTTTCTACTCTTATTCAACACCAATCGACTTATTTGAAACAACTCACAAAGATGATAATCAATAAAGTTCAGTGAGCTTGTCTCACACATCCACAAAGAAGAACTAAAAAGTTCTAAGCTAAAAGCACAAGAAAACTAAGGCTAAACACAGTGCTAGCAAAAGAGAACACTGACGAAACAATAAGAATGAAAACTGGAGTGTTCTAGGCAATGAAAAGAGAGTGTGTCTCTCTCCAAAAGAAGTGTATTGTAATCCAAACAACTTATTGCAGCAAACAAGCAAAATAAAACTAAAAATGAAAACTAAGACGCTCCAAGAACAACACAACTGTGCATGAAACAATAAAATGTAGTGTCTAGAAAGACCTGAGATTTTTATTGATGAAGAAGGGGATGCCTTGGGCATCCCCAAGATTTGACGCTTATAAATCTTGAATATTTCTTGGGGTGACATGGTGTGGCATCCACAAGTTTGAGATTTTTTCCATTCTTCATCTCATTACATCATTCTTTCTCTACACCTGAAAATTTTCCTTCATACAAAACTTCACACAATCTTCATTAGCAGCATTAGTGAATTCAAAAGATAATAGACCTTTGGGTTTTAGTTTTAAAATAGAAAAAACTTTCACTAAAAACACAAGCTACTATAGAAGTTCCCTCAAAAAGCTCAATTTCCCAAAAAGAACCCAAAAAGGAATCAATAAGAAGCAAATACAAATAATGGCACAAATCTGTCAAAACAGACCAGCAGGTAGAAACCGATTTTTTCAAAGACCTTATGTTGCTCAAATAAAAAGTGTTGAACTAACGAAAGTTAGCTCACATACTGGGGGATTTATTCAGAAAATATAAGCTCAATACGACATATAGAGATTCCTCACGAATTTTTACGGTGGAGCACAAAAATCTGTTTCGGGACAGCAACTTCCCCAAATCTTACTTTCCTCTCATTAGAGGTTATTCTTGGCACAAAAAGAAAATAAAAAGTATAAGGAGAGGTCATTACTGAAGTAATAACTTCCAAGACTCAAGAAAACTACTGGGTTATCTCCTAAGAAGTAATTTTCTTTAACGCCTTTAAGTTAAGCTTGATAGTTTGAGAGGATGCTCACATAAGAAATATGAATTGAAGTAAAAGAGAGCATCAAGAAGCAAATCCAAAACACATTGAAGTCTAACCCACTTCCTATGCATAGGAAACTTGTAAAGAAACAAGTCATGAAAGCACAAAGCAACAAGCATAGGAAAGCAAAACAAATGCAACTTCAAAATTTTCAACATAAAGAGGGGATACTTAATATTATTGAGATGCATAAAACCATCTTTCCCTCTCTCCTAATAACTTTCAGTGGCAACATGAATAAAATTAACAATATAACTATCACATAAAACATTCTTATCATGAGCCACATGCATAAAATGATTATTACTCTCCACATAAGCATAGTCATTCTTATTAATTATAGTGGGAGCAAATTCAACAAAATAGCTATCATTATTATTCTCATCACCATAATCATCAAATATAGGAGGCATATTGTAATCACAATTAATTTTCTCCTCAATAGTATGTGGACTAAAAATATCATATTCATTATTGCAATCATCATATATTGGAGGTTTGGTATCATCATAAGCAATAGAATACTTATCTTCCAAAGTTGGGGGACTAAAAAGATCATTTTCATAAAAACTAGCTTCCCCAAGCTTAGAAGTTTCCATAGAATTAGCAATAATGGTGTCCAAAGAATTCATAATAATAACATTGCTATTAGCATGGAAATAAATCTCCATAGGTTTTTAAAATTTTCTCTTCAAACACTTCATGTCCTAGCTCAAGATAAACACTATAAAGCTCTCTAATTTTGTTGTTGTTTTCCATTAACCCTAACTAGTGAAAACAAGAAACAAAAATTCAAGATTGCAGAATCTAAAGGAAATAACTTCGATCACTCACACAGGAGGATGTGAGTACCTTTTTCCTTACCTCCCCGTCAATGACACAAGAAAAGAGCTTGATGTCTATGCACTTATATTCTTGTAGACAGTTATTGGGCCTCCAAGTGCAGAGGTTTTTAGAACAGCAGCAGGTTTCCCTTAAGTGGATTACCCAAGGTTTATCGAACTCAGGTAGGAAGTGGTCAAAGGTATCCCTCTAAAGCAACCCTGCAATCAAGATACAAGAAGTCTCTTGTGTCCCCAACACACCTAATACACTTGTCAGATGTATAGGTGCACTAGTTTGGCGAAGAGATAGTGAAATACAAGTGGTAACGGTGCCAAAAAAGAGCGTCTAACTTGTTGACGTCGGAGAGACTAAAGGCAAACTGAAATAAAGATGGTCACAAGCAAACATGCAACAGATCTAGATGCAAACGGTGTTTCAATGCTTAGAAACAAGGCCTAGGGATCATACTTTCACTAGTTAACATTCTCAATAAATACATTCTCTTCATGATACTACCCTGAACTACTCTCTGGTTTGACACTCTAATCCATGGTAGGGCTATAACATCACTCCTCAAAGTCCGCCTTCCCAAATCTAGATAACCTCACACTGTCACCGTGAGCGCTAGATGGTTCCAACAAACACCACAATTTCATAAAGACATCCAACTCCAAATATAACTCATGATAAATATATATATATAATCTAGCCTAAGTGCCACACATGGTGTGCATGCTGTCACTTTCACACACTTGGGGAAAAGCATAGATATATTAAAGCACGATGAGTATTTATGTAGACTCTAGCCTAAGTACCACCATGGCGTGCACGCTGTCACTTGCACATACATGGGGAGAGCAGAGATCTATTGAAGCACTTGAGTAATAGAGTAGATCTACTTGATTACAAAACTCATGATCCCAATAAGATCACGCATAGAGAGAGAGAGATGATGAAGGGAATATGCCCTGAGAGGCAATAATAAAGTGTTTATTATGTGTACTCCAAGTATATGATAGATGTTTATTTTGCATGCTATAATTGTATTAATACGGAAACGTTAATACATGTGTGTTTAGTAAACAAACAGAAAGTTCCTAGTTAAGCCTCTCTCATAAACTAGCTCGTTGATTAACAAGATGATCACAGTTTCCTGATCATAAACATTGGATGTTGTTAATAACGAGATCACAACATTAGTGTAATGATGTGATGAACATTCATCCGAAGTATAGCATTACGATCAAAGTCATTGAGTTTATATTGCTATAACAACTTACGAAGTGGTCCTAATCCTTAGACCATGAGATCATGTCAATCACTAACACCGGAAGAGTTTCTTGATGACATCAAACGTCACACCGTAACTGGGTGATTATAAAGATGGCTTCACAACTACTAAAGTGTTATGTTGAGGCTCATGGATCAAGAGTGGAATTTGTTTATCCCGATGACGGATACATATACTCTGGGCCCTCTCGGTGATATCACATTGGTTAGCTTGCAAGCAAGTGATTTGATCACTAGAATGTTATATCACGGGAACGAGAAAAGAGTGCATGTCGGTAATGAGATAAAACTAGGTATGGAGATACCGATGATCGAATCTCGGACATGTAATATATCGTGAAACAAAGGGATTAAGATACTAGCATAAAAGGTTCCGACGATCACAGGAAAGTCATCGTTGAATGTGTGGGAGTCAGTATGGATCTCCAGGTCCCGCTTCTGATTATTGATCAGAGAAGGGTCTCGATCATGTCCGCATTATTCGCGAACCGTATGGTGACACACTTAAGGGACACTAACATCCAATTGGAGCAAAAAGTTTTATGCCGGAAAGAATAACAAGCACAGGGATTTATTTCACTAGATACCGAAACAGGTTTTCGGGTGAAATTGCAAAGTGTTTTTGCATGTGAAATGGAATACTAGCAAGGGGTTATATGTGAATGTTTGTCATTAAAGTAATTGAAAAAATTCTGAATAAATAAAAGGAGTTTTATTTAATGAGAGTTTGCATTAAATTTGGTGGAAATTTAATAGCAATTTTGAGTGGGATTTTGAGTGGAGGGAATTGAAGAGATTTTTGTGAGTCGAGTGTCCACCCGCATGAATGAAGGAGGGGAGGGGGCAGCCCCCATGGCCTGCGGCCACCCCCTTGGGTGCCCCCCTCCTCCTATAAAAGGCACCCCCTCTCCTCTCTCTCACTCACACCTCCTCATGAAGGATCTCTCTCCACCTCTAGAATTTATCCCCCATGGTCTCGGACTAGCAAGATACATGTTCTCGGTGGCTATTCGGAAAGAAAGAGTTGTGCTTTCGCTGCATCGCTAGAGCGAGGAGGCGGAGGTTTCTCGGTGTCTTGTACGTGTGTGCAAGCACGGATGCGCTTCTGCTTTGCGGCGCTAGGACTTCCTCTCGATCTTGAGATCGGTAAGATATCGTCTACATCAACCACGAGTTTAATTCGTTAAGATTTGTCGGTCTTCAAGGGTATGTTCTCTACGGATATACATCCGCCCATTGTTTGTATCTAGTAGATAGATCTTGGTACTTAGTTCCCATCGTAGGAAAATTTTTGTTTTCTATGCTGCGAACCCTACAGATGAACACATAGCTACCGGTAGAGCCCTTAGCCTCGAGAAAGAACTACTCCCTCCTCATTATGGGAATCAGCAACGGCGATGGAGATGGTGGTGGATATCGATGGAGACCCCTTCGGGGGCACTTCGTCGTCCCAGCTGGGTGCCGGAACAAAGACTTATGTCCCCCGAATCTCCCCTTCGATGGGTCCGGCACCCACCTAGGGTGTGGCCACCCTGGTGTCCTCCTCCGTCTCGTCTTCGATTTTCTGTATTGTTTAGGGAAAAATAAGAACTTTGGCTTTTTGTCCCGTCTAATTCTGAGAATATTCATTTTTTTAGCTTTCTGAAACCAAAAACAACAGAAAACAGGCAACTGGCACTATGGCATCTTGTCAATAGGTTAGATCCAGAAAGTGTATAAAAATACCTCAAAGTGTAGACAAAACAAAGCAAAGTAGATACTAAATAAGCATGGAACATCAAAAATTATAGATACGTTTCCGACGTATCAGTGATACCGTAGCACTCCCCCAAGCTTGTAACAAACCAAGGGGATGCCAAAACCTGATGTCGAATTACTCCTTCGGTGGTGGTGGTGTTTCCTTGTTAAGATTTTCAAGCAATTTCTTCAAATCCTCAATCTCGAAGGCGAGAGTACGAATCATCTCCGAATTGTGCTCAATGTGGTTCATGATCATGTCGGACTGTGAATCCAAGCCCTTGTGATTCTTTTCCCACTCTTCCTCCTTAAAGTATTCTTTCCCTGCATGGTTAGAACGAGGCATATCCCAATTGGAGGGCAACTTTTCTTTAGGCATCTTTTGGAATTGCTGCTCATGTATAAGAGTATGGAAGGAGTTCTTGATATGTGGAGGAAGTGAACGTGAAGCTAAGAAAAGACGCGAAACTATCCCTCCTGTGGACATCCGTGTAGTCCGCTTGAGCTTGACAGGATTTGCCACCACTCCAATATTTGCAATGGTAGCGCGAGTATGCAGGCGCTGGTCTTCTTCCACTTCTTCTTCAACTTCGACATCGATCTCCTCCTCCTGCTTGGGGTCTTGGAGATCATCTTCCACAAGTTTCTTTCCCTTGTCAATGGCAGAGACCATTGTGCTTCTAAACTTAAGAATAGTTCCTGACAGAAAAAAAAATCAAAATGAAAACACGACAAGAACACGATACATAGACCTCGGGGGATCCAGGGGATTATAAATTACAGAGTTTAATGACATAAGGAAGGTACTGGGATAAAACGGGTCGGAGACAAGCTCCAGCGTGGCCACACCCCTGCTGGCGCGGCCAGGTGGGCCCGCGCAACGGGGTGGTGTGAGCCCCCTGTAGTGGCGGCTCCAGAATCTGGAGGGTGGGTATTCATTGTTAAAAAACTCAATGCAATATATAAACTGTGTCAGTCGATAGTGAAATTGTTGATAGCATCCGTGCAAAATAGTACTTACTCCGTTTTAAAATATAAAATATTTTAGCTTTGTAAAGAAAATATATCTAGACTAATTTTATTTTTAGTGTGCAGATTCACTTCAAATATTAGTAAACTTACATACTAAAAAAAATTAAATACATTTGCTTCATAAAATTAAAATATCTTATATTTTGAAATAGAGGGAGTAAGTTATGTGAAGACTGCATATATGCTACACAGGCAAACCAATATAACTATATTATTTATATGGGAGGAGAATTTAGAGAATGAGAAGATTAAAGGGCACATATCTAGTCTGACTCTACCGCTCTGTTCAAAGAAGAAGAAAACGTGGCATGTCGTTGCGGTCGCGGTCATGGCGGCCGCCATGCACACCTGTTCTGCTACGTGCTGGTCGCCGCGAGTTCTAGCGCCGCAACCGCGCTACAAAATCTCTATGGATGCCGTTGTCGCCTACGGTTGCAGTCGAGAGGATCGTGTGAGCCAATTCTATTGCAAGTAGAGACACATAGTAGAGGGCTAGCCGACTTGGTAGTACTAGTCTAATGGGTTGTATGGGCCATAGATCGATACTACTCTATGCATATAACGCTTTTGCTCTGAATCTTTGGGTATTCACGTGAATACAGGTGAATACCCCTGGTGCCGCCTTTGGCCCCCTGGACTCCGACTCTGTCCCTCTTTTGACTCATTAGCTTTTATATTAAATAAAAACTATGAAAATATAAATTGGAAAGTTTTTTGCGAACCTTTTCTTATTATAACTGTTACCTATTCGAAAACGGACTGTGTAGGTTCCTGAATTTCGTCTTTAATAAATTCTTCTGGAGTCACCACTTGAATAATATCAATATCTCCATTATAAGAATCTCCAGAAATATAATATTTGAGCCTTTTACTCTTCACCACTTATGTAGTGTTGTCTCTCAATGTAGAAATTTTAATTGCACCTGAACGGTACACCTTTTCAATGATAAAGGGCCCTTCCCATTTTGAGAGTAATTTTCCTGCAAAAAATCTGAGACGAGACAGTATACAAAAGAACTTTCTCACTAACATGGAACTCTCTTTTGAGAACTCTCCTATCATGCCATTTTTTTATTTTTTCTTTAAAGAGCCTCGCATTTTCATAGGCTTCACTTCTCCACTCATCTAAAGAACTCAAGTCAAGCAGTCTCTTCTTACCAGCAAGTTTAAAATCTCTATTAAGTTCTTTCACTGTCCAATAAGCTTTGTGTTCTAATTCTAAAGGCAAGTGACAAGCTTTCCCATAAACCATTTTTTAAGGAGACATTCCCATAGAATTTTTATAAGCAGTTCTATAAGCCCATAAAGTATCATTCAACTTTTTAGCCCAATTTTTTATAGATCTATTAACAGTCTTTTGCAAGATAGTTTTAATTTCTCTATTTGATAATTCTACTTGCCCACTCGTTTGGGGATGATAAGGTGGAGCAATTATATGATTAACATCATATTTAGCAAGGGTATTTCTAAAACAACCATGAATAAAATGAGAACCTCCATCAGTCATAAGATATCTAGGCACACCAAACCTAGGAAAGATAACATCTTTAAGAATTTTTAAAGAGGTCTCACCATCAGCACTTTTTGTAGGTATGGCTTCTACCCACTTAGTAACATAATCAACAACAACAAGAATATGAGTATAACCTTTTGAAGGAGGAGAAGGACCCATAAAGTTAAAACCCCAACAGTCAAATGGTTCAATAACAAGAGAGTAATTCATAGGCATTTCACTGCATCTAGAAATATTACCAACTCTTTAACATTCATCACATGATAAAATAAACTTTATTGCATCTTTGAAAAGAGTAGGCCAATAAAAACCTGATTATAAAACCTTTTGTGCGGTTTTGTCTCCAGCATGATGTCCTCCATAAGCACTTCCATGACATTTTCTCAATATCTCTTGTTGTTCATATTCTGGAACACATCTTTGCATAATACCATCCACTCCTTCTTTATATAAATGTGGGTCATCCCAAAAATAATGCCTCAAATCATTAAAGAATTTCCTTCTTTGCTGGGCTATAAAGGTTGGAGGAAAATTCTTGGAAACAATAAAGTTAGCATAATCAGCATACCAAGGACTCTCTCACGAGCTTACCTTTATTGCAGCCAACTATTCATTTTGAAAACTATCATTAACAGGCATAGGATCAAAAGAAATGTTTTCCAATCGAGACAAATTATCAATAACAAGATTTTCAGCACCTTTCCTATCTACAATATGTAGATCGAACTCTTGTAAAAGCAACACCCATCTAATAAGCCTAGGCTTAGCATCTTTCTTTGTCATAAGGTATTTAATTGCAGCATGATCAGTATAAATTGTAACTTTTGGAGCAACAATATAAGGTCTAAACTTATCACAAGCAAAGACTACAGCTAAGATTTTTTTGCAGTAGAAGCATAATTATTTTGAGCAGCATCAAGAGTCTTACTAGCATAATGGATAACATTCAACTTTTTTTATCTATTCGTTGTCCAAGAACAGCAACTACAGCAAAATCACTAGCATCACACATAATTTCAAAGGGTAGATTCCAATCAGGTGGTTAGACAATAGGAGCAGTAGTTAAAGCTTTCTTTAGAGTTTTAAAAGCTTCCTTACAGTTATCATCAAAAATAAAAGGTACATCTTTTTGAAGAAGATTAGTAAGTGGTTTTGATATCTTGGAGAAATCTTTAATAAACCTTCTATAGAAACCAGCATGACCAAGAATATTACGAATACCTTTGACATCCCTAGGGCAAGGCATCTTCTCAATTGCTTCAACTTTGGCTCTGTATACTTCAATACCTCTTTCAGAAATTTTGTGTCCTAGAACAATCCTTTCATTAACAATAAAGTGGCATTTCTCCCAATTAAGAACAAGATTAGTTTCTTCACATCTATGCAAAACTTTATCAAGGTTGTGCAAACAATTATCAAAAGAAGTTCGATAGACGGAAAAATCGTCCATGAATACTTCCACAATTTCCTCACAAAAACCATGAAAGATAGCAGACATGCATCTTTGAAAAGTAGCAGAAGCATTACATAAACCAAAAGGCATACTCCTATAAGCATAAGTTCCATAAGGACACGTAAAAGTGGTTTTCTCTTGATCTTGTTGTTTAACAGCAATTTGAGAGAATCCAGAATAACCATCAAGATAACAGAAATGAGTCTTCTTAGACAACCTTTCTAACATTTGATCAATAGAAGGTAACGTATAATGATCTTTCTTAGTGACTTTGTTAACCTTTCTGAAATCAATACACATCCTATAACCAACTACTACTCTTTGAGGAATAAGCTCATTATTTTCATTAGGCACAACAATAATTCCTCCTTTCTTAGGGACACAATGAACAAGACTAACCCATTGACTATCAGCAATAGGATAAATAATACCAGCATCAAAGAGTTTTAATACCTCATTTCTTACCACTTCCTTCATCTTAGGATCTAAATAATGTTGATGTTCAACAACTGGTTTTGCATCAGGTTCTATATTAATAGCATGCTGACATATAGTAGGAGAAATCCCTTTTAAATCGTCAAGAGTATAACCCATGGCTCCTCGCTGTTTCTTCAGTACTTCCAATAATCTTTCCTCTTCATTTCCTGAAAGTTTATAACTAGTAATAATAGGATATATTTTCTTATCATCAATGTAAGCATATTTGAGATCATCAGGTAAAGGTTTTAGATTGAAAACTGGATCCTTTTTAGGTGGTAATGTGGTACCCAAATCTTCCACGGGTAGATTATGCTTAAGCATCTTGGGTTGACGAAGGATAATCTCTTCAATCTCATTTCTTTCTTCCAGGAAGACCTCACTTTTGTGGTCTTCCATATACTGGTGCAAGGAATTGTTAGGAGCAAGAGAAATAGAAGCAAGTTGTTCAACTCTAAAATCCTCACCAGGCAATTCATTTTCATAAGGAGCTTTAGAAAATTTGGAAAAATTAAACTCACAAGATTCTCCATCAAATTTAGTCAAAATTTTCTCCTTCTTACAATCTATAATAGCTCCACAAGTGTTCAAGAAAGGTCTACCAAAAATGATATGACAATTTTTACTAGCAGCTGAACCAAGTACTATAAAATCAGTAGGATATTTAATCTTACCACAAAGAACTTCCACATCTCTTACAATACCAATTAGAGAGATGGTCTCTCTATTAGCAAGGTGAATAACCACATCAATTTCTTCAAGTTCACACGGACCAATTTCATGCATAATTTCTTTGTAAAGCTCATAAGGAATAGCACTTGAACTTGCACCAATATCACATAAACCATAATAGCAATGATCACCAACTCTAACAGAAAGCATAGAGACACTAGCTTTCCTATTTCTACTAGGATGTGAAACAATATTAGAAGCATCTTCACAAAAGATAATGTGTCCATCTTCTACATTTTTAGTGAAAAGGTCTTTCATAATTGCTACTACAGGTTCAACATTTATTTGTTCATCAAGTTCTACAGCTCTCTTTGTACCTTTGTCAACCACACTAGCTATCATAGAATGTTCATTTACCTTAGCAGGAAAAGGTATTTTCTCAATATAAAGTTCAAGCAAAATATGATCAATAGTACAAACTTCAATATTTCTAGCAGGAACATAATTAACAATATCTTCATATGGCGAATGATACTTGTTCCACTCATTTTTAGGAATTATAATATAAGAGGCAAAAGCCTTAAAACAATTTGCAAAAACTTGAGAATCAAGACCATACTCACTACTAATATTATGAAAGTCATCAGTTCCCATAAAATATTTAATGCATTCATAATCATAATTTATACCTGACTTTCTTCCTTTGTAATTCTCCCATGCTTTAGTATTTTCTTGAATACGGTCTATAAAATCCCATTTAGCCTCTTCTTTCATATGTGCAAATGATCCACCACAAGAAGCATTGAATAAATCCTTATCATGAAGAGAAATCCTTGCATAAAAGTTATTAATAATAGTATTATTGGGGAGCTCATGATTGGGACATTTGAGTATTAGTAACTTCAATCTCCCCCAAGCTTTGGCAGTAGTCTCTCCATCATGAGGCCAAAAATTATATATTTTATTTCGATCTCTATGAATCTCACTAGGAGGGTAGAATTTAGAATAAAAGAGAGGTACAATTTTCTCCCATTCAAGAGATTGGCCATTCTTTAGCAGCTTATACCATTCCTCACCTCTGCCTTTCAATGATAAAGTGAATAAATTTTTCTTAAATTGTTCCGTTGTAATACCTGCACACTTGAACAACCCGCATAATTCGTGTATAAAAAGCAAATGATCACCAGGATGGACAGTTACATCTCCAAGATAGTAGTTATCCATCACATGGTCAACAATTTTTGTAGGTATTTTAAAAGGATCTATTTCAGCAGGTGGTTATTCATCTACTACCTTAGCAGTGGTAGTAGCTTTCCCAAATAGGAAACTAAGTGAACTATCCATAATGAAATAACAGAAATAAACAATACTCACAGTAGAAATTTCCTTTACTAGTTCTAGTCTTCAATAGCGCTTCATTCCCCGGCAACGGCGCTAGAAAATAGTCTTGATGACCCACCAGTATAGGGGGTGTATCATAGTACTTTCGATAAATTAGAGTGTCAATCCCAACGAGGATCATAAGGTGTTGACAAGTGGTTTGGATCAGGAATTCATTTTAAATACTAGCAAACAGATTTTTAGGGTTTTTTGATAATGCAGATAAATAAAGTGCGAGTAAATAAAAGACAATAATAATAATTGCAGCAAGTGGCTCAATCCTTTCTTTAGCAAAGGACAATCCAGTTGTATTACTTATGAGGACCAAACATTCTCGAGGACACATGGGAATATTGTCAAGTGCTTTCGCTTCATATAGTTGATTAATCTTCTTTGGTTGGACAAGTGTTGTGTGGGTGAACCTATGCTAATGTACTGATCTTACTTGTACTAATACATACTTGTGATTATACCCCTTGCAAGCATCCGCAACTACAAGAAAGTAATTAAGATAAAAACCTAACCACAACATTAAACTCTGAGATCCTACACTCCCTTATGCAAAGGTTTCCTAACGGGGGTTTAGGTTTCTGTCACTCTGGCAACCTCACAATTAGTAGCCAAATACACAATGCATTCCCCGAGGCCCATAAAGGTGAAGTGTCATGTAGTCGACATTCACATGACACCACTAGAAGAATAGCACCACAACTTAAATATCAAACCATTGAATATTTCTCAACACAATTCCACTACTAACAACATGACTTCTCCCATGTCCTCAAGAACTAAACGAACTACTCATGAGACATCATATGGATCAAGATCAGAGATTAAATAATGATAAGTAACAATCTGAACATGAATAATAATTTAATGGTTCCACTCAATAGCATCAACTACAACAAGTAATTAACACCGGGAAAGTTCCCCTAAGAACTATGCAAGATTCAACCCAATTATTACAGCGGGATGGAGTGGTGGTGATGGTGCTGGTGGAGATGATGGTGAATATTATGTTGATGATGATCCCGATGAAGTCTAGCTTGATGATGGTGTTGATGGCGACGATCTCCCCTCTCCAGGAAGGAATTTCCCCGGCAGAATTCTGCCTGCCGGTGAGATCTTTCTCTCTCTGTAGTTTCCACCCAGCAAAGAAGGCAAAATCTTTCTATGGTCGCTCCCGAGTCTTAGGGTTTCAGGAGGAATAAATATGCCAAAGGGCGATGCCAGAGATGGGCCAGGGTGGCCACACCACCTGGTGGCACGACCCAGGGGGGACCCGCGCCAGGGGGTGGTGTGGGCCCCCTATGGCTCATCTCCACTCCTCCATCCGGCTTCCTTCTTCTGGGAGAATAGTAATTTCCATATATTTTCCGGGATTTTCTGATCTTCGCGAATATTGCATCTGGACAGCGCTTTTTCCATCAGAATCCTGACTCCGGCGGTTCATCCTCCAAATGTCATCAATCATGAAAAATAGATGAAATGACATGAGTATCATCTCTTAATATGAAATATATCAGTGAATAACAGCAAATTATGATATAAAATGGTGATATAAAAATGGACGTATTGACAATCTTCTACTAGCTCAATCTACAAGGGTATGATCGGTTATCTCTCTCCGCATAATTGTTCTGATTTATGCGGTAGCTTTTTTATTTTTTGTAGCATGTATCACAACAACGTGGTCCATCTCCCACCTCCAACGCAAACGGGGATGCATCCTATGACCATATCCGGTAGGGACCAGGACCACCCACAACTGGGATAACCCACTACGGGATACCTCCATGCGACGCGAGGATCCCAGCACCCAAGGCCCTTATCGGCCCTGCCTTCGCTCCATCTCCCATGTTGGTAAACACTACTAGAGAACCGATGCGTGCCTCAAAGCATAGTCGACCTTCCACTACTCGTGAGAAGATCATTCCTAGGTGAGCCACATCAAAGTCGCCCCGATGATCTGGACCCACGCCACCGCTTCCTGGCTTTGTCGTCGCACTACCACACATCGCCGCACTCTGCTACCCACCTCACTTCCGCATCATATTCCACGCGTCGGCGAATGCCTCCAAGACCACACCCCGCCAGACACGCTCCACACCCACATCGCCTAGTTGACACCCGGCTCCATATGTAGGGGGTCGTGAGGGTGCGCCATCCTCAATCTACGCCATCGATGATCGGGCATGGCCTCCACAGATGGCACAGACGGAGATAGCAATGATGGTTGTGAAATATAGCCATCCACGTCCGCATTTAAACTAGATATTATTCATATATTTGATGAAATATCTCTCTATTTCCTGCCACTAATGCCTAATGATCAAAGGGGTATGCAATCCTTTCTTTCTATTTTTGCTTGCATAGATAATGACGTATTATGAAGGGAATCACTACATAAATGCCAAAGATACGAGATTTCCAACATGCCAAAGAAACTAGGAGCCGTGTGGAGGCAACTGCAAATTTAACGACCAACTACATGGCCTGCCGCCGTATAGTTGCGGCCATATAGTTTGCACCGACCTCCTTAGGTCAAACAGAACAACTTTCGTGAAGGGACCCCTATATAAAGAGTCTTCAGGCGACGAGAAACAGGCCCCCGCCCAACTCCACAGCATTGCTTCTTTCATCCTCAACTCTCCCTGCCACCACGCCGGAGGAATAGATCTAGATCTAAACCTCTAAACCCTTCTCCACCACCATAGCCATCTTCCACCACTTGTAATAGTAGATCTCATCTCAAATTGGCGACATTGTAAGACTATTTATTATCAACTCTATGATCTCTATTACAATGTTTATGATTGTCGATTTCATCTCTATATGTGAGTAATTCTCCTTGGGCTAAGGGCTTCGGCCTAGCCATGTAGCTTTTGTGCATGTTATTTATCATCGATGGGATCATGTATTAGTTTATATGAATTGATGATTGCAGTACCCTTTCTTGCTTAAATCTAAGGACTTGTCAGGTACCCAAGACCCCAATGATTGATCCAGGTAAAGGGAGTGTGAGTAACGACTGATCTGCAGGATAGGAACCATAGTGACAGAAATGGTAGTACGACTATATGTGAGGAACTTACTTGGGATTAATGGTGACATCACTATGCATATCATTAGTTCTCTTTCTTTCATGGATGATACTAGTAGGTTATTGCCATAGGCGGTTGCGGAGGCGATAACAATTATGGATGCACTGCCCACATATAATTATCTTTCTCTAACAATTACATGAGTACTTTATTACTATCTATTATCCCCATCGGATGTTTTGCATAGCTACTGGTGAAAACTGAAGACCCTAGGCCCTCTCTCTCAACAACAACAACAACAACAACAACAACCACTACTAGAGAAAAGCCTATGCGAAGCGCACCTAAAAGGCATATCATATGCGCCTCTAGCTTCAAGCCTCGGGTATTTTTTATGCGAGGCGCATATGATATGCGCCTCCTATAATTCACATATGCGAGGCACATATCGATATGCGCCTCGCATATTGTTATGCGAGGCGTATATCGATATGCGCCTCGCATATGTGAATTATAGGAGGCGCATATCATATGCGCCTCGCATATGTTTTATAATGCGCCTCGGATATGTATAGTATATGCGCCTCCTATAGTATCCTATATGCGCCTCCGGTAATATTTTCGAAATTCAAGTTTTACTGACCACTATAAATAATAATATACAGATATTCAAATATACAATATAGTCCAGAATACAGTATAAAGAGCACAGAATTTTTCAGAAACTTGCAATTTGCCAAAGCATAATAGAACCAACATGAATACAATACATTACACATCAATCATGACATACAAGTTCATACATCAAGTGTTTGTGCCACAAGTTCACACCTCCGAGTACAAGTTCACAATCACATTACACCTTCGAGTACAAGTTCACAATCACATTACAACTCTAACGACGTAGCTCTACCTAGATGAAGTAGAACACATAACCTACCATGAAGAGCAACAAGGTGGTGATCACGAGGAAGTTCCTCCACTTCTTCCTTCCATGCCTCCTCCACTTCTCTTCCGCCACCTCTCTACTCTCATAGCCTTGGTAGCTGTTGCCCGAGAAGTTGTTCACTTGCTTCTGGCAGTCTTTCCACTCCTCGTACAAAAAGCAGGAGTAAAACCATTGATTTTGTAGTGAAATGTATATGTAGAAAGAAAAAATGTATATGTAGAAAGAAAAAAGCAGGAGTAATTCCAACTCTTGCTACAACACTGGCTCTGCCTTTACTTTTCAAGGAAGGACCTTCCTGCATGACAATATGTAGAAAGAAAAAATGAGAGGGGCTTGACAGATGTAAAACCATTGATTTTGTAGTGAAATGTATATGCAGCAATTTGTTTGAGGGTAGTATTATGCAACAATTTGGGTATACAAACAACAATTTACCATGGATGGCTCAAATATTATTCAAGGGTGTAGAAAACAGTACTACCTTCTCAGTCAATTTTGCAATCATTGATTCAACCGAGGCAGCTTCAGCCGATGATTTGTATGTTGCTTCTAGTGTCCGGATTGCCACTGCAGTGTCCATGCTCACTGATGAGAAATCCCCTTGATCAGCCTGTTAATACCTACGAAGGTTTATCTCTTACAACAAAGGTATATTTCTCCATCGAGTTGACTAAAAGATCTGAAGAAAGAAAATCAAAACTTAATTCAGAATAAAATTTATACCTGCAAATTCTTGCACATTGCTATGATTCTGTCGAAGTCGGTATTGATTGCCCGCAAGAAGTGGTCAGATGGACTTTGCATGATTGGACAGGGAAACCCAGCATTCGAGAAGTGCTACAATAGTAGAGAATGGCCAAGTAAGAAGAATACAGAAAGCCATAGGATGAGACATGGAAAACAGAGTCATCTACAACAGGAAGAAAGGAAGTTACTGTAGGACCATTGGACATGAGACATACAAAATAAGGATCATATAAGATCGTTTTAAGCAGTACATTGTTTTGTCAAATTATGAATAATACTTTGCGCAGGCTTAGTTTTTCCAACCAATGCAACTAGAATGTCGTAGATTCAGTGAAATTAAGCAAATAGCAACTCAATCAATTAACATGTCATGCTATCTTTGAGTATCTTCGATGACCCTTCTATCTAGACTAAAAAAAATCAGGAAGGTAATTCTGTCCACGTAACTGGATACCATCGTTTCACTCAAGTGGTAGCTTTGTAATGCATGTGAAGTACTGAAATGTAATTGAGCAGAGTTGAGCAGTAGAACTGCAGAGAACTTTTTCACCTGCAGACAAGCCAGTGTTTCGCCAAAAAAAGAGGGTATTCCCATTTGAAAGCAAGCAAATCCGGACAAAAAGTCCAAAAACCTCGGTGCTGCTTTGATACATTGTGAAGATGACTGTGCACCCTGTGCTTGCAAGTTTCTTCAGTGTTACCATCAAGAGGAGTGCAGAAACACTGCATCAAAAGAAACCAAATACATAAATGCACACACACACTTAAGCAGCAGGTAGTAATTTTTTTTATAGGAATCCATAAAGGTAAATGTAACTTATAGAGATGAGAAACAAACCTGTCGAGGTGATAAAGAGGCTCATTAATAAACAGAACATGCGGCCTCATCACGAGCTCCCTCGCAATGCTTACCCTCCTCCTCTCACCGGTCGGAAGCCTCTTATTGAAACAGTGCCCTCCGATGAGTTTGTCGGCGTAGTCGCCTAAAGACATGGCCGCAATTGCGTCGTCCACGACAGGCTTCTTCGAAGAGAAGACGCCAGGAAGCTGCAGGAGGGCCGAGTAGTAGAGCATCTCGCGCACCGTCAGAGACTCAATTAGCACATTGTCCCGGTCGACGTACCCCTACAAAGCGGTCCA
Organism: Avena sativa; assembly: GCA_916181665.1. Classification (NCBI taxonomy): domain Eukaryota; kingdom Viridiplantae; phylum Streptophyta; class Magnoliopsida; order Poales; family Poaceae; genus Avena; species Avena sativa. The sequence goes on along the minus strand of OV702284.1, from coordinate 261,357,430 downwards.
ACAATAGGACGTAAGCAATCAGTCGGTCATCAGTAGCGCATTAGGCTTTAGCAAATGGAGCGAGATCAATAGAAGAAATTTATCACAGACAGATAGTTCAGGTATTTCTGCAAGATCGAATCTATCACTGACAAAACATGATATATGTGCTACCGCTAATGGACACCAAGCTATGAAATTTGGCCTACAGTTTCTGAAGATTAGTTCACAATAGCCTGAAGATATTGTACAGAACACACAGTTTTGAACAGAATTGCGCATTTTTCAGAACACGACATCAATGTGGACGGTAGAGCTTATATATGATGGAGAATTCAGTCATAGATATGGCAGGTATTTGAGGTCAAATGATCGAATACAACACTGAAGAAATGATGGACAGAGCAGAAGAGGCACACTTTTGGACATAATTGGGCAGTTTTTTCAGAAGAGACAGTTGACATCAAAGGGTGACTAGTAATTTGGTTGAGGAAGAGAAGAGCTTACATAAGACCCATATGGCAAGGGTGACTTGACGCCATTGACGAAGACCTCGCCGTACACCCGCTCGGCGCCATGCAGCCTCCCTGAATCAACGAGTGACAGCCATTATTATGAGTAACTGAAGCACATATACCAGCAGAGTGGAGGAGAAGAAGGGGAGTAGAGCACATTGCGAGAACCAGTAAAAAACATGGGATGGCTCTGAGGAGGGTGGATTTGCCGGAGCGGGCGGGGCCCATGACGACGGTGAGCGTGCCGGGGAGCGCGTAGCCGCTGGAGCCCTTGACGGCCCGACGCCTGTCCCGGACGGAGACGGTGAGCTCCTTCCAGACCAGGGCGGCGCCGGCCACCTTCCGCTCCCTGAAGGCGAGGGCGGACGCGGAGGGCTCAGGGATGGAGGGGGACGGGGACGGGTAGGCGCTGCTGGCGAGGAAGGCGAGGTGGATGGAGGAGGAGGAGGGGGCAGCGGTGATGTCGTCCCCCCAGTCCGGGGAGTCCTCTAAGGAGACAGGGCGGCCGGGCCTCGGGAAGTAATAGCGGCGGTTGGTGGTGGCGGCGGCGGGGGCGTGTAACTACCTCGGTGAATTACGCTCCTAGTTACAAGCCTGGATGAGCGGAAATGGTTAAAATAGTACGGTGGGGCCCAAATGCCACTCACAGGTAGACCTTTCGGCCGTCCTAACCATTTCCAAACATCGGGACAAGAACGGGCGGCGTAATCGGCAGGCGAAGGGATCAACTACATACACAAATGAGTATGTATGCAAGCCACCATACAACAGTCCTCAGAGCCATTCCATCTAAAAGAAATAGAAATATTGCAACGTCATACGGCAAGATCCAAATGTCCTAGATAGATATAATAGTTTAGGATATCTCCTCATACATCAAACATCAGAGTATCAGGCGGAAGCGGCAAACAAGATCCGAGTACGGATAAGAAGCAAATCGGCATAAGATGCCCCATAAATAAACACATCCCGCCCACAGATCTCACGGATCTCCGTTCCCGGAATCTCTACACCGAATGATCGTTGCCCACATCGTCCGTCTCCTCCACCCAGTATCCATCTTGTGAGTGTACCTGTTCATCTGAATCAAATAATTTATCGTGTGAGACCCTAGGGGTACTCAGCAAGTCTTTATGCCTCTAAAGGGGACACAACCTGGGGTGACGCAATTGCAGCAAAAGATAATACCTAGCAATTCTATAGATACTCGCTAACCATCCGCCTAACCAAAGATAGACGGATGTCCGGGAATTAATGACAACAGTTATAACGGTAATATTAACAGATCCATCCTCCTCCTCGCTTACCAACGAGGAAGCGGACGAACAACCCCCCCATCCGTTGGCAGTTTTATTATCCATTCCATGAGTGTTACACTATTTACTAGTCAGTTACTTAGTCAAATTTAAAAGCGGTACTTTAGTTATACTTGTCTATGTTCGAGAAACTGTGCTCCAAGTCGTCCATAACCGCGGACACGACTTTCAGAAAGTTTTACCCTGCAGGGGTGCACAAATAGCAACACACACTCGATCAACCTCGGAAAAACCAAATCAAAACCCAACGAGGCATTCACGACAAAGCAATCACCAGATTCAGAAATATTTCAGGGGGCCACCCCATTAAGCTACCCGCAACGAAGTTAGCTGACTCCAAGACGGACTCAAGGTTTGGGTGGACGGCTGTAAACGACTGGGAACCCGAAAGTGTGACTGGGCTTGTCGATACCGCGAAAACGTGTCCCGATCCTAAACAGTACAGGTGCTCCTCGCACAATCGTAAATAAAGCAGTAAAGCATGGCATAAGTACAGGATAGTAAATAAAACCTCAAACTAGTTTGTGGCCCCAAGAAATAAGAATGAATCAAGCTCTGGCTCAGGGGGGGTCCCATAAGCCTCCCGGATGTGGATAGCGCGAATATTCAAGGAACAGGAATCAAGTACTCGGGGTCCTACGGGACACAAGTGAGCATGAAAAACCAAATAGCAGATATTGCTCACCGGTGCCACTTTCATTAGTTATCCCATTATTACTCAGGTTAAGTTGTTTAGGTACCTCGTTATCCGTCAAACACTCACATACCCTACACATGCTGTTCTACGACTCGCATGGCTCAAACAACTCCTGTAGTAATGGCTCATGGGATGGAGGAACAAGCTTTGGTGGGGTTTAAAAGTAAAGGCTATGCAATACTTGGGATTCAGTTTAATGCAATCGCGACTCAATGATGCAAGAATAAGATAGAGGCAATAGGTACTATATGTATGCAAGCATGTGGTAGTGCTTGCCTGGCAGCTCAGTTGAAGCGAGAGAAGGATCTGGGTAGTGCTCCTGGGTTTCTTGATATATCCCCTGCTCAGCGTCTATTCGAAGAAGAACCAAACAAACAAGGGCCAACATAAATAAAGTGCACAAGCATAAGAATAAAATGCGACAAGCAAGCAATCATGCCATGATGAATGATGCACAATTTGCATGGCAATAAAGTAGCATGGCATGGGTGAGGTGTGGAACACAAGAATAAAGCCTTTTACTGAGTTTTAATCATATTTTATCCTCAAATAAGTTGCTGTATACTTTATATTTATATGATGCATGCTGCAATTCAGAACATGGAATGCATAAACAGAAAGGTCTCGTCGAGCTAATCATTTTAGACATATCATTTGTTAAATTTGGAGTTATAAATCAAAAGTTATTAATTAATTAATGCAAAAGGGCATTTTAATGTAATTTAAATCAACTTGAAATTTTAAGTGTTCAAAATATATTTTGGATAGCATATTTGAATTCCTCATATTTTTCTGATTTGAAAACATATATTATTTGTATTATTTGAATTCATATTTTAAAAGTTATTTAAATACTGATTTGAAATTTGAATTTAAATCAAATTTGAAAAGATTTAATTTAAAACAGAAAACAGAAAAGCCTTTTATTACTCAGGCAAACCTAGCCACAGTCAGTGACAGGTGGGACCGCTGCTGACTGGGACACACGCGTTAGTGGGTGAACCGGTCGAGGCTGACAGGTGGGGTCGAGCTGGAGCGCGGGTTAAGGAAAAACAAAAGACAGGGGGGTATCGGCAAAAGGGCACGCGCTACTGTTTTTCTTCCTTTGTCTCTGACGAAACTGACGGTGCGCACGGCGACAGCGGGCGCGTGGCGCAGTGGGGATTTGATCCAGGGACCTGGGGTGCGCGCGCGGAGGCGGCAGCCACTAGGCTAGGCTGGGGTTGTTGACAGAGGAGCGGACGCAGGCTAGGTAGGGTTTTGCGCGACGCGAGGGCGTGCAGACGCCAGTGCACTCCGGCGCACAGAGACCGTTCGACGAAAAGACCGGCGAGCACAGGCGATGACAGCGAAGAGGGGCGTGTCTGGGAGGGAGAGAGGCTCACCGCGGGTTGGTCGGTGTGGTCGGAGGAGCTCGGGGCGGTCGCGATCTGGCGCGGGGCTTACTGGTCGGAGCTAGGGTTTTGCGTCGGAGCGGCGCTGGTCCTGGTCTTCTGGTCCTCCTCCTCCTCGCTGGTGCGTACAGGGCTGCTGCAGGGGACCTCCTCGTCCTCCTCGATCACCTCCACGTCGAGCTTGACAGCCGGATCGACGAGGGGACGATGTACTGGCGGTGGCCGACGATGGGGTAGATGGTGGCGTCGGTGAAGAGGGAGGGGAGGAGCGGCAGGCGCCCTGGGGTGGTTTGGTGAGGCAGAGGAAGGAGGGGAAGGGATAAGGGCGAGCCCAGAGGGAGGTGGTGCCGTGGGGAGGTGGTGAAGGGAAAAAGGTGGCTCGGGTGCCACCTTTTCCTCCTCCTCACGTGCTCGAGCTAGGAGGCCAGGGCAGGCACGGGCTGGGGCAGGTAGATATGGGGAGGGACTGCAGGTGGGCCAGAGAGGGGTAGGCTCGGGTGGGGCTGCTGTGGCAGGGAGAGAGCTAGAGAGGGAGAGGAGGGTGGCATGGAGCTAGGGTAGGAGGGGGGCTCGGGCTAGGTTTTGTTTAGGGTTGGGGTAGAGAGAGGGAGTAGATGGAGTGGGGGGCCAGGGAGAGGGGTTGCCATGTGGGGCATGCATGATAGAGAGAGGAAGGGAGCTAGGGAGGCTCGACTTAGGGTTTAGGAGAGAGGGTGAGATGAGAGGGGAAAGGTGTAAATAGGATTAGATTAGATGAGGTGATTAGGTTTAGGGTTTAAGCTAGGTTAGAGAGAGGAGAGATGAGAGAAGAGGTGGTGTGAGGTTTTCACATGATCCAAGCACAAGATCAAGATGAGGGGGGTTTTAGAATAAGAAGGATCCACTCATAAACCAAAGAGAAACCAAAGGAGAAAGAATGGTGGTGCTTTGCATGGCCCATGCAAATACATTAAATGCCATGGTGCCAATTGTGAAAACAACTAGAAATACACATGGGCATTTATATCATGCATGCACTCAAATTTGAATACTACCATGCAATATGGAAAATATTGAACATATGCACATATATGAAGCTATATGACCATACTAGGGTGTGTTTCTCCACTAGATCATCACATGGCTAAATTATAGCTTCATGCATGTACACATATAGAATAATTCCCACATAGAAGCTAGTAGAGGCAAGTCTACAACATAGCATGCAAAGGTGGCCATGTGGCTCTCCACATATCAATAATGTGAAAACCACATGATGCTAAGATGAGAGCATGTGGAGATAGAATTGGATCCATCCCAACCCACATGAGCTAGAGGTAAAACCAAATAAGTTGCAATGCTCATATATGGTGGAATGGTGGAATGATGGGGTGATGACAAGAAAGGTGGTGGAGTCAATAAAAGATATGCCCCAACTCATCTTGGGCATTTACACAATATATCAAGAACCAAATACAATATCAAGAGGCAAATACAATTTACAATGCATATGAGAGAAGAACCAAATCAAAAGGGTTTTATATGATGCTCAAATGCAAGGTGGCATGATGACATGAGCATGATATAATGATGATGCAACAATTGTATATATGAAGTAGCCATTATATTACTAGACCAAGTAGCATTACAATTGTTAGACAAATGGGATGCTACAACTCTCCCCCACTAAACAGGAATCTCGCCCCGAGATTCTAGGAAAAAGAGAACAACACAAGAAGAGGCGGGTGTCCGAACGAAGGTGACCCTCACGTTCCCAAGTTGATGAACAACGGAATGGTGCGACCACTACACCTTGCAAAACTTGCTAGACTTGTTGCGAGTCTTGCGTTTTGCTTGAGAAACAACGGGATAGAAGAATTGAAGGATTGTCGTGAGACAAGAAGGATAGGATGGACATAGCTCCGGTTTTCTCAAGAAACATGATAAAAGAATAGAACCACTTGTGAAAGAAGGGACAAGATGATGTATCATGGATAAAAGAAAGACACACCATTAAGATTAAAGATTTACCGATACGAGAGAGGATGAATCTTTGTCTCGCCGGAAGAAAGGAGCTAGATTGGAGAGGTTTTGAACCACTATTACAATAGCATCGTATCTTCTCTCGGATTTGAGAAATGAAGTTCGGAAACAATATTGCCTTCAAACAATAGAGTCCCTTGATATCAACAGAAAGATTTAGTTAGACATCGTCGGATTAGATTCTTGTTGCGCTGGTAAGAACCAAAGGATCACGCAATTGAGGTGCGCAGATATAACTTCCAGAGACGGATGTGAAGCCAGATCATGGTGGAATTCCGAGAAGCAAAGAATATGGAGGATCTGGAGTTTATTGTAGAGATACTTATTGCTTTCTTTAGCCTTGAGGCTAACGCAATAGATTTGCGGCTGATGGCATCAACCATAATTGGCTTTACCACAGAAAAAGAATTGATGAAACAAAGAGAGAGATAGTTTCCTTTAATCTTGTTTGGGGATATCGAGCATCGATAGAAAGACGAGGATAGAAAAAGGTTTGCGTTTGTTTCCACCAGATAATTGAGGATTTTGCTCCGTGTAGAAAGGGTGAGATCACCAACAAGAGATTATTGATTACTTTCTTCGAGAGAGCACTCCGGAAAAACAAGGACGGAAGTAAAAGTATCAAGGGATAAAGGCCACTTCTAACTTCCATGGAATGAGTGGAATCACATAAATTCACCAATTCAATGTACAAGAGCGAATGATAAGAGTAGTGGTATGGTAGCTACTCCATCCCGCACTCAAAGCATTACTCCGCACATGAATAAGAAAATCATGCAACCCAACTACCGAAACAGACTGGAGGTATTAACAAGAAGAGCTCATGGAACTCCGCTAGAAAACTAGGATAGATGCAAACGATTCGCCGGATTAAAGATAGATAAGGGTGATGATGTTGTCGTCATGTCTGAAGTACCAAGCCACCAGAAAGATATGAAGGAAGATTACGGAGAAGAACTGCAAGATTCAACAGCTACAGAAAAGATAGCACCAACTTGAACGAAAGGAAACAAGATCTGGAAGGTCTTCATGGCCCCCGGTGGATTGAGCATAGACGATAGAGCGAGAGGGTTTCAAGAGATTACTTAACGAGATTGAGGTGAAAGAACTCCATGTTCTTCTTGAAATGATTGAGAGAGATTTAGCAGCCTTGAGGAAATCTTCAGCGGAACGACGATGATAACTTGCCAACAAGGAACAACTCCGGATTGGTTGAAGATGGCGGATGGAATTAACAATGGACTTGCTGATTCCAGAATTGAAGCGATCTATTTAGCAGAAGGACGTGGCCGAGATAGGTGACATCAAAGAGTCAGAATTTTCACTTTGAGACTTTGCACACAGGTAGTGCTCACGAAGCTCGAGAGAAAGAGACACAGATGATCTTCCATGTCCTTCCATAGATATCGAATAGGCAAGCATATTAACAACATATACCACCATGGATTAACAAGATATTCCCAGAATACCAAGTTCAAGAGGCGGGAGAACGAACAAATGCTCGAAACACTTTCTGAGCTCAACGCTCTTTGAAAGATCAACGTTACGAGCACGGGTTCGTGTTGAAGAAGATGCACTGGAAGAATAGATTATCTCGTCCTTCGGAAGAAAAAGAGATGTCACCTAGTTCACATTGTCGATCGGATCACCGGTTACAAAGATAAAGAGATCTTGGATAAGAACCGATGATAGCTCATACCTTAAGCAAAGCTATCAGAGACGAAAAGATGCAATTCCCTCGTATCCAGGAGAATTGTGCAGATATGGGGTTCAAAAGGATGTGCAGCATGTTGGACAGATGATAGACCGCCGTAGTGCTTGGAGAAACTTTGGATTGCCAAAGATGCTTGAATATGCATAGATATGATCGCGGTGTACTCAAAATTACAGGAGATAACCGTCACCATTTGGAGGATAGTGGTGATTGCATTTTCCATATTCCACTCAAGATAAGTGTCATATAGCTAAGCCGAGAACCAAATTACAATCACCAGCATCGGATCGACACATGTTATGTAATTAGCCCAAGAGAATTGGAGATGAAAAGAAACTCTAGGATTAAGCGTCGGTGACAAAAGAATGAGTTAGCATGGACATGCTGATAAAAGGAAGATAAATAATGTTTCACACACGACTGAAAAGGAGTGTGGAAGCACAGATGTATCAAAGAAAAATTTTCCGCATTTTTCGGCATTAAAATACCAATAGATGCGCAAAAACACTTATCAGGTAGCGATTGGCAACTGATGGTTTCACAGAATGTGGAGTTGATAGAAGTAAAGACACCCTTAAGAAGATGGCACCGGTTAACAAGGAGTCAGATAGATCGCGCCGGTATTCAAAAGCCTGTCAGTATGGAATGTACCAACAGTTGATAACCAAGGGCAGATAGAGATAACATGTTGGATGCAACAGATAGACAAGGAATTACACACACACACACACACACTTTCTATGGTACTACGGAAACCCAGAACACGTGAATCCTAGTTTGAATTTTAAGAAGAGGATTGAAAACGTTACACTTCCTTACCAGAAAAGGGTGGTGGGTGGGTAAGAAGAAAAGTGGAAGCAGTCCTACTCTCACGTTTTGTTTTTCCCTAGTATACATAACTACCAAAAATATTTGCTAGACTGACAAAGACCATTTGGCTGAGACCCTGAAGGGCGGGATGGCTCTGATACCAATTGTAACTACCTCGGTGAATTACGCTCCTAGTTACAAGCCTGGATGAGCGGAAATGATTAAAATAGTACGGTGGGGCCCAAATGCCACTCACAGGTAGACCTTTCGGCCGTCCTAACCATTTCCAAACATCGGGACAAGAACGGGCGGCGTAATCGGCAGGCGAAGGGATCAACTACATACACAAATGAGTATGTATGCAAGCCACCATACAACAGTCCTCAGAGCCATTCCATCTAAAGGAAATAGAAATATTGCAACGCCATACGGCAAGATCCAAATGTCCTAGATAGATATAATAGTTTAGGATATCTCCTCATACATCAAACATCAGAGTATCAGGCGGAAGCGGCAAACAAGATCCGAGTACAGATAAGAAGCAAATCGGCATAATATGCCCCATAAATAAACACATCCCGCCCACAGATCTCACGGATCCCCGTTCCCGGAATCTCTACACCGAATGATCGTTGCCCACATCGTCCGTCTCCTCCACCCAGTATCCATCTTGTGAGTGTACCTGTTCATCTGAATCAAATAATTTATCGTGTGAGACCCTAGGGGTACTCAGCAAGTCTTTATGCCTCTAAAGGGGACACAACCTGGGGTGACGTTGCAGCAAAAGATAATACCTAGCAATTCTATAGATACTCGCTAACCATCCGCCTAACCAAAGATAGACGGATGTCCGGGAATTAATGACAACAGTTATAACGGTAATATTAACAGATCCATCCTCCTCCTCGCTTACCAACGAGGAAGCGGACGAACAACCCCCCCATCCATTGGCAGTTTTATTATCCATTCCATGAGTGTTACACTATTTACTAGTCAGTTACTTAGTCAAATTTAAAAGCGGTACTTTAGTTATACTTGTCTATGTTCGAGAAACTGTGCTCCAAGTCGTCCATAACCGCGGACATGACTTTCAGAAAGTTTTACCCTGCAGGGGTGCACAAATAGCAACACACACTCGATCAACCTCGGAAAAACCAAATCAAAACCCAACGAGGCATTCACGACAAAGCAATCACCAGATTCAGAAATATTTCAGGGGGCCACCCCATTAAGCTACCCGCAACGAAGTTAGCTGACTCCGAGACGGACTCAAGGTTTGGGTGGACGGCTGTAAACGACTGGGAACCCGAAAGTGTGACTGGGCTTGTCGATACCGCGAAAACGTGTCCCGATCCTAAACAGTACAGGTGCTCCTCGCACAATCGTAAATAAAGCAGTAAAGCATGGCATAAGTACAGGATAGTAAATAAAACCTCAAACTAGTTTGTGGCCCCAAGAAATAAGAATGAATCAAGCTCTGGCTCAGGGGGTCCCATAAGCCTCCCGGATGTGGATAGCGCGAATATTCAAGGAACAGGAATCAAGTACTCGGGGTCCTACGGGACACAAGTGAGCATGAAAAACCAAATAGCAGATATTGCTCACCGGTGCCACTTTCATTAGTTATCCCATTATTACTCAGGTTAAGTTGTTTAGGTACCTCGTTATCCGTCAAACACTCACATACCCTACACATGCTGTTCTACGACTCGCATGGCTCAAACAACTCCTGTAGTAATGGCTCATGGGATGGAGGAACAAGCTTTGGTGGGGTTTAAAAGTAAAGGCTATGCAATACTTGGGATTCAGTTTAATGCAATCGCGACTCAATGATGCAAGAATAAGATAGAGGCAATAGGTATTATATGTATGCAAGCATGTGGTAGTGCTTGCCTGGCAGCTCAGTTGAAGCGAGAGAAGGATCTGGGTAGTGCTCCTGGGTTTCTTGATATATCCCCTGCTCAGCGTCTATTCGAAGAAGAACCAAACAAACAAGGGCCAACATAAATAAAGTGCACAAGCATAAGAATAAAATGCGACAAGCAAGCAATCATGCCATGATGAATGATGCACAATTTGCATGGCAATAAAGTAGCATGGCATGGGTGAGGTGTGGAACACAAGAATAAAGCCTTTTACTGAGTTTTAATCATATTTTATCCTCAAATAAGTTGCTGTATACTTTATATTTATATGATGCATGCTGCAATTCAGAACATGGAATGCATAAACAGAAAGGTCTCGTCGAGCTAATCATTTTAGACATATCATTTGTTAAATTTGGAGTTATAAATCAAAAGTTATTAATTAATTAATGCAAAAGGGCATTTTAATGTAATTTAAATCAACTTGAAATTTTAAGTGTTCAAAATATATTTTGGATAGCATATTTGAATTCCTCATATTTTTCTGATTTGAAAACATATATTATTTGTATTATTTGAATTCATATTTTAAAAGTTATTTAAATACTGATTTGAAATTTGAATTTAAATCAAATTTGAAAAGATTTAATTTAAAACAGAAAACAGAAAAGCCTTTTATTACTCAGGCAAACCTAGCCACAGTCAGTGACAGGTGGGACCGCTGCTGACTGGGACACATGCGTTAGTGGGTGAACCGGCCGAGGCTGACAGGTGGGGTCGAGCTGGAGCGCGGGTTAAGGAAAAACAAAAGACAGGGGGGTATCGGCAAAAGGGCACGCGCTACTGTTTTTCTTCCTTTGTCTCTGACGAAACTGACGGTGCGCACGGCGACAGCGGGCGCGCGGCGCGGTGGGGATTCGATCCAGGGACCTGGGGTGCGCGCGCGGAGGCGGCAGCCACTAGGCTAGGCTGGGGTTGTTGACAGAGGAGCGGACACAGGCTAGGTAGGGTTTTGCGCGACGCGAGGGCGTGCAGACGCCAGTGCACTCCGGCGCGCAGAGACCGTTCGACGAAAAGACCGGCGAGCACAGGCGACGACAGTGAAGAGGGGCGTGTCTGGGAGGGAGAGAGGCTCACCGCGGGTTGGTCGGTGTGGTCAGAGGAGCTCGGGGCGGTCGCGATCTGGCGCGGGGCTTGCTAGCCGGAGCTAGGGTTTCGCGTCGGAGCGGCGCTGGTCCTGGTCTTCTGGTCCTCCTCCTCCTCGCTGGTGCGTACAGGGCTGCTGCAGGGGACCTCCTCGTCCTCCTCGATCACCTCCACGTCGAGCTTGACGGCCGGATCGACGAGGGGACGATGTACTGGCGGTGGCCGACGATGGGGTAGATGGTGGCGTCGGTGAAGAGGGAGGGGAGGAGCGGCAGGTGCCCTGGGGTGGTTTGGTGAGGCAGAGGAAGGAGGGTAAGGGATAAGGGCGAGCCCAGAGGGAGGTGGTGCCGTGGGGAGGTGGTGAAGGGAAAAAGGTGGCTCGGGTGCCACCTTTTCCTCCTCCTCACGTGCTCGAGCTAGGAGGCCAGGGCAGGCACGGGCTGGGGCAGGTAGACATGGGGAGGGACTGCAGGTGGGCCAGAGAGGGGTAGGCTCGGGTGGGGCTGCTGTGGCAGGGAGAGAGCTAGAGAGGGAGAGGAGGGTGGCATGGAGCTAGGGTAGGAGGGGGCTCGGGCTAGGTTTTGTTTAGGGTTGGGGTAGAGAGAGGGAGTAGATGGAGTGGGGGCCAGGGAGAGGGGTTGCCATGTGGGGCATGCATGATAGAGAGAGGAAGGGAGCTAGGGAGGCTCGACTTAGGGTTTAGGAGAGAGGGTGAGATGAGAGGGGAAAGGTGTAAATAGGATTAGATTAGATGAGGTGATTAGGTTTAGGGTTTAAGCTAGGTTAGAGAGAGGAGAGATGAGAGAAGAGGTGGTGTGAGGTTTTCACATGATCCAAGCACAAGATCAAGATGAGGGGGGTTTTAGAATAAGAGAGAAAGGAAGCTCACAAAGAAAGGATCCACTCATAAACCAAAGAGAAACCAAAGGAGAAAGAATGGTGGTGCTTTGCATGGCCCATGCAAATACATTAAATGCCATGGTGCCAATTGTGAAAACAACTAGAAATACACATGGGCATTTATATCATGCATGCACTCAAATTTGAATACTACCATGCAATATGGAAAATATTGAACATATGCACATATATGAAGCTATATGACCATACTAGGGTGTGTTTCTCCACTAGATCATCACATGGCTAAATTATAGCTTCATGCATGTACACATATAGAATAATTCCCACATAGAAGCTAGTAGAGGCAAGTCTACAACATAGCATGCAAAGGTGGCCATGTGGCTCTCCACATATCAATAATGTGAAAACCACATGATGCTAAGATGAGAGCATGTGGAGATAGAATTGGATCCATCCCAACCCACATGAGCTAGAGGTAAAACCAAATAAGTTGCAATGCTCATATATGGTGGAATGGTGGAATGATGGGGTGATGACAATAAAGGTGGTGGAGTCAATAAAAGATATGCCCCAACTCATCTTGGGCATTTACACAATATATCAAGAACCAAATACAATATAAAGAGGCAAATACAATTTACAATGCATATGAGAGAAGAACCAAATCAAAAGGGTTTTATATGATGCTCAAATGCAAGGTGGCATGATGACATGAGCATGATATAATGATGATGCAACAATTGTATATATGAAGTAGCCATTATATTACTAGACCAAGTAGCATTACAATTGTTAGACAAATGGGATGCTACAGGGCGGAGGGGCTCCCCGCGGAGGAGGAGGAGCTGCGGTACTGGTCCGACGACGCCGCCGCGTCCATCGCCGCACGCGACCAAGAGAGATAGACTGGACGAGAGAGTGTGGGGGAATCTCTCTGTCTGGCCTGTATGGCCACCTACTAGCGCCCGGTCCTGCATGAGATACTTGAGGCGCATACGGCCATATGCGCCTCGCATATTGTCAAATATAGGAGGCGCATATAGCCATATGCGCCTCGCATATTCGTGCACCTACCAACACGCGGGCCCACGGAATATGCGAGGCGCATTCTGCCCATATGCGCCTCGCATATTATCAAATATAGGAGGCGCATATAGCCATATGCGCCTCGCATATTCGTGCACCTACCAACACGCGGGCCCACACAGAATATGCGAGGCGCATTCTGTCCATATGCGCCTCGCTTAACTGATATATAGGAGGCGCAATGACTAGAATGCGCCTCGCATAATATGGGGCTGCTAGATTCTGTCCGTACAGGGATTATAGGAGGCGCATTCTTATCATATGCGCCTCGCCTATTTTTATACTAGAGGCGCATATCGCAAAGTGCGCCTCGCCTATTTTTATAGGAGGCGCATATGCTAAATGTGCCTCGCATAAGCATGTCTCCTATAGCCTTTTCTCTAGTAGTGAACAACAACAACAACAACAACAACAACAACAACAACAACAACAACAACAACAACAACAACAACAACAACAACAACAACAACAACAACGCAAACTCTTGGTCCGGTGAAAACGCAATAGGAATTCTAAAACTATCGAAGGTCCGTTAAGGTAATCTCACTTTGCTTTCTGCTTCCCGAGGATTCGATAAACCAAGGTCTACTAGGGAAAAATAGCTATACTACATCCATAATCCGGATCGAAGGTATCAAGCAACCATGGCAAGGGGATCAAGGCGCGGACTTTTTACTAGGATTAGGAGGATTATAGAGCCATCCTGCATGAGGCGACCCGAGTCTTCCTCTCAGTCATGGATATTCATGGAAATCAACGTGTCTAGGCCATGGAATTTGGATCATGTATGTGCTCGATTTCGACATCCTGCAAATTGGTAAATGACTACAATATGCGCCTAGAACTTCAGTCTAAAAGAATCTTCCCAAAGCGACACGGGCGATCGAATGTTTTCAAGGGAGGAATGTTTGTATGTTAGTTTCCAAACATTCATATCCCAATACATTATGCATCTATATATAACAACATAAGAATACCCAGTGGGGAAAGATCTAAACTATCTTGGACGTCAAACCAAGTATCAATAATACACATCACACCCATCTTTACTAGTATAACATTGTCAACTCGCTTGCCTTTCACCGTGTTTTCTTTAGAGGCTCTAAAGTTGCTCACGATGATTATTCACCCTAGATGAATGTGCATGTCGAACTTAGTATACCACTATAGACATCAAATGTGAGGAAACATGGTGTAACATCCCAAAGAGTAGGAACGATTTAGGACTGATATGTAAAATATGAATTTTCATTGCATGCATTTGAAAAATGTTAAAAATTTCAAACTTTTTTTTGATAAGGTGTAAGTGATGAAATTGAACTCTAGTGTTCAATTTTGACTTTGGTCAACACTAGGATTTGAATTTAAATTTCAAAAGGAACTTATATTTTTGAATTTTATGATTCAACAGACTTATATTTGAGTCAAAAGCTTAAACACACTTAACCTCAGCAATTAAGATTCTAAACTAAGTTAGAATCAATTTTGAATTCAAAATTGAGGTTTAAATTATTCAACCTTGAGTTCAAATTCAAATATATCTAATAAAATTTAGAAAAATATGACATTAATTAGAAAGAAATCTTTATTCATCATAAACTAAGTACAAGGTTTATTACAAGATGATTTCATAATGGAAAACAAAACTAGTGAATTGATCCTATTACAAAATACCAAAAGAAAAGAAACCTAAACTACATTAGCTAGTTTCTTCTCTTATTCTTGCTCTTCATGATATTGTTGCTCATCTGACCTGCCACCAAAAACACAAACAAAACCATTTTTGTTATAGTTAAAATGCAGGTTTTATCTTATATAAAACCAGTTAGTTTAGAATCCATTTAGAAGTACATGAACTTGTCCTGAACCTCAATACTTTGAGATTTTGATCCAAATTCAAATGACAATAAAAGTGGACCACAAGAAATCAATGTATATAAAGGAAACAGAGATCTACTGGTAGTACACTAGATCATTAACAATGGAGCACTAGGAAACAACAGATGCAACATCTACAAAGATGATAGTAGTCAAAACTCCAGGCCAAACTAAATAGACCAGCACCAGTAACCAAATCAAGTGAACCAACAGCAGGGTAAACATTCGTCAGTAATACACAGTTACAAATGGAACACACCTCAAAGTATGGATTCTTTAAAGAACAAGTTATTAAACCAATGAACACTTGTAGTTCACCAAGCTTGATAATTGAATCATGAACCAATAAATCTTTAAGTAACAAAATAAGGACCACTACTTGTAAGCTGGACAATGACTAAATTCCCAAATTTAAAAAGAAATGTTTGTCCAAATTGGTAAAGAAAAATTACCAAATTAACCCTAAACTGACATTACCAAACATTCATATGATCAATCTACTATAACCCATATTGTATCATTAATGCTTAACTAGAAACCAATCTAGAGAGATGGTATAAGAAGCTCAGTCATCTGCATGCAACAATGAGGTGTAAACACAATATGAATCCTAGAACACTCTATATAGGGACCCAAGCCCACTCTTAGAGATCACAATTCTTAGAGTATAGATCATAAGAATCACACTCAGGCCAGAGGTTGAGTGAGAGGACACAAACAAAAATTACACTTTCATAGTGAGAGAAAGAGATTCGAGAAGAACAAAGGAGAAAGAGCATGAGCAAGAAAAGGAAGAATTGCACCATATCTTCCTCAAGCAAGATTTGGAATCTTTAAAGGTTTATAGCTAAAACCCTAGTATATGATCATAGAAGCTAGGGATCAATTGGATCAAGATAGATAGATAGATAGATAGATAGATAGATAGATAGATAGATAGATAGATAGATAGATAGATAGATAGATAGATAGATAGATAGATAGATAGATAGATATATAGAGAGAGAGAATATTGTAACTACCCTAGCACTATCACTAACGGGCTAACACATGTGCATCTTACCCGAGGAATAACAACATAAATACCAAGATCAATCAAGATCACACACATAACTATTATAAATAATTAAACCACTTGAGCTATTTAATCAAGAACACTAATAGAAAATATGTACAGTTAGATCGACTAAATTTGGTGATGAAATTGAAAATTGTTCCATGCAATGGCTACTGAAAGGTATAGAAGAAATAATATCTCTCAATTGAGTCTGATTGATGGCACTATTGTAATCTTTGAAACTTATAAAGAAGGAATGGGATATGACAATGGATCTGAATTGTGTTATCACCCCATCTCTAGCCTAGAAGATTTATCTGTTCCTTTCACTAGAGAAGAAATTGATTTGGTGGTAAGACAAATGTCCCCTAATAAAGCACCATGACCTGATGGTTTCAGTGGTATTTGTTTGAAAAATTGTTGGCATTGAGCCGAGCTCCGAAGAACTCGGGGTGCGGACGCTCCAGAAGTTCTGAAAGCTGGTCCAAATCCCTCTCAAAGATAAGGTCTCCTCCATTCCCCAACTGATAAAACTTACTGTACTTCACGTCCATCTATAAGAATATAGGATGAGTAAGTTAGCAGAGTGATCAAGTGTGTCAAAATTTTATGTATTTTGCAAGAGTTTTTGAGGAACATGAATTTTCATGAAAGAATCAAAGGGATAAGAATGAGAATAAGTTTTTTGGTAAACATTTGTTTTCTTTGGTTTTGAAACTAAGTTTTTGATTCGAACGTCTAGTCTAACTAGGGTCTCCTATGGTTAGGATGGCTCTGATACCAACTTGTCAACACCCGGATTTTTAATCCCAGATGCCTGTTATGCCATACATCGCAATCCTAGGATTACCATTTTTGCGAGACATAACAGAATTGGATACCACAGTACATCATCCATTACAAACCATACATAAGTTCTTACACAAATAAGAATCTCATGATCCAGTTCTTAATACAACATCAAGCAGCGGAATACGTAATAATAACGGTAGCGTAGGCGAAGCTCCATCTTCGGGGTCACAGGCAATGCTGACGATGGGAGATGATCCTAGTTGTCGTAACCTTCCTGAGGTCCATCCTCCAAGTACTCCTCTTCATAGTCTGGCCATGGGAATAGCCAGGGACAAAGCCATGAGTACTCTTTAAGTACTCGCAAACTAATACTAACAAGTAAAGGGTTTTTGGATAATAGGACACTAGGCTCTAGGGTTGTTTTGCAAAAGCCAGATTTATCTCTACTAAGTTTGGAAGCAACTAATGCTAGTTAAGGTTTTATAACACCTAAGTGGGAACTTGTATTTCATATCACAACCCTGTTGTGGTCAAGTCAAAGTCTCAATTCATTTCACAAGTCTTTTGAAAAGTCTGACGGGGGAACAGTATGGCCACTCCAACTGTCCATAACCGCGGACGTGGCTATTCGAATATTTTGACACTCTTCAGAGATTGTACACTTTCACCACAACATTCGATACATCCGTCAGGAACAAATCCTGAATTCACCATACTCAGTATGCGGATAATCAATCCTAACCTTTCAATTACACGCCCTAGTATAAGGACCTCTCCTGTGAGTTTGGCCTCCCAACCATGACCAACTGTCATCTTGGGTACTGCACAGGTGGACAATCTTGACAAGGTAGCCTCAGCTCAGACCTTGGCCATAAGGGAACTAATACTAAGGTATATAAGTTTCCAGTCAAGCCCTACCCAATCTTTGGGTATTGTGGTTGTACGCTAAAATTGGAATGGTATCGTATCCAGACAACCATCAGTTTTATAAAGGGCTAAGGCTCATGCCTCATCATTTTCATCACCAAAATCATCAAGTGTTCGGAAACACATGTCCAAAACATTTCAATAGAATGATCCATCATTCCAAGGTTTTCATAACCATTTTTCCACCAAGTATTCCCATCTAAAGTTGATCAAGTTTTATGCTTAGCACTAGCATCTAAAAGTGGGGGTAAGCACTAATGAGGGGTGGTAAACTAGTGGAGTTTGACTAAGTTTAATCTCATGCCTTAGGAGGACATCAAGATTATCTAGCTTATGCCAAATTTTATGCTCTTTATGCAACCTTCAAGTATCCTTCTAGTATCTACCATGTATTCCAGTAAACTCTAAGTAAGAGCTTTGATAAAGAAATAAAGTAATAAACTTGCAAATAAAACTAGGATGGGTTTATCAAGTGGTTATGATCATATATGCTTGAAGGTATATAGTGGGCATAGTAACAAGTAGTGGTTTGTTTGCATTAGTAGATTATCTTGCAAGTGTTAGCTTGCACATTCAACTAGTAGTATTAGGCTTGCATCAGTGTCAATATAAGCTTGCTAAATTGCAAGTGTTAGCTTGCCTTGTGCAGAGCAGTGGTTGAAGTTCTCCTCGGCTTCTTCTTCGTAGTATCCGCATTCCTCCTCGTATCCTTGGTCGGTACTAGCGTCTATGAATAAATACGAGGTACACAATCACCAAACAATACTTAACTACTTGCAATCATCACACAAAAGGGTCCTATAGATGATCTAACATTATCTCTAACATTACAACATTAAAGCTTGGTTTAATTCCTTTTATTTTTAGAAAAGTAATTTCTACTCATTGAAAAACTACTTAAGATTTAATATTCTCCAAACCAAGTATGGGATCATGTTGACACATGTCATCACCACATATTTTAGTCCATGGGAATGTGATTTAAAGTGGTGTCACAATTTAATAAGGTTTTACCCTTTTATTTTAAATAAATAAAGTGACTAGAAATGCCTAAGGGGCATTCTTTTATTACTTTAACATTATTTCTGTAAGTAAACCTATATATTTTTATATATTCTGAAAGGTATGGTTAAATGTGATTTTTGAGAGTTGGAATCAACTCAAAAGCTATTATGGTTTAAATTTTAAAAATGTTTGAATGCAGAAAAGCTTCTGCCTTGTTATTTTTACCATGGATAATCTATAGATCCAAATGACTTGAATCCAACGGGCTTGGAGTCAGCATTCCCATACCTTTCTAACAAAATTATTTTCATTCAATTTGGTTCACTGAATCGACCTGGGTTGATTTTTGAAACTAGGTACAGAATTGAGTTTGAATCTAAATATAAAAATCTAAATTCAAACGAGTGGGCTGCGCGGGAACGGTTAACGGGCCAGCCCAGTGACACTCGTTGGCGCGGGGCTCAGCTGACAGGGGGGTTCCACCAGTCAGTGGCTCTTTAAACGCGAAGCGGTACGGGGCAATATCGGCCACACGATCTAAGTCTAATCCAACGGCTGAGGGTCGTCGTCCACGTCGGGCAACTCCGGCGAGACTGAAACCTAACGCGGAAGGTGAGGGTCGTTGGGGGCTCATCGGGGCTCAGGCGAGGATTGGCGAGGCGGGAGAACGACGAATTCGACGACGGCGAGCTCAGGGGTGGTCGCGGCAGCTCCTGGGGTGGACGAAATCGACGGCGCCCTTCTTCTCCAGAGGCGGCCTGCTCCGGCGCAATTTCGGCGATGCGCTGCTCACCTTGCTCCGGGACTGAGGTGGGGTGGTTCTGGGTGAGAGAGGAGTGGAATGGTGTGAAGAATTCGAGCGGGGAGGCCTCTATTTATAGTCGCGACGGTGAGACCGAACGGCATGGGCAAGCGACGGTGGCGACATCGCTACGGGCTGCTAGAGGCATGGCCGGCGGTGGTGATCGCTTGGTGGTCTCCTGGCGATGCTCTACGGCTTTAATGCGCTTGTAGGGGCGGTGCGGTTTGGTCTGGAACACGCGACGCTCTGCGCGGCAGAGGCGGCGTCTTCGACAGCGAGCGGTGGCTGTGAGGCATGGGGCGGCGAACGGGGATGTCTGGCGGTCTCCTGGGTCGGTGGCGATCATGTATGCATGCGGTGAGGACGGCGCGCGGTCTGTGGGCTTCGGTCGCGGGTAGTGCTCTGGCGCATGCTCGGCATGGTTGCTGGCGAGCTGGGCGCGGTTCGTGCATGTGGTCCAGTGGCTGGTAACGTTCGAGCGCTGGACAGGGAGTGGCGGTGGACGTGTGGGCTGCCTCCTAGACATGCTGGCTAGGCTTGTTTCTCCTCCTAGCTTGCTATTGACATGGGGGTGACAAGGTTGGCTTCGGCTGTTCACCATTGATGACATTGTCAAGCTCACAGTGGTGCTGGTTAAGTTCGTTAGATGATCTACTAAGGCTAGTGGTGCCCAGAGAGGGAACAAGTTAGGCTCAATTCACTGCTCAAAACAGTGTTTGGATTTTGTTTGATTTGTGTCTACAAGGTGTTTGATGAAATGGCCGCAAGAATTCAAGTTTTGAATTTTGAAAAGATTTTTGGTGGGTGTGCTAGGTTGGTGCTGGTGAGTCTGCAGATGCTTAGGTTTTGAAAGTTGAGCTTGTTTGGGTGGTTTTTTAAAAAGTGGGATCTTCTCATATGATAAAGATTCAATTTTGAATTTCCATTTAAACTATGCATTTGAAAGTTTCTGGATGATCACAAAGTGGGCCTTGATACTATGTTATGAGTATTATCAAGGGGTGCAAAGATCCAGAAAAGTTTCTGTTAGGTTCTGAAAGTTTGAGACAGCCAAAGTAGGCATGGGAGTTAAATTGGTCAAAATGACCATTCACTCATTTAGCTTTGTTTTGATTTATTTGTCTTTGGGAAAAGTTTGGAAAATGTTTATATGATGTTTATTTCACTTAAGCAACATTTTACAAGCAAAGAAACACACAAACAAGGTGGTTCAAAAGAATTCAACAATGAAATGCATACTCACATGCATGCTTCCATAATTTTATTTAGAAAAGTTTTTGTTAACCCTATTTTTGATGATTAGATTTTGATAATCCAAGTTTAGTATTTTTGGGATGTTACAAAAGATTCTGAAAAAATACTAGCAAATAGACTACAAATTGTGGTATTAAGGATTGTTCACAAGAATAAGTATGGATTTCTAAAAGGCAGATTAATACAAGATTGCCTGGCTTGGGAATCTGAATTCATCCATTAGTGAGAAGCTTCTAGGAAAGAAATCATCCTGCTTAAACTGGATTTTTCCAAGGCTTTTGATACTATTGATCACCAAGCAATGCTCAAAATTATGAGGCGGATGGGTTTTGATGACAAGTGGTTGAAATGGATAGGTATTATTTGTGGGTCTGGTAAATATGATGTCCTCTTGAATGGAGTACATGGTAGACAATTTCAATATAATAGAGGAGTAAGACAAGGAGATCCCGTCTCGCCTCTTATATTTGTGCTAGCTGCTGACTTACTTCAATAGGCAATTAACAAAGCTTTTAGAGACCAAATTTTAAAATATCCCTTATCACCAAGTTCGGGTATGCATTATCTAGTAGTGCAGTATACAAATGACACAATAATCATAACGCCTGGAGTACCTCGGAAAGTAATGACCATGGAAGGAATATTGGATAATTATGCTACTTCTACTGGTCTTTGCATTAATTACAACAAGTCTATCATGATCCCATTGAATTTAACTAAGGAGTTAACTCAAAGTATTGCTAACCTTTTTGGTTGTGATATTGGGAGCATGCCTTTCACTTATGTAAGCCTATCTCTAGGGACCACCAAACAAACCATGACTGAGCTTATGCCTTTGGTGGAAAGAGTAGAAATAAACATGTCTGCTAACTTCATGATGATGTCCTATAGTGGAAGAAATGCACTCATTAATTCTATGTTGACCTCCATTCTAATCTTTCCCATGTGCACACTAAAATTACCTGCAAAACTACTAGAATATGTGGATAAAATTAGGAGACATTGTCTATGGAACAAAAGGATGACACAAGTGAACACTGCAATTCACTCATTGCATGGGATAAAGTATGCAGACCCAAGAAGAAGGGATGAGTTGGGATCCTTGATCTAAAAGTTTTAAATGAAGCTTTGCTATTGAAATACTTACATAAATTTTACAATAAAAAGGATACTCCTTGGCTTCACCTGATCTAGAAAACATATTACACAGGGAAGGTTCCCCATGCCATGAATAACTATGGCTCCTTTTGATGGAACGATGTCGCAAAATTAATGCCAATCTATAAAGGCATTACTAAATGCAAAGTTCGGTTTGGATCAACTATCTTAATGTAGAAGGATGACTGGATTGATGGAATAGCTTCAGAGTTATTTCCTAGAGCTTACTCCTTGGTTTCCAATGAGGATATTTCTGTACAGAAGTTACTGAATGCTCCATACCTGGCTACTAATTTTTCTTTGCCACTGTCATCCTAGGCAATGCAGGAACTAAGAGAAGTGCAGCATGGAGCAACATATTATTATGCAGGATACTGATTATGTTTCTTGGATATGTAATTGGGGATCAGGAGCATATACATCTAAAAAATTCTATCAATTTTGCTTTGGGGATATTACACCAAATGTATCCTTTCAATGGATCTGGGAAAGTAAATGCACTCCCAAGTTGAAATTCTTTTGCTGGCTACTATTATCAGATAGACTGAATATAAAAATATGTTAAAAGGGAGGCATTATAAAAAAAATGTGATAGAATTTAACTGTCTCA
Source organism: Avena sativa (assembly GCA_916181665.1). Classification (NCBI taxonomy): domain Eukaryota; kingdom Viridiplantae; phylum Streptophyta; class Magnoliopsida; order Poales; family Poaceae; genus Avena; species Avena sativa. The sequence goes on along the minus strand of OV702284.1, from coordinate 261,334,542 downwards.
TGTGGAGGAAACTATGGAGCATCTCTTCTTCTACTGTCTTTTAGTATTCAATGTTGGAATTATCTTTGTATGTTTTGTCCCCCACAGGAAACCAGACTGCAATTGATATAAAGAGGAAGAAATAGTTGGCACAATGCTTTGTTCATGGAGGTGTTTACTATAGCTGCTTGGAGAATCTAGAAAGAGAGAAACAATATGTTCTTCAATGAAATTACCCTAGATATTAACTCCTCGATGGACAAATTCAAGGAAGACTTCAAGCTACTGGTCCATAGAACCAGAGTTGAATTACATCCACTTATTCCTTCCATTTTTAACTCCTTTGATAGTTAGACTCTCCCCTTCTCTTCTTCAATGTAAATATCTGTAAAATAATCTGTCTTTCTAGGCTTTTTAATATATTAAAACAGTAGGATCCTTTTCTACTGTTAATTGGTCAAAAAAACCATATATCTAACCTCACATCCCTAGATAATATCTTATGATCAGCCTAAGGATGAAAAGGGTAGATACACAGGGAGAGTTTTGTGAGCATACAATTAAACCTAAACAAGAAAGCGTAAACAACACTTAAAGAAAACACTTATAGATACTACATCCACACTTAAACATTAAATAGTGAATACTAAAAAAATTCAATGAAACACTTAACTATGTGATTTGTGGATTTTGACTACCACATTAACATACTCAATTGAGGATTGAATTAGAACACTAAAAACAAACAACTAGTATATCGGAATACTACTAACAGTAACACCGCAGTAAAGAACTGATAGAGAAAATTCAAATAAGCAGAGTATTGATCTTAAATATGCTAAGAACAGAACTAAGAAAGCATTGGACTAACCTAGACTACACAATTAACTACTGAAATGTACTAGATCATCCGTGACATTAAGATAAAACACATAAATAGAAGAACAACAACAGTCAACTCACAGACTAGAGCCAAGAAATTCAGTTAATGATTTCTACCACCTAAACTTAGAATTAACCAACCACATGAGTAACGAAGACACTACCAAGTACCTAGAACATGCTAGAACAAACTCTAGTACTAGAATCGATAGAGACAGAGGTAAAACCTAGAAATTGAGGAGAGCCGGCACTAGAAATTCATGAAGAAGATAAAGAGAGGGAAGAGGGACTAACCTTTTGCCGAACGGGAGCCGAGTTCACCAGTGGCCGAAGAGGAGAAAGAAGGGAACCGCGGTGACGACATCACTGGGATAATCCACTCCTTGACGCATTCTAGTACCATCACGACCGCGAGGAAGCACTAGAGCAGCACCCATTCGTGGCGGAGCCATCCCATCGAACCCAAGGGTAGTGTTAGGGTTATGAGAGGCCACGATAGAACAAGAGGGGTTAAACTGAGCGGTGAAAGTGTAGAGCGGAGTGAGATAAGGGACTTGAATGCCATGGCAGAGGCGGAGATGGATGGAGCTTGCTGAAATCGGCTGGTGAAGCAGCGACAACACACAGTCGCCTATGCGCGAGCGAGAGCGTGCGAGTAAGAGAGTGGAGAAAGTGTGAACCAGTTTGGTTTCAACGGAACCAATTCAACTCATTTTGACCATTTGGGTCTAACTAGTGGTACCAAGGGCTAAAGGATAATTTCATAATTACTCTAAAATGTTAATTAACCGAAACTTATGAAAAACATTCAAAAAGTAAAATAAAAATAGTTCCAAATAGGAAAAATACAAGTATTCCTAATCCTATTTTTCTAGAATTATTAAAGATACTGTTGGGTGAAAACAATTACCCTTAAATGATTAAAAATGCTCTAAAAATCATTTAAGCCCAAATAATATTTTATAAATTATAGGAAAATTATTTTCAACTTGAAAACACACATTTTGAATTGTAAATTACTCAACATAATTTTGTTGAGATATATGAAAATTCTAAAGTGAAATTCATATAAATTATATGAAAATTCTAAATTGAAATGCAATAAAACCTTAAAAATGGAAAATTAAGCTAAATATAAATAAATTCAAAGCAAGGAAAATTTTAAATCAACAAATAAAGATATTGCAGTTCATATAGTTGCATTAGAACGTCAACTAGTTTTACAGAAACATTATTTTTATCGGATAATGATTGCTATTTTTAGAACCCAAGGTCAAGGCTGAAGTAGAATCTTCGAACTCATTATCTCATAGTTTTCAGGCAAGTTCAATCCTACATATCCTTCAATTTTATATAGAAGACTTTTCAAAAGTATCATAGACAGAAAGTGAAACAAATTACTGTATTATGAACGAAATGAATTACGAATTGGTGGGCAATGAAATTATGGTTGGAATACATGATGGGGAATCATATGGTGGAGATTTATTTGTACCAGAAAGTTACCTAGGATATAAACAACAACTGTAATAAGTTATTCCAAGGTGTCGTATAAACTACGATCGACCACAGATCTTAGAATGGGACACATGAGTCAGAAGTTTCTTCTAAATGTTGTATATATTTGGATGACTATGTCGGTTGTATACCCAATGAGGAATGTCAGTGGGTGGGAGCCCATAACATCCTCATCTTATGCTACAAGATGACGACTCTAGTATTTTAGCCGGGATGGTATTTAACAACGGTCATTTACCGGGTTTAATGCAACGAGTAGGTTACAAGATTTGGTAAAGCTTGACATGACTTCGAGAAACTTGGTAATAGGCCTCACACCTAAGGAAGTGTGATAAGTGCAATAAGGCTAAGGACGTTTGTGGAATAAGTAGCGTACCTCTCGGGGATGTATAAATGTGACATGTTACTCTCTATCTGGAGAATTGATTGCAAATGCAGCATGGAAAAAAACTTAATAAAATTCTAACAACTCGTAAAGACTGACGTATATAGCTTTTCTAAACTAAAACTTATCTTTTCTCCAAACATGTTTTCGAAAACCAAGAAACCTGGATTATTGTTCCAGGGTTACGCCACACACGCTATGGTATATTCTTAAACCCTTTCTAGACTTTGAGATTTACAATGCTAAAGACCATGATGGCACCAAAAATGAATGAGAGGTCTACTACGAGGAGCCAGAGACATTGAAGACACAGACTATAATATAGAATATAGCGTAGAGTAGTATGAAGACACCGAAACAGAAGCGCAGTTTATAGGCTAGAGTAAATGAGCCGATCATCATAAAATTACCTAAATAAGTTGCTGCCTCCAATGGTACTAAGTCTAGTAGTGCAATTGATAGGTAAGCTAGTTAGTTTGCATTCAAATTTAAGTATGAATCATCGATAGACCAAAGAGGACATCAAATCTTTTATACACTTTTGATACACCTAAAGTTGCGGACCCGCAATGTTTCTGTTATACCACTCTGAGGAATATAATATTTACGAAATGATATCTCGTGAGTATTATCTCAGCGACTTGCGTACTACAACATGCAATGGTGTGCTAGGTCACCGTGCATGAAAATGGAGAATGTGGACATATATGTGACGCTCTTTTGGTTATCTCATTTACCAATGCGGGAAATAAAAAATTCAGGCATTAATTATACAAGAGATATTAGCAAAGTGAGCCATCCAGTCAAATTGCTTGCAAAGTTCGATAAGGGATACCATATTGGCTTCCTATGGCAAAGCATCAGTGAGAATCTTCGACCATGTAAAAAATTATCCTTCGATTCTACACTTTTTGACCCAGGAACGATTACTCTCTCATGATTCAATCTCGGGGATTTACAGAGTTTTGCTTGAAAATATATGACAACTCATGCAGGTTCTGAGGACTTGAACAAAGCATACGTGAAGCACAACTCTTGCATGTTATGAGGACTCGAACACCGTATACGTGAAGCACAACTACTGCAAGTTCCGAGGACTTGAACAAGGCAGACGAGAAGCAATGTACATGAGAAGCTCCATAATTAGAGTAAAAGAAGTTCCATTGAGTACAAATTTGTTACCACCAGCTTAAATCCTCTATTTCTGTGATATTACCAGCAGTAGATTTGTGAATAAAAGATATTAGCCTTTGGATTTGTCGATTTATTTGACTCCTGTGCAATAAAATTGGCACTGTATTTTGGATATGGTTTAACTATTTAAAAACATTATATGTCATCATTGTTGTGTAAATATGTCATTTGAACACTAATAAACACAGTGTCCAGTTGCTTATGATTTTCTAGCAACGTTTTCTAACTTTAGAGAAGAGTATTTCTTTTTTTTACAAAACCTACTCCTTCATATCCATATTACTTGTCATTGAAATTGATGTATCTAGACATATTTTAGTGTTAGATATATCCATTTTAATGATAAGTATTATAACACGGAGTGAGTAGTACTAACACACACTCACAAATCCGTATATACGTTTACCCCTATAATTCTCGCGCACACACATCCTACTCATATGGGCATATTTGAAAGACTGAATAAGAGAATAAGAGAGACTGATCCGGCCACGCACCACTCAATCAATACGTGCATTGCACAACATTACCAGCATCAACAGTGCGTCACTTTGGGCTAGATTCCCTCACCTAATGCATGCTTATGTTTACGTATAAAACCGTGGTACTCTGTGCTCGTTTGTCTGTACCGGCTGTCTTTTTGCCAAGGCTAGCGATGCGATTTAACTTGTAGAATTCGTTTTTCTTTGCTGAGCATGGAGTTTGTTTACGGTTGGTGTCAATCAGAAAGTTGGGCGTCCAACATTAAAAGATTTCCTCCACCGATATGGTTTGACTATGCCCATACGTAGATATCTGTCACACTAATCATTGTGATTGCTGGATTAAAGAAGTCATTCCATTGGATTTGACGCCTGCAGGCAAATCCATCGACCTACCAAGCTAGCTACGTTGGGACATGAAAAGATTGAAACATACATCACCAGGAAAAACACCGGGTGCTTGTACATGTGCTGAACATGACCATTTGCCAACATTGTGGGCCTGCTACTGCAATATGGTCATTTCGGCCATCGATGATTCGTTGGGCTGGTATGCGACTATCGATCCATGCGGATGCGGAGGGGGTGGATTATGCATGAACTTTTTAATTTTACTATTTTGCAGGTAAACTTTGGCATGAGGTCAATGATCAACATTAATGTAAACCATACGAATACCCTGTCAAAATATTAAACGAATCACAACCACAAACATTCGTGCCAAACTGAATCAACGAAACACCAAAAATTTGGCAACCAAACACGTTGCCAAACCTTTATCTTTACTATTACATTATGTTGTGACGTCGTACTTGCTGGTGCATGTCTTCATAGGCCATTGGCAAACAAATAAAATAAACAATAACATGAAAACGAATTAAACTTGATTTTTTATTTCAAACTGTAGCAGATATTAACTTCTCAAGCACCTGGATCTGGCAGTTAGCAACTATAGGAACCAAGTTAAGCTCACTTGGTCGGGAGAGTGGATATACAAGCCCCCTCTGTTCAAATCTTCCTAAAAATGAGTTTAGTTTCTTATTTACAATTGATGACCAGACTTTTTTTAAGAAAACACCATATATTAAGCATGCAAGCCGTCCCTTTCAGTCCCTGTAGGTACCCTGGCAAGGAAAAAGAGTACGTCTGAAACTTGCAGCCTGTCAATCAATAGTTACATCGTTTATGATCCTACTCAGAAGAAAGCTAGGGGGCTCGTCGTCCCAATTACAAGATAAACCATTTAAAAAACTAAAACTAGCAATCTCATGAGCAGCTTCATTTGCTTCCCTCGGACAGTGCTTAAAGGAAACACATCCAATCATTGTAACCAGGTCAACGCAATCAGCAAAAATAGCCGTATTCTCCCCCCACCATGTCTCTTCTCCAGTGCAAGCTTCGACAGTCTCTAAAGAACCCGATTCAAGAATAACAATGTTGCAGCCAAGACGCAAAGCAAGTGTCAATCCTTCCCTCATTGCAATTGCTTCAGAAGCTACCGGCAAGGAAATATTTGGAAGGTAACTTGATGATGCAGCTATAAAACGTCCATTGAAGTCCCGAGAAATAGCACCAGCAGAACCTGAAAAAGAGTCATAATGAAAGGATCCATCAACATTTATCTTGACCCATCTGTCTTCAGGTTGGACCCAGCAGTTCTGAGAAATTTGGCTCAGCTTTCTTGAAGCATCTTGTGCATTGGAGGCGATAGTAAGGACTGATAGAATACATCGATGCGTGGGAGGGGCGGGTTCTTCATGAGTCTTTTTCCTCCTAATCCACCAAAAATACCAGCAAGTGATTGAGATGATTTCCTTTAAGCCCACCACCATGCCAGGAAAGTCATTGGACTCACTTCTAAAGATATGCTCAAGAATCGCTGAACCCTCACGGCCTAGATTTAAGATCGATTCTATCATTTCATGTAACCCGAGACCTGTCCACATCTCTTTCACCGTAGGGCACTGAAAAAGCATGTGTTTTATATCTTATGCATCATTGTGGCAGATAGGACACTCACCACTCAGCCCAATATGTCGATTCACCAGAATGGATTTGAGGGGGAGTATACCATGTAGGGCACGCCATACAAAAATCTTAACTTTACTTGGTACCCTGAGCTTCCAAACTGGATTTTTTGCAGATGATCCAGGTAGCGCTAGCTGAGCTTCACGAGGCCCGAACTGGTGTTGCCATTGCAGGTAATAACCAGATCGGACTGTATACCTCCCATGTTTTGTAGCATGCCATGCAATGAAGTCATCAAAACCTGAATTATTCAGCAGAATTCTCAGAATACGATGGACATCTGGTGGGCAAAATAATTCATGGATAAGAGCCGAATTCCATTAGCCAGTAATCGGATCAATAAGTTGAGAAACTCTTGAGTAGATTATATGTCCATCTCCTCTTGGTGAAATAACTTTCCTATCCGGACTAGATGGTATCCATGGATCCTCATAAATATTGATTTTCTCTCCATTGCCTACTCTCCAGATATACCCTCTTTTGAAAGTGGTTAAGCCAGCAATAATACTTTGTCAAGTATAAGAGGAACCTGATTTAGGACCAGCTTTTAGAATGTCACCATGAGGGTAATACTTAGCTCTTAGTACCCTTGCACACAAAGATTCAGGTTCTTTAAGGAGGCGCCACCTGTTTTGCAAGCATAACTAAGTTAAAAGAATGAAAATATCTAAATCCCATACCTCCTTCATTTTTTGGGAAGCATAGTTTCCACCATGCATACCAGTGCATCTTATTGCTATTCTCATCATCACCCCACCAGAAACTAGAGATAGCATCCATCATCCTTTTACAAACTCCCTTTGGTATTAATAATACCGACATTGCATAGATAAGTATTTCATGTGCTACATCTTTAAGAAGGATCTCCTTTCCACCAATTGATAAGTACTTCTCCTTCCAACCATTAATCCTTTGAATAATCCTCTCAACAAAATGAATAAAACAATCACTTCTATCAGCCCCAACAATAACAGGAAGACCCAGATATTTATCAGAAAGAGCTTCTATATCAATGTGTAAGGCTTCACAAATATCAGCTCGTATGATCACATGTGTGTTGGGAGAAAAAAAGACACTTGATTTTGATAAACTCACCATTTGTCCCGAGTTTGCACAATAGGTATCCAGAACTTGTTGTAAGGAAGTTGCATTAGTCATGTCTGCCTTCATGAGAATAAGGGAATTGATACGTCAGAAACGTATCTATAATTTTTTATGTTCCATGCTTGTTTAGTATCTAATTTTCTTTGCTTTGTCTACACTTTGAGGTGTTTTTATATGTTTTCTGGTACTAACCTATTAACAAGATGCCATAGTTTCAGTTGCCTGTTTTCTTCTATTTTTGGTTCTAGAAAGGCAGAAAATCAAAATTCTCAGAATTGGACGGGACAAAAGCCAAAGTCAATATTTTACCGTGGGGAACACGGAGCCAGAAGACGAGACGGAGGAGGGCCTCGAGGGGGCCACACCCCTGGCCGCGTGGGTGGGCCCACCCCGCGCCTGGGGGGTGCAGCCGCCTTGGGCATCCCCTCAGCCTCCCTCTTCGCCTATAAGAAACCTCTGATGCCTAAACCCTAAGTACCCGATCAATATTCCACGAAACCGTCTGTAGCCGCCGCCACCATCGTCCCTAGATCGGGGGGATCTGAAGCTCTTCCCAGCACCCTGACGGAGGGGAGATCATCCAGAAGGCCTTCTTCTTCATCATGCCAGCCTCCGGTATGAAGCGTCAGTAGATCCACCTTGGACTACAGGTCCATGTAGTATCTAGATGGTTGTATCTCCTCCTTTGTGCTATCATGTTTAGATATTATGAGCTCCATTCATGATCAAGATCTCATCTATTTGTAATCATGCATGTTGTGTTTGCGGGGATCCGATGGATATTGAGATTACTATGTCAGACTGAATAATGGTTTTGTCTTATTTATATCATGTCTATGTTGTTTGTGATCTTGCATGCTCTTCGTTTCTAGTAGCTATCTTGGCCGAGTAGATGCTAGTGACTCCAAGAGGGGGTATTTATGCTAGATAGTGGGGTTCATGCCTCTATTTAATCTAAGGAAAGTGACAGAAATCTCTGAGGTTGTAGATGTGTTGTTGCCACTAGGGAGGAAACAACGGTCTCTTGTTCATGGAACAAGTGGATTGTTTACATTACACACTTTGCTTAAAGCAGTTATCTGATGCTTGTAACTTAATACTGGAGGGGGTTCGGATGATAACCTGAAGGTGGATTTCTAGTCATAGATGTAGTTGGATGGCGTTCTATGTATCTTGTTGTATTGCCCAATCAAATCTCATAGGATCATGAATATCTAGTATTGCATTGTTATGCCTTGCTCAGTCTTGTGAATTGCCCTGCTATAATTTGTTTACCCAGCATGCCATGTTTTGTTTATCTAAGGAGAACACCTATAGTGAACTATGGACCCCGGTCCAATCTTTACCATTGATACATCTTCCACTGTTACTATTTACTTTCTGCAAACCACTATCACCTTCCACACCATACAGTTAATCCTTTGTTACAGCAACCGGTGAGATTGACAACATCACTGTTTGTTGGGGCAAAGTCTTGAGTTTGTGTTGTGCAGGTTTCCAAGTTGCTTGCAACACCTTTGAGACGTTTCCTTCCTCCTACTGGTTCGATAACCTCGTTTTCTCACTGAGGGAAGACTTGCTGCTGTGCTGCATCACACCTTGCTCTTGGGATTTCCCGACGAAGCGCTTCTAGGAGCCATCAACAAGTTTTCTGGCGCTGTTGCCAGGGAGGATAAGGACGTCTTCACAAGGGGAGTCCTCCACAACCTTTATATTTACTTTTTTTTTTATTAGTTTCTTTTGTTTGGTTTTGTTTGCTTCTTTTTATCAAAAACTCCAAAAAAAAATAGTTTAGTTTGGTTTGCTTTCTCTTATCAAAAACACAAAAAATTAGTCCCTTCTCTAGTTGTTGCTGCTGGCCTGCTCCACTTTTGCCAAAATGAACTCTGCTGAGAACACCAAGTTGTGTGACTTCACTAGCACAAAGAACAATGGTTTCCTAAGTACTCCTATTGCTCCACCTACTCCCGATGCTACCTTTTATGAAATTAAGCCTGCTTTGTTGAATCTCATGAGAGAGCAATTTTCTGGTGCTAGTTCTGATGATGCTGCTGCCCACCTTAATAACTTTGTTGAACTTTGTGAGATGCAAAATTATAAGGATGTAGATGGAGATATTATTAAGCTCAAGTTGTTTCCTTTCTTCTCGAGAGGAAAAGCTAAAGAATGGTTGCTATCCTTGCCTAGAAATAGTATTGATTCTTGGATTAAGTGCAAGGATGCTTTTATTGGAAAGTACTACCCTCCTGCTAAGATTATATCTATGAGAAGTGATATTATGAAATTTAAACAACTTGATAATGAACATGTTGCTCAAGCTTGGGAAAGAATGAAATCTTTGCTTAAGAATTGTCCCACTCATTGACTTGCTGCTTGGATGATTATCCAGACTTTTTATGCAGGTTTGAACTTCTCCTCAAGAAACTTGTTGGATTTAGCTGCTGGAGGTACCTTTGACCATCACCTTGGGTGCTGCAACAAAACTCCTTGATAATATGATGGTTAATTATTCTGAATAGCACATTGAGAGAGCTTCACATGGTAAGAAGGTAAATTTTGTTGAAGAAACTTCCTCTTTGAGTGATAAGATTGATGTTATCATGGCTATGCTTGTTAATGGGAAAGTTCCTTTAGATCATAATAATGTTCCCTTAGCCTCTTTGGTTGCTCGAGAAGAGCAAGTTGATGTGAACTTCATTAGAAACAACAATTTCAACAACAATGCCTATATGAATAATTTTGGTAGTAACAACAATTATAGGCCTTATCCTCCAAATAATGGCAATACCTATGGAAACTCCTACAACAATGCTAGAAGTGCTCCCTCTGAACTTGAAGTCCTGCTCAAAGACTTTATTAGTAAACAAACCATTTTCAACAAGACTGTGGAGGAAAAGCTTTTGAATGTTGAGAAAAATATTTCCTCTTTGTCTCAAACACAGTCCTCCTTGATTAATAAAATGGCTGCTAAACCTGAAACTTTGGAAAGGCCTTTGCTGCTACTCATGCCATACATGTTACTATTGATGAAAATGTTAGGTTGTTATCCCAACTTCATGCTAAGTGGGAAAGAGAAGCTGAAATTGCTAGAAACAATAGTGTGCGCACCATCACCACCAATATGGATGCCACTAAACCACAAGAAGTCCCTATTCCTCCTCCTACAATGCCTAAACCCAATGAGTCTACTACTAGTGATGCTAAGTTTGATTTTGATCTTGATGGTTGCCATATTTCTGAAGTAATTATGTTCTACAAAAGCTTGCTAGAAGTCCTGATGCTAGTAATATGCATGTAGCTTTCACCAAACACATTACAAATGCTCTTATTAAAATTAAGAAAGAGAAGTTGAAACACAAAGATTCTATTCCTAGGAAAGTAGAAGATAGTTAGGAACCCATTATTAATATGCAAGTGAATGACTTTGATCTCAAATCTTCATGTGATCTTGGTTCTAGTGTCTCTATTATGCCTAGGAAGATTTATGAAATGCTTGGTTTTCCACCTTTGGAAGATTGTTATTTGGATGTCCCACTTAATGATAATGCTAAGAAGTAACTCATGGGGAGTGTTGATGATGTTCTAATTATTGTTAACAATGATTATGTCCCTGTTGATTTCTATGTTTTGGATGTTTAATACAATGCTTCTTGTCCTATTACTTTGGGAAGACCTTTTCTTATAACTGTTGGTGTCATCATTGATATGAAATAAGGCACCATTAAATATCAATTTCCATTCAAGAAAGGTATTGAACACTTCCCTATGAGGAGAGATAAGATGATTTTTGCTCCTACTTTGAAAGCAAGGTTTGATATTAATGCTTTTTCATTTGAAAATACTTGATTCTTGCTTCTTGTGCCTAACTTAAAGGCGTTAAAGAAAATTACTTGTTGGGAGATAACCCAAGAGTTTTCTTGAGTCTTGGAAGTTATTACTTCAGTAATGACCTCTACTTATCCTTTTTATTTTATTTTTATGCCAAGAATAACCTCTAATGAGAGGGAAGTAAGATTTGGGGAGTTGTTGTCCCGAAACAGATTTTTGTGCTCCACCGTAAAAATTCGTGAGGAATCTATGTAAGTCGGGTTGAGATGATAATTTACAAATAAATACCCCAGTATGTTATATAACTTTCGTTAGTTCAACACTTTTTTCTTTTAGCAACAGAAGGTCTTCGAAAAAATCGGTTTCTACCTGCTGGTCTGTTTTGACAGATTTCTGTCATTATTTGCATTTTCTTCTTATTGATTCCTTTTGGAGTTCTTTTTGGGAAATTGAACTTTTTGAGGGAATTGCTACAGTAGCTTGTGTTTTTAGTGAAAGTTTTGCTGTTCTAAATTCTAAACCCAAAGGTCTATTATCTTTTGAATACACTAATGTTGCTAATGAAGATTGTGTGAAGTTTTGTATGAAGGGAAATTTTCAGGTGTAGAGAGAGAATGATATAATGAGATGACGAATGGACAATATCTCAATCTTGGGGATACCACCCCGTGTCACCCCAAGTAATATTCAAGAGGTATAAGCGTCAAAGCTTGGGGATGCCCAAGGCATCCCTTTCTTCATGAATAAAAAGCTCAGGTCTTTCTAGACACTTCGTTTTTAGTGTTTCATGCACTGTTGTGTTGTTCTTGGAGCGTTTTAGTTTTTGTTTGCTTTGCTTAGTTTTCTTAGTTTGCTTGAATAAAGTATTTTGGACCCCCGTTCTCGCTGTGTTGTTTCAAATAAGTTGATTGGTGTTGGAGAGGAGTAGAAAGTTCTTGCTTGAGAAGTACAAGAGGAGCTTGCTTTGACTATGACTTAGACTTTAGCATGTCATGCTAGGTGTTGTTTTGACCTTATGCTTAGTTATTATTGCTGTAGCATGTCTTGTTCCAAACAATTGGGATTACTTAGTGTGCCTTGAAACAATCATGCGTTGTTTTAGCATACAAAAGCATAGTATTGTGGTATTCTCCTTTGATGCTTTGTTTGGGTTGACTTGGCACATGCTCACACCATGTTATGACTATGAACAAGTCACCATAGCCTCTATGATCATTTAGTCCTTGACTTGTAGTACCACTTTATGCTTTGATTAGTAATGTTTTGTCGTTCTGCATGATTATGGCCATTATTGCTCTCTTAGTTGGTCGCTCTCAGTATTTTGCTAGCCTCCAATTGTATGAGTAAGCTCTACTCATGCATCCAACTCCCAAGAAACCAAGTTATTCCAAAGTGTCCACTATAAATTCCTATGCATGGTGTGTTACACCATTCCAAGTACATTCTTGTTTTCATCTATCTTCCATTTAAAAAGTCTCTTTGTTATGTGAAAACTTAGTGATTAAAGCTCTCACAAACTTGATGGCACACTTTATATTTCTTGCCCCTAATAAACTTGAACCATTGTGTCATCTATGTTGTATATGCTTGCACTTATACGTTGGAATTAACAGAACCGTGCTATCACGGAGAACGCTTTCGACATTGCACTTGTACTTTGTACACAGTTGATATCATGCTCTTTTGTCTATGGATATCGTCGGTGTGAAATAAAAGGGGAGCTTGTAAGTCCATGGAGTATGTATGTGTGTTAGAGAAACGTCTGTGCCTCTAGCCTAAGCCATGCCTAATCATTGTAGGGGGTTGTAGCATGGAAAACAAAAAATTCTACCGCATGCACACAAACAAGCCAATATATATCTACTAGATTGTAGCAACGAGTCGATTAGAGTACTCACCCTCGAAGATTCCAAAGCGGTTAACAAGAGAAGATTCTCGTGGGTGATGTAGTTGTACACTTGCCGATCTCAAGATCGCGTAGACGATCCTTCCGGCGCTGCGTTCCGGCAGCACTTCCGTAGTCGGTCACACGTTCGGTACTCGATGAAGACCTTACTCTCCCTTGTTCCAGCAGGCAGTGGAGGTTGTAGTTCTCCCCTCACGGTCCCGGCAGCACGACGGCATGGTGTCGGAAGTAGAGGGAAGATCCTGCAGGGCTTTGTTTAAGCCGGAGCAGGTTATGGTGGATCTAGGGTTTCCGGCGATCTAGGTTTTAGAGGGCCGGAGAGGAGGAGGCGTGGCCGGCGGCAGCTAGGGCGGCGACGGCGAGCCGGCGGCGGTGCTGGGAGGCGGTGGCGGCGCGGCGGCTAGGTGGGGAGGGGCTGGTGTTATGTGTCCTTGGGGCACACCCTCCCCTCTATTTATGAGAGGGAGGGCAGCTTGGGAGAGGGGAGTTTGAATCCTTCTCCAACACCCTCTCCTAGTTGGCTTGTGGTGGAGGGAAAGAAGGATTCTTTCCTTCCTCCACCAGGATACATTGTCTCGGTTTGACTTTTCAAACTTGCCTTTTGACTTCCAATTTGGAGCTTAATTTCTTTCTTGCAAATGCCCAACCAAGTGACCTAGGACATGATTCAGTCATTCCATTTATCCATGACACATTCATGTACCCTTTCCATTCCGGTCCGGTGAATCTTCTAGACCCTTCTAGAACCTCTCTAATGAAATTATCGAAATCATTCCCGAACTCCGGAATTAGACTTTCCTTATATGAATCTTATTCTCCGGATCTCCTCGTGATATCCGGATCCCATCCGAGACTCCGGACAACATTCGGTCTCCCTTCTTACATTACATATCTACTAAACAACATCGAATCCTTAAGTGTGTCTCCCTACGGTTCGTGAATTATGCAGACACGAACGAGACTCTTCTCCGATCAATAACCAATAGAGGAATCTGGAAATTCATATGGCTCCCACATATTTCTACGATTACTTTGCGGTCGAATGAACCACTTACATATGATACCAATTTCCCTTTGTCTCCCAATAGTTTACTTATCCGAGGTCTGATCGTCGGTATCTCTACATACCTAGTTCAACCTCGTTACTGATAAGTACTCTTTTCCCGTCCCCGTGATATGTGATCCCTTGTGAGCCAGTCACATGCTTGCAAGCTAATTGGATGGCATTCCACTGAGAGAGCCCAGAGTATATCTATCCATCATATGGATGGACAAATCCTACTCTTGATCCATGTGCCTCAACACATACTTTCTGAATACTCAATTCCATCTTTATAACCACCCAGTTACGGTGCGGTGTTTGATGTCATCAAATCATCCTTCCGGTGATGGTGATTAGCATGATCTCATGGTCAAAGGAATTAGGTTACTATGTATTACAAAGCTTATAGCAAACAAACTATTGAAATGACTTGATCTTTATGCTACGCTTATCTATAGGAGTATGTCCATCACACCATTCTCCTAATGATATGATCTTGTTGTTAATAACATCTCAATGTTCACGATCGGGAAACCACGATCATCTATCAACCAACAAGCTAGTATTACAAAGAGGCTTTACCAGGGACTCTAATTGAGTTTACAAATCCCAGAAGTATTAATGTTTCCGGTTAATACTATTATAGCATGAATGTAAACATTTATCACAAACACAAAGATATAATAATAACTACTTTTATTATTGCCTCTAGGGCATATCTCTGATGTCTACGCACTTCTATTCTTGTAGACAGTTGTTGGGCCTCCAAGTACAGAGGTTTGTAGAACAGCAACAAGTTTCCCTTAAGTGGATCACCCAAGGTTTATCGAACTCAGGAAGGAAGTGGTCTAAGGTATTCCCTCTCAAGCAACCCTGCAATCAAGATACAAGAAGTCTCTTGTGTCCCCAACACGCCTAATACACTTGTCAGGTGTATAGGTGCACTAGTTCGGCGAAGAGATAGTGAAATACAAGTGGTAGCGGTGCCAGAAAAGAGCTTGACGGTGAGGTAAAGACTAAAGCAAGCAAACATGCAACAGATCTAGATGTGAACAGTGTTTCAATGCTTAGAAACAAGTCCTAGGGATCATACTTTCACTAGTGAACACTCTCTCATATAAATATCCTCTCTTCATGATACTACTCTTAACTACTCTCCGGTTGGACACTCTAATCATCGGTAGGGCTATAACAGCACTCCTCAAAGTCCGTCTTCCCCAATCTTCCCCAATCTAGATAACCCCACACTGTCACCTTGAGCACTAGATGGTTCCAACAAACACCACAATTTCTTAGAGACAACCAACTCCAAATATAACTCATAACAAATATTCAATCTAGCCAAAGTGCCACACACGGTATGCATGCTGTCACTTTCACACACGTGGGGAAAAGCATAGATCTATTAAAGCACAAAGAGTATTTATGTAGACTCAAACCTAAGTGCCACCATGGAGTGCACACTGTCACTTTCACACACATGGGGAGAGCAGAGATCTATTAAAGCACTTGAGTAGCAAGGTAGATCTACTTGATGACAAAGCTCATGACCACAACAAGATCATGCATAGAGAGAGAGATGAACACATAGCTACCGGTAGAGCCCTTAGCCCCGAGGAAGAACTACTCCCTCCTCATCATGGGAATCAGCAACGGTAATGAAGATGGTGGTGGAGATCGATGGAGATGGCTCCGGGGGCACTTCCCCGTCCCGGCAGGGTGCCGAAATAGAGACTTTATGTCCCCCGAATCTCCCCTTCGGTGGCGGCGGCGCTACGGAGGTTTTCGTGGATTTCTTCTAGATTATTTAGGGTTTTCCCATCGAAGGCTTCTTATAGGCGCAGGAATCAAGGTCGATGGGGGTCAGGGGGCCCACACCCCCTCTAGGCGCCTCCAGGGCTTGCCCGCGCCTAGGAGGGTTTGGCCACCCTGTGGCCCCCCTCCGGATCTGCTTCGTGGTTCCGTGTTGATCCGGGAAAAAAATAAATTTGGCTTTTGTGCCATCCAATTCCGAGAATATTGATTTTCTGCCTTTCTGGAACCAAAAACAGAAGAAAACAGGCAACTGGCACTATGGCATCTTGTCAATAGGTTAGTTCCAGAAAGTGTATAAAAATACCTCAAAGTGTAGACAAAACATAAGGCAAATGATACAAAACAAGCATGGATCATCAAAAATTATACTCCCTCCGTCCTAAAATAGATGTCTCAAATTTTTCAAAATTTGGATGAACCTATATACTAAATAGTGTCTAGATTCATTCAAATTTTGACAAATCTAAGACGTCTATTTTGGGACGGAGGGAGTAGATACATTTCCGACGTATCTATCTCCAACAATCATGGTGGAAACTTGCAGCATCACCATAATGACATCTATGAAGCTTTCTTCTTATAAAAAAAGAGAGACATATTGAGAAAAGAGGAAAGAGAGAATAAAAGTACCATATTCCCATGGTAAATAAGAAGATAGCTGAGATGCTCATTGTCTGCTTGCCTTGTCATTTTGATTATGGGATAGCTCCTGTATCATGTGCAAGGGGTACCCCGTTGGCGGTTCTCTATGATACACATGTACTTACTATGACAAGAACTTACAGGTGACTAAAGTTGAGTAGCATGAGGAGAGGCCTTCGTATTCAAGGGACATGAGATTGCCAACTTATACTTTGTCAAGCATATACTCCATAGTTTGTTCACTTTAACCTTAATCACTTCAAGATGCTTATGATAGGGGCAGTGAGAGCTAAAAGCTAACAAGTACCATAATTTTTGGAAGATCTTGTTGAGACTTGAAATCCCTGCTTCCCTTTTGTGAAGGGCCTTTCTTTCACCATTATATTGAGTCTCCACCTTCTATCTTTAGGCACCAGTTAATAGAGCATAGTTGCCATTCTTAGTTCTATGTGCATTGTCCCAAAACTTATTGATTGATGCATATTGTTTATATTACTTGTTCTTGTGCTATTTTGTATCTAGTCACTCTTATGAACTTTGAATGTGTCCTATGCATCTATTTGCTACTCTATGAGGGACAAGCTGAATGCCACTATGCTATGTTTTCTGATTGTGAAACAAACAAACGTTTTTTAATGCATGTTATTCATGATCTTTGTTTGTAGCCTTTCATGTTGCATGCATAGTTACTTTGTCTTATTGTTAGAACTCCATCTTTCATGCTCATGTTTAGAGTTCTTTGATCCCAGTTTTCAATGCTTGCAAATGGTTTGATCTTGATTTTGATGGTTCATGTCACCTCAAAAATTATTCTTTTTATCACTTACCTACTCGAGGAAGAGCAAGAGTTGATCTTGGGGATGCTTGATACGTCGGAAACATATCTATAATTTTTGATGTTCCATGCTTGTTTAGTATCTACTTGCTTTGCTTTGTCTACACTTTGAGGTGTTTTTATATGTTTTCTGGTACTAACCTATTAAAAAGATGCCACAGTGCCAGTTGCCTATTTTTTTCTATTTTTTGGTTCCAGAAAGGGAGAAAATCAATATTCTCGGAATTGGACGGGACAAAAGCCAAAGTCATTGATGCAGTTGGATGGCGGTCTATGTATCTTGTTGTATTGCCCAATCAAATCTCATAGGATCATAAATGTCTAGTATTGCATTGTTATGCCTTGCTCAGTCCTGTCAATTGCCCTGCTGTAATTTTTTTACCTAGTATGTCATGTTTTGTTTATCTAAGGAGAACACCTCTAGTGAACTATGGATCCCGGTCCAATCTTTACCATTGATACATCTTTCACTTTTATTGTTTACTTTCTGCAAACCATTATCACCTTCCACACCATACAGTTAATCCTTTGTTACAGCAACCGATGAGATTGACAACCTCGCTGTTCATTGGGACAAAGTCTTGAGTTTGTGTTGTGCAGGTTTCCAAGTTGCTTGCAACACCTTTGAGACGTTTCCTTCCTCCTACTGGTTCGATAACATTGGTTTTTTACTGAGGGAAGACTTGCTGCTGTGCCGCATCACACCTTGCTCTTGGGGTTTCCCGACGAAGCGCTTTTAGACGCCATCAGGAATCATCAGCGAAAAGTAGATGCGATAGTGACGGTGCGTTTCTACACACCCTTAAACCATCGATGCCACCAACTTCTTCTTCTTACAACAACAAACTAGATAATCCTTCCGCACATAGAAGGAACATGTATGGAGAGAGAGGATCCCCCTGACGGAGTCCTCTAGTAGGAGTGAACATTTCAGTTTCCTCAGAATTAAACCTCACTTGATATCTCACATATCTAACACAAGCCATCATCAAGGAAATCCACCTCTCATGAAAACCCAGTCTTCTCATCATATTTTCCAAGAATAACCATTCCACTCTATCATAAGCTTTGTGCATATCCAATTTTACTACACAAACTCCAGAATTGCCAGATCGCTTATTTTTTATAGTGTGAGCACACTCATATGCCACCAAAACATTATCAGTAATAAGCCGACCAGGGACAAACGCACTTTGCATTGGATAGATAACATCTGGGAGAACACCTTTCAAACGGCTATCCAACATCTTGGATATAATTTTATAAATGACATTGCAAAGGATTATAGGGCGGAATTGGGTGACTAGTTCCGTAATTTCTACCTTGGGAATGAGGAAAATCGTGGTGTCGTTCCAACCTTCTAGGATCACTCTGTGTTCATGGCAGTCAGAATATCTTGGGTAATTGGTTCGCCACATAAATCCCAAATTTCCTTATAGAAAACCGCATGGAGGCCATCTGGACCTGGGGCCTTGAAGTCACCAATACTGAACGCCGCCTTCCTAACATCATCAGCAGTAAAAGGGGCCAAAAGACTATCATTCATACCTTTAGTAACTTTAGGCTGAACTTTTTCTAAGAAAGTAGGGTCGATCTCTTGAACTTCATATGTAAATAAGTTAGAGAAATATTGAAATATAAGAGGTTTAAGACAATGAGTACCTTCCACCCAATCATTGTTCTCGCCTCTTAATTTTTTAATAAGATTTTTCTTGCGCCTAGCCGAGGCATAATGATGGAAAAAAAGGTGTGTTCCTGTCACCTTGACGTAACCAATTGGCTCGAGATCTCTGAAGCCAATGGATCTCTTCCTGCTCGAGGAGCATTTCCACCAAATCGGCCATCTCCTTTTCTTTGGCCAATTGATGACCAGACTTTGTTTGTACTCATACAATTTATCATCAATGACAAGGCTTGGTGCCTATAGCCAAGAGTAAATTCTGGTTACTCATGATTAAAAGGTTGTGTACATCCCTAATTGGTCCATACCCTGGGTAGCGGAATTCTCCTTTCTTTGATATGAATCTTGTGAAGTTTTACTCTCGTTGGACAGATCCTGAAAAAGGTCCATCCATATACGTGTGCAAGTCCAATGTCCATTTTCCTTCTTATGATGAAAAACTTTCGTGGTATTTTTCTCCGAATTAATTGGTATCTAGAAAGTCCCTGAAACATCAAAATACGAAAAATAAGGTTTCCTGCCTCCCAGAAACAAAATACCAAAACAAGGAACTTTATAGAAAAGTCCTATAAAACATCTAAAAAGGCATAAATGATATATCAATGCAAATAAACAAATAAAACTAGTCCTATATGTGGCTATTATGATAATACAAAATGCATGTATCATGTGCCTTATTAGCTGGACTACGATCTAGTCTTTCTCTAGTCCCCCCATGCCATGTGAATTTATCACCAACATACCCAGAATCAACTAAAACATCCCCAAAAGTTTGAATAAATTGTATCGGTTGAGGATTACCTCCTTATTTTTCAAAGGGGTATAAAAATCTAATTTAAATCTCCATTACAAGCCAATGCATGTTGTTCTCCTACTTCAGCTCACTAATACAATTTCATGACAAGTGTTTATCCTCCAACTTAGGATTAACATAGAACCCCGTGAATCTCCAGATTTTTTTATCCCAGCTCCAATAACAACATCAATGTAATTTGATTTTTACAATACAAAAATACCCCATGCATGGCAACTTATTTGGATGGACAAGACCAAAATACATGTAATTTTATTTTTTGATGGATGGGCATTCATGACATCCTTTTTAGGCGGTGGACACGTATACTTCATGCCAGACTCGTTACCCGCAGATATTAGTGTCGTGGTAGGTGGTTCAGAAAGACCGATCCATTTTATTGCCGCGGTAGATGGATGAAGGCATATACTAGTGCGTCGTGCATTATACACGACATTTATAATGTATACCACGCTGGAGACTGGTCAAGCACGATGTGTTGACTGGTCAGGCTTGTCTCGCTAACTTGTGTGCCCCCACTATCGGTGAGGCTGGCATTTCTATCTCCTTCTCCACCTTCCACAACTACAATCTTGATCTAGTCTCTTACTACTCCCACCGTTATAGTACTCTCCCGAATTTTCCCTTCGGGAATATTCAGCGATTGGTGGCGGCAACTTTCAAACCGATGGCATACCAAGTGTGTTTCTTTATCTAGTTGTGGCTTTTAGTTCTTGGTAGTTTTTACTGATAAGAAGATACAATTTGGGAATATTTATATCTATAGAATCGCTCGAATTGGAGAGGTTCCAGCAATCTTTCCCTTAGGGTTACTGGTGTGGCCATAGCTTTTAGTCGCGTTCCTAGGTGATAACACTAGCTGCAGGTTCCTCAGGTGCCACCATAGAACCCTAAAGTGCGAGTTTCAGATTTAGATCGATCCTCCGAAACTACCGGAGATGAAACTTCCCTTGAAGAGGAAGCAGGGACAACAACACTGACACCGGGTACAAGATGAATCAGGGGTCGAAATTGTGTACGAAACCAGTGAACAAAGGGCGCAATCACATGGCCTGGTGAAGTCATAGGAAATTCCTTTGGTGTAATGATTTGTAATTTTCTACTGCATTGTTTACTTGGTACCACTCTTTTTTTTCTTATGCCTTGTAATTGATAAGCGATGTAGTTTCTTATTTTTTGGAAAGGAGCATATATTAATATCGCGATTATACCAATTACATCCAGCCTCTGCAATAACGCATTACCCTATTGGCATTACAGATGCACACAACCAAAAAAAAAGAAAAAGGATTACAAAAAAGAAAAGTCCCGTTGCAGAGATAGGATCCTTAGTAGCAGTGACACTAACCCTACCAGAACAACACCAGAAGTCCAACATATCCAATAACGACGCCTTCAAGAAGGAAACGGAGCACAAGCACCATCGTCATCTGATCAAAGATCATAGGTTTTCACCCTGAAGAAAGTCTCCGTTCAAAAAAGAATGCCTTCAACAAGGTCATTGCCAGGCACAACCAATTAAGGCCAGACCTTGGATTTTCACCCTGCAAGGTAAGACTATGAACTCCTCCTGTACTGCCGCCCCCACCTTCTGATGCCACTGCTACAATTCATGAATCACCAAGCCAATTCCTCATCGCCACCAGGACTTGACCCACCATAGCTAGTCCACAAATCTTGGCTTCCATGAAATTCTCCACACACTAAATTCACCATGGAACTAAAGACATGTTCCACGATGACAATAAACTGCAGAGCTTTGCCTCGCTCCCTATGAAACCAAACGGTCAAAAAACTGGTTGCGCGCGACCGAATCCCATCCGTTCCAGCAATCTCCAGTCAATCGCCCATGGGAGTTCGCCGGCGGAGCCTTATGAAACACGACACTGTCACCAGATCAATGAAAACAGACTGAAGGTAGATCTTCGTCTTGCGTGAGAGAAACCCTAGGATTGCGTCCCTGACAGCAGATGCGACCCGCGCCGCCATCCGCCAACGGAGAATCTCCATCAAAGCCCGAGGCCGCCGCCCCGGTTTCTAGACCCCGCCGCCATCAGATCACCGTCGGGGCGACAACCTTCGAGCGCCCATGGGGCTCCCTACGGGGGAGAGGCCACCACACGAGGAAGCAGCCGCGCTGCCACCGTCGGCCGGCCGGCGTCCTCCGGTGGTAGCGGGGGAGAGGTGGGAGGAGGAGTCGGGAGCGGCAGCGGCTAAGGGTTCCGCCCATGCTGTCTCCCCCGAAAGGCAGCGCGTGCGTACGAAATACGTATAAAAAACCTCCCCCTGACTCCATGTAATTTCTTATTTACATAAAGCTTCATTGTGATGCGCAGAAACTCACCAATATAGCCAACCGACAACTTGATCTAAACTTCAGAAATAACATCGACTTTTTACACATGCCCTTGATCACAACCTCCACCAAGTATCATCACCCTGGCCTGACAACCAGTTTATCAAGAACAATGGTTTTAGCCTTCACGGGAGGATCAACAACCACTTCTTGCTACAAAAAAGAAAATAATTATTTTTATCTTTCTACAAAAAAAACATTATGAGAGGGTAGGTGTGAAGTATTGTCAACATGAAGTCAGCAAAATATATCATTCTACAAAAAAGAAAATAATTTTAAGACATTGCCAAGCCACCTAGCTGGGCCTTTCTAGGGCCAGCCCCGATACATATGTGTTGGCATGTTGCACAGTTCCACCGAACAAACGAGTCGGGGAGAGAAAACTCCCCAAAAAAAACAGGGAGCGAAAACAACTGTGAATGAGCGCACGTGAACGTCGCGGCACTCCATCGCCGACGACCTATGTCAGCGGGGGCCTGAAACCTGAAAGCCATGACGACCTACGCCGAGATATATAGGGCGACGTCGCATGGAGAGAGGGAGATGGAAGATCGATGTGTGCATGCAGTCACAGCGTGACGTATGCATGGTATGGATACGATACCGACCGCCTCCCCGGCCTTCAATTCCACACAGTTTTTTGACGGTCTCTCGCCGAGCCCGTGTACATGAATGTCCCCGCAGGAAGCTCGACCTATGTACGTACACCCACACGGTCCTACGTACCTGCGTGCTGGAGAAAACCAAATCGTGCCCAGATTAGTAGCGCCCGTGCGATAGAAGAGACATGCATGCACACCTGTGCGACCGCTTGGACCTGCCTATGGCTCCGCCAAATGGTACCGAGCGCAGGCAGCTAGGCACACTCGTGACATCTTTCTGGCTTAAGCGCCCGTGGCCGTGGGGCATTTTAACCACCGGTCTCGTTTTTGGCAGTGTGCAAGCAGCCCAGATATTGAGGAGGTATATAGCCTAGCCTATACGAGAGAAGTAGCATAGTACGGCGCCATATACCAACAGCCTGCGTACATCCGTGCAAAAAAAAACCCGTGTACATGTTTTTGGAAAATCTAACGACAAGACGAATCCCAGACATACAAGACATAACGTACCATGCATGTGTTAATCCAGCTTTTTTTTCCGAAGGCCCAGCTCTTACTTTTTTTTTTGAAATTTCATCGATCTATTAATAATCATCGATAACGGTATGAAGAGATTCAAAATTAATAAAAATACAAATAAATCATTGGACTACAAACAATAGCACGAGCGATGGTGCGCCGCTGTACTCATTCCTCCATCACCCAAAGCTTGTCGTAACTCGTAATAGAGCTTATTATAGTAGACAGACATGAAATCATCGTGCTAAGAAAATAAATGACCAATGCACCACAACAGCAACCACCACCATGATAACAACCGTAGATCGAAAAAGACTGACCTAAAAACAAACAAACAAACAAACAAACAAACACGAAAACGAACAGGATCCCTAAAGATCTACCATACAAACGACTTCGCGTACCCTCTGTTGAAGCTAGATGCGTCACCGGAGTGAGAAAAGAGCATGAAGGACCTTATTCTAGCATCAGAACTTAGCAGTCCCAACATCCCGATGAAGACACCAAAAAACAAGCAAAACAACAAATAAACACCTCTTGTCTGAGAGATTATGGTCCGCCACACCTCCAAGACACTAGGGTAAGCGGAGGCGGAGCGAACCTACGACATCGCCGACCAGGGGACGGAACCCTAGACAGATTTTTGCTAGGTCCTCATGATCGCCTCTCCCTGGCGGCGGCAAGATCCAGCTGTTCTTAATCACGAGAAAATGCGAGTACAATTATTCATACGCTTTGTCTGATTTATACGCATGCATGGTCAGTGCCGTAGACACGGTGAATACGTCAAAAAGGACGTATCTGTAGATTGCTGGCTCTCAGCTGCTAGCTGTTACAGCCGTGCCGTTCTCCTTCGTCTGTGAGCCGACCGCTCAGTGAACCGCAAGCAAGCAAGCGTGATTAAGATGTGTGGAGTTATCATTTCGCAGATCCGGACGATCGACCTGAGTAAGCTGTACTACGTCTACGTGATGCATATATACATGAATCCAACAACGACCGTGTGCGTGGTGCGTCGGCCTACGTCGGCAAGTGTCGGTGGACCCAAATCCTCAGCCGCTTCACGACCCGTGTTTGTGTGTGTGTGTGTGAGCGCGGGGCCCGCCGGGCGCGCGCAGCAGTCGGTGGACCCGATCCACAGCCGCTTCACGACACCGGCCGCTTTGCCTCCGTGAGCTTTGCCCCTGTACTCTACTCCCTCTATTAATTTCGGTGAGCTGTACATGGAAACTTACTCATTTACCCCAGCGCGATCAATGAGCATATATTCGCAGTGATTAATGTGTAGGAGTATAGCGGAGGAGGAGGAGCGTGTACAGTAGCCAGTGTGGAAAAGGAGGAGGAGGCAAAAGGCGAAAGAGAAAAGCATGACAACGAAGTGGATGAAAGGAATCAGACAGCAACCTTCTTATTAGCCTCCTCCATACCCTCCCTCCTCCCCCCTCTCCCCCTCCACTTCTTCTCCGCCTCGTCAGGAGCAAGCAAGCGAGGAAGACCAGTAGCTGGCATACCCAGCAGCGCAAGCGATAGATAAGAGAGAGGAAGACACACAGGTATGGAGAAGAAACGAAGCTATCGTACGTTCTTAATTCTCTGCATATACGTACGTGTGTGGGTTTTGGTGTTTGCGAGCTGCTTTGATTTGTTTCCTTGGCTCCAGCTTTTGCCCTTCCCTTTACACTTGTTTGTGAGTGCAACTCTTGGTTTGGATTTCACTGGCGAGTTTGTTCGCTTGTTCGTCCCCGAGCCCTAACCCCGTTGGAGTTTTTCCCCAGCTTCTTGTCGATTACTACTCCTTTCTTGGTTCAGATCGATCCAGGGCAAAGACACACACATGAGATAGATATAGATAGGTATGCCATCTCCTCTCAATTTTTGTTATCTTTCTGCTGCTTGGTATTTTCCTCCCCTAGCTCCTCCTCGTCCGGGGAAACAACTTTCTGGCGTCATCTTTCTTGCTGTGTGTACTGTCAATTTCGAATGTTTCCTCAGTTTCTTCTCGGCATGCATGGCTCACATGGAAAGCGCTACCTTTTCTTCGACTGAAGGGAAATCTGCTAGCGGAAGGCCGGGCTACCAAAAGGGAAAGGTTTCCCCCCCTCTTGCTGGTGAGTAGCTTCTAGTAGGATAAATCTGAGCGGCGATGGCGTCCAATTCATCAGCGGCGGCAGTGGCGGCGTTGTTTGGAATTAGGGATGGTAGCCACCACCAGCAGCAAGACCAGATCAAGCCGCTGCTTGCCCAGCAGCAGCACCGGCAACCTGTCTCCGCACCGCCCAACGCGATGACGGCGGGGCCAGACCAGGCGCCTGCAGCCGCGCCACCGGTGAAGAAGAAGAGAACCCTACCAGGTATGCCCTTTTTTTTTCTGCAATTCCATTCATGCATGCATAGCATCACCCAGCTGTCCTTGCGTGGATCTGCTAGCTCCCAGTTTTTCCTCACAGAGAGAGCTTAGATGCAACTCTCTCACTGAGATGCACATGGTTTCTCCTTATGTCGATCTTACTTTATGTGGACTTTGTTTCTTGATTTCGCAAATCTTGATTCACAACGGAAAAGGTGTCTTCTAAAAGGGAATCCAAGATTTGTTTTCACTGGAATTATATATATGGCATGAAAAATGGTCCCATGTGTTCTTCAGTTCCAGTTCTCTCTCTCTCTCTCTTCCTTGTCCAATGAATTTCTTCCATTAGCTAGCTACCTTGATCCAAATAAACCAAGTGGTCGTCGCATCTTTTACTCACTGAGTCACTGTACTTCATTAAAAGCTTTTGTAGTATCACCTGAATAGTGTAGACTGTAGACCACTTAATGATTCCTAGATTATTAATTCAGCCCGTTCATTCTCATTCCTTTGAAGAAAGCCTCCTGTGTGTCAGTAGAGATCGATACTTGTTCCGTAATTCCTTATGAGTTCCAAGAAAAATTCCTCCTATATAGTCACGGGCTCACGGGCTAGCTGCTCACGACTCACGTGCAACATTATCAGTTCAAATTGGAATATTTCCAGCAAGATTCCATGCATGTACATGGGCTGTTTCTTGTGTGCACTCTTTTCGCTCTTTGTTTCTCTTGCCAATTATGAGAGATACAGATTGGGCGGGGGCCATGAAACGATCGCCGCTAATTCCTTTGTTCCCTATATCGCTTGCTGCAAATGCCTTTTTCTCGTGTTCTCTTGCTCAAAGTCTCGTGAAAATATTCTCCCCTTTGTTGCCTTCATTTGTCCCATCCTCGCCAAAACCAAAGGAAGATACAGCAGTAGGTGTGGTACTAGCAAGCATGTTTTTGTTTACCTCCCACCTGCATTTATTTGTTTGTTAATCACGCACACGCTTGAGAGCTTATCTTATCTCTACACCTATCTATCGGTACTTAAGTGTAAACACAAAATGTCAGCACCAAATGTGTGCTATCTTCTACCTGCTAATTTGCTGAACTAGCTGAAAAAATGCATGCAGACCCCGACGCTGATGTGATCGCGCTGTCTCCGAAGACGCTGATGGCGACGAACCGGTTCGTGTGCGAGGTGTGCAGCAAGGGTTTCCAGCGTGAGCAGAACCTGCAGCTCCACCGTCGCGGGCACAACCTCCCCTGGAAGCTTAAGCAGAAGGACCCTAACCAGGTGCAGCGTCGTCGGGTTTACCTTTGCCCCGAGCCTTCGTGCGTGCACCACGAGCCCGGGCGCGCGCTGGGCGACCTGACGGGCATCAAGAAGCACTTCTGCCGCAAGCACGGGGAGAAGAAGTGGAAGTGCGACAAGTGCGCCAAGCGGTACGCCGTGCAGTCGGACTGGAAGGCGCACTCCAAGATCTGCGGCACCCGCGAGTACCGCTGCGACTGCGGCACCCTATTCTCACGGTACGTATACTAGCGTCGTACTTGATCGTAGGTAGGTAGATGCATTGCATATGCATCGATGGATCGGTCGATCGAGTGGTAACTAACTGGAGACTGGTTTGGCATGCACGGTCTTGCCGATCGAGGACCACCGGCTGCTGCGAGCATCCCATGCATGCATGCTGCAAGCAGCTTGCATGTATGCATGCTACTGTCCTTGGATCGATCTCGCATGGTGTCTTTTGGTGTGTGTTTTTTTTACCCGGCGCTGGATCGATAATGGTCAGTTCAGGACGGAGTTAGTTAGGGTTTTGTCTGGACTTTCACTTAATTGGTTTGCCCGAGCGAGGGAGAATGAGCGAAGGCCACACACACACGGGGGACAAGCTAGACAGGAGAAACCAGTAGATGAACCTGCTGGGGGCATGTCTCCTAGATGACGCCATTATATATTCGTGCTAAACTCGTCTAGTCTAGTAATTGACCTGCAGCTTTTCCCTTGCACGAGTATGCCCACACGTACTTGTGTGCGTGCGTCACGCTGCTGCGTAAATGATTGCCCGGGACGTCACAGTATGCAGATGCAGCAGCACAATCTTCACAGACACCCACGGCCCACACGAAGCACAAGAACATGGGCACACGTACTGCACACACGTTACACGTACATATACTCTCTCCCAGAATTGGGCTGCCCTGCGCGTAATTAAGCTAGTTTATCCATGTTGTCACATGAGCTGGCTGGCTGGCTGGCTAGCTAGCTTGCTAGACCTTTCGTTGGCCGTGTCAGAAGCTCTCAGGCCTAGCTAGCCAGGCCAGCTTCACAACTTTTCATTGGATACGTTGTTACTCCATCCATCCAGGCCCTCACATCTCTCTTCACATGGGTGTGCAGTTCTCAGGAGGAGCTAGCGCCAGAGCAGCGCGAGATTCTCTCCCCTTCTCTCTCTCTCTCTCTACATCATTGATCCATTCGGGCCGCAGCACGGCGGTCACCCTACCTTTCACCAGTTCGGCACACATTTCCTTAACGGGGAGGAAGCGTATATGGAATGCGTCTGCGGAAGCTGATGCTGCATTCACTAGACGTACGTGGATTATATTTGAATGAATGGTTTCTTGTCACGGCCTCCCTAGCTCTGCTGTCGTCTGCATGCAGCAACATGTCATTCGCTTCTTCAATAATTCTCAGTGGCCCAGCCCGGCCCGGGGCCATCTCTCCTACTGATCCTAGCTAGCTAGGCATCGGTAGAGCAGACTTTGTTTTCCATCCGCGATCGATCTTCTTATTGGAGATCGTTTTTTGATTGGTATCGTGTCAGGATACGAGCTTTGCTACAGATTATTAAGTCTTCTGCCGCGCGCTCGGCCGTGAAAATTCTAATGTCCGCATAAATTTTGTGCCATTGCTGCCGTTAGACTAGTCACAATGGGAAGTATCATATAGTAGTATCATGCATATGATACTAGTATATGATACCACCTCCACAATGCATAGTATCATGTAGTAGTACCATAGTCTTAGTGTATTTATTGTTTTGTAGAATCTCAATGCAAAATTGTGTACAAGATTCATTTGAGATTAGTTTTTCTAGTACTACGTGCTATGATACGGTATCTACCTATGATACCAACACAACCTCTTTCATCATTAATTAGGATGCCACGTCAGAATTTTGCCAACATGGCATGCATGATACTACCTATGATACCCCCATTGGGGCTAGTCTTACTCCTTGGAAGCTTCCTACCGTTCGGAATCTAGCTATATATATTTATCGGTAGCTAGCATAACATGCCAAGCAACCTGCTTACCCGTTTCCTCTTTTTCCTCCTTGATTGACATGAGTTTCTGGGATCACGAGCTGTTGTTGAGTGTGATAGAAACCACACGTTTTAGTCAAATCCTACACTTCAGACACGAATATGGTACTCCCTCCGACTCATATTAATTGACTTGTATTTTAGATTTGGATGAATCTAGACACTATTTAGTATATAGATTTATTCAAATTTTGACAAATCCAAGTCAACTAATATGGGCCAGAGGGAGTAATAATATAGTGTAGGAATAAAATATATAATTATAACAGGGCAGCATGTAGGGATGTTGTTTTATTTATAAAGCTATGCGTGTTTCGAGCAACATGAACTTCATATTGCCACCCCCACCCCCCACCCCCCACCCACACACACACACCAAGAGGACAGAAATTTCACACTTCAACACTTCCCTTGCCTGCGGCTCGCCCGAGCCTAAATGTGGACAGAAAGTGGGCCGCAGTTTTGCTATCTAAATTTTGATAACCATCATGTGTGGATCCCTCGGGTTGAAATGTGGATCGAAAGTGAACTGCAATTTTTTATTTACATTTTTTGACAACCAAGTCTTCAACTCAAGACCCGCTGACTTTGATACAATGTAGAACTGCATGCACCAAATAATTTTCACAAACACTCAACGGTTCAACACTATCAATTTGTAGTGTTTAAATATTATACCATAATTAATTACATTCCTATACGATTTCACAAGGTTTCCAAGATACACAGCCTTTGAGCCATATTCAAAAGAACCCCATGGCATAAGTTTTACTCATAGAGGGATACATCTCCCTACAAGGCACAACTCCACGATAACAAATGGAGAGTTGAATGCCCCTGTGGAGCAAGCACACATAGTTACAATTAGAAATGCCTAATTTTGTGTCATATAGTAGATCCCTTTTGTACTACTCATCGAAACATCCTGCAATATATATTTTGACAATATCAAATGAGTAGGTTATTATCCTAAGGGAGCCCGAACCTGTCTAAATTCATGTCTACACAATGAACCCAGAGACACCCTAACCTCCCATTTTGTACATGTATATGTATTATTGTAAGACCGACAATTATGAATTATTTAAGCATGAAAGTTTTGAACTATTGTGTGAAATCAAATAAAATCGCAATGCATACTCCTAAGATCTCATAGATAAAGCAAAGGACAGGAAAAGTTACTCCGTATTTAGTATAGAGTAAGAATGTTATTATAGATAGAAAATCCCTTTTCATAAGATTAAAATATCACATAATTCATGTATCTAAGAATATGTTGGTAAACATTCCGCCTTTTTCCTTTTCTCGTTGTTTTATTACCTTTTAAAGACATGCCATATAGAAAATGGCCTATTGTGACATGGATTTTAGGGTGTCAAGTAAATATAGTGGACACTGCATAAATAAGAGTTTTAAAGGATATATTGTAATTGATAGATACACAATTTTGGGGGTTGTGTATTCATGAAGTAACTGAGCTTTAGGACTGTTAGCATCACTTTTATCCGCATTTGAAAGAGGTTTTAACCACTCACCCTTCTCTCTAGCTGCTTTGGTTCTAAATACTTCTCACGTGTATAAACTCATAGTCTGATTGTACACAAACAAACCGTATTTCATTTTGGATAAATAAAAAGTTTCTCGATACCCTACATGCATATACAAAGACAAAACTACATGAAAAATTTATTTATAATACAGAATAAACTTTGCAATAGTTTGGCTAAACAGATGACCTACTTTAGACTAAATTCTATACTTCGTATTGTGCAATTTGATGTCAGGTGGAGATAGGAACATTTCAAGGACTGAGACTTAGCAATTCTTTTAAAACAAAACAAAAATCAATATGTAACTCGTTTATCATATATTTCTGTTTTTTTAATTTGCTTATCATGTCAAATATAATACTTCAATATATATGGAATATTTCATAACTAGGAGAGGCGAATTTTCGTCCTGGAATAGAGAGAAACAAATGACCACTATAGAGTATGCAACAAATACACTGTTCATATTTTTTTATAAAGGGAAATATATTAATATCAAGTCGATATCAAATATACTTGTTCTTTGTGTTGAAGTGTATAAATGGATTGCACTAGCCCTTTCCATCAGTTCGGACTTTTGGTTGCGTTGGCTAGTGCATAAAGCTTGACATGGTATCAGAGCCTAAGGTCTTGAGTTCGAGTCTTGGCTTTCGCAATTTATCCTAAAATTGTTGTTGACCCCTCTATGTCCACGTATAGGCCTCTTAAGTCATACGTGAGTTTCACGCGCCGTCGCTCTCTTTCGGTTGCACGTGTTGACTTCTCCTCGTCACACGTGAAAGGGGGTGTTGAAGTGTATAAATGGATTGCACTAGCCCTTTCCATCAGTTCGGACTTTTGGTTGCGTTGGCTAGTGCATAAAGTTTGACACTTTGTAACAACATAATATCAAGATCTAGTCAAGACACAGGACCAGACAATATCCTCGTCGAATTAATATTCTCCTATACACAAGATTAAAATTCAAAATAAAACATACCGCCAGTTCGCCATCATACAAGGAGTCGTCATACACTAAAGAAAAACATCGGTTTTCCCGGATTGTGCATCTATTTATTTTTTTCACCGGAGTACAGCAGACACAATTGTTTTTTCTATATATACAAGAATATTTTGTACACTGTTGGCTTTGCACGGATGACAAGACATCATATTTTGCATGCACCTGGGCACCTTTCACGTGATTTCTGTGCCTGTTTCTACAGCGCTGTACACAGTGTCGTCACTTTAACTTCCCTCGTACCATTTCACGACTCTAGCTCTTTTGGCTAGGAGTAGTAGTATTTCTGAAGCTACGTACTCCGATCCTGCTCATACATACTTTGTCCTTTGGTTTACTTGATGCAACTGCAAGGTCCTATATTTGACTAATAAACCGTGCATTAATTACGTGCATGCAGGAGGGACAGCTTCATCACTCACAGGGCCTTCTGCGACGCCCTCGCCCAGGAGAGCGCGCGGCTGCCGCCCACCGGCCATCTCTACGGCGCCACCGGCGCGGCCAGCATGGCGCTCAGCCTGTCGCATGTGGGCACCTCATTCCAGGACCCCCACGGCCAATACCACCAGGCATCCTCTGACCTACTCCGCTTCGGCGGTGGTGGCGCCGGCGCTGGCGGCATGGCTGCCCGCCTCGACCACCTCCTCTCGTCATCCAGCGCTTCCACCTTCCGCCACCTGCCGCCTCCACATGCACCGGCGTTCAACCTCGGACCGACGACGCAGGAGTTCGGCGACGGGAATAATGGCCCGCATGCTTTCCTGCAGGGCAAGCCGTTCCACGGCCTCATGCAGCTCCCGGATCTTCAGGGCAACGGCTCCGGGGGCACGTCGTCGTCGGCTCCTGGCCTTTTCAACCTCAGCTACATCGCCAACAGTGCCAATAGCTCCGGTACCTCCAGCCACGGCCATGCTAGTCAGGGACACATGGCCAATGACCAGATCAGTGAAGGAGGCGGTGGCGGTGGCGGCGGTGCAGGTTCTGAGAATTCTGGCGCGGCGTTTTTCAGCACCGCGGGTGGAAACTTCTCCGGTGGCGACCACCAGGTTGCTCCTGCCGGGATGTACAATGAGCAGGCTATGATGCTGCCGCAGATGTCGGCGACGGCCCTGCTCCAGAAGGCGGCGCAGATGGGCTCAAGCACGAGCGCGGACGGCGGCTCGTCCATGTTCAGCGGTTTCCTGGGCTCGTCCGTCCCGCAGGGTCGCGGACCTATGGTCGACCAGGGACAGATGCACCTGCAGAGCCTGATGAACTCCCTGGCCGGTGGTAACCATGGAGGCGGGATGTTTGGCGGCGGCAACGGCCGGGGCATGATTGATCCGAGGCTGTATGATATGGATCAACACGAGGTGAAATTTAGCCAGGGCCGTGGTGGCAGCGGCGGTGGCGGTGACGGCGACGTGACGCGGGACTTCCTCGGCGTGGGTGGCAGAGGGGATATGATCAGAGAGATGTCAGTGGCCAGAGGGGAGCACCATAGTGGCGGTAGCGACATGAGCTTCTTGGAGGCCGAGATGAAGTCGGCCTCGTCGCCCTTCAACGGAGGCAGGATGCAGTGATGAGCTTAATGGTAGAAAGGCGTTAAGTTTGCTTAAGTAAGCTCGTTCTTCTAGTGATCGATCGAGTCGTGAACTTGGGAAGCATGCATGCATGGAAGAAGCTGTTTACAACTTTGCATACATACATGGCAGCACAAATGTTTTACTTGCCAGAGTAAGGTTGAAATTCCTCCATGGATAATGACAGGTTTGTTGGGTATGCATGGGCTTCTTCCACCAAATCAAGAAAGGTAGATCAAGTGTACCTGTTAATGTTTTGTTACTGCAGTTGAATCTTGTTAAATGTAATTGGATTAATTCATGCCGGCCCGGGAGAGATAGTTGCATATACCATAAGGTTTTTGTAGCTCGCTTTGAGGGATGGTCAAAACTTGATCGTGCGCCTCTACTCAATCTCTTTTCTTTCTTACTCCTTATTTCTCAGAAATAATGCCATTGATTATAATCGTAGCCCACATAGTGCTATGGATTGTCTGTGTATTTGCTCACGGGTGTTTATGTTAAGGTTCTCCATACATCTTACAGTATTTCCGGGCAAGATAAAACCACGCACCATCAATTTTTCTATTGTCATGTGGCAGATTTTGATGATGCTGTTTGGATGCCTGGTGGTGTTGCCTGACGGCCTGTTGCTAGTCAGTGACACCGTTTTTTCCTGGTTTTTTTTTATTATGTTTCTGTTGTAGTTTCTCTTGAACTCCTAGCCTTGAGTGTTAGCTCTCCGGCGGCACTCGGTAGTCTTTTTTCTTTTCGCTTTTGCACCTATGCTGGTCTGTGTTTTCGTTATCAATATTGATAATGAAAATCGATCCTGTGGGGGTTGCTTGGAAAAAAAGATGTTGATGATACTAAAATCTTGTGCTCCATCTCTGATTTAGCTTCCACAATAATATTCGACTATAGTTACATGAAAACAAAATGCCAGCATTTCCTCATTTGAGCTATCTAAGCATAATAAAGAGTTAATATCCTCTACAAACTTTTTTTCTGACTTGAATTAGGAGCCAGATCAGCTGGATTGTAATACTCGACTCAATTGTATTATTCAGAGGAGATCTAAATATAGAAAGGTTACAGTGACATGCAGAGAGAGAGAGAGAGAGAGAGAGAGAGAGAGAGAGAGAGAGAGAGAGAGAGAGAGAGAGAGAGAGAGAGAGAGAGAGGGGGGGATTGTGATCCTATAGATCAGGATAAGACCTAGGACTAGGATTCGGTTACAAAGAGTACCATTACAATACGTGATACATGTACATGTTCAACACCCCCGCAGTCGGAACTACACATGAGGTGATGTTCAGGTTGGCTCAGAATTCTTGAAATAGCACGGTTGGCGGCCCCTTGGTGAAAATGTCAGCATACTGACAGCTGGTCGGTACATGAAGGAATTTGGCTTCTCCGAGGGCGACGCGATCACGAACGAAATGCAGGTCAATTTCAGCGTGTTTGGTCCTTTGATACTGCACATGATTGGAGCTCATGTACATGGCGCTGACGTTGTCGCAATATACCACGGTTGCTCGAGACGGTGGGTGGTGAAGCTCCTGTAAAAGCTGGCGTAACCAGCAGGATTCGGCAATGCAATTTGCAATGGCACGGTACTCGGCTTCGACACTTGAACAGGACACAGTGTTTGGACGGCGAGAAGACCAGGAGATCAGATTAGTGCCAAGGAAAACACAAAACCCTGAGGTAGATTTCCGAGTGTCGGGGCAGCCGGCCCAATCGGCATCGGAGTATGAAATGAGATCCATCGAAGAGTTTTTTTTTGTATTTGGAGCCCAAAATGATATGTGCCACGTATGTAGCGGAGAATCCGTTTGAGGAGCTGAAAATGAGAGTCTCGAGGGGCGTGCATGAAGAGGCAAATTTGTTGGACGGCATAGGAGAGGTCAGGCCGAGTGAGGGTTATGTATTGGAGAGCTCCGGCGAGGCTGTGGTAGAGGCAAGGGTCAGAAAAGGGAGACCCATCGGTGGCGGAAAGTTTGGATTGTGTGTCTATGGGAGTCGATATAGGATTGCAATTGAGAATATATGCCTTTTCCAAAATTTCTAAAGCATATTGTTGTTGGGAGAGGAACAAACCATCGTGTGTGCGATGCACATTGATGCCAAGGAAATGGTGAATGTCGCCAAGGTCACTCATGGAGAACTCATGTTTGAGGGACTCAATGATGGTGGTAAGGAGTGTGGTGGTGCTAGAGGTGAGGATGATATCATCAACATAAACTAGGAGGTATGCAATAGAGGCACCATGACGAAATACAAATAATGATGAATCACTTTTTGAGGCCGAAAAACCAATGGATGTAATGAAGGTGGTGAAGCAAGAAAACCAAGCACGAGGGGCTTGTTTGAGCCCGTAAAGTGATTTGTTTAGACGACAAACATGAGTAGGGAGTGAGGAATCGACAAAGCCAGATGGTTGTTCACAGAAAACAGTTTCGGCAAGATGACCATGGAGAAAGGCATTTTTGACATCCAACTGATGCATGGGTGCATGGTGGCAATGCTAAGAACAAGGCGAATGGTGGACGGTTTCACAACCGGGCTAAAGGTCTCACCATAATCCACACCTTGTTGTTGAGTGAAGCTGCGAACCACCCAGCGAGCCTTGTAGCGAGCGAGGGAGCCATCGGGGTGAAATTTGTGCCGGAATATCCACTTTCCAGTCACCACATTGACACCTGCAGGACGAGCAACAAGAGACCAAGTATCATTCCGCATTAGTGCATTATATTCATCCATCATAGCATCGTGCCAATTTGGATCCTTGAGAGCAGATTTCTATGTGGCTGAAATAGGTGAGATGGCGGTAGAGGAAGATGTGGTGTTGAGAGAAAAATGTTGCTTAGGCATGAAATAACCAGATTTGGCGCAGGTGTGCATTGTGTGTGGGTTCTGGGGTGGTTGTACCGTAATAGATCGGGGTGGCAGCTATCGGTCACGTGGCGGGTTGGGATTCGTGGCAGGTGGGTTGGAGGGCCTGGGAGCGGCAGGCGAGACTGATCCGGTCGGCTGGATGGGAGTGGTGGCTGGTGGGTTCGGGGACAACGCATCGCCTAGGAGTGCGGTGCGGTGTGGGCGGGTGGGGGAAGTGGATGGTGATTGTCCACGCGGGAAGGCGGAGTGGCGATATGGTGGGCTTGGTTGGGACGCGAGAGGCGAGGCAGGACCAAGTGATGTCAGGGAAGGAAGATGGGCGCCGGGTGGCGTGCGGGATGTGGCGGAGGCAGCTGGAGACCGGTACAAGGTGGGTTTGGGTGGGATCCCGGAGTGGATGGCGGGGGCAGGTGGGGCGCGCAACAGATCGGGTGCGGCAGGGGTGTGTTCCTCCGGATTTCCTGCGGCCAGGACTCTGCAATCAGGAGAAAAATAGGGAAAGGTAGTTTCATCAAATACGACATGCCGCGATACAATAACACGTCGAGTGGTCAGGTCGAGACACATATATCCCTTATGCTCGCGGGGGTATGATGACCCACAAGTATAGGGGGTGTATCGTAGTAATTTCGATAAATTGGAGTGTCGATCCCAACAAGGAGCAGAAGTTGTTGACTAGTGGTATGGAGCAGGAAATATCTGTAAATACTTAGCAAACGGATTTTTAGGGGGTTTTGATAAAGGAAGAAAATAAAGTG
The DNA here is from genome assembly GCA_916181665.1 of Avena sativa. NCBI lineage: Eukaryota > Viridiplantae > Streptophyta > Magnoliopsida > Poales > Poaceae > Avena > Avena sativa. The sequence goes on along the minus strand of OV702284.1, from coordinate 261,297,513 downwards.
CAAGTAAATAAAGACAGCAAATAATTGTAGCAAGTGGCCTAGTCCTTTCTTAGAAAAGGACAAGCCGGTGGAAATACTTATGAGGACCAAACGTTCTCGAGGACACATGGGAATACTGTCAAGTGCTTTCATTTCATATAGTTGATTAATCTTCTTTGGTTTGATAAGTGTTGTGTGGGTGAACCTGTGCTAATATACCGACCTTACTTGGACTAATACATACTTGTGATTAAACCCCTTGCAAGCATCCGCAACTACAAGAAAGTAATTAAGATAAAAACCTAACCACAACCTTAAACTCTGAGATCCTACACTCCCTTGTGCAAAGATTTTCTAACGGGGGTTCAGGTTTCTGTCACTCCGGCAACCCCACAATTAGTAGCCAAATACACAATACATTCCCCTAGGCCCATAAATGGTGAAGTATCATGTAGTCGACTGTTTTCAACTAATAAGAAAAACCTTATTTTGAGCAAAGCAAGCCTAAGCTACACCTAGCCAAATCCATATAAATGTTAGATACTACTATTCTACCATAATATCACTTGCCAATACAATTCAAATGTATTGACCCTTGTGGCTATAACTTATTATGTTGCAGGTTTGTTTGATGTTAGTGAAGTTTGTTGAGTAGGGATTACAAGTCTACAACCAACATGATTGTCTGTGGCACTTGAAGATGAAGGACTCTATGCTATATAATTATATCTGCTGCATTATAATGAGATAGCCATATGAGCTATGTAAGATGTAATGAATTATTTTATTCCTGGTTATAAGTTGTAATATGACCTTTGTTTCTTGATATTAAATATTAAACTGTGGATGCTAGCTATTCGATCCAGGGACTAGCATTGTAAACACAGGGATCTCTACCTTATCAGGTTGGGACCTCTACATCGACGTTCACATGACACCACTAAAAGAATAGCACCACAACTTAAATATTAAACCATTGAATAATACATCAACACAATTCCACTACTAACAACATGACTTCTCCCATGTCCTCAAGAACTAAACGAACTACTCACGATACATCATATGGATCAAGATCAGAGATGATATAATGATGGATAACAATCTAAACATAAACAATAATTCAATGGTTCCACTCATAAGCATTAACTACAATAGTAATCAATACCGGGAAAGTTTCTCCTAAGAACTATGCAAGATTCAACACAATTGTTACAGAGGGATGGTGTGGATGATGATGATGATCCCGGTGAAGTCTAGCTTGATGACGGTGTTGATGGCAACGTTCTCCCCTCTCTGGGAAGGAATTTCCCCGACAGAAATCTGTCTGCCGGAGAGCTCTTTCTCTCTCTGTAGTTTCCGCACCGCAGAGGCGGCGGAATCTTTCTGTGGTCGCCCTCTGAACTTTAGGGTTTCATGAGGAAGATATAGGCGAATGGGCGGAGCCAGAGGTGGGCCAGGGTGGCCACACCCCCTGTAGGCGCAGCCCAGGGTGGCCCGTGCCTAGGGGTGTATGGGCCCCTGTGGCCCAACTCCGCCTCCCCTTCTGGCTTCCTTCGTCTTCTGGAAAAATAGAATTTTCCATGTTTTTTCTTGTATTTTTCTGATCTTCGTGAAAATTGCATCTAGACACCGCTTTTTCGATCAGAATCCTGACTTCGACAGTTCATCCTCCAAGAATCATCCAACATGCAAAAACAAATAAAATAACATAAGTATCACCTCTTAATAAGGAATATATCAATTAATAGAAGCAAATTATGATATAGAATAGAGATTCAAATTGGACGTATCAACTCCCCCAAGCTCAGACCTCGCTTGTCCCCAAGCGAAAACTGAGCTAAGTAAACATGTCCACATGTTTATGAAGTGAAGTATCGATAAAAAGAATACGGACAAGAAGCATCACACTTACCAATACACAACTCATAGTAGAAAGCAACTCACCATTATATAACTTAACTTGCAACAAGTATGGGAGTCACAATAAAGATAAATCATAATTGGGAATGGCAAACTTTGTTCTTGGTCAGGAAACGGTTGGTAAACAGTTTTCAAGCAAAGCTTTTTGTAAAGAAATTTATAACAGGAGTACTATTTGCTCAAACATAAAAAGCTTTCACAATGATGCCTTTCAAAGTAATACTCATTTAGATAAGAGTCTTGTGCAAACAACGAAGATAAGGAAACTTAGGCATGGCTTTTTTTCAATGTGCAAGTTTCCACCATGATTAGGCATGGCTTAGGCTAGCGGCCCAGGCGTTTCTCTAACACACATACATAACTCCATGGACTTACAAGCTCCCCTTTTATTTCACATCGACGACATCCGCAAACAAAACAGCATGATATCAACTGGGTAGATATTTACAAGTGTTCAAAGCCTTCCCCGTGATAGCACGGTTCTGCTAATCCCAACGTATAGGTGCAAGCATATACAACTTCGATGACACAATGGTTCAAGTTTATTAGGGGCAAGAAAATAAGGTGTGCCATCAAGTTCGTGATATATTTAATAACTAGTTTTCACATAACAAAATATTTTTTAATTTGAAAGATAGATGAAGCTTGAGAATATACTTGGAATAGCAATAATGCTAATAGGTAGATATGGTGGACACAAATGGCACATGTTTTGGTTTAAAGGATTGGATGCACGAGAAGTAATCCCACTCAGTACAGGTTTTTGGCTAGCAAGGCTGGGTAGCAAGCAAAAGAGTTGAAGGAAACAAACAAACATACAAGTGATAAAGCCAAACATGCAATCTTCCTTGAAGTCACAAAAGATCTTAACCAAAGAATACTAAGCTTATGAGCCAATCAGGAAGGAAAGAAAATGATATAAAATACCCGTAAGCTTTTCTCTTTTCCTTTCAAACCTCAAAAAGTGTTGCTACTGACCAGAGCTTGGTTTGCCAAAACCACTTTAGATCTACTTGATGCTCCCAAAGTGATACCAATACTGATCAACAAGATCAATCATATAATAGAGATTGCAAACTAAAATAAAAAGTGCAAAAAGTAAAAGATGAAACTTCTCATTAATATTCCATAAAGGCACTCACACCAAAGGATACATAGATAACCAACTAAAGGAGATATACTTCCACAATGCAAACCAACATGTATGATAACTTCTCTATTCAAGATATGACTCTACTAAAAAGCTAAAAAGATAAAAGATAATGATGTGATACCGCGGCACTCCCCCAATCTTGGAACAAGCCAAGGGGATGCCAAAACCTGCTGATGAATTACTCCTTCGATGGTGATGTTCCCTTGATAAGATTTTCAATCAGCTTCCTCAAATCCTCAATCTCAAAGGTAGAGTACGAGTCAACTCCGAATTATGCTCAATGCAGTTCATGATCAGGTCGGACCGAGAATCCTAGTCCTTGTTATTCTTTCCCCCACTCTTCCTCCTTAGAGTGTTCCTTCCCTGCATGGTTAGAACGAGGCATATCCCAACTAGAGGGCAACTTCCCTTTGGGAATCTTTTGGAATTGCTTCTCATGTATAAGAGTATGGAAGGGGTTCTTGGTACGTGGAGGAAGTGACCGTGGAGCGAGGCAATGACTCAGAGGTTTCCTCCTATAGACATCCGTGTTGTCCTCCTGAGCTTGATAGGGTTTGCCACCACTCCAATGCTTGCGACGGTAGAGCGGGTGTCCAGATGCTCGTCCTCCTTCACGTCCTCTTCATCCCCAACCAAGATCTCCTCTTCCTTGGGGTTCTGAGGATCACTTCCACGGCCTTCTTGCCCTTGTCGTTGGCGGAGACCATGGTGCCTCTAAACTTGAGAAAATTTCCTGACAGAAACAAATCGAAACGAAAACACGACGAGAACACGATATACAAACCTCGGGGGATCCGGGGGTATATTATGAAGTTTTACTGCATAAGGAAGGTACTATGTGAAAACGGGGCGGAGACGGACTCCAGGGGGCTCACACCCCTTGGTGTGCGACCAGCTAGGGCCCGTGCCACTGGTGGGTGTGGCCCACCCGGGCTCCGCCTCCTCTTTTTCTTCTCATAACCTTCCATATGGAATAAAAACATCAAAAATATAAAGAAAAAGGTTTTTCGCGAACCTTCTGTTTTCACCACTTTTACCTATTTGGAAGCGAACTCTGCAGATTCCTTCTCTCCAACACTTGAAAGTTCCTAACATACAAAGCCTCAAACAAAACTTTATTAGCAACATTAGTGTATGCAAAAACAATAAACCTTTGGGTTCAAACTTCAACTGAAATCCAACAATAAAAAATCTACTGAAGCAACTTCTTTCAAAAGCCCAAAAGAATCTGAAAGGAAATCGATTTAAGAGGCAAATGCAAATGATGGCAGAAATCTGTCAAAATAGACCAGCAGGTAAAGATTGATTTTTTCGAAAATCTTCTGTTGCTCAAATAAAAAAGTGTAAAACTAATGAAAGTTGGACAACAACTTGGGGCATAAACACATATAATTACAGCTCCATCCGAAATACTGAGCTCCTTAACAAATTTTTACAATGCAGCACAAAAAAGTTCCCAGGACAACAACTCTCCCAACTCCTTTACTTCTCACAAGTGGTTGATCTTGACACAAAAACCAAACAAAAAGGATAAGGAGCGGTTATTACAGAGGTAATAACTTCCAAGACTCAATAAAACTATTGGTTTATCTCCCAAGAAGTACTTTTCTTTAATGCCTTTAAGTTAGGCTTGATAATTTCAAAGATGCTCACATAGGAGATATAGATTGAAGTGAAAGAGAGCATCAAGAAACAAATATCCAACACATTTGAGTATAACCCACTTCCTATGCAAGGGAGTCTCATGAGAAAACAAATTATTGAAACAAAAGGCTACTAGCATAGGAAGACAAAACAAGTGCAACTTCAAAGCTTTCAACATAAAGCGAGGGAAACTTAATACTATTGAGATGCAGAAAACCATGTTTTCCTCTCTCATAATAACTTTTGGTAGCACTTTGAATAAAGTTGAAAATATAACTGTCACAAGAAACAACTTTATCATTAGAATGAGTATACTTACAATCATCAAAAAGAGGTCTAAGGTCATAAACTGGATCAATAGAAGCAAGTTGCTCAACCCTGAAATCCTCATTAGGCAATTCATTTTCATAAGGAGCTTTAGCAAATTTGGAAAAGTTAAACTCATAAGCTTCTCTATCAAAATTAGTTAAAACTTTCTCCTTATTACAATCTATAATAGCTTCACAAGTATTCAAGAAAGGTCTACCAAAAATGATAGGACAAGTTTTACTAGCTGCTGAACTAAGCACTAAAAAATCTGCAGGATACTTAATCTTACCACAAAGGACTTCCACATCTCTTACAATGCCAATAGGGAAAATGGTTTCCTTATTAGCAAGGTGAATAACCACATCAATGTCCTCAAGTTCATAAGGACCAATTTCATGCATAATTTATCTGTTGAGCTCATAAGGAATAGCACTAGAACTAGCACCAATATCACACAAACCATAATAGCAATGATCACTAATTCTTACAGAAATCACAAGGACACTAGTTTTCCTAGCTTTACTAGGACGAGAGACAATATTACATGCTTCTTCCAAAATACAATGTGCCCATCTTCTACATTTTTAGTGACATTTTCTTTCACAATGGCTACTACAGGTTCAATGTTTGGTTGCTCATCAGTTTCCACAGTTTTCTTTGTACTTTTGCTAACCACATTAGCTATGATAGAATGTTCCTTTACCTTAGCAGGAAATGGGATTTTCTCAATATAAGGTTTAGGCAAAATAGGATCAATAGTACAAACTTCAGTGCTTCTAACAGGAACATGATTAACAACATCTTTATAAGGTGCATGGTACTTGTTCCACTTCGTTTTAGGAATCTCAATATAAGAGGAAAAGGCATTAAAACAATTGGCAATACTTTGAGAATCAAGGCCATACTTAGTACTAATATCATGAAAGTCATCAGTTCCCATAAAATATTTAATGCATTCACAATCATAATTTATACCTGACTTTCTTCCTTTGTCATTCTCCCATGCTTCAGTGTTCTCTTGAATAAGGTCTAGAAGATCCCATTTAGCTTCTTCCTTCATACGTGTGAATGATCCGGCACAAGAAGCATCCAGTAAATCTTTATCATGAAGAGAAAGCCTAGCATAAAAGTTATTGATAATAATATTGTTAGGGAGTTCATGAATATGGCATTTAAGTATTAGTAACTTCAATCTCCCCCAAGCTTGAGTTGTACTCTCTCCATCACGAGGCCAAAAGTTATATATCATATTTCTATCCTTATGTATCTCACTGGGAGGATAGAATTTAGAATAAAAGAGAGATGTCATTTCCTCCCATTCCATGGATTGTCCATTCTTCAGCAGCTTATACCATTCTTCAGCTCTTCCTTTCAATGATATAGAGAGTAACTTCTTCTTCACCTTTTCAGTTGGGATACCTGCACACTTAAACAACCCACATAATTCATGGATAAAAAGCAAATGATCACCAGGATGGACAGTTCCATCCCCAATATAATAATTATCCATAACACGATCAACAATTCTTGTAGGTATCTTAAAAGGATCTATCTCAACAGGTGGTGGTTCATCTACTACCCTAACAGTGGTAGTAGCTTTACCAAGCTGGAAACCAAGTGGGTTATCCATATTGGAAACAAAGTAACAAACATAAATAAAAAGCAATATTCACAGTAGAAGTTTCCTTTACCAGTTCCACTCTTCAATAGCGCTTCACTCCCCGGCAATGGCGCCAGAAAATAGTCTTGATGACCCACAAGTATAGGGGGTGTATATGTAGGGGTTCGTAGCATGGAACACAAAAAATTTCTACCGCATGAACACACAATAAAGATCTAATCTATGATCAAGACAAGATCTATCTACTAGATTGTAGCAACGAGTCGATAGAATACTAACCCTCGAAGATCCAAAGCGGTTAACGAGAGCAGATTCTCGTGGGTGATGTAGTCGTACACTTCCGATCTCAAGATCGCGTAGACGATCCTTCCGGCGCTGCGTTCCGGCAGCGCTTCCGCAGTCGGTCACACATTCGGTACTCGATGAAGACCTTCCTCTCCCTTGTTCCAGCAGGCAGCGGAGGTTATAGCACTCTCCTCGTGATTCTGGCAGCACCACGGCGTGGTGTCGGAAGTAGAGGGGAGATCTCGCAGGGCTTCGCCTTAAGCCGGAGCGAGTATGGTGGAGTATGAGAGAGGCCTTGGTGATCTAGGGTTTAGAGGCACCAAGGGGAGGGGTGTAGCCGGCGTCTAGGGTTTGGGGAACCCCAACTTGGCGACTTGGGAGGAAGCCCTAGGCAGCGGCAGCAGGAGGTGGTGGTGCCAGGAGCTAGGGTTTTGGGTGCAGGGAGAGGGGGAGCCCTACCCCTCCTTATATAGGAGGGGAGAGGCGGTTTGGGGAGGAGGGAGTCCTCCTCCAACTCCTCCTCATGGCCGGCGGGTGGGAGGGAGTGGGACTTCCTCCCCAAGTAGGTTTCCTACTCTCCCTCCACCAAGCAAACTTGAGATTTGACTTTTTCAAATTGGCGTTTGACTTTCAAACTTCGATTTGATTTCTTCTCTTTATTTTTCCCAGCCAAGTGACCTAGTACATGATGCAACCATTCCACATTGTCATGACACATCCATGTACCCTTCCCCTCGGGAGTGCTGGACCTTCCGGACCCTTCTAGAACATTCCCGATGAAAACACCGGAATCATTCCCGAACTCTGAAACAGGACTTTCCTTATATGAATCTTATTCTCCGGACCATTCCGAATCTCCTCGTGATATCCCGGATCCCATCCGAGACTCCGAACAACATTCGGTCTCTTACTCATCATTCCATAACTACTCAACAACGTCGAATCCTTAAGTGTGTCTCCCTACGGTTCGTGAATTATGCGAACATGACCGAGACACTTCTCCGATCAATAACCAATAGAGGAATCTGGAAAGTCATATGGCTCCCACATATTTCTATGATTACTTTGCGATCGATTGAACCACTTACATACGATACCAATTTCCCTTTGTCTCACGATAGTTTACTTATCCGAGGTTTTGATCGTCGGTATCTCTGCATACCTAGTTCAACCTCGTTACCGGTAAGTACTCTTTTCTCGTTCCCGTGATATGTGATCCCTTGTGAACCAGTCACATGCTTGCAAGCTAATTGGATGACATTCCACCGAGAGGGCCCAGAGTATATCTATCCGTCATATGGATGGACAAATCCCACTCTTGATCCATGTGCCTCAACACATACTTTCCGAACACTCAATGCCACCTTTATAGCCACCCAGTTACGGTGTGGTGTTTGATGTCATCAAAGCATCCTTCCGGTGATGGTGATTAACATGATATCATGGTCGAAGGAATTAGGTTACTATGTAATAGAAAGCTTATAGCAAATGAACTATATTAAATGACTTGATCTTTATGCTACGCTTAACTATAGGAGTATGTCCATCATATCATTCTCCTAATGATATGACCCTATTGTTAATAACATCTCTATGTTCATGATCAGGAAACCATGATCATATATCAACCAACAAGCTAGTTTAACAAGAGGCTTTACTAGGGACTTTTATGTTTACAAATCACACAAGTATTAATGGTTCCGCCTAATACAAATATAGCATGGTATGTAAACATTTATCATAAGCATGAAGATATGATAATAACCACTTTATTATTGCCTCTTGGGCATATCTCCAACAGTCTCCCACTTGCACTAGAGTCAATAATCTAGTTTCAAACCTTTGTGTATTCAACACCTATGTCTTTCTGGTGTTGTATGTACACAATTGCTAGTGGTCAAATGATCTCCGGATCTGACACTTCCAGGTCCGTGTGTAATTGCATGTCTTTGCGTCTCTACGCATCACTCATTCTCTAATGAGATGGTTTTGTATAAATTTGGTCCTTTGGTGAGACCTTTAGTTCTTTGGGGTTAAAACATGTTGATAATATTGTCTTACAATATATCTTCATAATATTATCCCGATGTGAAGTACACCTAGTTTGATAACAAACTACTTGACACAAATGCCCTCTTTAACTGCTATAATAGCAGTCATATATTTAGCCTTCTGTTGTAGTATCTATCACAATGTCTTAACTTTGGAACTCATCCAAATCCATTATGGAACTTACTTTCAATTATATTGTGCCACCCTTAGTTTAGATTGAGATAAACTTAATTTGTACTTTGTGACAAAACTAGTATCAATGTAGAACTTTTACAGTGAACTAACATTCTATTTGCCACTTCTACAAAATTATATACTCTTAGTTCTTCCAAAAGATCATAAGAATATCCTTACTATCGTCCAATTATCATCTTATGAATCATTCTGGTATATGCTCATAACATTTAGAGCATAGGACATATCTGGATTTGTACACATCACAGCATGATTGATAAAATACTCTTTGTGTTTTTATCTATCAAGTATCAAAATACTTAAATATTTATTCAATCCTTCCTGTGCAACAAGAACCTTTCTATATTGAACTCATTCAATATCTCATCTATGTACTTCTGGCACAGCCATATTGGCGTCATAATTTATCCATATAGACTTTGATGCCAAATATTCGGGTTCTGCCTAAGTCTTTCATCGGGATGAAATTCTTAATATGTGTTAATAAAAGACACATCATTTCCAATCAACAATATGTCTTCCACATAATGTATTAGAAACATGTCTTAGCGCTCCCACTTAATTTCTTGCAAATGCAATCATCTTCATCGTCTCCGACGAATTTAAACTCGTTTAACAGTTTCATCATAGTGAAGATTCCAACTCCGCAATGCTTACTTCAACCATTGAAGTTTGCATATGTGAATTAACAAAACCCTATAGACCGTGTTTTGCACATGTCCTAGGTACCAATTCTATTAGAAGAACTTGTTTTGCTTATTCAACTACCATATAACAAAATTATATGTAGTGGTTGCTACATTAATCCGTCTAGACTAAATATCGTTATGAAAGTTCAAATCTTGTCATAGTCAACCTTTGAACATTGTTGTGAACTCTTTCCCAACATGTCGACTATTTCATAGATGTGAAACATCCATGTCTATTTCTTTATAGATTCAAAACACGACTGTAAGGTCTTACACCTTTATCGAGGGTCCTTTCAAGTTTAAAGCTTGATTTCTCGTGTATGGAACTATCACGGATTTTATGGCTTCAAGCCATCTGACGGATTCAGGGCCCATCATCGCTTCTTTGCATGTAGTCCTTTCATTATTCTAAAATAATGATTCAACCCTCAAATCTTGGTATTTGATTGTTTACCTGACCTACTTGGTTCAATAGAAACTTTGACCTCCGTAACCACAACCTTTTGAGTCACGTGAGCCATGAGCATTGTTGCTGCCTCCGGAACACTTTTCGGCGCTGCGCAACTTTGCACATATAGCTAAGGTTCTTTTAAACTTATCAAAGTTCTATTGTCCTCCCACTTATCTTTTCATGAAAAATTCCTTCTCAAAGAAACTTGACGTTCTAAGCGACAAACATTTTTGTCTCCGATTTTATGGAGGAATATTTAACAGTTATTCGAAATAACACACAAAGACAGGTTCATCCGACTTTGGTTGCAAACATCTTTCTTATGCATAGCATACCAATGTTTAAGAAAGGACAACTTGGGTTTAATTCCAAACCATAACTTTATATGGTGTCATTTCAACGGATTATGATGGAGCTCTTTTCAGTGGGAAAACGGTAGTCTCTAAAGCTTTTAATATTTTAAATATAATGACAGTTTTATGAATTACACCTTTGATCTTACCATGTCAAACAAGGTTTAATTACATATCTCGAACGCTCCATACTCTTATGGTGTTTCGGGAAATGCAAGTCCACGGAATGATTCCTTAAATCTTAGGTATTATGCTAAACTTGTAACTCAAATATCTTCCTTTATGATCTTACCATAAACTATTTATATTCTTGTTACAATGATTTTGCACTTCATCTTGAAAGTCTTTGAACTTTTCAAATTTTTCATACTTCATCCTTATTAAGTAAATATTTATATATTCACTCAAATTTTCGGAGAAAGCATATGAAGTTGAAATCCATCGCTGTTGACTACACATAATTGTTCAACGGGATGGAGTGGAGATGATGGTGTGGATGATGATGATGATCCTGATGAAGTCTATCTTGATGACGGTGTTGATGGCGACGTTCAAAGGAATTTCCCCAACAGAAATCTGTCTGCCGGAGAGCTCTTTCTCTCTCTGTAGTTTCTGCCCCGCAGAGGCGGCGGAATCTTTATGTGGTCACCCTCCAAACTTTAGGGTTTCGGGAGGAAGATATAGGCGAAGGGGCGGAGCCAGAGGTGGGCCAGGCTGGCCACACCCCCTGTAGGCGCGACCCAGGGTGGCCCGCGCCTAGGGGTTGTGGGCCCCCTGTGGCCCAACTCCGCCTCCCCTTCTGACTTCCTTCGTCTTCTGGAAAAATAGAATTTTCCATGATTTTTCTGGTATTTTTGTGATCTTCACAAAAATTGCATCTAGACGCCGCTTTTTCCATCAGAATCCTGACTCTGGCAGTTCATCCTCCAAGAATCATCCAACATGCAAAAAAAATGAAATAACATAAGTATCACCTCTTAATAAGGAATATATCAATGATTAGAAGCAAAATATGATATAGAATAGTGATGCAAATTGGACGTATCAGGGTAGCCCAAGAAGATGTAGTGGGAGGAGCGGGGGGGGGGCGAGTTTATGGGGAGTGGTGGCGATGAGGCTGGGATTGCACAAACACCCAAATACACGGAGGTGACCGTAGGACGGTGCGACACCGTAGAGCATAAAATGAGGTGTGTTAAATTGGATGGCATGTGATGGGCGAAGGTTGAGAAGGTGGGTGGATGTATGGAGAGCCTCAACCCAAAAGGGAGGTGGTAAGTGGGCTTGGACGAGAAGTGTACGGACAATGTCATTTGTTGTGCGAATGAGGGGTTCGGCTTTTCCATTTTGGGGAGAGGTATGTGGGCATGGCAATCGAAAACAAACACCACGGTGAGCAAAGAAGGCTCGAAGAGAGGAGGTGAGAAACTCGCCACCGTTGTCACATTGCAAGCAAAGAATGGGCATTTGAAATTGAGTGAGCATGTAGTCAAAGAAATGTTGGATAGTGGCACATGTGTCCAATTTATTTCTAAGAGGGAAAGTCCAAGATTAATGGGTGTAATCATCAAGTATAACCAAATAATATTTATATCCTCAAAATCTTATAATGGGAGATGTCCATAAATCGCAATGAACTATTTGAAATGCAGTGATAGTGTGAGAGGTGGAGGTGGGAAAAGGTAATCTAGTTTGGAGGCCTAAATGACAAGCCTCACAAAGGGGGGAGAGCTAGGGGAACTTTTATTACATTGCAGAAAATCCAAAGGTAAATGAGATGTGGTGGAGGAGCTCGGGTGCCCTAGTCGCCGGTGCCACAAGTCGCTGGTAGAGATGGAGAAGCCGTTGGTGGTGTCTTAGATCCGAAGAATGGGTACAAATAACCATCAATATTGGAGCGGAGGAGGAGGGTCTTGGTATGGAGATCCTTCACAGAAAAGCCAAACGGGTCAAACTCAATGGAAACTGAATTATCACGTGTAAATTTGCTAATGGAAATGAGGTTATTAACAATAGTGGGAGAGACAAGCACGTTTTGTAAATGAAGAGGTAGGGATGAGATTTTGACATTGCCTACAGCTATGATGGGGAGACGGGATCCACTGCCAACAATAATATGAGGAGAATTATTCTCTAAGTTCGAGTGATAAGAGGTCAAGTTACCAATACTGCCGGTGACGTGCGATGATGCCCCTGAGTCCATGTGCCACTCCGGTTGCTGGTAGGAGGTGGTATTGCTGACTGCGTCGTGGATCATGGCTGCATGGTCGAAGGAGTATGGTGCAGGAGCGGGCTTCGAGGAGGAAGTAGCATAGGAGGGCGAGGCGGGGCCATACATGATGGGGTAGGCGTGGTACGGCGCGCCCGGGCGTGTACCGAGCACGCTCGATGCGTTCGAGGGAATCCAGGGAGCACGAGCCGGCGGGAACGGGGTGCCTATCAGGGCGAAATAGTCGAACTAGGGTTGCTGCTATTGTGCATGCCCGCGCCTGCCGCCGGAGCCACCGCCGGACCAGGTTTGCTGCTATTGGGCATGCCCGCGCTGGCCCGAGGAGTCGTTGTTGCTATGGCTAGCATGTTGCCCTCGTCCGTCGTTTCCGTTGCTGTTCTGGCCGTGCACATAGCCTGGAATAGGGTTCTTACCTTTGTAGTTGGGGCTGACGTAGCCGGGCGGCTGAGGTTGAGGCGGACCGCCACAACCGCTGTCGCCGTCATGAGGTGGAGTGGCCTGTCCACCACCGTCGCCATGAACGACCAGGGCCTGAGCGCTGGCGTGCTTCTGCTTGTCGTCATGTTCGGCCTCAATGAGTTGAAGGCGGGAGCACGCATCGATGAAGGACGGCAGGGGCTTCATTCTCTTGATGATCTCGGTCTGCATCTCGAACCCCTCGCCGATCCCGTCCAGGAACTGGAGGGTGAGGTCCTTGTCGGAGAGCGGCCGGCCGATGGTGGCCAGATCATTGGCGATGGTTTGCATCTTGCTTTCGTAGAGCGCGATCGTCATGTCGCCGCGGGGCGAGCTCCGCAGAGCCTTGCTAAGGAAGAGGTAGCGAGATGCCTCGTTATCAAGGAAGAATCGATGCAGCCGTGCCCAAGTCGTGGATGCCAAGTCGTCGGGGCCCTGAACAAGGTGATGCAGGTCCTCCGTGAGGGTGGCCATGAACCACAGGGATATGTGGATGTTGACGGCGCACCAGGTGATGTCGGGCTCATGCGGCGCCGCACCCTCGGTGATGTGGTCCACCACCTGGTACATCGTGAGAAGGAAGGAGAGGGTCTGCTTCCACCGAGAGAAGTTTGTGTCGGCGGAGTTGACCTTGAAATTGATGTAGTTGTGTATGTGGATGTAAGGATGGGATGAGATGGGAGAGTTGGGTTGGGTTGGGCATGCAGCGCCGGAGTTGGGAATCATTGGAAGGGATTCGGAAAAGCCGTCGAAGTTGAGAGGGTCGGTGTGCTGGAGAGTTGGTGTTGCACGTGGCCTTGGGATTCGTTGTTCGAGTGGAGTTTGGGGATCGGAGTCAAGGGGATTGATGGTTTGTTGTTGGTTGTTGCTAGAGGAAGGCATGGTGTCTAGAGAGGAGGAATAAGAAGTTGCCGAGGAAGGAACCCACGACTCTGATACCAAGCTGGATTGTAATAATCGACTCAATTGTATTATTCAGAGGAGATAGGTACATACAGTGACGTGCCGAGAGAGAGGGGATCATGATCCTATAGATCAGGATCAGGCCTAGGACTAGGATTCGGTTACAAAGAGTACCATTACAATATGTGACACATGTACATGTTCAACAAGATCGAAAAAGAAGAATGTGTGTTTGATAGGCAAGCATATTTCAGTATCCATGTGGAAGGGGGCAGTGGCTGCTTGTGGATCAATTATTGCAATGTATACCTTTTGTAGAATATTTTGTGCCTCCCCAATGGAATGATCATGAGTATTTGGTCTCTCTCATCTAAATTATTGAGATGCTCGATTAACGGTATGTTTGATTGAACTATAGATTTAAGAAAATCAGTTGTATGATATCTTTCGTGATTGTGAAAAATCGATCATTTGGGGGGTTACTTGGAAAAAAATGTTGATGATGCTAAAATGTTGTGCTCCATCTCTGATTTAGCTTCCACAATAATATTCGACTATAGTCACATGAAAATAAAATTCCAGCATCTCCTCATTTGAGCCATCTAAGCATAATAAAGAGTTAACATCCTCTACAAACTTTTTTTCTAACCATTAGGTACTTTGAGTTCGGTCTGTCTTAAATTAGGAGCCAGATCGAAGAAGAAGAATGTGTGTTTGATAGGCAAGCATATTTCAATATCCATATGGAAGAGGGAAGTGGATGCTTGTGGATTAGTTATTGCAATGTATACCTTTTTGTGGAATATTTTGTGCCTCCCCAAGAGAATGACCATGAGTATTTGGTATCTCTCATCTAAATTATTGAGATACTCGATTAAGGGTATTTTTAATTGAACTTTAGATTTATGAAAATCAGCTGTATGAAATCTGTTGTGAAAAAACTGCTCCATGCTAGCAACTACGGGAAAGGTGAAATTTGTTTAGTTGTAACAATTGCCAACCGGCCATTCAATAGAAAATGTTGTAATGTCCCCCGAGTTCCTCGGAGATTATTTATATCCTAATTTATCATGAAACAACGATTTGTACATTTATAGACATGCAAATGACCATTTTAGGAAGGAATTTTTCATTTCTTAAATATTCTATATATATAGCCTAGAAAAGTGATGTCATAAGACTACTGCAAAAGAAATACGTGTCGTGGTGTTGTCGACAAGTATGCCACGATGAGATGCTCATGGAGAGAGAGAGAGAGAGAGAAGGTGTGTGCGATACGTGGAGCGTCAAGGGCGGTGAGAGACAAGTTACTCATGTTCAGATCTGACAACGATGGCTTGATCATACTCTTGCTATAAACCACTATAATAGAAATAATTTCGCAGTTACAACGAGAGATTGTCCATGCGCTAAGGGCTCCTGTCAGCTAGCTTATATAATGGAACAAGTTCGTGGTTACAAGTCAAGTCCTATCCAGACATGTTATAGAGTTCTAGACTAATATGCAAACTATAATTTGTACTTCAAGGACTAGGTTTTTAGTACAATACGATTGACCATTGCCTTCATATATCCAACTAGACTTGCTTCTTCATCATTAGCACCAGAACCTCCTGGTAAGCTATGGGGTTTACCACCATCTGTGCCCGACCTGGACTTGCTGGAATATTGACATGCTGGTGGTATACCCGTTTGGTATATCGCAACACTAGCCCCTAGAGAACTATAGGATCTTCATACGCCTTGCTAATGAGGTATGGGTGCCTTGTCTTTTAGTTATTCGGCAAGATACTTACAGAATCTTGAAGCTCTCCTAAAATTGAATATCATTTCTCCATCTTGATAGTAAGACAAACAAGTGCTCTCAGGTTGAACGTAAGACAGGAGTTCCCCATGCCATCTTCTTTAGAGAATCTTGTTAGAACCTCCTCGTCTTCGACGTGTCAGCGGTGTGGCATCATAGTCAAACACTTTTCCCCAAAACTCATAGAATATCAGGATCACAATCATAACCATTTTCCCACACATGGAATCTAAAAATCAAGAAGTTGCCGCGATGTGTGGTATTTATTATACATGGTCGTTAACATGTCTCGGTCATCTGTACGAAACTTGCCAACATTCATGAAGGGTTTCACAACAGAAAACAATAAAATTTTCCTAACTAGCGAACACAAAATTATTAAGATTTATCTATGAGTTAATAATGTAACGGGGAGGGGTTTCAATGACATACCATTTACTAAAAGAGTTAGCGTTCATGACGTAGTCGAACGACGTAGCCGACCTCAAGGTCGCGTGATGGCTGTAAAAATAGCCATCTTTTTCCATGTTGAAACATTGTTTTTAATGAAGCAATTGACAATATCCTCTTTAGCTTTATCACTAATGACTAATTATTGCAAAGATACGCAAACCATTGCTTTGAATTGTGTTGTACAGGAAATCACACTTTTTAATGCGAAATCAGGAGCCATAAATGAAGATTTTGAGAAAGTCTACATGGCCCTGAAGCAAACCCCATGCACTAGAGGCCATAATGACCACCAGTATAGGCAGGGCCCACCCTTAACATGTGACGGTGGCTCGTCTCGTCAAACTCTACGACTTTCGTGAAGGCACCTATATATTTCGAGGTCCCAGTCGTCCCGTAGAGGGTCGTTCTTCTTAGGCTGCATCACAACACCACCAAAGAAGATCCACACCATAGTTCATCCCCTCCATCCTCTCTATTAGCCATAGTTATTATCTTGTACTTGAGATCTGAAGGGTTCACAACATAGAAAACAAAAAAATTCCTACGATGGGAACTAAGTACCAAGATCTATATACTAGATACAAACAACGGGCGAATGTATATCTGTAGATAACATACCCTTGAAGACGGATAAAGCTTAACGAGTTGAACTCGTGGTTGATGTAGACGATCTCTTGCCGATCTCAAGATCGAGAGGAAGTCCTAGCAGCGCATCCGTGCTCGCACACACGTACAAGACACCGGGCAACCTCCGCCTCCTCGCTCCAGCGATGCAGCGGAAGCACAACTCTTTCTTGCCGAATAGCCACCGGGAACATGTATCTCGCTAGTCCAAGACCATGGGGGGTAAATACTAGAGGGGGAGAGAGATCCTTCACGAGGAGGTGTGAGTGAGAAGTGAGGAGAGGGGCTCCTTATATAGGGGAGGGGGCAGCCCAAGGGGGTATGGCCGCCGGCCATGGAGGGTGCCCCCACCTCTCCCTCATTCATATGGGTGGACCCTCCACTCACAAAATTCCCCTTCAATTTTCTCCACTCAAATTTCCATTAAATTTCCACCAAATTTAATGCAAACTCTCATTAAATAAAAATCATTTTTTATTAAGAATTTTGTCAATTACGTTAATGACAAACATTCACATATAACCCATTTCTAGTATTCCATTTCACATGCAAAAACACTTTCTGCAATTTCACCCGAAAAACCTGTTTCGGTATCTAGTGAAATAAATTCCTGTGCTTGTTATTCTTTCCGGCATGAAATTTTTGCTCCAATTGGATGTTAGTGTCCCTTAAGTGTGTCACCCTAAGGTTGGCGAATAATGCGGACATGATCGAGACCCTTCTCTGATCAATAATCAGAAGCGGGACCTGGAGATCCATACCGACTCCCACACATTCAAGGATGACTTTCATGTGATCGTCGAAACCTTTTACGCTAGTATCTTAATCCCTTTGTTTCATGATATATTACATGTCCGAGATTCGATCATCGGCATCTCCATACCTAGTTTCATCTCGTTACCGACATGCACTATTTTCTCGTTCCCGTGATGTAACATTCTAGTGATCAAATCACTTGCAAGCTAACCAATGTGATATCACCGAGAGGGCCCAGAGTATATCTATCCGTCATTGGGATGAACAAATTCCACTCTTGATCCATGAGCCTCAACATAACACTTTAGTAGTTTTGAAGCCATCTTTATAATCACCCAGTTACGGTGTGACGTTTGATGTCATCAAGAAAATCTTCCGTGTTAGTGATTGACATGATGTCATGGTCTAAGGATTAGGATCACTTCGTAAGTTGTTTATAGCAATATAAACTCAATGACTTTGATCGTAATGATATACTTCGGATGAATGTTCATCACATCATTATACTAATGTTATCACCTCGTTATTAACAACATCCAATGTCCATGATCAGGAAACCTTTGATCATATTGTTAATCAACGAGCTAGTTTATAAGAGAGGCATAACTAGGAACTTCCTTTTTTGTTTATTAAACACACATGTATTAATATTTCTGTATTGATACAATTATAGCATGTAAAATAAACATTTATCATTGTAACATCCCTAAAATCATGTTTCAAAACTCATGCATATCATCCATGCATCCATGATCATTTAGGGTTCTTTTTTAAAACCATTTCAAAAACAGGAGCATATGTTGCTCATTATTTTATGTAAGTATGCTCTAGCCTTAGTGCTACTTTCTAATGAGAAAGATACTTATTTTATTCAGTAATGTTTTGAGTTCAAACTTAAGAGTTTTCCAAATCTTGGGCAAGGTTTTCAAAACAAAGTAAGAATATAAAACCAATTTTATGCCTATTATTTATATCTCATAAAGGCATGGTTTTATTTTATTTTTCAAATGATCAAAGTGTTTTTGAGTAAACAGAAGTGTTTGACACACATTTGAGTACAAAGTTCACTGTATAAAAATCTAGAGAAGATTTGGATTCAAACTTATTTGAATTAGGGTTTGAAAATCATTTCTAAAAATCAAACAGAAAAAGAAAAGCAAAAAGGAAAAAAATCCTGACACCAGCCTTTCGGCCCAACCCAACCACTCAGCCCAACTATCCCAGCAACTCTCTCCCGCGAAGGAAACGATTCGCACTCAGAAACCTACCCCTCAGTCACTGACTGCCTGGGCCCACCCCCTCTTCTTTTCTCTCGCTGACAACCGCAGCCCACACGTCAGTCATCGTCTCCACCCCCAGCGACCAGTTCTTCCCCAAATCACTCCGGGCGTTTCCTGTTTAATTCCGCGGCTTCAATTCCGTTCAATGCTCGAGTAATTCACGCCCACGTCCTCGCCTACTTAAGAACCATGCCGCCCTCCTCCTTTTCCCCCAAACCTCACCCCACCGGAGCCACCAAGCTGCTCGGATTTCTCTCAGAACCTCCCTCTGCTCCAACGAGCTCATCGTCAAATTCCGGTAAGCACCGCATTCCCCTCTGCCTATGGTTTAGTCTAGTTGTTTCTGCATCCTCCTACGCACCTATTGACACCCTCCGCTTGCTCGCGCATGCTCTGTAGCCTCGGCAACATCATTGACTGAGCTCCGCCATCGTCTGCTCGAACTCCGGCGACCGTTCCCCGTAAGCCCCAGCTTCCCCTCTCCCTCTGTTTGATACGCATGTGATCCCCAGCGTCCTACGCACCTAACGGCACCCTTTTCTCGTCTTAGCGTGGCCCAGAACATGGTCTCCATCCCAACCGAGAGCAATCGACGCCGTCTCGATCTCCGACGAGCAATCGACATCGACTCCGTACGCCCCTTCGCCAACCGAGCACACGTCGAGCATCCCCTCGCCACGGAGATTCTGGTGAGCATCCTCACACCTCCCCACGCGACCTAGTTCGCCGGCAAGCTTGCAGCCAGAGCGCGCTATCGCCTGTCGCCGCCGCCAGCGCCGCCACTCGATGGTCAATCGTTGTGAGTCGTGCGATGTAGATCGGACGAATGCGATAAAACATAGTCGAAGAGGTATGGGTAGATCTGAGCCACAGATGTTAAGTAGATCTGACGGTGCGCGAGCACGATCCAGCGCGAAGCGGTACCCTCCAATCAGGAAGCGCCGCGTGGCATGAGTTTCGTTTTAAAAAATTTGAATTAGATCAATTAGATGGTTAAACTTGTTTAAATCATAACTTTCTATTCCCGCGTCCAATTTTGACAAATTTTACATCAATGGAATCAGGAGAGAAAATCCTTTTCCTTTATGCAATGTGTTTAAAGTTTTGCCTCTGTTAGAATGGTTGTTTTTACAGAAACATGTGTAGGCCTAATTTGTGTATATTAATTATTTGGAAAATGTTTTGCTATTCAAATAAAGTTTATTTAGCTTGTTTTGTACTTGTTTGTGATTCAGTACAGTGCACTTGTCTTGTTTGGTGTAGAAAATCATCACATGGCATATTGCATGCATTCATGTATTTTTGCTTGTATTAATTGTGTATGTGATTTTGTGCCATTATTTTATGTGTAGATTTTGGTGCAAATAGTGATTGTGATTGTGAGGATTGTAGCTACTCTCCAAACTACCAAGGAAAGTGGTGCTTCATGATTTTATTCCTATGTTTTTCAACTATGCACAAGAAATATTTTGCTAGACTTGCATGAATATTTTGGTCTATATGCTATGCTTGGGAAATCCTAGTAGTTGTAGAATTGCTAGAAATTTCTAAGTTAAGATGCTTATCTATGCCATGCTTAGCCTAGATAGTAGCAAACAAGGGTGGTTATATATTCATGCTATGATAAAATATTTCTAAGACTTTGGACTTGTGTTTTACTTAATAAAACAACTAAGTGAATGAAACACCTGGGTGGAATGGAAGGAATGGGTTATGTTGAGTGGTTGCACAAGGCCCATTTCTATGGTTTACCTTGTGTATCTCACTTGTGGAAAGCCACCCAGGAACAAAGGGATTTGAGATGCCAAATGTTAAGAAGCTTCTAGTGCAGCCACTTGGCATTATGGGCTCTGCCTGGATCATATATGTAGAAATAACTTAGCCATTTGGACAGTTGGTGGTAGTGGGATGATAGGTTGGAGCGCGTCCATTTGGTCTAAGAGAAGGCTTCTAAAAGGTCCTATCTTGGTGAAAATCAAGTCTTGTGGGGAAAGCTCACAACCTCTGCAGATGGAAGAATCTAAGTACTTAGTCATGTCCCTGGTATTGGACAACTTGAGCATCAAGACATGGAAGCTATCAAGAATCTCCTCATCCCAATTTCTAAGTAAAAACCTGTGGTTGAACAAGGGTGAAGGTTCACCAATTTCTATTGGTGATTCCTTGGGAAAGTTTTGTCAAAGAAAAACTTAGTGATTTCAACTAATAGGTAAAACCTATTTTGAGAAAAGCAAGCCTAAGCTACACTTAGCCAAAATGCATATAGTATCTAGACTACCAATATTCTACTAAGGTATCACTTTCCAATACTATTCCAATGTATTGACCCACTGTGGCTGTAACTTGTGATGTTGCAGGTTATTCTGATGATGATTATGGGTTATGAGTCTACACTCAACATGCTTGCCTGTGGCACATGAAGATGAAGACTTATTTATCTTATTAAATATTTGAACTCTTGTACTAGGCCTATGGCCATGGAGTTTGTAAAAGACTATGTTGTCTCTGGAATGACTTGTAATAATGACCTTTGTTTCTGTGTACTTCATCTTAAACTGTGGATGCTAGCATTGATCCAGGGACTAGCATTGCAATCACAGGGATCTTTTCCTTTATAAAGGAGGGATCTTACAGATGGTATCAGAGCACTGTGTTGCCTGTAGGATTATGACCCTAGGATTGGAAACCACTAAGGAAAAAAATTCAACAACTTCCACACTTGTCTTTTCTTCTCGTAAAATTTTCTAATCTTCTTTCTCATCTCTATTTGTAGATGAACTCCATCAACGAAGCCGTGAAGAAGGGACCACTCATGACTATGACTGTGGAATGTGAGACAGAATTCCCCAAGGCTCTCAAGGACCTCATGGTTGCCATGGGAATACATGGTGCAGCTGTGTACAATGGTTTTCTTGTGATGGATGAAGGAGTTGAGTACTGGTGGGTGCAACTTCACTTGTATAAAAACAAGGAAGACAACCACAAGGACTCAGGATTCTGCATGGTCACCAACTCAGTGATGCACACCACATTCTTTGATTCAGCAAGGGATGCAGCTTGGAAGGCCATCAAAGAACTTTGGTGATAGAATCAAGTGCAGAATGCTTAACACCCAGAATGACCTTAGGGAAGAAAAGAAGCATACCCAAGAGTTAGAGGTTACCAACCAAAGTTTAAGGAAGGGCATCATAGACTTAGCAATGGAGTCATGTGATCTAGATAAACAGATTGCCTCTAGGGATGCCCTGTTAGCCAACTTGGCAAGTGAGATGGGATTGTAAACGTACTCTGTTAGTTGGACCACCACACTTATCATTTTATTTCCAAAAATGTTGTTTAAAACAAGTTGAATCTTGGATGCTTGTATTGGTTTTATGTATGCCATGACTTGTGTGTTTTGA
This sequence comes from Avena sativa, assembly GCA_916181665.1. Taxonomy (NCBI): domain Eukaryota; kingdom Viridiplantae; phylum Streptophyta; class Magnoliopsida; order Poales; family Poaceae; genus Avena; species Avena sativa. Next base: position 261,274,952 of record OV702284.1, on the reverse strand, counting down.
TTTCCAAAAATATGCATGTGATGCCTTGTCTTGTGATTTATCTTTAATTGTGTTGATTCTAACTTTTTCTATCTTATAAAATAGATGCCTAATGTTATTATCAGCACGGCTGAAGAGTTCAAGGGAACTCGTTTTGGCACTCGTATTATTGAGCTCACTAGTCTGCTCAATCTCCCTCTTCCTACCATCATGATGTCCCCTCACCAAGTTTGAGAGGAAAGACCTTTGGGGCTTCAAGGTTAATCAGCCAGGACGCCAGACTGAGCCTACCACGGAGGCAATCATATTCAAGCTCATGCATGATGACAAGGAGAGAGGCCTAGAGGTAGTCATGCAGGACTTGCTTGGACGCTTGTTAGGGAGACACTCTCGGGAGGTTAGAGGTACTCACTTCCACGCCTTCGGCAGACGTGACGAGGATGGTGAGGCCATTGACTTCGAGGATACTTCTAGAGAGACGGCAGAGCCGATTCGTCTATACCTCCAGGACTTAGAGGTTCTTCTTAGGCACCTAGACACTAATAGGACCAACGTCATGCTCAGCAATGACGAACTCCAGGTGCAGCTTCGTGAGAAGGACAAGCTCTTCGCGGAGCAAGATGAGATAGTCAAAGAATTGGAGGCCAAGTTTGAGAGTCAGGATAGAAAGTTCAAGAGTCAAGAGAAGATAGTCCAAGATAGGAACAAGAGGATTCGAGACATGACTGCAGAACTAGAGGCCAAGGACTTCAAACTCGAGCATCAGCAAGGTGTGATTGAGAGACTTCGTGCACAGAAGAGGGCTCTCAAAGCCAAAGTAGAGACCTTGAGCACCAATGTCGAGGAATACAAGACCGCTATGGAGAATGCAGGTCTTACACTTGTTGATGAGGAGGTTTATGCAGAGGAGTAGTGATGACTACTCATTTACCATTTATTTATCATGCCTTTGATTATTGAGTCGCAATGACCATCCAACATGTGGATGGCTTGCTATTGGTGTGTTTACTTTTTAGAACTTGTTGTCTATGTTGTTGAACTTTTATTATTATGATGCATGTTTGGTTATTGTTTATGTGATGTATTGTGCATGTTAGCATCTATGGGTATCTCATTCTTATCTCCATTGAACAATCACAGATGCCTCCCCGACGTGCAAATCCCAACCCCAACAACAACAACCAAAGATGCAGCAGATGATGACAGCTCAGACTCAGTTGATGCAAATGATGACCATGTTCATTCAGAATCAGAACAACAACAATAATAATAACAAAAACAACAACAATCAGAACAACCCACCGGGTTTTGACATGCTTACCAGGTTCTTAAGACTGAGGCCAGCAAAGTTCTCAGGAACTACTGATCCTATGGTGGCCAATGATTGGCTACGCTCTGTGAACAAGGACTTGGTAACTGTTGGTTGTACTGATGAAGAGGGTCAAATTTGCAGCACACTTGTTGGAAGGACCAGCAGCCACTTTGTGGGATAACTTCCAGATCACCACTCCCATTGAGGATGTGACATGGGCTATCTTTGAAGATGGTTTCCGTACTGCTCACATCTCATCCAGAGTGATGAGTTTGAAGAAGAAAGAGTTCCATAACTTGAAGCAGCGCCACCGCGGCGTGGCTGAATATATTGAGGAGTCCAACAATCTGACGCGATATGCACCGGATGAAGTTGACACTGATGCTAAGAGGAAGGAAAAGTTCCTTGAAGGGTTGAATGATGAATTGAACCTGCAGTTAGCTGTGGCCTATGTTCCCACATACCTGTCTCTTTGCGACAAGGCTGCTATTTTGGAGAGCAAGATGAAACAAGTTGAAAGCAGGAAGAGAAAACACTCTGACAAGCATAGCTCGGGATCGTCTCACAAGAGTTCCCATTATGATGACAGTGGGAGTTCTGGATCCCACAAGCATGGAAAATACAACAAGCACCACAACCACAATCGTCATCATGACAACAAGCACCACCGTAGTCATGACAATGACAAATATAAGAATCACAAGGGTGGATATAAGAGCCACCACAATGGAAGTGGAAGTGGCAGTGGAAGCCAGCCTGTCAAGAAGGATCTTAGTCAGGTTGAATGCTTCAAGTGCAAGAAGATGGGGCATTATGCAAATGAATGCCTAGAAAAGAAAGTTGAAGGACCCAACAAGCCCAACCCTTTCCAAAAGGGGCAAGTGAACCACATGAATGTGGAGGAAATCTATGAAGAGTCAGATGCTGTGGCTGGTAAGTTCAAACTCAATTCTATTCCAGCACTTGTTCTTTTTGATACTGGAGCATCACATTCATTCATATCAAAAGCATTTGTTGATAGAAATGGGTTTTCAACTGAAAACATTGGGTGTCCAATAAAAGTAAGTTCTCCAGGTGGAGATATGATAGTAAGTCTTGGATGTCGAGATCTTGTGATAGAGTTTGGAAAACATAAGTTTCCAGTGAGTCTGATAATCCTAGATTCCCAAGGACTGGATGTAATTTTGGGAATGGATTGGATGACCAAGTATGAAGGAGTACTAGATTGTGCCAATTGTACTATCACACTCACAACCCCAGAAAAGAAACGGATAAGATTCAAGTCAAATTTTGAATCGAAAGGGAGTAAGCTAAATTCTCTTAAGGGGGTTAGCATAGACAGTGTGCCTATTGTGTGTGAATATCCGGATGTGTTTCCGGAAGAATTGCCGGGAATGCCACCAGATAGAGATGTGGAATTTCTTATTGATCTGCTACCAGGATCTGGACCAATAGCAAAGAGACCGTACAAGATGTCAGTGGATGAGTTGAAAGAACTCAAGAAGCAACTTGGAGAATAGTTACAGAAAGGCTTTATCCAACCAAGTTCTTCATCTTGGGGAGCACCAGTTTTGTTTGTGGAAAATAAAGATAGAAGTCAAAGGTTATGCATAGATTACCGTTCACTCAATGAGGTGACTATCAAGAACAAATACCCTTTGCCAAGAATCAATGACTTGTTTGATCAGTTAGAAGGAGCCTGTGTGTTCTCAAAAATTGATCTCCGATCAGGATATTTTCAACTTAAGATAAGAGAACAAGACATACCTAAGACAACTTTCACCACTAGGTATGGTTTGTATGAGTATACCGTGATGCCATTTGGTTTGACCAATGCACCAGCATACTTCATGAATATGATGAACAAGGTGTTCATGGAGTTCCTTGACAAGTTTGTTGTCGTATTCATCAATGACATTTTGATCTATTCCAAGAGCAAAGAAGAGCATGAAGGACATTTGCGTTTGATACTTGAGAAGCTTAGAGAGCATAAGTTGTATGCCAAATTCAGCAAGTGTGATTTTTCGTTGAATGAAGTTGGATTTCTTGGACACGTTGTTTCAGCAAGTGTGAGTTTCCTGCTAAAGTTTCAGCTGTAACTGAATGGGAATCTCCCAAGTCAGTGAAAGAGGTTCGTAGTTTCCTTGGCTTGGCAGGATATTACAGAAGGTTTATCGAGAATTTCTCCAAGGTAGCTAAGCCTATGACAGAATTGCTAAAGAAAGACAAGAAATTTGCTTGGTCTGAAGGATGTGAACTCAGTTTTCAAGAATTGAAGAAGAGACTAGTGACAACACCAGTCTTATGTTTGCCAGATTTGGAGAAAGATTTCCAAGTTTCCAAGTATATTGTGATGCATCTCATCATGGATTAGGTGCAGTACTTATGCAAGAAGGGAAAGTTGTGGCTTATGCCTCGAGACAACTCAAAACTCATGAAGTAAACTACCCTACTCATGATTTAGAGTTATCCTTTGTTGTCCATGCACTCAAAACATGGAGACACTATCTTTTGGGAAAGCGATGTGAAGTGTTCACAGATCACAAAAGTTTGAAGTATATCTTCACCCAGAAAGAAATTAACATGAGATAAAGAAGATGGCTAGAACTCATCAAGGACTATGAATTGAGTTTGCAATACCACCCCGGTAAAGCAAATGTTGTAGCGGATGCTCTAAGCCGTAAAGTTTTTGTGAATGGCCTTACTAAGGGAGAATTGCCAGATGATCTGTGTGCCCAATTCAGAGATCTCAGATTGGAGATTGTGCCTGAGGGACATCTCATGTCTTTGGATGTTCAACCCACTTTGTTGGACAAGATCAAAGAAGCCCAAAAGACAGATAAGGAAATTGAAGAGATTAAGGTAAAGATTGGCAAGGGAAAAGCCAAAGGATTCCATGAAGATGAACAGGGTACTTTATGGTATGGGAAACGTATCTGTGTTCCACAAGATCCGGAGCTTCGGAAACTGATTTTACAAGAAGCACACAACTCACCATATTCCATTCATCCGGGTAACACCAAAATGTACATGGATATGAAAGAAAGATTTTGGTGGAATAATCTCAAGAAGGACATCGCCGAACATATTGCTTTGTGTAATGTGTGTAGCAGAGTGAAAGCAGAACACCAGAAACCAGCAGGATTGTTACAACCACTACCTATTCCTGATTGGAAGTGGGGCAAGATTGGTATGGATTTCATCACCGGATTGCCAAGGACCCGGTCAGGATATGATTCTATTTGGGTAGTAGTGGATCGCCTAACTAAAGTGGGTCATTTCATACCCGTGAAGACAACCTACACAAGTGCTAAGTTAGCCAAGATCTATATGAGTAGGATTGTATGTCTACATGGAGTACCCAAGAGTATTGTGTCTGATAGGGAACACAATTCACTTCTCATTTTTGGAGGCAACTACATGAGTCATTGGGAACGAGGTTAGAATTCAGCACTACTTTTCATCCTCAGACTGATGGACAAACAGAAAGGACCAATCAGATTCTTGAAGATATGTTGAGAGCATGTGCTCTAGACTATGGAGCCAGTTGGGATGAAAGTCTGCCTTATGCAGAATTCTCTTACAATAACAGCTATCAAGCCAGTATTGAGATGGCACCATTTGAGTTTCTCTATGGGAGAAAGTGTACCACCCCATTGCTATGGAATGGTGTGGGAGAAAGAAGTTTGTTCGGACCAGAACTAATCAAAGAGGCTGAAGAGAAAGTCAAGCTAGTTAAGGACAGACTGAAGATAGCATAGTCCCGACAAAAGAGCTACGCAGATCCTAAGCGTAGAGAAGTCACCTATGAAGTAGGTGATAGAGCTTATCTTAGAGTGTCACCACTTCGTGGAGTGAAGAGGTTTGGCGTCAAATGTAAATTGGCCCCAAGATATGTTGGACCATTCAAGATTCTGAGTCATAAATGAGAAGTAGATTATGAGATTGAATTGCCAGAGTCTTTGTCAGCTGTTCATAATGTGTTTCATGTGAGTCAGCTTAAGAAATGCCATCCAGAAATGGAAGAGATTTCTTTGAAGGATACTATACCTTTGGAAGAGGTTCGATTGGAGAGTGACCTCACTTATGAGGAGAAGCCTATCAAAATACTTGAGACTGCAGAAAGAGTTACTCGGACTAAGATTATCAAATTCTGCAAAGTTCAATGGAACCATCAATCCGAAGAAGAAGCAACATGGGAAAGAGAAGATGATCTTCGGAAAGACCACCCTCACCTATTTGCTAGCCAATCCGAATCTCGAGGCCGAGATTCACCTTAAGGGGGTTAGATTTGTAACATCCCTAAAATCATGTTTCAAAACTCATGCATATCATCCATGCATCCATGATCATTTAGGGTTCTTTTTCAAAACCATTTCAAAAACAGGAGCATATGTTGCTCATTATTTTATGTAAGTATGCTCTAGCCTTAGTGCTACTTTCTAATGAGAAAGATACTTATTTTATTCAGTAATGTTTTGAGTTCAAACTTAAGAGTTTTCCAAAGCTTGGGCAAGGTTTTCAAAACAAAGTATGAATCTAAAACCAATTTTATGCCTATTATTTATATCTCATAAAGGCATGGTTTTATTTTATTTTTCAAATGATCAAAGTGTTTTTGAGTAAACAGAAGTGTTTGACACATTTGAGTACAAAGTTCACTGTATAAAAATCTAGAGAAGATTTGAATTCAAACTTATTTGAATTAGGGTTTGAAAATCATTTCTAAAAATCAAACAGAAAAAGAAAAGCAAAAAGGGAAAAAATAAACCTGGCACCAGCCTTTCGGCCCAACCCAACCACTCAGCCCAACTAGCCCAGCAACTCTCTCCCGCGAAGGAAACGATTCGCACTCAGAAACCTACCCCTCAATCACTGACTGCCTGGACCCACCCCCTATTCTTTTCTCTCGCTGACAACCGCGGCCCACACGTTAGTCATCGTCTCCACCCCCAGCGACCAGTTCTTCCCCAAATCACTCCGGGCGGTTCCTGTTTAATTCCACGGCTTCAATTCCGTTCAATGCTCGAGTAATTCACGCCCACGTCCTCGCCTACTTAAGCACCATGCCGCCCTCCTCCTTTTCCCCCAAACCTCACCCCACCGGAGCCACCAGGCTGCTCGGATTTCTCTCAGAACCTCCCTCTGCTCCGACGAGCTCATCGTCGAATTCCGGTAAGCACCGCATTCCCCTCTGCCTATGGTTTAGTCTAGCTATTTCTGCATCCTCGTACGCACCTACTGACACCTCCGCTTGCTCGCGCATGCTCTGTAGCCTCGGCAACGTCATCGACTGAGCTCCGCCACCGTCTGCTCGAACTCCGGTGACCGTTCCCCGTAAGCCCCAGCTTCCCCTCTCCCTCTGTTTGATACGCGTGTGATCCCCAGCGTCCTACGCACCTAACGGCACCCTTTTCTCGTCTTAGCGTGGCCTAGAACATGGTCTCCATCGCCAACCGAGAGCAACCGACGCCGTCTCGATCTCCGAGCAATCGACATCGACTCCGTACGCCCCTTCGCCAACCAAGCACACGTCGAGCATCCCCTTGCCACGGAAATTCTGGTGAGCATCCTCACACCTCCCCGCGCGACCTAGTTCGCTGGCAAGCTTGCAGCCAGAGCACGTCATCATCTGTCGCCGCCGCCAGCGCCGCCACTCGATGGTCAATCGCTGTGAGCCGTGCAATGTAGATCGGACGAACGCGATAGAACATAGTCGAAGAGGTATGGGAAGATCTGAGTCGCAGATGTTAAGTAGATCTGACGGTGCGCGAGCACGATCCAGCGCGAAGCGGTACCCTCCAATCAGGAAGGGCCGCGTGGCATGAGTTTCGTTTTAATTTTTTTGAATTAGATCAATTAGATGGTTAAACTTGTTTAAATCATAACTTTCGATTCCCACGTCCAAATTTGACAAATATTGTATCAATGGAATCAGGAGAGAAAATCCTTTTCATTTATGCAATGTGTTTAAAGTTTTGCCTCTGTTAGAATGGTTGTTTTTACAGAAACATGTGTAGGCCTAATTTGTGTTTATTAATTATTTGGAAAATGTTTTGCTATTCAAATAAAGTTTATTTAGCTTGTTTTGTACTTGTTTGTGATTTAGTACAGTGCACTTGTCGTGTTTGGTGTAGAAAATCATCACATGGCATATTGCATCCATTCATGTATTTTTTCTTGTATTAATTGTGTATGTGATTTTGTGCCATTATTTTATGTGTAGATTTTGGTGCAAATAGTGATTGTGATTGTGAGGATTGTAGCTACTCTCCAAACTACCAAGGCAAGTGGTGCTTCATGATTTTATTCCTATGTTTTTCAACTATGCACTAGAAATATTTTGCTAGACTTGCATGAATATTTTGGTCTATATGCTATGCTTGGGAAATCCTAGTAGTTGTAGAATTGCTAGAAATTTCTAAGTTAAGATGCTTATCTATGCCATGCTTAGCCTACCTAGTAGCAAAGAAGGGTGGTTATATATTCATGGAATACAATAATAACCACTTTATTATTGCCTCTCGGGCATATTCCCTTCAGTCTCCCACTTGCACTAGAGACAATAATCTAGTTTGAAAACTTTGCGTATTGAACACCTATGACTTTCTGGTGTTCCATATACGCAACTGCAAGTGGTTAACATAATCTATAGATCTGACACTTTCAGGTTCGTGTGTATTTACATGTCTTTGCGTCTTCACACATCACTCATTCTCTAATGAGATGGCATTGTATAAATTTGGTCTTTTGGTGAGACCTTTAGTTCCTTGGGGTTAAATCATGTCGATACTATTGTCATACAATATATCTTTAGTGTTAGCCTGTTGCGAACCACACCTTAGTTTGATCTCAAACTACTTGACATAAATGCCCTCCTTTGTTGCTACTATAGCAGTCATATACTTAGCCTTATTGTTGTAGTATTCGTCACAATGTCTTAACTATGGATTTCATCCAAATCCATCATGGAATCTCCTTTCCATTACATTGTGCCACCCATAGTTTAAATTGATATAAACTTAATTTGTATCTTGTGACAAAACTAGTATCAATGTAACACTTTACAATGAACTATTTGTAGTTATTTGTCACCTCTACACAAATATATTCTTAGTTCTTCCAAAAGATCATAAGAATATCCTTACTATCGTCCAATTATTATTTTATGATTCATTCTGTTATATGCTCATAACACTTAGAGCATAGGACATATCTGGATGTGTACATATCATGGTATGATTGATCAAAACATTCTCGTGATTTCACTCATCAAGTGTCAAAGCACTTGAATCTTGTTTCACTTATCAAGTGTCGATACACTTGAATCTTGATTCAATTCCTTTCCATGCGACAAGAACCGTTTCTTGTCGTTTCTATATTGAACTCCTTCAATATCTCATATATGTACGTTTGGCACAACCATATTAGCGTCACAGTCTATCCACTATAGACATTCATGCTAAATATTCGGGTTTTTCCTAAGTCTTTCATCGAAATGAAATTCTTAACCTTTGTCAATAAAAGATACATCATTTCTAATCAACAAGATGTCCTCCACATAATGTATTAGAAATATGTCTTAGCGTTCCCACTTAATTTCTTGCAAATGCAAGCATCTTCATCGTCTCCTAATGAAAACTCCTTTTCCATCACGGTGAAGATTCCAACTCCGCGATGCTTACTTCAACCATTGAAGTTTGCATGCCCTTTTAGCATCCTTTAAATTTAACAAAACCCTTTGGACCGTGTCATGTACACGTCCTAGGTAACCATTCTATTAGAAGAACTTTATAGATCCATGTTTGTTTCTTTATAGATCCAAATACGACCGATAGGTTTTTACACCTTTCCGGAGGGTATTCCAAGTTCAAATAACTTGATTTCTCGTCTATGAAACTATCACGGATTTTATGGCTTCAAGCCATTTGACGGAGTCAGGGCCCATCATCTCTTCTTTGCATGTAGTCGGTTCATCATTGTCAAACAATAATGATTTAATCTCAAATCTCAACATTTTATTGTTTATCCGACCTACTTGGTTCAATAGGAACTTAGATCTCCGTGACCACAACCTTTGAGGCACATAAGCTATGAGCATTATGGCTGCCTTCAGAATGATTTCCGTCGCTGCGCAACTCAGCACATTCAGCTAAGGTTCGTTAACCTTATCAAAGTTCTATTGTCCTCCCAATTAACTTTTTGCGAAAAATTCCTTTTCCAAGAACTTCACATTTCAAGCGACAAACCCTTTTGTCCTCGGAGTTATGGAGGAATATCCAATGGTTATTCGAAATAACCTACAAAGACATCATCCGACTTTGGTTGTAAAAATCTTACTTATGCTTAGCATACAAAAATTTAAGAAATGACTATTTGGGTTTTTACTCCAAACCATAACTTCCATGGTGTCATTTCAACGGATCAAGATGGAGCTCTTTTCAGTGTAAAAGCGGTAGTCTCTAAAGCTTTAATCTTTTAAAACATAATGGTAGTTTTATAAATAACACCTTTGATCCAACCATGTCTAACAAGGTTTCATTACAAATCTCAAACACTCCATATTCCTATGGTGTTTCGGGAGATGCAAATCTAGGTGTTTTTGCTAAACTTGTAACTCAAATAAATCCCTTTATGATAAATCATAATTCATTTATTTTTATTGTTACACTTGTAACTCAAATAAATCTCTTATGATAAAATCATAAACCATTTATTTTCTTGTTACAATGATCCACTTCATCTTGAAAGTCTTTGAACGTTTTCAAATATTTCACACTTCTTTCTCATTAAGTGAACATTCACTCAAATTTCCGGAGAAAGCATATGAAGTTGAAATCCATCGCTTACAACTATACATAATGGACTACATACATCGATATGTATAAATTCCAATATTTTAGTCGTTCGTTCTTCTTTGGCCTTTGAACAAAGGTTTAATTATCCCGAGGAAAGTCTCACAAGCGTCACTTGATCAAATCAAAGACTCCAAAAATCCATGAATATGGAGATTCTTCATGTTTTTTTCCAATATAATTTAAACGGCGATGTCACTTCGTAAGTGATCTTTCAATCATTTGTCTTGCGACATTTTAGCATTAGCTTTATGGATGTGATTTCTCCAACTAGATTTGTAAATCATCTATCTTATATGGAATACGGTAATTATTTGAACAACCTTTGTTCTCATAATACCTGATTTAAATAACAATTATTAAAACAAATCTTGAAGTCAAGCTTTGATGTCAACGAGAAATACAAACAACGGTTTGTTTGTTTTCGATGAACATCATCACATATTCTCTTGCTAGTTACTTAGGCCATTGTGGTTCATGAATTGCGTCATTCCGTATGAAATTTCATACCAACCAATTCGGTATCCAATACCCAAGAACCTCATTGTCTAACAAGCAAAGAATACAACCATAACATGTATATCTTCCATATACCTAAATTGGATATTTCCAATCTTTTCTTTTCTGCCAAATATATTTTATAGATTCTCTTTCAGCATTTCCTTTTCCTTTTAAAAGAATCTATCAACATCAAAAGTGATGCCATATACATGACACATAGTCCAAAGCGTGTATATTCAAATAATAATACCTTTGGACTTGCACTTTGAAGTAGATCACCATCATCAAAATGATCCGCATTCTTTCAAAATCCATTCTTTAGTAATCTTTTAGTGTAGTCAACACTTTACATACATTTTCTATTCATCCTTATCATGACGACTTTCATGATCAAGCTAATGTAGCTTATAAAGACGAATCGTGAGGATAACGTTACTTTCCAAAACCCTTTTGGATGATTAGGATGTCTAGCATCTCCAACCTTTGTAAATTCTCATCCAATATGAGAACATACATTATACTCTATCATATTGCAACCAAAACATTGTTTCAGATATCGTTATATCTGTCACACAAGATGGTTTCTGAAACAATTCTTTCAGCTCCTAGATAAACTTGATATTAAAATAATCAAGAATCATGGAGGCAAACATGATACTTGAGATACTAACACTGGAATTATTACTCTCGATTTAATACCAATTATTAAATTTCATGGAGTAAACAGAGTTTGCTGAAAGTTTGCAATAGGACTTTAAACTTTTAGATTGACACTCAACACAATACGATACCAGTTCGTAAAGTAAATATCCAGAATTCTATAGTTCTATTATCTCAATTACAACTAAGCATAAGGTGGTGAACGAATGCCAATAACTACAAAAAATTATGCAAATTCACTTTGGTTTAATTTATGATAAATTGAGTTCTACTAATCCAAATTAGAAATGAACTCCCACTCAAAAATGACATCCCTCGTGTCTTTTTGGTGATTACATGAACCAAATCCACTACACCAAATCCGATCATCACGTGAGTAAGTGTAGCTTCAAATGAGAGCATCAAATGGGCATCATATCTACCATATGACTCATGCTTAACCTTTCGGTCCGTGTTCCGAGGACATGTCTATACATGCTAGGCTCTCCAAGTAAGAACCTTAGTATTCGCGTGTGTAACTGTCTTACACCCGAGTTATGCTCGTAGATTCAAGTACACCCGATCATCACGTGATGTCTTGAAGCAACGAAAAATTGTCCGTGCATACTTAAGGAAGAACACATTTTTATCTTGATATCTAAATGAGGGATCATATTATTATGCTAATAAAACGCCAAACAAGCAATATAAGATGCAATCAAACATATCATGTTTGTAAGTGAAATGATATGGTTCCCGCATATGATCTCCATCATGTGCACCGTGGTATGATCTCTATCATACCTCTATGTGTAAGGCCAAGGTCTATGGAACCTACACGTTATGTGTGTTGTAAGAGTATCATCTTATACTTCTACTTACAACATCACCATATCATAACACTAGCCCAGCAACAATCTAAACTAGACGCCTCTAATTTATCCATTGCAAGTTTTACGTGGCTTAGGGCTTTCGAAGATAGAACCGTTCTTACCTACGAACATGAACCACAACGAGGATAACCAAATTGTTGACAAATTGTTGCAAATTATATATTGACTATAGTAGGAGAGACAAACACCTGCTAGCCACTTATGCAAAACTAGTTGCATGTCAAGTGTGGAACAGGTCTCATGTGCGAGGACATGTAAAGTTTGTCCGGGCCGCTTCATCTCACTATGCCACCAATATCCAAAGTACAACTAAGAACCAATAAAATGATCATCATCTCCCACATACTCATATGTGTACTACCCGTGCAAAGCATCTACGCATAGATCCGGCTCTGATACCACTGAAGGGTTCGCAGCATAGAAAAAAAAATTCCTACGATGGGAACTAAGTACCAAGATCTATCTACTAGATACAAACAACGGGCGGATGTATATCCGTAGAGAACATACCCTTGAAGACCGACAAAGCTTAACGAATTGAACTCGTGGTTGATGTAGACGATCTCTTGCCGATCTCAAGATCGAGAGGAAGTCCTAGCGCCGCAAAGCAGCAGCGCATCCGTGATCGCACACACGTACAACACAACGAGCAACCTTCGCCTCCTCGCTCCAGCGATGCAGTGGAAGCATAACTCTTTCTTGCCAAATATCCACCGGGAACATGTATCTCGCTAGTCCGAGACAGTGGGGGATAAATACTAGAGGGGGGAGAGATCCTTCACGAGGAGGTGTGAGTGAGAAGTGAGGAGAGGAGCTCCTTATATAGGGGAGGGGGCAGCCCAAGGGGGCATGGCCGCCGGCCATGGAGGGTGCCCCTACCTCTCCTCATTCATGTGGGTGGACACTCCACTCACAAAATTCCCCTTCAATTTTCTCCACTCAATTTCCCATTAAATTTCCACCAAATTTAATGCAAACTCTCATTAAATAAAACTCTTTTTATTTATTCAGAATTTTGTCAATTATTTTAATGACAAACATTCACATATAACCCCTTGCTAGTATTCCATTTCACATTGAAAAACACTTTCTGCAATTTCACCCGAAAACCTGTTTCGGTATCTAGTGAAATAAATTCCTGCGCTTGTTATTCTTTTCGGCATGAAACTTTTGCTCCAATTGGATGTCAGTGTCCGTTAAGTGTGTCACCCTACAGTTCGCGAATAATGCGGACATGATCGAGACCCTTCTCCGATCAATAATCAGAAGCGGGACCTGGAGATCCATACTGACTCACACACATTCAACGATGACTTTCCTGTGATCGTCGGAACCTTTTATGCTAGTATCTTAATCCCTTTGTTTCATGATATATTACATGTCCGAGATTCAATCATCGGTATCTCCATACCTAGTTTGATCTCGTTACCGACATGCACTATTTTGTCGTTCCTGTGATATAACATTCTAGTGATCAAATCACTTGCAACCTAACCAATGTGATATCACCGAGAGGGCCTAGAGTATATCTATCCGTCATTGGGATGAACAAATTCCACTCTTGATCCATGAGCCTCAACATAAAACTTTAGTAGTTTTGAATCCATCTTTATAATCACCCAGTTACGGTGTGACGTTTGATGTCATCAAGAAACTCTTTCGTGTTAGTGATTGACATGATCTCATGGTCTAAGGATTAGGATCACTTCGTAAGTTGTTTATAGCAATATAAACTCAGTGACTTTGATCGTAATACTATACTTCGGATGAATGTTCATCACATAATTACGCTAATGTTATGACCTTGTTATTAACAACATCCAATGTCCATGATCAGGAAAACTTTGATCATCTTGTTAATCAACGAGTTAGTTTATAAGAGAGGCCTAACTAGGAACTTCCTTTTTGTTTATTAAACACACATGTATTAACGTTTCCGTATTAATACAATTATAGCATGCAAAATAAACATTTATCATAAACAAGGAATACGGTAATAACCACTTTATTATTGCCTCTCGGGCATATTCCCTTCAAGATCTCCTTGTGATTCGGTGACCATTGTAATAATATTTGATTTTAATCTAAGTATTTTTCATAATGTTTTCTATCCTTGATCTTATTGTTATGAGTAAGCAGTCCCCACGGGATACGGGTTGGGGTGAAACCTCATAGCGATTATGTGCATCTAATCTATGGGAGCATTGCGTACTATTTGAATAAGGGAGTTGTATCTTTGTTGTTTTGTCTCTTGCCTCAATCTTTGGACTTGTAGGTACCCAAGACGCAATGAAATGCCTATGAATTATTCTCTTGTTATTGAACCTTTTGATTGTTGGGGATTGGACTTCATGGGTCATTTTCCTCCTTCAAAAGGGTATACTCATATTATTTTTGATGTAGATTATGTTACTAAGTGGGTAGAAGCCATACCAACAAAAAGTGTGGATGGTAAAACCTCTTTAAAAATGCTTAAAGATGTTATTTTTCCTAGGTTTGGTGTACCTAGATATCTTATGACTGATGGAGGTTCTCATTTTATTCATGGTGGTTCTAGGAAGACCCTTGCTAAATATGATGTTAATCATAGAATTGCTTCATCTTATCATCCTCAAACCAGTGGGCAGGTAGAACTTTCAAATATAGAAATTAAATCTATCTTGCAAAAGACTGTTAATAGATCTAGAAAAAATTGGTCTAAAAATTTGAATGATGCTCTTTGGGCTTATAGAACTACTTATAAAAATCCTATGGGAATGTCTCCTTACAAAATGGTTTATGGTAAAGCTTGTCACTTGCCTTTATAATTAGAACACAAAGCTTATTGGATAGTGAAAGAACTGAATAGAGATTTTAAACTTGCTGGTAAGAAAAGATTGCTTGACTTGAGTTCTTTAGATGAGTGGAGAAGTGAAGCTTATGAAAATGTTAGACTCTTTAAAGAAAAAGTTAAAAGATGGCATGATAGGAGGATTCTTAAGAGAGAGTTTCATGTTGGTGAGAAAGTTCTATTCTATAGGTCTCGTCTCAGATTTTTTGTAGGAAAACTACTCTCAAAATGGGAAGGACCTTTTGTTATTGAGGAGGTGTATTGTTCAGGAGCTATAAAGGTTTCCTCTTTGAGGGACAACACTACACAAGTAGTGAATGGTCAAAGGCTAAAACATTATATTTCTAGAGATTCTTATAATGAAGATGTTGATGTTATTCAAATGGTGACTCCGAAAGAATTTATTAGAGACCAAACTCCTGAATCTGTAGAGTCCGTTTCGAATAGGTAAAAGTGCTGAAAATAAAAGGTTCACGAAAAACTTTTCTTTTTATATTTTTTCGGTTTTTATTCCATATGGAAGATAACAAGACGAAAGAGGGAAGGAAACGGAGCCCGGGTGGACCACACCACCCAGTGGTGTGGGCGCCACCTAGTCCTGCCACCATGCGGTGTGACCACCCCGGAGCCCGTCTCCGTCCCGTTTTCGCCTAGTACTTTCCTTATGTCGTAAAACTTTGTGATATATAATCACCCGGACCCCTGAGGTCCGTATATCATGTCCTCGTCTTGTTTTTGTTTCGATCTGTTTCTGTCAGGCAAATTCTCAGTTTTGGAGCCACATTGTCTTCATCGGGATCACCCATGGAGGATTCCTCCGCGGACATCATCAACCCGTACATGTATGAGTTGAAAATTCACCCCAAGGAGTTGTTACTCAAGGACGGGAAGGTACATATAAAGGAAGTTCAGGGCCCTAAAGGAGAAGGCAGTCTAGAGCATAGGATGGAAGCATTGGAGCAAAAATGTTTTTAGGTACAAGAAGATGGCGTAACTTGAAGTGGACGTCATCCACAAGATAAGTTTAGAACTCGTCGCGGAGCACAAGAAGGAAACTGCCAAGCTTCGAGATGATATCCTCTTGCTCCATCAGACCACCAACCAATTACAAGCACAGCTCTACAACATGCAAAATCAAAACTGTGAGTATGAGGCTAGGTTTAAACGCATAAGTTCTGCTAGTTTCAGGATATTGGAAACCAAGACATCCTTTGTGGATGGGGAGCCTTTACCTTGGAAGTCTGATGATGATAAGGGAACACCACCACCACCACCGAAGGAGTAATTCGTCATCAGGTTTTTGGCATCCCCTTGGTTTGTTCCAAGATTGGGGGAGTGCCGCAGTATCACATCATTATCTTTTATCTTTTTACCTTTTTAGTAGAGTCATATCATGAATAGAGAAGTTATCACATAGGATGGTTTGCATTGTGGAAGTATCTCTCCTTTAGTTGGTCATATATGTATCCCTTGGTGTGAGTGCCTTTATGGAATATTAATGAGAAATTGCATCGTTTACTTTTTGCACATCTTATTTTAGTTTGCAACTTCTGTTATATGATTGATCTTTTTGATTAGTATTGGTATCACTTTGGGAGCATCAAGTAAATCTAAGTTGGTTTTGGCAAACCGAGCTCTGGTCAGTAGCAACACTTTTTGAGGTTTGAAAGGAAAAGATAAAAGCACTTACAAGTATTTTATATCATTTTCTTTCTTTATTGATTGGCTCATAAGCTTAGTATTCTTTAGTTAAAATCTTTTGTGTTTTCAAGGAAGATTTCATGTTTGTTTTTATCACTTGTATGTTTTCTTGTTTCCTTCAACTCTTTTAATTGCTACCCAGCCTTGCTAGCCAAAAACATGTACTGAGAAGGAATACTTCTCGTGCATCCAATCCTTGAACTTAAACCTATGCCATTTGTGTCCACCATATCTACCTATTAGCATCATTGGTATTCCAAGTAAATTCTCGAGTTTCATCTATCTTTCAAATTAAAAATTCCTTTGTTATGTGAAAACTAGTTAGTAAAGCTCTCACGAACTTGATGGCACACCTTATTTTCCAGCCCTTAATAAACTTGAACCATTGTGTCATCTGTGTTGTATATGCTTGCACTTATAAGTTGGGAATTAGCAGAACCGTGCTGTCACGGGGAACGCTTTCAACACCTGTAAATATCTACCCCGTTGATATCATGATATTTTTTTATGGATGTCGGCGGTGTGAAATAAAAGGGGATCTTCTAAGTCCATGCAGTTATGTATATGTGTTAGAGAAATGCCTAGGCCGCTAGCCTAAGCCATGCCTAATCATGGTGGAAACTTGCAGCATCACCATAGTGAGCAATCCATGAAGTATCCTCACAAAA
Source organism: Avena sativa (assembly GCA_916181665.1). Classification (NCBI taxonomy): domain Eukaryota; kingdom Viridiplantae; phylum Streptophyta; class Magnoliopsida; order Poales; family Poaceae; genus Avena; species Avena sativa. The sequence goes on along the minus strand of OV702284.1, from coordinate 261,257,574 downwards.
AAAATATACAGAAGAAAAAAGGAGAGAAAAATATATACACCATTCTTATGGTAAATAAAGGATCGCTGAGATGCTCACTTTCTATTTCCTTGTCATTTTGATATGGGATAGCTCTTGTGTCATGGGGAAAGGGGTACCCCGTTGGCGGTTCTCTATGATACACATATATTTACAATGACAAGAACTTACCAGTAACTAAATTTGAGTAGCATGAGGAACGTTCCTCGTACTCAAGGGACATGAGATTGAAAACTTATATTTTTTCAAGCATATACTCCATATTTGTTGGCTTTAACCTTAATCACCTCAAGATGCTTATGATAGGGGCAATGAGAGCTCAAAGCTAGTAAGTACCATAATCTTTTGGAAGCTCTTTATGAAACTTGAAATCCCTGTTCCCTCTGTGAAGGGCCTTTATTTTACTTCTTAGTTGAGTCAATAAACCTATTCCTTTCTATCTCCAGCAAGCATTTGAGTTGTTATGTTTCAATCATTCATATGATGATTTATTCAATCATGTTTCTTATCTTCTTTGTTTTGCAAAAAACTCTTATCTGAATGAATATTACTTTGAAAGCCATCGTTGTGAAAAGCCTTTTATGTTTGAGCAAAAGGATTCCTATTATAAACTTCTTTACAAAGCTTTGCTTGAAAACCAAGTATGATTTGTCAACTGTTCTCTGACCAAGAACAAAGTTTGCCAATACCAATTATGTTTCGTCTTTATGCATCTTTATTGTGACTCCCATACTCATTACAAGTTAAGTTAAGTTATATAATGGTGAGTTGTTTTCTATTATGAGTTGTGTATTGGTGAATGTGATGCTTCTTGTCTGTATTCTTTTTATCGACACTTCACTCCATAAACCTGTGGTCATGTTTACTGAGCTCGGTTTTTGCTTGGGGACAAGCGAGGTCTAAGCTTGGAGGGAGTTGATACGTCCATTTTGCATCACTATTCTATATCATAATTTACTGCTATTCATTGATATATTTCATATTAAGAGGTGATACTTATGTTATTTCATATATTTTTGCATGTTGGATGACTTTTGAGGATGAACTGCCAGAGTCAGGATTCTGATGGAAAAAGCGGTGTCCAGATACAATATTCGAGAAGATCAGAAAGTACACAGCAAATCCTATTTTTCCAGAAGACGAAGGAAGCCAGAAGGGGAGGCGAAGATGGGTCACAGGGGGCCCACACCACCCCCTAGAGCGGGCCCACCCTAGGCGGCGCCAGCAGGTGGTGTGTCCACCCTGGCCCACCTCCTGCTTCGCCCCTTCGCATATATATTCCTCCCGAAACCCTAATACTCAGAGTGGGACCACAGAAAGTTTCCACCGCTTCTGCGGGGCGGAAACTACAGAGAGGAAAAGAGCTCTCTGGCAGGCAGATTTCTGCCAGGGAAATTCCTTCCCGGAGAGGGATATCGTCGTCATCAACACCGTCATCAAGCCAAACTTCATCGGGATCATCATCATCCTCACCACCATCTCCACCAGCACCATCATCACCACTCCACCCCGTTGTAACAGTTGTGTTGAATCTTGCATAGTTCTTAGGGGAATCTTTCCCGGTGTTGATTACTTTTGTAGTTAATGCTTGTGAGTGGAACCATTAAATTATTGTTTATGTTCAGATTGTTATTCATCATCATATCATCTTGATACGTCGTAAACATATCTATAATTTTTGATGTTCCATGCTTGTTTAGTATCCACTTTTCTATGCTTTGTCTACACTTTGAGGTATTTTTATACATTTTCTGGGACTAACCTATTAACAAGATGCCATAGTGCTAGTTGCCTATTTTCTACTGTTTTTGGTTTTAGAAAAGCTAGTAAGTAAATATTCTCGGAATTGGAAGAGACGAAAGCCAAAGTCAATATTTCACCGAGACGAACACAGAGACCGAAGGGCGACTGGAGGGGAGCCACAGGGTGGCCACCCCCCCCATGCACAGGCCCACCCTGGGCCGCGCCTGGGCAGGGTGTGGGCCCCCTAGACGCCGTCCTGCCTCGCCTCTTCGCGTATATAATCCCCCTGATGCCAAAACCCTAAGAACCCGATCACATCTCCATGAAACAGCCTGTAGCCGCCGCCACCATCGTCCCTAGATTGGGGGGATCTGAAGCTCTTCCCGGCACCCCACCGGAGGGGAGAGATCATCCCAGAGGCCTTCTTCATCACCACGCCAGCCTCCGGTATGATGCGTGAGTAGTTCACCCTTGGACTATGGGTCCATACAGTATCTAGATGGTTGATTATACTCCTTTGTGCTATCATGTTTAGATCTTGTGAGCTTCGTTCATGATCAAGAGCATCTATTTGTAATCATGCATGTTGTGTTTGCGGATCCGATGGATATTGAGATTACTATGTCAGATTGATTATTGATTCTATCATGTCTCTTGATTATTGATTCTATCATGCTTTTCTTGTTTGAGATCTTGCATGCTCTCCGTTTCTAGTAGCTATCTTGGCCAAGTAGATGCTAGTGACTCCAAGAGGGAGTATTTATGCTCGATAGTGGGTTCATGCCTCTATTGAATCTGGGGAAGTGATAGAAATCTCTAAGGTTGTAGATGTGTTGTTGCTACTAGGGAGAAAACAACAATCTCTTGTTCATGGAACAATTGTATTTTTTAATTTACACACATTGCTTAAAGCAGTTATCCGTTGCTTGCAACTTAATACTGTAGGGGGTTCGGATGATAACCTGAAGGTGGATTACTAGTCATAGATGCAGTTGGATGGTGGCATATGTATATTGTTGTAATGCCCAATCAAATCTCATATGATCATGAATGTCTAGTATTGCATTGTTATGCCTTGCTCAGTCCTGTCAATTGCCTCGCTGTAATTTTTTTACCCAGCATGTTGTGTTATTTATCTTAAGGAGAACACCCCTAGTGAACTATGGACCTCCGGTCCAATATTTACCATTGGTACATCATCCTCGGTTACTGTTTACTTTCTACAAGCAATCATTACCTTCCACACCATACGTTTAATCCTTTGTTTTCAGCAAACCGATGAGATTGACAACCTTACTATTCATTGGGTCAAAGTCTTGAGTTTGTGTTGTGCAGGTTCCAAGAGTTTAACAACACCTTGGGGTCGTTTCCTTCCTCCTACTGGTTTGATAACCTTGGTTTCATACTGAGGGAAGATTTACTGTTGTGCTCATCATACCTTCCTCTTAGGGTTTCCCAATGAAGCTCTACAGTGATCTAAGACGCATCACATCTCTGATCTTGATCCATATGATATCTCGTGAGTAGTTCGTTTAGTTCTTCAGGACATGGGAGAAGTCATGTTGTTAGTAGTGGAATTGTGTTGAAGTAATATTCAATGGTTTGATATTTAAGTTGTGGTGTTATTCTTATAGTGGTGTCATGCGAACGTCAACTATATGATACTTAACCATTTATGGGCCTAGGGGAATGCATTGTGTATTTGGCTACTAATTGTGGGGTTGCCGGAGTGACAGAAACCTGAACCCCCGTTGGGAAACCTTTGCACAAGGGAGTGTAGGATCTCAGAGTTTAATGTTGTGGTTAGTTTTTTTATCTTAATTACTTTCTTGTAGTTACGGATGCTTGCAAAGAGTTTAATCAAAAGTATGTATTAGTCCAAGTAAGGTTGGTATATTAGCACTGGTTCACCCACACAACACTTATCCAACCAAAGAAGATTAATTTTTTGAGGGTAAAACAGTAGGGCAAAAAAACCCACTACAATTTTTATATATTATAGAGAGTTACAAAATAGTATTTACAAACTCAATCCACCTCAAAGAAGAGGGACAGCATTCTAAGCAGCTATCTCCTGTCTAAATTAATTTCAATCCAATCTTTGAGGCCCTGATAATACTTCTTCTTAATTCTATACAGGACCCATCTTAATTCCTGAGCTACAATAGCCTTCCAATCCTCAAGCGAAGCATGCTGGTTATTGAAGATTTCATTATTTCTGCAAATCCAAAGGCCCCAAGCTCCAAGTATAAGAATTTCCATTTCAAAAGGGACATTAAGATCTTTTTTAATACTGGCTAAAGCTTCAAAAAGATTTTGATCAGCCACTTGGACATGCGAAATTTCGGCCCAGCAAGCTTTTGCAAAAGGGCATTCCCAAAATAAATGTAGGATGGTTTCTTCACTGATGCAACCATGGAACACACATTCATAAGATGCCAGAGAAAAACATTTCCTTTTCAGAAGGTTTCTTGTGTTGAGCCTATCAAGCAGTAAGAGCCAGAAGAAGAATTTGTGCTTTTGCTGACAGGAAGATTTCCACAACCAAGAGAAATGTGGCTGTACAGGTTGGCAACCAGATAAGGAACAATAAGCCTTTTTTACCGAAAAATTACTGCCCCAAATGTAACTCCAGTTATTAGATTCCCCCTGCCTGCCAGTATTGAGAATTTTCTCAAGACTTTGATATTCCTGGTAAGCTTGCTGTGACAGAGGGAGGTAAAAAAGATCCTGAGTATTTTCAGTATGCAGGAACTCACTGACAAAGATGTGAGGGTTTTTTGCATAGGATAGGAGATGAGGAAGCTTATGTTGAAGACAACTATCATTCCACATATCAGACCAGAGAAGTGTGGATTTTCCATCTCCAACCAAGCACTTTGCAAGTCCTTTAAAAATGTCAATCAATTTCATATGAGCTTTCCACCAAACGGATCCCTCAAGACTTCTTCCAGGGAGCTTACCATTACAGTAATAAGTGTTCCATATGAGGTGAACCCAAGGGATATCCTTGTGATTATAAAATTTATTCAAATTCTTCAAAAGAAGTGCAGAGTTTTGAATATTAAGGTCCAGAACTCCCAATCCCCCCTGGTTCTTGGGTCTACAAACTTTCTTCCATGCTACAAGAGCATTACCTCTAGCTTGAAAATCAGAAGTTTTCTTTCTCCACAGACATTGCCTCATATATTTAATCAACTGTTCCTTGATAGTGACAGGAAGATCAAAACAGCTCATGTAATATATGGGAAGGGAAGACAAAACAGATTTAACTAGCTGCAGTTTCCCCCCATAATTAAGAAAGTCAGCTATCCCACACAACCTTCTCTCAACTCTCTGAACAATAGGCAGGAAATGTTCCACAGCAGGTTTATTCAAACTCAGAGGCAAACCAAGGTAGGTGAAAGGTAAAGTGCCAGTGAGGCAAGAAAGAGTATTAGCAAAGTGTCCAAGCCTCTCAGGGTCCATGTTAATTGGCATCATACTGGATTTAGAAAATTAACTTTGAGTCCAGTGGAGAGAGAAAAAGTATGAAGAATGGCCTTGAGGCACAAGATTTGCTCATAATCAGCTTTAATGATTAATAAAGTGTCATCTGCATACTGAACCACAGGGAAATCAGGACATAACACTTCTTCAGTGGGCAGAGAAAGAAGACCAAGGTTCATTGCCTTGTTGAGGATACTTTGAAGGAGATCAGCAGCCAAAACAAACAGTAAAGGAGATAAAGGATCCCCTTGTCTAACACCCCTTCTGCAGTAAATTTTTTTCCCAGGCACTCCATTTAAAAGCACAGAGGAAGAAGCTGAACCAAAGATCAACTGAATCCAAGAAATCCATTTATCTCCAAAACCTTTGGCTTTAAGGATATTGATGATTGCAGAGTGCTCAATTCTGTCAAAAGCCTTTTCAAAATCAAGCTTAAGAATTAAAATTTCTTCCTTTGACTTGTGACATTGATCAAGAAATTCAAATGCCCAACCTAAACAGTCTTGGATAGATCTTTGTTTGAGGAAACCATATTGATTCTTGTGAACAAGTTTAAGGATGACTTTCTGCAGTCTATTAGCCAGAATTTTGGTGATAATCTTAAAGACACTATTTAGCAAAGAAATAGGCCTAAAATCAGCAGGAGTCAAAGGTGCTGCAATTTTTGGAATGAGGGTGATAAAAGAGGCATTAATGCTTTCCAAGGAAGTTTGCCCCTCATATAAATCCACAAGGAGATGTTTCACATCATCCTTAATAATAGTCCAGCAATGCTTCATAAATTCATTATTAAAACCATCAGGGCCAGGGGATTTATCATTTGGCAGATTTTTAATGACCTCATCAATCTCCTCATCAGAGAAAGGTTTTTCCAAAGCATCCCTTTCTTCTTGTCTTAAGCATTCCCCAGCCAAGTCATTAAGATTGAAGTGCATTTCAGGCTTATCAGAAGTACCCATTCTATTTTTAAAGGAGTTCCAAAGGAGATTTTCTTTGCCATCATGATCATAAACCTCAAGATCAGAAGCATCCTTGAGCATGGAAATGTAGTTATGCCTAAAGCTTATGGTAGCTCTGGAGTGAAAGAACTTTGTGTTTTCATCCCCCAGCTTAACCCATTTAATTTTCCCCCTCTGTTTCCAATAAGTATTCTGATCCTGTAATAGAGAAATAATAAGATTTTTCAGGAGATCCCTAAGATTCCATTCTTGGACAGTAAGAGTTCTCATTTCCTCCATGATATCCAGAAAGTCAATGGTGGCATTAACATTACAGATTTGAGATTTCAGACAAGGCTGCTTTTGGGCCCAGAGCTTCAGCCCTCTTCTCACATTTTTGAATTTAGCATTGATTTTTTTTGCAGAATCCAGAAAACCCACAGGAATATTCCAGGCATTTTGAACAATAACTTTAAATTCTTTATGATGCATCCAATGATTTTCAAATCTGAACACCTGAGCCTTGGGAATCATTGTGCCAATGGAGATGACACAAGGAAGATGGTCAGAGGTAGGCTTTGCAAGAGGAGCAACAAAAGTCGAGGGAAAACTCTGAGTCCAGGAAGCAGAAGTAAAAAACCAGTCCAACCTTTCCAAAAGGGGATCTTTCTGCATGTTACTCCAAGTGAACTTTCTACCTTTAAGTGGTAACTCTATGAGACCCAAATTATTAATGGCTTCATTAAAGAGAAGCATACCATTCACATCTCCACCCAATTTGTTTCTATCTGAAGGCTGTCTACAGAAGTTGAAATCTCCCACAATGAGTCAGTCCAAATCATCAGGCATATCAATGCTGCCAAACCAGTCCAAAAATTCAGCCTTTTTTTCAGGTAAACATGGCCCATAAATGTTGGTAAGGATCCAGGATTCATTGGACAAGAGAGATGTCAAGGTGATGGAGATAGAAAACTCATTGAGGAAGGAAAGATGTCCAAAGAACAGGGAACTATTCCAAATGGTGATCAAACCTCCAGATGCACCTCTGGAGGGAAGAAATTCAAAATTGTTAAATTTGGAGGGGCAGAATTTTTTGATGTAAGATCTATCAAAATCCTCTCGCTTAGTTTCTTGAAGACAAACAATGTCACAACCAGACTCCTCAATTTTATTTCTGAGAGCAATCCATTTTTTTTCAGAATTGATTCCCCTGATATTCCAATTCAAGATCTTCCAAATTCTTTTGTTATTCATTAGGAAACCAGAAGCAAGTATAGATATGGGGTGATATAAATAATGTAATCACCCAGGAGAAGAAACAGCAATCACATAGGCAAAAGGCAATCCATATCAAGGCACCACAGACATATTCCACAACAAGTACCAAACACATGACAAGATCACAAGAACAGATCACATGACAGGGAGTCAACAAGACTCCAGCAAAAGACTTAGTTTGATACATTTAAACACTTAAGAGGAGGTCTTCTTCTTGGCACCAATGCCCAAGCTAGAGGAGGCACCTCCTTTAATGTTGCCTTTTGGAGGAGCCTTAACTGCCACTTCATTGGCCTTCCCTTTCTTGAGCAACCTCTTCTCCAGGTCCCCATCCTTTACCTTGCAGAATGAGGCAGCAAGATTTTTAACCACCTTAGAATTCAGACAAGGAGGAACAGCATTACAAACCAGACAATCAGCAATTAGACAATTTATGTGACTTTTAAAGCCCCCATTCAGTTCAACAATTCTAGGGCTTCTTCTCACCTCAGTGTCAACAAGAGGTTCCTTGCCCTTTCTCTTTCTGGCAGGGGTAGAGGGAGAGCATGAAGATTTATTGGTTTCAATACCCAGACAAGAAGGAGCCATCTAGGAAAAGCTCTCATTAGGGATGATGAAAGAAATGGAACTTTCCTCAGCAATAGGTTCTTTAATAATTTCCCATAAAGGAGAAGTAAGAAAGCCCTTGACCCAATTAAACTTCTCAGGGGTAGCAAGCATGAGAGTAATAAAGTTAAACCAACTTATAGGGATATCACACTTAAGAGAGCCCATTGAAGAAGTGTCCTTCTGAATATGGGGGCAAAATAATTCTCCCAGAGCTCCAAGCCTTGTTGGGAAACTCCCTGCTTAGCAGCATGCACATCAGGAATGGAGATAAAAGTTCTCACCATCCCAACCTGAAGATGAGCCTCATTTGGAGAAAGAAGGTGCTGGTCCTCCAACATCCAATCATCATTATCAGGAGCCACAGTACTTGAGTCCATAGGGCTTCCCACCCCCTCCTCAGCCTCAGAGTTGGCCTCATCATCATCAGCCAAATAGTTCTGAAAAATGTTTTGCAGGCCTTCACCAATGCCAACCCCTTGTGGTTCAACAGCCACACCATGTTCCTCCACAGCCTCAGGTTCATTGACAGACTCATCATCATCAGACTCCCAGTCTTGGACAATGATAGCACCTGTAATTCCACTGTTAACATCTTGAGGTGGCAGATGCTGATTGTCAACAGGCATATCTTCTCCAGGAGCAATGACAGGGCCTTGAACAGGAACATCAGCAGCTTCCCAGGGACCCCAACCTTCATCATTACCACCATCAGGGGCAGGATCCTGCACAGGGGCCAACCATTGTCCCCAACCACCCCCAGGAGTAGGAGGGGGAGGGGGAGGAGGTAGAATTTGGGGCCCAAAGACAGGGCCATGAACAGGAACAGGATGTGGGTCCTCATTGTCATCTGGAAGTGGGTCCTCATCAGGTGGGCCCCCCCAAGCAAGTTACTTTGAAGAACTTCAACAGAAAAAGTCCATGATTCGGTCTCCACCAAGTCACCAATGGTAAACCTCACACTCTTGGGGATGTCGACCAGGTCAGTAACACGAATCTTAGCAATAATCCTACCCTTTTGGTCTGGGTCTCTCTCCCACAAAAGAACCTTCCCAATATCCGCAAAGACAACATTCAGATCCTCCGTATGCCAGTGGTCAAGGGGAGGCCCAACTAGCATCACCCAGCACTCATTATTAAACTGAGCCCTTCTCCAGTTATCTCCCTCATTGTGCTTAACAATAGATACATGCACATCTTGAAACGGAATCGGGCTAGCCGCAATGAGCCTATCTCGATCACTGACATGATGAAACTGTACATAAGCAGACCTAAAGGGACAAGCCTGGACATCTTTAAAGTGAACTCTAACCTCATTATTGAGGAAATCAACCAGGACATCACGAATATTCAAGAACGGAACTGGACCAGGGGGGAGGGGATTAATGGTAGCAATGGCATACTGTTCATGCGACCTTGACCTCCGAGGCACCACCACCCTTTTGACACGATTCCGCCCAGCCACCTGCATAATCTGGAAGCCATTCGGCAGGAAAGGCGCAGGATCAATTGGGATGTTCGCCATTACGACACTCTTCCCCGGCGACGAGCAAGAGGGGAATGGGGTTTCAGCGGGCGGGGGAGTTGAGGAGACAGGGGAAATGGTAGTTGGTTTTTGCAAAGAAGTGGTGAACTCGTGAAAACTGCTATGAATAATGGACCGGGATTGTGTAACTGCCTGGGCTTTGAACCACCCCTCGTAAGAATTGTCGGGCCAAATACATTTTGGGAAAGAGGGGAATTTCAGAAAAGGAAGGAGACCAGGCAATTTAAATGCCGCGCGATTGGCGCCTCCCGCAGACCCGACCGGCGTTACAATCGACTTAATACCACCATCAGCGAGCACCTGAGCATAAGATCTGTCTTGAAGTCCTGATTTGAAATCACCATTAATGTGTTGCGCAGACACAGGCGAAGAAACCGCAGGAGGCGCAGGAAATTTGATTCTTTGGAAAACCGAACCACCTTTACTGGAAGGCCTCAAAGAAGGAGATTTTTTTGCACTTTCTTTTTTGTACGTGACAACTTTCCATTCTCCAGCAGACTCTTTATAGAATTCCTTTTCTTCATGAATCCAGTTTGGCCCCCCATTACCCCAAAGGTTGACATGAATCACAAAAGAATTACATGAAAACTTTGAAATATTGTATATTTCAAAACCCACTGCCCTTGAAGCAACTGAGAAACGAAAAGTTCTATCTTGCAGAAGCTTCACCTGGAATTTAGAAGCATTACCACCAAAATAGGCCTGGAGAGCAAGACCAACAGTATGAAAATCCAACTTAAAATTTGCTCTTCCAAAAGAACAAACCAGATAAAAAGGTCTTTTCCTGAAACCACCAATGAAATTAACTTGATGCCTGAATTTATCAAAAATCCTCTTCTCAAAATCTCGCCCTAATGAAAAATCCAGGGCAGGCCGACACGAAGCAACATCTTTGGGAGCACGCACCGAGGGGAGGTTCTCAGTGAAATCCAGAGATCTAGGCACAATCTTCTCAATATTGGTGGAAAACTTCTTAACCAAAGGGCTAGGCAAAATCTGTGCACCGACAACAACCCTCTTCACCTGGAGATCAATAGAAATGCCTGAGGCCACCACCTCACCTTGAATCAAGTATCTAGCATCAATCACTACCTCATTGTGGTTGAGGAGCACCAGCCTTTTAGAACTAGGAAAAAGCATCAGAAATCCTTTAGAAGGCTCAAAATCATCAGTCGGCAAAGAGGAGCAAAGGGCATGCCATTTAAGACCAGTGTCCTCATCTGATACAGAGATGGTAGGAGATCTACCAAGAAATCCAGATGAGGGATCCAAAGAATCATTAACACGAGAGAGATGAGAGGGGAACCTCAAAACAGATCCAATAGAGATCTTCTCCCCATTTTCCAAACATCGACCCTCAAGGGGAGAGCCTTTGGCATTGAGAAGAACCAGCCAAGAATCCGCCGAGAGAACGAGAGAGCCTTCAAGAAACTTACCACCCGTGGTCACACCAGAGTAGGTGATCTTCCAACAACCCCCTGAGGAATCCATGCAGAGCCTTGCCGGTGAGACGCCGGCGAACGCCGGAGGCCGACCAACGGTCACCTCAGAGGAGCCTCATGCCTCGGAAATCGTGCGGCGCCCTAGACGTGGCAGACTCCAAAGAAGATTAATCAACTATATGAAGCGAAAGGACTTGACAGTATTCCCATGTGTCCTCGAGAACGTTTGGTCCTCATAAGTAATACAACCGGCTTGTCATTTGCTAAGAAAGGATTGGACCACTTGCTGCAATTATTTGTTGTCTTTATTTACTTGCACTTTATTTATTTGCATTATCAAAAAATGCTAAAAATTTGTTTGCTAAGTATTTACAGAGAATTCCTGCTCCAAACCACTAGTCAATACCTTCTGCTCCACGTTGGGATCGACACTCCTATTTAACGAAAGTACTACAATACACCCCCTATACTTGTGGGTCATCACCAGCCGCCCCATATACCGATGCTCATCACTAAGGTGCCTGATGTCGTTTGCGTCTTTGCTGATAGTGCCCTCGTAGAAACTGCGACTGCATTTCGTGATTCGATGGGCTGGGATGGAACCCTCATTGGTTGGAAAGCCATTGCTGATGCCTCCTTCGACGAGTATGGACATTTCCTTAACAATGTATGATCTGACTTGTTGTACACCATTCTCTGCGAGAAAACATAGGTATTTCACGCCAAAACCCTTATTGGTCGCTCCCTTCATCACCAACCGTTGGTGCTTCTTCAGCGGCTGTGACTGCTTGCGACGCCTAGTCCATCAGCTCAACCTATCGGCCCCATCACAAGCTCTGCCTTCCTCAAGTTCAATGAGGTTAGATTTGGTGGATTGTTGTTTTAACTCAAATCCGATGTGTAGTCAGATTTGGATGATGCATTCTGCAGTTTGTGTAATTTTAATGATGCAGTGTGTTTTTTAGCTAGCTGACTTTGATTACACGTACATTTTTTGTTTAGGTAATTTAGTTGGTGCCCCTATTTTTCTGTTTGGATATTTTGGATGATGTTCCTCCTTTTCTCAAAGAAACGGTCTTGTATCTTCATCCGCTCGACAATTTATTTGAACAACTTGATAGCCAGCAAAGTGACGCTTGGGGAAAATAGCATTGGGGTTGAAGTATCAGTTTCAATTCGCTTGTGATAAATCACCTCACGGTTGAACACCGAACCGTCGTGATTCGGCCGCTTGTTCTTGTATATCATAAAACGCATGTCAATGGCTTCATCTTCCTCCATGTCGTACTCCTCATCACCTGTGTTGGGTATATACTTTATGGGTATACCCACATGACTCGCTGACCAGGGTGGCCCACTGATACGTCGTAAACGTATTTATAATTTTTGATGCTCCATGCTTGTTTTGTATCAACTATCTTATGTTTTGTCTATAATTTGAGGCATTTTATACATTTTATGAAACTAACCTATTGACAATATGCTGCAGTGCCAGTTGCCTGTTTTATGTTGTTTTTGGTTTCACAAAAGCTAGTAAAGAAATATTCTCAGAATTGGACGGAACAAAAGCCAAAGTCAATATTTTACCAGAGCGAAGGCGGAGTCCAGAGGGGGGACGAAGAGGCACCACAGGGCGGCCACTAATATGCCCAATTTGCATCACCATTCTATATCACAATTTACCTCTATTCATTGATCTTTGTCTTATTATGAGGTATTACTTATGGCTTTTCATCTGTTTTTGCATGTTGGATGATTCCTGGAAGATGGACTGTCGGAGTCTGGATTCTGATGGAAAAGAAGGCATTTCAGTGCAATTTCGCGAAGATCAGAAAAATACCAGAAAAATATGGAAACATATTATTTTACCAGAAGACGAAGGAAGCCAAAAGGAGGGATGGATAAGGGCCTTAGGGGGGCCACACCCACCTAGGCGCAGGCCCACCTGACCCCGCGCCTAGGGCAGGTGTGGCCCACCTACCCGGCATCTGACTCCGCCCCTTCGCCTATATATTCCCTTCGAAACTCTAAGGCTCAGGGAGCGACCACAGATAGATTTCCGCCGCCTTTGGGGGGCGAAAAACATCGAGAGAGAAAGATCTCTTCGGCAAACAGATTTCTGCCGGGGGAATTCCATCCCGGAGAGGGGAGACCGTCGCCATCAACACCGTCATCAAGCTAGGCTTTATCGGGATCATCATCATCCACACCATCATATCCACCAGCACCATCACCACCACTCCGTCCTGCTGTAACAATTGTGTTGGATATTGCTTTAGTTCTTAGGGGAAACTTTCCCGGTGTTGATTACTATTGTAATTGATGCTTGTGAGTGGAACCATTGGATTATTGTTTATGTTCAGATTGTTATCCATTACCATATCATCTTTGATCTTGATCCATATGATGTCCTGTGAGTAGTTCGTTTAGTTCTTGAGGACATGGGAGAAGTCATGTTGTTAGTAGTGAATTTGTGATGAGTTATTATTCAATGGTTTAGTATTTAAGTTGTGGTGCTATTCTTCTAGTGGTGTCATGTGAACGTCGACTACATGATACTTCACCATTTATGGGCCTAGGGGAATGCATTGTTTATTTGGCTACTAATCACGGGGTTGCCGGAGTGACAGAAACCTGAACCCCCGTTAGGACACATTTGCATAAGGGAGCGTAGGATCTCAGAGTTTAAGGCTGTGGTTAGATTTATATCTTAATTACTTTCCTATAGTTACAGATGTTTGCAGGGGGTTTAATCACAAGTATGTGTTAGTCCAAGGAAGGGCGGTATGTTAGCACAGGTTCACGCACACAACACTTACAACACCAGAGAATAGTACTCAGCTATGTGAAGCGAAAGCACTTGACAGAATTCCCATGTGTCATCGAGAACGTTTGGTCCTTATAAGTATTTCCACCGGCTTGTCCTTTGCTAAGAAAGGATTGGGCCACATGCTACGTTTGTTCGTTACTCCTATTACTTGCTCTTTGTTTTGTTGCCTTGTCAGAAAACCACTAAAAATCTGTTTGCTAAGTATTCACAGGGATTTCCTGCTCCATACCACTGTTCAACACCTTCTGCTCCTCGTTGGGATCGACACTCCTATTTATCAAAAGTACTACGATACACCCCCTATACTTGTGGGTCATCAGCCACACCACCCCTAGCGCGGGTCTACCCTAGGCCGCACCAAGGCATGGTGTGGGCCCCCTGGCCCTCAACCGACCTTGCCCCTTCGCCTATATAAACACCCCGAGGCAGAAACCCTAAGGACGCGATCAGAAATCCACGAAAGAGACCGTAGTCGCCGCCACCATTGTCCCTAGATAGGGGGGTCTGAAGCTCTTCTCGGCACCCTACCGAAGGGGATATATCATCACGGAGGCCTTCTTCATCACCATGCCAGCCTCCGGAGTGATGCGTGAGTAGTTCACCCTTGGACTACGGGTCCATACAGTAGCTAGATGGTTGTTTATCCTCCTTTGTGCTATCATGTTTAGATCTTGTGAGCTCCGTTCATGATCAAGATCATCTATTTGTAATGCTACATGTTGTGTTTGTGGGGATCCGATGGATATTGAGTACTATGTCAGATTGATTATTGATTCTATCATGTCTATGTTATTTGTGATCTTGCATGCTCTCCGTTTCTAGTAGATACTTTGGCCAAGTAGATGTTTGTAACTCCAAGAGGGATTATTTATGCTCGATAGTAGGTTCACGCCTCTAGTAATCTGAGGAAGTGACAGAAATCTCTAAGGTTGTAGATGTGTTGTTGCTACTAGGGAGGAAACAACAATGCTTTGTCCAAGGGAAATTGTATTGTTTACTTTACACACTTTGTTTAATGCAATTATTTGTTGCTTGCAACTTAAGACTGGAAGGGGTTCGGATGATAACCTGAAGGTGGATTATTAGTCACAGATGAAGTTGTATTATGGTCTATGTATCATGTTATAATGCCCAAACAAATATCGTATAAATAAAGATGTCTAGTATATGCATTGTTATGCATTCTCAATCTGTCAATTGTCCCGCTGTAATTTGGTCACACAACATGTTATTTATCTTATGGAGAACACCTCTAGTGAACTGTGGACCCTGGTCCATTCCTTACCATTGATATACCATCTACTATTTACCGTTTACTGTTTACCTTCTGCAATTACTACAAGCAATTACTATCTTCCACACTATATGTTTAATCCTTTATTTTCAGCAAACCGGTGAGATTGACAACCTCACTGTAAGTTGGGGCAAAGTATTGTGGTTGTGTTGTGCAGGTTCCAAGTTGCTAGCAGCACCTTGGAGTTGTTTCCTTACTCCTACTGGTCTGATAACCTTGGTTTCATAACTGAGGGAAACTTTCTGCTGTGCTCATCATACCTTCCTCTTGGTGTTCCCAACGAGCTCTACATATCTGAGCCATCACCCACCAATGGGTTAGAGCTTTGCTTCACGGGAGGCCTAGTCAGAGAAAGAGGAGAAGTCAATTGCCGCTATGGCAAGGCCTAGAAGACTTACCGACTTAGGGCATGTAGATTACTTGTAGTCCAAGATGTACTTAGTTACCGAGTCTATAACATAGCCGGATAGGTCTCTCCTGTAACCCTAGGTCTTGGTGACTATATAAAACGGACTCGAGGGAGCCTTTAGGGCAGAACACCACAACCAACTCGCACAGGCTAACCTCTCTTGTAATCTGCTGTAACATCCGGCTCTCGCCGATATATTACTGGGTTGCTAGGAGGAGTAGGATCCGATCACCATAGTCCGATCTGAACCTGGGTAAACTTGTGCTCACCGCTTCCAGAACACCGTACGGTTCACACCCCATATTATCAACGCCTTTAGGACCCCCTATGGCGTACTTGTCATCAATCCGACGATAGTTGGCGCCCACCGTGGGGCAGGTGGCCTTCAGAGCTTTGTTCCGGGCGGAATCTAGGCATGCAGGAATCAGCGAAACAATTGCCATCGGTCGAATGGTCTACGCCAGTGATGTCCCTCTCGTTCTTCTCGACGAGACCTGGATTCCGGCTAAGGAGCCCGTGACGACCTTCAGAATCATGCCAATTGGCGAGATCAATATCTATCTCGATTTTGCTAAACCCACCGAACCCACCCTTGAGGTGATGACCATGGCAGAAGAAACATCCAGATCTACTCTGTTTGCAGAGGGGAAAGAGTTCAAGATCCTAGAAAACCCTAAACCCACCTAGCCCACTCTAGTAGTGGAAGAAGTGGTGGAATAAAAATCCAGATCTGATCTCCCTGTTGAGATCTGATACACGTATGAGGAGTATATTCGCTTCGGATTTGGTTCTATCGATGCTAGAGCAGAAAAAACACTCTTGAGGCATAGGATAAATCAGACGATGAAGCGCCCCTACATCGACTATGAAGCAATCGCTGAGATCAAGCAGAGCTTTGAAGAAGCGGAGACGGAAACCCAACTGGTCTGTATCGAGTCCATGAAGAAAAAGGAGCATTTCTTCATATGCTACGTTGGCTCTAGATCCGACTTTGTCGATGATAGACCTGGTAACGATTCAGTTCTTTATGTGATCGGAGAAAATATTGACTTACCTGCTTCCCCTCAGGAATCACTAACATCGCAGGAACTCTGAGACTTCGAGAAGGAGATGGCAGTGTACAAAGAGGAGTACACCTCCAAGCAAGCGCAAGGTGAGCCGAAGAATCCTCCGAGTCCGTATGACATCATGGATGAAGACTACACCTCGCAATACGACATGGACACCAGAGATTCTTCCGAGGGCCAGAAGCCAACCATGCGGAAAGTACTGATGGAATCTTATCTCCCGGTACCGTACCAAAAGCCATCTTTGCCACTGGTACACACATAAAGGCTACTGTGCAGTCAAAGAAGAAGAACAACAACAAAAACCCGACACCGGCAGAGCCGGTAGAGGTAGCCAACGATGAAGAAGTTGATGAAGAGATCGAGATGGAGAACCAGGATGGAGATCTGGTTAATCCCACATGATCGATCCTCCTGTCGATCGACACGTTGTCACCAAAGGTTCACGTGAAATCTACGGAGATGCACTCATAATACCAATCACAACTGGTTCGGATCTTACTCCGGTGAGTTGGAGAAAAGGGTTGTGGACCTGGAAAAGCATCTCTTATTCTTGCTCTAAGAGGTTGCACACATCGTCGAGATTAGATAGCATATATACAGCAATCCTGCCTAGTACCAGTTAGAATTCAAGCGACTGCCAAACAAGACTAGAGGTGGCCTAGTTCTTGCTAATAAGAACCCGGATATCCACAAAGATTTATTTGATGGTAAAACCGGAGAAAAGATCCGAGTCTATAGCACACCAGTGGAGAACGCTGCAGCTGCTTGAGCCATCCTCACCAATAATCCATCTCCAGAACAGGTCCAGCAGTGCATAGCATTGCTCGACAAAGGAGTGCAACAGCAGAAGACAGTCGCATCGTTCAGTACAAAGCTAGCGTCAAAATTAGAATTTTGCCACATTGATGCAGGCCACAACGCTAATGTAAGACCCCGCAGGGATATGCATGGATAGGCATCATCGTTCTATTCCTCGGGAAGAATAAAATTCAAGGACTGGATGAAACGGTCATCACTGCAGGGCCACATGGGATTGGTCGGGAGTTCTTCCAGCTGCGTCCTAGGACGCCATTAGGCCATTGGTCCCAATCCAACCCCATCGTCGGCAGAATAATTGCCACAGGGAAGACCCAGAGGTGTGGCGCCAGCGAGAATAGGATCGGCTAAGAATGTCGCCCCCCGGCCATCCAGCTGAGCCTCGTCGCAACAACAACAACGCTGGATGAAGAAACGACCCGGATCGCCATGAAACAAGCAGGACTGGAGCCCGGCGAAATCAACATCGAAGCCAACATAACAAAGCTCCAGAACCGCGCCGCTTAGCCAAAAATAACCCACCGGAGCCACCATCACCGCCCAGCAGTGACCATGAAGGATCTCATCGCAGCCATGGGAGCCACAGGGGCGGAGAGGGCAATGTTAGAAGAAGAAGCAGGAATCCGACTTTGCCGCCACATAGGAACGGCGAGCAACCAACGTGCGGGTATCTCTCGCCCAACGACGCTCGCCATCGCATCGAGTCTAACATAGAGGCGTGATGGTGTGATGAGGAAGATGTGTAGGTGGGACCTAAATGCTTTGGCCCACATATCCATCAAACAAAATTTCTAGTTGACTTCGGCATCGCCAAACATATTCAACCCTACGATGGTGTGGCTCGGCCAGACACTTGTTTTCAAGATTTTTTCCAGGCTTGCTACATCGCCAAAGGAGGAAACATCTTAGTATCAGTTTGGTATCTCCCACTTATGTTTTAGAAGATGGTTCGATCATGGCTCAATGAACTACTAGAGAACTCGATTCACAACTGGTATGATATGAAAAGTGTGTTCTTCTCAAACTTCGAGGGAACATACAGGAGGCCCTGCACAGTCGTATACTTGCAGTGTTGCACTCAAATACCCGAAGAAACTTGCCGGGATTACCTCGGACGCTGGATCAACACGAAGAACTCATGTGAGGGAGTAAACGAGCAAACCACATTGAAGGTTTCATCATTGGGCTCTCAGTCGGATTATTGCGTCACAGGCTGAAGCGTGACCATGTTATAGACCTGGGAGAGAATATAGCAACAGCAAGAAAGTATGCAGATACCAATGACGATTCAGATGGACCACTGAATATTTTGGCCAATCCACACGCCGGCAAGAAGCAGAAACAACAAACTTAGATGCGCAAGAATACCTCAGAAGATAAACCGGCTTCGGACAATGCAGCTGTTAACACAACATCCAGATCAAGGGGACGAGGAGGGCGCGGAGGCGGCTGGGGAAGAGGACATGGAACTTTCTGAGTCTAGGGTAGATGAGATCAACAACCCGAAAAATCATATTCCTGGGCCGACATTGCCAACAACCCTTGTGTACATCACCCAGATAGGAATGGAGGTTCTACCCACACTAATTCCGAGTGTCGTTTCAATGATGACATCAATAGAGACGAATACACTGGATACAGGGCCAAGCGACGTAAAGGAAAGAAAATATCCAAGAAAGGCAAGGAGTCCAAGGAAGATTCTTACATGGAAGAAGCGGTGCCGCATATCCCAAGTCGGATGGAAAGAAGGATTATCCTACAAAGAAAGACACCTACGTTTGCTTCCTTGGAACTCAGCCAACTAAGGTCAGAAAGGCGGTTCTCCATGAGCTCAATGCCATGGTTCCAGATGTTCCCCAATTCTTGAATTGGTCGGATGTAACCATCACCTTCGACCAAAGCGATCACCCGAAGAAAACACATTGTCGGGGAAAGTATCCTCTGGTTGTCAATCCTCTTATTGATGGCTATGAGTTCTCTAAAATTATTATGGACGGTGGAAGCAGTATTAACATCCTCTACATTAAGGCGCTCCACCGCATGAAGATCCACAAAAACCAGTTAAACCACAACAATGTGATTTTTCATGGCATCATACCAGGAAGACAGGAGAATTCATTGGGTGAGATCACACTGGACGTGACATTCGGAACTCCGGACAATTAAAGGACCAAGTCACTCTCCTTCGAGGTGGTACCGTTCAAAAGTGCCTACCACGCCATCTTCGGACGTCCGGATTACTGGGCGTCCATGGCCCGTCCCTGCTAAATCTACAACATGATGAAACTTCTGGGTCCCAACGACATCATCACTATCTAGGGAAACCCGAAGAAAGCACGAGACTATGAAGACGGATTTTCCTTTGCCGAGGCCGTGCTACACGCCCAGGAGTACCAGGAGATCAAGAAGAACATCAATCCATCTGAGATGCTTGCAACAAAGAACGAGGTGCTGAAGCCGAGTCTGCAGTTCAAGGCATTAGAAGAGATGAAGAAGACGTCGCTGAAAGAAGATGATCCCTCCAAGACAACAAACGTATGGTAGGCTTAGACCTCGCATAGGAAAGAGTGCTCATCGAGTTCCTCAAAGCTAATAAAGATATCTTTGAATGGCAATCCTCTGACATGACCGGAGTATCTAGGGAACTTGCCGAGCACTCTCTTAATGTGTACCCTAACGCTAAACCCGTCAAACAATCCTTAAGACGGTTTTGGTGATGAAAAGCGCAAAGCTATAGCCAAGGAATTATCCTGACTAGAATTAGACGGATTTATCGCAGAGATCATCCATGCTGAATGGGTGACAAATCCTATACTCATCCCTAAAAAGTACACTATTGATTTAAGGGTGTGTGTTGATTATACCGCCTTGAACAAGGCTTGTCCCAAAGATCCATTCCCTTTGCCAATAATCGATCGAGTTAACGACTCCACGGCAGGGTCGAAATTACTTTGTTTTCTCGACGCATACTCCGAATATCACCAAATACCGATGAAAAAATCGGATCAACTAAAGATGTCTTTCGTCACCCCCTTCGGAACCTTCTGCTACAAAACTATGCCTTTTGGCTTAAAGAACGCAGGAGCAACATATCAATGCACTATGCAGTGTTGCCTTAACGACCAAATCGGACACAACGTCTATGTATACATAGAAGATATAGCGGTTATGACCAAAAAGAAGGAAACACTAATTTCCGACTTGGAGGAAACATTCACTAATCTACACAAATTCAACATAATGCTAGAAGTGCTTCTTCAGAATCCCAGCCAGAATTTTTTTAGGTTTCATCGTGTCTAAAAGAGGCATAGAGGTGAACTGGAAAAAAATCAAGGCTATACTAAACATTACCAGTCCGACTCGCCTGAAGGACGTGCAACGACTCACTGGTTGCATCGCAGCAGTGAGCCGGTTCGTCGGTCGGCTCGAAGAAATAGTCACACCTTTATACAAGATCTTGAAGAAAACCGACAAATTTGTGTGGACCAAGGAAGCCGATGTTGCTCTACAGAGTTTGAAAGATCTACTTTCAAATCCACCAATTCTCGCGGCACCATAGTCATAGGAGCCTATGTTACTCTACATTGTAGCAAAAAACAAGGTTGTAAGTGTAGTAACATCAGTGGAGCGCGAGGAAGAAAATCATGAACACAAGGTGCAGCGTCCAACATATTATCTTAGCAAGGTCCTGACAGAGTCGAAGCAAATGTATCCACATTACCAAAAGCTAGCCTATGGAGTATTCTTTGCTACTAGAAAGCTATGACACTATTTTCAAGAGCACAAGATCATAATGGTGAGTACTGCTCTCCTGTGAGATATAATCAACAATCGTGACGCCACAGGACGTGTAGCAAAATGGGGAATAGAGCTTGCAGCTTTTGACATCGAGTACAAGCCACGAACAGCAATCAAGTCCCAAATACTTGCGGACTTTGTCGCTGATTGGACAGAGACGGAAAAAAACACAAGTCCTCCAGACTCAGAATTTTGTACCCTACACTTTAATGGATCAAAAGCACGAGGAGGCTTCGGGGCTGGCGTGATGCTCAAGTCACCCCAAGGAGATAAGTTGTTCTATGTGTTATAGATACACTTCACGGCAACCAATAATATTGTCGAGTATGAAGCACTGTAACATGGAATTCGCATGGCCAAAAACATTGACGTAACTCGACTAATGTGTTATGGAGACTCGGATTTAGTTGCTTAGCCAGTATCTGATATCTACAACTCAAATAAGCACATGGCAGCATACAAAGCTGTTGTGGATGAATTATCCAAATCGTTCGAGGGCTTTGAGGTTCAACACATCCCCCGGGCAGAAAATGAGGAAGTAGATGCTCTATCAAGAATAGGCTCTATACGGAAACAAGTTACGTATGGTGCTTTTCTAGAGCACCTAAATGTTCCCTGTATTACAGGAGTTGGTGAGGACTATTCGAGGAAATCCGACTAACCTTTAGTAGCAAATCTAGCTGTAATTCCCAACTGGAAACAACCCTATCTGGACTTCCTGATAGACGAAAAATTACCCGAAGACGAAGTTCTGGGCCGATAGATCATCCGACAAGCAAAATCCTATACAATAATCAATTGTGAGCTCTATAAGCGGAGTTTTTCTAGGGTTTTCCATCGTTGTATTTCTCAGGAAGAAGGAGTGGAAATCTTATGAGAAATCCACGAAGGCGAATGCGGTCATCACGCTGCAGCCAAATCCTTAGTGGCAAAATCTTTTCGACACGAATTCTTTTAGCTCACAGCTAAGGTAGATGCCGAGAAACTGGTCAAAACGTGCAAAGGATGCTAAAAGTACGCCCGTCAAGCACACGTTCCGGCTGATCAGCTGCGAACAATCCTTATTACATGGAAATTTGCGGTCTGGGGGATTGATATGGTAGTAATGGTTGATAAATTTACTCACCTACTAGTAATGATGGATAAATTTACTAAGTGGACTGAGGCTACAACCATAACAAATTGCAATGGAGCCATAGCTAGAAAGTTCATTGAGGACGTGATCATTAGATTCAGATATCCGCACAGTATCATAACTGACAACGGGAGAAACTTTTCCATGGGAGAATTAGCCGAATTCTGCGAAGAACAACATATCTGACTTGATATTGCATCATTCGTACATCCACAAGCCAATGGACAAGTCGAAAGGGCAAACGGTCTCATTTTACAAGGACTCTGACCTTGTCTCGAGGCACCACTTCGTCGTGCTACGGGGGCTTGGGTGGAAGAATTACCATCCGTGATATAGAGCTTGCGAACAACTCCTAATAGGTCAACCGGATATACTCCTTTATTCTTGGTCTATGGTGCAGAAGCAGTTCTTCTGAGTTATTTAATTCATCAATCTCCTCGAGTCAAAGCGTATATCGAAGAAGATGCAGAAGTGTCTCGACAAGATGATCTCGATATAATCGAAGAAGTTTGCGTTGTTGCTGAGCAAAGATCTACAGCCTATCAGCAGAAGTTACACAAGTACCATAGTCAAAGAGTTCAAAATCGTTCTTTTGGAAAGGATGATTTGGTTCTCCGACTCGTGCAAAAGAGAAAGCACAAACTTTTCCCGATTTGGGAAGGACCTTTTATGATCATCCGAGTTATGCATAATGGGTTATATTATTTAAACGATATAAGACCAATCAAGAAACGGCCTGACACTTAGAAGAGAAAGAGATCTGGTGGTAGTACAGACCCGGATGAATTAGACCGACCATGGAATATTGCACAGCTATGTACCTTCTATTCTTAGTTATATTGCCTTGTAATCATATGTATATATTCAAAGTGAAATAAAGTATTGGTTCCCTCATATAGTTTCTGAGAAGTTTTTTACCGTCTTATTTCCAAAAGAGCATGTCAATTTCAAAAAATCCTAGGATGATTGAAAGTACTTTATGCTCATGTTTGTTCTGGTTATAATTTTTGAGTGTCTATAAAAATGTTACCTTCGGGTGTAAATATCATTTTATGTTTATAATTTGGTTTTTTATCAAATTGCTTAGACGCGGGCATTTTCTGAGTAATGAATTGTTGGTACTAGAAGCCGGATTTGTTTCCGAGTTCAAACTGGTTTACAATTGCGCTATGTTGACTTGGTTAAAGGTTGTTCGGCTCGTGAAAGGGACGAGGCGAAGAGCCAAATAAAATGAGAAGTGTAAATACAAAGTGCTTAAGGAAATTTTCGAGCACACACATCAAATATATACAAAAAGTGCTAAGCAGTAAAGCGTAAGTTCTTACATACTAGCACACAATAAAAAACCATATGAAAGTTTTAGGATAATGCATCAAATGTTTTTATGCTGCAGATTTAGGTGGTGGAGGTGGAGACGTGGGAGCGCTAGAGTCGATATTGTCGCCATCCCGCTCAGGAGACTCGGAAGTTTCTTCGTCTTCGACGAGGCTATCTTCTGGTTATTTTGGCGAAGGAGGCACGACGACTGACTGGAAAAATGGTGTTGTATAATTTGTCATCTCAGCCACGCGACAAGCATAGCCCACACAAGATTCTTGGATGGCCTTAACTTCTTGTGGGTTACCCTCATCGTCCTCGTTGGCGATGCCCTTGGTGACGTGCCAGATTTGCATCTCGTTATGGTGACTCATCAACATAGTAAGGGCAGTATGTGCAGCAGTCCGGGCGTGAGATCTTCCAGTCCTTGATATGCTTCAGAATTTCCTTTGCTCTATCTCTCATTTCGAGCACTGGCAAATTATGTAGGTCTGAAAGTTTCCCTAACTCTCCAGCCTCTTCAAGAGTCTGGCGAAATTCGAAGAGAACATCTCCGACTGACTTGGTGCGCTCGGAACGAGAATCGGAGGAACGAGAATCGGAAAGATGTAGAGGATCTGGGAAATAAAAATCACAAATCTAACTAAAGAAACGTTGGAAAATAAAAAAGGAAAGAAAAGTCAGGAAATTTACCTAGCACGAAGTAATTCCACTGGGAATGCTCTTCTGGGAGATTCCTCGGCTCTGCTTTGGAGGCTTGGGCAAGATCCTTATGACTCTCAAAATCTTTCTTCAGATTATAAAGTTGTTGATCTTCGAGGGCCAGCAATTTTGTGAGCCTCTCGGTCTCCATATTGCTCGACTTGAGGAGGTTGTTCACGGATTTCTCGTGTTCATCCTTAAGATTGTTCATCTCCTCGCGGAGTTCGGCATTCTCCATCTGGCAGATCCTGAAGTTCTCGGCCTCCTCCACCATCTTGCTGGATTGCTGCAACAATTCTTCAAAGGACAAAATATTAGTCGGAAGAAAATACTCAACTAAGAAAATAACTATGGCTGAGAGTCGGAAATGTTTACCTTCCGCTTCATCCTTTTCAATCTGCAACTTGGAATTTTCAAGTCGTAAA
The DNA here is from genome assembly GCA_916181665.1 of Avena sativa. NCBI lineage: Eukaryota > Viridiplantae > Streptophyta > Magnoliopsida > Poales > Poaceae > Avena > Avena sativa. The sequence continues at coordinate 261,232,718 of OV702284.1, read as the reverse complement.
GCTTTGATTTCTTTGTGCTTGTTGCATATATTCTTGAACAATTCTTGGTTGTAAGATGTAACTTCCTGTAAGTTAAAGACGTAATACCGTCAAATTGCTACTAAGACTTGGGATGCAACTTTAACTAAGTTAAATTCCAGCACGAGCCTTGGGGGCTACACTATATCGTTATTTTTGCATCCTATAAGCATCAACTCGGATCTTATGCTACAATCTTTATCCAACTTTATGCTTGGGGGCTAGAGGATATGATAGTAAAATACTACAAAATGATAGTCGGAAAACTTACAATGTGCTCCAAGTGCAGCTTTTCAAATACGATCTTCGTGTTGTGGAAGACCCTCTCTGCAAGGGAGATAGGAGCGACATCTTGTGTTGGTAGTTTTCCGGATTCGACCTTTTGGTCTTGGATCCGGATCTAATCCAGTAGATTCACCAGTTTTATGTCCTCCGTATCCTGGCTCGCTACTTCTGGAGTAAGGACTTGTTTCTCAAGACAGGTTTGCCCCAGCTTGAGAATTTCTTCCTTTTGCTTCCGCTTTAGGCCGGTAGAAGTAGAGCCGACAATTTTTGTATAGCTTCCCTAGTGACATAAACATGGGATCATTACCCTTAGAGGGTTCACCATTGTCAGATGCCTGGCTAGCAGTGGTAACCAAGGCTTGTGAGGTCGTGGTGTCGTCAGGAATGACGGAACCAGCACCCGGAGAGGAAGGATCCTCCGGTGCTGAAGTTTGGGTGCTGGTCGGAGTTGGAGGGGGCATAGCTGGAGATAATGTAAGCTTTTGCTGACACAGTTGCTTGGCTGGCTTGCTCTCCAGTTTGGACTTGCTCTTCGAAACAGTTTTAACTCTGAATCACATAGAGAACAAATATGAGATGTGACTCGGAAAGAATAAACAAATGAGTATTAGAGGTTACAAGGTACATACTTTTTAACCATCGGCGGCACTTGTGCGCCAGCGGTAACAACAACTTCCTTGGACTTATGGTTCTTGGAAGCAGGGCCAAAATTTCCTTCACCTCATCATCATCCGTCCCTTCTGAGTCTTCTGGAGGATAGCCCTCAAGAGGGGCAAGCTCAGACTCGGGAAGTTTCTCAAGCTGAAAAGATATAAAACGTTAGCACAACCAAAGCCATATGATGGGATGAAGAGAAAAATTATAAAGCAAAGTCGAAAAGTTTACGGGATTCAGAGGTCGATCAGCTGTAAACATCTTCATGGAGATTTCGGGAATCTTCTTATTCACCCTCTCCTTGATCAAATACTGCATTCAGGTCTTGTAGTCCTTCGCAGCAATGCGCGTCGGACAGACCTTCATGTTTTGCTTCATGTCTCTGGTGACCATGTGCATCAGGCGGTCGCCACGGTACTGTAGTGGCTGAATCCGACAATCTAACAAATAGTGAATCAAGTTGGATCCACGGAGACCTCGGTGCTTCATCAAAAACTCAATCCGCCTCTTGGCGAGGATCAAATCTTTGGAGATCTCTGGAGCCTCTACGTCCCATGATTCCTTGTGGGGAGCAGCACCGTCGACAAAAGCGGAATACCTTCCTTCTTCTGAGGAGCTGGCATATCTTTGTGATAAAAGAATGTCGCGGCCCATCTTTTTACCGACTCACTAGCGTTAATCTTAAGATAGACTCGGTCTCTCCTAAGAACTAAACTAAGAGTGCTGGTGATATAACGAACTCTCGCACTGATAGAATTTTTCTGAGTACCATAGTAGTACCAGAATAAAGTGAGATTTGGCCTAATGCCTAAGAATCCCTCGCTAAGAGTTGCATGAGTGCTGAGCTCAAGTAAAGAATTAGGAGATTGTGAAGCTGCACACCGTAGTATTGGAGAACCTCGATGAGGAACTCCGGCGGTGGGAGGCTGATACCGCGGTCGACGTGCATCCCAAACATGACCCGCTCGCTGTCATGAGGCGTGGGGACGGTGTCTCCGGAGCCGCTCCGCCATGCGTCGGCTGCGAGATAGCCCTCATCCTCCATAGGCTGGAGCTTGGCATTGTCCATGACGTTGGGAACCCAAAGGCCCCGTAGTATTCTCTCGTCCGTCGCTATCGAATCCATCGCCACCGTGCTAGAGCTTGATGCCGCTTCCGCCATTTCTCCGGAGGAGGTCAATAAGTGGCGGCGTTGGGTGTTTTGGTTTCGGTGGAGAGATGAGATGCGAAGAACTCGAGGAATACGAGGAGACAATGATAGCGTCGAGGAATGAATCTGGGAGAGAAGGAATCTCTAACTTAATAACCTTCGCGCCAAGATTCGTGTTGGATCCACGTGATTTGTGCCACGCGTATAGGAGAGAGAGAAGAGGCTTCCTCGTGACGCCTCCGTCCCCTCAATTCTCGCGCGTGCATTGAAACGTTGCTCTGGTTCCGTGTAGCACGGACCCACCAACGGTCGGGCTGACAGGATAATTATCAGTGACAAGACGTGACCTGAAAAATTGTCAGGCAGATGTCACCACTTAAATTCTAGCTCATGTTTGAATCGAGCGAGGAAATGACTGAAGTCAAGGAGACATATCCGACTCAAGAATCCTACACTGTTGAATGAAGTTTTTAGGAACCCCTCAAGTTTCTCAAGATGAAGAAACCATCAAGCTAGACGATTTATCCAACTTGCATCTTGGAGACTTACGGAGGCTACTGTTGGGATATTACTTTCCAGATATACCCACGGAACTCGCTGACCAGGGTGGTCCACCAACGGGTTAGAGTTTTGCTTCACGGGCGGCCTAGTAAGAAAAAGAGGAGTCAATTCCGGCTACGACAAGGCCTAGAAGACTTACCGACTTAGGGCTTGTAGATTACTTGTAGTCCAAGATATACTTAGTTACCTACTCTGTAACGTAGCCGGATAGGTCTCTCCTGTAACCCTAGGTTCTGGTGACTATATAAACTGAACCTGAGGAAGCCTTTAGGGCACAACACCATAACCAACTCGCACAGGCGAACCTCTCTTGTAATTCGTTGTAACATCCGGCTCTCACCGATATATTACTAGTTTGCTAGCAGGAGTAGGATCCGATCACCGCAGTTGGATCTGAACCTGGGTAAACTTGTGCTCACCTCTCTCGGAACACCGTACGGTTCACATCCCATCTTCTCAGTGCCTTCAGGACCCCCTATGGCGTACTTTCCATCAATCCGACGACAATCGAAAGATGAATACAAGATTGTAAGTATCTACGAAATCAATAAATGCTTTTCAATAATCTAAACTATAACAAACAAAGGCCGCGGGGCAGCTTGTCGAGGCGCCGATGGTCGCAGGGTAGCTTGTCGAGGCGTAGATCAAAGGCCCGCGGGGTCAGCAGCTGCTCGTCGGTGAAGTTGTAGCATCTGGAAGGCGACGAATCGACGGCCATAACATGCCAAAATCTCGGCGGAACCGCGACGAAATCAGGTCGGCGGCAAGGCTATGGTGTTGCTGGGACAGCTTGGCGGGTTTGGGAAGTGGCTGGGCTGCGGCGCACGACCTCCGGCGGTGGATTTGCGGCTATCGGCGACGGCGGGGGTGGTAGGTGGCAGCGCGGGAGGGGAAATGAACTTTCACCGCAGCAGTTGCTTGCGCGCGGGGGGAGGGGGAGGGGGAATGGTGCAGACGCCGCGCTGCCACAAATATGCAGTACGAGCCGGCACTGCCAAAAAATGGGGCATGAAACGCTAACTGTTGGAGGCGATTTTTTACCCCAAACTGTCTCATTTCGTACTACCTCCATTTCAAAGCTTAAGACTTTTTTTTTCAAAATTCAAACTACTTAGAGTTTGAACAATTTTTTAATAAATATTAATATTTACAATATGAATTCATACACTTTAATACATCATGAAACATATTTTCGCAATGCATCTATATAATATCATAGTTTTATAATATTATAGTTTTTGATAATCTTTTTTAAGTTTTGGTCAAAGCTTTCGTAGCTTGGTTTTTCAATAAAAAAAGTCTTAAACTTTGAGACTGAGGTAGTAGTTTTTATAGGGTAGGCCCTATTTTAGGGCTGCTAATTTTTTTTATCGTATTTTAGGGCTGCTATTAGGAGTCCGAAGATATACTATATTTATCTGCTGATTGCTACTGTCACCGTAAATAAAGGATAGGCAAATATGGTTAGTTACATCCACCAACAGCTTTCTCAAAAAAAAAACATCCACCAACAGCTAAGTGCAAAGATAGCCGGAGAGGGGACGAACTGAACACGGGGTCATTTGCCCCTGTTTAAAAAAAAGCATTTTAAACACGTTTTTAAATGCTAAATATTTTCAAACAAAATTTTACAGATACATCTCCCCAAAATATGTCCGCGGAACAAAGTTTTGGGAAGAACAGTTCACGCATACATGTTCTGAAAAAAGAGAAATTTCAGTGCTGCAAAAAAAATCTGGGACAATTTTTTTGTGTTTTTACAGAGGCAAAGAAAAATGCCGTTTTTCCGCAAAACTTCCTGCCACGCACATATTTTACAGAGATGTACACACGACAACTTTTTAAGGGTTTTTTGACATTTAGAACGTGTTTTTTGAAAATGGACAGATGTTCCTGTATTCAGTGTTGCATTTCTCTAGCTGTCGCATATAACAAGATACTGAGAATTGTTCAGCTTCATTGTTACATACTCGGTGACAAAGTACACCTGACGACTTGGTACTCTGATCAGGACTGACTCAGTGCGACTTGGTAAAAGGCATTTAGAATTTGATTAAATGAAGCAAAAATTTCCAAGCACAACCAGTCCAGTGAGACGGTAATGGAGTACCTTCGGAAGTACATCTTCCTAACAATTGTTCAGCAACGCTCAGCACTGATAATCACACACATTCACAAAGATCAACAGAGCACTTCACAAGGAAACGGTCCAGGGGCGTTGCCCCTAAACTTAGCAGTAAAACATGACACGTTTCACGTTTTCCTTCAGGCCAGGTAGAGGCTTAACAGCAACATTCCCAGCAGCTCTGCGTGGCCCAGTAGGGCCGCGGCTTGTCATAACGCCAGTCGCAACTGAACCACCGTCAGAAGTATCTGTTTCCGTGTAGAACCGAGCTCGAAAAGCCGCAAGGTGAGCATAGTATGCAGGAGGCACTGCACAGAAACCAAACACGTTATGAGAATATGCCATACCAGAGAATCCAAGTACTCTTTTGCACATTAACATGAATTATTCATGATGAATAGAATGGAATGGAGGTTTTGACACATCCGCTTACCAACTGATACAGAACGTGTGCACCTTGCATAGCTGCAACAGAGACAATGGTCAGTTTACTGGTCATGCATGTAAACATCGAAACGGAGGCATGACAGTAAATTACGTGTAGCACAAGTTGTTTGTGAGAGTCTGCAAACCGTCTGCAGTAAATTTGTTTTCGTCCCACAGCACATGGTAATGAGCGGGGCGGCTTGTTCCCTATCAGTAATGTAAGATTAAATCAAATCCATCCCGATGCTTATTTTTAACCTGTATAGAAAAACTAACCTGAATACCAGCATGGCTACAAAGGTAGAAATCAAACTCAGTAGGATGACATATCTTTGAATCAACCACAGTGCCTAAGATAAGATATAAGATGATAATGAAAAGTTGAACTTGAATTAAGAAACATGCACAGGGTCAAGAAGCGATACAGGACAACTAAATTCACCAACAAAGCAATAACTTACCAGGCAGTATATTTCCACTTCTATCAACACTGCGCTGGTCGTTGTGATTATTGGCGAACAGTCGTGTATGATGACGCTTCTGGACCACCACAAAGGTAACAGGCGGCTGATAATTGGGCTCCAATGATGCGCAGACCTAGGTTTATTAAACCAATGTGCCATTTCAGACTCAATGAAATCTCATTTAGATAACTTTTTTTTGCAGGTATCATGTGAGAATATGTAGAAAACATAACCTCACCTTTCTAATGGCATCAAGCTCATACAACAGGACCTGGTAGAACTGTCCTTCGCTAACACCATCCCTGAAAAAAGTAATGTTAAATATGTGAAGTTTTGGACAATGATGCCAATCGGATATGCTTAGATGAAGATTAGTACCTATAGAATATGATCCTCTGGGGTTTCTGTCCAGTTGATTGCTTAAAAGAAATGAGAAGGTCTCTGCGTAGTAAATAGAAAATTTAATATACGTAAAACAATTCAAGCAATATTATGTACTGCTAGTGAAGATGATCATACCTAACCATTCCACCAATATCTTGTATCAACTCCTGACGACGGGTTTGTGCACTCACTAATCCAGCATACTTGGTGACCTCAGGCCAGTCTTGAGAAGCAACAACCTGCATGAGCATGAAATTCTTTACAAGCAATTGTATGCCCAGCGAGATTTGAACATGGCAACAGTAAAACTGCAAAGTGGATACTCGAGATGGAAATAGCAACCTTTCACCCAGAATACAGGTTTTACTATATGCTGATACATACATGATATGATATAAGATTGACATGTTATGCACCTACAGCTGCGATGGAAGGGCTAGAATCTTCTCCAGGATGGGGATGGGTAACATCAGCGCCAAATATAATTGTTGGTCTGTCACTAACAAGGGGAATTCTCCTTGACAAAGCATCAACAAGTACAGTATTTCTTCCTCCCACCTACAGGAGTGAAGGAATGTGAAAAAGAAGCATGGAAAGAAAATAACTACTTCCTCTATCCCGAAAAGGATGTCGCAGATATGTCTAGATTTACATTATCTATATACTAAAATATGTCTAGATACATGCATATCTAGACAAATCTGCAACATCCATTTTGGGAAGGAGGGAGTACAAAGACCATGTTGAAGCCATAGAACAAAACAAACCTTGACATTGATTTTAAGGGCAACATTTGGAAGATACTGCGGGCTCCTCTTAAAAACATGTTTCATGAGACAGCATTGAGATACCAATCCAAGATCTGTCTCACATATCCTTTTGATATTACCTTAAGGAATGAGAAGAATAATAGTTAGTATTTGGATCAGATAATACACTTCTTATCTTTTGAACTAAAAAGCATACCATAAAGAGAACCATTATTGTCAGGCAAAATTACAATAAGCAGGTCAAGTTGCCTGCCCAGTGGTTTCAGAGCATTCATGGCATCTTGATAACGTGCTCTGAGTGATCTTTCTACATGTTCAGGTCTTGCAGTTAAAGGAGGAAACAGAGGATCAATTGAAAAGTCCTATGGTGTGAGAAAATGAAGTGTGTGAGAAAGACGACATTAGTATAAACATACTAAAAAAAAAGATGTCTAGAGGCACTGTTTAGATGATAGAGACCTACCATCCCAGATATTTGGCACATTTCAGCCAGCTCATGACAGAAACTCCTCGCTGCACCATCTGGGACATTCCGAGAAAAGTTAATGCATATCCAATCATTAACTCTCCCACCATTGACCATTTTCTGAAACAAGCGCATTACCAAGAAAATCAATTTGCAATCGTACACTATTGTCAAAGATAAATCTTCGAGATAATAATCCATGCAATAGTAATTGAAAGAGTACAAGTATTGGAAGAGATACAAAGGAATGTCCAGTTTATGGATATTTTTGGAATTTACTTTACGAGCATACCTTATTCTTCATGTTCCATTGGCCAGTTCTTGGCAAGACATCCTTCTCTCTGCCACTATCGTGGTACTTAAGCTAATAGTAAAGGACAGTAGTCAGACATCCAGGAAAAGGCGTACCTAATAAATAAGACTTGATAGTTGAAACATGTTAACCATGTAGTCAAACATTTAACTTACTCTAGGAGGAGGTAGGACACGAGCTTCAACCGATGCAAGGCGCCCGTCGATCCTTATGCCAAACTCCTGTGCATATGGATCCTCATGGTATGCGTTGTGATTCACCGTCTGGTAACCAAAGAAGCAACAAGAAACAGGTTCAACCTAGAAACCAATCTTGCTACTGGCTAATGGTTATATATGCAAGAAAAAATACAGATAGATAGCCATCTGTGGTGTTACACCAAAAGCAGCGATTTACGCCAACCAAGCCACCTTAACACGTACTCCCTCCATTTCAAAATAATTGGCAGTCTAGGTTTGTCCTAAGTCAAACTTCTTTAAGTTGGACCAAAGTTTGTAGAAAAATATATCAACTTCTAAAACGCTAATTTAGTTTATTAAGTTTTGGGGCATCTTTGAACAAGTCCAAATTAGTGTTTAAAAAAGGAAAACCAAGTACAATAGAGTAGATAAATAAATTTAAGAAATTGGATGGAGCTTGCATACATAGCTGAAGGTATGTGTGATTAAACCCAGTTGTAGAAGATGGCAAGAAAAGAACAATAAATTCACAAAACACTAGTAGAGAAGAAATAAGAAAGTTAAAATTAATTCACACCACGAAATGTGGCCAAATTACCTGCAAAATGTCCAGCTCCCTCTGTTGGGGGCGCTGACAGGTTACTTTAAGAAGAGCAGTAATCTGTTTCTCATTCAGTCGTTTCGAGTAACGTTGTCCCTCGATAATCTTACAGACCTGAAATTTCGATATAAAATGACATTACATAGCATGAAAGGATGCTTTTCATGGTATAATATGTTAGAAAGTATGACACATCGAGGTCATAGAGGTTGTATAAGACACCAACCTCCATCGGAAGATAGTTAGGTTTCTGTGGGTTGCCCACTTGCAAGCAAGGTAAAGTGGTATGCTGAATGTTAAAACCATATGTCTCCTGGAAGTACTGTATTACTGTCTTCACGGTACCATGGTCATCTATGGGGAAACTGTTGAATGCCAAACCAAGCAAGTGCAATAATCAAATTATCTTACTATGCATTCATCTTTAACAGCACGATGGACATAAGAGGGCCTAGAGGCTTCACATATAGGTAAGTGAACTACATACGTTAACTCTCTTGTTGCTTGTGAGGTAAGTCCAAATATACGATACTTTCTGCGCATATTGCCTCTATGTGTGACCTCAACCTTTACACCTCGTAAAGCCTTCTTGATCTGGCCAGTGGAGAAAAGGAGGGAAGCTTGTGAATTGAAGAGTGAGCTCAAAACTACAACTTAAACATTACTGGAAATAAACAATGTGATAAGTTGATAGAATAACCTAACCTTCACACGGTCAGCATCTGATAATGGTCTGATTGAGACGCTTCTGTTCAAGAGTTGTGCAACGAAATCAATCACAGGTAAAGGCTCGATGAACGCTGTAGATGACATGTCTGCAAGAGAAAATGTCAAGCTATTTCAAAATGCCAGAGAAAAACAGAATCAATTTAATAACCTCCCCACTATATAATTGACATCTTAGAACTGGAGTGGACAAGGAACACAAGTTTTAAGCATAAACTCAAGCGTAGCAACTGACAAATAAATATAAACTATGGGTGATGAAGACAACTAGTTGGGATCTAAGTATCTAACCAATATTCAATGAAAGTCCCATCTGTGTGGGTCGTATGCTCTGGTAAAAACCACGCCAACTTTCCAAGCCATCACCAAGTTGCTGGCGTGTCCCTAAGTTAGGTGAATAAAATGACCTAGCAACTGGGGAATACCTACACATGAGAACGAAGAAGTGTTCAACAGCCATGCAACCAAAATAATATTGATGCATCTACACGGTGCGAAAAGATTACCTTGCAGTAGGTAATTCACGTAGAACAATATCAAGCACTTGAATAGCTTCTTGAGGAGCATCCGGCAGATTCCCGGCTAAAAACATAGCTAAATGATGGAGATCAGCACGCGCGGCGAATTTGATGACGACCGTGAAATGTTTTTCTCGCCTTCAGACAGGCAGATATATCAGTAAGGAACATACATTGTATCAGGCCACGAGTATGTCCAGAATAGCATACCTTTGTGCAACTTGTGCACCACCAAGTCTGTCCTCCTCATCCTGCAGAACAATTTTAAATGTCCTAGTAGTAAATGGAAGCGGCCCGGCAGTATATAGGCTATTCCTTCCATCATAGGCGGGAAGACGGCCACCCAGATGAGATAGCCTGTAGAGTGTTACAAGTTCTCCCATGACAGCACGATTGACACCAGGGGAAGAAACATCGGGACTTATAGACACCTGATGCCATATCAAATGAAAGCTCGTGAAAGGAACATACTATATGTACAAACACTTCTGTGAGAGGGGGACCTTACATCATACTGGTGAAGATCTTTATCAGGCAGTTCAGCTGAGAAATGATTCGCTTTCACAATGCACCTACTGCCAGATGTGCCCTTGCCAGGGCGCATTGGAAATCTTACTGATTTACTAGACGCTGGTGCTAGTTGCATACCCTGTCTAGAAGAACTCTGATCCAGGATAACAAGTTGCTGAAACTGTTGCTGGACCTGTCCAGTGTTCAGCTCAACAAGTAGTGAGGATGAGCCAGTTTCAGGTGGTGAAGGTGTAACCACCGGAACTTGGTGATGGACTTGTGGGGCTTGGTGCAGTTCGGGAAGTGTTATCGATGTAGTAGCAGGAACTCCGCGTCCCCCACTGCCACTCCTATGTCTGTCATGGTACGGTCGTGGTGTTCCTCTTTGGCGTGGGCCACCACGGCCATAGCACCCATGTGCTTGATACTTGGCAGGATCGCTAGATGGTTGATGTGGTGTTGGACCCTGGTAACGTCCACCACCACGAGCACCTTGTTGGGAATATAGAGTATTGGCATGTACCCTAGTGCCACCTCCATGCTGTTCAGCTCTGTCAACTCGCTGTGACGGACCCTGTCCAGGAGCTCTTGTAGCTTCCTTAGTTTCAGAAGTTTCCCCAGCATGAGAGGGAGCATATCTTCTATTATTCACCCTAGTTGAAGCTGCCAGGCAAAGAAAATATAAATCTTACTATTATTTATGTTCGGCAACATAAACAAAAATTCAAATATTCAAGGCATACACAGAAATATAAAGACTAAGGAGTATCAAGTTGAGCTTCAAGTAAAGACAGAACAAAATGACAAAGCACAAACTAAAATCAAGAGAATGGAGAAATGGCCAGATTCTGCCATAAAACTGAAGACCACTACATATGACAACTTGTATGGCCTAAACTGAAATACAGGATTCGCAATTGTTTTCAGGAAGCAGCATGCATAATACTACAAGCCTCCGCCAATGTGTAAACAATGGTCTTTGTTATGCCCCTGAATGCCATAAGGAAAAAATCAAAACATATGTTTTCTTAAGGCAACCCAATTGTTCACCACACTAAGTAGGCTAGACACAACAAAAGCAAGCTGGATTTTCCCTTTTTATTTGTCCCAAGTGAAATAAACAAACAAACAGGAAACTGGTATAAGCCATTGAATAAAGTCCACTTGAGTCATATGCTACTCCCCTGGTTCCAAAAATACAAGGCGTATAAATTTAGTCAAGACTCGGTCAAATGTTCTAAGCTTGACCAACTTTTTTATAGAAAAAAATATGAACATCTATAGTACCAAATCGATGCCAGCGGATCCACCATAAAGTATATTTTAATATTGTAGGTGCCGATATGTTCTTGTATATATTTGATCAAACTTAGTAAGATTTGACTTTGAGTAAGTTTATCCTTTTTGCTAGTTCTGGGTCGACCGAGAATTAAGTTAGTTATAGGTGGACCAAGAACTAGCCCCGTCCTACATTTATATGCATTATTATTACTTTTTCTTAAAATGTTATATGCCTTTCTTTTTGGTATGGAGGTAGTACTAACAATCCAGCAATTCATTCTACTCCCTTCGGTACTAACTTTGTACTAATCAGCGACACTTATTATGAATCAGAGGGAGTACAAAATCCCGCCACGCATTTTAGTTATAGTTCGAATCGAGATAAGTCTGGGCAGAGCATTTCTATTTCACCGTGGCAATTAGTACTAGTTGACAAGCAGACAAAACACAGGATGTGGGTACTGGGAAGCGGTTACGGAGAAGGGAAATCTTGCCGTGGAGGGGTCGCCGGTCGCGGCCTCGCGGTCGAGGTCGTCAGGTGCGATGTCGCTGTCATGGCGGCGGCCATCGCCGGACACGGCGACGGGATGGGGTGGGGCGGGGGGAGTGGGTTGGCGTATAGGGTTCCTGGGAGATGTGAGCACCGTAGAGTGGCGCCGGGAGGAGGCTCGCCGAGCCGCCGCATCGGGAGTTTTCGCTGGATGAGTTGTGTCTCAGGAGCGGCAAGAAGGCTGGGTGGCCGCGGTTGGGGAAATTTGGGGGAGTGCCGCCTGCCACGGAGGTGAAGGGGTAATTTCGACATTGTGGAAGTAAAATTGGTGGACGTGGTTTATGCAAAAGCAGCGCGTGAGATCGTATCAGGATCGAGCAGCTGCTTGCCGAGAAAGGAAATCACCAGCGTCCATGGCTGTAACCTGACAGTCGGACAATCTCGTAGACTCGACAAGCCAAAACAATGACAAACACACACACAGGCAGACAGAGACTCAGAGATAGGGAGTTCAGGTAAATGAGAACGGAGACACAGAAGAAGCTAGCAGAGACATGCTAACAGCGTTGGCGAAGCAACTAAGAAAACCAAGAGCAGGGAGGAACATGTGAATTGAGCGTAGGCATACGTACGTACCTTGATCATGGGAGCGGTACCCGTTTTCCATTTGGGAGGACATGCTGCCAACACGGCCAAAAGACAGCCCGCGCCCTCAAAGATCCCGGCAGGGCCGGCCGCCGCACAGAAATGGCGGGTAGATGGATCGAGGAAGGCGACGAAGGACAGGAGGGAGACGTACGTGAACCGAACAGAGAGACCCGAAGCCTGCCTGCCTGCCTTGTTAATAATTCCCACTAGATCATACGAGTCCCTCTCATCGTTCTCCTTCTGTCTGACCTTCTCCTCGCCCATAGAAAAGGGAGACGCTCGTGTATGGTGGCGGCTGATGCGGCACCGCACGTACAGCCATGGCCAATGGCTGGCCGCTGGCTGCTGGCGATGGTGAGGTGCAGCTAGCTAGCAGTACGTAGCACACGGGCGGGCACCAGACCGGGACGCCATCGATCGATCGCATTGGCGTATCAGCTACTACCAATAAGGCAACTGCTTAATCTGGCACTTGCTACTTAACAAAAACGTCGGGGCTCAGCCTGTCAGCGTCTCGGCCCCGGCGGTTTCGACCGCGACACAGCGCATACGTGCTGGAAATGGACCGGCCGATCACTGGTTTGCTAGCTAGCTACCTCATGTGCCCCGATCATTGGTCGCTCGGGGGCTGACAACCCGATGGCCATTTTATTCGCAAGTGGTGGTGGCGCTTAGCTTATCCTCTGGGGATAACGATGCAGGTGCGGCGGGATTAGTGTCGCTCGAGATCGTTGTTTACAAGAAAGCGCCCCGTCACACGCCACAAGGGCCGGGCCAGCCTGAGCCAGCCAGGGGAAAAGAAGAGCCCCGTTTCGTTTCCGGCGATGGCAATGGCTGTAGCGGAAAGCGATCGAGCGCACTTCATGAACCTCTCTGACTGTGACGTTTGCACAAGAATATGCCGTGCTTCGTTGATCCAGAATAAAGCCAGGAAGGAAGGAAGGAAGGAATGGATGGATCGATCGCGCGCTCTCGTTGGTGTGTGGTGCGGCTGCCGACGTGTTCGGGCCACTCCTATAGTCCGTATTTGCGCGCGGGCCTTTTTCCCTCGATAGAAAAAAGCTACAGGTGCGCGACTATTCTTCTATGCGCACTTGTACTGTTTGCGTGCGCAGGTGTAAAGGGCTAAAGTGGATTGGATTGCGACCCACTCATGTTTGTTTTTTTATCCGAGCTTATAGGTTGCTCCCGAAGGAACCGTCCGTGATGCTTATAGGAGCATTATATTACGAGACGAGGTGCATTTTCGTTTTTTTTCTTCTTTTTGACAGACGGCTGTTTGGTTTTGTCTTGTTCGCCAAATGGTGCGGCCCTAATCTTCTGGTTGGCCCATAAGAGCTGCAGTAGGCCACGGTGGATCCTTTGAGGAGTATGGTGGATAGTTATTCTCTTTGTTTCAAAATATAAGATGTTTTAGATTTATGAAAAAACTCTATCTAGACTTTTTCAGCTTGTAGATTCACTTTAAACCTGAGTGAATCTACAAACTAAAATAGGTTTAGATACATTTGCTTCACAAAGCTAAAACATCTTATATTTTCTGAGTGAACTTACATACTAAATAAATTCTACATACATTTACTTCACATAGCTAAAACATCTTATATTTTAAAACGGAGGGAGTATTTTGCTTTACCTGAACATAATTTTCTCTCACATGGACATTTTTTTAACCCACGAGCATATTTGTAATTATGTCAACATTAATTCTAAACAACGTAAACAATTGTTTTAGCTTGGCTCTATAAAAACGCCGGCACATGCGCTTTTCGCTCCCGGCCGGCGCCAACACCTCCGCCTCCTCCATAGATTGGTCACCCTCCTTTGGCTGGCTTCGTCGGCGTCAGGAGGGGTGGGGAATCTGATTCATATGTGGAGTTCTCAGTAAAAGCAGTGTTTTCAAAAAAATAAGTTAAGATTTTATTAGACATCTACGTCAATGGAGATGGTATTATTCGCAATAAGTGATCTTTCGCCCTTCGTTTGACGACGAGATTTTCCTGATGTCAATGGTGGTGTTGTAAAATTAAAGTTCTATAGATACATTCTTTCAGATCTTACTTCGTCAGATCGATTTTGGATTTTTTTCTCATGCTTGCCGCGAGGAGAATTATCGTCGCAATATTCGTTCCGACTGCTACGTCCTCGATACCGAAGATTCGTACTCTCAACTCCCCTTTAACATCGATCAGTTTGTTTGGTTTCTTTTCCCTGGAATACTGATGGTGGTACTCCTTGTGGATGTTGATTGATTACTCTAATGGTTGCGTGCGTGTACGTAGCCTTGGCATTGCGGCTCAAAAAATATGGGAGAATCCTCGTTGGTATTTATAGGACTATTGTTTGACATCTATGTCATGTTAATTGGGCTGGCTTCAGTAAGTGTAATATTATGTCATGGAAAAAGAAGATTTTGAAGACCTTCAAGTTTTTATTTTCTTTTAGACTTTATTTTAAAAGCATTGAAGACGGTTTATGTATCTCTAACATGTATTATTCACTACATAAATATTATCGTGGTATTGATTGTCAAAAAAACAATTGTTTTAGCTCTATAAATATTTCAAGGAACATCTGTGTGTTAGAAACACATCAAACTTTTCATGCATATCTATTGAGGGTTGGCCACTTGGGGAGTGCTCGATCTTCACAGATTAGAGGGGGGCAGGGAATACGGAGAACACGACGATGAACTCGAACTCACACATGCACACACACAAAACAATCGTTTTATGCTTCCAGTAGCACAATCCACTAGCTCAACAGAATCACCCGAGAGAGACCCCTAGATAGAACCTCGATGTGAGAGATCCATAGGACCTCGGTGGAATCTTGATGTGGGAAAGAGTAGGACATGGTAGAATCCCAAGTGGAGAGACCAATCTCTACTAGAATCAGTGGTGGCCCCAAGAAAATTACAAAGCCTAGGCAAACTCTAAGTTCAAAGGCTTGAGTTGCTAATTATTAGTCAAATAGGCATAAAACTAGGTTGCGCGCCTGGCCAAAATCCCGATGAAAGGATCGTATGGGCACCTAGAGGGGGGTGAATAGGTGCTACTTCAAATTTTCTTCTTTTTAAAATTAGGGTTTGATAAGAAAGGTAAATTCTCTAGATTATGCAACTAAGGTGAATTTACCTATATGTCAAACAAGCAACAACTAGCACAACACTAAGCAAGAACAAGTAAGTAAAGTGCGGTAAAGGATAGAAGTAACCAAAGTGGTGGACGCGGAGACACAGGGATTTGTTTCCCGTAGTTCCTTCCTTTTGAAGGGAAGTACGTCTATGTTTGGAGAGGGGGTGGTTTCAAACCACCAACGCCATGAGAGGCCTCCCTTGTTCTCCGATGAACCTCACCCCAAGGGGGTTCGATTCACCTTCCACTATATCGGCAAACTTCGAGGTGGAAGCCGACACCTTTACAACGAGTTTGGGGCACACATCCACAACTTAATTGGAGGCTCCCAAATACAAGTAAGCTGTCAAAACAATCAAAGACAAGCTTGTAAGAACCAAATCAAAGCTAGGGTTTCCAAAAAAACACTAGAGCATGGGGGCCCTCAAGTGAATGAGGGGGAATGAAGATCTCTTGGTGAAGATGTAGATCAAGGCCTCCTCCTTCGATTCTTCAAAGATCAATGACTTTGGATGGTTGGATGAAGATATCTTGTTGATTTGGTGGCTCTAATGGAGGTAGTGTTCTTGAGTGGGTCGAGCAGCTGGAGGAAGGGGATAAGGTCCCCTATTTATAAGCAGCCCCCTCCACGAACCATTTTTTGACCGTTGGGGAAAAGTCAGACCGGAGACTCTGTCCTGCACACTGGAGACTCCGGTCTACAGCAGAGATTCCGGTCCATCTCCGGTCCAGCCTCCGGACCAGCCTACTGATTGACCAGGCCCTGTCACGAGCCAAGTGGGCGGGAGACTCCGGTCCAGCAGCACCGGAGACTCCGGTCTGACGCTCACACCGGAGACTCCGGAGTAGTGTCCGGACCTGGCTCCGGACCCCCTCATAGACTGTCCCAGCCAGGATCCTGATGCCTCCACCGAGGCCTCCTACGGAAACTCCGGTCCAGCCAGACCAGAGACTCCGGTCTAGAATTTCCAGAACCATGTCAAACTTGCAGGAATCTTTCCATAGTTTGAGGGTTATTTTCACTTAGCATTATAACAACCTGTGGACAGTAACAAACTGTAAAATGATCTACTTGTTGTTAACGAACACCAAAAGTGATTATGACAGTAAATGTCCTTTAAATCTCCCCCTTTTTGGTGTTCGATGACAACAAGTGATTTTGCATGGAATAATTTGTATGAAGCTCCCCCTGACTATGTGCATTAAGGTAAACAAGTAAATTATGCAAGATAGATGGTATCACAGATAAAGCACATAATTCTCACATGAGTTGCAATAATAGGTGCACAAGCACATAGTCACACACATAAGTGGCAAATAACACATGAAGTTCAAATATGACAAATAAAGGCAAATAACAGCGAATCCAAAGCCCAAGCCCATGCAAATCGATGGCAATGTCTTCTCCCCCTTTGGCATCGAAATGCCAAAGAGGGGAAAAACCTAAGCTAGCGCCCCAACAACTCAGTAGTCCTCGTCATCCTCGTCGTCCTCATCCTCATCCTGATCCTCACCACCCTCATCATAGTCATCATCATCAGGGACTGCATGCCCTTTGCCGTGAGGGCAAGAAGAGGAGGTACCCTTGTACCCGTATCTAGAGGTGACTAATGACCCACACGTGTAGGGGTCGCAACAGTCTTCGCGGGTAGTATTACCCAATTTATTGATTCGACACAAGGGGAGCCAAAGAATACTTGCAAGCCTTAACAACTGAGTTGTCAGTTCAGCTGCACCTGGAAATAGTTCTTGCTCACAGAAGTTTATCAGTAGCAATAATTTGTAGTAGCAGCAGCAAAGCAACAGCAGTAGTAACAGCAACAGTGAAACATGAGCAATAGTAACAGTAACGATAACAGTAGGATTCGAGTGCGATAGGCATAGGGATGGATGGACGGGCGTTGCATGGCGAGTCTAAACATGTAACTTCAAAGAACTAGGGCATTGCAGATAAATAATAATAAGCATCCAAGTACTAAACAATCCTAGGCATGTGCTCCAAATATAGTCATACGTGCTCGCAATGAGAACTTGCACAACATCTTCTGTCCAGCCAGCCCATGGCAGCGGGGCCTCTAGGGAACTACTGGCAATTAAGGTGCTCCTTTTAATAGAGCACCGGAGCAAAGCATTAACACTCCGTGAACACATGTGATCCTCACACCACAGCCATCCCCTCCGGTTGTCCCAATTATTGTCACTTTGGGGCCTTTGGATCCGGACAATGATATGTGTACACAACTTGCAGATAAGACCACAAACAATACTATCATAATGATTCAATAATAAGTTCAGATTTGAGATCATGGCACTCGGGCCCTAGTGACAAGCATTAAGCACAACAAGTCGCAACAAAGTCAAATAGCACTAATAGAGATACTAGGCACTATGACCCTAACAGATCTTATTCGATTACATGATAGAACTCATCCAATCCCTACCATTCCTAAGCCTACAGCGGGGGATTACTCACTCATGGATGAGGGAAACATCGGAGGTTGATGGAGATTCGTTGGTGATGACGATGGCGATGATCCTCTCCAAATTCCCCGTCCCGGCAGGGTGCCAGAACGGAGTTTCTGGATCCGAATCTTGGTTTTTCGTGGCGGCAGCAGAGCGGAACTCTTTCTGGAAAACTATCGAATCCCCCTCTGTTTTTAGGTCAGAAGGCAACTTATAGGAGCGGAGGGAGGCCGAGGAGCTGCCTGGGGTGGCCAGACCTCCCCCAGGCACGGGGTTAGTGGGCCCGTGCCTTGGGTGGGTCTGGGCCCCCCAGGCCTCCCCTCCGTCTAGCCTTCTGGCTCCGTGGATCTTCTGGTGAAATATAATTTTTGGCATATTTTCCGGGATTTTTCCTCATAGTTCATTTTCTGCACAAAAACAAGACACCAAGGTAATTCTGCTGAAAACAGCGTCAGTCCGTGTTAGTTGTATCCAAATCACACAAGTTTAGAGAAGAAACAATAGCAAAGTGTTCGAGAAAGTAGATACGTTTTGGATGTATCAACTCCCCCCAAGCTTAGCTTATTGCTTGTCCTCAAGCAATTCAGTTGAAAACTGAGTGCGATAAAAGAACTTTCACGAAACTTTGCTTCATATGATATATATATTCTCAGCACAGGAGTAGATGCTTAGACAATTCATAATAAAGAGTATGCAACTAAGTCTACTCAATAGTCATTGCAAGCTATGAAGAGAAACCAACTCAATAATAATAAGTAGCATGAAACATAAACATAAGCAACATTGCAATGCTCATGATAAGGTATGATAGAGTGGTATCTCGCTTGGTTTGAAGAGCACAATATAAATGCTGAGGCACCTCTGAAGTTCATATGAAGACTAGAGATAAAGATATCAGAGATACAAGGATCAAAGTCATGACATAATTAACCAAGTTTTGGAACAAACACAAGAATGACAACTATGCTCTCAAGAAAGTGATCATAGAATGAGTGGTGACTCAACAAAATTGTGAAAACGGTTTTTGTGAAGGTTTGAAAGGCTTCCTAATGCTGAAAGAAAGGTACTCATTAGCTTTGAGCTCTCATTGCCCCTATCATAGGCATCTTCATGTGGTTAAGGTGAAAGTGAGGTCCACTCTAAATCATATGCTTGACAGACTATAGACTGGAAATCCCAAGTCCCTTGAGTACGAGGGTCGCTCCGCATGCTACTCAACTTTGTTCACCTGAAAGTTCTTGTCATTGTAAATACATGCATATCATTGAGAACCGCCAACGGGGTACCCCTTGCATATGGTACAGGAGCTTTCCCATAACCAAAATGACAAGGCAAGCAGACAATGAGCATCTCAGCAATCTTTTTATTTACCATATGCATAGATTTTTATTGAGGAAGCTTCATAGATGCTCATTATAGTGATGCTGCAAGTTTCCACCATGATTAGGCATGGCTTAGGCTAGCGGCCCAGGCGTTTCTCTAACACAATGTATAAACTCCATGAACTAACAACTTCCCCTTTTATTTCGCATCATCGACATCCGTAAACAAAAGAGCAAGGTATCAACTGGATAAGATATCCAACAGGTGTTGAAAGCGTTCCCCGTGACAGCACGGTTCTGCTGACTCCCAGTATATAATAAGCAAGCATATAACTTTCATGGACTAGTCACAATGGTTCAAGATTATTAAGCGCAATGAATAAAGTGTGCCATCAAGTTCGTGAGAGCTTTAGTAACTAACTTTCTCAAAACAGACAAACATTTTATTTTGGAAGAAAACACGGCATATGGAATATGCACTGAAGTAGCAAATGATGCTAATAGGTAGGTATGGTGGACACAACTGGAAATATTGGTTTGGGGAGTTGGAAGCACAGGTAGAGCACATACTCAGTGCAAGTGAAGGATAGCAATAGAGAGGGAGAAACAAACGATAGAGCAATAACTGTCATAATCATGCTTGCAACGAAACAGGACTAACTATGGGATGGAAGTGATACAAGAACTCTGAGGCAAAATAAATCATCGAGGCTTACTGACTATTGATTATTCATATGCATGCGTGAGAATGTGCCAAGTCGATTCACATGAACAGTCAGAGGAGGATACCACAATGTCATACCAAAGTATGAATAAATCAATGCAAGCAAACATTCATATGACATGCTACAAACTATTAGGAAGCTGGAGCTAATCATAGACAAGCAAGAACTACTAAGCATCCATAATGACATACACCTTACACAAACAGGCTAAGCATGCTCACAATGATGAGTATATGTACAAAAATGAAACAAATAGATTTCGTTACCAGCCTCTTACCACACCTCGAGTTGTCTTAATCTTCACTATTGCCCTTCACTTGTGTGACTTGAATAATTAACATGAAACCAAAACCCACTGAGGACGGCTGAAACCTGCAAAGAACTCACAAAACCAAAGACAAACAACAAATATTTTTGGTGTTTTCCATTTTATTTTTTTAGAAACAAGCAAACAAAGAAAAACCAAACAAAAACAAAGCGAACCAAACAAAGCAAAATATCTTTGGATTTTTCTTTTAAGGCAAACCAAATCAAAGAAACAAAGAAACAAACCAAGAGAAACAACGAAAATATTTTTGGTATTTTTGGGTTTTTTGAGAAAGCAACAACAAAAACCAAAAAGAAAGCGAAAACAATGGATATACAAAGAACCGACCGAACATGATATATATATATATATATATATATATATATGAGTGTGATGTCGGTGTACCTCCCCCCAAGCTTAGGCTTTTGGCCTAAGTGGGGATCAATCCCATGGTGCCCAAGTAGATGCACCTCCGTAGTATGTCGAGGAAACTCCCTCGTCCTGGTACGAGCTCAAGGCCTCCCCTGTATAATGTAACGCGGGGTCATATGCAGGAGCTTCCTCCTGATAGTGCCCGTGAAAGTTGAGAGAGCGCAGCTTGTCATCCATCTCCCCCTTCGTGCGTGACCAAGGTCCCTGAGAAATACCGAGCAAAGTTTTTTGGGGTAGAGGGATCTCTCTCTCTCTCTTCCCCGTCAGTAAACAACACTCTATAAACCAAGTTCTCAAGAGTAGAGCTAGAGGTGACAAAGTGGTGCACCTTCATGGCAGGAAGATCAAGCCTCAGAGGAGCCAAAACTGTATCATGTGGATCAACAGCAATGCCCAAGGCAGCAACAATACGAATAGCAATAATTCCCCATAAATGGGTCCCCTAGCAGCTAAACGACGAGCAATGAGGGAACCAAGATTATACTTATCCTCACCGTAGAGCGCAACAGCTAAGAAGGCCAATTGATAGTTGGATATATTACTAGTGTTCTCCCTACCAAGAACACTGGTGGTAAGATAGTAGGTGAAGTACCTGATGGCTGGAAGTTGAATTTTCTTTATCTTCCCTCGTTGAGCTCTGCGGTCATCATCATTGGTTATTCGTCGATATAGTTCCAACAAATCAGCGGGAAGAGCTATAATCTTCTTTGATGACCCATTTGTACCAAGTCCCAGGGCCTTGCAAAATTTCTTCAAGGACATAGAATGAGCCTGCCATAAAGTTTGAAAGACACAGAAGGATTGAACAAACTATTGGTGAAGGAGAAACTCTCCACAAATGTTTTAGTAAGTGAAGCATATTGTGCACTCTCATCCTGCATGAAACTTGTTAGACCAGCCCTCTCAATCAAATCCATGAAATCATTAAGAATCCCAACAGCTCGCAAGAAAGTTTGACAAGGAAAGGTGGAGGGGTGAGCATCCCCTTCATCTCCCTCGTCACCAAACCACGGAGTGATGAGATACTCATTGTATGAGGGTCTAGAACTGGTAGATGACCTTGGAAGCCTTGCCCTTATAGGTGCATCACTCTCAAAAATGTCACCAAAGGTGTGCTGGTCCATGACTTCCCTTTGCTGAAATTTTTAGACAACCATCAAACCAAGTGATTTCTAAGTTGATAAATGATGAGCAACTACTATAGGAACTTTCTAGAGGACTACACATGCATCAAAACAAAGTTTTTAAGCATAGAACAAGCATGCAAGCTCAAATAACCTGTCACCTATAGCAGCAAAATACTCAAGATACAATCTACCAATCACAAATCTAATTGGACAAGTGGGGGAGGCACATACCAAGGAACAATCCCTCCAAAAATCAGCACTTGAGATGGGTTGAACAAGGAGATCGAAAATCACGAGCAAGAACAACAAGAACTCGAGATTGAGCAAGTTTTCAGGTGTTTTTCGGGAGAGAGAAAGAAGGTGGCTTTGAGGAGGCAGCCTGGAGGGTCCCAGGTGGGCCAGACCCTCCTAGGCGCCACCACTAGGTAGGTCGCGCCTACCATGGGTGTGGGGCCTAGGGGTGGCCCCCTGGGTCATCTTAGGTGCCACTCTGCCCCTTTTTTCGAGGAAAATTTATTTTGAATTTTCTGGGATTTTTCCGGAAACTTTATTTTTGGCCAATTTTCAGGGTATGAAAATTGATTTTCTCGCAGAAAAAGTTTTTCAGAAGAAGCAAAATCAAACCAAAAGCCAAACTACAGGAGCTCTAAGAAACTCAAACAAGCAAACAACTAACAAAACTAAAGCTAAAGCAAAGACTAGGAAGGAGAAAAGTATAAGAAAGCAAGTATAACCACAGTGGACACATTATTTTGTTCATTAAAATCCTTTTGTTAACAAGATTGATCAAGTCTTGTTACCAAAACAATCTTATATGAAGAAAAACTTTGCATTCCACAAGGTGATTATGTTACCTCATACTTGATAGCAATGGTCCCAATCATAATAGTTTCAAAATTTTCTTGTGGAATGGGACAATATATTTCTCCAACCTTGATGCCATCAATATTTTCAATAGAATTCAGGCAATAGCTCTTAACAACCTTCTTGGAGAAATAGACAGTGTGCTCTTTGTCATTAATATTGAATGTTACTTTTCCTTGATTACAATTGATGACAGCACCTGCAGTATTAAGAAAAGGTCTCCCAAGAATAATAGACATATTATCATCTTCAGGCGTTTCAAGCACAACAAAATCAGTTAAGACCATGTAATTATGAGCAATTTGAACAGGACCATCCTCACATATACCAACATGAACAGTAGTTGACTTATCAGCCATTTGCAGAGAAATATCAGTTGGTATCAACTTTTCTAGCCGGAGTCTCTTATAGAGAGAAAAAGGCATAACACTAACTCCAGCTCCCAAATCACATAAAGTAGTTCTAACATAATTATTCTTAATGGAGCAAGGAATAGTTGGTATACCTAGATCACCAAGCTTCTTTGGAACCTTACCATTAAAGGAGTAATTAGCAAGCAAAGTAGAAATTTCCTCATTAGGAATCTTCCTTTTATTAGAGACAATATCCTTCATATACTTTGAATAAGGAGGCAATTTAATAGCATCAGTCAAAGGAATTTGCAAGAATAAAGGTTTCATCCATTCACAAAACTTGTTGTAGTGTTCTTCCTCCTTTGACTTGTGTTTCTTACCTAGGAAAGACATAGGTTTCTGCACCCAAGGTTCTCTCTCTTTACCATGTTTATTAGCAATAAAATATTCCTTTGTGTACCTAGTGTTCTTAGTGTGTTTCTCAGGTTCTTCCTCAACTTCCTCCTTATCAGAAGACTTGTTATTATTACCACTCTCAGTTTCAGCATCAGATACATATATACTATTAGGATCTACAGCAGGTTCAAGTGGTTCCTCAACTTTCTTATGTTTCTTTTTCTTCCTCTTACGAGGACTACCACTATCCTCACCTTGTTGGGAATCTTGCTCTATTCTTTTAGGGTGTCCTTTAGGATATAAAGGATCTTGAGTAGCTGCACCACTCCTAGTTCTAATTCCATAAGCATGTTTATTTCCTGAGGCATTAACTAGCATATCCTTTTGTACTTTAGCAAGTTGATCAAGTTGGGTTTGGACCATTTTAAAGTGTTTACAAAGCATTTTAATATCATTAGAAGTTCTTTCCACAATATCTTTCAACTCATGGATAGCTCTAGAGTTTTCCAATAAATGATTCTGAACTTGTTTATTAAAATTACCTTGTTTAACAATAAATGTGTCAAGTTCCTCTAAGCATTTATCAGGAGGCTTACCATAAGGAATATCACCTTCATCAAAGTGTTGGAGAGAGTGTACCTCAATAGTAGATGAGTGGGGAATTGGCTTACATAATTCTTCTATAGGAGGTAGATTCTTCACATATTCAGCTCTAATACCTTTCTCCTTTAGACACTTTTTAGCTTCCTTCATCACTTCATCATTTAATGGAATAACTCCCCTCTTCTTTGTTGTTGGTGGTGGAACTGGTTCAGGAACAACTGGTTCAGGAGTAATAGGCTCAGGTGTATTCAGCTCAGTTGAAGTCCAATCATCATAATTCTTGCTTATCTTGTTCATTAATTCTTCAACATCTGTAGGAGTCCTTTTCCTGAAAACACAATCAGCAAAGCTATCTAGGTAGGTCCTAGAATCATCAGTTAGTCCATTATAATAAATATCAAGAAGCTCATTCTGAGGTAATGGACATCCAGGATATGCATGAATCAAGGAACATAATCTTTTCCATGACTCAGTCAATTTCTCTTCTTCTCCCTGTTTAAATCAAAAAGTCTCTGCAAAGCAGCATGTTTATCACTGGGAGGAAAATATTTATGGAAGAAAGAAGAAATAAAGCAATCAGGGCTATCAATGGAACCAAGAGCTAATCTATTAAACCAAGCCCTAGCTTCTCCTTTTAGTGAAAAAGGGAAGATCTTAGCAACAAAGTACTTGCGCATTTTAAAATCGTCAGAGAACAAAGCACTCATAGTAGATAGCTCATTCATATGAGCCACAACACTCTCATTCTCAGTCCCACAAAAAGGTTCTTTCTCAACAATATCTAAATAAGATAAATCAAGAGAGAAATCATAATCTTTGTCTTTAATATCTATGGGAGAAGTGGCAAACTTAGGATCAGAGGACAACTTAGGCATGATAGTACGTCTAGCAAGGAGACTCTTAATAGCACTAGTACCATGTGTGTTTCAGCAGTCTTCAACAAAATCATCAGTGAACTCAATGCAACCATCATTAATATCAAAACACTCACTAGCCTCAGGTGAGCTAACAGGTGTAACAGTGGATTCACTAGGAGTTTCGGTATTTCCTAGACTAGCCATAGTAGCATCTATAAAAGGACCTAATGAACCACTCGCATCAAGCATAGTATAAGTAACATCATGAGCATCAAAAGCAGTTTCAGACTCAGCAGTAGTAGCAGTGTGTGTAGCATGAGTATGTGGTGGTGGTGTGACAAGCTTACTTATAACAGACGGTGAATCAAGAGCAACATAGGTGTTTAGGACTGTACCTCTTCTTGTAGTGGATGGTAAAATAGGGAACTTTCCATCAAGAGACTTCCCCATGATGAAAGGAGTAGCAGTGAACAATAATAGATCCAAGTGAACTTACAAATAAAGCTATGCTCCCCGGCAACGGCGCTAGAAAATAGTCTTGATGACCCACAAGTGTAGGGGATCGCAACAGTCTTCGCGGGTAGTATTACCCAATTTATTGATTCGACATAAGGGGAGCCAAAGAATACTTGCAAGCCTTAACAACTGTTGCCTACCAAAACCCACCGGCGAGCAGCGACGGGCAACACGGAGAGCCGGGAGGCTCCCAGGACTGCTGGTGGGCCCTGGTCCCTCGGGCAACGGCCCGCAAAACTCCGGCACGCGCCCTGGCTGGTTCGAGGGCGTGCCACCTGACCTATACCTGGTCAGGAAGGTGAAGGATTGCTTCGATTGGTTTCCTGCATGGTAAACAAGCATACGTAAAATTCAAGCCGTGACCGGCTCCCAGGTTTCCCTGTGAATCGGCTCCTAGAGCCGATTAACCCATGGTTCTGCATTAGATCTATAATAACATGGGGTTTTGCTTCATCGTTACAAGTTAAATCGATCTACGATAGTTTAATGTTTTCACTACATAATTGGAACGTCCTACACGTAATTGAGCCTGGTAAATACAAAAGACAATAGAGAACCAATCCTAGAGAAGGCCTAAAAACCAACACAACGTTAATTCCCGGAACAACTCCTCTTGGATTGGTAAACCATATCTTCCATACTACTGGATCGTTCAACCCGTTTGCAAGGCCTGATCATATAGATATCAAACTAAACCTTGGAGAGCAAGGCACAACTATAATAGATCACATCGACTTAAATAAAGATCAAGCAAAGTGCCACCCTTACACCCGGGAAAAGGTGCAAAGGCGGCGAGATAACTAGAGGCAGCATATCTAAACGATCATAGCAAAAAGTACCGATGCTAGCCTAAACAAATCTATGATAATAGTGTTACTCGCCATCAAAAAGGCTTCAGTACGAGTAACACCAAATAATCGCATAAGTAGATACTGCCTAGATCGCAAGATGCGATCTAGGCAGCATGGCACTTACCCGAGAAAAACCCTAGAAACAAGGGGTGGCGATGCGCCGAGATTGTGTTTGTTGTGAACGTGATTGTCCTCCTTTTCTCAATAACCTTAGGTACATATTTATAGTCCGGAGACTTTCTACCTTTGGAATAACTCTACAATTCTATCTCTTACCTAAATCGAAACGGAACCTATTACAACATAAGATACACGGGCAATTTAGCCCAAATCAACACACGAGGCCGATTCAACAACACGTTGCATATACGTATCTTCTAAGCCCATCTTGATCGTGGCCCAACTCCTCCTTTGGCCAAAATATGGCGATAACACATGCCCCCCTGGTTTTGGCAATAATAATTCCAAAACCAATCTGTTTTTTCCTTCTCCTCCCCTTTTTTTTTCTGTATCGGGTTACGCGTTGCCAGAATGCGTTGCAGAACAGAATCGTCACGCCACCCCCTCATCATGATGCCCTGTCTTCTCCACTTCTCCGCAGTGCATGATTTGACAATTTCGGCAGCACATTCTGGGAAACCGCTATAGCATTGAACCGCTTCATACTATTCCCCTTATTTATATTCATCTTAGCAGTTTGCAGCCCCATCTTCCTCCAGCAGCCAAGAAACCCTTCTTCCTTCGCCGAAAAAACCCTCTTCCTCCGCCATGGCCTCCTCTGCTTCATCTGGCCTGTCCTCCCAAGCCTCCAACTCAATGAGCGACCGGGAACCGACGCCAGAGCACCCGCCGACGGCGGCGTACAATGCTCTCGCCCCACAATGGTGGGACGAGAGGGATTGGGATTTCGCCACCTGGTCCGAGGACGACGAGTCCTTGACCGATGGCGAGGAGGGCCTGCAGTTCCTTGACGATGGGGAACTGGAGGCAGACAGCACCGACGACGCCATGTCCTGGGACGGCGTCGACTCCTCCGACGAGGAGGAGGAAGCGGAGGAGGACAACTCCTCCGACGAGTACCAGCCGGTGAAATACTTCCGCGCCGGGTCCAGCGAGGACACCGAGGACGACGACGAGGACGAGGAGGCTCCTGCTGGCATCTGGATCAGCAGCAGCGAAGACGACGCCGGCAGCAGCGCTGATGACAGCGAACAAGATGACGGCGAAGACAGCGGCGACGACCTCGACCTCTAGATTAGGAATTAGTAGTAGTAGTAGTAGATTTCCTTTTGTAAGCAATCAGCTCCTTTTGTAAATAATCGCCTTTTGAATGAACGAAGACTGCTTTTCCAACTCGAAGATTACTTTCCCGACCCAATTTCGCCGATAGTCACATAGGTCGATGTTCCAGAAGCCGATAGCAACGCATCGGCTTTTACTCTGCTGCGCTCATACAATCCACCAAGTCACGACCCAAAGAGCCGATGGTACAACATCGGCTTTCCCAAAAACGTTGACAAGGTCAAGTTCGGTCGCATACTTAGGCAAATCTGAGCGGCCACTTTCCAGTTTCAAACGGTAACCTGCGACCCTCTTCAAAAAGGGCGACCCAGATCTCCAATCGCTCATCGACCAAATCGAGCAGCAGCAGCGATAAGAACCCTCGATCCCCAACTGCATAGATCCATCTCCGCTGGCAAACCAGATGGCGGAATCGTCCAACACCAACCCAGAGGTCTCCGGTCTGAAGGTACGTCTACTCCTCGCAGTCTGAACACGATGCTAGAATTAATGGCGAACACCTGAGTTAATGCCTTATTCCACCATTAAATTTGTAGGTTTCAGACATCCTACTGCCGCATCCTTCTCTCCCAAATTCTCTCTGCCTTGGCCCTCGTACAGCATCTAGTCCTGCCCATCTGATTTCTTGCGAAACAAACCGGATCCCCTTCGTAAGCCAAGATCTAGATTTAAACTCTTGGGCCGACTGCTTGCGAGCCTGGCCTAATCCCCCTGAACATTGGGTCACTTGGTTCAGCAGGGTAGCTAGAGTTTACCAATCCCAATGGGAAACCACGGGAATAGCCGATGCCTTGCATTTGTCATTGTCTCCTCTTGAGAAACATGAGAATCTCCTCAAAACCATCGGCTACTTCTGGTCTGACGCTCTAAATTGTTTCATGTTCGGTCATGGCCCTATGTCACCAACCTTGTTAGACGTGGTGATGATTACTGGTCTGGATGTTACATCACCCAGCCCTTCTGCTTTTAACCTGACCAAAGTCCCCTACAAACTGTCTTCCAAAACAGAATGCACGAACTGGGGCGCATATATTCAAAGCCACATGAAAACTAGAGGTCCTGTCACCAAGAAAGAACACACGGCTTTCCTCAACCTCTGGCTAGAACATTTCATATTCTGTGGCCCTTCCCTTGCTCCAACCAAGAATTATCTCTCCCTGGCCTATGAACTTGCTAAAGGCACTCTCCTTGGCATCGGCAAACTGTTCCTTGGAGAGGTCTACCGATATCTCCAGTTGACGTCTGTCAAGCTGTTCTCTGGCATAGCAGTCAAAACAGGTGGTCCTTGGTGGTTCATCCAGCTATGGGCTCAGCTGTATTTTCAAAACCACATCCCAAACTTCCCCCTTCTGGCGGGTTGCACCTTTCCAGATGTCAAAGGAAGGCAGATCAGATGCACCAGTTATGGCCAAGCTCTGTATAGGCTGCCAGGTAGCAAACTATCCCCTCAGGAAGCTTCCAAGTGGTTCAGTGCTTTCTTCCAAGGCCTGGATAATCCTACCTTCTTCCCTTACATGGAAGAATCAGAACATTTTGAGAATCCCATCTCCTTCCGGCTAGACAGTTTTGCCGATGACACCAGCACCCGGCAACTCTTTTCCATTGTGATCCGTCCCTGCTTCCTTCCAGTTGGCATGAGTACATCAAATAGAATCATCAAGCCTGGGTATGAATTCTACCAGCCGGTCATAGTGGCTCGGCAATTTGGCCTTGGACAAGTACCTCCCCATCTCTTTCTTCATCACCTGACAGAGAGCAGAGTCGACCTGCCTGATCCTCTCACCAGTCAAAGGTGTTACTCCTTCTTTGATGCTCTGACCATCCCAATTCCCAACGACCTCACCTTCGCCTCATCCACCGATGGCTTCGAAGATTGGTGGTCGATGTGGAAGACTCACGCCTTCAGGAGAGCTCTGGGACCATTGCTGAAACAGCTCGATGCTGACTATGACATCCCCGCGGAACAGGTACCACTACTTGTAAATTTTCTTGATGCAGCTTGCAAATAACTCTTTTACTAACCCACTCTTTCTCTTTGCAGCAACAAGATGGCCCTGAACCTACGCGCAGTGATGGCTCCCCCTTTGAGTTCTTTCTGCCAGCTCCTGTGGTTCTCTTCTGCAAAAACTCGCCACCTCTGAAAAAGGTCATGATGCAGAAACAGCCGATCACACCACAATCGACTTCTAAGAAACTAGTAACTTCCCAATCAGCTGCTCCTCGAGTTCCAACTAAGACAAGAACGATGGTGAGGAATGTAGCTGCCAGGAAGACCTCAAGACGCCGGAGCCCTTCTCCAGAAAGCTCGCATGTAGGCTGACCCATGTCTTGGTCGATCCTTCTTATTCTTTCATCCTTGCAGACATGCTCGTGTTTAATAGCTTTCCTTCTCTTGCAGGCTTCTGTCGAAGACACCTCCCACGAGGACACGCAACCTGATCAAGGAGAATCGAGCCCAACAGACTCTGAGAGGACTGCCACACCAAACCAGCCAGATGTGCCACCATCGGCTCCCAGGAAAAGGCCCGTTCCCGAACCTGCTGCCCCCCGAGCATCAGCCGAGGCAGGGCCAGCTGTGGGTCCCAAGAGAGCTCGCAAAGGACCGCAAACTTCTTCGTCGAGCCAGGAGGTTTCGAAAATCATCACCCTTCATGCTCTTACCACTTAATTCCTTCTTATCTGTCGATTCATCATCACTTACATCGGCTAAACACCTTCAATGCAGACGACTGGCGTCTCTAGTGGGAAGACTGGGGCAGTGCCGATGCCTCTAGCCGAGCCGGATTCAGCAATCCCCGAAGGTGCAGATGAAACGGCTACCCCTTTGGCCAAGCCTCCAGCAGCTACACACAAACCGATTGCCTCGTCATCCGCAATCCCCTCGATCTTAGGAGAGGTATGTTAGCTTCTTTCGGCTAATCCTCCCATGTTGGACACATACTGACGTACTTTCGGGCTGCCAGAGTTGTGATATTTCAGGCTTGCTGACGTTCGACCCTGAATCCATC
Organism: Avena sativa; assembly: GCA_916181665.1. Lineage (NCBI taxonomy): Eukaryota > Viridiplantae > Streptophyta > Magnoliopsida > Poales > Poaceae > Avena > Avena sativa. The sequence continues at coordinate 261,201,886 of OV702284.1, read as the reverse complement.
GAACCAACTCCCTCTGTCGCCACCGATGAACCACAAGCCAGGGCTGTTCTACCTCAATTCCAGCGTCTTAGAGCCTTGCTGTCTTCCCCGATCGAGGAGCTTATCGAGGGTTCTGAGGAGGTGAAGAGCGTCCTTGCTGAAATAAAAGACCAACTCCCAGTAGCATTGCAGGTGAAGCTTTGGCCCGTTGTAACTCTGTCTTTCTACGGGTCAAGGGTGAAGCTAGCTCATGAAAGGATCAACCTGCGTCGTGCCCAACTTCCGCTGAAGGCCAATATTGCAGACAGATGTCAGCAGCTCAACGAAAAAAAGGCGTCTCTGGATGCCAAAACTGACACCTCCGCCAGTACTGCCGAGCTCGCCTCCTTAAAAAAGGAGTTGGAAGATCTTGAAGAAAAGGTCCGGGCGACTAAACAGCTCATTCGTGACAAGGAAGCCTCCATCGCCTGCTCCCACGACGAAGCAGAAGGCCTCAGAGGTCAACTGAAGACTGATCTGGCCGAGATACGTGCCCTGAACAAGCAGCTAGTGACGGGCAAGGACGAAGATGACGAAGCCGAGATCGCCGAGGTGGACCGTGTCCGTGCTGACGCCCTTCACGCCTTCGAGGCATTTCTTCAGTAGCTCGTTTATGTAAACTGGCACCTGCTTGTAACAGTCTGAACCTCTAGAGTCGATGGCTGTGCATCGGCTGTATCTTTTTATTGGCCGATTTCAATGTATCGGCCCCCATATCTCACTGTCCATCATCCCACATGCTTTGGGAAACATATTTTTTTTATATATTTTGTTTTTTATTGGCCGATTTCATGTATCGGCCCCCACATCTCACTGTCCATCATCCCACATGCTTGGGAAATATTTCTTGAGATGCTGCCCGTTGACAGCCACTGGGAATTTCACGCCATCCAGCTCCTCCAGCATGTACGCGTTCCCCCTCAAAACTTGATCGACCCTGTATGGCCCGTGCCAATTCGGAGACCATTTACCATATGCTGCATCCTTAGTTCCCAATGGCAATACAGCTTCCCATACCAAATCGCCAACGTGGAACTCCTTCGGTCTCACCTTCTTATTATATGCACGAGCTACCTTGGCCTTGTTCTCTTTGATTTTCTCAAGCGACCACAGCCTAAGCTCAGTTAAATCCTCAACAGTGTCATTCATCAGGGCCGTATACTCTTCAGTCGTTAGATCGTTCTGAAAGGTGACACGCCTCGATCCAGCCGTAATTTCCCAGGGTAATACGGCTTCTTTTCCATAGACTAGATGGTATGGCGAGGTTTTTATCGCTCCATGACATGACATGCGATAAGCCCATAAAGCCTCTGACAAAACCTCATGCCAACACTTAGGGTGCTCATCGATCTTCCTCTTGATCAGCTTGATAAGGCTCTGGTTGGACGCTTCAGCTTGCCCATTTGCTTGAGCATAGTACGGAGATGATCGGATCAGCTTAATTCCCGTGTCCTCACAGAACTCTCTAAACTCGTAAGAAGTGAAGACCGAACCTCCATCGGTCGTGATCGTTTGGGGGATCCCGAATCTATGAATTACGTGTTCCTTCACAAAATCGACAACATCCTTTGAGCTCACGGACTTCATAGGGACGGCTTCAACCCATTTAGTGAAATAATCCATAATGGCCAAAATCCACATGTGGCCTTTGCTTGATGGAGGATTGATCTTGCCAATCATATCCATGCCCCAACCTCGGAATGGCCAAGGCTTGATGATGGGGTTCATTGCTGACGCGGGTACCATCTGAATTTTTCCAAATCTCTGACATGCTTGACACCCTTTGTAGTACTTAAAACAGTCCTCCAGCATGGTAGGCCAATAAAACCCTGATCGCCTGATCAACCACTTCATCTTGTGAGCCGATTGGTGAGTTCCACAGGCGCCTTCGTGTACCTCGTGTAGGAGCCGATTGGCCTCGGCTGTCCCCAGACATTTGAGCAATAACCCTTCCAGAGTCCTGTAAAACATGTCGTCCCCAATGAGCACATACTTCATGGCCTTGTACCTTATCCGTTTAGGTGCCCCCGAGCCGAATCCTTCAAGTAATTGAAGATATCGGCTCTCCAGTCGTCTGCGTCCAGGAACTGTACCTGAACATCGGCTCCCTCTGCTACGTCCTTGTAGCCTGAAGCCATTTGTGCAAGATCATTCGCCTCGGCATTCTGCGATCGCGGGATCCAGGTGAAGTTTATGTACCGGAACTGTGCCATCATCTCGCGGAATTGCAGCCATAATGGGAAGAGTGACTCCCTCTCACACTTGTATTCCTCCGTGAGCTGAGAAATCACCAACTTGGAGTCTCCAAAAATTTCCACTGCTTCTGCTCCAGCTTCGATGAGCAACTCCATTCCCTTGCGTATCGCCTCATACTCAGCGACGTTGTTGGTGCGAGGGGCAGATAACCTGATGGAGAAGGAGAATGTTGCCCCCCGGGGCGACACGAGTAGCACGCCGATGCCGCACCCATCGTCACAGACCGATCCATCGAAAAACATAGCCCACGCTCGCATAGATAGTACTGCTATATTAGTGTTGATCCTTTCAGCGATGAGGTCGGCCAATGCCTGTCCCTTGACTGCTTTCGCGGGTTGATACCGGATGTCAAACTCTGATAACGCAAACATCCATTTGCCCAGTCGGCCTTTCAACATAGGAGCCGACAGCATGTGCTTTATGACATCTGATTTGCATATAATGATGATCTCTGCCGAGAGCAAGAGGTGACGCAGCTTGGTGCAGGTGAAAAACATGAAGAGGCACAACTTGTCGATCTCAGGATACCTTGTCTCTGCATCCAGCATCCTTCTGCTGATGTAAAATACGACTCGCTCCAGCCCATCATAAACTTGCACCACCACTGAGGCGATGGACGTGTCAGCTACTGATAAGTAAATGTAGAATGGCCTATCCGGCTGGGGCGGAACCAATACTAGCGGCTTCGTCAGATATTCTTTGATCTCGTCGAAGGCTCGTTGTTGTTCTGCCCCCCAGTTGAACTCCTCATCAGATTTAATCTTTACAAGTCCCATGAACGGCTCTATCCTTCCTGACAGATTGGAGATGAATCTTCTGACGAAGTTGATCTTGCCGATGAGAGACTGCAGTTCTTTCTTCGTGGTAGGTGGCTTCATTGTTCGCACTGCCTCCTGACTTTTCAGGCCGATCTCAATTCCTCGTTCATGGACCAAGAAGCCCAAGAACTGACCGGCCGTCACACCGAAGGCACGCTTCTTTGGATTCATCCGTAGCCCGAATTTTCTTGTTCGGTCCAGGACGTGTCGCAGATCATCCAAGTGTCCTTGTACTGAGGTTGACTTGACCACCACGTCATCGATATAAATTTCCACCAGCTTGCCGATCAGATCATGGAAGATGTAATTCATGGCTCTTTGGTATGTGGCGCCGGCGTTCTTCAGTCCAAACGTCATGACTACATATTCAAACAACCCCACCGAACCTGGGACTCTGAATGCAGTCTTGTGTATATCTTCCGGAGCCATAAAAATTTGATTGTACCCGGCATTGCCATCCATGAAGCTCAAGATTTTATGACTGGCAGCTGCGTTGATTAACGTCTCTGCTACTGGCATCGGATATTCATCCTTCGGAGTAGCTCTATTGAGATCCCGAAAATCTATGGCAACACGCCAGCGGCCATCCTTTTTCTCTACAGGTACGATACTAGAAATCCACTCAGCATACCTGCATGGCCTGATTAAATCGGCTGCCAACATTTTCTCGATCTCCTTCTTGACTTCTGTCAAAATTTCGGCCTTCATCTGTCGTGCTCGCTGCTGGAATGGCCGAAATCCTTTTTTAAGTGGGAGTCGATGCTCGATGATGCTCCGGTCTAGCCCAGGCATCTCTGTATAATCCCAGGCAAAGCAATCTGGATATTCTTTTAACAAAGCTATCATCGGATCCCGCAGATTCGGATCCAGCTTCTTGCTGATAAATGTTGGTCTTGGCTTATCCCCAGGACCGATGTCAATCTCCTCTAGCTCATCAGCGGATGTAAACCCATATCCTAGCTTTCCGTCACCTGTTAAATCGATGCTAAACACGGTACAAACAGTTGGTGAGGATAACAAAGATAGTTTGGGCCGATTGCCGGAATCGGCCCCCTTTTTCATTGCATTAGTCAAGGAAGGTTTACAACTTATCTGTGTTTCCCAAGGGCAGGGGATCTCCCTGCTACGACTACATGATCTGCTTGTCGTAAGATTGCTGCTTTTTGTGTCTTGTGGCCGATCGCAGGGATCGGCCGTACCACGTATGATCGTGGACTTTGCTACTCTGTCAGGCCAGTGGATAAGACCAGCCTCACCCCGTTTTTTGTAGCTTCAATGCGCTCACAGCCGTCTAGACTGATTCCAGAGATCGGCTCTTGGTCTCCTGCTTCCCAGATGTTCATGCCAGCTATGGAGATCTCGATAGAATCATCTGCATGAATGACCTCCACTTCATCTCCATCCCACTGTATTAGGCACTGGTGCATCGTGGATGGAATGCAGCAGTTGGCATGAATCCAATCTCTCCCTAGCAAGACAACGTAGGTGCTTTTGCTATCCACGACGAAGAATGACGTAGGGATGGTTTTTCTGCCCACGGTCAGATCCACGTTCAGCACGCCCTGCGTTTCTAAAGTTTGGCCGTTGAAGTCGCTTAACGTGACGTTGGTTTTGATCAGATCTGCAGTGGAGCGTCCCAAATGCCGTAGCATGGAGTATGGCATTATATTGACTGCCGCTCCGGTGTCAACCAGCATCTTGCGGACAGGCTGCCCATTGATATAACCTCGCAGGTACAGGGCTTTCAGATGTTTGTAGCCCTTCTCTTGTGGCTTTTCAAAGATAACCGGTCGTGGGCCGCAGTCTAACTGTGCCACTGGTAGTTCTTTGGCTCTTGGAGCGCAGAATTCTGACGGAAGTGTAAACACCATGTTTGTGCCAGCCGATGTCTTTGCATCGGCTTTTACCGGTTTAGGGCGCCACTCTTTCCTTTTCGGGCGATCTTCCGTTTCCAAGGTCTGCCGAATCTTACCGGCCAAATCGGGCCGTGCTTTCTTTAAAGCGTAGAGATACTGCGCTTCGGCTTCCTCCAAATTACGCAGTCGCTGCACTCTACGCTTTTGGGTGTGTCTAAGTCCGTCGGGACACCACCTCGGACGGTGATATCTGTCCTTTCCTTTGTCATCCATTGGCTCCTCGAGATCTTTTGCTCGAGCGGACTCCCTGTATCGGCTCTGAGGTGGGAGAGGCCCTAGATGCTTGAACACTGACACTGGCCCCGTGTCCTCCTTCTGCTGGCCACATTCTGGGCAGTTGTCGATTGTAGGCAATCGGCTCATTCCTGCGTCCCAGCAATACTTGAAGAAAGGGCAGTCCCAATGTTTGTCCACGCCTTCCTTTTCTTTTGGCGGCCCCCTAGCGAGGTGCTCATATCCTTCATCGTATCCATCGCGCCAGCGATGTCGGTCATACTGGCGTTCGTACTTGTTAAGGAGGTGCGTGGAATGTGGCTTCTGATATCGCACGCTCCTCACCTGTTCCTCGGTCATATACCGCCTGTCATTGTAGCTGGGCCGGTCGCGTGGACCGGCCTCCTCTCTTTCTTTGCCCCGAGAGCGACCGTCTTCCTCCTTATATGCGCCACGGTGGTACACAGGTCCTGCCATATTAACATCGAACGAGAAATCCAACTGACGCCTTGTGGACTGGCTGTGTTCTACCATGTTGACGCCGTGAAATGGGTTTGTGTCTACTTTCATGGCGAACTGCCCAAGGATCAGACGGCCCTGCTCTATCGCCGTTTGGATCTGGCGACATAGCTCTTTGCAGTCATTGGTGGTGTGGGTGAACGAGTGATGCCACTTGCAGTATGGTCTTCCGTTCATCTCTTGAGCCGTAGGGATTTTGTGGCCTTCGGGTAACTTCAGCTGCTTTTCTTTCAGCAGTAGATCGAATATCTGCTCAGCTTTGCTCACATCGAAGTCAAACCCTTTCGCAGGCCCTTGCTGTTTCACCCATTTGCAGGATACAGGATCTGCCCCCCGAGCCCATTCAGCCACAGCCACCTCCTGGTCTTGTGTAGGATCTTCTTCTTCTGCGTCGACCAGGCTTATCGGACGTTTGAACTTGTCTTGGTACAACTCAGGGTGGCGCTGTTCATACATTGTCAGTTTCTGGGCCATGTGCGCCAGCGAATTGTACTCTACTTGGAAAGCCATATCCTTGATAGGTGCTGAGAGACCCAACACTGCTAGTTCGACCGCTTCTTTCTCAGTTAAACGAGCCGAATAACATCGGTTCTTTACAGTCCTGAAGCGCTGGATGTACTCGGCTACCGTTTCTCCCCGCTTTTGCCGCACCTGTGCCAGGTCTGCAATGCCAGCCTCGGTAGCCTCTGAATGATACTGAATGTGGAACTGCTCTTCCAGCTGCTTCTAGGTCTGGATCGAATCAGGTGGCAGCGAGGTGTACCACCCAAAAGCTGGTCCTGTCAGAGATTGCGCAAAGAATCTTACACGCAACTGATCCGATGCCGAAATCATGCCCAACTGTGCTAGGTATCGGCTCACGTGCTCGATCGAGCTCGACCCTTCTGACCCGCTAAACCTTGAGAACTCAGGGAGCCGATACTTGGGTGGCAGCGGAATCAGATCAAACTCGTTGGGGTATGGCTTGGAGTAGCCGATTGTCCTTCTCTTCGGCACGAAGCCGAATTGGTCTCTCAAGATGGTACGGATTTGTTCTACCGTTTGAGCTGCAGGGGCTAGATTCTCGGAACTCGCTCCGGTGGCGTACTTGGCTAGCCATGCCTGTTTATCAGCGTCCATCCCAGAGATTCCTGTTCCAGAAACACCTGCTCCCGAAGCCCCTGCTCCAGAAACTCCTGCTCCAGAAATCCCTGCAGTTGCCACCTGGTTCGTGCGCGTCAGGTTATTGCAGTCCGGCACGTAGGTGCACACATATCCATGTGGGATCTCCTTAGGTGGTTCAAACAGGAATTGGTAATCGCCAGGGTCACCTCCAACCTTGTAGACGACGTAAGCCGGTGCCCCTGGTGGTTCCGGAGCTGCAAGCGTGAATGGCAGCTGCGGCCTGGTCTGGAGCGGTCTTTCTCCCTGATGAGTCCCTAGAGTAGGACCCGACGGAGAGTACTGATGTTTCATGATCTCTTGAACTACGCGAACCGCGACGCGCTCGAAAGCGTTCACTAGGCTCTCAGAATGGCGGTGAAGAGAATGAGCTACCATGTAATTGACTTCCCGTCGCAGAGCTCTGGTGCGCTCCTCTGAAGGAACAGAGAGATCCACCTCGTCAAGAGCACCTTCAGGTGAGAACCCTTTCCATCTGATGCCATGCTTACGGGTCCTCTCAAAAGAGCCGATGAGATCGGCTTCGAAGAGAGCTTTGACGTCATCATACTTCGCCTTGTGCTCCTCAGGCAGCTCGTCGTACGTGACTGGTCTGTTCTCCATCGCAGCGTCGGATGTTGGTGTAGACGTTGTTGAAGGTCCCACCGGGCGTGCCAGAATGTGTTGCCTACCAAAACCCACCGGCGAGCAGCGACGGGCAACACGGAGAGCCGGGAGGCTCCCAGGACTGCTGGTGGGCCCTGGTCCCTCGGGCAACGGCCCGCAAAACTCCGGCACGCGCCCTGGCTGGTTCGAGGGCGTGCCACCTGACCTATACCTGGTCAGGAAGGTGAAGGATTGCTTCGATTGGTTTCCTGCATGGTAAACAAGCATACGTAAAATTCAAGCCGTGACCGGCTCCCAGGTTTCCCTGTGAATCGGCTCCTAGAGCCGATTAACCCATGGTTCTGCATTAGATCTATAATAACATGGGGTTTTGCTTCATCGTTACAAGTTAAATCGATCTACGATAGTTTAATGTTTTCACTACATAATTGGAACGTCCTACACGTAATTGAGCCTGGTAAATACAAAAGACAATAGAGAACCAATCCTAGAGAAGGCCTAAAAACCAACACAACGTTAATTCCCGGAACAACTCCTCTTGGATTGGTAAACCATATCTTCCATACTACTGGATCGTTCAACCCGTTTGCAAGGCCTGATCATGTAGATATCAAACTAAACCTTGGAGAGCAAGGCACAACTATAACAGATCACATCGACTTAAATAAAGATCAAGCAAAGTGCCACCCTTACACCCGGGAAAAGGTGCAAAGGCGGCGAGATAACTAGAGGCAGCATATCTAAACGATCATAGCAAAAAGTACCGATGCTAGCCTAAACAAATCTATGATAATAGTGTTACTCGCCATCAAAAAGGCTTCAGTACGAGTAACACCAAATAATCGCATAAGTAGATACTGCCTAGATCGCAAGATGCGATCTAGGCAGCATGGCACTTACCCGAGAAAAACCCTAGAAACAAGGGGTGGCGATGCGCCGAGATTGTGTTTGTTGTGAACGTGATTGTCCTCCTTTTCTCAATAACCTTAGGTACATATTTATAGTCCGGAGACTTTCTACCTTTGGAATAACTCTACAATTCTATCTCTTACCTAAATCGAAACGGAACCTATTACAACATAAGATACACGGGCAATTTAGCCCAAATCAACACACGAGGCCGATTCAACAACACGTTGCATATACGTATCTTCTAAGCCCATCTTGATCGCGGCCCAACTCCTCCTTTGGCCAAAATATGGCGATAACAACAACTGAGTTTTCAGTTCAGCTGCACCTGGAAATATTTCTTGCTCACAGAAGTTTATCAGTAGCAACAGTTTGTAGTAGCAACAGCAAAGCAACAGCAGCAGTAACAGTAACAGTGAAACAGGAGCAATAGTAACAGTAACGGTAATAGTAGGATTCGAGTGCGGTAGGCATAGGGATGGATGGACGGGCGTTGCACTGACGAGTCTAAACATGTAACTCCAAAGAACTAAGGCATTGCAGATAAATAATAATAAGCATCCAAGTACTAAACAATCCTAGGCATGTGCTCCAAATATAGTCATACGTGCTCGTAGTGAGAACTTGCACAACATCTTCTGTCCAGCCAGCCCATGGCAGCGGGGCCTCTAGGGAACTACTGGCAATTAAGGTGCTCCTTTTAATAGAGCACCGGAGCAAAGCATTAACACTCCGTGAACACATGTGATCCTCACACCACAGCCATCCCCTCCGGTTGTCCCAATTATTGTCACTTTGGGGCTTTTGGATCCGGACAATGATATGTGTACACAACTTGCAGATAAGATCACAAACAATAAGTTCAGATATGAGATCATGGCATGTGGGCCCTAGTGACAAGCATTAAGCACAACAAGTTGCAACAAAGTCAAATAGCACTAATAGAGATACTAGGCACTATGCCCCTAATAGATCTTATTCGATTACATGATAGAACTCATCCAATCCCTACCACCCCCAAGCCTACAGCGGGGGATTACTCACTCATGGATGAGGGAAACATCGGAGGTTGATGGAGATGCGTTGGTGATGACTATGGCGATGATCCTCTCCAAATTCCCCGTCCCGATAGGGTGCCAGAACGGAGTTTCTGGATCCGAATCTTGGTTTCTCGTGGCGGCGGCGGAGCGGAACTCTTTCTGGAAAACTATCGACCACCCTCTGTTTTTAGGTCAGAAGGCAACTTATAGGCGTGGAGGGAGGCCGAGGAGCTGCCTGGGGTGGCCATACCTCCCCCAGGCGCGGGGTTAGTGGGCCCGCGCCTAGGGTGGGTCTGTGTGGCATCCCGCAAAACCACTACTAGAAAATCGCGTTGTTTTCGTGCATTGCATCATCATGACCGCATGCTCATGTCATCATGCCACATTGCATTTGAGCATCGTCATCATCCTGCATTTGTTTGCATAAAACTATTTTCGGAAAAACCTATTTTGTTTTCTAAACGCCCCGTCTTTGTTCAAACACCAAAACTCGGATCCCCGGATTATTTGGTTTTGTCTGCTATCGGGTTGCAAAAGCCCTGTTTGAAATAAATAAATTTTTTAATTATTTTTAGTGGGGCAGTCGAACGGGCCAATTCGACCCGGACGACCACCCCAGAATAAAACGGTCTACCCCAAAATCCCTAATCTACCTAGTCCCAATCTACCCACCCAACCAGCCACCTCACCCGGACCAATCCCTGGCTGCCACCTCACCCTCTCCCTCCCCTCTACCCAATCCCATGCCGCCACCTGGCCACCTCCTCTTTCACCCCTCTCTCTCCTCTCTCACACGCCAGCCCCACACACACCACACACCAGCCTGGACCCACCGCTCCGCCACCCCCTCCACTCCACCCGCGCGGCCCACACGCCACCTGTCCCCGGACCCACCTTCCCCCACCTACCCCGCTCTCTCCCTCCTCCCTCTGTCCCAAGCCGCGAGCCCGACCCCCGTCCTCTTCCTCCCGCAACCGACGCGCTCGCCCCGTCCTCTTCCTCCCGCAACCGACCTGCTCGCCTCGCCCCCTCCCTCGCAAGCTCCGGTGCCTCCACCGCCTCGCCGCCGCCGTACCCCACCTCGCCGGCTCACCCCGAGCTCCTCCCCGCCTCTCCAGGGCCCGCGCCAGCCTCCTCCTCCCCGCCGGCATCCTCCGCCGCCTCCGGCCGGTCCCGCCCCGCCTTCCACCCTCCGCTCCCGTCGCGCCCCCTCGCCCTCCGGCCGCTCGAGCCGCCCCGCGCCCGTCCCCGAGCTTTCCCGAGCGCCGCCTCGCCTAGCCCCCCGTCATCGCCTGCTTCCGCGAGCGCCGCCCCCCGCCGTGGCCCTCCTCTAGCTCGCCTCCGCCCTCTGCTCCTCCTCCCCGCCGCCGGCGCGCCCTCCACGTTGCCGCGCCCGTCCCCGACCCGCGGCCCCGAGCGCCTCCGCCGCCGGCGTCCCCTCCATCCTCTGCTCCTCCGCCCCGGCCGCGCGTCCCCGTTGGCCCCGCCACCGAGCCGCGCCCCGTCATCCTTCCTCCGGCAGCGAGCTCCGCCCCGCCTGCCTCGCACTGCCCCGCGTCTGCGTCGCCCAAGCCCCGCCTCGCCGCCAGCAGCACGCCCCCACTCCGTCAACCTCGCGACTGGCCGCGTCCTCCGCTCGCCTCGCGTCTGGCCCGCATCGCCGTTGGGGCCGCCCTGAGCCGCCGTCGGTCTGCAGCCGCCGTCTGCCGTCCTCTTCGCTAGGGAGTCGCCCCATCGTCCTCGTCATCAAGGTGGTTTGTGTTTTGTTGGTGAAGATTGGATGGCAGTGTGCGTGTGAAGCTACTGCATGTATGCGTCTACATCGACAAGAACAATAACTAGTACACCAGGAACAACCAATGCAAGGTAACCCGAAGACTGGTTCCGCCGAACGCCAAGATCTTCAGTCGGGTCCGAGGACATCGAGACCCCGGTGCGACAAGTACTCCTCCCCGGACGCCGAGCTCATCGAGAACCCGGAACGTCTAGTGCTCCTATCTGGATCCGAAGCCGCCAAGATCGTCGTGGAACGACAAGTTCTTCACCCCGAATGCCAAGTCCGACCCGACCCGCGGACCCGACAAGGTCTTCACGACGACAAGAACGACACCGACCCGGAAGAATCCGATGCGCCCCCGACACCGAACCAAGTCCTGCTTCCCGGATGCGACAAGATCTACCTCAGTTATCCGAGAACGATCTCGCCGAGGCCGAACCCCAGATCCAAACCCTGAGTCCGGCCCCGAACCCCGAACCCCCCGGACCCAAGTTCGTCGAACCCTAATGTGTGAACCTTTTCCCGAGCCCCTATTTTGTAAATGCTAATATATACTTGTTGCATATTAAATTGTCATACTCGCATGCATATTGTGTGGTTTGGGGGCCTTATGCCGATTCACCTCTAATTAAATATGGGGCCCATATGCGGGCAAATCCAGTCGTATATTGGTCCCACTTAACTTGGTGTAGCGAACCGGTGATATCTTTTGCCATGTTAAGACAACATTTAAATTGCGGGGTATCTAAATAACATGAACCATCTAATAATTGTCGGGACCCCGGTTTCGCTTAATATTGCCTAATTGCATCGCATCTTCGCCATGTCATACATCATACATGCATCATGCCCGATCTTTTGCCGTAGTATTAAATATTGCATCCGGTGTTTATTCTAGTGTTTTGCTTCTTCGCGGATAAGGCCGTGGAGTTGATGCGAGTGTCGACCCGATCTTCGGATGAACCTTCGGCAATGTTTTTCAGGCGAGCATCTCCCCCTTTCTACCTATCTTACTTTATAGTATTTATTCCTCCCTGTTGATCTATTGCTATCCGTGTTGCGATGCTCTAGTTTCCGTACCCGTGAAATCCCTTGCAGCCGTATATTGCCTTGGACACATCCTATTACCTGTTGTTTGGTAGATAGCTGGACTCGCGCGTCGCAGTCGCTTGCTCAAGTGCTGTTGCGTGCCGTCAAGTACCACAGTTGTTGGAGAATTGCCGCCTGTTTAATGTTGGAGATGATTATGGCTTTAATTATTGTTCACTTTAATTACTGTTTAACAACTAAAATTGAAGTAGGTAAGCAGAGGCACAGGTGGGCAATAGATGTTATTTGGTTGTTAACCGTCCACTTGTGTCCCGTAGGACCCCGAGTACTTGATACCTGTTCCTTGAATATTCGCGCTATCCACATACGGGGAATTATGGGACCCCCCTTAGCCAGAGCTTGATTCATTCTTATTTCTTGGGGCCACAAACTAGTTTGAGGTTTTATTTACGATCCTGTACTTATGCCATGCTTTACTGCTTTATTTACGATTGTGCGAGGAGCACACTGTACTGTTTAGGATCGGGACACGATTCCGCGGTGTCGACAAGCCCAGTTTTGGGTTCCCAGTCGTTCACAGCCGTCCACCCAAACCTCGGGTCCGTCTCGGAGTCAGCTAGCTTCGTTGCGGGTGTACTCCAAGGGGTGGCCCCCTGAAATATTTCTGAATCATGTGATTGCTTTGTCGTGAAAGCCTCGTTGGGTTTTGATTTGGTTTTTCCGAGGTTGATCGAGTGTGTGTTGCTATTGGTGCACCCTGGCCGGGTAAAACTTTCTGAAAGCCGTGTCCGCGGTTAGGGACGACTTGGAGCACAGTATCTCGATCATAGACAACTATAACTAAAGTAGTGCTATATATTTGACTTTATAATGACTAGTAATCAGCTTCACTATAATGGAATGGCTACATAAAACTGCCCACAATTGCTTGTTCGGGTTGTCGCTTGCGACCATTGCATCTGATTAGTAAGTATTACAACTACAACGGAATGGCTAAATAAAAGTACCAACAACTGCTGGGTTTTTGGAATATCTCATGCAATTTATATCTGATTAGTAAATGCCGCAACTACAACGGAATGGTTAACTAAAATGGCCCACTGCTTATTATTCAGGATGATTATCTACACCTGACTAGTAATTACTGCAACGATAACTGAATAAACAAAACTGCCAACTGTGTGAGTTCCTCGGTTGACTTCCTCGTTTGGTCTCGAGGGGGAATACCAGGATGGGATTGTTTGGTGTTAGTATCAGGTTGGTTCCGAATAGGTCTTTCTTACCCCTCTCTGATAGCCGCTAGTTGTATCGAGTCTCTATAGATTGTTTAGTGCATGCTGCCGCTGTCGCTTCAGTCCACCATACCTATGTAGGCGAGGACCGCCGAATTCTAGTCTCGCCGTGTACTGGCCTCAGTACTGACGCTCCTCTTTTTCCTTTTCCCTTTGTCGGCACCCCTTTTGTTTAAGCAGGTTTTGAGATCGACGTCGTTAGCAGGGTTACCCTTCCGGCTTGGCCTGGGCAGGGTTATGGACGCCATTGGTTATTCTTCAGGGCTCTTAGCCCCATTTGCATCTTGTCCGTAGTCGGACGCTCTATCATTTTCAAGGTGATTTGGATCTTTGTATATTATATCTGTATTCTAGACTCATGGAGTCGTGTTGTATATATATCTGTTCTGTGGGTCCCATCGAGGACTGTTGTGTGATGTTATTACTTCGTTTTCCACCCGCACGAAAGTGCCTGGTGGGCACCTTTGAATCGTTTCTATGCGGGTTTGGCGGGAAGCGCTGAAACTTGCATAGGGTCGATTCTGAGGGTGTTACAGTCTAGCCCCCAGGCCTCCCTTCTGTCTCCCATTCTGGCTCGGTGGATCTTCTAGTGAAATATAATTTTTGGCATATTTTCCGGGATTTTTCCTGATAGTTCATTTTCTGCACAAAAACAAGACACCAAGGTAATTCTGCTAAAAAAAGCGTTAGTCCGTGTTAGTTGTATCCAAATCACACAAGTTTAGAGAAGAAACGATAGCAAAGTGTTCGAGAAAGTAGATACGTTTTGGACGTATCAGTGACATCTGAAAAAGTCTTCCAGTGCACCAGGCTGTCCTGTTGGGCATTCCATGCCCCAAAGGAAAGAGTGTGATCTGACTCAGTGGACTGTTGAGCACCATGTCATTGTACTCACCCTCTCCTTCCTCATCATCCACTTCGCCCTGTGCCTTGATTTCCTTGAGTAGCTTCTCAATGCGCGTGTTGCTTTGGTGGGAGACATGTTGCTGCTTATGGATGTCTACATTCATGCAACACAGGGTCCTTTCCCAAAAAGTGGACTTCTTGAACTTCTCATTGACATAGTCACGGGTCATGGGAGGCATGGGTGCATTGGATGCATTCTTCCTCCGAGCTCTAGGAGGAGAGGAGGCCCTCTCAGTCTCATCCATCTCCTCATCCTCATTGCCATAGCGATGCCTAGGAGGAGGCCCCATGCACCCTTTCTGCTGCAGAGATACCAGAGTATGCTCAGTGAGATTGGGAGCCAAGCCAGGTGGGGAATCATGCTCCTTGGAGTTTATGAGCCTCATAACCAGTGGTGCATATGGAGGAGACTTCTTGAAGAGAATGGCATGGAACATCTCCTGAAAAATGAAATCCATCACATCAATAGGATCAACATCTGCCTCTGGGCCAGCATTGTAGATCCGGTGGGTATGATAGAGTAGGTTGACTAGCCCACATCTAATAGGATCGTCATTCCCAGCACTTGGTGAGATGATATGATGGAATATCCTCAACATCAGGTTGTAGAGAGGCTTGAGTCCCTTGGACCCCCCTACAACACCCTTGCTGCTATACAAAGGTGAAAGCTTCATCTTGTTCTCACCAAGATACGCTGAGTGCATGCGCAACCCAACAGGAGTGGATACACCATGGAAGGTATGAAAGATGACATTAGCAAAGTCATGGAAAGTAGCTGAGCAGCGGGTGGTGCCAGTCATCCAAGTCATGGTCCTGTCTTGGTCAGGTCCAAACACTATAGTGGCATAGAACTGCTGCACAAGTGTGACATTGTAGTCTTCACGGAGCTCCATCAAGTTTAACAGACCCAACTTCTCATAGATCCATAGTGCATCATGGAAATAGGGGCTGAGCCTCATCTGCTCAACATTCATGAACTTCTGGGGACACACAGGTGATTTCATGAGCACACCATACACATCCTTCATGAACACAGCCTACTCCTACCTCCAGAAACGAGGATCCTCACTGGTACGAGGCAGGTCATAGAAATCAGTCTTCCTCAGCTCATGGAAATCCTCCTTTGACATGTGGGCCAAAGACTAAAGATTGTCATATTTAGCCTTCTTTGCGTGGTTCTCTCGCTCAGTCCTTTCCTGCTCCCTCCTCATATAAGCTGCATCACGGGCCTACTGTCTCCGGTTGGAAGGGCACGATAAACTGACCCTGTGATTCATCATAGCGAGGATTGGCCCTTCTTGACTTGGCCTTGGTGCGAGGAGGATGACGAGAACCATCACCTGTGAACAACAGTGAGGGAGATAGCATGGAGATAAGCATATATGTCCCAAAGATGCAGTACAAGAGCTTTGATGCATTACTGAACCTTTTTGAGTCACCCCACACCGGAGTCTCTATAGCTCATACCGGAATCTCCGGCTCAGACCGTAGTCTCCGTTCCTGTGGACCGGAGTCTCTGGCCCTGGGGCCGGAATCTCCGGTCAGGAGGCTCGGGCATGAGATGGGAGGCTGGTGGTGGGGGTGAGTCTAATAGATCAGGCAATGCAACAAGGCTAACGTACTAGAGTGCACGCATACGAGTGATTCCAATGGACAAAACAACACCAATCCTCAAAAAATGCATCTAGAGATGAACCCTAGGAGAAAAAGAGGAGGATAGGTAGCAGATCTGTCCATGGGATCGATTCCACCGGTGGGAATGAACCAATAGAGGAGAGGAGAAGGTTGGCCGGCGGCACGGCGGATACCGGGGTCTTCTTGACCTCCAGGGAGGAGTTTTGGAGGAGGGGGCGACGGGTTGGAGGGAGGGGAACGGGGGTGGAAGAATGAAACTGTTGTTTCAGTTCACCCCGTCCCCTCCCTTTAAGTGGTAGAAACCGTCTGGACCGGAGACTCCGGTCTACATCGGAGACTCCGTCCTACACCGGAGACTCCGGTGTAGGTGCACCGGAGACTCCGGTCCTCCTCAACCAAAAACTCTAGGTTTTGTCTTTGGGGACATAATATGAGAGATAGAGTGTTTTAAGACAGGGTATAGGCTTGGGTTAAGATGTCAATATGTGAAGAATCGATAAGAGCCATAGAAATCCACTAGAATGTTCAAGAAAGCTCCAAATAGACACGAACCAACAAATGACAAACACGAGTAAGCACCAACCTCTCGAATGTAAGAGGGCGATGGCCTAGGCCACCATGTTTGAGTATACTCGACTTGGCACCACAAAGATATATCTTGGGTCCATTATTGAAACTCATCATTTAAGCTCACATATCACTTAATGATATTAAGAGAAACGATTTTTATCGCTTTGGGCATAATGGGGGGAGGGGTGGTCCAATCAATTAGGACCGCACTCCCCCTATATCCATGCCTGCACCTAAACCAAATAAGGGTCAAGACATAGGTGAGTATGCAAGGTGATCAAGTCAAGCTCCTTGAATCTATGATATTTAGTTCATTCCTCAAATAGCAAAACCTTGCTTCATCAAGTGGCTTCGTGAAAATGTCGGCAAGTTGATCTTTGGTTGACACATATGATAGCTCAATATCACCTCGAGCAACATGATCCCTAATGAAGTGATGACGAATCTCAATATGCTTTGTCC
The DNA here is from genome assembly GCA_916181665.1 of Avena sativa. Taxonomy (NCBI): domain Eukaryota; kingdom Viridiplantae; phylum Streptophyta; class Magnoliopsida; order Poales; family Poaceae; genus Avena; species Avena sativa. The sequence goes on along the minus strand of OV702284.1, from coordinate 261,184,738 downwards.
TTGTGTGATCCATAGGGGTTGTAGGAAATCTTGATAGCACTTTCATTGTCACATAGAAGAGGCACTTTGTCACAAAGTACAATGTATTCCTTTAAAGTTTGCCTCATCCATAGCAATTGGGTGCAAGCACTAGCAACTGCCACATACTCGGCTTCGGCGGTGGAGAGAGATATACAATTTTTCTTCTTAGAAGACCAACATACCAAGGACCTACCAAGGAATTGGCAAGCCCCAGATGTTGATTTTCTATCATCCTTATCACCAGCCCAATCCGAATCCGTGTATCCACAAAGAACAAATGTTGACCCTCGAGGATACCAAAGACCATAATATGGGGTATGAACCAAATATCAAAAGATTCTCTTGACCGCCATCAAATGGCTTTCTTTAGGAGCCGCTTGATATCTTGCACACACAACTACACTCAACACAATATAGGGTCTAGATGCACAAAGGTAAAGCAAAGAACCAATCATAGACTGGTATACATTTTGATCCACATCTTTACCATTTGGATTTTGTTCTAGATGAATCTTTGTAGCCATGGGAGTAGGAGCTCCATTTAATCTTGCATACTGAATCTTTTGAGCATATCTTGAGTATACTTGGCTTGGTTGAAGAATGTCCCTCCTCTAACTTGCTTGATCTCAAAACCAAGGAATACCCTTAACTCCCCCATCATAGACATCCAGAACCTACTAGTCATAAGCTTTGAGAATTTGTCATTAAAAGCTTTGTTAGATGAGCCAAAGATACTATCATCAACATATATTTGGCATACAAAAATCTCCCCATTGACCTTCTTAGTAAAAAGAGTGAGATCGATTTTCCCAACCTCAAATCCACGGTCAAACAACAACTCTCTAAGGTGCTCATACCACGTGTGTGGGGCTTGTTTGAGCCCATAGAGCGCCTTATCAAGTTTGTATACATGGTTTGGGAAGTTGGGATCCTCAAATCCTGGGGGTTGCTTTACATATACCAACTCATTCAATAGACCATTAAGAAAGGCACTTTCTACATCCATTTGTTGCAACTTAAAGTTATGATGTGCCGCGTAAGCAAGAAGGATACTGATGGACTTAAGGCGAGCCATGGGTGCATATGTCTCTCCATAATCAATGCCTTCAATTTGAGAGAACCCTTGTGCAACCAATCTTTCTTTGTTCCTTACTATAATTCCATGCTCATCTTGCTTGTTCTTGAATATCCACTTGGTTCCTATAACATTGCGGCAATCCTTTGGCTTCTCAGCTAACTTCCATACTTTGTTTCTCTCAAAGTTGTTGAACTCTTTGTGCATTGCTTCCAACCAATCCGAATCTTCAAGAGCTTCGCACACTTTCTTTGGTTCAATCATGGAGATGTGTGCTTGGTGTTCACTAAACCTCTTCAATTGTGCTCTTGTGGAAATGCCTCTCCTTAGGTCACCAACCACATTTTCTAGAGAGTGGTCTCTTAATTCCATCATCCTATCCGTTCTAGCTTCGCGACGAGTGTGGATCTCCTTGTTGTTTCTTGGAGGAACCTCTTCATCATTTTGGTCCTCGTCTTAACCATTAAATTGACCTTGATCATCACTGGAATCATTCTCTTTATTAAGAGGCAAAGATTGACCTTGGTCTTGATCTGGCGCATTTCTAGCATTGAGTTGAGCTTGGCTTAAGGCATTTTGTATGGATCCTCCTTGTGTAATTGACTTGGTAGCACTTGACATTCTGGAGAATGGTGACTCAAGCTCCTCCTCACTAGGGATGTCACCTTGATCAACATGTTGAGGGTCCACAACTTGTATTTGGCTTGGGTCATTGTCCTCCTCGGTAGATGGAGCTTGTTGTTGTTGTTGTTGTGAAGATGAGGGATCCACTTGAGTAGAGCATAGTTCTTCTCGATCCACCATAAGGGGTTCCTCAACGAGGCAGATATATACCACACCCATTCTTCCTATGGCATCCTGAGGCATTTCATCATCTGCATCACAAGCATCAACATGCCCCCCTTGGGGACCATCATATTCTTCAAAGGTCACACTACAAGATTCTATGACGGCTTCAGAGAGCTTATCATAGATTCTATAAGTGTGAGATTCAAGACCATAGCCAACAAAAATATCCTCTAATGATTTGGACTCGAATTTGGACAAGCGAACACCTTTTATGAGATAGAAACACTTACAACCGAACACCCGGAAGTAAGATATGTTGGGATTGTTACTGGTAAGTATTTCATATGGAGTCTTGTTCAATTCTTTGTGGAGGTAGAGCTATTTGATGCATGGCAAGCGGTGGAGATGGCTTCGGCCCAAAAGTTGTATGGAGATTTAAACTCCGCCAACATGGTCCTTGCCATCTCAATAAGAGTCTGGTTCTTCCTCTCGTCTACACCATTTTGTTGAGGGGTATATGCAGCGGAATATTGGTGTTTTATCCCCTCATCACTAAGAATTGTAGTTCTTGAACTCGGTGCCATTGTCGCTTCTTATTATCAACACGGGCACATTGTATTAATTTTGAACCAAGTTGATTAAGTCGATGAAGGTCTTTTGGGTCTCACTTTTCAACTTGAAAAAATATACCCATGAGTATCTTGAGAAGTCATCAACAATCACCAGACAATATTTCTTCCCACCAAGACTTGCATGAGATGGAGGACCAAAGAGATCAACATGAAGGAGCTCCAAGATATTTGTTGACTTGATGTGGTTCTTTTGCTTGTGGGGAGCATCATGCATATTTCCTAGAACACAAGCCCTGCAAACACGATCTTTGGCAACGGAAACATTTTCTTTTAGTCCAACAATATGGCCCTCCTTGTGGAGGCTTTGCAAAGTTCTCATATTGACATGGGATAGTCGGCGATGCCATAACCAACCCACATCGGCCTTTCCGAATAAGCACATCGCACTTGTAGTGGTTTCCCCCGAAAAGTCCACCACATACAAGTCATTTTCGATGTACCCAACGAAAGTGACCTTTAGAGACTTGCTCCACATGAGGACCACAATATCATCATCAATAAAGACGGCAAAGCCCATCTTTACAAGAGCACGGACTGAAAGTAAATTGTAACCAAGGGTTTCAACAAGCATGATGTCCACGAGTGTAATGTCGTAGACAACCATTACCTTGCCAAAACCCATTACCTTAGACTTTGAATTGTTGGTGTAAGACACGGATATTTGATCATCATTTGGTCTTAAGTCCTTGACAATAGACAAGCTTCCTGTCATATGACTTGTGCAACCACTATCAAGCACCCACTTTGACCCTCCGGAAGCATATCTCTATGATACGTCGGAAACGTATCTATAATTTTTGATGCTCCATGCTTGTTTTGTATCTACTTTGCTTTGCTTTGTCTATACTTTGAGGTGTTTTTATATCTTTTCTGGAACTAACCTATTAACAAGTTGCCACAGTGCCAGTTCCAGTTACCTTTGACCACTTCCTCCCTGAGTTCGATAAACCTTGGGTGATCCACTTAAGGGAAACTTGCTGATGTTCTACAAACCTCTGCACTTGGAGGCCCAACAACTGTCTACAAGAATAGAAGTGCGTATACATCAAGCTCTTTTCTAGCGCCATTGCCGGGGGGTAAAGGTAAAAGGCACTCACACACGTTACCCCACGGCAACAGCAAGCCAGAAAGCTCTTTTCTGGCACCGTTGCCGGGGAGGTAAGGTAAAAGGTACTCACATCCTCCGGTGTGAGTGCTCAAAGTTATTTCCTTTAGATTTTGTAGTTGTGTCTTTTTGTTTCTTGTTTTCACTAGTTAGGCTTAATGGAAAACAACAACAAAATTAGAGATCTTTATAGTGTTTATAGAGAAAATTAAAAAAGCTGAACTTTATTTGCATGCTAATAGCAATGTTATTAGTATGAACTCTTTGGACACCATTGTTGTTAATGCTTTGGAAAAGTCTAAGCTTGGGGAAGCTAGTTTTTATGAAAATGATCTTTTTAGTCCCCCAACTTTGGAAGATAGCTATTCTATTGCTTATGATGATACCAAACCTCCAATATATGATGATCACAATGATGAGTATTATATTTTCAGTCCACCTACTATTGAGGAGAAAATTGATTGTGATTACAATATGCCTCCTATATTTGATGATTATGGTGATGAGAATAGTAGTGATAGCTATTTTGTTGAATTTGTTCCCACTACAATTAATAAGAATGGCTATTCTTATATGGAGAGCAATAATCATTTTATGCATGTGGCTCATGATAAGAATGTTTTATGTGATAGTTATATTGTTAATTTTGTTCATGATGCTACTGAAATTTATTATGAGAGAGGGAAACATGGTTTTATGCATCTCAAAAATATTAAGTTTCCCCTCTTTATGTTGAAAATTTTGAAGTTGCACTTGTTTTGCTTTCCTATGATTGGTGCTTTGTGCTTTCATGACTTGTTTCTTTACAAGATTCCTATGCATAGGAAGTGGGTTAGACTTAAATGTGTTTTGAATTTGGTTCTTGATGCTCTCTTTTACTTCAATTCATATTTATTATGTGAGCATCTTCTCAAACTATCAAGCCTAACTTAAAGGCATTAAAGAAAAGTACTTGTTGGGAGATAACCCAAGAGTTTTCTTGAGTCTTGGAAGTTATTACTTCTGTAATAACCTCTCCTTATCCTTTTTGTTTACTTTTTGTGCCAAGAATGACCTTTAATGAGAGGGAAATAAGATTTGGGGAGTTGCTGTCCCAAAACAGATTTCTGTCCTCCACCATAAAAATTCGTGAGGAGTCTCTGTAACTCAGATTGAGCTGAAAATTTACAAATACATATCCCAGTAGGTTAGCTAACTTTCGTTAGTTCAACACGTTTTGATTTGAGAAACATAAGGTCTTCGAAAAAATCGGTTTCTACCTGCTGGTCTGTTTTGACAGATTTCTGCCATTATTTGCATTTGCTTCTTATTGATTCCTTTTTGAGTTCTCTTTAGGTAAATTGAGATTTATGAAGGAGTTACTACAGTAGATTGTGTTTTTAGTGAAAAGTATTGTTGTTCCAAAGCTTTGTCAGAGGTCTAATATCTTTTGAATGCACTAATTTTGCTAATGAAGATTGTGTGAACTTTTGTATGAAGGAAAAATTTCAGGTGTAGAGAGAGAATGATGTAATGAGATGAAGAATGGACAAAAGCTCAAGATTGGGGATGCCACCCCGGTGTCACCCCAAGAAATATCCAAGAGGTACAAGCGTCAAAGCTTGGGGAGCCCAAGGCATCCCCTTCTTCATCAATAAAAATATCAGGTCTTTCTAGACACTTCGTTTTTATTATTTCATGCACAGTTGTGTTGTTCTTGGAGCGTCTTAGTTTTCGTTTTTGGTTTTATTGCTTAGTTTGCTTGAGTAAGTTGGTTGGTTACACCACACTTCTTTGGGTGAGAGACACACTCTGTTTCCATTGCTTAGAACACTCTAGTTTTCACTCTTATTGTTTTGTGAGTGTTCACTTTTGCTAGCACTGCGTTCAACCTTAGTTTTATTGTGCTTTCAGCTTAGAACTTTTTACTTCTTTGTGGATTTGTGAGACAATCTCACTGATCTTTATTAAATATTATCTTTGTGAGTTGTTTCAAATAAGTTGATTGGTGTTGGAAAAGAGTAGAAAGTTTCATGCTTATAGTGGTACAAAAGTAAGCTTGCTTTGACTCTGGCTTATACTTTAGCATGACATGCTAGGTGTTGTTTTGACCTTATGCTTAGTGATTATTGCTATAGCATGTCTTGTTCCAAACAATTGGGATTGCTTAATGTGCCTTGAAGGAATCATGCGTTGTTTTAGCATACAAAAGCATAGTATTGTGGTATTCTCCTTTGATGCTTTGTTTGGGTTGACTTGGAACATGCTCACACCATGTTATGACTATGAACAAGTCACCATAGGCTCTATGATCATTTAGTCATTGACTTGTAGTACCACTCTATGCTTTGATTAGTAATGTTTTATTGCTCTGCATGATTATGGCCATTATTGCTCTCTTAGTTGGTTGCTCCCAGTCCTTTGCTAGCCTCCACTTGTGTGAGTAAGCTCTACTCATTCTTCCAACTACCAAGAAACCAAGTTATTCCAAAGTTTCCACTATAAACTCCTATGCATGGTGTGTTACACCATTCCAAGTATATTCTTGTTTTCAGCTATCTTCCAATTAAAAACTATTTTGTTATGTGAAAACTTAGTGATTAAAGCCCTCACAAACTTGATGGCACTTTATATTCTTTGCCCCTAATAAACTTGAACCATTGTGTCTTCTATGTTGTATATGCTTGCACTTATACGTTGGAATTAGCAGAACCGTGCTGTCACGAGGAACGTTTTAAACATTGCACTTGTACTTTGTAATCAGTTGATATCATGCTCTTTTGCCTATGGATATCACCGGTGTGAAATAAAGAGGGAACTTGTAATTCGATGGAGTTTGTATCCTGTCGTGGTATTGCCGACGAGTATGCCATGGAGGGGTTCTCACAGTGCGTGTTTAGAGACTTGGGGGAAGGCGGACGGTTGACGGGTACGAGGTAACACAGCTTGCCCAGGTTCAGATCCCACGACGGTGGCGGAATCCTACTCCTGCTATAAATCACTATAAGGGCAATACACCGAGTTACAGAGATAGGTTCGCTGTGCGAGGTATGACTAGAGAGCCAAAGTTATCGTCTGAGATTGTGCCCTAAAGGCTCCCATAGGCCGGACTTATATAGTCGCCAGGTCCTAGGGTTATAGGGAAAAGTCCTAGCCGGACAGGTTACAGAGTCCTACACCGTCTATTGCTAGTCTTGCGTGTCTTGCACTCCAAGGCTCTGGGTACATCGGTGACTCCACCGTAGCCTTCCTTTATCCGACATGGGCCTCCCTTCTGGATCCATCTAACTGGGCCGCCCAGCAGGCCATGGGCCATGCTACCAACTGTGGGCCACCCGGGTTATCCGGATTGGAGACATGCTATGAGGATACCCATATAGCATATCCCAAATAGTAGCCCCTGGAGAACTCCGAGATCTTGCGCCATCTTGCCTCTTCATGTGGAATGCTCCGTCTAGATGAATGTTGGCAAATCGTCAAGCAATATCTTGTAGTCCTCCCAAATAACCCTGCAAGGTTTCCTCCGTCTTCAACTTGTAAGTCGGAGAATTGCTGAATCTTCCATCGTACTCTTCCGTAGCCGGACTGGATCCGTCCATGCCGGAATCTTCTGATGTGATGGTTCATCTGCCTATGTCAGCTAGGGCGACGTAGACGTAGGTCAGCAATGCCTCGTAACTCACACATGTAGAGAACCCCAATCATGTCCACTTTTCCCGCGCGAGCGATACGAACCGTTGGCGGCGACGGTTGAGACGTGGAGAAATTTCCGCGCACGTCTGCACACACGTTGTCTATGCGGCAACCGTCCGATCAAGCTGCACGAATCTCGATGCTGGAGATCATAAATAGTAACCGCGGTGAGAAATTTACTTTTCACCTCATTCTCTCCTCGCATCATCTTCTTCCTCCAGCGAGCGCCCCCTCGAGCTCTCCGCGCAACTTGCGAAAAACCCTAACTCCAATCTCGCCAGTCACCTCCAAACACTCGCAATGGCCAGCAACAGCTCTTCTCCGTCGATGGCAGCGTCGGGCAAAGCCGGCGAGATCCATCGTCGTGCCCCCAGAGGGCCTGGTCATCCCCGTCTCTGCGGTGTTAGAGACCACAAAGGCGACTGGCACGGTTCGGATATCACGGACCGCGACATCAAGGATTTGATCATCAAAGGTTACCTCCCCGCGACGGAGGGGCTCGCCTGACGGGTGGCACCGTCCGGCGAGGTCACACCTTCTCCCCAAGCCGGAGAAAAGGTGTACCTCAAAGCTCAATTGGTACACGGCGTCTCCCTGACCATCTCTAACTTCTTCTTCGTTGTCCTCAATCATTACCGAGTACAGCCCCAAAACCTCTCTCCCAACAGTATCCTAGCGCTTATCAATTACGCGGCGCTTTGCGAGGTTACCTAGGGATTAGGCCTAGGCTAGATCTCTTTGTCTATTTCTTCACCGTCAAACGCGAATCCGGAGCCAGCAAGGATGAACTTATAAATTGTGGCACCATTAGCTTCAAGAACCGTCCTGGACGACGGTTCCCCGACATCGTCGGCCACGAGTCCTGCAAGAACTGGCAGCGTACTTACTTCTACGGCCCAGATATCCCTCTGGCCGGTCGATAAGTAATGTACCCGGACTTCATCGATGGAGCCGCCGCCGAAACTTCGACATGGAGATCCCAAGCCTCCCTTCCCTCCGACATCGACGCTTCCCGTGCCATAAGGCGGATAGAGTGGTTCGTAGGGACGGGTTTGACCGGCTTGGACCTAGCCATGTGCTGGTTCATCAGGCGAATCCAGCCTCTGCAGCACCGCTCAAAGCTGATGCACGAGTATACCAATGATAGAAGGGATAGCCTCCGCATCTCCGTGGACAACTTCTCGAGCGACTCCGTCAAGCTTCGACTCAAGGACATCGTCAAGGTGAAGGACAAGAAGCGTGGCTTCACCATCACATACGACATGTTCGTAGAGAGCAAGTGCCCAAAGGTAACTGTATATCTTCTGTGTATGACATATACTCCAGTTCTTCCGTCTAGCCATTACCATCTTGTCTAACAAAGTAACTTCTCACTTAACAGCTTAGCGATCTAGAGGAGGATAGCATGGCTGTCCAATTCTATGATCCAAAGATGAAGGAAGTCACGGTCGTGTCTGACGACGATGTTCCGTTTTCGCGAAAGCGGAAGAGCTCCACCTCTGACGCTGGTGACGGAGGCAAGAAGAAGAAGACGGAGGGTGGAGCCTCCAAAAAGACTACCGCCACCCCGGAGGCGAAGAAAAGAAAGATTACTGGGATCCCCTTTGCCAAAGCACCCCCTCTCGTGTAAGTTTCTTTCTTTCCGACATTGTCTATTTATCTGTCTTATTCCTGTACTCATGCATTTCGCACGTTTCAGGAAGAAAGCCACGACCATCTTGAAGAAGACCTCCAAAACATCGGGGGCTTCTAGAACCATCAAGGACATGTTGCATCGCGACGCATCTCCTGCCATCGCCCCTGTCACTCCCATCGTCAAGCCCTCGTCTGCTCCGACAAGCTCTCAAACCAAGGAAGCAGCTGGCCCTTCCGCCATGGAAGTAGACTCAGGTGCCTCTACCGAGCTTGCTGTTGTCGGCGAGCAGGCGACGCAGGAGAGTGCCGCACACCAAATGGCTGAAGCTCCGGCTAAGGATGCCATCGGTAGCAGTAAGGAGGTGGTGGAAGCTGGTACTTCTGCCGAAGGCGGCGCCCCCGCTCCCAAGAAAACCATAGAGTATACGAAGATAGTCTATCTGGTACTTACACCGGGTAGCACTGCTCTGGTTCCTGGTGCGGCGCCGACATCTCCGACGTGTGGTCTAGAGGATCTTCTCCGGCAAGCAGAGATCTTGCAAGGAAATAGTGTATCCTTTGGCAAGCTGCTGGCTGAGAGTGCTACCAACCTCAAGATCATTGCACTTGTAAGTTTTATTTTCCTTTTGTATTTCATATGAGTATCCCACTGTAGCCCCCGAGGATTTTGACGGAAACCATAGGTCTTTGTGTCTAGATGCTCTAAGAGTGACTAAGCTAGAAAACTTCTCACTGTAGCCCCCAAGCATATAGGTGGAATGAATTATTCCGACTAGATGCTTTAAGAGTAGCATACGCAGTGTTTATAAATTTCAATACTGTAGCCCCCAAGCCTCTAGTTGTAACTGAATTAGTCCTGACTAGATGCTTAAAGAGAAGCTAAGCATACATCCGAGTTAAAAACTTTATACTATAGCCCCCAAGATTGTAATCGAAAACTGAATTAGTTCCGACTAGATGATTAAAGAAAGACTAAGCATATTGCTAAGTTAAAAACTCTCGCTGTAGCCCCCGAGCGTCTAGGTGGAAATTTTCTGGCTAGATGCTCCAAGTAGACCAAACAACGTTTAATTTTTCTTTTTTCCACAGAATGAGAATGCTCGGAGGGGCATGGCCAACGACAAGTAGCAGAAGATGTGCGCGGATCTGGAAGCCGAAAAGGGTAAAACTGCCTTCTTGAAGGAACATATCATCAAGAGCAAGCGTCTGTTTTTCCTTTCTTTTTCGTATTCTGACTTGAACTTGTGTATTCTCCGAGTACTCACTGTGTACTTTGATTTCTCCGACTTGCAGAAACCATTGCCAAGGCTAAGGACATTGTCGAGAAATCCAAGCACATTCAAGAGCTGGATAGCGAGAACAAAATCCTTAAGCAGGAGAGGAAGGACATGCTGAAAATGCATGAGGAATCAATGAAAGCCTTGCAGGACTCCGCCACCGAGGAGATGAACCGCTTGAAGGAGGAAATCGCTATCTTGAAAGAGCACAAGAAAGCTGCTGATGAGCAAAATCAATGCCATCATGAAGCGTACAAACTCCTCCAACAAGATCGGGACTCCTTGGCGGATACTCTCTGGAAAGCTGGGGCTAGCATCTTCAGTAAGTGATTCTCCGTCTTGGATTTCTATAGTCTAGATACTCTGAATTTTTGAACTCATGTGCTCCTTGTCGGAATTTGCAGCTCCTATGGGTTTAACCCAGTCGCCTCCTCCGGCAAAGGAATGCATGGTTCTTGCCGGCAACTTCATCAACACCGCCATCGCGCAAGCCAAAGAGATTGCCAAGCCCCTCCAGATCAACATCAAAGCATCGAACTCTATGGCGAAGTTCTTAGAGATCCTGCGCCGAGCCCCCGAGCGTATCACAAGCTGGAAAGCTTCATGTGCATGGGTCGGTGCAAGGATGGCGTTGTCCATGGTTAAGGCACATTAGGAGGATGGCGACATCGACACAGTAACCTCTGGCATTCCCGACGTAGATGACGATGGCAAGGAGATAAACCATGAGTCCATCTTGTCGTCACTCGTGGGTTATGACACCAGAGTTGCCGAGTTAGTTGACGCCAATGTCTTCGTGCCGATGAATACCATCGATGTCGGCAACCAAAGCTCCTCCGAGTCTCTTCACACTGCCGACTTCGAGGGCGATTCTCCTGCTGCCGATGACGCTGCTTCCAAGTCGCCCGCGCCAAAGGAATGAAAAACAACTTGTAATATTTGTTTCATCTTTGATGCGTATGCGGAAAAAACTATGTATTAACTTAAGGCGGAAAACAATGATGTATGTCCTGCTACTTAAGAACTAGTTTCCAGCATGTATATATTTTTAAGCAAGTGCTGGCTTATCCATTACTTTGGTTCTTATGCTTGACTTTTCGTGAGTCGGAAGACTCGTTGTCGGAACCATGCGCTTAGGCGATGATGCCCAATGGCACCGTCAATAACCTAAGCACAAAATCGCCGAGAATAAGTGCCAAAAGTCACTACTCCAGAATCCACATAAAAACGACAAAGAACATGTAGACCAGAAAACTTAAGCTAACGCCCGTAGGCGGAATTTTCACAAGTGCAATCGCAAAACTTATGCATAAAGGTTTTATATGATCCAAAAATGAACACTAAAGAAGGTAAAAGACTCAGTAATATGAGTGAATCAGAGAGCTTTATTTAATTTATCATATAAGAGGTACACAATTAGATAAAAATGCTAAGTGTAAAAAGGACGTAGTTGTGCTATGATCCATGGCCGATCAAGCTCCGGGTAGTCATCATCTGGGTCATGTCGCTTATACTTATGATCCTTGTTGGGTCTATCCTTCAGTTCATGATTGTCAACGAGGTAATAAGACGACCCATTGAGTAGCGCCTTGCTTATGATGAACGGTCCTTCCTATGGCGGGGACAATTTGTGTGACTTCTTCTGCTTATGTCGGAGCACCAAATCCCCCTCTTTAAACGAGCGATGCCGAACGCAGCGACTATGGTAGCTGTGTAGCTTCTGCTGGTATATGGCCGATCTTTGGCATGCCAAGACGCGCTCCACCTCGAGAAGGTCCACATCTAGGCGTCCAGATTCTTCAGCGTCATCTTCATCATAGGCGGCAACCCTTGGTGCATCGTGAAGTATGTCGGAAGGTAGGATGGCTTCTGCTCCATATACCATGAAATAAGGGGTGTAGCCGGTGGATCTGTTGGGTGTAGTTCGTAAACTCCACAACACAGATGGCAATTCTTTCGCCCAGGCTCCAGCCGCTCTATGTAGCGGTGCCTCAAGACGTGGCTTGATTCCATGTAGAATTAATCCATTGTCTCGCTCAACCTGACCATTGGATTGTGGATGTGCCACAGATGCAAGGTCAAGTCGGATGCCCTTCTCCCAACAATAAGACTCCACTTCTCTGAGTGACAAGTTGCTGCCATTGTCGGTGATAATACTATGTGGGAGAGCAAATCTCACCACTAGATCCCGAACAAACCTGAGGGTAGTTTCCCCATCAAGCTTTCTAATGGGTTTAGCTTCTATCCATTTAGTGAACTTATCAACTGCTACAAGCAGATGTGTAAACCCACATGGTGTCGTTTGTAACGGTCCCACTATGTCTACCCCCAGACTGCAAACGGCCAAGTTATTGGTATTGTTCGCAATTCTTCAGCAGGAACATGTGGTTATCGGGCATAATACTGGCATCCCATGCATGTCTCAACCAGCTTGTTGGCGTCCGCCTTCGCGGTCAGCCAGTAGAATCCTTGCCGAAAGGCTTTCGCGACCAACGATCGAGGAGCGGCGTGATGTCCGTAATCTCCAAGATGGATTTCGTGTAGGATTTCAATACCATCTAGCTGGGAAACACACTTAAGGTATACACCAGTAGTGCTCCTTTTGTAGAGTTGTCCATTGATTATGGTATAACCCTTTGCTCGTCGTACTATTTGCCGTCTTTCGACCTCGTCGTCGGGCAAAGTTCCATGTTCGAGATATTCCATGAACGGTTTTGTCCAAGCCGGAGGGACCTTTGTCACCATGTGGACGAAAGAGTTAGCTCTATCCGGGTTGTCGATGTCGGCTCCCTTCACGGATGGTGTTCGCAGATGCTCTAGGAAAACTCCTGGCGGAATTTGTTTGCGCCCTGATCCAAGCTTAGATAGTAGATTAGCCGCCTCGTTTTGCTCCCTAGGTACATACTTGACTTCGTAGCCCAAGAAGCTCTTAGCTATCTCGTCCACTTCGTCTCGATATGCCGCCATCATAGGGTTCCGTGCATTCCAGGTGCCAGCCACCTGCTGGGCAACCAAGTCGGAATCTCCACAGCAAACTATGCGCTTGATGCCAATATCCTTGGCTAGGCGTAGTCCGTGAATGAGTGCTTCATACTCCGCCATGTTGTTCGTAGCCTCGAAGTGGATTTGCAGAACATAGTGTAGCTTGTCGCTAGTAGGTGACTGTAGAAATACACCAGCCCCCGAGCCGTTGAGCAGCTTTGATCCGTCAAAGTGCATCACCCAGTACTCTGGTTCCGGCAACGGAGTAGCATCTGGCATCTCCGTCCAATCCGCGATAAAATCCACCAAGGCTTGTGACTTGATAGCGTCGCGTCTCTTGTAGGTGATCTCGAAGGCGGCAAGTTCAATGCCCCACTTCGCGACCCTTCTCGTAGCGTCGTTGTTGTTGATAATGTCGGACAATGGGGTTTTGATCACCACTGTGATTGGGTGCTCCTGAAAGTAATGCCTCGGTTTCCGAGAAGCAAGGAATACTCCATAAGCTATCTTTTGGTAGTGCGGGTAATGCTGCTTGGACTCCGTCAAGACCTCGCTCACATAGTAAACTGGTCGTTGAACTCCGTGCTCATAGCCTGGTTCCTTCCGCTCTACCACGACGATGATGCTTATTACCCGGTTGGTTGCCGCCATGTAGACTAACAGGGGCTCTCCAGGCTCGGGTGTTGCAAGGATGGGCGCTGAGGAAAGAATCTCCTTGAGCTGCTTCAATGTTGTATCTGCTTCGTTCGTCCACGTGAATTTGTCTGCCTTCTTCAGCAACTTGTACAGCGACAGAGCCTTCTCTCCAAGTCGGATGACGAACCGACTAACTGCTGCAACACAGCCTGTTAGTCGTTGAATGTCCTTTAGGCATGTCGGACGGTTTATGTTTAAGATGGCCTTGATTTTTTCCGGGTTGACCTCGATTCCACGCTGGGAAACGATAAAGCCCAACAATTTGTCGACTGGAACCCCGAAGACGCACTTCTTAGGTTTAAGCATCATGTTGTATTTCCGAAGATTATCAAAGGTTTCTTTTAAGTCGGAGATTAAGTGATTTGACTTTTTAGACATCACCGCTATATCGTCCACGTAGGCGTGAACGTTCCGACCAATCTGATCGTGCAGGCAATGTTGCATTGTTCGCTGGTACGTAGCACCTGCGTTTTTCAGCCCAAAGGGCATCGTAACATAGCAAAACGTGTCATATGGGGTAGTGAACGAAGTGGCCAATTGGTCCGACTTCCTCATCTTGATCTGGTGGTATCCTAAGTATGCATCGAGAAAACACAAAAGTTCCAAGCCAGCCGTCGAGTCAATGACTTGGTCAATGCGAGGCAAAGCAAATGGATCTTTGGGGCATGCTTTGTTCAAGACGGTGTAATCAATGCACATTCTTAATTCTTTGGTTCCCTTTTTGGGGAAAAGTACAGGATTGGCCACCCATCGGGTGTGAAGGACTTCTCGGATAAATCTATCCTTAAGTAACCTAGCTATCTCTTTGCCAATGGCGCGTCTCTTCTCGTCTCCGAAGCATCGTAGAGGTTGTTTCACTGGTTTGCATTTTGGATCAATGTTTAAGCTGTGCTCGGCAAGTTCCCTAGGTACACCTTTCATGTTGGCAGGTTGCCAAGAAAAGATGTCCCTGTTCTCACGGAGGAACTCGACGAGGGCGCTTTCCTATTTGGGATCCAGGTTCGTCCCGATGGCGGTGGTCTTGGAGGCATCGCCTACCACAAGTTCCACCGGCTTGGTCTCAATGGTGGCCTTGAATGCAGGAGCGGAGTCGGAGATCTGCTTCTTCGATGCGGGCATCTCTGAGTCATCGACCTTGCTCTGGATCTCTTTGAATTCTTCGCTGTAGAGGACAGCTTCCACGAAGGCTGCTTCATTAATATCGCAGTCCCTTGCCTTGGTAAAGCTTCTGAATACGATGATGACACCGTTTGGTCTGGGTATCTTGAGTTTGTTGTAGACGAAGCATGGCTTGGCCATGAAGGTGTGGAATATGTCGCGGCCGAATATGACGTGGTACACGCTCTTGAAGGGGACCACCTCAAAGGTCATGCGCTCTTGGCGGTAATTATTGACATCGCCAAAGGCAACCTGAAGTGTGATGCACCCAAGGGACCGAGCCTACCGACCAGGAACTACGCCATGGAAGATGGTGTTGGTCTGCCTTAGGTTTGCCTCCGTCAAGTTCATCTTCTGTAGTGTATCCAGGTACATGATGTTGATGTTGCTTCCACTATCCACCATACACTTGGTGAACTCCACGCCGTCAATCAAGGGGTTGATGACCATGGAGTATTGGTTATCCGTAGGGATGAGGTCTAGGTGATCCTTCCTGTCCCAAGTAATTGGAACCTCCGACCAGCGCAGGTACTGGGGAACTGGGGGTAGAGTAGCCATCAGTATCCTCATAGAGGTCTTATGTTGTCGGACGGTGGGGGTGCCAAGGAAAGTGTGGTAGACTGGCGCCTTCTTCACGAAGGGGTTCTTGCCTTTGTCGTCGCTCTTGGCGGCTTGCTTGGGGTCAACATCCTCATCCATGTCACTTGAATCCTTGGACTCCTCCTCCTTCTTCTTCCCCTTGTCCTTGCCTCACGGTCTGTTCTTCCGACTTTGCTTGTAGCCGGACTCCGGGTCCTCCTTGAGGTCGTTGACGAACTTGCAGTGTCGATTGGTATGGGTGGCCTTGCCGTTGGCATCGAGGTGTACGAGGCACGGCATATCGCGGTACTCTTCATAGGTTTGGGGAACGCGGAGTGGTGCCGAGGTAGTTTCACTTCCTCGCTACTGCCCACGACCAGCTCCCCGTCCTCGGCCACGTTGTCCACCATCACCTCGTCCTGCAAAGGTCATGGCGACCATGTCGGGAGTTTGCTTTTCTTCTAGAGCAGTTTTTCGCTTTGTGCTTCTATTCCTCCGAGCTTGAGTTGGAACGGCCGTTGCTGGCAGAGAGCCGCGAGCATCGTCGTCGGCAGCTGTGAACTCACTAGCCAACTGAATCATCTGGTTCAAGTCGAGCTGGTGGTTGTCATGCAAGCGCTTCATCTTATGTCGGAGCAACGTGCCCCTTTCCAACCCATCAATGAAGGCGGCCATGGCGGTCCGAGCGTGCACTCTTGCGCAAGAATTCTTCATATCCAGCCAGCGGGAGAGGTAGGCGCGAGATGTCTCGTCTTTCTCTTGCATGCACCGCTGTAGATCGCCAACAGTGCAGGTACGTTTGTACGTACCCTCGAAGTTCTTGGTGAACGTTTCTTGCATGTCCAACCAATTGCAGATGGATTTCTCCGGTAAGTCATCAATTCATTGACGGGCTGTGCCCGCCAACATCAATGGGAGGTACTTGACGGCAACATTGGGGTTACCCCCGGCAATCTCTACCGCGTTGCCATAATCCTGCAACCATGTAGCTGGCTTAGCGGTGCCGTCATAGGTCTTGATGGTCTTGTCAATCCGGAAGCCTTTGGGGTAAGTTGCAGACCGTATCACAGGTCCAAAGCAACGTGGTCCCAGGTATGGTCCTTCCCGGGCCTCATGGATCTTATCTATCCGTGAACGAGCGTTGTATGGCTTCGGGTTTATTTTCTTCTTGTCAACAGGGGATGGGCTACGTGAACGACGTGGGCCTCCTCCGCCATGGTGACCGCTAGGTGTCGACGGAGGCGGAGGTGGCGGTGGGTTAGCCTTCTTGCTATTACCCTCCTGCGACGCCTCACGCTTGCCGCGATTGCTTGCCGGACGCGGAGGGTCATGGCGCGACCTGCTCTTGTGTCCTTGGTTGCGCTCTCCATCATGACGGGTCTGCTCCGTGTTGTCGCGGATGACGATGCCGCTCTGCCTTGGCGGGGGAATATCCATACGATGGTGAGCCTTGGGGTCTTCGCGATGTCGGGGGGATCGGGACGGTGGCGATGGGCGACAAGGTCAGGCCTTTTCTCCGTGGTCGGAGGATATGGGGATAGCATCCTTCCTGTTGCGCGCATCCCTCCGTCTTTGTTCTGATGAACCCGTCTGTGACCTGACATCAAGAGGAGATATGTCCCTTGGCGGCTTATGTTGGCTAGACTGGCAAAACGCTGGGTCAGACTCAAGCCTCTGAGAGGTGGCCTTTTCCTGCTGCTTCACCGCCTTGTCCACTAGGTCATAAACATGTTCCACCACCTCGGGAGATCGATCCTGCTCCAGAAGGGTCTTGGCGACGGCGAGGTTGAGGAGTGGAGTGGGCATCACCTGTCTTCCTTCACTGTCAATATATGGCTTGGCTTGTGCCGGCTTCAGGGGATCCCATCCTAGGTTTCGCCGTACACCAGGATCATTGATGACGCGAGTTGGAGCTTTCTTGGCCTTCTGCTGATGCAGCAGCGTCTTGTACTCGGCCTCCATTGCTCTAGCTTTCTCTATGGATTTCTGCGCGTTGACCAGATCTCGATCTAGCTTAGCGCCTTGCTCCGCGATGGCCTGCGCTTCCTCCAGCAACTGCTGGCGCTTCTCGTCAAGCTGGGTCACGTTCCTAATATGATCTACGGTTAGTGGCTCAGCGAGGAGATTGCCATACATCACTCTATCAGCTAGAGTAACTTGGGCAGCAGCAGACGTAGATTCTGGAGGCGGCAAGTTTGCGGTGTTGTTGTTGCTCGGGCTGGTGCCAAGTTCCTGCGGCTGCTGCACTGGGTTAGGCGGAGGGGGCATGACCTTTGCGCGATCATTATCAGCAGCGACCGGTGGTCCCTTCCCCTTGTCCAGCCCTGTAGGCGGTGACGAGGTTTAATCTCGTCAATTCCCATTGTTATGGACTTGGGTTTTGGATAAGATGGGGATGCTGGAGATCGCGGAACGGTTAGCAAACAAGCAACACGGGGACACGAGGTTTACCCAGGTTCAGGCCCCCAGAGGGAAAACCCTACTCCTGCTTGTCTGCTCTTGATTACGGCGGAACCGAAAGTTACAGGGGTGCGCAGATGCAATCTGGCGTGGAGGTGTGTATGCGGTGGTATGCGAGAGAGAGATCCTCCTCGTTGTGCCCTCCTGACCTTTATATAGAGGTACGCAGGTCCCAGGCAGATATCGAGTCGGTTACAGGTTTTTAGGGTTTTCCCCTTTGAATATCTACTCTAGTCTTGTTCTCCAAGGATCCGAAGGGGTCATGGGCCATGGCCACCCGAAAGTCTTCATGGGCTGGCGCATATTCTCGTGGGCCTTCCTTGGGATGGACCAGGTATGCTAAGGTAGTGTACCCTTAGGGTATAACCATGTCGGTAGCCCCCGAGTGTTCAGTCGAATCGTAGATTCGGCTGAGGACTCTTCAATCTTTCGGGTGCAACTATCTCTGTTTGCTAGAGAATGATTTAAGCGTGTAGGGATTGTTGATGCGTGTGCCTGACTCTCCCGATGGATCAGGGTCAGTTAACTGTCTTAGGACAAAACAACACGATTTTCTTCAGATTCGAGTCCCTCGACTCGAACCCGGAACATATGCTGGCGTAATTCGACTCAGGCCGCGAAGGACTTACAGGAGTGGAATTCCAGTGAATTTTAATTGATGTACCCAACGCGTCCGTCGGGATTTTTCATCGTGCCTGTTGGCACGAATTCTTACTAGCAGAGCGCAGTCGTGTGCGTTGCCAGGCCATCAGATGATATCTGTAGGTCTTATCTTTGTGTAGCAGACACAGCATCCGAATATTTATCACCGCGGAGGTGTTTTAGGTGGCCAAGTAGGATGTTACTCACTTAGCGTTAATTGGGGCAGAGTTGCCGAATTTTTTTTGCATGCTGATCTGAAGGATCGCAGTCGAAGAATTCATAGGGTGCGCGACCAGCGCTCCCTATGGGAGTAGCCCCCCGAGTGTCTGTTCGAGTTGTAGACTCGAGCAGAGACTTTAATTCGGCCGTTGTTTGGCATCAGGTCCGTAGGACACAAATTTTTTGGATGCTTGAATCCATACTCCCTATGGGAGTAGCCCCTGAGTCCGTAGTGGAGTCGTAGACTCGACATAGGACTCGAAGAATAGTTCTATGTCATATTGCTTTACTTATTTTCGGGTGCGCGGCCAGCGCTCCTGATAGGAGTAGCCCCCGAGTAGTTAGTCGAATCGTAGGTTCGAGTGAGTACTCTTAGCTGTCTAGCCGAAGAATTGTAACCCTTGCTAGTATGACTTTTGGTGACGTCATTGCTGACGATCGGTGACCTCAAGAGTCTGCGGCGCTAGAGATGACCTGACTGGACGAACATGGGTCCCACCTTCTGACTTTGAGTTGACTGGTCACGCGCGGCGTGGAGATAATTACGGCGTCGCCTCGATTTCCGTGCATAGTGGACGGCGTGTGAGCGACGGTTCGCAGGTGTGCTGACACGTGGACGGTCAGCTCTGAATGTTGGCTCTAGGTCTTCCCGATGGACGGTCGTCATGCATCGTCTTCGTCCTTATAATCATTGGGGAAAGGTGAATTTGTTTTCACCACAGCCATTCCTGTTTCACTACTTTCATCTTCTTCAGTTTTCCTCGTTGTGCTCTGGAATTTCCTCGTACTTTTCCATCTTTGATTCTGCGTGCTCATCGTCATCACCGCTGCACTGCGATGGGGAAGCCCAAGAAGTCCTCCACTGCAGTTGGCACTAGTGCGGCCGCCGACGGCAAAAAGGGTTCCGCCGCCACTCGCGTCACTGATGGTGGCTGGCGGCGATCGGAGACGCGCGAGGGTGACCTTCGCGAGCTCCGTGAGCGGGGTCTTATCCCGCAGGATAGGGAGGCCGTCAGAGTCCCCGGCGACGAGGTAATTCCTCGTCCTCCCGCTGGGTTTCGGGTCATGTTCATCGTGTTTTTCCTTCGGGGACTTTCTTTCCCAATCCGCGATTTTCTCCGTGGATTGCTTTTTCTTTATGGCATCCAGCTTCATCATCTTTCCCCAAACTCTCTTCTTCATGTTGCCTGCTTCATCACATTCTGCGAGTGATGGCTCGGTATCGAGCCACACTTTGGCCTCTTCCGGAAGCTCTATTTCGTGAAGAGGCAATCTGGCTCTAACGGTGTTTATCCCATTGGGGTTGCATCATTTCCCTTAAATCCAACTTGCTTTTCTTCTCTTTTTCTATGTTCGAGTATTTCTAGTACTGGCGGAGGCGGTGGTTTTACATCCATGACTCCATAGTGGCCGGACATAAATTTGGTCTTGATCCTTTCGACCCCTCCCAGAAAATCGAGCCAAAGAGGTCCTGGAAGAACCAGATCTTGGATGGCGAGGTGGCAGAGATAGAGGGGCTCTATCGTCGGGTGGAGGATCTCCACTTGATTCCGGATAAAGAGGTGAACGGTGTGGATAGCATCCGCACCTTCCTTAAATGCTGGGTATAGCCGCTCCAGGCTAGGGCGCACCCGATGTTCCTTTATTCTGGTCATCGTGATCCGACTAGGGTTTCAGCTGAGAAGTTTTCCAAGGGGGATCTCGACGGGATTCTTCGTCCGCTGCTGAAGTACAAGGCTGGAGAGGATATTCCTAGGAGTTGCTGACTCCTCCATTCGCTGCTTCTCGTCCGGTTCTGTAGGTGTAGATCTGGGACGTGCGCGTAGTGCTTTTTTCGACTGCGTTTTCCTTGTATCTGCTTGTGTGCTTACAAATTTTCTTTTTGCGCGGGAGTTCAAAGTGCCGGGCATGTCGCCGCCACTACCTGATCTATTTCCGGATGCACCGGACAATGAGGTAGTGGACTCCATGTCTGAGCTTCCTTCGGCGCGGTCGCCGGCTGAAGAGGATTTTGAGTCTAGCGAGGAGCAGACTCAGAAGCGGACGCAGAGCTCGAGTGAAACGTTAGATGCTTCGACTGCGCCGATGCCTAGGGACCCGCTGTGCCTTGAGCGTCACAGTGGGGATCATGGGGGCTCGTCCTCTCCTATTCCTTCCATTCCTGTGTGGGCTGTAGCGCCGCACCCGCTGGCGAAGCGGAAGAAGGAAGAGAAGAAGGGCAGGAGGACCCCGCCTGTCTTCGACTTGAGAAATTTTGACTCGTAAGTTTTTCCAGTTGCCTTTTGCTTTCTTTTGATTTTTCTTGATTGCTCTTGTCTGATGTTTTCTTTTGCAGCCATTCTTCCGACGGCTCCTTCAGTGATGGTGCTCGGGAGATGGTGGCGGAGTCGAAGGTTGCTCCTCCTCCTCCTCAGACGGTGGCCACCTCTGAGGGTGCTACTCCAAACCCTTCTCCGCAAGAGGTTCGGGTGGTTGTCCCTCAGAAGATTGCAGGCAAACCTTCGGAGTCGCCGTCTAACCACGTAAGTGCTTTTGTTTTCCGCCATAGGGGGAGCCCCCAAGCCTTTTCGGATGATCTGCTGATCATTTTCTTCGTGCTTCGGGGGGAGCCCCCGAGCCTCTTTCGGGTGATCTGCTGATCATGCAACCTTTTTTTCTCTTTTTTTGTACTTGCCTCGGGGGGAGCCCCCGAGCGTTCTTTTAGTGTGTGTATTCTGTCTTGATCGTTCTTTGGGTGTATCCCCCGAGCCTTTCTTTTGACGAGTAGTGTATTTTTGCAGCCTTTTGTGAAAGGCGCCAACCAACTGGTGCAGCAGCACCTGGCGTTGGAGGTCAGCTTCAAGCAGCTTCAGGGTATGTTCATGGCTTGGTCTTTTTGCGTCTTCTTATATTTTCCTTTTCTTCGATCTGATAAGTGTTCTGCTGTTTGCAGAGGACAACAACAACACCCTCCGCGAGTTTGATGCTCTCAAAAAGAGCCTTGGACGAGCGGATAAGAAGGCCGAGGATGCCATTGGTGCGAAGGAGCGCCTCGAGCAGGAGCTAGCCAACGCAGCCACGGCCAAGGAGCGCCTGCAGCAGGAGGCTACAGACCGCGAGGATCAACTTGCCACCGCTGCGGCCTCGCGCGAGAAGGAGGTAGCCGACAAGCTGATGGCGGCTGCCAAGGCTATTTCGGGTGAGTGGTTTTGTCTTTTCCTTGTTGGCTTCCTTGTCTTTTCTTCTATTTCCTTTTCTTCATGTTGCCTCTTCCGTTTGTATAGATGCCGTAGGCGTCGAGTTTGACCGTGGTGCTCTAGAGCACGGTAGTGTTCTTGATGATTCCACTGCGGCGGTCAAAGATCGCTGCGGTACCGTGGTCGGCTCACTCGCCAAGGCCAAGGAGGTTCTTGGGCGCTTCTACAAGGAGCTCGTCCCCAAGGGCGTAGCCCTCGATGATGTCGACTCACTGGCGGATGCGCTGTCGGCCGACGCGCCTGTAGCGTTGTTATCGCCACATTTTGGCCAAAGGAGGAGATGGGCCGTAATCAAGATGGGCTTGGAGGATACATATATGCAACGTATTGCTGGATCAGCCTTGTGCGTGGGTTTGGGATAAATTGCCCGTGTATCTGTATATTATGGTAGGTTACGTTTCGGTTTAAGTAAGAGATAGAGTTGTTAGGGTTATTCCAAAGATAGAAAGTCTCCGGACTATAAATATGTACCTAAGGTTATTGAGAAAAGAGGACGATCACGTTCACAACAAACACAATCTCGGCGCATCGCCACCCCTTGTTTCTAGGGTTTTTCTCGGGTAAGTGCCATGCTGCCTAGATCCCATCTTGCGGTCTAGGCAGTATCTGCTTATGCGTTATTTAGTGTTACTCGTACTGAAGCCTTGTTGATGGCGAGTAATACTGTTATCATAGATTTGTTTGGGCTAGCATCGGTACCTTTTTGTTATGATTGCTTAGTTATGCTGCCTTTAGTTATCTCGCTGCCTTTTGCACCTTTTTCGGTTGTAAGGGCAGTATCTTGCTTGATCTTTATTCAGTCGATTTGATCTGTTATAGTTATGCCTTGTTTTACAAGGTTTAGTTTGATATCCACATGGTCAGGCCCTGCAAACGGGTTGAACGATCCAGTAGTATGTGAGGATATGGTTTGCCAATTCGAGAGGAGTTGTTCCGGGAATTGACTTTACGTCGGTTGTTAGGCCTTCTCTAGGGTTAGTTTTCTATCATCTTTTGTATCTACCAGGATCAATTACGTGTAGGATGTTCCAGTTATGTGGTGAAAACGTTAAACTGTCGTAGGTCGATTTAACTTGTATTGATGAAGCAAAACCCCATGTTATCGTAGATCTAATGCAGAACCATGGGATAATCGGCTCCAGGAGCCGATTCACAGGGAAACCTGGGAGCCGGTCGCGGCTCGAATTTTACGTATGCTTGTTTGCCATGCAGGAAACTAATCGAAGCAATCCATCACCTTCCTGACCAGGTATAGGTCAGGTGGCACGCCCTTGCATCAGCCAGGACGTGTGCCGGAGTTTTGCGGGCCGTTGCCCGAGGGACCAGGGCCCACCAGCAGTTCTGGGAGCCTCCCGGCTCTTCGTGTTGCTCGTTGCTGCTCGCCGGTGGGTTTTGACAGGCAACACATTCTGGCACGCCCGGTGGGACCTTCAACAACATCTGCATCAACATCCGACGCTGCGATGGGGGACAGACCGGTCACGTACGACGATCTGCCTGATGAGCACAAGGCGAAGTATGATGATATCAAAGCTCTCTTCGAAGCCGATCTCATCGGCTCTTTTGAGAGGACCCGTAAGCATGGCATCAGGTGGAAAGGGTTCTCACCCGAAGGTGCTCTTGATGAGGTGGATCTGTCTGTTCCTTCAGAGGAGCGCACCAGAGCTCTGCGACAGGAAGTCAATTACATGGTGGCTCATTCTCTTCACCGCCATTCTGAGAGCCTAGTGAACGCTTTCGAGCGCGTCGCGGTTCGCGTAGTTCAGGAGATCATGAAACATCAGTACTCTCCGTCGGGGCCTACTCTAGGGACTCACCAGGGAGAAAGACTGCTCCAGACCAGGCCACAGCTGCCATTCACGCTTGCAGCTCCGGAGCCACCAGGGGCACCGGCGTACGTCGTCTACAAGGTTGGAGGTGACCCTGGCGATTGCCAATTCCTGTTTGAACCACCTAAAGAAATCGCACATGGATATGTGTGCACCTACGTGCCGGACTGCAATAGCCTGACGCGCACGAACCAGATTGCAACCGCAGGGATTTCTGGGGCAGGAGTTTCTGGAGCAGGGGCTTCGGGAGCAGGTATTTCTGGAGTAGGGATGTCTAGGATGGACGCTGATAAACAGGCATGGCTAGCCAAGTATGCCACCGGAACGAGTCATGAGAATTTAGCCCCTGCAGCTCAAACGGTGGAGCAAATCCGTACCATCTTGAGAGACCAGTTCGGCTTCGTGCCGAAGAGAAGGACAATCGGCTATTCCAAGCCGTACCCCAACGAGTTTGATCTGATTCCGCTGCCACCCAAGTATCGGCTCCCTGAGTTCTCAAGGTTTAGCGGATCAGAAGGGTCGAGCTGGATCGAGCATGTGAGCCGATACCTGGCACAGTTAGGCATGATTTCAGCATCGGATCAGTTACGCGTGAGGTTCTTTGTGCAATCTCTGACAGGACCAGCTTTTGGGTGGTACACCTCGTTGCCACCGGATTCGATCCAGACCTGGAAGCAACTGGAAGAGCAGTTCCACGTTCAGTATCATTCAGAAGCTACCGAGGCTGGCATTGCAGATCTGGCGCAGGTGCGGCAAAAGCGGGGAGAAACGGTAGCCGAGTACATTCAGCGTTTCAGGACTGTCAAGAACCGATGTTATTCGGCTCGTGTAACTGAGAAAGAAGCAGTCGAGCTGGCAGTGTTGGGTCTCTCAGCACCTATCAAGGATCTGGCTTTCCAAGTAGAATACAATTCATTGGCACACATGGCCCAGAAACTGACAATGTATGAACAACGCCACCCTGAGTTGTACCAAGACAAGTTCAAACGTCCGATAGGCCTGGTCGATACAGAAGAAGAGGATCCCGTACAAGACCAGGAGGTGGCCGTGGCTGAATGGGCTCGAGGGGCAGATCCTGTGTCCTGCAAATGGGTGAAACAGCAAGGGCCTGCGAAAGGGTTCGACTTCGATGTGAGCAAAGCTGAGCAGATATTCGATTTACCGCTGAAAGAAAAGCAGCTGAAGTTACCCGAAGGCCATAAAATCCCTACGGCTCAAGAGATGAACGGGAGACCATACTGCAAGTGGCATCACTCGTTCACCGACACCACCAATGATTGCAAAGAGCTACGTCGCCAGATCCAAACGGCGATAGAACAGGGCCGTCTGATCCTGGGGCAATTCGCCATGAAAGTAGACACAAACCCGTTTCCCGGCGTCAACATGGTAGAACACAGCCACTCCACGAGGCGTCAGTTAGATTTCTCGTTCGATGTTAATATGGCAGGGCCTGTGTACCACCATAGCACATATAAGGAGGAAGGCGGTCGCTCTCGGGGCAAAGAAAGAGAGGAGGCTGGTCCACGTGACCGGCCCCGTTATGATGACAGGCGGTATTTAACCGAGGAGCAAGTGAGAAGCGTGCGATATCAGAAGCCACACTCCACGCATCTCCTTAACAAGTATGAGCGTCAGTATGACCGACGTCGCCGGCACGATAGAGATGATGAAGGATATGAGCACCTCGCTAGGGGAAAGTCAAAGGAAAAGGAAGGCGTGGATAAACATTGGGAGTGTCCTTTCTTCAAATATTGTTGGGATGCGGGAATGAGCCGATTGCCTACAATCGACAACTGCCCGGAATGTGGACAGCAAAAGGACGACACAGGTCCAGTTTCAGTGTTCAAGCGTCTAGGGCCTCTCCCGCCTCAGAACAGACAAGAGGAGTCATCTCGAGCAAAAGATCTCGAGGAGCCAAAGGGTGAAGAAGAAGAAGACAGATATCACCGGCCAAGGTGGTGTCCCGATGGACTCAGACACACCCAAAAGCGTAGAGTTCAGCGACTGCGTAGCTTGGAGGAAGCCGAAGTGCAGTACCTCCACGCTTTAAGGAAAGCACGGCCCGATCTGGCCGTGAAAATTCGGCAAAACTTGGAAACGGAGGCTCGTCCAAAAAGGAAAGAGTGGCGCCCCAAACCAGTAAAAGCCGATGCGAAGACATCGGCTGGCACGAACATGGTGTTCATACTCCCGTCAGAGTTTTGCGCTCCAAGAACCAAAGAACTACCAGTGGCACAGTTTGACTGCGGACCACGGCCCGTTATCTTTGAAAAGCCACGAGAGAAGGGCTACAAACATCTGAAAGCCCTGTACCTGCGAGGTTATATCAATGGGCAGCCTGTCCGCAAGATGTTGGTTGACACCGGAGCGGCAGTCAATATAATGCCATACTCCATGCTACGACGTTTGGGACGCTCCACTGCAGATCTGATCAAAACCAACGTCACGTTAAGCGACTTCAACGGCCAAACTTCAGAAACGCAAGGCGTTCTGAACGTGGATCTGACCGTGGGCAGAAAAACCATCCCTACGTCATTCTTCATCGTTGACAGCAAAAGCACCTACGCTGTCTTGCTAGGGAGGGATTGCATTCACGCTAACTGCTGCATTCCATCCACGATGCACCAGTGCCTAATACAGTGGGATGGAGATGAAGTGGAGGTCATTCATGCAGATGATTCGGTCGAGATCTCCATAGCTGGCATGAACATCTGGGAGGCAGAAGACCAAGAGCCGATCTCTGGAATCAGTCTAGACGGCTGTGAGCGCATTGAAGCTACAAAAAACGGGGTGAGGCTGGTCTTATCCACTGGCCTGACAGAGTAGCAAAGTCCACGATCGTACGTGGTATGGCCGATCCCTGCGATCGGCCACAAAAAATAAAAAGCAGTAATCTTACGACAAATAGGTCATGCAGTCGTAGTAGGGAGATTCCCTGCCATTGTAGAGCACAAATAAGTTGTAAACCTTCCTTGACTAATGCCATCAAAAAGGGGGCCGATTCCGGCAATCGGCCCAAATTATCTTTGTTATCCTCACCAACTGTTTGCCCCGTGTTTAGCATCGATTTAGCAGGTGACGGAAAGCTAGGGTATGGGTTTACCTCCGCTGATGAGCTAGAGGAGATTGACATCGGTCCTGGGGATAAGCCGCGACCGACATTTATCAGCAAGAAGTTAGATCCGAATCTGCGGGGTCCGATGATAGCTTTGTTGAAAGAATATCCAGATTGCTTTGCCCGGGACTATACAGAGATGCCCGGGTTAGACAGGAGCATCATTGAGCATCGACTCCCGCTTAAAAAAGGTTTTCGGCCGTTCCAGCAGCGAGCACGACAGATGAAGGCCGAAATTTTGGAAGAAGTCAAGAAAGAGATCGAGAAAATGTTGACAACTAGGTTAATCAGGCCATGCAGGTATGCTGAGTGGATTTCTAGTATCGTACCTGTAGAGAAAAAGGATGGCCGCTGGCGTGTTTCCATAGATTTTCGGGATCTCAATAGAGCCACTCCAAAGGATGAGTATCCGATGCCGGTAGCAGAGACATTAATCAACGCAGCTGCTGGTCATAAGGTTTTGAGCTTCATGGATGGCAATGCCTGTTACAACCAAATTTTTATGGCTCCGGAAGATATACACAAGACTGCATTCAGAGTCCCAGGTTCGGTGGGGTTGTTTGAATATGTAGTCATGACGTTTGGACTGAAGAATGCCGGCGCCACATACCAAAGAGCCATGAATTACATTTTCCATGATCTGATCGGCAAGCTGGTGGAAATTTATATCGATGACGTGGTGGTCAAGTCTGCTTCAGTACAAGGACACTTGGACGATCTGCAACGCGTCCTGGACCGAACAAGAAAATTCGGGCTACGGATGAATCCAAAGAAGTGTGCCTTCGGTGTGACGGCCGGTCAGTTCTTGGGTTTCTTGGTCCATGAACGCGGAATTGAGATCGGCCTGAAAAGTCAGGAGGCAGTGCGAACAATGAAGCCACCTACCACGAAGAAAGAACTGCAGTCTCTCATCGGCAAGATCAACTTTGTCAGAAGATTCATCTCCAATCTGTCAGAAAGAATAGAGCCGTTCATGGGACTGGTGAAAATTAAATCTGATGAGGAGTTCCACTGGGGGACAGAACAACAACGAGCCTTCGACGAGATCAAAGAATATCTAACGAAGCCGCCAGTGTTGGTTCCGCCCCAGCCGGATAGGCCGTTCTACATTTACTTGTCAGTGGCTGACACGTCCATCGCCTCGGTGGTGGTGCAAGTTTATGATGGTCTGGAGCGAGTTGTGTTTTACATCAGCAGAAGGATGCTGGATGCAGAGACAAGGTATCCTGAGATCGATAAGTTGTGCCTCTGCCTGTTTTTCACCTGCACCAAGCTGCGCCACATCTTGCTCTCAGCGGAGATTATCATTATATGCAAATCAGATGTCATAAAACATATGCTGTCGGCTCCTATGTTGAAAGGCCGACTCGGCAAATGGATGTTTGCATTATCGGAATTTGATATCCGGTATCAACCCGCGAAAGCGGTTAAGGGTCAGGCATTGGCCGACCTTATTGCTGAAAGAATCAACACTGATATAGCAGCGCTGTCTATACAAGCGTGGGCTATGTTTTTCGATGGATCGGTTTGTGATGATGGGTGCGGCATTGGCATTCTACTCGTGTCACCCCGGGGGGCAACATATTCCTTCTCCATCAGGCTATCTACCCCTTGCACCAACAACGTCGCTGAGTATGAGGCGATACGCAAGGGAATGGAGTTGCTCATCGAAGCTAGAGCAGAAGCAGTGGAAATTTTTGGAGACTCCAAATTGGTGATTTCCCAACTCACGGAGGAATACAAGTGTGAGAGCGAGTCGCTCTTCCCATTATGGTTGCAATGCCGTGAGCTGATGGCACAGTTCCGATACATAAACTTTAACTGGATCCCGCGATCGCAGAATACCGAGGCGAATGATCTCGCACAAATGGCTTCAGGCTACAAGGACGTAGCAGAGAGAGCTGATGTTCAGGTACACTTCCTGGAGGCGGACGACTGGAGAGCCGATATCTTCAATTACTTGAAAGATTCGGCTCGGGGGGCACCTAAACGGATAAGATACAAGGCCATGAAGTATGTGCTTATTGGGGACGACATGTTCTACAGGACTCTGGAAGGGTTACTGCTCAAATGTCTGGGGCCAACCGAGGCCAATCGGCTCCTACACGAGGTACACGAAGGCGCCTGTGGAACTCACCAATCGGCTCACAAGATGAAATGGTTGATCAGGCGATCAGGGTTTTATTGGCCCACCATGCTAGAGGACTGTTTTAAGTACTACAAAGGGTGTCAAGCATGTCAGAAATTTGGAAAAATTCAGATGGTACCCGCGTCAGCAATGAACCCCATCATCAAGCCTTGGCCATTCCGAGGTTGGGGCATGGATATGATTGGCAAGATCAATCCTCCATCAAGCAAAGGCCACATGTGGATTTTGGCCATTACGGATTATTTCACTAAATGGGTGGAAGCCGTCCCTATGAAGTCAGTGAACTCGAAGGATGTTATCGATTTTGTGAAAGAACATGTCATTCATAGATTCGGGATTCCCCAAACTATCACGACCGATGGAGGTTCGGTCTTCACTTCTCACGAGTTTAGAGAGTTCTGTGAGGACACGGGAATTAAGCTGATCCGATCATCTCCATACTATGCTCAAGCAAATGGGCAAGCTGAAGCGTCCAACCAGAGCCTTATCAAGCTGATCAAGAGGAAAATCGATGAGCACCCTAGGCGTTGGCACGAGGTTTTGTCAGAGGCTTTATGGGCTTATCGCATGTCATGTCATGGAGCGATAAAAACCTCGCCATACCATCTAGTCTATGGACAAGAGCCGTATTGCCCTGGGAGATTACGGCTGGATCGAGACGTGTCACTTTTCAGAACGATCTAACAACCGAAGAATATGCGTCCCTGATGAGTGACAGTGTTGAGGATTTAACTGAGCTTAGGCTGTGGTCGCTTGAGAAAATCAAAGAGAACAAGGCCAAGGTAGCTCGTGCATATAATAAGAAGGTGAGACCAAAGGAGTTCCACATTGGCGATCTGGTATGGGAAGCTGTATTGCCATTGGGGACTAAGGATGCAGCATATGGTAAATGGTCTCCAAATTGGCACGGGCCATACAGGGTCGATCAAGTTTTAAGGGGGAACGCGTACATGCTTGAGGAGCTGGACGGCGTGAAATTCCCAGTGGCTGTCAACGGTCAGCATCTCAAGAAATATTTCCCAAGCATGTGGGATGATGGACAGTGAAATATGGGGGCCGATACATGAAATCGGCCAATAAAAAATATAGCCGATGCACAGCCATCGACTCTAGAGGTTCAAACTGTTACGAGCAGGTGTCAGTTTACATGAATAAGCTACTGAAGGAATGCCTCGAAGGCGTGGAGGGCGTCAGTGCGGACACGATCCACCTCGGCGATCTCGGCTTCGTCATCTTCGTCCTTGCCCATCACTAGCTGCTTGTTCAGGGCACGTATTTCCGCCAAATCAGTCTTCAGTTGAGCTTTGAGGCCTTCTGCTTCGTCTTGGGAGCGGGCGATGAATGCTTCCTTGTCACGAATGAGCTGTTTAGTCGCCCGGACCTTCTCTTCAAGATCCCCCAGTTCCTTTTTCAAGGATGCAAGCTCGGCGGTGCTGACAGAGGTGTCAGTTTTGGCATCCAGAGACGCCTTTTTCTCATTGAGCCGCTGACATTTGTCTGCAATATTGGCCTTCAGCGGGAGTTGGGCTCGGCGCAGATTAATCCTCTCACGAGCCAACTTCACCCTTGACCCGTAGAAAGACAGAGTTACAACTGGCCAAAGCTTCACCTGCAATGCTACTAGGAGTTGGTCCTTGATTTCGGCAAGAACACTCTTCACCTCTTCAGAACCCTCGATCAACTTCTCGATCGGGGAGGACAGCAAGGCTTTGAGACGCTGGAATTGGGGTAGAACAACCCTTGCTCGTGGTTCATCGTTGGCGACAGAGAGAGTTGGTTCGATGGATTCAGGGTCGAACGTCAGCAGGCCTGAGATATCACAACCCTGGCAGGCCGAAATGGCGTCAGTATGCGTCCAACATGGAAGGATGAGCCGAACGAAGCGAACGTACCTCTCCTAAGATCAAGGGGATAGCAGATGACGAGACAATCGGCTTGTGTGTTGTTGCTGAGGGCTTGGCCAAAGTGGTAACCGTTTCATCTACACCTTCAGGGATTACTAGATCCAGCCTTGCGAAAGGCATCGGCGCTTCCCCGGCTCTCCCACTAGAAGTGTCAGTTGTCTGCATGGAAGGTGTTTAGCCGATGTAAATAGTGATGAATCGGCAGATAAAAAAACAATTGGTAAGAGCATGGAGGGTGATGACTTGCGAAACCTCTTGGCTCGACGAAGAAGTTTGCAGTCCCTTGCGAGCCCTCTTGGGGCTCACAGCTGGCCCCGCCTCGACTAATGCTCGGGGGGCAGTAGGTTCAGGAACCGGCCTTTTCCTGGGAGCTGATGGTGGCAAATCTGGCTGGCTCGGTGTGGTGGTCCTCTCAGAGTCTGTTGGGCCCGATTCTCCTCGATTGGATTGTGTGTCCCCGCTGGAGGTGTCTTCGATGGAAACCTGTAAGAAAAGGAGAGCTAGTAAGCACAAGCATGTTTGCAAGGATGAAAGAGATCAACCAAGGCATGGATCAGCGTACATGCGAACTTTCTGGAGAAGGACTCCGGTGCCTCAAAGTCTTCCTGGTAGCTACCTTCCTCACCGCCGTTCTTGTTTTAGTTGGAACTCGAGAGGCGGCTGACCCAGAAGTTGCTTGGCTCTTGGAAGCCGATTGTGGTGATATCGGCTGGTTCTGCATCACGACCTTTTTCAAAGGTGGCGAGTCTTTGCAGAAAAGGACCACAGGAGCTGGTGGGGAGAATTCGAAGGGGGAGCCATCACCGTGTGTAGGTTCGGGACCATCTTGTTGCTGCAAGAAGACAGAGCGGGTTATTAGAAGAATCATTTATGAGCTTCATCAAGAAAATTTACAAGTAGTGGTACCTGTTCTACGAGGATATCATATTCAGCATCGAGATGTTCCAGCAACGGTCCCAGAGCTCTCCTGAAGGCATGGGTCTTCCACATCGACCACCAGTTCTCAAAACCATCGGTTGATGAAGCGAAGGTGAGGTTGTTAGGAATTGGGATGGTCAGAGCATCGAAGAAGGAATAACACCTTTGACTGGTGAGAGGATCGGGCAGGTCAGCTCTGCTCTCTGTAAGATGGTGGAGAAAGAAATGGGGAGGTACTTGTCCAAGGCCAAATTGCCGAGCCACTACGACCGGCTGGTAGAATTCGTATCCAGGCTTGATTATTCTGTTGGATGTGCTCATGCCAACTGGAAGGAAGCAGGGACGGATCACAGTGGAAAATAGCTGCCGAGTGCTGGTGTCATCGGCAAAGTTGTCTAGCCTGAAGGAGATTGGATTTCCAAAATGTTCCGATTCTTCCGTGTAAGGAAAGAAGATAGGATTGTCCAGGCCTTGGAAGAAAATGCTGAACCACTTGGATGCTTCCTGAGGGATCAGTTTACTACCTGGCAGTCTATACAGAGCTTGGCCGTAGGTGGTGCATCGGATCTGCTTCCCTTTGGCATCTGGAAAGGTGCAACTCGCCAAAGGGGGGAAGTTTGGGACATGGTTTTGAAAATACAGCTGAGACCATAGCTGAATGAACCACCAAGGACCTCCTGTTTTGACTGCTATGCCGGAGAATAGTTTGACAGACATCAACTGGAGATATCGATAGACTTCTCCAAGGAACAGTTTGCCGATGCCAAGTTGAGTGCCTCTGGCAAGTTCGTAGGCCAAGGAGAGATAATTCTTGGTTGGAGCAAGGGAAGGGCCGCAGAATATGAAATGTTCCAGCCAAAAGTTGAGGAAAGCCGTGTGTTCTTTCTCTGTGACAGGGCCTTTAGTTTTCATGTGGCTTTGAAGATAGGCACCCCAGTTCGTGCAATCTGTTTTGGAAGAAAGCTTGTAGGGGACCTTTGTCAGCTTAAAAGCAGAGGGGCTGGGTGATGTAACGTCCAGACCAGTAATCATCACCACATCTAACAGAGTTGGTGTCATGGGGCCATGACCAAACATGAAGCAGTTCAGAGCATCGGACCAGAAATAGCCGATGGCTTTTAGAAGATTTTCATGTTTCTCAAGGGGAGACAATGACAAATACAAGGCATCGGCTATTCCCGTGGTTTCCCATTGGGATTGGTAAGTTTTGGCTACCCTGCTGTACCAAGAGACCCAATGTTCAGGAGGATTAGGCCAGGCTCGCAAGCAGTCGGCCCAAGAATTCAAATCTAGGTTTTGGCTTACGAAGGGGATTCTGTTTGCCTCGCAAGAGATCAAATGGGCAGGACTAGATTCTGTACGGGGGCCAAGACAGAGAGAATTTGGGAGAGAAGGATGCGGCAGCAGAATGTCTGAAACCTAA
This sequence comes from Avena sativa, assembly GCA_916181665.1. Classification (NCBI taxonomy): domain Eukaryota; kingdom Viridiplantae; phylum Streptophyta; class Magnoliopsida; order Poales; family Poaceae; genus Avena; species Avena sativa. Next base: position 261,151,222 of record OV702284.1, on the reverse strand, counting down.
AAATTTAACGGTGGAATAAAGCATTAATTCAGGTGTTTGCTATTAATTCTAGCACCGTGTTCAGACTGGAGGAGCAGGCGTACCTTCAGACCAGAGACCGCTGTGTTGGTGTTGGACGATTCCGCCATCTAGTTTGCCGGTGGAGATGGATCTATGCGATTGGGGATCGAGGGTTCTTGTCGCTGTAAGCTCGATCTATTCGGTGAGGCAATGGGAGATCTGGGTTAGCCTTTTTGGAGAGGGTCGCAGGCTACCGTTTGAAATTGGAAAGTGGCCGCTCAGATTTATCTAAATATGTGACCAAATTTGACCTTGTCAACGTTTGGGGGGAAAGACGATGTGTTACCATCGGCTCTTTGGGCTTTGACTTGGTTGACCATATGAGCGTAGTATGGTGAAAGCCGATACATTACTATCGGCTTCTGGAACGTTGACCTATTTTGACTATCGGCAAAATCGAATTGGGAAAGCAATCTTTGTTGATTCAAAAGACGGTTGTTTACAATGAAGCCGATTGCTTACAAATGGAAATCTACTACTAGTACTACTACTACTAGTTCCTAATCTAGAAGCCGGTGTCGTCGCCGCTGTCTTCGCCGTCGTCGTATTCGCTGTCATCAGCGCTGCTGCCGGCGTAGTCTTCGCCGCTGCTGCTGAAGTTGTCAGCGGGGGCCTCCTCGTCCTCGTCGTCGTCGTCGGTGTCCTCGCTGGACCCGGCGCGGAAGCGCTTCACCGGCGGGTATTCGTCGGAGGAGGTGTCCTCCTCCGCTTCCTCCTCCTCGTCGGAGGATTCGACGTCCTCGCCCCAGGACACGGCGTCGTTGGCGCTCTCCGCCTCCAGTTCCCCGTCGACAAGGAACTGGAGGCCCTCCTCGCCGTCGGTCAGGGACTCGTCGTCCTCTGACCAGGCGGCGAAGTCCCAGTCCTTCTCGTCCCACCATTGTGGGGCGAGAGCCTCGTACGCCGCTATTGGCGGGTGCTCCGGCGTCGGCTCCCGGTCGCTCATTGTGTTGGAGGATTGGAAGGAAAGGCCGGATGATCTGGAGGAAGAAGAGGAGGCCATGGCGGAGGAAGAGGGTTTTTTGGCTAATGGAAGAGGATGGGGATGCAAACTGCTCAGATGAATTTAAATAAGGGGAATAGTGGGAGGTGGTTCAATGCTATAGCGGTTTTCCAGAATGTGGTGCCAAAACTGTCAAATCATGCACTGCGGAGAAGTTGAGAAGACAAGGCGTCATGATGAGGGGGCGGCGTGACGATTCTGCTCTGCAACGCGTAACCCGATGATAAAAAAAACAGAGTGGTTTTGGAATTATTGCCAAAACCAGGGGGGCATGTGTTATCGCCACATTTTGGCCAAAAGAGGAGATGGGCCGTAATCAAGATGGGCTTGGAGGATACATATATGCAACGTATTGCTGGATCAGCCTTGTGCGTGGGTTTGGGCTAAATTGCCCGTGTATCTGTATATTATGGTAGGTTACGTTTCGGTTTAAGTAAGAGATAGAGTTGTTAGGGTTATTCCAAAGATAGAAAGTCTCCAGACTATAAATATGTACCTAAGGTTATTGAGAAAAGAGGACGATCACGTTCACAACAAACACAATCTCGGCGCATCGCCACCCCTTGTTTCTAGGGTTTTTCTCGGGTAAGTGCCATGCTGCCTAGATCGCATCTTGCGGTCTAGGCAGTATCTGCTTATGCGTTATTTAGTGTTACTCGTACTGAAGCCTTGTTGATGGCGAGTAATACTGTTATCATAGATTTGTTTGGGATAGCATCGGTACCTTTTTGTTATGATTGCTTAGTTATGCTGCCTTTAGTTATCTCGCTGCCTTTTGCACCTTTTTCGGTTGTAAGGGCAGTATCTTGCTTGATCTTTATTCAGTCGATTTGATCTGTTATAGTTATGCCTTGTTTTACAAGGTTTAGTTTGATATCCACATGGTCAGGCCCTGCAAACGGGTTGAACGATCCAGTAGTATGTGAGGATATGGTTTGCCAATTCGAGAGGAGTTGTTCCGGGAATTGACTTTACGTCGGTTGTTAGGCCTTCTCTAGGGTTAGTTTTCTATCATCTTTTGTATCTACCAGGCTCAATTACGTGTAGGATGTTCCAGTTATGTGGTGAAAACGTTAAACTGTCGTAGGTCGATTTAACTTGTATTGATGAAGCAAAACCCCATGTTATCGTAGATCTAATGCAGAACCATGGGATAATCGGCTCCAGGAGCCGATTCACAGGGAAACCTGGGAGCCGGTCGCGGCTCGAATTTTACGTATGCTTGTTTTCCATGCAGGAAACTAATCGAAGCAATCCATCACCTTCCTGACTAGGTATAGGTCAGGTGGCACGCCCTTGCATCAGCCAGGACGTGTGCCGGAGTTTTGCGGGCCGTTGCCCGAGGGACCAGGGCCCACCAGCAGTTCTGGGAGCCTCCCGGCTCTTCGTGTTGCTCGTTGCTGCTCGCCGGTGGGTTTTGACAGGCAACAAGCGTACAAGCGCAAGCAGAAATGCATCGGTGCATTCGTCGGGCTGGCGATGGCCCTGGCATCTGGAGCGGTGATTACATGAACCAAATCCACTACACCAAGGCCGATCATCACGTGAGTCGGTGTAGCTTCAAAGGCGAGCATTAAATGGGCATCATATCTACTATATGACTCATGCTTAACCTTTCGGTCCGTGTTCCGAGGCCATGTCTGTACATGCTATGCTCGCCAATTTAGAACCTTAGTATTCGCGTGTGTAACTGTTTTACACCCGAAATATGGTCGTGGATCCAAGAACACCCGATCATCACGTGATGTCTTGGAGCGACAAAAACATAATCGGTGCATACTAAAGGAAGAACACATTCTTATCTTGATATTTAAAAGAGGGATCATCTTATTATGCTAACAAAGCGCTAAACAAGCAATATAAGATGCTATCAAACATCACATGTTTATTAGTGAAATGATATGGTTCTCGCATATGATCTCTATCATGTGCACCGTGGTATGATCACTATCATACCTATATGTGTAAGTCCAAGGTATATGGAGATTACACGTTATGTATGTTGTAAGAGTATCATCTCATACTTCTACTTACAACATCACCATATCATAACACTAGCCTAGCAACAATCTAAACTAGACGCCTCTAATTTATCCATTGCAAGTTTTACGTGGCTTAGGGCTTTCGAGATAGAACCGTTCTTACCTACGAACATGAACCACAACGAGGATAACCAAATTGTTGACAACTCGTTGCAAAATAGATATTGACTATAGTAGGAGAGACAGACACCCGCTAGCCACTTATGCAAACTAGTTGCATGTCAAGCGTGGAACAGGTCTCATGTGCGAGGACATGTAAAGTTTGTCCGAGCCGCTTCATCCCACTATGCCACCAATATCCAAAATTACAACAAAGGAGCAACAACATGATCATCATCGCCCACATACTCATATGTGTACTACCCGTGTAAAGTATCTACGCATAGATCCGTCTCTGATACCACTGTAGGGTTCGCAGCATAGAAAACAAAAAAATTCCTACGATGGGAACTATGTACCAAGATCTATCTACTAGATACAAACAACGGGGGGATGTATATCCATAGAGAACATACCTTTGAAGACCGACAAAGCTTAACGAGTTCAACTCATGGTTGATGTAGACGATCTCTTGCCTATCTCAAGATCGAGAGGAAGTCCTAGCGCCGCAAAGCAGCAGCGCATCCGTGCTCACACACACGTACAAGACACCGGGCAACCTCCGCCTCCTCGCTCCAGCGATGCAGCGGAAGCACAACCCTTTCTTGCCGAATAGCCACCGGGAACATGTATCTCGCTAGTCCGAGACCATGGGGGATAAATTCTAGAGGGGGAGAGAGATCCTTCACGACGAGGTGTGAGAGACAAGTGAGAGGAGGGGCTCCTTTTATAGGAGGAGGGGGGCACCCAAGGGGGTGGCCGCCGGCCATGGGGGCTGCCCCCTCCCCTCCTTCATTCATGTGGGTGGACACTCCACTCACAAAATGGCCCTTCAATTTTCTCCACTCAAAAGTCCACTCAAATTCCCATTAAATTTCCACCAAATTTAATGCAAACTCTCATTAAATAAAACTCTTTTATTTTATTCAGAATTTTGTCAATTACTTTAATGACAAACATTCACAAATAACCCCTTGCTAGAATTCCATTTCACATGCATAACCACTTTATGCAATTTCACCCGAAAACCTGTTTCGGTATCTAGTGAAATAAATTCCTGCGCTTGTTTATTCTTTCGGCATGAAACATTTGCTCCATCTGGATGCCAGTGTCCCTTAAGTGTGTCACCCTACGGTTCACGAATAATGCGTACATGATCGAGACCCTTCTCCGATCAATAATCAGTAGCGGGACCTGGAGATCCATACTGACTCCCACACATTCAACGATGACTTTTCCTGTGATCGTCGGAACCTTTTACGCTTGTATATTAATCCCTTTGTTTCACGATATATTACATGTCCGAGATTCGATCATCGGTATCTCCATACCTAGTTTGATCTCGTTACTGACATGCACTCTTTTCTCGTTCCCGTGATATAACATTCTAGTGATCAAATCACTTGCTTGCAAGCTAATCAATGTGATATCACCGAGAGGGCCCAGAGCATATCTATCCGTCATCGGGATGAAAAAATTCCACTCTTGATCCATGATTCTCAACATAACACTTTAGTAGCTTTGAAGCCATCTTTATAATCACCCAGTTACGGAGTGACGTTTGATGTCAACAAGAAACTCCTACGTTGTTAGTGATTGGCATGATCTCATGGTCTAAGGATTAGGATTACTTCGTAGTTTGTTTATAGCAATATAAACTCAATGACTTTGATCGTAACGCTATACTTCGGATGAATGTTCATCACACCATTACACTAATGTTGTGATCTCGTTATTAACAACATCCAATGTCTATGATCAGGAAACTGTGATCATCTTGTTAATCAACGAACTAGTTTATGAGAGAGGCATAACTAGGAACTTTCTGCTTGTTTATTAAACACACATGTATTAACGTTTCCGTATTAATACAATTATAGCATGCAAAATAAACATCTATCATATACTTGGAATACACATAATAAACATTTTATTATTGCCTCTCAGGGCATATTCCCTTCAGTAGACATGACCTCCTTTCGAGGACCTTGGCATTTTGCCAATCATATCGAGCCCCCATTGGGCGAAAGGCCAAGCCAGAGGTATGGGCCTAAGCTTTGATCCGGGTACGTGCGGTTTGTCGGCGAACCTCTGGCACCCATTGCATCTTCGGACGATGTCCTTGGCATCGTTCATGGCCATTGGCCAGTAAAATCTGGCTCGTAGAGCTTTGGCGACAAGAGCGCGGCTGCCCGCATGATGGCCGCAGATGCCCTCGTGGATGTCTTGGAGGATGGTTTTGCCGTCACCGATGGTGACACACCTTTGGAGTACACCCGAAATGCTGCGCTTGTACAGCTCGCCATTGATGATGGTGAAGGCCTTGGACCAGCGATATATGCGCCGGGCATCTATCGGGTTATCAGGCAGTTCTCCGTCTATCAGGTACCTAAGGTATGGCCGTGTCCAAGTTTCTTGGACTGCCATGACCTGCATCAGGTTGACCACTGCGACCTCTGTGTAGAGTTTTTCGGGTCCTTCCTGACCGTCGGGTAGCGTAGCCCCCGAGTGCTCTGCCTCTTCGGGTGATCCCTTTGGGAATTTCCATTTGATGGATGGCACGCAGATCTGTTCGAGGAACACACCTGGTGGCACCCGTGCGCAGGTGGAGCCGATGTTGGCGAATCGGTCGGCCTCTTCGTTGCTTTCTCTCCCAACGTGCTGGCTCATAGCCGTCGAAGTCTCCTTTGAGTGCGTTGTAGAGTGCGCGGTACGCAATCATGTTGGCGACGTGTGCATCGCACTCGTTCATCGTCTGCTGGACGACGAGTTTGAGTCTCCGTATATGACCAGGCGCGTCGCGCCGCAAATCTTGGCCATCCTCATGCCGTGGATGAGGGCTTCGTATTCGGCCTCGTTGTTGGAAGCTCTAAATTTCATCCGGAGGACGTACTTCATCTTGTCACCCTGTGGGGAGGTCAGTATGACCCCGACTCCTGCTCGGGCTTCGCGCTTGGAGCCATCGAAGTGCATCGTCCATGACTGTGTCATGTCCGGCGTGTCTGGCAACTGCAGTTCCATCCAGTGGACGAGGAAGTCTGGAAGGACCTGAGACTTGATCGCGTGGCGCTTCTCGTAGACGATGACTAGAGTTGACAGCTCGATGCCCCACAGGGCCACACGTCCTGTGGCCTCCGGGTTGTTCAGGATGCTGTTCAGGGGTGCCTTGTTGACGACCATCACCTGATGTTCCTGGAAGTAGTGGCTCAGCCGACGAGCCGTCATGAACACGCCGTAGGCGAGTTTCTGGTAGTGAGGGTACCTTTGTTTTGTCGGCGTCAGTACCTCGCTGAGGTAGTAGATTGGGCGTTGGACCCCATGGGTCTTGCCTTCTTCGGGTCGCTCGACCACCAGTACGGTGCTTACCACCTGGTGTGTGGCCGCTATGTACATCAGTAAAGGCTCGCGCTCCTTTGGCGTGACCAAGACGGGCGAGGTAGATAGAAGCCGCTTTAGATCATCGAATGCGTCGTCCGCCTCGGGCGTCCACTCGAATTTGTCTGTCTTGTGTAGCAGCTGGTAGGACGGCAGAGCTTTTTCGCCCATGCGGCTGATGAACCTGCTCAATGCCGCGATTCGCCCGACAAGCTGCTGGACGCCCTTGAGGTTCTTCGGCTTCTCCATGGCCATTATGGCCCGGATTTTCTTCGGGTTCGCCTCGATCCCTTGCTGGGAGATGAAGTAGCCTAGCAGCTGACCACATGGGACGCCGAAGGCGCATTTTTCTGGGTTTAGCTTGATCTTGTATGATTGAGGTTATCAAACGTCTCACAGAGATCGTCGATGAGCGTCTTGGCCTCCCTTGTTTTGATGACTATGACGTCGACATAGACTTGGATGTTGCGGCCGATCTGGTTCTTCAGGCATGCCTGCATGCACCGTTCGTACGTGGCGCCTGCGTTCTTTAGCCCGAAGGGCATTGTGTTGTAGCAAAACACTCTGAATGGCGTGATGAACGCCGCTTTCTCCTGATCTTCGACCTTTAGTCGGATCTGGTTGTAGCCTGAGTAGGCATCGAGGAATGAGAGTTTCTCGTATCCTGTAGTCGAATCGATGATCTGATCGATCCGAGGGAGATGGTAGTGATCCTTCGGGCACTGCTTGTTCAGCGATGTGAAGTCCACGCACATCCGCAGGATGTCCGTGTCCTTTTTGGGGACCATCACGGTGTTGGCGAGCCACTCGCTCTCCTTGATCTCCCTGATGAAGTTTGCGTCGAGTAGTCTGTTGACTTCGACTCCGATTGCTTCGGCCCGTGGTTCGGACAATCGTCGGATGGACTGTTTGATGGGCTTGGCGTCTGGAAAGACATTGAGTGCGTGCTCGGCGAATTCCCTGGGAACTCCTGGCATGTCCGCAGGACACCAGGCGAAGATTTCCTAGCGCTCACGGAGGAATTCGACGAGTGCGCTTTCCTATGCGGAGCTGAGGTCGTTGGCGATCAGCGCCGTCTTGGAGGCATCCTTCGGATGGACCTGCACCTTCTTTGTGTCGACAGTGGAGTCGAAGGACATCTCTGGTGCATTTTGTCTTGCGACTGGGGGTGCCCTGTTTTCCGTCACCTCACGGAGCCTTACGAGCTCTTCCTGCATGCCGAATGACTAGGAGATTCTGTTGAAGTCCCTATCGCAGTGGTCCGATCGGGTGAAGCTCCCGTGGACCATGATCACGCCCCTGGGTCCTGGCATCTTGAGTAGCAGGTACGCATAGTGCGGTACTACCAGGAATCGTGCGAATGCCACGCGCCCGAGGATGGCATGGTATTGTGATGGCCAGTCCACCACTTCGAACTCGAGTCGCTCACATCAGAAGTTATCTGGCTTGCTGAAGATGACGTCGAGCCATATCATTCCCTGGGGGAATACAACCTTCCCTAGGACGATGCCGTGGAACGTTGTATCAGATTGTTCCAGGCTGCACATCGGGATCCACATTGCTGCCAAGGTACTGGCGAAGATCAGATTGATGCCGCTGCCACCGTCCATGAAGACGCGGCTCATGTCGAACCCTTCGATCTGCGCCTCGAGCACCAGGGCAGCATGACCTGCGCGAGGGACCTGGAAAGGTTGATCCGAACGGCTGAACGTGATGCAGGACTCTGATTCGCTGAGGTAATCAGGGATGGCGGGCGGAGCGGTCACGGCCAGGTTAATTTGGCGGGTGATTTTCTTCCCTGTTCGTTGGGCGCCCTTTTTGGATCATCAGCGATCCTTTCGGCACGGGGTACCCATGCCCACCATTATTCTGCGAAGGTGCGATTGGGTGGTTCGAAGGCCCCGCAGGTGGTGGTGGAGGAGCTCCATGTGCGATCTCACCTGGTGTGGGTGCATTCCCTGTATCCAGGGTTCGGGGCTTGCTGCCTCATCTAGGCCATGCTCTCGTTGAGTTTCTGGAACTCGTGGCAGTCTTTGAGCATGTGGCTTGCCTTCTTCTTACCATCCTGCTTGTCGATGTAGAAGTGGATGGTGCATGGACCCGGCAGTTTTTCGTATGCCGAGGGTCTGTCGTCACGGTCACGGCGTTGCCATGACTGTGTTGGGCGTCCTCCGTCGCGGAAGTTGCTCCCACGGTATCCGCCATTGCTGCGGTTGCCGTCGCTGCGGCGGTCGGCGTAGCCAGCCGAGACCATGTCGGATCCATCGCGATCGTCGTAGACGCGCGATCTTCTCTTGCTACGGCGCTCACGTCGTCAGCCGTAGTCATCTTCCTCCTCCGAGTGCGCTCGGTGGACAGATTCCTCGCCATCGGCCTACCTGTTGGCGATGTCCATGAGGTGGTCGACTGTGTTGGGCTTGACGCGCCCAAGTTCTTCTTTGAAGTCCCGGCGTTTGACGCCGTCCTTGAAGGCGTCGATATCTCTCTCCTCAGAGATGTGCGCCGCGGAGTTCTTGGTGTTGGACCAGCGCAGTATGTATGAGCGAATGGATTCACCCGTTCGTTGTGTGCAGACCCGCAGCTCCTCGATCGAGGCAGGCCTCTTGCTGGTGCCCTTGAAGTTTCGGACGAAACTGTATGCCAGCTCCTCCCAGCTTCGGATGGATCCCGAGGATAGGATGCTGAGCCAGATCCGAGCCGCGCCTGTCAATTGCAGCTAAAAGCATTACATGGCAGTTTCCTTGTTTCCGTCGTGTAGCTTAACGGACGACAGGTGGTCACTGAGCCACGCCTTGGGGTCCTGTGTTCCATCGAACTTCGGAGTGTCCAAAGGAAGCTTGAAGTTCCACGGCATCCGTGTCCGCCGAACACATATGCTGAAGCATCGGGCTCCACAGAGTTCTCCTTCATCATCATCCTCCTCGGATTCAGACGAGCATACGCGCTTGGCGCGCGCCTTGTCGATCTTGCACTGGGTTAGCTCGCTTCGAGCGTCGTAATCGCGGCTGCGACGACGCGAGCTCTTGTGCCTTCGAGGAAGGTCGTGCTCTTCATCTTCGGATGAGGGCGTGGGGCTGCAGTTGAACCTAACCGCAGCCTTCTTCTTTGGCTCCGCAGGAGCTTCTCCGTGGAGCGCAGCTCCAACGAGTCCGAGTCCGGTAAGCGCGGACTTATGCATGGCCCTTTTCGGGTCCCCCTCCGGAGGTGGATGGGACACGAGGTACGCGTTGGCCGCCATGATTGCAGCTTGCGGTGTCTTCGGGATGACGTTGCCGTCGGCTTCCATCTCCATGAAGGACACGTTGAGGGCCCGAGTCACCTCGCGACGTGCCTTGGGATCCATGTTCTCTGTGCGAGAACGGTGCTTGTTGTCGTGCGAGCTAAAGCCGATGCCCATGGCGGAGAGCGCAGCTCGCCGCACACTGGACTCCGAGGCTGCTTGCTTGTGTTTGTCAAGCACCTCTTGCATCTTCACCTGCTTCTTGTGCTCCTCGATTAGGAGCATGTGGTATGCCATCAGCAGGTCCCGTGAGGCATCTGCGGGCAGGATCTTGTTGCCTGCTATGGCTTTGCGTGCTTGAGCCCATCCCTCCTCGCTGAGGTGGATGACCCGATCAGTGTCGTTCCCGTTGGGTGGGGGGACTGGCTTCTTCTGTTCCCGCTGTTTCTACCCTGCGGGTTGGGCGGCGGGTTGTGCTCCTGATCCACGTCACTCTAGATGACTACAACGCACTGGTAGCGCTCGTAGATCGGATTGCTGCTACCGCAGCTTTCGGATCCGGAACCGTAGGTCCCTTCATCCGATGGTGGATCGCACAGATCTGAGTTGCAGCTGCTCGTGTCATAGAACTCATCTGTCGATGGTGATGTGCGTAGCACGGGGTGTGGAGCCCATGAAGCAGGCCTGATCGACGGCAGGGGCACCCGCTCTAGGAGGCGGAGAGTGCCGGTCTGCCCCACCTGGAAGCAGAAGCTCCCGAACAAGATTTCAAGTCCGTCGCCAACGGGCTCGAAGTCCTTCAGGGTGGCTGGCGAGTGGGCGGTGAAGTCGAAGGCGCCAAAGAGGAGATGACTCTCCGTCGCCGCGGAGTTGTATACCGCTTTGGTTGGGACCGTCACAATCGCACAATCAGCGCCCACAATTCCCACAGACGGCGCCAATTGACGAGGTTTAATCTAATTAATGCCCATTGTTATGGACTTGGGTTTTGGAGAAGATGGGGATGCTGGAGATCGCGTAACGGTTAGCAAACAAGCAACACGGGGACACGAGGTTTACCCAGGTTCAGGCCCCCGGAGGGAAAACCCTACTCCTGCTTGTCTGCTCTTGATTACGGCGGAACCGAAAGTTACAGGGGTGCGCAGATGCAATCTGGCGTGGAGGTGTGTATGCGAGAGAGAGATCCTCCTCGTCGTGCCCTCCTGACCTTTATATAGAGGTAGGCAGGTCCCAGGCACAGATCGAGTCGGCTACAGGTTTTTAGGGTTTGCCCCTTTGAATATTCTATCTACTCTAGTCTTGTTCTCCAAGGATCCGAAGGCGTCATGGGCCCTGGCCACCCGAAAGTCTTCATGGGCTGGCGCATATTCTCATGGGCCTTCCTTGGGCTGGACCAGGTATGCTAAGGTAGTGTACCCGTAGGGTATAATCATGTCAGGCGGAGCTCGTCCGGGTTGATCTTCATCCATCGCCGTCCCAATGGTGACGACACCTCTCGATACGTGACGGTGTTGTTGGCTTGCTCGTCGCTCGCCTACTCCTCCTCCGTCTCCTGCATGGCGGAGTCTAGTTCCTCTGGACTGAAATCTATCTCCTCTGAATCTTCACTGAAGTCGGCGTATAGCACGTCAATCACAGAGTCGGAGGGTGCCAGGACTTCCTCGATGACGGGCGGTGGAGGTGCAACAGTAGATACGATGACTAGAGGTGGCGGCGCGGCTGTGGCGATGGCGGCCGGAGATGGTGGTGGCGGTGGCTGAATCGGAGGGGCTCTGTCAATGAGTGCAAGCACTATCTGAGCTACCGCTTCGGCCTCCGCATAGTTGTTGACAATGTTCACCATGCCTTCGAAGGTAAGGCCTCCCGACGCCTGCTGTCGTCTTAGAGAATGTCGGGGGAGCGTTCCATGGTCCAGTCCTTCCACAAAGTCATACATAGCACCATCATTGGGGTAGTGGGCCAGATTGGCTCGTATATGGAGCCACCTGGCCAGGTAGTCGCGGGGGTTTTCGCCATCGCTCTGAACGCAACGCTCCAGATCGAAGATGGTAACCACGCCGTCGAACTTGGATCTCTGTTGTCCATACGCGCGGACGAAGCTGACGGACTTGCAGTGATCTTCCACCGTTATATCCTGCACAGGGGCGGTTTGGGTGGGCCTTGAATTTTTCTGATCTTTGCCGGCAAACTCCGAGGAGAGATCCAACATCGATCCTTCTGCGAATGTGTCCTGCCCGTAGGAGGTCCGTGCGGGTCTTTATGCTCCTCTGACTCCCAGGTAACTAGTGCCCAAGTCGGTTTCGCCAATGAAGAGGTGGATATCTCCGATAGGAACGATCGAACACCACGTAGGGTTCGTCTTCGCCGGGATCCAGAACTCATCAGGAGGGACGATCGGAATGTTGCCGAAGAAGAGAACGCGACCGATGGCTACGGTTTTGCTGATTCCCGCGAAGATCTTGGTCCTCGCCCGCTGAAGAGCCTGAAGCGCCTCTTGCCCCATGGTGGGCGCCAACTGTCGTGGTATTACCGACGAGTATGCCATGGAGGGGTCCTCATAGTGCGTGTTTAGAGACGTGGGGGAAGGTGGACGTTTGACGGGTACGAGGTAACACAGCTTACCCAGGTTCAGATCCCACGACGGTGGCGGAATCCTACTCCTGCCATAAATCACTATAAGGGCAATACGCCGAGTTACAGAGATAGGTTCGTTGTGCAAGGTATGACTAGAGAGCCAAAGTTATCATCTAAGATTGTGCCCTAAAGGCTCCCATAGGCCCGACTTATATAGTCGCCAGGTCCTAGGGTTACAGGGAAAAGTCCTAGCCGGACAGGTTACAGAGTCCTACACCGTCTATTGCTAGTCTTGCGTCTCTTGCACTCCAAGGCTCCGGGTACGTCGATGACTCCACCGTAGCCTTCCTTTATCCGGCATGGGCCTCCCTTCTGGATCCATCTAACTGGGCCGCCCAGCAAGGCATGGGCCATGCTACCAACTGTGGGCCACCCGGGTTATCCGCATAGGAGACATGCTATGAGGATACCCATATAGCATATCCCCAACATATCCTGTGTTTGAGAAACGCGTGGGTCGCTAGCCTAAGCCATGCCTAATCATGGTGGAAACTTGCAGCATCACCAATGTGACATCTATGAAGCATTCTTATTATAAAAAAAGACACATTGAGAAAAGAGGAAAGAGAGAAAAAAAGCACCATATTCCCATGGTAAATAAGAAGATTGCTGAGATGCTCATTGTCTGCTTGCCTTGTCATTTCGGTTATGGGAAAGCTCCTATACCATGTGCAAGGGGTACCCTGTTGGCGGTTCTCTGTGATATGCAAATACTTACAGGTGACTAAAGTTGAGTATTATGAGGTGTGGCCCTCGTATTCAAGGAACTTGAGATTGCCAACTTATACTTCGTCAAGAATATACTCCATATTTGTCACTTTAACCTTAATCACTTCAAGATGCTTATGATAGGGGCAATGAGGGCTGAAAGCTAACAAGTACCATAATTTTGGGAAGCTCTTTTTGAAACTTGAAATCCCTGCTTCCTTTATAAAAGGCTTTTCTTCCACCATTATTGAGTCTCCACCTTCTACCTTTAGGCACCATTAAGGGAGCATAGTTGTCATTCTGTGTGCAGTGTCCCAAAGCTTATGGATTTATGCATATTGTGATATTACTTGTTCTCGTTCTATTTGTTTCTAGTCACCCTTGTGAACTTTTAAGGTGTCCTATGCATCTATATTTCTACTCTATGAGGGACAGACTGATTGCCACTATGCTATGTTTTCTGTATGTGAAACAAATAAACGTTTTTCAAAGCATGTTATTCATGATATTTGTTTGTAGCCTTTCATGTTGCATGAATAGTTACTTTGTCTTACTGTTAGAACTCCATCTTTCATGCTCATGTTTAGAGTTCTTTGATCCCAGCTTTCAATGCTTGCAAATGGTTTGATCTTGATTTTGATGGTGCATGTCACCTCAAAAATTATTTTTTTATCACTTACCTACTCGAGGACGAGCAGGAGTTAAGCTTGGGGATGCTTGATACGTCGAAAACGTATCTATAATTTTTGATGCTCCATGCTTGTTTTGTATCTACTTTGTTTTGCTTTGTCTATACTTTGAGGTGTTTTTATATCTTTTCTGGAACTAACCTATTAACAAGTTGCCACAGTGCCAGTTACCAGTTTTCTTCTGTTTTTGGTTCCAGAAAGGCAGAAAATCAATATTCTCGAAATTGGACGGGACAAAATCCAAAGTTATTATTTTTCCCGGAGCAACACAGAACCACGAAGCAGAGCCGGAGGGGGTCCACAGGGTGGCCAAACCCCCTAGGCGCGGGCAAGCCCTGGAGGCGCCTGGAGGGGGTGTGGCCCCCTGGACCTCCACCGACCTTGATTCTTGCGCCTATAAGAAGCCTCCAACCCAAAAACCCTAGGAAATCCAGAAGAAATCCACGAAAACCTCCACAGCGCCACCGCCACCGAAAGGGAGATTCGGGGGACAGAAAGTCTCTGTTCCGGCACCCTGCCGGGACGGGGAAGTGCCCCGAGAGCCATCTCCATCGATCTCCACCACCATCTTCATCACCATAGCTGATTCCCATGGCGAGGAGGGAGTAGTTCTTCCTCAGGGCTAAGGTCTCTACCGGTAGCTATGTGTTCATCTCTCTCTCTATGCATGATCTTGTTGTGGTCATGAGCTTTGTAATCAAGTAGATCTACCTTGCTACTCAAGTGCTTCATTAGATCTCTGCTCTCCCCATGTGTGCGAAAGTGACAGCGTGTACGCCATGGTGGCACTTAGGTTTGAGTCTACATAAATACTCTGTGTGCTTTAATAGATCTATGCTTTTCCCCATGTGTGTGAAAGTGACAGCGTGCATACCGTGTGTGGCACTTTGGCTAGATTGAATATTTGTTATGAGTTATATTTGGAGTTGGATGTCTCTATGAAATTGTGGTGTTTGTTCGAACCATCTAGCTGTTGGAGATATGCCCTAGAGGCAATGATAAAAGTGGTTATTATTATATCTTTGTGTTTATGATAAATTTTTACATTCATGCTAGAACAGTATTAAACTGGAAACATTAATACTTGTGTGATTTGTAAACTAAATTAGAGTCCATAGTAAAGCCTCTTTATAATACTAGCTTGTTGGTTAATAGATGATCGTGGTTTCCCGATCATGAGCATTGAGATGTTGTTAACAACAGGCTCATATCATTAGGATAATGATATGATGGACATACTCCTATAGATAAGCGTAGCATTAAGATCAAGTCATTTCAATAGTTCGTTTGCTATAAGCTTTCTGATACATAGTAACCTAATTCCTTTGACCATGAGATCATGCTAATCACCATCACCGGAAGGATACTTTGATGAAATCAAACGCCACACCGTAACTGGGTGGCTATATAGGTGGCATTGAGTATTCGGAAGGTATGGGTTGAGGCACATGGATCAAGAATGGGATTTGTCCATCCATATGACGGATAGATATACTCTGGGCCCTCTCGGTGGAATGTCATCCAATTAGCTTGCAAGCATGTGACTGGTTCACAAGGGATCACATATCACGGGAACGATAAAAGAGTACTTATCGGTAACGAGGTTGAACTAGGTATGCAGAGATACCGACAATCAAAACCTCGGATAAGTAAACTATCGTGAGACAAAAGGAAATTGGTATCGTATGTAAGTGGTTCATTCGATCACAAAGTAATCATAGAAATATGTGGGAGCCATATGAATTTCCAGATTCCTCTATTGGTTATTGATCGGAGAAGTGTCTCGATCATGTCCGCATAATTCACGAACTATAGGGAGACACACTTAAGGATTCGATGTTGTTTAGTAGATATGGAATGTTAGTAGGGATACCGAATGTTGTTCAGAGTCTCGGATTGGATCCGGTATATCACGAGGAG
Organism: Avena sativa; assembly: GCA_916181665.1. Taxonomy (NCBI): domain Eukaryota; kingdom Viridiplantae; phylum Streptophyta; class Magnoliopsida; order Poales; family Poaceae; genus Avena; species Avena sativa. The sequence continues at coordinate 261,135,472 of OV702284.1, read as the reverse complement.
ATCCGTAATGGTCCGGAGAATAAGATTCATATAAGGAAAGTCCAATTTCGAAGTTCGGGAAAGTTTCCGATGGTTTCATCGGAGAGGTTCTAGAAGGGTCTAGAAGGTTCACCAGACCGGAAGGGGAATGGTCCATGAATGTGTCATGGATATGTGGAATGATTGGATCATATCCTAGGTCACTTGGTGTTGGCATTTGCAAGAGAGAAATAAAGCTCTAAATTGAAAGTCAAACAGGAAGTTTGAAAAGTCAAACTGGAACAATGGTTTCCTAGTGGGAGAAGAAATAAGTCCTTCTCTCAATCCAACTTGGGTTTGGGGTTGGATTCAGACCCACCCCTCCCAAGGCTGCCCCTACCTCTCATAAATAGAGGGGGAGGGCTGCCCCTACACCACAAGCCCTAGCCCCTCTCCACCCGAGCCGCCGCCGCTCACCGCTGCCACCGCTCGCCGACACCTCCTCCTCCCGGACTTCTAAACCCTAGATCTCCGGGAAACCCTAATCCACCATAACTCGCACCGGCTTCAGTGAAGCCCTGCGGGATCCTCCCTCTACTTCCGACACCACGCCGTTGTGCTGCTAGAATCACGAGGGGAGAATTACAACCTCCGCTGCCTGCTGGAACAAGGGAGAGGAAGGTCTTCATCGAGTACCAAACGTGTGACCGACTGTGGAAGCGTTGCCGGAACGCAGCGCCGGAAGGATCGTCTAGGCGATCTTGAGATCAGCAAGTGTACGACTACATCACCCACGAGAATATGCTCTCGTTAACCGCTTTGGCATCTTTGAGGGTGAGTGCTTCTATCGACTCGTTGCTACGAACCCCTACACTAGCGCTCAAGGTGACAGTGTGGGGTTATCTAGATTGGAAAGGCGGACTTTAAGGAGTGTTGTTATAGCCCTACCGATGATTAGAGTGTTCAACCGGAGAGTAGTTAAGAGTAGTATCATGAAGAGAGGATATTTATATGAGAGAGTGTTCACTACTGAAAGTATGATCCCTAGGCCTTGTTTCTAAACATTGAAACACCGTTTGCTACTAGATATGTTGCATGTTTGCTTGCTTCCTTCTTGTTGCCTTTAGTCTTTACCTCACCGTCAAGCTATTTTCTGGCATCGTTACAGCTTGTATTTCACTATCTCTTTGTCGAACTAGTGCACCTATACACCTGATAAGTGTATTGGGTGTGTTGGGGACACAAGAGACTTCTTGTATCTTGATTGCAGGGTTGCTTGGGAGGGAATACCTTTGACCACTTCCTCCCTGAGTTCGATAAACCTTGGGTGATCCACTTAAGGGAAACTTACTGATGTTCTACAAACCTCTGCACTTGGAGGCCCAACAACTGTCTACAAGAATAGAAGTGCGTAGACACTCTACAAAAGATCAAGCTAGTTTTTAGGTACCCATTTTTCAGTGGGTCCTCTTTTGTTAGCAACAAGGGTCTTGGGGACCCAAATAGACCAAGAAATATAACCATCATATGGGCCAACATATTGTGCATACACATCGCCATAAAAATCACGCATTAGAACATAGTGAGGGTTAGCACTTCCCGCAAAATCAGCATGAGACATAGTTTGCCACTTGTGGTCTTACTATCCACAATGGCCTTTTTTTCTCTTGTGCGGGCTTGGCCTTCTTCTTGTTGTTGTTCTTCTTCTTGGCTTTGGAGACAAAACCAATGCCCCCTTTCTCACCATTTGACCTTTGCTTACTCAAGAGGTCATTAATGGACTTGTTTCCTTTAGGAAAGGTGGCCTTAGCTAGCCCCCCCTTCAACCTATCATTTTCTTCAAGAATAGTTATACTACTAGAGGGAATGAAATTACTAGGTGAAGGTATATTAATCAATTGAGTTTGAAGCTTTTCATGGGAATTTTTGAGTGACAATAGTTCACTTTCCAATGCCTTGTGAGCCTTGTTAAGCAAACTAAAGTCCTCGGCAAGTTTTTCATGAGCCACACCAAACTCAATCTTGTCCTTTTTAGCCCTTTTATATTTAGCAATAGCAAGGTCACATTCCTTAATGAGTCTATTCACAATTAAATCATTAGCCCCATCAAGCCCATCAAGTTTTAGTTAAAGGGACAACCTAGTCTCTTGTTCTTTTTCTAGAGCATTATTTAGGGCTTCTACATCAATCATGTGTTCTCTTCCTAGTTTACATATTTCATCAAGAAGATCTTGGGTGTGAGAAAGTTGATCTAAGAGGTCCACAAAATGTCTTTTGTGTTCCCCTTGCAAGTTATTCATGAACTCATCAAAAGAAATTATTTCCTTTTTAACCTCAAGAGACATTTCATCATCATTTTCATCATTACTCAAGAGGGTGAGGTGAGATCATGAAGATACCTCTGTTCCTCTTGCCATAAGGCAAGTGACGTTCTTGTTGGAGAGATTCTCATTTGGGGAGTCGAAGAGGGAGAGTGTGGGAGTAGACATAGTGGCAAGAGCAGCCCCACCACTTGGCGTTCCCTCTTCATTATCTTCATTATCTTCATCATCGGAGGAGTATTTGGAGCTTGACGTGGAGCACTTCGTTGGAAACCCCAAGAGCAAAGTGTGATGAGCACAGCAGCAAGTCTTCCCTCAGTAGAGACCGAGGTTATCGAACCAGAAGGAGGAAGGAAACATCACACATGTGTTGCAAGCAATGCGGAGACCTGCACAACACAAACTCAAGACTTTGTCCCAACGAATCAGTGAGGTTGTCAAGCTCACCGGTTTGCTGTAACAAAGGATTAACTGTATGGTGTGGAAGGTAATGGTATGCAGCAAGTAAACAAGTAAGAGTGGAAGATGTATCAATGGTAAAGATTGGACCCGGGTCCATAGTTCACTAGAGGTGCTCTCCTTAGATAAACAACATGGCATGAAGGGTAAACAAATTACAGCAGGTCAATTGACAGGAACTGAGCAAGGTATAACAATGCAATTACTAGTTAGAAATATCCTATGAGATTCGATTGGGAAATACAACAAGATACATAAACCGCCATCCAACTGCATCTATGACTAGAAGTCCACCTTCAGGTTATCATTCGAACCCCCTCCAGTATTAAGTTGCAAGCAACAGGCAGCTGCTTTAAGCAAAGTGTGTAAGGTAAACAGTCCACATGTTCCATGAACAAGAGACCGTTGTTTTCTCCCTAGTAGCAACAACACCTCTACAACCGAAGAGATTTATGTCACTTCCCTTGGAAACTAGAGGCATGAACCCACTATCGAGCATAAATACCCCCTCTTGGAGTCACTAGCAACTACTTGGCCAAGATAGACTAACAACCGAGAGCATGCAAGATCACAAACAACACAGACATGATAGAATCATATAGACAAAACCATTAATCAAACCAACATAATAATCTCAATATCCATCGGATCCCCGCAAACACAACATGCATGATTACAAATAGATTAGATCTTGATCATGAACGGAGCTCACAAGATCTATACATGAAAGCACAAGGAGGAGATACAAACCATCTAGATACTACATGGACCCATAGTCCAAGGTGGAACTACTCACACATCATACCGGAGAGAAGGCCTCCGGGATGATCCCCTCCGGCAGGGTACCGGGAAGAACTTCAGATCCCCCCTGATCTAGGGACGACGGTGGCAGTGGATACACAAGGTTTCGTGGAATATTGATCGGGTACTTAGGGTTTCTGCATCGGGGGCTTCTTATAGGCGAAGGGGGAGGCCGAGGAGGTGGCCAGGGGCCCCACACCCTGCCTAGGCGCGGGGCAGGGCCCACCCACGCCTAGGGGGGTCTAGGCACCTTGGCCCACTTCTCCGTCTCCCCTTTGGACTTCTTGTTCCCCACGGAAAGTTATTGACTTCGACGTTTCTCCCGTCCAATTCCGAGAATATTTCCTTACTAGCTTTTCTGGAACCAAAAATAGCAGAAAACAGGAAACTGGCACTGTGGCAACTTGTTAATAGGTTATTACCAGAAAACATGTAAAAATCACCTCAAAGTGTAGACAAAGCAAAGCAAAGTAGATACTAAACAAGCATGGAGCATCAAAAATTATAGATATGTTTCCGACGTATCAAGCATCCCCAAGCTTAACTCCTGCTCGTCCTCGAGTAGGTAAGTGATAAAAAGAATAATTTTTGAGGTGACATGCACCCTCACAATAAATATCTAACCATTTGCAAGCATTGAAAGCTGGGATCAAAGAACTCTAAACATGTGCATGAAATATGGAGTTCTAACAATAGGACATAGTAACTATGCATGCAACATGAAAGGCTACAAACAAAGATCATGAATAACAGCATTGAAAAACGTTTGTTTGTTTCACATATAGAAAACATAGCATAGTGGAAACCAGCTTGTCCCTCATAGAGTAGAAAATAGATGCATAGGACACTTTGAAAGTTCACAAGGGTGACTAGAAACAAATAGCACAAGAACAAGTAATATCTCAATATGTGATACGCCCAATTTGCATCACCTTTATATATCATAATTTACCTCTATTCATTGATATTTGTCTTATTATGAGGTATTACTTATGGCTTTTCATCTGTTTATGCATGTTGGATGATTCCTGGAGGATGGACTATCGGAGTCTGGATTCTGATGGAAAAGAAGGCGTTTCGGTGCAATTTCGCGAACATCAAAAAAATACCAGAAAAATATGGAAACATATTATTTTACCAGAAGACGAAGGAAGCCAGAAGGACGGACGGAGATGGGCCTCAGCCCCCCCTAGGCGTGGGCCCACCTGACCCCCGCGCCTAGGGCAGGTGTGGCCCACCTGCCCGGCCTCCAACTCCGCCCCTTCGCCTATATATTCCCTACGGAACCCTAATACCAGGGGAGAAAACACAGATAGATTTCCGCCGCCTCTGGGGGACGGAAAACACCGAGAGAGAAAGATCTCTCTAGCAGACAGATTTTTGCCAGGGAAATTCCTTCCCGGAGAGGGGAGACCATCGCCATCAACACCATCATCAAGCTAGATTTCATCAGGATCATCCACACCATCATCTCCACCAACACCATCACTCTGTCCCGCTGTAACAATTGTGTTGGATATTGCTTTAGTTCGTTAGGGGAAACTTTCCCGGTGTTGATTACTATTGTAGTTGATGCTTATGAGTGGAACCATTGGATTATTGTTTATGTTCAGATTGTTATCCATTATCATATCATCTTTGATATTGATCCATATGATGTCTTGTGAGTAGTTCGTTTAGTTCTTGAGGACATGGGAGAAGTCATGTTGTTAGTAGTGAATCTGTGATGAGTTATTATTCAATGGTTTAGTATTTAAGTTGTGGTGCTATTCTTCTAGTGGTGTCATGTGAACGTCGACTACATGACATTTCACCATTTATGGGCCTAGGGGAATGCATTATGTATTTGTCTACTAACCGTGGGGTTGCCGGAGTGACAGAAACCTGAACCCCCGTTAGGACACCTTTGCACAAGGGAGCATAGGATCTCAGAGTTTAAGGCTGTGATTAGATTTATATCTAAATTACTTTCCTATAGTTACAGATGTTTGCAGGGGGTTTAATCACAAGTATGTATTAGTCCTAGGAAGGCGGTATGTTAGCACAGGTTCACCCACACAACACTTACAAACACCAGAGAAGAGTACTCAGCTATTTGAAGCGAAAGCACTTTACAGAATACCCATGTGTCCTCGAGAACGTTTGGTCCTTATAAGTATTTCCACTGGCTTGTCCTTTGCTAAGAAAGGATTGGGCCACTTGGTCCATTTGTTCGTTACTCTTGTTACTTTCTATTTGTTTTGTTGCCTTGTCAGAAAACCACAAAAAATCCGTTTGCTAAGTATTCACAGGGATTTCCTGCTCCATACCACTGTTCAGCACCTTCTGCTCCTCGTTGGGATCGACACTCCTATTTATCAAAAGTACTACGATACACCCCCTATACTTGTGGGTCATCAAGACTATTTTCTGGCGCCGTTGCCGGGGAGTGAAGCGCTATTGAAGAGTGGAATTGGTAAAGGAAACTTTTACTGTGAGTATTGCTTTTGTTACTGCTTGTTACTTTGTTTCCAATATGGATAACCCACTTGGTTTTCTGTTTGGGAAAACTACTACCGCTGCTAGGGTAGTAGATGAACCACTACCTGTTGATATAGATCCTTTTAAAATACCTACAAGTATTGTTAATCATGTTATGGATAATTATTATTTTGGGAATGGAACTGTCCATCCTGGTGATCACTTGCTTTTTCTCCATGAATTATGTGGGTTGTTTAAGTGTGCAGGTATCACAACTGAACAGGTGAAGAAGAAGTTACTCTCCATATCCTTGAAAGGGAGAGCTGAGGCATGGTATAAGCTGCTGAAGAATGGACAATCCATGGAATGGGAGGAGATGACTTCTCTCTTTTACTCTAAATTTTATCCTCCCAGTGAAATCCATAAGGATAGAAGTCTTATATATAACTTTTGGCCTCTTGATGGAGAGAGTACAACTCAAGCTTGGGTGAGATTGAAGCTACTAATGCTTAAATGTCCTATTCATGAACTCCCTAACAATATTATTCTCAATAACTTTTATGCTAGGCTTTATCTTCATGATAAAGAGTTACTAGATGCTTCTTGTGCTAGATCATTCACAAGTATGAAGGAAGAAGCTAAATGGGATCTCTTAGACCGTATTCAAGATAATACTAAGGCTTAGGAGAATGACAAAGGAAGAAAGTCAGGTATAAACTATGATTATGAATGCATTGATTCTTTTATGGGAACTGACAGCTTTCGTGATATTAGCAATGAGTTTGGTCTTGATTCCCAAAGTATTGCCAGCTATTTTAAGGCTTTTGCCGCTTACATTGAAATTCCCAAGAAGAAGTGGAATAGTACCATGCTCCTTATAAAGATGTTGTTAATCATGCTCCAGTTAGAAGTACTCAAGTTTGCACTACTAATCATATTGTGCCTGAACCCCATGTTGAGAAAATGCCTTTCCCAGCTAAGGTAAAGGAGTATTCTATGATTATTAGTGCAAATAACAAGGGTACAATGGAAACTGTGGAGCATGGTAAGCATTTGAGTGATGAACCTGTGGTAGCTATTGTGAAAGACACTGTCACTAGAAATATAGAGGATGAACATATTGTCTTATGTGAAGACACTTCTAATATTGTCTCTCATCCTGGTAAATTTAGAAAAGCTAGTGTCCCTGTGCTTTCTGTTAAAATTGGTGATTATTGCTACTATGGTTTATGTGATATTGGTGCTAGTTCTAGCGCTATTCCTTATGAGCTTTACAGGGAAAATATGCATGAGATTGGTCCTTGTGAGCTTGAGGACATTGATGTGGTTATCCACCTTGCAAATAAGGAAACCATTTGCCCCATTGGCATTTTAAGATATGTGGAGGTTCTTTGTGGTAATATTAAGTATCCTGTTGATTTTCTAGTGCTTAATTCTGCAGCTAGCAAAACTAGTCCTATCATTTTTGGTAGGACTTTCTTGAACACTTGTGGAGCTATTATAGATTGTAAGAAGGAGAAAGTTTTAACTAAGTTTGATGGAGATTCTTATGAGTTTAACTTTTCCAAATTTGCTAAAGCTCCTTACAAAAATAGCTTGCCTAATAAAGATTTCAGGATGGTACAACTTGCTTCTATTGATCCATTTTATGACCTTGCACCCCTTTTGGTGACTGTAAGTATGCTTATTCTGATGATAAAGTTGTTGCCAGTGAGAGTTATATTATCAAATTTATTCAAAGTGCTACTGAAAGTTATTTTGAGAGAGGGAAACATGGTTTTATGCATCTCAATGATGTTAAGTTTCCCCGTTTTATGTTGAAAGCTTTAAAGTTGCATCTGTTTTGTATTCCTATGCTTGTGGCCTTTTTTTCAACAATTCATTGTCTCATGATACCCCCATACATAGGAAGTGGGTTAGACTCAAGTGTGTTGGTTATTTGCTCCTTGATGCTCTCTTTCACTCCAGATATATACATCCTATGTGACCATCTTTGGAAGTTTCAAGCCTAACTTAAAGGCATTAAAGAAAAGTACTTGTTGGGAGATAACCCAAGAGTTTTGTCGAGTCTTGGAAGTTATTACCTCTGTAATAACCGCTCCTTATCCTTTTTGTTTTGGTTTTTGTGTCAAGTTCAACTACTTTTGTGAAGTAGAGGAGTTGTGAAAAGTGGTTGTCCTGGGACAGATTTTTGTGCTGCATTGTAAAAATTCGTGAGGGAGCTCAGTACTTCGGATGGAGCTGCATTTTTTTGAGATTGTTCTCCAAATTGTTACCCATCTTTAATCAGTTCTGCACTTTTTGATTTGAGCAACATAAGATCTTCGAAAAAATCAATCTTTACCTGCTGGTCTGTTTTGATAGATTTCTGCCATCATTTGCATTTGCCTCTTACAGAAGCTTTTGTTTTGATGGGTTTTCAGTTGAAGTTTCTACCAAAGGTTTATTGTTTTTGCTTACACTAATGTTTTCATTGAGTTTGTGCAAGGGTTTTGTAAAAAGGAAATTCTCAGGAGAAAGAGAGAAGGAATCTGCAGAGTTCGTCTTTGAATAGGTAAAAGATGGTGAAAACAGAAGGTTCGTGAAACCCCAATTTTTTCATATTTTTTATGTTTTTAATACATAAGGGAAGTTATGAGATGAAACTGAAGAGGAAACGGAGCCCGGGGTGGACAAACCCACCCCAGGCACGGGCCCAGCCTGGCCGCGCCTAAGGGGGGGTGTTCCCCCCTCAAACTCCGTCTCCGCCTCGTTTCCGTGTCAAAACCTTCCTTATGCATTGAATCTTCGTAATATATAACCCCTCGGATCCCCCGAGGTTCGTGCATCGTGTTCTCGTTGTGTTTTCGTTTCGATCTGTTTCTGTCAGGAAATCTTCTCAAGCTCAGAGCACCATGGCCTCCGCCAACGACAAAGGCAAGAAGCCCGAAGAAGAAGAACCTCAAGTTTCCAAGGAGGAGGAGATCCCGGAAGGATATGAAGGTGACATGGAGGAGGACAAGCAACATGATACCCGTTCTACCGTCGCAAGCATTGGTTTGGTGGCACTAACGACCAAGCTTAAGAAGACAACACAGATGTCTACAGGAGGGAAACCTCCACGTCTCTTCTACAATCCACAGCCATCTCCTCCACGTAACAAGAGACTCTTCCATACACTTATACATGAATATCAATATCAAAATGTGCCCAAAGGAAATTTGCCTTCGGACAATGCAGAGAAGGATCATGCTAGGGATGAAGAGTGGGGAAAGAACAACAAGGACTGGGATTCTTGGACTAACATGATCATGAACCGTATAGAGCAAAACTCGGAGCTAATATTTACTCTTACTTTTGAGTTCGAGCAACTAAGGAAGTTGATTGAGGAGCTTATCAAGAGAACACCACCACCACCAATTTGGCATCCCCTTGGCTTGTTCCAATCTTGGGGGAGTGCCGCGGTATCACCACCACTATCTATTACTTTTTACCTTTTTAGTGGATTCATATCTGTGGTAGAGAGGTTATATTATAGTTTGGTTTGCATGTGGAAATATCTCTCCTTTAGTTGATTATCTATGTATAGCTTGGTGTGAGTGCCTTTATTGAATATTAATGAGAAGTCTCATCTTTTACTTTTTTGCACTTCTTATTTTAGTTCGCAATCTCTATTATATGATGGATCTTGTTGATCAGTATTGGCACCACTCTGGGATCATCAAGTGGATCTAAATTGGTTTTGCCAAACCGAGTTCTGGTCAGTAGCATTACTATGAAAGAAAAAGAAAGAAAGAAAAATCTTATAGGTATTTGGTATCATTTGTTTTCTTTCTTGTTGGGTCATAAGCTTAGTATTCTTTATTTAAGATTCTTTTGTGTTTACAAGGAAGATTGCATGTTTGGCTTTATTACTTGTATGTTTGCTTGTTGCTTTCAACTCTCTTGCTTGCTGCCCAGCCTTGCTAGCCAAAAACCTATTTTGAGAAGGCATACTTCTCATATTTCGAAAATCTTTTGAACAAAAAAAGGTAGCTTTTGCTATTCCTGGAAAATTCTCAAGCTTCATCTACCTTTCGAAGTAAAAAGTATTTTGTTATGTGAAAACTAGTTAGTAAAGCTCTCACGAACTTGATGGCACACTTTATTACTTGCCCCTAATAAACTTGAACCATTGTGGACATCAAAGTTGTATATGCTTGCATCTATACGTTGGAATTAGCAGAACCGTGCTGTCATGGGGAACGTTTTCAACATTGCACTTGTACTCTATACATAGTTGATATCGTGATATTTTGTCTATGGATGTCAATGGTGTGAAATAAAGAGGGAACTTGTAAGTCCATGGAGTTTGTATTCTGTGTTAGAGAAACGCCTGGGCCGCTAGCCTAAGCCATGCTAAATCATGGTGGAAACTTGCAGCATCACCATAGTGAGTCATATATGAAGCATCCTCTATAAAAAGCTATACACATGGTAAATAAAAAGATTGCTGAGATGCTCATTGTCTGCTTGCCTTGTCATTTTGGTTATGGGAAAGCTCCTGTACCATGTGAAAGGGGTACCCCGTTGGCGGTTCTCAATGATATGCAAATACTTACAATGACAAGAACTTACCTGGACCCAAAGTTGAGTATGCATGAGGAGTGGCCCTCATACTCAAGGGACATGAGATTACCAACTTATATTTCGCCAAGCATATACTCCATCTTTGTTCACTTTAACCTTAATCATCTCAAGATGCTTATGATAGGGGCAGTGAGGGCTCAAATCTAGTAAGTACCATAATCTTTTGGAAGCTCTTTAAGACTTGTAATCCCTGCTACCCTCTAAGAAGGGACCTTTCTCCTAGTTACCAGTTGAGTTAGTAAACCTACTTCCTCTCTATCTCCAGCAAGCATTGTGTTGTTGTGTTTCAAGCATTCATATGGTGATTTATTCAATCATGTTCTTTATCTTCCTTGTTTGCACAAAATTCTTATCTATTGAGTATTACTTTGAAAGCCTTCACTTGTGAAAAACCTTTTTGAGCAAAGAGTGTTCCTATTTCGAAACCTCTACAAAAAGCCTTTGTGAAACGGTTTGCCAGGTGTTCTTTGACCAAGAACAAGTTTGACAATTCCAATTATGATTTATCTTTATGCATCTCTATTGTGACTGTTGTACTTGGCTGCAAGCTAAGTTATATAATGGTGAGTTGCTTTCTTTTATGAGTTGTGCAATGGTAAGTGTGATGCTTCTTATTCGTATTCTTTTATCGAAACTTCACTCCATAAACATGTGGACATGTTTACTGAGCTCAGTATTCTCTTCGGAACAAGTGAAGTATAAGCTTGCGGGAGTTGATACGCCCAATTTGCATCACCTTTCTATATCATAATTACCTCTAATCATTGATATTTGTCTTATTATGAGGTATTACTTATGGATTTTCATCTGTTTATGCATGTTGGATGATTCCTGGAGGATGGACTATCGGAGTCCAGATTCTGATGGAAAAGAAGGTGTTTCGGTGCAATTTCGCGAAGATCAGAAAAATACCAGAAAAATATGGAAACATATTATTTTACCAGAAGACGAAGGAAGCCAGAAGGACGGACGGAGATGGGCCTCAGCCCCCCCTAGGCGTGGACCCACCTGACCCCGCGCCTAGGGCAGGTGTGGCCCACCTGCCGGGCCTCCGACTCCGCCCCTTTGCCTATATCTTCCCTACGGAACCCTAATATCAGGGGAGCGACCACAGATAGATTTCCGCTGCCTCTGGGGGGCGGAAAACACCGAGAGAGAAAGATCTCTCTGGCGGACAGATTTCTGTCGAGGGAATTCCTTCCCAGAGAGGGGAGACCGTCGCCATCAACACCGTCATCAAGCTAGGCTTCATCGGGATCATCATCATCATCCACAACATCATCTCCACCAGCACCATCACTCCGTCCCGCTGTAACAATTGTGTTGGATATTTCTTTAGTTCGTTAGGGGAAACTTTCCTGATGTTGATTAATATTGTAGTTGATGCTTGTGAGTGGAACCATTGGATTATTGTTTATTGTTCAGATTGTTATCCATTATCATATCATATTTGATCTTGATCCATATGATGTCTTGTGAGTAGTTCGTTTAGTTATTGAGGACATGGGAGAAGTCATGTTGTTAGTAGTGAATCTAAGATGATTTATTATTCAATGGTTTAGTATTTAAGTTGTGGTGCTATTCTTCTAGTGGTGTCATGTGAACGTCGCCTACATGACACTTCACCATTTATGGGCCTAGGGGAATGCATTGTGTATTTGGCTATTAATAGTGGGGTTGCCGGAGTGACAGAAACATGAACCCCCGTTAGGACACCTTTGCACAAGGGAGCGTAGGATCTTAGAGTTTAAGGCTATGGTTAGATTTATATCTTAATTACTTTCCTGTAGTTACGGATGTTTGCAGGGGGTTTAATCACAAGTATGTATTAGTCCTAGGAAGGGCGGTATGTTAGCACAGGTTCACCCACACAACACTTACAAACACCAGAGAAGAGTACTCAGCTATTTGAAGCGAAAGCACTTGACAGAATTCCCATGTGTCCTCGAGAACGTTTGGTCCTTATAAGTATTTCCACCGGCTTGTACTTTTCTAAGAAAGGATTGGGACACTTGCCCAGTTTGTTCGTTACTCTTGTTACTTGCTCTTTGTTTTGTTGCCTTGTCATAAAATCACTAAAAATCTGTTTGCTAAGTATTCACAGGGATTTCCTGCTCCATACCACTGTTCAGCACCTTCTGCTCCTCGTTGGGATCGACACTCCTATTTATCGAAAGTACTATGATACACCCCCTATACTTGTGGGTCATCAATATGCATCAATCAATAAGCTTTGGAATACTGCACACAAAATGGCAACTATGCTCTCTTATTGATGCCTAAAGATAGAAGGTGGAGACTCAATAATTGTGGAAGAAAGGCCTTTTGTAAAGGAAGCAGGGATTTCAAGTTTCAAAAAGAGCTTCCAAAAATTATGGTACTTGTTAGCTTTCAGCCCTCATTGCCCCTATCATAAGCATCTTGAAGTGATTAAGGTTAAAGTGAACAAATATGGAGTATATGCTTGACGAAGTATAAGTTGGCAATCTCAAGTCCCTTGAATATGAGGGCCACACCTCATGCTACTCAACTTCAGTCACCTGTAAGTTCTTGTCATTGTAAGTATTTGTATCATAGAGAACCGCCAACGGGGTACCCCTTGCATATGGTACAGGAGCTATCCCATAACCAAAATGACAAGGCAAGCAGACAATGAGCATCTCAGCAATCTTTTTATTTACTATATGCATATCTTTTTATTGAGGATGCTCCACAGATAGTTCACTATGGTGATGCTGCAAGTTTCCACCATGATTAGGCATGGCTTAGGCTAGCGGCCCAGGCGTTTCTCTAACACAGAATACAAACTCCATGGACTTACAAGTTCCCTCTTTATTTCACACCGGTGACATCCATAGACAAAAGAGCATGATATCAACTGAGTACAAAGTACAAGTGCAATGTTGAAAACATTTCCCTTGACATCACGGTTCTGCTAATTCCAACGTATAAGTGCAAGCATATACAACATATATGACACAATGGTTCAAGTTTATTAGGGGCAAAGAATATAAAGTGTGCCATCAAGTTTGTGAGGGCTTTAATCACTAAGTTTTCACATAACAAAATAGTTTTTAATTGGAAGACAGCTGAAAAGAAGAATATACTTGGAATGGTGTAACACAGCATGCATACGAGTTTATAGTGGACACTTTGGAATAACTTGGTTTCTTGGGAGTTGGAAGCATGAGTAGAACTTACTCATACAAGTGGAGGCTAGCAAAAGACTGGGAGCAACCAACTAAGAGAGCATAATGGCCATAATCATGCAGAGCAACAAAACATTACTAATCAAAGCATAGAGTGGTACTGCAAGCCAAGGACTAAATGATCATAGAGGCTATGGTGACTTTGTGAGAGTCATAACATGGTGTAAGCATGTGCCAAGTCAACCCTAACAAAGCATCAAAGGAGAATACCACAATACTATGCTTTTTGCATGCTAAAACAACGCATAATTTCTTCAAGGCACACTAAGCAATCCCAATTGTTTGGAACAAGACATACTATAGAAATAATCACTAAGCATAAGGTTAAAACAACACCTAGCATGTCATGCTAAAGTCTAAGTCACAGTCAATGCAAGCTCCTCTTGCACTTACAAGCAAGAACTTACTACTCCTTTCCAACACCAAGCAACTTATTTGTAAATCAACGCAGTGAGAACGGGGGTCCAAACACTTTATTCAAGTGAACTAAACAACCTAAGAAAAGCAAACAAAAACTAAGACGCTCCAAGAACAACACAACTATGCATGAAACAATAAAAATGAAGTGTCTAAACAGACCTGAGCTTGTTATTGATGATGAAGGGGATGCCTTGGGCATCCCCAAGCTTTGATGCTTGTACCTATTGGATATTTCTTGAGGTTACAACATGGTGGCATCCCCAAGCTTGAGATTTTGTCCATTCTTCATCCCATTGCATCATTCTCTCTCTACACCTGAAATTTTTCCTTCATACAAAACTTCACACAATCTTCATTAGCAACAATAGTTTATTCAGAAGATATTAGACCCCTGTCAAAGCTTTGGAACAGCAAGGCTTTTCACTAAAAACACAAACTACTGTAATAACTCCTTCAAAAAGATCAATTCACCTAAAAATAACTCAAAAATAATCAATAAGAAGCAAATGCAAATAATGACAGAAATCTGTCAAAACAGACCAGCAGGTAGAAACCGATTTTTTCGAACATCTTTTGTTGCTCAAATCAAAAAGTGTTGAACTAACCAAAGTTATGTAACATACTGGGGGATTTACCTGTAAATTTTGAGCTCAATCCGAGTTACAGAGACTACTCACGAATTTTTTTGTGGAGGACAGAAATCTGTTTCGGGACAGCAACTCCCCAAATTTTACTTCCCTCTCATTAGAGGTCATTCTTGGCACAAAAAGCAAATAAAAAGGATAAGGAGAGGTCATTACTGAAGTAATAACTTCCAAGACTCAAGGAAACTCTTGGGTTATCTCCCAACAAGTACTTTTCTTTAACGCCTTTAAGTTAGGCTTGATAGTTTGAGAAGATGCTCACATAAGAAATATGAACTGAAGTAAAAGAGAGCATCAAGAACCAAATTCAAAACACATTTAAGTCTAACCCACTTCCTATGCATATGAATCTTGTAAAGAAACAAGTCATTAAATCACAAAGCACCAAACATAGGAAAGCAAAACAAGTGCAACTTTAAGACTTTCAGCACGTAGAGAGGTGTTTCAGTACCATGAAAACTTTTACAACCATATTTTCCTCTCTCATAATAATTTTTATTAGCATCATTAATAAACTCAATAATATAGCTATCACATAAAGCATGATTTTCATGATCTACAAACACATAATTTATATCAAGCTCAAAAATAGTGGGATTAAAACCTTCACAGGTTTTACCCAAAGTAGATATTTCAAAAAGATCCACAGGAACATAACATTCATCCTCCCTTGGTAAGCATGGGATAGAATCAAATAATGTAAGGGATAAAGAGTTACTCTCATTAGAAGGTAGGATTGGGTAGATAATCCATTCTTCCTCCTTTTGTTCATCACTCCCCCCCCTCTTTTTCATCTAATGAGCTTCCAGTTTCAGTAATTTCTTCTTCCATAGGCTCCTGCAAGGCATTAAACTCTTACATATGTGGAAAGCATCTATTAAGATATTCAAGAATATAGCTATTTTCTTCATTGTAATTATCAAAGCAAAATTTAAGTATCTCCAAAACCTCACATTCATAAGGTGCATCAACAGTATTTTCAAGCAAACTGGCAAGTTCAAATGCACCCTTGAAAGCAATAAATTCTTCAATTTGTTTCACATCATAAAAGTCATAATTTCCTTTAACATAAGAAGATATGGTAACATTATCATTATACTCACATTGAAAAGGTAGGTGTTTATACCTCCTACAACAACAAGACTTATCAAAGCAATAAGTAACATTATAAGTAGAGCACACGTCTCTAACAATAGTATTTAACTTATCAATTTGTTCCCATAAGTTTTTCCCTTTTTTTGGCAAACGGTGCTCCTTATAATAATACTTTTGTTCTTCCGTGAACCCACCTTGCCAATAAGAACTAGTTTCAAAGAAACCATCCATTGATAGAAAGCATGACCAAGCAAGGCAATAACAGACCAGCACCTAGAGTAGGAACTAATTTTTGTGTGTTTTTGAATAAAGAAAGTAAACCAAACTAGACTAATTTTTTGGGTTTTTTTGAAAAGAGGCAAACAAAACCAAGCAAAAGAAACTAAGAAAACTAAAAACAAAGTAAAGAGAAAGGAAGTGGAGGACTCCCCTTGTGAAGACGTCCTTAGCCTCCCCGGCAACGGTGCCAAAAAACTTGTTGGTGCTTGACGTGGAGCACTTCGTTGGAAACCCCAAGAGTAAGGTGTGATGAGCACAACAGCAAGTCTTACCTCAGTAGAGACCGAGGTTATCGAACCAGAAGGAGGAAGGAAACGTCACACGGGTGTTGCAAGCAACGCGGAGACCTGCACAACACAAACTCAAGACTTTGTCCCAACGAATGAGTGAGGTTGCCAAGCTCACTGGTTTGCTGTAACAAAGGATTAACTGTATGGTGTGGAAGGTAATGGTTTGCAGCAGGTAAACAAGTAACAGTGGAAGATGTATCAATGGTAAAGATTAGACCTGGGTCTATAGTTCACTAGAGGTGCTCTCCTTAGATAAACAACATGGCATGAAGGGTAAACAAATTACAGCAGGGCAATTGACAGGAACTGAGCAAGGTATAACAATGCAATTACTAGTTAGAAAGATCCTATGAGATTCGATTGGGCAATACAACAAGATACATAGACTGCCATCCAACTGCATCTATGACTAGAAGTTCACCTTCAGGTTATCATCCGAACCCCCTCCAATATTAAGTTACAAGCAACAGATAACTGCTTTAAGCAAAGTGTGTAAGGTAAACAGTCCACATGTTCCATGAACAAGAGACCGTTGTTTTCTCCCTAGTAGAAATAACACATCTACAACCGAAGAGATTTATGTCACTTCCCTTGGAAACTAGAGGCATGAACCCACTATCGAGCATAAATACCCCCTCTTGGAGTCACTAGCAACTACTTGGCCAAGATAGCTACTAATAACGGAGAGCATGCAAGATCACAAACAACACAGACATGATAGAATCATAAAGACAAAACCATTAATCAAACCAACATAATAATCTCAATATCCATCGGATCCCCGCAAACACAACATGCATGATTACAAATAGATTAGATCTTGATCATGAACGGAGCTCACAAGATCTATACATGAAAGCACAAGGAGGAGATACAACCATCTAGCTACTACATGGACCCATAGTCCAAGGTGGAACTACTCACGAATCATGCCGGAGAGAAGGCCTCCGGGATGATCTCCCCTCCGGCAGGGTGCCGGGAAGAACATTAGATCCCCCCCGATCTAGGGACGAGGTGGCGGTGATTACAGAAGGTTCCATAGAATATTGATTGGGTACTTAGGGTTTCTGCATCGGGGGCTTCTTATAGGAGAAGGGGGAGGCTGAGGAGACGGCCAGGGGCCCCACACCCTGCCTAGGCGCGGGGTCGGGCCCACCCGCGCCTAGGGGGGGTCTGGGCACCCTGGCCCGCTTCTCCGTCTCCCTTCTGGACTTCTTGTTCCCCATGGAAAGTTATTGACTTTTACGTTTGTCTCGTCCAA
This sequence comes from Avena sativa, assembly GCA_916181665.1. Taxonomy (NCBI): domain Eukaryota; kingdom Viridiplantae; phylum Streptophyta; class Magnoliopsida; order Poales; family Poaceae; genus Avena; species Avena sativa. The sequence continues at coordinate 261,117,667 of OV702284.1, read as the reverse complement.
TTCCGAGAATATTTCCTTACTAGATTTTCTAGAACCAAAAACAGCAGAAAACATGCAACTTGCACTATGGAAACTTGTTAATAGGTTAGTACCAGAAAACATTTAAAAAGCACCTCAAAGTGTAGACAAAGCAAATTAAAGGAGATACTAAACAAGCATGGATCATCAAAAATTATAGATACGTTTCCAACATATCAGTATTCTTCATGAGTGATCAACACAATTTCACCCGACTTCTTGTTGATGGGCTTCTTCTTGATGAAGGGTTTCTTGTAAGGAGCTTTGGAAGTTTTCGTCAACACAAGTTTACCCCCATTATCTTCTCTCTTCTCATAGGGACAACCCGCCAGAAAGTGATAGCGGTCACCCCAATTGAAGCAAGTTCTCATTTTAGTGACATTTTCTCTTCTTCCATTTGGGTTTCTTCTTCGTTGCATTTCCATCTTGGCCTTGGCGGGGTTCTTCCAAAAGTTCTTTGCATAGAAAGCCATATATTCACCATGAGCAATCTTGACATCATCAGGGTGGCTCATGGAGAGGCCTTCATCACTATCATCTTAATCCCCATGTTCCACAACTTTCACCTTCAATGCAAGGTTGACAACATTGCTCATTCCAAGGGCTCGAGCACGGGAATCTTTGGCATTCTTGGCGGCAACCTTGAAAGATGCCATCTCTTGCATAAATTCATTGGAGGTCATGAGGTGGTAGTTGTGTCTTCCTTGTAGGATCTTCAAGTCGGTGGGCTTAAAGGGCATGAGTGCACTCACATATTTCCTTTTTATCCAAGCATCATCCACATGTGAGGCACCCACATTCCTAAAAGCGATGGAGGTGGTCTTGAGCCTACGGTACATGTCTTCATGATCTTCACCTTCCTTCATATAGAAGCCTTCGGCTTCATTTCTTAGTGCATCATACCGGTTCCTTCTCATGCTCTCATTCCCAACAAACAACACTGTGAGAGCATCCCAAGCTTCCTTGGCGGTGTTAAGGTGCTCAATGTGTGGGTAATCCTTTGTATCTAATCCTTGTTGAATCATGTGCAAGGCGGTGGCATTGAGTTGACTATTAACAACTTCTCTTTTGGTCAAGTTGTTTGGATCCCTAATATAGAGTCCTTGTTCGATGATGTTCCATAGTTCAATGCAAGAGCTGTGCACATGAGTTTTCATTAGAGATTTCCATTGAGCAAAAGTAGATGCTTCTAGCTTTGGTGGGTCTCCTCTATTGTTTGTATGAGGGTGAGGAATTGGAGGGTCGGGAGTGTACCATCCATGAGAGTCATGGTGCTCTCCCTTCCCACCATCCCTTTTTGTGGAGGAATAAATGTTGTCTTGATTATCCCCCACCACCTTACCCGTGGGTGATGCCGGGGCATTCTCTTTGGGTAATGGTGGAAGTTCCTCTTGAGGAGAAGGGGATGATGAGCCACCTTTATCTTTAACAAGTTGCTCAAGTAACTTGTGCAATTGTTTGATATCGTTGGCCATGGTGGAGCTCAATCTTGTTTCCAAGTTATTGAGATCCTCCATGGTCACCGAGGCGGTAGACTCACCATCCACTCCCCCTTCTCTGCTACCCATATACTCTTAGGCGGTAAAGCCTGAATAAAGAGCCAATGCTCTGTTACCAATTGAAAGGATCGTATGGGCACCTAGAGGGGAGGTGAATAGGTGCTACTTCAAATTTTCTTCTTCTTAAAATTAGGGTTTGACAAGAAAGGTAAATTCTCTAGATTATGCAACTAAGGTGAATTTACCTATATGTTAAACAAGCAACAACTAGCACAACACTAAGCAAGAACAAGTAAGTAAAGTGCGGTAAAGGATAGAAGTAACCAAAGTGGTGGACGCGGAGACACAAGGATTTGTTTCCCGTAGTTCCTTCCTTTTGAGGGGAAGTATGTCTATGTTTGGAGAGGGGGTGGTTTCAAACCACCAATGCCACGAAAGGCCTCCCTTGTTCTCCGATGAACCTCACCCCAAGGGGGTTCGATTCACCTTCCACTATATCTTCAACCTTCGAGGTGGAAGCCGACACCTTTACAACGAGTTTGGGGCACACATCCACAACTTAATTAGGGGCTCCCAAATACAAGCAAGCTGTCAAAACAATCAAAGACAAGCTTGTAAGAACCAAATCAAAGCTAAGGTTTCCAAAGAAACACTAGAGCATGGGGGCCCTCAAGTGAATGAGGGCGAAATGAAGATCTCTCTTGGTGAAGAAGTAGATCAAGGCCTCCTCCTTCGATTCTCCAAAGATCAATGACTTTGGATGGTTGGATGAAGAGATCTTGTTGATTTGGTGACTCTAATGGAGGTAGTGTTCTTGAGTGGGTCGAGTAGTTGGAGGAAGGGCATAAGGTCCCCTATTTATAAGCAGCCCCCCTCCACGAACCGTTTTCTGACCTTTGGAGAAAAGTCAGACCGGAGACTCCGGCATGCACACCGGAGGCTCCGACCTACACACCGGAGACTCTGGCCTACACTGGAGATTCTGGTCCATCTCCGGTCTAGCCTTTGGACCAGCCTACTGATTGACCAGGACCTGTCACGAGCCAAGTGGTCCGAAGACTTCGGTCCAGCAGCACCGGAGACTCCGGAGTAGTATCCGGACCTGGCTCTGGACCCCCTCACAGACTGTCCCAGCCAGGATCCTGATGCCTCCACTGGGACTCCTGCGGAAACTCCGGTCCACACCGGAGACTCCGGTCCAGCCAGACCGAAGACTCCGGTCTGGAATTTCCAAAACCATGTCAAACCTGTAGGAATCTTTCCATAGTGCGAGGGTTCTTTTCACTTAGCATTATAACAACCTGTGGACAGTAACAAACTGTAAAATGATGTACTTGTTGTTAACGAACACCAAAAGTGATTATAACAGTAAATGTCCTTTCACCCGGGCATTTGCTCGGGCAATAGGGATGTTTGGTCCGCCGCTGACTAGAATCACAGAACAAGAGAGACCAAGTGCCTAGGAAGGCCTTGTACAACTCCAAAAAATAATCAAGGAAGAGGTTTATGTTCCCACTTGGGAGAAGAGCAAATCTCATAGATTCATTCTCAAATTATGTCTAATCCTATATCTGAGCCAACTAGGGATTATTTATAGTACCAAGGTGAAGGGGTGAGTTGATAAGATTCCATGGCAAAGGGCCAATTCTGCACATAGATATGCACCTTAGCGGTGGTACCGGCCCTCCTAGCGGTAGTAATGGCCGGAGTTCTTCAGTAGCTCGTCAATGTTGTGGCAGTAGTATCGTTCCTAGGACCGGTAGTACCGGGTGATACCTCGTGGTAGTATCGACCCAGTTCTATCCTAGTACCGCCAAAATAGCGTGGGGTATTTTGTGAGCAAACGGGCTACTGGCGGTACTATGACAGAAGTGTCAACGATGGTACCGGTGTATATTTGCACGTGGCTATAGTAACGGTTTGGCATGGGGTAGTATCAGGCCTAGAGGCTGTGGGTTACGTTGGGCGGCTTGGAGGAGCAAGGCCGATAGTATCGGTCCTGGAGCTTTCCCCTTCTCCTCTTCTTATTCTTTTTCTTGGTTGCTTTCGATGACTCGGTCCAACTGAGGTGGTTCTTGGAGATTGTACATGATCACGCGTAGCATATCAGAATTAAGTAGCAATCCATCCAATGAAGAGTCAAAGTCACACCAAGTTAGGACCGAGAAACATTATCATATAAAATCATGGCTCATGCTCGAGTCATGGGTCCACTTAGGTAACTTGATAGTGTTTCTATAGATATGGACGTAGGACGTTTTACATAAATATGAGTTGTCTACTCTAAGTTTCATGAATGGTTTTTTATCCACTAAGTCTTCATCGAGCAATGATACTTCATGGCTTGTCCACATCTAATATAAATAAATATGCGAGGGTCATGGTTTACGCAATAAGTCATGGATCCACTTGGGAGACTTGATCGTATTGCCCTAGGTATGGACATAGGGCGTTTCACATAAATATGGGTTATCTAGTCTAAGTTTCATGAATGATTTTTGATCCACTGAGTCTGCATCGAACAACGATACTTCATGGCTCGTCCACATCTAATATAAATATACGAGAGTATCGTATGAGAACAACCATAGATCAGGTGGATACCTCGTAGAGGAACGGATATTTGATTGACTTTATAGTATCAAGGTTGTAATTTCCTATACTTATTGTGCAAGTATGCGCTCGTGTTCCACTACAACAATGCATGTGGCCTTTGGTGCTTTTGCATGTCAAGAAAAGTTGTTCTTGACTATTCTCGATGGTGTGAGGGGTCAGGATCCCTACTTCAAGTGCAAGAATGATGCCACCGGTAAGATTGTCTTGACTTAGTGTAAAAGTTCTGCAAAACAGTGGTTGCGGTGTTCGACAAAGTTTACCTGATACAACCAAATGCCCCCCACACTATATGGCAATAGTTCATCAACGAGTTAAGTGGTTTTCCGGGATGCTTGCACTGGGAGTGGAAGAAATATACTTTTACTTGGCAAGGGAAATATAGCGGACATGTGGATGGGTCACAATCATATTTGAGGATGTCGCATTACAAGATCTTTGAATTTGTCACTATGTTAGCTTGCAGAAGACAATGGTTTAGAGGTTCAGTATAAGATCAATGGCCAGGCGTACGACAAGAGGTATTATCTAGATAATGGAATCTATTATGAGTGTTCAATATTTGTGAAGACAATCCATAACCTTGAAGAAGAAAAATATGACAGGTTTGCATAAGAACACGAGACTTATAGGAAAATGTTGAGCAAGCATTGATGCGCTCCAATCTCGGTGGCCAACACCCTGCTAGAACATAGAGCTATGGGACCATGTGGGAAGGGATGACAATTTATGTAACCATGTACAACATGTTCACTAAAGACAAGCCTGATGATAACCTGTTTGATGAAGATTGACAATTTCATAATGAATTGGCACCGTTTGAACAGTTACTCCTTGTATATCATGAGACACGTGATCAAAATACTCACAATTAACTTCAAACGGGTTTGATTGAGCATACCTGGACTCACGTAGGAAACAACTAGTCATATCTTCTTATTTTATTTGTTTTTATTTGCTTCTAAACTTTGTTTATTGTGAACTATGTTTTTTATTTGCCTCGTGAATTATTTAAATTTATTTGATTGTTGCTTTTTTTAGGGATATTTTATTGTTGCTATTTAAAGACTAGCATAATACCCGTGCGTTGCTACGGGCTATAATAAACTTTTTTATTTGATCTACTCTTCCTATATTATATAAACGAAGAAGGTGAGTTTTGCTACGGGCTATAATAAACTTTTTTATTTGATCTACTCTTCCTATACTATATAAACGAAGAAGGTGAGTTTGCTTGAATTAGATGTACACCGTATCTAAATAGAATAGATGTTACTCCCTCTGTCTCAAAATAGATGTCTTAAATTTGTCTAAAATTGGATAAATCTAGACACTATTTAGCACATAAATTCATCCAAATTTTAAAAAACTCAAGGCAATTATTTTGAGACCGAAGAAGTAGTAAGAATGGAGAAGTTTCAACAAGGAATCTTCCCATATGCTTTTTATTCAACTTTTCTCTACCTGCTATGCCGGATCTGCTGAATTCTACACCATCTACTGACTATCATATTACCAAACTTACAACATCCACCATCTCCAAACTTGGCACATCTAACTCAAAGGACATCAATTCACTTGTGTCCCGCCAAGTTCTTTAACTTGAACTAAAAGGATTGCATCAGTTATTCCTAACAGAAAGAAAGGCACAACCAATTGAAAGGACATCAATCCATCGGGTTCAGGTATAATTGTTCCTGAGGACTGGCTTTATTCTCATGCGGACAGTGTTACCATCAGTGCAACATCAGATAGCAAGAACCGATGAGAGAAATCTGCAGAGCGGTTTCTGACCAGTTTTGTTTCAAATCAAGATTATGTTATTAAACATTACTCGTACAAAACTGTTGCAAAAGGAATGGGGCTTATGCCTGGTAGGCAATCAGAGTAACACTTCTGATAAGACATGTGAAGCCACACGATTGAATAGAAAATAAGGTTCAGAGAGCCTCCCCTTATTCCCCATCCACCGTCCTCCTTCATTCCTAGCGTGGCCGCCAGTAGTATTCGACCTACCACGCGAGGCCGCTTCCCACCGCGCACCATCCGTCTTTAGACTCTGGCGCCATCGGCACTGGCCGAAGGAAAGCGGCGACTCTAGTGTGAAGAGATCGAGGGGAGGGGAACCTGCCTCGCGAGGCCGCTTCCAACCGCACCATCCATCTGCCTGTACTCCGGCGCCGTCGGCACTGGCGGGGGAGCGGTCGAGGGGGAGAACCATGGTCGGGATTACGGGAAGGGGCAGTGGCGGCCGGTAGGGGGTGCGGGGCGCGGGGCCCTTCTCCCACGGCCAGCGGCACAGCAGGGCAGGCCGAGGTGGGCTCGCGGAGGGGCAATAGATTCCGCGATGAAGAGCTTGCCGACGGCGATCGTAAAATGGTCAATATGTACTCACACACCTACAAAACCATATGTTGTAATTTGTAGCACTCAAAAATAATTTATATTTCACTTTGTTCTATCCAAAATATTTTAGTTCTTCAGATTGGGTACGTAAAAAGTTAAAATAATTAATTTAGAAGGATGCTACATTAACATGCATATGCGTATTGTTGCCAACTCGTGCATATGCACTTTATCAAGTCAAATGCCTAGTAAGAAGATTAACAAAATCCCCAGTAATGCATAAGTAATCAGCCTATACTCACACACCTACAAAACCATATGTTGTAATTTGTAGCACTCAAAAATAATTTATATTTCACTTTGTTCTATCCAAAATATTTTAGTTCTTCAGATTGGGTACGTAAAAAGTTAAAATAATTAATTTAGAAGGATGCTACATTAACATGCATATGCGTATTGTTGCCAACTCGTGCATATGCACTTTATCAAGTCAAATGCCTAGTAAGAAGATTAACAAAATCCCCAGTAATGCATAAGTAATCAGCCTACTGGTACTAAACTGCTGTCAGACTTATGTATGTAATAAAACATATAGTAGGATGAGCGCTGAACCAGAAATTGCACCGATGATTGCATAAATTACTCAAGAAATAGGACTAAACTGTAAAACAACCAAAGAGATAAGCTTTCTTTCTCTCGGTTTGGATCGAGATGTTCCCAAATTTCCTCTCACCGTCGCCACTAACGAGCGTGTGGCTCGCGCGCAAGGCTGCGGCTCCTCGCCACCTATGGCTCTGGCCAGCCTAGAGTTAGGCCTCCTCAACGCCACATAGCAGCAAAAACTCAAGCTCCTTCATGTTGCAAGCTCCGGCCAAGTCGGCCCCGCGTCTCTTCAAAAACTCAAGCTCCTTGATGCTGCAAGCTCCGGCCAAGTCGACCCCGCGCCTCTTCCACCCAATGAGTTGCACGCCGCGAGCGCCCCCTCTAGGTCCTCTCTCCACCCTCGCGCGTTCGGCCTACTCCTACCATGCCACACCAGAGCCTCGGCGCCTGGCCGTTCAACAAGCAACCCCCCCCCCCCCCCCCCCCCCCCCCCCCCCCACGGGAGGAAACCTGGGATGTGTAGGGGTTCGAGGCATCGGACGTTCCATTCCCCTGGCCGGAGAAGGACAGCGGCTTTGATGGCCCGAGATCGAGGGGCGGCGGCGGTCAAGGCTTTGTTTTTTTTTCCGGATGACTGTGTGTTCGGTCAGAGGCAGAGGAGGAAGAAAAGAATAAAACGGTGGGAGGGCAAAACCGTCGAGAAAAAAAGTCGGTTGACAGGATAGTGAAAACGTATTTTTGGTGGACGGAAACGTATTTACTAACCTACCTCTAGCAAAATTAGTAGATAGATAGATAGATAGATAGATAGATAGATAGAAAATAGATAGATAGATAGATAGATGATCAAATCTATATCTAACAATAAAGTATAAAATGTTTCTTTCGGCCCAACACTTTTTTAAACTAGTTTGTCCTCCCACCAAAACGTATATTAAAACTAAGGGTTAGTAAATAACCGTTTCTTCCCATCACCGCGTACATCTCGTTTTGGTTGCGCGCGATGCAGAGAAGCTTCACCGCCCTCGACCTCCTGGTGGCGGCCGCCTACAGCGACGTGGACCACGTCGCGCTACACGTGCACGCCGACGACGAGGCCGCCAAGCTCGTCCTGCCCCTGCCGTGCTCGCGATTTGAATCATTGCAATTAGAACGCGTTGTTGTCATTGCAACGTCAGTATGTGGACCAGCTCAAGGTCAGGATCGCGCTGCTGTCCATGGCGGGGCGAGCTTGTGGGCATGGAGGAGCGACCAACTGCGGTGGTAAGGTCAGGCCATCATGGCAGGTGTAGCGGTCGGCGCGAGCTCGCGAGCGGTAGCGGCTGAAGGTCACTCATGTTTAACCGCCTGGGCTAGCTCCCGAGTTCATCCTCCAGATGCGGTTTTTTTTTTGTTTTTTCTTTTCTTTGGAACACTGTCGAGATGCCAGAAGTTCTTGCCTTTCCTCGAGGATGGGTCTGCGCGTCCCTCAACCTCGCGAGTGAGGCGTCCTGATATCTATGCCAGCGAGGAGTGAAAGTATCCTGTGACGGACTAGCAGGATACTGATATGTGCTGGATTGTTCGCCGGATTGAAGTGTCGAAAGTCCGAGTACTATTTTGTTTACGTCTGCACTCTGCTAGATGAAATCTTAAGGTACGTCTTACCAGAGCATGTACACTTATTTTGCTGGTAGACCAGACCATGTATTATCGATTGGTCTCTTACATATATAATCCATCAAAAGGAATTAGGGCATATACTATGGCGATGGTTTATGAGCACATCTCTTACCTGAATCTCACATGATTTCTGTGCTCCATGGGAATTTTCCAAGAGGTACTGCAGTTCTAGATCCATGGGATGAGATTTCGGTACTACATCTCAAGATCCATTATTCCTAAGCCTAAATCAGAGGGTTTGAAAAAAAGTGCAGCTAGAGCAGAATTAGATTTATGCATCTGGCATTGAGAATTTCAAGAGGCTTGGGACCCTTAAAAGATAGGGTTCTATTTGGGTGGGTTAGGTTGGCCTCTAGGGGTGGACGTCTACTATTATTTTTGGCTGGTCTAGCTCGGTTGCACCTATTTTAAAAAATTATATTTTCTTCTATTTATAGCTCGACCTGACTATCATATTACCCACCACTGCCACCGCCGAGTCTACCTGTTCACCGAAAGGAAACATAGCCTCGCGCTCGGGAGTTCCTGCCGACGGAGATAGAGGCCACGGATCCAAGGAAATGGTGGGCATCTATCATGCTAGGCGTGCATTTTTGCAAAATAAAGAATAAATTGTGTATGAATCAATATATTTTGCGACTTATTTTTAATTCTCCGTAGCAACACACGGGCACTCTGCTATATATATAAAATAAAGCACGAAGTGTTTCTTGTGGTCCAACACTTTTCTGGATCACTTTGCCCTTCCACCAAATCACGTATTACAAACAATACCATCGGTACCGGTAAGTCGAAAAAAAACGAACAAGCTGTTGAACAACCCCTGCCGGCTGGCCGGTTCCGAGGCTGCTCCACAAACGAGGAAGAAGACTAGAGTCGAAGGCAAACAAATATTACACAAGAATTGACAGAGGGAACAAGAAGAAGCTTTATTGATATGTCTCTGGTAAAGTCACGTACAATGATTGCTCCTCTATTTATAGACTAAAGGGGGATAGGATACCCACGTGGGCTAACCCTAGCCTGGTAGAGGCCACACCGAATGGGCTTCTACCGGCCCAGTTTTCCAACACTCCCCCTGGGTATCTTATCTGTATAACCATGTCTCAAAACTCCGAAAAACCCAGTGGGAAAATATGGAGAAACGCACATGGTATACTTCTTGCTATGTTGCACGAATTGCCTCATTAAAAACCTATGAAAAACTTTATAAAAACTCACTAAGGGAAAAATAGTACAATTCACTTAACTATAAAGTTAAGTACTCAATCATCAGGATCGAGATTTCAACGATGAGTTTGTGAAGATTCTCCCTCTGAACCTTGCATCTCCCTAAGTCTCATCATACCAATTCCACGAACACATCTCTCGAAAGAAGATGCTGGCAATGATTTAGTGAACAAATCAGCGAGATTTTCACATGACTTAGTATGCAAGACTTTTACTTCGTTCAACTTTTGCGGTTCATGTGCATAGAAGAACTTGGGGTTTATATGCTTTGTGAGATTGCTCTTCACGTAACCCGTCTAGACTTGTGCAACACAAGAAGCATTATCTTCATAGATAATTGTTGGGGTTTGTACGGTGTTCAGCCCACATGACATCTGGATGTGGCTGACTACTCGTCGAAGCCATACACATTCTCGTGATGCTTCATATAATGCTATGATTTCCGAGTGGTTCGTCGAAGTTGACACAAAAGTTTGCTTAGAAGATTTCTAGGAAATTGTTGTTCCACCACAAAGGAAAACATATCCAGTCTACGACTTGGATGTGTGCGGGTCCGAAAGGTACCCAGCATCTGCATAGCCTACAACAAATAGGTCTTGGTTCTTTTGGTAAAACAAGCCAAGGTCTTTGGTCCCTTGAATGTACCTAAAGATGTCCTTAACGCCTTTACAATGCCTCTTGGTAGGCTCAGAACTATACCTAGCAAGCAGATTAATGGCGAATGCAATATCCGGCCGTGTAAAATTTGCGAGGTACATAAGTGCGCCAAGTGCACTTAAGTAGGGGAATTCCGGTCCCAGAATTTCCTCCCCCTCTTCTTTAGGCCTGAACATGTCCTTGTCTTGCTGCAAAGATCTTTCGACCATCGGGGTCTTAGAGGGATATGCTTTGTCAAACCCAAATCGTTCCAACACCTTTTGGATGTAGGCCGACTGGTGAACTAGAATCCCAGCAGGGGAATGCTCAAGTTGCAGACCCATGCAGAACTTAGTTTTGCCTAAGTCCTTCATCTCGAATTGCGACATCAGGTAGGAACTCGCTTCCTCAATATCGTCAGGTGTACCGATTATATTCAAATCGTCCACGAACACCGAGATAATACAGAAACCATCATGGGATCTCCATATAAAAACACATGGGCAATCTTCATTGCTCGTGTAGCCCTTCTGATGAAGGAAATCGCTTAAACGATTATACACATCCTACCTGACTGTTTTAGTCCATATAACGACTTCTTAAGCTGAACAATGTATATGCTCTTGTTTGCTCTATCCTGGTTCGGGACAGGGATACCTTCTGGTACTTTCATGTATATGTCTGAATCCAAGTTACCATATAGGTAAGCAGTGACAACATTCATCAGTTTCATTTTTAAGTCCATGTTTACTGCCATTGAGATCAAGTATCTAAAGGTAATTCCATCCATGACCGGGGAGTAAGTTTCCTCAAAGTCGACACCTGGTCGCTGAGTGAAACCTTGAGCAACCTGTCTTGCTTTGTACCTTACTACTTCATTATTCTCGTTTCTCTTTTGAACAAAAACCCACTTATGGCCAACGGGGCTAATGTGGGGAGGAGTTAGACAAACAGGTCCAAATACCTCTCTTTTGTTTAACGATAATAATTCAGCGGTGATTGCCTTCTGCCAATCTTTCCAATCCGACATTTTCTTACAATCAGCGAGCGTGTTAGGCTCAGGGTCAAGATCTATGATTGAGGAAATTTTCTTGGCAAAATTAACATCGACATTTGCCATGGATCGGTTGTATGACTCGCCCGAATTAACATAGTTAATGGTCATTTCGTCATGGAGTGCATCAGGCACATCCTCTTGCTCCACCGGATTTCCCAATCCAGGGGCTAGGTCCTTCAGCTTTCCCGCTCCGATGTGTGCGCACACAACTTTGCTGGGTATTTCCGATATAGGAAAATTCAAGTCCGAAATTTCGTGCACTGAAATATCCGTACTTGTGCCAGGTCTCAACTGGCTCCCCTCAACAGGGGCAGACTGTAATAAATCTCTCTTATCCTTTTTCTTCGGGCGTCCCCGGGTACTTGGGATTTGAGAAACCGGATTCCACGTCCTCTTAGGCTTTGGAATGGGAGCGGGTATACCATCATTTTTCTTCGGTACTTCAACCATTTTTGGTGCATTGCGTGCATGCACATGCGACTTTGTCACAGTCTTTAAATCACTAAAATGATCAGGCAGTTGATTCGCTAGGGAGTGCAAATCTAGTAACTTTTGGATTTCTCGATTAGACTCAACAGTGCGCGGGTCATGACCGTGGATCTCCGTGACTTTCCACATGATTTCTCGACTTTTGTCATCCAGGGGTTGATTACCTCCCCCTAAAGTCCGAAAAAGATCCTCGTCAAAAATGCAGTCAGCAAAACGAGTCGTGTGACAGTCACCTGTCAAGGGGTCCAAGAACCTGATTATGGACACAGTCTTATAACCAACGTATATCCCCGACTTACGGAGCGGTCTCATTGCTGATCGTTGGGGTGGTGGTATAGGTACATATACCTGGCAGCCGAACCTACGTAGGTGGGAAATTTTTTGTGCCGACCCTTGCGCAAGTTGAATAGGAGAGTGAATATTGTAGGCCGATGGTCGAAAGTTGATGAGATTAGCAGCGTGTAACACCGCGTGTCCCCAACATGTAGTTGGTAAATTACAACCCTCAAGAAGTGGTCGGACAATGAATTTAATTCTTTTAATCAATGCCTCCGCAAGTCCATTTTGAGTGTGGACATGCGGTACAGAGTGCTCCAGTTTGATTCCTGTTGCCATGCAATAATCATCGAATGCCTTTGAAGTACATTCTCCGGCATTATCCATTCGAATAGACTTTAAACGATAATCATGGAATTTATTCCTTATTTGTATGATCTGGGATATCAACTTTGCAAAAGCATGGTTCCTTGTTGATAGCAGGCAAACATTGGATCATTTAGAGGAAGCATCAATGAGCACCATGAAGTACCGAAACGGCCCTGAGAGGGGCTGAATTGGACCACACATATCCCCTTGTATACGTTCCAAGAACGCGGGGAGTTCATCCTTCACCTTTAGGGGGGACGGTCTAATGATCAATTTCCGTGTAGCGCATGCGGAGCACACGAAATCATCGGGATTCGGGAAATTTTTCACATTAACATTATGACCATTCAAGTTGTTAATTACATTTCTCATCATCCTAAGAGCGGGGTGGCCTAACCTATCATGCCAAAGGCAGAATAGTTCGGAGCTTCTAAAGGCAGTCTTAAGGATAGTGTAAATAGGTGGTGCTACTATCTTAGTGTAGTACAGCCCAGTAGCTAATGAAGGGAGTCTTTTGACAACATGTTTACCATTTTCGTCGCGCTTGGTAATGAGTAGGAACTCCTTTCCATTCTCATCATCATCGGTCTCTACATGAAAACCATTTGTGCGGATGTCTCTAAAACTCAAGAGAGTACGAGCCGACTCTGGGTATAATGCCTCTTCAATGATCAAAGTTGTTCCATTTGGGATTATGATAGTTGCTCTTCCGGAGCCAACTACATTCGGACCGCAGCCGGCGATCGTCATTATGTTACCGGGGTTTTTGGTAATAGACTCAAAATACTTTGTTTCTCTCAAGATGGTATTTGTGGTGCCGCTATCAGCAAGGTACGTTTCCTCCATTTGGGTGACACACGCATTCTAAAATATAGTGTCTAATTAATATAATGGAGCGAGGAAGATGCTACATCAAGTAAGTAAAACACATAAACATTTCAGAACATAACATAACATAACCATCTCATATTAAATAATGGAATAAATGAATGAAATAAATGTCATCCAATCACCGAAAACAAATAAATGTTTTGCTCTCATAGATCTTACAACCATATCAAAAGATTGTATCAGGTTATTTGTGGAAAGAAATCATAACAACAAAAAGGAGCTCAGGTGGATTCTGCAAAGAAACCATCAATCTCAGCTGCTATCTCAAGATCGCTGAGCTTCTCTTCGTTGGCTATCATCATCGAGGCAGCATAAATGTCTAGCTGGGGCTGAGGAGGCACGACGTGCTCAACCTCCATGGGCACAGTGGCGTTCGTGGGAACCGCCAAAGGTGCTGCCACATATGCTACGTCTTGCGCCACTACAGGCGCGGCGTTGTGCACGGGCGCTACTCCGGGCGCCAGTGGTGCCTCAACCTAGACGAGGTGCGCCTCGCGCGCCTTCTTGTTGGCCTGGAACGCGTCCACAACGTGCTTGGGGGCCAAACACTGCCTAGAGAAGTGAGTCTTGGAGCCACAACGGAAGCAGTCCTGGGGCCTTGCCTCCCCCTTGCCCGCCATGCGTTGCTTGGCCGGGTTGGAGGAGTTGGGGCCCTTCTTGTCCTTCTTGCCTCGCCTCTTGTGGATGGGCTTGCGCACCTTGTAGGCGCCGGCATTAGCTTCATGACTTGGGCCCCCCGCGAAGGGTTGCGCGGAGAAGTTCTTTTTGAGAACATTATCCCGCGCCTCGGCCACTTGGAGAGCATCAATAAGCGCTGCATATTCCGTGAATCCTTCCTGGCGATAGTTTCACGAGGACCGGATGTTGTCAGGGTGGAATGTGGAGAGAGTCTTGTCTATCTTCTGTTGATCTGTGGTATTGGTTCCACACAGCTGAAGAATGGTACAAATCTGGTGTAACGTGGAGTTGTACTCCCCCATAGTCTTGAAGTCCGCAAACCTCGGACGAATCCAATCTGCCTCCGCCTGTGGCTGAATGGTGCACTTATGCCTAGAGAACCGCTTGTCGAGGGCTGTCCAAAGGGCAGAAGCACTCCGTTCTGCCATATACTCATTTTTCAGAGTCTCACACATGTGATGACAGGGGAAATGCAGTGCTTTGGTGTTGTCCGCCGGGATGGTGGTGCTGGGGGCCGTCTGGGTCCTCGTACTCAGCGCACCCTTGATGCATCGGCCCTCGAGGACTATCTCCATGTCCGAGGCCCAAGTCAGGTAGTTCAGCCCATCCTGGGTCAACTCTCGGAACTCACGGCTCACGATTCCGGTCATCTGCAATTTATGCAAAGTGTATAAGATTACAACATGTAATTGGTTGTATAAATGCAATAATTGATACAATTATGCAAATATGACGGAGTTCCAAAATTTAAATTAAAAACGGTACATGCTAACTATGTAATACAAAGAATTAAAAGTATTAAAACATATAATTACTGCAGAAGATATAGTACAAAAGCATGTACAAAGAAATGATATGCTGAGCGTGTTCAAAACATGAAAAACGGCATTAAAAAATCATTTCCGAGGCTATTTTAATTATTCTCTGCGTACTGCCATCTTTTTATTTTCAGTTTCGGCAAATGTAACACCCTCAGAATCGGACCTATGCAAGTTTTAGCGAAATTCGCCAAACCCGCATAGAAACGATTCAAAGGTGCCCACCAGGCACTTTCGTGCGGGTGGGAAAACGAAGTAATAACATTACACAACAGTCCTCGATGGGACCCACAGAACAGATATATATATAACAGCGACTCCAGGAGTCAAGAATACAGATATACAATGCAAAGATCCAAATCACCTTGAAAACGATAAAGCGTCCAGCTACGGACAAGATGCAAATGGGGCTAAGAGCCCTGAAGAATAACCAATGGCGTCCATAACCCTGCCCAGGCCAAGCCGGAAGGGTAACCCTGCTAACGGCGTCGATCTCAAAACCTGCTTAAACAAAAGGGGTGCCGACAAAGGGCAAAGGAAAAAGAGGAGCGTCAGTACTGAGGCCAGTACACGGCGAGACTAGAATTCGGCGGTCCTCGCCTACATAGGTATGGTGGACTAAGCGGCAGCGGAAGCATGCACTAAACAACCTATAGAGACTCGATACAAACTGGCGACTATTAGAGAGGGGTAAGAAAGACCTATCCGGAACCAGCCTGATACTAACACCAAACAATCCCATCCTGGCATTCCCCCTCGAGACCAAACGAGGAAGTCAACCGAGGAACTCACACAGTTGGCAGTTTTATTTATTCAGTTTTCGTTGCAGCAATTACTAGTCAGGTATAGATAATCATCCTGATAAAATAAACAGTGGGCACTTTTAGTTAATCATTCCGTTATAGTTGCATCACTTACTAATCAGATATAGATAGCATGAGATAACCCAAAAACCCAGCAGTTGTTGGTACTTTTATTGAGCCATTCCGTTGTAGTGAAGCTGATTACTAGTCATATCAGATACAAGTCAATTTATAACAGTAAACTTTAGTTATAGTTGTCTATGATCAAGCACTGTGCTCCAAGTCGTCCATAACCGCGGACACGGCTTCTCGAAAAGATTAAACCCTGCAGGGGTGCACCAAAGTATCCACACGCACCTCGACCCTTTTTGCCAGATCAGTTAACATACACCCATCGGTATGTCGGTGGGGCCTAAGTCATGACGTTTCCCAGACCCAAAGCAAGCACGGGGGGCCACCCCACTAAGTACACCCGCAACGAAGTCGGCCGGTCTCCGAGACGGACTCAGGATTTGCGACAATGGCTGTAAACGACAGCAAATCCCCAAACGGGGACTGTCGATACCGCGAAAACATTCCGCTTCCAAAACAGTACAGTGTGCAGTACCTCGCACAATCGTAATAAAGCAGTAAACATGGGATAAGTACAGGATCGTAAATAAAACCTCAAACTAGTTTGTGGCCCCCAGTACAATACTTTGAAATCAGGTACTAAATCGATGGGGGGCCCATATCTCCCCACATGTGGTTAGCGCGCTCGATCTCGGAACAGGTGTCAAGAACTCGGGTCCTACGGGACACAAGTGGGCGGTCGGAAACCAAATCTTACCTATCACCCACCGATGCCTCTGCTTAATTCAATTTTAGTTATTAAACAGGAATTAAAGTGAACGAAAAGTAAAGCCATGATCATCTCCAACATCAACATGCGGCAATTCTCCAACAACTGTGGTACTTGACGACACGCAACAGTAATATAGCAAGCGACTACGACGCGCAAGTCCAACTATCTACCAAACATCAGGTAATAGGATGTGTCCAAGGCAATATAGGGCTGCAAGGGATATTACGGGCACGAAACTAGAGCATCGCAACACAGATAGCAATAGATCAACAGGAGGGAATAAATACTAGAAAAGTAAGATAGGTAGAAAGGGGGAGATGCTCGCCTGAAAACATTGTCGAAGGTTCATCCGAAGATCGGGGCGAAGCTCACATCAACTCAACGGCCTTATCCGCGAAGAAGCAAAACACTAGAATACACACCGGATGCAATATTTAATACAACGGCAGAAGATCGGCATGATGCATGTATGATGCATGGCATGGCAAAGGTGCGATGCAATTAGGTCATATTAAGGGGAACCGGGGTCCCGACAATTAATTAGGTGGTTCATGTTTGTTTAGCTACCCCGCAATTTAAATGTTGTTTAACAAGGCAGAAAGTATCACCGGTTCGCTACACAAGTTTAAATGAGGCCAATATAAGGCTAGATTTGCCCGAATAAGGACCCCATATTTAATTATGAGGTGAATCGGTATAAGGCCCCCAAACCACATGACAAGATGCATGCAAGTAATTATTATGCGACAAGTTGTATTATGTTATAAAATAGGGTTTCGAGAAAAGGGGTCACACATTAGGGTTCGACGCTCTTGGGGTTCCGGGGTTCGGGGTCGGTCTCAGGGTCCAGGGTTCGACGGGGTCGTTCTCGGACTCCGGGAAGGACTTGGTTCGGTGTCGTTCTTGTCGCATGCAGATCTTGTCGGGTTCCACGGGGTCGGTCTTGGCGTTCGGGGTGAAGCACTCGGCGTCCTACGGTTCCCTGTCGACGGCCTTGGCGCTCTAGATCGGTCTTCAGGGCAGCGGCCTCATGTAGACGGTCGTGGCGGCTTCAGGGGGAGTCCTTGGCGTCCCTTGTAGGTGACCTTCGGCTTCGGGGTCTTCAGGGTCTCGACGGAGTTTGGTCTTCGGCATCCGAACAGGCTTCTTGAATTCCGTGAAGGAGATCTTGTCGATTCCACTGCAACGGTCTGGTGGTTCCGATGACGATGTTGGCGGTTCCGAGGGATTCTTGTCGCATCCGAAACTATGTGGAGTCATCGTCGGTTTTTCTTGAAACTCTCGGGTACATCTCCAAAAGGATATTGTGGTACTTGGGCTAGCACACGGAACACATCCTCTGCAACATGACGCTGGTGTGGTGCCCGCGGAGGTGAGGGGCAGGACGGCGACGCGAGGGGTGAGGCTCGCCGGCGGGGCGCTACCACGCGCCGGAGAGGCGCCAGGCGGTGGCGGGACGGAGAGGCGGAGGGACCGGCAGCGGGCTTGGGGAGGCCGAGGGCGGCGGGGGTCGACGCCGGCGACGCGGCGACGCGGAGGCAGAGGGCGTGGGCGGCTAGGCGAAGCGGGGTCGTCGGGGCAGACTCTGCCTCAGGGCGAGGTGGTGGAGGCCGGGGCCGACGCGGGAGGGGCCGGGGACGAGGGCGCGGCGGAGGGGAAGAGCCCAGGCCGGCGACGGCGGGAGCGGCGCGGAGGGCGGGGTGCGGTGCGGGCGGCGCCGGCGGGATGAGCTCGGCGGTGCTTGCGGGGAGCGGCGGACGGGCGGCCACGGTGCCGGCGGCGCGGGGCTCGGGCGCGGAGGAGGGAGCAGAGCTCGAGCCGGCGGTGGAGCTGCGGTGCTCGGGGGCGAGCGGGGCGAGCCGGCGAGGGAGGTTGGGCGCGAGGTCGCTGGCGGGGGAGGCCTCCGTCGGCGGCGGGCGGAGGAGAACGAGGTGGCGGGGCGACGCAGCGAGCCAGAGGAGGGGAAGGGGAGGACGGAGCCAGGGAGGAAGAAGGGGAAAACACGGCGCGTGGGGAAGAGAGTGCGGGACCGGGGTGGGCTGCACGCGGGATCGGGGTGGGGATCGGGTGTGGGCGGTTGGCGTGTGTGCGCGTGTGTGTGTGGTGTGGAGGCAGGGTGAGTGTGTGTGGTGTGGGTTGGGTTTAGTCTAGGTGAGGTGGCATAGTGTGATAGGCTGAGGGGGAGGGAGAGATGACGTGGCGAGCACTGATAGGATGGGGTGAGGTGGAGGGGAGGGCTGGGTAGATAGGTTGGTAGGAATAGGATTATGGGTGGGACTGGTTGGACCGATTTAAAATCCTGGGGGTGGTCGTTCGGGTCAATCGGCCCGTTCGACTGCCCCCACTGAAACAACTTAAACATTTTATTTATTTTAAACGGGCCGTATGCAAACCGATAGCGGCCAAAATAATTAATCCGGAGAACCGGGCTTTGCGTTTGAATTAAGATGAGGCGTTTAGAAAACAAATCGGGCGTTGCGAAAATAGTTTTTTGCAAACAATGCATGATGATGACGATGCAATGCACAAATTCAACGCGATTTTCTAGTAGTGGTTTTGCGGGATGCCACAGCAAATGGGCCGAAATCCAGACAGAAAACGGGTCACAGCCCAACATGTACGCGTGTACAGGCCACTCTTTTTTTTCATGCACGCCTCCCAGGCTGAAAAACAGCCAGACAGCTAGGCCTCCACGTGGCCGGCCCGTTCCACCAAGTCCTAGTCCGCGGGCGAATAGATCTAGGGCTTCCCTAGCTCCCTAGTGAAGCGACGGCGGCAATGGCGTTGTGGTCAGCTGGCGGCGCGGAACACGGCCGAGTGAATGCAATCACAGGCTCCCTGAGCTGAGCTTTTCACCCCTCTTCTAGCTTTCCAAGCTCCACTGTCAGTCAGTCGACCACCACGCTGCTGCGCTCCCCGTTTCCTCTCCCTTTTTCCTCCCTTCTTTCTTCTCCTCCCCCAACGAGCAGCTGAGAGATGCTTTGCTTCGCGGCGGTAATAATACGTAGCAACTCCTCCCACCAGTAACATCGGCGCGCCACAGTTGTAGAACGCGGAGAACACAGCCATGTAGGCCTAGGCAGCAGCGACGAGGCGAGCCCAGCAAGCAGCGCGCGCCGCCGGCCTGCAGTGCGCGCGAGCGGCGGCTCGCAGCAGCATCGCCAGCCTTGAGTGCGGCTGGCCAGCAGCAGCCTTGCATGAACATCATGCATGGACAACATACCAACAACACTCTAGCAGTGGCATACGCGCACACACTAGCACGCATGCAGCACGTACGCCAGTAGCAGCGCGGCTAGTGTGCGTGCGAGCGCCAGTGCGGCACTACAGCAGCGCAGCCAGGGCGTGCGCGTGTGCCAGTGCGGCGTGGCAGCAGCACGGCCAGCGGGGTTCGTGCAGCAGTTGCGTGCGCGCAGCAGCACTGCCAGCAGGGCCACGGTGACGGCGTGCAGAGACTGCAACGGTCAGCTAGGACAAATTGCGGGCACATCGTCTTGGCCATCGGGGCCAGGGCCGGGTCATAGCGGTGGCCGTGGTGCAGCGGGCGCGGGGGGCTGTAGCGCAGCTAGGCATTGCGCGATGCGGCCTGCGCGGGCATGCGGGCGCGGCCAGCAGGGCCGGGTCGCAGCGGCGGCCTATGTGCATGCGTGGCATGGTGCGCCCAGCAGGGCCACGGCGGCCGGCGTACGTGCGCGGCTTCATGACCATCGGGGCCATGGCAGCTTCAACGAAAGCATGCGTGATGCAGTCTTGACGGTGGCTTGACGGAGGCTCGACGGAGAGACACATGCTGATAACGTGTTGAACAACCCCTGCCGGCTGGCCAGTTCCTAGGCTGCTCCACAAATAAGAAAGAAGACTAGAGTCGAAGGCACACAAAGATTACACAAGAATTGACACAGGGAACAAGCAGAAGCTTTATTGATATGTATCTGGTAAAGTCTAGTACAATGATTGCTCCTCTATTTATAGACTAAAGGGGGATAGGATACCCACATGGGTTAACCCTAGCCTGATAGAGGCCACACCAAATGGGCTTCTACCGGCCCAGTTTCCCAACACAAGGCACCGCCTGATAAATAGCGGTTCACTGCTCCCGTCCGATGAAAAAATCAACAATGCTACACTTACGGGATGGTTTTACGGGATTTGGGTTACGGGGAGACGTGGGGATCATGGGTTGGTCTTTTGTTCCTAGAATCATGGAAGGAAAAAAAATAGACTAGCCAAGTTGCTCCACATCATCCCGTACAACTTTTCTGTAGCAAAATTCCCGTAAGTCTAGCGTTTTTGGAAAAGAATTGACACGGTTTGTTTAGACAAACGAGTCTTCCCCTGCCTCCTGCTCCACCGGCATACCCGCGAAGTGGATCTCGGGCATGAGATCCAGGATCATGGTGGCGGAGTCCAGCGGGCGTACATGACAACCGGCGGCGCTGACCTCATCCTTTTGCATCGCGCACGGAATCATTCACAACTTCCTGATTCCTTTTGCCTTGTGCAGCCATGAGTTACGCATCCATGCATGGACGCCAGGCACAACCATCCTGCTCCGTCGTTGCCTAGACGTTGAGCGCCACCACCCCGCTCCATTATCTCCGCATCTTGCGCCACCGCCACTAGTAGGAACAACCCTATTGGTCCCGGTTGGTAAGGGGCATTAGTCCCGGTTACCCAACCGGGACGGGGCAATCGGGACTAAAGCCCCAAATTTTAGTCCCGGTTGCCCCACCAACCGGGACAAAAGGGGTACACGTGGCCGCGGCAGAGGGCGAGGGGGGGGGGTGGAGCAACCATCCCGGTTCGTAACACGAACCGGGACAAATAACCCTCTGACGCGGCAGAGATTTGACACATTTTTCTACCACGGCAGAGAATTCATTTTGGCAACTTTTGTTGCCGCGGCAGCATTTTGGCTACTTTTTGTGCCGTGGAAGAGAATTTATTTATGTTGTTTTATTGTTTATTTAGTGTTTTGCACTCATCAATGAAGGAACCATTATATTACACAAGATCATCATGACAATATTACATTCGATACACGGATCGAGTTCATGCACTACATACAAAAGTTGCTCTTTGTACAATCCCTGTTGTTTATACACACCCGAATAGTATTCCCCTTTTGGGATTAGGACTTCTTCATCCAAGAATCACGCCAATTCCTCCTGAATTGCTCGTACGCGATCCTTTGGCAGAAGACCGTCCCGTAGACGTTCGATCTGATTTAAAAAAGGAGTCAGCTTATATGAATGAAACTAAACACAATTTGATGGTAATTAAAAACTATAGAAATTGTTTACGTACGTGGAGTTGCTCTAAATTTCTGCCCTTCTCACAGCACGTCTGCTGGATGAACTCGCAAACATAGTATCCACATAGATTGTTACCTGGTCCCTGTGTCACGCACTTTACGAGAACATAGTTCAATCAAAATAATAATCAAGCATGACAATAACGGTATCAAAACTAGAATCAAAGAGATGCGCGGATATAGCTAGTGGTGCTTACATCTAGTGCTTGAAATGTAAGCTCCTCTTTCCAAAAACCCCTAGCCTTGTTGGCGAACCATTTCCAAGCGCTGCCCGGCGAAGAAAACGAATAAAAGAAGTTATTAATTATTTGATATCATAAAATTCACGAACGTTGCCGATATAGTGTCGTAATGATTAGAATTACCCCTGGAGAAGCATCTGCACGTTCTTCCACTGCTCAAGGGGTTTATGTTTCGAGTCCATGACTAGTACACGCCCTTTGTCAAGTTGAATGATTAACATAATATAGTGGAAGCTGCGCATGCATAACTAATCAATTATATACTTAACATCGAGTAAGCGAAATAGAAAGTGTATACAAGACAATAACACTCACTCGAAATTGTAAGAAAATAGTATTTCCCTTCTGGTTTCTTGAAACCTTAACGCGTGTACTATATTATCCTCCGTATCCTGGGGGCTTGTTTTGAGATTAGCTTGATGAACCCAATATGGGTCAATGAAGCCGATGTCATAGATTTGTCCTCTGCTGCATTCGAGAATCTTCATTCTGCATATTACAGTATGATTATATACATGCAATAAACAAGGTGAGATAGCTGGAGACTAAATTAATTACAGAATTAGTACTTACAGATAATAGGCACTGATGATGGATTTGTCCAAGGTGTCTTGATTAAATAATTGAAATAGTTCATCAAATTCAATGGATATCATGTCATTTATTTCTTTCTCATAATGCTTTTTTGTAACCTTCAGCACTATCCAGTTAGCCCCGGCCTTTGTGGCATGCATGTACCAGTTATGCAATCTTCGCATTTTTGTTGGAAGATTATTTACCTCCTTAGGTTTGACGAGAGGTTTGCCGTACTGGTATTTGTATGCTACTTCACTCACAGGGAAGTACTCTAACTGGGATAAGTACTGGGCAATACTCATACCTTGAGCAGCGGCAGCTTCTCCGTATTGTGCAACTACCTCTGTATCATACTGCTCTTCGGCCCCATATTTGCTCGACCCCACATTGGTATGGGAAATCACCTTGAGAGGGGCGCAAGACTGTTTTGCTTGTTCTCCGAGCTGGGCAACAGATTTCTCGCTTGCATCAGTACCGCTCTTCGAGGCTTGTTGTGCCGCATGTGACTTGAGAATAGAATGCTCATTCTGATGACAACTTTGGCTCGGGTTGATGAAGAGTCTTTAGCATTTTCAACACTCTGCCTTTTTCTTCTTTGGTGCTGGGGAACTCTGGCTCTTTCGGCCGCCTCAGCTTAGCAAAAAACGCCGTCGTTTCCGCATCAACGATAGCCGTAGTCTCCTCTTCAGTACAGTCATAATCTCTCTTGGGAGGAACCTTTGGTACTTTTGGAAGAGGCTCTTGTTTACATTTCGGCGATCGCTTACCACGACGCAGAGTAGCGGTACGCTTACGCTTTTTATCCTGAGGCGCCGACGGTGGCTACCGCGGCGATGGCTGCGCCGGAGATTGGTGAGGCGACGGAGACGGGTGAGGCGACGGAGCCGGGTGAGGCGACGAAGACGGCTGCCGCGGCGGCGACGACCTCGCTGGAGACGGGTGAGGCGGCGGCGAAGATGGCCTTGGCGTGTGATTTCGAAGCACGATATATTTCTTTGGCAATAGAATGGTGACGTTTGTTGCGTCTTCCAGTACAGTCACATCCCCTTCACCTGCAGGGTAGTCAAGATCCAAAACTTCAAAGGTGGGCATGATTTCATCCACCCCGACAACAGCGTAGCCCTATGGAATCGGACGACAGTGGTAAGTTGGTGTGGGTCCAATTGGTAAGGCATAGCCGACCGCCACCTTCATTGATATGTTCACAACTTTGACATGTAGCTCGCAACATGTGATCTCTGTGATATCATCCACTTCTTAGCCAACAGGAGCCATCGTCGGTGCACCATCGTCATCGTCATTGTCATCACCCGGGACCTCGGTGGAAGCCACACTGCTTTTTCGATTATTCGATAGGCCGGTAGCATCGAATGCAGTGTGCTGCTGAGATGGGCCGGTAGTACTTTGCTCTTTAAGTGTGTTAATTTCATCTTGTTGTTGCTTTATTCGTTCTTCAATTATACGCATTCGCTCTTTCTGAATATCTGCTTCAACTTCCGCCTTGTCCTTTCTCCTCTGACGGCTTCTATCAGGATATTTCTTCCTCTTCGGGAAATCCAGTCCTCCATGGTTTGGAGCCGCTTGTGCCTCGTGTTCGTCCATCATGTTCCTTATTTCCAAGGGCGAGTGTGAGCTCATCATTCTCTCTATCGGGAATGAAGTCCCCATCTTTAACAGCCTTTACTGCTTTTCTCATCTTCTCGATTGGCAAGGAGTCTTCTTTATGTCGTATGTTATATATACACATCCCTTCCGAGTCCAACGTGCCCCCATGCCCGTAAAACCAATTCCTTGCATGTTCTACCCAATCGTCTGTCTCTGGGGTGATCTTTTTAGCACGCAGTTCATTCTCAAGTTTCTCCCACTTAGGAATGCCAGCCATGTAGCCACCTTGCCCCATAGTATGGTGATACTTCTTGTTAGGAGCATTCAGCTTATTCGTTGCAGACATTTTCTTAGCTTTTTCTGATGTCTTCTAATTCACAAACTTAGCCCAGAATGGTTTTATCTTCTCAAACTGAATCTTCTTGAAATCCAGAGTCTTCTCTTTCACGACATAGTCAAGGTGCAATCTTTTCTTCCAGTTGGTGAAACACTAGGCCATCTTCTTCATAGCCCACTCCCTGACCTTAGCCTCCATGGCTCTCCCATGTTCTAAGGCGTCCTCAACTGGATCCTCCGCATTTGGATCCAGCTCTATCTTCGGTAGTTTGAAATTAAGCATGAGCCTCTTCCACAGTAAATCTTTGGCCTTGTTAGGGACAAACAAACATGTTCCCTCTTCTTCCGCATCAGCAGGCCTATTCCAATTTTGAATGGTGATCGGGATTAAGTCCCTAACGATTACTCCGCATTGTGCCACAAATTTGATTGCGACAACTTCGGGAGCCGTCGGTTTGCCGTCTTCAGCGATATCTTCGATCCTGAACCTCTCATGGTCTTCCAACTTTTTGGTTGGGCCTCGTCCGCTCTTTTCAGTATATTTGTTTGATCCGGAGGGCTAAAAGAAGAAAGATCGTTGTTACTATTTCTATATAGATAGCAGATGATTAATTAGTGAATAAATTATATTACATGCACCTCGCCAGAGCTGTCGTCTTCTCGATTACACAAGGCATCGCCTTCTCCCTCGCGGAAGGCATCACCTTCAACCTCAAACAAGTCGTCTCTTCCGGAAAAAAGAGGATCACCCTCACCGGAGTTGTTCAGAAACGTCGATACATCTAAATTTTCTTCCCCGCGGATCATACCTTGGATCAACTCTTCCTTTTCTTCCTCTCTGTCGTGTGGGTCCATATTTTCTGCATAGGTGGAAAAACGGATAAGTCAAAGCGGCTAAGGGAGAATTTTAGGTACGGTGTTGAGAGATATAAACCCTAATTCAGAGAAACCCTAATATATACATACACAATAATAAAAATGAATTTACAATATCAGAAACCCTAATTCGGAGAAACCCTCGGGCTCGGATCCTATCGCGAAGAACCAATACCGGAAAGAAAGGCGGCAATCAATACATCGCATAATACAATGCGCAATCAATATGTACATCAGCACAGGGGGTAGTTTTTCATCGGGTCTGGGGCTACCCACAGTGACTGACCAGTGGGGCCGAAGACTAATAATACCTAACTAATTAATAAACGTAATAATACCTAACTAATAATAAACCTAATAATATAAAATAATAAACCTAATAAACCTAATATGCTAGGAGCAGTGGAACAGGTAATATAAGCTCAAAGGGAGTAATGAAACAGATAGGACACTCTATCTATCGATAAAAGACCACAGTAGAATCGTATGCATCATGGCAAGAATTGAAATACTTTAGAAATCATAGGATTATAACATGGTGGGGCTATGCTTGCCTTTGCCTGTTGATAGCCGAAAGCAGAGCTTCAGGATCCTTGTACTTGACTTGATTACAGTTGGTCAAGTATTTGTCTTCGAGCTTCGACGGTGTTGATCTCTGGCTTCGATCTCGATCTCGATATCGTATTCTACCGGGAAGAACCAAACACCGGAAAGAAAGGGAAACAGTCAGCACATGGCATTGATGCAATGCTCAAGCAAGTATGATGATATGACAAGTTGAATTGCATTGAAATGTAACCCTAAAGCATGCTCGGCAATTAATCGGGGTTCCGAGGGGTGAAAACCCTAACTCGGAGAAACTCCGGAACACATGAGAGGGGTGGATTTGTTCTTCTAATTAAACTTGTCATTTAAGTTGTTGAACAATGCATGATTATAGCTTAGATAGCTAGGTTTCATTTTTCTGAACATTTTGATATATTATTCATATTTTTCTAACTTATAGATTAAAAGTTATTGAATTTATAAGATTATAATTATTTCTGAAATTATTAAAAGCTGGTTAAACTTTTTACACCGCATGCATACCTAGCCACAGTGACTGACAGAGGGGCCCGGAGCCACCTCACAAGAAAAAGTGGTTCAGGGGCATTTTTCACTCGGGCTGGAGCTAGCCAGAGAGGCTGACCTGTGGGCCAGAGGCCACATAGGCAAGCCATGCAGGAAAAGTGGCTCCCTGGCTGGGTCGCGCTGACGCACGGGTGACGTCACGCCGACAGTGGCTTGCAGGATTGGTGACGGGGAACGGCGTTAGGGGGCGATCTAGGGCGCGTGCGTGCGCGCGTTAGAGAGAGGAGGTTGAGGCGAGCCAAAGAGTAGCGACGCCGCCTCCAAAAGGTCACCGCAGAGGGAGCACGACGACGATGAGTGACGGTGGTGGCAGGTGGTCGACGGGGAGGAGGAACCAGAGCGAGAGGGGGCGAGAGAGAGGGTCCATGAGGACCAGCAGCTCACCAGGTGTGCGGTGGTGGTGTCGGGGAGGCGAGGCGAGGTCGAGAGCCGGCGAATCGACGACGGCGGTCGTCGGGCTCGAGGGTCGTTGGCGACGATTGGGAGCGAGCAGGGCCGATTCCTTCGGGGAGAAGCCTCGGGGCGACGAGGCGAAGCTTCCTGCACGCTTGGCTGGGCGAGGGGCGGCCGGTAGGGCGTGCACGGTGGAGGGGCAGCCTGACGGCGTCGTGCGTGAGAAGAGAATGTGAGATGGGGAAGAAGAAGAGGATGGGCACCCAGTTATAACCAAAAGACCTTTTGTCCCGGTTGGTGGCTTCAACCGGGACTAAAGGGTCATATGTCCCGGTTGGAGCCACCAACCGGGACGTATAGTTCATTTTTTTTCATCAGCCCAAGGGGCGCGCGCATGGGACTTTAGTCCCGGTTGGTGGCTCCAACCGAGACATATGACCCTGTTTTCAAAAATTTTCAGGAATTTTCTCTCTGTTCCCGCCTTATTTTTTATTTTGGGGTTTAAATTTGTAATGTTTTTTAAATGATAATTACTTTGGAATTTAGAAAAACTTTAAACATAAAAAGTGTTTGAATTTGAATAACTAATTCAAAACCATTTTCTGTTTTTAAAAATAATTAATGTAACCATTTAAAATATCAACCATTTAAAATTAAAAATGAATTAACTTATAATTTTTGAATATTAATTTGGAATTTAGAAAAACTTTAAACATAAAAAGTGTTTGGATTTGAATAACTAATTCAAAACCATTTTCTGTTTTTAAAAAATAATTAATGTAACCATTTAAAATTAAAAATGAATTAACTTATATTTTTTGAATATTAATTTGGAATTTAGAAAAACTTTAAACATAAAAAGTGTTTGAATTTGAATAAATAATTCAAAACCATTTTCTATTTTAAAAAATAATTAATGTAACCATTTAAAATTAAAAATGAATTAACTTATATTTTTTGAATAATAATTTGGAATTTAGAAAAACTTTAAACATAAAAAGTGTTTGAATTTGAATAACTAATTCAAAACCATTTTATGTTTTTAATTTGGATTTGAATTAACTTATATTTTTAATATATTAATGGGCGGGAAAAAAGGACGGGAAGAAAATTTTATTAGGATAGAACTGGAATTAAAGTACATAACGCAACTAACACAAAGTTACATAGAAGAACTGAAAATTAAGATACATGGCCAGATTAAGCCACAATCGGCCGAACTTGTTTTCCAATGTTGGAGTGATTCAGTCATGCTCCTTCCTACACCTGTAATACTCGCCACTGTAGTCGTCGTACTCGCCGCGGCCGTCGTCACTGTCGTCGTCGGGGTCGCCGTAGTTGAACCTTGAAGGCTGAGTACGAGTGGGCTGGACTTGAGGATAGCGTAGGCGAGGGCTAGAGTCGGCGGCCGTGTCGTAGGCCATGACGCTCTGGAGAGTCCGGCCGCGCCACCACAGCCGACGGCCGGCCTCGTTGAAGTTCGGAGGAGGTGGGCCGTACTCCTCGTGCCTGGCAAGCGCCCTCTCACGCCGATCCATGAAGAAGGTTTCCCAAGTCGGGAAATAGTCGGGATGCCATCTGGGATTCCTCCGCTGCTCCAGCGTGAGCTTGAAGTAGTAGTGGTTCGTGATGGCCATCCGGCGCGCCACACCTAGAGGGACAGGAGGAACCGGCACGCCTCCGGCGCTCAGCATCCAGCCGATGGGGACACAGTAGCCCGGTGGGCAGGGGTAGTTCGAGGCGCAAAGCGCCTCCGCCTCCCTGGGAGTTAGTGCTCCGGTGTAAGTCATGGGAAAGAGTGATGAGGTTGCAGATATAAGTCCAGAGATGTGCAATGACAATGGAGGCCAACCCTACATATATATATAGTGAGAAATGGCAGGAAGATAACTGGAGGGAAGAACTGGCAGGAAGAACTGGCGGGAAAAACTGGCGGGAAGAAATGGCGGGAAGAACTGGCGGGAAAAAATGGCGAGAAGAAAAATGGCGGGAAGAAATGGCGGGAAGAAAAATGGCTCATTTAGAACTTCCATTAGATCTCTGAAGAAACCACATATTGCGAGTCCAAAAATGTTTTTTTCAAAAAATCACGGGTGATAGATCATGTGGACATAACAAACTATGCCGTGATTCAGCACATAACATCGGTCATTTGGACCGAAAGCCATGAAACCTCGAACATGATAGGTCATTTTATGAAGGTTTTTTCGATACATGATCAATATACCAAGTCTGGTATTTTTCCTTTCAACTATGTCACATAATATGACACCACGTGAAGGATTTTCATTGTTCGGATTTTCTTTTGAATTTCTTATGCTCGTTTTGAATTTTTTGAATTTCTAACTATGCTCGAACCAGCGTGCATGAAGATAGGGGACGAGCATCGTTAGAACTTGCATTGGATCTCTGAAGAAAACCACATATTGCGAGTCTAAAAATGATTTTTTTCAAAAAGTCACGGGCGATAGATCATGTACCTGTAGTACAAACCGGATCCACTTCCTGCCGATTCGGCAGACATTTGTCCTTTTTACCCGGGATGGATGAAAAGGTTTGAGATGTCCCGGTTGGGAGGTAGTCCATGTAAGGTGGTCTAGTATTTTAGGAAAATGGGACGGTAGCATTCTGAAACAGCATTTTGGTGGTTACTTCACAAAACGACCTGTTTTTTGAGCTCGGAAAATGGAAAAGGGCTTTTCCGTGCGACAAAAAGGAAAACTTCCTCTTGTAACATTGTTCTCCATACCAATGTACACATGCATGCATAATATGGGCACAACATCACAAACTATCCCGTGATTCAGCACATAACATCGTTCATTTGGACCGAAAGCCATGAAACCTCGAACATGATAGGTCATTTTGTGAAGGTTTTTGCGAGACATGATCAATATACCAAGTCTGGTATTTTTCCTTTCAACTATGTCACATAATATGACACCACGCGAAGGATTTTCATTGTTCGGATTTTTTTTGAATTTCTTATGCCCGTTTTGAATTTTTTGAATTTCTAACTATGGTCGAACCGGCGTGCATGAAAATAGGGGACGAGCATCGTTAGAACTTGCATTGGATATCTGAAGAAACCACATATTGCGAGTCTAAAATTATTTTTTTAAAAATTCACGGGCGATAGATCATGTACCTGTAGTACAAACCGGACCCACTTCCTACCGATTCAGCAGACATTTGTCATTTTTACCCGGGATGGACGAAAAGGTTTGAGATGTCCCGGTTGGGAGATAGTCCATGTAAGGTGGTCTAGTATTTTAGGAAAATGGGACGGTAGCATTCTGAAATAGCATTTTGTGGTTACTTCACAAAACGACCTATTTTTTGCGCTCGGAAAATGGAAAAGGGCTTTTCCGTTCGACAAAAAGGAAAACTTCCTCCTGCAACATTGTTCTCGATACCAATGTCCACATGCATGCATAATATGGGCACAACATCACAAACTATGCCGTGATTCAGCACATAACATCGGTCATTTGGACCGAAAGCCATGAAACCTCGAACATGATAGGTCATTTTGTGAAGGTTTTTTCGAGACATGATCAATATACCAAGTCTGGTATTTTTACTTTCAACTATGTCACATAATATGACACCACGCGAAGGATTTTCATTGTTCGGATTTTTTTTTGAATTGCTTATGTCCGTTTTGAATTTCTAACTATGGTCGAACCGGCGTGCATGAAGATAGGGGACGAGCATAGTTAGAACTTGCCTTGGATATCTGAAGAAAACACATATTGCGAGTCTAAAAATGATTTTTTCAAAAAAAATTGGGTGATAGATCATGTACCTGTAGTACAAACCGGACCCACTTCCTGCCGATTCGGCAGACATTTGTCCTTTTTTCTCGGGATGGATGAAAAGGTTTGAGATGTCCCGGTTGGGAGATAGTCCATGTAAGGTGGTCTAGTATTTTAGGAAAATGGGATGGTAGCATTCTGAAACAGCATTTTGGTGGTTACTTCACAAAACGACCCGTTTTTTGCGCTCAGAAAATGGAAAAGGGCTTTTCCGTGCGACAAAAAGGAAAAATTCTTCCTGCAACATTTTTCTCCATACCAATGTCAACATGCATGCATAATATGGGCACAGCATCACAAACTATGCCTTGATTCAGCACATAACATCGGTCATTTGGACCGAAAGCCATGAAACCTCGAACATGATAGGTCATTTTGTGAAGGTTTTTTCAAGACATGATCAATATACCAAGTCTGGTATTTTTCCTTTCAACTATGTCACATAATATGACACCACGCGAAGGATTTTCATTGTTCGGATTTTTTTTGAATTTCTTATGCCTGTTTTGAATTTTTTGAATTTCTAACTATGGTCGAACCGGCGTGCATGAAGATAGGGGACGAGCATCGTTAGAACTTGCATTGGATCTCTGAAGAAACCACATATTGCGAGTCTAAAAATGATTTTTTTTCAAAAAATCACGGGCGATAGATCATGTACCTGTAGTATAAACCGGACCCACTTCCTGCCGATTCGGCAGACATTTGTCCTTTTTACCCGGGATGGACGAAAAGGTTTGAGATGTCCCGGTTGGGATATAGTCCATGTAAGGTGGTCTAGTATTTTAGGAAAATGGGACTGTAGCATTCTGAAACAGCATTTTGGTGGTTACTTCACAAAACGACCCGTTTTTTGCGCTCGGAAAATGGAAAAGGGCTTTTCCGTGCAACAAAAAGGAAAACTTCCTCCTGTAACATTGTTCTCCATACCAATGTCCACATGCATGCATAATATGGGCACAGCATCACAAACTATGCCGTGATTCAGCACATAACATCGGTCATTTGGACCGAAAGCCATGAAACCTCGAACATGATAGGTCATTTTGTGAAGGTTTTTTCGAGACATGATCAATATACCAAGTCTGGTATTTTTCCTTTCAACTATGTCACATAATATGACACCACGCGAAGGATTTTCATTGTTCGGATTTTCAATATACTAAAGGTTCATCTTTAGTCCCAGTTGGAGGGATTTCGGCAGGCTGGGCTAGGCAGCACTAATGATAGGGGTGAGTGTCGATATTATGTCGTGCGGCGTGTACCTTGTCCCGGATGGTGTCACCAACCGGGACTAAAGATGAACCTTTAGTCCCGGTTGGAGACACCAACCGGGACAAAACACTAGTCAGCACTAATAATAGGGGTGAGTGTCGACATTATGTCGTAAGTGTCGACACTATGCCGAGCTGCTTGTACTATAAATAGGCATCCTTGTGAGTCCAGTCCTCCAGCCAGATTGAGGCATCTCCAATATTGTTTTCGAGAGCAGGGACACCACTACGACCAGTTTCAGGGAGATGCCGCCGAATCCCAGTCCTCCGGCATCTCCAAGAAACTGGTCATAGAGGCACTCCCTAATATGTGAAATTAGTTAGCTCCCAGGTGTATTGATCTAGTTAGATAAGTTCCAAGCTGCAAGATGGTTTTCGAGAGTAGGGACACCACTAGGACCAGTTTCAGGGAGATGCCGCCGGATCCCAGTCCTCCGGCATCTCCAAGAAACTGGTCATAGAGGCACTCCCTAATATGTGAAATTAGTTAGCTCCTAGGTGTATTGATCTAGTTAGAGAAGTTACAAGCTGCAAGATGGTTTTCGAGAGCAGGGACACCACTACGTCCAGTTTTAGGGAGATGTCGCCGGATCCCAGTCCTCCGACATCTCCAAGAAACTGGTCATAGAGGCACTCCCTAATATGTGACCGCGCGCGTTTGGAGATCAGATCTTAATGGTAAGTACGAATCGGGACAACTTCTTCATAGTCCCGGT
The DNA here is from genome assembly GCA_916181665.1 of Avena sativa. Classification (NCBI taxonomy): domain Eukaryota; kingdom Viridiplantae; phylum Streptophyta; class Magnoliopsida; order Poales; family Poaceae; genus Avena; species Avena sativa. Next base: position 261,084,554 of record OV702284.1, on the reverse strand, counting down.
CTAGCCACAAAACGGGACTAACACTCAAGACATTTATTAATATTAAAAACTGAGACTACAAAACTGGGACTAAAGGCCCCCCTATATATAGTCCCGGTCAAGCCACAAACCGTGAAATATATCCTTCGGTCAAGCAACAGACCGCGAAAGACATGAACTAGAGTTACATAATATGAGCATGAACTTCTTGGCATATGTCCTTCCTTATGATCACTTCAGATGTAACCATGGAGCATCTTCTTTACTTAACGGAATGCTTGGGTCAGTTTTCACTGTGAAGGGCCGAATTTCATCAAACTTATTATAATCTTCTGACATGTCTGTCTTGTCCTCGATTCCCACGATGTTTCTTTTCCCTGAAAGAACTATGTGACGCTTTGGCTCATCATATGATGTATTCGTTTGCATATGTTTTCTTTTTTTCGGTCTGGAGGACATGTCCTTCACATAGAAAACCTAAGACACATCATTGTCTAGGACGAATGGTCCATCTCTGTAACCAAGATTGTTGAGATCCACTGTTGTCATTCCGTACAACCGGTCTATCTTTACCCCTTCCCCATTCAGGTTGACCCATTTGTAGCGAAACAAAGGGACCTTAAAAGAGACTCCATAGTCTAGTTCCCATATCTCCTCTATGTAACCATAGTATGTGTCCTTTTGTCCATTCTCGTCTATTGCATCAAAGCGGACACTACTATTTTGGTTGGTGCTCTTTTTATCTTGGGTGATCGTGTAGAATGTATTCCCATTTATTTCGTACCCTTGGAAATTCAATATAGTAGAAGATGGCGATGCGGCCAACAAGTATAGCTGATCTCCAACAGTGGTGTCATTCAAGAGATGTGTCTGCATCCAACCACCGAAAGACTTCATGTGTTCATCTGTAATCCATGATTCAGGCTTCCCCGGGTTTTTGGAGCGTACAATATTCTTGTGTTCCTCGATATACGGAGCTGCCAAGGTGGAATTATGTAGAACTGTGTAGTGTGCTTTAGTGAAAGAATCCCCGTCCCTACATATCATTGCTTTCTTTCCCAGCGTACCTTTTCCACTTAGTCTTCCCTCATGCCGCGAGTCAGAAACACCAATCGGCTTAAGGTCAGGAATAAAGTCAACACAAAACTCAATGACCTCCTCTGTTCCATATCCCTTGGAGATGCTTCCTTCTGGTCTAGCACGGTTATGAACATATTTCTTTAAGACTCCCATGAACCTCTCAAAGGGGAACATATTGTGCAGAAATACCAGACCGAGAATGGCAATCTCTTCCACTAGGTGAACCAGGAGATGCATCATAATATTGAAGAAGGATGGTGGGAACACCAACTCAAAACTAACAAGACATTTTACCACATCCTTCTGTAACCTTGGCAGAATATCTGGATTGATTACCTTCTGAGATATTGCATTGAGGAATGCACACAGCTTCACAATGGGTACTCGAACATTTTCCGATAGAAGCCCCCTCAATGCAATCGGAAGCAACTGTGTCATAATCACGTGATAGTCATGAGACTTCAGGTTTTGGAACTTTTTCTCTGCCATATTTATTATCCCCTTTATATTAGATGAGAAGCCAGACGGCACCTTGATACTGTAAAGGACTTCAAAAAAGATTTCCTCTCTGCTTTGGTAAGAGCATAGCTGGCACGACTTAAGTGACGCCCTTTATCCGTCTTGTTATGTGTATGCATGTTCTTTGGGTCTTTCATAATTTTTTGGTCCTACCGTGCTTCTGATGTATCTTTTGTCTTCCCATACACACCTAGGAATCCTAGCAGGTTCACGCAAAGATTCTTCGTCACGTGCATCACGTCGATTGAAGAGCGGACACGCAGGACTTTCCAATATGGCAGCTCCCAAAATATAGATTTGTTCTTCCACATGGGTGCGTGTCCTGTAGCGACGTCGTTCGGAACTGATTGACCGCCGGGACCCTTTCCAAAGATTACTTCTATGTCCTTGACCATACCAAATACATCATCACCAGCAGGTAGTTCAGGCTTCTTCCAGTGATCTGCCTCACCTTTGAAATGCTTGCCTTTCTTTCTTACGGGATGATTGGTCGGAAGAAATCGTCGATTCGCCAGGTACACAACCTTCTTGCATTTATGCAAATATGTACCTTCAGTCTTATCTAAACAGTGTGTGCATGCCTTATATCCCTTGTTTGTCTGTCCTGAAAGGTTACTAAGAGCAGGCCAATCATTGATGGTTACAAAAAGCAACCCTCATAGATCAAATGGCTCATGTTTGTTCTCATCCCACGCACATACACGTGGTTTGCCCCACAGTTGTAAGAGTTCTTCAACTAATGGCCTAAGGTACACATCAATGTCGTTGCCCGGTTGCTTTGGGCCTTGGATGAGCACTGGCATCATAATGAACTTACGCTTCATGCACAACCAAGGAGGCAGGTTGTAGATACATAGAGTCACGGGCTAGGTGCTGTGACTGCAGCTCTGCTCCCCAAAAGGATTCATGCCATCTGTACTTATATCAAACCATAAGTTCCTTGCGTCACCTGCAAAGATTGGAAAGTCTCTCTCGATTTTTCTCCACTGTGACCCATCAGCAGGGTGTCTCAACTTCCCATCTTTCTTACGGTCTTATTTGTGCCATCGCAACAACCTGGCATGCTCTTTGTTTCTTAACATGCGTTTCAACCTTGGTATTATAGGAGCATACCACATAACCTTAGCAGGAACCCTCTTCCGGAGGGGCTCTCCCTTAACATCACCAGTGTCATCTCGTCTGATCTTATACCGCAATGCATTGCATACCGGACATTTATCTAAATTCTCATACTCCTTACCGCGGTAGAGAATGCAGTCATTAATGCATGCATGTATCTTTTGCACATCTAATCCTAGAGGACGGAGAGTCTTCTTTGCTTCGTAGGTACTCTCGGGAAGTTCGTTATGTTTTGGAAACTTCGGCTTCATTATTTTCAGCATCTTTTCAAATGAGGAGTCAGTTAGACCACACTCTGCCTTCCATCACAACAATTCCAGTGTGGTACCAAGCTTTGTGCTGCCATCTTCACAATTTGGGTATAACAATTTCTTGTGATCTTCTAACATGCCCTCTAACTTCAACTTCTCATTTTCTGTTTCACAGTCTCTCTTTGCATCAAAAATGACCCTACCAAGTTCATTAGCCGGCTCATCTGATGCCCGTTCTTCACCTCCTTCATCTCCATTGTCTTCTATTGCAGTATCACTGTATTCAGGAAACATATGATGATAGTTGTTATCATCATCTTCTTCTTCACCATCTTCCATCATAACCCCTCTTTCCCCGTGCTTGGTCCAGCAATTATAGTTGGGCATGAAACCTTTCATAATTAGGTGGCCGCGAATGATTTTCGAGGAAGAGTACTCCTTGTTGTTCCGACATTGAACACATGGACAACGTATAAAACCATTCTCTTTGTTTGCCGTAGCCACATCCATAAATTTATCCACGCCTTTCATATACCCGGGTACACGCCGGTCACCGTACATCCATTCCCGACCATTCATCTGCATCCTATAAGTAAGTTTATCAAAAATAAGATATCATAAATAGTGAAATGACCAATTCACATCGACACATTCATTGTATCAATGACAGAGAAAAGATAAGATTGTTAACCTCGATCGAGGGAAATAAAGAGGAGAAAGCTCAAGAGCGTCTCGGACACCTTCTATATTTTTGTTCTATGAGAAATTGAACGGGATCATTCACTCAAACATTTCATCAAACACCTTGAATGCATGCATAGGAGAAAAAAACTAGCACACCCCTCACACCTTCCACCAAGAAAAAACCAGAGTGGAGGCAGAGGGCTGGGGCGTTGCATTTATAGAGGGCGAAGCATACGTCCTGGTTTGTAACACAAACCGGGACTAAAGGTGTGTGCCACGCCACGTGGCACACAACCAACCTTTAGTTCCGGTTTGTGTTACATACCGAGACGTATTCTCTCCTACCAACCGGGGCGCATGCCTCCTAGGCTCCGTGCCCGCTCGAACCGGGACGCGTGCCAGCGAACCGGGACTAATGCTGTTAGGAGGCACGAACGGATAGCATTTTTTCTACTAGTGCGCGTGTAGCAAAATGTTTTCTTGCCGTGCACTCGAGACCGGCACCTCCCTAATGCTATAGACCGTGATCTAGGTCATGCGCTTTCTCATGGACCACAATCACGGCGGCATCAGGCGCCTGGGCGAGGAGAGAAATCAGATTAGCCGATGCGCCACCGCTGCTACCGATGTGCCCCGCCTCGTCGTCTTGGAGAGCGTCAGAGCTGAGGAGGAGGGTGACCAAGTTGTTCCAAGGTGTGCTCTCAGCAGACAATAGCGTAGAGGCCCAGAAAAAGAAAGACACGAAGTTCAGCGTGCGGGATTAGCCAAATGAGCTCGCCATGCAATCAACCGAGGCTTTGCTTTGTGGTGGAGAAGAGGTGGCCGCTGATCTCTTCCTATCCTAATGTGAATGGTAAATATTCTTCGATTACTAGGATGCTCGGATCGCCCAGAGGACAATCTTCCGGTCTCTGTAGCAGGTAGCGTACTAATTCGGCAATTCTAAATCCCAGAACTAAACTACCATACTGTACAATACTTACTTTAAAGTGCTTTATCTTGCACTATTTAAATTCTTTTGCTGCTTATAATTGGAGCGATGTGTGGCATCCCGCAAAAACCACTACTAGAAAATCGCGTTGTTTTTGTGCATTGCATCATCATGACCGCATGCTCATGTCATCATGTCACTTTGCATTTGAGCATCGTCATGTCATCTTGCATTTGTTTGCATAAAACTATTTTTTTAAAAGCCTGGTTTTGTTTTCTAAACGCCCCGTCTTTAATTCAAAACCAAAACCCGGGTCTCCGGATTATTTTGTTTCGTCTACCAATGGATTTCAAAAGCCCCGTTCTAAAATAATAAAATATTTAATTATTTTTAGGGGGCAGACGAACCGGGCCGATCCGACCCAGTCGGCCACCCCCAGTACAAACCAGACTAACCAGACTCTTTTCCTACCCCAACCTAATCTACCCACTCTGCCTCCACCTCATCCCACCCAATCGGTGCTCGCCACCTCAGCCATCATCCCTCCTCCAGCCAACCACCCGCTGCCACCTCACCCCAACCACCCCCACAACCACTCCCGCCACGTCCCCACACCAACCCCGCAGGCACCCACACACCTAAACCGTCCACCCCTGTCTCCCCGGTCCCACCCCGCAGCCCCACACCACCTGGTCCGCCAGCCCGCGTGACCCGCCCCTCGATCCCCTCTACCGCGGGCCCACCCCCACCGACGCGCCCCGCGCCTCCTCTCTCGCTCCTCCTCGTCTCCCTCCCCGCTCGCACGTTCCCCTCCCGCGAGCTCGGCCGCGCCGCCGCGGGTCCCCGCCTTCTTGCGCCTCATCGCCGGCTCGCGCTCCCCGGCGCTCGGCCGCCTCCACCTCCCCTCGCCGCGTCCCTCCTGGTAACCGCCGGCCGCGCCCCCGACCAGCGGCTCCGTCCTCTGCACCCCGCGCGGCCCCGCGCCTCTTCGTCGCTGCGCCGGCCCTCCGGCCTCCAGCGCCGCCGCCGCCGGGGCTCCTCCCTGTCGAGCACCGTGCCCGCCGCCCTACCTCGCAGGTCCGGCCCGCCCCAGGCGCGCCTCCCCCGCAGCACACCCCCTCTCTCTTCCCCCCTCCCCCGTGTCGGCACCCTCGCCACCAACCGCTCTCGCTCCCCTCGCCAGATCCCCAGCACCGCCGCGAGCTCGGCGCCTTCTCCCTCGTCTTCCGCGTCGTCGGCCGCGTCCTCCTCCGCCTCTGTGCCGCCACCAGGGGCCCTTGGCCGCCTCTAGCCCGCGTCTGGCCGCGCTCCACCGTGCCCGCTTCGGCCAGCAAGTATGATGCCCCGCGTGTGTGTATCTGTAGAGGTCGTTGCCACAAGCGTGCTACCCTGGCTCCGATGTCCAAGTTTTCGGCTGCATGTTTCTGTGGTGGTGGAACTCAAGTACCAAAAGAAGAGCCGCATGACTTGAGTTTCGCCGTTTCGACATCATGTTGCCGCCAAGATCTCCCTCTCGTCCGTGTCATGGACATGTGCAGACGCCCACCGACAAGACCGGCTTGATGCCAAGGATTCCAAAGAAGGTACATGGCACCACTCGACGACCTCGGCGTTAATCCCCAAGTTCACCATCGACCCAACCCGAGAACCATCGGTGCGGATATAAGTTCGCCTTTGCCGACAAGTTCGCCTACCCGGACACCGTGCGACAAGATCTTCTCGGACTCGAGGACCATCAAGACTTCCGCTCGGCAACGCCAAGTACTCCTTCCTGGCTTCGAAGCCCGACCCCGTGGACCAACATGATCTTCTTCACGGATACGACAAGTACTTCCTCGAGGACGCCAAGTTCTTCTTCTCGAACGTCAAGACCGACCCGATACGAGGACCCGACAAGATCTTCGTGTTGACAAGATCGGCGCCGACCAGGGCGGGTCTGATGTGCCCCGACGCCAACCAAGCTCTTCTTCTCGGATGCGACAAGATCGACTTCCGTTGTCCGAGACCGATCCCGCCGAGACCGAACCCCAGATCCGGACCCTGAGACCAACCCCGAACCCCTCGGAGCCCAAGTTCGCCGAACCCTAATGTGATTCCCTATCCGAGACCCCATTATTTTTATAATATGACATTATCAACTGATGCATATTAAATTGTTCATGCATGCATACTTGTCTGTGGTTTGGAGGCATTATGCCGATTCACCGCATAATTAAATATGGAGTCTATATGCGGGATATCTTTGTCATATTCCGGACTCCATTTAAATTGGTGTAGCGAACCGATGCCATGTTCCGCCCTGTTAACCCAACATTTAATTTGCGGGGTAGATAAATAACTTGAACCGTTTAATTAATTGTCGGGACCCGGTTCCGCTTAATATGGCCTAATTGCATCGCATCTTTACCATGTCATACATCATACATGCATCATGCCCGATTTTCTACCGTAGTATTAAATAGTGCATCCGGTGTTTGTGCTAGTGTTTGTGCTAGTGTTTTGCTTCTTCACGGACTAGGCGGATGAGTTGATGCGAGTGACGACCCGATCTTCGGATGAACCTTCGACAATGTTTTCAAGGCGAGCACCTCCCCCTTTCTACCTATCTTACTTTTATAGTATTTATTCCCTCCTGTTGATCTATTGCTATCTGTGTTGCGTTGCTCTAGTTTTCGTACCCGTGATATCCCTTGCAGCCTTATATTGTCTTGGACACATCCTATTTACCTGTTGTTTGGTAGATAGTTGGACCTGCGCGTCGTAGTCGCTTGCTCAAGTGCTGTTGCGTGTCGTCGAGTACCACAGTTGTTGGAGTATTGCCGTATGTTTAAGGTTGGAGATGATCATGGCTTTAATTATCGTTTACTTTAATTATTGTTTAATAACTAAAATTGAAAGTAGGTAAATGCAGAGGCACAGGTGGGCAATAGATGTTATTTGGCTGTTAACCGTCCACTTGTGTCCCGTAGGACCCCGAGTTCTTGACACCTGTTCCGAGATCGAGCGCGCTAACCACAGGTGGGGTGTATGGGCACCCCCATCGATTTAGTACCTGATTCCAAGTACTGTACTGGGGGCCACAATTAGTTTGGGGCTTTATTACTATTCTGTACTTATGCCATGCTTTACTGCTTTATTTAAATTGTGCGAAGTACTGCACCTGTACTGTTTAGGTAAGCGGAGTGTTTTCGCGGTATCGACAAGCCCGAGAGTTTCGGGTTCCCAGTCGTTTACAGCCATTGACGCAAACCCTGAGTCCGTCTCGGAGACCGGCCGACTTCGTTGCGGGTAGCTTAGTGGGGTGGCCCCCCGTGCTTGCTTTGGGTCTGGGAAACGTCGTGTCCGAAACCCCGTCGACATACCGTTGGGTGTATGTTTTGTGATCTTGTACCTACCTGATCCGACAACAAGGGTGTAGGTGCGTGTGGAAACTTTGGTGCACCCCTGCATGGTTAAATCTTTTCGAGAAGCCGTGTCCGCGGTTATGGACGACTTGGAGCACAGGTCTCGATCATAGACAACTATAACTAAAGTTTACTGCTATAATTTGACTTGTATCCGATATGACTAGTAATCAGCTTCACTGCAACGGAATGGCTAAATAAAAGTACCAACAACTGCTGGGTTTGGGGATATCTCATGCTAATCGTATATTTGACTAGTAAGTGTTGCAACTACAACGGAATGGTTAACTAAAACTGCCCACTGCTTATTATATCAGGATGACTCATGCTATTTATATTTGACTAGTAATTGCCGCAACTATAACGGAATGAGTAAAACTGCCAACGGTGTGAGTTCCTCGGTGGACTTCCTCGTTTGGTCTCGAGGGGAAAACACCAGGTTGGGTATGTCTGGTGGTAGTATCAGGTTGGTTCCGGATAGGTCTTTCTTACCCCTCTCTGATAGCCGACAGTTATATCGAGTCTCTATAGGTTGTTTAGTGCATGCTGCGCTGCCGCTTCAGTCCACCATACCTATGTAGGCGAGGACCGCCGAATTCTAGCCTCGCCGTGTACTGGCCTCAGTACTGACGCTCCTCTTTTTCCTTTGCCCTTTGTCGGCACCCCTTTTGTTTTAGCAGGTTTCGACGTCGTTAGCAGGGTTACCCTTCCGGCTTGGCCTGGGCAGGGTTATGGACGCCATTGGTTATTCTTCCGGGCTCTTAGCCCCATTTGCATCTTGTCCGTAGCTGGACGCTCTATCGTTTTCAAGGTGATTTGGATCTTTGTTCTGTATATCTGTAATCTTGACTCATGGAGTCGTGTTGTATATATATCTGTTCTGTGGGTCCCATCGAGGACTGTTGTGTAATGTTATTACTTCGTTTTCCACCCGCACGCAAGTGCCTGGTGGGCACCTTTGAATCGTTTCTATGCGGGTTGGCGGGAAGCGCCGAAACTTGCATAGGGCCGATTCTGAGGGTGTTACATGATGTACAACAGTTGGTTCCTGAGCTTTTGCCTTCCTGTCTTATGTATTCATAGACATCATGTTTTTACGGTTTCACTCTCTAAAAGATGGAATTGTATGACTCTACCGTATCATGTTTCATCGGGAGAATTATTCAGGTTATACGATGTGTTGCATGAGAGTGTTTACCGAATGAGAGGAGGTAATTTTCTCACTTTTTCCTAAATGTGAAGTCGCTCGTTCCTACTACATTGTATGAAGTTCTAAATTTATTGGATGCATAAGATATTTTTTTGGACTATATTTGAAGGCATTAATACTTATATTTGAGGTGTGGAGAAACTTAAAAGCCTCCGTCGCATTAGGATCATGGACTGGCTTGAAGAGTTTTCAATCTAGAGGAACAAACAATCATGTTTAAATATTTGTGCATTTCTCTTAATTGGTATGCCCAAGGAAACAACTTTTGATAGGGCTGACATATCTCTACTAGGTGGTTTGCCTAAAGCTGCGGGAGGAGGAGAGGGTGGTAGCGCGTGTGACTGCAGAGCACGCCATGGATGTTGAAATTGGCCATGTGTACCAACAAAAACTACTTTGTGAGTCTCTCCAACACAAATATTTTTTCTCCCTGTTTGATGATTTTTTGTACCAAAATTCATAATGCAAATAAATATTAATATAGCCTTTTTCTATGCTACGTGGGTCCCACAGGGTGCGGTATTTTTGAAAGTATATATCTGATATTGGGCTCATTTTATAGAGTTCATCGTCTATATTACAATGATAAAAAGAATTAAAATTTTGACTAACTGTTTAAGGGATATAATTTTCCAAAGATTTTTACGTGAAGTGAGCTAGCTAGCTAGCTACTCGGTTCTTTACCAGATTGATCAGCTATGCATGCATGCAAACTTTGGATATTTAATTGCTGAAGAGCATATGTACTGCACGACGATTGGTTTCCCGTCACGGAATTGCTAAGGCTTCTATGGGTGCTCTCGTATTTTATACGGCTATGACCTCACGGCTGATGTCACACAGGTAGAGATAGACTCAGGTTTTAAACGGCCACACGCGATTATAACGAACGAGGATCTGATCAGCAAGCAGCCATCAGCGCCTATATAATGGCATGTCATCCCGCGACCAAAGAGAGGCACGGAGAGAGAGAGCTAGCTGACGCGCTGCTCCGCACACCACCGCACGGGTAACACAATAGTGAAGCTCTATTCTAGTAAAATTCACACGCGTAGCACGGGCGACGCAGTTGCGAAGCGCTGCTCCGGTCACGTGAGAACACCACTTAGACCACAAAATTCCTTAATTCCCACACTACGTCGAAGGCGATCAGCGGCGCCAAGATGCCGCTACTACTCCCGCCGTCCATGAAGTCTTGTTTGCAAGGTGAGATAATATAAGATCTGCTTGTATCGTTGATTTTGTCTCAACATGGCGGCTCTAGATCATCCGTGTCGGATGCTAGATGGAGCCGTTAATCTTTACAACCATGGCCCGATCGTTTCATCAAGGTCGGCGGCCGTGTGGCTACAATCATGGTACGACTGCTTTGTCAGGGTCGGCCATAAAGATTATCACAATCATGGTAACGACTGTCTCATCGAAGTCGTTCATGCAAAGCGCATACAATAATTATGCCACAACCATAGCAGCGACCGTCTCATCGAGGTCGTTCATATGGGTTATGTCAAAGTCATCGTCCGATTGTTTCATCTATATCGGTGGTGCTCAACCTCGAGCCTTATGAAGGAGTTCGGTTGATAAAACGAGTAAGGCAACGCTTCATCAATTGCCCATCTCGGATTCACGATCTAATCTCTATGAGATGAAGGTCGATTCATATACATCATCTTATGTCTAGTGCCGACGAGGCTAGACTACACTATGGCCAAGTGACGACGAAACTCGGTCATTATGCCATCAACACGTCGTAATTTTGATGAGATAGTCATACCGTTGCTGGGCACCGACGAGGAAAAAGCAACACTACTTTGATGAGGCGAGGGCCATATGGCTGGGCACCGACGAGGCAAAAGCCACCCTCCTTGTCAAATGAATCTCTCATTATTACGCACGTCGAGATAGCATATATGATTGTGCTTCGGCGGAACAAAGCTAATCTCCTTATTCTCAAGATTATCTAAACAACGACGATCATCAGCGCAGCTTAATCGGAGGTATTCTGCGGCTTGATCCCGCGGATGTAATTAACCGGGTGTCTCGCGAGGCCCCGGGAATTTGGAACTACACAATCGTTGATCCAAGTCAGATATTATCAAGGTGCAATATTTGTAATTGTGGGAAATTGTACTTTGTAATTCTCCAAAGAATTAATAAAGATGTGTTTTCCTATGTTACTTGTCTTTTTTGTATACTTTGTATACTAGCACACCCGCATACACATTATTTTTTTTTGTTGCTTTTTCCGTGCCAAACAAAATGGCACGCCCGGTGGGACCAGATTCTCCTCCCATCTCTGCTGCGCTCCGATTTCGTTCTATCCCAGTTTCTTTGCATGAGCCGACGCTCTACCTCCAAAAGTATCATGTGCGTGTTTCCATTTCTATATGCACCCATGCCATACCTAGCGAGGGATCAACTAGAGGTATTTCTTTGGAAAAAAGGAGGGGGTGTATAATTCATGCACGCATCCTTCTGATTGTGATCATGCGCTTGTTAAAAAACAGTGTGTGCTTGTCACTCCGATTATCATTGTCAGAAAGTCCGATTGTCTTACAAGTCTTCTCTGTTGACATAAAATTCTTGTCCCAAAACAGTTAATCATGTATAGGAACCAAAGTGTTTAAAGAAGAATCAGATGGTAGTAGAGATGTTGTATTTACTCCTTCGTGAAAAAACAAAAGAAGTGCATGGGGGCCGTATGCATGCAGTACTCTTGCTTAGCACCTGTTCTTTCGGATACCAATCATAAATGAGTTTCACCGGAAATAAAAAGTGATTTCTTGTTTGATGTTGTGGTATCATACCCGATGATGAAAATATAAAGGGTCCATGCATGCGTGTGGGGTGATTTATTTTTTGCACTTGGAGAAAATATGTTTAACCTAGTGTATAAGTGGCTCATCAACTGCGTCGTACACGTCAATATACTAACACGAGGGATTCCCTTTTGTAGGTGACTCCTTCCCTACCATTACCATGGAGCAAGCCATGAGGCACACCCCGGCTCCGACTCTGATCCAGTTTGGATCGTGGTCTCCCGTGGTAGGCATCGAACACGGAGATGAGGTCTATTACCACAAGATACATGATCCGGCATCCGTTTGTTCCGTTGAAACTAGGAAGGCTGAAAAATACGCTGCTTTCAAGGCTAGTGAGGAACGCAAGGCCTTGATTGAGGAGGCTCATAACATGTTGAGTTTTCCTTCTTCGACCATAGTGGGTGAAAAGGCTAAACTGTTGGAGGGGCTCGACAAGGCTGCTTACCGCATGTCTTGGTCCGTGCGCAATGCGCGATCCAACAAAAATGCTAATGCTCTTCGTAACTATCGTCGAAAGCGTAGCAATCTGAAAAAGCTACACGCTCGGCTGAGCGGTAATATTTTGGAGCCTGATACGCCGTTGTCACTTGATGATGAGGAGTATCTTGACCCCGTTAATAAACCTTACAACATTTCTCCAGCTGAGTGGATCACAAGGCCACGTCGGGTGAAAGAGCTTGTTAGGCAAGCAATCATGAATGAATTTTGGACTCGCACTTTGAAGCGTGACGCTACCTTTCCAGGATGCGACCCTTCCATTGGCAATACATTGAATCACTTCAATCCATCTATAATTGTCTCGGCATGTCATGTTACTGCCGGAGAGAAAGAAAGTGAAAACAAGTTCGAGGTACTCTCTAATGAAACCCCGGCGCCTCGTTCTAATGATGTGCAGCAGCTGCAACACCAATTGAGAACGCTACAACAACAAGTCCATGGCCGTGAGGCACCTTTGCAAAATGGGGGCATGGCAAGGAATCATGCACCTACGCAATGCTCTCAATTTCCATACCGTCATGCCCAGGAGTCAAGATTTCAAGCTCGTGGCCCCTATTCACAAGTGCCCGAGTCATCACGGCAAGGTGAAGCTAGACGGCATGTTCCTAGCTATCGCCCACAGAATGATCGTAGAACTTTGGCACCTCGTCGGAGATCCCCGCCCGCGCCAACTTTTCAACATCAGCAGAACTCGCACTGGAACTCATGGTCTCGCCAAGAGTGGCGACCTGTGTCCCCGAGAAAAGAGCAAAATCTCCATGAACATCATCGTGAGAATAATGCAAGTGCACCAACTGTAAACAGGGGGCAGAATATGCCGCCTCCATATTATCATGTACGACAACCTGTTGGGGTTGTATCTTCCTCGGCTCCACCACCAACGGATAGCCAAACAACTGCACCACTTCTCCCTACACCGTCTGTTCCACCAAGAACTTCATATCCCCTTCGGGCAAATCAACACAAGCGCGATAAGCGTAGAATAAATCGACGTGCACTTTATCAAGAACTACAAGAGCTTGTGCTTGGTAATGTACATGTGCGAGTTAGATCGGATGGACGTGTTCATCCGTTTTATGATAAGATCACACTACGACTCTCACCAACATTACTCCAACATGAGAGATATAACTACCTCATTGAACGTCTCGTTCCAAAACCATGACAACAAGGTGATGGAACAGGCGAGAGGCTAGAAGTACCTCCCAAGAATCCCGCAGTGTCCCCTCAAAAGGATGCTCATGAGAAAGAAGAATTAGTGTCCCTTCATAAGGGCGCTATCGAATTAAAGTCTCAACCCTGAATGCAACACATGGAGGTGGACAATACAATAAAGACTCCACCAGCTCCTTTAGAGGATGTGGGTCAAGAAAAAAATATTATGGTGGTTGGTCCAATGCAAGAACAAAACCCTTCAATACCATCTCACGGAGCAGGAATTGTAAGTAATTCCATGAACGTGCCTTCAGAAGGCGGAAATGATGCGATAAAAGAAGTTGTAAAGAATGATGCAAAAGATACTGTTATGTGTGGTACTTTGAGCACACACGATGAACATAATCCTAACAACTGGTTTCCTCCGCCAGTTGAACAAGAGTTTTCTTACCCTTTTGATGAAGAGATCATGCCCAACCCCAAGGCCTCCTTTTCCAAAGATTTCCTAAACCTCGGAAAGGTTCGTGGCTGGTTCAAGAGTTCAGAAAGAGAAAAGCATGATGGGGACGCACCATCCTCATCAGCTGCACCTTGCCTCCCTATAACATATGGACAATCATCACTCACGAATGATCCACAATATTCTCGTCGTTATGTGTTGCTTTCATCGCACCTTCCACAAGATCCGACATTGCTTCAGCAATATCTTAAGCGCCAAGGAATGGGTACTCGTTTACAAGCCATTGCCTCAGAAATATTGGAAGATAGCTCTTCTCATCATGTAGGAGAAGAGGAAGACCACAAAAGTGATGGTTCTGGTGATAGTTATGATAGAGAATCTAGTTCCTCATTAGAGAGACTATCTGGATCTCCTCCCTATTCTAACTTTGCACGTTCTATGATGTCAGAGGAAGAGTGTGAATTCGAAGATGAGAACATTGTACCGGCCCATGTGATCTCTGATCGCGTGGAAGGTGATACGGGTGTGACGGAAACATTAAATATTCATACTGATCCGGCTGCATCAGGATCACGTGACAAACAACTTGAGTTGCAATTACACTCGCAACAACAGCAGTTAGATCATTTAGCATCAAAGTTCGATAAACTCTTAGATTTCCTTGGTGGTTCAGATCGGGGTATACCCCAAATTATGAATCAAGGAGTCATTGATCCACAAGTGGAAGAAATAGAAGCTGCGAGGGCAGCTGAGGCGGCTAAGCAATCTCCCCAAGTTCTTCCTAGCACGGGTGTACTACCTAATAGCTTGGTGGATCAACCAGATATGCTCCGAAACTATCATAAAATGATTGAAGACATGGTTGATAATAAAATGAAGAGATTTACAATAGAACAAGACCCTCAAACTTGTGAGAGTGAGCTTGACAAACCATATGAGTCATGGCATGATCTTGTAGCATTTCTCGCAGGGTGGCATCCGCCTAAGTTTCGTCAATTTGATGGAACAGGTGATGCACGAGAACATCTAGCTTATTTTGAGGCAACATGTGGAGATACTGCTCGCAACCCCTCGCTTCTACTGCGACCATTCTCGGGTTCTTTGACAGGCGCTGCCTTTCATTGGTATAGTCGCCTATCTGTCGGTTCTATTCCTGATTGGAAAAGCATGAAGAATCTCTTCAAAGCTCATTTCGTAACAATGAAAAAATATTTTTCAGTGGTCGAGCTAGCACAAGTTTGACAAAGGCAGGATGAGAAGATTGATGAATATATCGTCAGATTTCGTAATAGCTTTGTACGCCTAGCAAGGGACATGCACACAGAAGATGCTATTGAGATGTGCGTCCATGGAATGCAACAACACTGGTCGCTTGAAGTGTCCCGACAGAAACCTAAAACATTTAGTGCACTCAGCTCAGCGGTGGCCGCGACCAAGCTAGAGTTCGAAAAGTCTCCTCAAATCATGGAGTTGTATAAAAATGCTAGCGATCATGCCAAGCGTTTCAACTCGACGGCAAAGCCAAATATTGTGACCAAGCCCAAGGTGTCCAATGAGGCAAATACAACAAGGATTGTGCAAACGAACAACGTGCCTATGCTAGGCATAAGAAATGAATCAGAGGGGATAAGGCAACGTCCCACTATTCAAGAGCTTCTTAGGAAGCAATACATATTTCGGAGAGAAATGATAAAAGGATTCTTCGATCAAGTGATTGCACATAATCATCTAAATTTGCCTGATCCGAAACGTCCTGATCAAGTAAACATGAAGGACAACCCTTTGTATTGTCCATATCATCGATATGTGGGTCATGTCATCGAGGACTGTGTTTCTTTTAAGGAATGGCTCCAACGAGCCATCAATGAAAAAAGGCTTCAAATACAACCTGATGATAGAAATCCAAATTATCACACTGTCAACATGGTGACTGTGAAAATGAATCCCATGTCAAAGAAAGAGCACGAAACATGGGTGCCACTATCTCAAGTTGAAGAAAATTTTACTAGCCTAAGAGTAAGTCACGCACCCTCTAGAGCTGGTGCGAGAGCATCAACACATGAGGTCAAGCCTTACATGCATTCATCGAGAAAGTTAGATGGACAAGGAACATGGTTGGCATCTTATCATAACAAGCCGAGGCTAGGTAGAGGATACAATCCAAGCCAACGTCGCATGCCGCCTAGGTTTGTGCCAACCTCTGAAGGGGACGAGTCTTACCCTCGATCAAACCATATATTTCCCACTTTGGAACAGTTCATGCCCCGCAACTGGAGGCAGAAGATCAGTTCTATAGAAGATAAGATAGAGGAAAACACTTCCCAGCCTTCTTCAAATAAAGCTACATGCAATATTATACTTGACTATTCGTCAAATACTAGTATCTCTTCTGATGATGCAGTAACACCACATGAGAAAGAGATTATACATGCACAGAGTTCATTGTCTGAACCTCCTCTTGAAGCAAATATGAACTTACGAGGAGGAAAAGTTTTACCCGAACTTCAGAAAGTTCAACCCAAGAGGGTTGTGAAAGAAAAGATAAATGATCCTAAAGATGTCGCACAAAATCATGATGGACAGGAAAATCCGGCCGAGGATGGCGGGACACCTCCCAACATAGATTATAATATAGTGGCCCATCTAAAACGCATTCCAGCACTTTTAAGTGTCTAAGATGCACTAATGTTGGTGCCTGAACTTCGCCAAGCTCTTATTCAAGCACTAGAAGATCCTAAACGCTATGAAGTAACAATGGCAAAGCATCAAATAGTTTGTAATTTCTTGACCACAAATGAGATTACCTTCACGGAGGAAGATAAGGTGATTGTGGATGATAATCATAATCATCTGCTTTACATAGAAGGAAATATTGGAACCGCTCACTTGAGGCGCATCCTCATTGATCCTGGTTCTGCTGTCAACATCTTACCCATTCGAAGCCTAACTCGTGTGGGCTTCACGTTGGATGATTTAGAGCCAACCGAAGTCGTCATATGTGGTTTTGATAATCAAGGAAGGTCAGCACTAGGCTCTATTACTGTGAAAATACAAATGTCAGCTTTCAGTTTTAAGGTGCGCTTCTTTGTGATAGAAGCAAAGACTTCCTATTCAGCATTGCTGAGTCGATCATGGATACATAAATATCAAGTGGTTCCCTCTACACTGCACCAATGTCTCAAATTTGTGGATGGAAGTGGAGAGCAACATCGTATAGCGGGAAACACAAAACCGTACACCATCCAAGAGGCGCATCATGCTGATGCCAAATATTACTTCCCGTGCAAAGAGCCACAAACCCGACAAGGGCGTGTGACTCCTCCAGTGGATATTTTGGTCACACCTAGCTCTACACCATCCATGGGGGTGGAATCTTCATCTAGCCAACTCTCCTCCAAGAAAATACATGGAAGAGGGCATGGTAGGGGAGATCCTCCACGATGATGGCTCGCAATTATGGGCATGCTTATCTGCACAATGAGGCCTTCTTTAATGCCACATTACAAACACCACCACTCTTATCGAGTGTGGAAGCTTCTACCGAAGCTCCTCTCATACTGAGGTCTGTATCCAAGCCTATACATGTCCATGATCTTGAAACTAAGGAGTCCTTTATTCTTCTAACACCATCATCAACTGATGTTATATCTAATACAAGTGCTGCATGTGCAGGAGTTCCTAAACTCCTCGACAATATGGGCAAAGCACCTCTTCCTATTGTGCTAGATATGCCCACAACGCAAAGCTCGGCGCCACTGGAAGGAACAGTAAGGAGAAGGGTGAAAGAAATAGAAAATTCAAGGGGAGCTACACTTAAACAGCCCCCATCCATGTATGTATCAATAGCAATGCCATTGGAGGTACGGTTGGTCCCGGGCCAATGTAGAGGCTCCAATCCTACTCTCCTATATTAAGGTACCACAATCACAACCTTGTGACCATATAATTAATCTTTATCCCTCTCTCTTTGATGTTGATGTATCATCAAATACTATGAAGGTGGAACCTAGAATGGTTCGCTTGTTGGAAAATGCGGGTATTAAACTTCAAAGAAACTGCAGGTTACCCTCACCACCCGCCATTTGTGAAAGATGGTGGGATCAAGCTGAAAAGCTCGTTAAGAATAAGAACAAAGCACAACCGAAGTATGGTTTGGGATACATCCGCTCAGAATCTTCTGAAGGCGAGGATGAAGATCATGATGGCGTGCAACATTTGACATGCCACATGACATATGTGAATAATGTTCAAAATAGTGAAAGTCGAGAACCAACATCTAACATGGATGGTGGTAATAGTTTCTATAAAACTCCACACCAACTTCGTTCTTTTCATGTTGCTCTAAATGCACGTAGTGGTATAAAAGATGAAAATTTCCTTCTATCTCAGGTTCATAAATCCATGATGATTAATCAAGGAGAGGTAGTTTATGTTGCTCCTGCACCAGCACAACTTGAAGATGGTGGTCAATGCACTATCGACGAGCTTGTCGAAATTAATTTGGGTACAGAGGATGACCCACGTCCTACCTTTGTAAGCGCCTCGCTAACACTGTAAGAACGTGAGAGTTATCGGCAATTCCTATTGGAGTTTCGAGACTATTTTGCATGGTCTTACAAAGAAATGCCAGGGCTTGATCCTAAGGTCGCTACACACAAGCTGGCCATTGATCCCCAGTTCAGGCCAGTGAAGCAACAACCACGCCGTTTTCGGCCAGAACTGCAAGATCGTATTATCGTCGAGGTGGATAAGCTAATCGTTGCTGGATTCATTGAGGAGGTACAATATGCTCAATGGTTAGCAAATATTGTCCCTGTAGAGAAAAGTAATGGGAAATTGCGGCCATGTGTCGACTTTCGCGACCTAAATCGTGCTTGTCCCAAAGATGATTTCCCTATACCCATCACTGAGATGGTTGTTGACTCTACTACAGGTTATGGTGCCTTGTCCTTTATGGATGGGTCATCTGGCTATAACCAAATTAAGATGGATGAGCGTGATGCCATTAACACCGCTTTCCGGACACCCAAGGGCAATTTCTATTATAAAGTAATGCCTTTTGGATTAAAGAATGCAGGTGCGACATATCAACGGGCCATGACCAACGTTTTGGGTGATCTCATTCACGACATTGTGGAATGCTATGTTGACGACATGGTTGTCAAAACCAAAGACATCCGACATCATCAGGATGATCTACGTGTTGTCTTTAATCGTTTGAGGAAACATCAACTCAAGATGAATCCTCTTAAATGTGCCTTTGCAGTAAAATCTGGTCTATTTTTGGGTTTTATTGTTCATCACCGTGGCATTGAAATTTCACCGAAGCACATCAAGGCGGTACAAGACATGCCACCACCCACAAATTTGAAAGAATTGAAATCCTTACAAGGCCATTTGGCGTATATACGTCGCTTTATTTCTAATCTCTCAGGACGCACTCAGCCCTACACAAGATTAATGAGGAAAGGCGTTCCATTCGAGTGGGATGAGAAATGCCATAACGCGTTTGAAAGCATTAAGCGCTATTTATTAAACCCTCCCGTTCTAGCTGCTCCAGTCAAAGGAAGACCGTTCATTCTTTATATTTCTGCACAACCATCCTTGGTAGGTGCATTACTAGCCCAACAAAATGATGAAGGAAAAGAAGTAGCCTGCTACTACCTAAGTCGAACCATGGCAGGCGCCGAACACAATTACTCTCCCATAGAGAAGTTGTGTTTAGCCCTTATTTTTGCTCTAAAAAAGCTACGACATTATATGCTAGAACATCAAATACAACTTGTGGCACGTACTGATCCCATAAAGTATGTTCTAAATCAACCTGTCCTTATGGGTCGCCTTGGAAAATGGGCTCTATCCATGATGGAATATGACATTACCTATGTTCCACAAAAAGCGATTAAAGGTCAAGCATTGGCTGATTTTCTCGCGGCACATCCTATACCAGACGACTCCCCTTTGATTATTGAGCTACCCGATGAAGAATTATTTACTATCGATATTGAGTCGCAATGGGAACTATATTTTGATGGGGCATCTCGCACAGAGGTAGAACCTGATGGTGAAACAAAACGACGAGCCGGTGCTGGATTGGTTTTTAAGACTCCTCAAGGAGGAACTTTTCACCACTCTTTCTCTCTTTTGAAGGAAGAGTGCTCCAATAATGAGGCCGAGTACGAGGCTCTTCTTTTTGGCCTTCTACTTGCGCTTTCTATGGACGTACGTAACATACTAGTATATGGCGATTCTCAACTCATTGTTCGCCAAGTCAATAACATATACGAGGTACGCAAGCCAGAATTGGTGCCATATCACACGGCAACGCAAATCCTCATGAGGAAGTTTGAGCACATTAAATTATTACATGTCCCACGAAGAAAGAATTCCTCTGCAGATGCATTAGCAAAACTTGCATCATCATTAGTACTTCCTGAGGGTGAAGCCGCTCAGGTAAAGATAGAAGAGAGGTGGATCCTTCCAGCTGTACTAGAATTGATACCGCAAGAATATGAAGTACACCATGTTGTAGCCAATGTCAGCAGTGAGGATGACTGGCGCAAGCCATTCCTTGATTACTTTAATCATTGGATACTCCCAGGTGATATAGTGGAAAGGCGCAGGTTGCAGCGACGTCTGCCTTCCTATTTAGTCAAAGCAAGGACTTTGTATCGACGTTCTTTTGGGCAAGAAATGTTGCTACGGTGTGTGTAAAAAAATGAAGCGGATCAGATCCTGCAAGAAGTTCATTATGGTGTATGCGGTGGGCATCAAAGTGGAACAAAAATGTATCATAGTATCAAACTAAGTGGCTACTTTTGGCCAGGGATTATGACAGACTGTCTTAGAGTGGCAAGGTCATGTCACAGCTGCCAAATTCATGGAGTTATAAAGCACCAACCGCCAGTTCCGTTACATCCAACTGTACCTGCATGGCCTTTTGATGCATGGGGTATAGATGTCATTGGACCATTTGAGCCGCCATCTTCTAGGGGGCACAAGTTCATACTTGCAGCAACAAACTACTTCTCTAGGTGGGCGGAGGCAGTACCATTAAGAGAAGTAAAGAGTGACAATGTTATAAACTTTCTAGAGCATAATATTATTTATCGCTTTGGAATTCCACATCGCATTACTTCGGATAATGCCAAGGCTTTTAAGTCCCGTAAAATGGTCAAGTTCATGGCTAAATATAAAATCCAATGGAATTATTCCACAGGATATTATCCACAAGCAAATGGGTTAATTGAAGCATTTAATAAGACCCTTGGTCAGATTTTGAAAAAGACAGTTCATAAGCATCATCGTGACTGGCATGATCGTCTCTATGAAGCCTTATGGGCATACCGTGTTACGGTTCGTACGCCAACTCAAGCAACACCCTACTCCCTAGTATATGGGAGTGAGGCTGTTCTTCCTCTAGAGGTGGAGCTTCCATCCCTAAGGGTGGCCATTCATGATGAGATTACCCAAGATGAGCAAATCCGGTTGCGCTTTCAGCAGCTAGATTCCTTGGAAGAAGATCGACTAAATGCACTCCAAGATTTAGAGTTATATCGTCGCAATATGGTGCGTGCGTATGATAAACTTGTTAAGACACGAGTTTTTCGGAAGGGAGAACTTGTTCCCGTACTTAGGCGCCCCATTGTGGTAAAAGGCAAAGCTAAGGGAAAACTTGAGCCTAAATGGGAAGGGCCATTTGTTATTGAGCAAGTGTATGATGGCGGTGCATATCAGCTCATCAATCAACATGGAGAACTACCAATGCCTCCTATTAATGGGAGGTACCTAAAGAAATACTATGCGTGATCATCTTCGCATGCCAATTTGCTTTTTTCTCTATTTCTTTTTGTTTTTTTTCTTCTTTCAGTCTTTATTTTTTGTTTTCCCTAAAAAAAAAGTTAAAAAAAAACCATGGACATCAATGTCCTACAATAACGGCTTTCCCTGCACACGCCATGCTAGTGATTAAAGACTTAGGCACCCTCGAGCTAGCCTGAAGGTGGCACATGTAACAAAGTGGAGTGGTACCTATACCCACCACACACGACACATGATGGAGTGTATGCTTTCAGAGGGGGTGGTGAAAATGCTTGGGATACTTCTGCTCTGAGGTTCCATACTTCTCATGTTTCTTGCCATGTTTTAGGCTCGCCGAGGCACGATGCCCTGGGGTAACCTATAGGAAAAGAGCAAGAAAGGCATGCCTGGTCAACAAAAGTTGAGTTCAGTGTGAGCCTCTTGACACCCCCGGGGTGTTATTCCACCATAGCCAAAATGACCTATGAGGGTCTATGTAGTCCACAAAGTTGTGTGACTGCTCTTCAAATTCTGAAGGTGAGTCCCCTAGCAACCGTGAAGGAATATTCTCCAAGAAGTTCAATAAAATCCTCTCCTACAAATGAGGAAATCCCATCAAATGTCGTGAAATTCAAGCAATACTTCAATAAAAAAAGAGTCAACCAAAGAAGCAAGTCTACATCAAGCAAGTCAAGAAATAGGGGACTCATTTGAATGAAGGAGGGGAGTAGTCACGTACCAACCCTCAACATGGCCATGAAAAATCGCCAAGCCAATTATCCTATAACCATACTACTTTAATCATCCTTGCCTATGCCTTTGTGTTCTTGAGGCATGTGCAGGGGGCGTGATGAAGTCGTGGGATCATCAAGACGCATGAAGTCTAGAGCATGAATTCCCATCCCTCTAAAGGCATCATGAAATCATGATGTTTTTCACATACACTCACAGAAGTTAAGTTATCTAGTCACAACTGTTATGGTCCTTCGACAGTTTCTGATGATTAGCTCTTGAGTTACCTTTTTCTGGCGTCACGTTCATAGCTGGTGTTCCATGGGAAAGCCAACATCCCAAATCTATAAAAAAATATTCTTTTTCTCTTTTTCTGGATTTTCTCTTGCCGTGATTCTTATTTATGCTCGTGGTCTTAAGGGAGAATGATAAGTTCCCTAACTATTCATTGTGCATCCATGATAAGGTATTTCTACTCAATGATATCGTTCGTCGTGCATGACGCCATTGATGCTTGTCCAACGACTAGCATTCTACGTCAACCAATATTTCACTAGGGGGCAATATCCCTTAGTGACCAAGACAACGAAACCGGAGGCATCATCCTCTCCTAGTCTATCTGCAACGTCGATGGTATCCCGACGCTTTAAATATGGGAAGCAGCAAGGTGCGCCAGTGCGGTCAGCACCAAGCTGTGGAACACTTCCAGTCTGATGGCTGGCATCGTCTATGATCACATCAAACTCGGGAAAATTCAGGTGAGCAGGAAGGCGCGCCAGTGCGGCCAGTGTCGTTCTGTGAAACCCTTCAAGTGTGATGGCTGGCATCATATATCATTATAAGGTCGCATCTAACTTGATAAATCAGTTCTTTGCATTAGCCAAATCCTGGGCAAACCGAAGAACTACCTCATCGGCTGGCACCATGTTGCATATGGTCGCGATGAGAACATATAAATGAGAGAGATTTCTCTTAGAACATGGCATGAGTATTTCGCCATATTTTATTGTAATTGTGCTCGCCCTTATAGGTGTTTATAAGATAATAGCATGGAAATTCGCTATTAAATTCACATTTCTTTGTCATATATGATAAGAGTATTTCATCATATATCGTCATAATCAATCCACCAATCACTGCATGATGTAGTATGAACATACACTACATGTTAGCACTTGGTTAGCCCAAGGCTCTATCTAGTTTGACGACATAAGTTGTTATCAGTGCAATATATGTGTGAACACACTGATTTAATTTGCCCTCATCTCGCTTTTGGCTTGAAGCCTGGATTTTCTAGTTCTTCTTCAAGGCGCTCTGAATAGAATACTCGATCACAAGATGAGTTGTACAACGAGCAGCAAATAACCTCTTCAATTCATAAGGCATGTATTTGGAGTACACGTCCGGGAGGATTCTGGACTAAACATCTATAGCCGTGTATGAACTCTACTTGGTGGAGGCATGAATTCTACAATGTTGGTTTATTAGCGTCTTGCTACGAGGCAGTAGTTTTAGACAGGCTGTCGGCAATACACGCGGCCAGCAAGCCCGTCTGGTCGGAACAAAATAAAATAAAATTCAAAGATAAATGACAAAATCGTGACAGTGCCGATAAAGGAGGAAGGAAGGAATTGTATGACATCTAAAATACAATGTCCAAAATATGAATGGGGTAAAAAAGGGGGAGGATAATCTCTTAATAATCTAGTACCGAAGCTAATGCTATGCTGAAAATATTTAATCGTCCTGAGAAGCACACGCTATCACAAATCCATGTAAAGCATACATGTGTTGAGATAGACCTAGCTCGTCTGTATCGACAAAGTTCTTTGTGATCTGGTCAAGCTCTTGCAGATAATCCTCATCCTTGGAGGAAAGTGTCTCCATTGCAGTCTTGAAACCAATTGTCTGTGCAACATGCTCATGATGGCTGGTCAGGGCAATGACCGACTAGTCCTTAAGCTGGTCCACAAATAAGTTATCCTCTCTTAGCCTCTGGATCTCAGCTTGCAATGCTCCAATCTGAACTTCCATCTCCGTGATGCGTGACGAGTGATTCTGTCGTCTTTGCTCTTGCTCCTCGATCTTCCCTTCAAAGGTGGTTCTGATAGTATCCATGGAAGTACAAGCAGTTGCCACTTTAGTAATAATAGTGTTGATTACATAGGCTCGTTGTTGTACTTGTTCTCTTTGTGAAGAAATTTTAGCAGCCAGATCGGATGCATCTTGTTCATACGCTGCTTGTAGAGCAGAGAGTCCCTTCATTAGACGAACCACTTCAGAGGGTGGATCGTCGAAGAACTTTTTCCAAAATTTGAGAATATCCGTTATCGCCGAAGTCACCGAGACTTTGTTAACGGGATATTCATTGAGGAGGCGCTTCAATTTTCTAAGATCTGCTTGGACATAAATTATACAGTGCGCCGCTGGGCTGCCAGTTAAACCACTCAAATCCACAGGTTTTTCCTTACTAAATTCATTTCTCAACTGCAGACTTCTAATGTCCCTGGCTGTAGCACAACTGGTGGAATTTTGAGATAGCTTCCCTTCGACACCTTCACATTGCTCTTTGCATTCTTGGGCAATGGCTTCATATATTTGGTTCGACTCCTCATCAAAAGATTCCACTAAAGAAAGAGAAGAAGAATAAGAAGGACAATTAGAAATAAGTTAAACAAGAGCAAGAGAATGCAGAAGCATGTGTTAATAAAGATCACCTGTCTGAGTGGTCCTTGCTTTTTTATTAGCAGCACCTTCAGGTGGTGTCTGCTTCCGCTTAGGCGAAACAGATACCATGTTGCTTGCCAAAAACTCTTCAGCCCATGTTACTGAATTGTCTCCTTGTAACACCGAATCCATGGGAGTATCGCTCTGGTTACTCATGGTGAAAGCCTCGTATGACTTAAAAATTTCTTCTATGTTGCTATCACTAAAGACTTCTTTGGGAAGGGAACTAACATCATCATCAGGTGTATCTAGTCCATTATATGCCTCTCCGAGGGAAACGCCATGAGTAGCTTGTTCGGCGCTCTTGGAAATGGACGCTATGGTCACTTGTTCTTGTGCTGTTTTTGGAAGCTCACTCCCATGCTCCAGTGATTTCTCATCTGGGGTCACTTGGCATGACGCAGCTACATCCAGCTCCCCGACGGGTGGCTTGCTCGATAAGGGGGGCTCGCTTGTTAAGTTAACGGCAACATATTTTGCTGTATCGTTGGTGCCTTCTATAAAAAAGGAGGGAGAAAGATTGAGACAAGAGGCATATGAGCGCAGCAGATGTACTTAAAGTAATAAGATAATGGAGGCATGCAGATCATTGTGGTACGCATGCAGCATTTTGAAAATAATGCAAAATCTTACCTGAGGCACTGACTAGGGCGGTGTTCATTGGTTCAGGTGTCTTCTCACGTGAGCAGTAGTTATCCGGGGATTCAAGGAAGTAAAAGCTTTGCTACACCAGAGAATATAGTCCAATGTGCGTCTGCTCCGCAAGTGAAAAGGGCGCACATTTATGATATGTCCTTTTGGCCGCAAGAAGGCAAGATGTCTACGGGCAAGAATATGTAATGATTCCTCGCTTGAATTGGTCAAGTAACTGCCAAAGTCTAGGCTATTTGTCTTCAAATCGTTTCCCGCTGGCATAAGGAAATCGGGGACACTCTGATCATAGTTGAACATGCGTGCAAACCAGTGTGGACAGTATACCCGGTTGTCAAAATGCTGACCCCTCCTATGGGTAACTCCGCCTGCTGTACAACTAATGAGAAAGCCAATAGCTGCAATTGTTATCTCCTTACATGTCCGATCATCAAATATACGGACTGTGTTTCCTGACTTGGGAAAACGCACGGCTGACCGCCCAATAAAATCAAGTGATCGTAAGCCTTCCCGGGCATCATCAAACTCCCAAAATAGCTGGAGCGCCTCGATGAGCCACATCCGTGACCGGCGCCTAAAGTCAATAACAAATGGTGCAAACGGGATGGGGCAGTTCAAGGAGGTGGTGGGTTTTATACTTGTCAAAAAAGAAGTAAACCAGCCCATGATAAACTGTCCAGGTATGAACAGGGTGCAGTCACTAGCTGTGGTCTTGCTGGTCACAATATCATGATGAGCTTCGTCCAAACTACGATATAAAAAATCCAAGCTGGCCACACCTATGGCCCGGCGACTGCCTTTCGCTAATTTCACTGCCATGATAAAGACTTCGGGACGGATGTATTGTCCCCGTTCGACTGGCACACAATAAGAGCACAACCAAGCTGCAATGAAGGCGTCACGGTACACGACTAAAGGGTATGCAACACGGTAAGACATTGTATGTTGGCCTATGATAGCGGCTGGACGATCCCCTTGAACTTCAACTCGGAACTTATGTCTCTGTAGTAAAGGATCTTCTCGTTCAGCAAATAAATTGGATAATGTAGAGCCAAAGGGGGTTGAAGGATCCTCCAAAAAATTATCCACCCAAGCGGAAATAGTTACAAGACCTGGGTCAGCTCTCATGTTGATAGGGCACAGATCAGCATATATGCTATATAAAGTCCGGGCGTGACCTCGCGTCGTTGAAGGGAGTGGAATATATTCCTCATAAAGTCCTCCTGAAATTGGGATGCCCATGGCGTCATACACTGTGTGGAGAGGATAGCCCATCTCTCCTTGACTGGTAATCAGAGTATGTCCGTCAATATTCCAATGAGTCAAGAGCGCAGCCACTAATGAGCCGTCCACACGGCATTTATAAATTGAAGCCATGATTCCCTGGAGAATATCAGCTCGTTTTAAAATTGTACAATCCTCACGATTCACTATCATCATGCGAGCCCAAATCAACATCTTGTCATAGATGGGTACTTCGGTGAGCAAATGGTTTGGACGATTACTGATCCACCTTGTCATAGGGGATTGAATGAAATTCTGAATCAATGTGGAGCTTTTTGGTGGCACTTTCTCGTGTAGGGCATCAGAATGCTCACTCGCAAGCATATATGGTTGTAAGAGAAGGGCAGTGAATGTTGATGCTTCCGTAGGTGGAGCCCCAGGGCCATCTTGGTTGTCGGGAAGTTCGCCACTGACATTGTAGGATAACATCTGGGGTAGTCTTGGGACAGGTGTTCCCGCAGTGTTTAGATTCTTGACCCTCTGCATGAACTTGTTTTCAGGTTCGAGAATAAGTTGATCACCGCGTCCTAGTTGCAAGCATTCAGCAACTTGAGTCATGAACTCATCTGTCCCCTCTTCACGCTCAATGGGAACATCGTCATCAGACGGGAAACCGCCTTGCACGGTATCATAAAAAAATTCTAACTCATCACGCCACAGTGGTACTGCTCCGTGTGGTCCTTTTGGCACATATTTAGCCGGGCCGCTGTACAGAGTGTAAATTGGCGGGATAGTATCAATGGGATCCTACGTTAAAAAGGGGAAAATAAGAAAAGAATTAGGATCAGGAGCCATCAGTGGTCAATGAATTCATGCGGATTACATGTAAGAAGAGGCTGTATGCATATGTGGCTTCAAGCAAAATATGGGTATCAAAAAAGAAATCAAGCCTGGACAGTATTACCTGGGAGTTCCTTGAAATCTCTTTGTCAGGGGATGCTAGCTCGTAAGTGGCGCCTTTGCCTTGTCCTCTGTAACGAGGGGGTCGTTGAGTACCCAGACCGCCTCGTTTAGCTCCAGCATTGCCACGAGAGGGGTTTCGCCGAGGTTGCTGTTTCTCTGGGTTCGGATCGTCTCGCTGAGTTTTTCCCGTAGAGCCGATCATGGCGTATGTTTCAACGAGATACGCAAAGAGTTGTGGTAACACGGGGCAAAGGACCTCTCCAATTTGTAAGACACGTACATGGAGTCCTAGTCCTGGAGGATTCTGGACAGACTCCCGTGACCAGCCATAACTCTCTCTCTCGTTCTTTAAAAAAAACTTGATCCGGCTTCTGATTCCTTGGCTAGAGGAAATACGGCGAGCGGCTGGAAGTACCGATCAACTATTTAGCAAGAATTTTAGTACACAATATTGTTATAAACTAAATGAAGGGTGTATTGCTACTAATCATCTTTCCCCGAGTATAATCCGTTCGCTTCGCTGCACGCACTACACTCGGCGGGGGGCATTTGTTTGATGATTTTTTGTACCAAAATTCATAATGCAAATAAATATTAATGTAGCCTTTTTCTATGCTACGTGGGTCCCACAGGGTGCGGTATTTTTGAAAGTATATATCTGATATTGGGCTCATTTTATAGAGTTCATTGTCTATATTACAATGATAAAAAGAATTAAAATTTTGACTAACTGTTTAAGGGATATAATTTTCCAAAGATTTTTACGTGAAGTGAGCTAGCTAGCTAGCTATTCGGTTCTTTACCAAATTGATCGGCTATGCATGCATGCAAACTTTGGATATTTAATTGCTGAAGAGCATATGTACTGCACGACGATTGGTTTCCCGTCACGGAATTGCTAAGGCTTCTACGGGTGCTCTCGTATTTTATACGGCTATGACCTCACGGCTGATGTCACAAGGTAGAGATAGACTCAGGTTTTAAACGGCCACACGCGATTATAACGAACGAGAATCTGATCAGCAAGCAGTCATCAGCGCCTATATAATGGCATGTCATCCCGCGACCAAAGAGAGGCACGGAGAGAGAGCTAGCTGACGCGCTGCTCCGCACACCACCGCACGGGTAACGCAATAGCGAAGCTTTGTTCTAGTAAAATTCACACGCGTAGCACGGGCGACGCAGTTGCGAAGCACTGCTCCGGTCACGTGAGAACACCACTTAGACCATAAAATTTCTTAATTCCCACACTACATCGAAGGCGATCAGCGGCGCCAAGATGCCGCTACTACTCCCGCCGTCCATGAAGTCTTATTTGCAAGGTGAGATAATATAAGATCTGCTTGTATCGTTGATTTTCTCTCAACATGGCGGCTCTAGATCATCCGTGTGGGATGCTAGATGCAGCCGTTAATCTTTACAACCATGGCCCGATCGTTTCATCAAGGTCGGCGGCCGTGTGGCTACAATCATGGTACGACTGCTTTGTCAGGGTCGGCCATAAAGATTATCACAATCATGGTAACGACTGTCTCATCGAAGTCGTTCATGCAAAGCGCATACAATAATTATGCCACAACCATAGCAGCGACCGTCTCATCGAGGTCGTTCATATGGGTTATGTCAAAGTCATCGTCCGATTGTTTCATCTATATCGGTGGTGCTCAACCTCGAGCCTTATGAAGGAGTTCGGTTGATAAAACGAGTAAGGCAACGCTTCATCAATTGCCCATCTCGGATTCACGATCTAATCTCTATGAGATGAAGGTCGATTCATATACATCATCTTATTTCTAGTGCCGACGAGGCTAGACTACACTATGGCCAAGTGACGACGAAGCTCGGTCATTATGCCATCAACACGTCGTAATTTTGATGAGATAGAAAGCAACACTACTTTGATGAGGCGAGGGCCATATGGCTGGGCACCGACGAGGCAAAAGCCACCCTCCTTGTCAAATAAATCTCTCATTATTACACACGTCGAGATAGCATATATGATTGTGCTTCGGCGGAACAAAGCTAATCTCCTTATTCTCAAGATTATCTAAACAACGACGATCATCAGCGCAGCTTAATCGAAGGTATTCTGCGGCTTGATCCCGCGGATGTAATTAACCGGGTGTCTCGCTAGGCCCCGGGAATTTGGAACTACACAATCGTTGATCCAAGTCAGATATTATCAAGGCGCAATATTTGTAATTGTGGGAAATTGTACTTTGTAATTCTCCAAAGAATTAATAAAGATGTGTTTTTCTATGTTACTTGTCTTTTTTGTATACTTTGTATACTGGCACGCCCGCATACACGTTATTATTTTTTTGTTGCTTTTTCCGTGCCAAACACTCCCATTACAATGCACGGGTATGTTTTCTAATCACTTTTTGGACTATTTTATCCTCCAACAAACACCAAATTATCCACTGATGCCATCCATAAGTCATGGTACGGTTTGGCACACGCAACATCGGTATGAGGGAGACGTCAAGCCCGCGGTTGGCGCAACAGCCGGGAGGACGAAGAGGACCGTCTTCCTGTCATATACGTCTAGGGCTCCCGCGACCTTTTAGCTACCTATTTGATCGTGTGTCCTACTCCAATAGCACATGGTACTCACGATGGATCAGGTTGTTTATGTTTCCGGTTGGATTAGTTCTCGCTGATTACGCGGAGCCGGTCGTCGTTCGTTCGGTTTCTGGCTCTCCGCTACCTACATCACTGCTACTGCCAACAGTCGCTACTACTATGAGGAGTTCGACAAGTTTAGAATGGCTTCTCGGCCATGGCTCAGCTCCTCGATTGGTCCATGGGATAACTCCTCTATGCTGCCACCGGACGACCATGAGGTGACAGCCATGGCGATCCAAAGGTCATCGGGGAAAGCGGCTGCCGACAGCGCGAAGAGTAGATATGCGAGTACTCGCTCACTATCCCGATGGCGACCCTAACACATGATTTTAGCTCGATGAGGCCTGTGATGGTCAATGGTGCTGTAATTTAGCTCCGGGAACAAGATACATATGTATATTTTTTCTCCCGTTGCAACGCATGGGTATATTTTTTAGTTAAGTAAAAATAAGAAGAAAAAAAAGACTAAAATGGTCGGCGTGGACCAAATGGGATGGCTCGTTGGGTGCAGCCTCGCCCCAAATGAGCCAGGAAAGACCCGGGCCTCTGGCCTATCCACAGACGGATCTAAACAGACCAAAAGAAATGGGTTGGCCCGCTATATGCGTTAGGACATCGCCATTTTGAAAAGAACATTGTGCATGACGATTACAGTACCCGGGCCCGTCCCTGGCGTGTTTTGGTAGACTGCTGATCCTGGCTAGAGAAAATTGCAGGTAACACCAGCCTTTGATGCTAAAATTGTACAAAACACAGAAACAAAACATTTATTGCAGTTAGCCCGGTTTGTTGTCTAATCAGATCCATCTAGCCCAAATTGAGTATATAGAGTCTTAACAGTATATCTAACATGTAGGTATGTGTATTTCTATACTGTAAACTACAATTTTATATAAATTAAAAAATAGACATCATAGTGGTAGAAAATACGAGAGCGCTAATTTGACAGATGAGTTTCTAAAGAGCTCTTTTTAAAAATTAAGAAAATCATTTTTTAGCTTTGAAAAATTCAAACAGAATATCAGAACATAGTTAATGGTTTATTCTACCTTCTTGTGCAGATCTCGGAGCGTGACAATATAATTATTTAATCTTCTATAATTTATTTTTAAAAAATTGATAAGCCTAAAATACAAGGTAGTATTTCACATTAAAAAATTTGCATGCTTGTAACACGCATATTTGAC
Source organism: Avena sativa (assembly GCA_916181665.1). Classification (NCBI taxonomy): domain Eukaryota; kingdom Viridiplantae; phylum Streptophyta; class Magnoliopsida; order Poales; family Poaceae; genus Avena; species Avena sativa. Next base: position 261,052,530 of record OV702284.1, on the reverse strand, counting down.
CACATCAAGGTTATTTTTCTGAATTTATTTTACATAGTTGTCGACCCGTAAGCATAGACGCTACAGTAATGGTATCAGGCCGAGTTCGATTGCAATGTTAGATACGTTGGACCAAGCTTTGTTCGCTAAAAGAGATAAATATAGAAATATTGGCCCACAGGAGTGATATACGTGATAAAGATACAGACATACACTTTAGATACGTTTTTAAGGAACTATAACCTCTATTTGAATTATATTTGGGCTAGGTGCAACGATTAGACCAAAAGTTAGGGTCAGCTGCAACAAGTCTTTTGTTTCTGTATTCTATGCAACTTTGGCACCAAAGCATGGACTGGATAAAAAGACGACGACGCCGTTTATGTATTCCCTCGAGGACGAAGAGGATACTCGTCGTTCAGGCGTATCCGCAATTCAACTCGGATCGATGCAATCGCAGGTACAGGGCTAAGCTAGAGCCTTGGACTTCGGCGTTTTTCCGCTAGGCAATTCAATGAACGAAACGGGGCTCAATATCTCTTCCAACTGATCACACTCCTGGTCCGGCGGAGTTCCTTTGCGTCTGCCTTCTTCACCCTGCATCGGCCCGTGAGCTAGAGCCTCGACCTCTCCTCGGTCTGTCACTTGGACAGGCAGCTCTGTAGCACGCTTTAATACAGTACGTGGGCAGTTCTCTTGGCAACTTCGCTTCTGCTGGTAGGCAAACCGTAGGTAGGTAGGCAGGCAGGCAGGCAGGCAGCGGAAGCCAGGTCGAAATAGCTTGCACCAGTCAGTGTGTGGGCTGTGGCATGCAGTATTTGCAGCGGGTCTCGTTTCGCAGGGATTTTGCCCTGTGCCTGCACGCCGGGCCGGCCTTACCCATTCGAGCTCCAACTCTGTTTCCTCGCCATGTCTTGCTCGTCCCTGCTTCGAATCTCTCTCGCCACATGCATGCTACGTGCGCTTTATCCTCGTGTGAGTCGCGACCATCGAGGAGAAGGCGCATGTGCAACAATGCTCTCCATATGTGTCAGGCACAGAAAACACTCGAGCACAGCGCACATATAGTAGGCTAGTAGCACCTCTGTTGCATTGGATTTGGATGCGTAGGGCGCAGCGTGCAGATCTTTCTGGGAGCTTGTAGAAATGTAGAGTGCACATTTGTAAAAGAAGAAGCTGTTGTAGAAATGTAGAGTACAGCCAAAATAAAGGAGGAGCTGACGAGCTAGATGTGTGACCCGCGCGCGCGATAAGACCGTGCAAATTGAAGCTATCACGAGTGAGTACCAACATTTCTTATTTTTACGAGTCAGTACCAAGTTTTGGACACAACATTCTAAATCATATTAATTTTTAGCTGATAGCATTTTAACATGTTTTTAGATAAATGGGACCCATCGAACAAAGCGGACTAGTCAGTAAAAATTGCCACAATGGAGGATGAACTGAGCTGGACATGAGGACCACCTGTTAGTCCTTGTCCTCTTTGTATCACCCCGACACCACGACAGGGGCGTAGCAGCCGGCTCGCCCTACCCCGCCGTCGCCCCATTACTGCATGCCCGCCAGCCGTTGGCCTCCCCCTGCCGCGACGGCGGGGCGAAAGAAGGAGAAGCGGAGGAAGATGTCCATGGCGCGGCTTGGCGGCGCGCGGAGGAGCATCTTCGAGGCGGTCCGGAGGCTGCACATGCGGTAGGTGGCCGCCGTGTACCGGCGGGCGCTGCGCCGGCTGCGCGCCTTCTATGCCAGGGCGCTCGAGTACCTCCTGGAGGGCGCGGCATCCGTTAGCACGCTGCGCGCCCAGGCCGGCTCATTCGGCAACGCCTTCGTGCCCGTCGTCAGCGTCGCCCGCCGCTACAACTGACCGCCCTGCCCGGCGCCGTGGTGTGACGACATGGAGCAGCTGGGAATAAGATGGGTGGATGACATGCGGGCCCTACCTCCACCTGAGCTCGTTCTCCGTGTGGGCTGCCAAGTCATCTCTTACGAGTGAGCCCTAACTGTCAGCCCCGGTGTCAAAATGCTCTTAGCCATGAATTAATGCGATTTGCAATGTTGTGTCCAAAACTCGGTATTGACTCGTAAAAATTAGGAATGTTGGTACCGACTCGTCCGAACTGTCCAAATTATGATAGCTTCCTGCAATTTACTTGCCAAGTCAGGATTCGGTTTCAGCGTATCCGCAGAGAACTAAAGTTTGCAGTTAATGAGATGATAAAATGCACACGCCACTGTTAGCCAGAGTTGGGACTTCCCCGTGTTCTCTTCTTCTCGTGATGCGGAGAAGATAAGGTCTGTGGCTAATTCATGATTGAAAGCACATGAATTTATAATACATGTTTGGTGTTTTCTCGTAAAAACTTAATATTTTTCCGGAAGGATTACATGTATAGTGTATATCATAGTTGTCCTAGGAACAATTGTACCTAAGGAAAGAAATTCGTATGAGATTGCATACAAATTAGGCCATTGTAGGAGAATTTCATGTGTATATTCAAAGCAAATTAGACCATAAGAGAATTTCATATGGATTCAAATTCATCAAACAAAACTGACTCTACAAACAAATTTCTATCAACAAAGCAATATCCAGAACTCATATGAGATTACCTTGAAATGCGTCTAAGTGCATCCTAATTACACAGGCCCGTGCCGTGCGTAACCTCTTTCATCTGAAAAATTAAAAGTGCTTTGGAGCAAATATAACACAGATCCTGCTATATTTTTTTCATCTGAATTATTTTTTTCCTGAGAACACGCAGGACATCTGCGTGCCTATATAGTGCAAGACAGAAAGAGTTGTACACGGTACAATTCCTCCGTGCTAATATGTTATGGAATTATACCACTCAAAAGTCAACAGCCTCGATCAGCTAGCACGTCATGATCATTCTTCTGCACGACGACGCGCGGAGCACTCCATAACGCGTCACACCATGCATCGCATGCTTACATATACGCATGCATGCAGGAGCATGTACGTACGTAATGATGTCGAATCCAGTCCACACTGCCGCAGCGATACACAGCAGGAGCCGTCCACGGACAAGACGTGCACTAGGTTTCTTGTCACCGCTATAGCTTTCGATTCGACGCTAGCCGGTCAGATTCTGCTACTAGTTAATCGCGCGCGCGACATCGGTCTCACAAACTAGCTAGGCCAATGCCAATGCGGCCCTGACCCTAGCTAGGCACGCGGCGCGCGCCCAGCGATATACTATAAGGCGACCAAGGGGGGCGGAGCCAACTGCCAGCCCACCAGGTCCGAGATTGCAGCGAGCGAGATTATAGGGAGCGAGAGATCAATGGCGAAGGGTACGTCGTGCGGGAGGAACGGGTTCGTGAGGCGGTACACCAGGTCCTCGGTGCCCCGGATGAGGTGGACCGCCGAGCTCCAGCAGAGCTTCGTGCGAGCCGTCGACTGCCTCGGCGGCCAGGACAGCGCCAGTACGTTCCTCCTCAGCTTCTTCTTCCCTTCCATTCCTAAGATTTCGCCATTGATCTACTCCCTCTTCTCGCCTGGGGCCTTCTCGCCTGATCTTCGTTTCAGGTTCATGGCTTTTTTTTTTGTTTTTCCTTTTTTTTTTGAAACTGTTTCATGGTTCCGTGCTGATCGATCTTGGTGCGACGTCGGTTGAACTGCAGAAGCGACTCCGAAGCGCATTCTTCAGCTCATGGATGTCAGAGGGCTCACCATATCCCATGTCAAGAGCCACCTTCAGGTCAGTCGTCGTCGTCTCTTCCTAGCTACTATACTAGTTTCGATCCTTCACACTTGAGACGTAACAGCCTAGTAGTCACTGCCTTGGATAACCATGGCCTAACTTGCGGTTGGCTCCGCTGTCGTATCTTCTCTTGAATTCAGAATGTGCGAGCGCGCTAACATCGGTTCTTGTTCTTTTTTTCAACAGATGTACAGATGCACACCGCATATCACAGGGAAGAAAGGTGAGGATGCTGCAATCTTCTTGCAAGTATTCAGATTTAATATAATTAGATTATTTCTTGGGATTTGGAGTTGGATCACGGTAGTACAGTAATGATTAGCGTAACTGTAAGATGCGCTCTGCCTCTGTGGTTTGCGTTAGGCGGGCGCCACTAACCTTTGTGGCTGTGGGGCTCTGATTCTGCACATGCATATGTAGATGATGCTAATGCAAAGCAAACCCGCTTTCTTCTTTCTGCATGTTTTCATCAGAGATGCAGCCACGACTTCGTGCCAACAATCACTCATTTGCCATTGATGAGCAAGGCTCCGGAGGATTCATATTCCCGCCCATGAAAAGGTATTTTGCTGCCACTTTTCTATACCCAGAACATTCATGTACAGATATAATCTTTTATTATTAGTGTCCTACTATATAATCGTACTTTGATGCACAAATTTGACCTTGTCCTTTTTTTCTTTCCTTATATTTTCCCCTCTGGTTCTTTGTGTGAACAGGGCCAAGGCTGCTATTGGGACGACGACAGGAGTTGCGGCCACAATGCAAGGAAACAGTGATATGAGGATGATGGTGATTCCTGGCGGCCAGTGCTGCGGCGGCAGCATTGATGATTACGTGCGAGTGCAAGCAACGTCCATGGACAGGAGGTGCGTAGACGAGGGCCTCCGGTGGCAGACCGACGCTGCTGCTCCTGCAAACCTCCAGGAATTAGGAGGACCTCCTGACGACCCCTCTAAGGTACGCCAGGTAAAAGGAAAAAAGCTTAAACAACTAGGAACGCTGTGCGAAAGCTTCTCAAAAGGAGATATATCCCTCTTGTCTTAACTGCATGCTTTCCCGCCGCTGAATCTTTCTCTTCTCACATGTGTGTCTATCCTCACATGTCTCTCTAGTCTTATTACTCCTGCTGTCCTAGCCAGGCTACACCTATGGTTGAGGCAACATTGGTCGTAGCATGTACTCACTCCGTCTCGGTTTATAAGACTTACGCGTATTTCTAGGTTAACAAATTAACCAACTTAGTATGAGATACATAAGATAAAAACTATATTATTAAAAACTTCAAATATTATATTTTCTAATGATATTTTATATTATATAATTCATATTATATACCTCATGCGGACGACCTAAACTGGGATAGAGGGAGTAGTATTTCTTGGTAGAGTTCCCCTATGTGCTAGCATATCTATCCATTGTTATTTCTCCAGATGTGCTCCCGGCACTGACGCATCCCAGTTGCACCATGCCGTGAACATCCCTCTTGCCGTTCTTTCCATGTCTCGACCGGGGGAACCTCAAGTGAGATGACATGATCTCCTATAGGTCGACACTGGCTTTAAAATGGGCATGCAGATCCCAGCTAGCTACCGATGCTTGTAGCACTTCAGTGGGACAATGTGGCGTGGTAGTAGCAGCAGCAGCGCTGCATGGTACGCTAGCTAGTCTAGGACGCTGCCAGAAATGGCTCTCGAGAACCCTCCCTATCTTTGGCAGGAATAATAGCTTTGCCCCAGGGCACCTGCTTCAGCGCATCGACAACGATGTGCCAAAAGGGGCGGCTTTTGCAGCCGCTCGGCTCCAACCCCTCCTCTCAGCTGTCGCCGCAGAAGTTCTCATCATGGCGATGACCGATGGGTGAGCGTTGCAGATGAGAAACTTAAGAGCAAACTCATTAAAGCTCCTCTGATCCTCCTCTGATACTACTGTGCTAGCCCCCGGTTGCAGACGAAAGTTCACCAGTAGCGACCTGCTATGTGTGCGTGTGATCTTTTGCTTCGGATGCACGTTGGCACTACTGTAGCTTCCTGCCCTGCCACCGGCTCGCACCAAGCTGATAGTTGCAGATTATCCAGTAGGGTCGTCGCATCTCACAGGAATTAGCTGCGTGTTTACAGGCGAATTAGTACTAAGCTTTTTATATGGTTTATTGCAGTTGATAATGTTAATTCTCCAACAGATAAACTTATTAGCAGCTTGATCTTTCTATGTTCTAACAACCATCCTGCAATGTTTACAGCTGGTTAGCGAACCGGAAGCACACCAGCATCTGAACCATGCGGCGAGCACACTGCCTTCCATGGAGAGCTACCAGAGCTGGAGCTTCCTGTTCAGCAGTGCAACGGCCGGGGAAGACGAGCCGGGTGACCTGGCGGCCAACAAACGCTTGCCGTCGCCGTGGCTTCCCGTCGAGAACAGAGCTGCTGTGAAAGATGTCGCCTGCTGGCCCAGCGAAGGCAGCAGCTGCGTGCTCTCGCCGTCGTCGAGGAGCTTCAGTGACTGCTCGGGGCCTCCGGGCTGCAGCTCTCTTGGGCACGATGTTAACCTGGAACTTTCCCTGTCGATCCCTGGATCGTAATTTCAGACATTATGCATGGATGCTGTGTTTCCTGTAGACCGGTCTACAGCATGGTGTTCTTCATGCTTTTCAGCTTATTTTGGTCTAGTTCTGTTGGAATAGTCTCCCAACTTCCAAGCACGCAGCAAATGGACAAGGGATTAGCCCATCTAATATGTGACAACACGACAAGAGAGTACGTGAGTATTAACTGTCTTGGTAAACAAGGGTGTAGGACTGTTAACTTCCATTTTGTATGTGGCAAGGCTGTCAGTAATGTGTTAGAGAGAGAGAGAGGGAGGGAGGGAGGGAGGGAGGGAGGGAGAGGAGGGGTACTACCTGCGCCCTGGCTCGACGAGGAGGAGCCAGAGGGGATACCGGTGTTGGCGCTGCTGCTAGCGTCCATGGGGAATAGGGGCGACGGCGTGGGTGTGCGGTAGTGGCAAAGCTCCCCGTCGGCTCATGCTAAAAACCGTAGATCGGTAGGGATATCGGTGGGGCGAGCGGCACTGCGACGAACCTTGTACCGAGTGCAGCCGGTCCCCCACCTCTTTATATAGCGCGGCGAGAGGGGCCCACCAACCATGATAAGGTTGTGCGCCCCCCAAATCTGGCCAACGGGCCGGGCCGACACGGCTCCGGCCCAGCACGCGGTAAACGGGCCGGCACGCGGCACGGCCCGCCGTGGCGGGCCACGTGCCGTGCCGGGCCCCGAGCCCGGTCCCGGCTCTACACGGGTCGGCCCGCGGCACGTTTGGCCCGCGGGGCCTCTTCTGGTCCGTTTTGTCTGTTTTTTGCTGTTTTGTCTGTTTTTTTTCGATTTGAGTTCGAAAAAATGCTAAAAAATGTCAAAAAAATGCAAAAAATAGTAAAATGACACAAATTTTCATATGGGATAAAAACTGATCTTTATTGATGTTGCCTCGTTAAAAAACCTTACATCCCTAGCAAGGAAAAAGAGTACAACCGCTCGAAAAGAAAAAAAATTACATCAACTAATTAGTTCACTCAAGCTTGTCTCAGATGAATCTGGACATGCCTGTGCAAGTAACCAGTTCCACCTCCCCTCTGCAAGATGAATATATGGCCGCATCTTTTGTACCTAACTTGGTGCACTTCGACACCATCTATCTTAACAAATTCTTCATCGAAATCTTGCTCCCACTAGAGGTGGCGTATTCTTCTTGGTTGATTGGGGGGTATCGGTTGGTTGGGATTTGGTTCAGCAGCCATGAGAGTGGTGGTGTGTAGAATGAGAGTGGTGGTGCGGAGAATGAGAGTGGTGGGTTGCTCTATTTAAAGAGAAATATGGAGAAAAAAGTAAGGGAGGTGCAATATGGGGATATAAGATTTACAAATTCCTTCCCTTGGCCTTGGTGTTGCCCTTTCCCTTGCCCTTGGCCTGCTCCTTCTCCTAGGCAGCTCTCACCTTTTTACCGAAAGGCGGCATGAAGTCATCATCTTCATCCTCCACTGATGCCTCACCCTTACCCTTCGACGATGCCTCGTCCTTGCCCTTTTTCTTGGCCTTCTTGGCTTGCTCCTTCTCCCAGGCAGCTCTCGCCTTCTTATCGAAAGGCGGCATGAAGATATCATCTTCGTCCTCGCTCTCTTCTATCCACAACAAAGGTTGATCAATAAACCTCTCTCTCGAAGCTTCACTCTTAAATTTCAGCTTGGTCCACCTTGCATTGATCCTGAGAAGTTCTTGTCGTATTTCCTCAGATTTCCTCGATGGCCACCCTTTTGTACATAATGCCTCACCCAGCTCATTGAGAAAAACATCACTGCCGATGAGTTCCTCAAATGGAACTTGGATCTTGTCTATTTTAAAACTTCTAGCAAAACGCAAAAGGTGTTGAGACATTAGGGGTAAAAAACTACGATCAGATGGAAAACCCGACATGTTGGCATGCTTACTCACCTTAATGGATAGATGGGTTTTATAGACTCGGAAGGAAAGGGCGGGAAGGAAAATATGGGAAGGAAAGGGCGGGAAGGAAAAGACGGGAAGGAAAGGGCGGGAAGGAAAGGGAGACAAGTTTGTATGGGGATAAAAATTGGCCTTTATTATTAGCTTCCTCATCAAAACCTTCCATCCCTGGGAAGGGAAAAGAGTACAACCGGCTCTAAAAAGAATAGAAAATTACACAAGAGAATAAAAATTACAAAGAGATTAAAAAATCTTACAACTAAGTTTTGTCTTGGTCTTCAGTCCACCGCATAGCTTCGAACGCGGCTATCAGTTCTGGGTTCTCGGTGGTGTGTTGGGATCTTCTTCTGGCTAGTTCTCTATCTTTGACAGACATCGGTGTTTTCACCATATCTGGAGTGAGACTAGTTCTTCTATCATCAATTATTCTTCCAGCAAGACTAAAAGCAGACTCCGATGAGACAGTTGAGACAGGCACCGATAGCACATCCCGTGCTAATTTGGAAAGCACCGGATATGTTGACCTTTTCTCCTGCCACCACTGAAGTATGTCGAAGTCATCGTCGTCATCATCATTAGTAGCAAGTACTGCACTGTTCAGATACTTTGCTAACTCCCCTCCATCTTGATGCACGGGAGTTTGTGTGGATGAGCTCGGCGTGGCCGTGGAAGTACCAAATATTTTGCCCCAAAATTTTTTCTTACCCCTACCGGCTGTCGGTACCGCCGGAGGTCTGTGTGCCACAGTTGGGCCATACTTAAGCTCGTACTTAGAATAAACATCCTGCAGCTTGTCCTTGACATCAAGTGAATATTGACCATAGATAACATTTACGGTAAAACTTAAGAGCGAAAGAACCCCATTAAACCCTTCCATTTTAGCCCTAGGATCCAAAATAAATGCGATAGCATAGAGCAAAGGGATAGTTTGTCAATATTTGAGATATTTTTGTTTCATGTTATGGACGGCTACTAGTAAGGTGGCATCATTTTCATACTCTTTCAGGTGTTGGGCAATTTATAAAATATGATGCACAATAAAATGAGATGTGGGATAATAAACCCCAGATAAAGTGACAGTTGATTCATAAAATGTTGCTAGAAACTTAAAGATTGATTTAACAACGTGCCAAGTAGCTTCACCAAGTAAAGGTTCCCCGTCATTTTGATGAAGATTTGCATTAACAAATGCGGAAAATTGAACCTGGCCACATATAACTAACTGAATCATCATATATGTAGAGTTCCATCTAACCGACATGTCTAGATGAAGATCATGGCATGGTGCATTAATAACAGCACAATAATTTATATAGTGTCCAAGTCTAGTATTAGAAGCATTCAACCATGATATTGCCAAACACAATCTATCAATATGTGGTTCTAGATCATCTAAAGCACTTTTAGAAATAAGATTAATTATATGAAAAGCACAACGTTGATGAAGTAGGAATTTTGATGCATATACTTCAAATATAGGAATTAGAGTATTCATTGCAGTAGTATTTGCAGAAGCATTATCCAAAGTTACTGCAAATATTTTGTCGGTAAGACCAAATTCTGTAACAACTTTAAGTATAGCATTAGCAATATTCACACCATTGTGTGATACATCGATTAACCCAAATCCTATTATCATTTTATTTAATTCCCATGATGAGCTAACATAATGAGCAACAACAGTAATATAATCTTTCTTAGCACGACCACTCCAAATATCAGAAGTTATGGAGACTGAAAAAGTTGATAATACTAATTGTTCTTTCATGGCGGCACGACCTGCATTGGCTAGCTTTTTCATATCCCTAGTTGTATTTTGTCTAGAGACTGATGTAAAACTAGGGGTGTGAGCAGTTCTAATATATTCAACAAAACCAGGAGACTCGCCAAACCCTAATGGTAAATCATTAACGGCAATCAATGTTGCGAGAGCATCTCTTTGACAAGCTAAATCATAGACAAATATACCTCGGGAGGTGTCGTCGGGGTTGAAGTTGATCCTACTCTGGATCGCCGCGGCCTCTCCATCTGCCTTGGCGTGGGTCGCCGCGTGCCTCGTCATGTGGCTGTTCCCTCCTCCCACCTGCAGAGAAAACTTGCTCGAGCAACCCGGATGCAAGCACCGATCTCTCATCTTCGCCACACCATCGGCGTCAACATATTCTTCTTCCGTATAGTGCTGCCAGATCTTTGAGGTTTTTTTCCGCCGCTTGCTACCGGTAGTGGTGGAAATTTGGCTAGCGGAAGTGGTGGATGTATCGGGAGAACTTGTGTTTGATAGTGTTGGTTGCTCGAAGGGGGTATATGTATATTGCATGGTGTCGATGTTGTCGTTGCCCTGGAAGGGAGAAGTATTGAAGTCGGGAGGAATACTGATATCGACCCCCAAATCTTCGGCATTGAAAAGAAACCGGTTGGGATTAGCCATGTGTTGGTGTAGGATATGAAAGAGGGGTTGGATGGTGTGGAGATTGAGAGGGGCGTGCTTCCCTTTTTATAGCAAAAAATTTGATCAAATTCGGACCAAAAAAACCCTTTCCAATGACCTAAAACCCTAAAAATACAAAAAAACGGACCAAAATGCCCCTCAAACCCTAGCCAGACAGTCCAACGATAGAAAAAACGCCCCCGCACCCTTGGTCCCGCCATATTTCAAACTTGAAAATCCCCCCCTTCCCCCCCCCCCCCCCGCTCCCCCCGCTCCCCTAGGCTCCCCCGCGTGGAGGGACGTTGGCGTGCCTGGCGGGCCGGACCGCGTGCCGCAGGCGTGCCGCGCTTAACGGGTTGTGCCGTGCCTAGCCTGGCGGCACGGGCACGACACCCACGTGCCACGGGCTGGCACGGCCCCGCCAAGCCACGTGCCGTGTCGGGCTTGTGCAGGGCCATTTTCGGCGTGCCGCGGGCCGACCCGCCCAGGCACAGCCCGTTGGCCAGATTTGGCGCCCCCGATCAGGGCGCGGATAGGGGCGTGGCAGGCCGTTGGGCTCTGTCACTTTAGAGATCAATCTAACATTCTCCCCCTTGATCTCGAATTTACTTTTAACTTTATACTTTATACTTTACTCGTTTCATCACGGATCAGTACATAGAGCATGTTTCATCGTCTCAGCTCAATTGCCGATAGAATCATACAACCACTACATACTTTTCTATTTTGAAACAAATCCTCTTACTTTTGGTCCTATGTAGTCCAGGAATCATAGGCTTTCCATTAATACCATACCGGCTATGTGTTCCTTGAACATATTGGGAGGTAAGCCTTTCGTTAGCGGATCCGCAAGCATATCCTTTGTCCTTATATGCTTGAGACTTATAGTTTGATCCTGGACTTTGTCCTTCACAACATAATACTTTATATCTATTGACTTTGTAGCATTACTCAACTTGTTGTTGTGAGCATATAATACCGTGGGCTCGTTGTCACAGTATATCTTTAGTGGCCTGCTAATGCAATCTACCATTCTCAAGTCGGGTAGATTTTTTTTTAACCATAACGTCTGTCCCATGGCCTCATAACATGCTATAAATTCTGCATACATCGTAGATGATGCAACTATTGACTATTTGGCGCTTCTCCACGAAATAGCACCTCCTGCGAGAGTAAAGACATATCCTGTTGTGGACTTTGTATCATCTTTATCTCCCGCAAAATCGGCATCTGAATACCCTCTTATTTCTAGGGAATCAGATCTTTTATATGTTAGCATGAGGCCTTTTGTGCCTTGCACATAACGCAAAGCTTTCTTTACCATTTTCCAGTGCTCTATACCTGGATTCTCTTGATATCTACCGAGTACCCCGGTGATAAAATCTAAGTCACGGCGAGTGCACACTTGTGCATACTGTAAGCTTCCAACGGCCGAAGCATATGGTACTGACTTCATTTGGTCGATCTCATATTGGTTCTTTGGACATTGAAATTTTCCAAAACTATCGCCCTTGACTATGGGAGCAGGTGTTGAATTACTCGCATGCATATTGTATTTCTTCAGAATCTTTTCACAATATGCCTTCTGCGACAGTCTTAACACTCCATTCTTTCTATCTCGGTGAATTTCGATGCCTAAAACATAAGGAGCTTCACCAAGATATTTCATATCAAAATTTGAGGACAAGAACTTCTTTGTTTCTAGTAGTAGACTGACATCGCTTCTAGCAAGCAAGATATCATCCACATACAGAATTAGGAAAATGTATTTCCCACTCTTAGACTTTGCATAAATGCAGTTGTCCTCAACATTATCTTTAAATCCAAATCTTTTGATTGTATCATTGAACTTTAAATACCACCGCCTAGAGGCTTGCTTTAACCCATAAATGGATTTCTTTAGGAGGCAACCCAGATGTTCCTTCCCCTCCATGAAAAAACCCTTGGGTTGTTTCATGTAAACATTTTATTCTAAATCTCCATTTAGAAATTTCGTCTTTACATCCATTTGATGCAACTCTAAATCAAAATGTGCAACTAGTGCCATTATGATTCTGAAGGGATCCTTACATGAGACCGGAAAAAAAGTCTCATTATAATCTACTCCTTCTCTTTGCGTAAAGCCTTTTGCCACAAGTCTGGCATTATATTTTTCTACATTCCCATTGGAGTCATACTTTGTTTTGTAGACCCATTTGCATCCTACTGTTTTGGCTCCTTTAGGAATTTCCTCTAAGTCCCAAACATTGTTGGAACTCATCGATTTTATTTCATCTTCCATTGCCTCCACCCACTTGGCTGAGTGAGGGCTTCTCATGGCTTCTTCATATGAGGTGGGATCACCCTCCATATGAATTGTTTCTGTGTTATAAACTTTGTAAATTTCTTTAGAAATCGCTGGTCTTCTTTCTCTTTTAGGCCTTCTGAGTTCATCAGACTCTTGCTCATTTCGTGCCTCAGGTTCTAGCACATTTACTGTATGTGGCTGTTCCGGCTCCCTTTCATGCTCAACAGTGGGTTCAGGCGGATCCTGATGGACAGGTTCCGAACCTTCTCCCTTTGTTGTCACGTGTGGGGTCACAACAGGTGCCGACACCACAACCTCAGGGGTTGTCGATGGTGGCACAACGGGTAGCGATAAAAATGGCTCCTGAGTCATTGGATTAGGTGCATGCACCCTCTTCTCCTCAAGGTCAATTTTCCGAGCTACCGTGCTCCCCCTCATCAATTCATCCTCCAACAAGACTGCATGTCTCGTTTCTACAAACTTTGTGTATCTGTCAGGACAGTAGAAACGATAACCTTTTGATCTATCGGGATAGCCAATGAAGTGGCAAGACACTGTTTTGGGGTCTAACTTTGTAATGTTTGGATTAAAAACTTTTGCCTCAGCTAGGCTCCCCCAGACCCTCAAGTGGCGCAGAGAGGGGACTCTGCCTGTCCACAATTCGTACGGTGTTTTGGGCACCGAGTTGTTTGGTACTCTGTTGAGAATGTGAATGGTGGTTTTAAGCGCCTCCATCCACAATCCCAATGGGAGAGTGGAATATTTCATCATGCTGCGCACCATATCCATAAGGGTACGGTTACGCCTTTCAACTACTCCATTTTGCTGAGGTTCGCCCGGCATAGAATACTGGGCGACTATTCCATTTTCCTGTAAAAACCTTGCAAAAGGTCCAGGTACTTGACCATATGGAGTGTGTCGACCGTAGTACTCCCCCCACGGTCAGACCAGACTATTTTAATTCTTTTATCATGCTGATTTTCTATTTTAGCTTTGAATATTTTAAATTTATCCAATGCTTCAGATCTTTCTTTAATTGGATAAATGTAACCATATAGGGAGTAATCATCTGTGAATGTTATGAACAAATCATAACCATCCACACTTTTCACAGGAAACGGTCCACAAATATCAGTGTGGATGATTTCTAGTGTTGCTGTACTTCGGTTTGCACCCTTTTTGATTTGCTTTACATATTTTCCTTTGATGCAATCTATGCATTGTTCGATATCTGAGAACTCTAACGGAGGAACAATATCATTTTTAACGAGGATTTCTATTCTTCCCCTCGAAATATGGCCTAATATACAGTGCCATAACTTCGATGAGTCATGAGTTTGCTTTATTTTATTTTGTTCTTTGTTCGATAAGGAAATTTGCTCACTCGCATTACACACAGAAAGCACTTTATCATGCAAAGATAACAAATAAAGCTTATCGTGAAGTAAAGCAATACCCACACACGCATCTTTAAACCAAATGGCACACTTGCCATGTCCAAAATAACATTCATACATGTACTTATCCAAGCATGACACACTTATTAAGTTTCTGTGGACGAAGGGAACATATAAAACATCTTTTAACAGAATAGTAAAACCATCAGCTAGCTCCAAAGGAATGTCGCCAACAGCTTCAACTTCTGCTTGAACCCCATTCGTGACCTCAATGCATCTTTCGCTTATTTGCAAAGTCCTTGTCAAATGGAATCCCTATAAAGAATTGGCAACATGAACAGTTGCACCAGAGTCAATCCACCAAGTATATTTAGAAAACTGTTCATACAAGGATTCATTTACAAAATAAACTATGTCTTTACCGTTCTTTGCCATTATGGACTTGAGCCATATTGGGCAATCTTTCTTCAAGTGACCAGGCTTCTTGCAATGGTGACGCTGGTCCTTGTCCCTAGGGAGACTCTGCTGATGCGGATATTGTTGGGGGACTTTTCCATGTGGCTTGAAAGGGGAACCACCATGGTTGCTGTTGTTGAAGGTTCTCTTCTTGTTGTCCTTCACGTAGTTCAGATAACCACCATGAATGGACTTGAGCCTTTCTTTTGTTGGAATTATGCCCTAGAGGCAATAATAAAGATGTTATTATTATAATTCTTGTTCATGATAAAGTTTATATTCCATGCTAGAATTGTATTAAGCGTAAACTTTGATACTTGTGTGGTTTATGAACAACACCGTGTCCCTAGTACGCCTCTATGGACTAGCTCATTGATTAATGATGGTTAAGGTTTCCTAACCATAGACATGAGTTGTCGATTAATAATGAGATCATGTCATTAGGAGAATGATATGATGGACAAACCCAAATTAAGCAGAGCAATTAGATCGTGTCATCGTGTTCATCTTTGCGAAACTTTTTCCTATGTCAAGTATTGTATTCCTTAGACCATGAGATAATACAACTCCCTGGTATCGGAAGAAAGCTTTGAGGTCATCAAACGTCATCCTATGTGAGGGTAATCATAAAGGTGTCTCTCAGGTGATCGGAAAGTACTTGTTGGGTTATATTTATCGAGATGGAATTTGTCCCTCCCGAGTCGGGGAGATATACTTCGGGCCCACTCGGTAATCGATATCAACACCGCTTGCAAGCACGTGGTTAAGGAGTTAATCACAAAGTGATATCGGATTATGGAACGAGTAAAGTACTTGCTGTGAACGAGATTGAACTAGGTATTTCGATACCAACGATCGAATCTCGGGCAAGTAAAATATCGCGTGACGAAGGGAATACATATATGGGATTAATTGAATCCTGGCATCGTGGTTCATCCGATATGATCATCGATGAATATGTGGGAGTCAATATGGGTTTCCAGATCCCGCTGTTGATCATTGATAGAAGATCATGTCTGCATATTCTCGAACCCGTAGGGTCACACACTTAACGTGCATCGATGCTAGGATAGAATGGATAATTGGTTTATGAGTTTTTGTTCGGAGTCTCGGATGATATCCAGGACATCACGAGAGGTTCCAGAATGGTCCGGAGAATAAGATTCATATAAAGGAAAGCAGTTTTTGGATTTCGGAATCGTTTCGGAGTTTATCGGTATTGTACCAAAAGGTTCTAGAAGATTCCGGAGTGGGACCAACATGGGCCCACTTGTCGGAGGCATGCGTGGCCCTAAGGGGAAGTGCCCTGGCCACTTTGGGCCAGGGGCACAAGGCCCCCAAGGCCCAACCGGACAGCCCTAGGGGAAACCCTAGGGGAGCCTTCTAGAAGGAGAGGGAAGATTTGCCCCCCACTCCACCCTTGGGGCCGCCTCCCTAGGGCTTGGAGGAGGGGCCAAGGGGGGCCGGACAGCCCCCTATATAAGAAGGGCAGGGGCACAGCCTCCCCCCCACTCCTCCAACCCTAGCCACCAACTGCTCTCTCTCTCTCTCTCTCTCTCTCTCTCTCTATCTATCTATCTATCTATCTATCTCCCGACTGCGCGTAGGCGTAGCCCTGCCGCAGAAACTCTCCACCATAAGCACCACGCCGTCGTGCTGCAGATCCAATCTATCTCTCCACCATACTTGCTGGACCAAGGAACGAGGAGACGTCGTTGCACCGTACGTGTGCATCTCTCGGAGGCGCCGCCACTTGCGGCGTAGGATCGGATCGGATTGCGAGGAGGAGACAGCGAGTACGACTACATCAACCACGTTCTGTTGAACGTTTCCACTATGTGATTTCTTCAAGGGTATGAAGATCTCATCAATCTCTCTCGTTGATTACATCTCCTAGATTAGATCTTGGCTTTCTTGTTCGCATCCGTAGAATTTTTTTGATTTACTATGCTGCGAAACCCATCAGTGGTATCAGAGTTAGATCTATGCGTAGATGTGTTTCACGAGTAGAACGCAAAATGCTTGTTGCGGGCGTTGATGTTTTTTGTTGCAAACCTCTTGTTGTGTATTTTTTATGGCGCGGCATAGTGAGATCGAAGCGGTCTAGGCCAACTTTACGCGACCTCGTTCGCGAGTCTGGCTCCGCACTTGACATGTGGCTTGTTCCACACATGCGGCTGGTGGATGCCAGTTTCTCTCACTATAGTAGTCATGGGATTTACAACGGATGTTAGCAACCATAATATCACCGTTGTGGCTTTCCGTAGGTAAGAATAGTTCTTATCTTGTTACTCCCATAAGCCACGTAAAACATGCAACAACAAAGTAGAGGCGTCTAACTCGTTTTTGCAGGGAGTGTTTGTGATATGGTATGGCCCATGACATGATGTGTATGAATTGAGATGTATGCAATGATCATGTTTTGTAATATTTCACGACTTGCATGTCGATGAGTTCACAATCGGCAGGAGTCGTATGGTTGTCTTTATAATTGTGTATGGCTTGCGTGTCAACTTCTTATACGCCATGTAATAGCTTTACTTTATCGCTAAGTAGTTAGCAATAGTTGTAGTTGCTATTCGTGGTGGAGGCAATCATGGTGGAGTGATGGAGATCATGCTGGCGTGCACAAGATGGAGATCATTGCGCGGAGATTGGTTATACCATGTCACATAAAATTATATGCATGTGATGTTTATCCTTTTATGTATCATATTATGCTTAAATCGCGACGGTAGCATTATAAGATGATTCCTCACTTAAAGATCAAGATAAAATTGTGTTCTCCCCATGTATGCACCGTTGCGAAAGTTCGTCGTGTTCAAGCACCTCGTGATGATCGGGTGCTATAAACTCTACGTTCACATACAACGGGTCCAAGCCAGTTTTGCACATGCGGAAATAATTGGGTTTGACTTGACGAGCCTAGCATGTACAGACATGGCCTCAGAACACACAAACCGAAAGGTTAAACATGAGTAATATGAATGATATGATCGACACTTTTTTGTCCACCATTGAAACCACATCTCTTCTCGTGAAGATCAGATTAGGTGTGGTGAATTTGGATCGTGTTCACTAAACAACTTGAGGGATGTTGAATTTAGTGGGAGTTCGTCTAGTAATTTGATTAAGTTGAACTAGTTATCATGAACATAGTCTAAATTGTATTTGCAAATTTTGTAGATCAAATGGCTAAGTCCAACTTTAACTTCAACGTTTTTGCTGAGAAAGAAAAGCTTAAGAACAATGGGTCTAACTTCACCAACTGGTTCCGCAATATGAGAATCATTCTCGCTGGCAGACAAAAGGACTATCTACTTGAGAAAGCGCTAGGTGACGCCCCTTCTACTGATGTGCCGGCTGATGAAAAAGTTGTTTATCAGTCACGCAAAGATGATTATGGAGTGATAAAGAGTACCATGTTGTTTGCTACGGAACCGGAACTTCAAAATCGTTTTGAGGAGTTCGTCGGGCCCTTTGAGATACTTGAGGAACTGAAAACCATGTTTCAGACTCAGGCCCGTTCTGAGAGATATGAGATCTCTAAGAAGTTCTTTAACTGCAAGATGGAGGAAGGGAGTTCCGTTAGTGAGCACACCATTAAGATGTCGGGCTACACTCAACGTCTTGAGCAACTGGACTGCAAGATTCCAGAAGAGCTCAAGATTGACAGAGTTCTGCAATCACTCCCTCCTAGCTACAAAGGTTTTGTAGTTACTCACAATCAAATTGGTTCCACTGATACGATCACTGAGCTCTTCGCTAAGCTGAAAGCTGCGGAGGTGGATATCAAGAAAGATAATCATGTGTTGATGGTCAACAAGACCCCTAGCTTTAAGAAAGGTAAGGGTGCAAAGAAATCCTTCAAGAAAGGCAGCGGCAAGCGCGTTGCCCCTGCTGAGAAGAAGCTCAAGTCTGGACCTAAGCCGGACACTGAGTGCTTCTATTGCAAGGACAAGGGTCACTGGAAGCGCAACTGTCCGAAGTACTTAGCGGACAAGAAGGCTGGCACCATTAAAAGTATATTTGATATACATGTTATTGATGTTTACCTTACTAGCGCTCGTTGTAGTTCCTGGGTATATGATACTGGTTTAGTTGCTAATATTTGTGACTCAAAACAGGAGCTACGGAATAGACGGCGGCTAGCAAGGGATGAGGTGACGATGCGCGTTGGCAATGGATCAAAAGTTGATGTGATGGCCGTCGGCACGCTCTCCTTAGTTTTACCTTTGGGATTAGTTTTAAACCTTAATAAATGTTATTATGTGCCTACGCTGAGCATGAACATTATATCTGGATCGTGTTTATTGCAAGACGGTTATTCATTTAAATCGGAGAATAATGGTTGTTCTATTTATATGAATAACATCTTTTATGGTCATGCACCTGTTGTGAATGGTTTATTTCTTCTAAATCTCGAAAGCAATGAAATGCACATCCATAACATTGAGGCTAAGAGATGCAAAGTAGATAGTGATAATCCAACTTATTTGTGGCACTGCCGTCTAGGTCATATTGGTGTAAAACGCACGAAGAAACTCCATTATGATGGACTTTTGGAGTCTCTTGATTTTTAATCATTTGACACGTGCGAGCCGTTCCTCATGGGCAAGATGATCAAAACCCCGTTCTCCGGAATAATGGAGCGAGCAACGGACTTATTGGAAATCATACATACCGATGTGTGCGGACCAATGAGTGTTTATACGCGCGGTGGATATCGCTATTTTCTCACATTTACTGATGACTTAAGTAGATATGGGTATATCTATTTAATGAAACATAAATCTGAAACGTTTGAAAAGTTCAAAGAATTTCAAAACAAAGTGGAAAACCATCGTAACAGGAAAATTAAATTTCTACGATCCGATTGTGGAGGTGAATATTTGAGTTATGATTTTCTCACGCATATTAAAGCAAGCAGAATCGTTTCGTAACTCACGCCACCTGGAACACCACAGTGCAACGGTGTGTCTGAACGCCGGAATCGAACTCTATTAGATATGGTGCGATCAATGATGTCTCTTACAGATTTGCCGTTATTATTTTGGGGTTATGCATTAGAAACCGCTGCATTCACTTTAAATAGGGCACCATCTAAATCCGTTGAGACGACACCGTATGAACTATGGTTTGGTGCTAAACCTAAGTTGTCGTTTCTTAAAGTTTGGGGATGCGAAGCTTACATCAAGAAGTTTATGCCGGACAAGCTCGAACCCAAAGCGGAGAAATGCGTCTTCATAGGATACCCTAAGGAAACGATTGGGTATACCTTCTACCACAGATCCGAAGGCAAAGTGTTCGTTGCAAAGAACGGATCCTTTCTTGAGAAGGAGTTTCTCTCGAAAGAAGTGAGTGGGAGGAAGGTAGAGCTAGACGAGGTTATTGAACCTTCTCTCGAGTTGGAGAGTAGCGCAGCACTTGAAATTGTTCTAGTGCCGTCTGCACCAACAAGAGAGGAAGCTAATGACGAGGATCATGAAACTTCAAACGATGCTACTACTTGAAAGTACATACTTGATACGACTAGAGGGGGGGTGAATAGGCGTCTACCCAATTTTAGTTTGTTTCTCACTTTTAGGCTCAACGAGAAAGGAAGTTATCTAGAGATGCAACTAAGTGAACAACCTAAATGCAAGAAAGCAAAACACCAACAACAAAAACAGTAAATAGCAAGGAGTAAAGGAGGGGAACGAAGTAACCAGAGAGGGGACACGGAGATATAATTCCCGTAGTTCACTCCCAAGGAGCTACGTCTATGTTGGAGAGGTGTCGGGGCCACACAAGGTCACCCGAGCGCCACAAAGGCCTCACCTTCTTCTCCGGTGAGCTCCCCCACAAAGGAGGCCTCACAATCCACTAACCGGTGACCTTGAAGGCGCCAACCGAAACCTTTACACCAAGGTTGAGGGGGACGCTCCACAACTCAGTTGGAGGCCCTCAACGACACCTCGAAGCTTTACAACACACTCCTTAGCTCCGGGGATGCCCTACACCATCTAGGGTTCCAAGAAACCCAAGAGCAACAAGATCCACAAAGGATGGGTAGGGAAATCAAATCTTCTTTGGTGGAAGTGTAGATCTAGGTCACCTCCCTCACCTCTCAAAGATCAAGTCATTTGAGTGGCTAGAGAGAGAGATCTAGTGAGGTGAAGCTCAAGCATTAATGGAGGAGAGAGAAAAATTCGAGAGAGAGTGGGAGGAAGAAGAGGGGTGCCTTAAATAGGCCCCCCCGCGCTGAACCGTTACAGCCCCTGCGACCTCACCAGAAGTTCCGGTGAGAGGCCGGAAGTTCCGCCCAGCCTGGCTCCAACGGTCATCAGACCGTTGACGCCTGCTCCAGAAGCGCAACCGGAAGTTCCGGTCAAAACAGACCGGAAGTTCCGGTGAACTTCCGAGCAAGTTCCGACCAAGTTCCGGCAAATAGCTGTAGCACCCCGGGTAAAACCACTACTAGAAAATCGCTGTTGTTTATATTTTGTGCATCATCATGACATCATCATGCATCTATCTATCTAAAACTATTTCCGAGAAGCCATATTTTGTTTTCTAAATATTCCCCTTTCTATTTCAAAAGTCAAACCCCGGTCCGTTCGGATCTTTATTTGTCTAAACATATTTGCAACTGTTTTGTTAAACAAAATAAAATAAATATAGTATAATAAAAACATATTTTATCCCCGGGGAGGCCGCCACCGGCCAGGCCCAAAGGGCCCAGCTGGCAGCAACCTACTACCCATCCCAAACTAGACAAAACCTAGACATACCCTTCTCAAACCCTAACCCTAATCTATCCTACCCAAACCCCACCTACTCCCTCACCCCGTCGCCACTCACTTGGCGCGCGCGTCGCCGACCCACCCCACACTCCCACCGTACACACGCACACCACGCAAGGCACGCGCGTGCCGCACACAAACCTCCCCAACCCACGTCGCCCGCACGCACCCCCTGGCCCTTGCCCACCTGCCAGCGTTTGCCCCACACCCCCTTGACCAGGCACACAGAACCCCACCCGGACGCGCACGATCCCCTCATCTCTCGCTCGCGTCCTCCCGCACAGCGCCGTCGCCTCCCTCCTCTGCAACCACCCCGCGCCGCCGCCGCCTGCTCCCTCGGCCGCCCTCCGCCGGTGCCGCGCGCCTCCGCAGGATCCTCCCGCCCGCGCCACGCTCGGCCTGCTCGAGCCGCCTCCATCTCTCTCTTGCAGTCACCACGCCGGCCTCTTCTCGCGCGGGACCCCACCTTCCGCCCCCCCCCCCCCCCGCTGCTGGCCGCGTGCCTCAGCACCAGCGCCGTCTGGGCCTCCTCTTCGAAGGCCACCATCCTCCGCCCACGTCTGGTCGTGCTCCTCGGCCTCGCCTGCTCCCGTCAGAGCTCTGACCTCGCCGGCCGCGCCTCCTGGCCCTGCACCTCTACCCTGCGGGACCTCCTTCCCCTGGTCAACCCCGCCACGGCCTCCAGTGCCATCTCTCCGTTCGAGCCGCCCCCGATGCCAACCTCCTAGACCCCGCTGCCTCCTCTCCTCCGGCCAGCGTCCGCCGGCCGCGGCACACGTCGCCGCCCCTCTCGAGTCTCGTCGTGCCTCTCCCTCCTCAAGCTCTGCAACCGTCCGCTGCCTACCGTCCCTCCCCGCGAGCTCCCCTCGTCGCCCTTCCCGCGCCATCACCTCTGCCCCGTCCCGCCCTTGCCGACACCATCTCCTTCCTAAGAGCACGCACGCGTCCATAATACTCAAGGTGAATCCTTGTTGTACCTGGTGTATGTATCGCCCGCGTGGTCGAGACCGTGTCCGTCAAAGTTTCTGTCTGTTGGCTTCGTGGGACACCAAGTCAGCAACACCGACAAGATCTTCCAAAGCTGTCCCGTTCCTGTGTCCTCATGGACTCCAAGATCAGCCGTGTGGCTCCCCTCTTTTGTTTTGTTTTGCCACAAGTTAGCCGAACGCATGAGGCCATGAACCCTTCAAGATATTTGTGACATCAAGCTCGACACCGACGATCGAGTGGAACCCTAGGTACTTCGTCATGGAAACCAGGGGCGATGACGCCGAATCGATAAGATCGCCGAAGATTGAGCCCTGGCGCGTTCTCCTTCCTCTTCGAAGACCGATCCGGCCGAGACCGACCCCATCAAACCCCTACCCAAGTTCGTCGAACCCTAATGTGATTCCCTATCCGAGACCCCATTATTTTTATAATATGACATTATCAACTATTGCATATTTAATTGTTCATGCTTGCATGCATATTCATGTGGGTTTGGGGGCGTTATGCCGATTCACCTAAATTAAATATGGAGGCTATATGCGGGCTATTCTAGTCTTATATTGGTCCCATTTCAATTTGTGTAGCGAACCGGTGATACTTTTTGCCATGCTAAGACAACATTTAAAATGTGGGGTATCTAAACAACATGAACCTAGTAAATAATTATCGGGACCCTGGTTCCGCTTAATATGGCCTAATTGCATCGCATGCCTGCCATGTCATACATCATACATGCATCATGCCCGATTTTCTACCGTAGTATTAAATAGTCCATCTGGTGTTTCTTCTAGTGCTTTGCTTCTTCACGGATTAGGCCGATGAGTTGATGCGAGTGTCGACCCGATCTTCGGATGAACCTTCGGCAATGTTTTCAGGCGAGCACCTCCCCCTTTCTACCTATCTTACTTTTATAGTATTTATTCCCCCTGTTGATCTATTGCTATCTTTGTTGCGATGCTCTAGTTTTCGTACCCGTGATATCCCTTGCAGCCTTATATTGCCTTGGACACATCCTATTACCGGTTGTTTGGTAGATAGTTGGACTTGCGCGTCGTAGTTGTTTGCTCAAGTGCTGTTGCGTGTCGTCCAGTACCACAGCGGTTGGAAGGCTGCCATATGCTTGATGTTGGAGATGATCATGGCTTTAATTATTGTTTAATAACTAAAATTGAAAGTAGGTAAATGCAGAGGCACCGGTGGGTAATAGAAATATTTGGATTTTAACTGCTCACTGGTGTCCCGTAGGACCCCGAGTTCTTGACACCTGTTCCGAGATCGAGCGCGCTAACCACAGGTGGGGTGTATGGGCACCCCCATCGATTTAGTACCTGATTCCAAGTATTGTACTGGGGGCCACAAAGTAGTTTGGGGCTTTATTACTATCCTGTACTTATGCCATGCTTTACTGCTTTATTTACGATTGTGCGAGGAGCACCTGTACTGTTTAGGTAAGCGGAGTGTTTTCGCGGTATCGACAAGCCCAGTCACACTTTCGGGTTCCCAGTCGTTTACAGCCACTAACGCAAACCCTGGGTCCGTTCCGGAGCCGGCCAACTTCGTTGCGGGTAGCTTAGTGGGGTGGCCCCCATGTACTTGCTTTGGGTCTGGGAAACGTCATGACTTAGGCCCCGCCGACATACCGATGGGTGTATGTTAACTGATCTGGCAAAAAGGGTCGAAGTGCGTGTGGATACTTTGGTGCACCCCTGCAGGGTTAAATCTTTTCGAAAAGCCGTGTCCGCGGTTATGGACGACTTGGAGCACAGTTCTCGATCATAGACAACTATAACTAAAGTTTACTGTTATAATTTGACTTGTATCCGATATGACTAGTAATCAGCTTCACTACAACGGAATGGCTAAATAAAAGTACCAACAACTGCTGGGTTTGGGATGTCTCATGCTAATCGTATCTGACTAGTAAGTGTTGCAACTACAACGGAATGTTTAACTAAAACTGCCCACTGCTTATTATATCAGGATGACTCATGCCATCTTTATTTGACTAGTAATTGCCGCAACTATAACGGAATGAATAAGACTGCCAACGGTGTGAGTTCCTCGGTTGACTTCCTCATTTGGTCTCGAGGGGGAAATACCAGGATGGGTATGTTTGGTGGTAGCATCAGGTTGGTTCCTAATAGGTCTTTCTTATCCCCCCTCTGATAGCCGACAGTTATATCGAGTCTCTATAGGTTGTTTAGTGCATGCTGCGCTGCCGCTTCAGTCCACCATACCTATGTAGGCGAGGACCGCCGAATTCTAGCCTCGCCGTGTACTGGCCTCAGTACTGACCGCTCTCTCTTTTTCCTTTGCCCTTTGTCGGCACCCCTTTTGTTTAAGCAGGTTTTGAGATCGACGTCGTTAGCAGGGTTACCCTTCCGGCTTGGCCTGGGCAGGGTTATGGACGCCATTGGTTATTCTTCAGGGCTCTTAGCCCCATTTGCATCTTGTCCGTAGTCGGACGCTGTATCATTTTCAAGGTGATTTGGATCTTTGTACTGTATATCTGCATTCTTGACTCTTTGAGTCGTTGTTGTATATATCTGTTCTGTGGGTTCCATCATGGACTATTGTGTAATGGTATTACTTCGTTTTCCACCCGCACGAAAGTGCCTGGTGGGCACCTTTGAATCGTTTCTATGCGGGTTTGGCGGGAATCGCTGAAACTTGCATAGGACCGATTCTGAGGGTGTTACAGAGTGGTATCAGAGCTCAGCAGTTGCGATACCCCACAAGTCCAGCCTGTAGGATAACCTAGCTAACGGCCGAAGTAGAGTGTCAAAACTATTTTTGAAAAATCGGTTGGATAGTTCTGATTAGGTCTGATTTTACTCCTTACCCCTCTGCTGCTCTCCTCTCACCTCTGCGTGTTTTGAATCCGCTCTCTTCTCTCTCTTCGCGTCCAGGATTTCTCGTGGTTGGGTTCCATCGTACCTTCAGGGTTTCGCTTCCTCCTTTGGTAACAGTGTTGCTACATCTAGTCTTCATGCTATCCGAGGAATCCTTCGTCTGGTGGACTTCTCTTTGTTCCTTCTTGTGCCTTCCGGTGCTTTCTGACGCGACGACATCATCTACGCCAGATCCGATGCAGAGTCTGCATCACTCCTTTGTTCCTGAACCTCGATTGTCGAGATCTTCAGTCTGATTCCGAGAATGGTTGCACGCTTTTCTACTGATTGTGCGGAGTAATAGTTTGGGTGCGTGATGGATTGGCCCCCATGCCGACTACCCCTTCTATTCGCTTTTGTACATTGAAGTGGGTGAGAATGCATCGGTTCCCTCTTTCTATCGAAGCTAGAGGTGGCTTTATTTGTTGATACCTCTACCTTCGACCTTTTGTTCCCGGAGTGTTCTCTCGACGATCACGGACAATGACCTCTTGTTAGTGGTGTCGCGAGGATCTACACGATGCGAGAAGATTCAGATCGCCGCCCTTCTTCCCGGTACCATGAGGCGGATCTCGAGGGCGAGATCCATTGTTAGTGGAGTCGAATTGTAGCACCCCGGGTAAAACCACTACTAGAAAATCGCTGTTGTTTATATTTTGTGCATCATCATGACATCATCATGCATCTATCTATCTAAAACTATTTCCGAGAAGCCATATTTTGTTTTCTAAATATTCCCCTTTCTATTTCAAAAGTCAAACCCCGGTCCGTTCGGATCTTTATTTGTCTAAACATATTTGCAATTGTTTTGTTAAACAAAATAAAATAAATATAGTATAATAAAAACATATTTTATCCCCGGGGAGGCCGCCACCGGCCAGGCCCAAAGGGCCCAGCTGGCAGCAACCTACTACCCATCCCAAACTAGACAAAACCTAGACATACCCTTCTCAAACCCTAACCCTAATCTATCCTACCCAAACCCCACCTACTCCCTCACCCCGCCGCCACTCACTTGGCGCGCGCGTCGCCGACCCACCCCACACTCCCACCGTACACACGCACACCACGCAAGGCACGCGCGTGCCGCACACAAACCTCCCCAACCCACGTCGCCCGCACGCACCCCCTGGCCCTTGCCCACCTGCCAGCGTTTGCCCCACACTCCCTTGACCAGGCACACCGAACCCCACCCGGACGCACACGATCCTCTCATCACTCGCTCGCGTCCTCCCGCACAGCATCATCGCCTCCCTCCTCTGCAACCACCCCGCGCCGCCGCCGCCTGCTCCCTCGGCCGCCCTCCGCCGGTGCCGCGCGCCTCCGCAGGATCCTCCCGCCCGCGCCACGCTCGGCCTGCTCGAGCCGCCTCCATCTCTCTCTTGCAGTCACCACGCCGGCCTCTTCTCGTGCGGGACCCCACCTTCCCCCCCCCCCCCCCCCCCCGCTGCCGGCCTTGTGCCTCAGCACCAGCGCCGTCTGGGCCTCCTCTTCGAAGGCCACCATCCTCCGCCCACGTCTGGTCGTGCTCCTCGGCCTCGCCTGCTCCCGTTGGAGCTCTGACCTCGCCGGCCGCGCCTCCTGGCCCTACACCTCTACCCTGCGGGACCTCCTTCCCCTGGTCAACCCCGCCACGGCCTCCAGCGCCATCTCTCCGTTCGAGCCGCCCCTGATGCCAACCTCCTAGACCCCGCTGCCTCCTCTCCTCCGGCCAGCGTCCGCCGGCCGCGGCACACGTCGCCGCCCCTCTCGAGTCTTGTCGTGCCTCTCCCTCCTCAAGCTCTGCAACCGTCCGCTGCCTACCGTCCCTCCCCGCGAGCTCCCCTCGTCGCCCTTCCCGCGCCATCACCTCTGCCCCGTCCCGCCCTCGCCGACACCATCTCCTTCCTAAAGAGCACGCACGCGTCCATAATACTCAAGGTGAATCCTTGTTGTACCTGGTGTATGTATCGCCCGCGTGGTCGAGACCGTGTCCGTCAAAGTTTCTGTCTGTTGGCTTCGTGGGAAACCAAGTCAGCAACACCGACAAGATCTTCCAAAGCCGTCCCGTTCCTGTGTCCTCATGGACTCCAAGATCAGCCGTGTGGCTCCCCTCTTTTGTTTTGTTTCGCCACAAGTTAGCCGAACGCATGAGGCCATGAACCCTTCAAGATATTTGTGACATCAAGCTCGACACCGATGATCGAGTGGAACCCCAAGTACTTCGTCATGGAAACCAGGGGCGATGACGCCGAATCGATAAGATCGCCGAAGATTGAGCCCTGGCGCGTTCTCCTTCCTCTTCGAAGACCGATTCGGCCGAGACCGACCCCATCAAACCCCTACCCAAGTTCGCCGAACCCTAATGTGATTCCCTATCCGAGACCCCATTATTTTTATAATATGACATTATCAACTGTTGCATATTTAATTGTTCATGCTTGCATGCATATTCATGTGGGTTTGGGGGCGTTATGCCGATTCACCTAAATTAAATATGGAGGCTATATGCGGGCTATTCTAGTCTTATATTGGTCCCATTTAAATTTGTGTAGCGAACCGGTGATACTTTTTGCCATGTTAAGACAACATTTAAAATGTGGGGTATCTAAACAACATGAACCTAGTAAATAATTATCAGGACCCTGGTTCCGCTTAATATGGCCTAATTGCATCGCATGCCTACCATGTCATACATCATACATGCATCATGCCCGATTTTCTACCGTAGTATTAAATAGTCCATCCGGTGTTTCTTCTAGTGCTTTGCTTCTTCACGGATTAGGCCGATGAGTTGATGCGAGTGTCGACCCGATCTTCGGATGAACCTTCGGCAATGTTTTCAGGCGAGCACCTCCCCCTTTCTACCTATCTTACTTTTATAGTATTTATTCCCCCTGTTGATCTATTGCTATCTTTGTTGCGATGCTCTAGTTTTCGTACCCGTGATATCCCTTGCAGCCTTATATTGCCTTGGACACATCCTATTACCGGTTGTTTGGTAGATAGTTGGACTTGCGCGTCGTAGTCGCTTGCTCAAGTGCTGTTGCGTGTCGTCCAGTACCACAGCGGTTGGAAGGCTTCCATATGCTTTATGTTGGAGATGATCATGGCTTTAATTATTGTTTAATAACTAAAATTGAAAGTAGGTAAATGCAGAGGCACCGGTGGGTAATAGACAATATTTGGATTTTAACCGCTCACTGGTGTCCCGTAGGACCCCGAGTTCTTGACACCTGTTCCGAGATCGAGCGCGCTAACCACAGGTGGGGTGTATGGGCACCCCCATCAATTTAGTACCTGATTCCAAGTATTGTACTGGGGGCCACAAAGTAGTTTGGGGCTTTATTACTATCCTGTACTTATGCCATGCTTTACTGCTTTATTTACGATTGTGCGAGGAGCACCTGTACTGTTTAGGTAAGCGGAGTGTTTTCGCGGTATCAACAAGCCCAGTCACACTTTCGGGTTCCCAGTCGTTTACAGCCACTGACGCAAACCCTGGGTCCGTTTCGGAGACGGCCAACTTCGTTGCGGGTAGCTTAGTGGGGTGGCCCCCATGTACTTGCTCTGGGTCTGGGAAACGTCATGACTTAGGCCCCGCCGACATACCGATGGGTGTATGTTAACTGATCTGGCAAAAGGGTCGAAGTGCGTGTGGATACTTTGGTGCACCCCTGCAGGGTTAAATCTTTTCGAAAAGTCGTGTCCGCGGTTATGGACGACTTGGAGCACAGTTCTCGATCATAGACAACTATAACTAAAGTTTACTGTTATAATTTGACTTGTATCCGATATGACTAGTAATCAGCTTCACTACAACGGAATGGCTAAATAAAAGTACCAACAACTGCTGGGTTTGGGATGTCTCATGCTAATCGTATCTGACTAGTAAGTGTTGCAACTACAACGGAATGTTTAACTAAAACTGCCCACTGCTTATTATATCAGGATGACTCATGCCATCTTTATTTGACTAGTAATTGCCGCAACTATAACGGAATGAATAAAGCTGCCAACGGTGTGAGTTCCTCGGTTGACTTCCTCGTTTGGTCTCGAGGGGGAAATACCAGGATGGGTATGTTTGGTGGTAGCATCAGGTTGGTTCCTAATAGGTCTTTCTTATCCCCCCTCTGATAGCCGACAGTTATATCGAGTCTCTATAGGTTGTTTAGTGCATGCTGCGCTGCCGCTTCAGTCCACCATACCTATGTAGGCGAGGACCGCCGAATTCTAGCTTCGCCGTGTACTGGCCTCAGTACTGACCGCTCTCTCTTTTTTCATTTGCCCTTTGTCGGCACCCCTTTTGTTTAAGCAGGTTTTGAGATCGACGTCGTTAGTAGGGTTACCCTTCCGGCTTGGCCTGGGCAGGGTTATGGACGCCATTGGTTATTCTTCAGGGCTCTTAGCCCCATTTGCATCTTGTCCGTAGTCGGACGCTGTATCATTTTCAAGGTGATTTGGATCTTTGTACTGTATATCTGCATTCTTGACTCTTTGAGTCGTTGTTGTATATATCTGTTCTGTGGGTTCCATCATGGACTATTGTGTAATGGTATTACTTCGTTTTCCACCCGCACGAAAGTGCCTGGTGGGCACCTTTGAATCGTTTCTATGCGGGTTTGGCGGGAATCGCTGAAACTTGCATAGGGCCGATTCTGAGGGTGTTACAATAGCACACTTCAAAACAGAAGGTTACTGAGCCGTCACCGGAACTTGGGGCGGAACAAGAGGCGGAACTTTTGGGTCGCGAAGCGAATCTGACCGGAAGTTCCGGCTTCTAGCGGAAGTTCCGGCTTCTGGCGGAAGTTCCGCTCAGTAACTTTTGGCAGGACAAGTTCCAATGCAAGTTCCGGCCAATTTCCAGCAAATAGCACACTTCAAAACAGAAGGTTACTGAGCCGCCACCGGAACTTGGGGCGGAACTAGCGTCGGAACAAACTGTAGAACAGCCCGCAGAAAAAGTTTGAGCGGAACTTCCGGCCTATGACCGGAAGTTCCGGTGAGACACAAAAGGCTTCAACAGAACAGGAACACACTCTCTCACGGGATAATGGGATGGCTGTGGCGGTGCATATAGGTTTGTGCAAGAACAAGTGATTTCCCACAGCCTTCCAAAATGGACCCCCTCTTAATAGTACGGTGACCTAAAAACAACAACCGGAAAGAAACTAGGAGAAGACTAAAAGGACACCGACTTCAAAAGATCACAAGAGAGCATCCATCACAATAGAAGGAGACTTCAAAAGAAACTCATCCATCCCCTGAAACTCAAGAGCACAATTAAAAACACGGTTGGGATTGTCATTTAACACCAAAAACATCTTGGGAAGATATAGTCCTTTCAATCTCCCCCTTTTTGGTGTTAGATGACAATCCCACAGATTTGCATAGAATCAAAGCAATCTTTGCAATGGACGGGGCAAGCTCCCCCTGGATGTGTGCAAGGTAGAGAGAAGACCTCTAAGGACAGGACTAGCACACATACACGAAGGCTCCCCCTAACAATTGCAAAGATAGCACAAGTGCAAGGTACAAAAAGGGATAGAGATCATACCAGAACCAACTAAATGAGGTGGAGACAAAAGGAGTAATAATAACAATAAGAGCAATGAG
This sequence comes from Avena sativa, assembly GCA_916181665.1. Classification (NCBI taxonomy): domain Eukaryota; kingdom Viridiplantae; phylum Streptophyta; class Magnoliopsida; order Poales; family Poaceae; genus Avena; species Avena sativa. The sequence continues at coordinate 261,021,504 of OV702284.1, read as the reverse complement.
GCTCCACCACCATATGCAACAGCTCATAAGTTGACAACAAGATACCACACTCACGGCATTGTATAAGATACCACAAAGATACCACATAGTCTCAAACATAGCATACCACATGGTCCACAAGCACACATAAGTTCACGGACATAAAACCACAAGAACACAAATAAACTAGAGAGTTCGCGAGCAAGAAAAGATCAAAGGCAAGAACAGGCTCGCGACTCAACCCATGCAAATCCCGTAGACAACCTAATAGACATCTTTCTCCCCCTTTGGCATCGAGACACCAAAAAGAAAGAAGAGATCAATCTACTCGTCCCAGCCACGAGAAGGGGGAGGAGGAGAAGACTCAGGGACCCAGTGACCCCACTCAGGCGGACCAGTGACCTCCTCCTCAGACTCATCCTCGGACCAGTTGCAGTTGTCGCGAATCCAATCCTCCTTGGGAACAGTGACAGAGCTAGTGACCGGTGAGCAAGGAATGTTGAGGGCTGCCATGATGGCCTTCTAGCGCTGAATATTGTGACGCTGATCAACATAATCCTGATACTCGCGGTCCTGTAGAAAGCAGAAAGTTTTCTTCACTTTCCCAAGCAACTTCTTTGCCCAAGACGGCTGCCTCCGGAGAGAAGGACCACCAGCACTAGGGCCACCAGGAGCAGAGGAGGGACCACTAGCAACATCTCGAGCCTTCTTGAGAGCAGCTTCTTTTTCTTCCTGAGTACGAGGCTTCTGGTGCTTACTCACACGGAGCCTTTTCTCTTCATGAATGGTGATGTTGTCTTGAGGGAAGGGGTTGCCAGTCTTCTCAAGCCACTTGTGATTGATGAGAGTCTGAATGTAAGGAGCATAGATGCAGGAGTTCTTTTCAATGAGAGCCGCCCACATCTCTGAGTAGATGAAGTGCATAATATCCATTGACCTGTCAGTGTCCCGGCGAAGATAAGTCTGATGCATGAGGTCAACCTGATACCCATGAAACCGATCAAAGTTGCCAGCCTTGGGAGAGATGGTGTTCAAGTACACCCTGCGCATGATGTCAAAAACTGGCAACAGATGATTCACAAATCCAACAGTTCCCCACCCTTCAATGTATAAAGGCTCCAGGACCTTAGGATCAGAAGCTTCAGGACCATGAACACGCCAACCATTTGTCCCGCGGCCAGGCTGAATGGGATAGCCAAGAAGCTCAGCAAACTCAGACCAAGTGGCGGTAAGAAACACGTCCCTGGTCATCCACTTCATCACACCTTTAGTAGAGGACTGCATGTGAAGAAATAGAGTTGAGTAAAACTGAGCAATAGCAGTCACATCAAAGTTCTGATGGTGCTCCATGAGGGGAATCATCCCAAACTTCTGGCAGATATCAAGAGCCTCTCCAAAGTAAACTTGCTTCTCTTCCATGTGAGTCACATTGATGTACTTTTGAGGAGCAACCACGAACTTCTTCTTTGATGCATAAATTTCTTCATAAATCTGTTCCTGACGGCAGGTGTGAAAATGAGGGTCCAAGCAAAGACGATCACGAGGCACGAGGTAGGGATCCGTAGCCTTGAATGCAGAGTAGGCTTTCTGAGACCACTTGGAAATCTTGGCTTTGGTCATGTCTGGCCCAGCAGCAGTGGCATTCTGAGCAAGAGCAGGCCTCTTCCCTGCAGCAGCAGCACGGCGAGCAGCAGCAGCCTTCTGACGAGTAGTCTGAGCGGTCGGACGCACAACCTCAGCATCTTCCTCATCAATCTCAGGAGGAATGTTAGAGGATGGACGGCGGGCACGCTTGCCTTGGCGGGTATCTCCTTGCCCTGAGAAGAAAGCACAAGAGTAGGGAGGGAAGGTGGGATAAGTGCACAAGTTCGGAAGAGGAAACAAAAGAAATAGATTGGAAAAATACAAACAGAAAAAGTTGCATTGTCGCCGGAACTTCCGCTGAATCGCCGGAACTTCCGGTGAAAATGTTCCACCGGAAGTTCTAGTCGTGGCTCACCGGAAGTTCTGGTGAGGCCACGAACTGACGGTTCCAAACAGGAGTTCAATAGATGTAGATCTAAAAGCCACAAGTGCACAGATTTTCTAGGATGTATTGGACCAATCTACTCAAGCATGATACCCTAGGCCTACCAAGATCTTCCAACAATTTCTAGCCAAAGAACTAGCCTAGACAAGGTGTGCCCTAACTCAAGCCATGGTGAGAGCAAGATCTCCATTAATGGAGGGAGTTGAGGGCAAATACCGGATTCCATGGCGGGAGATCGAGGTGGGGGAGGATCCCACGGAGCAGATCTGCGGAGGAGAGGTTAGAGACGAAGGGGCCGGAGCACCTTCGTGGAGAGGTCCTGGCCGGCGGCGCTCCAAATAGAAGATGGGTCTTGGGGGAAAAAAGGAAGAAGATCCCGTTTTCCCCCAGGGCCCACCTTATATACAACAGGGAGCACCACCGGAAGTTCTGGTCAGGGACCGGAAGTTCCGGTGGACCGGAACTTTCGGGTCAGACTGACCGGAAGTTCCGCTGACGCCAGGAAGACCATCTCAGGTTAGGAAGACAACAAGGAAGAACTTGTGCAGGGAATAGAGAGGGCTTGAGGTAAGGAAAGGCTTAGGATAGATAGCTCAAACTGTGAAGAACCAAAGCCAACAAAAACCAAGAAAAACAAAAAGGTCAAAGACACAAATAAAAACGAGTCGGTGGCCGAGGCCACCTTATATAAGAGTAAATGGCTTGACACCGCGAAGATATATCTTGGGTCCATTACCAACACTCATCATGACGCTCAAATGGTCTCCTTTAGAGACTATAGAGTATGAAAACTTTAATGTGCGCATAATAGGAATAGTGTTTGTTCATAAGAGGAACTACACTCCCCCTAAATCCATGCCTACATCCAAACAAGATACACATTGAGACGCGGGTAGGTGTGCAAGGGATCAAGCAACATTGCTCGAATCAATGATATTTAGCTCATGCCTTAACTCTCGGAACCTTGCTTCATCAAGAGGCTTCGTGAATATATCCGCAAGATTTGCCTTGGTGGGAACATACTCCAAAGAAATGTCTCCTCTAGCAACATGGTCCCGAATGAAATGATGATGAATCTCAATGTGCTTGGTCCGGTTGTGTTGCACGGGATTGTGAGCAATAGCAATGGCACTCTCATTGTCGCAAAGACGAGGCACCTTGTCAAAAGATAGTCCAAGATCCTTCAAAGTTTGCTTCATCCATAGCAATTGAGCACAGCAGCTTGCGGCAGAGATGTACTCAGCTTCGGCAGTGGACATAGACACAAAGTTTTGCTTCTTCGAGGACCAACAAACCAAAGATCTTCTGAGAAACTGACAAGCTCCGGAGGTTGAATTTCTTCCCACTTTGTCACCAGCCCAGTCCGAGTCCGTGTAATCAATGAGATCAAAGCTGGCTCCCTTGGGGTACCACAACCCAAAGTTTGGGGTATGAACTAAATATCGAAAGATCCTCTTGACAGCCACCATGTGACTTTCCTTTGGTGTGGCTTGAAATCTTGCACACATACCCACACTCAACATAATATCCGGTCGGGATGCACAAAGATAGAGCAAAGAACCAATCATCGATCGATAGAGTTTTTGATCCACCTCCTTACCCTTGGGATCGAGATCAAGATTAACCTTAGTTGGCATGGGAGTCTTGGCACCTTTGACTTGATCAAACTTGAACTTCTTGAGCATGTCTTGGATGTACTTGGCTTGGTTGATGAAAGTCCCTTTCCTCAATTGCTTGACTTCAAACCCAAGGAAAAACTTCAACTCCCCCATCATGGACATCTCGAAGCGGTCGGTCATGAGCTTGGCAAAATCCTCATTAAAAGTTTTGTTAATATACCCAAAGATAATGTCATCAACATAGATTTGGCAAATGAACAAGTGGCCTCCAACTTTCTTAGTAAAAAGAGTGGGATCAATGAGGCCCACTTCGAAGCCACGGTCTAACAAGAGCTCCCTAAGGCAATCATACCACGCACGTGGGGCTTGCTTGAGGCCATAGAGTGCCTTATTGAGCTTGTAGACATGGTTCGGAAAAAGTGGATCCTCAAAACCCGGAGGTTGCTTGACGTATACCAACTCTTTCAAAGGACCATTAAGAAAAGCACTCTTAACATCCATTTGATGCAATTTAAAGTTATGATGGGTAGCGAAGGCAAGAAGCATACGAATGGATTCAAGGCGAGCAACGGGGGCGTAAGTCTCACCGTAGTCGATGCCCTCAACTTGTGAGTATCCTTGGGCAACTAACCTTGCCTTGTTGCGCACGACAATTCCATTTGCATCGCACTTGTTCTTGAAGACCCACTTGGTTCCAATGACGTTTTGACAGTCTTTAGGCCGCTCAACCAATGTCCAAACATTGTTCCTCTTGAAGTTGTGAAGTTCCTCGTTCATAGCATCAAGCCAATCATCATATTCAAGAGCTTCGAAGACTTTCTGTGGCTCCACAAGAGAGATAAACGCATGGTGAGAGCAAAAGGAAGCTAGTTGCCTCCTAGTAGTGGAACCTTTATTGAAATCTCCATAGACATTATCAAGGATATGGCCATCTCGAACAAGCTTGGCGAGACGATAGGCTTGACGGCGGGCTTGTGCTTCAATTCGAGATTCTTGAGCTACCACTTGGTCATTTCCACCAATTGAGCCTCCCCCTTGACTATAAGCACGGACACAAGGGTCATCTTCATCAATTTCCACTTCGGGGGAGTCATCACTTGGAGAGGATCCTTGAGGATCAATGACTTGCTCTTGATCTCGACGAGATTGACCTTGGGGAGAACCGTGACCTTGAGGAGGAGCCCCATCTTGGGGAGGTTGATGAGGTTGATGAAGAGCTTGTCGGTGGGAGGTGCCTTGAGGAGGAGCCCCATCGTGGGGAGGTTGATGTTTTTTATGAAGAGCTTGTTCTTTAGAGCTTGGAGAGTCATGAGTATGGGAAGCTTCGGAAGAGCTTGAGGGAGCTTGTGCCAATAAAGTAGGTCCTTGAGGTGCAAGATGATCTTGTGCGAGTGAGGGCTCCACTTGAGTAGAGCTTGGTCCTTCTCCTTCGTCCATAAGGGGATCCTCAATGGGGAGGTGGAAACCCACACCCATTCTTCCTATGGCCTTGGGAGGAATTTCATCACTTGGATCACAAACACCATCTTGCCTAACAAGAGACTCATGATTTTCATCAAACTTCACGTTGCTCGTCTCTTCAACTCTTCCATTGGCTTTGTTGTAGACTCTATAAGCATGGGACTGATTTGAGTAGCCAACAAAAATTCCTTCTTGAGCCTTGGATTCAAACTTGGACAACCGAAATCCTTTCTTGAGAATGTAGCACTTGCAACCAAACACCCGAAAGTAGCTAACATTAGGCTTTTTCCCGGTGAGAGGTTCATAGGGGGTCTTGTTCTTATTCTTGCGGAGATAAAGCCGGTTGGTTACATGGCAAGCGGTGGAGATGGCATCGGCCCAAAAGTTGTATGGAGACTTGAACTCAGCTAGCATAGACCTAGACGCATCCATCAATGTGCGATTCTTCCTTTCGACAACTCCGTTTTGTTGAGGGGTGTAGGGAGTGGAGTATTGATGCTTGATTCCTTCATCACTGAGAAACTCATCCAAGGTATAGTTTTTGAACTCGGTGCCATTGTCACTTCGAATTGAGAGAATAGTTGCATTGTGCTTCCGTTGAACCTCATTAGCAAAGTCAATGACAGTTTGTTGAGTCTCACTCTTGTATTTTAAAAAGAACACCCAAGTGTATCTTGAGAAATCATCCACAATAACCAAGCAATACTTCTTGCCTCCAAGGCTATCATGAGAGGGAGGACCAAAGAGATCCATATGCAAGAGCTCCAAACACCTCTCGGTAGTGATTTGATTGAGCGCTTTGTGAGGAGTTTCATGCATCTTCCCTTCAATACAAGCCCTGCAAACACGATCTTTGGCAAAAGAAACATCGTTAATTCCAAGGATGTGGCCCTCGGAGTGAAGTCTTTGCAAAGTCCTCATGTTAACATGGGCTAGGCGGCGATGCCACAACCAGCCCTTGTCGGCTTTAGCATAGAGACATAGAGCATGAGGAGTAGTGGTCCCTGAAAAGTCCACCACATACAAGTCATGTTCTACATATCCTCAAAAGCCACCTTGAGAGACTTGATCCACATGAGGACCACGGAATGATAATTAAAGAAAGAAGAAAGACCCATAAGAGCAAGAGCACGAACTGAGAGTAAGTTGTAACCAAGAGTTTTGACAAGCATGACGTCAACCAAGGATACATCCGGGGTTACCACCACTTTGCCAAAGCCCAAAACCTGAGAGCTTGTTTTGTCACCATAGGAGACCATGGTGTTGGCAATATTGGGTCTCAATTCGGTCATGATAGACTTGCTTCCGGTCATATGACTCGTGGCACCACTATCAAGCACCCATTTTGATCCGCCGGAAGCATAGTCCTACAAGAAAATCAAGCCTTGGTTTTAGGTACCCATTTTGCAATGGGTCCCCTTTTGTTAGTGACAAGAACCTTTGGCACCCAAATGGCCCAATGATAATCATGCGTGTAATATGTTCCCACATATCTAGCATATACATGACCATCATAAGATTTGCAAAGAATATAAGAGGGATTGTTCTTTCAGGCAAAGTTGTCACTTTGCAAGAGGGTTAGGCCATTTGGTACTCCTTGGGCCATGCCCTTGTTCTTTTTCTTCTTGTTGTTGTTCTTCTTTTTCTTCTTCTTCTTCTTAGTCTTGGCAAGTTGATCCTTCAAAACCTTGACTTCCTCTATGAGATGCTCATGCTTGCAACAAGGGTTAGGAGAGCTAGACAAGTCTATAATTTGCACAGCGGAAGACTTAGAAAGATCACAAGTTAATTGAGTTTGAAGCTGTTCATGAGCTTCAAAAAGATTTGAGAATTTACTCTCCAAGGCTTTGTGTTCCTCTTTGAGTTTCTCAAGATCCTCTTGAGTCCTATCATGACCACCCACAAACTCAGCATTTTCTTTCTTGAGAACCTTAATCAAAGCAAGAGCATGGTCACGTTCTTTAATTGTAGAGGTCAAAGTGTTGTTATGATCATCTACAAGCTTAGACACATTTTCTTCAACATTAATTCTCATATTTTGTTCATCCTCAATACTTTGAGTGAGAGAGGCAATTTCATCGGCGGCATCTCTTTCATTTTTACTTAGCAAGTCAAGAAGTTCTTCCTTTTCATCTAAGGCATCTCTAGCATTGTCAAGTTGTGCAAGTAAGGACTCAAAGCAGTTTTTAGTTTCTTCATCTAAGGTAGCAACAAATTCACACATGTCAATCATCTCTTTCTTCACCTCTAGACCAACAAGATCAAGAGAGGAAGGCTCACTAGAGATAGGTTGAGGAGTGGGTTTCGATGATACCTCGGTGGCCTTGGCCATGAAGCACTTTTGGTTGGAGGAGATGACATTTTCATTTGGCGAGTCGAAGAGGGATAGACGTGGAGTTGAGGTAGTGGCAATAGCAGCAACCCCCACAATCTCTCCACCATGAACTTCATCATCATCATCTTCATCCGCGCCCGAAAGATATTCTTCATGGACCACAATTGCTCGTTCCTTGTTAGTGGCGTTCTTGACGGCGTAGTTCTTGTTCAAGGGATGAGGAGGTCTTGACTTGACCTTGCGAATGAGACGACCACCATTGTCTTCACGGTTCTCAAAGGGACACTTGGCCACGAAGTGACTCTTGTCGTTGCAATTGTAGCATGACCTTGCTTTGGGAGACTTGTTGGGTGAGTTGAATCTTGAGTTGTCCCTTGATCTTGACTTGAATCCGGACTTGTTCCAAAAGGCCCTTGAAGCGAGAGCAAGATGTTCGTTGAAGGCACATTTGAGATCCTCTTGAGACCACTCACTTGATGTATCATCATCAACTTCAATAGCCTTGGCCTTCAAAGCAAGGTTCACTTTTGTTGATCCAATGGCTCTAGCTCGAGCGGACTCCGCATTCTTCTTAGCAATAGTCATGGCAATTACTTCACTCAAGACTTCTTGGGAGGTCATTAAGTGAAAGTTGGTTCTTCCCTTGATAGAGTTGAGCTTTTGTTCTTCAAATGGGAGAAGAGCTTGAATGAACTTCCTCTTCATAAACTTGTCATCGACATAGTGAGCCCCAAGGTCCCTCATAGTGGAACAAAGGACCTTAAGGTGCCTATACATGTCTTCAGGGGTCTCATCATCTTGCATTGCGAAACCATCGCACTCGTTGTTGATCTCATCAAACTTGGAGCTTTGGATGCTAGCATTCCCAACAAAGAGCTCGGTGAGTTGATCCCAAGCTCCCTTGGCAGTATCAAATTGGCGAATGTGAGCAAAATCCTTTGGAGTGAAGGCCTTTTGAATCATTCCCAAAGCTGTGGCATTGAGTTGCTTGTCCACCACTTCACCTCGTGTCAACTTCTTTGGGTCAAATGGAGAGAATCCATCCTCCACAATCCTCATTAACTCAATGGATGAGCTAGAAATATGTGAGCGCATTAGATATTGCCAATTGGAGAAATTTGACGTATCTAGCATGGGTGGTGCTCCTTGAGGTATAATGTGTGGCATGGGGATGGGTGGATCCGGAGTGTACTTCGGCGGTGGGGGTACCGCCGAGTAGTCCTTTCCTCCATTTTCCTCTTTGGAAGTTGGGTTCTCGGGCTCCTCGATGTTCTCACTTGGAACCTTGGTAGAGGTTTGAGCAACAAAACCAAGTCCCAAGTGAGTGGTGGCAGACGCGGGAGTTACCCGGGGGGCGGACACCGTAACGGTGGGAGGAACCTCGTTGGGTTGGGGTGTGTCAATAGCAACCATGCGGTTTGGCTTGAGAGACTGCAAGAGAGTCATCATTTCCTCGAACTTGGACATCATGGATGACTCCAATTGCTTGAGGTCATCCATAGTGGCCAAGTTCTTGGATTTTTTGGTTTCACTACCCCCTTCGTCGGCCATAGTCTCTTAGGCGTTAAAGCCCGAAATAAGAGCCTGGGCTCTGATACCAATTGAAAGTACCGACTTGATACGACTAGAGGGGGGTGAATAGCCGTCTACCCAATTTTAATTTGTTTCTCACTTTTAGGCTCAACGAGAAAGGAAGTTATCTAGAGATCCAACTAAGTGAACAACCTAAATGCAAGAAAGCAAAACACCAACAACAAAAACAGTAAATAGCAAGGAGTAAAGGAGGGGAACGAAGTAACCGGAGAGGGGACACGGAGATATAATTCCCGTAGTTCACTCCTAAGGAGCTACGTCTACGTTGGAGAGGTGTCGGGGCCACACAAGGTCACCCGAGCGCCACAAAGGCCTCACCTTCTTCTCCGGTGAGCTCCCCCACAAAGGAGGCCTCACAATCCACTAACCGGTGACCTTGAAGGCGCCAATCGAAACCTTTACACCAAGGTTGAGGGGGAGGCTCCACAACTCAATTGGAGTCCCTCAACGACACCTCAAAGCTTTACAACACACGCCTTAGCTCCGGGGATGCCCTACACCGTCTAGGGTTCCAAGAAACCCAAGAGCAACAAGATCCACAAAGGATGGGTGGGGAAATCAAATCTTCTTTGGTGGAAGTGTAGATCTAGGTCACCTCTCAAAAGATCAAGTCATTTGAGTGGCTAGAGAGAGAGAGATCTAGTGAGGTGAAGCTCAAGCATTAATGGAGGAGAGAGAAAAATTCGAGAGAGAGTGGGAGGAAGAAGAGGGGTGCCTTAAATAGCCCCCCCCCCCCCGCACTGAACCGTTACAGCCCCCGCGACCTCACCGGAAGTTCCGGTGAGAGGCCAGAAGTTCCGCCCAGCCTGGCTCGACCGTTGACGCCCGCTCCAGAAGCGCAACCGGAAGTTCCGGTCAAAACAGACCGGAAGTTCCGGTGAACTTCCGAGCAAGTTCTGACCAAGTTTCGGCAAATAGCACACTTCAAAACAGAAGGTTACTGAGCCATCACCGAAACTTGGGGCGGAACAAGAGGCGGAACTTTTGGGTCGCGAAGCGAATCTGACCGGAAGTTCCGGCTTCTGGCGGAAGTTCCACTCAGGAACTTTTGTCAAGGCAAGTTCCGATGCAAGTTCCGGCCAAGTTCCGGCAAATAGCACACTTCAAAATAGAAGGTTACTGAGCCGCCACCGGAACTTGGGGCGGAACTAGCGTCGGAACAAACTTTAGAACAGCCCGCAGAAAAAGTTTGAGCGGAACTTCCGGCCTATGACCGGAAGTTCCGGTGAGACACAAAAGGCTCCAACAGAACAGGAACACGCTCTCTCACGGGATAATGGGATGGCTGTGGCGGTGCATATAGGTTTGTGCAAGAACAAGTGATTTCCCACAGCCTTCCAAAATGGACCCCCTCTTAATAGTACGGTGACCTAAAAACAACAACCGGAAAGAAACTAGGAGAAGACTAAAAGGCCACCGACTTCAAAAGATCACAAGAGAGCATCCATCACAATAGAAGGAGACATCAACAACGTTTCCCCTGAAACTCAAGAGCACAATTAAAAACACGGTTGGGATTGTCATTTAACACCAAAAACATCATTGGAAGATATAGTCCTTTCACTACTAAACTTCGCAGGTCGACAAGGTCACGTGCCACTCCTGACTGGTATGGCAACCCTGTCTTAACCGTCTTGTTGTTAGAAAATAGTGAACCTGCGAATTATGAGGAAGCAATGATGAGCCCAGACTCTGAGAAATGGCTAGAGGCCATGAAATCCGAATTGGGATCCATGAGCAAAAACCAAGTATGGACTTTGGTGGACCCCCCTAGAGACCGTAAGGCCATTGAGTGCAAATGGATTTTCAAGAAGAAAACGGACGCGGATGGTAATGTTACTGTCTATAAAGCTCGACTTGTCGCAAAAGGGTTTCGGCAAGTTCAAGGTGTTGACTACGATGAGACTTTCTCTCCCGTAGCGATGTTTAAGTCCATTCAGATTTTATTAGCAATTGCTGCATTTCATGATTATGAAATATGGCAGATGGATGTCAAGACTGCGTTCCTCAATGGCAACATTGATGAAGAGCTGTATATGATGCAGCCCGAAGGTTTTGTCGATCCTAAGGATGCTAATAAGGTGTGCAAACTTCAGCATTCCATTTATGGACTGAAGCAAGCATCTCGGAGTTGGAACCTTCGTTTTGATCAAGTGATCAAGAGTTTTGGATTTGTTCCAAATTGCTACGAAGCTTGTATCTACAAGAAAGTGAGTGGGAGCTCGGTGACATTTTTAGTACTATATGTGGATGACATATTGATTATTGGAAATGACATTGGTATGCTTAACAATGTGAAGAGTTATTTGAATAAATGTTTTTCAATGAAAGACCTAGGAGAAGCTGCTTATATATTAGGCATCAAAATCTATAGAGATAGACAAAGACGCCTAATAGCTTTAAGCCAAAGTACATATCTAGACAAAGTTCTGAAAAGGTTCAGAATGGATAAAGCAAAGAAAGGTTCATTGCCCATGTTGTCAGGTAAGATATTGAGCAAGGCTCAGTGTCCAGCTACGGTAAACGATAGAGATACTATGAGCAAAGTACCATATGCCTCGGCCATAGGTTCTATCATGTATGTCATGCTATGTACTAGACCAGATGTGTCCAATGCTCTTAGTTTGACGAGCAGATACCAAAGTGATCCAGGAGTGGAACACTGGACAGCCGTAAATAACATCCTAAAGTATTTAAATAAGACTAAAGAAATGTTCTTGGTCTATGGAGGTGATGAGCAGCTCGTCGTAAAAGGTTACGTCGACGCTAGTTTCGACACCAACCCGGATGATTCTAAATCTCAGACAGGATACGTTTATATTTTGAATGGTGGAGCTGTGAGCTGGAGAAGCTGCAAGCAAAGCGTGATTGCGGGATCTACAACAGAAGCGGAATACATGGCTGCTTCAGAAGCATCAAGTGAAGGAGTTTGGATCAGGAACTTCATCACTGAGCTTGGTGTGGTTCCAAGTGTCTTGGACCCACTGGAGATATTGTGCGACAACACTGGCGCCATAGCACTGGCTAAGGAACTGAGATATCATCCAAAGACCAAGCACATCAACCGCTGTTTTCATACAATTCGATATTATATAGCATATGGAGATCCGAAGATTAGCAAAGTACATACGGATCTGAATGTCGCAGATCCGTTGACTAAACGTCTTCCACGAGCAAAACATGATCAGCACCTTAATGCCATGGGTGTTAGATTGTTGCTAGATGTGAACTAGATTATTGACTCTAGTGCAAGTGGGAGACTGTTGGACATACCCAAATGATATGATGGACATACCCAAATTAAGCAAAGCAATTAGATCGTGTCATCGTGTTCATCTTTGCGAAGCTTTTTCCTATGTCAAGTATTGTATTCCTTAGACCATGAGATAATACAACTCCCTGGTATCGGAAGAAAGCTTTGAGGTCATCAAACGTCATCCTATGTGAGGGTGATCATAAAGGTGTCTCTCAGGTGATCGGAAAGTACTTGTTGGGTTGTATGTATCAAGATGGAATTTGTCCCTCCCGAGTCGGAGAGATATACTTCGGTCCCACTCGGTAATCGATATCAACACCGCTTGCAAGCACGTGGTTAAGGAGTTAATCACAAAGTGATATCGGATTACAGAACGAGTAAAGTACTTGATGTGGACGAGATTGAACTAGGTATGTCGATACCAACGATCGAATCTCGGGCAAGTAAAATATCGCGTGACGAAGGAACTACATATATGGGATTAATTGAATCCTGGCATCGTGGTTAATCTGATATGATCATCGATGAATATGTGGGAGTCAATATGGGTTTCCGGATCCCGCTGTTGATTAGTTATAGAAGATCATGTCTGCATATTCTCGAACCCGTAGGGTCACACACTTAACATGCATCGATGCTAGGATAGAATGGATAATTGGTTTATGAGTTTTTGTTCGGAGTCTCGGATGAGATCCAGGACATCACGAGAGGTTCCGGAATGGTCTGGAGAATAAGATTCATATAAAGGAAAGCAGTTTTTGGATTTCGGAATCGTTTCGGAGTTTATCGGTATTGTACCGGAAGGTTCTAAAAGATTCCGGAGTGGGACCAACGTGGGACCACTTGTCGGAGGCCTGCGTGCGCCTAAGGTAAAGTGCCCTGGCCACTTTGGGCCAGGGGCACAAGGCCCCCAAGGCCCAGCCGGCCAGCCCTAGGGGAAACCCTAAGGGAGCCTTCTAGAAGGAGGGGGGAAGACTTGCCCCCCACTCCACCCTTGGGGCCGCCACCCTAGGGCTTGGAGGAGGGGCCAAGGGGGGCCAGCCAGCCCTCTATATAAGGAGGGCAGGGGCACAACCTCCCCCCACTCCTCCAATCCTAGCCGCCAACTGCTGCCCTTCCTCTCTCTCTCTCTCTCTCTCTCTCTCTCTCTCTCTCTCTCTCTCTCTCTCTCTCTCTCTCTCTCTCTCTCTCTCCCGACTGCGCGTAGGCGTAGCCCTGCCGCAGAAACTCTCCACCATAAGCACCACGCCGTCGTGCTGCAGATCCAATCTATCTCTCCACCATACTTGCTGGACCAAGGAAGGAGGAGACGTCGCTGCACCGTACATGTGCATCTCTCGGAGGCGCCGCCACTTGCAGCGTAGGATCGGATCGGATCGCGAGGAGGAGACGGCGAGTACGACTACATCAACCACGTGTTGTTGAACGTTTCCGCTATGCGATTTCTTCAAGGGTATGAAGATCTCATCAATCTCTCTCGTTGATTACATCTCCTAGATTAGATCTTGGCTTTCTTGTTCGCATTCGTAGAAATTTTTTGATTTACTATGCTGTGAAACCCATCATCTTCCTCTTGAGAACACATCCCAATGGTCTTTTCAATGAACCATTTTTTAGGAGACATGTTGTAGTTGATCATGAAGTTCTCGAACTGTTGGTGAAGGGAAGCCATGACAAGATGCATCAGTAGAGCAGGCTTGAGCTCGAGGTCAGCATCCATGGGCTTTAACTTAGCAGTCATGTTGCTCATCCTCAAGATGTGCTTCCTGATGCCATGTGGCCCTCCAGTATAATTTTCTGTTACCAGTTGTTTGAGAAGCTGGGTGGCATACATCTTTGAAGAGCCGGTAAACTGGCTCTTTATCTTTGCTAGATACTCCTCAAAAGAGGCACACTCTTCGATTGAGCCCACAATTGCGTTCTCAATCGTATTATTTACAAAGGCCAAGCACTTTCTGTTAGCATTGACCCACTTTTGATTATCTATAGAGTATGCCAGCTCCACTCGAGCATGGTCCCTCTTCCTCTTTTCCCAAGCAGCATTATCCTCAGCATCATCTCTTACTGGGTCTTTTGGCTTGACTGGCTGTTTGGTTTCAACAACCCAGTCAATCTCGGCACACACAAAGGCTAGGTCTACTTTCTTCCTCCACTTAGTGTAGTTATCCCCCCTAAGCATTGGAATGTCCTTGAGGCAACTCATGAGGTTGAGACCTCCTGAAAACCATAAAAGATGTGAGATAACAAAAAAAGACTGTATGCATTAATCCAACATTGGTATAAATTAAGCATGCAACTATTTGTGTCATTAAAATTATATCACCGTTGGGCAAAAATAAAATAAATGCACATTTGACACATAATAAACGGACCATGATCATGCTATTAATAACGTTGGTCATTTAATAACAGAAGCATTATCAACTTTAAATCACTTTATCACAGATTTAAAACAATTTAATAAGCACTTTATTGCATTCAAGCAATTTATATCAACTATTTGCAGCGGAAATAATATTACAATATTCATAAACTTTAAAACTTTATAGAAAAAACTGTCACTTTTGTATTCTCTAATCAAATCTTATTGGATTAAATTTGAGTAGGAAAAAACTATGCAAAATTTATCAAAAACTGAACAAAATCAATTAAAACAGTCTGTGTAAAAAAATAAAACAGAAAACTATGCTGTAGGAAGCGGCCTAGCGCGCCTGTGCAACGCTTAGCCAAGCGGCCTGCTGCGCTTTGTGCCCATCCTGGCCCGTGTCAGCCCGCGGCCCAGCTAGTGCCACGGCGGCTGGTTATATAACGCACGAGCTCGCCACACTTCCCAGCAGGACCTGCTCCAACCTAGCCAGCAGCCCGCGCGTAGCCTACCTGCACCCCCCGCCCGCGCGTTCGCTTGCCCGCGGCCGGTCGACCTGGCCCAGCTGCGCGCACGTGGCGCCTGTAGCGCCGATCCTGGCCGTCCATCTAGCGTACCCTCGATCTAGCAGTCGGGAGCGCTTTTTGCTGGATCAAAACCAGTCGTCGTTGCCCCCCATAAACCCTAGCCCCATTCGCGACCTGTCCACCCTGCCCTCCCCCCCCCCCCCCCGCTCCTCTCTCTCTCTCTGTCACATCCTAAATTTTAGATTTGGTTCTGCATATCATTCATATCATTACATCATGTTCTTCCATGCAAAACCTTCGATTGAAAAGACTCCGGCGAAACGATATTCGCAAACCCTGTTTTTGATTTGCTAAAATGCTCCTACGGGAGGATACACTAGGGATTGTGTTTCCCACCCTTGTAGACTAGTGGTTTTACTCACCACTTGGCCCTAGAGTGATCTCCTGGATTTTAGAAAAATTTAGAAACAAGAATCGTCCGATTTAGAGTTCGTATGAAGAAGTTACGGAGTTTTTACTAAATAGGAAATTGGAAAAAGAAAAGAGATAAAAAAACAGCGCAGCCGCTGGGCCGAGCCGGCCCACGCAGCAGCCGGCAGCGCGCAGCCGCCGCCGCCCGCGCAGCGCGTAGGTAGGCGCCGCCCGCGCCATCCGCCAGCCGCTGACGCGCGGGGCCTGCCCGTCGGCCTCCTCCTGTCACCGCCACCGCGCCGCCCTCCTCCTCTCGCGCGTCGCCCGAACCGAGCCGCCGCCGCCGCCCAAATCGCGCCGCCGCCGCCGCTCGGTAATCGCCGCCGCCTTCCTTCCCCGCGCCCGCGCCGCCCTCGCCTCCTCGCCGCGACCGCGAGCCGCCGCGCCACCTCGCTGACCGCGCATCCCTCTCTCCCGCGCAGGAACCGCCGCCGCCTCTCTCCGCCCGACGCCGACGACCGACGCCGACGCCGAGCCGCCGCCTCGCCCGCGTGGACCGCGCCGACCCCGCCGCCTCTCCATGCCGACCCGCCGCCGCCGCCCGCCGGTAAGCCGCCGCCGTCGCACCTCCCTCTGCCGCACGATCTGCGGCCAATGGCCCAGATCGGCCGTTGACCGGTCAGCCCAGGCGCTGACTAGTCAACCGCCCAGTCAGCGCCCAGTCAGCTGCCACGTGGGCCAGTCAACAGTCAGAGTTGACTGGGTAATTTTCCTAATTGATTTAATTGGCAGAAATTCGTAGAAACTTGTAAATTGCGTAGAAATTAATCTACTGGGCTAAAAATTGCAAATAAAATATGTGTAGATTCAGTAAGTCGTGTAGAATCTTGCTGTACCATTGTTTCACACTTTTGTAGCAAGATTTTGTCCAGATTAATTAAATGAGTTAATGGACTTTTTGGAGTAATTAAATTCGTAGAAAAAGATCTGTAACTCTAAAAATTGCATATGATATGTCCCTGGATTCAGTAGAACAAGGAGAATCTCAAAGTGAATTAAAAGGATAGGCTTACAGTAAAAACTTCTGCAGAAACTGTCTAGTGGCTTTCTGCAGTGTTTTAATTATTCAGGGAGTTCTGTAATTACTTTTTGAGTAATTACAATTGGTACTGTTCCTAAATAGCAATGCCCATACAGTAGATTTTTTCCAAGATTTTACAAACAGTATACTACCGGTAGTGAATTATTTGTGTTCTAGCTCTAGTTTTGAGCATTATATTTTGCATAATAGTTTTCCTTGCGCTAAAACTATTTTCCATGCATGCAATCAGTACCTTTACTGAATAGTATTATGCGGTGTTGCTGTAGCATCACCCCACTTGTCATGCATGCATTCATGCATCATCTTTGTTGCATATGCTTGTGGATTGTTTGTTTATGATTGCAATTGTATCGTGTAGATTGTGACGAGTGCAACGCTTGCTCGTGTATGGATTTCCGACCGCTACAACCAAGGCAAGTAGATGCTACCTTGTTCATGATATTGTCCTACTATTTTTAATGCATTGTCGTGTATTTTGTAGACGCATGTGTAGGATGATACTATCGCTATGCTATGCCCTATTATGTGGTAGGGCCTTCCTTATAGATGAACCACCGTTGGTACATGTGCTTAGCCATGCTATGATGAATGAGGGCTGGGTTACATCACTGAAAGTTGTTTCTAAAATTGTTGGTTTGTGAAAACTAAAACAACTTAATCAATGAATCTCCTGGGTGTGATGGGATTGATAAATTTTGGTGGTTTCATTGCGGAAAGGCACCCAGGTATCAAGAGAAAATGATTGGCTTCTTTATTCTGTAGCTTACGTGTACAACCATGTGCCAATAATGGAATGGGCGGTTGGTTGGACTTAGTAGGTTGTGGTGACTCGAACCCGCGTATCCAGAGATGTAGAATTTTGGTAGGTTGGACCGGTGCGCGTCGGGATTGGGAAGCTACTTCCCAAACAGTCTCTTCTTGGACTTCTCCCTATCATCACCAAAATGAGAGTGATGGTACGAGCTGGGCTGGCCAAGTCACATGAGTAAAGTGTACTAACCCCTGCAGGGTGTATAATCTAATCGATTAGCCGTGTCCCCGGTTATGGACAACTGAGTTGCTTGATATTGATTCCATGACATGTTTCTCGCTCATTCTAATTTCCTAATTGCTTTAACATTGTTGGGTTAACTTAATTGGGATCTTTTCAAAGATAATCAAAAACTATTTATGAAAGTAGGACAAATGTATTTGCAAATGCAAGCCAGACACAGCTCCAATTGCCAAATATGCATGTAGATGTTAGCACTATTGTCTCCTTTACTAGCTCTACTTGCCATACATTCCATGTATTGACCCTTCGGGGCTGCTACGTTTCATGTTGCAGGATATTCCGATTCTGAGTAATCGATATAGGCCACGGTACTCCACTCGGTACTTGTTCACTTGTGGGCAATTTGAAGAATGGAGAATTTACTTTATTTATGTTGCTACATGAATAATTTGAGCTAGCTTTGGGCTAAGCTTTTATTGTAATAATGGTACTCTGGATCTTCGTTATTTATGATACACGGATATTTTTCTATGTTATTCATCTTATTCTGTTGTGGGCCAATGAACCGATCCAGGGATTGGCATGTCACATAGAAGCTACGGTCTTTTCAGAACCGTGGTGTTACACACTCTCTCTCTCTCTCTCTCTCTCTCTCTCTCTCTCTCTCTCTCTCTCTCTCTCTCTCTCTCTCTCTCTCTCTCTCTCTCTCTCTCTCTCTCTCTCTCTCTCTCTCTCGCGCGCGCGCGCACGGCGCTGGCGAGGCGAGGTGGCCTCCCGCCTGGCGACGGCGACCGTGGCGAGCCCCTCCCTCTCCTACGCCGCGACCCCCTTCCCCTTCTTTCCCTCTGTCCCAACCACCCCCCTTCACCTCGCTGGGAGACAAGGAGACTGGCGGCCGGAGCCTTGGTGCCCCCTTGCCGGCGGTGCGGGCGCATGACCGTTAAGAGGAGTAGCGGAGGTGCCCCTTGCCGACGCACGGCGGCGACCGGTGGTGTTTTTCGAATCGGGGCGGGGGGGTTTCTTTGGATTTGTTTGATTCAGGATTGGGAATCCTTTTCGGGTTTCCTTTGGGGATTTGCTTTCGGGATCTGGGGTCTTTTCTCTTGCGGGATCTTTGGGGATTTGCCCGAGGAGGATCTTGGGTTAGGGTTTCGATCTACTTTTCTTGGGGCTTTTGAGATCTGTTTCTTTGCCCCGAGGGGTTGTCCTTCTTCCCTATGCCTCGGCTTGCAGATGCGCATAGGGATCAAGGGGGACGACGCGACCATAGGGCAGGGCGCACTTTAGATCTAGGGATCTTTGATTCTTTTGCTTTTCTACCGAAGAACTATGACTAGAACAGTCGCTCTGATACCATTGTTAGTCCTAGACAGTGCACGATAGATACTATAGGGTTGAAACTCGTAGATCTGAGAGAGAGAGAGAGAGAGAGAGAGAGAGAGAGAGAGAGAGAGAGAGAGAGAGAGAGAGAGAGAGAGAGAGAGAGAGAGATCACAGAGGAGGGGTACTACCTGCGCCCTGGCTCGACGAGCAGGAGCCAGAGGGGATACCGGAGTTGGCGCTGCTACTAGCGTCCATCGGGAATAGGGGCGACGGCGTGGGTGTGCGGTGGTGGCAAAGCTTCCCGTCGGCTCACGCTAAAACCCTAGATCGGTAGGGATATCGGTGGGGCGAGCGGCACTGCGATGAACTTCGTATCGAGTGCAGCCGGTCCCCCACCTCTTTATATAGCGCGGCGACAGGGGCCCACCAACCATGATAAGGTTGTGCGCCCCTGATCAGAGCGCGGATAGGGGCGTGGCAGGCTGTTGGACTCTGTCACGTTAGAGATCAATCTAACATAATGTTCTCACAAATTGACAGCTTGGTAGCAATGCGCATTTTGTCTGTCGAATGATATACGAGTCATGCGAGAGCAACTGATTGCCTTATATTTGCATTAAAAAACACTTTATTATAATTTCGCAACTATTGAAAAAACAGTTATATAATCCCTTACATCAAATTAATACACTCGGGTGTATCTAATCTTGTTTTAGTGCTACAATGCATTCGAATCTAAATAAATCTGTGTCTATTATTTTGAATCGTAGTGGTGATCATGGCGTAAAGTTGGATAATATAAATAGTAGATTTGAGCGACGTAGTTTTTAGGCACCCATCAAAACATGTATATATATATAATCTACTGTAATATATCTAGACACATTTTAATGTGTAGATTCATTTGAACTTATCGGCGATCCTAATTCTTTTTCCGTGTGTTTATATTGGCCCTTAATCTTTAAAATTGAACGTCTAGAGCTTAATTGTTTTATAATTGTGTCACTCGGGTCCTAAACTGGTTTGGCCCCCGTGCCTGGTGCCACGTCGACTGGTGGGACCCGGTGACTTAATGTTCAGAGGTAAAAATTTGCAAATAGCCAGTCTGATCCATTTTGTCTCATATCTCAGTCTCGTTCCTCGTCCCTCATATCTCACGCGACATTGGAGGCGAGCTGGTAGCGAAGGAGCCGCTCTAGTGATGACCAGAGGCGACTGGTCGGCCGCAGACTCCGCGAGGATGGAGCCTGCAAACAAGAGGCCAAAATTGCGACTGTTAAAATCTATAGTTTAGTCCTTTCCACCAGTTCGGACTTTTGGTCTAGATGGCTAGTGCATCAATTCAATATGGTATCAGAACTGGGAGGTCTCAAGTTCAAACCCTGGCTAACACACTATTTAATCTACTCCAAATAGTTGCGGCCCCTACTATCCATGTCTAGTGTCTTCCCGTTTGTCCAGCCTAGACGTGAGGGGGAGTGTTAGCGATCTTCTTGCGCGCTACAAATTGCAGCAAACACATTCCTGCAGATCTCAGTTAGCTCATCCATCTTGTTCACTACAAGATCCACCTTCTTCACCACACCATATCTTTCATCTTCTTCGGTCCAGGTTCTTCTTCTTCCCCTCGGTTTCTTCAGATGCTATGTCACCAGAAAAATCAATATTGCCACTTTCCCTCGGTTTCTTCAGATGCTATGTCACCACCAGCAAAATCAATATTGCCAGTGGTAGAGTTGTACCATTTTAACAAGGGAAACCCACATAGTTATCTTCTCCATTTATCTACTAGTAGTGGTTGCAAGGGTGGGTGAAATTTGTGGCATAAATTAGAGAAAGATAAGAAACAAATTGGATAATTGAATCCACATAACAACCTACAAACTGCAAGTTACACAATGGTTAGGGCTGGTGCACGAAATTGAAAGCAGGGACATGCCACCAACAGCAGCGTCCCTGGTGGTAGAGGCGGCGACGTCAACGGGGCTAGAGAAGCTGACTTCTCCACGTACAGTTTCCATAGAGGCAGTCATGGCGGTGGAATGGGGGCGGCAGAGTACAGAGGTGGGGGAGAAGACCTAAGGGTTGGGGATTTAGAAGTTGACTACATATCAGGGGTTCATTTGCAGAATTCGCAACAGCTAGCCGCCGGAAATCTCCCGCCAACCGCCCACCAGCCGACATGGCATCGGCCAACGCGGGCCAGATCGGTTTAGAATATCGCGTGACACACTTACGAAACAATTAGAATCCGGACGTGTAATTTTAAAGATTATGGACCATTGTGGTGCCACGGAAAAATAATTAGGACCGAGACCATAATAAAGTATTTTTTTTTTTTGGAGAAGGACACTGAAACCCCGACCTCTCCATCAGGTTGGATGAAGCATTGCCATGACGAAGAAAAATGAGATTTTCCTCCAGCATCCTTTGCTTCTAACTGATTTCCTCCCGCATCCAGCATCCTTTGCTTCTATCTGCAAGAGATAACCAGAAATTTCACATGGGGCACCGTGGCACCGAAAACATCCTTTGCTTCACGTTATCTAGTGTTGTTGAAGATCTCACTACTGTTGTCCACAGTTTTACTCCTAGCAAATCTTACCAGTGACTGACAGCTCCTACTGCAGGAAAAGATAAATTGTTTTTTCTTACCCAAACCCATCCATAGAAGTTAAGGAACTAGGCGGGTAACAGTTGGGGTTCTATCTCAGCCATCGCATGTAAAAGCAGTTTCAACTCCCAACGAACTACTAGCATCTGATCACATCATGTTAGCCTCACAAGCCGCACAGTACATGTGCCAGGGTACGCCTGTATGTACTAGTAGATCAAAACAGTATAGATGCTCAGATTCAGGTCGGTATTCGCGGGCAGCAACGCGACGCGATCATGGCCAAGGCCAAGCTATAGTGTCCCATCTGCTGGAAGAACAGAAGCAGAATGATGAAAAACACCAGTCACCTCATGTGCGTGCGTGTGTTGTCTGTTTCGGGCTGGCGTCTGTTAAAAAGGAGCCCAAGAGAAGAGAGTCCTCAAAACCTGTCACGGTGATTTGATTTGCTGCTTAAAAGATCGACAAATCAAATCCCTCACTTCCCCAGGCCCAAAGAAAGCATTCAAAAAAGGCGGCTAGAATATATACGTACTCGTCAGCTTCCTGTGTTGTGCCCTTGACGCTGCGGCTGCCTATGGCATCATCTTTTCTCAAAATCAAACCATATTTCTCCGCAAAAGTTACGAGGGTGACAGCATCTCATCTCAGGTACTAGTACAAATTATTGCCATGATGAGCGCCACAGTAGATTGCAGGGGGGAAAAGTACGGGAGGACGAGACAGAAAAGCCATGGAAGAGGCTGCTTCCTCAGCAACATGCATGCCTTGTTACTGAATTGGTCATACAGTAATAGTACATAAAGTTCAGAGAAACACCAAAAAATTCAGAGAAACAGTATCACAGTACAACACCATCATATCCAGTAACATGTCGGTTAAATTTCGATGATGCAGCACGCTGGAAAAACGACAAGCTAACCTCCAAGAACGGGACAGAACTGCAGCTTACGAGTTGACCTACTCAGAACTTGGCAATCAGCTGCTAGTAAGGACAACGGATGATACAATAGTAGGACAACATGTAAGAACTGCTCTTGGCTCAACTTGTGGCATGCTGCCTCCATATGTTGCCGTTACACTTACTCAGATTGGTTGCAGCCGCATTAGTGTATCACTTCTTTGCTTTTGTATCCGACACCAAAGCCTTGACACAAAGGCGAGGCTTAGCCGAGAAGAGTTCTGCTGGGAGAACGGACACCCCGGCCACCGAAGATCCAACGGGTACCCCGGAAATTGGGAGCACCTCCACAAGTACGGCCACCTGGACGTTAGAAAAATATTGTTTAACGTGTAAGATTAATGAATGTGGTTACAAAGAAAATCTCAACTTGGCATACTCTGGAAATTACCAAAGATGCTGCTTGGAATGGATGTAAATTTAGTGTGGCCGCAGGTATATTTAGCTCAAAGTTGAACTAGATACTGGTGGACACTATTTTTACACCCACTCCAAGAGGGGCCCTAAATATAGCCTAGCATTCAACTCTACAGAACGATACATTGTTAGAAAGTCTAATTGTATTTTTAAGAAAAAGAACAGATAAGCCAAAGCATATCATGCATAGTGCATGGTATATCCGAAAGATTGTTTTTTCCTCTTCATTTTAAAGAAAAAAAACACAGGGAAAATATAGATGAGCGTAAGAATATACTTTACAGTGAACCATAGTAAAGTATGTGAAACTTGGTAGCACCCTAATGAAACTATCGTCTGGCACATGCTGTAAAATTAAACGTGCTGAAACTGCAGTATGTCAGGTGTCAATACCTGACATACCTGACCAAACTTATACCAATCATCATCATGATGTAATGGAAAATAAGATCATAACTCCACTAGTCAGCATTAAAACATCACTGTTTTCAAATTTGGAGTCTCAGATTATGCTGCCTATTCTAATGCTAGATAGCTGATCAGTAACCTTGCTAAACTGTATCAGATTATTGCAGGATTTATTAAAGGATACCTCGGGAGATTTGAGATCCACAATTGCGCTCTCAGCAACTGATTTGATAGCAGCAGCAACAACCTTGAAACATTGTTCTCTATCCATCAAAGCTTGTTGAGTTGAGCCTTTATCGTCATCCTTATGCATCTTAATCACCGCTTCGTCAATGCCTCTCCTATTATACCCAACTGCAAACTGTACCATAGGTTAAATTTTATACTCAACTTAGTATGGACTAAGAAATATGGATAATATCCTTATGATCAATATATTTCCATGAGATACTGTTGCTGACATAAAGGTATAGTCATTCTTTTAAAATAAATGCAAATCGTAGACAGTCCCAACGTTATGTGGGGTACCATGCAACAGTACCATCAGCAACACGGCAAGATGGAGTCCAGTCCAGCACAGGAGAGACCTAGCAGACTGGTGTCCTAGTCTAGTAAGTTTCCTGGTTAGCAGCAGATTACTTTCTAATCCACTGCGTATCCTAGTTAGCAGCAGATGAGATCTGAGTTTAATCCACTACATGTCCTAGTTCCAGGAGGTTTGGTGCATACCTAGTACTACAGCAATAGAAGTCAGGCATGTAACAACCTATCCAGATTATCTAGTCACGTCTTGGGAGTCAGAATGGTAGATGATGAGTCCTATAAAAAGAACATGGGTTCCAAATTATTAAGCAAGCCATCAACCTAGAAACTAGTCTTCCCTAACCTCCTTTCTTCTTCCCCAGCTATTCCACCACGCAGTCTATGGCGTCTGGCCGACAGCCCTTTGATGGGCCAAGGAGCTCCTGGGCCACAGCTTTGCCCTAACATCATGGACTCTACCATCAAAGGATGCAGTTACTTTGATGGGTAATAATTAAGGATGACGAGCAAGAGCGAAAAAACATGCCACTTACACATACATTGTCATATTCTTTAACTAATTAATAAAATGCAGGCAACTATTTTAAACAGCATATCTGATCAGTATAGCAATAGTAAATATCCAAAAAAAAAAACTGATAAGAATATTGCAACAAACTGATGAGTGCAGCTTAATCTCAACACTAAAACAGTATACGTAATGCAATCTTATTTACCTTGATAGGCTCATCTTGGTCTCCTTTATTCCTGAAGAAATTAAGGAATAACTTTGACACAGTGGCATGCAGCTCTGCTTCTGAAAGAACACAAGTTTCCTGAATAGGAAATATGCGGTGACACCATCTGTCCATTCATGCAAGCTTACATATTCAGGACAAGGTCACTAGGAAATATTATATATCAGTTAAATAAAAGCACAGAACTTCTCTACTGCAACTAGAGCTTAATTATAAGAAATGACCTAGCGACATAAGCTTTATTGTATCATATATGCACTACGACCTCCACTTCTTGAATAAATAAAATATTGACAAAAAAAGGTTGCATTAGTGAAATTTATATGATATCATCTAGCAAAGAAAAGGTGGTATTTTTTGTCTTTCTAATAATCTGGTCCACACTACATATCATACAGCATAGAGCCAAAAGAGAAAATCGAGCGAGGGTATGTTATAGAAAATCACTAAATAAGATTGGGATAAAAATGTTTGAGATACTAAGAAACTGAATCAAGGTTGTCAATACTGTCAAGAAAATATCATAAGCTTTTTTGAGCACTCTGGTTTCTGGTCCACACTGCATATCACAGCCGAAAGAGGCAGGGAAGCGAGAGGGTATGGTACACACGGTTACTAAATAAATAGGATTAAAATCAACACTATTTGAGGTGTAAACCTGAATAAGGGTTGACAATACAAGTGTCATAAGCTAGCATTCCTTCAGTTCAAGCCTTCAAGGCAATCCCACACATGATTTTAAAAGATGAGTTCAATCAGTTAAGTGAAACACTTACTGCGGAGATTTAAGCTTCCCAGATCTCAGTGAATGAAACACTTCGGTAAGCATCTGAACAACATGATGGCCTCCACTAGGGAAAGAAAAGAAAAGCAAGCCACTCATTGATAGCTTAATCAATGAGAGATTTGAAGTCCTTTCAACATTTTCATTTGTCTTGGATTGAAATGAACTCGTTTCTACTTCACTGCCGCCTATTATGGTGTGAAAAAAATGCACAAGAACATAAACAAGCAGGTAAATGAACCAACTATAATATATCTAGATCTAGCATGCCCAAAATTTTATCAAGCATAATTTGTACTAACCAGTCGATTCTGAAGCATCACCCTTCCCATTTGTTACTGCATCTTCTGAATGTTCAATTTCTGAAGTCTCAGAACATACTTTTCTTTTCTTTGATGCAGCTTCCATACAACATGGTTCCAAGTTTTCAGAACTATGGCTGCTAGCATGACTAATGTACTGAAGAAATACAAACACAATGCTGTTATGTCAACATACTTTAACAAATGCATGGAAGCTGAAGCTGCAAAAGGCTGAACAAACTATGCATAGCCTACCACAAAGAAGAGGGCATATACAACACTTTCTTTAGAATTGCAGTAAAGTTTACAAGCTATTCTGATGATAACTGGTAAAAAATCAAAATAATAAACGGAATAAACGCAGAAGTGGCATAACTCAAAAGTCAATATTAGCCTGCATCAAAGGCTTGAACTCTCAAGGTTAACAGTGCACAGAAAGGATTCGAAACATATGCATATAAGGCACTGAAATATATGTTCTAGCTTCACTGATTCACTAATGGATCTGCAGCATGAGAGGCGTGCACCACATGGTGAATGAAATGCCATACAGATTCAAGTGCAGCATCATGGAGGTAACCAAATTTGAAATAGCAGTACATAAGGTAGAGTTGCAGGCCTGGAACTATCAATTGCAGAGGAAAAGTCAAAGAATAAGAAGCAAGATCAACCTCTCCAAGAATAGAAATGGCTTCCTTGGTTGCACTTTTCTCTCGCTCTGTCATATGACAATCACATCAAACAAATTGCAACAGCGCATAGAAATTAAGTGTATAAGGAAAACTAAACCCAAGTAAGATGCATTTTAACTATGTAATTGGTCATGATAATTTACTAAATGGTACTGCAAGTCACGTAAAATGAACTATATCATACATACATCATTTTCATTGTCTTCCAATCTACCTTCAACTATTTATTTCACTTATACTCCCTCCGATCCATAATAAGTGACGCTGATTTGGTACAACTTATTAGTGGATCGGAGGGAGTACAGTATTACTGCAGCAACAAACCACAAATAACTGAGTTTATCATATAACAGCTGCAGTTGATCCACCAAAAAAAAAATACTTCGCAAGCATAGGTAATCTTGATTTACTTAGGAAATAATATTGGGAATGCTGAAATAATGTAAATACAAATTGCTCGATGTATGTCCAGTATTCGCATGCTTCGTCTACCTTTTGCAGTTTAGGTAGTTTAGTGTGATACTAATGCAATCTGGAAATGTCAATGGAAATATATAAATTTTTGATTACTTTCATATTGCAATAAATTAGTGTGCTATAACAAGACCAACAGATCTCCATTAAGAATCATACTGGTCATCATATATTTGTTACTCATAAGATGCTGGAAAATCAGAAGCAACTTCGACGCTTCCAAATCCACAGCTAAACGGTACTATAAAGAAGTTCGTATAAATCCAGGAATAACTACCCCTAAAAAAAATTCCAGGAGCATATAGTCAGATACACCAGCTAGACCAGCTCAGCAGAATAGCACTCGATATAACCAACCAATAAAATAGGACTAAAGAATCTAGCATGAAAGCAGCCACGCACTGATTGGACAGGTGATGAGGAAACCGGAGTGGGAGCGAAGGAGGATGGAGCCGGAGGCGCGGTAGTCGTAGCGCGGGAGGTTGATCACCGCAGCGTGCTGCTCCCATGGCTGCAGCTCCCGGCCGCCGGCGAGGTCAGCCACTGGCTCCGGCCGCGGCTCGCGGGACGGTGCTGGTGTTTCTATCTCGTGCTTGGATTCCGGCTCCGGCGCCGCCATGGGGGGTTTGTCTGTTGCCCTGTTGGGTCCAGGCTTCGAAGGGCACCAACGCTCTCCGATACTGGTTGCTGCTCGGACGCCTTACCAGCGATTAAGCCTAAACTGACTCCGAAGGCCTGGTCCCGCAAACCTGCCCAACGGGCCGGCCCAACACAGCACACAGTGGCCTGTTTAACAGGCAGGCCGTACCGTGCCGGCCCCGTGCCCAGCTTCCTAGCCCAGGTATGGCACAGGAGCTAAACTGGCCGTTCCGTTAAACTAAACGGGTTACATTTTTTGAAAGTAACTAAAAAAGGAGTAAGAAATAGATTAAAATTAAAAAAAACCTAAATAGGCCATGCATGCTGTGCTCTAGTTTAGAGTCCAGGCATGGACCCGTTTGACATGTTCCCTGTCAAGTCCTAGCGGACTAGACCCGCGTGTCTATGGCACGCCCCGATTGGCAGGTTTGCCTTCGCGTAGCCAAGCATCCCTAAGGAGCTCTAAACTCTCTAAAATTAGAGAGTTGTGGTTGCTCCACCACATCGGTCACTTATATCTATGGTATCTAATTGTTTTTTCTTTAGCCACCGCACGAATTAACATGGTACGTGGTGAACTAGGCATAGTCGGTTCGTTTCGTTCGTCGGCCAAGCCATGGAGCTGCCGCTTTTGGAGCCTCGTACCATCTCTACCTCTCCAGTCTTGCCTCGAGGCGCATCCCTCCACTCCCCTCGACCCTTTTTCTCCCCCACAAAAAATGCCCATCCACGGCCGCGTCATCTCGCCCCCGCGGTCGGGCCTCTCCTCCCCTCCACCCCCGCCTCCAATCCCCTGTACATGCTGCACCTCCTAGTCGTAGCCGAGCTCGGCAGTGCCCCCACGGAGTTTGTGTGTCCTATCCATGTCTCCTATTGAAGCTTCGATCCTCCCTCGGCCTCATATCCTGGACGAACTTAGGCTCTGCAGGCCAGGTTCCTCCTAGAGCGCTGTTGGTTGCCTCCTCCCCGATCTGTTGTTGCGGGTGTCTTCTTGACTCCTGATCGCATCGTCCGGATGTATGGCCTTATCTACCAAACTACTAATGATAAGGACAACAATTTTAGTTTTTGGATCACTTGAGGAGCTCATTTTATTTGTTGATTAAGCATCACAGTTGAATTTTAGAAGTAGGTGAAGCATCACATCTTATTTCTTAAGGTCCTAACATCTTCATGTTGTGGATTGGAGGGTCATCATATGATCTAACAACAACAGTTGATGTGTCCCGGGAAGCCTTTTTCCGATGCCTAACTTGCTTAGATCAATTTTTTCTTTGCCGCCAACATGGAGCCGGAGCATGAATTTCAGTGTATATCTCCATGAACTAATAACAGTAATAGTATTTTCAGTAAAGAATAGGGCATCAGATGAACCAAGTACACTACAATTACGTCTACTCAGGGACTGCAAGATTGGGTATTTGAATGCGCTTGTTTCCTGATTTCAAACAATTCAGATGGTAGGCTACTGTGCAGAACATGGAATACGAGTTTGAAACCACGATTTCAAGCTCCATGAATACTTTGATCCATGCAAGGGTACTATCATTTGTTTGATTGAGATTATAACCTTGTTTTGCCTATGAGTTTCTGGTAGAATTGGATCAAATACCTATTAATACTATAATTTGAAAATTAAACTTTGTAGTCAACATTCTTGAGGACTAGCCATGAATATGTTGAGATAAGAAAATTTGGGGTGTAATTTTCCGCTCTCATCGACGACTATTGTGTTTTCCCTTGAGGCAAGTACCCTAGTACTCATTATTTAGTTTATTAGCTAATCATGGTTATGAATAGTACAATTTAGATGTAGTTACATGGATAAATCCATTTCCTCTTATGCATGATGCTTCAAGTAGTCTTACTTTTTCTTTTGAGATGTGGTCCATTTTTACAGCAAATAGTTTGAGGTGACATAAAGATTGGCGTGATGTTGTTGGAGATATGCCCTAGAGGCAATAATAAAAGTGGTTATTATTATATATTTGTGTTTATGATAAATGTTTACATTCATGCTATAATAATATTAACCGGAAACATTAATACTTGTGTGATTTGTAAACTAAATTAGAGTCTCTGGTAAAGCCTCTTTGTAATACTAGCTTGTTGGTTAATAGATGATCGTGGTTCCCTGATCATGAACATTGAGATGTTATTAACAACAAGATCATATCATTAGGATAATATTGGATACCACCAAGTGAGAACATTTCATGTATTATAATGTGAGATACCTCCCTTGGTGAGAAACCGGAAAACATCAAAGATCAAAAACGCAATATGACATAAAAGGGAAATCCGTTTTTGATGAACTAGAGCTTGTTATGAATATTACCACAAGCTCTAGAACCTCACATGGATAAGATCCAAATAACAACCAAGAAAGGATGATGCTAAGTATGCAAAGGTTTGAGCTCTCTCGGAAAGATATGATCGAGTTACTCACTTGAGATCCCCCCTTGATAGTACGGTTATCTATCCTATAAACCGGTCTCCCCAACTAACACCACGAGACCGGTAAGAAGGAAACCCTATCAAGATACCTTTGCCTTGCACATATTCCACTTGATTATGATGTAGACGGTCTTGTCCTTCTCAAGATTGAACACCTTTCTTGATTGCTCTTGTACGCACTTGCTTGATGAAGACTTGCAAGTTACTCCCCCATACAACATGGGGAAACCTTTACTTTGACCTTGTCTTCATCGATCCATGGTCACCGAGGATGGCAAGCTTTAAGCATGAGATCTTCTATATATTGCACATCTTTAGCTTGCACATCATTTCTTATTTTCTTCATTATGTTGATGCCTTGAAGGTACACCAGAGATATTACTTCATCTTATTCTTCAAGACATACTTGCCATAGGTTTAACTCTCACATGAACAATCTGTGGATCATTCTTTGAACACCTTGGCCACCACATGATCCTCTTCACTTCTTCTCCAAACCTTGAAGCCAACATATGGTTCAAGCATTGCCTATGGACAATTCCTACAAGTACAACTCAATACAAGCATTAGTCCATAGAGATTGTCATTAATTACCAAAACCACACATGGGGGCCCACATGTTCTTTCACTTGGGTATAGTGATTCCTAATGCTTTGGGGATTCACTGTGTCCTCCAATCACTGCCACCAAGTTACAAGAATTTTGTGATAAACTACAATATGCAAAACATGGACAAGTCGTTGCCCGAACTCTTCTCCATGTGATGCGGAAGTGGAGATCAAGAAAGATCAACAAGTTTTGATGGTCAATAAGACTACCAAATTCAAGAAGCAAGGCAAGTCTAAAAAAAAGGAAAACTTCAAGAAGGGCGATAAGAAAGTTACCGCACCGGCGAAGAAGACCAAGGTTGGGCCTAAGCCTGATACTAAGTGCTTTTACTACAAGGGAGAAGGTCACTGGAAGCAGAATTTCCCTAAGTACTTGGTGGATTTGAAGAACGGCAACATCAAGAACAAAGGTATATCCGATATACATGTTATTGATGTGTATCTCACTAGTAGTCGTAGTAGTGCCTGGGTATTTGATACTGGTTCAGTTTCTCATATTTGTAACTCAAAACAGGTGCTGCAGAATAGACGGAAACTAGCGAAAAACAAAGTGACGATGCGCGTTGGAAATGGATCAAAGGTTGATGTGATCACGGTCGGCACGCTACCTCTTCATCTACCATCGAGATTAGTTTTATACTTAAATAATTGTTATTTGGTGCCTGCGTTGAGCATGAACATTATATCCGGATCATGTTTATTGCGATACGGTTACTTGTTTAAGTACAAGAATAATGGTTGTTCGATTTATATGAGTAATATGTTTTATGCACATGCACCTTTGATATATGGTCTATTCTTGTTGAATCTCGATTATAGTAATACTCATATTAATAACATTGAAGCTAAAACGTTTTAAATTGAGCGATAACTCGACCTATATGTGGCACTGTCGTCTTGGTCACATTGGAGTGAAGCGTATGAATAAACTCCATTCTGATGGACTTCTTGAATCACTTGATTTCGAATCACTTGAAAGATGCGAAGCATGAAAATGACTAAGACTCCATTTTCTGGTATGATGGAGCGAGCTACGGACTTATTGGAAATCATACATACCGATGCGTGTGGCCCAATGAGTGTAGCATCACACGGTGGTTATCGTTATGTTTTTACTTTCACGGATGACTTGAGTAGATATGGGTATATCTATTTCATAAAACATAAGTCCGAAACTTTCAAGAAGTTTAAGGAATTTCAAAGTGAAGTAGAGAATCAACGTAACAAGAAGATTAAGTTTCTACGATCTGATTGTGGAGGTGAATATCTAAGTTGTGAGTTTGGCGACCATTTGAAGAAATGCGGAATACTTTCACAATTGAAACCGTCGGGAACACCACAACGTAATGGTGTGTCCGAACATCGTAATCGAACTCTCTTAGATATGGTTCATTCTATGATGTCACTTACAGATTTACCGCTATCATTTTGGGGTTATGCATTAGAAACAGTCGCATTCACTTTAAATAGGGCACCATCTAAATCCGTTGAAACGACACCATATGAATTTTGGTTTGGTAAGAAACCTAAATTGTCGTTCCTTAAAGTTTGGGGTTGCGAAGCTTATGTAAAGAAGTTACAGCCTGACAAGCTTGAACCCAAAGAAAAAAAATGCGTCTTCATAGGATACCCGAAGAAAACTATTGGGTATACCTTCTATCATAGATCCGAGGGCAAAATCTTCGTTGCCAAGAATAGATCCTTTCTAGAGAAGGAGTTTCTCTCGACAGAAGTGACTGGAAGGAAAGTAGAACTCGACGAGATTGTTAAACCTTCCCTTGGAATTAAGAGTAGCGCAGCACCGGAAGTAGTTCCTGTGGCGCCTACACCAATAAGAGAGTAAGATAATGATGTTGATCATGAAACATCGGTTGAAGTAACTACGGAACCTCGCATGTCAATGAGTACTCGTACCACTCTAGATTGGTATGATCCCGTTATGAGTGTCATGTTGGTGGACAACACAGATGACCCTACGACATATGAGGAAGCGATGATGAGCCCAGATTCCAATAAATGGCAAGAAGCCATGAAATCCGAGATTGGATCCATGTATGAAAACCAAGTATGAACTTTGGTGGACTTACCGGATGGCGGGAAGGCTGTCGAGAACAAATGGATTTTCAAGAAGAAAACAGATGTTGATGGTAATGTTACTGTCTGTAAAGCTCGACTTGTCGCAACAGGATTTCGACAAATTCAAGGAGTTGACTACGATGAGACTTTCTCACCGGTAGCGAAGCTAAAGTCTGTGAGGATTTTGTTAGCAATCGCTGCATATTATGATTATGAGATATGGCAGATGGATGTCAAAACGGCGTTCCTCAATGGAGACATTGATGAAGAGTTGTATATGGTACAATCCAAAGGTTTTGTCGATCCTAAATATGCTAACAAGGTATGCAAACTTCAACGGTCCATTTATGGATTGAAGCAAGCATCCCGGAGTTGGAATCAACGTTTTGATAAGGTAATCAAAAACTTTGGTTTTATACAAACTTATGGAGAAGCTTGTATTTACAAGAAAGTGAGTGGGAGCTCTGTAGCATTCCTAATACTATATGTAGACGACATATTGTTGATTGGGAATGATGTAGACCTTCTTAATAGTGTCAAGGATTATTTGAATAATAGTTTTTCAATGAAAGATCTCGGCGAAGCAGCTTACATATTAGGCATAAAGATTTATAGAGATAGATCAAGACGCCTAATATCGTTGTCACAGAGTACATATTTGGACAAAGTTCTAAAGAGGTTTGGAATGGAAGATAGCAAGAAAGGGTTCTTGCCCATGTTGCCCAATACGACCTTGTGTAAAACTCAAAGTCCTGCAACGACAGAAGATAGAGAAAGGATGAGTAAGACTCCCTATGCCTCAGCTATAGGATCTCTCATGTATGCCATGCTATGTACTAGACCCGACATTGCATATGATGTTAGTTTGACTAGCAGATATCAAAGTGATCCAGGAGTGGATCATTGGACGGCGGTCAAAAACATTCTTAAGTACTTGAGAAGAACTAAGGATATGGTTCTTTCTTATGGAGGTGATGAACAGCTTGTTGTTAATGGTTACACCGATGCTAGTTGAAATACTGATCCGGGTGATTCTAAATCTCAATCTGGATACGTATTTACTTTGAATGGTGCAGCAGTTAGCTGGAGGAGTGCAAAGCAAAGCGCTGTGGCAAGATCTTCAACTGAGTCGGAATACATAGATACTTCGGAGGCTTCACAAGAGCCGATATGGATGAAGGATTTCATTACAGAGCTCGGTGTGGTTCCTAGTGTGCTGGACCCAATGTCTATCTACTATGATAACATGGGCGCCATAGCCAATGCGCAATAACCAAGGTCACACAAGAAGCTGAAGCATATCAAGCTGCATTTTCACGCTATTCGAGAGCATGTCCAAGATGGTGACATAAAGATTTGCAAAGTACACACAGATCTGAATATGGCGGATCCGTTGACTAAACCTCTCCCGAGGGCAAAACATGACCAGCACCAAACCGCCATGGGTGTTTGGTATATTACCATGTAATCTAGATTAGTTGACTCTAGTGCAAGTGGGAGACTATTGGAGATATGCCCTAGAGGTAATAATAAAAGTGGTTATTATTATATCTTTGGGTTTATGATAAATGTTTACATTCATGCTATAATAGTATTAACCGGAAACATAAATACTTGTGTGATTTGTAAACTAAATTAGAGTCCCTGGTAAAGCCTCTTTGTAATACTAGCTTTTTGGTTAATAGATGATCGTGGTTTCCCGATCATGAACATTGAGATGTTATTAACAACAAGATCATATCATTAGGAGAATGGTATGATGGACTGATACGTCGGAAATGTATCTATAATTTTTGATGCTCCATGCTTGTTTTGTATCTACTTTGCTTTGCTTTGTCTATACTTTGAGGTGTTTTTATATCTTTTCTGGAACTAACCTATTAACAAGTTGCCACAGTGCCAGTTGCCTGTTTTCTTCTGTTTTTGGTTCCAGAAAGGCAGAAAATAAATATTCTCGGAATTGGACGGGACAAAAGCCAAAGTTATTATTTTTCCTGGAGTAACACGGAACCATGAAGCAGAGCCGGAGGGGGGCCACAGGGTGGCCGCACCCCCTAGGCGCGGGCAAGCCCTGGAGGTGCCTGGAGGGGGTGTGGGACCCCTGGACCCCATCGACCTTGATTCCTGCGCCTATAAGAAGCCTCCGACCCAAAAACTCTAGGGAACCCAGAAGAAATCCACAAAAACCTCTATAGCGTCATCGCCACCGAAAGGGAGATTCAGGGGACAGAAAGTCTCTGTTCTGGCACCCTGCCGGGACAGCGAAGTGCCCCCGGAGCCATCTCCATCGATCTCCACCACCATCTCCATCACTGTTGCTGATTCCCATGATGAGGAGGGAGTAGTTCTCCTTCGAGGCTAAGGGCTCTACCAGTAGCTATGTGTTCATATCTCTCTCTATGCATGATCTTGTGGTCATGAGCTTTGTAATCAAGTAGATCTACCTTGCTACTCAAGTGCTTCATTAGATCTCTGCTCTCCCCATGTGTGTGAAAGTGACATCTTGCACGCCATGGTGGCACTTAGGCTAGAGTCTACATAAATACTCTTTGTTCTTTAATAGATCTATGTTTTTCCCCACGTGTGTGAAAGTGACAGCGTGCATACCGTGTGTGGCACTTTGGCTAGATTGAATATTTGTTACGAGTTATATTTGGAGTTGGATGTCTCTATGAAATTGTGGTGTTTGTTGGAACCATCTAGCGCTCAAGGTGACAGTGTGGGGTTATCTAGATTGGGGAAGGCGGACTTCGAGGTGTGTTGTTATAGCCCTACTGATGATTAGAGTGTCCAACCGGAGATTAGTTAAGAGTAGTATCATGAAGAGAGGATATTTATATGAGAGAGTGTTCACTAGTGAAAGTATGATCCCTAGGCCTTATTTATAAGCATTGGAACACTGTTTGCTACTAGATCTGTTGCATGTTTGCTTGCTTCCATCTTTGTTCTATTTGTCAGGGAGGTTTTGGGCTTTTACCTTTCCTCCACTCCATCAACTCTTTTCTGGCACCGTTACCCCACGTCAACATCAAGTCAGAAGCTATTTCCTGGCATCGTTACCACTTGTATTTCACTATCTCTTCGCCGAACTAGTGCACCTATATTGGGTGTGTTGGGGACATAAGATACTTCTTGTATCTTGATTGCAGGGTTGCTTGAGAGGGGATACCTTTGACCACTTCCTCCCTGAGTTCGATAAACCTTGGGTGATCCACTTAAGGGAAACTTGCTGCTGTTCTACAAACCTCTGCACTTGGAGGCCCAACAACTGTCTACAAGAATAGAAGTACGTAGACATCAAGCTCTTTTCTGGCTCCATTGCCGGGGAGGTAAGATAAAAGGTACTCACATCCTCCGGTGTGAGTGCTCGAAGTTATTTCCTTTAGATTCTGCAGTTTTGTCTTTTTGTTTCTTGTTTTCACTAGTTAGGCTTAATGGAAAACAACAACAAAAATAGAGAGCTTTATAGCATTTATCTTGAGTTAGGACATGAAGTGTTTGAAGAGAAAATTAAAAAACCTATGGAGCTTTATTTGCATGCTAATAGCAATGTTATTAGTATGAATTTTTTGAACACCATTGTTACTAATGGTATGGAAACGTCTAAGCTTGGGGAAGCTAGTTTTTATAAGAAAGATATTTTTAGTTCCCCAGATTTAGGGAAGAAAATTTGCTCTGATGATACTTTATCTCCCATATGTGGTAATTCTAATGATACTTGTGATATTTTAAATCCACATAATGAAAGTGTCCCTTTTAAAATACCTATTGAAATTGTTGAACGTGTTATGAATAACTGCTATTTTGGAGATGGAACTGTCCATCCTAGTGATCATTTACTCTTTATACATGAATTATGTGAGTTGTTAAAGTGTGCAGGTATTTCAATGGACCAAGTTAAGAGGAAGCTATTCCCTTTATCACTTAGGGACAAAGCAAGGGAGTGGTATGAGATACTAGATGATCCTCATCATTTGGAGTGGAAGGAACTTGAATCTCTCTTTTATTCTAAATTTTATCCTCCTCATGAAATTCATAAAGATAGGAATTATATTTATAATTTTAATCCTCATGAGGGAGAAAGTATTGCCCAAGCTTGGGGGAGATTGAAGTCACTAATGCTCAAATGTCCCATTCATGAGCTCCCCGGTAATGTTTTTATCAATAATTTTTATGCAATGCTTTCAGGACACTACAAGGACTATCTGGATACCTGTTTAGAGGGATCCTTCACAAGTAAGGAGGTCAAGGCTAATTGGGATCTTCTTGAAACAATTCAAAGCAATACCGAAGGTTGGGATAACGACAAAGGTAAAGACCCAGGTATAAACTATGAGTATGATTGCATTAAGTCTTTCGCTGAAACTGCTGATTTTCAAGAGCTTAGTGCTAAACATGGTCTTGATCCTCAAATTCTTGTTATATACTATAGAGCCTTTGCTTCCCATATTAATGCTCCTAAAGAAAAATGGGACATGTATCATGAACCTTTTAAAGACACTTGCATGGAAAATGAAAATGTTATTAATGATTGTAATAAACATGCTCAAACTTTTGAAAGTACTATTTCTTACAAGCATGTTAATTTTTGTGGTATGCATAGACCTTGTGAGAAGAATCTAACAGAAGAAGAATATTGTATCACCCACTGGAATGAAAAAATAGAAAGTGGTATAAGGCTCTAGATGATATTGGTAAAAAAGTTTGTGCCCTCTATCCTTTTATTTGTGATTTTTGCTTTGAAGTGGGTCATTTCAATTTTCAATGCTCTGGCTATAATAATCCTGCAAGTTTGTATTGTGATAATGTGATCACTGATAATCAACATGATGAACTTACATTATTTTTGGGGTGTGAAGAGTTATCAAGAAAAACTTTTTTGATAGACATGAGTACTTTTGATTTGAATAGCGTCCTGCATGGTTGTCATCTTTATTGTGTTGAAAACTGCCACGCAAATACTTATATACAAAATCTTATAAAAGATGATATTTTACCAAATTATGACAAGACTGATATGTGTTTTGATCTTATTAATGAAAAGGAGGAATCCTCCAAAGTTTCTTCTATTGTCTCTAACAATAAGCCAGGGTATGTGGAGAAGCTTCCTTTAAAGCCTCTCTCTCCTAAAGAGAAGAAGAAGAAGAGGAGGAGTAAAAGGAGAGAGGAAATGGTATATTCCTCTAATCATGTTGCTCCTATCATAGTTTTTGCTGATGAGTCTGAACTAGATGTTGTTCCTATGCCTGTTACATATAGTAGTGATCATGATTGGGAAAAGCACACCACTTTTGATATTGAAAATCTCTTTGGTACCAATTCTGAAAATGATGATATTAATAGTTGTTGTGATATTAGTGCTATCCATGTTCCTTCCAATGATGATATGTTTACAAATGAACACACTTGGGAAGATAGCTATTCTATTGCTTATGATGATACTATGCCTCCAATATATGATGATTACAATGATGAATATGATATTTTCAGTCCACCTACTATTGAGGAGAAAATTTATTGTGATTACAATATGCCTCCTATATTTGATAATTATGGTGATGAGAATAACGATGATAGCTATTTTGTTGAATTTGCTCCCACTACAACTAATAAGAATGGCTATTCTTATGTGGAGAGTAATAATCATTTTATGCATATGGCTCATGATAAGAATGTTTTATGTGATAGTTATATTGTTAATTTTATTCATGATGCTACTGAAAGTTATTATGAGAGAGAGGGAAACATGGTCTTATGCATCTCAAAAATATTAAGTTTCCCCTTTTTATGTTGAAAGTCTTGAAGTTGCACTTGTTTTGCTTTCCTACGCTTGTTGCTTTGTGCTTTCATGACTTGTTTATTTACAAGATTCCTATGCATAGGAAGTGGGTTAGACTTAAATGTTCTTTGAATTTGGTTCTTGATGTTCTCCTTTACTTCAATTCATATTTCTTATGTGAGCATCTTCTCAAACTATCATGCATAACTTAAAGGCATTAAAGAAAAGTACTTGTTGGGAGATAACCCAAGAGTTTTCTTGAGTCTTGGAAGTTATTACTTCTGTTGACGAGGTTTGATCTCATCAATGCCCATTGTTATGGACTTGGGTTTTGGAGAAGATGGGGATGCTGGAGATCGTGGAACGGTTAGCAAACAAGCAACACGGGGACACAAACTTTACCCAGGTTCAGGCCCCCGGAGGGAAAACCCTACTCCTGCTTGTCTGCTCTTGATTACGGCGGAACCGAAGGTTACAGGGGTGCGCAGATGCAATCTGGCGTGGAGGTGTGTATGCGAAAGTATGAGTCGAGAGATCTAGGTCGTGCCCTCCTGGCCTTTATATAGACTTAGGCAGGTCTCGGGCATAGACCTAGTCGGTTACAGGTTCTAGGGTTTTACCCCTTTGAATTTCCTATCTACTCTAGTCTTGCTCTCCAAGGATACGAAGGCGTCATGGGCCTGGGCCACCCGAAAGTCTTCATGGGCCGGTGTACATTTGTCGTGGGCCTTCCTTGGACTGGTCTAGGTATGCTGAGATCATGCACCCGCGGGGTATAACCATGTCAGTAGCCCCCGAGTGATCAGTCGAATCGTAGGTTCGGCTGAGGACTCTTCAATCTTTCGGATGCAACTATGTATTTCAATAGTTCATGTGTAGGGATTGTTGATGCGTGTGCCCGACTCACCTGACGGATCAGGGTCAGTTAACTGTCTTAGGACGAAACAACACGATCTTCCTCAGGTTCGAATCCCTCAACTCGAAACTAGAACATATGCTAGCGTAATTCGACTCAGGCCGCGGAGGACTTATAGGAGTGGAATTCCAGTGAATTTAATTGATGTACCCAACGCGTCCGTCGGGATTTTTCCTCGCGCCTGCTGGCACGGGTTCATACTAGCAGACCGCAGTCGTGTGCGTTGCCAGGCCCTCAGATGATATTTGTAGGTCTTATCTTTGTGTTTTGCAGACACAGCATCCGAATGTTTGTCACCGCGGAGGTGTTTCGGGTGGTACAGGAGATCGTTGCTCACTCAGCGTTTTGTTGGGGCAGAGTTGCCGAAAAGTTTTTTGCATGCTGATCCGAAAGATCGCAGTCATAGAATTCATAGGGTGCGCGACCAGCGCTCCCTATGGGAGTAGCCCCCGAGTGTCTGTTCGAGTCGTAGACTCAAGCGGAGACTATAGTTCAAACATCGTTCAGTTGTTAAGTCCGTAGGACACAAAAAAATTCGGATGCTTAAATCCATCCTCCCTATGGGAGTAGCCCCCGAGTCCGTAGTGGAGTCGCAGATTCGACGTAGGACTCGAAGAAACAGTTTGTTTTTATTCATCCTTCGGGTGCACGGCCAGTGCTCCTAATAGGAGTAGCCCCCGAGTATTTAGTCGAATCGTAGATTCGAGTGAGTACTCTTAGCTTTGAAGCCGAA
The DNA here is from genome assembly GCA_916181665.1 of Avena sativa. Taxonomy (NCBI): domain Eukaryota; kingdom Viridiplantae; phylum Streptophyta; class Magnoliopsida; order Poales; family Poaceae; genus Avena; species Avena sativa. The sequence continues at coordinate 260,981,370 of OV702284.1, read as the reverse complement.
GAACTTGTATTTGTTGCTAGTATAGCTTTTGATGACATCAGTGCTGACGATCAATGACCTCAAGCGTCTGCTGCGCCAGAGGTGACTTGACTGGACGAACGTGGGTCCCACTTGCTTACCTTGAATTGATCGGTCATGTGTGGCGTGGAGATAATTACAGCGTCTCCTCGATTTCCGTGCGTAGTGGACGGCGTGGTAACGACGGTTCGTTGTGATGCTGACACGTGTATGGCCAGATCTGCCGTTGGCGTTAGGTCTTCTGGATGGACGGCTGCCGTGCATCGTCCTCATTTTTATAATCATTGGGGAACGTTGCAGTTTGTTTTCACCGCATCAGTTCTTGTTTTCACTGCCTCCTTGTGCTCCAACGACTCTTGCTGCGCGCTGGAATTTCCTTCCACATTTCCATCGTCTCTTTTGCGCTCTCACCACCGGCGCCGCCGTAGCGCGATGGGGAAATCGAAGAAGTCATCATCTACGGTTGGTACCAGCGCCGCCGGAGGAAAGAAAGGCGCCACCGCTACCCGTGTCACCGACGGTGGTTGGCGGCGACCAGAGACGCGTGAGAGTGATCTCCGCAAGCTTCGCGAGCGGGGGTTAATCCCGCAGGATAGGGAGGCCGCCAGACTCCCCGGCAACGAGGTAATCCCCCGTCCCCCCGCTGGGTATCGGGTTATGTTTCTCGCCTTCGTTATGCGTGGGTTTTCCTTTCCAGTCAACAAATTTCTCCATGACTGCTCTTTCTCTATGGCATCCAGCTGCATCATCTTTCGCCCAATTCTCTTCTTCACATTGCTTGTTTCATCACTTTCTGCGAGTGCTTTCTTGGCATTGAGCCGCACTTTGGCCTCTTCCGGAAACTTTATTCCGTGAAGAGGCAGTCTGGTTTGGATGGTGTTTATCCCATTGGGGGTTGCATCATCTCCCTTAGTCCCAATTTGCTTTTCTTTTCCTTTTCCATGTCCGAATATGTCCAGTACTGGCGGAGGCGATGGTTTTATATCCGCGACTCCGTAGTGCCTGGGCAAGATTTTGGTCTTGTTCCTTTTGACCCCTCCCAAAAGATTGAGCCGAAAAGGTCTTGGAAAAACAAGATCTTGGATGGCGAGGAGGCCGAGATAGAGGCCCTTTACCGTCGGGTGGAGGATCTCCACTTGATTCCGGAGAAGGAAGTGAACGGCGTGGATATCATCCGCACGTTTCTCGAGCGTCGGGTGCAGCCTCTCCAGGCTAGGGCGCACCCGATGTTTCTTTATTCTGGGCGCCGTGATCCGACGAGGGTTTCGGCTGAGAAAATCTCCGAGGGGGATCTTGATAGGACCCTTCGCTCGCTGCTGAAGTTCAAGGCCGGAGAGAAAATCCCGGGGAAGTCGCTGACTCCGCCGTTTTCTTCGACGTTGGCTGTTCCACAGGTGTAGATTCATGCGCGTAGAGCTTTTTGTCGATTGCGTATTTATTTTCCTTTGTTTGCTGACAAAGTCCCTTCTTGTTTGCAGAGCTTCAAGGTGTCGGGCATGGTGCCTCCATTGCCCGAATTATTTCCGGATGCGTCGGATAATGACGTGGTGGATTCCGTGTCCGAACTGCCTTCGGCACGATCGCCAACTTAGGAGGCCAGCGAGTCGAGCGAGGACCATATGCGCAAACGATCGCGGAGCTCCAGCGAGTCTTCGGATGCTTCGACTCCTCCGACTCCCAGAAACCCTCTGTGCCTTGAGCGCCACAGTGACGGTCATGGAGGCTCTTCCTCTCCTTTTCCTGCTATTCCTGTGCGGGCTGTAGCGCCGCACCCGCCAGCAAAGCGGAAGAAGGAAGAAAAGAAGGAAGAGAAGAAAGAAGAGAAAAAGGGGGAGAAGAGAGTCCGCAGGACTCCTCCTGTCTTCGACCTGAGCTCGCTGGACTCGTGAGTTTACTTTATACTGCTGTCTTTTTGCTGTTGATTTTTTGTGCTTGTGCTAAATATTTCGTGTGCAGGCACTCCTCTCACGACTCCTCCAGCGATGGTGCTCGGGATATGATGGGAGAGTCGAAGGTTGCGTCTCCTCCTCCTCAGACGGTGGAAACTTCGGGGGGCGCTGCTCCGAACCCTCCTCTGCAGGAGGTGTAGGTGGTTGCGCATGAGAATTTTGCCAGCGGGCCTTCGGCATCACCGTTGGATCATGTAAGTCATCTATCACGGGGGGAGCCCCCAAGCGTGTGTAAAAGATTTCTCTTAGTTTGTTCTTCGAGTCTCGGGGGGAGCCCCCGAGTGTTTTCGTGTGAGTCTTTTTCTTCTGCTCTCTCCTGTTGGGCGTAGCCCCCGAGTCCTTTTTCTGAATGGTTGTTCTTCTTCCTGCAGCCTTTTGTGCAGGAAGCCAAGCGGCTGGTGCAGGAGCGCCTGGTGCTGGAGGCCAACCTCCAACAGCTTCAAGGTACCCGTATGCTTTGGGTGCTTCTTTCCTTTATTCCTGTCCTGCTTTCTGACATTTAATTGTTTTGAATGCAGAGGAGCATAATACTTCTCTCCGTGAGATCGACGCTCTCAAGAAGAGCCTTGGTCAATCAGAGAAGAAGGCTGAGGACGCCGCTGATGCGAAGGAGCGCCTTGAGCTGGAGCTGGCCAAGGCAGCCGAAGCGAAGGAGCGTCTGCAGCAGGAGGCTACAGACCGCGAGGAGCAGCTTGCCATGGCTGCGACTGCGCGTGAAAAAGAGGTGGCGGGCAAACTCATGGCTGCTGCCAAGGCTGTTTCAGGTGAGTACCTTATTTTTGCTCCTTTCTTTTCATTTTCTCTTTCTTCTTCTGTGTCACTTTCTTCATTCCTTCTCTTTTTGTCCCAGATGCTGCAGGCATCGAGTTTGACCGCGGCGCTCTGGAGCATGGGAGTGCTCTAGATGATGCTACTACAGCGGTCGAAGATCGCTGCAGCACCGTCGTCAACTCCCTTGCCAAGGCGAAGGAGGTTCTTGGCCGCTTCTACAAGGAGCTTGTCCCCAAGGGCGCAGCCCTTGATGATGTTGACGCCCTGGCGGAGGCTTTGTCAGCCGAAGCGCCTGCAGCGTACAAGCGCAAGCAGAAGGGCATCGGCGCGTCCGTCGGGCTGGCGATGGCCTTGGCGGCTGGGGCGGAGCTGGATCTTCCCCAGATCACCTCCCGGATGCCGACGACCGCGGATGGAGCCGAGGTAGCCTTTGCTGCCTATTCTGCTCGCTGCGAGCGATATGGGCCAAAGCTCATTGATCTGATGTCTGAGTATGCGCTGCGGCAGCAAGGGGGCCAAGGCTAGGCAATCCGGCTCCGAGGCGACTCAGGGTGCCGCGTCTTAGGCGTTGTAGATGTAGGATAGTTTGTAGTCTGCTTTTGCTGTAAATATTTTGAGGAACGCAATCATTGTGCCACGTAGTGGCCTTTATATGCTTATTGAATTCTTCTGAGTTGTGCTCTACCACTGTCTGAATGTTTGTGTCCTTTGCTTTTCTGCTGTTCTAGGTTCCTTCGGGTGCTGACCCTGTTGACACCTCGCCTGCAGCGCAGTTGCGGCCATCTTTGGATGATTCCTCACAACTCGCTTTTCTTCGGGACCGTGTTCGTAGTCTTGAGAGTGAGTTGCTTGGGTTGCGTGGTCACGCCGATGTTTGGAAGTCCAAGGCAGATCGCGGTGCGGCCAGGGAGGAGTACTTAATGGCGGAACTGTTGGCTGTCTGAGCAGCTTCAATGTAAGTTCTTCTTTGTTTCGGGACGCCGCTCAGATTTTCGGATGCGCCTGCTGGCCTTTCGTCTTATGTTATGCGAGTGTCGCAGGTGCTAACCTTGCTCCGAGGGCAGAGAAAGAGCGTGTCGCTGTTCGGGTCAATTGCTTGACTCAACAAGACATGGAGGCTGGCGGCTTCTTCTGGATGGATCGGGACCGTGCCATTGCTTTGGCGACGGTGCAGGATCGTGTGCACCAGGTTTCGGTGCTTCGTCAAGTGCAGACGTCGCTTGCATCGGTGTTGCATGTCATGTTTCCTTTGGATGCCGTGCCAACAAGCCTGGCGGGTCTTCTGTCGAAGTTTCGGAGCGTGGGCAATGTCAAGGAGTTGGTGCGGCAACAGCTCGTCGCAGGAGTGAAGGCTGCTTTGTCCCTTGTGAGGCTGCATCGGCCTGATGTAGATTTGTCTGTTGTAGCAGCTGGGCCACCTCTTCGGCCGGATGGTGGCGAGTGGGATATGCGTCCGCATTATGCGGCTGTAAGGCAGTATGCCGAACAGGTAGTAGATTTGTTTGAGCAGCGTGCTCAAGTTATTCTTCAGAATAGGTAGTACCTGTAAAAGAGATAGATGTAAAATTTGTATATTTCGACTGGGCGTGTTGTGCCCTTTGTTATAAAGGTTTATGTTTATTGTGAGCACGTAATGCTTTGTTTGAGTACGTGTCCTTTTCATTTGCCTGACGTTGTCAGCTACTCAGGTGTACACGTGTGATCCTCGTCGATGAAATCGTGAGGTTGGGGGAGCCCCCGAGTGCGTTTGTAGCATAAAGTAAAGTTGCAAGTAGCGAACAAAATTTTGGGGCGGAACACTTACCTTTATTTATATCGTAATGGAGGAAGTACATTGTTCGGCTGAATAGCCTTGGCTGAAAAGCCTTATTGAAAGTAAAATGGGTAGGTAGCTATGGGTAGAATCGCCGCAAGTGTGCGATGTTCCATGGGTTGGAGTATGCGACTCCAGACTCCACGTGCTTGAGGCGATAGGCGCCACCTGGGATGACTTCGGTGATGACGTAGGCTCCTTCCCATGGCGACTCAAATTTCTTCGGTCGTTCTTGCTTGAGTCGCAAGACGAGGTCTCCTTCAACGAAGGACCTTGGGCATAGCCGTCAGCTGTGATAGTTGCGGAGACTCTGTTGGTACATCGCTGATCGAGCTGTTGCGACGTCTCTTGCTTCGTCGAGTTTGTCCACGGCGTCTTCGAGTGCAGCCGTGGATTCGGCTTCGCTGTAAGCGACGACCCGGGGGGCCTGGTGGCGTACTTCGGCTGGTAGCACGGCTTCGGCTCCGTGCACCATGAAGAACGGTGTGTAGCCGGTGGAGCTGTTTGGCGTAGTGCGCAAACTCCATAGGACGGATGGCAGCTCTTTCGTCCAGGATCTGGCCTTTCGTTCGAGTGGGCTCATGAGGTGCTTCTTGATGCCCGCGCCGATTAGGCCGTTGGCCTTTTCCACTTGCCCGTTCGTTTGCGGGTGTGCCACTGAGGCGTACGTGATGTTGATCCCGAGGCCTTCACAAAAGTCTTGGAATTCCTTGGAGATAAAGTTCGATCCATTGTCAGTGATGATGCTGTGCGGTACGCCGAACCTGTAGACAATGGATTCGAAGAACTTGATGGCAGTCTTGCCCTTCTGGTTGGTGACCGGCATGGCCTCGACCCATTTGGTGAATTTGTTGACTGCGACCAGGAGGTAAACGTGTCCCCCTTTCGAGGACTTTGGCAGTTTTCCGATCATGTCGAGGCCCCATTGAGCAAAGGGCCAAGCTATAGGTATGGGTCTGAGCTCTGACCCGGGTGCGTGCGGTTTGTCGGCGAACCGTTGGCACCCGTTGCATCTTCGGACGATGTCCTTTGCATCGCTCATGGCCGTTGGCCAGTAGAATCCGGCTCGTAGAGCTTTGGCGACAAGGGAGCGGTTGCCTGCGTGATGGCCGCAGATGCCCTCGTGGATGTCTTGGAGGATGGCTTTTCCGTCACCGATGGTGACGCACCTTTGTAGGACACCCGTAATACTGCGCTTGTACAACTCGCCATTGATGATGGTGAAGGCTTTTGACCGACGAGATATGCGCCGGGCATCTGTCGGGCTGCCAGGCTGTTCTCCGTTTATCAAGAACTGGAGGTATGGTTGCGTCCAAGTTTCTTCGACTGCCATGACCTGCATCAGGTTGACCATGGCGACCTCTGTGTCCAGTTTCTCGGGTCCTTCATGTCCTTCGGGCAACGTAGCCCCCGAGTGTTCTGCTTCTTCGGGTGATCCCTTGGGGAATTTCCGCTTGATAGATGGCACGCAGATCTGTTCGAGGAACACACCCGGTGGCACCTTTGCGCAGGTGGAGCCGATGTTGGCGAGTCCGTCGGCTTCCTCGTTGCTTTCTCTTCCGACGTGCCGAAGCTCGCAGCCGTCAAATTCTCCTTCGAGTGCATTGTAGAGCGCGCGGTACGCGATCATGTTTTCGGCGTGTGCGTCGCACTCGTTCATCGTCTGCTGGACGACGAGGTTGAAGTTACCGTAGATGACCAGGCGCGTTGCGCCGTAGATCTTTGCCATCCTCATGCCGTGGATGAGGGCTTCGTATTCGGCCTCGTTGTTGGAGGCTCGGAATTTCATCCGAAGGACGTACTTCATCTGGTCGCCCTGCGGGGAGGTCAGTATGACCCCGGCTCCTGCTCCAGCTTCACGCTTGGAGCCGTCGAAGTGCATTGTCCATGACTACGACATGTCTGGGGTGTCTGGCAGCTGCAGCTCCATCCAATGTACGAGGAAATCCGGGAGGACTTGAGATTTGATTGCGAGTCGCTTCTCGTAGATGATGTCCAGAGGTGGCAGTTCAATTCCCCACAGGGCCACGCGTCCTGTGGACTCTGGGTTATTCAGGATGCTGTTCAGGGGTGCCTCGTTGACGATCATCACCTGGTGCTCCTGGAAGTAATGGCTCAGCCGTCGAGCCGTCATGAACACGCCGTAGGCGAGCTTCTGGTAGTGAGGGTACCTCTGCTTTGTTGGTGTCAGTACCTCGCTGAGGTAGTAGATTGGGCGCTGGACCCCGTGGGTCTTGCCTTCTCCGGGTCGTTCGACCACTAGCACGGTGCTGACCACCTGGTGTGTGGCTGCTATGTACAGCAGCAGAGGCTCGCGCTCCTTTGGCGTGACCAAGACGGGCGAGGTGGAGAGAAGCCGCTTGAGGCTTTCGAATGCATCGTTGGCTTCGGGCGTCCACTCGAATTTATCTGATTTGCGTAGCAGCTGGTAGAATGGCAGGGCCTTCTCGCCCATGCGGCTGATGAATCTGCTTAACGCCGCTATTCGTCCTGCGAGCTGCTGGACGCCTTTGAGGTTTTTCGGCTTCTCCATCGCCATGATGGCTCTGATTTTCTTAGGGTTCGCCTCGATCCCTCGCTGAGAGATGAAGTACCCAAGCAGCTGACCCGATGGGACACCGAAGGCGCACTTTTCGGGGTTGAGCTTGATCCTGTAGCGATCAAGGTTGTCGAACGTCTCGCGGAGATCGTCGATAAGTGTCCTTGCCTCCCTGGTTTTTATGACTATGTCGTCAACATAGACTTAAACGTTGCGACCGATCTGGTCCTTGAGGCAGGCCTGCATGCATCGCTGGTACGTGGCACCTGCGTTCTTTAGCCCGAAGGGCATTGTGTTGTAGCAGAATACTCCGAACGGTGTGATAAACGCCGTTTTCTCCTGATCTTCGACCTTGAGTCGAATCTGGTTATAGCCTGAGTAGGCGTCGAGGAAGGAGAGTTTCTCGCAACCTGCGGTCGAATCGATGATCTGATCGATCCGAGGAAGAGGGAAGTGGTCCTTTGGGCAATGTTTGTTTAGTGACGTGAAATCCACGCACATCCGCAGGATGTCCGTGTCCTTCTTTGGGACCATCACTGTATTTGCAAGCCACTCGCTTTCCTTGATTTCCCTGATGAAGTCTGCAACGAGTAGTCTATTGATTTCCTTGCCGATAGCTTCGGCTCGTGGCTCGGACAGTCTCCGGATGGACTGCTTGACAGGCTTGGTGTCTGGAAAGACGTTGAGTGCGTGCTCGGCGAATTCCCTGGGAACTCCTGGCATGTCCGCAGGACACCAGGCGAAGATTTCCCAGCGCTCACGGAGGAATTCGACGAGCGCGCCTTCCTATGCGGGGCTAAGGTCGTTGGCGATCAGCGCCGTCTTGGAGGCATCCGTCGGATGGACCTGCACCTTCTTTGTGTTGACGGTGGAGTCGAAAGACATGTCGGGCGCGTTTTGTCGTGCGACTGGGGGTGCCCCATTGTCTGTCACTTCGCGGAGTCTTAGGAGCTCTTCCTGCATGCCAAATGACTGGGAGATTCTGTTGAAATCCCTGTCGCATTGGTCCGATCGGGTGAAGCTCCCGTGGATTGTGATGACGCCCTTCGGCCCTGGCATCTTTAGTAGTAGGTATGCATAGTGTGGGACAGCCAGGAACCTTGCGAATGCTACACGCCCGAGGATGGCGTGGTACTGTGATGGCCAGTCCACCACTTCAAATTCGAGTCGCTCCAGCCGGAAGTTGTCCGGCTTGCCGAAGATGACGTCGAGCCATATTTTGCCCATGGGGAATATGCCCTTCCCTGGAATGATGCCGTGGAACATTGTGTCTGACTGTTCCAGGCTGCACTGCGGGATCCGCATTGCTGCTAGAGTGCTTGCCAACATCAGGTTGATGCCGCTGCCGCCGTCCATGAAGACGCGACGCATCTCGAAACCTCCTATCTGCGCCTCCAGCACCAGGGCAGCATGACCTGGGCGAGGGATCTGGCAAGGGTGATCCGAACGAGTGAACGTGATGCAGGACTCCGATCCGCAGAGGTACTCAGGGATGGCGGGTGGAGTTGCCACGGCCAGGTTGATTTGTCGGGTGATTTTCTTCTACACCCTATTCGTGGGGCGCCCCTTTTGGATCATCAGTGCTCCTTTCGGCGGGGGATACCCATTCCCAGCGTTGTTCTGTGCTGGTGCGACTGGTTGGTTCGGGCCTCCAACGGGTGGCGGTGGAGGAGCTCCATGCGCTATTTCACCTGGTGCGGGTGCGTTTCCGAACGCAGGGATTGGGGATTGCTGCCTCATCTGCACCATGCTTTCGCTGAGCTTCTGGAACTCGTGGCAGTCCTTGAGCATGTGGCTCGCCTTCTTTTTGCCATCCTGCTTGTCGATGTAGAAGTGGATGGTGCATGGACCCGAAAGCTTTTCGTATGCTGAGGGTCCGTTATCGCGGTCGCGGTGTTGCCACGACTGCGCTGGGCGCCCCCCATCGCGGAAGTTTCCTCCGCGGTATCCTACGCTATTGCGGTTGGCGTCGTTGCGGCGATCGGCGTAGCCAGCCGCGACCATGTCGGGTCCGTCGCGATCATCGTAGATGCGCGATCTTCTCTTGCTACGGCGCTCTCGCCGTCGACCGTAGTCGTCTTCTTCTTCCGATTATGCTCGGTGAATGGAATCTTCTCCGTCAGCCCACCTGTTGGCGATGTCCATGAGGTGGTCGAGTGTTTTGGGCTTGACGCGCCCAAGTTCCTCCTTGAAGTCTTGGCGCTTGACGCCGTCCCTAAAGGCGTCGATGGCCCTCTCTTCGGAGATGTGGGCTGCGGAGTTCTTTGTGTTGGACCAGCGTAGTATGTACGAGCGAATGGATTCGCCCGTGCGTTGAGTGCAGGCTCGCAACTCTTCGATTGAGGCGGGCCTCTTGCTGGTGCCTTTGAAGTTTCGGATGAAGCTATAAGCTAGCTCATCCCAGCTTCGGATGGACCCTGAAGATAGGCTGCTGAGCCAGATCCGGGCTGCGCCTATCAGCTGCAGCTGAAGGCATTGCATGGCAGTCTCCTTGTTTCCACCGTGCAGTTTGACGGATGATAAGTGGTCGCTGAGGCAAGCTTTTGGGTCCTGAGTGCCGTCGAACTTCGGAGTATCCGAAGGAAGCTTGAAGTTGCGCGGCATCCGTGTCCGCCGGACGGATCTGCTGAAGCATCAGGCTCCGCAGAGTTCTCCTTCGTCTTCGTCCATCTCGGATTCAGACGAGCATGCGCGCTTGGCGCGCGCTTTGTCGATTTTGCGCTGTGTGAGCGCATGTCTGGCGTCGTAGTCGCGGTCGCGGCGGCGCAAACTTTTCTTCCTTCGAGGAAGGTCATGTTCCTCTTCTTCGGATGAAGGGGTGGGGCTGCGATCGAACCTGACCGGAGCCTTCTTCTTCGGCTCCGTGGGAGCTTCCTGGTGGAGCGCAGCTCCGACGAGTCCGAGTCCGAGTCCGGTGAGTGCGGACTTGTGCATGGCTCTCTTCGGGTCCCCCTCCGGAGGTGGGTGGGCCGCGAGGTACGCAGTGGCTGCCATGATCGCAGCCTGCGGTGTTTTCGGGATGACGTTGCCGTCGGCGTCCATCTCCATGAAGGATGTGTGGAGAGTTCGCGTCAACTCACGGCGCTCCTTGGGATCCATGTTCTCCATCCGAGCGGTGCTTGTCGCCTGGGTTGGCGTTCGAGCTGGAGCCAATGCCCATGGCGGAGAGCGCGGCTCGTCGCGCGCTGGACTCTGAGGCTGCTTGCTTGCGTTTGTCAAGCACCTCCTGCATCTTGACCTGCTTCTTGTGCTCCTCGATCAGGAGCAGGTGGTAGGCCATCAGCATATCCCACGAGGCGTATGCAGGAAGTACTATGTTGCCTGCCACGGCTTCGCGGACCTGGGTCCACCCTTCTTTGCTAAGGCGGATGACATGGCCGCCGTTGTTTTCCCCTTCGGGTGGGGGGGACTGGCTTCTTCTGTTCCCGCCATTTTGTTCTGGCGGGTTAGGCTTTTGCTGATCCACGTCGCTTTGGATGACTGTGGCGCATTGGTAGCGCTCGCAGATTGGTCCGCTGCTGCCGCAGCTTTCAGATCCGGAACCGTAGGTCCCTGCATCTGATGGCGGATCGCACAGATCGGAGTTGCAGCTGCTGCTGTCGCAGGAATCATCTGTTGATGATGTTGTGCATAGCACGGGGTGTGGGGTCCATGAAGCGGGCCTGATTGATGGTAGGGGCACCCGCTCAGGGAGGCGGAGGGTGCCGGTTTGCCCCACCTGGAAGCAGAAGCTCCCGAACAGGATTTCGAGTCCGTCGCCTACGGGCTCGAAGTCCTTCATGGTGGTCGGTGAGTGGGCGGTGAAATCGAAAGCGCCGAAGAGGAGGTGACTCTCCGTCGCCGCAGAGTTGTAGATCGATCGGGTCGGGACCGTCATGATCGCACAATCAGCATCCCCAGTTCCCACAGACGGCGCCAATTGACGAGGTTTGATCTCATCAATGCCCATTGTTATGGACTTGGGTTTTGGAGAAGATGGGGATGCTGGAGATCATGGAACGGTTAGCAAACAAGCAACACGGGGACACAAAGTTTACCCAGGTTCAGGCCCCCGGAGGGAAAACCCTACTCCTGCTTGTCTGCTCTTGATTACGGCGGAACCGAAGGTTACAGGGGTGCGCAGATGCAATCTGGCGTGGAGGTGTGTATGCGAAAGTATGAGTCGAGAGATCTAGGTCGTGCCCTCCTGGCCTTTATATAGACTTAGGCAGGTCCCGGGCATAGACCTAGTCGGTTACAGGTTCTAGGGTTTTACCCCTTTGAATTTCCTATCTACTCTAGTCTTGCTCTCCAAGGATCCGAAGGCGTCATGGGCCTAGGCCACCGAAAGTCTTCATGGGCCGGTGTACATTTGTCGTGGGCCTTTCTTGGACTGGTCTAGGTATGCTGAGATCATGCACCTGCGGGGTATAACCATGTCATCTGTAATGACCTCTCCTTATCCTTTTTGTTTGCTTTTTGTGCCAAGAACGACCTCTAATGAGAGGGAAGTAAGATTTGGGGGATTGCTGTCCTGAAACAGATTTATGTCCTCCACCATAAAAATTCGTGAGGAGTCTCTATACCTAGGATTTAGCTCAAAATTTACGAATAAACCCCCCAGTATGTTATATAACTTTCATTAGTTCAACACTTTTTGATTTGAGCAACATAAGATCTTCGAAAAAATCTGTTTCTACCTGCTGGTCTATTTTGACAGATTTCTGCCATTATTTGCATTTTCTTCTTATTGATTCCTTTTTTAGTTCTCTTTTGAGGAATTGAGATTTTTTAAGGAGTTACTACAGTAGCTTGTGTGTTTAGTGAAAAATTTTGCTATTCCAAAGCTTTGCCTAAGGTCTAATATCTTTTGAATACACTAATGTTGCTAATGAAGATTGTGTGAAGTTTTGTATGAAGGAAAAATTTCAGGTGTAGAGAGAGAATGATGCAATAAGATGAAGAATGGACAAAATCTCAAGCTTGGGGATGCCACCCCAGTGTCACCCCAAGAAATATCCAAGAGGTACAAGCTTCAAAGCTTGGGGATGCCCAAGGCATCCCCTTCTTCATCAATAAAAAGCTCAGGTCTGTTTAGACACTTCGTTTTTATTGTTTCATGCCAAGTTGTGTTATTCTTGGAGTGTCTTAGTTTTCTTTTTTGGTTGTCGTTTGCTTAGTTTGCTTGAGTAAGTTGTTTGGTTATACCACACTTCTTTTGGAGAGAGACACACTCTGTTTCCATTACCTAGAACACTCTAGTTTTCACTCTTATTGTTTTGTGAGTGTTCACTTTTGCTAGCACTGTTTTCAGCCTTAGTTTTCTTGTGCTTTTAACTTAGAACTTTTTAGTTCTTCTTTGTGGATTTGTGAGACAAGCTCACTGATCTTTATTGATTATTATCTTTGTGAGTTGTTTCAAATAAGTTGTTTGGTGTTGGAAAAGAGTAGAAAGCTTCATGCTTAAGTGGTACAAAAGGGAGCTTGCATTGACTGTGACTTAGACTTTAGCATGACATGCTAGGTGTTGCTTTGACCTTATGCTTAGTGATTATTGTTGTAGCATGTCTTGTTCCAAACAATTGGGATTGCTTAGTGTGCCTTGAAGGAATCATGCGTTGTTTTAGCATACAAAAGCATAATATTGTGGTATTCTCCTTTGATGCTTTGTTTGGGTTGACTTGGCACATGCTCACACCATGTTATGACTATGAACAAGTCACCATAGCCTCTATGATCATTTAGTCCTTGACTTGTAGTACCACTCTATGCTTTGATTAGTAATGCTTTGTTGCACTGCATGATTATGGCCATTATTGCTCTCTTATTTGGTTGCTCCCAGTCTTTTGCTAGCCTCCACTTGTATGAGTAAGCTCTACTCATGCTTCCAACTACCAAGAAACCAAGTTATTCCAAAGTGTCCACTATAAACTCCTATGCATGGTGTGTTACACCATTCCAAGTATATTCTTGTTTTCAACTATCTTCCAATTAAAAACTATTTTGTTATGTGAACATTTAGTGATTAAAGCCCTCACGAACTTGATAGCACACTTTATATTCTTTTCCCTAATAAACTTGAACAATTTTGTTATCCATGTTGTATATGCTTGCACTTATACGTTGGAATTAGCAGAACCATGGTGTCATGGGGAACATTTTCAACATTGCACTTGTACTTTGTACTCATTTGATATCATGCTCTTTTGTCTATGGATGTCACCGGTGTGAAATAAAGAGGGAGCTTGTAAGTCCATAGAGTTTGTATTTCGTGTTAGAGAAACGTCTGGGCCGCTAGCCTAAGCCATGCCTAATCATGGTAGAAACTTGCAGCATCACCATAGTGACATCTATGAAGCATTCTTCTTATAAAAAAGAGACACATTGAGAAAAGAGGAAAGAGAGTAAAAAAGCACCATATTCTCATGGTAAATAAGAAGATTGCTGAGATGCTCATTGTCTGCTTGCCTTGTCATTTTGGTTATGGGAAAGCTCCTGTACCATGTGCAAGGGGTATCCCGTTGGCGGTTCTCTATGATATGCAAATACTTACAATGACAAGAACTTACAGGTGACTAAAGTTGAGTAGCATGAGGTGTGGCCCTCGTATTCAAGGGACTTGAGATTGCCAACTTATACTTCGTCAAGCATATACTCCATCTTTGTTCACTTTAACCTTAACCACTTCAAGATGCTTGTGATAGGGGCAATGAGGGCTGAAAGCTAACAAGTACCATAATTTTTGGAAGCTCTTTTTGAAACATGAAATCCCTGCTTCCTTTATGACAGGTCTTTCTTCCACCACTTTCGAGTCTCTACCTTCTACTTTTAGGCACCATTAAGAGAGCATAGTTGTCATTCTGTGTACATTGTTCCAAAGATTATTGATTGATGCATATTGTGATATTACTTGTTCTTGTGCTATTTGTTTCTAGTCACCCTTGTGAACTTTGAAGGTGTCCTATGCATCTATATTGCTACTCTATGAGGGACAAGCTGATTGCCACTATGCTATGTTTTCTGTATGTGAAACAAACAAACGTTTTTCAATGCATGTTATTCATGATCTTTGTTTGTAGCCTTTCATGTTGCATGCATAGTAACTATGTACTATTGTTAGAACTTCATCTTTTATGCACATGTTTAGAGTTCTTTGATCCCAGCTTTCAATGCTTGCAAATGGTTTGATCTTGGTTTTGATGGTGCATGTCACCTCAAAAATTATTCTTTTTATCTCTTACCTACTCGAGGACGAGCAGGAGTTAAGCTTGGGGATGCTTGATACGTTGGAAACGTATCTATAATTTTTTATGCTCCATGCTTGTTTTGTATCTACTTTGCTTTGCTTTGTCTATACTTTGAGGTGTTTTTATATCTTTTCTGAAACTAACCTATTAACAAGTTGCCACGGTGTCAGTTGCCTGTTTTCTTCTTTTTTTGGTTCCAGAAAGGCAGAAAATCAATATTCTCGGAATTGGACGGGACAAAAGCCAAAGTTATTATTTTTCCTGGAATAACACGGAACCATGAAGCAGAGCCGGAGGGGGGACACAGGGTGGTCGCACCACCCCTAGGCGCGGGCAAGCCCTAGAGGCGCCTGGAGGGGGTGTGGGCCCCTTGGATCCCCACCGACCTTGATTCCTGCGCCTATAAGAAGCCTCCGACCCAAAAACCCTAGGGAACCCAGAAGAAATCCACGAAAACCTCTGTAGCGCTGCCGCCACCGAAAAGGAGATTCGAGAGACAGAAAGTCTCTGTTCCGGAACCCTACCGGGACGGGGAAGTGCCCCCGGAGCCATCTCCATCAATCTCCACCACCATATCCATCACCATTGCTGATTCCCATGATGAGGAGGGAGTAGTTCTCCTTCGAGGCTAAGGGCTCTACTGGTAGCTATGTGTTCATCTCTCTCTATGCATGATCTTGTGGTCATGAGCTTTGTAATCAACTAGATCTACCTTGCTACTCAAGTGCTTCATTAGATCTCTGCTCTCCCCATGTGTGTGAAAGTGACAGCGTGCACGCCATGGCGGCACTTAGGCTAGAGTCTACATAAATAATCTTTGTGCTTTAATAGATCTATGCTTTTCCCCACGTGTGTGAAAGTGACAACGTGCATACCATGTGTGGCACTTTGGCTAGATTGAATATTTGTTATGAGTTACATTTGGAGTTGGATGTCTCTATGAAATTGTGGTGTTTGTTGGAACCACCTAGCGCTCAAGCTGACAGTGTGGGGTTATCTAAATTGGGAAAGGCGGGCTTTGAGGTGTGTTGTTATAGCCCTACCAATGATTAGAGTGTCCAACCGAAGAGTAGTTAAGAGTAGTATCATGAAGAGAGGATATTTATATGAGAGAGTGTTCACTAGTGAAAGTATGATCCCTAGGCCTTGTTTCTAAGCATTGGAACACCGTTTGCTACTAGATCTGTTGCATGTTTGCTTGCTTCCATATTTGTTTCGTTTGTCAGGGAGGTTTTGGGCTTTTACCTTTCCTACACGCCATCAGCTCTTTTCTGGCACCGTTACCCCACGTCAACAACAAGTCAGAAGCTATTTTCAGGCACCGTTACCACTTGTATTTCACTATCTCTTCGCCAAACTAGTGCACCTATATTGGGTGTGTTGGGGACACAAGAGACTTCTTGTATCTTGATTGCAGGGTTGCTTGAGAGGGGATACCTTTGACCACTTCCTCCCTAAGTTCGATAAACCTTGGGTGATCCACTTAAGGGAAACTTGCTGCTGTTCTACAAACCTCTGCACTTGGAGGCCCAACAACTGTCTACAAGAATAGAAGTGCGTAGAAATCATGGACATACTCCTATAGATAAGCATAGCATAAAGATCAAGTCATTTCAATAGTTCGTTTGCTATAAGCGTCCTGATATATAGTAACCTAATTCCTTCGACCATGAGATCATGCTAATCACCATCACCAGAAGGATGCTTTGATGACATCAAACACCACACCGTAACTAGGTGGCTATAAAGGTGGCATTGAGTGTTCGAAAAGTATGTGTTGAGGCACATGGATCAAGAGTGGGATTTGTCCATCCATATGACGGATAGATATACTCTGGGCCCTCTCGGTGGAATGTCATCCAATTAGCTTGCAAGCATGTGACTGGCTCATGAGGGATCACATATCACGGGAACGAGAAAAGAGTACTTATCGGTAACGAGGTTGAACTAGGTATGCAGAGATACCGACGATCAAACCTCAGATAAGTAAACTATCGTGAGACAAAGAGAAATTGGTATCGTATGTAAATGGTTCATTCGATCGCAATGTAATCATATAAATATGTGGGAGCCATATGAATTTCCAGATTCCTCTATTGTTTATTGATCGGAGAAGTATCTTGGTCATGTCCGCGTAATTCATGAACCGTAGGGAGACACACTTAAGGATTCGATGTTGTTTAGTAAATATGGAATGTAAGTAGGGAGAGCGAATGTTGTTCGGAGTCTCAGATGGGATCCGGGATATCACGAGGAGATCCGGAGAATAAGATTCATATAAGGAAAGTCCAATTCCGGAGTTCGGGAATGATTTTGATGTTTTCATCGGAGAGGGTCTAGAAGGGTCTAGAAGGTTCACCAGACCAGAAGGGGAATGGTTCATGAATGTGTCATGCTAAAGTGGAATGATTGGATCATGTCCTAGGTCACTTGGTTGGGCATTTGCAAGAGAGGAATTAAGCTCCAAATTGCAAGTCAAAAGACAGGTTTGAAAAGTCAAACTGGAACAATGGTTTCCTAGTGGAAAGAGTTCTTATTTCCCTCCAACTTGGAGAGAGATTTGGGGAAGGATTCAAACTACCCTCTCCCAAGCTGCCCTCCCTCTCATAAATAGAGGGGAGGGGCTGCCCCAAGACACCACAACCATCCCTCCCCACCTTGAGCCGCCTCCGCCGCTGCGCCAGCCGCCGCCGCCTTGCGCCCCAGCCGGGTCGTCGCCGTCGCCCTAGCTGCCGCTGACTCCACCTCCTTCTCTCCGGCCCTCTAAACCTAGATCGCCGGAAACCCTAGATCTACCATAACCTGCTTCGGCTTAGGCGAAGCCCTGTAGGATTTTCCCTCTACTTCCGACACCACGCCGTCGTGCTGCCGGAATCGCGAGGGGAGAACTACAACCTCCGCTGCCTGCTGGAACAAGGGAGAGGAAGGTCTTCATTGAGTACCAAACGTGTGACCGACTGCGGAAGCGCTGCCGGAACGCAGTGCCGGAAGGATCGTCTACATGATCTTGAGATCGGCAAGTGTACGACTACATCACCCACGAGAATTTTCTCTCGTTAACCGCTTTGGAATCTTAGAGGATGAGTACTCTAATCGCCTCGTTGCTACAATCTATTAGATAGATCTTGGCTTGTTTGTGTGCATGCGGTAGAATTTTTTTGTTTTCCATGCTACGAACCCCTACATATGTCTTTCTCGAGGGTGTCACCTCAAAGGATAGAGGTGTCGTGTGTGTATTCACGTGCGGCAACCGCAAGTCTCCCTGGAAATCCATGTGTGTCTTTGTCGCTTCACGGTGCCTAGCAGGGACTACTGATGTGCAAGGAGCATGAAATGGTGAGGCAAGGCGGGACAGACTCTTGTTCTGTGCGTGGCCTTCATGACTCCTCGTGGTCTCGCGCCACCTCCTCAACGCTCGGTAATTGCTTCTGTCGACGGTGTTGGTACCTATGGGACAATCAATTAGTATGTTTCTCCCATTATTGTTTCCTCATAATTTGGTCATGTTGTTGGCCATATAGGAGGTCTTGTGTGATGTGCTGATCAATGAAGCTATAGGTATGAACAAAACTTTAATTTACTCTGCTCGACGTTGTAACAAACTAATGAGTAATGCAATAATTTATTTTTATCCTATGAACTCGGAATTAGTACCCAACCATTTCTGTATAGAATTATGCAACCTTGATTTATCTTATTTTCAGTATTCCCTTTATTATTTCTAATTTGGGAACATCTCCATCTAAACCATGGTTTATTGTATATGGAATTATGGATCATGTATCCCTTATGCTTGTTTTCTTAGATTTTTTTCACCCTGTTGGTTATTGAAAAAAAGCTGACATGCTAAAGTCTTGAGACAAACAATGTGTAGCTTATACAAAAAAAACGGATTTGTTCTCCACCATTTTGAAGTTTCTTGATTGCTTGTTCAAAGTACGATGATTCTGTTATATTCGATGAATTTTCTGTAATATTACACTATGGTTGGATAATCAAATTGGATTGTGATGAATTCATCATGTGATTAGACAAAGTAAAGTGGTTGCATGTTTATTGCGTTTTGGTTCGAGTTATGTCAATGTGGTTTGAAGACATTTTGTGGTGATAACGGTGTGGTTTACCCATCAAAATTTTGTATTCAGGTTTAACTATTGTTCATGTCCCTATGAATTCATATAGTTCCTATTTTCCCTACTTTCTTTCTTATAACAAAATTCAGGTGGTATGTTTCCTTATTTTTGTATTTTCATGTCCATAAATAGGTGGAACTACTACTAAATTTACATATGATGCTCAATTGCAATTGGTTAGTATGGTACAAGTATCATGGTTCCAGCTCCCCTGTTTCTTATTTTAAAATCTAGGTAGGATGCTGCATTTTGCTCTCTAAAGAAATTTGGAACAACTCCTAAACCTTACGTAATTAATTGTGTTTGATCACAATTGTCAGTATGGTTCCAATCGTATACTGACAAATTTAGAGTGAATCAAGGTTTCAGGCATTCCCGTATCATGTTCCTATGTCTCTCATATTTGAAGCTCCAGTTGAGAATAAAGATATGTACATATCAGTCTCATATTTATAATTTCAGAGCATTGAGGCTACAAATATGTGCATATCAATCTTGTGTTTATTATTTTGTAAAATAAGGTTAGAAGCTTTGCGCCACATGTTTTTGTTATCAATTCTTATTTTCTCTACAAATATGGGAACTCTAGTTATTAATTTTGCATCTCCTATCTTTATTATAACTTAGCAAACAATGTAATCTATTTTTTCCAGAACACGCTCGATCATCGCGTGTCTCCATTCATTAAAGCAGAAAGAATTTGATTTTAAAAGAGCTTCGAGCTTAATCACAACCGATTAGCTCACATACCCACTCAGATCCAAAAATACTACTGTATGTGATTCCTTGCTCGGACCCGCCTCCACACAGCTTTGCTTGCTTTCGTAGTTTGAATTCCGCTGTTATGCGCCAACACATCTCAGATGGCATTACTGCCATACGATCAAAAACTCGTGTGTTCCTCCCAAGCCACAGCTCTCTAGCTGCGAGAACCACCAAAGAATTGATCTCCTTCCTCTGTCCAGGTGGGACTGTATTGGAGAGGGAAGGCCACCATAGTGCAATTGTAGAGATGTCGACGTAGGGGTGAACCTGTGCAACCGATATGGCAGAAGAATATGGTACCATCCCTAGAGTATGAGCACTGCAGCGATATATGCTCAATGGTTTCCGCCTCTTGACAACAGAGCGCGGTGCGGTGGCCTGTCAAGCTCAGGCTGTAACTGGGCTCGGGCTGCCCACGGCGCCGCCAACCCATCCCATTTATTTCCGATTACTAGACACCCACGAGGAGACGAAAAAATATCATTGGCACCCACGGCGCGTTCGCTATCGCCGCCTCGCCGCATTGAGGCTCCATGCTGGGCATGGCAAGGAAAAAAACCCGCCACCCAATTGCTCTGCTCCACTCCTTTGCTCCCTTCTCCGGCCACGGCCATGTCCATCCTGTCCTTCACCCCTTCTCCGCCCACGGCCATCCCGTCCCTCGATCGAGCAGCAGAGGTCTGTCCTTCGCTCCCCTTCTCCAGCCACGACCATCATGTCCCTCGAGCATCAGAGGTCCGACGAGGTCACGGCGTGCGCGGTACCGCTGCCGCACCGCATCGAGACTCCAGCCATGGCAATGGAGGCGGTCGTCGTGCCCCAAGGAAATTGCCCACCATCACGGTTGCCGCCCCATCCCTCCACTCCACCTCTCTGCTCCTCTTCTTCCGCCTCTAGGTGTTCCTGAAATTAATCTTTTGAGATTTTTGGGAGTGGAGGAAGACAAGGACGATTGGGGATTGATTTACTAGGCAATCAGATCAAGGATAGAGAGCGGATGGGCATGGAGAAGAGGGAGAAGGGAGATCTGACCAAAGGGAGACTGTAGTTGGGAGGGGAGAGGAGAGATGTCGGTGGTGAAGAACCGAAGATGCTACCGGCGGGCGGCGGCGAAGAGAAACAACGCTGTAGTTGGAAGGGGAGAGGAGAGAGAGAAACGGTATCCACAAACTTCCACAAGTACCAGAACGACCTTAGTTGTACTACCTGTTACAGGTGCCCTGTATCGGAGCTGACGGGAAAAGATGGGCAGCCGCTAAACAAGATCGTATAATATGGGTCATTAGCGGTTAGTTTAAAGGGGCATAGGCGGTTACTTGGTGGGCGACCGTGGGCATGCCCATTTACAGCCTGATGTCAAGCCCTCTTCTTTCCATCCTTTTGTTGGTCCATAGCATGTTCTTCAAGGCCAACCACATGTGCAACTTGTGCTTCAGCGGCACGCCTGAAATCCATAGTTCTTTCTCTCCTGACATCTTCGCTTTGCCCATAAAAACATGTTGTACCGATGAGTATTTTCCATCTACAGATAGCTTCTAGATGATCATATCAGTCTCACCGATGGAAAGTGCCATGTCCCGTAGCCTAGCCCAGAGCTCCAAGAATTCCACCACTGCAGGAACTGGTGGTGCCCCTCCGAATGAGCGGGTCCGACTGTGATTGGCAGAGTGCGTCCGCCACCGTGTCGTCCAGCCTAGCAGATTTGACAGATTTCAGCAGGTTCGGTGCTAACTCCGCAATGCTCTGGCCATTTATCCAGCTGTTTATCCAAAACTTCAGATTTTTTCCGTCACCCAACACAAGATTTGCCCCTGCTCTAAATAAGTTTTCCGCCTACACAAGGATCTTGAAGAGTAGGCCTTTCCATGGCATGTCTTCCTCCGCTCGATCGAGCCACATTCACCTCATGCGCAGCGCAAATGTTCAATAATCTCAGATTCTTCAGCCCTAGACCCCAGAACAATGTAATCTATAAAGAACAAACACATGTTCTGCAAAAAATGGGACGTAAGGTCACAGGTAAGAGGAGCCGATAGATGACACCAGTTACCAAATTCAAGCAATGGTGAATATGATAAGTCAATGTTTATGCATGCACATTGATGTCAATTTCATAATTATTATCCTTTTCTTTTGCTATTATACCATGCGATGTGTCACTTGTTATTTTCTCAGCGTGATCTGCATATTTTCACGTAACTGAAACAAACCGATGTAGTACAATATGCTTCACAGAAATATCAATCCAACAAAAATCTATAGTGCATCGGCTTGGGGTTTAGCCATACTTCAGGCTACGGAAGTTCTGTTACTTCTTTCACACTCAATCTATTGTGTTTTCATACATTGCCATTTTATTATTTCACCGTCAGAGTATAGATCTGTTACTCAATTTAGTGTTGGAGCCACTAGAAGTCTGATTTTGTCTGCAATATTTTGTGGAGTATATTAGTTCCAATATCGGTAAAAGAATAATGCTTACATCCATCTATGGATCAAACCTACGAAGATAAATGTGTATTCGTTGTCCCTTTTTCTGCCATTTCATCTGTTCAGGATATTTTTAAGGAAGTCTCAAGAAAGTTAGACCTACCAGACAGTGAAAAACTAGATATAAATTCGATGTTACTATCAACTTTGAATTCTCTGTGTTTTATATTAACAAACAAACTAAATTACTTGGCACCTAATCAGACATAAAATCGGGTTAATTACTTCCAGTTAGATCATTGATCAATGGGGTAAAGTTCTGCGGCCTCCGCACCATTTGGTAAACGAAATTGCAGTGCCGCCCACACTCAGATTAAGCTACATACAAAAACCACAAAGTAAATATAAAACACAGCTGCGGGGATGGGGCAGCAAAACGCGCAAGGTCCATCTAGTATGAGGTAATCTAGACATATTTGGAATCTGTGGCAGTTAATATGGAAATGAGTAAAAAATCTAGTATGAGGTAATCTAGACATATTTGGAATCTGTGGCAGTTAATATGGAAATGAGTAAAAAATCAACCTATGATTGGATGGTTAGAAGGACAATGGTTTTCCACTAGGGATCAAAACTGAACATTAGGTTTGACCCTTTGGTATCTCATAAAAAAATGAAATATTTTTCAGTGGAAGACGATGTTTCATATGTTTTTATCGATAGCGAGGCGTATTTAATTAAAATAAATGTTATACAAAACATACCACAAACAACGTACCAACCAAGTGCAATTTAATTAATAGTAAAGAAAATTAAATCTATTGTTACAATTGTCATACATTTAGTATTTTTTATTAGCTTGATACAAACTATTACTAGGACTAGAACTTAAGTCCTCGTGCTGAAAATACTGAAGGACCCCCGCGTGGCCCTCCTCTGGCGACACGGGGAGCCCTACCGTCCGCATCCTCTAGCCGCCCTTCCTTGATCTCCCCCGCATCGCCGCCGCTGGAGGGGCTGCCGGTGAAGCCGTGCGTGCCTCAAGGAAGGTGGCGGTGGGGCTCTTTCTTCTCTCGCGGGGCGCAGGGATTTCCAAGAGGCGCAAATGGCGGCAGAGACGAGAGCGTGTAGGCCGCTGCAGGCTGAGCGCGATGCGGACACCACATAGGAGCAAGAGGGCGTCGAGTGCGGTAGGAAGTTGAAGGCGAGAGGCGTTGCGGCAGGGGTAGTGGTGCCATGCTGGCCCATTTGGGCCTAACCTGGGCCTCAAGGGCCGTGTCTGTGTGCGTTGTCCAGGTCACGACGGCGACTGTTCGGGGAGAGGCGGTTCAGGGAGGTGGAGTTGGGGGCCCTGCTTGGCGCATGCGCAGTGTTGGCTCGAGGGCACAGCGCCAGGCTTTGCCACCTTTTGTGTGGTCGGGTCTTGGCCGTGCTATTGGCCTTGTGCTGATGTTCCGGTGGGGCGTCTCGGTGTGGAGGATGCCCGGGCAGTGGTCCCGGAATGTCAGTTGTGTCCAACGAGGTCATGTTTCCATGATGTTGGCCGCTGGAGCATGAGGCGCTGCTCGGACTCGTCAGAAGTGGTGCTCGGTGGATGTTCACAAGAGAAGTTGTGCTACATTTGTGCCCTTTTCTTGGATTCGTGATTAGTGGAGGAGTTACGAGTGAAAACCTTGTACCGACTTGTCGGTGCCGACAACTACTACGAACCTGCATCATTTCCCTTCTTGGAGGCCTTGTCGTGGAGATCCTTCTACACCCCTCATGGGATTTAGCCTCTCCGAGAGAAATCCCTAGCTCCGGGTCTCCAGGCAGGCGATGGCGGCGGCTATGTCGCGCTACCTTCTTGGAGGCGTCGTCTTGGAGGGCCTATATTGTTTGGCATTTTCTTCTCTGGTCGTCAAGTTGGTGGATGTTGGGGCAGTGACCCCGAGTGGATGACTTTTGCAAGTCGAGGCATCAACCTCAGAACCCATGGCAGACAAAAAGCTTCATGTGTCGGAGCGATTTCTTCCATGGCTTGGGTGATGGTCTTGTGTCGCTAGTGCGACAAGGTTGTCGGCTAATACGTCGTAAACGTATCTATAATTTTTGATGTTCCATGCTTGTTTAGTATCTACTTTGCTTTGCTTTGTCTACACTTTGACGTGTTTTTATATCTTTTCTGGAACTAACCTATTAACAAGTTGCCACAATGCTAGTTGCATGTTTTCTGCTGTTTTTGGTTTCAGAAAGCTAAAAAATGAATATTCTCGGAATTGGACGGGACAGAAGCCAAAGTTCATATTTTTCCCTGAGCGATACAGAAAATCGAAAATGAGATGGAGGAGGAAACCAGGATGGCCACACCCTAGGTGGGCATGGGCCCACCCTAGGCCGCGCCCACAGGGGGTGTGGGCCTCCTGGACCTCCACCGACCTCGCCTCCTGCGCCTATAAGAATCCTCCGACCCAAAACCCCTAAATCATCCAGAAGAAATCCACGAAAACCTCCGTAGCGCCACCGCCACCGAAGGGGAGATTCGGGGGACAGAAAGTCTCTATTCCGGCACCCTGTCGGGACGCGGAAGTGCCTCCGGAGCCATCTCCATCGATCTCCATCGCCATCTTCATCACCGTTGCTGATTCCCATGATGAGGAGGGAGTAGTTCTTCCTCGAGGCTAAGAGCTCTACCGGTACCTATGTGTTCATCTCTCTTTATGCATGGTTATATTGTGATCGTGAGCTTTGTAATCAAGTAGATCTACCTTGCTACTCAAGTGCTTTAATAGATCTCTGCTCCCCCCCATGTGTGTGAAAGTGACAATGTGCACGCCATGGTGGCACTTAGGTTTGAGTCTACATAAATACTCTTTGTGCTTTAATAGATCTATGTTTTTCCCCACGTGTGTGAAAGTGACAGCGTGCATACCATGTGTGCCACTTTGACTAGATTGAATATTTGTTATGAGTTATATTTGGAGTTGGATGTCTCTATGAAATTGTGGTATTTTTTGGAACCATCTAGCGCTCAAGGTGGCAGTGTGGGGTTATCTAGATTGGGGAAGGCGGCCTTTGAGGAGTGTTGTTATAGCCCTACCGATGATTAGAGTGTCCAACCGGAGAGTAGTTAAGAGTAGTATGATGAAGAGAGGATATTTATATGAGAGAGTGTTCACTAGTGAAAGTATGATTCCTAGGCCTTGTTTCTAAACATTGAAACACCATTTTGCATCTAGATCTGTTGCATGTTTGCTTGCTTTAGTCTTTACCTCACCGTCAAGCTGTTTTCTGGCATCGTTATCGCTTGTATTTCACTATCTCTTCGCTGAACTAGTGCACCTATACACCTGACAAGAGTATTGGGTGTGTTGTGGACACAAGAGACTTCTTGTATCTTGATTGCAGGATTGCTTGAGAGGGAATACCTTTGACCACTTCCTCTCTGAGTTCGATAAATCTTGGGTAATCCACTTAAGGGAAACTTGCTGCTGTTCTACAAACCTCTGCACTTGGAGGTCCAACAACTATCTACAAGAATAGAAGTGCGTAGACATCATCGGCTCAGTTGACGCAATTCAGAGGAGGCGGTTGACTGTTATGTCGGGGCGGCGCCCTGGATGTCGGTACGACGGTCATGGTCTGCGAGCGGTTTACTTTGTGCAGTTTGGACTGTGGGTGGTTGAGTCGTGCAGTGTCGTGGCTCAAGTGTGAGTGGTGGAATGTCGGGATGGCGGCACCGAAAGGTGGTGTTGGCGGTCCGCTCGGTGTTGCGGGATAGATGGATGTCGGGGCGGCGGGCCCGAAGCTTTGACTGTGTTGAGGACTTCGATCTCGGGTCATGTGGGCGACAAGGTCAATCTGGCACAGTTATTTGGAGGTTTGTCTTCTTCAACTACCTTGGAGTCTCTTGTGACTACTCCTCCTATAGTAGGCACGATGTCTACTCTCCGGCATGGGTGGGTGGTCGACTTGTCTCAGCGCGTGAGTCGTCATTTTTTTTCATGGGGTTGTAGGTCTTGAGTGGACGTAGCCCTTGGTGTTTTTGGTGTTGTACGGTTTTCGCCCAATTTTCCGCTAAACCAGACACCTCCTACTTAATTAATAGATAAGTCAAAACTTTTGTCTTCATTTAAAAAAATAAAATCCACGTGCCAAAAAATGCCTAACTAAGGAGACACGCAAATTTCAATGTAGTTAATGCATGCAGAATTCACTATTAAAATGTCTTATGGTTTTGCTATTGGGTTTGACTACACCGAGGTCGACCTCGATTTATCTTGGGGAGAGGTCACCCGACAGCCCAACCTTTCCTTTTCTGGCAAGCATCAACTTTCCAAAAGTAGCGCTACCTGCCTGTGCGGGAACCAGTAACCAACCAGGCCGGTGCCACATCGACGCGCACCTCTGCTTGTCACGTCCTGCACCTAGTCACGGCCGTCAACCCAATAGCCAACGACTCTTTTCTCTCCAACCAAGGCTGCCTGAGCATCTCCACTCGCCTACCCAGGAGGCCGATCCGGACGCCGAAAACTGGCTCAGTCACGTACCCAAGGACTTGTTTTCGGCCGGATTTCGGCCATTTTTGGTCCGGACTATCCAGGTCGAACCCAGGTTTCCGGGTACGCCCTGGGGAAGCCGGACTCAGCGATATCGGCGAAAAAAAACAAAATGACGCGTGGACCCGCCAAGTCAGTGACGGAAGCCGAGTCGTCGTCATCCTCGGAACCATGCGGCGACCGCCGGGCAATAACTGCCCGTCGCGTCGACCACGCATCGCCGATTTACGGCGCCACCATCGCCTCCTCGGCTCCCGCGACGGACCGGCGGTCACTAAGTTCCCGTCGTTTCCACTTTTACCGCCCTCGCCGCTACACCCCTCCCGCCCTCGCCGCACACTTCGGCCTTTATAAGCCGTACCCCTCGCCAGAGATCTTCATACTCTCTCACAGCTCTCCCCACCCACAAGCCCAACTCCAGTGAGCTCTCACCTTTCCCCCTTCTCTCACCATGGGTGAACGCTACCCCGGCGACGGCGCTGCGGCGAACGGCTTCGGCCGGCGCACCCTCCAAACTTGGGAGGCGCGCATGCTATACGAGGCGGGGTACATGGCGCCACCGGACACGCGGATGCCTCCGGGGTGGACGTTGAGCGCCGGCGGCATCCCAATCCCGTCGGGGCCGACGCCGGAGGAGCTGCCGTACGATGTACAAGAGTACATCGTCGGCATGGACAACCCCGCCGAAGCGGTGAGCGCCGACGACCTCGTCTACTGGGCGCACTTCTTCGAGGAGCGGCGCCAACAGGAGCTCGCCCACCACGAGGGGCCTTCGAACGAGTCCCCGCCGGCGCGCAAAAACTCGGCGGGGCGCCGGCGTTGGTGGAGCGCACCAGGGCGGACGCTCACCGCCGTGCTGGAGCACATCAACCGCGGGAACACTCTGTGGCTCGGCTTCCCACGCAACCCGACGCCGGCGGCCAGGACGGGTCGGCGTGCTCCGGCGAACTGGGCGCCGAGGAGGATGGCGAGCATGAGCTCGTCCTCCTCCGCTTCGGCGTCCCACTCTTCCGGCAGCGCGCCGCTTCGCACGCCGACGGCTGTGAAGCGCGAAGATGTCTCGCCGGCGCGCTCACCGCCGCGCACACGCGTGCGCGGTATCGTCATTGGCGAGCCGTCTGCGCCCACGTCGCCAAGAGGCCACCTGCGCCTACGTCTCCCCAAGACAGAAGGCTCGGCGCCGGCCGAGGACGCCGCCTTGAAGATGGCGCTGGAGCAGTCGATCCGCGAAGCGCCGCCGTTTATGCCGACGCTGCCGCTGACGCCGACGATGCCGCTGGTCGAGCCCTCCTCGCCGGACATCCTCGAATGGTCCAGGAGGGACTGGGAGAAGGCGGAGCATCAGCGCATCCTCGGCCTGCAGCAGCAGGCCGAGGAGCAGGCCGCATGGCGTCGGGCGCTGTCTGGGCGTGAGCTCGCCTATCAAGGTGCCCCGCTCTACGTCCTGGACGACGAGGACGAGGACGCAGACCCGTCCTACCAGCCATGGAGGTACGGCGACCCTGGCCAGGGCAGCTCCCGCCAGAACTAGCCGCCGAGCGACGACGACGACGGCGGCGGCGAGGATGACGACCGAGCCGACTCCCGCTACATGTCGTTCTACGACAACTTCGGCATGTAGGACGGCGAAGGCACCGGCGGCGGCCTTTTTAAGTTTATTTATGTACTAGTTTCGTTTAAATTTGATGTAATCCGCCTATATTTCGCCCAACTTAATAAAAATCGCCTAAATTTGATGAATTTTAGCCGAACTTAGGGACTCGGTCTGGTTACGCGGGTGGGAGAATGGGCGTACCCAGGCCAAAAACAAGTTTAGTCCGGCCGAAAAACAAACCAAATTTCGCCCTGGGTTCGGCGAGTGGAGATACTCTTATGTGCAAGACCTTTGTAATAAAAATTTACTACTCTCTCCGTCCTAAAAATAATGTCTAAAAATAATATTGCAGATTTTTCTAAATTTGAATGCATCTAGACACTATTTAGTATAGATTTATCTAAATTTAAATAAATTTGCAACATCCTTTTCAGGATGGGGTATATATTTATCTAAATTTGTATTTATCTATACACTCAAACGCGTCTAAAATACATACTCCCTCCGTCTCAAAACAGATGTTACATTTTTTTCTAAATTTAGATGAATCTAGATACTAAATGGTGTTTAGATACATCCAAATTTAGAAAAGTTTGCGACGTCTATTTTGAGAGAGGGAGTGCGTACAGATTTAGACAAATCCGCACATCTTTTTTTAGGACGGAGGGAGCACATAGAAATCATTAGTCGCTACAATCTCTAGCATATGTCCAATACTTGTAAAGATTCCACAATGATGTAACTTAATCTGGGTGTAAAAAAGTACCTGATGCAACTTCTTTGTTACATCGAAGGGAAAAAATGAATAATTGTTTGCATCCATGAAGGCTGTATTAGTAGGAAAAAATAGGAAAACTATGCCCCGCAGAAAAAAATACATCCAGTTTGTAGCTAAGAAAACTAGCAAGTTCCGTCTAACTTTTCTTTTTGCCGGCTCGGATCACAAAATAAAATGCATCAGAAAAAAAGTTATTTTCAACTTCATCCTAGCTTATCCTAGCTTCCCTCTGTAGGTTGCAAAGCCTCCATCTAGCATGCCCCACTCCCATCTATCATGTTCCTTTTGAACATGTTTCATCTAGCACAAAGTTGCATAAGGTAATATTAATATACATGTAGTTCCATGTTGCAGGTAGTTGCATCAGGTAAAACCAGTGAAAGAATCAAAGTAACATTAGGAAACATAGATTACATGAGACAAAAAAATAGCATAGTAACAAGCAGGTTCCATGACTTCCATCTCAAATAAATTAACATCAACCGAGAAAATAGCTGGTATATTGCATCTAAGAAAAGATCTAGCTTCTATGTAGCAAGTTGCATCGCCTAGCAGGTTACATCAAAACATAAAAGAAAAAAGGTTGCAGTTAGTAACAAGAGGAAAGTTATATCTAGTAGGTTCCATCTTAGTGAAACGATCGGAAAGGGAAAAAGCTCCTATGTGACAGCTACAAAAAGAGCTATCTTCTAGCTATCTAGCAGGTTGGATCACCTAGCAGGTTACATCAAACAAAGCAGGTTGGATCACCTAGCAGGTTACATCAAACAAAGTTGGTCGCATCATCTAAGCAGGTTGCAAAATAGAGAAAATAAATTTGTATCATGAAAATAGCTAGCTTCCATCTAGTAGGATGCATGGAGTTCTTCATGAATAAGTTAGAAAAATCCATGGTGTGGACTAGATTAAAAGCATGACTTATTCGCTCACAAAAATAGATCATCAGGTTAATGTGCATCATTTTATCTACTTTCAGAAGCTAGTCATTTGGAAACATCAAGAAAGAAAAAAGGATCTTGAAATAACAGTAGGACTGAAACTATAAGGAGTTAACATCCACTTTTTGTAGAAGTGAATAAAATAGTAATGATCATGCTAGTAGTAGTGGAAAAATAATAGTAACAGTATGGCTAGAAGTATAAGTAAGTTCCATACTTGCATGCTCGATTTCATTCAGGAAACATGACAAAAACAAACACATGACTAGATCTAAACACATACTCCAGAGTTTAAGGGAGGAAATACACTAAAGTGGGTTCCATTTCAAAAAATAAAATAACATTATAGCATGCACACCACAGAAAAATAAATTACCATCATCTAATTAACTCTAGGAAAAAAAGATGGAACTCCCATCTAAAACAACTTAGCATCATCTAATTAACTCTAGGAAATCAAATTACCATCATCTAATTTCAGAAATTTAGTTCAGCAAACTGGTGAACCTTGGTGACTACTGTTACATCCCAAGGGACATGTGCCTCATACTCCCATCGAACAAGACCGCCTCTAAGTTGCTAAAATCTTACCTTGATACATCCATAGATATGCTCTGCTTTTTTTAGTTCTTGCTTTGATTGAAACAAAAAACATCGGTAGGGGGCAAGAAAAAAAAGGATACATATGAAAGGGGCATGGGCACATGTTACATATACAGGGTTAAAAAAAGAACATCCTGGTTAGTAGTACATACAGGGGATAGGTTACATTGTACATGAAAGAACTTCCTGGGTAGTAGTACGGACAGGGGACATAAAAAACAATGAAAAACATGGGTCACATGTTACTGTAGGGTTTCGCGGCATAGTAAATCAAAATTTTCTACGGATGCGAACAGAGGGAAGCCAAGATCTAATCTAGGAGATGCAAACAACGAGAGAGATTGGATTAGATCTTCATACCCTTAAGATTCGCACAGCGGAACGTTCGTCGGAACGTGGGTGATGTAGTCGTACTCGCTTCTCCTCCTCGCGATCCGATCCGATCTAGCACCACAAGTGGCGATGCCTCCGTGAGATGCACACGTGCGGCACCTCGACGTATCCTCCTTCCTTGGTCCAGCAAGTATGGTGGAGAGATGGGTTGGATTTACAACGCAACGGCGTGGTGCAATTGGTGGAGAATTTCTGCAGCAGGGCTTCGCCTACAAGCAGTCGGGAGGGAGAGAGGAGGGCAGCATGGCGGCTAGGGTTGGAGGGGAAGGTGTAGGGGGTTGGTGCGCCCCCAGCCCTCTATATATAGAGGGGTGGGCGCAGCCCTAGCCCCTCCCCCAAGCCAAGGCCGGCGGCCCCAAGGAGGAAGAGTGGGGGGCAAAGAAACCCCCCCCTTCTAGAAGCTCTATCTAGAGTTTAAACCTCTCTTGGTCGGCTGGGCCCTATGGGGCCTTGTGCCCCTGGCCCAATGCGGCCAGGGCACTCCCTCATAGGCCCATGCCCCCTCCCGGAAGGTGGGGCCACGTTGGTCCCCTTCCGTAAGGTTCTAGAAGCTTCCGGTACAATACCGATTAACCCGGAACAATTCCGAACTCCAAAAACTGCACTGTCTTATATGAATCTTATTCTCCGGACCACTCCGGAACCTCTCGTGATGTCCCGGATCCCATCGGAGACTCCGAACAAAAACTCATAAACCAATTATCCAATCTATCCTAGCGTCGAGACACGTTAAGTGTGTGACCCTGCGGGTTCGAGAATATGCAGACATGATCTTCTATCAATAATCAACAGCGGGGTCTGGAAACCCATATTGACTCCCACACATTCATCGATGATCATATCGGATGAACCACGATGCCAGGATTCAATCAATCCCATATATATATTCCCTTCGTCTCGCGATATTTTTACTTGCCCGAGATTTGATCGTCGGTACCGTCATACCTAGTTCAATCTCGTTCACAGCAAGTACTTTACTCGTTCCGTAATCCGATATCACTTCGTGATTAACTCCTTAACCACATGCTTGCAAGCGGTGTTGATATCGATTACCGAGTGGGCCCGAAGTATATCTCTCCGACTTGGGAGGGACAAATCCCATCTCGATACATACAACCCAACAGATACTTTCCGATCACCTGAGAGACACCTTTATGATCACCCTCTCATAGGATGACGTTTGATGACCTCAAAGCTTTCTTCCGATACCAGGGAGTTGTATTATCTCATGGTCTAAGGAATACAATATTTGACATAAGAAAAGCTTCGCAAAGACGAACACGATGACACGATCTAATTGCTTCGCTTAGTTTGGGTATGTCCATCATATCATTCTCCCAATGATATGATCTCATTATCAATTGACAACTCATGTCTATGGTTAGGAAACCTTAACCATCATTGATCAATGAGCTAGTCCATAGAGGCGTACTAGGGACACGGTGTTGTTCACAAACCACACAAGTATTAAAGTTTCCGCTTAATACAATTCTAGCATGGAATATAAACATTATCATGAACAAGAATTATAATAATAACATCTTTATTATTGCCTCTAGGGTATAATTCCAACAGTATCCCACTTGCACTAGAGTCAATAATCTAGTTTACATTTGGTAACAATCTCACACCCATGGCACTGAGGTGCTGATCATGTTTTGCACGCAGAAGAGGTTTAGTCAACGGATCTGCGACATTCAGATCTGTATGTACTTTGCTAATCTTCAGATCTCCATCTGCTATATAATCTCGGATTATATGAAACTTGCGGTTGATATGCTTGGTCTTTGGATGATATCTTGGTTCCTTAGCGAGTGCTATGGCGCCAGTGTTGTCACACAATATCTCCAGTGGGTCCAATGCACTTGGAACCACGCCAAGCTCAGTGATGAAGTTTCTGATCCAAACTCCTTCACTTGACGCTTCTGCAGCAGCCATGTATTCCGCTTCTACTGTAGATCCCGCGATCACGCTTTGCTTGCAGCTTCTCCAGCTCACAGCTCCTCCATTCAAAATATAAACGTATCCTGTTTGAGATTTGGAATCATCCTTGTCGGTGTCGAAACTAGCATCGACGTAACCTTTTACGACGAGTTGTTCATCACCCCCATAGACTAAGAACATTTCTTTAGTCCTATTTAGGTACTTTAGGATGTTCTTCACGGCTGTCCAGTGTTCCACTACTGGATCACTTTGATACCTGCTCGTCAAACTAAGAGCATTAGACACATCCGGTCTAGTACATAGCATGGCATACATGATAGAACCTATGGCCGAGGCATAAGGCACTTTGCTCATAGCTTCCCTATCATTTACCATAGCTGGACACTGAGCCTTGCTCAATATCTTACCTGACAACATAGGCACTGAACCTTTCTTTGCCTTATCCATTCTGAACCTTTTCAGAACTTTATCTAGGTATGTACTCTAGCTTAAAGCTATCAGGCGTCTTTGTCTATCTCTATAGATTTTGATGCCCAATATATAAGCAGCTTCACCTAGGTCTTTCATTGAAAAACACTTGTTCAAATAACTCTTCACATCGTTAAGCATGTTAATGTCATTTCCAATAATCAATATGTCATCCACATATAGTACCAGAAATGTCACCGAGCTCCCACTCACTTTCTTGTAGAAACAAGCTTCGTAGCAATTTGGAACAAATCCAAAGCTCTTGATCACTTGATCAAAACGAAGGTTCCAACTCCGAGATGCTTGCTTTAGTCCATAAATGGAACGCTCAAGCTTGCATACTTTATCAGCATCCTTAGGATCGACAAAACCTTCGGGTTGCATCATATACAACTCTTCATCAATGTTGCCATTGAGGAACGCAGTCTTGACATCCATCTGCCATATTTCATAATCATGAAACGCAGCAATTGCTAATAAAATCCGAATGGACTTAAACATCGCTACGGGAGAGAAAGTCTCATCGTAGTCAACACCTTGAACTTGTCGAAAACCTTTCGCGACAAGCCGTGCTTTATAGACAGTAACATTACCATCCGCGTCCGTTTTCTTCTTGAAGATCCATTTGCACTCAACGGCCTTTCGGTCGCTAGGAGGGTCCACCAAAGTCCATACTTGGTTTTCGCTCATGGATCCCAATTCGGATTTCATGGCCTCTAGCCATTTCTCAGAGTCTGGGCTCATCATCGCTTCCTCATAGTTCGAAGGCTCACTGTCATCTACTAACAAGACAGTTAAGACAGGGTTGCCGTACCACTCAGGAGGGGCACGCGACCTTATCGACCTGCGAGGTTCAGTAGCAGCATCGTCCGAAGCTTCATGATCCTTATCATTAGCTTCCTCTATTGTTGGTGCAGGCGGCACTGGAATAATTTCAGGTGCTGCGCTGTGGCATCCCGCAAAACCACTACTAGAAAATCACGTTGTTTTTGTGCATTGCATTGTCATCATCATGCATTGTTTGCCTAAAACTATTTTCGCAAAGCTTGTTTTGTTTTCTAAAACGCCCCGTCTTGTTTTCAAATTCAAACCCGGGTCTCCGGAATATTTTGTTTCGTCTAAACACATATTGCAAACGCCCCGTTTTAATTAAATAAAATGTTTAATTATTTTTGTGGGGCAGTCGAACGGGCCGAATGACCCGAACGACCACCCCAGAAAATACAACCAGTCCCACCTAAATCCCTAAGTCACCCAGCCCTAGTCTACCCACACCCCCTCCACCTCACCCCAACCAGTAGCAGCTCGCCACCTCTGCTTCCCTCTCTCCCTCTACCAATCCCTCGCTGCCACCTGTCCAACCCCCTCACCCCCACTCCTCTCCACCACACCACTCAATCCCCACCCACACAACACACCACACAGCACACCACACACGCGACGCCAACCCACACCGGATCCCACGCGCCGATCCCACCCCCACCCCCCGACGCACACGCTCTCTCCCCTGGCCCTCTCCTTCCCCCGCGTGGCCCTCTTCCCCACGACGCTCCCTTCCCGCCGCCGCTCACCTCCCCCGGCGCGCCGCCGCCACCCGACCCGAGCCCGCGACCGCGTCGCCGCCTCGCCCTCCTCCCCGTCGCGCGAGCAGCCCCCTCCCCGCTCGCCTTCGCCGGCCGTCAACCGCCGTTGGCGCGTCCCCGCCTCCGTCGGCGCGTTCCCCGCCTCCGACGCTCGCCGCCCCACCGCGCTCCTCCCCTCCGTCGAGCCCCGCCTCTTCGATCGCCCTCCACCGTCCGCCTCCGCCGCGGAAGACCCCACGTCCCGCGTCTGCCTCCCGCCGGTCGTCGCCCCCTTCGCCGGCGAGCCCCTCCTTCCTGCCGTCCTGCGCGCATCCCTGGCGAGCTCCGTCGACCCCGCCCCGGCCGGCCGCCTCGTCTGCTCTCCGCCGCCGATGCGCCCCTTCGTCGACCTCTGCTCCGACCCGCCGCAGGCCTGCCGCCGGCCTCGCCCAGTACCACTGCCCGCCCTCTACCGAACGCCTCCCGGCCTTCCTCCTCCCTCTCCCTGCGAGCACAACCCCGTCCTCTCTGGGCACGCCCTGGCCACCCCGCGCGTGGGGCTCTGTTCCGTTTCCTGTCATCTTCGGCTAAGGGAGTGTGCTCCTCTTTTCCCTGTACGTGTGCTCGACAGGGTGTTGATGTTTCTAGTCACAACGTCTGCGAATCATGTGGCGCCTTGTGACAACTTCCTCCCGGCGCTCCGTTTGTTTCACAACGACAGTGCCGAAGACCAAGGCCAAGTACCTTGCTGAGATTGTCAAGCGTATGAGGTTTCCGATGCACAACACCGACAAGAACGACAAGTGGCGAGGTAATCTGAAGTATGCCCGGCAAGGACGGACCGGTATCAACTTCATCATGGGACACGAAGGCCTCCTTCACGGAACGCCATGACCTCCTTCCCGGATCCGATGACGCGAAGCCTCGATCCCGGCGACCCGACCAAGACCCGGACCCCGATGACACCATGATCCCCGCTACAGAATGACAAGGTCGTTGGAGAGACATCGACAAGATCTACCGCCGCGACCCCGAACCAAAGACCGATCCCGTACCCGATGCCGCGCCAAGATCTCCGAGAAACCCCGGTACCGGACAAGTTCGCCATCGACCTCGAGAACGCCTACACGGAACGGCAAGATCGCCCCACGGAATCCGAAGCGCGGACCCGACAAGATCGGCACGGCGACAAGAACGACAGCGACCAGGAAAGTCCGATGCGCCCCCGGCGCCGAACCAAGTCCTGCTTCCCGGATGCCGAGGTCACCGACACAGAACAACAAGATCTACTTCGCGGACACCGTGCGACAAGATCTACCCCGATCCGTCGAACCCTAAACCCTGAGACCGACCCCGAACCCCGGAACCAAGACCGTCGAGACCCCTAAAGTGTGACCCTTATTCGAACCTCTATTTTATAAATGTTATATATAAAACCTGTTGCATATTAAATTGTTCATGCATGCATATTGTTGTGTGGTTTGGGGGCCTTATGCCGATTCACCTTATAATTAAATATGGGGCCCATATGCAGGCAAATCTAGTCGTATATTGGCCTCATTTAAATCTGGGTAGCGAACCGGTAACTTATCTTGCCTTGTTAAACAACATTTAAATTGGGGGGTAGCTAAATAACATGAATCATCTAATTAATTGTCGGGACCCCGGTTCCACCTAATATGACCTAATTGCACCGCACCTTTGCCATGTCATGCATCATACATGCATCATGCCGATCTTTTGCCGTAGTATTAAATATTGCATCCGGTGTTTCTTCTAGTGTTTTGCTTCTTCGCGGATAAGGCCGATGAGTTGATGTGAGCTTCGCCCCGATCTTCGGATGAACCTTCGACAATGTTTTCAGGCGAGCATCTCCCCCTTTCTACCTATCTTACTTTTATAGTATTTACTCCCTCCTGTTGATCTATTGCTATCTGTGTTGCGATGCTTTAGTTTCCGTACCTGGATATACCGTGCAGCCCTATATTGCCTTGGACACATCCTATCACCTGTTGTTTGGTAGATAGTTGGACTTGCGCGTCGTAGCCGCTTGCTCAAGTGCTGTTGCGTGTCGTCCAGTGCCACAGTTGTTGATGTATTGCCGCATGTTGTTGTTGGAGGTGATCATAGTTGTACTTATCGTTCACTTTAATTCCTGTTTAACAACTAAAATTGAAGTAAGCAGAGGCATCGGTGGGTGATAGATAATATTTGGTTTCCGAACGCCCACTTGTGTCCCGTAGGACCCCGAGTACTTGATACCTGTTCCTTGTTTTATCGCGCTATCCACATCCGGGAGGTATATGGGACCCCCCTGAGCCAGAGCTTGATTCAGTCTTATTTCTTGGGGCCACAAACTAGTTTGAGGTTTTATTTACTATCCTGTACTTATGCCATGCTACTGCTTTATTTACGATTGTGCGAGGAGCACACTGTACTGTTTAGGTTAGCGGAGTGTTTTCGCGGTATCGACAAGCCCAGCCACACTTTCGGGTTCCCAGTCGTTTACAGCCATTGTCGCAAACCTTGAGTCCGTCTCGGAGTCAGCTGGCTTCGTTGCGGGTCTACTCAATGGGGTGGCCCCCTGAAATATTTCTGAATCCTGTGATTGCTTTGTCGTGAAGGCCTCGTTGGGTTTTGATTTGGTTTTTCCGAGGTTGATCGAGTGTGTGTTGCTATTGGTGCACCCCGGCCGGGTAAAACTTTCTGAAAGCCGTGTCCGCGGTTATGGACGACTTGGAGCACAGTATCTCGACCATAGACAAGCATAACTAAAGTTTATTGCTATAAATTTGACTTTATAATGACTAGTAATCCGCTTCACTATAATGGAATGGCTAATTAATACTGCCCACAATTGCTTGTTTGGAGTGTCGCTTGCGACCATTGTACCTGACTAGTAAGTATGACAACTACAACGGAATGGCTAAATAAAAGTACCAACAACTGCTGGGTTTTGGGTTATCTCATGCTAAATGTATCTGACTAGTAAGTGTTGCCACTATAACGGAATGGTTAACTAAAAGTGCCCACTGCTTACTTTATCAGGATGATTATCTAAACCTGACTAGTAATTGCTGCAACGATAACTGCATAAGTAAAACTGCCAACTGTGTGAGTTCCTCGGTTGACTTCCTCGTTCGGTCTCGAGGGGGAAACACCAGGATGGGTTTGTTTGGTGTTAGGTTCAGGTCGGTTCCGAATAGGTCTTTCTTACCCCTATCTGATAACCGCCAGTTGTATCGAGTCTCTATAGGTTGTTTAGTGCATGCTGCCGCTGCCGCTTCAGTCCACCATACCTATGTAGGCGAGGACCGCCGAATTCTAGTCTCGCCGTGTACTGGCCTCAGTACTGACGCTCCTCTTTTTCCTTTGCCCTTTGTCGGCACCCTTTTGTTTAAGCAGGTTTTGAGATCGACGTCGTTAGCAGGGTTACCCTTCCGGCTTGGCCTGGGCAGGGTTATGGACGCCATTGGTTATTCTTCAGGGCTCTTAGCCCCATTTGCATCTTGTCCGTAGCTGGACGCTCTATCGTTTTAAAGGTGATTTGGATCTTTGTATATTATATCTGTATTCTTGACTCTTTTGAGTCGCTGTTATATATATCTGTTCTGTGGGTCCCATCGAGGACTGTTGTGTAATGTTATTACTTCGTTTTCCACCCGCACGAAAGTGCCTGGTGGGCACCTTTGAATCGTTTCTATGCGGGTTTGGCGGGTTTCGCTAAAACTTGCATAGGGTCGATTCTGAGGGTGTTACAGAGTGGTATCAGAGCTCAGCAGTTGCGATACCCCACAAGTCCAGCCTGAAGGATAACCTAGCTAACGGCCGAAGTAGAGTGTCAAAACTATTTTTGCAAAAACGGTTGGATAGTTCTGATTAGGTCTGATTTTACTCCTTACCCCTCTGTTGTTCTCCTCTTACCTCTACGTGTTTTGAATCCGCTCTCGTCTCTTTCTTCGAGTCCAGGAATTCTCGTGGTGGGGTTTCCGTCGTACCTTCAGGGTTTCGCTTCCTCCTTTGGTAACGGTGTTGCTACATCTGGTCTTCATGCTATCCGAGGAATCCTTCGTCTGATGGACTTCTCTTTGTTCCTTCTCGTGCCTTCCGGTGTTTTCCGACGCGACGACGTCATCTACGCCAGATCCGATGCAGAGTCTGCATCACTACTTTGTTTCAGAACCTCGCTTGTCGAGATCTTCAGTCTGATTCCGAGAATGGTTGCACGCTTTTCCACTGATTGTGCAGAGTAATAGTTTGGGTGCGTGATGGATTGGCCCCCATGCCGACTACCCCTTCTATTCGCTTTTGTACATTGAAGTGGATGAGAATGCATCGGTTCCCTCTCCCTACCGGAGTTAGGGGTGGCTTATTTGTTGATGCCTCTACCTTCGCCTTCTTGTCCCGGAGTGTCCTTCCAACGATCACGGACAACGACCTCTTGTTAGTGGTGTCGCGAAGATCTACGCGAAGCGAGAAGACGCAAATCGCCGACCTTCTTTCCGGTACCATGAGGCGGATCTCGAGGGCGAGATCCATTGTTAGTGGTGTCGAATTGTGGCATCCCGCAAAACCACTACTAGAAAATCGCGTTGTTTTTGTGCATTGCATCGTCATCATCATGCATTGTTTGCCTAAAACTATTTTCGCAAAGCTTGTTTTGTTTTCTAAAACGCCCCGTCTTGTTTTCAAATTCAAACCCGGGTCTCCGGAATATTTTGTTTTGTCTAAACACAGATTGCAAACGCCCCGTTTTAATTAAATAAAATGTTTAATTATTTTTGTGGGGCAGTCGAACGGGCCGAATGACCCGAACGACCACCCCAGAAAATACAACCAGTCCCACCTAAATCCCTAAGTCACCCAGCCCTAGTCTACCCACACCCCCTCCACCTCACCCCAACCAGTAGCAGCTCGCCACCTCTGCTTCCCTCTCTCCCTCTACCAATCCCTCGCTGCCACCTGTCCAACCCCCTCACCCCCACTCCTCTCCACCACACCACTCAATCCCCACCCACACAACACACCACACAGCACACCACACACGCGACGCCAACCCACACCGGATCCCACGCGCCGATCCCACCCCCCCCGACGCACACGCTCTCTCCCCTGGCCCTCTCCTTCCCCCGCGTGGCCCTCTTCCCCACGACGCTCCCTTCCCGCCGCCGCTCACCTCCCCCGGCGCGCCGCCGCCGCCCGACCCGAGCCCGCGACCGCGTCGCCGCCTCGCCCTCCTCCCCGTC
This sequence comes from Avena sativa, assembly GCA_916181665.1. Classification (NCBI taxonomy): domain Eukaryota; kingdom Viridiplantae; phylum Streptophyta; class Magnoliopsida; order Poales; family Poaceae; genus Avena; species Avena sativa. The sequence continues at coordinate 260,941,662 of OV702284.1, read as the reverse complement.
GCGCGAGCAGCCCCCTCCCCGCTCGCCTTCGCCGGCCGTCAACCGCCGTCGGCGCGTCCCCGCCTCCGTCGGCGCGTTCCCCGCCTCCGACGCTCGCCGCCCCACCGCGCTCCTCCCCTCCGTCGAGCCCCGCCTCTCCGGTCGCCCTCCACCGTCCGCCTCCGCCGCGGAAGACCCCACGTCCCGCGTCTGCCTCCCGCCGGTCGTCGCCCCCTTCGCCGGCGAGCCCCTCCTTCCCGCCGTCCTGCGCGCATCCCCGGCGAGCTCCGTCGACCCCGCCCCGGCCGGCCGCCTCGTCTGCTCTCCGCCGCCGATGCGCCCCTTCGTCGACCTCTGCTCCGACCCGCCGCAGGCCTGCCGCCGGCCTCGCCCAGTACCACCGCCCGCCCTCTACCGAACGCCTCCCGGCCTTCCTCCTCCCTCTCCCTGCGAGCACGACCCTGTCCTCTCTGGGCACGCCCTGGCCACCCCGCGCGTGGGGCTCTGTTCCGTTTCCTGTCATCTTCGGCTAAGGGAGTGTGCTCCTCTTTTCCCTGTACGTGTGCTCGACAGGGTGTTGATGTTTCTAGTCACAACGTCTGCGAATCATGTGGCGCCTTGTGACAACTTCCTCCCGGCGCTCCGTTTGTTTCACAACGACAGTGCCGAAGACCAAGGCCAAGTACCTTGCTGAGATTGTCAAGCGTACGAGGTTTCCGATGCACAACACCGACAAGAACGACAAGTGGCGAGGTAATCTGAAGTATGCCCGGCAAGGGCGGACCGGTATCAAGATCTTCATCATGGGACACGAAGGCCTCCTTCACGGAACGCCATGACCTCCTTCCCGGATCCGATGACGCGAAGCCTCGATCCCGGCGACCCGACCAAGACCCGGACCCCGATGACACCATGATCCCCGCTACAGAATGACAAGGTCGTTGGAGAGACATCGACAAGATCTACTGCCGCGACCCCGAACCAAAGACCGATCCCGTACCCGATGCCGCGCCAAGATCTCCGAGAAACCCCGGTACCGGACAAGTTCACCATCGACCTCGAGAACGCCTACACGGAACGGCAAGATCGCCCCACGAAATCCGAAGCGCGGACCCGACAAGATCGGCACGACGACAAGAACGACAGCGACCAGGAAAGTCCGATGCGCCCCCAGCGCCGAACCAAGTCCTGCTTCCCGGATGCCGAGGTCACCGACACAGAACAACAAGATCTACTTCGCGGACACCGTGCGACAAGATCTACCCCGATCCGTCGAACCCTAAACCCTGAGACCGACCCCGAACCCCGAAACCAAGACCGTCGAGACCCCTAAAGTGTGACCCTTATTCGAACCTCTATTTTATAAATGTTATATATAAAACCTGTTGCATATTAAATTGTTCATGCATGCATATTGTTGTGTGGTTTGGGGGCCTTATGCCGATTCACCTTATAATTAAATATGGGGCCCATATGCGGGCAAATCTAGTCGTATATTGGCCTCATTTAAATCTGGGTAGCGAACCGGTAACTTATCTTGCCTTGTTAAACAACATTTAAATTGGGGGGTAGCTAAATAACATGAATCATCTAATTAATTGTCGGGACCCCGGTTCCACCTAATATGACCTAATTGCACTGCACCTTTGCCATGTCATGCATCATACATGCATCATGCCGATCTTTTGCCGTAGTATTAAATATTGCATCCGGTGTTTCTTCTAGTGTTTTGTTTCTTCACGGATAAGGCCAATGAGTTGATGTGAGCTTCGCCCCGATCTTCGGATGAACCTTCGACAATGTTTTCAGGCGAGCATCTCCCCCTTTCTACCTATCTTACTTTTATAGTATTTACTCCCTCCTGTTGATCTATTGCTATCTGTGTTGCGATGCTTTAGTTTCCGTACCTGGATATACCGTGCAGCCCTATATTGCCTTGGACACATCCTATCACCTGTTGTTTGGTAGATAGTTGGACTTGCGCGTCGTAGCCGCTTGCTCAAGTGCTGTTGCGTGTCGTCTAGTGCCACAGTTGTTGATGTATTGCCGCATGTTGTTGTTGGAGGTGATCATAGTTGTACTTATCGTTCACTTTAATTCCTGTTTAACAACTAAAATTGAAGTAAGCAGAGGCATCGGTGGGTGATAGATAATATTTGGTTTCCGAACGCCCACTTGTGTCCCGTAGGACCCCGAGTACTTAATACCTGTTCCTTGTTTTATCGCGCTATCCACATCCGGGAGGTATATGGGACCCCCCTGAGCCAGAGCTTGATTCAGTCTTATTTCTTGGGGCCACAAACTAGTTTGAGGTTTTATTTACTATCCTGTACTTATGCCATGCTACTGCTTTATTTACGATTGTGCGAGGAGCACACTGTACTGTTTAGGTTAGCGGAGTGTTTTCGCGGTATCGACAAGCCCAGCCACACTTTCGGGTTCCCAGTCGTTTACAGCCATTGTCGCAAACCTTGAGTCCGTCTCGGAGTCAGCTGGCTTCGTTGCGGGTCTACTCAATGGGGTGGCCCCCTGAAATATTTCGGAATCCTGTGATTGCTTTGTCGTGAAGGCCTCGTTGGGTTTTGATTTGGTTTTTCCGAGGTTGATCGAGTGTGTGTTGCTATTGGTGCACCCCGGCCGGGTAAAACTTTCTGAAAGCCGTGTCCGCGGTTATGGACGACTTGGAGCACAGTATCTCGACCATAGACAAGCATAACTAAAGTTTATTGCTATAAATTTGACTTTATAATGACTAGTAATCCGCTTCACTATAATGGAATGGCTAATTAATACTGCCCACAATTGCTTGTTTGGAGTGTCGCTTGCGACCATTGTACCTGACTAGTAAGTATGACAACTACAACGGAATGGCTAAATAAAAGTACCAACAACTGCTGGGTTTTGGGTTATCTCATGCTAAATGTATCTGACTAGTAAGTGTTGCCACTATAACGGAATGGTTAACTAAAAGTGCCCACTGCTTACTTTATCAGGATGATTATCTAAACCTGACTAGTAATTGCTGCAACGATAACTGCATAAGTAAAACTGCCAACTGTGTGAGTTCCTCGGTTGACTTCCTCGTTCGGTCTCGAGGGGGAAACACCAGGATGGGTTTGTTTGGTGTTAGGTTCAGGTCGGTTCCGAATAGGTCTTTCTTACCCCTATCTGATAACCGCCAGTTGTATCGAGTCTCTATAGGTTGTTTAGTGCATGCTGCCGCTGCCGCTTCAGTCCACCATACCTATGTAGGCGAGGACCGCCGAATTCTAGTCTCGCCGTGTACTGGCCTCAGTACTGACGCTCCTCTTTTTCCTTTGCCCTTTGTCGGCACCCTTTTGTTTAAGCAGGTTTTGAGATCGACGTCGTTAGCAGGGTTACCCTTCCGGCTTGGCCTGGGCAGGGTTATGGACGCCATTGGTTATTCTTCAGGGCTCTTAGCCCCATTTGCATCTTGTCCGTAGCTGGACGCTCTATCGTTTTAAAGGTGATTTGGATCTTTGTATATTATATCTGTATTCTTGACTCTTTTGAGTCGCTATTATATATATCTGTTCTGTGGGTCCCATCGAGGACTGTTGTGTAATGTTATTACTCCGTTTTCCACCCGCACGAAAGTGCCTGGTGGGCACCTTTGAATCGTTTCTATGCGGGTTTGGCGGGTTTCGCTAAAACTTGCATAGGGTCGATTCTGAGGGTGTTACACGCTACTCTCCAACTCAAGAGAAGGTTCAACAACCTCGTCTAGCTCTACTTTCCTCCCACTCACTTCTTTCGAGAGAAACTCCTTCTCAAGAAAGGAACCGTTCTTTGCGACAAACACTTTGCCTTCGGTTCTGTTATAGAAGGTATACCCAATAGTTTCCTTAGGGTATCCTATGAAGACGCATTTCTCCGCTTTGGGTTCGAGCTTGTCCGGCATCAACTTCTTGACGTAAGCTTCGCATCCCCAAACTTTAAGAAACGACAACTTAGGTTTAGCACCAAACCACAGTTCATACGGTGTCGTCTCAACGGATTTAGATGGTGCCCTATTTAAAGTGAATGCAGCGGTTTCTAATGCATAACCCCAAAATGATAACGGCAAATCAGTAAGAGACATCATCGATCGGACCATATCTAATAAGGTTCGATTCCGGAGTTCAGACACACCATTGCGCTGTGGTGTTCTGGGTGGCGTGAGTTGCGAAACAATTCCACTTGGTTTAAGATGCGTGAGAAAATCATAACTCAAATATTCACCTCCACGATCGGATCGTAGAAACTTAATCTTTCTGTTACGATGGTTCTCCACTTCATTCTGAAATTCTTTGAACTTTTCAAACGTTTCAGATTTATGTTTCATTAAATAGATATACCCATATCTACTTAAGTCATCGGTAAAAGTGAGAAAATAGTGATATCCACCGCGCGTCGAAACACTCATCGGTCCGCATACATCGGTATGTATGATTTTCAACAAGTCCGTTGCTCGCTCCATCATACCGGAGAACGGGGTTTTGATCATCTTGCCCATGAGGCATGGTTCGCATGTGTCAAATGATTCAAAATCAAGAGACTCCAAAAGTCCATCAGAATGGAGTTTCTTCATGCGCTTTACACCAATATGACCTAGACGACAGTGCCACAAATAAGTAGTATTATCACTATCTACTTTGCATCTCTTAGCCTCAATGTTATGGATGTGTGTTTCATCCCTTTCGAGATTTAGAAGAAATAAACCATTCACAATAGGTGCATGACCATAAAAGATGTTACTCATATAAATAGAACAACCATTATTCTCCGATTTAAATGAATAACCGTCTTGCAATAACCAAGATCCAGAAATAATGTTCATGCTCAACGCAGGCACATAATAACACTTATTAAGGTTTAAAACTAATCCCGAAGGTAAAACTAAGGAGAGCGTGCCGACGGACATCACATCAACTCTTGATCCGTTGCCAACGCGCATCGTCACCTCATCCCTCGCAAGCCGCCGTCTATTCCGTAGCTCCTGTTTCGAGTTACAAATATTAGCAACTGAACCGGTATCAAATACCCAGGCACTACAACGAGGGCTAGTAAGGAAAACATCAATAAGATGTATATCAAATATACCTTTGATGGTGCCAGCCTTCTTGTCCGCTAAGTACTTCGGACAGTTGCGCTTCCAGTGACCCTTGTCCTTGCAATAGAAGCACTCAGTGTCCGGTTTAGGACCAGACTTGAGCTTCTTCTCAGCAGGGGCAACGCGCTTGCCGCCGCCTTTCTTGAAGGGATTCCTTGCACCCTTACCTTTCTTGAAGGTGGGGGGATTGTTGACCATCAACACATGATTATTCTTTTTGATGTTCACCTCCGCTACTTTCATCTTAGCAAAGAGCTCAGTGATCATATCAGTGGAACCAATCTGATTGTGATCAACTACAAAACTTTTGTAGCTAGGAGTGTCAATCTTGAGCTCCTCTGGAATCTTGCAGTCCAGTTGCTCAAGGCGTTGAGTGTAGCCCGTCATCTCAATGGCGTGCTCACTAACGGAACTTCCTTCCTCCATCTTGTAGTCAAAGAATTTCTTAGAGATCTCATATCTCTCAGAACGGGCTTGAGTATGAAACATGTTTTTCAGCTCCTCGAGAATCTCAAAGGGCCCAGCGAACTCCTCAAAATGATTTTGAAGATCCGATTCCATAGCATACAACATGGCGATCTTAATCAAATCATAATCATCCTTGCGCGACTGATAAACAACTTTTTCATCAGCCGGCGCATCTATAGTAGGGGCGTCACCTAGCGCTTTCTCAAGGACATAGTCCTTTTGTCCGCCAGCGAGAATGATTCTCAGAATGCGGAACCATTTGGTGAAGTTAGACCCATTGTTTCTAAGTTTTTCTATCTCAGCAAAAACGTTGAAGTTGAAGTTGGACTTGGCCATGTGATCTACAGTATTTGCAAGTACAATTTAGACTATGTTCATGATAAATAGTTCAACTTAATCAAATTACTAGATGAACTCCCACTAAATTCAACATCCCTCAAGTTGTTTAGTGAACACGATCCAAATTCACCACACCTAATCCGATCATCACGAGAAGAGATGTGGTTTCAATGGTGGACAACGAAGTGTCGATCATATCATTCATATGACTCATGCTTAACCTTTCGGTTCTTGTGTTCCGAGACCATGTCTGTACATGCTAGGCTCGTCAAGTTAGACCCAAGTATTTCCGCGTGTGCAAAACTGGCTTGCACCCGTTGTATGTGAGCGTAGAGTCTATAGCACCCGATCATCACGTGATGCTTGGACACGACGAACTTTCGCAACGGTGCATACTTGGGGAGAACATAGTTTTTATCTTGATCTTTAAGTGAGGAATCATCTTATAATGCTACCGTCGCGATCCAAGCATAATAAGATACATAAAAGGATAAACATCACATGCATATAACTTTATGTGACATGGTATAGCCAATCTTCGCGCAATGATCTCCATCTTGTGCGTTCCGGCATGATCTCCATCACTCCACCATGATTGCCTCCACCACGAATAGCAACTACAACTATTGCTAACTACTTAGCGATAAAGTAAAGCTATTACATGGCGTATAAGAAGTTGACTCGCAGGTCATACACAATTATAAAGACAACCATATGGCTCCTGCCGGTTGTGTACTCATCGACATGCAAGTCGTGAAACATTACAAAACATGATCATCGCATACAATATACACATCACATCTTGTGCCATACCATATCACAGAAAACACTCCCTGCAAAAACAAGTTAGACGTCTCTACTTTGTTGTTGCATGTTTTACGTGGCTTATGGGAGTAGATGCTAAGAACGATTCTTACCTACGGAAAGCCACAACGGTGATATTATGGTTGCCAAACTCCGGTGTTAATCCCATGACAACTATAGTGAGAGAAACTGACATCCACCAGCCGCATGTGTGGAACAAGCCACACGTCAAGTGCAGAGCCGGTCTCGCGAACGACGTCGCGTAAGGTTGGCCTGGACCGCTTCAATCTCACTATCCCGCGTCATAAGAAGAACACAAACAAGAGGCTTGCAACAGAAAACATCAACGCCCGCAACAACCATGTTGCGTTCTACTCGTGAAACACATCTACGCATAGATCTAGCTCTGATACCACTGTAGGGTTTCGCGGCATAGTAAATCAAAATTTTCTACGGATGCGAACAGAGGGAAGCAAAGATCTAATCTACGAGATGCAAACAACGAGAGAGATTGGATTAGATCTTCATACCCTTGAAGATTCGCACAGCGGAACGTTCGTCGGAACGTGGGTGATGTAGTCGTACTCGCTTCTCCTCCTCGCGATCCGATCCGATCTAGCACCACAAGTGGCGATGCCTCCGTGAGATGCACACGTGCGGCACCTCGACGTATCCTCCTTCCTTGGTCCAGCAAGTATGGTGGAGAGATGGGTTGGATCTACAACGCGATGGCGCGGTGCAATTGGTGGAGAATTTCTGCAGCAGGGCTTCGCCTACAAGCAGTCGGGAGGGAGAGAGGAGGGCAGCAGGGCGGCTAGGGTTGGAGGGGAAGGTGTAGGGGGTTGGTGCGCCCCCAGCCCTCTATATATAGAGGGGTGGGCGCAGCCCTAGCCCCTCCCCCAAGCCAAGGCCGGCGGCCCCAAGGAGGAAGAGTGGGGGGCAAGGAAATCCCCCCCTTCTAGAAGCTCTATCTAGAGTTTAAACCTCTCTTGGCCGGCTGGGCCCTATGGGGCCTTGTGCCCCTGGCCCAATGCGGCCAGGGCACTCCCTCATAGGCCCATGCCCCCTCCCGGAAGGTGGGGCCACGTTGGTCCCCTTCCGTAAGGTTCTAGAAGCTTCCGGTACAATACTGATTAACCCGGAACAATTCCGAACTCCAAAAACTGCACTGTCTTATATGAATCTTATTCTCCGGACCACTCCGGAACCTTTCGTGATGTCCCGGATCCCATCTGAGACTCCGAACAAAAACTCATAAACCAATTATCCAATCTATCCTAGCGTCGAGACACGTTAAGTGTGTGACCCTGCGGGTTCGAGAATATGCAGACATGATCTTCTATCAATAATCAACAGCGGGGTCTGGAAACCCATATTGACTCCCACACATTCATCGATGATCATATCGGATGAACCACGATGCCAGAATTCAATCAATTGCATATATATATTCCCTTCGTCTCGCGATATTTTTACTTGCCCGAGATTTGATCGTCGGTACCGTCATACCTAGTTCAATCTCGTTCACAGCAAGTACTTTACTCGTTCCGTAATCCGATATCACTTTGTGATTAACTCCTTAACCACATGCTTGCAAGCGGTGTTGATATCGATTACCGAGTGGGCCCGAAGTATATCTCTCCGACTTGGGAGGGACAAATCCTATCTCGATACATACAACCCAACAGATACTTTCCGATCACCTGAGAGACACCTTTATGATCACCCTCTCATAGGATGACGTTTGATGACCTCAAAGCTTTCTTCCGATACCAGGGAGTTGTATTATCTCATGGTCTAAGGAATACAACATTTGACATAAGAAAAGCTTCGCAAAGACGAACACGATGACACGATCTAATTGCTTTGCTTAGTTTGGGTCTGTCCATCATATCATTCTCCAAATGATATGATCTCATTATCAATTGACAACTCATGTCTATGGTTAGGAAACCTTAACCATCATTGATCAATGAGCTAGTCCATAGAGGCGTACTAGGGACACGGTGTTGTTCACAAACCACACAAGTATTAAAGTTTCCGCTTAATGCAATTCTAGCATGGAATATAAACATTATCATGAACAAGAATTATAATAATAACATCTTTATTATTGCCTCTAGGGTATAATTCCAACAGTTACCTACTTTTAACACCAGAGAAAATAACATCATGGTTAGTGGTAGAGGAAAACACATGGATAACATGGTAGTATTTTATTTTCTCTACTACTGTCCCTCATCAGGTCAGGTGTGCAGAAAGGTGTTGCACTGTCATGTGAAGACAATGGTTCCGATGGTGAGATTCAGTCGACGCCGGAATAGTTTCCTCCAAACACTCCATTCCTTGGGATGAATTTTGATTCACGTGAAGCTGCACTCGCACATTACAACAAAGCTTAGGTGGGAGGCCAAGCCAGAAAAGGAAGAAGAGTGGCTGGTGTCTAAAAAAGCCGCTTCCGCCTAATTGCAGTGTCTGCAATGAAACTGATCATGATGCGCAGAACTGTCCAGTTGGGATGGAAAATCCGAAAAATATCCTCTATTGTCCATATTCCAGTAGGAAAAAGCTTGGAGATTTGTCTGTTACATTTAAATTTAGTACTCCCTCCGTCCCAAAATAGATGTCTCAAATTTGTCAAAATTTGAATGAATCTAGACACTATTTAGTATATAGATTCATCAAAATTTTGAAAAACCTAAGACATCTATTCTTGGACGGAGGGAGTAATGAGTACGGAAAAAATGTTGTTTGTTTATTGTGTGGATGTTAGTTGAGCTATCCATTCCGAAAATGATGTAATTAAAAAAATATTTAACAGCTACATTAACTTCGTGTGCTATCGATGAACTATTGTGTTTTAGGATGTAACAGACCGATTTTTTTTGTTTGGTCTCATTTGAATTCTAGGATGTAGCCTTTGTACTATAGAAGTTGAATTTACTGTTGCTCCAATCTTTGCTCTTTTATTATGACGTACTAACCTAGATTGATAGATCTGTGAAAATTTTAAATTTTGATGGATGGTTCTAAAATCTGTTGCTAACATCTGAATTCTGAACTCTTATGTGCCAAACTGGTACATGCTTGTTTGTTTCTCTCAGTGTATGCATAAATAGGCAGTGTGTTGTGCTTGTGTTTCAAAATTCAAGTTGCAGGGAGAAGCATGAGAAAAGTTTAAAAAAAGCACGTCATCATGAACACCAAAGGCTATATTTACTTCGTGTGCTATCCGTCGACTATTTGTATTCTAGGATTGAACATACTGAAAATAAAAGTTTGGTTTCATTTCTATTCTAGGAGGTAGCAGACAAGTAGGTACTTTATTGGTTGTACTATAAAAGTTCAGCCCAAGATATTCTGGTTACATCGTTTGACCAAAAACTTGAGAAACTAAAAAACTAGTTACATCAAAACCAATGTGTCACATCCAAAATCTCAAATACATCTACAAAGTCAGGGGATATAGATGTTACAGCTAGTTTCTGAAGTAAATCTGAAGCACATCCAAAAACTAGTTACATCAAACCAAATTTTCGCATCCAAATATCTGAAGTACATCTACTAGAGGTCAGGGGAAGACATGTTATAGCTAGCTTCCGAAGTAAAATGGATGTAACACATCATCTACTAGGTACTAGCATGGATCCAGGGCACACAAACAAGCACATCCGCTACATCCAAAAGAACTCGGAGGCTGTAACCAGCACGTACCTTGCTAGAGGGATGTTACCGTGGGCACAAGGATGTAGTCGACGCACAAAGAAAGGTAGCCTGGTGCATGAAGGATGTGGCCTGGTGGGCGAGGATGTGTCCGGGGGCACGAGGATGTATCCGATGGCGCGAGGGTGGAGCCGGTGCTCGGGGATGTCGTGGGGGCCCGAGGATGTGGCCAGAGGCCCGAGAATGTCGCCGGTGGCACGAGGATGTGGCTGGATGCTTGCGTATGTAGCCGAGCGGCGCGAGGGATGTGCCGCGCAACTCGACGATGTGGCCGGAGACCCGACAATGCGGCCGGCGACGTGACGATGCGGGGCGGCAACGCAGCCGCGCGAGGATGCTGCAGGATCCGCCGGGGATGTAGCCACCACCCCGATAGAGAGCCTCCTACCTTGATGGGATCTGTGGGGGAAATCGCTGGAGCCCGCCGGGATTTGGGGCCAGGATATGAAGAATGTGGGCATTTCTCTATCTCTCTCTCCAACGAGGTCCGGCCCCGCATAACTTCCGGTTTGCTACGGGGACTTGGGATACACGTCGCTGCGGGCGGGCCCTCGTGCCCCGCTTGTTGTAGGCCGATGGATGGAGATCGCGCGGTCAGACGACCGACCTCGCTGGAAGCTAGATCTAGGTCAACAGTTAGATAGAAATCACCTTTACTATTTCTCATTCAACTGAGAATTTCTTAAGTCTCAATAATCTAAAGAAATTGCAACCGTTTGTTAAAAAAAAGTGCAACCGGTTTTAATTGCACTTTCCTAGTAGAAAAATGCAATTGCAATTTTCTATCAGAAAAGTGCAATCAAAACGAGTTGCGCATTTCTCAAGTGATTAAGACTTAAGAAAATCTCAATCCAACGAGACATAGACAATCGTAGAAAATAAAAACATCATATAGCACTTGAAATTACAGAAAACACATCTCGTGCTGTTGTGTGTCGTCGTCCTCTTCACACACCTCAGTTACAAAAGTAACAAATCCATATCGTAACAATAAACATCATTGGTCCTTCTCGGTGTACAGATACGAAAATCGACGGCACTACGGCCATCAACAATTATAGGCCTGAACTAAGAATACAGCATGCTTAATTTGTTACGAAGGTTGCCAAGCACTGCCCTAAATTCCATCCTAATAATAGTAAAAATAGCCTTGTGCAGCACCTTGTTCAACGTAAATATTCCAATCTAGCAGCAACATCCGGCGCAAACTTCCTAAGCAGCGGCTTCCCCGCCATGCAAGCCCCGGCCAGGACTCCCCCAGCTAGGCCGTGGACGGCCATCGACCGCAGGCCGGCCGGGAGGGCGTAGACCGCGCCGGCGGCAGCCGCCCCGGACACGGTGTTAACCCAGTCATCCCTTCCGTCGCGTAGGGAGCGGACGGCGCTCTCCGTGCCGGCGAATAGGAACCCGGCCAAGGCGAGCCGGTTGCCGAGCTTCCTGCCGACGGAGCCGGCCTCGTTGAGGGCGCGGTTGACGCGCAGCTTCGCCGACTCCCCACGCTCCGCCGCCGCGATCCCGCGGAAGGTGCCGAGCGCCCCGCCGGCCAGGGACCCGGTGCAGAAGCCGATGCCGGTGTAGAAGGTGAGGTTCTCGCCCACGCTGCGGTGCGTCCGGAACGCGTCCTCCTGGAAGAGGAACTCGGGCGAGGTGGGCAGGTCGTAGATCGCCTTTATCTGGGGCTTCAGCGGATTGTGCAGCTGGTAAAGACGGCGGCGTGTGTCGACGGTCGCTTCGTCGTCGTGCGCCATGAGATCGGGACCGAGGTCCGGGCGTAGCGTGTCGTGCGCCATACGTACTCGAGGGGAATAGTTTTGCAATCAACGACGTGGGAGAGCTTGGCGTTATTTATGGCTGTAAATATCTAGCTAGCGGGATCGAATCCGGCCGGCCCCGACTTGTGCAACAAGTCGGACTAGTGGTATCCTACGCCGTATACAACTAAGAGCAAGGTCAAGGTTAGAGTCAATTTAACAGCTAACATGTATAAATAGCTAGAATAAAAATATTTTACTTTAGGGTGGTGCTACATGTCTTCGGATCAAAACTTCTGATCCCCGGATCCTCCTGCTAACATGTATCCCTTTTAATTCTCATTTTTGCTACATACTGGCCGTCTTTTGCTATACTGTAGCAAAAACGGTTCGTCTATGAGACAAAATAAAAAAGATAGATCTCGCGGGAGACCTTGTCGGAGACTATGTAGCATAATATTTGGGCTAATGTAGTAAAACTGACTTCATTAGAGACCTCGCCAGATACCAGGTAGCAAGAAATTTGCGCTATTTTAGCAAAATCAGAAAAATAGAGGTAGCAATATAATTATGCGAATGTAGCAAAAAGCTGAGTTTGCTGGATACATCGTCGAAGATGTCGTAGCAAAAACTTGTAGCAAAATAAATATGTCATTGTAGCAGCGTCGCTCGCCTCAGGTAGCAACACTAGAAGCCATGCGTAGCAGGTTCGATCGCCATGTGTAGCGGGACCGCTTGCTGCAGGTAGCAGTGCCGATAGCTGTCTATAGCCTGTAGCAAGACCGCTCGCTGTGTGTAGCATTGCCGCTCGCCTACGAGTTGGCACAGGGTGTCACAGAGAAGTATCTAAGCATGGCGGCTGACGGGTGCTTCAAGGAGCAGCGTCCATGGCAAAGGGTGTCACAGAGAAGTATCTAAGCATGGCGGCTGACGGGTGCTTCAAGGAGCAGCGTCCATGGCAAAGCTTCATCAGCAGGGACGAGGCAAAGGCCGACCATGGCGTGGGATGAGATGGGGAAGCGGGGGATGCCTTCATCGTGGTAGTAGCAGCCATGCCGCTTCTCCCACATGACCACCTCCACCATGGACTCCATCTCCTTGCCGAGCACCGGCAAACGGAGGCGGGGCGGAGACACGCCGGCCCGAGCAACGAGCAGGGTCAACACCAAGAGCGGCGAGCGGGGATGCCTTCGTGGTGGGCGACGCCTGCTGGTGGTGGGGCAGAACGATGCCTAGTCATCCAGGCCAATGCTGTCGTGGTGGTTGAGCAGGGGCGGCGACACAGCGTCGCACTGGCGGTAGGATGTGGGGTGAAGGCCGCGGGGATGCGCAACCAAACAAATCTACACACGAGAGGATAAGGAAGATGAGCAAATGAGACATGGTCATGGTGGGGCCAAAGAAAGCGACGATGCGCGATGGAAGCCATCCGACGATGCGACTCGGGGGATAACTACATGACCCATTTTACACGCTTAAATAGTGTCTAGGAGCACGTGCTATAGTTGGTTCTTAACTAAGAGTTCACTCCTCTTCTCTCTCATCCAACTAAGCATAAGTATACTATTTTAATGCCTATAGCCTGCTGACTGGACCTTATTGTACTTGCTCTAAGACATCACTCGACGTATCTTGTAGTATGTCCATGTGGTGCTATGGTACAGGAGACAGCAGCTAGGTGAAACCCATAGCAGCCGCCGCAATCTGCTTTATCCTCGTCATCTATACCTGGGAACCGACGGGTTCCTACCTTCTTTGCTTGACACTCCGATAACGGGAGGGGGTATGGACATCGGGCCTACGCTCGGCGTTGTAGAAGGGTCCATAAAGTTAGAGTTTGGTCAATCGACATCGATGATATGGTGGCTATGACGGAATAAGGTATATCCGCCTCCTCTTCCACATCATCTGCGACGATTGTCGATGGCGTTGAGGAGGGCGAAGATTCTTCTGGTCCCTGCTTTTATGGAGTGGTAGATCTCGTCTAGTATACGTGTGTTCTAGGTTTGGTATTATAAGTTTTAGATCAAAGCAAGGGTTCAATGACGACAACTTTAGCTCTGGGGAGTTGGTCCTTAGGGGCACGTGCACGAAGACTTTCCAACTTTCATCAACAACGTCAGCCTGGCTCCGGTAAGGAAGCGGCGCCATCGGGGCATCAGCGGCAGTAGTGGTCGTTAGGTGGTCCAAGGACCTCGATATAATTTTATTATATTTAGGGTGCTTTATACTTGCGAACTTATGAAATAGATCCGAATGTTTTCTCGCAAAAAAATATCAAGTACACGGACCATGTACAGTACAAACTTCCTCCGAATATCCACGCGAAAATTTTCCCAAATATTGGTTGTTGGATGAACTAGACCGACCATACAGTTGAGGACCTACAAATCTATGTGTTCACCGGATGTTTTGCCACTTGTAATATGTAGCAAGATTTAGTTGTTGGTATTAGGTCACGTTTGTATAGAACCCTTATGTATTTATGTGTACCGTACCACAAAAATAAAATTCGCATACCATCAAATTTAAAATAAACCACATAATAAGATATTTTTGAAACGAGGCGAAAGTATTGCCTATTTCATTGAAGTAAGCGTGCACGTACAATGCACGTCTTACGTCTTAGATCTGTGTTTTTTCTCCTTTTAGTCATTTTTCAAGTCTTGATTTTTTCTATTATCATCATTAAATTCTTAATTCACTAAAATGACAACTAATCTCCTCCTAAACTATGTTATATGAGCCCACACGGAATAATCGGAGTTACTTTTCAAACAAGAATACACAAATAATAGTTTAGGAGCAGATTAGTTGTCATTTTAGTGAATTAAGAATTTAATGATGATAATAGAAGAAATCAAGACTTGGAAAATGACTAAAAGGAGAAAAAACACAGATCTAAGCCGTAAGACGTGTATTGCACGTGCACGCTTACTAGTATTCATCAAAGTTGCAACAATCAGACTAACTTTTCTGGCTGATCATGTGGCTCATCCATCTCAGACTACTTTCATGTAAGGTCGTAACATCTTCGAAGGATTGGTTATCCTATATGAAATAGTTCATGAACTATATATAAAAAAGTTGAATGAGGTTATTTTAAAACATTACTTCGGAAAATGCTATGACAAGGTTAAATTGTTTTTCCTCTAGCGGACTCTTAGAATGAAAGGCTTTTCTGTAGAGTGGCGTGCTTTAACCCATATCTTTGTTTCAGGAGATAGTGTGTCTATTAAAGTCTATGATGATGTTGGCAAATACTTCTAGACAAAAAATGGTTAAGATAGGGCGACCCGTTATCACCAATAATATTCAATATAGTGACTGATATGTTAGTTGTCATGATTAAGGGCGCAAAGTAGGATGACCAAATTGAAGTTGTGATTTATCATCTAGTTGATGGAGGTTTATCTCTTCTTTAATATGTCGATAATATGATTCTTTCTATGAAACATGATATAAAAAAAACAAGAAATCTAAAATTAATTCTTTCAGCTTTTGAGCAACTTTTGGGTATAAACTTCCATAAGAGTGAGTTGCTTTGTTTCTGTGAGGCTCAAGACCAGGCCAACTTGTATGCTTAACTATTTTCCTGTGGTCAAGGGCAGTTTCTTGTTAGGTATTTAGGTATTCTAATACATTATCGAAGACTTACAAATGTTAAATGGAAGCTTGTTAAGGAAAGACTACAAATAAGATTAAGCAGTTGAAATGGTAAATTGTTATCCCTAGGGGAAGGTTTGGTTCTCACAAACTCAGTATTGTACATGATATCCTTCTTCCAACTATCAAAATGTAGGGTTTCGTAGCATGGAAAACAAAATTTTCTATCGCATACAAACAAACAAGCCAAGATCTATCTACTAGATTGTAGCAACGAGTCGATGGAATAACTTACCCTCGAAGATTCCAAAGCGTTTAACGAGAGCGGATTCTCGTGGGTGATGTAGTCGTACTCTTCCCGATCTCAAGATCGCGTAGACGATCCTTCCGGCGCTGCGTTCCGGCAGCGCTCCCGCAGTCGGTCACACGTTCGGTACTCGACGAAGACCTTCCTCTCCCTTGTTCCAGCAGGCAGCGGAGGTTGTAGCACTCTCCTCGTGATTCCGGCAGCACAACGGCGTGGTACCGGAAGTAGAGGGGAGATCCCGCAGGGCTTCGCCTTAAGCCGGAGCGAGTATGGTGGAGTATGAGAGAGGGCTATTAGTGGTCTAGGGATTAGACACACCAATTAGAAGGCTCTAAACCGAAGGCTAGGGCAATTAGAAGCTCTAAACCAAAACGGCTCTAAACCGGAGATTAGAGGATAGGAACTTGTGTGTCTAGAGGAGGAGGCCCTGCCCCTCCTTTTATGGGTGGAGGGTGCAGCCAAGGGGAGGGGAGTCCCTCCCCAAGTCGTCCTTGGTTGGCGCGCCGGCTTGGGGAGGAGACTCCTCCCCCAAGTCGGTTCCCAACTCCTCTTGCTTGTTTCCCACAGTTTCTTGTTTTAGCCGTTTGACTTTCAAACTGGACATTTGACTTTTCTGTTTTAGGATTCAATTTAATCCTTTATTTGGAACAGCAAGAACACTTAGTACATGATGCAATCATTCCAATATGTAATGACACATTCATGTACCCCTCCCCCTCCCGGAGTGCCGGACATTCCGGAACCTTCTAGAACATTCACCGGAATCATTTCCGAACTCCGAAACGGGACTTTCCTTATATGAATCTTATTCTCCGGACCATTCCGGATCACCTCGTGATATCCCGGATCCCATCCGAGACTCCGAACAACATTCGGTCTCTTTCTCATAATACCATAACTACTCAAAACAACGTCGAATCCTTAAGTGTGTCTCCCTACGGTTCGTGAATTATGCGGACATGATCGAGACACTTCTCCGAACAATAACCAATAGAGGAATCTGGAAATTCATATGGCTCCCACATATTTCTACGATTACTTTGCGATCGAATGAACCACTTACATACGATACCAATTTCCCTTTGTCTCACGATATGTTACTTATCCGAGGTTATGATCGTCGGTATCTCTGCATACCTAGTTCAACCTCGTTACTGATAAGTACTCTTTTCTCGTTCCCGTGATATGTGATCCCTTGTGAGCCAGTCACATGCTTGCAAGCTAATTGGATGACATTTCACCGAGAGGGCCCAGAGAATATCTATCCGTCATATGGATGGACAAATCCCACTCTTGATCCATGTGTCTCAACCAATACTTTCCGAACACTCAATGCCATCTTTATAGCCACCCAGTTACGGTGTGGTGTTTGATGTCATCAAAGCATCCATCCGGTAAAGGTGATATGCATGATCTCATGGTCGAAGGAATTAGGTTACTATGTATCAGAAAGCATATAGCAATTGAACTATTGAAACGACTTGATCTTTATGCTACGCTTATCTATAGGAGTATGTCCACCATATCATTCTCCTAACGATATGATCTTGTTGTTGATAACATCTCAATGTTCATGATAGGGAAACCACAATCATTAATCAACCAACAAGCTAGTGAAGTATAGAGGCTATACTAGGGACTTCAAATTAAGTTTACAAATCACACAAGTATTAATGTTTCCTTGTTAATACTATTATAGCATGAATGTAAACATTTATCATAAACACAAAGATATAATAATAACTATATTTATTATTGCCTCTAGGGCATATCTCCAACAGTCTCCCACTTGCACTAGAGTCATCTAATCTAGATTACATGGTAATATACCGAACACCCATGGCAGTTTGGTGTTGGTCATGTTTTGCCCTCGGGAGAGGTTTAGTCAACGGATCCGCCACATTCAGATCTGTGTGTACTTTGCAAATCTTTATATCCCCATCCTGGATATGTTCTCGAATAGCGTGAAAACGTAGCTTGATATGCTTCAGCTTCTTGTGTGACCTTGGTTCTTGCGCATTGGCTATGGCACCCATGTTATCACAGTAGATAGACATTGGGTCCAACGCACTAGGAACCACACCCAGCTCTGTAATGAACTCTTTCATCCATATCGCTTCTTGTGAAGCCTCCGAAGCAGCCATGTATTCCGATTCAGTTGAAGATCTCGCCACAACGCTTTGCTTTGCACTCCTCCAGCTAACTGCTGCACCATTCAAAATAAATACGTATCCGGATTGTGATTTAGAATCATCCGGATCGGTGTTCCAACTAGCATCGGTGTAACCATTAACAACGAGCTGTTCATCACCTCCATAAGAAAGAACCATATCCTTAGTTCTTCTCAAGTACTTAAGGATGTTTTTGACCGCTGTCCAATGATCCACTCCTGGATCACTTTGATATCTGCTAGTTAAACTAACAGCATATGCAATGTCGGGTCTAGTACATAGCATGGCATACATTAGAGATCCTATGGCTGAGGCATAGGGAGTCTTACTCATCCTTTCTCTATCTTCTGCCGATGTCGGACTTTGAGTTTTACTCAAGGTCGTATTGTGCAACATGGGCAAGAACCCTTTCTTGCTTTCTTCCATTCCAAACCTCTTTAGAACTTTGTCCAAATATGTACTCTGTGACAATGATATTTGGCGTTTCGATCTATCTCTGTAAATCTTTATGCCTAATATGTAAGCTGCTTCGCCAAGATCCTTCATTGAAAAACTATTATTCAAATATTCCTTGACACTATTAAGAAGGTCTACATCATTCCCAATCAACAATATGTCATCCACATATAGTATTAAGAATGCTACAGAGCTCCCACTCACTTTCTTGTAAATACAAGCTTCTCCATAAGTTTGTATAAAACCAAAACTTTTGATTACTTTATCAAAACGTTGATTCCAACTTCGGGATGCTTGCTTCAATCCATAGATGGATCGTTGAAGTTTGCATACCTTGTTAGCATCTTTAGGATCGACAAAACCTTTGGGTTGCATCATATACAACTCTTCATCAATATCTCTATTGAGGAATGCTGTTTTGACATCCATCTGCCATATCTCATAATCATAATATGCAGCGATTGCTAACATAATCCTCACAGACTTTAGCTTCGCTACCGGTGAGAAAGTCTCATCGTAGTCAACTCCTTGAATTTGTCGAAACCCTTTTGCGACAAGTCGAGCTTTATAGACAGTAACATTACCATCAGCATCTGTTTTCTTCTTGAAAATCCATTTGTTCTCGACAGCCTTTCGTCCATCCGGTAAGTCCACCAAAGTCCATACTTGGTTTTAGTACATGGATCCAATCTCGGATTTCATGGCTTCTTGTCATTTATTGGAATCTAGGCTCATCATTGCTTCCTCATATGTCTCGGGGTCATCGGTGTTGTCCACCAACATGACACTCATAACGGGATCATACCAATCTGGAGTGGTACGAGTTCTCGTTGACCTCCGAGGCTCTGTAGCAACTTCAACCGAAGTTTCATGATCACCATCATTAGCTTCCTCTCTTATTGGTGCAGGCACCACAGGAACTTCTTCCGGTGCTGCGCTACTCGCAATTTCGAGAGAAGGTTCGACAACCTCGTCGAGTTCTACTTTCCTTCCAGTCACTTCTTTCGAGAGAAATTCCTTCTCTAGAAATGATCCATTCTTGGCAACGAAGGTTTTGCCTTCGGATCTATGATAGAAGGTATACCCAATAGTTTCCTTTGGGTATCCTATGAAGACGCATTTTTCCGCTTTGGGTTCTAGCTTGTCCGGCTGTAACTTCTTTACATAGGCTTCGCATCCCCAAACTTTAAGGAACGACAATTTAGGTTTCTTCCCAAACCATAATTCATACGGTGTCGTTTCAACGGATTTAGACGGTGCCCTATTTAAAGTGAATGCGGCTGTTTCTAATGCATAACCCCAAAATGATAGCGGTAAATCTGTAAGTGACATCATAGAACGAACCATATCTAAGAGAGTTCGATTACGACGTTCGGACACACCATTACGCTGTGGTGTTCCCGGCGGTGTCAATTGTGAAAGTATTCCGCATTTCTTCAAATGCTCGCCAAACTCGTAACTTAGATATTCACCTCCACGATCAGAACGTAGAAATTTAATCTTCTTGTTACGTTGATTCTCTACCTCACTTTGAAACTCCTTAAACTTCTCGAAAGTTTCGGACTTATGTTTCATGAAATAGATATACCCATATCTACTCAAGTCATCCGTGAAGGTAAGAACATAACGATAACCACCGCGCGATGCTACACTCATTGGACCACACACATCGGTATGTATGATTTCCAATAAGTCCGTAGCTCGCTCCATCATACCAGAAAATGGAGTCTTAGTCATTTTTCCCATCAGACATGCTTCGCATCTTTCAAGTGATTCAAAATCAAGTGATTCAAGAAGTCCATCGGAATGGAGTTTCTTCATACGCTTCACTCCAATGTGACCAAGACGACAGTGCCACATATAGGTCGAATTATCGCTTGATTTCAAACGTTTAGCCTCAATGTTGTTGATATGTGTATTTCCACTATCGAGATTCAATAAGAATAGACCATCTATCAAAGGTGCATGTGCGTAAAACATATTACTCATATAAATCGAACAACCATTATTCTCGGACTTAAATAAGTAACCGTCTCGCAATAAACAAGATCACGATATAATGTTCATGCTCAACGCAGGCACCAAATAACAATTATTTAAGTATAAAACTAATCCCGATGGTAGATGAAGGGGTAGCGTGCCGACCGC
Source organism: Avena sativa (assembly GCA_916181665.1). Lineage (NCBI taxonomy): Eukaryota > Viridiplantae > Streptophyta > Magnoliopsida > Poales > Poaceae > Avena > Avena sativa. Next base: position 260,920,797 of record OV702284.1, on the reverse strand, counting down.
GATCACATCAACCTTTGATCCGTTTCCCACGCGCATCGTCACCTCGTTCTTCGCTAGCTTCCGTTTATTCTGCAACACCTGTTTCGAGTTACAAATATGAGCAACCGAACCAGTATCAAATACCCAGGCACTACTACGAGTACTAGTGAGATACACATCAATAACATGTATATCAGATATACCTTTCTTCTTGATGTTGCCGTTCTTCAAATCCGCCAAGTACTTTGGGAAATTCCGCTTCCAGTGACCTTCTCCCTTGCAGTAAAAGCACTCAGTATCAGGCTTAGGTCCAGCCTTGGTCTTCTTCGCCGGTGTGGTAACTTTCTTACCACCCTTCTTGAAGTGTCCCTTTTGCTTAGACTTGCCTTTCTTGAATTTGGTGGTCTTATTGACCAACAACACTTGGTGCTCTTTCTTGATCTCCACTTCTGCAGATTTCAACATGGCAAAGAGTTCTGGCAACGTCTTGTTCATGTTCTGCATGTTGTAGTTCATCACAAAGTTCTTGTAACTTGGTGGCAGTGATTGGAGGACACGGTAAATCCCCAAAGCATTAGGAATCACTATACCCAAGCTTTGAAGTTTGTTTGCGTGCCCAGACATCTTAAGCACATGCTCACTGACGGAGCTGCCCTCTTCCATCTTGCAGTTAAAGAACTTTTCAGAAGCCTCATAGCTTTCAATTGCCGCATGAATCTCAAAAATCAATTTGAGATCCTCGACAATATCATATGGGTCTGAATCCTCAAACCTTTTCTGAAGCTCCGATTCCAAACCATACAAGATACCACACTGAACTATGGAGTACTGATTCTTCCGAGCGAGGTAAACATTCTTTACTTCATCGGGAGCATCATCTGCAGGTGGGTCACCAAGCGGTGCATCCAGCACATAGGTCAAATTACCAGCTGTGAGGACAATCCTCAAATTGCGGAACCAATCCGCGAAGTTGCTTCCATTGTTTTTCAACTTTTCTTTCTCTAGGAACGCATTAAAATTGATGGTAGGGGCTGCCATTGATCTACAACATATTTGCAATAGTTTAGACTAAGTTTATGACAAATTGAGTTCAAATTAATAATAAAATTAAACTAGGTGAACTCCCACTCAAAACAATATCCCTCACATTGTTTTAGTGATCACACGAACCAAATCCACCATATCAACACCGATCATCACGAGAGTTGATATAGTTTCAATGGCGAACAATCGACATGTTCATCATATCTACTATATGATTCATGCTTTACCTTTCGGTGATCCGTGTTCCGAGACCATGTCTGTACATGCTAGGCTCGTCAAGATCAAACCTTAGTTTCCGCATGAGCAAATCTGGCTTGCTCACGTTGTATACACTTGCAGAATCTAACACACCCGATCATCACGTGGTGCTTCGAAACAACAAGCTTTAGCAACGGTGCTAACTAAGGGTGAACACTTTATGACTTGAAATTGATGTGCATGAGGGATCATCTTATAATGCTACCGTCGTCTACTAGGAAATACAAGATGCATAAAGGATTAACATCACATGCAATTCAATATATATGTGATATGATATGGCCTTTCTTCTTTGTGCTTCCGATCTCCATCTTCAAGCACGAACATGATCTCCATCATCACCGGCATTGCATCAAGGTCAATGACGCTTCTCCATGGTTGTCGTCCACCGGCTTCAACTATTACAACTACTTTAAATAGACACGCGGGTCTTAACATAAATTAAAGACAACCATATGGCTCCTGCCGGTTGCCAACTTTACAATAAGGAACATTGCATACATCAAATATAATCACAATCATGGCCATATCACATCACTGCACACCCCTGCAAAACAAAGTTAGACGCCTCTACTTTCTTTGCATATTTTACGTGGTTTGGGGCTTTCAATAAGTGTCGTTCTAACTTACGAACAAGAACCACAACATTGATACTAGCATTGTTGATCACCCGTTGTAAATTGGATCTTAACTATGCTAGGAGAAACAGGCACCCGCAAAGCCACTTATGCAATACAAGTTGCATGTCAAGCGTGGAGCAAGTCTCATGAACGATGTCATGTAAGGTTAGCCCGGGCCGCTTCATCCCAACATACCGCAAGATGCAAAGTACACAAGAAGCAATCAACAATAAAAGCATCAACGCCCACAATGACCATTGTGTTCTACTCGTGCAACAGATCTACATATAGACACGGCTCTGATACCACTGTAGGGTTTCGTAGCATGGAAAACAAAATTTTCTATCGCATACAAACAAACAAGCCAAGATCTATCTACTAGATTGTAGCAACGAGTCGATGGAATAACTTACCCTCGAAGATTCCAAAGCGTTTAACGATAGCGGATTCTCGTGGGTGATGTAGTCGTACTCTTCCCGATCTCAAGATCGCGTAGACGATCCTTCCGGCGCTGCGTTCCGGCAGCGCTCCCGCAGTCGGTCACACGTTCGGTACTCGACGAAGACCTTCCTCTCCCTTGTTCCAGCAGGCAGCGGAGGTTGTAGCACTCTCCTCGTGATTCCGGCAGCACAACGGCGTGGTACCGGAAGTAGAGGGGAGATCCCGCAGGGCTTCGCCTTAAGCCGGAGCGAGTATGGTGGAGTATGAGAGAGGGCTATTAGTGGTCTAGGGATTAGACACACCAATTAGAAGGCTCTAAACCGAAGGCTAGGGCAATTAGAAGCTCTAAACCAAAACGGCTCTAAACCGGAGATTAGAGGATAGGAACTTGTGTGTCTAGAGGAGGAGGCCCTGCCCCTCCTTTTATGGGTGGAGGGTGCGGCCAAGGGGAGGGGAGTCCCTCCCCAAGTCGGCCTTGGTTGGCGCGCCGGCTTGGGGAGGAGACTCCTCCCCCAAGTCGGTTCCCAACTCCTCTTGCTTGTTTCCCACAGTTTCTTGTTTTAGCCGTTTGACTTTCAAACTGGACATTTGACTTTTCTGTTTTAGGATTCAATTTAATCCTTTATTTGGAACAGCAAGAACACTTAGTACATGATGCAATCATTCCAATATGTAATGACACATTCATGTACCCCTCCCCCTCCCGGAGTGCCGGACATTCCGGAACCTTCTAGAACATTCACCGGAATCATTTCCGAACTCCGAAACGGGACTTTCCTTATATGAATCTTATTCTCCGGACCATTCCGGATCACCTCGTGATATTCCGGATCCCATCCGAGACTCCGAACAACATTCGGTCTCTTTCTCATAATACCATAACTACTCAAAACAACGTCGAATCCTTAAGTGTGTCTCCCTACGGTTCGTGAATTATGCGGACATGATCGAGACACTTCTCCGAACAATAACCAATAGAGGAATCTGGAAATTCATATGGCTCCCACATATTTCTACGATTACTTTGCGATCGAATGAACCACTTACATACGATACCAATTTCCCTTTGTCTCACGATATGTTACTTATCCGAGGTTATGATCGTCGGTATCTCTGCATACCTAGTTCAACCTCGTTACTGATAAGTACTCTTTTCTCGTTCCCGTGATATGTGATCCCTTGTGAGCCAGTCACATGCTTGCAAGCTAATTGGATGACATTTCACCGAGAGGGCCCAGAGAATATCTATCCGTCATATGGATGGACAAATCCCACTCTTGATCCATGTGTCTCAACCAATACTTTCCGAACACTCAATGCCATCTTTATAGCCACCCAGTTACGGTGTGGTGTTTGATGTCATCAAAGCATCCATCCGGTAAAGGTGATATGCATGATCTCATGGTCGAAGGAATTAGGTTACTATGTATCAGAAAGCATATAGCAATTGAACTATTGAAACGACTTGATCTTTATGCTACGCTTATCTATAGGAGTATGTCCACCATATCATTCTCCTAACGATATGATCTTGTTGTTGATAACATCTCAATGTTCATGATAGGGAAACCACAATCATTAATCAACCAACAAGCTAGTGAAGTATAGAGGCTATACTAGGGACTTCAAATTAAGTTTACAAATCACACAAGTATTAATGTTTCCTTGTTAATACTATTATAGCATGAATGTAAATATTTATCATAAACACAAAGATATAATAATAACTATATTTATTATTGCCTCTAGGGCATATCTCCAACACAAAAGTCTTAAAACGATTGGATTACTTCCAATCAAAATTCTTTTGACAGGATGATAGTGAGAAAAAGAAATATTGACTAGCTAATTAAGTGGAGTGTGGTTTACCATCCGAAAGATCATGGCGAACTTGATATTCATGATTTTGAGATCAAGAATACGACCCTCCTTATTAAATGGCTCTTCAAATTACTTACAGAAGATGGAGTATGACAAACTTTTCTTAAATGAAAATATGTTAGCTCGAAAGCTTTGTCCCAGACTCGTATTTCTAGGATGGTCTGATGATGACAAAGAACATTTCTTCCGCTTTAAATCTTTCTTAGTTAAGGACGGATATGATATACGGTTCTAGGAGGATAAGTGGCTAGAAAATGCTACACTCTGGAAACAATAACCTGCGTTGTATAATATTGTTAGTTGTATATAAGCATGATACAATCTCCACGGTGATAGAGTTTTTTCCTCCGAATGTGAATTTCAAAATAGATTTACTTGGACCTAGACTTGCATGGAATGCCTTGCTTCATTGCTAGACATTAGTCTAATTAGTATGTGGGATTGATGAATTTCGTTAGAACTTAAATGTGAAATAGTCAATTCTTAGTTAGTTTTATGTATAACACACTAGCCCAACCAGACACACCAGTTGATAAATAATAAAAAAATCTGAAAGATGAAGATATCTCTAAAAAATAGTTTTTTTGCTTGGTATCTTCATAGGCGATTATGTTACTAAAAACAACCTTGTTAGATAGAATTGGCATGGGAATATGAAATGTGTGTACATGTCTGGAGCATATAGAGACCGGGATTGATACTTAAAACTTTTAAGTAATAAAAGCACCTTATAAAAAAGTGGTCTTTTGTTGAGCCCAAAATAGGGTTTAGGGTTTACGTAACTTTTCGAGCTAAAAATATACATAAGGTTAGATTTCATGGTTGACTATATACATTTTTTTAGAATTGTTTAAAAACATTCAATTCAAAAAACATTTGAGTTTGAAAGCCATCAGGCTTATTCGTGTAGCACACTTCTTTTCGGAATTAATATTTTTTTGAGTAGTCAGAATTAATCCATCTACTAATTTACACAGAGGTAGGTTCGTCCACCAGAAACTTTGGTTCCGATTTTTTGTTGGACGCTTTTGCCCCTGATGTTTTGAAATAATTACCCGCCCTGCCACCGCTAAGTGCCATCCTCTCTCTCCAGCTCGCGACCTGGCCAGCGCCTCCACCCCGAACCGTTGACCTGCAGCGCTCCCACCCTGCCCGTCTCAAGCTCCCGCGCCGCGACCCAGGCCGCCGCCGCCCCTGCTCCTACCGGCTCCTGTGCCCTGCCGCCTCCACCCCGACCCCTGCTTTACTCCGACCGGAGCTCCTCTGACCGCAAATCCTGCGCCGTCGTGGCGGCGGCGGACCCATGCATCCAAGCGATAGGGCTGGGATGGCCGAACCCATCGAGGTCCGTCGCCTCTGTTCGAGCAGGCCACAGACGGGGATGGCTGGACCCGTTGGCTTCCTTGCTGCTGCACCATCTTCCAAGGCACGGGATAGGGCTGGCTGTGGATCTAGAGGAGGGGGAGGTGGGCGGCAGGTTGGAGGGAGACGAGGTTGAGGAAGAGAGGATGGGAGACAACATCACCAACAAGATTAAACCGGGAGAGCTGCTGATTGTCGTTGTTGGAGAGAGAAAATGAATTGGGGAAATGTTGTTGCTTCTTGTTGTTTGAGGGAGCGATCTGAGAGAGCTCTGCTACTGCGTGCTACTTGTTGTTTGACAGAGAAGAATTGGAGATGAGTATTCATCTTGTACTGCTGTCGCTTCTTGGTTTGTGTGGATTCATCGGGGAGATAGCTAGGGATAATCCGCATCCACGGGGATGGTGGAGGAGGACCGAGGGAAGGGGTCCGTTGCCTGTGGCCTGAGCTCAATGTGCGGCGGTGACCTCTCCTTTGCACTGCACATCATGCATTTCTTCTATTCAAAGGAGCTCGGATTCCTCTTGTCAATTGCTACAACACGTCCAGGAGTACACCATCGAACAGAGTAGCGACCGGGAACATGTGTTTCATGACCCTGAATCTGATATCTGAAGAAACAAACACTTACGAATAGATGTCTAAGGTTTCAGTTAATCTAATGTAGCAATGCGACACTGCCCCTATGAGAAGATTGAGGAGCTGATAGGTTCTAACAATGTTTACCCAAGCTTACAAGATTAAGGGCAGGGCACCAAGTATACCACCAAGGGATATACGTTGGGTGGAGGTTTGATGCAAGAAATAGTACACAACCAAAAAAGACGTGCACTAAATCCGTCTGCACTCTTACCGCATCAATTATCAAGAAAATCTGGTCAACCGGTTTTGTTTAGATCAACCAAAAGAGAACTGCTTGTTCTTATTTGTTCAATGAATTCTGATCTGCTCACTAAATTCTGATATGCTAATGGCTGATACAATCTATGGCCCCATTTGAGAACAGCAACGGCCCAAACCTCCTTGCTTTTTTTCTTCACTATGGTGAATATCATTTTCTTTTCTGATAGGCGCTTCGGTTACTCGGATGGCACATACAAAATGAGCCTTTTGTTAAATATAAAACGACACCGATTATATTATTGTAAGAGAATAAATAAGCTATGAGATTCAATAGAAAATAATATTTTAGGAAAGTCCGGTGCATATAAAAAGATCAGATGAAGGAAAATTTAATAAAAAATAAAATAGTATGATGAAAAGATTAACTGAGGTGATTATGCGGGTCGACTGATTTTTTATTTATTTTTCTCTCGCATTGCAATGTATGGACATTTTTCCTATATATATTAATTAATTATTAAATATGTTTTCCGTTTACAAATCAAAGAAAAAACATGATTTCAATGGATCAAAGCTCAAATGGCATTATACATATATCAATATCAATGCCAAGCTGACAATATGCGACTTGTGTATTGTTTAATCGATATCTGAGTCTGGCCTAGCAGTGTCGACCAAAATTATCTAATGAAGATAGGAGATGTGCATGTGTTGATTCCGATAATAAAGATTAGCCATTAGATATTTCGTATAAATTTTTATCTTAGCTTTAAATTTATTTAGCCGTAGCAACGCACGGGCATTGAGCTAGTTATACTTCTTTTAGGGTAAATTACTTGTATAGCTATTAGATCTAGAGATGTACTCCTCCGTCTTAAAATTAGATAAATCTAGACACAATTAGTATATAGATCCATCCATTTTTTTTTAAATTAAAACATTTATTTTAAATTTAAAACGGAGAGAGTATTTTTTTTTTAGCGGAAACTGGGAGACGTATATGAGCAGGACTCCACCGGCGCCTGTCTAGCCTTGTAGTAGCAGGGTCGAATCGTACGGCCATAACCAGCCCACGGACCATGGTGAGTTTCCTGAAAACAGCCCAGAGTCACATTTAGCACAAGTTCTGAGCTCGATCCAAAATCTAAACCAAAAAGGGCAAAACAATGGGGACCAAAGCCGACGCAGCCCCCGGCGGCGGCGATGACCTCGCGGCCATGCGCGAGCAGTGCCGGAGCATGGAGGAGGCCATCTCCTTCCGCCGAGAGGCGCAGCTCGGCCTCGTCGGCTCTCTCCAGCACCTCGTTCCGGACCTGGTCCCGTCCCTCGACCGCTCCCTCCGCCTCATCGCCGCCTTCAACGACCGCCCCTTCATCCCCACCCCAAATCCCAACGCCGGGGACGCCCATAACGCCGGCCTGAAGCCCCACCACCGCCGCGCCATCCCCGACCCGGCTCGCTCCACCCGCCGCAAGACCTCTCCGGGGTCCTCCCCGGCCTCCGCTGCCGCGGGAGGTGCTGCTCCCGGCGGCCTCGACGCCGTACGCACCATGGTCGCCGTCTTCCTCCTTGAGCTAGTACCCTTCGCCGAGATCGACGCCGCCGTGCTCGCGCGCCGCCTGCAGGCTGAATCCTCGTCAGCCAGCGATGCTGAACGGGCGGCTCTCACCGATCTAGCGACGGAGCTTGGAGGCTCCGTGCCCGCCGCTGTAGCCCTCGCCCTCCGACGCATAGCTGAGGATAGCGGCGGCGTGCAGATCGAGGAGGCCATGATTGGAGGCAAGCAGATGATGATGGTTTGGGCCATCGACCGGACCAAACTCCTCAAAGAGCTACCGGAATCCGCCACACTGTTGCCACCCCAACCTCCACCTGTTCCACAGGCAACCTCGTCTGAGACCGATACTACCAGTGCTATCATACCAAGGCCACCACAGCAGCACCACCAGCAGCAGCCGGATATGTGGGCACACTCAATGCCACCGATGTTCCCACGGCCCAGGGGTATGCCAATGCCGGGGATGCAGAGGATGATGTCAGGGTTGATGCCGCTTCAGCGGCCGTTCATGACACCAAGCGGTATTATGCCAATGGGTGGGGGTCCGGGGCCTAGTCCTACCCAGCAGAACCAGAGGACCGAGGAGGAAGACCTCAAGGACCTTGAGGTGCTTCTGAGTAAGAAGACATATAAAGAGAAGCAGAACACGAAAACTGGGGAGGAGCTGCTGGACCTCATTCACCGGCCAACAGCCAAGGAGACGGCTGTTGCAGCAAAGGTTTGTTTCCATTCAACCTTCAATGGCAAAATAGCTGCTAATTGGTGTGTCCTGTTGGTCTGTGTAGTTTGAGATGACTAATAGTGTTGTTATATTGTTAGTGAATGCCGGAGCGTGACCCAAAATCAAGTGGGAGGTCGATGTTAATGCTAAACAACGATATGCAAGTACTAAACCTATGAGACCAATCATAATCATTAAAGAATGGCTAACATATATAATGTGTTCACTAAATATCATATTGAGCCATCAAAAAGAATGACAGCGCTACAAAAATGAGGAAGAGAAGTCCTAAAAATGGTGCTCGTGTAGTGGTGTAAGGAATATGACTAGTAGTCTGTGTAGAATTGAGACTTCAGTGGGCTAAGACAATGGGCAGCATAAACCATTCTGGCCTGGTAATCGGTACACGAATGCAGTAAATGAGCTAATTTGCTTGGCCATTGTTGGAGACTTGGTGTTGTAACTACTAACTAGCATGATCTATTACTGTCAATGATCTGCAGCACTAAATATTTTATCATAAATTGCTTTTTAGTTGCTGCCTTGGTTAAATGTGAAATTACTGTCAATGATCTGCAGCACTAAATATTTTATCATAAATTGCTTTTTAGTTGCTGCCTTGGTTAAATGTGAAAGACAAGGAACATTGTTTATATTTCCAGCATGATCTTCCTGTTGTCATCTATGCACAACCAATAACTGAGTAGTTTTTACACGTCAATTTGTTTTATGATTCACACTGAATCATTCTGTCTGGTTGACATTCTTCTGCTGTTTGATTCTCATCTCCTTTACTGGTTTTGCATCTGTCAGTTCAAAACAAAGGGTGGTTCCCAGCTGAAGGAGTATTGCACCAATTTAACTAAAGAAGATTGCAGACGCCAATCTGGTTCCTTTGTTTCCTGTGCTAAGGTTAGTATTACTGCACTTGTTTTTTTCCTCAATGTATACTTCATGATAAATTGTTTGTATTGCCTGAACTGACATGGTGGGTAACTGGCTTTAGAGTTCAGACTTCAGACTGCTTCTTTTAAGCGAATACCTGTATGGTTTTAATGTAATACTTCCTTAGATTTCTCTGGTTGCAGTTTGTCTAATGCAAAAAGTGTAAAACTATGATTATTTGTCCTGTAAGAAAGAATTATCTGATATGTAGAAAAATTATATGAAATTTATCCTTAGAGCCTCCCTTTGGTTTGTTAAATTGAAACTGGGCTGAGGCGGATATAGTCGTAACTGCCATTCGTTGCACCAAATCCATCTCAGGACTCAAGGGAAATTCAATCTTCAATATCTGGATAATGTTTTGGACAAGCAATTAAAACTAAGATGTAATGAAGCTCTATGAACTGAAACATCATTATTACATATTTATTGTGTTGAGAGATGCCAGTATAGTATCATATGATTTCTTCAACTTATGACCTTCATATAGATTTTCTTGTTACCATGTTTGAACACTTACTAGGTTTAGTACATGTTTTTAGCAATTAATGAAGCAGTATCCAACTTTTTCTTTCATTCGGAGCAGGTTCACTTTCGGCGTATTATTGCTCCACATACTGATACAAATCTAGGAGATTGCTCTTTCCTGGACACCTGCCGTCACACTAAGGTTGGTCAAAGAGGCATAAACCCTTTTATATTAATATATCTTTCCGTGCACATATATTTTATCTTACATGTATCCTACATTGTAGACTTGCAAGTATGTCCACTACGAGCTTGATCAAACACCAGATATAGCTCCAATGATGGCTGGCGCCCTTGGCCCCCCTAAGCAAATAAAGCCCCATAGAGCTGAATATTGTTCAGAAATAGAGCTTGGAGAATCACAATGGATAAACTGTGACATTCGGAACTTCAGAATGGACATCTTAGGACAATTTGGGGTAATTATGGCTGATCCCCCGTGGGATATTCATATGGAACTACCATATGGCACAATGGCAGACGATGAAATGAGGACTCTTAATGTTCCTGCTTTACAAACAGATGGTTTGATTTTCTTATGGGTCACTGGTCGTGCAATGGAACTTGGTCGGGAGTGGTAAGTTGCCAAACTTCTAACTTTTCTTCAGAAAAATTGCTAGGGGAGTAAAATCCGTTGCCACTGGGTGGCTCTTTCGTGCTTCATAATTGTAACACGTATCTGAAAATGTTTTGCATTCCAATGAAATCTCTTGCTATTGGGTGGGTTTTCATCATGTTTCATACTTGTAACTCAGCAGCCAACATTAGTATTTAGCATTTTGAATATATTTTTTCTGTACTTTAATATGCAATGTTTTTTTTGTGCTGATTGTTGTTTTGTTTAGGAAACATTTTTTTTCATTGATCCACTTGTACTTCTTTTTTATTCTTCAGTTTGGAGCTCTGGGGATACAAGCGTGTTGAGGAAATTATTTGGGTGAAGACCAATCAACTCCAACGCATCATTCGAACTGGCCGCACTGGCCATTGGTTGAATCACAGTAAAGAACATTGTCTTGTTGGAATAAAAGGGAGTCCCTTAGTGAACAGGAATATAGACACTGATGTTATTGTTGCTGAAGTGCGTGAAACAAGCAGAAAACCTGACGAGGTAATATTACTGTCAAAAGCATTGCCTGGTTGTTGTTTCTACCAAGAGATCCATACACAGATTTGTATCTCCTACAATAAACGTTTGCATGCTAACCTGATTTCTAATAAGAATCAAATGGCTGAAAACCTGTAAATTTCATTTTCTTTTGGTGGTTTTTATTTCAAGAACACTACTTTAAGACTATTACTGTGCAGATGTACGCCATGCTAGAAAGGATAAGCCCAAGGACGAGGAAGCTCGAACTGTTTGCAAGGATGCATAATACGCAATCTGGGTGCGCATTAGTTATTTGCCCCTCTCGGCCTCTCCCCTCCCATAGTTAGTTCTCTTATGTGTTCTAGATATCATGTAGGAGTACTTACCTTTTTATTTGTTTCAGATGGCTCTCTCTCGGTAACCAGGTAAGTGGAACAAGGCTTGTGGATGAGGGGTTGAGGGCAAGGTACAAAGCTGCCTATCCTGATTTCGAGGTGCAGCCACCATCACCTCCCAGAGCAAGCGCACCTATGGATGTTGATCAAAGTACTCCATCACAGAAGCCTGCTGTATCGGATGGTGAGCGGCCAACCTGATGCTGGCGCGTTCTGAGGACCTGACTGCACGTGACGTTGAGGAATCGTCTTCCAAGGATCTAGTGTTGTTTGAGCATACGTAGTTTTTTGTCTCCTGTTATCCTTGTTGTCTTTTAGTCATAGAATTAGGCAAGGGCTGGAGTGATTAAGGAGCGAGTGTAAGCCTTCACTGATATATATGGGCAATATGTTTGCCCAGGTATGCCCATATGTAAGCCTTCACTTAAGTTTCTCAGTTCATACAGAAGACCATATGTTTGCTGAATTCAGCCTTATGTTCTTTGAGATTATCAATCTATGTTCAGTCCTAGTGGCGGCTGGGTCATAGCCTCATAGGCATGTGAGGACAAATCCTTTGACCTTCTGTATCAACATCTGTACTATCAAACCAATATTATTAGAATCATCACAGAAATGAAATATACTCCCTCCGTTTCAAAATATAAGATGTTTTAGGTTTGTGAAGAAAATGAATCTAGACTTGTTTTAGTATGTAGGTTCACTCAACTTTGGGATGAATCTATATACTAAAAGAAGTCTAGATTCATTTCCTTCATAAACCTAAAACATCTTATATTTTGAAACGGAGGGAGTACGTTTGTACTTACGTTAGGTATTTGTTGATGCTAATATTTTTTTCTATACACTAAGATGTCTTTAATTTGAAAAGGAGGGAATATGTAGATAGACACATGAACATTACTTTTTACTCCATGTCTCACAAGATTTTTTTGTTTGACCATCCATATTTCACGTGAGTTGACGGACAAGTGTTTGCACATGACCCCATTGATTCTAAGTTTTTCAAATAAAATAACTTGAACTTCCGCTTGAGATTTACAAAGTATCTCTCACCTCGTATTGTGGGGCAACGGGCAAGAGATTTTTTTTTTTGAGGGGTTGGGGCAAGAGAAAATAATCCTCGGGTGATGGCCGGGGCCAAAATCAATGGGCATGTTACCTCGTCATCAGTTGAAGCCCACACGCTCGGCCCAAACCTAATAATGGGCTGGAAACGCTCCCTCTCTCCTAGTCATAGGGTTTTAGCAGAGGTTTGATGCAGCGCATAGCTTTTCTTGGACCGTAGCACTGCGGCAGAGAAGGGCGGCGGACGGCGATGGACTTCTGCCCGGCGTGCGGGATGTTGCTGCAGATCCAGCCGGCCACCGGAGGCCACCGCCTGCGGCTCTTCTGCCCCACCTGCCCGTACGTCTGCCCCATCAAACACAAGGTTTGCCCCGGAGTCTTTGTCGCCGCCACCAAAATTCCGCCTCTTCGCCCCCTCGTTTCGTATTACTCTGGTGCCTCGGTTGAGTTGGGTTGACGTGCTTGCTACTAGTGTTTGTTTGTGACGCCCGCTTGGTGCAGATTGTGAAGAAGGCGAGGCTGGCCAAGAGGGAGGTGGAGTCCACGGAATCTGCCCCCAAGGTTGAAGCTGACCCCAAGGAAACCGCCCCCAAGACTGACGGTGACCTCAAGCAATCTGCCCCCAAGACCGAGGGTGAGCTCTTCACCCTTCTGTTTAGCTATTGGGATAGTCGATTATTCTATTTGCTCTATATTCAACCGTGTGTGTAAGTAGGGATAGCCAATTGCTACTCCCTCCGGCCCATATTAATTGACTCACATTTGTCTAGATTTGGATGAATCTAGACACTATTTAGTATATAGATTCATCCAAATTTTGACAAATCCAAGTCAATTAATATGGGTCGGAGGTTCTTCTTCCGGTGGTTATCCATAAGTTTTATGCAAAATTGTTTCTTTCAGAAATTTACCATTCAGCAAAAAATTTCCTGTTCCTTTTTGTTGCAAACTCCTCGGAAAAAATGATTCTCAATGTAGTTGCTCATTTTTGGCACCAATAAGGGGATTTTTCTTCACTCCCTACTTTCAGTGAATTGTACTATACTCCTGAATAAACTAGTACTCCCTGCACGTAGTTCTATGTCTCCAAATTAAGCAACTTAGTATGATGTATATATTACAAAAAATATATCACCGCAAACTTTAGACTTTGTATTTTCCAATGATATAATTTTTATATTATATAATTCAAATTATATAGGTTAAATTGGTAACCTAGAGATACGCGTAGGACTTGTAAACCGAAACGGAGGGAGTACCAAAAGTTCGGAAGAGTTGTTTTGTTATGAAAAATATAGCTTATGATTAATTTTATTAGAAACGATATTTGTGCACTGCTATTTGCTCCTTGCTTACCAGTTACCCCCACCACCACCACCACCACCACCATGCTTGTTGCCCTCATGACTCATGCAATTGTAGACTTCTTTTAACAGTTGCCTGACTTGGATCATCAAACTCCCAAGCTGCAGGTCTAGATCGTTAAATGTTAGCGTCCACTTGGCCAGCCCAGCACTCAGCCCATGTTCTGAACGTTCATGCAGTCACAGCCCAACAATAAGAAGAGAGCCCACTCCATTCCAAAAGCCCGGACTGAAGGGAGAAAGGAATCTCTCCCTTATAAGCTGGGTGTGGCCTCCTCCCGTAGGCGAGGCGGGACTAAACTTCGTGTAGCCTCACCGGTCAACAACAGCCTAACATCCCATCCCCTGAGAAGCCCCTCAGAAAGGCATGGCGATCGCTAGCTCTGATACCAGATGTTAGCGTCCACTTGGCCAGCTTAGCACTCAGCCCACGTTCTGGAGGTTCATGCGCTCACAGCCCAACAATAAAAAGAGAGCTCACTCCATCTCAAAAGCCCGGACTGAAGGGAGGAAGGAATCTCTCCCTTATAAGCTGGGTGTGGCCTCCTCCCGTAGGCGAGGTGAGACTAAACTTCGTGTAGTCTCACCGGTCAACAGCAGCCTAACATTAAATTTCTTGAAGTGCTTCTGTATAGGATATTAGTATGTCCTCCTCTGTGACAGACGACATGGCATGATACATTGTGTGATGCATTTGATTTGCGCCTGAAAATGGGCATGGTTGGGCATGACCACTCAAAATAAATTGGCGTGGCAAACAAACAAGTGCCTGTTCCCTAGTTGAAATGTGTGCACAAATTCAATAGCTAGAGAGTAAATCACATTACTGGTACCCTTCAAGTAGACAATTGTATTCTCAAGCTGCATATCTAAGTCACCAAACTGTTTTTGGTGCTACACTGCTACTACCTTGTTAGCTGTTACTAAGGTAGCGGCACAATGTAGATGGATCATGCACACACTGGCTTGCTTAGGCTGTGTTTGGCAACTCAGTTTTTTCAAAACTGAAGTATTCCAAAACCATAGTATCTTGATGTGTGGGCAAGTGATACTTCAGTTTCTTAACAGTACAGTTTTTCTCTGTTTTGGCAAAACTACAGAGACGTTTGGCAATTGCTTAATTACCTCAGTTTTGATGGTAAACAAATAAGTGCCGGTTCCCTAGCTGAAATATTGGCACAAAATCATTAACTTGGGAGTAAATCATATTACTGGTACTCTTCAAGTAGACCACCGTATTCTCAAACTGCATATCTAAGTCACCGAACTATTTTAGGTGCTACACTGCTACTACCTTGTTACTCCCTTCGTTTCAAAATATAAGATGTTTTAGGTTTGTGAATAAAATGTATCTAGACTTGTTTTAGTGTGTAGATTCATCCTAAACTTGAGTGAACCTATATACTAAAAGTAGTCTAGATACATTTGCTTCACAAAGCTAAAACATCTTATATTTTAAAACGGAGAAAGTAGTTGTTACTACTACTAAGGTAGCAGCACAATGTAGATCGATCATGCACACACTGACTTGCTTAATTCCTTCTCTCTCTCTTTTTCGACTGTGAGCTTTGACAATTTTGTTGTAAACATGGGTAACATTGTATAAAATTGGGACGTATTAACTACACGAATAGCCTGGAGTGCTTGTTCCGCCAAACCAAGTTCCTAATACACATTATTATGCATTTGCTTTTCAGGTACATGAAGAAATTGCCACAATGGAGACACATACTTTTGGCAGATGCAGAATCTGTTGGGATAATATCTACAGGTGTTTTGAAACTTAAAATTATCTAGACATGCGGACATGTCAAACTTCTCATGATCAAATTATGCTGCAGTCCATAACTTGTGAAAAACCACCAATCCTCTGCAAAATGAAGTGATATATGCATCTGGTGGTGCACCAGTGGAGAAGTTCCCTTCAATTTTGGTTTGGTCACCGGACACTTCATATGTGGTAATGGAGGTGGGTGTTCATTTGGTGTACTGAATTCTTATGGAACCACCATTAGAAAATGGGTCCGACCTTGATTTCCGAATTGCATTTGTCGTGAAAATAGAACTTTTATAAAAAAAATTAGATGAAAAGGGATCACTCCCTTGGCCCCATTTTATTGAAAAAACGAGACCACACCAAGTTCCAGCACACCCCCGAAACACACACGCCACAACGTCTAAAACAAAAACTGTCTGAAAGGAGGAACACTAAATTCTCATACAACACAAACTGAAAAGATCAGGCCCAAAACACACCCAAAAAGGGGGAGAGGGAGTAACGGAAGAGTGATCAATCCAAGACCACGTGAACCGAGTCTTCTTCTTCAGGGTGCGCCTTCAGGTACTCCATCGTTGCTCTCCCAGCTGTTTGGAGGAGGCACTAGATTTTCATGTGGAGATCCACTCAAAGCCAGTGAACTTCAGTTCGTCGGGAGCCCCAGGGGCGTTCTTATGTTGTGGATCAGTTTGTTCATGAACACCTCTAGACTCCCACCCTCCAATTTCTTGGAAGGAACTTTCCAGTTCCGAAGGTAAAGGAGAGCGAGATGCCATACTTGCTTCATGTTAACCCAGGAGCAAGCATTAAAAGCCAAACTATTTCTATTATTCCAAATGCTTCAGAGAATTGCAGAAGATACAACGTTAAAGTGCATATATCTCTTATTGCGCAATCCGTTTCGAAGCAATGGAAAGAAAGCTACCTACCGTGATACCAAAAACTTCAAAAACATCATCCCACGGTAACCCAGAGACAATGCATTCAAAGAAAAGACGATTCACCGACTCAAACTCAGTACAAAGATTATATTCCAAAGGCTTGGGGATACTCCTGGTCCTCAAATTATCTCTAGTCATAGTTTTGTTTTGAGAAAATAACCACAGGAAAATCTGGATCATAGGAGGAATTTTCAAAGACCAAACTGCAGGCAGAAAAACTGGAGTCAAACCTCTAAAATTAATCACAACATACATGGATTTACAAGAATACACACCAGAAGTTTCATACTGCCAAACAAGTTGATCATCTGAATCATCCAAAAGGATAGTAGCCGCAATACTATTAAGGTCTAACCACTGTACCATCATCTCATCAGAGAAAATTCTTCTAAAATCACATCTAAGTTGGGAACCATCCCACAAATCAGCTATAGTCCTAGTTTGTTGGTTAGAAATCAGGTATAGATCCCAAAACTGGGTAGCTAAGGGAGAGTTACCAAACTAAATATCCTCCCAGAACTTGATTTGTCTACGATTACCAACTTTCTATTTATACCCTAGAGAAACAACTCTAGAAGCCCACATAACCCCTTTCCAGAAAGTGGATGAATGAATATCTTTACAACAGAGAATATTAGGGGATCTAGTATTGTATTTAGCATCAATCACCCTTCTCCGGAGAGTCCCTTCTCCCTGGATGTACCTTTTAACCCAAGAACTCAATAGGCATAGATTTAGATCCTTAAGGTTAGGAATGCCCATCCCCCCAAAATCTTTCTTCATGCAGACCGAGGTCCAGTTAGCTAAATAGATTTTATGATTTCCTTCCTCATCATTCCAAAAGAAATTAGCTAAATAGGAATCTAGGATGTTTAAAGCCCACTTAGGGAATTTGAAAAAGGAGAGCAAGTAAAAATAGGAATACTTGAGAGACATGCTTGAATAAGAACTTTCTTAGCCACATAAGAAAGAAGCTTGCCTCTCCACCCAGTAATCCTACGAAGAATGCTCTCAATTAAAGGCTGCAGATCCTCCCTCCTAAGCTTGTCAAAATGAAGGGGGATACCTAAGTACTTTACATGAACACTACCTAAAGCACACTGAAAAATATCAATGGAAGGTTGACATTCATCAGCATCAAGGTTTATGGGAATGAGTTCACTCTTAGAATAATTGATTCTCATTCCAGAGATCTGATCAAAACAGGTGAGGATCCACTTATCCCATATTGACCTTCTTCTCGCGATACCTCCCTCTCGCGATACCTCCTCCCCCTCGCGTCGCCCCCTCCTGGCGACCGAGGGGGCCAAAACCTACCCCGCCGCCACCTCCTCCCCCTCCATCCCTTTCCCTCCTCGTTGCCCCCGGAGGGCAGCCGACCTAAGTGCGTGGCGCCGGTGATGGGGGCGGCGGGGATTTGGCCTCCCGACTCCAGCGTGGCGGTAGGGAGGAGATCGCTGGCGCTAGACGGGGCCCCTCGCCATCGACGTCTCCGCGGCTCCGGATGGCGGTGGATTCGTGGGAGCTTAGATCTAGAGGCGGCGGCCTCTACCGGACTGGGACAGGTGGCGATCTTGTGGAGGAGGTGCCGGTGATGGGATTCCGTTGGAAGACCTAGATCGGCTCTCTATCCCTAATTGCCTTCTCGATCCGTTCTCCGGAAACCGGCCGACGGTGTGGGGATCGCTGTGTCGGATCTAATAAAGGAGGTGGTCCTTTGGTTTCTTTCGCACGAAGACGAAGGTCTGCTTGATGACTGCCCTTGTTGATCTGGTCTGGAGAGGCGGGTTCCGGAAGGCTCCGCCGGCGAACTCCCATGAGCGTATCATGCCTGGAGATTGCTGGATCGGAAGGTATTCGGTCGTGCGCACCTTGTTTTTCTGGCTGTTTGGTTTTAGCGGGAGCGTTGCGAAGCTCTATTGTTTGTTCCCACCAAGTGCCATTCTTAGATCCATGGTGAAGTCATATGCGGAGAATGTCAGGAAAACATAAATATGAGGGTAGCGATGGTGATTTTTGTTCTTGTGGCGACAGGGAACTGGCTACGTGATCTGGGACTCGTTGCAGCGACTGTTGGTGCGGAAGACAACACAAGTGGAGTTCCCAGTCTTATCTTGCAGGGTGAAAATCCAAGGTCTGGTCTTAACTGGTTGTGCCTGGCAATGACCTTGTTGAAGGCATTGTTTTGTGAGTAAGGACTTTCTCCAGGGTGAAAACCTATGATCTTTGATCGGACAACGACGACGCTTGGGCACTGTTTCCTTCTTGAAGGCGTTGTTATTGGAGTGGAGGACTACTGCTGTTGTTCTGACGGTGTCAGTGTCATTGCTTTGAGTTAGTTCTCTGTAGCGAGACTTTTCTTTTTTGTAATTCTTCTCTATTTTTTCTGAGTTGTGTGCATCCGTAAAGCCGCTAGGGCATGCGTTGTTGCAGAGGCTGGGTGTAATTGGTATCCCTGTGATATTAATATATACTCTTTTCCAAAAAAAGGTGAGGATCCACTTAAGATTCACATCAATTCTTTCATCATTCTCTAAGAAAAGCAGAGTACCATCTGCATATTGCAAACAAACTACCCCACCAGGAACAAAATCAATACATAGACCTCTAATAGCGCTTTTCCTAGTACCTCTACACAACATTATAGCAAAGACATCAATCATGATGTTGAACAGGAGAGGGGCAATGGGGTCCTCTTGCCTAAGACCTTTACTAGTGAGAAAAAATTCAGTTTCCACATCATTAACTTTAACCCCAATTGACCCTCCCTGTGAGATCTGTCTAATCAATCTAATAAAAAAAAAGGATCGAAACCTCTTAATTCTAAAATTTCAAAGAGAAAGTAAATTAACTCTATCATAGGCCTTTTCATAGTCAATTTTAAAGACTAAACCTTTATCTTTCTTCCTATGGACCTCATGAATAACCTCATGGACAATAACCACACTTTCAAGAATGAATCTACCTCGAATGAAAGCAAATTGGTTAATGGAGATGATTCTATCAATCACCTGAGCTAGCCTGTTAGTAAGGACTTTAGTGAAAATTTTAAAAGAACAATTCAATAAACTAATAGGTCTAAATTTCTTCATAGATCTAGCATTATTCTCTTTTAGGATGAGTGTAATCATGGCAAAGTTAAGCCTAAAAATATCTAATCTATCTTCAAACCAAGCTTTAAACATGAGAAGCAAATCATCTTTGATGATGTCCCAGAAGGTTTGGTAGAAGAGGAAAGACAGGCCATCAGGGCCAGGAGCTCCTTCCCCATGAGAACTAAAAAACAACATTTTTAATCTCCTCTTTAGTAAAGGGAGCATTTATAATTATTTATGGGTTTATGGATATTGTGATCTTTCTTCTTTTGTTTCTGAAACTATTGTTCATCTTGCAGTCATACACGAGTGCAGTTATTTTCCTAGGCTCGTGCCACCAAATAAATGGTTAGCCAATAATTGATGTTGGCTTCAGGGAGTTAACACATTTGTACCAGTTATCAGGAACTTCTAATTACATTGCCATCCCACCCACCACCACGTAAAAATGAAAGAACGTTACGGAAACATGTAGCGCAGCTGACTTAGCTCTGTGAAGAGAGTGAATTCCAAGCGATTCAGTTTGCACAGCTCTGTTCTGCCATTCTGTTTAATTTAACTGTCCCTGAGTGCACCTTTCCTACCACAACAGTGCTCGTCTTTTGCCACTGCGACTTCTCCAGTGTCTTTTGCCACTGCGACTTCTCCGGTGAAGCAGATCTGTCTTTGTGTAGCAAACTAAACGAGACGGATAGTGTAGCAACTTTTACGTAAATATTATACAATAAATTTAGACACTATTTAGTATATAGATTTATTCAAATTTTGATAACATGTACTATCCATTTTGAGACGGAGGGAGTAATAGTGTCTAAATTTATCTAAATTTTAATAAACTTGTGACATCCATTTCGAGACGAAGGGAGTATCTGTTTCGAAATGTAGTAAAAGCTAATTATTCTAAAACATACTTCCTCCGGTCTATATTAGTGACCTTAACTTTATCTTTTTGTAGAAAAGAGTATATATTAATATCACGGAGATACCAATTACACTCAGTCTCTATAACAACGCATGTCCTATTGGTCTTACAGATGCACACAACCTATAAAAAAAAGAATTAAAAAAAAGAAAAGTCCTGCTACAGAGAACTATTCCCCAAAGCAACGACACCAACACCACCAGAACAACACCAGTAGTTCTCCGCTCCAATAACAACGTCTTCAAGAAGAAAATAGTGCACAAGCACCGTCATTGTCCGATCAAAGATCATATGTTTTCACCTTGGAGAAAGTCATCGCTCGCAAAACAATGCCTTTAACAAGGCTACTGCCGACACAACCAGTTAAGGCCATCCCTTGATTTTCACCCTGCAAGGTAAGACCGGAAACTCCTCCTATGTTGTCTCCCCCCACAAACTGTCGCTGTTGCGAGTCACAGATCACATAGCCAGTTCGTCGTTGCCACAAAGACTCAAATCACCATCGCTGTCCTCATATTTCCGCTTTCCTAACATTCTTCGCATCTGACTTCACCATGGCTCGTTGAATGACACTTGGTGGGAACAAACAGCAGAGCTTCGTAATGCTCCTGCTGAAACCAAACGGCCAGAAAAACATGGGTGCATGACCGAATACCTTCCGATCCAACAATCTCCAGGCCTGATGTGCCCATGGGAGTTCGCCGACGGAGCCTTCTGGAACTTGACACTCCAGCCAGATCAACGAGGGCAAGCATCAAGAAGATCTTCTTCGTGCGGAAGGAACCCTAGGACCGCCTCCATTATTCGGGCTGAACCAGCAGTCCCCACACCGCTAGCGGCTACGGCAATCGGAATGAGCGGGTCAGCCATTAGACCTTTCGAGCCCATGGCCGAACCTAGAGATTGAGCCGACGCCGGGAGCAACATCGCCGCAGGGCAGCCGCTGCCTCCAGGTCCACACTAGAATCCCCTTCTACTCTTCCATGCCTCCCATCCGAGCCGTCAGCCTGCATTGCTGGAGCGTCGCCGCCCATAGCCCGGATCCATCGACACAGCCCCAAGATGCCTACCCCCCGTGCGAAGGAGATCGACGAAGGCTACGCAAACTGCCTATCACCTTCGGTGACCAAGGCGTGGCTGCCACCGCTGACCGAAAAGATGGCCGGCGGCAGCGGCCGGAGGGAGAGGGGCCGGCGACGGCCTGCTGGGGTTTGGAGGTGGGCGCCCCAAAGTCGCCTCACGCGAGCGACCCGGAGCGGCGGCTAGGGTTGTGTGTAGAGTATCGCCTTAACTTTATCTGGATACGAATGCACCTAGTCTAAATACTTAACTAGATTCATATGAATCTAGACAAAGTTAAGATTATTAATATGGACCGAAAGGAATACTATATTTTGGAAACGGATGTAGAACTACCTAATTTGAACGACTAGAGATGCCTATATTTTAGAACCGAGGGAATATGTAGAAGAAATATATACTCCATATGTCCAGAAATAAGTGACATTTTATTTGTAAAGATTCATATGTATCTAGGCATGTTTTAGTTTATAGATACATGTAAATTTAGACAAACTCAAGTCACTTATTTATAGACAGAGAGAGTACATGATTGAATGTTCCAACAATTGCGTACCTTCCCCGTTTCATATTATTTGTCACTGATTTAGTACAGCTACAACTAATATGAAATGGAGGGAGTACGTTCGACATACTCTGGCCAGGAAGTTCAAATACAATATTCACTCTAACATGAAAACATCAACAATGTTAATGTCAACACCCACATGGAAGCTGTCAGAGTAACCAACATGCAGAGATTAAACGTTTCAGCAGCTACGGAATTAGAAAATATTCACTCCACTACTGAAAAGTTCTATAGTCGTAAACAACACCAATGGCACATTTAATGTAAACTAAACAACTTCGTAATTATCAATGCACTTCAACACAGTGCAATCTATGATTCTACATCAATGTCAACGTTCCTACAAATTATTACAACCTACATTTGTAGAGGCAAAAAAGTTGTAGAACAGGAGGAAATAAGAACATCTGAACATTTTTATGAAGTTCAGACGAGACAAAACACTTGAATTTAACCATCATTAGGTAACCACTTTTCCTGGCCTCCTTCCATAGCTTCTTCCCGTATCTTTGCTATTTCATCAAACCAATGTTTGTACTGATCTTCAATAAAATCAAATTCCCCATTTGGTGCATCTTGACTATCAGTAATGGAAATTGATGAGCAACCACTTGCCAGCTCCGAACCAGGTGATGCTTCACCTATATGGAAAATTGAAATGTTCCTTGACCCATCACCTAAAACATGACCGCGGTCTAGTTTATCGATTCTCTCTTTGTACCCACCACAATGCATAGTCTCCGTGTCATCAGCCTCGTCATAACTTGGACTTTCAGAACTCCCAACAAGCTGCACAGAAAGGTCCGACCCTTCAGAGCCCTTTGGTCCCCCTAGATTAGTTGCACTTGAGACAGAATCAAGATAGTTATTCGATAATGCACCAATATCTTCAGAATGCATCATACTCTGAACTAACACATAATCTGGTGCCATCTCTGACAGCTTTTGTTGAGAAATAACTACTTGCTCACTTTCACCCGTTTTAGATTCCATATATGGACTTATCGCTGCATCATTTGCCTGTTTCTGACCAGGAACGAGATTTACTATCAAAAGGTCAATAAAATCAGCAATGAAAGTAACATCACAGTCCTCTAACTCCAACTGTTCAACCATTTCAGAAGCAACAGACATAGCGGTGTCAGATTCCAGGTAGAAGAGGAAATGAATATTCCTTGCTTGCCCTGCAAAAGGAAACATGGCGATGCATAAAAAAAACAGAAACCTGAGTTCCAAACAATAAAATGTCAGACATACCACACAAATCGGCAATTCGTAGAACCAGTGAGACTGAACTGTCATCAAGTTTCTCGCCCTTCAGATTTAGTTCCGTGTTTCCGTTGGTTCTCGTGAACTCCAACACAGATGTATGTGGAGCAACAAGAATATTTTTCTTGCATGAGTTAGCACACATAGATTCACGAGTGTCAACGTCCATGTGCGGAGAATCCAGAGAGATTTCTACTGCTTTGGGTATTGAAGATGGAATCATAGTGCCAACGAATCCATTTGCATTATTGGAGCAAAGAAATGGGTCTTGCAATAGTTCTTTTGCAGACAATCTCTGAGAAGCAGGAACTAAACATTTCTCAATGAAATGCTTCACTTCAGGATTTAGAATTTTAGACAGGGCAGCCGGTTTCACACCCTAAAGATCAGGGGCAGTAATTTAGATAGGATGTTGGCTTAAAGCAAAACTCTACAAAAGTAAATCAAGATGCACTTGCCTTGGATACTTTCTTAAAGATTTGAGCTGGATTTTTACATTCACAGTAGGGATATTCAAGTGTGAACATCTCCAACATGCACATACCGAATGAGTAGATATCAACCAGTTCATCATAATTCTCATCATATAGCTCAGGTGCCATGAATTCAGGAGTGCCTGCCGAAAGAAAAAAAGTTCCCATATCATAGGGGTGTATCAGGTGCAATGCAGAATTTTGTAGAGATTGGGTTAGACTTAAGAACAGGCTGTTAGAAATCCACAGCCAAAAAACATGTCTAACTGAGAAAAACAGATGCCAACTTGGTCTTCGCAATTCACACGGCGAGCACGTATTGTACAAGATATTATAAGAACAGCACGAAATCAACATGTGATTAAGACCATGGTTTACAGGGGTATAAGAACGTGTTATTACAGTTGTGCGCCACATTACTTTCAGCTAGCATAACCTAACAAAATACTGCAGCCACATATGACAGGCAAAAATTCAAGACCATAGGTGCAAGTTGATTGCAAAAGAAACGACAGAAGTTAATGTAAACTTCAGACCATAATTCGGCCATGTTGAGTACTTGAGAATGTAAGACATGAGGTTTAGATATTGGTAAGTCAGGTCATTATCTACTTCTTGGCTATGGATGGTGCAAACATTAACACGGTCACAAGGTTGTCTCGCCATATCAAAGGACCATAACATATTTGTTTAGAAATTACATGGAAAGCAACGAACCAGCCAAAAGAGTATTACCAATAACACTTCTCGCTTTAGGCGTTTGCATAACTGTAGCTAGCCCAAGATCTCCAATCTTAACTTCTCCATGATTGCCATTAACAAAAATATTATCACACTTCAGGTCTCTGTGGATAACAGGAGGTTGGTGGCTGTGCAGGTAGTCTAATCCATGAAGAATCTGTCTTGCCCAATTCTTTATTGCCTTCAAATCAACGCGTGGATGTTTCCGACGGTAACTAGAGATGCACAAAGTTGTAACAGTGTCATTCCTCAAGAAGCATGGAAGTAGCAGAAGAGCATGGTTGTCAATCGTTACTTACTGCCTAAGACTTCCAGATGTGAACAGTTCCGTAATAACATTAATTGTCTTCTTTTGATCATCAACCCAGTAGTTGTAGAACTTCATTACATTTTCATGCTTGAGGGATTTCAGTAGATGAACTTCTGAGTACAGTCTCTCAAGATTATCTGGAGACTGCATCACCTCATCTATGTTGACTTGATTCCAGGCAACTTCGATACCTTCAGCCTCATCAAATGCCTTGTAACTAAACCCAAATTAAGAATGAAATGCGAATCAGAGACAGGACCATGTAGAACATAAAAATAAGCATCGTAGCATTATGATTGTATGTATTGATATTGGACAAAATGAATAATTGTATGTATTGATTGTAATACCTGCATATAAAATGGAGTGACATTGTAAACTGCAAACACTACAAATTATGGTGATACTGACTAAACCAACAGCTTGTTAAATGTGACGAAATTATCTAAGTGGAAAGCTATTGATTATTCCGATGGTGTTAACAAAAGTTATTCCATCTTTTCAGTTTGGAAATAAAAACGAGACAACCCATTGCAAACTGTAATCAAAAGAATTCTCGTTGACAAAGAAACATAAAGTGAAAGAACATGACGATGAGTGCATACACGGTCTTGAAAGCTCCTCTTCCCAACACCTCACTGTACTGCACCAAGGAAAAATAATTCAGATCAATACAACAGGCAGAGATTGTTTTGTCGATCATTATGTAAGCTCCCTTATGTGCTGACTATTTAAATGAATAGACAGTTTGGCAACAATTTCATAGTGCGTATGTTGGCATAGTTCTAATCCAACTTTTGACAGTAATCATTTGGTACTTTGCACAAATTCGCGAGCAGACTAGCTAGCATGAAGCAACAATAATATTGAAAATATAAGTTTTGGATAACGGGTTGAAAACATGCAAATTCATAATACATGCACGATTTCACTGCAAGCTAAACAAGCTAACATAGACATGTCAAGTCACATTGGCATCAATTAATAAAATCATAGTGTAAGAGATCAATCAGAAAATAAAGCCCCAAAAGAGAACATACGCGCATGTATCGCCTGGTCGGATCCACCTCCACGTATTCAGCATCTGCCGGCTCATCCCGATCACCAAACACTTCCATTTCGGATCACCCTCACACAGACACGAATCTACAAACACACAAGCAGACAGGAAACGGAAAGAAAAGGACAAGCCAGATCGCCGGAGAAAGCTTGATGGGGGAGGGGATGCCGGAGCGCCTCCTACGCACAGCACGCCGCCTGCCTCGATGACGGCGCGTCGGCTGCCGGGCATTCAGTGAAGGGCTCGGAGAACGGGGCGTATGAAGGCCGCATTCGACGGGGGCGGCTGCCCAGCGACGTCAGCTTTACCCGTCCCACGAAACCCATGGCCCGGCAATCGGCAGACGGAACGCTTCTAAGGCAGCGCCTCATTCTCCGACGGTCGATCTCCTCCGGGCGACATACGCAGAACCCACCATGGCGGCTTCCCCGCTGCAGCGCTAGGAATACAGGCAGGCGGAGGCGATAGCCATGGAAGTTGTGCTTGGGTTACCGATTTAGCTGCGCAGAGATGTGCGGGGATGGAGGCGAGGAGGAATAAGATGAAGGTTGGTGGTGGTGCGGAGGAAAAGGTGGGAGGGATAGAGAGAAATAGTAACTGTTCTGTTAAGATGTTATAAGGTTGCAGAGGTTCTGTTTTTTCAGCCGATGCATACACAAAAGAGGAGAGTTACTTATTAAAAAAAAAAAGAGAGAAAGGGAGAGTTACTACTCGGACTCCCTCCGGCCCATATTACCATATTAATTGACTTGGATTTGTCAAATTTTAAATGAATCTATATACTAAATAGTATCATATTACCATATTAATTGATTTGGATTTGTCAAATTTTAGATAAATCTATATACTAAATAATGTCTAGATTCATTTAAATTTTACAAATCCAAATCAATTAATATGAGCCGGAGGGAGTACTAGAATTCTCTCAACAACAAAAAAGAGAGATGTTGAAGTTTAAATTTTGCAGATTTTCAAAAAAAGAATTAAGAATACGATATGAGCTCTGCCACGATTTTTTCCCTTTAAGAGCATCTCTAGCTGACAAAAAAAAACGTGAACCGAAAAACTCATTCCCAAATCGTGTTCGAGCTAGTTTTTGTTCGAAGAAGACGATGGCCAGAACAGAAATCACAAATTTGAACCATAAACACGAGATTTTTGAACATTTGCGGGAGATTTCAAAACGCGAGCCTCGACGACAGCGATAGGGAAAAAACCCACGATGTCGCGCCGCCGTGGCCCTCCTCCGGTAGCTCCCCCACCTCCTCCCCCCGCCGTCGTTGGCGTGTGTCCGCGGACAAGGCCCGGGCGGCGTCAGTGGCGGCGGCTTCCTGCCCTTCCCCTTTCGGAGGCGTCCTCGCGTGGGGTGGCTCGGCTCCGGGTGGTGCTCCCTGGCTCTGGCGGCGGTTCGGCGCGGCTTTGGTGGATGGTGGCGTCGCGGCGGCGCCTCCAGTTGGTGGCGATGGTGGCTGGTGCAAGCTCGGCCGCCGGCCGATGATGCCCTGCAGGCCCAGATCTGGTCGCTTTGGGCCCGATCTGGGTCAGTTTGGGTCGGGCTTGGCAGCGCGCGGTGAGACAGTTCCTCCGTAGGCGGCGGCCCGGCGCGCGACCGGGAGGGTGGCGGGGTGACAGCGTAGGCTGCTGTGAGGTGGAGCACTCCGACGGCGCGGGTTGGGGCTCGACCCAGATTTGGGTCCCTCGGGCCTAGGTGGGCCGCCCTGCTGGCGGGTGCTGCACCTACTGGAGATGGAGGCGGCAACTCCGCTATGACTTGGGACTGCGCTATCATTCCTTGGCTGTTGCGGCGGGGTGACTGGGGCTTGACGGGCCCATTCCAGGCCCGTTCGGGCCCGTCGAGGCCTGGTGTGCCCCGGATACCCTATCCGGCCGACTACCACCTCTTGGTGGTGGAGGTTGGTCCCTTCCGCACGGCTTCGGTGCTACGATACCTCGTCTTGCGACGACGCGGTCCTCTGTCTTGCAGGACGCACTCCAAGGTCCTCGAAGAGACGGCGAGGGTGTTTTTGAGAGCGTGGCGCATGCTCGTGGGTGGCAAGTTTGGTGGTGGTGCTCCGGTGTGCCTCGGGGCGCCTTGGTAGGGAGGGGATCGGGAGAAATCCTTGTCGTCTTAGCCGACACCGCCGCAGTGCCGCTTTCGAATGGCGCCTTTCCTTCTTGGAGGGCGTCGCGGAGATCCCTCTCCCTGTGTGCCCTGAATACCAGGGGAAACCCTAGGACCATTTCACTGGTCCGGGTAGCTGCGTCAAGCATCGGCGCCTCCCTCCGCGAGGGTGCTGCTTGGTACGGGTACATCGGAGGGCTTGGAGCGTGGTAGGACATAGCCGGTGGGCGCAGCGGTCTCGGATCGTCCTTGTTTAGTCGACTCACTGCCATCTGTGTTTCTTTTTTCTTTTTGGACATGTCCGTCCGTGCTTCTTGTATCGTGTTGCGTCTCTTCTTTCGGGCGTTGTGCTGTCTGGCCCAGCAACGGTCTCACCTGGTTGCTTTATTTATAAAGCGGGGCGAAAGCCTATTTCGAGAGATTTCAAAACGCGAGCATAGTTCATACACACGATCATATGTACAAAACGCAAATTAAACCTAAATACTATGGGGGATCTGCCGTCTCCGCCTCTACCCTAGCATGTACACAAAATCGGGCTCATCGGAGCCCAAGGAGCACGGCGACGCTTCCGGCGGTGGGATTCACTCCTTGTCGGAGAAGTCGAAGGCCGACAGTCTGGAGCTGATGTCGGAGACGAGGTCGACGACCTCCACCTCCTTCCCGCAATTCACGGTCGACGGCGAGCCCCTGCTCGAGGAGGATGTCGTCGATGAGCTCATCGCGCTGAGCTCGACGGGCCTTCGCCTCGGCAATGCTCCGGTGCTGGATGACCTCGACCCAACGGTCGAAGGAGATGTCGTCGAGGGCGTAGTCGGCCTCCGTGACGACGCGGCCCTCTGGGAGATCCTCCTCCTTCTTCAATGGCGGCGGAGTCCTCGGCGCGCGCGAGGTGCTCCCATGTCCCTCTCCCCCCAGCGGGCGCGGATGTGGGCGTCGAACTCCGTCGTTTCGCGGCGGAGGAGCGCGACCGGCACCGGCGCGCCCCACCTCGTGTAGTGGAGGGCGGCGCGCTTGCGCGCCCCGTCCAAGCACACGCACCGGCGGCACTCCTCCGCATCGGTGAGGCGACGAAAGCGCGACATCGACGATCTGCTGTCGCCGGCGAGAAATTGCTCGCCGGTGCTCGGCGATTTGAGCGGTGGTGCGCGGCGAAGGCGTCGAGGGGGCGGTGGCGGAGAAAAGGTTCGAGACCTGAGAATCGAGCTCGGAACTGGGATTTTATGGGTCGAGGGGGTCGATTCCCAGGGGTCAGAAATTTTTCCCCGGATCAGAAAGTGTTTACGGTGTCAGTTCGGGCCAGATTTCTATCCGGTGTAGGGTTCAGTGGCTCACGAACACCAAAGGATCAAAGTGTGAGGCAGAAGCTTGTTAACTATAAAATAAATGGGCCAATATGTGGTGGAAGGCAGACTGCTTAGGGCCGCGTCAAGGCCGAATGCTGGACAACACGTTTATACCATGTTTATAGATTATTAGACTAGCCATATTGTTGTGTCGGTTCAACAAAAATTATGTCAGTCTTTAGAACCGGCTTGGTTATGTTGTAGTGTATAGAACCGGCGATATGATCCACTGTTCCATCCCCTGACATCCTGCATGTTGGCTTTCTTTCACAATCATGCTAGTAGGTTCTACGGTTGCATGAAAAAAGCGATTCAAGTTATTGAGCCGCTTCTCTTGTCAGTGCTGGACAATGTATTGAATCGATTCAACCGGAGGTGAGAGAATGCTAAGAACCGCTTTTCAGACACACTGTGGCTGGTTTTAGATGCAAGCAACATATTATCTTGTAGCAGGAGGAAGCACAATTAATCTTTCCGATGTAAGATTTTGTGGTTCGCGAACACCAACATATCAAAGTGTGAGGCAGAAAAAAAACAAAGAGGCCTTCTGGAAAAAAAACAGGAAGGCTATTTACCGTGACTACCGCACGCTAAAAAAACTTGCCATCGCTACCGCATCTTGTTCCCTTGCCCCCGTGAACCTGCGCCAGACCTGGTCGCTCGGCGGAGACCGTAGAGTCGATCCGCGTGGCGGCCGTGCTAGATCTGTAGGTTGCGCGCGCCGATAGGTTGTTGTTGACTCCGCTGTCGTTGTTAGCTGGTTCTCTGCTACCCGATCTCAGGGCACTGCCTCCACAGTGCTCTATTTCGAGCTGGAAGCTGACAGCCCGCGCCTGCAATCCCAGGATCGAGCTCGTGGCCATTCCGTCATTGCCGCCCGTCTCTAAGGCAGTGCCGAGGTACCGATTTAGCGGCCTGCCTCTTGTCTCTTCCTAGTTCGTGAATTTGTGTTTTATAGGGTCATTAATTGGCCATACCGCCCGACTGTATTAGAACGCATTAATCTGTAGATTCTCTTAGTTCTTCGTGAATTTGTGTTTTATAGGATCATTAATTGGCCATACCGCTCGACTGTATTAGAACACATTAATCTGTAGATTCTCTTAGTTCTTCGTGAATTTGTGTTTTGTAGGATCATTAATTGGCCATACCGTCCGACTGTATTAGAACGCATTAATCTGTAGATTCTCTTAGTTAGGAACCCCTGTGGCATGAATCGGAGATTTGGTGAACTCATTAGCAGCCCACTGCATACAGGGTTCATTTTTGTTGGTTGTTTTCTTCTCCTTGTCTCTCTTTGAAAACAAGAGCAGCACTGCCTCCACCGGTCACTGGGAGACAAATGTACTTCTCAGCCACCAAATCTTGCAAGAATTGGAGTCGGTTGAGTGCTTTGGCTAATACTAGCAGTCACCACCTCATCACTACTCTATGACTCTCAGGGCAGGGGTTGGTGCTCAAGTACTTGCGTACCACCATTCCTTGACCAAAATGACAGTGCGTGCTTAACTTCAGTTGAAGGTTGAAAGACTAAATTTCAAATGCAGTTTCACACTCAGTACATCATAGCGGCTGTATGCTCACTAAGCGACAAACCTTGGCATTTTTTTTTTTTGAGGAAGACAACAATCCTGTACTACATTTTTCATTATTTTTGGTATATATTTATTTATAGAACCAAAACAAAAACCTAACTAAAAAAAATTGATGGATATTTTCATGCCAAAAATAGAAATATGAGGTAAAACCACCTCATGGAATATAAGATTTTTATGAGACTGATCATGAACTGCTATCCAAACACGAATACCCTTACTTCCTCGTGGCTCTATGCATAACCAAGGCTGTTTGAATATTCTCTAGCATCCAAAAAGATTTAGCGTGTTATTCTTGAAGATGTGATCCTTTCTTGCTGTCCAAATAGCCTAAGTTGGTAGAATGGAAAAAAGAATGTAAGAAATAATGTTTTCAGGGAGTGGTCTAATCCATTGACCATCACACTTCTTCCGTGGTTCATTTATCACTGCTTAATTAACGGTTTGCTGTGTGTATATATCACTCGTATTAGTGCTCTACGACGGGTCCTCATGCATGGGTCAGCTCGGCTCAGCTTGACCACATTGTGTTCCAGGCTACTGAAGGATGGCATATTTGTAGACTTTAAAATGCATAGCTATATATTGATTTTTATATTTCGCTGGTTGATATTGCAGTCATCACTCCTGTTGATGCTCAACTTGATGGAAATTTTCTGCTAGTATAAGAGAGAAAAAAGGTTGCCCTGATTTTGATCTGCATAGTCAACGATTCTCTGTTTTGATTTAGTAGCTGATGAAGGCAAACTGCCATGCATGCGGCTTTTGTGCACTATGCAAAACTGCACATTGTTAATTCGTCTTTGCTTATGTTTTTGTTGTCTGTCAGTCGACAACTATTAGGTCCGCAGCATGTTTGACGCATCCTGTAACTGATTGTTTAGGTGCTCACCTCTAGAAATATTGGCTACCGTCTTCTTGATTAGTTATTGAAGCTCGGGGAAATTAGTCGTGTTTTCTTGCTATTCCTTACAGCCAATGTACTACTGTTGTCTGCAGTAATTTGTCTCACGTGTGTTGTGTGTGCGCTTGTGTTTGGCAGATATCCAGACAACAAGGATGTCAATGAATTCCTTTGAAAATGTGTTTCAAATGGAGCTCGGTGCTGCAGAGATACTGAAAAGGACTGGGTGTACGAAAGATTTTCTGAGAGCGAGTTTCATTAACCAGTGTTGTAATTCTCTCGAGACGTTATCTCTACAGTAGAGTGGGCTGGCGCGAGATATTTTTCACTATCTAATAGCAGGGGCGACCAGGGTTCTAGTTACTCGGGGTCACTCACAGCTGAGAGGAGGAAACGGGTAGTTTGATAATTATTTTTGACAAACTAAGTAAATAATTCCGGACTAATCCATGTGTGGTATAACGACCGCTGTAGGTATTGTATAGAGGCTTAGAGTATCTTCACTCAGGCCATTCGTACCTTGGAACTTGGGCCTATTTTGGGCTTAACGAAACCCGTTTTTGTCATGCGAACATTTGATTTTAAACAACAATGGGCCAGATAATCTATATCTATATCTATATATCTATATATAATAATAAAGTATGAAGTGTTTCTTCCGGTCCAACACTTTTTTGGACAAATTTGCTCTCCCACCAAATCACATATTACCGACAACGCCACCCTTAAGTAAAAAAGAGTTTAAGAGCAGATCTATACCCATGAGTCGGCCGCCCGAGCTCATCCCTGCCCAAACCTGAGCGATAGAAAGGCCGGGTCCAACTCAATCTAGGCACGCACTGCAATCTGGGCCGAAAGCAGAACGGAAGTGACGATTCTATATCTATACACATCGACGAGAGGAGACATTGAATAGTCCCACATCGCCTCTTTATAACGAATCCGAC
The DNA here is from genome assembly GCA_916181665.1 of Avena sativa. Taxonomy (NCBI): domain Eukaryota; kingdom Viridiplantae; phylum Streptophyta; class Magnoliopsida; order Poales; family Poaceae; genus Avena; species Avena sativa. The sequence continues at coordinate 260,887,550 of OV702284.1, read as the reverse complement.
CAATTTATATATGTCCTTAAGGTGCTTGGAATCAGCAACCAGCCTCAAAATCAAATACATCACCACCGATTGATTAAAGGGAATTAAATCTCTCATGTCCGAGCGAGATAGAGGGGAGAGGATGTTGTGTGGTGGTAGAGATGGTGGTGGCGATGGTGGGCAGTCCTCGGTCGAGGTTGGGTACGCGCAGGCGGACGCTGCAGAGATGGAGGAGAGGTCGCAGGAGAGGCGGCCATGGCGGCTTGCAGGGATGGAGGCACATGGAGTAGGAGGTCAACGGGGGCTTGCAAGGATGCAAACATGGAGTAGGACCGGTAGATTTATTTTCAGAGCCTCCAAGAACCGACCTGTACGCACGGGCATGCACTGTTATGTCGACGCCGGGGAGAGAGGTTGGAAAGAGAGCTTAGAGGAGGTTTTGCCTCAACTCACGTGGTAGACAAAAAAAAAGGAGAACAGGCGGTTCAGAAAAAAATCTAATCCACGAGGTGAAAACGGCTAGGAACTCTGTATATGTGCGTGCAAAATATTTTTTATCCTAGTGCAACACACGGGTATTTGTGCTAGTAAACCTAAAATGATAAAAAGAATAATAACATCGTCGTCGTCGACACTTTTGCATCCCAAAGCTGTCATAAATGGCCGTGTAGTCGGGACCGGCTCTGTTGTCGTTGCCACCGCCGTCGTCGATGCCTGGTGGCTGCGACGGGCGGGAGATCCCCTGGTCATACTCGCCGCGCCTCCAGGGGCTGGCAGGAGCGTCCGACATATTCGTCATCGCCGAGGACGACGAGCGGCAGACCCTGGTAGTCTAGCACGCGGCCAGACCAAGTCTGACGTTCGGACTGCCCTGCAGACGTCGGGCACGGAGTTGCTCCGTTTCCTCCCAGTCCGACCTGGACCAGGCGAGGATGTCCGGCGACAACAATGCGATGGAGCACGGGGCTTGTTGATTATGATGCCTCAAGCCCTTGTCCTCGGTGGCGAGCGTATCGGCGTTTCTGACTCTCGCTTGACCGGCCGAAGCGGCGACGCAGCTGCCAGTGTGGACTCAGAGGAGCGGGATGCCAAGGCTGCAAAGGAGGAGGAGGCGGCTTATTGGCCGGAGCATGGCGCCTCGCCCCTGACGCTAGCGGCGGTCCGCGGGGGAAGTCGAGCTGGAGATTGTTGTAGGCGTGGAATTGCCTGAACATGGCGACGAGTGTTCGTCCAGGTGTGCTCCACCAGCGGCGGCGCAGCGGCGCGTTGTTGCGCTTCGGTGGAGACCTCGGTGGACCCTCGTGGTGGGCGAGCTCCTGGAGCTTCCGGCCGGCGAAGTACTGCTCTCAAAAGAGTAGATTGCCTGGATCTTCGGTGAGGTCCATGTCTTCCACGGCGACGATGGTCGCCTGGATCTCGTCAGTGATCTCTTCGCCCTTCGGCAATGGTGGTATCGGGATTCTGTCGGCCGGGAGGCGAACGGCCGACGGCGTAATGTAGATCGCGACATGTAGCACGCGGGCCTCCCATAGCTGGATCGTGCGGCGGCTGAGGTTGTTCGTCGCCGCGGGGTTGCCGATAAACCTCTCGGACATGGGAAAGTACGGGAGGCTGTGAGCTCGGAGGTCGCCGGAGTTGGGAAGGGAGATGCGATTGAGTGTGAAGGTAGTTGGTCAGTGGGACGGCTTTTATAGTCCGAGGCGAGCGGCGAGGGCAGAAGGGGTGTAGCGTCGAGGGTTACTGCGCGCCGGCCCGTCGCGTGAGTCGAGTAGGTGGTGTTGGCGTGGTATTTCGGCGGCGCGTGGCCAAATTGACGGGGGATTAATGTCTGGCGGTCGTCCGTGGGTTTTTGAGGCGGAAGGATGACGACGAATCGGCTCCCGACACTGACTGGACGAATCTGCTCGACTATTTTTTGTCTACACAATTCGCTTCGTTCGATGGTCCTAGGGCGCTGCATGTCGGAAATGGCTTGAAAAGTCCGGAACAAAGCTGGTCAAAATCCGGTCGAAACCGGGGTCGTAGGAACGCCACTGGACCGATGCTCAGTAGCGGGAGAAAAAAAATCCGAGATTGGCGTCTTAGGTAGCCGAGTGGATATGCTCTTAGCAGTATGTTTGAGCTAGAGTCTTACAAACCAAGAATAGAAACAAAAAAACTGACAAAGCGATGAGTAAGTACATAAAAGAATAAGAGACATTTGGTTCAGTATAACACATTTAGAAGAAACGAAAACACAGGTATAGATTACAAGACACACGAATATAAATAGAAAAATCTAAGAGGGTAACACACCGGTTGTCAACAGAGCCACCAGTTTAGTAAGAATCTTAGGATTCTTGACAAAAATTACAAGCGTATATAAAACACTGAATACACAATTTATTCTTCTCTTTTACAGAGCCATAATCATCCTTCTGTTTTACACCGGTTTCAGTTTCTAAACACGACATAACACCAAATACCAGTTCATAAGATACTAATACAAGGAGTACCTAAGGGGGACCTCACATGCGATTCATACCTGCAAAAACACTTCAAAATACTGTCTGTGCCATCGGGCATTAACCCAGAACCCAACCAAATAAATAAGCCTAAAATAGCATTGCGAAGCACAAACACATCATTAAAAACACGCGTGTATTTTTACATCACACGGGTGAATACAGCTAGCAATTAGTCATAGGAAATCTCTTTTGTGCAATGGAACTAAGCACAAGCAAAAGCATCCAAATAATCACACACAGAACCCACCAAAAAGAACAGATAACCATAGGCAATAGTTTGCGACATTAATAAAAGTGGACAAGTAGAGGTGCGTGAATATTACAAGCCAAGCGTACGGGCATATAAGTTTTAAACTACATCACAGGCAACCAAGAACCTCGGAGGAAAGAGTTTATAGTTTTAGTCCTTCGTGATTTTAGGACTTACTTATAAAATAGTCTCCTCTAGGAAGACAGATTCATAAAGAGAAGTGCGGTCATAGGCATCTAGATAGCAGCGTTGCAATCTCCTGCGACAGGAGATGAGACCCGTGGAGCGGCAACTTGGAGCCCGAAGTGAGCAACTTCTCTAGCATAAACACATACTAAGGGAGACGCCGCATATCAGCAGGCATCACGTAGATAGGTAGTAGATAGGACCTGCCGATAATAAAGAATAGAAAAGAATCAGCATAGCATATGAAAATGGAAAACAGAATAAACATCCGGGCCAATATTCCTAAATTTGCAGGACAAATAAAAGAATCCTTATATGTAATATGTGGATGAGAAGATCGTCGCTTAGGCAACCATCCCATACCTTATATACAAACGGCATCTGCAAACACCAGGGGCAAGTTACTGCTTGTTTTTCTTTGGCCTGCACATGTAACCAACACTAAGTCAGACGTTCTCGAAGCATTCTAAAAGTACCCATGGCGATGCTATCTACACCAAGATGTAGTATGAAGAAAGCATAGCTGGTATCGTTAAACAATTACTAAGCAAGTAACCAAAACTTTTGGTCCTCTGAACCTCATCTTTATCCCCAATGGCAGCTTTGTTCTTCTGGGCCAAGGCTTGATTATCTTTGTTTTCAGTATGAGCAGCAGCATCTTCCACAACAGCTTCCGTAGCGGACTAAATGAAACAGCGACGAGCGGGCAAGTCAGACTATAACAACACCGAAACATAGGAATAGAAAATAAATTTAGAATCAGAGACTAACATCTCCATCTGAAACATGTCCTTCAATAGTCTCTTCAATGGGCTTTGGTTGTTCTTTGGAAGGAGTGTTAAACAGAGAACGCCTGGCGCCACGCTTAGGGGCGGACGAACTGTTCCAAGGGAAACAACACCGTGGTAACCTCCAGAAACTGGAAAAGAAAGATACATTCATAATGCTAGGAATCTAAAGTTTAGTACCGAGCAGGAGTTGATGGGCCGATCTTAACAATAGCAGCGGGTGTCTGCGGGCATACATTAAGGTTTATTACCGAAGAAGATGAAACTGTCATAGAGAAACATCAGTATAAAGACATGTGGCAGATGGAACATACCTGCCTCGCAGGTGAACCATGGGCATGTGGTGTCTGTGAACCAGGCCAGTTAACTCGACCAAGGGCAGGGAGGTGCGAGCCTAAAGCAGCGACCTAGGATGATGCCTCAGCTGACGAGGTTTAATCTCGTCAATGCCCATTGTTATGAGCTTGGGTTTTGGAAAAGATGGGGATGCTGGAGATCGCGGAACAGTTAGCAATCAAGCAACACAGGGACACGAGGTTTACCCAGGTTCAGGCCCCCGGAGGGAAAACCCTACTCCTGCTTGTCTGCTCTGATTATGGTGGAACCGAAGGTTACAGGGTGCACAGATGCAATCTAGCGTGGAGGTGTGTATGCAGTGATGTGTAAGAGATCGTAAGAGAGCCTCCTCGTCGTGCCCTCCTGGCCTTTATATAGAGGTAGGCAGGTCCCAGGCACAGATCGAGTCGGTTACAGGTTTTAGGGTTTACCCCTTTGAATTTTCTATCTACTCTAGTCTTGCTCTACAAGGATCCGAAGGCGTGGGCCTTGGCCACCCGAAAACCTTCATGGGCTGGCGCATATTTGTCGTGGGCCTTCCTTGGGCTGGACCAGGTATGCTAAGGTCGTGTACCCGCAGGGTATAACCATGTCAGTAGCCCCCGAGTATTCAATCGAATCGTAGATTCGGCTGGAGACTCTTCAATCCTTCGGGTGCAGCTATCTCTGTTTGTCTAGAGAATGATTTGAGTGTGTAGGGATTGTTGATGCGTGTGCGTGACTCTCCCGATGGATCAGGGTCAGTTAACTATCTTAGGACAAAACAACACGATCTTCTTCAGATTCGAGTCCCTCGACTTGAACCCGGAACTTATGCTGGCGTAATTCGACTCAGGCCGCAGAGGACTTACAGGAGTGGAATTCCAGTGAATTTTAAATGATGTACCCAACGCGTCCGTCGGGATTTTTCATCGTGCCTGTTGGCACGGATTCTCACTAGCAGAGCACAGTAGTGTGCGTTGCCAGGCCATCAGATGATATCTGTAGGTCTTATCTTTGTGTCGCAGACACATCATCCGAATGTTTATCACCACAGAGGTGTTTCGGGTGGCCAAGGAGGATGTTGCTCACTTAGCGTTTAATTGGGGCAGAGTTACCGAAAAGTTTTTGCATGCTGATCCGAAGGATCGCAGTCGAAGAATTCATAGGGTGCGCGACCAGCGCTCCCTATGGGAGTAGCCCCCGAGTGTCTGTTCGAGTCGCAGACTCGAGCAGAGACTTTAATTCCACTGTTGTTTGGCTTTAGGTCCGTAGGACACAAATTTTTCGGATGCTTGAATCCATCCTCCCTATGGGAGTATCCACCGAGTCCGTAGTGGAGTCGCAGACTCGACGTAGGAGTCGAAGAATATTTTCATGGTATAGTATTTTGATTATTTTCGGATGCGCGGCCAGCACTCCTGATAGGAGTAGCCCCCGAGTAGTTAATCGAATCGTAGATTCGAGTGAGTACTCTTAGCTGTGTAGCCGAAGAATTGTAACCATTGCTAGTATAGCTTTTGATGATGTCAGTGCTGACGATCGGTGACCTCAAGCGTCTGCGGCGCCAGAGATGACTTGACTGGACGAACATGGGTCCCACCTTCTGACTTTGATTTGACTGGTCACGCGCGACGTGGAGATAATTACGGCGTCGCCTTGATTTCCGTGCGTAGTGGACAGCGTGTGAGCGACGGTTCACTGTTGTGCTGACACGTGTACGGCCAGATCTTGATGTTGGCTCTAGGTCTTACCGATGGACGGTCGTCGTGCATCGTTCTCGTCCTTATAATCATTGGGAAAAAGGTGAATTTGTTTTCACCACAACCCTTCTTGTTTCACTGCTCCCATCTTCTCTGAGTGTTCTCACTGCGCGCTGGAATTTCCTCGAGCTTTTCCTTCCTTGATTCTTCGTGCTCAACGCCGTCACCGCCGCATAGCAATGGGGAAGCCCAAGAAGTCCTCCTCTGCAGTTTGTACCAGTGCGGCCGCCGGCGGCAAAAAAAGTTCCGCCACTACCCGTGTCACCGATGGTGGCTGGCGGCGATCGGAGATGCGTGAGAGTGATATCCGCAAGCTCCGTGAGCGGGGCCTGATCCCGCAGGATAGGGAGGCCGTCAAACTTTCCGGCAACGAGGTAATTCCCCGTCCTCCCGCTGGGTTTCGGGTTATGTTCGTCGCCTTTGTCCTTCGAGGCTTTTCCTTCCCAGTCCATGATTTCCTTCGTGGATTGCTTTTCCTTTATGGTATCCAGCTGCATCATCTTTCTCCCAACTCTCTTCTTCATGTCGCTTGTTTTGTCACTTTCTGCGAGTGTTGGCTCGGTATCGAGCCGCACTTTGGCCTCTTCCGGAAACTCTATTCCGTGAAGAGGCAATCTGGCTCTGATGGTGTTTATCCCATTAGGGGTTGCATCATTTCCCTCAAATCCAATCTTCTTTTCTTTTCCTTTTCTATGTCCAAATCTGTCCAGTACTGGCAGAGGCGATGGTTTTACATCCGTGACTTCACGGTGGCTAGGCAGGAATTTGGACTTGCTCCTTTTGACCCCTCCCAGAAAATCGTGCCAAAAAGGTCCTGGAAGAACCAGATCTTGGATGGCGAGGTGGCGGAGATTGAGGGGCTCTATCGTCGAGTGGAGGATCTTCAGCTGATTCCGGATAAGGAGGTGAACGGTGTGGATATCATCCGCACCTTTCTCAAACGTCGGGTGCAGCCGCTCCAGACTAGTGCGCACCCGATGTTTCTTTATTCTGGTCGCCGCAATCCGACTAGGGTTTCGGCTGAGGAGTTCTCCAAGGGAGATCTCGACGGGGTTCTTCGCCCGCTGCTGAAATACAAGGCTGGAGAGGATATCCTGGGGAAGTCGCTGACTCCTCCGTTCTCCGCTTCTTGTCCAGTTCCGCAGGTGTAGATCTGGGACATGCGCGTAGCGCTATTTTCGACTGCGTTGTCCTTGCACCTTTTTTGTGCTGAAATTTTTGTTTTCTTCTTGCGCAGGAATTCAAGGTGCCAGGCATGTCGCCTCCATTGCCCGAAGTGTTCCCAGATGCGCCGGACAACGAGGTAGTGGACTCCATGTCTGGACTTCCATCGGCGCGATCGCCGGCCGAGGAGGCCAACGAGTCGAGCGAGGATCACACTCGTAAGCAGACACGGAGCTCTAGTGAATCGTCGGATGCTTCGACTCCACCGACGCCTAGGAATCCGCTATGCCTTGAGCGTCACAGTGGGGGTCATGGTGGCTCTTCCTGTCCTGTTCTGGCCGTGCCCGTGCGGGATGTGGCACCGCACCCGCCAGCGAAGTGGAAGAAGGAAGAGAAGAAGGAAGAAAAGAAGGAAGAGAAGAAGGGCAGGAAGACCCCTCCTGTCTTCGACTTGAGCGATCTCGACTCGTGAGTTTCCTCAGTTCCTTTTTTTTGCTTTCTCTCATCTGTTTGCTTTGTACTTGGCTGATTTTTCCTTTTGTAGCCACTCCTCCGACGGTTCCTTCAGCGATGGCGCTCGGGAGGTGGTGGGGGATTCGAAGGTTGTTTCTCCTCCTCCTCAGACGGTGGCCACCTCTGAGGGTGCTGCTCCGAACCCTTCTCCGCAGGAGGCTCGGGTGGTTGTCCCCCAGAAGACTTCGGCTGGACCTTCAGAGTCGCCGTCTAATCACGTAAGTTTCTTTACTCTTGCCGCGGTGGGTGCCCCCGGGCGTTTTCGGGTGGTCTGCTATTCACTTTTGTTTTTTGCTTATTTTCTCGGGGGAGCCCCCGAGCGTTTGTAGGATGATCTGCTGATCGTTTTTCTTTGAGTCTCGGGGGGAGCCCCCGAGCATTTTTTGTGTGTGTAACTTGTTTTGCTCGTTCTTTGGGCGTAGCCCCCGAGCCTTTGTTTTGACGGGTAGTGTCTTTTGCAGCCTTTTGTGCAAGGCGCCAACCAGCTAGTGCAACAGCACCTGGCGTTGGAAGCCAGCTTCAAACAGCTTCAAGGTGCGTACATGAGTTGATCTTTTTGCTTCCTCTTTTATTCCTTGTTCTGCGATTTGATAGGTGTTCTGCTGACCGCAGAAGACAACAATAGCGCCCTCCGTGAGCTTGATGCTCTCAAAAAGAGCCTTGGGTGAGCGGAGAAGAAGGCCGAGGACGCCGTTGGTGCGAAGGAGCGCCTCGAGCTGGAACTAGCCAACGTAGCCGCGACCAAGGAGCGCCTGCAGCAGGAGGCTACGGACCACGAGGAGCAACTCGCCACCGCCATGGCTTCGCGCGAGAAGGAGGTAGCTGACAAGCTGATGGCAGCTGCCAAGGCTATTTCGGGTGAGTTTCTTCGTCTTCCCTTTTTCGGCTTCCTTGTCTTTCCTTCCTGTGCTTTTATTTATATTATCCCTTCTCTTTCTTTTAGATGCCGCGGGCATCGAGTTTGATCGCGGTGTCCTGGAGCACGGAAGTGCTCTGGATGATGCCACTACGATGGTCGAAGACCGCTGTGGTACCGTGGTCGGCTCGCTTGCTAAGGCCAAGGAGGTTCTTGTGCGCTTATATAAGGAGCTCATCCCCAAGGGTGTCTCCCTCGAAGATGTCGATGCCTTGGCGGATGCACTGTCAGCCGAAGCACCTGCGGCGTACAAGTGCAAGCAGAAAGGCATTGGTGTTGGAGATATGCCCTAGAGGCAATAATAAATATAGTTATTATTATATCTTTGTGTTTATGATAAATGTTTATATTCATGCTGTAATAGTATTAACAAGGAAACATTAATACTTGTGTGAATTGTAAACTTAAATTGAAGTCCCTAGTATAGCCTCTATACTTCACTAGCTTGTTGGTTGATTAAATGATTGTGGTTTCCATATCATGAACATTGAGATGTTATCAACAACAAGATCATATCGTTAGGAGAATGATATGGTGGACATACTCCTATAGATAAGCGTAGCATAAAGATCAAGTCATTTCAATAGTTCAATTGCTATATGCTTTCTGATACATAGTAACCTAATTCCTTCGACCATGAGATCATGTATATCACCTTTGCCGGATGGATGCTTTGATAACATCAAACACCACACCGTAACTGGGTGGCTATAAAGGTGGCATTAAGTGTTCGGAAAGTATTGGTTGAAACACATGGATCAAGAGTGGGATTTGTCCATCCACATGACGGATAGATATACTCTGGGCCCTCTCGGTGGAATGTCATCCAATTAGCTTGCAAGCATGTGACATGGTCACAAGGGATCACATATCACGGGAACGAGAAAAGAGTACTTATCGGTAACGAGGTTGAACTAGGTATGCAGAGATACCGACGATCATAACCTCGGATAAGTAACATATCGTGAGACAAAGGGAAATTGGTATCGTATGTAAGTGGTTCATTCGATCGCAAAGTAATCGTAGAAATATGTGGGAGCCATATGAATTTCCAGATTCCTCTATTGGTTATTGTTCGAAGAAGTGTCTCGATCATGTCCGCATAATTCACGAACCGTAGGGAGACACACTTAAGGATTCGACGTTGTTTGAGTAGTTATGGTATTATGAGAAAGAGACTGAATGTTGTTCGGAGTCTCGGATGGGATCCGGGATATCACGAGGTGATCCGGAATGGTCCGGAGAATAAGATTCATATAAGGAAAGTCCCGTTTCGGAGTTGGGGAATGGTTCCGGTGTTTTCATCGGGAACATTCTAGAAGGTCCCGGAATGTCCGGCACTCCGGAGGGGGAAGGGTACATGAATGTGTCATTGTAAGTTGGAATGATTGCATCATGTACTAGGTGTTCTTGCTGTCCAAAATAAAGGGTTTATTTAAATCCTAAATTGAAAAGTCAAACGGCTAGTTTGAAAGTCAAACGGCAATTTTGGGAAGTGGGAAGAGAGGAGGATTGGTGGAGGCCGAATTGGAGGAGGGTTCCTCCCTTGGCCGGCGCCCCACCAAGCCGACTTGGGGAGGGACTCTCCTCCCCTTGGACGGCCAGCCCTCCCACCTATATAAGGAGGGGCAGGGCTCCCTCCTAGCACACACAAGTTCCTATCTTCTACCTCCGGTTTAGAGCCGTTTTGGTTTAGAGCTTCTAATTGCTTTAGCCAGCGGTTTAGAGCCTTCTAATTGGTTTAGAGCCCTCTAATTGGTGTGTCTAATTACTAGACCACTAATAGCCTCTCTCATAAGCTCCACCATACTCGCACCGGCTTAAGGCGAAGCCCTGCGGGATTTCCCCTCTACTTCCGGTACCACGCCGTTGTGCTGCCGGAATCGCGAGGAGAGTGCTACAACCTCCGCTGCCTGCTGGAACAAGGGAGAGGAAGGTCTTCGTCGAGTACCGAACGTGTGACCGACTGCGGGAGCGCTGCTGGAACGTGGCGCCGGAAGGATCGTCTACGCGATCTTGAGATCGGAAAGAGTACGACTACATCACCCACGAGAATCTGCTCTCGTTAAACACTTTGGAATCTTCGAGGGTGAGTTATTCCATCGACTCGTTGCTACAATCTAGTAGATAGATCTTGGCTTGTTTGTTTGTATGCGATAGAAAATTTTTGTTTTCCATGCTACGAACCCCTACAGTGGTATCAGAGCCGTGTCTATATGTAGATCTGTTGCACGAGTAGAACACAATGGTCATTGTGGGCGTTGATGCTTTTATTGTAGATTGCTTTTTGTGTACTTTGCATCTTGCGGTATGTTGGGATGAAGCGGCCCGGGCTAACCTTACATGACATCGTTCATGAGACTTGCTCCACGTTTGACATGCAACTTGTATTGCATAAGTGGCTTTGCGGGTGCCTGTTTCTCCTAGCATAGTTAAGATCCAATTTACAACGGGTAATCAACAATGCTAGTATCAATGTTGTGGTTCTTGTTCGTAAGTTAGAACGACACTTATTGAAAGCCCCAAACCACGTAAAATATGCAAAGAAAGTAGAGGCGTCTAACTTTGTTTTGCAGGGGTGTGCAGTGATGTGATATGGCCATGATTGTGATTATATTTGATGTATGCAATGTTCCTTATTGTAAGTTGGCAACCGGCAGGAGCCATATGGTTGTCTTTAATTTCTGTTAAGACCTGCGTGTCTATTCAAAATAGTTGTAATAGTTGAAGCTGGTGGACGACAACCATGAAGAAGCGTCATTGACCTTGATGCTATGCCGGTGATGATGGAGATCATGTTCGTGCTTGAAGATGGAGATCGGAAGCACAAAGAAGAAAGGCCATATCATATCACATATTATGAATTGCATGTGATGTTAATCCTTTATGCATCTTGTATTGCTTAGTGGACGACGGTAGCATTATAAGATGATCCCTCATGCACATAAATTTCAAGTTCTAAAGTGTTCACCCTTAGTATGCACCGTTGCCAAAGCTTGCTGCTTCAAAGCACCACGTGATGATCGGGTGTCTTTGATTCCGCGGGTGAATACAACGTAAGCAAGCCAGATTTGCTTATGCGGTAGCTAAGGTTTGATCTTGACGAGCCTAGCATGTACAGACATGGCCTCAGGAACACGGATCACCGAAAGGTAAAGCATGAATCATATAGTAGATATGATGAACATGTCGATTGTTCGCCATTGAAACTATATCAACTCTCGTGATGATCGGTGTTGATGTAGTGGATTTGGTTCATGTGATCACTAAAACAATGTGAGGGATGTTGTTTTGAGTGGGAGTTCACCTAGTTTAATTTCATTAATTAATTTGAACTCAATTTGTCATAAACTTAGTCTAAACTATTGCAAATATGTTGTAGATCAATGGCAGCCCCTACCATCAATTTTAATGCGTTCCTAGAGAAAGAAAAGTTGAAAAACAATGGAAGCAACTTCGCGGATTGGTTCCGCAATTTGAGGATTGTCCTCACAGCTGGTAATTTGACCTATGTGCTGGATGCACCGCTGGGTGACCCACCTGCAGCTGATGCTCCCGATGAAGTAAAGAATGTTTACCTCGCTCGGAAGAATCAGTACTCCATAGTTCAGTGTGCTATCTTGTATGGTTTAGAATCGGAGCTTCAGAAAAGGTTTGAGAATTCAGACCCATATGATATTGTCGAGGATCTCAAATTAATTTTTGAGACTCATGCGGCAATTGAAAGTTATGAAGCTTCTGAAAAGTTCTTTAACTGCAAGATGGAAGAGGGCAGCTCCGTCAGTGAGCATGTGCTTAAGATGTCTGGGCACGCAAATAAACTTCAAAGCTTGGGTATAGTGATTCCTAATACTTTGGGGGTTTACCGCATCCTCCAATCACTACCACCAAGTTACAAGAACTTTGTGATGAACTACAACATGCAGAACATGAACAAAGAGTTGCCAGAACTATTTGCTATGTTAAAGTCTGCAGAAGTGGAGATCAAGAAAGAGCACCAAGTGTTGATGGTCAATAAGACCACCAAATTCAAGAAAGGCAAGTCTAAGCAGAAGGGACACTTCAAGAAGGGTGGTAAGAAAGTTGCCATGCCGACGAAGAAGACCAAGGCTGGACCCAAGCCTGATACTGAGTGCTTTTACTGCAAGGGAGAAGGTCACTGGAAGCGGAATTGCCCAAAGTACTTGGCGGATTTGAAGAACGACAACATCAACAAGAAAGGTATATCTGATATACATGTTATTGATGTGTATCTCACTAGTATTCGTAGTAGTGCCTGGGTATTTGATACTGGTTCGGTTGCTCATATTTGTAACTCGAAACAGGAGCTGCAGAATAAACGGAAGCTAGCAAAGAACGAGGTGACGATGCGCGTGGGAAACGGATCAAAGGTTGATGTGATCGCGGTCGGCACGCTACCTCTTTATCTACCATCGGGATTAGTTTTGTACTTAAATAATTGTTATTTGGTGCCTGCGTTGAGCATGAACATTATATCGGGATCTTGTTTATTGCGAGACGATTACTTGTTTAAATCCGAGAATAATGGTTGTTCGATTTATATGAGTAATATGTTTTATGCACATGCACCTTTGATAGATGGTCTATTCTTATTGAATCTCGATAGTAGAAATACACATATCAACAACATTGAGGCTAAACGTTTGAAATCAAGCGATAATTCGACCTATATGTGGCACTGTCGTCTTGGTCACATCGGAGTGAAACGTATGAAGAAACTCCATTCCGATGGACTTCTTGAATCACTTGATTTTGAATCACTTGAAAGATGCGAAGCATGTCTGATGGGTAAAATGACTAAGACTCCATTTTCTGGTATAATGGAGCGAGCTACGGACTTACTGGAAATCATACATACCGATGTGTGTGGTCCAATGAGTGTAGCATCGCGCGGTGGTTATCGTTATGTTCTTACCTTCACGGATGATTTGAGTAGATATGGGTATATCTATTTCATGAAACATAAGTCCGAAACTTTCGAGAAGTTTAAGGAGTTTCAAAGTGAGGTAGAGAATCAACGTAACAAGAAGATTAAATTTCTACGTTCTGATCGTGGAGGTGAATATCTAAGTTACGAGTTTGGCGAGCATTTGAAGAAATGCGGAATACTTTCACAATTGACACCGCCGGGAACACCACAGCGTAATGGTGTGTCTGAACGTCGTAATCGAACCCTCTTAGATATGGTTCGTTCTATGATGTCACTTACAGATTTACCGCTAACATTTTGGGGTTATGCATTAGAAACAGCCGCATTCATTTTAAATAGGGCACCATCTAAATCCGTTGAAACGACACCGTATGAATTATGGTTTGGGAAGAAACCTAAATTGTCGTTCCTTAAAGTTTGGGGATGCGAAGCCTATGTAAAGAAGTTACAGCCGGACAAGCTTGAACCCAAAGCGGAAAAATGCGTCTTCATAGGATACCCGAAGGAAACTATTGGGTATACCTTCTATCATAGATCCGAAGGCAAAATCTTCGTTGCCAAGAATGGATCCTTTCTAGAGAAGGAATTTCTCTCGAAAGAAGTGACTGGAAGGAAAGTAGAACTCGACGAGGTTGTCGAACCTTCTCTCGAAATTGCGAGTAGCGCAGCACCGGAAGAAGTTCCTGTGGTGCCTGCACCAATAAGAGAGGAAGCTAATGATGGTGATCATGAAACTTCGGTTGAAGTTACTACAGAGCCTCGAAGGTCAACGAGAACTCGTACCACTCCAGATTGGTATGATTCTGTTATGAATGTCATGTTGGTGGACAACACCGATGACCCTGAGACATATGAGGAAGCGATGATGAGCCCAGATTCCAATAAATGGCAAGAAGCCATGAAATCCGAGATTGGATCCATGTACGAAAACCAAGTATGGACTTTGGTGGACTTACCGGATGGCCGGAAGGCTGTCGAGAACAAATGGATTTTCAAGAAGAAAACAGATGCTGATGGTAATGTTACTGTCTATAAAGCTCGACTTGTCGCAAAAGGGTTTCGACAAATTCAAGGAGTTGACTACGATGAGACTTTCTCACCGGTAGCGAAGCTAAAGTCTGTGAGGATTATGTTAGCAATCGCTGCATATTATGATTATGAGATATGGCAGATGGATGTCAAAACAGCATTCCTCAATGGAGACATTGATGAAGAGTTGTATATGATGCAACCCAAAGGTTTTGTCGATCCTAAAGATGCTAACAAGGTATGCAAACTTCAACGGTCCATCTATGGATTGAAGCAAGCATCACGAAGATGGAATCAACGTTTTGATAAGGTAATCAAAAGTTTTGGTTTTATACAAACTTATGGAGAAGCTTGTATTTACAAGAAAGTGAGTGGGAGCTCTGTAGCATTCTTAATACTGTATGTGGATGACATATTGTTGATTGGGAATGATGTAGACCTTCTTAATAGTGTCAAGGAATATTTGAATAATAGTTTTTCAATGAAGGATCTTGGCGAAGCAGCTTACATATTAGGCATAAAGATTTATAGAGATAGATCGAAACGCCAAATATCATTGTCACAAAGTACATATTTGGACAAAGTTCTAAAGAGGTTTGGAATGGAAGAAAGCAAGAAAGGGTTCTTGCCCATGTTGCCCAATACGACCTTGAGTAAAACTCAAAGTCCGACATCGGCAGAAGATAGAGAAAGGATGAGTAAGACTCCCTATGCATCAGCCATAGGATCTCTAATGTATGCCATGCTATGTACTAGACCCGACATTGCATATGCTGTTAGTTTAACTAGCAGATATCAAAGTGATCCAGGAGTGGATCATTGGACAGCGGTCAAAAACATCCTTAAGTACTTGAGAAGAACTAAGGATATGGTTCTTTCTTATGGAGGTGATGAACAGCTCGTTGTTAATTGTTACACCGATGCTAGTTGGAACACCGATCCAGATGATTCTAAATCACAATCTGGGTACGTATTTATTTTGAATGGTGCAGCAGTTAGCTGGAGGAGTGCAAAGCAAAGCGTTGTGGCGAGATCTTCAACTGAATCGGAATACATGGCTGCTTCGGAGGCTTCACAAGAAGCGATATGGATGAAAGAGTTCATTACAGAGCTGGGTGTGGTTCCTAGTGCGCTGGACCCAATGTCTATCTACTGTGATAACATGGGCGCCATAGCCAATGCGCAAGAACCAAGGTCACACAAGAAGCTGAAGCACATCAAGCTGCGTTTTCACGCTATTCGAGAACATATCCAGGATGGGGATATAAAGATTTGCAAAGTACACACAGATCTGAATGTGGCGGATCCGTTGACTAAACCTCTCCCGAGGGCAAAACATGACCAACACCAAACTGCCATGGGTGTTCGGTGTATTACCATGTAATCTAGATTAGATGACTCTAGTGCAAGTGGGAGACTGTTGGAGATATGCCCTAGAGGCAATAATAAATATAGTTATTATTATATCTTTGTGTTTATGATAATTGTTTATATTCATGCTGTAATAGTATTAACAAGGAAACATTAATACTTGTGTGAATTGTAAACTTAAATTGAAGTCCCTAGTATAGCCTCTATACTTCACTAGCTTGTTGGTTGATTAAATGATTGTGGTTTCCATATCATGAACATTGAGATGTTATCAACAACAAGATCATATCGTTAGGAGAATGATATGGTGGACATACTCCTATAGATAAGCGTAGCATAAAGATCAAGTCATTTCAATAGTTCAATTGCTATATGCTTTCTGATACATAGTAACCTAATTCCTTCGACCATGAGATCATGTATATCACCTTTGCCGGATGGATGCTTTGATAACATCAAACACCACACCGTAACTGGGTGGCTATAAAGGTGGCATTAAGTGTTCGGAAAGTATTGGTTGAAACACATGGATCAAGAGTGGGATTTGTCCATCCACATGACGGATAGATATACTCTGGGCCCTCTCGGTGGAATGTCATCCAATTAGCTTGCAAGCATGTGACATGGTCACAAGGGATCACATATCACGGGAACGAGAAAAGAGTACTTATCGGTAACGAGGTTGAACTAGGTATGCAGAGATACCGACGATCATAACCTCGGATAAGTAACATATCGTGAGACAAAGGGAAATTGGTATCGTATGTAAGTGGTTCATTCGATCGCAAAGTAATCGTAGAAATATGTGGGAGCCATATGAATTTCCAGATTCCTCTATTGGTTATTGTTCGAAGAAGTGTCTCGATCATGTCCGCATAATTCACGAACCGTAGGGAGACACACTTAAGGATTCGACGTTGTTTGAGTAGTTATGGTATTATGAGAAAGAGACCGAATGTTGTTCGGAGTCTCGGATGGGATCCGGGATATCACGAGGTGATCCGGAATGGTCCGGAGAATAAGATTCATATAAGGAAAGTCCCGTTTCGGAGTTGGGGAATGGTTCCGGTGTTTTCATCGGGAACATTCTAGAAGGTCCCGGAATGTCCGGCACTCCGGAGGGGGAAGGGTACATGAATGTGTCATTGTAAGTTGGAATGATTGCATCATGTACTAGGTGTTCTTGCTGTCCAAAATAAAGGGTTTATTTAAATCCTAAATTGAAAAGTCAAACGGCTAGTTTGAAAGTCAAACGGCAATTTTGGGAAGTGGGAAGAGAGGAGGATTGGTGGAGGCCGAATTGGAGGAGGGTTCCTCCCTTGGCCGGCGCCCCACCAAGCCGACTTGGGGAGGGACTCTCCTCCCCTTGGCCGGCCAGCCCTCCCACCTATATAAGGAGGGGCAGGGCTCCCTCCTAGCACACACAAGTTCCTATCTTCTACCTCCGGTTTAGAGCCGTTTTGGTTTAGAGCTTCTAATTGCTTTAGCCAGCGGTTTAGAGCCTTCTAATTGGTTTAGAGCCCTCTAATTGGTGTGTCTAATTACTATACCACTAATAGCCTCTCTCATAAGCTCCACCATACTCGCACCGGCTTAAGGCGAAGCCCTGCGGGATTTCCCCTCTACTTCCGGTACCACGCCGTTGTGCTGCCGGAATCGCGAGGAGAGTGCTACAACCTCCGCTGCCTGCTGGAACAAGGGAGAGGAAGGTCTTCGTCGAGTACCGAACGTGTGACCGACTGCGGGAGCGCTGCTGGAACGTGGCGCCGGAAGGATCGTCTACGCGATCTTGAGATCGGAAAGAGTACGACTACATCACCCACGAGAATCTGCTCTCGTTAAACACTTTGGAATCTTCGAGGGTGAGTTATTCCATCGACTCGTTGCTACAATCTAGTAGATAGATCTTGGCTTGTTTGTTTGTATGCGATAGAAATTTTTTGTTTTCCATGCTACGAACCCCTACAATTGGTGCGTCCGTCGGGCTGGCGATGGCCCTGGCCTCTAGAACGGAGCTGGATCTTCATCAGGTCACCTCCCGGATGCCAACGGCTGCTGACAGATCCGAGGTAGCCTTCGCCATCTATGCTGCTCGCTGTAAGCATTATGGACCTAAGTTCATTGACCTGCTGGCTGAGTACGCGTTGAGGCGGCAGGGAGAGGCCAAGGGGATGCAGTCTGGCTCCGAGGCTACTCAGGATGCAGCTTCTTAGACCTTGTAGTTGTAGGATAGCTTTTGTTTCTTTGTTGTAATTATGTCTATGAACGATCCTTGTTCCACGTAGTGGCTTTTTGCTGCACATAATGAATTTCCAAGTTCTGTGCTCCTTCATCTGCTTGTTCATATCCTTGTCTTCTGTTACTCTAGGGGCTTTCGGGTGATGATCCCGTTGATACTTCGCCTTCACCGCAGCTGCGGTCATCCCTAGATGGTGCGTCGCAACTTGTATTTCTTCGAGACCGCGTCCGTGGCCTTGAGAAAGAGTTGCTTGGGGTGCATGGTCACGCCGATGTTTGGAAATCGAAGGCAGAGCGGTCCGCTGCCAGAGAGGAGTATTTGATGACGGAGTTGCGTCGTTTGTCCGAACAACTGCAATGTGAGCTTTTCGAGCTACTGCTCATTGTTTCGGATGCGCCTGTTGGCCTTTTATCTTACTTTTTGCAAGTATTGCAGGTGCTAACCTTGCTCCGAGGGAGGAAAATGAGCGTGTTGTTGTTCGGATCAACTGCCTGACCCAGCAGGACATGGAGGCCGGCGGGTTCTTCTGGATGGACCGTGATCGTGACATGGTCCTTGCGACGGTGCAGGATCGTGTCCACCAGGTATCACGGGTGCTGCGTCAGGTGAATTATTCGTTGGCGTCAGTTCTGCATGTGATGTTTTCGCTGGATGAGGCGCCATCGACTCTCTGTGGCCTGCTGTCGAAGTTTCGAAATGTGCATCGTGTCCGGGAACTGGTGCGGCATCAGCTTGTCGCAGGGGTGAAGGCCGTGCTCTCCCTTGTGCGGTTGCATCATCCCGATGTAGATCTGTCTGCTGTAGCAGATGGGCCACCTCTTCAGCCGGATGGCGGCGAGTGGGATATGCGTCCACATTATGCGGCTGTAAGGCAGTATGCCGAACAAATTGTAGATCTGTTTGAGCAGCGTGCGCGGGCTATTCTTTAGAATAGGTAGGATCTGTAAAAAAGATAGATGTAAAATTTGTATATATTCGACTGGGCATGTTGCGCCCTTTATTGTAAAGGTTTATTGTTGTTTAGCACGTGGTGCTTTGTTTGTATATGTGCCCTTTTCGTTAGCCTGACGTGGTCAACTACTCAGGTGTACACGTGTTATCCTCGGTCGACGAAGTCGTGAGGTGAGGGGAGCCCCCGAGTGTGTTGTAACATGGAGTAAAATGCAGACAATAGATGAAAAGTTTGGGGCGAGACACTTAGCTTTATTCATTTCGTAAGGAGGAGGTACATTGTTCGGCTTAGTAGCCTTGGCTGAATAGCCTTATTGAAAGTAAAAGAGGAAGGTAGCTAGGGGTAGAAGCGTCGCAGCTGTGCGACGTTCCATGGGTTGGAGTATGCGACTCTAGACTCCACGTTCTTGAGGCGATAGGCGCCACCTGGGATGACTTCAGTGACGATGTAGGGTCCTTCCCATGGTGATTCGAATTTCTTCTGTCGCTCTTGCTTGAGTCGCAAGACTAGGTCTCATTCGACGAAGGACCTTGGGCGCAGCCGGCGGCTATGGTAGTTGCGGAGGCTCTGTTGATACACCCTGATTGAGCTGCTGCTATATCACGCGCCTCATCAAGTGTGTCGACGCGTCTTCGAGTGCGGCCATCGATTCGGCTTCGCTGTAGGCAACGACCCGTGGGGCCTTGTGGCGTACCTCTGCTGGTAGCACGACTTCGGCTCCGTGCACCATGAAGAAAGGCGTGTAGCCAGTTGAGCTGTTTGGCGTTGTGCGCAGGCTCCACAGGACAGAGGGAAGCTCTTGTGTCCAGGCTCCAGCGAGCCGCTCGAGTGGGCTCATTAGGCGCTTCTTGATGCCAGCGCCTACGAGGCCGTTGTCCTTCTCGACCTGCCCGTTCGTTTGTGGGTGCGGCACGGAGGCGTATGTGATGTTGATTCCGAGATCTTTGCAGAAGTCCTGGAATTCTTTGGAGATGAAGTTCGACCCATTGTCGATGATGATGCTATGCGGCACGCCGAACCTATAGACAATGGATTCAAAGAACTTGACGACAGTTTTGCCCTTTTGGTTAGTGACGGGCATGGCCTCAATCCACTTGGTGAATTTTTCGACTGCGACCAGGAGGTAGACGTGACCTCCTTTTGAGGACCTTGGCAGTTTGCCGATCATGTCGAGGCCCCATTGGGCGAAGGGCCAGGCCAAAGGTATGGGCCTGAGCTCTGATCCGGGTGCGTGCGGTTTATCTGTGAACCTTTGGCACCCGTTGCATCTTCGGACGATGTCCTTGGCGTCGTTCATGGCCGTTGGCCAGTAGAATCCAGCTCGTAGAGCTTTGGCGACAAGGGCGCGGCTGCCCGCATGATGGCCGCAGATGCCCTCGTGGATGTCTTGGAGGATGGTTTTGCCGTCACCGATGGTGGCGCACCGTTGGAGTACACCCAAAATGTTGCGCTTGTACAGCTCGCCATTGATGATAGTGAAGGCCTTGGACCGACGAGATATGCGCCGGGCATCTGTCGGGCTATCAGGTAGTTCGCCGTCTATCAGGTACCTTAGGTATGGCCATGTCCAAGTTTCCTCGACTGCCATGACCTGCATTAGGTTGACCACCGCGACCTCTGTGTCGAGCTTTTCGGGTCCTTCCTGCCCTTCGAGTAGCGCATCCCTCGAGTGTTCTGCTTCTTCGGGTGATCCCTTTGGGAATTTTCGTTTGATGGATGGCACGCAAATCTGTTCGAGGAACACACCTGGTGGCACCCGTGCACAGGTGGATCCGATGTTGGCGAGTCTGTCGGCCTCTTCGTTGCTTTCTCTCTCAATGTGCCGAAGCTCGCAGCCGTCGAAGTCTCCTTCGAGTGCGTTGTAGAGTGCGCGATACGCGATCATGTTGGCGGCGTGCGCGTCGCACTCGTTCATCGTCTGCTGGACGACGAGGTTGGAGTCACCGTAGATGACGAGGCACGTTGCGCCGTAGATCTTGGCCATCCGCATCCCGTGGATGAGGGCCTCGTATTCGGCTTCGTTGTTGGAAGCTCGAAACTTCATCCGGAGGACATACTTCATCTTGTCGCCCTGCGGGGAGGTCAGTATGACCCCGGCTCCTGCTCCGGCTTCGTGCTTGGAGCCGTCGAAATGCATCGTCCATGACTGTGTCATGTCCGGCGTATCTGGCAGCTGTAGTTCCATCCAATGGACAAGGAAGTCCGGAAGGACTTGAGACTTGATCGCATGGCACTTCTCGTAGACGATGTCTAGAGGTGACAGCTCGATGCCCCACAGGGCTACACGTCATGTGGCCTCCGGGTTGTTCAGGATGTTGTTCAGTGGTGCCTCATTGACGACCATCACCTGGTGCTCCTGGAAGTAGTGGCTCAGCCGACGAGCCGTCATGAACACGCCGTAGGCGAGTTTCTGGTAGTGAGGGTACCTCTGCTTTGTCGGCGTCAATACCTCGCTGAGGTAGTAGATTGGGCGTTGGACCCCATGGGTCTTGCCTTCTTCGGGTCGCTCGACCACTAGTACGGTGCTTACCAGCTAGTGTGTGGCTGCTATGTACAGCAGTAAAGGTTCACGCTCCTTTGGCGTAACCAAGACGGGCGAGGTAGAGAGCAGCCACTTTAGATCTTCGAATGCATCATCCGCCTCGGGCGTCCACTCGAATTTTTTTGCCTCGCGCAGCAGCTGATAGAACGGCAGGGCTTTTTCGCCCATGCGGCTGATGAACCTGCTCAATGCCGCGATTCTCTCGGCAAGTTGTTGGACGCCCTTGAGGTTCTTCGGCTTCTCCATGGCCATTATGGCCCGGATTTTCTTCGGGTTCTCCTCGATCCCTCGTGGGAGATGAAGTAGCCTAGCAGCTGACCAGATGGGACGCCGAAGGCGCATTTTTCTGGGTTTAACTTGATCTTGTATCGATCAAGGTTATCGAACGTCTCGCGGAGATCGTCGATGAGCGTCTTGGCCTCCCTTGTTTTGATGACTATGTCGTCGACATAGACTTGTATGTTGCGGCCGATCTGGTCCTTCAGGCAGGCCTACATGCACCGTTGGTACGTGGCGCCTGCGTTCTTCAGCCCGAAGGGCATTGTGTTGTAGCAAAACACACCGAACGGCGTGATGAACGCCGTTTTCTCCTGATCTTCGACCTTCAGTCGAATCTGGTTGTAGCCTGCGCCAAGGAAGGAGAATTTTTCGCATCCTGTAGTCGAATCGATGATCTGATCGATCCGAGGGAGAGGGAAGTGATCCTTCGGGCAGTGCTTGTTCAGCGATGTGAAGTCCACGCACATCCGCAGGATGTCCATGTCCTTTTTGGGGACCATCACGGTGTTGGCGAGCCACTCGCTCTCCTTGATCTCCCTGATGAAGTTTGCGTCGAGTAGTCTGTTGACTTCGACTCCGATTGCTTCGGCCCGTGGTTCGGATAGTCGTCGGATGGACTGTTTGACGGGCTTGGCGTCTGGAAAGACATTGAGTGCATGCTCGGCGAATTCCCTGGGAACTCCTGGCATGTCTGTAGGACACCAGGCGAAGATTTCCCAGCGCTCACGAAGGAATTCGACGAGCGCGCTTTCCTATGCGGAGCTGAGGTTGTTGGAGATCAGCGCCGTCTTGGAGGCATCCGTCAGATGGACCTGTACCTTCTTTGTGTTTATGGTGGAGTCGAAGGACATATCTGGTGCATTCTGTCTTGCAACTAGGGGTGCACCGTTGTCCGTCACCTCACGGAGCCTTACGAGCTCCTCCTGCATGCCGAAGGACTGCGAGATTCTGTTGAAGTCCCTGTCGCAGTGGTCCGATCGGGTGAAGCTCCCGTGGACCGTGATGACGCCCCTGGGTCCTGGCATCTTGAGTAGCAGGTACGCATAGTGCGGTACCGTCAGGAATCGTGCGAATGCCACGCGCCCGAGGATGGCATGGTATTGTGCTGGCAAGTCCACCACTTCGAACTCGAGTCGCTCGCATTGGAAGTTATCTGGCTTTCCGAAGATGACATTGAGCCATATCTTTCCCAGGGGGAATACACCCTTCCCTGGGACGATGCCGTGGAACGTTGTATCAGATTGTTCCAGGCTGCACAGAGGGGTCCGCATTGCTGCCAAGGTGCTGGCGAAGATCAGATTGATGCCGCTGCCACCGTCCATGAAAACACGGCTCATGTCGAACCCGCCGATCTGCGCCTCGAGCACCAGGGCAACATGACCTGGGCGAGAGACCTGGCAAGGGTGATCCGAACGGCTGAACGTGATGCAGGATTCTGATCCGCTGAGGTACTCAGGGATGGCGGGTGGAGCGGTCACGGCCAGATTGATCTGACGGGTGATTTTCTTCTGCACCATGTTTGTTGGACGCCCTTTTTGGATCATCAGAGATCATTTTGGTGTGGAGTATCCGTGCCCACCATTATTCTACGCGGGTGCGATTGGGTGGTTTGAAGGTCCCGCAGGTGGTGGTGGAGGAGCTCCATGTGCGATCTCGCCTGGTGCGGGTGCGTTCCTATATCCAGGGTTCGGGGCTTGCTGCCTCATCTGGCCCATGCTCTCGCTGAGTTTCTGGAACTCGCGACAGTCCTTGAGCATGTGGCTTGCCTTCTTCTTGCCATCCTGCTTGTCGATGTAGAAGTGGATGGTGCATGGACCCGACAGTTTGTCGTATGCTGAGGGTCCGTCATCACGGCCACGGCGTTGCCATGACTGTGTTGGGCGTCCTCTGTCGCGGAAGTTGCTTCCGTGGTATCCGCCGTTGCTGCGGTTGTCGTCGCTGCGGCGGTCGGTGTAGTTTGACGCCGTCCTTGAAGGCGTCAATAGCTCTCTCCTCAGAGATGTGCGCCGCGGAGTTCTTGGTGTTGGACCAGCGCAGTATGTATGAGCGAATGGATTCGCCCGTTCATTGGGTGCAGACCCGCAACTCCTCGATCGAGGCAGGCCTCTTGCTGGTGCCCTTGAAGTTTCGGACGAAACTGTATGCCAGCTCCTCCCAGCTTGGGATGGATCCCGAGGATAGGCTGCTGAGCCAGATCCGGGCTGTGCCTGTCAGCTGCAGCTGAAGGCATTGCATGGCGGTTTCTTTGTTTCCATCGTGTAGCTTGACGGACGACAAGTGGTCGCTGAGCCACGCCTTGGGGTCCTGTGTGCCATCGAACTTCGGAGTGTCCGAAGGAAGCTTGAAGTTTCACGGCATCCTTGTCCGCCGAACAGATCTGCTGAAGCATCGGGCTCCGCAGAGTTCTCCTTCGTCATCATCCTCCTCGGATTCAGACGAGCATACGCGCTTGGCGCGTGCCTTGTCGATCTTGCGCTGGGTTAGCGCGCTTCGAGCGTCGTAATCGCGGCCGCGACGGCGCGAGCTCTTATGCCTTCGAGGAAGGTCGTGCTCTTCATCTTCGGATGAGGGCGTGGGGCTGCGGTTGAACCTGACCGCGGCCTTATTCTTTGGCTCCGCGGGAGCTTCTCCGTGGAGCGCAGCTTCAACGAGTCAAAGTCTGGTAAGAGCGGACTTATGCATGTCCCTTTTCGGGTCCCCTTCCGGAGGTGGATGGGACACGAGGTACGCAGTGGCCGCCATGATTGCGGCTTGCGGTGTCTTCGGGATGACGTTGCCGTCGGCGTCCATCTCCATGAAGGACGCGTTGAGGGCCCGAGTCACCTCGCGACGCTCCTTGGGGTCCATGTTCTCCATCCGAGAACGGTGCTTGTTGCCATGATTACCGTGCGAGCTGGAGCCGATGCCCATGGCGGAGAGCGCAGCTCGCCGCGCACTGGACTCCGAGGCTGCTTGCTTGCGCTTGTCAAGCACCTCTTGCATCTTCACCTGCTTCTTGTGCTCCTCGATTAGGAGAATGTGGTATGCCATCAGCAGGTCCTGTGAGGCACCCACGGGCAGGATCTTGTTGCCTGCTACGGCTTCGCGTGCTTGAGCCCATCCCTCCTCTCTGAGGTGGATGACCCGATCGGTGTCGTCCCAGTTGGGTGGGGGGACTGGCTTCTTCTGTTCCCGCCGTTTCTATCCTGCGGGTTGGGTGGTGGATTGTGTTCCTAATCTTGGATGACTGCGGCACACTGGTAGCGCTCGTAGATCGGATTGCTGCTACCGCAGTTTTCGGATCCGGAACCGTAGGTCCCTTCATCCGATGGTGGATCGCACAGATCTGAGTTGCAGCTGCTACTCTCATAGGACTCATCTGTCGATGGTGATGTGCGTAGCATGGGGTGTGGAGCCCACGAAGTAGGCCTGATCGATGGCAGGGGCACCCGCTCTGGGAGGCGGAGAGTGCCGGTCTGCCCCACCTGGAAGCAGAAGCTCCCAAACAGGATCTCGAGTCCGTCGCCAACGGGTTCGAAATCCTTCAGACAGGGATGACTCTCCGTCGTCGCGGAGTTGTAGATCGCTTTGGTTGGGACCGTCACGATCGCACAATCAGCGCCCCCAATTCCCACAGACGGCGCCAATTGACGAGGTTTAATCTCATCAATGCCCATTGTTATGAGCTTGGGTTTTGGAGAAGATGGGGATGCTGGAGATCGCAGAACGGTTAGCAAACAAGCAACACGGGGACACGAGGTTTACCCAGGTTCAGGCCCTCGGAGGGAAAACCCTACTCCTGCTTGTCTGCTCTGATTATGGTGGAACCGAAGGTTACAAGGTGCGTAGATGCAATCTGGCGTGGAGTTCAGGCTTGAAGGTTTCCTCTACCTTGTTCACTTGGAAGGCTAACTTCCCTATAGTATTGCTTCTGGTTTTCCACTTTTTGGAGATACACACCAGCAGCCTGTAATCTCAGGTGGAGTAGACATGTCATGCCTTGCAGCGTGTGGCATCCCGCAAAACCACTACTAGAAAATCGCGTTGTTTTTGTGCATTGCATCATCATGACCGCATGCTCATGTCATCATGCCACATTGCATTTGAGCATCGTCATCATCTTGCATTTGCTTGCATAAAACTATTTTCGGAAAAACCTATTTTTGTTTTCTAAACGCCCTGTCTTTGTTCAAAACCAAAACCCGGTCTCCGGATTAGTTTGTTTTGTCTACCAGTGTTTTGCAAAGTCCCGTTCTAAATAAATAAATTGTTTAATTATTTTAGGGGGCAGCCGAACCGGGCCGATCCGACCCAGTTGGCCACCCCCAGTACAAAACAATCGGTCCACCAAAATCCTAAAACTACCCAACCTAGTCTACCCACCCCTCCAGCCACATCACCCCACCCAATCCTCTCTCGCCACCTCACCCTCATCCCTCCTCTAAACCACTCCCCGGCCGCCACCTCACCTCCTGCCCTCACCCCCTGATCTGATCCACTCCTCACCACTCACACAGCACACACCGAACTCACACACCACACATACCCATGCACGCCGCGCGCCTCTTCTGCCGCCCACCGACAACCACCCTGACCGCTCCCCCTCGTGCCCCGCGCCCACCGGGCCCACCAACCCTCACGCCACCAACCCCCACCCCGTCTCGCCCTCCCTCGATACCAACCCCGCACGCCAGGAACCGCTCGCCGCCTCCCTCCTCCTCCGCCCCTCTTCACCCGGCCGCCTCCTCGCCGGGCCGTCCGTCGCTGCCGGCCCCCTCCTTCGCCGCTTCTCTTCCGTCGTCGCCCCTTCGCCTCCAGGGTCCTCTGCCGCCCGAGCCCGTCGCCCCTCCGCTTCCGCTCTCCCGGCCGGCCTTCCTATGCTCCTCCCGTCCGACAGGCCGACGACCGCCTCGCGCCGGCCCCGTCGTCCGCCGCCCCGCCCGACAGCGTCGCCTCGCCGAGCCCCCCCCCGCCGTCGTCTGCTTCCGCGGGCGCGCGCCCCGCCTGCTGGGGCTCGCCGTCTCCAACTCCGGCCGGCCTCGCGCTGCCGCCTATGCCCCGCCTCCTCCCGGCAGCGCCCGCTGTCGTCGGCGCCTCGCTGTCCTGTGCGCGTGCCTGTCGACGCCAAGCCCGACGCCGCCCTCCTCTGCAGCACGCCTCGCCGGCCGCACGCCCGCCTCCTCGTGTGCCTCTGCAAGCCGCCACCAAGCATCACTGCAGGGCCTGTTTTCTTCTGTACAGCTGCAGCACCACCACCTGTTCGTTGTGGAGCTCGCGCTCCTTCAAGACCCCGAGGTCATCCACGATAGTAGCAGAAGTTTTTACCTCGCCGCTTGGTTCCGACGCATATATATGTGCTAAGGGACCCATGCTGCTTCCGGCGTGTGCACATGTTTCTGCCGTGAGTCGTGACCCTGCTATTGCGTGTCAACTGACCAAGGCATCTATCAAGATCCGCCACCAAGTGGCCTCTCGGCTCCCTGCCCCGACAAGACCGACCCGAACTAGTCTGAACTAGTGCACTGAAGCCTGCCAAGATCTACTCTGTAAGCGTTAAACGATGCCTGCAACCGATGTTTGAGATGAAGCACCAAGATCCCCATTCCCGGAACATCAAGGTCATTGCACATGGATCCGATGTCCGAGACCCCGAAGATCGAACCCTGGCGTGCCAAGTTCTTCGACCCGAAGGCCACAGATGCGACAAGTACTTATTCTCGGACGCCAAGGTCGTCGACACGGATACACCAAGCACTTCGCCGCGGAACGCCAAGTTCTGCATCCCGGACGCCAAGACCGACCCGATACACGGCCCCGACAAGATCTTCGCGACGGCAAGATCGACCGCTTGAACCCAAGTTCTCCGTCACGACTCAACAAGTTCTCCATCTTGTATTCGAACCTCACCGTTCCGTCGAACCCTGAGACCAACCCCGAACCCTCGGTGAACCCAAGATCGACGAACCCATGTGTGACCCCTTTTCTCGAGCCCTATTTTATAAATGTAATAACAACTTGTTGCATATTAATTGCCATACTTGCATGCATCCTTGTCTGTGGTTTGGGGGCCTTATGCCGATTCACGTTATAATTAAATATGGGGCCCATATGCGGGCAAATCTAGTCTTATATTGGCCTCATTTAAATTTGTGTAGCGAACCGGTGCTATCTTTTGTCTTGATCATGCAACATTTAAATTGCGGGGCTTCTAAACAACATAAGTCACCTAATTAAATTGTCGGGACCCCGGTTCCGCTTAATATGGCCTAATTGCACCGCATATTACCATGCCATGCATCATACATGCATCATGCCCGATCTTTTGCCGTTGTATTAAATAGTGCATCCGGTGTTTATTCTAGTGTTTTGGTTCTTCGCGGATAAGGCCGTTGAGTTGATGTGAGCTTCGCCCCGATCTTCGGATGAACCGTCGGCAATGTTTTCAGGCGAGCACCTTCCCCCTTTCTACCTATCTTACTTTTATAGTATTTATTCCCTCCTGTTGATCTATTGCTATCTGTGTTGCGTTGCTCTAGTTTTCGTACCCGTGATATCCCTTGCAGCCTTATATTGCCTTGGACACCCCCTATTACCTGTTGTTTGGTAGATAGATGGACCTGCGCGTCGTAGCCGCTTGCTCAAGTGCTGTTGCGTGTCGCCAAGTACCACAGTTGTTGGAGCATTGCCGCCTGTCTATTGTTGGAGATGTTCATGGCTTTAATTATCGTTCACTTTAATTACTGTTTAACAACTAAAATTGAAGTAGGTAAGCAGAGGCACAGGTGGGCAGTAGATGTTATTTGGTTGTTAACCGTCCACTTGTGTCCCGTAGGACCCCGAGTACTTGATACCTGTTCCTTGAATTTTCGCGCTATCCACATCCGGGAGGCTTATGGGACCCCCCTGAGCCAGAGCTTGATTCCGTCTTATTTCTTGGGGCCACAAACTAGTTTGAGGTTTTATTTACGATCCTGTACTTATGCCATGCTTTACTGATTTATTTAAATTGTGCGATGGATAGCACACTGTACTGTTTAGGAAAGCGGAGTGTTTTCGCGGTATCGACAAGCCCGAGTTTTCGGGTTCCCAGTCGTTTACAGCCATTGACGCAAACCTTGAGTCCGTCTCGGAGTCAGCTAGCTTCGTTGCGGGTGTACTCAATGGGGTGGCCCCCTGAAATATTTCTGAATCTTGTGATTGCTTTGTCGTGAAGGCCTCGTTGGGTTTTGATTTGGTTTTTCCGAGGTTGATCGAGTGTGTGTTGCTATTGGTGCACCCCGGCCGGGTAAAACTTTCTGAAAGCCGTGTCCGCGGTTATGGACGACTTGGAGCACAGTATCTCGATCATAGACAACTATAACTAAAGTAGTGCTATAAATTTGACTTTATAATGACTAGTAATCAGCTTCACTATAATGGAATGGCTAAATAAAACTGCCAACAATTGCTTGTTTGGGTTGTCGCTTGCGACCATTGTACCTGACTAGTAAGTACTGCAACTACAACAGAATGGCTAAATAAAAGTACCAACAACTGCTGGGTTTTGGGATATCTCATGCTATTTGTATCTGACTAGTAAGTGCCGCAACTACAACGGAATGGTTAACTAAAATGGCCCACTGTTTATTTTATCAGGACGATTATCTATACCTGACTAGTAATTACTGCAACGATAACTGAATAAATAAAACTGCCAACGGTGTGAGTTCCTCGGTTGACTTCCTCGTTTGGTTCCGAGGGGGAAACACCAGGATGGGTTTGTTTGATGGTAGTATCAGGTTGATTCCGAATAGGTCTTTCTTATCCCTCTCTGATAGCCGCCAGTTGTATCGAGTCTCTATAGGTTGTTTAGTGCATGCTGCCGCTGCCGCTTCAGTCCACCATACCTTTGTAGGCGAGGACCGCCGAATTCTAGCCTCGCCGTGTACTGGCCTCAGTACTGACGCTCCTCTTTTTCCTTTGCCCTTTGTAGGCACCCCTTTTGTTTAAGCAGGTTTTGAGATCGACGTCGTTAGCAGGGTTACCCTTCCGGCTTGGCCTGGGCAGGGTTATGGACGCCATTGGTTATTCTTCAGGGCTCTTAGCCCCATTTGCATCTTGTCCGTAGATGGACGTTCTTTCGTTTTCAAGGTGATTTGGATCTTTGTACTGTATATCTGTATTCTTGACTCTTTGAGTCGCTGTTGAATATATCTGTTCTGTGGGTCCCATCGAGGACTGTTGTGTAATGTTATTACTTCGTTTTCCACCCGCACGAAAGTGCCTGGTGGGCACCTTTGAATCGTTTCTATGCGGGTTTGGCGGGAATCGCGGAAACTTGCATAGGGTCGATTCTGAGGGTGTTACAGAGTGGTATCAGAGCTCAGCAGTTACGATACCCCACAAGTCCAGCCTGTAGGATAACCTAGCTAACGGCCGAAGTAGAGTGTCAAAACTATTTTTTGCAAAATCGGTTGGATAGTTCTGGTTAGGTCTGCTTTTACTCCTTACCCCTCTGCTATTCTCCTCTTACCTCTACGCATTTTGATTCCACTCTCTTCTCTTTCTTCGAGTCCAGGATTTCTCGTGGTTGGGTTCCGTCGTACCTTCAGGGTTTCGCTTCCTCCTCTGATAACGGTGTTTCTACATCCGGTCCTCCTGCTACCTGAGTGGTCCTTTATCTATGGTACCATTCTTTGTTCCTTGTTTGTGCCTTCCGGTGTTTTCCGACGCGACGACATCATCTGCAACCCGATCCGATGCAGAGTCTGCATCACTCCTTTGTTCCGAACCCCGATTGTCGAGATCTTCAGTCTGATTCCGAGAGTTGGTTGCATAATTCGCCTATTCGTGTGCAGAGTAATGGTTTGGGTGCGCGATGGACTGATCACCATCCGACTACCCTTATCATTCGCTCTTGTACATCGAATCAGTGGATCCAGCAGTTTTACTCCGTCCACGGAAGCTAGAGGTGGCTTTAATTGCTGATACCTCTACCTTCGACCTTTTGTTCCCGGAGTTCTCTCTCGATGATCACGGACAACAACCTCTTTTTAGTGGTGTCGCGAGGATCTACACGATGCGAGAAGATTTAGGTCGCCGCCCTGCTTCCGATACCATGAGGCGGATCTCGAGGGCGAGATCCATTGTTAGTGGTGTCGAATTGTGGCATCCCGCAAAACCACTACTAGAAAATCGCGTTGTTTTTGTGCATTGCATCATCATGACCGCATGCTCATGTCATCATGCCACATTGCATTTGAGCATCGTCATCATCTTGCATTTGCTTGCATAAAACTATTTTCGGAAAAACCTATTTTTGTTTTCTAAACGCCCTGTCTTTGTTCAAAACCAAAACCCGGTCTCCGGATTAGTTTGTTTTGTCTACCAGTGTTTTGCAAAGTCCCGTTCTAAATAAATAAATTGTTTAATTATTTTAGGGGGCAGCCGAACCGGGCCGATCCGACCCAGTTGGCCACCCCCAGTACAAAACAATCGGTCCACCAAAATCCTAAAACTACCCAACCTAGTCTACCCACCCCTCCAGCCACATCACCCCACCCAATCCTCTCTCGCCACCTCACCCTCATCCCTCCTCTAAACCACTCCCCGGCCGCCACCTCACCTCCTGCCCTCACCCCCTGATCTGATCCACTCCTCACCACTCACACAGCACACACCGAACTCACACACCACACATACCCACGCACGCCGCGCGCCTCTTCTGCCGCCCACCGACAGCCACCCTGACCGCTCCCCCTCGTGCCATGCGCCCACCGGGCCCACCAACCCTCACGCCACCAACCCCCACCCCGTCTCGCCCTCCCTCGATACCAACCCCGCACGCCAGGAACCGCTCGCCGCCTCCCTCCTCCTCCGCCCCTCTTCACCCGGCCGCCTCCTCGCCGGGCCGTCTGTCGCCGCCGGCCCCCTCCTCCGCCGCTTCTCTTCCATCGTCGCCCCTTCGCCTCCAGGGTCCTCCGCCGCCCGAGCCCGTCGCCCCTCCGCTTCCGCTCTCCCGACCGGCCTTCCTATGCTCCTCCCGTCCGACAGGCTGACGACCGCCTCGCGCCGGCCCCGTCGTCCGCTGCCCCGCCCGACAGCGTCGCCTCGCCGAGCCCCCCCCGCCGTCGTCTGCTTCCGCGGGCGCGCGCCCCGCCTGCTGGGGCTCGCCGTCTCCAACTCCGGCCGGCCTCGCGCCGCCGCCTATGCCCCGCCTCCTCCCGGCAGCGCCCGCTGTCGTCGGTGCCTCGCTGTCCTGTGCGCGTGCCTGTCGACGCCAAGCCCGACGCCGCCCTCCTCTGCAGCACGCCTCGCCGGCCGCACGCCCGCCTCCTCGTGTGCCTCTGCAAGCCGCCACCAAGCATCACTGCAGGGCCTGTTTTCTTCTGTACAGCTGCAGCACCACCACCTGTTCGATGTGGAGCTCGCGCTCCTTCAAGACCCCGAGGGCATCCACGATAGTAGCAGAAGTTTTTACCTCGCCGCTTGCTTCCGACGCATATATATGTGCTAAGGGACCCATGCTGCTTCCGGCGTGTGCACATGTTTCTGCCGTGAGTCGTGACCCTGCTATTGCGTGTCAACTGACCAAGGCATCTATCAAGATCCGCCACCAAGTGGCCTCTCGGCTCCCTGCCCCGACAAGACCGACCCGAACTAGTCTGAACTAGTGCACTGAAGCCTGCCAAGATCTACTCTGTAAGCGTTAAACGATGCCTGCAATCGATGTTTGAGATGAAGCACCAAGATCCCCATTCCCGGAACATCAAGGTCATTGCACATGGATCCGATGTCCGAGACCCCGAAGATCGAACCCTGGCGTGCCAAGTTCTTCGACCCGAAGGCCACAAATGCGACAAGTACTTCTTCCCGGACGCCAAGGTCGTCGACACGGATACACCAAGCACTTCGCCGCGGAACGCCAAGTTCTGCATCCCGGACGCCAAGACCGACCCGATACACGGACCCGACAAGATCTTCGCGACGGCAAGATCGACCGGTTGAACCCAAGTTCTCCGTCACGACTCAACAAGTTCTCCATCTTGTATTCGAACCTCACCGTTCCGTCGAACCCTGAGACCAACCCCGAACCCTCGGCGAACCCCAAGATCGACGAACCCATGTGTGACCCCTTTTCTCGAGCCCTATTTTATAAATGTAATAACAACTTGTTGCATATTAATTGCCACACTTGCATGCATCCTTGTGTGTGGTTTGGGGGCCTTATGCCGATTCACGTTATAATTAAATATGGGGCCCATATGCGGGCAAATCTAGTCTTATATTGGCCTCATTTAAATTTGTGTAGCGAACCGGTGCTATCTTTTGTCTTGATCATGCAACATTTAAATTGCGGGGCTTCTAAACAACATAAGTCACCTAATTAAATTGTCGGGACCTCGGTTCCGCTTAAGATGGCCTAATTGCACCGCATATTACCATGCCATGCATCATACATGCATCATGCCCGATCTTTTGCCGTTGTATTAAATAGTGCATCCGGTGTTTATTCTAGTGTTTTGGTTCTTCGCGGATAAGGCCGTTGAGTTGATGTGAGCTTCGCCCCGATCTTCGGATGAACCGTCGGCAATGTTTTCAGGCGAGCACCTTCCCCCTTTCTACCTATCTTACTTTTATAGTATTTATTCCCTCCTGTTGATCTATTGCTATCTGTGTTGCGTTGCTCTAGTTTTCGTACCCGTGATATCCCTTGCAGCCTTATATTGCCTTGGACACCCCCTATTACCTGTTGTTTGGTAGATAGATGGACCTGCGCGTCGTAGCCGCTTGCTCAAGTGCTGTTGCGTGTCGCCAAGTACCACAGTTGTTGGAGCATTGCCGCCTGTCTATTGTTGGAGATGTTCATGGCTTTAATTATCGTTCACTTTAATTACTGTTTAACAACTAAAATTGAAGTAGGTAAGCAGAGGCACAGGTGGGCAATAGATGTTATTTGGTTGTTAACCGTCCACTTGTGTCCCGTAGGACCCCGGGTACTTGATACCTGTTCCTTGAATTTTCGCGCTATCCACATCCGGGAGGCTTATGGGACCCCCCTGAGCCAGAGCTTGATTCCGTCTTATTTCTTGGGGCCACAAACTAGTTTGAGGTTTTATTTACGATCCTGTACTTATGCCATGCTTTACTGCTTTATTTAAATTGTGCGATGGATAGCACACTGTACTGTTTAGGAAAGCGGAGTGTTTTCGCGGTATCGACAAGCCCGAGTTTTCGGGTTCCCAGTCGTTTACAGCCATTGACGCAAACCTTGAGTCCGTCTCGGAGTCAGCTAGCTTCGTTGCGGGTGTACTCAATGGGGTGGCCCCCTGAAATATTTCTGAATCTTGTGATTGCTTTGTCGTGAAGGCCTCGTTGGGTTTTGATTTGGTTTTTCCGAGGTTGATCGAGTGTGTGTTGCTATTGGTGCACCCCGGCCGGGTAAAACTTTCTGAAAGACGTGTCCGCGGGTATGAACGACTTGGAGCACAGTATCTCGATCATAGACAACTATAACTAAAGTAGTGCTATAAATTTGACTTTATAATGACTAGTAATCAGCTTCACTATAATGGAATGGCTAAATAAAACTGCCAACAATTGCTTGTTTGGGTTGTCGCTTGCGACCATTGTACCTGACTAGTAAGTACTGCAACTACAACAGAATGGCTAAATAAAAGTACCAACAACTGCTGGGTTTTGGGATATCTCATGCTATTTGTATCTGACTAGTAAGTGCCGCAACTACAACGGAATGGTTAACTAAAATGGCCCACTGCTTATTTTATCAGGATGATTATCTATACCTAACTAGTAATTACTGCAACGATAACTGAATAAATAAAACTGCCAACGGTGTGAGTTCCTCGGTTGACTTCCTCGTTTGGTTCCGAGGGGGAAACACCAGGATGGGTTTGTTTGATGGTAGTATAATGATGGTTCTGAATAGGTCTTTCTTATCCCTCTCTGATAGCCGCCAGTTGTATCGAGTCTCTATAGGTTGTTTAGTGCATGCTGCCGCTGCCGCTTCAGTCCACCATACCTTTGTAGGCGAGGACCGCCGAATTCTAGCCTCGCCGTGTACTGGCCTCAGTACTGACGCTCCTCTTTTTCCTTTGCCCTTTGTCGGCACCCCTTTTGTTTAAGCAGGTTTTGAGATCGCCGTCGTTAGCAGGGTTACCCTTCCGGATTGGCCTGGGCAGGGTTATGGACGCCATTGGTTATTCTTCAGGGCTCTTAGCCCCATTTGCATCTTGTCCGTAGCTGGACATTCTTTCGTTTTCAAGGTGATTTGGATCTTTGTACTGTATATCTGTATTCTTGACTCTTTGAGTCGCTGTTGAATATATCTGTTCTGTGGGTCCCATCGAGGACTGTTGTGTAATGTTATTACTTCGTTTTCCACCCGCACGAAAGTGCCTGGTGGGCACCTTTGAATCGTTTCTATGCGGGTTTGGCGGGAATCGCGGAAACTTGCATAGGGTCGATTCTGAGGGTGTTACACAGCGTTGGCAAGCTCATCAACCGTGCTATAGCCTCGGTATTTTTGATGCAAAAGAGTCATCAGTAGTTTTCCTACAACACCTGCAGCCACTCTGTCAAACAGTATGAACTCAGCCTCGGCTGTGCCATCAGTTCCAAAAACAGAGACACTGTAGCTGCAAACCCAGTGATAAACAAACCATTATCCAATGAACGTGAGCAAATCTAACCAGGTAACGCTAAGAGCACTCATGTTAGATCTGCCTCAATAGACGAGCAGGTTTCTTCCGAGCACTTGTACTAATATCCATTGTTCCTAGCCGATCTACGGCATACGGAACATAAAGGGAACCACCAGCGCTTTTCAGTTTCAAGCCTAGAAACAGTGATGGTACAGAAGGACCTCTTTTACTAAGCAAGCAGTTACAAGCAATATGAGTTCCACGGTGCATTGCAAAAGAACAGCCGCAAAAATAATAGCCATGTGAAATAGTGGCATACCATATCTTCAAAAGGGTCAAGGTCATCAAGTTCCTAGACGGTTTTATCAACCGGAGCCTCGTGAACTCGAGACACAAGGGAACCTGGGGCAGTAGATAGTTGGCGAGAGGAGTAAACTGATCTCCAAGGCTGTACCAAGGCAGCACAAACTGTTAGGAGAGAGTAAATACACACGAGAAATATACCTTTTTAGAGAACAAACCTTTTACGGAAGAAGTTGATATCAGGAATATCCTCGTCTATGTACCAACGGCAAGGAGAACTACCACTTAGTCCTCTAATACCTGGTGCATCAACATAAATAGGAAGCAGTATGGACATCAGCAGCAAGGAGAATAAAGAAGTCAAAATTCCCGCGTGCAAACAAAAACATCCCAAGGTAGGCAATGATTGTTGGAATTATGCCCTAGAGGCAATAATAAAGATGTTATTATTATAATTCTTGTTCATGATAAAGTTTATATTCCATGCTAGAATTGTATTAAGCGGAAACTTTAATACTTGTGTGGTTTGTGAACAACACCGTGTCCCTAGTACGCCTCTATGGACTAGCTTATTGATTAATGATGGTTAAGGTTTCCTAACCATAGACATGAGTTGTCGATTAATAATGAGATCATATCATTGGGAGAATGATATGATGGACAGACCCAAACTAAGCGGAGCAATTAGATCGTGTCATCGTGTTCATCTTTGCGAAGCTTTTCTTATGTCAAATATTGTATTCCTTAGACCATGAGATAATACAACTCCCTGGTATCGGAAGAAAGCTTTGAGGTCATCAAACGTCATCCTATGAGAGGGTGATCATAAAGGTGTCTCTCAGGTGATCGGAAAGTACCTGTTAGGTTGTATGTATCGAGGTGGGATTTGTCCCTCCCAAGTCGGAGAGATATACTTCAGGCCCACTCGGTAATCGATATCAACACCGCTTGCAAGCATGTGGTTAAGGAGTTAATCACAAAGTGATATCGGATTACGGAACGAGTAAAGTACTTGGTATGAACGAGATTGAACTAGGTATGACGGTACCGACGATCAAATCTCGGGCAAGTAAAATATCGCGAGACGAAGGGAATATATATATGGGATTGATTGAATCCTGGCATCGTGGTTCATCCGATATGATCATCGATGAATGTGTGGGAGTCAATATGGGTTTCTAGACCCCGCTATTGATTATTGATAGAAGATCATGTCTGCATGTTCTCGAACCCGAAGGGTCACACACTTAACGTGTCTCGACGCTAGGATAGATTGGATAATTGGTTTATGAGTTTTTTGTTCGGAGTCTCGGATGGGATCCGGGACATCACGATAGGTTCCGAAATGGTCCAGAGAATAAGATTCATATAAGGCAATGCAATTTTTGGAGTTCAGAATTGTTTCGGGTTAATCGGTATTGTACCGGAAGCTTCTAAAACCTTCCGGAGGGGGACCAACGTGGCCCCACCTACCGGGAGGGGGCATGGGCCTATGAGGGAGTGCCCTGGCCGCATTGGGCCAGGAGCACAAGGCCCCATAGGGCCCAGCCGGCCAACCTAGGGCAAAACCCTAGGGGAGCTTCTAGAAGGGGGGATGGGGGAAACTTGCCCCCCACTCCTCCCTCTTTGGCCGCCGGCCCTAGGGTTTGGGGAGGGGCAAGGGCTGGCCGCCCACCCCTCTATATAAAGAGGGCTGGGGGTGCACCCCCTCCCACACCTCCTGCTTAAGCCCTAGCCTCCCTGCTGCCCTCCTCTCTCTCTCCCTCCCGACTGCGTGTAGGCGAAGCCTTGCTGCAGAAACTCTCCACCACTTGTACCACGCCGTCGCGTTGTAGATCCAATCCGTATCTCCACCATACTTGCTGGACCGAGGAAGGAGGAGACGTCGAGGTGCCACACGTGTGCATCTCTCGGAGGCATCGCCACTTGCGGTGTTAGATCAGATCGGATCGCGAGCAGGAGAAGCGAGTACGACATCACCCACGTTCCGTCGAACGTTCCGCTGTGCGAATCTTCAAGGGTATGAAGATCTCATCTATTCCCCCTCGTTGTTTGCATCTCCTAGATTAGATCTTGGCTTTCCCGTTCGCATCCGTAGAAATTTTTTGATTTACTATGCTGCGAAACCCTTCAGTGGTATCAGAGCTAGATCTATGCGTAGATGTGTTTCACGAGTAGAACACAACATGGTTGTTGCGGGCGTTGATGTTTTATGTTGCAAGCCTCTTGTTTGTGTTCTTCTTATGACGCGGGATAGTGAGATCGAAGCGGTCCAGGCTAACTTTACGCGACGTTGTTCGCGAGACCGGCTCCGCACTTGACATGTGGCTTGTTCCACACATGCGGCTGGTGGATGCCAGTTTCTCTCACTATAGTTGTCATGGGATTTACACCAGAGTTTGGCAACCATAATATCACCGTTGTGGCTTTCCGTACGTAAGAATCGTTCTTAGCTTGCTACTCCCATAAGCCACGTAAAACATGCAACAACAAAGTAGAGGCGTCTAACTTGTTTTTGCAGGGAGTGTTTTTTGTGATATGGTATGGCCCAAGATGTGATGTGTATATTGTATGCGATGATCATGTTTTGTAATGTTTCATGACTTGCATGTCGATGAGTACACAACCGGCAGTAGCCATATGGTTGTCTTTATAATTGTGTATGACCTGTGTGTCAACTTCTTATACGCCATGTAATAGTTTCACTTTATCGCTAAGTAGTTAGCAATAGTTGTAGTTGCTATT
The DNA here is from genome assembly GCA_916181665.1 of Avena sativa. Classification (NCBI taxonomy): domain Eukaryota; kingdom Viridiplantae; phylum Streptophyta; class Magnoliopsida; order Poales; family Poaceae; genus Avena; species Avena sativa. The sequence goes on along the minus strand of OV702284.1, from coordinate 260,849,136 downwards.
CGTGATGGAGGCAATCATGGTGGAGGCAATCATGGTGGAGTGATGGAGATCATGCCGGCACGCACAAGATGGAGATCATTGCGCGAAGATTGTCTATACCATGTCACATAAAGTTATATGCATGTGATGTTTATCCTTTTATGTATCTTATTATGCTTAGATCGCGACGGTAGCATTATAAGATGATTCCTCACTTAAAGATCAAGATAAAACTGTGTTCTCCCCATGTATGCACCATTGCAAAAGTTCGTCGTGTCCAAGCATCACGTGATGATCGGGTGCTATAGACTCTACGTTCACATACAACGGGTGCAAGCCAGTTTTGCACACGCGGAAATACTTGGGTTTGACTTGACGAGCCTAGCATGTACAGACATGGCCTCGGAACACATGAACCGAAAGTTTAAGCATGAGTCATATGAATGATATGATCGACACTTCGTTGTCCACCATTGAAACCACATCTCTTCTCGTGAAGATCGGATTAGGTGTGGTGAATTTGGATCATGCTCACTAAACAACTTGAGGGATGTCGAATTTAGTGGGAGTTCATCTAGTAATTTGATTAAAAGTTGAACTAGTTATCTTGAACATAGTCTAATTTGTACTTGCAAATATTGTAGATCAAATGGCTAAGTCCAACTTCAACTTCAACGTTTTTGCTGAGAAAGAAAAGCTTAGAAACAACGGGTCTAACTTCACCAACTGGTTCCGCAATCTGAGAATCATTCTCGCTGGCGGACAAAAGTACTATGTCCTTGAAGATGCGCTAGGTGACGCCCCTACTGTAGATGCGTCGGCTGATGAGAAAGCTGTCTATCAGTCACGCAAAGATGATTATGGTGTGATTAAGAGCACCATGTTGTTTGCTATGGAATCGGACCTTCAAAATCATTTTGAAGACTATCCCGGGCCCTTTGAGATTCTTGAGGAGCTGAAAACTATGTTTCAGACTCAGGCCCGTTCTGAGAGATATGAGATCTCTGAGAAATTCTTTAACTGTAAGATGGAGGAAGGGAGTTCCGTTAGTGAGCACGCCATAAAGATGTCGGGCTACACTCAACGCCTTGAGCAACTGGACTGCAAGATTCGAGAGGAGCTCAAGATTGACAGGGTTCTGTAATCACTCCCTCCCAACTACAAAAGTTTTGTAGTGACTCATAATCAGATTGGTTCCACTGATACGATCACCGAGCTCTTCTCTAAGCTGAAGGCTGCGGAGGTGGACATCAAAAAGGATAATCACATGTTGATGGTCAACAAGCCCCCCACCTTTAAGAAAGGTAAGGGTGCAAAGAATCCCTTCAAGAAAGGCGGCGGCAAGCGCGTTGCCCCTGCTGAGAAGAAGCTCAAGTCTGGACCTAAGCCGGACACTGAGTGCTTCTATTGCAAGGACAAGGGTCACTGGAAGCGCAACTGTCCGAAGTACTTAGCGGACAAGAAGGCTGGCACCATCAAAGGTATATTTGATATACATGTTATTGATGTTTTCCTTACTAGCCCTCGTTGTAGTGCCTGGGTATTTGATACCGGTTCAGTTGCTAATATTTGTAACTCGAAACAGGAGCTACGGAATAGACGGCGGCTTGCGAGGGATGAGGTGACGATGCGCGTTGGCAACGGATCAAGAGTTGATGTGATGGCCGTCGGCACACTCTCCTTAGTTTTACCTTCGGGATTAGTTTTAAACCTTAATAAGTGTTATTATGTGCCTGCGTTGAGCATGAACATTATTTCTGGATCTTGTTTATTGCAAGACGGTTATTCATTTAAATCGGAGAATAATGGTTGTTCTATTTATATGAGTAACATCTTTTATGGTCATGCACCTATTGTGAATGGTTTATTTCTTCTAAATCTCGAAAGGGATGAAACACACATCCATAACATTGAGGCTAAGAGATGCAAAGTAGATAGTGATAATACTACTTATTTGTGGCACTGTCGTCTAGGTCATATTGGTGTAAAGCGCCTGAAGAAACTCCATTCTGATGGAATTTTGGAGTCTCTTGATTTTGAATCATTTGACACATGCGAACCATGCCTCATGGGAAAGATGATCAAAACCCCATTCTCCGGAATGATGGAGCGAGCAACGGACTTGTTGGAAATCATACATACCGATGTATGCGGACCGGTGAGTGTTTCGACGCGCGGTGGATATCGCTATTTTCTCACTTTTACAGATGACTTAAGTAGATATGGGTATATCTATTTAATGAAACATAAATCTGAAACATTTGAAAAGTTCAAAGAATTTCAGAATGAAGTGGAGAACCATCGTAACAGAAAAATTAAGTTTCTACGATCTGATCGTGGAGGTGAATATTTGAGTTATGATTTTCTCACGCATCTTAAAGCAAGCGGAATCGTTTCGCAACTCACGCCACCCGGAACACCACAGCGCAATGGTGTATCTGAACGCCGGAATCGAACCCTATTAGATATGGTCCGATCGATGATGTCTCTTACTGATTTGCCGTTATCATTTTGGGGTTATGCATTAGAAACCGCTGCATTCACTTTAAATAGGGTACCATCTAAATCCGTTGAGACGACATCGTATGAACTGTGGTTTGGTGCTAAACCTAAGTTGTCGTTTCTTAAAGTTTGGGGATGCGAAGCTTACATCAAGAAGTTGATGCCAGACAAGCTCGAACCCAAAGCGGAGAAATGCGCCTTCATAGGATACCCTAAGGAAACTATTGGGTATACCTTCTATCACAGAACCGAAGGCAAAGTGTTTGTCGCAAAGAACGGTTTCTTTCTTGAGAAGGAGTTTCTCTCGAAAGAAGTGAGTGGGAGGAAAGTAGAGCTAGACGAGGTTGTTGAACCTTCTCATGAATTGGAGAGTAGCGCAGCACCTGAAATTGTTCCGGTGCCGCCTGCACCTACAATAGAGGAAGCTAATGATAAGGATCATGAAGCTTCGGACGATGCTACTACTGAACGTCGCAGGTCGACAAGGTCGCGTGCCCCTCCTGAGTGGTACGGCAACCCTGTCTTAACTGTCTTGTTAGTAGACGACAGTGAACCTGCGAACTATGAGGAAGCGATGATGAGCCCAGGCTCTGAGAAATGGCTAGAGGCCATGAAATCCGAATTGGGATCCATGAGCGAAAACCATGTATGGACTCTGGTGGACCCTCCTAGCGACCGAAAGGCCATTGAGTGCAAATGGATCTTCAAGAGGAAAACGGACGCGGATGGTAATGTTACCGTCTATAAAGCACGACTTGTCGCGAAAGGTTTTCGACAAGTTCAAGGTGTTGACTACGATGAGACTTTATCTCCCGTAGCGATGTTTAAGTCCATTCGGATTTTATTAGCAATTGCTGCATTTCATGATTATGAAATATGGCAGATGGATGTCAAGACTGGTTTCCTCAATGGCAACATTGATGAAGAGTTGTATATGATGCAACCCGAAGGTTTTGTCGATCCTAAGGATGCTGATAAGGTGTGCAAACTTCAGCGTTCCATTTATGGACTAAAGCAAGCATCTCGGAGTTGGAACCTTCGTTTTGATCAAGTGATCAAGAGCTTTGGATTTGTTCCAAATTGCTACGAAGCTTGTATCTACAAGAAAGTGAGTGGGAGCTCGGTGACATTTCTGGTACTATATGTGGATGACATATTGATTATTGGAAATGACATTAACATGCTTAACGATGTGAAGAGTTATTTGAACAACTGTTTTTCAATGAAAGACCTAGGTGAAGCTACTTATATATTGGGCATCAAAATCTATAGAGATAGACAAAGACGCCTGATAGCTTTAAGCCAGAGTACATACCTAGACAAAGTTCTGAAAATGTTCAGAATGGATAAGGCAAAGAAAGGTTCAGTGCCTATGTTGTCAAGTAAGATATTGAGCAAGGCTCAGTGTCCAGCTACGGTAAATGATAGATAAGCTATGAGCAAAGTGCCTTATGCCTCGGCCATAGGTTCTATCATGTATGCCATACTGTGTACTAGACCGGATGTGTCCAATGCTCTTAGTTTGACGAGCAGATACCAAAGTGATCCAGGAGTGGAACACTGGACAGCCGTGAAGAACATCCTAAAGTACCTAAATAGGACTAAAGAAATGTTCTTAGTCTATGGAGGTGATGAACAGCTCGTCATAAAGGGTTACGTCGACGCTAGTTTCGACACCGACAAGGATGATTCTAAATCTCAGACAGGATACGTTTATATTTTGAATGGAGGAGCTGTGAGCTGGAGAAAGCTGCAAGCAAAGCATGATCGTGGGATCTACAGTAGAAGCGGAATACATGGCTGTTGCAGAAGCGTCAAGTGAAGGAGTTTGGATCAGGAACTTCATCACTGAGCTTGGCGTGGTTCCAAGTGCATTGGACCCACTGGAGATATTGCGTGACAACACTGGCACCATAGCACTCGCTAAGGAACCAAGATATCATCCAAAGACCAAGCATATTAACCGCAAGTTTCATATAATCCGAGATTATATAGCAGATGGAGATCTGAAGATTAGCAAAGTACATACATATCTGAATGTCGCAGAACCATTGACTAAACCTCTTCCACATGCAAAACATGATCAGCACCTTAGTGCCATGGGTGTGAGATTGTTGCCAAATGTAAACTAGATTATTGACTCTAGTGCAAGTGGGAGACTGTTGGAATTATGCCCTAGAGGCAATAATAAAGATGTTATTATTATAATTCTTGTTCATGATAAAGTTTATATTCCATGCTAGAATTGTATTAAGCGGAAACTTTAATACTTGTGTGGTTTGTGAACAACACCGTGTCCCTAGTACGCCTCTATGGACTAGCTTATTGATTAATGATGGTTAAGGTTTCCTAACCATAGACATGAGTTGTCGATTAATAATGAGATCATATCATTGGGAGAATGATATGATGGACAGACCCAAACTAAGCGGAGCAATTAGATCGTGTCATCGTGTTCATCTTTGCGAAGCTTTTCTTATGTCAAATATTGTATTCCTTAGACCATGAGATAATACAACTCCCTGGTATCGGAAGAAAGCTTTGAGGTCATCAAACGTCATCCTATGAGAGGGTGATCATAAAGGTGTCTCTCAGGTGATCGGAAAGTACCTGTTGGGTTGTATGTATCGAGATGGGATTTGTCCCTCCCAAGTCGGAGAGATATACTTCAGGCCCACTCGATAATCGATATCAACACCGCTTGCAAGCATGTGGTTAAGGAGTTAATCACAATGTGATATCGGATTACGGAACAAGTAAAGTACTTGCTGTGAACGAGATTGAACTAGGTATGATGGTACCAACGATCAAATCTCGGGCAAGTAAAATATCGCGAGACGAAGGGAATATATATATGGGATTGATTGAATCCTGGCATCGTGGTTCATCCGATATGATCATCGATGAATGTGTGGGAGTCAATATGGGTTTCCAGACCTCGCTGTGATTATTGATAGAAGATCATGTCTGCATGTTCTCGAACCCGAAGGGTCACACACTTAACGTGTCTCGACGCTAGGATAGATTGGATAATTGGTTTATGAGTTTTTTGTTCGGAGTCTCGGATGGGATCCGGGACATCACGAGAGGTTCCGGAATGGTCCGGAGAATAAGATTCATATAAGGCAATGCAGTTTTTGGAGTTCGGAATTGTTTCGGGTTAATCGGTATTGTGCCGGAAGCTTCTAGAACCTTCCGGAGGGGGACCAACGTGGCCCCACCTGCCGGGAGGGGGCATGGGCCTATGAGGGAGTGCCCTGGCCGCATTGGGCCAGGGGCACAAGGCCCCATAGGGCCCATCCGGCCAACCTAGGGCAAAACCCTACGGGAGCTTCTAGAAGGGGGGATGGGGGAAACTTGCCCCGTACTCCTCCCTCCTTGGCCGCCGGCCCTAGGGTTTGGGGAGGGGAAAGGGATGGCCGCCCACCCCTCTATATAAAGAGGGCTGGGGGTGCACCCCCTCCCACACCTCCTACTTAAGCCCTAGCCGCCCTGCTGCCCTCCTCTCTCTCTCTCTCTCCCGACTGCGTGTAGGCAAAGCCCTGCGCAGAAACTCTCCACCACTTGCACCGCGCCGTCGCGTTGTAGATCCAGTCCGTCTCTCCACCATACTTGCTGGACCGAGGAAGGAGGAGACGTCGAGGTGCCGCACGTGTGCATCTCTCGGAGGCATCGCCACTTGCGGTGTTAGATCAGATCGGATCGCGAGGAGGAGAAGCGAGTACGACTACATCACCCACGTTCCGTCGAACGTTCCGCTGTGCGAATCTTCAAGGGTATGAAGATCTCATCTATTCCCCCTCGTTGTTTGCATCTCCTAGATTAGATCTTGGCTTTCCCGTTCACATCCGTAGAATTTTTTTGATTTACTACGAAACCCTTCAATGATATACGCAGAAGGTGCGTGTGCAGAGATCACAACAATTACCAAAAACCATCTTGGGCAGCATTCCAACAAAGTTTGCAATAACGGGCTCTTTAGCACCCATAGCACGAACCTCGTCCGCATCAAACTCAACGACTCGATTACCCCAAAGGACAAGCCTCACCTTGTTTCCCATGGAGAAACATGGAAAGCAAAATAGCTCTCACCGTGAGTTACTAACAGCTGAAACACTCCTCGTTATATCTGCCTACAATTCAGTAGCAGTAGTTCTAGCTGTACTATAGAACGCGATAACATAACAAATAGATTATGTTACAGGAGGTCCTCAAGGACGATTGTCCTTGTGTTTGAAGGTGCTGTCTGATGCATGGATTGAATGGGAACCACATCAGAGACAGTCTTGATTTTACCTATGACATCTGCAGGTGGAGAGACCAGAGAGCAAAGTCAAATAGTTAAGTGAGAGGAAAGAAGAACAGAACACCGCAGAGCTATAACGGTTATGAACCAGCTAACCAATGAATCGTGCGGGGCTTCCACCGGCTCTTGGGATATCTGCGAATGCAGTCATACTATAGGTACAGAACGGGAATACATCTTCCAGGCCAGGCCTTTCTTCAACGATAGTATATTTTTTGAACTACACCATGAAAGGGCTTTCAACTGGCCTATAGGTTGTCTTTGACGGGTTACACATGAATTTTCTTATGACAAAAACCTTTCCTTCCTGCAACACATTCTTTAGTTTTTCTACTGGGACCAGGGGGATCTCGCCATACATGTGAGTACCCTGCAAAAAAATGTCCATGCTAGTCCGATCAATTCTGGAGAACGGATCTGGTGTGAGCACTGCAAGACACGAGTCGTAACGAGATATCAGAACCAACCTCACTATCAAGAAGAACCAAGTCAGTATGTTTAATTAGGCCCTCATCAGTCCCTCCACGATAATGCCACATGCGAGAGACAAGGACACAGATAGTACAGTGGTCGCTATCCTTGTGGATCTCGGAAAGCTTGTCATGATCCATCTGCAGACACACGAGGAGAACCGTCAAACAAGAGAAACAAAATCACATGAAGAAAGGAATAACCCTTCTCAAAGCTAAGAAAAGAAGAAGGCAGACACACTAAACATAATAGTATTTCCATAACCATCACATGGTGCTCGTCACAGAAAGTTGTACAAACCCAAACCATTGCAAGCAAACAACAAAAAGTGCAGCAAGACGATGCATGCAAAAGCTAGATTAGTCAGGAGGCGCCATGTCCAAAAGCAATGACCACAGTTATTCAGCCAAAAGAATATTATTGCAAAAGCAAAAGTATATATGATTTAGAACCAGCAAGGACCGATTGAGTAGTACAGCAGGTGGGCCAACAAGTTAAACTGTTCGGGGCACATAGCAAAAAATGCAACAGCCCTGTAGCGATTATACTGCTTGAACAGGTCCCGCTCAAAAGTCCATATACTTAGAAAATGCAATATGAAATAAATAGATAATTATAATAACAACTATTCCTATTTTTGAGCAAGGGACTCGAAAATCTCAGAGAAGACAATATTCCTAGTTTCTGAACCACAAGTGCCATCCTCGTTTTCAATCAGTATACGCAAAGCCTTCTTAGAAGTGACACGATGGCAACATAAAACTGGCCATGGATAAATACAGGAGTCTTAAGGTACATACCACAATTGTAAGAGTTTGACCTTGGCTTTTATTAATGCTCATGGCATAAGAAATCCTAATTGGAAACTGACGGCGATGCATGGTAAATGGCCATTTAGGATCTCTAGTGGTGAGACATATCCTCGGTATTTAGGATCTCTAGTGGTGAGACATATCCTCGGTAGTCTGAACATACAATCACATATTAGTAGTCAGACGAAGAACTGTGATGTTGTTCCTTTTGTAATAGCAGCATTCACAACCTGAGTCCGCATACCACCCTCAATGACGGTAAGATTTGCCTTAAATCCCCTCCTAGCACAACTATTTTTCCACCAAACGGTACATCGGCTAGGGAACGATCATGCTCAGATAAAACATCACGCAGACTACGATCTAGGGCCTCAAAAAATTTCCTATGGGTCATCAACGCTTCATCCCAAATAATAAGAGAAGCGGATTCAATCAATGCAGAAAGCATGGTACACCTCCGTATGTCACAGACCCCATTATCATCAAGATCAATAGGTATCTTGAACCTAGAGTGAGCCGTCCTACCTCCAGGTAATAAAAGTGACGCAACACCTGAAGACGCAACAGTCAAAATAGTCCTCTTGTGTCCTCTAAGGTACGCAACAAGAGATTTCCAAAGAAAGGTTTTCCCAGTGCCACCATGACCTGAAACAAAAAATAGCCCAGGTCTATCGTCTCTCACCGATCTACAATACACTTGAAAGCTTTCCTTTGATCATTATTAAGTTTTAGCATCATTTCTTCAGCAAGCTTAATGAGGGAATCATAATCCTCAGGAAGCTCATCACTAAGCATTGAACTAACATTTGTACCGCTATCGTAGACAGATTTTAAAGGCAAAGCATAATCCAAAATGTTACAACCATTCCTAGCAAAGTCAATAGCTAATTGATAAAGCAACATGTTCTTTAGTTCATCGGGCTGAACACAGTAGGTGGGATCTCTAAGTGAACAGCGTATTCTATACTGGATATCCTCGGCCAGATAAACCCAATATTTTTCAAAAAAAACCATTTTCATCAACCACACCGCAAAAAATAATCATGGTAACAAACAGTTGACGCAACTGATTTCCCATGCCCCATTCTAAAGCCTCATCAAAAGCACAGTACCACTCGTTGTCATCACCAAGAAGCCCCCTGGCAGCACAAACATCTTTGAAGGTGCCATATACTACGCCACCGTTGGTCCTAACATCCGCATAACACTTTGCACCTTTTACAAGCATCAGCAACATCCTAAGGTAATAAAGCTCACCTGTAGAAGGATGAACATAATATATTCTCCCAATTTTGTCATCGCGTTTACGTTTAACCCATTTCCTTTTAGCAGATACCCAAGACCACTGTGTGGGGAAATCGCAGTATGTTAAAGTTCTGGCGTACCTATATCTTGCATTAGCAACAAACCATTCAGTTAACATGGTCTTCCGCAGCAGGTCATTATTAACAAGGGCTGGAAGATTGGCTTTGGCACGAAAGCGTACAATATGCTGATCTAGCAAATGAACAGTAAGCCTTTCCACAAAAGGCAGCTTGCTGTATACATCATATCCATAACATCTCCAAAAAGAATCATGGGCACATATGTATCGACAGATCCTATACTCCTCTATCTCATCTACGCCATCATCACCAACGGCCGTTCTGATCCTTTCAAACAAAGTTTTTGAAAAATCAGGTCCTTTTATGACATACTTATAAAGATATTTGATTACATGTGTTTTGTTACACCACTCCACATTCAAGTGCGCTTGATATTTTTTAGCAACGCCATGTTATAAGGGACCACATGCCTATTGTCCAGCCTGATTTTGTTTGTCATGATAAAACGACCATTATCGCGACGCCTGTAAACAGGGAACCCAGATTCATCAATAGATGTTTCATCCTGAAATGTTTTAGGAATTTTTTTGGAACACACGCCGTCTTTCATACAATGGCACTTAGGATTATCCTCTCCACATGGTCCATGCATCATGAACTCAGCGACAAGAGCATACCCAAGTGGATCCTCAGCAGGATCAGGAATCTCGACAGAGACCAAGGAATCAACCAAAGCAGGGCTTACCTCGCCATGCTTCTCTTTGTCTTGCCAGACAAGTATATGCGCATGAGGCAGCCCCCTTTTCTGGAACTCTATGGTATGCAACACTAAGAACAAATAGCACGGTTAAGCACAGTGCTACCAAAGAAAACACAAACAGGCAATAAAGCGAAACCAAGGCAACGATGGCGCGAAGTACCTGCAACAACGGGGCCATACACTTTCCCAAGCTTAATATCCTGCAAGTACTCAGAAAGCTTCATATGGTAAACTCTAACAGTCATATCAGCCCTATTGTCTATTGTTTGGTCTCTGCCCAGGTTCAGACTCTAGAGATTCCATTATCTTAGGCCATTTTGGGTTACATGTAAAGGTGGTAAATATATCAGGGCAAGCATGAATACGAGCTATAGCTATCGCATCCTGAAAATTATCAACCATATAACGACGTCCACCCGTGTGAGAAGAGGGCAATATGTTTTTCTTCCCAACAGTGTTACCATCCATACGTCCTGCACCGACCGCATCTACAAGGCCTTGTAAGTTTTCAGCCTCAGGTTATCATTGGATAACTGAATAAAATGCAGCCTGCACTCATCTATACACACCCGTGAATCTACCACCGCCTGATCCGACAGCAGGCCACTACAAAGATAAGGATTGTACTGGCCCTCTTTATAATGGGAACAAAAGCAGTAAAATTCCTGCATAGTCATGTTTTTCCGTTTGCTACCATCAGAAGCAGTTACCCCAATCAACTTCACACCCAACTGGAACCCCCGCTCACCATACAGAAACAATAGTGGATATTGTAGAGACATGTAAGCATTATGCAGAGAAGAAATTCGCTGCAAAGAAGCACCCCTAGCACGTATTATTATATCTGGGTGCTTCCGGTGTCAACTCACCAAACACTAAGCAGGAAAGCTCATCTGTGGAAGGAAGGTTAAACATATGGCCATCGTTTTTAGAAGGAGACACTATACAGATAGAAATATCCGCAAATTCATCCTCTGCTAGAACTTCCTTAGCCATACGGAATTTTTTAACAAGAGCACTATGTGTGTCAAGCATGACTTCCAGGCCCTTGACAATGGTTTTATCTAGCCCCCCTTCAACCCTGTCATCCTTATTTAAAGCCTGAATTCGGTTGTCAACTTCATCCCCTCCGTGATATATATATAACTCTGCATACTTAGGAGTATTTCCATTCTGAGGCAGAAGAGAACCAACTCGGTGGAAAACAGCGCCTGAAATTTTGAAAATATTTGGACCTCTACCATCATTGACAGAACGATCTATGGTGGCTCCCATGGAAGTGAAAGCAAACAAACAGTTATACTGGCGAATTCTTTCAATAAATTGTTTGCTACGCGAAGGACAATTATAGTTCAGGAGCTCGCGAAGGAAATTGGGAGATTGTTTGAAAGGCCTAACAAACACCTTCCCACCTTTGCAGCAGTTGTTGTAGACAACTCACCGCTCTATTACCGCAGAAGCAGACCTCACCCTCTCCTGGTACCAAAAGCTTGCCTTACAGCGGCCACATGTATAGCTAGGGCCTCCATAATAAGACGTTCCTACATAGGCAGCTGCGAATTTTGTTTTTAGAATGTAACACACAACAACACATCAACAAATAACGCAAACAGTCCAACATGCTAAGGGCGTGTATCACCTTTGAGAACCTCGGATTCCTGGTCTGTAAACCCAACCCATGTAGGCTCTAAAGGGGAAGTAATGACAATATCTGCAGGAAACACGATACCACGAGAACTCGTGACATGAACAGAAAAAACAAGAACCAGTAGCACAAGAACAGAGCGGCAGATCTAAACAAGCACCTGGCATACGAGAAGATCGATAAGCGCCAGGGGTACGACCACACCATCTGTCATGTTCAAGTTTGCGTCGCTTTCGATTTACAGAAGCAACCTCAGAAGTAACGGCAAGAAAGAAACCATCCCCTATAGCAAACAACACCCACGATATACGAAACGAAGAATCTAAGCAAGCATACAGGTCCAGTAAAGAACATGGGAAAAAAACTAGGACAAGCTCTCACATTTTCTCTTGGGCAGCCTCGCAGACACGAAACCAACAATCACCGGCACCAAAGGCAGCCTGCGGCGAGAAGCACGAGGGCAATGGGTAGAGGCCAGCCCATGGCATACAACAGAATGTCGAACCATGGTTATATGTAGGATTGAGCTAACGCACAACTCACAACCACAAGCACGCACATCGCGAGACCAAGAACACTTGAATGCAAACAGGAGTGAGGGCCAAGCAAACAGTGGTCTGGAAAAAGCATATATACACATCATAGGAGCCAGATGCCTATAAACAACAAACACAATTACTCCCAGATATATCTGAAAACTTCTAAAAAACTAATCCTGATCAAAGATACTTTCCACAAAGGAACCCAAGAACCGAAGAAGCAACTATGTAAATGCATATAGCAGGAGCCTATAGAAGCAGGTATGAACTGGTAACCTATCTATACACAACGACAAGCCCAACAAGAACCACATCCTGACAGAGAAAAGCCCAACAAGACTGAAGTCCCCTTATAGAGACACAAACTCACTAAAAAGCCTAGCATGATGGACAGCTAGGTCCAGGAAGACCCGAAGCGGAAACTCGTATTTATCTCTACTACTATAGTGTAGCAGTTTTGAATTTGGATTTACGAGCACCATCATAGTTTTCCGCCAAAACACCCCTGAAACGATTGCAACCGTTGATTTGCAATGCAAAACAATCATCTACCGTTCATCCAGTATGCTCAGGGATGATCCAACGGTCGCCATGCGTTGGATTCGCTTCTCCCGCGCGCGCACCCAATCAGTCCACCGCCAGCGCGCGTGAACCTCCTAGCAGCTAGCTGAATTTTCTAGAGAACACGAGCGATGCATGTCTGAACCTCCTTGGACCTAGACGAATTTAAGAACTACTCCGTACAAAGGATGCAGACAACCTGGGTGCTCTGCTGCGAAACTATATTTTTCCTTCAAGCAGACTAATAGGATTTAACGTGCACACGAGTTTTTTATACCCAACCAGCTTTGGTCTCTCCTCTCACGGTCTCTTGCAGTCAATTTCATCTACAATTGCATTGCATGGGAGATCTGGTACCAAAAAACAGAAAGACATATTTGACGTCTCTCGGTTTGTGATGAAGATTTCTTCAGACAATTAAACAAAACCGTATATTATGTGAGCAGAACTTTACAGACTTATAGGTGCTAAACACATGAGAATACTAATCCCTCTGTCTCAAAATAGATGTCGTAGGTTTTTAAAAATTTAAATGAATCTAGATAAATATGTGACATATATTTTGAGACAGAGGGAGTATAACGATAACCTTGATAAATAAAATGGATGCATCTCACATGGTTACATTAGAAAGAATTAATGAATTCATTTTTCACATTTTTATGATTTTTTTGAGCAACCAATTACCTCTTATTTAAAACTCACTTAGGGTAAGAAATCAAATTCAATAAAAAAAGTTAGTACACGTAAAACAGACCCTTTATTTTTTCAACATCTCTGGTTATACTTCATATTAAAAAAAATGCTCTTATGCTTAAAAAATTGTAATGTCTCATTACATTATTGAGAGCACCATAAGTCTTTTTAATTAATTACTCTCTCCATTTAAAAATAGATGTTTCAAATTTGTTTAAATTTGAATAAATTTAGACACAATTTAGTCTTGATACTAAATTTTGAAAAATTTGTGCATCTATTTCGAGGTGGAGGGAGTATTATATTTGTTTTTTTAAGTTGTACTCTTCAACTTACATGTCACAAACGTGCTTTGCACGTGTTGCTTACTAGTAGAAGATAAGTACAATAGGAAGCCCAAGTGGGCATCGAAACAAATCGAATGAGACCAAAGGAAAAGGCAACTGTAAGTGTGCCGAAAGAATATAGGATGCCCACTGTACACGACGTAAGAACAAGGAGAAAGAAGCGCATACCCCAGCAGCAACACAGGACGCAGCACTGTTACGGATGAACACTGTCAGCTCCTGCGGATGAACACTGTCAGCTCCTGAGACAGAAAGGCCTGGCAGCAAAAAAGAAACGTGAGCAGAGAAGGGCAAACAGCAAACAACAAAGAAATAATCGTCCTACTATGTATTGTGCACCTATTCCATCTACTAAATAAGTTTTCATTGTCTTGCCCTAGATTGCAGCCTACTGAGAGAGCTAAAGATTAGGTTCAGGTATTTTTTGTTTGCTTTTCAATGGCACTTTATTTTAGGCCTTCATTAGCTGAAAGATTAGTGAAGATATCTAACTATAGATAATCTTATAATATGGGACACTGATGTTTGGGTTGTCAATTCTTTGAACATAATAGAAGTAGTCAATTCTCTACACCACAACTCCATACAATACGATTTAGAGGTCAGGTTTAGTTTTGATTTCTGAAATATGGTTTTCTCTCGTTGCTAGGGTTATTTATTTTATGTAACTATCAAGTGTTCATTCACTTCGAGGCTCCAGTGTACTGAATCATTGTTTAGTTTTCAAGCATACCTGGGGCCTGGAAATAAAATACTTTACCAAGCTCTGAGTTTAGTATGCAATTATGGGTCAGCATTTGATATTTTCATCATGTTAATAGGTTCCTGTCCTAGAAGTTTTTATCTCGGCTTTATTCGCTGGAGTCATGCAATCGATATTCTTGCTCTCTATTTATTATGGCTTTGTCTCTGGAGGACTTAGCCTTCAGTTCTTATCTGGTTCTATGGTTTTCTGGTGACACTGCAGGAACGACATGGTTGACTCTGGTTTTATAGCAACAACATGCAGCTGGCCTAGATCCTTCATAATGCACTACTGGCAGCAGTTAAACTGTTCTAGGAAGCTCCGCTTCACAAATCTGAAGGTTTAATCTTCTGTTCTTTCCATTGACTGATTGTTGTGCTCTGCTTCACAAACTCTGTATACTTGTTAGTCATGTTTTTCCGCTCGTGTTGCTATTGGATGTTGTAGTTCTTGTGATTTATATGGTGTTTTTCCTTTTCTTCTATCAATGGGATACAGGCTCAGGTTCGGGATATATATTAAGCCTGTTTATAATTTAAGTTATATCATGGAAGGATGCTGTACAAAATAAAACATGGTTCAGTAAAGGTTTGAATAACATGCATGATTATTTTTAAAACCTTCATATTTTGAAGATTTTCGTATTGCGGATGCCTATTCTAGGCTGATGTAGAAACTGAAACACGTGGTTCAGTCGAGGTTGGAAACCATGTAGGACTATATTCTGTGGCTATGTCCTATTAATCATGCCCTTATGATATATGTAGGTTGCTGCCGGTGATTGTGCTGATGGGAAGGAGGTTCTAGGTACAGTGCAAAATCTGCAAGCGATTGCTGTAGCAGAAAGGTAATTTTTTTTCTCACCACGGATACCGTCTGATTAAGGATATACACTTTTATCCTTTTGTTTACAAAATAGAGAACTGGTATTTATTCTGCCCGGTGGCGGCTTGTGTAGGACTGAACCGCCTCTGTCAAAGGCTGAATTGGCTAAGCCGGAGAAGAGGAAAAGTAGGACATTTTCTATCTACCCTATTTTGCCTGTCTTTAGACAGAACCAATAGCTGACATCTGTTCTTCTAACTAACCATTGACAGGGCTCAGGCTTCTAATCCAAACTCCCAGATCTGGGTTTTGTCGGCAAAGATCCTATGGAAGGGTGGGAAGGAGAAGCAGTAGATTCGGATGTCAGTTCGTGCGAGTGTCCGAGCGGTCAGGTATGCTCTTCTGGTAATATTTTCCCTTTATATGCATTATGACGCTGGATTCGGTCGGGAAATGTTAATACCGTTAGTGATTCGATGCTTGTGAATCTTATACTCCCTCCGTCCTAAAATAGATGTCTTAGATTTGTTAAAATTTAGATAAATCTATATACTAAATAGTGTCTAGATTCATCCAAATTTTGACAAATCTGAGACATCTATTTTGGGACTGAGGAAGTAGGTTATTTTGTGTACAAACTTCTAGTCTTGAATTAAAATAGCATAGGGTTGCAAGGAGCCTCTAAATACTCCGGCACGGCCTGCTGCTAGCAGAACCTGCCGGTGGTAGGACAAACGCATGGCAACATCAACGCGCACGAAAAATCATAAGAAGCTGCACATGGACCTAAACAGGCCGACAAGCCTTAACAAAATTCCAACAAACAGACAAAGAGATTTAAGCGCGCGAGACCACACAAAAGGGCCAACGACTTGTACCCCGAAACAAATGCACCACAACTAGAGGAATCCGTGGAGAGCAGAAGGAAGATCCTTACAGAACAAGCCACCTACCCATCTCCCTTCTTCCCCGGTGGCTACTACACCTCACCTTCTCCCTTCTTCTACAGCACCCCCGTACCCCCACCCGCCTTTCCCTACGCCGCTCCCTACCCCTACCCGCCTCCAGCACCCCCGTACGCACCCGGCTCTAGCACCCCCGTACGCACCCGGCGACACGAAGGGATGGAGAGGAAGACTGAAAGGGGATTGGGTTCTCACCAGGGAGTTGGCCGCCTCTCGGAGCTATCAGCCGTCGCCGCTCGAAGCAAGCAGCCGCCGCCGCTGCGGAGGCTGACCAGGGGGGCGAGGGTGGCGGGGGCGAAGGAGATTGGCGAAGGCCGGCGCTGGAGAGGCCGGGCGACAGAGCTTTAGGGCGAGGAAGGCCGGACGAGGTCGACGGCGGCCGAAGAGTAACCGGCGGCGCGCGAAACAGAGACGAGGGTTCAGCGACCGGCGGGATAGAGGTCGATACCTAGGCGGCAGGGGGAGAGGGGGGGGGGGTCGGAGGGAGGCAGCAGCCGGCGTCCAGGGAGGAGACGGCGGCGGCGGCTCTGCGATAGGGAAAGAGAGGTTCGCGGGCGATAGGGATAGCGGGGTCGAGGGGATCCCGTGCGTTGCGTGTGTGCGTGTCTTCTGCTTTTGTTCAGGTCTAGACAGATAAATCTGTTTTCCATATACTGTGGCGCATATGGCTATATGCGCCACAGAAAGTGAGCATTCTGTGACGCATATAGCCATATGCGCCACATAATTTTGGCATATGTCCATGTGCTGGGTCAGGCCCACATAGGGCCCACAGGAATTCTATGGCGCATATGGCCATATGTGCTACAGAATGCTCACTTTTTGTGGCGCATATATCTATATGCACCACAGAATTTCAAGAATTCTGTGGAGCATATGTTATATGCGCCACAAAATTAATTTTAGTGGAGCATTTTTTATATATGCGCCACAGAATTAAAATCTATCTATAAACGTTTTCCTAGCAGTGAGGTACTAAAATGCGGTACTACCGCATTTTAGTACCTAGCGCGACAGTAGCTTTTTGACCACTTGTCAAAAGCTACTGCCCGCTTCGGTACTAAAACCGCATTTTAGTACATAGCGCGGCAGTGACTTTTTCCAACCTATAAAAGGCCATAGCTCGCCCCGGTACTAAAATGCGGTAGTACCGCATTTTGCTACCTTGCGTGACAGAAGTTTTTTGACCAAGTTGCTATTTCCATTAACCGTCCGATAGTACCATTTACCATAAGCGGTACTACCGCTTTACGGTAGCACCACATTTTGGTACCGCTGTGGCCAGGGCATATGAAGTTTGAAAGTTGCTCTTCCGGTACCAGGTTTGGTAGTACCGGAGTTTTCCGGCAGTACCGCTTAAGCTTCCGGTACTACCGCTGTATTAAAGGCTCCAACGGCCAGATTTCTTGGAGGGGTATAATGTCAACACCCGGATTTTTAATCCCAGATGCCTGTTATGCCATACATCGCAATCCCAGGATTACCATTTTTGCGAGACATAACAGATTTGGATACCACAGTACATCATCCATTACAAACCATACATAAGGTCTTACACGAATAAGGATCTCATGATCCAGTTCTCAATACAACTCAAGCAGCAGAAATACGTAATAATAAAGGTAGCGTAGGCGAAGCTCCATCTCCGGGGTCACAGGCAATGCTGACGATGGGAGATGATCCTAGTTGTCGTAACCTTTCTGGGGTCCATCATCCTGGTACTCCTCTTCATAGTCTGGCCACGGGAATAGCCTGGGACAAAGCCATGAGTACTCTTTAAGTACTCACAAACTAATACTAACAAGTGAAGGGGGGTTTTTGTAGTAGGACACTAAGCTCTAGGGTTATTTTGCAAAAATCCAGATTTACCTCTACTAAGTTCGGAAGCAAGAAAAACTAGTTGAAATTTTATAACACCTAAGAGGGAACTTGTATTTCATATCACAACTCTGTTGTGGTCAAGTCAACTTCTCAATCTATTTCACAAGTCATTTCGAAAACATCTGACGGGGGAACAGTATGGCCACTCCAACTGTCCATAACCGCGGACGCGGCTATTCGAATAGTTTGACACTCTGCAGAGATTGTACATTTTCACCACAACATTCGATACATCTGTCAGGAACAAATCCTAAATTCACCATACTCAGTATGCGGATAATCAATCCTAACCTTTTAATTACACGCCCTAGTATAATCACCTCTCCTGTGATTTTGGCCTCCCAACCATGACCAACTGTCATCTTGGATACTGCACAGGTGGACAATCTTCACAAGGTAGCCTCAGCTCAGACCTTGGCCGTGAGGGAACCAATACTAAGGTATATAATTTTCCAGTCAAGCCCTACCCAATCTTCAGGTATTGTGGTTGTACGGTAAAATTGGAATGGTATCGCATCCAGACAACCACCAGTTTTATAAAGGGCTAAGGCTCATGCCTTAACATTTTCATCGTCAAAATCATCTGGTGTTCGGAAACACATGTCAAAACATCTCAATAGAATGATCCATCATTCCAAGGTTTTCATAACCATTTTCCACCAAGTATTCCCATCTAAGTTGATCAAGTTTTATACTTAGCACTAGCATCTACAAGTGGGGGTAAGTACTAATGAGGGGTGGTAAACTAGTGAAGTTTAACTAAGTTCAATCTCATGCCTTAGGATGACATCAAGATTATCTAGCTTAGTCCAAATTTAATGCTCTTTATGCAACCTTCAATTATCTTTTTAGTATCTACAATTTACTCAAGTAAACTCTAAGTAAGGGCTTTGATAAAGAAATAAATTGAAAAGCTTGCAAGTAAAACTAGGATTGGGTATCGTCATATGTGTCTAACCAAGCATGCTTAGTGCATTGCATAGGTTATCTAACTTTCATAATTGCAAAAGTTAGATTGCAAGGTTAATAGCTTGCCTTGAGCAGAGCAGTGGTTGAAGTTCTCCTCGGCTTCTTCTTCGTAGTATCCTCCTTCCTCCTCGTATCCTTGGTCGGTACTAGCGTCTATGAGTAAATACGAGGTACACAATCACCAAACAATACTGAACTACTTTCAATCATCACACAAAAGGGTTCTATAGATGATCCAGCATCATCACTAACATCACAAGAATAAAGCATTTATCTTATTTATTTATTTTTAGAAAAGTAATTTCTACTCATTGAAAAACTACTTAAGATTTAATATTCTCCAAACCAAACATGGGATTATGTTGACACATGTCATCACCACATATTTCAGTACATGGGAATGTGATTTAAAGTGGTGTCACAATTTAATAAGATTTAACCTTTTATTTCAAATAAAAATAAATGACTAGAAATGCCTATGTGGCATTCTTTTATTACTTGAACATTATTTTTGGTAAGTAAAACCATATATTTTTATATATTCTGAAAGGTATGATCAATTATGATTTTTGAGAGTTGGAATCAACTCAAAAGATATTATGGTTTACATTTGAAAAATGTTTGAATGCAGAAAAGCTTCTGACTTGTTATTTTTACCAAGGTTGATCTACAGATCCAAATGATTTGAATCCAACGGGCTTGGATTAAGCATTTCAATACCTTTCTAACAAAATTGGTTTCATTCAATTTGGTTTACTGAATCGAGCTGGGTTGATTTTTGAAACTAGGTACAAAACTATGTTTGAATTAAAATGGAAAAAGCTAAATTCAAACAAGTGGGCTGCGCGGGAAGGGTAGGCCGGCCCAGTGTCATTTCGTGGCGTGGGGAGCAACTGACAGGGGGGGTCTACTAGTCAGTGACTCTTTAAACACGAAGCGGTACGGGGGATGTGGTGCGTTGGATTAGAATGAAGATCGACGACTGAGGGTCGTCGTCGACGATGAACAAGTCACCGGCGAGCTCGAAACCTAGCGGCTCAGTGGGGGTCGTGGGAGGCTCACCGGGGATCAGGCGAAGGTCGGCGATGCGGGCGAACGACAAAGTCGACGACGACGATTCTCCTGGCACCGGTAGCTTCTCTTGAGGCGGCTCCAATCGATGGCTTCCTTCTTCTCCAGCAGCGGCGGGCTCCGGTGAAATTCCGGCGAAGCGCTGCTCGCCTTGCTCCGGGAATGAGGTGGGGTGTTTATGGGTGAGAGGGGAGTAGGATGGTGTGAAGAATTCGAGCGGGGGATGCCTCTATTTATAGTGGCGAGAGGGGACCGACTGGCGCAAGCTGAGCTCGTCGTGGTCGACGGTATAGAGGGCTATCGGCGTGGGCGACGGTAGGGGGCGGTGCTGTGCTCCCTGGCGAAGGTCAACGACATGGTGGAGAGGCGTGGGGAGGTGCTGATCGGTCGGAACGCTGCGGTGCTCTTAGCTGGTCTGACAGAAGTTTTGATGGCGCACAGCACGCGTGGTCCGCGTGGCGGCGAACGGGCGTGTCTACGGGGTTGCTGGGCGGTGGTGATCACGCGTGCACGCGGCGAGGGCGGCGCGCGGTCTGTGGGCGTGTGTCGAGGGTGGCGCGCTGACGCACTCTCAGCATGCTTGCAGAGCGGCTTGGCATGGCCTGGGCGTGTGGTCCAGGGGCTGGCATTGCTCGCGGCTGGGACATGGAGTGGCAGTGGGGTGCTAGCTAGCTCCCAGACAAGGTTGGCGAGGCTAGTGTGGCCTCTAGCTCACCGGCGACAATGGGGTAGCAAGTTTGCTCTCGGCATGCTCACCATTGATGGCTAGGCTTGCTTACAGTGCTTCTAAGGTTAGTTAAATTAGCTAGATGATATACTAAAGACTAGTTGTAACCAAAGAGGGAACAAGTTAGGCCCAAAACACTGCTCAACATAGTGTTTTGATTTTGTTTGATTTGCATCTGCAACCTGTTTGATGAAATGGCCGCATGAACTTAAGTTTTGAATTTTGAAAAGATTTTTGGTGGGTGTGCTAGGCATGTGCTGGTGATACTGTGGATGCTTGGGTTTTAAAAATTGAGCTTGTTTGAGTGGTTTTTGACAAAGTGGGATCTTCCCATATGATATAGATTCAATTTTAAACTGTCATTTGAACTATGCATTCAAATGTGTTTGGATGATCACAAGGTGGGCCTTTGTACCTTGTTATGAGTACTATTAAGGGGTGCAAATATCTATACATGTTTCTGTTAAGTTCTGAAAGTTAGAGATAGCCAAAGTAGGCATGGGAGTTAAATTGGCCAAAGTTACCATTCACTTAATTTGTTTGTTTTGATTTGTTTGTCTTTGGGAAAAGTTTGGGGATTTTTTAGATGATGTTTATTTCACCTAAGAATCATTTTACAAGCAAAGAAACACATAATCATGGCAATTCAAAAGAATCCAAATTTTGATACATACACATATGAACGCTTTCATATTTTAATTGGAAAAGTTTTTGTTAACCCTAATTTTGATGATTCTAGTTTAATATTTTTGGGATGTTACAAACCTTCCCCCCTTAAACAAAATCTCGTCCCGAGATTTGAAAAAGGACGAAAAAAGATTACCTAGGATTTAAAGAGATCGGGAAACTCCGTCCTGATGTGATCTTCGCGCTCCCAGGTAGCTCCCTCTTCCGTGTGGTTGCTCCACTGAATCTTGAGAAAATTGATGCTCCGGGTTCTGGTAGTTCTGAAGGCTTCTTCCAAAATATGGATGGGCACTTCAGGATAGGTCAGGTCCTCGTTGATTTATATGGTCCGGTGATCAATATTCTTGAACACTTCAGTCTTCTCTGGAACTTCGAGGCACTTGCGAAGTAATGAGATATGGAACACATTGTGCACGGCTGACATCTCTTCGGATAGTTCCAATTGATACGACACTTCTCCTCGACGGTTCATAATTTTGAAGGGGCCGATATATCTGAGGGCTAACTTTCCTTTCAATTGGAAACACTGCATTCCCTTCAATGGCGACACTTTCAGATACACAAAATCTCCTATGTTGAAGGCGAGGTTTCGACGTCTCTTGTCGGCGTAACTCTTTTGTCTTGACTGGGCTGTTTTGAGGTGCTCACGAATCTTGTGAACCTTCTCTTCTGCTTCTCGTAGGATGTCGGGCCCGAAAATCTGACTCTCTCCTACTTCCGACCAGTTCAAAGGGGTGCGACACTTTCTTCCATACATGAATTCAAATGGGGCTATTTGCAAACTGTCTTGATAACTGTTGTTGTACAAAAATTCTGCAAACGGCAGATAGTCTTCCCACTTAGATCCATATTCTAACACACATGCTCTCAACATATCTTCGAGTATTTGGTTTACTCTCTCCGTTTGTCCATCGGTCAGAGGGTGATAAGCGGTGCTGAAATCTAGTCGGGTTCCTAAACCTTCTTGGACTTTGTTCCAGAATCTCGAGGTAAACTGAGTTCCTCGATCCGATATGATGTTTTTGGGGACTCCATGCAAACTGACGATTCTAGCGATGTATAACTCCGCTAGCTTAGAACTCTGATATGTGGTCTTGATGGGTAAGAAATGGGCTACTTTGGACAATCGGTCCACTATGACCCAGATAGAGTCATTTCCCCTACTAGAAGTAGGCAATCCGGTGATAAAGTCCATTCCAACGGAATCCCATTTCCATTCCGGAATCTGCAATGGTTGCAACAATCCAGCGGGTCTTTGATGTCCCGCCTTGACTCGCTGACATATATCACACGTGGCGATATAGCTTCCAATTTCTCTCTTCATCTTATGCCACCAAAATTGCTCCTTCAAATCTTGATACATCTTAGTTCCTCCGGGGGTGGATAGAATAAAGCGTATCATGAGCTTCCTTGAGAATAACTTCTTTCAACTCAGAATCTGCTGGTACACAAAGGCGTCCTTTGTACCACAGAATTCCTTCTTCGTCTTTGGTAAATCCGGGTACTTTGCCTGTACCAATATGACGCTTGATTCCGTCGATACTAGCATTTCCTTTCTGCGCCTCTTTGATCTGGCTGATCAAAGTGGGTTGAAGTTCTATG
This sequence comes from Avena sativa, assembly GCA_916181665.1. Classification (NCBI taxonomy): domain Eukaryota; kingdom Viridiplantae; phylum Streptophyta; class Magnoliopsida; order Poales; family Poaceae; genus Avena; species Avena sativa. The sequence goes on along the minus strand of OV702284.1, from coordinate 260,825,721 downwards.
CTAGCCAAAAATCCTTCACTCACTAATTCCATTCGAAAATCTTCCATCTCTTTGTGCAAGCTTGGTTGCTCCTTCAAAATCATGGAGTTCAAGCGGCACGACAATCTGCTAAGGGCATCTGCTACCACGTTGGCTTTACCGGGGTGATAGTGAATGTCCAGGTCGTAATCCTTGATTATCTCAATCCATCTTTTCTGTCTCATATTCATTTCTTAGTGAATATATACTTCAGACTCTTGTGATCCGAATAAATCTCACAACGGTTTCCCATCAGGTAATGCCTCCATGTCTTCAGGGCTAGAACTACGGCTGCGAGTCCGAGGTCATGGGTTGGGTAATTTTGCTCATGTTGTTTCAGTTGTCGAGATATATAAGATATAACTTTGACTTCTTGCATTAGCACACATCCGAGATCGATCTTGGATGCATCACAAAACACGTCGAAGGGCTTCGTGATATCCGGCATGATTAAGATTGGGGCTGAAATCAATCTTCTCTTGAGTTCTTGAAAACTCGCTTCACATTTGTCGGTCCATTCAAACTTCTTGTCCTTCTTCAGAAATTGGGTCATGGGTCTGGCGATACTCGAGAATCCTTCTATGAACTTGCAGTAATATCCCGCCAATCCGAGAAATGCACGAACTTGGGTTTGAGTGGTTGGGGCTTGCCAATCTTCGATCTTTCACCTTTGTAGGGTCAACGGCAATTCCTCCGGCTGACACAATGTGGCCGAGGAATCCTACCTCCTGTAACCAGAATTCACATTTTCTAAACTTGGCATACAGCTGATGCTCTCTAAGGGTTCCAAGAATGGTCCTTAGGTGTAGCTCATGTTCTTCTTCTGATTTGGAATAAATCAGAATGTCATCGATGAAAACAACGACAAACTTATCCAGGAAGTCCATAAAAATCTTATTCATGAGATTCATGAAATAAGCGGGGGCATTGGTTAATCCAAAAGACATGACGGTATACTCGTATAATCCATATCTGGTGGTAAAGGCAGTCTTTGGAATATCCTCTGCACAAATCTTGAGTTGATGATAGCCTGTTCTAAGATCAATCTTAGAAAACACTTTGGCACCGGTCAACTGATCAAACAAATCTTCTATCTTGGGCAATGGGTATTTGTTCTTGATAGTGACATCATTCAATTTCCGGTAATCCGTACACAAACGGTTACCTCCATCCTTCTTGTCCACAAATAAGACAGGTGATCTCCAAGGTGACACACTTGGTTGAATTAACCTAATTTCCAACATGGAATCCAGTTGCTTCTTCAGTTCTGCTAGTTCAGACGGGTTCATACTATATGGTCTCTGAGATATGGGTCCTGTTCCGGGGATTAGTTCAATGATAAACTCGATATCCCGATCTGGGGGCATACCGGGAAAAACATCTGGAAAAACATCGGGGTATTCACAGACTATCCGGACTTGGTCAATGGTAGGTTGGGCTATACTCTTGTTGCACTTGAATTGACGAGGTAAGGTTTCAGATATATGCTCGACTGATATTCCGGCTGTACTGGTCATGGTTATGGCTTTCTTGGCACAGTCAATCAATCTTATATGTTTGGACATCCAATCCATTCCTAGTACTACTTCCAAACCTTTAGTTCCGAGTACTATCAGATTAGCATAAAAATCTATGCCATGGATTCGGATAGGGATGACTTTGCAAATTTGCCTAGCTTTGGTGGTTGAACCGGGGATTTGAACAATCATAACATGCTTCAGTTTTGTTGGTTGAATCTTACTAGTGCATGCAAATTCTTCGGTGACAAATGAGTGCGATGCACCAGAATCAAACAACACTCGAGCAAGTACTGAATTAACCGAAAACATACCCAGCACGACATCGTGCGCTTCCTGGGCTTCTTCAGCATGCATGAGAAAAAGATGGTCGTTGCGGTTGAGTGAATTCCCTGGGGCAAACCTTCTTCCAGGCTGAACACGACGCTGCTGCTGAGCTGGGGCATTTGCATTGGGGGCTGCGGCATTCTTCTTGGGGCACTCATTGGAGTAGTGACCCTTATTTCCACAGTCATAACAAGTCACTTGCGACTTGTCCTTTGCTGCAACAGGCACAACGTTGCTTCCAGTCCTCGGGGCAGTGTTGGTGTTGGCGGTAGCATTGTTGTTGTTGAACTTGGGTGGGGCACGTTTGAATTGCTAGAGTTGCCGGGGTTGTTGTGATTTCCTCCGGGCCTCGGGTTTCCACGGTTGGGGTAGGTCGGACGGTTCATCGGGGGTCTGTTGGTTCTCGGGGCAAATCCTGGAGATGGGTTAGGGCGATACTTAGGGGTCTGATGGGTTCCTGGCTGATGCATCATGCGACACTTGCGGTTCTCATTGGCTTGGTTGATCTTTCCTTCCATCTGGATGGCAGAGTCAACAAGGGCTTCAATATCAGCAAAGGGGATATTGACCAACACAGTCTGCATCTCATCATGCAGACCATTCAAGAATCTCTCTTTCTTCTTGGCTTCGGTGTCGATCTCATCAGGGGCATACCTAGCCAATGACAGGAATTTGTCACGGTATTCCACTACGGTCATCCTTCCTTGCTTCAGTTCACTGAACTCATCTCTCATTCTCTTGATCAAACACGGTGGCACATGGGTTCTGCTGAACTTGACCTTAAATTCCTCCCAGGTCATCATCTGTACTCCTGTCATTGCACGAACACTATTCCACCATGCTCTGGCATCTCCGTCTAGATAGTGGGTGGCGAACAGAACTTTCTCGTTAGCTTCCACTTCGACGACTTCTAGGTTGTTTTCCATGGTTTGCAGCCAATCGTCGGCGTCTAAGGGCTCTTCTGACTTAGTGAAAACAGGTGGGTTGGTGTTTTGGAAATTCTTGAGCTTAGATCCATGGTTGTCCTGATTTCCTTGGCCTTGATTGTTGTGGGCTAGCTGAGCTATCTGTTGAAGGGTGGCTAGGTTGGCTTGACGTTCGGCTCTTTCAACTTCGCGGTCAGAAACCAACATTTGCAGGATCTGCAACATCGGGTCCGGGGATGAACCACTTCCTCCGCGTGACATCTGAAGATTGAGATAGATCATGAGAAAAGAGGGAAATTTCTAAGGTTCCGGGACTTTGAAAAGTTTTTAAAGTTTGACTCGGATTTTCTAGCAACTTTATTTTCATTCATTCATTCATAGCACACGATACAAACACACACCACAACAAAGGTAAACAAATGGTTTTAAGAACCATTCTGGAAACTACGATACAGTGAGACCGAATACAACTCACTACGCTAGTGCTCAAGTGCTACTACTCCTCGGAGTCAGTGTAGTCGTCATCCTCATCATCCTCATCGTCATCGATGAAGGCGAAATCATCCTCATCGGTGAAGAAATCCATAGCCTGGTCCTCCAAAAAATCATCATCATCGCTGAGATAGGAGTAGGGGTCTCCACAAAGATCCTCTCTGGCATTCTCCCTTTCCTCCAACTGCATGTCTCTCTCGTGGATGGTCTCCTCCAAATCCGAGATACGGTGGCGAAGACGGGCAATGATGCGCTCCTTCTTGTCAGGCTGACGGCAGCGAGACTTGCGATCCTTCGCTAGCATGGCGATGGTCTGATCCTTCATTTTGATGATGGCGAACTTGTGGTTGGAGTAGTCACGACAATTGTCCAATTCCTGCCGACGATCGTACATTATGAAGCTGAGGTGGTCCAACTGAGTCTTCAGCTCGTGGTGGTATGGGGCTTCCAGTGGCTGTCCCATAGCATCACGCCTTGGACAAAACTCAAAGCGGGTACCCTTGATCTAGTTGATACTCTTCCCACACAGACGGGCAAGAGCTTCCTGCATGGCCCTGGCAAGTCCATCGAGCCAGTTGTTTTCTCACAAGGTGAAATGAATTCCCTCGGCAGTGGGAGGTTCAATCTTTCCTCGGAGGCTTGCAACAATTAGCCATTGCAGATCTTCTCCTCCTTGATCATTGAGCTGAGATCCGAAGAACTCGGGGTGCGGACGCTCCAGAAGTTCCGAAAGCTGGTCCAAATCCCGCTCAAAGATAAGGTCTCCTCCATTCCCCAATTGATAAAACTTGCTGTACTTCACGTCCATCTAAAATAATATAGGACGAGTAAGTTAGTAGAGTGATCAAGTGTGTCAAATTTTATGTATTTTGCAAGAGTTTTTGAGGAACATGAATTTTTATGAAAGAATCAAGGTGATAAGAATGGGAATAAGTTTTTGTAAATATTTGCTTCCTTTTGTTTTGAAACTAAGTTTTTGATTCAAACGTCCAGTCTAACTAGGGTCTCCTATGGTCAGGATGGCTCTGATACCAACTTGTCAACACCTGGATTTTTAATCCCAGATGCCTGTTATGACATACATCGTAATCCCAGGATTACCATTTTTGCGAGACATAACAGATTTGGATACCACAGTACATCATCCATTACAAACCATACATAAGGTCTTACACGAATAAGGATCTCATGATCCAGTTCTTAATAACACTCAAGCAGCGGAAATACGTAAAAATAAAGGTAGCGTAGGCGAAGCTCCATCTTTGGGGTCACAGGCAATGCTGACAATGGGAGATGATCCTAGTTGTCGTAACCTTCCTGGGGTCCATCATCCTGGTACTCCTCTTCATAGTCTGGCCACGGGAATAGCCAGGGACAAAGCCATGAGTACTCTTTAAGTACTCGCAAACTAATACTAACAAGTGAAGGGGTTTTTTGTAGTAGGACACTAAGCTCTAGGGTTGTTTTGCAAAAAGCCAGATTTACCTCTACTAAGTTCAGAAGAAAGAAAAGCTAGTTGAAATTTTATAACACCTAAGAGGGAACTTGTATTTCATATCATAACTCTGTTGTGGTCAAGTCAACTTCTCAATCCATTTCACAAGTCATTTTGAAAACATCTGACGGGGGAACAGTATGGCCACTCCAACTGTCCATAACTGCGGACGCGGCTATTCGAATAGTTTGACACTCTACAGAGATTGTACACTTTCACCACAACATTCGATACATCCGTCAGGAACAAATCTTGAATTCACCATACTCAGTATGCGGATAATCAATCATAACCTTTCAATTACACGCCCTAGTATAAGCACCTCTCCTGTGAGTTTGGCCTCCCAAGCATGACCAACTGTCATCTTGGATACTGCACAGGTGGACAATCTTCACAAGGTAGCCTCAGCTCAGACCTTGGCCGTGAGGGAACCAATGCTAAGGTATATAAGTTTCCAGTCAAGCCCTACCCAATCTTCGGGTATTGTGGTTGTACGGTAAAATTGGAATGGTATCGCATCCAGACAATCACCAGTTTTATAAAGGGCTAAGGCTCATGCCTTAACATTTTCATCGTCAAAATCATCTGGTGTTCGGAAACACATGTTAAAACATCTCAATAGAATGATTCATCATTCCAAGGTTTTCATAACCATTTTCCACCAAGTATTTCCATCTAAGTTGATCAAGTTTTATGCTTCGCACTAGCATCTACAAGTGGAGGTAAGTACTAATGAGGGATGGTAAACTAGTGAAGTTTAACTAAGTTCAATCTCATGCCTTAGGATGACATCAATATTATCTAGCTTAGGCCAAATTTAATGCTCTTTATGCAACCTTCAATTATCTTTCTAGTATCTACAATTTACTCAAGTAAACTCTAAGTAAGGGCTTTGATAAAGAAATAAAGTGGAAAGCTTGCAAGTAAAACTAGGATTGGGTATCATCATATGTGTCTAACCAAGCATGCTTAGTGCATTGCATAGGTTATCTAACTTCCATAATTGCAAATGTTAGCTTGCAAGGTTAATAGCTTGCCTTGAGCAGAGTAGTGGTTGAAGTTCTCCTCGGCTTCTTCTTCGTAGTATCCTCCTTCCTCCTCGTATCCTTGGTCGGTACTAGCGTCTATGAATAAATACGAGGTACACAATCACCAAACAATACTTTACTACTTTCAATCATCACACAAAAGGGTTCTATAGATGATCTAGCATCATCACTAACATCACAAGAATAAAACATTTATCTTATTTATTTATTTTTAGAAAAGTAATTTCTACTCATTGAAAAACTACTTAAGATTTAATATTCTCCAAACCAAACATGGGATCATGTTGACACATGTCATCACCACATATTTAAGTATATGGGAATGTGATTTAAAGTGGTGTCACAATTTAATAAGATTTAACCTTTTATTACAAATAAAAATAAATGACTAGAAATGCCTATGTGGCATTCTTTTATTACTTGAACATTATTTTGGTAAGTAAACCCATATATTTTTATATATTCTGAAAGGTATGATCAATTATGATTTTTGAGAGTTGGAATCAACTCAAAAGCTATTATGGTTTACATTTGAAAAATGTTTGAATGCAGAAAAGCTTCTGACTTGTTATTTTTACCAAGGTTGATCTACAGATCCAAATGATTTGAATCCAACGGGCTTGGATTAAGCATTTCAATACCTTTCTAACAAAATTGGTTTCATTCAATTTGGTTCCCTAAATCGAGCTGGGTTGATTTTTGAAACTAGGTACAGAACTATGTTTGAATTAAAATGGAAAAAGCTAAATTCAAACGAGTGGGCTGCGCGGGAAGGGTTATTGGGCCGGCCCTGTGTCATTCCGCGGCGCGGGGCGCAACTGACAGGGGGGTCTACTAGTCAGTGACTCTTTAAACGCGAAGCGGTACGGGGCGATGTGGTGCGTTGAATTAGAATGAAGATCGACGGCTGAGGGTCGTCGTCGACGATGAACAAGTCACCGGCGAGATCGAACCCTAGCGGCTCAGTGGGGGTCGTGGGAGGCTCACCGGGGCTCAGGCGAAGGTCGGCGATGCGGGCGAACGACGAAGTCGACGATGGCGATTCTGCTGGCACCGGCAGCTTCTCCTGGGGTGGCTCCAATCGATGGCTTCCTTCTTCTCCAGCAGCAGCGGGCTCCGGTGAAATTCCGGCGAAGCGCTGCTCGCCTTGCTCTGGGAATGAGGTGGGGTGGTTCTGGGTGAGAGGGGAGTAGGATGGTCTGAAGAATTCGAGCGGGGGATGCCTCTATTTATAGTGGCGAGAGGGGCACGACGGGCGCAAGCTGAGCTCGTCATGGTCGACGGTACGGAGGGCTATCGGCGTGGGCGACGGTAGGGGGCGGTGCTGTGCTCCCTGGCGAAGCTCAACGTCGTGGTGGCGAGGCGTGGGGCGGTGCTGATTGGTAGGAACGCTGCGGTGCTCTGAGCTGGTCCGACAGAAGTTTTGATGGCGCACAGCGCGCGTGGTCCGCGCGGCGGCGAACGGGCGTGTCTGCGGGGTTGCTGGGGTGGTGGTGATCACGCGTGCACGCGGCGAGGGCGACGCGCGGTCTGTGGACGTGTGTCGAGGGTGGCACGCTGACGCGCTCTCGGCATGCTTGCAGAGCGGCATGGCATGGCCTGGGCGTGTGGTCCAGGGGCTGGCATTGCTCGCGGCTGGGACAGGGAGTGGCGGTGGGGTGCTAGCTAGCTCCCAGACAAGGTTGGCGAGGCTAGTGTGGCCTCTAGCTCGCCGGCGACAACGGGGTGGCAAGTTTGCTCTCGGCATGCTCACCATTGATGGCTAGGCTTGCTTACAGTGCTGCTAATGTTAGTTAAATGAGCTAGATGATCTACTAAAGACTAGTTGTAATCAGAGAGGGAACAAGTTAGGCCCAAAACACTGCTCAACATAGTGTTTTGATTTTGTTTGATTTGCATCTGCAACCTGTTTGATGAAATGGCCGCATGAACTTAAGTTTTGAATTTTGAAAAGATTTTTGGTGGGTGTGCTAGGCATGTGCTGATGATACTGTGGATGCTTGGGTTTTAAAAATTGAGCTTGTTTGAGTGATTTTTGAAAAAGTGGGATCTTTCCATATGAAATAGATTCAATTTTAAACTGTCATTTAAACTATGCATTCAAATTTTTTTGGATGATCACAAGATGGGTCTTGGTACCTTGTTATGAGTACTATCAAAGGGTGCAAAGATCTATACATATTTATGTTAAGTTCTGATAGTTAGAGAAACAAAGAAAACCCCCAAACCTATAAACGGAGGAATGCAAGGCACATAATAGCGACTGGTATAAGAAATGGAGCCTGCATGTATGGCGTTTTTCACGGCTAAAAAAAGTTATCTGCGATCCACGTCTCTATTTTCAATTTCGAGCAAAAAATGAAACCACCATTTGAATCCCTGCTATAAAATTTCACACCAGAACCGTGTATGAAGCAAATGTCCAGGGAATCGATCAGCACCACTTCATCGGTAAAAGCGCTATTGTAATTTCTGAACCAAAACCTAAAAGTGGTATTGCAATTTTTGCTATAAAATTTCACATCAGAACTGAAAGCACCATTTTAATCTCTGCTATCAAATTTCACATCAGAACCATGGATCGATCAAATGGTGAGGGAATCGATCAGCACCACTTCATTGGCAGAAGTGCTATTGCAATTTCTGGACCAAAACCTAAAAGCGCTATTACATTTTTTGCTATAAAAATTCACATTAAAACCACTTTATTGCACACGACAACGAGGGTTACTGCTGATCGATTCCCTAACCAAATTACACATGTATATAAACAAAGCCTACATGCCATGGAGAACTAATAAATTGTGGCACTCACCTTTCCCTGAAAGACAAATCGAGCATGTGCAATAAAAAATATACTGCACCGTATACGGCCGAGTTTAAAGCGTGCTATTGCAATTTCTGGACTAAAACCTAAAAGCGCTATTGCATTTTCTGCTATAAAAATTCACATTAAAACCACTTCATTGCACACGACAACGAGGGTTACTGCTGATCGATTCCCTAACCAAATTACACATGTATATAAACAAGTCTACATGCCATGGAGAACTAATAAATTGCGGCACTCACCTTTCCCTGGAAGACAAATCGAGCCTGTGCAACAAAAAATATACTGCACCGTACACGGCCGAGTTTAAAGCTTGATAAACATGACAGGCTAGATCGGAACACCCACCCCATCCGTTGGTCTATAGCCTTGTTTCGATCCTGCCTTTTCAATTTAAACATTGCCTAGTTCCCTGCAATGGCACAAGCAGTAAAAGAGAAAAATCATACCACTAATCTGCAGGCTCCAAGCTAATCAACATAAGATCTAGTACTAAGTCTAGTAAAAGAGGCAAATCGTACCAATGATCCGCAGCCTCCAAGGTAACCAAAATAAAAGGCCGGCACCACCCACCCAGTCCTCCTCCAATGCTCTGTTGCCAGGAGGAGATAGAGGCTGCCATGGGAGGCACGGGACCAAGAGAGGACAAGGCGAGAAAGGGCGACCTGGGACTGGAGAGAGCGGTGGTCCATCCTCTCCTGCCTAGGTCTCCTCCGTCGCACCCCTTCGTCTTCTCTTCTCCGCCGCACCCCTTCTTCTCTTCTCCGTCGCACCCCTCCTTCTCCCCTTCACGTCCCTCCGTCCCTCCTTCCTGGTCCTCCACCGAGCGGAGCGTTGGGAGCTGGCGAGGCCAGCATCGAAGGCGCAGTAGAAGGAGAGAGGGCGGCGATTTTGGGGGGAGGCAATGGAGAAGGAGATAGGGCGGCGGCCTAGGGGAGAGGTGTAGCACCCCGGGTAAAACCACTACTAGAAAATCGCGTTTGTTTAATATGTTGTGCATCATCATGACATCAGCATGCATCTATTTGCCTAAAAGTATTTTGCTAAAAGCCTGTTTTTGTTTTCTAAAATATCCCCTCTCTATTTCAAATATAAAACCGTCGGCCGCCCTTTATCTAAACTATTTACCAAAAACTATTTAAAACAAAATACCTAAATAAAAACATATTTTTATAACTAAGGAGGTAGACAACCGGCCAGGCCCAATGGACCGACCGGAGTCCACCTACAACCCAGCAAAATAAACCCTAAACTAGTCTATCCCTAACCCTAATCCCATCTACCCCTCAACCCAACCCTCTCTCATCTCACCAAACCACGCAGCTGCCGCCACCCTCCAACCCTTTCACATCGAACCACCGAAAACCACCCCCACTCCCTGGAACCCTGGCCCCATCCCGTGGGCTCGATCCCCTCGCGACCGCGTCTAGCCCCGCTCCCTCTCTCCCGTCGCACGTGACCCTAGCCCCGTTCCTGGCCCCACCCCCACTACCCGACGCACACCAACCCACCGCGTACAACCCACACAACCCACCTGCGCCGCCTACAGGACGCGTCCACGACCTGCGAGCCTGAGTTGCAGCGCCTCCTTTGGCCCTCCTCTCCTCCGGCCACGGTCCCGCTCTCCCTCTGGCCGCCGCGACCTCCTTCCCCGGCAGCGAGCTCTCGCCGCCCCGGCGTCCCTCTCCCCGGTCGTGCGCCTCCCTCTCCGCCGCATCTGGCCGCCGCCTGCGCCCGCCTCCTCGCCCTCTGCGCGCCTCCGGTGGCTGACCTCCGCGGTTCCGGCCAAGGCCGCCTCGACCTCCGCCTGGCTGCCATCCCGCGGACGCGCCCTGGTGCCGCCCTGCTCCGGCCCATCCGCCGCCTCGCGGCCAGAGCCCGCACAAGCTACCCCTCTGCGTGTCGTCGGCCGTTACCCTGCTCCTCCTCCGAGTCCGTCTTGCCGCGCTAGGCCCAGTTCCCGAGCCCGCTGGCGTCTCCTCCGTGACCGGCCGTGGAGCTTGACCTTGACCCTACTCCCTGACGTCTGCTTCCTTGTTATTGTACGTGTTCTGTTCTTGTTTGCTGACACGCGTGTGTTACAAACATGGTATACCTCTTGATCAGTTTGTGTCTGAGGCAATCGTGCAGCAGTGTGGAGTGTTGCTCAAACTGAAGACGAAGATTGATGAGTACGAGTGGAATGAGAGCTGATGTATCCCCGAGCTTCGTGTGTCGGCAAGGGCAACCTCAAAACGCAAACCCCTTGTGTCGAAACCAAGTCCGTCAACGACACGAGAAGTCAGGAGTCGTAGAGGATGTTCTCAAACTCCGAAGACCGATCCATCGACATGCCAAGACCTCCGTCACGGAAACCTCAAGATCTCCTTCGCGGACCGAAGACCGATCGCTCGTCGAACCCCGAAGACTGAACCAAACCCCTCAGATCCAAGACCATCGTCCCGATGTGTGACCCCTTTCGCAAGCCCTATTTTATAAATTGCTATATGATATTGATCTTGTTGCATATTAATTGAACATGTTTGCATACATATATTGTGGTTTAGGGGCATTATGCCGATTCACCTCATAATTAAATATGGAGTCCATATACGGGCGATCTAGTCTTATAATGGCTCCATTTAAATTTGTGTAGCGAACCGATACCATGTTTCTGCCTTGTTAATACAACATTTAAATTGCGGGGTATCTAAATAACATGAACCATCTAATTAATCGTTGGGGCCCGGTTCCACTTAATATTGTCTAATTGCATCGCATCTTTGCCATGTCACGCATTACATATACACCATGCCCGATCTTCTTCCGTAGTATTAAATAGTGCATCTAGTATTTCTTCTAGTGCTTTGCTTCTTCACAGATTAGGCCGATGAGTTGATGCGAGTGTCGATCCGATCTTCAGATGAATCTTCGGCAATGTTTTCAGGCGAGCATTCTCCCCCTTTCTACCTATTTTACATTTATAGTATTTATTTCCTCCGTTGATCTATTGCTATCTGTGTTGCGATGCTACAGATTCCATATCCCGTTATACTTCCCTGCAGTCGTTATATTGCCATGGACACATCCTATTACCTGTTGTTTGGTAGATAGTCGGCCTTGCGAGTCGTAGTTGCTTGCGCAGGTGATGTGTCACGCCGTCGATCTTCCACAGTTGTTGGAGTAATGCCGCATGTTTGAGATGATCATGACTTTAATTACCGTTTAATAACTAAAATTGGAGTAGGTAAATAATACAGAGGCACAGGTGGGCAATAGATGTTATTTGGTTTTTAACCATCCACTTGTCCCGTAGGACCCCGAGTACTTGATATCTGTTCTTTGAATATTCGCACTATCCGCATGTGGGACCATGAATCCCCCTAACCCTAGCTTGAGTCATATTTAATTCCTTGGGGCCACAAACTAGTTTGGGGTTTTATTACTATCATGTACTTATGCCATGCTTTACTGCTTTATTTACGATTGCACGTGGAGCGCCTGTACTGTTTAGGAACAAATGTGGAATGTTTTCGCGGTATCGACAAGCCCAGTCACACTTTCGGGTTCCCGGTCGTTTACAACCATTGGCACAAACCTCTAGGTCCATCTCAGAGCCGGCCAACTTCATCGTGGATAGCTTGATGGGGTGGCCCCTTGAAATCAAATATTAATCTTGCGAATTTTCTGTCGTGATGCCTCGTTGGGTTTTTATTTGGTTCTTTCCGAGGTTGATCGGGCGTGTGTTGCTATTTGTGCACCCCTGCTGGGTAAAACTTTCTGAAAGCCGTGTCCGTTATGGACGACTTGGAGCACAGTATCTCGATCATAGACAACTATAACTAAATTAGTGCTATAAATTTGACTTTATAATGACTAGTAATCAGCTTCACTATAATGGAATGGCTAAATAAAAGTACCAACAACTGCTGGGTTTTGGAATGCCTCATGCTATATGTATCTGACTAGTAAGTACTACAACTATAACGGAATGGTTAACTAAAACCGCCCACTGCTTATTATATCAGGATGACTCATGCTATCTATATCTGACTAGTAATTGCCGCAACTATAACGGAATGAATAACACTACCAGCGGATTGCATAAGGTATTTGAGTTTTGTTTCCGGATTGAACCTGAAGGTTATATTCTGGAACCAGAGTTTGTTCCTTTCTTGTGGAGAAAAGGAGATGATGATGCGGATGATGATGCCAATGGGAAGCATTTTGAGGATGCTATGGATACTTCTGAGGCTGCTGCTACTACTCAGGGGGTGGGTTCTGCATCTTCCTCGGCTGTGCAGGGTACTTCTGCGCCTACATCTTCCAGCCAGGGGGTGCAGAGGGTGCTTGCAGTCACCCCTTTTAATGCTAATCCGGTTACTCCACGAGGTCATCAACTTCTGTATGCTCTTCCTTTGGATTCCCTCTTCGCGGGAAGGGTTCTACTTCGGCGCCTCGAGTTTCTCAGGCTCAGTTACAGGAGGCTCTTCGTTCGGTTTCCATTCCTGCTCGTCGGTCTTTCCCAGCTTCGCCAGCGAGGTCCAGGACGCATATTTTGGGCAGGTCTATTCCTGTTTCCACTCCTATACTTGAGGAGGTTGTTCCTTCGGTGTGTTCGTGAAAGCTGACCCAGGAGGGGTTGGCTGACCGCGACGTCCGTGACCAGCTCCGAGATGCTGTTGTGCTTGGTCCAACCCAGGCGGGGTTGGCCAACCATGATGAGGAGGATGACCGTGTCCCCCTGGTCAGGGAGGACCTGGGGACGCCTAGGGTCGTCTCACCTACATTGGTGGATCAGGAGACTTCGGTGGTTGATGGGGAGACCGGATCCAGGAGGGGTTTGGGATGTCTCGGTCTCCACCACGGGTTTCTTCTCCTGGTGACGCTTCGCCAGTCGCTGTGCAGGGGAGTGGCACAACCTTCAGGCGGAGCGCGCGCCATGGAGTCGATGCCTCTGGGGCGTTTGCGACTGATGAGGACTCCATGCTCAAGGCCATGCGGCGTAAGGCGGAGAGGAACTTAGATTCACTAGGTAGAATGAGTTCTGTGAAGTCCTTTTTGTCTTTTTTTACTCCTGTTATGTCTTCTAAGATAGCCAATGTTGGCATTAGTTTGGGTAGCTCTGTACAGGAAGTATCTTTTTCTTCTAATGTTTTGCGACACATGGAGGTTGACCTTCTAACGGTTACTCCTAAGGTCGGTGTTTTTCCTGATGCTTCACTAATTGAGGAGGAGGAGTTGCATGCCACAGTAGATGGTCAACTCCTTTCTCACTTAGTCGGTGAAGTGTCGGAGGTGTACTTTGATGAGACCGGGTTTGCCTCTATGTATGAGTTGAAAGCTTCTGGTCGAAAATCAAAGAGCCGGCGGTCGCGAGAGAGATCCCGTGTATTCAAATCTCCTATAGTTTCTCAATGAATGGAATGTTTTCAAATAGCAGAGGTCTTCGGGACTTGGCTAAACATTTATTCTTTGCTGATTGTGTGAGAGACCATAAACTGGATTTTCTGGGTATTTATGAGACTGGTAGACGGGATTTTTCACAAGCCCTACTCAATCGCCTTTCTGGTGGAGTGGACTTTACATGGATATCACGTCCGCCGCGCGGTCGATCTGGGGGGATCCTGTTAGGCGTTAGAGATGAGACTATGGAAGTTTTAGCTAGTTCGGTGGGAGATTTTTTTATAAAACTCTATATCCGTAACAAGGCTGACAATTTCACATGGTCTTTAGTCGCCGTATATGGGGCCGCTCCGGATGTTTATAAGGCTGACTTTTTACGTGAGCTTGTGAATTTGGCAAAGGACAATCCATACCCTATTCTTATAGGAGGGGATTTTAATTTGCTCAGATTTTCTCACGGGAAGAGTCGGGGCCGGTTCGATGAACATTGGCCTTTTCTGTTCAATGCTGTTATAGACAGTCTGGAATTGAGAGAGGTTACAATGTTAGGAAGGCAATTTACATGGGCTAATAGTCTTCCGGAGCGAACATACAAAAATTAGATAGAGTGTTTATGGATACTGACTGGAAACAAAAGTTCCCTATGGTAACTGTTCACGCTCTAGAACGTATTGAGGCTTTGTCGGATCATGCTCCTTTACTTTTATCTTTTGGTTCACCGCCACGGAAGTCTACGAATGCGTTTAAATTTTAACTCGGTTGGATGATCCGTGATGACTTTTACGAGATGGTTAAGGATATTTGGGGAAAACCGGTCGATGGCCAAACGCCTATTCTTCGATGGAATAACAAAATGCGTACTTTACGCAAGTTCCTTCGGGGCTAGGCCAGACACACAGCTGGTAACCTAAAAAACGAAAAATTACGCCTAACATCTATAATTGATGACTTAGAGGCTTCCGCAGAAGTCGGGCCATTAACTGCACAGGAAATTGAGCTTAAAAGCCAATCGAATGCGGAGATAGCCCGACTTCTGCGCGAGGAGGAACTCAAATGGTACCAACGCTCTAAAGCAAAATTTATCCTGGAAGGAGATGCGAATACTAGGTACTTCCATGCTGTTGCCAATGGCAAGCATAAGAAGAAACTTATTCATTCTCTGTTTCAGGATGAAGGTATGATTGAGGGACAGGAGCATCTGAAGTCATATATCACTACCTATTATAAATCCTTGTTTGGGGCACCAGAGGAGAATTCTTTCTCTATGGATGAGTCCCAAACGTCTGATATCCCCCTGTTTCTGATGAAGAAAACAACTTTCTAACTGCCTCATATACCGAGGAAGAGGTTAAGAAAGCGGTTTTTCAAATGGAACATAACAAAGCACCAGGACCCGATGGCTTCCCAGTGGAATTTTACCAAAAATTCTGGGACATTATCAAAGAGGACCTGATGAATTTGTTTGGGTTTTTACAAGTCGGACAATTGGATCTCTTTAGACTTAACTTTGGCAATATAATTTTACTGCCTAAGGTTAACAATGTAGAACGTATACAATAGTATCGTCCAATTTGCTTGCTTAATGTTAGCTTTAAGATTTTTACGAAGGTTACCACGATTAGACTAAACTCAGTTGCTGACAATGTTGTTAGCCCGTCTCAAACCGCGTTCATGCAAGGAAGAAATATCCTAGATGGTGTTGTAATCTTGCATGAAACAATCCATGAACTACACTCAAAAAAATTAAATGGTGTATTGTTCAAGATTGACTTTGAGAAGGCATATGACAAAGTTAATTGGTCTTTCCTCCAGCAAACTCTCCGTATGAAAGATTTTGCTGAGGAGTGGCGCTCTCTTATTCAGTCGTTTGTGTCTAGGGGTAGTGTTGCCATTAAAGTAAATGAAGATACTGGCAAATACTTCCAAACCAAGAAAGGACTGAGACAAGGGGATCCATTATCGCCTTTACTATTTAATATAGTGGCTGATATGTTGGCTATCCTTATTGAGAGAGAAAAGGCTGATGGTCAAATTGAAGGAGTGGTACCACATCTTATTGATGGTGGACTTTCTATTCTTCAATACGCCGATGATACAATTCTTTTTATGGAACATGATCTGGAGAAGGCTAAGAATCTGAAATTGATATTATCAGCATTCGAGCAGCTATCTGGGCTTAAAATAAACTTCCATAAGAGTGATTTGTATTGTTTTGGCGAGGCCCAAAACGTGGCTCACCTATATGCTGAACTTTTCGGCTGTGGTCAGGGCCAGTTTCCAATCAATTATTTGGGAATACCGATTCATTATCGGCGTCTCACAATTGCTGAATGGAAACATGTTGAGGAAAGGTTACAAAAACGTCTTAATAGTTGGAAAGGTAAATTGTTATCCCTTGGTGGAAGAATAGTACTTATAAATTCAGTATTTACTAATATGGTACTGTATATGATCTTGTTCTTCCAATTACCAAAAGGGGTCTTGACCAAAGTGGATTATTTCCGTTCAAGGTTCTTTTGGCAAGGGGATAATGAGAAAAAGAAATATCGACTGGCCAGATGGAATGTGGTTTGCCGCCCGAAGGAATTTGGTGGACTGGGCATACACGATATGCAAGTCAAAAACACCGCACTCCTGGGCAAATGGCTTTTTAAACTACTTTCAGAAGATGGTATTTGGAAAACCATGTTATGGAGGAAATATGTGGGGTCCAAGGCTGTGTCTCAAGTGGTTTGGAAACCCAGAGATTCACATTTTTGGGCGGGTCTTATGGCCACCAAGAAGCATTTCTTTCGTTTTGGTGCTTTCGAGATTAAGGATGGATCACAGATTAGGTTTTGGGAAGATAGATGGCTTGGCCAAACTACTCTTTGCAAACAATATCCGGCTCTATATTCGATTGTTAGACATAAAGGGGATACAATTTCCATAGTGATGGAAGACTATCCTCCTAATGCGTCTTTCAGAAGAAGTCTCATCGGTCCTAGACTGGTATCTTGGAACAATCTATTATTACGATTATCCAGAATACAATTATCGGACGGTGTTGATGTGTTCAAATGGAAATTACTGGAAAGTGGTAAATTTTCACTATATAAAGCCTTGATCCAACCTGATATCCCGGTCGATGATAATAATAAAATTTGGAAAATGAAAATACCCCTTAAGACGAAGATATTTGCTTGGTATCTACGAAAAGGGGTAATTCTAACAAAAGATAATCTTGCAAAGAGGAATTGGCATCGAAGTACACAATGTGTTTTTTGTCATCAAGATGAGACAATTCGCCATTTATTCTTGCATTGTAAATTTGCTCGCTCTATATGGTCATTCATCCAAATAGCTTCAGGTTTATCTCCGCCAAGTTCTGTAACCAATGTTTTTGGTAATTGGTTGCATGGAATTGTTGATAAGTACATAACTTTGTTTAGGGTGGGAGCGCTTGCCATTATATGGTCGTTATGGATTTATAGAAATGACAAGATTTTTAATAACATTGTGTCTTCTCCTCTACAGGTTATCTATCGTGCCACGGCTATCCCCCGTTCATGGAATATTCTCCAACGTATGGAGTTTCGCGACTTATTTATGGAGGGATGTACGCAATTGGAGGACACGGCGAGGGATATTTTCTCCCGACATGGATGGCCACGTGATTTAAGGATTGATATGTCTTAGATTCTGGTCATTTATTTTGATAGTGCCTTTGTGTAATGCTTGTCTAATTTTTACCTTAGCTCTGTCGTTCGTGTGGCTGTGTGTATCTTGGTTATGCAGAGGCCGGGTGTAAACATTAAACTTTAATAAATGCACCCATTTCCAAAAAAAAGGTTCACAGGGTCGCACAACATGACGCCAGGGTACATTCCCTAGTATATTTAAGAAAACGCAACTTCTCTCCGTCGAGAAGGCCCTACTTTGGCACATAAGCCACAAATCGGTACTTTAATCATCACGTATCATGTACTCACTTTTGAACCATCATACAAATATTTCAAATAGTCCAATGTACACATTATTTTAAATATGCCATCATAAAAAATGTTTCAAATAGGCCAGCATTCAAATTATTTTAAACGAAACAAAAAGGTTCGGTCATACATGGCTAAACAGGTAAATATGGTGGTAACTCTATGTAACACCCTCGAATTGGTCATATGCAGATTTTAACGATTCATGCTAAACCTGTATATAAATTATTCGATGATGCCCACCAAACACTTGCGTGCATGTGGAAAACGAAGTAATACTATTACACAATAAAACCCACAAGAATATAACAACGACTCCTCGAGTCAAGAATACAAATACATATTATAAAGATCCAAATCACATTTAAAATGATACAACATCTGAATACAAATAAAATGTAAATTGGACTAAGAGTTCTAAAAAATAACCAATGACGTTCATAACCTTACTCAGACCAAACCAAAATAGTTATCTTACTAACGTCATCGAACTTATATCTGTCAAAGAAAAAGCGGTGCCAACAAAGGCCAAAGGAAAAAGGGAGCGGTTAGTACTGATGCCAATACACGACGAGTCTTAGAATTCAGCTGCTATCTTCTACATGGGTATGGTGGACTGAAGCGGTAACAAAGCATGAACTAAACAACCTACAAAGACTCGATACAACCATCGTCTATTAGAGAAGGATAAGAGAGACCTATTCAGAACCAACTAGATATTAACACCAAACATAACCCATCCTGGGAATTTCCTCTCGAGACCAAATAAGGAGTCCTTCCAAGGAACTCACATAGTTGACAGTTTTATTAATCATTCATTTGAAATTGCAGTACTTACTAGTCATATATAGGCAGCATGCGTAAGATATTTCAATACCACCAGTTGTTGGCACTTTTAGTTGACCATTCTCTTGTAGTGGAGTTGATTACTAGTCATGCCAAAGTCAAATTACAACACTATTTTAGTTTAAGTTGTCTATGGTTGAGACACTATACTCCAAGTAGTCCATAACCATGGACACAACTTTTCAAAAAGATTTATACTGCATGGGTGCACAAATAGAAACACACGCACGATCAACCTTAGGAAAAACAAATGAAAACAAAGAGGCATCACGACAAAGCATTCACAAGATTCAAAAATGATTTCACGGGGCCACCCATACTAAGCTACCCACAACGAAGTCAGCCGGGCTTTGAAACGGACCCAGAGATTCACGACAATAGCTGTAAACGACTGGAAACTCGAAAGTATGACTGTGCTTGTCGATACTGCAAAAACATTCTGTAGTTTTTCCAAAATAGTACAGGTAGACACTCCTAGAGCAACAATAGTAAATCAAGCAGTAAATTATGTCATAAGTACATGATAGTAGTAAAGCCCCAAACTAATTGTGGCCCCAAGAAATAATATGTGAATCAAGCTTAGGCCAAGGGGGATCCCAGAAAGTCTCCCACGTGTGGATAGTGCAATAGTCAAGGAACATACATCAAGTACCCGGGTCCTAGGTGGACACAAGTGGGCAGGATAAAATCCAAATCTCAACTATTGCCCACTAGTGCCGCTTTATTAGTTATATCTATTCCCATCATTTTAATTATCATGTTGTAATTAGAACCATGATTATATTAACCATTAGGCTTGTGACAACCTCCCAACAACTTGGAACTCGACGACTCGAACAAACACATGATCAAGCAACTACGACTCACACGGTCAACTATCTACCAACACAATGGACAATAGGAAGTAACCAAGGCATGATAGGCTATAAGGAATATAAGTTGTACGGAAACTAAAGCATCGCAACACGGATAACAATAGAGAAAAGTAAAGCAATAAAATGAAAATAGATAGCAGGGGGAGGATGCTCACCTGAGAAACATTGTCGAAATTACATTCAAAGAACTTGTCGTATCTCGCCTCAAATCAACGGCCTATCCGGGAAAAAGCAAAGCACTAGATAGACACACGGGATATAATATTTAATACTAGGTAGAAGATCCGACATGATGATGATATGGTGCATGGCATGGAAAAATGCGATGCAACTTATCCAATTTAAGTGGAATTGGAATCTCAACAATTAATTAGAAGGTTCAAGTTGTTTTTATACCCCACAATTTAAATGTTGAATATATGTAGCAAGAGAATGGAATAGGTGAGCTACACAATTTAAATGGAGTCGGAACAAGATAAAGACATCCCGCATAAACACTCCATATTTAATTAATAAATGAAGTACTATTTATGCCAAACCCACGAGATATGTGTGCAATCATGGATCATTTAATATGCAACACATTTTATATGGCATTTATCAAAATATGGCATCGAAAAGGGGTCACACGTTTGGTTTGGAGATCTTGGATTCAGAGGGATCATAGGATTAAAGAGGAAGAAGAAACGCCAGGGTTCGGTCTTCGGAACAAGCAAGACGAACTTCGGATTGGGCATCATCGTATTCCAGTTCCGTGAAAGAGTTCTTGACTTCCGTGAAGTAGATGCTCGGGTTACAGATGGTCGATACCGGTGGTCTTCTAGTGGTGGGTCTCCTAGTGGAACCGTACTTGACACAATCCCTCTGTTCGTCTTCACGCGGTTGCTTTCAGATGCTCTTATCGGTAGTTGACCTTGGTGGAAGTAGTTGTTTCCATGTGGTCTACCTCGTCGTTGAGAATATCTTTGCGTTGGTCTTATCATCGCATGGAACATGGCTTTTCTCTGTCTTGTCTTCGAGAGCAACATCTCCACGGCATCACCATGTCAACAAATACGGAGCTGAGATAGGGAGATCGTGTCCACAACAGTGCACCAAATGCAAACACCAAGGATGCGCATGTGCATGACCAATAGAGAACATAGCCACATATCTACTCCAAATGTGTGGACTTGGACTTGATCCTGTAGCAAAAACGACCACCGGGAGCAGGGAGCGCACATCACAGCGGGGCAACGAGCACCGGCGATAGGAGCACGACGGCGGGACTGACTTGGTTGGGAACTAGAGGAGGCGTGGTTGTTTGGGATATGCATAATGGGTATCACCATAGCATGTCTCTAATCCTGCTAACCCGGGTGGCCCATAGTTGGTAGCAAGGCCTATGGCCTGCTGGGCGGCCCTATTTGGTGGATCTAGAAGGGAGGCCCATGCCTAATGAAGGAAGACTATGATACCGACATAGACAAACCTGGAGCCTTGGAGTACAAGACACGCAGACTAGTTAGTAATAGTGTAGGACTCTGTAACCTGTCCGGTATGGACTCTTCCCTGTAACCCTAGGTTTTGGCGCCTTTATAAGCGGGACCTATGGAATCCTTTAGGGCACAAGTTCGCAACTACACACCAACCTCGCACAACGAACCAATCTCTCTAACTCAGCGTATTGCCATTATAGTGATTTATAACAAGAGAAGGATTCCGCCATGGCCGTTGGGTCTAAACCTAGGTAAGATGTGTTACCTCATACCCGTCAACTCACCGGCTTCCCCCACCTCTTTAAACACGCTTTGTGAGGATCCCTCCATGGCGTACTCATCGGCAATACCATGACTGTTGGCGCCCACTGTGGGGCAAGAGGCGCTTCGATCTCTACATCGGGCGAGGCCCAATCTCTTCGCAGGAATCAGCCACATTGTAGCCATTGGTCATGTTCTCTTCTCCGACAATGTTCCGACTGTCCCTCCAGACTGGATCCCGACAAAGTCAAACCCCACCCGCTGCTCCATCGTTCTAATCGGGGACATCCACATCTTCATCGGTGAAACTGGATCAGGATCAAGTTTCTAGAAAGTTGGTCATGCGTCAAGACCCGCACGGACCTCCTCCGGGCTGGACATGATCGTGGAGGAAGGATCGAGCCCAGATCTCTCTTTGGAGTTTGCCGACTTATATCTAAACAAAACAAGGTCCACCCAAACTGCCCATGTGAATGATATAATGGTGGAATACCAACGCATATTCGCTTGGCTCTCCCAATTGTTAGAGGAGAAGAGGTTGCACTTCGTCGGTACTATGAGCATCTTCGATCTGTCGCGCTGCATCCAAAGGTTGGGTGAATCCCCGCGTGAGTTACTTTCTAGGTGGCTAAGGTTGAAAAACTCCATGGAGGGAATCCGTGATCATGATGTAGTGTACCACTTCATTGAGGGGATCGAACGCGGTACACTTCTCCGACATTCGCTCAGGAGGCAAAAAGATGCCAGGTTACTCAATTTTGGCCAAGTGATTGAGACTATTAATAGTTTCTCCAAGGCCGAGGATGAGGCACGAGCCGACAACGCTACCACAACCGTAGGATCCAAGTTCATTGGCCACTTTGCCTCTAGATCAGGCTCCACTTACTGAGAACACCGACAAGCCTTCCTACTCAGTCGTAGATGCACTTTATGCTGACATCGGCGACATGGACCGCAGTAGCGCGTCAACCAACTCGAATGAACTCGATGCTACCATGGAGGAGATCGAGGAGGAGATCGAGCGCGAGGAGCGCAATGAACAAATAACAAATTCCCTCCAGGTACATGTGGCCATCGGGAACATGATAGAAGAAGACTAGGAGAACCGAGGTGCTGGAGCAACTCCTCCAGCAACAGAGGATGTCGGGAAGGCAAAGATCGTAGGTAAGAACGTCGTGGATCCCTCGGGTCAGGAAACATTCATGCCTCCTTTGGATCTCCCTCAGCAACAGGCGCATGAACTTACCACCAGACCCAGTGATGCCAATCAAGCAAATCCGCCGCCACCGCCATCTACATCGGCGGCCAACAACATCTTCATCACTCCTGCTGACAAGGTGATCTATGGCGAGACTCTTGTCGATCCGCTGAACATTTCCCATTTTCAAAACGTTACCCAGCTTGATGAGAAGCACTAGGAAATCCTCGTGGAGGTCAAGTACATTGTGGAGCAAGGCGCGAAGCTTAACAAAGATCTTGCCAAGGCGAAATACTCGATGAAGGTGGCAAGATCAATTGAAGTAGAGTACAAAAAGCTATTCACGTAGCAGAAAGCGCGGAAAGTTCCCGTTCACGTCGTCAGCGATCCCGGCGTTCGGCGCAAGTTGGTATGGGTTCATTCCAAACCGGCAAAACCTGCTGCTACCCCTACATTGACAAGGCTGGGAAACAGGTAATACCGACACCCGCCCTCAACATGGCCGTTGCCAAAACCTTACGGCGTTGGATCAAGTATACAATCTCGTCGCCAAAGCTATCAAACAATAGGATAAGTCAACCTCTCATATGATCGAGACAAATCCGGAGTTGTGCTATTCTAGTGCCAACAACCAGCGCATGCCTAGATCTCCGGTCAGCAAGTCAAAGACCTACCTCATGATGTCGGATCTCGTACAGGTTCCATGGAACATAAGCAGAGGGACGCACACTATAGGGATGATGCTATCCCCATATCCTCCAACAATGGAGCCAAGGATCACCCCCATCGCTCGCCACCACGTCCCTGTAATTCCCGACATCAATGAGCCTCGACACCATACAAGTATGCCACCTCCTAGACGCCCTCAGGGTGGCATTGTTATACGCGATAATGGAGCGCAACCCCGGTATGGCAGAGATCCTAGCGCAAATGATGGACAAAGGAGTAGAAATCATCAATAGGCTCCACGCTCGACAAGCAATCATGACAAGCATGGTGGTTCTCAGGACGAGCAAGAAGGCTAACCCACCACCACCACCACCGTCGCCTACAACCAGCCACCTTGGCGGAGGATCGCGCAGGTCTCACCACTCGCACCATAACTCCCCTCCCATGGCGGAAATCAGCACAAGCAACAACCGGAACCGTACGATGCACGTTCTTGCCTCGATAAGACCCATGAAGCTCGGGATGAGCCATACCAGGGACCATGTTGTTTCGTTCCGGTTATTCGGACCACAACTTACCTTAGGGGACAGGCTAGACACATGGTTCTAGGACTACCACGAAGCCATAGAAATCATAGAACCCCGACGTCACCATTAAGTACCTCCCACTGATGCTCACTGGCACCGCGCGACAATGGATTGCCGACTTATGGGAGAAATCTATCTGCAATTGGGTGGACATGCATGAAGCGTTCACCAAGAATTTCGAGGGTACGTATAAAAGTCCTTGCACTATCGGTGACCTACAACGGTGTTGGAAAATATCATCATACATGATTGCCTCTAGGGCATATTCCCAAAAGTCTTCCACTTGTACTAAAATCAATCTTCCGACATCACGTGTTTAGGCATGTAATGCCCATGGTTCTCAGGTGCGCCTCATGCTTCGGCTGTGGTAGCGGCTTTGTCAACGGATCTGCAATATTTGCATCCGTGTGTACCTTGCTTAACTTGATATCACCCTGATCCACGAACTGGCGAATCAGGTGGTACCGCATGAGTATGTGTTTGTTCTTCTGGTGTTGTCTAGGTTCCCTGGCTTGTGCAATAGCACCATTGTTGTCACAATACATGTCTAACGGATTGGACGAGCCCTGAACCACACCAAGATCCATGAGGAAATTCCTCATCCAAACAACTTCCTTTGCTGCCTCCGAGGCGGCAATATACTCAGCCTCTGTTGTAGATGCAGACACAGTCTCTTGCTTAGAACTCTTCTAGTTCACATCCCCTCCGTTTATCACAAACACATACCCAGATTGCAAACGAGAATCATTAGAGTCGGTAAGATAACTCGCATCCGTGTAACCTTTTACACTGAGTTCATCTTCACTTCCATAAACCAAAAACATATCCTTAGTTCTTCTCAAGTACTTTAGGATATTTTTAGCCGATGTCTAGTGGATTTCTCTAGGATCAGCCTGGTATCTGCTCACAACACTTAGAGCATAGGAAAAATCCGCCCTAGTAAAAATCATGGCATACATTAGGATCTGACTGTAGAAGCATACATAATCACACTCATCCGACTTCGCTCATCAGTCGTCGAAGGACACTGAGTCTTGCTAAGTTTTACACCATGGGACATTGATAAGAACCCCTTCTTAGATGATTCCATGTTGAACTTCTTCAACACTTTGTCCAAGTATGTACTCTGACTCAATACAATGAGCCTCCTTGATCTATCTCTATAGATCCAGATTCCTAAAATGTATGTTGCCTCACCCAAGTCTTTCATTGAGAAACTCCTTTCCAATGATTCCTTGGTTTCTTGCAACATCTAGACATCATTTCCAACCAGTAATATTTCATCCACATATAAGATTAGACTGTTTACTTTTCTCCCACTAAACTTCTTGTATAAACAAGAATCACGATCACTCTTGATGAAGCCAAACAATTTGACCACTTCATCAAAGCGAATGTTCCAACATGCTTGCTTCAACCCATAAATGGATTTCTAAAGTTTGCACACCTTGTCAGCGTTAGCAGGATCGATAAAACCCTCGGGATGTATCATATACATGTCCTCGGCTAAATTTCTGTTAAAGAAAGCCCTTTTGACATTCATGTGCCATATCTCATAGTCGAAATAGGCTGCTATAGCTAACATGACCCGGACTGACTTAAGCATCGCTATGGGCGAGAAAGTCTCGTGATAGTCAACTCCTTGAACCTGTCAAAACCTTTTTGAGACAAGTCGTGCTTTATAGACAGAAACATTTCCATCCATGTCAGTTTTCTTTTTAAGGAACCATTTGCACTCGACGGGTCTTGCACCGTCTGGCAGATCAACCAAGTTCCAAACTTGATTTTCATCCATGGATTTTAACTCGGATCTCATGGCTCCAAGCCATGACTCGGAATCAGATCCCACCATCGCTTCTGACTAATTTGTCGTCTCATCGCTGTCTAACAGTAACACATCACGAACACTTCATAATCTTGCCGATCTTCGCAGTACATGTGCTTCTTGCGGCTTAGATACCATGACCAGCTCAACCTCCAAGGTTTTTGCCAACTCACTACTAGCCAGTTCCTCTTGAATTTCTTCAAGTTGCACTATGCTCCCACTGACTCCCCGATTGAGAAACTCTTTCTCTAGGAAGACACCATTCCGAGCGACAAGCACTTTGCCCTCTTCTCGGTTGTAGAAGTAGTAACCCAAGGTTTCCCTCGGATACCCCGCGAAAATACACTTATCTGACTTGGATGTAAGCTTGTCCGACTGAAGTCGCTTGACAAATGCTTCACAACCCCAAATCTTAAGAAAAGACAAACTTGGCTTTTTGCCTATCCACATCTCATGCAGTGTCTTCTCTACCGACTTTGATGGTACTATGTTTAGTGTGAATGTTGCAGTTTCTAGACAATAACCCCAAAATGATAAAGGCGGATCTGTCCAACTCATCATTGATTGTACCATGTACAACAAGGTCTGATTCCGCCTTTCCGACACACTTTTCCTCTGCGGCTTTCCTGGCGGAGTAAGTTGTGGAACTATTTCGCAACCTTTCAGATGGTCATCAAACTCATGGCTCATGTACTCGCCTCCTTGGTCTGACCGAAGAAACTTTATTTTCTTGTCGAGTTGATTGTATACTTCATTCTGGAATTCTTTGAACTTTTCAAAGGCTTTCGACTTATGTTTCATCAAGTAGACATATCCATACCGACTCAAATCATCAGTGAAGGTAATGAAGTACTCATAACCACCCTTGGCTATCATGCTTTGGTCCACATACATCACTATGTACTAGTCCCAACAAGTCAGACGCCCTTTCACAACTCTTTGCAAAAGGTGTCTTGGTCATTTTGCCGAGTAGGCAAGATTCGCATGTCTCGAATGACTCCAAGTCGAACGAAGTTAGGAGTCCATCATCATGGAGCTTCTTCATGCGTTTCCAACTTATATGACCAAGATGACAGTGCCAAAAGTAAGTCATATTCAGATCATTTGGTTTTAACCATTTAGCATTTATGTTATAGAACGACTCAAAATCAAGATTCAAAATAAATAACTCGTCCTGGATGGGTGCAAAGCCGTGAAACATATCATTCAAATATAAAGAACAACCATTATTCTTAATATTCGACTCATATCCTTGTCTCATCAAACATGAGCCATAAATAATGTTTCGACTTAGCACTGGAACGTAATAACAATTATTCAGTTCCATAATGAATCCAGAAGGTAAGTGAAGTTGCATCGTGCCGACTTCCAACGCAGCGACTCTCTCTTTGTTGCCGATTCAGATTTCAACCTCGCCTCTTGCTACGCTCCTAGTTCTTACCAGTCCCTGCAACGAGATGCAGATATGAATAAATTATCTGATATTATATACCTAAGAACTATTAGGTGCATCATCAAGATAAATGCCTATAACATTGCAAACAAGCATACTTGAGTCGGAAGTCATACCTCCACTCTTGGCTTTGTTGGCCAAATACTTGCTGCAATTCCTCTTCCAGTGGCCATCCGCCTTGCAGTAGAAGCAAGTGGATCTGGCTGAAGGAGATGGCTTAGTCCCTAAGGAAGCGCTTGGGACCGGGTCCTGAGCCTGCTTTCCTACAGACTTAGCCTTCTTCTTAGTCCAAGAACTTTTCTTGAACTTAGCCTTATTCTGCACCATCAACACTTGACTGGCGCCCTTCTTGAGATCCGCCTCTGCCCGCTTGAGCATCCCATGTAATTCAGTGAGATTCTTATCCATATCATGCATGTGGTAGTTCGATATGAACTGACCATACGCACTAGGAAGAGAGTTCATAATTATGTTTATAGCAAACTCTTCGCTAATGGGGTAGCCAAGCCTCTCCAGAGACTGCACGTAACCAACCATCTTGATCACATGCGGACTCAGTGGATCACCATCCTTAAGATTGCAACTCAGCAAAGCCCGAGAGACTTGATACCTCTCGGTATTAGCCTAAGCCTGGAACATACTTTTGAGGCTTTTGATCTTATCGTAGGCCTCAATATTCTTGAACTGCTGCTGCAAGTCCGGTTCCATGTAAGCAAGCATAAGACAACTAATTTCCGTGGACTCATCCTTAGTCTGACGGTAGGTATTATTGGCAGCGACAGTCGCATTCTCATCCGGATCATCTGGAAGTGGGTTGTCTAGGACATGGTCCTTCTTGTCTTGTTTGAGAACAATTCTCAGATTACGATACCAGTTGGTGAAATTAGTGTCATTCAGTTTATCTTTATCAAGAATGGTTCTCAAAGAAAAATCGGATATCTAAGGGTGACTATTACTTGGTTCCCTGATCTACAATAGAAATATGCAAAACACTTAAGACATGTATTCATAAAAGAGCAATCATATTAAACATTTTAATATTTATGCTCCCACTAGAACCAACACCCCTCCGATAGTTGCTTAGTGATTCAGGATCCTAAATAAGCAAGTCGTCTAGTGAGATTTAGCATCACCTCTAGCCACCAAGTGATCTAGGTAGACAACTCCTTGTCAATCGCATTTCATACGACTCCTGTTGGTCAGGTGGAATCACATGCCCTGGCTCCCTTCCGACTTTTTCCCGAGTCCCACAACCGTTGTGATAGAGCCGTCTAGCTTACCGAGTGTTTTCGTTGTAAGAGTCCAACTCGAACCCACCTAGTCGGAAAGAATTGGTAGCACCTCAATTTTATGAGCCCACTACCAAAAATGTACGACTTGTGATGGTGCAAACACTGGCGGGAAAACCAACTAGACCTTCTTTGAGGGATTAAATTTTACCGACTATCTAATAGAGGTAAAACAGAGACATATCAATAACACAAAATAAAACAATTATAATGTGAAATGGTATGGCTCTCTTCATGGTGATCTCCATCTCCATAAAGCCTGTAATTCAACTCATGCCAACTCTTGTCATTTGTCTTCTTACTCCATGTCGCTGACTTGTACATCGACTTGCATGCCATCCGGGTTCTCCAAATAGCTACACTAGCTTAGTAAAGTAAATTACATAGAGAATTCTACACGCATGTCATTATACAATACACTAATAGCACCTAGGCTCTAGCCGGCTGATAAACCCGTGATTCACAGATCATGTATGGATTACACACATCACATGCACATAAGCCATACCATTCACAACTCCCTACAAAAACAAGTTATGCATAGATACAATATATACCGACGTAGTGGAACTCGCAACTATGATGGCGCTTTGTCAACGTGGAGCGCTTCGTCGGGAAACCCCAAGAGCAAGGTGTGATGTAGCACATCAGCAAGTCTTCCCTCAGTAAGAAACCGAGGTTATCGAACCAGTAGGAGGAAGGAAACGTCTCAAAGGAGTTGCAAGCAACTTGGAAACCTGCACAACACAAACTCAAGACTTTGCCCCAACAAACAGTGAGGTTTTCAATCTCGCCGGTTGCTATAACAAAGGATTAACTATATGGTGTGGAAGGTGATGGTGGTTTGCAGAAAGTAAATAGTAGCAGTGGAAGATGTATCAATGGTAAAGATTGGACCGGGGTACGTAGTTCACTAGAGGTGTTCTCCTTAGATAAACAAACATGGCATGCTGGGTAAAAAAATTACAGCAGGGCAATTGACAGGACTAAGCAAGGCATAACAATGCAATATTAGACATCAAGATCCTATGAGATTCGACTGGGCAATACAACAAGAAACATAGACCGCCATCCAACTGCATCTATGACTAGAAGTCCACCTTTGGGTTATTATCTGAACCCCCTCCAGTATTAAGTTGCAAGTAACAGACAACTGATTTAAGCAAAGTGTGTAAGGTAAACAATCCACTTGTTCCATGAACAAGAGACCATTGTTTTCTCCCTAGTATCAACAACACATCTACAACCTTAGAGATTTCTGTCACTTCCCTTAGATTAAATAGAGGCATGAACCCACTATCGAGCATAAATACCCCCTCTTGGAGTCACTAGCAACTACTTGGCCAAGATAGCTACTAACAACGGAGAGCATGCACGATCACAAACAACACAAACATGATAGAATCAATAAGACAAAACCATTAATCAATCTTTCATAGTAATCTCAATATCCATCGGATCCCCGCAAACACAACATGCATGATTACAAATAGATGAGATCTTGATCATGAACAGAGCTCACAAAATCTAGACATGAAA
The DNA here is from genome assembly GCA_916181665.1 of Avena sativa. NCBI lineage: Eukaryota > Viridiplantae > Streptophyta > Magnoliopsida > Poales > Poaceae > Avena > Avena sativa. The sequence continues at coordinate 260,795,691 of OV702284.1, read as the reverse complement.
GCACAAAGGAGGAGATACAACCATCTAGCTACTACATGGACCCGTAGTCCAAGGTGGAACTACTCACGCTTCATATTGGAGGCTGGCATGATGAATAAGAAGGCTTCCGGGATGATCTCCCCTCCGACAGGGTGCCAGGAAGAGCTTCAGATCCCCCGATCTAGGGACGATGGTGGCGGCGGATACATACGGTTTTGTGGAATATTGATCGGGTGTTTAGGGTTTAGGCATCAGGGGATTCTTATAGGCAAAGAGGCGAGGCAGGAGAGGGGCCAAGGGGCCTACACCCTGCCCAGGCGTGACCTAGGGTGGGCCCGTGCCTGGGGGGGTGCGGTCGCCCTGTGGCTCCCCTCCGTCTCTCCTCTGGACTCCGTGTTCTCCTCGGTGAAATATTGACTTTGGCTTTTGTCCCGTCCAATTCCGAGAATATTTCCTTACTACCTTTTCTGGAACCAAAAACAGCAGAAAACAGGCAACTGGCACTGTGGCAACTTGTTAATAGATTAGTACCAGAAAACGTATAAAAACACCTCAAAGTGTGGACAAAGCAAAGCAAAGTAGATACTAAACAAGAATGGAACATCAAAAATTATAGATACGTTTCCGATGTATCAGCATCCCAAAGCTTAACTCCTGCTCGTCCTCGAGTAGGTAAGTGATAAAAAGAATAATTTTTGAGGTGACATGCACCATCAAAACCAAGATCAAACCATTTGCAAGCATTGAAAGCTGGGATCAAAGAACTCTAAACATGAACTTGAAAGATGGAGTTCTAACAGTAAGACAAAGTAACTATGCATGCAACATGAAAGGCTACAAACAAAGATCATGAGTAACATGCATTGAAAAACGTTTTTTTGTTTCACATACAGAAAACATAGCATAGTGGCATTCAACTTGTCCCTCACAGAGTAGAAAATAGATGCATATGACACCTTCAAAGTTCATAAGAGTGACTAGATACAAATAGCACAAGAACAAGCAATATCAACAATATGCATCAATCAATAAGTTTTGGGAAAATGCACATAGAACTAAGAATGGCAACTATGCTCTCTTAACTGGTGCCTAAAGGTATAAGGTGGAGACTCAATATAATAGTGGAAGAAAGGCCCTTCGTAAAGGGAAGCAGGGATTTCAAGTTTCAAAAAGAGCTTCCAAAAATTATGGTACTTGTTAGCTTTTAGCCCTCATTGCCCCTATCATAAGCATCTTGAAGTGATTAAGGTTAAAGTGAACAAACTATGGAGTATATGCTTGACAAAGTATAAGTTGGCAATCTCATGTCCCTTGAATACGAGGGCCGCACCTCATGCTATTTAAATTTAGTCACCTATAAGTTCTTGTCATAGTAAGTACATGTGTATCATAGAGAACCGCCAACAGAGTACCCCTTGCACATGGTACAGGAGCGATCCCATAACCAAAATGACAAGGCAAGCAGACAATGAGCATCTCAGCGATCTTTTTATTTGCTATTTGCATAGGTTTTTATTGAGGATGCTTCATAGATTGCTCATTATGGTGATGCTACAAGTTTCCACCATGATTAGGCATGGCTTAGGCTAGCGGCCCAGGCGTTTCTATAAGACACATACATAACTCCATGGACTTACACGCTCCCCTTTTATTTCACACCGGCGACATCCATAGACAAAAGAGCATGATATCAACTGTGTACAAAGTACAAGTGCAATGTTGAAAGTGTTCCCCGTGACAGCACGGTTCTGCTAATTCCAACGTATAAGTGCAAGCATATACAACATAGATGCCACAATGGTTCAAGTTTATTAGGGGCAAGAAATATAAAGTGTGCCATCAAGTTTGTGAGAGCTTTAATCACTAAGTTTCCATATAACAAAATACTTTTTAATTGGAAGATAGATGAAAACAAGAATATACTTGGAATGGTGTAACACACCATGCATGGGAATTTATAGTGGACACTTTGGAATAACTTGGTTTCTTGGGAGTTGGAAGCATGAGTATAACTTACTCATACAAGTGGAGACTAGCAAAAGACTAGGAGCAACCAACTAAGAGAGCAATAATGTCCATAATCATGCAGAGCGACAAAACATTACTAATCAAAGCATAGAATGGTACTACAAGTCAAGGACTTAATGATCATAGAGGATATGGTGACTTGTTCATGGTCATAACATGGTGTGAGCATGTGCCAAGCCAACCCAAACAAAGCATCAAAGGAGAATACCACAATACTATGCTTTTGCATGCTAAAACAACGCATGATTCTTTCAAGACACACTAAGCAATCCCACTTGTTTGGAACAAGTCATGCTACAACAATAATCACCAAGCATAAGGTCAAAACAACACCTAGCATGTCATGCAAAAGTCTAAGTCATAGTCAAAGCAAGCTCCTCTTGCACTATTCAAGCAAGAACTTTCTACTCCTCTCCACCACCAATCAACTTATTTGAAACAACACAGCAAGAACGGGGGTCCAAACTACTTTATTCAAGCAAACTAAACAAACTAAGCAAAGCAAACAAAAACTAAGAAGCTCCAAGAACAACACAACAGTGCATGAAACAATAAAAATGAAGTGTCTAGAAAGACCTGAGCTTTTTATTGATGAAGAAGGGATGCCTTGGGCATCCCCAAGCTTTGACACTTATACCTCATGGATATTTCTTGGGGTGACACCAGGGTGGAATCCCCAAGATTGAGCTTTTGTCCATTCTTCATCTCATTATATCATTTTCTCTCTACACCTGAAATTTTTCCTTCATACAAAACTTCACACAATCTTCATTAGCAACATTAGTGTATTCAAAAGATAATAGACCCTTTAGGCTTAGCTTTGGAACATAAAAACTTTCACTAAAAACACAAGCTACTGTAGAAATCCCCTAAAAAATCTCAATTTCCCAAAAAGAACCCTCAATAAGAAGCAAATGCAAATAATGGCAGAAATCTGTCAAAACAGACCAGCAGGTAGAAACCAATTTTTTCGAAGACCTTCTGTTGCTCAGATAAAAAAGTGTTGAACTAACTAAAGTTAGCTAATATGCTGGGGGGAATATTCATAAATTTTTAGCTCAACCCGACTCATAGAGACTCCTCACGAATTTTTATGGTAGAGAACCTAAAATCTGTTTTAGGACAGCAACTTCCCAAATCTTATTTCCCTCTCATTAGAGGTCATTCTTGGTACAAAAAGGAAACAAAAAGGATAAAGAGAGGTCATTACTGAAGTAATAACTTTCAAGACTCAATAAAACTCTTGGGTTATATCCCAACAAGTACTTTTCTTTAACGCCTTTAAGTTAGGCACAAGAAGCAAGAAAGTATTTTCAAATGAAGAAGCATTAACATCAACTCTCTTGCTCCTACCTTTCTTACCTTTCTTCTTCTCTTTAGGGAAAATATGATTGCTTACTGGAGGAGAAAAATGCATAATGCATTTTCCCACATCTATTATTTCTCCAAGGTGTTTCAGCAGGGATCTTCTGAGTGTAATATGTCCTTTGCCTACACATTCAATAACAAGATAATCAGTAGACACCATTTTCCCTGAGATTTTTGTAAACACACCTTCAGCTATTCCAATGGGTAATAACAAGATAATCAGTAGATATTTCTTCTCCTCCTTTAGAAAGTCCCCAAAGACTCAAAGACTCATAAATATCTTTAGGCATAAGGCAAAATTCAGACATGATATCACAGCAAGCATCAAAAGTTGCACTATTTATAGAGACTTTGATTGTAGGAAACCACTTTGAAGGCTCGGAGTTTATTGGAACATAACCATGGTGCTCTATAAGTGTGATAGCAACTGTTCAAAGCAGTAGTACTGGACTCAAGAGTGTTTAGCCTAGCATAAATGTCTATAAAAGAAGAATCAGACTTGCCAGGCATATTATAAATTATAATCAATCTCTTTATAGCATCTAAAGCTTCATCCTCAGTACAACGAAAAATATCTTTATCAGCCACAACATCCAAAGCATACATATAACTAAGAGCAATACCGTGGTAGAAACTATTAATAACCAAGCTAAGACTCATCTTAGGCTTAGTTTCCCTTTGTAAAGCAGAGATTCTAGACCAAGATTCTTTGAAACTCTCTCCACTTCATTGCTTGAAAGTAAAGATCCTTTCCATAGGTGACACAGGGATTGGACCAAAACCAGACATAGTAGCAACTAGAGAAAGAACTATTTTTTTTGTGTTTTTGATAAGAGAAAGCAAAGCAAACTAAACTATTTTTTTGTAGTTTTTGATAATAAGAGGAAAACAAAACCAAGCAAAAGAAACTAAGAAAAACAAAAACAAAGTAAAGACAAAGGTTGAGAAGGACTCCCCTTCTGAAGACGTCCTTATCCTCCCCGGCAACGGCGCCAGAAAAACTTGTTGATGGCGCTTTGTCAATGTGGAGCTCTTCGTCGGGAAACCCCTAGAGAAAGGTGTGATGCAGCACAGCAGCAAGTCTTCCCTCAGTAAGAAACTGAGGTTATCGAACCAGTAGAAGGAAGGAAACGTCTCAAAGGTGTTGCAAGCAACTTGGAAACCTGCACAACAAAAACTCAAGACTTTTCCCCAACGAACAGTGAGGTTGTCAATCTCACCGGTTGCTGTAACAAAGGATTAACTGTATGGTGTGGAAGGTGACGATGGTTTGCAGAAAGTAAACAGTAACAATGTAAGATGTATCAATGGTAAAGATTGGACCGGGGTCCATAGTTCACTAGAGGTGTTCTCCTTAGATAAACAAACATGGCATGCTGGGTAAACAAATTATAGCAGGGCAATTGACATGACTGAGCAAGGCATAACAATGCAATACTAGACATCAAGATCCTATGAGATTCGATTGGGAAATACAACAAGATACATAGACCGCCATCCAACTGCATCTATGACTAGAAGTCCACCTTTGGGTTATCATCCGAACCCCCTCCAGTATTAAGTTGCAAGCAACATACAACTGATTTAAGCAAAGTGTGTAAGGTAAACAATCCACTTGTTCCATGAAAAAGAGACCGTTGTTTTCTCCCTAGTAGCAACAACACATCTACAACCTTAGAGATTTCTGTCACTTCCCTTAGATTAAATAGAGGCATGAACCCACTATCGAGTATAAATACCCCCTCTTGGAGTCACTAGCAACTACTTGGCCAAGATAGCTACTAACAACGGAGAGCATGCAAGATCACAAACAACACAAACATGATAGAATCAATAAGACAAAACCATTAATCAATCTGACATAGTAATCTCAATATCCATCGGATCCCCACAAACACAACATGCATGATTACAAATAGATGAGATCTTGATCATGAACAGAGCTCACAAGATCTAGACATGAAATCACAAAGGAGGAGATACAACCATCTAGCTACTACATGGACCCGTAGTCCAAGGTGGAACTACTCACGCTTCATACCGGAGGCTGGCATGATGAAGAAGAAGGCCTCCGGGATGATGTCCCCTCCGGCAGGGTGCTGGGAAGAGCTTCAAATCCCTCGATCTAGGGATGATGGTGGCGGCGTCTACAAACGGTTTCGTGGAATATTGATCGGGTGTTTAGGGTTTAGGCATCGGGGGATTCTTATAGGCGAAGAGGTGAGGCAGGAGGGAGGCCAGGGGGCCCACACCCTGCCCAGGCGCGGCCTAGGGTGGACCCGTGCTTGGGGGGGTGTGGCCGACCTGTGGCTCCCCTCCGTCTCTCCTCTGGACTCCGTGTTCTCCTCGGTGAAATATTGACTTTGGCTTTTGTCCCATCCAATTCCGTGAATATTTCCTTACTAGCTTTTCTGGAACCAAAAACAGCAAAAAACAGGCAACTGGCACTGTGGCAGCTTGTTAATAGGTTAGTACCAGAAAACGTATAAAAACACCTCAAAGTGTGGACAAAGCGAAACAAAGTAGATACTAAACAAGCATGGAACATCAAAAATTATAGATACGTTTTCGACGTATCAAATGACATCTAAGGCGCTACGACAGGGCGAAGCTGGTGGTCCAGACCATTGTTTCGAGTCGATCAAACTCTTTTGATCTTCAATCCCCGCTTCTGGATTTACGTGTCCCAGTCTACCCCGATGGCGGAAACCGACCGGTAGGGGTATGTCGTTACACGACCTCAGCAGTATGATCACGAACATCAGATCTTCCATTCCCCGAGTATAGTTGATCCAATCAACATCGTACAAAACAGATATATCCCATAGATCGAGCACCAAAACAACACATAGATCGAATCTACAGCCAACTGCATATGACATATGCGAGATCTCTAGCCTAAAACCAGAAGCTATCGCTCTGATACCATTGTTGGGCCGCGAGGAAGATTTTAATCATCGGCCATTGCAACAAAAATAAGAACCAAAACTATGAATATCAAGTACTATAGGGCCTCATACTTATATTGCACATAAAAATCATAGGGACGGAGTGAATGAGCCAAGTAGGATGGGAAATATATGTCCTTGTGCATATCACAAGGCTCGCTCACACCGTCCCTAGGATATCACATCCAATAGGCACACATGTATAGTGGCACCCTAGCATTTTAATCATTGTCCATTGCAACAAGCAAGTGTTGGGAATATTCCCTAGAGGCAATCATGTATGATGATATTTCCAATTGTATTCATAAAGATATTAAATTGTCCTTGTATGAGCATCTGATGTATATCATTGAATATGTGATTCGGTTGGTACTAAATCTCCTTGGTCATTGAGGTTGTGCTGGACACACAACTTAGACCAATGTAAAAGTTGGCTTGATGACTCGGTTCCACTTGTCATGGGCATGGAGATGCTATTCCGACTTACACGGATTCGGATAAAGAGTTTAGCGAGTCGGATTGACCCATATTGAGGTAAAATGAACAAGTTGTCATTTGTATATCTCAATGAATGTAATACTTATACCTGAGATTATTGCATAGTCCGAGTTGAGGATCACCGACTTAGGTTCTGTCAAACGCTGATCCGTAACTGGGCAGTTATAAAGGCAGAGTTCGGGTCGACTGAGAATCAAGCTGCGTGATGTGAATAACCAAGATGGGATTTTTGCCCCTCCACTTGGAGAGATATTCTCTGGGCCCTCTCGGAAGATATGATTCGGAAAGCATGGCCATGCACGACTCGGTTAAGTGTTAACCGAGGCGATCGACTAAGAGTTAGTCGGATGAATCACTTATATCGGATCGAGAAGAGAGTCGGACTATTTAAGGGATGAAAAATATTCGCCTATAGTATGACAAGGTATATCGAGAGGCAAAAGGGACTCGGACGCAAGTCACGTTGGAAAGACAAGTCGTCATGACTCTTTGGTACTTGGGAGTTGGCACGTTCTGCTAGGAGCCGCTACCGACTGATTGATTGAGATTCGGACTCTAATCGTGTACAAGTTGCCAAGAGCCTGCGGGGTCACACACTTAAGATCGGGAGCAAGTTCGGATAGGATCTGAACCGAAAATCTGGTTGGGTTGGACCCGAGCCAGATTTGGATTGAGTCACTGAGTCGGACTCACAGGGACTAATACTATATGGGCTTTAGTGTATGGGCCACGAGAGTGGAGCCCACATTCACTCCCTATATATAGTGGAGCACAGTAACCCAGAAGGGTTAACTGTTGATCGGTTAGGTCATTCCATGAGTTGGAAACCCTAACTCCACGGCAGTCCTGCCGACGTACCGAACCTAGAAGTTCGCCGTAGGTGCTCCTCCTTGTATGCGTGGATACCAGCAGTGGTGCTATACGATCAGCACGAGGACGATCGGATCGGATCGCTAAGGACTGCACTGCATCAACTGACGTGCTTCGTCAGTAATCCGCAACTGCGCGTCTAGTGGTAAACCTCATGGCCTTCTACCTCAGTTGGATCTTGGGATCACCACGTTAGAGGGAAAAAGTTTTGTTTTATCTCTACGTGGCCCAACAGTGGTATCAGAGCGATAGCTTCTGGTTTTAGGCTCGAGATTTTGCATATGTGATATGCGGTTGGCTGTAGATTGGATCTGTGTGCTGGTTTGGTGGTCGATCTATGAGATAGATCGGTTCTGTACGAGGTTGATTGGATCAACTATACTCGGGGAATGGTAGATCTGATTTCCGTGATCATACTGCTGAGGTCGTGGAACGACATACCACTACCGGTCGGTTTCCGCCATCGGGGTAGACCGTGACACGTAAATCCAGATGCGGTGATCGAAGATCAAAGAGTTTGATTCAATTGGAACAATGGTCAAAATCCATGTCCGGATCGTAGATGAGGAGGAGGTGGTATGCCATCAGATGCGGGACCGCCGGCTTCGCCCTGTCGTAGCGCGTTAGACGTCGTTGCGAGTTTCACAACGCCGGTAGATAGCATATCTATGCATAACTTGTTTTTGCAGGAAGTTGTGAATGGTATGGTTCATGTGCATGTGATGTATGTGTGTAATCCATACGAGATCTGCAAATCACGGTTTTGTCAGCCGTCTGGAGCCTAGGTGCTGTTATTTTATTGTATAACGACCTGCATGTCGAATTCTCTATGTAATTTACTTTACTAAGCTAGTGTAGCTGTATGGAGAACCCGGATGGCATGCAAGGCGATGTACATGTCAGCAACATGGAGAAAGACGACAAGTGACAAGAGTTGGCACAAGTCGGATTACATGCTTTGTGGAGATGGAGATCGCCATGAAGAGAGCCATACCACTTCACATTATAATTTCTTTATTTTGTGTTATTGATATGTATCTGTTTTAACTCTATTAGATAGTCGGTAAAATCTAATCCCTCAAAGAAGGTCTAGTCGGTTTTCCCGCCAGTGTTTGCACCATCACAAGTCGAACATTTTTTTGTAGTGGGCTCATAAAATTGAGGTTCTTCCAATTGTTTCCGACTAGGTGGTTTCGAGTCGGACTCTTACTGCAGAAACACTCGGTAAGCTAGACGGGTCTGTCACAACAATTGTGGGGCTCGGGGAAAAGTCGGACGGGAGCTGGGGCATATGATGCCATCCGACAAACATGAGTCATATGAGATGCGATTGACAAGGAGTTGTCTACCTAGATCACTTGGTGGCTAGCGGTGATCTAAAGCTCACTAGCCGACTTGTTTATTTAGGATCCTGAATCACTAAGTGACCATCGGAGGGGTGTTGGTTCTAGTGGGAGCATAAAATATTAAAAATGTTTAATATGCTTGCTCTTTTATGAATACATGTCTTAAGTGTTTTGCATATTTTCTGTTGTAGATCATGGCACCAAGTAGCAGTCACTCTCAGATATCCGATTTTGCTTTGAGAACCATTCTTGAGAAAGATAAACTTAATGACACTAATTTTACCAACTAGTATCGAAATCCGAGAATTGTTCTCAAAAAGAAGGACCATGTCCTAGACAACCCACTTCCAGATGAGCCGAATGAGAATGCGACTGTCGCTGCCACCAATGCCTACCGTTGGGCTAAGGATGAGTCCACGGATATTAGCTGTCTTATGCTTGTTCACATGGAACTGTACTTTCAAAAGCGGTTCGAGAATGTTGAGGCCCACGATATGATCGAAAGCCTCAAAACTATGTTCCAGGCTCAGGCGAAGACTGAGAGGTATCAAGTCTCTCAGGCTTTGCTGAGTAGCAAGCTTAAGGATGGTGATCCACTGAGTCCGCATGTGATCAAAATGGTTGGTTACATGCATTATCTAGAGAGGCTTGGCTACCCCATTAGAAAAGAGTTCGCTACAGATATAATTCTAAACTCTCTTCCTAGTGCATATGGGCAGTTCATTTCGAACTACCACATGCATGGTATGGATAAGAAGCTCACTGAATTGCATGGGATGCTCAAGCAGGCAGAGGCGGATCTCAAGAAGGGCGCTAGTCAAGTGTTGATGGTGCAGAATAAGGCTAAGTTCAAGAAGAGTTCTTGGACTAAGAAGAAGGCTAAGTCGGGAGGAAAGCAGGCTCAGGACCCGGTCCCAAGCGCTTCCTTAGGGACTAAGCCATCTCCTTCAGCCGAATCCACTTGCTTCTACTACAAGTCGGATGGCCACTGGAAGAGGATTGCAGCAAGTATTTGGCTGATAAAGCCAAGAGTGGAGGTATGACTTCTGACTCAGGTACACTTGTTTGCAATGTTATAGACATATATCTTGCTGATGCACCTAATAGTTCTTGGGTATACGATACTGGATCAGTTATTCACATCTGCAACTCGTTGCAGGGACTGGTAAGAACTAGGAGCATAACAAGAGTCGAGGTTGATATTCGAGTCGACAACAAAGCAAGAGTTGTTGCGTTGGAAGTCGGCACGATGTAGCTTCATTTACCTTTTGGATTCATTATGGAACTGAATAATTGTTATTATGTTCTAGTGCTCAGTCGAAACATTATTTTTGCTTCATGTTTGATGAGGCAAGGCTATGAGTCAAATATCAAGAATAATAGTTGTTCTTTATATTTTAATGATATGTTTCACGGCTTTGCACCCGTCCAGGACGGGTTATTTATTTTGAATCTTGATGGTGAGTCGGTATATAACATAAATGTTAAAAGGTTAAAACCAAATGATCTGAATATGACTTACTTTTGGCACTGTCGGCTTGTTCATATAAGTTGGAAATGCATGAAGAAGCTCCATGATGATGGACTCCTAACTTCGTTCAACTTGGAGTTGTTCGAGGCATGCGAATCTTGCCTACTCGGCAAAATGACCAAGACACCTTTCGCAAAGAGTTGCGAAAGGGCGTCCGACTTGTTGGGACTAGTACATAGTGATGTATGTGGACCAATCAGCACGACAGCCAGGGGTGGTTATGGGTACTTCATTACCTTCACTAATGATTTGAATCGGTATGGATATATCTACTTGATGAAACATAAGTCGGAAGCCTTTGAAAAGTTCAAATAATTCTAGAATGAAGCACAGAATCAACTTGGCAAGAAAATAAAGTTTCTTCGGTCGGACCGAGGAGGCGAGTACATGAGCTATTATTTGATGACCATCTGAAAGGTTGTGGAATAGTTCCTCAACTAACTCCTCCAGGAACACCGCAAAGGAACGGTGTTTCAGAAAGACGGAATCAGACCTTTTTGGACATGGTACAATCAATGATGAGTCAGACAGATCTTCCTTTATCATTTTGGGGTTATTGTCTAAAAACAACGGCTTTCACACTAAACAGAGTACCATCAAAGTCGGTAGAGAAGACATCGCATGAGATGTGGACGGGGAAAAATCCGAGTTTGTCTTTTCTTAAGATTTGGGGTTGTGAAGCATTTGTCAAGCGACTTCAGTCGGACAAGCTTACGGCCAAGTCGGATAAGTGTATTTTCATGGGGTATCCGAGGGAAACCTTGGGTTACTACTTCTACAACCGAGAAGAGGGCAAAGTGTTTGTTGCTCGAAACAGTGTCTTCCTCGAGAAAGAGTTTCTCAGTCGGGGAGTAAGTGGGAGCACGATGCAACTCGAAGAAATTCGAGAGGAACCGACTAGTAGCGAGTCGGTAAAAACCTTGGAGGTTGAGCCGGTCGTGGTAGCTGAGCCGGCAATATCACCTGTACTATCAAGATCGGCGAGATTATGAAGTGTTAGTGATGTATTACTGTTAGACAGTGATGAGCCAACAAAGTATTCAGAAGCGATGGTGGGATATGATTCCGAGTCATGGATTGGAGCCATGAGATCCGAGTTAAGGTCCATGGATGAAAATGAAGTTTGGAACTTGCTTGATCTGCCAGACGGTGCAAGACCCGTCGAGTGCAAATGGGTCTTTAAGAAGAAAACTGATATGGATGGAAATATTTCTGTCTATAAAGCATGTCTTGTCGCGAAGGGGTTCCGAAAAGTTCAGGGAGTTGATTATGACGAGACCTTCTCGCCCGTAGCGATGCTTAAATCAGTTCAATAACCCCGAGGGTTTTGTTGATCCGGCTAACGCTGACAAGGGAAATTTAACCGAGGACGTGTATATGATACAGCCCGAGGGTTTTGTTGATCCGGCTAACGCTGACAAGGTTTTCAAACTTCAGAAATCCATTTATGGATTGAAGCAAGCATCTCGGAGTTGGAATATTCGCTTTGATGAGGTAGTCAAATCGTTTGGTTTCATCAAGAGTGATCATGATTCTTGTTTATACAAGAAGTTTAGTGGGAGCAGAGTAAACTTTCTAATCTTATATGTGGATGACATATTACTGATTGGAAATGATGTCCAGATATTGCAAGAAACCAAGGAATCATTGGAAATGAGTTTCTCAATGAAAGACTTGGGTGAGGCAACATACATCCTCGGAATCCGGATCTATAGATATAGATCAAGGAGGCTCATTGGATTGAGTCAGAGTACTTATTTGGACAAAGTGTTGAAGAAGTTCAACATGGAATCGTCTAATAAGGGGTTCTTACCGATGTCCCATGGTGTAAAACTTAGCAAGACTCAGTGTCCTTCGATGACTGCTGAGAGAAGTCAGATGAGTGCGATTCCGTATGCTTCTAGAGTCGAATCTATCATGTATGACATGATTTGTACTAGGCCGGATGTTTCATATGCTCTAAGTGTTGTGAGCAGATACCAGGCTGATCCTGGCGAAATCCACTAGAAAACGGCTAAAAATATCCTAAAGTACTTGAGAAGAACTAAGGATATGCTTTTGTTTTATGGTGGTGAAGATGAAATCAGTGTAAAGGGTTACACAGATGCGAGTTATCTTACCGACTCTGATGATTCTCGTTCACAATCCAGATACGTGTTTATTATAAATGGAGGTGCTGTGAGCTAGAAGACTTCCAAGCAAGAGACTGTGTCTGCATCTACAACAAAGGCTGAGTATATTGCCGCCTTAGAGGCAGCAAAGGAAGCTGTTTGGATGAGGAATTTCCTCATGGATCTTGGTGTGTTTTAGGGCTCGTCCAATCCATTAGACGTGTATTGTGACAACAATGGTGCTATTGCACAAGCCAAGGAACCTAGAAAACACCAGAAGAACAAGCACATACTCATGCGGTACCACCTGATTCGCCAGTTCATGGATCAGGGTGATATCAAGTTATGCAAGGTACACATGGATGCACATATTGTGGATCCATTGACAAAGCCGTTACCACAGCCAAAGCATGAGGCGCACCTAAGAGCTATGGGCATTGGATGCCTAGACATGTGATGTCGGAAGATTGACTCTAGTGCAAGTGGGAGACTGTTGGGAATATGCCCTAGAGGCAATCATGTATGATGATATTTCCAATTGTATTCATAAAGATATTAAGTTGTCCATGTATGAGCATCTGATGTATATCATTGAATATGTGATTCGGTTGGTACTAAATGTCCTTAGACCAATGTGAAAGTTGGCTTGATGACTCGGTTCCACTTGTCATGGGCATGGAGATGCTATTCCGACTTACACGGATTCGGCTAAAGAGTTTAGTGTTGGGGATATGCTATATGGGTATCCTCATAGCATGTCTCCTATCCGGATAACCCGGGTGACCCACAGTTGGTAGCATGGCCCATGGCCTGCTGGGTGGCCCAGTTAGATGGATCCAGAAGGGAGGCCCATGCCGGATAAAGGAAGGCTACGGACGAGTCACCGACATACCCAAAGCCTTGGAGTGCAAGACACGTTAGACTGATTGTATACCGTGTAGGACTCGGTAACCTGTCCATCTAGGACTTCCCTGTAACCCTAGGACCTGGCGACTATATAAGTTGGGCCTATGGGAGCCTTTAGGGCATAACATAACTCATACCTTACATAGTGAACCAATCCCTGTAACTCGACGTATTGCCATTATGGTGATTTATAGCAGGAGTAAGATTCCGCCACCGTTGTGGGATCTGAACCTGGGTAAGCTGTGTTACCTCGTACCCGTCAACTGTCTGCCTTACCCCACGTCTCTAAACACGCACTGTGAGGACCCATTCATGGCGTACTCGTCGGCAATACCACGACAGTTGGCGCCCACCGTGGGGAAATAGGCGCTTCAGGCTCTACAGCGGGCGAGGTCCAAGATCTTCGCGGGAATCGGCGAAACCATAGCCATCGGCCATGTTCTCTTCTCCGGCAATGTTCTGATCATCCCTCCCGACGAGTTTTGGATCCCGACGAAGACGAACCCTACGCGATGCTCGATCGTCCCCATCGGAGACATCCACCTCTTCATCAGTGAAACTGACTCAGGCACTAGTTCCCTAGAAGTCGGAGGAGCGTCAAGACCCGCATGGACTGCCTACAGGCAGGATACGTTCACGGAAGGATCGATGTCGGATCTCTCTTCAGAGTTTGCCGGCAAAGATCGGAAAAATTCAAGGCCCACCCAAAACCACCCCTGCGCAGGATATAACGGTGGAAGATCGATGCAAGTCCGCCGGCTTCTCCCGTGCGTCTGGACAACAGAGATCCAAGTTCGTCGGAGTGGTGACCATCTTTGATCTGGCGCGTTGCATTCAGAGAGAGGGTGAAAACCCCCGCGATTACCTTGCCAGGTGGCTCCGTATACGGGCCGATCTGGCTCATTACCCCAATGACGATGCTATGTATCACTTTGTGGAAGGACTGGACCAAGGTACGCTTCTCCGGCATACGCTAAGGCGGCAACAGGCTTCAGGATGCCTCACTTTCGAAAGCATGATGAACACCGTCAACAGCTACACGGAGGCTAAGGAGGAAGCTCAGACAGCTCTTGTGCTCCTTGACGGAGCCCCTCCACCTCAGCCACCACCGCCTCCGCCTCCGATCGTCGTCGCCGCAGCTGCACCACCACCTCCAGTCATCGTCGTCGTTGTTGCACCTCCACCGCCCATCATCGAGGAAGCCCCGGCACCCTCCGACTCCGTGCTTGACACGCTCTACGCCGACATCAGCGCTGACTTGGAGGAGATAGACTTTAGCCCGGAGGAGCTAGACTCTGCTATGCAGGAGATGGAGGAGGATTATAAACGTGACGAGCGGGCCAACAACGCCGTCACGTCCCGAGAGGTGTTCGTCGCCATTGGGATGGCGATGGATGAAGATCAACCCGGGCGAGCTCCGCCTACAGCGCTGGACAAGGGGAAGGGACCACCTGTTGCTGCCGACAATGATCGCGCAAAGGTCATGCCCCCTCCGCCTAACCCAGTGCAGCAGCCGCAGGAACTCGGCACCGGTCCGAACAACAACTACACCACAAACCCGCCACCTCCGACATCTACGTCTGCTGCTTCCCAAGTTACTCCAGTAGATAGACTGATGTACGACAATCTCCTCGTCGAGCCCATGACTGTGCCTCATATTCGCAATGTAGTCCAGCTTGACGAGAAGCGCCAGCAGCTGCTAGAGGAAGCGCAGGTATGGATGGCAATGGGTACCCGATACCCGCGTACCCGACGGGGCCTCGCTTTAAATGGGGCGGGTATGGTAAAAAATAATACCCGTGGGGCTAGTTAGTGGTTAGAAATCATACCCACTGGGTCTAGTGGAGGCGGGTATGGAGGTGCCAAACCCGAACCCGCATACCCGCGTACCGGCATATGATAAGTGGACCCTACATGTAAGTGTCAGCTGTCAAGCAAATCCCAAATATACTATTGCTAAATGTATTGTTTGTTGTTGTATAATCTATTTTGCTATGAAACTATTGTAAAAAATGTCTAATTATTGTCATTTTTTGGTGGGTTAAAATACCCGTTGGGGCCCCATTTACCCGGCGGGTGGCGGGTATGGTGGGGATCTGTACCCGCCAATGTAATCGGGGGCGGGTCGTGGGGCGGGGAAATGAGGCGGGTGCGGGTATGGGGGGGGGGGGCAGGACCCGGACCCGAACCCGGTGGGTGCCACCCAGAAGCGCAGGACATCGCGGAGCAAGGCGCTAAGCTGGATCGAGATCTGTCGAACGCACAAAAGTCAATAGAGAAAGCTAGAGCCATGGAGCCCGAGTACAAGACTCTGCTACAGCAGCAGAAGTCTAAGAAAGCTCCAGCTCGCGTCATCAACGATCCTGGTGTGCGGCGAAACCTAGGATGGGCTTCCTCGAAGCCGGCACAAGCCAAGCCATACATTGACAGTGAAGGCAGGCAGGTGATGCCCACTCCTCTTCTCAACCTCGCCATCGCCAAGACTCTTCTGGAGTAGGATAGATCACCCGCATCTGTGGATCAGGTCTATGACCTTGTGGCCATGGCGGTGAAACATCAGGAAAATGCCACCTCTTAGAGGCTTGAGTCTGACCCAGCGTTTTTCCAGTCTAGCCAGCCTAAGACGCCAAGGGACAAATCTCCTCATGATGTCGGGTCCCAGACAGGTTCGTCAGAATGAACACGGAGGGATGCACGCAATAGGAAGGACGCTATCCCCATATCCTTCGACCACGGAGGCAAGGCTCAACCTCGTCGCCCATCTCCACTGCCCCGCTCTCCCCTACATCGCGAAGACCCCAAGGCTCACCGTCGTACGGATATGCCTCCGCCAAGGCAGAACGGCATTGTCATCCATGATAACATGGAGTAGACACGTCATGACGGAGAGCACAACCAAGGACACAAGATCAGGTCGCGTCATGACCCTCCACGTCCGACAAGCAACCGCAACAAGCTTGAGGTGTCGCATGAGGGTAACAGAAAAAAGGCTAACCCACCGCCACCTCCGCCTCCATCGCCCCTAGCATCCACCATGGCGGAGGAGGCCCACGTTGTTCACGCAGCCCATCCCATGATGGCAATAAGAAGAAAAGAAGCCCGGAGCCATACGATGCACGTTCACGTCTGGACAAGATCCACGAGGCCCGGGAAGGACCATACCTGGGACCACGTTGCTTTGGACCTGTGATACGGTCCTCAACTTACCCCAAAGGTTTCTGGATTGACAAGACCATCAAGCCCTATGACGGCACCGCCAA
Source organism: Avena sativa (assembly GCA_916181665.1). Taxonomy (NCBI): domain Eukaryota; kingdom Viridiplantae; phylum Streptophyta; class Magnoliopsida; order Poales; family Poaceae; genus Avena; species Avena sativa. Next base: position 260,778,846 of record OV702284.1, on the reverse strand, counting down.
GCCAGCTACATGGTTGTAGGATTACAACAACGCAGTAGAAATCACCGGGGGTAACCCCAACATCGCCGTCAAGTACCTCCCATTGATGTTGGCGGGCACGACCCGACAATGGATTGATGACTTGCCGGAGAGATCCATCTGCAATTGGTTGGACATGCAAGAAGCGTTCACCAAGAACTTCGAGGGAACGTACAAACGTTCCTGTATTGTTGGCGATCTACATCGGTGCATGCAGGAGAAAGATGACACATCTTGCGCCTACCTCTCTCGCTGGCTGGATTTGAAGAATTCCTGCACAGGAGTGCACACTCAGACCACCATGACCGCCTTCATTGATGGGTTGGAAAGGGGCACGTTGCTTCGACATAAGTTAAAGCGCCTAGAGGGCAATCACCAGCTAGATCTCAACCAGATGATTCAGTTGGCCAGTGAGTTTGCGGCCGACGATGATGCTCGCGGCTCCCTGTCGGCAACGTCCGTTCCAACTCAAGCTCGGAGGAACAGCAGCACCAAGCGGAAGAGCCCGCCAGAAGAAAAGCAAACCTTCGACATGGTTGCTATGACATTTGCAGGACGAGGTGATGGCGGACAACGTGGCCGAGGATGGGGAGCTGGTCGAGAGCAGCAGTGAGGCAGTGAAACTACCTCGACAGCGCTCCGCGTTCCCCAAACCTATGAGGAGTACCGTGATATGCCGTGCCTCGTACACCTCGACGCCAACGGCAAATCCACTCACACCAATCGCCATTGCAAGTTCGTCCACAATCTCAAGGAGGACCCGGAGTCCGGCTACAAGCAAAGTCGGAAGAACGGACCGCGAGGCAAGGTCAAGGGGAAGAAGAAGGAAGAGGAGTCCAAGGATTCAAGTGATATGGATGAGGATGTTGACCCCAAGCATGCCGCCAAGAACAATGGCAAGGGTAAGAACCCCTTCGAGAAGAAGGCGGCCGTTTTCCACACTTTCCTTGGCACCCCCACTATCCATCAACAGAAGACCTCTGTGAGGATATTGATGGCCACTCTACCCCCAGTTCCACAGTACATGCGCTGGTCGGAGATTCCAATTACTTGGGACAGGAAGGATCACCCAGACCTCATCCCTAAGGAGAACCAGTACGCCATGGTCATCAACCCCCTGATTGACGATAATGAGTTCACCAAGTGTATGGTGGATAGTGGAAGCAACAAACATCATGTACCTGGATACACTGCACAAGATGAACTTGATGGAGGCTAACCTAAGGTGGACTAGCACCATCTTCCACGGCGTAGTTCCTGGTCGAGAGGCTCGGTCCCTTGGGTGCATCACACTTTAGGTCACTTTTGGCAATGTTAATAATTATGACCAAGAGCGCATGACCTTAGAGGTGGTCCCCTTCAAGAGCGTGTACCACATCATATTAGGCCGCGACATCTTCCACGCCTTCATGGCCAAGCCATGCTTCATCTACAACAAGCTCAAGATACCCGGATCAAACCGTCTCATCACCGTATCCGGAAGCTTTACCAAGGCAAGGGACTGCGAGATTGGAGAAGCAGCCTTTGCAGAAGCTGTCCTCTACAGCGAAGAATTCAAGGAGTTCCAGATCAAGGTCGATGCCTCAGAGATGCCGGCATCGAAGAAGCAGATTTCTGACTCTGCCCCAGCTTTCAAGGCCGCCATCAAAATCAAGCCGGTGGAACTTGTGGTAGGCGATGCCTCCAAGACCACCACCATTTGGACGAACCTGGATCCCAAATAGGAAAGCACGCTCGTCGAGTTCCTCCATGAGAATAGGGACATCTTTGCCTGGCAAACTGACGACATGAAAGGTGTACCTAGGGAACTTGCCGAGCACAGCTTGAATGTTGATCCAAAATGCAAACTGGTGAAATAACCTCTACGACGCTTTGGAGATGAGAAGAGACGCGCCATAGGCAAGGAGATAGCTAGGTTACTTAAGGCTAGTTTTATCCGAGAAGTCCTTCACACCCGATGGGTGGCCAATCCTGTACTTGTCCCCAAAAAGGGAACCAAAGAATTAAGAATGTGCGTTGATTACACCGTCTTGAACAAAGCGTGTCCCAAAGATCCGTTTGCTTTGCCTCACATTGACCAAGTCATTGACTCGACGGCTGGCTTGGAGCTTTTGTGTTTTCTCGATGCATACTCAGGATACCACCAAATTAAAATGAGGAAGTCAGACCAATTGGCCACTTTGTTCACCACACCTTACGACACGTTTTGCTATGTCAGGATGCCCTTTGGGCTAAAAAACGCAGGTGCTACGTACCAGCGGACAATGCAGCGTTGCCTACACGATCAAATTGGTAAAAACGTTCACGCCTATGTGGACGATATAGCGGTGATGTCTAAAAAGTCAAACGACTTAATCTCCGACTTAAGAGAAACCTTTGATAATCTCCGGAAATACAAAATGATGCTTAACCCTAAGAAGTGCGTCTTCGGGGTTCCAGCCGGCAAATTGTTGGGCTTCATCGTTTCCCAGCGTGGAATCGAGGTCAACCCAGAGAAGATCAAGGCCATCCTAAACATAAATCGTCCGACATGCTTGAAGGACATACAACGACTGATAGGTTGCGTTGCAGCGGTTAGTTGGTTCGTCAACCGACTTGGAGAGAAGGCTCTGCCGCTATATAAGTTGCTGAAGAAGGAGGACAAATTTACATGGACGGACGAGGCAGATGCAACACTGAAGCAACTAAAGGAGACAGTATCCTCGGCACCTATCCTTGCAGAACCCGAGCCTGGGGAGCCTATGTTAATCTACATGGCGGCCACCAACCGGGTAATCAGCATCGTCGTCATGGTAGAGCGGAAAGAACCAGGGCATGAGTACGGAGTTCAACGACCAGTTTACTACGTAAGCGAAGTCTTGACGGAGTCCAAGCAGCGTTACCCGCACTACCAAAAGATAGCTTATGGAGTGTTCCTTGCTTCTCGGAAGCTAAGGCACTACTTCTAGGAGCACCCTATCACAGTGGTGAGCAAGGCTCCACTGTCCGACATCATCAACAACAGCGATGCTACAGGAAGGGTCGCGAAGTGGGGAATTGAACTTGCCGCCTTCGAGATCACCTACAAGAGACGCGACGCTATCAAGTCACAAGCCTTGGTGGATTTTATTGCAGATTGGACGGAGATGCCGGATGCTACCCCAATGCCGGAGCCAGAATACTGGGTGATGTACTTTGACTGATCAAAGCTACCCAATGGCTCGGGGCTGGTGTACTGTTACAGTCACCAACCGGGGAAAAGCTACACTATGTTCTGCAGATCCACTTCGAGGCTACAAACAACATGGCGGAGTATGAAGCACTCATTCACAGACTACGCATAGCCAAGGATATTGGCATCAAGCGCATAGTTTGTTGTGGAGATTCCGACTTGGTTGCCCAGCAGGTGGCTGGCACCTAGAACGCGCGGAACCCTATGATGGCAGCATATCGAGACGAAGTGGACAAGACAACCAAGAGCTTCTTGGGATACGAAGTCAATTATGTACCTAGGGAGCAAAACGAGGCGGCTGATCTACTGTCTAAGCTTGGATCAGGGTGCAAACAAATTCTGCCTGGCATTTTCTTGGAGCATCTACGGACACCATCCGTGAAGGGAGCAGACATCGACAACCCGGATAGAGTTGACTCTTTTGTTCACACAGTGACAAAGGTCCCTCCAGCTTGGACACAACCGTTCATGGAATATCTCGTACATGTAACTTTGCCCGACGATGAAGTCGAAAGACGACAAATAGTTCGTCGAGCAAAGTGCTATACCATAATCAATGGACAACTCTACAAAATAAGCACTACTGGTGTATACCTTAAGTGTGTTTCCTAGCAAGAAGGTATTGAAATCCTATGTGAGATCCATCTCGGAGATTGCGGGCATCACGCCGCTCCTTGATCATTGGTCTCCAAAGCCTTCCGGCAAGGATTCTACTGGCTGACCGCGAAGGCGGACGCCGACAAGCTGGTTGAGACATGCATCCGATGCCAGTATTATGCCCGACAACCCCATGTTCAATATGAAGAATTGCGAACAATACCAATAACTTGGCCATTTGCAGTATGTGGGCTAGACATGGTGGGTCTATTAAAGACGACACCATGTGGGTTTACGCATCTGCTCGTAGCAGTTGATAAATTCACCAAATGGATCGAAGCTAAACCCATTAGAAAGCTTGATGGGGCAACTGCCCTTAGGTTTGTCCAGAATCTAGTGGTGATATTTGGTCTCCCACATAGCATTATCACCGACAACGGCAGCAACTTATCACTCGAAGAAGTGGAAGCTTATTGTTGGTACAAGGGCATCCGACTTGACCTAGCGTCTATGGCACACCCACAGTCCAATGGCCAAGTTGAACGAGCCAATGGATAAATTCTGCAGGGAATCAAGCCACGTCTAGAAGCACCACTACATTGAGCAGCTGGAGCCTGGGCGGAAGAATTACCATCCGTGCTGTGGAGTTTACGAACTACACCCAAAAGATTCACCGACTACACCCCTTACTTCATGGAATATGGAGCAGAAGCCATCCTGCTTTTCAACATCCTTCACAATTCACCAAGAGTTGCCGCCTACGATGAAGATGACGCTAAAGAATCTAGATGCCTAGATGTGGACCTTTCAAGGAAGAGCGCATTTTGGCATGCCAAAGATCCGCCATCTACCAGCAGAAGCTACGAAGCTACCATAGTCGTCGCGTTTGGCTTCGCTCATTTAAAGAGGGGATCTGGTGCTCCGACTTAAGTAGAAGAAGTCACACAAATTATCCCCGCCATAGGAAGGACCATTCATCATAGGCAAGGCGCTGCTCAATGGGTCTTACTACCTCGTTGACAATCGTGAACTTGAGGATAGACCCAGCAAAGATCATAAGTGTAAGCGACATGACCCGGATGATGACTACCCGGAGCTTGATCGACCATGAAACATAGCACAACTACGTCCTTTTTACACTTAGCATATTTTTATCTACTGTGTACCTCTTATATGATCAATGAAATAAAGCTCTCTAGTTCACTCATTTTTCTGAGTCTTTTACCTCCTTTCGTGTTCATTTTTGGATCGTATAAAACCTTTATGCGCAAGCTTTGCTTTTGCACTTGTGAAAATTCCGCCTACGGGCGTTAGCTTAAGTTTTCTGGTCTACACATTCTTTGTTGTTTTTATGTGGATTCTGGAGTAGTGACTTTCGGCACTTGTTGTCGGCGATTTTGTGTTCAGGTTTTTGACGGTGCCATTGGGCATCATCACCTGAGCGCATGGTTCCGACTACGAGTCTTTCAACTCATGAAAGGTCAAGCATAAAAACCAGAGTAATGGATAAGCCATCACTTGCTTAAAAAATAATTACATGCTGGAACCAGTTCTTGAGTAGCAGGAAATTACAACTATTTTTTTTTCCGCATTAAGTTAACATAAACAAATCTTACATAGTGTTTTTTCATTCCCCTGGCGCAAGACACTTAGAAGCAACGTCATCGGCAGCAGGAGAGCCATCCTCTTCGAAGTCGGTGGTCTTGAGGGACTCAAAGGAGCTTTGATGATCGCTGTCAATGATCTTGAGCAACACGAAGACATTGTGGTCAACCAACTCGGCAACCCTTGTGTCATAGCCTGCGAGAGATGCCCAGATAGCCTTATGGTCAATCTTGTGGCCGTCATCATCTACGTCGGGAAGACCTGAGGTTACCACATTGATGTCGGCATCTTCATAGTGCGCCTTGACCATCGCCAGCGACATCCTTGTGCCAACCCGTGTACATGAAGCTTTCCAGCTTACGATACGCTCGGGGGCTTGGCGCAAGATCTCTGAGAACTTCATCACGGAGTCCACCACTTTGATATTGATCTGGAGGGGCTTGGCTATCTCCTTGGCTTGCCTGATGGCGGTGCTGATAAAGTTTTTGGCGAGGACCATGCATTCCTTGGGCGGAGGAGGCGACTGGGTTAAACCAATAGGAGCTGCAATTCGGACAAGGGAGCACATGAGTTCAATAACACAAAAGTTCGAAGTACCTAACTTACAAAAGTACAAGATGGAGAATCAATTACCAAAGACGCTGGCCTCGGCTTGCTGGAGCGTCTCCGCCATGGAGTCCCGTTCTTGTCGGAGGATCTTGTATGCTTCAAGATTGCGCTGATTTTGCTCATCGGTAGCTTTCTTCTGCTCTTTTAGCATCACAATCTGCTCCTTCAAGCGGTTCATCTCCGTGTTGGCAGACTCCTGCAGGGCCGCCATCGATTCCTCGTGCTTCTTCAAGGTATCAATCCTCTCCTGCTTAAGGATCTTGTTTTTGCTATCCAACAACTCAATATGCTTGGATTGCTCAACAATGTCCTTGGCCTTGGCAATGGCTTCTGCAAGTCGGAGAAAAAACAGTACACGGTGAGTAGTCGGAGAGTGACGACATGAGACCATGGCGGAGTATGAAAACGAAAGGAATAACAGACTTTTGCTCTTGGTGATTTGTTCCTTCAAGAAGGCAGTTTTACCCTTTTCGGCTTGCAGCTCTGCGCGCATCTTATGGAACTTATCATTGGCGATGCCTCTTCGAGCATTCTCATTCTGTGGAAAGAAGATCAGAACCACTTAGTCTACTTAGAGCATCTAGCCGGATAACTATCCACCTAGAGGCTTAGGGGCTATAGTGAGAGTTTTTAACTCGGAAGTTGCTTAGTCTTTTAAGCATCTAGTCGGAACTAATTCAGTTTTCAACTAGAAGCTTGGGGGCTATAGTACGAGTTTTTAAATTCAGCAAGTATGCTTAGTCTTTCTTTAAGCATCTAGTCGGAACTAATTCTGTTTCAACTAGAGGCTTGAGGGCTATAGTGAGAAGTTTTCTAGCTTAGTTACTCTTAGGCATTCAGATGTAAAGACCTATGGTTTTCCGTCTAAATCCTCGGGGGATACAGTGGGATACTCATATTAAATGCAAAAGGTAAATAAAAATTACAAGAGCGATGATCTTGAGGTTGGTAGCACTCTCGGCAAACAACTTGCTGAAGGAAAGGTTGTGTCCTTGCAAGATATCTGCTTGTCGGAGAAGCTCCTCAAGACCGCGGGTTGGAGATGTCGACGCTGCACCAGGAGCCAGAGTGGAGCTACTCGGCGTAAGCGTCGGTAGACTATCTTCGGGAGCTCTATGGTTATCCTGGGTGCAGAGGTGTCGCCTTCGACAGACGTTCCACCTACCACCACCGCCTTGCCGCTAACGATGGCATCCTTAGCCGGAGCTTCAGCCATTTTGGTTGTAGCGCTTTCTTGCGTCGCCTGTTCGCCGGCAACGACGAGATCCGCGGAGGCAGCTGAGTCCACTTCCATGGCGGAAGGGCCAGATGCATCCTAAGCCCGAGAGCTTGTCGGAGCATGTGTAGGCTGGACACTGGGAGTGACAGGGGCGATGGCAGGAGATGCGTGGTGGGACACATCACAATGCAACATATCTTTATTGTTTTTAGAAGCCCCCGATGTTTTGGAGGTCTTCCTCAAACTGATACTGTCCTTCTTCATGAAACGTGCAAAAAGTATAAGTACAGGAATAAGACGAGCAATGGACAATGTCGGAGGATTAGAGACTTATACAACAGTGGGTGCTTTGGTGAAAGGGATCCCTGTGATCTTTCTCTTCTCCGCCTCCAGGGCGGCGATAGTCTTGTTGGAGGCTCCACCCTCCGTCTTCTTCTTCTTGCCTCCGTCAGCAGTGTTAGAGGTGGAGCTCTTCCACTTACACACCAACGGAGCATCGTCGTCGGACACGACAATGACTTCCTTCATCTTGGGGTCATAGATTTGGACAGCCATGTCGCCCTCCTCTAGACTCTTAAGCTGTTAAGTGAAATCACAAAGTGTTAGATGTGGTGAAAATGGCTAGACAGAAGAACTGGTGCAAATGTCCTACACGGAAAATAAACAAGTACCTCTAGGAACTTTCCCTCCTCGAACATATCGTAGGTGCTGGTGAAGCCACGCTTCCTATCCTTCACCTTGACGATGTCCTTGAGGCAGATCTTGACAGAGTCGCTAGAGAAGTTATCCTCGGAGATGTGGAGGCTATACTTCCTCTCCTTGGTATATTCATGCATCAACTTCGAGCGGTGTTGCAAAGGCTAGATCCGCCTGACGAACCAGCAGATGGCCAGGTCCAATCCGGTCAGAACCGTCTCTACGAACCACTCTATCCGCCTTATAGCGCGGGAAGCGTCATTGTCAGAGGGGAGGGAGTCTTGGGATCTCCATGTCGGGGCTTCGGCGGCGGCTCCATCGACGAAGTCCAGATACGTTCCTTCTTGGCCAGCCAGAGGGATATCTGGGCCATAGAAGTACGTCTGTTGCCAATTCTTGCAAGACTCGTGGCCGACGATGTCGAGGAACCGCCGGCCAGGCCGGATCTTAAAACTAATTGTGCCACAATTCCTAAGCTCGTCCTTGCTCGCTCCGGCTTCCCTCTTGATGGTAAAGAAGTATATAAACAAGTCTAACCTAGGCTTAATCCCTAAGTAACCCTCGCAAAGCGCCGCGTAATTGCTAAGCGTGAGAATACTATTGGGGAAAGGTTCTGAGGTTGAACTCGGTAGTGACTGAGGAAAGAAAGGAAGAAGTTGGAGATGGGCAGGGAAATGCCGCGCACCAACTGAGCTTTGAGGTACACCTTCTCTCCGGCTTGGGGAGAAGGGGTGACCTCGCCGTCCGGCACCGCCCGCCAGACAAGCCCCTCCGTCATGGGGAGGTAGCCTTCGACGAGCAGCTCCCTGATATAACTATCAGTGATATCAGAGCCACGCCAATCCCCCTTGTGGGAATCGCCTTCTTCCTCCAGCAGCTCCAACGCCGGTGGGTTATGGTCGCCGCCGGTGGATTCCACCACCGCGGATTTTGGCAGCACCAAGCCCTCTGGGGGCACCTGGACGGAGCCCGTCGGCTTCGCGCCGGCATCGCCCGACGCCGCCATGGGGGAGTAGAGTTTCTGCTCGCCATTGAATTGGGAGGGGAGGTGACTGAGAAGATTGGGGAGCTAGGGTTTCTCGCGTACGTGCGGAGGGCTCAAGGAGATGCTCGTAGGAGGAAGACGATGACACAGGAGAGGAATGAGGTGAAAAGTAAAAATCCACTGCAGTTGTAATTTATAACCCTTGGCGTCAAGATTCGTGCAAAGTGATCGAGTGGTCGGCATGTGGACGACGTGTGCGGGCGCGTGTGCGGAAATTTCGCCACGTTCCCAACCGCCGTCGCCAATGGTTCATATCCTTCGCACGGGAAACAGACATGATTGTGTTCTCTGCATGTGTGAGTTACGAGGCGTTGCTGACCTATGTCTACGTCATCCTAGATGTCACTAGCAGGTGAACGATCACATCGGAATATTCCATCATGGATGGATCCAGTCCGGCTACGAGAAGAGTACGATGGAAGATTCAACGTTTCTCCGACTTACAAGTTGAAGACGGAGAATATTGCAGGGTTCTTGGGAGGACTACAAAATATTGCTTAACGATTTTCCGACATCCATCTAGATGGAGCATTCAACATGAAGAGGCAAGACGGCGCAAGATCTCGGAGTTCTCCGGGGGCTACTGTTGGGGGATATGCTATATGGGTATCCTCATAGCATGTCTCCTATCTGGATAACCCGGGTGGCCCACAGTTGGTAGCATGTCCCATGTCCTGCTGGGCGGCACAGTTAGATGGATCCAGAAGGGAGGCCCATGCCGGATAAAGGAAGGCTACGGATGAGTCACCGACGTACCCGAAGCCTTGGAGTGCAAGACACGTTAGACTGATTGTATACTGTGTAGGACTCTGCAACCTGTCCGGCTAGGACTTTCCCTCTAACCCTAGGACCTGGCGACTATATAAGTCGGGCCTATGGGAGCCTTTAAGGCATAACATAACTCATACCTCGCACAGCGAACCAATCCCTGTAACTCGGCGTATTGCCATTATAGTGATTTATAGCAGGAGTAGGATTCCGCCACCGTTGTAGGATCTGAACCTGGGTAAGCTGTGTTACCTCGTACCCATCAACCGTCCTCCTTACCCCACGTCTCTAAACACACACTGTGAGGACCCCTCCATGGTGTACTCTTTGGCAATACCACGACATTTAGCGAGTCGGATTAACCCATATTGAGGTACAACGAACAAGTTGTCATTTGTATATCTCAATCAATGTAATCCTTAGACCTGAGATTATTGCGTAGTCCAAGTTGAGGATCACCGACTTAGGTTCTCACATACGCTGATCCGTAACTAGGCAGTTATAAAGGCAGAGTTCGGGCCGACTGATAATCAAGCTGCGTGATGTGAATAACCAAGATGGGATTTTTTTGCCCCTCCACTTGGAGAGATATTCTCTGGGCCCTCTCGGAAGATATGATTCGGAAAGCATGGCCATGCACGACTCGGTTAAGTGTTAACCGAGGCGATCGACTAAGAGTTAGTCAGAGGAATCACTTATCTCGGATCGAGAAGAGAGTCAGACTATTTGACAAGGTATATCGAGAGGCAAAAGGGACTCGGACGCAAGTCGCATTGGAAAGGCAAGTCATCATGACTCTTTGGTACTTGGGAGTCGGCACGTTCTACTAGGATCCACTACCGACTGATCGATTGAGAGTCGGACTCTAATCGTGTCCAAGTTGCCAAGTGCCTGCGGGGTCACACACTTAAGAGCGGGAGCAAGTTCAGATAGGATCTGAACCGTAAATCTGGTTGGGTTGGACCCGAGCCGGATTTGGACTGAGTTAGTGAGTCGGACTCATAGGGACTAATACTATATGGGATTTAGTGTATGGGCCACGAGAGTGGAGCCCACCTTCACTCCCTATATATAGTGGAGCATAGTAACCCAGAAGGGTTAATTGTTGATCGGTTAGGTCATTCCATGAGTTGGAAACCCTAGCTCCACAGTAGTCCTGCCGACATACCGAACCTAGCAGTTTGCCGTTGGTGCTCCTCCTTGTACGTGTGGATACCAGCAGTGGTGCTATACGATCAGCACGAGGACGATCAGATCGGATCGCTAAGGACTGCACTGCATCAACTAACGCGCTCCATCAGTAATCCGCAACTGCGCGTCTAGTGGTAAAATTTGTGGCCTTCTACCTCAGCTGGATCTTGGGATCACCATGTTAGAGGGAAAAAGTTTTGTTTTATCTCTATGTGGCCCAACAGCAAGAACCAAAAGCATGAACACGCCGAGGCGGTAACAAATTTCACATATTAGGGAGTGCCTCTATGGTGAGCTCCTCGAAGATGTCTGAGGACGGGATCCTAAGACATCTTCGAGAAGCTCCACCATAGTGGTGTCCCTGCTCTCACACACCATCTTGCGGTTTATAACTTCTCTAGCTAGATCAATACGCCGGGGAGGTAACTAATTTCACATATTAGGAGTGCCTCTATGGCAAGCTCCTAGAAGATGTCTAAGGACGAGATCCTAAGACATCTTCGAGAAGCTCTACCGTAGTGGTGTCCCTGCTCTCGCAAACCATCTTGCTTGCAGTTGATAACTTCACAAGGATGCCTATTTATAGATTAAGCAGCACAACATAGTGTCAACACTCACGACATATGTCAACACTCACCCCTGTCATAGTGCCACCGCCCACCGAAATAGTGTTGCCACTCACTGACATAGTGTCAACACTCACTAGCATAGTGCCGCCACCCACCGAAATAGTGTTGCCACTCACTGGCATAGTGCCGCCAGCCATCGAAATACTGACGCCACCCATGTTTAGTCCCGACTGGTGTCTCCAACCGGGATAAAAGGTTCATCTTTAGTCCCGGTTGGAGACACCAACCGAGACTTGATACGTCGGAAATGTATCTATAATTTTTGATGCTCCATGCTTGTTTAGTATCTACTTTGCTTTGCTTTGTCTACACTTTGAGGTGTTTTTATATCTTTTCTAGAACTAACCTATTAACAAGTTGCCACAGTGCCAGTTGCCTGTTTTCTTCTGTTTTTGGTTCCAGAAAGGCAGAAAATCAATATTCTCGAAATTGGACAGGACAAAAGACAAAGTCAATATTTTACCGTGGGCGACACGAAGTCAGAAGACGAGACAGAGGGACGCCACAGGGCGACCAAACCCCCCGTAGGCGCGAGTGGGCCCAGCTTGTCGTGGTATTGCCGACGAGTACGCCATGGAGGGGTCCTCATAGTGCGTGTTTAGAGACGTGGGGTAAGGCGGACGGTTGACGGGTACGAGGTAACACAGCTTACCCAGGTTCAGATCCCACAACGGCGGCGGAATCCTACTCCTGCTATAAATCACTATAAGGGCAATACGTCGAGTTACAAAGATAGGTTTGCTGTGCGAGGTTGTCTGAATCGATGCCCTAAAGGCTCCCATAGGCCCGACTTATATAGTCGCCAGGTCCTAGGGTTACAGGGAAAATTCCTAGCCGGACAGGTTACAGAGTCCTACACCGTCTATTACTGTCTTGTGTATCTTGCACTCCAAGGCTCCAGGTATGCTGGTGACTCCACCGTAGCCTTCCTTTATCCGGCATGGGCCTCCCTTCTGGATCCACCTAACTGGGCCGCCCAGCAGGCCATAGGCCATGCTACCGACTATGGGCCACCCGGGTTAGTCGGATAAGAGACATGCTATAAGGATACCCATATAGCATATCCCCAACAGTAGCCCCCGGAGAACTCCGAGATCTTGCGCCGTCTTGCCTCTTCACGTTGAATGCTCCGTCTAGATGGATGTCGGCAAATCGTCAAGCAATATCTTGTAGTCCTCCCAAAGAACCCTGCAAGGTTTTCTCCGTCTTCGAATGGTAAGCCGGAGAAATTCCGAATCTTTCATCGTACTCTTTCGTAGTCGGATTAAATCCGTCTATGCCGGAATCTTCGATGCGACGGCTCATCTACCCGTGTCAGCTAGGACGACGTGGGCTTAGGTCAGCGATGCCTCGTAACTCACACATGCAGAGAACGCAATCATATCCGATTTTCCCGCGTGAGTGATACGAACCGTTGGCGGCGACGGTTGGAGACGTGGCAAAATTACCGCGCACGTTCACGAACACGTCGTCTACGCGGCAACCGTCCGATCAGCTGCACGAATCTTGACGCAGAGCATGATAAATAGTAACCGTCGGACACTTTCCACTTTTTACCTCATTCCTCTCGCGTCATCATCTTCTTCCTCCAGCCGCACGCCTCCTCGAGCTCTCCGCGAGAAACCTCGAAAACCCTAGCCTCCCTTTGCATCAGTCACATCCTTCCAGCACTCCATGGCCAGCAGCAGCTCCTCCCCATCGATGGCGGCGTCGAGCGAAGCCACGGCGAAGCCGGCGAGCTCCGTCGTCGTGCCCCCAGAGGGCCTGGTCATTCCCGCATCGGCGGTGATTGAAACCACCGGCGGCTACCATAATCTGGCGGCGCTAGAGCCTCTGTAAGAAGAGCCAGACTCGCACAAGGGCGACTGGCGTGTCTCAGACATCACCGACCGCGACATCCAAGAGATGGTCGCCGAAGGCTACCTCCCCACGACGGAGGGGCTCGCCTGGCGGGCGGCGCCGGCCGGCGAGGTGACACCTTCTCCCCAAGCAAGAGAAAAGGTGTACCTCAAGGACCAGCTGGTACGCGGCGTTTCTCTGCCCATCTCCCACTTCTTTCTCTCCGTCTTGAACCACTACAAAGGTCCAACCCCATAACCTCTCCCCCAATAGCATCTTAGTGCTTAGCAACTTCGCGGCACTTTGTGAGGGTTACGTAGGGATTAGGCCTAGGTTAGACTTGTTCATGTACTTCTTCACCGTCAAACGTGAAGCCGGACATAGTAGAGAGGAGCTTAGGAACTGCGGCACCATAAGCTTCAAGATCTGATCTGGCCGACGGTTCCCCGGCATCGTCGGCCACGAGTCCTGCAAAAACTGGCAGCGGACGTACTTCTACGGCCCCGACATTCCTTTGGCGGGCCGAGAAGTAACGTACCCGTACTTCGCGGATGGAGCCTCCGCTGAAGTTTCCACATGGAGATCCCATGCCTCCCTTCCCTCCGACCTCGACGCTTCTCGTGCAATAAGGCGGATCGAATGGTTCGTAGAGACGGGTTTGACCGGCTTGGACCTGGCCATGTGCTGGTTCATCAGGCGAATCCAGCCTCTGCAGCACCGCGAAGTTCATGCACGAGTATACCAGTGATCGAAGGGATACCCTCCGGATCTCTGTGGATAACTTCTTGAGCAACTCCGTCAAGCTCCGCCTGAAGGACATCGTCAAGGTGAAGGATAAGAAGCGTGGCTTCACCATCACCTACGACATTTTCGTAGACGGCAAGTGCCCAAAGGTAGATATGTATTTTCCGTGTACGACATATACTCCAGTTTCTCTGTCTTGCCATTACCACCCCATTTAACACAGTGATTTCTAACTTAACAACTTAGCGATCTAGATGAGGACAACCTGGCTGCCCAAATCTACGATCCAAAGATGAAGGAAGTCACGGTCGTGTCCGACGACGATGTCCCGTTGGCACGAAAGCGGAATAGCTCCACCTCTGACGCTGCCGACGGAGGCAAGAATAAGAAGACGGAGGGTGGAGCCTCCAAGAAGACTACCGCCGCCCTGGAGGCGGAAAAGAAAAGATCCACCGGGAAGAAAGCCACAACCAGCCTCATTAGTGTGAGCTTCTCATTCTCCAACATTGTCTTATTTATCTGTCTTGTTCCTGTACTTATGCACTTTGCACGTTTCAGGAAGAAAGCCACGACCAGCCTCAAGAAGACCTCCAAGACTTTGGGGGCTTCTAGAAATATCAAGGATATGTTGTATCGCGACTCCTCCCCCGCCATCGCCCCTGCTACTCCTGTCGTCAAGCCTTCCTCTGCCCCGACAAGCTCTCAAGCCCAGGAGGCACCAGGCCCTTCTGTCATGGAAGTGGATTCTAGCGCTTCTACCGAACTCGCTGTTGTCGGCGAGCAGGCGACGCAGGAGAGCGCTGCTCTACAAATGGCTGAAGCTCCGGCTAAGGATGCCATCGGTAGCGGCAAGGCGGCAGTGGGAGCTGGTACCTCTGCCGAAGGCGGCGCCCCTACTCCCCAGAAACCCTTCGAGATCCCGAAGATAGTTTACCCGGTGCTCCTGCCGAGTAACACAACTATGGTTCCTGGAGGAGTGCCGTCATCTCCGACGTGCGGTATTGAGGAGCTGCTCCGACAAGTAGATATCTTGCGGGGAAATAGCATTTCCTTTGGCAAGATGCTGGCCGAGAGTGCTACAAACCTCAAGATTATTGCACTTGTAAGTTTTACTTTACCTTTTGCATTTCATAAGAGTATCCCACTGTAGCCCCCGAGGATGTAGACGGAAAACCATAGATTTTGCATCTATATGCTCTAAGAGTGACTAAGTTAGAAAGAACTCTCACTGTAGCCCCCAAGCATTTAGATGGAAGAAATTGTTCCGACTAGATGCTTTAAGAGTAGCATACACAGTGTTTATAATTTTCAATACTGTAGCCCCCAAGCCTCTAGTTGTAACTGAATTAGTTCCGACTAGATGCTTAAAGAAAAGAAAAGCATTTTCCGAGTTAAAACTTTATACTGTAGCCCCCAAGCTTCTAATCGAGAACTGAAGTAGTTCCGACTAGATGCTTAAAGAAAAGCTAAGCATATTGCTAAGTTGAAAAACTTTCGCTGTAGCCCCCGAGCGCCTAGATGGAAAGTTTCCGACTAGGTGCTCCAAGCAGACTAAACAACAGTTTTAACTTTTTCCTTTGTTTCACAGAACGAGAATGCTCGGAGGGGCATGGCCAACGACAAGTACCAGAAGATGTGCGCAGATCTTAAAGCCGAAAAGGGTAAAGCTGCCATCTTGCAGGAACAAATCATCAAAAACAAGAGTCTTTTTTCTTTTTTGCGCATTCCGTCTTGGTTTTATGCCTTCATTATCCGAGTACTCACTGTGTACTTTGTTTTCTCCGACTTGCAGAGCATGTCGCCAAGGCCAAGGATATTGTCGAGCAGTCCAAGCACATCCAGCAGCTGGACAACGAGAACAAAATCCTTAAGAAGGAGAGAGAAGAGATGCTGAAGATGCACGAGGATTCCATGAAAGCCCTGCAAGATTACGCCTCCGCGGAGATCAATCGCTTGAAGGAGGAGCTTGCGATCTTAAAAGATCAGAAGCAAGCTGCTGATGAGCAAAACCATCGTCACAGTGAGGCGTTTAAGCTCCTCCAACAAGAGAAGGAATCCTTGGCGGACACCGTCTGGCAGGCCAAGGCTAGCATCTTCAGTAAGTTTCCTCCGCCTTGTATTTCTGTAGTCTGGATACTTAGAATTTATTGAACTCATGCGCTCCTTGTCAGAATTTTCAGCGCCTATGGGTTTAACCCGCTCGCCTCCTTCGGACAAGGAATGCATGGTTCTTGTCGGCAACTTCATCAAGATCGCCATCACCCAAGCCAAGGAGATTGCCAAGCCTCTCCAGATATACATCAAGGCCTCGGACTCTGTGACGAAGTACTCGGAGATTCTGCGCCGAGCCCCCGAGCGTGTTACAAGCTAGAAAGCTTCATGTGCATGGGCTGGCGCAAGGATGGCGCTCTCAATGGTGAAGGCATATTACAAAGATGCCGACATCGACACGGTGACCTCCGGCATCCCCGACGTTGATGATGACGGCAAAGAGATTGATCACGAAGCCATCCTGTCATCACTCGCGGGTTATGACACCAGAGTCGCCGAGTTGGTGGACATCGACGTCTTCGTGCCCATGAACACCATCGACAGCGTCAACAAGGATTCCTCCGAGTCTCATCATAGCGCTGATGTTGAAGGTGATTTTCCGGCTGGGGACGATGCTGCTTCCAAGTCTCCTGCGCCCAAAGAGTGAAAAACACTATGTAATATTTGTTTTGCCTTTGGTATGTGCGCAGAAAAAACTTGATGATGTAACTTAAGGCGGAAAACAATGGTTGTTATTTCCTGCTACTTAATAACTTAGTTCCCAGCATGTATATATTTTTTAAGCAAGTGTTGGCTTATCCATTACTTTGGTTCTTATACTTGACTTTTCGTGAGTCGGAAGACTCGTTGTCGGAACCATGCGCTTAGGTGATGATGCCCAATGGCACCATCAATAACCTGAGCACAAAATCACCGACAATAAGTGCCGAAAGTCACTACTCTAGAATCCACATAAAAACGACAAAGAACGTGTAGACCAGAAAACTTAAGCTAACGCCCGTAGGCGGAATTTTCACAAGTGCAAACGCAAAGCTTGTGCATAAAGGTTTTACATGATCTAAAAATGAACACTAAAGGAGGTAAAAGACTCAGAAATATGAGTGAACCAAAGAACTTTATTGCATTGATCATATAAGAGGTACACAATTACATAAAAAATGCTAAGTGTAAAAAGGACGTAGCTGTGCTATGTTCCATGGCCGATCAAGATCTAGGTAGTCATCATCCGGGTCACGTCGCTTACGCTTATGATCCTCGTTGGGTCTATCCTTTAGTTCACGATTGTCAACAAGGTAGTAAGACCCATTGAGCAGCGCCTTGCTTATGATGAACGGTCCTTCCCATGGCGGGGATAATTTGTGTGACTTCTTCTGCTTAAGTCGGAGCACCAAATCCCCCTCTTTAAACGAGCGATGCCGAACGCGGCGACTATGGTAGCTGCATAGCTTCTGCTGGTAGATGGAGGATCTTTGGCATGCCAAAACGCGTTCCTCCTCGAGAAGGTCCACATCCAGGCGTCTGGATTCTTCAGCGTCATCCTCGTCGTAGGCGGCAACTCTTGGTGCATCGTGGAGGATGTCGAAAGGCAGGATGGCTTCTGCTCCATATACCATGAAGTAAGGGGTGTAGCCGGTAGATCTGTTGGGTGTAGTTCGTAAACTCCACAGCACAGATGGCAATTCTTCCGCCCAGGCTCCAGCTGCTCTATGTAGCGGTGCCTCAAGACGTGGCTTGATTCCCTGCAGAATTAATCCATTGGCTCGCTCAACCTGCCGTCCCAATGGTGACGAATACCCCTCTGAACGCAGCGCGCCAGATCGAAGATGGTAACCACGCCGATGAACTTGGATCTCTGCTGTCCAGACGCACGGACTAAGCCGGCGGATTTGTAGTGATCTTCCACCTTTATATCCTGCACAGGGGCGGTTTGGGTGGGCCTTGAATTTTTCCGATCTTTGCCGGCAAACTCCGAGGAGAGATCTGACATCGATCCTTCTGCGAACGTATCCTGCCCGTAGGCGGTCCGTGCGGGTCTTCATGCTCCTCCGATTCCCAGGGAACTAGTGCCCAAGTCTGTTTCGCCGATGAAGAGGTGGATGTCTCCGATAGGAATGATCGAACACCGTGTAGGGTTCTTCTTCTCCGGGATCCAGAAAACGTCGGGAGGGATGATCGGAACGTTGCCGGAGAAGAGAACACGGCCGATGGCTACGGTTTCGCCGATTCCCGCGAAGATCTTGGTCCTCGCCCGCTGAAGAGCCTGAAGTGCCTCTTGCCCCACGGTGGGCGCCAACTGTCGTCGTATTGCCGACGAGTACGCCATGGAGGGGTCCTCACAGTGCGTGTTTAGAAACATGGGTTAAGGCAGACGGTTGACGGTTACGAGGTAACACAGCTTACCCAGGTTCAGATCCCACAACGGCGGCGGAATCCTACTCCTGCTATAAATCACTATAAGGGCAATACGCCGAGTTACAGAGATAGGTTTGCTATGCGAGGTTGTCTGAATCGATGCCCTAAAGGCTCCCATAGGCCCGACTTATATAGTCGCCAGGTCCTAGGGTTACAAGGAAAAGTCCTAGCCGGACAGGTTAGAGAGTCCTACACCGTCTATTACTAGTCTTGTGTATCTTGCACTCCAAGGCTCCGGGTATGCTGGTGACTCCATCGTAGCCTTACTTTATCCGGCATGGGCCTCCCTTCTGGATCCACCTAACTGGGCTGCCCAGCAGGCCATAGGCCATGCTACCGACTATGGGCCACCCGGGTTAGTCGGATAAGAGACATGCTATAAGGATACCCATATAGCATATCCCCAACACAGCTCGCGCCTGGGCAGGGTGTGGCCCCCCTGGTGGCCCCTGGCTCGCCCCTTCGCCTATAAGAAGCCCCCGATGCAGAAACCCTAGGCACCCGATAAAAACTCTACTAAACAATCTGTAGCCGCCACCATCATCGTCCCTAGATCAGGGGGGATCTGAAGTTCTTCCCGGCACCCTGCCGGAGGGGAGATCATCTCGGAGGCCTTCTTCGCTGGTATGAAGCGTGAGTAGTTCCACCTTGGACTATGGGTCCATGTAGTAGCTAGATGGTTGTATCTCCTCCTTTGTGCTTTCATGTATAGATCTTGTGAGCTCTGTTCATGATCAAGATCTAATCTATTTGTAATCATGCATGTTGTGTTTGCGGGGATCCGATGGATATTGAGATTACTATGTCAGATTGATTAATGGTTTTGTCTATTTGATTCTATCATGTCTGTGTTGTTTGTGATCTTGCATGCTCTCCGTTGTTAGTAGCTATCTTGGTCAAGTAGTTGCTAGTGACTCCAAGAGGGGGTATTTATGCTCGATAGTGAGTTCATGTCTCTAGTTTCCAAGGGAAGTGACAGAAATCTCTTCGGTTGTAGATGTGTTGTTGCCACTAGGGAGAAAACAACGGTCTCTTGTTCATGGAACCAGTGGATTGTTTACCTTACACACTTTGCTTAAAGCAGTTGTCTGTTGCTTGCGACTTAATACTAGAGGGTGTTCGGATGATAACCTGAAGTTGGACTTCTAGTCATAGATGGAGTTGGATGGCGGTCTATGTATATTGTTGTATTGCCCTATCAAATCTCATAGGATCTTTTTTGTCTAGTATTGCATTGATATGACTTTCTCAGTTCCTGTCAATTGCCCTGCTGCAATTTTTTACCCTTCATGCCATGTTGTTTATCTAAGGAGAGCACCTCTAGTGAACTATGGACCCCGGTCCAATCTTTACCATTGATACTTCTTGCACTGTTATTTGTTTACTTGCTGAAAACCATCATAACCTTCCACACCATATAGTTAATCCTTTGTTATAGCAACCGGTGAGATTGAAAACCTCACTGTTAGTTACGGCAAAGTCTTGAGTTTGTGTTGTGAAGGTCTCCATGTTGCTTGCAGCACCTTTGGGACATTTCCTTACTCCTACTGGTTCGATAACCTCGATTTCTTACTGAGGTAAACTTGCCTGTTGTACTGCATCATACCTTCCGCTTGGGGTGTCCCAACGAAGTGTTGTTGTACTCATCAAGGCTTTTTTCTGACGCTGTTGCCGGGGAGGCTAAGGACGTCTTCACAAGCGGAGTCTTCCTCAACCTTTATCTTTACTTTGTTTTTAGTTTGCTTAGTTTCTTTTGCTTGGTTTTGTTTGCCTCTTTTAATCAAAAACTCAAAAAAAATTAGTTTATTTTGGTTTGCTTTCCCTTATCAAAAACACAAAAAAATTAGTTCCTACTCTAGTTGGTGGTCTATTATTGCCTTGCTTGGTCATGCTTTCTATCAATGGATGGTTTCTTTGAAACTAGTTCTTATTGGAAAGGTGGGTTCACGGAAGAACAAAAGTATTATTATAAGGAACACCGATTGTCACAAAAAGGGAAACACTTATGGGAACAAATTGGTAAGTTGAATACTATTGCTAGAGAGGTGTGCTCTACTTATAATGTCACTTATTGATTTGATAAAGCTTGTTGATGTAGGAGGCATAAACACCTCCCTTTTCAATGTGAGTATAATGATAATGTTACCATATCCTCTATGTTAAAGGAAATTATGACTTTTATGATGTGGAACAAATTGCAGAATTTATTGCTTTCAAGGGTGCATTTGAACTTGCTAGTTTGCTTGAAAATACTGATGATGCACCTTATGAATATGAGGTTTATGAGATACTTAAATTTTTCTTTGATAATTACAAGGAAGAAAATAGCTATATTCTTGAATATTTTAATAGGTGCTTTCCACAAATGGAAGAGACTAATGCCTTGTAGGAGCCTATGGAAGAAGAAGTTGTTGAAACTGGAAGCTCATTAGATGGAAAGGAGGAGGAGAGTGATGAACAAAAGGAGGAAGAATGGATCTACCCATGTCTACCTTCTAATGAGAGTAACTATTTATCTCTTACATTATTTGATTGTCCCCCATGCTTACCAAAGAAGGATGAATGTTATGTTCCTGTGGATCCTTTTGAAATATCTACTTTGGGTAAAACATGTGAAGGTTTTAAACCCACTATTTTTGAGCTTGATAGAAATTATGTGTTTGTAGATCATGAAAAGCATGCTTTATGTTATAGCTATATTGTTGAGTCTATTCATGAGGCTACTGAAAATTATTATGAGAGAGGAAAATATGGTTGTAGAAGTTTTCATGATACTGAAACACCTCTCTATGTGCCGAAAGTTTTGAAGTTACTCTTGTTTTATCTTCCTATGCTTGTTACTTTGTTATTTGTGAATTTATTTGCATACAAGATTCCTATGCATAGGAAGTGGGTTAGACTTAAATGTGTTTCATATTTTCTCCTTGATGCTCTCTTTTACTTCAATTCATATTTCTTATGTGAGCATCTTCTCAAGCTATCAAGCCTAACTTAAAGGCGTTAAAGAAAAGTACTTGTTGGGAGATAACCCAAGAGTTTCCTTTAGTATTGGAAGTTATTACTTCAGTAATGACCTCTCCTTATCCTTTTTGTTTGCTTTTTGTGCCAAGAATGACCTCTAATGAGAGGGAAGTAAGATTTGGGGAGTTGCTGTCCAGAAACAGATTTCTTTCCTCCACCATAAAAATTCGTGAGGAGTCTATTTAAGTCGTATTGAGCTGCAATTTTAGGAATAAATCCAGTATGTTAGCTAACTTTAGTTAATTAAAAACTTTTTTATTTGAGCAACAGAAGATTTTCGAAAAAATCAATTTGTACCTACTGGTCTGTTTTGACAGATTTCTGCCATTATTTGCATTTGGTTCTTATTGATTCCTTTTTGAGTTATCTTTTCGGGAATTGTGCTTTTTGAAAGAGTTGCTATAGTATCTTGTGTTTTTAGTGAAAAGTTTTTCTGTTTCAAAGTGATACGTCGGAAACATATCTATAATTTTTGATGCTCCATGCTTGTTTAGTATCTACTTTGCTTTACTTGTCCACACTTTGAGGTGCTTTTTACATGTTTTCTGGTACTAACCTACTAACAAGTTGCAATAGTGCTAGATGCCCGTTGTATGCTTTTTTGGTTTCAGAAAAGTTAGTAAAGAAATATTCTCGGAATTGGACGGGACAAACGTCGAAGTCAATTACTTTCCGTGGGGAACAAGAAGTCCAGAGGAGAGCCGGAGGGGCCAATCAGGGGGCCAAACCCACCCCAGGCACGAGTGGGCCTAGCCCCGCGCATGTCTAGGGTTTGCAGCCCCTAGCCGCCTCCTCGGTCTCCCCCTTCGCATATAAGAAGCCCCCAATGCAAAAACCCTAGGCACCCAATCAAAACTCAAGAAACCTTCTATAGCCGCCGCCACAAACGTCCCTAGATCGGGGGATCTGAAGTTCTTCCCGGCAACCTGCCGGAGGGGAGATCATCCTGAAGGCCTTCTTCTCCGGTATGAAACGTGAGTAGTTCCACGTTGGACTACGAGTCTATGTAGTAGCTAGATGGTTGTATCTCCTCCTTTGTGTTTACCTTACACACTTTGCTTAAAGCAGTTGTCTGTTGCTTGCAACTTAATACTGGAGGGGGTTCGGATGATAACCTGAAGGTGGACTTCTAGTCATAGATACAGTTGGATAGCGGTCTATGTATATTGTTGTATTGCCCAATCGAATCTCATAAGATATTTTTTTCTAGTATTGCATTGATATGCCTTGCTCGGTTCCTGTCAATTTCCCTGCTGTAATTTGTTTACCCTTCATGCCATGTTGTTTATCTAAGGAGAGCACCTCTAGTGAACTATGGACCCCGGTCCAATCTTTACCATTGATACATATTCCACTTTTACTTGCTTACTTGCTGCAAACCATCATCACCTTCCACACCATACATTTAATCTTTTGTTACAGCAACCGGTGAGATTGAAAACCTCACTGTTAGTTGGGGCAAAGTCTTGAGTTTGTGTTGTGCAGGTCTCCATGTTGCTTGCAGCACCTTTGGGACATTTCCTTCCTCCTACTGGTTCGATAACCTCGGTTTCTTACTGAGGGAAACTTGCCTGCTGTATTGCATCATACCTTCCGCTTGGGGTCTCCCAACGAAGTGCTGCTGCACTCATCAGGACTAATCATGGTTCGCGCTGGCCCCAGCCAGCCACAACCCCTTAAGTCCAGGTTGGTGTCTCGAACTGGGACTAAAGGTTCATCTTTAGTCCTAGTTGGAGACACCATCTGGGACTAAACGGGATCGCACCAGCCCCAGCCTGCTGCCACCCCTTAAGTTCTGGTTGGTGTCTTCAACCAAGACTAAAGATGGAGTACAAAGTTTGTGATAGTGTGCCCATATAGTGCATAATTGCGGCATAGTTTGTGATACTATGCCCATATTGTGCATGCATATGAAGCTTGGGATGGCGAACAATGTTTCAGGAGGAAGTATTCCTTTTCATCGCACAAAAAATCCATTTTCCATTTTATGATCGCCAAATACAAGGCATTTTGTGAAGCAACCACCAAATGACTAATTCAAAATGATATCTCTCCATTTTTTGAAAAATACTAGACCACCTTACATGGATGATGTCCCAACCCAGGTATCTCAAACTTTTCGTCCACCCCGGGTGAAAAACACAAATGTCTATTGAATCGGCAAGAAGTGGGTCCGGTTTGAACTACACGTACATGATCTAATGCTCATGATTTTTTGTAAAAATCATTCTTAGACTCACAATATGATGTTTCTTCAAAGAAACAATGCAAGTTTTAATGAGGCTCGTCCCCTATATTCATGCCCGCCATTTTGACCATAGTTTGAAACAGGAAAATTTTGAAACATGCATAAGAAATTCAAAAACGGTCTGACAATGTAAATCCTTCGCATGGTGTCATATTATGTGACATAGTTGCAAGGAAAAATACCAAACTTGTTATATTGATTGCATATCGAAAAGTCCTTCTCAAAGTGAGTTATCATGTTCGAGGTTTCATGGCTTTCAGTCCAAATGACCAATGTTATGTGCAGAATCACGACATGGTTTGTTATACTATGCCCATATTATGCATGCATGTTCATCTTGGGACGGCGAACAATGTCACGGGAGGAAGTTTTCCTTTTCGTCGCACAGAAAAGCCATTTTCCATTTTCCGATCGCCAAAAACAGGGCGTTATATGAAGCAACCACCAATGGGCTAATTCAAAATGATACCACCCCATTTTTCAAAAATACTAGATCAACTTACATGGACGATATTCCAACTGGGGTATCTCAAATCTTTCTGTCCACCTCGGATGAAAAGGACAAATGTCTGCTGAATCGGTAGGAAGTGGGTGCGGTATGAACTACATGTACATGATCTAATGCTCATGATTTTTTGAAAAAAATCATTTTTAGACTCACAATATGATGTTTATTCAGAGATCCGATGCAAGTTTTAATGAGACCCCTCCCCTATCTTCAAGCCTGCTGTTTCGACGATAGTTTGAAATGACAAAAATTTGAAACGGGCATAAGAAATTAAAAAAATGGTCCAAACAATGTAAATCCTTTGCATGGTGTCATATTATATGACATAGATGCAAGGAAAAATACCAAACTTGGTATATTGATTGCATCTCGAAAAGTCCTTCTCAAAATGAGCTGTCATGTTTGAGGTTTCATGGCTTTCAGTCAAAATGACCAATGTTATGTGAAGAATCGCGGGATAGTTTGTGATATTGTGCCCATATTATGCATGCATGTGCATCTTGGGATGGCGAACAATATTGCAGGAGGAAGTTTTCCTTTTAGTCGCGCGGAAAAGCCATTTTCCATTTTTTGATTGCAAAAACGACGAGTTTTGTGAAGCAACCACTAAAGGTATAATTCAAAATGATACCACCCATTTAAAAAAAATACTATACCACCTTACATAGATGATGTACGAACCTGGGTATCTCAAACCTTTTCGTCCACCTCGGGTGAAAAAGACAAATGTCTACCAAATCGGTAGAAAGTGGGTCTGGTTTGAACTATAGGTACATGATCTAATGCATTTTTAGACTCACAATATGATGTTTCTTATGAGATCCAATGGAAGTTTTAACGAGGCTCATCCGCTATCTTCATGCCCGCTGTTTTGACCATAGTTTGAAACTGGCATAAGGAATTCAAAGACGGTCCGAACAATATAAATCATTTGCATGGTGTAATATTATGTGACATAGTTGCAAGGAAAAATACAAAACTTGGTATACTTATTGCATCTCGAAAAGTCCTTCTCAAATAAGCTATCATGTTCGAGGTTTCATGGCTTTTGGTCCAAATGACCAATGTTATATGCAGAATCGCAGCATAGTTTGTGATATTGTGCCAATATTGTGCATGCATATGCATCTTGGGATGGCGAACAATGTTGCAGGAGGAAGTTTTCCTTTTAGTCGCACGAAAAATCCATTTCCATTTTTTGATCGCCAAAAATGGGGCGTTTTATGAAGCAACCACCAAAGGGATAATTCAAAATGATACCACCCCATTTTTAAAAAATACTAGACCACCTTACATGGATGATGTCCCAACCGGGATATCTCAAACCATTCCATCCACCCCGGTGAAAAAGACAAATGGTTGCCGAATCGGTAGGAAGTGGGTCTAGTTTGAACTAAAGGTACATGATCTAATGCTCATGATTTTTTGAAAAGATCATTTTTATACTCACAATATGATGTTTCTTCAGAGATCCAGTCCAAGTTTTAACTTGGTATATTGACTGCATCTCAAAAACTACCAAAGGAAAAATTCAGAATACATATAATCACTTGTTTCCTAAAATGCCTTGCTTATGATCGTGTCGCCCATAACCATGGAGTATCTTCATCATTTAACATGATGCTTGGGTCAGTGTTCACTATGAAGGGCGGAATTTCATCAAACATATTATAATCTTTTGACATGTCTGTCTTGTCCTCCACTCCCATGATGTTTCTTTTCCCTAAAAGAACTATGTGGCACTTTGGCTTATCGTATGATGTATTCGTTTGATTGTTTTTTATTTTTTTGGTAGACATGTCCTTCATATAGAAAACCCGAGCCACATCATTGGCTAGGATGAATGGTTCGTATGTGTACCCAAGATTGTTGAGATCCACTTCTATTATTCCGTACTTCTTGTATACCTCAACCCATCCTTCTGTCAGCTTGACCCATTGATACCTTCGATCTAGACTCACGGATGTAGTATAATAAGTTTTTTCTAGACGACCTAGGTTTAATCGAACCTTGGAAAGCAATACTAAAAGGAAATAAATAAGGGCACGTCTACAAGACTTTATTGTTTCATTTTACCTTAGTTTACCGGACCAATCCTAGTTTACTTTTTATAGTGGGTTGAATCAATGGATGGAGATAGGCCAGGTTTGAAGATCCACCTGCAGCTGCACATCATATGGGATAAAAGATAATAATAAGCATAGTCATGTGTAATGTTTGAACGGAGATAATATCTTGTGGGAAAAACATCCTAGTATACTAAAGCCTCCGTGATGCAGTAGACCTAGCAATAGCCTTTTAATCCAACCGAGCGCAAACCAAAGCCACGGGCTACAACTGATTATTAAGTGAAGAACATAGATTAAAGAATTAAGTGGTGATGTTGTTGTGACCCCGAATGGGTAGCTAAGAAAAGACCGTACTACCCTTTCTATCACTACGGTTCCTATGAGATCGCCACTAACCAAGTATCTCACCTCAAGCCTTTATCAATCTATGGGATCTTGGGTACCTACAAGTACACAGATCGAGACAAGAGATAAAGAAACAAAATATACAAATCTCAATTGCAAATAAAAACAATACTCCCATGATTAGATGCACATAATTGCTGCGAGGTTTCTCGTCAACCCACGGCCCGTGAGGACTACTCACTCATAAAAAATAGATCAAGGATATAAATCATTGTGCAAAATACTTAAATTGAAATCGAATATTCTTACAATGGTCGCCAAATCACAAGGAGATCTAAAGTATAAAGCAATGGCTATGGCTTGTGGAGGGATGGATGGTGGAATGTAAGAACAATGGATGAAAAATGGTGTGGATCTCCTTTGGTGGTGTTGTGATGAAATCTGAGAATGGCGGCTCTCTGGTTGGCGGCTGGAGCCTCAAAATATATAGGCGTGTTCATGAAAGTCATAGGGTTTGACGAGACGAGGCACCGGAACCCCGTACGAGCGGGCCCCGACCGTACTGTTGGTCGTGACGCGCACTGGCGCCTGGAAACTGCTCCCCAATTACTTGGACATGTGGATTTCCTCTAATTCCTTCATTATGACTCCTGATTTCGCATTAAAACCCGTGATTTCTTGCACAATAATCCAAAGCAAGGTAACACGTCTATTTTGCATCACTATTCTAATTTACTGTTATTCATTGATATATTTCTTATTAAGAGGTGATACTTATGTCATTTCATCTATTTTTGCATGTTGAATGATTTTTGGAGGATGAACTGCCGGAGTCAGGATTCTGATGGAAAAAAGTGGTGTCTAGATGCAATTTTTGTGAAGATCAGAAAACTACCAGAAAATATATGGAAAATCATATTTTTCTAGAAGACGAAGGAAGCCAGAAGGGGAGGCTGAGATGGGCCACCGGGGGCCCACACCCCCATGCACGGGCCACCCTAGGCCGCGCCTCCAGAGGTGTGGCCACCCTGGCCCACCTCCTACTCTGCCCCTTCGCCTATATCTTCCTCCCGAAACCCTAAAGTTCGGGGAGGGGGGGCGACCACATAAAGATTCCGCCGCCTCTGCGGGGCACAAACCATAGAGAGAAAAAGCTCTCCGGTAGACAGATTTTTGCCGTGGAAATTCCTTCCCGGAGAGGGGAGATCGTGGCCATCAACACCGTCATCAAGCTAGACTTCATCGGGATCATCATCATCCACATTGTCGTGGTATTGCCGACGAGTACGCCATGGAGGGGTCCTCATAGTGTGTGTTTAGAGACGTGGGGTAAGGCGGACGATTGACGGGTACAAGGTAACATAGCTTACCCAGGTTCAGATCCCACAATGGTGGCGGAATCCTACTCCTGCTATAAATCACTATAATGGCAATATGCCGAGTTACATGGATTCATTCGCTGTGCGAGGTGTATGTTGATCGATACTAGGTTGTGCCCTAAAGGCTCCCATAGGCCCAACTTATATAGTCGCCAGGTCCTAGGGTTACAGGGAGAAGTCCTAGCCGGACAGGTTACAGAGTCCTACACTATATACAACTAGTCTAGCGTGTCTTGCACTCCAAGGCTCCGGGTACGTCGGTGACTCCTCTGTAGCCTTCCTTTATCCGCCATGGGCCTCCCTTCTGGATCCATCTAACTGGGCCGCCCAGCAGGCCATGGGCCATGCTACCAATTGTGGGCCACCCGGGTTATCCGGATAAGAGATATGCTATGAGGATACCCATATAGCATATCCCAAACAGTAGCCCCCGGAGAACTCCGAGATCTTGCGCCGTCTTGCCTCTTCAGGTTGAATGCTCCGTCTAGATAGATGTCGGCAAATCGTCAAGCAATATCTGGTAGTCCTCCCAATAACCCTGCAAGATTTTCTCCGTCTTCAACTTGTAAGTTGGAGAATTGTTGAATCTTCTATCGTACTCTTTCGTAGCCTTCGATCGTCTAGCACGAATCTTGACGCCAGGGGTTATAAATTATGACTGCGACAGATTTTACTTTTCACCTCATTCTCCTCCTGCATCATCTTCTTCCTCCAGCGAGCACTCCTCGAGCCTTCCGTGCGAACGCAAAACCCTAGCTTTCCAATCTCGCAATCACCCCCCTTTCTTCATCAATGGCGAGCAGCAGCACTAGCGCATCCATGGCGGCGACAGGCGATGCCACGGCGAAGCCGGCGGGCTCCATTCATGTGCCCCGAGAGGGCTTGCTGGTGCCCAAATCCGCGGTGGTCGAATCCACCGGCGGCGACCAAATTCTAGTGGCGCTAGAGCTGCTGGAGGAGGAATGCGACTCCCACAAGGGAGATTGGCACGGCTCGGATATCACAGACAGTGATATCGAGGAGCTGCTCGTCGAGGGCTACCTCCCTGCGAGGGAGGGGCTCGTCTGGCGAGTGGCACCGGCCGGCGAGGTCACCCCTTCTCCCCAAGCCGGAGAGAAGGTGTACCTCAAAGCCCAATTGGTACGCGGAGTTTCTGTGCCCATCTCTAATTTCTTCCTAGCTGTCCTCAACCATTACCGAGTTCAGCCTCAAAACCTCTCCCCCAATAGCATCCTCGTGCTTAGCAACTATGCGGCGCTTTGTGAGGGTTACTTAGGGATTAGGCCTAGGATATATATCTTTGTTTATTTCTTCACCGTCAAGAGGGAAGCCGGAGCCGGAAAGGACGAGCTTAGGAACTGTGGCACAATTAGTTTATGATTCGGCCTGGTCGGCGGTTCCCCGACATAGTCAGCCATGAGTCATGTAAAAACTGGCAACAAACGTACTTCTACGGCCCAGATATCCCTCTCACTACTAGGAAAAGGGCTATAGGTAATCCGCACATCCGTGGCTCACATGGTTGAAGTGCCCCACGGGTAAAATAGGCGTGCGCACTACCCATAGGTGCCCTACGGCTAACTGCTGTAAGCGTGGCGCACATGGGGATGATGCGCCACGACTATGTGTGGGCCAGGGCACATGTGGCCACAAACCACATACCCGTAGCGCACTAGGTCAAGGTGTACTACGGGTGTGAAACTTAGCCGTAGAGCACTCCGCTTTAGTGTGCTACGGGGCTGTGTGTTGCAGCAGCTGGGTCAACTTAGCTGTAGTGCCCTACAGCTAAGTGGCCTGCACCCCCCCCCCCCCCCGCCCCCGTGGATCGCCTTTTTAGTCTTTGCAAAAAATAAAAGAAAATGATAAACACTTCAAAAATTAAAATCCTTTCATACTTAGGTAGGTAATGTGGTATAGTTTGTAGGAAAATTAACAAATAATAATTTCGACTTTTTATGCAAAAAAAGTCATGCCACGGTAAAATGGCCGTAATTTTTGCATATGATGTCGAAAAAATCGTATAATATACCAAAATGACGAGAACGAGATTTCGCATCCGCTCGCAACGATCTTGGGTCATTTAGCGATTTTTTAGATTTTCAAAATTCGAAAAGAGTAAAAAGTTACGGTCAAAAGACCATTTCTTTCTGCAGAAAAAAAAATAGAGGGCAAGTTACCCGTAGCGCACCACCACCTAGTGCGCTACGAGTAAGTTGGGCGGGATTCAAAATTTGAATCCCCATCCCTCCCACCTACCTTTTCCTTCCCTCTTTTCCCTCTTCCTTTTCCTTTTCCATCTCCCTTTTCCTTTTCCTTCTCCCTTCCCCTTCTTCCTTCTCCTTCTCCCTTTCCTTCTCCTCCTTCCCCTTCTCCTGCCTCCTCCTCTCCTTGTAGTTACGGCGGCGCGAAGGCGGCCTCCTCCTCTCCTTGCAGTGATGGCGGCGTGACGGCGGCCTCCTCCTCTCCTTGTAGTGACGGCGACACGATAGCAGCCTTCTCCTCCTCCTCGCAGTGACAACGGGCGACGGCGGCATCTTTCTCCTCACCGACCTCCCTTCGTCCCTCTCTTCCTCCATCTCTTCCTCCCTCCCTCTCTTCATGTTAATCGGTAACAATAAACAATATAATGAAGACCATTAGAGCATTTATGGTTATAATGGGTAGTAAATCATGTGGGATTCACTTGAGTATTCTACGTGAAGGAGTGAATTTTGTTAAGAATCGATAATAACAATATAAGAAGTAAAGTCATCATGGTGAGATTAGCTCTTAAATCATGATGTATAGGTAAAGCATAACAAGATCATGGTGAGATTAGCTCTGAAACCATGATGTAAGTGTAAGTATGTCAAGTACTTAGTAGTTAATCTTAAAATAAAGTAAGAAAAGAACAATGTAGAATCATGATAGAAGTAATAGCTGTTAAAAATTATTCGATAAGCTTTGGTTTCAAGTATTAAATAGATTATTGTTAGCCTTTTAGAGAGATCATGTGAGGTTAGTTTATTAAATAATGAAAGGTTGGATATAGTTAGACATTCCAAAAGAGAAATAATAAGTTGGTGTAACTATTTAGAGACCACTTTGATTAAAAGTATCCTATTGCAATTGAGAAATTTGGGTAAATATTGAGACAAAGAATAGTTTGATCATTTAAGTGCTATGTATCACAATGTAAACCTATATGATGAGGTGTCATATACTACACAACTAATCCTGAATTCTAGAGATATTATACTCAACTACTATATTATGGGCTTAGAATATTGTGTGTTATATGTACCACATTTGGATTTCTTGGTTTTTCTTGGATTTTTTTGATTGACTAGATCTGAATTGGTGTGCAAATGCATGTTGCAACATCTAGTTACTACTTGATGTTATAGACCTAGATAGAAAAGGGAATTCGTGTAAGGGAGTGACGAGTTCCAGAGACCAATATGAAGACTTACATGAAGAGTGAAGCCAAGTATAAGGAGTATCAACACAATTTGAAGGATGGATCAAGTTCAGATCATTACTAGCCAGCAATAAGAAGAAATATTAGTGTAGAAAATGTATGGAGCAACAAGAAGTGATGAACTTAAGTTCACCCAAAGTAGGTGATGTTGCTAAGGAATTGATGAAGTAGTCGCATCAGGTTCATGAAAGTATCATGAATAAGTGCAAAGAAGAAGCTTTGGAATATAAAATGGTACTCAAGCTCTAAAATCTCATAGAGAATACCAATAACAAGTTGAGAACATTAGATGAATCCATACACCCTAGGTTGGTCCGCAGCTGGTATTTGGTTGACTTAGTTAACCAGATCATCTTAGTATGTCATAAAGAGCATAAAACTTGGCCTAAGTTAAGAAAGACATAAAGGAGTATGAAATTAGAGCGACCGTCTATCGAGACGCTTCATGAAATCAGACCTACCAAAGAGAGAATGTCCAAATAGTAAGTAATGCAAATAATATTAGAAGACCTATTTCGGAGATCCAAAATTGTATGTGTATATCGTAAGTTCTTCCGTGAAACCTTAAATAGGTAGAGTATAAGCTATATAGAGACAAACATCCTAGTTATACAGCCAATGTTATTATATAGGCAGTTTAGAGACCATTAGAAATCCCCAAGGGGGAGAGCAAACAATTAAATAGAAGTATTGTTATCTGAATCTCCGAGTAAAGGTTGGAGAAAGTGCGGTGACCCAGCATACCACTGCATGATGTAGTATACTATAGTCGTTGATATAACACCAATGAAACACCGTTCACTAGTATTACATCCCTCAGAATGGCACAACAGAAACACAGCGGGTCCAATACATGGCTTAAAGGTTACAACTCACTCCTTACATAAGATCCAGAGAACACTCTAGGTTAAAGAGAGAGAAAGAACTTCTAACGAAGACGAATCAAAGATAAATAACGCAAAACTATTATACTAATAAAACTAGTATTTAACTAAGGAACTGGCATTGCTACTATTGCAACGCACTACAGAGATAGGTTCTTTGGTTAGAGATTGTATTTCTATCTAGTCAGTAACTTCGTCTTCACTTGAGTTGAGGTATATGTTGACCTCCTTGTCTTCAGTGAAGAGCTTTAGCTGGTCTTGATAAGTCCTGGAGCATATCTTGATGTAGACAACGTTTTAATGGCTTCAGAATCTAGAAAGGGTTAAGAAGATACTTTGAGTACGAGTGTACTCAGCAACTTCACTAGAAAAGGAGTGTTTGATGCACTATAACTACAGCCACATACCGTAGGTCGTAGGCAATGCAAGTTTTCAAAATCATCTCTTCAAAGGTTGCTTTTATTCTGAAAAGCTATGTCCGTCAGCCTTCACGGGTTTACCAGAACCTTCATGGGGTTCCTTTCCCGCCGCGTTCGCAGCTCCTTCCCGGAACAGGGAGTAACAAGTTACAGTTCTTACACTCTGCAGAGGTGCGTTACTTTACCCATGAGAGATCAACTCCTTGTTGCACAACCAGGAAGCTTATTCCCGTCCACAATTCCATGATGTGGGGCCCATAAGATGATCCAAGCCAATCACTGCCCCCTTCGTGACCCCGCATGCCTCCTTGGTGTACACCATGCCCACATAAAGAATTACGGCAATGGTTTGTACAAACCGTTAGATGTCAGAACTATCGTGGGACGTTGAGGGTTCCCATCCATATGCTGCATATCCTCTACGAATTACCAATTAATATGCATGCTACGAGGATAACAGCCACGATCTGCACATCCGGCTTCATGCGAGAGGAAGAAGATAGAGCTGACTTCTCCGT
Organism: Avena sativa; assembly: GCA_916181665.1. Taxonomy (NCBI): domain Eukaryota; kingdom Viridiplantae; phylum Streptophyta; class Magnoliopsida; order Poales; family Poaceae; genus Avena; species Avena sativa. The sequence continues at coordinate 260,745,360 of OV702284.1, read as the reverse complement.
CCCATTCCAAATCTCATGGCCAACGCGTAATATACGCGACATTGGTTGTTAAGTCCTAGGTGATATAGTTCTAAATAGTGGTATCCCAACTGTCAGATTTAATAGATTAGCTGATCACCCTGGATTAGTAACCAATAGTCCTCATTATTATTGAAAATAGTGTTTTCTGACCTTTTTTAAATGCAGGTGTAGACAACACTGGATTTGTAAAATACTTTACATAAAATAAACAAAGGACATGAGCAAGTGTGAACTTGCCTTTCGCGATTGCAAGATTATGCACTCATGGTCTTCGAGTCAGTATAAGATCCAAAATCTTAAATCAGCATCATAGGTCCGGTAAGGACTAATGTTTAAAGAAGCAATATGCCTTTATGCATAAGTAATGCGATGCACATTCTAAGCGTAAATCCCGGGAATACCGTTGTCCTAGGGTTTGGATTCCGAAAATGGTTACTTTGGAATGTGTGGTTCTTTTAGATAAGTTTCATACTTGTACTTTTATTAGAGTTTATGAGTGGTTGTAGACAACACATATGTAGGAGTAAAGTATACATACTTATGACATACTAGCTAGGAGTACTGATACAAGTGTTTTTATTTAAAGTGGCAAAAAGGATAACCTTCGAAGAAAAGGTTTCTCTTCTAAGGTCTAAACAAACTTTGTGATTAGTTAGTGGTGGTTGATGTCATTTGTTTGCTCAAATGGTTTGGCTTGAGTTGCTTTATAATTTAACTACTTTAGACCAAAGTTAACTATAAAACATATAATAATGCTTATAGTGTTATATTAAGATTTTGTAGACTAAAGTTAACTTTAAAGTATAGTTAGTTTTGAAAGTATTGTACTTATACCTTGGTATCTTGTATGTATGAAATGTATTCTTTAAGTTACTTAAGAATGTTTATTCTGTTACTTGAGTAATGGTTTCTTGATGTTAGTATGGAGTAATATCATTTATTTTTTTATCAGTAAGCGGGTATAGTTTATGAACCCAACATAATGTTACTTAACTACTTATGGATTTATATAGTGTTGTAGTAGTTTTTGTAATTTGGTGATTAATATGGTTTAGAAAAGATTTGATTGTTCACAGGTTGTTCCTTAAAGACTATATTATTAGTGGAATTCTTTGAGATAATCTTTATTTATGGTTGTGGATTCTTCTAAAATGAGAACATTTATAATGTTTTAAATTATGGCATTAGATTATTAATATTTAAGACTAATACTATTTATTAGACTTATTTAACTCATTTTAGGAATATTAGTAAATTTTATTTATTTTTATATGAATTATTATTGAAGTAAATAAGTTTTAAATTTGGGTTATTAAAATATTTAATCTTCTTATTTACCTCAAAAGGAGATCATTAGATTTTTAGCATGTAAATAATATTTTGGTTATCATTTTGGTATATCAGATTTATTTTTGTGATTTATAAACAATAAGATATGATTTTTATAATTCTTATTACTTTTATAATTATTTAATAAGTAATAAATATTTAATTAAGTGAAATAATAATACATGATTATAGTTTTAAATTAGAATTCTTATCTTTCTAAGTTTTTTGGTATTTTATTACTATTATTAATATTTATTATTATAAAAATATGAATTATCAAAGTCTTATTACTTATAAAACTTTTATTATATAAAATTTATTGAAATAATCATCATAATAATATTTGATAATAAGTTTAAGTTGTAGATTTTATTTTTCTACAAATTTTCATATATTATACACATTTTTCTGAATTATAAATCAAAAGTTATTAATAAAACAAGATTTGATCATTTATTAAATTTCTAGAATAATATTAATTGGATTATAACATTTTATTTATTTCTAAACAGAAAATACTTTTTATACCACGTCCAGAGCTAGCCCCAGTCACCGACCTATGGGACATTGTCCACCTCGGCACTTAGATAAAAGAAATGCACTAGTTATAGACCTCCTCTCTACTCACAGTCGATGACATGTGGGCCCTGGGCCATGTCATCCACCACGCGAGGCAAAGACTAGTCAAACGGCTGACATGGCTCGATCATGAGGTAAGCATGGCATCAGCATCACCACCGCCGTCGGTGAGTGGTCACCGGCGACGATCTACTGCACCCCAGCCAGCGAAATAAGTCTAGTACGAACAAGCGCAACCTACTGAATCTAATAGTGGCAGTACCGCTTGTAAATGGTCATCGGAGGGTCATCGGCGACGAGCTACTACGGCGGCCAGCGGAGGTGCTCAACAAAACTAGACCTACGGTGCGAATCTGCAAACGAAACTAGGGTCCAGAGATGCGTATGCTTACCCTGATGACGATAGAGTGGTCGATGAGGACAGGCGCGGTCGGAATCGAGCTCCCCGACGAGGATTCCGACGAACTGCTGTGAAGAGGAAAGACCAAATTCACCCGCTCCAGTGCTCCCCTTGATGCAAGCTTCTACCCAGAGGATCTACGAAGGACGGCGCTTCTCCATGACGGCTCAGAAGGGTGTGGGGAGACGTGGTTCGACGGCGAAGAGTGGCTCCGGCGAGCTAGGGTCGGTCTCGTTCATATCTGAGAGGATATTGAGGGATTGGGGATAGGGATGGAGGCAATGCGTCGCGGTGGCCTTCTTATCCCTCCTGGCATCGACGGCGAGTATCTTGGCGCAATGACGGCGATGACGGCATCGGGCGGCGGCGAGCTCCGCCAGCGAGCTGTCTGTGTGCGTGACGATGACGACGATGGTAGTTTTGTGGATAACCCCCTGGAGATTTCTTTAGCTCAACCCGTGGTCCTCTCTTGACCCCACCTGTCAGTCTCAGATAGAAAAAAACCTGGGCTGGTTACTGGGCTGTTGTGGGCTGCACAGGTCGTCAGGTAAGTATAAGTGTGTTGGGCTGCTACCAGGTTTGGTTTTTATTTGTTTTATTCTTTTTCTATTTCTTGTTTTCTTATTCAGATTTGAATTTGATTTATATTTTGAATCTTTCTTTGTATAACTTGTTTCCTGGACATTTAAACAATACAATATATATACCTAGTCTCATTTGTAATTTCTTATTACATCCTATTTTTGTATTTCTTGCATTTACTTAATGTGATCCCCCTTGTTAATAAACTTTTCTTATTATTTTTCTCTCCTTATTTGTGTTAGGGATTTCTTGGTAATATATTCTTATTTTTTTATAGCTCAACTTTTAGTGAGCTCATTTTTTGAATAGAAACTTTATATATAAGTATAATGATTTTACACCACTCTTTGATACATGAAATATAAAGACACTGATATGATGATTATTACTCCCATTAAGTTTGAAAATAACAATGTATGTTATAAACAAAGGAGTTTAGGGTTTTGAATTATGAGTACTACCCTTGGCTTTAGGGTTTTGTATAAGCTTGGATTCTTTTTAAGAGTTAAGATTTAATAACTAAGCATATTGCCTTATGTATATAGTATTGGATGAAATCTCCCTTTTTAATAGAAGTTATATTTAGAGTGTGTTATAGAAGTAAACTTATAAAAATATACTTAGGCACATATAGTGATGATGGTTGAAATTAATAGAGATATGTTTATGTAATTTGTTATAGGAAAATGTTTCTATAAAGGGTTATAGACATCATATGATGGATCAATGGTATAAGGTGGATATTATGTTTGATTTAAGATTTAGAGTTGATTGCTTACCAAGATTAAATAGGAAAATGATCTATAACATAATTATATTTCAAAATCTTGGATCTCTAATTAAGGAATTCCTTTCCTAGATATAATACTTCTTCCTATCCATCATCATGATTAATTTGAGGGTCTTACTTATTAAAGTTATTCTTATTCAATATATCATTCTTCTAAACTTATGGATAAATCCAATGAGTTTGATACAAATACACTTCATAGCTTTCTCATATCCTTGCTTGATTGCACCTATTATACTACTGTTGATAAACTTCCATCCAACCAGTAGTTCCTTCAAGTTCATTCACATTCTTCCTTAGTATTGCATCACTGATCTTTCTTTAAGGTTAATTATCTTTTAAGATGAATAACACCACTTTTATGACTCTATGCTACACTAGATTTAGTTGAATAACACCCTTTTATAATCACTTAACCCTCATGACCTACACTTCAATTCCTGGATTATATTTATGTGGTTTGCAAAGTCTTCTCTAGGATCACTTATCCTTACTAGGGTTCCAATCATGTTCTACCCACCATTATTACCTATACTAAATATAAGCATTCCATGTTGGTGGCCACAACATTACCATTATAATACCTTAATCATTTATAACTGAAGTTCTTAGTTGGATAAGCAGGGTTTTATCAACCCTACCTTTTATTGTCTGGAAATTATCTTCTTAGTATCTTATATTGGATTAAGGTTATTAATGGACTATGCCCTCATTATAAGATTTGAGTAGATGTTCTGATAAGATCAAATAATAGATCAACGACTAATAGTTAAAGAAGTTGTGAATCAATGGGGAATTATCCAACATTGATGAACAACAAATATTGATATAAGTTCCATGAATATTGTATAGAAAGAAAGATATATATATATAGTGGATGATCTTGACTTAATCTCTTTCCAACTCCAACTCATCAAACGAGTTTTTAAGATTAGGTGTTACTATGATACTCAGAATGTATGCAGATGGGATTTAAGATATAGTGATTACATTCTTATTATCTGTTTTATATCCTTAACTTGATACTTATGAATGATTATAATGAATACTATAATATGATCACCTAATGATCAATATAATTCATATTATATTAAGGTTTAACTTATGGTACATTTTGATATACCCTTAAATCAAATTTCTCTTACCCAAAAATGAGATTTTAACAAAGGTCTTATTGAAACTTATCGCAGTCAACTTGATGATCTACTTCAATTCCATCAAGATAAGAGAAGCTTCAATCACTTTGACAAGTTTTGTTTAAAAGCGCGAAAATTATTCGGATTTTCTATGCATGAATGCAATGCACACATCTGGGTCCAACTTATTTCTAGACTCTAATGCTGGGATGTTACAAGAAGAAGTATTAAACTATGACAACATTAATTCTTATTTTCATAAGGTTAAAAGAAGTCATCATTATAAAAGTACTTTCGGAAGTATGTCTGGATGAAAGATCGAGGTTTACTTCAAGGTAGTAGTACTCAAACCTTAAGCTAATTAATAAAAGGAAGTTGAAGAAGTACTTACGGCAACAACAAAATATTATATAAAACTTGATAAGGTAAAAACTTGAAGGTGATAAAATAGATTAATCCCAATAGACTAATTCTGAAGGAAATAACTCTTAAGTGCTCCTTAAGAGGGAACAAAGCACATCCAATTGTATATATGTAGAGGAACAAGAAATTCTGATGGGTATGGACTAAATGTGTTCAAAACCAATCTTCAGAAGGACTACCAGTATAAACCATACAATGACAAATCAAAAATTAGCCTTTTGGCCACAACTATTGTCTAACAAAATTTAAAACCCTGTTTTAGTGAGACTTCCTAGACCTTACATAGTATAGTAAGGAAGATCGACGATCAAGTAAAGGAGTTGGATTAGGATACCTAATCAGGTAAATGAACTAAAGAAGATACTCCAATTTAAGGATTTTATAATAAGGACATATCCTTAAGAGACTATAGTAAAAGGAACTTTGGGGTATTGAAGACAACAAGTTGGATATTTACAATTATGATGAGAATTCAAGGAAAATATCTGGATATGGGATACTACAATTATTCCCAATTAAGATTACCATGGTGTTGAGAAATGTCGTAACCAATACAAGTCAATTCATCATTCCAAAACACAAGAGAGTACGAACTTCGAGGAAGAAGTTTATTTTAAGGGGGAGAGTCTATAACATACTAGCATTAGATATTAGAAATAAGCTAAACTCAGATGTGTGCATTGAATTCATGCATAGAAAATCCGAATAATTTTCGTGCTTTTGAACAAAACTTGTCAAAGTGATTGAAGCTTCTCTCAACTTGATGGAATTGAAGCAGATCATCAAGTTGAATGCGATAAGTTTAAATATGACTTTTGCTAAAACCTTATTTTGGATAAAGATGATTTGATCTAAGGGTAGATCAAATATAATAAATCTAAACCACAAACACATTATTTAATGATTATACCAGATCTTTAAGAGATCATATCATGGTATGCATCACCACAACTCTTGAATACCAAGTTAAGTATATAAATCAAGTAACAAGAATTATAAAAATAAATCTTGACCTATCTTATTCTCATATATTTATACCGGAGCATCATGGTAATACCTAACCTTAACTATTTAGTTATATTGAGTAGGAAAGAAATCAAGTCAAGACCATTCACCACATATATTTCTATCCATATCAATTCCTATCATATATATTGAACCATATTATAATATCTATTGAATATCACTGTTGAGTAATCAACTATTGATCTATCAATTCTTAACCTATCGATTCTGATCTATCAACTCTTATCCTTGTCATAGCATTCACTTTAAAGCCTTTAAAGGAAGAAGTAAGAAGAGGTAAGTAGGAATGCTAGTTCTAGATATCATCTATAGGATGGGAGTGTTTGAAGAGAATAAATTCAATATGATAGTTGGTGGAGTTAACTCACTCCTGAATGGAATAGAAGGGTTATCAGGAATACATAATTATATGGTAAAAAAAAGATTATAAGGATGAATTTTGATGATAGATACCACAGAGTAATCCTAATGGAACAAGTAGGCATAGACAATGAATAATATCTCCTAGTTAGATAGAGATACTAAGAATATAATTATAATACAACTGTAATGTTGTATTGATGAAAGCCTTGATTAGCCAACTGGAAACCTAAGCCATAAATAATCAAACGATTATAATGATCATGCTTAAGTCACTAAGAGTGATTGATTATATGATGTATAAGTGACATTGGTGGATAGAACCTAATTAAACCCTAGTATAAATATGTTATCCTAGGATAGTCATAACAAGTCACAATGATATAATGTGAAGTTGAAATATGAATCACTAGAGATAAGTAGAGATAAGGTAGTATGACTAAGTTGATGCTAGAGCAACATTGAGTTATTGAAGTAGTAATATTACTTTTAAAGGATAGTAAGCATTTGAGGAAAGTAGAATTTGATATATACATCTATTGGAGTAATATTAGTAGTGGATGATAAAGGAAGAGTATGAATAAAGTTAGAAGTAACTACTTGTTGGATTGGAGGTTATCATTAGTAGAGTAGTTTGATATAACCAATTATAGATATGAAAAGATTATGAAAAGCTTTAGTGACAAGCTTCTGAGATTTATAAGTGAGATTACAAAGTATATTATGAAGTAAGAGAGTAATCATTCTAATGGACTTGGATTCATAAGAAATATTCCAGAGATGAGAATTATCTCTATGAGGGGATCATATAGAGCTTTAGTGTCAAGATCATTGGAATTACAAATGTATTTAGGAGGAGAAGTAATTAGTAAGAGTATAAGTAGTAAAGATCCTCATGTCAATACATGATGATAGATGTGAAGTAGTAGTATATCTAGGAAAGGAACCCCTCAAGTAGGAAACAAGAATTATGAAGTAGGGAAAGTAGGGATTCCTCAGAAGCTATTAACCAAGACTATAACAATCCATATCAAAGTTCCATGCTTAAGTCATTCCTATAAACCCTAATAGAAAACACAGTACCATGGAACTGTCAAGATCACATTAGAAAGAAATCTCAACATCTCACTCTAACTTATTATATCAATCATAATCATAAACTTAGAAGTAATGTCCTTAAACCTTGATCTTTAACCATATTCATTAAAGAAGATAAGTATATTAAATCCATAACACTTATGGTACGTATTTGTAGCTCAAAACCCTGGCTTAATACATGACACTAAATCATCTTGATCACTTAAGTAATTCTTGCTACAAATCCTTATATGATAAATTCTACCAAGACAATAACCACACTTCAAATGGTAGTGAACCATTAGTTAATAAATTATCCATGCTTAATTTGAAAGTAAACAGGATAGCTATGAATAACACTATTGAGGAAATTGAGTAAAGGAAATTTCAAATTTTAAGAACCCTAGAATTTAAAACCACCATATAATATGGTTGATAAATGGTAGCAAGTATGAATACATTCCATGTATATCAATCACTAACTTAAATCATTATCATTACAATTATCATGGTGAAAACAAAATCATTTTTATAAGGCTTTTGGATAATAAATAAATTCCTAAAACCCTAAATCTTATCTACTTTATTAAATAAATAAATTTCCTTTATATTGATGGATATTGAAATACATCAACATGATTAGGGAAACCAACTAGTATAATGACCTTTGGAATATTTGAAATACTGTTTTAAACATGTGGAAATTCAAATTGAAAACGAATTATTAAAATAGGAAATAGAACAAGGTAAAGGAAAAGTAGTAGCAGGCAATTCTGGCCCACGGCCCATTCATCCTCATGGTTATCAGTCGCCTACGAGCAACCGCAGCAGCATTTCGCTTACTACGCCACAGCCCAGTACCGGCCCAGCCCAATTTACCGTTTCGTCCAGACTATCGTCGTCGTCCACCTCGTACTCGATAACCGAAGCAGCGCGTTGTCGAGAGCGCCGTCGCCGTCATGCCAAGATCCTCGCCGTCGTCACCAGCGGGGGATAAGAATGCCACCGCGATGCTCCTTCTCGTTGTCATCCTCATCCTCTCCCACCCGCCCTCTCTCTCTCTTGATTCTCTCTTGGGGCCGAAAACCTAGCTCATCGGAGCCGCTCGTCATCGCTTTTAGAGACCGCTCCAGGACCAGCCAAGGGTGCTACAAGCTTCGCCATGGTGTGCTTCATCTACATGGTGAAGGAATCGAGCCGGGAAGCCCGTAATCACGTGCATCGACCCTGTCTTCCCGAAGTCCGGCCACCGCTCTCGCCATCGATTCCGGCAACCCCTCACCTCAACAACCGCACCGTCGTGTTCCTGGTGAGTTTGCGCTTCGTCCTAGCCTCTCCGATTCGTCGCTCGCTTGTCGTATGTACCTACCCGTGTGAGCCCAAACCACGTCGTCGTGCAAGCTCGGTGCCAGCGAGGTTCCGGTGACCATTTAGAAGTAGTGCAACCGTAGCTAGGTTTGGCTCATCATCCTCTTTCCAGTGCACCCAACCATGTTGGCTGGAACGTCGTGGTTCGCCGCCGGCGACCACGATCCGGCGGTGGAGACCGCGCTGACGTCATAGTGATGTCACGCTTATGTCATGGTTGACTGGGTCAGCGAGTTGACTGGTCCACTGCCCATGTAGCGTATGACCTTTCTCTGACCCCATCGGTCAGTGACCTAGCGTATATCCAGTCCGTGTTTAAAGAGTAATTCATTGTTTAAAATGTAAATTAAAAATAAATAAATCTTATAAATTCAATATCTTTTGTTTTATAATTCAGAAAAAATATGTTTAATATATGAAAATTTTCAGAAAAATAAAATCTATAATTTAACTTTATTATCAAACATTATTATGTTAACTAATTAAAAAAATGTTATTAAATAAATATTTTATAAGTAATAAAATTTGAAAATTCATATTTTAATATTGGTAAATAAGAAAAATATAAATAATATTCTAATATTATTAGGAAAATAAGAACTAAAATTTAAAACTATAAATATAAAATATAATATCATTTAACCAAATATTTATTATTATTAAGTATTTTATAAAGTCATAAATCTTATAAAAATCATATTTTAAAATTTAAAAATTACAAAAATACTTATAATATATCAAAATGATCACAAAAATAATATCTACATGTTAAAATTATAATCTTTCACTTTTGAGGTAAATAAAAATTAAATACTCCGATAACTTGAAATTTAAATCTATTTCCTTAATTGATAATTCATATAAGGATAAATAAAAATTGCTAATGTTTCTAATATTAAACATCTAAGGCATAATAATAGTATTTGCCTTAAGTATTGATAATATGAATTCCAAATAGTTCAAAACAGTTTAATTACAATTTTTGATAAACTATCATTCCTAAATAAGTGTAGCATTTCCAAAAGGATTCTTATGTATAAAATCCTCATGACGAGGTTTGATCTCGTCAATGCCCATTGTTATGAGCTTGGGTTTTGGAGAAGATGGGGGTGCTGGAGATCGCGGAACGGTTAAGAGACAAGCAACCAGGGGACACGAGATTTACCCAGGTTCAGGCCCCAGGAGGGAAAACCCTACTCCTGCTTGTCTGCTCTTGATTACGGCGGAACCGAAAAGTACAGGGGTGCGCAGATGCAATCTGGTGTGGAGGTGTGTATGCGGTGGAACAAGGATGTCCTCGACGTGCCCTCCTAGCGTTTATATAGAGTTAGGCAGGTATCAGGCACAGATCGAGTCGGTTACAAGTTTAGGGTTTACCCCTTTGAATATTCTATCTGTTCTAGTCTTGCTCTCCAAGGATCCGAAGATGTCATGGGCTTGGGCCACCGAAAAATCTCCATAGGCTGCGTATATTCTTGTGGGCCTTCCTTGGGCTGGACTAGGTATGCTAATGTCGTGTAACCGTAGGGTATAACCATGTCAGTATCCCTCGAGTGTTCAGTCGAATCGTAGATTCGGCTGAGGACTCTTAATCTTTCAGGTGCAGCTGCTTCTATTCATCAGAGAAAAAGAATGATTTTAGTGTGTAGTGATTGTTGATGCGTGTACCTAACTCTCCGAACGGACCAGGGCTAGTTAACTGTCTTAGGACAAAACAACAAGATCTTCTTCAGACTCGAGTCCCTAGACTCGAATCTGGAACAGATGTTGGCGTAATTCGACTTAGGCCGTTGAGGTCTTATAGGAGTCGAATCCCAGTAGTTTTCGAATGATGTACCCAACGCGTCCGTCGGGATTTTCATCGCGCATGTTGGCACGGGTTGTTACTAGTAGAGCACAGTCAGGTGTGTTACCAGGCCATCAGATGGTATCTGTAGGTCTTATCTTTGCGTCGCAGACACAACATCCGAAATTTTATCACCACGAAGGTGTTTCGGGTGGCCAAGGAGAATGTTACTCACTTAGAGTTTGTTGGGGCAAAGTTTCCAAAAGGTTTTTGCATTTTGATCTGAAGGATCGCAGTCGAAGAATTCATAGGGTGCACGACCACCGCTCCCTATGGGAGTAGCCCAAGAGTGTCTGTTCGAGTCATAGACTCGAGCAGAGACTTTAATTTAGTCGTTGTTAGCTTCAGGTCCATAGGACACAAATTTTTCGGGTGCTTGAATCAATCCTCCCTATGGGAGTAGCCCCTGAGTCCGTAGTGGAGTCGTAGACTCGACGTAGGACTCGAAGAATCAATATTGTTGTGCTACCTTAGTCGTTTCTCGGGTGCGCGGCCAGCGCTCCTGATAGGAGTAGCCCCCGAGTAGTTGCTCGAATAGTAGATTTGAGTGAGTACTTTTAGCTGTCATTCGAAGATTTCTAATTGTTGATAGTGTGGTTTTGATGACGTCAGTGCTGACGATCGGTGACCTCAACCATCTGCGGCGCCAGAGGTGATGTGACTGGACGAACTTGGGTCCCACTCTCTGACTTGGAGTTGACTGTTCATGCGCGATGTGGTGAGAATTACGGCGTCTCCTTGATTTCCACGCATAGTGGATGGCGTGTGGGCGACGGTTCACTGCTATGCTGACACGTGGACGGTTGGATCTGATCCTATCATTAGGGCTTCTAGATGAACGGTCCATGTTCATCGTCTTCATCCTTATAACTGCGGAGAAAACAATAGTTTGTTTTCACCCCTAGCCATTTGCTTTCACTGCCTCCACTTTCACGAGCTCATCCTCACGCGCACTGGACGCTCTCCGATCTTTCCCTTCTTCATTCTTGCGCGCACACCGCCGCCGTCGACGCGCCACGATGGTGAAGTTGAAGAAGGCCTCCACCGGAGCAGGCACAAGTGCTGCTGCCGGTGGCAAGAAAGGCGCCACCGCCGCTCATGTCACCGATGGCGGGTGGAGGCACATGGAGACACGCGAGGGCGACCTACGCAAGCTTCATGATGCGGGTTTAATCCCGCAGGATAAGGACGCCGTCAAAATCCTCGGCGACGAGGTAATTCCCCGCCCACCCATAGGGTTTCGGGTGATGTTTGTCGCCTTCATTCTTTGCGGCCTTTCTCTCCCAGTCCACGATTTCTTCGTGGACTGTTATTTTTCTATGGCATTCAACTCCATCATCTTTCGCCCAATTCTCTTCTCCATATCGCCTGCTTTATTACTTTTTGCGAGTGCTAGCTCGGTATCGAGCCGCACTTTGGCCTCTTCCGAAAGCTCTATTCCGTGAAGAGGCAGTCCAGAAATGGCGGGGTCTACCCTCTTGGCGGCTGCGTCATTTCCATCCGTTCTACCGTTGTTTTCTTCTCTTTTTCTATGTCTGAGTCCGTCCAATACTGTCGGAAGAAGTGGTTTTATATATGTGACTCCACAGTGGATGGGCAAGTCTTTGGCCTTGCCCCTTTCGACTCCACCCAGGAGATCTTGAAGAAGAGATCCTAGAAGAATAATATCTTGGAGGGCGAGGTGGAGGAGGTAGAGAAGCTCTACCGTCAGGCGGAGGCCCTCCAGATGGTTGCGGAGAAGGAGGTGAACGGTGTGGATATCATCTGCACCTTCCACAAGCGTTGGGTGCAGCCACTCCAGGCGAGGGCACATCCGATGTTTCTTTACTCTGGTCGTTATGACCCGACGAGAGTTTCAGTTGAGGAGCTCTCCAGGGGGGACCTCGACAGAGTTCTTTGGCCACTGCTGAAGTACAAGTCTAATGAGGACCTTTCGGGTAAGTCGCTGACGCCCCTTTCAGTGCCGCAAGACCAGTTCCGTAGGTGTAGATTTGCGACGTGCGCGTAGCGCTTTTTTGTTCGAGTATTCTTCCTTTTGATATCTTGTACTGATCTTTGATGCCTTTAATGTGAAGGAGTTCAAAGTGGCTGGTATGGTTTCTCCATTTCCCAAAAGGTTTCCGATTGCTCCGGACAACAAAGTCGTGGCCCCTGAGTCCGAGCTTCCGTCGGCACAGTCTCTAACTCAGGATGCACCCGAGGCTAGCGAGGGGCAGACCTGAAAGCGAGCGCGGAGCTTGAGCGAGTCTTCGGATGCCTCGACTCCACCGACGCCTAGGGATCCCTCCTTCCTTGTGCGCCATGGCGAGGATGATGGTGCTTCTTCCGCGCCATTCCCTGCTATGCCTCTACAGGCAGTGGCACCACAGCCGCCGGCGAAGAGGAAGAAGGAAGAGAAGAAAGAGAAGAGGGCGCCACCTGTCTTCGATTTGAGCGACATCGACTCGTAAGTACCTTCGGGTGCCATTCGTTCTTGTTTTGTTCACTTCTTGTCTTCTTGTTTTTGATTGGCATTTTTATTGCAGCCACTCCTCTGAGGGCTCTTTTAATGAGGCCACTCAGGAGGCCGTAGGGGAGTCGAAGCCAATGGCCCCTCCCTCTCAGACGGTGGCCACCTCTAGGGCATTGCTCTGAACCCCTCTTCGCAAGAGGCTCGAGTGATCGTCTCCCAGAAGACTGCACCGAGACCTTCGGAGTCTCCGTCTGAGCATGTAAGTTGTTTTTCTCTTGCTGTAGGGAGAGCCCCCGAGCCCTATTTTTCGGATGACCTGCTGGTCTTGCTTCCTTTCTGTGTGTCTCAGGGGGGAGCCCTCGAGCCTTTTTTTCATGTCGTGTTGTTTGATGTTTTGCTCATTTTTTGGGCGCAGCCCTCGAGCCCTTTTGTGATACTTTGTTTCCTTTCGCAGCCCTTTGTGCACAGTGCGAACCTGCTTGTGCAGTAGCATCTCGCGCTGGAGGCCAGCATGCGGCAACTTCGAGGTACATGCTGAATTGGTCTTGTTCTTTTTCGTCTGCTCGCTTGTCTGTAGCTTGTGTTGCTCATGTATGTTCTTGGTGCCTTTGCAGATGAAAATAACGCTGCCCTTCGCCAGCTTGATGCTCTCAAAAAGAGCCTTGGGCAGGCAGAGAAGAAGGCTCAGGATGCCATGGAGGCAAAGGAGCGCCTTCAGCAGGAGTTGGCTGACGCAGCTGCGGCCAAGGAGCGCCTTCAGCGAGAAGCTTCGGATCGCGAAAAGCAGCTCGCCACTATTGCGGCTGTGCGCGAGAAGAAGGTGACCGAGAAGCTGATGGTTACTGCCAAGGCCAATTCCGGTAAGTGCTTTTGCCTGTCTTTGGTTTTTTGGCTCCTCTGTCTCCATGCCCTTATTCGATTCCTACTTTGTCTTTCTTTTGCTCCAGATGCTTCGGGCATTGCCTTCGATCGTAGTGCCTTGGAGCGCGGGAGCACTTTGGATGATGACACCGCAGCGGTCGAAGACCGCTGCGGTACTGCTGCTGGTTCCCTTGCCAAGGCCAAGGAGATCCTCGGGCGCTTCTACAAGGAGATCGTTCCCAAGGGTGCTGCCCTTGAGGATGTTGAATCTTTGGCGGATGCGCTGTCAGAGGATGCACCTGCGGCCTACAAGCGCAAGCAGAAGGGCATCGGTGCTTCCATGGGGCTGGCCATGGCCATGGCGTTTGGAGTGGAACTAGATATTCCTTAGGTCACGTCCCATATGCCAACAGCTCCTGACGGTTCCGAGGTAGCCTTCGCTCTCTACACTTCTTGTTGTAAGCGGTATGGTCCGAAGCTTATCGACCTGCTGGCGGACTATGCGGCGAGGCAGCAGGGAGAATCCAAGGGCAGGCACTCTGGCTCCGAGGCCACTCCGGATGCAGCTGCTTAGGCTTTGTCGTTGTAGCTCTAGGATAGTTTACCTTCTTTTGTAATGTATACTTTTGGTGATGAACAATTTCTCCTTGTGCCACGCAGTGGATTTTGATGTATATAAATTATGATTCGAGTTGTTGCCCAAAACATGTGTTGTTCATATTCTTGCTTGCTTGCCTTTAGGGTCCTTCTGGTGAGGTTCCCATGAATACTTCGACTGCTCCTCAGCCGCGACCATCTTTGGATGATGCGTCGTAGCTTGTTTTTCTTCGTGACCGCGTCCGCAGTCTTGAGAAGGAGGTACTTGGCGTCCGAGGCCATGCGGATGTGTGGAATTCGAAGGCGGAGCGAGCTACCTCCAGGGAGGAGTATCTGATGGGGGAGCTGCGGCAGTTGGCCGAGCAGCTGCAGTGTAAGTTTTCTTGAGCTGCTGCTCATCTTCGGGTGCGTCTTTCTTGCGTGTCGTCTTACTCTGTGTTGTCTACAGGTGCCAACCTTGTTACAAGGGAGGAGAAGGAACGCGTTGCAGTTCAGATCAACTGCTTGACCCAACAGGATATGGAAGTCGGAGGCTTTTTATGGATGGACCGCGACCGGGCCACTGTCCTTGTGTGATGGGGGAATACCAATCGGGGTACACCCACGAAGCGGAGTCGCCAACTGGATCGAGCCGACTGAAACCTAGCCCTGAGCGGGTCGACTCGCCCAATACGGCGACTAGCGCATGCTGGACCTTGAAGAGTGGCGCCGACTGGAGGCCCAATGTAGCGAATCCAATAGAAAGCCCACCAAAATACTTGTAAACCCTAGCTGGCTGCATATATAAAGCCACCAGGGGCACCCCCATGGCGCCATCTCTCATTAGATCTAATCACCCTCCGCCTACGGCGGCTCCCTTGTAAACCAATCTATGATCATATACTGGATTGATAGCAGGACGTAGCGATCCTCCACCGAGGGGACGTGAACCTGGGTACATCGTGTGCCAATCTCGCTCCCGGATTCTCCTACGTCGCCTTGCTCCCTCTACGTAAGCTACCCCTAGTAGCATCTGCCGTGCAATACCACGACAGTTGGCGCCCACCATGGGGCAAGCGGTGCTTGGAGGGTGATGATCCGGACGGGATCCTCAAATTCTTCAACGGCAAACAGATAGGCTGATCCGCGTCGGCGCTCTGATTTTCTCCATCGATTTCTTGCGACGGCTGATTTCATCATCGCCAATAACTGCGAGTGCTGGCGTGCTGTGCGAGCAGAGAATTGGGGTTGGGAGATGATCCGCATGGTCCAGCCGTCAACAATTAGCACACGCACATGCAGATCTGGACATGCAAAACAGATGCGTGTGTGCGTGCATGATCGGATCCACACGTCCGATTGATTTTAAAGTCGTTCCCCTCTCTCATTAATTATGTTGTTAATTGATTGTTATATTTGGGCCTAATCCTTGCATGTCTATTTGTTGTATGGACGACTGATCCATCTGTGGTTTGTGCTAGAACAAAGAAAATCTTTCAATTAATCGGCGCTGCCGGCACCCTCAACGGCGACCCCCGCTGATCCGAGCGAGCTTTCGAATATTTATCCCACTGTGCACCGGATGCAGCAAATTAATTCCCCACGAGTCGACCTCCGTATCAATAGAGGCTTGTTTTATTTTTATTCATCATCTAATCCTGATTTCTTGATCTGTTGTTACATGTGCACAAAGACGATGAAGAAGGCATGTTTACGCCGTCTTGGATGGACAAAAAGCTGATTGATTATGTTCACACGTCGACCCGTGAGTCGATCCACACGGCAATACTCAGTTGATTTCAGATCAGCTCGGTTCAGCTTAGTTTGCAGGTCTCAACTCGCAAAAAACAAGGCCACCAATGTCAGCTGACCCCAAATCGGTTTTTGATCAGAGGAGCAACGGCAGGAGCGATGCAATCACATGCATCCGATTAGCATAACCAAATCTCTCTGCCCACTCCAGCATATTCTGCTTGCTGCACAAGAAAAATCAAGTCAGCTTAATAGCGGCGGTGCACTATTCGGCCTTCTCTGAAAATTCCGGATGCATGCGAATATAGATGATCAGACTATATGACAGCTGAGATTTTAATTCAATCACACTCGTATTGATTACTTGCCAATTAATAATTTTATTTGTATCTAATCTTCTGCTTGGTACAAATTGGTGCAAGTCAAATTGGACTATGTCTTTCTTTTACAATCAGTTTGTGTAGCCACACGAGCCGCCTTTTTGTGCTATTTCTGTGGAGTTCGCCGACTACGATGGCTCCGGCGTCTCGACCACGACTATTCCAACGCTCGACGGCAACCACGACATCATGAATGATAGACAGTGCATAAGCCACAATGAATTAATTTCTGATGAGTCCATCTTTTTTCTGACATTATTTTTTTTGTTATTCGAATATTTTATCTAATTTAATCTGCATGCATACTGGCTGTATGAATCTTTTGGGAATTAATCCATAAATGCAGAATTGGATCAAAACAGCCTTTATCGCTCATCGCAGACTTTCCACCGTCGCGGACACGCCACCTTCGGTGACTCGCCCGCCGCGAGCTCGCCATGGAAGTGGCCTCGCCATGTTCGACGACTCGCCATGTTCGGCGACCCACAAATCGCCGACTCTCCATGCTACTGGCTAAACGCCGCACGCCTCCGCCAAAGTAGCTCCGTCCGACCAATGGTCGGATCGAGCTCGGTACCACTACTCGCCAAAGCGCGACCTCCGTCCGCCGCGTCGACCCCGTGTCCGCCGCATCGACATCGCCATAACGCGACCTCCGTCCGCCGCGTCGACTTCGCCAAAGCGCGACCATACGTCCGTCGGGTCAAATTTTTCCAGCTAAACGTCGTGCGATCCCGTCCGCTACGTCAAATGCGTACACCGCGCCTACTAAGGGACCTTCATCGTCCGACTTGCCAGAGAGGGTCGCATGTCATGCTGCATGGACCCACCACTGGGTGTCTCTTCTCCCGGGGAAAATCAATTCGCCTTTGTCAACCTTTGAAAGAGCGACTCGCAATGGCCAAGTAGTGCGGACGAGGACTCGCAAACCGAGCCTCGAATCGTCCACGAAAAACGCTAACCGAGAGCCATCATTGGAGTCGCCTAGCTCGACTGGCCTTCCGGGCCAAGACAAATGGTTGTGCTACACAAACAGCACCATGTCCTCCTCAACCTTAGATAGTGCGACTCGCACGGCCAAGTACTGCAGACGAGGACTCGCAACCCGAGCCTCGGATCGTCCAGGAAGAACGCCAAGCCGAGAGCCATCTTTGGAGTCGCCATGCGACTGGCCCACCGGGCCAAGACGAGAGACTCGCTAACAAAAATAGCGCAATCAACATTATCGCGGACTCGCCACACTCGGTGACTCTCCCCTCGCAGACTCGCTATCATCACGGAATCGCCATGCTCGGGGACTCTCCCCTCGCGGACTCGCTATCATCAACAACACGTCACGATCAGTGACTCACCCGCCGTGACCACGCCATCGCGGCCTCTCCATCGCGACCTCACCCTCGCGGACTCGCCATGCTCACGGACTCGCCATGCTAACAGCTAAGTTTTTATACACTCATATATACTATGAGTCCAAAACATATAAGCATCTCCATTCATTCTTCAAAGCCGACCACGCAGTCGCATTTGACCCTTTTCGGGGACCAAAATCATACTTTGGATCGGTTTCAGTTTTGTCTGCTGTTTATTCGCGTCCGTCGAAGTAGTGAGGCTGGGTACCAAAAGGCCGACCTTGTCTCCGGGTTCAACAGTCTGGCATCGTGTCCCTGTTACCCGGCAAGCGTTTGATGCTGGAGGTCTGCCTACTCATGAAAAGACACGCATAAACCTTACATACTGGCCATCGATCCACATAACAAAGTGCATTTTCTTCAACGTCTACAATTTGCACGTTCTTACAAATATTCAATATATTTCATGAATACACCTTATTGCAGTCGTACTTTTTCCTCCTTCTCAGCAAAACGGTGTCTTTCTCACCACTCGCCGTGCTAGGGGACTCGGCGTCCGTCGGTCGCTCGGCCTCGACGCTCGCCGGTCGCTCGACCTCATCACTCGCCGCGCTCGGGGACTCGGCACTCGCTGGTCGCTCGACCTCGCCGCTCGCCGCGCTCGGGGACTCGTCACTCTCCGCGCTTGGGGGCTCAACGCTCGCCGGTCGCTCGACCTCGTCCCTCGCCGCGCTCGGGGACTCGGCGCTCGCCGGTCGCTCGACCTCGTCCCTCGCCGCGCTCGGGAACTCGGCGCCCGTCGATCGCTCGGCCTCGTCACTCGCCGTGCTCGGGGACTCGGCGCTCGCTGGTCGCTCGACCTCGCCGCTCGCCGCGCTCGGGGACTCGTCACTCTCCACGCTCGGGGCTCAACGCTCGCCGGTCGCTCGACCTCGCCCCTCGCCGCGCTCGGGGACTCGGCGCTCGCCGGTCGCTCGACCTCGTCCCTCGCCGCGCTCGGGGACTCGGCGCCCGTCGGTAACTCGACCTCACCACTCGGCACGCTACAGACAGCGTCGCTCGCCGGTCGCTCGGCAGCAACTACTACTATTTTCAGAATATGCATCTCTAAAGAGCCTCAAGTCGCCTCTACAAGCCAACTCGAGCCTCGGGGACTACTCCTAGGCATGCATCGTGTACGCGTGGTTCCACGACCGCGGCTCGCCCTCGTCGACTCGTCACCACGGACTCGCCCTCGCGTACTCAACACGCTTGGGGACTCGCCACCGCGGACTCGCCCTCGCGTACTCAACACGCTCGGGGACTCGCCACCGCGGACTCGCCCTCGCGTACTCGACACGCTCGGGGACTCACCACCGCGGACTCGCCCTCGCATACTCAACACGCTCAGGAACTCGCCACCGCGGACTCGCCCTCGCGTACTCAACGCGCTCGAGGATTCGGCGTGCTACAGACGGCGCCACTCGTCGGTCACCTAACCTCGCCACTCGCCGCGCTCGGGAACTCGACACTCGCCGGTCGCTCGACCTCGCTACTCGCCACGCTTGGGGACTCGGCACGCTCCACGTTCGGGGACTCGCTGCAATTAGCGGCTTCACCAACACCCTGCGTCTTTCGCCAACTGGTCATCACCGACTGGCTCACGCCGACCGCCTCCCGCTTCACGGTTCTTTTCTATGTTCAGGAGCTCGTCGCCGATTCGCCACGACCCATCGTCAAGACTCTCCGTGCCCTACCTCGAGCCCGCGTAGAATCGACAACGCGCTCGGGGACTACTGATGGGGGAATACCAATCGGGGTATACCCACGAAGCGGAGTCGCCAACTGGATCGAGCCGACTGAAACCTAGCCCTGAGTGGGTCGACTCGCCCAATACGGTGACTGGCGCATGCTAGACCTTGAAGAGTGGCGCCGACTGGAGGCCCAATGTAGCGAATCCAATAGAAATCCCACCAAAATACTTGTAAACCCTAGCTGGCCGCATATATAAAGCCACCAGGGGCACCCCCATGGCGCCATCTCTCATTAGATCTAATCTCCCTCAGCCTACGGCGGCTCCCTTGTAAACCAATCTATGATCATATACTGGATTGATAGAAGGACATAGCGATCCTCCACCGAGGGGACGTGAACCTGGGTACATCGTGTGCCAATCTCGCTCCCGAATTCTCCTATGTCGCCTTGCTCCCTCTACGTAAGCTACCCCCAGTAGCATCTGCCATGCAATACCATGACATTGTGACTATGCAGGATCACGCTCATCAGGTGTCACGGGTAATGAGGCAGGTGAAGGTTTCCCTGGCATCAATTCTGCATGTTATGTTCCCCCTTGACGAGGCGCCTACGACTTTATGGGTTTTGCTGGCGAAGTTTCAAGATGTGGGTCATGTCAGGGAATTGGTGCGGCACCAGTTGGTTGCAGGGGTGAAGGCTGCCCTTTCCCTTGTTCGGTTGCATCGTCCAGATGTTAATCTTGTGGCGGTTGCGACTGGGCCGCCCCTTCGACCAGATGGTGGCCTTTGGGATATGCGCCCGCATTACGCGGCTGTTAGGCAGTATGCCGAGGAGATTGTAGATCTTTTTGAGCATCGGGCGCACGTGATTCCTTAGAGTAGGTCGACCCTGTAAAAAGATAGATGTAAAGTTTGTATATATTTCGAGTGGGCTTGTTGTGCCCTTTGTTGTAAAGATTATTTGTATTAGCATGTGGTGATTTGTTGTATGCATGCCCTTTTCGTTAGCCTGATGTGGTCAGCTACTCAGGTTTACATGTGTTATACTCAGTCGACGAAGTCGTGAGGTGAGGCGAAGCCCCCCGAGTGTGTTGTAACACAAAGTAATGTAAGAAAAAGGGATAAATTTTTCGGGCTGAGAAACTTAGCTTTATTCATATCATAATGAGGAGGTACATTGTTTGGCTGAGTAGCCTTATTGAAAGTAAAGAGGGATAGCTAGGGGTAGAAGCATCGCAATTGTGCGACGTTCCATGGGTTAGAGTATGCGACTCCAGACTCCACGTGCCTGAGGCGGTAGGCTCCACCTGGGATGACTTTGGTGACGATGTAGGGTCCTTCCCAGGGTGACTCGAGCTTCTTCGGCCGCTCTTGCTTGATTCGGAGCATGAGGTCTCCTTCGACGAAGGACCTTGGGCGCAGCCGGCGGCTGTGGTAGTTGTGGAGGCTCTGCTGGTAGACCGTCGAGTGAGCCGCGGCGTTGTCATGTGCCTCGTCGAGTGTGTCGACGACGTCTTCGAGTGCCGCCGTCGATTCGGCTTCGCTGTAGGCAACGACCCGTGGGGCCTTATGGCGTACTTCTGCAGGTAGAACGGCTTCGGCTCCATGTACCATGAAGAAGGGCGTGTAGCCTGTTGAGCTGTTTAGCGTTGTGCGCAAGCTCCAGAGGACGGAGGGTAGCTCTTCTACCCAGGCTCCGGCAAGTTGTTCGAGTGGGCTGAGTAGACGTTTCTTGATGCCACCGCCGACGAGGCCGTTGGCCTTTTTGACCTGCCTGTTGGTTTGCGGGTGCGCCACGGAGGCATATGATACAAGGCCTTCGCAGAAGTCCTGGAATTCTTTGGAGATGAAGTTCGACCCGTTGTCCGTGATGATGCTATGCGGCACGCCGAACCTGTAGACTATGGACTCGAAGAACTTGACGGCCGTCTTGCCCTTTTGGTTGGTGACGGGCATTGCTTCGATCCACTTGGTGAACTTGTCGACTGCGACCAGGAGGTAGACGTGGCCTCCTTTCGAAGATTTGGGCAGTTTGTCGATCATGTCGAGGCCCCGGGCCAGGCCAGGGGTATGGGCCTAAGCTCCGATCCTGGTGCGTGTGGTTTATCCGCAAACCTTTGGCAGCCATTGCACCTCTGGACAATGTCCTTGTCATCGTTCATGGCCGTTGGCCAGTAGAACCCAGCTCGCAGGGCTTTGGCGAGGGCGCGACTGCCCGCGTGATGTCCGCAGATGCCCTCGTGGATGTCTTGGAGGATGGTTTTGCCTTCACGGATGGTGACGCACCATTGGAGTACACCCAAAATGATGCGCTTGTATAGCTCGCCATTGATGATGGTGAAGGCCTTGGACCGGCGAGATATGCGCCGGGAATTTTTCAGGTCATCAGGCAGTTTCATGTTTATCAGGTACCGAAGGGACGGTTGTGTCCATATTTATTTGATTGCCATGACCTACATCAGGTTGACCAACGCGACCTCCGTGTCGAGATTTTCGGGTCCCTCCTGTTCTTCGGGTAGCTCATCCCCCGAGTGTCTTGCTTCTTCAGGTGATCCCTTGGGGAACTTCCGTTTGATGGAGGGGACGCAGATTTGCTCGAGGAACACGCCTGGTGGCACCCGTGTGCAGGTGGAGCCGATGTTGGCGAGCCTATCGGCTTCCTCGTTGCTTTCCCTTCCAACGTGCCGAAGCTCGCAACCGCCAAAGTCTCCTTCAAGTGAGTTGTAGAGCGCACGGTACACGGTCATGTTAATGGCGTGTGCGTCGCACTCGTTCATCGTCTGCTGGACGACGTGGTTTGAGTCACCGTAGATGACTAGGCGCGTTGCGTCGCAGATCTTGGCCATCTCCATGCCGTGGATGAGGGCCTCGTATTCGGCTTCGTTGTTGGAGTCCCGAAATTTCATCTGGAGGACGTACTTCATCTTGTTGCCTTGCGGTGACGTCAGTATGACGACGGCTCCTACTCCAGCCTCGCGCTTGGAGCCGTCAAAGTGCATCGTCCATGACTGCGTCATATCCGGGGTGTCCGGCAGCTGCAGCTCCATCCAGTGGACGAGGAAGTCCGGGAGGACCTGAGATTTGATCGCATGGCGCTTCTCGTAGACTATGTCCAGAGGGGATAGCTCGATGCCCCACATGGCTACGTGTCCTATAGCTTCTGGGTTATTCAGGATGCTATTTAGTGGCGCCTCGTTGACGACCATCACCTGATGCTCCTAGAAGTAGTGGCTCAGTCGACGAGCCGTCATGAACACGCCGTAGGCGAGTTTCTGGTAGTGAGGGTACCTTTGTTTTGTTGGGGTCAATACCTCGCTGAGGTAGTAGATTGGGCGTTGGACCCCATGGGTCTTTCCATCTTCGGGTCGTTCAACCACGAGCACGGTGCTGACCACTTGATGCGTGGCTGCTATGTATAGCAGCAGAGGATCATGTTCCTTTGGTGTGACCAGGACGGGCGAGGTGGAGATCAGCCGCTTCAGATCTTCGATTGCGTCGTCTGCATCAGGTTTCCAATCGAACTTTTCTGCTTTGCATAGCAGCTGGTAGAAAGGTAGGGCCTTCTCACCCATGTGGCTGATGAATCTGCTCAGCGTTGCGATGCGCCCAGCTAGCTGCTGGACACCTTTGAGGTTCTTCAGTTTCTCCATGGCCAGTATGGCCCGGATTTTCTTCGGGTTTGCCTCAATCCCTCGCTGGGAGATGAAGTAGCCTAGCAATTGGCCAGATGGGACGCTGAAGGCGCACTTTTCCGGGTTCAGCTTGATCTTGTAGTGACCGAGGTTGTCGAACGTCTCGTAGAGATCGACAATCAGTGTCTTGGCCTCCTTTGTCTTGATGACTATGTCGTCGACATAGACCTGTATGTTGCGGCCGATCTAGCTCTTCAGGCATGCCTGCATGCATCGCTGGTACGTGGCACCTGCGTTCTTCAGCCCGAAGGGCATTGTGTTGTAGCAGAATACTCCGAACGGCGTGATGAACGCCGTTTTCTCCTGATCTTCGACCTTCAGTCAAATCTGATTGTAGCCTAAGTAGGCATCAAGGAAGGAGAGTTTCTCGCATCCTGCAGTCGAATTGATGATCTGATCGATCCGAGGTAGAGGGAAGTGGTACTTCGGGCAGTGTTTGTTGAGCGATGTGAAGTCCACGCACATCCGTAGGATGTCCGTGTCCTTTTTAGGGACCAGCACAGTGTTTGCCAGCCACTCGCTCTCCTTGATATCATGGATTAAGTCGGCGTCGAGCAGTCTGTTGACTTCGACTCCGACGGCTTCGGCCCGTGGCTCGGACAATCGTTGGATGGACTGTTTGACGGGCTTGGCGTCTGGAAACACATTGAGTGCATGCTCGGCGAATTCCCTGGGAACTCCTGGCATGTCCGCAGGACACCAGGCGAAGATTTCCCAGCTCTCACAGAGGAATTCGATGAGCGTGCTTTCCTATGCGGGTAGTGGTCGTTGGCGATCAGCGACGTCTTGGAGGCATCCGTCGGGTGGACCTGCACCTTTTTCGTGTTGATTGTTGAGTCGAACGACATGTCAGGTGTGTTTTGTCTCATGACTGGGGGTGCCCCGTTTTCTGTCACTTCTCGAAGCCTTGTGAGATCCTCCTGCATGCCGAACGACTGGGAGACTCTGTTGAAGTCTCTGTCGCAGTGGTCGGATCGGGTGAAGCTACCTTGGACCGTAATGACGCCTCTAGGCCCTGGCATCTTGAGTAGCAGGTATGCATAGTGCGGTACTACCAGGAACCTTGTGAATGCCACGCGCCCGAGGATGGCGCGGTATTGTGATGGCCAGTCCACCACTTCGAACTCGAGTTGCTCACACCGAAAGTTTTTGGGTTTGCCGAAGATGACATCGAGCCATATCTTTCCCAGGGGGAATATGCCCTTCCCTGGGACTATGTTGTGGAACATTGTGTCGGATTGCTCCAGGCTGCACAGTGGGATCCGCATTGCTGCTAGGGTGCTAGCGAACATCAGGTTGATGCCGCTGCCGTCGTCCATGAAGACGTGGCTCATCTCAAACCCTCTGATCTGCTCTTCAAGCACCAGGGCAGGATGACCTGGGCGAGGGATCTGTCGGGGGTGATCCGAGCGACTGAATGTGATGCAGGACTCCGAACCGCTGAGGTACTCAGGGATGGCAGGTGGTGCGGTCACAGCCAGGCTAACTTGGCGGGTGATCTTCTTTTGCACCCTGTTTGTTGGGCGCCCTTTTTGGATCATCAAGGACCCTTTCGGCACGGGGTACCCGTTTACGTCGTTGTTTTGCACGGGCGCTATTGCGTAATTCGAAGGTCCCATGGGTGGTGGTGGAGGAGCTCCATGGGCGATGTCTCCTGGTGCAGGTGCGTGCCCAAACCCTAGGTTCGGGATCTGCTGTCTCATTTGGGCGAAGCCCTCGCTGAGTTTCTGGAACTCACGGCAGTCCTTGAGCATGTGGCTGGCCTTCTTTTTGCCATCCTCCTTGTTGATGTAGAAGTGGATGGTGCATAGGCCCGACAACTTGTCGTATGCCGACGGTTCATCGTCATGGCCATAGCGCTGCCACGTTTGCGTTGGGCGTCCTCCATCGTGGAAGTTGTTTCCACGGTATCCGCCGCTGCTGCGGTTGTTTTTGTTGCGGCGGTCGGCGTAGCTGGCCGCAACCATGTCGGGTCCGTCGCGATCATCATATACGCGTGATCTTCGCTTGCTATGGCGCTCGCGTCTGCGGCCGTAGTCATCTTCCTCATCCGAGTGTGCTCAGTGGACAGAATCCTCACCATCTGCCCACCTGTTGGCGATGTCCATGAGGTGGTCTAGTGTCTTGGGCTTGACCGCCCAAGTTCTTCCTTGAAGTCCGGGAGTTTGACGCCAGCCTTGAAGGTGTCGATCGTTCTCTCCTCGGAGATGTGTGCCGCGGAGTTCTTGATGTTGGACCAGCATAGTATGTACGAGCGAATGGATTCGCCCGTTCGTTGAGTGCAGGCCCGCATCTCCTTGATCGAGGCTGGCCTCTTGCTGGTGACTTTAAAGTTTCGGATGAAACTGTATGCCAGCTCCTCCTAGCTTCGGATGGAGCCTAAGGACAGGCTGATGAGCCAGATCCGGGATGCGCCTGTCAGCTGCAGCAGAAGGCATTGCAGGGCGGTGTTTTTGTTTCCGCCGTGCATCTTGACGGACGACAGGTGGTCGCTGAGCCACGCCTTAGGGTCCTGCATACCGTCAAACTTCGAAGTGTCCGAAGGAAGCTTGAAATTTCTCGGCATTCGTGTTCGCCGAATAGATCTGCTGAAGCATCAGGCTCCGCAGAGTTCTCCGTCGTCATCCTCTTCAGATTCGGATGAGCACGCACGTTTTGCGTGTGCCTTATCGACCTTGCGCTGAGAGAGGTCGCTTTGAGTGTCGTAGTCGCGGCTGCGACCTCTCGGACTCTTACGTCATCGAGGTAGGTCATGCTATTCTTCCTCCTCTTCGTCTGAGGGTGTGGGGTTGCGGTTCAATCTGAACGTAGCTTTCTTTTTTGGCTCCGCAGGAGCCTCATTGTGGAGCGCAGCTCCGACGAGTCCAAGTCCGGCTAGTGCGGACTTGTGCACAGCTCTCTTCGGGTCCCCTACAAGAGGTGGATGGGACGCGAGATATGTGGTGGCTTCCATGATCGCAGCTTGCGACGTCTTCGGGATGACGTTGTCGTTGGCGTCCATCTCCATGAAGAACGCGTTGAGGGTTCGAGCCACCTCGCGACGTGCAGCGGGATCCATGTTATCTGTGCGAGAGCGATGCTTGTTGGCTTGATTGCCATGCGAGCTGGAGATGCCAGCAGCGGAGAGCGCAGCTCGCCACGCGCTAGACTCTAAGGCCGCTTGCTTGCGTTTATTGAGTACCTCTTGCATCTTCACTTGCTTTTTTATGCTCTTTGATGAGGAGCAGGTGGTATGCCATCAACAGGTCCCGTGAAGCATCCACAGGCAGGACCTTGTTGCCCGCCACGGCTTCGCGTGCCTGGTGCCATCCTTCCTCGTTGAGGTGAATTATTCAATGGCGTCGGGGTCGCCCTCGTTGGGTGGGAGGGATGGTTGCCTCCTGTTTTCTCTGTTTCCACCCTGTGGGTTGGGTGGTGGTACGTGGGCACTCGAACCTGGTGGTTGTTCCACGTCGCTTTGGATGACCACGGCGCACTGGTAGCACCCACGGATTGGATCACTGTTGTCGCAGCTTTCGGATCCAGAACCGTAAGTTCCTTCATCCGACGGGGGGTCGCACAGATCTGAGTTGCAGCTATTGCTGTCATACGACTCATCTGTCAGTGTTGACGTGTGTAGCACGCTGGGATGCGGGGCCCATAAGGCGGGCCTGATCGATGGCAGTGGCACCCACTCTGGGAGGCGGAGAGTGCCAGTTTGTCCCACCTGGAAGAAGAAGCTCCCGAACAGAATCTCGAGTCCATCGCCTACGGGCTCGAAGTCCTTCGTGGTGGCTGGCGAGTGGGTGGTGAAGTCGAAAGCGCCGAAGAGGAGATGGCTCTCCGTCGCCGAGGAGTTGTAGATCGCTTTGGTCGGGATCGTTACGATCGCACAATCAGCTCCCCCGATTCCCATAGACGGCGCCAATTGACGAGGTTTGATCTCGTCAATGCCCATTGTTATGAGCTTGGGTTTTGGAGAAGATGGGGGTGCTGGAGATCGCGGAACGGTTAACAGACAAGCAACCAGGGGACACGAGATTTACCCAGGTTCCGGCCCTCGGAGGGAAAACCCTACTCCTGCTTGTCTGCTCTTGATTATGGCGGAACCGAAAAGTACAGGGGTGCGCAGATGCAATCTGGCGTGGAGGTGTGTATGCGGTGGAAAAAGGATGTCCTCCTCGTCGTGCCCTCCTAGCCTTTATATAGAGTTAGGCAGGTCTCGGGCACAGATCGAGTCGGTTACAAGTTTAGGGTTTACCCCTTTGAATATTCTATCTATTGTAGTCTTGCTCTCCAAGGATCCGAAGATGTCATGGGCTTGGGCCACCCGAAAATCTCCACAGGCCGCGTATATTCTTGTGGGCCTTCCTTGGGATGGACCAGGTAAGATAATGTCGTGTACCCGCAGGGTATAACCATGTCACCTCAAGAATAATATTTTTGACTTAATAAAACTTCTTACTATTTTTTCACTCACAAGTTTATAAATGTATTCAAATCCAAATGTAATTCATAAGTAGTTAAATAATTTTGTTTCCTTGTTTACAAATCATAACCACTAATTTATGAGGAGATACATGATTTTGTTCAATCATAATACCACTCTTGATTAACCTTAAAGAAACATTATGAATTGAACAAATTATAATACCATCTAATGACCAAGATAAATAAGTCTCAACTAATAGTGTGATCATTATTCAAATGAAGTAATTCTTTCTTTCTTGAGAACTATAGTTAGTAAGAAACCTAAAAATGTTAACTTAAATTTTAAGTGCTTTTGGTTAGTTAAGTAAACTTTTATTCAAAAGTTATTCTTTTTAGATACATTATAAAGCAAGACATAAGCATTCCGATGAAATCTCTAAATAATAAACAACCTTAAATACACATCCTTTGGATACATTCCACTCTTGAGAATTCTATTTTTGTGTGTACTTTATTATACTTGCATGTTGTTTCACACACACTCATGCCCAGTTATTTTGATGGCTTCTCCCAGAAGATTCCCAACCCCCAGCTTCCTGGAGAAGCCGGTTCAAAAAATTAGGAGGCTTCCAAAGTGGCTAAGACTAAACTAATTTGTAAGCCTCACAAAATTTTCAACCGGCTTCCCTAGGAAGCTAGGGGTAGGGAAGCTTATTGGAGAAGCCATCGAAATAACTGAGCCTCACAAGCCTTAATAAGAAGCACAAGAGTGAAACTTATCTAAAAGAGCAACACATTTCAAAGAAACCAATTCCTGTTTCCAAACCCTAGATCAACGCTTATTCCGGGGATTCGAGTTTATCAAATTGCATTACATTACTTATGCATAATAGCATCTTGATTCTTTAAACATTAGTCCTTACCAGACCAATGATGTTGTTTTCAGATATTGGATATTTTATTGTCTCGAATACCATGAGTGCATAATCTTGGAATCACAAAAGGCAAGTTCACACTTGATCATGTCCGTTGGTTATTTTATATCAATTATTTTGCAAATCAAGTGTTGTCATCACCTGCATTTCAAAAAGGTCAGAAAACACTATTTTCATAGTAATATGATTATAGGTTATTTACCAAGAGGTAATAACCTACTATGAAAGTTCTGGTGGTAAAGGAACATATTATCTAGGACTTAACAACCAATGTCGCCAGTGATTCTTGCGCCATATATTACACGTTAACCATGAGATTTGGAATGGGATGGAGAAGTCAGCTGTATCTTTTCCCTCTTGCATGTATCTAGATGTGCGGGTCATGGTTGTTATCCTTGTAGTGCGCATTAATTGGGAATTCATAGAGGATATGCAGCATATGGGTGGGAACCCTCAACGTCCCATGATAGTTATGGTATCTGAACGATATGTACTAACTGAAAGTACCGACTTGATACGACTAGAGGGGGGTGAATAGGCGTCTACCCAATTTTAATTTGTTTCTCACTTTTAGGATCAACAAGAAAGAAAGTTATCTAGATGTACAACTAAATGAACAACCTAAATGCGAGATAACTAACAACAACCACAAGAACGGTAAATAGCAAGAAGTAAAGGAAGGGAACGAAGTAACCGGAGCGAGGACACGGAGAAATGATTACCGTAGTTCAGTCCCAAGGAGCTACGTCTACGTTGGAGAGGTGTCGGGGCCACACAAGGTTACCCGAGCGCCACAAAGGCCTCACCTTCTTCTCCGGTGAGCTCCCCCACAAAGGAGGCCTCACAATACACTAACCGGTGACCTTGAAGGCGCCAACCGAAACCTTTACACCAAGGTTGAGGGGGAGGCTCCACAACTCAATTGGAGGCCCTCAACGACACCTCGAAGCTTTACAACACAAGACTTAGCTCCGAGGATGCCCTACACCGTCTAGGGTTTCAAGAAACCCAAGAGCAACAA
Organism: Avena sativa; assembly: GCA_916181665.1. Classification (NCBI taxonomy): domain Eukaryota; kingdom Viridiplantae; phylum Streptophyta; class Magnoliopsida; order Poales; family Poaceae; genus Avena; species Avena sativa. Next base: position 260,715,262 of record OV702284.1, on the reverse strand, counting down.
GATCCACAAAGGATGGGTGGGGGAAATCAAATATTCTTTTGTGGAAGTGTAGATCTAGGTCACCTCCCTCACTTCTCAAAAGATCAAGTCATTTGAGTGGCTAGAGAGAGAGAGATCTAGTGAGGTGAAGCTCTTAATGGAGGAGAGAGAAAAATTCGAAGTGGGTGGGAGGAAGAAGAGGGGTGCCTTAAATAGCCCCCCCCCCCCCCGCACTGAACCGTTTTAGCCCCCGCGACCTCACCGGAAGTTCCCGTGAGAGGCCGGAAGTTCCGCCCAGCCAGGCTCCAACGGTCATCAGACAGTTGACGCACGCTCCAAAAGCTCAACCGGAAGTTCCGGTAAAAACAGACCGAAAGTTCCGGTGAACTTCCGATGCAAGTTCTGACCCAAGTTCCGGCAAATAAAACATTTCAAACAGAAGGTTACTGATCCTTCAGCAGAACTTGGAGCGGAACTAGGGGCGGAAGTTCTGGGTCGCGAGCCGAATCTGACCGGAAGTTCCGGCGTCTGGGCGGAAGTTCCGCTCAGGACTTTCTGTCAGGGCAAGTTCTGATGCAAGTTCCGGCCCAAGTTCCGGCAAATAGAACACTACATACAGTAGGTTACTGATCCACCAGCGGAACTTGGGGCGGAACTAGGATCGGAACAAGGCTCAGATCAACCCGCAGGAAAAGGCCTGAGCGCAACTTCCAGCGCCAGGCCGGAAGTTCCGGTGAGACACAGAAGGCTCCAACAGAACAGAAACACACTCTCTCAAGGAATAGTAGGATGGTTGTGGTGGTGCATATAAGTTTGTGCAAGAACAAGTGATTTCCCACAGCCTTCCGAGATGGACCCCCTCTTAATAGTACGGTGACCTAAAACAACAACCGGAGAGAAACTAGGAGAAAACTAAAGGCCACCGTCTTCATGAGATCCCAAGAGAGCATCCACACAGATTGAAGGAGACATCAACAACGTTTACCCTGAAACTCAAGCGCACAATTAAAACACAAATGGGATTATCATTAACACCAAAAATAGCATGGGAAGATATAGTCCTTTCAATCTCCCCCTTTTTGGTGTTAGATGACAATCCCAAAGATTTGCACAGTATAGAAGCAATCTTTGCAATGGACGGGACAAGCTCCCCCTGTATGTGTGCAAGGTAGAGAAAAAACTCTAAGGACAATACTGACACACATACAAGGAGGCTCCCCCTTCCAATTGCAAAGATAGCACAAGTGCAAGGTACAAGAAAGTATAGAGATCATACCAGACACCAACCAAATGTGGTGGAGACAAAAGGAGTAATAATAACAATAAGAGCTATGAGGCTCCACCACCATATGCATATGCCCATAAGATGACAACAAGAATACCACAAGCACGGCATTGCATAAGATACCACAAAGATACCACATAGTCTCAAACATAACATGGTCCACAAGCACACATAAGTTCACAGACATAAAAGGTCCACAAGCACACAAATAAACTAGAGAGTTCGCGAGCAAGAAAAGATCAAAGGCAAGAACAGGCTCGTGACTCAACCCATGCAAATCCCGTAGACAACCTAATAGACATATTTCTCCCCCTTTGGCATCGAGACACCAAAAAGGAAGAAAAAATCAATCTAATCGTCCTAGCCATGAAAGGGGGGGGAGGAGCAGACTCAGGGACCCAAGGACCCCACTCAGGCGGCGGACCAGTGACCTCCTCCTCAGACTCATCCTCAGACCAGCGGCAGTTGTCGCGAATCCAATCATCCTTGGGAGCAGTGACAGAGCTAGTGACCGGTGAGCTAGGAATGTTGAGAGCTGTCATGATGGCCTTCTGGAGCTGAACATTGTGATGCTGATCTACACACGCCTGATACTCGCGGTCCTGGAGAAAGCAGAAAGTCTTCTTCACCTTCCCAAGCAGCTTCTTTGCCCAAGACGGCTGCCTCTGGAGAGGAGGACCACCAGCACTAGAGCCACCAGGAGCAGAGGAGGGACCACCAGCTTCATCTCGAGCCTTCTGGAGTTCAGCTTCCTTTTCTTCTTGAGAACAAGGCTTTTGGTGCTTACTCACACGCAGCTTCTTATCCTCATGTATGGTGATGTTGTCTTCAGGAAAGCGAGTGTCAGTCGTCTCAAGCCACTTGTGATTGATGAGAGTCTGAATGTAGGGAGCATAGATGCAGGAGCGCTTTTCAATAATAGCCTGCCACATATCTGTGTAGATGAAGTGCATAACATCCATTGACCTGTCAGAGTCACGGCGGAGATAAGTCTGATGCATGAGGTCAACCTGATAGCCATGAAACTGATCAAAGTTGCCAGCCTTGGGAGAGATGGTGTTCAAGTACACCCTACGCACGATGTCATAAACTGGCAGCAGATGATTCACATATCCAACAGAGCCCCACCCTTCAATGTAGAGAGGCTCCAGGACCTCAGGATCAGCAGCTTCGGAGCCGTGAACACGCCAACCATTTGCCCCATTGCCAGGCTGGAGGGGATAGCCAAGAAGCTCGGCAAACTCAGACCAAGTGGCGGTAAGAAACACTCCCCTAGTCATCCACTTCAACACACCTTCAGTAGATGACTGCATGTGAATAAACAGAGTAGAGTAAAACTGAGCAATAGCAACCACATCAAAGTTCTGACGGTGCTCCATGACGGGAATCAGCCCAAACTTCTGGCAAATATCAAGAGCCTCGCCAAAGTATGCATGCTTCTCTTCCATGTGAGTCACATTGATGTACTTTTGAGGAGCAACCACGAACTTATTCTTCATTGCATAGATCTCAGCAAATATTTGTTCCTAACGGCAGTTGTGGAAGTGAGGATCCAAGCAAAGACAGTCACGAGACACGAGGTAGGGATCCGTACGCCTGAATGCAGAGTAAGCTTTCTGAGACCATTTGGAGATTTTGGCTTTGGTCTTGTCTGGCCCAGCAGCAGTGGCCTTCTGAGAAAGAGCAGGCCTCTTTCCTTCAGCAGCAGCAGCACGGCGAGCAGCAGCAGCCTTCTGACGGCTAGTCTGAGTAGTTGGACGCACAACCTCAACATCTTCTTCATCAATCTCAGGAGGAATGTCAGAGGATGGTCGACGGACACGCTTGCCTTGGCGGGTACCACCTTGCCCTGAGAAGAAAGCACAAGAATAGGGAGGGAAGGTGGGGTAAGTGCACAAGTTCGGAAGAGGAAACAAAAGAAATAGATTGGAAAAATACAATTAGGAAAAAGTTGCATTGTCGCCGGAACTTCCGCTGAATCGCAGGAACTTCCGGTGAAAATGGTCCACCGGAAGTTCCGGTCGTGGCTCACCGGAAGTTCTGGTGAGACCACGAACTGACGTTTCCAAACAGCAGTTCACTAGATCTAGATCTATAAGCCACAAGTGCAAAGATTTTCAGGAGTGTATTGGACCAATCTACTCTAGCATGATACCCTAGGCCTACCAAGATCTCCCAACAAGTTCTAGCCAAAGAACTAGCCTAGACATGGTGTGCCCTAACTCAAGCCATGGTGAGAGAGCAAGATCTCCATTAATGGAGGGAGTTGAGGGCAAATACCGGAGTCCATGGCGGGAGATCGAGGTGGGGAAGGTTCCCACGGAGCAGATCTGCGGAGGAGTGGCCGGAGACGAAGGGGTCGGAGCACCTTCGCGGAGAGGACTTGGCCGGCGGCTGCTCAAAATAGAAGATGGGTCTTGGGGGAAAAGGAAGAAGATCCCGTTTTCCCCCAGGGCCCGCCTTATATAGGACAGGGAACACCACCAGAATTTCCGGTCAGGGACCGGAAGTTCTGGGTCAGGCTGAAAAAATTCCAGGTCAGCAGGTGGTTCAGACGAACAACCAGCTGACCGGAAGTTCTAGCAGCTGACCGGAAGTTCCGGTGATGCCAAAAAGACCTTCTCAGGTTTAGAAGATAACAAGGAAGAACTTGTGCAGGGAATAGAGAGGGCTTGAGGAAAGGAAAGGCTTAGGATAGAGAGCTCAAACTGTGAAGAACCAAAGCCAACAAAAACCAACAAAAACACAAAAAGGTCAAAGACACAAATAAAAACGGGTCGGTGGCCGAGGCCACCTTATATAAGAGTAAATGGCTTGACACCGCGAAGATATATCTTGGGTTCATTACCAACACTTATCATGAAGCTCAAATGGTCTCCTTTAGAGACTATAGAGTATGAAAACTTTAATGTGCGCATAATAGGGATAACGTTTGTTCATAAGAGGAACTACACTCCCCCTAAATCCATGCCTACATCCAAACAAGATACACATTGAGACGCGGGTAGGTGTGCAAGGTACTCAAGCAACATTGCTCGAATCAATGATATTTAGCTCATGCCTTAACTCCCAGAACCTTGCTTCATCAAGAGGCTTCATGAAAAGATCCGCAAGATTTGCCTTGGTGGGAACATACTCCAAAGAAATGTCTCCTCTAGCAACATGGTCCCGAATGAAATGATGACGAATCTCAATGTGCTTGTTCCAGTTGTGTTGCACGGGATTGTGAGCAATAGCAATGGCACTCTCATTGTCATAAAGAAGAGGCACCTTGCCAAAAGATAGTCCAAGATCCTTCAAAGTTTGCTTCATCCATAGCAATTGAGCACAACAGCTTGCGACAGAGATGTACTCAGCTTCGGCAGTGGACATAGACACACAGTTCTGCTTCTTCAAGGACCAACAAACCAAAGATCTTCCTAGAAACTGACAAGCTCCGGAGGTTGACTTTCTTCCCACTTTGTCACCAGCCCAGTCCGAGTCCGCGTAACCAATAAGATCAAAGCTGGCTCCCTTGGGGTACCACAACCCAAAGTTTGGGGTATGAACTAGATATCGAAATATTCTCTTGACCGCCACCATGTGACTTTCCTTTGGTGCGGCTTGAAATCTTGCACACATACCCACACTCAACATAATATCCGGTCGGGATGCACAAAGATAGAGCAAAGAACCAATCATAGAACGATAGAATTTTTGATCCACCTCCTTACCCTTGGGATCGAGATCAAGATTAACCTTAGTTGGCATGGGAGTCTTGGCACCTTTAACTTGATCAAACTTGAACTTCTTGAGCATGTCTTGGATGTACTTGGCTTGGTTGATGAAAGTCCCTTTCCTCAATTGCTTGACTTCAAACCCAAGGAAAAACTTCAACTCCCCCATCATGGACATCTGAAGCGACCGGTCATGAGCTTGGCAAAATCCTCATTAAAAGTTTTGTTAATAGACCCAAAGATAATGTCATCAACATAGATTTGGCATACGAACAAGTGGCCTCCAACTTTCTTAGTAAAAAGAGTGGGATCAATAAGGCCCACTTCGAAGCCACGGTCTAACAAGAGCTCCCTAAGGCAATCATACCACACACGTGGGGCTTGCTTGAGACCATAGAGTGCCTTATTGAGCTTGTAGACATGGTTCGGAAAAAGTGGATCCTCAAAGCCCGGAGGTTGCTTGACATATACCAACTCTTTCAAAGGACCATTAAGAAAAGCACTCTTAACATCCATTTGATGCAACTTAAAGTTATGATGAGTAGCAAAAGCAAGAAGCATACGAATGGATTCAAGGCGAGCAACGGGGGCATAAGTCTCATCGTAGTCGATGCCCTCAACTTGTAAGTATCCTTGGGCAACTAACCTTGCCTTGTTGCGCACGACAATTCCGTTCGCATCACACTTGTTCTTGAAGACCCACTTGGTTCCAATTACATTTTGACAATCTTTGGGCCGCTCAACCAATGTCCAAACATTGTTCCTCTTGAAGTTGTGAAGTTCTTCGTTCATAGCATCAAGCCAATCATCATCTTAAAGAGCTTCAAAGACTTTCTATGGTTCCACAAGAGAGATAAACACATGGTGAGAGCTAAAGGAAGCTAGTTGCCTCCTAGTAGTGGAACCTTTATTGAAATCTCCATAAACATTATCAAGGATATGGCCATCTCGAACAAGCTTGGCGAGATGATAGGCTTGACGGCGGGCTTGTGCTTCAACACGAGATTCTTGAGCTACCACTTGGTCATTGCCACCAATTGAGCCGCCGCCTTGACTATAAGCACGAACACGAGGGTCATCTTCATCAATTTCCACTTCGGGGGGGTCATCATTTGGAGTGGAGCCTTGAGGATCATTGACTTGCTCTTGATCTTGACAAGCTTGACCTTGGGGAGAGCCGTGACCTTGAGGAGGAGCCCCATCTTGGGGAGGTTGATGAGGTTGATGAAGAGCTTGTCCGTGGGAGGTGCCTTGAGGAGGAGCCCCATCGTGGGGAGGTTGATGTTGTTGATGAAGAGCTTGATCTTTGGAGCTTGGAGAGTCATGAGCATGGGAAGATTCGGAAGAGATTGAGGGAGCTTGTTCCAAAAAAGTAGTTCCTTGAGGGGCAAGATGATCTTGTGAAAGTGAGGGCTCCACTTGAGTAGAGCTTGGTCCTTCTCCTTCGTCCACAAGGGGATCCTCAATGGGGAGGTGGAAACCCACACCCATTCTTCTTATGGCCTTAGGAGGAATTTCATCACTTGGATCACAAACACCATCTTGCCTAACAAGAGACTCATGATTTTCATCAAACTTCACATTGCTCGTCTCTTCAACTCTTCCATTGGCTTTGTTGTAGACTATATAAGCATGGGACTGATTTGAGTAACCAACAAAAATTCCTTCTTGAGCCTTGGATTCAAACTTGGACAAACAAACTCCTTTCTTGAGAATGTATCACTTGCAACCAAACACCCGAAAGTAGCTAACATTTGGCTTTTTCCCGGTGAGGAGTTCATAGGGGGTCTTGTTCTTTTTCTTGCGGAGATAAAGCCGGTTGGTTGCATGGAAAGCGGTGGAGATGGCTTCGGCCCAAAAGTTGTATGGAGACTTGAACTCAGCTAGCATAGATCGAGCCACATCCATCAAAGTGCGATTCTTCCTTTTGGCAACCCCGTTTTGTTGAGGGGTATAGGGAGTGGAGTATTGATTCTTGATTCCTTCATCACTAAGTAGCTCATCCAAGGTATAGTTTTTGAACTCGGTGCCATTCTCACTTCAAATTGAGAGAATAGTTGCATTGTGCTTCCGTTGAACCTCATTAGCAAAATCGATGACGGTTTGTTGAGTCTCACTCTTGTACTTGAAAAAGAACACCCAAGTGTATCTTGAGAAATCATCCATAATAACCAAGCAATACTTCTTGCCTCCAAGGCTATCATGAGAGGGTGGACCAAAAAGGTCCATATGCAAGAGCTCCAAACACCTCTCGGTGGTGGTTTGATTGAGTGCTTTGTGAGGATTTTCATGCATCTTCCCTTCAATACAAGCCCTGCAAACACGATCTTTGGCAAAAGAAACATCGTTAATTCCAAGGATGTGGCCCTCGGAGTGAAGACTTTGCAAAGTTCTCATGTTAACATGGGCTAGGCGGCGATGCCACAACCAGCCCTTGTCGGCTTTAGCATAGAGACATAGAGCATGAGGAGTAGTGGTCCCTGAAAAGTCCACCACATACAAGTCATGCTCTACATATCCTACAAAAGCCACCTTGAGAGACTTTCTCCACATGAGGACCACGGTATGAGCATTAAAGAATGAAGAAAGACCCATAAGATCAAGAGCACGAACTGAGAGTAAGTTGTAACCAAGAGTTTTGACAAGCATGACGTCAACCAAGGATACATCCAGGGTTACCACCACTTTGCCAAAACCCAAAACCTGAGAGCTTGTTTTGTCACCGTAGGAGACCATGGTGTTGGCAATATTGGGCCTCATCTCGGTCATGATAGACTTGCTTCCGGTCATATGACTCGTGGCACCACTATCAAGCACCCATTTGATCCATCGGAAGCATAGTCCTACCAGAAAATCAATCTTTGGTTTTAGGTACCCATTTTGCAATGGGTCCCCTTTTGTTAGTAACAAGAGTCTTTGGCACCCAAATGGCCCAATGATAATCATGCGTGTAAGAAGTTCCCACATATCTAGCATATACATGACCATCATATTATTTGCAAAGAATATAAGAGGGATTGTTCTTTTTGGCAAAGTTGTCACTTTGCAATAGGGTTAGGCCATTAGAAGCCCCTTGAGCCATGCCCTTGTTCTTTTTCTTCTTGTTGTTCTTCCTCTTCTTCTTCTTAGTCTTGGAAAGTTGATCCTTCAACACCTTGACTTCCTCTATGAGATGCTCATGCTTGCAACAAGGGTTAGGAGTGCTAGACAAGTCTATAATTTGCACAGCGGAAGACTTAGCATGATCACAAGTTAATTGAGTTTGAAGTTGTTCATGGCTTCAAAAAGATTTGAGAATTTGCCCTCCAAGGCTTTGTGTTCCTCTTTGAGTTTCTCAAGATCCTTTTGAGTCCTATCATGACCACCCACAAACTCAACTTTTTCTTTCTTAAGCACCTTAACCAAAGCAAGAGCATGATCACGTTCTTTAATTATAGAGCACAAGGTGTTGTTATGATCATCTACAAGCTTAGACACATTTTCTTCAAGATTAATTCTCATATTTTTTTCATCCTCAAGACTTTGAGTGAGAGAAGCAATTTCATCGGCGACATCTCTTTCAGTTTTACTTAGCAAGTCAAGAAGTTCTTCCTTTTCATCTAAAGCATCCCTAGTATTGTCAAGTTGTGCAAGCAAGGACTCAAAGCAAGTTTTAGTTTCTTCATCCAAGGTAGCAACAAATTCACACATGTCAATCACCTCTTTCTTCACCTCTAGACCAACAAGATCAAGAGAGGAATGCTCACTAGAGATAGGTTGAGGAGTGGGTTTTGGTGTTACCTCGGTGGCCTTGTCCATGAAGCACTTTTGGTTGGAGGAGATGACATTTTCATTTGGTGAGTCGAAGAGGGATAGACGTGGAGTCGAGGTAGTGGCAATAGCAGCAACTCCCACAATCTCTCCACCGTGAACTTCATCATCATCATCTTCATCCATGCTCGAAAGGTATTCTTCGTGGACCACTATTGCTCGTTCCTTGTTGGCGACGTTCTTGACGACGTAGTTCTTGTTCAAGGGATGAGGAGGCCTTGACTTGATCTTGCGAATGAGATGACCACCATTGTCTTCACGGTTCTCAAAGGGACACTTGGCCACGAAGTGACTCTTGTCGTTGCAATTGTAGCATGACCTTGCCTTGGGAGACTTGTTGGGTGAGTTGAATCTTGAGTTGTCCCTTGATCTTGACTTCAACCCGGACTTGTTCCAAAAGGCCCTTGAAGAGAGAGCAAGATGTACGTTGAAGGCACACTTGAGATCCTCTTGAGACCACTCACTTGATGTATCATCATCATCAACTTCAATAGCCTTGGCCTTCAAAGCAAGATTCACTTTGGTTGACCCAATGGCCCTAGCACGAGCGGACTCCACATTATTCTTGGCAATAGTCATGGTAATTACTTCGCTCAAGACTTCTTGGGAGGTATGAGGTGGAAGTTGGTTCTTCCCTTGATTGAGTTGAGCTTTTGTTCTTCAAACGGAAGGAGATCTTGAATGAACTTCCTCTTCATAAACTTGTCATTAACATAGTTGGCACCAAGGTCCCTCATAGTGGAACAAAGGACTTTGAGGCGCCTATACATGTCTTCGGGGGTCTCATCATCTTGCATTGCTAAACCATCGCACTCGTTGTTGATTTCATCAAACTTGGAGCTTTGGATGCTTGCATTCCCAACAAAGAGCTCGGTGAGTTGATCCCAAGCTCCCTTGGCGGTGTCGAATTGGCGAATGTGAGAAAAGTCCTTTGGAGTCAAAGCCTTTTGAATCATCCCCAAAGCTGTGGCATTGAGTTGCTTGTCCACTACTTCACCTCGTGTCAACTTCTTTGGGTCATATGGAGAGAATCCATCCTCCACAATCCTCATTAACTCAATAGAAGAGCTGGAAATATGTGAGCGCATTAGATATTGCCAATTGGCGAAATTAGAAGTATCTAGCATGGGTGGTGCTCCTTGAGGAATGATGTGTGGCATGGGAATGGGTGGATCCGGAGAGTACTTAGGCGGTGGGGGTACCGCCGAATAGTCCTTTCCTCCATTTTCCTCTTTGGAAGTTGGGTTCTCGGGCTCCTCGGTGTTCTCACTTGGATCCTTGGTAGAGTTTTGAGCAACAAAACCAAGTCCCAAGCGAGTGGTGACAGCCGCGGGAGTCACCCCGGGGGCGGTTGTAGGGGTTCGTAGCATGGAAAACAAAAAATTTCTATCGCATACAAACAAACAAGCCAAGATCTATCTACTAGATTGTAGCAACGAGTCGATGGTATAACTTACCCTCGAAGATTCCAAAGCGTTTAACGAGAGCGGATTCTCGTGGGTGATGTAGTCGTACTCTTTCTGATCTCAAGATCGCGTAGACGATCCTTCCGGCGCCACGTTCCGGCAGCGCTCCCGCAGTCGGTCACACGTTCGGTACTCGACGAAGACCTTCCTCTCCCTTGTTCCAGCAGGCAGCGGAGGTTGTAGCACTCTCCTCGCGATTCCGGCAGCACAACGGCGTGGTACCGGAAGTAGAGGGGAAATCCCGCAGGGCTTCGCCTTAAGCCGGTGCGAGTATGGTGGAGCTTATGAGAGAGGCTATTAGTGGTCTAGTAATTAGACACACCAATTAGAAGGCTCTAAACCAATTAGAAGGCTCTAAACCGCTTGCTAAAGCAATTAGAAGCTCTAAACCAAAATGGCTCTAAACCGGAGATTTAGAGGTGGAAACTTGTGTGTCTAGGAGGGGAGCCCTGCCCCTCCTTTTATAGATGGGGAGGCGCGGCCAGGGGAGGGGAGTCCCTCCCCAAGTCGGCCTTGGGTGGCGCGCCGGCTTGGGGAGGAGACTCCTCCCTCAAGTCGGTTCCCAACTCCTCTTTCTTGTTTCCCACAGTTTCTTGTTTTAGCCGTTTGACTTTCAAACTGGACATTTGACTTTTCTGTTTTAGGATTCAATTTAATCCTTTATTAGGGACAGCAAGAACACTTAGTACATGATGCAATCATTCCAATATGTAATGACACATTCATGTACCCTTCCCCCCCCCCCCCCCCGGAGTGCCGGACAATCCGGAACCTTCTAGAACATTCCCGATGAAAACACCGGAATCATTCCGCTACTCCGAAATGGGACTTTCCTTATATGAATCTTATTCTCCGGACCATTCCGGATCACCTCGTGATATCCCGGATCCCATCCGAGACTCCGAACAACATTCGGTCTCTTTCTCATAATACCATAACTACTCAAAACAACGTCGAATCCTTAAGTGTGTCTCCCTACGGTTCGTGAATTATGCGGACATGATCGAGACACTTCTCCGAACAATAACCAATAGAGGAATCTGGAAATTCATATGGCTCCCACATATTTCTACGGTTACTTTGCGATCGAATGAACCACTTACATACGATACCAATTTCCCTTTGTCTCACGATATGTTACTTATCCGAGGTTATGATCGTCGGTATCTCCGCATACCTAGTTCAACCTCGTTACTGATAAGTACTCTTTTCTCGTTCCCGTGATATGTGATCCCTTGTGACCAAGTCACATGCTTGCAAGCTAATTGGATGACATTCCACCGAGAGGGCCTAGAGTATATCTATCCGTCATGTGGATGGACAAATCCCACTCTTGATCCATGTGTCTCAACCAATACTTTCCAAACACTCAATGCCACCTTTATAACCACCCAGTTACGGTGTGGTGTTTGATGTCATCAAAGCATCCATCCGGTAAAGGTGATATGCATGATCTCATGGTCGAAGGAATCAGGTTACTATGTATCAGAAAGCATATAGCAATTGAACTATTGAAATGACTTGATCTTTATGCTACGCTTGTCTATAGGAGTATGTCCACCATATCATTCTCCTAACGATATGATCTTGTTGTTGATAACATCTCAATGTTCATGATAGGGAAACCACAATCATTAATCAACCAACAAGCTAGTGAAGTATAGAGGCTATACTAGGGACTTCAAATTAAGTTTACAAATCACACAAGTATTAATGGTTTCCTTGTTAATACTATTATAGCATGAATGTAAACATTTATCATAAACACAAAGATATAATAATAACTACATTTATTATTGCCTCTAGGGCATATCTCCAACAGTCTCCCACTTGCACTAGAGTCATCTAATCTAGATTACATGGTAATATACCGAACACCCATGGCAGTTTGGTGTTGGTCATGTTTTGCCCTCGGGAGAGGTTTAGTCAACGGATCCGCCACATTCAGATCTGTGTGTACTTTGCAAATCTTTATATCCCCATCCTGGATATGTTCTCGAATAGCGTGAAAACGTAGCTTGATATGCTTCAGCTTCTTGTGTGACCTTGGTTCTTGCGCATTGGCTATGGCGCCCATGTTATCACAGTAGATAGACATTGGGTCCAGCGCACTAGGAACCACACCCAGCTCTGTAATGAACTCTTTCATCCATATCGCTTCTTGTGAAGCCTCCGAAGCAGCCATGTATTCCGATTCAGTTGAAGATCTCGCCACAACGCTTTGCTTTGCACTCCTCCAGCTAACTGCTGCACCATTCAAAATAAATACGTATCCGGATTGTGATTTAGAATCATCTGGATCGGTGTTCCAACTAGCATCGGTGTAACCATTAACAACGAGTTGTTCATCACCTCCATAAGAAAGAACCATATCCTTAGTTCTTCTCAAGTACTTAAGGATGTTTTTGACCGCTGTCCAATGATCCACTCCTGGATCACTTTGATATCTGCTAGTTAGACTAACAGCATATGTGATGTCGGGTCTAGTACATAGCATGGCATACATTAGAGATCCTATGGCTGAGGCATAGGGAGTCTTACTCATCCTTTCTCTATCTTCTGCCGATGTCAGACTTTGAGTTTTACTCAAGGTCGTATTGGGCAACATGGGCAAGAACCCTTTCTTGCTTTCTTCCATTCCAAACCTCTTTAGAACTTTGTCCAAATATGTACTCTGTGACAATGATATTTGGCGTTTCGATCTATCTCTATAAATCTTTATGCCTAATATGTAAGCTGCTTCGCCAAGATCCTTCATTGAAAAACTATTATTCAAATATTCCTTGACACTATTAAGAAGGTCTACATCATTCCCAATCAACAATATGTCATCCACATACAGTATTAAGAATGCTACAGAGCTCCCACTCACTTTCTTGTAAATACAAGCTTCTCCATAAGTTTGTATAAAACCAAAACTTTTGATTACCTTATCAAAACGTTGATTCCAACTTCGGGATGCTTGCTTCAATCCATAGATGGACCGTTGAAGTTTGCATACCTTGTTAGCATCTTTAGGATCGACAAAACCTTTGGGTTGCATCATATACAACTCTTCATCAATGTCTCCATTGAGGAATGTTGTTTTGACATCCATCTGCCATATCTCATAATCATAATATGCAGCGATTGCTAACATAATCCTCACAGACTTTAGCTTCGCTACCGGTGAGAAAGTCTCATCGTAGTCAACTCCTTGAATTTGTCGAAACCCTTTTGCGACAAGTCGAGCTTTATAGACAGTAACATTACCATCAGCATCTGTTTTCTTCTTGAAAATCCATTTGTTCTCGACAGCCTTCCGGCCATCCGGTAAGTCCACCAAAGTCCATACTTGGTTTTCGTACATGGATCCAATCTCGGATTTCATGGCTTCTTGCCATTTATTGGAATCTGGGCTCATCATCGCTTCCTCATATGTCTCGGGGTCATCGGTGTTGTCCACTACCATGACATTCATAACGGAATCATACCAATCTGGAGTGGTACGAGTTCTCGTTGACCTCCGAGGCTCTGTAGCAACTTCAACCGAAGTTTCATGATCACCATCATTAGCTTCCTCTCTTATTGGTGCAGGCACCACAGGAACTTCTTCCGGTGCTGCGCTACTCGCAATTTCGAGAGAAGGTTCGACAACCTCGTCGAGTTCTACTTTCCTTCCAGTCACTTCTTTCGAGAGAAATTCCTTCTCTAGAAAGGATCCATTCTTGGCAACGAATGTTTTGCCTTCGGATCTATGATAGAAGGTATACCCAATAGTTTCCTTCGGGTATCCTATGAAGACGCATTTTTCCGCTTTGGGTTCAAGCTTGTCCGTCTGTAACTTCTTTACATAGGCTTCGCATCCCCAAACTTTAAGGAACGACAATTTAGGTTTCTTCCCAAACCATAATTCATACGGTGTCGTTTCAACGGATTTAGACGGTGCCCTATTTAAAGTGAACGCGGCTGTTTCTAATGCATAACCCCAAAATGATAGCGGTAAATCTGTAAGTGACATCATAGAACGAACCATATCTAAGAGAGTTCGATTACGACGTTCGGACACACCATTACGCTGTGGTGTTCCCGGCGGTGTCAATTGTGAAAGTATTCCGCATTTCTTCAAATGCTCGCCAAACTCGTAACTTAGATATTCACCTCCACGATCAGAACGTAGAAATTTAATCTTCTTGTTACGTTGATTCTCTACCTCACTTTGAAACTCCTTAAACTTCTCGAAAGTTTCGGACTTATGTTTCATGAAATAGATATACCCATATCTACTCAAGTCATCCGTGAAGGTAAGAACATAACGATAACCACCGCGCGATGCTACACTCATTGGACCACACACATCGGTATGTATGATTTCCAATAAGTCCGTAGCTCGCTCCATCATACCAGAAAATGGAGTCTTAGTCATTTTACCCATCAGACATGCTTCGCATCTTTCAAGTGATTCAAAATCAAGTGATTCAAGAAGTCCATCGGAATGGAGTTTCTTCATACGTTTCACTCCGATGTGACCAAGACGACAGTGCCACATATAGGTCGAATTATCGCTTGATTTCAAACGTTTAGCCTCAATGTTGTTGATATGTGTATTTCCACTATCGAGATTCAATAAGAATAGACCATCTATCAAAGGTGCATGTGCATAAAACATATTACTCATATAAATAGAATAACCATTATTCTCGGATTTAAACAAGTAACCGTCTTGCAATAAACAAGATCCTGATATAATGTTCATGCTCAACGCAGGCACCAAATAACAATTATTTAAGTATAAAACTAATCCCGATGGTAGATGAAGGGGTAGCGTGCCGACCGCGATCACATCAACCTTTGATCCGTTTCCTACGCGCATCGTCACCTCGTTCTTCGCTAGCTTCCGTTTATTCTATAGCACCTGTTTCGAGTTACAAATATGAGCAACCGAACCAGTATCAAATACCCAGGCACTACTACGAGTACTAGTGAGATACACATCAATAACATGTATCTCAGATATACCTTTCTTCTTGATGTTGCCGTTCTTCAAATCCGCCAAGTACTTTGGGCAATTCCGCTTCCAGTGACCTACTCCCTTGCAGTAAAAGCACTCAGTATCAGGCTTAGGTCCAGCCCTGGTCTTCTTCGTCGGCGTGGTAGCTTTCTTACCACCCTTCTTGAAGTGTCCCTTTTGCTTAGACTTGCCTTTCTTGAATTTGGTGGTCTTATTGACCAACAACACTTGGTGCTCTTTCTTGATCTCCACTTCTGCAGATTTTAACATGGCAAAGAGTTCTGGCAACGTCTTGTTCATGTTCTGCATGTTGTAGTTCATCACAAAGTTCTTGTAACTTGGTGGTAGTGATTGGAGGACACGGTAAATCCCCAAAGCATTAGGAATCACAATACCCAAGCTTTGAAGTTTGTTTGCGTGCCCAGACATCTTAAGCACATGCTCACTGACGGAGCTGCCCTCTTCCATCTTGCAGTTAAAGAACTTTTCAGAAGCTTCATAACTTTCAATTGCCGCATGAGTCTCAAAAATTAATTTGAGATCCTCGACAATATCATATGGGTCTGAAACCTCAAACCTTTTCTGAAGCTCCGATTCCAAACCATACAAGATAGCACACTGAACTATGGAGTACTGATTCTTCCGAGCAAAGTAAACATTCTTTACTTCATCGGGAGCATCAGCTGCAGGTGGGTCACCCAGCGGTGCATCCAGCACATAGGTCAAATTACCAGCTGTGAGGACAATCCTCAAATTGCGGAACCAATCCGCGAAGTTGCTTCCATTGTTTTTCAACTTTTCTTTCTCTAGGAACGCATTAAAATTGATGGTAGGGGCTGCCATTGATCTACAACATATTTGCAATAGTTTAGACTAAGTTTATGACAAATTGAGTTCAAATTAATAATAAAATTAAACTAGGTGAACTCCCACTCAAAACAATATCCCTCACATTGTTTTAGTGATCACATGAACCAAATCCACCATATCAACACCGATCATCACGAGAGTTGACATAGTTTCAATGGCGAACAATCGACATGTTCATCACATCTACTATATGATTCATGCTTTACCTTTCGGTGATCCGTGTTCCGAGACCATGTCTGTACATGCTAGGCTCGTCAAGATCAAACCTTAGTTTCTGCATGAGCAAATCTGGCTTGCTCACGTTGTATACACTTGCAGAATCTAACACACCCGATCATCACGTGGTGCTTCGAAACAACAAGCTTTAGCAACGGTGCTAACTAAGGGTGAACACTTTATGATTTGAAATTGATGTGCATGAGGGATCATCTTATAATGCTACCGTCGTCTACTAAGCAAAACAAGATGCATAAAGGATTAACATCACATGCAATTCAATATATATGTGATATGATATGGCCTTTCTTCTTTGTGCTTCCGATCTCCATCTTCAAGCACGAACATGATCTCCATCATCAAGCACGAACATGATCTCCATCATCACCGGCATTGCATCAAGGTCAATGACGCTTCTCCATGGTTGTCGTCCACCGGCTTCAACTATTACAACTACTTTGAATAGACACGCGGGTCTTAACATAAATTAAAGACAACCATATGGCTCCTGCCGGTTGCCGACTTACAATAAGGAACATTGCATACATCAAATATAATCACAATCATGGCCATATC
The DNA here is from genome assembly GCA_916181665.1 of Avena sativa. Lineage (NCBI taxonomy): Eukaryota > Viridiplantae > Streptophyta > Magnoliopsida > Poales > Poaceae > Avena > Avena sativa. The sequence goes on along the minus strand of OV702284.1, from coordinate 260,698,354 downwards.
ACATCACTGCACACCCCTGCAAAACAAAGTTAGACGCCTCTACTTTCTTTGCATATTTTACGTGGTTTGGGGCTTTCAATAAGTGTTGTTCTAACTTACGAACAAGAACCACAACATTGATACTAGCATTGTTGATCACCCGTTGTAAATTGGATCTTAACTATGCTAGGAGAAACAGGCACCCGCAAAGCCACTTATGCAATACAAGTTGCATGTCAAGCGTGGAGCAAGTCTCATGAACGATGTCATGTAAGGTTAGCCCGGGCCGCTTCATCCCAACATACCGCAAGATGCAAAGTACACAAGAAGCAATCGACAATAAAAGCATCAACGCCCACAATGACCATTGTGTTCTACTCATGCAACAGATCTACATATAGACACGGCTCTGATACCACTGTAGGGGTTCGTAGCATGGAAAACAAAAATTTTCTATCGCATACAAACAAACAAGCCAAGATCTATCTACTAGATTGTAGCAACGAGTCGATGGTATAACTTACCCTCGAAGATTCCAAAGCGTTTAACGAGAGCGGATTCTCGTGGGTGATGTAGTCGTACTCTTTCCGATCTCAAGATCGCGTAGACGATCCTTCCGGCGCCACGTTCCGGCAGTGCTCCCGCAGTCGGTCACACGTTCGGTACTCGACGAAGACCTTCCTCTCCCTTGTTCCAGCAGGCAGCGGAGGTTGTAGCACTCTCCTCGCGATTCCGGCAGCACAACGGCGTGGTACCGGAAGTAGAGGGGAAATCCCGCAGGGCTTCGCCTTAAGCCGGTGCGAGTATGGTGGAGCTTATGAGAGAGGCTATTAGTGGTCTAGTAATTAGACACACCAATTAGAAGGCTCTAAACCAATTAGAAGGCTCTAAACCGCTGGCTAAAGCAATTAGAAGCTCTAAACCAAAACGGCTCTAAACCGGAGATTTAGAGGTGGAAACTTGTGTGTCTAGGAGGGGAGCCCTGCCCCTCCTTTTATAGATGGGGAGGCACGGCCAGGGGAGGGGAGTCCCTCCCCAAGTCGGCCTTGGGTGGCGCGCCGGCTTGGGGAGGAGACTCCTCCCTCAAGTCGGTTCCCAACTCCTCTTTCTTGTTTCCCACAGTTTCTTGTTTTAGCCGTTTGACTTTCAAACTGGACATTTGACTTTTCTGTTTTAGGATTCAATTTAATCCTTTATTAGGGACAGCAAGAACACTTAGTACATGATGCAATCATTCCAATATGTAATGACACATTCATGTACCCTTCCCCCCCCGGAGTGCCGGACAATCCGGAACCTTCTAGAACATTCCCGATGAAAACACCGGAATCATTCCGCTACTCCGAAATGGGACTTTCCTTATATGAATCTTATTCTCCGGACCATTCCGGATCACCTCGTGATATCCTGGATCCCATCCGAGACTCCGAACAACATTCGGTCTCTTTCTCATAATACCATAACTACTCAAAACAACGTCGAATCCTTAAGTGTGTCTCCCTACGGTTCGTGAATTATGCGGACATGATCGAGACACTTCTCCGAACAATAACCAATAGAGGAATCTGGAAATTCATATGGCTCCCACATATTTCTACGATTACTTTGCGATCGAATGAACCACTTACATACGATACCAATTTCCCTTTGTCTCACGATATGTTACTTATCCGAGGTTATGATCGTCGGTATCTCCGCATACCTAGTTCAACCTCGTTACTGATAAGTACTCTTTTCTCGTTCCCGTGATATGTGATCCCTTGTGACCAAGTCACATGCTTGCAAGCTAATTGGATGACATTCCACCGAGAGGGCCCAGAGTATATCTATCCGTCATGTGGATGGACAAATCCCACTCTTGATCCATGTGTCTCAACCAATACTTTCCAAACACTCAATGCCACCTTTATAACCACCCAGTTACGGTGTGGTGTTTGATGTCATCAAAGCATCCATCCGGTAAAGGTGATATGCATGATCTCATGGTCGAAGGAATCAGGTTACTATGTATCAGAAAGCATATAGCAATTGAACTATTGAAATGACTTGATCTTTATGCTACGCTTGTCTATAGGAGTATGTCCACCATATCATTCTCCTAACGATATGATCTTGTTGTTGATAACATCTCAATGTTCATGATAGGGAAACCACAATCATTAATCAACCAACAAGCTAGTGAAGTATAGAGGCTATACTAGGGACTTCAAATTAAGTTTACAAATCACACAAGTATTAATGGTTTCCTTGTTAATACTATTATAGCATGAATGTAAACATTTATCATAAACACAAAGATATAATAATAACTACATTTATTATTGCCTCTAGGGCATATCTCCAACAGCGGTTACCATAACGGTGGGAGGAAGCTCGGTGGTTTGGGGTGTGTCAACAGCAACCATGGGTTTTGGCTTGAGAGACTAAAAGATAGTCATCATTTTCTCGAACTTGGACATCATGGATGACTCCAATTGCTTGAGGTCATCCATAGTGGCTAAGTTCTTGGATTTTTCGGTTTCACTACCCCCTCCATCGGCCATAGTCTCTTAGGCGGTAAAGCCCGAAATAAGAGCCTTGGCTCTGATACCAATTGAAAGTACCAACTTGATACGACTAGAGGGGGGTGAATAGGCGTCTACCCAATTTTAATTTGTTTCTCACTTTTAGGCTCAACGAGAAAGAAAGTTATCTACATGTGCAACTAAATTGACAACCTAAATGCGAGATAACTAACAACAACCACAAGAACGGTAAATAGCAAGAAGTAAAGGAATGGAACAAAGTAACCGGAGCGAGGACACGGAGAAATGATTCCCGTAGTTCACTCCCAAGGAGCTACGTCTATGTTGGAGAGGTGTCGGGGACACACAAGGTCACCCGAGCGCCACAAAGGCCTCACCTTCTTCTCCGGTGAGCTCCCCCACAAAGGAGGCCTCATGATCCACTAACCGGTGACCTTGAAGGCGCCAACCGAAACCTTTACACCAAGGTTGAGGGGGAGGCTCCACAACTCAATTGGAGGCCCTCAATGACACCTCGAAGCTTTACAACACAAGCCTTAGCTCCGAGGATGCCCTACGCCGTCTAGGGTTTCAAGAAACCCAAGAGCAACAAGATCCACAAAGGATGGGTGGGGGGAATCAAATCTTCTTTGGTGGAAGTGTAGATCTAGGTCACCTCCCTCACCTCTCAAAATGTCAAGTCATTTGAGTGGCCAGAGAGAGAGATCTAGTGAGGTGAAGCTCAAGCATTAATGGAGGAGAGAGAAAAATTCGAAGTGGGTGGGAGGAAGAAGAGGGGTGCCTTAAATAGCCCCCCCCCCCCCCCCGCACTGAACCGTTTCAGCCCCCATGACCTCACCGGAAGTTCTGGTGAGAGGCCGGAAGTTCCGCCCAGCTAGGCTCCAACGGTCATCAGACCGTTGACGCACGCTCCAAAATCTCAACCGGAAGTTCCGGTCAAAACAGACCGGAAGTTCCGGTGAACTTCCGATGCAAGTTCCGACCTAAGTTCCGGCAAATAGAACACTTCAAACAGAAGGTTACTGATCCTTCATCGGAACTTGGAGCGGAACTAGGGGCGGAAGTTCTGGGTCGCGAGCCGAATCTGACCGGAAGTTCCGGCGTCTGGGCGGAAGTTCCGCTCAGGACTTTCTGTCAGGGCAAGTTCCGATGTAAGTTCCGGCCTAAGTTCTGGCAAATAGAACACTACATACATTAGGTTACTGATCCACCAGCGGAACTTGGGGCGGAACTAGGATCAGAACAAGGCTCAGATCAACCCGCAGGAAAAGGCCTGAGCGGAACTTCCGGTGCCAGGCCAGAAGTTCCGGTGAGACACAGAATGCTCCAACAGAACAGAAACATACTCTCTCTCACGGAATAGTAGGATGGCTGTGGCGGTGCATATAAGTTTGTGCAAGAAAAAGTGATTTCCCACAGCCTTCCGAGATGGACCCCCTCTTAATAGTACGGTGACCTAAAACAACAACCGGAGAGAAACTAGGAGAAAACTAAAGGCCGCCGTCTTCATGACATCCCAAGAGAACATCCACACAGATTGAAGGAGACATCAATAACGTTTACCCTAAAACTCAAGCGCACAACTAAAACACAAATGGGATTATCATTAACACCAAAAACAACATGGGAAGATATAGTCCTTTCACTAACCATTGCCGTAATTAAATATGTGGGCATGGCATACACCAAGGAGACATGTGGGGTCGCGGAGAAGGCAGTGATTGGCTTGGATCTTAGGTTGGGCCTCAAACCATAGAAGTTTGAATGGGCACATACTCTCGGCCATACAACAAAGCTTAAGATCTCTCATGGGTAAAGTAATGCACCTCTGCAGAGTGTAAGAACTATAACTTGTTACTCCCTGTTCCGGGAAGGAGCTATGAACCAGGAAGGAAAGGAACTCCATGAAAGTTCTGGTAAACCTGTGAAGGCTGACGGACATAGCTTTTCAGCATAAAAGCAAACTTTGAAGAAATATTTATGAAAACCTACATTGTCTACGACCTATGGTTTGTGGTTGTAGCTAGTGCATCAAACAATCCTTTTAGTGAACTTGTTGAGTATGCTCGTACTCAACATATGTTCTTAACCCTTGCTAGATTCTGAAGCCAATACAGACGATGTCTACATCAACTTATGCTCAAGGAATCATCAGAAGCTAAAGCTCTTCAATGAAGTCAGGGAAGTTAATATATACAACAACTAAAGTGAAGATGAAGTTGCTGATTAGATAGGAATATAATCTCTAGCCATAGAACCTATTTCTGTATAGTATTGCAATAGCAGCAATGCAAGCCCAATAGTTTAAATACTAGTCTATTAGTATGATAGTTATGAGTTGATTATTCCTGGTTCTTCTTTGTAAGAAGTTTCTTTCTCTCTCTTTAACCTAGAGTGTTCTCTAGATCTTTTGTAAAGAGACGAGTTATAACCTATAGTCATGTCTTGGACCTGATGTGCTTATGTTATACCACTCTAAGGAATGTAATACTAGTGAGCGATGTTTCATTGGTGTTATGTCAACGACTATAGTGTACTATATCATGCAGTGGTATGCTGGTTTACCGCACATGCTCTTTGTTTCTTAACAAACGTTTCATCTGTGGTATTATAGGAGCATATCACATAACCTTGGTAGGAACCCTCTTTCTAGGGCGCTCTCCCTCAATATCACCAGGGTCATCTTGTCTGATCTTATATCGCAATGCAGTGCATACTAGGCATTCATTTTTATTCTTGTACTCCTCACACAGTAGAGGATGCAGTCATTAATGCATTCATGTATCTTCCACACCTCTAATTCTAGAGGGCAGACAGCCTTCTTTGCTTCGTACGTGCTGGCAGACAATTTATTATCCTTTGGAAGAGTTTTCTTCATTATTTTTAGTAGCTTCTAAAATCTCTTGTCAGATAAACCATTCTCTGTCTTCTATTGCATCAATTCTAATGCGGTACCGAGCTTTGTGTTGTCATCTTTGCAATTTGGGTAGAACATTTTTTTGTGATTCTCTAACATGTGATTCAACTTTAACTTCTCATTTTCACTTTTGCATTCTCTCTGTGCATCAACAATGGCTCGGTGAAGATCATCAACAATCTCATATGGTGCCTCTTCATCTTCAGCTTCACCCATTGTATCACTGTATTCTCTCTGTGTATCATCGTATTCAGGAAACATAGGATAGTTTTCATCATCCTCTTATTCTTCATTGTCTTCCATCATGACCCCTCTTTCTCCGTGCTTGGTCCAACAATTGTAGCTAGTATGAAACTGGACCGAAGCAGGTGGGTGTGAAGGGTTCTCAAGAAAGAGTAATCCTTATGATTTTGACAGTCAATACATGGAAAACATATAAAACCATTCAGACTGTTTGCCTCAGCCACGCCGATAAAATTATGAAGGCACGTAATAAATTCGGTAGTGCATCGGTCACCGTACATCCATTGCCTGCTCATCTGCATTATATAATTAAGTTTATGAAAAACCATTACAGAACATCTAGAGAAATGACCATTGTACATCGACACATGCATTGTATCAATGACAGATGAAAGGATTAAGTTTTATGCTAACCTCGATCGAGGAGGAAAGAAAGAGGAGAAAGCTTAAGTGTGGCTCAGGCGCTTCTCATATCATGTTTGTTTTATGTGAACTCATCAAGTGGCATCATGCTCTCATGCAATTCATCGAACATCTCTTGTGCATAGAGAGGAAAAACTAAGCAACATACACCACTTGTGCATGAGAGGGGAAAAAATCAGCTCACACAAGCATGTGGAGCTGGGGGTATATATACAGGTACAGGGACCTTTAGTCCCGGTACATGGACTAAATGTGTGTGGCAGGTGCCACGTGTGGCCAAACCCTTTTAGTCCCGGTTCCTGCCCCGAACCGGGACTAAAGGTCCCTTATGAACCGGGACCGGTCGTTGCCCTGCCTCGTGCGTCGTCCTAGCCTTACGAACTGAGACTAATGTGAGTCTTAGTCCCGGTTCATGAAGCAACTGGGACTGACCGCTTGGTGTGGCATCGACGGAAGCCCTATTTTCTACTAGTGTAGACGCATAGTCCCCGCACCACTTGTTGAAGGTGAAGAATTAGGTCGTAGCGACAGCTAGAGGACAGCTTGCAACAACGGTGGCAGAGGAGGCCACAAAGGCGGGAGAGAACGCCCTAGATCTAAGGCAGCTATTAGACAAGGATTGTAACCATAGCGTCCTTCCTTTTTGCACTACTTATGTGGAAGCTCTGATACAACGATCACGAAAAACTGGAGATGAGGACATGACTAGGTATAGAACTATGGGTACATGTTCCAAACTTTTGCTAAGCAACAATTAGAGCATCTTCAGTCACGTCTCCCAAATGATGTTCGGCGGTCATTTGGGGCATGCTGCCGAGCCGTGCCGCCTTTGGGGGCATGCATGTTCCCAGTTACGTGCCCAAAATGGCATCCCAAACAAAATATATTCTATTTAAATTTATTTTCCAAAGCTTGGTATACATAGTATAGAAATAGAAAAGCAAATAGAAATAACAACCAACTAAAACCTAATCTAGAGGCTTCTTGTCGATGTCGATGGTGTCGCTCCCTTCGTTGTCATCGTCGTCAACGTTGTCCATGCAGTAGTGCCTACAGCACATCGCGGTGTCGAACACCTTCATGTTGAGCTCGCAGTCGCCTTCCTATGTGAAGTTTAGGAAGCAGATGTGATGCACGTCGTGCGCGTGGGTGAACCACTCCCAGCCGTTGTAGAGGTACATGCGGCCTTGCACATCGAATAACACCTCCACGCGCTGGAGAGGAGCCATGCGTTGTTCCCACAACATCACTGTGGCAGGCTCTTGACCGTCGAGAAGTTGTGTGAACTTGTCAGGAAGTTTCTTCTTTCTCAAAGGTTCTTCATAGATGGGGATAAAGAACTCGAAGTCGGAGCCGTCCTCCTTCTTCAGAAATGGTGAGCGCGATAGCGAGCGAGAAGGCAGGGTTGACTGACCGCGTTCGCTTCGACCACGACCCCAGCCCCGGCCACAACCCCTTCCCCTAGAACCTATAGCCATGGAGCTCGAGTGGGACTAGATTGAACCGACAATGGAGCATCTCTAGGAAATGCGGCTCGTGTGGCCTTCTTATATAAAGGCCAAGTAGACGAGCATCCGTTCCATTGAGACGGGCGCATGGCTCGAGCGCCAGACATTTTATCAATGCTAGAGAAAACAAATCATTCGTACATCAATAACGACGTAGACTGCGCCGGGCCACGTGACACTACTGCAACAGGATGACTTTCTGCGTCAGCCACGTGATATTACGGTGATTGAGATGACTCCCTACTTTGGGCCAGGTGAACCGACGCCACTATTGAGTTACAATGTTGGCTAGACAAAATAAAATGTACCTCTACAACGGCTGGGAGTGGTTCACCCACGCGCACGACGTGCTATAGTACTTGATCAAACAAAAATAGCAAATAGTACTTGATTATATTCTATAAAATTAGTATCGCTAAATTCTTACTGAAACATACTTTTCAATAATACTAATTTGTACCAATATTCTTTATATATTTAGAGTAAAAAATCTTGGTCAAAGAAAGAACACATAAAACGAAGGCGACTTTGTTCTTAAGACGGAGGTATATGGAGTAGAAAATAAATAAATAAGTCACGACAATCGGGTGGAGCTAACTGTGACACGCAGGGTGGTGTAGCACCAAGCAAGCAAGAAAGCAGGAGACACACGGTATCCTGCCCAAAACCGACAAGCTAAAAGGTATGCCCATTTCAAGTAATAGTCACGATGGACACCTCCGGGCTAAGAAGCTGTACGTCACATCACCAAAGACCGGACCGATTTGAGCATCAGGAGGCCAATTTTCTTCGTTCGAGTTTGACACGATGCGCTGTTGTACTGCCTGCCTCTAAGCTCGAGTGTGTTGGCAGTTTACGGCACGCCATTTCTGCATAGCCGTTAGTTACTTAATTTCTTCGACACCGCTAAATCTTCTCCATCACCGTCGCTACGTGCCTAACTTGCCCGGATCGCACGTCGCTGGCGACTCGTTGCGTCTATACACTACCGAAAATCAAAATTTTGTTGGATTTTTTTGTTTCCCGAGTGTTTAAAGTCCGAATACTCGGCAAACAGCTATTTGCTATATGTCATGCTGTTGACACCTGGTAAATAGGTTATTTATGTTTAAATTGCCTCTTTGCCGAATATGCTTAGAAAAATACTCCGCCAAAATATATATACACGACAAAAGTCCTAGAAAACACTCGGTAAAAATGGATACACGGCAAACCGTCATGCCACACGTTTTTTCTATCTGCAGCTGACGGTGCAACTTACGGCGTTATGATTTGCCGAGTGTCATCACACGTATACGCAGCAAAAAAATTCACGCAAAATTTTCTTCCCCGCGCGTGGCAAAATCCTAGGGTTTGGGGCAACTCAATGTCGTGTATGTGGTAGCTTTGCTGTTTGTTAGCAAGAGGTTATTACCGAGTGTTTATGTCTGATACACGGTAAAATTAGTAGAAAAATAAGGTTGATGAAGTGGATCTATGATGAATTTAGTTAGGGGCTAAGCCTCGTTAAACTTGCATTGGATCTATGATGAAATAGCATATTGTGAAGCTAAATATAATTTTTTACAAAAAAAACATGAGCATAAAATCATGTATCCGTAGTTCAAATCGGACCCACTTCCTGCCGATTCGGCATACATTTGTCATTTTTGCGAGAGGTGGATGAAAAGGTTTGAGATACCCCGGTCGGGACATTGTCCATATAAGATTGACAAGTGGAATTTATGTACACTTTTATAGAAGTATTTTATGCATATCAATCACTTATATCATGTTTTATCTAGCCACAGTTATGTTAAATATGCATGGTTTCTGTTATTTGAGCTTTGCATATTCAGTTATGCCAAATATACTATTCTCTTGTTAGATGACCCATGTCCGAAGAGGGTGTGGACAGAGAAGTTGTCTGGTTGCCACTTACCAACGATAAGAGACAACAATATTTGAGGGACCGTCACAAGTACAATTTATAGCTATTCCATAAGCATTTATCATACATACTGATATACAAAATATTACTCGAGAAAACATAGCATTAATATTTCATTTCATTGCATTCACCTCTTTTTTACTTTTACTTTTGTTCTAGTTTTCTTCCAGTCTTAGTAGTAGTTGTTACAAATCATTTTAAATTCATTTATCCTAGTAACTTATAGAATAGGCTATTTCCAAACCACGGTTTGGTGTGAAACATGGCCGCATTGACAATGTGGCTGCGGGGTCATGCTATTTCCGTTCGTCGAGCTCCCATCGGGACAAACTCTTAAATATATGCTGCTACAAGTACTACAATAACCCTGTTATTGGTGCATAAATCTAGTCATCAAAGGTGGTATAGTATTTTTGAAAAAATGATGTGGTATCATTTTGAAACTTTCATTCGGTGGTCGCTTCACAAAACACCCCGTTTTTGGCACTCAAAAAATGGAAAAAGGTTTTTTGATGCAACGAAAAGGAAAACTTCCTCCGGCAATATTGTCCGTCGTCCCAAGATGCACATGTGTGCACAATATGGGCACATTATCACAAACTATGCCCCGGTTCTAGCCATAATATTGGTCATTTTCCCTAAAAGCCATGGAACCATGAAGATGATAGCTCATTTCTGAGAAGGTTGTTGTGAGATACCTTTAATATACCAAGTTAGATATTTTTCCTTACAACTATGTCACATAATATGGCGCGACACGAAGGTTTCACATTGTTCGGATCATTTTTGAATTTCTTATACTGGTTTCAAACTATGGTCAAAACGGCGGGCATGAAGGTTCTTAGCTAGGGGTTGAGCCTCGCTAAACTTGTATCGGATCTATGATGAAATAGCATATTGTGAACCTAAAAAATGATTTTTACAAAAAAAATTGAGCATAAAATCATGTACCCGTAGTTCAAATCGGACTAACTTCCTACCGATTCGGCAGATATTTGTCTTTTCACAAGGGGTGAACAAAAAGGTATGAGATACCCTAGTTAGGACATTGTCCATGTAAGGTGGTATAGTATTTAAAACATTGGGTGGTACTATTTTAAACTTTTATTTGATGGTTGCTTCACAAAATACCCCGTTTTTTGGCACTCGTAAAATGGAAAAGGGTTTTTGGGTGCTACGAAAAGGAAAAATTTCTCCGGCAATATTGTTCGTAATACCAAGATGCACATGTGTGCACAATATGGGAACATTATCTCAAATTATGTCCCGATTCTAGCCATAATATCATTTGCCCTGAAATTCATGGAACCTCGAACATGATAGCTCATTTCTGAGAATTTTTTTGAGATATAATCAATATACCAAGTTTGATATTTTTCCTTGCAACTATATCACATAATATGGCACGACGCGAAGGTTTCACGTTGTTTGGATCTTTTGAATTTCTTATGCCCGTTTCAAACTATGATTAAAACGACGGGCATAAAGGTTCTTAGCTAGGGGTTGAACCTCGCTAAACTTGCATTGGATATATGATGAAATAGCATAATGTGAACCTAAAAATGATTTTTACAAAAAATCATGAGTATAAAATCATGTACTCATGGTTCAAATCGGACCACTTCTGGCAATTCGGCAGACATTTGCCTTTTTCACGAAGGGTGGACGAAAAGGTTTGAGATACACATTTTTCATGTAAGGTGGTATAGTATTTTTGAAAAAAATAGGGTGGTACCATTCGATGGTTGCTTCATAAAACACCTCGTTTTTGGCACTCGAAAAATGGAATAAGATTTTTTGATGCTATGAAAAGGAAAATGTTGATGAAAAAATGCTTATTATATATACCCTTGAATAATATCATAAAGTTTAATAAAAAATGCTTACAGTTTGATAATAAATGTATATATATGTTCGAATTTTTGGTGGTACAGCCAAAACTAGCGCATGTATTTACCGTGTGTCATAGACATAAATACACGGCAAAGACAAATGGCTTGACTGACCTAGATCGAGAGCAAACGGTCAAATCCAAATTGCCAAGTCAAGGTGACGTGTCTCAATCCAGTGAATGGGGTGACGTGGAGTAATCCTAGTTCTTTGTTGTGTGTTTAATAGAGACACTCGGCTTAACGCCGTCTTCGACCGGCGCGCCGTGAACACGTCTTTTTATCAAGTATACAGTTGTTAGATATTCGGTAAATGTCTGCCGAGTATCCGCGAGTTAAACACTCGACAAAGTTGTGTTTAGGGTTGTATGCTGTGAATTTTTTATCGAGTGTAAACACCCGGCGAATTTTGTTGTGTATTTTAAATACCTAATAAAAAATTGTTTTCCTGTAGTGATATATACTCTATATATATACACACAATGCGACACACTCGTCCACTACACACCGGTGGTCGCTTCCCTACAGAGTCCTGATAGACGTATCCACCGGTCTGGCCCCTCATGCTTCCCACCCCGTGCAGGCCGCTGCTCCACCTCGTCCACAGCTGCTCGCAGCAGGCGGCGTCACGGCGTCGCCGCCACCGCCCTCTCTGCGTGGCATCGGGCCCGATGTGCGCGTCCTCGTCGGCACAGCGGAGGAGGTCCGACGCGGTGGCGCGCATGCCGCCGCTGGCGCACCGGGAGGTGATGCTGGCGCTGGCGGGAGAGGCAGAGGCGGCGCTGGGCGCGCGCCTTCTGCCGTCCGAGGTGCCAGCGGACGTCGCGGAGTTCCGCAACGCCGCCGGAGACGCGCTCGGCTCAGTCGACGTGCGACGCGGGGTGCCCGGATCGTCGGTATGTGCACATGCGTACGCGCGCTACGTCGACATCTCTGGATCGATCGTTTTAATGACTATAAGACGTACTACTCCGTAGTCCTGATTGGCACTTGTATACTAATCAAATAGCAAATTAATTCCAGTCCGACGATGATAATGCTTCGACAAGTCGAAGTTAATTTGTGCAATCCTACTGCTAAAGTGAACTAACTGGAGAATTACTACGTCCAAACAATAACAGATCTGCAGTTCTTGACAATTCAGCTTTACAATTTGTCACTGAATGCGGCACATTAATTAAGTTGTTCTTAATTCACTCTTCGACTGCTTAAATATTTTCTCTCCTGTTGTGCAGATCGACTTCAAGCTGGAGGCCTGGTTCCACCGCCAGCTCCCGGGTGGCGGAGCCATCGACATCAGCTCCCTGATCTTCTTCCTCAACGGCTCTACCGACGCGCCGCACTTCCTCATGGAGCTCATCCAGGGCGGGCCGACCTCGCTCGTCGTGCTCCTCGACCTCTTCCCGCGCAGGGACCTCCCTCGCCACCCGGACTACATCGCCAAGTACTATGAGGCCACTGGCGTCGAAGCCCACCGCAGGAGCATCGAGCAGCTGCCGCAGGTCCGGCCCTACGTCTCGCCATCGCTGCTCGTGCGGAGCCTCTGGTCGCCGACGGCGGTCGTCGTGGACGTGCAGTGCGGGGAGGGAGGGGAGGCGGCGCTCGAGGAGATTGTGCGCGGCCAGCTCGCGACCTCAGCCAAAGAGGTTCTTGGCGTCTGGCTGGACCACTGCGCGGCGGCGGTGGAGATGAATGACGCTGAGAGGGAGAGCATGGTGGCAAGGGACAAGATGATCTCGACTACGTCTGTGGAGCTCAACCTGTCCGCCAACCTGCCTAGGATGTTTGACGCCGACGTCTCGGCCAGAGTCGTCGCTGAGATCGGCAAGGCGTTCTTAGGGCACTAGAAATTATCATGGTTATATATTGGGACTACACATCTGTTTCCAGAATTGTTTTTGACATTTCTGGAAGTTAATCTCATGTTTTATGGTCACGTCGGTTCATACAACCAACCCTTCTTAAATGAGTACTGCTTGATTGGATTTTCTCTGCCGTCTCCGCTGATCGCGGAGATCCAAGATTCATTTTGGGTCCTACTATAGTTCAAGTGTTCCTTCTCTTTCTTTTTTGCCAAATCTTTTCCTTATGATCATATAGTAGGACCAAGAACAACCACCCAAAGTATGAAGTTACTAGCTCACCAAACTTTGACGTTTCCTGAATTTGACATTTCTTACCAAGTTATTCCCTCCTCGATTTCTTGAAAACTGGCTATGTGAAGGTGCACGAGGAGAACGTGAGATGAGGTGAACCCGCTCCACTGCCGAATGCCACTCTGACGGCGACGTCCACCAATACCCGCAGGAAGCCACTCCGGCTCCGGCTCCGGCGACCACTCGTGCTCCCCTCTCTCCCGGCCCCTATGCATTGTTACCCTCCTCCCATGGCGTCTCCTAGCGGCACATGCGGCTCCAGATCTTGTCGCTGGGCGGACATGTTAAGAGGAAGACGAGGCAACGGAGACCAGCGGATCCTCGACGCAGTCCTTGTCTGACGTTATACGCAATGGATTCCGAGCCTGGCATGTATGGATAGCCTCTTTCTAACCTCCCGGTCTGCTCCTTCGCTGACACAGCCGGTACCTGTTCGACGCATGGCCTCCCTGGTTGTGCGCCGGAGAAGGGAGCCGAAATCAAACTTTTTTGAATGTAACAAATCAACTAGCACGGGGTTAATCTCGTATCTTTCAGGATTTACGAATTGGCTCACTTGCATGAAAGCCAGGGCCGGACCTGGGGGTGGGGTGGGGGGCAACCGCCCCGGGCCCAAAAAAAATAAGGGCCCAAAAAAATATAGGCTTAATATACATCATAAAAAATAAAAGATTGAAATTTTTATTGGGCCCATGGCCAAGCGCTGGACGCCTCGACTGCCTCCAGACGCGCATGGATATGATCGATTTTCCGAGACTCGCCGACTCCCGATCCCGAGTCCCGACGCTTCCTGCGCAACTCCCGCTGGGAGCCTCCACGAGTCCACGCAACGCGAGACGTCAGGCGCGACGCTTCACGCCCTAGGAGCCACTCCCGCTCGACGAGACGACGACCCCTGCCTGGCACTAACTCCCGAATCCCGATCTCCTGATCCTGAGTGTCGAGTGTCGACCGTCGTCAGGCGCCCAGGCACTTACCGTTGAGGGCAGGGCCATTGACGATCAACGACCGCCCTGCGCCCCTGGCCCCTGCCTCGGCTGTTGCCTGTTGTGTGCCTGCAGGTCCGCCCCCGCCTATGTCTCTACTGGTTTTGTTATGCCCTAACTTATATAGTTCTTAATTCTAAATGTTTAATTAGTAATTGTAATTCTTATTTGTAGTGCTTGAGGTTAACTAATTATGGCGTCCGAATTCGGTGCTTAGAAAGGAAAAAGGAGAGAACAAGAGAAGAAATTAATAGAATCGCAGAGAGGGTATTTTCATAAATTTTTGAAGAGCAACCCGAGAACTTTGAGAAATCCAGATGAGTTGGCGCTAGTTCTTGTGGGGGAGCAGACTAATGTTGGTCCAGAAGATAATGTCGATACAGGGAACGATGTTCATATCGCTGATGATGACAATGTGAGTAATCATGATGGTGAATCTACTAATATTGATGATGAATCAGAACCAGTTAGTGTGGATATTTATAATCCGGCAAATTGGGGTACTATTGATAGCAAGGCAAGAGACATATTAGTGAAAAAGGGTCCTATCAGAGAAGAAAATATCACCTTTCCTCTAACTGACATTTTTCATATTCTCATTATTGTGGACACATGAGCAATGGAGAGGCACGTGATCGAAAATGGCTAGTTTATTCAAGACATGTTGACAACGTGTTCTATTTTTCATGCAAGTTGTTCAACCCTATTAACTGCAAGAGTTCTTTGGCACATGATGGGTTTAATGATTGGAAACATATCACTGATAGGCTCAAAGAACATGAAGTTAGTGTCGAGCATATGACAAGCATAATCTCTTGGAACGAATTAAGAAATAGACTGAGCAAACATGAAACAATTGATAAGGAGTTGCAACATGAGATCACAAAAGAGAAGGAGCGCCTTAGACAAGTTTTGATAAGAATAGTTGTTGTTGTGAAATATCTTGATAAGCGTAGTTTGGCATTTAGAGGATCCAATGAACAGCTTTATAATGATCATAATGGTAATTTCTTAGCTTGTGTTGAGATGATTACAGAATTTGAAATGGTAATGCAAGACCACATTAGACGGATTCAAAGCAATGAGATTCATTATCATTATCTTAGCCATAAAATTCAGAATGAGTTGATTTTACTAATGGCTTCTATAGCATTACAGACACTATTCTGAAGGTGGTTAAGAAGGCTAAATATTTCTCAATTATTCTTGATTGAACCCCGGATGTGAGTCACCAAGAGCAAATGAGTTTGTTGGTTCGCTGTGTTAATACCTCTGATGCACACGTAAAATTTGAGGAGTACTTTCTTGGTTTCTTGGTGGTGAATGACACATCTGGTGAAGGGCTTTTCAAGGTATTGGTTGATTCCATCAAGTCATATGGTATTCTTATTAATGACATTAGGGGTCAAGGTTATGATAATGGCTCTAATATGAAAGGAAAGAACAAAGGAGTGCAGAATAGGTTGATTAAGGTAAATCCAAGGGCTTTGTATATGCCGTGTGCTTGCCACAGTCTTAATCTTAGTGATATGGCTAAATTTTGTGGTAAGGTTGTTTCTTTCTTTATGATAACAGTTAAGTGTTGTGAAGTTTACTTTGCCAAATACCGCAATGTCTGTTATGGAGCTTTTTGAGTTTGTTAGAGAAGAGGATTGTTATCCTAATATTTCTATCTCTTATCGGATCTTATTTACTATGCCCGTGACTATTGCATCAGCTGAAAGAAGCTTTTCAAAGTTGAAATTATTGAAGAACTATTTGAGATCTTCAATATCTCAGAAGAGGTTAAATGGTTTGGCAAGTCTATGTATCGAGAAGAAGTTAGTGGACGAGATTGATATTGATTCCATCGTCACGGACTTTGTTTCTAGGATTTTTCGGAGGAAATTTTAAGGTATCATATAAACACTGTTATTTTTATATAAATATTATAGTTGGAAGTGTAATTAAAATATTTAGTTTTTATCATCTTATATATGCATAAAACAATTATACTAAGAGGCCCAAAATTTTAGTTTCGCCCCGGGCCTCGAAATCTCAAGACCGGCCCTGATGAAAGCATTCATAGGTGGTCCAGAATTCTTGATTGTGTCAAGATGAATAGAATGCCCGTATTATTCCATGGTGGTTGCCTGAAACTTGTAGACAACGTTAACACAACAACAATAATTTCAGTAACAAAGAATAAATACTAAAGGTGCCGAACCCCGACAATGGCGCCAAAAATAACTTGATGTCTGCAAGTGTACAGATCGTTTGTAGCTAGTTTCAAAATACGAGTATCGAACCACGGAGAGATAATAGAATGGTTTTAAGTATCCTTTATTTATTATTAGTAACCGAAAATTATAGTGTGTGTGAGTGGAAAAAATGTTTAAGAGTGGTTGTGTGAACAACACACTATTGAATTGAACTAATTAAAAAGCGCAAGAGTTTGCGGTGTAAAGTAACTAAAACTGCAAGAGGGCTAAAACATTATCAGAGAGTATTGAATCCACCACTATATATTAATTATGATTGAGATAATCTATGTCTTTCTTTATGCGTATGTATGAGAGGAGGTACAAGTAAATAATCAAAGACCAGCCATCTTGTATGTCATCTATCATAATCGCAACAGTAATCTTAGGCAAGCCACCCGCAATCCCCTGCTATTAAGGATCAACCCTATGGTTGTGGACTAGGATTTGTGAGTCCCGGTTATCTTCCTAACACATGAGTAATGATCAGGCACAATATGTCACTTACCACCATAGCAACACCACATGCCCAAGAGTAATTCCCTCTGAAGTCCCTAAGGCAATTGTTATGTGGTGCACTCCACATAACATCAAGAGAGAGTAATTGAATACATACATCATAGATCAAAGTTATTGATCGTCTTTATTTAAAAACATAATGTTTGCTAAGGTTTCTCCATCTCTCCAAAAACAAGGTAACTTACTCACACATGAAGGCAATCAACGTCATCATAGTCATATGAATGGAATATAAATGAATCGGTAAATACTCATGCAAATCCACAACAAAGTCTAGAAAATACAACAAGGTGAATGTAATGGAGATGAGAGGGTTGATGGTGATGGTGGAGTTGTAGCGTTTGATGATGATGAACATGACGTCCAAGCCTTCAAGGATCTTTGTAGCGGTCAGGATCGAAGCCCCTATGTGAATTCCCCCTCCAGGTCCCTTCCAGAGATGAGGTTTCTGCGAACTGCGGTATTTTTTGAAGTCGGGTGTCAAATATATTTGCACGGGATGAGAATATTTGACGAGGAGGCTTCAATGTAGGGTCGTAGGGGCGGGTCCTTCCTGTGCCGATGCTCGTTAAAACCTCTGGTATGCTAGTGGTTTTTCTCCCTCTTCTCCCCAAGTGCATGAATATTTATTTTGGAGCCTCTAACGGCCTCCAAATAGCATATTATGCCCATAATTGACTCATCCAATTGATTTATTCATCCACGCCTTCAATTCTGGGATCCCGGCAAAACAAGCCTAAAAGGGGAACGCAAGCGCGGTAAAATATCCAAATCCTATCACTACACATGAAAAACGCAAGGTAAACTGATACTTGCATTTTGTATCATCATAATAGCCACATATAGACTAGTTTATATTGTTATTTGCATTATTATATCATTGTTTATGCATTTTTAGATGATTTATGAGACTTTCCTACAATGTCCCTTGTTTTGGTATTTAATTCCTAGGAGGCAGAAAACCTCTTTTTTGTATTTTTATATTTCAGGGATTTTGTGGACACCAATTAATTCCAGATAAATACCACGAAAGTTTTTCATAATCAGAAGGAAAATGGGTCTTGTAACTACATGAGGGGAGCCACGAGGGCCGAATGAGCCTAGGTGGCATGAGCCCCACCTGTGGCCGCGCCACCTACGCCTCGACTCTCCCTTTTATAGACGATTCCGTTTTCCCCAAAAACATATGCCATATTTTCCCCATGATTTATAGAGGCAGCGACATAGGTGAAAGCTCTCTCTTACTCCAAGAGACGGCAGATCATGTTGCTATGATGCCTCTATATAAGGGGAAATCAAAACCATCGTTATCACCACTCCTCATTGGCATAGGGAGAGGATTCCCCATCACCAGCTCCATCATCCCCAACACCAGCACCATGGCCATCTCGAAGATCCACATCGTTCCCTCATTATTTGTGATCAGATTGAATCCTGGATATTGTTTTAGTGTCTTGTGCATGATTGTTCTTGGTAAATTGTCATTGTTTTATGGTGAAGTTATAATTTCAAATTTTGTTGTATTTCATATGGCACTAATCCATATCATGTTTCATCATTGTGAGTAGTTCTTCATGTTCCCGAGGGCATAAGATGAATTGGCTATGATTTTTTATATAGTATGAAATGAGTATTTGGTTAAGTTTTAACCTTTTATGTGGTTAGATGATGGTAATATGCGAATGTCAACTGCATATTAGTTCACCTATATGGGCTCATAGGGCTGCACCTTAGTGTAATAAAGATAATAGAGAGGGGTGGAATGGCAGAAACCGTGTCCTGGGTCTTAAGTTGTATTAAGGGGGTTTTATATCGAGGACCTTAGAACTTTATGTTGTGGTTTTTTACTGTGTTTTAATAAATCCATTGTTTTCTCATGAAAGTGGCCTTAGGACCAATCATAAGGGGTGCACTTGCTCATGTATATGGATGCACCTATTTTAGGCTCCATCTAAAGAGAATAAAACTTGACAATATACTTATCCTCGTGCTATAGAAACCTTTATACAAAGTAAATCCATGTCGTCCTCATGAACGTTTGTCACATATAGGAATAAACACTTGAGCTTGTCCTCTTGCTACATAGAGGATTGGGCTTTCTCTAAAAAAATCATTTATTTTATTGCAATTTACTTTACAACAATTTACTTTTCTATAAACTAGAAATCCAAAAAACACCAAAACTTTGCATCTTTTATTGTTTTACATGTTAGATTTATTAACCAATACCTTCAACTCCTAATGGATCATATGAAGAAATTTTCGGATGAAACAGTTAATTCAACATCTCTTGCGGGGTTAACAACATATGAAGAAATTTGCTGATAAACATATATGAGAACGCTCATTCCAAGTAGGGGATCAAGTCTACTTGTAGCTCCATCCATACATCTAGACTTCTTTGGCTAATCATCATAGAAGCTTTTTTTTTCACTTCTTAGGTCCGTATAAGGTGCTACAAGGTGTTGGGGCAGTGGCATACAAACCAATCAAGCCAAATTCACCCAGTCTTTCACATTTCTCAGACGAAGAAAACTCTTCGTCCCTAAAAACACTATAAGTTCTGATTGTCTTTTGATTGAAGAAATATCAACAATGGCTCTGGTTAACGGTATGCATGAGTTGGTGATTCAACATGGGAGGCAGTTGATCCAGCAGATCCAAGCCTCCCAACAAGGA
Source organism: Avena sativa (assembly GCA_916181665.1). Taxonomy (NCBI): domain Eukaryota; kingdom Viridiplantae; phylum Streptophyta; class Magnoliopsida; order Poales; family Poaceae; genus Avena; species Avena sativa. Next base: position 260,678,360 of record OV702284.1, on the reverse strand, counting down.
TTACATGAAGAGTTCTATACCTAGGAAGATCTCCATGCGCTATATCACAGGTTTCCGGTGGCACCAACCTAGGGGCATGCTAGTTCTTTAGGAGGGAGCATTGTCACGACCTTTGTGAGACATGCACAACGACAGTCCAGAAGGCAAGAGAAGAGACTGGTGAGAGCTCATCGGACCGCCAGGTCACACAATAAGCCCAAGAACGGACCAATGACGACCATGGACAAGTGAAGCCTAGTTTGACACTATTATCATGCGGTTGATGGGAGGATGGTTGACAGTTATCGTGTACCAGCTATTTACTGTAATCTTCTTCTGTTGAATCCTAGCGTGATGTGTTGGATCTGTATCTAGTTCGTATAAGCACATGCAAAGCAACTATAGAGTGTTACAAGTCGCTGGCCGGGGATGGAGTCGTCGGGGATCAGGGGCGGAGTCGTTGGGGATCAGAGGTGGAGGACGTAGTCGCTGGAAACGCGATCAATGACGATGAAAATGAGACCACAATTCAAATTTAGTCAAGGGTATTATATTGGTGTAATTTCACTTGTTTTGCACCGGACCGAAACAACAATATATTTTGATAACGGAGAGAGTAGTTAATTTATACCTAATAATAAAAGCAGCAACACTTCTGTCAACTAGTCTTTTATTTAGACTGTCGCCCCTAACATTTGGGACATATTACCCACCATGCCACCACAGAGTTAAACCGTTTTGTTCCGGTGAAGAAAAAAAGACCACGACCTACTTCCCCCATCGCCGGACAGACGAAGAAGGTGTGCTCACGGCCTCCTTCGGTCCTTCTCCCATCGTCGGACGGACAGATAAGGTGTGCTCGCGCGGGGAGGCGGCGAGGAGGCGCGGGACGGCAGGACAAGGTCGAGTCGAGGACGGCCGGGGATGATGCAGGGCTTGCGGAGGATGACAAGGACACGCGGCCGATGGTGTCGGGGAAGAGGAAGGCACCGTGCACGAACACGAGGCGGAGCTTGCTCGTCGGCAGGGAGCACCTAGAGGCGACAAGAGAGAGGGAAAGGGAGGCGCTCGGGGCTGTGCTTGGAGATGCGCAGGTCGGCGCTAGAGATCTCGGCCAGGGAAGCCTACGGGGAGAGAGGAAGCTCCGGGAGGGAGGGGCATGCGCGGCCGACGGCGCAATCCTTGTAGACGAGCGAGGCGGCGGCGTGATGAGGACGAGGGGACCGCGTCGAGGTCGAGGGACACAGCCTGGGCGTTGGGGCCACGCACGTGCTTGGTGGCGATACAGGGCTGCGCGTGTGTGTTGACCGCGTGTGTGTGAGTCCTGGGCGGGTCGGGTCGGTGGTTGCATGCGTGGTGTCTCGCGCGTTGTGTGGTCAGGGAAAGTCTATTCTAAACCTTGAACTAGTAGAGCTTAAACAAATCAAGCCCTCAACTTAAAATCCCGATCGTTGGTACCTTGAACTTGTGTTTCCCGGTCTAAATCATACCCTAGATATGTTTGGTAGACCGGGAAAGTAATAAACCAACCAGGATTGCATGCAACTCTCACCGACACTAGGACCAACGTGCCATATTAATCTTTTTTCCCAATTTCTTCTTTTTCAGTCCGTCCCGATCAATCCTGGGAGTAACCCACGGACTAGCAGTGTGATTGCAGCGCTCGTGCTGCTCACATACGGAGCACGCCCCACAGGACACCGTCAGACCACCACCATGCTGCTTTGTCGTGCGAGGCGTGTCCCAAGGACGTTGGCGTGAGTGTGTATAAAGGTAGGGGCTCCTCCAGGACGCATACATCTAGACGGCGGTGCATGCTCTCAGCCGGTGCGCATGGAGCTAGAGCTCATCGGGGTGCTCCTATGGTGGCCGATGTTAGGCGTAGCTTGCATGCGCTATGAGGTGCTACGGACTATGGAGGAAACTCCGCATGAAAGTGCAACTCAGTGCAATTCCAACAAAGCTAAGATAGGATTTTTGCGTATGCTCTATTTGATATGCCGTTTGGTTGGTATTGACAAGCTAGCTTTATTGATTTATTATTTCCATTTTACAATCAGCCGGTGACCAATTCAAGAACTAGAAAAAAAAGTTTTGCTCCAACGAGCTGGAGCTGAAGGGGATGCGCCCGAGCATCAATAGTTTAACGCCCATATATATGTTTGTGTCCAATGGGAACACGAAAACCTGCCAATCTGTCGCCTTGGGCATCATATTTCTGTCCCCGGTGTCGAGTCACTGCCGTGTTGAGCCGCTGCTCCGGCTCATCCATTTCCCCTGGCTAGTCTTACTCTGCTAAGTACCTTCTATGTGCATGTCGCATGTAGCTGCTGCTACACAGGAGAGACATGGAGGGACGACGACCGACGTGGATGGAAGTCACGGGAGAAAGATGGAAAGATTGGATAACAGGAAGAAAACACATACTAGATACTACACGTGGGCCAACTTAGTCAGCGAGAGCGGGAGAATTTATTCAGTTTGAATTTTTTTTATAGTGAGGAAGTTAAGCCGAGGGTTCAACTTAGACCGGGATTTGCAAGTTCAAGGTGCCAACGACCGGGATTTCGAGTTGAGGGTTCGATTTGTCTAACCTCTACGAGTTCAAGGTTTAGAACGAACTTTTTCCTATGGTCAGCGTGTGTTGTGTGGCGGTGCGTGGTGTGTGGACGCTTCGTGTTGGGTGTGTGTGCGCAGGGTTTGGGTGTCTTGCATTGCTGGAATATTGGGTACCATCAAAATACCGATTTTTTATACTCCCTTTATCCAGATATAAATAAATAATTGGTTTTGTGTAGATTCGGGTATATTTAGACATGTTTTAGTGTATAGATATATTAAAATTTAGACGCAGCTAAGTCACTTATTTCTAAATGAAGGGAATAGTAAAATGATTTATAGCCTAAAAATATTTAGAAAATAAACATGTACCAAAGCCACGGACTATAATACACGACTAGAATACAATAATCTACTTTTTTAGTATTTATGGCACATATATCTGTTTCCGGTGCAACGACACGGACATGTATGCTAGCAGTACACTGAAAGAGAAGTTCGAAAGTAGTTTCCGGGTTCGAGCGTTCAGTTGCCCAGTGTAAATTTCACATGACATACACGATTTTGGACACTTGGGCTTAGTTAACAACGTGGTATGCACGTTTAATCAATCATTTTATTTACTAATGAAGTATGCACGAACCTAGACCTTCAACACGTCGGGACCAAATGTGGGAAATCAAACTCGACAAAATGGTACCCATCTGTATGACTTATTCTCTCTATAAGATCTGGAGGCGTAATCTACCGTCCGCAGGTGACATTGACGCATGCCGGTGACAGGAGATGACGGTGATAGATACGACGACAGTTTTGTTTTTATTATTTTATAAGAAGTGTGTAGGCTGCGCCCACGACAAAAACGGCCAGCTACTACTACATTGCACAAACAAAACATCTTCGCGCTAGCATACTCCCTTGGGAAAGGTCCTCCGTTCATACTTAAAAGAAAAATGGACGGTGAATTTGGCATTCCAATAGGCCCGGAGTTAAATACTGGGCGACGAATTCGCAAAAAAAAAAAAAAACATACTGGGCGACGACACGAGCCTGCGCCGCGTGTGGGCGACGACGAGTGCGACGTACTGCGACTTACGTGAGCAGTATTATACTGTACTAATAATTCTGACAAAGAACCTGTGTGCAGTGAACGTGCGGGCGACGGGGCCCAGCTGGCATCGAGCGTGCTCTGGCGACTGTCGCGATCGTTCCCGGTGGGATTCAATGTCTCGCTGCTCGTGTTCCAGAATGTCCGGAAGCCCGTGGCGAAGAACACCTGATCACACTACATATAAACATCCAGGCACAGAAGGGCATCATTTTTTCACAGCAAAACGTATTCGCCTATTCATTCCTAGCTTTGGAAGATCGCGCGCCCGTGCCTTCTCCGGTGACCATGGATCACATCGAGAAGGAGGCGCTGGATGCTCGGGAGTGGCAGATCCACGTGCCTGAAGACACATTGCCCGTGTCCGCGGAGCACAAGGCATGTCGCGTCTCTTGCCCCGCCATGTTCGGATCGAAGGTGGCTGGCCTCACCGAGATGGTCCGGAAGATGACCGGTGGCGCTGCAGATTACTCCGGGAAAGCGGTGTACGGCGTGAAAGTGGCCCTCGCTCTCACCCTCGTCTCCCTCTTCTACTACGCCAGGCCCCTGTACGACGGCGTCGGCGGCCGGAACGTCGTGTGGGCCATCATGACAGTCGTGCTGGTCTTCGAGTACACCGTTGGTAAGTCGAACGAATGCTTCCTACCTACGCTGCCTGGCTTTGATTTGGGCACTGATGATCAGGTGCGTACGCATGCAGGCGGTAGCATGTACAAGGGGTTTAACAGAACAGGCGGAACCATCAGCGGTGCCGGGCTCGCGCTCGCCGTGCACTGGGTAGCCAGCAAATCTGGCAGAACACTGGAGCCAGTCGTCGCCAGCGGCTCCGTCTTCCTGCTAGGTGCATGTACACTAGTGCTCTGCTCCCTGGAGTACTAGCTGCCAGGTCGACCACGTCATGAAAAAAGGGCCAACACGGCACCGTAATTATAATTTTACTAAAACGATATGCGTTTACGTGCAGCAGCTGCGGCGGCGTTCTCGCGGTTCATACCGATGGTGAAGTCCCTGTACGACTACGGGGTCACGGTCTTCATCATAACCTACAGCTTCGTGGCCGTGTCCGGGTACCGCGTCGAGGACCTGGCGGCGCTGGCTCTACAGCGGATATCCACCATCGCCATCGGCTTCGCCATCTGCATCGCCGTCTGCGCGCTCGTCTTCCCGGTCTGGTCCGGCGAGGACCTGCGCCTCCTCACCACCCGCAACATGGAGACGCTCGCGGACGCCATCGAGGCCTGCGTCGACAGCCACTTCGCCTCAGCCGAGGACGCGGAGCGCGCGCGCGACAGGTCCGAGGGGTACAAGCGCGTGCTGGGCTCCAAGGCGTCCGAGGACGCGCAGGCCAACCTGGCGCGGTGGGAGCCCGCGCACGGCGTGATCGGCTTCCGCCACCCGTACGATCTCTACACCAAGGTCGGCGCCGCCATGCGCCGGTGCGCGTTCTGCGTCGAGGCGCTCCATATTCGCGTCCTCGCGGCGCCCGAGCGAGCCCCGCGTCTCCTAGGCGCCGGCGGCACGTTCGCGGAGATTAGCCTTCGGTGCGCGCGGGTTCTCAGGGAGGCGTCGAGATCCCTCGCCACGATGATGGCCTCCGGGGCGCTCGGCGTGGCGGTGGCGGACATGGACGCGGCGGTGCGAGTGCTGCAGAGCGACATGAGGGCGCTCCCGTCCAAGCTGCTACTGTCCCAGGAACAGGCCGATACGTCGTTGGTAGAGGCCAGCATGGAGCTCCTGCCGATGGCGTTGCTGCTCATAGAGATCTCCACGAGGATCAAGGGAGTCGTCGACGCCGTTGCCACACTCGCGAGCGTCGCGGGATTCGAACAGGTCCAAGATGGTGATGGCCACGAGAAGGTAGAAACCGAGATTAACTTCGGAACAGCCATTGAGCAGACTTCGGAATCCTTCGAGTGATCAGCACAAGACCACAACGCTACATAAAAACGGCAAGGCAGCCTACGGCCGTTTACGGCTTTTAGTCGGCGCCATCAGCGTAGGCCTCGAGATGGCAGTCTAACCGTCGGCCTAGTTTAGCCATCGGCGTAAGATCGGACGGATTGACGGTAGTCATCGGCGCAACATCCGGCTGGTCGTCAGCGTAAGAGCGACGTGATGGCTAAGCGACAACGTCTCACCTATGCCGACTCCTTGGCTGTCGAGTTAGGTGTTTTTTTATTTTTATTTTTATTTTTATATAAGCATATATTAATGTTTATTTATTTATTACTCTCAATTAATTTAATATGAGCGGTCTCCACCCATCTAAAATGACGTAGTGAATCGTGTCTCTCACAGCTACACGTCGAAAATTGCATAAGCGTTAGCGCATTCGTGTGAATATTATCTTTCACACATTTTGGGGCAGAAGTTGTTCAAAGAATCCATGTTGTTCCTTCACCTGAGTGTGGTAGTGTCAAGGCTGATATGCGGCCTCCGGATATTCTAACCCCCTAGACATTCTTCGGATGAGGGTAGCCCGGTGAAATTTTCTCTTAGTTCGTGTACAATTAGTTCCTATGATCATGCCAAACCATTTTTGGTCATAAATTGTACCATGATTCCATGTTGTTCCTTCATCGAAGTAGGGTAGTTCACCCCTTGGAGAGCCTACCAGCTACGCCGACGGCTTCCGCTATGCCGATGGTCCTGGAGCCAAAGCCGACGCCATGTTACGCCAGAGGGGCTACACCGATGGCAGTCGTTGATGGTGGCTCAGATCAATATAGAGCTTAGTTGGGAGTCCTCAAGAGGAAGGTGTGATGAGCACAGCAGCAAGTCTTTCCTCAGTAAGAAACCAAGGTTATCGAACCAGTAGGAGGAAGGAAACGACTCAAAGATGTTGCTAGAAACTTCGAAACCTGCACAACACAAACTCAAGACTTTGCCCCAACGAACAGTAAGGTTGTCAATCTTACCGGTTTTCTGAAAACAAAGGATTAACGGTATGATGTGGAAGCTAATGGTGGTTTATAAAAAGTAAACAGTAACAGTGGAAGATGTATCAATGGTAAAGATTGGACCGGGGTCCATAGTTCACTAGAGGTGTTCTCCTTAAGATAAACAAACATGGCATGCTAGGTAAACAAATTATAGCAGGGCGATTTGACAGGACTGAGCAAGGCATAACAATGCAATACTAGACATTCATGATCCTATGAGATTTAATTGGGCAATACAACAAGATACATAGACCGCCATCCAACTACATCTATGACTAGTGATCCACCTTCAGGTTATCATCTGAATCCCCTCCAGTATTAAGTTGCAAGCAACGGATAACTGCTTTAAGCAAAGTGTGTATGGTAAACAATCCACTTGTTCCATGAACAAGAGACCGTTGTTTCCCCCTAATAGCAACATCATATCTACAACCTTAGATATTTCTGTCACTTCCCTTAGATTAAATAGAGGCATGAACCCACTATCGAGCATAAATACTCCCTCTTGGAGTCACTAGCATCTACTTGGCCAAGATAGCTACTAGAAACGGAGAGCATGCAAGATCACAAACAACACAGACATGATAGAATCAATAAGGCAAAACCATTAATCAATCTGACATAGTAATCTCAATATTTATCGGATCTCCGCAAACACAACATGCATGATTACAAATAGATGATCTTGATCATGAACAGAGCTCACAAGATCTAAACATGGTAGCACAAAGGAGGAGAGACAACCATCTAGATACTACATGGACCGGTAGTCCAAGGTGGAACTACTCATGCTTCAAACCGAAGGCTGGCATGATGATGAAGAAGGTCTCCGGGATAATCTCCCTTCCGGCAGGGTGTCGGGAAGAACTTCAGATCCCCCCGATCTAGGGATGATGGTGGCAGCGGCTACGGACTATTTCGTGGAATATTGATCGGGTACTTAGGGTTTTGGTATTGGGGGCTTCTTATAGGCGAAGAGGCGAGGCAGGGGGCACCCAGGGTGGCCGCACCCCTAGGCGCGGGCTAGGGTTAGCCGCGGGGCTAGGGGTGTGGCCCCCTGGTGGATCTTCTCCGTCTCGTACTCTGGCTCCGTGTTCCCCACGGTAAAATATTGACTTGGGATTTTGTCCCATACAATTTCGAGAATATTGATTTTCTACCTTTTCTAGAACTACAAACAAAATAAAACATGCAACTGGCACTGTGGAATCTTGTTAATAGGTTAGTCCCAGAAAACATATAAAAATACCTCAAAGTGTAGAAAAAGCAAAGCAAAGTAGCTACCAAACAATCATGGAACATCAAAAATTATTGATACGTTTACAACGTATCAAGCATCCCCAAGATTAACTCCTGCTCGTCCTCGAGTAGATAAGTAATAAAAAGAATAATTTGTAAGGTGACATGCACCATCAAAATCAATACCAAACCATTTGCAAGCATTGAAAGCTGCGATCAAAGAACTCTAAACATGAGCATGAAAGATGGATTTCTAACAATAAGACAAAGTAACTATGCATGCAACATGAGAGGTTACAAACAAAGATCATGAATAACAATGAATTGAAAGACATTTGCTTGTTTCACATATAAAAAACATAGCATAGTGGCATTCATCTTGTCCCTCATGGAGTAGCAAATAGATGCATAGGACACCTTCAAAGTTCATAAGAGTGACTAGATACAAATAGTTCAAGAACAAGCAATATCAACAATATGCATCAATCAATAAGTTTTGGGACAATGCACATAGAACTAAGAATGTCAACTATGATCTCTTAATTGGTGCTTAAGGATAGAAGGTGGAGACTCAATATAATGGTGGAAGAAAGGCCCTTCATAAAAGGGAAGCAGGGATTTCAAGTCTCAAAAAGAGCTTCCAAAATTATGGTACTTGATAGCTTTTAGCTCTCATTGCCCCTATCATAAGCATCTTGAAATGATTAAGGTTAAAGTGAACAAAGTATGGAGTATATGCTTGACAAAGTATAAGTTGGAAATCTCATGTCCCTTGAATACGAGGGCCGCTCCTCATGCTACTCAACTTTAGTCACCTGTAAGTTCTTGTTATAGTAAGTACATGTGTATCATATAGAACCGCCAATGGGGTACCCCTTGCACATGATACAGGAGCCATTCCATAATCAAAATGATAAGGCAAGCAGACAATGAGCATCTCAGCAATCTTCTTATTTACCATGGGAAAATGGTACTTTTTTCTCTCTTTCCTCTTTTTATTATGTCTCTTTTTTAATAAGAAGAAATCTTCATAGATTGCTCACTATGGTGATGCTACAAGTTTCCACCATGATTAGGCATGGCTTAGGCTAGCGGCCCAGGCATTTCTCTAGCACACATACATAACTCCACGGACTTACAAGCTCCCCTTTTGTTTCACACCGACGACATCCATAGACAAAAGAGCATGATATCGACTGGGTACAATGTACAAGTGCAATGTTAAAAGGGTTCCCCATGACAGCATGGTTCTGCTAATTCCAACGTATAGGTGCAAGCATATACAACATAGATGACACAATGGTTCAAGTTTATTAGGGGCAAGAAAAACAAAGTCTGCCATCAAGTTTGTGAGAGCTTTAATCACTAAGTTTTCACATAACAAAGAGGATTTTTAATTGGAAGGTAGATGAAAACAAGAACATACTTGGAATGGTGTAACACACCATGCATAGGAATTTATAGTGGACACTTTGAAATAACTTGTTTTCTTGGGAGTTGGATGCATGAGTAGAACTTACTCATACAATTGGAGGCTATCAAAAGACTGGGAGCGACCAACTAAGAGAGCAATAATGGCCATAATCATGCAGAGCAACAAAACATTACTAATCAAAGCATAAAGTGGTACTACAAGTCAAGGACTAAATGATCATAGAGGCTAAGGTGACTTTTTCATAGTCATAACATGGTGTGAGCATGTGCCAAGTCAACCCAAACAAAGCATCAAAGGAGAATACCACAATACTATGCTTGTGTATGCTAAAACAACGCATGATTCCTTCAAGGCACATTAAGCAATACCATTTGTTTGGAACAAGTCATGCTACAACAATAATCACTAAGCATAAGGTCAAAACAACATCTATCATGACATGCTAAAGTCTAAGTCAGAGTCAAAGCAAGCTCCTCTTGTACTATTCAAGCAAGAACTTTCTACTCCTCTCCAACACCAATCAACTTATTTGAAAAAACACAGCGAGAACGGGGGTCCAAACTACTTTATTCAAGCAAACTAAGCAAACAAAAACCAAAAACGAAAACTAAGACTCTCCAAGAACAACATAACTTGTGCATGAAATAATAAAAACGAAGCGTCTAGAAAGACCTGAGATTTTTATTGATGAAGAAGGGGATGCCTTGGGTATACCCATGCTTTGATGCTTGTACCTCTTGAATATTTCTTGGGGTGACACGGGGTGGCATCCCCAATCTTGAGTTTTTGTCCATTCATCATCTCATTACATCATTCTTCCTCTACACCTGAAAATTTTCCTTCATACAAACTTCACACAATCTTCATTAGCAACATTAGTGTATTCAAATGATAATAGACCTTTGGGGTTAGTTTTAGAACATCAAAACTTTCACTAAAAACACAAGCTACTGTAGCAATTCCCTCCAAAAGCTCAATTTCCCAAAAATAACCCAAAAAGGAATCAATAAGAAGCAAATGCAAATAATGGCAGAAATCTGTTAAAACAGACCAGCAGGTAGAAAACGATTTTTTCGAAGACCTTATGTTTCTCCAATAAAAAAGTGTTGAACTAACGAAAGTTATCTAACATACTTGGGGATTTATTTAGAAAATTACAGCTCAATCTGACTTACAGATTTCACACGAATTTTTACGATGGAGCACAAAAATCCGTTTCGGGACAGCAACTCCCCAAATCTTACTTCCCTCTCATTAGAGGTTATTCTTGGCACAAAAAGCAAATAAAAGGGATAAGGAGAGGTAATTACAAAAGTAGTAACTTCCAAGACTCAAGAAAACTTTTGGGTTATCTTCCAATAAGTACTTTTCTTTAACGCCTTTAACTTAGGCACAAGAAGCAAGAATCAAGTATTTTCAAATGAAGAAGCATTAAGATCAATACTCGAAATCTCTTCAACTAGGAAAGGTATCTCATCCAAATGAGTTTTAGAGGATCCTTTATCATTTATCTTAGGTTCACTACTTTCATCAAATGGGTTTTCAGGAACAATCCAATCAAAATTATTTTCTAAGGCTTCATGCATTCCTACAAGTTTAAAAGGTATGGGTATCTTAATTTTCTCTCTGGGTTTGGTTTTATCTAAAGTACCCATAACATCTACACATGAGCCTGGCATATTATAACATTCAAAGACCTTTTTGGCTTCCTTAGAAACATCATTGAACTCTTTTAGTAAAGTTTATAGGATAAAATCTGTCTTTTCAACATCCTCTTCTTCTTTTAGTTTAAGAAACAAAATTTGCATCATGGGGTTAAGGTTAACAAACCTAGCCTCCAACATGTGAACTAAATAAGATGTAGCAATTTCATAATTAGGAGCAAGTTCTGCTAAGGATCTATCCTCAATATCCTCATGTTTGCTAACATGATTAAATAATTATTCAATATTTTCTTTCCCAATTATAGAGCCACTACCTATTGAAAGGTCTTTCAGGGTGAACTTGGAAATCAACATGGTGAGCTAGAGCAAGGTGACAACTAGAGTAGGAACTAATTTTTTTGTGTTTTTGATAAGAGAAAGCAAACCACGCGAAACTAATTTTTTTGGAGTTTTTGATAAAAGAGGCAAACAAAACCAAGCAAGAGAAACTAAGCAAAACAAAAACAAAGTAAAGAGAAATTTTGTGAAGGACTCCCCTTTTGAAGCCGTCCTTAGCCTCCCCGGCAACGGCGCCAGAAAATCTTGATGGTGGCTCAGATCAATGTAGAGCTTCGTTGGGAGTCCCCAAGAGGAAGATGTGATGAACACAGCATCAAGCCTTCCCTCAGTAAGAAACCAAGGTTATCGAACCAGTAGGAGGAAGGAAACGACTCAAAGATGTTGCTAGCAACTTAGAAACCTACACAACACAAACTCAAGACTTTGCCCCAGTGAACAGTGAGGTTGTCAATCTCACCGGTTTGCTGAAAACAAAGGATTAACTGTATGGTGTGGAAGGTAATGGTGGTTTGCAGGAAGTAAACAGTAATAGTGGAAGATGTATCAATAGTAAAGATTGGACCGGGGTCCATAGTTCACTAAAGGTGTTCTCCTTAAGATAAACAAACATGGCATGTTGGGTAAACAAATTACAACAGGGCAATTGACACGACTAAGCAAGGAATAACAATGCAATACTAGACATTCATGATCCTATGAGATTTGATTGGGCAATACAACAAGATACATAGACCGCCATCCAACTTCATCTATGACTAGTAATCCACATTCAGGTTATCATCCGACCCCCCTCCAATATTAAGTTGCAAGCAACGGATAACTGCTTTAAGCAAAGTGTGTAAGGTAAACAATCCACTTATTCCATGAACAAGAGACCGTTGTTTTCCCCCTAGTAGCAACAACACATCTACAACCTTAGAGATTTCTGTCACTTCCCTTAGATTAAATAGAGTCATGAAGCCACTATCAAGCATAAATACTCCCTCTTGGAGTCACTAGCATCTACTTGGCCAAGATAGCTACTAGAAACGGAGAGCATGCAAGATCACAAACAACACAGACATGATAGAATCAATAAGACAAAACCATTAATCAATCTGTCATAGTAATCTCAATATCCATCGGATCCCCGCAAACACAACATGCATGATTACAAATAGATGATCTTGATCATGAACGGAGCTCACAAGATCTAAAGATGGTAACACAAAGGAGGAGAGACAACCATCTAGCTACTACATGGACCCGTAGTCCACGATGGAACTATTTACGCTTCATACCGGCGGCTGACATAATGATGAAGAAGGCCTCCGGGATGATCTCCCGTTTGGCAGGGTGCCGAGAAGAACTTCAGATCCCCCCGATCTAGGGACGATGGTGGTGGTGGATACGGACTATTTCGTGGAATATTGATCGGGTACTTAGGGTTTTGGTATCGGGGGCTTCTTATAGGCGAAGAGGCGAGGTAGGGGGGCACCCAGGGTGGCCGTACCCCCCCAGGCGTGGGCTAGGGTTAGCCGCGTGGCCAGGGGGTGTGGCCCTCTGGTGGCTCTTCTCCGTCTCATACTCTGGCTCCGTGTTCCCCACGGTAAAATATTGACTTGGGCTTTTGTCCCGTCCAATTCCGATAATATTGATTTTCTGCCTTTTCTGGAACCAAAAGCAGAAGAAAACAGGCAACTGGCACTATGGCATCTTGTTAATAGGTTAGTACCAGAAAACATATAAAAATACCTCAAAGTATAGATAAATAAAAGCAAAGTAGATACTAAACAAGCATGGAACATAAAAAATTATAGATATGTTTACGACGTATCAGTCGTCAGCGTAGCCGATGCTGACAGCAAACGGGGCTATGCCGACATCTTCTGGCTATCGGTGCCTTGCCTAATTCCTGTAGTGCAAGTACATTGCACAGCAAGTGAACCCTTCCTCGTGCAGCTGCGTCGTTCTGCACAAGGTGTCCCTTCCGCCCACCTCTAGTGCCTCCTTAAAATACCTCCCCTATCGCTACAGCCAGGAGCGTCGGGCAAAGCCTAGGTGGTGTGGTGTGGCATCCCGCAAAACCACTACTAGAAAATCGCGTTGAATTTGTGCATTGCATCGTCATCATCATGCATTGTTTGCCAAAACTATTTTCGCAAAGCTTGTTTGTTTTCTAAAACGCCCCGTCTTTTATTCAAACGCCAAAATCCGGGTCGCCGGAATATTTTGTTTTGTCTGATATCGGATTTGCAAAGGCCTTGTTTGAAATAAATAAAAACATTTTTTTATTATAGTGGGGACAGTCGAACGGGCCGACCCGACCCGAACGACCACCCCCGTACAAACAGATTGGTCCACCCCTTATTCCTACAGCTACCCAGAAAACCTACCCACCCCTTTGGCCACCTCACCTTGGCCAATCACCATGTGCCACCTCGCCCTCTCCCTCCCCTCAACCAATCCTATCCTGCCACCTCAGCAGCCCCTCTCTCCCAGCACACACTCAGACACACGCACTCCCACCCCACACCACACGCACGCACGCACACAGGGCCACACCCGATCCCCCACTGACAGCCGTGGCCCACCTCTGGCCCACCACCCGTCGCTTGTCCCCTACCTTCTCTCCTCCTCCCCCCTGGCTTCTTCTCCCACCCACGCTTCCCTGGCCCCGACGCCCCGACCCTGCGCCGACGCGGCCCTCCTCCCACCGCCCGCGCCAGGCTCCCCTCTCCCCCAACCCGCCGCCGCTCCTCCTCCCTTTTTCCTCCCTGCTCCGCCCGAGCCCCGCGCCAGCCGCCGCCCCGCCTCCCCCGGAGCTCCACCGCGACCCCGACCCCTGGCCCCCACCTCGCCGGACCCTCCCGCCTGCCGCCGCGCCCGGCTCCTCCTCACCGGCAGCCGCGACCGCCGTCGCCGGTCCTCCTCCTTCCCGCCTGAGTGCCGCCGTTCCCCGTGCTCCCGGCCGCGAGCTCCGCCCAACCTCGCCCCGCCTCGCTCGCCTCTTCCGCGACCACCCCACGCCGCCGCCGACCACCTCAAGCTCGCCAAGCCCGCCCCGCGCTCAGGTCCGCGCCGCCTCGGCCGCCTCCGCCTCTCCCCAGGCGCGCCCGGCCGCGGCCTCCTCTCCCGCCTCAGGCCGCAGGCACCCGCCGACGCTGCTGCCGCCGGAGAGCCCCGCATCCACCCGTCGCCTGCCCCGCCCCGACGACCCCGAGCCCCGCCGCCAGGAGCCCCGCCACCGGCCTTCCCCGGCGCTGTCTGTCCCGGCCTCCTCTTTGGACCGCTGCGGACGACCTCTGGCCGTCCATGTCTGTGTGCTCGCAGGCAGTGCGCGCGTGCCCGTTTTTGCCAGTGTCGTGTGCTCCGTAGTCAGCGTGATGAAGGCCACTACTTCCAAGTTTCAGACAAGAGGGAAGTTTTGGGTGGAGTTTGATTCATGTTAGCAGCGATGGCATTGCTGCCTAGAACCTCTCGGTGAACAAGAGCTCCAAGTAGAACAGGTACCCAAGAAGCCACCCGAACATCTGGTACGAATCCGAAGTTTGTCATCGACAACTGAAGCCACGGAACCGCGGAAACGACAAGTTCTACCTCATGGAAACAAGATCTTCGAGCCCGATGAACCACGTCAAGACCCCGACGCCCCGGACCTCGAAGACCGATCCCTGAGACCGAACCCCGAACCCCGGAACCCCAAGATCTGCCGAACCCTAATGTGTGACCCTTATCCGAGAACCCTATTTTATAAATGCCATAATTATAAATTGTTGCATATTGAATTGTTCATGCATGCATATCGTCTTGTGGTTTGGGGGCCTTATGCCGATTCACCTCATAATTAAATATGGGGCCCATATGCGGGCAAATCTAGTCTCATATTGGCCTCATTTAAATTTGTGTATCGAACCCGGTACTATCTTCTGCCATGTTAAGACAACATTTAATTTGCGGGGTAGATAAATAACTTGAACCATTTAATTAAATGTCGGGACCCCGGTTCCGCTTAATATGACCTAATTGCATCGCACCTTGCCATGTCATGCATCATACATGCATCATGCCGATCTTCTGCCGTTGTATTAAATATTGCATCCGGTGTTTATTCTAGTGTTTTGCTTCTTCGCGGATAAGGCCGATGAGTTGATGTGAGCTTCGCCCCGATCTTCGTCGGAACCTTCGGCAATGTTTTCAGGCGAGCATCTCCCCCTTTCTACCTATCTTACTTTTATAGTATTTACTTCCCTCCTGTTGATCTATTGCTATCTGTGTTGCGATGCTCTAGTTTTCCGTACCCGTGATATCCCTTGCAGCCCTATATTGCCTCGGACACATCCTATTACCTATTGTTTGGTAGATAGTTGGACTTGCGCGTCGTAGTCGCTTGCTCAAGTGTTGTTGCGTGTCGTCAAGTGCCACAGTTGTGATGTATTGCCGCATGTTGATGTTGGAGATGATCATAGCTTTACTTATTGTTCACTTTAATTCCTGTTTAACAACTAAAATTGAAGTAAGCAGAGGCATCGGTGGGTGATAGATAACATTTGGTTTCCGAACGCCCACTTGTGTCCCGTAGGACCCCGAGTACTTGATACCTGTTCCTTGAATTATCGCGCTATCCACATCCGGGAGGTATATGGGACCCCCCTTAGCCAGAGCTTGATTCAGTCTTATTTCTTGGGGCCACAAACTAGTTTGAGGTTTTATTTACGATCCTGTACTTATGCCATGCTTTACTGCTTTATTTACGATTGTGCGACAGATAGCACACTGTACTGTTTAGGATCGGGACACGTTTTCGCGGTGTCGACAAGCCCCGTTTGGGGTTCCCAGTCGCTCACAGCCGTCCACCCAAACCTTGAGGCCGTCTCGGAGCTAGCTTACTTCGTTGCGGGTCTACTTTAAGGGGTGGCCCCCTGAAATATTTCTGAATCCTGTGATTGCTTTGTAGTGAAAACCTCGTTGGGTTTTGATTTGGTTTTTCCGAGGTTGATCTAGTGTGTGTTGCTATTTGTGCACCCCGGCCGGGTTAAAACTTTCTGAAAGCCGTGTCCGCGGTTATGGACGACTTGGAGCACAGTATCTCGACCATAGACAAGCATAACTAAAGTTTATTGCTCTAAACTTGACTTTATAATGACTAGTAATCAGCTCCACTATAATGGAATGGCTAATAATACTGCCCACCCTTGCTTGTTGAAGTGTCGCTTGCGACCATTGTATCTGACTAGTAAGTATTGCAACTACAACGGAATGGCTGAATAAAAGTACCGACAACTGCTGGGTTTTGGGTTATCTCATGCTATCTGTATCTGATTAGTAATTGTTGCAACTATAACGGAATGGTTGACTAAAAGTGCCCACTGCTTATTTTATCAGGAGGATTATCTATACCTGACTAGTAATTTCTGCAACGATAACTGAATAAATAAAACTGCCAACTGTGTGAGTTCCTCGGTTGACTTCCTCGTTTGGTATCGAGGGGGAAACACCAGGATGGGTTTGTTTGTTGTTAGCTTCAGGTAGGATCCGGATAGGTCCTTCTTACCCCTCTCTGATAACCGCCAGTCGTATCGAGTCTCTATAGGTTGTTTAGTGCATGCTGCCGCTGCCGCTGCCGCTCAGTCCACCATACCTATGTAGGCGAGGACCGCCGAATTCTAGTCTCGCCGTGTACTGGCCTCAGTACTGACGCTCCTTCTTTTTCCTTTGCCCTTTGTCGGCACCCCTTTTGTTTAAGCAGGTTTTGAGATCGACGTCGTTAGCAGGGTTACCCTTCCGGCTTGGCCTGGGCAGGGTTATGGACGCCATTGGTTATTCTTCAGGGCTCTTAGCCCCATTTGCATCTTGTCCGTAGTCGGACGCTATATCATTTTCAAGGTGATTTGGATCTTTGTATATTATATCTGTATTCTTGACTCATGGAGTCGCTGTTATATATATCTGTTCTGTGGGTCCCATCGAGGACTGTTGTGTAATGTTATTACTTCGTTTTCCACCCGCACGAAAGTGCCTGGTGGGCACCTTTGAATCGTTTCTATGCGGGTTTGGCGGGTTTCGCTAAAACTTGCATAGGTCCGATTCTGAGGGTGTTACAGAGTGGTATCAGAGCTCAGCAGTTGCGATACCCCACAAGTCCAGCCTGTAGGATAACCTAGCTAACGGCCGAAGTAGAGTGTCAAAACTATTTTTCAAAATCGGTTGGATAGTTCTGATTAGGTCTGATTTTACTCCTTACCCCTCTGCTGTTCTCCTCTTACCTCTACGTGTTTTGAATCCACTCTCTTCTCTCTCTTCGAGTCCAGGATTTCTCGTGGTTGGGTTTTTCCGTCGTACCTTCAGGGTTTCGCTTCCTCCTTTGGTAACGGTGTTCTACCGTCCGGTGTTCAAGCTGCCTGATGAATCCGTCTACGGTGGTATCATTCTTTGTTCCTTGTTTGTGCCCTTCCGGTGTTTTCCGACGCGACGATATCCTCTACGCCAGATCCGATGCAGAGTCTGCATCACTCCTTTGTTTCCGAACCTCGCTTGTCGAGATCTTCAGTCTGATTCCGAGAATGGTTGTACTCTTTTCTACTGATTGTGCGGAGTAATAGTTTGGGTGCGTGATGGATTGGCCCCCATGCCGACTACCCTTTCTATTCGCTTTTGTACATTGAAGTGGACGAGAATGCATCCGTTCCCTCTTTCCATCGAAGTTAGGGGTGGCTTTATTTGTGGATACCTCTACCTTCGCCCTCTTGTATCGGAGTGTTCTCCCGACGATCACGGACAACGACCTCTTGTTAGTGGTGTCGCGAGGATCTACACGAAGTGCGAGAAGATTCAGATCGTCGACCTTCCTTCCGGTACCATGAGGCGGATCTCGAGGGCGAGATCCATTGTTAGTGGTGTCGAATTGTGGCATCCCGCAAAACCACTACTAGAAAATCGCGTTGAATTTGTGCATTGCATCGTCATCATCATGCATTGTTTGCCAAAACTATTTTCGCAAAGCTTGTTTGTTTTCTAAAACGCCCCGTCTTTTATTCAAACGCCAAAATCCGGGTCGCCGGAATATTTTGTTTTGTCTGATATCGGATTTGCAAAGGCCTTGTTTGAAATAAATAAAAACATTTTTTTATTATAGTGGGGACAGTCGAACGGGCCGACCCGACCCGAACGACCACCCCCGTACAAACAGATCGGTCCACCCCTTATTCCTACAGCTACCCAGAAAACCTACCCACCCCTTTGGCCACCTCACCCTGGCCAATCACCATGTGCCACCTCGCCCTCTCCCTCCCCTCAACCAATCCTATCCTGCCACCTCAGCAGCCCCTCTCTCCCAGCACACACTCAGACACACGCACTCCCACCCCACACCACACGCACGCACGCACACAGGGCCACACCCGATCCCCCACTGACAGCCGTGGCCCACCTCTGGCCCACCACCCGTCGCTTGTCCCCTACCTTCTCTCCTCCTCCCCCCTGGCTTCTTCTCCCACCCACGCTTCCCTGGCCCCGACGCCCCGACCCTGCGCCGACGCGGCCCTCCTCCCACCGCCCGCGCCAGGCTCCCCTCTCCCCCAACCCGCCGCCGCTCCTCCTCCCTTTTTCCTCCCTGCTCCGCCCGAGCCCCGCGCCAGCCGCCGCCCCGCCTCCCCCGGAGCTCCACCGCGACCCCGACCCCTGGCCCCCACCTCGCCGGACCCTCCCGCCTGCCGCCGCGCCCGGCTCCTCCTCACCGGCAGCCGCGACCGCCGTCGCCGGTCCTCCTCCTTCCCGCCTGAGTGCCGCCGTTCCCCGTGCTCCCGGCCGCGAGCTCCGCCCAACCTCGCCCCGCCTCGCTCGCCTCTTCCGCGACCACCCCACGCCGCCGCCGACCACCTCAAGCTCGCCAAGCCCGCCCCGCGCTCAGGTCCGCGCCGCCTCGGCCGCCTCCGCCTCTCCCCAGGCGCGCCCGGCCGCGGCCTCCTCTCCCGCCTCAGGCCGCAGGCACCCGCCGACGCTGCTGCCGCCGGAGAGCCCCGCATCCACCCGTCGCCTGCCCCGCCCCGACGACCCCGAGCCCCGCCGCCAGGAGCCCCGCCACCGGCCTTCCCCGGCGCTGTCTGTCCCGGCCTCCTCTTTGGACCGCTGCGGACGACCTCTGGCCGTCCATGTCTGTGTGCTCGCAGGCAGTGCGCGCGTGCCCGTTTTTGCCAGTGTCGTGTGCTCCGTAGTCAGCGTGATGAAGGCCACTACTTCCAAGTTTCAGACAAGAGGGAAGTTTTGGGTGGCGTTTGATTCATGTTAGCAGCGATGGCATTGCTGCCTAGAACCTCTCGGTGAACAAGAGCTCCAAGTAGAACAGGTACCCAAGAAGCCACCCGAACATCTGGTACGAATCCGAAGTTTGTCATCGACAACTGAAGCCACGGAACCGCGGAAACGACAAGTTCTACCTCATGGAAACAAGATCTTCGAGCCCGATGAACCACGTCAAGACCCCGATGCCCCGGACCTCGAAGACCGATCCCTGAGACCGAACCCCGAACCCCGGAACCCCAAGATCTGCCGAACCCTAATGTGTGACCCTTATCCGAGAACCCTATTTTATAAATGCCATAATTATAAATTGTTGCATATTGAATTGTTCATGCATGCATATCGTCTTGTGGTTTGGGGGCCTTATGCCGATTCACCTCATAATTAAATATGGGGCCCATATGCGGGCAAATCTAGTCTCATATTGGCCTCATTTAAATTTGTGTATCGAACCCGGTACTATCTTCTGCCATGTTAAGACAACATTTAATTTGCGGGGTAGATAAATAACTTGAACCATTTAATTAAATGTCGGGACCCCGGTTCCGCTTAATATGACCTAATTGCATCGCACCTTGCCATGTCATGCATCATACATGCATCATGCCGATCTTCTGCCGTTGTATTAAATATTGCATCCGGTGTTTATTCTAGTGTTTTGCTTCTTCGCGGATAAGGCCGATGAGTTGATGTGAGCTTCGCCCCGATCTTCGTCGGAACCTTCGGCAATGTTTTCAGGCGAGCATCTCCCCCTTTCTACCTATCTTACTTTTATAGTATTTACTTCCCTCCTGTTGATCTATTGCTATCTGTGTTGCGATGCTCTAGTTTTCCGTACCCGTGATATCCCTTGCAGCCCTATATTGCCTCGGACACATCCTATTACCTATTGTTTGGTAGATAGTTGGACTTGCGCGTCGTAGTCGCTTGCTCAAGTGTTGTTGCGTGTCGTCAAGTGCCACAGTTGTGATGTATTGCCGCATGTTGATGTTGGAGATGATCATAGCTTTACTTATTGTTCACTTTAATTCCTGTTTAACAACTAAAATTGAAGTAAGCAGAGGCATCGGTGGGTGATAGATAACATTTGGTTTCCGAACGCCCACTTGTGTCCCGTAGGACCCCGAGTACTTGATACCTGTTCCTTGAATTATCGCGCTATCCACATCCGGGAGGTATATGGGACCCCCCTTAGCCAGAGCTTGATTCAGTCTTATTTCTTGGGGCCACAAACTAGTTTGAGGTTTTATTTACGATCCTGTACTTATGCCATGCTTTACTGCTTTATTTACGATTGTGCGACAGATAGCACACTGTACTGTTTAGGATCGGGACACGTTTTCGCGGTGTCGACAAGCCCCGTTTGGGGTTCCCAGTCGCTCACAGCCGTCCACCCAAACCTTGAGGCCGTCTCGGAGCTAGCTTACTTCGTTGCGGGTCTACTTTAAGGGGTGGCCCCCTGAAATATTTCTGAATCCTGTGATTGCTTTGTAGTGAAAACCTCGTTGGGTTTTGATTTGGTTTTTCCGAGGTTGATCTAGTGTGTGTTGCTATTTGTGCACCCCGGCCGGGTTAAAACTTTCTGAAAGCCGTGTCCGCGGTTATGGACGACTTGGAGCACAGTATCTCGACCATAGACAAGCATAACTAAAGTTTATTGCTCTAAACTTGACTTTATAATGACTAGTAATCAGCTCCACTATAATGGAATGGCTAATAATACTGCCCACCCTTGCTTGTTGAAGTGTCGCTTGCGACCATTGTATCTGACTAGTAAGTATTGCAACTACAACGGAATGGCTGAATAAAAGTACCGACAACTGCTGGGTTTTGGGTTATCTCATGCTATCTGTATCTGATTAGTAATTGTTGCAACTATAACGGAATGGTTGACTAAAAGTGCCCACTGCTTATTTTATCAGGAGGATTATCTATACCTGACTAGTAATTTCTGCAACGATAACTGAATAAATAAAACTGCCAACTGTGTGAGTTCCTCGGTTGACTTCCTCGTTTGGTATCGAGGGGGAAACACCAGGATGGGTTTGTTTGTTGTTAGCTTCAGGTAGGATCCGGATAGGTCCTTCTTACCCCTCTCTGATAACCGCCAGTCGTATCGAGTCTCTATAGGTTGTTTAGTGCATGCTGCCGCTGCCGCTGCCGCTCAGTCCACCATACCTATGTAGGCGAGGACCGCCGAATTCTAGTCTCGCCGTGTACTGGCCTCAGTACTGACGCTCCTTCTTTTTCCTTTGCCCTTTGTCGGCACCCCTTTTGTTTAAGCAGGTTTTGAGATCGACGTCGTTAGCAGGGTTACCCTTCCGGCTTGGCCTGGGCAGGGTTATGGACGCCATTGGTTATTCTTCAGGGCTCTTAGCCCCATTTGCATCTTGTCCGTAGTCGGACGCTATATCATTTTCAAGGTGATTTGGATCTTTGTATATTATATCTGTATTCTTGACTCATGGAGTCGCTGTTATATATATCTGTTCTGTGGGTCCCATCGAGGACTGTTGTGTAATGTTATTACTTCGTTTTCCACCCGCACGAAAGTGCCTGGTGGGCACCTTTGAATCGTTTCTATGCGGGTTTGGCGGGTTTCGCTAAAACTTGCATAGGTCCGATTCTGAGGGTGTTACATGTGGCGGCGGTGCTCCTCTTGCCTACTGATTCAAATCAGAGGAAACTGTGGATCGGTGGCGGTAAGGCGGAACTCCATCAACTTTCGGTGACGGCCGGCATGGAGGTGGCAGCAGTGTGCAGGCGGGCCATGATTTGGACTCCATAACGACTGCATCTCGTCCATCATAGTGATGGCAGACGGTGATCCTCCTAGTCCATTTTCGTGGCACGAGGAAGCCAGAGGCTCTAGCCTCGTGCATGGTGGTGGTGGCTCCCTCCTTCGCTGGAGGTGGTCGGCCGACTGGTTGGGGCGGATCCTTGACCATGAGTTCTGTGTTGGCGGCGAGGTGGTGAGGCGCGGTGGCTGGTGAAAATCGTGCTATGACTCCGGTCATGGCAGGAAAAGGCGACACCTTCATGTTGTTACCTTGTTGAAGGCATCGCCGCTACATCTACCATCTATCTACTTGCGCTGATCTTGGGGACGGGTAACTCCAGACCTAGTTTTCTTTTTGATCGAATGATGGTGGTGGCTTGGATGTTAGTCTACCTCTTGGGGATTTCGTTTCTGGAGAACTTGATGGATGGTAGTGGCAAGAGGTGGAGCTATATCGCATCAACCTGTAACATCCCAAATTTCATCAAATTCAAAACCATGTTGTTGCATTCTTATCATCATGGCATATTCATCTTGCACAAAAAAATTCAAAACAAAAACCCTAAATAAAACCATATTTAAACCCCTTCTTGTTATATATATATGGGGCATGGTTTTATATTATTTTGTGACCTCAAAATGATTTTTGAGTGACTAGTTGTGTCGCACTTTTGGACAATAGGGTCATAACACAAAATGTTGGTGAAAATTTGAATTCATTTGGATTTGAATAGGCCATTCAAATCCTATTTAGAAAATCAAAACAAAAAGGAAAAGACAAAAAGAGAAAAAAATAACAGTCGACAACCCATTCGGCCCAACTCCCATGGCAGCCCACGGCCCACCCGAGAATTCCCCTCTCTCCCCGCAGATTTTCACCCGAGCGCGCACCCCTCACACTGACAGACAGGCCCCACTGCCACCTCATCTTTCTTCCCCAAACCCCGCGCAACGACCGCGCCGCTGACCGTTTCCTCCCCAGTCACTGCCGATGAATGCGCATGTAATTGCCGTTGATTCGCTGAGTAACTCCCTTCCCTGCTCCGGCTACATAAACCCCACCCCCTTGCGACCATTTACCCCCACTCAGCCAGTACAGAGCGCCGCCAGGCTCTCCTAATTTCCTCTCGCACCGCCGCAACACCGAACAGCTCCACCGAGCTATCGCGGTAAGCCTCGTGCGCCCCTCTGCATCTCGTTCATGCGAACGTGTTTGCCAGGTCCTCACGCATATCCTGATACTTGCCACTTGTCTCCTCTTGCACCAGGGCGTCGCCTTCATCCACGACAGTGAGCACCTGACGCGCGGCCAAACTCCAACGAGGGATTCTGTCCGTGCCCGTGCGCCCCAGCCCCAACCACGTCCACGTTGAGCTTCCCCGTGACTCTCCAACCATGGTAAGCACCAATGCCCCTTTCCTAACCCTCTGGCCTCTCTGGCGTGTCACCGTCAGTGGCGTCGCCGCCGCCACGGCCATTTGCGCCGTTCGCGTATGGTCGAATAGATCTGATCCATTGGATCTGTATCTGATGGATGCGATTAGATCTAGCACAAAGGGGTACGAGTAGATCTGAGCCACTGGATTCACTTTAAATATAGCGGTGTGGAATCATGATCCAGCACGAACCGGTACGCGCCAATCAGAACATGCCGTGTGTCCCTGGTTTTGATTTAAAATATGAATTTTGATCTATTAGTTATTCAAACTTGTAAATTTAAAAACTTTTGTTCTATTTATCTAAAAATTACAAATTTTATATCAATGGATTCAAAACAATGAGCTATTTGCATCTATGGCATTGAATTGGCCATTTACTTCTGAAAAATTAGGATTTTATGAAGAAGCATTTATAGGCCTATTTTGGCTATAAAAATATTTAGAACTTTTTTTAAAGTAAATTTTGGTTTATTTAGACTTTAGAAACTATGGTTTGTATTCAGTAATTTTTAGTTTGATTTGAAAAGTTTGACAAATCATTCCATTGCATTTGCATGCATTCATATCTATTTTTGTTTGAATATTGATTGTGAATATTGTTGTATGATTTTTATGTGTAGATTTTGTGGATTGCGGAGAGTGTGATTGTGAGGATTGTACCTATTCCCCTAACACCAAGGCAAGTGATGCTTCATCTTTTGTCCTATTATTTTATCTATGCACTAGTGATATTTTGAGTAGGAATTGCATGGTAAATTTTCAAAAATATGCTATGCCATGGTGGATCCTATAGATGATATCATGGTAGAATTTCCCTAAGTTAAGTGACAATGTTATGCTAGTATACTTATCCTAGCTAGTAGAATGCAAGGGTGGAATATTCATGTTATGATACTATGCAAATTTTATGTTTATGTTTTTGATTAATAAAACAACATATTAATGAATCACCTGGGTGGAATGGAAAGAATGGTTTGTGTTGAGTGGTTACACAAGGCCCATGTCTATGGTTTACCTTGTGTATCACACTTGTGGATGGACACCCAGGAACAAAGAGATTTGAGATGTTTAGTGTTGAGAAGCTTCTAGTGCAACCACATGGCATATGGGCTCTGCCTTGACCAACTAGGTTGCAAGAATTCAGCCAGATGGACAGTTGGTGATAGGGTTGATAGGATGGAACACGTCCATGGTGGTCTGAAGGAATGCTTCTGAAAAGTCTTGTCTCAATGTATGTTGAGTCTTGTGGAGAAAGTGCACCACCTCTCGAGAGGGTAAAACCTAAGTACTTAGCCATGTCCCCGGTAACGGACATTTTGAGCATCAAAGACATTGAAACAATCAAGGATCTCCTCATCCCAATTTTCTCTAAGTTAAAACTTGTGGTTGAACAAGGGTAAAGGTTCACCAATGTCTATTGGTGGTTCCTTGGGTGTTTTGTCAAACAAAAACTTAGTGTTTTAAACTAATAAGACAAACTTTATTTTGAGCAAAGCCAGCCTGAACTACACTTAGCCAAATTCATATAGTTATTAGATGTTACTATACTACTACGGTATCACTTGCCAATACAATTCCAAATGTATTGACCCTCTGTGGCTAGAACTTATGATGTTGCAGGTTACTCTGATGGTAACTAGGGTTATGAGTCTACACTCAACATGTTTGCCTGTGGCACATGAAGATGAAGACTTTATTTATTTAAGTATTGTGAACTCTATTTATTAGCCTTGGTCTAATGAGTTGTAAGAAATATGTATCTCTGGATATTACGATGTAATAATGACATTTGTATCTGTGTACTTCATCTTAAACTGTGGATGCTAGCAATTCGATCCAGGGACTAGCATTGCAATCACAGGGGCCTTTACCTTAAAGGGTGAGGTCTTATAGATGGTATCAGAGCACTGTGTTGCCTGTAGGATTATGACTCTAAGATGGATTAGACTAAGGAAACCACTAGGAAAAGAATGCAATCTCCTTTGTACATTTGCACACTTTTCCCTTTTTCATCTCGTAAAACTTCTCCTAATATTCTTTCTCATCTCTATTTGTAGATGGCCTCCATCAACGAAGCCGTCAGGAAGGGACCACTCATGACCATGACCTTAGAATGTGAAACGGAGTTTCCCAAGGCACTCAAGAATATTGGTGAAGCCGTGTACAAGGGATTTCCCGTGATGGATGAAGGAGAAGAATATTGGTGGGTACAGCTCCACTTGTACAAAAACAAGGAGGACAACCACAATGAGTCGGGATTCTGCGTGGTCACCAACTCTGAAATGCACATGTCATTTTTTGACTCTGCAAGGAATGCAACATGGAATGCCATCAAGGAGCTTGGTGAAAGACTCAATTGTAGAATGATCAACACTAAAAATGACCTTAAGAGGAGAAGAAACATACCCAAGACTTAGAGGCCACCATAAAACATCTAAGGGAGGATGTCATAGACTTAGCATGGGAGTCTTGTGATCAAGACAAGCAAATTGCAACCAAGGATGCTCAAATAGCTACCTTGACTAGAGAGTGAGAATTGTGACGTACTACAATAGTTGGACCACCACACTTACAGTTTCTCGTGTTAATAATTTTGATCATACCAATCTGTGTGGTATGGCAAAATTTAGTCTAAGTTATGTTTGAACCTTAGTATTTCTGATTGAATATTGTATGCCATGACTTGTGTGTTCGAAATAATTTATGTGTTTGTTGTAAGCTTTTGTTTCTACTATCTTGTGTTATTCTCATTACTTGTGTTGTGTCTAATTTTATTCATCCTATGCAATAGATTCCTAGCTTTGTTCTCAGCACCGCCGAGGATTTCAAGGGAACTCGTTTTGGATCTCATATTATGGAGCTCACTAGTGTGCTCAATCTCCCCTCCCTAACATTAAGGGACTTCAGCTTAGGAAGTTCGAGAGGAAGGATCTATGGGGATTTAGAGTCTTGCAGCCAGGATGCCAGTCAAATCCACCCACCGAGGACATCGCCTTCAAGATACTCCATGATGACAATGAGAATGGACTCGGCGTTGCCATGCACGAGCTACTTGGTTGTCTATGTGGACGTCACTCCACCAAGCTTAGGAGCCTCTACTTCCACCCATTTGGGAGACGTGATGAGGAGGGAGAGGCTATAGTGTACGACGAGGCCACTAGGGAGACTATTGAGCCAGTGCGTATCTATCTTCAGGACCTAGAGAGCCTTCTTAGGAACCTCGATACTGATAGGACCAACGTCATGCTTAGCAATGACGAGTTACGCGTCCAGTTGAGGGAGAAGGACAAGGCCTTCGAGGAGCAGGAGGAGAGCATCAAGGAGATGGAGGCTAGGTTCGAGAAGCAAGACAAGAGGTTTAAGAACCAAGAGAAGAGAGTGCAGGATTGGAACAAGAAGATCAATGAGATGAAGTCCGAGATGGATCTCAAGGATCTTGAGCTAGAGACACAACAGGAGGTGATCGAGAGGCTGCGCTCGCAGAAGAGAGAGATTTAGGCGAAGGTCGATGCTTTGACCACCAGTGTGGAGGATTATAAGGCAGGAATCGAGGCGGCAGGACTTACTCTAGTGGATGAAAAAGTCGATATGGAGGAGTAGTGTTGACTACTTGGCTATCTACCCATCTGTCATATTTTTATTTATTGAGTCGCATTGATCATCCAACATGTGGATGACTATGCTAGTGTGTTTACTTTTCAAAACTTGTTGTTCATGTTGTTTAAACACTAAGTTTTTTGTGCTTGCTTATTGTGATTGTTGCTACGTATTGTATTGTGCATGTTAGTATCTATGGGGTATTTATCCTTTCTTATACTTATTGAAACCACAGTGTGCAAATCCCAACAATAACAACAATAACAATAATGGCAATGAGATGCAGTAGCTGATGACAGCCCAGACTCAGTTGATGCAAATGATGACCCAGTTTATGGCGAATCAGAATCAGAACCAAAACAACAATAATAACAATCAAAACAACCCACCAGACTTTTATATGCTTACAAGGTTTCTGAGGTTGAGGCCTGCTAAGTTTTCAGGAACCACTGATCCTATGGTAGCAAATGATTGGCTATGTTATGTGAACAAGGACTTAGTCATAGTTGGTTGCACTGATGAGGAAAAAGTCAGGTTTGCAGCACATCTACTAGAAGGATCAGCAGCTACTTGGTGGGATAACGTCCAAATCACCACCCCTATTGAAGAAGTTACTTGGGCAATGTTTGAGGATGGATTCCACAATTATCATATCTCTTCAGGAGTGATGAGTTTGAAGAAGAAGGAATTTCACAACCTTAAGCAATGTCACTGCAATGTTGCAGAATATATTGAGGAGTTCAACAATCTGGCACGCTATGCACCGGATGATGTTGACACTGATGCAAAAAGGAAGGAGAAGTTCCTTGAAGGGCTGAATGATGAGATGTGCATGCATCTATATATTGCATATGTTCCAACTTATCAATCTCTGTGTGACAAAGCCACTATCTTGAAAAGCAAGATGAAGCAGGTGGAGAATAGGAAGAGGAAGCACCACTTTGATAAGCATAGTTCTGGATCATCACACAAGCGTTCCCATGGTGAAGATAGTGGAGGTTCTGGATCCAAAAAACACGGGAAATATAACAACCATCACAACAGTAACCATCACCACGATAGCAATAAACATCGTGGGCACAACAATGGTGATTACCGCAGCAACAAGAGTGGACACAAGAGTCACCATGATGGAAATGGCAAAGGGAATCAGCCAGCTAAGAGGGACATCAGTCAGGTTGAATTCTTCAAGTGCAAGAAAACTGGGCACTATGCAAATGAATGCCCAGAAAATAAGAGTGATGGAGCCAACAAGCCAACCCCTTTTTAGAAGGGTCATGTGAACCACATCAATGTGGAGGAAATTCATGAGGAGTCTGATGTTGTGGCTGGTAAGTTCAAGATTAATTCCTTTCCAGCACTTGTCCTTTTTGATACCGACGCATCGCATTCATTCATATCAAGAGCATTTGTAGACAAAAATAGACTCCCAACTGAAACTATTGGATGTCCTATTAAAGTAAGATCCCCATGTGGAGAGATGATAGTAAATTTTGGATGTCATGACCTAGTAATAGAGTTTGGAAAGTATAAGTTTCCAGCTAGTCTGATAATCCTAGAATCCCAAGGATTGGATGTAATTTTGGGCATGGATTGGATGACTAAGTTTGAGGGAGTAATAGATTGTGCCAATCGTACTGTTACACTCACAACCCCAGATAAGAAACGGATTAGGTTCAATTCTAACTTTGAATCCAAAGGGAGTAAGTTAAATTATCTTAAGGGGTTAGCATAGACAGTGTACCAGTAGTGAAGGAGTATCCGGATGTGTTTCCGGAGGAATTACCAGGAATGCCACCAGATCGAGATGTGGAGTTTTTGATTGACTTACTGCCAGGATCTGGACCCATAGAAAGAGACCCTACAAGATGTCAGTTGATGAGCTAAAAGAGCTCAAGAAACAGCTTGGAAAACAATTGCAGAAGGTATTTATCCAACCAAGTTCTTCGTCTTGGGGTGCACCAGTTCTGTTTGTTGAGAAGAAAGATAGAAGTCAGAGGCTATGCATAGATTATCGTTCACTCAATGAGGTGACTATAAAGAACAAGTACCCTTTACCTAGAATCAATGATCTTTTTGATCAGCTAGAAGGAGCTCGTGTGTTCTCAAAAATTGATCTCTGGTCAGGTTACTTTCAGCTAAAGATTAGAGAACAAGACATACCTAAGACTGATTTTACCACTAGGTATGGATTGTATGAGTATATCGTAATGCCATTTGGGTTAACAAATGCACCAGCTTATTTCATGAACATGATGAACAAGGTGTTCATGGAGTTTCTTGACAAGTTTTTTGTCGTATTCATTGATGACATATTGATCTATTCCAAGAGCAATGAAGAGCATGAAGAACATTTGTGTTTGATTCTTGAGAAACTTAGGGAGCACAAGTTGTATGCCAAGTTTAGTAAGTGTGAATTTTGGTTGAATGAAGTTGGATTTCTTGGAAATATTGTGTCTGGAGATGGTATAGCTGTCGATCCTGCAAAGGTATCAGCTGATACAGAATGGGAATCTCCCAAGTCTGTTAAGGAAGTTCGTAGTTTCCTAGGCTTGTTCGGGTACTATAGAAGGTTCATTGAGAATTTCTCACAAGTATATAAGCCAATGACGGAGTTACTTAATAAAGAGAAGAATTTTGATTGGACTGAAGTTTGCGAAACCAGTTTTCAAGAATTTAAGAAGAGACTAGTGTCAGCACCAGTCTTATGTCTGCCAGATCTAGAGAAGTACTTTCAAGTCTATTGTGATGCATCTCACCAAGGATTGGGTGGATTGTTGATGCAAGAAGGAAAATTTGTGGCTTATGTTGTTGGGGTTCGTAGCATGGAAAACAAAAAAATTCTACCGCATGCAAACAAACAAGCCAAGATCTATCTACTAGATTGTAGCAACGAGTCGATAGAGGAACTCACCCTCGAAGATTCCAAAGCGGTTAACGAGAGCAGATTCTCGTGGGTGATGTAGTCGTACTCTTGCCGATCTCAAGATCGCGTAGATGATCCTTCCGGCGCTGCGTTCAGGCAGCGCTTCCGCAGTCGGTCACACGTTCAGTACTCGATGAAGACCTTCCTCTCCCTTGTTCCAGCAGGCAGCGGAGGTTGTAGCACTCTCCTCGTGATTGCGGCAGCACGACGGCGTGGTACCGGAAGTAGAGGGGAGATCTCACAGGGCTTCGCCTTAAGCCGGAGCGAGTATGGTGGACTATGAGAGAGGCCTTGGTGGTCTAGGGTTTAGAGGCACCAAGGGGATAGGTGTAGCCGGCGGCTAGGGTTTGGGGAAACCCTAGTCGACGACTTGGGAGGGCCCTAGGCGGCGGCGACTTGGGAGGAGGCCGGCGGCTTGGGGCTAGGGTTTGAGGTGAGTTGGGTGTAGGGAAGAGGGGCACCCCTGCCCCTTCTTTTATAGGTGGGAGGGCGCCGGTTGGGAGGAGGGAGTCCTCCCCCAACTCGGCCTCCTTAGCCGGCGGGTGGAGGGAGAGGAACTCCTCCCCAAGTAGGTTTCCTACTCTCCCTCCACCAAGCAAACTTGCCGTTTGACTTTTCAAACTAGGATTTGATTTATCCCTTTATTTTGCCCAGCCATGATACCTAGTACATGATGCAACCATTCCACATTCATGTACCCTTCCCCTCTGGAGTGCCGGACCTTCCAGACCCTTCTAGAACATTCCCGATGAAAACACCGGAATCATTCCCCAACTCCGAAACAGGACTTTCCTTATATGAATCTTATTCTCCGGACCATTCCGGATCTCTCGTGATATCCCGGATCCCATCCGAGACTCCGAACAACATTCGGTCTCTTTATCATCATTCCATAACTACTCAACAACATCGAATCCTTAAGTGTGTCTCCCTACGGTTCGTGAATTATGCGGACATGATCGAGACACTTCTCCGATCAATAACCAATAGAGGAATCTGGAAATTCATATGGCTCCCACATATTTCTAAGATTACTTTGCGATCGAATGAACCACTTACATACGATACCAATTTCCCTTTGTCTCATGATAGTTTACTTATCCGAGGTTTTGATCGTCGGTATCTCTGCATACCTAGTTCAACCTCGTTACCGATAAGTACTCTTTTCTCGTTCCCGTGATATGTGATCCCTTGTGAGCCAGTCACATGCTTGCAAGCTAATTGGATGACATTCCACCGAGAGGGCCTAGAGTATATCTATCCGTCATATGGATGGACAAATCCCACTCTTGATCCATGTGTTTCAACCCATACTTTCCGAACACTCAATGCCACCTTTATAGCCACCTAGTTACGGTGTGGTGTTTGATGTCATCAAAGCATCCTTCCGGTGATGGTGATAAGCATGATCTCATGGTCGAAGGAATTATGTTACTATGTATCATAAAGCTTATAGCAATTGAACTATTAAAATGACTTGATCTTTATGCTACACTTATCTATAGGAGTATGTCCATCATACCATTCTCCTAATGATATGATCTTGTTGTCAACAACATCTCAATGTTCATGATCAGGAAACCATGATCATCTATTAACCAACAAGCTAGTATTATAAAGAGGCTTTACTAGGGACTCTAATTTAGTTTACAAATCACACAAGTATTAATGTTTCCGGTTAATACTGTTATAGCATGAATGTAAACATTTATCATAAACACAAAGACATAATAATAACTATATTTATTATTGCCTCTAGGGCATATCTCCAACAGTCTCCCACTTGCACTAGAGTCAACTAATCTAGATTACATGGTAATATACCAAACACCCATGGCAGTTTGTTGTTGGTCATGTTTTGCCCTCGGGAGAGGTTTAGTCAACGGATCCGCCACATTCAGATCTGTGTGTACTTTGCAAATCTTTATGTCACCATCCTGGACATGTTCTCGAATAGCGTGAAAATGTAGCTTGATGTGCTTCAGCTTCTTGTGTGACCTTGGTTCTTGCGCATTGGCTATGGCGCCCATGTTATCACAGTAGATAGACATTGGGTCCAGCGCACTTGGAACCACACCGAGCTCTGTAATGAACTCCTTCATCCATATCGCTTCTTATGAAGCCTCTGAAGCAGCTATGTATTTCGATTCAGTTGAAGATCTCGCCACAACGCTTTGCTTTGCACTCCTCCAGCTAACTGCTGCACCATTCAAAGTAAATATGTATCTAGATTGAGATTTAGAATCATCCGGATCGGTGTTCCAACTAGCATCGGTGTAACCATTAACAACGAGTTGTTCATCACCTTCATAAGAAAGAACCATATCCTTAGTTCTTCTCAAGTACTTAAGGATGTTTTTGACCGCTGTCCAATGATCCACTCCTGGATCACTTTGATATCTGCTAGTTAAACTAACAGCATATGCAATGTTGGGTCTAGTACATAGCATGGCATACATTAGAGATCCTATGGCTGAGGCATAGGGAGTCTTACTCATCCTTTCTCTATCTTCTGCCGTTGTTGGACTTTGAGTTTTACTCAAGGTCGTATTGGGCAACATGGGCAAGAACCCTTTCTTGCTATCTTCCATTCCAAAACTCTTTAGAACTTTGTCCAAATATGTATTTTGTGACAATGATATTAGGCGTCTCGATCTATCTCTATAAATTTTAATGCCTAATATGTAAGCTGCTTCGCCAAGATCTTTCATTGAAAAACTATTATTCAAATATTCCTTGACACTATTAAGAAGGTCTACATCATTCCCAATCAACAATATGTCATCTACATATAGTATTAAGAATGCTACAGAGCTCCCACTCACTTTCTTGTAAATACAAGCTTCTCCATAAGTTTGTATAAAACCAAAACTTTTGATTACCTTATCAAAACGTTGATTCCAACTTCGGGATGCTTGCTTCAACTATGCCTGTAATTGGTAACGGCTGACCACGGCGCCGCCAAGCCCATCCCAGTTAATCGGGTAAGTGGACACCCACGGCAGGGGCAAATTTCTTCACGGACAGCCACGGTGCCACCGCTACCGCCGCCGGTGACACGCATCGAGATCCTGTGGCGCTGGCTTGGCGCCATGCCCGGCGGAAATCCCGGCTGTCGCGGCCCCATCGCCCCGCTCCTCATCCCCTTTGCTACTCTGCCCAATTGAGTTCAGTCATGGATGTCACCACGAGCATAGTGATGGTAAACCTTTGTCTTGGCGGTGGGAAGAGGGGCAGGGCGGAGTTCCTGGCATCGACGGCAGCAGGGAAACGGCGTCGACGGCGGCAGGGGCGACTCCTGTGCTGGTTATTGAGGCTTGGAGATAAGATCTTGGAAATCGTATGGAAAACACCTCCATGTAGGCAGAGGTGGGAGAAGACGGAGGCCAGGAGTGAGTAGACGGAGGCAGGAGGCGGGGCTCCCGTGCTAGCGGCGGCCACTGCCGAGTACGGCCGAAGGAGGCAAACGACCGCGGCGTCCGTAAGTGAAATCGCTGGGCTGAATTTTTTTTTTGGAGGCGAGAAGATAGGGAAGAACGAGGGAATCGTGGGGTCCATGGAATACCGTGTTCCAGCTATGATGTGGAAAATCGTGACTCCCGCTGTTTTGTTTGGTTGATTTATTCAGACTTTGATGGACGCCGCGGTACTAAGCTGGTATTTGGTGGGCAAAATTATTAGTCCCGCTGATTTAATCGGCACAAACGACATGTCAACGGGCAACCACGGACGTGGCCACTTACAGGCTGAGCTTCAACCCATATATGGACCGTTGAAGTTTGCATACCTTGTTAGCATCTTTAGGATCGACAAAACCTTTGGGTTGCATCATATACAACTCTTCATCAATGTATCCATTGAGGAACACAGTTTTGACATCCATCTTCCATATCTCATAATTGTAATATGCAGCGATTGCTAACATAATCCTCACAGACTTTAGCTTCACTACTGGTGAGAAAGTCTCATCATAGTCAACTCCTTGAATTTTTCGAAACCCTTTTGCGACAAGTCGAGCTTTATAAACAGTAACATTACCATCAGCATCTGCTTTCTTCTTGAAAATCCATTTGTCCTCGACAGCCTTCCGGCCATCCGGTAAGTCCACCAAAGTCCATACTTGGTTTTCGTACATGGATCCAATTTCGGATTTCATGGCTTCTTGCCATTTATTGGAATATGGGCTCATCATCGCTTCCTCATATGTCACAGGGTCATCGGTGTTGTCCACCAACATGACACTCATAACGGGATCATACCAATCAGGAGTGGTATGAGTTCTCGTTGACCTGCAAGGTTCTGTAGCAACTTAAATCTAAGTTTCATGATCATCATCATTAGCTTCCTCTCTTATTGGTGTAGGCACCACAGGAACTACTTCTGGTGCGGAGCTACTCGCAAGTTTGAGAGAAGGTTCAACAACCTCGTCGAGTTCTACTTTCCTTCCAGTCACTTCTTTCGAGAAAATTCCTTCTCTAGAAAGGATCCATTCTTGGCAACGAGAATTTTGCCCTCGGATCTATGATAGAAGGTATACCCAATAGTTTCCTTCGGGTATCCTATGAAGACGCATTTTTCCGCTTTGGGTTCAAGCTTGTCCGGTTGTAACTTCTTTACATAGGCTTCGCAACCCCAAACTTTAAGGAACGACAATCTAGGTTTCTTCCCAAACCATAATTCATACGGTGTCGTTTCAACGGATTTAGATGGTGCCCTATTTATAGTGAATGCGGTTGTTTCTAATGCATAACCCCAAAACGATAGCGGTAAATCTGTAAGTGACATCATAGAACGAACCATATCTAAGAGAGTTTGATTACGACGTTCGGACACATCATTACGCTGTGGTGTTCCCGGCGGTGTCAATTGTGAAAGTATTCCGCATTTCTTCAAATGCTCGCCAAACTCGTAACTTACATATTCACCTCCACGATCAGAACGTAGAAATTTAATCTTCTTGTTACGTTGATTCTCTACCTCACTTTGAA
Source organism: Avena sativa (assembly GCA_916181665.1). NCBI lineage: Eukaryota > Viridiplantae > Streptophyta > Magnoliopsida > Poales > Poaceae > Avena > Avena sativa. Next base: position 260,643,089 of record OV702284.1, on the reverse strand, counting down.
ATTCCTTAAACTTTTCGAAAGTTTCGGACTTATGTTTCATGAAATAGATATACCCATATCTACTCAAGTCATCCGTGAAGGTAAGAACATAACGATAACCACCGCATGATGCTACACTCATTGGACCACACACATCGGTATGTATGATTTCCAACAAGTCCGTAGCTCGCTCCATCATACCAGAAAATGGAATCTTAGTCATTTTACCCATCAGACATGCTTCGCATCTTTCATGTAATTCAAGAAGTCCATCGGAATGGAGTTTCTTCATACACTTCACTCCAATGTGACCAAGACGACAGTGCCACATATAAGTCGAGTTATCGCTCAATTTCAAACGTTTAGCTTCAATGTTATTAATATGTGTATTTCCACTATCGAGATTCAATAAGAATAGACCATCTATCAAAGGTGCATGTGCATAAAACATATTACTCATATAAATCGAACAACCATTATTCTCGGACTTAAACAAGTAACCGTGTCGCAATAAACATGATCCAGATATAATGTTCATGCTCAACGCAGGCACCAAATAACAATTATTTAAGTATAAAACTAATCCCGATGGTAGATGAAGAGGTAGCGTGCCGACCACGATCACATCAACCTTTGATCCATTTCCAACGCGCATCGTCACCTTGTTCTTCGCTAGCTTCTGTTTATTCTGCAACACCTGTTTCGAGTTACAAATATGAGCAACCGAACCAGTATCAAATACCCAGGCACTACTACGAGTACTAGTGAGATACACATCAATAACATGTATATCGGATATACCTTTCTTCTTGATGTTGCCGTTCTTCAATCCGCCAAGTACTTTGGGAAATTCCGCTTCCACTGACCTTCTCTCTTGCAGTAAAAGCACTCAGTATCAGGCTTAGGTCCAGCCTTGGTCTTCTTCGTCGGTGCGGAAACTTTCTTACCACCCTTCTTGAAGTTTCCCTTTTGCTTAGACTTGCCTTTCTTGAATTTGGTGGTCTTATTGACCAACAAAACTTGATGCTCTTTCTTGATCTCCACTTCTGTAGATTTCAACATGGAGAAGAGTTCTGGCAACGTCTTATTCATGTTTTGCATATTGTAGTTCATCACACAGTTCTTGTAACTTGGTGGAAGTGATTGGAGGACACGGTAAATCCCCAAAGCATTAGGAATCACTATACCCAAGATTTGGAGTTTGTTTGCGTGCCCAGACATCTTAAGCACATGCTCACTGACGGATCTGCCTTCTTCCATCTTGCAGTTAAAGAACTTTTCAGAAGCCTCATAACTCTCAACTTCCACGTGAGCCTCAAATATCATTTTGAGTTCACGGACAATATCATGTGGGTCATGGTTCTCAAACCTTTTATGAAGCTCCGATTCCAAACCATACAAGATATCACACTGAACTGTGGAGTACTGATTCTTCCGAGTGAGGTAAACATTCTTTACTTCATCGGTAGCATCAGCTGCAGGCGGGTCACCCAGCGGTGCATCCAGCACATAGGTCAAATTACCAGCATTGAGGAAAATCCTAAAATTGCGAAACCAATCCGCGAAGTTGCTTCCATTGGTTTTCAACTTTTCTTTCTCTAGGAATGCATTAAAATTGATGGTAGGGGCCGCCATTGATCTACAACATATTTGCAATAGTTTAGACTAAGTTTATGATAAATTGAGTTCTAATTAATAGTTAAATTAATCTAGGTGAACTCCCACTCAAAACAATATCCCTCACATTGATTTAGTGATCACATGAACCAAATCCACCACATCAAAACCGATCATCACGAGAGTTGATGTAGCTTCAATGGCGAACAATCAACATGTTCATCATATCTACTATATGACTCATGCTTTACCTTTCGGTGATCCGTGTTCCGAGACCATGTCTGTACATGCTAGGCTCGTCAAGATCAAACCTTAGCTTCCGCATGAGCAAATCTGGCTTGCTCATGTTGTATACACTCGCAGAATCTAACACACCCGATCATCACATGGTGCTTCGAAACAACGAGCTTTAGCAACGGTGCTTACTAAGGATGAACACTTTAAAACTTGAAATTTATGTTCTTGAGGGATCATCTTATAAAGCTACCGTCGTTAACTAAGCAATACAAGATGCATAAAGGATTAACATCACATGCAATTCATAATATGTGATATGATATGGCCTTTCTTCTTGTGCTACCGATCTCCATCTTCAAGCACGAACATGATCTACATCATCACCGGTATAGCGTCAAGGTCAATGGCGTCGTTTCATGGTTGTCGTCCACTAGATCCAACTATTACAACTACTTTGAATAGCCATACGGGTCTTAACAGAATTTAAAGACAACCATATGGCTCCTGCCGGTTGCCAACTTACAATAAGGAACATTGCATACATCAAATATAATCACAATCATGGCCATATCACATCACAGCACACCCCTGCAAAACAAAGTTATACGCCTCTAATTTTCTTTGCATATTTTACGTGGTTTGGGGCTTTTAATAAGTGTCGTTCTAACTTACGAACAAGAACCACAGCGTTGATGATTGAACTATCAAGTGCCCGTTGTAAATTGGATCTATACTATAATGGGAGAGACAGACACCCGTAAAGACACTTATGCAATACAAGTTGCATGTTGAGCGTGGAGCAAGTCTCATGAACGATGTCATGTAAGGTTAGCCCGGGCCGCTTCATCCCATCATACCCAAGATGCAAAGTACACAAGAAGAAATTGATAATAAAAGCACCACCGCCCACAATGACCATTGTGTTCTACTCGTGCAACAGATCTACATATAGACACGGCTCTGATACCACTGTTGGGGTTCGTAGCATGGAAAACAAAAAAATTCTACCGCATGCAAACAAACAAGCCAAGATCTATCTACTAGATTGTAGCAATGAGTCAATAGAGGAACTCACCCTCGAAGATTCCAAAGCGGTTAACGAGAGCAGATTCTCGTGGGTGATGTAGTCGTACTCTTGCCGATCTAAAGATCGCGTAGACGATCCTTCCGGCGCTGCGTTCAGGTAGCGCTTCCGCAGTCGGTCACACGTTCAGTACTCGATGAAGACCTTCCTCTCCCTTGTTCTAGCAGGCAGCGGAGGTTGTAGCACTCTCCTCGTGATTCCGGCAGCACGATGGCGTGGTACCGGAAGTAGAGGGGAGATCTCGCAGGGCTTCGCCTTAAGCCGGAGCGAGTATGGTGGACTATGAGAGAGGCCTTGGTGGTCTAGGGTTTAGAGGCACCAAGGGGAGAGGTGTAGCCGGCGGCTAGGGTTTGGGGAAACCCTAGTCGGTGACTTGGGAGGGCCCTTGGCGGCGGCGACTTGGGAGGAGGCCGGCGGCTTGGGGCTAGGGTTTGAGGTGAGTTGGGTGTAGGGAAGAGGGGCACCCCTGCCCCTTCTTTTATAGGTGGGAGGGCGCCGGTTGGGAGGAGGGAGTCCTCCCCCAACTCGGCCTCCTTGGCCGGCGGGTGGAGGGAGAGGAACTCCTCCCCAAGTAGGTTTCCTACTCTCCCTCCACCAAGCAAACTTGCCGTTTGACTTTTCAAATTGGCGTTTGACTTTTCAAACTAGGATTTGATATCTCCCTTTTTTTTGTCCAGCCATGATACCTAGTACATGATGCAAACATTCCACATTGTCATGACACATTCATGTACCCTTCCCCTCCGGAGTGCCGGACCTTCCGGACCCTTCTAGAACATTCCCGATGAAAACACCGGAATCATTCCCCAACTCCGAAACAGGACTTTCCTTATATGAATCTTATTCTCCGGACCATTCCGGATCTCCTCATGATATCCCGGATCCCATCCGAGACTCCGAACAACATTCGGTCTCTTTATCATCATTCCATAACTACTCAACAACATCGAATCCTTAAGTGTGTCTCCCTACGGTTCGTGAATTATGCGGACATGATCGAGACACTTCTCCGATCAATAACCAATAGAGGAATCTGGAAATTCATATGGCTCCCACATATTTATACGATTACTTTGCGATCGAATGAACCACTTACATACGATACCAATTTCCCTTTGTCTCACGATAGTTTACTTATCCGAGGTTTTGATCGTCGGTATCTCTGCATACCTAGTTCAACCTCGTTACCGATAAGTACTCTTTTCTCGTTCCCGTGATATGTGATCCCTTTTGAGCCAGTCACATGCTTGCAAGCTAATTGGATGACATTCCACCGAGAGGGCCCAGACTATATCTATCCGTCATATGGATGGACAAATCCCACTCTTGATCCATGTGTTTCAACCCATACTTTCCGAACACTCAATGCCACCTTTATAGCCACCCAGTTACGGTATGGTGTTTGATGCCATCAAAGCATCCTTCCGGTGATGGTGATAAGCATGATCTCATGGTCGAAGGAATTAGGTTACTATGTATCAGAAAGCTTATAGCAATTGAACTATTAAAATGACTTGATCTTTATGATACGCTTATCTATAGGAGTATGTCCATCATACCATTCTCCTAATGATATGATCTTGTTGTCAACAACTTCTCAATGTTCATGATCAGGAAACCATGATAATCTATTAACCAACAAGCTAGTATTATAAAGAGGCTTTACTAGGGACTCTAATTTAGTTTACAAATCACACAAGTATTAATGTTTCCGGTTAATACTGTTATAGCATGAATGTAAACATTTATCATAAACACAAAGATATAATAATAACTACATTTATTATTGCCTCTAGGGCATATCTCCAACATATGCCTCGAGACAACTCAAGACTGATGAAGTAAATTATCCTACACACGACTTAGAGTTGGCCTCTGTTGTCCATGCACTCAAAACATGGAGACATTACCTTTTGGGAAAACGATGTGAAGTGTTCACAAATCACAAGAGCTTGAAATATATTTTCACCATGGAGGAACTCAATATGAGACAAACAAGGTGGCTAGAACTTATCAAGGATTACGACTTGAGTTTGCAATACCACCCCGGTAAAGCAAACATTGTAGTCGATTCTTTAAGCCGTAAGGTTTATGTGAATGGCCTTACCAAAGGAGAATTTCCAGATGATTTGTGTGCTCAATTCAAAGAGCTAAGATTGGAGATAGTGCCTGAAGGGTATCTCATGTCTTTGGAAGTTCAACCAACATTGTTGGATAAAATCAAATAAGCCCAAAAGTTGGATAAGGAAATGAGGAAATTAAGAGTAAAATTAGTAAAGGAAAGGCGAAAGGATTCCATGAGGATGAACAAGGAACTTTATGGTATGGAAAGCGTATCTGCATTCCACAAGATCCGGAACTTCAGAAATTGATTCTGCAAGAAGCACACAATTCACCATATTCTATTCATACAGGTAACACCAAGATGTACATGGATGTGAAAGAAAGATTTTGGTGGAACAATCTTAAGAAAGATATTGCAAAACACATTGCTTTGTGTGACGTGTGTAGTAGAGTGAAGGTGGAACATCAGAAGCTGGCAGGGTTATTGCAACCACTACCTATACCTGATTGGAAGTGGGATAAGATTGGTATGGATTTTATCACCGGACTGCCAAGGACCAGATCTGGATATGATTCTATATTGGTTATTGTGGATCGCCTAACTAAAGTGGCACATTTCATACCCGTGAAGACTACTTATACAAGTGCTAAATTAGCCAAGACCTATATCAATAGGATTGTATGTCTACATGGAGTACCTAAGAGTATTGTGTTTGATAGAGGAACTTAGTTCACTTTGCATTTTTGGCGACAACTGCATGAATCATTGGGAACTAGACTAGAATTTAGCACAGCTTTTCACCCTCAGAATGATGGACAGACAGAAAGGACCAATCAGATTTTGAAAGATATGTTGAGAGCATGTGCGCTAGATTATGGATCTAGTTGGGATGGAAGTCTGCCATATGCAGAATTCTCTTACAATAACAGCTATCAATCGAGCATAGAGATGGCTCCATTTGAATTCCTTTATGGAAGGAAGTGTACTACGCCATTACTATGGAGTGGAGTAGGAGAAAGAAATTTATTTGGACCAGAACTAATCAGGGAAGCCGAAGAGAAAGTCAGAATGGTAAAGGACAGATTGACGATATCCCAATCCCGACAAAAGATCTATGCAGATCCAAAACATAGACAAGTCACCTATGAGGTAGGTGATAGAACTTATCTTAGAGTCTCACCACTTCGTGGTGTGAAGAGATTTGGAGTCAAAGGAAAATTGGCACCTCGATATGTTGGACCATTCAAGATTTTGAGCCGCAAAGGAGAAGTAGCTTATGATATAGAATTGCCTGAATCACTGTCTGCGGTTCACAATGTGTTTCATGTGAGTCAGTTAAATGAGTGTCATCCGGAGATGGAAGAAACTTCTTGAAGGACACTATACCATTTGAAGAGGTACAATTGGAGAGTGATCTCGCTTATGAAGAGAAACCTATCAGGATTCTCGAGACAGCAGAAAGAGTTACTCGCACTAAGACTATATAATTTTGCAAAGTACAGTGGAATCATCATACCAAGGAAGAAGCAACTTGGGAAAGAGAAGACGAACTTCGGAAATATCACCCTCACCTATTTTCTAGCCAATCCGAATCTCGAGGGCAAGATTCATCTTATGGGGGTTAGATTTGTAACATCCCAAATTTCATAAAATCCAAAACCATGTTGTTTCATTCTTATCATCATGGCATATTCATCTTGCACAAAAAAATTCAAAACAAAAAACCTAAATGAAACCATATTTAAACCCCTTCTTGTTATATATATGGGGCATGGTTTTATTTTATTTTGTGACCTCAAAATGATTTTTGAGTGACTAGTTGTGTTTGACACACTTTTGGGCACTAGGTTCACCACACAAAATGTTGGTGAAAATTTGAATTATTTTGGATTTGAATAGGTCATTCAAATCCTATTTATTAAATCAAAACAGAAAAGGAAAAGACAAAAAGAGAAAAAAATAGCCGACAACCCAATCGTCCCAACTCCCCTGGCAGCCCACGAACCACCCGGGAATTTCCCTCTCTCCATGCAGATTCCCACCCGTGCGCGTGCGGCCCTCACACTGATAGACGGGCCCCACTGCCACCTCACCTTTCTTCCCCAAACCCCGCGCCGCTGGCCGCTCCCTAGTCACTACCGATGAATGCGCGTGTAATTGTCGTTGATTCACCAACTAAATCCCCTCCCCGCTCCGGCTACATAAACCCCACCCCCTTGTGACCATTTACTCCCCCACTCAGCAGTACAGAGCACCGCCAGGCTCCCCTAATTTCCTCTCGCATCACCGCAGCACCGAGCAGCTCCAGCGAGCTATCGCGGTAAGCCTCGTGCGCCCATCTGCCTCTCGTTCATACGAACATGTTCGCCAGGTCCTCACGCATCTCCTGATACTTTCCACTTGTCTCCTCTTGCACCAGGGCGTCGCTTTCGTTGACGACAGTGAGCACCTGACGCGCGGCCAAACTCTGATGAGGGATTCTGTCTGTGCCCGTGCGCCCCAGCCCAACCGCGTCCACGTTGAGCTTCCCCGCGACTCTGCGAGTGTGGTAAGCACCAATGCCCCTCCCCTAACCCTCTGGCCTCGCCGGTGTGTCACCGTCAGTGGCGTCACCGCTGCCACGACCATTTGCGCCGCTCGCGTATGGTCGAACAGATCTGATCCGTTGGATATGTATGTGATGGATGCGATTAGATCTAGCACAAAGGGGTACGAGTAGATCTGAGCTGCTGGATTCACTTTAAATCTAGCGGTGCAGAATCGTGATCCAGCGTGAACCGGTACGCGCCAATCAGAACGTGCCGCGTGTCCTTGGTTTTGATTTAAAATCTGAATTTTGATCTATTAGTTATTCAAACTTGTAAATTCAACAACTTTTGTTCTGTTTATCCAAAAATTACAAATTTTATATCAATGGATTCAGAAAAATGAGCTATTTGCATCTATGGCATTGAATTGGCCATTTTCTTCTGAAAAATTAGGATTTTATGCAGAAGAATTTGTAGGCCTATTTTGGCTATAAAAATTATTTAGAAAATAATTTTGAAGTAAATTTTGGTTCATTTAGACTTTAGAAAGTATGGTTTGTATTCAGTACTATTTAGTTTGATCTGAAAAGTGTGACAAATCATTCCATTGCATTTGCATGCATTCATATCTATTTTTGTTTGAATATTGATTGTGAATATTGTTGTGTGATTTTATGTGTAGATTTTGTGGATTGTGGAGAGTGTGATTGTGAGGATTGTACCTATTCCCCTAACTACCAAGGCAAGTGATGCTTCATCTTTTGTCCTATTATTTTATCTATACACTAGTGATATTTTGAGTAGGAATTGCATGGTAAATTTTCAAAGAATATGCTATGCTATGGTGGATCCTATAGATGATATCATGGTAGAATTTCCCTAAGTTAAGTGACAATGTTATGCTAGTATACTTAGCCTAGCTAGTAGAATGCAAGGGTGGAATATTCATGTTATGATACTACGCAAATTTTATGCCTATGTTTTTGATTAATAAAACAACATATTAATGAATCACCTGGGTGGAATGGAAAGAATGGTTTATGTTGAGTGGTTACACAAGGCCCATGTCTATGGTTTACCTTGTGTATCACACTTGTGGATGGACACCCAGGAACAAAGATATTTGAGATGTTTAGTGTTGAGAAGCTTCTAGTGCAACCACATGGCATATGGGCTCTGCCTTGACCAACTAGGTTGCAAGAATTCAGCCAGATGGACAGTTGGTGATAGGGTTGATAGGATGGAACACGTCCATGGTGGTCTGAAGGAATGCTTCTAAGAAGTCTTGTCTCAATGTATGTTGAGTCTTGTGGAGAAAGTGCACCACCTCTCGAGAGGGTAAAACCTAAGTACTTAGCCATGTCCCCGGTAACGGACATTTTGAGCATCAAAGACATTGAAACAATCAAGGATCTCCTCATCCCAATTTTCCCTAAGTTAAAACTTGTGGTTGAACAAGGGTAAAGGTTCACCAATGTCTATTGGTGGTTCCTTGGGTGTTTTGTCAAACAAAAACTTAGTGTTTTAAACTAATAAGACAAACTTTATTTTGAGCAAAGCCAGCCAGTACTACACTTAGCCAAATTCATATAGTTATTAGATGTTACTATACTACTACGGTATCACTTGCCAATACAATTCCAAATGTATTGACCCTCTGTGGCTATAACTTATGATGTTGCAGGTTACTCTGATGGTAACTAGGGTTATGAGTCTATGTCAACACCCGGATTTTTCAATCCTAGATGCCTGTTATGCCATACATCGCAATCCCAGGATTACCATTTTTGCGAGACATAACAGAATTGGATACCATAGTACATCATCCGTTACAACGATACATAAGTTCTTACACAAATAGGGATCTCATGATCCAGTTCTTAATACAATTTCAAGCAGCGGAATACATAGTAATAACGATAGCGTAGGCGAAGCTCCATCTTCAGGGTCACAGGCAATACTGACGATGGGAGATGATCCTAGTTGTCGTAACCTTCCCGGGGTCCATCTTCCAGGTACTCCTCTTCATAGTCTGGCCATGGGAATAGCCAGGGACAAAGCCATGAGTACTCTTTAAGTACTCGCAAACTAATAATAACATGTAAGGGGTTTTTGGATAATAGGACACTTGGCTCTAGGGTTGTTTTGCAAAAAGCCAGGTTTATCTCTACTAAGTTCCAAAGCTAGTCAGAATTTTATAACTCCTAAGTGGGATCTTGTAATTCAGGTCACAACTCTGTTGTGGTCAAATCAAAGTATCAATTCGTTTCACAAGTCATTTTGAAAAGTCTGACGGGGGAACAGTATGGCCACTCCAACTGTCCATAACCGCGGACGCGGCTATTCGAATAGTTTTACACTCTGCAGAGATTGCACACTTTCACCATAATATTCGATACATCCGTCAGGAACAAATCCTAAATTCACCATAATCAGTATGTAGATAATCAATCCTAACCTTTTGATTACACGCCCTAGTATAAGCACCTCTCCTGCGAGTATGGCCTCCCAACCATGACCAACTGTCATCTTGGGTACTGCACAGGTGGACAATCTACACAAGGTAGCCTCAGCTCAGACCTTGGCCGTGAGGGAACTAATACTAAGGTACATAAGTTTCCAGTCAAGCCCTACCCAATCTTCGGGTATTGTGGTTGTACGATAAAATTGGAATGGTATTGCATCCAGACAACCATCAGTTTTATAAAGGGGCTAAGGCTCATGCCTCAACATTTTCATCACCAAAATCATCAAGTGTTTGGAAACACATGTCCAAAACATTTCAATAGAATGATCCATCATTCCAAGGTTTTCATAACCATTTTTCCACCAAGTATTCCCATCTAAAGTTGATCAAGTTTTATGCTTAGCACTAGCATCTACAGGTGGGGTAGTACTAAGGAGGGGTGGTAACTAGTGGGGTTTTAACTAAGTTCAATCTCATGTCTTAGGCTGAGATCAAGGTTTCTATCTTAGGCCAAATTTTATGCTCTTTATGCAACCTTCAGCACAACTGTCTAGTATCTACCAAACTCTTAGGTAGACTCTAAGTAAGCTTTGATAAAGAAATAAAGTAAGAAGATTGCACATAAAACTAGGATTTGGTTTATCAAGGGGGTATGATCACATATGCTTAAGGCATATAGTAGTCATATCACAAGTATGGGTTTGTGGCATCAGTAGGGTATCTTTCAAGGGTTAGCTTGCATCAATATCAGTATAAGCTTGCATAGTTACTAGCTTGCCTTGTGCAGAGCAGTGGTTGAAGTTCTCCTCGGCTTCCTCTTCGTAGTATCCTCCTTCCTCCTCGTATCCTTGGTCGGTACTAGCGTCTATGAATAAATACGAGGTACACAATCACCAAACAATACTTAACTACTTGCAATCATCACACACAAGGGTCCTATAGATGATCTAGCATCATCTCTAACATTACAAGGTTAAGGCTTGGTTTAAATCTTTTTATTTTTAGAAAAGTAATTTCTACTCATTGAGAAACTACTTAAGATTTAATATTCTCCAAACTAAACATGGGATCATGTTGACACATGTCATCACCACATATTGTAGTCCATGGGAATGTGATTTAAAGTGGTGTCACAATTTAATAAGGTTTTACCCTTTTATTTTAATTAATTAAAGTGGCTAGAAATGCTTATGTAGCATTCTTTTATTTCTTGAACAATATTTCTGCAAGTAAACCTATATGTTTTTATATATTCTGAAAGATATGGTTAAATGTGATTTTTGAGAGTTGGAATCAACTCAAAAGCTATTATGGTTAAATTTGAAAAATGTTTGAATGCAGAAAAGCTTCTGCCTTGTTATTTTTACCAGGGGTGATCTAGAGATCCAAATGACTTGAATCCAACGGGCTTGGATTCAGCATTCACAGACCTTTCCAACAAAATTGGTTTCATTCAAATTGGTGCACTGAATCGATCTGGGTTGAATTTTGAAGTTGAATACAGAAGTGTGTTTGAATTGAAATAGAAAAGATTTAATTTGAATAACTGGGCTGCGCGGGAAATTCTAACGGGCCGGCCTGCTAAGCGCAGTGCTCCCGCGGTCTGCTTAAGTGGGTGTCCCCACTTGTCAGTGACACGGGGCTGGGCGAAGCGGTATGGGGCAACGTGGGTCGTTCGATCTAGTTCTAATCTAACGGCTGGGAGTCATCGTCGACGCGAGATAACTCCGGCGAGAACGAAACCTAGCGCGGCCAGTGAGGGTCGCTGGGGGCTCACCGGGGTACTGGCGAGGGTCGGCGAGGCGGGCGAACGACGAAGTCGACGACGGCGAACTCAGGGGTGGTCGCGGCAGCTCCTGGGACGGCTCCAATCGCTGGCTCCTTTCTTCTCCGGCAGCGGCAGGCTCCAGTGAAATTCCGGCAAGGTGGTGCTCGCCTTGCTCTGAGAATGGTGTGGCACGATCAGTGAGGAGAGGGGAGTGAGATGGTGTGAAGAATTCGTGCGGGGCTGGCCTCTATTTATAGTCGAGCGAGGGGACCATCGGGGCGCACGGTGAGCTCGTCGGGGGCGACGTTACAGGCGGCTAATGGCATGGGCAAGGGTAGGGGACGGTGCTGTGTCTCCTGGCGATGCTCAACGACATGGTCGCGAGGCATGGGGCGGTGTGGTTTGGTCTGGAACGGCCGGTGCTCTACGCGGCAGAGGCGGCGTATTCGACGGCGGGCGGTGGCTGTGCGGCACGGGGCGGCAAATGGGGATGTCTGGCGGTCTCCTGGGTTGATGGCGATCATGTATGCACGCGGCGAGGGCGGCGCGCGGTCTGTGGATGCTGGTCGAGGGTGGCGCTCTGGCGCACGCTCGGCATGGTCTAGTTGCGGCTTGTGCGCGTGGTCCAGGGCTTGGCAACGCTTGCGGCTGGGACAGTGAGTGGCGGTGGACGGTGGGTTGCCTCCTAGGAAAGGTTGGCACATCTAGTTCTTCCTCTAGCTTGCTGTCCACAATGGGGTGACATTGGGGTGCTCGGCTGTTCACCATTAATGGAAATGGCAAGCTTACAGGGGTGCTAGTGTTGGGCTAATCTTTCTAGATGATCTACTGAGTTGTGTGTGAGCTAACTAGGGAACAAGTTAGGCAAGAATCACTTCACACTATAGTGTTTGATGTTTTGTTTGATTTGTGTCTGCAACCTGTTTGATGAAATGGCCGCATGAAATCAAGTTTTGAATTTTGAAATGATTTTTGGTGGGTTTGCTAGATTGGTGCTGGTGAGTCTACAGATGCTTGGGTTTTGAAAGTTGAGCTTATTTCGGTGGGTTTTGAAAAAGTGGGATCTTCCCATATGAAGAAGATTCAATTTTGAATTGTCATTTAAACTATGCATTTGAAAGTTTCTGGATGATCACAAAGTGGGCCTTGATACTCTGTTATGAGTACATTCAAGGGGTGCAAAGATCCAGAAAAGTTTCTGTTAGGTTCTGAAAGTGTGAGACAGCCAAAGTAGGCATGGGAGTTAAATTGGCCAAAATGACCATTCACTTAATATATTTGTTTTGATTTACTTGTCTTTAAGGAAAGTGTGGGGAATGTTTTAGATGATGTTCATTTCACATAAGAAACATTTTACAAGCAATGGATCACACAAACAAGGTGGTTTTTAAAGAAATTCAAAATTCATGCATACACATATACATGCATTCATGAGTTTATTTAGAAAAGATTTTGTTAACCCTAATCTTGATGATTAGTGTTTGATGATCTAAGTTTGGTATTTTTGGGATGTTACAAACCTTCCCCCATTAAACAAAATCTCGTCCCGAGATTTGAAAAAGGACGAAAAGATTACCTAGGATTTGAAAAGATCGGGAAACTCCGTCCTGATGTGATCTTCGCGTTCCCAGGTAGCTTCCTCTTCTGTGTGGTTGCTCCACTGAATCTTGAGAAACTTGATGCTTCGTGTTCGGGTAGTTAGATAAGCTTCTTCCAAAATGCGGATGGGCAATTCGGATAGGTCAGGTTATCGTTGATCTCTATGGTCCGGTGATCGATATTCTTGAACACTTCGGTCTTCTCGGGGACTTCGAGACACTTGCGAAGTAACGAGATATGGAACACATTGTGCACAGCTGACATCTCTTCAGGTAATTCCAGTTGATACGATACTTCTCCTCGACGGTTCAAAATTTTGAAAGGTCCGATATATCTGGGGGCTAACTTTCCTTTGAGTTGGAAACGCTGCATTCCCTTCAATGGCGACACTTTCAGATAAACAAAATCTCCGATGTTGAAGGCGAGGTCTCGACGTCTCTTGTCGGCATAACTCTTCTGTCGGGATTGGGCGGTCTTGAGGTGCTCACGAATCTTGTGAACCTTTTCTTCTGCTTCTCATAGGATGTCGGGTCCGAAGATCTGACTCTCTCCTACTTCCGACCAGTTCAAAGGGGTGCGACACTTTCTTCCGTACATGAATTCAAATGGGGCCATTTGCAAAATGGCTTGGTAACTATTGTTGTAAGAAAATTCTGCAAACGGCAGACAGTCTTCCCACTTGGATCCATATTCTAGCACACATGATCTAAGCATATCTTCGAGTATTTGGTTTACTCGCTCCGTTTGTCCATCGGTCTGAGGGTGATACGCGGTACTGAAATCTAGGCGGGTTCCTAAACCTTCTTGGACTTTCTTCCAGAATCTCGAGGTAAACTGAGTTCCTCGATCCGATACTATGTTCTCGGGGACTCCGTGCAAATAACTATTCTAGCGATGTACAACTCCGCTAGCTTCGAACTTTGATAGGTGGTTTTGATGGGCAAGAAATGGGCGACTTTGGACAATCGGTCCACTATGACCCAGATAGAGTCATTCCCCCTACTAGAAGTAGGTAGTCCAGTGATAAAGTCCATTCCTACAGAATCCCATTTCCATTCCAGAATTTGCAAAGGTTGCAACAATCCAGCGGGTCTTTGATGTCCTGCCTTGACTCGGTGACATATATCACACTTGGCGATATAGCTTCCGATTTCTATCTTCATCTTATGCCACCAAAATTGCTCTTTCAAATCTTGATACATCTTCGTTCCTCCGGGATGGATAGAATAAAGAGTATCATGAGCCTCCTTCAAGATAACTTCTTTCAACTCCGAATCTGCTGGTACACAAAGGCGTCCTTTGTACCACAGAACTCCTTCTTCGTCCTCGGTGAATCCGGGTACTTTGCCCGTACCGATACGACGCTTGATTTCGTCGATACTAGCATTTCCCTTCTGCGCCTCTTTAATCTGACTGATCAAAGTGGGCTGAAGTTCTATGCTAGCCAAAAATCCTTCACTTACTAATTCTATTTGAAAATCTTCCATCTCCTTGTGCAGACTTGGTTGCTCCTTCAAAATCATGGAGTTCAAGCGGCACGACAATCTGCTAAGGGCATCGGCTACCACATTGGCTTTACTAGGGTGATAGTGAATGTCCAGGTCGTAATCCTTGATTAGCTCAATCCATCTTCTCTGCCTCATATTCAACTCTTTCTGAGTGAATATATACTTTAGGCTCTTGTGATCCGAGTAAATCTCACAACGATTTCCCATCAGGTAATGTCTCCATGTCTTCAGGGCTAGAACTACGGCTGCGAGTTCGAGGTCATGGGTTGGATAGTTTTGCTCGTGTTGCTTCAATTGTCGAGAGAGATAAGATATAACTTTGCCTTCTTGCATTAGCACACATCCGAGACCAATCTTGGATGCGTCACAATACACATCGAAGGGCTTCGTGATATCCGGCATGATTAAGATTGGGGATGATATCAATATCCTCTTGAGTTCTTAAAAACTCGCTTCAAACTTGTCTGTCCATTCAAACTTCTTGTCCTTCTTCAGCAATTGGGTCATGGGTCGGGCGATACTTGAGAATACTTCTACGAATTTGCGGTAATATCCCGCCAATCCGAGAAAAGCACGAACTTGGGTTTGAGTGGTTGGGGCTTGCCAATCTTCTACATCTTTTACTTTGGCAGGGTCAACGGCAATTCCTCCGACTGATACAATGTGACCGAGGAATCCTACCTCCTCTAACCAGAATTCACATTTGCTAAACTTTGCGTACAACTGATGCTCTCTAAGGGTTCCAAGAATGGTCCTTAGGTGTAGCTCATGTTCTTCTTCTGATTTGGAATAAATCAGAATGTCATCGATGAAAACAACGACAAACTTATCCAGGAAGTCCATAAAAATCTTATTCATGAGATTCATGAAATAAGCGGGGGCATTGGTTAATCCAAAAGACATGACTGTATACTCGTACAATCCATATCTGGTGGTAAAGGCAGTCTTTGGAATATCCTCTGCACGAATCTTGAGTTGATGATAGCCAGTTCTAAGATCAATCTTAGAAAACACCTGGGCACCGGTCAACTGATCAAACAAATATTCTATCTTGGGCAAGGGGTACTTGTTCTTGATGGTGACATCATTCAACTTTCAATAATCCGTACATAAACGGTTACCTCCCTCTTTCTTGTCTACAAACAAGACAGGTGATCTCCATGGTGACGCACTTGGTTGAATTAGTCCAATTTCTAGCATGGAATCCAGTTGCTTCTTCAGTTCTTCTAACTCCGATGGGTTCATACTATAGGGTCTCTGGGCTATGGGTCCTGTTCCGGGGATTAGTTCAATGATAAACTCGATATCCCGATCTAGGGCATACCGGGCAAAACATCTGGAAATACATCGGGGTATTCACAGACTATCCGGACTTGGCCAATGGTAGGTTGGGCTAGACTCTTGTTACACTTGAATTGGCGAGGTAAGGTTTCAGATATATGTTCGACTGTTATTCCAGTGGTACTGGTCATGGTGATGGCTTTCTTAGCACAGTCAATCAATCCCTTATGTTTGGACATCCAATCCATTCCTAGTACTACTTCCAAACCTTTAGTTCCGAGTACTATTAGATTAGCATAAAAATCTATGACATGGATTCGGATAGGGACGTCTTTGCAAATTTGCCTAGCCTTGGTGGTTGATCCGGGGATTTGCACAATCATCACATGCTTCAGTTTGGTTGGTTGAATTTTACTAGTGCATGCAAATTCTTTGGTGACAAATGAATGCGATGCACCAGAGTCAAACAACACTCTTGCAAGTACTGAATTAACAGAAAACATACCCAGCACGACGTCTGGCGCTTCCTGAGCTTCTTCAGCATGCATGAGAAAAAGACGGCCATTGCGGTTGAGTGAATTTCCTGGGGAAAATCTCCTTCCTGGCTGAACACGACGCTGTTGCTGAGCTGGGGGATTGGTATTAGGGGCTATAGCATTCTTCTTGTTGGGGCACTCGTTGGAATAGTGGCCTTTATTTCCACAGTCATAACAGGTCACTTGTGACTTGTCCTTGGCTGCGACAGGCACAGCATTGCTTCCAGTCCTCGGGGCAGTGTTGGGGTTGGCGGTAGCATTGTTGGTGTTGAACTTGGGTGGGGCACGGATGAAATTGCTAGAGTTGCCGGGGTTGTTGTGATTTCCTCCGGTTCTAGGGTTTCCACGGTTGGGATAGGTTGGACGGGTCATAGGGGGTCTGTTGGTTCTTGGGGCAAATCCTGGAGATGGGTTGGGGCGATACTTTGGAGTCTGATGGGTTCCTGGTTGATGCATCATACGACGCTTGCGGTTCTCATTGGCTTGGTTGATCTTTCCTTCCATCTGGATGGCTAAATCGACAAGGGCTTCAATATCAGCAAAGGGGATATTGACTAACACCGTCTGCATCTCATCATGCAGACCATTCAGGAATCTTTCTTTCTTCTTGGCTTCGGTGTCTATCTCGTCCGGGGCATACCTAGCTAATGAAAAAAAATTGTCACAGTATTCCACTACAGTCATCCTTCCTTGCTTCAGCTCTCTGAACTCGTCTCTCATTCTCTTGAACAAACCTGGTGGCACATGGGTTCTGCTAAACTTGACCTTGAATTCCTCCCAGGTCATCATCTGGCCTCCGGTCATGGCACGAACACTGTTCCACCATGCCCTGGCATCTCCGGCTAGATAGTGGGTGGAAAACAGGACTTTCTCGTTGGCTTCGACTCCTGCTACTTCTAAGTTATTTTCCATGGTTTGCAGCCAATCGTCAGCGTCTAAGGGTTCTTCTGACTTGGTGAAAACAGGTGGATTGGTATTCTGAAAATTCTTGAGCTTAGATCCATGGTTGTCCTGATTTCCATGGCCTTGGTTGTTGTGGGCTAGCTGGGCTATCTATTGCAGAGTGGCTAGGTTGGCTTGACGTTCCGCTCTGTCAGCTTCTGTAGGGGTTCGTAGCATGGAAAACAAAAAATTTCTATCGCATACAAACAAACAAGCCAAGATCTATCTACTAGATTGTAGCAACGAGTCGATGGAATAACTTACCCTCGAAGATTCCAAAGCGGTTAACGAGAGCAGATTCTCGTGGGTGATGTACTCGTACTCTTTCCGATCTCAACATCGTGTAGACGATCCTTCCGGCGCTGAGTTCCGGCAGCGCTTCCGCAGTCGGTCACACGTTCGGTACTCGACGAAGACCTTCCTCTCCCTTGTTCCAGCAGGCAGCGGAGGTTGTAGCACTCTCCTCGCGATTCCGGCAGCACAACGGCGTGGTACCGGAAGTAGAGGGGAGATCCCGCAGGGCTTCGCCTTAAGCCGGAGCGAGTATGGTGGATTATGAGAGAGGGCTATTAGTGGTCTAGAGATTAGACACACCAATTAGAAGGCTCTAAACCGCAGGCTAAAGCAATTAGAAGCTCTAAACCAAACGGCTCTAAACCGGAGATTAGAGGTAGAAACTTGTGTGTCTCAAGGAGGAGCCCTGCCCCTCCTTTTATAGGTGGAGGGGCTAGGCGCGCCAGGGAGGGAGGGAGTCCCTACCCAACTCGGCCTAGGGCTGGGCGCCGGCTTGGAGGAGAGGAACTCCTCCTCCAAGTTGGTTTCAACCTCCTCTTGCTTGTTTCCCACAGTTTCCTGTTTCCCACAGTTTCCTGTTTTCCACAGTTTCCTGTTTTAGCCGTTTGACTTTCAAACTGGCAATTTGACTTTCATGTTTTTGGAACAGCAAGAACACTTAGTACATGATGCAATCATTCAATGACACATTCATGTACCCTCCCCCCCCCCCCCCGGAGTGCCGGACAATCCGGAACCTTCTAGAACATTCCCGATGAAAACACCGGAATCATTCCCGAACTCCGAAACGGGACTTTCCTTATATGAATCTTATTCTCCGGACCATTCCGGATCACCTCGTGATATCCCGGATCCCATCCGAGACTCCGAACAACATTCGGTCTCTTTCTCATAATACCATAACTACTCAAAACAACGTCGAATCCTTAAGTGTGTCTCCCTACGGTTCGTGAATTATGCGGACATGATCGAGACACTTCTCCGAACAATAACCAATAGAGGAATCTGGAAATTCATATGGCTCCCACATATTTCTACGATTACTTTGCGATCGAATGAACCACTTACATACGATACCAATTTCCCTTTGTCTCACGATAGTTTACTTATCCGAGGTTATGATCGTCGGTATCTCTGCATACCTAGTTCAACCTCGTTACTGATAAGTACTCTTTTCTCGTTCCCGTGATATGTGATCCCTTGTGAGCCAGTCACATGCTTGCAAGCTAATTGGATGACATTTCACCGAGAGGGCCCAGAGTATATCTATCTGTCATATGGATGGACAAATCCCACTCTTAATCCATGTGTTTCAACCAATACTTTCCGAACACTCAATGCCACCTTTATAGCCACCCAGTTACGGTGTGGTGTTTGATGTCATCAAAGCATCCATCCGGTAAAGGTGATATGCATGATCTCATGGTCGAAGGAATTAGGTTACTATGTATCAGAAAGCATATAGCAATTGAACTATTGAAATGACTTGATCTTTATGCTACGCTTATCTATAGGAGTATGTCCATCACATCATTCTCCTAATGATATGATCCTGTTGTTAATAACATCTCTATGTTCATGATCAGGAAACCATGATCATATATTAACCAACAAGCTAGTTTAACAAGAGGCTTTACTAGGGACTCTTATTTTAGTTTACAAATCACACAAGTATTAATGTTTCCGGTTAATACAATTATAGCATGGTATGTAAACATTTATCATAAGTGTGAAGATATGATAATAACCACTTTATTATTGCCTCTTGGGCATATCTCCAACAGTCTCCCACTTGCACTAGAGTCAATAATCTAGTTTCAAACCTTTGTGTATTCAACACCTATGGCTTTCTGATGTTGTATGTACACGATTGCTAGTGGTCAACTGATCTCTGGATCTGACACTTCCAGGTCTGTGTGTAATTGCATGTCTTTGCGTATCTACGCATCACTCATTCTCTAATGAGATGGCTTTGTATAAATTTGGTCTTTCGGTGTGACCTTTAGCTCTTTGGGGTTAAAACATGTTGATAATATTGTCGTACAATATATCTTCATAGTATTATCCCACTGTGAACTACACCTAGTTTGATAACAAACTACTTGACACAAATGCCCTCTTTTTGCTGCTATAATAGCAGTCATATACTTAGCCTTTTGTTGTAGTATCTGTCACAATGTCTTAACTTTGGAACTCATCCAAATCCATTATGGAACTCACTTTCCATTATATTGTGCCACCCTTAGTTTAGATTGAGATAAACTTAATTTGTACTTTGTGACAAAACTAGTATCAATGTAGTACTTTTACAATGAACTAACCATCTATTTGTCACTTCTACAAATATTATACTCTTAGTTCTTCCAAAAGATCATAAGAATATCCTTACTATTGTCCAATGATCATCTTACGAATCATTCTGGTATATGCTCACAACATTTAGAGCATAGGACATATCTGGATTTGTACATATCACAGTATGATTGATATAAATACTCTTTGTGATTTCATACATCAAGTATCAATCTATACTTGATTATTTGTTTCACTTTACCAAATGTCTATACACTTGAATATATCATCAACATTGAACTCATTCAATCCTTTCTGTGCGACAAGAACCTCTCTTGTAGTTTCTATATTGAACTCATTCAATATCTTGTCTATGCACTTCTGGCACAACCATATTAGCGTCTATTGATGCCAAATATTTGGGTTTTGCCTAAGTCTTTCATCGGGATGAAATTCTTAATATGTGTTAATAAAAGATACATCTTTTCTAATCAACAATATGTCCTCCACATAATGTATTAGAAATATGTCTTAGCGCTCCCACTTAATTTCTTGCAAACGCAAGCATCTTCATTGTCTCTGATGAAATTAAAC
The DNA here is from genome assembly GCA_916181665.1 of Avena sativa. Taxonomy (NCBI): domain Eukaryota; kingdom Viridiplantae; phylum Streptophyta; class Magnoliopsida; order Poales; family Poaceae; genus Avena; species Avena sativa. The sequence goes on along the minus strand of OV702284.1, from coordinate 260,622,298 downwards.
TCTTTTAACAGTTTCATCATAGTGAAGATTCCAACTCCGCGATGCTCACTTCAACCATTGAAGTTTGCATATGCTTTTAGCATCCTTTGAATTAACAAAACCCTATGGACCGTGTTATGCACATGTCCTAGGTAACGATTCTATTAGAAGAACTTGTTTTGTTTATTCAACTACCATATAACAAATTATATGTAGTGGTTGCTACATTAATCCGTCTAGACTAAATATCACTATGAAAGATCAAATCTTGTCATAGTCAACCTTTGAACATTTTGTGAACTCTTTCCCAACATGTCGACTATTTCATAGATGTAAAACATCCATGTCTATTTCTTTATAGATCCAAACACAACTGTAAGGTCTTACACCTTTCTCGAGGGTCCTTCAAGTTCAAAACTTGATTTCTCGTGTATGGAACTATCACGGATTTTATGGCTTCAAGCCATTTGATGGAGTCAGGGCCCATCATCGCTTCTTTGCATGTAGTCGGATCATTATTGTTAAATAATGATTTAACTCTCAAATCTTGGTATTTGATTGTTCATCCGACCTACTTGTTTCAATAGAAACTTTGACTATTGTAACCACAACCTTTGAGGCACGTGAGCCATGAGCATTGTTGCTGCCTCCGGAACACTTTTCGGTGCTGCGCAACTTTGCACATATAGCTAAGGTTCTTTTAACCTTATCAAAGTTCTATTGTCCTCCCACTTAACTTTTCACGAAAAATTCCTTCCAAAAGAAACTTGACGTTCTAAGCAACAAACACTTTTGTCTCCGGTGTTTATGGAGGAATACTTAATAGTCATACAAAGACAGGTTCATCCGACTTTGGTTGCACACATCTTTCTTATGCATAGCATACCAATGTTTTTAAGAAAGGACTACTTGGGTTTTATCCCAAACCATAACTTTATATGGTGTCATTTCAATGGATTATGATGGAGCTCTTTTCAGTGGAAAAACGGTAATCTCTAAAGCTTTTAATCTTTAAAATATAATGGCAGTTTTATGAATTACACCTTCGATCTTACCATGTCAAACAAGGTTTAATTACATATCTCGAACGCTCCATACTCTTATGGTGTTTTCGGAAAAATGCAAATCCACGGAACGATTCCTTAAATCTTAGGTATTATGCTAAACTTGTAACTCAAATATCTTCCTTTATGATCTTATCATAAACTATTTATATTCTTGTTACAATGATTTTTCACTTCATCTTGAAAGTCTTTGAACTTTTCAAATGTTTCATACTTCATCCTTATTAAGTAAATATTCGTATATTCACTCAAATTTTCGGAGAAAGCATATGAAGTTGAAATCCATCGCTTTTGACTACACATGATGGACTTTGTACAACAATATGTACAATTTCCAATAAGCTAGTCTTTCGTTCCCTTTTTGGCCTATGAACGAAGTTTTAATTATCTCTAGGAAAGTTTCACAAGCGTCATGTGATCAAAAATCAAAAGACTCCAAAATTCCATCCACATGGAGTTTCTTTCATGTTATCTTTCCAATATAATTTAAACGGCGATGTCACTTCCTAAGTGATCTTTCAATCAATTTGTCTTTCGACATCTTTAGCACTAGTTTTATGGATGTGATTTCTCCAACGAGATTTGTGAATCATCCATCTTTTATGGATTACGGAAATTATTTGAACAACCCTTTTGTTCTCATAATACCTGATAAAACAAATCTTTGAAGGCAAGCTTTGATGTTTAACGAGCAACACAATAACCCTTTATTTGTTCTCGATGAACATCATCACCTATTCTTTTGCTAGTTACTTAGGCCATTGTAGTTCATGAATTGTGTTGTTTCGTATGACGATTCACACCAACAAATTCAGTATCAAATACTTGAGAACCACATTGTTTAATAAGCAAAGAATATAGCCATAACCCGTATATCATCTATATACTCAAGCTGAACAATTCTAGTCTTTTCTTTTCTGCCATATACTTATGAGATTTTCTTTCAGTATTTCCTTTTCTGTTTGAAAGAATCTATCAACATCAATAGTGGAGTCATACATATGACATATAGTCCAAAGCGTGTATAATTAAATACTAATGTCTTTGGACTTGCACTTTGAAGTAGATCACCATCATCAAATTTTTGGTGTTCTTTCAAATTCCTTTCTTTAGTAATCTCTTGGTGTAGTAAACATTTTACCTACATCAAATATTCACCCTTATCATGGAATCGTCCATGATCAATCTACTGTTAGCTTATAATGATGAATTATGAGTATAATGTTGCTATCCAAAACCTTTTGGAGGATTAGGACAACAAGTGTCTCCAACCTTTTGAAAATTCTCATCAAATATGAGAACATGACTTTAGCCATATTATACTCTATCATGTTGCAACCAAAACTTTGTTTCAGATATCACAATATCTTCCACACATCATGGTTTCTGAAACAACTCTTTCAGATCCTAGATAACCTTGATATTAAGACAATCCTTTGAATATCAAGAATCATGGAAACAAACATGATACTTATACACTAACACTTGGAATCGTTACTCTTGATTTAATACTAATTATTAAACTTCATGGAGTAACCGGAACTTACTGAAAGTTTGCAATAGGACTTTTAAACTTTAGATTAACACTTCAAAACAATACGATATCAGTTCATAAAGTAACTAACCAGAATTCTATAGTTCTATCATCTCAATTATAACTAAGCGTAAGGTGGTAAACGGATGCCAATGACTACAACAACTATGCAAATTCACTTTGATTTAGTTTATGATAAATTGAGTTCTAATTAATAATTAAATTAATCTAGGTGAACTCCCACTCAAAACAATATCCCTCACATTGTTTTAGTGATCACACGAACCAAATCCACCACATCAAAACCGATCATCACGAGAGTTGATGCAACTTCAATGGCGAACAATCAACATGTTCATCATATGTACTATATGACTCATGCTTTACCTTTCGGTGATCCGTGTTTCGAGACCATGTCTGTACATGCTAGGCTCGTCAAGATCAAACCTTAGTTTCCGCATGAGCAAATCTGGCTTGCTCACGTTGTATACACTTGCAGAATCTAACACACCCGATCATCACGTGGTGCTTCGAAACAACAAGCTTTAGCAACGGTGCTAACTAAGGGTGAACACTTTATGACTTGAAATTCATGTGCATGAGGGATCATCTTATAATGCTACCGTCGTCTACTAAGCAATACAAGATGCATAAAGGATAAACATCACATGCAATTCATAATATGTGATATGATATGGCCTTTCTTCTTTGTGCATCCGATCTCCATCTTCTAGCACGAACATGATCTCCATCATCACCGACATTGCATCAAGGTCAATGATGCTTCTTCATGGTTGTCGTCCACCGGCTTCAACTATTACAACTACTTTGAATAGACACGCGGGTCTTAACAGAATTTAAAGACAACCATATGGCTCCTGCCGGTTGCCAACTTACAATAAGGAACATTGCATACATCAAATATAATCACAATCATGGCCATATCACATCACTACACACCCCTGCAAAACAAAGTTAGACGCCTCTACTTTCTTTGCATATTTTACGTGGTTTGGGGCTTTCAATAAGTGTCGTTCTAACTTACGAACAAGAACCACAACATTGATACTAGCATTGTTGATCACCCGTTGTAAATTGGATCTTAACTATGCTTGGAGAAACAGGCACCCGCAAAGCCACTTATGCAATACAAGTTGCATGTCAAGCGTGGAGCAAGTCTCATGAACGATGTCATGTAAGGTTAGCCCGGGCCACTTCATCCCAACATACCGCAAGATGCAAAGTACACAAGAAGCAATCGACAATAAAAGCATCAACGCCCACAATGACCATTGTGTTCTACTCGTGCAACACATCTACATATAGACACGGCTCTGATACCACTGTAGGGGTTCGTAGCATGGAAAACAAAAAATTTCTATCGCATACAAACAAACAAGCCAAGATCTATCTACTAGATTGTAGCAACGAGTCGATGGAATAACTTACCCTCGAAGATTCCAAAGCGGTTAACGAGAGCAGATTCTCGTGGGTGATGTAGTCGTACTCTTTCCGATCTCAAGATCGTGTAGACGATCCTTCCGGCGCTGCGTTCCGGCAGCGCTTCCGCAGTCGGTCACACGTTCGGTACTCGACGAAGACCTTCCTCTCCCTTGTTTCAGCAGGCAGCGGAGGTTGTAGCACTCTCCTCGCGATTCCGGCAGCACAACGGCGTGGTACCGGAAGTAGAGGGGAGATCCCGCAGGGCTTCGCCTTAAGCCGGAGCGAGTATGGTGGATTATGAGAGAGGGCTATTAGTGGTCTAGAGATTAGACACACCAATTAGAAGGCTCTAAACCGCAGGCTAAAGCAATTAGAAGCTCTAAACCAAACGGCTCTAAACCGAAGATTAGAGGTAGAAACTTGTGTGTCTCAAGGAGGAGCCCTGCCCCTCCTTTTATAGGTGGAGGGGCTAGGCGCGCCAGGGAGGGAGGGAGTCCCTCCCCAACTCGGCCTAGGGCTGGGCGCCGGCTTGGAGGAGTGGAACTCCTCCTCCAAGTTGGTTTCAACCTCCTCTTGCTTGTTTCCCACAGTTTCCTGTTTCCCACAGTTTCCTGTTTTCCACAGTTTCCTGCTTTAGCCGTTTGACTTTCAAACTGGCAATTTGACTTTCATGTTTTTGGAACAGCAAGAACACTTAGTACATGATGCAATCATTCAATGACACATTCATGTACCCTCCCCCCCCGGAGTGCCGGACAATCCGGAACCTTCTAGAACATTCACGATGAAAACACCGGAATCATTCCCGAACTCCGAAACGGGACTTTCCTTATATGAATCTTATTCTCCGGACCATTCCGGATCACCTCGTGATATACCGGATCCCATCCGAGACTCCGAACAACATTCGGTCTCTTTCTCATAATACCATAACTACTCAAAACAACGTCGAATCCTTAAGTGTGTCTCCCTACGGTTCGTGAATTATGCGGACATGATCGAGACACTTCTCCGAACAATAACCAATAGAGGAATCTGGAAATTCATATGGCTCCCACATATTTCTACGATTACTTTGCGATCGAATGAACCACTTACATACGATACCAATTTCCCTTTGTCTCACGATAGTTTACTTATCCGAGGTTATGATTGTCGGTATCTCTGCATACCTAGTTCAACCTCGTTACTGATAAGTACTCTTTTCTCGTTCCCGTGATATGTGATCCCTTGTGAGCCAGTCACATGCTTGCAAGCTAATTGGATGACATTTCACCGAGAGGGCCCAGAGTATATCTATCCGTCATATGGATGGACAAATCCCACTCTTGATCCATGTGTTTCAACCAATACTTTCCGAACACTCAATGCCACCTTTATAGCCACCCAGTTACGGTGTGGTGTTTGATGTAATCAAAGCATCCATCCGGTAAAGGTGATATGCATGATCTCATGGTCGAAGGAATTAGGTTACTATGTATCAGAAAGCATATAGCAATTGAACTATTGAAATGACTTGATCTTTATGCTACGCTTATCTATAGGAGTATGTCCATCACATCATTCTCCTAATGATATGATCCTGTTGTTAATAACATCTCTATGTTCATGATCAGGAAACCATGATCATATATTAACCAACAAGCTAGTTTAACAAGAGGCTTTACTAGGGACTCTTATTTTAGTTTACAAATCACACAAGTATTAATGTTCCCGGTTAATACAATTATAGCATGGTATGTAAACATTTATCATAAGTGTGAAGATATGATAATAACCACTTTATTATTGCCTCTTGGGCATATCTCCAACAGCTTCACGGTTAGAGGTCAACATTTGCAGAATCTGCAACATCGGATCCGGGGCTGAACCACTTCCTCCACGTGGCATCTGAAGATTTAGATAAATCATGAGAAAAGAGGGAAATTTTCTAAGGTTTGGGGTCTTTGAAAAGTTTTAAAGGTTTGACTCAGATTTTTCTAGCAACTTGCTTTTTCATTCAATCATTCATAGCATACAGTACAACACACACCACAACAAGGAAAACAGATGGTTTTAAGAACCATTCTGGAATCTACGATACAGGGGGACCGAATACTACTCACTACGCTAGTGATCAAGTGCTACTACTCCTTGGAGTCTGTGGCTTCATCATGTTCATCATCATCGATGAAGGCGAAATCATCTTTATCGGTGAAGAAGTCCATGGCCTGATCCTCCAGAAAATCATCGTCATCACTGAGATAAGAGTAAGGGTCTCCACGAAGATACTCTCTGGCATTCTCCCTTTCCTCCAACTGCATGTCTCTCTCATGGATGGTCTCCTCCAGAGATGAGATGCGGTGGCGAAGACAGGCAATAATGCGCTCCTTCTTGTCGAGCTGACGGCGACGAGACTTGCGATCCTTTGCTAGCATGGCTATGGTCTGATCCTTCGTCTTGATGATGGCAGACTTGTGGTTGCAATAGTCACGGCAGTTGTCCAACTCCTACTGACGATCATACATCATGAAGCTAAGGTGGTCCAATTGAGTCTTCAGCTCGGGGTGGTATGCGGCTTCCAGTGGTTGTCCATTTGCATCACGCCTTGGGAAAAACTCAAAGCGAGTACCCTTGATCTGATTGATGCTCTGCCCACACAGACGCGAGAGAGATTCCTGCATTGCTCTGGCAAGTCCATCGAGCCAGTTGTTCTCTCTTAAGGTAAACTGAATTCCCTCCGCAGTGGGAGGTTCAATCTTTCCTCGGAGACTTGCAACAATTAACCACTGCAGATCTACTCCTCCTTGATCATTGAGATGAGCTCCGAAGAACTCGGGGTGTGGACGCTCCAGAAGTTCCAAAAGCTGATCCAGATCCCTCTCAAAGATAAGGTCTCCCCCATTCCCCAACTGATAAAACTTGCTGTACTTCACGTCCATCTATAAAAATAGAGGATGAGTAGATTAGCAGAGTGATCAAGTGTGTCAAAATTTTATGTATTTTGCAAGAGTTTTTGAGGAACATGAATTTTTATGAAAGAATCAAAGAGATAAGAATGAGAATAGGTTTTTGTAAATATTTTTTTTTCTTTGGTGTTGAAACTAAGTTTTTGGTTCAACGTCCTGTCTAACTAGGGTCTCCTATAGTCAGGATGGCTCAGATACCAACTTGTCAACACCCGGATTTTTCAATCCTAGATGCCTGTTATGCCATACATCGCAATCCTAGGATTACCATTTTTGCGAGACATAACAGAATTGGATACCATAGTACATCATTCGTTACAACGATACATAAGTTCTTACACAAATAGGGATCTCATGATCCAGTTCTTAATACAATTTCAAGCAGCGGAATACGTAGTAATAACGGTAGCGTAGGCGAAGCTCCATCTTCAGGGTCACAGGCAATGCTGACGATGGGAGATGATCCTAGTTGTCGTAACCTTCCTGGGTCCATCTTCCAGGTACTCCTCTTCATAGTCTGGCCATGGGAATAGCCAGGGACAAAGCCATGAGTACTCTTTAAGTACTCGCAAACTAATACTAACAGGTAAGGGGTTTTTGGATAATAGGACACTAGGCTCTAGGGTTGTTTTGCAAAAAGCCAGGTTTATCTCTACTAAGTTCCAAAGCTAGTCACAATTTTATAACTCCTAAGTGGGATCTTGTAATTCAGGTCACAACTCTGTTGTGGTCAAATCAAAGTATCAATTCGTTTCACAAGTCATTTTGAAAAGTCTGACGGGGGAACAGTATGGCCACTCCAACTGTCCATAACCGTGGACGCGGCTATTCGAATAGTTTGACACTCTGCAGAGATTGTACACTTTCACCACAACATTCGATACATCCGTCAGGAACAAATCCTGAATTCACCATACTCAGTATGCGGATAATCAATCATAACCTTTCGATTACACGCCCTAGTATAAGCACCTCTCCTGTGAGTATGGCCTCCCAACCATGACCAACTGTCATCTTGGGTACTGCACAGGTGGACAATCTTCACAAGGTAGCCTTAGCTCAGACCTTGGCCGTGAGGGAACTAATACTAAGGTACATAAGTTTCCAGTCAAGCCCTACCCAATCTTCGGGTATTGTGGTTGTACGATAAAATTGGAATGGTATCGCATCAGACAACCATCAGTTTTATAAAGGGGCTAAGGCTCATGCCTCAACATTTTCATCACCAAAATCATCAAGTGTTTGGAAACACATGTCCAAAACATTTCAATAGAATGATCCATCATTCCAAGGTTTTCATAACCATTTTTCCACCAAGTATTCCCATCTAAAGTTGATCAAGTTTTATGCTTAGCACTAGCATCTACAGGTGGGGTAGTACTAAGGAGGGGTGGTAACTAGTGGGGTTTTAACTAAGTTCAATCTCATGTCTTAGGCTGAGATCAAGGTTTCTATCTTAGGCCAAATTTTATGCTCTTTATGCAACCTTCAGCACAACTGTCTAGTATCTACCAAACTCTTAGGTAGACTCTAAGTAAGCTTTGATAAAGAAATAAAGTAAGAAGATTGCACATAAAACTAGGATTTGGTTTATCAAGGGGGTATGATCACATATGCTTAAGGCATATAGTAGTCATATCACAAGTATGGGTTTGTGGCATCAGTAGGGTATCTTTCAAGGGTTAGCTTGCATCAATATCAGTATAAGCTTGCATAGTTACTAGCTTGCCTTGTGCAGAGCAGTGGTTGAAGTTCTCCTCGGCTTCCTCTTCGTAGTATCCTCCTTCCTCCTCGTATCCTTGGTCGGTACTAGCGTCTATGAATAAATACGAGGTACACAATCACCAAACAATACTTAACTACTTGCAATCATCACACACAAGGGTCCTATAGATGATCTAGCATCATCTCTAACATTACAAGGTTAAGGCTTGGTTTAAATCTTTTTATTTTTAGAAAAGTAATTTCTACTCATTGAGAAACTACTTAAGATTTAATATTCTCCAAACTAAACATGGGATCATGTTGACACATGTCATCACCACATATTGTAGTCCATGGGAATGTGATTTAAAGTGGTGTCACAATTTAATAAGGTTTTACCCTTTTATTTTAATTAATTAAAGTGGCTAGAAATGCTTATGTAGCATTCTTTTATTTCTTGAACAATATTTCTGCAAGTAAACCTATATGTTTTTATATATTCTGAAAGATATGGTTAAATGTGATTTTTGAGAGTTGGAATCAACTCAAAAGCTATTATGGTTAAATTTGAAAAATGTTTGAATGCAGAAAAGCTTCTGCCTTGTTATTTTTACCAGGGGTGATCTAGAGATCCAAATGACTTGAATCCAACGGGCTTGGATTCAGCATTCACAGACCTTTCCAACAAAATTGGTTTCATTCAAATTGGTGCACTGAATCGATCTGGGTTGAATTTTGAAGTTGAGTACAAAAGTGTGTTTGAATTGAAATAGAAAAGATTTAATTTGAATAACTGGGCTGCGCGGGAAATTCTAACGGGCCGGCCTGCTAAGCGCAGTGCTCCCGCGGTCTGCTTAAGTGGGTGTCCCCACTTGTCAGTGACACGGGGCTAGGCGAAGCGGTATGGGGCAACGTGGGTCGTTCGATCTAGTTCTAATCTAACGGTTGGGAGTCATCGTCGACGCGAGATAACTCCGGCGAGAACGAAACCTAGCGCGGCCAGTGAGGGTCGCTGGGGGCTCACCGGGGTACTGGCGAGGGTCGGCGAGGCGGGCGAACGACGAAGTCGACGACGGCGAACTCAGGGGTGGTCGCGGCAGCTCCTGGGGCGGCTCCAATCGCTGGCTCCTTTCTTCTCCGGCAGCGGCAGGCTCCAGTGAAATTCCGGCAAGGTGGTGCTCGCCTTGCTCTGAGAATGGTGTGGCACGATCAGTGAGGAGAGGGGAGTGAGATGGTGTGAAGAATTCGTGCGGGGCTGGCCTCTATTTATAGTCGAGCGAGGGGACCATCGGGGCGCACGGTGAGCTCGTCGGGGGCGACGTTACAGGCGGCTAATGGCATGGGCAAGGGTAGGGGACGGTGCTGTGTCTCCTGGCGATGCTCAACGACATGGTCGCGAGGCATGGGGCGGTGTGGTTTGGTCTGGAACGGCCGGTGCTCTACGCGGCAGAGGCGGCGTATTCGACGGCGGGCGGTGGCTGTGCGGCACGGGGCGGCAAATGGGGATGTCTGGCGGTCTCCTGGGTTGATGGAGATCATGTATGCACGCGGCGAGGGCGGCGCGCGGTCTGTGGATGCTGGTCGAGGGTGGCGCTCTGGCGCACGCTCGGCATGGTCTAGGCGCGGCTTGTGCGCGTGGTCCAGGGCTTGGCAACGCTTGCGGCTGGGACAGTGAGTGGCGGTGGACGGTGGGCTGCCTCCTAGACAAGGTTGGCACGGCTAGTTCTTCCTCTAGCTTGCTGTCCACAATGGGGTGACATTGGGGTGCTCGGCTGTTCACCAGTAATGGCAATGGCAAGCTCACAGGGGTGCTTGTGTTGGGCTAATCTTTCTAGATAATCTACTGAGTTGTGTGTGAGCTAACTAGGGAACAAGTTAGGCAAGAATCACTGCACACAATAGTGTTTGATGTTTTGTTTGATTTGTGTCTGCAACCTGTTTGATGAAATGGCCGCATGAAATCAAGTTTTGAATTTTGAAATGATTTTTGGTGGGTTTGCTAGATTGGTGCTGGTGAGTCTACAGATGCTTGGGTTTTGAAAGTTGAGCTCGTTTGGGTGGGTTTTGAAAAAGTGGGATCTTCCCATATAAAGAAGATTCAATTTTGAATTGACATTTAAACTATGCATTTGAAAGTTTCTGGATGATCACAAAGTGGGCCTTGATACTCTGTTATGAGTACATTCAAGGGGTGCAAAGATCCAGAAAAGTTTCTGTTAGGTTCTGAAAGTGTGAGACAGCCAAAGTAGGCATGGGAGTTAAATTGGCCAAAATGACCATTCACTTAATATATTTGTTTTGATTTACTTGTCTTTAAGGGAAGTGTGGGAAATGTTTTAGATGATGTTCATTTCACCTAAGAAACATTTTACAAGCAATGGATCACACAAACAAGGTGGTTTTTAAAGAAATTCAAAATTTATGCATACACATATACATGCATTCATGAGTTTATTTAGAAAAGTTTTTGTTAACCCTAATCTTGATGATTAGTGTTTGATGATCTAAGTTTGGTATTTTTGGGATGTTACAGTCTACACTCAACATGTATGCCTGTGGCACATGAAGATGAAGACTTTATTTATTTAAGTATTGTGAACTCTATTTATTAGCCTTGGTCTAATGAGTTGTAAGAAATATGTATCTCTGGATATTACGATGTAATAATGACCTTTGTATCTGTGTACTTCATCTTAAACTGTGGATGCTAGCAATTCGATTCAGGGAATAGCATTGCAATCACAGGGGCCTTTACCTTAAAGGGTGAGGTCTTACACTACCAGATCGACGACGACGTGAATCGGTTGTGTGGTGCAACAGGGACTCGGTGACGGACGTGTCTCGATGAACTCGCGCAGGGCAGGGGTGCTATATGGCACCATGGGGGTGTCGACGATAGGCCTATCAAGGTCAATGCCTAGATCCCTGTCTCGAAGATGGATCGGTGGAAGACGTGGCAACGACTTATAGAGCGTGTGCGCTGGTGAGTGTTGAGGGTCTGCCGGACCGATTTGTGCCCGGCTAGCCGTTGGGCGATTGGGTGAGGCCTCCAGTTTAATGATGATGCATGGAGATGTGAGGTCAGGGCGCTGGCTCCGACATGGCCACCCCTTTATCAAAGTTATAGGTGTTGTGATTGTTGTCCTCGGTGAGATGGCTTTGGGTTAATCTTTGTATTCTCTAAGTCTTTGTTGAATAATAAGTAAAAAGGGTTGTGTTCATCTTTTTTATACAGAGCTCGTCTCCATTTTAAAAAAGGTTACAGTGCGATGAGAAAAATCTTCTCATGTTTTGCACCGTTGACAATTTTGTTTTTTGAATGATGAATGCCATAAAAGCATTGGGAATTGTATTAGACATAGAATCATGGATACGTTATTTCACTCTGTTTAGAAATAAGTGATTTGGAGTTTTCTAGATTTATATGAATAACGTGTTTTTGTTTACAGATTTTTTTTCGATAAAGGGTGATTTTATTGCTCAAAGTTTAAGCTTTACACCCGGCCTATGCATATCTAAGATACACAGTCTAGAGAATAAAAAAGTGAATTACATATCATCATGAGCAACGGTAGCTATGTCTAAGATGTTGTTGGCTCAATCCGAAGATTATGCTGCCAACCATGTTAGGTAAAGAAATCACTGATTGTATCCTCTAGTCATGTATACAAAAGGCCGCGACTTCCGTACGATGCACGTAAGCCCAAGAACGGAGTATACCTATACACCGGTAGACAACATGCAAAGGAGAAAACAATTTATTATTAAACATGCAAATAAATCATTTCTATATATGCATAGCGACCAAATAATGGCAATCGCTTCCATCCTCAAAAGAATTCTGTATTTGTGATCTATGCCATGTAGCCAGTTACCAAATATGATAGTAGCAACATTACATGGAGTAGACAAGCCTGAAGCTACTTGGTTGATTGACGATATGGAACGAGAAAACTTGACATTGGAAAAACAAATGTTTAATTGCCTACTTATGATGACAAAACACACATTTTTTTATCCCCGTGCCAATTAGGTTTAGAAAGATTATATTTAGTAAGGATCACCTCCTGACAAAGATACCACGTAAAGATTTTGTTCTTTAGTGGTATCTTCATCTTCCATATTTTCCTATTGTTATCAACTAGTAAAGTTGGCTAAACCAAAGCATTATATATGCAAGAAACTAAGAACTGACCATTCTCAAGTAAGTTCCATTAGAATTCATCGGTCACGGGCACTAAATGGATATGTTTCAAGCGTTGAAGCAAGGCATTCCAAGAATTAAGCCTAGGTCTAATTAAGTCTCTCCTAAATGTCATATTCAGTGGATTATACCCCATCACCTTGACGATAGTATCACCTTTATGATGAATAATATTATACAATGTTGTATACTATTCTTGGATTGTAGTATTTTCTAGCCACTTATCCTCCCAGAAACATATCTCGGATCCATCCTTAATGAAAATGTTTCAAAGCGGAAGAAATGCTCCTTCGTCACCATTAGACCAGCCTAGAGATGTGAATCCCCGTGTTTCCAGAGAACTTGAGGTAATTCTTTCGAGCCAACATATTTTCATTTTAGGAGGGTTTGCTATATCCCATCTTCAGTTAGTAACTTGAAGACCCACTAACCAAGTAGGGTCGTATTCTTAATCTCAAGATCCTGAATACCAAGCCCTCCTTGGTCATTGGGTCGGCAAATCACACTCCACTTAGCTAGTTGATATTTATTTTTCTCATTATCTCTTTGCCAAAAGGATCTTGATCGGAAATAACCAATCGTTTTAAGACTCCTTTTGATAGTTGGAAGAAACAAATCATATATAGTACCATACTACTGAGTACTTAATTGATTAGAACCAATCCTGCCCCCAAGGATAATAACTTTTCTTTCCAACTACTCAATCTCAATTGAAGCCTTTCTTCAACAAGTTTCTATTCAACATTTGTAAGCCTCCGATAGTGAGTCGGTATTGTCACATCCCAAGATTTTCCAAATCTTGTAATGTAAAAAATAATTGAATAAAATAAAACTTTGTTTGATTTTCAGAGTGAAAAGAAACTTTTTGATTCCAATTGGAAACCTTCAAACCTTTTGGATCAAATAAATCCTAAAGGGATTTAAAAAAAAATAAGCATTTAATAAAAGGAAAATAAAAATATTTTGAATTACTATTTTGGATCTTTTAAATAAAAGGATTTGGTTTTCAAATAAAATAGAAGATTTACAAATAAGGATTATTCCATAGAGCCAAATTAAACCTTGGCCAAACTTTTGAAATAAAACATTTTGTTTTGATAAAAAAATAGTAAAGGTTTATTTAAATAAAATAATAAAGATTTAATATCCAAATTTTATTAATAAAGGTTTTACTATTTCCAAAACAACAAAACTTAATTATTTGTTTAAAATAAGTTTTCCAAGTATTTTATATTCTCAAATAAAACCTACTGATTTGGTTTTGAAAATATTTGGATTTCAAATGGAGTTTTAAATAAATTAAAACCTATTTGATTTATTAAACTAGTGTCCATTTTATTTAATTGTAAATGGACTCTAAAATAAAAATATTATTTTGATTTTTGAATTTTGGATTATGTTACTGAACAGAACCAAATTCAAAGTTACAAATTGTGGTGTTTTTTTGAATTGTTTTGAGTATTGTTTGATTGTTTGAATTTCAAAACAGAATTGGGAAATAGAAAAAGAAAAAAGGTTCAGGAAAGAAAAAAATAGGTTTTGGACTCAACCCAACCAGCAGCCCAGCAAGGCCCAGTACCAGCCCACTTTCACCCTCCCTCGGCGAATCGTTTTGCACCTGTTAACTGACCCGCAGAACCAATGACTGGTGGCCCTCTTCCCCCTCTCATTCCTCGCTGACAGCAGGGACCCACACAGCCAGCTCACTCCTCTTCTTCCTCCTCGCGCTAACGACGTCTGTCGTTGCTGCCAATTACGCCGGCATTGAATACGCATTGATTCCGCGCCTTAACCTCGCCGTGACTGCACGCTATTAATCGCCAGCGTCTCCTCCTCCTTTCCCCTCGCACGCCACTCCCTCTCTGCCCCGAGGCTGCCTCAATTTGGCTTGGCACTCCCTCTGTTCCGACGACGCTCCGGTGCCAATTCCAGTGACTCAACGCCGCCCCTTGTCTCATTGACCACGCACACACACTCACCACTCCCAGGCGCATCTGCCTGTACTCTTAGTTCGACCACGGGCGCTCCAGGGCATCACCTTCGTCAAGCTCTGACCTCGCCGCCGTCTGTCTCGTCTCCGTCGAGCTCCTCCGGTAAGTCCAGACCGCCCCAAGCTTTCTCCTTCACGCTCGCGTCATCTCCGTGATCTTCTGCATCTGACCACAACCTCGGTTTGCCTCCACGTGATCTACAGCGTCGCCTTCGACCGCGGACAGAACCACCCGACACCGACGACGTCTCCGACGAGCAATCGCCACCGTTCCCGTGCGCCCCCTGCCTCGTCGACCACACGTCGAGCTTCCCCAGCCTCCTGCGATCTCGGTGAGCACCTTCCCATCCTTCCCCGTTTCCTGTTTTGCCAGCACCGCCACCGCCTGGCCGTACGCCGCCGCTAGCCACCGTCGGCGCCGCTCACTTTTGGTCAAGCATGCTAGCACCGTAGGATCTTAATCTGACGAACACGATAGATCCACTTAGCACCGAAGGGGTACGTGATCAGGACCGTGCGATCTAATTAGATCCAATGCGCCGCAGAGCCGATCCGGCCGAACCGGTACCAGCCAATGGCTTGGTGACGCGTGGCCAAACTTTGGTTAGAACTGAATTTGAAATCAGATTAGTTTGTGATTTTCAAACCTTTGTAACTTTTGATCCACACGTCCAAAATTCACAAATTTGATATCATTGGAATCAGTGGAACAAACCCTAGCCAACTGTGGAATTTGTTTAGCAAATAGTATCTGTTAGATTGCTTGTTTTTGTAGAAACAATTGTATGCTTGTTTAGATTAGAAAAATGATTCAAAAATGTTTTTGAGTTTTGAAACCTTGGCAAATTGGTTTGTTGTGAACCTACTGACCCTAGGAATCAACCCATGGTTTTGAAAATGAATTTGGTGAAGTTTGGGAATAAAAACTTGGTTTAGCCCATTTCTAGCCAAATAAAAATAATGGTTTTTGTTATGAAAATGTTTTTGAAGTAAAAACTTTGGGAAAATGTTTTGGACCAAACCTACTGACCCTAAACACCAAGTTTTGAGAAACAACTTATTTGGTGAACAACTTAAAGTTGTTGCTTTGATAAAAATGTTTTCCACCACATAAAATGATGAAAGGATTTAAAAATGGTTTATGAACAAGACCCTTTTTGCAAATGACTTTGCCACTTTGGAAAATGACCACTTTGGACTTTACAAAGATTAGAAACCTAGTGGAAACCCCCCTTTGCAAATAGAACCACCTCTTGCATGCTTACATGCATGACCTAGACCCCATTGTTTTATGTGTGTGAATTGTTTGATTGATTATTGGTTTGGAATGCTAGAGTGTATTGTGTTTGCTTGATTGATTGTAGTGAAGTTAGAAAAGTGTGAGACTAGCAAGATCAAGAAGTGAACCACCATTCCCTACCAAAAAGGCAAGTGACACTATCATCTAAAGTCCTACTAATTTCATTATACTTAGTGGATTTTGAAACATGCATGAAAATAATTTCTATACTTATGTTATGCTAAATCCTAATAGGATTCCCTATATATTCCTTAGTGAAAACAATGTAGTTGTTACATGCTTAGCCATGCTATATTTTGAAAATAGATACATGTTGAGATTTTATGAGACTGAGAAAAGACTTATGTTTTATATAATAAAACAAGGACTCAATGAACCACCTGGGTGGCCAAGGTTACTTTGAATTTTGGAGAAGGTGGCAACAAAAGGAACCATGTCTATGGAAATATCTTTGTGTTGTGCTCCAAAGGAAACCACCCAGGAAACTTAGAGATTGAACATGTTTCTCGTACAGTGGCTTCCGTGTACAGCCACATGCTAAATGGGCTCTGGCTTAGTCAACTACATAGTGGAAGTCCCAAGCATTGGCATCTTCAGGTTAACTAGATTTGTGTAAGGGAGCAACCCTACATTTGTGCCTGGTAGACAAGCTAGCATTTTGTATTGGGAGGACTCCTATGGAAAGACTTTGTCACATTCTCAATCTGCCAGTACTCCATCTTGGTGAGTACTCATCCAGCGGCCACTGGTGGCATCAAGATGGGATTGTGTCATGTGAGTAAAGTGTACAACTTCTGCAGAAGATAATAAAATCTAAGTACTTAGCCGTGTCCCCGGTTATGGACAATACTGAGCAACTAAGGCCTGAAGCTATGGAAGATCTCGACACTCTAATTTCTAAAAGAAAACTTTTTAAAACTTGATGCACTTGGGGTTACCAAGGTGCTCAAGAGATTTTGACAAGGACTTGAACACTTGAGTTTTTACCAAGGAGTTCAAGGGATTTTTTAAAGGAGATTTGACAAAGGACCAAAACCATTTTGAAAAGATAGGATAAAATATTGCTTTATGCAAATGAGCCTAAAACTCTACTTAGCCAAATTTGCATGTAATGATAGGATCCACTTATATTATACTTAGTAGTGAAACTTGCCAATACAATTCAAATGTATTGACCCTTGTGGCTGTAACTTGTAATGTTGCAGGTTTGATTGATTTTAGTGAAGATTGTTTGATTAGGATTACAAAGTCTACAACCAACATCTGCCTGTGACACTTTGAAGATGAAGGACCCCATGACTATAGTTATTCCGCTGCAATGTAATGTAATAGCCAAATGAGCTATGTATGATGTAATAAAATTATGTTATTCCTGGTTATAAAGTTATGTTATGACCTTTGTTTCTTGATATTACATCTTAACTATGGATGCTAGCTATTGATCCAGGGACTAGCATTGTAAACACAGGGGATACCACCTTATATTGTGTAAAGGTTGGGACACTCCCTCTACAGATGGTATCAGAGCAATGTGTTGCCTGTAGGATTTGTAAACCTAGGATTGGACAAAAACCCTTAGAAAAATAGGAGTTGTTTTGTTCCAAAACTTATTTACAAAACAAACTTGTAAACTCTTTCCTCAACCACTTTGGTTTCAAATCTACATCTCATCTATTTCAAACTTGATGGAAAAACCTACCCCATGACCAAAGACTTCACCATGTGCAAAGGACTCCATCAACTCTAATGACTTCAACTTCTTCAACTCTAATGACTTCAACATCTTCAGCATTTTCACCAAGGACTTCAACCTTGGATATCACTAAGGACAAGTGAGACAAGGAAATCTTGCTCAAGATATGGAGACTAAGGAAATGCAAAAATTAGAAGGAGTTCACCTCAATTGAAGTTTTTGTGACCAAAAGTTTTCCTCAAGGAAACCATGATCTCATGCAAGAAGAATCAACCAAAGAAGGAAGGAAGGATCACAAGTGAACCATATAGATGGACCACCATATTTTAGTTAAGTCAAACACACCAACTTATGTGGTGTAACAAAAATATTTTTGGATGCCTAAAAATATGCTTGAAACTTTTTGTTTGAGTGGAATGTTTGTTTGTGATTGCTTGCACATTGCTTGAATGAATTGTGATGTGTGTGATTAGAATTATTCCCTTAGAAATATTTTTGCCTATTCTAATCCCTACCCAACCCAAACAGATGACTTCTCCAAGAAACTCCAACATCAAGGTTGATGACAACAACAACAACCAAGAGGACAACATGAGAGAACTCATAGTAACCCAAACCCAGTTGATCCAAGAGACAACTCAGCTTTTAGCCAACAACAATGGACTAGACCCAGCCATACAAAGGATTTTGAAACTTCAATCCCAATTGTTGCTAGGATTGGTTACTCAAATGATCAACATGGGAGAAAACTATTCCCAAGGAGCTAATGACAACAAGGATGACAAAGATGCTAATCTTGAAGGAACCCAAGCTAGCAATATTTGTAGAGACAAGGATCATGCATCCAAGGAGCATGAAGATCAATGCCCCAAGAAGAGAGAAAGATCTCCCACCTATGAAGAACATGAACTAGAAGAACTCCTAGCTTTGGAGAGACCCAAAAAGAAGAAGAAGAAGAAATGCCCCAACCCTAACAAGGAAGATATTACTCAAGTGCAATGTTACAATTGCAAAGAGATGGGACACTATGCCAATGAATGCCCAGAAAAGAAGAAGAACCAAAGAAACAAACAAGTGGAAATGATACCAAGGGAAAAGAAAGATATTAGCCAAGTGTGGTGCAACAACTGCAAAGAGCTAGGACATTATGCAAGCAACTGTCCAGAAAAGATGAAACACAAGATAAACAAGCCTATGAGAGATCTCAGCCTTGTCACATGTTTCAAATACAAGGAGCTAGGCCACTATGCAAACTTCTGTGCAGGAAAGTTACACCAAGATCCCAAGCAAGCCAATGTGTAAACTAGTTGGAAAATTTTTAAGGGTAGTAGTACCCTAGTTGTTTTGAGCCTACTTGTAACCCTAGCCTTCCCAAATCTCGGGACGAGACTTATTTTAAGGGTGGTAGCCTGTCACATCCCAAGATTTTCCAAATCTTGTAATGTGAAAAATAATTGAATAAAATAAATTTTTTTTTGATTTTCAGAGTGAAAAGAAACTTTTTGATTCCAATTGGAAACCTTCAAACCTTTTGGATCAAATAAATCCTAAAGGGATTTTAAAAAAAATAAGCATTTAATAAAAGGAAAATAAAAATATTTTGAATTACTATTTTGGATCTTTTAAATAAAAGGATTTGGTTTTCAAATAAAATAGAAGATTTAAAAATAAGGATTATTCCATAGAGCCAAATTAAACCTTGGCCAAACTTTTGAAATAAAACATTTTGTTTTGATAAAAAAATAGTAAAGGTTTATTTAAATAAAATAATAAAGATTTAATATCCAAATTTTATTAATAAAGGTTTTACTATTTCCAAAACAACAAAACTTAATTATTTGTTTAAAATAAGTTTTCCAAGTATTTTATATTCTCAAATAAAACCTACTGATTTGGTTTTGAAAATATTTGGATTTCAAATGGAGTTTTAAATAAATTAAAACCTATTTGATTTATTAAACTAGTGTCCATTTTATTTAATTGTAAATGGACTCTAAAATAAAAATATTATTTTGATTTTTGAATTTTTGATTATGTTACTGAAGAGAACCAAATTCAAAGTTACAAAGTGTGGTGTTTGTTTGAATTGTTTTGAGTATTGTTTGATTGTTTGAATTTCAAAACAGAATTGGGAAATAGAAAAAGAAAAAGGTTTAGGAAAGAAAAAAATAGGTTTTGGACTCAACCCAACCAGCAGCCCAGCAAGGCCCAGTACCAGCCCACTTTCACCCTCCCTCGGCGAATCGTTTTGCACCTGTTAACTGACCCGCAGAACCAATGACTGGTGGCCCTCTTCCCCCTCTCATTCCTCGCTGACAGCAGGGACCCACACAGCCAGCTCACTCCTCTTCTTCCTCCTTGCGCTAACGACGCCTGCCGTTGCTGCCAATTACGCCGGCGTTGAATACGCATTGATTCCGCGCCTTAACCTCGCCGTGACTGCACGCTATTAATCGCTAGCGTCTCCTCCTCCTTTCCCCTCGCACGCCACTCCCTCTCTGCCCCGAGGCTGCCTCAATTTGGCTTGGCACTCCCTCTGTTCCGACGATGCTCCGGTGCCAATTCCGGCGACTCAACGCCGCCCCTTGTCTCATTGACCACGCACACACACTCACCACTCCCAGGCGCATCTGCCTATACTCTTAGTTCGACCGCGGGCGCCTCAGGGCATCACCTTCGTCAAGCTCTGACCTCGCCGCCGTCTGTCTCGTCTCCGTCGAGCTCCTCCGGTAAGTCCAGACCGCCCCAAGCTTTCTCCTTCACGCTCGCGTCATCTCCGTGATCTTCTGCATCTGACCACAACCTCGGTTTGCCTCCACGTGATCTACAGCGTCGCCTTCGACCGCGGACAGAACCACCCGACACCGACGACGTCTCCGACGAGCAATCGCCACCGTTCCCGTGCGCCCCCTGCCTCGTCGACCACACGTCGAGCTTCCCCAGCCTCCTGCGATCTCGGTGAGCACCTTCCCATCCTTCCCCGTTTCCTGTTTTGCCAGCACCGCCACCGCCTGGCCGTACGCCGCCGCTAGCCACCGTCGGCGCCGCTCACTTTTGGTCAAGCATGCTAGCACTGTAGGATCTTAATCTGACGAACACGATAGATCCACTTAGCACCGAAGGGGTACGTGATCAGGACCGTGCGATCTAATTAGATCCAATGCGCCGCAGAGCCGATCCGGCCGAACCGGTACCAGCCAATGGCTTGGTGACGCGTGGCCAAACTTTGGTTAGAACTGAATTTGAAATCAGATTAGTTTGTGATTTTCAAACCTTTGTAACTTTTGATCCACACGTCCAAAATTCACAAATTTGATATCATTGGAATCAGTGGAACAAACCCTAGCCAACTGTGGAATTTGTTTAGCAAATAGTATCTGTTAGATTGCTTGTTTTTGCAGAAACAATTGTATGCTTGTTTAGATTATAAAAATGATTCAAAAATGTTTTTGAGTTTTGAAACCTTGGCAAATTGGTTTGTTGTGAACCTACTGACCCTAGGAACCAACCCATGGTTTTTAAAATGAATTTGGTGAAGTTTGGGAATAAAAACTTGGTTTAGCCCATTTCTAGCCAAATAAAAATAATGGTTTTTGTTATGAAAATGTTTTTGAAGTAAAAACTTTGGGAAAATGTTTTGGACCAAACCTACTGACCCTAAACACCAAGTTTTGAGAAACAACAACTTATTTGGTGAACAACTTAAAGTTGTTGCTTTGATAAAAAAAATTCCACCACATAAAATGATGAAAGGATTTAAAAATGGTTTATGAACAAGACCCTTTTTGCAAATGACTTTGCCACTTTGGAAAATGACCACTTTGGACTTTACAAAGATTAGAAACCTATTGGAAACCCCCCTTTGCAAATAGAACCACCTCTTGCATGCTTACATGCATGACCTAGACCCCATTGTTTTATGTGTGTGAATTGTTTGATTGATTATTGGTTTGGAATGCTAGAGTATATTGTGTTTGCTTGATTGATTGTAGTGAAGTTAGAAAAGTGTGAGACTAGCAAGATCAAGAAGTGAACCACCATTCCCTACCAAAAAGGCAAGTGACACTATCATCTAAAGTCCTACTAATTTCATTATACTTAGTGGATTTTGAAACATGCATGAAAATAATTTCTATACTTATGCTATGCTAAATCCTAATAGGATTCCCTATATATTCCTTAGTGAAAACAATGTAGTTGTTACATGCTTAGCCATGCTATATTTTGAAAAGAGATACATGTTGAGATTTTATGAGATTGAGAAAAGACTTATGTTTTATATAATAAAACAAGGACTCAATGAACCACCTGGGTGGCCAAGGTTACTTTGAATTTTGGAGAAGGTGGCAACAAAAGGAACCATGTCTATGGCAATATCTTTGTGTTGTGCTCCAAAGGAAACCACCCAGGAAACTTAGAGATTGAACATGTTTCGGTGGCTTCCGTGTACAGCCACATGCTAAATGGGCTCTGGCTTAGTCAACTACATAGTGGAAGTCCCAAGCATTGGCATCTTCAGGTTAACTAGATTTGTGTAAGGGAGCAACCCTACATTTGTGCCTGGTAGACAAGCTAGCATTTTGTATTGGGAGGACTCCTATGGAAAGACTTTGTCACATTCTCAATCTGCCAGTACTCCATCTTGGTGAGTACTCATCCAGCGGCCACTGGTGGCATCAAGATGGGATTGTGTCATGTGGGTAAAGTGTACAACTTCTGCAGAAGATAATAAAATCTAAGTACTTAGCCGTGTCCCCGGTTATGGACAATACTGAGCAACTAAGGCCTGAAGCTATGGAAGATCTCGACACTCTAATTTCTAAAAGAAAACTTTTTAAAACTTGATGCACTTGGGGTTACCAAGGTGCTCAAGAGATTTTGACAAGGACTTGAATACTTGAGTTTTTACCAAGGAGTTCAAAGGATTTTTTAAAGGAGATTTGACGAAGGACCAAAACCATTTTGAAAAGATAGGATAAAATATTGCTTTATGCAAATGAGCCTAAAACTCTACTTAGCCAAATTTGCATGTAATGATAGGATCCACTTATATTATACTTAGTAGTGAAACTTGCCAATACAATTCAAATGTATTGACCCTTGTGGCTGTAACTTGTAATGTTGCAGGTTTGATTGATTTTAATGAAGATTGTTTGATTAGGATTACAAAGTCTACAACCAACATCTGCCTGTGACACTTTGAAGATGAAGGACCCCATGACTATAGTTATTCCGCTGCAATGTAATGTAATAGCCAAATGAGCTATGTATGATGTAATAAAATTATGTTATTCCTGGTTATAAAGTTATGTTATGACCTTTGTTTCTTGATATTACATCTTAACTGTGGATGCTAGCTATTGATCCAGGGACTAGCATTGTAAACACAGGGGATACCACCTTATATTGTGTAAAGGTTGGGACACTCCCTCTACAGGTATGCCCAAATATCTAATGGGAAACTGAACTTGAATGCATCCAAATAATCTGGCATACAGATAGCCTCCTCTTGAGCCTCACCGAAGCAAAACAACTCGCTCTTATGGAAATTAATTTTCAGACCCGATAATTGTTCAAAAGCTGAAATTATTATTCCAGGTTTCTCGCTTTTCGATGTCATGTTCCATAAAAAGAATTGTATCGTGAGCATATTGAAGGATAGATAGTTCACCATCAACTAGGAATCACTCATTCAATCTGGCCATCGACTTTTGCATGCTCAATCATGACAGCTAGCATATTAGACACTATTAAATAGCATTGTTAATAATGGGTTGCCTTGCCTTAATCCTTTCTTTGTCTAGAAGTATTTGCCAACATCGTCCTTAACTTTGATGGCAACACTCACTCACAATACAAACTTATGAATCAAGGAACACCACTGTTCGGAAAAAGCCTTTTATTCTTAGAGTTTATTAGAGAAAAGGCCATTTAGCCTTATCATAGGCCTTCTCAAAATTATTTTTTTAAATAACCCTATTCAACTTTTTTCCTATATAGTTCATGCACCATTTAATGCAGGATTACCACCCCATCTAGGATGTTGCGTCCTTGCATGAAACTCGTTTGTGATGGACGAACCACATGGTCAGCCACCGAGTTAAGTCTGATTGTTACAACTTTAGTAAAAATTGTAAAGCTAACATTAAGAAGACAAATTTTGTTTATAGACACATGCGAATCTAGATAAATCTAAATCACTTTTTTACGGACGAATGGAGTACTATATAAAGAGGATGAAAATAGAAAGATACTCCCTCCAGTCCAAATTAATAGATTCGGATTTGCTAGATTCAGATTTATCAAGTCATATTTTAGTGCAAGATATATTCGAATATTGAGTCCATAAATTTAGATCGAAGGGAATACGCAAAGGGTAATGCCTAGTTTGGCAACAAAGTTAAACTGGAGTATTTCAGTGCACGAGGGAGGAATGCCGCACTTTCTTCATACTCTAGTATTTTTCAGTTTTGGCAAAAATTACAACACATTTGGGTAGTTCTGTTTTGCAAGGGCAAGAGAGAGCGATTTTCACTATTTTATAGAAAAAGTGGTAGTGATTGAAGTTTTCAAAACGTCAAAAAAAACTGTAGTTTTTGCCATACTTTAGTTTTTAAAACCACCGTATTCCTTGAAGCTAAACGCTTTAAAATATTCGATATTTCATTATTTCTAAAAACTAAAGTATTTTCGGATTACTTTAAAATAACAGAGCTACCAAACGGGCCTAAGTTCTTTTCTCGTGCTTTGGTAGCCTGTGCAGGCTCAGGTCCATAATCCATTGGCTAAGTCCAGTGTGAGTGCGTGCATTTTTTTTTTGAGGTAGTAAGTGCGTGACATTGTTGGCCCACAAAACCCACGTTAATTGAGCTTGATCTGATCGTGTTCTAGGATGGGCTTTGTAACCACGATCTTAAAATAGACAAGCCCAAAGGCCATATAATACAACGTTAAATTTGATTTTTTTTATGAAATAAAAAGTATAATATGTTATTGCACTTGTTTCAAGTGAAAAGAAAATCAACATGTAAAAGTCAGTACTTCAGCTTAGGATTCACTTCATCTTGGATCTTACAAAATCTAAAAAATATAGATGTGCAAACAAGTTATAATATGAGCACCTACATAATATCATGTAAAAAACATATGACTAGTGCGAGTTGAGTTGAGATTGTAGAAATTCGTTAGAAGCATTATGGTTTTCTTTATCATTTATATCTCATAGCTAAATTATCGATGGCTGATAAACCAACACATATTAAATAAAAAAAGAAAGGGAACAAGAAGGGAGATACCCTCCTGCCTTATTCTTATAGGGGATGAATTCTCGAACCCGGCCGGCGGGATAACAATCTATGCCATCTTGCCGCTGGAACCTAGGAAAGTTCTCACCACATATTAAATATAGATACAATCTTGAGCATTACATAGGCTGTGACCCAAACGGCACCAAATTAGGGATGCAAGGAAGGAGGAATTTCTTACTGGCTCTCTATTATTTTATATGACTCTAAACACTTTCAGTAAAAACACAAAGTTTTATCCTTTTTTTGTAGTATTAGGCTTATTAGGTCTCTAAACTTAACCTCGGTAAAAGCATTATGACCATTGGTGTGCCGACAGTTTCGTGCATGTGGTCGAAAATAATGAAGAGGGAAGAATTTGCAAAACAAATAATAATGGTAAACAAAAAAATGTATTATTGATAAATACTAAACTAACAAATAATTTTGGACCATTCATGGTAAATCAAGAGAGTCTAATTTCCACGTGGTTATTTGTGATTTATATCAAACTCTCATGTGTAACATCCCAATTTCAGCAACCCTGATTTCTTGTCAAAAGGCAAAAATGAGGGGGAACAAAAAAAATTGATGTTACATGTTGCAATGCTTGTTTACTTGTTTTCTTATGTTCATGCAACTAATTGTGTATTGGATGTTATACTCCTCACATCAACATCAGTTGACATAAACTATTTTATGAAAGAAGTGTCTTGGGTCATCTTTTCATATTTTCAAATGTTCTGACAATTCAAAACTGAGCCAAGATAACTTTGGCACAACCAAATGTTTTACTATTTTCTATTAACAAAACTATGGAGACCTACATATAATCTCCTTATGTTTTTAAGACAGAACTTTCAACTACTCTTTTCTCTAAGTTTTCCAAAACCTTTCCTAAACCCTTTTTCATTCTAATCTTGATAGAAATACCAAGAGGTCCTTGCCTTACTTCAAAATGACACCTCTTCAAAACACCCCTGCTTACCTCAAGCTAGGCTTGATGGTAACCTCATTAGTACTTGATTGTTTAGCAAGATGAATTGATTTGTTCTGTTGACTGCATTGATTGCTTAGGAACTGAGTGAGCTAAACTAGTAGCTCATCCCTAGATACCAAACCCATGGTTAAGATCATCAATCCCCAAACCAAGCATCCTAAGTTGGACCTATCTTAAGTCAATCAAGTGCTCCTCTAATCCACTTACCCAGATCCATCCTGAGCTAATCCTTTGTATTAGCATCCAACCCATCCAAGACCAAATACAAACATGAATATTCTCTACCCAAGTTACCCTCCAACATCATCCACTGGATGATAAGAATAAAACATTGCATTTCCCTCCAAATTTTTCCCACTTGCATACTAGTCCCAATCCACAAGTCTGCCAAATTTGGCCAAGTCTGGAATCTTTAACTAGATTCAATCTTTGGAACTCCCTCTACTCCAATTAGTATGCATTCTTGAAAATGTACTTGAAACATCTTGTAGTACATCATTATTAATAACAAAGCCCACACTTTCCCTTGGCAAAACCCTTCTTGGACCCACTCATCCATGATGGTTTTGTAGTCAAGATAATAATCTTTTCTGCAAATCTTATCATCTTTCCTACTTTGGCAGAGGCTCACATCCATATGCTATCTCCTTTGGACTAACTCTTTTCATGGTCATGATCTAATAATCATGGTCTATCAACCCACCCTCCACTTGTTTCCATTGTAGCCTTGCGCTTCTTAAACCCACATGGTTTATGAGGCATCATGATGCATCTGTTATGGCAGCCTTATTCTCAACAAAGTTTGTCATCTCTTCCAGACAACCTCAAATACATCCAAGCCCAACTATTGCTGCCATGAACATATATATAACTTGGTATAACCATCCATTCATTCCTTGCATAAAGGTGAGCTCTGAGCTCACTAATCCAACCTTGTTTAGGTAGTATAAAAATATCAAACCCCTAGATCATCCAAATCTAGTTTCCTTCCCTTTTAAAGTTAGAATCTCAAAACCCAATGTTTTTTATGATTGATACTTCAAGTTGAAATCATCCACCTTGGATATAAATATTTACCAAATAATTTCCATAATTGTTTGGACCTTCAAACTATTTAATTCCATTCCTTTACAAAATCCTCAAAACCTTCTCTATAAAGGCAAGTTTGTTTTTCTCCAAACCACTTGGCAAACTCAAGGCACATTTGATGCCTATATATCATATCCTACCTTCCCATCTCAAAAATAAATATATTTGATATGCTATTATTTCTGTTTGCCCTTTGTCTTAAATGGCAGAAACAAGAAATAATTCCTTAAAAAAAACTTTTCCTTCTAAATAAATTCCAATAAAATTCCGCAATGTGTGATATGGTATTTAAAACCATCTCACACAAAAAACCACCTTGTCTAATGTAAAAATATCATTTTAGATTCTATAAACCATTTCTGCACTTTTTGAATAAATGAGACTAAATGGACTTATAATCTTTGGAAAAATCCCAAATAAATCTTGGAGAGATAATTTGACCGTAGAAACACCCCAGTACCATTTTACCACCTTTCCCAATGTTTGTTATTCAAACTCCTTCACAAGCACCAATGTGGCCACAATTGCAAAGTAAGCAAATCCACTAACCAAAAATTAGCCAACTCATCTCCATTTGATTAACCAAGTTTGCACAGCATTCCCCCACCCTCTGGTCGTGTTGTACTATAGCCCCACCGTAGCACCTCTCTTGCTTGTCTCTTATTCTCGGAGGAAGGAGGAGGCACACAAATAATATCTAGTCTTTCCCCTTTTTAATATCTTGCTACCACTCCCTCTCCCTGTCCTAAAACCAAACCAGAAACCACCCCCTGCCCTTCTCCACACGCCCAGAGGAAGGCAACCCTGGTTTCTACCCCTCCCCCATTTCTCACATGGACATAGTCCATCCAACACCCATTCCCCTTGGTTTATAAAGGGAACCAACAACCCCAGCACCCCATGCTGCTCATTTTCCCCCAACCTAGCTCACTCACCTCCCCCGAGCTCCCCATCCCCTCCTTCCCTCTCTACTGGCCACAAAAGCTAACAACACCATTTTCAGCCATTATTGAGCTCGAGCTCGAGGTTCCTTCTCCATTGCTCCCCTCCACCTCCATGTGGCCTCACTGCACCCCCTTACACCTGATCTACCTTCCTCAATCTCCCTAGCTCCTCCCTTGCCCTACCCTTCCCTGGAGAAGGAAAGAGAGAAGCTTCAGCCTCCCTCAAAGAATCGATCAAGGCTCCTTCCTCCCTGCTTTTCTTCCCCGGCATGTCATCCCACAGCATCCCCCAACTATTCCTGACCCTCCCCTGTTGGAGATATGCCCTAGAGGCAATAATAAATGTAGTTATTATTATATCTTTGTGTTTATGATAAATGTTTACATTCATGCTATAATAGTATTAACAAGGAAACCATTAATACTTGTGTGATTTGTAAACTTAATTTGAAGTCCCTAGTATAGCCTCTATACTTCACTAGCTTGTTGGTTGATTAATGATTGTGGTTTCCCTGTCATGAACATTGAGATGTTATCAACAACAAGATCATATCGTTAGGAGAATGATATGGTGGACATACTCCTATAGACAAGCGTAGCATAAAGATCAAGTCATTTCAATAGTTCAATTGCTATATGCTTTCTGATACATAGTAACCTGATTCCTTCGACCATGAGATCATGCATATCACCTTTACCGGATGGATGCTTTGATGACATCAAACACCACACCGTAACTGGGTGGTTATAAAGGTGGCATTGAGTGTTTGGAAAGTATTGGTTGAGACACATGGATCAAGAGTGGGATTTGTCCATCCACATGACGGATAGATATACTCTGGGCCCTCTCGGTGGAATGTCATCCAATTAGCTTGCAATCATGTGACTTGGTCACAAGGGATCACATATCACGGGAACGAGAAAAGAGTACTTATCAGTAACGAGGTTGAACTAGGTATGCGGAGATACCGACGATCATAACCTCGGATAAGTAACATATCGTGAGACAAAGGGAAATTGGTATCGTATGTAAGTGGTTCATTCGATCGCAAAGTAATCGTAGAAATATGTGGGAGCCATATGAATTTCCAGATTCCTCTATTGGTTATTGTTCGGAGAAGTGTCTCGATCATGTCCGCATAATTCACGAACCGTAGGGAGACACACTTAAGGATTCGACGTTGTTTTGAGTAGTTATGGTATTATGAGAAAGAGACCGAATGTTGTTCGGAGTCTCGGATGGGATCCGGGATATCACGAGGTGATCCGGAATGGTCCGGAGAATAAGATTCATATAAGGAAAGTCCCATTTCGGAGTAGCGGAATGATTCCGGTGTTTTCATCGGGAATGTTCTAGAAGGTTCCGGATTGTCCGGCACTCCGGGGGGGAAGGGTACATGAATGTGTCATTACATATTGGAATGATTGCATCATGTACTAAGTGTTCTTGCTGTCCCATATAAAGGATTAAATTGAATCCTAAAACAGAAAAGTCAAATGTCCAGTTTGAAAGTCAAACGGCTAAAACAAGAAACTGTGGGAAACAAGAAAGAGGAGTTGGGAACCGACTTGAGGGAGGAGTCTCCTCCCCAAGCCGGCGCGCCACCCAAGGCCGACTTGGGGAGGGACTCCCCTCCCCTGGCCGCGCCTCCCCATCTATAAAAGGAGGGGCAGGGCTCCCCTCCTAGAGACACAAGTTTCCACCTCTAAATCTCCGGTTTAGAGCCGTTTTGGTTTAGAGCTTCTAATTGCTTTAGCCAGCGGTTTAGAGCCTTCTAATTGGTTTAGAGCCTTCTAATTGGTGTGTCTAATTACTAGACCACTAATAGCCTCTCTCATAAGCTCCACCATACTCGCACCGGCTTAAGGCGAAGCCCTGCGGGATTTCCCCTCTACTTCCGGTACCACGCCGTTGTGCTGCCGGAATCGCGAGGAGAGTGCTACAACCTCCACTGCCTGCTGGAACAAGGGAGAGGAAGGTCTTCGTCGAGTACCGAACGTGTGACCGACTGCGGGAGCGCTGCCGGAACGTGGCGCCGGAAGGATCGTCTACACGATCTTGAGATCGGAAAGAGTACGACTACATCACCCACGAGAATCCGCTCTCGTTAAATGCTTTGGAATCTTCGAGGGTAAGTTATACCATCGACTCGTTGCTACAATCTAGTAGATAGATCTTGGCTTGTTTGTTTGTATGCGATAGAAAATTTTTGTTTTCCTTGCTACGAACCCCTACAGTGGTATCAGAGCCGTGTCTATATGTAGATCTGTTGCACGAGTAGAACACAATGGTCATTGTGGGCGTTGATGCTTTTATTGTCGATTGCTTCTTGTGTACTTTGCATCTTGCGGTATGTTGGGGTGAAGCGGACCGGGCTAACCTTACATGACATCGTTCATGAGACTTGCTCCACGCTTGACATGCAACTTGTATTGCATAAGTGGCTTTGCGGGTGCCTGTTTCTCCTAGCATAGTTAAGATCCAATTTACAACGGGTGATCAACAATGCTAGTATCAATGTTGTGGTTCTTGTTCGTAAGTTAGAACGACACTTATTGAAAGCCCCAAACCACGTAAAATATGCAAAGAAAGTAGAGGCGTCTAACTTTGTTTTGCAGGGGTGTGCAGTGATGTGATATGGCCATGATTGTGATTATATTTGATGTATGCAATGTTCCTTATTGTAAGTCGGCAACCGGCAGGAGCCATATGGTTGTCTTTAATTTATGTTAAGACCCGCGTGTCTATTCAAAGTAGTTGTAATAGTTGAAGCCGGTGGACGACAACCATGGCGAAGCGTCATTGACCTTGATGCAATGCCGGTGATGATGGAGATCATGTTCGTGCTTGAAGATGGAGATCGGAAGCACAAAGAAGAAAGGCCATATCATATCACATATATATTGAATTGCATGTGATGTTAATCCTTTATGCATCTTGTTTTGCTTAGTAGACGACGGTAGCATTATAAGATGATCCCTCATGCACATCAATTTCAAATCATAAAGTGTTCACCCTTAGTTAGCACCGTTGCTAAAGCTTGTTGTTTCGAAGCACCACGTGATGATCCGGTGTGTTAGATTCTGCAAGTGTATACAACGTGAGCAAGCCAGATTTGCTCATGCAGAAACTAAGGTTTGATCTTGACGAGCCTAGCATGTACAGACATGGTCTCGGAACACGGATCACCGAAAGGTAAAGCATGAATCATATAGTAGATGTGATGAACATGTCGATTGTTCGCCATTGAAACTATGTCAACTCTCGTGATGATCGGTGTTGATATGGTGGATTTGGTTCATGTGATCACTAAAACAATGTGAGGGATATTGTTTTGAGTGGGAGTTCACCTAGTTTAATTTTATTATTAATTTGAACTCAATTTGTCATAAACTTAGTCTAAACTATTGCAAATATGTTGTAGATCAATGGCAGCCCCTACCATCAATTTTAATGCGTTCCTAGAGAAAGAAAAGTTGAAAAACAATGGAAGCAACTTCGCGGATTGGTTCCGCAATTTGAGGATTGTCCTCACAGCTGGTAATTTGACCTATGTGCTGGATGCACCGCTGGGTGACCCACCTGCAGCTGATGCTCCCGATGAAGTAAAGAATGTTTACCTTGCTCGGAAGAATCAGTACTCCATAGTTCAGTGTGCTATCTTGTATGGTTTGGAATCGGAGCTTCAGAAAAGGTTTGAGGATTCAGACCCATATGATATTGTTGAAGATCTCAAATTAATTTTTGAGACTCATGCGGCAATTGAAAGTTATGAAGCTTCTGAAAAGTTCTTTAACTGCAAGATGGAAAAGGGCAGCTCCATCAGTGAGCATGTGCTTAAGATGTCTGGGCACGCAAACAAACTTCAAAGCTTGGGTATTGTGATTCCTAATGCTTTGGGGATTTACCGTGTCCTCCAATCACTACCACCAAGTTACAAGAACTTTGTGATGAACTACAACATGCAGAACATGAACAAGACGTTGCCAGAACTCTTTGCCATGTTAAAATCTGCAGAAGTGGAGATCAAGAAAGAGCACCAAGTGTTGTTGGTCAATAAGACCACCAAATTCAAGAAAGGCAAGTCTAAGCAAAAGGGACACTTCAAGAAGGGTGGTAAGAAAGCTACCACGCCGACGAAGAAGACCAGGGCTGGACCTAAGCCTGATACTGAGTGCTTTTACTGCAAGGGAGTAGGTCACTGGAAGCGGAATTGCCCAAAGTACTTGGCGGATTTGAAGAACGGCAACATCAAGAAGAAAGGTATATCTGATATACATGTTATTGATATGTATCTCACTAGTACTCGTAGTAGTGCCTGGGTATTTGATACTGGTTCGGTTGCTCATATTTGTAACTCGAAACAGGTGCTGCAGAATAAACGGAAGCTAGCGAAGAACGAGGTGACGATGCGCGTAGGAAACAGATCAAAGGTTGATGTGATCGCGGTCGGCACGCTACCCCTTCATCTACCATCGGGATTAGTTTTATACTTAAATAATTGTTATTTGGTGCCTGCGTTGAGCATGAACATTATATCAGGATCTTGTTTATTGCGAGACGGTTACTTGTTTAAATCCGAGAATAATGGTTGTTCTATTTATATGAGTAATATGTTTTATGCACATGCACCTTTGATAGATGGTCTATTCTTATTGAATCTCGATAGTGGAAATACACATATCAACAACATTGAGGCTAAACGTTTGAAATCAAGCGATAATTCGACCTATATGTGGCACTGTCGTCTTGGTCACATCGGAGTGAAACGTATGAAGAAACTCCATTCCGATGGACTTCTTGAATCACTTGATTTTGAATCACTTGAAAGATGCGAAGCATGTCTGATGGGTAAAATGACTAAGACTCCATTTTCTGGTATGATGGAGCGAGCTACGGACTTATTGGAAATCATACATACCGATGTGTGTGGTCCAATGAGTGTAGCATCGCGCGGTGGTTATCGTTATGTTCTTACCTTCACGGATGACTTGAGTAGATATGGGTATATCTATTTCATGAAACATAAGTCCGAAACTTTCGAGAAGTTTAAGGAGTTTCAAAGTGAGGTAGAGAATCAACGTAACAAGAAGATTAAATTTCTACGTTCTGATCGTGGAGGTGAATATCTAAGTTACGAGTTTGGCGAGCATTTGAAGAAATGCGGAATACTTTCACAATTGACACCGCCGGGAACACCACAGCGTAATGGTGTGTCCGAACGTCGTAATCGAACTCTCTTAGATATGGTTCGTTCTATGATGTCACTTACAGATTTACCGCTATCATTTTGGGGTTATGCATTAGAAACAGTCGCGTTCACTTTAAATAGGGCACCGTCTAAATCCGTTGAAACGACACCGTATGAATTATGGTTTGGGAAGAAACCTAAATTGTCGTTCCTTAAAGTTTGGGGATGCGAAGCCTATGTAAAGCAGTTACAGCCGGACAAGCTTGAACCCAAAGCGGAAAAATGCGTCTTCATAGGATACCCGAAGGAAACTATTGGGTATACCTTCTATCATAGATCCGAAGGCAAAACATTCGTTGCCAAGAATGGATCCTTTCTGGAGAAGGAATTTCTCTCGAAAGAAGTGACTGGAAGGAAAGTAGAACTCGACGAGGTTGTCGAACCTTCTCTCGAAATTGCGAGTAGCGCAGCACCGGAAGAAGTTCCTGTGGTGCCTGCACCAATAAGAGAGGAAGCTAATGATGGTGATCATGAAACTTCGGTTGAAGTTGCTACAGATCCTCGGAGGTCAACGAGAACTCGTACCACTCCAGATTGGTATGATTCCGTTATGAATGTCATGGTAGTGGACAACACCGATGACCCCGAGACATATGAGGAAGCGATGATGAGCCCAGATTCCAATAAATGGCAAGAAGCCATGAAATCCGAGATTGGATCCATGTACGAAAACCAAGTATGGACTTTGGTGGACTTACCGGATGGCCGGAAGGCTGTCGAGAACAAATGGATTTTCAAGAAGAAAACATATGCTGATGGTAATGTTACTGTCTATAAAGCTCGACTTGTCGCAAAAGGGTTTCGACAAATTCAAGGAGTTGACTACGATGAGACTTTCTCACCGGTAGCGAAGCTAAAGTCTGTGAGGATTATGTTAGCAATCGCTGCATATTATGATTAAGAGATATGGCAGATGGATGTCAAAACAGCATTCCTCAATGGAGACATTGATGAAGAGTTGTATATGATGCAACCCAAAGGTTTTGTCGATCCTAAAGATGCTAACAAGGTATGCAAACTTCAACGGTCCATCTATGGATTGAAGCAAGCATCCCGAAGTTGGAATCAACGTTTTGATAAGGTAATCAAAAGTTTTGGTTTTATACAAACTTATGGAGAAGCTTGTATTTACAAGAAAGTGAGTGGGAGCTCTGTAGCATTCTTAATACTGTATGTGGATGACATATTGTTGATTGGGAATGATGTAGACCTTCTTAATAGTGTCAAGGAATATTTGAATAATAGTTTTTCAATGAAGGATCTTGGCGAAGCATCTTACATATTAGGCATAAAGATTTATAGAGATAGATCGAAACGCCAAATATCATTGTCACAGAGTACATATTTGGACAAAGTTCTAAAGAGGTTTGGAATGGAAGAAAGCAAGAAAGGGTTCTTGCCCATGTTGCCCAATACGACCTTGAGTAAAACTCAAAGTCCGACATCGGCAGAAGATAGAGAAAGGATGAGTAAGACTCCCTATGCCTCAGCCATAG
Source organism: Avena sativa (assembly GCA_916181665.1). Classification (NCBI taxonomy): domain Eukaryota; kingdom Viridiplantae; phylum Streptophyta; class Magnoliopsida; order Poales; family Poaceae; genus Avena; species Avena sativa. The sequence goes on along the minus strand of OV702284.1, from coordinate 260,587,375 downwards.
GATCTCTAATGTATGCCATGCTATGTACTAGACCCGACATCGCATATGCTGTTAGTCTAACTAGCAGATATCAAAGTGATCCAGGAGTGGATCATTGGACAGCGGTCAAAAACATCCTTAAGTACTTGAGAAGAACTAAGGATATGGTTCTTTCTTATGGAGGTGATGAACAGCTCGTTGTTAATGGTTACACCGATGCTAGTTGGAACACCGATCCAGATGATTCTAAATCACAATCCGGATACGTATTTATTTTGAATGGTGTAGCAGTTAGCTGGAGGAGTGCAAAGCAAAGCGTTGTGGCGAGATCTTCAACTGAATCGGAATACATGGCTGCTTCGGAGGCTTCACAAGAAGCGATATGGATGAAAGAGTTCATTACAGAGCTGGGTGTGGTTCCTAGTGCGCTGGACCCAATGTCTATCTACTGTGATAACATGGGCGCCATAGCCAATGCGCAAGAACCAAGGTCACACAAGAAGCTGAAGCATATCAAGCTACGTTTTCACGCTATTCGAGAACATATCCAGGATGGGGATATAAAGATTTGCAAAGTACACACAGATCTGAATGTGGCGGATCCATTGACTAAACCTCTCCCAAGGGCAAAACATGACCAACACCAAACTGCCATGGGTGTTCGGTATATTACCATGTAATCTAGATTAGATGACTCTAGTGCAAGTGGGAGACTGTTGGAGATATGCCCTAGAGGCAATAATAAATGTAGTTATTATTATATCTTTGTGTTTATGATAAATGTTTACATTCATGCTATAATAGTATTAACAAGGAAACCATTAATACTTGTGTGATTTGTAAACTTAATTTGAAGTCCCTAGTATAGCCTCTATACTTCACTAGCTTGTTGGTTGATTAATGATTGTGGTTTCCCTGTCATGAACATTGAGATGTTATCAACAACAAGATCATATCATTAGGAGAATGATATGGTGGACATACTCCTATAGACAAGCGTAGCATAAAGATCAAGTCATTTCAATAGTTCAATTGCTATATGCTTTCTGATACATAGTAACCTGATTCCTTCGACCATGAGATCATGCATATCACCTTTACCGGATGGATGCTTTGATGACATCAAACACCACACCGTAACTGGGTGGTTATAAAGGTGGCATTGAGTGTTTGGAAAGTATTGGTTGAGACACATGGATCAAGAGTGGGATTTGTCCATCCACATGACGGATAGATATACTCTGGGCCCTCTTGGTGGAATGTCATCCAATTAGCTTGCAAGCATGTGACTTGGTCACAAGGGATCACATATCACGGGAACGAGAAAAGAGTACTTATCAGTAACGAGGTTGAACTAGGTATGCGGAGATACCGACGATCATAACCTCGGATAAGTAACATATCGTGAGACAAAGGGAAATTGGTATCGTATGTAAGTGGTTCATTCGATCGCAAAGTAATCGTAGAAATATGTGGGAGCCATATGAATTTCCAGATTCCTCTATTGGTTATTGTTCGGAGAAGTGTCTCGATCATGTCCGCATAATTCACGAACCGTAGGGAGACACACTTAAGGATTCGACGTTGTTTTGAGTAGTTATGGTATTATGAGAAAGAGACCGAATGTTGTTCGGAGTCTCGGATGGGATCCGGGATATCACGAGGTGATCCGGAATGGTCCGGAGAATAAGATTCATATAAGGAAAGTCCCATTTCGGAGTAGCGGAATGATTCCGGTGTTTTCATCGGGAATGTTCTAGAAGGTTCCGGATTGTCCGGCACTCCGGGGGGGGGGGGGGGGGGGAAGGGTACATGAATGTGTCATTACATATTGGAATGATTGCATCATGTACTAAGTGTTCTTGCTGTCCCATATAAAGGATTAAATTGAATCCTAAAACAGAAAAGTCAAATGTCCAGTTTGAAAGTCAAACGGCTAAAACAAGAAACTGTGGGAAACAAGAAAGAGGAGTTGGGAACCGACTTGAGGGAGGAGTCTCCTCCCCAAGCCGGCGCGCCACCCAAGGCCGACTTGGGGAGGGACTCCCCTCCCCTGGCCGCGCCTCCCCATCTATAAAAGGAGGGGCAGGGCTCCCCTCCTAGAGACACAAGTTTCCACCTCTAAATCTCCGGTTTAGAGCCGTTTTGGTTTAGAGCTTCTAATTGCTTTAGCCAGCGGTTTAGAGCCTTCTAATTGGTTTAGAGCCTTCTAATTGGTGTGTCTAATTACTAGACCACTAATAGCCTCTCTCATAAGCTCCACCATACTCGCACCGGCTTAAGGCGAAGCCCTGCGGGATTTCCCCTCTACTTCCGGTACCACGCCGTTGTGCTGCCGGAATCGCGAGGAGAGTGCTACAACCTCCGCTGCCTGCTGGAACAAGGGAGAGGAAGGTCTTCGTCGAGTACCGAACGTGTGACCGACTGCGGGAGCGCTGCCGGAACGTGGCGCCGGAAGGATCGTCTACGCGATCTTGAGATCGGAAAGAGTACGACTACATCACCCACGAGAATCCGCTCTCGTTAAACGCTTTGGAATCTTCGAGGGTAAGTTATACCATCGACTCGTTGCTACAATCTAGTAGATAGATCTTGGCTTGTTTGTTTGTATGCGATAGAAATTTTTTGTTTTCCTTGCTACGAACCCCTACATCCCCACCTTTTGTGTTGCTCAAGACCGCCCCTAGAAACAGCCCCGACGAGCTCCAAAGACGACGCTATGGTGCTTCTTGCACGAGCAAGGTCCCGACGTGCAAACCGCTCGTGCCTCCCACCGACGGACTCACCAGGAACTATCGTGTCACCTCGTCACACTCACGTCGTCTCCGAAGCCCTCGGTGAGCCTCCTCGCATCTCCTTTGACCCTGCTAGGGTTTCGTCTCGCTGAGAGCGTCAAGAGGAAGATGACGCGTGTGCCCGTCGATATCCCCAACTGCGGATGACCCAGATCTACAGGTACTGCTTCTTCACCCCGCTCTCTCCGACAGGCGGGCCTTGACCCGGCAGCGGTTAAATTAGCCCACGCGCGTGTCGCTGCTCGACTAGGCCAAAATCTGCCCCGCGCAGCCCAGCCATGTGTAGTTCCGGCCTAGTTATCTTTAGCCCATTTTTCTTTTTTTGTTATCTCTCCAGATCTAAAAACTAGCAGTTGGTTTAATTTGAAATGAAAATGGAAATCAACACAAGCTGTCTAGATATAAATTTTCCTAGATACATGTAGGTTTTCCCTAGCACACATTACCCTTGGCTAGCTCAATTTAAGTATGGATTAATTACATTAAATAAAATGCCATAAAGTATCTAACACACTTCTTAATCTCTCCAGGGAGTTTCACAACCCCAAATGGACCAAAACCACTTTGTACTGCAACATAACAGTGATAACTTCCATGTCAGACTGTCCCTATACTAAATGGCTTCCTATGTTGGCCCTGGTAAAAATAACATTAATAGCCATTTCAGGATTTTGAGAAATTCTTAAGGTCAAACCAAAAGTGGTATTTACCTAATTCCAACTTTGAAAAATCTCAAACCCTAGTGCCTGTCAAACCTCAGGAGCTCATAATTTATTGAGCCGTGGTTGATTTATTATGAATTAAAATATTCTATGCATAGTTGATTCACTAATAAAATCACCCAATTAGTTCTGTATATCCGGAAAGGTTGATTCCAATTTCTAAAAAAGGTATTCTAGATACCTACCATGTGTTTTTGGAATTTTCTCAACATATCTTGTAGAATAAGTATGGTTAAAAAGACAAATTGTCTTCAGAATGGACTTTGGGAATTTCCCAAGGGCAATCTGGTTAATATTTTGGAGTGATTCCACTTCCCCTTGAACCAGTCCATAAATACTTACATAACTCTAAAAGGAAATAATTTTTTTAACCACGGATCATTTCTGGTGGATTATTTCCTAAAACTAGAGCTTTTATCACTAGAAACTGCATAGTAAATCAAAGGAAATTGATAAAATAGTGAAACCACTTTTGTTGGTTTCATTTCATCAATATCTATCTGATGATATCATTTTTACATTAATATCATACATAAGATGGACTTGGCCTCAAAACCCTCTTCTAAATAGTCTTTAAACTATAAATCATGTTGGAATTTCTTCAAGTGCTTCCAAGGCATTTCCCAATCCTTCTAAAGCCATTCTCCCCAAACCATACTGAATTGTAGCATATGTTATTTACTTGTTTGTTGAATGATTTGATGCTTGTATTCCTTGTATTGAATGTGGTGTTGTTTTTTTTGCATCTTTGCTCGATAACGGCGATAGTTGCGATTGTGTGACGCCGAAAAGGAAAGAAGTCTCGGATTATTATTATTATTGGTATTCTCGGTATTTTGGTTTTCTAAAGAAGAAGTCCAGGGACATTTCACTGGTCACAGGCAAGCCACGTTCTTGCTCACAAGCCCTTTTCCTACTATTTTACCCATGCATGTTTTATATACTGGTTTATGAGGATTGCATGGTTTTACTTTTCTAAGTTTTATATTTGGGAAGTTTGGCTCCTCCAAGCCGTTACTACTCTAGTACCAATAGGTATAAACCCCTTGATGACACCTACTTGTCCCTAGTATGGTAGATGGTGTATAACACCATACCCCTTTTTGAGACCCCGTTTTAGCCGAAGTAATAATATAGGATGGAAAGTCCCCGGAAAAAGGTTTATGAATTTTTTTATGAGAAAACCTGGGCGAGGTTCGACCCACCAAGAGAAGTTTAAAAAAGGAAAAGGTTTTGTTTTACAAATAGGTGGAAGAAAGGATGGAGGAAAAAGGTTTACAAAAAGGCACCCGGTTCTTTGCAGTTTTGCTAGAACAATTAACTCGTGCAACCACATTACCCTGGAGTGGGACAGGGATAGACTTAATTTTTGCTACTCCAGTGTGGGAATTCTCACAACTACTTATAAGGGATCAGTTCCCTCTAATTCCGAGCTTCCTTTACAAAAAGGGTCAACTTCTAGGCAGTCACCTGGAGGAAGCAGGACCACCCATGTGAGTGGTCGGGTGATACTATGAGCCTCTCATTGAAAGTGCCAGCTTTGGAGGAGTTGGGTGAACTCCGGTTGGTCCGTGGATCCAAACGTCCCGGTGTTGAGAGGAACAACTCATAGGGTAGGGCCTATGCTAGAGTGGCATCCGAAGAGTCTTGATCGGTTACTCGACCAACGATTAGTAAGGATCAGGAAAGGGTGCCCATTTGGTGTGGGTAAAGTGTACAACCTCTGCAGAGGGTAAATCTATTCGAATAGCCGAGTCCTCGGTCATGGACGGTTGGAAAGGTTGCAGAAGAGTGGTGCTAGTTTTGTTTTCAAAAATGATTTCAGAAAAGAAAGTGTTTTCTAAACCTGGTGGTCTGCAGGACACCAGAGAAGGAGATGTGATGTTAAGGGGAAAGGAAAAAAATAAACTCGACCATCTAAGGACCGTGGAGTTGTAGTAGGGTGACCCAATCCAATTGTTTTATAAAACATTTCAAAAAGACTTCCAAAGGTTTAAAAAAATATTTCAACAAAACCTTGTAGATGCTATATCTACAAGACAAAATATTTTATAAATGAACCTCTCATGGATCCTTCCTACTACCACATCCCTACTGCATATCCTCTTGTTATTATTATTCTCTTAAGGTGGTTTGTGAGTACATTCAAAGTACTCACCGGCTTTGTCCCTGGCTATTTATTTGGCCAGATTCCCAGAAGAACGAGGAACGATGGAGAAGATGACGTCCATGCGAGCTAGGCCGTCTTCTGATGGTGTGTGGTTGACGCCTCGTTGGGAGACCCCAAGAGCAAGGTGTGATGAGCACATCATCAAGTTTTCCCTCAGTAAGAAACCGAGGTTATCGAACCAGTAGGAGGAAGGAAACGTCTCAAAGGTGTTGCAAGCAACTTGGAAACCTGCACAACACAAACTCAAGACTTTGCCCCAATGAACAGCGAGGTTGTCAATCTCACTGGTTTGCTGTAACAAAGGATTAACTATATGGTGTGGAAGGTAATAGTGGTTTGCAGCAAGTAAACAGTAACAGTGGAAGATGTATCAATGGTAAAGATTGGACCGGGGTCCATAGTTCACTAGAGGTGTTCTCCTTAGATAAACAAACAAGGCATGTTGGGTAAACAAATTACATCAGGGCAATTGACAGGACTGAGCAAGGCATAACAATGCAATACTAGACATCATGATCCAATGATATTCGATTGGGCAATACAACAAGATACATAGACCGCCATCCAACTGCATCTATGACTAGAAGTCCACCTTTGGGTCATCATCCGAACCCCCTCGAGTATTAAGTTGCAATCAACAGACAGCTGCTTTAAGCAAACTGTGTAAGGTAAACAATCCACTTGTTCCATGAACAAGAGACCGTTGTTTTCTCCCTAGTGGCAACAGCACATCTACAACCTTAGAGATTTCTGTCACTTCCCTTATATTAAATAGAGGTATGAACCCACTATCGAGCATAAATACCACCTCTTGGAGTCACTAGAAACTGCTTGGCCAAGATAGCTACTAACAACGGAGAGCATGCAAGATCACAAACAACACAGACATGATAGAATCAATAAGACAAAACCATTAATCAATCTAACATAGTAATCTCAATATCCATCGGATCCCCGCAAACACAACATGCATGATTACAAATAGATGAGATCTTGATCATGAACGGATCTCACAAGATCTAGACATGAAAGCACAAAGGATGAGATACAACCATATAGCTACTACATGGACCCATAGTCCAAGGTGGAACTACTCACGCTCTACCGGAGTCTGGCTTGATGAAGAAGAAGTCCTCCGGGATGATCTCCCCTCCGGCAGGGTGCTAGGAAGAGCTTCAGATCCCCCCAATCTAGGGACGATGGTGGCGGAGGCTACAGACAGTTTCGTGGAATATTGATCTCATACTTAGGGTTTAGGCATCGGGGGCTTCTTATAGGCGAAGAGGCAAGGCAGGAGGGCGGCCAGGGGGCCCACACCCTGCCCAGGCGTGGCCTAGGGTGGGCCCGTGCCTGGGGGGTGCGGCCGCGCTGTTGGTCCCCTCCGTCTCTCCTCTGGACTCCGTGTTCTCCTAGGTGAAATATTGACTTTGGATTTTGTCCCGTCCAATTCCGAGAATATTTCCTTACTACTTTTTTGAAACCAAAAATAGCAGAAAATAGGCAACTGGCACTGCAGCATCTTGTTAATAGGTTAGTACCAGAAAAACATATAAAAACACCTCAAAGTATAGACAAAGCAAAGCAAAGTAGATATTAAACAGGCATGGAACATCAAAAATTATAGATACGTTTTTGACGTATCAAGCATCGCCAAGCTTAACTCCTGCTCGTCCTCGAGTAGGTAAGTGATAAAAGAATAATTTTTGAGGTGACATGCACCATCAAAACCAAGATCAAACTATTTTCAAGCATTGAAAACTAGGATCAAAGAACTATAAACATGAGCATGAAAGATGGAGTCATAACGGTAATAAAAAGTAATTATGCATGTAACATGAAAGGTTACAAACAAATATCATGAATAACATGCATTGAAAAATGTTCGTTTGTTTCACATACAGAAAACATGGCATAGTGGCATTCAACTTGTCCCTCATAGAGTATCAAATATATGCATAGGACATCTTCAAAGTTCATAAGAGTGACTAGATACAAATATCACAAGAACAAGCAATATAAACAATATGCATCAATCAATAAGTTTTGGGACAGTGCACATAGAACTAAGAATGGCAACTATGCTCTCTTAACTAGTGCCTAACGGTAGAAGGTGGAGACTCAATATAATAGTGGAAGAAAGGCCCTTCATATAGGGAAGCAGGGATTTCAAGTCTCAAAAAGATCTTCCAAAAATTATGGTACTTGTTAGCTTTCAGCCCTCATTGCCCCTATCATAAGCATCTTGAAGAGACTAAGGTTAAAGTGAACAAACTATGGAGTATATGCTTGACAAAGTATAAGTTGGCAATCTCATGTCCCTTGAATACGAGGGCCGCTCCTCATGCTACTCAACTTTAGTCATTTGTAAGTTCTTGTCATAGTAAGTACATGTGTATCATAGAGAACCGCCAACAGGGTACCCCTTGCACATGGTACAGAAGCTATCCCAAAACCAAAATGACAAGGCAAGCAGACAATGAGCATCTCAGCAATCTTCTTATTTACCATGGGAATATGGTGCTTTTTCTCTCTTTCCTCTTTTCTCAATGTGTCTCTTTTTTTATAAGAAGAATGCTTCATAGATGTCACTATGGTGATGCTGCAAGTTTCCACCATGATTAGGCATGGCTTAGGCTAGCGGCCCAGGCGTTTCTCTAACACACATACATAACTCCATGGACTTACGATCTCCCCTTTCATTTCACACCGACGACATCCATAGACAAAAGAGCATGACATCAACTTTGTAAAAAGTACAAGTGCAATGTTGAAAGCGTTCCCCGTGACAGCATGATTCTGCTAATTCCAACGTATAAGTGCAAGCATATACAACATAGATGACACAATGGTTCCAGTTTATTAGGGGCAATAAATATAAAGTGTGCCATCAAGTTTGTGAAAGCTTTAATCACTAAGTTTTCACATAACAAAATACTTTTTTATTAGAAGATTGATGAAAACAAGAATATACTTGGACTGGTGTAACACACCATGCATAGGAATTTATAGTGGACACTTTTGAATAACTTGGTTTATTGGGAGTTGAAAGCATGAGTAGAGCTTACTCATACAAGTGGAGGCTAGCAAAAGACTGGGAGCAACCAACTAAGAGAGCAATAATGGCCATAATCATGCAGAGCGACAAAACATTACTAATCAAAGCATAAAGTGGTACTACAAGTCAAGGACTAAATAATCAAAGAGGCTATGGTGACTTGTTCATAGTCATAACATGGTGTGAGCATGTGCCAAGTCAACCCAAACAAAGCATCAAAGGAGAATACCACAATACTATGCTTTTGCATGCTAAAACAACGCATGATTCTTACAAGGCACACTAGGCAATCCCAATTGTTTGGAACAAGTCATTCTACAACAATAATCACTAAGCATAAAGTCAAAACAACACCTAGCATGACATGCTAAAGTCTAAGTCACAGTCAAAGCAAGCTCCTCTTGCACTATTGAAGCAAGAACTTTTTACTCCTTTCCAACACCAATCAACTTATTTGAAACAACACAACGAGAACGGGGGTCCAAACTACTTTATTCAAGCAAACTAATCAAACCAAACAAAAACTAAGATGCTCCAAGAACAACACAACAGTGCATGAAACTGTTGGAGATATGCCCTAGAGGCAATAATAAATGTAGTTATTATTATATCTTTGTGTTTATGATAAATGTTTACATTCATGCTATAATAGTATTAACCAGAAATATTAATACTTGTGTGATTTGTAATTTAATTAGAGTCCCTAGTAAAGCCTCTTCATAATACTAGCTTGTTGATTAATAGATGATCATGGTTTCTTGATCATGAACATTTGAGATGTTGTTAATAACAAGATCATATCATTAGGAGAATGGTATGGTGGACATACTCCTATAGATAAGCATAGCATAAAGATCAAGTCATTTTAATAGTTCAATTGCTATAAGCTTTCTGATACATAGTAACCTAATTCCTTCGACCATGAGATCATGCTTATCACCATCACCGGAAGGATGCTTTGATGACATCAAACACCACACCGTAACTGGGTGGCTATAAAGGTGGAATTGAGTGTTCGGAAAGTATGGGTTGAGACACATGGATCAAGAGTGGGATTTGTCCATCCATATGACAGATAGATATACTCTAGGCCCTCTCGATGGAATGTCATCCAATTAGCTTGCAAGCATGTGACTGGCTCACAAGGGATCACATACCACGGGAACGAGAAAAGAGTACTTATCGGTAACAAGGTTGAACTAGGTATACAGAGATACCGACGATCAAAACCTCGTATAAGTAAACTATCATGAGACAAAGGGAAATTGGTATCATATGTAAGTGGTTCGTTCGATCGCAAAGTAATCATAGAAATATGTGGGAGCCATATGAATTTCCAGATTCCTCTATTGGTTATTGTTCGGAGAAGTGTCTCGATCTTGTCCGCATAATTCAGAACCGTAGGGAGACACACTTAAGGATTCGATGTTGTTGAGTAGCTATGGAATGATGAGTAAGAGACCGAATGTTGTTCGGAGTCTCGGATGGGATCCGGGATATCACGAGGAGATCCGGAATGGTCCAAAGAATAAGATTCATATAAGGAAAGTCCTGTTTCGGAGTTGGGGAATGATTTCGGTGTTTTCATCGGGAATGTTCTAGAAGGTTCCGGAAGGTCCGGCACTCTGGAGGGGAAGGGTACATGAATTTGTCATGAAAATGTGGAATGGTTGCATCATGTACTAGGTATCATGGCTGGGCAAAATAAAGGGAGAAATCAAATCCTAGTTTGAAAAGTCAAACGCAAATTTGAAAAGTCAAACGACAAGTTTGCTTGGTGGAGGGAGAGTAGGAAACCTACTTGCGGAGGAAGTCCTCCTCCCTCCACCCGCCGGCCAAGGAGGCCGAGTTGGGGGAGGACTCCCTCCTCCCAACCGGCGCCCTCCCACCTATATAAGGAGTGGCAGGGCTGCCCCTCTAGGAGACACCCAACACACCCCAAAACCCTAACCCTAGCCGCCGGCCACCTCCAAGTCGCCGCCGCCCCTAGGGTTTCTCCTAGCCGCCGACTTGGGGCTTCCCCAAGCCCTAGGCCGCCGGTCAAGCTCCGCCCCTTGGTGCCTCTAAACCCTAGATCGCCAAGGCCTCTCTCATAGTCCACCATACTCGCTCCAGCTTATGGTGAAGCCCTGCGAGATCTCCCCTCTACTTCCGGTACCATGCCGTCGTGCTACCGGAATCGCGAGGAGAGTGCTACAACCTCCGCTGCCTACTGGAACAAGGGAGAGGAAGGTCTTCATCGAGTACCGAACGTGTGACCGACTGCGGAAGCGCTGCCGGAACGCAGCGCCGGAAGGATCGTCTACGCGATCTTGAGATTGGCAAGAGTACGACTATATCACCCACGAGAATCTGCTCTCGTTAACCGCTTTGGAATCTTCGAGGGTGAGTTCCTCTATCGACTCGTTGCTACAATCTAGTAGATAGATCTTGGCTTGTTTGTTTGCACGCGGTAGAAATATTTTGTTTTCCATGCTACGAACCCCTAAAGTGGTATCAGAGCCGTGTCTATATGTAGATCTGTTGCACGAGTAGAACACAATGGTCATTGTGGGCGGTGGTGCTTTTATTATCAATTGCTTCTTGTGTACTTTGCATCTTGCGGTATGATGGGATGAAGCAGCCCGGGCTAACCTTACATGACATCGTTCATGAGACTTGCTCCACGCTCAACATGCAACTTGTATTGCATAAGTGGCTTTGCGGGTGTCTGTCTCTCCCATTATAGTATAGATCCAATTTACAACGGGCACTTGATAGTTCAAACATCAACGTTGTGGTTCTTGTTCGTAAGTTAGATCGACACTTATTGAAAGCCCCAAACCACGTAAAACATGCAAAGAAAATTAGAGGCGTCTAACTTTGTTTTGCAGGGGTGTGCTGTGATGTGATATGTCCATGATTGTGATTATATTTGATGTATGCAATGTTCCTTATTGTAAGTTGGCAACCGGCAGGAGCCATATGGCTGTCTTTAAATTCTGTTAAGACCCGCGTGTCTATTCAAAGTAGTTGTAATAGTTGGAGCTCGTGGACGACAACCATGAAACGGCGCCATTGACCTTGAAGCTATGCCGGTGATGATGGAGATCATGTTCGTGCTTGAAGATGGAGATCGGAAGCACAAGAAGAAAGGCCATATCATATCACATATTATGAATTGCATGTGATGTTAATCCTTTATGCATCTTGTATTGCTTAGTTAACAACGGTAGCATTATAAGATGATCCCTCATGCACATAAATTTCAAGTTTAAAAGTGTTCATCCTTAGTAAGCACCGTTGCTAAAGCTTGTTGTTTCGAAGCACCACGTGATGATCGGGTGTTTTAGATTCTGCAAGTGTATACAACGTGAGCAAGCCAGATTTGCTCATGCGGAAGCTAAGGTTTGATCTTGACGAGCCTAGCATGTACAGACATGGTCTCGGAACATGGATCACCGAAAGGTAAAGCATGAGTCATATAGTAGATATGATGAACATGTCGATTGTTCGCCATTGAAGCTACATCAACTCTCGTGATGATCAGTTTTGATGTGGTGGATTTGGTTCGTGTGATCACTAAAACAATGTGAGGGATATTGTTTTGAGTGGGAGTTCACCTAGATTAATTTAACTATTAATTAGAACTCAATTTGTCATAAACTTAGTCTAAACTATTGCAAATATGTTGTAGATCAATGGCGGCCCCTACCATCAATTTTAATGCGTTCCTAGAGAAAGAAAAGTTGAAAAACAATGGAAGAAACTTCGCGGATTGGTTACGCAATTTGAGGATTGTCCTCAGTGCTGGTAATTGGTAATTTGACCTATGTGCTGGATGCACCACTGGGTGACCCGCCTGCAGCTGATGCTACCGATGAAGTAAAGAATGTTTACCTCACTCGGAAGAATCAATACTCCACAGTTCAGTGTGCTATCTTGTATGGTTTGGAATCGGAGCTTCAGAAAAGGTTTGAGAACCATGACCCACATGATATTGTCCGTGAACTCAAAATGATATTTGAGGCTCACGCGGTAGTTGAGAGTTATGAGGCTTCTGAAAAGTTCTTTAACTGCAAGATGGAAGAGGGCAGCTCCGTCAGTGACCATGTGCTTAAGATGTCTGGGCACGCAAACAAACTCCAAAGTTTGGGTATAGTGATTCCTAATGCTTTGGGGATTTATCATGTCCTCCAATCACTACCACCAAGTTACAAGAACTTTGTGATGAACTACAATATGCAAAACCTGAACAAGACGTTGCCAGAACTCTTCTCCATGTTGAAATCTGCAGAAATGGAGATCAAGAAAGAGCATCAAGTGTTGTTGGTCAATAAGACCACCAAATTCAAGAAAGGCAAGTCTAAGCAAAAGGGAAACTTCAAGAAGGGTGGTAAGAAAGTTGTCGCACCGGCGAAGAAGACCAAGGATGGACCTAAGCCTGATACTGAGTGCTTTTACTGCAAGGGAGAGGGTCACTGGAAGCGGAATTTCCCAAAGTACTTGGCGGATTTGAAGAACGACAACATCAAGAAGAAAGGTATATCCGATATACATGTTATTGATGTGTATCTCACTAGTACTCGTAGTAGTGCCTGGGTATTTGATACTGGTTCGGTTGCTCATATTTGTAACTCGAAACAGGTGCTGCGGAATAAACGGAAGCTAGCGAAGAACGAGGTGACAATGCGCGTTGGAAATGGATCAAAGGTTGATGTGATCGCGGTCGGCACGCTACCTCTTCATCTACCATCGGGATTAGTTTTATACTTAAATAATTGTTATTTGGTGCCTGCGTTGAGCATGAACATTATATCTGGATCATGTTTGTTGCGAGACGGTTACTTGTTTAAGTCTGACAATAATGGTTGTTCGATTTATATGAGTAATATGTTTTATGCACATGCACCTTTGATAGATGGTCTATTCTTATTAAATCTCGATAGTGGAAATACACATATTAATAACATTGAAGCAAAACGTTTGAAATTAAGCGATAACTCGACCTATATGTGGCACTGTCGTCTTGGTCATATTGGAGTGAAGCGTATGAAGAAACTCCATTCCGATGGACTTCTTGAATCACTTGATTTCGAATCACTTGAAAGATGCGAAGCATGTCTAATGGGTAAAATGACTAAGACTCCATTTTCTGGTATGATGGAGCGAGCTACGGACTTATTGAAAATCATACATACCGATGTCTGTGGTCCAATGAGTGTAGCATCGCGCGGTGGTTATCGTTATGTTCTTACCTTCACGGATGACTTGAGTAGATATGGGTATATCTATTTCATGAAACATAAGTCCGAAACTTTCGAGAAGTTTAAGGAATTTCAAAGTGAGGTGGAGAATCAACGTAAAAAGAAGATTAGATTTCTACGTTCTGATCGTGGAGGTGAATATCTAAGTTACGAGTTTGGCAAGCATTTAAAGAAATACGGAATACTTTCACAATTGACACCGCCGGGAACACCACAACGTAATGGTGTGTCCGAACGTCGTAATCGAACTCTCTTAGATATGGTTCGTTCTATGATGTCACTTACAGATTTACCGCTATCATTTTGGGGTTATGCATTAGAAACAACCGCATTCACTTTAAATAGGGCACCATCTAAATCCGTTGAAACGACACCGTATGAATTATGGTTTGGGAAGAAACCTAGATTGTCGTTCCTTAAAGTTTGGGGTTGCGAAGCCTATGTAAAGCAGTTACAACCGGACAAGCTTGAACCCAAAGCGAAAAATGCGTCTTCATAGGATACCTGAAGGAAACTATTGGGTATACCTTCTATCATAGATCCGAGGGCAAAATCTTCGTTTCCAAGAATGGATCCTTTCTAGAGAAAGAATTTCTCTCGAAAGAAGTGACTGGAAGGAAAGTAGAACTCGACAAGGTTGTTGAACCTTCTCTCGAACTTGCGAGTAGCGTAGCACCGGAAGAAGTTCCTGTGGTGCCTACACCAATAAGAGAGGAAGCTAATGATGATGATCATGAAACTTCGGTTGAAGTTGCTACAGAACCTCGCAGGTCAGCAAGAACTCGTACCACTCCTGATTGGTATGATCCCGTTATGAGTGTCATGTTGGTGGACAACACTGATGACCCTGCGACGTATGAGGAAGCGATGATGAGCCCAGATTCCAATAAATGGCAAGATGCCATGAAATCCGAAATTGGATCCATGTACGAAAACCAAGTATGGACTTTGGTGGACTTACCGGATGGCCGGAAGGCTGTCGAGAACAAATGGATTTTCAAGAAGAAAATAGATGCTGATGGTAATGTTACTCTCTATAAAGCTCGACTTGTCGCAAAAGGGTTTTGACAAATTCAAGGAGTTGACTACGATGAGACTTTCTCACCAGTAGCGAAGCTAAAGTCTATGAGGATTATGTTAGCAATCGCTGCATATTACGATTATGAGATATGGCATATGGATGTCAAAACGACGTTCCTCAATGGAGACATTGATGAAGATTTGTATATGATGCAACCCAAAGGTTTTGTCGATCCTAAATATGCTAACAAGGTATGCAAACTTCAACGGTCCATATATGGGTTGAAGCAAGCATCCCACAGTTGGAATCAACATTTTGATAAGGTAATCAAAAGTTTTGGTTTTATACAAACTTATGGAGAAGCTTGTATTTACAAGAAAGTGAGTGGGAGCTCTGTAGCATTCTTAATACTATATGTAGATGACATATTGTTGATTGGGAATGATGTAGACCTTCTTAATAGTGTTAAGGAATATTTGAATAATAGTTTTTCAATGAAAGATCTTGGCGAAGCAACTTACATATTAGGCATAAAGATTTATAGAGATAGATCGAGACGCCTAATATCATTGTCACAAAGAAAATATTTGGACAAAGTTCTAAAGAGGTTTGGAATGGAAGATAGCAAGAAAGGGTTCTTGCCCATGTTGCCCAATACGACCTTGAGTAAAACTCAAAGTCCTGCAACGGCAGAAGATAGAGAAAGGATGAGTAAGACTCCCTATGCCTCAGCCATAGGATCTCTAATGTATGCCATGCTATGTACTAGACCCGACATTGCATATGCTGTTAGTTTAACTAGCAGATATCAAAGTGATCCAGGAGTGGATCATTGGACAGCGGTCAAAAACATCCTTAAGTACTTGAGAAGAACTAAGGATATGGTTCTTTCTTATGGAGGTGATGAACAACTCGTTGTTAATGGTTACACCGATGCTAGTTGGAACACCGAACCGGATGATTCTAAATCTCAATCTAGATACTTATTTACTTTGAATGGTGCAACAGTTAGCTGGAGGATTGCAAAGCAAAGCGTTGTCGCGAGATCTTCAACTGAATCGGAATACATAGCTGCTTCGGAGGCTTCACAAGAAGCGATATGGATGAAGGAGTTCATTACAGAGCTCGGTGTGGTTCCAAGTGCGCTGGACCCAATGTCTATCTACTATGATAACATGGGCGCCATAGCCAATGCGCAAGAACCAAGGTCACACAAGAAGCTGAAGCACATCAAGCTATGTTTTCACGATATTCGAGAACATGTCCAAGATGGTGACATAAAGATTTGCAAAGTACACACAGATCTAAATGTAGCAGATCTGTTGACTAAACCTCTCCCGAGGGCAAAACATGACCAACACCAAACTGCCATGGGTGTTCGGTATATTACCATGTAATCTAGATTAGTTGACTCTAGTGCAATTGGGAGACTGTTGGAGATATGCCCTAGAGGCAATAATAAATGTAGTTATTATTATATCTTTGTGTTTATGATAAATGTTTACATTCATGCTATAATAGTATTAACCAGAAACATTAATACTTGTGTGATTTGTAAACTAAATTAGAGTCCCTAGTAAAGCCTCTTCATAATACTAGCTTGTTGATTAATAGATGATCATGGTTTCTTGATCATGAACATTTGAGATGTTGTTAATAACAAGATCATATCGTTAGGAGAATGGTATGGTGGACATACTCCTATAGATAAGCGTAGCATAAAGATCAAGTCATTTTAATAGTTCAATTGCTATAAGCTTTCTGATACATAGTAACCTAATTCCTTCGACCATGAGATCATGCTTATCACCATCACCGGAAGGATGCTTTGATGACATCAAACACCACACCGTAACTGGGTGGCTATAAAGGTGGAATTGAGTGTTCGGAAAGTATGGGTTGAGACACATGGATCAAGAGTGGGATTTGTCCATCCATATGACGGATAGATATACTCTGGGCCCTCTCAGTGGAATGTCAACCAATTAGCTTGCAAGCATGTGACTGGCTCACAAGGGATCACATACCACGGGAACGAGAAAAGAGTACTTATCGGTAACAAGGTTGAACTAGGTATACAGAGATACCGACGATCAAAACCTCGGATAAGTAAACTATCGTGAGACAAAGGGAAATTGGTATCGTATGTAAGTGGTTCATTCGATCGCAAAGTAATCGTATAAATATGTGGGAGCCATATGAATTTCCAGATTCCTGTATTGGTTATTGTTCGGATAAGTGTCTCAATCATGTCCGCATAATTCACGAACCGTAGGGAAACACACTTAAGGATTCGATGTTGTTGAGTAGTTATGGAATGATGAGTAAGAGACCGAATGTTGTTCGGAGTCTCGGATGGGATCCGGGATATCACGAGGAGATCCGAAATGGTCTAGAGAATAAGATTCATATAAGGAAAGTCCTGTTTCGGAGTTGGGGAATGATTCCGGTGTTTTCATCGGGAATGTTCTAGAAGGTTCCGAAAGGTCCGGCACTCTGGAGGGGAAGGGTACATGAATTTGTCATGAAAATGTGGAATGGTTGCATCATGTACTAGGTATCATGGCTGGGCAAAATAAAGGGAGAAATCAAATCCTAGTTTGAAAAGTCAAACGCCAATTTGAAAAGTCAAACCGCAAGTTTGCTTGGTGGAGGGAGAGTAGGAAACCTACTTGGGGAGGAAGTCCTCCTCCCTCCACCCGCCGGCCAAGGAGGCAGAGTTGGGGGAGGACTCCCTCCTCCCAACCGGCGCCCTCCCACCTATATAAGGAGGAGCAGGGCTGCCCGTCTAGGAGACACCCAACACACCCCAAAACCCTAACCTTAGCCGTCGGCCACCTCCAAGTCGCCGCCGCCCCTAGGGTTTCTCCTAGCCGCCGACTTGGGGCTTCCCCAAGCCCTAGGCCGCCGAACAAGCTCCGCCCCTTGGTGCCTCTAAACCCTAGATCGCCAAGGCCTCTCTCATAGTCCACCATACTCGCTCCGGCTTATGGCGAAGCCCTGCAAGATCTCCCCTCTACTTCCGGTACCACGCCGCCGTGCTGCCGGAATCACGAGGAGAGTGCTAAAACCTCCACTGCCTGCTAGAACAAGGGATAGGAAGGTCTTCATCGAGTACCGAACGTGTGACCGACTGCGGAAGCGCTGCCGGAACACAGCGCCGGAAGGATCGTCTACGCGATCTTGAGATCGGCAAGAGTACGACTACATCACCCACGAGAATCTGCTCTCGTTAACCGCTTTGGAATCTTCGAGGGTGATTTCCTCTATCGACTCGTTGCTACAATCTAGTAGATAGATCTTGGCTTGTTTGTTTGCATGCGGTAGAAATTTTTTGTTTTCCATGCTACGAACCCCTACAGAAACAATAAAAACGAAGTGTCTAGAAAGACCTGAGCTTTTTATTGATGAAGAAGGGGATGCCTTGGGCATCCCCAAGCTTTGACTCTTGTACCTCTTAGATATTTCTTGGGGTGACACCGGGGTGGCATCCCCAAGCTTGAGATTTTTTCCATTCTTCATCTCATTACATCATTCTCTCTCTACACCTGAATTTTTTTCCTTCATACAAAACTTCACAAAATCTTCATTAGGAACATTAGTGTATTCAAAAGATAATAGACCTTGGGGTTTAGCTTTGGAACAGAAAAACTTTCACTAAGAACACAAGCTACTATAGCAACTCCCTCAAAAAGCTCAATTTCCCAAAAAGAACCCAAAAAGGAATCAATAAGAAGCAAATGCAAATAATGGCAGAAATTTGTCAAAACAGACCAGCAGGTAGAAACCGATTTTTTCGAAGACCTTCTGTTGCTCAAATCAAAATGTGTTGAACTAACAAAAGTTATCTAACATACTGGGGGATTTATTCAGAAATTATAATCTCAAACCGGCTTACAGAGATTCCTCACGAATTTTTATGGTGGAGCATAAAAATCTGTTTCGGGACACCAACTCCCCAAATCTTACTTCCCTCTCATTAGAGGTCATTCTTGGCACAAAAAGCAAACAAAAAGGATATGGAGAGGTCATTACTGAAGAAATAACTTCCAAGACTGAAGAAAACTATTGGTCTATCTCCCAACAAGTACTTTTCTTTAACGCCTTTAAGTTAGGCACAAGAAGCAACAATCAAGTATTTTCAAATGAAGAAGCATTAACATCAAACCTTGCTTTCAAAGGAGGAGCAAAAAAATACTTCACTATCCTCATAGAGAAGTGTTCAATACCTTTCTTGAATGGAAATTGATATTTAATGGTGCCTTATTTCATATCAATGATGGCACCAACAGTTCTAAGAAAAGGTCTTCCCAAAGTAATAGGACAAGAAGCATTGTATTCAACATCCAAAACATAGAAATCAACAGGGACATAAGAATTGTTAACCATAATGAGAACATAATTAACACTTTCCATGACTTTCTTCTTAGCATTATCATTAAGTGGGACATCCAAATAACAATCTTCCAAAGGTGGCAAATCAAGAATTTCATAAATCTTCCTAGGCATAATAGAGACACTAGAACCAAGATCACATGAAGCTTTGAGATCAAAGTCATTCACTTGCATATTAATAATGGGTTCCCAACTATCTTATACTTTCCTAGGAATAGAAGCTTTGTGTTTCAACTTTTCTTCCTTAATTTTAACAAGAGCATCCGTAATGTGTTTGGTGAAAGCTACATGCATATCACTAGCATCAGGACTTCTAGCAAGCTTTTGTAGGAACATAATCACTTCAGAAATATTGCAACCATCAAGATCAAAATCAAGCTTAGCATCACTAGTAGTAGGGACTTCTTGTGGTTTAGTGGCATCCATATTGGTGGTGGTGATGGTGCACACACTATTGTTTCTAGCAATTTCAGCTTCTCTTTCCCACTTAGCATGAAGTTGGGCTAACAGTCTAACATTTTTATCAATAGTAACTTGTATGGCATGAGTAGCAGCAAAGGTACTTTCCATGGTTTTAGGTTTAGCAGCCATTTTATTAATCAAAGAGTACTGTGCTTCAGACAAAGAGGAAATATTTTTCTCTATATTCAAAACTTTTTCCTCCACAGTCTTGTTGAAAGTGGTTTGTTTACTAATAAAGTCTTTGAGCATGACTTCAAGTTCAGAGGGGGCACTTCTAGTATTGTTGTAGGAGTTTCCATAGGTATTGACATTATTAGGAGGATAAGGCCCATAATTGTTGTTACTACCAAAATTATTCCTATAGGCATTGTTGTTGAAATTGTTGTTTCTAATGAAGTTCACATCAACTTGTTATTCTTGAGCAACCAAAGAGGCTAAGGGAACAATATTAGGATCTAAAGGAGCTTTCCCATTAACAAGCATAGCCATAATAACATCAATCTTATCACTCAAAGAGGAGGTTTCTTCAACAGAATTTACCCTCTTACCGTGTGGAGCTCTCTGAGTGTGCCAGAATAATTAACCATCATATTATCAAGGAGTTTTGTTGCAACACCCAAGGTGATGGTCATAAAGGTACCGCCAGCAGCTGAATCCAACAGGTTTCTTGAAGAGAAGTTCAAACCTTGTGAAGACGTCCTTAGCCTCCCCGGCAACGGCACCAGAAAAGCTTGATGGCGTGTGGTTGACGCCTTGTTGGGAGACCCCAAGAGCAAAGTGTGATGAGCACAACAACAAGTTTTCCCTCAGTAAGAAACCGAGGTTATCGAACCAGTAGGAGGAAGGAAACGTATCAAAGGTGTTGCAAGCAACTTGGAAACCGGCACAACACAAACTCAAGACTTTGCCCCAACGAACAGCGAGGTTGTCAATCTCACTGGTTTGCTATAACAAAAGATTAACTGTATGGTGTGGAAGGTAATAGTGGTTTGCAGCAAGTAAACAGTAACAGTGGAAGATGTATCAATGGTAAAGATTGGACCGGGGTCCATAGTTCACTAGAGGTGTTCTCCTTAGATAAACAAACAAGGCATGCTAGGTAAAAAATTACAGCAGAGCAATTGATAGGACTGAGCAAGGCATAACAATGCAATACTAGACATCATGATCCTATGAGATTCGATTGGGCAATACAACAAGATACATAGACCGTCATCCAACTGCATCTATGACTAGAATTCCACCTTTGGGTCATCATCCGAATCGCCTCCAGTATTAAGTTTCAAGCAACATACAACTGCCTTAAGCAAAGTGTGTAAGGTAAACAATCCACTTGTTCCAGGAACAAGAGACCATTGTTTTCTCCCTAGTGGCAACATCACATCTACAACCTTAGAGATTTCTGTCACTTCCCTTAGATTAAATAGAGGCATGAACCCACTATCGAGCATGAATACCCCCTCTTGGAGTCACTAGCAACTACTTGGCCAAGATAGCTACTAAAAATGGAGAGCATGCAAGATCACAAACAACACAGACATGATAGAATCAATAAGACAAAACCATTAATCAATCTGACATAGTAATCTCAATATCCATCAGATCCCCGCAAACACAACATGCATGATTACAAATAGATGAGATCTTGATCATGAACGGAGCTCATAAGATCTAGACATGAAAGCACAAAGGAGGAGATACAACCATCTAGCTACTATATGGACCCGTAGTCTAAGGTGGAACTACTCACGCTTCATACTGGAGGCTGGCATGATGAAGAAGAAGGCCTCTGGGATTATCTCCCCTCCGGCAGGGTGCCGGAAAGAGCTTCAGATCCCCCCGATTTAGGGACGATGGTGGCGGCAGCTACAGACAGTTTCGTGGAATATTGATCGGGTACTTAGGGTTTAGGCATCGGGGGCTTCTTATAGGCGAAGAGGTGAGGCAGGAGGGCGGCCAGGGGGCCCACACCCTGCCCAGG
This sequence comes from Avena sativa, assembly GCA_916181665.1. Lineage (NCBI taxonomy): Eukaryota > Viridiplantae > Streptophyta > Magnoliopsida > Poales > Poaceae > Avena > Avena sativa. The sequence continues at coordinate 260,565,549 of OV702284.1, read as the reverse complement.
CGTGGCCTAGGGTGGGCCCGCTCCTGGGGGGTGCGGTCGCCCTGTGGCTCCCCTTCATCTCTCCTCTGGACTTCGTGTTCTCCTCGGTGAAATATTGACTTTGGCTTTTGTCCCGTACAATTTCGAGAATATTTTCTTACTAGCTTTTCTGAAACCAAAAACAGCAGAAAACATGCAACTAGCACTGCAGCATCTTATTAATAGGTTAGTACCAGAAAAACATATAAAAACACCTCAAAGTGTAAACAAAGCAAAGCAAAGTAGATACTAAATAAGCATGGAACATCAAAAATTATAGATACGTTTCCTACGTATCATCTTCCCAGTCAGTCGCATGTAGGTTAAGGCTTGACATGGGCTCTGCGATTGAAGACTTCCGCTATTGATGTTTATAACCGCCATAATGGCAATGAGGTAAGTTGTGTACTCGTTAAATTCTAGATGTTATAATGATACTCGTTGGTTATGCTCACGGCTCACTGATCATGGGAACGTGAATTGCAGGCATAACGGGGATTCTTAGACCATAAATCCGGGGTCCCACATCATGTTTTTTTACAAAATTTATAAGTTTTTTAGTTTTTTATTCAAATTTTATATATTAGTTTGTAACATTTCCAAATATTTCATCTTTAATTTTTATATAACTTCCTTCATCTTATGTTTTTATATCTATATGGTGATCTCTATAGTATTTCATGTCTACATGGTGTTTTAGAGGTTTTTATTTGACGTTGATAAGGCACCCCGTCCACCAGGCCCCAAAGGTGTCACTCCTGGCAGTTTATTAGGATCTCTAGACTGGCTTGACAAGGCAACTCTTCTCTTTTATGCGCACTTTATCCTCACTCGTGCATACCCTTAAAAAACTTTCTGGTTGGTCACCTATCCTCAAATTGCTCTAGGCCAAGCACGCTTAACCTCGGAATTCTTTTTTAGATAAGCTTCTGCAAAAAATATTGCAACTTGTTGGTATGAGTATCCTATCAATCCTATTAAGCCATGTGTTAGGATCCGATAACCAAGTGTGCTAAGCAAGCACCACAAAATCAATTTTAATATTTTGATTAATGTTATAGATTAAATTTTTGTGTCTGTATTCTCGATAGACATGTTATCTTGTATTGGAAAATAATGATCAAATTATGCCGTTTGAGTTTTTGAAACAAAACAAAACAAAACTTTGTTTTTGTTTATTAAAGGGATTTCTCCATGGTTTCCAATAAATCAATCAAGCTACAGTGTTCATCAGCAACACACATCCACCCAAGCAGTTGCAGACCTTTATGGAGGCTAAACTGGGCCATGTCCCTCCCCAACATTGTTGCAAATTCTTTAATTAGTAGTGTTGTTAAGAGTAAACTAATGAGAATTATGATTAGTCATAGCTATTAAATGGTTAAATCAGCATCTTAGCCCCTCCCCCCCCCCCCTCCTCTAAATTTCTCTCCAAGGTTCGCCACTGCACCCAAGAGCAGACTCAACAAATAGTGTGGAAGAAAGAATGAACTGAAAGCTCCAGCATTTATGAACTACAAAATGAAAACAATAGGCCACCACACACAACATGCTAGGATGAAAAATTAAAAAAATTCCAGCAACTTCAGATTCCCATTTTCCCCCATTACTCCTTCCAGCAGCAATCCCATTCTTTTGACATTTCATCAACCAATTGTTGAAAAAATGAACAATTTACCACAAGATTTAATAGATAAAAACAATAGATAAAAGATGTAAAATATTGCAGCCATGGATAATTTCACAAAAGAGATTATCCAAACAAACAGAGGGTAAAACAAGATTATACGAAGCAAACTACAAAAGTAATCTAGTAGAGATAAACAACATGACATATCTAGGCTAAAGACTAGAAATGTGAACTGCCAAAGAAACTCGAACAGAAGGAAGAGAGACATGTGTGATGCAGAGGAGGATATCGTTGACCTCCGGGAAAAAGTCGTCGTCGGGAAAGATGTCGTCGGTGTCCAGAGCGTCTGTGACGAAAAGAAATAAGCCAGTAGTCATGCGAGAGCGCTTCCCAAAAACCTTATCTTTCTTCTCCCGTATAGGACTTGAAGAGACGGGATTTCGAAGGCCTACTATCGCGCCTCATAGTGCATGAAGTAAGACGGGATGAGGCAGAACAGAGGCAGCGGAATGCTCTGAAACTAAAGGTGATGTGCGCGTATCTGAGGAGAGGAGCAACCTCTCACTCTTATAGGAACGGGTAGACGGGCGAACATGCGGCGTTGGGAAAGAAAACGAACATGCGGCGACTGAAGCCGAACAGCCTCCACTAAATCTAAACCCGCGCACGCGCGGCGTGGCGAGGCGAGGCGGGCGGCGAAGGAGGGGAAGCGCGCGTGTATGTCTCTCCTTCTCATCATTTTATCGTGTTGGAATAGCCCCTTATAAGATGGTGAAACTTTCCTTCAACTAATAATGTGGGACTAAATATTTATCCCACCTCTTGCCATGCATAAATGAGCCACATGGACCTCTAAGATTTTCAAGAATTTATTAAAATGAAAATATGATCTAGGCCATGTAGGAAAAAATCCAACACCACTCTTGGTCCCCACAAATTCCAGCTCCCTCGCATAGTGAACACTTCCGGTAGCTTTAGTCAAGTTTGAAGCTCATGTTTTCCGTCCTCCTTTAACTGCAGATTCGACCACCACTCAATCTAATAATAAATTTGAAGCCGAACATCTATCGGTTCGTTGGGCCACATTTTTTCAAAACAAGAATTGTTCTTAGCCTTCCAAATACCCAACATGACAACATCCACACCCACAATCAACAGTTTCCATTTCCTAAACCCCGCAAAAAAAACCACCACTAGCTATTGAAACATTGGTCAACATCTTTGAAATGACTTTCAACCACCTTGCGCAACTGATTATATTCCAAATTTATCTCGATAGAGGACAATCAAAGAATAAGTGACTACTCCCTCCGATCCATATTAGTTGACTTGGATTAGTCAAAATTTGGATGAACCTATATACTAAATAGTGTCTAGATTTATCCAAATTTAGACAAATTTGATTCAACTAATATGGGTTGGAGGGAGTATTAATTTTTTTTATGCCCACAAACAAACACTTCTCACATTTGGCCCCACTTTGAAGTAAAACATCTTTAGTTAGGATACTTTTTAAGGACTAAGCGTATAAAATTTTTAACACTCAAAGGAATTTTTGTCTTCCACAAAAATATGTGAGGCACTAAACTATGGTCCTAACCATATAAAAGGATTTAAGCGAGAATTATTTTCATGATGAAAATAACCAAATCAAGTTATATCCGTCTTCATTCATGATCACATTGACAGTGATAGGGAACATAAACTAGAATAAAAACCTTATGCACAGTAATATGGTGATCGATCAAGACAAATTGAGTGAAGTCTAGGAAATAGTTTGGCTAGATATGTGTGAGAAAGCAATATGTCTTTCCTAAATCTAGTCTTTGCTCCATCCCTACTTTAAACCGAGAACATGCTAAGAATAGAGGTTTCGCTCCATGAGACCAGCTCCCGGCATTAAATATCTCCTCAGATACTTGAAACATGAAGATCGCACTAAATATCTCCTGAGATATTATTCATACATTTCTGCAAGGTACAGCACTTTAGTTTCCATCCGTATTACCGCCACCAAAACATTATCCCGTCCTTCTCAATCGAGAGTTCGAGACAGATATGCCTGAACTGATATCTACCTAGCCATGTCTCCCATCTAGCTCAGTGCAGGAGTTCTGTGCTCCACTAGGAGCTGAAGCCGAAACCTACGGCCAGTGTCCCTTCAAACCTTTGTCAGGTACGACACTGCTTTGCGCGCTCCAGAGCTCAATCTCGATGGATTGCAGGCTTGCAGCACGCAGCCGCCATCAGGACGACAAGGACGACGCTTTTCTCCATCCGTTCCATACGGACGGGCAGTGTCCCAGACCACCTAGCAATGAATATGCATAAACATCTTGAGCCTGAATGTTGGGCCTTCCAACCAATGCTCACATACGCAGTTCTAACATGATCACCGCCATTCGACCAAAAAATGTGCATGTACAAGCTTGTTGATGGACGACGCCGCGAGTGACAGGTAGCGCCGAAACTAGCACTAAGGGCCCCTCCGATAGATCCAGGCATGTCGTCCTCGCCATCGGCAGACGACGGACTTGCAACCCTAATCGACAGGCCGAAATGGCATGAAGCCATAGTATTTTTTTTAAAGAGTATCATGAGATACCAATTATATCCGGTCTTTGTAACAATGCAATGCCCTAACGGCCTTATGGATACACACAGCCTAAAAAAATGAATTACAAAAAAAAAGTTTCAGAACAACACCAGAAGTCCACTCTCTCCAATAGCGAAGCCTTCAAGAAAAAACGATGCACAAGCACCGTCGTCGCCCCATAAAAAATCATAGGTTTTCACCCTAGAGAAAGTCACCACTCACAAAATAATGCCTTCAACAAGGCAATTGCTAGGCACAACCAATTAAGGTCAGACCTTGGGTTTTCACGCTTCTTCTGGCTGATGCCGCTTCTACAAGTCACGAATCACCAAGCCAATTCTACATCGCCACTAGGACTCGAACCACCATTGGTATTCCTCTGATCTCGGCTTCCATGGCATTCACCGTATACTGAATTCACCATGGAACTAAAAACATGTTCCATGATGGAAATAGGCTGCAGAGTTTCGCCTCGCTTCCTCTGAAACCAAACGGTCAGAAAAACATGGTTGCACGCGACCGAATCCCTCCAATCCGGCAATCTCCAGACACTATTCGCCCATGGAAGTTCGCCAGCGAAGCCTTCCGGAACTCGCCACTCCGACCAGATCAAAGAGAGCAAGAAACAAGTAGATCATCATCTTGGCACGAGAGGAATCCTAGGACCGTCGCCTTTATTCAACAAAGCGGACGAGCAGGCTCCCGCGCCGCCATCCGCCACCCAACGACTACGAAGGAGGAAGAACCTCTACCGCGGCAGGAAATCAGCGCATGAGGTTGCAACAGCCGCGGCCCACGCAGATCAGGCTCGTGCTGCCTAGATCAAGACGCTCAAGGCCGGCTGATCGTCGGCAAACGCTTCGCCGCCGTGTTGCCATGGACCAGACCGCCGCATCCGCCGCCCATCTCCCGCGTCATCCATCGAGGGTGCAGCTGCCGCACATCCATCAGCTTCGCCTCCACGTGGGGGGGAGTCCACCCGATGCACATCCTTGACCCCGTCTTTGGCGGCCGGGCGCCGCTGCCGTCACCGACTAGGGGATGGTGACCCTCCGAAGCCGCCGCCACGTGAGCGACCCGGGAGGGAGATGCGTTTTTCCTTAGAGGGAATATCCGAAACACCCAATCAGGGCACTGTAGCACCTCAAGTCACTATCCGCCATGGATGGATTCTTCCTCTTTAGTTCTCTTGCCGCCACTGCCTAGATCCATGAGCGGCCGCCACAGCCAAGCCACCAATTTCTAAGGTCCATCGAGCGCGACACCGTATAGACACATGCCTAAACCGGAGATCCCTGCAACGGGAGGGGACAAGACCCCACCATTACCATCTGCCGAGCCAGATTTACCTGTCGGATTCCTTCAACGATGGCGGGGTGGATGAAGTAGAATGGGACGTCGGCTAGGGTTTCCCCCGTTCTGCTCCTAGGAGCGACGCGAGCTTTTTCCTTTTTTTGTGTGGCGGAGGGGGTGGGGGATTTTTACTTCCCCGGCCTTTGCGTCAACTACCGATGCACACATCCTTTTAAGTATGACCGAGTACAAGGAGTTTATCTGGTTTCGCACCAAAGATGGTCCTCATGTAAATTCTATGAGTACCAAGAAAATTATATCCTCACTAATAATAAAAATAACTTAAATTCGTTCCCGTAAGGATTTGAACCTGTATCGAAACTTGGAAATTAATAGTAAAGTTGTGTAGTTTAGAATTTCAGGAGCAAAACTGAACTTTATGATAGTTCGGGACCAATGATTTTTCTCATGACCAATGCATAAATCTTTCAAGAACGAATGGTCACATTACAAGTAATGTATAAGGAGTCATGACAGTGAAAAAGGTTGGCAGTGGCTCACGAGCTCATTGGAGCTCGTTTTTCAAAAAAAAAATATTAAAAAGGTACTTTTAGGACACTAAGAAATATGAAAATAAATCACGCACAAAAATTTATATACATTTCGAAGGTACCAAGAATTTTCTAACAAGAATACGTTTTATTTTACGAAATATAGAAAACACAAATCCCTGATAGAAAATACATGCTATATACATCTGGGAATTTGTTTTCTCTAGCCCAAAACAAAACGAGTGTTTTACCAAAACTTTCCACGGCCATTCAGCCTGCAAGTATATATTTCTAAAATAAATTTTGGATTTTTCTGAAATAAAAAAGTACTCTCTCGAAACAGGCTTTCGCCCTGCTAGTCGGCAAAACAAAAAAGTACTTCCTCTAGTCCATATTAGTTGACTCGAATTTTTATAGATACGGAAACTTGACTAGATACATTTGTATCTAGATGAAACAAAAAAGGTATATATGCTTGTGGGCTACTTGAAACATGAAGATGGCATGAAATATCTCCTGAGATATTATTCATACATTTCGGCAAGGTACAGCACTTTAGTTTCCAATCCGTATTACCGTCAGCAAAACATTATCCCGTCGTTCTCAATCGAGACAGATATGCCTGAACTGATATCTACCTAGCCATGTCTCCCGTCTAGCTCAGTGCAGGAGCTCTGTGCTCCACTAGGAGCCGAGCCGAAACCTACGGCCGGTCAGTGCCCTTCGAACCTCTGTCAGGTACGACGACACTGCTTTGCGCGCTCCAGATCTCAGTCTCAATGGGTCTCAGGCTTGCATCACGCAGCCGCCATCCATCAGGCCGACAAGAACGTACGACGCTTTTCTCCGCCCGTTCCATACGGACGGCGGGCTATCCCTTCCCTGCCCGATTACAAAATCCCCGGAGGCCATGGCGTTACCACAGATCAAAGGTGAGAGGGCGTGATGCAATGCGCACAAATCCTGCAGTGCGCGGCGCTGCTGTAATGCAACAGAGTACTGCACCATGAATGAAGAAATAAAAACAACGTGCGCATCGACCATGGAAAAAAGCACGGAGAGTGACCGGCCGGGAGACTGGCGCCGTGTGACATCTATAGGATGGCTTATTATATCCTGCCCTGTAAAGTTCGTGATCTGATCACTTTGCGCTCTAGCGCGGGTGCTCTTTTTCCGGTCAGTACAAGTGGTACGTACTAGTGTACTAGTGTCGATCTGCGTGCTTGTATGATCCTGTCAGATCTAGTATTTTCCGTCAACCAACATATATGCACACAGGTAGGTACAACCTGAAGTGCGACAGCGATGCCGATCGGCTTTCAGATGATCATCAACAGCCGGTTTTATTCGACCCGATTGCCGCGGATAATGTGAAGATGCGATCTTCTATCCGCGGAAAATAATAACCAATATTATAAACAAAATGCAGTAATTACTATAGTATACACCGTACTAGTATAAGTCTGATCATACTCCTCGATCCGGTCCGAATCTCCGATAAGTCCAGCTAGCTGCTCGATCTGATAGAAGTCTAAACCTGTTCAGCTGATGGCTTCGTCGTCGTGTTGTTTTGAGGTGGCTCGTCGGAATCCGACTCGTTCAATGGGTGCACTTTCATTTTCATCTCGGTATTATCTCCCTTCTTGTCGTCGTCGTCATTATCAGCATCATCATCGGCCTGCTTGAAGCCTGCGGCGGTAGCCATCACGTCGACGGCGTCGACGACGCCCTCGATCCTCGCCGATATCTCCGTCAGCAGCGACGCCACGGTGAAGAGCGGCATGGCGTCGATCAGAGACGTCTCACTCTCGCCCGGTTCCCTGGCCAGGCTAAACGGGAGCTCCCGCAGGTCGTCCTGCAGCTCGTGCACCGCCGTGTCCATGTCGGCCACGGCGAAGTCCAGCTCCCGGTACACCGTCATGGCGGCGACGGACCGCGACGCCTCCTTCAGCACCCGCGCGCACTGCGCGCCGAGCCTCGTGCACACGTCGCCCAGCAGCCGCTTCACGTGGTCGGGGGCCTGGACCTCGGCGCCCACGCAGCTGTGCAGGGTCTCCACGCAGTACGCGCAGTGGCGCATGGCGGCGCCGAGCTTGGCGTACTGGCCGTAGGGGTGGCGGAAGCCGAACTTGCCGTGCGCGGGCTCCCACCGCGCCAGGTTCCGCTGCGAGTCCTCGGACGCCTTGGAGTTGAGCACGCACTTGTACCCTTCCGACTTTGCAGCATGATCGCGCTTCTTCGCGTCCTCCTCCTCTTCCTGGGAGAAGTAGTCGTCGACGCAGGCCTCCACGGCGGCCGCGAGCTTCTCCATGTTGCGCACGGTGAGGAGGTGCAGCTCCTGGCCGGCCCACACGGGCCAGACGAGCACGCAGACGGCGAGGCAGATGAAGATGCCGATGGCGACGGTGACGAGCCGCTGCTGCGCCAGCGCCAGCAGCTCGTCGACGCGGTACCCCGACACGGCCACCAGGCTGTAGGTCAGGATGAAGATGGTCACGCCGTAGTCGAACCGCGCCTTCACCGTCGGTATGAACCGCGAGAACGTGGCCGCAGCAGCTGCACATACGTACGCGAGCAAGAAATTAATTTTACTACATGAGCACGTACGTGTTGCACGAAGCAGCGCGTGACTAGTCGGTCGGTTACGACTTGGGCCTATCGATCGACAGAGAAGCACATACCGAACAGAAAGAGGAAGCCACTGGAGATGAACGGCTGGAGCTTGTCGCCGGACTTGCTCGCCACCCAGTTCACGCCGAGCGCGATCAGGCCTGCGCTCGCCGTCGCGACGGTTCTGTTGAAACCCTTGTACACGCTGCCACCTGCACGTTCATATACAAAAAACATGAGCAAACTACCAAGCTAGATAGTACAAAAAAAACTGATCGATCCGCTTCCACGTCGTTAATTTTGGTAGATTTTAAGCGCGAGACGTACCAACAGTATACTCGAAGACCACCACGACTGTCATGATGGCCCACATGGCAGCCCCGCCGACGCCGTCGTACAGCGGCCTGGTGTAGTAGAAGACGGAGACCAAGGTGAGAGCCACGCCGACTTTGAGGCCGTGCACCGCCCTCCGAGGATCGTCCGCGCCGATCTTCCAGACCTTCTTCCCGAATCCAGACACCTGAGCTCCGATCATCACCACGCAGGCGACCAGCCACGCCCACGCCCTCCCGGCCAGGCCGGCCTCGTGCTCCACCGTCACCGACGCGCCTTCCGGCACCGTCACCCGCCACTCCAGACCACCACTGCCATGCGCTTCCCTCGCGGTGGCGGCCATGCTGATCGGCAGAAGCGCGTAGCTAGCAAGGTCAGATTGGTACCTATTGTAAGCGACTAAGCGTGCACCTCTATGACCAAGAAAATGTGGCCGGCTCGGCTCTGCCTTGCTAGAACCCTGGTACTATATATATAGGTTGACCTATGCGTACGTGTTGCTTGGCTTCTGCGTCACTTGTTCTGTTGGATTTATGGTTACGAGCTGACTGACAGGAGGGGAGAAGGGAAGCAAATAACCTTCCAACGAAGGAACGAAAGAAAGGCTTCTGGGGCAAACGATCTCCCTGTCTTGGAATGTTGTGAGACACCAGGGGAGTACTTGCTTATATAGACGAGAAATTTTTTCGAGGTATTGGGCTTCGACTAGCTTTGCGTTTGTCCGGGTGGAGATTGGAGAAGACCGACTTGGCGCACGATGGAACGCTAGCGGGATACATGCATTCTGGAAAAGAAAAGGGGATGGGCGGGCGCCGGTGGCATCAGAACCGGGGCGCGCGAGTGGATCGCCGGTAGGATCATGGAGAGATCGATGTGGTACTGGTACGTACAGATCGAGAGTGCGATCTCTCATCATCGTATTAATCCAACTGCTTGCCACACAGTAATATCGAGGCCTGTGTTGTGTTGTGTTGTCTCTGCTTCAGGGTGATCCTGAATTTCTGATCACCTATAGCTGGAAGAACAATCGCCTGATTGAAGATTGATCAACACTGACTGACATGTTTTAGTCAAACTGTAACTTCGTCCGCAAACCAGAATTGCTCTTGCCTACTCTTGCAGGGCATCATCCCAAAATGTCCAGCAAGGTAAGACATTTATTAGTTAGAGCTGTAGTTTTCATCAGGTTCGCCGCTTTGCTAGTTAGTCGTTACATCGCATCGCATTAGCGGTTACATCTCTTGCTAGACTCTGCAGTACTACGCCAAATTCGAACCATCTGGAGATTGCTGCTCCGTAATTGTCAGCTAAACCCAATTAGTATTACTTAAGTCTTCAAGACGCAAAGGGATGCACTATACGGAACATGCATATACTTTGAGCTTCGATATATAGAAAATGCAGGCATGCCTGTTCCAATCACCCCTAAACTGGATTTTGAGGGCATATTCGTGACCCTCAACCAAAAGTGCAAAGAAAAGGGCATCGAAATCAGTGGTCGTACGTGGATCCTGTGGTACAATCTGTACTTCGCCCGCACTCACTATGTAATTATGACTAGTCAGACATTAGTGGGTGCGTGTTATAGCCTTTCGACTTTTATAACTGACTTCTGTAAATCAAAAGGAAAACCTCTTCCATTTTCATTTGTGGAATTGAAAGTGAAATAAGGTGTCATACCTACGAAGACTAGACAGCAAAACAAATTAGATATCTCGCACCCCGCACATCCGAAGGGGAGTCAAAACAAGGCAAAGAAGAGTACTCCCTCCGACATATTAGTTGACTCCAATTGGATGTATCTATCACAAAAACTTGTCTAGATACATCCAAATTGTAGTCAAGTAATATGGGTAGGAGGGAGTACCTATAAATTGTAGTAGTGTGTCTGTCTACTATTGGCTGTCACGCCTGAGACACGGTGACCACATACCAGGAGGGTACAACGCGCAACTACACCAAGGTCTGTGACCCTGGTTCCGGAAAAGGGTTAGTGATGCTTTCGCAAATCTTGCAAATCGTACAACACCGTACTATGACATGGCTAGGCTCTGAACCTGAAAATGTTAGTCAGTTGTTGGAGCTAGAACGAAATTTAACCCTCCCCAAGTAATAAAGTTCCTGCTTTACTTGCAAAAGAAGGTCCGCGACCTTACTGTCAGAGAGAGAACCTGAGGACGAACCAAGACGATCATGACGCGTGTGCCAGCCGAGAGCGCTGGAGTGGGACCTTAAGTAGCGATAATCCCGAGGAAGGAGGCAAGATTAATATACTTGGTAAGGGGGTCGCCAATTCCATAGCTTCTCGAGTGGTGAGATTCCGCTTTCGAGACATCATAAGGAAAGGAAGCTAGAACAAAATGTAACCCTCACGAGTAATAAAGTTTCTTTTTTACCTGCAAAAAAAGGTCCGCAACCTTCCAAGGTATATAAGATCCAATTTAGATAGTTATATTAGTGGAACATGAAGTTACATTTTACCCCTAAATTTAAGTGGTTGTTGATGGGTGCATATAATTTTTTGGTTCACATTAATATGGCTAAAGAAGGATGTCGTCAAATTTGTTCTTCAGTGTGTAATGATATCGCTTCCCGCTTCCAAGATAAAACACCTAGTATGGTCGAATGTAAGAAGTTCAGCTGATCACAAAGAGTCCCGCACAACTTGGCCCGAACTACGTAGATGAAGAATCCATTATTCATTTTCAAACGGTTGAAGACAATTCTTTTCTTTATGAAACATTTGTTTTGGCAAGAAAAGGATGGGGTGAAAAGTATCATTTAGTGAATTGGAAGGATGTGTGCCAACCCATTGATATGGGTGGTCTGAGAGTTGTAGATTTAGCTACTATGAATAAATGTCCAATTAGTAAAGGGATGTGGAAGTTAGAAAATTTTGAAGGAATGTGGAAAATTTGGTTGGAGCTAAGTATTTTAGGAAAGGTACTATGTCTCAATGTACTGAAAACCTTCGTAGTCTCATTTTTGGCAAGGTTTGATGAATGTTTCTAGATTTTTTTCTTTTGTAGAAAAATCATTGGGAATAGAGAGCATACCCTTTTATGGGTAGGGCAAAAACCTCCGAGGGGAAGTTTCCTTTCTTTTGTAGTTATTAACTAATAGTGTTAATATTACTACGTAAAAACTATTTTTTTGAAGGCTAGGGGTGTGACTCATTTTAGAAGAGTGCTTTTTGGTGAAACAACTCAAATGTGGTTTCAATTAAAAGCTATCCATGAGGGGACTGTGCTTTCGGGTGAACAAGATGGGCGTAGATAGCTGTTATAGAAAAAATGGTTGTCTCCTATTAAATCGATGTACTTAGCTTTGAAGAAACATCAGGATAATGTTCCCTATGAAGGTGTGGTTAGCTAAAATACCTTTGAGAGTGAAAGTTTTTCTTTGGATTGCTCTTAAGAGTAGTATTCTCAATAAGGATAACTTGGTGAAAAGAGGTTGGTTTTGTAATGAGCTTTGTAAATTTGTAAAGAACCAGTTTTTTTGATTGTGCTCTAGCTTAGATATATTTGGGATGTAGTTGCTTGTACTTTGGATTTTCGTAACATTCATGTGAATGCGGATGGTTTGTGTGCTTGGATTTTTGGCTTTGCTTGTAAAAAGCCCAATCTCTTACAGGCGTAGGTCTATCTGGAAAATTAGGAATAGGGCATATGCTTTAAGAATAGTTTCCCTAATGATCCGGTTAATGCGATTTCTTATATTTCACACATGCTCCATTCTTGGGTTGGTTTGTAGAGGAAAGAACTAGGCGTCAGACAACAAATATAGGAGTCAAGACTCTGCTGGAGGTGGCGAATGAAATTCTCCAGTGAATAGCCCGTTTGGGAGGCTAGCTATTGGGGTAAGCGAGAAAATTCCAAAAAACCACGACATTTCAGTGAGAAATTTGCAAAACAATTAGTATTCGGCGAAATTACAAAAAACCACCGGTTTTGCGCGAATTGGTTGCAATGTGCACTGATTGTTCGATTACCCCGATTAACACGATTTCTGACAACGGGCTCACTGTCGGTGCTAACGTGGCGAGGCAGAGCTTGGACATATCTATTTTGGGTTATTTTGTAAACTTTTTTGTGAGACCCACTTGTTAGTTAATTTGTTTTTCTTTTTTTTTTCTCCCCCCCCCCCCAAATACACTCTCTCTCCCAGGCCTCCGCCGGCGTCCCCTGCTCCGGCCGCTCCATCGCCGACGTCACCTGCTCCGGCCGCCCCGCCGCCGACGATCCCTGCTCTGGCCTCCCCGCCGCCTACGTTCCCTGCTCCGGCCGCTAGCCTTCCCTGCCTCCACCACCATCGTCCCATGCTTTGCCCGCCCCGCCGCCGACGATCCCTGCTCCGGCCTCCCCGCCGCCTACGTTCCCTGCTCCGGCCGCTAGCCTTCCCTGCCTCCACCACCGTCGTCCCATGCTTTGCCCGCCCCGCCGCCGGCATAGCCGTCGTCTTCCCCGCCTCCGGCCACGTGTCGCCTCCGGCGTCCCATGCTCTGCCTGCCCCGCCACCGGCGTACGCTGCTCCGGCTTCCAGCTTCCCCTGCCCCCGTCGCTGACTTCTAGGTCGGGATGCGGCAGCTGTGCCGCGCGGCCGCCACGGGGCTCCGTCTGCCTCCCCTGCGCCGGCCTGCCTCCTCTCCGCAGGCGTCGGCCTCCCCTCCACCGGCGTCAGCCTCCCCTCCGCTGATATCAGCTGCGATCTTCCAGGGAAGATTCCCCGTGAGAGAGAAGAAGGAGCTGACAAGTGCCCCCACTCCCAATTTTTTTACAAAAAGATCCCTAATAGTTAGGTCTGCCTAATTTTTTACCTTGATTACATGCACACCTTGCCACGATCAGCACCGACAGTGGGGCCCGTTGTCAGAAATCATGTTAATCGGGGTAAATCAAACGATCAGTGCAACCAATTCACATGAAGCCGGTTGTTTTTTACAATTTCGCCGGGTTGCTTTGCGAATTTCCCACTAAAATATGGCGTTTTTTTGGAATTTTCTCGGGGTAAGCTCTAGGCGTCTAGTGGTAGCAGCTGTAAGCAACGGACCGATCGAGCCGCCAAATTAAAATATCCTGCTCCAACTTGGGACCGACGACGGCCCCGGCCGCCGGCAACAGCAACTAGCCCTAGCGTCCCCTCCACCCTTCGGGCTCACCAGCACGGCCGCACCGTGGCGCCGTACCCGATCCGCACTCGCGAGTACGTCGTCCTTCGCTCGCTCGCTCGCTGTCACCGGTTTATGGTGGATGACTGGACGGTATGGTACAGCTGCGAGCACTACTTCCGGTAACCGCGCACGCAGCAGCGCATTTCCATTCCCTTCCGTCGGCGTCGACGCTCGTGGCGGCGTCTCCTTGGCGCAGGGACGGCGCACCACGCGTAGCGTAGTACCGTTCGCCGTACGGCGAGACCGCGTCAGGACTCATCAGGAGACCAGGCCACAGAATCCTCTCGACGCTGCTTTGCTCTGGTCAGGGCCCGGATCGATGGCGCTTTCGACCAGGACCCTCCCCGGTGAAATCCTCGCATCGATCGGGAGAGATCGAGGAGAGTGACCGATGGAGATCCGGAGCTGTTCTTTTTCTCTCGACGAGGTGAATGCTGAGTCGTTTGGTCGCTGTCTCCTGCTGGCCGATTAGCGACGGCCTACGCCTAATTGCCTACTCTGGTAGAGTCCCGATTGGCGCAGTATTGGCGTGAGACAACACGAGGGCACGCAACCCAACGGAGCGGAAAGAGACGCAGGGGCAGCGCGCGAGGTCAGTTACACCATCAAGTATTACCACACTAGCTAACTAGCACCGCCTCCACAAATAATTGCCCCGTTTGGAGGGTTACGTGCTAAACGGTCTGTACGATTTAGCGCTGCAGACTGTTGATCGCTTGGGAAATTTCTTGACACCAACGGGTCAAGTGCTATCTGGTGATCATGAAATAGTGTTTGGTTTATTAGTTGCTGGCCAGCAGTTTAGTCAAATCGTTGCTCAATTACGACCTGCCACAATACATTAACAGTAAGTTCTGTTGATCTTAGAGAAGGCACCCATGTTGTTCTTAGCGGGCGACCCAGGAGCAATTCTCCCCAACCCTTAGCCGTTGCCGCCACACACTCCTTCTTAGCCGCATGTCTCTACTGCCACGCGTCAAGATGGTGTTCTGCTTGATGCTTTCTCTCATTGATCTGATAAGTCCTAGAAAGCTCCGCGAGATATCTCCATTGAGTGCTTGACGCATGCAGATTGTTGGATCAGATGGTATTCGGTTGTATGCGTCCCTATTTTAGCATGTGCATCTTTAGGAGGACATGAACCGAAGCTTTGTTGTATGGTGACATTATATGACATGTTGGTGTTTTCATTTTCATGACAGAGAATGTCACGGCGGCTGAAGTCTGAGGTTTAGTAATGCTAGACCGAGTCTTCGAGGTGATGAGGACTTTGGTTGGTGATTCGTGACTCCCAGCAGCGTCATCATTAAGTGGGGACACGGTATATGAGGAGTACAAAGTCTTATTTTCAGGATGAAAACCAAGATCTAACTTTAAATGGTTGTGCCTGATAATAATGTTGTTGAAGACATTGTTTTCTTCTTAGCAGCATCAATTTTAGAGAATTTAGAATTCGGGTGTTGTCTTAACGATAGTTTGTGATGCAGCTATAAGAAAATGATCACTCTAACGTATTTTTTTTTCTTTTTTTTTTTAAGTTGTGTACATCCGTATCATTTCATTGTTGCAGAGGCTATGTGCAATCCACGGCAATAATATATTTTCTTTGTCAAAAATATCTTATATAGATATGTCCACGTGGAATAAATTGTACGTTGGTTTGTACTCGTTAGTGCACTCCATGATCGATACAGCGGCCACATCGCAATCTTGCAATCACAAACCAAGTTTTCATCTCTTCTTTTAGGATTTTCATATGGAGTAGACCCGCAGTTTGGATGATGATTTTTAGCGGATAACGCGGGCCGTGCCCACGGGCCACAGGAAAGTACAGTCACGCACACCGGTCGACTCACTGCACACTAAGTATATATACGCATGTCTGAGCTGAGCATGATACAAGTTGCATTGATCATATACACATCAAAGTTTCCGTCGATCGACACAAGTTGGATAGATTTCGAGTCACTTGACACACCACGCAGCTGTGCTTTCTGGCTGTTCGCCATTTCGGTGACCCGTTACCAGCGGACCAGCCACTATACCATGCCGCACGCGTTTTTCGCCTCCATTGATCCATGGGCCAAGCACCGTGCTCTCTATAATTGTTTCAGATGCGACCCTCTTCTCTTTTTATCTCTGACGAACGAACCTGACACCAGAAAGGCACTGAACTTCACATAGGTGGCTTCGGCAAATGCATGAGTAGAACCGCACCCGAGTGTCAGTTAATCTTGTCTAGATACATTCAAATCCAAGTTACTTATTTCTGGACAGAAGGAGTAAAAGATTTTCTACTTCCACTAATTAAGGATAATGTTCCTATACTAGACACGCGTAGAAGTGTTATAACCCATGTCTTGGCAAAGGCCAAGACCAACATAAAACAACTACTCACGCCGTATTATACTACTGTAAGAGCCTTTGTGCCGGTAAGGCACCATATGGAGGTTTCCTCAAATTTTATCACTAGCGGGTCAATGGTTATGGAGTGGTTTCGCAAGACCCTAGCATTGTTCTCTTTCCAAAAATTTCAAGAGACCAATATTACAAATGAAGCCAAAACCTTCCTTTGCGGTCTTCTTTTGTGGAACACCTCCTTCCACCATTCTTTGACGGTTCGGTATTGATGCCAAGTTGTAGTGTTAATGTCTTGAAGGCCAAGCCAATTCTTGAGTTTCTTTTATAAACGCATGGAGAAGAGCTATTTGAAGGGGAGGTGTGTTTTGGCAGATTCTTGGGTTTGATTACAAAGTTTTCAAAGACCACAATTTGTCCAACCTCTACGAGCAATTCTTTCCACTGTCCAAACTCGAATTTGAAGAACCAACCAAGCAAAGATCTTGCATTTAGAAGTTGCCGAGGTTTTCAAACCATGGGAGGCATTAAAGAGGTGGTTAGCCCCAAGAATTGCATCTTATATGCCAATTTAGCCAAGTAGCATCCATCACTTCTAAACTTCCATTCTATGTCATCCAGAATGTGTGGGTCTAGATGCACGGTCGAAAGCATCTCCAAAGATTGTAAAATTATTCGATGCGATCCAAGGACTGGCCATTTTGAGTATTCATTTGCAAGACCCAAAATCATTTTGCAAGGCTTTTTGAACCGAACATCGCTTATTCTTTGAGATATCAAAAATAAGTGGGGCCACATCCTTTGGCCTCCTTTCATCAAGCCAACTTGCCTTCCAAAAGAGTGTTTTTTTTCATCTCCAATGGTAACGTTTGTCGCTGCCGCAAAGACATCCTGATCCTTGCGGGGTACAAGGGTCGCTGAGGCCTACCAATGTCTTGTCCTCATCCTTCTAATCTTTCCAATGCCACCTTACCCTTAGAGCACCGGTGAACTTTTTGAGGTTGAGGATTTCTAGTCCTCCTTTATCTTTAGGCTTGCAAACCAAATTCCAATTAACTTTGCATTTCTAACAGGTAACCTTGTCGCAAGCCATCAAAAAATACGTCCTTTTCAAACTATCAATCTTCATGAGCACCTCAATGGGGATATCAAGCATGAAGATGAAGTATATGACAATGCTTGCGAGAACGGACTTCACTTGTGTGGATTGCTCAATTAACAGAAAATACGCATGCGATGTTACGGGTTTATTAACTAAACATGTGCAGATTTACGGGTTATGCAAGTCACGCTAAACATTAGTTTATCCATTTGGTATCTATAAGACGGGGCTGTCACTTTAATAAAAAACAATAGTATGAAAATTGGCATGAGAAAAATAATGTTTTTTCTGTCATTATGACGAGACAGTAAGACATATGTTTTTTCAGATTTGAACTTACAGAAGTTGCATTACTATTGTCCTGGTTGCATGAAACTGTTTGGCAATTGGCTAAAATACCATCCAAATTTTAGAAAAATATACTTTTAGAGCGACTGACCTATGCTGGGCATTGTGACTTTGCAGGAATGATGTGTTTGACCAAAGATATGGACCACACGTATATGAACTTCCTATATATACACCCACAGATCAAAACAGCACCCAAACGTAGAGGCTGGGCCACAACGTAACCCAGCAAATCTATATCACGCGTGGCGTGTAGCGCTGAGCGCCCCTCACTGCTCACCCGCTGACCTGGCGCGCTTGGTCACACCAATACATCCTACATGGAGATTCACAAGTGACCAGCTATTGACACGTCCTTGCACCACTACAGAATCAAAACACCGCGTGCACATAGCACACCACGACGCAGCCTAATTATCTGCTAATTTATACGCACTCCGATATCCTATCAGAGCATGCATCTGCCTCGTCGATTACGTACCTTAACTAAAGCAGCTATAGTTTGGTAAGCGCACAAAGGATTTCAATTGACAGTTGCTATCGTGCGCACTCCGTCGTCGCTCACGCGCTCGCTCGCTAATAACACACTCACTCACTCACTACTCGATCGGACTTTCCGGTCATCTTCTCCGTGCACCCGTTGCCGTCCTTGCGGTTCCAAAGATGGTCTGGCTCAAACTAGCTAAAGCGAAGTGGATGGAACAATATATAATGGCAGGAATGGAGGCTATCGCCTTGGGATAATGAGGCTTTGGACGTACGTAGTACCATGTTGTACCGGAAGTTTCTAGCGAGTGACTGACTGATGGATACAGAAAGTGAAAAAGCGGCCCGATTTACCGTACCTGAGTTGGCGACCTGCTGCTGGTGAGTGGCGACGCCTTCGTGTTCAACGACAGCAGTCCAGCAGTAGCAAACCTGATCTTCTAGCAGTACATGGTTTCTCACAACTTTCGTGACATTTTTCTGGAGTGTTGCTAGGCAGAGATGAGATCAAGAACACTTTGAAATAGATAAGCTTGTGGATGTAGATACAACATCGCCAGGCCAAGAAAGTGAGGTACCGTCCATCATTGATTTGGCTACCCACAAAAATATCCCGGGGAGCTTGGAAATCTTGTAACGGTGGTTACAAGAATTACTAGTGAAACACGGGACAATATTTTCAAAAATAAATAAATAAATTTCAATCCCATAAAATTTGAACATTTCAAATCGTGTTTCTAGAGGAGAAGGAATTTATAGTTTGAGATGAAAAATCGGGGTGCCGGGAAACTTCGGGGGAGAAACACACAGGGTCCAGATAAGACTGGCCACTCAGCGCATATTCAAACGGCGCTGCAATGTTTTTTGCTTCCGGTTATATTAACCGGCAATTACAGTATTCGGTAATCAAATCTCCAATCTCCATAGGCTTTCTTGTAAAGAAAAGGTTAGCCAACCGTAGGTTGACTCGGCATTTCCCCCTATAGAATACCTCTCAGCCAACCGACTCAAGGTGGCGACCACAGCCGAAGGCTATTCACAGTGTTGGCTGGCATGTGGAATAAGGCTATTCACGGTTAACCGGCCACGATATTATAGGAGCCTAAGTTTGCAAGAGCCTTACGCCTTAGAGCATGTATAATGGGAGATGCTTAGAGGAGTGCTTATAAAAATAAACCAACTATTTTCTAAGCATTGGTGTTTATTTCTATAGAAGATATGCTTAGTTAGGCATCTACCTAGTATAAATAAGGATAGGTGCTAAAAAAAGGTTTATTTTTCTAAGCACCGCCCTAAACACCTTGCATTTGTACATGCTCTTAGGAGGCCTCGGTGCGAGTGGGCGACCCCCATATAGTCCATGGGTTGTAGTTGAAAAAAAATTGTGCAATAACGACCATATGGAGCTCTCCTATGCTTTAAAACCATGGGCGACGGTAACAAGGCATCTTTTTGGAATGCACCTTGGGCGGATGGCTTAAGCCCGAATTGCATCGCTCCCTCCATTTTCGTCGACTCCAAGCGAAAAGACTTGCACTGTTCAGCAAGCTCTTTCCGAGTATGCTTGGGTCCTTTGAATAAATTGACATCTCGGAGGACCTCAGTGCATATTAAGAGTTCATGAAGCTTTGGAAATTCACCTCACAGCTCATCTTAGGCGATAATGTGCCGGACTCCATTGTCTGGAAGATCTTTCTCCTCGGCTTACAAGGCTCAATTCGTCGGAACAATTCATTCGTATATGGCTTCCATTGTTTGGAAGTGTTGGGAATGTTAGATGTATATTTGTATATTGTATGTCCCACTTGTTAGGGGTTTTCCTGCATATTTCCATCTGTACATGTACTATATATTGTGGCCTTTGGCTCCAGAGGAATACAAGTTGCCTATTTCTAACATGGTATCAGACCTAGGTTAGTCTTTTTTCCGCAACTTCGTCGCTGTAGCCGTCGCCGTCCCTGTCGCCGACGGCTTGCCATCGTCGACGCCGCCGTCGCTCCTCCTCCGTCGTGGGTTGCTGCCGCCCGCCTGGTCTGCCCACCGCCCCGGCCGGTCGGCACCGCCGCTCCTCCTCTGTCGAGGGCTGCTTCCGCCCGCCTGGTCCGCCCGCCGCCCCACCCCGCCTCTGATCTGCCGCCGGCCGCGCCCCGCCTCAGATCTGCTGCCGGACGCCCCCCCCCCCCCCCCCGCCGCGCCTGCCTCGGATCTGCCATCCCCCCCCCCCGCTGCTGGCTGCCGGTCTTCCTCAGCCGGCCTCCCATCGCTGTGCCTCCCGTCGGCCCTCTGTGTCTCGATCGGGATTGAGTGATCCATCCGGCTGTAGTTCCGATCGGATCTGAGATCGAGAGTTGAAAAAAAAGTGAGAGAGAGAGAGATGTCCTCTGCATCGGGCTATGTTGCGATTCCTCGCTGCCCGATGATCTTGGATGGCGCGAATTATTCTGATTTCACTGCCTTTATGCGCGTTCACATGCGCGGTCTCCGTCTTTGGGGTGTGCTCTCCGGCGAGGTCTCCTGTCCGCCGTGCCCCCTGCTCCTGTGACTCCTCTTCCATCGAAGCCGATTGTTTTCGGTGCTTCTCAGGAGGCCAAGGATGCTGCTCAGAGTGCCGATGATAGTGATGTTGCTGCTTATGAGCTGAAGTTCAAACAGTACTCTACTGATCTTGAGACCTATCACCACGATCTGACCGCCTACACTCAGTGGGTCGATGACGATGCTTGTGCTGCTGTTGTTCTCACCTCCAGTGTTCTGCTCCAGTTTGCTGCTGAGTTCATGAGTTTCCCTACTGTTGCCGCTCAGTGGGCACATCTTTGTCAGCGCTATCAGCCGTTTGGGGATGCTCTTTACCTGTCCGTGGTTCGCCAGGAGCATGCTCTTCAACAGGGTGATTCCACTATTGATGAGTTCTATACTCAGAGTGCTGCTATCTAGCGTCAGCTTGATTCTCTCCGTACTGCTGTTTGTGGCACATGCCTGTGCTGCCAGATTGTGCGCTCGGATTTGGAGTTCCACCGCATCTATGAGTTTCTGTCTCGACTCCGCCAGGAGTTCGAGCCCCGCCGTGCTCAGTTGAATGCTCGTGGTCGTGTTCCGCTCTCTGAGGTGTTGTCTGAGCTTCAAGCTGAGGAGACTCGTCTCCGTGGTGCTGGTCTTCTTGCAGTTTCGTCTGTGCTTGCTACTCGTGGTCTTCCTCTGTCGTCTGCTCCCTCGACTCAGCCGCGGTCCTCTGTGCCACCGCCGATACTACCCACTCCTCCAGGTCAGGGTCAGAGTCAGCACCATCAGTCTCAGGGTCAGCATCAGCACCAGCAGTCTTAGAGTCAGAGTCAGCACCAGCAGACTCGTAGTCAGGGTCGCCGTGGTTCTCTTCGTCACCGCACTTACTGTAGCAGGGATGGCCACACTTGGGCCACCTGTTATACACGGGGTCCCAGTTTATGTCAGCAGCACCAGGCTCGTGCGTAGTCGGCTCCTTTCGGATCTTCAGCAGTTGCTCTCTTTGATTAGGACATTATCAGGAGTCTTTGTGGTCTGCTTGCTGCTACAGGCTCTTCTTCGACGGGCACTGCTGGTTCTGTGACTGATTCTTCAGGCACTGTGCGACCACCACCATCTACACAGTCAGGTACGTCCCCGTGGTATCTGGATTCTGGAGATTCTTTTCACATGACCTCTGAGTCTTCTCTTCTGTCCGCTATTCGTTCTCTCCCTTCTCCTGTCCGTGTTCTCACGGCCGATGGTACCTCTCTTCCTGTTTCTAGTCGGGGCACCCTTTCTACTTATTCTTTTTCTGTTCCTAATATTTCTCATGTTCCTCGTCTTAAGATGAATCTGTTCTCTGCTAGCCAGCTTACTGACTCTGGTTGTCGCGTCATTCTTGATGCTGATTCTTGTGTTGTCCAGGATCGTCGCACACAGGCCCTGGTTGGAGCTGGCCCTTGCAGCTGTGACACTTCAGGACTTTGGGAGTTAGACTGGCTTCGTGTTCCTTTCGCTGCCACTTCATCTGCCAGTTCTTCTCCGGTGGTCGCCTCGGCTACTAGCTCTTTTCAGCAGTGGCATCATCGTCTTGGTCACCTTTGTGACTCTCGCCTGTCGTCATTAGTTCATCGTGGTCTTCTGGGATATGTCTCAGGAGATGGGTCTTTACATTGTCAGGGCTGTAAGTTGGGCAAACAGATTCAGCTTCCCTATCCTACTAGCGCGTATGTATCTCAGCGACCTTTTGATTTAGTTCATTTTGATGTTTGGGGTCCGGCTCCTTTCACTTCGAAAGGGGGGCATCGCTACTATATTTTATTCATAGATGATTTTTCTCGGTACACTTGGTTATATTTTATGCGCTCTCGCAGTGAAGTACTCTCCATATATCAACGTTTTGCGGCCATGGTCCATACTCAATATTCTACACCCATTCGTGTGTTTCGTGCTGATTCTGCTGGTGAGTATATCTTCCAGATGTTGCGAGGTGTTCTTGCTGAGCAGGGTACCCTTGCTCAGTTCTCCTGTCCCGGTGCACATGCCCAGAATGGCGTTGCTGAGCGTAAGCATCGCCATCTTCTTGAGACCACTCGTGCCATGATGATTGCTTCTTCTCTTGCGCCGTATTTCTGGGCTGAGTCTGTCGCTAAGTCGGCTTACCTCATCAATATTCAGCCTTATGCCGCTCTGTAGGGTGGTATCCCTCTTGAGCGCCTCTCTGGTCATTCTCCCGACTACTCTATGCTTCGCTTTGTAGGGTTCGCAGCATAGAAAACAAAAAATTTCCTACGATGGGAACAACTAAGTACCAAGATCAATCTACTAGATACAAGCAACGGGTGGATATATATCCATAGAATACATACCCTCGAAGACCGTATAGCGTTAACGAGGTTGTACTCGTGGATGATGTAGTCGAACGCTTGCCGATCTCAAGATCGTGATGAAGTCCATCTGGTCCAGCCGGTCCAGCACCATCACGTCCAGCACCGCAAAGCAGTGGTGCATCCGTGATCGCACACACATCCGGGTACCCCGACAACCTCCACGCCCTCGCTCCAGCGAATCAGCGGAAGCAACAAATTCTTCCAAAAAAAGCCACCGGGAACATGTATCTCGCTGATCCCAGACCATGGGGAGTTCTAAAGGGGGAGAGAGATCCTTCGCGAGGAGGTGTGTCTTGAGAGGATGAGAGGGGGGCCTATTATAGGGAGAGGGGGGCACCCAAGGGGCCATGTGCCCAGCCATGGTGGGATGCCCCCACCTCTTCCACATTCATGTGGGTGGAGTTCCCACTCAAAATGAAAAGCCTCCACTCCCATAAAAGAGCCTCCACTCAAAAATCCACTCACATGCATTAAATTTCCACCAAATTTAATGCAAGCTCTCATTTAAATAAAACTCTTTTATTTATTTATTAAGAATTTTGTTAATTACTTTAATTAACAAACATTCACATAAAACCCCTTGCTAGTATTCAATTTCACATGCAGAACTAGTTTCAGCAATTTCAACCGAAACAGTTTCGGTGTGTAGTGAAATAAATTCCTGCGCTTTCCCTTTTCTTTCTCTGGCATATTATTTGCTCCAAATGGTGTCGGTATCCCTTAAGTGTGTCACCCTACGGTTAATGAATAATGTAGACATGATCGAGACCCCTCTCCGATCAATAATCAGCAGCGGGACCTGGAGATCCGTACGGACTCCCACATATTCAACGATGACTTATGTGATCGTGTGAACCTTATACGCATGTAACTCAATCCCTTTGTCTCGTGATATATTACATGTTCGAGATTCGATCATCAGTATCCCCATACCTAGTTTGATCTCGTTACCGACATGTACTCTTTTCTCGTTCCTGTGATATAACATTCTAGTGATCAAATCACTTGCTTGCAAGCTAACCAATGTGATATCACCGAGAGGGCCCAGAGTATATCTCTCCGTCATCGGGATGGAAAAATTCCACTCTTGATCCATGAGCCTCAACATAACACCTTCGTAGCACTGAACCCATCTTTATAATCACCCTGTTACGGTGTGATGTTTGATGTTATCAAGATACTCTTCCGGTGTTAGTGATTGACATGATCTCATGGTCTAAGGACTAAGATTACTTCGTAAGTTGTTATAGCAATATAAAATCAATGACTTTGATCGTAATGCTATACTTTGGATGAATGTTCATCACATCATTACACTAATGTTGTGACCTCGTTATTAACAACATCCAATGTCCATGATCAGGAAACTTTGATCATCTTGTTAATCAACGACTAGTTTATAAGAGAGGCATAACTAGGGACTTACTTTTTGTTTATTAAACACACATGTATTAACGTTTCCGTATTAATACAATTATAGCATGCAAAATAAACATTTATCATAAATAAGGAATACGATAATAACCACTTTATTATTGCCTCTCGGGCATATTCCCTTCAGTCTCCCACTTGCACTAGAGACAATAATCTAGTTTGAAAACTTTGCGTATTTGAACACCTATGGCTTTCTGGTGTTCCATATACGCAATTGCAAGTGGTTAACATAATCTACGGATCTGACGCTTTCAGGTCAGTGTGTATTTGCATGTCTTTGCGTCTCCACGCATCATTCATTCTCTAATGAGATGGCATTGTATAAATTTGGTCTTTTGGTGAGACCTTTAGTTCCTTGGGGTTAAATCATGTCGATACTATTGTCATACAATATATCTTTAGTGTTAGCCCGTTGCGAACCACACCTTAGTTTGATAACAAACTACTTGACACAAATTCCCTCCTTTGCTGCTACTATAGCAGTCATATACTTAGCCTTTTGTTATAGTATCCGTCACAATGTCTTAACTTTGGAACTCTTCCAAATCCATCATGGAAACTTTCTTTCCATTTCACTGTGCCACCCATAGTTTAAATTGAGATAAACTTAATTTGTATCCTGTGACAAAACTAGTATCAATGTAACGCTTTACAATGAACTATTTGTAATTGTTTGTCACCTCTACACAAATATATTCTTAGTTCTTCCAAAAGATCATAAGAATATCCTCACTATCGTCCAATGATCATTTTATGATTCATTCTGGTATATGCTCATAACACTTAGAGCATAGGACATATCTGGATGTGTACATATCATGGTATGATTAATCAAAACATTCTCGTGATTTCACTCATCAAGTGTCAAAGCACTTGAATCTTGTTTCACTTATCAAGTGTTGATACACTTGAATCTTGATTCAATTCCTTTCCATGTGACAAGAACCTTTTCTTGTTGTTTCTATATTGAACTCCTTTAATATCTCATATATGTATGTTTGGCACAACCATATTAGCGTCACAGTCTATCCACTATAGACATTCATGCTAAATATTTGGGTTTTGCCTAAGTCTTTCATCAAAATGAAATTCTTAACCTTTGTTAATAAAAGATACATCATTTCCAATCAACAAGATGTCCTCCACATAATGTATTAGAAATATGTCTCAGCGCTCCCACTTAATTTCTTGCAAATGCAAGCATCTTCATCGTCTCCTGTTGAAAACTCCTTTTCATCACGGTGAAGATTCCAACTCCGTGATGCTTACTTCAACCATTGAAGTTTGCATGCCCTTTTTAGCATCCTTTGAATTAATAAAACCCTTTGGATCGTGTCATGTACACGTCCTAGGTAACCATTCTATTAGAAGAACTTTGTTTTGTTTATTCATCTACCATATACCAAATTATATGTAGTGGTTGCTACTTTAATCCGTCCAGACTAAATATCGCTATGAAAGATCAAATCTTGTCATAGTCAACTCCTTGAACATTGTCATAAAATACTTTACCGACTTGTCGACTATTTCATAGATGTGAAACATCCATGTCTGTTTCTTTATAGATCCAAATATAACCGATAGGTTTTTACACCTTTCCGGAGGGTCTTCCAAGTTCAAAACTTGATTTCTCGTGTATGGAACTATCACGGATTTTATGGCTTCAAGCCATTTGACGGAGTCAGGGCCCATCATCGCTTCTTTGTATGTAGTTGGTTCATCATTGTCAAACAATAATGATTTACTCTCAAATCTCAGTATTTGATTGTTTATTAGACCGACTTGGTTCAATAAGAACTTAGACCTCCGTGACCACAACCTTTGAGGCACGTGAGCCATGAGCATTATGGCTGCCTCCGGAACATTTTCAGGCGATGCGCAACTCATCACATATAACTAAGGTTTGTTAACCTTATCAAAGTTCTATTGTCCTCCCACTTAACTTTTTGCGAAAAAATTCTTTTTCAAGAAACTTCACGTTTCAAGCGACAAACCCTTTTGTCCTTGGTGTTATGGAGGAATAACCAATTGTTATTCGAAATAACCTACAAAGACATGTTTATCTGACTTCGGTTGTAAACATCATACTTATGTTTAGCATACCAAAATTTAAGAAATGACAACTTGGGTTTTACCCCAAACCATAACTTATATGGTGTCATTTCAACGGATCAAGATGGAGCTCTTTTCAGTGTAAAAGCGGTACTCTCTAAAGCTTTAATCTTTTTAAAACATAATGGAAGTTTTATAAATAACACCTTTGATCCAACCATGTCAAACAAGGTTTCATTACAAATCTCAAACACTCCATACTCATATGGTGTTTCGGGAGATGTAAATCTAGGTGTTTTGCTAAACTTGTAACTCAAATAAATCCCTTTATGATAAATCATGATTCATTTATTTTTCTTGTTACACTTGTAACTCAAATAAATACCTTATGATAAAATCATAAACCATTTTATTTTCTTGTTACAATGATTTTTCACTTCATCTTGAAAGTCTTTGAAACATTTTCAAATATTTCATACTTCTTTCTCATTAAGTGAATATTCACTCAAATTTCCGGAGAAAGTATATGAAGTTGAAACACATCGCTTACGACCACACATAATGGACTACATATATCGATATGTATAAATTCCAATATTTTAGTCGTTCGTTCTTCTTTGGCCTTTGAACGAAGTTTTAATTATCCCGAGGAAAGTCTCACAAGCGTCACTTGATCAAATCAAACACTCCAAAAATCCATGAATATGGAAATTCTTTATGTTTTATTTCCAATATAATTTAAACGACGATGTCACTTCGTAAGTGATCTTTCAATCATTTGTCTTGCGACATTTTAGCATTAGGTTTTATGGATGTGATTTCTCCAACTAGATTTGTAAATCATCCATCTTATATGGAATACGGTAATTATTTGAACAACCTTTGTTCTCATAATACCTGATTTAAATAACAATTATTAAAACAAATGTTGAAGTCAAACTTTGATGTCAACGAGAAATACAAACAACGGTTTGTTTGTTTTCGATGAACATCATCACTTATTCTCTTGCTAGTTACTTAGGCCATTGTGGTTCATGAATTGCGTCGTTCTGTATGAAATTTCATACTAACCAATTCGGTATCCAATACCCAAGAACCACATTCTTTAACAAGCAAAGAATACTACCATAACATGTATATCATCTATATACCAAAATTGGATATTTCCAATTTTTTCTTTTCTGCCAAATATATTTTATAGATTCTCTTTCAGCATTTCCTTTTACTTTTAAAAGAATCTATCAACATCAAAAGTGGTGCCATATACATGACACATAGTCCAAAGCGTGTATATTCAAATAATAATACCTTTGGACTTGCACTTTGAAGTAGATCACCATCATCAAAATGATCGGCATTCTTTCAAAATCTATTCTTTAGTAATCGTTTAGTGTAGTAAACAATTTACATACATCTTCTATTCATCCTTATCATGACGACTTTCATGATCAAGCTAATGTAGCTTATAATGACGAATCATGAGTATAACGTTACTTTCCAAAACCCTTTTGGATGATTAGGATGTCTAGCATCTCCAACCTTTGTAAATTCTCATCCAATATGATAACATAAATTATACTCTATCATATTGCAACCAAAACATTGTTTCAGATATCGTTATATCTGCCACACATGATGGTTTCTGAAACAATTCTTTCAGCTCCTAGATAAACTTGATATTAAAACAATCAAGAATCATGGAGGCAAACATGATACTTAAGATACTAACACTAGAATTGTTACTCTCGATTTAATACCAATTATTAAATTTCACGGAGTAAACAGAGTTTGCTGAAAGTTTGCAATAGGACTTTAAACTTTAGATTAACACTCAACACAATATGATACTAGTTCGTAAAGTAAATATCCAGAATTTTATAGTTCTATTATCTCAATTACAACTAAGCATAAAGTGATGAACGAATGCCAATGACTATAACAAATTATGCAAATTCACTTTGATTTAATTGATGATAAATTGAGTTCTACTAATCCAAATTAGAAATGAACTCCCACTCAAAAACGACATCCTCGTGTCTTTTTGGTGATTACATGAACCAAATCCACTACACCAAGTCCGATCATCATGTGAGTGTGTGTAGCTTCAAAGGCGAGCATCCATATGGTCATCATATCAAAACATATGACTCATGCTTAACCTTTCGGTCCGTGTTCTGAGGCCATGTCTATACATGCTAGGCTCGCCAAGTAAGAACCTTAGTATTCGCGTGTGTAACTGTCTTACACCCGAGATATGCTCGTGGATTCAAGTACACCCGATCATCACGTGATGTCTTGAAGCGACGAAACATTGTCGGTGCATACTTAAGGAAGAACACATTTTTATCTTGATATCTAAATGAGGGATCATCTTATTATGCTAAAAAAAGCCAAACAAGCAATATAAGATGCAATCAAACATCACATGTTAATAAGTGAAATGATATGGTTCTTGCATATGATCTCCATCATGTGAACCGTGGTATGATCTCTATCATACCTCTATGTGTAAGGCCAAGGTCTATGGAACCTACATGTTATGTGTGTTGTAAGAGTATCATCTTATACTTCTACTTACAATATCACCATATCATAACACTAGCCCAACAACAATCTAAACTAGACGCCTCTAATTTATCCATTGCAACTTTTACGTGGCTTAGGGCTTTCGAAGATAGAACCGTTCTTACCTACGAACATGAACCACAACGAGGATAATCAAATTGTTGACAACTCGTTGCAAATTAGATATTGACTATAGTAGGAGAGACAGACACACGCTAGCCACTTATGCAAAACTAGTTACATGTCAAGCGTGGAACAGGTCTCATGTGCGAGGACATGTAAAGTTTGTCCGGGCCGCTTCATCCCACTATGCCACTAATATCCAAATTACAACTAAGAAGCAATAAAATGATCATCATCGCCCACATACTCATATGTGTACTACCCGTGCAAAGCATCTACGCATAGATCCGGCTCTGGTACCACTGTAGGGTTCGCAGCATAGAAAACAAAAATTTTCCTACGATGGGAACAACTAAGTACCAAGATCTATCTACTAGATACAAGCAACGGGTGGATATACATCCATAGAATACATACCCTCGAAGACCATATAGCGTTAACGAGGTTGTACTCGTGGATGATGTAGTCGAACGCTTGCCGATCTCAAGATCGTGATGAAGTTCATCTGGTCCAGCCGGTCCAGCACCATCACGTCCAGCACCGCAAAGCAGTGGTGCATCCGTGATCGCACACACATCCGGGTACCCCGACAACCTCCAAGCCCTCGCTCCAGCAAAGCAGCGGAAGCAAAAAATCCTTCCAGAAAAATCCATCGGGAACATGTATCTCGCTGATCCGAGACCATGGGGAATTCTAAAGGGGGAGAGAGATCCTTCGTGAGGAGGTGTGTCTTGAGAGGATGAGAGGGGGGACTTTTATAGGGAGAGGGGGGCACCCAAGGGGCCATGCTCCCAGCCATGGTGGGATGCCCCCACCTCCTCCACATTCATGTGGGTGGAGCTCCCACTCAAAATGAAAAGCCTCCACTCCCATAAAAGAGCCTCCACTAAAAAATCCACTCACATGCATTAAATTTCCACCAAATTTAATGCAAGCTCTCATTTAAATAAAACTCATTTATTTATTTATTTATTCAGAATTTTGTTAATTACTTTAATTAACAAACATTCACATAAAACCCCTTGCTACTATTCAATTTCACATGCAGAACCAGTTTCAGCAATTTCAACCGAAACAGTTTCGGTGTCTAGTGAAATAAATTCCTGCGCTTTCCTTCTTCTTTCTCTGGCATATTATTTGCTCCAAATGGTGTCGGTATCCCTTAAGTGTGTCACCCTATGGTTCGTGAATAATGTAGACATGATCGAGACCCCTCTCCGATCAATAATTAGCAGCGGGGCCTGGAGATCCGTACTGACTCCCACATATTCAACAATGACTTCTGTGATCGTGTGAACCTTATACGCATGTAACTCAATCCCTTTGTCTCGCGATATATTACATGTCCGAGATTCGATCATCGGTATCCCCATACCTAGTTTGATCTCGTTACCGACATGTACTCTTTTCTTGTTCCCGTGATATAACATTCTAGTGATCAAATCACTTGCTTGCAAGCTAACCAATGTGATATCACCGAGAGGGCCCAGAGTATGTCTCTCCGTCATCGGGATGGAAAAATTCCACTCTTGATCCATGAGCCTCAACATAACACCTTCGTAGCACTGAACCCATCTTTATAATCACCCTGTTACGGTGTGACGTTTGATGTTATCAAGATACTCTTCCGGTGTTAGTGATTGACATGATCTCATGGTCTAATGACTAAGATTACTTCGTAAGTTGTTATAGAAATATAAAATCAATGACTTTGATCATAATGCTATACTTTGGATGAATGTTCATCACATCATTACACTAATGTTGTGACCTCGTTATTAACAACATCCAATGTCCATGATCAGGAAACTTTGATCATCTTGTTAATCAACGAGCTAGTTTATAAGAGAGGCATAACTAGGAACTTCCTTTTTGTTTATTAAACACACATGTATTAACGTTTCCGTATTAATACAATTATAGCATGCAAAATAAACATTTATCATAAATAAGGAATACGATAATAACCACTTTATTATTGCCTCTCGGGCATATTCCCTTCACGCTTGTTTGGTTGTGTTTGCTATGTTCTCCTTGCCCCCCACGAACGCACCAAACTGACTGCTCAGTCTGTTGAGTGTGTCTTCCTTGGATACAGTGATGAGCATAAGGGCTATCGTTGTTGGGACCCTGTTGGTCGTCGGATGCGTATCTCTCGCGACGTTACTTTTGATGAGACGCGTCCTTTCTATCCTCGTCCCACCACTGGTACCTACCCGGTGGAAGATATCTCTTTTCTTCTTTTTCCTGACACACCTCCTTCTACTCCTATTGTGTGGGGCTATCCTCTTAGGATGAGGGTGTGGGGCTCCGATCGCGCCTGGCTGGATCTTTCTTCTTCGGCTCCGCAGGAGCGTCTTCGTGGAGCGCAGCTCCGATTAGTCCTAGTCTGGTAAGTGCGGACCTATGCATGGCCCTTTTCGGGTCCCCCTCCGGAGGTGGGTGAGCTGCGAGATACGCAGTGGCTGCCATGATCGCAGCTTGTGGCGTCTTCGGGATGATGTTGCCGTCGGCATCCATATCCATGAATGATGTGTGGAGAGTTCGGGTCACATCACGCCGCTCTTTGGGATCCATGTTTTCCACCCGAGAGCGGTGCTTATTTCCCTGGTTTCCGTTTGTGCTAGAGCCGGGTGCCATGGCGGAGAGCGCAGCTCGTCGCGCGCTGGACTCGGAGGCTGCTTGCTTGCGTTTGTCGAGCGTCTCCTGCATCTTGACTTGTTTCTTGTGCTCCTCGATGAGGAGGTAGTGTTATGCCATCAGTAGGTCACGTGAGGCGTCTGCAGGTAAGACGATGTCGCCTGCGACAGCACGGCAAGCCTGGACTCATCCTTCTTTGCTAAGTTGGATGACGTGGCCGTTGCTTTCCCTGTTGGGTGGGGGGACTGGCTTCTTCTGTTTTCGCCGTTTTCGCCGTTTCGATTGGGCGGCGGGTTAGGCATTTCCTCGTCGGTTTGGATGACTGCGGCGCACAGATAGCGCTTGCAGATTGGTCGGCTGCTGCCGCAGCTTTTGGATCCGGAACCGTAGGTCCCTTCATCCGAAGGTGGATCGCACAGATCAGAGTTGCAGCAGCTGCTGCTGTAGAACTCATCTGTCGATGGTGACGTGCGTAGCACGGAGTGTGGAGCCCATGAAGCGGGCCTGATTGACGGCATGGGCACCCGCTCAGGGAGGCGGAGGGTGCCAGTTTGTCCCACCTGGAAGCAGAAGCTCCCGAACAAAATTTCGAGTCTGTCGCCTACGGGCTCGAAATCCTTCATGGTGGCCGGCGAGTGGACGGTGAAGTCGAAAGCGCCGAAGGGGAGGTGATTCTCCGTCGCCGCGGAGTTGTAGATCGATCGGGTCGGAACCGTCACGACCGCACAATCAGCAGCCCCAATTCCCACACACGGCGCCAATTGACGAGGTTTAATCTCGTCAATGCCCATTGTTGTGGACTTGGGTTTTGGAGAAGATGGGGATGCTGGAGATCGTGGCACGGTTAACAGACAAGCAACCAGGGGACACGAGATTTACCCAGGTTCAGGCCCCCGGAGGGAAAACCCTACTCCTGCTTGTCTGCTCTTGATTAAGGCGGAACCGAAGGTTACAGGGTGCGCAGATTCGATCTGGCGTGGATGCGTGTGCGAAAGTATGAGTCGAGGGATCTAGGACGTGCCCTCCTGGCCTTTATATAGACTTAGGCAGGTCCCGGGCATAGTCCTAGTCGGTTACAAGTTCTAGGGTTTTACCCCTTTGAATTTCCTATCTCCGCTAGTTTTGCTCTCCAAGGATCCGAAGGCATCATGGGCCTTGGTCACCCGAAAATCTTCATGGGCCAGTGTATATCTGTTGTGGGCCTTCCTTGGGCTGGACCAGGTATGCTAAAGTCACGTACCCATAGGGTATAACCATGTTAGTGTCTTCTTCAGGACCCCCTCCCCCTAATGTCTCTTCTTCGACACCATCCTCCTCTGCTCCGTCTAGTTCCCCTAGTTCTCCTCGTTCTCCAGAGCCTTCCTCTGCTATTCCTTCTTCTTCATCGTCGTCTCATGAGTCGTCTTCCTCTGATGAGCTTCCCTCTACTTGTCATGTTCGTCAGCGTCGTTCCCCCAACCGTTACTCTCCTAGTCAGTATGGTCTTTCTGTTGTCTCTGAGCCAACTTCTTATCGGGACGCTGAGCATCATCCTGAATGGCAGCTGGCCATGGCTGGGAAGCTTGCTGCGCTTGAGCGCACTGGCACTTGGGATCTTGTTTCTCCCCCTCCCGGTGTTCGTCCTATCACGTGTAAGTGGGTCTATAAAATTAAGACCCGCTCTGATGGATCTCTTGAGCGCTATAAAGCACGTCTTGTGGCTCGTGGTTTTAGCAGGAGCATGGTCGTGACTATGATGAGACCTTTCTCATGTGGCTCATATGACCACTGTGCGTACTCTTCTTGCTGTTGCTTCTGTTCGTCACTGGTCTGTGTTCCAGCTTGATGTTCATAACGCCTTTCTCAATGGTGAGTTGAGTGACGAGGTTTATATGTAGCCTCCTCCTGGGTATCCTGTTCCCGCGGGGATGGTTTGTCGTCTCCGACGTTCTCTTTATGGCCTCAAACAGGCCCCTCGTGCCTGGTTTGAGCGCTTTGTCTCTGTAGTGACTGCTGCTGGTTTCTCCCCTAGTGCCCATGATCCAGCGTTGTTTGTTCACACTTCTCCTCGTGGACGCACCCTTCTTCTTCTCTATGTTGATGATATGATCATTACTGGTGATGATCCTGAGTATATAGCCTTTGTTAATGCTCGTCTTCATGATCAGTTTCTTATGACTGATCTTGGTCCTCTTCGATATTTTCTTGGGATTGAGGTTTCCTCCATATCTGATGGTTTTTTCATCTCCCAGGAAAAGTATATTCAGGACCTTCTTGTTCATGCTGCTCTTGGGGATGAGCGCACTGTTGAGACCCCTATGGAGCTTAGTGTCAAGCTTCGTCCTACTGATGGTGATCCTCTTCCTGATCCGACGCGTTATCGCCATTTTGTTGGGAGTCTTGTTTATCTTGTTGTCACTCGTCCTGACATATCTTATCCTGTTCATATTCTGAGTCAGTTTGTTTCCGCTCCTACCACTGTTCACTATAGTCATCTTCTTCGTGTTCTTCGTTATCTTTGTGGCATGATCACTCGTCGCTTTTTCTTTCCTCGTTCCAGCTCCCTCCAGCTCTAGTGCTATTCGGATGCTACGTGGGCGTGTGATCCTACGGATCGCCGTTCACTTTCTGCTTACTGTGTGTTTCTTGGTGGTTTACTCATTGCTTGGAAGACGAAGAAACAGACATCGGTTTCCCGTTCGAGTGTTGAGGCTGAGTTGCGTGTTATGGCCTTGTTGATTGCTGAGGTGACCTGATTACGGTGGTTGCTTGCGGATTTTGGGGTCTCTATTACCACACCCACTCTGATTTTGTCTGACAGCACATGTGGTATTAGTATTGCACGTGATCCGGTCAAGCATGAGCTTACCAAGCATATTGGTGTTGATGCTTTCTATACACGTGCTCAGGTGCAGGCTCAGGTTGTTGCGCTTTAGTATGTGCCTTCAGAGTTACAGTTGACGGATTTCTTTACGAAGTCACATACTATTGCGCAGCATACTTTCTTTCTCTCCAAACTCAGTGTTGTCGAGCCACCATGAGTTTGAGGAGGGGGGGAGGGGTGTTAGATGTATATTTGTATATTGTATGTCCCCACTTGTTAGGGGGTTTTCCTGCATATTTCCACCTGTACATGTACTATATATTCTGGCCTTTGGCTCCAGAGGAATACAAGTTGCCTATTCCTAACAGCGAACCCCTCAGGTGCAAGCTCTTCTCTTGGCCAAATATTCAAAACCAAATTTGGATAGTGGATCATCTAGAGAAAGAGGCCCAATGGTAGAATTTCCCCCTTAACCGATGCCATGATGAAAAAGTGTGTCACCTACTCTTTAAGTGTTGCTACTCCCTTCACATTTGGAACATGATAAGAGACTGGCTTCGGCTCCACAAATTTGACCCAACATCTTGGATGGCCTTCGATGGCATCAAGGAATTGTGGACCACGATTGTGCTTGCACACAGTGAGAGGCGAAAAACTATGGCATCCATCCTCATGCTCGTCTTGTGGGAGCTTTGGAATGA
Source organism: Avena sativa (assembly GCA_916181665.1). NCBI lineage: Eukaryota > Viridiplantae > Streptophyta > Magnoliopsida > Poales > Poaceae > Avena > Avena sativa. The sequence goes on along the minus strand of OV702284.1, from coordinate 260,529,862 downwards.
AAGGAACGCGAGGATATTCAAAAATATGAACGGTATGCCCACAATCGTCTTCGACAAAATCAAGATAAAGGGTAGAAATTGGGTTTTTGCGGGAGCTAAGCAGTTATTAGATCTTTTAACTTTGAGAGGGTAGCCTTTTATGGTTGAAGGTGGTCTATTTTATGTAACTCGGATTCTCAAACTTCTCTTTATTGAATGAATTAAGGAAGAAAATCCTTTCTTTCGAAAACAAATGTTCAGTTTTCTTTTGGCTTCATCGCCACGTGTGCTTTGGGACCTCTCGACCTTTACTTATTGCGTGGACAGAAATTGGAGTGTAGACTGACAAAAAAATTGCAAGGTCCATCGTACGTCTTTACCACTGTGTACGACTCCACCGCTTAAGATATTATTATTTCTTCAAACTTTAGACAAAAATATCTGAAGATAGTATATCGTGTCGAGCGACAGGAAGAGACCTGCCAACTGCAGTCCCATTCTCTAGTGCGGCGCCTGAAAGTTGGTCTCGCTCACCACCATTGCAATTTCGTACCAACAAATAAAGTTAGACCTGTACGTTTGTAAAAGACGGGGGGGTTGACCTCCTGATCCAGGGAGGGGCGACAAGAACCGAATTCCAGAATGGAATTTGTGCGTATCTCTGCCTTTACTTTACCTACCCCAGCTGTCTTTGAGCCACCGTGCGGTCACGTTGGCACACCGTGGAAGCCAAATCCAATTTGCAAAAATATGCTGGACGACGGTACACCTTGTCAAGGTGTTGTCGTTACATGTGTTTGTGGGCTATTTCCGTTTCGGTTTAGTTACACTTTCATAACGGGTATTTGTCGTCCGCTGTAGTTGTAGATTGCTTCTTATCAGATCAAGGCACTTTGCTCGACTTTTTAGTTTTCCGAAAACGTGCGCTTGGTAAGTAAAGTTACTTGGAAAAAACTGCAAAATGATATAAGTAATAAGGCAAGCTGTCACCAAGTAATGTGCAACACAAAATGCTTCACATGAGTACTTGAACAGACAAAAAAACCTAGACTTCACTAGTAAACTACTCTTGTTGCTCTAGGTCTCCGCACATCCTCTTCTAGAGGAGGAGCGACAGTTTTCACACATTCAGGGCCTCGTTGATTTTGTTTTTTTGTACGAATTTTGGAGGATCTAAATTCTTTAGATTTTCTGATGGTGGTTATTTGATTTGTAGGAATGATATTTTTCCAAGGAATCCTTTGCATTACATCCCATAGGATATTTAACATCCACTTTAACCTCTTTGTAAGAACTCTTTGCTTTTCCTGCGGTCGAATCAAACGAACTATGGCACAAAAAAACTTGTAGGGTTGCGTGACATTTGAAATCTGTGTTTTTCCTGTTTTTGCATTTTTTTTTAGAATTCTGCGATTCAATGAGGCCCTCATTTTAACGATCTGGAGCTACCTCTGTTGGGTGGAGTTCTTATGATTGAGTCAAGATAGTTGACAGGCGGCACGTCGGGACGAACAACCCTCCTATTCATGTGGACCAACCTTCTATGATGTCCGCACTTAGGAGAAGCTTCCCTCTACGAAAGCTCAAGAGATTCCTACCGATCGACGAGCTGCGTGTGGGTTCAGGGTCCAACCCGTGTAAGGCCTTCCACAGCTGAAAGGATACAGATGTCGCCTAGAAGGGGGGTGAATAGGCGATTAAAACTTTCCGAGAGTGGCTCAACAAAGGCGGAATTAAACTAGCGTTTACTTTGTTAATCACAGAACCTAGAACTATCTAGGGTTCACCTATGTGCACCAACAACTTATGCTAAGCAAGTCAAACAACTATGTGATAGCAAGATATATACTTTAAGCACGAAGGCTATCACAAAGTAAAGTGCATAAGTAAGAGCTCGAGTATAGAGATAACCGAGGGGGGACGACGATATTTTACCGAGTTCCTCCCAACATGGAGTACGTCTCGTTTGGAGACGGGGGTGGTATCGAACCACCTACGCCACAAAATGCCTCCCTTATTCTTCGGTGAATCTTACCCCAACGGGATCGATCCACACTTCCACTATCGGTGCACTTGTCAGTGGCAAACCGGAACCTCTCACAAGGTTGGGGCACTTCTCCACAACTTAATTGGAGGCTCCCAACAAACGCCACCAAGGCCACAACCTGCAACACCAACAAACCGTCTAGGTTTCCAAGAACCCAAGAGTAAAAAGCTTCTCAACTTTCACTCACCAAATCCTCCGGAGAGAACTCAAACCGATGCACCAAATGCAATGGAAAGAACACAAGTAGTGCTCAAATTCTTCTCTCCCAAATTCCACCAAAGCTACAAAAGCTTGTGGGGGAATAAGAGAGGAAGAACAATGGAGGAAATCCACAAAAGACTCCAAGATCTAGATTCCGAGATGTTCCCCTCACTTAGAGGAGAGATGGATTGGTGGAATTGTATATCTAGATATCCTCTTTCAAATCCCTAAAGTATATGCAAGAATAAAGGGAGGGATTGAAGGGGAAGCAAGCTCAAGAGGGTCAAAAATGGAGGAGAAAGCCTGTAAAACTCGAGCAGATTCATTGGGGAAGAAGGGCCCCTTTTTATAGGCCCACAGATTTCTGACCGTTTTCTGCCCGTTGGGGACTTGCCAGACCGGAGACTCCGGTGTGCAGACCGGAGACTCCGGTCTACACCGGAGACTCCGGCCAACCTCCGGACCACCCATCAGACTGTCCTGGGCAAATTTCTAGCGGCCCCTCCGGGGACTTTTGGTGAAACTCCGGACCACAACGGGGACTCTGGTCCACGCAGACCGAAGAGTCCGGTCTCTCCGGTCTGGACCAAATAAGAGGAAAACTTCAAATGGCGATATCTAGAGTTTGGAAACTCCGATTGACTTGAAACCAATTTTTTTGGAAAGAGGACTACAAGAGTTACCCAACAAGAGAGAAAATTTCATGTATTATAATGTGAGATACCTCTCTTGGTGAGAAACCGGAAAAACCTCAAAGATAAAAAACGGAATATGATATAAAAGGGAAATCCGTTTTTGATGAACTAGAGCTTGTTATGAATATTACCACAAGCTCTAGAACCTCACATGGATAAGATCCAAATAACAACCAAGAAAGGATGATGCTAAGTGTTCAAAGGCCTAAATTCTCTCTAAACGATATGATCGAGTTACTCACTAGAGAGCCCCTCTTGATAGTACGGTTGTCTATCCTATAAACCGGTCTCCGCAACTAACACCACCGAAACCGGTAAGAAAGAAACCCTATCAAGATCATACCTTTGCCTTGCGCATATTCCACTTGATCTTGATGTATACGATCTTGTCCTTCTCAAGATGGAACACCTTTCTTGATTGCTCTTGCACGCACTCGCTTGATGAAGACTTGCAAGTTGCTCCCCCATACAACATGGGGAAACCTTTACTTTGATCTTGTCTTCATCGATCCATGATCACCGAGGATAGCAAGCTTCAAGCATGAGATCTTCTAGATATTGCACATCTTTAGCTTGCACATCATTTCTTCTTTTCTTCATTATGTTGATGCCTTGAAGGTGCACCAGAGATATTACTCCATCTTATTCTTCAAGACATACTTGCCATAGGTTTAACTCTCACATGACCAATCTGTGGATCACTCTTTGAACACCTTGGTCACCACTTGATCCTCTTCACTTTATTCTTCTTCAAACCTTGAAGCCAACATATGGTTCAAGAATTGCCTATGGACAATTCCTACAAGTACAACTTGATACAAGCATTAGTCCATAGAGATTTTCATTAATTACCAAAACCACACATGGGGGCCCACATGTTCTTTCAACATCGTACCTCCATTGTACAGTGGTGCTCAAAAAATATTTTAGGGAATTGGATCAACTAGATGCTCCGATGCCCACTTCATCCCATACCATTTGGGCACCGGTTCCCTCTGGGCCTTCCACAGCGTATGCAGTTTTCGGTGCCCAGAGTCACCAAGTACTGTGGTTCTATGATGGAGAAGTTGGAGTGGAGATGTTTGTGTAGGGATACGGGTAGGATACACTAGTGCAAATCAAAATTTTCTACCGTGCAAATTAGGATTACTGTTTTCATAGATCTCGAAATTATCACTAGACGCGCAGTTGTGGAACTTGATGAAGCGCGTCGAGGCAGTGTAGATGTGATGACCCAAAAGTATAGGGGGTGTATCATAGTACTTTTGATAAATAGGAGTGTCGATCCCAACGAGCAGCAGAAGGTGCTGACTAGTGATACTGGCTCAAGAATTTACTGTAAATACTAGCAAACAGATTTTTAGGGGTTTTTGATAATGCAAAGAAATAAAGTGCAAGTAAATAAAGATAACAAGAATAATTGCAGCAAGTGGCCCAATCCTTTCTTAGCAAAGGACAAGCCGGTGATATTACTTATGAGAACCAAACGTTCTCGAGGACACATGGGAATACTATCAAGTGCTTTCGCTTCATATAGTTGATTAATCTTCTTTGATTGTATAAGTGTTGTGTGGGTGAACCTGTGCTAATGTACCGACCTTACTAGGACTAATACATACATGTGATTAAACCCTTTGCAAGAATCCGCAACTACAAGAAAGTAATTAAGATAAAAACCTAACTACAGTCTTAAACTCCCTACACTCCCTTGTGCAAAGGTTTCCTAACGCGGGTTCAGGTTTCTGTCACTCTGGCAACCCCACAATTAGTAGCCAAATACACAATGCATTCCCCAAGGCCCATAAATGGTGAAGTATCATGTAGTCGATGTTCACATGACACCACTGGAAGAATAGCACCACAACTTAAATATCAAACCATTGAATAATACGTCAACACAATTCCACTACTAACAACATGACTTCTCCCATGTCCTCAAGAACTAAACGAACTACTCACGAGACATCATATGGATCAAGATCAAATATGATATGATGATGAATAACAATATGAACATAGACAATAATTCAATGGTTTCACTCACAAGCATCAACTACAAAAGTAATCAACACCAGGAAAGTTTCCTCTAAGAACTATGCAAGATTCAACACAATTGTTACAACGGGATGGAGTGGTGATGATGGTGCTGATGGATATGGTGGTGTGGATGATGATGATCCCGATGAAGTATAGCTTGATGTCAGCGTTGATGGTGACGATCTCCCCTCTCCGGGAAGAAATTTCCTCGGCAGAAATCTGTGTGCCGGAGAACTCTTTCTCTCTTTGTAGTTTCCGTCCCGCAGAGGCGGCGGAATCTTTATGTGGTCGCTCCCCAAACTTTTGGGTTTCAGGAGGAAGATATAGGCAAAGAGGCGAGGCAGGAGGTGGGCTAGGGTGACCACACCCCCTAGTGGCGAGGCCCCGGGTGGCCCGCGCCCGGGGGGTGTGGGCCCCCTGTGGCCCAACTCCGCCTCCCCTTCTGGCATCCTTTGTCTTCTAGAAAAATATAATTCCCATATATTTTCTGGTATTTTCCGATTTTCGCAAAAAATGCATCAAAACACCGCTTTTTCCATCAGAATCCTGACTCCGACAGTCCATCCTCCAAGAATCATCCAACATGCAAAAATAGATGAAATAACATAAGTATCACCTTTTAATATGAAATATATCAATGAATAGAAGTAAATTATTATCAACACCCAAATTTTTAATCCTAGATGCCTATTATGCTATACATCGCAATCCCAGGATTACCATTTTGTGAGACATAACAAATTGGATATCACAGTACATCATCCATTACAAACCATACATAAGGTCTTACAACAAATAAAGGATCTCATAATGGTATCGCATCTAGACAACCATCAGTTTTATAAAGGGCTAAGGCTCATGCCTTAACATTTTCATCATCAAAATCATCTGGTGTTCCAGAACACATGTCAAAATATTTCATTAGAATGACTCATCATTCTAAGGTTTTCATAACTATTTTCACCAAGTAGTGCCATCTAATGTGATCAAGTTTTATACTTGGCACTAGCATCTACAAGTGGGAGGGTAAACACTAATGAGGGGTGGTAATCAAGTGTGAAGTATCTAAGTTCAATCTCATGCCTCAGGATGACATCAAGATTATCTAACTTAGGTCAATTTTTATGCTCTTTATGCTACCTTTAAACATCTTTCTAAAATCTACATGTCACTAAGTAAACCAAACTAAAGAGCTTTGATAAAGAAATAAAATAACTAAGCTTGCAATTAAAAGTAGGATTGCGTATCAAGTGGTGTAAGCTTGCAAGTAGAACTTGCATGGTTTTAGCTTAGCTTGCTAAAATAATATCTTGCTAAGTAAGGTAACTTGCAAGTGTTATCTTGCCAAGTCAACTTGTAGTATTAGGCTTGCATAATTGCAAGTAAAGCTTGCTAAGATAGTTTGCCTTGAGTAGTGCAGTGGTTGAAGTTCTCCTCAGATTCTTCCTCGTAGTAGTCTCCTTCCTCCTGGTATCCTTGTTCGGTACTAGCGTCTATAAATAAATACGAAGTACACAATCACCAAACAATTCTTAACTAATTCTATTTATCACACAAAGGCTCACACTAGATGATCTAGCATCATCATTATCATCACAAAGATTAAAGCACTTGTCTTATTTATTTTAGGAAAGTAATTTCTACTCATTGAAAAACTACTTAAGATTTAATATTCTCCAACTAAAACATGGGATCATGTGGACACATGTCATCACCACATATTTCAGTACTTGGGAATGTGATTTAAAGTGGTGTCACAATTTAATAAGGTTTAACCTTTTTATTTTAATTAAATAAAGTGACTAGAAATGCCTATGGGGCATTCTTTTATTGCTTGTCCAATATTTCTGCAAGTAAACCTAGATATTTTTATATATTCAGAAAGGTCCTGCTAAATGTGATTTTTGAGAGTTGGAATCAACTCAAAAGCTTTTGTGGTTAAATTTTGAAAAATGTTTGAATGCAGAAAATCTTCTGCCTCGTTATTATTACTATAGGTGATCTACAATTCCATTTGATTTGAATCCAACAGGCTTGGATTAAGAATTCCAGTACCTTTCTAACAAAATTGGTGTCATGCAATTTGGTTCAGTGAATCGACCTAGGTTGATTTTTGAATCTAGGTACAGAAGTAAGTTTGAAACTAAATGGAAAAACCTAAATTCAAACTACTGGGTCGCGCGGGAGTGTAACTGGGCCGGCCCACGGTGCATAGCGCACGCGCGGGTGGGTTTAAGTGGATGTCCCCACCAGTCAGCGAGACAGGGGGTGCGAAGCGGTATGGGTCAATCTAAACCACACGATCAACATCTAATCGAACGGTTGTGACTTATTATCTCCGTTGGGCTACGCCAGCGAGACAGATTCCTAGCGCGACCAGTGGGGGTCGTGTGAGGCTCACCGGGGCTCAGGTGAGGGTCGGCGATGGGGGCGAACGACGAAGTCGACGACGGCGAACCTCCTGGTACTGGTGGCTTCTCCTGGGGTGGCTCCAATTGCTAGCTCCTGTTCTCCTCCTTCGTGGCAAACTCCGGTGAAATTCCTGTGACCTGCTGCTCGCCTTGCTCCGGGGATGAGGTGGGGTGGTTCTGAGAGACAGGGGAGTGTGTTAGTGTGAAGAAATCAAACGGGGGTGGCCTCTATTTATAGTGCCAAGAGGGGACCGAAGGACGCGGGTGGAGCTCGTCGTGGTCGTCGGCATAGCGAGCTAACGACATGGGAGATGGTAGAGGGCGGTGTTGTGCTCCCTGGCGAAGCTCAACGGCATGGTTGCGAGGCGTGCGGCGGTGCGAGATTGTCGGAACACTGCGGTTCTCTAGGCGGGTCCAACGGAAGTTTTAATGGCGCACGGGCTCTCCTGGTCACGCGGCGGCGAACGGGCATGTCTGCGGGGTTGCTGGGGTGATGGTGATCACGCATGCAAGCGGCAGGGGCGGCGCGCGGTCCGTGCTCACGTGTCGCGTGCGGCGCTCTGGCGCGCTCTCGGCATGCTCGTAGAGAGGTTGGGCACGCTCGGGCTGAGTGGTCCAGGGGCTGGCAAGGCTTGGGCACTGGACAAGGGGTGGCGGTGGATGGTGGCTTGTGTCCCAGACAAGGTGGCTAGGATTGGCGCGGCTCCTAGCTTGCTGTCGACCATGGGGTGGCAAGTTGAGCTCGGCCTGCTCACCATTGATGACCTTTCCCAGCTTATATTGAGCTAAATCTTGTTTAAATGAGCTAGATGATCTACTAAGAGGGTGTTGTGAGCTAGAGAGGGAACAAGGTTGGCCAAATCACTGCTCACTATAGTGTTTTGTGTTTGTTTGTTTTCTGTTTGCAAGGTGTTTGATGAAATGGCCGAAAGAGATTTGAATTTGAATTTTTGGTTCAATCTTGGTGGGTGTACTAGTCACATACTAGGTAGTCTCTGGTCAATTGGTTGTCAAGGTGCATTGGTTTGGTTGGGTTTTGAGAATTGGTGATCTTCACATATGAACTAGATTCAATTTTGAATTGTCATTTGAATCAAGTTTCCAAATGTTTTTGTGAGTTTGAAAGGTGGGCTTGGGTTCAATTTTACTTGGTCTAGCAAGGGGTGAAAAGAAATGGAATTGTTTTTGTTTGAAATCTTGGACTAGCAACACTTAAAGTGGTCTAGTGAGCAAGATTGGCAAAAATGACCATTTGCTTATTTTGTTTGTTTTTTATTTTCTCTTGATTTGTTTCTGCTTGGATTTGATTTAGATGATGTTGTTTTCATATTTAAACCAATCCTTGCTATTCACAACAATCACGCAAGTCCATTCATGCATTCATACAATCATCACATAAACACATGCATTCATAGGCTTTTAATTAACCAAAGTTTTTGGTAACCCTAATTTTGATGATTGGAACTTGATAATCTTGATTAATAGTTTTGGGATGTTACAAACCTTCCCCCCTGAAACAAAATCTCGTCCCGAGATTTGAGAAAAATAAAACTAGGATTTAAAGAGATCGGGAAACTCCGTCTTGATGTAATCTTCCCGCTCCCAGGTAGCTTCTTCTTTAGTGTGGTTACTCCACTGGATCTTGAGAAACTTGATGCTGTGGGTCCTAGTGGTTCTGAAATATTCCTCCAAAATACGATTGGGTACTTCGGGATATGTCAGGTCATCGTTGATCTCTATAGTTCGGTGATCAATGTTCTTGAAAACTTCAGTCTTCTCCGGGACTTCTAAGCATTTGCGAAGTAACGATATATGGAACACATTATGCACTGAAGACATCTCTTCGGGCAGTTCCAATTGATACAATACTTCTCCTCGATGATTTAGAATCTTGAATGGTCCGATATATCTGGGGGCTAACTTTCCTTTGAGCTGGAAATGTTGCATTCCCTTCAAAGGCGACACTTTGAGATACACAAAATCTCCGATATTGAAAGCGAGATCTCGACGTCTCTTGTCGGCATAACTCTTCTATCTGGATTGGGAGGTCTTGAGGTGCTCACGGATCTTGTGAACTTTATCTTCCGCTTCTTGTAGGATGACGGGTCCGAAAATCTGAATCTTTCTTACTTCCGACCAATTCAAAGGGGTGCGACACTTCCTTCCATACATGAATTCAAATGGGGCCATTTGCAAACTAGCTTGATAACTGTTGTTGTAAGAAAATTCCGTGAAAGGCGGACAGTCTTCCCATTTTGATCCATACTCTAGCACACAGTCTCTCAACATATCTTCGAGTATTTGATTTACTCGCTTCGTTTGTTTATCGGTCTGAGGGTGATACGCTATGCTGAAATCTAGTCGGGTTCCTAATCCTTCTTGAACTTTCTTCCAAAATCTCGAGGTAAACTGAGTTCCTCGATCCGACACAATGTTCTTGGGGACTCCATGCAAACTGTCGATTCTAGCGATGTACAACTTTGCTAGCTTCGAACTCTAGTAAGTGGTATTGACTGGTAAGAAATGGGCAACTTTGGACAATCTATCTACGATAACCCAGATAGAGTCATTTCCCCTACTACATGTAGGCAATCCGGTGATAAAATCCATTCCTACAGAATCCCATTTACATTCTGGGATCTGCAATGGTTGCAACAGTCCTGCGGGTCTCTGATGTCCCGCCTTGAATCTTTGACAAATGTCACACTTGGCTATGTAGCTTCCAATTTCTCTCTTCATCTTATGCCACCAAAATTGCTCCTTCAGATCCTGATACATCTTTGTTCCTCCGGGGTGGATAGAATAAAGAGTATCATGGGCTTCTTTCAAGATAGCCTCCTTCAATTCCGAATCTGCTGGCACACAGATACGTCCTTTGTACCACAAAACTCCTTCTTCATCTTTGGTGAATCTGGGTACCTTGCATGTATAGATACGACGTTTGATTCCGTCGATACTAGCATTTCCTTTTTGTGCCTCCTTGATCTGACTGATCAAAGTGGGTTGAAGTTCTATGCTAGCAAAAAATCCTTCACTTACTAATTCCGTTCTAAAATCTTCCATTTCCGTGTGCAAACTTGGTTGCTCCTTTAGAATCATGGAATTCAAGCGGCACGACAATCTACTAAGGGCATCTACTACCACATTGGCTTTACTGGGGTGATAGTGGATGTCCAGATCATAGTCCTTGATTAGCTCTATCCATCTTCTCTGCCTCATATTCAGCTCCTTCTGAGTGAATATATACTTCAGGCTCTTGTGATCCGAATAAATTTCACAACGATTACCCATAAGGTAATGCCTCCATGTCTTCAGGGCTAGAACTACGGCTGCTAGTTCAAGATCATGGGTAGGATAATTCTTCTCATGTTGCTTCAGTTGTCGGGATAGATAAGATATAACTTTGCCTTCTTGCATTAGCACACATCCGAGACCGATCTTGGATGCGTCACAATACACATCAAAGGGCTTCGTAATATCCGGCATGATCAAGATTGGGGCTGAAATCAATCTCTTCTTGAGTTCTTGAAAACTCGCATCACGTTTGTTCATACATTCAAACTTCTTATCCTTCTTCAACAATTGGGTCATAGGTCTTGTGATGCTCGAGAATCCTTCTACGAACTTGCGGTAATATCCTGCTAATATAAGAAATGCACGAACTTGGGTTTGGGTGGTTGGGGCTTGCCAATCTTCAACATCTTTCACCTTTGCGGGGTCAACAGCGATTCCTCCGGCTGATACTATATGTCCGAGGAATCCTACTTCCTGTAACTAGAATTCACATTTGCTAAACTTGGCATACAACTAATGCTCCCTAAGGGTTCCAAGGTGTAGCTCATGTACTTCTTCTGATTTGGAATAGATCTGAATGTCATCGATGAAAGCAACAAAAAACTTATCCAGGAAGTCCATAAAAATCTTATTCATGAGATTCATGAAATAAGCGGGGCATTGTTTAATCCAAAAGACATGACCGTGTACTCATACAGTCCATATCTGGTGGTAAAGGCAGTCTTTGGAATATCCTCTGTTCGAATCTTGAGTTGATGATAGCAAGTTCTAAGATCAATCTTAGAAAACACTTTGGCACCCGTCAACTAGTTAAACAGGTCTTCTATCTTCGGCAGTGGATACTTGTTCTTGATGGTGACATCATTCAACTTCCTATAATCCGTACACAAACGGTTACCTCCATCCTTCTTGTCCACAAACAGGACAGGTGATCTCCATGGCGACGCACTTGGTTGAATCAATCCGATCTCCAGCATAGCATCAAGTTGCTTCTTCAGCTCCGCTGATTCCGATGGGTTCATACTATATGGTCTCTAGGCTATGGGTCCGGTTCCAGGGATTAGTTCAATGATAAACTCTATATCCCGATTTGGGGGCATACCGGGCAAAACATCTGGAAATACATCGGGGTATTCACAGACTACTCTAACTTGGTCAATGGTTGGTTGGGCTCGACTCTTGTTGAACTTGAATTGTCGGGGCAAGGTTTCAGATACATGCTCTACTGAGATTCCGACTGTACTGGTCATGGTTATGGCTTTCTTGGCACAGTCGATTAATCCTTTTTGTTTTGACATCCAATCCATTCCTAGTACTACTTCCAAACCTTTTGTTCCAAGTACTATTAGATTAGCATAAAAATCTATGCCATGGATTCGGATAGGTATGGCCCTGCAAATTTGTCTAGCTTTGGTGGTTGAACCAGGTATTTGAACTATCATAACATGCTTCCATTTTGTTGGTTGAATCTTACTAGTGCATGCAAATTCTTCGGTAACAAACAAGTGCGATGCTCCAGAATCAAACAACACTCTTGCAAGTACTGAGTTAACAAAGAACATACCCAGCACGACATCTGGCGCTTCTTGGGCTTCTTCGGCATTCATGATAAACAGGCGGCCATTGCAGTTGAGCGAGTTCCGTGGGGCAAACCTTCTTCCAGGCTGAACACGACACTGCTGCTGAGCTGGGGCATTTGCATTGGGGGCTGCGGCAATCTTCTTGGGGCACTCATTGGAATAGTGACCCTTGGTTCCACATTCATAACAAGTCACTTGGGACTTGTCCTTTGCTGCAGCAGGAACAACATTGCTTCCAGTCCTCGCAGCAGTGTTGCTGTTGGGGGTGACATTGTTGCTTTTGAATTTGGGCGGTGCATGATTGGAATTACTGGGGTTACCGGGGTTGTTGTGGTTTCCTCCGGGCCTTGGGTTTCCACGGTTGGGATAGGTTGGACGGTTCATCAGGCGTCTATTGGTTCTTGGGGCAAATCCCGGAGATGGGTTGGGGCGATACTTTGGGGTATGATGGGTTCCTGGTTGATGCATCATGCGTCGCTTGTGGTTCTCATTGGCTTGGTTGATCTTGCCTTCCATCTGAATGGCGGAATCCACTAAGGCTTCAATATCAGCAAACGGAATATTGACTAACACTGTCTGCATCTCATCATGCAGACAGTTCAGGTATCTCTCCTTCTTCTTAGCTTCAGTGTCAATCTCATCCGGTGCATACCTAGCCAATGACAAAAATATGTCACGGTACTCAACTACCGTCATTCTCCCTTGTTTCAGTTCTCTGAATTCATCTCTCATCCTCTTGATCAAACCTGGTGGCACATGGGTTCTACTAAACTTGATCTTGAATTCATCCCAAGTCATTATTTGACCTCCATTCATGGCGCGAACGCTGTTCCACCATGCTCTTGCATCTCCGGCCAGATAGTGTGTGGCAAATAGTACTTCCTCATTCGCCTCCACTCCGGCGACTTCTAAATTGTTCTCCATGGTTTGCAGTCAATCTTCTGCATCTAGGGTCTCTTTAGACTTAGTAAAAATGGGTGGGTTGGTGTTCTGAAAGTTCTTGAGCTTTGATCCATGTTGGTCCTGGTTTCCATGGCCTTGGTTGTTGTTGGCCATCTGAGCTATGTGTTGAAGGGTGGCTAAGTTGTCTTGACGTTCGGCTCTTTCAGCTTCGCGGTCCGAAACTAACATTTGCAAGATTTGCAACATCGGGTCCTGAGATGAGCTGCTTCCTCCTCGAGGCATCTGAAGATTGAGATAGATCATGAGACAAGGGGGGAATTTCTAAGGTTCAGGGGTTTTGAAAAGTTTTTCAAAGTTTTACTCGGATTTTTCTAGAAACTTGCTTTTCATTCATTCATTCATAGCACACAATACAAACGCACACCAAAACAAGTAAAAACAGATGGTTTTAAGAACCATTCTGTAAAACTATGATACAATGGGACCGAATACAACTTTCCTAACGCTAGTGCTCAAGTGTTAATACTCCTTGAAATCGGCGGATTCATCCTCACCATCCTCATCATCATCATCATCATCATCAATGAAGGCGAAGTCATCCTCATCGGTGAAGAAGTCCATGGCTTGATCCTCCAGAAAGTCGTCATCATCACTGAGGTAAGACTAGGGGTCTCCACGAAGGTCTTCCCCTGCATTATCCCTCTCCTCAAGCTGCATGTCTCTGTCGTGGATGGTCTCTTCCAAGTCTGTGATCCTGTGGCGAAGACGGGCAATGATGCGCTCCTTATTGTCAAGCTGATGGCGACGAGACTAGCGACCCTTCACCAGCATGGCAATGGTCTGGTCCTTCTTGAATGCAATGGCATGCTTGTGGTTGGCGTAGGCGCGGGCATTGTCCAATTCCTTTTGACGGTCATACATCATGAAGCTGAGATGATCCAATTGAGTCTTCAGCTCATGGTGATATGGTGCCTCCAGTGGCTGTCCCATAACATCACACCTCGGATAGAACTCAAAGCGGGTACCCATGATCTGATTGGCGCTTTGCCCACAAAGACGGGCAAGAGCTTCCTGCATGGCCCTAGCAAGTCCATCTATCCAGTTGTTCTCTCTAATGGTGAACTAAATTCCCTCTGAGGTGGGGGCTTCAATATTTCCTCGAAGACTTGCAACAATCAGCCATTGTAATTCCTCTCCTTCCTGATTGTTGAGCTGAGCTCCGAAGAACTCGGGGTGCGGGTGCTCTAGAAGTTCCGAAAGATGCTCCAAGTCACGCTCAAAGATGAGATCTCCTCCATTCCCCAACTGATAGAACTTGCTATACTTCACGTCCATCTATAATAATATAGGATGAGTAAGTTAGTAGAGTGATCAAGTGTGTCAAATTTTATGTAAGTTTGCAAGAATTTTTTGAGGACATAGATTTTCATGAAAGAATCTGAGTGGTAAGAATAAGAATAAGTTTTCATAAATACTCACTTGTTTTGTTTTAAAACTAAGTTTTTGATTCAAACGTCCATTCTAAACTAGGGTCTCCTATGGTCAGGATGCCTCTGATACCAACTTGTCAACACCCGGATTTTCAATCCTAGATGCCTGTTATGCCATACATCGCAATCCCAGGATTACCATTTTTGCGAGACATAAAGGATTAGATATCACAGTACATCATCCATTACAAACCATACATAAGGTCTTACAACAAATAAAGGATCTCATGATCTAGTCTTAATACAAATCAAGTAGCGGAATAACGTAATAATAACGGTAGCATGGGCGAAGCTCCATCTTCATGGTCACAGGAAATGCTGATGATGGGAGATGATCCTAGTTGTCGTAACCTTCCTACGGTCCGTCCTCCTGATAGTCCTCTTCATAGTCTGGCAACGGGAATAGCCAGGGACAAAGCCATGAGTACTCTTTAAGTACTCGCAAACTAAAACTAACAAGTGAAGTGGTTTTGAGTAGGAAGTACTAGGCTCTAGGTTGTTTTGAAAAAAGCCAGTTTTATCTCTAACTGAGTTCACAAGCAAAGAAATCTAGTTGAAAGTTTTATAACACCTAAGTGGTAACTTGAGTTTCACTTTCACAACTCTATTGTGGTCAAGTCAAAGCCTTGATTCACTTCACAAGTCCTTTTGAAAACATATAACGACGGAACAATACGGCCACTCCAACTGTCCATAACCGTAGACACGGCTATTCGAATAGTTTGACACTCTGCAGAGGTGGTACACTTTCACCACAATATTCGATACATCCGTCAGGAACAATTTTGAATTCACCATACTCAGTATGCCTATAATCAATCCTAGCCTTTCAATTACACGTCCTAATATAGGCACCTCTCCTATGAGTTTGGCCTCCCAACCATGACAAACTGTCATCTTGGGAACTGCACATGTGGATAATTTTCACAAGGTAGCCTCAGCTCAAACCTTGGCCGCAAGGGAACCCATACTAAGGAATATAAACTTCCAGTCAAGCCCTACCGAAATTTCGGGTATTGTGGTTGTACGGTAAAATTGGAATGGTATCGCATCCAGACAACCATCAGTTTTATAAAGGGCCGAGGCTCATGCCTTAACATTTTCATCATCAAAATCATCTGGTGTTCCAGAACACATGTCAAAATATTTCATTAGAATGACTCATCATTCTAAGGTTTTCATAACCATTTTCACCAAGTAGTCCCATCTAATGTGATAAAGTTTTATACTTTGAACTAGCATCTACAAGTGGGGGTAAACACTAATGAGGGGTGGTAATCAAGTGTGAAGTATCTAAGTTCAATCTCATGTCTTAGGATGATCAAGATTATCTAACTTGGGTCAAGTTTTATGCTCTTTATGCTACCTTTAAACATTTTTGTAAAATCAACAAGTCACTAAGTAAACCAAACTAAAGAGCTTTGATAAAGAAATAAAATAACTAAGCTTGCAATTAAAACTAGGATTGGGAATCAAGTGGTGTAATCTTGCAAGTAGAACTTGCATGGTTTTAGCTTAGCTTGCTAAAATAATAGCTTGCTAAGTAGGTAACTTGCAAGTGTTAGCTTGCCAAGTCAACTTGTAGTATTAGGCTTGCATAATTGCAAGTATAAGCTTGCTAGGATAGCTTGCCTTGAGTAGTGCAGTGGTTGAAGTTCTCCTCGGCTTCTTCCTCGTAGTAGTCTCCTTCCTCCTCATATCCTTGTTCGATACTAGCGTCTATAAATAAATACGAAGTACACAATCACCAAACAATTCTTAACTAATTCTATTTATTACACAAAGGCTCACACTAGATGATCTAGCATCATCATTATCATTAGAAAGATTAAAGCACTTATCTTATTTATTTTAGGAAAGTAATTTTTACTCATTGAAAAACTACTTAAGATTTAATATTCTCCAACTAAAACATGGGATCATGTGGACACATGTCATCACCACATATTTCAGTACTTGGTAATGTGATTTAAAGTGGTTTCACAATTTAATAAGGTTTAACCTTTTTATTTTAATTAAATAAAGTGACTAGAAATGCCTATGGGGCATTCTTTTATTGCTTATCCAATATTTCTGCAAGTAAACCTAGATATTTTTATATATTCATAAAGGTCCTGCTAAATGTGATTTTTGAGAGTTTGAATCAACTCAAAAGCTTTTGTGATTGAATTTTGAAAAATGTTTGAATGCAGAAAAGCTTCTGCCTCGTTATTTTTACTATAGGTGATCTACAATTCCATTTGATTTGAATCCAATGGGCTTGGATTAAGAATTCCAGTAGCTTTCTAACAAAATTGGTTCAGTGAATCGACCTGGGTTGATTTTTGAATCTAGGTATAGAACTAAGTTTGAAACTAAATGGAAAAACCTAAATTCAAACTACTGGGTCGTGCGGGAGTGTAACTGGGCCAGCCCACGGTGCACAGCGCACGCGCGGGTGGGTTTAAGTGGATGTCCCCACCAGTCAGCGAGACAGGGGGTGCGAAGCGGTACATGTCAATCTAAACCACACGATCAACATCTAATCGAACGGCTATGACTTATCATCTCCGTCGGGCTACGCCGGCGAGACAGAACCCTAGCGTGGCCAGTGGGGGCGTGTGAGGCTCACTGGGGCTCAGGCGAGGGTCGACGATGGGGCGAATGACGAAGTCGATGATGGCGAACCTCCTGGTACCGGTGGCTTCTCCTGGGGCGGCTCCAATCGCTGGCTCCTATTATCCTCCTCCGCGGCAGACTCCGGTGAAATTCCGGCGACTGCTGCTCGCCTTGCTCCGGGGATGAGGAGGGGTGGTTCTGAGAGAGAGGGGAGTGTGTTAGTGTGAAGAAATTGAACAGGGGTGGCCTCTATTTATAGTGCCAAGAGGGGACCAAAGGGCGCGGGTGGAGCTCGTCGTGGTCGTCGGCACAGCGAGCTAACGGCCTGGGCGACGGTAGGGGGCGATGTTGTGCTCCCTGGCGAAGCTCAATGGCATGGTTGTGAGGCGTGGGGCGATGCGAGATGGTCGGAACGCTGCGGTGCTCTGGGAGGGTCCGACGGAAGTTTTAATGGCGCACAGGCTCTCCTGGACGCGTGGCGGCGAACGGGCATGTCTGCGGGGTTGCTGGGTTGGTGGTTATCACGCACGCAAGCGGCGGGGGCGGCGCGCGGTCTCTGCTCGTGTGTCATGTGCGGCGCTCTAGCACGCTCTCAGCATGCTCGCAGAGAGGCTGGGCATGCTCGAGATGAGTGGTTCAGGGGCTGGCAAGGCTTGGGCACTGGACAGGGGGTGGCGATGGACGGTGGCTTGTGTCCCAGACAAGGTGGCTAGTCTTGGTGTGGCTCCTAGCATGCTGTCGACCATGGGGTGGAAAGTTGAGCTCGGCCCGCTCACCATTGATGACCTTGCCCAGCTTACAGTGAGCTAAAGCTTGTTTAAATGAGCTAAATTGTCAACACCCGAATTTTTAATCCCAGATGCCTGTTATACCATACATCGCAATCCCAGGATTACCATTTTTGCGAGACATAACAGAATTGGATACCATAGTACATCATCCATTACAAACCATACATAAGGTCTTACACAAATAAGGATCTCATGATCCAGTTCTGAATACAACTCAAGCAGCGGAAATACGTAATAATAACGGTAGCGTAGGCGAAGCTCCATCTTCGGGGTCACAGGCAATGCTGACGATGGGAGATGATCCTAGTTGTCGTAACCTTCCTGGGGTCCATCCTCCTGGTACTCCTCTTCATAGTCTGGCCATGGGAATAGCCAGGGACAAAGCCATGAGTACTCTTTAAGTACTCGCAAACTAATACTAACAAGGGAAAGGGTTTTTGTAATAGGACACACTAAGCTCTAGGGTTGTTTTGCAGAAGCCATATTTACCTCTACTAAGTTTAGAAACGAAGAAAGCTAGTTGAAGTTTTATAACACCGAAGTGGAAACTTGTATTTCATATCACAACTCTGTTGTGGCCAAGTCAAAATCTCAATCCATTTCACAAGTCATTTTGAAAACATCTGACGGGGGAACAGTATGGCCACTCCAACTGTCCATAACCGCGGATGCGGCTATTCGAATAGTTTGACACTCTGCAGAGATTGTACACTTTCACCACAACATTCGATACATCCGTCAGGAACAAATCCTGAATTCACCATACTCAGTATGCGGATAATCAATCCTAACCTTTCAATTACACGCCATAGTATAAGCACCTCTCCTGTGAGTTTGGCCTCCCAACCATGACCAACTGTCATCTTGGGTACTGCACAGGTGGACAATCTTCACAAGGTAGCCTCAGCTCAGACCTTGGCCGTGAGGGAACTAATACTAAGGTATATAAGTTTCCATTCAAGCCCTACCCAATTTTCGGGTATTGTGGTTGTACGGTAAAATTGGAATGGTATCGCATCCAGACAACCATCAGTTTTATAAAGGGCTAAGGCTCATGCCTCAACATTTTCATCACCAAAAATCATCTGGTGTTCGGAAACACATGTACAAAACATTTCAATAGAATGATCCATCATTCCAAGGTTTTCATAACTATTTTCACCAAGTATACCCATCTAAAGTTGATCAAGTTTTATGCTTAGCAATAGCATCTACAAGTGGGGGTAAGTACTAATGAGGGGTGGTAAACTAGTGGAGTTTTACTAAGTTCAATCTCATGCCTTGGGATGACATAAAGATTATCTAGCTTAGGCCAAGTTTTATGCTCTTTATGCAACCTTCAATTATCTTTCTAGAATCTACAATTCACTTAAGTAAGCTCTAAGTACTATCTTTGATAAAGAAATAAAGTATAAAGCTTGTAAGCAAAACTAGGATTGGGTATCATCAAATGTATCTAACCAAGCATGCTTAGTGTATTGCATAGGTTATTTAACTCTCACAATTGCAAGTGTTAGCTTGCACATTCAACTAGTAGTATTAGGCTTGCTAAGTTAATATCTTGCAAGTATTGGCTTGCATAGGTAAAGTATCTTGCAAGCGTTAGCTTGCCTTGTGCAGAGCAGTGGTTGAAGTTCTCCTCGGTTTCTTCTTCGTAGTATCCTCCTTCTTCCTCGTATCCTTGGTCGGTACTAGCGTCTATAAATAAATACGAGGTACACAATCACCAAACAATACTTAACTACTTTCAATCATCACACAAAAGGGTTCTATATATGGTCTAGCATCATCACTAACATTACAAAATTAAAGCTTGGTTTAATTTCTTTTATTTTTAGAAAAGTAATTTCTACTCATTGAAAAACTACTTAAGATTTAATATTCTCCAAACCAAACATGGGATCATGTTGACACATGTCATCACCACATATTTCAGTTCATGGGAATGTGATTTAAGGTGGTGTCACAATTTAATAAGATTTAACCTTTTATTTTTAATTAAATAAAGTGACTAGAAATGCCTATGTGGCATTCTTTTATTACTTGAACATTATTTCTATAAGTAAACCTATATATTTTTATATATTCTGAAAGATATGATCAAATGTGATTTTTGAGAGTTGGAATCAACTCAAAAGCTATTATGGTTTAAATTTGAAAAATGTTTGAATGCAGAAAAGGTTCTGCCTTGTTATTTTTACTAAGGTTGATCTATAGATTCAAATGATTTGAATCCAACAGGCTTGGATTCAGCATTTCTAGACCGTTCTAACAAAATTGGTTTCATTCAATTTGGTTCACTGAATCGATCTGGGTTGATTTTTGAAACTAGGTATAGAACTGTGTTTGAATGAAAATGGAAAAATCCAAATTCAAACGAGTGGGCTGCGCGGGAACTGCTAATGGGCCGGCCTGCTATGCATAGCGCTTACGCAGGCTGGTTAAGTTGCTGTCCCCACGCGTCAGTGAGACGGGGGGGTGCGAAGCGGTACGGGGCAACGTGGTGCGTTGGATCAAGTTCTAATCCAACGGCTCTGGTTCATCGTCCATGTCGGGCAGCGCCGGCGAGACAGAACCCTAACGCGGCAGGTGGGGGTCGTGGGAGGATCACCGGGGCTCAGGAGAGGGTCGTCGAGACGGGGGAACGACAAAGTCGACGACGACGAACCTCCTGGTACCGGCAGCTTCTCCTGGGACGGCTCCAATCGATGGCTTCCTTCTTCTCCAGCAGCGGCGGGATCCGGCCAAATTCTAGCGATGTGCTGCTCGCCTTGCTCCGGGAACGGGGTAGAATGATCAGTGAGGAGAGAGGAGTGATATGGTGTGCTCAATTCGGCTCGGGGTCGTCTCCTTTTATAGGCTCGAGGGTGAGACCGAACGGGATGGGCAGGCGACGGTGGCGACATGGCTACGGGCTGCTAGAGGCATGGCCGAGGGTGACGATCGATCGGTGGTCTCCTGGCGATGCTCTAAGGTGTAAATGCGCTTGTAGGGGCGGTGGCAAACGGTCGGGGACGCTCGATGATCTGCGAGGCAGAGGCGGCATCTTCGACGGCAAGCGGTGGCTACGGGGTACGGGCGGTGCAATGGGCATGTCTGGCGGTCTCCTGGGATGGTGGGGAGCATGTTGGCGGGCGGCGAGGGCTCGAGTTGGTCTGGTTAAATGGGAACGGCGCGTGCTCTGCGGCGAGGGTCGGCATGGTCGACAGCGGCACGGGCGCGGCGTTCCTGGAGGGTCTGGCTGTTGTCTGCGAGGCAGGGCTGGTCGAGAGGGGGTGGTGAGGCATGGGCTATCTCCCAGACAAGGTTGGCACGGCTAGTGCTGCTTGTAGCTTGCTGTCCACACTGGGGTGACCATGGTGCTCTCGGCTGTTCACCATTGATGACATTGGTGAGCTCACGGTGGTGCTAGTGATTAGTTAAGTTTGTTAGATGATCTACTAAGGCTAGTGGTGTCTAGAGAGGGAACAAGTTAGGCCAAAACACTGCTCAAAATAGTGTTTGTGATTTTGTTGATCTGAATCTGCAAGGTGTTTGATGAAATGGCCGCATGAATTCAAGTTTTGAATTTTGCAAAGATTTTTGGTGGGTGTGCTAGGCATGTGCTGGTGAGTCTGTAGATGCTTGGGTTTTGAAAGTTGAGCTTGTTTGAGTGGTTTTTGAAAAAGTGGGATCTTCCCATATGAAATAGATTCAATTTTAAACTGTCATTTAAACTATGCATTTGAATGTTTCTGGATGATCACAAGGTGGGCCTTGATACTCTATTATGAGTACTATCAATGGGTGCAAAGATCCAAACAGGTTTCTGTTAAGTTCTGAAAGTTAGAGATAGCCAAAGTAGGGATGGGAGTTAATTTGGCCAAAGTGACCATTCCCTTATTTTGTTTGTTTTGATTTATTTGTCTTTGGGAAAAGTGTGGGGATTATTTAGATGATGTTTATTTCACATAAGAATCATTTTACAAGCAAAGAAACACATAATCATGGCAACTCAAAAGAATCCGAATTTCAATACACACACATATGCATGCATGCTTTCATATTTTTAATTGGAAAAGTTTTTGTTAATCCTAAATTTTTATGATTAGATTTTGATGATCCAAGTTTCATATTTTTGGGATGTTACATAAATGATCTACTAAGAGGGTGCTGTGAGCTAGAGAGGGAACAAGGTTGGCCAAATCACTGCTCACTATAGTGTTTTGTGTTTGTTTGTTTTCTGTTTGCAAGGTGTTTGATGAAATGGCCGAAAGAGATTTGAATTTGAATTTTTGGTTCAAACTTGGTGGGTGTACTAGTCACATACTAGGTAGTCTCTGGTCAGTTGGTTTTGTCAAGGTGCATTGGTTTGGTTGGGTTTTGAGAATTGGTGATCTTCACATATGAACTAGATTCAATTTTGAATTGTCATTTGAATCAAGTTGCCAAATATTTCTGTGATTTTGATAGGTGGGCTTGGGTTCATTTTTACTTGGTCTAGAAAGAGGTGAAAATAAATGGAATTGTTTCTGTTTGAAATCTTGGACTAGCAACACTTAAAGTGGTCTAGTGAGCAAGATTGGCAAAAATGACCATTTGCTTATTTATTTTTTCTTATTTTCTCTTGATTTGTTTCTACTTGGATTTGATTTAGATGATGTTGTTTTCATCTTTAAACCAATACTTGCTATTCACAACAATCACACAAGTCCATTCATGCATTCATACAATCATCACATACACACATGCATTCATAGGATTTTAATTAACCAAAGTTTTTGTTAACCCTAATTTTGATGATTTGAACTTGATAATCTTGACTAATAGTTTTGGGATGTTACAATTATGATATAAAATATTTATCCAAAATGGACGTATCAACTCCCCCCAAGCTTAGGCCTCGCTTGTCCCCAAGAAAAAACTAAGCTCAGTAAACATGTCCACAGGTTTATGGAGTAAAGTGTCGATAAAAAGAATACGGACAAGAAGCATCACACTTACCAATACACAACTCATAGTAGAAAGCAACTCACCATTATATAACTTAACTTGCAACTAGTATGGGAGTCACAATAAAGATGCATAAAGACAAATCATAATTGGTAATGGCAAACTTTGTTCTTGGTTAGAGAATAGTTGACAAATCATATAGTTTTCAAGCAAAGCTTTTTGTAAGGAAGTTCATAACATGAGTTCTTTTTCTCAAACATCAAAGGCTTTTCACAATGATGGATTTCAAAGTAATATTCATTCATATAAGAGTTTTGTGCAAAACAAAGAAGATAAGGAACATGATTGAATAAATCATCATATGAATGATTGAGACACAACAACTCAAGTGCTTGCTGGAGGTAGAAAGGAATAGGTTTACTGACTCAACTAGGAAGTAAAAGAAAGGCCCTTCGCAGAGGGAAGCAGGGATTTCAAGTTCATAAAGATCTTCTAGAAGATTATGGTACTTACTAGCTTTGAGCTCTCATTACCCCTATCATAAGCATCTTGAGGTGATTAAGGTTAAAGTGAACTAATATGGAGTATATGCTTGACGAAGTATAAGTTGGCAATCTCATGTCCCTTGAGTACGAGGGTCGTTCCTCATGCTACTCAACTTTAGTTACTGGTAAGTTCTTGTCATAGTAAATACATGTGTATCATAGAGAACCGCCAATGGGGTACCCCTTGCATATGATACATGAGCTATCCCATATCAAAATGACAAGGCAACAGACAATGAATATCTCAACATTCTTCTTATTTACCATGGGAAAATGGTTCTTTTTTCTTCTTTCCTCTTTTCTCTTACTCATATCTATCTTTTTATATAATAAGAATGCTTCATAGATTGCTCACTATGGTTATGCTGCAAGTTTCCACCATGATTAGGCATGGCTTAGGCTAGTGGCCTAGGCGTTTCTCTAACACATATACATAACTCCATGGACTTACAAGCTCCCCTTTTATTTCACACCGACGACATCCATAAACAAAAGAGCATGATATCAACTGGGTAGATATTTACAGGTGTAGAAAGTGTTGCCCATGACAGCATGGTTCTGCTAATTCCAACTTATAAGTGCTAGCATATACAACATAGATGTCACAATGGTTCAAGTTTATTAAGGGCAGGAAAAATAAGGTGCGCCATCAAGTTCGTGAGAGCTTTACTAACTTGTTTTGACATAACAAAAGAATTTTTAATTTTAAAGGTAGATGAAGTTTGAGAATTTACTTGGAATAGCAATAATGCTAATAGGTAGATATGGTGGACACAGATGGCATAGGTTTTTGGTTTGAAGGATTGGATGCACAAGAAGTATTCCCTCTCAATACAGGTTTTTGGCTAGCAAGGCTGTGTAACAAGCAAAAGAGTTGAAGGAAACAAGCAAACATACAAGTGATAAAGTCAAACATGCAATCTTCCTTGAAGACACAAAAGATCTTAACTAAAGAATACTAAGCTTATGAGCCATTCAAGAAAGAGAGAAAATTAATTAAAATACTTGCAAGTGCTTTTCTCTTTTCCTTTCAAACCTCAAAAAGTGTTGCTGCTGACTAGAGCTTGGTTTGCCAAAACCAATTTATATTTAATTGATGCTCCCAAAGTGATACCAATACTAATCAACAGGATCAATCATATAATAGAGATTGCAAACTAAAATAAGAAGTACAAAAAGTAAATGATGAAACTTCTCATTAATATTCCATAAAGGCACTCACACCAAGGGATACATAGATAACCAACTAAAGGAGAGATACTTCCACAATGCATACCATCCTATAAGATAACTTCTCTGATCATGATATGACTCTACTAAAAAGGTAAAAAGGTGAAAGATAATGATGTGATACCGCGGCACTCCCCAAGCTTGGAACAAGCCAATGGGATGACGAATTACTCCTTCGGTGGTGGTGTTCCCTTGATAAGATTTTCAATCAGCTCCCTCAAATCTATAATCCCAGTCCTTGTTATTCTTTCCCCACTCTTCATCCTTAGAGTGTTCTTTCCATGCATGGTTAGAACGAGGCATATCCCAACTAGAGGGCAACTTCCCTTTGAGCAAACTTTGGAATTGATGCTCATGTATAAGAGTATGGAAGGGGTTCTTGGTGCGTGGAGGAAGTGACCGTGGAGAAAGGTAATGACGCGGAGTTTTACCTCGTGTAGACATCCGTGCTGTCCTCCTGAGCTTGATAGGTTTTGTCACCACTCCAATGCTCTCAACGATAGCGTGGGTGTCCGGATGCTTGTCTTCCTTCACTTCTTCCTCATCCTCAACCAAGATATCCTCCTCCTTCTTGGGGCCTTGAGGATCATCTTCCACAGGATTCTTGCCCTTGTCGTTGGCGGAGACCATGATGCCTCTAAACTTCGAGAATATTTCCTGACAGAAACATATCGAAAAGAAAACATGACGAGAACATGATATACGAACCTCGGGGGGTCCAGGTGATTATATATTATGAAGTTTTACGACATATGGAAGGTACTAGGCAAAAACGGGACGAAGACGGGCTCCGGGGTGGTCACAACCCCTCGTGGCGCGGCTAGGCAGGGCCCACGCCTGGGGGGTGTGGGCCACCCGGGCTCCGTTTCCTCCCCTATTTCGACTCATTACTTTCCGTATGGAATAAAAACAGCAAAAATATAAAAATAAAAGTTTTCCGCGAACCTTTAATTTCTAGCACTTTTACCTATTCGAAGAGGAACTCTGCAGATTCCTTCTCTCCGATACCTGAAAGTTCCTTTCATACAAAGCTCAACACAATCTTTATTACCAACATTAGTCAAAGCAAAACAATAAACCTTTGGGTTCAAATTTCAAGTGAAATTCATCAAAACAAAAGCTACTGTAGCAACTCCTTTCAAAAACCTAGAAAGAATCTAAAAGGAAGTTGATTTTAAGAGGCATATGCAAATGAGGGCAGAAATCTGTCAAAACAGACCACCAGGTAAAGATTGATTTTTTCGAAAATCTTCTGTTGCTCAAATCAAAAAGTGAAAATCTAACGAAAGTTGGATAACAACTTGGGGCACAGGCACCGAAACTTACAACCCCATCCGATGTACTGAGATCTTTCACAAAGTTTTACAATGCAACACAAAAATTTGTCCCAGGACAGCAACTCCTCTATTTCTCAAAAGAGGTTGATCTTGACTCAAAAACCAAACAAAAAGGATAAGGAGCAGTTATTATAGGTAATAACTTCCAAGAATCAAAGAAACAAAAACCCAAAGCAAACTAATATAGGTTGTCTCCCAAAAGCTATTTCTTTATAGCCATTAAGATGGGCATAATAATTTCAATGATGCTCACATAGGAGATATGGATTTGAAATTAAATAGAGCATCAATAAGCAAATATCCAATACATTTAAGTCTGACCCACTTCCTATGCAAGGGAGTTTTATGAGAAAAAAATTTATTGAAACAAAAGGCCACTAGCATAGGAAGACAAAACAAGTGTAACTTCCAAGCTTTCAACATAAAGAGGGGAAACTTAATATTATTGAGATGCATAAAACCATGTTTCCCTCTCTCATAATAAATTTTAGTAGCACTTTGAATAAAGTTTACAATATAACTATCACAAGAAACATTCTTATCATTAGAATGAGCATACTTAGAATCATCAAAAAGAGTTCTAAGGTCATAAACTGAATCAATAGAAGCAAGTTGTTCAACTCTAAAATCTTCATTAGGCAATTCATTTTCATAAGGAGCTTTAAAAAACTTGGAAAAATTAAACTCATAAGATTCTCCATCAAACTTAGTTAAAACTTTCTCCTTCTTACAATCTACAATAGATCCACAAGTGTTCAAGAAAGGTCTAACAAAAATGATAGGACAAGTTTTACTAGCTGCTAAACCAAGCACTAGAAAATCCGCAGGATACTTAATCTTACCCCAAAGTGACATGGTTATACCCCACGGGTCCACTACATCAGCATATACGGTCCATCCCAAGGAAGGCCCACTACGAGATACACGGCCCATGGAGTTTTCAGGTGTCCAAGCCCATGACGACTTCGGATCCTTGGAAAGCAAGACTAGAATAGATAGAATTTTGAAGGGTGTCAACCCTAATCTGTAACCGACTCGACCTATGCCCGAGACCTGCCTATCTATATAAAGGCCAGGAGGGCGCGGCGAGAAGGATATCTCAACTCACCGCATACACACCTCACACCAGATTGCATATGTGCACCCCTGTACTTTTTGGTTCCGTCGTAATCAAGAGCAGACAAGCAGGAGTAGGGTTTTCCCTTCGGGGGCCTGAACCTAGGTAAACATCATGTCCCCGTGTTGCTTGTCTGTTAACCGTTACGCGATCTCCAGCATCCCCATCTTCTCCAAAACCCAAGCTCATAACAATGGGCATTGACGAGATCGAACCTCGTCAATTGGCGCCATCCGTGGGGATCGGGGGCGCTGATTGTGCGATCGTGACGGTCCCAACCAAAGCAATCTACAACTCCTAGACAGAGAACCACCTCCTCTTCGGCGCTTTCGACTTCACCTCCCACTCGCCAGCCACCATGGACTTCGAGCCCGTAGGCGACGGGCTCGAGATTCTGTTCGGGAGCTTCTGCTTCCAGGTGGGACAGACTGGCACTCTCTGCCTCCCAGAGCGGGTGCCACTACCATCCATCAGGCCCTCCTCATGGGCCCCGCATCCCAGCGTACTACGCACGACGACGCTGACAGATGAGTCATATGACAGCAGCAGCTGCAACTCAGATCTGTGCGGACCCCCATCGGACAAGGGAACCTACGGCTCCAGATCCGAAAGCTGCGGCAGCAGTGATCCAACCCGCGGGCGCTATCAGTGCGTCGTGGTCCTACAAGGGGAAGTGGAACAACCACCAGGTTTGTGTGCCCACGTACTGCCACCAAATCCACCGCCCAACCCGCAGGCTGCGAACGGAGGAAACGGGGGACAACCATCTCTCCAGTCGAACGAAGGCGATGCTGCCGCCTACCAGAGGATCAACCTCAACGAGGATGGATGCCGCCAGGCACGTGAAGCCGTGGCGGGCAACAAGATCCTACCCGTGAATGCTTCACGGGACCTGATGATGGCATATCACCTGCTTCTCATCGGTGAGCACAACAGGCAGGTGAAACAGCAGGAGGAGCTCGAAAAACGCAAGCAAGCAGTCGCGGAGTCCAGTGTACGACGAGCTGCGTTCTCCGCCGCTGGCGGCTCCAGCTCACACGGCAACAACGCCAACAAGCATCGCTCTCGCACATAGCACATGGACCCCGCCGCACGTCGCGAGGTCACCAGAACCCTCAAAACGTCCTTCATGGCGATGGACGCCAACGGCGTTGTTACGCCGAAAACACCACAGGCTGCAATCATGGCAGCCACCACTTATCTCGCGTCTCACCCGCCTCCGGCGAATGACCCGAAGATGGCCATGCACAAGTCCGCACTAGCCGGACTTGGGCTCATCGGAGTTGCGCTCCACGATGAGGCTCATGCGGAGCTAAAAAAGAAGGCTGGGGTCAGATTTGATCGCAGCCCCGCGCCCTCATCTGAGGAGGACGAGCACGATCTACCTTGACGTCGCAAGAGCCCAAGACGTCGCAGCATCAACTATGACACTCGAAGTGATCTTGCCCAGCGCAAGGTCGACAAGGCGCACGCCAAATGCGCGTGCTCAATTGAGTTCGAGGAAGAAGACGACGGAGAACTTTGCGGAGCCAGATGCTTCAGCAGATCCGTTCGGCGCACATAGTTGTCGAAAAATTTCAAGC
This sequence comes from Avena sativa, assembly GCA_916181665.1. Classification (NCBI taxonomy): domain Eukaryota; kingdom Viridiplantae; phylum Streptophyta; class Magnoliopsida; order Poales; family Poaceae; genus Avena; species Avena sativa. The sequence continues at coordinate 260,501,092 of OV702284.1, read as the reverse complement.
TTCCTTCGGAGACTCCGAAGTTCAATGGGACACAGGACCCGAAATCCTGGCTCAACGATCACCTGTCATCCGTCAAGCTGCACGGTGGTAACAGGAACACCGCCCTGCAATGCCGTTAGCTGCAGTTGATAGGCGCAACTCAAATCTGGCTCAGCAGCCTATCTTCAGGCTCCATCCGAAGCTGGGAGGAGCTGGCATATAGTTTCATCCGAAACTTTAAGGGCACCAGCAAGAGGCCAGCCTCGATAGAGGAGTTACGAGCCTGCACTCAACGAACGGGTGAATACATTCGCTCGTACATACTACACTGGTCTAATATCAAGAATTCCTCGGCGCACATCTCCGAGGAGAGGACGATCGACGCCTTCAAGGACGGTGTCAACCGTCCAGACTTCAAGGAGGAACTTGGGAGCATCAAGCCCAAGATGCTGGACCACCTCATGGACATCGCCAATAGGTGGGCAGATGGCGAGGACTCCCTCCACCAAACACATCTGGATGGCGAGGATGACTACGGCCGCAGGCGCGAACGCCGTAGCAAGCGAAGATCACGCGTCTACGACGACCGCGACGGACCCAACATGGTTGCGGCTGTCTACGCCGACCGTCGCAACGACAACAACCGTAGCAGCGGAGGATACCACGGAGGACACCTCGCACAGACGTGGAAACGCCGCAACCGCGACGACGAGACCTCGGCATACGACAAATTTTCGGGCCCCTGCACCATCCACTTCTACATCGATAAGAAGGATGGCAAAAAGAAGGCCAGCCACATGCTAAAGGATTGCCGAGAGTTCTAGAAACTCAGCGAGGGTCTCACCCAGATGCGACGTCGGATCTGACCCACGGAGCCGCACCAGGTGACATTGCCCATGGAGCCCCTCCACCACCACCCGTGGGACCTCCGAATCCAGCAATCGCACCCATGCAAAACAATGGGATAAATGGGTAGCCAGCACCAAAAGGGTCCCTGATGATCCAAAAGGGGCGCCCAACAAATAGGGTGCAAAAGAAGATCACTCGCCAAGTCAGCCTGGTTGTGACCGCTTTGCCTGCCATCCCTGAGTACCTTAGCGGCTCAGAGTCCTACATCACATTCAGTTGATCGGATCACCCCCGCCAGATCCCTCGCCCAGGTCATGCTGCCCTGGTGCTGGAGGCACAGATCGGAGGATTCGAAATGAGTCGCTCCTTCATGGACGGCGGCAGCGGCATCAACCTGATGTTCGCTAGCACCCTAGCAGCAATGCGGATCCTGCTATGCAGCCTGGAACAATATGATACAACGTTCCACGTCATTGTCCCAGGGAAGAGCATATACCCCCTAGGAAAGATATGGCTCGACGTCATCTTCAGAAAGCCCAACAAATTCACGTGCGAACGGCTAGAGTTCGAGGTAGTGGACTGGCCATCGCCGTACCACGCCATCCTCGGGCGCGTGGCATTCGCAAGATTCTTGGCAGTACCGCACTACGCGTACCTGCAACTTAAGATGCCAAGACCCAGGGCATCATTACCATACAAGGCAGCTTTACCCGCTCTGACCATTGCGACAGAGATTTCAACAGAATCTCCGAATAGTTCGGTATGCAAGAGGAGCTCACGAGGCTTTGTGAGGTAACAGACAACGGGGCACCCCCAGTCTCCAGGCAAAACGCACCCAACATGTCGTTTGACTTAGCATTCAACATGAAAAAGGTGCAGGTCCACCCAACGGACGCCTCCAAGACGACGCTGATCACCAACGACCTCAGCCCCACATAGGAAAGCACGCTCGTCGAATTCCTTCATGAGCGCTGGGAAATCATCGCCTGGTGTCCTGCGGACATGCCAGGAGTTCCCAAGGAATTCGCCGAGTATGCACTCAACGTGTTTCCGGACGCCAAGCCCGTCAAACAGTCCATCCAACGATTATCCGAGCCACGAGCCGAATCCGTCGGAGTCGAAGTCAACAGACTGCTCGACGCCGACTTCATTTGGGAGATCAAAGAGAGCGAGTGGCTAGCCAACAATGTGCTAGTCCCTAAAAAAGATACGGACATCCTGCGGATGTGCGTGGACTTAACGTCGCTCAACAAACATTGTCCCAAGGACCACTTCCCCTACCGCAAATCGATCAGATCATCGATTCAACTACAGGTTGCGAGAAACTGTCGTTCCTCGATACCTACTCAGGCTACAACCAGATTCGACTGAAGGTCGAAGACCAGGAGAAAACAGCATTCATCACACCATTCAGAGTATTCTGCTACAACACCATGCCCTTCAGGCTGAAGAATGCAGGCGCCACGTACCAGAGGTGCATGTTGGCGTGCCTGAAAATCTAGATCAGTCGAAATATCCAAGTCTATGTCGATGACATAGTCATCAAAACAAGGGAATCCAAGAAATTGATCGACGATCTCCGCGAGACGTTCGATAACCTTGATCACTACAAGATCAAGCTGAATCCAGAAAAGTGCACCTTCGGCGTGCCATCTGGCCAATTACTTGGCTACTTCATCTCCCAGCGAGGGATCGAGGCGAACCCGAAGAAAATCCGGGCCATACTGACCATGGAGAAGCCGAAGAACCTCAAAGGTGTCCAGCAGCTAGCTGGACGAGTCGCGGCGCTGAGCAGATTCATCAGCCGCATGGGTGAGAAGGCCCTGCCCTTCTACCAACTGCTATGCAAATCCGACAAGTTCGAGTGGACGCTCGAAGCAGACAACGCATTCGAAGATCTGAAGCGACTGCTCTCCACCTCGCCTGTCCTGGTCACGCCAAAGGAACGCGAGCCTGTACTGCTATACATAGCAGCCACACATCAAGTGGTAAGCACCGTACTCGTGGTCGAACGACCCGAAGAAGGCTAGACCCATGGGGTCCAACGCCCAATTTACTACCTCAGCGAGGTACTGACGCCAACAAAACAGAGGTACCCTCACTACCAAAAGCTCGCCTACGGCGTGTTCATGATGGCTCGTTGGCTGGGCCACTACTTCCAGGAGCATCAGATAATGGTCGTCAATGAGGCGCCACTCTCCAACATCTTGAACAACCCCAAAGCGATGGGGCGCGTAGCCCTGTGGGGCATCGAGCTCTCCCCTCTAGACATAGTCTACGAGCGGCGTAAAGCGATAAAATCTCAGGTCCTCCCTGACTTCGTCGTCCACTGGATGGAGCTCCAACTGCCGGACACCCCGGACATGACACAATCATGGACGATGCACTTCGACGGCTCCAAGTATGTGGCTGGAGCAGGAGTTGGCGTCATACTAACGTCCCTGCAAGGCGATAAGATGAAATACATCCTTCGGATGAAATTTCGTGCCTCCAACAACGAGGCCGAATACGAGGCCCTCATCCACGGCATGAGGATGGCCAAGATCTGCGGCGCAATGCGCCTAGTCATCTACGGTGACTCGAACCTTGTCGTCTAGCAAACGATGAATGAGTGCGATGCACACGCCGCCAACATGATCAGGTACCGCGCGCTATACAACTCACTCGAAGGATACTTTGATGGCTGCGAGCTTCTCCACGTTGGAAGGGAAAGCAACTAAGGAGCGGATAGACTCGCCAACATCGGCTCCACTTGCACACGGGTGCCACCAGGTGTGTTCCTCGAACAAATCTGCTCTATCAAAAGAAAATTCCCCAAGGGATCACCCGAAGAAGCAGAGGACTCGGGGACTGCGCCACCCGAAGGGCAGAAAGGACCCGAAAAGCTCAACACAGAGGTCGAGGTTGTCAGCCTGATGCAGGTCATGGCAATCGAAGAAACATGGACACAGTCGTACCTTCGATACCTGATAAACAGAGAACTGCCTGATGACCCGACAAATGCCTGGCGCATACCTCGCCGGTCTAAGGCCTTCACCATCATCAATGGCGAGCTATACAAGTGCATATTTCGGGTGTACTCCAATGGTGCGTCACCATCGGTGATGGCAAAACCATCCTCCAAGACATCCATGAGGGCATCTGCGGCCATCATGTGGGCAGCCGCGCCCTCGTCGCCAAAGCTCTGCGAGCTGGATTCTACTGGCCAACGGCCATGAACGATGCTAAGAACATCATCCAAAGGTGCAACGGCTGCCAAAGGTTCGCAGACCAACCACACGCACCAGGGTCGGATCTTAGGCCCATACCCCTGGCCTGGCCCTTCGCCCAATGGGGCCTCGACATGATTGGCAAACTGCCCAAATCTTCGAAAGGAGGCCACATCTACCTCCTGGTCGCAGTCGACAAGTTTACCAAGTGGGTCGAGGCCATGCCTGTCACCAACCAAAAAGGCAAAATGGCAGTCAAGTTCTTCGAGTCCATAGTCTACAGGTTCGGCGTGCCACACAACATCATCACGGACAACGGCTCGAACTTCATCTCAAAAGAATTCTGGGACTTCTGCGAAGGCCTTGTCATCAAGATATCATACGCCTCTATGGCGCACCCGCAGACCAGTGGGAAATTCGAAAAGGCCAATGGCCTCGTAGGTGCTGGCATCAAGAAACGCCTGCTCAGCCCACTCGAAAGACTTGCGGGAGCCTGGACAGAGGAACTACCCTCCGTCCTCTGGAGCCTCCGCACAACGCCAAACAGCTCAACGGGCTACGCTTCATTCTTCATGGTGCATGGAACCGAAGCCGTGCTACCTGTAGAAGTACGCTATAAATCCCCACGGGTCGTTTCCTATAGTGAAGCCAAATCATCGGCCGCACTCGAAGATGCTGTCGACACACTCGATGAGGCATGCGACATTGCTGCAGCCCGCTCAGCAGTCTACCAGCAAAGCCTTCACAACTACCACAGCCGCCGGCTGCACCCAAGGTCCTTCGTCGAAGGAGACCTCGTCCTGCGAATCAAGCAAGAGCGACCGAAGAAGCTCGAATCACCCTGGGAGGGACCCTAGATCGTGACCGAAATCATCCCAGGTGGCGCCTACCGCCTCAAGGACGTCAAGTCAGGAGTCACATACTCCAACCCATGCAACGTTTCACAATTGCGACGCTTCTACCCCTAGCTACCTCTTTACTTTCAATAAGGCTACTCAGCCAAACAATGTACCTCCTCGATTACGATATGAATAAAAGCTAAGTACCCAGCTCAAAAAATCTCTTTTACCTTGCAATTACTTTCCGTTACAAAACACTTAGGGGCTCCGCTCCACCTCACGACTTCGTCGACTGACAATAACACATGCAAACCTGAGTAGCTGACCGCGTCAGGCTAACGAAAAGGGCATGCATACAACAAAAGCACTACGTGCTAACACAAATAAACTCTATAAAAAGGGCATAACTAGCCCACTCGAAGTATATACAAATTTTACATCTATATTTTTACAGGGCCTATCTGTTATGAAGAATCATACGCGCCTGATGCTCAAAGAGATCCACGATCTCTTCGGCATGCTGCCTCATTGCTGCGTAATGCGGGCGCATATCCCAAAGGCTACCATCTTGTCGAATGGTCGGCCCATGAGCTATAGCCGCAAGGTCAACATCAGGGCGGTGCAGCCGAACGAGCGAAAGGGCAGCCTTCACCCCCGCAACAAGCTGGTGCCGCACCAACTCCCTCACGCGACCCACGTCTTGAAACTTCGATAGCAAGCCCCAAAGAGTGGAAGGTGCCTCGTCCAGGGGGAACATGACATACAGAATCAACGACAAGGACGTTTTCGCCTGCTTCAGCACCCGCAAAACTTGATGCACACGATCCTGCAACGTCGCAAGAACGGTGGCTCGGTCACGGTCCATCCAGAAGAAGCCGCCAGCTTCCAAGTCTTGTTGGGTCAGACAGTTGATCTGAACTACAACACGCTCATTTTCCTCCCTCGGGACAAGATTGGCACCTGCAGAACAATCAGAGTAAGGTGACACGGAAGCAAAGCGCATTCGAAGACAAGCAGCAGCTCAAGAAAACTTACACTACAGCTGCTCGACCAACTGCCATAGCTCCCCCATCAGATACTCCTCCCTGGCGGTAGCTCGCTCTGCCTTCGACTTCCACACATCCGCGTGGCCTCGAACGCCAAGGATCTCCTTCTCTAGGCCGCGGGCACAATCATGAAGAAAAACAAGCTGTGACGCATCATCCAGGGATGGTCGCGGCTGATGGACAGTCTAAGTACTCACGGGAGCCTCACCTGATGGACCCTAAAGGCAGGCAAGTAAGAGTATGAACAACACGATTCATTGACAATAGCTCGAAGCATCATTTATATACATCAAAAACCCACTGCGTGGAACAAGGAAATTGTTCGACAAATATTACAACAAAAGAAGAAGAAAAGTTATCCTAGCTACAACAGATCTAGGCGCCCGCATCCAGGGTAGCCTCGGAGCCAGAGTGCCTGCTCCTAGCTTCTCCCTGCTGCTTCGCCGCATAGTCCGCCAGCAGGTCGATAAGCTTCGGACCATACCGCTTACAGCGAGAGGCGAAGAGAGCAAAGGCTACCTCGGAGCCGTCTGGAGCTGTTGGCATCTGGGAAGTGATATGCGGAAGATCCAGCTCCGCTCCAGATGCCATAGCCATGGCTAGACCCATGGAGGCGCCGATGCCCTTCTGATTGCGCTTGTAGGCCGCAGGGGCACCCTCTGACAACGCATCTGCCAGAGAATCAACGTCCTCAAGGGCAGCACCCTTGGGAATGATCTCCTTGTAGAAACGCTGGAGGACCTCCTTGGCCTTAGCAAGGGAACCAGCAGCAGTGCCGCAACGATCTTCGACCGCTGTGGTGGCATCTTCCAGAGCGCTCCCGTGCTCCAAGGCACTATGATCAAACGCAATGCCCGAGGCATCTAGCGCAAAAGAAGAATAGGAAGGCGTCGAATAAGCACATAAAGAAAGAGCAGTCAAAAAATCCAAAAACCAATTTGAACGCAAGACACTTACCGGAGAAGGCCTTGGCCGCAGCCATCAGCTTCTCAACCACCTCCTTCTAGCGCGCAGCCGTAACAGTTGTGATCTGCTCCTCGCGATCCGAAGCCTCCCGCTACAGGCGCTCCTTGGCCTCGGCAGCATCGGCCAACTCCTGCTATAGGCGCTCCTTCGCCTCCATGGCGTCAGCAGCATGTTTCTCCGCGCGACCAAGACTCTTTTGAAGAGCATCCAGTCGGCGAAAGAGCGGCATTATTCTCATCTACAAAAGCATCAAGAACAACCATGAGCAACAAAGGATACATTCAGGCAACAAATGAAAAAGACAAGAACAAGTATGACACGTACCTCGAAGTTGCTGCATGCTGGCCTCTAGTGCCAGATGCTGCTGGACAAGTAGGTTGGCACTGCGCAAAAAAGGTTGCGAGAGGAAACAAAAGTATCACAAGAAGAAATTGGGGGCTGTGCCCATAAACGAGCAAAACATCGAACAACATGACACGAAAAAGGCTCGGGGGCTTCCCCCAGGACACATGGAAAGTAACTTACATGCTCAGACGGGGACTCCGAAGGTCTGGGTGCAGTCTTCTACGCGAAGATCACTCGAGCCTCCTGCGGAGAGGGGTTCGAAACATCGCCTGCAGAGTTGTCCACCGTCTGAGAAGGAGGGGCCGGCGGCTTCGACTCCCCTATGGTATCCTGAGCGCCCTCACTAAGAGAACCCTCTGAGGAGTGGCTGCATGGACAATTTTTATCAAGGCAAGAAGAAAAGGTGCACAGACAAAGTACAAAACGAAAGCATCAAAAAATTACTTACGAGTCAATGTCGCTCAAGTTGAAGACGGGCGACGCCTTCTCCTTCTTCTTCTTATTAGACGGCGGCTGCGGGCCACTGCCCATAGGGGCACAGCCAGAAACTGTGCGGAAGAAGCACCGTCATCCTCACTATGGCGCAGGAGGAAGGACAGGTCCCTTGGCGTTGGCGAAGTCGAGGCATCCGAAGACTCGCTCGAGCTCCGTGCACGCTTTTGGGTGTCCCCTCGCTCCCCTCGGGGGCTTCATGAGTTGGCGACTATGCCGGTGGAAGCTTAGACTCGGAGTCTACAACTTCGTTGTGCGGCGCAATCAGAAACTTCTCGGGAAGTGGAGGCACCATGCCAGCCATCTTGAACTCCTGCACAAACAAGACATCAAGGATCAGTACAAGCAATCATAAAGAGAAGCACTCGAAAAAGGCGCGACATGCATCTACACCTGCGGAACTGGTTTCGTGGCTCTGAAGGGGGGGCGTCAACGACTTCCTCGAAAGGTCCTCCTCGGACTTGTACTTCAGCAATAGCCGAAGAACCCTATCGAGGTCGCCTCGGGACAACTCCTCGGCTGAGACCCTCGTCGGGTCGTTGCGGCCAGTGTAAAGAAACATCGGATGCGCCCTCGCCTGGAGCGGCTGCACCCGACGTTTGAGAAAGGTGCGGATAATATCCACACCATTGACCTCCTTCCCAGGCTCCATATGGAGCGCCTCCACTCGACGGTAGAGCTCCTCCACCTCCGCCACCTTGCCCTCCAGGATATGGTTCTTCCAGGAGCGCTTTGGGACAATCTCCTGGGAGGAGTCGAAGGGAGCAAGGCCAAAGACTTGCCTGTCCACTGTGGAGTCGCGGATATAAAACCACTTCTTCAGACAGTATTGGACGGACTCAGACATAGAGAAATAAAAGAAAAGAACATTAGATCGTATGGAAATGACGTAGCCGCCAAGCGGGTAGGCCTCGCCGGTGTCGGATTGCCTCTTCACGGAATAGAGCTTTCGGAAGAGGCCAAAGTGAGGCTCGATACCGATCCAGCACTCACAAAAGGTAATGAAGCAGGCGATGTGGAGAACAGAATTTGGTGAGAGATGGTGGAGTTGGATGCCATAGAAAAAGAGAAGTCCACGAAGAAACTCGTGGACTAGGAGAGACAAGCCACGAAGAATGAAAGCGACAAACATCACCCGAAACCCTACGGGTGGACGGGGAATTACCTCATCACCAGGCAGCACCGTCGCCTCTGCGTCCTGCGGGATTAGTCCCGCATCCCGCAGCTTGCGCAGGTCCGCCGCACGCGCCTCAGTGCGCCTCCAGCTGCCATCAGTGATGCGTGGAGCACCGGCAACCTTCTTGCCCATGCGGCGGTGCTCGAACCCGCTCAGACTGACGTTTTCTTCGACTTCACCATTGCGGAGCATCGTCGACGGTGGTGCATGCGCAGAAATGAAGAAGGGAAAGAACGGAGAATGTCCAGCGCGCGCAAGGAAGAGCTCGTGAAAACAGGAGCAATGGAGAGAGCAAATGGCAAAGGGTGAAAAACAAATCACCATTTTCCCCACGATTATAAGGATGAGGACGATGAGCAGGAACCGTTCATCCAGAAGCCCTAACGTCAGGAATAGATCCAACTGTCTATGTGTCAATATAGGAACGAACCGTCGCCCGCATGTTGTCCACTTTGCACGGAAAACAAGGAGACACCGTAACTCTCGCCACGTCGCGCATGACTAGTCAAATCCAAGTCACGAAGTGGGACTCACGCTCATCCTATCACGTCACCTCTGACGCCGCGGACGATTGAGGTCACCGATTGTCAGCAATGACGTCATCTAAAAGCACGCTAGCAACGGCTGGAAATATTCGGATGGTAATCAAGTACTTATTCGAATCTATGATTCGAACAACTACTCGGGGGCTACTCCTATCAAGAGCGCTGGCCGCGCACCCTAAAGAAGAATGAAGAACAACAGTTCTTGAACTTTGAGTCCTACGTCGAGTCTACGACTCCACTAGGGACTCGGGGGCTACTCCCATAGGGAGGACTGATCAAGCATCCAAATTTTTTGTGTCCAACGGACCTGAAGCTCAATCAACTGAACTAAAATCTCTGCTCGAGTCTACAACTCGAACAGACACTCAGGGGCTACTCCCATAGGGAGCTCTGTCCGCGCACCCTATGAATTCTTCGACTGCGATCCTTCGGATCAAACACGACAAAACCTTTTTATCGCAACTTTTCCCAAATCGACGCTGAGTGAGAAGCATCCTCCTTGGCCACCCGAAACACCTCCGCGGTGATAAAATTTCAGATGTTGTGTCTACGACACAAAGATAAGACCTACATACATCATCTGATGGCCTGGTAACGCACCTGACTACACTCTGCCAGAAAATACCATGTCAACAGACATGATGAAAATCCTAACGGACGCGTTGGGTATATCACTCGAAATATCACTAGGATTCGACTCATATAAGACCTCAGCAGCCTGGGTTGAATCACATCAGCATCCGTTCCAAATTCGAGTCCAGGGACTCGAATTTGATGAAGATCGTGTTGTTTTGTCCTATGACTTTTATCTGGCCCTGATCCGTCAGGAGAGTCAGGCACACGCATCAACAATCCCTGTGAACTAAACATTTGCCCTTACAAACAGGTCAAAACTGCACCCGGAAAAAGAAAGAGTCTTTAGTCGAATCTACGACTCGACTAAACACTCAGGGGATACTGACATGGTTATACCCCACGGGTCCATTACATTAGCATATACGGTCCAGCCCAAGGAAGGCCCACTACGATATACACGGCCCATGGAGTTTTCGGGTGTCCAAGCCCATGACGACTTTGGATCCTTGGAGAGCAAGACTAGAATAGATAGAATTTTCAAGGGTGTCAACCCTAATCTGTAACCGACTCGACCTATGCCTGGGACCTGCCTATCTATATAATGGCCAGGAGGGCGCGGCGAGAAGGATCTCTCAACTCATCGCATACACACCTCACGCCAGATTGCATCTGCGCACCCCTGTACTTCTCGGTTCAGCCGTAATCAAGAGCATACAAGAAGGAGTGGGGTTTTCCCTCCGGGGTCCTAAACCTGGGTAAACCTCGTGTCCCCGTGTTGCTTGTCTGTTAACCGTTATGCGATCTCTAGCATCCCCATCTTCTCGAAAACCCAAGCTCATAACAATGGGCAGTGACGAGATCGAACCTCGTCACAAAGGACTTCCACATCTCTTACAATGCCAATTGGACAGACTGTATCTCTATTAGCAAGGTGAATAACCACATCAATGTCCTCAAGTTCACAAGGACCAACTCCATGCATAATTTCTCAGTAAATCTCATAAGAATAGAACTAGAACTAGCACCAATATCGCATAAACCATAATAGCAATGATCACCAATTCTAACAGAAAGCACAGGGACACTAGCTTTTCTAGCTTTAATAGGATGATATAAAATATTAGAAGCATCTTCATAGAAGATAATGTGCCCATCTTCTATATTTTTAGTGAGAAGATCTTTCACCATGGCTACTATAGGTTCAATATTTATTTGTTCATCAAGTAACAACTTTCTTTGTACTTTTGCTAACCACATTAGCTACAATAGAATGTTCCTTTACCTTAGTAGGGAAAGGTAGTTTCTCAAAATAAGGTTTAGGCAAAACATGATCAACAGTACAAGCTTCAATGTTTCTAGCAGGAGCATGATTAACAACATCTTTATAAGATGCATGGTACTTGTTCCACTTATTTTTAGGGAATTCAATATAAGAGGCAAAGTCCTTAAAGCAATTGGCAATACTTTGAGAATCAATACCATACTTAGTACTAATATCATGAAAGTCATCAGTTCCAATAAAATATTTAATGCATTCATAATCATAATTTATACCTCCTTGGGTTCTTCCTTTGTCATTCTCCCATGCTTCGGTGTTTTCTTGAATATGGTCTATAAGATCCCATTTAGCTTCTTCCTTCATACGTGTGAATGATCCAGCACAAGAAGCATCTAATAAATCTTTATCATGAAGAGAAAGCCCTGTATAAAATTTGTTGATAATAATATTGTTAGGGAGTTCATGAATAGGACATTTAAGAATTAGTAACTTCAATCTCCCCCAAGCTTGGGATGTACTCTCTCCATCACGAGGCCAAAAGTTATATATTTGATTCCTATCCTTATGAATCTCATAGGGAGGATGGAATTTAGATTAAAAGAGAGGCACAATTTCCTCCCATTCCATAGATTGTCCATTCTTCAGCAGCTTATACCATTCCTCAGCTCTTCTTTTCAATGATATAGAGAGTAACTTCTTCTTAACTTGTTCGGTTGTGATACCTGCACACTTAAACAGCCCGAATAATTCATGGATAAAAAGCAAATGATCACCAGGATGGACAGTTCCATCCCTAAAATAATAATTATCCATAACACGTTCAACAATTCTTGTAGGTATCTTAAAAGGATCTATCTCAACAAGTCGTGGCTCATCTACTACCCTAGCGGTGGTAGTAGCTTTCCCAAATAGGAAACCAAGTGGGTTATCCATATTGGAAACAAAGTAACAAACAGAAATAAAAACAATACTCACAGTAGAAGTTCCCTCTACAAGTTCCACTCTTCAATAGCACTTCACTCCATGGCAACAGCGCCAGAAAATAGTCTTGATGACCCACAAGTATAGGAGGTGTATCGCCAGAAATTTCATCAAAACGCCGCTTTTTCTATCAGAATCCTGACTCCGGCAGTCCATCCTCCAAGAATCATCCAACATACAAAAATAGATGAAATAACATAAGTATCACCTCTTAATATGAAATATATCAATGAATAGAAGTACATTATGATATAAAATAGTGATGCAAAATGGACGTATCAAGATGTTCTACGTCTCCTCCTTGACCTCGTCCCATGAGCAGCTCCCCCTTGCACGGCTCGTCCAAGTGCTACAGCTGCAACACCTCCGAGGTATACACACGTACGGGGTGGAAGCGTTAGACGCCGGACTGCTAGGTCCGCGCGTGCAACACAGGCGTGAGGAGTGGCGGCTAGCTGGAATGCTCAACCCTGGTCAGCTCGCCCCACCCTCTCTTATATAGGCGTTCTGATATGTCCAATTTGCATCACCATTCTATATCATAATTTGCCTCTATTCGTTGATATATTTCGTATTAAGAGGTGTTACTTATATATTTTCATCTATTTTCGCATGTTGGATGATTCTTGGAGGATGAACTGCCAGATTTAGGATTCTAATGGAAAAAGCGGTGTTTTGATGTGTAACGTCCCAAAATATTGAACAATGATTATCAAATTCCAATCACCAAAATTAGGGTTAACAAAAACTTTTGTTAATCAAATCATTAGGAATGCATGTGTGTGTGTGATGATTGTATGAATGCATGAATGGACTTGTGTGATTGATCTAAGTAGCAAGGAATGGATTAAAGATGAAAACAACATCATCTAAAACATTTCCAAGCAGAAACAAATCAAGAGAAAATCAAAAACAAAACAAATAAGCAAATGGTCATTTTTGCCAATCTTGCTCACTAGGCCATTTTGAGTATTTCTAGTCCAAGATTTCAAACACAAACTTTTCCATTTCTTTTTACCCCTTGCTAAACCAAGGAAAAGTGAATCAAAGCCCACCTTTCAAACTTACAGAAACATTTGGCAACTTGATTCAAATCACAATTCAAAATTGAATCTGATTCATATGTGAAGATCCCACATTTTCAAAACCCAACCAAACCAGTGCACCTTGACCTTTCCAACTATCTAGAGACTCCCTAGTATGTAACCAACACACCCTCCAAGTTTGAATCCAAAATTCAAATTTGAATCTCTTGCGGCCATTTCATCAAACACCTTGTAATCAACAAACAAACAAACATCAAACACTATTAGGAGCAGTGATTTTGGCCTAACTTGTTCCCTCTTTGCTTCACAGCAAGCTATTAGTAGATCATCTAGCCCATTTAACAAGTCTTAGCACCACTGTGAGCTTGCCATAGCCATCAATGGTGACCATGCCGAGCCTAACTTTCCACCCCCATGTCGACAGCAAGCTAGGAGAAGCACCAAGCCTAGCAAGCATGTCTGGGACACTCTCCACTGTCCATCACCACCCCTGTCCAAGCCTCGAGCACAGCCAGCCCCTGGACCACACAGCCCAAGCATTCCAAGCCTCTTTGCGAGCGAGCCGGGAGCGCACCAGAGCGCCAACCTCGACACACGCCCACAGACCGCGCGTCGCCCTCGTCGTGTGCAAGCAGGATCGCCAGAACCCCAGCAACACCACAAACACGCCCGTTCACCACCGCGCGGACCGTAGACGCTGTGCGCCATTAAAACCACCGTCGGACCCGCTCAGAGTGTCGCGACGTTCCGACCATTTTGCACCACCCCACGCCGCATGACCCTGCCGTTGAGCTTTGCCAGGGAGCACAACACCACCCCTATCGTCGCCCATGCCATTAGCCCACTGTGCCGACGACTACGACAAGCTCCACCCGCGCCCGTCGGTCCCCTTCATGTACTATAAAAGGAGACCACCCCCGCTCGATTTCTTCACACCATCTCAATCCCCTCTCTCTCAGAATCACCCCACCTCACTCTCGGAGCAAGGCGAGCACTAGGTGGCCGGAAATTCACCGGATTCCGCCGCTGCAGAGGAGGAGAGGCGCCGTCGATTGGAGCCGCCCCAGGAGGAGCTGCTGGTACCAGGAGGATCATCGTCGTCGACTTCGTCGTTCGCCCCCATCGCCGACCATCGCCTGAGCCCCGATGAGCCTCCGACGACCCCCACTGTCCGCTCTAGGGTTCGGTCACGCCGGCGTTGCCCGACGTAGACGATGAACCACAGCCGTTCTTAATCGTGCGGTCCACACCCCCCCATACCGCTTCGCACCCCTCTTTCTCATGGACGAGTGGGGACAGCCACTTAACCAGCCCCCGCACGCGCTGTGCGTAGTGGCCGGCCCAGTTAACATCCCGCGCGACCCAGTAATTGAAATTTAGGTTTATTCTTTTAGTTTCAAACTTAGTTCTGTACATAGATTCAAAAATCAACCCAGCTCGATTCACTAAACCAAATTGCATGAATCAAATTTTGTTAGAAATACTGAAATGCTTAATCCAAGCCCGTTGGATTCAAACCATTTAGATTTGTAGATCACCCATGGTAAAAATAACAAGGCAGAAGCTTTTCTACATTCAAACAATTTTCAAAATTCAACCATGAAAGCTTTTGAGTTGATTCCAACTCTCAAAAATCACATTTAACAAGACCTTTCAGAATATATAAAAATATCTAGGTTTACTTGCAGAAATAATGGTCAAGTAATAAAAGAACGCCCCATAGGCATTTCTAGTCACTTTAATTAATTAAAATAAAAAGGTTAAACCTTATTAAATTGTGACACCACTTTAAATCACATTCCCATCTACTGAAATATGTGGTGATGACATGTGTCAACATGATCCCATGTTTTAGTTGGAGAATATTAAATCTTAAGTAGTTTGTCAATGAGTAGAAATTACTTTTCCAAATAAAATATTAAAACCTTGCCTTAATGTTTGTAATGTTTGTGATGATAATAGATCATCTAGTGAAAACCCTGGTGTGATAAGTAAGAGTAGTTAAGTATTGTTTGGGGATTGTGTACCTCGTATTTATTTATAGACGCTAGTACTGACCAAGGATACGAGGAGGAAGGAGGATACTACGAGGAAGAAGCCGAGGAGAACTTCAACCACTGCTCTGCACAAGGCAAGCCTAATACTACCAGTTGACTTGGCAAGCTAACACTTGCAAGTTACCTTACCTATGCAAGCTACTGACTAAGCAAGCTAACACTTGCAACTATGAAAGTTAGATAACCTATGCAATGCATTAAGCATGCTTGGTTAGATACATTTGATGATACACAATCCTAGTTTTACTTGCAAGATTAGTATTTTATTTATTTATCAAAGCTTTTATTTGAGTTTACTTAGTGAATTGTAGATGTTAGAAAGATATTTAAATGTATCATAAAGAGCATAAAACTTGGACTAAGATAGATAATCTTGATGTCATCATGAGGCATGAGATTGAACTTAGATAATTCCCACTTGGTTACCACCCATCATTAGTGTTTACCCCCCACTTGTAGATGCTAGTGCTAAGCATAAAACTGGATCACTTTAGATGGGAATACTTGGTAAAAATGGTTATGAAAACCTTATAATGATGAGTCATTCTACTGAAATGTTTTGCCATGTGTTCTTGAACATCAGATGATTTTGATGATGAAAATGTTAAGGCATGAGCCTTAGCCCTTTATAAAACTGATGGTTGTCTGGATGAGATACCATTCCAATTTTATCGTACAACCACAATACCCGAAAATTGGGTAGGGCTTGACTGGAAATTTATATACCTTAGTATGGGTTCCCTTGCGGCCAAGGTTTGAGCTGAGGCTACCTTGTGAAGATTGTCCACCTGTGCAGTTCCCAAGATGACAGTTGGTCATGGTTGGGAGGCCAAAATCATAGGAGAGGTGCCTATACTAGGGCGTATAATTGAAAGGTTAGGATTGATTATCCGCATACTGAGTATGGTGAATTCAGGATTGTTCCTGACGGATGTATCGAATGTTGTGGTGAAAGTGTACAATCTCTCTAGAGTGTCAAACTATTCGAATAGCCGCGTCCACGGTTATGGACAGTTGGAGTGGCCATAGTGTTCCGTCGTTAGATGTTTTCAAAAAGGACTTGTGAAATGATTCATGACTTTGACTTGACCACAACAGGGTTGTGATAGGAAATTCAAGTTCCTACTTAGGTGTTATGAAACTTTCAACTAGCTTTCTTTGCTTCTGAACTTAGTTAAAGTAAACCTGGCTTTTTGCAAAACAACCCTAGATCTTAGTATGTCCTACTCAAAACCCCTTCACTTGTTAGTACTAGGTTGCGAGTACTTAAAGAGTACTCATGGCTTTGTCCCTGGCTATTCCCGTGGCCAAACTATGAAGAGGAGTATCAGGAAGACGGATAGTAGGAAGGTTACGACAACTAGGATCATCTCCCATCGTCAGCATTGCCTGTGACCGTGAATATGGAGTTCCGCCTACGCTATCATTATTATTACGTTATTCCGCTGCTTGAATTGTATTAATACTGGATCATGAGATCCTTATTTGTTGTAAGACCTTATGTATGGTTTGTAATGGATGATGTACTGTGACATCCAATCTGTTATGTCTCGCAAAAATGGTAATCTTGGGATTGCGATGTATGGCATAACATGCATCTAGGATTAAAAATCCGGGTGTTGACAAGTTGGTATCAGAGCCATCCTGACCATAGGAGACCCTAGTTTAGAATGGACGTTTGAATCAAAAACTTAGTTTCAAAACCAAAGAAAGTGAGTATTTATGAAAACTTATTCTCATTCTTACCACTTAGACTCTTTCATGAAAATTCATGTTCCTCAAAAAAAAAATCTTGCAAACTTACATTAAATTTGACACACTTGATCACTCTACTAACTTACTCATCCTATATTCGTATAGATGGACGTGAAGTACAGCAAGTTCTATCAGTTGGGCAATGGAGGAGACCTCATCTTTGAGCGTGACTTGGACCAGCTTTCGGAACTTCTAGAGCGTCCGCACCCCGAGTTCTTTGGAGCTCAGCTCAATGATCAGGAAGGAGAGGATTTGAAGTGGCTAGTTGTTGCAAGTCTCCGAGGAAAGATTGAATCCCCCACCTCAGAGGGAATTCAGTTCATCTTGAGAGAGAACAACTGGCTCGATGGACTTGCTAGGGCCATGCAGGAAGCTCTTGCCTGTCTGTGTGGGCAGAGTATCAATCAGATCAAGGTACCCGCTTTGAGTTCTGCCCAAGGCGTGATGTTATGGGACAACCACTAGAGGCACCATATCACCCTGAGTTGCAGAAACAAGTGGACCACCTCAAATTCATGATGTATGACCGGCAGAAGGAGTTGGACAATGCCCGTTCCTACGCCAACCACAAGTACTCCATTGCCGCCAAGAAGGATCAGACCATTGCCATGCTAGTGAAGGATCGCCAGTCTCGTCACCGTCAGCTCGACAAGAAGGAGCGCATCATTGCCTATCTTCGCCACCGGATCACAGATTTGGAGGAGACCATTCACGAGAGAGACATGCAGCTGGAGGAGAGGGAGAATGCAGGGGAAGATCTTCATGGATATCCCTACTCCTATGTCAGTGACGATGATGACTTTCTGGAGGATCAGGCCATGGACTTCTTCACCAATGAGGATGACTTCGCCTTCATCGATGATGATGATGATGATTATGATGATGATGATGAAGACACTGACTCCGAGGTGTAGTAGTACTTGAGCACTAGCGTTAGTGAATTGTATTCGGCCCCCCTATATTGTAGTTTCCCAGAATGGTTCTTAAAACCAACTGTTTTCTTTGTTGTGGTGTGTGTTTGTATCGTGAGTTATGAATGAATGAATGAAAAGCAAGTTGCTAGAAAAATCAGAGTTAAACTTCAAAACTTTTAAAAAACGAAACAAAACCCCTAAACCTTAGAAATTTCCCTCTTTTCTCATGATCTATCTCAATCTTCAGATGCCTCGCGGAGGAAGCAACTCATCCCCGGACCCGATGTTGCAAATCTTGCAAATGTTGGTTTCTGACCATGAACTTGAGAGAGTCGAACGTCAATCCAATTTAGCCACCCTTCAGCACATAGCCCAGATGGCCAATAACAACAACCAGGGTCATGGAAATCAGGACAACCATGGATCTAAGCTCAAGAATTTCCATAACACCAATCCACCCATTTTCACTAAGTCTGAAGAGCCCCTAGATGCAGATGATTGGCTGAAAACTATGGAGAACAACCTAGAGGTTGCAGGAGTCGAAGCTAACGAGAAGGTACTGTTTGCCACCCACTATCTGGTCGGAGATGCAAGAGCATGGTGGAACAGCGTTCGTGCCATGAATGGAGGCCAGATGATGACTTGGGAAGAGTTCAAAGTCAAGTTTAGAAGAACCCATGTGCCACCGGGTTTGCTCAAGAGGATGAGAGATGAATTCAGGGAACTAAAGCACAGGAGGATGACCGTAGTGAAATACCGTGACAAATTCTTGTCATTGGCTAGGTATGCACCAGATGAGATAGACACTGAAGCCAAGAAGAAGGAAATGTTCTTGAATGGCCTGCATGATGAGATGCAGACAGTGTTGGTCAATATCCCATTTGCTGATATTGAAGCCTTAGTTGACTCTGCCATTCAGATGGAAGGCAAGATTAACCAAGCTAATGAGAACCGCAAGCGTCGCATGATGCATTAGCCAGGAACTGACCATACATCAAAGTATCGCTCCAACCCATCTCCAGGATTTGCCCCAAGAACCAACAGACCCCCGCCCAACCGAGGAAACCCAAGGCCCGAGGACTAGAAGCAATGTTGTGCCTGTTGCAGCAAAGGAAAAGTCGCAAGTGACTTGTTATGAATGTGGAACCAAGGGTCACTATTCCAATGAGCGTCCCAAGAAGATTGCCGCAGCCCCCAATGCAAATGCCCTAGCTCAGCGGCAGCGTCGTGTTCAGCCTGGAAGGAGATTTGCCTAGGAAATTCACTCAACCGCAACGTCCGTCTCTTTCTCATGCATGTTGAAGAAGCCCAAGAAGCGCCAGATGTCGTGTTGGGTATGTTTTCTGTTAACTCAGTACTTGCAAAAGTGTTGTTTGATTCTGGAGCATCGCACTCATTTGTTACCGAAGAATTTGCATTCACTAGTAATATTCAACCCACCAAATTGAAGCATGTTATGATAGTTCAAATACCTGGTTCAACCACCAAAGCTAGACAAATTTGCAAGGCCATGCCTATCCGAATCCATGGCATAGATTTTTATGCTAATCTAATAGTACTCGGAACTAAAGGTTTGGAAGTAGTAATGGATTGGATGTCCAAACATAAAGGATTAATCGACTGTGCCAAGAAAGCCATAACCATGACCAGTACAGCCAGAATATCAGTAGAGCATGTATCTGAAACCTTGCCCCGTCAATTCAAATGCAACAAGAGTATAGCCCAACCAACCATTGACCAAGTCAGAATAGTCTGTGAATACCCTGATGTATTTCCAGATGTTTTGCCCGGTATGCCCCCAGATCGGGATATCGAGTTTATCATTGAACTAGTACCTGGAACCGGACCCATAGCCCAGAGACCATATAGTATAAACCTGTCTAAATTAGTGGAGCTGAAGAATCAACTGGATGCTATGCTAGAGATTGGATTGATTCAACCAAGTGCGTTGCCATGGAGATCACCTGTTTTATTTGTGGATAAGAAGGATGGAGGTAACCATTTATGTACGGATTATCGGAAGTTGAATGATGTCACCATCAAGAACAAGTACCCGTTGCCAAAGATAGAAGACCTGTTTGACTAGTTGACTGGTGCCAAAGTGTTTTCTAAGATTGATCTTAGAACTGGCTATCATCAACTCAAGATTCGCGCAGAGGATATTCCAAAGACTGTCTTTACCACCAGATATGGACTGTATGAGTACACTGTCATGTATTTTGGATTAACCAATGCCCCCGCTTATTTCATGAACCTCATGAATAAGATTTTTATGGACTTCCTGGATAAGTTTGTTGTTGTTTTCATTGATGACATTCTGATATATTCCAAATCAGAAGAAGAACAGGAGATACACCTAAGGACCATCCTTGGAACCCTTAGAGGAATTAGTTGTATGCCAAGTTTAGCAAATGTGAATTTTGGTTAAAGGAGGTATGATTCCTCGGACATATTTTATCAACCGGAGGAATTGCCGTTGACCCTGCAAAGGTGAAGGATGTTGAAGATTGGCAAGCCCCAACCACCCAAACCCAAGTTCGTGCATTTCTCGGATTAGCGGGATACTACCGCAAGTTCGTAGAAGGATTCTCGAGTATCGCCAGACCCATGACACAATTGTTCAAGAAGGATAAGAAGTTCGAATGGATAGACAAATGTGAAGCGAGTTTTCAGGAACTCCAGAGGAGATTGATTTCAGCCCCAATCTTGATCATGCCGGATATTACGAAGCCCTTTGATGTGCATTGTGACGCATCCAAGATCGGTCTCGGGTGTGTGTTGATGTAAGAAGGCAAAGTTATATCTTATCTATCCCGACAACTGAAGCAACATGAACAGAACTATCTTACTCATGACCTTGAACTAGCAGCCGTAGTTCTAGCCTTGAAGACATGGAGGCATTATCTGATGGGAAACCGTTGTGAGATTTATTTGGACCACAAGAGCCTGAAGTATATATTCACTCAGAATGAGATGAATATGAGGCAGAGAAGATGGATTGACCTAATCAAGGACTATGATCTATACATTCACTATCACCCCGGTAAAGCCAATGTGGTAGAAGATGCCCTTAGCAGATTGCCGTGTCGCTTGAACTCCATGATTCTGAAAGAGCAACCAAGCCTGCACAAGGAGATGGAAGATTTCATAATGGAATTAGTAAGCGAAGGATTTTTGGCTAGCATAGAACTTCAACCCACTTTGATCAGTCAGATCAAGGAGGCGTGGAAAGGAAATGCTAGTATCGACGGAATTAAACGTCGTATCGGTACAAGCAAAGTACCCGGATTCACTGAAGTTGAAGAAGGAGTTTTGTGGTACAAAGGACGTCTCTATGTACCAGCAGATTTAGAGCTGAAGGAAACTATCTTGAAGGAGGCCCATGATACTCTTTATTCTATCCACACCAGAGGAATAAAGATGTATCAGGATTTGAAGGAGCAATTTTGGTGGCATAAGATGAAGAGAGAAACCGGAAGCTATATCGCCAAGTGTGACATTTGTCAGAGAGTCAATGCGGGACATCAAAGACCTGCACAACTGTTGCAACCATTGCAGATTCTGGAATGGAAGTGGGATTCTGTTGGAATGGACTTTATCACCGGATTGCCTACATCTAGTAGGGGAAATGAGTCTATTTGGGTCTTAGTTGACAGATTGTCCAAGGTAGCCCACCTTTTACCAGTCAATACCACCTACCAAAGTTCCAAGCTAGCAGAGTTATACATCGCTAGAATTGTCAGTCTGCACGGAGTCCCCACGAACATCGTATCGGATCGAGGAACTCAATTTACCTTTAGATTTCTGAAGAAAGTCCAAGAAGGATTAGGAACCCGACTAGATTTTAGCACCGCGTATCACCCTTAAACCGATGGACAAACGGAGCGAGTAAATCAAATACTCGAAGATATGTTGAGAGCATGTGTGCTAGAGTATGGATCTAAATGGGAAGACTGTCTGCAGTTCGCATAATTGTCTTACAACAACAGTTATCAAGCTAGTTTGCAAATGGCCCCACTTGAATTCATGTATGGAAGAAAGTGTCTTACCCCCTTGAATTGGTCGGAAGTAGGAGAGAGTCAGATTTTTGGACCCGACATCCTACGAGAAGCAGAAGAGAAAGTGCACAAGATTCGTGAGCACCTCAAGACCGCCCAGTCAAGACAGAAGAGTTACGCCGACAAGAGACGTCGAGAACTCGCTTTCAATATCGGAGATTTTGTGTATCTCAAAGTGCCGCCTTTGAAAGGAATTCAGCGTTTCCAGCTCAAACGAAAGTTAGCCCCCAGATATATTGGACCTTTCAAGATTCTGAATCGTCGAGGAGAAGTATCGTATCAATTTGAACTACCAGAGGAGATGTCAGCTATGCATAATGTGTTCCATATATTGTTACTTCGCAAATGCCTTGAAGTTCCAGAGAATACTGAAGTTTTCAAGAACATTGATCACCGGACCATAGAGATCAACGATGACCTAACGTATCCTGAAGTACCCATCCGTATTTTGGAGGAAGCTTTCAGGACCACCAGGACCCGAAGTATCAAGTTTCTCAAGATTCAGTGGAGTAACCACACTGAAGAAGAAGCTACCTAGGAGCGAGCAAATCACATCAAGACGGAGTTTCCCGATCTTTTTAAATCCTAGTTTTCTTATTTCTTCTTTCTCAAATCTCGGGACGAGATTTTGTTTAAGGAGGGAAGGTTTGTAACATCCCAAAAATATTGAACAATGATTATCAAATTCCAATCACCAAAATGAGGGTTAACAAAAACTTTTGTTAATCAAATCATTATGAATGCATGTGTGTATGTGATAATTGTATGAATGCATGAATGGACTTGTGTGATTGATCTAAGTAGCAAGGAATGGATTAAATATGAAAACAACATCATCTAAAACATTTCCAAGGAGAAACAAATCAAGAGAAAATCAAAAACAAAACAAATAAGCAAATGGTCATTTTGGCCAATCTTGCTCACTAGGCAATTTTGAGTGTTTCTAGTCCAAGATTTCAAACAGAAACTTTTCCATTTATTTTCACCCCTTGCTAAACCAAGTAAAAGTGAATCAAAGCCCACCTTTCAAACTTATAGAAACATTTGGCACCTTGATTCAAATCACAATTCAAAATTGAATCTGATTCATATGTGAAGATCCCACATTTTTGAAACCCAACCAAACCAGTGCACCTTGACCTTTCCAACTAACCAGAGACTCTCTAGTATGTAACCAACACACCCACCAAGTTTGAATCCAAAATTCAAATTTGAATCTCTTGCGGCCATTTCATCAACACCTTGTAATCAACAAACAAACAAACAAACATCAAACACTATAAGGAGCAGTGATTTTGGCCTAACTTGTTCCCTCTCTGGTTCACAGCAAGCTATTAGTAGATCATCTAGCCCATTTAACAAGCCTTAGCACCACTGTGAGCTTGCCATAGCCATTAATGGTAACCATGTCGAGCCTAACTTACCACCCCCATGTCGACAGCAAGCTAGGAGAAGCACCAAGCATAGAAAGCATGTCTGGGAGACTCTCCACCGTCCATCGCCACCCCCTGTCCAAGCCTCGAGCACAGCCAGCCCCTGGACCACACAGCCCAAGCATGCTAAGCCTCTCTGCGAGCGAGCCGAGAGTGCACTAGAGCGACAACCTCGACACACGCCCACAGACCGCGCGCCGCCCTCGCCGCGTGCAAGCAGGATCGCCAGCACCCCAGCAACACCGAAGACACGCATGTTCGCCGACGCGCGGACCGTAGACGCTGTGCGCCATTAAAACCACCGTCGGACCCGCTCAGAGCGCCACGACGTTCCGACCGTTTCGCACCGCCCCACGCCGCGTGACCCTGCCGTTGAGCTTCACCCTATCGTCGCCCATTCCATTAGCCCACTGTGCCAACGACTACGACGGGCTCCACCCGCGCCCGTCGGTCCCCTTCATGCACTATAAAAGGAGACCACACCCGCTCGATGTCTTCACACCATCTCACTCCCCTCTCTCTCAGAAGCACCCCACCTCACTCCCGGAGCAAGGCAAGCACCAGGTGGATAGGCGCCGTCGATTGGAGCCGCCCCAGGAGGAGCTGCTGGTACCAGGAGGATCGCCGTCGTCGACTTCGTCGTTCGCCCCCGTAGCCGACCATCACCTGAGCCCTGATGAGCCTCCCACGACCCCCACTGGCCGCTCTAGGGTTCTGTCTCGCCGGCATTGCCCGACGTGGACGATGAACCACAGCCGTTCGATTAGAGCTTGATCGTGCGGTCCACATCCCCCATACCGCTTTGCAACCCTCTTTCTCACTGACGAGTTGGAACGGCTCATTAGATAACCTATGAAAGTTATATAACCTATGCAATGCATTAATCATGCTTGGTTAGATAGATTTGATGATACCCAATCCTATTTTTACTTGCAAGCTTAGTATTTTATTTATTTATCAAAGCTTTTATTTGAGTTTACTTAGTGACATGTAGATATTAGAAAGATATTTAAAGGTAGCATAAAGAGCATAAAACTTGGCCTAAGTTAGATAATCTTGATGTAATCCCGAGGCATGAGATTGAACTTAGCTAATTCCCACTTGGTTACCACTCATCATTAGTGTTTACCCCCCACTTGTAGATGCTAGTGCTAAGCATAAAACTGGATCACTTTAGATGGGAATACTTGGTAAAAATGGTTATGAAAACCTTAGAATGATGATTTATTCTACTGAAATGTTTTTCCATGTGTTCTTGAACATCAGATGATTTTGATGATGAAAATGTTAAGGCATGAGCCTTAGCCCTTTATAAAACTGATGGTTGTCTGGATGCGATACCATTCCAATTTTACCGTACAACCACAATACCCGAAAATTGGGTAGGGCTTGACTGGAAATTTATATACCTTAGTATGGGTTCCCTTGTGGCCAAGGTTTGAGATGAGGCTACCTTGTGAAGATTGTCCACCTGTGCAGTTCCCAAGATGACAGTTGGTCATGGTTGGGAGGCCAAACTCACAGGATAGGTGCCTATACTAGGGCGTGTAATTGAAAGGTTAGGATTGATTATCCGCATATTAAGTATGGTGAATTCAGGATTGTCCAGACAGATGTATCGAATGTTGTGGTGAAAGTGTACAATCTCTACAGAGTGTCAAACTATTCGAATAGCCGCGTCCGCGGTTATGGACAGTTGGAGTGGACATACTGTTCCGTCGTCAGATGTTTTCAAAAAGGACTTGTGAAATGATTCATGACTTTGACTTGACCACAACAGGGTTGTGACATGAAATTCAAGTTCCCACTTAGGTGTTACAAAACTTTCAACTAGCTTTCTTTGCTTATGAACTTAGTTAAGGTAAATTTGGCTTTTTGCAAAACAACCCTAGAGCTTAGTATGTCCTACTCAAAACCCCTTCACTTGTTAGTACTAGGTTGCGAGTACTTAAAGTGTACTCATGGCTTGTCCTTGGCTATTCCCGTGGCTAGACTATGAAGAGGAGTATCAGGAAGACGGACAGCGGGAAGGTTACGACAACTAGGATCATATCCCATCGTCAGCATTGCCTGTGACCGTGAAGATGGAGTTTCGTCTATGCTATCGTTATTATTATGTTATTCCGCTGCTTGAATTGTATTAAGACTGTATCATGAGATCCTTATTTGTTGTAAGACCTTATGTATGGTTTGTAATGGATGATGTATTGTGATATCCAATCTGTTATGTCTCGCAAAAATGGTAATCCTGGGATTGTGATGTATGGCATAACATGCATCTGGGATTAAAAATTCGGGTGTTGACATGATGCAATTTCGCGAAGATCTGAAAAATACCATAAAAACTATAGAAAATCCTATTTTCCTAGAAGACGAAGGATGCTAGAAGGGGAGGCAGAGTTGGGCCATAGGGGGCCCACACCCCAGGCGCGGGCTACCCTGGGCCGCGCCTATAGGGGGTGTGGCCACCCTGGCCCACCTCTTGCTCCCTGTTGGGCCACGTAGAGATAAAACAAAACTTTTTCCTCTAACGTGGTGATCCTAAGATCTAGATGAGGTAGAAGTCCACGAGGATTACCACTAGACGCGCGGTTGCGGATTACTGATGAAGCGCGTCAGTTGATGCAGTGCAGTCCTTGCGATATTGATCCAATCAACGATCGTCCAAGCGCTGATGATACAACGCCTCTGCTGGTGTCCACACGTATGAGGAGGCGTGCCGGAGGTGAACTGCTAGGTTCGGTACGACAGCTAGACTGCCATGGAATGACCTAACCGATCAACCACCTTGGGTTTCTGCACCCCTATATATAGGGGGTGAGCATGGGCTCCACTCACTTGTGGCCCATTCACTAAAGCTCATATAATATTACTCACCGTGAGTCCGACTCACTGACTCAGCCCAAATACGGCTCGGGTCCAACCCAACCAGATTTCTTGTTCAGATCCAATACGAACTTGCTCTCGCTCTTAAGTGTGTGACCCCGCAGGCTCATGGCTACTTGGACACGATTGGAGTCCAACTCTCAATCGATTAGTTGGTAGCGGCTCCTAGCAGAACGTGCCAACTCCCAAGTACCAAAGAGTGATGACGACTTGCCTTTCCAATGCAACTTGTGTCCGAGTCCCATTTGCCTCATGATATACCTTGTCAGACTATAGGCGAATATTTGTCATCCCTTAAATAGTCCGACTCTCTTATCGATCCGAGATAAGTGATTCATCCGACTAACTCTTAGCCGGTCGCCTCGGTTAACACTTAACCAAGTCGTACATGGCGATGCTTTCTGAATCATATCATCCGAGAGGGCCCAGAGAATATCTCTCCAAGCGGAGGGGCAAAATCCCATCTTGGTTATTCACATCACGCAGCTTGATTCTCAATCGTACCTAACTCTGCCTTTATAACTGCCCAGTTACGGATCAACATTTGACAGAACCTAAGTCGGTGATCCTCAACTCGGACTGTGCAACAACCTCAGGTCTAAGGATTACATTGATTGAGATATACAAATGACAACTTGTTCATTGTACCTCAATATGGGTCAATCCGACTCGCTAATCTCTTTAGTTGAATCCGTGTAAGTCGGAATAGCATCACCATGCCCATGACAAGTGGAACCGAGTCATCAAGCCGACTTTCACATTGGTCTAAGTTGTGTGACCAGCACAACCTCGATAACCAAGGCTATTTAGTACAAAAAACATGAATGTATAGTTCCACAACTGAATCACATATTCAATGATACACATCAGATGTTTATACAAGGACAACTTAATATCTTTATGAATACAATGGGAAATCTCATCATACATGATTGCCTCTAGGGCATATTCCCAACACTCCGCCCTCTCGCCTATATCTTCTCCTCGAAACCCTAATACAAGGGAGACGACCACAGAAAGATTCCGCTGCCTCTATGGGGCGGAAAACACCGAGAAAGAAAGAGCTCTCTGGCAGACAGATTTCTGCCAGGGAAATTCCTCCCCGGAGAGGGCAGATCGTCGCCATCAACACCGTCATCAAGCTAGACTTCATCGGGATCATCATCATCATCCACACCATCATCTCCACCGGCACCATCATCACCACTTCATCCCGCTGTAACAATTGTGTTGAATCTTGCACAGTTCTTAGGGGAAACTTTCCCGGTGTTGATTACTATTGTAGTTGAGGGTTGTGAGTGGAACCATTGAATTATTGTTTATGCTCAGATTGTTATCCATCATTATATCATCTCTGATCTTGATCCATATGATGTCTCGTGAGTAGTTCGTTTAGTTCTTGAGGACATGGGAGAAGTCATGTTGTTAGTAGTGGATTTGTGTTGAGATATTATTCAATGGTTTAATATTTAAGTTGTGGTGCTATTCTTCTAGTGGTGTCATGTGAACATCGACTACATGATACTTCACCATTTATGGGCCTAGGGGAATGCATTGTGTATTTGGCTACTAATTGTGGGGTTTCCAGAGTGACAGAAACGTGAACCCCCGATAGGAAACCTATGCAGAAGGGAGTGTAGGATCTCAGAGTTTAAGGCTGAGGTTAGGTTTATATCTTAATTGCTTCCTTGTAGTTGTGTATGCTTGCAAGGGGTTTAATCAAAAGTATGTATTAGTCCAAGTAAGGTCGGTACATTAGCACAGGTTCACCCACACAACACTTATAAAACCAAAGAAGATTAATCAGCTATATGAAGCGAAAGCACTTGACAATATTCCCATTTGTCCTCGAGAACGTTTGGTCCTCATAAGTATTTCCACCGGCTTGTCCTTTGCTAAGAAAGGACTGGGACACTTGCTGCAATTATTTTCTGTCTTTATTACTTGCACTTTATTTCATTGCTTTATCAGAAAACCCCTAAAATCCGTTTGCTAAGTAATTACAGAGATTTCCTTCTCCATACCACTAGTTAACACCTTCTTCTCCTCGTTGGGACCGACACTCCTATTTATCGAAAGTACTACGATACACCCCATATACTTGTGGGTCATCAATACTATTTTCTGGCGCCGTTGCCGGGGAGTGAAGCGCTATTGAAGAGTGGAACTGGTAAAGGAAACTTCTACCGTTGAGTATTGATTTTTTTATTTCTGTTTGTTACTTTGTTTCCAATATGGATAACCCACTTGGTTTTCTGTTTGGGAAACAACTACTACTGTTAGGGTAGTAGATGGAACACCACCTGTTGAGATAGATACTTTTAAGATACCTACAAGTATTGTTGATCGTGTTATGGATAATTATTATTTAGGGGATGAAACTGTCCATCCTGGTGATCACTTGCTTTTTATCCATGAATTATGCGGATTGCTTAATTGCGAAGGTATCACAACTAAACAGATGAATAAGAAGTTACTCTCTATATCATTGAAAGGAAGAGCTGAAGAATGATATAAGCTGCTGAATAATGGACAATCCATGGAATGGGAGGAAATAGTACCTCTCTTTTACTCTAAATTCTATCCTCCCAGTGAGATTGATAAGGATATGAATCTATATATAACTTTTGGCCTCATGATGGAGAGAGTACAACCCAAGCTTGGGGGAGATTGAAGTTACTAATGCTTAAATGTCTTATTCATAAACTCCCTAACAATATTATTATCAATAACTTTTATGCAAGGCTTAAAGATTTACTAGATGCTTCTTGTGCTGGATCATTCACATGTATGAAGGAATAAGCTAAATGGGATCTCCTAGACCGTATTCAAGAGAATACTGAAGCATGGGAGAATGACAAATGAAGAAAGTCAGGTATAAATTATGATTATAAATGCATTAAATCTTTTACGGGAACTGATGACTTCCGTAATATTAGTACTGAGTATGGTCTTGATTCTCAAAGTATTGCCAATTGTTTTAAGGCTTTTTCCTCTTATATAGAATTTCCTAAAAAGAAGTGGAATAATACCATGCACCTTATAAAGATGTTGTTAGTCATGTTCCTGCTAGAAATACTAAAGTTTGTACTATTGATCATATTTTTCCAGAACCTTATGTTGAGAAAACACCTTTCCTTGCTAAGGTAAGGATTATTTATGATAATTATCATGGTTAACAAAGGTACAAAGAAAAATGTGGAACCTGGTGAGCAAATAAACATTGAACCTGTAGTAGCCATTGAGAAAGAGCTTGTTACTAAAAACATAGAAGTTGGGCACACTGTCTTATGTGAAGACGCTTCTAATATTGTCTCTTATCCTAGGAAAGCTAGGAAAACTAGTGTCCTTGTGCTTTCTGTTAGAATTGGTGATCATTGCTACTATGGTTTATGTGATATTGGTGCTAGTTCTAGTGTTATTCCTTATGATCTTTACAGGGAAATTATGCATGAAATCGGTCCTTGTGAACTTGAGGACATAGATGTGGTTGTTCACCTTGATAATAGATAGACAGTCTGTCCAATTGGCATTGTAAGAGATGTGGAGGTTCTTTGTGGTAAGATTAAATATCCTGCTGATTTTCTAATACTTGGTTCTGAAGCTAGTAAAACATGTCCTATTATCTTTGGTAGACCCTTCTTGAATACTTATGGGGCTATCATAGATTTTAAGAAGGAGAAAGTTTTGACTAAGTTTGATGGAGAGTTTTATGAGTTTAATTTTTCCAAATTTGCTAAAGCTCCTTATGAAAATAGTTTGCCTAATGAAGATTTCAGGGTTGAACAACTTGCTTCTATTGATCCAGTTTATGACCTTGGACCTCTTTTTGATGATTGTAAGTATGCTCATTCTGATGATAGAGTTGTTTCTTATGACAGTTATATTGTCAACTTTATTCAAAGTGCCACTGAAAGTTATTATAAGAGAGGGAAACATTGTTCTATGCATCTCAATAATATTAAGTTTCCCCGTTTTATGTTGAAAGCTTTGAAGTTGCATGTGTTTTGTCTTGCTATGCTAGTGGCCTTTTGTTTCAATAATTTGTTTTCTCATGAGAATACCTTGCATAGGAAGTGGGTTAGACTCAAATGTGTTGGATATTTTCTCCTTGATGCTCTTTTTCACTTCAAATCCATATCCTCTATGTGAGCATCTTTGAAATTATCATGCCCATCTTAAAGGCTATAAAGAAAGAGCTTTTGGGAGAAAACCTGTTTTAGTTTGCTTTTGGTTTTTGTTTTATTGAGTCTTGGAAGTTATTACCTCAGTAATAACCGCTCCTTATCCTTCTTGTTTTGTTTTTGTGTCAAGATCAACTACTTTTGAGAAGTAGAGGAGTTGTGAAAAGTGGCTATCCTAGGACAGATTTTTGTGCTGCATTGTAAAAATTCGTGAAGGAGCTCAGTACTACGGATGGAGCTGTATTTTTATGTTCTTGTCCTCCAAGTTGTTATACAACTTTCATTAGTTTTGCACTTTTGATTTGAGCAGCAGAAGTTTTTCAAAAAAATCAATCTTTACCTGTTGGTCTATTTTGACAGATTTCTGCCATCATTTGCATTTGCCTCTTATATTGACTCCCTTTCAGATTCTTTTTGGGCTATTTGGAAAGGATTTGCTACAGTAGCTTTTGTTTTGATCGATTTCAGTTAAATTTTCAACCTAAAGGTTTATTGTTTTTGCATACACTAATGTTGCCAATGAGTTTTGTGTAAGGCCTTGTATGAAAGAAATTTTTAGGAGATGGAGAGAAGGAATCTGCAGAGTTCGTCTTTGAGTAGGTAAAAGTGCTGCAAACAGAAGGTTCGTGAAAACCTTATATTTTTATATTTTTTATGTTCTTATTACATACGGAAGGTTACGAGACAAAACAGAGGAGGAAACAGAGCCCAGGTGGGCCACACCCACTAGTGGCGCAGGCCCCAGCTGGCAGCGCCACCAGGGGGTGTGAGCCCCCTAGAATCCGTCTTCGCCTCGTTTTCGCACAGTACCTTCCTTATGCATTATAACTTCGTAATATATAACCCCCGGATCCCCCGAGGTTCGTATATCATGTTCTCGCCGTGTTTTTGTTGTGATCTATTTCTGTCAGGCAGATTCTCAGTTTTGGAGCCACAATGTCTTCCTCTGGATCACCCATGGAGGATTCCTCCGCGGATGCAATAAACCCGTACATGTATGAGTTGAAGATTCATCCCAAGGAGTTGATTCTCAAGGATGGGAAGGTGCAGATGAAAGAAGTTCAAGGTCCTAAAGGAGAAGGCAGTCTAGAAGACAGGATGGAAGCGTTGGAGCAGGAAGTTTTCAGGTACAAGAAGATGGCGGAACGTGAAGTGGATGTCATCCATAAGATAAGTTCAGAACTCATCGCCAAGCACAAGAAGGAGGTTGCTGAGCTTCGAGACGAAATCTTCTCATTCCATCAGACCATCAACCAATTACAAGCACAACTCTACGACATACAAAATCAAAACTGTGAGTATGAGGCTAGATTTAAACGCATAAGATCTGCTGTTAGTTTCCGGATTGTGGAAACCAAGACATCCTTTGTGGATGGGGAGCCTTTACCTTGGAAGTCTGATGATGACAAGGGAATACCGCCACCACCGAAGGAGTAATTCGTCATCAGGTTTGGCATCCCCTTGGCTTGTTCTAAGCTTGGGGGAGTGTCGCGGTATCACATCTTTATCTTTTACCTTTTTACCCTTTTTAAGTAGGTTCATACCTTGGGTAGAGAAGTTATCTTATAGGTTGGTTTGCATTGTGGAAGTATCTCTCCTTTAGTTGGTTATCTATGTATCCCTTGGTGTGAGTTCCTTTATGGATATTAATGAGAAGTTTCATATTTTACTTTTTGCACTTCTTATCTTAGTTTGCAATCTCTATTATATGATTGATCTTGTTGATCAGTATTGGTATCACTTCGGGAGCATCAAGTAGATCTAAATTGGTTTTGGCAAACCGAGCTCTGGTCAGTAGCAGCATTTTTTTGAGGTTTGAAAGGAAAAGAGAAAAAGCTTACAAGTATTTTGTATCATTTACTTTGTTTCTTGATTGGCTCATAAGCTTAGTATTCTTTATTTAAGATCTTTTGTGTCTTCAAAGAAGATTGCATGTTTGGCTTTATCACTTGTAGGTTTGCTTGTTTCCTTCAACTCTTTTGCTTGGTACCCAGCCTTGCTAGCCAAACACCTGTGCTGAGAGGGATTACTTCTCATGCATCCAACTCCTTTAAACCAAAAACATGTGACATTTGTGTCCACCATGTCTACCTATTAGCATTATTGCTATTCCAAGTAAATTCTCAAGCTTCATCTATCTTTCAAATTAAAAATTATTTTGTTATGTGAAAACTAGTTAGTAAAGCTCTCACGAACTTGACGGCACACCTTATTTTCTTGCCCCTAGTAAACTTGAACCATTGTGTCATCGAAGATGTATATGATTGCATCTATACGTTGGGATTAGCAGAACCGTGTTGTCATGGGGAACGCTTTCAACACCTGTAATATCTACCCAGTTGATACCATGCTCTTTTGTTTGCGGATGTCGTCGGTGTGAAATAAAAGGGGAGCTTGTAAGTCCATGGAGTTATGTATGTGTGTTAGAGAAACGCCTGGGCCGCTATCCTAAGCCATGCGTAATCATGGTGGAAACTTGCAGCATCACCATAATGAGCAATCTATGAAGCTTTCTTCTTATATAAAAAAGAGAGACATATTGAAAAGAGGAAAGAGAGAAAAAAGCACCATTTTCCCATGGTAAATAAGAGATTGCTGAGATTCTCATTGTCTGCTTGCCTTGTCATTTTAATTATGGGATAACTCATGTATCATGTGCAAGGGGTACCCCGTTGGCGGTTCTCTATGATACGCATGTACTTACTATGACAAGAACTTACCGGTAACTAAAGTTGAGTAGCATGAGGAGCTTCCCTCGCACTCAAGGACATGAGATTGCCAACTTATATTTTGTCAAGCATATAGTCCATCGTTGTTCACTTTAAATTTAATCACCTCAAGATGCTACGATAGGGGCAATGAGAGCTCAAAGCTAGAAAGTACCATAATCTTTTGAAAGCTCTTTATGAACTTGAAATCCATGTTTCCTTCTATGAAGGACCTTTCTTCTACTTCTAAGATGAGTCAGTAAACCTACTTCCTCACTATCATTGGAAAGCATTTGAGTTGTTGTGTTGCAAGCATTCATATGATGATTTATTCAATCATGTTTCTTTATCTTCCTTGTTTTCACTAGACTGTTATCTAAATGGGTATTAGTTTGAAAGCCATCATTGTGAAAAAACTTTTATATTTGAGCAAAGAGTACTCATGTTGTAAACCTCTTTACAAAAATCTTTGCTTAAAAACTGTTACCAACTGTTCTCTGACCAAGAACAAAGTTTGCCAATCCCAATTATGATTTGTCTTTATGCATCTTTATTGTGACTCCCATACTTGTTGCAAGCTAAGTTATATAATGGTGAGTTTCTTTCTTCTATGAGTTGTGTATTGGTAAGTGTGATGATTCTTGACCGTATAATTTTTATCGACACTTCACTCCATAAACCTATGGGCATGTTTACAGAGCTCAGTTTTCGCTTGGGGACAAGCGAGGTCTAAGCTTGGGGGAGTTGATACGTCCAATTTGCATCACCATCCTATATCATCATTTGCCTCTATTCATTGATATATTTTGTATTAAGAGGTGTTACTTATGTCTTTTAATCTATTTTCGCATGTTGGATGATTCTTGGAGGATGAACTGCCGGACTCAGGATTCTGATGGAAAAAGCGGTGTTTTGATGCAATTTCGTGAAGATCAAAAAAATACCAGAAAAACTACAGAAAATCCTATTTTCCTAGAAGACGAAGGATGCCAGAAAGGGAGGCGGAGTTGGGCCATAGGGGGCCCACACCCCCCTAGGCGCGGGCCACCCTGAGTCGCGCCTACAGGGGGTGTGACCACCCTGGCCCACCTCTGGCTTCGCCCTCTCGCCTATATCTTCTCCTCGAAACCCTAATACAAGGGAGAGGATCACATAAAGATTTCGCCGCCTTTGCGAGGCGGAAAACACCGAGAGAGAAAGAGTTCTCTGGCAGACATATTTCTGCCGAGGAAATTCCTTCCCGGAGAGGGGAGATCATCGCCATCAACATCGTCATAAAGCTAGACTTCATCGGGATCATCATCATCATCCACACCATCATCTCCACCAGCACCATCATCACCACTTCATCCCGCTGTAACAATTGTGTTGAATCTTGCATAGTTCTTAGGTGGAACTTTCCCGGTGTTGATTACTATTATAGTTGATGCTTGTGAGTGAATTATTGTTTATGTTCAGATTGTTATCCATCATTATATCATCTCTGATCTTGATCCATATGATGTCTCATGAGTAGTTCATTTAGTTCTTGAGGACATGGAAGAAGTCATGTTGTTAGTAGTGGATTTGTGTTGAGATATTATTAATGGTTTAATATTTAAGTTGTGGTGATATTCTTCTAGTGGTGTCATGTGAACGTCGACTACATGATACTTCACCATTTATGGGCCTAGGGGAATGCATTGTGTATTTGGATGCTAATTGTGGGGTTGTCGGAGTGACAGAAACGTGATCCCCCGTTAGGAAACCTTTGCATAAGGGAGTGTAGGATCTCAGAGTTTAAGGTTGTGGTTAGGTTTATATCTTAATTGCTTTCTTATAGTTGCGGATGCTTGCAAGGGGTTTAATCACAAGTATGTATTAGTCCAAGTAAGGTCGGTACATTAGTACAGGTTCACCCACACAACACTTAAAACCAAAGAAGATTAATCAGCTATATGAAGTGAAAGCACTTGACAATATTCCCATTTGTCCTCGAGAACGTTTGGTCCTCATAAGTATTTCCGGCTTGTCCTTTGCTAAGAAAAGATTGGGCCACTTGCTGCAATTATTTTCTATCTTTATTACTTGCACTTTATTTCCTTGCTTTATCAGAAAAACCCTAAAAATCTGTTTGTTAAGTATTTACAGAGATTTCCTGCTCCATACCACTAGTCAACACCTTCTGCTTCTCGTTGGGATTGATACTCCTATTTATCAAAAGTACTATGATACACCCCCTATACTTGTGGGTCATCACGTCCCTAGTGGGCTTCTACATTAGCAGCCCATTAGTATCCCTAGCCTGTTCTAATTCGGATCCAATCCTCATTAGGCTTCCATCCCCTTAAGTGTGTGACCCTATAGATTCATACATGTATAGACATGACACGAGTACACTTACTCCGTCAATAGTTGGTAGCGGCATCTAGCAAGATGTGCCAACTCCTAAACACATATAAAGATCATTCGGACGAACCCTCACAAGATTTAGTACATGTATTTCCCTTTGCCTCGCGATATTTGGTCTAGCTCCAAGCTGAAATCTCTTTCTCGATACTGTGATTTGGAATCCCTTTACTAGGTTAACTCTTAACCATATGTAGCACGGCCATGCATTTCTGGATCCGATCACTCGAGGGGCCTAGAGATATCTCTCTCAAGTAGAGAGGGGCAAATCTCATCTTGATTGAGCAATGCCTAGAAGCATGCTTCAGAACAAACCGAAATCTACCTTTATAACTATCTAGTTACAGAGCAGCATTTGATAGCCCCAAAGTAGGTCGATCCACATCTCAAGTACGTGCGACAATCTCAGGTCTAAGGACAAAACGTACACGATATGCAGAGAGAGCTACAAGTATAATTGTCAGTCTCAAGTTGGGTCAGTCCAACCCCATGTTCATAACATGTGCCCACATCATTGGTTTGACATCTCCATGTCTATTCCTTGCGAAACATAGTCATAAACTGTCACATCCCAAAATTTTCCAAATTTTGAAATGTGAAAAATAAATAAACAAAATAAAATTTTGTTGAAATTTAGGGTGAGAAGAAACTTTTGATTCCAATTGGAAACATCAAAACCTATTTTGATCAAATAAAATCCTAAAGGGATTTCAAAATATAAACAATTAATAAGTAAAGTTAAAATAATTGGAATCACTATTTTTGGATCTTTGAATAAAAAGATTTGATTTTAAAAAGAAAAGGTAGAATTATAAATAAAGATTATTTTATAGAGCCAAATTAAATCTTGGCCAAGCTTTTGAAATAAAATGTTTCTATTTGATAAAAAAGAGTAAAGGTTTATTTAAATAAAATAATGAGGATTTATTAATATCCAATTTTATTAAAGTAAAGGCTTTTCCCATTTTTAAATAAACACTAAAACTTGTTAATTTATTTTAAATATGATTTCCAAGTGTTTTATGTTTTAAAATAAAACCTACTGAAATGATTTTGGTATTATTTTAGATTTCAAATAGAGTTTTAAAATAAATCAAATCCTATTTGAATTAATGACTAAGGTTTATTTATTTAATTATTAATGGATCCTAAAAAGAATAAAAATTATTCCATTTTGGTCTTTGGATTATGTTGTTAATCAGAATTAAAATAAATACAAAGTTTGGTGGTGGTTTGATTTGATTTGTTGTTTGAATTGTTTGTTTGAAAATCAAAAACAGAAAATCAAATAGAAAAAGAAAAAGCAATCTGTATAAAAAAAGTGAAACAGACTCAACCCAACCCAACTGGCCCAGCAAGGCCCAGTCCAGCCCACCTACTCACCCCACGCGTGAAACGTTTTTCACTGAGTGATCAACCCGCTGAGTCGCAGACAAATGGATCCCACTCCCACTCTCTCTTCCTCACAGACAGACAGACCCCATCGCCAGCTAGGCATCATCAACCTCGCGACCACGTCGCCCTGCCGTTGCTGCCGATTAACTCCGGCGTTGAATTCGCGTTGATGGCGGCCTTAAATCCTCCGGTGACCACGCGTGTATAAGCGCCCCTCTCCGCTCTCTCTTTCCCCTCGCTTGCCCCTCCTTCTCTGCCCCAGGGCTGCCCCGATTTCCTATTGCACCGCCGCGGACTCCGACGAGCTTCGCGAGCAATTCCGGCCACACCTCGCCGCCCCTCGCCTCCCAGAGCATGCAAGCTTGCTCCTCAGACCAGTGCGCATATGCCCGTGTGCTCCACTCGCTCGCGCGCGCTCCAAATCGTCGGCTTCGTCATCACCAGAGCATTGCCGCCGTCTGCCTTGGATCCGGCGAACTCTCCCTGGTAAGCCAGACCGCCCCGAGCCCTCTCGATCATGCTCACGTGAACGCCACACTCGCCCGCGTCTGACCATGTCTTTGTTTTGCCTCGGCGCGACCTGCAACCTCGCCCCCGACGACATCCAGAGACACCCGACGTCGGCACCGTCTCTGACGAGCAATCACCGCCGTTCCTGAGCGCCCCTCGCCAAGCCGACCACGCGTTGAGCTTCAGCATCTTCCTGCGATCTCGGTGAGCCACTTCCCCCTCTCGCCCGATTCCTGCATCGTCAGAAAGCTCGCCACCCGAGCGTGCGCCGCCGCCAGCCGCCGCTAGCGCCGCCCAACCATGGTCAGAGGCACCGTGTCCGTTAGATCAGGATCCGTTGGCTGAGATTAGAACTAGACGAATGGGTACGAGTTGATCAGCGTCGTGCGTTTTAAGTTAAATCCTGTGGTCCAGAGAGGCTGATCCGCACGAAGCGGTACCGGCCAATAGAATTACGCCACGTGGACAAGGTTTTGTTTAAAAACAGAATTAGAATCTGATTGATATGCAAACTTGTAAAATTCATAACTTTAGTTCTACACGTCCAAATTTTGCAAATTTTATATCAATGGAATCAGTAGAACAAGTACTTTGCAACCATGCATTTTGTTTAATGTTTTGCTTCTGTAAAATTGGTTGAATTTGCAGAAACTTGTGTAGGCTTATTATGAATATAAAAATTGTCCTAGATATAATTTTAATGTGAAATCTTTGCAAAATGGATTATTGTGAACCTACTGACCCTAGGAACCAACTTATGGATTTAAAAATGTATTTTGTGAAGTTAAGGAGGAAATATTTGAGTTAGCACATTTCTAGTAAAATAAAAATATTGTTTTTGTTTTAGAAATGATTTTTGAGTAAAACCTTTGGGAAATGTTTTGATTCAAACCTTCTGACCCTAAACACCAAGTTTTGATAATTAAAATATATTTGGTTAACTCTTTAAAGAATATTGCTTTGCTAAAAACATTTTCAACCACATAAAATATTGATTTGATTTAAAAATGGTTTATAGATAAAACCTTTTGCAAATGGTTTTACCAGTTTAGTAAATGACCACTTTTGAACTTTACAATGTTTAGAGCCTAGTTGAAACCACTTTTGCAAATAAAACTATCTTTTGCATGCTTGCATGCATGACCTTGTTTCTATTATTTTATGTGTGATAAATTGGTTGGAATGCTAGTTGAATCTATGTTTGCTTGATTGAATTGTAGTGGAATTAGAAGAGTGTGATATTTGCAATATCAAGAAGTGAACCATCATTCTCTACTAAAAAGGCAAGTGACACTATCATCCAAGTCCTACTATTTTCATTGCACTTAGTGGATTTTTGTAACATGCATGATAAGGATTACTATATTTTACGCTATGCTAAATCCTAATAGGATACCCTTATATCTCCCTTAGTGGAAACATTGTAGCTGTAGTATGCTTAGCCCTGATATATATTGGGATGGGATACATGATATGATTATATGAAGAGTTGAAAAATTATATGTTTTATATAATAAAACAAGTACTCAATGAACCACCTGGGTGGACAAGGATACTCAAGATTGGACAAGTTGGCAACAAAAGGAACCATGTTTATATGGCTATCTCTTTTTGTATGTACACTAGAAGCAAACCACCCAGGGACTTAGAGATTGAACATGTTTCTCGTACAGTGGCTTCCGTGTACAGCCACATGCTAAATAGGCTCTGGCTTAGTCAACTACATAGTGGAAGAACTTGGTTGTTTGATTGTTTGATTGAACTTGGTTGGTTTTGAGTTGTGTGTTAGAACTTCTTAAAACATATCCATCATTACTCATCCCTATCAAACCAACATATGCCTCCACGTCGTGCCAACCCCAACCAAAACAACAACATCCCCCCTGAGATGCAGCAGATGTTGGCAGCTCAGACAAAGTTGATGCAGGAAATGACCACGTTCATACAGAATCAGAACAAGAACAACAACAACAAGAACAAGAACAACAACAACAACAACAACAACAACAACAACAACAACAGCAGCAGCAGCAGCAGCAGCAGCAGCAGCAGCAGCAGCAACAACAACAACAACAACAACAACAACAACAACAACAACAACAACAACAACAACACCAGCAACAACACCAGCAACAACAGCAGCAACAACAACAACAACAACAACAACAACAACAACAACAACAACAACAACAACAACAACAACAACAACAACAACAACAACAACAACAACAACAATCAGAATAATCCTCCAGCACTTGATATGCTCACCAAGTTTCTGAAACTTAGGCCTGCAAGATTCTCTGGAACAACTAATCCAATGGAAGACAATGATTGGTTACGTTCGGTGAATAAGGACTTAGTGACTGTTGGCTGCACCGATGAAGAAAAAGTTAGGTTTGCAGCATTTATACTTGAAGGACCAGCAACAACATGGTGGGACAACTTTCAGATCACCACTCCCTTGAAGATGTAACTTGGGCTATTTTTGAGGATGGTTTCCGTACAACTCACATCTCACCTGGAGTGATGTACTTGAAGAAAAAGGAGTTTCACAATCTGAAACAGCGTCACCTCAGTGTGGCTGAGTACATTGAAGAATACAACAATCTGGCACGATATGCACCGGATGAAGTTGATACAGATGCTAAGAGAAAAGAAAAATTTCTTGAAGGATTTAGTGATGAGTTAAACCTGCAGCTAGTTGTTGCCTATGTCCCAACTTATCAATCACTTTGTGATAAAGCCACAATTTTGGAAAACAAGATGAATCAAGTATTACATATTACCTACGCCGACTGCTGCCCTAGGCATATCTATTTTTATTTTTACCTCATTAATCTTTGAAAAATTATAACTAAATCATTATAATTCAGAAAAATATAAATAATATATAAAAATTTGCATAAAAATAAGATCTATCTATCTACACTCAAATATTACATATTTGTAAATAAAAATTAAGTGAAAAATAAAAAATTATATATAGTTTAAAATGGACATAATAAATTCAAAAACGATCCAAACAATGTGAAACCTCGTGGGGTGTCATATTATATGACATAGTTAGAAGCAAAAATATTAAGCTTGGTATATTGATTATGTTTGAAAAAACCTTCACAAAATGACCTATCTCATTCCAGGTTTGCTGGCTTTCGGGTCAAATGACCAATGCTATGGCTAGAATCAAGGCATATTTTGTGATAATGTCCATATTGTGCATCCATGTCCATCATGGGATGGCGAACAATGTTGCACGAGAAAGTTTTCCTTTTTGTCGCGCCAAAAAGCCATCTTCCATTTTTCAAGTGAAAAAAACGAGCGGTTTTGTGAAGCAACCACCAAATGGATAATTCAAAATACTACCACCACATTTAAAAAAATACTAGACCACCTTACATGAACAATGTCCTAACAGGGGATCTCAAACCTTTTCATCTATCCCTGGTGAAAAAGACAAATTCCTGCCGAATCGGCATGAAGTGGGTCAGATATGAACTATAGGTACATGATCTGATGCTCATGATTTTTTACAAAAAAAACATTTTAGGTCCACAATATGCTATTTCATCAGAGATTCACTTCAAGTTTATCGAGGCTCAGCCCCGAGCTAAAAATCTCCATGCCCGTCGTTCGACAAAGTTTAACGATAGTTTAAAATGGGCATAAGAAATTCACAAACGATCCAAACAATGCAAAACTTTTGCATGGTGTCATATTATGTGACATAGTTAGAAGGAAAAATATCAAACTTGGTATATTGATTATGTCTCAAAAAACCTTCATAAAATGACCTATTTCATTCGAGGTTTCATGGCTTTCGGGTCAAATGACCAATGGTATGGCTAGAATCAAGGCATAGTTTGTGATAATGTGTCCATATTGTGCATACATGTGCATCATGGGATGGCGAACAATGTTACAGGAGTAAGTTTTTATTTTTGTCGTGCCAAAAAGCCATTTTCCATTTTCCGAGTACAAAAAAACAAGAGGTTTTGTGAACCAACCACCAAATGGCTAATTCGAAATACTACCACCAATTTTTTCAAAAATACTAGACCATATTACATGGACAATGTCCTAACAGGCTATATCAAACCTTTCCGTCTATCTCTGGTGAAAAAGACAATTTCCTTCTGAACCGGTAGGAAGTGGGTCAGATATGAACTATAGGTACATGATCTGATGCTCACGGTTTTTTATAAAAATCATTTTTAGGTTCATAATATGCTATTTCATCAGATATCCACTTTAATTTTATCGAGGCTCATCCCCGAGTTAAGAATCTTTAAGCCCGCTGTTCGACAAAGTTTGACGATACTTTAAAACGAGCATAAGAAATTCAAAAAATCCAAACAATGCGAAACATTCACGTGGTGTCATATTATGTGACATAGTTAGAAGTAAAAATATCAAACTTGGTATATTGATTATGTCTCAAAAAAACCTTCACAAAATGACCTATCTCATTCGAGGTTTCGTGGATTTCGGGTCAAATGACCAATGCTATGGCTAGAATTAAGGCATAGCTTGTGATAATGTGTCCATATTGTGCATACATGTGCATCATGGGATGGCGAACAATATTGCAAGAGAAAGTTTTCCTTTTCGCCGCACCAAAAAGCCATTTTCCATTTTCCGAGCGCAAAAAATGGGGGCGGGGTGTGAAGCAACCACTAAATGGATAATTCAAAATGCTACCATCCCATTTTTCAAAAATACTAGACCACCTTACATGGACAATGTCCCATCAGCGGGATCTCAAACCTTTCCATCCATCCTTAGTAAAAAGACAAATTTCTACCGAATCGGCAGGAAGTGGGTCAGATATGAACTATAGGTACATGATTTGATGCTCATGATTTTTTACAAAAAATCATTTTTAGGTTTACAATATGCTATTTCATCAGAGATTCACTTCAAGTTTAGCGAGTCTCAGCCCCGAGCTAAAAATCTTTATGCGTGTCGTTTTAAACGGGCAAATGAAATTATGGCTGAAATCACGACATAGTTTATGATAAGTTGATATTGATATCATATTTAGATTCATCTCATTTTTCTGATCAATTTAGACATATTATTTGTCAAATTCTAATTTACGGATTTAAAGATATTAATTATTCCATATTAAATAGAAAATTACAAAAAAATAAAATCATTATATTTTTATTTGAATTCAATAATATTTTTACTTATTCATTGTTGTTTACTTAAATAATTTTTTATAATTTCAAAAAATACAAACATGTGACGTGATGATATAAGAGTTAATAGGATTGATATCATGGTATCGACAATAATATATAAATTGCTTTGTGAAAATAGATTCTGAAGGAATGGGGAAGTTAAGCGTGCTGGAGGTGGAGTAGTGAGGATGGGTGACCAACCGAGAAGTTTGACCAAGACTGCAATTTGATCAAAGATTGAGTGTAATTAGTGTTAAAAATGTTCAAAGTAAGAGATTAATGAAAAATTTAATTATGTTTGCAGCCGGCCATCAGACTATGCTGAGGGCAGCCGTCGGTGTAACATACGCCCAACGACTTTTCGGTAAGCCGATGGCCTCCGTGCGCTCCGTTCAGGGAAACTTTTGCCGAGAAGCCTACGCCAAGGGCAGCCGTCAGCGTATATGGCGTACGCCAACGGCTTTTGGTCCTCGGCTTACCAATTTATTCCTGTAGTGTTTACAAGTTTCAGAAAATATTGAAAAAATCCAGATGTAGCCAATGATGTATCCCATAGACGTGTAAATTTTAAATTTCTAGTACTTCGTGTTTTCAGAATGACAAAAGTGTGGATCGCATACTTTCAAATCTCTAGATATTAATTACAAAATACAATAAATTTTGCATTGATATTTTGCATGCTTGTAGGATACCTCATTGTCTATGTCTAGAATTACTTCTATATTTTCTGAAACTTATAAATATGATTTTTCAATTTTTATAAATGAAGAGATCGCTGGATCTCGGGAGCCAATCAGCCAAGGACACTTTCCGGAGAAGTTTTGGTTATGGCCTTTCATCTAAAAAAAGATGGTGACGTGGATACTGCATTTTCTGCCCACCAGATACCAGTGTAGTTACTGGGATCCTAATTAACAACCTTAGCGAAGCCTTTCCTTTTCCTAACACCTATCTCTCTTATCGTACACATATATAGTCCAGTGGTGCTTCAACCCTCTGCCATGATACAAGATAACAAAGAAGATCTGATTAGCAGAGTCGCACTACTCCATTACTAACAGTGCATGCATGCACACTTCACTAACGCCGCTACTTTATCTTAAGAAAGCAGTGCATCATGCCACTTTAACATTTCTACAAAATATGTCTTGTTTACTAGTCCGTGCTCCCTCAGGAAAAGAAAAGCTCCCGGTGAATGGTAGAATTAGGTCATCACTACCAAACCTCCTCTCTCTTCCAGGAAAAGAGAAGGTGGACACCGATCATCGACCGAACCTATATCATGTGGCTAAACAAGTAAGCAGCCTTTCGGCATTGGTCAACTTTAATTCTTACGATCGTGTTAAAGCGGCCGCGCGCAGCCCCGATGGATGGTTGGGAGCGCAGGAGAGAGCACTTATCGCAGATGCTGTCCTGCTAGAGTGAAAAGCCAGATCTCCTATCACACAAAGCAGTGGCACGACAAAAATGCGTACGTTGGTTGCCGCAGGCAACAGAATTCAGGGGGGGATCTGCAGGCGTCAGCTTGACGGTGACCGAATCAGGCCTTCCTCCCCATCGGTGGATTGCGCACGGCAGCTGAGGAACAGCTCGTGCCCCGTCACCCGTTCGCCGAAATGTCTAGAAATACCGAGTCAGTGTTTCAGGCTACAGTCACTTGAACACAATGTATACATCATTTTTATTTCTCCAGCACTTTCAACACAATGCATACATCATTGTTGTAGTGGAAATAGTATTGTGCCTTTCGCATAGTTGCATGCAAGTGTTTACTAATGTCTATTTAGTTCTATCTTATGTAGACATTTTCCCTTAGTTTTATGCTAAACATGTCTAGGCGGTTATATGTTGCATATAAGAGCGTCCACCGTACCTCTTTAAAAAATGCTTCCTTTTTTCCTTTTTAAACGGCGAAGAGGCCCAAAGGACCCAGAAGCTATGTTAAGCGGAAGGACGTACCAAGGTTTACCAAGCAGGGGTCACATAACACTGGGTCCAAACCCATTTTCTTTCAGACACTACACGTATTTCAAGTGACTGACACGCCAAATTTAAATGAAGAATTGCGTATGATCTATTAGAGGACACTGAGTTATTTTGGGTCTAGGTTCGCCCTGTTAAGCGG
The DNA here is from genome assembly GCA_916181665.1 of Avena sativa. Lineage (NCBI taxonomy): Eukaryota > Viridiplantae > Streptophyta > Magnoliopsida > Poales > Poaceae > Avena > Avena sativa. The sequence goes on along the minus strand of OV702284.1, from coordinate 260,456,167 downwards.
CAGGTAGTTTTACATAGAGGACCCTAAGACTTGAGTATGTTCGTAGCACCTATTCGAATCGAGTATGTTCGTAGCACCTATTCGAATCGAGTATGTTCATACAAGAGCCTCAATACAAGTGATACTCAAGCAAAAGTGGGTCATGATTTACTACTCTTAGTAATCGCGGGGGAGCCCTCCAAGTACCTTTGTTGTTTAGGTCCAATCACATTTAGAAATAAATGTTTTTATACTTATATTTTCATTTCTAGGTATTTTCCTTATATTTTATCATTTATGTTATTTAATGTATACACTTGATTTTCCACATTTATTTGTGTTGTGATTTTAATTGTTCTAGGTCTATGTAAATTTTAGTTTATTTTTTAGTGTTCCATGAATTGTCAATTAAACATTTAATATGTAAAAGTTTATTTTCCTACATTTCCTATTATTTTAGTAAATTTTCCAAATAATATATCTTATTGGTTCATTAAGAAATATTAGCTCTAGTAAACCTATCATATTTGGTTTAGTTGAGCATTTTTTATTAATATGATAACATTAGGAAAGGAAATAAAAAATAAAGCAAAATAAAAAATAAAGAGAATCGAATCAAAAAAACTAAAATAACAAACAAAAATAAAGAAAACTTAAAATGGATGTTAAAATGAAAATAAAAGAATGAAATGCAAAAACACATGAACATTTGTTTTGATACTGGTGAAGACTTCATTTGAAACCTGTCAAAAAAAAATATGTGTGCTTTTCTCATGCTTTGAATGATCATTTTTCGCTTCCAAGAATAATTTCTATAAAATTAAGTGAACTAATTTTCTAAAATAATTGAATTTTTATTTTTATATTTTAAAAATATATTTATACAACACATAACCATTTTTTTTATTAATAAACTGATTATATAAAATTAGTTAAAAAATATACTTTAAAGGTTATGTAGAGACAAAAGGTAATATATGTTACTGGGGTGGACCAAACCTAGCCCATGTAAGACTGCTGGAGGCGAGCCTGGCTCGCTACAAGCTGGAGTACACAAAAGGGGTCGATGCTATGCGCCGCTCCAAGCGGCGCCTACCAGACACGTTGCCGACTACTGGGCCAGCCTAGGTGAGGCCCTTTCCCTTTTTCTTTTCTTTTTCCTTTTCTGTTTTATTTTTCAATCTGAACATTTTTAACATAGATGATTTACTAAAAACGTGAACATTTTGCAAAATCGTGAACATCTTTACAAAAAATTAAACAATCTTTTGAAATGTTTTTCAGAAATCACGAAGCAAATTTCAAAAAACATGGACATTTTTTCTAAAACTTGAACAATTTTAAAAATTCCGAACAAGTTTTTAGAAAACATGACTTTTTAAAAATTTAAAACATTTTCTAAAAATCATGAACAACTTTTCCAAATTATGAACTATTTTTAAAAAAGTAAGCATAAAATAATAGAAAAGGAAAACAAAAAATAATTACAAAAAAGAAAAGGAAAAAACAGAACCGAAAAACTAACTATGATGCAAAAATGGGCCGGCCCATCCAGGATAGTGCCTGTGCTGTGCCAGCTGGGGTAGCGATATACACCGCCTTAAGCGGCATTATTAGAACGCGTCATACACCTCCTTAAGCGGCATTATTGGACCGCGTCGCCTAAAGCGAACTCCAGACATGCCCATTTTCTTTACTTTGGTTATGTTCGCTGGTTTGTATTGTTTGCTATACTTTTTAGGACATTTGACTCTTGACAAAAACTGCTACTGCTTCTTAGTGTGTTCTTTTTGGCGCCTTACAGAAGTTGCTACTTCTTCCCATCACACCCTCAGACGTACGTGCAATTTCTTTTATTTCCAATTTTTTGAAAATCATGACAAATTTCCAAACTATGAACTAATTTTAAAATTCATATACCAATTTCAGAAAAAATATAAACCAATTTCATAAAATCATACACCAAATTTCAAAAACCACGAGAAAATTTTCAAACTATATGAACCAAGTTTAAAATTATTATGAAACAAATCTAAAAACATAAACCGATTATGAAAAATATACTTTTTAAAATATAATGAACATTAAAAAAAACAGAAAACAAAAAAAGAAATTCAAACCACAGAAATGCGCAGGCACAATATGGGAGAGACCCTGTCCGGCGCGAGCCGCCCGCGCTGCAGCAGGCGGCAATTAGCATTTTCGTGTCAGCAGCCCATGCCATAGCGGGCGGCTTCTGCACACAAAAGAAACCAAAAGCTTCAATTAACACGCAGTAAAAAATGATTAAATGGGCCAGCCCACGTGGAGGTCAGAGCCTCAGAGGCGTTCCAACTCGCTAGAAATTTGGAAATGCCGGCTCAACAGGGTTGAAGCCACCCGGGCTGCCAATACAATGGAATGCGATTCAAGCAAGGCCTGGCTTGCACTGGGTTTATTACCTTTTCGATTTTCCAGTCAAGAGACCAAATTTGCGGGATGCAGCGTATTGTGACATGTCGGGCGCCGGTGAGAATGGCCCCGCTCTTTTTCCTTTTCATGTATGACATGTCAGGCTAATTATTATGGCCTGCAGGCTGCAGCAGCATTGGGCCGGAGCTTAGGGTATCTTCAACGGCCCTCGCGTAGCCTGGCCCGAGTCCACCGCCCAACAAGTATCCACAAAACGCGATTGCAGACCCACGCCGGTCCGTTTTTGCACAAACCAGAATAAAAAATGAGCGGTCCTTCTTGGATCCGTGCGTCATACACAGAATTGTTGATGAAGTTCTCTTTTTATTAAAAATACAAATACTTAAGGGGTACAGTTGGGATTATGCCTAAACTAATCTACTTCCTAACAAAACCACTTCGATTCTGCCCTCAACCGTCGATGTCGTCGGATTATCGACAAGTACGTCATAGGGGTCCTGAAGGCGTTGAGAAGATAGGGTGTGAGACGTACGATGTTACGGGAGCAGTAAGCACAAGTTTACCCAGGTTCAGATCCGACTGCGGTGATCAGATCCTACTCCTGCTAGCAATCCAGTAATATGTCGGCGAGAGCTGGATGTTACAGCGGATTATAAGAGAGGTTCGCATGTGCGAGTAACTTATGGTGTTGTGCCCTAAAGGCTCTCATAGGGACGGTTTATATAGTTAAAGGGGCCTAGGTTATAGGAGAGACCTATCCCGCTATGTTACAGAGTCGGTAACTAGATACAGCTTGGACTACAAGTAATACTACATGCCTAAGTCGGTAATTCTTCTGGGCCTTTTCGTAGCCGGAAGTGACTCCTCTTTCTCTGACTGGGTCGCCCGTGAAGCAAAGCTCTAACCCGTTGGTGGGCCATCCTGGTCAGCGAGTCCTGTGGGTATACCCGGAAAGTATATCCCTAACATTACCCCCGGAAGTCTCCAAGATCTAAAGGCAGATAAATCGTCTAGCTTGATGGTTAATAGAAGTAGAGATTTCTCCTTCTCCCAGATTCATTCCTCGCCGCTCTTCATTGTCTCCTCGTACTCCTCGAGCGCTCCGCATCTATTCCCATATACACACCAAAATACCCTCAGCGCCGCCAATCTTTGACCTTCTCCGACGAGATGGAGGCATCATCCAGCCCCGGAGCGGCAACGGCGACATCACAACGGCGGCGGACGAGAGGAAGTTGCGGGGCCTTTAGGTTCCCAACGCCATAGACAACGTCGAGCTCCAAGTCATGGAGGACGAGGGCTACATCGTCGCTGGCGTGGCGGAGCGACGCTGGAGATGTTGTTCCCGCACCGCGCGACGGCGAATGAGTAGTCGTCGGCAGGCACGTCGACCGCGGCCTTAGTCTTCCACCATCTGAGTTCTTCGCCGAAATTCTCCAACATTACGGTGTGCAACTTCATAATCTTCCCCCCAACTCCTTGCGCTTGAGCTTAGTGCTCACGCAACTCTTAGTGAGGGGTTTATTGGTATTAAGCCAAGTCTCACTCTTTTCTGGTACTACTATGGTATCCAGAAGAACTCTGTCAGTGTCGGTGTTCCTTATACCACCGGCACCCTTAGCCTAGTTCTTAGGATAAACCGAGTTAATCCGAGGATCAACGCTAGCGAATCGGTAAAAAGATGGGCCGAAAACTTCTTTTACCATAAGGATATTTCGGCTCCAAACAAGGCGGGAGGTCTTCCGGCCTTTGTCGACAGTGCCGCTTCCCACCAAGAGTCGTGGGACGCAGAAGCGCCGGAATTGTCCGAAGACTTGGTCCCCGCCAAAAGGCAGATCGAGTTTTTGATGAAGCACAAGGGTCTCCGTGGATCTGACTTTATCCACTACTGGCTGGATCGCCGGATTCAGCCATTACAGTTTCACAGAGACCGCTTGATGCATACGATCATCGGAGACCGAAAAGACAGCATGAAGTCAGTTCGACCCGCATATCTACAAAGGACTACAAGACCCTAATGCGGTTTTTGATTAAGGAGCGGGTGGAGAAGAAGATCCCCGAAGTCTCCATGAAAATGTTCACCGCCGACCGTCCTCTGACTCCGGTAAATATCTCAACTTTGTTTTAAGCTTATTTGGTCTTTTCCACCTCATCATCCGACTTTGCTTTCACTGATGTTCTTCAATGCTTATCAGCTCGAGAAAATTCCCGATATCTTGCTCCTATTGAGGGTTATCTCTTAGACGACTTGGATTTTTCTTCCGCCATGGTCATCACCTCAAGGGTGGGTTGGCCGTGTTCAGCCAAGCCCAGGTAAATGTCGATCTTGTTGATGGACATGAAGGTGTAGATTGTCACGGGCTTCTTAGCCAGAATCCAAGTCTCGACGAGAAGAATGAGAGGGACATCACTAGCGTAGACTACGCGACCCATGGTGATTGTTTCGCCGATTCCTGAACATGCAGATTCCACCTGGAACGAAAGTATGCCAACTATCATCGGATTGTCGACAAGTACGCCATAGGGGGTCCTGAAGGCGTTTAGAAGATGGGGTGTGAGACATACGGTGTTCCCGGAGCGGTGAGCACAAGTTTACTCAGGTTCAGATCCAACTGTGGTGATCGGATCCTACTCCTGCTAGCAACCTAGTAATATGTCAGCGAGAGACAGATGTTACATCAGATTACAAGAGAGGTTCACCTGTGCGAGTAGGTTGTGGTGTTGTTCCCTAAAGGATCCCATAGTGTTGGTTTATATAGTCACCGGATCCTAGGGTTATAGGAGAGACCTATCCGGCTATGTTACAGAGTCGGTAACTAGATACAACTTGGACTACAAGTAATACTACAGGCCTAAGTCGGTAACTCTAATGGGCCTTGTCGTAGCCGGAAGTGAACCCTCCTCTTTCTTTGACTGGGCCGTCCATGAAGCAAAGATCTAACCCATTGGTGGGCCACCCTGGTCAGCAAGTCATGTGGGTATACCCGGATAGTATATCGCCAACAGCCGGGCCGCTGCCATCGCCTCCTTCGACTTTGCTGCATGCCTCCTATGGTGGCGCGCGAGGGTCTCTGCCTCACTCGTCCTCATCGCCCTTGCCGCTGCGCGGTTGCGCGCCGCCCTTGCCTCTTGTTGGGCCACGGCCGCCGCACGAAAGGCCACCTCCCCGGGTTGCCATCTGTCGGCCTCTCTCTGCCAACGCCCTGGAAATCTCGAGGACGTGGTTCTCGACAACATAGTGGCCGACGACGACGTCGCCTTCGCTGTGGCTGGTATCCTCCTCCTCCATGATACGTCGTAAGCGTATCTATAATTGTTGATGTTCCATGCTTGTTTAGTATCAACTTTTCTATGCTTTGTCTATACTTTGAGGTATTTTTATACATTTTCTAGGACTAACCTATTAACAAGATGCCGTAGTGCCAGTTTCCTGTTTTCTGCTGTTTTTTTGGTTTCAGAAAAGCTAGTAAGGAAATATTCTCAGAATTAGATGGGACAAAAGCCAAAGTCAATATTTTACCAAAACGAACACAGAGACCGAAGGGCAGCCGAAGGAGGGCCACAGGATAGCTTGATGTCTACGCACTTCTATTCTTGTAGATAGTTGTTTGGCCTCCAGGTGCAGAGGTCTGTAGAACAACAAGTTTCCCTTAAGTGGATTACCCAAGGTTTATCAAACTCAAGGAGGAAGTGGTCAAAGGTATCTCTATCAAGCAACCCTGCAATCAAGATACAAGAAGTCTCTTGTGTTCCCAACACACCCAATACACTTGTCAGGTGTATAGGTGCACTAGTTCCGCGAAGAAATAGTGAAATAAAAGTGGTATGGATATAAGACAACGGTGCCAGAAAAGAGCTTTTGACGGGGAGGAAATCCCCGGCAATGGCCCCAGAAAAGACTTTGGTGGCGTGGAAGAGACTAAAGACAAACTGAAATAAAGATGGAAGAAAGCAAACATGCAACAGATCTAATTGTAAATGGTGTTATAATGCTTAGAAACAATCCCTAGGGATCATACTTTCACTAGTGAACACTCTCATATAAATATATTCTCTTTATGATACTACTGTTAACTACTCTCCGGTTCGACACTCTAATCCATGGTAGGGCTATAACATCACTCCTCAAAGTCCGCCTTCCCCTTCTAGATAACCCCACACTGTCACCTTGAGCGCTAGATGATTCCAACAAACACCACAATTTCATAAAGACATCCAACTCAAAATATACTCATAATAAGAATTTATGAACTCTAGCCTAAGTGCCACCATGGCATGCACGCTGTCACTTTCACACACGTGGGGAGAGCAGAGATCTATTAAAGCACTTGAGTATTTATTTAAACTCTAGCCTAAGTGCCACCATGGTATGCACGTTGTCACTTTCATACACGTTGGGAGAGCCTAAGATCTATTAAAGCACTTGAATAGCAAAGTAGATCTACTTGATTATAAAGCTTATGATCACAATATGATCACGCATAGAGAGAGAGATGAACACATAGCTACCGGTAGAGCCCTTAGCCTCGAGGAAGAACTACTCCCTCCTCATCATGGAATCGGCAACGGTGATGAAGATGGTGGTGGATATCGATGGAGATGGCTCCAGGGGTACTTCCCCATCTCGGCAGGGTGCCGGAACAGAGACTTCTGTCCCCCGAATCTTCCCTTCGGTGGCGGAGGCGCTGCGGACGTTTTCACGACTTGATGATTGACCATCTAGGGTTTTCTCCCCGAGGGATTCTTATAGGCAAAGGGGCAGGGCGAGGAGGTAGCCAGGGGGTCCACACCCTTTGGTGGCGTGGCCAGGGTGGGCCCGCGCCACCCTAGGTTGTGCCCACCCTGGTGCCCTACTCCGTCTCTGCTTCGATTTTTCGTATCGTTCAGGAAAAACTATGAAGATTGGCTTTTGTCCCGTTCAATTCCAAGAATATTCTTTTTTTTAGCTTTTCTGAAATCAAAAATAGCAGAAAACAGGCAACTGGCACTGTGGCATCTTGTCAATAGGTTAGTTCTAGAAAGTGTATAAAAATACCTCAAAGTGTAGACAAAGCATAAGACAAATGATATAAAACAAGCATGGAGCATAAAAAATTATAGATACATTTACGACGTATCTGGCCACACCCTAGGGCCGCGCGGGTCCACCCTAGGGCGTGCCGCCCTATGGTGTGCGCCCCTTGGCCGGCCTCCGACCTTGCCTCTTCGCTTATAAAATCCCCCCAATGCAGAAACCCTAAACACCCGATCAGATCTCCACGAAACAGTCTGTAGCCGCCGCCACCATCGTCCTAGATAGGGGGGATCTGAAGCTCTTCCCGACACCCTTCCGGAGGGGAGAGATCATCCCGAAGGCCTTCTTCATCACCATGCCAGCCTCCGGTATGATGCGTGAGTAGTTCAGCCTTGGACTATGCGTCCATACAGTAGCTAGATGGTTGTTTCTCCTCCTTTGTGCTATCATGTTTAGATCTTGTGAGCTCCGTTCATGATCAAGATCATCTATTTATAATCACACATGTTGTATTTGCAGGGATCCGATGGATATTGATATACTATGTCAGATTGATTATTGATTCTATAATGTCATATTGATTATTGATTCTATCATGTTTGTGTTGTTTGTGATCTTATGTGCTCTCCGTTGCTATTAGCTATCTTGGCCAAGTAGATGCTAGTGACTCAAAGAGGGAGTATTTATGCTCGATAGTAGGTTCATGCCTCTAGTAATCTGGGGAAGTGACAGGAATAACTAAGGTTGTAGATGTGTTGTTGCTACTAGGGAGAAAACAACAATCTTTTATTCATGGAACAATTGTATTGTTTACTTTACACACATTGCTTAATGCAATTATCTGTTGCTTGCAACTTAATACTGGAGGTGACGAGGTTTCGACTCGTCAATGCCCATTGTTATGGACTTGGGTTTTGGAGAAGATGGGATGCTGGAGATCGCGGAACGGTTAGCAAACAAGCAACACGGGGACACGAGGTTTACCCAGGTTCAGGCCCCCGGAGGGAAAACCCTACTCCTTCTTGTCTACTCTTGATTACGGCGGAACCGGTGATTACAGGGGTGCGCAGATGCAATCTGGCGTGGAGGTGTGTATGCGGAAATATGAGTCGAGAGATCTAGGTCCTGCCCTCCTGGCCTTTATATAGACTTAGGCAGGTCCCGGGCATAGACCTAGTCGGTTACAAGTTTTAGGGTTTTACCCCTTTGAATTTCCTATCTACTCTAGTCTTGCTCTCCAAGGATCCGAAGGCACAGGTGAAATTGCTAGAGTTGCCGGGGTTGTTGTGATTTCCTCCGGGTCTAGGGTTTCCACGGTTGGTGTAGGTCAGACGGGTCATAGGGGGTCTGTTGGTTCTTAGGGCAAATCCTGGAGATGGGTTGGGGCGATACTTTGGGGTCTGATGGGTTCCTGGTTGATGCATCATGCGACGCTTGCGGTTCTCATTGGCTTGGTTGATCTTTCCTTCCATCTGGATAGTAGAGTCGACAAGGGCTTCAATATCAGCAAAAAGGATATTGAATAACACCGTCTGCATCTCGTCATGCAGACCATTCAGGAATCTTTCTTTCTTCTTGGCTTCGGTGTCTATCTCGTCGGGGGCATACCTAGCTAATGACAAAAATTTGTCACGGTATTCCACTACAGTCATCCTTCCTTGATTCAGCTCTCTGAACTCGTCTCTCATTCTCTTGATCAAACCTGGTGGCACATGGGTTCTGCTAAACTTGACCTTGAATTCCTCACAGGTCATCATCTGGCCTCCGGTCATTGCACAAACACTGTTCCACCATGCCCTGGCATCTCCGGCTAGATAATGGGTGGAGAACAGGACTTTCTCGTTGGCTTCCACTCCGGCGACTTCTAGGTTATATTCCATGGTTTGCAGCCAATCATCGGCGTCTAGGGGTTTTCCTGACTTGGTGAAAACGGGTGGGTTGTTATTCTGGAAATTCTTGAGCTTAGATCCATGGTTGTCCTGATTTCCGTGGCCTTGGTTGTTGTGGGCTAGCTGGGCTATCTATTGCAGAGTGGCTAGGTTGGCTTGACGTTCCGCTCTTTCAGCTTCGCGGTCAGAAGTCAACATTTGCAGGATCTGCAACATCGGGTCCGGGGCTGAACCACTTCCTCCACGTGGCATCTGAAGATTGATATAGATCATGAGAAAAGAGGGCAATTTCTAAGGTTTTGGGTCTTTGAAAAGTTTTAAATGTTTGACTCAGATTTTTCTAGCAACTTGCTTTTTCATTCATTCATTCACTCGATACAACGCACACCACAGCAAGGAAAAATAGATGGTTTTAAGAACCATTCTGGAATCTACGATACAGTGGGACCGACTACTACTCACTACGCTAGTGCTCAGTGCTACTACTCCTTGGAGTCTGTGGCTTCATCATCTTCATCATCATCGATGAAGGCGAAATCATCCTCATCGGTGAAGAAGTCCATGGCCTGATCCTCCAGAAAATCATCGTCATCGCTGAGATAGGAGTAAGGGTCTCCATGAAGATCCTCTCTGGCATTCTCCCTTTCCTCCAACTACATGTCTCTCTCGTGGATGGTCTCCTCCAGAGATGAGATGCGGTGGCGAAGACGGGCAATAATGCGCTCCTTCTTGTAAAGCTGACGGCGGCGAGACTTGCGATCCTTTGCTAGCATGGCTATGGTCTGATCCTTCTTCTTGATGATGGCAGACTTGTGGTTGCAATAGTCACGGCAGTTGTCCAACTCCTGCTGACGATCATACATCATGAAGCTAAGGTGGTCCAATTGAGTCTTCAGCTCGGGGTGGTATGGGGCTTCCAGTGGTTGTCCATTTGCATCACGCCTTGGGCAAAACTCAAAGCGAGTACCCTTGATCTGATTGATGCTCTGCCCACATAGACGGGAAAGAGCTTCCTGCATTGCTCTGGCAAGTCCATCGAGCCAGTTGTTTTCCCTCAAGGTAAACTGAATTTCCTCCGCAGTGGGAGGTTCAATCTTTCCTCGGAGACTTGCAACAATTAGCCACTGCAGATATTCTCCTCCTTGATCATTGAGCTGAGCTCCGAAGAACTCGGGGTGCGGACGCTCCAGAAGTTCTGAAAGCTGATCTAGATCCCTCTCAAAGATAAGGTCTCCTCCATTCCCAAGTTGGTAAAACTTGTTGTACTTCACGTCCATCTATAAAAATAGAGGATGAGTAGATTAGCAAAGTGATCAAGTGTGTCAAAATTTTATGTATTTTGCAAGAGTTTTTGAGGAACATGAATTTTTATGAAAGAATCAAAGAGATAAGGATGAGAATAAGTTTTTGTAAATATTTGTTTTCTTTGGTTTTGAAACTAAGTTTTTGGTTCAAACGTCCAGTCTAACTAGGGTCTCCAATGGTCAGGATGGCTCTGATACCAACTTGTCAACACCCGGATTTTTCAATCCTAGATGCCTGTTATGCCATACATCGCAATCCCAGGATTACCATTTTTGCGAGACATAACAGAATTGGATACCATAGTACATCATCCATTACAAACGATATATAAGTTCTTACACAAATAGGGATCTCATGATCCAGTTCTTAATACAATATCAAGCAGCGGAATACGTAATAATAACGGTAGCGTAGGCGAAGCTCCATCTTCGGGGTCACAGGCAATGCTGACGATGGGAGATGATCCTAGTTGTCGTAACCTTCCTGGGGTCCATCTTCCAGGTACTCCTCTTCATAGTCTGGCCATGGGAATAGCCAGGGACAAAGCCATGAGTACGCTTTAAGTACTCGCAAACTAATACTAACAGGTAAAGGGGTTTTTTGGATAATAGGACACTAGGCTCTAGGGTTGTTTTGCAAAAGCTAGATTTATCTCTACTACGTTCCAAAGCTAGTCACAATTTTATAATTCCTAAGTGGGAACTTGTATTTCATATCACAACTCTGTTGTGGTCAATTCAAAGTCTTAATTCATTTCACAGGTCATTTTGAAAAGTCTGACGGGGGAACAGTATGGCCACTCCAACTGTCCATAACCGCGGACGCGGCTATTCGAATAGTTTGACACTCTGCAGAGATTGTACACTTTCACCACAACATTCGATACATCCGTCAGGAACAAATCCTGAATTCACCATACTCAGTATGCGGATAATCAATCCTAACCTTTCCATTACACGCCCTAGTATAAGCACCTCTCCTGTGAGTTTGGCCTCCCAACCATGACCAACTGTCATCTTGGGTATTGCACAGGTGGACAATCTTCACAAGGTAGCCTCAGCTCAGACCTTGGCCGTGAGGGAACTAATACTAAGGAATATAAGTTTCCAGTCAAGCCCTACCCAATATTCGGGTATTGTGGTTGTACGATAAAATTGGAATGGTATCGCATCCAGACAACCATCAGTTTTAAAAAGGGCTAAGGCTCATGCCTCAACATTTTTATCACCAAAATCCTCAAGTGTTTGGAAACACATGTCCAAAACATTTCAATAGAATGATCCATCATTCCAAGGTTTTCATAACCATTTTTCCACCAAGTATTCCCATCTAAAAGTTGATCATGTTTTATGCTTAGCACTAGCATCTACAGGTGGGGGTAGTACTAATGAGGGGTGGTAACTAGTGGAGTTTCAACTAAGTACAACCTTATGTCTCAGGCTGATGTCAAGGTTTCTAACTTAGGCCAAATTTTATGCTCTTTATGCAACCTTCAGCATCTTTCCAATCTCTACTAGTCACTTAAGTAAACTCTAAGTAAGCTTTGATAAAGAAATAAAGTAAGAAGCTTGCAAATAAAACTAGGATTGGTTTATCAAGTGGGTATGATCACATATGCTTAAGGCATATAGTAGTCATAGAACAAGTATGGGTTTGTTGCATCAGTAGGGTATCTTGCAAGGGTTAGCTTGCATAGGTCAACTTGATTAGTAAGGCTTGCATAGGTATAGTATCAGCTTGCATCAATATCAGTATAAGCTTGCCTTGTGCAGAGAAGTGGTTAAAGTTCTCCTCGGCTTCTTCTTCGTAGTATCCTCCTTCCTCCTCGTATCCTTGGTCGGTACTAGCGTCTATGAATAAATACGAGGTACACAATCACCAAACAATACTTAACTACTTTCAATCATCACACACAAGGGTCCTATGGATGATCTAGCATCATCCCTAACATTACAAGGTTAGGGCTTGATTTAATTCCTTTTATTTTTAGAAAAGTAATTTCTACTCATTGAAAAATTACTTAAGATTTAATATTCTCCAAACCAAATATGGGATCATGTTGACACATGTCATCACCACATATTGTAGTCCATGGGAATGTGATTTAAAGTGGTGTCACAATTTAATAAGGTTTTACCCTTTTATTTTAATTAATTAAAGTGGCTAGAAATGCTTATGTAGCATTCTTTTATTACTTGAACATTATTTATGCAAGTAAACCTATATATTTTTATATATTCTGAAAGGTATGGTTAAATGTGATTTTTGAGAGTTGGAATCAACTCAAAAGCTATTATGGTTTAAATTTGAAAAATGTTTGAATGCATAAAAGCTTCTGCCTTGTTATTTTTACCATGGGTGATCTATAGATCCAAATGACTTGAATCCAACGGGCTTGTATTCATCATTCACAGACCTTTCCAACAAAATTGGTTTCATTCAATTTGGTGCACTAAATCGATCTGGGTTGATTTTTGAAGTTGGGTACAGAAGTGTGTTTGAATTGAAATAGAAAAAGGTTTAATTTGAATAACTGGGCTGCGCGGGAAAAGTTACTGGGCCGGCCTGATAAGCGCAGTGCTCCCGTGGGCTGCTTAAGTGGCTGTCCCCACTCGTCAGTGACACGGCGCTGGGCGAAGCGGTATGGGGCGACGTGGATCGTTCGATCTAGTTCTAATCCAACGGCTGGGAGTCATCGTCGACGCGAGACAAAGCCGGCGAGAACGAAACCTAGCGCGGCCAGTGAGGGTTACTGGGGGCTCACCGGGGTACTAGCGAGGGTCGGCAAGGCGGGCGAACGACGAAGTCGACCACGGCGAATCTCCTGGTACCGGTGGCTTCTCCTGGGGCGGCTCCAATCGTTGGCTCCCTTCTTCTCCAGAGGAGGCGGGCTCCGGTGAAATTCCGGCGGGGTGGTGCTCGCCTTGCTCTAAGAACGGTGTGGCACGATCAGTGAGGAGAGGGGAGTGAGATGGTGTGAAGAAATTGTGCGGGGGTGGCCTCTATTTATAGTCAAGCGAGGGAACCGTCGGGGCGCACGGTGAGCTCGTCAGGGGCGAGGTTACAGGCGGCTAATGGCATGGGCAAGGGTAGGGGACGGTGCGGTGTCTCCTGGCGATGCTCAACGACATGGTCTCGAGGCATGGGGCGACGTGGTTTGGTCTGGAACGGGCGGTGCTCTTCGCGGCAGAGGCGGCGTCTTCGACAGCGGGAGGTGGCTGTGTGGCACGGGGCGGCAAACGGGGATATCTGGCGGTCTCCTGGGTCGGTGGTGATCGTGTGTGCACGCGGTGAGGGCGGCGCGTGGTCTGTGGACGCTGGTCGAGGGTGGTGCTCTGGCGCATGCTTGGCATGGTCTCTGGCGGTCTGGGCGCGGCTTGTGCGCGTGGTCTAGGGCTTGGAAACGCTCGCGGATGGGACAGATAGTGGCGGTGGACGTTTGGCTGCCTCCCAGACAAGGTTGGCACGGCTAGTTCTTCCTGTAGCCTGCTGTCCACAATGGGGTGACAAAGGGGTGCTCGGCTGTTCACCATTGATGGCAATGGCAAGCTCAAGGGGTGCTAGTCCTTAATTAAACTTCCTAGATGATCTACTGAGCTGTGTGTGAGCTAACTAGGGAACAAGTTAGGCCAATTTTACTGCACACTATAGTGTTTGATGTTTGTTTGATTTGTGTCTGCAACCTGTTTGATGAAATGCCGCATGAACTCAAGTTTTGAATTTTGAAAAGATTTTTGGTGGGTTTGCTAGATTGGTGCTGGTGAGTCTGCAGATGCTTGGGTTTTGAAAGTGAGCTTGTTTGAGTGGTTTTTGAAAAAGTGGGATCTTCCCATATGATAAAGATTCAATTTTGAATTGTCATTTAAACTATGCATTTGAAAGTTTCTGGATGATCAGAAAGTGGGCCTTGATACCTTGTTATGAGTACATTGAAGGGGTGCAAAGATCCAGGAAAGTTTCTGTTAGGTTCTGAAAGTTTGAGACAGCCAAAGTAGGCATGGGAGTTAAATTGGCCAAAATGACCATTCATTTCATATATGTGTTTTGATTTACTTGTCTTTAGGAAAAGTGTCGGAAATGTTTTAGATGATGTTTATTTCACCTAAGAAACATTTTACAAGCAATGAAACAAACAAACAAACAAAGAAGGTGGTTTGTAAAAGAGTTCAAAATCCATGCATACACATATGCATGCATTCATGATTTGATTTAGGAAAGTTTTTGTTAACCCTAATTTTGATGATTAGAATTTGATGATCCAAGCTTAGTATTTTTGGGATGTTACAAACCTTCCCCCCTTAAACAAAATCTCGTCCCGAGACTTGAAAAAGGACGAAAAGATTACCTAGGATTTGAAGAGATCGGGAAACTCCGTCCTAATGTGATCTTCGCGCTCCCAGGTAGCTTCCTCTTCTGTGTGGTTGCTCCACTGAATCTTGAGAAACTTGATGCTTCGGGTTCGGGTAGTTCGAAAAGCTTCTTCCAAAATGCGGATGGGTACTTCGGGATAGTTCAGGTCATCGTTGATCTCTATGGTCCGGTGATCGATATTCTTGAACACTTCGGTCTTCTCGGGTGTTGGAGATATGCCCTAGAGGCAATAATAAATATAGTTATTATTATATCTTTGTGTTTATGATAAATGTTTATATTCATGCTATAATAGTATTAACAAGGAAACATTAATACTTGTGTGAATTGTAAACTTAAATTGAAGTCCCTAGTATAGCCTTTATACTTCACTAGCTTGTTGGTTGATTAAATGATTGTGGTTTCCATATCATGAACATTGAGATGTTATCAACAACAAGATCATATCGTTAGGAGAATGATATGGTGGACATACTCCTATTGATAAGCGTAGCATAAAGATCAAGTCATTTAAATAGTTCAATTGCTATGTGCTTTCTGATACATAGTAACCTAATTCCTTCGACCATGAGATCATGCATATCACCTTTACCGGATGGATGCTTTGATAACATCAAACACCACACCGTAACTGGGTGGCTATAAAGGTGGCATTAAGTGTTCGGAAAGTATTGGTTGAAACACATGGATCAAGAGTGGGATTTGTCCATCCACATGACGGATAGATATACTCTGGGCCCTCTCGGTGGAATGTCATCCAATTAGCTTGCAAGCATGTGACTTGGTCACAAGGGATCACATATCACGGGAACGAGAAAAGAGTACTTATCAGTAACGAGATTGAACTAGGTATGCAGAGATACCGACGATCATAACCTCGGATAAGTAACATATCGTGAGACAAAGGGAAATTGGTATCGTATGTAAGTGGTTCATTCGATCGCAAAGTAATCGTAGAAATATGTGGGAGCCATATGAATTTCCAGATTCCTCTATTGGTTATTGTTCGGAGAAGTGTCTCGATCATGTCCGCATAATTCACGAACCGTAGGGAGACACACTTAAGGATTCGACGTTGTTTGAGTAGTTATGGTATTATGAGAAAGAGACCGAATGTTGTTCGAAGTCTCGGATGGGATCCGGGATATCACGAGGTGATCCGGAATGGTCCGGAGAATAAGATTCATATAAGGAAAGTCCCGTTTCGGAGTTCGGGAATGATTCCGGTGTTTTCATCGGGAATGTTCTAGAAGGTTCCGGATTGTCCGGCACTCCGGGGGGGAGGGTACATGAGTGTGTCATTGAATGATTGCATCATGTACTAAGTGTTCTTGCTGTTCCAAAAACATGAAAGTCAAATTGCCAGTTTAAAAGTCAAACGGCTAAAACAGGAAACTGTGGGAAACAGGAAACTGTGGGAAACAAGCAAGAGGAGTTGGAACCAACTTGGAGGAGGAGTCCCACTCCTCCAAGCCGGCGCCCAGCCCAATGCCGACTTGGGGAGGGACTCCCCTCCCCTGGCCGCGCCTCCCCACCCATAAAAGGAGGGGCAGGGCTCC
Organism: Avena sativa; assembly: GCA_916181665.1. Taxonomy (NCBI): domain Eukaryota; kingdom Viridiplantae; phylum Streptophyta; class Magnoliopsida; order Poales; family Poaceae; genus Avena; species Avena sativa. Next base: position 260,439,638 of record OV702284.1, on the reverse strand, counting down.
CCTCCTAGAACACACAAGTTCCTATCTTCTAGTTGGTTTAGAGTCGTTTTGGTTTAGAGCTTCTAATTGCTTTAGCCAGCGGTTTAGAGCCTTCTAGTTGGTTTAGAGCCTTCTAATTGGTGTGTCTAATTACTAGACCACTAATAGCCTCTCTCATAAGCTCCACCATACTCGCACCGGCTTAAGGCGAAGCCCTGCGGGATTTCCCCTCTACTTCCGGTACCACGCCGTTGTGCTGCCGGAATCGCGAGGAGAGTGCTACAACCTCCGCTGCCTGCTGGAACAAGGGAGAGGAAGGTCTTCGTCGAGTACCGAACGTGTGATCGACTGCGGGAGCGCTGCCGGAACGTGGCGCCGGAAGGATCGTCTACACGATCTTGAGATCGGAAAGAGTACGACTACATCACCCACGAGAATCCGCTCTCGTTAAACGCTTTGGAATCTTCGAGGGTAAGTTATACCATCGACTCGTTGCTACAATCTAGTAGATAGATCTTGGCTTGTTTGTTTGTATGCGATAGAAATTTTTTGTTTTCCATGCTACGAACCCCTACAGTGGTATCAGAGCCGTGTCTATATGTAGATCTGTTGCACGAGTAGAACACAATGGTCATTGTGGGCGTTGATGCTTTTATTGTAGATTGCTTTTTGTGTACTTTGCATCTTGCAGTATGTTGGGATGAAGCGGCCCGGGCTAACCTTACATGACATCGTTCATGAGACTTGCTCCACGCTTGACATGCAACTTGTATTGCATAAGTGGCTTTGCGGGTGCCTGTTTCTCCTAGCATAGTTAAGATCCAATTTACAACGGGTAATCAACAATGCTAGTATCAATGTTGTGGTTCTTGTTCGTAAGTTAGAACGACACTTATTGAAAGCCCCAAACCACGTAAAATATGCAAAGAAAGTAGAGGCGTCTAACTTTGTTTTGCAGGGGTGTGCAGTGATGTGATATGGCCATGATTGTGATTATATTTGATGTATGCAATGTTCCTTATTGTAAGTTGGCAACCGGCAGGAGCCATATGGTTGTCTTTAATTTATGTTAAGACCCGCGTGTCTATTCAAAGTAGTTGTAATAGTTGAAGCCGGTGGACGACAACCATGGTGAAGCGTCATTGACCTTGATGCAATGCCGGAGATGATGGAGATCATGTTCGTGTTTGAAGATGGAGATCGGAAGCACAAAGAAGAAAGGCCATATCATATCACATATTATGAATTGCATGTGATGTTAATCCTTTATGCATCTTGTATTGCTTAGTAGACGACGGTAGCATTATAAGATGATCCCTCATGCACATGAATTTCAAATCATAAAGTGTTCGCCCTTAGTTAGCACCGTTGCTAAAGCTTGTTGTTTCGAAGCACCACGTGATGATCGGGTGTGTTAGATTCCGCAAGTGTATACAACGTAAGCAAGCCAGATTTGCTTATGCGGTGGCTAAGGTTTGATCTTGATGAGCCTAGCATGTACAGACATGGTCTCAGGAACACGGATTACCGAAAGGTAAAGCATGAATCATATAGTAGATATGATGAACATGATGATTGTTCGCCATTGAAACTATATCAACTCTCGTGATGATCGGTGTTGATGTAGTGGATTTGGTTCGTGTGATCACTAAAACAATGTGAGGGATGTTGTTTTGAGTGGGAGTTCACCTAGTTTAATTTCATTAATTAATTTGAACTCAATTTGTCATAAACTTAGTCTAAACTATTGCAAATATGTTGTAGATCAATGGCAGCCCCTACCATCAATTTTAATGCGTTCCTAGAGAAAGAAAAGTTAAAAAACAATGGAAGCAACTTCGCGGATTGGTTCCGCAATTTGAGGATTGTCCTCACAGCTGGTAATTTGACCTATGTGCTGGATGCACCGCTGGGTGACCCACCTGCAGCTGATGCTCCCGATGAAGTAAAGAATGTTTACCTCGCTCGGAAGAATCAGTACTCCATAGTTCAGTGTGCTATCTTGTATGGTTTAGAATCGGAGCTTCAGAAAAGGTTTGAAGAGTCAGACCCATATGATATTGTCGAGGATCTCAAATTGATTTTTGAGACTCATGCGGCAATTCAAAGCTATGAGGCTTCTGAAAAATTCTTTAACTGCAAGATGGAAGAGGGCAGCTCCGTCAGTGAGCATGTGCTTAAGATGTCTGGGCACGCAAACAAACTTCAAAGCTTGGGTATAGTGATTCCTAATGCTTTGGGGGTTTACCGCGTCCTCCAGTCATTGCCACCAAGTTACAGGAACTTTGTGATGAACTACAACATGCAGAACATGAACAAAGAGTTGCCAGAACTATTTGCTATGTTAAAATCTGCAGAAGTGGAGATCAAGAAAGAGCACCAAGTGTTGATGGTCAATAAGACCACCAAATTCAAGAAAGGCAAGTCTAAGCAAAAGGGACACTTCAAGAAGGGTGGTAAGAAAGTTGCCACGCCGACGAAGAAAACCAAGGCTGGACCAAAGCCTGAAACTGAGTGCTTTTACTGCAAAGGAGAAGGTCACTGGAAGCGGAATTGCCCAAAGTACTTGGCGGATTTGAAGAACGGCAACATCAAGAAGAAAGGTATATCTGATATACATGTTATTGATGTGTATCTCACTAGTATTCGTAGTAGTGCCTGGGTATTTGATACTGGTTCGGTTGCTCATATTTGTAACTCGAAACAGGTGCTGCAGAATAAACGGAAGCTAGCGAAGAACGAGGTGACGATGCGCGTGGGAAACGGATCAAAGGTTGATGTGATCGCGGTCGGCACGCTACCTCTTCATCTACCATCGGGATTAGTTTTATACTTAAATAGTTGTTATTTAGTGCCTGCGTTAAGCATGAACATTATATCAGGATCTTGTTTATTGCGAGACGGTTACTTGTTTAAGTCAGAGAATAATGGTTGTTCGATTTATATGAGTAATATGTTTTACGCACATGCACCTTTGATAGATGGTCTATTCTTATTGAATCTCGATAGTGGAAATACACATATCAACAATATTAAAGCTAAACGTTTGAAATCAAGCGATAATTTGACCTATATGTGGCACTGTCGTCTTGGTCACATTGGAGTGAAGCGTATGAAGAAACTCCATTCCGATGGACTTCTTGAATCACTTGATTTTGAATCACTTGATAGATGCGAAGCATGTCTGATGGGAAAAATGACTAAGACTCCATTTTCTGGTATGATGGAGCGAGCTACGGACTTATTGGAAATTATACATACCGATGTGTGTGGTCCAATGAGTGTAGCATCGCGCGGTGGTTATCGTTATGTTCTTACCTTCACGGATGATTTGAGTAGATATGGGTATATCTATTTCATGAAACATAAGTCCGAAACTTTCGAGAAGTTTAAGGAGTTTCAAAGTGAGGTAGAGAATCAACGTAACAAGAAGATTAAATTTGTACGTTCTGATCGTGGAGGTGAATATCTAAGTTACGAGTTTGGCGAGCATTTAAAGAAGTGCGGAATACTTTCACAATTGACACCGCCGGGAACACCACAGCGTAATGGTGTGTCCGAACGTCGTAATCGAACTCTCTTAGATATGGTTCGTTCTATGATGTCACTTACAGATTTACCGCTATCATTTTGGGGTTATGCATTAGAAACAGCCGCATTCACTTTAAATAGGGCACCGTCTAAATCCGTTGAAACGACACCGTATGAATTATGGTTTGGGAAGAAACCTAAATTATCGTTCCTTAAAGTTTGGGGATGCGAAGCCTATGTAAAGAAGTTACAGCCGGACAAGCTTGAACCCAAAGCGGAAAAATGCGTCTTCATAGGATACCCGAAGGAAACTATTGGGTATACCTTCTATCATAGATCCGAAGGCAAAACATTCGTTGCCAAGAATGGATCCTTTCTAGAGAAGGAATTTCTCTCGAAAGAATTGACTGGAAGGAAAGTAGAACTCGACGAGGTTGTCGAACCTTCTCTCGAAATTGCGAGTAGCGCAGCACCGAAAGAAGTTCCTGTGGTGCCTGCACCAATTAGAGAGGAAGCTAATGATGGTGATCATGAAACTTCGGTTGAAGTTGCTACAGAGCCTCGGAGGTCAACGAGAACTCGTACCACTCCAGATTGGTATGATTCCGTTATGAATGTCATGGTGGTGGACAACACCGATGACCCCGAGACATATGAGGAAGCGATGATGAGCCCAGATTCCAATAAATGGCAAGAAGCCATGAAATCCGAGATTGGATCCATGTACGAAAACCAAGTATGGACTTTGGTGGACTTACCGGATGGCCGGAAGGCTGTCGAGAACAAATGGATTTTCAAGAAGAAAACAGATGCTGATGGTAATGTTACCGTCTATAAAGCTCGACTTGTCGCAAAAGGGTTTCGACAAATTCAAGGAGTTGACTACGATGAGACTTTCTCACCGGTAGCGAAGCTAAAGTCTGTGAGGATTATGTTAGCAATCGCTGCATATTATGATTATGAGATATGGCAGATGGATGTCAAAACAGCATTCCTCAATGGAGACATTGATGAAGAGTTGTATATGATGCAACCCAAAGGTTTTGTCGATCCTAAAGATGCTAACAAGGTATGCAAGCTTCAACGGTCCATCTATGGATTGAAGCAAGCATCCCGAAGTTGGAATCAACATTTTGATAAGGTAATCAAAAGTTTTGGTTTTATACAACCTTATGGAGAAGCTTGTATTTACAAGAAAGTGAGTGGGAGCTCTGTAGCATTCTTAATACTGTATGTGGATGACATATTGTTGATTGGGAATGATGTAGACCTTCTTAATAGTGTCAAGGAATATTTGAATAATAGTTTTTCAATGAAGGATCTTGGCGAAGCAGCTTACATATTAGGCATAAAGATTTATAGAGATAGATCGAAACGCCAAATATCATTGTCACAGAGTACATATTTGGACAAAGTTCTAAAGAAGTTTGGAATGGAAGAAAGCAAGAAAGGGTTCTTGCCCATGTTGCCCAATACGACCTTGAGTAAAACTCAAAGTCCGACATCGGCAGAAGATAGAGAAAGGATGAGTAAAACTCCCTATGCCTCAGCCATAGGATCTCTAATGTATGCCATGCTATGCACTAGACCCGACATCGCATATGCTGTTAGTCTAACTAGCAGATATCAAAGTGATCCAGGAGTGGATCATTGGACAGCGGTCAAAAACATCCTTAAGTACTTGAGAAGAACTAAGGATATGGTTCTTTCTTATGGAGGTGATGAACAGCTCGTTGTTAATGGTTACACCGATGCTAGTTGGAACACCGATCCGGATGATTCTAAATCACAATCTGGATACGTATTTATTTTGAATGGTGCAGCAGTTAGCTGGAGGAGTGCAAAGCAAAGCGTTGTGGCGAGATCTTCAACTGAATCGGAATACATGGCTGCTTCGGAGGCTTCACAAGAAGCGATATGGATGAAAGAGTTCATTACAGAGCTGGGTGTGGTTCCTAGTGCGCTGGACCCAATGTCTATCTACTGTGATAACATGGGCGCCATAGCCAATGCGCAAGAACCAAGGTCACACAAGAAGCTGAAGCATATCAAACTGCGTTTTCACGCTATTCGAGAACATATCCAGGATGGGGATATAAAGATTTGCAAAGTACACACAGATCTGAATGTGGCGGATCCGTTGACTAAACCTCTCCCGAGGGCAAAACATGACCAACACCAAACTGCCATGGGTGTTCGGTATATTACCATGTAATCTAGATTAGATGACTCTAGTGCAAGTGGGAGACTGTTGGAGATATGCCCTAGAGGCAATAATAAATATAGTTATTATTATATCTTTGTGTTTATGATAAATGTTTATATTCATGCTATAATAGTATTAACAAGGAAACATTAATACTTGTGTGAATTGTAAACTTAAATTGAAGTCCCTAGTATAGCCTCTATACTTCACTAGCTTGTTGGTTGATTAAATGATTGTGGTTTCCATATCATGAACATTGAGATGTTATCAACAACAAGATCATATCGTTAGGAGAATGATATGGTGGACATACTCCTATTGATAAGCGTAGCATAAAGATCAAGTCATTTAAATAGTTCAATTGCTATGTGCTTTCTGATACATAGTAACCTAATTCCTTCGACCATGAGATCATGCATATCACCTTTACCGGATGGATGCTTTGATAACATCAAACACCACACCGTAACTGGGTGGCTATAAAGGTGGCATTAAGTGTTCGGAAAGTATTGGTTGAAACACATGGATCAAGAGTGGGATTTGTCCATCCACATGACGGATAGATATACTTTGGGCCCTCTCGGTGGAATGTCATCCAATTAGCTTGCAAGCATGTGACTTGGTCACAAGGGATCACATATCACGGGAACGAGAAAAGAGTACTTATCAGTAACGAGGTTGAACTAGGTATGCAGAGATACCGACGATCATAACCTCGGATAAGTAACATATCGTGAGACAAAGGGAAATTGGTATCGTATGTAAGTGGTTCATTCGATCGCAAAGTAATCGTATAAATATGTGGGAGCCATATGAATTTCCAGATTCCTCTATTGGTTATTGTTCGGAGAAGTGTCTCGATCATGTCCGCATAATTCACGAACCGTAGGGAGACACACTTAAGGATTCGACGTTGTTTGAGTAGTTATGGTATTATGAGAAAGAGACCGAATGTTGTTCGGAGTCTCGGATGGGATCCGGGATATCACGAGGTGATCCGGAATGGTCCGGAGAATAAGATTCATATAAGGAAAGTCCCGTTTCGGAGTTCGGGAATGATTCCGGTGTTTTCATCGGGAATGTTCTAGAAGGTTCCGGATTGTCCGGCACTCCGGGGGGGGAGGGTACATGAGTGTGTCATTGAATGATTGCATCATGTACTAAGTGTTCTTGCTGTTCCAAAAACATGAAAGTCAAATTGCCAGTTTGAAAGTCAAACGGCTAAAACAGGAAACTGTGGGAAACATGAAACTGTGGGAAACAAGCAAGAGGAGTTGGAACCAACTTGGAGGAGGAGTCCCACTCCTCCAAGCCGGCGCCCAGCCCAAGGCCGACTTGGGGAGGGACTCACCTCCCCTGGCCGCGCCTCCCCACCCATAAAAGGAGGGGCAGGGCTCCCCTCCTAGAACACACAAGTTCCTATCTTCTAGTTGGTTTAGAGCCGTTTTGGTTTAGAGCTTCTAATTGCTTTAGCCAGCGGTTTAGAGCCTTCTAGTTGGTTTAGAGCCTTCTAATTGGTGTGTCTAATTACTAGACCACTAATAGCCTCTCTCATAAGCTCCACCATACTCGCACCGGCTTAAGGCGAAGCCCTGCGGGATTTCCCCTCTACTTCCGGTACCACGCCGTTGTGCTGCCGGAATCGCGAGGAGAGTGCTACAACCTCCGCTGCCTGCTGGAACAAGGGAGAGGAAGGTCTTCGTCGAGTACCGAACGTGTGACCGACTGCGGGAGCGCTGCCGGAACGTGGCGCCGGAAGGATCGTCTACACGATCTTGAGATCGGAAAGAGTACGACTACATCACCCACGAGAATCCGCTCTCGTTAAACGCTTTGGAATCTTCGAGGGTAAGTTATACCATCGACTCGTTGCTACAATCTAGTAGATAGATCTTGGCTTGTTTGTTTGTATGCGATAGAAAATTTTTGTTTTCCATGCTACGAACCCCTACATCGGGGACTTCGAGACACTTGCAAAGTAACGAGATATGGAACACATTGTGCACAGCTAACATCTCTTCAGGTAGTTCCAATTGATACGATACTTCTCCTCGACGGTTCAGAATTTTGAAAGGTCTGATATATCTGGGGGCTACTTTCCTTTGAGTTGGAAACGCTGCATTCCCTTCAATGGCGACACTTTCAGATAAACAAAATCTCCTATATTGAAGGCGAGGTCTCGACGTCTCTTGTCGGCATAACTCTTCTGTCGGGATTGGGCGGTCTTGAGGTGCTCACGAATCTTGTGAACCTTCTCTTCTGCTTCTCGGAGGATGTCGGGTCCGAAAATCTGACTCTCTCCTACTTCCGACCAGTTCAAAGGGGTGCGACACTTTCTTTCGTACATGAATTCAAATGGGGCCATTTGCAAACTGGCTTGGTAACTATTGTTGTATGAAAATTCTGCAAACGGCAGACAGTCTTCCCACTTGTATCCATATTCTAGCACACATGCTCTAAGCATATCTTCGAGTATTTGATTTACTCGCTCCGTTTGTCCATCGGTCTGAGGGTGATACGCGGTACTGAAATCTAGGCGGGTTCCTAAACCTTCTTGGACTTTCTTCCAGAATCTCGAGGTAAACTGAGTTCCTCGATCCGATACTATGTTCTTGGGGACTCCGTGCAAACTGACGATTCTAGCGATGTACAACTCCGCTAGTTTCGAACTCTGATATGTGGTCTTGACGGGCAAGAAATGGGCGACTTTGGACAATCTGTCCACTATGACCCAAATAGAGTCATTTCCCCTACTAGAAGTGGGTAGTCCAGTGATAAAGTCCATTCCTACAGAATCCCATTTCCATTCCGGAATTTGCAAAGGTTGCAACAATCCAGCGGATCTTTGATGTCCTGCCTCGACTCGCTGACATATATCACACTTGGCGATATAGCTTCCGATTTCTCTCTTCATCTTATGCCACCAAAATTGCTCTTTCAAATCTTGATACATCTTAGTTCCTCCGGGATGGATAGAATAAAGAGTATCATGAGCCTCCTTCAAGATAACTTCTTTCAACTCCGAATCTGCTGGTACACAAAGGCGTCCTTTGTACCACAGAACTCCTTCTTCGTCCTCGGTGAATTCGGGTACTTTGCCTGTACCGATACGACGCTTGATTCCATCGATACTGGCATTTCCCTTCTGCGCCTCTTTAATCTGACTGATCAAAGTGGGCTGAAGTTCTATGCTAGACAAAAATCCTTCACTTACTAATTCCATTCGAAAAGCTTCCATCTCCTTGTGCAAGCTTGGTTGCTCCTTCAAAATCATGGAGTTCAAGCGGCACAGAAATCTGCTAAGGGCATCAGCTACCACGTTGGCTTTACCAGGGTGATAGTGAATGTCCAGATCGTAATCCTTGATTAGCTCAATCCATCTTCTCTGCCTCATATTCAACTCCTTCTGAGTGAATATATACTTTAGGCTCTTGTGATCCGAATAAATCTCGCAACGGTTTCCCATTAGGTAATGTCTCCATGTCTTCAGGGCTAGAACTACTGCTGCGAGTTCGAGGTCATGGGTTGGATAGTTTTGCTCATGTTGCTTCAATTGTCGAGATAGATAAGATATAACTTTGCCTTCTTGCATTAGCACACATCCGAGACCAATCTTGGATGCGTCACAATACACATCGAAGGGCTTCGTGATATCCGACATGATCAAGATTGGGGCTGAATACAATCTCCTTTTGAGTTCTTGAAAACTCGCTTCACATTTGTCGGTCCATTCAAACTTCTTGTCCTTCTTCAGCAATTGGGTCATGGGTCTGGCGATACTCGAGAATCCTTCTACGAATTTGCGGTAATATCCCGCCAATCCGAGAAAAGCACGAACTTGGGTTTGAGTGGTTGGGGCTTGCCAATATTCAACATCTTTTACTTTGGCAGGGTCAACGGCAATTCCTCTGGCTGATACAATGTGACCGAGGAATCCTACCTCCTGTAACCAGAATTCACATTTGCTAAACTTTGCATACAGTTGATGCTCTCTAAGGGTTCCAAGAATGGTCCTTAGGTGTAGCTCATGTTCTTCTTCTGATTTGGAATAAATCAGAATGTCATCGATGAAAACAACGACAAAGTTATCCAGGAAGTCCATAAAAATCTTATTCATGAGGTTCATGAAATAAGCGGGGGCATTGGTTAATCCAAAAGACATGACTGTATACTCATACAATCCATATCCGGTGGTAAAGGCAGTCTTTGGAATATCCTATGCACGAATTTTGAGTTGATGATAGCCAGTTCTAAGATCAATCTTAGAAAACACTTTGGCACCAGTCAACTGATCAAACAAATCTTCTATCTTGGGCAAGGGGTACTTGTTCTTGATGGTGACATCATTTAACTTCCGATAATCCGTACACAAACGGTTACCTCCATCTTTCTTGTCCACAAATAAGACAGGTGATCTCCATGGTGACGCACTTGGTTGAATCAATCCAATTTCTAGCATGGAATCCAGTTGCTTCTTCAGTTCTTCTAGTTCTGACGGGTTCATACTATAGGGTCTCTGGGCTATGGGTCCTGTTCCGGGGATTAGTTCGATGATAAACTCGATATCCCGATCTGGGGGCATACCGGGCAAAACATCTGGAAATACATCGGGGTATTCACAGACTATCCGGACTTGGTCAATGGTAGGTTGGGCTAGACTCTTGTTACACTTGAATTGGCGAGGTAAGGTTTCAGATATATGCTCGACTGATATTCCGGCGGTACTGGTCATGGTGATGGCTTTCTTAACACAGTTAATCAATCCCTTATGCTTGGACATCCAATCCATTCCTAGTACTACTTCCAAACCTTTAGTTCCGAGTACTATTAGATTAGCATAAAAATCTATGCCATGGATTCAGATAGGGACGGCTTTGCAAATTTTCCTAGCCTTGGTGGTTGATCCGGGAATTTGCACAATCATAACATGCTTCAGTTTGGTTGGTTGAATTTTACTAGTGCAGGCAAATTCTTCGGTGACAAATGAATGCGAGGCACCAGAGTCAAACAACACTCTTGCAAGTACCGGATTAACATAAAACATACCCAGCACGACGTCTGGCGCTTCCTGAGCTTCTTCAGCTTGCATGAGAAAAAGACGGCCATTGCGGTTGAGTGAATTCCCTGGGGCAAATCTTCTCCCTGGCTAGACACGACGCTGCTGCTGAGCTGGGGCATTGGCATTGGGGGTTGTAGCATTCTTATTGTTGGGGCACTCGTTGGAATAGTGGCCTTTATTTCCACAGTCATAACATGTCACTTGTGACTTGTCCTTGGCTGCTACAGGCACAGCATTGCTTCCAGTCCTTGGGGCAGTGTTGGTGTTGGCGGTAGCATTGTTGGTGTTGAACTTGGGTGGGGCACGGGTGAAATTGCTAGAGTTGCCGGGGTTGTTGTGATTTCCTCCGGGTCTAGGGTTTCCATGGTTGGGGTAGGTCGGACGGGTCATAGGGGGTCTGTTGGTTCTTGGGGCAAATCCTGGAGATGGGTTGGGGCAATACTTTGGGGTCTGATGGGTTCCTGGTTGATGCATCATGCGACGCTTGCGGTTATCATTGGCTTGGTTGATCTTTCCTTCCATCTGGATAGCAGAGTCGACAAGGGCTTCAATATCAGCAAAGGGGATATTTACTAACACCGTCTGCATCTCGTCATGCAGACCATTCAAGAATCTTTCTTTCTTCTTTGCTTCGGTGTCTATATCGTCCGGGGCATACCTAGCTAATGACAAAAATTTGTCACGGTATTCCACTACAGTCATCCTTCCTTGCTTTAGCTCTCTGAACTCGTCTCTCATTCTCTTGATCAAACCTGGTGGCACATGGGTTCTGCTAAACTTGACCTTGAATTCCTCCCAGGTCATCATCTGGCCTCCGGTCATTGCACGAACACTATTCCACCATGCCCTGGCATCTCCGGCTAGATAATGGGTGGCGAACAGGACTTTCTCGTTGGCTTCCACTCCGGCGACTTCTAGGTTATTTTCCATGGTTTGCAGCCAATCATCGGCGTCTAGGGGTTCTTTTGACTTGGTGAAAACGGGTGGGTTGGTATTCTGGAAATTCTTGAGCTTAGATCCATGGTTGTCCTGATTTCCGTGGCCTTGGTTGTTGTGGGCTAGCTGGGCTATCTGTTGCAGAGTGGCTAGGTTGGCTTGACGTTCCGCTCTTTCAGCTTCCCGGTCAGAAGTCAACATTTGCAGGATCTGCAACATCGGGTCCGGGGCAAAACCACTTCCTCCACGTGGCATCTGAAGATTGATATAGATCATGAGAAAAGAGGGAAATTTCTAAGGTTTTGGGTCTTTGAAAAGTTTTAAATGTTCGACTCAGATTTTTCTAGCAATTTGCTTTTTCATTCATTCATTCACTCGATACAACTCACACCACAGCAAGGAAAAACAGATGGTTTTAAGAACCATTCTGGAATCTACGATACAGTGGGACCGACTACTACTCACTACGCTAGTGCTCAGTGCTACTACTCCTTGGAGTCTGTGGCTTCATCATCTTCATCATCATCGATGAAGGCGAAATCATCCTCATCGGTGAAGAAGTCCATGGCCTGATCCTCCAGAAAATCATCGTCATCGCTGAGATAGGAGTAAGGGTCTCCACGAAGATCCTCTCCGGCATTCTCCCTTTCCTCCAACTACATGTCTCTCTCGTGGATGGTCTCCTCCAGAGATGAGATGCGGTGGTGAAGACGGGCAATAATGCGCTCCTTCTTGTAAAGCTGACGGCGGCGAGACTTGCGATCCTTTGCTAGCATGGCTATGGTCTGATCCTTCGTCTTGATGATGGCAGACTTGTGGTTGCAATAGTCACGGCAGTTGTCCAACTCCTGCTGACGATCATACATCATGAAGCTAAGGTGGTCCAATTGAGTCTTCAACTCGGGGTGGTATGGGGCTTCCAGTGGTTGTCCATTTGCATCACGCCTTGGGCAAAACTCAAAGCGAGTACCCTTGATCTGATTGATGCTCTGCCCACATAGACGGGAAAGAGCTTCCTGCATTGCTCTGGCAAGTCCATCGAGCCAGTTGTTTTCCCTCAAGGTAAACTGAATTTCCTCCGCAGTGGGAGGTTCAATCTTTCCTCGGAGACTTGCAACAATTAGCCACTGCAGATCTTCTCCTCCTTGATCATTGAGCTGAGCTCCGAAGAACTCGGGGTGCGGACGCTCCAGAAGTTCCGAAAGCTGATCTAGATCCCTCTCAAAGATAAGGTCTCCTCCATTCCCAAGTTGGTAAAACTTGCTGTACTTCACGTCCATCTATAAAAATAGAGGATGAGTAGATTAGCAGAGTGATCAAGTGTGTCAAAATTTTATGTATTTTGCAAGAGTTTTTGAGGAACATGAATTTTTATGAAAGAATCAAAGAGATAAGGATGAGAATAAGTTTTTGTAAATATTTGTTTTCTTTGGTTTTGAAACTAAGTTTTTGGTTCAAACGTCCAGTCTAACTAGGGTCTCCAATGATCAGGATGGCTCTGATACCAACTTGTCAACACCCGGATTTTTCAATCCTAGATGCCTGTTATGCCATACATCGCAATCCCAGGATTACCATTTTTGCGAGACATAACAGAATTGGATACCATAGTACATCATCCATTACAAACGATACATAAGTTCTTACACAAATAGGGATCTCATGATCTAGTTCTTAATACAATATCAAGCAGCGGAATACGTAATAATAACGGTAGCGTAGGCGAAGCTCCATCTTCGGGGTCACAGGCAATGCTGACGATGGGAGATGATCCTAGTTGTCGTAACCTTCCTGGGGTCCATCTTTCAGGTACTCCTCTTCATAGTCTGGCCATGGGAATATCCAGGGACAAAGCCATGAGTACTCTTTAAGTACTCGCAAACTAATACTAACAGGTAAAGGGTTTTTTGGATAATAGGACACTAGGCTCTAGGGTTGTTTTGCAAAAGCCAGATTTATCTCTACTAGGTTCCAAAGCTAGTCAGAATTTTATAATTCCTAAGTGGGAACTTGTATTTCATATCACAACTCTGTTGTGGTCAAGTCAAAGTCTTAATTCATTTCACAGGTCATTTTGAAAAGTCTGACGGGGGAACAATATGGCCACTCCAACTGTCCATAACCGCGGACGCGGCTATTCGAATAGTTTGACACTCTACAGAGATTGTACAATTTCACCACAACATTCGATACATCCGTTAGGAACAAATCCTGAATTCACCATACTCAGTATGCGGATAATCAATCCTAACCTTTCAATTACACGCCCTAGTATAAGCACCTCTCCTGTGAGTTTGGCCTCCCAACCATGACCAACTGTCATCTTGGGTATTGCACAGGTGGACAATCTTCACAAGGTAGCCTCAGCTCAGACCTTGGCCATGAGGGAACTAATACTAAGGAATATAAGTTTCCAGTCAAGCCCTACCCAATATTCGGGTATTGTGGTTGTACGATAAAATTGGAATGGTATCGCATCCAAACAACCATCAGTTTTAAAAAGGGCTAAGGCTCATGCCTCAACATTTTTATCACCAAAATCCTCAAGTGTTTGGAAACACATGTCCAAAACATTTCAATAGAATGATCCATCATTCCAAGGTTTTCATAACCATTTTTCCACCAAGTATTCCCATCTAAAAGTTGATCAAGTTTTATGCTTAGCACTAGCATCTACAGGTGGGGGTAGTACTAATGAGGGGTGGTAACTAGTGGAGTTTCAACTAAGTACAACCTTATGTCTCAGGCTGATGTCAAGGTTTCTAACTTAGGCCAAATTTTATGCTCTTTATGCAACCTTCAGCATCTTTCCAATCTCTACCAGTCACTTAAGTAAACTCTAAGTAAGCTTTGATAAAGAAATAAAGTAAGAAGCTTGCAAATAAAACTAGGATTGGTTTATCAAGTGGGTATGATCACATATGCTTAAGGCATATAGTAGTCATAGAACAAGTATGGGTTTGTTGCATCAGTAGGGTATCTTGCAAGGGTTAGCTTGCATAGGTCAACTTGATTAGTAAGGCTTGCATAGGTATAGTATCAGCTTGCATCAATTTCAGTATAAGCTTGCCTTGTGCAGAGCAGTGGTTGAAGTTCTCCTTGGCTTCTTCTTCGTAGTATCCTCCTTCCTCCTCGTATCCTTGGTCGGTACTAGCTTCTATGAATAAATACGAGGTACACAATCACCAAACAATACTTAACTACTTGCAATCATCACACACAAGGGTCCTATGGATGATCTAGCATCATCCCTAACATTACAAGGTTAGGGCTTGATTTAATTCCTTTTATTTTTAGAAAAGTAATTTCTACTCATTGAAAAACTACTTAAGATTTAATATTCTCCAAACCAAACATGGGATCATGTTGACACATGTCATCACCACATATTGTAGTCCATGGGAATGTGATTTAAAGTGGTGTCACAATTTAATAAGGTTTTACCCTTTTATTTTAATTAATTAAAGTGGCTAGAAATGCTTGTGTAGCATTCTTTTATTACTTGAACATTATTTCTACAAGTAAACCTATATATTTTTATATATTTTGAAAGGTATGGTTAAATGTGATTTTTGAGAGTTAGAATCAACTCAAAAGCTATTATGGTTTAAATTTGAAAAATGTTTGAATGCAGAAAAGCTTCTGCCTTGTTATTTTTACCATGGGTGATCTATAGATCCAAATGAATTGAATCCAACGGGATTGGATTCAGCATTCATAGACCTTTCCAACAAAATTGGTTTCATTCAATTTGGTGCACTGAATCGATCTGGGTTGATTTTTGAATTTGGGTACGGAAGTGTGTTTGAATTGAAATAGAAAAAGGTTTAATTTGAATAACTGGGCTGCGCGGGAAAAGTTACTGGGCCGACCTGCTAAGCGCAGTGATCCCGCGGGCTGCTTAAGTGGGTGTCCCCACTCGTCAGTGACACGGGGCTGGGCGAAGCGGTATGGGCGACGTGGATCGTTCGATCTAGTTCTAATCCAACGGCTGGGAGTCATCGTCGACGCGAGACAACGCCAGCGAGAACGAAACCTAGCGCGGCCAGTGAGGGTTGCTGGGGGCTCACCGGGGTACTGGGGAGGGTCGGCGAGGCGGGCGAACGACGAAGTCGACGACGGCGAATCTCCTGGTACCGGTGGCTTCTCCTGGGGCGGCTCCAATCGCTGGCTCCCTTCTTCTCCGGAGGAGGCGGGCTCCGGTGAAATTCCGGCGGGGTGGTGCTCGCCTTGCTCTGAGAACGGTGTGGCACGATCAGTGAGGAGAGGGGAGTGAGATGGTGTGAAGAAATCGTGCGGGGGTGGCCTCTATTTATAGTCGAGCGAGGGGACCGTCGGGGCGCACGGTGAGCTCGTCGGGGGCGAGGTTACAGGCGGCTAATGGCATGGGCAAGGGTAGGGGACGGTGCGGTGTCTCCTAGCGATGCTCAACGACATGGTCTCGAGGCATGGGGCGGCGTGGTTTGGTCTGGAACGGGCGGTGCTCTTCGCGGCAGAGGCGGCGTCTTCGACGGCGGGAGGTGGCTGTGCGGCACGGGGCGGCAAACGGGGATATCTGGCGGTCTCCTGGGTCGGTGGTGATCGTGTGTGCACGCGGTGAGGGCGGCGCGTGGTCTGTGGACGCTGGTCGAGGGTGGTGCTCTGGCGCATGCTTGGCATGGTCTCTGGCGGTCTGGGCGCGGCTTGTGCGCGTGGTCCAGGGCTTGGAAACGCTCGCGGCTGGGACAGGTAGTGGCGGTGGACGTTTGGCTGCCTCCCAGACAAGGTTGGCACGGCTAGTTCTTCCTGTAGCCTGCTGTCCACAATGGGGTGACAAAGGGGTGCTCGGCTGTTCACCATTGATGGCAATGGCAAGCTCAAGGGGTGCTAGTCCTTAGTTAAACTTCCTAGATGATCTACTGAGCTGTGTGTGAGCTAACTAGGGAACAAGTTAGGCCAATTTTACTGCACACTATAGTGTTTGATGTTTGTTTGATTTGTGTCTGCAACCTGTTTGATGAAATGCCGCATGAACTCAAGTTTTGAATTTTGAAAAGATTTTTAGTGGGTTTGCTAGATTGGTGCTGGTGAGTCTGCAGATGCTTGGGTTTTGAAAGTTGAGCTTGTTTGAGTGGTTTTTGAAAAAGTGGGATCTTCCCATATGATAAAGATTCAATTTTGAATTGTCATTTAAACTATGCATTTGAAAGTTTCTGGATGATCACAAAGTGGGCCTTGATACCTTGTTATGAGTACATTGAAGGGGTGCAAAGATCCAGGAAAGTTTCTGTTAGGTTCTGAAAGTTTGAGACAGCCAAAGTAGGCATGGGAGTTAAATTGGCCAAAATGACCATTCATTTCATATATGTGTTTTGATTTACTTGTCTTTAGGAAAAGTGTGGGAAATGTTTTAGATGATGTTTATTTCACCTAAGAAACATTTTACAAGCAATGAAACAAACAAACAAACAAACAAACAAGGTGGTTTGTAAAAGAGTTCAAAATCCATGCATACACATATGCATGCATTCATGATTTGATTTAGGAAAGTTTTTGTTAACCCTAATTTTGATGATTAGAATTTGATGATCCAAGCTTAGTATTTTTGGGATGTTACAATTACCTTCTACACTATACGTTTAATCCTTTGTTTTCAGCAAACCAGTGAGATATACAACCTCACTGTAAGTTGGGACAAAGTCTTGAGTTTTTGTTATGCAGGATTCCAAGTTGTTAGCAACACCTTTGAGTTGTTTACTTGCTCCTACTAGTTCGATAACCTTGTTTTCATAACTGAGGAAAGACTTATTGCTTGCTCATCACACCTTGCTCTTGGGGTTTTCCAACGAGGCTCTATAGTGATCTGAGCCCCATCGCTCCACCTCGTCCTCGTCCTCCTCTTCCACCACGCCGTCCTTCCCCTAAAAAGGGCCTTTCTCACCGGCGCCCGAAAGGTAAGGTGGTAGGCGGCGATGACATACTTGGTGAGGTCGCCCTAGGTCACATGGAGGCAACTGTTTGGCATGGCGAAGGGGTTGGTTCCCTCCTTGTCCCGGTGGTTGGCCCTTTTATAATCTTGGGCGGTCCTCGGCGGGAACAAATGGCGGGAAGGGAGTGGCGGGTGAGAAATGCCACGATGACATGGATATTCCCTACGGGTGCCTGATGTTAGCCTACCTGGTCCAGCCCGACGGAAGGCCCACTCGACGACCTGCCAAGGTCCAGGATGCCTATGACGTTTCGACTGCTATGAAGCCCATATGGACACGGACTCCCAAGCACACAAGACAAGGAAGCCTCAAGAATAGAGTTTAAATACAACTTGTAACCTACTCGTATCGGTACCTGAGACCTAGCCTCCCCATATATAAAGGCTAGGAGGGTCCAACGAGGAGGGTACCCCCTGATAGACTAGACCACAACAGATTTACAGATCTAGATCTCTCATACAATCTCTCTCATACTTTCGCATACGCACCTCCACGCCAGATCGCATCTGCGCACCCCTGTAGTCACCGGTTCCGCCGTAATCAAAGAGCAGACAAGCAGGAGTAGAGTTTTCCCTTCGGGGGGCTGAACCTGGGTAAACCTCGTGTCCCGTATTACTTGTTTGCTAACCGTTCCGCGATCTCCAGCATCCTCATCTTCTTCAAAACCCAAGTCCATAACAATGGGCATTGACGAGATCCAACCTCGTCAATTGGCGCCGTCCGTGGGAATTGGGGGCGCTAATCGTGCGGTCGCGACGGTCCCATCATCATCAGTCTACGACTCGGATCTAATTCGGCTCTCCTTCGCCATCAGCGGACCGACCAGATTGCATCTGGTTGTTCGTATGCGCCGGCGCGGTTGATTCATCTTCACCAACACGGACTTGGGGATCGCTTTTCTAAGATGCGCTGCGTTGACAAAATAGATGCAATCTGAGATCAGGCCGAAAAAGCGACATCGTTTTCGAATCAGTAATACGACCGGGCGTTAATGAGCTTAGCCCGACGCGAGTATCATCTTCTGTCTAAAAATCAAATCGAAGCCACTGTGCGGCCTGCTGACTTGAGATTGTAGGTGTACTAGTATCGTCCTGAGGTGAATCCTATTCTTTTGAATTGAAGAAGCAGCGAGCGTGCGGATGGGTTCTCCAAAGCAAAGCTCGAGGATCAAGGAAAGAGAAATAAAAAATAGTCATGTCCTGGACCGCTTGTAAGCGCATGCATCTTGCGGCAAGCAACATCATATCATAAGCAAGGATTATTTTTAGCCAGGCGCATGCAAGTTACGTGCGAAATTGGAATTAAATTTCATCACTGAAAACTCCGACCAACAACAATGGATTATTCGTTTGGCGTCCGAGGCTTGGCGTCAACACTGCGATCGTGGCTTCATCATGGCCTTCTTCATCATTGCGGTCGCAGTTCCGCTGACCGACTTCGCCACCGCCACCGAATACTTCATGTCCGCCCGACACCGCCGTCTCTACCTCGATCACATGCCCGTGTCGACGACTCCGTCAATCGTGTAGGCTCTACACTCAGTGGTTGCGCCAAATCCGCCCCATGATCCGCCGCGGTCTTCGGCTGCGGCGACCCGCTGCGGCCTTTGGCTGCGGTGACCCGCTGCATCTTTCAGATGCGGCGACCTGACGCGATCTTCGATTGTGGCAATTGTCCACATCGGCTTCAGCGACCACGACTCGGGGGCTCCCTCGACATCGGCGACCCAATGCGTCTTTTGGCTGCGATGACCCGATACATCCTTCGGATGTGGCGACTCGGTGCGATCTTCGACCGCGACAATCTTCGGATGCAGAGCTCTCTACCACCATCAACTTCGGAAACCTGTCATCGCTATGATTGTGGTTCGCCGCGTCGACCACGTCCGCGTGCAACCCGCTACCGCGTTGACTCCATCCACGACAACTACGAACAAAGCTAAGTTTCCCTCTACTTAGAGCTGATTTCCTCTTTAACTCGCACTCTAAATGCTCGGGGGTTGCGCCCTCTTCGAGTAACCTAATGTGCCATCGGCTCCACGCACTCGAGCACCTCATACGCGACATCCCGAGTAGCTGATTCTGCCTGATCGTCGAATCCTTGAACTCCGAGTGCCTCGGCAAGGTACTGAGACTAAGGGTAATCAGGCTAACGAAAAGGCCTAGCACACAGTGCAACAGTGTTGAGTCGATCGGCACCAGAATCTTACTGTACAAGCCGAAAGGCAAATATTCTTTACAAGATACAATGTGCTTCACAATTCTTTATGTTTTCTGCAGTTTACAAAGATGCGACGCTGGTCACGCACCTGATGTACTTCAGGGTCAGCGGTACGCCCGCGAGATTGTCGACTGCGTCTACAAGATACAAGACTCGAGTCTCTGCCCGAGTCTACGACTCCGCCAGACACTCGGGGGCCACTCCAAACTGGAGCGCTGGTCGCACACACAAAAAATCTTCGAGTGGCACGCTTTGATTCCTCACTCGAATCAACGATTCGACTAAGGACTTGGGGGCTACTCCCATAGGGAGCGCTGGTCGAAAATCTCGCGGTCAAAAAAAAATGAAGGCATTCAGGGCATCTGCAAGGTCATCCGAAGAACTTCCGGATCGCCATATCACGCAACCGACGACTATAAGTCTCTGCTCGAGTCTACGACTCGAACAGACACTCGGGGGCTACTCCAATAGGGAGCGCTGGTCGCGCACCCTATAGTCCATTGTGTTGACTACGTCCATAATGTCGACTCCTTTACAACAACCGAACAAATTCAGCTGACCCGATGAACTTCCGGGTGAAGTGCTTCGCACTCGACACAACCTTCGAATCCGACATCCAGATGCAATGCTCAAGACAACTGAGTCTCCACTCAAAACTTGTTCGGATGAAAGCACTCGAAAGATTTAAGAGTCTCCACCCGAATCTATGTTTCGGATGGACACTCGGGGGCTACTGACATGGATATGCCCTACGGGTGCCTGATGTTAGCCTACCTGGTCCAGCCCGACGGAAGGCCCACTCGACGACCTGCCAAGGTCCAGGACGCCTATGACATTTCGACTGCTATGAAGTCCATATGGACACGGACTCCCAAGCACACAAGACAAGGAAGCCTCAAGAATAGAGTTTGAATACAACTTGTAACCTACTCGTATCGGTACCTGAGACCTAGCCTCCCCATATATAAAGGCTAGGAGGGTCCAACGAGGAGGGTACCCCTGATAGACTAGACCACAACAGATCTACAGATCTAGATCTCTCATACAATCTCTCTCATACTTTCGCATACGCACCTCCACTCCAGATCGCATCTGCGCACCCCTGTAATCACCGGTTCCGTCGTAATCAAATAGCAGACAAGAAGGAGTAGGGTTTTCCCTCCGGGGGCCTGAACCTGGGTAAACCTCGTGTCCCGTATTGCTTGTTTGCTAACCGTTCCGCGATCTCCAGCATCCCTATCTTCTCCAAAACCCAAGTCCATAACAATGGGCATTGACGAGATTAAACCTCGTCACACGACATGGCGGGCAAGGCCGCAGCCAGCGGGCGGAAACTTAAGGGTCTGGCGGGAGATTCGCGTGGGGACGACGACCGCCATCAGAACTGATTGGAATCAGCTCAAGCTCTGATGACTGTCCGCGAACAAAGGGCCCACAAATGGGGTGCCCATTGGGTGCAAAGCCCACCGAAAACGGGCTCCGCCAAGACAATATGTCCTCTAACTTCACAAATAGACCGAATCAAACTGATTCGCTGTTTGAAATGCGGTGTGTCGTTAGAGATTCCCTTAGAGCTCGAAAAGTTCCTCATGTTCCTTAGAGCTCCACTAGATCCCCCTATATGTTAACCCTTTTTGTTTGTTTTGTAAACCGGTTATCGTAATTTGGACATGGATTTTCTGGAGCAACAAAATGGAGTCCGCTTTGTCTCCGATGGCCTTAGCGTCTTGGAAGTGTAACAGATCATGGTCTCTCGTTGGTGGAAGTGTTTTTGTTGTTTAGCCTTTTTCAGTGTCTTTTTTAGAAAAGGTCCTCTTCGCTCTATTCTCACTACGACTACGGTGGTGCGTCTAGCGCCGATGAATGGGTGTGAAGCCTTTTGTCCGATGGATCATTTGAGATCTAGTCATTTTCCATATTCATTGTTGTGATTTGAGGTCTATGTTCTTTGTACTGCTATTTGCCATTGATGATTATTAATAGATTTGTGTAATTTTGAGAGAAAAAAATCTACACAGAAAAGCAAACTTTGGCACGTCCAAAGCTGGTACAATAAACCACGACCCATAAGCACGATATAGCTGGTGAATCTCTATCTATCTACTCCCTCCGTTTTAAAATTTCAGCTAAAACATCTTATATTTTAAAACGGAGAGCAGAAAGAAAGAAGGTGCGAAACAAATTCAATCCTCCGTAATGTCAGACTAAACACGTAAACACAGCACCACCGATCCCGACGTATCAGAGCCAACCACATCCGGCCGGGGGGCGTGAGCGTGATGGCGCCGGCCCGCGCACAGGCGGGCCAAGGAACGTAGTACTGGACATAAAAAGGAGGCAGAGAGTGGACGCGAGGAGAGGGAAGTGAACAGTCCGTCCAGCCTGCCCATGCCATGGCCGCGGGACAACCACGTAGAAAAGCGGCGGGACACCTCGGCGCGTCGTTCCGGAGTCGAACGGGATGGCTGGGACTGGGAGAGCGGGACGCATCATGGCCGCGCGGGGACGTGTTGCCCTGCTGTGCATGCCACGGCGGGGGATGGCCAGCGTGCTCCCTTGGTGGGCGGCAGGTGGCCGACAGGCGCCGGCCGCGGTAGGGGAAGGCCGGCCGGTCGAGCGCGCGGAGATCGAGGAGGAAGGGGTCGTCAGACGGGTGTGGACTGGACAAATGGGGCAATGGAGTCTGGTGGTGACGAGCCGGTCAGTGATGGGGAACAGTACGGGAGGAAGCACGTGAGGTGTCTCCGGCGCGATGATCGAGGCGGCGGTGGTGAATCTGGGAAGGCTGAATTCGGCCGGATGGCCTGGCCCGGTTAAAAGGTGCATCAACCAGACATTCTCTGCCGTAGGTGATTAGACAGAAAGGAGTCACCCAGGGTATTAACCTTCAAACACCATTACACATGTCTTTGATCTAAGCAAGCACTCCAAATCATTGTCTTCCACTTTTACATTAGCAGCTTCGTAGCTCAATCAATCTTCGGTTACGATTAAACACTGACACCTCCCGGTGGTAAACTCAGTGCCACTATAGCTAACTGCTAACCATCACCCATTCAAGCCAAAGAACCAAATAGAAACATCTTGTTAAATTAGGAGCCACCTGAACCTCAAGGCCAGCCAAACTAGACACACCATGACGGTAGTAGAGATAGGAATTTTTATTGCATCACCACCATCTCTACTATATATGTCCGATGTCACGGCTAAGTTTATACAAAAAACTAAAATTAGGAAACTAATGTACACGGTAGGCCCCTTCCCCCTCTCGCTCCACTATAGTAATTTTGGTCATATCTCCTCGGGTCTCTCACATGCTCTCTTTGCCACCGCCACCGGTCAGTCGTGGCTATGGGGTGACGCCGGTCTTCCTTTACATGTAGGGTTTGGCCATGTGTCGAAATTCTGATTTATGCCATGAGATTCACATCAAATCTTGTGGGTTAGATCTATTGCAGCATGTTGTTCACCCCCTTCGCACCGATGCTTCAAGGGTCTGATACGAAGGCGCGCTGGGGAGGGAGGGGGTCTATGTCAAAAAAAACCCTTTCTTCTGTAGGCTCGATGCAGAGAGTCATGGTGTTGACTTGGCTTCCTCGGGTCATGTGGATGCGGAGGAAGGTGGCGGACATGCCGTGAGTCGTCGGGCTCGGTATCTGCAACAAGGAGCTGTGAAGCTGCTCTAAGAGTGATTCCATGACATCTCTTCCGCAGTTGTCGTCCAAGAAGGTCGA
Source organism: Avena sativa (assembly GCA_916181665.1). NCBI lineage: Eukaryota > Viridiplantae > Streptophyta > Magnoliopsida > Poales > Poaceae > Avena > Avena sativa. The sequence continues at coordinate 260,416,004 of OV702284.1, read as the reverse complement.
AAGGTGGCCACTCCCACCCTCTTCCTCATCTTTGGTTTTCTTCGGCCCGCGACTTTATGTGAAGATCAACCTCTAGGCTTCTATGTCGACACGAAGGTCCTTTAGAGCATCTTCAGGACGAATCCAGGCCAAAAACCGGATTTTTTTTCAGCCGAACGAAATAAGTTTTCGGTCTGGATACGTCCAGTTTCCCACTCGTGTACCCAGGCCGAGTTCCCAAGTTCTAAAATTCATTAAATATGGGCGAATTTCATTAAGATGGGCGAATATAGGCGGATTACATCAAATTTAAACTAAACTAGTACATAATAAACTAAAAAAAAGGCCGCCGATGTGGCCTTTGCCGGTGCCTTCGCCGTTCTACATGCCGAAGTTGTCGTAGAACGCCGTGTAGCTGGGATCGGCGCGGCCATCATCCCCGCCGCCGTCGTCGTCGTCGTTGCTCGGCGGCTGGTTCTGGCGGGAGCTCCCCTGGCCTGGGTCGCCACACTTCCACGACTGCTAGGATAGGCCTTCATCCTCGTCGTCGTCGAGGACGTAGAGCAGGACGCCCTGGTAGGCGAGTTCGCGTCCGGACAACGCCCGCTCCGGGCCGCCTGATCCTCGCCCTGCTGCTGCAGGCGGTGGACGCGCTGGCGCTCCTGCTCCTCCCAGTCCTTCCTGGACCATTCCAGGATGTCCGGCGAGGAGGGATCCACCGGCGGCGGCTACGGCGCCGAGTCGCGGAGCGACTGCTCCAGCGTTGTCTTCGGGCGGCGCCGAGCCTTCAGTCTTGGGACGGCGAACGCGTAGCTGGCCGGTTGGCGACGCCGTCGCCCGTGGCTCGCCGATGACTATGCCGCGCAAGCGTGTCCGCGACGGCGAGCGTGCAGGCGATCCCGCCTCGCGCTTGACTGGGCGCAACCCCGGCGAAGGCGCAGAGGGCGTGTGCAGCGGCGCGGAGCCCGAGGAGTGGGATGCCGAGGCGGAGGAGGAGGAGCTCATGCTGGCCATCCTCCTCGGCATCCAGTTCGCTGGAGGACGGCGCCCTGACCTCGACGCCGGCGTGGGAGTTCGCGGGAAGCCTAGACGCGGCGTGTTCTCGACGTTGATGTGCTCCAGCACCGCCTTCATCGTGCGGCTTGGCGCACTCCACCAACGCCGGCGACCCGCCGAGTTGTTGCGCTTCAACGACGACTCATTGGGCGGCCCTTCGTGGCGGGCGAGCTCCTAGGCGCGGCGGTCCGTGAAGAACTCCTCCCAGTACAGGAGGTTGTCCGGCAACTCAGCGACGGAGGGGTCGTCCATGGCGGCGATGTATTCTTGAATCTCATACGGCAGCTCCTCCGGCGTTGGCGCCGGCGGGATAGGGATGCCGCCGGCGCTGAGCTTCCACCCCGGAGGGTTCCGCGTGTCCGGCGGCGCCATGTAGCCGACCTCGTAGAGCAGGCGCGCCTCCCAGGCCTGGAGGGTGTGCCGAGCGAAGTCGTTCACCGCCGCGCAGTCGCCGGGGTATCTCTCGGCCATGGCTGGGGGGGTGAGCTGCGAGAAAGAGTTCGCCGGAGTTCGGGCTGGTGGGCCGGGGGAAGCTGTGAGAGAGTGTGAGGTTCTCCGGCGAGGGGTACGACTTATATAGGACGAGGTGGGCGGCGAGGGCGGGAAAAGAGGAAACGGCAGGAAGTTAGTGCCCGCCGGTCCGTCGCGGGAGCCGAGGCGACGACGGTGGCGCCGCAATTCGGCGACGCGTGGCCGACGCGACAGGCAGTTAATGTCCGGCGGTCGCCGCGTGGTTCCGAGGATGACGACGACTCGGCTTCCGTCGCTGACTCGGCGGGTCCACGCGCATTTTTTCGCCGAGTTCGCTGCGTCCGGCGTTCCCAGGGCATACCCGGAAACCTGGGTTCGGCCTGGATAGTCTGGACCAAAATTTGCCCAAATCCGGTCGAAAACAAGTTTCTGGATACGCGACTAGGCCAATTTTCTGCGTCCGGACCAAAATTCAGCGTCCGGATCGGATAAACACTACAGGAAAGATTTGCTACGCCGACGGCCGGCTGCCGTCGGCACATCGCCAAATTGCCTTCGGCACGGGCTGTGCTGACGGTGGCTGTTGGCGTAGCCCCCTCGGTGTACGTCCTCGTCGGCACAGCTCAATGGCCGTCTGCACAGCCCTCCTCCCTCGGCATAGCGTCTTCTAGTGGGCCTCGCGTGTCACTCAACGACCGTCTTCGATAACGGTCCAGCCTGGAGCTACGCCGACGGCCAGGCCGTCGACACAGGAATGGAGCTATGCCGACGGCATAGCCTAATTTTTTTTTAAATTTTTTTATATCTTTGAATTGTTTAACTCCTTAATCTCCCGCTTTAATCATTTTAACACTATTTATAGTTAATAATTGATTAAATTGCAGTCTTAGTCAAAGTTCTCGTTCGATCACCCATCCTAGCACTACTGCAACTCTAGCACGGTTAACTTTCTCGTTCCTTCAGAATCTCTTTCCGCAAAGCAATTTACTCATTGTTATCAATACTATGATATCATTTCTATTAACTCTTATATCATCATGTCACATGGTTGTATTTTTTGAAATTACAAGAAATTATTTAAGTAAACAATAATGAATAATTAAAAATATTATAGAATCCAAATAAAAATATAATATTTTTTTATATTTTTTATTTAATATGGAATAATTAATATCTTTAAATCTGTAAATCGGAATTCGGCAAATAATATGTCTAAATTGATTAGAAAAATGGGAGGAATCCAAATATGATATCAATATCAACTTATCACAAACTATTGTTGGAGATATGCCCTAGAGGCAATAATAAATATAGTTATTATTATATCTTTGTGTTTATGATAAATGTTTATATTCATGCTATAATAGTATTAACAAGGAAACATTAATACTTGTGTGAATTGTAAACTTAAATTGAAGTCCCTAGTATAGCCTCTATACTTCACTAGCTTGTTGGTTGATTAAATGATTGTGGTTTCCATATCATGAACATTGAGATGTTATCAACAACAAGATCATATCGTTAGGAGAATGATATGGTGGACATACTCCTATTGATAAGCGTAGCATAAAGATCAAGTCATTTCAATAGTTCAATTGCTATATGCTTTCTGATACATAGTAACCTAATTCCTTCGACCATGAGATCATGCATATCACCTTTACCGGATGGATGCTTTGATAACATCAAACACCACACCGTAACTGGGTGGCTATAAAGGTGGCATTAAGTGTTCGGAAAGTATTGGTTGAAACACATGGATCAAGAGTGGGATTTGTCCATCCACATGACGGATAGATATACTATGGGCCCTCTCGGTGGAATGTCATCCAATTAGCTTGCAAGCATGTGACTTGGTCACAAGGGATCACATATCACGGGAACGAGAAAAGAGTACTTATCAGTAACGAGGTTGAACTAGGTATGCAGAGATACCGACGATCATAACCTCGGATAAGTAACATATCGTGAGACAAAGGGAAATTGGTATCGTATGTAAGTGGTTCATTCGATCGCAAAGTAATCGTAGAAATATGTGGGAGCCATATGAATTTCGAGATTCCTCTATTGGTTATTGTTCGGAGAAGTGTCTCGATCATGTCCGCATAATTCACGAACCGTAGGGAGACACACTTAAGGATTCGACGTTGTTTGAGTAGTTATGGTATTATGAGAAAGAGACCGAATGTTGTTCGGAGTCTCGGATGGGATCCGGGATATCACGAGGTGATCCGGAATGGTCCGGAGAATAAGATTCATATAAGGAAAGTCCCGTTTCGGAGTTCGGGAATGATTCCGGTGTTTTCATCGGGAATGTTCTAGAAGGTTCCGGATTGTCCGGCACTCCGGGGGGGGAGGGTACATGAGTGTGTCATTGAATGATTGCATCATGTACTAAGTGTTCTTGCTGTTCCAAAAACATGAAAGTCAAATTGCCAGTTTGAAAGTCAAACGGCTAAAACAGGAAACTGTGGGAAACAGGAAACTGTGGGAAACAAGCAAGAGGAGTTGGAACCAACTTGGAGGAGGAGTCCCACTCCTCCAAGCCGGCGCCCAGCCCAAGGCCGACTTGGGGAGGGACTCACCTCCCCTGGCCGCGCCTCCCCACCCATAAAAGGAGGGGCAGGGCTCCCCTCCCAGAACACACAAGTTCCTATCTTCTAGTTGGTTTAGAGCCGTTTTGGTTTAGAGCTTCTAATTGCTTTAGCCAGCGGTTTAGAGCCTTCTAGTTGGTTTAGAGCCTTCTAATTGGTGTGTCTAATTACTAGACCACTAATAGCCTCTCTCATAAGCTCCACCATACTCGCACCGGCTTAAGGCGAAGCCCTGCGGGATTTCCCCTCTGCTTCCGGTACCACGCCGTTGTGCTGCCGAAATCGCGAGGAGAGTGCTACAACCTCCGCTTCCTGCTGGAACAAGGGAGAGGAAGGTCTTCGTCGAGTACCGAACGTGTGACCGACTGCGGGAGCGCTTCCGGAACGTGGCGCCGGAAGGATCGTCTACACGATCTTGAGATCGGAAAGAGTACGACTACATCACCCACGAGAATCCGCTCTCGTTAAACGCTTTGGAATCTTCGAGGGTAAGTTATACCATCGACTCGTTGCTACAATCTAGTAGATAGATCTTGGCTTGTTTGTTTGTATGCGATAGAAAATTTTTGTTTTCCATGCTACGAACCCCTACAGTGGTATCAGAGCCGTGTCTATATGTAGATCTGTTGCACGAGTAGAACACAATGGTCATTGTGGGCGTTGATGCTTTTATTGTAGATTGCTTTTTGTGTACTTTGCATCTTGCGGTATGTTGGGATGAAGCGGCCCGGGCTAACCTTACATGACATCGTTCATGAGACTTGCTCCACGCTTGACATGCAACTTGTATTGCATAAGTGGCTTTGCGGGTGCCTGTTTCTCCTAGCATAGTTAAGATCCAATTTACAACGGGTAATCAACAATGCTAGTATCAATGTTGTGGTTCTTGTTCGTAAGTTAGAACGACACTTATTGAAAGCCCCAAACCACGTAAAATATGCAAAGAAAGTAGAGGCGTCTAACTTTGTTTTGCAGGGGTGTGCAGTGATGTGATATGGCCATGATTGTGATTATATTTGATGTATGAAATTTTCCTTATTGTAAGTTGGCAACCGGCAGGAGCCATATGGTTGTCTTTAATTTATGTTAAGACCCGCGTGTCTATTCAAAGTAGTTGTAATAGTTGAAGCCGGTGGACGACAACCATGGTGAAGCATCATTGACCTTGATGCAATGCCGGAGATAATGGAGATCATGTTCGTGTTTGAAGATGGAGATCGGAAGCACAAAGAAGAAAAGCCATATCATATCACATATTATGAATTGCATGTGATGTTAATCCTTTATGCATCTTGTATTGCTTAGTAGACGACGGTAGCATTATAAGATGATCCCTCATGCACATGAATTTCAAATCATAAAGTGTTCGCCCTTAGTTAGCACCGTTGCTAAAGCTTGTTGTTTCGAAGCACCACGTGATGATCGGGTGTGTTAGATTCCGCAAGTGTATACAACGTAAGCAAGCCAGATTTGCTTATGCGGTGGCTAAGGTTTGATCTTGACGAGCCTAGCATGTACAGACATGGTCTCAGGAACACGGATTACCGAAAGGTAAAGCATGAATCATATAGTAGATATGATGAACATGATGATTGTTCGCCATTGAAACTATATCAACTCTCGTGATGATCGGTGTTGATGTAGTGGATTTGGTTCGTGTGATCACTAAAACAATGTGAGGGATGTTGTTTTGAGTGGGAGTTCACCTAGTTTAATTTCATTAATTAATTTGAACTCAATTTGTCATAAACTTAGTCTAAACTATTGCAAATATGTTGTAGATCAATGGCAGCCCCCACCATCAATTTTAATGCGTTCCTAGAGAAAGAAAAGTTGAAAAACAATGGAAGCAACTTCGCGGATTGGTTCCGCAATTTGAGGATTGTCCTCACAGCTGGTAATTTGACCTATGTGCTGGATGCACCGCTGGGTGACCCACCTGCAGCTGATGCTCCCGATGAAGTAAAGAATGTTTACCTCGCTCGGAAGAATCAGTACTCCATAGTTCAGTGTGCTATCTTGTATGGTTTAGAATCGGAGCTTCAGAAAAGGTTTGAAGAGTCAGACCCATATGATATTGTCGAGGATCTCAAATTGATTTTTGAGACTCATGCGGCAATTGAAAGCTATGAGGCTTCTGAAAAATTCTTTAACTGCAAGATGGAAGAGGGCAGCTCCGTCAGTGAGCATGTGCTTAAGATGTCTGGGCACGCAAACAAACTTCAAAGCTTGGGTATAGTGATTCCTAATGCTTTGGGGGTTTACCGCGTCCTCCAGTCATTGCCACCAAGTTACAGGAACTTTGTGATGAACTACAACATGCAGAACATGAACAAAGAGTTGCCAGAACTATTTGCTATGTTAAAATCTGCAGAAGTGGAGATCAAGAAAGAGCACCAAGTGTTGATGGTCAATAAGACCACCAAATTCAAGAAAGGCAAGTCTAAGCAAAAGGGACACTTCAAGAAGGGTGGTAAGAAAGTTTCCACGCCGACGAAGAAAACCAAGGCTGGACCAAAGCCTGAAACTGAGTGCTTTTACTGCAAAGGAGAAGGTCACTGGAAGCGGAATTGCCCAAAGTACTTGGCGGATTTGAAGAACGGCAACATCAAGAAGAAAGGTATATCTGATATACATGTTATTGATGTGTATCTCACTAGTATTCGTAGTAGTGCCTGGGTATTTGATACTGGTTCGGTTGCTCATATTTGTAACTCGAAACAGGTGCTGCAGAATAAACGGAAGCTAGCGAAGAACGAGGTGACGATGCGCGTGGGAAACGGATCAAAGGTTGATGTGATCGCGGTCGGCACGCTACCTCTTCATCTACCATCGGGATTAGTTTTATACTTAAATAGTTGTTATTTAGTGCCTGCGTTAAGCATGAACATTATATCAGGATCTTGTTTATTGCGAGACGGTTACTTGTTTAAGTCAGAGAATAATGGTTGTTCGATTTATATGAGTAATATGTTTTACGCACATGCACCTTTGATAGATGGTCTATTCTTATTGAATCTCGATAGTGGAAATACACATATCAACAATATTAAAGCTAAACGTTTGAAATCAAGCGATAATTCGACCTATATGTGACACTGTCGTCTTGGTCACATTGGAGTGAAGCGTATGAAGAAACTCCATTCCGATGGACTTCTTGAATCACTTGATTTTGAATCACTTGATAGATGCGAAGCATGTCTGATGGGAAAAATGACTAAGACTCCATTTTCTGGTATGATGGAGCGAGCTACGGACTTATTGGAAATTATACATACCGATGTGTGTGGTCCAATGAGTGTAGCATCGCGCGGTGGTTATCGTTATGTTCTTACCTTCACGGATGATTTGAGTAGATATGGGTATATCTATTTCATGAAACATAAGTCCGAAACTTTCGAGAAGTTTAAGGAGTTTCAAAGTGAGGTAGAGAATCAACGTAACAAGAAGATTAAATTTCTACATTCTGATCGTGGAGGTGAATATCTAAGTTACGAGTTTGGCGAGCATTTAAAGAAGTGCGGAAAACTTTCACAATTGACACCGCCGGGAACACCACAGCGTAATGGTGTGTCCGAACGTCGTAATCGAACTCTCTTAGATATGGTTCGTTCTATGATGTCACTTACAGATTTACCGCTATCATTTTGGGGTTATGCATTAGAAACACCCGCATTCACTTTAAATAGGGCACCGTCTAAATCCGTTGAAACGACACCGTATGAATTATGGTTTGGGAAGAAACCTAAATTGTCGTTCCTTAAAGTTTGGGGATGCGAAGCCTATGTAAAGAAGTTACAGCCGGACAAGCTTGAACCCAAAGCGGAAAAATGCGTCTTCATAGGATACCCGAAGGAAACTATTGGGTATACCTTCTATCATAGATCCGAAGGCAAAACATTCGTTGCCAAGAATGGATCCTTTCTAGAGAAGGAATTTCTCTCGAAAGAATTGACTGGAAGGAAAGTAGAACTCGACGAGGTTGTCGAACCTTCTCTCGAAATTGCGAGTAGCGCAGCACCGAAAGAAGTTCCTGTGGTGCCTGCACCAATTAGAGAGGAAGCTAATGATGGTGATCATGAAACTTCGGTTGAAGTTGCTACAGAGCCTCGGAGGTCAACGAGAACTCGTACCACTCCAGATTGGTATGATTCCGTTATGAATGTCATGGTGGTGGACAACACCGATGACCCCGAGACATATGAGGAAGCGATGATGAGCCCAGATTCCAATAAATGGCAAGAAGCCATGAAATCCGAGATTGGATCCATGTACGAAAACCAAGTATGGACTTTGGTGGACTTACCGGATGGCCGGAAGGCTGTCGAGAACAAATGGATTTTCAAGAAGAAAACAGATGCTGATGGTAATGTTACCGTCTATAAAGCTCGACTTGTCGCAAAAGGGTTTCGACAAATTCAAGGAGTTGACTACGATGAGACTTTCTCACCGGTAGCGAAGCTAAAGTCTGTGAGGATTATGTTAGCAATCGCTGCATATTATGATTATGAGATATGGCAGATGGATGTCAAAACAGCATTCCTCAATGGAGACATTGATGAAGAGTTGTATATGATGCAACCCAAAGGTTTTATCGATCCTAAAGATGCTAACAAGGTATGCAAGCTTCAACGGTCCATCTATGGATTGAAGCAAGCATCCCGAAGTTGGAATCAACGTTTTGATAAGGTAATCAAAAGTTTTGGTTTTATACAAACTTATGGAGAAGCTTGTATTTACAAGAAAGTGAGTGGGAGCTCTGTAGCATTCTTAATACTGTATGTGGATGACATATTGTTGATTGGGAATGATGTAGACCTTCTTAATAGTGTCAAGGAATATTTGAATAATAGTTTTTCAATGAAGGATCTTGGCGAAGCAGCTTACATATTAGGCATAAAGATTTATAGAGATAGATCGAAACGCCAAATATCATTGTCACAGAGTACATATTTGGACAAAGTTCTAAAGAAGTTTGGAATGGAAGAAAGCAAGAAAGGGTTCTTGCCCATGTTGCCCAATACGACCTTGAGTAAAACTCAAAGTCCGACATCGGCAGAAGATAGAGAAAGGATGAGTAAAACTCCCTATGCCTCAGCCATAGGATCTCTAATGTATGCCATGCTATGCACTAGACCCGACATCGCATATGCTGTTAGTCTAACTAGCAGATATCAAAGTGATCCAGGAGTGGATCATTGGACAGCGGTCAAAAACATCCTTAAGTACTTGAGAAGAACTAAGGATATGGTTCTTTCTTATGGAGGTGATGAACAGCTCGTTGTTAATGGTTACACCGATGCTAGTTGGAACACCGATCCGGATGATTCTAAATCACAATCTGGATACGTATTTATTTTGAATGGTGCAGCAGTTAGCTGGAGGAGTGCAAAGCAAAGCGTTGTGGCGAGATCTTCAACTGAATCAGAATACATGGCTGCTTCGGAGGCTTCACAAGAAGCGATATGGATGAAAGAGTTCATTACAGAGCTGGGTGTGGTTCCTAGTGCGCTGGACCTAATGTCTATCTACTGTGATAACATGGGCGCCATAGCCAATGCGCAAGAACCAAGGTCACACAAGAAGCTGAAGCATATCAAACTGCGTTTTCACGCTATTCGAGAACATATCCAGGATGGGGATATAAAGATTTGCAAAGTACACACAGATCTGAATGTGGCGGATCCGTTGACTAAACCTCTCCCGAGGACAAAACATGACCAACACCAAACTGCCATGGGTGTTCGGTATATTACCATGTAATCTAGATTAGATGACTCTAGTGCAAGTGGGAGACTGTTGGAGATATGCCCTAGAGGCAATAATAAATATAGTTATTATTATATCTTTGTGTTTATGATAAATGTTTATATTCATGCTATAATAGTATTAACAAGGAAACATTAATACTTGTGTGAATTGTAAACTTAAATTGAAGTCCCTAGTATAGCCTCTATACTTCACTAGCTTGTTGGTTGATTAAATGATTGTGGTTTCCATATCATGAACATTGAGATGTTATCAACAACAAGATCATATCGTTAGGAGAATGATATGGTGGACATACTCCTATTGATAAGCGTAGCATAAAGATCAAGTCATTTCAATAGTTCAATTGCTATATGCTTTCTGATACATAGTAACCTAATTCCTTCGACCATGAGATCATGCATATCACCTTTACCGGATGGATGCTTTGATAACATCAAACACCACACCGTAACTGGGTGGCTATAAAGGTGGCATTAAGTGTTCGGAAAGTATTGGTTGAAACACATGGATCAAGAGTGGGATTTGTCCATCCACATGACGGATAGATATACTCTAGGCCCTCTCGGTGGAATGTCATCCAATTAGCTTGCAAGCATGTGACTTGGTCACAAGGGATCACATATCACGGGAACGAGAAAAGAGTACTTATCAGTAACGAGGTTGAACTAGGTATGCAGAGATACCGACGATCATAACCTCGGATAAGTAACATATCGTGAGACAAAGGGAAATTGGTATCGTATGTAAGTGGTTCATTCGATCGCAAAGTAATCGTAGAAATATGTGGGAGCCATATGAATTTCGAGATTCCTCTATTGGTTATTGTTCGGAGAAGTGTCTCGATCATGTCCGCATAATTCACGAACCGTAGGGAGACACACTTAAGGATTCGACGTTGTTTGAGTAGTTATGGTATTATGAGAAAGAGACCGAATGTTGTTCGGAGTCTCGGATGGGATCCGGGATATCACGAGGTGATCCGGAATGGTCCGGAGAATAAGATTCATATAAGGAAAGTCCCGTTTCGGAGTTCGGGAATGATTCCGGTGTTTTCATCGGGAATGTTCTAGAAGGTTCCGGATTGTCCGGCACTCCGGGGGGGGAGGGTACATGAGTGTGTCATTGAATGATTGCATCATGTACTAAGTGTTCTTGCTGTTCCAAAAACATGAAAGTCAAATTGCCAGTTTGAAAGTCAAACGGCTAAAACAGGAAACTGTGGGAAACAGGAAACTGTGGGAAACAAGCAAGAGGAGTTGGAACCAACTTGGAGGAGGAGTCCCACTCCTCCAAGCCGGCGCCCAGCCCAAGGCCGACTTGGGGAGGGACTCACCTCCCCTGGCCGCGCCTCCCCACCCATAAAAGGAGGGGCAGGGCTCCCCTCCCAGAACACACAAGTTCCTATCTTCTAGTTGGTTTAGAGCCGTTTTGGTTTAGAGCTTCTAATTGCTTTAGCCAGCGGTTTAGAGCCTTCTAGTTGGTTTAGAGCCTTCTAATTGGTGTGTCTAATTACTAGACCACTAATAGCCTCTCTCATAAGCTCCACCATACTCGCACCGGCTTAAGGCGAAGCCCTGCGGGATTTCCCCTCTGCTTCCGGTACCACGCCGTTGTGCTGCCGGAATCGCGAGGAGAGTGCTACAACCTCCGCTTCCTGCTGGAACAAGGGAGAGGAAGGTCTTCGTCGAGTACCGAACGTGTGACCGACTGCGGGAGCGCTGCCGGAACGTGGCGCCGGAAGGATCGTCTACACGATCTTGAGATCGGAAAGAGTACGACTACATCACCCACGAGAATCCGCTCTCGTTAAACGCTTTGAAATCTTCGAGGGTAAGTTATACCATCGACTCGTTGCTACAATCTAGTAGATAGATCTTGGCTTGTTTGTTTGTATGCGATAGAAAATTTTTGTTTTCCATGCTACGAACCCCTACAACTATGTTATGATTTTTATCATAATTTCATTTGCCCGTTTAAAACGGCACGCATAAAGATTCTTAGCTCGGGGTGAAGACTCGCTAAACTTGAACTGGATCTACGATGAAACAACATATTTTGAACCTAAAAATGATTTTTGTAAAAAATTATGAGCATCCGATCATGTACCTATAGTTCATATCTGACCCACTTCCTACCGATTCGGCAGGAATTTGTCTTTTTCACCAGGGATAGACGGAAATGTTTGAGATCCCGCTGATATGACATTATCCATGTAAGGTGGTCTAGTATTTTTTAAAAATGTGACGGTAGTATTTTGAATTAGCCATTTGGTGGTTGCTTCACAAAACCGTCCGTTTTTTGCACTCGGTAAATGGAAAACGGCTTTTTGGTGCGATGAAAACGAAAACTTCCTCCTGAAACATTGTTCACCATCCCATGATGCACACTTATGCACAATATGGATACATTATCACAAACTATGCTTTCATTCTAGCCATAACATTGGTCATTTGACCCCAAAGCCTAGAAACCTCGAACGAGATAGGTCATTTTGTGAAGGTTTTTTTGAAACATAATCAATATACTAAGTTTGATATTTTTCCTTCTAACTATGTCACAAAATATGACACCACGCGAAGGTTTCACATTGTTTGGATCGTTTTTTGAATTTATGATGCCCGTTTTAAACTATCGTTAAACTTTGTTGAAGGGCGAGCATGAGGATTCTTAGCTCGGGGCTGAGACTCGCTAAACTTGAAGTGGATCTATGATGAAACAACTTGTTTTGAACCTAAAAATGATTTTTATAAAAAATCATGAGCATCCAATCATGTACCTATAGTTCATATCTGACCCACTTCCTCCCGATTCGGCAGAAATTTGTCTTTTTCACCAGGGATAGACGTAAATGTTTGAGATCCCCCTGTTATGACATTATCCAAGTAAGGTGGTCTAGTATTTTTGAAAAATGTGACGGTAGTATTTTGAATTAGCCATTTGGTGGTTGCGTCACAAAAACGTCCGTTTTTGCACTCGGTAAATGAAAAACGGCTTTTTGGTGCGACGAAAAGGAAAACTTCCTCCTAAAACATTGTTCGCCATCCCATGATGCACACTTATGCACAATATAGACACATTATCATAAACTATGCCTTCATTCTAGCTATAACATTGGTCATTTGACCCGAAAGCCTAGAAACCTCGAACGAGATAGGTCATTTTGTGAAGGTTTTTTTGAGACATAATAAATATACCAAGTTTGATATTTTTCCTTCTAACTATGTCACATAATATGACACCACGCGAAGGTTTCACGTCGTTTGGATCGTTTTTGAATATATGATACCCGTTTTAAACTATTGTTAAACTTTGTCGAAGGGCGGGCATGAAGATTCTTAGCTCGGAGCTGAGACTCGCTAAATTTGAACTGGATCTATGATGAAACAACATATTTTGAACCTAAAAATGATTTTTGTAAAAAATCATGAGCATCCTATCATGTACCTATAGTTCATATCTGACCCACTTCCTACCGATTCAGCAGAAATTTATCTTTTTCACCAGGGATAGACGGAAATGTTTGAGATCCCCCTGTTATGACATTATACATGTAAGGTGGTCTAGTATTTTTGAAAAATGTGACGGTAGTATTTTGAATTAGCCATTTGGTGGTTGCTTCACAAAACCGTTCGTTTTTTACACTCGGTAAATGGAAAACAGCTTTTTGGTGCGACGAAAAGGAAAACTTCCTCCTGAAACATTGTTCGCTATCCCATGATGCACACTTATGCACAATATGGACACATTATCACAAACTATGCCTTCATTCTAGCCATAACATTGGTTATTTGACCCGAAAGCTTAGAAACCTCGAACGAGATAGGTCATTTTGTGAAGGTTTTTTTGAGACATAATCAATATACCAAGTTTGATATTTTTCCTTCTAACCATGTCACATAATATGACATCACGCGAAGGTTTCACGTTGTTTGGATCGAGTTTGAATTTATGATGCCCGTTTTAAACTATCGTTAAACTTTGTCGAAGGGCGGGAATGAAGATTCTTAGCTCGGGGCTGAGACTCGCTAAAATTGAAGTGGATCTATGATGAAACAACATATTTTGAACCTAAAAATGATTTTTGTAAAAAATCATTAGCATCCGATCATGTACCTATAGTTCATATCTGACTCACTTCCTACCGATTCGGTAGGAATTTGTCTTTTTCACCAGGGATAGACGGAAATGTTTGAGATCCCCCTGTTATGACATTATCCATGTAAGGTGGTCTAGTATTTTTGAAAAATGTGATGGTAGTATTTTGAATTAGCCATTTGGTGGTTGCTTCACAAAACCGTCCGTTTTTTGCACTCGGTAAATGGAAAACGGCTTTTTGATGCGACGAAAAGGAAAACTTCCTCCTAAAACATTGTTCGACATCCCATGATGCACACTTATGCACAATATGGATACATTATCACAAACTATGGCTTCATTCTAGTCATAATATTGGTCATTTGACCCGAAAGCCTAGAAACCTCGAACGAGATAGGTCATTTTGTGAAGGTTTTTTTGAGACATAATCAATATACCAAGTTTGATATTTTTCCTTCTAACTATATCACATAATATGACACCACGCGAAGGTTTTACGTTCTTTGGATCGTTTTTGAATTTATGATGCCCGTTTTAAACTATATATAATGTTTTATGTTTTACTTAATTTTTTTATAAATGTGTAATATTTGAGTGTAGATAGATAGATCTTATTTTTCTGCAAATTTTGATATATTATTTGTATTTTATGAATTAGAATAATTTAGTTATGATTTTTCAAAAAATAATGAGATAAAAGGAAAAAAAATCTGGAGGCCTAGCCGTCGGCACAGACCAAACAAAATTTTCCAAAGAGCTGTGCCGACGGCCAGGCCATCGGCACAGCCTATCTGCCTAACGCCGTTTTCATCTCCGTGTCTAACTGGGGCTACGCCGTGGGCTGTACCTACGCCGAGGGCCACCGTCGGCACAGCCCTCTCTACTACGCTGACGGCTACCCCCGGCTCCGTCATCTACGTCGACGACTAGGCTGGTCAGCTGGCCAGGAAGACAGCTACACGCCAACAGCCCCAACATTTGACCATCGGTGTAGCCGGCCGGCCGGCGGTGCCTTAATTATTTCCTGTAGTGAGAGTGGAGATGCTCTTAGCTCCAGCGCAGTTGGCTCCAGGTGCCTCAACCCAAGCATATCCCGGCGTTCTTCTCAAGGATGAGGACCATTCGATGTCACAGTTTGTGATATATATAACCTTCTCTAGTGGTGATATAGTCTTACGAGGTAGAGGTGAATTTTGTGTTCGGAGAGGGCGACAGATATATATGACGATGGCCAGGTAACACGTATTTTCAGAACCCGGTCCATGTGAACCTTTCGAAACTTAGGGTTAATCATATTTCTAAGATTTATAGAATTCCAAAGAAATCCAAGTGTGAATAGTTAAAAATTTGCAATTTTAGTTTTTTTCCAGTTTCTTATATATGTTCAACATGTCGTATAGTATCTTAATATTTATGTAAAATAACATGCAAGTTTCTACTCAATACCTGCTAGCGTGTTTTTTTATATTTCTTGAAAACTTAGAAATATGAATTTTGCTGAATTCTCAAAAGTAGGCTCGATCACATGACGAGGTTCTACCGAGCATTATTTTCTGGTGATTTTTTCCATACAAACAAAGAGGCAAGGCGGGGTTCCACTACCATGGGCATTTCCTATGGCGATCGATGGGAGTGAACTCCGCATAGCCTGTCGCCACACCCTCGCTCCCCCAATTCTTGTTGACGGTGGTCCAACACCGTGGTGGCTAGTTGGGCAGGCCAAAAGTTCTACTAGCTACGTCCTTGTTGCTTCCTTCTTTTTTCGTGTTTTCCTTGTGGTGGTCCTCGGAGCTAGCAACTGGCGCTCTCGAAGACCGTAGGCAGTGAGACCCGACTGATGAGCATGAACGTGAACTAGAACCAGAGACGTTAATAACCCTGTAATCCCAGGACGTTTGGGATAACGTGCTCGATCGTAAATCTTGCGTGGACCCCAAGTCCCAACCTGTCACTCTACGGTGCTCTACTTGCATGCATTATTGCGCTGTCATCAGTTCGCATCGCCGTCGAGGAAGATCCAACCCGGCGATCCCGATCGTACAAACCGGCGAGCGGCTACAACTGGTTCTAGCTGCATGTATGCGTCGCGGCCGCCGGAGATCTATCGCGCGTAGCTGTCGAACCTCGCTGATCCCTCTAAGATCCAAGCGCTAAATGCCGATCTATCGATCCGAATCACCATGGGCCTCGCTCGTCGCTCTCGTGAGGGGCTTGTTCGTCACGGATGCAATCGAGAGCCGACATGTTTGAACTTTGGCGCACACACCCGCGCACCGACGTCGCCTAATACCGTGATCACCACGGCATGCACCGGGACATACATACATACAGTACATGCAAACCCGGCCGCGCCGAGGAAAACTATCCTTGGTGGATCGTACGTGTTGCTGATGGATCGACAGCGACGCGCTGGGCTTGTTGCCATTGATTTCTCGATCGGGAGGACGATCGCTGGGACGAATAACGGCGCATTTTTTGTCGGTTTGCTTAGCGCGTTGCATCGGCCGAGCGCGTCAAACAACGAGCATATATGGCGTGGATCGTAAATCTCACGAGATCAACCAGTACGATGTTGCTTTCTCGATTTGGTGCCGTAAGAAAATGTTGCTTAAACGTACGTACGTATATTATCCTATGAGGCTAAGAGGCTTTCTTATCTTGTGCATTGCACGCATGTTATAAGGAGAAGATAAACAGAAATATTATACTCTCTTCCGTCCTATTACTGTTAGAGTATGTATACGTGTATAAACTAGAGATATTAGACTAGTACTCTATATCTTGTACTCCAAGTCTCCACCTACCCCCGTGTATGTCTATATATACTCCCCGGAAGGGTCAAGTTAATACACAACAAATATTAGGGTTCCAATATTCTCCACACGTCCCGGATTAAAGGATACATATTGGAAATCATGCAATCCCAAAATTCCCCCACCTTCTAGGCACATAAACATTTAATTTAGAAGAAATAATTAATCAGAGAATTAGTAAAAGCCAAATTAGTCCCAATCAGAGAATGCCTAGGTCCAAGAGATTTGCTATATGTGCCCTTTAAACTGGGATAGTGGAAGTACAAGGAGTATATCTTAGTGTTGTATGCGACAACTAATGAATGCTTACATGCAACTGAAATTAAGGAGTAATTAGAATGCATGTCTTACTTTTCACTAAAAAATCATCATCACTTTGCTAAGAAGAGGCAAAATTTCTTCTTTTAGTGTCTGAAAACAATCATCATATATACTTGACACTGCTAAGATAGCCTTATTGTACATGTTCTATTTGCTACTAGCAGAAAAAAAATATACTCTTCTTTATATTTGTAAGAACATATAATCCTCTCACGAGGTTTCTACAGAAAATCTAGACATTGTTGTATAGTTTTCAAGATTATTCATTGACCATCCATTTTATGTGCAAAAAAGCTGAATAGATCTTCAAAATGTTCAACAGTACACAATGATACTAAAGACACCCCTCATCGAAGACAACGTTCAGAATGCCCTTCAAAATAAAAACATGTGATATGAGGCCTGCCAGAAATGGGAGCACAAGAACTGGCCACATCGGCAATGGTTGAAAATTGATAATCCTTATTGATGTGGCCGGGCCATATTGGCTATGAATATTATGCATACACTAAAAGAAACAACCTCATTGTTGACGGCCTTCATGTATGCCGACGGCTATTTATCGGAGTCGTTGTCATATGGACCTAGAACCCTACGACCAGCAAAAATAGAGACATGGAAACTCCCACTACAGACCCACCGGAGGAATCCTTTGCAATCTTGGGCCCACATTTGGTTTCCATGCTCTTATTACCTAACGAAAAAAGATAATAAAAATAAAGATAAAAGTCCATTGGTCAACTGTCTTTCAGAAAATTTTAGAGGGATAGACTCCGCAAGACCCATGGGCTAGGAGTTCGCCCGAAAACGCGCTTCAGAGGGTAGGAATCCCTCAAATCTTGCATGTCGCCCTAACATGTGCATACAAGTGTGGTGCAATATTAAAAATATCAAACCCAACTCCTAGGTCTGAGTTTATCTTCACAAACTTGCGATAACACTTAGATAGGTTCTAGATTTACATGTGGAAACTCCTGCTATGGGTTAACCAGAAGGAATCTTGCGTACATTCATAAGATCATACACTCATAAGTCTGGTATCCCTCTTAACCTTAGCCTCTAATAACATTAGAGAGTGATCATGGAATCTGACATGTCTCTAATATACAACTTAGTCCTAAGAATCTTGACTTGAGATGACTAAGCAAATCACTAGTGATAAGTGACTTCAACAAATAAGGTTAAGTACCTCCTCGAGTAACTCATGTGCCACTTAGGCTTATACTAACTTGTCTATAATTAGCTAACTTAGGATGGTCATTTACTCATACTATGGTTTGAATCAATGTCACGAGTGTAACAAAGTGTCAACCATACATGTGACTTAAAGACTAATCGTTATAATCTTATAATCATGTAGGCTTGGGTTCCAGTTGGATAATCAAGGTCTACTGCTAATCAAAGGATTAGCTTACCCTATAACTCCTCTAATAAGTTTAGGAGTGAGTTAACTCCTCTAACTTCCAAGTTGGTTTGATTACACACTACAATTATCATCCAAAAGATGATAGCAACACAATACATATCTAGATCTCTTCCATCTGATTATTGCAATTTTTTTGATTTGGATAGAGAAATATATAATATATATATATTTTGGAAAACCCAAGATTTGGTTATCAAGCTTTGATGATTTCATATGTACTAGAGAATTTTGTAACACCCTCAGAATCGACCCTATGCAAGTTTTAGCGATTCCCGCCAAACCCGCATAGAAACGATCCAAAGGTGCCCACCAGGCACTTTCGTGCGGGTGGAAAACAAAGTAATAACATTACACAACAGTCCTCGATGGGACCCACAGAACAGATATATACAACAGCGACTCAAAGAGTCAAGAATTCAGATATAATATACAAAGATTCAAATCACCTTGAAAATGATAAAGCGTCCGACTACGGACAAGATGCAAATGGGGCTAAGAGCCCTGAAGAATAACCAATGGCGTCCATAACCCTGCCCAGGCCAAGCCGGAAGGATAACCCTGCTAACGGCGTCGATCTCAAACCTGCTTAAACAAAAGGGGTGCCGACAAAGGGCAAAGGAAAAAGAGGAGCGTCAGTACTGAGGCCAGTACACGGCGAGACTAGAGTTCGGCGGTCCTCGCCTACATAGGTATGGTGGACTGAAGCGGCAGCGGCAGCATGCACTAAACAACCTATAGAGACTCGATACAACTAGCGGTTATCAGATAGGGGTAAGAAAGACCTATTCGGAACCAACCTGATGCCACCATCAAACAAACCCATCCTGGTGTTTCCCCCTCGAGACCAAACGAGGAAGTCAACCGAGGAACTCACACAGTTGGCAGTTTTAATTATTCAGTTATCGTTGCAGCAATTACTAGTCAGGTGTAGATAATTATCCTGATAAATAAAGCAGTGGGCAGTTTTAGTTAACCATTCCGTTGTAGTTGCGGCACTTACTAGTCAGATACAAATAGCATGAGATAACCCAGAAACCCAGCAGTTGTTGGTACTTTTATTTAGCCATTCCATTGTAGTTGCATTACTTACTAGTCAGGTACAATGGTCGCGAGCGACAACTCAAGCAAGCAATTGTTGGTAGTTTTATTTAGCCATTCCATTATAGTGAAGCTGATTACTAGTCATTATAAAGTCAAGTTTATAGCACTACTTTAGTTATAGTTGTCTATGATCGAGATACTGTGCTCCAAGTCGTCCATAACCGCGGACACGGCTTTCAGAAAGTTTTAACCCGGCCGGGGTGCACAAATAGCAACACACACACGATCAACCTCGGAAAAACCAAATCAAAACCCAACGAGGCTTTCATGACAAAGCAATCACAGGATTCAGAAATATTTCAGGGGGCCACCCCTTAAAGTAGACCCGCAACGAAGTCGGCCGGCTCCGAGACGGCCTCAAGGTTTGGGTGGACGGCTGTGAACGACTGGGAACCCAAAACTGAGCTTGTCGACACCGCGGAATCGTGTCCTGATCCTAAACAGTACAGTGTGCTCCTCGCACAATCGTAAATAAAGCAGTAAAGCATGGCATAAGTACAGGATCGTAAATAAAACCTCAAACTAGTTTGTGGCCCCAAGAAATAAGAATGAATCAAGCTCTGGCTAAGGGGGGCCCATAATTCCCCGTATGTGGATAGCGCGATAAATCAAGGAACAGTATCAAGCACTCGGGGTCCTACGGGACACAAGTGGACGGTTAACAACCAAATAACATCTATTGCCCACCTGTGCCTCTGCTTACCTACTTCAATTTTAGTTGTTAAACAATAAATAAAGTGAACAATAAATAAACCATGATCATCTCCAGCATTCAACAGGCGGCAACACTCCGACAACTGTGGTACTTGGCGACACGCAACAGCACTTGAGCAAGCGACTACGATACGCAAGTCCAGCTATCTACCAAACAACAGGTAATAGGATGTGTCCAAGGCGATATACGGCTGCAAGGGATTACACGGGTACGGAAACTAGAGCATCGCAACACAGATAGCAATGGATCAACAGGAGGGAATAAATACTATAAAAGTAAGATAGGTAGAAAGGGGGAGATGCTCGCCTGAAAACATTGTCGAAGGGTTCATCCGAAGATCGGGGCGAAGCTCACATCAACTCAACGTCCTTATCCGCGAAGAAGCAAAACACTAGAATAAACACCGGATGCACTATTTAATACTACGGCAAAAGATCGGGCATGATGCATGTATGATGTTTGACATGGCAAAGATGCGATGCGATTAGGCAATATTAAGCGGAACCGGGGTCCCGACAATCATTCAAGTGGTTCAAGTTGTTTAGCTACCCCGCAAATTAAATGTTGTCTTAACATGACAAAATATAGTAACGGTTCCATGCACAAATTTAAATGAGGCCAATATGAGACTAGATTTGCCCGCATATGGGCCCCATATTTAATTAGAGGTGAATCGGCATAAGACCCCCAAACCACACAAATATGCATGCGAGTATGACAATTTAATATGCAACAATTTGTATTATATTATAAAAATAGGGTTCGGGAAAAGGTTCACACATTTAGGGTTGGGTTCAGTCTCAGGGTTCAGGGTTCGACGGAATCGGCGAGGGTCGGTCTTGGTGACGATCTTGTCCGATGGGGATCTTGGTTCAACATCATCGCGGTCTTCGGGTCCGAGAGGTAGATCTTGGCGCCCGAGGGGAAGTTCATGTCGTATCCGTGTCGATGACTTTGGCGTTCAGGGGGGGAGTTCTCGGTGTTCCGCGTGGAAGGCTGCGAGGGTTTGGTGACGGAGATCTTGACGCTCGGTGCCCGCGAAGTGGAACTTGTCTTTCTGACACCATCACATCCGATCTTCGGTTGGAGTCTTGTCGTCCGTCTTTGTCGGTGGTGAACTTGACCGATGGTTTTTCGGGTCCGGGAAGGAGGGCTCGGTGTTTCCGCATCTTCGGGTCCAACGGACTTCGGTTCCATGAGGGAGAACTTGGCGTCCGGCAAGTGGTCGGACTTGGTACTCTGCAGATCTCGTCGGCGCGAAGGTTCGGCAACTCGTGGTAGATCGTATGCTTCTCAAAACAGGAAACAGACCAAACTCCACTGTGCGGACACGCACCCAGGCACAAAGGCAGCCGCGGCGACCCAGGTGGCGAGCTTGACGGGGAGGAGAACGGGCTCGAGGAGGAGGGAGCGTCCAGACGCGGAGGCGACACAGGCGGCCAGAGAGGCGCAGGTCGCGGTGGCGGGGACCGACAGAAGGCGGAGGCGGCGAGGTTCCGAGAAGGAACCGAGCGGCGCTGGCGAGCTCGAGGTAGGCGCCGGCGGCTCGGACTGGTGGCGGAGGACGCTGGAGGAGCTCGCCGGAGGAGGCGAGCCGGCGGCGACGGGGTGAAGACGAGGTGGCCGGCGGCGGGGAGACGTGCAGAGGCGGGACAACGGAGACGCGGCCGAAGGGGAGGAGCTGGCGAGGGAGGCCGGAGCGGGGCCGGGGTAGGCGAGGCGCTGGAGCCCGAGAGCGGCGCGAGGGGGCGACGGGGAGGGCAGAGGGCGTGGAGGCGAGGCGGGCCGGAGCGGAGGGCGAAGGGGAGGTTGCAGGAGGCGGGTGACCGGCGAGGTGGGGACTGGGGCGAGCGGCGGAGGCGGCCGGGGCTCGGGCGGCCGGTGCGCTGGAGGGGAGGGCGGCGGAGGCGCGGGGTGCCGACGGAGAGGGCCGGCGAGGGGAAGGCCGGCGGCGCGCGGGCGGGGCCTGCCGCGGCGAGGAGGAGGAAGCCGTAGGGGCGGCGGGGGCGTCGGGGAGGAGCTCGAGGTGCGGCGCCGGAGGAAGCTGCGGGGAGGGCACGGCGGCGAGGGAGAGAGGTTGGGGAGGTGAGCCGGCGAGAGGCGGCCGGTGAAGGAAGGGAGGAGCGGGCCGTCGGGGTAGAGAGGGAGAGAGAGGATGCAGGAGGTGGAAGACGCGTGGGGAGGGAGGAGACCGGGTCCAGGGCGGGGCTGGCGCGTGGGGCCCGCGGGTGGGCCGCGGCGGGAGCGTGTGGGGGGCGTGTGGGGGCGCGTGGGGGGCGCGTGGGGGCGCGTGGCCAGGGTGGCGGGACCCACAGGGCAGGGAGAGGGGTGGCTGAGTGGGTGGGAGGTTGAGTGGGGAGTGGGGCCGGGGTGGGGCCCGGTTGTCGGTGAGGGGGAGAGAGAGGGGGTAGGTGGGACTGTGGTGAGAGAAGGAGGGGGGTGAGGGAGAGGATTGGTGAGGTGGCAAGGTGGGTAGGGAATGGGGGAGAGGGTGAGGTGGCGAGCTGTGAGAGGTGGGTAGGATAGATTTGGGTGGTTTTAGGAATTAGAGGGGCTGGTTTAGGTGGACCGATTAATACCGGGGGTGGTCGACTGGGTCGGGTCGGCCCGTTTGACTGCCCCCACTAAAATAATTAAATATTTTATTTGTTTAAAACAGGACTTTTGCAAACCGATAGCAGACAAAACAAAATAATCCGGAGACCCGGTTTTGCGTTTGAACAAAGACGGGGCGTTTTAGAAAACACAAAATAGGTTTTTCTGCAAATAGTTTTATGCAAGCAAATGCAAGATGATGACGATGCTCAAATGCAATGTGGCATGATGACATGAGCATGCGGTCATGATGATGCAATGCACAAAAACAACGCGATTTTCTAGTAGTGGTTTTGCGGGATGCCACAATTCGACACCACTAACAATGGATCTCGCCCTCGAGATCCGCCTCATGGTACCGGAAAGAAGGTCGGCGATCTGTGTCTTCTCGCTTCGTTTAGATCCTCGTGACACCACTAACAAGAGGTCGTTGTCCGTGATCGTCGAGAGAACACTCCGGGAACAAAAGGTCGAAGGTAGAGGTATCAACAAATAAAGCCACCTCTAGCTTCCGTGGACGGAGTAAAACTGCTGTATCCACTGATTCGATGTACAAGAGCGAATGATAAGAGTAGTCGGATGGTGATCAGTACATCGCGCACCCAAACCATTACTCTGCACACGAATAGGCGGATTATGCAACCAACTCTTGGAATTAGACTGAAGATCTCGACAATCGAGGTGCAGAACAAAGGAGTGATGCAGACTCTGCATCGGATCCGGCGTAGATGATGTCGTCGCGTCGGAAAACACCGGAAGGCACAAACAAGGAACAAATAATGGTACCACAGATAAAGGACCACTCAGATAGCATGAAGACCAGATGTAGCAACACCGTTACCAAAGGAGGAAGCGAAACCCTGAAGGTACGATGGAACCCAACCACGAGAAATCCTGGACTCGAAGAGAGAGAAGAGAGCGGATTCAAAACACGCAGAGGTGAGAGGAGAGCAGCAGAGGGGTAAGGAGTAAAATCAGACCTACTCAGAACTATCCAACCGATTTTGCAAAAATAGTTTTGACACTCTACTTCGGCCGTTAGCTAGGTTATCCTACAGGCTGGACTTGTGGGGTATCGTAACTGCTGAGCTCTGATACCACTCTGTAACACCCTCAGAATCGACCCTATGAAAGTTTTAGCGATTCCCGCCAAACCCGCATAGAAACGATCCAAAGGTGCCCACCAGGCACTTTCGTGCGGGTGGAAAACGAAGTAATAACATTACACAACAGTCCTCGATGGGACCCACAGAACAGATATATACAACAGCGACTCAAAGAGTCAAGAATTCAGATATAATATACAAAGATTCAAATCACCTTGAAAATGATAAAGCGTCCGACTACGGACAAGATGCAAATGGGGCTAAGATCCCTGAAGAATAACCAATGGCGTCCATAACCCTGCCCAGGCCAAGCCGGAAGGGTAACCCTGCTAACGGCGTCGATCTCAAACCTGCTTAAACAAAAGGGGTGCCGACAAAGGGCAAAGGAAAAAGAGGAGCGTCAGTACTGAGGCCAGTACACGGCGAGACTAGAGTTCGGCGGTCCTCGCCTACATAGGTATGGTGGACTGAAGCGGCAGCGGCAGCATGCACTAAACAACCTATAGAGACTCGATACAACTGGCGGTTATCAGATAGGGGTAAGAAAGACCTATTCGGAACCAACCTGATGCCACCATCAAACAAACCCATCCTGGTGTTTCCCCCTCGAGACCAAACGAGGAAGTCAACCGAGGAACTCACACAGTTGGCAGTTTTAATTATTCAGTTATCGTTGCAGCAATTACTAGTCAGGTGTAGATAATTATCCTGATAAATAAAGCAGTGGGCAGTTTTAGTTAACCATTCCGTTGTAGTTGCGGCACTTACTAGTCATATACAAATAGCATGAGATAACCCAGAAACCCAGCAGTTGTTGGTACTTTTATTTAGCCATTCCGTTGTAGTTGCATTACTTACTAGTCAGGTACAATGGTCGCGAGCGACAACTCAAGCAAGCAATTGTTGGTAGTTTTATTTAGCCATTCCATTATAGTGAAGCTGATTACTAGTCATTATAAAGTCAAGTTTATAGCACTACTTTAGTTATAGTTGTCTATGATCGAGATACTGTGCTCCAAGTCGTCCATAACCGCGGACACGGCTTTCAGAAAGTTTTAACCCGGCCGGGGTGCACAAATAGCAACACACACACGATCAACCTCGGAAAAACCAAATCAAAACCCAACGAGGCTTTCACGACAAAGCAATCACAGGATTCAGAAATATTTCAGGGGGCCACCCCTTAAAGTAGACCCGCAACAAAGTCGGCCGGCTCTGAGACGGCCTCAAGGTTTGGGTGGACGGCTGTGAACGACTGGGAACCCAAAACTGAGCTTGTCGACACCGCGGAATCGTGTCCCGATCCTAAACAGTACAGTGTGCTCCTCGCACAATCGTAAATAAAGCAGTAAAGCATGGCATAAGTACAGGATCGTAAATAAAACCTCAAACTAGTTTGTGGCCCCAAGAAATAAGAATGAATCAAGCTCTGGCTAAGGGGGGCCCATAATTCCCCGTATGTGGATAGCGCGATAAATCAAGGAACAGTATCAAGCACTCGGGGTCCTACGGGACACAAGTGGACGGTTAACAACCAAATAACATCTATTGCCCACCTGTGCCTCTGCTTACCTACTTCAATTTTAGTTGTTAAACAATAAATAAAGTGAACAATAAATAAACCATGATCATCTCCAGCATTCAACAGGCGGCAACACTCCGACAACTGTGGTACTTGGCGACACGCAACAGCACTTGAGCAAGCGACTACGATACGCAAGTCCAGCTATCTACCAAACAACAGGTAATAGGATGTGTCCAAGGCGATATACGGCTGCAAGGGATTACACGGGTACGGAAACTAGAGCATCGCAACACAGATAGCAATGGATCAACAGGAGGGAATAAATACTATAAAAGTAAGATAGGTAGAAAGGGGGAGATGCTCGCCTGAAAACATTGTCGAAGGGTTCATCCGAAGATCGGGGCGAAGCTCACATCAACTCAACGGCCTTATCCGCGAAGAAGCAAAACACTAGAATAAACACCGGATGCACTATTTAATACTACGGCAAAAGATCGGGCATGATGCATGTATGATGTTTGACATGGCAAAGATGCGATGCGATTAGGAAATATTAAGCGGAACCGGGGTCCCGACAATCATTCAAGTGGTTCAAGTTGATTAGCTACCCGCAAATTAAATTTTGTCTTAACATGACAAAATATAGTAACGGTTCGATGCACAAATTTAAATGAGGCCAATATGAGACTAGATCTGCCCGCATATGGGCCCCATATTTAATTAGAGGTGAATCGGCATAAGACCCCCAAACCACACAAATATGCATGCGAGTATGACAATTTAATATGCAACAATTTGTATTATATTATAAAAATAGGGTTCGGGAAAAGGTTCACACATTTAGGGTTCGGCAGATCTTGGGGTTCCAGGGTTCGGGGTTCGGTCTCAGGGTTCAGGGTTCGACGGAATCGGCGAGGGTCGGTCTTGGTGACGATCTTGTCCGATGGGGATCTTGGTTCAACATCATCGCGGTCTTCGGGTCCGAGAGGTAGATCTTGGCGCCCGAGGGGAAGTTCATGTCGTATCCGTGTCGACGACCTTGGCGTTCAGGGGGGGAGTTCTCGGTGTTCCGCGTGGAAGGCTGCGAGGGTTTGGTGACGGAGATCTTGACGCTCGGTGCCCGCGAAGTGGAACTTGTCGTTCTGACACCATCACATCCGATCTTCGGCTGGAGTCTTGTCGTCCGTCTTTGTCGGTGGTGAACTTGACCGATGGTTTTTCGGGTCTGGGAAGGAGGGCTCGGTGTTTCCGCATCTTAGGGTCCAACGGGCTTCGGTTCCATGAGGGAGAACTTGGCGTCCGGCAAGTGGTCGGACTTGGTACTCTGCAGATCTCGTCGGCGCGAAGGTTCCGCAACTCGTGGTAGATCGTATGCTTCTCAAAACAGGAAACAGACCAAACTCCACTGTGCGGACACGCACCCAGGCACAAAGGCAGCCGCGGCGACCCAGGTGGCGAGCTTGACGGGGAGGAGAACGGGCTCGAGGAGGAGGGAGCGGCCAGACGCGGAGGCGACACAGGCGGCCAGAGAGGCGCAGGTCGCGGTGGCGGGGACCGACAGAAGGCGGAGGCGGCGAGGTTCCGAGAAGGAACCGAGCGGCGCTGGCGAGCTCGAGGTAGGCGCAGGCGGCTCGGACTGGTGGCGGCGGACGCTGGAGGAGCTCGCCGGAGGAGGCGAGCCGGTGGCGACGGGGTGAAGACGAGGTGGCCGGCGGCGGGGAGACGTGCAGAGGCGGGGCGACGGAGACGCGGCCGAAGGGGAGGAGCTGGCGAGGGAGGCCGGAGCGGGGCCGGGGTAGGCGGGGCGCTGGGGCCCGAGAGCGGCGCGAGGGGGCGACGGGGAGGGCAGAGGGCGTGGAGGCGAGGCGGGCCGGAGCGGAGGGCGAAGGGGAGGCTGCAGGAGGCGGGTGACCGGCGAGGTGGGGACTGGGGCGAGCGGCGGAGGCGGCCGGGGCTCGGGCGGCCGGTGCGCTGGAGGGGAGGGCGGCGGAGGCGCGGGGTGCCGACGGAGAGGGCCGGCGAGGGGAAGGCCGGCGGCGCGCGGGCGGGGCCTGCCACGGCGAGGAGGAGGAAGCCGCAGGGGCGGCGGGGGCGTCGGGGAGGAGCTCGAGGGGCGGCGCCGGAGGAAGCTGCGGGGAGGGCACGGCGGCGAGGGAGAGAGGTTGGGGAGGTGAGCCGGCGAGAGGCGGCCGGTGAAGGAAGGGAGGAGCGGGCCGTCGGGGTAGAGAGGGAGAGAGAGGATGCGGGAGGTGGAAGACGCGTGGGGAGGGAGGAGACCGGGTCCAGGGGCGGGGCTGACGCGTGGGGCCCGCGGGTGGGCCGCGGCGGGAGCGTGTGGGGGCGTGTGGGGGCGCGTGGGGGCTCGTGGGGGCGCGTGGCCAGGGTGGCGGGACCCACAGGGCAGGGAGAGGGGTGGCTGAGTGGGTCGGAGGTTGAGTGGGGAGTGGGGCCGGGGTGGGGCCCGGTTGTCGGTGAGGGGGAGAGAGAGGGGGTAGGTGGGACTGTGGTGAGAGAAGGAGGGGGGTGAGGGAGAGGATTGGTGAGGTGGCAAGGTGGGTAGGGAATGGGGGAGAGGGTGAGGTGGCGAGCTGTGAGAGGTGGGTAGGATAGATTTGGGTGGTTTTAGGAATTAGAGGGGCTGGTTTAGGTGGACCGATTAATACCGGGGGTGGTCGACTGGGTCGGGTCGGCCCGTTCGACTGCCCCCACTAAAATAATTAAATATTTTATTTGTTTAAAACAGGACTTTTGCAAACCGATAGCAGACAAAACAAAATAATCCGGAGACCCGGTTTTGCGTTTGAACAAAGACAGGGCGTTTTAGAAAACACAAAATAGGTTTTTCTGCAAATAGTTTTATGCAAGCAAATGCAAGATGATGACGATGCTCAAATGCAATGTGGCATGATGACATGAGCATGCGGTCATGATGATGCAATGCACAAAAACAACGCGATTTTCTAGTAGTGGTTTTGCGGGATGCCACAAATTTTCCAGCACGGGTGGCCATAGATACCAAGACAATACTACAAGATACTATATTTGTTCCATAAGGTTGTGGTTGTAGTTCAATTTTTATGTACAGGAATTACTTCTACCTCCCTAAATATAGTTTTAACAAAGATCATATCTGCGGTGATCCAACATACCACTGCATGTCATAGTACACTATAGTCGTTGACATAACACTAATGAAATATCATTCACTAGTATTATATCTCAGAGTGGTACAATAAAAACACAGTAGGTCCAAGACATGACTATAGGTTACAACTCGATTCTTTACAAAAGATCCAGAGAACACTCTAGGTTAAAGAGAGAGAAATAAACTTCTTACAAAGAAGAATCAGAAATAATCAACTCATAACTATCATACTAATAGACTAGTATTTAAACTAATGGGCTTGCATTGCTGCTATTGCAATACTCTACAGAAGTAGGTTCTATGGCTAGAGATTATATTCCTATCTAATCAGCAACTTCGTCTTCACTTTAGTTGATGTATATGTTGACTTTCTTGACTTCATTAAAGAGCTTGAGCTTCTGATGATGATTCCTTTGAGCAGAAGTTGATATAGACATTGTCTATATTAGCTTTAGAATCTAGCAAGGGTTAAGATGATACGTTGAGTACGAGTGTACTCGGCAAGTTCACTAGAAAAGATTATTTGATGCACTATATCTACAGCCACAGACCATACGTCGTATGCAATGCAGGTTTTTGTAAAAATCTTCAGAAGTTGCTTTTATTCTGAAAAGCTATGTCCGTCAGCCTTCACAGGTTTACCAGAACTTTCATGGAGTTCCTTTCCTGCCACGTGTTGGAGATATGCCCTAGAGGCAATAATAAATGTAGTTATTATTATATCTTTGTGTTTATGATAAATGTTTACATTCATGCTATAACAGTATTAACCAGAAACATTAATACTTGTGTGATTTGTAAACTAAATTAGAGTCCCTAGTAAAGCCTCTTTATAATACTAGCTTGTTGATTAATAGATGATCATAGTTTCTTGATCATGAACATTTGATATGTTGTTAATAACAAGGTCATATCATTAGGAGAATGGTATGCTGGACATACTCCTATAGATAAGCGTAGCATAAAGATCAAGTCATTTTAATAGTTCAATTGCTATAAGCTTTCTGATACATAGTAACATAATTCCTTTGACCATGAGATCATGCTAATCACCATCACCGGAAGGATGCTTTGATGACATCAAACATCACACCGTAACTGGGTGGCTATAAAGGTGGCATTGAGTGTTCGGAAAGTATGGGTTGAGGCACATGGATCAAGAGTGGGATTTGTCCATCCATATGACGGATAGATATACTCTGGGCCCTCTCGGTGGAATGTATCCAATTGGCTTGCAAGCATGTGACTGGCTCACAAGGGATCACATACCACAGGAACGAGAAAAGAGTACTTATCAGTAACGAGGTTGAACTAGGTATGCAGAGATATCGACGATCAAAACCTTGGATAAGTAAACTATCGTGAGACAAAGGGAAATTTCTATCATATGTAAGTGGTTCATTCGATCGCAAATTAATCGTAGAAATATGTGGGAGCCATATGAATTTCCAGATTCCTCTATTGGTTATTGATCGGAGAAGTGTCTCGATCATGTCCGCATAATTCACGAACCGTAGGGAGACACACTTAAGGGTTCGATGTTGTTGAGTAGTTATGGAAAGATGAGTAATAGACCGAATGTTGTTCGGAGTATCGGATGGGATCCGGGATATCACGAGGAGATCCGGAATGGTCTGGAGAATAAGATTCATATAAGGAAAGTCCTGTTTCGGAGTTGGGGAATGATTCCGGTGTTTTCACCAGGAATGTTCTAGAAGGGTCCGGAAGGTCCGGCACTCCGGAGGGGAAAGGTACATGAATGTGTCATAACAATATGGAATGGTTGCATCATGTACTAGGTCACTTGGCTGGGCAAAATAAAGGAAGAAATCAAATCCTAGTTTGAAAGTCAAACGCCAATTTGAAAACGTCAAATGGCAAGTTTGCTTGGTGGAGGGAGAGTAGGAAACCTACTTGGGGAGGAGTTCCTCTCCCTCCACCCGCCGGCCAAGGAGGCCGACTTGGGGGAGGACTCCCTCCTCCCAAGCCGCGCCCTCCCACCTATATAAGGAGGGGCAGGGCTGCCCCTCTTCCCTACACCAAACCCATCCCAAAATCCTAGCCCTAGCCGCCGGCCTCCTCCAAGTCGCCGCCGCCCTAGGGCTTCTCCAAGTCGCCGACTTGGGGCTTCCCCAAGCCCTAGCCGCCGGCCACACCCTCCCCTTGGTGCCTCTAAACCCTAGATCACCAAGGCCTCTCTCATAGTCCACCATACTCGCTCCGGCTTAAGGCGAAGCCCTGCGAGATCTCCCCTCTACTTCCGGTACCACGCCGTCGTGCTGCCGGAATCGCGAGGAGAGTGCTACAACCTCCGCTGCCTGTTGGAACAAGGGAGAGGAAGGTCTTCATCGAGTACCGAAAATGTGACTGACTGCGGAAGCGCTGCCGGAACGCAGCGTCGGAAGGATCGTCTACACGATCTTGAGATCGGCAAGAGTACGACTACATCACCCATGAGAATCTGCTCTCGTTAACCGCTTTGGAATCTTCGAGGGTGAGTTCCTCTATCGACTCGTTGCTACAATCTAGTAGATAGATCTTGGCTTGTTTGTTTGCATGCGGTAGAAAATTTTCTTTTTCCATGCTACGGACCCCTACAGTGGTATCAGAGCCGTGTCTATATGTGGATCTGTTGCACGAGTAGAACACAATGGTCATTGTGGGCGGTGGTGCTTTTATTATCAATTGATTTTTGTGTACTTTGCATCTTGCGGTATGATGGGATGAAGCGGCCCGGGCTAACCTTACATGACATCGTTCATGAGACTTGATCCACGCTCAACATGCAACTTGTATTGCATAAGTGGCTTTGCGGGTGTCTGTCTCTCCCATTATAGTATAGATCCAATTTACGACGGGCACTTGATAGTTCAAACAGCAATATTGTGGTTCTTGTTCGTAAGTTAGATCGACACTTATTGAAAGCCCCAAACCACGTAAAATATGCAAAGAAAATTAGAAGCGTCTAACTTTGTTTTGCAGGGGTGTGCTGTGATGTGATATGGCCATGATTGTGATTATATTTGATGTATGCAATGTCCCTTATTGTAAGTTGGCAACCGGCAGGAGCCACATGGTTGTCTTTAAATTCAGTTAAGACCCACGTGTCTATTCAAAGTAGTTGTAATAGTTGAAGTTGGTGGATGACAACCATGAAACGACGCCATTGACCTTGACGCTATACCGGTGATGATGGAGATCATGTTCGTGCTTAAAGATGGAGATCGGAAGCACAAGAAGAAAGGCCATATCATATCACATATTATGAATTGCATGTAATGTTAATCCTTTATGCATCTTGTATTGCTTAGTTAACGATGGTAGCATTATAATATGATCCCTCATGCACACAAATTTCAAGTTCCAAAGTGTTCATCCTTAGTAAGCACCGTTGCTAAAGCTCGTTGTTTTGAAGCACCACGTGATGATCAGGTGTGTTAGATTCTGCGGGTGTATACAACGTGAACAAGCCATATTTGCTCATGCGGAAGCTAAGGTTTGATCTTGACGAGCCTAGCATGTACAGACATGGTCTCGGAACATGGATCACCGAAAGGTAAAGCATGAATCATATAGTAGATATGATGAACATGTTGATTGTTCGCCATTGAAGCTACATCAACTCTCGTGATGATCGGTTTTGATGTGGTGGATTTGGTTCGTGTGATCACTAAAACAATGTGAGCCATATTTTTTTGAGTGGGAGTTCACCTAGATTAATTTAACTATTAATTAGAACTCAATTTGTCATAAACTTAGTCTAAACTATTGCAAATATGTTGTAGATCAATGGCGGCCCCTACCTGTCGGGGGTGTACCCCCAGGTACCCCAGAGTTGGTGAATTAAGTAAGTCAATAAGATACATATGTAGGAAAATGATATTAAATATGAGTACAAAAGATAAACAGAAAAAGATAAAGGGAAAAAGAGGACTTGGGCCGAATTAGACTCAATTCGGCCTGCTCCCACTACTCCTCCTAGGACAAACAGCACCGACGGGCCGAATCAAGTAACAGTTCGGCCCACCAGGCCAAACTGCCGCCGAACCAGCTGCCAGCGTCCGCCAGAACCCCCAGCCGGCCCACCTGCCGAGTCTCCTCGCCCACCTCATCGCTCCCACCGAGTCAACCCCGCGCCAGCACTGCTCACGCCAAACTCCCCGTCGCCCGCCAGGTCGCCAGGAGGATCGACCCCGCCAAGCACCCTTGCCCCATGTCGCCCGGGTGGGCCGGATTCGGCCCACCAGGGGAAGCCGCACCAGCACTTGCCCCCACAGCTCGTCACCCGGGTGGGCCGGATTAGGAGAATCTCGGCCCACCGCGGGATCATGCGGCATCCTCACTCCGCCTGGGCCGAGTCTGGCGTGACTCGGCCCGTCCCTGGGGCACCATCACCAGCGCCACACCTGGGCCGAGACAGGTGACCCGGCTGGGCCACTGAAGCTACCCGCCTGGGCCTTTCACTTTGCCTGGGCCGAATCAATAGACTGCCAGGCCAAATCTGCTCTACCCAGGCCGAGTTACCCTTCCAGCATTGTCATTTGGGCCGAGGTATATTACTCCAGGTACCAACTTATTTATATCCAGATACAGCACACTATCGGACCAAGCCAAGACGAGCTACATAAGAATTGTGCCAGTCCTGGGACCCAACCAACTCTGATTGGCACATGACCAAAGGAATATGCCCTAGGCATCCAAGAATATGCTAAGGAATATGCCGTGGCATCTCCAAAGATGCCAAGGCATATGCTGAGCATCTAAGAAGATGTCGGGAATATGCTGC
This sequence comes from Avena sativa, assembly GCA_916181665.1. NCBI lineage: Eukaryota > Viridiplantae > Streptophyta > Magnoliopsida > Poales > Poaceae > Avena > Avena sativa. The sequence goes on along the minus strand of OV702284.1, from coordinate 260,382,504 downwards.
TTAGATACCAATCGTGGGGAACAAGACTTGTCCCCTGGGCTCCCCTTTATAAGGAGCACCAGGGGGATCGTTCTAAAGGAGGCCCCCCGAAGGGCTCCTCCCCTCTCAGCTCAATAGGAGCTCTCCTTCTCCTTCCTCCTCCACTCTGATAGAGAGATCTAGATAGAGGCATAGGAGATACAGCTCAAGGAGCATGATTGTAGCCACAAGTATGGCCAGATTATAAGAGATTAGATGTAGAGAATAAGGTGTTATCTCCATTTGAGAGCTTCAATCCAATATACGTTGTATTTCTCTTTGTTCATACGAGTGCGGTCTTCACTGCATCATCCCTTCCCGGATTCCTCCATGTCCATCGGCCCCAACTTTAGCCTACCCATGGCATATGCCGTGATACCACCACGACACTACCATTAATTTTAATGCATTCCTAGAGAAAGAAAAGTTGAAAAACAATGGAAGCAACTTCGCGGATTGGTTCCGCAATTTGAGGATTTTCCTCAATGCTGATAATTTGACCTATGTGTTGGATGCACCGCTAGGTGAACCACCTGCAGCTACTGCTACCGATGAAGTAAAGAATGTTTACCTCACTCGAAAGAATCAGTACTCCACGGTTCAGTGTGCTATCTTGTATGGTTTGGAATCGGAGCTTCAGAAAAGGTTTGAGAACCAAGACCCATATGATATTGTCCGTGAACTCAAAATTATTTTTGAGACTCATGCGGCAGTTGAGAGTTATGAGGATTCTGAAAAGTTCTTTAACTGCAAGATGGAAGAGTGCAGCTCCGTCAGTGAGCATGTGCTTAAGATGTATGGGCACGCAAACAAACTCCAAAGTTTGGGTATAGTGATTCCTAATGCTTTGCGGATTTACCGTGTCCTCCAATCACTGCCACCAAGTTACAAGAACTTTGTGATGAAATACAATATGCAAAACATGAACAAGACGTTGCCAGAACTCTTATCCATGTTGAAATCTGCAGAAGTGGAGATCAAGAAAGAGCATCAAGTGTTGTTGGTCAATAAGACCACCAAATTCAAGAAAGGCAAGTCTAAGCAAAAGGGAAACTTAAAGAAGGGTGATAAGAAAATTACCGCACCGACGAAGAAGACCAAGGCTGGGCCTAAGCCTGATACTGAGTGCTTTTACTGCAAGGGAGAAGGTCACTGGAAGCGGAATTTCCCAAAGTACTTGGCGGATTTGAAGAACGACAACATCAAGAAGAAATGTATATCCGATATACATGTTATTGATGTGTATCTCACTAGTACTCGTAGTAGTGCCTGGGTATTTGATACTGGTTTGGTTGCTCATATTTGTAACTCGAAACAGGTACTGCAGAATAAACGGAAGCTAGCGAAGAACGAGGTGATGATGCCCGTTGGAAATTGATCAAAGGTTGATGTGATCGCGGTCGGCACGCTACCTCTTCATCTACCATCGGGATTAGTTTTATACTTAAATAATTGTTATTTGGTGCCTGCGTTGAGCATGAACATTATATTTGGATCATGTTTGTTGCGAGACGGTTACTTGTTTAAGTCCGAGAATAATGGTTGTTCGATTTATATGAGTAATATGTTTTATGCACATGCACCTTTGATAGATGGTATATTCTTATTGAATCTCGATAGTGGAAATACACATATTAATAACATTGAAGCTAAATGTTTGAAATTGAGCGATAACTCGAACTATATGTGGCACTGTCGTCTTGGTCATATTGGAGTGAAGCGTATAAAGAAACTCCATTCCGATGGACTTCTTGAATCACTTGATTTTGAATCACTTGAAAGATGCGAAGCATGTCTGATGGGTAAAATGACGAAGACTCCATTTTCTGGGATGATGGAGCGAGCTACAGACTTATTAGAAATCATACATACCGATGTGTGTGGACCAATGAGTGTAGCATCGCGCGGTGGTTATCATTATGTTCTTACCTTCACGGATGACTTGAGTAGATATGGGTATATCTATTTCATGAAACATAAGTCTGAAACTTTCGAGAAGTTTAAGGAATTTCAAAGTGAGGTAGAGAATCAACGTAACAAGAAGATTAAATTTCTATGTTCTGATCGTGGAGGTGAATATCTAAGTTACGAGTTTGGCGAGCATTTAAAGAAATGCGGAATACTTTCACAATTGACACCGCCGGGAACACCACAGCGTAATGGTGTGTCCGAACATCGTAATCGAACTCTCTTAGATATGGTTCGTTCTATGATCTCACTTATAGATTTACCGCTATTGTTTTGGGGTTATGCATTAGAAACAGCCGCATTCACTTTAAATAGGGAACCATCTAAATCCGTTGAAACGACACCGTATGAATTATGGATTGAGAAGAAACCTAAATTGTCGTTCCATAAAGTTTGGGGTTGCGAAGCCTATGTAAAGAAGTTACAGTCGGACAAGCTTGAACCCAAAGCGGAAAAGTGCGTCTTCATAGGATACCCGAAGGAAACTATTGGGTATACCTTCTATCATAGATCCGAGGGCAAAATCTTCGTTGCTAAGAATGGATCCTTTCTAGAGAAGGAATTTCTCTCGAAAGAAGTGACTGGAAGGAAAGTAGAACTCGACGAGGTTGTTGAACCTTCTCTCGAACTTGCGAGTAGCGCAACACCGAAAGTAGTTCATGTGGCGCCTACACAAATAAGAGAGGAAGCTAATGATGATGATCATGAAACTTCGGTTGAAGTTGCTACAGAACCTCGCAGGTCAACGAGAACTCGTAACACTCCTGATTGGTGTGATCCTGTTATGAGTGTCATGTTGGTGGACAACACCGATGACCCTGCGACATATGAGGAAGCGATGATGAGCCCAGATTCCAATAAATGGCAAGATGCCATGAAATCCGAGATTGGATCCATGTACGAAAACCAAGTATTGACTTTGGTGGACTTATCGGATGGCCGGAAGGCTGTCGAGAACAAATGGATTTTCAAGAAGAAAACAGATGCTGATGGTATTGTTACTGTCTATAAAGCTCGACTTGTCGCAAAAGGGTTTCGACAAATTCAAGGAGTTGACTAACCAGTAGCGAAGCTAATGTCTGTGAGGATTATGTTAGCAATCGCTGCATATTACGATTATGAGATATGGCAGATGGATGTCAAAACGACGTTCCTCAATGGAGACATTGCTGAAGAGTTGTATATGATGCAACCCAAAGGTTTTGTCGATCCTAAAGATGCTAACAAGGTATGCAAACTTCAACGGTCCATATATGGATTGAAGCAAGCATCCCGAAGTTGGAATCAACGTTTTGATAAGGTAATCAAAAGCTTTGGTTTTATACAAAGTTATGGAGAAGCTTGTATTTACAAGAAAGTGAGTGGGAGCTCTGTAGAATTCTTAATACTATATGTAGATGACATATTGTGTATTGGGAATGATGTAGACCTTCTTAATAGTGTCAAAGAATATTTGAATAATAGTTTTTCAATGAAAGATCTTGGCGAAGCAGCTTACATATTAGGCATAAAGATTTATAGAGATAGATCGAGACGCCTAATATCATTGTCACAAAGTACATATTTGGACAAAGTTCTAAAGAGGTTTGGAATGGAAGATAGCAAGAAAGGGTTCTTGCCCATGTTGCCCAATACGACCTTGAGTAAAACTCAAAGTCCAGCAACGACAGAAGTAGAGAAAGGATGAGTAAGACTCCCTATGCCTCAGCCATAGGATCTCTAATGTATGCCATGCAATATACTAGACCCGACATTGCATATGCTGTTAGTTTGACTAGCAGATATCAAAGTGATCCAGGAGTGGATCATTGGACAGCGGTCAAAAACATCCTTAAGTAGTTGAGAAGAACTAATGATATGGTTCTTTTTTATGGAGGTGGTGAACAACTCGTTGTTAATGGTTACACCGATGCTAGTTGGAACACCGATCCGGATGATTCTAAATCTCAATCTGGATACGTATTTACTTTGAATGGTGCAGCAGTTAGCTGGAGGAGTGCAAAGCAAAGCGTTGTGGCGAGATCTTCAACTCAATCGGAATACATAGCTGCTTCGGAGGCTTTACAAGAAGCGATATGGATGAAGGAGTTCATTACAGAGCTCGGTGTGGTACCAAGTGCGCTGGACCCAATTTCTATCTACTGTGATAACATGGGCGCCATAGCCAATGCGCAAGAACCAAGGTCACACAAGAAGCTGAAGCACATCAAGCTACATTTTCACTCTATTCGAGAACATGTCCAAGATGGTGACATAAAGATTTGCAAAGTACACACAGATCTGAATGTGGCGAATCCGTTGACTAAACCTCTCCCGAGGACAAAACATGACCAACACCAAACTGCCATGGGTGTTCGGTATATTACCATGTAATCTAGATTAGTTGACTCTAGTGCAAGTGGGAGACTGTTGGAGATATGCCCTAGAGGCAATAATAAATGTAGTTATTATTATATCTTTGTGTTTATGATAAATGTTTACATTCATGCTATAACAGTATTAACCAGAAACATTAATACTCTTGTGATTTGTAAACTAAATTAGAGTCCCTAGTAAAGCCTCTTTATAATACTAGCTTGTTGATTAATAGATGATCATAGTTTCTTGATCATGAACATTTGAGATGTTGTTAATAACAAGGTCATATCATTAGGAGAATGGTATGATGTACATACTCCTATAGATAAGCATAGCATAAAGATCAAGTCATTTTAATAGTTCAATTGATATAAGCTTTCTGATACATAGTAACCTAATTCCTTTGACCATGAGATCATGATAATCACCATCACCGGAAGGATGCTTTGATGACATCAAACACCACACCTAACTGGGTGGCTATAAAGGTGGCATTGAGTGTTCAGAAAGTATGGGTTGAGGCACATGGATCAAGAGTGGGATTTGTCCATCCATATGATGGATAGATATACTCTGGGCCATCTCGGTGGAATGTCATCCAATTGGCTTGCAAGCATGTGACTGGCTCACAAGGGATCACATACCACAGGAACGAGAAAAGTGTACTTATCAGTAACGAGGTTGAACTAGGTATGCAGAGATACCGATGATTAAAACCTCGGATAAGTAAACTATCGTGAGACAAAGGGAAATTGGTATCGTATGTAAGTGTTTCATTCGATCGCAAAGTAATCGTAGAAATATGTGGGAGCCATATGAATTTCCAGATTCCTCTATTGGTTATTGATCGGAGAAGTGTCTCGATCATGTCCGCATAATTCACGAACCGTAGGGAGACACACTTAAGGATTCGATGTTGTTGATTAGTTATGGAATGATGAGTAAGAGACCGAATGTTGTTCGGAGTCTCGGATGGGATCCGAGATATCACGAGGAGATCCGGAATGGTCCGGAGAATAAGATTCATATAAGGAAAGTCCTGTTTCGGAGTTGGGGAATGATTCCGGTGTTTTCACCAGGAATGTTCTAGAAGGGTCCAGAAGGTCCGAGACTCCAGAGGGGAAAGGTACATGAATGTGTCATAACAATATGGAATGGTTGCATCATGTACTAGGTCAGTTGGCTAGGAATAATAAAGGAAGAAATCAAATCCTAGTTTGAAAGTCAAACGCCAATTTGAAAAAGTCAAACGGCAAGTTTGCTTGGTGGAGGGAGAGTAGGAAACGTACTTGGGGAGGAGTTCCTCTCCCTCCACCCGCCGGCCAAGGAGGCCGACATGGGGGAGGACTCCCTCCTCCCAAGCCGTGCCCTCCCACCTATATAAGGAGGGGCAGGGCTGCCCCTCTTCCCTACACCAAACCCACCCCAAAACCCTAGCCCTAGCCGCCGGCCTCCTCCAAGTTGCCGCCGCCCTAGGGTTTCTCCAAGTCGTCGACTTGGGGCTTCCCCAAGCCCTAGCCGCCGGCCACACCCTCCCCTTGGTGCCTCTAAACCCTAGATCACCAAGGCCTCTCTCATAGTCCACCATACTCGCTCCGGCTTAAGGCGAAGCCCTGCGAGATCTCCCCTCTACTTACGGTACCACGCCGTCATGCTGCCGGAATCGCGAGGAGAGTGCTACAACCTCCGCTGCCTGCTGGAACAAGGGAGAGGAAGATCTTCATCGAGTATCGAACGTGTGACCGACTGCGAAAGCGCTGCCAGAACGCAGCGCCGGAATGATCGTCTACGCGATCTTGAGATCGGAAAGAGTACGACTACATCACCACGAGAATCTTCTCTCGTTAACCGCTTTGGAATCTTCGAGGGTGAGTTCCTCTATCGACTTGTTGCTACAATCTAGTAGATAGATCTTGGCTTGTTTGTTTGCATGCGGTAGAATTTTTTTGTTTTCCATGGTACGAACCCCTACACCACGTTCGCCGCTCCTTCCCGAAACAGGGAGTAACAAGTTACAATTCTTACACTCTGCAGAGGTGCGTCACTTTACCCATGAGAGACCTTAGCCTTGTTGCACAACCAAGTCATGAGCTTGTACACACTTCCTTGGTATGGGGCTCAGTCTAAGATCCAAGCCAATCACTATCCTTCTCCTCGACCCCGCATACAGCACAATTGTTGTATGCCCATACTCAAGGTAGACTTTTTCCCGTATAAAACGGATATACCTTAGTCTGATACACACAACAACCATTAACACTAGAAATATGTCTTTTGTAAGTCCAGATCCATGGTAGACTTTTCCCCGTATACACGGCTATACCCATGATCTGCAACTTACAAAACGCCCAGAACAGTGTCCAAGGCATGCGAAAGGGAGCCGATCCAGCTGGCTTCTTCGTACCACTAATAATCTCATGGTTAACATGTAATATATGGTGCGAGAATCACTAGCAATATTGGTTGTTAAGTCCTAAATGAAATATTCATGTGCAGTGGTATTCCAACTGCCAGACTTAATATATTAGTTGATCACCCTGGATCGGTAACCGATACTTCAAGTTAATTATGAAAATAGTGTTTTCGACCTTTTTGAAATGCAGGTGATGACACAACAGTTTGCAGATATTCAATAGAAAATACAAATAACATGAGCAAGTGTGAACTTGCCTTTTGTGATTGCAAGATTATGCACTCACGGTCTTCGAGACAATATAAGATCCAATATCTGAAAATAACATCATTGGTCCAGTAAGGTAATGTTTAAAGAAGCAAGATATTATTATGCATAAGTAATGTAATGCAATTGATAAACGCGATCCCTAGAGTAAGCATTGATCTAGGGTTTGGAAACTGGAAATGGTTCCTTTAGAATGTGTTGCCCTTTTAGATTAAGTTTCGCATTTGTGCTTCTTAATAAGGCTTGTGAGTGTGTGTGTGTGTGAAACAACATGTAAGTATAATCAATAGCATACAATAATAAAGCACACAAATGTGGAATGCTACTCAAAGACTGCTTATATAAGGATTGTTTATCATTTAGGGATTTCATAGGAATGCTTATGTCTTGCTTTATAATGTATCTTAAAATAATAACTTTTGAAGAAATTTTACTTAACTAAATAAAATCATTTAAAATTTAAGTTAACATTCTTGGTTTTCTTACTAACTATAGTTCTTAAGAAAGAAAGAATTACTTTATTTGAATAATGACTTCAGTTGAGACTTATCTATCTTGGTCATTAGATGGTATTATAATTTATTCACTTCATAATTATTCCTAAAGGTTAATTAAGATTGGTAACACTTCTATTTGAGTCATGTTTTCTTAACCTTATAGTTGAATAGAATTACTTACCTCCTTTCAAATGAGTGGTCATAAGTTATAGATATGGAAACAATATTACTTAACTACTTATGAAATATGTTTGGATTTATAATATGTTTATAAAATTGTGGTTGAAGTAATGGTAAAAGATTTTATTAAGTCAAAATAATAATCTTGAGGACCTTATATTTGATAACTCCTTTTGGAAAATAATATACACTTATGTGTGAATAATAATTTAATAAAATTGTATCTAAGATGATTTGAACTATTTTTACTTCATTCTATCAATACTTAAGACTAATATTATTTATAAACCTCAAATGAACAATATTAGAGGTATTACCAATTTTATACCTATTTTTGTGAATTACCAACTAAGGAAATAAGTTTGAATTCAATTTATTCGGGTAATAAATTTTTACTTACTTCAGAAGTGGAATGTTGTATTTCAAACATGTAGATGTTATTTTTGTTATTATTTTGGTATATTATAAATATTTTTACGATTTTAAAATATTAAATATGATTTTTATAAGATTTATGACATTATAAACACTTAATAAATAATAAACATTTAAATAAGTGATATAATATTTTATGTTTATAGTTTTACCTTTTAGTTCTTATTTTTCTAAGAATTTTAGTACATTATTTATATTTTTCCTATTTACCAATATTAAAATATGAATCTTCAAAGTATTATTACTTATAAAATCTTTATTAAATAACAATTATTTCAATGGCTAACATAATAATATTTGATAAGAAAATTAAGTTATAGATTTTATTTTCTGAAAATTTTCATATATTAAATATATTTTTCTGAATTATAAAACATAAGATATTGAATTATTAATGTGTATACATTTTCTAATTAAGCAGATACCCTTTTACACTGAGGCCAGACCTACCCTAGGTCACTGACTCGTGGGCCAGTGGACACGTTGGCACCACGTGTTTAGTGGTTCAGGTCAAAATTACTGACTGAGCTAGGGTGACGTGGGTATAACGTCAGGATGACATCTACACAAATCACTAATCTTTTTGCACTCCTAACTAACCTACCTAGAGAGATAAACAGGTGGGACCATGGCCACGTCAGCTGCCACGCGTGCTCACCGGAGCTTCACCGGAATGGCATCAGGAACAGCGACAGAGAGGGTTCTGGGAAGCACGATTAGGGGGTTTCAATGCAGGGGAATATGTGGAACCCATCTGGGGTAGCTCCGCTCTCGAATGGTCGCCGGAACAGGGAATACGACGATGGACGATGGCGGCGCACAAAGTCCAATGACGCAGACATGCTAGAGACCACGAGGGAACGAGCTAGGAAGCGCTGGAAGTTTGTAAGATTACCAGGAAGCTGAAGAGGTTAATGGCGAGGCTTGTGGTGGCCTGTAACGGCGATGAAGTCACGACGGAGCTCGGTCGGAGTTCGGAAATAAAATGATGTAGGGTTTAATTCCGAGAACCCCTACTCGATTCCTCTGCCTGGTAGCTATAGGGAATCATGGTGGTGCTCATGGCGTGCTTGGACTGCCACGGGGGAGGTTAGAACGATGGGAATTGACGGCAACCCAAAGCTAGGGTTTCAGTCTATGGCCTAAATCGGAGAGGGAGCTTCCGGGAGAGGGAGAATGAGGATAAGGATGTGCGATACATCATCGTTTCCTTATTGTTGGACATATTCCCAAAAGGCAATAATAAAATGGTTATTATCATATCTTCATGCTTATGATAAATGTTTACATACCATGCTATAATTGTATTAACCGGAAACATTAATACTTGTGTGATTTGTAAACATAAAAGAGTCCCTAGTAAAGCCTCTTGTTAAACTAGCTTGTTGGTTAATATATGATCATGGTTTCCTGATCATGAACATAGAGATGTTATTAACAACAGGGTCATATCATTAGGAGAATGATGTGATGGACATACTCCTATAGTTAAGCGTAGCATAAAGATCAAGTCATTTAAGATAGTTCACTTGCTATAAGCTTCCTGATACATAGTAACCTAATTCCTTCGACCATGAGATCATGCTAATCACCATCACCGGAAGGATGCTTTGATGACATCAAACACCACACCGTAACTGGGTGGCTATAAAGGTGACATTGAGTGTTCAAGAAGTATGTGTTGAGGCACATGGATCAAGATTGGGATTTGTCCATCCATATGACGGATAGATATACTCTAGGCCCTCTCGGTGGAATGTCATCCAATTAGCTTACAAGCATGTGACTGACTCACAAGGGATCATATATCACGGGAACGAGAAAATAGTACTTATTGGTAACGAGGTTGAACTAGGTATGCAGAGATACCGACGATCAAACCTCGGATAAGTAAAGTATCGTGAGACAAAGGGTAATTGGTATTGTATGTAAATGGTTCATTCGATCACGAAGTAATCGTAGAAATATGTGGGAGACATATGAATTTCTAGATTCCTCTATTGGTTATTGATCGGAGAAGAATCTCGATCATGTCTGCATAATTCATGAACCGTAGGGAGACACACTTAAGGATTCGTTGTTGTTTAGTAGATATGGAATGTGAGTAAAGAGACCGAATGTTGTTCGGAGTCTCGTATGGGATCCGGGATATCACGAGGAGATCCGGAATGGTCCGGAGAATAAGATTCATATAAGGAAAGTCCAATTTCGGAGTTTTGGAATGATTCCGGTGTTTTCACCGGAATGTTCTAGAAGGGTCTAGAAGGTTCACCGATCCGGAAGGGGAAGGGTACATGGATGTGTCATGACAAAGTGTAACGGTTGCATCATGTCCTAGGTCACTTGGCTGGACACTTGGAAGAGAGAAATCAAACTCTAATTTGAAATTCAAAAAGGCAGTTTGAAAAGTCAAATCCCAACATGGTTTCCGAGTTAGGGAGGGTTTCCACCTGGGTTGGGAACACCCTTGGACGCCCCCACCTATATAAGGAGGGGTAGGGCGCACCCCAAGGTATCCCCCTTGCCCTAGGCGCCCAAGAAACCCTAGGTTGGCCGCCGCCCCCCTCTCTAGTTGCGACCAATCTAGATCTCCTCTAAACCGCTACCGACTAGATAAACTCTAGTTGCTAGCTACCTCTAAACCTCGGACCTCTAAACCCTAGATCACCGAGGCTCCCTCTACTCCACCATATTCGCTCCGGCTTAGGCGAAGCTGTAGGGTTCGTAGCATGGAAAACAAAAAATTTCTACCGCATACAAACAAACAAGCCAAGATCTGTCTACTAGATTGTAGCAAAAAGTCGATAGAGGAACTCACCCTCGAAGATTTCAAAGTGTTTAACGAGAGCAGATTCTCGTGGGTGATGTAGTCGTACTCTTGCCGATCTCAAGATCGTGTAGACGATCCTTCCGGCACTGCGTTCTGGCAGCGCTTCCGCAGTCGGTCACACATTCGGTACTCGATGAAGACCTTCCTCTCCCTTGTTCCAGCAGGCAGCGGAGGTTGTAGCACTCTTCTCGCGATTCCGGCAGCACGACGGCGTGGTATTGGAAGTAGAGGGGAGATCTCGCAGGGCTTCGCTTTAAGCCGGAGCGAGTATGGTGGACTATGAGAGAGGCCTTGGCGATCTAGGGTTTAGAGGCACCAAGGGAGGAGGCTAGGCCGGCGACTAGGGCTTGGGGAGAGCCCCAACTCGGCGGCAAGGGCAAACCCTAGGGCGGTGGCAACTTGTGGTGGCCGACGGCTAGAGCTAGGGTTTTGGTGGAGAGAGGTGTATGGAAGAGGGGCACCCCTGCCCCTTCTTTTATAGGTGGGAGGGCGCGGACAAGGGGGAGGGAGTCCTCCCCCAAGTCGGCCTCCTTGGCCGGTGGTGGAGGGAGGAGGACTTCCTCCCCAAGTAGGTTTCCTACTCTCCCTCCACCAAGCAAACTTGCCGTTTGACTTTTCAAATTGGCGTTTGACTTTTCAAACTAGGATTTGATTTTTCCCTTTATTTTGCTCAGCCATGATACCTAGTACATGATGCAACCATTCCACATTGTCATGACACATTCATGTACCCTTCTCCTCCGGAGTGCCGGACCTTCCGGAACCTTCTAGAACATTCCCGATGAAATCATTGGAATCATTCCCCAACTCTGAAACGGGACTTTCCTTATATGAATCTTATTCTCCGGACCATTCCGGATCTCCTCGTGATATCCCAGATCCCATCCGAGACTCCGAACAACATTCGGTCTCTTACTCATTATTCCATAACTACTCAACAACATCGAATCCTTAAGTGTGTCTCCCTACGGTTCGTGAATTATGCGGACATGATCGAGACACTTCTCCGAATAATAACCAATAGAGGAATCTGGAAATTCATATGGCTCCCACATATTTCTACGATTACTTTGCGATCGAATGAACCACTTACATACGATACCAATTTCCCTTTGTCTCACGATAGTTTACTTATCCGAGGTTTTGATCGTCGGTATCTCTGCATACCTAGTTCAACCTCGTTACCGATAAGTACTCTTTTCTCGTTCCCGTGATATGTGATCCCTTGTGAGCCAGTCACATGCTTGCAAGCTAATTGGATGACATTCCACCGAGAGGTCCCAGGGTGTTTGATGTCATCAAAGTATCCTTCCGGTGATGGTGATAAGCATGATCTCATGGTCGAAGGAATTAGGTTACTATGTATCAGAATGCTTATAGCAATTGAACTATTAAAATGACTTGATCTTTATGCTACGCTTATCTATAGGAGTATGTCCATCATACCATTCTCCTGATGATATGATCTTGTTGTTAATAACATCTCAATGTTCATGATAGGGAAACCACAATCATCTATTAACCAACAAGCTAGTATTATGAAGAGGCTTTACTAGGGACTCTAATTTAGTTTACAAATCACACAAGTATCAATGTTTCCTTGTTAATACTGTTATAGCATGAATGCAAACATTTATCATAAACACAAAGATATAATAATAACTACATTTATTATTGCCTCTAGGGCATATCTCCAATAGTCTCCCACTTGCACTAGAGTCAACTAATCTAGATTACATGGTAATATACCGAACACCGATGGCAGTTTGGTGTTGGTCATGTTTTGCCCTCGGGAGAGGTTTAGTCAACGGATCCGCCACATTCAGATCTGTGTGTACTTTGCAAATCTTTATGTCACCATCTTGGACATGTTCTTGAATAGCGTGAAAACGTAGCTTGATGTGCTTCAGCTTCTTGTGTGACCTTGGTTCTTGCGCATTGGCTATGGCGCCCATGTTATCACAGTAGATAGACATTGGGTCCAGGGCACTTGGAACCACACCGAGCTTTGTAATGAACTCCTTCATCAATATCGCTTCTTGTGAAGCCTCCAAAGCAGATATGTATTCCAATTCAGTTGAAGAACTCGCCACAACGCTTTGCTTTGCACTCCTCCAGCTAACTGTTGCACCATTCAAAGTAAATACGTATCTAGATTGTGATTTAGAATCATCCGGATCGGTGTTCCAACTAGCATCAGTGTAACCATTAACAATGAGCTGTTCATCACCTCCATAAGAAAGAACCATATCCTTAGTTCTTCTTAAGTACTTAAGGATGTTTTTGACCGCTGTCCAATGATCCACTACTGGATCACTTTGATATCTGCTAGTCAAACTAACATCATATGCAATGTCGGGTCTAGTACATAGCATGGCATACATTAGAGATCCTATGGCTGAGGCATAGGGAGTCTTACTCATTCTTTCTCTATCTTCTGCCATTGCAGGACTTTGAGTTTTACTCAAGGTCGTATTGGGCAACATGGGCAAGAACCCTTTCTTGCTATCTTCCATTCCAAACCTTTTTAGAACTTTTTCCAAATATGTACTTTCTGACAATGATATTAGGCGTCTCGATCTATCTCTATAAATCTTTATGCCTAATATGTAAGCTGCTTTGCCAAGATCTTTCATTCAAAAACTATTATTCAAATATTCCTTGACACTATTAAGAAGGTCTACATCATTCCCAATCAACAATATGTCATCCACATACAGTATTAAGAATGCTACAGAGCTCCCACTCACTTTCTTGTAAATACAAGCTTCTCCATAAGGTTGTATAAAACCAAAACTTTTGATTACCTTATCAAAACGTTGATTCCAACTTCGGGATGCTTGCTTCAATCCATAGATGGACCGTTGAAGCTTGCATACCTTGTTAGCATCTTTAGGATCGACAAAACCTTTGGGTTGCATCATATACAACTCTTCATCAATGTCTCCATTGAGGAATGCTGTTTTGACATCCATCTGCCATATCTCATAATCATAATATGCAGCGATTGCTAACATAATCCTCACAGACTTTAGCTTCGCTACTGGTGAGTAAGTCTCATCGTAGTCAATAATTTGTTGAAACCCTTTTGCGACAAGTCGAGCTTTATAGACAGTAACATTTCCATCAGCATCTGTTTTCTTCTTGAAAATCCATTTGTTCTCGACAGCCTTCTGGCCATCCGGTAAGTCCACCAAAGTCCATACTTGGTTTTCGTACATGGATCCAATTTCAGATTTCATGGCATCTTGCCATTTATTGGAATCTGGGCTCATCATCGCTTCCTCATATGTCGCAGGGTCATCGGTGTTGTCCACCAACATGACACTCATAACGGGATTATACCAATCAGGAGTGGTACGAGTTCTCGTTGACCTGCGAGGCTCTGTAGCAACTTCAAACAAAGTTTCATGATCATCATCATTAGCTTCCTCTCTTATTGGTGTAGGCGTCACAGGAACTACTTCCAGTGCTGCGCTACTCGCAAGTTCGAGAGAAGGTTCAACAACCTCGTCGAGTTCTACTTTCCTTCCAGTCACTTCTTTCGAGAGAAATTCCTTCTCTAGAAAGGATCCATTCTTGGCAACAAAGATTTTTCCTTCGGATCTATGATAGAAGGTATACCCAATAGTTTCCTTTGGGTATCCTATGAAGAGGCATTTTTCCGCTTCGGGTTCAAGCTTGTCTGGTTGTAACTTCTTTACATAGGCTTCGCAACCCCAAACTTTAAGGAACGACAATTTAGGTTTCTTCCCAAACCATAATTCATACGGTGTCGTTTCAACGGATTTAGATGGTGCCCTATTTAAAGTGAATGCGGCTGTTTCTAATGCATAACCCCAAAATGATAGCGGTAAATCTGTAAGTGACATCATAGAACGAACCATATCTAAGAGAGTTCGATTACGATGTTCGGACACACCATTACACTGTGGTGTTCCCGGTGGTGTCAATTGTGAAAGTATTCCGCATTTCTTCAAATGCTCGCCAAACTCGTAACTTAGATATTCACCTCCACGATCAGAACGTAGAAATTTAATCTTCTTGTTATGTTGATTCTCTACCTCACTTTGAAATTCCTTAAACTTCTCGAAAGTTTCAGACTTATGTTTCATGAAATAGATATACCCATATTTACTCAAGTCATCCGTGAAGGTAAGAACATAACGATATCCACCACGCGATGCTACACTCATTGGACCACACACATCGGTATGTATGATTTCCAACAAGTCCGTAGATCGCTCCATCATACCAGAAAATGGAGTCTTAGTCATTTTACCCATCAGACATGCTTCGCATCTTTCAAGCGATTCGAAATCAAGTGATTCAAGAAGTCCATCAGAATGGAGTTTCTTCATACACTTCACTCCAATGTGACCAAGACGACAGTGCCACATATAGGTCGAGTTATCGCTCAATTTCAAACGTTTAGCTTCAATGTTATTAATATGTGTATTTCCACTATCGAGATTAAATAAGAATAGACCATCTATCAAAGGTGCATGTGCATAAAACATATTACTCATACAAATAGAACAACCATTATTCTCGGACTTAAACAAGTAACCGTCTCGCAATAAACAAGATCCCGATATAATGTTCATGCTTAACGCAGGCACCAAATAACAATTATTTAAGTATAAAAATAATCCCGATGGTAGGTGAAGAGGTAGCGTGCTGACCGCGATCACATCAACCTTTGATCCATTTCCAACGCGCATCGTCACCTCGTTCTTCGCTAGCTTCCGTTTATTCTGTAGTACCTGTTTCGAGTTACAAATATGAGCAACCGAACCAGTATCAAATACCTAGGCACTACTACGAGTACTAGTGAGATACACATCAATAACATGTATATCGGATATACCTTTCTTCTTGATGTTGCCGTTCTTCAAATCCGCCAAGTACTTTGGGCAATTCCGCTTCCAGTGACCTTCTCCCTTGCAGTAAAAACACTCAGTATCAGGCTTAGGTCCAGTCTTGGTCTTCTTCGTCGGTGCGGCAACGTTCTTGCCACCCTTCTTGAAGTTACCCTTTTGCCTAGACTTGCCTTTCTTGAATTTGGTGGTCTTATTGACCATCAACACTTGGTGCTCTTTCTTGATCTCCACTTCTGTAGATTTTAACATGGAGAAGAGTTCTGGCAACTGCTTGTTCATGCTTTGCATATTGTAGTTCATCACAAAGTTCTTATAACTTGGTGGTAGTGATTGGAGGACACGGTAAATCCCCAAAGCATTATGAATCACTATACCCAAGCTTTGGAGTTTGTTTGCGTGCCCAGACATCTTAAGCACATGCTCACTGATGGAGCTGCCCTCTTCCATCTTGCAGTTAAAGAACTTTTCAGAAGCCTCATAACTCTCAACTGCCGCGTGAGTCTCAAATATCAATTTGAGTTCACGGACAATATCATGTGGGTCATGGTTCTCAAACCTTTTCTAAAGCTCCGATTCCAAACCATACAATATAGCACACTGAACTGTGGAGTACTGATTCTTCCGAGCGAGGTAAACATTCTTTACTTCATCGGTAGCATCAGCTGCAGGCGGGTCACCCAGCGGTGCATCCGGCACATAGGTCAAATTACCAGCATTGAGGACAATCCTCAAATTGCGGAACCAATCCGCGAAGTTGCTTCCATTGTTTTTCAACTTTTCTTTCTCTAGGAACACATTAGAATTGATGGTAGGGGCCGCCATTGATGTACAACATATTTGCAATAGTTTAGACTAAGTTTATGACAAATTGAGTTCTAATTAATAGTTAAATTAATCTAGGTGACCTCCCACTCAAAACAATATCCCTCACATTGTTTTAGTGATCACACGAACCAAATCCACCACATCAAAACCGATCATCACGTGAGTTGATGTAGCTTTAATGGCGAACAAACAACATGTTCATCATATCTACTATATGATTCATGCTTTACCTTTCGGTGATCCGTGTTCCGAGACCATGTCTGTACATGCTAGGCTCGTCAAGATCAAACCTTAGCTTCCGCATGAGCAAATCTGGCTTGCTCATGTTGTATACACTTGCAGAATCTAACACACCCGATCACCACGTGGTGCTTCGAAACAACAAGCTTTAGCAACGGTGCTTACTAAGGATGAACACTTTAAAACTTGAAATTAATGTGCATGAGGGATCATCTTATAATGCTACCATCGTTAACTAAGCAATACAAGATGCATAAAGGATTAACATCACATGCAATTCATAATATGTGATATGATATGGCCTTTCTTCTTTGTGCTTCCGATCTCCATCTTCTAGCACGAACATGATCTCCATCATCACCGGCATTGCATCAAGGTCAATGATGCCGCTCCATGGTTGTCGTCCACCAGCTTCAACTATTACAACTACTTTGAATAGACACGCGGGTCTTAAGATAATTTAAAGACAACCATATGGCTCCTGCCGGTTGCCAACTTACAATAAGGATAATTGCATACATCAAATATAATCACAATCATGGCCATATCACATCACAGCACACCCCTGCAAAACAAAGTTAGACGCCTCTATTTTTTTTGCATATTTTACGTGGTTTGGGGCTTTCAATAAGTGTCGATCTAAATTATGAACAAGAACCACAACGTTGATGTTTGAACTATCAAGTGCCCGTTGCAAATTGGATCTATACTATAATGGGAGAGACAGACACCCGCAAAGCCACTTATGCAATACAAGTTGCATGTTGAGCGTGGAGCAAGTCTCATGAACGATGTCATGTAAGGTTAGCCCAGGCCGCTTCATCCCATCATACCGCAAGATGCCAAGTACACAAGAAGCAATTGATCATAAAAGCACCACCGCCCACAATGACCATTGTGTTCTACTCGTGCAACAGATCTACATATAGACACGGCTCTGATACCACTGTAGGGTTCGTAGCATGGAAAACAAAAAATTTCTACCGCATACAAACAAACAAGCCAAGATCTATCTACTAGATTGTAGCAACGAGTCGATAGACTAACTCACCCTCAAAGATTTCAAAGTGTTTAACGAGAGCAGATTCTCGTGGGTGATGTAGTCGTACTCTTGCCGATCTCAAGATCGTGTAGACGATCCTTCCGGCGCTGCGTTCCAGCAGCGCTTCCGCAATCGGTCACACATTAGGTACTCGATGAAGACCTTCCTCTCCCTTGTTCCAGCAGGCAGCGGAGGTTGTAGCACTCTTCTCGCGATTCCGGCAGCACGACGGCGTGGTACCAGAAGTAGAGGGGAGATCTCGCAGGGCTTCGCCTTAAGCCAGAGCGAGTATGGTGGACTATGAGAGAGGCCTTGGCGATCTAGGGTTTAGAGGCACCAAGGGAGGAGGCTAGGCCGGAAGCTAGGGCTTGGGGAGAGCCCCAACTCGGTGGCAAGGGCAAACCCTAGGGCGGCGGCGATTTGTGGTGGCTGGCGGCTAGAGCTAGGGTTTTGGTGGAGAGAGGCGTAGGGAAGAGGGGCACCCCTGCCCCTTCTTTTATAGGTGGGACGGTGCGGCCAAGGGGGAGGTAGTCCTCCCCCAAGTCGGCCTCCTTGGACGGCGGTGGAGGGAGGAGGACTTCCTCCCCAAGTAGGTTTCCTACTCTCCCTCCACCAAGAAAACTTGTCGTTTGACTTTTCAAATTGGCGTTTGACTTTTCAAACTAGGATTTGATTTTTCCCTTTATTTTGCTCAGCCATGATACCTAGTACATGATGCATCCATTCCACATTGTCATAACACATTCATGTACCCTTCTCCTCTGGAGTGCCGGACCTTCCGGAACCTTCTAGAACATTCCCGATGAAATCATCGGAATCATTCCCCAACTCCGAAACAGGACTTTCCTTATATGAATATTATTCTCCGGACTATTCCGGATCTCCTCGTGATATCCCGGATCCCATCCGAGACTCCGAACAACATTCGGTCTCTTACTCATCATTCCATAACTACTCAACAACATCGAATCCTTAAGTGTGTCTCCCTACGGTTCGTGAATTATGCGGGCATGATCAAGACACTTATCCGAATAATAACCAATAGAGGAATCTGGAAATTCATATGGCTCCCACATATTTCTACGATTACTTTTAGGATCGAATGAACCATTTACATACGATACCAATTTCCCTTTGTCTCACGATAGTTTACTTATCCGAGGTTTTGATCATCGGTATCTCTGCATACCTAGTTCAACCTCGTTACCGATAAGTACTCTTTCCCATGATATGTGATCCCTTGTGAGCCAGTCACATGCTTGCAAGCTAATTGGATGACATTCCACCGAGAGGGCCCATAGTATATCTATTTGTCATATGGATGGACAAATCCCACTCTTGATCCATGTGTCTCAACCCATACTTTCCGAACACTCAATACCACCTTTATAGCCACCAAGTTACGGTGTGGTGTTTGATGTCATCAAAGTATCCTTCCGGTGATGGTGATAAGCATGATCTCATGGTCGAAGGAATTAGGTTACTATGTATCAGAAAGCTTATAGCAATTGAACTATTAAAATGACTTGATATTTATGCTACGCTTATCTATAGGAGTATGTCCATCATACCATTCTCCTAATGATATGATCTTGTTGTTAATAACATCTCAATGTTCATGATAGGGAAACCACAATCATATATTAACCAACAAGCTAGTATTATGAAGAGGCTTTACTAGGGACTCTAATTTAGTTTACGAATCACACAAGTATCAATGTTTGCTTGTTAATACTGTTATAGCATGAATGCAAACATTTATCATAAACACAAAGATATAATAATAAATATATTTATTATTGCCTCTAGGGCATATCTCCAACAGAAGCCCTACGGGATATCCCCTCTACTTTCGACACCACGCCGTCGTGCTGCCGGAATCGCGAGGAGAGAGCTACAACCTCCGCTGCCTGCTGGAACAAGGGAGAGGAAGGTATTCATCGAGTACCATACGTGTGACCGATTGCGGGAGCGCTGCCGGAACGCGGCGCTGAAAGGATCATCTACGCGATCTTGAGATCGGCAAGTGAAAGACTACATCACCCACGAGAATCTGCTCTTGTTAACCGCTTTGGATCTTCGAGGGTTAGTACTCTATCAACTTGTTGCACCGATCTAGTAGATAGATCTTTTTCTTGATCATAGATTAGATCCTGATTGTGTGTTCATACGGTAGAATTTTTTTGTTTTTCATGCTACAAACCCCTACACTTATCCCATTCTGATGACGATAGCCTCGGCACGAATCGCATCGGCAGCGGCGGACGGCGGAGCCGACGCCAGGCAGCTGCTTCCAGTAGACGAGGAAGATGACGACACGAACGATTTGCAAATAGCCCCTGGATATTTTTATGTATCAACCCGTGGTCCTTTATCTGGTCCCACACGCCAGTGAGTTAGCGAAGGGTAACTGGGCCAGACGTCGTTGGGCTGTGGTGAAGTGAGCGAAGTGCGTCTAATGTTGCATGCAAGCGATGGTTAAGTGAGGGAGTAAGTGGGCCGTGGGCTGGCGTTGTTCTTTTCTTTTTTTTTCTTTTTTTTTACAAGTTTCTGTTTTCTCTTTTCATTTTTTAGTTTGAATTTCTCCAAGGACTTAAATACCCAAAATTTGTGAAACAATAAAATACTATAAGGATCATGAAACTAATTGCTTTGTATATTGGTTTATTTCTGTTTTCAAATAATTCAAATTATTAGGAAAGTATTTTATCGATTGTAATTAATTAGTTTGTAGGGTTTTAGTGTTTTGTATATTATATATTTTTTTATAAAGATGACTTTTATTGTCCCAATGCTAATTGTGATAGTAAGGATTTAAAATGGTTTTGTTGTCATAAATATTTGATGTATTAGTTGAGGAAAGGATTTATAAATAAATTTCATTGTTAAATTGTTAATAATGATGATCTCACTTGACATGTCGGTGTGGATCAAGTGTAGTATTTAATGTAGTGACTCATCACCACTTTATGTGATTTACACTTTCGATAAAAATTTATCATGTGACAGTTTGTAGTAAATATTACTTAGGTGATAAATATGACTCACATGCTATGTAATAATTGGTATGTTGTGAGTGTTTTCATTTCCATGTATTTATTATTATTCCTAGGGAATATTCTACACTCATAATCTTTATTTGATCTCACTAGAGAATAGGTTTTGAGAATCTTGACTTACAGTTATGGGTGATATCCCAAACTAGAGTAACATAGCAATTTAGCCTTCTAATAAGGTTTATAATAAAATGTGGTCTTGATAAGTATTTAGTAACTTAACTTTAGGTTTTAGTATGATGACCTAGACATGGGACTTTCCATGGCTTGACATGGACTTGGTTAAAGATCTCAAGGATTCCTATCTTGAATACATCATTTAGATTGATATTAGTTCATGAATTCTTTTCTTAGATATATTCTGTATAAATCTCTCACCTCATTCACAAAGATCACATCTTCTTGAATAAGTCAATCATCTAACTCCACCATATCAATCATCATATGATGACATGGTCATGTCACTTCAACAATACTCCTCCTTCATTATTCCTTTACTACACAACCTCCACTTCTTATATACCCTTTATGAATTCATTCATACAATCTTTTCTAACCCCATTACTTAACTCATTTGTAATATTCTCTCATCTACTTCCAAAGATTGTAGAATTACAATCCTCACTAAATCCCAAGTGATATCAATACTCTGAAATTATATGGTACTACTCCCCATAAAACAAGTTTACTCTTGCATATACTTGATCAAGATACTAAGCCTCCAACTACTCTAATCAACTCAGGCTATATACTTCATCATACACTAACTTGACTTCTCATGATCAAGCTAGGTGATTCAGCTTACTAGGGTTTTGCCCAGTTTGGTATACTCACAACTCTTCTGTAACACCTAGTCATCTATTCTCAAGTGTCTTGAGAATAATGACCACCATCCTTGGATCATACTAAGCTTAGGTTTCTAATTATCCGATCAACATCTTTCCTCAACTAAGTAGTGGACTTGCACTAATCTCTTTATAAAGTTTATCTTTTTAAGGAAGCTTACTCCATATTCATACCTGCTTGGCTTAACAAGATTATCATTGGATACTCTAATACTTCTAGCTTTCTCATAGCTCCATAATCACTACCTTAACTCTTAGGTTTAGATGCTTCTTCTAGCTTACTCATGAGTGAGTTAACTCCTCCAGCACCAAATGGTTTGATCACCACTAAGGATCACATTCCATTGATGATGGCACACTTCACGATATCTAGTTCCTCCTTATTAATTTACTTAAGGTCTTTGGAAGGTCAATATAATAGGTCAAAGGCTAAGAGTCAACAAGTGCTAGGTCAAGGATTGATCACTCACATTGATGATCAATTGACACTAGGACTTGGTTAAATAGGAATGTCACCTACTAATATGGCAACAAATATATGATACGAATGGTCTTGGCTCAACTTCCTTTCAACTCTATTTGTGATAAGAGTTAATGTTTAAGAACTACCATGATTCCCATGGTAGGAATCACTATGGCAATCAAGTGTATCAAGATTTAGTTATAGAGTTTATTTACTTAAGTTATATACTTAACTTGGTATTCAGGGTTTGTGGTAGATAATACCTTGATATCATATTTGCAATATTAAGTATTCATCCTTGAATTATTGTATGGAATACCATGTAATGATCTCTAGAAGATCTAGTAGATCAAATTATATTACCCAAAATAAGGTTTTAGCAAAGGTCATATTGAAACTTATCGCAGTCAACTTGATGATCTACTTCAATTCCATCAAGTTGAGAGAAGATTAAATCACTTTGACAAGTTTTATTCAAAAGCGCGAAAATTATTCGGATTTCCTATGCATGAATGCAATGCACACATCTGAGTTCAGCTTATTTCTAAACTCTAATACTGGGATGTTACAATATCAAAGTTTTTCATGGTGAACTTGATTATCTAAGTCTAACTCGTCAACTTAAGTGAAACTTTAATCAATTTGATAAGTTCTAACAATCTTTTAAAATCTCTCCTGAAATTTACATGCATGAATGCAATATACACATCTATATTAAACCCATTTTAAGTCTCTTGAACTACAAGATGTTACAATAATTACAATCACCATGAACACAAGCCAATTGAAACCACATTAATAATCCTCAACATAAGAATACTTCTAGTCTAAGGTAGGGTGGGAGAATTCAACAATAAAATTCGGGTATCATGAGTGAGAGAAATGTTATCATCAACGATCATATCTATAGGTGCAACACAAGATTCATCAAGATATTAATTTTTGTAGTCATAAAGGGAATTATCATTGAAAGATTCATCACGCAAGAGTAAGATAAATGGTCCAAAAATCAATCAATTCTTTGGTTAGAGAATTAGTATCATCCTTTGAAGGCAAGGAGTGTCACAATGGTTCTTCATTCTCTTCCTCTTGTTTTCGAATTTATAAGCACTTGTTTACATCATCACCGTCCTCCGTTTTACTTGTTGGGTCCTACAAAATGTTAGTAGTTCCTTGGGAAGCGATGTATCTTACAAATTCATTATAATAACCAGTTCTATTTTAGTCTAAGTATTGGAGAAAATAAGAAAAATTAAGAGGGTTTTATTAGTACTACTTGTCCTTGATAATTTGGAGTAGTCTGATAATACTAGATCTAAATCCAAAGAAAGAATAAGTGGAGAAATGCAATTTTCATGCAAAATGGGCTTGATGATTGGTCAACGGATAAGCATTAGTGCCTGATATTTAACTATCAATGGGGTTATGGTGGAAAAATATGTTTATTACCAAAGATGTAGATTAAAATGGGAACAGGGGTATTATAAGATGCACAATAAATGAGACCATGGGTATTATAAGACTAGTCACAATGGGGAGTATCATATAGTAGTATCATGCATATGATACTAGTATATGATACCATCTTCAGAATGCATAGTATCGTGTAGTAATACCATAGTCTTAGTGTGTTTATTGTTTTGTAGAATCGCAATGTAAATTGTATTTGGGATTAGTTTTTCTAATTCTATATGTTATGATACTATATCTACCTATGGTACCAACACAATCTCTGTCATTATTAATTGCGGTGACACATAAGCATTTTGCATGAAGGTGGTGCATGATACCACCTATGATACCCCCATTGGGACTAGTCTAAGTGTTGACATTCAAATTTCCAATATAATAATGAATGATAGGATAAATCATTTAGTTAATATTACGAGTGATGGCAAAAGTTTCATCAACCTCAAAGGATACCATAAAGACTACACATTTTTTAATTTGTTCTATATAAAGGTAATTGTCTATCATTTCTATAGAGACAAATTTTGGTTCAAAATTATTCCTGTATTGGAAACCAAAGTGTTTATCTTGATGTAGACAATAAAAAATTATATCATAATTCCATACCTTTTACCTCTCAAGAAGAAAACTATACTCTTTTGGAAGAACCCTCTACTTTATCCATTGCAAGCATAACACTTCTTCTCTCAAAGGACAAACCATACTTTTTGTATTTTTATTTTTTTGTAAGATAAATACAACTAAGAAAAACAATATAACTAATAGAAACAACTGCACATATAAAGAGGAGAGTGAGATTTCACTATACCTCCATGCAACAACAGTAGAAATTAATTTATCATTGCTAACTATAGTATCAAGATTGCTAGGTCCCCAAGATGGATTTTTGTAGCAGTGGAAATTTTTCTTAAGTGGGTGATTCAAGGTTTGTTGAACTAACGAGATCATATATGAATCTCTTTTATCTGTCAAGCAATTTACGAATAAAAGTAAAAAATCTTCTTGCTCCCAAGGCTACATTGTATTTGTGAATTAAAAAGGTATTATGAGACAACATGATCAATGAGGTAGGAAGATAAATATGATATTGTATTTTGAATCAAATACAGTGTGTAGAAGAAACTAAAAAAATCTTATGGTAAAAACTGAACCGGTATTCATGATTTCACTTGATTTATCTCTCATAAATATGGCATCACGTAAACAAAGCGGACATATTATTAGCAATGATATATTTGACCATGCAAACATCATGATTGATTAAAATATGACAAAATCGATATAGACATGTCTATAAATTCACAAATTTGCATGAGAATTTTGTTTCCTTTGAAACAATCATTTTTTATTGGAACACTCACTTTAGGAACCAAGTTGTATTGACGGTGAAACAAAGTTGTAATCTACATCAATCTTAGATGAAACAAATGCCTAGGATCAATAAAATTTGAAAAAATCCCATATGATATATTATATGGTATAGTTCTTATAGCATATAAGCATACACATATAATTCATATGTATAACCCATTAAGGAATGTGCGTTGTAATTTGTTTACTAGGACTTTTAATGCTTGAATCCAATTGATGACACATACAAATTTGATGGAATACGAGATGAGAAGTACCTTAATATTGCTCAAGGATCAATTAACAGGGGATGGCGGATAGGGCTCCCCCGCATAGTGGTGCTAATAGACAAAAATGTTTTTTGCGAAAAAAGCATAGAGCCATATATTATCTGAAACCAGCCCTTCTAAGAGCACCTCTTACAATAAATAAATAAAACATGTCCTCGAAAAGTTCATCACCATCTTTCTTCTGCATCACTAGATAACACGCCGTAAGCAAAACTCGATGCCACCTGTGGGCCTCCGGCGTAGCAAAGCTCGTGGCGGAGAAATCTTGAAAAAACCTAGGCCTAGGCACTTATATAAGCAGCCACCTGGAAGTTGTTGACGTAGACCAGAAGATTCCGGCAACCACGATCTCTAGAGATTGCTATCCTAGAGAAGCTAGTATCGAGAAGGGCCGCGAAAGATAATCCTAGCTCCGACCGGAGATGTGGGAGACCAAACTCACAAGTTCCCCGACGAAGCCATACCTGACTGAGCTCCATCAATCAGAGGCGCAACTTGAGGAAATCAATATGCTGCGACATCATCCGCTCCACTAGATGTCGCCGCCCTAAACAAATTTTTAACATGTCAGGACTAATGCCCAATGTTCGACTCCAAACTCCAGCCCGTCCTCCAAAACAGAACACCGATTTCGGACCATGAAAGCATGAGAGACTGATTGTACCGTATAAGGGTGAGCAAGGGAAATGAAATGAGAATATTTAGTGAATCACCAACAATATGACTTCTTTGCCCCATGATTTGGGACCTCAAAGAAATCTAGGGAGATGTCAGTCCAAGCTAAAGTTGGTAATGGCGCCGATGCCCCTACACAAGAAGCGAGACCGGTCATCCGATCCGAGATTCCCTCACCCTCCAGCCGCCACAACGGTAGGAGGAGGGCAGGGAAACCAGCGGCGGCGGTGCCGACAACCGAGAGTTGGACGTCCCTGGTGCCGACAACCAAGGGTTGGGTAGATCGCCCCTAAAAGAATGGTTCGTTCTTCTGATGTTCGCTGAGATTGCTACTATCTCTGTTCTAAAATATAAGCCTTTCTATCAGCTCAAGTAGTAGTTTCTTGCTTTGGACAAGTATTGGTGTGTCCGCGCTGTTCACACGCCCGTATATATTCGTATATATTCAAGGCCGTTTGAGTGAGATCCAACGGTCCAGCCACTTCGAGTGTGAATGTGTGATGAATCTCGAAAGCTAGTCACCCGCTATCCAGGTGGACCGTCACCTCTGACGTTTAAACAGAGTAGGCTTTCGGCTTTCCAAAAACAAGGTATGGTCTCTTAAGATGCATAGTGGGAGTTATAATTTCTGTGCGTTTTGTCGCTGTCAGAACCCATGATATAGAGAAGAATGCTCGATGGACAGTGGCGCAGTGCCTAACTGGGGCATGATGGAGTAGTGATCACGCGTGTACCTGCAGTTTTTACCAGTGTACAATATGTTCTACTCCTCGACCCGATGACCCTAGATTTATCATCACTGCACCGATGGTATCTTGTCTGGCTACGCCAGGCTTTGAGCTCTTTGTAAAAGACTTTGAGCTAGTTACTAGTATACAACTATACGTACATTACATTATCTGTTGGTTTATTTAAAATTCAGTAGGTATACTAGCTGGAAAAAGTCGATCGATGGCACGGAAAGATCGATATGAAATGGGTCATAATACCGTCGATTGTCATGATTATCATTTTGACGAGAAGATTGAAAACAATATTCTACTAATATAAGATCCGAATCATATCTTTGTGTATAATACTACATATATTTGATCTGATAGGTACTGCCTGAATGCCGGGCATCAGTATTGCCCAATTGGTGTCAGTGAAACCAACTGGGATTTGCATGGTCCCCTCAGGTATACGACGTACCAATTAATGGTATGGCTATGAGTGAGAGTTTGACTTCCATGCATGGCTAACAGGCAAAAAAGTTACGTACTATTAAGCTTGTAAATACTATTAAGCTAATTATGGAGCAGTATCTTGCAGGTTAAGACCATACTCCATGCATGGCTAATAGTATAAGCTATGAGGTTTTCATGGTAAACAATAAAAACTGTTGAGCTTGATGCGCATAGATCAGTGATAATAATAGAAAATTATCCTCAGAAGGTAACCTGTTAGACTACGTATATGGTTATCACGGTAGTTTAGGATATAGTTATGATCCTAATCTATGGTGACCTAGCAGTCATACAGATGTGATCAATGGCTGGTAGGCTGCATCGTAACAAAATCTACCTGATTTGTCGTACGCCAAGCAGTGCTCCTTTACATATACTCTAAGGACATCTCTAACCGATCTTCAATAAATGGTTAGAGGAGTAAAATTTTGAGAAACATGCAACTTTTTTTTTCAAAAAGGGGAACAAAGCCCGGCCTCTGCATCAAAACGATGCACACAACCCGTTTATTTCAAGAGTGCGAGAATTATAAAGTAAACAACCCGAGGCCAAAGCCTCACGACAATAACTTCTTCAGACTACCACTAACCCTATGGCAAAGACTAAAAAAGAGAAAAATACACAACTTCTAGACAAAGCCTTCAAGAAGGAAAAGCCGCACACGCGCCGATAGTGACGAGTCCAACCAATGGTCGAGCTCAGGATTTTCATCCCCGAAGACGAGCTTCAGGACACCACCTTCATCAAGGACACGACGCGAGCATACGTCCACAATGCCATCAATATTTCCACCGAAGTGTGTAGACTTGATAAAGAAGCTTATACCATCATCACCTGTCCGGCAACGACAACTTGCTGACCAGATACCGCTGGAGAAGAGACTGGAAACGAGACGTCTCATACCGCCACGCCTCCAGCACTGTCGCACCACCTTCGATCGACCAAACAGGCATGACTTGACGCCCCAGAGGAGATGTCGTGCGTAGCACCCGCCGGGATCAGGCCTATCGCCACCGCCGGTCAGGCATGACTTGGAGAAACATGCACCTAATTGAACCCCAAAACAATTCGAGAAATAAAAAGTTTAGAATACGAAAGAGTAAACCGGCCACGGAGGAATAAATTTTAGGAGTCGGGCGCTTCTCTAAAAAAATATTCCCGTCTCCTCCCTTGCCGCATCCACTCACGCCGATGTCACCGCCGGTGACCACCATACCCTGTGGCCGCCACCCCGGACTCTATGCCACCCTCCAGCCCACCTCTATGTTTCTCGCCGCTTCTCGCCGTCACCAAGATCAACAAGGAGGTCAAGATTTCGCCGGCCGCTGCCCCAATTTGTTCCAAATCGGCCTCCGTCGGGGTCAATTCGTCGCAACATGGAGCCGGCGTCGCCTCCGGTGACCACGGCAAGCCGGCGCAGGCTACCCGGAGGGCGGCCACCACCATTGTCGCGTCGAAGCTCGCCTCCTTCTTCTCGCCCACCATAGATCACGCGTGGCCTGGGGTTGGCATTGACGTTATCGCCGCCCACAATGGGTTGGGTCTGCACGCAGGATCTCTGGCCAGAGTTGGAGGATGCAGGGCCGGTCTCCGTGGAAGCTCTGACCGGAGATGGATCGTCGGCACCTCTAGTCGCAACCAACGTATTTAGGGAAAAAGGTGTTTTTTTAATCTTTTTCTTTATGTAAAATGAAGTAGAAGAAGCGGTGACTTGCTTGATTTTTGTTACAAATAAAGTAAAAGAAATTCTACATGGACCGAGGACAAAGTCAACGAGTTGTATTTTGCATGGCACCATCAAGGTCTTGTAGATGATGCATTATACAAAGAGATTGGTGTTCGTCAACCATTTCAAAAAATTGGGAAAAAATCATGATAATTTGAATGAAAAGACAAGAGGAGAAGGTCGATCGATTAACTCAATCTTGAGTAGATGGCACATTCTTGTTATGCCTTCTAATGACGTCCAGATGCTCGAATAGTTTAGTTTGTGTCGGTTTGTACCGGGTTGTATCGGTATTTATTATCTATGTACTTATTGTATCAAATTGTATTGGTATGAATTGTATGTATTGGGTTGTATTGACTACTAATCTATGATTATATATGGGATCGTACTACGCGTCTCCCGTGGATAATTTCCCAAAATTTCCCGGGTCTCCCGCTGACATGTGTCCCCCCAAAAAAATCTAAATCCCGCTTTTTCTATAAATATACCGGCTTTTGCTATAAATAGTCCCGTTTTTGCTACACGTAGCAGAAAACGGTTCGTTTTAGAAAAAGACAAAATAGACCGGACCTCGCCGGAGATCTTATCGGTGACCGTATAGCAAAAAAAAATCCTAATATAGAAAAAATTTCGCCGGAGACTCTCACCGGAAAATCGTCGCCGGAGACCTCGTAGCTAAAAATTTACACTAATGTAGCAAAACCATAAAACGGTTATAGCAAAATATTTTTGCTAATGTAGCAAAACCGACTTCGCCGGAGACATCATCGGAGACTCTCGCCGGAGGCCTCGTAGCAAAACCATAGAAATTGGTTGTAGCAAACCAATTGTGTGAAAGTAGCAAAAAATATATGAATACTTAGCAAAAATAATATGCTAAAATAGCAAAACCCTAGTAGCAACGGCGGATAAAAATGGCAAACACCGGCCAACTAAAGTACCAAACACCTAAACTGTGGTAGCAACGCCGGACACCGTATGTAGCAGAGGGTAATATATTACAGTGGGTTAAAAAAAAAAGGCGGACACAGTATGTAGTAGAGTGTCGCCGCAACGCTATCGTCGTCGGGATTGTGCTCGCAGCCGTGGCGACAAGCGGCGGGCGGAGCACGGTGGTCTGTTAGAGATGACCTGATCCATGGTGGCACGACTATGCTGGCAAAGGAGAGGACGCGGCAAGCTTCGGCGGCGCATGGCAATACGGCCGGCGCACATCGACGGAGGACAATAGAAGCCGCGACCAGCCGGGACGGCATACGGCAAGCTCCAGCGGCAAAGCGTGCGGCAGAGCGGAGGCGGCAGAGCGCGCGGCAATCGTCAGCGACGGAGACAGCAGAGACGTATGCTATTTGACTGGAACACACGAGGCGGAGATTGGGAATCACGACACGTAAAAGGTCGGTCAAACTTGTCCCCACCACAAGAGCGTTGACGCGTGGTTCGGGAATAGAAAGTCACGTGTCCCCTGGGAAAGGCCGATCATTTTCCTTATATATGCATACATATGAATCTATTGCCTTGCAAATGAGAAAAAATATTTTTACTTTAAATATATTGGGGCTCGGTTAGAAACCACTTTTCTTTAGAGTATTTTTAATCCCCTAAGTTTTAGGAGTCAGTTTACTCCTCTAAATTTTAGAAATCGTCAGAGATGGCCTAAGATAAGGAAAATGATACTACTCCCCCGAGGATCCCGTGACTTCGATCCCCCGGGTCTGAAGCGTCACGCGCGACGTGGTACTGCCTCCTTGCAAATAACATGGGTGGACCCATTTCTTTTTTTTCTTGCCTTATCTCTTTCTTCCACGCCTTGCGCTCTTGTTCCCAGCAGCAACGGTGTGCACCGCCGCAGCCGCGCGTCTGCTGCTTGCCTGCATCACCACGCGTCGCCGGAGCTAGCTGCGCACCGCCACGCCGCCTGCTCGTCGTCCCGCCTCCGGTCTGCTACCTCGCCGTCGTGCACAGCCGACAGACTGTTGTCGTACCGCGCCATCGTGCTTGGCTCGCCGGAGCTCCGCCTGCTCGCGTCGCCGACCCTTCGGGCTGCTGCCTCTCCGCCATCGTCTCCCTTCTCCCTACTCTCCTTCCGCCGACGCACCGCCCAAGCCTTGGTCCTCCGCCGGCGCGCGTCGCCCAAGCACTCCTGCCGGACATGGCGATCTCGCCAGAGATGGAGGCCCCGCCCTGCTCCGCCGCCTCTTCCCACGTCGTATTTGTGTTCGTGTTCTTCCCCGGCATGCGAGAGCTCTTGCCGGAGCAAGCACTTGCCATTGCAGCCGAATCAGGCGGATTTTGCTACTTGCAGGGTGCTACACAGACGGGACGACAATGCTACTGGAAGTGGTCGTCGTTGCTACAAATGAAGGGTCACGATGCTACCTGACCAACGAATGCGTTTTGAGATTTTGCTACAGGGCGATGCTACAATAATAGTAATTTCTTGCTATTTCTGTTCTCTGTTTTTGCGACAATAGCACAAAGTATTTGCTACGATAGCAGCCACCGGCGATATCTCTGGCGAGGTCGTTCTTTTTGGTACATTAGCACATGTTTGTTGCTACCACCGTTTTGCGGTTTGCTACAATAGCATAACGTTTTTGCTACATGGTCTCTGGTGAAGTCTAACAGCGAAAGCCTCCGACGAGTCTCCGGCGAGGTCGGATATGCTATATTAGCATAACGTTTTTGCTACACGGTTTTCGGTAAGGTCTCCGGTGAAATCTCCGACGAGATCCAGTCTGTTTTTTTATTTTCTGAGTTAAACCGTTTTCTGCTACATGTAGCAAAAACTGGTCTATTTATAACAAAATCAGGTATATTTGTAGCAAAAGCGGGATTTGAGGCTTTTTTTAGGACACGTGTCAGCCCAGGGACCCGGGGGATTTTGGGAAAATATCCCCCGGGAAACGCGTAGTATGACCCCTAAGATAATCATGTGTGTCTATATACTCGCCCGCCCATGAGACTGAGTATACATTTATCATATTCTGCCAATCTTATACTCTTTCATTATCAACTACAGCAAGGAATTTCCTCTTTTATCTTATACTCCCTCCATTTTAAAATATAAGATGTTTTATATTTGTAAAAAAATGAATCAAGACTTCTTTTAATGTATATGTTCATTCTGAAGTTAAGTTAACCTACATACTAAAAACAGTCTAGATATATTTGTTTTATAAAGCTAAAACATCTTATATTTTGAAACGGAGAGAGTATATCCCGAAACAAAGAAACATTCCTTTTATTTTCCGTAATGGCACACTAGTACATTCCCTACTAGAAAACACACCATACTTGCTTTTCATGCAAGTAAAAGGCATGTACAGTAGGTAGTTTAAAACAACAACAAAAGCTCACCGGCAAACCGCACGAATCGTGAGCATAACTTACTTACAAATTCGAGGCACATGTCTAGCTCGCTACTCGTATGCGCACACATCGAGCAGGAGGGGGGACATAACATATATGCATGTTCCCATTTCATGTCCATTGCATCCAGTGCACTGAACAGCCAAAACATTATTCAAACAAACCGTACACATATGCAGGGAGGGCAAACAAATGTACTGGGTCATGTTCGATCTCTTCTTTCCACAAATTAAAGTGAGGGGTCCTAAGGAAATGAGAGCCCAGGCAAAAAGCAACACTTTTTTCGTGTAGCTTCATTGACCTTACCAGACTATACTTGGAAAGCCTCAGGAGACAGAATTATGTGCCTTAACGCCGAGAATGATGGGATCATTTAGGCGTCCTGTACTAGCAGCTAGCTAGCCTGATAGCCTCCAGCTCAAGACCTCTCATGAGGTAGAGTCCATTGTTACTGAGCCGATTTAGCTGTCCATCAGATCTACTCAATCCATCTCAAAATACTAGTAATTTATAACACATTGGTAATTTCATTTTATTTTGGTTCTCTCTGTAAAGTTTCGTTCGAGTTACCACTCGGTAAAGTGACAGTCTCCTACAGATCAGAATGATCCTCTTCCACTTTTTTTCTACGGTGGTAGTGAAGACACTTGCGCTGCTAGTCTGCGTCCTGGCCCCTTCTTTGCCTTACCAACCAGCTGCAAGATGATGGCGGAATGGTTAGGGTATGCAGATCGAGAGGGTGTACAATCATGGCGTTGCAGACATATCAGGAACAAAAGGGAAAAGGGGAAGGGGAAACCCTAGAAATATTCTCTTGGTAGCCACTCAATCATAGGTGACCACACATGATTGGGTTAATTACCAACAACATCGGCGCACAACACGAACTGTATGTGTGGTCCTGTTTCTCGTGCTCATGGGAACCAGCAAAGAATTGCGAAAATATGTTGTGTGTGGTGGAGATCTAGGAGCGAGCAACCTGGCAGTCCTTTGCCTAGCTATATGTATTTCTTCATATACTCGTGCATTATGACCCTGAGTAAAGTCACCATGTTAGTCAAGATTCCTCCGAATGCGTGGTATTCTTAGGCCATTTCTGGCGGGCTGATCCATTTCGGACATCAAATATGTTTGCTTTGGTCCATATGGGTCAATCAGCGGACAGAAAATGTGGCGCGGTCCGTTGTTAGATGGTGCGCCAAACGGCCACACCTATTTTTTTTCTAAACATTTCGTTGAGATAGAAATAATTTATATAGGACGCAACTACCTGGCGGACGCCCTGAAAATATGCGATTCTGGCGGGCGTTTCCGACAGGGTTTCCGCGTTCCGACCGCGACCCCGCATCGCCCCGCGCCCGCCCCCTCCCACCCTAGTCGCGTGACCAGGTCCAAAAAGGGAAAGCTGGCTGGCCCAGGACACACAGGAATGCTCCTTGAGCCTGGCGATGGGGAGGAATGGACGGCGCCTCACCCTGGTGTCGGGGGGCATGCCGTCGCCGGCGAGGTTGTCGGGTGGCTCGTCTGGTTCTAGGTTTCAGTGTCTTGGGTCGGACTCCGACTCCGATGGGGCTGCTGGGGCGGACGTTCGTGTGGCGCTCGAGGCCCTCGAGGACGTCGACGGGGACCTGGGTTGGACGTCGGTGTCGCGCCGACGTCGGAAGACAGGGGAGGAGCTCAAGCAGGCTTTCTGGGAAGAGGTCGGCTTCCCCACCAAGGCGTCAAGGTTTTGGGAACGGAAATCGGAGTCCCTCCCGGGAGAGCTCTGTTCGCCGGCGGTGGGCGCTGATCGCTGCAGGTCGTCTTCACCGGCGTGTCGTGGCGGTGGCGATTCTACTCCAGGTTGGCGTCTCCGCAGCGGTCCACGTGTGAAGCCGTGGCGTGGCCCTCTGCCACCGCGCCGGAGGTCCTCGCCGCCGATCCTGGGTGATCTGATCGCTGCGAAGATGGCATACCCGTGTGATCCGATTGTTCCGCAATCTGCTGAGCTGGCCAAGTCGGGTAGGCCCGCGTATGTTTTTTCCTGGGAAGCGTTGTCGAGAAGGGTTTGGAGGGCGAGGGTCTCTGCCCCAGATCGATCGCTTCTGTCTTTGTCACGTTTGCCTCATCCCCTGTCGCCGCCCCCTTCGACGCCTGTTTGCGGCTCTTCCTCGTCCGCAACGCCAAGATCGTCTTCGCCCAGATCGCCCTCGCGGGGATCCTACGCCCAGGTGGTCCTCGCCACCATGTCTCACCAGCCTGGTGCGGTTCCTGCTGGCCCCAGGGGACCTCCACCTCCGCAGGGTTTTGCTGCTCGTGCTGCTGGGGCGCCTGGGGCGGCGGCTGCGCGGGAACCTGGGGCTGCGCGGGAACCTGGGGCTGCTGCTGGTCCTGCTGCTGGGCCGCCGAGACCTCCTGCTCCTGGGCCGTTCGGCGCTCCTTCGCTTCCGGGGATGGCCGGGAACGGCGCTGGTTTTGGTGGGCAGCACGTCTACAACCATGGTTCTGCTCCGTTTTCGGGTACGCCGGGGATGCCTCAGCCGGGAGCTGCGCAGATGCGGGGACCATACTCTTTTGCTCCTCCTGCAAATTATAATTATATGCCACCTCCGGTTTAGCATCGTCCGCTACAGCCACTGTATTGAGGTCCGCCAGTTGGTATTGGGGGATGCCTTTGCAGCATGTGACTGGTGGGCCAATGCAAGATAATCACTTTGTGGTCGGAGTGGGTGCACCCGCTTCTCAGACGGCACCCAAGAGGCAGAAGAAGAAGAAGCAGCCTCAGATGCTGACCCCTCCTGATCAGGGGACGGTCGCACCTCAGGTCCATGCTGGTGGACACTTGCAGCAGCCGTCGGTACAGTATGCTCAGCCACAGATGCAACCTCTGGGGGCTTCTGGTGATCCTTTTCCGGTTCAGGGTCAACAGTTGCAGTATCAGTATGATATGCAGGGTCAGCAGATTCATGGTATGTGTGCTCCAACGCCGGTGGCCGCTTCTACTCAGCCATCTGTTACTACTCTGCAGGTATCTTCTATTATTGGGGGTAAGAAGCCTGGCAAGTTCGTTCGGTGCTGGAAGTGTGCGGTTAATACTCATGCAACCAAGGATTGTAAGGCGGTCCACTATTGTTACATTTGTGATTGCACGGCACATCCCACTCTGAGGTGCCCAGTGCTTAAGCAGCCGCGCTTAACCCCGTATATGGCTGGGATTGGCAATGATCAGACTCTGTTCACCCAGATTCCGGATGTTGTGACTCGGGATCATCTTGCGCATAGTAAGACCCCTATTTCTCTGGTACGTGTTTCTGGCCCGATGATTTCAGCGGAGGTCGTTCAGAGACAAATTGCCAGGCGGTGCCAGGTGCAGGTTCAGTGGAAGTGGGAGGCGGTGCCACATGGAGATTCAGCCTTCTTAGTGAGCTTCCCGACTTTTGAGGATTTGGACAGGGTGGATGGAATCCTGATGACTGTTCCGCTCAGTACCTCTCAGTTGACCTTCTCGGTTTACAGGATGGAGGAGGTGCCGCATAAGCTTGAGATGCAGCAGGTTTGGCTACATGTGGAGGGAGTACCCCATATTTTGCGTTCCTTTCAGGGATTGTGGGATGTTGGAGGACTCATGGGAAACACGCTTGATGTGGATCTGATCAGCATGCGGAAGCGGGGGCTCGTCCGTATTATCGTGGAGATGTTTGATACGAAGGTTTTTCTTAAGGCGAAGGATTCACTTGGTCACTTTATTGTGTCAGATGCCGTGGTCAAGCATAAGGTATTTGAGTTTCGCTTCTGGATTGAACCTGAAGGTTATCTTCCGGAACCAGAGTTTGTTCCTTTCTTGTGGAGAAAAGGAGATGATGATGCGGATGATGAGGCTAATGGGAAGCATTTTGAGGATGCTATGGATACTTCTGAGGCTGCTTCTACCACTCAAGGGGTGGGTTCTGGATCTTCCTCAGCTGTGCAGGGGACTTCTGCGCCTACTTCTACCAGTCAGGGGGTGCAGAGGGTGCTTGCGGTCACCCCTTTTAATGTTAATCCGGTTACTCCACGAGGTCGTCAACTTTTGGATGCTCTTCCTTTGGATTCCCCTCTTCGCGGGAAGGGTTCTACTTCGGCGCCTCGCGTTTCTCAGGCTCAGTTACAGGAGGCTCTTCGCTCGGTTTCCATTCCTGCTCGGCGGTCTTGCCCAGCTTCGCCAGCGAGGTCCAGAACACATATTTTGGGCAGATCTATTCCTGTTTCCACTCCTATTCTTGTGGAGGTGGTTCCTTCGGTGTGTTCGCGGAAGCTGACCCGGGAGGGGTCGGCTGACCGCGATGTTCGTGACCAGCTTCGGGATGCTGTTATGCTTGGTCCGACCCAGGCGGGGTTGGCCAACCATGACGATGAGGATGACCGTGTCCCCCTGGTCAGGGAGGACCTGGGGACGCCTGGGGTCGTCTCGCCCACTTTGGTGGATCAGGAGACTCCGGCAGGTGATGTGGGCGACCGGATCCAGGAGGGGTCTGGGTTCTCTCGGTCTCCACCACGGGTGTCTTCGCCAGTCGATGTGCAGGTGAGTGGCACAACCTTCAGGCGGAGCGCGTGCCATGGAGTCGATGCCTCTGGGGCGTCTGCGACTGATGAGGACTCCATGCTCAAGGCCATGCGCCGTAAGTCAGAGAGGAACTTAGATTCGCCAGGTATAATGAGTTCTCCGAAGTCTTTTTTGTCTTTTTCTACTCCTGTTATGTCTTCTAAGCTAGCCAATGTTGGAATTAGTTTGGGTAGCTCTGTACAGGAAGTTTCTTTTTCTTCTAATGCTTTGCGACACATGGAGGTTGACCGTCTAACGGTTACTCCTAAGGTCGGTGTTTTTCCTAATATTTCACTAATTGAGGAAGAGGAGTTGCATGCCACAGTAGATGGTCAACTCCTTTCTCACTTAGTCGGTGAAGTATCGGAGGTGGACTTTGATGAGACCGGACTTGCCTCTATGTATGAGTTGAAAGCTTCTGGTCGAAAATCAAAGAGCCAGCGGTCGCGAAAGAGATCCCATGTATCCAAATCTTCTATAGTTTCTCAATGAATGAAATGTTTTCAAATAGCAGAGGTCTTCGGGACTTGGCTAAACATTTATTCTTTGCTGATTGTGTGAGAGATTATAATTTGGATTTTCTGGGTATTTCTGAGACTGGTAGGCGGGATTTTTCACAAGCCCTACTCAATCGCCTTTCTGGTGGAGTGGACTTTACGTGGATATTACGTCCGCCGCGCGGTCGATCTGGAGGGATCCTGTTAGGCGTCAGAGATGAGACTATGGAAGTTTTAGCTAGTTCGGTGGGAGATTTTTTTATAAAACTCCATATCCGTAACAAGGCTGACAATTTCACATGGTCTTTAGTCACCGTATATGGGGCCGCTCAGGATGTTTATAAGGCTGACTTTTTGCGTGAGCTTGTGAATTTGGCAAAGGATAATCCATATCCTATTCTTATAGGAGGGGATTTTAATTTGCTCATATTTCCTCACGAGAAGAGTTGGGGCCGGTTCGATGAACATTGGCCTTTTCTGTTCAATGCTGTTATAGACAATCTGGACTTGAGAGAGGTTACAATGTTAGGAAGGCAATTTACATGGGCTAATAGTCTTTCGGAGCCAACATACGAAAAACTAGATAGAGTGCTTATGGATACTGACTGGAAACAAAAGTTCCCTATGGTAACCGTTCGCGCTCTAGAACATATCGAGACTTTGTCGGATCATGCTCCTTTACTTTTATCTTTTGGATTACCGCCACAAAAGTCTGCGAATGAGTTTAAATTTGAACTCGGTTGGATGATCCGTGATGGTTTTTATGAGATGGTTAAGGATATTTGGGAAAAAACGGTCGGTGGCCAAACGCCTATTCTTCGATGGAATAATAAAATGCGTATGTTACGCAAGTTCCTTCGGGGCTGGGCCAGGCACACAGCTGGTAACCTAAAAAACGAAAAAATACGCCTTACATCTATAATTGATGACTTAGAAGCTACCGCGGAAGTCAGGCCATTAACTGCACAGAAAATTGAGCTCAAAAGCCAATCGAATGCGGAGATAGCCCGACTTCTGCGTGAGGAGGAACTCAAATGGTACCAACGCTCTAAAGCAAAATTCATCCCGGAAGGAGATGCGAATACTAGGTACTTCCATGCTTTTGCCAATGGCAAGCATAAGAAGAAACTTATTCATTCTCTGATTCGGGATGAAGGTATGATTGAGGGACAGGAGCATCTGAAGTCATATATCACTACTTATTATAAATCCTTGTTTGGGGCCCCAGAGGAGAATTCTTTCTCTATAGATGAGTCCCAAACGTCCGATATCCCTCAGGTTTCTGATGAAGAAAATAGCTTTCTAACTGCCTCATATACCGAGGAAGAGGTCAAGAAAGCGTTTTTTCAAATGGAACATAACAAAGCACCAGGACCTGATGGCTTCCCAGCGGAATTTTACCGAAAATTCTGGGACGTTATTAAGGAGGACCTGATGAATTTGTTTGGGTTTTTACAAATCGGACAATTGGATCTCTTTAGACTTAACTTTGGCAATATAATTTTACTGCA
Organism: Avena sativa; assembly: GCA_916181665.1. Taxonomy (NCBI): domain Eukaryota; kingdom Viridiplantae; phylum Streptophyta; class Magnoliopsida; order Poales; family Poaceae; genus Avena; species Avena sativa. The sequence goes on along the minus strand of OV702284.1, from coordinate 260,343,503 downwards.
TAAGGTTAACAATGCAGAACGTATACAACAGTATCGTCCAATCTGCTTACTTAATGTTAGCTTTAAGATTTTTACGAAGGTTGTCACGATTAGACTAAATTCAGTTGCTGAAAATGTTGTTAGCCCGTCTCAAACCGCGTTCATGCAAGGAAGAAATATCCTAGATGGTGTTGTAATTTTGCATGAAACAATCCATGAACTACACTCAAAAAAATTAAATGGTGTATTGTTCAAGATTGACTTTGAGAAGGCATATGACAAAGTTAAATGGTCTTTCCTCCAGCAAACTCTCCGCATGAAAGGTTTTTCTGTGGAGTGGCGCTCTCTTATTCAGTCGTTTGTGTCTGGGGGTAGTGTTGCCATTAAAGTAAATGAAGATACTGGCAAATACTTCCAAACCAAGAAAGGACTGAGACAAGGGGATCCACTATCGCCTTTACTATTTAATATAGTGGCTGATATGTTGGCTATCCTTATTGAGAGAGCTAAGGCTGATGGTCAAATTGAAGGAGTGGTTCCACATCTTATTGATGGTGGACTTTCTATTCTTCAATACGCCGATGATACAATTCTTTTTATGGAACATGATCTAGAGAAGGCTAAGAATCTGAAATTGATATTATCAGCATTCGAGCAGCTATCCGGGCTTAAAATAAACTTCCATAAGAGTGATTTGTATTGTTTTGGCGAGGCCCAAAACGAGGCTCACTTATATGCTGAACTTTTCGGCTGTGGTCAGGGCCAGTTTCCAATCAATTATTTGGGAATACCGATTCATTATCGGCGTCTCACAATTGCTGAATGGAAATATGTTGAGGAAAGGTTACAAAAACGTCTTAATAGTTGGAAAGGTAAATTGTTATCCCTTGGTGGAAGACTAGTACTCATAAATTCAGTACTCACTAACATGGTACTATATATGATCTCGTTCTTCCAATTGCCAAAAGGGGTCTTGACCAAAGTAGATTAGTTTCGTTCAAGATTTTTTTGGCAAGGGGATAGTGAGAAAAAGAAATATCGACTGGCCAGATGGAATGTGGTTTGCCGCCCGAAGGAATTTGGTGGACTGGGCATACATGATATGCAAGTCAAAAACACTGCACTCCTGGGCAAATGGCTTTTTTAAACTACTTACAGAAGATGGTGTTTGGCAAACCATGTTATGGAGGAAATATGTGGGGTCCAAGGCTGTGTCTCAAGTGGTTTGGAAACCCGGTGATTCACATTTTCGGGCGGGTCTTATGGCCACCAAGAAGCATTTCTTTCATTTTGGTGCTTTCGAGATTAAAGATGGATCACAGATTAGGTTTTGCGAAGATAGATGACTTGGCCAATCTACTCTTCGCGAACAATATCCGGCTCTATATTCGATTGTTAGACATAAAGGGGATACAATTTCCACGGTGTTGGAAGACTATCCTCCTAATGTGTCTTTCAGAAGAAGTCTCATCGGTCCTAGACTGGTATCTTGGAACAATCTACTATTACGATTATCCAGAATACAATTATCGGACGGTGTTGATGTGTTCAAATGGAAATTACTAGAAAGTGGTAAATTTTCTGTTGGCTCACTATATAAAGCCTTGATCCAACCTGATATCCCGGTCGATGTTAATGATAATAATAAAATTTGGAATATGAAAATACCCCTTAAGACAAAGATATTCGCTTTGGTATTTACGGAAAGGGGTAATTCTAACAAAAGATAATCTTGCAAAGAGGAATTGGCATGGAAGTACACAATGTGTTTTTTGTCATCAAGATGAGACAATTCGCCATTTATTCTTCCATTGTAAATTTGCTCGCTCTATATGGTCATTCATCCAAATAGCTTCTGGTTTATCTCCGCCACGTTTTGTAACCAATGTTTTTGGTAATTGGTTGTATGGAATTGTTGATAAGTACAGAACTTTGCTTATGGTGGGAGCGCTTGCCATTATATGGTTGCTATGGCTATGTAGAAATGACAAGATTTTAAATAACATTGTGTCTTCTCCTCTACAGGTTATCTATCGAGCCACGGCTATCCTCTGTTCATGGAAGATTCTCCAACGTTTGGAGTTCTGCGACTTATTTATGGAGGGATGTAGGCGATTGGAGGACACGGCGAGGGATATTTTTTCCCAACATGGATGGCCACGTGATTTGAGGATTGATCTGTCTTAGATTCTAGTCATTTATTTTCATAGTGCCTTTGTGTAATATTTGTATACCTTTTACCTTGGCTCTATCGGTCGTGTGGCTGTGTGCATCTTGGTTATGCAGAGGCCGGGTGTAAACATTATTCTTTAATAAATGCGCCCATTTCCAAAAAAAAATCTTCCTCTCCAAGCAAAAACCCAAACAAGAACGGAAACGAAATCGCCCAGATCTAGCGTTATCCCCTTCCCCGATTACTCAATTTTCCATGTCGCCTTTATCCTCTAGCCAGAAACGAAGCAGCTCCACCTTAACACCTTGATGCTATTGCCCAGCTCCCTGCTACTGAAAAGCAAAAAAAGGAACACACAGGCAAAAACAACAGGTACTTCTCAAAATAATCTCTTCAAATCACCAGGATTTTGGTAGAAACGTCTCTATATTGTTCTCAATATGAGAATATACTGCTGCACAACATGGATCTAAACAAAAAACAAGCCATCTATAACTACTCCTCAGTTTTGCATCTGACATATGTCCAATCTTGTTCAAACTATAAGAAACCAATCATCCTAAGCTTCATTGACAATATATGTTGATCCCTGCATTAAAAACATCTAATTTAGGACAACTAAATAGACATGATTTCCTATTAATTGCTTCATCCTAATAACTAAATCTTATAACATCATGAATATTTTGGTTGAACAGATACAAAACCATGGATATCGACCTAAATGCAGAACCAGATCAAGAAATAGAAGAAGACAATGCTGATGGTTCACACACAAATGCTATCGTGCAAGTTGTAAATGAAGGTATGATGATTATATGCAATCCAATAGTATTTTAACATAAGTTATCCATGCTTAGCAGAGGTTATCAACAAGCTAGAACATAAGTTATCCATGCTTACATTCATATGTTATCAACTAGCTAGAACAGAAGTTATCCATGCTTACATCCATATGTTATCAACTACCTAAAACAGAAGTTATACATGCTGTAAATGAAGGTATGATGATTATATGCAATCCAGCAGTATTTTAACATAAGTTATCCATGATTACATGCATAAGTTACCCACCATATAGACCATAAGTTATCCACTATCTACAACTACAGTTATACATGCATATGAGCAGAAGTTATCCATGCTTACAGTTATACATACATATGAGCAGTACATGCTTAAATGCATAAATTATCAACTAGCTAAAACAGAACTTATCCATGCTTATATACAGAAGTTATCCACTATATAATACTACAGTTAAACATGCTTACATACTAGAATAGTTATCCAGCAACATGAGTAGAAGTTATCACTAGCTAAAAATATAGTTATCCAGGAACATAAGTACAAGTTATCCACTAGTTAAAGCTACAGTTATCCAAGCTTATATGCAGAAGTTATCCATAACTATGAGTACAACTTATCGATGTAGACCATTGCAAAAAACAGATGACATGTTTACAGAATACTTGCTGGTATAAAAAGTTACCCACCTATTATAACTGGTGTTATCCATGACTTCTCATTATATATATCCATTCCTGCAAAAAAACACAAATGATAACTTGTGTTTATTTGCATAACATGTGATGTCCAAATTGAAGAACATACTGTCAATGACTGCATGTATACTATAGTTGAACAAGTTGCACAAGAAACAACAACGGGTGGGACAATCAAAGAAACAACAGTACACACAGCAGATTCAAATGAGGATGGGGAGAATAATGCACACAATAATGATGCAAGAGATGAAGTACATTTCACACCGCAACCACCAACAAATAGAATGCGCTTTGACAGTTTTGAATCAGCTAGAGAACACTACAGGGCGTATTCACAGCGGAAGAGTTTCGAAATAAGGATAGATTGGTCAAGAAAAGACGCAAGAAATGAGCTAAACAAGGCATATCTTGTGTGCACAAAAGCTGGTAAACCTCACGAAAAAAAGGAAGACACTCAGAACCCAAAATCATGTGTCAAGAAGAGGAAAAAAATACACATCCAAGGACTGGGTGCATAGCACGCTTGTATGTAAAGAGAAAGGATGCATGGTGGTATGTTCAGTATTCATTGGATGATCATAACCATCCCCTGATAATAAAACCTTCATTAACAAGGTTCTTGCGTTCACACCGAAACATACCAGCAGAAGAAAAGGTGTTCTTGCGGATGCTTCATGCATGCAACATCGAAACATGCCGACAGATGCAGCTGATGGCAAGTTTCTACGGCAGTCTGAATGATGTGCCATACATAGAAAAAGACATGGCGAACCTAAGGGCTTCTTTTCGCAGTGAAAACAATCACCACGACATGCAAGACACCTTGGCATACTTAGAAAAGATGAAGGAAGAAGATCCAGATTTCTTCTACAAATTTACACTTGATGAAGACGACAGGGTTGAGAACCTGTTTTGGGTAGACGGGGCATCACGAAGAGCATACAAGTCTGGATACAACGATTGCATATCGTTCGACACTACCTACCTAACGAACCGGTATAAACTACCATGCGCTCCATTTATTGGGATAAACAACCATGGACTATCGGTTCAGTTTGGATGTGGGTTCGTGCGTCGAGAGCTCAAGGAAAACTTTGTGTGGCTGTTTCAAATGTTCAAACTGGCAATGGACGGCTTAGCACCAAAAAATATAATAACAGATCAAGACGCTGCCATGGCTGGTGCTATAAGCGATGTTTTCCCGGATGCAACTCACATGAATTGCAGATGGCACGTCATCCAGAATACAACTGAGAAAATAGGGAAATTCATGGCCAACCAACCAGAGCTGCTCGACGCTTTCAATGCATGTGTGAACAACAACTTGTCACCCGAGGAATTTGAGGAGGCTTGGATGCATATGATAAATACTCATAATGTCCGTGACAATGTGGATTTGTTCTCACTGTGGGAACAAAGAAAGGTTTGGGTACCAGCGTACTTTATGCATGCATTTTTCCCATTCCTTCAGACGACAGCAAGAAGCGAAGGGTTCAATGCAGTGCTCAATCGTTACGTCAAACCAAGCAACTCCATTTATGAGTTTGTACAACAATACATGTCAGTACAAGAAAATATTTACAATGTTGAGCTAAACGTAGAGTGTGATATAGCTTTGACAGACCCGGAGTGGTGGTGTGGAAGCATTATGGAGAGACAAATGGCAAAAGCATACACAAGGAAAATCTTCTTCAGGTTTTAGAGCGAAATGCGAAAGAGCATGTCATACCAATGCGACCACCTCAACGGATGCCAATTTGAACTGAGCATAACAGGGATACCGGTTCCACACTATGGTTACAGAAGTTATAGGGTATTCGCAAACTGGGAACAAGGAACATATGAATGCAACTGCTGCAAATTCGATCGTGATGGTATGCTATGCTGCCACATTATAAAAGTGATGACGCATATAAAAGTCCATCTGAAAGGATACGAATGTCGCCTAGAGGGGGGGTGAATAGGCGATTAAAACTTTTCCTAGAGTGGCTCAACAAAGGCGGAATAAAACTAGTGTTTACTTTGTTAAGCACAACCTAGAATAATAAAGGTTCACCTATGTGCACCAACAACTTGTGCTAAGCAATACAAGCAACAAAGTGATAGCAAGATATATATTACTTCAAGCACGAAGGCTATCACAATGTAAAGTGCATAAGTAAAGAGCTCGGGTATAGAGATAACCGAGGCACGCGGGTACAAAGATATTTTACCGAGTTCCTCCCAACATGGAGTACGTCTCGTTTGGAGAGGGGGTGGTATCAAACCACCAACGCCACAAAAGGCCTCCCTTATTCTCCGGTGAATCTCACCCCAACGGGATCGATCCACACTTCCACTATCGGTGCACTTGTCGGTGGCAACCGGAACCTCTCACAAGGTTGGGGCACTTCTCCACAACTTAATTGGAGGCTCCCAACAAACGCCACCAAGTCCACAACGCCACCAAGGCCACAAAACCGTCTAGGGTTCCAAGAACCCAAGAGGGACAAGCTCCAATGAGTAACTCAAACTAAATCCTCTGAGGAGAACACAAACCGATGCACCAAATGCAAATGGCAAGAACATCACAAAGGTGTTCAAATCCTTCTGTCCCAAATTCCACCAAAGTTACAAAAGCTTATGGGGGAATAAGAGAGGAAGAACAATGGAGGAAATCCACAAAATACTCCAAGATCTAGATCCCAATATGTTTCCCTCACTTAGAGGAGAGATTGATTGGTGGGATTGTAGATCTAGATCTCCTCTTTCAAATCCCTCAAGAATATGCAAGAATCATCGAAGGGATTGAGAGAAAGCAAGATCAAGAAGGTAAACAATGGAGGGGAAAACTTGCAAGAATGTTTAAGGAACCATTGGGGAAGAAGGCCCCTTATATAGGTCCCTCCAAAATCCAACCGTTGCAGCCTAAAAACGCGATTCCCGGTACTACCAGACTTTTTCCCGGTACTACCGGACTTTCCCGGCACTACCAGACATTCCCTGGGGTTTCTGAGACGCCAAACGCATTTTTCTCTGCGCTCCCCGGTACCAAAATGCGGTACTACCGGACCCCGGTACTACCGGATCCTGGTCCGGTACTACCGGTCATCACAGAATGAAAACAACCATAACTTTTGCATCCGGACTCCGATTTCGATGATCTTGGGCTCGTTTCGAAGAGGACAACAACATCTACTAGATCATGCAAAGAAACATCATAGTCCAGCAAGGGAGTATAGATCCAAATGACGAAGTAAAAAACCTTCTGCCGCGCTAGGTACTAAAATGCGGTACTACCGCTTTTTTGTACCTAGCCAGGTAGTGGCTTTTGGAAACTTGACAAAAACCTTCTGCCATGCTAGGTAATAAAATGCGGTACTACCGCATTTTGGTACCTAGGAGGGCAGTGGCATTTGGCAACTTGCCAAAACCTACTGCCGCGCTAGGTACTAAAATGCGGTACTACCGCATTTTGGTACCTAGGAAAATTCAAACCTCTATAACTTTTGATTGGTAACTCCGATCGACCCGATTCCAATTGCGTTGGAAAAATGAAGACATGAGCTACCCTATGAAAGGTGAAAATATTGGTTATCACCAAGTGAGAATGTATCATGTATAATAATGTGAGATACCTCACTTGGTGAGAAACCGAAAAGCTGCCAAGATCAAAATCGCAACATGATACAAACGGAAGATCCGATTTTGATGAACAAGAGCTTGTTATGGAGATTACCACAAGCTCTATATCCTCACATGGATAAGACCAAATAACAACCAAATATCATGATGCAAATATGCAAAGGTTTGAGCTCTCTCCGAACGAAGTGAACGAGTTACTCATTCGAGAGCCCCTCTTGATAGTACGGCTATCTATCCTAAACCCGGTCTCCTACTAACAATATGAGACCGACAAAAGAGAAAACCTATCAAGATTATACCTTTGCCTTGAGCATTCCACTTGAGCTTGATGTATACGATCTTTCCCTTCTCAAGATGTAACGCCTTTCTTAATTCCTCATCATCGATCCATGATCACCGGGAATGGCAAGCATCAAACATGAGATCTTCTATAGATGGTGCATTTTGAGCTTGCACAATAAATCTTCTTCTCATTTCATCGACCTTGAATCCAACACATGCTCCAAGCGATGCTAATGGACAAATCCTACAAGTATAACTTAATACACACAATAGTCCATAAAGATTGTCATTAATTACCAAAACCACACATGGGGGCCCACATGTTCTTTCACTATCAGATCCCAGAAATGTACATACTGAAAAGGTGGACATTGGACGCGGAAACTATCCTAGCTGAACCACATGACAAACAAAAACAAGGGAACAAAGAGATGCCTGAAGACTCAAGAAATATGATGGTGTTTGCATCATTCAGACAAGAGTTTGGCAGAGCTGCAAAGATAGGAGTAAAGACAGATGATGGAAGAAAAATCATCAGAAAACACTTGAAGGAAATGAAACAAGAGCTAGATGTGATAGCAAGAAGAGAAGAGAAGAAGAAAAGAGAGGCTGAAAATGAAGCAATTACTATGCCATCGTCTAGTGCTCCAAACGGAGCAAGCGTGACACCTCCGACAACTACCCCACCAAACAGGGCACAGTCAACAAGCAACTATGCAGCACTTCAAACAACAAGCACATCAGGATCTCACATGTCATCAACAAAGCACATAAATAACCCAGAGAAGTCAGTAACCAAAGGGCGACCACGACAAATAGCAAACAAAAATCCACTAGACCTTGCTATAAAGAAATCAAAGAAATGCAGCCACTACGGTGCATAAGGTCACACCATCCGCAAATGCCAGGAAAGATTGAAGCTCCTAGGATATCAAATCTAGAATGTTTATGTAACACAAAATGAAAACGATATATTTATTGTTTCTATATATGATAGTTCATGCTGTAGATTCTGTGGTTTTCAAGTTATCTATGCATATGAGTACAAAATATCCACAAGATAACACAGAAGTTATACATGCATATGAGTACAAGTTATCCATCACATAACACACCACTTATCAATGCATACAAAAATAAAAGGTTACCCACTGGTTAAATCTACAGTTATCAATACGTATATATAAAAAGTTACCAAACACTAAACATTAATAAACTATTTAAAAACAGAAGTTATCCAGACATATGACTACAAGTTATCAACCAACGAACACAACAATTATCCATACATACTAATAGAAGTTATCAGGCAAATAAAAAGTATATTTATCCATAACTATGTGTTGAAATTATACCACAAACAAATTAATAGAAAAATTATCAAACAGAATTGACACTAGAAAGAAAGCATAAAAAACACTCATATATACAAAAAAACCGTATAAGGTGGGTAATTTATTTAACACAGTATGAATAACTAACAGAAATATGACATGATAACAAACATTTAAGAGTGTGGATAACAAACATGTAAAAATATGGATAAACTTGGAAAAATATACCATAGAACTTATTTTCTTCCAAAAGTGACCTCCAATTCAGAAGAACATTACGAGGATGGTTCAACCAAAAAGAAGTTATCTTTTTCTTAATTCCCGGCATCATATCTTGATAAATACAAGGCACAACGCTTCCATTCCACAATTCAAGGTTCTTAAGCATGAAGAATCCACAATCAGTACTGAAAAACAAAAAATAAACAATGAATAAACAAACATAGTATCAATGATTATACAAAAACAAAATAAAATTACATGCGTACAAATCTAACCGGCCAACTAACCTGTCAACTTGACTCGGAACCGGGACATGCGTCAACTCAAAATCTTCAATCTGTCTTCTAGAATCAGAATAATTGACGATATACATTTTCTTTATTGCCTCCATTAGTTTAGTCGCATGTTCAATCATTTCTACATTAGCTTCACCACGGAGCGAGTCAAGAATCTCAAACCTTTTAGCAGGCATTTTAACAGAAAGCATGTACCAATGGCCCAAAGGGTCCTTTTTAGTCCCTAGCTCCTGAAGGACAACAAAGCAAAACTACAGAAAAAATGAACATAAGATAAGTAAATGCACGTGTAGAAAAAACAGTGGTTATCCAGACAGAAATGAAAGAGTTATCAACACAACATAAGCAATGGTTATCATACACTATGCCTAAACTTATTAACTGCATACTATAAAAAAACAAATTAGACAACATACCATATGTTTATGGCTCAGTTTATAGTTATCATCTCTCCTGAACGACCTCCGAACAAGATTTGTAGTGAATCTTCCCTCCAACATATATTTAATAACGATATAAGGAAAAATTATCTTGTTGGATGGGCAATTATCTTGCATTGTAGAAATAACAAGATCACACATATTGTTAGAAAGCTCGCCATATGGCATCACACTTTCAGCAAAATCACTAGTTGTCACCCACATTGGATCAATGTTACAAATTGATGTACTGCAAAAAAAATTAATGATTAGAATACAAGTTATCCACTATGAAAACCAGTAGTTATCACCAACAAACAGTGCAAGTAATCAATCTGTAGTAATACAAGTTATCAAACCAGTACAAAAAAATTTCAACTTATCCACTGAAATAACAACAAAAGAGTTATCAAACAAAACTAGTACTGACCAAACAATATTAGTACAACTTATCATCGAGGTACAAATAAAAAGGTAAAGTTATCAACCCTAAATATTAAAAATGATCCACAATGAAAACCATAAAGTTCAGCAACTAGAAGAATAAAATAATACACAAGTAGTAATACATGTTAGTAAACAACTAACAACAAAGAAAAGGTCCAAGTTATCTACTGTTAAAATAAGAGTTGTCCACTAAAATACTACAAGTGACCCACCAGTAATATTACAACTTATCAACCAAATAACATATAAAGTCAAGTTATCAAGCATGAAACATTAGAAGTGACCAATGGTAGCATTTAAACGTTACCAACAGAGAATACTAAATATGATAGAATATTATAAAAAAGAATATGTACATACTTTTTAATCTTCGACTTATTCGCATCATGCGTGTGTATGATAATCTTCTTATACAATGCATCTTCTTCTGCAGTTGTCTTAATATAGGAGAATGGAGGAATAAGAGACTTGGCAGGATGAATAAGTCTAACAGTACGCAGCCGCGTCGCAGGTGTAACACTACCAGCAATAGCAACTGGAAGAGCAGAACTGATACCAGGAGTAGAATAATCAGGAACAACTACAACAAAACAAAAAAATTAGTACAGCTCGTAAAAATATACATTCAAATACATAAATAGTAACTAAACAATTTTGTTTAGATACCTGGAACGAAACAACTAGTCTGGTTTAACTGTTTGGTATCTTTCGTAAAACTTCGAACAACTTGATAACCAATCTTTTCACCCAATAGATTATCAAGAGAAATAACTATATTTTCATCATTTACCGGCGTTTTGCAATTACAATCAACTTTTTGTTGATACACTACAAAAAGAATAAAGAACGGACAAAGGAAATGTCCAAATGAAAAAGGATAGAAATGGCAGAACCCACGTGGAAAAAGAAAACCACATGTTTATCACCATAAAGAAAAAATTAAAAAACATAACATATATAAAACAATAAAAGGTAGTTTAATTACATCACACAAACGTAGAGTCATATAAATTATAGCACAAATTGTTCCATCAACAACATATCACAAAATAAAAAGTTCCCATAAGTTGAAACCTAATTTTAACTACGACTGTCATAAAACAGATCTAAATAGCCATGAAACCGAATCATGATCTTCAAGTTTGAAACCTAAGCCCCCAAAACAGTCATTGCAATGATGATCTTCAATTTTCTCATCCAAAAGGGACATTTAACTAGATCTGTCTGCACCCTCATTTTTATCACCACCCGTTTTCGGTAAGTTCAATAAGTTAACAGCTGCATAGAATATGTCCCAAAAGAAAGACAAGAAGAAAAAGGGACAAAACAAAACAAATTGTTAATATCATATAATTTGTTACTAAAAGTTATCAGCATAAAAACAGTGTAGGTTACCAACATAAATAAGCTAAAGTTATCATCACTGGTATATAAAAGTGATCAAGGGCATATAAATAAAGTTATCAATACAAACCAGAAATGCACAAAATGATAAAGACACATCATACACTATGAAATAAATCATAATTAAAAGAATAAAGTTTTATATTACAAAAAAAGCATATAAGACAAACATATAATAAAGTTGCAAGCATTTAAAAACTTTGAAAAAACAAAAAACAGTGTAGGTTACCAACATAAATAAGACACAGTTATCAGCACTAATATACAAAAGTGATCCAGGGCATATATATAAAGATATCAGGGTGAAGGTGTGTACCAGTGCTGGGAGAAGGTGCCCAAGACAAAGGAAGAACATCTTCTGCTTCAAAAACATGGAATAAATCACCGGGATCAGCAGAAATGTGATGAGAAACAGGGACAACACTAGAATCACCTTGTACAACTATACGAAGATCAGGCTGAGCAGGAGCAGGCTGCGCAGGTGCACTAGCAGTAGCAGCAGGCTGCACAGAGACACCAACCGTAGGAACAGGCTCTGCACGGGCACCAGTAGTAGGAGAAACAGGAGGATCCGCATCAGGCACATAATACGACACAACATCCCTATAAACATGTAATGGTATCCCAGCAGCAAGACTCAGTTTTTCATCACGAGCAACCAATTTTTCTTTCTTGATAACAGTGACTTCAGCTTTAGAACTTCCATCGCCACTCGAAGGACCAGCAGATGTCTCGAGCACACTGGACTGCCTCCTAATAGGGGGGTCAAAAAGACTAGACGCAGGAACCAAAGGAGCAGATAAAACAGGCTATATATCTTCTTGGGTACTATCATCCAAGACAGAAGGCTCCTTTTCACTCTCACCTTGGGTTGATGGATCTCCAAGCGAGCAAACAGCAGGACTTGCAGCAACATCAACAGAAGTAGCACCTGCTGCAAGGTTGGTGAACAGCAATGACGCAGGAACAATAACAACACCATCAGGACAAACAAAACCACCTGCACCTGCATCAACATTGGCATCAACTTGAGGGGCATCATCAACATTGGCATCAACATGAGGGGCATCTCTAGTGGCATCAGCAACTTCCGTGATGTTCTCCGTCTCGTTTGCCATGATATTTACAATGCTGCTGCTAACAGGCTGATCAATGGTATGCATAATCACTACAGCTCTCGAGACTGGTTCAGATACATCCATTGCCACATCAACAGATAATCCTACTACAACGGTAGCAGGTGCACTCGTCACAGCAACATCTTCAGAAGCACCACCATTGCCGCATGTATCTCCACCAGATATAACCTCTTCAACATTCAAAACAGGCGCATCCACAACATCAGGAGTTGCAACAACATTAGAATGTCCTTCAACACGACTAGGCGAAGGAATAGGAGAGGATGCATCAACATCTATAACAGATGTGCCTTCATCTGCGGAACGTTGTTTTGCCAACCGTGGTGAAGACCTTGTAGCAGGCACCGATGCCTTATTCGGTAATTTCTTGCTGTAATAAATAATTGCCAACAAAAAACAAAAAATCAGAACATAATAAACAGAAAAGTTACCAACATGAACAGAAACAAGTTATCAGATGAAATATACTACAGTTATCCAGTGAGAAATGCTACAGTTATAAACACTAACATAAAGAAGTTATCATGTGAAAAATGCTACAGTTATCAACAATAACATAAAGAAGTTATCAAGAGATAAATGCTACAGTTATCAGTATAAACATAAAGAAGTTATCAGATGAAAAATGATACAGTTATCATAATAAACATTAAAAAGTTATCGGATAACAAATGATACAGTTATCAATATACAGTTATTAACATAAAACAGAAAGGTTACCCATATTAACTAAAACAAGTTATCAGATGAAAATGATACAGTTATCAACAGTAAGGTAGTAAAGTTATCCAATGACTAAGATAAATAATTATGCCCACTCATACCTATCAGAAACAGCAGCCCGCATCATGGCAGGAGTAAGGCCCAAATCTTTGCAGAGAAGAGACTTGATCTCATTATCAATATCTTCAACAGTACGCGAATTGATCACATTATCAACATCCTCAACCGGACGTGACTTCTTATTCCTAGACCTTTCATACACACGAATAGGGGTTTTTTCCACAACAGGAGTATCAGTCACCCGGTTTACAGGTGACACATGATATACAACAGGTGACCTAGCTTCCGGTGGTGACATATGACGATCATCAGGTGATCTTGCTCCTGGACTATTATTCTGCTCTTCATTAGAATCCAGGAAAGTCAAAGATAGCTGGACATTGGAAGAACCACCAGCACGACCACCAACAACACCCTTACCCTTCGTGTCAGCACGGACAAACCGTTCAACATCATCATCTCCACTGCTGTCAGAACTGCTGCTGTCTGAATCCCTCAGAATTATATTATCACTAGGAATAATAGGAGACAAGACTTCATTAGTGTGTGGAACATTCCTTCCACGAGTGATAGAACGAGTAAGCCTAGCTCCACGGACACCACTTGAGGTAGCACCACGGGCACCACCTGAGCTACCACCACGAGCACCACTTGAGCTAGCTCCACCCATGAATATTCCTCCAATGGGTTGCGTTGCAAGTTAACCACCAAACTGGGCAGTAAACTGTTTCGCCATTTCAGCACTAGCATTGGCTTGCACCGCCGTCAAGCCTTGCACAAGGTTACTCATTAACCCAAAAATACCGGATGCAAAACTGCCAACAATATTTGCTATCTGCGACTTTTGCTGCACAAATAAAAAGAAAGGAAACAATAAGAACATTACCAAAACAAGAAGCAAACAAAAGTAACATGACAATAAAAAGATAAGTACAATTTCAAAATGCTAAAAATATCACCTCATTTGAACAACTAGTGTTTGCACAAGTGTCAAACCATTTGTTAAACCCTTGCACGCCACCAAAAAGACCAAAGCTCATGCCATACTGAGGCTTCAACTGCACAAAGAAACAAATACATAATTAGCAAATATGATCAACCAGTTTTCTACATATTACCCAACTTAATCACATGATAACCTACATGTTACCACCCAATAAACACATAAGTTACCCACTATTTATACTCAATGTAATCAAACAGACATACAACATGTTACCAACAGTTAAACATAAAAAGTTATCAACAACATAAAAACACAAATGCTACAAAATATATTACACACCTCCAGCTTTCCATATGCATTCCCATCATTCTGCAGATCAGCAATTAACTCTCTTGATCATATGTTCACAGCATAACGCCCTTCTGGCAAATCAATATCCAAACCACTAACATCTAGTGAGTCAACGTAAAGCAGCTGCAAGAAAACAAATTAAAAAACAGACAAGGAATACAATAAGTACACTAACTAAAACATAAAACAAATTTCAATATAGAAAGTAGTATTCACACAATATAAAAATAACAACGTGTACCTGCAACAGAAAAAGGCAAGCCTGCGTATGACTACCACTAGAAAGCTCCTCATGCAGCTGGTCAGCAACAAACTTGCACCACTGGAACTTGGACACATTTCCAATGTTGTGCTGAAATTATAGAATCCAAAAGAAACTATCAACATAACATCAAAACTTGCACATATATTACACGCCACCACAGAAACATAAAAAGAATGTAACCACCCCTATAACACACAGGTTATCATCACAACAAACAGAAAATTATCAACACAAAAACATATAAGTTACCAGCCAAACTCATATATTGAAAATGAACAGACATTACACCCAAAACTTACCATGATAGGGTAGCACTTGTGGCAAACACGGTTCCGGGTGGTGGGTGATAAAAGTGTAGACACAATGTACATCGCATATACTTGCTTGAACTCATCTTCATATGAAGTCATATCCTTCAAGATTTTGAAAACTCGAGTTCTCAAAGGTGTGCCAGAATCATCAGGAAAAAGAGCAGGGGCAAGAGCATCCTGAATTTCTGCATCAGCATAATAAGGAACCGGCTCTTCACCAAGCGGCAAACCCAAACATCTGAATACACTATCCTCGTTGAGGGGTATCCTTCCTCGACCCGGCACAACAAATTCACGTGTATGCTTGTCATATAAACTAGAAAACCAATTCATAACTGCGTCGTGCAGTGATGAACACTTGATATCTAGCAAACTATCAAACTTAATTGATTCAATTGCTGCCTTCTGATCATTCGATAGAAAATCCAGTAAACTAGTCACGGCAGAAGGAGATGCCCTGTTACGTTTATGGGCATGTTGTTTTTCACCCTCAACAACATTATCAGCAGCCTTCCGTTTCCTCGGCATCGTGGCAACTACAAACAATTTAAAATGAAAAAAATAAATACAAAACTAAACCATAATGATACAAAATAATTCATAGAAAAAATAAAACAATACCATCAGTACATAAGTTATCAATCATCATAATCTAATGTTATCATGCAAACAGAACACAAATTACCAATGATAATAAGCTAATGTTATCATACCAACATAACATTAGTTATCCATGTCAATACACACACATTATCATGCATTTTGCTCAAAATAGACATGAATAAAAAATTTACAACATAATAGTTTACAACTGCTGTTATCAACATATCCTGTCCAATGTTAACCATGCACATTTTTTATGTTATCAAGGGATCATATACCACTGTTACCCATAGATACATCCGTTGTTACCCATGGCTATATATGTTGTTATCAAACAATAATGTTTAGAATCCCCATTATACCATGATGTTATCATACCAACATAACACTAGTTATCCATGTCAATACACACACATTATCATGCATTTTGCTCAAAATACACATGATTCAAAAATTTAGCTAATAACACTTTAGTACTTCTGTTATTAATAGATCCTATCCAATGTTACCCATGCATATTTTTGAGGTTATCAAGGGATCATATCCCACTATTACAATACATACATTAGTTGTTACCCATGCCTAGATCTGTTGTTATCAGCCAAAATGTTCAAAATCCCCATTAGACCATGATATTATCATACCAATATAACACTAGTTATCCATGTCAAAACACACACATTATCATGCATTTTGCTCAAAATACACATAATTCAAAAATTTAGCACATAACACTTCAGTACTTCTGTTATCAACAGATCCTGTCCAATGTTACCCATGCATATTTTTGAGGTTATCAAGGGATCATATCCCACTGTTACCCATATATACAAAAGTTGTTACCCATGCATAGATCTTTTGTTATCAGCCAAAATGTTCAAAATCCCCATTAGACAATGGGGGGGGGGGACAACACACATGATCACATCATCTGAACATCAAAACTACAACAAACGCAGCAGATCTGACAAGGCAACATTACTCAAAGGGGATCAGAGGCAGCATTTCAAACCCTATGCATGCAGGAGCCAGACAAAATTACAGGGAAAAAACACACGCAATAGAACTTACAACTTACACACGACCTTAATCTACAGGACCTGCAGAAATCAACCCTAACCACAAACCCGACGAAATGGAACCGCCGGGAAACAGAGAATGACAGAGGAAATGGGTGGGAGCAGTGGAGGAGAGAAACTAGAGAAGGAGGAGAGAACTTGCGAGCACACCTGGAGGGAGTAGACGCGTCGGCGACGACAATGGCGAGCAGAATCGACGAGCAACCGACGGTAACTGCAGTATCCTCCTTCAAATCGTCGGAGGAGAAGAAGAGGAGAGAGCACCGTGATTCCCAAAACGGTCGGGAGAAGTGGGAGGGGGAAGTGGGAGGGGTGGAGAGGATGACGAGTGGGGCCCCAGGTGAATAGGGAAAAGGGATCAGGTGTGACGCATTGATTCAGGGCAACCAACCGCGCGGGGCGCGCGACCTTGTTCGAGATCGTTGGATTAGAAACCAACGGCTCCTGTCAGCCCGCCCGGTTTTGACAAACTCAGACCGGTCTAAATCTAGAAAAACCGTTTATATATAGGTCAAAAAAAGGAAAAAAATAAAGGAAAACACTAAAACCCTAGCTGGGTTTGCGCCGCTACTGCCTACTTGTCATTGTCGTCGCCGAGGTCAATCCAGGCGGGCTGTGGCCAAGGGCATGGCCAGCCCTTGCACCTGCACGTGCTGCGGCGATATCTCTAGTTGCGGAGGAGGAATCCCTTGGCCAAACACGAACTCACACTAGGCCTCTGACGTGCCCGTCCACTGTGCCTCCTTCTCGGACTGCGCAATGGCTAGGTGAGTGGCCTCTTTGAGGTCTATCTCCGGTGGCTGCAGGAGCATCTCCTCCTCCTGCTTGATGGGCGCCATATAGGCATGGTAGCCCTCGTAGTCCGTCGTGTTGTCGCGAGGCTCCTCGCCAGGCATGTTGTCACTGCCTCGTGGCAGAGAGGGCTCCCAGTCCATGTCAGCATCGCGATCATCGTCGTCGACTTCCGGTAGCTGACCGTACTCGATCTCCGGCTGAAAGTCGCCTAGAGACGAGGTCTGCCACTGTGCTTCTTGCTCCCACTCTAGGAATGCCACCCATAATGTCACGTGGAGGTGGTATGCACAATCGTCGCGCAGATGCTACATAGGTGGCGGCGGCGGTTGATCTCGACGTCTAGCAGCGGCCCTTCCAGTGGCATGAGCGGCACCGGCACCCTAATCCTGTTGAGGTGCCATCCCTCGGGAGGTTCACGTCCTGGTGTTCGTAGGACACCCCTATTCCCATCTCCAACACGCCTCCTTCACGAGCATGTACAAATGGTCATGATGGGTGTGGGTCCAAAGCTGTGTGCTTGTTGGAGCCGTGACACGTGTTGGCGGGGGCGGCGCAATGAAATTGTGTGTGTGTGTGGCGGCGGTGGCAGCGGAGTGAGGGAGACACACAGAGACGGAGGCGGTGGCACGGGAGAAACGCGAAGGCGTTGGTGTCGTTGGCGAGCAGCGACACCTATGGCCCTAAGACGAGTTGCCCTTGTGGTCATGCTTGTTCGTCTTCTTCCATCACAAAGGCATAGCTGATTGCAGTGGGAGATGGGGAACCAGTTTCAGCGGAAGTGAGAAACTGTCGCGTGTGGTAAGAGAGATGGGCGTCCATGGCAATTTAAGAAGCCCTAGCCATCAATGTCGGCGCTAAGGGTCAAGCTGTAGTATAGGGTAATCAACTGCCACATTGATTATTGTTAGCATATGAGACGAGCAGCCAACATGCATGGCGGCATGGCGTGGTGGACCT
The DNA here is from genome assembly GCA_916181665.1 of Avena sativa. Taxonomy (NCBI): domain Eukaryota; kingdom Viridiplantae; phylum Streptophyta; class Magnoliopsida; order Poales; family Poaceae; genus Avena; species Avena sativa. The sequence continues at coordinate 260,324,586 of OV702284.1, read as the reverse complement.
CTGCCATGCGAACCCGGGCGGACACGGGAGCATGTACTCTACGATGCGTTCGGTTGGACACATTCTCATCTCAAATTTGGATCAAGACTGGAACGGTCCACATGTTGGTTCGTTTGTGCCGTGCCGCTAGGCTGGGATTTATATGTCGTGCTTTCTGTGAGGACCAAAACGGATAGTCACGGTCCATCTAGATCGCCCCGTCGGAGAGTTATGTTTGTTTTCCATGTAGTGGATGCATGCATATATTTATCATTGTATTATTCAGAGAGGCATAGAGGAGTGTCAAGGCTTGGCTTACCGGGTATAGTAGGCGGTGTTGGTGTTCAGACAATAGGGATGGAAGAGAATGTACGTTCTACCGATGATGTGGGGTGACGAAAATGACGCCGGCGATTAGGACAAATCGCTAGAACTCCATAGACTAGCTAGCCTGAAGAATATCTATACTAGAAAATTCCTCGTGAGAAAGGTGCATAGGCACTTGATCTCGGTAGGAAACCTATCTAGCTGAAAGAGACAAGGTGGACTGTCGGTATCAGATTAGCATAGTGGGATGTAATTAAGTATTACTCCTATTTTTTTTTTTTTTTGCATGAATTACATGTATCTAGACAAAAGGATGTCGCTTAATCTAGTTCCTATATGCATGTTGCGTGTTGATTTCACAAGGAAAGCTTGTGGAAGTTTGATTCTTTCTCATCCGGGAATCAACGACCGAGGAAAAAAAATGCACATCCACCATGATCCTGAATGGGCTTTACAGAGATCGATTATCCACAACAGGGAATGACCCGTAAAGGCCGTCAGACGTGCGCCAAGACCGTGAACTTGTGGTCGAAATACCAGCAAGCGGCGGCACGGAAAGAGTTGCCCCGCCGGCACGGCGGCACCGGCCTCCCTATCCCTCTCGCCCGCGATCTCCTCCTCCCGAATCCCGACGACGACGACGACGACACGAGGAAAACGGCACACAAATCATCACCCAGCCGGGCTACTATTCCTCCACGGCTCCACCACCCCAACCCCCCACAGGCCACAGCGCCTCCACTTGTTAAAAGCCCCCGCCGCCCCGCCCCGCCCCCGTTGGAATCCTCTCTCCGCCTCTCTCCCGCTATTTATCGGTCGGCAACCGCCGCGCTTAAACCCCTTAGCGCTCCCCCCTCCCCCTCCCCTTCTCTTCGATTACGCTTCCGTTACCCACTCCCGCTGCTCCCCGCGGCGGCGTCTTGCTGCGCGCGCGTGCTAGCTCCGACGCCGCGTTCCCTCCACCGATCCTCGATGGCAGAGGCGCTGGGAGCGCTGTGCCGAGGCGGAGGCTGGTCCTACGCCGCGATCTGGCGCTCCGACCGTCGCGACCCACGGTGAGTGACAGCTCACATATGCACCAGCTAGTGCCGCACTGCTGGTCGTAGATCTACAAGCTTCGGGTGTCTAATTGCTAGTACTAGTGTCTACTAGCTAGGAACTACACATTTTTTTTTCGGCTGATAGTTATGAAAACGTAAGCATGCATATTTCGACAGTTTCTTTCTTGGCTGCATAGCTCCTGCCCGTAGTTCGGAACAATTCTGACTCTGTATTTCTTCAGAGATTGTTCGGGCAACTTTACACTGCACTGTTTATTTTCTCGGATTTTCTTTTCCCCAAGCACTGCCAGATCCCAAGATCAAACTTGCGTAACAGTGTCCCTTGTCCCCAAAATGGAAATCTGAAGGTGTACATTGGGATCTCAAGCCTGAATTTGCATTTTCTTCCGGTTAAAGGAAAAAGTTTATCTGAACTCCGTAGTTTCTGCCTGCTCATTTCCTTGCTCTGCCAGCAGTACGCGCACGTACCTTTCAGGAATTTTCTTTAGGCAGGAAGTAGTGCGGATCCCACTAGCATTCCTCTTCTCTTTCTTTTGCTATACATGAATGTCTGCCTATAAGCTGTAAGCACGTAGGGGTACTGTAGAAATTTTTAGTCATATCCTTCGACACTGTTGCTAAGTGCTCTTGTTTTTTGAGAAATTTTACAAGATAATCTCTACTTCCCAAGTAACTGCTTGGAGAGAGGATAGGACGGGAGGCTTGCTATTTCACTGAACGCGTGTCATGATTCCACAGCCGTATGGAATTTAGGGGATGTGCTTTTTTTCTTTTTTCTTTTGAGGAAACTTACAATAGGACTGGATCCTAGTGCTGATATATTCAGAAAAAGTAAAGTTAGATAATTATGAAGCTACATGGCCTAGTGCCCATGCATTTGAGTTTTTCTGCTGATTTGTGTCATACCTTGGAGAATTCTGCTGATTGGAAATACTACAGAACTGCAGTTTTTTTTTCTTATGCTTTCATTTCATATGCAAGGTTGCTTACGATAGGAGAGTGCCACTGTGAAGATGAAGCCAGAAAAGTTGTCGAGAATATGCTTAATCAGGTCCATGTTGTTGGAGAAGGGTATGTCGCAGTTTTTCTTAATGCTCAGTTCAGTTGATCCTTTGCGAGTCTTTAGTTTGGTAGCTCTATTTTAAATGATTTTGCGCCTACTTGTGGCTAAATACGAGAGCAACATTCAATTGGGTAAATACTGTCTGAGATTATTTGCTACATATTCTCCTGTTAATGTGTTATAAAGTATTTGAGTTTATCATATATGGTTAACTCTCCCTGTATTCCCTATATGCTTTTTTGGCATTAGATTTGTACTGATCCAACGAGTTTCTTTTGCTCTCAACTACTTGTTGACAATGACCTGTCTTCTGTTTCAGCATCATAGGGTCAGCTCTCGTAAGTGGGGAGTGCCGATGGATTTCTGATGATATTCCATTTAATTTGGTCCAGCCTTGTAACACAGAAAGCCCAGGCTTATTTCAGGTATGAATTTATTGTTCTCTGTACACATGTCTTTCTTTAGAGGATGCTTATAGAAGTTTGTATTACTAAAGCTACCACCACGAATTCTCCAGAAAATAAGAATTATGTATAGACAGCGAAAAGACTAGTTAGTCTCAGGATTACTGTGTGTCGATAAGTGCACATGGGTTATTAAGAACACGTGGGCATATAACTCATGTGTGTTCTTTCTATCCAGACTTTCTTTTTATTTATTGCAGAAAATAAGGAGTTTCCTTATTTTAACAGAGGAAGGTTACCTTCTTGTAGGGCTATACTTGGTGGCAACATCAGTTCCTGAGCGGGATAAAGGTTATTCATCTTCTCTTATTTCCAACGTTCAGTATTAAGCCAGTTGGGGCGAACTTTATTAATGATTAACTAAACTTTGATTAGTCACTGAAAAATATACATCATTAACAGACTATCGCAGTAGTACCTATCCCGGCACTTGGTGTGGCACAGTTCGGCTCAACGCAAAAGGTTAGTGCATATAGATTTCGCTAGTGGAACCCCTAGAATTATCCATTATGAAACATCTTTTTCATGATATCAATATATTGTTGCTTCGTGATATCATCAGTTCGCTCTAAAAAGAACTGTTTGCATGAGTTTTTCTGAAGCTGCTATATTTGACTCATGCCAATTCTTGAGAACGAAATATTTCTTGTTTGGACTGGTATAGCTATGTTAGTTAGTGAACTTGTGGGATGCTATTAGCTATATGTTATCTAAACTTACTCCGTAGCATAAATATATTATATCATTATTCATCAGGACATAAGAATTGCATACCTTGTAATGAAATGCGATTTTTTTTACATTCTTCAGGTATCTGAGAGCTTAGAATTTCTGGACCATGTTAAAGGCACAATTTCTAGAAGGGAAAGAATTTTATGGGATCCTTCAACCAAACATAATCATGGAGTTGCTTTCCCTCATGGTAGTCAATTTCAACTCAATTCTGTGAGCACAAATGGGCGTATGCGTATCAAGGCAGACTCAGAAAACAATGAACTTCTTGAAAACACAGTAAGCATAGAATCTCTGGGGAGTTTAGTAAGTACTTCAAGCAATTTCTCTCCGAGCTCGTCAAATGGTTTCACCTCCTACGGAAGTTGTAACGGTCGGAATCCTACTCACATAGTGGCCATGCCAGTGAACTCCAAGTCAATAAATGCGGTCAGAGTCTTTCATAATGCCAGCAATTTGATGCAGCACAATAGTGGCTCAGTAAATCCATTACAGATTCAATCTAGTAAACAGCCTGATTCTAGTTTAGCAAGTGCAACCACATCTTATTCCAGTTTGAACAATCTTCCTAGAATAGAGCATGAGCTGTCATGCAAACCTAACAAGTTAGGATATCACCTCCAAAGTGAAAAGTCATCAAGTCACCATAATTCATTCTCAGCTTGTTTTCCTGTGGGGGATGAGCTTAAGCCCATGTTATTTGACAACAGCGCCTCTCTTGTTGGAAGTAACCCAATGCAAGAGGCCGATACTACTGGATTTACTTCACAGGCTAATTGTGCAGTCTATGCATTGCCGAATCAAATATTGGAAGAAACAGCTGCAGGGATGGTAAACACTGGCAGAAAAGGAGAAAATGGAGATACCAGCTTGCTAGAGAGTTCGGTATTCGATCCCCTCATGCATGATTGGTGGGATAACAATGTTCTGCTAGCAGGAAACATTCCTCATTTTAGAGCCGCTACCACAGTCTCTGTTACAGAGCAAGCAAATAGTGATCCATTATCAGTTGAAGGGAGCGGGCTGTTTTCAGAATCTATCCTTGAAAAACTGCTTGGTGCTAGCGGCAATGTTAATACGGATACAATATGTGGCCCTGTTGTGGCTAGCACTGATCCACTATCTAATTATTTCCCAGGCTGTGAATTACCAGGTTACACCCTCCAAGACTCTTACTCAGTGAGCAAGGAACAAGTACCATCATTGAACTTCCCTTCCAGTAGCTACACATCTGAAAATGTGCCAAATGGAGCATCAAAGACAATCCCAGTGTCCCTGGCCAATTTATCTATGGATGACTGTTGCAGTCTGAACACTGCAAATTCCAAGGTTGGACAGGTGACAAATCCTGAGGGCGTAAAGGTTATAAAGAAAAGAGCTAGACCAGGTGAGAGCATACGACCAAGGCCAAAGGACCGGCAGCAGATACAAGATCGTGTCAAGGAATTGCGTGAGATAGTCCCGAACAGTGCAAAGGTATACTTATTGATCACAACATGTTTCTTTATGTTTAGGCTAATAGAAAATAATTGAGCTATTATTGTACACAACAGTGTAGCATCGATGCTTTGTTGGACCGAACGATCAAGCATATGATCTTTCTACAAGGTGTAACTAAGTACGCAGAGAAAATTAAACAGGCTGATGAACCTAAGGTATGTCATCCTGCTGATGAGAGCATATAAGCCATCTAGAACTTCAAGAATTCTTGTTAGACTTTCTTGTACTGATTGTACATTCATGTGATTATGTGAAGATGATAAGCAAGGATACTGGTGCCATCTTGAAAGATAATTCAAGTGGCGTTGTCTTGAAAGATAACTCCAGTGCTGCCAGCAACGGTGGTGCCACGTGGGCCTATGAGGTTGCCGGACAGACTATGGTTTGCCCAATAATCGTCGAGGATCTTGCACCACCTGGTCAGATGCTTGTGGAGGTATGGTTTAGAGGGGGTATACTGTTTTCTTTTTCTCCGGTGCAGAAATTAAAAAATCATCATTGCTGATTAACAGATGCTATGTGAGCAACGTGGATTTTTCCTAGAGATAGCAGACACCATACGTGGATTTGGACTGACAATCTTGAAGGGTCTGATGGAGCTCCGTGATGGCAAGATAATGGCACGATTTCTTGTCGAGGTAGAGAAGAAGTATTTGTTGGACACATTGTTTTCTTGGTTGCGTTGTTATATCTTTTTAACATTATATGGCGGCTCCCGGTGTTGCAGGCAAACAAGAACGTGACTAGGATGGACATATTTTTGTCACTTGTTCAGTTACTAGAACATAATAGCCTCAATAGATCTTCTGACCAGCTAGCAAAGGTTATTAGCAGCGGGGTTCCATCTTTCGTGGAGCATCAGCAATCTCCAATGTTGATTCCGGTTGGCGTTGCTGAGAGATGACAAGGAACACAAAATTTGGAGAAGATAATAGTAGGGGATAACAATTGGAAACATTAAGAGTGCTGATGCTTGATGTTAACTGTCAGGTGTTGTTAGGATCATAGGAGTGACAAGCGTACAGTGTAGCGAATGTGCATTACGTTATGAATAAAACTTCTACTTTTCTGTTTTGAATTATATGTAGGTACAAGTGTTTTCTTTATCAGCGCCAATTTAGTTCTTGTTTGTAACTGGAACGCTTGCGTGAATGTATTGTGTTGTGTGTAGTGATGACTGAATTTTTCGAAAAAAAAAGTGACCTGTGGAGAATCTGTTATCTTTGCTCACTTTCTCTGTTTCAGGTATGTTGTGAATTTTAGAGGCTAACTTGTCTCAGCCTAAAGCTTCACCTTCCTATCCTTTGCGCCTAGCCGCCTACTCCGTGCTATCCACTCAAGTCCTTGGGATTTTTTGCTTCTTTAAGAGAACATCTTCGTGAATCATTGCTAGCATTTCAAGATCCAAGTGCTAGCCAACTATTGTTACCTTTTGGAGGCTGTACGTCTCCTAGATAATAGGTGTGACTTGAAACCTTCATGGTGATTATGAAACTTATCAAGGCGGTAGATCGTCTACTTATGCGCCATATACGCATATATACCTTTTGAAGTTTAATGTCATGTTTTCAATGTTATCTCCAATTTTGTTTGGACTAAACTACTAATAATTGTCGGAAGGGTTACCTAAAAAAAAATTGTCGGAAGGCATAACCCCTCATTTTGCTTCGTTTACTTTCAGATATTTTTTGATCCATGAAAAAATACATCGTGAAGTTTCAAGATGTGCCCAAGACAGCCGAGGGTCCTGCCGTAACCTTCGGTGCCCCCCAGAGCTAGGTTGCGCCCAAGGGTGTGTGACCCAATGGAATTTTTCTCGGGGTTATTTGGGATTTTTCAGAGTGATGGATCTGTCGGGTATAAAGCGATGTCATACGAAGAAACATAAACATAGAACTCCCGTCAAGGTTAGATCCACATGTCTTCGGACAGTGTGGCAAAATAATACCCCCTCTGATCAATATTATTTATCGCTAAATTGGATGTACCTATATACTTTTAATGCTACATACATCCAATTCAACTATGGTTAATATGGATCGAAGGGAATACAAACATATGCCGATGGAAAGTGTCAAAATTATTACTAACAGTTGTCTTGGATGTATATGCACAAGCCCAGCCAAATGCAACCTGTCTACAACGGTAAGAAGTTCCATCAGACTATCAGAGGCAAATGCTAAATGCCGCTCTAGTGCAGCACGCTCGCGTCGCCTGAAGCCACATATTTGTTGGGCCGGGTCCATTTCATCTTTAATTTTGTATTTCTGTTTTTGTTTCCTTCTTTCTGTTTTCAGATTTTTGTTTTTTATTTTTTCTTTCCTTTTTCCTATTTTACAGTTTAGAATTTGATAAAAATTTGTTCACGATTTTAAAAAATATTCATGTTTTTTACAAATGTGTTCATTTTTTTGAAAAATGTTTACGTTTCTAAAAATTCTTTATGATTTTCTAAAATTGGTTCATGATTTAAAATGTTTATGTTTTTTCGGAAAAATGTTCCTGTTTTTAAAATCTAGTTCATGATTTTCGAATTTGGTTCGTGACGTTCAAAATTCGTTCATGCTTTTTCAAATTCCGTTCATGATTTTTGAAATTGGTTCACGATTTTTGAAAAATGTTTGTCACTTTCGAAAAAACTTGTTCATGATTTCTCGAACTTGGTTCATGATTTTTTAAAATATGTTCAATTTTTTGAAAATTCGTTTTTTTAATGTTGTTTAGATTTAAAAATTATTTGGATTTGAAATTCATTCATATTCAAAAATATACAAAGTTGAAAAAACTAAAAAAATAAAAAAAATATAAAAAGAAAACAAAGTACCTACATAGCAGCGAAGGAGCCTGTGGAAATGGGTTCACTGCAGGCGGCGGGAGCCGAACCTACCGCGTGAAGCGGAAGCCGTTATCTATATTTACTAGACCATAAAAGCGTGCTTTACCGCGCCCGTCTATCTCTTTGAGATGATGATAATAATAACAAAGATAATGATAATAATATGTGTGAAAATAGAAACACCTAAAGAATTATGTACTCAATTTCACAGAATTTGATGCAATCGGGTAAAAAATAGCAATATGTTCTAACTGGAAAACGTTTTGATTTTTAAATCTGGAGTTCAACTGGGCTACATTGATGCTACATTTAGTTTCTTGTCGTGTTTACAACAATACTATTGAAAAACGAGGAACGAGCATACTATGATGTCGCTATCATATAAAACAGACTAACAGGCTCGTAGCTATCGCTTTTCTTACTTCATCTACTCCTCTTTGTAACCCTTCTCAAAAGCTCCGAGGGAAGATGACTTCAGTTCCTTCCACCACTCGTACACATGCCTAGCTTGTTCACTCTGTCAGCAACCTGCATAGAGCTTCCATGGCCTCCTCAGTTTGCTTCATTGCCTTGTCAAGTCTATTGCTTACTCAAAGGGCTACTCCAGAACATGGATGTATTGTTTCAAAAAGATAAGCACAGTGATATAAGATGAACTATGTGGTAAAGATACATAAGATGAGTAGCGAATACTTTGGACAAGAAAATATCACCTATAGCAAAAACAATATAAAAACATACACATGCATTTCTGTATAGTTCTTGAGTGGCAAACTGCAATTTGGTCAGACAAAGTTACCAACACCATAGTTTCCAAAGACAGTACACATTATTATGCCAATATAAATCTTCGTGTCAGCATTGGTACATGACGAGTTTGCGGACGACTAGATATCAGAATGCTTAAAATCAACACAAACTGCAAATAGTAGTCTGAAAATGGAAATGATTACTTATAACTGGGTATGTTTTAACAAGACTATCCTTATTGATTTGACGGCATCTTGTACATTCTTATGTCATCCAAATAACAGTTTAACCCCTTTTTCTTACATGGTGGAATTATTTCCAGTGTAATAGAAAAAAGAAGAGAGAGTGGGAGACAAAGCTAATAGGTTTGCAGCTTCTTGAGCTACCAAAACTGCTCCCCAAATAGCTTGATCCCCTAAAATCGCAACGTGAAGCATTGTACTATTCTCTAATTTGATGAATATGCTAATCCATATGGTTGATTTAAAAAGGCAAACGATGATAACTTCTGTTCTCACTGGCTAAACCCTGAATACGTTACCTCTAAAAGCTAAAGATTACTTTAAAAAACTTTATTTATTACAAAATTTAGTACTGACATAATACATGAAAATCATAGTATTTTTAAATGTGGAGAGCGAGAAATACCAGATTGCTTGGTATTTGTAAGATGCCCAACAAATAAATTGTTGCACATCAAGTTCTGTTAGAGGCTCATGTTAGAAGTTGAAAACTCCATAGTGTCGCCTTGGTTCCTGCATAATGCAATTATGATACGAAGTAGTAGAGAACATGAAGTCTAAAGAACTGGACAAAGAGCTTAATATAGCCTCCAAAGGAATAAAATAATTGGATAATTGGTAAAAAAATGAGTCATAGAAACTCAACCATCTTGTTGTCACAAGCTGACAATCATCAAACTGAGAACGCTAGTTGGCATTGCTGTCATGGTTGTATTAAATAAAAATAAGAGTATGCTAACGAGACTTTTATTAAGGCTGCTGAAAGTTATAACCAATATCATTGAGCAAAACTAATCAACAATAACAACACGAGTAAAACATGAGCTACATCACCAACAGATGGCAAAGCTAATGGACCAACAAGAACGTGTAATTACCTGATCATGTATGCTATTATAAGTGAACTATGCACATCTTTATAATCGAAGCTAGTCCCTCTTGGAACCCACATGACCCATCCAAAATGTAGAATAAACATATTTATCAGTTGTCCTTGCGTGAATTAGTTGATCATCCTCATGAGAAATACTTGCCTCCAGTACTCAATGAATCAACATCAATCTGTATTATCACAGAACCTTGGGTTTAAATTCACCATCTTGAATGCCGTAATAACATGGCATATAAACAACGCCTCCCAGTTTTCAGTCCAACAACATCTACCCAAATTGAATCCTTAGTGCAGGAATTTTTGGATCGAGATAGAGTTATGAGTACCATTGATTGAGTTGAACGCTGCCGATCTGGTAACTAGGAAGTCAATCGATAGAAAAATATCAAGCTAGAGTATGGTGGCTTGTATGTTGTAGTGATCAACAGGCCAGCAAGGATGGGCAGTCGACATGGCATTGGTATTTTTTCAAGAGCATCATGTTATATGGAACTACAGATCTATTATTAAGCTTAAAACCATTTTTATAAACATACCGCCCAACATCACGGCGTCTATAAACTGGAAAACCTTGTTGATCGATTGAAGTCTCATTTTGAAAAGGCTTGGGATAATGTTTTGAACAAGAACCTTTTTTCATGCACGGGCATTTGTCATTCATACTATCACATGGACCATGCATCATGAATTCTTGTACAAGGGCATATCCTAGTGGACGAGTGGAAATGCCAGAAATTTCTACACTAATGTAAGAGTCAATAATGGAATGTGTATCAATTTTGTTTTTGTTTTTTAGCCATGTGAGGCAGTGTACGTGTGGTAGGCCTCTCTTTTGGAATTCAGTACTGTGCAGGACTGCAAGATAGGAAAAAAATATTACTATGAGTAGCAAACCAATATAATTGTTTTATTTTTTTGTAGGGTAAAGAATAGTACCTACCACTACGGGTCCAAAAACTGTGCCCCTCTTAATATCATCTATCAGTTCACCTTGTTTCATTTTGTATACCCTATTAACAATGTCCGGACGGTCTGATGGGTATTGTCCAGGTTCGAAACGTAATGCTTCATAAATTTCTGACCACTTAGAATTGCAAGTAAAAGTAGTGAATGTGTCAGGACCACCGTGGACTCGGCAAATTGCCATGGCATCCTGATAGTGTTGAACATAGTATCTCATACCACCAGTAAAGGAACCTGGCAAAACAGTTTTACGCCCTATTATCTCTCCATCAATACAGCCCTGACCTACAGCATCACTAATGGTTTGGAAATTTTCAGATCTCAATTCATCCTATTTGCGAACAATAAACCACAGCCAATTCTCTTCTAAGCATGCATAGCAGTCGACTTGTAGTTGTGAAGTTGCCCTTACACAACATAAATATGGGTTGTACTGACCAGGTCTGTAATGGCAACAATATGCCTAATAATCTAACATTGTAATTGTGTTGCGAGTTTTGGAAGGCAGTTTATGAGCACCAGTGTATTGAATGCCTAAATGGAACCCAACATCACCATGAGGAAACAATAGTGGATATTGTAAGGGCATAAGTGCAGGATGTAAATTGGAGACATATGTTAAGCCATGGTCCTTGTCATGTACAATAATATCACGTTTGAAAGTATCAGTTGTAAGATCACCAACAATTAGCAATGCAACGTCATTAGATGTGGGTAAATTGTACTGGACATCACTATCAGATCGTGGAGCCAATATTCTTATGGCAATGCGTTCATTAGGTGTGTCCTTTAGTCTGTCTCTAGCAGTCCTAAAAGTTTTGACCAGTGAATTGACGTTGTCCAGCATATCTAAAAGTTTCTTAACTATGTCTCGATCTAAGTGACCATCAACATCACCATCATCACACAAAGCACGAATTCTATGTTCAATCTCATTGTCCGTGTCATGGATATATAATTGGGCAAATTTGGGGTTTTTACCACTTGCAGGTGTTAATGTGCCCATTTTATGTGATAGTTGGCCACTTATCCGGAAAACATATGGACCATGGCCGTCATTGATGCTTATGTCAATTTTAGCTCCTAATGATGTGAAATTGAAGAGGCGTCTTATGTGGTTCATAAACTCGCGACTTTCTTGACCACCATTGAACCGCATCAATCATCCAAGAACTGGCGGAGGTGGCTGAAAGGGTTCGATATGCACACGGCCGCCACTGCAGCACCGATTAAATTCAACTCGCTTCTTTTCCCAGCTATAACCCTTTTGGACGTGTTCCTTCCACCAGAAAGCGGCACCAAAGTGTCGGCATCTAAAACACGGACCTCCAAAATTTGAGCGGCCACGGAAAGTAGCTAGAGTAAATGGCATCTAAAACACGGACCCACCGACTTGTCCTTTGCTAAGAAAGGATTGGGCCACTTGCTGCAATTGTTCGTTGTCTTTATTACTTGCACTTTGTTTTGTTGCTTTATCAGAAAACCACTAAAAAATCGTTTGCTAAGTATTTACAGAGAGTTCCTACTCCATACCACTAGTAAACACCTTCTGCTCCTCGTTAGGATCGACACTCCTATTTATCGAAAGTACTACGATATACCCCCTATACTTGTGGGTCATCAAGACTATTTTCTGGCGCCGTTGCCGGGGAGTGAAGCGCTATTAAAGAGTGGAACTGGTAAAGGAAACTTCTACTATGAGTATTGCTTTTTGTTTCTGTTTGTTACTTTGTTTCCAATATGGATAACCCACTTGGTTTTCTGTTTGGGAAAACTACTACCACTGTTAGGGTAGTAGATGAATCATCACCTATTGAGATAGATCCTTTTAAGATTACAAGTATTGTTGATCGTGTTATGGATAATTATTATTTAGGGGATGGAACTGTTCATCCTGGTGATGACTTGCTTTTTATCCATGAATTATGCGGGTTGTTTAAGTGTGCATGTATCACAACTGAACAGGTGAAGAAGAAGTTACTCTCTATATCCTTGAAAGGGAGAGCTGAAGAATGGTATAAGCTGCTGAAGAATGGACAATCCATGGAATGGGAGAAAATGACACCTCTCTTTTATTCTAAATTCTATCCTCCCAGTGAGATTCGTAAGGATAGAAATATGATATATAACTTTTGTCCTCGTGATGGAGAAAGTACAACTCAAGCTTGGGGGAGATTGAAGTTACTAATGCTTAAATGTCCTACTCATGAACTCCCTAACAATATTATTATCAATAACTTTTATGCTAGGCTTTCTCTTCATGATAAAGATTTACTAGATGCTTCTTGTGCTGGATCATTCACACGTATGAAGGAAGAACCTAAATGGGATCTACTAGACCGTATTCAAGAGAACACTGAAGCTTGGGAGAATGACAAAGGAAGAAAGTCAGGTATAAACTATGATTATGAATGCATAAAATCTTTTATGGGAACTGATGACTTCCGTGATATTAGCAATGAGTTTGGTCTTGATTCCCAAAGTATTGCCAACTGTTTTAAGGCCTTTGCCTCTTACATAGAAATTCCCAAAAAGAAGTGGAATAAGTACCATGCACCTTATAAAGATGTTGTTAGTCATGTTCCTGTAAGAAGTACTGAAGTTTGTACTACTAGTCATATTGTGCCTGAACCTTATGTTGAGAAAGTTCCCTTCCCAGCTAAGGTAAAAGAGTATTCTATGATTATTAGTGCAAATAACAAAGGTACTAAGAAAACTGTGGAACCTGATGAGCAAATGAATATTGAACCTGTGGTAGCTATTGTGAAATATCTTGACGCTAGAAATATAGAGGATGAGCACATTGTCTTCTGTGAAGACACTTCTAATATTATTTCTCATCCTAGTAAGGCTAGAAAAGCTAGTGTTCCTATGATTTCTGTTAAAATTAGTGACCATTGCTATTATGGTTTATGTGATATTGGTGCTAGTTCTAGTTTTATTCCTTATGAGCTTTACAGGGAAATTATGCATGAAATTGATCCTTGTGAGATTGAGGACATTGATGTGGTTATTCACCTTGCTAATAAGGAAACCATTTGCCCCATTGGTATTGTAAGAGATGTGGAGGTTCTCTGTGGTAAGATTAAGTATCCTGCTGATTTTCTAGTACTTAATTCAGCAGCTAGTAAAAATTGCCCTATCATTTTTGGTAGACCTTTCTTGAACACTTGTGGAGCTATTATAGATTGTAAGAAGGATAAAGTTTTAAATAAGCTTGATGGAGATTCTTATGAGTTTAACTTTTCCAAATTTGCTAAAGCTCCTTGTGAAAATAGTTTGCCTAACGAAGATTTCAGGATGGAACAACTTGCTTCTATTGATCCGGTTTATGACCTTGGACCTCTTTTTGGTGATTGTAAGTATGCTCATTCTGATGATAAAGTTGTTGCCAGTGACAGTTATATTGTCAACTTTATTCAAAGTGCTACTGGAAGTTATTATGAGAGAGGGAAACATGGTTTTATGCATCTCAATAATGTTAAGTTTCCCCATTTTATTTTGAAAGCTTTGAAGTTGCATTCGTTTTGTCTTCCCATGCTGGTGGCTTTTTGTTTCAACAATTTGTTTTCTCATGATACCCCCATGCATAGGAAGTGGGTTAGACTCAAATGTGTTGGTTATTTGCTTCTTGATGCTCTTTTTCACTTCAAATATATATCTCCTTTGTGAGCATCTTTGAAACTTTCAAGTCTAACTTAAAGGCATTAAAGAAAAGTACTTGTTGGGAGATAACCCAAGAGTTTGGTTGAGTCTTGGAAGTTATTACCCCAGTAATAACCGCTCCTTATCCTTTTTGTTTTGTTTTTTGTGTCAAGTTCAACTACTTTTGAGAAGTGGAGGAGTTGTGAAAAGTGGCTGTCCTGGGACAGAATTTTGTGATGTATTGTAAAAATTCATGAGGGAGCTCAGTACTTCGGATGGAGCTGTATTTTTCTGAGCTTGTTCTCCAGGTTGTTCCCAACTTTCATCAGCTTTTCACTTTTTGATTTGAGCAACAGAAGGTTTTCAAAAAAAATCAATCTTTACCTGCTGGTCTGTTTTGATAGATTTTTGTTATCATTTGCATTTGCCTCTTATAGAAGCCTTTGTTTTGATGGATTTTAGTTGAAGTGTGAACCTAAAGGTTTATTTTTTTTGCCTACACTAATGTTGCCATTGAAGTTTGTGTTTTACCTTGTGAAGAAAGGAATTTCCAGGAGAAGGAGGAAAGGAATCTACAGAGTTCGTCTTTGAATAGGTAAAAGTGGTGAAAACAGAAGGTTCGTGAAAACCAAATCTTTTTATATTTTTGATGTTTTTAATACATAAGGCAGGTTACGAGACGAAACAGAGGAGGAAACAAAGTCCAGGGTAGCCTCACCCACCCCAGGCGCGGGCCCCAGCTGGTCGCGCCTGGAGGGGGTGTGAGCGCCCGAGCTCCGTCTCCGCCTCATTTCGTATCAGCACCATCCTTATGCATTGAAACTTCGTAATATATAACCCCCCGGATCCCCCGAGGTTCGTGCATCGTGTTCTTGTTGTGTCTTCGTTTTAATCTGTTTCTGTTAGGAAATCTTCTCAAGTTTAGAGCACCATGGTCTCCGCCAACGACAAAGGCAAGAAGCCCGTGGAGGAGATAAAATTTAAAGAACAAACCGCCACAGGGACAAGGGCAAGGAAACCTATTTTTGTAGGAGAAATTAACACTGGACGTGCTTTTTCTCATAACATGCAGGGGATCATATCCTCCGTTCCAGACTTCAGATCCTGCCCTGAGGCAGTGGAAGCCCTTCGAACCACTAACGAGTTTTGCGATAAGTACCATGCTTTGAGGATGAAGGTGGATATGCTTCAAGAGGAGAATAATAGTATTCGTAAGATGCTAGAGGATCTTCTAACCCTAAACAAGGGAACACCACCACCGCCGAAGGAGTAATTCGTCATCAGGTTTGGCATCCCCTTGGCTTGTTCCAAGCTTGGGGGGAGTGCCGCAGTATCACCATCATTATCTTTTATCTTTTACCTTTTTAGTGGATTCATATCTTTGGTAGAGCGGTTATCTTATAGTTTGGTTTGCATGTGGAAGTATCTTTCCTTTAGTCTATGTATCCCTCGGTGTGAGTGCCTTTATGGAATATTAATGAGAAGTTTCATCTTTTACTTTTTGCACTTCTTATTTTAGTTTGCAATCTCTATTATATGATTGATCTTGTTGATCAGTATTGGCATCACTTTGGGAGCATCCAGTAAATCTAAATTGGTTTTGGCAAAACCGAGCTCTGGTCAGTAGCAACACTTTTTGAGGTTTGAAAGGAAAAGAGAAAAGCTTACAGGTATTTTGTATCATTTATTTTCTTTCTTGATTGGCTCATAAGCTTAGTATTCTTTATTTAAGATCTTTTGTGTCTTCAAGGAAGATTGCATGTTTGGCTTTATCACTTGTATGTTTGCTTGTTTTTTTCAACTCTTCTGCTTGCTACTCAGCCTTGCTAGCCAAAAACCTATTTTGAGAAGGTACACTTCTCATGCATCCAATCCCTTTGAACAAAAGCTTGTGCCATTTGTGTCCACCATATCTACCTATTAGCATTATTGCTATTCCAAGCAAATTCTCATGCTTCATCTATCTTTCGATTTAAAAAGTATTTTGTTATGTGAAAACTAGTTAGTAAAGCTCTCACGAACTTGATGGCACACCTTATTTTCTTGCCCCTAATAGACTTGAACCATTGTGTCATATAAGTTGTATATGCTTGCATCTATACGTTGGAATTAGTAGAACCGTGCTGTCACGGGGAACGCTTTCAACATTGCACCTGTACGTTGTACATAGTTGATATCATGCTCTTTTGCGGATGTCGACGGTGTGAAATAAAGAGGGAACTTGTAAGTCCATGGAGTGATATATGTGTGTTAGAGAAACGCCTGGGCCTCTAGCCTAAGCCATGCCTAATCATGGTGGAAACTTGCAGCATAACCATAGTGAGCATTCTGTGAAGCATCCTCAATAAAAAGCTATGCACATAGTAAATAAAAAGACCACTGAGATGCTCATTGTCTGCTTGCCTTGTCATTTTGGTTATGGGAAAGCTCATGTACCATGTGCAAGGGGTACCCCGTTGGCGGTTCTTTATGATACACATGTACTTATAATGACAATAACTTACCGGTGACCAAAGTTGAGTAGGATGAGGAGCGACCCTCGTAGTCAAGGGACATGAGATTGCCAACTTATATTTCGTCAAGCATATACTCCATCCTTGTTCACTTTAACCTTAATCATCTCAAGATGCCTATGATAGGGGCAATGATGGCTCAAAGCTAGTAAGTACCATAATCTTTTGGAAGCTCTTTATGACTTGAAATCCCTGCTTCCCTCTATGAAGGGACCTTTCTCCTATTTTCTAAGATGAGTCAGTAAACCTATTTCCTCTCTATCGTCAGCAAGCATTTGAGTTGTTGTGTTGCAAGCATTTATATGGTGATTTATTTAATCATGTTCTTTATCTTCTTTGTTTGCACAAGACTCTTATCTATTAAGTATTACTTTGAAAGCCTTCTTTCCGAAAAACCTTTTTGAGCAAAGAATGCTCCTGTTGTGAAAACTTCTTCAAAAAGCTATTTGTGAAACTGTTTGCCAGCTGTTCTCTGACCAAGAACAAAGTTTGCCAATTCCAATTATGATTTGTCTTTATGCATCTCTATTGTACTCATGTACTTGTTGCAAGCTAAGTTATATAATGGTGAGTTGCTTTCTTCTATGAGTTGTGTAATGGTAAGTCTGATGCTTCTTGTCCATATTCTTTTATCGACACTTAACTCCATAAACCTGTGGACATGTTTACTGAGCTCAGTTTTCGCTTGGGGACAAGAGAAGGTCTAAGCTTGGGGGGAGTTGATACGTCCAATTTGTATCACCATTCTATATCATAATTTGCCTCTATTCATTGATATATGTCTTATTATGAGGTGTTACTTATGTCTTTTACTCTGTTTTTGCATGTTGGATGATTCTTGGAGGATGAACTGCCGGAGTCAGGTTTCTGATGGAAAAAGAGGTGTTTTGATGCAATTTTGCGAATATCAGAAAAATACCAGAAAAATATTGGAAAATTATATTTTCCCAGAAGACAAGGGAAACCGGAAGGGGAGGCGTAGCTAGGCCACATGGGGCCCACACCCCCTAGGCGCGGGTCCCCCTAGGCCACGCCAAGGGCAGGTGTGGCCCACCTGGCCATCTCCCGACTCCGCCCTCTCGCCTATATCTTCCTCATGGAACCCTAATACCAGGGGGCAACCATAGAAAGATTTCGGTCGCCTCTACGGGGCGGAAAACACCGAGAGAGAAAGAGATCTCTGGCAGACAGATTTCTGCCTGGGAAATTCCTTCCTGGAGAGGGGAGATCGTCGCCATCAACACCATCATCAAGCTAGACTTCATCGCGATCATCATCATCCACACCATCATCTCCACCAGCACCATCATCACCACTTCATCCCGCTGTAACAATTGTGTTGGATATTGCTTGAGTTCTTAGGGGAAACTTTCCCGGTGTTGATTACTATTGTAGTTGATTCTTGTGAGTGGAACCATTGGATTATTGTTTATGTTCAGATTGTTATCCATCACCATATCATCTTTGAGCTTGATCCATATGATGTCTTGTGAGTAGTTTGTTTAGTTATTGAGGACATGGGAGAAGTCATGTTGTTAGTAGTGGATTTGTGTTGAGATATTATTCAATGGTTTAGTATTTAAGTTGTGGTGCTATTATTCTAGTGGTGTCATGTGAACGTCGACTACATGATACTTCACCATTTATGGGCCTAGGGGAATGCATTGTGTATTTTTCTACTAATTATGGGGTTGCCGGAGTGACAGAAACCTGAACCCCCGTTAGGACACCTTTGCACAAGGGAGCGTAGGCTCAGAGTTTAAGGCTGTGGTTAGGTTTATATCTTAATTGCTTTCCTGTAGTTGCGGATGCTTGCAGGGGGTTTAATCACAAGTATGTATTAGTCCAAGTAAGTTTGGTGCATTAGCACAGGTTCACCCACACAACACTTACAACACCAAAGAAGAGTACTCAGCTATTTGAAGCGAAAGCACTTGACAGAATTCCCATGTGTCCTCGAGAACGTTTGGTCCTTATAAGTATTCCCACCAGCTTGTCCTTTGCTAAGAAAGGATTGGGCCACTTGCTGCAGTTGTTTGTTGTCTTTATTACTTGCACTTTGTTTTGTTGCTTTATCAGAAAACCACTAAAAATCTGTTTGCTAAGTATTTACAGAGAGTTCCTGCTCCATACCACTAGTCAACACCTTCTGCTCCTCGTTGGGATCGACACTCCTATTTATTAGAAGTACTATGATACACCCCCTATACTTGTGGGTCATCAATCATGTAGTTGACGTTCACATGACACCACTAGAAGAATAGCACCACAACTTAAATACTAAACCATTGAATAATATCTCAACACAAATCCACTACTAACAACATGACTTCTCCCATGTCCTCAAGAACTAAATGAACTACTCACAAGATATCATATGGATCAAGATCAAAGATGATATGGTGATGGATAACAATTTGAACATAAACAATAATCCAATGGTTCCACTCACAAGAATCAACTACAATAGTAATCAACACCGGAAAAGTTTCCCCTACGAACTATGCAAGTATTCAACACAATTGTTACAGCGGGATGGAGTGGTGATGATGGTGCTAGTGGAGATGATGGTGTGTATGATGATGATGATGATCCCGATGAAGTCTAACTTGATGATGGTGTTGATGGCGACGATCTCCCCTCTCCGGGAAGGAATTTGCCTAGAAGAAATCTGTCTGCTGGAGAGCTCTTTCTCTCTCGGTTTTTTCGGCCCCGCAGAGGTGGCAGAATCTTTCTGTGGTTGCTCCCCGTGTTTTAGGGTTTCGAGGTGAAGGTACAAGCGAGAGGGCGGAGCCAAAGGTGGGTCAGGTGGGACACACCCCTTGTAAGCGCGGCCTAGGGTGGCCCGCGCCTGGGGGGTGTGGGTCCCCTATGGCCCATATCCACCTCCCCTTCTGCCTTTCTTCGTCTTCTGGGAAAATATGATTTTTCGTAGTTTTTTGGTATTTTTTCTAATCTTCACGAAATTGCATCAAAACACCCCTTTTCCATCAGAAACCTGACTCCGACAGTTCATCCTCCAAGAATAATCCAACATGCAAAAACAGATGAAAAGACATAATTTCTGATCTTCACGAAATATATCAATGAATAGAGGCAAATAATGATATAGAATGGTGATGCAAATTGGATGTATCAGAGCAATGAGAGCTGAAAGCTAAAAAGTACCATAATTTTTGGAAGCTCCTTTTGAGACTTGAAATCCCTACTTCCCCTTATGAAGGGCCTTTCTTACACCATTATATTGAGTCTCCACCTTCTATCCTTAGGCACCAATTAAGAGAGCATAGTTGCCAATCTTAGTTCTATGTGCATTGTCCCAAAACTTATTGATTAATGCATATTGTTGATATTACTTGTTCTTGTGCTATTTGTATCTAGTCACTCTTATGAACTTTGAAGGTGTCCTATGCATCTATTTGCTACTCCATAATGGACAAGCTGAATGCCACTATGCTATGTTTTCTGTATGTGAAACAAACAAACATTTTTCAATGCATTTTATTCATGATCTTTGTTTATAACCTTTCATGTTGCATGCATAGTTACTTTGTCCTACTGTTAGAACTTCATCTTTCATGCTCATGTTTAGAGTTCTTTAATCCCAACTTTCAATGCTTCCAAATGGTTTGATCTTGATTTTGATGGTGCATGTCACCTCAAAAATTATTCTTTTTATCACTTACCTACTCGAGGACGAGTCGGAGTTAAGCTTGGGGATGCTTGATACGTCGGAAACATATCTATAATTTTTGATGTTCCATGCTTATTTAGTATCTACTTTGCTTTGCTTTGTCTACACTTTGAGGTGTTTTTATATGTTTTCTGGTACTAACCTATTAACAAGATGCCACAGTGCCAGTTGCCTGTTTTCTTCTGTTTTTGGTTCCATAAAGGCAGAAAATCAATATTCTCGGAATTGGACGGGACAAAAGCCAAAGTCAATATTTTACCGTGGGGAACACGGAGCCAGAATACGAGATGGAGGGGAGCCACCATGGGGCCACATCCCCTGGCCGCGCGGCTAGGGTTAGCCCACACCTGGGGGGGGGGGGTGGCCGCCTTGGCTGCCCCCTTCCTCGCCTCTTCGCTTATAAAGACCCCCCGATGCAGAAACCCTAAGTACCCAATCAATATTCCACGAAACCGTCTGTAGCTGCCACCACCACCATCCCCTAATCAGGGGGATCTGAAGCTCTTCCCGGCACCCTGCCGAAGGGGAGATCATCCTGGAGGCCTTCTTATTCATCATGCCAGCCTCCAGTATGAAGTGTGAGTAGTTCCACCTTGGACAACAGGTCCATGTAGTAGCTAGATGGTTGTATCTCCTCCTTTGTGCTACCATGTTTAGATCTTGTGAGATCCGTTCATGATCAAGATCATCTATTTTGTAATCATGCATGTTATGTTTGCGGGGATCCGATGGATATTGAGATTACTATGTTAGATTGATTAATGGTTTTGTCTTATTGATTCTATCATGTCTGTGTTGTTTGTGATCTTGCATGCTCTCCGTTTTTAGTAGCTATCTTGGCCAAGTAGATGCTAGTGACTCCAAGAGGGGGTATTTATGCTTGGTAGTGGGTTCATGCCTATATTTAATCTAAGGGAAGTGACAGAAATCTCTAAGGTTATAGATGTGCTATTGCCACTAGGGAGAAAACAACGGTCTCTTGTTTATGGAACAAGTGGATTGTTTACCTTACACACTTTGCTTAAAGCAGTTGCAACTTTTGAAACCTATGCCTTTTCCAAATAAGAAACACAAGTCAAAGGAGGAAGAACACTATAATAAGTTTTGTGAGTGGATGAAATCTTTATTCTAGCAAATTCCTTTAACTGATGCTATTAAGTTGCCTCCTTATTCAAAGTATATGAAGGATATTGTCTCTAATAAAAGGAAGGTTCCTAATGAGGAAATTTCTACTTTGCTTGCTAATTATTCCTTCAATGGTAAGGTTCCAAAGAAACTTGGTGATCCAGGTATTCCAACTATTCCTTGCTCTATTAAAAATAATTATGTTAGAACTGCTTTGTGTGATTTGGGAGCTGGAGTTAGTGTTATGCCTTTTTCTCTCTACAAGAGACTCCAGCTAGAAAAGTTGATACCAACTGATATATCTTTGCAAATGGATGATAAGTCAACTACTATTCCTATTGGTATATGTGAGGATGTTTCTGTTCAAGTGGCTCATAATTGCTTGGTTTTAACTGATTTTGTCGTGCTTGAGATGCCTGAAGATGATAATATGTCTATTATTCTTGGTAGACCTTTTCTTAATACTGTAGGTGCTGTCATCAATTGTAATCAAGGAAAAGTAACTTTTAATATTAATGACAAATAGCATACTGTCTATTTCCCCAAGAAGATTGATAAGAGCTATTGCCTGAATTCCATTGAAAATATTGAGAGAATCAAAGTTGGAGAAATATATTGTCCCATTCCACAAGAAAGTTTTGAAACTATTATGATTGGGACTATTGCTATCAAGTTTGAGGTAACATAATCATTTAGTGAAATGCAAAGTTTTGTTTCATATAAGATTGTTTTGGTAACAAGACTTGATAAACCTTGTAACAAAGGGATTTTAATGAACAAAAAAATGCTTTCACAATGGTTATACTTGCTCACTTTTATTTTTCTCCTTTCTAGTCTTTGCTATTCTTCTTGTTAGTCTTAGTTAGTTGTTTGCTTGTTAGAGCGTCTTAAAACTTCTGTAGTTTTGGTTTGGTTTGCTTTTTTGCTTCTTCTAAAAAAAAAATTTCTGCGAGAAAATCAATTTTCATAACCTGAAAATTGGCCAAAAATAAAGTTTCCCGAAAAATTCCAGAAAATTCATATTAAAATTTTCCTCGAAAAAAGGGGCAGAGGGACACATGGAATGGCCCAGGGGGACACACCAGGCCAGCTCATCCCCTGGTGGCGCGGCCAGCCCCAGGGCGATCCTAGCCTGGATGGGGCCCACTTGTGGCCCTCCAAAGTCTCTCCTTCCAGCCATTTCTCTCTCTCTCTCTCTCCCGAAAAACACCGGAAAACTTTCTCAAGCTCGAGTTCCTGCTATTCTCGCTCCCGATTTTCGATCTCCTTGCTCAGCCCATCTTTGGTGCTGATTTTTGGAGGGATTGCTCCTTGGTATGTGCCTCCTCGATACGTCGGAAACGTATCTATAATTTTTGATGTTCCATGCTTGTTTAGTATCTACTTTGCTTTGCTTTGTCTACACTTTGATGTGTTTTTATATGTTTTCTGGTACTAACCTATTAACAAGATGCCACAGTGCCAGTTGCCTATTTTCTTCTGTTTTTGGTTCCAGAAAAGGAAGAAAATCAATATTCCCGGAATTGGATGGGACAAAAGCCAAAGTCAATATTTTACCGTGGGGAACACGGAGCCAGAGAACAAGATGGAGGGGATCCACCAGGGGGACACAACCCCTGGCCGCGTGGCTAGGCCTAGGCCCGCGCCTAGGGTGGTGCGGCCACCCTGGGTGCCCCTGCCTCGCCTCTTCGCCTATAAAGAGCCCCGATACCGAAACCCTAAGTACCTGATCAATCTTCCACGAAACAGTCTGTAGCCGCCACCACCATCGTCCCTAGATCGGGAGGGATCTGAAGCTCTTCCCGGCACCCTGCCGGAGGGGAGATCATCCTGGAGGCCTTCTTCTTCATCATGCCAGCCTCCGGTATGAAGCGTGAGTATTTCCACTTTGGACTATGGGTCCATGTAGTAGTTAGATGGTTGTGTCTCCTCCTTTGTGCTACCATGTTTAGATATTGTGAGCTCCGTTCATGATCAAGATCATCTATTTGTAATCATGCATGTTGTGTTTGCGGGGATCCAATGGATATTGAGATTACTATGTCAGATTGATTATTGGTTTTGTCTTATTGATTCTATCATTTCTGTTTTGTTTGTGATCTTGCATGCTCTCCGTTTCTAGTATCTATCTTGGCCAAGTAGATGCTAGTGACTCCAAGAGGGGGTATTTATGCTCGATAGTGGGTTCATGCCTCTATTTAATCTAAGGGAAGTGACATAAATCTCTATGGTTGTAGATGTGCTATTTCTACTAGGGAGAAAACAACGGTCTCTTGTTCATGGAACAAGTGGATTGTTTACCTTACACACTTTGGTTAAAGCAGTTATCCATTTTTTGTAACTTAATACTGTAGGGGGTTCGGATGATAACCTGAAGGTGGATTACTAGTCATAGATGCAGTTGGATGGCAGTCTATGTATCTTGTTGTATTGCCCAATCAAATCTCATAAGATCATGAATGTCTAGTATTGCATTGTTATGCCTTGCTTAGTCCTATCAATTGCCCTACTGTAATTTGTTTACCTGACATTGCCATGTTTGTTTATCTTAAGGAGAACACCTCTAGTGAACTATGGACCCGGTCCAATCTTTACCATTGATACATCTTCCATTGTTACTGTTTAATTTCTGGAAACCACCATTACCTTCTACACCATATAGTTAATGCTTTGATTTCAGCAAATCGGTGAGATTGACAACCTCATTGTTCATTGGGGCAAAGTCTTGAGTTTGTGTTGTGCAGGTTTCCAGTTGCTTGCAACACCTTTGAGTCATTTCCTTCCTCCTACTGGTTCGATAACCTTGGTTTCTTACTGAGGGAAGAACTTGCTGCTGTAGTCATCATACCTTCCTCTTGGGGTCTCCCAACGAAGCTCTACAGTGATCTGAGCCGCATCAAGCTTTTTCTGGCACCGTTGCTGGGGAGGCTAAGGACGACTTCACAAGGGGAGTCCTTCACAACCTTTCTCTTTACTTTGTTTTTGTTTTTCTTAGTTTCTTTTGCTTGGTTTTGTTTGCATCTTTTTTATCAAAAACTCCAAAAAAAAATAGTTTAGTTTGGTTTGCTTTCTCTTATAAAAAACACACAAAAATTAGTTCATGCTCTAGTTGCTACCATGTACGGTTTTGGTCCAATCCCTGTGTCCACTATGGAAAGGATCTTTACTTTCAAGCAAGAAAGTGAAGAGAGTTTCAAAGAAGCTTGGTCTAGAATCTCTGATTTACAAAGGAAAACTGAGCCTAAGATGAGTCTTAGCTTGGTTATTAATAGTTTCTACCATGGTCTTGCTCTTTGTTATAGATATGCTTTGGATGTTGTAGGTGAAAAAGATATTTTTTGATGTACTGAGGATGAAGCTTTGGATGCCATAAAGAAGTTGATTATAATTTATAATATGCCTAGAAAGTCTGATTCTTCCTTTATAAACATCTATGCTAGGTTGAACACTCTTGAGACCCATACAGTTGCTTTGAAAAATTGCTATAACATGCTTAGAGAGCACCATGATTATGTTCCAATAAATCCTGAGCCTTCAAAATGGCTTCCTACAATTAAAGTTGCTATAAATAGTCAAACTTTTGATGCTCGTTGTGATATCATGTCTGAGTTTTGCCTTATGCCTAAAGATATCTATGAGTCTTTGAATCTTTGGGGACTTTTAGAGGGAGGAGAAGAAATATCTCTTACCAATAATGCAACTTTATTACCCATTGGAATAACTGAAGGTGTGTTTACAAAAATCTCAAGGAAAGTGGTGTCTACTGATTATCTTGTTATTGAATGTGTAGGAAAAGGACAAATTATACTTGGAAGATCCCTGCTGAAACACCTTGGAGCAATAATAGATGTGGGAAAAGGTATTATGCATTTTGATTCTCCAATAAGCAATCATATATTCCCTAAAGAGAAGAAGAGAGGTAAGAAAGGTAGGAGCAAGAGAGTTGGTGTTAATGCTTCTTCATTTGAAAATACTTGATTCTTGCTTCTTGTGCCTAACTTAAAGGCGTTAAAGGAAAGTACTTATTGGGAGATAACCCAAAAGTTTTCTTTAGTCTTGGAAGTTATTACCCTCTGTAATGACCTCTCCTTATCCTTTTTATTTTCTTTTTGTGCCAAGAGTAACCTCTAATGAGAGGGAAGTAAGATTTGGGGAGTTGTTGTCCCGAAACAGATTTTTGTGCTCCACCGTAAAAATTCATGTAAAATCTCTGTAAGTTGGATTGAGTTGATTTTTTTTGAATAAATCCCCTAGTATGGTAGCCACATGTTTTTAGTTCAATACTTTTTGATTTGAGCAACATAAGGTCTTTGAAAAATCAGTTTCTACCTGCTGGTCTGTTTTGACAGATTTCTGCCATTATTTGCATTGGCTTCTTATTGATTCCTTTTTGGGTTCTTTTTAGGAAATTGAGATTTTTGAGGGAATTGCTACAGTAGATTGTGTTTTTAGTGAAAGTTTTTCTGTTCCAAAACTAAAATCCAAAGGTCTATTATCTTTTGAATACACTAATTTTGCTAATGAAGATTGTGTGAAGTTTTGTATGAAGGAAAATTGTCAGGTGTAGAGAAAGAATGATGTAATAAGATGAAGAATGGACAAAATCTCAAGCTTGGGGATGCCACCCCGTGTCACTCCAAGAAATATTCAAGAGGTCCAAGCGTCAAAGCTTGGGGATGCCCAAGGCATCCCCTTCTTCATCAATAAAAATCTCAGGTCTTTCTAGACACTTCGTTTTTATTGTTTCATGCACTGTTGTGTTGTTCTTGGAGCGTCTTAGATTTCGTTTTAGTTTTCTTAGTTTTCTTGAATAAAGTAGTTTGGACCCTCGTTTTTGCTGTGTTGTTGCAAATAAGTTGATTGGTGTTGGAGAGGAGTAGAAATTTCTTGCTTGAATAGTACAAGAGGAGCTTGCTTTGACTGTGACTTAGACTTTATCATGTCATGCTAGATGTTGTTTTGACTTTATGCTTAGTGATTATTTCTGTAGCATGACTTGTTACAAACAATTGGGATGGCTTAATGTGCCTTGAAGGAATCATGCGTTGTTTTAGCATACAAATGCATAGTACTGTGGTATTCTCCTTTGATTCTTTGTTTGGGTTGACTTGGCACATGCTTACACCATGTTATAACTGTGAACAAGTAACCAAAGCCTCTATGATCATTTACTCCTTGAATTTTAGTACCACTTTATGCTTTGATTAGTAATGTTTTGTCGCTCTGCATGATTATGGTCATTATTGCTCTCTTAGTTGGCCACTCCCAGTCTTCTGCTAGCCTCCACTTGTATGAGTAAGCTCTACTCATGCTTCCAACTCCCAAGAAACCAAGTTATTCGTAAGTGTCCACTATAAATTCCTATGCATGGTGTGTTACACCATTCCAAGTATATTCTTGTTTTCATCTACCTTCCAATTAAAAGGTCTTTTTGTTATGTGAAAACTTAGTGATTAAAGCTCTCACAAACTTGATGGTACACTTTATTTTTCTTGCCCCTAATAAACTTGAACCATTGTGTCATCTATGTTGTATATGCTTGCACTTATACGTTGGAATTGGCAGAACCGTTTTGTCACGGGGAACGCTTTCAACATTACACTTGTACTTTATACACAGTTGATATCATGCTCTTTTGTTTATGGATGTCGTCGGTGTGAAATAAAAGGGTAGCTTGTAAGTCCATGGAGTTATGTATGTGTGTTAGAGAAACACCTGGGCCTCTAGCCTAAGCCATGCCTAATCATGGTGGAAACTTGCAGCATTACCATAGTTAGCAATCTATGAAGCTTTCTTCTTATAAAAAAAGAGACATATTGAAAAGAGGAAAGAGAGAAAAAAGCACCATTTTCCCATGGTAAATAAGAAGATTGCTGAGATGCTCATTGTCTGCTTGCCTTGTCATTTTGATTATGGGATAGCTCCTGTATTATGTGCAAGGGGTACCCCGTTGGCAGTTCTTTATGATACACATGTACTTAATATGACAAGAACTTACAGGTGACTAAAGTTGAGTAGCATGAGGAGCGGCCCTCGTATTCAAGGGACATGAGATTGCCAACTTATACTTTGTCAAGCATATACTCCATAGTTTGTTCACTTTAACCTTAATCACTTCAAGATGCTTATGATACGGGCAATGAGGGCTGAAAGCTAACAAGTATCATAATTTTTGGAAGCTCTTTTTGTGACTTGAAATCCCTGCTTCCCTTTTGTGAAGGGCCTTTCTTCCACCATTATATTGAGTCTCCACCTTCTATCCTTAGGCACCAGTTATGAGAGCATAGTTGCCATTCTTAGTTCTATGTGCATTGTCCCAAAACTTATTGATTGATGCATGTTGTTGATATTACTTGTTCTTGAACTATTTGTATCGAGTCACTCTTATGAACTTTGAAGGTGTCCTATGCATCTATTTTCTACTCCATGAGGGACAAGCTGAATTCCACTATGCTATGTTTTCTATATGTGAAACAAACAAACGTCTTTCAATGCATTGTTATTCATGATCATTGTTTGTAACATTTTATGTTGCATGCATAGTTACTTTGTCTTACTATTAGAACTCCATATTTCATGCTCATGTTTAGAGTTCTTTGATCCCAGCTTTCAATGCTTGCAAATGGTTTGATCTTTATTTCGATGGTGCATGTCACCTCAAAAATTATTCTTTTTATCACTTACCTACTCGAGGACGAGCAGGAGTTAAGCTTGGGGATCCTTTATACGTCGGAAACGTATCTATAATTTTTGATGTTCCATGCTTGTTTAGTATCTACTTTGCTTTGTTTTGTCTAAACTTTGAGGTGTTTTTATATGTTTTCTGGTACTAACCTATTAACAAGATGCCATAGTGCTAGTTGCCTGTTTTCTTCTGTTTTTGGTTCCAGAAAAGGCAGAAAATCAATATTCTCATAATTGGACGTGACAAAAGCCAAAGTTAATATTTTACCGTGGGGAACACGAAGCCAGAGTACGAGACAGAGGGGAGCCACCACGGGGCCACACCCCCTGGCCACACGGCCAGGATGGGCCTGCGCCTAGGGGGTGCGACCACCCTGGGTGCCCCTGCCTCGCCTCTTCGCCTATAAAGAGCCCCTGATACCAAAACCCTAAGTACCCGGTTAATCTTCCACGAAATAGTCCATAGCCGCCGCCAGCATCGTCCCTAGATCGGGAGGGATCTGAAGCTCTTCCCGACACCCTACCGGAGGGGAGATTATCCCGGAGGCCTTCTTCTTCATCATGACAGCCTCCGGTATGAAGCGTGGGTAGTTCCTCCTTGGACTACGGGTCCATGTAGTAGCTAGATGGTTGTATCTCCTCCTTTGTGCTACCATGTTTAGATCTTGTGAGCTCCATTCATGATCAAGATCATCTATTTGTAATCATGCATGTTGTGTTTGCGGGGATCCGATGGATATTGAGATTACTATGTCAGATTGATTAATGTTTTTGTCTTATTGATTCTATCATGTCTGTGTTGTTTATGATCTTGCATGCTCTCCGTTTCTAGTAGCTATCTTGGCCAAGTATATGCTAGTGAATCCAAGAGGGGGTATTTATGCTCGATAGTGGGTTCATGCCTCTATTTAATCTAAGGGAATTGATAGAAATCTCTAAGGTTGTAGATGTGCTGTTGCTATTAGGGAGAAAACAACGGTCTCTTGTTCATGGAACGAGTGGATTGTTTACCTTAAACACTTTGCTTAAAGCAGTTATCCGTTGTTTGCAACTTAATACTGTAGGGGGTTCGGATGATAACCTGAAGGTGGATTACTAGTCATAGATGCAGTTGGATGGCGGTCTATGTATCTTTTTGTATTGCCCAATCGAATCTCATAGGATCATACATGTATAGTATTGCATTGTTATGCCTTGCTCAGTCTTGTCAATTGCCCTGCTATAATTTGTTTACCGAGCATGCCATGTTCTTTATCTTAAGGAGAACACCTCTAGTGAACTATGGACCCCGGTCCAATCTTTACCATTGATACATCTTCCATTGTTACTGTTTACTTTTTGCAAACCTTCCATACCATACAGTTAATCCTTTGTTTTCAGCAAAACGGTGAGATACAACCTCACTGTTTGTTGGGGCAAAGTCTTGAGTTTGTGTTGTGCAGGTTTCAAGTTGCTTGCAACACCTTTGAGTCGTTTCCTTCCTCCTACTGGTTCGATAACCTTGGTTTCTTACCGAGGGAAGAACTTGATGTTGTACTCATCATACCTTCCTCTTGGGGTCTCCCAACGAAGCTCTACAGTGATCTGAGCCACATCACTCCTCCACTTGTCCAATTAGATTTGTGATTGGTAGATTGTATCTTGAGTATTTTTCAACTGTAGGTGTTAGGTTGTGTGATCTTTCATGCTTGTTCTATGCTTAGAGATTTCATTTTGATGCATGTTTAACCCTCTAGCAAGTTCCTATAGTAGTTTCTCATCATTTACCAACTTGGAAATTACTTGGTTTGATGTTTGTTTAAAAATTTCAGAAAAGAAGATGAGTGCATACCAACTGAATCAACATGATTTGATGCTACCTAAACCAATGAAAGTCCATCATGAGGAGGAAGTATTCCCTTCCATATATCCATGCCCTAAATTTATGAGAGCTGCGGGAATCTTTCAGGATTTCCAAACTATGATTACTAATGCAGGGTTAGAACACTTTGTTGAATAGGAACCGTATCAATATGTTAAGCTAACCATGGCTGTGGTGCAAGACTTCCGGTTTATTTGATCCCTGTCTAATCCCGTGGTCCATTATAAAATTTACAATATAGCCGTCGACCTACCTTTTGCTGATTTTTGTGCAGCTATTAGAGTGCCATAGTGGGGTGCTTGTGAGAATATTAGAGAAAGACCTAAGCCACTCATGGATTTATATGCTGAAATTTGCCAAGGTTGCGACTTCTCAAAGGAAAGTGGTAAAATTCGGAACATTCAGCTCCCATCCATTAGATATTTTGCCTACTTCATTATCAAGTGCGTTCTTGCTAGAAAAACTGCTAGAAAATTATCTTCATTTGATCTAGCTTTTATCTCAGCTGCTTTAAATAGGGATAGATCTTATAACTTGGGTGCTTTGATAGCTTACCGTCTTACCACCAACAACAAGAAGGGTGGAATTTTTGGAGGTCTCATTGAATCTCGTCTATTAGCTTTTCATGGTTTAGAGCCTCACCATTCAGATTATCAGTTCCCCATAGAGAGACTCGATCTCGATTCCATGGTTCAGCATAATTTTGTTTCTTCTTGGGATTCTTTGAGAGATTTACCTTATGAAATATCCTTTGTCAAGCATGGTTGGAGAGGGGGTAGGAATGAGAAAGTAGTCTCTTTGCCTGCACCTGCTTTGTTTAATTTTGATAACAGGCAAGGATGGTCACTCACGGAGGAAAAACTTGACACATACGTAGCGGTGCTCTCCCAGGAAGAGGAGAATGTTGGAGAGGATGCCGAAGATGACTCGGTTCAGCCCTCCAACATGGGGGAGTCTTCATACCAGCAACCCTCTTTTGATTGGAGCGCGTCTTCTTCTTCTTCATCACGAGGGCCTGATTATGATCATTCCTACGATGACCCACCAGCTTGGGGTTACTACCCATGCTATTGAGCCCCACTTAGGCCAAAAGCCTAAGCTTGGGGGGAGGTATACCGACATCACACTCATCTATATATTATGTTTTGTCGATTATTTGTATATCCAGGTTTCGCTTTATTTTTGGTTTTTGTTTCTGCTTTCCCAAAACACAAAAAGACCAAAAATATTTTCGTTGTTTCTCTTGGTTTGTTTCTTTGCTTTTTAGCTGTGGTTTTCCTTACGAAAAATTCAAAAAGTGTTTGCTTTGTTTGTTTTTGCTTTGTGTGCTTGCTTTAAAAAATGAAAACACCAAAAATATTTGTTGTTCTTCTTTGGTTTTGTGGAGTTCTTTGCAGGGATCATTAGTCCTCAGTGGAGTTTGGTTTCATGTTATTATTCCAGCCACACAAGTGAAGGGCAATAATGAAGATTAATGATAACTTGAGGTGTGGTAAGAGGCTGGTAATGAACTCTATTTGTTTTCATTTTTGTACATATACTCATCATTGTGGGCATGCCTAGTCTGTTCATGTAAGGTGTATGTTATTTATGGATGCTTTAGTAGTTCTTGATTTCTTATGATTAGCTCTAGCTTACTAATAGTTTGTAGAATGTCATATGAATGTTTGCTTGCATTGTTCTATTCATAACTTGGTATGACATTATGGTATCCTCCTCTAAATGTTTCATTTGAATCGACTTGGCACATGCTCACACATGCATATGACTAAACAATAGTCAGTTAAGCCTCGATGATTTATTTTGCATCAGAGTTCTTGTATCACTTTTATGCCAGAATTAGTCCTGTTTTGTTGAAAGCATGATTATGACAGTTATGGCTCTCTCGTTTGTCGCTCCCTCTCTATTGCTAGCCTTCACTTGCACTGAGTATGAGCTCTATTTGTGCATCCAACTCCCCAAAACCAATATTGCCAAAGTGTCCACCATACCTACCTACTAGCATCATTTGGTTTTCCGTGCATATTCAGTATGCCTTGTTTTCTTCCAAATAAAATGTTTGCTTGTTATGAGAAAGTTAGTTAGTAAAGCTCTCATGAACTTGATGGCACAATTTATTTATTGCACTTAATAAACCTGAACCATTATGACTGTCCATGAAAGTTATATGCTTGCAAATTATAGGCTGGGAGTTAGCAGAACCGTGCTATCATGGGGAACGCTTTCAACACCTGTATTTATATACCTAGTTGATATCATGCTCTTTTATTTACGGATGTCGTTAGTGTGAAATAAAAGGGGAGCTTGTAAGTCCATGGAGTTATGTATATGTGTTAGAGAAACACCTGAGCCGCTAGCCTAAGCCATGCCTAATCATGGTGGAAACTTGCAGCATAACCATAGTGAGCAATCTATGAAGCTTTCTTCTTATAAAAAAAGAGACACAAAGAACAAGAGGAAAGAGAGAAAAAACACCATTTTCCCATGGTAAATAAGAAGTTTGCTGAGATGCTCATTGTCTGTTTGCCTTGTCATTTTGATTATGGGATAGATCCTGTATCATGTGCAAGGGGTATCCCGTTGGCGGTTCTCTATGATACGCATGTATTTACTATGACAAGGACTTACCGCTGACTAAAGTTGAGTAGCATGAGGAGCGACCCTCGTACTCAAGGGACATGAGATTTCTAGTTTATGGTCTGTCAAGCATATAACTCATATTGGACCTCACTTTCACCTTAACCATCTAAAGATGCCTATGATATGGGCAATGAGAGCTCAAAGCTAATGAGTACCATACTTTCAGCATTTGGAAGCCTTTCAAACTTTTCAAAACCTTTTCACTTCCTTGTTGAGTCACCACTTATTCTATGAGCACCTTCTTCAGAGAATAGTTGTCATTCTTAGTGTAATGTGCTTGTCTCAAAACTTGGTTAATTATGTCATAACTTTGATGCTTTATCTCTGGTATATTTACTTCTAGTCTTCACTTGAACTTTAGAGGTGCCTTGGCATCTATGTTTGCTTCACCATCAAAGGCAAGCGAGATACCACTCTATCATACCTTCTTATGAGCATTGCAATGTTGCTTATGTTTATGTTTCATGCTACTTATTATTATTGAGTTGGAATCTCTTCATAGCTTGCAATGACTATTGAGTAGACTTAGTTTCATACTCCTTATTATGAATTGTCTAAGTATCTACTCATGTGCTAAGAATATTTACATCATATGAAGCAAATGTGTTCGTGAAATCTCTTTTATCGCACTCAGTTTTCAACTGAATTGCTTGAGGACAAGCAATAAGCTAAGCTTGGGGGGAGTTGATACGTCCAAAACGCATCTACTTTTCCGAACACTTATGCTATTGTTTCTCCTCTAAACTTGTGTGATTTGGATACAACTAACACAGACTTACGCTGTTTTCAGCAGAATTACCTTGGTGTCTATTTTTTGTGCAGAAAATCAACTATCAGGAAAATCCCGGAAAATATACCAAAAATCCTATTTCACCAGAAGACGAGGCGGAGGTGGGCCATGAGGGGACCACACCCCCTGGCCACACGGGCCAGCCCAGTCCACGCCTGGGAGGGGTGTGGCCGCCTCAGGCACCTCCTCGGCCTCCCTCTTCACCTATAAGATGCCTCTTGACCTAAAAACTCACGGGGGTTTGACGTTTTTCCAGAAAGAGTTCCGCTATGCTGGCACCACCAGAAACCGTGATTTGGAACCAGAAACTCCGTTCTGGCACCCTGCCGAGACGAGGAATTTGGAGAGGATCATCGCCATCATCATCAACAACGCCTCTCCATCAACCATCCATGTTCCCCCATCCATGAGTGAGTAATCCCCCGCTATAGGCTATGGGGATGGTAGGGATTGGATGAGTTCTATCATGTAATCGAATAAGATTGTTAGGGCATGGTGCCTAGTATCTCTATTAGTGCTATTTGACTTTGTTGCAACTTGTTGTGCTTAATGCTTGTCACTAGGGCCCGAGTGCCATGATCTCAGATCTGAACTTATTATTGATTCACGATGATAGTATTGTTTGTGATCTTATCTGCAAGTTGTGCACACATATCATTGTCCGGATCCAAAGGCCCCGAAGTGACATAAATTGGGACAACCAGAGGGGATGGCCATGATGTGAGGATCACGTGTGTTCATGGAATGTTAATGCTTTGCTCCGGTGATCTATTAAAAGGAGTGCCTTAATTGCCAGTAGAATCCCTTGAGGCCCTGCTGCAACAGGATGGCAGGACAAAAGATGTTGTGTAAGTTCTCATTGCGATCACGTATGACTATATATGGAACACATGCCTATGATTTTTAGTACTTGGATGCTTTATCTTATTTATCTGCAATTGCCCTAGATCTTAAAGTTATATGTTTAGACTTGTCCATGCAACGCCCGTCCATCCATCCCTATGCCTACCGCACTCATATCCTACTATTTGCTACTATTGTTGCTACTGCCTTTGTTCTAATGCTTCTGTTACTTTGCTATTGCTACTACAAAACTGTTGCCACTGATAAACTGCTATGAGCAAGACTATTTCCAGATGCAGCTGAATTGACAACTTAGTTGTTAAGGCTTTTAAGTATTCTTTGTCTCCCCTTGTGTCGAATCAATAAATTGGGTTATACTACCCTCGAAGACTGTTGCGATCCCCTATACTTATGGGTCATCACTTGAAAATAAGAAATATGATGATATTTGCATTATTTCCAAGATTAGAATCTTATATATGGGGAAGGATGTGATCTTAGAATCGGAGGAGACTAGGGACCTGCCAAAGGGAGGGGCGCCTCCCCTCCTTGGCTGCCGCCTCCAGGGCCTCTACCCCAACACACACCAAAAATCCTCGTGATTCTCTCTCTCTCTCTCTCTCGTGTTACATCATACTTGTTCTTTTGAAAGGCTACGTGATGAGCACCATTCGCATTGAGATTGGCACAACAGAACACTGATGGATCGGAGGACACGTGTGCAATCCATGGAGGGATCGTCTATTAGATCCTAGCATCGAGTGGACATTCTCCTCGCGGTTGGGAGGGATGCACCTAGCTGAGGGGATCGACTCTTTCATCTTCATTATCTACACCGACTTATGTCGTCTTCCATATTAATGTCAGTATGAGATCTAGATCTAATCCCATTAGTGTCTTCATGGTTAGATCTTGGTTGTTCGTGTAGGGATTTTTTTGTTTTGCATGGACGGACCCCAACACATCCCTAGCAGAAGAGGGCCGACAAGATGGTAGCAGCCGATAGCTAGTGATGTACTTGAGGATCTGCACGCGTACAACGAGATCCTTGGGGTTCCATACGTTGCCGGCAAGGTTCGTGGCGAGCCGCATGCCTCTAGCTAGGTCAAAGAGGAGACGCGGGACAGTAGCATGTTTTGCCGGAAGAAGAGTGATGGCTGTGAAATTGTAACATCCCAAAAATCATAGTTTCAAAACTCATTCATATCATCTTTGCATTTAGGGTTTTCTCAAAAATCATTTAGAAACATAAGCTGGAACTATGATTTCATGTGGGCAATTTATCCCAAAATGACCATCACCCTTTGAAATTTGAAAGTTTAAATACTTGTTGGCTTGCCTCTATTGATGGAAAGAAAAAGTGAAGCTTTTAATCAAAATTTCAAATTTAGAAATGGTTTCAAAATCCTTTCTTCAAATATTTGCAATCTAGAGCAAATCTCTGTTTATTTTGAAACCCAAGCTTGACCAAGCCTTGCAAAGTAACCACTTAGTTAATATGATTGTTTTTGAATCCACAGAACCCTGCAAAAATCCCCAGAACAGTTTGGATTCAAAAGGATTTGAATTCATATCAAAAACCATTCAGAAAAATAGAAACAGAAAAAGAAAAGACTTAAACAAAAGAAAAAGGCCGCGCGGCCAGAATCTGGCCCAGCAACGGATCAAGCCCAGCAAGCCCACCCGGGATCTTTTTATTCTTCTCTCACGCGCAAACGCACACAGCCAGTCGCTGACAGATGGACCCCACATTCATTTCGCGCACATCGCTGACGAGCGGGCCCTGTCCACGCTGTCATCGTCTTCCTCAAACCCCGCCCGCGACCACGTCGCAGCTGCAGTGACTACCGGTGATGGCGCGGCTTAATTGGGCAATTAAACGCAGGCGTTTCCTGTCGAGGCACCGGCTATAAGATCCCCACCTCCCCACGATCATTTTCCCCTAGTCAATCGCACACTCACGCCCCCAGGCTGCCCCCGACTCGCTCAAAACCACCGCAGACAGAGCAACTCCGGCGACCGATTCAGGTGAGCCTCGAGCGCCCCTTTCCCTCTGGTTTGTTCGAGACGCTTAGTAAACCTCCCGCGCACCTTCTAACCACAACAGAGCATCCTGTATTGCCCCAGGTCGACGTGTTCACTTGACGCCGTAGGCACCCGACGACCACCCCAACTCCGGCGAGCAATCTCAGTAAGTTTCGAGCGCCCCTTGCTTTCTTATTCACCCGAGCGTGTTCGCAGTTGTCCTGCGCATCTTCTAAACCCATTGGTCCGTGCTCAGGCGACGCAGAACTTCGGCAACGACTCCGACAACACCCACCCGACGCCAGACGCAACTCCGACGAGATCTAGAGCCCATCTCCGAGCGCCCCTCCGCAAGCCAGTACCACGACGAGCTTCAGCAACCTCCGGCGAACCTGGTAATACTCCTCTCCCTCTCGCGGGCGATGTAGAACGCCGGCGCCGCCGTAGTCAGACGCGCCGCCGCCAGTTAACACCGCCAGCGCCGCCCGTTTCTGGCTTGATGATATGGACTGTTGGATCTGCATCGCAGCGCTAGGATAGATTCACTTAAACCGAAGAGGTACGCGATCTGAGCCGTGCAGCGTTAGTTAGATCCAACGGCACAGAAGGGTGATCCGGTGCGAAGCGGTACGGGCGAATAAAAACATGACGCGTGGCTAGGTTAGATCTAAAAACAGATTTAAAAACCAGATTTAGATTCAAACTTCAAATGCTTATAACTTTTGAATGCCACGTTGGATTTTTGCAAATTTTATACCGTTGGATTCAGTGAAACAAGGCCTTTCTGAATATCCAATTTATTTAGCATATAGTAACAGTTAAAAATGATTTTATTTGTGGAACAAGTTTAGGGCTATTTTAGATATAGTTTTATTCTTGTATATTATTTTAGGGCTAAATTTTTAGTTGGCAAACTTGTGTCATGTTAAGTTTCTGTAGTCATGAACATACTTGGTAGAATTTTCAAAATTCAACACTTGGTAGATTCTTGCATACATGCATTCATATTATTTTTGGTGGTATATATTTGTGTGTAATTGTATGCTATTATTTCTTGTGTAGATTTTACAAGTGATTGTGATTGTGAAGAGTGCTACTCTCCCCACTACCAAGGCAAGTGATATTTACATGAATAAATTTGTCCTATATTTTGAACTAGCATTAGATATTTTGTTATAGTATTGCATGTTATTTTGGTCTAATGCAAAAGATGGGAAAATCCTATGTAGCCTTGTAGAATTGCTAAGGAATTATCCCTAAGATATTTTGCCATACTTTGCTTAGCCTAGCTTATAGCAAAACAAGGGTTGGTGAAAAACTACACTTACTATAAAGAAAATTATTTCTAAGTCAAGAGACTTATGCTTTTCTAATAAAACCACTAAGACAAATGAACCTCCTGGGTGGAATGGAAAGTATGGGTTATGTTGAGTGGTTACACAAGGCCATGGACTTGGGTTGTGTATCTCACTTGAGGAATGCCACCCAGGCACTAAGGGATTTGGAGGCCAAGTGTTGAGAAAGCTTACAGTGCAACCACTTGGCAATATGGGCTCTGCCATGATCATATAGGTTGCTAGAACTTAGTCACTTGGACAGTTGGTGGTAGATGGGTTGATAGGTTGGAGCGCGTCCATTTGACTAAGGAAAAGCTTCTGAAAGGTCCTGTCTTGGGAAACCAAGTCTAGTGGGGAAAGTTCACAACCTCTGCAGATGGAAAACCTAAGTACTTAGCCTTGTCCAAGGAAATGGACACTTTGAGCATCAAGACATGGAAGCCGCAAGAATCTCACCACTCCAACTTCTAAATAAAAATTGATGGGTGAACAAGGGTGAAGGACCTCAATGTCTATTGGTGGTTCCTTGGGAATGTTTTTGATAAAGAAAAACTTAGTGATTTCAACTAATAGGAAAAACCTATTTTTAAGCAAAGCAAGCCAAGCTACACTTAGCCAAAATGCATATAGTAATATAGTCCACTTAAATATAATAAGGTATCACTTGCCAATACTATTCCAAAGTATTGACCCACTGTGGCTGTAACTTGTGATGTTGCAGGTTACTCCGATGATGAATAGGAGTCATGAGTCTACACTCAACATGCTTGCCTGTGGCACATGAAGATGAAGACTTATGTTTATTTACTTATTCCTTAAACTCTTGTATTAGGCCTATGGCCCTGGGTTGTAAAAGACTATGTTTTATCTCTGGAATGAATGTAATAAACGACCTTTGTATCTGTGTACTTCATCTTAAACTATGGATGCTAGCATTGATCCAGGGACTAGCATTGCAATCACAAGGATCCTTTCCTTTATAATGGAGGGGTCTAACAGATGGTATCAGAGCACTGTGTTGCCTGTAGGATTATGACCCTAGGATTGGAAAACCACTAAGGAAAAAGTTTTTCAACTACTTCTACACTTGTCTATTCTTCTCGTAAAACTTTTCTAGTCTCTTTCAACTTACTTTGTAGATGAACTCCATCAACGAAGCCGTGAAGAAGGGACCACTCATGACCATGACCTTGGAGTGTGAAACTGAGTTTCCCAGTATTCTCAAGGACCTCATGGAGGCAATGGATGCACATGGTGAAGCCGTGTACAAGGGCTTTCCAGTGATGGATGAAGGAGTGGAATATTGGTGGGTGCAACTTCACTTGTACAAAAACAAGGAAGACAACCACAAAGAAAGAGGATACTGCATGTACACTAACACTACAATGCACACCACATTCTTTGAGTCAGCCAGGGATGCAGCTTGGAGGACTATCAAAGAACTAAGTGCTAGAGTCAAGTGCAGAATGCTCAACCTCCAAAAGGACTTAGAGAAAGAGAAGGAGCTTACTCAAGAGTTGGAAGACACCAACCAAGAGATAAGGGGAGATGTTATAGACCTAGTGATAGAGTCAAGAGAGCAAGACTGGTGGATTGCCTCTAGGAACATTGTGTTTAATAATAGATCCCGTGAGATTGGATTGTAAGAACACTTCGTTAGTTGGACCACCACTTATCACCTTATTTTCCAAAATGATACCCTAAATAAGTTGGACCTTGTTTGATGTAATGGATTTATGTAAGCATGACTTGTGTGAAATTGTGTTCCATGGTTATGTATGAGATGATTGTTTTGTGTTCATTTTAAATAAGTGTTGTTCTAACTTTTCAATTTTATAAATAGATGCCTATTGCCGTCAGCACTGTTGAGGAGTTCCAGGTTACTCGTTTCGGGCCCCGTATCGTTGAGCTTACCACTCTGCTCGATCTCCCTCTTCCTACCATCACGGTGTACCCACTCACCAAGTTCGAGAGGAAGGACCTCTGGGGCTTCAAGGTGAACCAGCCCGGACGCCAGACTGAGCCTACTACGGAGGCCATCGTCTTCAAGTTGATGCACGACGACAGGGAGAGAGGCATGGAGGTAGTCATGCAGGACCTGATAGGACGACTGTTAGGCCGTCACTCCCGACAGGTTAGGGGCACTCACTTCCACGCCTTCGGAAGGCGTGATGTTGATGGAGATTCCATCGACTTTGAGGACGACTCGAGGAGCACTGCAGAGCCGATACGCCTCTATCTTCAGGACTTAGAGACTCTTCTCAGGCACGTAGATACGGATAGGACGAACGTCATGCTTGGCAATGATGAGCTTCAGGTGCAGCTACGCGAGAAGGACAAGCTTTTCGCACAGCAGGATGAGATGATCAAGGAAATGGAGACGAAGTTCGAGGCTCAGGATCGCAAGTTCAAGAGTCAGGAGAAACGCGTCCAAGACAGGAACAAGAAGATCCGGGACATGACCGAGGAACTAAAGTCCAAGGACTTCGAGCTTGAGCAGCAGCAGATGGTCATTGAGAGGCTTCGCTCCCAGAAGAGGGCTCTCAAGGCCAAGGTCGATTCCTTGACCACTACGATTGAGGAGAACAAGACCGCGATGGAGAACGCAGGTCTTACTTTCGTTGAGGAGGAGATTGACGTTGATGAGTAGACTTGACTACTCGTTTACCTTTCATATTCATACTTGTTATTGTGAACTTATTATTGGACCATCCGACATGTGGATGGCTTGCCACTTGTGTGTTTACCGCATGAGCTTGTTATGTGGTTGTTGAACTTTTATTCTTATGTTGCTTGATATGTGTTTGCTTATGATGTATTGTGCATGAAACATCTATGGGTATCTCATTCTTATCTATTTGAACAAACCACAGATGCCTCCCCGTCGCGCAAACCCCAACCCCAACAACATCACCCCGGAAATGCAACAAATGATGAATGCGCAAACACAGCTTATGCAAATGATGACAACGTTCATCCAAAACCAGAATAACAACAACAACAACGACCCCAACAACAACAACAACAACAACAACAACAACAACAACAATAACCCTCCGGGTTTCAATATGCTCACCAGATTTCTGCGTCTGAGGCCAGCAAAGTTTTCGGGAACAACTGATCCCATGATAGCCAATGACTAGTTACGTTCTGTGAACAAAGACTTAGTGACCGTGGGCTACACGGATGCTGAAAAGGTCAGGTTTGCAGCACATCTGTTGGAAGGACCAGCCGCCACATGGTGGGACAACTTCCAAATCACCACTCCTATTGATGAGGTGACTTGGGCTATCTTTGAAGATGGTTTTCGCACGGCTCATATCTCATCAGGGATAATGAGTCTGAAAAAGAAAGAGTTTCACAACCTGAAACAGCGCCACCGCAGCGTGGCAGAATACATAGAAGAATTCAACAATCTGGCGCGCTACGCACCGGATGAGGTTGATACAGATGCCAAGAGAAAAGAAAAGTTCTTGGAGGGTTTGAATGATGAGCTGAATCTGCAGTTGTCTGTGGCATATGTTCCAACTTATCAGTCGTTGTGTGATAAGGCTGCTATTTTGGAAAGTAAAATGAAGCAAGTCGAGAGTAGAAAGAGGAAACACTCCGACAAACACAGCTCGAGATCGTCTCACAAACGATCTCACTATGATGACAGTGGCAGCTCAGGATCCCATAAACATGGGAAATTCAGCAAGCACAACCGTCATGACAATAAGCATCACCGCAGTCATGACAAGGACAAGTACAAGAACCACAAGGGTGGACATAAGAGCCACTATGGTGGAAATGGTAGTGGAAATGGAGGCCAACCTCCTAAAAAGGACATCAGTCAGGTTGAATGCTTCAAATGCAAGAAGATGGGACACTATGCAAATGAGTGCCCCGAAAAGAAGGTGGAAGGACCTAACAAGCCAAATCCTTTCCAGAAAGGACAGGTTAACCACATCAATGTGGAAGAGGTCTATGAGGAACCTGATGCCGTGACTGGTAAGTTCAGACTTAATTCAATTTCAGCATTTGTACTCTTTGATACCGGTGCATCTCATTCATTCATATCAAAGGCATTTGTGGATAGAAATGGGTTTGCATCAGAAAACATTGGGTGTCCAATAAAGGTTAGTTCTCCGGGGGGAGACATGATAGTAAGCCTTGGATGCCGGGATCTTATCATAGAGTTTGGTAAACATAAGTTTCCAGTAAGCCTGATAATCCTAGATTCCCAAGGACTAGATGTAATATTGGGAATGGATTGGATGGCTAAGTATGAAGGAGTATTAGATTGTGCAAATCGTACAATTACACTCACAACCCCAGAAGGGAAAAGAATAAAATTCAAGTCAAACTTTGAATCCAAAGGAAGTAAGCTGAATTCTCTTAAGGGGGTTAGCATGGACAGTGTACCAATAGTATGTGAGTATCCGGATGTGTTTCCGGAAGAGCTACCAGGAATGCCACCGGATAGAGATGTGGAGTTTCTGATAGATTTGGTGCCAGGGTCAGGACCAATAGCTAAGAGACCGTACAAAATGTCTGTTGATGAATTGAAAGAGCTCAAGAAACAACTAGGAGAACAGTTACAGAAAGGGTTTATTCAACCAAGTTCTTCATCTTGGGGAGCCCCAGTATTGTTCGTGGAGAAGAAGGATAGAACCCAAAGATTATGTATTGACTACCGTTCTCTTAACGAGGTTACCATCAAGAACAAATATCCTTTGCCAAGAATTAACGATTTATTTGATCAGTTAGAAGGAGCATGTGTATTCTCGAAGATTGATCTCCGGTCAGGTTATTTTCAGCTCAAAATAAGAGAACAAGATATACCAAAAACAGCATTCACCACAAGGTATGGATTGTATGAATACACTGTGATGCCTTTTGGTTTAACCAACGCTCCAGCATACTTCATGAATATGATGAACAAGGTGTTCATGGAATTCCTTGACAAGTTCGTTGTCGTTTTCATCGATG
This sequence comes from Avena sativa, assembly GCA_916181665.1. Classification (NCBI taxonomy): domain Eukaryota; kingdom Viridiplantae; phylum Streptophyta; class Magnoliopsida; order Poales; family Poaceae; genus Avena; species Avena sativa. The sequence continues at coordinate 260,281,649 of OV702284.1, read as the reverse complement.
ACATCTTGGTTTACTCCAAGAGCAAGGAAGAGCATGAGAGACACTTACGCTTGATACTTGAGAAACTGAGGGAACATAAACTATATGCCAAATTCAGCAAGTGTGAGTTCTGGTTAGAGGAAGTTGGTTTTCTTGGTCATGTGATGACAAAAGATGGTGTGGCAGTTGATCCTGCTAAAGTTTCAGCTGTGACAGATTGGGAATCACCTAAGAATGTGAAAGAAGTTCGTAGTTTCCTCGGCTTAGCAGGTTACTACAGAAGGTTCATTGAAAATTTCTCGAAAGTTGCTAAGCCTATGACTGAATTACTAAAGAAGGACAAGAAGTTTGCTTGGTCTGAAAGATGCGAAGTCAGTTTTCAAGAATTAAAGAAAAGACTTGTAACAGCACCAGTTCTATGTCTGCCAGATTTGGAAAAGGATTTCCAAGTATATTGTGATGCTTCTCATCAAGGTTTGGGTGCCGTACTTATGCAAGATGGTAAAGTCGTAGCCTATGCTTCGAGACAACTCAAAACTCATGAGGTAAATTATCCTACTCATGATTTGGAGTTAGCCTCTGTCGTCCATGCACTCAAAACATGGAGACATTACCTTTTGGGAAAGCGTTGTGAAGTGTTCACCGATCATAAGAGTTTGAAGTATATCTTCACCCAGAAGGAAATCAACATGAGACAAAGAAGATGGCTAGAACTTATCAAGGATTACGACTTAAGTTTGCAATACCATCCCGGTAAAGCAAATGTAGTAGCGGATGCTCTAAGTCGTAAGACATTTGTAAATGGCCTTACCAAAGGGGAATTTCCCGATGACTTGTGTAAGCAATTCAAAGAACTCAGATTGGAGATTGTGCCAGAAGGACATCTCATGTCCTTATATGTTCAACCCACTCTATTGGACAAGATCCGAGAAGTCCAGAAGACTGATGAGGAAATTGAAAAGATTAAGGTAAATATTGGTCTAGGGAAAGCTAAGAGTTTTCATGTTGACGAACAGGGTACTTTATGGCACGGGAAACGTATATGTGTTCCACAAGACCCAGAATTGCGGAAACTGATCTTACAGGAAGGTCACAACTCTCCGTATTCTATTCACCCGGGAAATACCAAGATGTACATGGACATGAAAGAAAGATTTTGGTGGAACAATCTCAAAAGGGACATCGCCGAACATATTGCTTTGTGTGATGTGTGTAGCAGAGTCAAAGCAGAGCACCAGAAACCAGCGGGTTTGCTTCAACCACTGCCTATTCCTGAATGGAAGTGGGAAAATATAGGTATGGATTTCATTACCGGATTACCAAGGACCAGGTCAGGGTATGATTCCATATGGGTGGTAGTGGATCGCCTAACTAAAGTAGCTCATTTTATACCAGTGAAGACAACCTATACAAGTGCCAAGTTAGCAAAAATTTACATGAGCAGGATTGTATGCCTTCACGGTGTGCCAAAGAGTATTGTGTCAGATAGAGGAACCCAGTTCACATCTCACTTTTGGAGACAGCTTCATGAATCCTTAGGAACGAGATTGGAGTTTAGCACTGCTTTTCATCCTCAAACGGATGGACAAACAGAAAGGACCAACCAAATTCTTGAGGACATGTTGAGAGCCTGTGCTTTAGACTATGGAGCAAGCTGGGATGAAAGTTTGCCTTACGCGGAGTTCTCTTACAATAACAACCATCAATCTAGTATTGGAATGGCACCGTTTGAGTTACTCTACGGAAGGAAGTGTACCACCCCATTGTTATGGAATGGTGTGGGAGAAAGGAGCTTATTTGGACCGGATCTTATCAAAGACGCCGAAGAGAAAGTCAAATTGGTTAAGGACAGATTGAAGATAGCACAGTCCCGACAGAAAAGCTACGCGGATTCTAAGCGTAGAGAAGTCACCTACGAAGTTGGGGATAGAGATTATCTCAGGGTATCACCACTTCGTGGAGTGAAAAGATTTGGAGTCAAAGGAAAATTGGCACCAAGATATGTCGGGCCATTCAAGATTCTAAGTCGCAAGGGAGAAGTTGCATATGAAGTTGAATTGCCAGAATCTCTGTCAGCAGTCCATAACGTATTTCATGTGAGTCAGCTTAAGAAATGTCACCCAGAAATGGAAGAGTCTTCTTTGAAGGATACCATACCTTTGGAAGAAGTTCAGCTAGAAAGTGATCTCACTTATGAGGAAAAGCCTGTCAAGATTCTAGAGCAGCAGAAAGAGTCACCAGGACCAAGACTATCAAGTTTTGTAAAGTACAATGGAACCATCACTCGGAAGAGGAAGCAACATGGGAAAGAGAAGATGATCTTCGAAGAGACCACCCTCACCTATTTAGTAGCCAACCCGAATCTCGAGGGCGAGATTCCTCTTAAGGGGGTTAGATTTGTAACATCCCAAAAATCATAGTTTCAAAACTCATTCATATCATCTTTGCATTTAGGGTTTTCTCCAAAATCATTTAGAAACATAAGCTGGAACTATGATTTCATGTGGGCAATTTATCCCAAAATGACCATCACCCTTTGAAATTTGAAAGTTTAAATACTTGTTGGCTTGCCTCTATTGATGGAAAGAAAAGGTGAAGCTTTTAATCAAAATTTCAAATTTAGAAATGGTTTCAAAATCCTTTCTTCAAATATTTGCAAGCTAGAGCAAATCTCTGTTTATTTTGAAACCCAAGCTTGACCAAGCCTTGCAAAGTAACCACTTAGTTAATATGATTGTTTTTGAATCCACAGAACCCTGCAAAAATCCCCAGAACAGTTTGGATTCAAAAGGATTTGAATTCATATCAAAAACCATTCAGAAAAATAGAAACAGAAAAAGAAAAGACTTAAACAAAAGAAAAAGGCCGCGCGGCCAGAATCTGGCCCAGCAACGGATCAAGCCCAGCAAGCCCACCCGGGATCTTTTTATTCTTCTCTCACGCGCAAACGCACATAGCCAGTCGCTGACAGATGGACCCCACATTCATTTCGCACACATCGCTGACGAGCGGGCCCTGTCCACGCTGTCATCGTCTTCCTCAAACCCCGCCCGCGACCACGTCGCAGCTGCAGTGACTGCCGGTGATGGCGCGGCTTAATTGGGCAATTAAACGCAGGCGTTTCCTGTCGAGGCACCGGCTATAAGATCCCCACCTCCCCACGATCATTTTCCCCCAGTCAATCGCACACTCACGCCCCCAGGCTGCCCCCGACTCGCTCAAAACCACCGCAGACAGAGCAACTCCGGCGACCGATTCAGGTGAGCCTCGAGCGCCCCTTTCCCTCTGGTTTGTTCGAGACGCTTAGTAAACCTCCCACGCACCTTCTAACCACAACAGAGCATCCTGTATTGCCCCAGGTCGACGTGTTCACTTGACGCCGTAGGCACCCGACGACCACCCCAACTCCGGCGAGCAATCTCAGTAAGTTTCGAGCGCCCCTTGCTTTCTTATTCACCCGAGCGTGTTCGCAGTTGTCCTGCGCATCTTCTAAACCCATTGGTTCGTGCTCAGGCGACGCAGAACTTCGGCAACGACTCCGACAACACCCACCCGACGCCAGACGCAACTCCGACGAGATCTAGAGCCCATCTCCGAGCGCCCCTCCGCAAGCCAGTACCACGACGAGCTTCAGCAACCTCCGGCGAACCTGGTAATACTCCTCTCCCTCTCGCAGGCGATGTAGAACGCCGGCGCCGCCGTAGTCAGACGCGCCGCCGCCAGTTAACACCGCCAGCGCCGCCCGTTTCTGGCTTGATGATATGGACCGTTGGATCTGCATCGCAGCGCTAGGATAGATTCACTTAAACCGAAGAGGTACGCGATCTGAGCCGTGCAGCGTTAGTTAGATCCAACGGCACAGAAGGGTGATCCGGTGCGAAGCGGTACGGGCGAATAAAAACATGACGCGTGGCTAGGTTAGATCTAAAAACAGATTTAAAAACCAGATTTAGATTCAAACTTCAAATGCTTATAAGTTTTGAATGCCACGTTGGATTTTTGCAAATTTTATACCGTTGGATTCAGTGAAACAAGGCCTTTCTGAATATCCAATTTATTTAGCATATAGTAACAGTTAAAAATGATTTTATTTGTGGAACAAGTTTAGGGCTATTTTAGATATAGTTTTATTCTTGTATATTATTTTAGGGCTAAATTTTTAGTTGGCAAACTTGTGTCATGTTAAGTTTCTGTAGTCATGAACATACTTGGTAGAATTTTCAAAATTCAACACTTGGTAGATTCTTGCATACATGCATTCATATTATTTTTGGTGGTATATATTTGTGTGTAATTGTATGCTATTATTTCTTGTGTAGATTTTACAAGTGATTGTGATTGTGAAGAGTGCTACTCTCCCCACTACCAAGGCAAGTGATATTTACATGAATAAATTTGTCCTATATTTTGAACTAGCATTAGATATTTTGTTATAGTATTGCATGTTATTTTGGTCTAATGCAAAAGATGGGAAAATCCTATGTAGCCTTGTAGAATTGCTAAGGAATTATCCCTAAGATATTTTGCCATACTTTGCTTAGCCTAGCTTATAGCAAAACAAGGGTTGGTGAAAAACTACACTTACTATAAAGAAAATTATTTCTAAGTCAAGAGACTTATGCTTTTCTAATAAAACCACTAAGACAAATGAACCTCCTGGGTGGAATGGAAAGTATGGGTTATGTTGAGTGGTTACACAAGGCCATGGACTTGGGTTGTGTATCTCACTTGAGGAATGCCACCCAGGCACTAAGGGATTTGGAGGCCAAGTGTTGAGAAAGCTTACAGTGCAACCACTTGGCAATATGGGCTCTGCCATGATCATATAGGTTGCTAGAACTTAGTCACTTGGACAGTTGGTGGTAGATGGGTTGATAGGTTGGATCGCGTCCATTTGACTAAGGAAAAGCTTCTGAAAGGTCCTGTCTTGGGAAACCAAGTCTAGTGGGGAAAGTGCACAACCTCTGCAGATGGAAAACCTAAGTACTTAGCCTTGTCCAAGGAAATGGACACTTTGAGCATCAAGACATGGAAGCCGCAAGAATCTCACCACTCCAACTTCTAAATAAAAATTGATGGGTGAACAAGGGTGAAGGACCTCAATGTCTATTGGTGGTTCCTTGGGAATGTTTTTGATAAAGAAAAACTTAGTGATTTCAACTAATAGGAAAAACCTATTTTTAAGCAAAGCAAGCCAAGCTACACTTAGCCAAAATGCATATAGTAATATAGTCCACTTAAATATAATAAGGTATCACTTGCCAATACTATTCCAAAGTATTGACCCACTGTGGCTGTAACTTGTGATGTTGCAGGTTACTCCGATGATGAATAGGAGTCATGAGTCTACACTCAACATGCTTGCCTGTGGCACATGAAGATGAAGACTTATGTTTATTTACTTATTCCTTAAACTCTTGTATTAGGCCTATGGCCCTGGGTTGTAAAAGACTATGTTTTATCTCTGGAATGAATGTAATAAACGACCTTTGTATCTGTGTACTTCATCTTAAACTGTGGATGCTAGCATTGATCCAGGGACTAGCATTGCAATCACAGGGATCCTTTCCTTTATAATGGAGGGGTCTAACAGAAATATAGCCATCCATGTCCGCATTTAAACTAGATATTATTCATATATTTGATGAAATATCTCTCTAAATCCTGCCACTAATGCCTAATGATCAAAGGGGTATGCAATTCTTTCTTCCTATTTTTCCCTGCGCATATAATGACGTTTGATGATGGGAATCACTACATTAAAGTCAAAGATAGGAGATTTCCAACACATCAAAGAAACCAGGAGCCTTGAAGTGGATCCAGTGCCTTTAACGACCAACTATACGGCCGAAATATAATTCCGACCGTATAGTTGGCACCGACATCGCCAGGTCAAACAGAACAACTTTGATGAAGGGAACCCTATATAAAGAGACTTTGGGCGACTAGAAAAACCCTCTTCTTTTTTATCTCAACTCTCCCTGCCACCTGAAGCCACCACGTTGGAGGAATAGATCTAAATCTAATCTCCAAACCCTTCTCCACCACCATATCCATATTCCACCACTTGTAATAGTAGATCTCATCTTCGATTGGCAACATTGTAAGACTACTATTATCAATCTCATGATTTCCATTACAATGTTTATGATTGTTGATTTCATCTCTATGTGTGAGTAATTCTCCTTGGGCTAAGCGCTTCGGCCTAGCCATGTAGCTTTTTGTGCATGTTATTTATCATATATGGGATCATGTATTAGTTTGTATGACATGATGATTATTGTACCCACTCTTGCCTCAATCTAAGGACTTTTCAGGTACCCAAGACCCCAAGGATTGATCCAGGTATAGGGAGTGTGAGTAATGACTGATCTGCAGGTTAGGAACCCTAGTGACAAAAGGGTTAGTACGACTGTATGTGAGGGATTTACTTGGGATTAATGGTGACATCACTATGCATATCATTAGTTCTCTTTCTTCTATGGATGAGACTAGTAGGTTATTGCTATAAGCGGTTGTGGAGGCAATAGCAATTATGGATGCATTGCCCACATATAATTATCTTGCTCTCACAATTACATGCATACTTTATTATTATCTTTTATTCCCATGAGATGTTTTGCACAGCTACTAGTGAAACCGAAAGCCCCAGGCCCTCTCTCTCCATCGTCAACAACAACAAAAAGATCACAAACTCTTGGTCCGGTGAAAACACAAAAGGAATTCTAAAAATCCCGAGGGTCCATTAAAGTAACTTCACTTTTCTTTCTGCTTCCCGAGGATTTGATATACCTAGGTCTACTAGGGAAAAAGAACTCTACATCCATAATCCGGATCGAAGGTATCAACGCTTTTTCTGGCGCCGTTGTCGGGGAAGCAATAGGTACCCTGGTGAGGTTAGTAGGAACCTTGCTAGTTTTAATTCTTGTTTTTAATTTTGTTAGTTTGCTTTTAGTCTGTATTTGAAAAACCAAAAAATTATTTAGTCTTTTAATTCTCGTTTTTACTATCATTAGTATTTGTTTAAGAAAATCCAAAAAACATAGGAAATATGGCTGAAAATAATCTTGGGGAGTTTGCAACTCCCAACAATGATTATTTGCGTACTCCTATTACTCATGCAACAATTACTACTAAAGATTATGAAATTAAGCCTCACTATTTAATTTTGGTTCAACAGAATCAATTTGGAGGCTCTACTGTTGAGGATGCATGTACGCACTTAAATACTTTTACGGAAATATGTGATATGATGCGCATTAAAGATGTTGACCCCGATGCGGTCAAGTTGCGCTTATTTCCTTTCTCTCTTAGAGGAATAGCAAACGAATGGTTGCTATCTTTGCCTAGAAATACTATTGCATCATGGGTGAAATGTACTTCTTTATTTATGACTAAATTCTTCCCACCTGCAAAGACTATGCAACTAAGATCTAATATTACTGGTTTTAGACAGGAAGATCATGAGCCACTAGCGCTTGCATGGGAGAGAATGAAAGAATGCATGAGAAACTATCCCAACCATGGGATGGAAGATTGGTTAATTCTCCATTTGTTTTATAATGCTCTTAACCCCGTGTGTAATTCTATGCTTGATATTACAGCTGGAGGAACATTTATGGGTAAACAAATTACCGAAGAAAAGCAGTTGCCAGACGATATGCAAGATAACCATGCCCAATGACATGTGGAAAGATCAAACACGGAAAATGTGAACTCTGTCACACCTCAAGAAAATGAAGAACTCAATGCTAAGTTGGATGAGCTCATATTAGCTTTCAAAGGTAAGGAAACCCAGGTAAGAGATACTCCCGAACCAAATATTGAAGAAATAGACATCATAACTCGTAATGATTATAACCCTGCTTAGAAGAAGAATTATTATCCAAATTTTCAGAAACACTATTCTAGTCATGCATGTAACTCTAATAATAATATGGCATCAAGTAATGGTAGTATCCAAGAAACTCTTAAATCTTTTATGGATTCACAAAATGAGCAAATTAATATCCTAGTTAAAATAACAAAGAACCATGATGCTATGCTTGGTAAATTATCTAACCAAGCTGTAAGTTTGAGGAATGATTTGCAGGCCCTCCAAGAAACAACAAGGATTGTTGAGGCACAACTAGGTAAGTTAACCGAGAGTCAAACTCTCGTTCTAGATAAATTTGTAGGTAAAGCTGAGCCCAATCCAGTAGAAGACCTTAAGATGATAAGAATCCAAAGGGAGGAGCCTAAAGAACTTGAATATAGCAATGCTCCTTCACCAAATTACACAGTTGAAGATCTTGTAAAAAGGATCAATATCAAAATTCCGGTAAGTGAAGGAAATGAGGAAGCCATGTATCAACACTTTGTTAATCAGGTAGCAATAAAGGTATGTGATCTTGAGGAAGAATATAAGAAAATTGCTGAAAAATTACCTGTTAAGCTTGATGATATATTTAAGCCTACTATTAAGATTAAAATTGGGACTAATGAAATAGTGCACTTTGTGATTTAGGTGCAAGTGTTTCAACAATTCCAAAGATTCATTTTAATAAGTTAAATCTTGGCTCTTTTGAAATCATCGAGTTAAAATTGCATCTATAAGATTCTACCTACAAACAAGCAGTAGGAATTAAAGAAAATACTTTAGTATATATTAAAGGTTGTCCTACTCTTATTGATTTTATTATTGTTGACATGCCTGAAGATGCTACTGCTCCTATCATATTAGGACGTCCTTTCTTAAGAACTATTAAGGCTTTGATTAATCTGCATGAAGGGAATGTGAAGCTCCAATTTCCTTCACGGGATCCTTTTGTTATTCATTTTCCCATGAAAAAGAAAGCTAAACAAGATGAGAAGGAGGTCATCACTTTGAAGGCCAACTATTTTGGATTGGGTGTTCCACTCATCTGGACTAAATGAGCAATATTAAGGTCAAGCTATTGACCATAAAATAGCGCTCCATGGGAGGCAACCCATGTGAAAAAAGGTTTGAATAAAGTTTTAAAGTTTTAGTTTAAGTTGTATGTTGAATAAAGAGTGCTAGAAAACTCCAATGAGAAGGAGAGATTCAGTGGTACTAAAATTCCTGTTTTATACATGCTAATGTTGGTCGACAATTTAGTCTATCATTTTTCTGTCAAAACATGGTGTTTCGCTAAGTTTCAGTCTAAAAAGTAATTCTTGAAGAAATATAAATTTTTTGATGTATACAGTACCATTAACAACCAACTACACGACGGGAATAAAAATTCCAGCCGTATAGTTCCGGCCGTATAGTTATTTGAGCCATCGAAATTTTTTATTCTCCAGATGCAGAAGGTTTAACGACCAACTATACGGCAGGACCATTTTGGTCCGGCCGTATAGATACAGCCGCCAGGAAAGGAACCCTAAAACCCCTAATTTTTGTCGTCAAACCAACTATACGGCGGGAACAAATTGTTCCGGCCGTATAGTTGCGACCGTATAGTTGCATCCGACCACTTAAACGCATGGGAAGGTACCCAAAACACCAAAACTTCAATCCTTTTGTCTCTTCTACCTCCAAATTATCTCAAAACCTCAAGGGATCTTCACCTCTACGCAATTTCGTTCGATTTCCTCGCACACAAGTGATCTATGGTATATTTCTCCTCCGGTCCTCCAATTACTTTTTGTAAATTCAACTCTGATCTATTGTCATTATCAATCTATGGTGATACCTATTTTGAACTAGTTGTCATGATTCTCTTGCCTCGATTATTATGTTGAGGAGAATCTTTAGTGTGCTATGATGAGTAATATTCTATGCTTATTATTGTTGGATCAAAATTTTTTATTTTTTCTTTCTTATTTATTTTTAGAAGATAAACACAAGGATCCAAACGTGTGCTCGTGCCGCTGTGAGTTCTTCTTAGGCTACTGCTGCAGCTCAGGACCTCGATACAGTTCAGGAATGAGCTCCAACGTGATCGCTTCAACAAGATCAAGAACCGAGAAGTGAAGGCAACCAAGTGGGCTTATCCTGTCATATTGAAACAACTCGGTATTTCTAATGACTTCAATTTACTTTGCAATAGGGTTGTCCTGCAAAACTTTGTATTTCATGATGTGCCTACTTATCGCTGGTTAACTCTTGAATTTTTAAGTTCATTGCAAGGAACCGTTAAAACATGGCAAGTTGAGGATAATATTTCTTTCTGACTTATGAACCACAATTATACATTAACACTTGATGAATAGTGCAATTTACTTAGTTTACCAAACAATGATGCTAATTCCCTGCGTGCATCTCATACTGATATGAACCCTTCCCCAGATCACTATTACAATAGAATGAGTTTTACTTGTAGAGTCAATAGGGGAAGAATATTCAACATCCTGTTATCCGCTATTTGTTCTATGTCATTTCTAACACCTTGCAGGCACGTAATGAGTTTACAAGACTTAATGAAGAGGACATATTGGTCCCTGCAAAAGCTTCTTTCAACAACAACTTGTCACTCAACTTGGGCGCAATTCTTGTGCGCTATTTGGAGCACTAGTCCTCCCAAAGACAAGGACCCCTCACAGGTGGAGGCGTCATCACCATTCTTGCCATTTCCCTAGGTATCAATATAGGTGAGTTGCAACCAGTGCTAGGTGAGCGACGTGTTGCTTTCTCTACTTTAAAAGCTTGTGGAGTGCTCACTAGGATAGGTGGTGTTAATTACTTGCATATTGCAGGAGTTGGGCCTCTCTACCCTGCTCCTTTTCCTAATGGTCACTTCTCTATCGAGGAGGGACGTTTGATATATGATGTGAAAGTTGAACAACATCAACCCGAGCAGGAGATTCTGGACGAGGATGAGTACCAAGAAGAGGAGGAAGAAGTTTCTTATCAAGGGGAGCAGCCACCGAACCGGTTCGCTACATATCAAGACTTCCAAGAACTTGGAGGGACTGTGGAGGGGATGCATAATATCACCCTGAACCTCCGAGAAACAACAAGCAACTTATCAACTCAATTTACGTACTGGAGTTACAACTTTTTCCCGCCACCTCAATGATTTGAAGGTCTTGCAAAAGCCTAAGATTGGGGAGGTTTTCTATCTATTTTTAGTTGGCGTTATTTATTTTATTTTCGAGGTTATGCTTTTTATTTGATTTTATAAGAACTCGTGTTGGTTTCTCCAACACTTTATCTTTAGTTATTTTATTTTGTTTTCGAGATTTTCAAGCCAAGCTTTGCCGCCAATTTTCTATTCTCTAATTCCCCTTCTCAAAAACAACAAAAATATTTCTCCATTTATCTTTATTTTCTCTCTTTCTTTTCTTTTCGCCTCGAGGTTCTCATGTATTTGCAGGAGAGTGACCGACTTCGAGTTTCCAAGAAACAAATCAAAAGGGAAGAGAGAAGTGGAACCAAACATGATAGGTATGCCTTATGACTCCCCGCTTTTGAAGTTTGAGAAACCCATGCTAGTTAGTAGTAAATGTTAAGATATTATATTGGTGGAGTGAGTCTCTATATTATAGTAAAATTTTGTTTGCATGGGTATTTAGTTGAGTACGTTTTGTTCCATCTCTTGTAGTTAACCAAGTCTTGCCCAAAAATTTGCTAAACAATTATAATAAGAAAAAGTCTCATAACTGAAGACTTGTGTGTTGTAGTGTTTAGTCTTGAAAGCTTATTCCTAGAGACAGTCGACACCACAAAAAATAGTGATTGACTTGATAGCTCTCTTTGAAAGGATTTGTTCAATTGAATTAATGTTTAGCGGTATTTGTGAGCATGCCAAAGTTTGACTTATGAATTATAAGAATGATATAGATTTATGCGTGACTTCATGGGATGCCAGCCACTCCGCTAGCCTACAAACGATCTTCATGGAGGAAACTCCTAGATTTCAGCTATGAGTTGATTAAACATATGTAGCAGTAATGCTATAATAGGTAAGATTCTTGGAACTTCTGGGTAGCTGTGTTCATGATGGAATATCTCCTTTGGCTGATATGAGTAATAATTATTCAAAAGGAATAAAAACCTTAGTGATGCCACGAGTGTCCATCACAACCCGATAAACTAATGATTTTTTTGGCATGCTCCCAATTACTTAAAAACTAAAATTCTTGAACAACAATGAATAGAAAAATAGTGGTTAAAAAGTCTTGATTTATTGATGTGGGAGATATGAGATACTTTAGCAAATATGCTTTTCATGACGAACTCTCACACTATCAATTTTACATAATTATACTTTGTTGTTCAAAGGAAAGCTTATGAGTTGATTACATGACATGGAATAAAGTTTACTCATTTGAATCATCCATGCTTACAGTAATTTTGCTGTGCTATAAGGATTCATGAAACCCGTATGATATGCTTGCCATTACTCTATCTATGATAAAGTTTTTCAGATTAATAAAGTGGAGGAAACATGATACTGCCAATTATGAGTAAGTTCATCATCTCGTTATTTCAGTTTAAATGTTGAGTTCCTTTTTGATTTTGGTTTTGTTGCTCGAGGACGATCAAGTTTAAGCTTGGGAAGGTTTATGGCTATGAAATATAGCCATCCAGGTCAGCATTAAACTAGATATTATTCATATATTTGATGAAATATCTCTCAATCTTGCCACTAATGCCTAATGATCAAAGGGGTATGAAATCCTTCCTTCCTATTTTTTCCTGCGCAAATAATGACGTTTTATGATGGGAATCACTATATTAAAGTCAAAGATAGGAGATTTCCAACACGTAAAAAAACCAGGAGCCGTGAAGTGTATCGAGTGCTTTTAACGAGCAACTATTTGGCCAGAATAAAATTCCCACCGTATAGTTATGAACTTATAGTTGGCACCGACATCGCCAGGTCAAACAGAACAACTTTCGTGAAGGGACCCCCATATAAAGAGGCTTCAGGCGACGAGAAAAACCCTCTTCTTTTTTATCTCAACTCTCCCTGCCACCAGAAGCCACCACACCGAAGGAATAGATCTAGATCTAATCTCCAAACCCTTCTCCACCACCATAGCCATATTCCACCAGTTGTAATAGTAGATCTCATCTCCGATTGACAACATTTTAAGACTATTATTATCAATCTCATGATTTCCATTACAATGTTTATGATTGTTGATTTCATCTCTATGTGTGAGTAATTCTCCTTGGGCTAAGGGCTTCAGCCTAGCCATGTAGCTTTTTGTGCATGTTATTTATCATAGATGGGATCATGTATTAGTTTGTATGACATGATGATTATTGTACCCTCTCTTATCACAATCTAAGGACTTGTCAGGTATCCAAGACCTAAGGATTGATCCAGGTATAGGGAGTGTGAGTAATGACTGGTCTACAGGTTGGGAACCCTAGTGACAGAAGAGTTGGTACGGCTGTATGTGAGGTATTTACTTGAGATTAAAGGTGACATCACTATGCATATCGTTGGTTCTCTTTTTTTATGGATGAGACTAGTAGGTTATTTCTATAAGCGGTTGCGGAGGCAATAGCAATTATGGATGTACTGCCCACATATAATTATCTTGCTCTAACAATTACATGCATACTTTATTATTATCTTTTATTTCCATTAGATGTTTTGCACAGCTACTGGTGAAACCGAAAGCCCCAGGCCCTCTCTCTCTCCATCGTCAACAACAACAAAAAAATCGCAAACTATTGGTCCGATGAAAACACAATAGGAATTGTAAAACTCCCGAAGGTCTGTTAAAGTAACTTCACTTTGCTTTCTGCTTCCCGAGGATTCGATAAACCTAGGTCTACTAGGGAAAAATAACTATACTACATCCATAATCTGGACCGAAGGTATCAAAGATCCTCAAGAAGGTACAATGATCTTGGTTTTCATCTAGTAGTGATGCCCTTGGTTAAATCCCATCAGCCTTCACGTTAGACATGCCCCTTATTTCACTCACTATTTCAGTGTTAATTTTAATTGGGAATTACATTGTTGAAAATAGTGTTAATTCACTCAACTATTACTTAAAAACAGAATAAATAACTTCCACCACTTTTAGGGTTATACTTGCACTAGACACTGTTGGAGATATGCCCTAGAGGCAATAATAAAAGTAGTTATTATTATATCTTTGTGTTCATGATAAATATTTGCATTCATGCTATAATAGTATTAACCGGAAACATTAATACTTGTGTGGTTTGTAAACTAATTAGAGTCCCTAGTAAAGCCTCTTTATAATACTAGCTTGTTGGTTGATAGATGATCATGGTTTCCTGATCATGAACATTCAGATGTTATTAACAACAAGATAATATCATTAGGATAATGGTGTGATGGACATACTCCTATAGATAAGCATAGCATAAGATCAAGTCATTTTATTAGTTCATTTGTTGTAAGCTTTCTGATACATAGTAACCTAATTCCTTCGACCTTGAGATCATGCTATTCACTATCATCGGATGGATACTTTGATGACATCAAACACCACACCGTAACTGGGTGGCTATAAAGGTGGCATTGAGTGTTTGGAAAGTGTGTGTTGAGGCACATGGATCAAGAGTGGGATTTGTCCATCGATATGACGGATATATATACTCTGGGCCCTCTTGGTGGAATGTCATCCAATTATATTGCAAGCATGTGACTGGCTCACAAGGGATCACATATCACGGGAACGAGAAAAGAGTACTTATCGGTAACGAGGTTGAACTAGGTGTGCAGAGATACCGACGATCAAACCTCGGATAAGTAAAATATCGCGAGACAAAGGGAAATTGGTATCGTATGTAAATGGTTCATTCGGTCGCAAAGTAATCGTATAAATATATGGGAGCCATATGAATTTCCAGATTCCTCTATTGGTTATTGATCGAAGAACAGTCTCGGTCATGTCTGCATAATTCACGAACCGTAGGGAGAGACACTTAAGGATTCGATGTTGTTTAGTAGATATGGAATGTAAGTAGGGAGACCGAATGTTGTTCGAAGTCTCGGATGGGATCTGGGATATCACGAGGAGATCCGGAATGGTCTGGAGAATAGGATTCATATAATGAAAGTCCAATTCCGGAGATCGGGAATGATTCCGGTATTTTCACCGGAATGATCTAGAACGGTCTAGAAGGTTCACCAAAGCGGAAGGGGAATGGTGCATGAATGTGTCATGACTAAGTGGAATGGTTGCATCATGTCCTAGGTCAAAGGACAGTGCAATTAAAGCGTTAATATGAACTCCAAAATTGAAAGTCAAAAGGCAAGTTTGAAAAGTCAAACTGGGACAATGTTTCCTAGTGGAGGAAGAAGAGAATCCTTCTCTCCCTCCACTACAAGCCTAGAAGGAGAGGGATTTGGGGAAGGATTTAAACTCCCCTGTCCCTAGCTGCCTCTTGATATACCACAAGTATAGGGGATCGTGTGTAGCCTTTTCGATAAGTAAGAGTGTCGACCCCAACAAGGAGCTAAAGGTAGGATAAATATTCTCTCAAGTTCTATCAACCACTGATACAACTCTACACACAGTACCTCTTGAATATTTCTTGGGGTGACACGGGATAAATATAGGGCATCCCCAAGCTTTGATGCTTGTACCTCTTGAATATTTCTTGGGGTGACACGAGGTGGCATCCCCAAGCTTGAGCTTTTGTCCATTCTTCATCTCATTACATCATTCTTTCCTTACACCTGAAAATTTTCCTTCATACAAAACTTCACACAATCTTCATTAGCAACATTAGTGCATTCAAAAGATAATAAACATTTGGGTTTAGTTTCAAAACAGCAAAACTTTCACTAAAGACACAAGCTACTGTATAAATTCCCTCAAAAAGCTCAATTTCCCAAAAAGAACCCAAAAAGGAATCAATAAGAAGCAAATGCAAATAATGGCAGAAATCTATCAAAACAGACCAGCAGGTAGAAATCGATTTTTTTGAAGACCTTTTGTTTCTCAAATCAAAAAGTGTTGAACTAACGAAAGTTAGCTAACAACTTGGCGGATTTATTCAGAAAATTAAAGCTCAACCCGACTTACAGAGATTTTTCAAGAATTTTTACACTAGAGCGCAAAAATCTGTTTTGGGATAGCAACTCTCCAAATCCTTATTCCCTCTCATTAGAGGTTATTCTTGGCACAAAAATCCAAATAAAAAGGATAAGGAGAGGTTATTACAGAAGTAATAACTTTTAAGACTCAAGAAAACTATTGGTTTATCTCCCAAGAAGTACTTCTCTTTAACGCCTTTTATTTAGGCACAAGAAGCAAGATTCAAGTATTTTCAAATAAAGAAGCATTAAGAGCAACTTTTGTTTTAATAGGAGAGGCAAAAGGTATTATATGCCTTTCTTGAATGGGAAATGATATTTAATGGTGCCTTCCTTCAGTTGAAAAGCTTCCATGGGAAGATTTGTTTTGGTTTCATAGGCATGAACACAAGTGTTCAAGGTCGACCCTCACTTAACCATTACTCATCTTTCCTATCACTTTCCATTTTGAAAACATTTTTAGGTAACAAGTACAACTAATTTTTTTTGTAATTCGCAATCCCTATCCATACCAAGATAGAAACCAACTTAAAACTGAAAGTAAAAATTACTTAGAGATAAAGCAAACAAGTGCACACAAGAATATTCACCCACACACTATTGCTCCCCGGCAACGGCGCTAGAAAAGGTATTGATATCCCATAAGTATAGGGGATCGTGTGTAGCCTTTTCGATAAGTAAGAGTGTCGAACACAACGAAGAGCTAAAGGTAGGATAAATATTCTCTCAAGTTCTATCAACCACTGATACAACTCTACGCACACTAAATGTTTGCATTATCTAGAAAATAAAACTAGAGCAACAAAACAAGTACTAGAGAAAGCTTTGCAAGATAATAAAAAACAAGAAAGTAAAGCTAGTTGCTGCAGCAATAAAATACAATGAACTAACAGAACCATGAGTGTGGAATTGTGGTGGATTTTTCCAAGTTTAATTGGAGAATAAATCGGGTTCATTGTCTTCGATGCAATTTTCTATATGGGAGAGGCTAAATATACATGCGCTTCACTACTTGGAATTACATGTGCTATATGATTGGATTGTTAGCAAACATCCGTAACTACTAACAATGCATTAATGTTTTCCCAACCATAGCCTTAAATTAATTCCTCTTACTCCCATACGTGCAACGTTCCGGTTCGCGTCCTTAGATCTCTGTCACTTCGGCAGAACTTCCCCTTCCTCTTACACATACTACAAACCCTATGATGTTTAATCCATGCGTGCACAAATATAATGGACACCAAAGGACTGTACCATATCAACATACAACTCTAATGAACCTAAGACGTTCAACCAATCAATCTAAGAACAAAGAAACTACACAAACATGACATAGATCATAGGATTATAACTTATAGCATCAAACACCATGTTTACATAGGACAATACAGAGGTGTGTGGGAGGATGAACCACTGCATACTAGCAGGATTAGGTGATGGAGATGGCGGTGAATATGGTGAAGAGGGCGGCGGCACGGAGAACACCTTCCCCGCCGCCGGTATCGTGGGGGAGCACCGCCCCTTAGACCCCTTCCTTCATGGCTTCTTGGGAGCCCTCCCCCATGGAGATGGGATCCATGGGGGAGGCAAAATCGTGGCTTTGGTGGCTGCAAATTCGTGGGTGGAGGTGTCTCCCACGAATTAGGTTTCCTCCCTTTATATAGCTTCTCGGATTCCCGTCACCCCATCTTGGGCTGCAGTAAATCGGGCCTGGCGGGCCCGTCTGGACTCGGAATTAGCTAATGTCCAGAACAATTGTCGCAAAATTTCCTACAATTTTGTAGTTGAAGAGTTTTCCGTTTGACGCCGTCTTCGACCCGAAATGTGACCATCTTCAAAAAGAGTTCTGAGAAAGATTTCTGGAAAATCCCAATTTGACTCCAACAAGGGTTCCACTTGTATTATTAATAATTCCTACACATCGAAGTGTAAAACAAGAATATTGTGCATTTTTGCAACCATTAGTAGGTTAGTCCAAATAACTCATGAACTTTATATAAAAAGAAGTGTCAAAAGCATAATATTAGCATGAAACCATCAAAAATTATAGATACCTTATGGACGTATCAACCTCCCCAAGCTTAGTTCCTGCTCGTCCTCGAGTAGGTAGCCAATAAAAACAATATAATTTTTGAGGTGACATGCACCATCATAATCTTGATCAAACCATTTGCAAAGCATGGATACCTGAGATCAAAGTACTCTAAAAATGAGCATGGAAGATGTAGTTCTAACAATAAGAATAGCAACCAAGTTGCAACATGAAAAGGTTACAAACAAAGATCATGAATAACAATGCATTGAAAAACGTTTATTTGTTTCACACAAAGAAAACATAATAAGAGTGGTATTCGGCTTGTCCCTCATGGTATAGCAAATCATAAATGCATAGGACACCTTCAAAGTTCATAAGGGTGACTAGATACAAATAGTTCAAGAACAAGCAATATCAACCTTATGAATCAATCAACAAGTTTTGGGATAATGCACAAAGAACTAATAATGACAACTATGCTCTCTTAATTGGTGCCTAAGGATAGAAGGTGGAGACTCAATATAAAAGTGGAAGAAAGGCCCTTCATAAAGGGAAGCAGGGATTTCAAGTCTCATAAAGAGCTTCCAAAAATTATGGCACTTTGTTAGCTTTCAGCTCTCATTGCCCCTATCATAAGCATATTGAAGTGATTAAGGTTAAAGTGAACAAAGATGGAGTATATGCTTGACAAAGTATATGTTGGCAATCTCATGTCCTTTGAGTACGAGGGTATCTCCTCATGCTACTCAACTTTAGTCATTGGTAAGTTCTTGTCATAGTAAGTACATGTGTATCATAGAGAACCGCCAACGGGGTACCCCTTGCCCCATGATACAGGAGCTATCCCATATCAAAATGACAAGGCCAACAGACAATGAGCATCTCAGCAATCTTCTTATTTACCATGGGAAAATGGTGCTTTTAATCTCTTTTCTCTTTTCTCATCTTTTTTTTCTAAGAAGAAAGCTTCATAGATTGCTCACTATGGTGATGCTGCAAGTTTCCACCATGATTAGGCATGACTTAGGCTAGCGGCCCAAGCGTTTCTCTAACACACATACATAACTCCATGGACTTACAAGTTCTCCTTTTATTTCACACTGACGACATCCGCAAACAAAAGGTCATGATATCAACTGTGTACAATGTACAAGTGCAATGTTGAAAGCGTTCCCCATGATAGCATGGTTCTGCTAATTTCAACGTATAAGTGCAAGCATATACAACATATATGACACAATGGTTCAAGTTTATTAGGGGCAAGAAAAATAAAGTGTGCCATCAAGTTTGTGAGAGCTTTAATCACTAACTTTCACATAACAAGCTTAATTTGGAAGATAGATAAAATAAGAATATACTTGGAATGGTGTAACACACCATGCATAGGAATTTATAGTGGACACTTTGGAATAACTTGGTTTCTTGAGAGTTGTATGCATGAGTAGAGCTTACTCAATACAAGTGGAGGCTAGCAAAAGACTGGGAGCGACCAACTAAGAGAGCAATAATGGCCATAATCATGCAGAGCGACAAAACATTACTAATCAAAGCATAAAGTGGTACCACAAGTCAAAAACTAAATGATCATAGAGGCTATGGTGACTGGTTCATAGTCATAACATGATGTGAGCATGTGCCAAGTCAACCCAAACAAAGCATCAAAGGAGAATACCATAATATTATGCTTTTGTATGCTAAAACAACACATGATTCTTTCAATGCACATTAAGCAATCCCAATTGTTTGGAACAAGTCATGCTACAGCAATAAACACTAAGCATAGGGTCAAAACAACACCGAACATGACATGATAAGGTCTAGGCCACAGTCAAGACAAACTCCTTTTGTACCACTTATAAACATGAAGCTTCCTACTCCTTCTCCAACACCAATCAACTTATTTGAAACAACACAACAAAAACAGGGCCCAACCACTTTATTCAAGCAAATTAAGAAAACAAAAACCAAAAACGAAAACTAAGACGCTCTAACAACAACAAAACAATGCATGAAAAAATAAAAACGAAGTGTCTAGAAAGACCTGAGATTTTTATTGATGAAGA
Organism: Avena sativa; assembly: GCA_916181665.1. Taxonomy (NCBI): domain Eukaryota; kingdom Viridiplantae; phylum Streptophyta; class Magnoliopsida; order Poales; family Poaceae; genus Avena; species Avena sativa. The sequence continues at coordinate 260,261,586 of OV702284.1, read as the reverse complement.
AGGGGATGCCTTGGGCATCCCCAAGCTTTGATGCTTGTACCTCTTGAATATTTATTAGGGTGACACGGGGTGGCATCCCCAAGCTTGATCTTTTTTCCATTCTTAATCTCATTACATCATTCTTTCCTTACACCTAAAATTTTTCCTTCATACAAAACTTCACACAATCTTCATTAGCAACATTAGTGCATTCAAAAGATAATAGACATTTGGGTTTAGTTTAAAAACAGCAAAACTTTCACTAAAGACACAAGCTACTATAGCAGTTCCCTCAAAAAGCTCAATTCCCAAAAAGAACCCAAAAAGGAATCAATAAGAAGCAAATGCAGATAATGGCAGAAATTTGTCAAAATAGACCAGCAGGTAAAAACCGATTTTTTGAAGACCTTCTGTTGCTCAAATAAAAAAATGTTGAATTGATGAAAGTTAGCTGACAACCTGGGGGATTTATTCAGAAAATTACAGCTCAATCTGAGTTATAGAGATTTTTCAATAATTTTACACTGGAGCGCAAAAATCTGTTTCGGGACAGCAACTCTCCAAATCTTTCTTCCCTCTCATTGGAGGTTATTCTTGGCACAAAAATCAAATAAAAAGGATAAGGAGAGCTTATTACATTAGTAATAACTTCCAAGAGTCAAGAAAACTATTGGGTTATCTCCTAAGAAGTACTTCTCTTTAACGCCTTTAAGTTAGGCACAATGTAGAGGTCCCAACCTTTAATAAGGTAGAGATCCCTGTGATTGCAATGCTAGTCCCTGGATCAATAGCTAGCATCCACAGTTAAGATGTAATATCAAGAAACAAAGGTCATAATACAACTTTATAACCAGGAATGAAATTATCTATTACATCTTACATAGCTCATTTGGCTATTACATTACATTGCAGCGGAATATCTGTAAGAATGGGGTCCTTCATCTTCAAAGTGCCACAGGAAAACATGTTGGTTGTAGACTTTGTAATCCTAATAAATCTTTAGTTGCTCTTTTAGAAATTGGAATGTCGAGATTTCCCATAGCTTCAAGCTTTAGTTGCTCAGTATTGTCCATAACCGGGGACACGGCTAAGTACTTAGATTTTTTTATCTTCTGCAGAAGTTGTACACTTTACCCACATGACACAATCTCATCTTGATGCCACCAGTGGCCGCTGGATAAGTACTCACCAAAATGGAGTACTCGCAGACTGAGAATGTGACGAAGTCTTTCCAAAGGGTCCTCCCATACACCATTGCTAGCTTGTCTTCAGGCGACCATGTAGGGTTTCGAGTTCCCTCATTTTCAGTTAACCTGAAGACAATGCATGGGTCTTCCCAATGTAGTTGACTAAGCCAGAGCCATAATAGCATGTGGCTGTACACGAAAGCCACAGTTGGAGAAACATGTTCAATCTCTAAGTCCCTAGGTGGTTTTCATCTGGTGCACAACAAAAAGAGATTTCCATTGACATGGTTCTTTTTTTTTTGTTGCCACCTTAACCAAAACTTGAGTATCCTTGTCCACCCAGGTGGTTCATTGAGTACTTGTTTTATTATATAAAACATAAGTCTTTTTCTCAACTTCATAAAAATCTCAACATGTCTCTTTTCTCAAAATATGTAGCATGGCTAAGCATTTTACAACTACATTGTTTTCACTAAGGAATATATAAGGTATCCTATTAGGATTTAGCATAGCATAAGTAAAGAAATTCTTTTCATGCATGTTTCAAAATCCACTAAGTATAATGAAAATAGTAGGACGTTAGATGATAGTGTAACTTGCCTTTTTGGTAGGGAATGTTGGTTCACTTCTTGATCTTGCTAATCTCACACTCTTCTAACTTCACTACAAGTCATTCAAGCAAACACAAATTCAACTAGCATTCCAAACCATAATCAAACAAAAAACACACACATAAAATAATAGAAACAAAGTCATACATGCAAGCATGCAAAAGATAGTTTTATTTGAAAAGGTGGTCTCCACTAGGCTCTAAACATTGTAAGGCTCAAAGTGGTCATTTTCTAAAGTGTCAAAGCCATTTGCAAAAGGGTTTTATTTATAAGCCATTTTTAAATCCAATCATTATTTCATGTGGTGAAAATGCTTTTGGCAAAACAACAATTTTTATAATGTTCACCAAATAAGTTGTTAATTCACAAAACTTGGTGTTTTGGGTCAGTAGGTTTGAATCAAAACATTTTCCAAAGATTTTTCTCAAGAATCATTTCCATAACAAAATCAACATTTTTATTTGACTAGAAATGGGCTAAATCAAGTTTTTATTCCTAAACTCCACAAAATACATTTTTAAATCCATGGGTTGGTTCCTAGGGTCAGTAGGTTCACAACAAACTAATTTTGCAAAGATTTCATCCTTAAAAACATTTTGGAATAATTTTTATAACCTAAACAAGCATACAAATGTTTCTGCAAAAACAAACATTTTTCCTGAAGCTTTTTACTAAACAAATTGCTTGGTTGGCTAGGGCTTGTCCCACTGATTCCATTGATATAAAATTTGCAAATTTTGGACGTGTGGATCAAAAGTTATAAGGTTTTCAAATCTGCATCTAAATCAGATTCAAACTTTGTTTTTAAACAGAACTGGTGCCACGCGGCGCAATACGATTGGGCGGTACCGGTTCGCGCGGATTGCGCTCTGCGGGGCGTTGGATCTAAACAGATCGCACAGCTCAGACTAGCCCGTACCTTTTCGTTAAATGAATCTATCGTGGCCGCCAGATGGAAATCTAACGGTGCTGGTTGACTTGACCAAACACGAGCGGCGCTGACGGCGGTGAGCGGCGGCGCACGGTCGGACGATGAGCTAATGGCGGTTACAGGAAGCAAAGAAGGCAGAGGAAGGTCTCACCGTGCTCGCGAGGTCGAGGTGAAGCTCGAGGTGGTGCTGGTCTGGCGAGGGGCGCTCAGACGTGACGGAGATTGCTCGCCGGAGTGGGGAACGGCGTCAGGCGACTCTGGTCGTTGTCGGGGGCGACGCCGTGGTTCACTCCGAAGCAAAACAAGGACACGGTTAGACGCGGGCAGTCCTGGGGTTCACGCGAGTATGATAGAGAGAGCTCGGGGTGGTCTGGCTTACCAGGGAGAGGTTGCCGGAGAAGGAAGCAGACGCGACGGCGCTCAGTCGAGGTGGTTGCCGATGTTCTGGGGCGCCCGCGAGTGAATGGAAGGCACAGGGAGAAGCTCCTAGGTCTGGGGAATGTGCCCATGTGCTTGGTGAGGCACGGGCGGTGTCTGCTGGCCGAAATTGGTTGCGGAGCTCGCCGGAGCAGTGAGAGCGCAGCTCGAATTTACGACGGACTTGGGGCGGAGGAGGAGAGCTGTCTGGGGGAAAAGAGAGGTAAGACGCGGGCGTTTAAAACAGCGTGGTCGCAGGGGGAGTAATGGCCGTTAACAGCGCGAATTGATCGCCGGAGTAAAGGACAGGAAACGGCGAGGAGGATTCAGCGTGGTTTGAAGACGGTGAACAGTGGTGTGGGGTCCTGTCGTCAGTGGGGGAGAGACAAGGAAAGAAGGGCCACTCGTCAGTCGCTCTGCGGGTGCGAGTTTAGGTGGAAAACGTTTCGCCAAAAGGGAAAGGGAACTAGGCTGCGACTGGGCTTCCTGGGCCAGGTGGGTTGGGTCTGGTCTGGTTCTATTTTTTTCTTTCTAATTGTTTTTCCTTTTTCTATTTCTATTTTCTGTTTTGAAATTCAAACAACAAATCAAACACTCACAACAAATCACATCAAACTTTCACCAAACTTTGCAATTGAATTTGGTTCTGTTTAACAACATAAACCAAAGTCCAAAGACCAAAATAATATTTTTATTTTAGGGTCCATTAATAATTAAATAAATAGACCTTTGTTATTAAATCAAATAGATTTTGATTTATTCAAAACTCCATTTTGAAATTTAAATATTATCAAAACCAAATCAGTAGGTTTTATTTGAAAATAAAGGATACTTGGAAAACTTGTTTAAAATAAATAAATAAGTTTTGATGTTTAACTAAAATAGTAAAACCTTTATTTTTAATAAACTTGGATATTAAATCCTTATTATTCTTTTTTAAATAAACCTTTACTATTTTTATCAAATAGAAATATTTTATTTCAAAGGCTTTGGCGAGGTTTTAATTTGGCTTATAAAATATTCCTTATTTAAATTTCTTCCTTTTCATTTGAAAACCAAATCTTTTTATTAAGAGATTCAAAAATAGTAATTTCAAATATTTTTTTTAGCTTTATTGTTTATTTATCTTTTTAAATCCCCTTAGGATTTATTTGATCCAAATAGGTTTTGAAAGTTTCCAATTTGAATCAAAAAGTTTCTTCTCATCCTAAAAATCAACAAAGTTTTATTTTATTCATTTATTTTTCACATTACAAGATTTGGAAAATCTTGGGATGTGACAGGCTACCACCCTTAAAATAAATCTCGTCCCGAGATTTGGGAAGGCTAGGGTTACAAGTAGGCTCAAAGCATCTAGAGTACTACCACCCTTGAAAATTTTCCAACTAAATTACATATTGGCCTTCTTGGGATCTTGGGGAAACTTCTCTGGGCAAACATCTGCATAGTGTCCTTTGTTTCGACACTTGACACATGTGACAAGGCTGAGATCCTCCATAGGCTTGTTTATCTTGTTCTTCATCTTTTCTGGACAATTGCTTGCATAATGTCCTGGTTCTTTGCAATTGAAACAGTTGATAAGTTTGAGTCCTTCACGTGTCTCTTATGGACAAGTTGCTGCATAATGGCCTAGCTCTTTGCAGTTGTTGCACCATACCTGGCTAATTTCCTTATACTTCTGTTTCTCTGGACATTCACTGGAATAGTGTCCCATTTCTTTACAATGATGACATTGTACATGGCTTTTGTCCTTCTTTTTCTTTTTGGGCTTCTCCAAAGCTAGGAGTGCATCTAGTTCATGTTGTTCATATGTTATCTTGTAGGTAGGAATGTCTACATGCTTCTTGGACCTTCTATTGCTCTTGGGATAATTCATATGCCTCTTCTTTGGTCCTTTAAATTGGGTTGTATTGCATGGAGGTATAAGTGAAGCTTTTCCTTTGTCATCATTTTTCTTGGTAGATTTGGATCCTTCTTGATTGTTTGCAATCATTTGTTGCACTCCACCTTGTTTCCTTTGTTCAACAATGGAATAGATGGGGCATTGGATGGGAACATGGTTGTTTCCTTCACACAGGTAGCAAGTAGCTTGAGAGGTGGGACATTGGCCAACTGGGTGTTTCTCTTCACAGTTGGGGCATTGATCTCCATGCTCCTTGGAAGTGTGATCCTTGTCTCCACAAATATTGCAAGCTTTGGCTCCTTCTAGAATAACATCTTTGCCATCCTTGGAAAAGTTGCTTTCCATGTTGAGCATTTGATCTGTCACCTTATGCAACATTTGGGCTTGGTCTTCCAAAAATCCTTGCAGTGTTGGATCTTCCCCACTGGTGTTGGCTATGAACTGAGCTGTCATTTGGTTCAACTGGTTTTGGGTTGCTATGAGTTCTTCCATGCTGTCCTCTTGGTTGGTGTTGTTGTCATCAACCTTGATGTTGGAGTCTCTTGGAGTAGTCATCTGTTTGGGTTGAATTGAGATTAGAATAGGCAAGATATCTCTAAGGAAATAATCCTAATCACACACATCACAATTCACACAAGCAATGTGCAAGTAATCACAAGCCAAACGTTTCACTCAAACAACAAAGTTTAAGCACATCTTTAGGCAACCAAAAATACTTTTGTTACACCACATAAGTTGGTGGGTTTGACTTAGCTAAGTATGGTGGTCCATCTATATGGTTCACTTGTGATCTTTCCATCCTTCTTGGTTGATTCCTTCTTGCATGAGATCATGGTTTCCTTAGGAAAAATTCTTGGTCACAAAACTTCAAGTGATGTGGGCTCCTTCTAACTTCTGTTTCCTTAGTCTCCAAATCTTGAGCAAGATTTCTTGTCTCACTTGTCCTTAGTGATAACCATAGTTGAAGTCCTTGGTGAATATGCTAAAGATGTTGAAGTCATTAGAGTTGAAGAAGTTGAAGTCATTAGAGTTGATGAAGTCCTTTGCACATGGTGAAGTCCTTGGTCATGGGGTAGGTTTTTCCATCAAGTTGAAATAGAAGAGATGTAGAGTTGAAACCAAAATGGTTGAGGAAAGAGTTTACAAGATTGTTTGTAAATAAGTTTTGGAACAAATACAACTCCTATTTTTCTAAGGGGTTTTTGTCCAATCCTAGGTTTACAAATCCTACAGGCAACACAATGCTCTGATACCATCTGTAGAGGTCCCAACCTTTAATAAGGTAGAGATCCCTGTGATTGCAATGCTAGTCCCTGGATCAATAGCTAGCATCCACAGTTAAGATGTAATATCAAGAAACAAAGGTCATAATACAACTTTATAACCAGGAATAAAATAATCTATTACATCTTACATAGCTCATTTGGCTATTACATTACATTGCAGCAGAATATCTGTAAGCATGGGGTCCTTCATCTTCAAAGTGCCACAGGCAAACATGTTGGTTGTAGACTTTGTAATCCTAATCAATCAACTTCTCTAAAAATCAATCAAACCTGCAACATTACAAGTTACAGCCACAAGGGTCAATACATTTGAATTGTATTGGCAAGTTTCACTACTATGTGGAATATAAGTGGATCCTATCATTACATGCATATTTGGCTAAGTAGGGTTTTAGGCTCATTTGCAGAAAGCAATAATTTATCCTATCTTTTCAAAATGGTTTTGTTCTTTTTGTCAAATCTTTCTGAACTCCTTGGTAAATCCCCAAGTGTTTCAAGTCTTTGTCAAAATCTCTTGAGTTCCTTGGTAACCCCAAGTACTTCAAGTTTTTATCCAAATCTCTTGAGCTCCTTGGTAAATCCCCAAGTGCTTCAAGTTTTTATCAAAATCTCTTGAGCTCCTTGGTAAATCCCCAAGTGCTTCAAGTCTTTTGTTGTCACTTAAAAGTTTTTCTTTTAGAAATTGGAATGTCGAGATTTCCCATAGCTTCAAGCTTTAGTTGCTCAGTATTGTCCATAACCGGGGACACGGCTAAGTACTTAGATTTTTTTATCTTCTGCAGAAGTTGTACACTTTACCCACATGACACAATCTCATCTTGATGCCACCAGTGGCCGTTGGATAAGTACTCACCAAAATGGAGTACTGGCAGACTGAGAATGTGACGAAGTCTTTCCAAAGGGTCCTTCCATACACCATTGCTAGCTTGTCTTCAGGCACCCATGTAGGGTTTCGAGTTCCCTCATTTTCAGTTAACCTGAAGACAATGCATGGGTCTTCCCAATGTAGTTGACTAAGCTAGAGCCATAATAGCATGTGGCTGTACACGAAAGCCACAGTTGGAGAAACATGTTCAATCTCTAAGTCCCTGGGTGGTTTTCATCTGGTGCACAACAAAAAGAGATTGCCATTGACATGGTTCTTTTTTTTTGTTGCCACCTTAACCAAAACTTGAGTATCCTTGTCCACCCAGGTGGTTCATTGAGTACTTGTTTTATTATATAAAACATAAGTCTTTTTCTCAACTTCATAAAAATCTCAACATGTCTCTTTTCTCAAAATATGTAGCATGGCTAAGCATTTTACAACTACATTGTTTTCACTAAGGAATATATAAGGTATCCTATTAGGATTTAGCATAGCATAAGTAAAGAAATTCTTTTCATGCATGTTTCAAAATCCACTAAGTATAATGAAAATAGTAGGACGTTAGATGATAGTGTAACTTGCCTTTTTGGTAGGGAATGTTGGTTCACTTCTTGATCTTGATAATCTCACACTCTTATAACTTCACTACAAGTCATTCAAGCAAACACAAATTCAACTAGCATTCCAAACCATAATCAAACAAACAAAACACACATAAAATAATAGAAACAAAGTCATACATGCAAGCATGCAAAAGATAGTTTTATTTGCAAAGGTGGTCTCCACTAGGCTCTAAACATTGTAAGGCTCAAAGTGGTCATTTTCTAAAGTGTCAAAGCCATTTGAAAAAGGGTTTTATTTATAAGCCATTTTAAAATCCAATCATTATTTCATGTGGTGAAAATGCTTTTGGCAAAACAACAATTTTTATAATGTTCACCAAATAAGTTGTTAATTCACAAAACTTGGTGTTTTGGGTCAGTAGGTTTGAATCAAAACATTTTCCAAAGATTTTTCTCAAGAATCATTTCCATAACAAAATCAACATTTTTATTTGACTAGAAATGGGCTAAATCAAGTTTTTATTCCTAAACTCCACAAAATACATTTTTAAATCCATGGGTTGGTTCCTAGGGTCAGTAGGTTCACAACAAACTAATTTTGCAAAGATTTCATCCTTAAAAACATTTTGGAATAATTTTTATAACCTAAACAAGCATACAAATGTTTCTGCAAAAACAAACATTTTTCCAGAAGCTTTTTACTAAACAAATTGCTTGGTTGGCTAGGGCTTGTCCCACTGATTCCATTGATATAAAATTTGAAAATTTTGGACGTGTGGATCAAAAGTTACAAGGTTTTCAAATCTTCATCTAAATCAGATTCAAACTTTGTTTTTAAACAGAACTGGTGCCACACGGCGCAATACTATTGGGCGGTACCGGTTCGCGCGGATTGCGCTCTGCGGGGCGTTGGATCTAAACAGATCGCACAGCTCAGACTAGCCCGTACCTTTTCGTTAAATGAATCTATCGTGGCCGCCAGATGGAAATCTAACGGTGCTGGTTGACTTGACCAAACACGAGCGGCGCTGACGGCGGTGAGCGGCGGCGCACGGTCGGACGATGAGCTAATGGCGGTTACAGGAAGCAAAGAAGGCAGAGGAAGGTCTCACCGTGCTTGCGAGGTCGAGGTGAAGCTCGAGGTGAAGCTCGAGGTGGTGCTGATCTGGCGAGGGGCGCTCAGACATGACGGAGATTGCTCGCCGGAGTGGGGAACGACGTCAGGCGACTCTGGTCGTTGTCGGGGGCGACGCTGTGGTTCACTCTGAAGCAAAACGAGGACACGGTTAGACGCGGGCAGTCCTGGGGTTCACGCGAGTATGATAGAGAGATCTCGGGGTGGTCTGGCTTACCAGGGAGAGGTTGCCGGAGAAGGAAGCAGACGCGACGGCGCTCAGTCGAGGTGGTTGCCGACGTTCTGGGGCGCCCGCGAGTGAATGGAAGGCACAGGGAGAAGCGCCTAGGTCTGGGGAATGTGCCCATGTGCTTGGTGAGGCACGGGCGGTGTCTGCTGGCCGAAATTGGTTGCGGAGCTCGCCGGAGCAGTGAGAGCGCAGCTCGAATTTACAACGGACTTGGGGCGGAGGAAGAGAGCTGTCTGGGGGAAAAGAGAGGTAAGACGCGGGCGTTTAAAACAGCGTGGTCGCAGGGGGAGTAATGGCCGTTAACAGCGCGAATTGATCGCTGGAGTAAAGGACATGAAACGGCGAGGAGGATTCAGCGTGGTTTGAAGACGATGAACAGTGGTGTGGGGTCCTGTCGTCAGTGGGGGAGAGACAAGGAAAGAGGGGCCACTCGTCAGTTGCTCTGCGGGTGCGAGTTTAGGTGGAAAACGTTTCGCCGAAAGGGAAAGGGAACTGGGCTGCGACTGGGCTTCCTGGGCCAGGTGGGTTGGGTCTGGTCTGGTTCTATTTTTTTTCTTTCTAATTGTTTTTCCTTTTTCTATTTCTATTTTCTGTTTTGAAATTCAAACAACAAATCAAACACTCACAACAAATCACATCAAACTTTCACCAAACTTTGCAATTGAATTTGGTTTTGTTTAACAACATAAACCAAAGTCCAAAGACCAAAATAATATTTTTATTTTAGGGTCCATTAATAATTAAATAAATAGACCTTTGTTATTAAATCAAATAGATTTTGATTTATTCAAAACTCCATTTTGAAATTTAAATATTATCAAAACCAAATCAGTAGGTTTTATTTGAAAATAAAGGGTACTTGGAAAACTTGTTTAAAATAAATAAATAAGTTTTGATGTTTAATTAAAATATTAAAACCTTTATTTTTAATAAACTTGGATATTAAATCCTTATTATTCTTTTTTAAATAAACCTTTACTATTTTTATCAAATAGAAATATTTTATTTCAAAGGCTTTGGCCAGGTTTTAATTTGGCTTATAAAATATTCCTTACTTAAATTTCTTCCTTTTCATTTGAAAACCAAATCTTTTTATTAAGAGATTCAAAAATAGTAATTTCAAATATTTTTTTAGCTTTATTGTTTATTTATCTTTTTAAATCTCCTTTGGATTTATTTGATCCAAATAGGTTTTGAAAGTTTCCAATTTGAATCAAAAAGTTTCTTCTCATCCTGAAAATCAACAAAGTTTTATTTTATTCATTTATTTTTCACATTACAAGATTTGGAAAATCTTGGGATGTGACACACAAGAAGCAAGATTCAAGTATTTTCAAATAAAGAAGCATTAAGAGCAACTTTTGTTTTAATAGGAGAGGAAAAAGGTATTCTATACCTTTCTTGAATGGGAAATAATGTTTAATGGTGCCTTTCTTCAGTTGAAAAGCTTCCATGGGAAGATTTGTTTTGGTTTCATAGGCATGAACACAAGTGTTCAAGGTCGACCCCCACTTAACCATTACTCACATTTCCAATCACTTTCCTTTTTGAAAACATTTTTAGGTAACAAGTACAACTAATTTTTTTTGTAATTCGCAATCCCTATCCATACCAAGATAGAGACCAACTTAAAACTGAAAATAAAAACTACTTAGAGATAAAGCAAACAAGTGCACACAAGAATATTCACCCACACGCTATTGCTCCCCAGTAACGGCGCCAGAAAAGGTCTTGATATCCCACAAGTATAGGGGATCATGTGTAGCCTTTTCGATAAGTAAGAGTGTCGAACACAACGAGGAGCTAAAGGTAGGATAAATATTCTCTCAAGTTCTATTAACCACTAATACAACTCTACGCACACTAAATGTTTGCATTATCTAGGAAATAAAACTAGAGAAACAAAACGAGTACTAGATAAAGCTTTGCAAGATAATAAACAACAAGAAAGTAAAGCTAGTTGCTGCAGCAATAAAATACACTAAACTAACAGAACCATGAGTGTGGAATAGTGGTGGTAATTGTGGTGGCTTTGTCCAAGTTTAATTGGCGAATAAGTCGGGTTCATTATCTTCGATGCAATTTTCTATATGGGAGAGGCTAAATATACATGCGCTTCACTACTTGGAATTACATGTACTATATAATTGGATTGTTAGCAAACATCTGTAACTACAAACAATGCATTAATGTTTCCCCAACCATAGCCTTAAGTTAATGGTCCTCTTACTCCCATGCGTGCGATGTTCCGGTTCGCGTCCTTAGGTTTCCGTCACTTCGGCAGAACTTCCATTCCTATTACACATACTACAAACCCTATGATGGTTAATCCATGAGCGTAGAAATATAATGGACACCAAAGGACTGTACCATATTAACATACAACTCTAATGAACCAAAGACGTTCAACCAATCAATCTTAGAACAAAGAAACTACACAAACATGACATAGATCAAAGGATTATAACTTAAAGCATCAAACACCATGTTTACTGTCACATCCCAAGATTTTCCAAATCTTGTAATGTGAAAAATAAATAAACAAAATAAATAATTGTTGAAATTTAGGGTGAGAAGAAACTTTTTGATTCCAATTTGAAACATCAAAACCTATTTTGATCAAATAAAATCCTAAGGGGATTTAAAAAGATAAATAAATAATAAAGTTATAATAGTTGGAATCACTATTTTTGGATCTTTAAATAAAAAGATATGGTTTTTATAAAGCAAAGGTAGAAATATAAATAAGGATTATTTTATAGAGCCAAATTAAATCTTGGCCAAGCTTTTGAAATAAAATATTTCTATTTGATAAAAAGAGTAAAGGTTTATTTAAATAAAATAATGAGGATTTATTAATATCCATTTTTATTAAAGTAAAGGTTTTTTCCATTTTAAATAAACACTAAAACTTGTTAATTTATTTTAAATAAGATTTCCAAGTGTTTTAGTTTTTCAAATGGAACCTACTGAAAAGATTTTGATATTATTTATAATTCGAAAAGAGTTTTAAAAATAAATTAAAACCTATTTGAATTAAATACTATGGTCTATTTATTTAATTATTAATAGATCTTAAAAGAATAAGAGAAATTATTTTATTTTTGACTTTGAAATATGTTGATAAACAGAATAAAAATTCACCCAAAGTTTGGTGGTGATTTGAATTCAAATGAAGATTGAAAAATATTACTAAATCTTATTTAATTAATACTAGAGCCTATTTTAAATAATTAAAAGACACTAAAAAGGATAAATAAATTATTCTAAAATTGACTTTGGAATGTGTTATTAATCAGTATATGAATCTACACAAATTTTGGTTGAGGTTTGAATTGATTTGTTGCTTGAATTGTTTGAATGAAAATAAAATGAGAATATTCAAAAACAGAAAACAAAAAGGTTTAGTATAAGAAAAAATGGAAACAAACCCAGCCCAGCCCAGCTAGCCCACCAAGCCCATCAGCAGCCCACCTGCTCACACAGGCAGCGAATCGTTTTCACTCACAAATCGACCCGCAAGGTCACTGACAAATGGACCCCACCCCCACACTCTCTCTCGCTGCCAAGCGACCCCACTGCCACCTTACCGTCGTCCTCACCCGCCGCTGACCGCGTCCCCCCTCTCTGGCAATTACTGTCGCTTGAATGCCGGCGTGAATTCGCATTACTGGCCGAGTAACCCCCGTCGGTGACCGCTCCCTCTTAACCGCCTCTCCCTCCTCTCTGTTTCCCCCTTAGTCCCTCACTCTAGCGCGCCCCCAGGCCGCTTAATTTCGCTCTACACCGCCACTGTCTCCGGCAAGCTCCACCTCCAATTCCGGCCATACCTCACCGCGCCTCGCCTCCTCAACCACACTAGCTTGCTCCCCAGTCCCTGGCGCTTCTCTCTGCATCCTCAGATTGCCCGTGCTTGTCCCAGAACATCGGCAAGGACGACCACTGCACATCGCCACCGTCTGCCTCTGCTCCGACGAGCACTACCGGTGAGACCAGACCTTCCCTTCCCCTCTCTTTGATGCTCACATACTCCCCACTGTCCTACGAGTCTAACTGCACCATTCGTCTGACCCAGCACGCTCTGTAACGACGTCCTCGACAACGGCCGAGCGAACCAGTCGCCAGGAGCAACTCCGGCGAGCGATTCCCATCGACCCTGAGCGCCCCTTCGCCAGCAAGGACCGCCTTGAGCTTCACCACAACCACGCGAACCTAGTGAGCTTATCCCCACCCTCTCTAGCTTCCTGCATCGCCAGCAACGCCACCGTCTGACCGCGCGCCGCCAGTTGCCGCCGCCAGCGCCGCTGCTTCTTGGTCAAAGCAGTGAGGTCCATAGGATCTTGATCTGACGGTTAAGATTAGAACTAACCCAAAGGGGTAAGTAGTGTCTCTGAGCCGTGCGATGTTACTTAGATCCAACGGCTCGCATCTGTCGATCCAAGCGAAACGGTACAGACGAATAGAATCGTGACGCGTGGCCTGTGTTTGTTTTAAAAACCAGAAACTTGTCTATTAGATGTTCTAATTTGAAAAATTCATAACTTTCAAACCACACGTCCAAATTTTGTAAATTTTATATCAATGGATTCAGCAAGACAAGTACTTTCTGACCATGCACTTTTTTTAGTAAATTTTTTCTGTTAAATTGTTTGTTTTTGCAGAAACTTGTGTAGGCATATTTAGAATATAAAATTTGTTCTAAAATGAATTTTGATATCAAATCTTTGGAAAATGGTTTTTTTTGAACCTACTGACCAAAGAAATCAATTGGTGGTTTCAAAAATGTATTTGGTGAAGTAAAAGAATGAATCTTTGATTTAAAAACATTTCTAGCCAAATAACAATGTTGATTATGGTTTAAAAATGATTTTGGAGGAAAATCTTTGAGAAATGTTTTGATTTAAACTCTCTGACCCCAGACACCAAGTTTTATGATTTGAAAATGTATTTGGTGAACCCTAAAAAATTTATTACTTTGCTAAAGACATTTTCAACCACATAAAATATTGATTTGGTTTAAAAATGATTTATAAGTAAAATATTTTGCAAATAGTTTTGCCACCTTATAAAATGACCAATAAGTGTTTTAGAATGTTTATAACCTATTATAAACCACTTTTGTAAATAAAACAAAGTTTGGCATGCTTGCATGCATTGTTTTGTTTCCATTATTTTATGTGATGTTGCTTGAATGGTAGATTGAAATTGTGCCCTTGCTTGATTGAATTGTAGTGATTTCAAGAGTGTGATCATTGCAAAGACAAGGAGTGAACTTATATTCTCTACCAAAAAGGCAAGTGATGCTACATACTTTTGTCCCATTATTTTCACTATGCATTAGTGATATTTCTAAGTAGGACTTGCATGAAATTTTGCTAAGTGTAAACTATGCCATGGGAAATCCTAGTAGATGAAACCTTAGTAGAATTCTCCTAATTTAAGATTCCTACTACTATCATGCTTAGATTAGCTAGTAGAAAACAAGGGTGGATTATATTCATGCTATGGAATATTTCTAAGTCAAGGACTTGTGTTTTGTTTAATAAAACAACTAAGTGAATGAATCACCTGGGTGGAATGGAAGGAATGGTTTGTGTTGAGTGGTTCACAAGGCCAATTTCTATGGTTTACCTTGTGTATCTCACTTGTGGATGGCCACCGAGGAACAAATAGATTTGAGATGTTAAATGTTGAGAAGCTTCAAGTGCAGCCACTTGGCATTATGGGCTCTGCCTGGATCATATAGGTTGCAATAACTTAGCCAAATGGACAGTTGGTGGTAGGGGATTGATAGGTTGGAGCGCGTCCATTCTGGTCTAAGGGAAGGCTTCTGAAAGATCTTGTCTTGGTGAAACCAAGTCTTGTGGGGAAAGTGCACCACCTCTGCAGAGTGTAAAATCTAAGTACTTAGCCATGTCCCTGGTAAAGGACAACTTGAGCATCAAGACATGGAAGCTATCAAGAATCTCCTCATCCCAATTTCTAACTTAAAATCTTGTGGTTGAACAAGGGTTGAAGGATCACCAATTTCTATTGGGAGATGCCTTGGGAAAGATTTTTTCAAGCAAAAACTTAGTGTTTTCAAATGATAAGGAAAATCTATTTTGAGCAAAGCAAGCCTAAGCTCCACTTAGCCAAATGCATATAGATGATAGACTCCACTATATTACCATAGTATCACTTGCCAATACAATTCAAATGTATTGACCCTTGTGGCTGTAACTTGTTATGTTGCAGGTTTGTTTGAAATTAGTGAAATGTGTTGAAATAGGATTACAAGTCTACAACCAACATGTTTGCCTGTGGCACTTTGAAGATGATGGACCCCATGCTATTGTTATATTCTGTTGCATTGTAATGAGATAGCCAAATGAGCTATGTAAGATGTAATAAATTATTTTATTCCTGGTTATAAAGTTTTATTATGACCTTTGTTTCTTGATATTACATCTTAACTGTGGATGCTAGCTATTGATCCAGGGACTAGCATTGTAAACACATGGATCTCTACCTTATTAAAGGTTGGGAACCTTACAGATGGTATCAGAGCATTGTGTTGCCTGTAGGATTTGTAAACCTAGGATTGGACAAACCCCTTAGAAAAAATAGGAGTTGTATTTGTTCCAAAACTTATTTACAAACAATCTTGTAAACTCTTTCCTCAACCATTTTTGGTTTTGATTCTACATCTCTTCTATTTCAAACTTGATGGACAAAGCCTACCCCATGGCCAAAGACTTCACCATGAGCAAAGGACTTCATCAACTTTAATGACTTCAACATCTTCAAGTGATTTCAACCTTATTCTCAACAAGGACTTCAACTTTGGATGTCACAAAGAACTACAAGTGAGACAAGAAATGTTGCTCAAGACTTGAAGACTAAGGAAACACAACTTAGAAGGAACCCAAGCTTGCAATATTTGTGGAGACAAGGATCACACTTCCAAAGAGCATGAAGATCAATGCCCCAATTGTGAAGAGAAACATCCAACTAATCAATGCCCCACATCTCAAGCTACTCGCTTCCTATGTGAAAGAAATAATCATGTCCCTATCCAATGCCCCATCTATACCATAGTTCAACAAACGAAACAAGGTGGAGTGCATCAACAGTTTGTAAACCCTCATGAAGGAACAACTTCTGCCAAGAAAGATGAAGGAAAAATCAAAACCATGCATCATAAGGACAAATCCAAAGTGACCACAAAGTGTTGCTACTCTTGTGGAGAAGAAGGTCATATCTCTAGTAACTGTCCCAAGAAGAGAGAAAGATTTCCCACCTATGTGGTGAAGTATGAAGAGCATGAACTAGAAGAACTCCTAGCTTTGGAGAGACCCAAGAAGAAGAAGAAGAAATGCCCCAACCCTAGCAAGAAGGATATTACCCAAGAGCAATGTTACACTTGCAAAGAGATGGGACACTATGCCAATGAATGCCCAGAAAAGAAGAAGAACCAAAGAAACAAACAAAAGGCAATGATACCAAAGGAAAAGAAAGATATCAGCCAAGTGAAGTGTTTCAATTGCAAAGAACCAGGACATTATGCAAGCAATTGTCCAGAAAAGATGAAGCACAAGATAAACAAGCCTATGAAGGATCTCAGCCTTGTCACATGTTTCAAGTGTGGAAACAAAGGACACAATACAGATGTTTGTCCAGAGAAGTTTCCCCAAGTTTTCAAGCAAGCCAAGAAGTAAACTAGTTGGAAAAATTTTAGGGTGGTAGTACCCTAGTTGCTTTGAGCCAACTTGTAACCCTAGCCTTCCCAAATCTCGGGACGAGATTTATTTTAAGGGTGGTAGCCTCTCACATCCCAAGATTTTCCAAATCTTGTAATGTGAAAAATAAATAAACAAAATAAATAATTGTTGAAATTTAGGGTGAGAAGAAACTTTTTGATTCCAATTTGAAACATCAAAACCTATTTTGATCAAATAAAATCCTAAAGGGATTTAAAAAGATAAATAAATAATAAAGTTATAATAGTTGGAATCACTATTTTTGGATCTTTAAATAAAAAGATATGGTTTTTATAAAGCAAAGGTAGAAATATAAATAAGGATTATTTTATAGAGCCAAATTAAATCTTGGCCAAGATTTTGAAATAAAATATTTCTATTTGATAAAAAGAGTAAAGTTTATTTAAATAAAATAATGAGGATTTATAATATCCATTTTTATTAAAGTAAAGGTTTTTTCCATTTTAAATAAACACTAAAACTTGTTAATTTATTTTAAATAAGATTTCCAAGTGTTTTAGTTTTTCAAATGGAACCTACTGAAAAGATTTTGATATTATTTAGAATTCAAAAAGATTTTTAAAAATAAATTAAAACCTATTTGAATTAAAGACTATGGTCTATTTATTTAATTATTAATAGATCTTAAAAGAATAAGAGAAATTATTTTATTTTTGACTTTGAAATATGTTGATAAACAGAATAAAAATTCACCCAAAGTTTGGTGGTGATTTGAATTCAAATGAAGATTGAAAAATATTACTAAATCTTATTTAATTAATACTAGAGCCTATTTTAAATAATTAAAAGACACTAAAAAGGATAAATAAATTATTCTAAAATTGACTTTGGAATGTGTTATTAATCAGTATATGAATCTACACAAATTTTGGTTGAGGTTTGAATTGATTTGTTGCTTGAATTGTTTGAATGAAAATCAAATCAGAATATTCAAAAACAGAAAATAAAAAGGTTTAGTATAAGCAAAAAAATGGAAACAAACCCAGCCCAGCTAGCCCACCAAGCCCATCAGCAGCCCACCTGCTCACACACGCAGCGAATCGTTTTCACTCACAAATCGACCCGGAAGCTCACTGAGCAATGGACCCCACCCCCACACACTCTCTCTCGCTGCCAAGCGACCCCACTGCCACCTCAACGTCGTCCTCACCCGCCGCTGACCGCGCCCCCCTCTCTGGCAATTACTGTCGCTTGAATGCCGACGTGAATTCGCATTATTGGCCGAGTAACCCCCGTCGGTGACCGCTTCCTCTTAACCGCCTCTCCCTCCTCTTTGTTTCCCCCTCAGACCCTCACTCTAGCGCGCCCCCAGGCTGCTTAATTTCGCTCTACACCGCCACTGTCTCCGGCGAGCTCCACCTCCAATTCCGGCCATACCTCACCGCGCCTCGCCTCCTCAACCACACTAGCTTGCTCCCCAGTCCCTGGCGCTTCTCTCTGCATCCTCAGATTGCCCGCGCTTGTCCCAGAACGTCGGCAAGGACGACCACTGCACATCGCCACCATCTGCCTCCGCTCCGACGAGTACTACCGGTGAGACCAGACCTCCCCTTCCCCTCTCTTTGATGCTCACATACTCCCCACTTTCCTACGAGTCTAACTGCACCATTCGTCTGACCCAGCACGCTCTGTAACGACGTCCTCGACAACGGCCGAGCGAACCCGTCGCCAGGAGCAACTCCGGCGAGCGATTCCCATCGACCCCGAGCGCCCCTTTGCCAGCAAGGACCGCCTTGAGCTTCACCATGAACACGCGAACCTGGTGAGCTTCTCCCCACCCTCTCTAGCTTCCTGCAACGCCACCGTCTGGCCGCGTGCCACCAGTCGCCGCCGCCAGTGTCGCTGCTTCTTGGTCAAAGTAGGGAGGTCCATAGGATCTTGATCTGACGGTTAAGATTAGAACTAACCCGAAGGGGTAAGTAGTGTCTCTGAGCCGTGCGGTGTTACTTAGATCCAACGGCTCGCATCTGTCGATCCAAGCAAAACGGTACCGATGAATAGAATCGTGACGCATGGCCCGTGTTTGTTTTAAAAACCAGAAACTTGTCTATTAGATGTTCTAATTTGAAAAATTCATAACTTTCAAACCACACGTCCAAATTTTGTAAATTTTATATCAATGGATTCAACAAGACAAGTACTTTCTGACCATGCATTTTTTTTAGTAAATTGTTTCTGTTAAATTGTTTGTTTTTGCAGAAACTTGTGTAGGCATATTTAGAATATAAAATTTGTTCTAAAATGAATTTTGAGATGAAATCTTTGGAAAATGGTTTGTTTTGAACCTACTGACCATAGAAATCAATTGGTGGTTTCAAAAATGTATTTGGTGAAGTAAAAGAATGAATCTTTGATTTAAAAACATTTCTAGCCAAATAAAAATGTTGATTACGGTTTAAAAATGATTTTGGAGGAAAATCTTTGAGAAATGTTTTGATTTAAACTCTCTGACCCCAAACACCAAGTTTTATGATTTGAAAATGTATTTGGTGAACCATAAAAAAATTATTACTTTGCTAAAGACATTTTCAACCACATAAAATATTGATTTGGTTTAAAAATGATTTATAAGTAAAATCTTTTGCAAATAGTTTTGCCACCTTATAAAATGACCAATAAGTGTTTTAGAATGTTTATAACCTATTATAAACCACTTTTGTAAATAAAACAAAGTTTGGCATGCTTGCATGCATTGTTTTGTTTCCATTATTTTATGTGATGTTGCTTGAATGGTAGATTGAAATTGTGCCCTTGCTTGATTGAATTGTAGTGATTTCAAGAGTGTGATCATTGCAAAGACAAGGAGTGAACTTATATTCTCTACCAAAAAGGCAAGTGATGCTACATACTTTTGTCCCATTATTTTCAATATGCATTAGTGATATTTCTAAGTAGGACTTGCATGAAATTTTGCTAAGTATAAACTATGCCATGGGAAATCCTAGTAGATGAAACCTTAGTAGAATTCTCCTAATTTAAGATTCCTACTACTATCATGCTTAGATTAGCTAGTAGAAAACAAGGGTGGATTATATTCATGCTATGGAATATTTCTAAGTCAAGGACTTGTGTTTTGTTTAATAAAACAACTAAGTGAATGAATCACCTGGGTGGAATGGAAGGAATGGATTGTGTTGAGTGGTTCACAAGGCCAATTTCTATGGTTTACCTTGTGTATCTCACTTGTGGATGGCCACCGAGGAACAAAGAGATTTGAGATGTCAAATGTTGAGAAGCTTCAAGTGCAGCCACTTGGCATTATGGGCTCTGCCTGGATCATATAGGTTGCAATAACTTAGCCAAATGGACAGTTGGTGGTAGGGGATTGATAGGTTGGAGCGCGTCCATTCTGGTCTAAGGGAAGGCTTCTGAAAGATCTTGTCTTGGTGAAACCAAGTCTTGTGGGGAAAGTGCACCACCTCTGCAGAGTCTAAAATCTAAGTACTTAGCCATGTCCCTGGTAAAGGACAACTTGAGCATCAAGACATGGAAGCTATCAAGAATCTCCTCATCCCAATTTCTAAATTAAAATCTTGTGGTTGAACAAGGTTTGAAGGATCACCAATTTATATTGGGAGATGCCTTGGGGAAGATTTTGTCAAGCAAAAACTTAGTGTTTTCAAATGATAAGGAAAATCTATTTTGAGCAAAGCAAGCCTAAGCTCCACTTAGCCAAATGCATATAGATGACAGACTCCACTATATTACCATAGTATCACTTGCCAATACAATTCAAATGTATTGACCCTTGTGGCTGTAACTTGTTATGTTGTAGGTTTGTTTGAAATTAGTGAAGTGTGTTGAAATAGGATTATAAGTCTACAACCAACATGTTTGCCTGTGGCACTTTGAAGATGATGGACCCCATGCTATTGTTATATTCTGCTGCATTGTAATGAGATAGCCAAATGAGCTATGTAAGATGTAATAAATTATTTTATTCCTAGTTATAAAGTTGTATTATGACCTTTGTTTCTTGATATTACATCTTAACTGTGGATGCTAGCTATTGATCCAGGGACTAGCATTGTAAACACAGGGATCTCTACCTTATTAAAGGTTGGGAACCTTACATTTACATAGGACAGTACAGAGGTGTGTGAAAGGATGAACCACTGCGTACTAGGAGGATTAGGTAATGGAGATGGCGGTGAAGAGGGCAGCGTCAACACCGGCGGCGGCGGGGGGACTCCTTCCCCGCCGCCGGTATCGTGGGGGAGCACCGCCCCTTAGCCCTCTTCATTCATCGCTTCTTGGGAGCCCTACCCCATGGAGATGGGATCCATGGGGGAGGCAAAAACGTGGCTTTGGTGGCTGTAAATTCGTGGGTGGAGGTGTCTCCCACGAATTAGGTTTCCTCCCTTTATATAGCTTCTCGGATTTTCGTTACCCCATCTTGGGCTGCAGTAAATCGGGCCTAGCGGACCCGTCCGGACTCAGAATCAGCTAAATTTTATGTCCAGAACGATTGTCGCGAAATTTTCTACAACTTTGTAGTCTAAGATTTTTCCGTTTGACACCGTCTTCGACCCGAAATGTTACCATACTCAAAAACAGTTCCGAGACAGATTTCTGGAAAATTCCAATTTGACTCCAACAACGGTTCCACTTGTATTCTTGATAATTCCTACACATCAAAGTGTAAAACAATAACATTGTGAACTTTTACAACTTTTAGTAGGTTAGTCTAAATAACTCATGAACTTTATACAAAAAGAACTGTGAAAAGTATAATATTAGCATGAAACCATCAAAAATTATAGATACGTTATGGACGTATCACCCCTCCCTCTCATAAATAGAGGGGAGGGGGCTACCCCTACAATACAACACCACCACCACCCAAGCACGCGCCGCCGCCGTCTACCGCTGCCGCCGCCGTGTCGCCGCCGGCTCTACCTCCTCCTCTCCGGCTTCTAAACCCTAGATCGCCGGGGAAACCCTATTTCTCCACCATAACCCGCTCCGGCTTAGGCGAAGCCCTGCGAGATCTTACCTCTACTTCCGACACCATGTTGTTGTGCTGCCGGAATCGCGAGGAGAGAACTATAACTTCCGTTGCCTGCTGGACAAGGGAGAGGAAGGTCTTCATCGAGTACCGAATGTGTGACCGACTGCGGAAGCTCTGCCGGAACGTAGCGCCGGAAGGATCGTCTACGCGATCTTGAGATCGGCAAGTGTACGACTACATCACCCATGAGAATCTCTCTTGTTAACCGCTTTGGAATCTTCGAGGGTGAGTACTCTAATCGACTCGTTGCTACAATCTAGTAGATAGATCTTGGCTTGTGTGTATTCATGTGGTAGAATTTTTTTGTTCTCCATGCTACGAACCCCTGAAGTGGTATCAGAGTCGTGTCTATATATAGATCGGTTGCACAAGTAGAACACAATGGTCATTGTGGGCGGTGGTGCTTTTATTATCAATTGCTTTTTGTGTACTTTGCACCTTGTGGTATGATGGGATGAAGCGGCCCGGGCTAACCTTACATGGCATCGTTCATGAGACTTGCTCCATGCTCAACATGCAACTTGTATTGCATAAGTGGCTTTGCGGGTGTCTGTCTCTCCCATCATAGCATAGATTCAATTTACAACGGGCACTTGAAGTTCAAGCATCAACGTTGTGGTTCTTGTTCGTAAGTTAGAAAGACACTTATTGAAAGCCCCAAACCATGTAAAATATGCAAAGAAAATTAGAGGCATCTAACTTTGTTTTGCAGGGGTGTGCTGTGATGTGATATGGCCATGATTGTGATTGCGATTATATATGATGTATGCAATGTTCCTTATTGTAATTCGGCAACCGGCAGGAGCCTTATGGTTGTCTTTTAATTTCATTAAGACCTGCGTGTCTATTATTCAAAGTAGTTGTAACAGTTGATGCTGGTGGATGACAACCATGGAGCGGTGCCATTGACCTTGATGCCACGCCGGTGATGATGGAGATCATGTTCGTGCTTGAAGATGGAGATCGAAGGAACAATAAGAAAGGCCATATCATATCACATATTTTGAATTGCATGTTATGTTAATCCTTTTATGCATCTTGTATTGCTTAGTTCATGATGGTAGGCAGCGTTGCCAAGACTCGTTGTTTCGAAGCACCACGTGATGATCGGGTGTGTTAGATTCTGCGAGTGTATACAATGGGAGAAAGCCAGATTTGCTCATGGGGAAGCTAAGGTTTTATATTGACGAGCCTAGCATGTACATACATGGTCTCGGAACACGGATCACCGAAAGATAAAGCATGAGTCATATAGTATGATGAAGATATTGATTGTTCGCCTTTGAAGCTACATCATCTCTCGTGATGATCGGTTTTGATGTGGTGGATTTGGTTCGTGTGATCACTAAAACAATGTGAGGTATGTTGTTTTGAGTGGGAGTTCACCTAGATTAATTTAACTATTAATTAGAACTCAATTTGTCGTAAATGTCTAAACTATTGCAAAGTATGTTGTAGATCAAATGAGGGCCCCTACCATCAATTTTAATGCGTACCTAGAGAAAGAAAAGTTGAAAAACAATGGAAGCAACTTCACGGATTGGTTCCGCAACTTGAGGATTGTCCTCAATGCTGGTAATTTGATCTATGTGATGGATGCACCGCTTGGTGACCCACCTATAGCTGACGCTACCGATGACGTGAAAAATGTTTTCCTCACTCGGAAGAATCAGTACTCCATAGTTCAGTGTGCTATCTTCTATGGTTTGGAATTGGAGCTTCAGAAAAAGTTTGATAACTTTGACCCACATGATATTGTCCGTGAACTCAAAATGATATTTGAGGCTCACGCGGCAGTTGAGAGTTATGAGGCTTCTGAAAATTTATTTAACTGCAAGATGGAAGAGGGCAGCCCTATTAGTGAGCATATGATTAAGATGTCTGGGCACACAAGTAAGATCCAAAGCTTGGGTATAGTGATCCCTAATGCTTTGGGGATTCATCGTGTCCTCCAATCACTACCACCAAGTTACAAGAACTTTGTGATGAACTACAATATGCAAAACATGGACAAGTCGTTACCTGAACTCTTCTCCATGTTAAAGTCTGTGGAAGTGGAGATCAAGAAAAAGCACCAAGTGTTGATGGTCAATAAGACCACCAAATTTAAAAGGCAAGGCAAGTCCAAGAAAAAGGGAAACTTCAAGAAGGGCGGTAAGAAAGTTACCGCGCTGGCGAAGAAGACCAAGGCTGGGCCTAAGCCTGATACTAAGTGCTTTTACTGCAAGGGAGAAGGTCACTGGAAACGGAATTGCCCTAAGTACTTGGCGGATCTGAAGAACGGCAACATCAAGAAGAAAGGTATATCCGATATACATGTTATTGATGTGTATCTCACAAGTAGTCATAGTAGTGCCTGGGTATTTGATACTAGTTCGGTTGCTCATATTTGTAACTCGAAACAGGTACTGCAGAATAGACGAAAACTAGCGAAGAACAAGGTGACGATGCGCGTTGGAAATTGATTAAAGGTTGATGTGATTGCGGTCGGCACGCTACCTCTTCATCTACCATCGGGATTAGTCTTGAATAATTGTTATTTGGTGCCTGCATTGAGCTTGAACATTATATCCAGATCATGTTTATTGCGAGACGGTTACTTGTTTAAGTCCGAGAATAATGGTTGTTCGATTTATATGAGTAATATGTTTTATGCACATGCACCTTTGATAGCTGGTATATTCTTGTTGAATCTCGATTGTAGTAATACACATGTTAATAACATTGAAGCTAAACGTTTGAAATTAAGCGATAACTCAACCTATATGTGGCACTGTTGTCTTGGTCACATTGGAGTGAAGCGTATGAAAAAACTCCATTCCGATGGACTTCTTGAATCACTTGATTTCAAATCACTTGAAATATGTGAAGCATGTCTGATGGGTAAAATGACTAAGACTCCATTTTCTGATGAAGCGAGCTACGGACTTATTGGAAATCATACATACCGATGTGTGTGGACCAGTGAGTGTAGTATCGCGAGGTGGTTATCGTTATGTTCGTACTTTCACGGATGACTTGATTAGATATGGGTATCTATTTCATGAAACATAAGTCTGAAACTTTCGAGAAGTTTAAGGAATTTCAAAGTGAAGTAGAGAATCAACATAACAAGAAGATTAAATTTCTACGATCTGATCGTGGAGGTGAATACCTAAGTTATGAGTTTGGCGAGCATTTGAAGAAATCTAGAATACTTTCAAAATTGACACCGCCAGGAATACCACAACGTAATGGTGTGTCCGAACATCGTAATCGAACTCTCTTAGATATGGTTCGTTCTATGATGTCACTTACAGATTTACCGCTATTGTTTTGGGGTTATGTATTATAAACAACAACGTTCACTTTAAATAGGGCACCATCTAAATCCGTTGAAACGACACCGTATGAATTATGGTTTGGGAAGAAACCTAAATTGCCGTTCCTTAAAGTTTGGGGTTGCGAAGCTTATGTAAATAAGTTACAGCCTGACAAGCTTGAACCCAAAGCGGAAAAATGCGTCTTTATAGGATACCCTAAGGAAACTATTGGGTATACCTTCTATCATAGATCCGAGGGCAAAATCTTCGTTGCCAAGAATGGATCATTTCTAGAGAAGGAGTTTCTCTCGAAAGAAGTGACTGGAAGGAAAGTAGAACTCGACGAGGTTGTCGAACCTTCTCTCGGATTTGAGAGTAGCATAGCACCAGAAGAAGTTCATGTGGCACCTACACCAATAATAGAGGAAGCTAATGATGTTGATCATGTAACTTCGGTCGAAGTTACTACGGAACCTAGCAGGTCAACGAGAACGTGTACCACTCCCGATTGGTATGATCCCGTTATGAGTGTCATGTTGGTGGACAACACTGATGACCCTGCGACATATGAGGAAGAAATGATGAGCCCAGATTCCAATAAATGACAAAAAGCCATGAAATCCGAGATTGGATCCATGTACGAAAACCAAGTATGGACTTTGGTGGACTTACCGGATGGCCGGAAGGCTGTCGAGAACAAATGGATTTTCAAGAAGAAAACAGATGATGATGGTAATGTAACCGTCTACAAAGCTCGACTTGTCGCAAAAGGGTTTCGACAAATTCAAGGAGTTGATGTAACAACCCTAGTTTTACTAAATAGACATTAGGGTTTGAATGTGCATTCATGAGCATCATCATCTTAAAATGAATGCAAGAAAGAAAATAATCACAAAACCCTAAACCCTATTTTTCCCTTGCTCTTTGAAACTTTCAAATGGTTTTGAATTAATTTGAAAAACCCAAAACCTATGGAGCCCAAATGGATTAAAAGGGCCCTCTAGTATTTTAAATGTTCACAAATTTTTTTGTATTCTTGAAATATTCAAAACAGATTTGAAAATTGAAAATACAAACAAATAAGTAAAAACAGAAAATAAAAAGGTCTCAGCAAAAAAATAGACATCTAGCTAATCTGGGCCGCAGCCCAACCCTTCTCTCCCTCTCCCTGCCGCTCAGCGCGCTTCGGCGCACCCGTAGCCAGCCCATGCGCGGCCCGGTACCGCTTCACCCGCCCCTATCGTCTTCCTCCCGCTACCGAAGTATCTCGGTGGCTCGCCGCCGGCCACCCGATGCTCTACCGTGCGCCGTGATCCCCGTCGCCGCCCCTGGTCCCCTACAAGTACTCGACGCCACCACCAGAGAACCCTAGCCCTTCACTTCTCACTTTCCCTTGCTCTGTCGCCCGCGTGCCCGAAACCCTAGCTCCCAGATCCTCTTCCTCCCCATCGTCCCGTCCACCCTGCGTTGTTATGAGGGCACCGTCGGGACCGCCTCGTCGTCCTTGTTCGCCTGGCCGAAGGAATCGACGCGTCTCGCCTGGAATCGACGATGCCATCCACCTCTTCTCCGCCTCTGCCGCAACTCGCCGGCGACCGTGTCATCGCTCTTGACCTCCCCTGGCCTCGCCGACCACTCCATCGGCTTCCTAGTGAGCTACTGGTCCTCGTGGACCTCTCCTTCGACACCTCTCGCTCTGTAGCATGCTGTCGACGACCACCACCGGGCGCCGCCGCAGAAGCTTGTCGGGGACACTGTTCCGGCGACCATTCGAGGGCGGCGCCACCACCATTTGGTTCGCCTCGACGAGCTATTTCCAATGCACCCCCTCTCGCTGCCCTGCATGCGCTCAATTGTTGTCTCCATCATCGGTCTAAGAGCAAATCCATGGATGATGTCAGCATGATATCATTAAGCCTTTTTATTTTTCTTTAACAATTTCAGTAAACCATTTCTGTAATTAAGAAATACCTAACATGTGGGCCCCTATTGTAAGTCAAATAAACATTTTCAGAAAAGTTTTCTAATTTATAAAATGTAAAAGTAATTCCAAAATGTAATTCTTTTTATAATATTCCAAAAATGATTTAAAATGAATTAAAATGGAGAAAAACATAATTAATTCATTTTAAATCAGAAAAATACAAATAACATATCAAAATGTTCAAAAAAATGAGAACTATCTATTAGAGCTATAATCATGCATTGAATATAAACTTACATGACAAGTTTAATTAGAACAACATAGTAACCCCTCATAAGTGATTCTAGAGTTTCCCTGAGTTAGGGTTTTCACCCCTCGGAACCCCGATTAAACTGCCGAGCATGTTCTAGGGTTTCAACTCAATGCAAATTAACTTGTCATATCATCATCCTTGTTTGAGCATTACATAGATGACATGTGTTGATTGTTTCCCCTTCTTTCTGGTATTTGGTTCTTCTCCGGTAGAATACGATATCGGAATCAAGATCGAGATCAGAGCCCGAGATCAACACCGTCGAAGCTCGAAGACCAATACTTGATCAACTATAATCAAGTCAAGTACCAGATGTCCGAAGCTCTGCTTTCTGGATAACAACCAGCAAAGGCAAGTGAAGCCCCACACATGATATAATCCTATGCTTTCGAAGTATTTAAATTCTTGTCGTGTGCATGCGATTCTAAAGTTTTTTGATAGATAGAATAATCCTATCTCATGCATGTTACCTCTGAAGACTGTAATCCCTGATCCACTGCTCCTAGCATAACTAGGGTTTGGCTTATGAAGCATTGCTAGAGCTGTTACATCTATTGTGCTTAGCCATGCTTAGCTGTTACCGCTGGTCCATCCGGTTGATAAATTAGAGCTACGAATGAACCTAGTTTAACAGGATGACGTGGTATGATCAGAGATGAAAGTTAAACATGCTAAGGCTTGTATGGGAGGCCATGGTGGGATGTGGTTTTTGCAGTCCCATACTTGCCACTACTAGGACCTGAGTTCTTGCCTCTTGAACCAAGACGAGTGTACAGCCACACGGGGGCCTACAAACCCGCTCGACCAACTAACTTGCCGAGTAGATTCCATGAGTCACATAGTTCAGGATTTCCATTTGACATACGCATCTTGGTTGCTCTTGAATGGAGATGAAGGAGGTGCATTCATAACAGGTAGGTAAGCGTGGCCGGGAACAAGAGATGCCCCGCATCTGTAATCTTGAACCCTAGACACATCATTAGGGACCGGCTTCGGGACTCGACCCTTACGGTGGTATCTCCCTAGTGCGTGACTCATGGTCTCAGCGAAAGCAAGGTAAAGGTCGTGGCCAACCACTCTCTACCAGCCTTCCAAGGAAGAGGGCTTATAGCTTGGCATTAAGAATCAGTTGGTACGTGTGGGTAAAGTTGTACCCCCCTGCAGGGTAATAATATTTTCGAAAAGCCGTGTCCGCGGTTATGGACTACTTGGGAACAGACGTGATGATCATAGAGAACTTGAACCTAATCATAAAACTTGGCAAGTTAAGTAATGTGTGCTTAAGGATGCTTCCTCATGGGTACGAGGGGGTGATCCTAGATAGGTTCAGCTGATGATGATTCAGCGGATATCAAAAGATGATCAAAGCTAGAGATACCGCTCTCTTATCCCATTTTAAAATATTCTGATTAGTCGAGATTCTTCTCCCTCTTGTCTTACAAAACAAAGATGGCTTTATGCAAAATAACTCCACCAGCCATAAGTCTTGCGGAGTACACCCTGTACTCACCCTTTCTTCGTTGATACATTTGCAGCAGAGTAAGTGTTACCATAGAAGATGAGTTCTTCACGACATCAACATCGAAAAGTAGTTTGGAGTTCCCAGTCGGTAGCCTGGAATCTACGGATTGGATGTCACCGTTATGCTTCAGGCCTCTTAGGCCATTTGTTAAGTTTGCTATACTTAATAGCATAATTTTCCTTCCGTTGTTTGATGCTTGTGGTCAGTGACCTCTGCTTGTAATATTTTGGTTCTTCGCTCAGTTATAAGCTTGCTGTAATAATTTTTGTGTTGTAGGGTCACTGTTGTGTTACCGATTCTCTCTCTGTACGCTTTTGAGATTAGGTTAGGCTTATGTTCAGACGAAGGTCTGATATTTGTCTAGCCCTAATCCCGGGAGTGTCACAGGTTTTGGTATTAGAGCAGTACCGATTGTAGGAAACCTTTCTATTGGTTGATGTTGAGTCTAGTATTTGTGAAGACTATTTTCAAAGATGAAAATTATGTGCAAAAACTCTGGTATGTTTCTTTTTCTTCTTATCTAGTTTCACTCTATCTCTAGGTCACCTTATCTTGTGTTGATTTGGAAAAGTTTTGCTATCTCATCTCTTCCTTCAAAGCTTAGGTGCCTTTTTAGGCATGTCGGTTCTCAACCATTTGACCTAGTGTTAAGTTCTCTAGAGTATGGTGTGTGTGTTCCTTGTTTCCCTTGTTCTATCTCAACTGAGAGATTTCTTTCCATCATGATCTCCCTGTTTTATGGGTCCACAACATCATGTCTATGGTCCCACAGTGATCTGTTCTAGGCCTCAAAGTTTCCTTTCACCTTGTGTGCCTCCTTTTTATTTGTTTGGGTACTTCAGAAGTTGTATCTTCTTTTGGAAGCTACCTCGTGATTACTATCTTGTAGTGTACACTTTGTCAATCAAGTAGTAGTTACTCCTTTATTTGGGTTTTAACCCTCAGACTTGAACCTAAGATCCCCGATTGTGCTAGATTCTGGTGTTGCGAATCTTGTACATGACGCTGGCCTTTAACCCAAGATACATTTTGTTGAACCCTGTGGTTAATGTTTACACATTACCTCAGAATGGCTAGTACCTTCTAGTATAGCCTTCAAGTGGACTTCCCCTACCACATGCTATGGCAGATGTTCTTTATGGAACCAAATAGATCACGACAAGGGTACTCCTCGAGAGTCTCACATCTGTGCTCGTGACTCTGCCACACATTTCCTTTTCTATGCATCGGTCTTTGGAAGATTGTTGACTTATGCATCCACATCTCGGGATTCTACCTTGAGCATGTTCTTCATTTTTCTTGTTGTTTTTCGACCTTTGTCTACCAGTTGGTATCCAAGTAGTAAATGTGCATTGGTGTCTTCCAATGCAAGATACACTTGTGTTTCATCGAGACAAACCATTTCGGGATGTCTTGGAGAAAAAACTCCGGTACCTCATCATTTCTAAGACCAGGTAAAAGTGTTGTAATCCAAAGAACAATAAGCGTTGATTAGCTTATGTTCTATTCCACTTTAAAGTGTCACACTCTTTTATACTAAGAGGTCGTGCTGAGTTTCATGACCCTCTTAATGAAGTGATGCTCTTACACATATTACCCACTCTTCCTCTAAGCTTTTGCGCTCAGGAGTGTCGCTTGTGCGTAATAATGTGGTCATCTAAGATTCTTAGAATTTCTTGTGCTTTGAACTTCAAGGACATTTGTATCATTCTTAGCGTGATGGTTAACCTTATCACTAAGCAAAGTATGATTGTGCTACCAAGTCCGTTATCCTAGTGCACTCTCCTTGGTCAAAGAGTTAGGCTTGTGTCGAACATCTGCGACTATGTCTTCTTGCCTTACCAGGCAAGTTTCCTCTCGAACTAAGTGACATATCGGTGGTTTGAGATATTTTGTATGTCTTCTAGAAGTATCGTCATGTTGCCACATGACCATGTTGTCATGTTCTTGAGTAAGCTGTTTCTTTAAACCGCTCCTTTCTCCAAGGATCCGTACTAGATACCCCTGAACTAGTTGGTTGAGCTTAAACAACAACTTGGAGAGTTGTAAGACAGATGTTCTATTCAACTTTGTTCCTCCTTAAAGGGATGTCTAGTTTTGTTCATGCTGAAGTAAGATATTATGTCCTTCATGGATATGTTATCTTTACACACCTTTGATTTGATTTGGGCAATCGTCAAATCAAAATCAGTTCCAAGGACAATCTTGATGGTGTATCCACTTGTGATGTCTCAGTTAAGTACATCTTCATGTCCTCTAGTCTGACCAATGTTTATGCCTTGTTCATATAACATATGACTCCATATTTTGGAGTATCCTGATAATTCTGTTATTGAGCCCATCGATGACATTCTTAACTTCTCCATGTTATATCAGTCTCATATGGAGCAGTGGGCATTAATGTTGGAAACTTTTGAGAACCATATTGGAGTCATCTCGAAGTATGTGTTCTGGATGTAAGAAGTGACCTTCTCCGATTCACGTGCAAATGTTGAAAGATGTACACATGGATCTAAGTAGAGTTGTCTTTGTTTCCTCAGGAATCATTTCAAGTTAGTCACGCATGTGCGAAGTATTCTTGATATGGTAGGTTGATATCTTCACATATCGAGAAGATCCTCCAAGAACACCAAGCCACTGATTGTGTTGGGGGGATGGTCCCAGGTAGGGTCAAGTTAGTAGAAAGAGGGGAAGGAACCTTTCTTACCCTGGGTCGGGTCATGGGCTGGTTCGGCCGGGTTATGCAAGGATCGGTCGAATAAGGCATGGCTTACCCAGAATCAATAAATCAATACCTTACTCGGCCGACATACGAGCTAAGTCGGCCGAATGAGATTGAACAACTCATGCGCAGGTTCAGGTCAAGCCGAGTTACGCGAGGCGAGGCCGAGTTACGAGAAGCTTGCGGAAGAAGGAGATGGTTCCCAAAGTCAAACCCTAGCTACCATCTAGGTGGAATCTACTCAGGGCCAAGCGCTAGAGACAAGGAACAGAGTCATAGAGGGGCAGACCAGCGTCACGGAGGTGATAGTGGGCAGGCCCGAGGCTCACATGTGGGAAGCTCTGGGTCTTTGCCGTCTATAGAAGGGGGACACAGAAAGAGGTCCACCGAGTTACCGCTTTGGGACAAGCATATTCCAAGAATATGCTTGTCCACGTCAGCCCTAGAGTGAACCAAGGGAGTCCTTTATAAGGAGAGGCATAGCTTCCTAAAGAGGGGATCGATTCATTTAACACTAGAGGGCTCATGTTGTAATCTTCTTCTTCCTCTTTCTGATACAGCTCAAGGAGCGTCTGTAGCTTGAGAGAGGTGGAATAGAGATTTGTGTTCTAACTTGTTGTGTGTAGAAATTACTACATCTTCCCTCCCCAGATCGCACTAGCATCCATCGGCCCCAAACTTTAGCCTACCCATGGCATCTGTCGTGCCACAACCACAATAGTTGGCGCCCACCATGAGGCCAACAGCGGTGCTAGCTGGAGTCAAGATCCGGATGGGAAACTTCGTCGACACCAGCGAGCAGGTGGTTTCTGGATTAGTCCAGAGATTTGACATCTGGGACTACGTCAGCGAAAACGCTGGAAGTTTCAGAAGGAAGGCACCCCCACGCAATGGCATCTTCATCAACCTGGGCACTCACAAGATCTACGTAGGCATCAACACCTATAGCGTCTATCCGTGCCGAGTCGTCATCGCAGGAGATCCTCCCCTCAGTGCTGCCAGCGGTCAGCGTAGCGCTCGCCCCGCGGGCAGTGTTGAGGTGATGATGACAGCTCCGGCACCAGTAGCAGGAGTAGAGTCCAGGCCAAGCAAGTACCCGACGGCAGCAGGACATGCGGCAGCTAAGAAAGCAGCCCCAAAGCCAACAGTAGCAGATCCTCCGATAGCCGGAGCAGCTGAGGTGCAAGAGGTAACTACAAAGGCAACGAGGGTAAGGTGGCCACCTCTGTAGAGGCCAGAGAATATCCTGCAGGCAGCCAAAGATAACTTAACTACACCTGTAGCACCAATAGTTGACCCGGCGAACGCACAGGCCGAGTTAGAAGAGACTAGACTAAAAATGTTAGAGGAGGCAAAGAAAGTGTTGGCCTTGAAGGAGTCCTTTAACAGGACTTTGCGAGAATATGACAGGGCAAAGAAGCTAGATACGGCCCCTGGCCGAGTAGATGATATGAGATTAAGAGGAAAGAACCTCATGGATGATATCAACAAAGAGCATGAGGCTCAGCCAGGTGATTCGGTTGACCCAGGTTTGCCGAGGTATAGTACCCCAGCAAAGAACCTCTGGGCGGCAAATGCTGCAGCCCTAGAATTGGAAGGAATAACCGGGGAAGCCCGGCAAAAGCAGCAAGAAAGGGTAAATGAGCTGGTACGCATCGCGAACCAGCAGAATGAGGAGATGCTTAGGGCTAACCCGGCGAAGCCGGGAGCTTCGCGCATGGTTCATTCGGCAGGGTCTGCCCCCACATTATCCGCGGCGACATCCTCACCCAGAAACAATGCACGAAAAGATAAAGCAGTAACTTTGGGGAAGAGAAACAAGCAGATTGTCCCATATGACCCGGCAGTAGTCGGGAAGGTCAATGAAAATAGGGGCAATGGAAGCCTAGGTAATAGCGGTGACAGAAACCCCGACCGCGTGAACAGAGAGCATGGGAATCTCGGAAGGGGAAACCCAGAGAACAATAACCCAGTAGAAGGAAGGAGGTACCTTCCGCAAGATCATCAGCTGATACATGAACCTCGGCAAGACCGAGAAGCAAGACAAGCTCTGTATAACCAAGAAAATGACAGATATAGTGATGGCTATTCGAAAATGGAGAATGCAGAGCATGGTGGGCAAAATCGTTATGGGGTGCAGGAAAGGATTATTTATAGAAACTTGTTGTCAACAGACGCAAGATTGAAGCTGGACAGACTATATCGGTCCGAGTTATTTGAAGAGCAGGGTCCTCCTGGGCCGACATGTTTTGGACCTCGGATTATGGGCAAACCGCCCGTGACGAACTTCCAGTTAGCAAGAGGCACGAAGACGTATAATGGAAGTATGAAACCACAAGATTGGTTAATTGATTATGCCACGGCAATAAAAATAGTGGGAGGAAATTTTAGATGGTGTGAGATACGTGCCCTAGATGTTGGAAGGACCGGCCAGAGTTTGGCTGAATAATTTCCCAACAGGCAGTATCAACTATTGGTTGGACTTTGAGGAAATGTTTGTCAGTAACTTCACCAGTACCTATAAGAGGCCAAACAGGACACAACAGCTCGCGATGTGCAAGCAAAAACCGAATGAGACTGATAGAGAATTCTTAACTCAGTGGTGCAACCTTAGAAATTCATGTGAAGGAGTTATAGAATCGCAAGCAATTGCCTGATTCGCTCAGGGGTGCAGATATGGAAGTGTGTTATGGAAGAGACTGCAGAGAGATATGCCCACTATGTTGGCAGAGACTATCATAGTAGCAGATTCATATGCCTTAGGTGATCCGACTCATCCAGAGCTGATGTCGGCAGAACATCGTGAGCAACAGGATCATTACGCCCGAGATGGTGCCAGATCATCTCGGCGCAATGAATATAGAGGTAGAAGAAGGGATGAGAAGCCAGATTACAGATATAGTTCAAATCAAGTGGCACAGTTGTGCAGGATCAGCCGACTCTTGGAAGCAATCAACAACAGAAGAATGGTCCTCAGCAGTGGACACCGAGGAATGACGAGAAGAAATAGTGGAAAACTTAGCAGAAAAAACAATGGCAAGAGAGGCTGAAGTACACGTTTGAGTCCATACTGGATCAACCGTGTAAATTTCACACGCCTAACCCGGCCAAGCCAGCCAACCACACCACTCGCCAATGCGCCTGGATGAAGAGCGCAATGGGAAACCCGGCAGCCATACAAGCACCACAGCATCAAACACATCACCAGTAGCAGCCACAGCTGACAGGGGGAAATGCACAGCAACTGATGTTACCTCCACCACCTCCGAGGTATGAAAATCAGGATCGGAGGGATACAGTGCTGGAGATTTTCCCTAGAGGCAATAATAAAAGTGGTTATTATTATATCTTTGTGTTTATGATAAATGTTTACATTCATGCTATAATAGTATTAACCGGAAACATTAATACTTGTGTGATTTGTAAACTAAATTAGAGTCCCTGGTAAAGCCTCTTTATAATACTAGCTTGTTGATTAATAGATGATCGTGGTTTCTCGATCATGAACATTGAGATGTTATTAATAACAAGATCATATCATTAGGAGAATGGTATGATGGACATACTCCTATAGATAAGAGTAGCATTAAGATCAAGTCATTTCAATAGTTTGTTTGATATAAGCTTTCTGATACATAGTAACCTAATTCCTTAGACCATGAGATAATGTTAATCACCATCACTGGAAGGATGCTTTGATGACATCAAACACCGCACCGTAACTGGGTGGCTATAAAGGTAGCATTGATTGTTCGGAAAGTATGGGTTGAGGCACATGGATCAAGAGTGGGATTTGTCCATCCATATGACAGATATATATACTCTAGGCCCTCTCGGTGGAATGTCATCCAATTTGCGTGCAAGCATGTGACTGGCTCACAGGGATCACATATCACGGGAACGAGAAAAGAGTACTTATCGGTAACGAGGTTGAACTAGGTATGCAGAGATACCGACGATCAAAACCTCGGATAAGTAAACTATCGTGAGGCAAAGGGAAATTGGTATCGTATGTAAGTGGTTCATTCGATCGCAAAGTAATCGTAGAAATATGTGGGAGCCATATGAATTTCCAGATTACTCTATCGGTTATTGATCAAAGAAGTGTCTTGGTCATGTCCGCATAATTCACGAACCGTAGGGAGACACACTTAAGGATTCGATGTTGTTTAGTAGATATGGAATGTTAGTAGGGATACCGAATGTTGTTCGGAGTCTCGGATGGGATCCGGGATATCATGAGGAGATCCGGAATGGTTCGGAGAATAAGATTCATATAAGGAAAGTCCTATTTTGGAGTTCGGGAAAGTTTCCGATGATTTCATTGGAGAGGTTCTAGAAGGGTCTAGAAGTTTCACCGGTCCGGAAGGGGAATGGTCCATGAATGTGTCATGGATATGTGGAATGATTGGATCATATCCTAGGTCACTAGGTGTTAACATTTGCAAGAGAGAAATAAAGCTCTAAATTGAAAGTCAAACGGGAAGTTTGAAAAGTCAAACTGGAACAATGGTTTCCTAGTGGGAGAAGAAACAAGTCCTTCTCTCAATCCAACTTGGGTTTGGGTTTGGATTCAAACCCACCCCTCCCAAGGCTGCCCCTCCCTCTCATAAATAGAGGGGGAGGACTGCCCCAACACCAAAAGAGAGCCAAGCCCTCCCCACACATGCGCCGCCGCTGCCGCGCCCTCGCCGCCGCCTCGCCGCCGCCGCCGCCCGCGCGCCGCCTCCCCCTGCCACCGCCTCGCGCTGCCGCCGGTTCGTCGCCGTCGCTCTAGCTGCCTCCGACACCTCCTCCTCCTCCCGGTCATCTAAACCCTAGATCTCCGAGAAACCCTAATCCACCATAACTCGCATCCGGCTTAGGAGAAGCCCTGCAGGATCTTCCCTCTACTTCCGACACCACGTCGTCGTGCTGCCGGTATCGCGAGGGGAGAACTACAACCTCCGCTGCCTGCTGGAAAAAGGGAGAGGAAGGTCTTCATCGAGTATCGAACGTGTGACCGACTGCGGAAGCGCTGCCGGAACGCAGCGCCGGAAGGATCGTCTACGCGATCTTGAAATCGGCAAGTGTACGACTACATCACCCACGAGAATCTGCTCTTGTTAACCGCTTTGGAATCTTCGAGAGTGAGTGCTTCTATCGACTCGTTACTACAATCTAGTAGATAGATCTTGGCTTGTTTGTGTGCATGCAGTAGTAAATTTTTGTTTTCCATGCTATGAACCCCTACATACAGTTCATCAAATGTTGAATCAGAACCAAGATGGAAGGGGAAATAATGGACGCAATGATTACAGGGATCATCACCAATCATACTGTGTGTTCACAACAGAACAACAAGATACACAGAGCGTACAACACCTAAATATGGAAGTAAATGCAGTTATGCTAGCAGTTCCGAGATATGTGCCATGGTCGGATCAGGAGATTACCTAGAGCATAAGAGATCACCCGAAAATCATGCCGAACCCAGGATCGTACGCTTTAGTGCTAGAACCGACGTTTGTTGGGCCCAGTATTAATGTGAAGTTCTCAAAGTTACTAATAGATAACGGGAGCAGCATCAATATTATGTACAAAGACATAATGCACAAACTCGGAATAACTCCGAATATGCTGTAGTCAACAAGGACAACATTCCACGGGATAGTGCCAGGACTGTCATGTGAACCCATTGGAAAGGTCCGAGTAGATGTACTATTCGGCATAAGAGAGAATTGTAGAGCTGAAAATCTGGAGTTTGAGGTGGTGGATCTGGAAAGTTGCTATCATGCTTTACTCGGACGGATGGCATTGGCCAAATTTATGAGCAGCTGTCACATCAGCTACTTGAAAATGAAGATGCCAGAACCTCAGGGGGTAATAATAATAGCAGGAGACTATAGGAAATCAATGGAATGTGCTTCAGCCGGATAACCTGGCCGAGTCTTTGGTAATCACAAGAGAGAAAAGGAGAATTCAGGAAGTGATAGCTTTAGTTCAATCGGCATAGCTCAACATGCCGGCACTTGCAAACCCGCACGGAAGTGTGTCATTCCAGCCGACTAAGGAAACAAAAATGATCCAGATTGATGATCAATTCTCAGACCACACCATCACTATTGGTGTCGGCCTGAATGACAAATAGGAAAGCGAGCTGACCAACTTCCTCCGTGAGAATCAGGATATCTTTGCATGGTCCACACAGGATCTGCAAGGAGTACCGAGGGAGTTAGCTGAGCACTCTTTGCACATAAGGCCAGGAGCAAGGCCGGTGAAGGAACCTCTCCGCCGCTTCGCCAAAGACAGGAGAAAGATAATATGGGATGAGATAGCTCAGCTCCTTGCGGTCGGGTTTATCATGGAAGTACTTCATCCAGATTGGTTATCAAACCCGGTGTTGGTAGAAAATAAAAAAGATGACCCAAATGTAGTTGTCGTTTGGCGAATGTGCATCGATTACACGAACCTTAACAAGGCGTGTCCCAAAGATCCGTTTCCTTTACCTAGGATAGACCAAGTCATTGATTCAACCGCAGGTTGCGAGATGTTATCATTTGTAGACGCGTACTCTGGTTTCCACCAGATACCGTTAAATCCGGCTGATCAAATAAAGACTGTGTTTATCACCCCGTATGGGGCTTATTGCTATCGCACCATGCCATTCGGCCTGCGTAACGCAGGAGCCACTTACCAAAGATGCATGCAAAAATGTCTGCACGACCAGATCGGAAAAAATGTGCGGGTGTATGTTGATGATGTGGTTATAAAAACCAAAGAGAGCAACACGCTCCTAGAAGATATTCGGCAGACATTCGTGAACTTAAGAAGGTTCCGAATGAAGCTTAACCCAGAAAAATGTACCTTTGGTGTACTAGCCAGAAAATTACTCGGTTTCCTCGTGTCCAGCCGAGGTATAGAGGCAAATCCGACTAAGATCCGTGCGGTTGAAAGAATGGAACTGCCAAAATGCCTAAATGATGTTCAAAATTTTATAGGGTGTCTGGCATCCCTGAGTCGGTTCATGAGTCAACTAGGCGAAAAAGCATTGCCTTTGTATCAATTAATGAAAAAATCCGACAAGTTCACCTGGACACCTCAGGCCAATAGTGCTTTTCATGAGTTAAAGAATATGCTGGCCACAGCGCCTATCTTGGCTTCCCCATTATCAAAAGAGCCTATGCTACTCTATGTGGCAGCAACAAATAGGGTAGTGAGTGCAGTAGTCGTCATGGAACGAAACGAAGAAGGTAAGCCGGTGCAAAGGCCAGTGTATTACCTGAGTGAGGTATTATCGGCCTCCAAGCAAAACTACCCACATTACCATAAAATGGCTTACGGAGTGTACATGTCGGCAAAGAAGCTCAAACATTATTTTGAATAACACCCCATAAAGGTGATTTGTGAGGCACGAATAGCCGAGATATTGAGCAACAAATATGCCAGTGGACGAATAGCAAAATGGGCGATCGAGTTATCACCTTATGCCCCACAGTTTGATAGGCGAGATGCAATTAAATCTCAGGCAGTGGCCGACTTTTTGTAGACTGGGCCGAGGTGCAGTACGAACCCCCATTGCCAGATCCGAATTATTGGACGATGCACTTTGATGGGTCCAAGTTAAGAAATGGGTTAGGAGCAGGGGTAGTATTAACCTCTCCAAAAAAGGTGTAGCACCCCCGGGATTAGGGTTAAACTAACCTCAGATCATCATCTAAGATAAGCTTAACTCCAAGCACGGAAGATCATAGTAAGATTCGGTAACATTATAGAACTCAGGGATTCAACATCATAAGTTTAAACTCTTAACAGAGTAAGATACTAGAGTCATTACAAACCAGAGGTCATAGACCCAACATTACATCACATAGCGAAAGCAAATTATGTTGTTCTACACAACAACTTAGCAAAGGGCCTAATAGGCCATAAACAAAAGCGACGTCCATCCCATAGTCCTCAGGCTGCTACCTGGGACCCCCAACTACTCGTTGATGTCAACGTAGAAGCCACCTTCAGCTGCAACTAGATCATCTATAGAAAAACAACAATGGCGCAAGGCTGAGTACGAGAATGTACTCCGCAAGACTTAGATAACCATGTATCTACATGCTCTGGCTAGAAAGGCATTCTTTGGATTTTATTTTGTGTAAAGCAATCTTTATTTGTAAACAAGAGAGAAAAGAGGCTCGTCTACTCAGAATCTTTTAAAAGGGATAAGATAACGACTTCTTCATCTTGTTCATCATATCTTGATAAGCACCAGCTTCATCAGAACCTCCTATCTAGGATCACCCCCTCGACCCAAAGGAAGCATCCTTAAGCACACGTGGATCAACAAGTTTTATAATGGTTAAAGTTATCTATGATCTTAGAATTTGGTTAGCAAGCGTTCATAACCGTGAACGCGGCTTTTCGAAAATATTTAACCCTGTAGGGGTGTACAACTTTACCCACACGTACCAACCGACTCTTAATGCCAAATATTATTATCCCTCTTCCTTGGAAGGCCGGCAGAGGGTGGTTGACCACGACCTTTACCTTGCTTTCGCCGAGACCATGAGTCACGCAATAGTATGGTTCCGCCGTAATGGGTCAAATCTCGAAGCCGGTACTTAAAGATGTGAGGCGAGGTTGGTTTAGGTGCTCTATCCACCCCCAAGCAACCGCGACCACGCTTCCCTACCTGTTATGTTGCA
Source organism: Avena sativa (assembly GCA_916181665.1). Lineage (NCBI taxonomy): Eukaryota > Viridiplantae > Streptophyta > Magnoliopsida > Poales > Poaceae > Avena > Avena sativa. The sequence continues at coordinate 260,221,242 of OV702284.1, read as the reverse complement.
CCTCCTTCACCACCTCTTTCGAAAACATTTTCAATGCGTATGCCAAATGGAAAGCCCGAACTATGTGACTCATGGAATCTACTAGGCAAGTTAGTCACTCGAAGGGTTCCCAAGGCCCGTGTGGTTGTACGCTCGTCTCGGTTCCAAAGGCAACAACTCAGTTCCTAGTGGTAGTGAGCATGGGACTACAAAAACCACACCCAACGTGGCCTCCCATACAAGCCATAGCATGTTTAGTTAACCCTTCGATGATGTCACCATCTCCTACCTTTCTAGATTCTCCGGCATCTCTGATTCATCATTTGGACGGATCAGACGTTGTTACTATGCATGGCTAAGCTGTCGGTCGCAAAATCTCTAGCAACACTCACATGCCAAACCTAGGTATGCTAGGAGCAGTGGATCAGGAGTATAAGGCTACAAAAGGGAAATAGTGCAGCAGATAGGTAACACTAGCTACTGACAAAATAACACATTGGAATCATGTGCATCATAGCGAGAAAGTAATATACTTTATAAAACATAGGTTCAGAATGAGAGGCTACGCTTGCCTTGTCCGTCAGAAGACATGTATGGATCTTCGGTGTCGTTGACTTCAGCCTCGGGCTCGGATCCTATCGCGAAGAACCAATACCGGAAAGAAAGGTGACAATCAAGACATGACATGTGCAATGCGATATGAATGATATGACAAGTTAAATAGTGTTGAGATGAACCCTATAACATGCTTGGTCACTTTAAATGGGGTCCGAGAGGTTCAAACCCTAGAACAGGGGGATCCTTGGAATCACCTGTGGGGTTCAATTTGTTCTTCTAATTAAACTTATCATGTAAGTTGATTAACAATGCATGATTATAGTGTAATTAGATAGATCTCATTTTTTGGAACATTTTGATATATTATACCTATTTTTCTGACTTATAAATAATTAGTTATTGATTTTACAAATTTATATCATATTTTGCCATTTTAAATATTAAAAAAAGATTAATGACATCACTCTAGCGTCAGCATACCCTAACCTCAGACTTTCTATACCGCAGAGGGTTCTGCCCATAGCCACTGACAAGGGGGCCCTAGTCAAGCTGGGTCCACCCGGTGGCCACGTAGGCGCCACGTCGGACACGGTGGCAGGAAACATCAGGCGGTGGTCGCCGGCGGCAATCTGGGCCACCCCAGCACGCGCGGGAGGGCGCGTTCGAAAGGGCGCAACAAGGAAAACCTAACTATCCTAGCGCCGCTAGTTATTGGTCACCGGAGGGGCAGCTATGACGAACGGCGGTGGTGGTTCTCGCAGGCGAACGGTGCGTGACGGCTATGGGAGGCTAGCAGGCAAATGGAGGGTGCTTTGAGCACCAGGGGCTCACCAAGGTGCTTGTAGAAGGGTCGGGGAGGATAGGCAAGGCCGGAATCGATGGCGAGGCACGCAGAGGAGCTCGTCGGTGCCGAGGAAGAAGACGTCAATGGCGACGATTCATGGCACCCCTCTTCGATTCCTTATGCAGGGAGATGAAGTGGAGCGAGGTGGAGCTCGTGGCGGTCTCAGCGGATCTCGGGAAGGCCAGCAACAGCGACTAGCCGGCGGCCATGGCGGCTAGGGTTCGGGATCTGGCACCGGGACGCAAGGGGGGAGAGAGAGCTCGGGGGCGAGTGAGAGGATAGGGGATGGCGCAGCACGTCTCGGCGACCTTATCCTCGTCGGGGACACGATGGGCGGCGACGGCGGAGCAGCCTGGATCAACGGCGGTGCGCAGGACACGGAGCAGCTTCCAGCTGGAGAAGACAACGGCAGTTTTGCGAAAAACCCCTGCCAAAAACTAAAAATCAACCCGCGGTCCAGTCCAACGGTCCAGGGGCTGGAATTTGCAGGGAGACCCCTGGGTTTTGTTAAAACCTCTATTTTCATTATTAATAGTTCTATAAAAATGGTTTTTAAAGCCATTTTAAATAGAGAAAAGGCAAGGGCACTTTGGTAAATAATAGAATATCACCAAACTTGAATTTGGTGCATATTTGAAACCATTTGCACACATTTTAGGGTTTTGTTCTTATATTTGGTTCACATACTTGGTCACATGCATTACTTTGATGATTTAAACACATGCATGCAATGCTTTAAGTACTAATTACATATATTACAAACTTGGGCTGTTACAAAAGGATCAGCTGAGATATGTATTGTAGATATATTTCGCTGCATCAAACAATGTAGCCGAATATGAGGCACTTGTCCATGGCCTAAAAATGGCAAAAGAGATCGGCATACGTCGGATTCTCTGTTACGGAGATTCGGACCTTATAGTCCAGCAAGTATCAGGAAATTGGGACGCATTTGATGCAAATATGGCTCTATATCGGTTTCATGTGCAGAAAATTAGTGGTTATTTTGATGGATGTGAATTCCATCATATACCACGGGCAGAAAATGATGTTGCGGATACGTTATCGAAGCTCGGATCAACCAGACAGTCAATTCCACCTGGTATCGCCCTGGAACACCTAAGAAAGCCATCAATTATACCTTCGCCAGAATCCGAGTCAATTCGCATCTCGTCAGATCAGATAACCGGGTGCGTCCCAATGGAAATTGACAAAGTACATGAGCCTAACTACTCAGGAATTGATTAGCTTAACCCAAAAATGGATTGGGAAAAGCCGGCAGATGTTATGTCGGCTAAAATAATGGAAATTGACAACACAATTTTCCCGGAAAGAGTCATGCCGAAATGGGCAAAGACAATATTCTCATTCCTCAAAGAAAAGGTCTTGACGGATAATGAGGTTATGGCTAGGCAAATAGTGAGAAGAGCAAAATCTTACACGATCATAAATAATGAGCTTTATAAGAGAAGCGTGACAAATGTCTTGCAACGATACATTGACTCGGCAGAAGGTCAAGAGATCCTCTTGGATATACATCAAGGAGAATGTGGGCACCATGCCTCGTCCAGAGCCCTCGTGGCCAAAGCATTCAGGCATGGATTTTATTGGCCAAGTGCGCTGAAGGAAGCAAAAGAATTGGTAACGAAGTGTAATGGCTGCCAGAGATATGCCAGCAAAATACATATGCCTTCATCCGAGTTAAAAACAATACCAATCACTTGGCCATTCTATGTATGGTGTTTAGATATGGTAGGACCATTTAAGCCGGCTCGCGGCGGCATGACTCACACTTTGTTCATGGTAGACAAATTCACAAAGTGGATAGAAGTAAGACCAATAAGAAAGTGTGATGGGCCCACATCGGTGAAATTCCTCAAAGATATCATTCTGAGATATGGTTACCCACACAGTATCAGCACAGATAATGGCGCAAACTTTGTTGAAGGAGCTTTTGATCGATTCTATCAAGAGAATCACATAAGACTCGATGTTGCTTCGGTGGCTCACCCGACATCAAATGGGCAAGTAGAAAGATCAAATGGACTAGTACTATCCAGATTAAAACCTCGGCTGACAGAACCTCTGCAGAGGTCGGCAGGATGCTGGATTGAGGAACTCCCAGCGGTGCTATGGAGCCTAAGGACTACCCCGAATAGATCGACGGGATATACCCCGTTCTTCCTCGTATATGGGGCAGAAGTTATACTTCCGTCCGACATAATGCATGACTCGCCAAGAATCGCCCAATACACGAGCACCGAAGTAAATGAAATATCTCGTCAAGATGATGTGGACCTACTAGAAGAAGCAAGAGAATTGGCACTATCAAGATCAGCTATTTATCAACAAGACATCAGGCGATATCATAGCAAGAAAGTGAGTCCAAGAGTTTTCAAGGAAGGATATCTAGTTCTTCGGCTGGTGCAATGCACGGCCGGCATGCATAAACTCTCACCTCCATGGGAAGGCCCATTCATCGTAAGCAGGGCATTACACAACAATGCATACTACCTGATCGACGCTCAAACGCCAGAAAAGAACAAGGCGGATAAGTCCAAACACGACTCAAAAAGACCAAGGAATGTGGCTTTACTTCGTCCGTTTTACACTTGGAAGAAGTGTACTGTATCCAGCAATATTATGTATCAAAATGATGTATCATACATGAACTAACGAAACTTCTGTAGCCCGAGCAGTAACTCGGGGACTACCCCATGTTGTTTGTCATTTTTGGTTATGTATGAAACTTTGGTAGCTCGAGCAGTAACTCGGGGACTACCCCATGTCGTTTGTCATTTTCATTTATGTATGAAACTTCTGTAGCCCGAGCAGTAACTCGGGGACTACCCTATACTGTCTGCCATTTTGGTTATGTATGAAACCTCGGTGGCCCAAGCAGTGACTTGGGGACTACCCCGTATTGTCTATCATCAATCACTAGCGTAATATGAATGATCACTTCGGCAACCCGAGCAATAACTCGGGGATTGTCTCATGAATTTGTACTATTACAATCATACGAGTAATAACCTCGGCAATTCGAAATATAATGTGGAAAGTATCCTATTTATATTATCTTAACAGTAGACAACTCGGAGAGGTAGTAAGTCTATCAGACTAAATGATGTATGGACACAGTGGTCATAGTCCTTGAAACAAAATATAAAACCAAAGTTTTGCAACTAAGAATAGATGAAAGACACAAGATGGATGCCGAGCAAAAATCAGACACGTGGAAAAATGATTCGAACTTATGAAGTTAAAATTTTGCAAACAAAGATACGAATCACACAAATTCAACTAGAGGGGTAACAATACTACTACAACGTATGACGCCGAAGTTAAACGGACCACATAGTACCAAAAGAGGAAGATTTTTTAAGACAACATACACCCGGCATACCGGGAACTTGAACAAGTAAGAGTTTTAAGCTCAAGCATCGGCAGTTACCGAATCACCCATAGGAGGAACAGTAGCACCAGCAGGAGTTTCCGACATTGGTATCTCGGTCACAGCCGAGGCTACCTTGGCCTCGCTAGGAGGAATGATGTTAGGATCATGGGCCTCAGAAGTTGCTTGAGCCTCTACAGAGGTTACTTCGGCGTCCATGGAGGTTGCAGGAACATCTTGGGCAGGGTTTGTCTGCTGAGAGACTCCACCTTGGGCTTGAGAAGCCTTAGTTCCCTTGGAGGAGGATCGAGCCTCGGCATCCCCTCCCGAACTATCACTGGACACATCAGCATTATCAAAATCTTCATTCGATCCACCCTCATCACCGGAATCTCCGTCGGGTTCATCTTCATCCACAGCCTCAGCATCATCTTCAACGTCCTCAGGGAGAAAGCTCGGCCCTTCGTTCCATTGGTGAACATCGACAAACTCAATAAGCTGATAGGCACGGGCTTGGCGACGGGCAACATACTCTGGATTTTTGACCCAAGGAGAGCCAGTGCACAATTTATCAAGGTATCGAGGGAGATATCCTCGTACCATGACAAAACAGCAGTAAGCGCCATATCAGCTCCGGGTCGTCCGACAGATTCTCACCAAAGATTCAGTCGAGTCTAAGACTCCACAGCCTCACCACGAGCACTTCTACTTTCTTAATTTTTGGCTCATTCGGCCACAGTACATGGTAGGCCCGAATAGCCGCTTGCACCAAATCCTTTCCCATAACCTTCATTGGCTCAATAGCAGCAGCAACGGCAACTAAGAAATCTTCAATGGAATATTCCTGATTTGGGATAATGGGAACACCTCGGTGCCCGCGAGCAGCGATCATAGCCTTAGAACTCACAGATTCGGCTTCTGGAAAATGATCTATAAGCAAAAACATCGATCCGGTCAATAGAAGCTACAAGCAAAAAATGACTCGGCTAGAAACAGAAAACTTATGGTGGATGTATCGCAGCATCTTCTGGAGATCCAGGGCCCAGTTAGCCCTGTTCTTCTCAAAACGAGTAATTTCTTCGGTCATCGCCTGATTCTTTAACTCGGCGGCATCAAGAAGTTCCTTGTCCTTCTAAAGCTGAAGACTTAGTCGGTTCTTCTCCTCGGAGAACTCTTGATCAACATTTTCTAACTCGAATTTCTGAGAGAGTTTGAGGGATTCATCCTCGGCACGAAGCCGGGTTATCTCATCATCCTTCTCCTTAAGTTGCGCCGAGTGAGTCCCCGCTTGCTCTAAAAAATGCAGCATCATATCAAGCATAGGTATGCACTCTTGATGAGACGCTACAAATCCTTGCAACCCGGCTGAGCCGAAGAAGGGATACCATGAGATACTCGAGATTCACTTCAAATGAAAATAGATAAATAAAAAATAGGTAACTGACCTTCAAGGGTGGAAACCTTCTTCGTAAGCCGGGCGTTTAGATTGTTAATATTAGCTGCAAAATAATACACCAGAAATTAGTCTAGAAATTGGGTCTTCTACAAAGATAAGGGGCATGAAAGGCCGGATAATTTACCAATTTTCTTCACAACAGGAACCATTTTCTCGAATTTATCTTGAAGTTTTTTATGCGAGAAGAGTAACCTCTGAAATTCGGTCATACGCCGATTATGAGCAACCTAAAATAACATCAAGTTATACAAAGAAAATCACAAAAAGATCCGACTCAATAAGAAACTTGACTCGGATCTAGGTGGCTAGATATTCAAAACTAAAGAAGATCTGAATCAAAAAGAAACTTGACTCGGATCTAGGTGGCTAGATATTCAAAACTAAAGCAGATCTGAATCAAAAAGAAACTTGACTCGGAGCTAGGTGGCTATATATTCAAAACTAAAGCAGATCCGAATCAAGAAGAAACTTGAATCGAATCTAGATGGCTGGATATTCAAAACTAAAACAGATCTGAATCAAGTAAAACTTGACTCGAATCTAGGTGGCAAGGTGCATTTTAATTCAAAACATGCACGGCAAAAGCTATCTATTGCACAACCAAACAACTGTATTTTCAACAAGGAAAGCTTCCAAACGAATAACAAGTCATTCGGTTGCAAGATCGGGGACTAGTGGGTATATAGTATCTCGCAAGTAAAGGATGAAGTGTATACTGAAGCGCATACCTCGTTCATCTTGTCGCTTTCTAGAACAACCTTGGCAGCCATGTGTAAACGGTTGCTGATGTCGGATAGCTGGAAAGACTGATTACTCAGATTACCCTCAAGTTGATCAGCAGCGTTCCAATTGTTGGCATACTCTACCAATGATCCAAGGCAGGAGCAACAACCTCGGGGCTAGGAGCAACATACTTTGCAGCAGAAGGCGTGACAGTCTCCAAAGGAGCCGAGGTAGTGGTAACCTCGGCAGATGTCTGAGCAGAAGCTGGAACTAGGATAGCCGAGGGATTGGTGGGACTGACTTCGGGAATCTTGGGATAAGCTGCCAAATCAGTCGGATGATCTGGCATCCGGACGTCATCAGAAACAACAGGGGGAGCAATGGGCTCATCTCGTCGAGGAGATCCGTTAGTCGGCCCAGGAGGAGGATCATCGCGAGGAGGACTAGGAACCCGGACATCTTCCAGAGGCGATGGTGAAGGCGGCCGAGTAACATGAGATGTCATACTCGGACCGCTAGGTTTAGCGGAAAGAGGACCAATTTAAAGAAATGAAAATTAATTCAGAAATAGTAAGAGAGAAACAAGAAATACAAGTGAAAATATAAACGGAAACTTACCCAGTAACTCCAGGCATAACTTTGCGCCTCGGAATATGCTGGGAGGATTTCTTGGTTTGTTTCTTGGGAGCTGCATCCGAAGGATCCTTCAAAGCGGCGCGCTTCTTAGAAGCAACAGGGGCTTCTGAAGCGAGAGGTTCGACCTCGTGCACCTAGCCAGCCAGATTAGCTGGGAAAGAAGGAGCCGAAATGCGTAAGAGATAGGCACCACAGCAAATACCTCGACAATTTGGACGTCGTCCGAATCACCTTCATCAGCTCGACTCGAGGCTTTACTCCGGGTGCGAGCAGGAGCAGCCTCCAGCTTAGGAATGAACTCCTCTGGATCAGGTTCTCCGTTATCAGGAGCATTGCGGTCAGCGGTCCAAGGAAGAGCTAACACCTCGGCATCTTCCGTGGCCTGCTCGACAAATGTCTACAAGAAAAGCAGACAAGAGTTGGCAAAACAACCAATGAAAAATAATTCGGATAGAACATATGATGTTGAATTTACCTGGGGAGGAGGATTCTTGCGAGAGAATGGTTTCATTCCCCACTTCCATTCCTCGGGCATCTCAGTCTTGAAGATAGCCCGGACACGTTTATAGATTTGAAAATCATCGAGCTCAACTGTAGAGATTCGGTCAGGATCCTCACCGCAAATCTGTCTACTGATAAAAGCGGCCATCAAATCCTCGCCGCAAAGCCCGGCCCAAAAAAACTCCTTCAGCCGAAGTTCGAATGCCTCGGCAAGAGCGTGGGTCCTCTTCGGATTATAAGACCAATTATGTTTAGAGGGGGGACCAATAGAGAAGGCGGGGAGTCGGATCTTATCCTCTGCACCAGTGTTTTTGACATAGAACAATGACCTATGCCATTTCTTACAGGACTATAAGCTAGTGATCCGGGGAAACAAGGAGTTCTTCAGAGGTGTGATGGAAGTGGCCCCACATTGGGTGATAGATTTCTCAGAGGGATGAAGATACTTTTCAGGCACTACATTAGATCTAACCTGAAAAAACTTTGACCAGACATCTACTGAGGGCCAAAGGCCGAAGTATCCTTCAGAAGCCGAGATAAAGGCTAAGAGAGAGGCAATGGCATTAGCCGGCAGATGATGCGGCTGAAGGCCGAAGTAATCAAGAAAGTTCCAGGCAAAGTCGCTGAGAGGGAGGCCGAACCCTCTAACGAAATGCGACATAAAAACCACGTACTCGCCATAGTCGAGCATAGGGGAAGATTCTTTGCCGGGTAAGCGACAACTTACCTCGGCAGGGATTCGGTGGGTCTTGCGCAGCCACTCGATTTCTCGGTGAGTGACCGTAGAACCTTGCCATGAGCCACGTTCTGGGCCTGCCATAAGTTCTTCTTCCCCCCACAAGGGTGCCGCTATGGGAGCTAGACATTGGCTCGTCGGAGGAATCGACGGAGGAAGAACTGGCGGCGGGGAGAGGCCTCGAAACCCAAGGCCCCGTCGTGACGGCGACTAAGGCGGTGGCGGAGCGGAAAGAAAACTGCCACAGGAGATTAAGAAAAGCAAGAAGGAACGCCTAGGGCAAGAACCTAGCAGCAGCACATCACACGACGGAGAAGTGCAGCGGCGAGGACGCAAGAACGAAGACGCAGCGGCGCGCTGGCAAGAACAGAAGAACGGCGACGTGGTCGTCGGGGCGCAGGCGCTATAGCACATCAGCAGCTGCGGCGGCGCAAGGAGGAAGAAGAAGAAATTGGGAAGGGGGAAAGTGAATCGATCCACCCCGCTCCCCTACTTATAACTGCGTAGGGTGAACGCTAGTGGGATCGTGGTGCGCCACGGTAACCACATGGACGCGTGTATCACGCATACACGAGCGATGAGTGGAGCCACAGCAAGGGTCACATGACGCAAGAGGAGATCAGGCCGTCTGACCGTTGCGCCGATCGAAGCGTCACTGCGTCGATGCGACGAGCGCAGTAATTACTATAGCGTGCCAGCATACACTATAGCAGTACAAAAAATGAGACAAAAGTAATGATTGATACACGTAGTATGAGGCTTACTCAAGACGCTAAGTGGATACCCCGGAAGAAAGAGAACACCTCAGAAAGCAAGTAGCACCTTAGTAAGAGAGGAGGAACAAAAGTGAGATAGCTCAAAAAGTAGCACCAGCTAAGGAATACGTCGGACAGAAGACTAGAAAGATCGAATGTCTAGAAACTGATGTGGTCCGGCCGAAGTATCCGGCATAACCGCACCAGCTTCGGGGACTAATGTTGGGGGGATGTCCCTAGGTAGGGTCAAGTTAGTAGACAGAGGGGAAGGAACCTTTCTTACCCTGGGCCGGGTCATGGGCTGGTTCAGCCGGGTTATGCAAGGATCGGCCAAATAAGGCATGGCTTACCTAGAATCAAGCAATTAATACCTTACTCGGACGACATACGAGCTAAGTCGGCCGAATGAGGTTGAGCAGCTCATGCGCAGGTCCAGATCAAACCGAGTTACGCGAGGCGAGGCCGAGTTATGAGAAGCTTGCGGAAGAAGGAGATGGTTCCCAAAGTCAAACCCTAGCGACCATCTAGGTGGAATCTTCTCAGGGCCAAGAGCTAGAGACAAGGAACAGAGCCACAGAGGGGCAGACCAGCGTCATGGAGGTGACAGTGGGCAGGCCCGAGGCTCACATGTGGGAAGCTCTAGGTCTTTGCCGTCGATAGAAGGGGGACACAGAAAGTGGTCCGCCGAGTTACCGCTTTGGGACAAGCATATTCCAAGAATATGCTTTCCATGTCAGCCCTAGAGTGAACCAAGGGAGTCCTTTATAATGAGAGGCATAGCTTCCTGAAGAGGGGATCTATTCATTTAACGCTAGAGGTCTCATGTTGTAATCTTCTTCTTCCTCTTTCTAATACAGCTCAAGGAGCGTTTATAGCTTGAGAGAGGTGGAATAGAGATTTGTGTTCTAACTTGTTGTGTGTAGAAATCACTACATCTTCCCTCCCCATATCCCACTAGCATCCATCGGCCCCAAACTTTAGCCTACCCATGGCATCTACCGTGCCACCACCACGACAGATTGATTTGTTCACGGAAGATAAGAAGTCCAACAAAACTTCTATATCCTCCTAAATGTTTCCCAACAAGGATTCAGTTGTGTTTCGTTGCAGATAACTCATGTAGGTGCAATTGTCGTCTGATAATTTGCTATCACATGGGTTCTGAAGTCTAGCTCATCTGTTGGAGCTTGACAATGAAGTCCATGTCTTGAGAATCTAGTAACTTACCTTGTGGTAAATGTTGCACACTTTCCATTCGGACATGCTAAGTCTGAAGTATCTCTCCACCTAACCAAAGCTGAATCTCAAGCAACAATGGTGGTTGGTGTCCCTCAAGGTTTTTACATAGGTCTCTCTAGACATCCGGTAAGATTGATGTAATGGTTGACACAATTAGTCGGAAGACCTATTGCCATACCCGCTTGAATCAACAATCACAACCACTCTTCATAAGGCATCTTCTAAAATTTATTATAGGAGTTGTGCTTATGGTTTCTTTTGTATCCGAAGTCCGACCTTTACTTGATGACTGGTTAAAGGCTTGTCAGTAGCCTGCTATTGGTGTTTTAAATATCAAGGAGAACAATTAAAGTAGTGATGCTAAATGTCTCTCGGTCGATCCTCCAGACCCTTCTATGTTGGCAAGCGACTTGTTATGCCAAGTACTTGGAGTCTGAGAATGAAGTTTCTTTCTTATCGTGTCATCAGGAATCTTCTAAACTATTCATCTTGGTGGTGTAAAGTGATATCATGATCTTTGGCAAGGATTTTGATAGTCCTAGATGAATTAAAGAGTTTCCTTCCTGTTTTCTTAAACATGTTCGAAGAGCGATTATGATTTTAGTAATCAATAGCTCCTCTTGTTACATATTCCGTGTGACTCTTATGAGTCCTCTCCACCAAAATACCTTTCTTTCTTAGCCTTCTGTTGAATGAAAGAATGAAAAAATGACCCTTCTATGTCAAAAGTAGTTCAATAGCTTGGTTTTGTTGGTATCTATCTCTTTCACCTATGAAGCTCTACTTAAGATGTCTAGTAGAGTTTCCCTTCCCGCAGTTTGTGTTCCTTCTCCATCTATTGGAAGTCTTCTTTCCTCAGAAGTTTACCTTTTCTGCAAGCTCCATGGTCTCAATCCTTATGAAGACCAACTATCTGTCACCTTGAAAACCATCTCTTTTTGTTTCCTCTGTTACCATAGCGTATTTCATGTTTGTTAGCTCTAGAGATGATTGTGAAGCATCTATCCATGAGTTAACCATGAGATACTCAATTCGTGGTTCCGTGTCATTCCCTCTCTTCCTTAGTGTGAGCAGACACCCTAAAGATTACGAAGCGCTTCGTCCACTCGTCATGGTGGAATGGATCAACCTCTTTGAGAAGATTGTTGAAGTTTAGTGTAACCCTATTCCTTCTATCTTCCTACCTAGGAATCTCGGGACAAGATTCTTTTAAGGGGGATAGAATTGTAACAACACTAGTTTTACTAAATAGACATTAGGGTTTGAATGTGCATTCATGAGCATCATCATCTTAAAATGCATGCAAGAAAGAAAATAATCACAAAACCATAAACCCTATTTTCCCCTTCCTCTTTGAAACCTTTCAAATGGTTTTGAAATAATTTGGAAAACCCAAAACCTATGGAGCACAAATGGATTATAAGGGCCCTCTAGTATTTTAAATGTTCACAAAAGTTTTTGTATTCTGGAAATATTCAAAACAGATTTGAAAGCTGAAAATACAAACAAATAAGTAAAAACAGAAAAGAAAAAGGTCTCGGCAGAAAAAATAGACATCTAGCTAATCTGGGTCATAGCCCAACCCTTCTCTACCTCTCTCTGCCACTCAGCGCACTTCAGCGCACCAGCAGCCAGCCCATGCGCGGCCCGCTACCGGCCCGGTAACGCTTCACCCGCCCCTGTCGTCTTCCTCCCGCTGCCGAAGCAGCTCGGTGGCTCGCCACCGGCCACCCGATGCTCTGACGTGCACCATGATCCCCACCGCCGCCCCTAGTCCCCTACAAGTACTCGACGCTGCCGCCGGAGAACCCTAGACCTTCACTTCTCACTTTTCCTTGCTCTGTCGCCTGCGTGCCCGAAACCCTAGCTCCCAGATCCTCTTCCTCCCCACCGTCTTCGGCCATCCTGCGCTGTTCTGAGGGAACCGTCGGGGCCGCCTCGTCGTCCTTGTTCGCTTGGCCGAAGGAATCGACACATCTCGCCCGGAATCGACGACGCCATCCACCTCTTCTCCGCCTCTGCCGCAGCTCGCCGACGACCGTGTCATCACTCTCGACCTCCCTGGCCTCGCCGAACACTCCATCGGCTTCCTGGTGAGCTACTGGTCCTCGTGGACCTCCCCTTCGACCCCCTCTCGCTCTGTAGCATGCTGCCGACGACCACCACCGAGCGCTGCCACAGAAGCTTGTCGGGGACACTGTTTCGGCGACCATTCGAGGGCGGCGCCACCACCATCTGGTTTGCCTCGACGAGCTCTTTCTAACATGTCCCCTCTCTCTGCCCTGCGCGCACTCAATCGCCGGTTCCATCATCGATCTGAGAGCAAATCCATGGATGATGTCAGCATGACATCATTAAGCCTTTTTCTTTTTCTTTAACAATTTTAGTAAATCATTTCTATAATTAAGAATTACCTGACATGTGGGCCCCTGTTGTAAGTCAAATAAACATTTTAGAAATATTTTCTAATTTATAAAATGTAAAAATAATTCCAAAATGTAATTCTTTTTATAATAATTCAAAAATGGTTTAAAATGAATTAAAAATGGAGAAAATCATAACTATGTAACACCCCTGTTTTAGTTAATCTTTATTAGGGTTTTATTTGTGCATTAATGAGAATCATCATTTAATTTGTGCATTGAATAAAATAGACAAAACCCTAAAACCCTAATCTCCCCCCCCCCCTTTTTGAAGCATTCAAAATAGGTTTTGAATTTTGAAAAGTATCAAAGTGTATGGGTCCCAAATTGTCTAAAGGGGTTCCTACAATATTTTATATATTTTGAAAATCTTCTGGTACTTTTGAAATAATTGAAAACATATTCAAAATAGAATTACAAAACAGATCTTGTAATCATAAAATAGAAAAAGATCTGGACAAAAAAAGGGTTTCTAACCTAATCAGGCGGCAGCCCTCCCTCCCTCTCTTTCTGGCTCGGCCCAGCCGAGGCCCATCCCATCCCAAAGCCTGCTTACCCCTTCGTCGGCTTCCTCCTCGACGAGAAGCTACTCGCTGGAGCCTCCACCGCCGTCCGCCGCTGCCGCGATGCGCGCCGGCGCCGTGATGCCCGCCGCCGCTCTCTAGAGAGGATAATAACCTCGCCGTGCCCTGACCTCTCTTCTCATCTCCTTTTCCCTCTCTCCCTTGCTTTGTGGCGCTCACACGCAGAAGACGCAGAACCCTAGCTCGCCGGTAACCGCATGACGCCGTTGCTCTGGACCGCCCTGAGCCTCGTCGTCTATCCCAGGAGATCCGCCTCGCCACCCTCGTTCTTCCCCGACCAACCAAGCAAGCTGGCGCGCCCTCAATCGGCCGAATCGAGCCTCGGTTCTGAAGTCCGGCCGTCGCTCGCTGTCGTCCTATCTGTCGCTATCGAGATCCTCTGGCCGAATTGACCCCTTCCCAGCAACCGCGGTGAGCTCCTGGTGCTCACGCACCCCTCTACTCCCTCCTCTTCCTCTGAATCTCACTCCCGTCGTGAGTCTGCGTGCTCCGCCGCATGCCGTCGTCGGAGCCAATGCTCCGGCGACCCAAAATCATCAGCGCCGCCCCTATCGTGCTCGCCTCTCTCCGCTGGTTCGATCAGTCCTAACCCCGCAGCCTCGCTCGCCGTCGTTCGCCGTCCCCGTCACCGTCCTGCAGGCCACTGCCAGCGTGATGTCATCCTGACGTCACCCGTGCGTCAGCGCGCGCGCAGACCCGGTCAAACCCAGCCAGGGACCCACTTTGCCTCCGTGTCTTGCCTATGTGGCCTCTAGCCCATAGGTCAGCCTCTCTGGCTAGCCCCAGCCCGAGTGAAAAATGCCCCTGAACCACTTTTGCTTGTGTGGCTGCTAAGGTGGCTCCGGGCCCCTCTGTCAGTCACTATGGCTAGGTATGCCTGCGGTGTAAAATTTTTAACCATCTTTTAGTAATTTCAGAAATAATTATAATCTTATAAATTGAATAACTTATTAATTATAAGTCAGAAAAATATGTATAATAAACCAAAATGTTCAGAAAAATGAAACCTACCTCTTTAAGCTATAATCATGCATTGTTCAACAACTTAAATGGCAAATTTAATTAGAAGAACTTATCAACCCCTCTCATATACATCCGGAGTTTCCCCGAGTTAAGGTTTTAATCCCTCGAAACCCCGTTTAAGTTGTCGAGCATGCTTTAGGGTTACATTTCAATGCAATTTAACTTGTCATATCATCATCCTTGCTTGAGCATTGCATTGATGCCATTGTTGATTATTTCCCTTTCTTTCCGGTGTTTCGTTCTTCCCAATATAATACGATATCGAGATTGAGATCGAAGACAGAGATCAAGACCAGCGAAGACCGACGAACAATACTTGACCAACTCTAACCAAGTCAAGTGCCAGATGTCCGAAGATCTGCTTATCTTTCATCAACTGGCAAAGTCAAGCATAGCCCCACCATGATATAATCCTACGATTTCGAAAGCATTTCTATTCTTGCCATGTTGCATACGATTCTACTATGGTCTTTTATCGATAGATAGAGTATCCTATCTGTTGCATACTCCCTTTGAGCTTATATTACCTGATACACTACTCCTAGCATAACTAGGTTTGGCTTGTGTGCATTGCTAGAGCTTACATCTATGTCTGCTTAGTCATGCATAGCTGCCAGTTCTGGTCCATCCAGATGATGTATCAGATGCAGAGAATCTAGTATGACAGGAGAACATGATGAGATGATATCAGAGGTGATATGAGATTAAACATGCTAAGGCTTGTATGGGAGGCCAAAGTGGGATGTGGTTTTTCTAGTCCCATGCTCGCCACCATTAGGAACTGAGTTCTTGCCTTTGGAACCGAGACGAGCGTACAGCCACACGGGGCTTGGGAACCCCTCGCCTGATTAACTTGCCTAGTAGATTCCATGAGTCATATAGTTTGGGCGTTCCATTCGACATACGCATAGAAAATCTTTTGAAAGATTTGTCGAGTGAAGTTGGTGCATTCCTAACAGGTAGGTAAGCGTGGACCGGGTTGCTTGGGGTTGATGGCACCCCTGGTAAACCAACCTCGCCTCACATCTTTAAGTACCGGCTTCAGGATTTGACCCATTACGGCGGAACCATACTTATTGCATGACTCATGGTCTCGGCGAAAGCAAGGTAAAGGTCGTGGCCAACCACCCTCTGCCAGCCTTCCAAGGAAGAGGGCTAATAGCTTGTCATTAAGAGTTGGTTGGTACGTGTGGGTAAAGTTGTACAACCCTGCAGGGTAATAATATTTTCGAAAAGCCATGTTCACGGTTATGAACGCTTGGTGACCATATTCTAAGATCATAGAGAACTTTAACCTAATCGTAAAACTTGGCAGATCAACATGTGCTTAAGGATGCTTCCTCATGGGTACGAGGGGGTGATCCTAGTTAGTAGATGATGATGATTTGGTGGATATCAAAAGATGATGATCAATATTTCGGAGATGTCGCTCTCTTATCCCCTTTTAAGATACTCTGACTAGACGAGTTTCTTCTCCCTCTTGTTTTATAAACAAAAGATGTCTTTATGCAAAACAACTCCACCAGCCATAAGTCTTGCGGAGTACACCCTGTACTCACCCTTGCTTTGTTGATACTTTTGGCAGAGTAAGTGTTCACCTGAAGACGAGTTCTGTACTACATCGACATCGACGAGTAGCTTGGGGTTCCCGGCCGGCAGCCTGGAATCTATGGGCTGGGACGTCATCGTTATGCTTCAGGCCTCTTAGGCCATTTGTTAAGTTTGCTATACTTAATAGCATAATTTGCCTTCCATTGTTTGATGTTTGTGGTCAGTGACCTCTGCTTGTAATAATTTGGTTCTCTACTCAGTTATGAGCTTGCTGTAATAATTTTTTGTGTCGTAGGGTCACTGCCATGTTATTGATTCTTCACTGGATATTCTCGAGCTCAAGGTTAAGCTTATTTCAGACGGAGGTCTGGGATTTGTTTATCCCCGATCTCGGGGGTGTCACAAACTAATTCATTTTAAATTATAAAAATACAAATAACATATCAAAATGTTCAGAAAAATGAGAACTATCTATTAGAGCTATAATTATGCATTGAATATAAACTTACATGACAAGTTTAATTAGAACAACATAGTAACCCCTCACAGGTGATTTCAGAGTTTCCCCGAGTTAGGGTTTTCACCCCTCGGAACCCCGATTAAACTGCCGAGCATGTTCTAGGGTTTCAATTCAATACAAATTAACTTGTCATATCATCATCCTTGTTTGATCATTGCATAGATGCCATGTGTTGATTGTTTCCCCTTCTTTCCGGTATTTGGTTCTTCTCCGGTAGAATACGATATCAGAATCAAGATCGAGATCGGAGACTAAGATCAATACCGTTGAAGCTCGAAGACCAATACTTGATCAACTATAATCAAGTCAAGTACCAGATGTCCGAAGCTCTGCTTTCTGGATAATAACTGGCAAAGGCAATGAAGCCCCACACATGATATAATCCGATGCTTTCGAAGTATTTAAATTCCTGTCATGTGCATGCGATTCTAAAGTTTTTTTATCAATAGATAGAATAATCCTATCTCATGCATGTTACCTCTGAAGACTGTAATCCCTGATCTACTGCTCCTAGCATAACTAGGGTTTGGCTTATGAAGCGTTGCTAGAGCTGTTACATCTATTGTGCTTAGTCATGCTTAGCTATTACCATTGGTCCATCTGGTTGATGAATCAGAGCTATGAATGAACCTAGTTTAACAGGATGACGTGGTATAATCAGATATGAAAGTTAAACATGCTAAGGCTTGTATGGGAGGCCATGGTGGGTTGTCGTTTTTACAGTCCCATACTTGCCACTACTAGGACCTGAGTTCTTGCCTCTTGAACCAAGACGAGCGTATAGCCACACGGGGGCCTGGAAACCCCCTCGACCAACTAACTTTCTGAGTAGATTCCATGAGTCACATAGTTCAGGATTTCCATTCGACATACGCATCTTTGTTGTTCTTGAATGGAGGTGAAGGAAGTGCATTCATAACAGGTAGGTAAGCGTGGCCGGGAACAAGAGATGCCCGGCATCCGTAATCTTGAACCCTGCACACATCATTAGGGACCGGCTTAGGGACTCGACCCGTTACGGCGGCATCTCCCTAGTGTGTGACTCATGGTCTCGGCGAAAGCAAGGTAAAGGTCATGGCCAACCACTCTCTGTTGGCCTTCCAAGGAAGATGGCTTATATCTTGGCATTAAGAATTGGTTGGTACGTGTGGGTAAAGTTGTACACCCCTGCAGGGTAATAATATTTTCAAAAGCCGTGTACGCAGTTATGGACAACTTGGGAACGGAAGTGATGATCATAGAGAAATTGAACCTAATCATAAAACTTGGCAAGTTAAGTAATGTGTGCTTAAGGATGCTTTCTCATGGGTACGAGGGGGTGATCCTAGATAGGTTCAGCTGATGATGATTCAGTGGATATCAAAAGATGATCAAAGCTAGATATACCGCTCTCTTATCCCCTTTTAAAATATGATGATTAGTAGAGATTCTTCTCCCTCTTGTCTTACAAAACAAAGATGGCTTTATGCAGAATAACTCCACCAGCCATAAGTCTTGCGGAGTACACCCTGTACTCACCCTTGCTTCGTTGATACTTTTGCAGCAGAGTAAGTGTTACCATAGAAGATGAGTTATTCACGGCATCGACATCGACGAGTAGTTTGAAGTTCCCGGTCGGCAGCCTAGAATCTGCGGATTGGATGTCATCGTTATGCTTTAGGCCTCTTAGGCCATTTGTTAAGTTAGCTATACTTAATAGAATAATTTGCCTTCCGTTATTTGATGCTTGTGGTCAGTGACCTTTGCTTGTAATATTTTGGTTCTTCGCTCAGTTATGAGCTTGCTGCAATAATTTTTGTGTCGTAGGGTCACTATTGTGTTACTGATTCTCTCTCTGTACGCTTTCGAGGTTAGGTTAGGCTTATGTTCAGATGAAGGTCTGAGATTTGTCTAGCCCTAATCCTGGGGGTGTCACAGTTGACTATGATGAGACTTTCTCACCGGTAGCGAAGCTAAAGTCTGTGAGGATTTTGTTAGCAATCACTGCATTATTATGATTATGAGATATGGCAGATGGATGTCAAAATGGCGTTCCTCAATGGAGACATTGATGAAGAGTTGTATATGGTACAACCCAAAGGTTTTGTCGTTCCTAAAGATTATAACAAGGTATGCAAACTTCAACGGTCCATTTTTGGATTAAAGCAAGCATCCCGAAGTTGGAATCAACGTTTTGATAAGGTAATCAAAATTTTTGGTTTTATACAAACTTATGGAGAAGCTTGTATTTACAAGAAAGTGAGTGGGAGCTCTGTAGCATTCCTAGTACTATATGTGTATGACATATTGTTGATTGGGAATGATGTAGACCTTCTTAATAGTGTCAAAGATTATTTCAATAACAGTTTTTCAATGAAGGATCTTGGCGAAGCTGCTTATATAATAGGCATAAAGATTTATAGAGATAGATCGAGACGGTTAATATCATTGTCACAGAGTACATATTTGGACAAAGTTCTGAAGAGGTTTGGAATGGAAGATAGCAAGAAAGGATTCTTGCCCATGTTGCCCAATACGACCTTGAGTAAAACTCAAAGTCCAGCTACGGCAGAAGATAGAGAAAGGATGAGTAAGACTCCCTATGCCTCAGCCATAGGATCTATCATGTATGCTATGCTATGTACTAGACCCGACATTGCATATGCTGTTAATTTAACTAGCAGATATCAAAGTGATCCAGGAGTGGATCATTGGACAGTGGTCAAGAACATCCTTAAGTACTTGATAAGAACGAAGGATATGGTTCTTTCTTATGGAGGTGATGAACAACTCGTTGTTAATGGTTACACCGATGCTAGTTGGAACACTGGTCCGAATGATTCTAAATCTCAATCTGGATACGTATTTACTTTCAATGGTGCAGCAATGAGCTGGAGGAGTGCAAAGAAAAGCGTTGTGGCGAGATCTTCAACTGAATCGGAATACATAGCTGCTTTGGAGGCTTCACAAGAGGCGATATGGATGAAGTAGTTCATTACAGAGCTCGGTGTGGTTCCCGGTGCGCTGGACCCAATGTCTATCTACTATGATAACATGGGCGCCATAGCCAATGCACAAGAACCAAGGTCGCACAAGAAGCTGAAGCATATCAAGCTGCGTTTTCACGCTATTCGAGAGCATGTCCAAGATGGTGACATAAAGATTTGCAAAGTACACAGAGATATGAATGTGGCGGATCCGTTGACTAAACCTCTCTCGAGGGCAAAACATGACCAGCACCAAACCGCCATGGGTGTTTGGTATATTACCATGTAATCTAGATTAGTTGACTCTAGTGCAAGTGGGAGACTGTTGGAGATATGCCCTAGAGGCAATAATAGAAGTAGTTATTATTATATCTTTGTGTTTATGATAAATGTTTGCATTCATGCTATAATAGTATTAACCGGAAACATTAATACTTGTGTGATTTGTATACTAATTAGAGTCCCTAGTAAAGCCTCTTTATAATACTAGCTTGTTGGTTGATAGATGATCATGGTTTCCTGATCATGAACATTGAGATGTTATTAATAACAAGATCATATCATTAGCAGAATGGTGTGATGGACATACTCCTATAGATAAGCATAGCATAAAGATCAAGTCATTTTATTAGTACATTTGTTATAAGCTTTCTGATACATAGTAACCTAATTCCTTCGACCATGAGATCATGCTAATCACTATCACCGGATGGATACTTTGATGACATCAAACACCACACCGTAACGGGGTCGCTATAAAGGTGGCATTGAGTGTTCGGAAAGTGTGTGTTGAGGCACATGGATCAAGAGTGGGATTTGTCCATCCATATGATGGATAGATATACTCTAGGCCCTCTCGGTGGAATGCCATCCAATTAGCTTGCAAGCATGTGACTGGCTCACAAGGTATCACATATCATGGGAATAACAAAAGAGTACTTATCGGTAACGAGGTTGAACTAGGTATGCAGAGATACTGATGATCAGACCTCGGATAAGTAAAATATCGCAAGACAAATGGAAATTGGTATCGTATGTAAATGGTTCATTCGATCGCAATGTAATTGTAGAAATATGTGGGAACCATATGAATTTCCAGATTCCTCTATTGGTTATTGATCGGAGAAGAGTCTCGGTCATGTCTGCATAATTCACGAACTGTACGGAGACACACTTAAGGATTCGATGTTGTTTAGTAGATATGGAATGTAAGTAGGGATACCAAATGTTGTTCGGAGTCTCGGATGGGATACGGGATATCACGATGAGATCCGGAGAATAATATTCATATAAAGAAAGTCTAATTCCGGAGTTCGGGAATGATTCCGGTATTTTCACCAAAATGATCTAGAAGGGTCTAGAAGGTTCACCGGATCGGAAGGGGAAGGGTGTATGGATGTTTCATGACAAAGTGGAATGGTTGCATCATGTCCTAGGTCAAAGGATAGTGCAAATAAAGAGTTAATACGAACTCCAAAATTGAAAGTCAAAAGGCAAGTTTGAAAAGTCAAACTCGGACAATGTTTCCTAGTGGAGAAAGACGAGAATCCTTCTCTCCCTCCACTACAAGCCTAGAAGGAGAGGGAGTTGGGGAAGGATTCAAACTCCCCTCTCCCTAGCTGCCCCTCCCTCTCATAAATAGAGGGGAGGGGCTGCCCCTCCAACTCAACACCACCACCACCCAAGCCTGTGCCGCCGCTGCCTGCCGCCGTCGCCGGCTCCACCTCCTCCTCTCCGGCTTCTAAACCCTAGATCACCGGGGAAACCCAATTTCTCCATCATAACCCGCTCCGGCTTAGGCGAAGCCATGCAGGATCTTCCCTCTACTTCCAACACCACGCCATCGTGCTGCCGGAATGGCGAGGAGAGAACTACAACCTCCGCTACCTGCTGGAACAAGGGAGAGGAAGTGAAGGGAATATGCCCGAGAGGCAATAATAAAGTGGTTATTATCGTATTCCTTATTTATGATAAATGTTTATTTTGCATGCTATAATTGTATTAATACGGAAACGTTAATACATGTGTGTTTAATAAACAAAAGGAAGTTCCTAGTTATGCCTCTCTTATAAACTAGCTCGTTGATTAACAAGATGATCAAAGGTTTCCTGATCATGGACATTGGATGTTGTTAATAACGAGGTCACAACATTAGTGTAATGGTGTGATGAACATTCATCCGAAGTATAGCATTACGATCAAATTCATTGAGTTTATATTGCTATAACAACTTACGAAGTGATCCTAATCCTTAGACCATGAGATCATGTCAATCACTAACACCGGAAGAGTTTCTTGATAACATCAAACGTCACACCGTAACAGGGTGATTATAAAGATGGATTCAGAACTACTAAAGTGTTATGTTGAGGCCCATGGATCGAGAGTGGAATTTGTTCATCCCGATGACGGATAGATATGCTCTGGGCCCTCTCGGTGATATCACATTGATTAGCTTGCAAGCAAGTGATTTGATCACTAGAATGTTATATCACGGGAACGAGAAAAGAGTACATGTCGGTAACGAGATCAAACTAGGTATGGAGATACCGATGATCGAATCTCGGACATGTAATATATCATGAAACAAAGGGATTAAGATACTAGCGTAAAAGGTTCCGACGATCACAAGAAAGTCATCGTTGAATGTGTGGGAGTCAGTATGGGTCTCCAGATCCCGCTTCTGATTATTGATCTGAGAGGGGTCTCGATCATGTCCGCATTATTCACGAACCATAGGGTGACACACTTAAGAGACACCGACATCCAATTGGAGCAAAAGTTTCATGCCGAAAAGAATAACAAGCGCAGGAATTTATTTCACTAGATACCGAAACGGGTTTTCGGGTGAAATTGCAGAAAGTGTTTCTGCATGTGAAATGAAATACTAGCAAGGGGTTATATGTGAATGTTTGTCATTAAAGTAATTGACAAAATTCTGAATAAATAAAAGGAGTTTTATTTAATGAGAGCTTGCATTAAATTTCGTGGAAATTTGATGGGAATTTGAGTGGGTTTTTGAGTGGAGGGAATTGAAAGGCTTTTTATGTGAGTGGAGTGTCCACCCACATGAATGAAAGGAGGGGAGGGGGCAGCCCCATGGCTGGGCGCATGGCCCCTTGGGTGCCCCCCTCTCCCTATAAAAGGAGCCCCCCTCCCTCTCTCTCACTCACACCTCCTCGTGAAGGATCTCTCTCCCCCTCTAGAATTTATCCCCCATGGTCTCGGACTAGCGAGATACATGTTCCCGGTGGCTATTCGGCAAGAAAGAGTTGTGCTTCCGCTGCATCGCTGGAGCGAGGAGGCGGAGGTTGCTCGGTGCCTCGAACGTGTGTGCGAGCACGGATGCGCTGCTGATTTGCGGCGCTAGGACTTCCTCTCGATCTTGAGATCGGCAAGAGATCGTCTACATCAACCACGAGTTGAAATCGTTAAGATTTGTCGGTCTTCAAGGGTATGTTCTCTACGGATACACATCCACCCGTTGTTTGTATCTAATAGATAGATCTTGGTACATAGTTCCCATCGTAGGAAAATTTTTGTTTTCTATGCTGCGAACCCTACAGTGGTATCAGAGCCGGATCTATGCGTAGATACTTTGCACGGGTAGTACACATATGAGTATGTGGGCGATGATGATCATTTTATTGCTTCTTAGTTGTACTTTGGATATTGGTGGCATAGTGGGATGAAGCGGCCCGGACAAACTTTACATGTCCTCGCACATGAGACCTGTTCCACGCTTGACATGCAACTAGTTTTGCATAAGTGGCTAGCGGGTGTCTGTCTCTCCTACTATAGTCAATATCTAATTTGCAACGAGTTGTCAACAATTTGGTTATCCTCGTTGTGGTTCATGTTCGTAGGTAAGAACGGTTCTATCTTCGAAAGCCCTAAGCCACGTAAAATTTGCAATGGATAAATTAGAGGCGTCTAGTTTAGATTGTTGCTGGGCTAGTGTTATGATATGGTGATGTTGTAAGTAGAAGTATGAGATGATACTCTTACAACACACATAGCGTGTAAGTTCCATAGACCTTGGCCTTACACATAAAGGTTTGATAGAGATCATACCACGGTGCACATGATGGAGATCATATGCGGGAACCATATCATTTCACTAATAAAACATGTGATGTTTTGATTGCATCTTATATTGCTTGTTTGGCGTTTTATTAGCATAATAAGATGATCCCTCATTTAAATATCAAGATAAGAATGTGTTCTTCCTTAAGTATGCACCGACAATGTTTCGTCGCTTCAAGACATCACGTGATGATCGGGTGTACTTGAATCCACGAGCATATCTCGGGTGTAAGACAGTTACACACGCGAATACGAAGGTTCTTACTTGGCGAGCCTAGCATGTACAGACATGGCCTCGGAACACGGACCAAAAGGTTAAGCATGAGTCATATGTTTTGATATGATGACCATATGGATGCTCGCCTTTGAAGCTACACCGACTCACGTGATGATCGGACTTGGTGTAGTGGATTTGGTTCATGTAATCACCAAAAAGACACGAGGGATGTCGTTTTTGAGTGGGAGTTTATTTCTAATTTGGATTAGTAGAACTCAATTTATCATAAATTAAATCAAAGTGAATTTGCATAATTTGTTGTAGTCATTGGCATTCGTTCACCACCTTATGCTTAGTTATAATTGAGATAATAGAACTATAGAATTCTGGATATATACTTTACGAATTGGTATCGTATTGTGTTGAGTGTCAATCTAAAGTTTAAAGTCCTGTTGCAAACTTTCAGCAAACTCTGTTTACTCCATGAAATTTAATAATTGGTATTAAATCGAGAGTAACAATTCCAGTGTTAGTATCTTAAGTATCATGTTTGTCTCCATGATTCTTGATTTAAATATCAAGTTTATCTAGGAGCTGAAAGAATTGTTTCAGAAACCATCATGTGTGGCAGATATAACGATATCTGAAACAATGTTTTGGTTGCAATATGATAGAGTATAATATATGTTCTCATATTGGATGAGAATTTACGAAGGTTGGAGATGCTAGACATCCTAATCATCCAAAAGGATTTTGGAAAGTAATGTTATACTCACGATTCGCCTTTATAAGCTACAGTAGCTTGATCATGAAAGTCGTCATGATAAGGATGAATAGAAGATGTATGTAAAGTGTTTACTATACTAAAAGATTACTAAAGAATGGATTTTGAAAGAATGCCGATCATTTTGATGATGGTGATCTACTTCAAAAGTGCAAGTCCAAAGGTATTATTATTTGAATATACACGCTTTGGATTATGTGTCATGTATATGGCGCCACTTTTGATGTTGATAGATTCTTTTAAAAGGAAAAGGAAATGCTGAAAGAGAATCTATAAAATATATTTGGCAGAAAATAAAAGATTGGAAATATCCAATTTAGGTATATGGATGATATACATGTTATGGTTGTATTCTTTGCTTGTTAAACAATGTGGTTCTTGGGTATTGGATACCGAATTGGTTGGTATGAAATTTCATACGGAACGACGCAATTCATGAACCACAATGGCCTAAGTAACTAGCAAGAGAATATGTGATGATGTTCATCGAAAACAAACAAACCGTTGTTTGTATTTCTCGTTGACATCAAAGCTTGACTTCAAGATTTGTTTTAATAATTGTTATTTGAATCAGGTATTATAAGAACAAAGGTTGTTCAAATAATTACCGTATTCCATATAAGATGGATGATTTACAAATCTAGTTGGAGAAATCACATCCATAAAACCTAATGCTAAAATGTCGCAAGACAAATGATTGAAAGATCACTTACGAAGTGACATCGCCGTTTAAATTATATTGGAAAGAAAACATGAAGAATCTCCATTTTCATGGATTTTTGGAGTCTTTGATTTGATCAAGTGACGCTTGTGAGACTTTCCACGTGATAATTAAAACTTCGTTCAAAGGCCAAAGAAGAACGAACGACTAAATTATTGGAATTTATACATATCGATGTATGTAGTCCATTATGTATAGTCGTAAGCGATGGATTTCAACTTCATATGCTTTCTCCGAAAATTTGAGTGAATGTTCACTGAATGCGAGAGAAGTATGAAATATTTGAAAATGTTTCAAAGACTTTCAAGATGAAGTGCAAAATCATTTTAAACAAGAAAATAAATGGTTTATGATTTTATCATAAGGGATTTGTTTGAGTTACAAGTGTAACAAGAAAATAAATGAATTATGATTTTATCATAAAGGGATTTATTTGAGTTGCAAGTTTAGCAAAACACCTAGATTTACATCTCCGGAAACACCATAGGAGTATGGAATGTTTTGAGATTTGTAAGGAAACCTTGTTTGACATGGTTGGATCAAAGGTGTTATTTATAAAACTGCCATTATGTTTTAAAAGATTAAAGCTTTAGAGACTACCGCTTTTACACTGAAAAGAGCTCCATCTTGATCCGGTGAAATGACACCATGGAAGTTATGGTTTGGGGTAAAACCCAAGTTGTCATTTCTTAAATTTTGGTATGCTAAACATAAGTAAGATGTTTACAACCGAAGTCGGATGAGCATGTCTTTGTAGGTTATTTCGAATAACAATTGGTTATTCCTCCATAACACCAAGGACAAAAGGGTTTGTCGCTTGAAACGTGAAGTTTCTTGAAAAAGGATTTTTTTCGTAAAAGTTAAGTGGGAGGACAATAGAACTTTGATAAGGTTAACGAACCTTAGCTATATGTGATGAGTTGCGCAGCGCCGGAAAATGTTCCGGAGGCTGCCATAATGCTCATAGCTTATGTGCCTCAAAGGTTGTGGTCACGGAGATCTAAGTTCTTATTGAACCAAGTCGGTCGGATAAACAATCAAATACTAAGATTTGAGAGTAAATCATTATTGTTTGACAATGATTAACCGACTATATGCAAAGAAGCGATGATGGGCCCTGGCTCCGTCAAATGGCTTGAAGCCATAAAATCCGTGATAGTTCCATACACGAGAAATCAAGTTTTGAACTTGGAAGACCCTCCGGAAAGGTGTAAAAACCTATCGGTCGTATTTGGATCTATAAAGAAACAGACGTGGATGTTTCACATCTATGAAATAGTCGACATGTCGTAAAGTATTTTATGACAATGTTCAAGGAGTTGACTATGACAAGATTTGATCTTTCATAGCGATATTTAGTCTGGACGGATTAAAGTAGCAACCACTACATATAATCTGTTATATGGTAGATGAATAAACAAAACAAAGTTCTTCTAATAGAATGGTTACCTAGGACGTGTACATGACACGATCCAAAGGGTTTTGTTAATTAAAAGGATGCTAAAAGGGGCATGCAAACTTCAATGGTTGAAGTAAGCATCGCGGAGTTGGAATCTTCACCGTGATGAAAAGGAGTTTTCATCAAGAGACGATGAAGATGCTTGCATTTGCAAGAAATTAAGTGGGAGCGCTAAGACATATTTCTAATACATTATGTGGAGGACATCTTGTTGATTAGAAATGATGTATCTTTTATTGACAAAGGTTAAGAATTTCATTTCGATGAAAGACTTGGGCAAAACCCGAATATTTAGCATGAATGTCTATAGTGGATAGACTGTAACGCTAATATGTTTATGCCAAACGTACATATATGAGATATTGAAGGAGTTCAATATAGAAACGACAAGAAACAGTTCTTGTCGCATGGAAAGGAATTGAATCAAGATTCAAGCGTATCGACACTTGATAAGTGAAACAAGATTCAAGTGCTTTGACACTTGATGAGTAAAATCACAAGAATGTCTTGATCAATCATACCATGATATGTACACATCCAGATATGTCCTATGCTCTAAGTGTTATGAGCATATACCAGAATGAATCATAAAATGATCATTGGACGATAGTGAGGATATTCTTATGA
This sequence comes from Avena sativa, assembly GCA_916181665.1. Taxonomy (NCBI): domain Eukaryota; kingdom Viridiplantae; phylum Streptophyta; class Magnoliopsida; order Poales; family Poaceae; genus Avena; species Avena sativa. The sequence continues at coordinate 260,193,460 of OV702284.1, read as the reverse complement.
TCTTTTGGAAGAACTAAGAATATATTTGTGTAGAGGTGACAAACAATTACAAATAGTTCATTGTAAAGCGTTACATTGATACTAGTTTTGTCACAAGATACAAATTAAGTTTATCTCAATTTAAACTATGAGTGGCACAATGAAATGGAAAGAAAGTTTCCATGATGGATTTGGAAGAGTTCCAAAGTTAAGACATTGTGACGAATACTACAACAAAAGGCTAAGTATATGATTGCTATAGTAGCAGCAAAGGAGGGAATTTGTGTCAAGTAGTTTGTTATCAAACTAAGGTGTGGTTCGCAACGGGCTAACACTAAAGATATATTGTACGACAATAGTATCGACATGTTTTAACCCCAAGGAACTAAAGGTCTCACCAAAAGACCAAATTTATACAACGCCATCTCATTAGAGAATGAGTGATGCGTGGAGACGCAAAGACATGCAAATACACACGGACCTGAAAGCATCAGATCCGTAGATTATGTTAACCACTTGCAATTGCGTATTTGGAACACCAGAAAGCCATAGGTGTTCAATACACAAAGTTTTCAAACTAGATTATTGTCTCTAGTGCAAGTGGGAGACTGAAGGGAATATGCCCGAGAGGCAATAATAAAGTGGTTATTATCGTATTCCTTATTTATGATAAATGTTTATTTTGCATGCTATAATTGTATTAATACGGAAACGTTAATACATGTGTGTTTAATAAACAAAAGGAAGTTCCTAGTTATGCCTCTCTTATAAACTAGCTCGTTGATTAACAAGATGATCAAAGGTTTCCTGATCATGGACATTGGATGTTGTTAATAACGAGGTCACAACATTAGTGTAATGGTGTGATGAACATTCATCCGAAGTATAGCATTACGATCAAAGTCATTGAGTTTATATTGCTATAACAACTTACGAAGTGATCCTAATCCTTAGACCATGAGATCATGTCAATCACTAACACCGGAAGAGTTTCTTGATAACATCAAACGTCACACCGTAACAGGGTGATTATAAAGATGGATTCAGAACTACTAAAGTGTTATGTTGAGGCCCATGGATCGAGAGTGGAATTTGTTCATCCCGATGACGGATAGATATGCTCTGGGCCCTCTCGGTGATATCACATTGATTAGCTTGCAAGCAAGTGATTTGATCACTAGAATGTTATATCACGGGAACGAGAAAAGAGTACATGTCGGTAACGAGATCAAACTAGGTATGGAGATACCGATGATCTAATCTCGGACATGTAATATATCGTGAAACAAAGGGATTAAGATACTAGCGTAAAAGGTTCCGACGATCACAAGAAAGTCATCGTTGAATGTGTGGGAGTCAGTATGGGTCTCCAGATCCCGCTTCTGATTATTGATCTGAGAGGGGTCTCGATCATGTCCGCATTATTCACGAACCGTAGGGTGACACACTTAAGAGACACCGACATCCAATTGGAGCAAAAGTTTCATGCCGAAAAGAATAACAAGCGCAGGAATTTATTTCACTAGATACCGAAACGGGTTTTCGGGTGAAATTGCAGAAAGTGTTTCTGCATGTGAAATGAAATACTAGCAAGGGGTTATATGTGAATGTTTGTCATTAAAGTAATTGACAAAATTCTGAATAAATAAAAGGAGTTTTATTTAATGAGAGCTTGCATTAAATTTGGTGGAAATTTAATGGGAATTTGAGTGGGTTTTTGAGTGGAGGAAATTGAAAGGCTTTTTATGTGAGTGGAGTGTCCACCCACATGAATGAAAGGAGGGGAGGGGGCAGCCCCATGGCTGGGCGCATGGCCCCTTGGGTGCCCCCCCTCTCCCTATAAAAGGAGCCCCCCTCCCTCTCTCTCACTCACACCTCCTCGTGAAGGATCTCTCTCCCCCTCTAGAATTTATCCCCCATGGTCTCGGACTAGCGAGATACATGTTCCCGGTGGCTATTCGGCAAGAAAGAGTTGTGCTTCCGCTGCATCGCTGGAGCGAGGAGGTGGAGGTTGCTCGGTGCCTCGAACGTGTGTGCGAGCACGGATGCGCTGCTGATTTGCGGCGCTAGGACTTCCTCTCGATCTTGAGATCGGCAAGAGATCGTCTACATCAACCACGAGTTGAACTCGTTAAGCTTTGTCGGTCTTCAAGGGTATGTTCTCTACGGATATACATCCGCCCGTTGTTTGTATCTAATAGATAGATCTTGGTACATAGTTCCCATCGTAGGAAAATTTTTGTTTTCTATGCTGCGAACCCTACAGGAAGGTCTTCATCGAGTACCGAACGTGTCACCAACTGCGGAAGCGCTGCTGATGTCTACGCACTTCTATTCTTCTAGACAGTTGTTGTGCCTCTAAGTGCAGAGGTTCGTAGAATAGCAGCAAGTTTCCCTTAAGTGGATTACCCAAGGTTTATCGAACTCACGGAGGAAGTGGTCAAAGGTATTCCCTCTCAAGAAATCCTGCAATCAAGATACAAGAAGTCTCTTGTGTCCCCAACACACCCAATACACTTGTCAGGTGTATAGGTGCACTAGTTCGGCAAAGAGATAGTGAAATACAAGTGGTAACGGTGCCAGAAAATAGCTTGATAGTGAGGTAAAGACTAAAGCAAGCAAACATGCAACAGATCTAGATGCAAACGGTGTTTCAATGTTTAGAAACAAGGCCTAGGGATCATACTTTTACTACTGAACACTCTCTCATATAAATATCCTCTCTTCATGATACTACCCTTAACTACTCTCCGGTTGGATACTCTAATCATCGGTAGGGCTATAACAGCACTGCTCAAAGTCCGCATTCCCCAATCTATATAACCCCACACTGTCACCTTGAGCGCTAGATGGTTCCAACAAACACCACAATTTCATAGAGACATCCAACTCCAAATATAATTCATAACAAATATTCAATCTAGCCAAAGTGCCACACATGGTATGCATGTTGTCACTTTCACACACGTGGGGAAAAGCATAGACCTATTATAGCACAAAGAGTATTTCTGTAGACTCAAACCTAAGTGCCACCATGGCGTGCACGCTATCACTTCCACACAGATGGGGAGAGCTGAGATCTATTAAAGCACTTGAGTAGCAAGGTAGATCTACTTGATTACAAAGCTCATGATCTCAAAAAGATCATGCATAGAGAGAGAGATGAACACATAGCTACCGGTAGAGCCCTTAGCCTCGAGGAAGAACTACTCCCTCCTCATTATGGGAATCAGCAACGACGATGAAGATGGTGAGGGATATCGATGGAGATGGCTTCGGGGGCACTTACCCATCCCGGCAGGGTGCCGGACTAAAGACTTTCTGTCCCCTGAATCTCCCTTTTGGTGGCGGCGGATCTACGGAGTTTTTTCTGGAAGTATGATGGATGATTTAGGGTTTTCTCCTCGGGGGCTTCTTATAGGTGAAGAGGCGAGGCTGGGAGGCGACTGGAGGGGCCACACCTTGCCCATGCGTGGGTCCACCCTAGCCTGTGCCTGGGGGTGTGGTGGCCCTCTGGCACCTCTCTGTCTCCCCTTCTGGCTTCGTGACGCCCACGGTAAAAGATTTACTTTGGCTTTTGTCCTATCCAATTCCGAGAATATTGATTTTCTGCCTTTCTAGAACCAAAAACAGAAGAAAACATGCAACTGACACTGTGTCAACTTGTTAATAGGTTAGTTCCAGAAAAGATATAAAAACACCTCAAAGTGTAGATAAAGCAAAGCAAAGTAGATACTGAACAAGCATGGAGCATCAAAAATTATAGATACGTTTCCGACGTATCAAGCATCCCCAAGCTTAACTCCTGCTCGTCCTCGAGTAGGTAAGTGATAAAAAGAATGATTTTTTAGGTTACATGCACCATCAAAACCAAGATCAAACCATTTGCAAGCATTGAAAGCTGGGATCAAAGAACTCTAAACATGTGCATGAAAGATGGAGTTCTAACAATAGGACATAGTAACTATGCATGCAACATGAAAGGCTACAAACAACAAAGAGTAGCAAATATATGCATAGGACACCTTCAAAGTTCACAAGGGTGACTAGAAACAAATAGCACAAGAACAAGTAATATCACAATATGCATCAATCAATAAGTTTTGGGACACTACACACAGAATGACAATTATGCTCTCTTAATGGTGCCTAAAGGTAGAAGGTGGGGACTCAAATAATGGTGGAAGAAAGGCCCTTCACAAAGGGAAGCAAGGATTTCAAGTTTCAAAAAGAGCTTCCAAATATTATGGTACTTGTTAGCTTTTAGCCCTCATTGCCCCTATCATAAGCATCTTGAAGTGGTTAAGGTTAAAGTGAACAAACTATGGAGTATATGCTTGACAAAGTATAAGTTGGCAATCTCAAGTCCCTTGAATACGAGGGCCACACCTCATGCTACTCAACTTCAGTCACCTGTAAGTTCTTGTCATTGTAAGTACATGCATATCATAGAGAACCGCCAACGGGGTACCCCTTGCACATGGTACCGGAGCTATCCCATAACCAAAATGACAAGGAAAGCAGACAATGAGCATCTCAGCGATCTTTTTATTTACTATATGCATAGATTTTTATTGAGGATGCTTCATAGATAGCTCACTATGGTGATGCTGCAAGTTTCCACGAAAACCTCCATAGCACCGCCGCCACCGAAGGGGAGATTCAGGGGACAGAAAGTCTCTGTTCCGGCACCCTGCCGGGACGGGGAAGTGCCCCCGGAGCTATCTCCATCGATCTCCATCGCCATCTTCATCACCGTTGCTGATTCCCATGATGAGAAGGGAGTAGCTCTTCCTCGAGGCTAAGGGCTCTACCGGTAGCTATGTGTTCATCTCTCTCTCTATGCATGATCTTGTGGTCATGAGCTTTGTAATCAAGTAGATCTACCTTGCTACTCAAGTGCTTCATTAGATCTCTGCTCTCCCCATGTGTGTGAAAGTGACAGCGTGCATGCCATGGTGGCACTTAGGTTTGAGTCTACATAAATACTCTTTGTGCTTTAATAGATCTATGCTTTTCCCCACGTGTGTGAAAGTGGTGCCATCAATGTTGCAAGTTTTCACCATGATTAGGCATGGCTTAGGCTAGCGGCCCAGGCGTTTCTCTAACACAAAATACATACTCCATGGACTTACAAGTTCCCTCTTTATTTCACACCGGTGACATCCATAGACAAAAGAGCATGATATCAACTGAGTACAAAGTACAAATGCAACGTTGAAAATGTTCCCCATGACAGCACGGTTCTGCTAATTCCAACGTATAAGTGCAAGCATATACAACATAGATGAAACAATGGTTCAAGTTTATTAGAGGCAAATAATATAAAGTGTGCCATCAAGTTTGTGAGGGCTTTAATCACTAAGTTTTCACATAACAAAATACTTTTTAATTGGAAGATAGCTGAAAACAAGAATATACTTGGAATGGTGTAACACACCATGCATAGGAATTTATAGTGGACACTTTGGAATAACTTGGTTTCTTGGGAGTTGGAAGCATGAGTATAGCTTACTCATACAAGTGGAGGCTAGCAAAAGACTGGGAGCAACCAACTAAGAGAGCAATAATGGCCATAATCATGAAGAGCGACAAAACATTACTAATCAAAGCATAAAGTGGTACTACAAGTCAAGGACTAAATGATCATAGAGGCTATGGTGACTTGTTCATAGTCATAACATGCTGTGATAATGTGCCAAGTCAACCCAAACAAAGCATCAAAGGAGAATACCACAATATTATGCTTTTGTATGCTAAAACAGCGCATGATTCTTTCAAGGCACATTAAGCAATCCTAATTGTTTGGAACAATTCATGCTACAGCAATAATCACTAAGCATAAGGTCAAAATAATATCTAGCATTACATGATAAAGTCTAAGCCACAGTCAAAATAAGCTCCCTTTTGTACCACTATAAGCATGAATCTTTCTACTCTTTTTCAACACCAAACAATTTATTTGAAACAACTCACAAAGATAATAATAAATAAAGATCAGTGATCTTGTCGCACAAATCCACAAAGAAGAACTAAAAAGTTCTAAGCTAAAAGCACAAGAAAATTAAGGCTGAATGCAGTGCTAGCAAAAGTGAACACTCACAAAACAATAAGAGTGAAAACTAGAGTGTTCTAGGCAATGGAAACAGAGTGTGTCTCTCTCCAAAAGAAGTGTGGTGTAACCAACCAACTTACTCAAGAAAACTAAGCAAACGAAAACCAAAAACGAAAACAAAGACGCTCCAAGAATAACACAACAATGCATGAAACAATAAAAACGAAGTGTCTAAAAAGACCTGAGATTTTTATTGATGAAGAAGGGGATGCCTTGGGAATCCCCAAGCTTTGACGCTTGTACCTCTTGAATATTTATTGGGTTGACACGGGGTGGCATCCCCAAGCTTGAGATTTTGTCCATTCTTCATCTCATTACATCATTCTTTCTCTACACCTGCAAATTTTCCTTCATACAAAACTTCACACAATCTTCATTAGCAACATTAGTGTATTCAAAAAATAATAGACCTTTGGGTTTAGCTTTGGAACAGAAATATTTTTCACTAAAAACACTTGATACTGTAGAAACTCCTTCAAAAAGCTTAATTCCCCAAAAGAGAACTCAAAAGGAAACAATAAGAAGCAAATGCAAATAATGGCAGAAATCTGTCAAAACAGACCAGCAGGTAGAAACCGATTTTTTCGAACACCTTCTGTTGCTCAAGTCAAAAAGTATTGAACTAACGAAAGTTAGCTAACGTACTAGGGGATTTATTCATAAATTTTCAGCTCAATACAAGTTACAGATACTCCTCACAAATTTTTTTGGTGGAGGACAGAAATCTGTTTCGGGACATCAACTCCCCAGATCTTACTTCCCTCTTATTAGAGGTCATTCTTGGCCCAAAAAGCAAACAAAAAGGATAAGGAGAGGTCATTACAGAAGTAATAACTTCCAAGACTCAAGAAAACTCTTGGGTTATCTCCCAACAAATACTTTTCTTTAACGCCTTTAAGTTAGGCACAATAGTTTGAGAAGATGCTCACATAAGAAATATGAATTGAAGTAAAAGAGAACATCAAGAACCAAATTCAAAACACATTTAAGTCTAACCCACTTCCTATGCATAGGAATCTTATAAAGAAACAAGTCATAAAGCACAAAGCACCAAGCATAGGAAAGCAAAACAAGTGCAACTTCAAGACTTTCAACATAGAGAGGGGAAACTTAATATTTTTTAGATGCATAAAACCATGTTTCCCTCTCTCATAATAACTTTCAGTAGCAACATGAACAAAATTAACAATATAACTATCACATAAAACATTCTTATTATGAGCCACATGCATAAAATAATTATTACTCTCCACACAAGCATAGTCATCGTTATTAATCAAAGTGGGAGCAAATTCAACAAAATAGCTATCACTATTATTCTCATCACCATAATCATCAAATATAGGAGGCATATTGTAATCACAATTAACTTTATCCTCAATAGTAGGTGGACTGAAAATATCATACTCATCATTGTAATCATCATATATTGGAGGTTTAGTATCATCATAAGCAATAGAATATCTATCTTCCGAAGCTGGGGAACTAAAAAGATCATTTCCATAAAAACTAGCTTCCCCAAGCTTAGAAGTTTCCATAGCATTAGCAATAATGGTGTCCAAAGAATTCATACTAATAACATTGCTATTAGCATGCAAATAAAGTTCCATAGGTTTTTTAATTTTCTTTTCAAACCACTCAAATTCTAACTTAGAAAAAATACTAAAAATCTCTCTAATTTTGTTGTCGTTTTCCATTAAGCCTAACTAGTGAAAACAAGAAACAAAAGGACAAAACTGCAGAATCTAAAGGAAATAACTTCGAGCACTCACACCGGAGGATGTGAGTTCATTTTACCTTACCTCCCCAGCAACGGCGCCAGCAAATAGCTTTCTGGCTTGCTGTTGCCATGGGGTAACGTGTGTGAGTGCCTTTTATCTTTCCTCCACGGCAACGGCGCCAGAAAATAGTTTGATGTCTACGCACTTCTACCCTTGTCGACAGTTGTTGGGCCTCCAAGTGCAGAGGTTTGTAGAACAACAACAAGTTTCCCTTAAGTGGATTACCCAAGGTTTATCGAACTCAGGGAGGAAGTGGTCAAAGGTATTCCCTCTCAAGCAATCCTGCAATCAAGATACAAGAAGTCTCTTGTGTCCCCAACACACCCAATACACTTGTTAGGTGTATAGGTGCACTAGTTCGGCGAAGAGATAGTGAAATACAAGTGGTAACGGTGCCAGAAAATAGCTTGACGGTGAGGTAAAGACTAAAGCAAGCAAACATGCAACAGATCTAGATGCAATCGGTGTTTCAATGTTTAGAAACAAGGCCTAGGGATCATACTTTCACTAGTGAACACTGTCTCATATAAATATCCTCTCTTCATGATACTACCCTTAACTACTCTCCGGGTTGGACACTCTAATCATCGGTAGGGCTATAACAACACTCCTCAAAGTCCGCCTTCCCCAATCTAGATAACCCCACACTGTCACCTTGAGCGCTAAATGGTTCCAACAAACACCACAATTTCATAGAGACATCCAACTCCAAATATAATTCATAACAAATATTCAATCTAGCCAAAGTGCCACACACGGTATGCACGCTGTCACTTTCACACACGTGGGGAAAAGCATAGATCTATTAAAGCACAAAGAGTATTTATGTAGACTCAAACCTAAGTGCCACCATGGCGTGCACGCTGTCACTTTCACACACATGGGGGGAGCAGAGATCTATTAAAGCACTTGAGTAGCAAGGTAGATCTACTTGATTACAAAGCTCACGATCTCAACAAGATCATGCATAGAGAGAGAGATGAACACATAGCTATCGGTAGAGCCCTTAGCCTCGAGGAAGAACTACTCCCTCCTCATCATGCGAATCAGCAACAACGATGAAGTTGGCGATGGAGATCGATGGAGATGGCTCCGAGGGCACTTCCCCGTCCCGGCAGGGTGCCGGAACAGAGACTTTCTGTCCCCCGAATCTCCCTTTGGTGGCGGCGGTGCTACGGAGGTTTTTCTGGAATTATGATGGATGATTTAGGATTTTCTCCCTAGGGGCTTCTTATAGGCGAAGAGGCAAGGCTGGGAGGCGACCGGAGGTGCCACACCCTGCCCAGGCGTGGGTCCACCCTAGCTCGCGCCTGGGGGTGTGATGGCCCTCTGGCACCTCTCCGTCTTCCCTTCTGTCTTCGTGACGCCCACGGTAAAATATTGACTTTGGCTTTTGTCCCGTTCAATTTCGATAATATTGATTTTCTGTCTTTCTGGAACCAAAAACAGAAGAAAACAGGCAACTGGCACTGTGGCAACTTGTTAATAGGTTAGTTCCAGAAAATATATAAAAACACCTCAAAGTATAGACAAAGCAAAGCAAAGTAGATACAAAACAAGCATGGAGCATCAAAATTATAGATACGTTTCCGACGTATCAGCTGCCAGAACAAAGCGCCGGAAAGATCGTCTATGCGATCTTGAGATCGGCAAGTGTATGACTACATCATCCACGATAATATGCTCTTGTTAACCGCTTTGGAATCTTCGAGGGTGAGTACTTTAATCGACTCGTTGCTACAATCTAGTAGATAGATCTTGACTTGTGTGTGTTCATGCGGTAGAATTTTTTGTTTTCCATGCTACGAACCCCTGTAGACACTAGATAGTAGTGGGTTACAACTAGCCAAAACTGTTGTTTTTGTTAGAGTATATTGTTGTTATGGAAAGATTAGGTCGAGACAAAATTTGTATCTTGTATTGTACTCCAAATTGATCCCTTATATGCATATATACTTGTCCATAATGCTCAATAATACATTCTTCAATTCCGCTAATCCCTATCTCTATCCTTCTACAATTCTGGATATGTAACTATGTGTGCACTCAACTGCCATTCTTCGAAATTGTAAGCAAGCAATTGACAGAATTCTTAGTAAAGCTAGCAAGCCTCAATATTTTCCAATTGTTTTGTGTGGATTAGTGCCCAATTGCAAATTGTAATTTATTCCTGATTATTATTTCATGTATATTCAAGATGATGGAAACTTCTATGGTTAATCTTTCCTGATTTACTCACTGAACTATGGTTCATGTGTACCATTGCCATCAGGGTGAATATTGAAATCTCTGGTGTTGGCTACTGTTTTTAAGACTAGCCTGGTGGTCTTGGCTCCTTAATTATTTTCTGCTATGAAGTACTAGGATGATGGCGCTCGGACGCTGGCTGCTCTATTCCATCGTCGCCTTAATGGCTAGCGGGTTTAAACAGGAAGTCGGATGCCTCTCGTGCGTGCATGCATGTATTATTTGGACACAAGTGGGAATCCCGCTTGTTTAAACGGGCACGAGGCGGGCAGCTGCTATGCAACCGTGGGCATGCCCACTTATAGGTTGACAAGGTCTGGTGGAGAACCTTGCAGAGATTAGATATCAATGTAAACATACCAGACAGTACTGACTCGATGCATTCTCGGTGGTTCGTGGAGAGGAGGTAGTTCAAGAAGAAGGAGCAGAGGAGTTTCGATACGCTTACCATTCTCGTATGCTGGTGTTTGTGGAAACAACGCAATGCCTGGGAATTTCATAATCCTAGCAAGGAGTGCTCTGCTCAAGGCCTAGTGAATTAGATCATGGCAAATTGGACTCAATGGAAAGTAACAGACTGGGAGGGAGTAGCTCTTTTGTGAGAGTAGTTCATTAATACTCCCTCCATTTAGAAATATAAGACATTTTAGTTTTATGAAATAAATATATCTAGACGTCTTTTAGTATATAAATTTGCTCCGAACCTATACACTAAAAAAGTCTAGATACATTCGATTCACAAAGCTAAAACGTCTTATATTTCTGAACGAAGGGAGTAGTAGGTGTGTATGTGTGGTTGGTGTTTTGACACTCGTTATCTGCAACGGTTGTCCAATTCATGTATCGAAAAACTTCTATCATCTATAAAACTAAGGTACTCTCAAAAAAAGAAATCCAACATAATAGTAACCATCTTGTATACCTTTGTTGGTGTATTACTATTTTTCTTGGTAACAAACAATAAAACGTGATTCAGTCTCAGAATGATGTGAGCAGTGCTAGACCACAAAACAACCAGTACAGAAGGGAATAGGAGACATGCGTGAGGTGGCGGCTCTCAACCCATCTAGGGTTCGGTCCCATCGTCGATCCGTCCTTCCTCCACTACCCTTGGGGCCTTGGAGACGTGACGGACCAAACATCTCACTGGCGAAGGGTTCTTGTTCCTTTTTTCGTGTTACAGTGTTTTTTCAGGATGGTAAGCCAGCGACTACATCTTGAATGGCGTGTCTACTGTTGCCGAAGGACGCATGGAGTCGTGTGGCTGACAGATCTCTTGGGATACGGTTGTTTTTATATTCGTTGGTGTTGTTTGGGGCCAGTCTCTTTTGATCTATGGTTGTTACCTTCGGCGACGGTAGCTGTTCTGGTGTGCTGGTTCTTTGGAATATTAGCATGACGACTTTCCGTCTGTCTAACAAAAATAAAGGGTAGGCTCAAATCCTACCGCGGGGATCTAAGACGAGAAAAAACAAGAATATGATGTTGCTAATACAAATTGTAATTCATATAAAAGAAGAAATAGAAAATAGAACTAATCACTAAAAATACACATATACCTTGAGACCATGCCCAAAAATTGTACCAATCTACTAGCATCAGGCCACCAACCATCTATACGCAATAACAATATCAGCGAGACAATATTGTATAGTTAGTAGTAGTATTATCATTGAAAATAAATAAAACTTACTAGTGAGGATGAGGCACTTCAACTCTATCTCTAGCCAAATGTCATTTGCGATTTTTCATAGCTTAGAAGTGTTTCAAGATTCTATCATCATCAATACTTTGAAATACCTCTCGATTAGTGTAGCACACTATTAAATTATTTAACCACTTGTTTGATATATAGCTTGTTGCGCAAATCTGTCTTGATAATTTTTATTGCTAAGAATATCCGTTCAACAGATGCCATTGTCATGGGAATGATCAATATCAACTCAATAGGCGGTAATACCAATGGGAATATTTTGTCTTTTGTTGTTTAAACCATTAACTGGGCAAGCTCTTTAATATCACAACATCCATGGAATTCCTCACTTCTTCTAATATTGATAATAAATGTTTGGACTTAATTTCTAACAACACTAGTTGAGTGTCCGTGCGTTGCTATGGCTCCCACAAATATTTTCTTATCACAATGTAAACATTATGGAAATGAATCTTCTGGTGCATAGAAAGAGATATCTATATAGTATTCTTAAAAATAATTATACCACTTTATTTAACATGTAATTCCGTGAAATAATACTCCCGTTGTTTATAAATATATAAGACATTTTGCAGATCAATTTAAACAGACAATACAACTTATTATAAGGAACACAGTTTGCACAACTCAAAACCATATGCATAGAAAAAAACAATGTAATTATTTCTTACTAGTTGAGTGCCCGTGCGTTGCTACGGCTCTCACAAATATTTTCTTATCACAATGTAAACATTATGGAAATGAATCTTCTCGTGCATAGAAAGAGATATATATATAGTATTCTTAAAAATAATTATACCACTTTATTTAACATGTAATTCCGTAAAATAATACTCCCGTTGTTTATAAATATATACGACATTTTGCAGATCAATTTAAACAGACAATACAACTTATTATAAGGAACACAGTTTGCACAACTCAAAACCATATGCATAGAAAGAAAACAATATAATTATTTCTTATATTTTCTATAATTCCACTTTAAATCATACCGTGGAGACATCTTTAAATTATATCCTTTGTTAGACATCCCTATTGCAATGTAGAAGATCGTAACACTATTAGACCCAAGTCAATCTTTTGCACTTCAGGTCCCAAGTCAATCTTTTGCACACTGTTAGACCCAAGTCAATCTTTTGCACTTCAGGTCCCAAGTCAATCTTTTGCACACTGTTAGACCCAAGTCAATCTTTTGCACTTCAGGTCCCAAGTCAATCTTTTGCACTTCAGGTCACTCATGTCTTCCGCTCGTGTGCTCGTGTAATCGCTCATCCATCTCATTAGCCAATTGAACAAAAAACCTCTCCCCATGGTTAGAAACATGCTATTCTCTGGCTCACGTCAAAGCAGCATAATCTAATATCTATAGCACATACAGGGCCAAATATAGTAGATCCAGTATAGGTCCATCTTTAAGAAAAAGAACATAGACAAATAAGTAGGCTTACCTACAATTTCAATAAAAAATTAAGATGTACATCCTCCATTTCAGAATATAAGATGTTTTAGCTTTGTCAAACTAATATGTCTAAAATCTTTTAGTGTGTAGGTTTGGAGTGAATCTATACCCTAAAAAAAATATAGATACACTAACTTCACAAATCTAAAACATCTTATTTTTTAAACATAGGGAGTAGACTGCTACTTCCCTCCTCTCATAAACTCTTTGTGTTTCTTACTGAATAAAATAGTGATATCTACGTGACATTGGAATTTAGTTACATGGGAGGAATATTCAATTAAACCTAAAGAAAAGACGGATCAAATGTATCCTCAAATTGAAATTACGTTACATGAAAGTATGTCATGGATATTAAGTTACATGGAAGTATGCACATGCGACACACGATTCTTAGTTAATACAAATCGGAAATTTATAAATTAATATTATCGTCATCAAAATATAAGGCAGTTTCCCATCTGTCCACTCTTGTCATCTGACTATCTCCTATCTTCTTCCCTCCTAACTTCATGTTTGTGATGTGGGTGTTACGGCATCTCCAGCCAGCCCTCCAAGAGGCCCTCAGGACCCTTTTTTCCACCGATGACAAAAACTGCCCCAGTCACAGCCATGCCCCCAAGAGGCCGATTTCTGCCGGGTAGAGGCCAAAATTCCTTCTGTAAACCCAATAGACCCCCAGCTGCCTGGGGTGCAGCCGGGGCGCCGGTGGAGCCTTTTTGTCCTCATGGACCACCTGCTCTCTCCTCTCTCCACATGGGACGAACCCAATCTCTTCTTCAACATATGGTAGGAAATATTTACTATTCAAAAACAACAGACTTGCACATATATTATGCAAACTTGTAATTAGTTCATATAGTTATAGGCATTACACAATTAACTTGAGCCATGGTCAACTGAATCTAAACTTTCTATGGGCCATCCAAAGAAAAAATTACTACTCTTGACCAATTGGTTCCTTTCTTTTTAATCTGATCTAAAGATCCAGAAGCATTTATTCTCTCTTTGGAAAAATTGTTTGGCCGTCAATTCGCCATGACATCTTGCACATATATCTTTAGTAAAGGGAAAATTTTGTATGACACTAACAACATTGCTTTCCCTCTGTCCATATTATTTATTGTCACTAATTAAAATGAAAGCCTCGCCCGAGTGATGACTAACTCAGTATCATCTTTGTTTACGCACCCCATCTTTCTCCTCAAAATATTGGAGGTTAATGTCTTCAATATTAACCAAGCATAGATGAGCTATTAGAAGTTTAACTGAGTAAGGACAGTGCATTAGGGGTGAGGGATCTGGGTGTTGTACCATACCTTGGGAGAAAAACAGAGAAGGACGAGGGAGTTGGTGCAGGAAGTAGGTTGTTGTGCCATACTCGCAGTCGCAGACTCGAGTTAGCACTCCACTCGCACCTCAGCCAATTCCATGGCGGCCTTTCTCTTGTCATCCTCCTTGTTGCAGAGTTCCTTCCAGGTTTCTCAATAAGATCGAGATCCGCGAGGCATAGCCGCTGGCGCCCTCACAACTGTTGCCGCCTATCGCTGCTCAGCCAGAGCCTAACTTGCGCTAAGTAGCGAAATTATCTTGTCATTCACATTTCGTAAAACACCCATGTCATTATACCTTCAGGATTAAAGCACATTAAAATTCATAAGGAAGTTGACACTCTGAATGATAAGCAAATGCCTACTTCTCAAGTGCAATGAGGTCTGTACAAATAATTACCACTTGGGTTGATTAAGCATATTGCCATTATTATATTAAAGGGTACTTTAGAACCATATAAACTTCACATGTCATTATACCTTGAAGGATTGTAGTTCAATCACAATTGTGCATCCACCAATAGGGATCCCATATGAGGAGCCTTAGCAATAATTCGTGTGCCAAAAATTAATATCATCTAGGACATTTAGCTGACAAATACCTCTGTTCTCCTCGTGCTGCAACTCCATCATCATTATCAGATTATTGATGTTGGTATTTCCTGAAACACCATGTCTCTGTTACTTGGAGAGGCTCCGATTCCATCTACCATGTCTCTAGCTAATCATGTCTCGAGCTAAAAAAAGTAGCACTCAGTCACTCACATGCGCGATATTTGCTTAAAGGATGAACATCCAAATGAAGCTGCTTTCTCATGTTGCCTGGTGTGCATTATTTATCCATTTTTCATATATATAAGTGTCGTACATTTGGATGAACTACAAATCACAGATTTCCATCTTATCTCCATGTGAATAAATCTTTGTGGCCAGATTTTTTCAGCTCCTCTTAAACATAATTGGTTCAAAGTTGATTGCTTTCAAACAAATTAAAGATTTGGTCCCAATTGCAACCAACGTTTTAGCATTAATTGTAAATATTCCAGGCTAAGTGGATCTCTCAACGGTCACCTACTATATCTATTTTAGCTATTTAGATTTCAAAAGGGAGTGTACTGGTAAGAACTATTTGCCGTGAAAAGAAGGACGCTTGATGCGGTAGAAAAGTAGTGACCAATTTGAAAATGGAAAGAAACCATGATACAATCATGTGACAAGAGGCAGAGTTGGTAGAATGAGCAAAAAGATTCAGATCCAATCATACATATTGTTCTCAACATGAATAAGAATATGTTGGTAGAAAAATCTACTCCCTCCGTCCTAAAAAGGATGTCGTAGGTATGTCTAAATTTGGATATCTCTAGACTTATTAGTATATAGATACATCTAAATTTAAACAAACTTGTGACATCCTTTACATTATGGCATCCAACAACTATGCATGAACCAAAAAATTAAATTTAAGATCCGTAGAAAAATCGGATCTTAGATTCATGACAAAAACTTCCGTCCAAGAAAACATGAACGGGTATATATCCTTTTAGTACGATCCATATCAGGGCTCTTCTAGTGTAAATGAATCATTGATGTCATAGAAAGATACTATGCCTCTGATTGTCGCCTTGCCGTTGAAAAATACTACGACCACTTTTAATCGTTTCTACCACATGGCTCTCTAAAATATGTTCAATGCATAGGGTACTTGAATACTAAGAAACATCATCTACTATGAGATTTCATGCAATAAAGATTTAAACATGAGGAATAGGTAGATTAGAAAACATACTATTGAGCATATAGAGTCTCTGAAGGACTACAATAAATACTTGTTTCGGATGTGACCTATGATGTCTCATTAGAGCACTGTGGAACTTGACGCACTCAGATTTTATCTCCTGTTATCTCTTTATTAGTATTGGCCCATCGTTAATGCTGACATCAATGCGTCTTGGAATATCTTTGTTTCTCATTTTCAAGACAACACACCATACAGCCATGCAGGCGCCGCTGAGCCTGAAGCTTCTGGTAGACACCAAGGGGCAAGGCATGTTGTTTGTGTAGGCAGCCAAGGACGCCGCCAAGTTCGTCTTCTCCCTCCTAGCCCTCGCCGCTCGTACCGCTGTGACCCGTGAAGCTGCTCCGAGTGCATTGCAACGTTGTTTGAGATTGAATATTTGATACGACGTCTAAATGTTTTTCTCACTGCCTAAAAATTTTGTACTAAAAAACGCAAATTTTGCCTAGAAATCGGGGAATACTGCAAACATGTCTCTTAATGTATTTATTTTGCATAAACATATATTAGACCTAGAAAATAAAAAACACAGGACATTTGATCATTTTACAAAGGCCAAGAAAGAGCTAATCCTTTATAGGTAAAAGGAAAAGCTAGTCTTTCTTACAATGGAAAACCATCTTTAGGTTATAGGTACCGACTACTCAGGAGTAGCATTCCAACAAGTCTACTAATTCATAAAAAAACACCCAAAATCTCACAAAATATGGATATCCCTACAACTGGTTCATAATCATATTTGTAACTGCTACGCACTAACAATTATTCATACAGACCAATAAAAGAAGCAAGATGAACAAAATACATACTCACTCATGGTTTTCCTGCAAATACCATTTACTGGCAAACGGGGATAACAAATCTCATGGTTGAAGAAAATAAGGCACGATATGGTAAAAACGACTTGATTCTGAATTGTAAAATCTTTTGACTACTTAGCATATTTATTTTTTGTCAGTCCAATAAATCAAGAATTTTCAAGATTAACTGAAGTGTATATGGGATATGGCTAAGAATCATCAGAAAAACATACCATGGATGTGGTGTCGCACATGCTGTATCCCCCGTCTGGTCATCAGGAACTGTAGAAGTTCTAGTGGTTGTAGACTTCGCCTTATCAATAAACGCCTTTTGCAAACTGAAGTGCGTTATAGAAAATAAATCCCAGCAGAAACGCATAAAAAAGATCAATCGAAAATTAGTCATATATAAAAAAAATCAATTAACCAGTGCACAAATTGCTAACCCCACGTGCTATGAATCCCTGCAGGGTGCTACTAATCTAAGAAAAATGCATGGTCATATATCTACTTCTGGTCGGGGAACTCCCTAGACGAACAATCAGCAACCTGGGAGTCAACAACACTGCTAAGTCCAAAACGATTCATCTAGCTAGTGTAGCGATTTCCGAAGAGGACGAGGTGTAGTGTGTACCTGAATGAGAAGGGGAAGAATTTCTCCATGAATTCTCCCTCCCTGAAAGAAGTCGCCGGATCGCCAGTAGGAGGTGAGGCCCATAGGGATTCTGGTCGAGGAACTCCCTGGACGAAGGCACATAGGGAGACCAGGCTTCATGATGTAGGTGGCGTACTTGGAGAGAAGCCGTAAGAGGGACCGAAACTTGGCCACCCACCATGCCTTAGGTCGCTGAGTAGGAACTGCACGTCGTCGTTGAACTTGGGTGTGCTCAAGAGAAGGGAGATGTGCACGTCCGTGTAGTCGTGGTACGGTTTGATTCCCGCCACTCCTATCGCCTCCAATCTAGTCACGATGGCCAGAGCAAGAGCGGAAAGGGGAGGACATAGGGAGCGAACGCCGCCTCTCGAGGGATGGGGACGGAGTGGGGCGACGCGATCTTCCGAGATGCTTCAGATCGAGAGTCAACACCGCAGATCCGGAGTGACCACACTCCATCTCTCGATCGTGTCCATGGCCACGGTGCCGCCGAATAGCGGCTGAATCACATGGCTGGGGTTCGCAGGCTAGCAGCGGGTGTCGGATTCCCTTGTCCTCTCTAGGCGTGACGGGGGACGGGGGGGATTACTGAGGTAGCACGACGGGATCTTTAGGCTGGCGGCACGACGGGATCTTTAAGTTGGACCGAAGCTAGGGCATGACACGACGGGGGCACAAGAAGTTTGAACCAGTAATATGCACTTGTCGGTGGCAGAGAAGCGTAATTACCTAAGCTAACTATTGAGACGATGTAACAGGTACCACCGGATGTAGATTGAGCGGTCTAGATGCGTCAAATGTTTGATGTTAAAAATGTTTGATGCAACCTCGATCACCAACTTCCTTTTAATAGTCTTTCTTACAATGGAAAACCATCTTTAGGTTATAGGTACTGACTACTCAGGAGTAGCATTCCAACAAGTCTACTAATTCATACAGAAACACCCAAAATCTCATAAAATATGGATATCCCAACAACTGGTTCATAATCATATTTGTAACAGCTACGCACTAACAATTATTCATACAGACCAATAAAAGAAGCAAGATGAACAAAATACATACTCACTCATGGTTTTCCTGCAAATACCATTTACTGGCAAGCGGGGATAACAAATCTCATGGTTGAAGAAAATAAGGCACGATATTGTAAAACAGACTTGATTCTGAATTGTAAAATCTTTTGACTATTTAGCATATTTATTTTTTGTCAGACCAATAAATCAAGAATTTTCAAGATTAACTGAAGTCTATATGGGATATGGCTAAGAATCATCAGAAAAACATACCATGGATGTGGTGTCGCACATGCTGTATCCCCCGTCTGGTCATCAGGAACTGTAGAAGTTCTAGTGGTTGTAGACTTCGCCTTATCAATCAACGCCTTTTGCAAACTGAAGTGTGTTATAGAAAATAAATCCCAGCAGAAATCGCATAAAAAAGATCAATCGAAAACCAGTCATATATAAAAAAATCAATTAACCAATGCACAAATTGCTAAGCCCACGTGCTATGAATCCCTGCAGGGTGATCTAAGAAAAATACATGGTCATATATCTACTTCTGGTCAGGGAACTCCCTAGACGAACAATCAGCAACCTGAGAGTCAACAACACTGCTAAGTCCAAAACAATTCATCTAGCTAGTGTAGCGATTCCCGAAGAGGACGAGGTGTAGTGTGTACCTGAATGAGAAGGGGAAGAATTTCTCCATGAACCTGAAAGAAGTCGCCGGATCGCCAGTAGGAGGTGAGGCCCATAGGGATTCTGGTCGAGGAACTCCCTGGATGAAGGCACATAGGGAGACCAGGCTTCATGATGTAGGCGGCGTACTTGGAGAGAATCCGTAAGAGGGACCGAAACTTGGCCACCCACCACACCTTAGGTTGCTGAGTAGGAACTACACGTCGTCGTTGAACTTGGGTGTGCTCAAGAGAAGGGAGATGTGCACGTCCGTGTAGTCGTGGTACGGTTTGATTCCCGCCACTCCTATCGCCTCCAATCTAGTCACGATGTCTAGAGCAAGAGCGGAAAGGGGAGGACATAGGGAGCGAACGCCGCCTCTCGAGGGATGGGGACAGGAGGGGGGGGATTACTGAGGCAGCATGACGGGATCTTTAGGCTGGCGGCACGACGGGATCTTTAGGCTGGACCGAAGCTAGGGCATGACGCGACGGGGGCACAAGAAGTTTGAACCAGTAATATGCACTTGTCGGTGGCAGAGAAGCGTAATTACCTAAGCTAACTATTGATACGATGTAACAGGTGCCACCGGATGTAGATTGAGCTGTCTAGATGCGTCAAATGTTTGATGTTAAAAATGTTTGATGCAACCTACGGTCACCAACTTTCTTTTAATAGTAAAGATACGATCAGCCATGGTGAAATCCTTGGTATATATCTCAGCAAGTTGAACAAGTTTATTAGAATCAAACTTAGAGAAAGAATTAGCATGATCAAGACAAGTCATGCATACCAATAACTCAGACGAGACTTCATTGAAGCGGTGATTCATCTTCGTGATAGTTGCATCAATTGCAACATTGAAAATGTTGACTTCGAAGTAGTGATGTTGAGTTATTTTATGATTGGTGCGTGTAGATTGACTCATAGGTTGAACAAGATCTTCCATATTTGGCATGACAATAGCATATCCCTCACAAAAGCTTTTGACTTGATCGAGAAATGGCTCATACCCATTGTCCCTCATATGTTGCAAGCGATCCTTCACATCCAAGATCAATCCGCTAGCTTCAAAAATGTATTGATCCTTTTCCACATATTCCAACCAATCAAATGTGGCGAACCATTGCGGTTGAAATGATCTATGTATACCTCCATCAAGTTTGTGAGAAGACATGACCGGCAGCTTGAATAGGGCCATTAGATAAATATTGCCTCATCACTCAATCCTAACTTCATTAGGATATTCCTCTATTTGTTTTCGGCATGTTGGATCGCCAAATATCTGATTATGATCAAATTCTATGCGAGGCCTCTTTGGTTGACTTGTGCTCGGATCAACATCAACCGTTAGAGTTGGGAAATCAGTGGAGTGCTAGATATCCTCGATCTGATTAGTTGAAGGATCAATGGGGCGCTCGATATTCTTGTTCAGATTAGTTGAATGATCAACTTAGACTGTATTATTTGAATATCTTGGGTAAAATCTACACAAGTCTTTCTTGCTCATCATTGTTGAGAAATTAAAAATCATCATCATTCATAAATCTTAACCTATCAGTCTATTAATACCGAAGAATCGACAATTACAAGAAACGATCCTCAATCTAAAAATTATAATCTACGGACTACATACCTCTATTTTTCTTGGCCTTCTTCTTGTTCCCCTGCATACTCCCTCTAGCCACCTGTGTTTGTGTCGTTGTCGGCCGCTTGTCTTGTCCCCGCTGGCCTAGTCAGCATCAACATCTCCTTTGTTGGCGCACTCACCGTCCGCCATCACTCCTATCCTATGGCTATCCGCCGCCTAAGTGTCGTCTAGGAGTCATGGCCAGCCGGTGATCGTGGCGCTGCAGGAGGAAATGGCAAACAAAAAACCTAAGAAGTGGTGAAAACCGATCGAAAGAGTTCGAGACAGAGTGCTCCTTGCCTGATCGTGTGCCTCTCTGCTAGTTTATTTTTTTTGCTACCTTTTTTTTGAGAAAATACTGGCCTTTATTCATATGTTAAGAGTTACAGGCAAGTTTACACCATCTGGTGGTTCTAACAACCAAACATGTCTTCCCTCGCTAAGGGAGATAGCAAACTTTGCCATATTATGAGCCTCTACATTCGTATCTCTCCGTGCATGGCTAAAGTACACATTACCCTGCTGACGGGCTCTCTCTCTCTGATCTCATTCAAAATACTCCCAAAAGCTCCAAGGTTTAGATCCTGAAGTCCTTTGATTACCTCCAAACAGTCCGAAGCAATATGTATCGGTCCGACGTACAGATCATCTGCTAAGTCAAGTGCTTCTCTACATGCCAAGGCCTCTAGGCTCCAAGGATGAGTAATATCTTTGAAAACCATGGCAAAAGCTCCCACGAACATCCCTGTGTTCGATCGGCACACAACGCCAACATCATCCTTCCTTGCCGACATGGCAACAGGCAACAGGCAACAGCTGCATCAACATTTATCTTCACCCTGCCCGCATCCGGGGGAATCCACTTGACCGCCGGCGAGGTGGTCACGCTCCTCTGCCGACTAGGGGTTTCATCGCCGCAGGCCTGAAGATCAAGTAAAAATCTATCCACAAAGGCAGAGGTTGCCATTAGGCTCTAGAAAACATCTTCGTGGATTGCCTTCCTCCACGCATGCCATATCACCCACATCGTCACTAGCAAACGCGTCTGCTCTATCTCCTTTACCGATTCCAACACTGAGAAGAGCTAGCTCCTCGCAGACGGCTCCCTTGGTACTGACGTATGTGCCGTCATTCCCTCTCTAGCAAGTGCCCACACACACCGTGACATATTGCACTCGAAAAGCGAATGGCGCCAGGAGTCCTCTGTTAGCACAGCCCCTGCCGCCGAATACTTTCCGACGACACCGACGATGAAGTTCTGACGAGACGACACACGTACGAGAAACTCCTGCCGAGACGCGATGCGCACGTATCAACAGTTAACCAGCTGGATCGATTCTTTTGATCAGCTAGATGAACTCTCACAACTCACGGTACGTGAAAACCAATTGATTGCCACACGGGCTTGTCGCTCGTGTTTTTCCTTGTATTGATTTCCCACCGACGGCCGGTGCTTTTGGTCGGAGCTGAGCAATCACGTACACCTAACCTGATCGTCTTGATCAAAGCAGCTAGCTACTCACGTACGCGAAGACACAACACCTTAGGAATCAATTTGATAGCCAAAGGCTCGTGTCGAGCCTTGTATATTTTTATTTCTTCTGGGCACACCCGATTACAGAGGTGTTACACGTACATATATATAGCAGCTTTGTTGTAGCTAGTCTAGTAGAACTAGGACTCGTAATTCTACCACTAATCGGCTACACAAACCTACTCGGATATGTCCGTCCGTACAGCACACGGTGCCGCTTCGGTGTCCGTCGTGCTTATTCCTAACAATCACCCCTAAGCACGACGTGCACTTCACCTCGACCTCGGTCCCAAATGCGCCAGCTGCTTCTCGCCGGCATCCTTGGCATTGCTTTTGCCGCTCCAGGTGGCATCCATGTCAACGACTTTGCTTTCGTCGAATTCTCCATGGCTTCACACGGACAGTCCTTGTCCGCGTCTTCGGTCTTCATCGGTTCCTTGATGAACAACCAGTCCTTTTTGTAGTTCATCGTCACCGAATTATTTACCATCCAAAGTGTCTCCTTTGGGTAGTAGTCCAACATGCCATGCATGCGTGCTCGTTTCGGTCGTAGTCGTCTCAGCTCAAGTGCAATCGGAGGCTGTACGACATACTCTTCTACGTCCGACCTCGCCATTGTCTCTTTGTCTTTCCAACTTTCACTCGCCAAACTGCTAGACTTCAATGCAACACACTTGAAGACCATGCATGGATTTCTTGTGCTGAATCTCCAAGCATCTTCTAGACTTCCACGTGGTGGTGTAAGCTGAAATAGTATGTTCCTTTCTTCTGACCTGATTGAACCAACACCAGTGATTCTTTCATTTGGCCAATTTGCTTTTTGCCTGTTTTCTGGGCAGGCTAGCCCTGACCTGACTGGACCTACTTTTCTTGGTCCGTCAATTTTTTTCGGCGCTGTTTGGCCTACTTGTTTTTTCAGATCCAACTTCTGGGATGGCCGTCCCTAGACCTCCTGACGGAGCTCCTTGAGGCAGATATTTTCCTTTTAGCCCGCCTCCTTCTGGCGTTTCTGGGTCGCCAGCCCCTAGACCATTCTCTGGTCTATTTTCTGGGTCTCCAGATGAAGCCCCTCTCGGCGGATCACTTTCTTTTGGACCGCCTCTTTCTGGCGTTTCTGGGCCGCCAGCCCCTGGACCTTCCCTTGGCCCGGGCTCCACACGTGAAGCTCCTCCTCCTGGGATGTCGAGCAGAATACATGCGCCACGTCTGCCTACTGTTGCTGGTGGCCATCCTGTCGTGCTATTGCCTTCATCATGCAATTCAACGTCTTCTTGATCCTGGACGTCGTGTCCGGCGATGTTGGTAGTCCGAGTACTCTCCGGTTGCGCTTCCGAGCTTGAGGTTAACTCCTTCTCAGAACTTGACATGTTCACGCCGACTTCTTTTGACACCTTGGTCGCCGTACTTGGCGTCGCCACACTTGACGAACCAACCGGGGTCACTTCCGGTTCTACCAATATCATCTCGTCGTTCAAGACAGTCTCCTGCTGTCCCACATGAACACTAGTGTCGTCGACACCTGCGCATACTACCTTGATCGCTCCCCACACATCCTTCGCCGATTTCTTTCCGACGAGGTGTTGTAGCATGTCTGTCGGCATAACCGAGTAGAGCGCCATCAATGCTTGGCTACCCTCTCGGTACTTCGCACCTCCCTTGACGTACTCATCGCCACCGGGATCGATGGCTTCCCAAATCTGCTGACCTTCCATGGCGCACTGCATCACAAACGCCCACAGGCCGTAGTGCTTGCGATCCAGACGCGGATACAACTCCGTGCCCACCGTCTCAAACGCTGGTGCCGATGTCGAGCTCTCGTCAAACTTCACCATCGCCATGACCTCCTAGTACTTTCAGCAGATCACGAACGATGACCTTGGCTCTGATACCAATTGTTAGCATAGCCCCTGCCGCCGAATACTTTCCGACGACACCGACGATGAAGTTCTGACGAGACGACACACGTACGAGAAACTCCTGCCGAGACGCGATGCGCACGTATCAACAATTAACCAGCTGGATCGATTCTTTTGATCAGCTAGATGAACTCTCACAACTCACGGTACGTGAAAACCAATTGATTGCCACACGGGCTTGTCGCTCGTGTTTTTCCTTGTATTGATTTCCCACCGACGGCCGGTGCTTTTGGCCGGAGCTAAGCAATCACGTACACCTAACATGATCGTCTTGATCAAAGCAGCTAGCTACTCACGTACGCGAAGACACAACACCTTAGGAATCAATTTGATAGCCAAAGGCTCGTGTCGAGCCTTGTATATTTTTATTTCTTCTAGGCACACCCGATTACAGAGGTGTTACACGTACATATATATAGCAGCTTTGTTGTAGCTAGTCTAGTAGAACTAGGACTCGTAATTCTACCACTAATTGGCTACACAAACCTACTCGGATATGTCCGTCCGTACAGCACACGGTGCCGCTTCGGTGTCTGTCGTGCTTATTCCTAACATCCTCCATGACACAAATCGTACATATGGGTGCTCGTGCCATATTCCTTTCATACCTGGGAGCGAGTGCCGAGCAAGTCTCCACAGAAAGACTCGTATTTTCGTCGGCACCGGAACCCTCCACGGTCGTGTCCAGTCCTTTCCCTCCCCGGCTGCTCCTGACGTCGTCGGGCGCTCGTCCAACCAGTCCTCCCTTATTCTCGAAATGCCAGCCTCAGAAATCATGTTGCACTCGAGAGCATAGAGATATATTGCAGATGACCACATAGTCCATCGGGAGAAAAAACTCATGGAGTTTCTCCATATTCCATGATGCCGACTGATGGTTAATATAGCCGCTAACCCGTGTTGGAGCGTCATCCTTCATCGGGGCCAGCGGGCGCCTACTCTCATCACGAGGTAGCCATCCATCTAACCAGGCATCCGTCGTCTTGCCGTCACCAATCCTCCTGATGAGGCCAATTCGAAGTGTGTCCCTACCTTCAATAATGACACGCCACACTTGGGAGGGGTGTGACCCCAATTCAGCTGACAGAACATCCCCACTAGGAAAATACACTGCTTTTAGGACACGCGCACTCAGCGCGTTAGGGCACTATAGGATACGCCACGTGTGCCGAGCAAGGAGCGCCAGATTGAACAATTCCATATCACGGAAGCCCAGACCTCCTGCAGCCTTTAGTTGGGTCATTGTCTCCCACGAGACCCAACATGTCCTCCTTTTTCCCTCCTTGCTACTCCACCAGAATTTGCGTAGCATCGAGTTTATATGCTCACACAAACCCCTCGGTAGTTTAAAGCATGACATAGAGAAGGTAGGGATTGCTTGTGCCACCGTCTTAATCAACACTTCTTTACCACCCACTGATAGCCACTGTTCCATCCATCCCAAAACCTTCTTTCACACTCTATCCTTCAAGTATTTGAAAGCCCCGCTATTGAATCTACCAATATCAGATGGCATTCCAAGATATTTCTCGTTAAGAGTCTTTTTTTTTGCTACCTTAGCTCCTCCGATTCTCTCATGGGCCAGCACACAACGCAAGCTAGCTGGGCCGTTAAGCCGAATTTTGTTTGGACGGTGAAGGACACAATACGGGTCTGTTTAAGGCTGGAAAATTTGATATCTTACCTCTTTCTGAATCATATACGTACATAAGTATATATACACAAAGTTTTTTTAAAAAACATCAGAGCATATTAAAGCCTATTTCATGGATTCGTCCCTGGCGACAAGGTTTGTCTGGCTCTAGTAATGAAGGGACGAGGATAGCGGCGTGCCTTTGGCTCATGATAATGGTTATAGTCGTCGTTATATGATCTATTGAACTATTTATAATCTACTAGCTGAATGCCCGTGCGTTGCCACGGTCTATAAAAACTATTGTCATGCACGGTCGCACCCGTGAGCATTTTTCATTTTGCAGTGATACTGATTCAATCCTCCTAAGATAATAATACATTACTCAATTTATCTCGCATGGTGACAGCGATGTGGAGGTGAGCGAGTTTAAGTTGCGTAAAGATAAATTAAAAGTTTGTATATCATATTTCTTTCTCCTTAACCCCTTTTTTCTCTCCTATATTTTAAAAATTAAAAAGAAATAAAAATGATAGTATTCCTTAGCGAGAGGCAGGCCCGCCTACCCAACTGGGCCTAGCAAGGCCCAGCCAGGCCGATGACTTCCACATCCCTAGCCGCACGTAACCCATCCACTCTGCATGATCTCCTCCCAAGTTTCCATTGATAGCCACCATTCCCTATCCTCCTCGCCCCGACCTTGGTTGATCTCTCCCGTCGCCCCGATCGATCCATGCAGCCAAGTCTTGGACTGCGCCATTCCTGGCCGACGACCCTGGCATAGCACCGCCTCCTGCCCCTCTCGTGTATGTCCGTGTTAGTTCCCCAAGGCGCCGTCATGCACGGGACATGTACGTCCTCGAAAGCGCTGTTAGATGTATATATTTGTATATTGTATTTCCTCCATATCTTAGGGGGTTTTCTGCATATTTGCCCGGTACCTGTACTATATATTGTGACCTTTGGCCCCCAGAGAAATATAACTTGTCTATTCCTAACATGGTATCAGAGCCGGTTTTAGGGTTTTCGTGCCCATCGGTCCTCTGCTTGTAATCGTCGCCTCCGTCAGCTCGCCCCGGCCACCGTCGGTTCCGTTCTGGCCGTTTGCGTCGCCGCCTAGATCGGATCTCGTGTGCTACTCGCGAAATCTCGGTCGTCTTCCACCGATCCGATCTGCACCCTACCGCTACGATCGGGCCCCGCCCTGCTCCCACGTGAGGTCGTTCTAACTGCGTGGCCTGTCCCATCGTCCTTGCGTCCTCTACACATACACCCGCCTCCTCTGCACCTCCTCTGTACCAAAATCTGCACATACACTCCACCCTTGCCATGTGGTACCTCCTCTGCACCTACCCTGCTGCCCGCACCTCACTGATCGGCCGGGCCCTCCGCTGCCGGCCCGCCCGTCACTGACCGGCCAGCCACCCGCCTGTGCCTCCTCTGCCGGCCCGCCCGTCACTGACCGGCCAGCCGCCCGCCTGTGCCTCCTCTGCCGCCTACACCTCAATACCGCATGCACGCGTGGGCCCGATCTGTTGCCCTCTGCTGATTTACACCAACCCATCCACCCGCCTTCCCACTGCCGATTGGCCCCCACCAGCTTCGCTTGGCCTCTCCACT
Organism: Avena sativa; assembly: GCA_916181665.1. Classification (NCBI taxonomy): domain Eukaryota; kingdom Viridiplantae; phylum Streptophyta; class Magnoliopsida; order Poales; family Poaceae; genus Avena; species Avena sativa. The sequence continues at coordinate 260,165,566 of OV702284.1, read as the reverse complement.
TCCTGCGCGCACCCGCCGATCCGCTGGCTTACTCTGCCGCCACCGCCTGCGCGCGTGGGCCCGCCCTCTGCCTCCACCGCGCGGGACCCCGCCATCTGCCTCCTGCCTGACGCCTGCCTGCGTCACTCCCTGCGCCGCCTCCAGCCTGCCGACCGCCGGACCGCCGGACTCCAGTTTTGTCGGATCTGACAGTTGGTCTTCGACGGTCCCGTTTGGATCTGAGAGAGAGAGAGAGAGAGATGTCTTCTGCATCGGGCTATGTTGCGATTCCTCGCTGCCCGGTGATCTTCGATGGCGCGAATTATCCTGATTTCGCTGCTTTCATGCGCGTTCACATGCGCGGTCTCCGTCTTTGGGGTGTGCTCTCCGGCGAGGTCTCCTGTCCGCCGTGTCCCCCTGCTCCTGTGGCTCCCCTTCCGCCGACGCCGATTGTTCTCGGTGCTGATGCTTCTCAGGAGGCCAAGGATGCTGCTTAGAGTGCCGATGATAGTGTTGTTGCTGCTTATGACCTGAAGTTCAAACAGTACTCTGCTGATCTCGAGACCTATCGCCACGCTCTGACTACCTACACTCAGTGGGTCGATAAGGATGCTCGTGCTACTGCTGTTCTCACCTCCAGTGTTCTGCCCCAGTATGCTGCCGAGTTCATGAGTCTCCCTACTGTTGCTGCTCAGTGGGCACATCTTCGTCAGCGATATCAGTCGTCTGGGGATGCTCTTTACCTGTCCGTGGTTCGCCAGGAGCATGCTCTTCAGCAGGGTGATTCCACTATTGATGAGTTCTATACTCAGAGTGCTGCTATCTGGCGCCAGCTTGATTCTCTCCGCACTGCTGTTTGTGGCACATGCTCGTGCTTCCAGATTGTGCGCTCAGATTTGGAGTTTCACCGCATATATGAGTTTCTGTCTCGGCTTCGCCAGGAGTTTGAGCCCCGGCGTGCTCAGCTGAATGCTCGTGGTCGTGTTCCGCTCTCTGAGGTGTTGTCTGAGCTTCGGGCTGAGGAGATCCGTCTCCGTAGTGCTGGTCTTCTTGCGGTTCCGTCTGTGCTTGCTACTCGTGGTGCTTCTTTGCCGTCTGCTCCCTCGACTCAGCCGCGGTCCCCTGTGCCGCCGCCGCCGATTCTACCTACTCCTCCAGGTCAGGGTCAGGGTCAGCTTCAGCACCAGCAGCCTCAGGGTCAGAGTCATCACCAGCAGGCTCGTGGTCAGGGTCGTCGTGGTTCTCTTCATCATTGCTCTTACTGCAACAGGGATGGCCACACTTGGGCCACCTGTTATACACGGGACCCCAGTTTACGTCAGCAGCACCAGGCTCGTGGGCAGTCAGCTCCTTCCGGGTCTTCAGCAGCTGCTCTCTCTGATCAGGACATTATCAGGAGTCTTCGCGGTCTGCTTGCTGCTACAGGCTCTTCTTCGACGGGCACTGCTGGTTCTGTGACTGACTCTTCAGGCACTGTGCGACCACCACCTTCTACACAGTCAGGTACGTCTCCGTGGTATCTGGATTCTGGAGCTTCTTTTCATATGACCTCTGAGTCTTCTTTTCTGTCCGCTCTTCGTTCTCTCCCTTCTCATGTTCGTGTTTTTACGGCTGATGGTACCTCTCTTCCTGTTTCTAGTCGGGGCACCCTTTCTACTTCTTTTTTTGTTCCTGATATTTCTCATGTCCCTCTTCTTCAGATGAATCTATTCTCTGCTAGCCAGCTTACTGACTCTGGTTGTCGCGTCATTCTTGATGCTGATTCTTGTGTTGTCCAGGACCGTCGCACACAGGCCCTGGTTGGAGCTGGCCCTCGCAGCCGTGACTCTTCAGGACTTTGGGAGTTAGACTGACTTCGTGTTCCTTCCGCTGCCACTTCATCTGTCAGTTCTTCTCCGGTTGTCGCCTCTACTACCAGCTCCTTTCAGCAGTGGCATCATCGTCTTGGTCACCTCTATGACTCTCGCCTATCATCGTTAGTTCATCGTGGTCTTCTGGGGTCTGTCTCAAGAGATGGGTCTTTGTATTATCAGGGATGTAGGTTGGGTAAACAGATTCAGCTTCCCTATCCTACTAGCGCGTCTGTATCTCAGCGACCTTTTGATTTAGTTCATTCTGATGTTTGGGGTCTGGCTCCTTTCGCTTCGAAAGGGGGCCATCGCTACTATATTTTATTCATCGATGATTTTTCTCGGTACACTTGGTTGTATTTTATGCGCTCTCGCAGTGAAGTGCTTTCCATATATCAGCGTTTTGCGGCCATGGTCCGTACTCAGTATTCTACCCCCATCTGTGTTTTTCGTGCTGATTCTGCTGGTGAGTATATCTCCCAGATGTTGCGAGGTGTTCTTGCTGAGCAGGGCACCCTTGCTCAGTTCTCTTGTCCTGGCGCACATGCCCAGAATGGCGTTGCTGAGCGTAAGCATCGCCATATTCTTTAGACCACTCGTGCTATGATAATTGTTTCTTCTCTCCCGCCGCATTTCTGGGCTGAGGCTGTCGCTACGTCGGCTTACCTCATCAATATTCAGCCTTCTGCCGCCTTGCAGGGTGGTATCCCTCTTGAGCGCCTATCTGGACAGTCTCCAGACTACTCCATGCTTCACTTGTTTGGTTGTGTTTGCAATGTTCTCCTTGCTCCTCGCGAACGCACGAAACTGACCGCTCAGTCTGTTGAGTGTGTCTTCCTCGGATACAGTGATGAGCATAAGGGCTATCGTTGTTGGGACCCTGTTGGTCGTAGGATGCGTATCTCTCGTGATGTTACTTTTGATGAGACGCGTCCTTTTTATCCTCGTCCCACTGCTGGTACTTACCCGGTGGAAGATATCTCTTTTCTTCTCTTTCTCGACACACCTCCTTCTACCCCTATTGTGTCTTCTTCAGGATCTCCTCCCCCTGATGTCTCTTCTTCGCCACCGTCCTCCTCTGCTTCGTCTAGTTCTCCTAGTTCTCCTCGTTCTCCGGAGTCCTCCTCTCCTATTCCCTCTTCTTCATCGTCGTCTCCTGCGTCGTCTTCCTCTGATGATATTCCCTCTCCTCGTCCTGTTCATCAGCGTCGTGCCCCCAACCGTTACTCTCCTAGTCAGTATGGTCTTTTTGTTGCCTCCGAGCCGACTTCTTATCGGGATGTTGTGCATCATCCTAATGGCAGCTGGCCATAGCTGAGGAGATTGCTGCGCTTGAGCTCACTGGCACCTGGGATCTTGTTTCTCCCCCTCCCGGTGTTCGTCCTATCACGTGTAAGTGGGTCTATAAGATTAAGACTCGCTCTGATGGATCTCTTGAGCGCTATAAAGCGCGTCTTGTGGCTCGTGGTTTTCAGCAACAGCATGGTCGTGACTATGATGAGACCTTTGCTCCTGTGGCTCATATGACCACTGTGCGTACTCTTCTTGCTGTTGCATCTGTTCGTCACTGGTCTGTGTCTCAGCTTGATGTTCAGAACACCTTTCTCAATGGTGAGTTGAGTGAGGAGGTTTATATGCAACCTCCTCCTGGGTATTCTGTTCTCGAGGGGATGGTTTGTCGTCTTCGGCGTTCTCTTTATGGCCTCAAACAGGCCCCTCGTGCCTGGTTTGAGCGCTTTGCTTCTGTAGTGACTGCTGCTGGTTTCTCCCCTAGTGCTCATCACCCAGCGTTGTTTGTTCACACTTCTCCTCGTGGACGCACTCTTCTTCTTCTCTATGTTGATGATATGATCATTACCAGTGATGATCCTGAGTATATCGCCTTTGTTAAGGCTCGTCTTCGTGATCAGTTTCTTATGACTGATCTTGGTCCTCTTCGATACTTTCTTGGGATTGAGGTTTCCTCCACTTCTGATGGATTTTACATATCTCAGGAGAAGTATATTCAAGATCTTCTTGCTCGTGCTTCTCTTGGGGATGAGCTCACTGTTGAGACCCCTATGGAGCTTAATGTTAAGCTTCAACTTACTCATGATGATCCTCTTTCTGATCCGACGCGTTATCGTCATCTTGTTGGGAGTCTTGTTTATCTTGCTGTCACTCGTCCTGACATCTCTTATCCTGTTCATATTCTGATTCAGTTTGTTTCTGCTCCTACCACTGTTCACTATAGTCATCTTCTCCGTGTTCTCCGTTATCTTCGTGGTACGATCACTCGTCGCCTTTTCTTTCCTCGTTCCAGCTCCCTCCAGCTCCAGTGCTATTCGGACTCTACGTGGGCGAGTCATTCTTCGGATCGCCGTTCACTTTTCTGCTTACTGTGTGTTTCTTGGTGGTTCGCTCATTGCTTGGAAGACGAAGAAACAGACAGCGGTTTCCCGTTCGAGTGTTGAGGATGAGTTGCGTGCTATGGCCTTGTTGACTGCTGAGGTGACCTGGTTACGGTGGTTACTTGCGGATTTTGGGGTCTCTATTACCACACCCAGTCTGGTTTTGTCTGACAGTACAGGAGCTATTAGTGTTGCACGTGATCTGGTCAAGCATGAGCTTACCAAGCATATTGGTGTTGATGCTTTCTATACACGTGCTCAGGTGCAGGCTCAGATTGTTGCGCTTCAGTATGTGCCTTCAGATTTACAGTTGGTGGATTTCTTCACGAAGGCACAGACCAGAGCGCAACATGATTTCTTCCTCTCCAAACTCAGTGTTGTGGATCCACCATGAGTTTGAGGGGGGGTGTTAGATGTATATATCTGTATATTGTATTTCTCCCATATGTTAGGGGGCTTCCTGCATATTTGTCCGGTACCATATTGTGACCTTTGGCCCCCAGAGGAATATAACTTGTCTATTCCTAACAAGCGCCTCCTCGTTTTTTACATGACAGACGATTCAGTCCTTAAATGTGCGCTCCTCCTGCGGTTCCCCTTGACGCCAAGCTCGCATCGCTTCCCACACCGAAACCTTAATCAAATCCTACCCTAACCACACCCTAGCTACAAACTTGCACGCACGCACGCGCCCAACACTCAACACAACACCAGACACACACCCAACATGACTCTACACCAACCCCTACCAACACATGCACATTGCACCGCTGTACGCTCACGTGCTCATACACATGCACACTAGTGACGGCCGTGCCCGACGCCCTGCATGCCGTCTCCGAGATTGACACCCACTCATCCTCCTGCCCTCTGCCTACGTCCACCCTCCGTGAAGGTCATGGGCGAGCTACCCTCGAGCCAGAGAAGGCTAGGCATGCTATAGAGGAGCAGTGAGCGTGAGCGAGAACGAGGAGGAGACCTCCTTAGATATAGTCAGACGAAGACGATCGACGCCATGGGACCAACAACGGAGGGGGATTTTTTTTGCCACGTGAACGTGTACCGGTTTGTCTCATTAGCCTTGGTAGTGGCCGTTATTTCTCCTAACAGTTAGGGACAAAACGGCTAACCATCATTCATCTTTCACAAAACAAATGTCAAATGGAAGTTACTATTCTACATTTCACTTGTATACCACAAGGCAATTAGCACATTCAAGTACAAATATTCTCCATCGGAGTTATATTTATTGCATGAGCTCCTTGTTGCATTGACAAAAACCTACATAAATTTATATTTTTAGAAAAAGAGAGAGTAGCATCCACAACAATATACTACAATGAAAGGGCAGTAATAAACTTATTTATTACAGCAAAGAGGAAAACACCATCTTCCTTCATTGTTTTACATGAAAATTTCTTTACTTCAGAGTTCAGAAGGCACATGTACCGCACAATTCTATTCTATTCCCTGCATCAAATCTGTCGCACGCTATCTGGTTTCACTCATGCAGTCATGCCAAGAACAACAATATCTGACACATAGCAATTCTAAATCTAGTGGCTTCAAAAGGAAATTCACCATGCGGTTTCAGATCGACAACTACGGCTGTCTGCTGGCTGTATGAGGATCAGCACCGAGCATTTGTTCAAAGTCAGGAAACCAGTGGATCTACAGCGACGCGACAACGCAGGATCCCAATACGGCCGTGCGGGATCTCAATATGGCGACATCGACGGTAATGGGGAACCAGGGGCAGCGGCGGCGCGCAGTATCGGGCCCTGCGGTGGCGGTGACCAGCGTTTGGTGGCAACGCCAGCGAGCCCGAGGGGAAGCCGTCTTGGCGTCCACGGTCTTGCCGCCGCCCGGCCGCCGGTACAAGTTGCATCGCGGCCCGGTCTGCCTCGGATGAGCTGGTCAACCGTGGCCGCACGGGTCCATCGCAGCAGGTCTCGCACGTTCCGCACGGGTCAGGTCGAGTCGGCGAGTGCCAGTAAAGGTCGCGGCCGATTCGTCACATGGCTGTGGAGAGCTCGCTGGCCAGAAGCACGACTTGTTGCATGGCCATGAAGCTCATCCCGGAACGCGGCTGGAGGGAGGAGCCACAGCGAGCGGATTTGGCTCCCGGATCGAGCGGCTTCCACCATGGTGAGAAGGGAAAGGACCAAGGACGGATCGTGACAGAGCAGGCCGGCAAGGGACAGATCGAGGCAAAGCTCGCCGGCAACCTGGGACAGAGGCGGGGATGGTGATGGCGAGGTTGGGCTGGGCCGCGCCCGAGATCTAGGCGGGGATGGAGATGGCGAGGTGGGGGAGGATAGGGGCGTTGCATAGCCGGGCGGCGCGGTCGCGCTCTAATCCTCATCCTCTGTCTCCTCTATCCCGTTGACTAACCGGTAGCTGGTAATAATGACGAACTTGAGGGGGTAAAAGTGTTCAAAAAAGTTTGGACGGAAATTTTGTGTGACTAGTAAATTAGTAGATAGATAGATAGATATATACTAATAATAAAGAATGAATTATTTTTCATCGTCCAACACTTTTTTGCTTCACGAGTATGATTTCATTCGTTCCCTGCCCACGTTTGATCCCACGACATGCAAAAAAAAAACACGTAAGTGAGTAGGTCACACATGAAGAGTCCAATCCAATCCAACCTTGCATCTCATCTCTCCATATACATATGTGATCCACCGTCCGTGATCAGCTCGTAGCATCGTAATCCAGGGAGCGGATCGATTAATTAGGTCTTTTGCCAAAACAGCTCTTGACATTCTACCAATGGATACCGAGCGTATTCCTTCCCCCAGCCACGTGCCTACGTCCAATTTTGGAGCTCTGCCGCCCTCACACCCTCCTCCTCCTCCTCCGGGTAGGCATGGACCTGCCGGCCTTAGCTCTCCCTGTCCTTCGGCCCATCTGTCGTCCTCTCTCTCTCTCTCTCTCTCTCTCTCTCTCTCTCTCTCTCTCTCTCTCTCTCAGCGCTCTGCCATGGTGGATTCTCGAGATCTGAAGGAAGAACGGACACGAGAGGTGGCCGTCGAGGAGGCGAAGCAAGGTCGACGACAGTGTGCGAGTTCTCATACCTAGGATATTAAGGCCGCTGTCCTTGAATAACTCAAGCGGATACAGCCGGACATCATGCCTCTGCAAGACCTTGGAGGTTGATCTCCTGCGTGAATATTACGGCTGACAATTATCACCGATCCATAGTTCCAGAATTTCAACAAGGTTTTCCTATGCCCCCAAATATTCATATGTAAACTATTTAGATTGATGATCAATTAGAGTCCTACTTTATATCAAAGATCGTACATACACTAACACATGTTAGATCTAATGATTTCCAGGTATGTTATTTGCTATGCACTTATTGTTTGACACAATATTAAGAAATAAAAATTTGAGGGGACATCAATGGTGACCCAAAGGTCATCAAGAGGTTGTTGGCGGCATGAAAAGTAGATACGATGAGTACGAGCTCGGTATGGCGCGTTTTCATATCCCCGTGGCCCGCGACGGATATGTGTTCGCCTAGAGAAAACGTATATAAGCATATTGTTTATTCTTCCGTCGCAACGTGCGGGTATTTTTGTTAATAATTATTAATTTTGGAACTCTTTGTACCCGAGTTGATGATTATCAATAGGTTGTTTGTGATGGGGATATGCCTACCGGGGTATGCCTAGCAGGACGTTTCCTATTGACCCGAGCTGCCAGCGAGTGGGCCCGCAGGACGGCGACTAGATCAAGACTTGGCGAGAACCCAGGTGACTGGAAGCTGGAGGCCCAGAAGCGTAGCTAGGCCCAGTCGGACTAGGTCAAAGACCCTCCGAATCCTTAACCAATTCGGTTGTAGATCTGTAAACCCTAGCGAGGTGAACCTATATAAACCTCCCTAGGGTACGCATAGAGGACACGTTCCATCATACACCCCAGCGACTCGCCGCCTAGTCGTCGAGCTCGCCCTTGTACTCTCTCCATAATACAATCTAGCAGGAGTAGGTCTTTACCCTCCGGGGTGCCGAACCTGGGTAAACCCTTGTGTCTCCGCCCTCATCTCGCACCGCAGATGGCAGGCCGCCCTTGCCCCATGTTCTACTATTCTCTGCCGATTGCAGCATCTGCCGTGGCCATTCCCACGACAGTGGCGCCCACCGTGGAGCCTGTCCGGTCAGGCCGGTGTTCTGCGGCGAGATCCAATCTACCCATCAACGAGACGATCACCACCGGCCGCATGATCGCGATCGGCGAGATCCTCCAGATCTTGCCGAGTAGCTACGTACCGACGGCACGCCCCGTCACGCACAGCGTGATCATGCCAGTCGGCACGATCAGCCTCTTCGTCGTCTTCACCAACACCATCACCTCGGAGGGCCACGCGACCAGCTCTCTGAGAGCCAGGTCCGCACTATCCACCGCCTCGCCTCCGAGTACGACTCGGCCCACAACAACGTGGCCGAAACCGCCATGGTCGCGGACGACACGGCCCTCAACGACGACGCCGACTCGGCGACCCCGGCGTCGGCTGCCGGATCCATCGTCACCGCATCGTCCGCGGGCTCCATCACCCAGGTCTCCAACGTGGGAGACTTCGAGGACCCGTTCATCCTTGGGATCTTCGACTTCGACTCCGGGTCGGAGAACTCCGCCGACCTCCACGACGGGTCTGGTCTCCATGTCGCGGCCTACATGGCGAATGGCGCCACCCCCCCGCCAGACCCCTTCTCCACGCCGATCCCACCAAACGCAACAGCAATGGAGGTCGAGTAACTCCGCCTGCGGCTGGAGGAGGCGGTCCGCAAGGAACAAGCCGAGCACGAAAAATTTCGCCTCGAGCAGGTGACGGCGCAGGAACTCTCGTATTACCACCAACTCCGGATCAGGTCGCGCCTGAACCCCACCATTCAGGGACACGCCCTGAACTTCGACGACGAGAACGACCCGGCTCGTGCGGCCGAACGCGCGATCTGCGAGAACGCGCCGCCAGGAGGGAGCTCCCGACCACCACCAGGCGCGACGGCCAACGGCGGACCACCACCACCCAGCCGCGCGTCCCCAGGGACCAACCAAGAATCATGGTCTCCTCGCGGGAGCAAGACGCAAACGGCCTCCCGCTGTTTTCCACTCCGATGGACAATGTCGTCGCGAGCCGAGCAGCGGTCGACAACATAAACGTAACGGGGGAAGGCGCCCTGTAGATCTAGTACACCAAGGCTCTACTTGCCAAGGCAGTCGAGCAAAAAAATGCGGGTGCCAACTCACAGGGTCGCATGTACTCACGTTCTTCAGGCAGCAGGGCGGCCTCGAGCGGCCGCCCAATGGTGGCGAACACCCTTAACTGCCCACTACCCGAGCCCCTGCAGCTCCAACATCGACCCATGCACGCGGCAGTCTCCACCAACGACCCGTGGCCGGCGAACAGCTTCGTTGCTGCCAACGGGCAGCCAGTCGACGCGCGCAGCCACATCATCAACAACCAGAGCTAGCGCGCACGCCAGCCTGACGACTTGAGGCATACCCTCACCAACCGCCGTGACGGCGAACCAAGGGGTTCGCTGAGTCGAGTCGGACCCCGGTGCTTCAGACCAATGATCCGAGGCGAAAGATACCTGGCGAACTTCAAGGCGCCGAAGGAGATCGAGAAGTACGAACCCTCGTACGACCCGTCCGTGTGGCTGGATACCTACCTCATGGCAATGAGAATCGCCGGCCACACCGACCTGCTCGCCGCTCGCTACCTCCCCCTGATGATGGAGGGAGCGTGCAGGCAATGGATCAACACCCTCCCCGCGGACAGCATCAACTCCTGGGAGGAAATGCGTGACGCCTTCGTCAGGCACTTCGAGGGTTCCTACACCCGCGCCACCACCATCGAGGACCTATAGTGATGCGTCCAGGGACCCCGCGAATCAACCCGCAGCTGGGTCCAATGGTGGCAAGACCTGTGGTATAACGCGGTCGGAATCCACCCGGACACCGCGATCCACTGTTTCAAGACCTTGTGCCGCTACGATCCCCTGGTCGCCAAGCTCAAGCGGGTGTACAAAACACTCGACAACATACCAGACCTCCTAGAGATCGCCAAGCGGTACGCGGAAGAGGACCCAAACCAAGAAACCGACGACGATTCGGGAGGGAATCGCCGCACGAGCGGCCACGACAACGGGAGGCGACCCGAGCTACGCTACAGCAACACTCTCCTCACCGGCAAGCGCCACGGTGATGGACGAGTCTACTTCGTCGCCAACGCCGGATACGCTCCGCGCGAACCCAAGAGCTTCCGCCGCGATGGCGGCAACTACAAGGTGAAGCCGAGGTTCGACCCCACGGCTCTCCTCAACCAACCCTGTGTGTTTCACAGCAGGGAAGGGAAGCCCGCTATGCACACGACCGCTGACTGCCACTCCCTAAAGGAGATTGAGAAGGCACGGCGCGCATGGGAAGACCCCGACAACAACCCGCTAAATGGTGGAAATTTCGGCAGCATCGCCGGCTCTCTCCACACCTTCACAGGCTTCAACACGAAGCGCGAGAAGAAGGTCATCGCCCGCGCTGTCGCTGTCAACGCGGTGACCCAGATCGACATCCCCCAGTTCCTTAACTGGTCTGAGCAACCAATCACCTGGAGCCGCGATGACCACTCGCCACAGATCGAATATCCGGGCCGAGTCGCCTTGGTGGTCAAGCCCAAGGTAGGGGACTATTGGCTCCCCAAGACGCTAATGGATGGCGGCAGCTCCATCAACATTCTATACTTGGACACATTCAGGTGACTACGGCTCCCGTAGTCGATGATCGAGACGACCTACACCACCTTCCACGGCATCGTCCCCGGTCGGAAGGCGTACCCAATCTGCAAGGTGACGCTGCCAGTCACCTTCGGCACACCAACAGACTTCCGCACCGAGCGGATCGTTTTCGAGATGGTGCCGTTCAACAGCCCCTACCACTGCGTCCTGGGGCGCCAGGCGTTCGCCAAATTCATGGTAGCGCTCCACTACGCATACAACGCGATGAAGCTCCCCGGGCCATGTGGCATCATCACTAACCATGGAGATCCCGACATGGCCACAGAATGCGAGGCCAAAGGCGCCAAACTCGCCGGCGCTGTCATCGCGGCAGAGGCCAACCACGCCGAGGAGCTCGCCAAGTACGCGAGCGGGGTCAACAATGACAACCCCACCATACTCAAGAAGCCCAACTCGGATGGTGGCAGCTCCACCGCCTTCGAGGCAACGACACACACTCGCACCGTCGAGCTGATCCTAGGCGACTCCAGCCAGACGGTGACGATTGGGACAGGCATGAGCCCAGCATAGGAAGGCGTGCTCATCGAATTCCTACGTGAGAATCGCGACATCTTTGCATGGAAGCCATCCGACATGCCTGGTGTCCCGAGGGAACTTGCTGAGCACAAACTCAACGCCGACCCCAAAGCGCGACCCGTCAAGCAGTCGATGCGACCCTTCAATGAAGAGCGCCGCCGAGCAATCGCCGAGGAAGTGCAGCGTTTACTCGCTGCAGGCTTTATTCGGCCAATCAAATACTCCAAGTGGCTGGCAAACCCAGTCCTAGTCGAGAAGAAAAATGGGACCTGGAGAATGTGTATTGACTACACAAACCTCAATAGCGCCTGCCCGAAGGAGCAATTCGTCCTCCCACGGATCGACAAAATCATCGACTCAACCGCGGGTTCGGAGTCGCTATGCTTCCTCGACGCCTACTCTGGATACAACTAGATCACAATGGCAGTCGAGGACGAAGAGAAGACACGTTCATCACGCCATTCGGAGCCTTCTGCTACACCGCCATGACCTTCGGCCTCAAGAACGCCGGGACGACCTACCAGAGGTGCATGCAGGAGTGCCTTGCGAGCCAAATCGGCCGCAACATCCACGTCTACATCGATGATGTGGTGGTAAAATCCACTCGCCAGGGCGATCTACTCACCGACCTGGCGGAAACCTTCGCCAACCTGTGGAGGTACAAGATAAAGCTAAACCCAGGAAAGTGCATCTTCGGTGTACCTACTGGACAGGTGCTGGGATACATCGTCTCCAAGCGTGGGATCAAGGCGAACCCCGCCAAGATCAACACGATCGCCCGGCTTGGCAAACCCGAGTGCCTGCGTGACGTCCAGAAGTTGGCCGGGCAAGTCGCGGCTCTCAGTTGCTTCATCCCCTGGCTAGGCGAGAAGGCGATGCCCCTCTACCGCCTAATGCGCAAGAACCCCACTTTCTAGTGGGACAAGGAGGCAGACGACGCGCTCCACGCTCTCAAGCAGGTGCTACTCGCGGCACCTCTACTCGCCGCCCCAGTCGACAAGGAGCCCATGCCCATCTACGTCGCGGCTTCCGAGCGCGTCGTCAGCGCCGTCGTTGAACGACCAGAAGAGGGCAAGGAGCGCCTGGGGCAGCGACCTGTATACTACATCAGCGAAGTCCTCACCGAGTCTCGCCAGCGCTACCCGTAGTACCAAAAATTGGTATATGCGGTCTTCAGAGCACAGCGGCGACTGCTGCACTACTTCCAGGAGCACCCAATAATGGTCGTCTCCTCAGCACCATTGCAAGACATCATCCGCAACCGTGAAGCGACTGGGCGAGTCGCCAAGTGGGCCGTCGAGATCGGCGTCCACAACATCAGGTACGAGCCGCATAAGGCGATCAAGTCACAGGCTCTCGCAGACTTTCTTGCCGACTGGGAGGAGGCCCAGCAGCCAGAGAAACTGCCATACCTCCATTACTGGAGCCTACACTTCGACGGCTCCAAGAACGCAGATGGCGCAGGGGTAGGTATCGTGCTCACATCTCCGAAGGGCGACAAGCTACGCTATGTCCTCTACCTCGAATTCACCCCTGCACCAACAACATGGCCGAGTATGAGGCGCTACTCCATGGCATGCGGGCAGCCAAGGAGATGAACATCAATCGCCTGCGCTGCTATGGCGACTCCGACCTCGTCGCCGGTCAAGTCGCCGGCACCTGTGATGCAGTCTCCCCCACCATGGCGGCGTACCGTCAAGCAGTGGACTAGCTAGGAGGACACTTCGTGGGCTACTCCGTCGAGTGGATCGACAAGAGGAAGAACGAGGAGGCCGATGCACTCTCCCGCATCGGCTCGGCTCGACTCGCACCACCTGCCGGCGTCTTCCTCGACACCATCACCAAGCCTTCCGTCTCTCCCCCAAGGGAGATCGACGTCGGAATTCCGCTGCAGCCAGACGCAGCCCTAGTCGCACTGATCGCCGAGCCAAGCGACTGGACCGCGCCATACGTCGCTTACCTGGAGGGAGGCATCCTACCCGCCGACGAGATGGAGGCCCGGATGATAGCACGCCACTGCAAATCCTTCGTCATCATCAACGGCGAGCTCCACAAGTGGAGCGTGACTGGCGTGTTCCAACGATGTGTCCAACCCGCAGAAGGACGAAAGATCCTCCAAGACATCCACGCTGGCGACTGCGGCCACCACGCCGGCTCCTGCTCCCTGGTCACCAAGGCCATGCGACATGGCTTCTACTGGCTCACCGCACACGCCGACACGGTCGACATCGTCCAACGATGCGTCGGGTGCCAGAAGTACGCCAACCAGACTCACGTGCCGAGCTCGGCACTCAAGACCATCCCCATCACCTGTCCATTCTCCGTATGGGGCATGGACATGGCGGGCCCGTTCAAGAAGGCCCCCTCTGGCTTCACCCACCTCCTAGTCGTAGTCGACAAGTTCACAAAATGGGTGGAGGCCAAGCCAGTCCGCAAGTGCGACAGGAAGACTGGCACCAAATTCCTACGCAAGCTCATCTATCGTTACGGATTCCCGCACAGCATCATCATGGACAACGGCACAAACTTCGCCAAAGGAGCCATGGCGGAATTCTGCGAGGAGCATAATATACGACTTGACCTTGCCTTAGTCGCCCACCCGGAGTCCAATGGACAGGCGGAACACGCCAACTAGAGCATCCTCCACGGCCTGAATCCACGACTGCAAGTTACACTAGAGCGAACCCCCGGGTGCTGGGTCGAAGAACTCCCCTCTGTCATCTGGAGAATCTGCACCTCTGTCAACAGGCCGACAGGATTCACTCCTTCTTCATGGTGTACGGCGCCGAGGCCCTCATGTCAACCGACCTCGAGCACGATTCGCCACAGGTGTTCAAATACACGGAGGCCGACAACGAGCTCGCATGCTAGGACGGAGTCGATCAGCTCGAAGAAGTGCGTGATCTAGCTCGCTCCCGCACTGCCATCTACCAGCAAGGGCTTCGCCGCTACCACAGCCGGCGAGTACGGACTCGCACCTTCCAGGAAGGCGACCTGGTACTGCGTCTGATACAAGACAAGAAGGGCATGTACAAGCTCCGCTTGGGAGGGACCATTAGCCATCGGGCAAGTCCTGGGCAACGACGCCTACTACCTCACCGATGTCCGAGGCAATGGAAAACTCGACGTCAAGCGGCCATGGAATGTAAACCTCCTACGGAAGTTCTACTCTTAGAACTCCAGACATGTACCCCCTACCCACTATGAAATAAAGAAGATCGATTCGCGCAAATTGCGTCCACTCTCCGTACCTTGTGCCACTCGTACTCGTAGTAACAGTGTTACGCTATTCGCAGAAGTAAACCTTTGGTGACGTGACCGGCATGGCCAAGTAGTGCGGTACGAGGGCACTGGGAAAATCCAGGCCTCGTACCGTCCACAAAAAAAGCTAACCTGGAGCCCCATTGGAGTCGCCCTGCTCGACTGGCTTCTCGAGCCAAGACGACTGCATTCGCTTCCCACAGCGACCCAGTCCTCCACATCCTCGGTGCAGCGACTCGAACGGCAAAGTACCACGCTCGGGGACTGACACCAGCCCAAGGAAGAGTGGCCAGGGAAAAACGCCAAGTAAGAGAGCGCGCCCTGGACTCGCCATGCGACTGGTCTTACGGATAAGGCGGAGTGACGCGCCTAACACAACGCGCCTAGTCCTCACCTACCTCGGGCATGCGACTAGAATGGCCAAGTACCATGCTCGGGGACTCGACGACCCGACCCCGTTTGCGCTCGGGAAAACGGCCAAGTAAAGAGCACCCATGGGAGTCGCCATGCGACTGGCTTCCCGAGCCACGGCGAGTCGACCCTAACTCATTAACAGTTCAAACAACATATAAAAATGAGGTCAACCCCATAAAAAGGACGGACGCGCTCGGGGACTCGCACAACCAACAACCAAACCACAAAAACAATGAAAAAATAACCCATGCATTCCTTCATAGCAGCAAAATTTGTTCGCGTACAAGGAGAATTACATGTTTATCTTAAGCTAACGCCGAATGGAAAAATACTCTATTCCGCAGGCTTCGACGAGGAGGCTCCACCATCCTTGCGATCAGGATAAAGGGAACGCAAGGATTCGACGGGTACGTCGTGAGCTCACCCGCCATGGCCGCACAAAATGGCTGCTCCACCTTGAAGTCACAGTGCGCCGGCTCGGGGTCATTGGGGGCGACAACCGTTTCTTGATAGGGAATAAGGTCGCCCATCTCCCACACACGGTCGGAATACACTGCGGCTTGCTCCGTCAGATTCAGCACCTCGGCAATCTCGACTGAGCCCGTTGACGAAGGATACCCACTCGTGACGTCGTCAAGGTCGAAGTCGTCGGGAAAATGCGCGAGCCCAAGGCTCAGCGCATTCGCCGCTCCACGACGGAAGGTCGACCGCGTCATGAACTCTACAACCACCGGGGCCTTCTCCAGATAGTGCCAGACTTCAACGAGGTCGCTGGGAATCACCTCCGTGGGCGAGATCTCCTGAAGATACGCCCGGAGGCAGGTCGCTGACAGCGTGGTAGAATCGACCAGAGTGGTGACGCATTGCCGCGCGCCGTACGATTGCGCCTCTTCAGCATATCAGTGATCAGGCCTGCAGCACACAAGCAAATATTAAGGGAATCGCCAGCAAAACAATGCGAGTCGCGCGCCCGGAGATTCGTAGAAGAAACACTCACCAATCAGCGGGTGACAGAGGTCCGTGATGAAATTCTGAAGAGCTGAGAGGTCATTTTGTAGCCCGGCGACAAGCGCGTCCGACACCTTCCGCTCCTCAGCAGCAGAAGAAACGGCCACCTTGGCTCGTCCTTCCGCCGAGCTCGCTTCCACCTTCGCCTCCTTGAGCTCACGCTCCAGTTTGGCGATTCTCTTCTCCGCGAGGCTCAAGGACGACTAAGCAGCCGTCAACTCACTAGCCGGAACAAGGCCCTGGCGAGCCTCCTTCACTGCGGCCGCACTATACTCTGCTTCCACAACAAAACGATTACAAATGTAACAAGTTCGCGACCAGCGCCAAACAAGACAAACACTCACCCGCAGTCGCTCGAATATGCTCGTTCGTATCCGGAACAGCGAGGAGATCCTTTTCCACGTGGTGTTTGGCAGCAAGCCGCTCGGCCGACTCGCGCTGCAAGCCCTGTGCAACGATTACAGCGTCTATGACGAAACTTCCTAAGTGCCTAGCCGCTGAAATTCAGCGACTAGACACTCAAGGACTAGATGATCAAATTTCCTAAGTGCCTAGCCGCTGAAATTCAGCGACTAGCCACTCGGGGACTGGATGACAAAACTTCCTAAGTGCCTAGCCACTGAAATTCAGCGACTAGCCACTCGGGGACTGGATGACAAAACTTCCTAAGTGCATAGCCGCTGAAATTCAGCGACTAGCCACTCGGGGACTCGATGACAAAACTTCCTAAGTGCCTAGCCACTGAAATTCAGTGACCAGCCACTCGGGGACTGGATGACAAAACTTCCTAAGTGCCTAGCCGCTGAAATTCAGCGACTAGACACTCGGGGACTGGATGGCGAAAAACAGTAAGAATCCAACCACTGAAATTCACTGGCCTGATCCTCGGGGACTGGACATACCTAGATGGCGGCACCTAGCATGCCATGAAGTTCCATTGCATCCACTGATGAGAGCACGAGTGGAGTATGCTCGCGACGCTGTTCGACCTCCGTGCCGGCGGCCCCAGGCTGTTGGCTAGATGGCGCCGAGGAACTCACCGTGACGGCCCTCACTACAAAGCAAGGGAACATTGCCACCGCGGCCCCCGCGCCACCCGAAGGCGGCCCAGTCGCCTCAGTCAAGGTCGTGGGGCCTGCCTGCTGCGACTCCGCGTCCTCTATGGCCTTCAGAGCCACGTCCACTGCAATCGGGGTTTCGCTCGGGGCAGCCGCTGGCTCGTCCGAGATCGTGACGACCTCATCGCCTTTTGTCCTCTTGGTGCCTTCAGTAAGAGCCTCAACCTCGTCGCCCTTCCTCTTCTTCGAGGGATCAGCTGGCGCCTCTGCGGCAACCGATGGAACCTTGGACACCAAAGGGTGACCTATTTTCTTCACTCCAGTCCTGCGAGACAACTCCGTCAATAAAACTCGCCAATCGAACATGAACCAAGAAAACAAATGAAAGATTTAGGAATACTCCACTTGGCGACTGGGATAAATCGTAGGCCAGTACGAATACTGGCTGGCTTCTCCAATTCTGGCCCCAGTTTCCGACTGAGGCCCGTCTCGAACACGCTTTGCGCTCAAGACGATGGATTCTTCGAGGATGAGGCCGCGACAGGAGGTCTAGTCGCAATCGCCGTGGGAGCTCCTCCCGGCGGCGAGGCCCCTGCGGCTGGAGCGGCCACCAGCCCGATAACTTGGGCGAACAGCGGCGACAGTGATGCCAACGGCGCCTCATCTTCCACGACGGTCGCACCAGTCGCTGCGGCCACGTGCGCCGATGTTTCTTCGGCTCTGCTGGTAGCATCGGAGCTACTCGTGGACCGAGGCGGAGACGCTAGATTAGCCGGCTTCGTCTTCTTCTTGGGTGGCGGCGACTTCTTCTTCTTTGATGGTGTGGCTTCTGCGGTGACCCAGCATACCACAACATGCTGTAGTACACTATAGTCGTTGACATAATACCAATGAAACACCGTTCACTAGTATTACATCCCTTAGAGTGGTACAACAGAAACACAATAGGTCCAAGACATGACTATAGGTTATAACTCAACTCTTTACACAAGATCCAGAGAACACTCTAGGTTAAAGAGAGAGAAACAATCTTCTTACAAAGAAGAATCAGAAATAAACAACTCAAACACTGTCATACTATTAAGACTAGTATTTTAACTAATGGTCTGGCATTGCTGCTATTGCAATACGCTATAGAAATAGGTTCTATGTCTAGATATTATGTTCCTATCTAATCAGTAACTTCGTCTTCACTTGAGTTGATGTATATGTTGACTTTCTTGACTTTATTGGAGAACTTTAGATTCTGGTGATGATTCCTAGAGCATAACTTTATGTAGACATCGTCTATACTGGCTTCAGAACCTAGCAAGGGTTAAGAAGAAACGTTGCGTACGTGCATACTCAGCAAGTTCACTAGAAAAGGAGTGTTTGATGCACTATATCTGCAGCCACAGACCATAGGTCGTAGGCCATGCAAGTTTTCGTAAACATTTCTTCAAAGGTTGCTTTTATTCTGAAAAGCTATGTCTGTCAGCCTTCATGGGTTTACCAGAACTTTCATGGAGTTCCTTTCCCGCCGCATTCGCAGCTCCTTCCCGGAACAGGGAGTAACAAGTTATAGTTCTTACACTCTGCAGAGGTGCGTTACTTTACCCATGAGAGACCTTAGCCTTGTTGCACAACCAAGTCATGACCTTTTCCATACTTCCTTGGTATGGGGCCTAGTCTAAGATCCAAGCCAATCACTACCCTCTTCGCGACCTCATATGTCTGCATGATCCTTCGGGGCCGGCTCACCTCTGTTAGGCCCTCTCTTGGGAAGGCTAAAACCATGATGAGTTCCCGAAGACTCCATGACCTGGTGTTGCCCTGGCAAGTGCCATATTAAATGGTCCCTCCACTAAACACCATCCATAGATAATCTAGACACCAAAAGTGTGGGGCGTAAGGGTGCCCACCCATATGTTGGATCCACACAAGGAATCACAACATCACGTTAAGGTCGTCTTGCCTCCATACAAGAGGAAATGGATACAGCTGGCTTCTCCGTCCCATTCCAAATCTCATGGTTAACACGTAATATACGGCGCAAGAATCACTGGCGACATTGGTTGTTAAGTCCTAGATATTATGTTCCTTTACCACCATAACTTTCATAGTAAGTTATTACCTCATGGTAATAACCTATAATCACATTATTATGAAAATAGTGTTTTCGAACCTTTTTCAAATGCAGGTGATGTCCACATTGTATTTGTAAAATACTTTACGGAAAATAACCAAAGGACATGAGCAAGTGTGAACTTGCCTTGTGTGATTGCAAGATTATGCACTCACGTTCTTCAAGACAATATAAAAGATCCAATATCTGAAATCAGCATCATTGGTCCGATAAGGACTAATGTTTAAAGAAGCAAGATGCTTTTATGCATAAGTAATGTAATGCAAGTCGATAAAATCGAATCCCGGGGTAACGTTGTTCTAGGGTTTGGATACTGGAAATGGTTACTTTAGAATGTGTTGTCCTTTTTAGATAAGTTTCATACTTGTGTTTCTTATTAAGGCTTGTGAGTGTGTGTGAAACAATATGTAAACATAATGGCATACAACAATAAGATATACTAATGAGATGTGCTATTCAAGCACAGTTTATATGAGAATTATCTTATCTTCAAGTTTAACTTTGCAAATAATGGAATTTATAAGGAACTTAAGTGTTAACAATCCTAAGTATAATAGTAAAGCTTAATGTAATGTGATTATTATTAGTTGTCATATGTTGACTGAAGTGGCAAAACGAATCACTTTTGAAGAAAAGATTCCTCTATTAAGGTTTAAACAATCTTTGTGACTAATCAGAGGTGGTGGATGTTATTTGTGCTTGCTGGAACAGTTTGGACTTGAGATGCTTTACAACTTAATTATAACATATCAAAGCTAACTATAAAGTACATAATAAAGTTTTTAGCATTATACTTAAAGTCTGGTAGACTAAAGTGAACTTTAAAACATAGATGGACTTTTGGTGTAATGCTTATTATACTTATATTGTTCACTTCATAATGTTTATTTAAAATTACTTAATAGTGGTATTACTTTTATTGGGTAGTGGTTTCTTTACATTATAAATGTATAAATGAGTTTATCTCCCTATAAGGGTGTGGTTAAGGTTTGTGAATAAATAAACAATATTATTTTCTACTTATGACTCACTATAGTGTTTTGATTTGTTTATAAACTTGTGGTTAAAGTAAATGAATGGGTTTTATCTCATTATAATTATTCTTGGAGATTTTAGATTTGATAAGGATTCTTTTATAAAATAATCTACATCAATGGTTGAGAGATAATTTAATAAAATTGTATTTAAAGTGTGCTAAATCATTTTGAATGCACACTACCAATATTCAAGACTAATACTATTTATTAGACTCAATTGACTAATTTTTATAATTATTAACAAATTTTATTTACCTTTATATGAATTATTAATTAAGGAAAGGGTTTAAATTCAAGTTGTTGAAGTGTTTGAATTTTTACTTAACTTAAAAGTGGAATATTATATTTTTAACATATAGGTATTATTTTTGTGATCATTTCGGTATGTTACATTTATTTTTGTGATTTACAAATAATAAGATATGATTTTTATTATACTTATTACTTTATAAAGACTTAATAAAAAATAAATATTTCATTGAGTGGTATAATAATGCATGACTAAAGTTTTAAATTATAATTCTTATCTTTCTAAGATTTTTGGTATTTTATTTATATTTTTAACATTTACCTTTATTAAAATATGAATATCAAAGTTTTATTACTTATAAAACCTTTATTAAATAATAATTATTTAAATGGTCAACATAATAATGTTTAATAATAGTTTTAAGTTATAGATTTTATTTTATTTTACAAATTTTCATATATTATACACATTTTTCTGAATTACAAAACAAAAGATATTAAATTTACAAGTTTTACATTAATTTCTGTAATTATTAAAACTTTTATTGCATCATGCTGACATCACTACGACGCCAGCACAGGTACAAAAACATTTCTTACCGAGGCAGGGTCTACCCATTGCAACTGACGATGGGCCCAGGACACGTCTGTGAGACACCTAAGCATAAAGAGGGACCCACCTAGGTTGACCAAGCTAGGTCACACGGCGGAGGTCAACAGATGTTGGCGACCCTATGGTGGCGGCACTACGGCGCATGTGGCGATGCAACCTAGCACGAATCGGAAACTCCTAGTCCTAGGCTACCTAAAAACGACGGCGCGACGTCGTGGGGAGACCGGAAACATCACCGGCGACAACGACAGCGGAACCGGCACAGCGGGGCTCGATGACAGGACGGTATAGAATATGAGAAGGGCCGGGAGAGGGTTCTATCGAACTAGGAGCTTACCCTTGTTGCGATAGGAAGCTCAGCGAGGCTGGAGGAAGGCTCTACCATCAGTAATGGTGACAGCGGTGGTCGTCGGGCTCCGGGGAGATGGAGTCATTGGCATCGATTCCCGGCGCCCTTCTTCAATTCTTTGGACCAGGAGGTTCAAGGGAACTAGGCGAGGCTGTGTGTTTGATCAATGGAGCACGGGGAAGCTCACAGCAGCGGCAATCGATGGTGACCCGGAGTTAAGGTTTCAGTGAGAGGGGAAGAAATCGTGAGGACAGAGAGAGAGCACGCGTGGAATGACCAGGATGAGGATGAGGGCATCGTCATGTCGTCCTTATCCTCGCGGAAGCCTCGGTGGCGGCGGCGCGACGACAGAGCAGCATCGGGCGGTCGTCGGCCCTTCCAGCGAGGTGCTTGACGAGAGGAGGAAGACGACGGATTGGGTGACAAAACGGTATCTGGGCCGGGCTTCTATTGGGCCGGGGTGAAGTGAGTGGGTTGTTTTCTCTGCTGCTCGTGAGTATTAGATAGGTGGAGGAGAAGCGGGTTGTGGGCCAGAACGGACTGATACCCTTTTCCTTATCTTTTTTGTTTTCTGTTTTTAATAATTTGTTTTCAATTCAAACTTCTTCAAGGTTTTAAATACCATAATTGTTGTATAATATTTTAAATATTCCAAAGATAACTATACTGATTGATTACTCTAATCATATTGATATTTTTCAATGCTCACAATTATATCAAAAAAAATTATTGAATGGAATAAATAAGAATTAGGGTTTTAGGGTTTTGTTTCTAGATTTGTATTTTAATATTTGATTTGAACTTTTCTTTAAGGAATTTATTTGCTGAATATTTGCAGCAACAATAAAGTTATTATAAATCAATTTGTGAACTTTTATTATATAAAAATTTATTTCTTTATTCTGTTGATATAGATCCTTATAATATTTGGGTAAGGAACTTTGTTGTCAATTTTCTTTCCATAATAAACCATGAATTTACTAAATTATCTTTCCTTATTTATTTATAAAACTTAGTTCTAGTTAATTTATAATTTGAAAGGAAATATATAATTATGGTGATCCTTTTCTTATTATATGATATATAAAGTTCTAGGGAATTAATAGGGTTAATATTATTTTCATGAATCTAGTGAACACCAAGGTTTATATTTTGTTATAACTAACATAAGAGTTAGGGTGTGAATTGTAATTGCTTACCCTAGGGTCTAGGGTTCTTAATATACTTATATTCTTCTGTTGATGTGAATAAAGATTAATGGCTAAGACAGATTGTTTTTATGTTTGTGATCTTGAATGATATCACCATTTAAATTCAAATAGTGGGATTGTTTTCTAGGCTAACTTATGAGACATAATTGATAAAGATAGTTCTTAAGCACCTAGGATAATGATGGTTGTGAATGTCCAAGATGTGCTGAAGTGATTTGATATAGGAAAATATGCCTATGAAGCTTTGTGTAAATAAGATGACAGATCAATCAGGTGAAATGGATACTCTGTTTGGTTAGAGATTTAAGTTTTAGATTTGATCCAGAATTTCTATCTCTCATACTTCAATAATCCTGGACTTCTAATTAAGGAATTCCTTTCCTAGATATACTACTTCTTCCTATCCCTCATCATGTGTTAACATGAGGAGCTTTACTTCACAAGAATATTCTATCCACCTTTTATTCTTCTAGTTCCATTTATAATTACAATGAGCTTGACACTGAAGCTTTCATAATCTTCTCATATCTATACTTGGTTATATCAAACTACTCTACTACTGATAACCTCCCATTTAACAATTGTTTTACAGTTACTTCCATTCATGCTCTTCCCTTATCATCCTTCACTAATATCATTTCAATAGATGTATACATCAAATCCTACTTCAACTCAAGTGCTTAGTATTTCCAAAGAGGAAAAGACTACTTCTTTAATTCAATGGTGCACTAACATCATTCTTAATCTTACTATCTTATATATACTTCACTCTAGTATCTTATACTCTAAACTCACATTATATTAATATGGCTTGTCATGGCTCACCTAGGATGACATATCTAAACTAGGTTCCAATCATGTTCTATCCACCAGTGTCACTTATACATGATATAAGCATACAATCTTGGTGACTAAAGCATGATCATTATAATTCTTTGATTCTTTAGGGTTAGGTTAAGAATTGGTGAATCGATAGTTGATTAATCAACATTGATGAACAACAGATTTTAGAATAAGATTCAATAGAGATGATAAGGATTGATATGGAAAGAAAGATATATGGTGAATGATCTTGACTTGGTTTCTTTCCTACTCAATACAACTAAGAGTTAGGGTTGTATTACCATGATACTTATGGTATAAGTAGATGAGATTAAGATAGATCAAGATTTAGTTGTTGCATTCCTATTACTTAAGTTATGTTTATAACTTGGTATCCGTGAGTTGTGTAATGAATACTAGGATATGATCACCTAAGGATCAAATATAATCCATTAAGTCATGTATTAGGGTTTTAACTTTTATTACATTTGATCTATCCTTAGGTCAAATCCCCCTTACCCAAAATAAGGTTTTAACAAAGGTCATATTGAAACTTATCGCAGTCAACTTGATGATCTACTTCAATTCCATCAAGTTAAGAGAAGCTTCAATCACTTTGACAAGTTTTTATTTAAAAGCGCGAAAATATTCGGATTTTCTATGCATGAATACAATGCACACATCTGGGTTAATCTTATTTCTAAGCTCTAATGTTGGGATGTTACATACTCTCCCCCTTAAAATAAACTTCGTCCTCAAAGTTCGCATATTCTCACGTTTCAGAGTAAGGAATTGTCTTGCATTGATTATGATAGGTCTCCACTCCATGGTAACCTCAATGGGAATAATTGTAATATCCCATATCCAAATCTTTTCCTTGAATCCTCATCATGCTCAACAATGTTTAACTTGGTGTCTCCAATACTCCAAATTCTTTTTACTTTAGTCCCTTAGGGATATATCCTTATTACAAAATCCTCAATCTAGGTCTTTTCTTTAGTTCCTTAACCTAATTAGGTATCCTAATTCAACTTCTTTACTTGATCATCGAACTTCCCTACTATATTATGTAAGGTCTAGGAAGTCTCACTAAAACAGGTTTTAAACTTTATTAGTCAATAGTGTGGTCAAAAGACTAATCTTTGCTTTGTCATTGTATGAATTGTACTGGTAATCCTTCCAAATATTGGTTTTGAACACATTTAGTCCAAACCCATTGGAATTTATTATTTCTCTACACATGTCCAATTGTATGTGCTATGTTACCTCTTAAGGATCACTTAAGAATTGTTTCTTTTAGAATTAGTTTTTTAGGACTATTCTATTTTATTACTTCGAGCTTTTACCTTATTAGGCTTTTAGACCATCTTTTGTTATTATCTTAAGTACTTTTATAAGAATGACTTCCTTTTAACCTTATGAAAATAAGGCTTGCTATTGTTGTAGGTTAGTACTTCTCCATCCTTTATTCGGAAAGTCAGATAATAATACCTTCATTTCTAAGGTTTACTCTCCCCCTTAGGATTTACTAATGGTCTTCAAACTATCTATATAGTATTTCTTAATTTTATAAATAGAATATTGGTCCCTATCCAGCTTATACTCTGCCTAATTAGGAGCTGATGAAAGATTGTACGGTGTATCCACACATTTGTGGATCTCCAAAGTGAATCTTTCAGCATTAATTGTCTTTCGTACTATTTGGACATTTTCACTTTGATAGGTCAAGTTTCACGAAGAGTCTCAAAAGACGGTCGCTTTCAATTTTTATACTCCTTTGTGTCTTACTTATCTTAGGCCAAATTTTATGCTCTTTATGCAACTTCTAAGAAGATTTGGTTAACTAAGTTAACCAAATACCAGCTGTGGACAATTACCAACTGTGGATCAGAATACCGACTATGGATCAAGTACCAGCTGCGGATATTTACCAGCTATGAACCATCCTAGGGTGTATGTATTACCCTTTAGTTTCTAGCATCCTTATGGCATTCTCTCTGAATTGTCAGAACTTGAATACCATTATGGTTCCAAAACTACTTTGCACTTATTCATGGTGCCTCCATGAACTTGGTACAATTATTTTATTAACTTCTTAGCAACATTACTTACTTTGATTGAACCTTAAGTTTATTACTTCTTGTTGCACCATACATCTTCTACATTAATTTTCCTTCTTATTGCTCTTTAGCAATCATCAAAACTTGGTTCAACCTTCAAATTGTGTTGATACTCCTTACACTTGGCTTCATTCTTCATGTAAGTCTTCATATTAGTCTTTGAAAATTGTCACTCCCTTACACGAATTCCCGTTTCTATCTAGGACTATAACATCAAGTAATAACTAGATGTTGCAACATGCATTTGCACACCAAGTCAAACTTCATGTACAAATCTAGTCAATCAAGAAGATCCAAGAAAAACAAATAAATCCAAAAGTGGTACATATAACACACAATTCTCTAATCCCGGGATATAGTAGTTGAGTATAATATCTCTAGAATTCAGGATTAGTTATGTAGTATATGACACCTCCTCATATAGGTTTACATTGTGATACTTAGCACATAGACTCAAACTATTCTTTATCTCAATATTTACCCAAATTGCTCAAGTGCAACAAGATAATATTAAGAAAAGTGGTCTCAATTGGGTTTTGACAAACCTTTGGTCTCACCTTTGGAATGATTAACTATGTTCAACTTTTCTTTATTAGCCAACTAACCTCACATGATCTCTCCAAATGACTAATCAGATTCTATTTGCTAACTTAAACCAAAGATTATTAGAACTTTTTAGCACCCATGACTTCTATCATAACTATACCATGTAATTTTCATACTTCTACTCCAAGATAAATCACTAAGTACTTGTCATACTTACACCTACATCATGGTTTCAGAGCTAATCTCACCATGATCTATTTATGTCTACCTATACATCATGATTTAAGAGCTACTCACCTCATGATGACTTTACTTCTTACTGTACTGTCATTCAGTCTTGACCTAATTTCACTTCATCACGTAGAATTTCTCAAGTGAATCCCACATGATTACTACTCAATACATCAACATTTATCCTAATGATATTCATCATGTTGTCTTTGGTTATCAACTGACACTAAGATTTTACTATTCTTACTTAAATTCTCGGATTAGGATGCACCATTAAGACTACTTTAATTGATGTCTTACACTTTCCTACAGTATCTTGGTGGTTTATGTCTCCCTCGGAAGATACTAAAGAGCACTATACTTGAGAAAAGATAAATAATTACTCCTAAGAAAGACTGACTTAAGCATGTGACTTAGGTGTGACAGGGTTATCCTCAAGTGGATACTCATCACAAGTCATAAGATCATTTGGTTTAGATAAGATGGCTCCTATAGTCACTATCCAACCTACAGATCTTCCTAAAAGGGTTTCAATCCTAAGGTCAAAGCATATGCTCTGATACCAACTACGGTGACCGAGCATACCACTGCATGATGTAGTACACTATAGTCGTTGACATAACACCAATGAAACACCGTTCACTAGTATTACATCCCTCAGAGTGGTACAGAAACACAGCAGGTCCAAGACATGACTATAAGTTAGAACTCAACTCTTTACACAAGATCCATAGAACACTCTAGGTTAAAGAGAGAGAAAGAATCTTCTTACAAAGAAGAATCAGAAATAAACAACTCAAACACTGTCATACTATTAAGACTAGTATTTTAACTAATGGTCTGGCATTGCTGCTATTGCAATACGCTATAGAAATAGGTTCTATGTCTAGATATTATGTTCCTATCTAATCAGTAACTTCGTCTTCACTTGAGTTGATGTATATGTTGACTTTCTTGACTTCATTGGAGAACTTTAGATTCTGCTGATGATTCCTAGAGCATAACTTTATGTAGACATCGTCTATACTGGCTTCAGAACCTAGCAAGGGTTAAGAAGATACGTTGAGTACGTGCCTACTCAGCAAGTTCACTAGAAAAGGAGTGTTTGATGCACTATATCTGCAGCCACAGACCATAGGTCGTAGGCCATGCAAGTTTTCGTAAACATTTCTTCAAAGGTTGCTTTTATTCTGAAAAGCTATGTCCGTCAGCCTTCACGGGTTTACCAGAACTTTCATGGAGTTCCTTTCCCGCCGCGTTCGCAGCTCCTTCCCGGAACAGGGAGTAACAAGTTACAGTTCTTACACTCTGCAGAGGTGCGTTACTTTACCCATGAGAGACCTTAGCCTTGTTGCACAACCAAGTCATGACCTTGTCCATACTTCCTTGGTATGGGGCCCAGTCTAAGATCCAAGCCAATCACTACCCTCTCCGCGACCTCATATGTCTGCATGATCCTTCTGGGCCGGCTCACCTCCGTTAGGCCCTCTCTTGGGAAGGCTAAAACCATGATGAGTTCCCGAAGACTCCATGACCTGGTGTTGCCCTGACAAGTGCCATATTAAATGGTCCCTCCACTAAACACCATCCATAGATAATCTAGACACCAACAGTGTGGGGCGTAAGGGTGCCCACCCATATGTTGGATCCACACAAGGAATCACAACATCACGTTAAGGTCGTCTTGCCTCCATACAAGAGGAAATGGATACAGCTGGCTTCTCCGTCCCATTCCAAATCTCATGGTTAACACGTAATATACGGCGCAAGAATCACTGGCGATATTGGTTGTTAAGTCCTAGATATTATGTTCCTTTACCACCGTAACTTTCATAGTAAGTTATTACCTCATGGTAATAACCTATAATCACATTATTATGAAAATAGTGTTTTCGAACCTTTTTCAAATGCAGGTGATGTCCACATTGTATTTGTAAAATACTTTACAGAAAATAACCAAAGGACATGAGGAAGTGTGAACTTGCCTTGTGTGATTGCAAGATTATGCACTCACGGTCTACAAGACAATATAAAAGATCCAATATCTGAAATCAGCATCATTGGTTCGGTAAGGACTAATGTTTAAAGAAGCAAGATGCTTTTATGCATAAGTAATATAATGCAAGTTGATAAACTCGAATCCCGGGGTAACGTTGTTCTAGGGTTTGGATACTGGAAATGGTTACTTTATAATGTGTTGTCCTTTTTAGATAAGTTTTATACTTGTGTTTCTTATTAAGGCTTGTGAGTGTGTGTGAAACAATATGTAAACATAATGGCATACAACAATAAGATATACTAATGAGATGTGCTATTCAAGGACTGCTTATATGAGAATTATCTTATCTTCAAGTTTAACTTTGCAAATAATGGCATTTATAAGGAACTTAAGTGTTATCAATCCTAAGTATAATAGTAAAGCTTAATGTAATGTGATTATTATTAGTTGTCATATGTTGACTGAAGTGGCAAAACGAATCACTTTTGAAGAAAAGATTCCTCTATTAAGGTTTAAACAATCTTTGTGGCTAATCAGAAGTGGTGGATGTTATTTGTGCTTGCTGGAACAGTTTGGACTTGAGATGCTTTACAACTTAATTATAACATATCAAAGTTAACTATAAAGTACATAATAAAGTTTTTAGCATTATACTTAAAGTCTGGTAGACTAAAGTTAACTTTAAAACATAGATGGACTTTTGGTGTAATGCTTATTATACTTATACCTTGTTCACTTCATAATGTTTCTTTAAAATTACTTAATAATGGTATTACTTTTATTGGGTAGTGGTTTCTTTACATTATAAATGTATAAAGGAGTTTATCTCCCTATAAGGGTGTGGTTAAGGTTTGTGAATAAATAAACAATATTATTTTCTACCTATGACTCACTATAGTGTTTTAATTTGTTTATAAACTTGTGGTTAAAGTAACGGAATGGGTTTTATCTCATTCTAATTATTCTTGGAGATTTTAGATTGGATAAGGATTCTTTTATAAAATAATCTACATCAATGGTTGAGAGATAATTTAATAAAATTGTATTTAAAGTGTGTTAAATCATTTTGAATGCACACTACCAATATTTAAGACTAATACTATTTATTAGACTCAATTGACAAATTTTTAGAATTATTAACAAACTTTATTTACCTTTATATGAATTATTAATTAAGGAAAGGGTATAATTCAAGTTGTTAAAGTGTTTGAATTTTTATTTAACTTAAAAGTGGAATATTATATTTTTAACATATAGGTATTATTTTTGTGATCATTTTGGTATGTTACATTTATTTTTGTGATTTATAAATAATAAGATATGATTTTTATTATACTTATTACTTTATAAAGACTTAATAAAAAATAAATATTTAATTGAGTGGAATAATAATGCATGATTAAAGTTTTAAATTATAATTCTTATCTTTATAAGATTTTTGGTATTTTATTTATATTTTTAACATTTACCATTATTAAAATATGAATATCAAAGTTGTATTACTTATAAAACCTTTATTAAATAATAATTATTTAAATGGTTAACATAATAATGTTTAATAATAGTTTTAAGTTATAGATTTTATTTTTTTACAATTTTTCACATATTATACATATTTTTCTGAATTACAAAACAAAAGATATTAAATTTACAAGTTTTACATTAATTTTTGTAATTATTAAATTTTTTATTGCATCGTGCTGACATCACTACGACGCCAGCACAAGTACAAAAACATTTCTTACCGAGGCAGGGTCTACCCACTGCAACTGACGATGGGCCCAGGACACGTCAGTGAGACACCTAAGCATAAAGAGGGACCCACCTAGGTTAACCAAGCTTGGTCACACGGCAGAGGTCAACAGACGCCGGCGACCCTACGGTGGCGGCGCTACGGCGCATGTGGCGATGCAACCCAGCACGAATCGGAAACTCCTAGTCCTAGGCTACCTAAAAACGGCGGCGCGATGTCCTGGGGAGACCGGAAACATCACCGGCGACGACGACAGCGGAACCGACACGGCGGCGCTCGGTGACAGGACGATATAGAATACAAGGAGGGTCGAGAGAGGGTTCTCTCGAACCAGGAGCTTACCCTTGTTGCGATAGGAAGCTCAGCGAGGCCGAAGGAAGGCTCTAGCATCAGTAATGGTGACGGCGGTGGTCGTCGGGCTCCGGGGAGATGGAGTCATTGGCGTCGATTCCCGGCGCCCTTCTTCAATTCTTTGGACCAGGAGGTTCAAGGGAACTAGGCGAGGCTGTGTGTTTGATCAATGGAGCATGGGGAAGCTCACAGCGGCGGCAATCGACGGTGACCCGGAGTTAGGGTTTTAGTGAGAGGGGAAGAAATCGGGAGGACAGAGAGAGAGAGAGCACGCGTGGAATGACCAGGATGAGGATGAGGGCTTCGTCGTGTCGTCCTTATCCTCGCGGAAGCCTCGGTGGCGGCGACGCGACGACGGAGCAGCATCGGGCGGTCGCCGGCCCTTCCAGCGAGGTGCTTGACGAGAGGAGGAAGACGACGGATTGGGTGACAAAACGGTATCTGGGCCAGGCTTCTATTGGGCCGGGGTGAAGTGAGTGGGTTGTTTTCTCTGCTGCTCGTGAGCATTAGATAGGTGGAGGAGAAGCGGGCTGTGGGCTAGAACGGACTGATACCCTTTTCCAAAAATTTGTTTAGAGATTTAGAATTTTTAGGTGCGGACAGGCCCTCGAAAAATTACAAAAAAAGTTCTAAATTCAAAATTTGTTGACTAGTCTGCTTTGCAGATAGCTCCCATCGGTCAGAAATAATGTTAAAATGCTATAATTAGTTTGGTTTGCGAAACGGTGTGTCTCAAAATTGGTATTAACCCATAAAAATTACTGAAATTGGTACTGACTGTCCAAGATCGTGGTAGTTTTATCCGATTTACTCGCATTGGGAAGATGGGCTGGTTCTGCCTCGGGTCTCGGCTCTCTGTCACTGCCGATATAAAAGACACCTCCCGACCTTGCCGAAATCCACAAATTCCAGATCGAATCGAACCGAATCTATTTCCGTTTTCCTCGTCCCTCTGTCAGCCAGCCTGGCGTAACTGCCTCCACGCCGCAGCCCAACAACCCGGTGGCCATGGAGGCGAACGGCGGAGGCGGAGGGCTGGAGGACGAGGGAGACCACGCGCTGGCGAACGGGGGAGGCCAAGCCCCAGCCATGGAGGCGGGCGCAGCTGTCGGGATTGGGGGATTGCAAGTCATGGTGGCGCCCGATGGAGTGGTCCCTGCTCAGGTGGTCCTTGGCGCCCTCTACCGGGTCTTCCTCTGCTTGCCGGCCCAGGAGATCTCCCGCTGCCGCAGGGTCTGCAGGCTGTGGCGCGACATCACTGCCACGGAGGCCTTCCGCCACGAGCACCACCACCACCACTACCGGACGCCCATGCCGCTCTTCTTCTTCCAGGGCCCCGGTCCCTTCGACCTCCGCGCCGTCGACATCCGCGACCGCGTGTCCCGGCCGGTCATCCGCTACCCCAGCCACCACGAGGTGTTGAGGATCCACGGATCCTGCGCCGGCATCCTCCTCCTCTCCTCCGGTGACAGGCTCTACGCATGCAACCCTTGCACGCGCCGCTGGGTGCACCTCCCGCCGCTCCACGTCAACCACCGCATCATCGGCTTCTATGCGGATCACTTCTTCGGAAATTTCGGGTGCCAGGTGCTGTACCACGACTGCCAGGAGCCTGATTGCAAGTACTGGATCTACGAACTAGGCCCCGCCGCGGCGGTGAGGTCCATTGGACGTCCGGGCCCCGGGGACGACATCCTGCTTGATCTTGTGCTAGCCAACGGGATTGCTCCTTCTTACATGACCCCGCCCGTCTACGTCCTCGGCTGCCTGCACTGGCCGCCGCGGGCTTCCCGGGACAACATCAACTGCGACATACTCAGGTTCAACGCGGCCGAAGAGTCCTTCGCCTTCATTCCGCCTCCAGGAAACCAAGTGGACGGCATCGTCGTGGGTGACCAGCTGTTCGAGATCGACCAACACCTCGCCATGGCCGTCCTCGGCTCCCCGGCAAGAGTCGATGTCTGGGTCCGAAGCAACATTACCGAGCTCTGGATCTTCCGGTACAGCATCCATCTGCCGATGTATGAGATCAA
Organism: Avena sativa; assembly: GCA_916181665.1. Classification (NCBI taxonomy): domain Eukaryota; kingdom Viridiplantae; phylum Streptophyta; class Magnoliopsida; order Poales; family Poaceae; genus Avena; species Avena sativa. Next base: position 260,132,839 of record OV702284.1, on the reverse strand, counting down.
CATTAACGGCGGCTACAATTTCTCTTTCCGCTTAACCGCAGGCCTCTTGGCCGTGGCCCACAACCAAAATGCCGTGGTGCAGTGCCCGGGCATCCTGCTGCAGTGCAACGCCCTGGGGGATGTGCTCCGGCATTACCAGCTTCCTAACCACCGGACCTTCCTCTACAGACACGCAATCCAAGAAAGCCTGCTTCTACATCCCACCATTCTCCCGATGCAGGACACAGATGCTGTTGACGGTGACCCGCCTTTCTTCAGGAACCAGTGAACCTGATGCCCAAATTCCTAGTGGGTGTAGCTCAAAATTTCACTTGTTGCTTTTGTCCAATTCAATTCAAAACTGGTGTTTGATCATCAAGTAGTATACTAGGATAATAAGCAAAAGCTTGTGGTTACTTTCTCAGGTATATCTGTGTGTTTGTGATTACTTTCTCAGCTTAGGAAACTCAAATAACTGAGGAGCTGCTTGTGGTAATCTCTCCATTCAATTCGTAACTGAACGGTGTTCTTTGTTACCTATGAGATGGCTTCAATTGTGGATGAATAATATCAGGAATGGCAAATTTTGTTCAGTCATGTCGGCCTTATTATGGTACGTATCATGCACCGATTGGAACTAAGTCGATGTTATCATCTAGTAGCTTCCACAAGTCATGCTTCACCTGCAAACGTGTAGTGGATGTATGTTCAAGTTTCTGAAGAATTAAACAGACTCTTTCACCTTCTAATTACACAACCATAAACACGATTATACAAAACGAACAATGTATATCACCTAGCCGTACTTGTCCTGATAAAGATACAGGAGAACTCAATGCACGTCGTCAGCCTCAGTTGCTCTACTTGAATTCACCTTCACTTTCTATGAAAACAGATGATCAAAGGTATATTCTTAATCAGGTAATGAACCATGCATGTTTATCTTAATTCATAAGTTATATAGTCAAAACAAACTACCCAGAAACATATACTCCGTAACGAGCAGTTCATTCAAGAAAAAAGTTGAAAAGGAGACTTCTATGATGTGGAACAAATTATATTCCTCGGTGTTGTGATTTAAAGATCCACTTTTGACATATCAAATTGGCTAGTGTTCAAAAGTTTATTGAGAAAACAAGTGAAGTTTTGCTATTTCATCAAGACACCAGCTTGTGTCTTCAGATCTTTTAGACAGTCAAACCTGTATCAACAGAAAGTCATCAAACACCGCATCTGTGTTGTATCTTGGAGAGCAAATAAGGGTGACCAAACAGAAATGATAGCTAAAAGGACACATCTGAAAAATTGCTTCAGTGCTGCAGCTGCATCTGGCCATAATCTGGGAGTATATAATCAGAATATATATGCAGGGCCATAATCAGGAGTATACACTGTCATTACGAATTGAAGGTCTAGCATTTCATTACAAATCCTATTCAGACAGCATATACAGTTTGCCATGTGAAACTTTCCGAATTTAAACTAAGCTGCTTTTACTTGAAGCCAGAACATGGCGCACATCCACTTCAGTCTTTATGAATTTGTTAGAATAAAAATACGGAGACCAATCAAGTATACGTTTGAGTGCAATTCCTCATCTGGAATTCAGACCGAGTTGAATGACTGCTAACGAACAGCCTGCTGGCCATGCTCGATGCCAAGAAGAAACAGAGGTCGAACAAGGAAATACCAATTTGCACAACCGAATCCAGACAGCTATCTTTTTCTATTCTATCAGCCGGAGCTGCAGCCCACTGTGTCATTTGCAGAGCTGAGGTCCACAACGCCACGGCTTACTTTCATTGTAAGTAGGAGCCTCCACCAACTCCTCACATCATTCAGGAGCCAAACCATTTCCAAGACAGACACCAAAGCAAACAGAATTAGGACGCGGGCAGAAGAACAAGAACTACCAAAAAAAAACTTCCGAGTGCCAACATACGCCTAGCCAGCCAACAAAATCCCAGATTACAGCTGAAACCCCATTGAAGCGACCTAACTTTGGTGAATCAAATATCAAGTTTGTAATCCCGGATGCCCCGCTAGCACCCTGAAATCGGTTCTCAGATGCAGCACACCATCGATGAAGAGGCTGTCGTCATGCTTGAAAGTCGACCATTCAACCCAAAAAGATCAGGACATCCCCCAATCCAAGCACCGATGATTTTTTTACAGATGTTTATGTTTTACATAAAAAAACATGTGTTTCTTCTCCCCCTGCAGGCTGAAGCGCATGCAATGTATTTGGCAGTGGAATTTGCAGCAGAGATGTACTTGTTCAAAACCGTGTTCTTTACAGATAACATCAATCTGGAAAATGTTGTTGCTTCTGCGGGAGCTAGAGATCATGCCATGCTTTCGGAAATTAGAAGACAAGTTATTCATATTTAGAATCTGACCTCTCCTTTGGAAGCCACAATCTACCACATAAAAGGAGAAACCAATGGTGTAGCCCACAATTGTGCAAAGCAGGTGAGGCTTTTTCATAGATCCTTGCCTACCAGTTCTTGTAGAAACAGCTCATAGCAACATTTCCAGTCCAGTTCTTGCTGCAATTTCTAAAATTCAGCACCTGGATTATGTATTTCATGATGTAAAATGCTTTTGAGTTGAATGAAAATTACGGTGCTCAGCATCCTTCTCCGCGGAAAAAAAAGCACCGATGAATGTACCCTTCTGCTTTGAAATGCACACAAATTCTGACATTCTGGGGCACTTCAAAGTGCCCCTATACGGAATCAAAATGCCTCTAAATACCTTTAGAGGCACTTTAAAATATGACACTAATACTCATGTCGGCAAAAGTTTTAGGGACACTTTAATCAAAATGCCCTAAAAAACTTTAGGAACACTAAGAGAAATGCCTAAATGCCCTAAAGATAGAGTATCATTTAGAGTTAATTTTTTTAGGAGCAAAAACTGGATGGTTGTCTTTTTGTCGCTGAATAATAGAGAGGCGCGCGTTGTGCTGCTTTCATTTCGCCGAAGGTGCGCTCCGTTGGACTGGATCAACACAAGCCCATTTAAGGTGGCACGGTTTCCGTCGAATGTTTCCGGCGAGCAAGCCGCGTTTTCGCGCATCGTACCTGGTTGGTTGGTTTGATTTGGTTAGCGTATATAAGTAGGTCGATCTGCCAATCGATTACCGATGTGGGACTATTTGAGATCATGCCCGCTGCGTGCGCTGATCCTCTGAAAGTCGGCGCGCGTACACGGTACACTACCCATGCAATCCCCTATACGTACAGCCATGAGCCATGTATTTACTTGGATTTTTGGTGTTGGGTACGAACCTTTTGCATGCGCTAGCAGCCACGTGAACCTGGCTCATCACCTACAATCGGTAAATCAAAGAGCAGACATATAAACCTATGTTGTAGATCTTTCTCTTATTTTAAGGTCTTCTTCTATATGTACTACACCAAAGTATTAATATTTTTTTCTACTTGAGCTCCCGTCCATTCACAAGTGGAACAAAGAAAAATCGACCAGTTACAAAATGGAACAAATTACGAGTATAAAAGAGTAACAAAAATTTAGATCGTGAGTATAAAAGAGGGATGCGGCTAGCGAGCCCTCGAGAGCTCGTTTGCGTGTCCTAGCCCCTCGCCAGAAAAGGAAAGCCCCCCAGTCCCACTCGTGTACCTTTTCAGGAAAGCTAGCCGTTTCAGGAAAACTAGCAATAAACTAGTACCTCATGCGAAAAGCATGTCCACCCTTCTAATCCTAGAGAGCAAAATATCTACTCGTCCAGCAGTCAAGCTGCTTGTTCTAGTAATAAGTATTTAACAAGTTCTTCTTCCTCCTCCAGATCTGGATCTTAGGATTGGACTCGAGGCTACAACTTATCATATCCTTCCTCACGTTCCCCCAGCCACTTCTACCCATGAAATTCCCCCTCTATGGACAAAAAAAGCTGGTTACGTTGTAGATCTCTTGAAGAATAACAATTAGAACATGAAATAAACTAGAAAAATATCCCAGGAACAAATTAGGCAAATTTACATAAAAAATAACCGTGAAACTTGTAGCCCTGCAAACACAGTTCTTCCTCATAGTAATAAAACCAAAAGGATTCATCAAGAAAAATCCCATTCTAGCAACTTATATATTCCTAGGACAACAATGACCAAAAAAATGTATACGACACCACCTATATACAGCAAGTAGGATCTCGGGAACCAGAAAAAGGACCTACATGGTTATAACATAGACCTGGGAGTCCAACATCTTTTTGTAGATACCCACCATGCAAGTAACAAAATAAGAGCCATCAACAACTTAGATCATGCAATAACTGGTTAGGGGAAATCCCAGGTTCAAGTAAACCATGCAAACACAACTATATGTGAGTTAAAGAGGATCAGTATGCAACTTGGACTAACATGTCTAATCAACGTATTAAGAGGATTTACCCACAAAAAAAACTTAATTAAGTGGCATAAGCAACTTAGTTCCATGGCACATATCAGCACGACGATCGGATCAAATTTGCTCCCTCACTAGGTCAAAGAGGCTATTTTAAAATAAACTTGTAGGGCAGCATCTGAATGTGCCACGCGTCGATGACCCCGGTGCCCTGGTGCTGGCCTTCATCCATGGCCCGCATCTCGCTCTTCCATAGCTTGCTCAACAGCTGCATGCACACCCAGTCCGTGAGCACGTCCATGTCCATGGCAAATCCGAAGAGTTACCAATGTAGCAGCTTCAGGACCGAGAGCCTCTCCGGCGATGGCATAGCCACAGTGGCCTGCAGGTAGTCCCCATCTTGGTAACCGGAAAATACCAGGCAACCAGAAGACGAAAACTTAGTTCGTAAGGATGAAACGCAACTTACCAAGTGGTGGTAACCAACTTGAGTGAAATGCGAAAACAACTTAACAACTTGACTAAAGCAACTTGGATCTAGAAATGTGTGGATCTATAAATCTATACTTAAGATATTTCATTATCTCCTTATCTAAACAAACACACCCATTAGATTGAGTACCACTATAGTAATTGTGTTTCCCCTTGGTCCAATGAGTTTGAGGTGAATACAAATATCACGTAAATAACTTAATAATCTGAACCTATATAATTGAAAACCTATGTGTTTAAGAGTTGGCACGGGTTTGTCTGTTGGGAGCAACTTAATTGAATCATACTAACCATCATTCGGTAGTTTGGAGTTACTTCTCATTTATCTTGTATGCCTTGGGTTTTGTGAAATTTCATTCAGTATTCCCACTTATGCATGACATAACAAAAAAAGGAATTCATCTAGTAGGAAACTACATTTCCATTCAATATTTCACTGTTGCAATCTACAACAAATCAAGTAGAGATAAAACCCAAAAGAGCAATCATGTTCATGATAAATTGCAACTTTCCTACACCCTAAAAGTGACTTGGTGATATGAAACCTACAACTTAGTTAGATCCACAACACAAGGAGAAGTACAAATAGTGCACGAATAACCCTAGAAACAGTAGGCGTGATCTAAACATGCACCAACCTCAACATCAATAAAATGGAACCAAAACCTCAATCAACAAAGTGGAACCAAAACATTAACCTAGATGTACCTAAAAATCAACTAGGTAATCTAGTAACCACAACTTAGTGCCTCACAAACTGCAACTTACCTGCACCCGAAAAGCGACCAGGTCATCTTAAACCTACAACAACCCCAACAACAACATAGTGAAACCAAACACCAACTTAGTTGTACCCAAAAAGCAACTATATAATCTGGTAATCACAACTTAGCGCATGAGAAATTGTAACTTACCAGCACCTGAAAAGCGACTAGGTGATATTAATTCCACGATTTAGTTAGATCAACAACCCCATTAGTGTGCAAATAACATACAAATTCTCCCTAGAAGTAGAGGTGATCCTAAACCTACTAGTCTTAGCAGCAACTTAGTGGAACCAAAATAGCAACTTAGCTACACTTCAAAATAAACTAAGTTATCATGTAATTACAACTTAGTGAAACCCACAAACGTAGGTGCCTTCAAATACACACACAAAAACACCTATGTACTTGGATCACTCTAGCAAAACATCAGGATAATCTTAAAACCTAACAACTAAAGTTGCAGGGCAGCTGCCACTCACCTCGACCATGAAGCACCAAGGCATGCAATTTACCAAAAATCATGCAACAAGTTAATAATGAAAAAATAGGAGCTTAGTTAAATTTGCTAAGAAACTTTAAAAAAACCCTAAAAAAGTTGGTTAGCCATGGCACAAAGAACACAACCTAGCTTAGATGGACCACTTGATAAATAACTCTAAGTGACTTATTGATGCTATGAGCCTAATAGAATGGTTGCCCCGATCATATGGGTACATAGAAAAGTCTAGCCCCTCTCCTACTCAAATATTGATGTTAATCAACATACAAAAAGGTACTGATTGCAATCTGAAAATAGCTTAACTACGGCGACAAGAAAACTTAATTGCGAAAAAAGGAAAAGTGAATCAAAGCAAAACAATCCCCTACACAAAAACATAATGCAACTTAGGCTAATCTGGCAAATCAACTTAATTATATGATGAAAGCAACTTAACTACCGTGAAAAAAACTGAAATGGGGAAAATGGACAGTGAATCAAAGCAAACAAATCCCCCTACAAAAAATAAAAAAGCAACTTAGCTAATCTGGCTAATTAACTTAATTAGAATCAGTATACAACTGATGGGATGACAAAAATTAACTCGGTTTAAAATCATTGGTGTACAACTCAGTTCAAATAACTAAGCATCTGCATGAAGCACATACATATAAAACCACTAGTGGATATCAGTATTGTTAGGCTATTTTACACAAGTGTAAGGAAACTTAACATACGCTAGTAGTATGTGCTAAGATCTTTGTTTAATCATCCTTTACACCCCAAAATAGTACCCCACCCCCTCCATCTGAGAATTGGTGTATCGACATTTTAATTCGGAAGTGAGATTGCAATAAAATCTACTAAACAATCTATAGCAGGAAACTGCAGACCACTCCATTGTAGGAAACTTCAAACAATTAACCAGGATACAAAAAGCAACTTAATCAGGTTATGGTCGTCAAGATCATAACAAAATCACCTTGCTCGCTGCCCTTATTTGTCGCTCCTATTCCACGCAACTCTTCACAATGCTCATGAACAAGCATCCAACATACATGTTTGCTTAGGCATGTGAAGAGAAAAACCATTTATCATTGCTCGTCGAACAAGTTGGCAAGAATATAAGAACACCAATGACGTATCAACAAATAATCTAAACCAAATATGCAGTTTCTGTTGGGGTTCATAGCATGGAAAACAAAAAAATTCTATCGCATGCACACAAACAAGCCAAGATCTATCTACTAGATTGTAGCAATAAGTCGATTAGAGTACTCACCCTCGAAGATTCCAAAGCGGTTAACTAGATAAGATTCTCGTGGGTGATGTAGTCGTACACTTGCCGATCTCAAGATCGCGTAGACGATCCTTACGGAGCTGCGTTCTGGCAGCGTTTCCGCAGTCGGTCACACGTTCGGTACTCGATGAAGACCTTCCTCTCCCTTGTTCCAGTAGGCAGCGGAGGTTGTAGTTCCCCCCTCACGATTCCGGCAGCACGACAGTGTGGTGTCGGAAGTAGAGGGAAAATCCTGCAGGGCTTCGCCTAAACCGGAGCATGTTATGGTGGATCTAGGGTTTCCGGTGATCTAGGGTTTAGAGGTCCGGAGAGGAGGAGGTGGAGTCGGCGGCTAGGGCGATGGCGGCGCTGGGGGGGCGACTCTAGGTGGGGAGGGGCTGGTGTTGTGTGTCCTTGGGGCACCCCTCCCCTCTATTTATGAGAGGGAGGGCAACTTGGGAGAGGGGAGTTTGAATCCTTCCCCGACTCCCTCTCCTAGTTGGCTTGTGGTGGAGGAAAAGAAGGATTCTTTCCTTCCTCCACTAGGAAACATTGTCCTAGTTTGACTTTTCAAACCTACCTTTTGACTTTCAATTTGGAGCTTATTTTCTCTCTTGTAAATGCCCAACCAAGTGACCTAGGACATGATCCAATCATTACACTTATCCATGACACATTCATGTACCCTTCCCCTTCTGGTCCTGTGAACCTTCTAGACCCTTCTAGAACCTCTCTGATGTAATCATTGAATCATTTCTGAACTTCGGAATTGGACTTTCCTTATATGTATTCTTCGGACCATTCTGGATCTCCTCGTGATATCCCGGATCCAATCCGAGACTCCGAACAACATTCGGTCTCCTTACTTACATTCCATATCTACTAAACAACATCGAATCCTTAAGTGTGTCTCCCTACGATTCGTTAATTATGCAGACATGACCGAGACTCTTCTCCGATCAATAACCAATAGAGGAATCTGGAAATTCATATGGCTCCCACATATTTCTACGATTACTTTGAGATCGAATGAACCACTTACATACGATACCAATTTCCCTTTGTCTCGTGATAGTTTACTTATCCGAGGTTTGATCGTCGGTATCTCTGCATACCTAGTTCAACCTCGTTACCGATAAGTACTCTTTTCGCGTTTCAGTGATATGTGGTCCCTTGTGAGCCAGTCACATGCTTGCAAGCTAATTAGATGACATTCCACCGAGAGGGCCCAGAGTATATCTATCCGTCATATGGATGTACAAATCCCACTCTTGATCCATGTGCCTCAACACATACTTTCCAAACACCCAATGCCACCTTTTTAACCACCCAGTTATGGTGTGGTGTTTGATGTCATCAAAGCATCCTTCCGGTGATGGTGATTACCATGATCTCATGGTCGAAGGAATTAGGTTACTATGTATCAGAAAGCTTATAGCAAATGAACTATTGAAATGACTTGATCTTTATGCTATTCTTATCTATAGGAGTATGTCCATCACATCATTCTTCTAATGATATGACCTTGTTGTTAATAACATATCAATGTTCATGATTAGGAAACCATGATCATATATTAACCAACAAGCTAGTTTAACAAGAGCCTTTACTATGGACTCTTTATGTTTACAAATCACACAAGTATTAATGTTTCCGGCTAATACAATTATGGCATGGTATGTAAACATTTATCAGAAGCATGAAGATATCATAATAACCACTTTATTATTGCCTCTTGGGCATATCTCCAACAGTCTCCCACTTGCACTAGAGACAATAATCTAGTTTCAAATCTTTGTGTATTCAAAACCTATGGCTTTCCAGTGTTGTATGTACACGATTGCTAGTGGTCAACTGATACATCGGAAATGTATCTATAATTTTTGATGCTCCATGCTTGTTTAGTATCTACTTTGCTTTACTTGTCTACACTTTGAGGTGCTTTTTACATGTTTTCTGGTACTAACCTATTAACAAGTTGCAACAGTGCCAGATGCCTGTTTTCTGCTGTTTTTGGTTTCAAAAAAGTTAGTAAAGAAATATTCTCGGAATTAGACGGGACAAACATCAAAGTCAATTACTTTCCATGGGGAACAAGAAGTCCAGAGGGGAGCCAGAGGGGCCGGCCAGGGCGGCCAGACCCACCCCAGGCGCGGGTGGGCCCCACCCCGCGCCTGGCTAGGGTTTAACCCTCCTGGTCGCCTCCTCGGTCTCCCCCTTCGCCTATAAGAAGCCCCCGATGCAGAAACCCTAAGCACCTGATAAAATCTCCACGAAACCGTCTGTAGCCACCGCCACCATCGTCCCTAGATCAGGAGGGATCTGAAGTTCTTCCGAGCACCCTGTCGGAGGGGAGATCATCCCGGAGGCCTTCTCTCCGGTATGATGCGTGAGTAGTTCCACCTTGTACTATGGGTCCATGTAGTAGCTAGATGGTTGTATCTCCTCCTTTGTGCTTTCATGTATAGATCTTGTGAGCTCCGTTCATGATCAAGATCTAATCTATTTGTAATCATGCATATGTTGTGTTTGTGGGGATCCGATGGATATTGAGATTATTGTGTTGGTTTGATTAATGGTTTTGTCTTTATGATTCTATCATGTCTGTGTTGTTTGTGATCTTGCATGCTCTCCGTTGTTAGTAGCTATCTTGGCCAAGTAGTTTCTAGTGACTCCAAGAGGGGGTATTTATGCTCGATAGTGGGTTCATGCCTCTAGTTTCCAAGGGTAGTGACAATAATCTCTTCAGTTGTAGATGTGTTGTTGCTACTAGGGAGAAAACAACGGTATATTGTTCATGGAACATGTGGACTGTTTACCTTACACACTTTGCTTAAAGTAGTTGTCTGTTGCTTGCAACATAATACTGGAGGGGGTTCGGATGATAACCTGAAGGTGGACTTCTAGTCATAGATGCAGTTGGAGGGCGGTCTATGTATCTTGTTGTATTGCCCAATTGAATCTCATAGGATCTTTTTGACTAGTAATTGCATTATTATGCCTTGCTCAGTTCCTGTCAATTGCCCTGCTGTAATTTGTTTACCCTTCATGCCATGTTGTTTATCTAAGGAGAGCACCTCTAGTGAACTATGGACCCTGGTCCAATCTTTACCATTGATACATCTTCCTCTATTACTTGTTTACTTGCTGCAAACCACCATTACCTTCCACACGGTACGTTTAATACTTTGTTATAGCAAACCGGTGAGCTTGACAACCTCATTGATTTGTTGGGGCAAAGTCTTGAGTTTGTGTTGTGCAGGTCTCCGCGTTTCTTGCAACACGTGTGTGACGTTTCCTTCCTCCTACTAGTTCGATAACCTCGGTTTCTTACTGAAGGAAAACTTGCTGCTGTGCTGCTTCACACCTTGCTCTTGGGGTTCCCAACGAAGCGCTCCTACATCAACTCAGCGCTGCATCAAGCTTTTCTGGCGCTGTTGCCGGGGACCTACAGGACAACTTCAACCTTTTCCTCCCCGTCAAGTTCTCTGGCGCCATCAAGGAGTCATGAACAAGTTTTCTGGCGCCGTTGTCGGGGAGGCTAAGGACGTCTTCACTAGGGGAGTCCTTCACTTCCTTTCTCTTTACTTTGTTTTTAGTTTGCTTTGTTTCTTTTGCTTGGTTTTGTTTGCCTCTTTCCAAAAACAAACCAAAAAATTTAGTTTAGTTTTGTTTGCTTTCTCTTATCAAAAACACAAAAAAATAGTTCCTTCTCTAGTTGCTGGTCTATTGTTGCCTTGCTTGGCCATGCTTTCTATCAATGGATGGTTTCTTTGAAACTAGTTCTTATTGGCAAGGTGGGTTCACGGAAGAACAAAAGTATCATTATAAGGAACACCATTTGTCACAAAAATGGAAACACTTACGGGAACAAATTGATAAGTTGAATACTATTGCTAGAGACATGTGCTCTACTTATAATGTTACTTATTGCTTTGATAAGTCCTCCTGCTGTAGGAGGTATAAACACCTGCCTTTTCAATGTGAGTATAATGATAATGTTACCATATCTTCTTATGTTAAAGGAAATTATGACTTTTATGATGTGGAACAAATTGAAGAATTTATTGTCTTAAAGGGTGCATTTGAACTTGCCAGTTTGCTTGAAAATACTGATGATGCACCTTATGAATATGAGGTCTATGAGATACTTAAATTTTTCTTTGATAATTACAAGGAAGAAAATGGCTATATTCTTGAATATTTCAATAGATGCTTTCCCAAATGGAAGAGACTAATGCCTTGCAGGAGCCTATGGAAGAAGAAATTGTGGAAACTGGAAGCTCATTAGATGAAAAAGAGGAGGAGAGTGATGAACAAAAGGAGGAAGAATGGATCTATCCATGCCTACCTTCTAATGAGAGTAACTCTTTACCTCTTATATTATTTGATTGCCCCCCATGCTTACCAAAGGAGGATGAATTTTATGTTCCTGTGGATCCTTTTAAAATATCTACTTTGGATAAAACCTGTGGAGGTTTTAATCCCACTGTTTTTGAGCTTGATAGAAATTATGTGTTTATAGATCCCGAAAAGCATTCTTTATGTGATAGCTATATTGTTGAGTTTATTCATGAGTGTACGGAAAATTATTATGAGAGAGGAAAGTATGGTTGTAGAAGTTTTCATGGTACTAAAACACCTCTCTATGTGCTGAAGTTTTGAAGTTGCTCTTTGTCACATCCCAAAATTTTCCAAATTTTGAAATGTGAAAAATAAACAAACCAAATAAATAATTATTGAAATTTAGGGTGAAAAGAAACTTTTTGCTTCTAAATGGAAACATCAAAACCCTTCTTGAACAAAATTTGAATGAAAAGGGAATCCAACAAAATTTCAATCAAGTGAAATGCATTCATCAATGAATGTATATTGGAATTCAAACACTTGGAAAAGTTAAACCAAAACACTAAAACCCTAATGGAAGAAAATAATTTCCAAGATCTCTCTAAGACTATGGATTTGATCCATACAAAAATTCAGCAACAAACATTTTTAATTGATCAAAAATGATAAACAAAAATATCATCAAACCATAGAAATTGGTTTCATTTAATTTGGAGCCATGGATAAAAAGTTATGAATTTAATAAGATACAAGAAATTGATTTCCAAGGCTAATACAGCTCCTATCTAAAATCCATACCAAATCTTGAGAAAATTAATCCTAAAAGGATTTAAAAAGATAAAGAAATATTAAATAAAATCATACAAGTTGGAATCACCAATTTTGGATCTATAAATAAAAAGATATGGATTTTATAAGATAAAGAAAGAAATAAATAAATAAGGAATATTTAAAAGACAAATTAAATCTTGGCCAAATCCATAAACAAATGGAAGTTATTGAATAATAAAAATAAATAAAAGATTATTTAAATAAAACTATATGGGCTTTGAACCATATTCAATTTTATTTAGATAAAGACAAATTGCCTAAACTAAATAAATAATAAATCACAAGGAAATTATTTAGAAGACAATTTAAAACTTGAATTAAATCCATAAGAAAATGGAATAAAGATAATCCAAATAAAATAAAGGAATAAATATTATTTGAATAAAAACTTATATGGACTTGAACCATATTTGTTTTGAATAAAGACAAAATCCCTAATATAAATGATTAATTAAATCATGGGAAAAATAATGGAAATTGACAAATGGATTAGAAGTTATCTAATTGACTTAAAAAGTAAAGGATTAATTAAATAGAATTATATGGTTTGGAACCATATTCAAATTCATTTAAATAAAGACAAAAGCCTCATTTAAATAAATATTAAATCATAATAAAATGTTTGAAATAATTCAAAGTGAATTATTTAAACACACTAATGAATAAATTGTTGGAATTATGCCCTAGAGTCAATAATAAAGATGTTATTATTATAATTCTTGTTCATGATAAAGTTTATATTCCATGCTAGAATTGTATTAAGCGGAAACATTAATGCTTGTGTGGTTTGTGAACAGCACCGTGTCCCTGGTACGCCTCTAAGGACTAGCTCATTGATCAATGATGGTTAAGGTTTCCTAACCATAGACATGAGTTGTCAATTGATAATGAGATCATATCATTGGGAGAATGATATGATGGACAGACCCAAACTAAGCGAAGCAATTAGATCGTTTCATCGTGTTCATCTTTGCGAAGCTTTTCCTATGTCAAATATTGTATTCCTTAGACCATGAGATAATGCAACTCCCTGGTACCGGAAGAAAGCTTTGAGGTCATCAAACGTCATCCTATGAGAGGGTGATCATAAAGGTGTCTCTCAGGTGATCGGAAAGTATCTGTTGGGTTGTATGTATCGAGATGGAATTTGTCCCTCCCAAGTCGGAGAGATATACTTCGGGCCCACTCGGTAATCGATATCAACACCGCTTGCAAGCATGTGGTTAAGGAGTTAATCACAAAGTGATATCGGATTACGGAACGAGTAAAGTACTTGCTGTGAACGAGATTGAACTAGGTATGACGGTACCGACGATCGAATCTCGGGCAAGTAAAATATCGCGAGACGAAGGGAATATATATATGGGATTGTTTGAATCCTGGCATCGTGGTTCATCCGATATGATCATCGATGAATGTGTGGGAGTCAATATGGGTGCCCAGACCCCGCTGTTGATTATTGATAGAAGATCATGTCTGCATATTCTCGAACCCGCAGGGTCACACACTTAACGTATCTTGACGCTAGGATAGATTGGATAATTGGTTTATGAAATTTTGTTCGGAGTCTCGGATGGGATCCGGGACATCACGAGAGGTTCCGGAATGGTCCGGAGAATAAGATTCATATAAGGCAGTGCAGTTTTTGGAGTTCGGAATTGTTCCGGGTTAATCGGTATTGTACCGGAAGCTTCTAGAACCTTCCAGAAGGGGACCAACGTGGACCAACCTTCCGGGAGGGGGCATGGGCCTATGAGGGAGTGTCCTGGCCGCATTGGGCCAGGGGCACAAGGCCCCATAGGGCCCAGCCGATCCTAGAGAGTTTAAATCGTTTAAACTAGAGATAGGGTTTCTAGAAGAGGGGAGAGTCCATGCCCCCCACTCCTTATCCTTTGGGCTTGGGGGAGGGGCTAGGGCTGCGCCCCCCCTCTATATAAAGAGGGGTGGGGGTGCACCAACCCCCCACACCTCTCCTCCAAACCCTAGCCGCCTTGCTAGCTTTCCTCTCTCCCTCCCGACTGTTTGTAGGCGAAGCCCTGCTGCAGAAATTCTCCACCATATACACCACGCCGTCGTGTTGTAGATCCAATCTATCTCTCCACCATACTTGCTGGTCCGAGTAAGGAGGAGACGTCGAGGTGCTGCACGTGTGCATCTCACGGAGGCACCGCCACTTGTGGTGCTAGATCGGATCGGATCGCGAGGAGGAGAAGCGAGTACGACTACATCACCCACGTTCCGACGAACGTTCCGCTGTGCGAATCTTCAAGGGTATGAAGATCTAATCCAATCTCTCTCGTTGAATGCATCTCCTAGATTAGATCTTGGCTTTCCCTCTGTTCGCATCCGTAGAAAATTTTGTTTTACTATGCCGCGAAACCCTTCAGTGGTATCAGAGCTAGATCTATGCGTAGATGTGTTTCACGAGTAGAACGCAACATGGTTGTTGCGGGCGTTGATGTTTTCTATTGCAAGCCTCTTGTTTGTGTTCTTCTTATGACGCGGGATAGTGAGATTGAAGCGGTCCAGGCCAACCTTACGCGACGTCGTTCGCGAGACCGGCTCCGCACTTGACGTGTGGCTTGTTCCACACATGCGGCTGGTGGATGTCAGTTTCTCTCACTATAGTTGTCATGGGATTAACACCGGAGTTTGGCAACCATAATATCACCGTTGTGGCTTTCCGTAGGTAAGAATCGTTCTTAGCATCTACTCCCATAAGCCACGTAAAACATGCAACAACAAAGTAGAGGCGTCTAACTTGTTTTTGCAGGGAGTGTTTTCTGTGATATGGTATGGCCCAAGATGTGATGTGTATATTGTATGCGATGATCATGTTTTGTAATGTTTCACGACTTGCATGTCGATGAGTACACAACCGACAGGAGCCATATGGTTGTCTTTATAATTGTGTATGACCTGCGAGTCAACTTCTTATATGCCATGTAATAGCTTTACTTTATCGCTAAGTAGTTAGCGATAGTTGTAGTTGCTATTCGTGGTGGAGGCAATCATGGTGGAGTGATGGAGATCATGCCGGAACGCACAAGATGGAGATCATTGCGCGAGGATTGGCTATACCATGTCACATAAAGTTATATGCATGTGATGTTTATCCCTTTATGTATCTTATTATGCTTAGATCGCGACGGTAGCATTATAAGATGATTCCTCACTTAAAGATCAAGATAAAAACTGTGTTCTCCCCAAGTATGCACCGTTGCGAAAGTTCGTCGTGTCCAAGCATCACGTGATGATCGGGTGCTATAGACTCTACGCTCACATACAACGGGTGCAAGCCAGTTTTGCACACGCAGAAATACTTGGGTCTAGCTTGACGAGCCTAGCATGTACAGACATGGCCTCGGAACACAAGAACCGAAAGGTTAAGCATGAGTCATATGAGTGATATGATCGACACTTTGTTGTCCACCATGGAAACCACATCTCTTCTCGTGATGATCGGATTAGGTGTGGTGAATTTGGATCGTGTTCACTAAACAACTTGAGGGATGTTGAATTTAGTGGGAGTTCATCTAGTAATTTGATTAAATTGAACTATTTATCATGAACATAGTCTAAATTGTACTTGCAAATACTGTAGATCACATGGCCAAGTCCAACTTCAACTTCAACGTTTTTGCTGAGAAGGAAAAGCTTAGAAACAATGGGTCTAACTTCACCAATTGGTTCCGCAATCTAAGAATCATTCTGTCTGGCGGACAAAAGGACTATGTCCTTGGGAAAGCGTTAGGTGACCCCCCTGCTGCAACTGCGCCGGCTGATGAGAAAGCTGTCTATCAGTCGCGCAAAGATGATTATGGTGTGATTAAGAGCACCATGTTGTTTGCTATGGAACCGGAGCTTCAAAATCGTTTTGAAGAGTATCCCGGGCCCTTCGAGATTCTCGAGGAGCTGAAAACCATGTTTCAGACTCAGGCCCGTTCTGAGAGATATGAGATCTCCGAGAAGTTCTTTAACTGCAAGATGGAGGAAGGGAGTTCCGTTAGTGAGCACGCCATAAAGATGTCGGGCTACACTCAACGTCTTGAGCAACTGGAATGCACGATTCCAGAGGAGCTCAAGATTGACAGGGTTCTGCAATCACTCCCTCCCAGCTACAAAAGTTTTGTAGTGACTCATAATCAGATTGGTTCCACTGATACGATCACCGAGCTCTTCGCAAAGCTGAAGGCTACAGAGGTGGACATCAAGAAGGATAATCATGTGTTGATGGTCAACAAGCCCTCCTTTAAGAAAGGTAAGGGAGCAAAGAAACCCTTCAAGAAGGGCGGCGGCAAGCGCAATGCCCCTGCTGAGAAGAAGCTCAAGTCTGGTCCTAAGCCCGACACTGAGTGCTTCTATTGCAAGGACAAGGGTCACTGGAAGCGCAACTGTCCGAAGTACTTAGCGGACAAGAAGGCTGGCACCATCAAAGGTATATTTGATATACATGTTATTGATGTTTTCCTTACTAGCCCTCGTTGTAGTGCCTGGGTATTTGATACCGGTTCAGTTGCTAATATTTGTAACTCGAAACAGGAGCTACGGAATAGACGGCGGCTTGCGAGGGATGAGGTGACGATGCGCGTTGGCAACGGATCAAGAGTTGATGTGATGGCCGTCGGCACGCTCTCCTTAGTTTTACCTTCGGGATTAGTTTTAAACCTTAATAAGTGTTATTATGTGCCTGCGTTGAGCATGAACATTATTTCTGGATCGTGTTTATTGCAAGACGGTTATTAATTTAAATCGGAGAATAATGGTTGTTCTATTTATATGAGTAACATCTTTTATGGTCATGCACCTCTTGTGAATGGTTTATTTCTTCTAAATCTCGAAAGGGATGAAACACACATCCATAACATTGAGGCTAAGAGATGCAAAGTAGATAGTGATAATACTACTTATTTGTGGCATTGTCGTCTAGGTCATATTGGTGTAAAGCGCATGAAGAAACTCCATTATGATGGACTTTTGGAGTCTCTTGATTTTTAATCATTTGACACATGCGAACCATGCCTCATGGGCAAGATGATCAAAACCCCGTTCTCCGGTATGATGGAGCGAGCAACGGACTTGTTGGAAATCATACATACCGATGTATGCGGACCGATGAGTGTTTTGACGCGCGGTGGATATCGCTATTTCCTCACTTTTACCGATGACTTAAGTAGATATGGGTATATCTATTTAATGAAACATAAATCTGAAACATTTGAAAAGTTCAAGGAATTTCAGAATGAAGTGGAGAACCATCGTAATAGAAAGATTAAGTTTCTACGATCCGATCGTGGAGGTGAATATTTGAGTTATGATTTTCTCACGCATCTTAAAGCAAGTGGAATCGTTTCACAACTCACGCCACCCGGAACACCACAGCGCAATGGTGCGTCTGAACGCCGGAATCGAACCCTATTAGATATGGTCCGATCAATGATGTCTCTTACTGATTTGCCGTTATCATTTTGGGGTTATGCATTAGAAACCGCTGCATTCACTTTAAATAGGGCTCCGTCTAAATCCGTTGAGACGACACCGTATGAGCTATGGTTTGGTGCTAAACCTAAGTTGTCGTTTCTTAAAGTTTGGGGATGCGAAGCTTACGTCAAGAAGTTGATGCCGGACAAGCTCGAACCCAAAGCGGAGAAATGCGTCTTCATAGGATACCCTAAGGAAACTATTGGGTATACCTTCTATCACAGAACCGAAGGCAAAGTGTTTGTCGCAAAGAACGGTTCCTTTCTTGAGAAGGAGTTTCTCTCAAAAGAAGTGAGTGGGAGGAAAGTAGAGCTAGACGAGGTTATTGAACCTTCTCTTGAATTGGAGAGTAGCGCAGCACCTGAAATTGTTCCAGTGCCGCCTGCACCAACAATAGAGGAAGCTAATGACAAGGATCATGAAGCTTCGGACGATGCTGCTACTGAACGTCGCAGGTCGACAAGGTCGCGTGCCCCTCCTGAGTGGTACGGCAACCCTGTCTTGACTGTCTTGTTGGTAGAAGACAGTGAACCTACGAACTATGAGGAAGCGATGATGAGCCCAGACTCTGAGAAATGGCTGGAAGCCATGAAATCCGAATTGGGATCCATGAGCGAAAACCAAGTATGGACTTTGGTGGATCCTCCTAGCGACCGAAAGGCCGTTGAGTGCAAATGGATATTCAAGAAGAAAACGGACGCGGATGGTAATGTTACCGTCTATAAAGCACGGCTTGTCGCAAAAGGTTTTCGACAAGTTCAAGGTGTTGACTACGATGAGACTTTCTCTCCCGTAGCGATGTTTAAGTCCATTCGGATTTTATTAGCAATTGCTGCGTTTCATGATTATGAAATATGGCAGATGGATGTCAAGACTGCTTTCCTCAATGGGAACATTGATGAATAGTTGTATATGATGCAACCCGAAGGTTTTGTCGATCCTAAGGATGCTAGTAAAGTATGCAAACTTCAGCGTTCCATTTATGGACTGAAGCAAGCATCTCGGAGTTGGAACCTTCGTTTTGATCAAGTGATCAAGAGTTTTTGATTTGTTCCAAATTGCTACGAAGCTTGTATCTACAAGAAAGTGAGTGGGAGCTCGGTGACGTTTCTGGTACTGTATGTGGATGACATATTGATTATCGGAAATGACATCAACATGCTTAACGATGTGAAGAGTTATTTGAACAAGTGTTTTTCAATGAAAGACCTAGGTGAAGCTGCTTATATATTGGGCATCAAAATCTATAGAGATAGACAAAGACGCCTGATAGCTTTAAGCCAGAGTACATACCTAGACAAAGTTCTGAAAAGGTTCAGAATGGATAAGGCAAAGAAAGGTTCAGTGCCTATGTTGTCAGGTAAGATATTGAGCAAGGCTCAGTGTCCAGCTACGGTAAATGATAGGGAAGCTATGAGCAAAGTGCCTTATGCCTCGGCCATAGGTTCCATCATGTATGCCATGCTGTGTACTAGACCGGATGTGTCCAATGCTCTTAGTTTGACGAGCAGATATCAAAGTGATCCAGGAGTGGAACACTGGACAGCCGTGAAGAACATCCTAAAGTACCTAAATAGAACTAAAGAAATGTTCTTAGTCTATGGGGGTGATGAACAGCTTGTCGTAAAAGGTTACGTCGATGCTAGTTTCGACACCGACAAGGATGATTCCAAATCTCAGACAGGATACGTTTATATTTTGAATGGAGGAGCTGTGAGCTGGAGAAGCTGCAAGCAAAGCGTGATCACGGGATCTACAGCGGAAGCGGAATACATGGCTGCTGCAGAAGCGTCAAGTGAAGGAGTTTGGATCAGAAACTTCATCACTGAGCTTGGTGTGGTTCCAAGTGCATTGGACCCACTGGAGATATTGTGTGACAACACTGGCGCCATAGCACTCGCTAAGGAACCAAGATATCATCCAAAGACCAAGCATATCAACCGCAAGTTTCATATAATCCGAGATTATATAGCAGATGGAGATCTGAAGATTAGCAAAGTACATACAGATCTGAATGTCGCAGATCCATTGACTAAACCTCTTCCACGTGTAAAACATGATCAACACCTCAGTGCCATGGGTGTGAGATTGTTTCCAGATGTAAACTAGATTATTGACTCTAGTGCAAGTGGGACACTATTGGCATTATGCCCTAGAGGCAATAATAAAGATGTTATTATTATAATTCTTGTTCATGATAAAGTTTATATTCCATGCTAGAATTGTATTAAGCGGAAACATTAATACTTGTGTGGTTTGTGAACAGCACCGTGTCCCTGGTACGCCTCTAAGGACTAGCTCATTGATCAATGATGGTTAAGGTTTCCTAACCATAGACATGAGTTGTCAATTGATAATGAGATCATATCATTGGGAGAATGATATGATGGACAGACCCAAACTAAGCGAAGCAATTAGATCGTTTCATCGTGTTCATCTTTGCGAAGCTTTTCCTATGTCAAATATTGTATTCCTTAGACCATGAGATAATGCAACTCCCTGGTACCGAAAGAAAGCTTTGAGGTCATCAAACGTCATCCTATGAGAGGGTGATCATAAAGGTGTCTCTCAGGTGATCGGAAAGTATCTGTTGGGTTGTATGTATCGAGATGGAATTTGTCCCTCCCAAGTCGGAGAGATATACTTCGGGCCCACTCGGTAATCGATATCAACACCGCTTGCAAGCATGTGGTTAAGGAGTTAATCACAAAGTGATATCGGATTACGGAACGAGTAAAGTACTTGCTGTGAACGAGATTGAACTAGGTATGACGGTACCGATGATCGAATCTCGGGCAAGTAAAATATCGCGAGACGAAGGGAATATATATATATGGGATTGTTTGAATCCTGGCATCGTGGTTCATCCGATATGATCATCGATGAATGTGTGGGAGTCAATATGGGTGCCCAGACCCCGCTGTTGATTATTGATAGAAGATCATGTCTGCATATTCTCGAACCCGCAGGGTCACACACTTAACGTATCTCGACGCTAGGATAGATTGGATAATTGGTTTATGAATTTTTGTTCGGAGTCTCGGATGGGATCCGGGACATCACGAGAGGTTCCGGAATGGTCCGGAGAATAAGATTCATATAAGGCAGTGCAGTTTTTGGAGTTCGGAATTGTTCCGGGTTAATCGGTATTGTACCGGAAGCTTCTAGAACCTTCCGGAAGGGGACCAACGTGGCCCCACCTTCCGGGAGGGGGCATGGGCCTATGAGAGAGTGTCCTGGCCGCATTGGGCCAGGGGCACTAGGCCCCATAGGGCCCAGCCGATCCTAGAGAGTTTAAATCGTTTAAACTAGAGATAGGGTTTCTAGAAGAGGGGAGAGTCCATGCCCCCCACTCCTTATCCTTTGGGCTTGGGGGAGGGGCTAGGGCTGCGCCCCCCCTCTATATAAAGAGGGGTGGGGGTGCACCAACCCCCCACACCTCTCCTCCAAACCCTAGACGCCTTGCTAGCTTTCCTCTCTCCCTCCCGACTGTTTGTAGGCGAAGCCCTGCTGCAGAAATTCTCCACCATATACACCACGCCGTCGTGTTGTAGATCCAATCTATCTCTCCACCATACTTGCTGGTCCGAGGAAGGAGGAGACGTCGAGGTGCTGCACGTGTGCATCTCACGGAGGCACCGCCACTTGTGGTGCTAGATCGGATCGGATCGCGAGGAGGAGAAGCGAGTACGACTACATCACCCACGTTCCGACGAACGTTCCGCTGTGCGAATCTTCAAGGGTATGAAGATCTAATCCAATCTCTCTCATTGATTGCATCTCCTAGATTAGATCTTGGCTTTCCCTCTGTTCGCATCCGTAGAAAATTTTGATTTACTATGCCGCGAAACCCTTCAGTGGTATCAGAGCTAGATCTATGCGTAGATGTGTTTCACGAGTAGAACGCAACATGGTTGTTGCGGGCGTTGATGTTTTCTATTGCAAGCCTCTTGTTTGTGTTCTTCTTATGACGCGGGATAGTGAGATTGAAGCGGTCCAGGCCAACCTTACGCGACGTCGTTCGCGAGACCGGCTCCGCACTTGACATTAGAAATTAATCCTTTGATTAAAATCATTTCTAGCAAAACAAAAATGATTTGGATGGCCCATTTTCACTAACTTGATTTTAAATGGTTTTGCCACTTTTATAAATGACCAATAGGTGTTTTAAAATGTTTATAGCCTATTAGAAACCACCTTTCCAAATAAAACAATATTTTGCATGCTTGCATGCATTGTTTTGTTTTCTTTATTTTATGTGGTGAATTGTTTGAATGCTAGTTTGAATTTGTGCCTTGATTGACTTGTAGTGAAATTTGAAGAGTGTGACAATTGCAAGATCAAGGAGTGAACTTAGTTTCTCTACCAAAAAGGCAAGTGGTGCTTCATACATTTTGTCCTATTATTTTAACTATGCATTGATGATATTTTGAGTAGGACTTGCATGGAATTTCTACTAAGTATGCTATGCCTTGGGAAATCCTAGTAGATGATGCCTTAGTAGATTTTCCCTAAGTTAAGATTCTTGCTACTATTATGCTTAGCCTAGCTAGTATAAAACAAGGGTGGATTATAATTATGCTATGAAATATTTGTAAGTCTATGACTTGTGTTTTGTTTAATAAAACAACTATGTGAATGAATCACCTGGGTGGAATGGTGAGAATGGGATATGTTGAGTGGTTACACAAGGCCAAGGGACTGGTGAACCTTGTGTATCACACTTGTGGAAAGCCACCCAGGAACAAAGAGATTTGATATGTCAAATGTTGAGAAGCTTCTAGTGTAGCCACATGGCATTATGGGCTCTGCCTGGATCATATAGGTTGCAATAACTTAGCCAGATGGACAGAAGGTGGTAGGGGGTGATAGGATGGAACGCATCCATTTGGTCTAAGGGAAGGCTTTTGAAAGATCTTGTCTCGATGCATGTCGAGTCTTGTGGGAAAAGTGCACCACCTCTCGGGAAGGAAAAATCTAAGTACTTAGTCGTGTCCCTGGCAATGGACAATTTGAGCATCAAGACATGTAAGCTATCAAGGATCTCCTCATCCCAATTTCTAAGTTAAAAGCTTGTGGTTGAACAAGGGTAAAGGATCACCAATTTTATTGGTAGATGCCTTGTGTGATTTTGACAAATAAAAACTTAGTGTTTTCAACTAATAAGGAAAACCTTATTTTGAGCAAAGGAAGCCTCGGATACACTTAGCCAAATGCATATAGATGATAGATACCACTATTCTACCATAGTATCACTTGCCAATACAATTCAAATGTATTGACCCTTGTGGCTGTAACTTATTATGTTGCAGGTTTGTTTGATGTTACTGAAGTGTGTTGAATAGGATTACAAGTCTACAACCAAGATGATTGCCTGTGGCACTTTGAAGATGAAGGACTCCATGCTATATAGATATTTCTGCTGCATTGTAATGAGATAGCCAAATGATTTATGTAAGATGTAATGACTTATTTTATTCCTGGTTATAAAGTTGTACTATGACCTTTGTTTCTTGATATTATGTAAGGTTCCCAACCTTTAATAAGGTAGAGATCCCTGTGTTTACAATGCTAGTCCCTGGATCAATAGCTAGCATCCACAGTTAAGATGTAATATCAAGAAACAAAGGTCATAATACAACTTTATAACCAGGAATAACATAGTTTATTACATCTTACATAGCTCATTTGGCTATCTCATTACAATGCAGCAGAATATAACAATAGCATGGGGTCCTTCATCTTCAAAGTGCCACAGGCAGACATGTTGGTTGTAGACTTTTAATCCGAATCATTAAACTTCACTAATATCAATCAAACCTGCAACATAACAAGTTACAGCCACAAGGGTCAATACATTTGAATTGTATTGGCAAGTGATACTATGGTAGTATAGTGGAGTCTATTATCTATATGCATTTGACTAAGTGGAGCTTAGGCTTTCTTTGCTCAAAATAAACTTTCCTTATCATTTGAAAAACACTAAGTTTTTGCTTGACAAAAATCACCCAAGGAACCACCAATAGAAATTGGTGAACCTTAAACCCTTGTTCAACCACAAGTTTTTAACTTAGAAATTTGGATGATGAGATTCTTGATAGCTTCCATGTCTTGATTCTCAAATTGTCCTTTGCCAGGGACATGGCTAAGTACTTAGATTTTACACTCTACAGAGGTTGTGCACTTTCCCCACAAGACTTGGTTTCACCAAGACAAGATCTTTCAGAAGCCTTCCCTTAGACCAGAATGGACGCGTTCCAACCTATCAAACCCCTACCACCAACTGTCCATTTGGCTAAGTTATTACAACCTATATGATCCAGGCAGAGCCCATAATGCCAAGTGGTTGCACTTGAAGCTTCTCAACATTTGACATCTCAAATCTCTTTGTTCCTGGGTGGCCATCCACAAGTGAGACATCAAGTTTTCCCCTGCATACTGGACTTGGTGATGCCCAAGTTTTCCCCAGCATACTGGACTTGCATGACCACTCAACACAAACCATTCCTTCCATTCCACCCAGGTGGTTCATTCACTTAGTTGTTTTATTAAACAAAACACAAGTCCTCAGACTTAGAAATTTTCCCATAGTATGAATATATATTCCACCCTTGTTTTCTATTAGCTAAGCTAAGCATGATAGTAGTAGGAATCTTAACTTAGGAAAATTCTACTATGGTTTCATCTACTAGGATTTCCCATAGCATGGTTTATACTTAGCAAAAATTCCATGCAAGTCTTACTTAGAAATATCACTAATGCATAGTGAAAATAATGGGACAAAAGTATGAAGCATCACTTGCATTTTTGGTAGAGAGTATAAGTTCACTTCCTTGTTCTTTGCAATGTTCACTCACTTCAAATCACTATAATTCAATCAAGCAAACAATATTTCAATCTACCATTCAAGCAATTCATCACATAAAATGATAGTAACAAAACAATGCATGAAATCATGCCAAAATTTGTTTTATTTACAAAAGTGGTTTATAACAGGTTATAAACATTTGAAAACACTTAATGGTCCTTTTATAAAGTGTCAAAATCATTTGTATAAGATTTTACTTCATAACTCATTTTTGGTCAAGTCATTATTTTATGTGGTGAAGAAATGCTTTTAATAAGGCAACATTATATAGGTTTCACAAAATATGTTTTCAAACCATAAAACCTTGTGTTTAGGGTCAGAGAGTTTATTTCCAAAACATTTCTCAAAGGTTTTCTTCCAAAACCATTTTTAATAATTAAACCATATTTTTATTTGACTAGAAATGGTTTAAATCAAATATTCATTCTTTTGTTTCACCAAATACATTTTTGAAACCACAATTTGTTTTCTATGGTCAGTAGGTTCAAAACACACCATTTTCCAAAGATTTTATCCCCAAAATCTTTTTAGAACAATTTTTAGATTCTAAACTAGCATACACAAGTTTCTGCAAAAACAATCAATTTAACAGAAGCTTTTTACTAAACAAAGTGTATGGTTGGCTAGGGCTTGACTTTCTGAATCCATTGATATAAAGTTTGCAAAATTTGGACTTGTAGATTAAAAGTTATAGATTTTACAAAATCTAGCATCTAATTGATCAAATCTGTTTTAATTCAAATCAACAGAGCCACGTGTCTTAATTCTATTCGCCCATACCGCTTCGGTTGGATCGAGCGATGGCAGCCGTTGGATTTAAGTGGGATCACACGGCTCAGATGCTAGCGTACCCTTTCAGTTAGTTTCTATCGCGAGCGTCGGATTCAGATCGAACGGTTCACATGAGCTAGTCAAGGATGGGCGGCGCTGGCGGTGGCTGGTGGTGGCGGAGCGGTCAGACGGCGGCGGAGTCGATGCTACAGGAAGCGAGGGAGGAAGGGGAGATGCTCACCGTGTTCGCCGAAGCTTGGGGAAGCTCAAGGTGGTACTGGCTAGCGAAGGGGCGCACGAGATTGTCCTTAATCGCTCACCGGAGTTGAGCTGTGCCTCGGGTGCGGTCAGACGTCGATGGGGGCGGGGCTACAAGGCGTGCCAGATCAAGGTAAAGGGTGTGTTAGACGCGCACGGTACCAGGGAATATGCGAGCATCAATGAATAGCACCGGGGTGGTCCGAGCTTACCAGGAAATCTCGCCGGAGGAAATGGCAGGCGGTGGCGCTACTGTTCGTCGTCGTTGCCGATGTTCTGGGGCGCTTGGGGACGAGCTGGTGCTACGAGGTGGTTCGCCAGGAGATGGGTATCACGTCTGCGTGCTCGAGGAGGCAAGGGGCAGTGAGGCTGGCCGGAATCGACGCCGGAACTCGTCGGGGCAGTGGAGCTTCGTAGAGGAATTAGGACGGCCTGGGGGCGTGCTAAGGTGGGAAACTGAGGGGGAAACATAGAGGGGATGCTGGCGATTAAGAGAGCATGGTCTGGGGGCGGAATCACTGCGTCATTGAAGAGAATTGACAACGTGAATCAATCGGCAGTAACGGGAGGAAGAACTGGTCGCTGGTTGGCGACGAGGTGAGCTGGCGCTGGGGTCCGCTTGGCAGCGTGAGAGAGGAGTGGGGAGATGGGGTCCACCGGTCATATGCTGTGCGGGTTCTTTCTTTGGTGCGAACCGTTTTTCTGCGGGAGAGAAGGAGAGGTGGGCTGGCTTAGTTGGGCCAGGCTAGTTGGGCTGGGTCTTTTACCTTTTTTTTTGTTCTGTTTGTTTTTCCTTTTCCCTTTTCTTTAATTCTGTTTTGATTTTGTTTAATCAATTCAAACTCAATTTGATTTCAAACCTTTGCCAAAATTTGTGAAGATTTAAATATTGATTAGTAAAACATTCTAGAATCATTTTAGAATAATTTTATTCTTCTTTAAGGTCTTTTAATTATTCCAAATAGGCTCTAGTTTTTAATTAGATAGGATTTAATAATGTTTTTAAATATCTATTTAAATTCTTAAAACTTTCCAAATCCTTCCAGTAAGTTTTTATTTGTTTATTTGGGTTCAAATAATTCATCTTGAATTATTTGGAGGATATTTAATATGATTCATTATTCATTTAAGATTGGGTATTTGTTTTAATTCCAATGGGATTAAATATAGTTTTAATTCCCTAAAGTTTAATTGGAAGATTTCTTTAATCTAATTAAGTTGAATTAAACAACTTTTATTTCGCTTGGGTAAATTCCAAAATACTATTTTCTCATGAATTATATAATAATTCTTATTAGAGATTTGTCTTTATTAAAATAGGGATAGAATGGTTATTGCCATTTTATTTTATTTTGGAAATTCTTTATCCTTTTATTTTATTTGATTTGGATTATATTCATTCCATTTGCTTGATGTATTAGGCCAAGATTTAATTTGGTCTTTAAATATTCTTTATTTAATATTTCTTTCTTCATCTTATAAAATCCATATCTTTTTATTTAGAGGTCTAAACTTGGTGATTTCAATTTATAAAATCTTGTTTAACATTTTTTTATCCTTTTAAATATCTTTGGGACTATTGCTCACCATTTTGGTATGGATTTTAGATAAGGGCTTTATTAGCTTCGGAAATTACTTTTCCTTATCTTATTATATTCATAAGATTTTATTTATGGTTCCTAATTAAGTGAAACCAATTTATATGGCTTTATAATATTTCTATTTGTCTTTCTTGATCATTTGTAAATGTTTGTTGACAAGATTTTATATGGATCAAATCCATAGGCTTGGAGATAACTTGGAAATGATTTTTATTCCATTAGGGTTTAGGGTTTGGATTTATTTTCCAAGTGTTTAAATTTCCAGATACATTCATTAAGGAATGCATTTCTTTTGATTTGGATTTTGTTGGATTCAAACTTTAATTAAAGTTTGTTCAAGATGGGATTTTAAGTTTCCATTTAGAATCAAAAGTTTCTTTTCACCCTGAAATTCAACAATAATTTATTTTAATTTATTTATTTTTCACATTACAAGATTTGGAAAATCTTGGGATGTGACATATTACATCTTAAACTGTGGATGCTAGCTATTGATCCAGGGACTAGCATTGTAAACACAGGGATCTCTACCTTATAAAGGTTGGGACCTCTACAGATGGTATCAGAGCACTGTGTTGCCTGTAGGATTGTAACCCTTGGATTGGACAAAACCCCTTAGCAAAATAGGAGTTGTATTTGTTCAAACTTATTTACAAACAATCTTGTAAACTCTTTCCTCAACCTTTTGTTTTGATTCTATATCTCCTCTTTTCAACTTGATGGACAAAAACTTCAACTTGAGCAAAGACTTCACCAACACCAACGACTTCAACTTTAGTTTCACCAAGGACTTCAATTTGGACATCACTAAGGACTACAAGTGAGACAAGAAATAATACTCAAGACTTGGAATCTAAGGAAACACAACTTAGAAGAAACCATCATCACCTTTGAGCCTTGTGACCAAGATGCCAGAAATTTTCCAAGGATACCATGAGCTTGTTCAAGAAGAAACAACTAAGAAGAATGAAATGATCTCAAGTGAACCACATAGTTGGACCACCATACTAGTGTTTAGTTTAGATCATATATTGATCACACAAACTTATGTGGTGTAGCAAAAAAAATATTTTGTTGCCTAAAATATGTTTGAACCTTGTTGTTTGAGTGGAATGTTTGATTGTGATGTCTTGCACATTGCTTGTGTAAATTGTTGTGTGTGATTAGAATTCTTCCTCTAGAAATCTTTTTGCCTATTCTATTCCCAACCCAACCCAAACAGATGACTTCTCCAAGAGACTCCAACAAGTTGCTTTACTTGTCTACACTTTGAGGTGCTTTTATGGTACTAACCTATTAACAAGTTGCAACAGTGCCAGATGCCCGTTTTCTGCTGTTTTTAGTTTCAGAAAAGTTAGTAAAGAAATATTCTCGGAATTGGACAGGACAAACGTCAACGCCAAATACTTTCCATGGGGAACAAGAAGTCCAGAGGGGAGCCGGAGGGGCCGGCCAGGGCGGCAGACCCACCCCAGGCGCGGGTGGGCCCCACCCCGCGCCTGGCTAGGGTTTGACTCCCCTGGTCGCCTCCTCGGTCTCCCCATTCTCCTATAAGAAGCCCCCGATGCAGAAACGCTAAGCACCCGATGGTGACAACAACAACCAAGAGATGCACATGAGAGAACAACTTCTAGCAACCCAAAGCCTAGTTGAATCAACTGAGAACTCACTTTTTATCCAACAACAATGAGTTAGACCCAACCATGCAAAAAAAATTGGAAACCCAATCACAATTGTTGCAAAGGATGACCAATCAAATGATCAACATAAGAAGCAACCTTTCCCAAGGAGATTGTGACAACAATGATATCAAGGATGATATTATAGAAGGAACTCAATCTTGCAATATTTGTGGAGACATGGAACACACTTATGAATAGCATGTGGATAAATGCCCTAATTGTGAGGAGAAACATCCAACTAAACAATGCCCCACATCTCAAGTTACTTGTTTCCTATGTGAAGGAAGTAATCATGTCCCTATCCAATGCCCCATCTATCCCATAGTTCAACAAATGAAACAAGATGGAATGCATCAAATTTTTGGAAGCCTCCATGAAGGAACAACTTCTACCAAGAAGGATGAAGACAAAGGCAAATCTCAGTATGCACCTCCATACATTGTAACTCACCATGGTGGACAAAAGAGGAAACATGGACATTATCCAAGGAATCATTCAAGAAACCGAGGAAGCTTTCCCACCTTTGTGGTGAAATATGAAGAACATGAACTATAAGAACTCCTAGATTTGGAGAGACCCAAGAAAAAGAAGAGCCAAGAAAACAAACAAGAGATGTGATGCCAATATGAAATAAGATGTTAGCCAAGTGATGTGCAACAAATGCAAAAAGCCAGGCCATTATGCATCACATTTTCCAGAAAAGAAGAAGTACAAGACAAGCAAGCCTATGAAGGATCTCAGCCTTGTCACATGTTTCAAGTGTGGAAACAAAGGACACTATGTAGATGTATGTCCAGAGAAGTTTCATCAAGACCCCAAGTACGCCAAGATGTAATCTAGTCAGAAACCTTTTTAAGGGTGGTAGTACCCTACTTGCCTTGAAGCCAACTTGTAACCTCTAGCCTTCCCAAATCTCGGGACAAGATTTCTTTTAAGGGTGGTAGCCTGTCACATCCCAAAAATTTTCAAATTTTGAAATGTGAAAAATAAATAAACCAAATAAATAATTGTTGAAATTTAGGGTGAAAAGAAACTTTTTTGCTTCTAAATGGAAACATCAAAACCCTTCTTGAACAAAATTTGAATGAAAATGGAATCCAACAAAAATTCAATCAAGTTAAATGCATTCATCAATGAATGTATCTTGAAATTCAAACACTTGGAAAAG
The DNA here is from genome assembly GCA_916181665.1 of Avena sativa. Classification (NCBI taxonomy): domain Eukaryota; kingdom Viridiplantae; phylum Streptophyta; class Magnoliopsida; order Poales; family Poaceae; genus Avena; species Avena sativa. The sequence continues at coordinate 260,102,469 of OV702284.1, read as the reverse complement.
TTAAACCAAAACACTAAAACCCTAATGGAAGAAAATCATTTCCAAGATCTCTCTAAGACTATGGATTTGATCCATATAAAAATTCAGAAACAAACATTTTTAAATGATCAAAAATGATAAACAAAAATATCATAAAACCATAGAAATTGGTTTCATTTAATTTGGATCCATGGATAAAAACTTATGAATTTAATAAGATAAAAGGAATTAATTTCCAAGGCTAATAAAGCTCCTATCTAAAATCCATACCAAATATTGAGCAAAGTAATCCTGAAAGGATTTAAAAAGATAAAAAAATATTAAATAATACAAGTTGGAATCACCAATTTTGGATCTATAAATAAAAAGATATGGATTTTATAAGATAAAGAAAGAAAGAAATAAATAAGGAATATTTAAAAGCCAAATTAAATCTTGGCCAAATCCATAAACAAATGGAAGTTATTGAATAATAAAAATAAATAAAAGATTATTTAAATAAAACTATATGGGGTTTGAACCATATTCAATTTTATTTAGATAAAGACAAATTGCCTAAACTAAATAAATAATAAATCATAATGAAATGATTTAGAAGACAATTTAAAACTTTAATTAAATCCATAAGCAAATGGAATAAATATAATCAAATAAAATAAAGGAATAAAGATTATTTGAATAAAAACTTATCTAGACTTGAACCATATTTGTTTTGAATAAAGACAAAATCCCTAATATAAATGATTAATTAAATCATGGGAAGAATAATGGAATTGCCAAATGGATTAGAAGTTATGTAATTGACTTAAAAAGAATAAAGTATTAATTAATAGAATTATATGGTTTGGAACCATATTCAAGTTCATTTAAATAAAGACAAAAGCCTCATTTAAATAAATATTAAATCATAATAAAATGTTTGAAATAATTCAAAGTGAATTATTTAAACACACTAATGAATAAATAAAACCTACTGAACAGGTTTGAGAAACATTTGAATTTAAACAGATCATTTGAATAAAATAATATTGATTGGAAACATATTAAAATCTTATTTAAATAAATACAAATGTCTATTTTAAATAAATAATAAACCATAAGAGAAAATAAGAAATATTCTAAAATGGATTATTTAAATACTCTACTAAACAGTACTAAACTACTGAAAGGGTTTGATGAACACTGGAATTCAAACTGAAACATAAATCAAAATATTTGAATTAAAATAGAAATCAGGAAAAGAAAAAGAAAAAGAAATCAGAAAGAAAGAAAAATGGAAAAGGAAGCAACCCAACCCAGCAGCCCACTAACCCTACCCCAGACCTGGCCCAGCCAGCCCACCCGGCACCTCTCTCTCCCCACGAGCCCCCTTTCTCACTCACGTGCGTACCATCTCAGTCACTGACAACGCAACCCCATGCCAATTCAGCGCCACATCATCTCATCATCCTCACCGCTGACCTCGCCCCTCTTTCCTCGCAGCCGTTTCTGCCGTTGATTGAAACCTCGTCAATTCGTGTTAATGCCTGATTAATCCTCGCCAGCGACCATGCCCTACTAAACGTGCCCCTCTTCCCTCTCTTTCCCCTCACTCGCTAGCTCCTCTTTGCCCTAGGGCTGCTCTAATTTTGAATCGCACCACCACTGCTCCGATGAACTCCCCGTCGAATTCTGGAGAGCCCTCACCTCCCATTCCCCACTGGATGCTACGAGAGTGTTCACCATCAACATACGCATCTACCAGTACCTTTTCCTTGCCCGCTCATGCCCCATAGCCTCAGAAACAACCAAGTCCGAGCGCCGCCGTCATGTGCGTCCACTCCGGCAACCCCTCCCTATAAGTACAGACCGGGCCTCTCCCTCTGGATGACGCTCGTGTGTTCACCTCTCCCTTGCGCGCCTAACACTGCCTCTGGATTGTCCTAGCATGCCTTGTAGCCTCGCCAACGACGACGCCGAGCACGCCGGTCGCCAGTAGCAACTCCGGCGAGGAATCGCCATCACATCCGAGCGCCCCTGGCCTTCCCATGACCACCTCGAGCATCTCCTCGCTACTGCGAACCTGGTAATCATCAGCACACTCTCATTTGCTTCCTAGAACCGTCGTACCACACTCGCTGAGTGCCACCACCGCTCGTCGTTGCCCAGTGCCGCCCATCTCTGGTCGACGCGCTGTAGTCCATTAGATCCAGATCTAGCGGTGAGGAAAAGATGACTAATCGAAGGGGTATGACTTGATCTGTGACGTGTGTTGTTGTTTAGATCTGACGGCCCACGATGATCGATCCGTGCGAACCGGTACCGGCCAATAGGAACACACCACGTGGCCTGCCTACTAATTTAAAATAGAAATTAGATCTATTAGATGAATGAATTTGTAAAATTCATAACTTTTGATCTACACGTCCAAAATTTGCAAATTTTATATCATTGGAATCAGGAAAATGAAACATTTGCAACCATGCCCTTAGTTTAGTATTTTGCTTCTGGAAAATTAGGTGTTTTTGCAGAAACATTTGTAGGACTATTTTGGTTATATAATTTATTCTAAAAATGATTTTAGAGTAAAATCTTTTTAAAATGGTTTGTTTTGAACTCTCAGATCCTAAACACTAACTTTTGGATTTAAAAATATATTTTTTGACACTAAGGAATTATTACTTTGAATAAAAGCATTTCTAGTAAAACAAAAAGTTGCTATGATTTAAAAATAGTTTTTGAGTGAAACCTTTTACAAATGGTTTTGTTTTAAAACACTTTGACCATAAAACACTAACATTTTTGTTTAAAAACAGGTTTGTCAAACATTAGAAATTAATCCTTTGATTAAAATCATTTTCTAGCAAAACAAAAATGATTTGAATAGCCCATTTTTACTAACTTGATTTTAAATGGTTTTGCCACTTTTATAAATGGCCAATAGGTGTTTTAAAATGTTTATAGCCTATTAGAAACTACCTTTACAAATAAAAGAATTTTTTGCATGCTTGCATGCATTGTTTTGTTTTCTTTATTTTATGTGGTGAATTGTTTGAATTTGTGCCTTGATTGACTTGTACTGAACTTTGAAGAGTGTGACAATTGCAAGATCAAGGAGTGAACTTAGTTTCTCTACCAAAAAGGCAAGTGGTGCTTCATACATTTTGTCCTATTATTTTAACTATGCATTGATGATATTTTGAGTAGGACTTTCATGGAATTTCTACTAAGTATGCTATGCCTTGGGAAATCCTAGTAGATGACACCTTAGTAGATTTTCCCTAAGTAAAGATTCTTGCTACTATTATGCTTATCCTAGCTAGTAGAAAACAAGGGTGGATTATAATCATGCTATGAAATATTTCTAAGTCTATGACTTTGTTTTGTTTAATAAAACAACTATGTGAATGAATCACCTGGGTGGAATGGTGAGAATGAGATATGTTGAGTGGTTACACAAGGCCAGGGACTGGTGAACCTTGTGTATCACACTTGTGGAAAGCCACCCAGGAACAAAGAGATTTGAGATGTCAAATGTTGAGAAGCTTCTAGTGCAGCCACATGGCATTATGGGCTCTGCCTGGATCATATAGGTTGCAATAACCTAGCCATATGGACAGAAGGTGGTAGGGGGTGATAGGATGGAACACATCCATTTGGTGTAAGGGAAGGCTTCTGAAAGATCGTGTCTCGATGCATGTCGTGTATCATGGGGAAAGTGCACCACCTCTCGAGAAGGAAAAATCTAAGTACTTAGTCGTGTCCCCGACAATGTACAATTTGAGCATCAAGACATGGAAGCTATCAAGGATCTCCTCATCCCAATTTCTAAGTTAAAAGCTTGTGGTTGAACAAGGGTAAAGGATCACCAATTTTATTGGTAGATGCCTTGGGTGATTTTGACAAACAAAAACTTAGTGTTTTCAACTAATAAGGAAAACCTTATTTTGAGCAAAGCAAGCCTCAGCTACACTTAGCCAAATGCATATATATGATAGATACCACTATTCTACCATAGTATCACTTGCCAAAACAATTCAAATGTATTTACCCTTGTGGCTGTAACTTATTATGTTGCAGGTTTGTTTGATGTTACTGAAGTGTGTTGAATAGGATTACAAGTCTACAACCAACATGATTGCCTATGTCACTTTGAAGATGAAGGACTCCATGCTATATAGATATTTCTGCTGCATTGTAATGAGATAGCCAAATGAGTTATGTAAGATGTAATGACTTATTTTATTCCTGGTTATAAAGTTGTACTATGACCTTTGTTTCTGGATATTACATCTTAAGCTGTGGATGCTAGCTATTGAACCAGGGACTAGCATTGTAAACACAGGGATCTCTACCTTATAAAGGTTGGGACCTCTACACTCTTGTTTCCAAGACCTGAGTCTTGGAAGTTATTACTTAAATAATGACCTCTCATTATCCTTTTTGTTTGCTTTTTGTGCCAAGAATGACCTCGAATGAGAGGAGAGTAAGATTTGGGGAGTTGTTGTCCCGAAACAGATTTCTGTCCTCCACCAAAAAAATCGTGAGGAGTCTCTTTAGCTAGAATTGAGCTGAAAATTTACGAATAAATCTGCCCGTATGTTAGATAACTTTCGTTAGTTCAACATTTTTTTATTTGAGCAACAGAAGATGTTCGAAAAAATCGGTTTCTACCTGCTGGTCTGTTTTGACAGATTTCTGCCATTATTTGCATTTGCTTCTTATTGATTCCTTTTTGAGTTCTATTTAGATGAATTGAGATTTTTGAAGGATTTACTATAGTATCTTGTGTTTTTAGTGAAAATCCTTGCTGTTCTGAAGCTTTGCTAGAGGTCTAATATCTTTTGAATAAGCTAATGTTGCTAATGGAGATTGTGTGAAGTTTTGTATGAAGGAAAAAATTTCAGGTGTAGAGAGAGAATGATGCAATGAGATGAAGAATGTACAAAAGCTCAAGCTTGGGTATGCCACCATGGTGTCACCCCAAGAAATATCCAAGAGGTACAAGCGTTAAAGCTTGGGGATGCCCAAGGCATCCTCTTCTTCATCATTAAAAAGCTCAGGTCTGTCTAGACACTTCATTTTTATTGTTTCATGCACAGTTGTGTTGTTCTTGGAGAGTCTTAGTTTTCATTTGATTTTCTTAGTTTGTTTAGTTTTCTTGAGTAGTTTGGACTCCTGTTCTCGCTGTGTTGTTTTGCAAATAAGTTTGCTTGGTGTTGGAAAGGAGTAGTAAGTTCTTAATTGAAGTGCAAGAGGAGCTTGCATTGACTGTGACTTAGACTTTAGCATGACATGCTAGGTGTTGTTTTGATCTTATGCTTAGTAATTACTGTTGTAGCATGTCTTGTTCCAAACAATTGGGATTGCTTAGTGTGCCTTGAAGAAATTATGCGTTGTTTTAGCATGCAAAAACATAGTATTGTGGTATTCTCCTTTGATGTTTTGCTTGGGTTGACTTGGCACATGCTCGCACCATGTTATGACTATGAAAAGTCACCATTAGCCTCTATGATCATTTAGTCCTTGACTTTTAGTACCACTCTTTGCTTTGATTAGTATGCTTTGTTGCACTGAATGATTATGGCCATTATGCTCTCTTATTTGGTCGCTCCCAGTATTTTTTGCTAGCCTCCACTTGTATGAGTAAGCTCTACTCATGCTTCCAACTCCCAAGAAACCAAGTTATTCCAAAGTGTCCACTATAAACTCCTATGCATGGTGTGTTACACCATTCCAAGTATATTCTTGTTTTCAACTATCTTCCAATTTAAAACTATTTTGTTATGTGAAAACTTAGTGATTAAATCCCTCACGAACTTGATGGGACACTTTATATTCTTTGCCCCTAATAAACTTGAACCATTGTGACAACTTTGTTGTATATGCTTGCACTTATAAGTTGGAATTAGCGGAACCGTGCTGTCACAGGGAACGTTTTCAACATTGCACTTGTACTTTGTACTCAGTTGATATCATGTTCTTTTGTCTATGGATGTCACCAGTGTGAAATAAAGAGGGAACTTGTAAGTCCATGGAGTTTGTATCCTGTGTTAGAGAAACGCCTGGGCCGCTAGCCTAAGCCATGCCTAATCATGGTGGAAACTTGCAGCATCACCATAGTGAGCTATCTATGAAGCGTCCTCAATAAAAAGCTATGCATAGGGTAAATAAAATGATTGCTGAGATGCTCATTGTCTACTTGCCTTGTCATTTTGGTTATGGGAAAGCTCCTGTACCATGTGCAAGGGGTACCCCGTTGGCGGTTCTCAATGATATGCAAATACTTACAATGACAAGAACTTACCTGGACCCAAAGTTGAGTATGCATGAGGTGTGGCCCTCGTATTCAAGGGACTTGAGATTGCCAACTTATACTTCGTCAAGCATATACTCCATCTTTGCCACTTTAAACCTTAACCACTTCAAGATTCTTATGATAGGGGCAATGAGGGCTGAAAGCTAACAAGTACCATAATTTTTGGAAGATCTTTTTGAAACTTGTAATCCCTGCTTCCTTTACAAAAAGGCCTTTCTTCCACCATTATTGAGTCTCCGCCTTCTACCTTTAGGCACCATTAAGAGAGCATAGTTGTCATTCTGTGTGTAGTGTTCCAAAGCTTATTAATTGATGCATATTGTGTTATTACTTGTTCTTGTGCTATTTGTTTCTAGTCACCCTTGTGAACTTTGAAGGTGTCCTATGCATCTATATTTCTACTCTATGAGGGACAAGCTGATTGCCACTATGCTATGTTTTTTGTATGTGAAACAAACAAACGTTTTTCAATGCATGTTACTCATGATCTTTGTTTGTATCTTGCCATGTTGCATGCATAGTTACTATGTACTATTGTTAGAACTCCATCTTTCATGCACATGTTTAGAGTTCTTTGATCCCAGCTTTCAATGCTTGCAAATGGTTGGATCATTATTGTGAGGGTGCATGTCACCTCAAAAATTATTCTTTTATCACTTAACTACTCGAGGACGAGCAGGAGTTAAGCTTGGGGATGTTGATACGTCGGAAACGTATCTATAATTTTTGATGCTCCATGCTTGTTTAGTTACTTTGCTTTACTTGTCTACACTTTGAGGTGCTTTTATGGTACTAACCTATTAACAAGTTGCAACAGTGCCAGATGCCCGTTTTCTGCTGTTTTTAGTTTCAGAAAAGTTAGTAAAGAAATATTCTCGGAATTGGACAGGACAAACGTCAACGCCAAATACTTTCCATGGGGAGCAAGAAGTCCAGAGGGGAGCCGGAGGGGCCGGCCAGGGCGGCAGACCCACCCCAGGCGCGGGTGGGCCCCACCCTGCGCCTGGCTAGGGTTTGACTCCCCTGGTCGCCTCCTCGGTCTCCCCATTCGCCTATAAGAAGCCCCCGATGCAGAAACGCTAAGCACCCGATCAAATCTCCACGAAACCGTCTGTAGCCGCTGCCACCATTGTCCCTAGATCGAGGGGATCTGAAGTTCTTCCCGGCACCCAGCCGGAGGGGAGATCATCCCGGAGGCCTTCTCTCCGGTATGATGCGTGAGTAGTTCCACCTTGGACTATGGGTCCATGTAGTAGCTAGATGGTTGTATATCCTCCTTTGTGCTTTCATGTATAGATCTTGTGAGCTCCGTTCATGATCAAGATATAATCTATTTGTAATCATGCATGTTGTGTTTATGGGGATCCGATGGATATTGAGATTATTATGTTGGTTTGATTAATGGTTTTGTCTTTATGATTCTATCATGTCTACGTTGTTTGTGATCTTGCATGCTCTCCGCTGTTAGTAGCTATCTTGGCCAAGTAGTTGCTAGTGACTCCAAGAGGGGGTATTTATGCTCGATAGTGGGTTCATGCCTATAGTTTCCAAGGGAAGTGACAATAACCTTGTGGCATCCCGCAAAACCACTACTAGAAAATCGCGTTGTTTTGTGCATTGCATCGTCATCATCATATGTTGTTTGTCAAAAACTATTTTTGCAAAGCCCGATTTGTTTTCCAAACGCCCCATCTTTATTCAAATATCAAAACCGGGTCGCCGGAATATTTTACTTTGTCTGCTATTAGTTTGCAAAAGGCTTGTTGGAATAAATAAAAGAATTAATTATTTTAGTGGGGGCAGTCGAACGGGCCGATTGACCCGAACGACCACCCCCGGAATTATAAATCGGTCCACCTACACCGCCCTTCTAAATCCTACAGCTACCAACTAACCTACCCAGCCCTCCCCTCCACCTCACCCCAACCAACCCCGTCGCGCCACCTCACCCCTCCCCAAATCCCCACCAACCCCAAACTGCCACCTAATCTACCCTCTCTCCACTCCCTCCACCCTGGACCCTACCCACCCCTCACACAGCACACACGCACTACACGCACGCACCGACAGCCCCCTGCCCCCGGCCCCACCAGGCCCACCTCCCCCACGCGACCGCTCCACCCTCCCTTCTTCCTCCCAGGCGCCTCGCTCGCTCGCTCCCTCTGCGCGCAGCAGCCAGCGACCCCCCTCCTCCGGCCGCTCCCCTCCACGCCCGCCTGCCGCCGCCGCCGCCCTGCGGAGAGCCGCGCCACCGCAGCCGGCGACCCTCCTCCTCCCTCCGCCCCGCCTGAGGCCTCCCCGACCCGCGCGCGCGTCCCGCCTCCTCTCGTCGCCGGCCCCGCACGCCCTCCCCGCGGCCGCCCCGTCTCGCCTCTGCCCCGGCGCCCCCTCAACCGGACCGCCGCGCCTCCGCACCCGCCGGCACCCGCGGCCGCAGCCCTCCTCTGACCCTCCTCCGCCGCGCGACGCCGCCGCCCGGTGGCCTCGCCTCGCGCCGGCCGCCACCACTGCTCGCCCCGACCCCCGACCACCGGCCTCCCCGACCCGGACCGCCGCTGCCGCCGCGCCTCAACCCCGTCTTCTGGCCGCCCTCCTCCTGCTCGGGCTCGGCACCCGTGGCGTTCCCTGGCTCTCCCTTCATCGCCGACGGTTGCAGGAGCACGGTCGCCGCCAGTACCCGAGTCCTCCTCCTCGATGCAGGAGCCGCCCGGCTGCCCCTGTTCTTGCCTGGTCCTGGTGCCGCGTCCTCTACCTCCGTATAAACAACGGGTCGCCACAGTGAGAAGACATGGTGACACAGTGGGAAAACCTGCTGACCAAGGCCGGAACAAGGACTCTATCCCGCACGAGGTTAAGTTGCCAAGGCCGTCTCATCGACAAGATCTCCACCGGTTCGGTGCCGTGCCGTGGATGCCGACAAGATCTCCTCACGGACAAGACCAACCCGAAGGCCGACAAACCCACGCCAAGTTCACCAAGAACCGTTCCCGGAGTCTGGTTGTCGAGTCAAACCCGTGGAACCCCGAACCTCCCCAAGGTCTACGCTACGGAACGCCAAGATCGCCTCACGGACGCGCGACGGATTTGGAGGAACCCTCGGACGCCAAGTTCGCCTCATGAACCCCGAAGACCGGACCTAGCAGGATTGACATGATCTTCTTCTCGGACGCCAAGATTCGTCGAGGGCCCGGAACGACAAGTACTTCATCCCGATACACGGACCCGACAAGACCCTCGCAACGGCAAGATCGACCCCGTGGGACCCGGCAAGATCTGCCCGACGACAAGAACGACAGCGACCAGGAGAGTCCGATGCGCCCCGGCGCCGAACCAAGTCCTGCTTCCCGGATGCCGAGATCACCGACACAGGACAACAAGATCTACCCCCCCCCCCCCGCTATCCGAGACCGCTTCCGTCGAACCCCGAACCCCAGATCCATCGAACCCTGAGACCGACCCCGAACCCCGGAACCCCAAGTTCGTCGAGACCCCTCAATGTGTGACCCTTTTCCCTCGATACCCTATTTTCATAAATGATATCAACTTGTTGCATATTTAATTGTCATCTCGCATGCATATCATTGGTTTGGGGGCCTTATGCCGATTCACCTAATAATTAAATATGGGGCCCATATGCGGGCAAATCTAGTCTCATATCGGCCTCATTTAAACTTGTGTAGCGAACCGGTATCGTATCTTGCCTTGTTATAACAACATTTAAACTGCGGGGTATCTAAACAACTTGAACCGCCTAATTAATTGTCGGGACCCCTGGTTCCGCTTAATATGACCTAATTGCACCGCACTTTGCCATGCCATGCATCATATCATAAGCATGCCGATCTTCTGCCGTTGTATTAAATATTGCATCCGGTGTTCCTTCTAGTGTTTTGCTTCTTCGCGGATTGGGCCGTTGAGTTGATGCGAGTGTCGACCCGATCTTCGGTTGAACCTTCGGCAATGTTTTCAGGCGAGCATCTCCCCCTTTCTACCTATCTTACTTTTCTAGTATTTATTCCCTCCTGTTGATCTTTGCTATCCGTGTTGCGATGCTCTAGTTTTTCGTACCCGTGATATCCCTTGCAGCCATATATAGCCTTGGACACATCCTATTACCTATTGTTTGGTAGATAGTTGGAACCGCGTGTCGTAGTCGCTTGCTCAAGTGTTTTGCTTGTCGTCAAGTACCACAATTGTTGGAGGATTGCCGCATGTTGACGTCGGAGATGATCATGGCTTTAATTATTGTTTCACTTTAATTCCTGTTTAACAACTAAAATTGAATTAAGCAGAGGCATCGGTGGGTGATAGGTAAGATTTGGTTTCCGACCGCCCACTTGTGTCCCGTAGGACCCGAGTTCTTGACACCTGTTCCGAGATCGAGCGCGCTAACCACAGGTGGGGAGATATGGGCCCCCCATTGATTATTACCTGATTTCAAAGTATTGTACTGGGGGCCACAAACTAGTTTGAGGTTTTATTTACTATCCTGTACCTATGCCATGCTTTACTGCTTTATTTACGATTGTGTGAGGAGCACGCTGTACTGTTTAGGAAGCGGAGTGTTTTCGCTGTATCGACAGTCCCCGATTGGGGACTTGCTGTCGTTTACAGCCATTGTCGCAAACCCTAAGTCCGTCTCGGAGACCGGCCGACTTCGTTGCGGGTGTACTTAGTGGGGTGGCCCCCCGTGCTTGCTTTGGGTCTGGGAACATCGTGACTTAGGCCCCACCGACATACCGATGGGTGTATGTTAACTGATCTGGCAAAAAGGGTCGAAGTGCCTGTGGATACTTTGGTGCACCCCTGCAGGGTTAAATCTTTTCGAGAAGCCGTGTCCGCGGTTATGGACGACTTGGAGCACAGTGCTTGATCATAGACAACTATAACTAAAGTTTATTGCTATAAATTGACTTGTATCCGATATGACTAGTAATCAGCTTCACTACAACGGAATGGCTAAGTAAAAGTACCAACAACTGCTGGGTTTTGGGGTTATCTCATGCTAATCGTGTCTGATTAGTAAGAGTTGCAACTATCATGGAATGGTTAACTAAAAGTGCCCACTGCTTACTTTATCAGGATGATTATCTAAACTTGACTAGTAATTGCTGCAACGATAACCGAATAAGTAAAACTGCCAACTGTGTGAGTTCCTCGGTTGACTTCCTAGTTTGGTCTCGAGGGGGAAACGCCAGGTTGGGTTTGTTTGATGATAGTATCAGGTTGGATCCGAATAGGTCTTTCTCACCCCTCTCTAATAGCCGCCAGTTGTATCGAGTCTCTATAGGTTGTTTAGTGCATGCTGCCGCTGCCGCTCAGTCCACCATACCTATGTAGGCGAGGACCGCCGATATCTAGCCTCGCCGTGTACTGGCCTCAGTACTGACGCTCCTCTTTTTCCTTTGCCCTTGTCGGCACCCCTTTTGTGTAAGAAGGTTTTGAGATCGACGCCGTTAGCAGGGTTACCCTTCCGGCTTGGCCTGGGCAGGGTTATGGACGCCATTGGTTATTCTTCAGGGCTCTTAGCCCCATTTGCATCTTGTCCGTAGCGGGACGCTCTATCATTTTCAAGGTGATTTGGATCTTTGTATATTATATCTGTATTCTTGACTCTTTGAGTCGCTGTTGTATATATCTGTTCTGTGGGTCCCATCGAGGACTGTTGTGTAATGTTATTACTTTGTTTTCCACCCGCACGAAAGTGCCTGGTGGGCACCTTTGAATCGCTTCTATGCGGGTTCGGCGAGTTTCGCTAAAACTTGCATAGAGTCGATTCTGAGGGTGTTACAGAGTGGTATCAGAGCTCAGCAGTTGCGATACCCCACAAGTCCAGCCTGTAGGATAACCTAGCTAACGGCCGAAGTAGAGTGTCAAAACTATTTTCGAAAATCGGTTGGATAGTTCTGATTAGGTCTGATTTTACTCCTTACCCCTCTGCTGTTCTCCTCTTACCTCTACGTGTTTTGAATCCGCTCTCATCTCTTTCTTCGAGTCCAGGAATTCTCGTGGTTGGGTTTCCGTCGTACCTTCAGGGTTTCGCTTCCTCCTTTGGTAACGGTGATGCTACGTCCGGTGTTCATGCTGCCCGAGGAATCCATCTTCTGTGGTACCATTCTTTGTTCCTTGTTTGTGCCTTCCGGTGTTTTCCGACGCGACGACACCCTCTACGCCAGATCCCATGCAGAGTCTGCATCACCCCTTTGTTCCCGAACCTCGCTTGTCGAGATCTTCAGTCTGAATCCTGAGGGTTGGTTGCATAATCTGTCTATTCGTGTACATAGTAATGCTTTGAGTGCGGGATGGAGTCGCGACCATACCACTACTCTTATCATTCGCTTATGTACATTGAATGGTGGATCGATGCAACTCTACTCCTTCCATGGAAGTTAGAGGTGGCCTTACCTTTAACTTCGTCCGTTGTTTATCCGGAGTGTTGACGAACGGGATCAACGACGTCTTATTAGTGGTGTCGCGAAGATCTGCACGAACGAGAAGATTCAGATCGCCGACCTTTCCTTCCGGTACCATGAGGCGGATCTCGAGGGCGAGATCCATTGTTAGTGGTGTCGAATTGTGGCATCCCGCAAAACCACTACTAGAAAATCGCGTTGTTTTGTGCATTGCATCGTCATCATCATATGTTGTTTGTCAAAAACTATTTTCGCAAAGCCCGATTTGTTTTCCAAACGCCCCATCTTTATTCAAATATCAAAACCGGGTCGCCGGAATATTTTACTTTGTCTGCTATTAGTTTGCAAAAGGCTTGTTGGAATAAATAAAAGAATTAATTATTTTAGTGGGGGCAGTCGAACGGGCCGATTGACCCGAACGACCACCCCCGGAATTATAAATCGGTCCACCTACACCGCCCTTCTAAATCCTACAGCTACCAACTAACCTACCCAGCCCTCCCCTCCACCTCACCCCAACCAACCCCGTCGCGCCACCTCACCCCTCCCCAAATCCCCACCAACCCCAAACTGCCACCTAATCTACCCTCTCTCCACTCCCTCCACCCTGGACCCTACCCACCCCTCACACAGCACACACGCACTACACGCACGCACCGACAGCCCCCTGCCCCCGGCCCCACTAGGCCCACCTCCCCCACGCGACCGCTCCACCCTCCCTTCTTCCTCCCAGGCGCCTCGCTCGCTCGCTCCCTCTGCGCGCAGCAGCCAGCGACCCCCCTCCTCCGGCCGCTCCCCTCCACGCCCGCCTGCCGCCGCCGCCGCCCTGCGGAGAGCCGCGCCACCGCAGCCGGCGACCCTCCTCCTCCCTCCGCCCCGCCTGAGGCCTCCCCGACCCGCGCGCGCGTCCCGCCTCCTCTCGTCGCCGGCCCCGCACGCCCTCCCCGCGGCCGCCCCGTCTCGCCTCCGCCCCGGTGCCCCCTCAACCGGACCGCCGCGCCTCCGCACCCGCCGGCACCCGCGGCCGCAGCCCTCCTCCGACCCTCCTCCGCCGCGCGACACCGCCGCCCGGTGGCCTCGCCTCGCGCCGGCCGCCACCACTGCTCGCCCCGACCCCCGACCACCGGCCTCCCCGACCCGGACCGCCGCTGCCGCCGCGCCTCAACCCCGTCTTCTGGCCGCCCTCCTCCTGCTCGGGCTCGGCACCCGCGGCGTTCCCTGGCTCTCCCTTCATCGCCGACGGTTGCAGGAGCCCGGTCGCCGCCAGTACCCGAGTCCTCCTCCTCGATGCAGGAGCCGCCCGGCTGCCCCTGTTCTTGCCTGGTCCTGGTGCCGCGTCCTCTACCTCCGTATAAACAACGGGTCGCCACAGTGAGAAGACATGGTGACACAGTGGGAAAACCTGCTGACCAAGGCCGGAACAAGGACTCTATCCCGCACGAGGTTAAGTTGCCAAGGCCGTCTCATCGACAAGATCTCCACCGGTTCGGTGCCGTGCCGTGGATGCCGACAAGATCTCCTCACGGACAAGACCAACCCGAAGGCCGACAAACCCACGCCAAGTTCACCAAGAACCATTCCCGGAGTCCGGTTGTCGAGTCAAACCCGTGGAACCCCGAACCTCCCCAAGGTCTACGCTACGGAACGCCAAGATCGCCTCACGGACGCGCGACGGATTTGGAGGAACCCTCGGACGCCAAGTTCGCCTCATGAACCCCGAAGACCGGACCTAGCAGGATTGACATGATCTTCTTCTCGGACGCCAAGATTCGTCGAGGGCCCGGAACGACAAGTACTTCATCCCGATACACGGACCCGACAAGACCCTCGCAGCGGCAAGATCGACCCCGTGGGACCCGACAAGATCTGCCCGACGACAAGAACGACAGCGACCAGGAGAGTCCGATGCGCCCCCGGCGCCGAACCAAGTCCTGCTTCCCGGATGCCGAGATCACCGACACAGGACAACAAGATCTACCCCCCGCTATCCGAGACTGCTTCCGTCAAACCCCGAACCCCAGATCCGTCGAACCCTGAGACCGACCCCGAACCCCGGAACCCCAAGTTCGTCGAGACCCCTCAATGTGTGACCCTTTTCCCTCGATACCCTATTTTCATAAATGATATCAACTTGTTGCATATTTAATTGTCATCTCGCATGCATATCATTGGTTTGGGGGCCTTATGCCGATTCACCTAATAATTAAATATGGGGCCCATATGCGGGCAAATCTAGTCTCATATCGGCCTCATTTAAACTTGTGTAGCGAACCGGTATCGTATCTTGCCTTGTTATAACAACATTTAAACTGCGGGGTATCTAAACAACTTGAACCGCCTAATTAATTGTCGGGACCCCTGGTTCCGCTTAATATGACCTAATTGCACCGCACTTTGCCATGCCATGCATCATATCATAAGCATGCCGATCATCTGCCGTTGTATTAAATATTGCATCCGGTGTTCCTTCTAGTGTTTTGCTTCTTCGCGGATTGGGCCGTTGAGTTGATGCGAGTGTCGACCCGATCTTCGGTTGAACCTTCGGCAATGTTTTCAGGCGAGCATCTCCCCCTTTCTACCTATCTTACTTTTCTAGTATTTATTCCCTCCTGTTGATCTTTGCTATCCGTGTTGCGATGCTCTAGTTTTTCGTACCCGTGATATCCCTTGCAGCCATATATAGCCTTGGACACATCCTATTACCTATTGTTTGGTAGATAGTTGGAACCGCGTGTCGTAGTCGCTTGCTCAAGTGTTTTGCTTGTCGTCAAGTACCACAATTGTTGGAGGATTGCCGCATGTTGACGTTGGAGATGATCATGGCTTTAATTATTGTTTCACTTTAATTCCTGTTTAACAACTAAAATTGAATTAAGCAGAGGCATCGGTGGGTGATAGGTAAGATTTGGTTTCCGACCGCCCACTTGTGTCCCGTAGGACCCGAGTTCTTGACACCTGTTCCGAGATCGAGCGCGCTAACCACAGGTGGGGAGATATGGGCCCCCCATTGATTATTACCTGATTTCAAAGTATTGTACTGGGGGCCACAAACTAGTTTGAGGTTTTATTTACTATCCTGTACCTATGCCATGCTTTACTGCTTTATTTACGATTGTGTGAGGAGCACGCTGTACTGTTTAGGAAGCGGAGTGTTTTCGCTGTATCGACAGTCCCCGATTGGGGACTTGCTGTCGTTTACAGCCATTGTCGCAAACCCTAAGTCCGTCTCGGAGACCGGCCGACTTCGATGCGGGTGTACTTAGTGGGGTGGCCCCCCGTGCTTGCTTTGGGTCTGGGAACGTCGTGACTTAGGCCCCGCCGACATACCGATGGGTGTATGTTAACTGATCTGGCAAAAAGGGTCGAAGTGCCTGTGGATACTTTGGTGCACCCCTGCAGGGTTAAATCTTTTCGAGAAGCCGTGTCCGCGGTTATGGACGACTTGGAGCACAGTGCTTGATCATAGACAACTATAACTAAAGTTTATTGCTATAAATTGACTTGTATCCGATATGACTAGTAATCAGCTTCACTACAACGGAATGGCTAAGTAAAAGTACCAACAACTGCTGGGTTTTGGGGTTATCTCATGCTAATCGTGTCTGACTAGTAAGAGTTGCAACTATCATGGAATGGTTAACTAAAAGTGCCCACTGCTTACTTTATCAGGATGATTATCTAAACTTGACTAGTAATTGCTGCAACGATAACCGAATAAGTAAAACTGCCAACTGTGTGAGTTCCTCGGTTGACTTCCTCGTTTGGTCTCGAGGGGGAAACGCCAGGTTGGGTTTGTTTGATGATAGTATCAGGTTGGATCCGAATAGGTCTTTATCACCCCTCTCTAATAGCCGCCAGTTGTATCGAGTCTCTATAGGTTGTTTAGTGCATGCTGCCGCTGCCGCTCAGTCCACCATACCTATGTAGGCGAGGACCGCCGAATTCTAGCCTTGCCGTGTACTGGCCTCAGTACTGACGCTCCTCTTTTTCCTTTGCCCTTGTCGGCACCCCTTTTGTGTAAGCAGGTTTTGAGATCGACGCCGTTAGCAGGGTTACCCTTCCGGCTTGGCCTGGGCAGGGTTATGGACGCCATTGGTTATTCTTCAGGGCTCTTAGCCCCATTTGCATCTTGTCCGTAGCGGGACGCTCTATCATTTTCAAGGTGATTTGGATCTTTGTATATTATATCTGTATTCTTGACTCTTTGAGTCACTGTTGTATATATCTGTTCTGTGGGTCCCATCGAGGACTGTTGTGTAATGTTATTACTTTGTTTTCCACCCGCACGAAAGTGCCTGGTGGGCACCTTTGAATTGCTTCTATGCGGGTTCGGCGAGTTTCGCTAAAACTTGCATAGAGTCGATTCTGAGGGTGTTACAAACCTCTTCGGTTGTAGATGTGCTGTTGCTACTAGGGAGAAAACAACGGTCTCTTGTTCATGGAACATGTGGACTGTTTACCTTACACACTTTGCTTAAAGTAGTTGTCTGTTGCTTGCAACTTAATACTGGAGGGGGTTCGGATGATAACCTGAAGGAGGACTTATAGTCATAGATGCAGTTGGATGGCGGTCTATGTATCTTGTTGTATTGCCTAATCGAATCTCATAGGATCTTTCTAACTAGTAATTGCATTATTATGCCTTTCTCAGTTCCTATCAATTGCCCTGCTGTAATTCTACCCTTCATGCCATGTTGTTTATCTAAGGAGAGCACCTCTAGTGAACTATGGACCCCGGTCCAATCTTTACCATTGATACATCTTCCTCTGTTACTTGTTTACTTGCTGCAAACCACCATTACCTTCCACACGGTACGTTTAATCCTTTGTTACAGCAAACCGGTGAGCTTGACAACCTCACTGATTCGTTGGGGCGAAGTCTTGAGTTTGTGTTGTGCAGGTATCCGCGTTGCTTGCAACACCTGTGTGACATTTCCTTCCTCCTACTGGTTCGATAACCTCGATTTCTTACTGAGGAAAAACTTGCTGCTGTGCTGCTTCACACCTTGCTCTTGGGGTTCCCAACGAAGCACTCCTACATCAACTCAGCGCTGCATCATCAACCGATCTTCGGATCCGACACTTTCAGATCTGTTTGTAATTTCATGTCTTTGCGTCTCTACGCATCACTCATTCTCTAATGAGATGGCTTTGTATAAATTTGGTACTTTGGTGAGACCTTTAGTTCCTTGGGGTTAAAACATGTTGACAATATTGTCGTACAATATATCTTCATAGTACTATCCCGCTGTGAACTACACCTAGTTTGATAACAAACTACTTGACACAAATGCCCTCTTTTGCTGCTATAATAGCAGTCATATACTTAGCCTTTTATTGTAGTATCTGTCATAATGTATTAACTTTGGAACTCATCCAAATCCATTATGGAACTTACTTTCCATTATATTGTGCTACCCTTAGTTTAGATTGAGATAAACTTAATTTGTACTTTGTGACAAAACTAGTATCAATGTAGTACTTTTACATTGAACTAACCATCTATTTGTCACCTCTACAAAAACAATATATTCTTAGTTCTTCCAAAAGATCATAATAATATCCTTACTATCGTCCAATGATCATCTTATGATTCATTCTGGTATATTCTCATAACATTTAGAGCATAGGACATATCTGGATTGTACATATCACAGTATGATTGATATAAATACTCTTTGTGATTTCATACATCAAGTATCAATCTATACTTGAATCTTTGTTTCACTTACCAAGTGTCAATACACTTGAATTTTGATTCAATCCTTTCTGTGCGACAAGAACCTTTCTTGTAGTTTCCATATTGAACTCATTCAATATCTCATCTATGTACATTTGGCACAACCATATTAGCGTCTCAATCTATCTATATAGATATTGACGCCAAATATTCGGGTTTTGCCTAAGTCTTTCATCGAGATGAAATTCTTAACATGTGTTAATAAAAGATACATCATTTCCAATTGATACGTCAGAAACGTATCTTTAATTTTTGATGCTCCATGCTTGTTTTGTATCATTTGTCTTATGTTTTGTCTATACTTTGATGTGTTTTTATATATTTTCTGGAACTAACCTATTAACAAGTTGCCACAGTGCCAGTTTCCTGTTTTCTTCTGTTTTTGGTTCCAGAAAGGCAGAAAATCAATATTCTCGGAATTGGACGGGACAAAATCCAAAGTTATTATTTTCCCGGAGCAACACGGAACCACGAAGCAGAGACGGAGGGGGGCCACAGGGTGGCCAAACCCCCCTAGGCGTGGGCAAGCCCTGGAGGCGCCTGGAGGGGGTGTGGGCCCCTTGGACCCCACCGACCTTGATTCCTGCGCCTATAAGATCCCCCCAATGAGAAAACCCTAGCGAATCCATCAGAAAGCCACGAAAACCTCCATAGAGCCGCCGCCACCGAAGGGGAAATTTGGGGGACAGAAAGTCTCTGTTCCACCCTGCCGGGACGGGGAAGTGCCCCCGGAGCCATCTCCATCGATCTCCACCACCATCTTCATCACCGTTGCTGATTCCCATGATGAGGAGGGAGTAGTTCTCTCTCGAGGCTAAGGGCTCTACCGGTAGCTATGTGTTCATCTCTATCTCTATGCATGATCTTGTGGTCATGAGCTTTGTAATCAAGTAGATCTACCTTGCTACTCAAGTGCTTCATTAGATATCTGCTCTCCCCATGTGTGTGAAAGTGACAGCGTGCACGCCATGGTGGCACTTAGGCTTGAGTCTACATAAATACTCTTTGTGCTTTAATAGATCTATGCTTTTCCCCACGTGTGTGAAAGTGACAGCGTGCATACCGTGTGTGGCACTTTGGCTAGATTGAATATTTGTTATGAGTAATATTTGTAGTTGGATGTCTTTATGAAATTGTGGTGTTTGTTGGAATCATCTAGCGCTCAAGGTGACGGTGTGGGGTTATCTAGATTGGGGAAGGCCCTACCATGGATTAGAGTGTCCAACCGGAGAGTAGTTAAGAGTATTACCATGAAGAGAGGATATGTATATGAGAGAGTGTTCACTAGTGAAAGTATGATCCCTAGGCCTTATTTCTAAACATTGAAACACCGCTTGCTACTAGATCTATTGCATGTTTGCTTACTTTTAGTCCTCCATGCCATCAACTATTTTCTGGCACTGTTACCACTTGTATTTCACTATCTCTTCACCGAACTAGTGCACCTATACACATGACAAGTGTATTGGGTGTGTTGGGACACAAGAGACTTCTTGTATCTTGATTGCAGGGTTGCTTGAGAGGGGATACCTTTGACCACTTCCTCCCTGAGTTTGATAAACCTTGGGTGATCCACTTAAGGGAAACTTGTTGCTGTTCTACAAACCTCTGCACCTAGAGGCCCAACAATTGTCTACAAGAATAGAAGTCCGTAGTCATCACCAATCAACAATATGTCTTCCATATAATGTATTAGAAATATGTCTTAGCGCTTCGACTTAATTTATTGCAAATGCAAGCATCTTCATCGTCTCTGATAAATTTAAACCCTTTTAACAGTTTCATCATGGTGAAGATTCCAACTCCTCGATGCTTACTTCAACCATTGAGGTTTGCATACACTTTTAGCATCACTTGAATTAACAAAACCCTTTGGACCATGTTATGCACATGTCCTAGGTAACAATTCTATTAGAAGAACTTGTTTTGTTTATTCAACTACCACATAACAAAATTATATGTAGTGGTTGCTACATTAATCCGTCTAGACTAAATATCGCTATGGAAGATCAAATCTTGTTATAGTCAACCTTTAAAAACATTGTTGTGAACTTTTTCCCAACATGTTGACTATTTCATAGATGTGAAACATCCATGTCTATTTCTTTATAGATCCAAACACGACTATAAGGTCTTACACCTTTCCAGAGGGTCTTTCAAGTTCAAAGCTTGATTTCTCGTGTATGGAACTATCATGGATTTTATGGCTTCAAGACATTTGATGGAGTCAGGGCCCATCATCTCTTCTTTGCATGTAGTCGGTCCATCATTGTCAAACAACAAGATTTACTTTCAAATCCTAGTATTTGATTGTTTACCCGACCTACCAGGTTCAATAGGAACTTAGACCTCCGTGACCATAACCTTTGAGGCACGTGAGCCATGAGCATTGTTACTACATCCGAAACGCTTTCCAGTGCTGCGCAACTCAGCACATATAGCTAAGGTTCTTTTAAACTTATCAAAGTTCTATTGTCCTCCCACTTAACTTTTCCCGGAAAAATTTCTTCTCAAGAAACTTGACGTTCTAAGCGACAAAAACTTTTGTATTTGGTGTTATGGAGGAGTACCCAACAATTATCCAAAATAACCTACAAAGACATGCTCATCCGACTTTGGTTGTAAACATTTTACTCATGCATACCAATGTTTAATAAAGGACAACTTGGGTTTTATCCCAAACCATAACTTTATATGGTGTCATTTCAACGTATCATGATGGAGCTCTTTTTAGTGGAAAAATAAAGCTTTTAATGTTTAAAATATAATGGCGGTTTTATGAAATACACCTTTGATCTTACCATGTCAAACAAGGTTTCATTACATATCTCGAATGCTCCATACTCTTATTGTGTTTCAGGAAATGCAAATCCACGGAACGATTCCTCAAATATTAGGTGTTATGCTAAACTTGTAACTCAAAAATCTTCCTTTATGATCCTATCATAAATTCTTTATTTTCTTGTTACATTGACTTTGCACTTCATCTTGAAAGTCTTTGAACTTTTCAAATGTTTCACACTTCTTCCTTATTAATTAAATATTCATATATTCACTCAAATTTTCGGAGAAAGCATATGAAGTTGAAATCCATCGCTCTTCACTACACATAATGGACTTCATACAACAATATGTACAAGTTTCAATAAGCTAGTTATTCGTTCCCTTTTGGCCTATGAACGAAGTTTTAATTATCTCTAGGAAAGTTTCACAAGCATCATTTGATCAAAAATCAAAAGACTCCAAAATTCCATCCACATGGAGTTTCTTCATGTTTTCTTTCCAATATAATTTAAACGGCGATGTCACTTCCTAAGTGATCTTTCAATCAATTTGTCATTCGACATTTTTAGCACTTGTTTTATGGATGTGATTTATCCAACGAGATTTGTAAATCATCCATCTTTTATGGATTACGACAATTATTTGAACAACCCTTTTGTTCTCATAATACCTGATAAAACAAATCTTGAAGGAAAGCTTTGATGTTAACGAGAAACACATCAACACTTTATTTGTTCTCGATGAACATCATCACATATTATCTTGCTAGTTACTTAAGCCATTGTAGTTCATGAATTGTGTTGTTTTGTATGACGATTCACACCAACAAATTCAGTATCTAATACTTAAGAACCACATTATTTAACAAGCAAAGAATACAGCCATAACACGTATATACTCTATATACCTAAGCTGAACAATTCTGGTCTTTTCTTTTCTGCCATATATTTATGAGATTCTCTTTTAGTATTTCCTTTTCTGTTTGAAAGAATCTATCAACATCAATAGTGGAGCCATACACATGACACATAGTCCAAAGCATGTATAGTTAAATACCAATGTCTTTGGACTTGCACTTTGAAGTAGATCACCATCATCAAATGTTTGGTGTTCTTTCAAATTCCATTCTTTAGTAATCTCTTGGTGTAGTAAACATTTTACCTACATCAAATATTCATCCTTATCATGGAATTATTCATGATCAAGCTGCTTTAGCTTATAACGGTGAATCACGAGTATAATGTTGTTCTCCAAAACCTTTTGGAGGATTAGGACAACTACTGTCTCCAACCTTTTGCAAATTCCCATCAAATATGAGAACATAAACTTTGTCATATTATACTCTATCATGTTTTAATCAAACATCGTTTTAGATATCGCAATATCTTCCACATATGATGTTCCTAGATAACCTTGATATTAAAACAATATTTTGAATATCAAGAATCATGGAGATAAACATGATACTTATTTACGAACACTGGAATTGTTACTCTTGATTTAATACCAATTATTAAACTTCAGGGAGTAACCGGAACTTACTTAAAGTTTGCAATAGGACTTTTAAACTTTAGATTAACACTTCAAAACAATACGATAACAGTTCGTAAAGTAACTAACCAGAATTCTATAGTTCTATTATCTCAATTATAACTAAGTGCAAGGTGGTAAACGGATGCCAATGACTATAACAACTATGCAAATTCACTTTGATTTAATTTATGATAAATAGTGTTCAACTTTTAATCATATTGCTGTTGAAATCCCACTCAAAACAATATCCCTCACATTATTTTAGTGATTACATGAACCAAATCCACTATACCAAGTCCGATCATCACGTGACATGATGTAGTTTCAAAGGCAAACAATCATCATGTTCATCATATCATATATATGACTCATGCTTTACCTTTCGGTATTCCGTGTTCTGACACCATGTCTGTACATGCTAGGCTCGTCAAGATCAAACCTTAGCTTCCGCATGAGAAAATCTGGCTTGCTCCCAT
Source organism: Avena sativa (assembly GCA_916181665.1). Lineage (NCBI taxonomy): Eukaryota > Viridiplantae > Streptophyta > Magnoliopsida > Poales > Poaceae > Avena > Avena sativa. The sequence goes on along the minus strand of OV702284.1, from coordinate 260,079,246 downwards.
TGTATACACTCCTAGAATCTAACACACACCGATCATCACGTGGTGCTTCGAAACAACGAGTCTTGGCAACGGTGCCTACTAAGTATGAACACTTTATAACTTGATATTTTGTGAGAGGGATCATCTTATAATGCTACTGTCGTGATCTAAGCAATACAAGATGCATAAAAGGATTAACATCACATGAAATTCATAATATGTTATATGATATGGCCTTTCTGTAAGACCCCACCTTTATAAAGGTAAAGGTCCATGTGATTGCAATGCTAGTCCCTGGATCAAATGCTAGCATCCACAATTTTAAGATGAAGTACACAGAAACAAAGGTCATTATTACATCGTCATTCCAGAGATAACATAGTCTTTTACAACTCCATAGCCATAGGCTAGTACAAGAGTTTAACTTAACAATATAAATAAAAGTCTTCATCTTCATGTGCCACAGGCAAGCATGTTGAGTGTAGAATCATAACCCTAATCCTCATCAGAGTAACCTGCAACATCACAAGTTACAGCCACAGTGGGTCAATACATTGGAATAGTATTCGCAAGTCATACCTTAGTAGAATATTAGTATCTAGCTTCTACATGAATTTGGCTAAGTGTAGCTTAGGCTTGCTTTGCTCAAAATAGGTTTTACCTATCAGTTGAAAACCCTAAGTTTTTGTTTGCCAAAAACTCCCAAGAAACCACCAATAGACATTGGGGAACCTTTACCCTTGTTCAACCACAAGTTTTTAACTTAGAAATTGGGATGAGGAGATTATTGATAGCTTCCATGTCTTGATGCTCAATTATCCGTTGCCGAGGACACGGCTAAGTACTTAGATTCTTCCTTCTGCAGAGGTGGTGCACTTTCCCCACAAGACTCGACATGCATCGAGACAGGACCTTTCAGAAGCCTTCCCTTAGACCAGAATGGACGCGCTCCAAACCTATCACCCCCTAGAACCAACTGTCCATTTGGCTAAGTTATTGCAACCTATATGATCCAGGCAGAGCCCATAATGCCAAGTGGCTGCACTAGAAGCTTCTTAACATATGGCATCTCAAATCCCTTTGTTCCTGGGTGGCATTCCACAAGTGAGATACACAGGGTAGGCCATTGAAAAATGGGCCCTGGTAACCACTCAACAAAATTCCAACCATGCAATTACCATTCCACCTAGGTGTTTCATTCACTTAGTTTTTTTATTAAGCAAAAACATAAGCCAAAGACTTAACAATATTTTTCCATAGCATGTGTATAATCCACCCTTGGTTGCTACTAGCTAGGCTAAGCATGGCAATATCAAGTATCTTAACTTAGAGAAAATTCTAACAATTCTACAACTACTAGGATTTCCCAAGCATAGCATATAGATACTTAGCAAAAATTATCATGCAAGTCCTATACAAAATATCACTAATGCATAGTCAAAATATTGGGACAAAAATATGAAGCACCACTTGCCTTGGTAGTTGGGGGAGTAACAACAATCCTCACAGTCACAATCACCACCAGCACCAAAATCTACACATAAAATGGTAGCACCAAATTCATATTTCAAATAATCAAGCAAAAGTATATGAATGCATGCAAATGCCATGTGATGATTTTTCTAAACTAATCAAGACAAGTAAAATAGTGCTGAACAATAAACTAAACAACTATACCCCAAATAAACTTAATTTGGCTTTTAAAATAGTTTCCAAATAATTTTTATACACAAATTAGGCCTACAAATGTCTCTGCATAAAATTCTATTTTAGCAGAAGCAAAATACAAAACTAAGCCTATAGATGTGTAGGATTTATTTTTGTGATTCCATTGATATCTTATTTTCATTTTTTGGATAAATAGAACAAAAGTTATTGAATTTACAAGTTTAATCTTTTAATTGAATCAAATCTGAATTTTAAATCGAAAAACCTGACACGCGGCAGAGTATGATTGGCGCATACCGGTTCGCTCTGGATCACGCGTCCGCACCGTTGGATCTAACTTAATCTAATGCACCAGATCGAAACCTACCCTTTCGCGTCAGATCTAATCTACACTGTTAGATCTAATCCTAAGGCCTAGATCTACGCGTACCTCTTCGCGGTTGATTCTAATCTTGACCGCTGGATCTAGATCTAGCGGATCTAATCGTTCTGCCAAGAACTGGCGGCGCAAATGGCGAGCAGAGGCGACGGCAGTTCTGCCGGCGACGAACTGGCGGCGCTAGGGAGTAAGTGGGGGTGGGGTTGGTCGTTACCGAAGCGTGGGAACACGACGATGACGATGGTTGATAAGGTGGAGACGCGGGCGTGCAAAACCGTCGAAGAATTCCTCGCCGGAGATGCTCCTGGCGTCGGGTGCTCGAAGTCGTCGATAGAGGCGAGCCTACAGAGTGCCCGCGAACAAAACAAAGGCATTAGCGTGAGCGCGAGGGGACAACAAACTTGGCAAAGCAAACCAGAGACGAGGGGGTGGCCAGACCTCACCGCAATTGGTCGCCGAAGCTTGTCGGAGTTGCGGCAGTGTGAGAATGAATTTGCAGAGCCTGGCGGCGCTCAGAGATTGTGGAGTGAGGGGAAATGGATAGGGGGCAGTGGGGGTTTAAGTAGCAGGGTTGAGCGGGGCAATTACACTGGGAATCAAGCACAATCAATCAAATTGAAACGAGGAGGAAACAGCAGAGAGGGTGCAGTTCCTCCGGCGTGAGATAGACGACGGGGTCGACGTGGCAGTGGATAGACGACGGGGTCGACGTGGCAGTGGTGCGCTTGCGCATGAGAAACAGAGAGGAGGGGAAAACCTGGGTGGGCTGGCTGTTGGGCTGCTTCTATTGCTGGGCCGAAAGGCTGGCGCAGGCCCTTTTCTTTTCTTTATTCCTTTTCTATTTTTGTTTTGTTTTTCTGAAATCATTTTCAAATGTTTTTCAAACGAGTTTGAATTCAAATTTCTTTTGGATTTTTGCCCTGAAAACTTTGTACTCAAATGAGTTTAAAACCTTACTGTTTAGTCTAAAACACTTTGACATAAAGAAAAATAAAATAAAACCATGCCTTAGTATTATTATAGATAATATGCATAAAATGGTTTCATATTTGAATTTTGTTTTGAGAATTTTTGTGCAAGATTTGCATTCATCTTTGAAATATTTCTGATCATAACAAGGTATTCTCTCACCTTGAGAGTAAAATAGAACCATTGCCTTTCTAGCATAAAATAATAGGCATATAAATGGTTTCTCATTTTGAAATCTTGTTTGAAAATAACCAAATGCTTATGAATGCATGAATGATATGCAAACTTTGAAATCATGATTTTTGGGATGTTACAAATCTAACCCCCTTAAGGTGAATCTCGCCCTCGAGATTCAGATTGGCTAGCAAATAGGTGAGGGTGGTCTTTCCGAAGATCATCTTCTCTTTCCCATGTTGCTTCTTCCTCGGAATGATGGTTCCACTAAACTTTGCAGAATTTGATAGTCTTTGTCCGAGTAACTCTTTCTGCAGTCTCAAGAATCTTGATAGGCTTCTCTTCATAGGTGAGATGACTTTCCAATTGGACCTCTTCCAAGGGTATAGTATCCTTCAAAGAAGTCTCATCCATCTCCGGATAGCATTTTTTAGCTGACTTACGTGAAATACATTGTGAACGGAAGACAATGATTCAGGCAATTAAATCTCATATGCCACTTCCCCTTTACGGCTCAGAATCTTGAATGGTCCAACATATCTTGGGGCCAATTTTCCTTTGACTCCAAACCTCTTCACTCCACGAAGTGGTGATACACTAAGATAAGCTCTATCACCCACCACATAGGTGACTTCCCTACGCTTGGGATCTGCGTAGCTCTTTTGTCGGGACTGTGCTATCTTCAATCTGTTCTTTACCAACTTGACTTTCTCTTCAGCTTCCTTGATTAGTTCTGGCCCAAACAAGTTTCTTTCTCCAACACCATTCCATAGCAATGGTGTAGTACACATTCTCCCATAGAGAAATTCAAACGGTGCCATCTCAATACTAGCTTGATAGCTGTTGTTGTAAGAGAATTCCGCGTAAGGCAGACTTTCATCCCAACTACCTCCATAATCTAGGGCACATGCCCTCAACATATCCTCTAAAATCTGGTTGGTCCTTTCTATCTGTCCATCAGTATGGGGATGAAAAGCAGTGCTGAATTCCAATCTCGTTCCCAATGACTCATGCAGTTGCCTCCAAAAATGGGAAGTGAATTGAGTTCCCCTATCAGACACAATACTCTTAGGTACTCCATGCAGACATACAATCCTATTCATATAAATCTTGGCTAACTTAGCACTTGTATAGGTTGTCTTCACGGGTATGAAATGAGCCACTTTAGTTAGGCGATCTTCTACGACCCAAATGGAATCATATCCCGATCTAGTCCTTGGCAGTTCAGTGATTGAATCCATGCCAATCTTGTCCCACTTCCAATCAGGTATAGGTAGTGGTTGTAACAGTCCTGCTGGTTTCTGATGTTCCGCTTTCACTCTACTACATACATCACACAAAGCAATATGTTCGGCAATGTCCTTCTTGAGATTATTCCACCAAAATATTTCCTTCACATCCATGTACATTTTGGTGTTACCCGGATGAATGGAATATGGTGAGTTGTGTGCTTCTTGTAAAATCAGTTTCCGAAGCTCCGGATCTTGCGGAATACAGATACGTTTTCCATACCATAAAGTACCCTGTTCGTCTTCATGGAATCCTTTAGCTTTTCCCTTGCCAATCTTTTCCTTAATCTCTTCAATTTCCTTGTCCGTCTTTTGGGCTTCCTTGATTTTGTCCAACAGTGTGGGTTGAACATCCAATGACATGAGATGTCCTTTAGGCACTAGCTCCAACCTGAGATCTTTGAATTGGGCACACAGATCATCTGGCAACTCTCCCTTAGTAATTCCATTCACATAAACCTTACGGCTTAGTGCATCCGCTACAACATTTGCTTTACCGGGGTGGTATTTCAAACTCAAGTCATAGTCCTTGATGAGTTCTAGCCATCTTCTTTGTCTCATGTTGATTTCTTTCTGAGTGAAGATATACTTCAAACTTTTGTGATCTGTGAACACTTCACATCGCTTTCCAAAAGATAATGTCTCCATGTTTTGAGTGCATGGACAATAGAGGCTCACTCTAAATCATGAGTAGGATAATTCACTTCATGAGTTTTGAGTTGTCTCGAGGCATAAGCCACAACTTTCCCTTCTTGCATCAAAACTGCACCTAATCCCTGGTGAGATGCATCACAATACTTGGAAATCCTTCTCCAAATCTGGCAAACATAAGACTGGTGCTATCACTAGTCTCTTCTTCAACTCTTGGAAACTGATTTCATATCCTTCAGTCCAATCAAATTTCTTGTCTTTCTTAAGTAACTCCGTCATTGGTTTAGCTACCTTTGAGAAATTCTCAATGAATCTTCTATAGTATCCTGCCAAGCCAAGGAAACTACGAAATTCTTTCACTGACTTAGGAGATTCCCATTCAGTTACAGCTGACACTTTTGCGGGATCAACTGCTACACCATCTCTTGACACTATATGTCCAAGAAATCTGACTTCATTCAACCAGAATTCACACTTGCTGAATTTGGCAAATAGCTTATGCTCTCTAAGCTTCTCAAGTATCAATCGCAAATGTTCCTCATGCTCTTCATTGCTCTTGGATTAGATCAAAATGTCATCGATGAAAACAATAACGAACTTGTCAAGAAAATCCATGAACACCTTGTTCATCATATTCATGAAATATGATGGTGCATTTTTCAAACCAAATGGCATCACGGTGTACTCATACAATCTATACCTAGTGGTGAAAGTAGTCTTAGGTATGTCTTGTTCTCTTATCTTTAGCTGAAAGTAGCCTGATCGAAGATCAATCTTTGAGAACACACAGAATCCTTCTAACTGATCAAACAAATCATTGATTCTAGGTAATTGTTCTTGATAGTTACCTCATTGAGTGAACGGTAATCTATGCATAACCTTTGACTTCTATCTTTCTTCTCCACAAACAAGACTGGTGCTCCCCAAGATGAAGAACTTGGTTGAATGAATCCTTTCTGCAACCGTTCTCCAAGTTGTTTCTTGAGTTCCTTCAACTCATCAACTGACATCTTGTAGGGTCTCTTTGCTATTTGTCCTGATCCTGGCAGCAAGTCAATCGGAAACTCGACATCCCCACCTGGTGGCATTCCCGGCAATTCCTCCAAAAACACATCCAGATATTCTCTCACAATTAGCACACTGTCTATGCTAACCCCCTTAAGAGAATTTAGGTTACTCCCTTTTGATTCAAAGTTAGACTTGAATCTAATCCTTTTATTATCCGGGGTTGTGAGTGTGACAGTATGGTTGGCACAATCTAGTACTCCTTCATACTTGGTCATCCAATCCATTCCCAATATAACATCCAATCCTTGGGAATCTAGGTTTATCAAACTAACTGGAAACTTATGCTTTCCAAATTCTATTACTAGATCACGACATCCAAGGCTTACTATCATATCTCCACCGGGAGAACTTGCTTTTATAGGACACCCGATATTTTAAGTTGGAAATCCATTTCTATCAACAAATGCTCTTGATGATGGGGATGCGCCTACCGGGGTATACCCAGCAGGACGTTTCCGACTGGCCCAAGACCTGGCGAGTGGGCCTGCAGGACGGCGACTGGATCAAGGCCCGGCGTGGATCCAAGCGACTGGAAGCTGAAGGCCCAGGCGAGTAGATAGGCCCAGTCGGATTAGGTTAAACGAGTACCGAAGCTTTAACTGAATCGGTTGAGATATGTAAACCCTAGGGGAGGTGAGCCTATATAAACCTCCCTGTAGGGCGAGTAGAGATACGTTCCATCATACACCCAAGCGACTCGCCGCCTAGCCGCCGAGCTCGCCCATTGTACCAACTTCATAATACAATCTAGCAGGAGTAGGTCTTTACCCTCCGGGGGGCCGAACCTGGGTAAAACCCTGTGTCTTTGCCCTCATCTCGCACCGCAGATGGCTGGCCGCCCTTGCCCCTCGTTCTACTACTCGCCGCCGATTGCAGCATCTGCCGTGACCATTCCCACGACAGTGGCGCCCACCGTGGGGCCTGGCCGGTCTGGCCGGTGTTCTACGGCGAGATCCAATCTGCCCATCAACGAGACGGTCGCCACCGGCCGCATGATAGCGATCGGCGAGATGATCCAAATCTTGCCGAGCAGCTACGTCCCGGCGGCGCGACCCGTCACGCACAGCGTGATCCTGCCGGTCGGCACGATCAGCCTCTTCGTCGGCCTCACCGACGTCATCGTCTCGGAGGATTCGGCTCGCATCCGCGAGTCGCCGCCACGCGATCGGCTCTCCGAGAGCCAGATCCGCACGATCCATTGCCTCGCCTCCGAGTACAATTTGGCCCACAACGACGTGGCCAAAAACTCAGCGGCCGCAGAAGACGCGGCCCTCAATGACGACGCCGACTCGGCGACCCCGGCGTCACTCGCCGGATCCATTACCGTGGCTTCACCCGTGGGCTCCATCACCCAGGTCTCCAACATGGGAGACTTCGAGGACCCCTCCATCCTCGGGATCTTCGAATTCGACTCCGGGTCGGAGAACTCCGCCGACCTCCGTGACGGAACCGGTCGCCACACCGCGACCTACATGGCGACCGGCACCGATCCACCGGAGGATCCATTCTCCACCCCAATCCCTCCTAACGCCACGGCAACGGAGGTCGAGGAACTCCGCCTGAAACTGGCCGAGGCGGTGCGCAAGGAACAAGCCGAGCGCGAAAAATTTCGCATCGAGCAGGTGACGGCGCAGGAACTATCGCGCTACCACCAGCAGCGGATCAGGTCGCGCCTGAACCCCACCGTTCAGGGGCGCGCCCTGAACTTCGACGACGAAAACGACCCGGCCCGCGTGGCCGAGCGCGCGATCTGCGAGAACGCGCCACCAGGAGGAAGCGCCCGGCCCCCGCCAGGATCAAGGGCGATGGGCGCCCCACCTCCACCCAAACGCACACCTCCCAGGGACCAGCCGCGGATAGTAGTCTCCTCACGGGAGAGAGACACAAACGGCCTCCCACTGTTCTCCACCCCGATGGACAACCTCGTGGCGGGCCGAGCAGCAGCCGACAACATCACGGCCACGGGCGACGGCGCCCTACAGATCCAGTACATCAGGGCCCTGCTCGCAAAGGCCGTCGAGCAGCAAAACGCAGGCGCCGACTCGCAGGGTCGAGTATACTCGCGTTCGTCGGGAAGCAGAGCGGCCTCAAGCGGCCACCCAGCGGCGGCAAACACCCTCAACTGCCCGCCACCAGAGCCACTGCAGCTCCAGCACCGACCCGCGAAGGCGGCACTCTCCACCAACGACCCCAGGCCAGCCACCAACTTCGTCGCCGCCAACGGGCAACCCATCGACGCCCGCACCCACATCATCAACAACCAAAGCTGGCGCGCACGCCAGCCCGACGACCTGCGACACACCCTAACCAATCGCCATGACGGCGAGCCCATGGGGTCGCTCAGTCGACTCGGCCCCAAGTGCTTCGGACCAATGATCCGAGGCGAGAAGTACCCGCAAAACTTCAAGGCGCCGAAGGAGATAGAAAAGTACGACCCCTCGTACGACCCCGCCGTTTGGCTCGATACATACCTCATGGCGATGGGGATCGCGGGCCACACCGACCTGCTAGCCGCCCGTTACCTCCCCCTGATGATGGAAGGGACGTGCAGGCAGTGGATCAACACCCTCCCCCAGGACAGTATCGATTCCTGGGAGGAGATGCGCGACGCCTTCGTCAGGCACTTCGAGTGCTCCTACACCCGCGCCACCACCATCGAGGACTTGAAGCGATGCGTCCAAGGACCCCGCGAGTCGACCCGCAACTGGGTCCAACGGCGGCAAGAACTCTGGTACAACGCGGTCGGTATCCACCCGGACACCGCGATCCACTGCTTCAAGACCTCGTGCCGCTACGAGCCCCTGGTCGCCAAGCTCAAGCGACACTCTCGCACACTCGACAACATCCCCGACCTCCTCGAGATCGCCAAACGGTACGCGGAGGAAGATCCAAACCAGGAAACTGATGACGAGTCAGGAGGTTAACGCCGCACGAGCGGCAACGACAGCGGACGACGGTCCGACCTACGCTACAGCAACACTCGCCTCACCGACAAGCGCCGCAGTGACGGGTGAGTCGACTTCGTCGCCAACGCCGGGCACGCGCAAAGCGAGCTCAAGAGCTTCCGCCGCGACGGAGGACAACGCCGCGACGGCGGCAACTACAAGGCCAAGCCAAGGTTCGACCCCGCGGCCCTCCTTAACCAACCATGTGCGTTTCATAGCAGGGAAGGGAAGCCCGCAACGCACACCACCGCCGACTGCCACACTCTCAGGGAGATCGAGAAGGCACGGCGAGCACGGGAGGACCCTGAAAACGACCCGCCAAACGGCGGAAAATTCGGCAAAGTGGCCGGCTCGCTCCATTCCTTCACGGGCTTCAACACGAAGCGCGAGAAGAAGGTCATCGCCCGTGCCGTCGCCGTCAACGCGGTGGCCCAGGTGGACGTTCCCCAGTTCCTCAACTGGTCGGAGCAGCCCATCACCTGGAGTCGACAAGACCACTCGCCACGCATCGAGTACCCAGGTCGAGTCGCCCTGGTGGTCAAGCCTAAGGTCGGCGACTACTGGCTCCCCAAGACATTGATGGACGGCGGCAGCTCCATCAACATCCTGTACCTGGACACCTTCAGGCGGCTGCGGCTCCCGCAGTCGATGATCGAGACGACCCGCACCACGTTCCACGACATTGTCCCCGGTCGGAAGGCGTACCCGATCGGTAAGGTCACGCTGCCAGTCACCTTCGGCACACCAGCAAACTTCCGCACCGAGCGGATCGTCTTCGAGCTCGTGCCCTTCGACAGCCCCTACCATTGCGTCCTGGGGCGCCAGGCGTTCGCCAAGTTCATGGCAGCGCCCCACTACGCGTACAACGCGATGAAGCTCCCCGGGCCGTGCGGCGTCATCACCATCAACGGCGACCCCGACATGGCCGCCGAGTGCGAGGCCAAAGGAGCCGAGCTCGCTGACGCCGTCATCGCGGCGGAGACCAACCACGCCGATGAGCTCGCCAAGTACGCGAGCGGGGTCAACAACGACGACCCCACCATACTCAAGAAGCCCAACTCGGAGGGCGCAAACACCTCAACCTTCGAGGCAACGACGCACACCCGCACCGTCGAGCTGGTCCCATGCGACTCCAGCCAGACGGTGACGATCGGGACGGGCATGATCCCAGCGTAGGAAGGCGCGCTCATCGAGTTCCTCCGTGAGAACAGGGACATCTTTGCATGGAAGCCCTCTGACATGCCCGGTGTCCCTAGGGAGCTCGCTGAGCACAAGCTAAACGCCGACCCCAAAGTGTGACCCGTCAAACAGTCGCTGCGGCCCTTCAATGAAGAGCGCCGCCGAGCAATCGCCGAGGAGGTGCAGCGTCTACTCGCTGCAGGCTTCATCCGGCCAATCAAATACTCCAAGTGGCTGGCAAACCCAGTCCTGGTCGAGAAGAAGAACGGGACCTGGAGGATGTGTATCCACTACACAAACTTGAACAGCGCCTGCCCAAAGGAGAAGTTCGTCCTCCCGCGGATCGACCAGATAATCGATTCAACCGCGGGCTCGGAGTCGCTCTGTTTCCTCGATGCCTACTCCGGGTACAACCAGATCAAAATGGCCGTCGAGGACGAGGAGAAGACAACGTTCATCACGCCATTCGGATCCTTCTGCTACACCGCCATGACCTTCGGCCTCAAGAACGCCGGGGCGACCTACCAGCGGTGCATGCAAGAATGCCTCGCGAGCCAAATTGGCCGCAATATCCACGTCTACATCGACGACGTGGTCGTAAAGTCCGCTCGCCAGGGTGACCTACTCGCCGACCTGGCGGAAACATTCGCCAACTTGCGAAAATATAAGATAAAGCTCAACCCAGGCAAATGCACCTTCGGCGTACCAGCAGGACAACTACTGGGGTACGTCGTTTCCAAACGAGGGATCGAGGCGAACCCCACGAAGATCGACACGATCGCCCGTCTCGGCAAACCCGAGTGCCTGCGCGATGTCCAGAAACTGGCCGGGCGAGTAGGGGCTCTCAGTCGCTTCATCCCCCGCCTGGGCGAAAAGGCGATGCCCCTATACCGCCTGATGCGCAAGAACCCCACCTTCCAGTGGGACAAGGAGGCGGATGATGCGCTCCGCGATCTCAAAAAGGTGCTACTCGCCGCACCGCTACTCGCCGCCCCCGCCAACAAAGAACCCATGCTGGTCTACGTCGCGGCTTCCGAGCGCGTCGTCAGCTCTGTGATGGTCGTCGAGCGACCGGAGGAAGGAAAGGAGCGCCCAATACAGCGACCGATGTACTACATCAGCGAGGTCCTCACCGAGTCGCGCCAGCGGTACCCCCAGTACCAAAAGCTGGTATACGCGGTCTTCAGAGCTCAGCGGCGCCTGCCGCACTACTTCCAAGAGCACCCGATCACGGTCGTCTCCTCAGCACCACTGCAAGACATCATTCGCAACCGCGAGGCGACTAGGCGGGTCGCCAAGTGGGCTGTCGAGATCGGCGTCCACAACATCAAATACGATCCGCGAAAAGCGATCAAGTCACAGGCCCTAGCGGACTTCATCGCCGACTGGGAAGAGGCCTAGCAGCCAGAGAAGCTGCCATACCTCCATTACTGGAGCCTGCACTTCGACGGCTCCAAGAACGCGGACGGCACAAGCGCAGGGATCGTGCTAACTTCACCAAAGGGCGACAAGCTCCGCTACATCCTCTGCCTCGACTTCACACCCTGCACCAACAACATGGCCGAGTACGAGGCCCTACTCCACGGCATGCGAGCTGCCAAGGAGATGAATGTCAACCGCCTACGCTGCTACGGAGATTCTGACCTCGTCGCGGGGCAAGTCGCTGGCACCTGCGACGCCGTCTCCCCACCATGGCGGCGTACCGCCAAGTAGTGGACAAGTTGGGCGGACACTTCACAGGCTACTCCGTCGAGTGGGTCGACAGGCGGAAGAACGAAGAGGCCGACGCACTCTCTCGCATCGGGTCGGCTCGACTCGCACCACCCGCCGGCGTCTTCCTCGACACGATCACCAAGCCACCAGTCGCTCCCCCGAGGGAGATCGACATCGGAGTCCCGCTCCAACCAGAGGCAGCCCTGGTCGCACTCGTCAACGAGCCAGACGACTGGACCAAGCCCTACATCGCCTACCTGGAAGCCGGCACCTTGCCGGCAGACGAGACGGATGCTCGGATGATCGCTCGTCGATGCAAGTCCTACACCATCATCGACGGCGATCTCCACAAGCGCAGTGTCACCGGCGTGTTCCAACGCTGTGTCCAACCCGCCGAAGGATGCAAGATCCTCCACGATATCCACTCCGGTGACTGCGGCCACCACGCCGGCGCCCGCTCTCTGGTCGCCAAAGCTATGCGACATGGCTTCTACTAGCCCACCGCACACGCCGATGCTGTCGACATTGTCCAGCGGTGCGCCGGGTGCCAGAAGTACGCCAACCAGACGCACGTGCCGAGCTCAGTGCTCAAAACAATCCCCATCACTTGGCATTCGCTGTGTGGGGCATGGACATGGTAGGCCCCTTCAAGAAGGCCCCCTCCGGCTACACCCACCTGCTGGTCGCGGTCGACAAATTCACAAAGTGGGTGGATGCCAAGCCAGTTCGGAAATGCGACGGGAAGACCGCCACCAAGTTCCTACGCGAGCTCATATATCGCTACGGGTTCCCAAACAGCATCATCACGGACAACGGCACCAACTTCGCCAAAGGAGCCATGGCTGAATTCTGCAAAGAGCACCACATCCGGCTCGACCTCGCGTCGGTCGCCCACCCGGAATCCAACGGCCAGGCAGAACGGGCCAACCAAAGCATCCTCCACGGCCTGAAGCCGCGACTCCAAGTACCACTCGAGCGCACCGCCGGGTGCTGGGTCGAGGAGTTGCCCTCCGTCATCTGGGGCATCCGCACCTCGGTCAACAGGTCAACAGGATTCACCCCTTCTTCATGGTGTACGGCGTCGAGGCAGTCATGCCCACCGATCTCGAGCACGACTCGCCACGGGTCGTCCACTACACGGAGGCTGCAAACGAACTCGCCCGCCAAGACGGAGTCGATCAGCTCGACGAGGAGCGTGACCTCGCTCGGTCTCGCACCGCCATCTACCAGCAGGGAATCCGCTGCTACCACAGCCGGCGGGTGAGAACTCGCACCTTCCAGGAAGGCGACTTGGTGTTGCGCCTCATCCAGGACAAGAAGGGCATGCACAAGGTCTCCCCTCCGTGGGAGGGACCATTCGCCATCGGGCGAGTGCTTGGCAACGACGCCTACTACCTCATTGACGTCCGTGGGGACGACAAACTCGACGTCAAGCGACCATGGAATGTAAACCTCCTACGGAAGTTCTACACCTAGAACCTCATATATGTACTCTCCAGTCGCTGTGAAATAAAAATAATCGGTTACCGCAAATTGCGCTTACTCTCCATGTCTTGTGCCACTCGCACTCGTAATAACAGCGTCCAGCTAACCGCAGAAGTCAACCTTTGGTACAGCGATCGGCACGGCTAAGTAGTGCGATGCAAGAGCACTGAGTAACCTCAGGTCTTGCATCGTCCATGAAAAACGCCTACCCGGAACCCCATTGGAGTCGCCTCGCCCAACTGGCTTTACGAGCCAAGACAACTGCCTCCGCTTCGTACAGCGACCATGGTCCTCCGCATCCTCGGCATAGCGACTCGAACGGATAAGTACCACGCTCGGGGACTGACTACCAGTTCATCGCGAGCGGCTCGGGAAAACGCCAAGTAAGAGAGCATGCCCAGGACTCGCCACGCGACTGGCCCAACGGGCCAGGCAGGAGTGATGCGCCCAAACCAACGCGCCAAGTCCTCAACCACCCTCGAGTCGCACCTAGAACAACCAAGTACCACGCTCGGGGACTCAGCCACCCGACCCCGTTCGCGCAAGGGAAAACGGTGAAGTATAGAGCGTTCAAGGGAGTCGCCCTGCGACTGGCTCTTCGAGTCCGGGCGAGTAGACAACAATAACAAAACATTCAAAAACAACAAACATATCATACACGAGGTAAACCCCACAAAAGGGCGGACGCGCTCGGGGACTCGTTCAAACCACAATCACAAAACACATGACAAATTCCAACACAAACACGATGTCTCATTCAAAAGCATGTCGCATTGTTTCACATTACAAAATATGCCCATACGGCAGACCTGCTACTAACGCCTCAGGGCAAACTACCCTATTCTGCAGGCTTCGACGACGACTCGCCAGCACCCCGACGACCGCGAATGAACGGCGTGTATGGGTTTGACGGGTACGTCGTCAGCTCACCCGCCATCGCCGCGCGGAAAGGCTGCTCGACCTTGAAATCCCGGTGCGGCAGCTCAGGGTCGTGGGGCGCGACAACCGTCTCCTAGTAGGGAAGGAGGTCGCCCATTGCCCAAACACATTCCGAGTACACCGCGGCGCGGTCCGTCAACTTGAGCACCTCGGAAAGCTCCACCGCGCCAGTCGACGAAGGGTAGCCGCTCGTCACGTCGTCGAGGTTGAAGTCCTCTGGGAAGTGAGCAAGTCCAAGGCTCAGCGCCGTTGATGCTCCGCGTCGAAACGCCGACCGCGTCATGAATTCAACTACCGAGGGCGCCTTCTCCAAGTACTTCCACACCTCGACAAGGTCGCTGGAAATCACCTCTGTGGGTGATATCTCCTGGAGGTATGCTCGGATGCACGTCGCCGACAATGTCGCCGAGTCAACGAGCATGCCCACACACTGCCGCGCGTCGAGCAAGCTCGCCTCTTCCGCGCTATCAATGATGCGACCTGCGAGTAGAGGACAACAGTGAGTTCGCTGGACATCACAAACAGCACAAGCTACTAGCAGAGGCAGGCACACTTACCAATCAACGGGCGGGCGAGATCCGTGATGAAGCGTTGAAGCGCAGTATGATCGTCCTGAAGCCCAGCAACAAGGGCGTCCGACACTTTACGATCCTCTTCGGCGGCCGCAATGGCGGCCTTGGCTCGCCCATCAGCCGAGCTCGCTTCTTCCTTCGCCTCTCGCAGCTCGCGCTCGAGATCGGCGATCCGCTTTTCAGCCGAACTCAGAGCCGAGTGCGCCGCTGCCAATTCACCCGCGGGGACAAGTCCCTGGCGAGCTTCCTCCGCCTTCGCGGCAACCGCCTGAAGCCCTTTATTCGCTTCCTGGACGGTGGCCAGTTCCTTCTCCGCGTGGTGCTTCGCTGCCAATCGGTCAGCTGATTCACGTTGCAGACCCTGCACATCATTCAAACAGTCAGACGATGCAAAAAATCCTAAGTGCCCACCCGCTGAAATTCAGCGAGTGTGCACTCGGGGACTGGCAATCAAAAAATCCTAAAGTGCCCACCCGCTGAAATTCAGCGAGTGTGCACTCGGGGACTGGCACTCAAGGAATTCTAAGTGCCCACCCGCTGAAATTCAGCGAGTGCGCACTTGGGGACTGGACGCGAAAAATAATAACAAGGTGCTTAAAGGATCAGACCGCTGCAAAACACCGACCTGATCCTCGGGGACTGGACATACCTGGATGGCTGCGCCAAGCATGCCATGGAGTTGTATCGCATCCACAGACGCGAGGAGAGCTGACGTATACCCACGACGCTGGTCGATTTCCGCATCAGCGACCCCGTGTGCACGGCTCGATGGCGAAGTTCCACTCGCCGTGGCCGCTTTGGCCATAAAGCGTGGGAATGTCGCGATGGAGGCACCCGCCCCGAAGGAGGTCGGCTCGGCCATTCCAGGCAAGGGAGCGCCCTCCTTCGTGGACGCGGCCGCCTCTGTTGTGGGATCAGTCGGCGCGACCGCCGTATCGTTAGATATCGTGACGACGTCATCGCCCTTGGCCTTCTTGCTGCCATCTGTAGGGTCGACGACCCCGTCCGCCTTCCTCTTACGGGAAGGATCTTCCTCGCTGGTGACGGGTGGCACCTTAGCCACGGTCGGGTGGCCCATTCTCTTCACTCCGGTCCTGTACATCGATCGTGTAAGGAAAGATAATTCAAGTGGTTATGGAAGACAAAGGAGGGTGAGGGTACTCACTTGGCGACTGGAATAAAGCGTAGCCCAGTGCGGAGGCCGGCCGGTTTCTCCAGTTCAGGGCCCAGTTGGCGACTGAGCCCCATCTCCAGAATGTCCCGTGCCCAAGACACGGACGGCTTCTTCGTCGTTGAGGCCGCAGCCGGAGCCTCTGGAATATCTTCGGCAGGGGCTTCCCTGCGAGGCGAAGCCGCTGCAGCTGGAGACCCCCCAGCCCAGAGACTGGGGCGAATGGCGGAGGCATTGAAGCCAGCGGCACCTCGACGGTGGCCGTGTCCGGCACGGCTGTCGTCGGCGGCGCCTCGTCCTTGGCCGGGTTGGGGGCGTCGGAACTGCTCGCCGAGTGCGGCGGTGAGGCCGGCCTCGTCGGCTTCGGCTTCCTCTTTGGAGGAGCCTTCGTCTCCTTCTCCTTCTTCTTCTTATTCGACGGAGTCGCTTGTTGGCGCGAGGTGGTCTTCGGAAGTTCTTCGTCGTCATCGTGATGCTCAAGGCTTTTACTTGCCTCAAGCTCACGCTATCGCTGCCCGCGGGTCTTGCGAACCAGCGGGGCGACCTCTTCCTCGGACTCGTCGTCGTCATCGATCTCGTCGCTCCCGAAATCGCCTTTGGCGGGAGGCGACTCGCCCATGTCCTGGACGGACGAGCTCGAATTCTCGTCGTCCGAAGGCGGGAGCCATCCTTCCACCACTTGGAACAGCTGCAAAGAATGCAAGATGAAATTAGAGTTACCGCGACTGCAAAAAACTGCGACTGCAAATGAGGCGAGGTGATTACCGTCCAGGCTGGACGCTTTGCGGTGTAAGGTGCGACTCCGGCTTGTGCGTCCAGGTACACTGCCTGGGTGATCTTCTTCAGTGCTGGGATGTAGTCCTCCAGCTTCCACTCGTCGAGGCAGGCCTTCGTCGAGTCATCCCGGCCCGTGTATTGGTACATATAATGGTCGCGTCGAGCCAGAGGGACGAGCCGCCGCCCGAGCCAGTAGTTGTATAGGTTGATCATCTGAAGGCCCTTCTTCTTCAGACCGCGGATGGTCTGGAGCATCTCGTCAACGACCATCCGCTGGTCGTTGGGGAGCTTGCCGACTTGGAGACGGTGCGGCTCGGACCGGTTGGCGGAGTACCGCGGAATCGCCGTCTCGCCCTCCGGGGTCGCCTCGGCAACATAGAACCACGACTTCTTCCAGTCGCTTGCCGCCTTGGCGGGCAGCATCAAGTCGAAAAATGAAGCCTTCGACTTCAGCTGGAAGGTTAGGCCGCCCGCGGCAAGCATTGGGCCGCCCGCCTCCTCGCGGCTGATCCGTCCATGGAACAGATCTTTCCATAGAGGGAAGTAGGGCCGGCAGCCCAAGTAGCACTCGCAGAACGCCACAAAGATGGCGAGCTGCTCGATGTTGTGGGGACCCAGATCCGATGGCTGGATCCCGTAGTAGGCGCAGAAACGCCGGAAGAACAGGGACGTGGGGAACCCTAACCCCCGTTCGAGATGGCTGGTGAAGTAGATGAATTCCCTCTCTCGTGGATTCGGGGTCGTCTCTCCGGTCGCAGGGATGCGCCAGCAGCCGGCTTGCAAGATCCCGGCCTCCTCGAAGGAAGCCAGTTGCATCCTCGTGCACTTAGATCTACCCCAAGGCTCGGTGGAGAGGGCCATGGCGGAGAGATTTGTTGGGGGTCGGGGGATTTCTGGTCGGCTGGGTCGCGATGCGAAGAGAGGCGAAAATGCGCGCAGTCGGAGGAAATGGTGAGAAGGTGGTTCCCCGATCGCCTGCCATTCCCCTTATATAGCGGATGTTACCCGCCAAATCAGGGAACCGTTACCGCGCGATGATTACGCCAAAAGTTACCGTTGGATTACCCCAACGGCTAGTTTGACCACGTTTAACGGTCCAACTTCAGCCATTCGGCTCGCCTACCCGTTCACTATGACAGTGTTTCACCGACTTGACTCGCCAAAGCCGCGAGCAGTATGATTAGTTTTTCCTTTATACAGGAGCCCGCCGCCGATTCGACTGGATGTCTACTCAGCGGCCGTATGCTCCGACTGCCAGCAACCACCTACGCCAAATCGACGACGGCCTCGGGGACTACTGATGGGGATGCGCCTACCGGGGTATACCCAGCAGGACGTGTCCGACTGGCCCAAGACTTGGCGAGTGGGCCTGCAGGACGGCGACTGGATCAAGGCCCGACGTGGATCCAAGCGACTGGAAGCTGAAGGCCCAGGCGAGTAGATAGGCCCAGTCGGATTAGGTTAAACGAGTACCGAAGCTTTAACTGAATCGTTGAGATATGTAAACCCTAGGGGAGGTGAGCCTATATAAACCTCCCTGTAGGGCGAGTAGAGATACGTTCCATCATACACCCAAGCGACTCGCCGCCTAGCCGCCGAGCTCGCCCATTGTACCACCTTCATAATACAATCTAGCAGGAGTAGGTCTTTACCCTCCGGCGGGCGAACCTGGGTAAAACCCTGTGTCTTTGCCCTCATCTCGCACCGCAGATGGCTGGCCGCCCTTGCCCCTCGTTCTACTACTCGCTGCCGATTGCAGCATCTGCCGTGACCATTCCCACGACACTTGATATGAATGAATGCGATGCACCAGTATAAAAAAGAACAAGTGCTGGAATAGAATTGAGTTTGAACTTACCAGCCACAGCATCAGATTCCTCATATATTTCTTCCACATTGATGTGGTTCACTTGTCCCTTTTGGAAAAGGTTAGGCTTGGTGGTTCCTTCAACCTTCTTTTCTGGGCACTCATTTGCATAGTGCCCCATATTCTTACACTTGAAACACTCAACCTTACTGATATCTCTTTTTGCAGGCTGACTTCCACTTCCACTGTGGTGGCCCTTGTGTCCACTCTTGTGGTTCTTATACTTGTCATTATCATGACTGCGGTGATGCTTGTTGTCATGATGACGGTTGTGGTTGTGGTGGTTGTTGTACTTTCCATGTTTGTGGGATCCAGAACTCCCACTATCATCATGATGGGAACGCTTGTGTGACGATCCCAAGCTGTGCTTATCAAAGCTGTGCTTCCTCTTTCTGTTCTCAACCTGTTTCATCTTGTTCTCCAAGATGGTAGCCTTGTCACAAAGTGATTGGTAGGTTGGGACATAGGCAACATACAGCTGCAGATTCAACTCATCATTCAGTCCCTCAAGGAATTTCTCCTTTCTCTTGGCATCTGTATCAACTTCATTCGGTGCATAACACGCCAGATTGTTGAATTCCTCAATGTACTCAGCCACACTGCGGTGACGCTGTTTCAGATTGTGGAACTCCTTTTTCTTCAAATTCATCACTCTGGATGAGATGTGAGCTGTACGGAATCCATCCTCAAAGATAGCCCAAGTCACATCTTCAATGGGAGTGGTGATCTGAAAGTTGTCCCACCAGGTTGCTGCTGGCCCTTCAAGCAGATGTGCTGCGAACCTGACCTTCTCTTCGTTGGTGCAGCCAACAGTCGCTAAGTCCTTGTTCACTGAACGTAACCAGTCATCGGCCACCATTGGATCAGTGGTTCCCGAGAACTTTGCAGGCCTTAGTCTAAGGAATCTGGTGAGCATGTCAAATCCTGGTAGATTATTCTGGTTGTTGTTGTTATTGTTGTTTTTATTCTGGTTCTGGTTTTGGTTCTGCATGAATGTTGTCATCATCTGCATCAGTTGAGCTTGTGCTGTCATCAACTATTGCATCTCGGGAGTGACATTGTTGTTGTTGTTGTTGTTGTTGTTGTTGTTGTTGTTGTTGTTGTTGTTGTTGTTGTTGTTGTTGTTGTTGTTGTTGTTGTTGTTGTTGTTGTTGTTGTTGTTGTTGTTGGGGTTGGCACGTCAAGGAGGCATCTATGGTTTTAATAAGGATAAGAATGAGATACCCATAGATGCTTAACATGCACAATACATCACATAGAACAATCACCATAACCAAGCATAAAAAAATAGCATAGAGTTTGAACGACATAAACAACAAGTTTGGGAAAATGCAAACACACCATAGCAAGCCATCCACATGTTGTATGGTCATCACGACTCAATAATCAAAGTACGATAGATGAAAGATAATCGAGTAGTCTACAATACTCCTACGCATCAATCTCCACATCAACGAGGGTAAGACCTGCATTCTCCATGGCGGTCTTGTACTCCTCAACACTAGTAGTAAAGGCCTCAATCTTGGCTCTAAGAGCAATCTTCTGCGAGCGAAGCCTCTCGATCACTCCCTGCTGGTGCTTAAGCTCGAAGTCCTTGGCCTCTAACTCTTCCTTCATCTCCCGGATCTTCTTGTTCCTGACTTGGACTCTTTTCTCCTGGCTCTTAAACTTCTTGTCCTAGCTTTCAAATTTGGCCTCCATTTCCTTGACGATCTCGTCTTGCTCCACGAAGAGATTGTCCTTCTCTCGTAGCTGAACCTGGAGCTCGTCATTGCTAAGCATGACGTTGGTCCTATCAGTATCAAGGTGTCTAATAAGACCCTCTAGGTCCTGAAGGTACAGACGAATCAGATCCATCGTCTCTTAGTAGCATCCTCGTACTCTATAGCCTCACCCTCCTCGTTGCGTCTCCCGAAGGGGTGAAAGTAAAGACCTCTAAGCTCGGTGGAGTGTCTCCCTACCTGGCGCCCAAGTAACTCCTGCATGACTACATCTAAGCCTTTCTCCTTGTCGTCATGCATTAGCTTGAAAGTGATAGCCTCCGTGGGTGGATCTGCCTGGCATCCCGGCTGTGTGACTCTGAAGCCCCATAGGTCCTTCCTCTCAAACTTGGTGAGCTGAAGTGTCATGATGCTAGGAAGTGGAAGGTTGAGCACACTAGTGAGCTCAATGAGACGAGTTCCAAAACGAGTTCCCCTGAACTCCTCGGCCGTGCTGATAACAACATTAGGCATCTATTTTTATAAGATAGAGAAAAGTTAGAATCAACACAAGTAGAGAAATTCACAAGACAAATATCACAAGCACATCCTTTAGCAACAAACACACAAGTCATGGCATACACAAATCCATTACAACATCAAAGGTTCAACATAACTTAGACAAAATTTTGGAAGTAAAAACGATAAGTGTGGTGGTCCAACTAATGAAGTACGTTACAACTCTCACTCACTAGACAAAATAGCTATCAGGGCATCCTTAGTGGCCATATGTCTATCTTGTTCACAAGACTCCCATATTAAGTCTATGATGTCTCCCCTTAGTTGTTGGTTGGTAGTCTCTAATTCTTGGGTATGCGTCTTTTCTTCTCTAAGGTCATTTTGGGTGTTGAGCATTCTGCACTTGAGTCTATCACCAAGCTCCTTGATGGCATTCCAAGCTGCATTTCTTGCAGAGTCAAAGAATGTTGTGTGCCTTTCGGAGTAGGTAACCATGCAAAATCCTGACTCCTTGTGGTTGTCTTCCTTGTTTTTGTACAAGTGAAGTTGCACCCACCAATACTCTTCTCCTTCATCCATCACAGGGAATCCCTTGTACATAGCTGCACCATGTATTCCCATGGTAACCATAAGGTTCTTGAGGGCCTTGGGAAATTCAGTCTCACACTCCAAAGTCATGGTCATGAGTGGTCCCTTCCTCACGGATTCGTTGATGGAGTTCATCTACAAATAGAGATGATAAAGAAGATTAGAAAAGTTTACGAGAAGAAAAAGACAAGTGTGGAAATTTTTCAAAGTGTTGAATTTTTTTCCTTAGTGGTTTCTTAGTCTAGTCCAATCCTAGGGTCATAATCCTACCGGCAACACAGTGCTCTGATACCATCTATAAGACCCCACCTTTATAAAGGTAAAGGTCCCTGTGATTGCAATGCTAGTCCCTGGATCAAATGCTAGCATCCACAGTTTTAAGATGAAGTACACAGAAACAAAGGTCATTATTACATCGTCATTCCAGAGATAACATAGTCTTTTACAACTCCATAGCCATAGGCTAGTACAAGAGTTTAACTTAACAACATAAATAAAAGTCTGCATCTTCATGTGCCACAGGAAAGCATGTTGAGTGTAGACTCATAACCCTAATCCTCATCAGAGTAACCTGCAACATCACAAGTTACAGCCATAGTGGGTCAATACATTGGAATAGTATTGGCAAGTGATACCTTAGTAGAATATTAGTATCCAGCTTCTACACGAATTTGGCTAAGTGTAGCTTAGGCTTGCTTTGCTCAAAATAGGTTTTACCTATCAGTTGAGAACACTAAGTTTTTGTTTGGAAAAAACTCCCAAGGAACCACCAATAGACATTGGGGAACCTTTACCCTTGTTCAACCACAAGTTTTTAACTTAGAAATTGGGATGAGGATATTCTTGATAGCTTCCATGTCTTGATGCTCAATTGTCCGTTGCCGGGGACACGGCTAAGTACTTAGATTCTTCCTTCTGCAGAGGTGGTGCACTTTCCCTACAAGACTCGACATGCATCGATACAGGACCTTTCAGAAGCCTTCCCTTAGACCAGAATGGATGCGCTCCAAACCTATCACCCCTTAGCACCAACTGTCCATTTGGCTAAGTTATTGCAACCTATATGATCCAGGCAGAGCCCATAATGCCAAGTGGCTGCATTGGAAGCTTCTTAACATATGGCATCTCAAATACCTTTGTTCCTGGGTGGCATTCCACAAGTGAGATACACAGGGTAGGCCATTGAAAAATGGGCCCTGGTAACCACTCAACAAAAGCCAACCATACAATTATCATTTCACCGAGGTGTTCCATTCACTTAGTTGTTTTATTGAGCAAAAACATAAGCCAAAGACTTAGCAATATTTTCCTTAGCATGTGTATAATCCACCCTTGGTTGCTACTAGCGAGGCTAAGCATGGAAATAGCAAGTATCTTAACTTATAGAAAATTCTAACAATTCTACAACTACTAGGATTTCCCAAGCATAGCATATAGATACTTAGCAAAAATTATCATGCAAGTCCTATACAAAATATCACTAATGCATAGTCAAAATATTGGGACAAAAATATGAAGCACCACTTGCCTTGGTAGTTGGGGGAGTAACAACAATCCTCACAGTCACAATCACCACGAGCACCAAAATCTACACATAAAATGGTAGCACCAAATTCATATTTCAAATAATCAAGCAAAATTATATGAATGCATGCAAATGCCATGTGATGATTTTTCTAAACTAATTAATACAAGTAAAACAGTGCTGAACAATAAACTAAACAACTATACCCCAAATAAACTTAATTTGGCTTTTAAAACATTTTCCAAATAATTTTTATACACAAATTAGGCCTACAAATGTCTCTGCATAAAATTCTATTTTAGCAAAAGCAAAATACAAAACTAAGCCTATAGATGTGTAGGATTTATTTTTGTGATTCCATTGATATCTTATTTTCATTTTTTGGATAAACAGAACAAAAGTTATTGAATTTACAAGTTTAATATTTTAATTGAATCAAATCTGAATTTTAAATCGAAAAACCTGACACGCGGCAGCGTCTGATTGGCACATACCGGTTCGCTCTGGATCACGTGTCCGCACCGTTGGATCTAACTTAATCTAACGCACCAGATCGAAACTTACCCTTTCGCGTCAGATCTAATCTACACCGTTAGATCTAATCCTAAGGCCCAGATCTACGCGTACCTCTTCGCGGTTGATTCTAATCTTGACAGCTGGATATAGATCAAGTGGATCTAATCGTTCTGCCAAGAACTGGTGGCGCAAATGGCGAGCAGAGGCGGCGGCGGTTCTGCCGGCGACAAACTGGTGGCTCTAGGGGGTAAGTGGGGGTGGGGTTGGTCGTTACCGAAGTGTGGGAACGCGGCGATGACGATGGTGGACAAGGTGGAGACGCGGGCGTGCGGAACCGTCGAATAATTCCTCGCTGGAGATTCTCCTGGCGTCGGGTGCTCGAAGTCGTCGACAGAGGCGAGCCTATAGAGTGCCCGCGAACAAAACAAAGGCATTAGCATGAGCGCGAGGGGACAGCGAACTTGGCAAAGCAAACCAGAGACGAGGGGGTGGCCAGACCTCACCGCAATTGGTCGCCGAAGCTCGTCGGAGTTGCGACAGTGTGAGAATGAATTGCAGAGCCTGGCGGCGCTCAGAGATTGTGGAGTGGGGGGAAATGGAGAGGGAGCAGTGGGGGTTTAAGTAGCAGGGCTGAGCGGGGAAATTACGCCGGGAATCAAGCACAATCAATCGAATTAAAACAAGGAGGAAACGGCGGAGAGGCCACGGGTCCTCCGGCGTGAGATAGACGACGGGGTCGACGTGGCAGTGAGGCCTGCCTGTCAGTGAGGTGGGGGTGCGCTTGCGCGTGAGAAACAGGGAGGAGGGGAAAACCCGGGTGGGCTGGCTGTTGGGCTGCTTCTGTTGCTGGGCCGAAAGGCTGGCGCAGGCCCTTTTCTTTTCTTTATTCCTTTTCTATTTCTGTTTTGTTTTTCTGAAATCATTTTCAAATGTTTTTCAAATGAGTTTGAATTGAAATTTCTTTTGGATTTTTGAAGTGAAAACTTTGTACTCAAATGAGTGTAAAACCTTACTGTTTAGTCTAAAACACTTTGACTTAAAGAAAAATAAAATAAAACCATGCCTTACTATGATTATAGATAATAGGCATAAAATGGTTTCATATTTGAATTTTGTTTTGAGAATTTTTGTGCAAGCTTTGAATTCATCTTTGAAATATTTCTGATCATAACAAGGTATTCTCTTACCTTGAGAGTAAAATAGAACCATTTCCTTTCTAGCATAAAATAATAGGCATATAAAAGGTTTCTCATTTTGAAATCTTGTTTGAAAATAACCAAATGCTTATGAATGCATGAATGATATGCAAACTTTTCAAATTATGATTTTTGGGATGTTACACTTTCTTCTTGTGCTTCCGATCTCCATCTTCAAGAACGAACATGATCTCCATCATCACCGGCGTGGCATCAAGGTCAATGGCGCCGCTCCATGGTTGTCGTCCACCAGCATCAACTATTACAACTACTTTGAATAATAGACACGCAAGTCTTTAACGAAATTAAAAAGACAACCATAAGGCTCCTACCGGTTGCCGACTTACAATAAGGAACATTGCATACATCATATATAATCACAATCATGGCCATATCACATCACATCACACCCCTGCAAAACAAAGTTAGACGCCTCTAATTTTCTTTGCATGTTTTACGTGGTTTGGGGCTTTCAATAAGTGTCGTTCTAACTTATGAACAAGAACCACAATGTTGATACTAGTATTGTCAATCACCCGTTGTAAATTGAATCTTCACTATGTTGGGAGAGACAGGCACCCGCAAAGCCACTTATGCAATACAAGTTGCATGTCAAGCATGGAGCAAGTCTCATGAACGATGTCATGTAAGGTTAGCCCGGGTGCTTCATCCCACCATCCCGAAAGATGCAAAGTACACAATAAGAAATCGAAAACAAAAGCATCAATGCCCACGATGACCATTGTGTTCTACTCGTGCAATAGATCTACATATAGCCACGGCTCTGATACCACTGTTGGGGTTCGAAGCATGAAAAACAAAAAAATTCTACCGCATGCACACAAACAAGCCAAGATCTATCTACTAGATTGTAGCAACAAGTCGATTAGAGTACTCACCCTCGAAGATTACAAAGCGGTTAACGAGAGCAGATTCTCGTGGGTGATGTAGTCGTACACTCGTCGATCTCAAGATAGCGTAGACGATCCTTCCAGTGCTGTGTTCCGGCAGCGCTTCCGCAATCGGTCACACGTTCGGTACTCGATGAAGACCTTCCTCTCCCATGTTCCAGCAGGCAGCGGAGGTTGTAGTTCTCCCCTCACGATTCTGGCAGCACGACAGCGTGGTGTCGGAAGTAGAGGGAAAATCCCGCAGGGCTTCGCCTAAGCCGGAGCAGGTTATGGTGGATCTAGGATTTGCGGCGATCTAGGGTTTAGAGGTCCAGATAGGAGGAGGTGGAGTCGACGGCGTCTAGGTCGGCGGCGGCGCTAGGTGGGGAGGGGTTGGTGTTGTGTGTCCTTGGGGCACCCCCTCCCCTCTATTTATGAGAGGGAGGGCAACTTGGGAGAGGGGAGTTTGAATCCTTCCCCAACTCCCTCTCCTAGTTGGCTTGTGGTGGAGGGAAAGAAGGATTATTTCCTTCCTCCACTAGGAAACATTGTCCCAGTTTCACTTTTCAAACCTGCCTTTTGACTTTCAATTTGGAGCTTATTTTCTCTCTTGTAAATGCCCAACCAACTGACCTAGGACATGATCCAATCATTCCACTTATCCATGACACATTCATGTACCCTTCCCCTTCCGGTCCGGTGAACCTTCTAGACCCTTCTAGAACCTCTTCGATGTAATCATCAGAATCATTTCCAAACTCCGGAATTGGACTTTCCTTATATGAATCTTATTCTCCAGACCATTCTGGATCTCCTCGAGATATCCTGGATCCCATCCGAGACTCCGAACAACATTCGGTCTCCCTACTTACATTCCATATCTACTAAACAACATCGAATCCTTAAGTGTGTCTCCCTACGGTTCGTGAATTATGCAGACATGACCGAGACTCTTCTCCGATCAATAACCAATAGAGGAATCTGGAAATTCATATGGCTCCCACATATTTCTACGATTACTTTGCGATTGAATGAACCACTAACATACGATACCAATTTCCCTTTGTCTCGTGATAGTTTACTTATCCAAAG
Source organism: Avena sativa (assembly GCA_916181665.1). Taxonomy (NCBI): domain Eukaryota; kingdom Viridiplantae; phylum Streptophyta; class Magnoliopsida; order Poales; family Poaceae; genus Avena; species Avena sativa. The sequence goes on along the minus strand of OV702284.1, from coordinate 260,052,395 downwards.
TTTGATCGTCGGTGTCTCTGCATACCTAGTTCAACCTCGTTACCGTGAAGTACTCTTCTCTCGTTTCAGTGATATGTGGTCCCTTGTGAGGCAGTCACATGATTGTAAGCTAATTGGATGGCATTCCACCGAGAGGGCCCAGAGTATATCTATACGTCATATGGATGGAAAAATCCCCCTCTTGATCCTTGTGCCTCAACACATACTTTCCGAACACTCAATGCCACCTTTTTAACCAACTAATTACGGTGTGGTGTTTGATGTCATCAAAGCATCCTTCCGGTGATGGTGATTAGCATGATCCCATGGTCAAAGGAATTAGGTTACTATGTATTAGAAAGCTTATAGCAAATGAACTATTGAAATGACTTGATCTGTATGCTACGCTTATCTATAGGAGTATGTCCATCACATCATTCTTCTAATGATATGACCTTGTTGTTAATAACATCTCCATGTTAGTTTAACCAACAAGCTAGTTTAACAAGAGGCTTTACTAGGGACTCTTTATGTTTAGAAATCACACAAGTATTAATGTTTCCGGCTAATAAAATTATGGCATGGTATGTAAACATTTATCATGAGCATGAAGATATCATAATAACAACTTTATTATTGCCTCTTGGGCATATCTCTAATAGTTTCATATATAAAGGACACTAGCAGAACAACTCAACAAGGTGCAGATGTTATACATCCATAATATCAGTCCACTGAAGGCCATTCAACGAATATTTGGTGCACGCAAGATAAACTCCAAGATACAGCTAGCTTACTCTTTGGAGCCATTCCAAAAGGTCGTATGAACGATGCATATGCTCTTGGTAAAGCTCAGCGGGTTCCTCTGACACGACGCAGGCGGCAACCGTGGCGGCAACATGCTCATCTATGTGTACATGGAGAACTACAGTCTGTATGACTAGCTGCACGGCGGCAACGTCGATGGCAAGAAGCTGGTGCTCAGCCGAGATGCGCATATCAAGGTGCGGTGGGGCTGGGATACCTTCACCATGAATGTGTGATGTGGGTTGTGCACCAAGACATTAAGTCCAACAATGTGCTCCTCGATGGCGACATGGAGGCGCACCTCGGCGACTTCGGACTCGCCAAGGCCATCGCTGATCACCACAACGGTGGCAATGACTAAATTGAATAACACTTCGTCACCAGATACCGTCCTTCCTAGGACTAATACATACTTGTGATTAAACCCCCTGCAAACATCCATAACTACAGGAAAGTAATTAAGATATAAATCTAACCACAGCCTTAAACTCTGAGATCCTACACTCCCTTGTGCAAAGGTGTCCTAACGGGGGTTCAGGTTTCTGTCACTCCGGTAACCCCATGATTAGTAGCCAAATACACAATGCATCCCCCTAGGCCCATAAATGGTGAAGTGTCATGTAGTCGACATTCACATGACACCACTAGAAGAATAACACCACAACTTAAATACTAAACCATTTAATAATAACTCATCACAGATTCACTACTAACAACATGACTTCTCCCATGTCCTCAAGAACAAGACGAACTACTCACAAGACATCATTTGGATCAAGATCAAAGATGATATGATAATGGATAATGGTTCCACACACAAGCATCAACTACAATAGTAATCAACACAGGGAAAGTTTCCCCTAAGAACTAAAGCAATATCCAACACAATTGTTACAGCGGGACGGAGTGGTGATGATGGTGCTGGTGGAGATGATGGTGTGGATGATGATGATCCCGATGAAGCCTAGCTTGATGATGGTGTTGATGGCGACAGTCTCCCCTCTCCGGGAAGGAATTCCCCCGGTAGAAATCTGTCTACCAGAGAGATCTTTCTCTCTCGGTGTTTTTCGCCCCCAGAGGCGGCAGAAATCTATATGTGGTCGCTCCCCCGGTATTAGGGTTCCGTAGGGAAGATATAGGCGAAGGGGCGGAGTCGGAGGCCGGGCAGGTGGGCCACACATGCCCTAGGTGCGGGGTCAGGTGGGCCCGTGCCTAGGGGGTGTGGGCCCCCTGAGGCCCCACTTCGTCCCTCCTTCTGGCTTCCTTCGTTTTCTGGTAAAATAATATGTTTCCATATTTTTCTGGTATTTTTCTAATATTTGCGAAATTGCACCGAAACGCCTTCTTTTCCATTATAATCTAGACTCCGGTAGTCTATCCTCCAGGAATCATCCAACATGCGTAAACAGATGAAAAAGCCATAAGTAATACCTCATAATAAGATAAACATCAACGAATAGAGGTAAATTATGATATATAAAGGTGATGCAAATTGGGCGTATCAACTCCCCCAAGCTTAGACTTCGCTTGTTCCCAAGCGAATACTGAGCATTGCACAACTCATAGAAGCATCACACTTACCATTGCACAACTCATAGAAGAAAACAACTCACCATTATATAACTTAGCTTGCAACCAAGTACTAATAGAGATGCATAAAGATAAATCATAATTGGAATTGGCAAACTTGTTCTTGGTTAGAGAACACCTGGCAAATAGTTTCACAAAAGCTTTTTTGTAGAAGTTTCAAAATGGAAGCACTCTTTGCTCAAAAAGGTTTTTTCACAAGTGAAGGCTGTCAAAGTAATACTCAATAGATAAGAGTTTTGTGCAAACAAGGAATATAAAGAACATGATTGAATAAATAACTGTATGAATGCTTGAAACACAACAACTCAAATGCTTGCTGGAGATAGAGAGGAAGTAGGTTTACTAACTCAACTGGTAACTAGGAGAAAGGTCCCTTTATAGAGGGTAGCAGGGATTACAAGTCATAAAGAGCTTCCAAAAGATTATGATACTTACTAGCTTTGATCCCTCATTGCCCCTATCATAAGCATCTTGAGATGGTTAAGGTTAAAGTGAAAAAAGATTGAGTATGTGCTTTACGAAATATAAGTTGGCAATCTCATGTCCCTTGAATATGAGGGCCACTCCTCATGCATACTCAACTTTGGGTCCAGGTAAGTTCTTGTCATTATAAGTATTTGCATATCAATGAGAACCGCCAACGGGGTACCCCTTGCACATGGCATAGGAGCTTTCCCATAACCAAAATGACAAGGCAAGCAGACAATGAGCATATCAGCAATATTTTTATTTACCATATGCATAGCTTTTTATTGAGGATGCTTCATAGATGACTCACTATGGTGATGCTGCAAGTTTCCGCCATGATTAAGCAGGGCTTAGTCTAGCGGCCCAGGCGTTTCTCTAACACAGAATACAAACTCCATGGACTTACAAGTTCCCTCTTTATTTAACACCGTTGACATCCATAGACAAAATAACACGATATCAACTGTGTACGGAGTACAAGTGCAATGTTGAAAACGTTCCCCATTACAGCACGGTTCTGCTAATTCCAACATATAGATGCAAGCATATACAACTTCGATGTTCACAATGGTTCAATTTTATTAGGGGCAAAGAAATAAAGTGTCCCATCAAGTTCGTGAGAGCTTTACTAACTAGTTTTCACATAATAAAATACTTTTTAATTCGAAAGGTAGATGAAGCTTGATAATTTTCTAGGAATAGCAATAGCTACTAGGTAGATATGGTGGACACAAGTGGCAATGGTTTTTGGTTCAAAGGGTTTTAGAAACATGAGAAGTATGCCTTCTCAAAACAGATTTTTGGCTAGCAAGGCTGGGTAGCAAGCAAGAGAGTTGAAAGAAACAAACAAACATACAAGTAATAAAGCCAAATATACAATCTTCTTTGAAGACACAAAAGGATCTTAAATAAAGAATACTGAGCTTATGAGCCAACAAGAAAGAAAACAAATGATAAAAAATACCTGTAAGCTTTTTCTTTCTTTTTCTCTTTCATAGTAATGCTACTGACCAGAAATCGGTTTGCCAAAACCAATTTAGATCCACTTGATGATCCCAAAGTGGTGCCAATGCTGATCAACAAGATCCATGATATAATAGAGATTGCAAACTAAAATAAGAAGTTCAAAAAGGAAAAGATGAGACTTCTCATTAATATTCCAATAAAAGCACTCACACCAAGGGATACATAGATAATCAACTAAAGGAGAGATACTTCCACATGCAAACCAAACTATAAGATAACCCCTCTACCACAGATACGGATCCACTAAAAGGGTAAAAGATAAGAGATAATGGTGGTGATATCGCGGCACTCCCCCAAGCTTGGAACAAGCCAAGGGGATGCCAAACCTGATGATGAATTACTCCCTTGGTGTGGTGGTATTGCCCCCTTGTTTAGAATAAGAAAACCCTCCAGCATCTTACGAAGCTTGTTGTTCTCCTTTTGAAGTTCATCCACCTTTATCCTCAAAGCACGGTATCTTTCACAAAACTCGTTGGTGGTTCGAAGGGCTTCCGCTGCCTCAGGGAAGTATACGAGTTATGGTCCGAAGGTGTAACATCCCAAAAATCATGATTTCAAATTTTGCATATCATCCATGCATTCATAATCATTTTAGGATCATTTTCAAAGTCATTTCAAAAACAGAAGCATTTGAATGTCTATTATTTTATGTAAGCAAGGCATTGGCCCAATGCCACTCTCTAATATGAGATTATTGTTTTAAACCAAAGATATTTGATCCTATGATTTAATGATGTTTTCCAAAGCTTGGACAAAGATTTCAAAACAAAGAACAAATTAAAACCATTTTTATGTCTTTTCTAAGCAATTGATAAAGACATTGTTTATTTTAAAATTCCAATGTCCCAAATTATTTTCAAGTGTACAACACTGTTCTGCAGCCAATTGAGTACTAGATTCACTTTACAAAAATACAGAAGTGGTTTGAATTCAAACTCATTTGAAACTCAATTGAATTTGATTCCAGAAAATCAAATCAGTAAAAGAAAAGGATAAAAGAAATAGAAATGGGCTGGCGACAGCAATTCGGCCCAACAACTGAAACAGCCCACCCGGGGTTTTCCCTTCTCCCTATGTTTCTCACCGCATCCGCACGCACCCTCTCACTGACACTCCGACCCCACCTGCCCCATCAGCATCGTCCCCAATCACCGCGCGTCCGACCCGCTCCGCCGTTACCTCGCCGCAGTGACGCCGCGATTTAATTTGGCTTAACTCCTATTGATTCCGTGCGTGATCCTCGCCCTGGCTCCGGCTACAAAACCCCCTCTCCACCCCTAATCTTTCCCCTCACTTTCCTCACTCGCCCCGCCACCAGGCTGCTCGCATTCGAGCTCAAACCACCGCGGTATCGACGACCTCTGGCGGCAAATTCCGGTGAGCCTTCTCCTCCCCTTGCCTCCTGGTCTTGCTAGCACATTCCTTGCATCCTTACGCATCGTTTGACACATTTGTTGTGTACTAGGACAACCCCGAACGTCGGCAACATCGACGACTGAGCGAGCCCGACGAAGCACCCAACTCCGGCGAACTGTTCTGGTTAGTACCGAGCACTCCTTGCCCTCTCTTTGATACTCGCATGACCAGCGTCGTTCGCCGCATCTAACGCACTGCTTGTTTCTCTATGGCATGATCTACAACATCGGAAACGTCGACGAACAGCCGTGCCCGACGCCTTCACGAACTCCAACGAGGAATCCCCACCGTGTCCGTGCACCCCGACCTTGTCCAGCTGCACGTTGAGCTTCGCCGTGTCTCCGCGACCTCGGTAAGCACCATCCCCCTGGCCCTGGCCCTCTAGACTCGCTGGAACATCACCGGCAGACGCGCAGCCGCCACGGCAGCCATTTGCGCCGCCAGTTCTTAGTCAGATGATCTGATCCATTGGATCTAAATCCTAAGGCTGCAATTAGATCTGTAGCGAAGCGGTGTGTTTTGATCTGGACCGTGCGCAGTTAGTTAGATCCAACGGCCCGCGAGCGTGATCTAGCGCGAACCAGTACCGTCCAATCAGGAGCTGCCGCGTGGCCTGTGTTTAGATTTAAAAACAGAATTTAGATCTATTAGATACTCAAACTTGTAAAATTCATAACTTTTGATCCACAAGTTCAAATTTTGAAAATTTTATATCATTGGAATCAGGAGAAAGAATTCTATCCGACCATGCAATTTGTTTAATGATTTGCTTCTGTAAAATTGGTTATTTTTGCAGGGACATTTATAGGCTTATTTTGAGTATAGAAATTATTTGAAAAATGATTTAAAGACTAAATAAAGTTTATTTAGTGTATATTTGTCTTGTTTGTGATTCAGTACTGTATACTTGTCTTGTTTGATTAGAAAAAACCATCACATGACATTTGCATGCATTCATATATTTTTGCTTGTATATTTTTGATATGTGAATTTGGTGCTATCATTTTATGTGTAGATTTTGGTGCTAATAGTGATTGTGGTTGTGAAGATTGTTGCTACTCCCCCAACTAACAAGGCAAGTGGTGCTTCATATTTTTGTCCCAATATTTTGACTATGCATTAGAAATATTTTGCATAGGGCTTGCATGTATATTTTGCTAAGTATCTATATGCTATGCTTGGGAAATCCTAGTAGTTGTAGAATTGTTAGAATTTTCTCTAAGTTAAGATACTTGCTATTGCCATGCTTAGTCTAACTAGTAGTAACCAAGGGTGGAATATATATACATGCTATGGAAAATATTTCTAAGTCTTTGACTTATGTTTTGCTTAATAAAAACAACTAAGTGAATGAAACACCTGGGTGGAATGGAAAGAATGGTTTGTGTTGAGTGGTTACACAAGGCCCATTTCTATGGTTTACCTTTTGTATCTCACTTATGGAATGCCACCCAGGAACAAAGGGATTTGAGATGCCAAATGTTAAGAAGCTTCTATTGCAGCCACATGGCATTATGGGCTCTGCCTGGATCATATAGGTTGCAATAACTTAGCCATTTGGACAGTTGGTGGTAGTGGGATGATAGGTTGGAACGCGTCCATTTGGTCTAAGGGAAGGCTTCTGAAAGGTCCTGTCTTGGTGAAAATCAAGTCTTGTGGGGAAAGTGCACAACCTCTGCAGATGGAATAAACTAAGTACTTAGTCGTGTCCCCGGTAACGGACAATTTTGAGCATCAAGACATGGAAGCTATAAAGAATCTCCTCATCCCAATTTTCTAAGTTAAAACTTGTGGTTGAACAAGGGTGAAGGTTCACCAATTTCTATTGGTGGTTCCTTGGGAAAGTTTTGTCAAAGAAAAACTTAGTGTTTTCAACTGATAGTTAAAACCTATTTGGAGCAAAGCAAGCCTAAGCTACACTTAGCCAAATTCATGTAGTTACTAGATACTAATATTCTACTAAGGTATCACTTGCCAATACTATTCAAATGTATTGACCCACTGTGGCTGTAACTTGTGATGTTGCAGGTTACTCTGATGATGATTAGGGGTTATGAGTCTACACTCAAGATGCTTGCCTGTGGCACATGAAGATGAAGACTTCGATTTTATATTGTTAAGTTAAACTCTTGTACTAGCCTATGGCTATGGAGTTGTAAAATACTAGGGTATCTCTGGAATGATGTTGTAATAATGACCTTTGTTTCTGTGTACTTCATCTTAAACTGTGGATGCTAGCAATTGATCCAGGGACTAGCATTGCAACCACAGGGATCCTTACCTTTATAAGGGTGGGATCTTACAGATGGTATCAGAGCACTGTGTTGCCTGTAGGATTATGACCCTAGGATTGGACTAGACTAAGAAACCACTAAGGAAAAAATTTCAACACTTTGAAAAATTTCCACACTTGTCTTTTTCTTCTCGTGAACTTTTCTAATCTTCTTTATCATCTCTATTTGTAGATGAACTCCATCAACGAAGCCGTGAGGAAGGGGCCACTCATGACCATGACTTTGGAGTGTGAGACTGAATTTCCTAAGGCCCTCAAGAACCTTATGGTTACCATGGGAATACATGGTGCAGCTGTGTACAAGGGATTCCCCGTGATGGATGAAGGAGTGGAGTACTGGTGGGTGCAACTTCACTTGTACAAAAACAAGGAAGAAAACCACAAGGAATCAGGATTCTGCATGGTCACCAACTCAGTAATGCACACCACATTCTTTGACTCTGCAAGAGATGCAGCTTGGAAGGCCATCAAGGAGCTTGGTGATAGACTCAAGTGCAGAATGCTTAACACCCAAAATGACCTTAGGGAAGAAAAGAAGCATACCCAAGAGTTAGAGGCTACCAACCAACGTTTAAGAGAAGACATCATAGACTTAGCAATGGAGTCATGTGATCAGGATCGACAGATTGCCTCTAGGGATGCCCTGTTAGCCAACTTGGCAAGTGAGATGGGATTGTAATGTACTTCGTTAGTTGGACCACCACATCTATCGTTTTATTTCCAAAAAAAATTCTAATTTATGTTGAACCTTTGATGCTTGTAATGAACTTATGTATGCCATGACTTGCGTGTTTGTTGCAATGATATGCTTGTGATATTATGTCTTTTGATTTTTCTTTATTGATGTTGATTCTAACTTTTCTCTATCTTATAAAATAGATGTCTAATGTTACTATCAGCACGGCCGAAGGTTCAAGGGAACTCGTTTTGGTACTCGTCTCATTGAGCTCACTAGTGTGCTCAACCTCCCACTTCCTAGCATCATGACGCTTCCTCTCACCAAGTTTGAGAGGAAGGACCTTTGGGGCTTCAAGGTTACTCAGCCAGGACGCTAGACTGAGCCTACCACGGAGGCTATCACTTTCAAGATAATGCATGACGAAAAGGAGAGAGGCTTAGATGTAGTCATGCAGGACTTACTTGGGAGTCTGGTAGGGAGGCACTCCAGGGAGCTTAGAGGTACTTACTTTTACCCCTTCGGGAGACGTGACGAGGATGGTGAGGCTATTGAGTTCGAGGATGCTGCTAGAGAGACAGTGGATCCGATTCGTCTGTACCTTCAGGACCTAGAGGTTCTTATTAGGCACCTAGATACTGATAGGACCAACGTCATGCTTAGCAATGACGAGCTCCAGGTTCAGCTCCGAGAGAAGGACAAGCTCTTCATGGAGCAAGACGAGTTAGTCAAGGAAATGGAGGCCAAGTTTGATAGCCAGGACAAGAAATTCAAGAGCCAGGAGAAGAGAGTCCAAGACCGGAATAAGAAGATCCGGGAGATGAAGGAAGAGCTAGAGACCAAGGACTTCGAGCTCGAGCATCAGCAGGGAGTGATTGAGAGGCTTCGTTCACATAAGAGGGCTCTTAAGGACAAGATAGAGGCCTTGAATACTAGTGTTGAGGAGTACAAGACCGCTATGGAGAATGCAGGTCTTACACTTGTTGATGAGGAGGTTGATGCAGAGGAGTAGTGATAACTACTCATTTATCATTCATTTACCATGCTTATGATTATTGAATCGCAATGACCATCCAACATGTGGATGGCTTGCTATAGTGTTTTTGATTTTTCAAACTTGTTGTTATGTCGTTGAACTTTATGTTATTTTGATGCTTGTTTTGGTGATTGTCTATGTGATGTATTGTGCATGTTAAGCATCTATGGGTATCTCATTCTTATCCTTATGAAAACCACAGATGCCTCCTCGACGTGCCAACCCCAACCCAAACAACAACAATGTCACCCCCGAGATGCAGCAGCTGATGACAGCACATGAACAGATGATGCAGATGATGACCACTTTTATGCAGAATTAGAATAACAACAACAACAATAACAACAACAACAACAACAATCAAAACAATCCACCAAGATTTGACATGCTCACCGAATTCCTAATACTGAGGCCTGCAAAGTTCTCAGGAACTACTGATCCCATGGTGGCCAATGATTGGCTACGTCCGGTGAACAAGGATTTGGTAACTGTCGGTTGCACCGATGAAGAGAAAGTCAGGTTTGCAGCACATCTGTTGGAAGGACCAGCGGCCACTTGGTGGGATAACTTCCAGATCACCACTCCCATTGCGGATGTGACATGGGCTATCTTTGAAGATGGATTCCGTACAGCTCACATCTCATCCAGAGTGATGAGTTTGAAGAAGAAGGAGTTCCATAACCTGAAGCAGCGTCACCGCAGTGTGGCTGACTATATTGAGGAGTTCAACAATCTGGCGCGTTATGCACCGGATGAAGTTGATACTGATGCCAAGAGGAAGGAGAAATTCCTCGAAGGATTGAACGATGAACTAAATCTGCAGCTATATGTTGCCTATGTTCCAACCTACTAATCACTTTGTGACAAGGCTACCATCTTGGAGAACAATATGAAACAGGTTGAAAGTAGAAAGAGGAAGCACAACTTTGACTAGCACAGCTCGGGATCTTCTCACAAGCGTTCCCATCATGATGATAGTGGGAGTTCTGGATCCCACAAACATGGAAAGCACAACAACCACAACAGCCACAACCGCCATAATGACAACAAGCATCACCGTAGTCATGATAATGACAAGTACAAGAAGCACAAGGGTGGATACAAGAACCACCACAATGGAAGTGGAAGTGGTAGTGGAAGCCAGTCTGTCAAGAAGGATCTCAGTCAGGTTGAATGCTTCAAGTGTAAGAAGATGGGACATTATGCAAATGAATGCCCAGAAAAGAAAGTTGAAGGTGCCAACAAGCCCAACCCTTTCCAGAAGGGACAGGTGAACCACCTCAATGTGGCAGAGATTTATGAGGAACCTGATGCTATGGCTGGTAAGTTCAAACTCAATTCTGTTCCAGCACTTGTTCTTTTTGATACTGGCGCATCGCATTCATTCATATCAAGAGCATTTGTTGATAGAAATGAACTTCCAGTTGAAACTATTGGGTGTCCTATAAAAGTAAGTTCTCCCGGTGGAGAAATGATAGTGAACTCAGGATGTCATGACCTAGTCATAGAGTTTGGAAAGTATAAGTTTCCCGTTAATTTGATAATCCTAAATTCCCAAGGATTGGATGTCATTTTGGGAATGGACTGGATGACTAAGTACAAGGGAGTGCTAGATTGTGCCAATCATACCGTCACACTCACAACCCTGGATAATAAAAGGATTAGATTCAAGACTAACTTTGAATCAAAAGGGAGTAAGCTAAATTCTCTTAAGGGGGTTAGCATAGACAGTGTGCCAATTGTGAGAGAATATCCAGATGTGTTTCCGGAAGAATTGCCAGGAATGCCACCAGATAGAGATGTGGAATTTCTGATTGACTTGCTGCCAGGATCAGGACCAATAGCAAAGAGACCTTACAAGATGTCAGTTGATGAGTTGAAAGAACTCAAGAAACAACTTGGAGAACAATTGCAGAAAGGATTTATTCAACCAAGTTCTTCATCTTGGGGAGCACCAGTCTTGTTTGTGGAAAATAAAGATAGAAGTCAAAGGTTATGCATCGATTATCGTTCACTCAATGAGGTGACTATCAAGAACAAATATCCTTTGCCAAGAATCAATGATTTGTTTGATCAGTTAGAAGGAGCCTCTGTGTTCTCAAAGATTGATCTCCGGTCAGGCTATTTTCAACTTAAGATAAGAGAACAAGACATACCTAAGACTGCATTCACCACTAGGTATGGATTGTATGAGTACACTGTGATGCCATTTGGTTTGACTAATGCACCAGCTTACTTCATGAATATGATGAACAAGGTGTTCATGGAGTTCCTTGACAAGTTTGTCGTCATTTTCATCGATGACATTTTGATCTACTCCAAGAGCAAAGAAGAGCATGAAGGACATTTGCGCTTGATACTTGAGAAGCTTAGAGAGCATAAGCTGTATGCCAAATTCAGCAAGTGTGAATTCTGGTTGAATGAAGTTGGATTTCTTGGACACGTTGTGTCAGGAGATGGTGTAGCAGTTGATCCCGCAAAAGTGTTAGCTGTAACTGAATGGGAATCTCCTAAGTCGGTGAAAGAAGTTCGTAGTTTTCTTGGCTTGGCAGGATACTACAGAAGGTTCATTGAGAATTTCTCCAAGGTATCTAAGCCAATGACGGAGTTTCTAAAGAAAGACAAGAAATTTGCTTGGACTGAAGGATGTGAACTCAGTTTCCAAGAATTGAAGAAGAGACTAGTGACAGCACCAGTCCTATGTCTGCAAAATTTGGAGAAGGATTTCCAAGTGTATTGTGATGAATCTCATCATGGATTAGGTGCAGTTCTGATGCAAGAAGGGAAAGTTGTGGCTTATGCCTCAAGACAACTCAAAACTCATGAGGTAAATTATCCTACTCATGATTTAGAGTTAGCCTCTGTTGTCCATGCACTTAAAACATGGAGACATTATCTTTTGGGAAAGCGATGTGAAGTGTTCACATATCACAAAAGTTTGAAGTATATCTTCACTCAGAAAGAAATCAACATGAGAAAAAGAAGATGGCTAGAACTCATCAAGGACTATGACCTGAGTTTGCAATACCACCCCGGTAAAGCAAATGTTGTAGCGGATGCACTAACCCGTAAGGTATTTGTGAATGGCCTTACTAAGGGAGAGTTGCTATATGATCTATGTGCCCAATTTAGAGACCTCAGATTGGAAATTGTGCCTGAGGGACATCTCATGTCATTGGATGTTCAACCCACCTTGTTGGACAAAATCAAGGAAGCCTAAAGGGCAGACAAGGAAATTGAAGAGATTAAGGAAAAGATTGGTAAAGGAAAAGCCAAAGGATTACATGAAGACGAACATGGTACCTTATGGTATGGAAAACGTATCCGTGTTCCGCAAGATCCGGAGCTTCGTAAAATGATTTTACAAGAAGCACACAACTCACCATATTCCATTCATCCGGGTAACACCAAAATGTACATGGATATGAAGGAAAGATTTTGGTGGAATAATCTCAAGAAAGACATCGCCAAACATATTGCTTTGTGTGATGTATGTAGTAGAGTGAAAGCGGAACATCAAAAACCGGCAGGATTATTACACCCACTACCTATTCCTGATTGGAAGTGGGACAAGATTGGCATGGACTTCATCACCGGATTGCCAAGGACCAGGTCAGGATATGATTCTATTTGGGTAGTAGTGGATCACCTCACTAAAGTGGCTCATTTCATAACCGTGAAGACAACCTATACAAGTGCTAAGTTGGCCAAGATCTATATGAATAGGATTGTGTGTCTGCATGGAGTACCCAAGAGTATTGTGTCTGATAGGGGAACCCAATTCACTTCTCATTTTTGGAGATAATAACATGAATCATTGGGAACGAGATTGGAATTCTGTACCGCTTTTCATCCCCAGACTGATGGACAGACAGAAAGGACCAACCAGATTTTAGAGGATATGTTGAGGGCATGTGCCCTAGACTATGGAGCTACTTAGGATGAAAGTCTGCCTTATGCAGATTTCTCTTATAACAACAGCTATCAAGCCAGTATTGAGATGACACCGTTTGAGTTTATCTATGGGAGAAAGTGTACTACCCCATTATTATGGAATGGTGTGGGAGAAAGAAATTTGTTTGGACCAGAACTAATCAAAGAGGCTGAGGAGAAAGTCAAGCTAGTAAAGGACAGATTGAAGATAGCACAGTCCCGACAGAAGAGCTACGCAGGTCCTAAGCGTAGAGAAGTCACCTATGAGGTGGGTGATAGAGCTTATCTTAGAGTATCACCACTTCGTGGAGTGAAGAGATTTGGAGTCAAAGGAACACTGGCCCCAAGATATGTTGGACCATTCAAAATTCTGAGTCGTAAAGGAGAAGTAGCTTATGAGATTGAACTTCCAGAATCATTGTCTGCCGTTCACAATGTGTTTCATGTGAGTCAGCTAAAGAAATGCCATCCAGAGATGGAAGTGACTTCTTTGAAGGATACTATACCTTTGGAGGAGGTCCAATTGGAGAGTGATCTCACCTATGAGGAAAAGCCTATCAAAATTCTTGAGACTGCAGAAAGAGGTACTCGGACAAAGACTATCAAATTCTGCAAAGTACAATGGAACCATCATTCTGAAGAAGAAGCAACATGGGAAAGAGAAGATGATCTTTAGAAAGACCACCCTCACCAATTTGCTAGCCAATCCGAATCTCGAGGGCGAGATTCACCTTAAGGGGGTTAGATTTGTAACATCCCAAAAATCATGATTTCAAAGTTTGCATATCATCCATGCATTCATAATCATTTTAGGATCATTTTCAAAGTCATTTCAAAAACAGAAGCATTTGAATGTCTATTATTTTATGTAAGCAAGGCATTGGCCCAATGCTACTCTCTAATATGAGATTATTGTTTTAAACCAAAGATATTTGATCCTATGATTGATTGATGTTTTCCAAAGCTTGGACAAAGATTTCAAAACAAAGAACAAATTTAAAACCATTTTTATGTCTTTTCTAAGCAATTGATAAAGACATTGTTTATTTTAAAATTCCAATGTGCCAAATTATTTTCAAGTGTACAACACTGTTCTGCAGCCAATTGAGTATGTAAGATCCCTCCTTTATAAAGGAAAAGGATCCCTTTGATTGCAATGCTAGTCCCTGGATCATTGCTAGCATCCACAGTTTAAGATGAAGTACACAGATACAAAGGTCATTTATTACATCCATTCCAGAGATAACATAGTCTTTACAACTCAAGGCCACAGGCCTAATACAAGAGTTTGAATAAGTAAATAAATATAAGTCTTCATCTTCATGTGCCACAGGCAAACATGTTGAGTGTAGACTCATGACACCTAATCCTCATCAGAGTAACCTGCAACATCACAAGTTACAACCACAGTGGGTCAATACTTTGGAATAGTATTGGCAAGTGATACCTTAGTAAATTTTAAGTGGACTATATTACTATATGCAATTTGGCTAAGTGTAGCTTGGCTTGCTTTGCTCAAAATAGGTTTTTCCTATTAGTTGAAATCACTAAGTTTTTCTTTGTCAAAACTTTTCCCAAGAAACCATCAATAGACATTGAGGTCCTTCACCCTTGTTCACCCACAAGTTTTTACTTAGAAGTTGGAGTGATGAGATTCTTGATAGCTTCCATGCCTTGATGCTCAAGTTGTCCATTGCCATGGACTTGGCTAAGTACTTAGATTTTTCCATCTGCAGAGGTTGTGCACTTTCCCCACCAGACTTGGTTTCACCAAGACAGGACCTTTCAGAAGCCTTCCCTTAGCCAAATGGACGCGTTCCAACCTATCATCCCACTACCACCATCTGTCCAAATGACTAAGTTCTAGCAACCTATATGATCCAGGCAGAGCCCATATTGCCAAGTGGCTGCACTAGAAGCTTCTCAACACTTGGCCTCTAAAATCCCTTTGTTCCTGGGTGGCTTTACACAAGTGAGATACACAAGGTAAACCATAGCCATGGGCCTTGTGTATCCACTCAACCAAAAACCACCAATCAAGTCCCATTCCACCCAGGTGATTCATTGACTTAGTTGTTTTATTAAGAAAACATAAGATAGCCTGAGCTTCCGCTGTCATCATAGTGAGATCGTTTGTGAGACGATCCCGAGCTGTGCTTGTCGGAGTGTTTCCTCTTTCTACTCTCAACTTGCTTCATTTTGTTCTCCAATATTGCAGCTTTGTCACAGAGCGACTGATAAGTGGGAACATATGCCACAGCCAATTGCAGATTCAGCTCATCATTCAAGCCTTCCAGAAATTTTTCCTTTCTCTTGGCATCTGTGTCAACTTCATCCGGTGCATAACACGCCAGATTGTTGAACTCCTCAATGTATTCAGCCACGCTGCGATGGCGTTGCTTTAGATTGTGGAACTCTTTATTTTTCAGGCTCATCACTCCTGATGAGATATGAGCAGTGCGAAAGCCATCCTCAAAGATAGCCCATGTCACTTCATCTATGGGAGTGGTGATCTGGAAGTTGTCCCACCAAGTGGCGGCTGGCCCTTCCAGCAGATGTGCTACAAATCTGACCTTTTCAGCATCCGTGCAGCCCACGGTTACTAAGTCCTTGTTCACAGAACGTAGCCAATCGTTGGCCACCATGGGATCAGTCGTCCCCGAGAACTGAGCTAGCCTCAATCTCAAGAACCTGGTGAGCATATCAAAGCCCGGAGGGTTGTTGTTGTTGTTATTGTTGTTGTTGTTGTTGTTGTTGTTGTTATTGTTGTTGTTCTGGATGAATGTTGTCATCATCTGCATCAGCTGTGTTTGAGCAGTCATCATTTGTTGCATTTCTGTAGTGATGTTGTTGTTGTTGTTGTTGGGGTTGGGGTTTGCACGACGGGGAGGCATCTGTGGTTTGTTCAAATAGAGATAAGAATGAGATACCCATAGATGTTTTCATGCACATTACATCACATAAGCAAACACATAGCATGCAACACAAGATAAAAGTTCAACAACAAGATAACAAGTTCACAAAGTAAAACACACAAGTAGCAAGCCATCCACATGTCGGATGGTCCAATAACAAGTTCTCAAATAACAAGTATGATAACAAAAGATAAACGAGTAGTCAAGTCTACTCATCGGCATCAATCTCCTCCTCGACAAAGGTAAGACCTGCGTTCTCCATCGCGGCCTTGTTCTCCTTGATGGTAGTGGTCAAGGACTCTATCTTGGCCTTGAGATCCCTCTTCTGGGAACGAAGTCTCTCAATCACCGACTGTTGTTGCTCTAGCTCGAAGTCCTTGGACTGCAGTTCTTCATTCATATCCCGGATCTTCTTGTTCCTATCCTGGACACGCTTCTCCTGACTCTTGAACTTCCTGTCCTGGGTCTCGAACTTCGCCTCCATTTCCTTGACTATCTCGTCCTGCTGCGCGAAGATCTTGTCCTTCTCGCGAAGCTGCACCTGGAGCTCATCGTTGCTGAGCATGACATTGGTCCTATCCGTGTCCACGTGCCTAATGAGAGACTCTAAGTCCTGGAGGTACAGGCGTATCGGCTCTACTGCGTCCCTCGAATCGTCCTCGAAGTCGATGGACTCTCCATCCTCATCACGTCTTCCGAAGACGTGAAAGTGGGTGCCTCTAACATGTCGGGAGTGTCGTCCTAGCAGACGTCCTATCAGATCCTGCATCACTACCTCAAGGCCTCTCTCCCTGTCATCGTGCATAAGCTTGAAGACGATGGCCTCCGTAGTAGGCTCTGTCTGGCGTCCGAGATGGTTCACCTTGAAGCCCCAGAGATCCTTCCTCTCAAACTTGGTGAGGGGATGCACCATGATGGTGGGAAGAGGGAGATTGAGCAAAGTGGTAAGCTCAATGATACGAGGACCAAAGCGGGTAACCTGGAAGTCCTCAACAGTGCTGATGGTAATAGGCATCTATTTATAAGATAGAAAAGTTAGAACAACACAATTCAAGATAAAATAAAAGACATAACATCACATACACATCCTTGGGAAGCAAAACACACAAGTCATGTATACATGAAACCATTACATCAACCAAGGTTCAATCTTATTTTAAAGAAAATTTTGGAAAATAGGGTGATAGGTGGTGGTCCAACTAACGAAGTACGCTTACAATCCTATCTCATTGGATCTGTTGGCTAACACAATGTTCCTAGAAGCAATTAGCCTATCATGCTCACATGATTCCATCACTAAGTCTATAATGTCTCCTCTTAAGGTTTGGTTGGTATCTTCCAACTCTTGGGTATGTTCCTTCTGCTTCCTTAGATCATTTTGGAGGTTGAGCATTCTGCACTTGACTCTATCACCAAGTTCTTTGATGGTCTTCCAAGCTGCATCCCTTGCTGATTCAAAGAATGTAGGGTGCACCACTGAATTGGTGAACATGCAGAATCCTTTTTCCTGATGGTTGTCTTCCTTGTTTTTATACAAGTGAAGTTGCACCCACCAGTATTCCGCTCCTTCATCCATCACTGGAAAACCCTTGTACACAACTGCACCTTGTATCTCTAATGCAACCATGAGGTCCTTGAGAGCCTTGGGGAATTATGTCTCACACTCCAAAGTCATTGTCATGAGTGGTCCTATCCTCATGGCTTCGCTGATGGAGTTCATCTACAAATAGAGATGAGAGAGAAGATTAGAAAAGTTTACGAGAAGAATAGACAAGTGTAGAAGTTGAAAAAATTTCTTAGTGGTTTCCAATCCTAGGGTCATAATCCTACAGGCAACACAGTGCTCTGATACCATCTGTAAGATCCCTCCTTTATAAAGGAAAAGGATCCCTGTGATTGCAATGCTAGTCCCTGGATCATTGCTAGCATCCACAGTTTAAGATGAAGCACACAGATACAAAGGTCATTTATTACATCCGTTCCAGAGATAACATAGTCTTTACAACTCAAGGCCACAGGCCTAATACAAGAGTTTGAATAAGTAAATAAATATAAGTCTTCATCTTTATGTGCCACATGCAAACATGTTGAGTGTAGACTCATGACACCTAATCCTCATCAGAGTAACCTGCAACATCACAAGTTACAGCCACAGTGGGTCAATACTTTGGAATAGTATTGGCAAGCGATACCTTAGTAAATTTTAAGTGGACTATATTACTATATGCAATTTGGCTAAGTGTAGCTTGTCTTGCTTTGCTCAAAATAGGTTTTTCCTATTAGTTGAAATCACTAAGTTTTTCTTTGTCAAAACTTTTCCCAAGAAACCATCAATAGACATTGAGGTCCTTCACCCTTGTTCACCCACAAGTTTTTACTTAGAAGTTGGAGTGATGAGATTCTTGATAGCTTCCATGCCTTGATGCTCAAGTTGTCCATTGCCATGGACTTGGCTAAGTACTTAGATTTTTCCATCTGCAGAGGTTGTGCACTTTCCCCACCAGACTTGGTTTCACCAAGATAGGACCTTTCAGAAGCCTTCCCTTAGCCAAATGGACGCGTTCCAACCTATCATCCCACTACCACCATCTATCCAAATGACTAAGTTCTAGCAACCTATATGATCCAGGCAGAGCCCATATTGCCAAGTGGCTGCACTAGAAGCTTCTCAACACTTGGCCTCTAAAATCCCTTTGTTCCTGGGTGGCTTTCCACAAGTGAGATACACAAGGTAAACCATAGCCATGGGCCTTGTGTAACCACTCAACCAAAAACCACCAATCAAGTCCCATTCCACCCAGGTGATTCATTGACTTAGTTGTTTTATTAAGAAAACATAAGTCTAAAGACTTAGAAATATTTTCGTCATAGCATGTATAATTTTACCAACCCTTGTTTGCTACTAGCTAGGCTAAGCATGTCATAGATAGTAACTTAACTTAGAAATTTCGTAGCAATTCTACAACTACTTAGGATTTCCCAACATGGCATTTGGCAAAATAGTAACATGCAAGACTTAGCAAAATATTTCTAATGCTTGTATAAAAATGTAGGGATAGAAATATTCATGAAGTACCACTTGCCTTGGTAGTTGGGAGAGTAGCACTCTTCACAATCACAATCACTAGCACCAAAGTCTACACAAAGAATGGTAGCAACAAATTACACACAACATATACAAACAAACAAAAATACATATGCATGCATGCAAAAATGCTAAGTGATGATTTTTAAAACTCAACCAAGCAAGTGCATAGTACTGAATCATAACCAAGTTAAAAACTTGCTAAACCAAGTTTATTTTACACTAAAACAATTTCCTAAACAATTCCTATACTCAAAATAGTCCTAAACAAGTTTCTGCAAATAAAGTCATTTTAACAGGAACTAAACACTAAACACATTGCATAAACATAAAGGGCTTGTCTCCCTAATTCCAACGGTATAAAATTCGCTAAAATCTAACGTGGGAATCAAAAGTTACAAGCAAATCAAATTTGGATACAAATCTGATTTCAAATTCTGTTTTTAATTCAAACCCTAGCCACGCGTCTTAATCTTACTGGTGCGTACCGGTTCGCGTTGGATCACGCACACGAGCCGTAGGATCTAAGCGGCGATGCACGGTTCAGATCAAAACGTAACGCTTCGCTAAGTGGTTCTATCGCACGCGTTGGATCTAGATCCAACGGCTCTTGATCAAACGACCAAGGTCTGGCGGCGCGCGGCGACGGCGAGCGGCGGAGCACTCTGTCCGTGGCGGTGCTGGCGTTCTAGGTCGCCCGGGGAGGAAAGAGTGTGCTTACCAGAACCGCAGGGTCGAGGCGAAGCTCAACGTGGAGGTGGCTTGGCAAGGGGCGCACGGCAGGGGCTGCTGGAGCTCGTCGGAGTCGTGCACGGCGTCGGGAGGTTGCAGACGATGTAGTTGCCGAGGTTTCGCGTCGCCCTAACACGAACCAGATGGATTAGGAGACGCGCAAAATAGTGGCGAACATCCTCGTATGCAAGAGGGGGCAAGGGGCGCGCTCTGCTTACCGTAATTGGTCGCTGGAGTTGAGCGACGGCTCGGTCGATTGCGGGCACGAACGGGGACGGCGTCCTGGGTCACGAGCAGGCAAGCGAAGGGTATAAGGAGATGCACGAGATCACGCTGGGCACGATAGTTTGAACCAGAGAAAGGGGCGGTCGAAGCTCACCGGAATCAGTCGCCGGAGGTCGTCGGTGCTGCGGGGTTTCGAGGTCAAATGCATGCAGCCTGGTGGCGGAGTGAGCGAGGAAAGTGGGGGAAAATGATCGCGGCGGCGAGGGGTTTAAGTAGCCAGAAGCGGGGCGAGGATTGCACGCTGAATCAATGGAATTTAAGCGAGTTTAATCGCGGCGTCACTGCACGGTGGTAATGGCGGAGCGGCGTCTGCGCGCGAGAAATTGGGGAAGACGACGCTGACGTGGAGAGGGCCCGCTCGTCAGCGAACAGAACAGATGGGAGTGGGGTCTGGGTGTCAGCGACTTGTTGGGTGCGTCCGCGCGTGCGAGAGAGAGAGAGAGGGGAGCCGGGTGGGATAGTTGGGCCGGTTTTGCTGTTGGGCTAGAATAGGAGCGCCTGGCCTTTTTCTATTTCTTTTATCCTTTTCTATTTCTGAATTGATTTTCTGGAATGGTTTTCAAATGATTTCAAAAGCTATTTGAATTCAAATCTTTTTGGGATTTTTGTAGTGTGCAACAGTCACAAAACTTGGCATAAAACCATGTGGTCACTTTGAGTTGGCTTGGTCATTTTTGGAAAAACAAAATAACAGGGACATTGCACTTGGTTTGCAAATGTTTGAAAATGGTTTTTGAAACCACTTCTATTTTGTAAAATTTTCTTCTACCTCCACACTCAAACCAATCAACAAGGGAGACAAACAATCTAGGTTTAAAACATTCAAGCTCTCAAATGGGGATGGGCATTTGATTCAAGTTTGCTCACATAAAATGATAGCACTATGTGCTTCTGTTTTCTTGAAATGAGTTTGAAATTGATCTCAATTCTATATGCATGCATGAATGATATGCAAACTTTGAAATCATGATTTTAGGGATGTTACAGAGTACTAGATTCACTTTACAAAAATCCAGAAGTGGTTTGAATTCAAACTCATTTGAAACTCATTTGAATTTGATTCCAGAAAATCAAATCAGTAAAAGAAAAGGATAAAATAAATAGAAATGGGCTGGCGCCAGCAATTCGGCCCAACAACTGAAACAGCCCACCCGGGGTTTTCCCTTCTCCCTCTGTTTCTCACCGCATCCGCACGCACCCTCTCACTGACACTCCGACCCCACCTGCCCCATCAGCATCGTCCCCAATCACCGCGCGTCCGACCCGCTCCGCCGTTACCTCGCTGCAGTGACGCCGCGATTTAATTTGGCTTAATTCCCATTGATTCCGTGCGTGATCCTCGCCCTGGCTCCGGCTACAAAACCCCCTCTCCACCCCACATCTTTCCTCTCACTTTCCTCACTCGCCCCGCCACCAGGCTGCTCGCATTCGAGCTCAAACCACCGCGGTACCGACGACCTCCGGCGGCAAATTCCGGTGAGCCTTCTCCTCCCCATGCCTCCTGGTCTTGCTAGCACATTCCTTGCATCCTTGCGCATCGTTTGACACCTTTGCTGTGTACTAGGACAACCCCGAACGTTGGCAACATCGACGACTGAGCGAGCCCGACGAAGCACCCAACTCCGGCGAACTGTTCTGGTTAGTACCGAGCGCGCCTTGACCTCTCTTTGATACTCGCATGACCAGCATCGTTCCCGCATCTAACGCACTACTTGTTTCTCTCTGGCATGATCTACAACGTCGGCAACATCGACAAACAGCCGTGCCCGACGTCTTCACGAACTCCGATGAAGAATCCCCACCATGTCCGTGCGCCCCGACCTTGTCCAGCTGCACGTTGAGCATCGCCGTGTCTCCGCGACCTCAGTAAGCACCATCCCCCTCGCCCTGGCCCTCTGGACTCGCTGGAACATCACCGGCAGACGCGCAGCCGCCGTGGCAGCCATTTGCGCCGCCAGTTCTTGGTCAGATGGATCTAATCCATTGGATCTAAATCCTAAGATTGCGATTAGATCTGTAGAGAAGTGGTGTGTTTTGATCTAGACCGTGCGCAGTTAGTTAGATCCAACAGCCCGCGAGCATGATCCAGCGCGAACTGGTACTGTCCAATCAGGAGCTGCCGCGTGGCCTGTGTTTAGATTTAAAAACAGAATTTAGATTTATTAGATATTCAAACTTGTAAAATTCATAACTTTTGATCCACACGTTCAAATTTTGCAAATTTTATATCATTGGAATCAGGAGAAAGAAATATATCCAACCATGAATTTTTTTTAATGATTTGCTTCTGTAAAATTGGTTATTTTTGCAGAGACATTTATAGGCTTATTTTGAGTATAGAAATTATTTGAAAAATGATTTAAAGACTAAATAAAGCTTATTTAGTGTATATTTGTCTTGTTTCTGATTCAGTACTGTATACTTGTCTTGTTTGATTAGAAAAAAACCATCACATGGCATTTGCATGCATTCATATATTTTTGCTTGTATATTTTTGATATGTGAATTTGGTGCTATCATTTTATGTGTAGATTTTGGTGCTAATAGTGATTGTGGTTGTGAATATTGTTGCTACTCCCCCAACTACCAAGGAAAGTGGTGCTTCATATTTTTGTCCCAATATTTTAACTATGCATTAGAAATATTTTGCATAGGGCTTGCATGTATATTTTTCTAAGTATCTATATGCTATGCTTGGGAAATCCGAGTAGTTGTAGAATTGTTAGAATTTTCTCTAAGTTAAGATACTTGCTATTGCCATGCTTAGCCTAACTAGTAGTAACCAAGGGTGGAATATATATACATGCTATGGAAAATATTTCTAAGTCTTTGACTTATGTTTTGCTTAATAAAAACAACTAAGTGAATGAAAGACCTGGGTGGAATGGAAAGAATGGTTTGTGTTCAGTGGTTACACAAGGCCCATTTCTATGGTTTACCTTGTGTATCTCACTTGTGGAATGCCACCCAGGAACAAAGGGATTTGAGATGCCAAATGTTAAGAAGCTTCTAGTGCAGCCACATGGCATTATGGGATCTGCCTGGATCATATAGGTTGCAATAACTTAGCCAGTTGGACAGTTAGTGGTAGTGGGATGATAGGTTGGAACGCGTCCATTTGGTCTAAGGGAAGGCTTCTGAAAGGTCCTGTCTTGGTGAAAATCAAGTCTTGTGGGGAAAGTGCACAACCTCTGCAGATGGAATAAACTAAGTACTTAGCCGTGTCCCCGGTAACGGACAATTTGAGCATCAAGACATGGAAGCTATCAAGAATCTCCTCATCCTAATTTTCTAAGTTAAAACTTGTGGTTGAACAAGGGTGAAGGTTCACCAATTTCTATTGGTGGTTCCTTGGGAAAGTTTTGTCAAAGAAAAACTTAGTGTTTTCAACTGATAGGTAAAACCTATTTGGAGCAAAGCAAGCCTAAGCTACACTTAGCCAAATTCATGTAGTTACTAGATACTAATATTCTACTAAGGTATCACTTGCCAATACTATTCCAATGTATTGACCCACTGTGGTTGTAACTTGTGATGTTGCAGGTTACTGTGATGATGATTAGGGGTTATGAGTCTACACTCAACATGCTTGCCTGTGGCACATGAAGATGAAGACTTCTATTTTATATTGTTAAGTTAAACTCTTGTACTAGCCTATGGATATGGAGTTGTAAAAGACTATGTTATCTCTGGAATGACGTTGTAAAAATGACCTTTGTTTCTGTGTACTTCATCTTAAACTGTGGATGCTAGCAATTGATCCAGGGACTAGAATTGCAATCACAGGGATCCTTACCTTTATAAGGGTGGGATCTTACAGAAGGCTATGATTCGCTGCATTTGATGAGAAAAAGCATCCGCATTGTTAATTGCTCCTACAACAGTAGGTTTCCTTCCCCTTGTTCCTGTTGTGGTTTGTTCTTCCAACTCTATCTCCACGGGCTTCTTGCCTTTGTCATTGGCGGAGGCCATGGTGCTCTAAACTTGAGAAGATTTCCTGACAGAAACAGATCGAAACGAAAACATGAGGAGAACAGGGTGCAAGAACCTCGGGGAACCCGGGGGGTTATATATTACGAATTTTCAATGCATAAGGAAGGTTTTAACACGGAAACGATGCAGAGACGGAGTTCGAGAGGGAGACACGACCCTCAGACGCGGCCAGGCTGGGCCCGCGCCTGGGGTGGGTTTGTCCACCCGAGACTCCGTTTCCTCTTCAGTTTCGTCTTGTAACTTCCCTTATGCATTAAAAACATAAAAAATATAAAAAGATCGGAGTTTCACGAACCTTCTATTTTCACCACTTTTACCTATTCAAAGATGAACTCTGCAGATTCCTTTGCTCTTTCTCGTGAAAAAAATTTCCTTCTTACAAAACCCTTGCACAAACTCAATGACAGCATTAGTGTAAGCAAAAACAATAAACCTTTAGGTACACACTTCAACTGAAAACCCACCAAAACAAAAGCTTTTGCAAGAGGCAAATGCAAATGATGGAAGAAATCTGTCAAAACAGCCAGCAGGTAAAAATTGATTTTTTCGAAGATCTTCTGTTACTCAAATCAAAAAGTGCAGAACTGATAAAAGTTGGGTAACAACCTGGAGAACAAGCACAGAAAAATGCAGATCGATCCGACGTACTGAGCTCCCTCACGAATTTTTACAGTGCAGCACAAAAATATGTCCCAGGACAACCACTTTTCACAACTCCTCTACTTCACAAAAGTAGTTGAACTTGACACAAAACCCAAAACAAAAAGGATAAGGAGTGGTTATTACAGAGATAATAACTTCCAAGACTCGACAAAACTCTTGGGTTATCTCCCAACAAGTACTTTTCTTTAATGCCTTTAAGTTAGGCTTGAAACTTCCAAAGATGCTCACAGAGGAGATATAAATCTGGAGTGAAAAAGAGCATCAAGAAGCAAATAACCAACACACTTGAGTCTAACCCACTTCCTATGCATGGGAGTAGCATGTGAAAACGAATTGTTGAAACAAAAAGCCGCAAGCATAGGAAGACAAAACAGATGCAACTTCAAAGCTTTCAACATAAAACGGGGAAACTTAACATCATTGAGATGCATAAAACCATGTTTCCCTCTCTCAAAATAACCTTCAGTAGCACTTTGAGTAAAGTTGACAATATAACTATCACTGGTAACAACTTTATCATCAGAGTAAGCATACTTACTGTCATTGAAAAGAGGTCCAAGGTCATAAATCGGATCAATAGAAGCAAGTTGTTCCATCCTGAAATCTTTATTAGGCAAGTTATTTTCACAAGGAGCTTTAGCAAATTTGGAAAATTTAAACTCATAAGAATCTCTATCAAACTTAGTTAAAACTTTTTCCTTCCTACAATCAATAATAGCTCCACAAGTGTTCAAGAAAGGTCTACCAAAAATGATAGGACAAGTTTTGCTAGCAGCTGAATTAAGCAGTAGAAAATCACCAGGATACTTAATCTTACCACAAAGAACCTCCACATCTCTTACAATGCCAATGGGGCAAATGATTTCCTTATTAGCAAGGTGGATAACCACATCAATGTCCTCAAGCTCACAAGGACCAATCTCATGCATAATTTCCCTATAAAGCTCATAAGGAATAGCACTAGAACTAGCACCAATATCACATAAACCATAGTAGCAATGATCACCAATTTTAACAGAAAGCATAGGAACACTAGCTTTTATAGCTTTAATAGGATGAGACATAATGTTAGAAGCGTCTTCACAGAAGACAATGTGCTCATCCTCTATATTTCTAGTGACCGTGTCTTCCACAATAGCTACCACAAGTTCATTATTCATTTTCTCATTAGGCTCCAAAGTTGTTTATTCGTCCTATCATTTTTGGTGTGAAGAGCACAACAACAAGTTCATTATCGAACCAGTAGGAGGAAGGAAACGTCTCAAAGGTGTTGCAAGCAACGTGGAAACCTGCACAACACAAACTCAAGACTTTGCCCCAATGAACAGTGAGGTTGTCAAGCTCACCGTTTTGCTGTAAAAAAGGATTAACTGTATGGTGTGGAAGGTGATGATGGTTTGCAGCAAGTAAACAAGTAACAGTGGAAGATGTATCAATGGTAAAGATTGGACCGGGGTACATAGTTCACTAGAGGTGCTCTCCTTAGATAAACAAACATGGCATGAAGGGTAAACAAATTACAGCAGGGCAATTGACAGGAACTGAGCAAGGCATAACAATGCAATACTAGACAAAAAGATCCTATGAAATTCGATTGGGCAATATAACAATATACATAGACCGCCATCCAGCTGCATCTATGACTAGAAGTCCACCTTCAGGTTATCATCCGAACCCCTCCAGTATTAAGTTGTAAGCAACAGACAACTGCTTTAAGCAAAGTGTGTAAGGTAAACAATCAACTTGTTCCATGAACACGAGACCGTTGTTTTCTCCCTAGTGGAAACAACACATCTACAGCCGAAGAGATTTCTGTCACTTCCCTTGGAAACTAGAGGCATGAACCCACTATCGAGCATAAATACCCCCTCTTGGAGTCACTAGCAACTACTTGGCCAAGATAGCTACTAACAACGGAGAGCATGAAAGATCACAAACAACACAGACATGATAGAATCATAAAGACAAAGCCATTAATCAATCTGACATAATAATTTCAATATCCATCGGATCCCCGCAAACATAACATGCATGATTACAAATAGATTAGATCTTGATCATGAACGGAGCTCACAAGATCAATACATGAAAGCACAAAGGAGGAGATACAACCATCTAGCTACGACATGGAACCATAGTCCAAGGTGGAACTACTCACGCATCATACCGGAGAGAAGGCCTCCGAGATGATCTCCCCTCCGGCAGGGTGTCGGGAAGAACTTCAGATCCCCCCGATCTAGGGACGACGGTGGCGGAGGCTATAGAAGGTTTCGTGGAATATTGATCGGGTACGTAGGGTTTCTGCATCGGGGGCTTCTTATATGCGAAGAGGCGAGGCTGGGAGGCGGCCAGGGGCCCCACACCCTAACCAAGCGCGGAACAGGGCCCACCCGCGCCTAGGGGGGTCTAGACGCCCTGGTTTGCGTCTCCGTATCGTCTTCTGGATTCGTGTCCCCCACGGTAAAATATTGACTTTGGCTTTTGTCCCGTCCAATTCCGAGAATATTGATTTTCTGCCTTTCTGGAACCAAAAATAGAAAAAAATGCAACTGGCACTGTGGCAACTTGTTAATAGGTTAGTTCCAGAAAAGATATAAAAACACCTCAAAGCAAAGTAGATACTAAACAAGCATGGAGCATCAAAAATTATAGATACGTTTCCGATGTATCAAGCATCCCCAAGCTTAACTCCTGCTCGTCCTTGAGTAGGTAAGTGATAATTTTTTTTTGAGGTGACATGCACCATCAAAACCAAGATCAAACCATTTGCAAGCATTGAAAGCTGGGATCAAAGAACTCTAAACATGTGCATGAAAGATGGAGTTCTAACAATAAGACATAGTAACTATGCATGCAACATGAAAGGCTACAAACAAAGATCATGAATAACATGCATTGAAAAACGTTTGTTTGTTTCACATACAGAAAACATGGCATAGTGGCAATCATCTTGTCCCTCATAGAGTATCAAATAGATGCATATGACACCTTAAAAGTTCACAAGGGTGACTAGAAACAAGTAGCACGAGAACAAATAATATCACCATATGCATCAATCAATAAGCTTTGGAACACTACACACAGAATGACAACTATGCTATCTTAATGGTGCCTAAAGGTAGAAGGTGGAGACTCAAATAATGGTGGAAGAAAGGCCTTTCATAAAGGAAGCAGAGATTTCAAATTTCAAAAAGATCTTCCAAAAATTATGGTACTTGTTAGCTTTCAGCCCTCATTGACCCTATCATAAGCATCTTGAAGTGATTAAGGTTAAAGTGAACAAAGATGGAGTATATGCTTGACGAAGTATAAGTTGGCAATGTCAAGTCCCTTGAATACGAGGGCCACACCTCATGCTACTCAACTTAAGTCACCTGTAAGTTCTTGTCATTGTAAATACATGCGTATCATAGAGAACCGCCAACAGGGTACCCCTTGCACATGGTACATGAGCTATCCTATAACCAAAATGACAAGGCAAGCAGACAATGAGCATCTTAGCGATCTTTTTATTTACCATATGCATAGCTTTTTATTGAGGATGCTTCATAGATAGCTCACTATGGTGATGCTGCAAGTTTCCACCATGATTAGGCATGTCTTAGGCTAGCGACCCAGGCGTTTCTCTAACACAAAATACAAACTCCATGGACTTACAAGTTCCCTCTTTATTTCACACCGGTGACATCCATAGACAAAAGAGCATGATATCAACTGAGTACAAAGTATACGTGCAATGTTGAAAACGTTCCCCGTGACATCATGGTTCTGCTAATTCCAACGTATAAGTGCAAGCATATACAACATAGAAGACACAATGGTTCAAGTTTACTATGGTGAAAGAATATAAAGTGTGCCATCAAGTTTGTGAGGGCTTTAATCACTAAGTTTTCACATATCAAAATAGTTTTTAATTGGAAGATAGCTGAAAACAAGAATATACTTGGAATGGTGTAACACACCATGCATAGGAATTTATAGTGAACACTTTGGAAAAACTTGGTTTCTTGGGACCTGGAAGCATGATTAGATCTTACTCATACAAGTGGAGGCTAGCAAAAGACTGGGAGCAACCAACTAAGAGAGCATAATGGTCATAATCATGCAGTGCAACAAAGCATTACTAATCGAAGCATAGAGTGGTACTACAAGTCAAGGACTAAATGATCATAGAGGCTATGGTGACTTGTCATAGTCATAACATGGTGTGAGCATGTGGCAAGTCAACCCAAGCAAAGAATCAAAGGAGAATACCACAATACTATGCTTTTGCATGCTAAAACAACGCATAATTCCTTCAAGGCACACTAAGCAATCCCAATCGTTTGGAACAAGACATGCTACAACAATAATCACTAACCATAAGGTCAAAACAACACCTAGCATGTCATGCTAAAGTCTAAGTCACACTCAATGCAAGCTCCTCTTGCACTTACAAGCCGGAACTTCCTACTCCTTTCCAGCACCAAGCAACTTATTTGCAACAACACAGCGAGAACGGGGGTCCCACCTACTTTATTCAAGCAAAGTAAACAAACTAATCAAACCAAACGAAAACTAAGACGCTCCAAGAACAACACAACTGTGCATGAAACAATAAAAACGAAGTGTCTAGATAGACATGAGCTTTTTAATGTTGAAGAAGGCGATGCCTTGGGCATCCTCAAGCTTTGAAGCTTGTACCTCTTGGATATTTGTTGGGGTTACACCGGGGTGGAATCCCCAAGCATGATCTTTTTTCATTCTTCATCTCATTACATCACTCTCTCTCTACACCTGAATTTTTTTCTTCATACAAAACTTCACACAATCTTCATTAGCAACATTAGTTTTTTCAAAAGATATTAGACCTCTGGCAAAGCTTTGGAACAGCAAGGCTTTTCACTAAAAACACAAGCTAATGTAGTAACTCTTTCAAAAATCTCAATTCACCTAAAGAGAACTCAAAAAGGAATCAATAAGAAGAAAATGCAAATAATGGCAGAAATCTGTCAAAACAGACCAGCAGGTAGAAACCAATTTTTTCGAAAACTTTCTGTGGCTCAAATAAAAAAGTGTTGAACTAACGAAAGTTATCTAACATACTGGGGGATTGATTCGTACGTTTTTAGCTCAATCCGACTTACAGAGACTCCTCACGAATTTTTATGGTGGAGGAGAGAAATCTGTTTTGGGACAGCAGCTCCCCAAATCTTACTTCCCTCTCATTAGAGGTTATTCTTGGCACAAAAAGCAAACAAAAAGGATAAGGAGAGGTCATTACTGAAGTAATAACTTTCAATACTCAAGGAAACTCTTGGGTTATCTTCCAACGAGTACTTTTCTTTAACGCCTTTAAGTTAGGCACGATAGTTTGAGAAGATGTTCACATAATAAATATGAATTGAAGTAAAAGAGAGCATAAAGAATCAAATTCAAAACACATTTAAGTCTAACCCACTTCCTATGCATCGGAATCTTGTACACAAATAAATTCACAAAGAACAAAGTGACAAGCATAGGAAGATAAAACAAGAGTAACTTCAAAACTTTCAGCATATAGAGAGGTGTTTCAGTACCATGAAAAATTGTACAACCATATTTTCCTCTCTCATAATAATTTTCAGTAGCCCCATGAATAAACTCAACAATATAGCTATCACATAAACCATGCTTTTCATGATCTACAAACACATAATTTCTATTAAGCTCAAAAATAGTGGGATTAAAACCTTCACAGGTTTTACCCAAAGTAGAAATTTCAAAAGGATCCACAGGAACATAATATTCATCCTTCTTTGTTAAGCATGGGGGACAATCAAATAATGTAAGGGATAAAGAGTTACTCTCATTAGAAGGTAGTCATGGGTAGATAATCCATTCTTCCTCCTTTTGTTCATCACTCTCCTCCTCTTTTTCATCTAATGAGCTTCCAGTTTCAACAATTTCTTCTTCCATAGGCTCCTGCAAGGCATTAGTCTTTTCCATTTTTGGAAAGCATCTATTAAAATATTCAAGAATATAGCCATTTTCTTCTTTATAATTATTAAAGCAAGATTTAAGTATCTCATAAACATCATATTCATAAGGTGCATCATCGGTATTTTCAAGCAAACTGGCAAGTTCAAATGCACCCTTGAAATCAATAAATTCTTCAATTTGTTCCACATCAAAAAAGTCATAATTTTCTTTAACATAAGAAGATATGGTAACATTATCATTATACTCACATTAAAAAGGGAGGTGTTTGTACCTCCTACAGCAACAAGCTTTATCAAAGCAATAGGTAACATTATAAGTAAAGCACACCTCTCTAGCAATAGTATTGAATTTATCAATTTGTTCCTATAAGTGTTTCCCTTTTTGTGACAAATGGTGTTCCTGTAGGGGTTCGTAGCATGGAAAACAAAAAAAAATTCTATCGCATGCACACAAACAAACCAAGATCTATCTACTAGATTGTAGCAACGAGTCGATAGAGGAACTCACCCTCGAAGATTCCAAAGCGGTTAACGAGAGCAGATTCTCGTGGGTGATGTAGTCATACACTTGCCGATCTCAAGATCGTGTAGACGATCCTTCCGGCGCTGCGTTCCGGCAGCGCTTCCGCAGTCGGTCACACGTTCGGTACTCGATGAAGACCTTCCTCTCCCTTGTTCCAACAGGCAGCGGAGGTTGTAGCACTCTCCTCGCGATTCCGGCAGCACGACGGCGTGGTACCGGAAGTAGAAGGGAGATCTCGCAGGGCTTCGCCTTAAGCCGAAGCGAGTATGGAGGATTAGGGTTTCCCGGAAAACTAGGGTTTAGAGATCCGGGAGGAGGAGGAGGTGTCGGCGGCGACGGACCGGCGGCGGCGCGGCGAGGCGGCGGCGCGGGGCAGCGGCAGCTCGTGGAGAGGGCTTGGAACTTGTGTTGTTTGGGGCAGCCCTCCCCTTCTATTTATGAGAGGGAGGGGCAGCTTTGGGAGGGGTGGGTTTGAATCCAAACCCAAACCCAAGTTGTATTGAGAGAAGGACTTGTTTCTTCTCCCACTAGGAAACCATTGTTCCAGTTTGACTTTTCAAACTTCCCGTTTGACTTTCAATTTAGAGCTTTATTTCTCTCTTGCATATGCCAACACCAAGTGACCTTGGACATGATCCAATCATTCCACTTACCCATGACACATTCATGGACCATTCTCCTTTCGGACCGGTGAACCTTCTAGACCCTTCTACAACCTCTCCGATGAAATCATCGGAAACTTTCCCGAACTCCGAAATAGGACTTTCCTTATATGAATCTTATTCTCCGGACCATTCTAGATCTCCTCGTGATATCCCGGATCCCATCCGAGACTCTGAACAACATTCGGTCTCTTACTCATCATTCCATAACTACTCAACAACATCGAATCCTTAAGTGTGTCTCCCTACGGTTCGTGAATTATGCGGACATGATCGAGACACTTCTCCGATCAATAACCAATAGAGGAATCTGGAAATTCATATGGCTCCCACATATTTCTACGATTACTTTGCGGTTGAATGAACCACTTACATACGATACCAATTTCTCTTTGTCTCACGATAGTTTACTTATCTGAGGTTTTGATCGTTGGTATCTCTGCATACCTAGTTCAACCTCATTACCGATAAGTACTCTTTTATCGTTCCCGTGGTATGTGATCCCTTGTGAACCAGTCACATGCTTGCAAGCTAATTGGATGACATTCCACCGAGAGGGCCCAGAGTATATCTATCCGTCATATGGATGGACAAATCCCACTCTTGATCCATGTGTCTCAACCCATACTTTCCGAACACTCAATGCCACCTTTATAACCACCCAGTTACGGTGTGGTGTTTGATGTCATCAAAGCATACTTCCGGTGATGGTGATAAGCATGATCTCATGGTCGAAGGAATTAGGTTACTATGTATCAGAAAGCTTATAGCAAATGAACTATATTAAATGACTTGATCTTTATGCTACGCTTAACTATAGGAGTATGTCCATCACATCATTCTCCTAATGATATGACCATGATCATAAATTAACCAACAAGCTAGTTTAACAAGAGGCTTTACTAGGGACTCTTTTATGTTTACAAATCACACAAGTATTAATGTTTCCTGTTAATACAATTATAGCATGGTATATAAACATTTATCATAAGTATGAAGATATGATAATAACCACTTTATTATTGCCTCTTGGGCATATCTCCAACAGTTCCTTATAAAAATACTTTTGTTCTTCCGTGAACCCACCTTGCCAATAAGAACTAGTTTCAAAGAAACCATCCATTGATAGAAAGCATGACCAAGCAAGGCAATAACAGACCAACAACTAGAGCAGGAACTAATTTTTGTGTGTTTTTGAATAAAGCAAGCAAACCAAACTGGACTAATTTTTTTGGAGTTTTTGGTAAAAAGAGGCAAACAAAACCAAGCAAAAGAAACTAAGCAAACTAAAAACAAAGTAGAGAGAAAGGAAGTGAAGGACTCCCCTTGTGAAGACGTCCTTAGCCTCCTCGGCAACGACGCGAGAAAAAGATTGATGGGGAGGAAGAAGATTAAGGGCTTGATTAGTCCCCACCAATGGCGCCAGAAAAAGCTTGATGGTGACTCCTTAATGGCGAGTCTGTTGGGAACCCCAAGATCAAGGTGTGAAGAAGCACAACAACAAGTTTTCCCTCAGTAAGAAACCAAGGTTATCGAACCAGTAGGAGGAAGGAAACGTCACACAGGTGTTGCAAGCAATGCGTAGACCTGCACAACACAAACTCAAGACTTTGCCCCCAACAAACAGTGAGGTTGTCAAGCTCACCGGTTTGCTGTAACAGAGGATTAAACGTATGGTGTGGAAGGTAATGGTTTTCAGCAATTAAACAAGTAATAGTGGAAGATGTATCAATATTCCAACATGTATCAAGTCAATTCAGAAGAGTCAGACAATCGCACGATTTCCGATGCATGAGGCTCCTCTAAGGTGACCGTTGGTCCGCCTCCGGCTTTCGCCGGCGTCTCATCGGCAAAGCGCTGCATGGATTCCTCAGGGGGGTGTTGGAAGATCACCTACTCTAGTGTGACCACGGGTGGTAAGTTTCTTGAAGGCTCTCTGTAACATCCCAAAAATCATAGTTTCAAAACTCATACATATCATCTTTGCATTTAGGGTTTTCTCAAAAATCATTTAGAAACATAAGTTGGAGCTATGATTTCATGTGGGCAATTTATTCCAAATGACCATCACCCTTTGAAATTTGAAAGTTTAAATACTTGTTTGCTTGTCTCTAATGATGGAAAGTTTAGGTGAAGCTTTTAACCCAAGAATAAAAAAATTAGAAATGGTTTCAAAACCCTATTTCAAATATTTACAAACTAGAGCAAATCTCTGTTTACTTTGAAAACCAAGCTTGACCAAGCCTTGCAGGGTAAACACTTAGTTAGAATGAATGTTTTTGAACCCACAAAACCTTGCAAAAGTTCCCAAAGCAGTTGAATTCCAAAAGGATTTGAATTCATATCAAATTCATACCAGAAAATGAATTTAGAAAAAGAAAAGGCTTAAATAATAGAAAAGGGCCGCGCGGCCAGAATCTGGTCCAGCAGCGGATCAAGCCCAGCAAGCCCACCCGAGATCTTTTATTTCTTCTCTCACGCGCGAGCGCACGCACTGAGCCGCTGACAAGCAGACCCCACCTGCACATCGCGCACCTCGCTGACAAGCGGGCCATCTCCACGCCAGCGTCGTCTCCACCCGCACGACCTGTTCGTCCCCAATCAACGCAGCCGTTTCCTGTGTGTTAATCGCGGCGTCAATTCGAATCAATGGCCGAGTGATTCTCGCGCTTGACCAGGCTATATAAACCCCCTCTGTCTCCTCTCCCTTTTCCCCCAAACCCCAAGCACAGAACGCCCCCAGGCTGCGCGCATTTCTCTCTGCAACCCCGCCATCTCCGACGACTGCGCCGGCGAATTCCGGTGAGCCTCGAGTTCCCCTCGGTCTCACATTCACGCTATCTTGTTCAGTGAACCTCTGTGCATCTTTTGACACTCTCTGTTTGCCTTCGCATGAACCATAGCGTCGGCAACGTCGACGACTGGACCGCCACCGTCTTCTGCACGAACTCCGGCGACCTCCCTCCGTAAGTAGCCACCGCCCCTTGCCCTCTGACTGATACACCTAGAATCCTCATCGTCTTGCGCATCTGACAGTAACCCTATTTTGGCTTAGCGCGATGAGGAACCTCGCGAACGTCGACGACTAACCGTGGCTGACGCATTTGCGAACTCCGGCGAGGAATCCCCGACAACCCTGTGCGCCCCTTCCCAAGCCATTGCCACCTTGAGCATCAGCAGCCTCCTGCGGTTCTGGTAAGCATCTCCTCCCTTCCCCGGGCGATCTAGAACGCCGGCACCGCCACCGACTGACACGCCGCCGCCTGTCACCGCCGGTAGCGCCGCTCGATTTTGGTTAAGGGATTTTTAGCTGTTAGATCTGAATCCTACGCGTAGAAACACTTCACTTAACAAAGAGGTATGGACAGATCTGAGCCGTGCAGCGTTAGTTAGATCCAACGGCACAGAAGGGTGATCCGGTGCGAACCGGTACGCGCCAGTAATAACGCGACGCGTGGCAAGGTTTAAACTAAAAACAGAATTTAAAACCAGATTTAGATTCAAACTTCAAATGCTTATAACTTTTGAATGCCGCGTTGGATTTTTGCAAACTTTATACCGTTGGATTCAGTGAAACAAGGCCTTTCTGAATATCCAATTTGTTTAGCATATAGTAACAGTTAAAATGATTTTGTTTGTGGAACAAGTTTAGGGCTATTTTAGATATAGATTTAATTTGGTAAATTATAATGGGGCCAAATAAGTTTAGTTGGCAAACTTGTGTCATGTTAAGTTTCTGTAGTCATGAACATACTTGGTATAATTTTCAAAAAATCACCACCTAGTAGATTCTTGCATGCATGCATTCATATTATTTTTGGTTGTATATATTTGTGTGTAATTGTATGCTATTATTTCTTGTGTAGATTTTGCAAGTGATTGTGATTGTGAAGAGTGCTACTCTCCCCACTACCAAGGCAAGTGATATTTACATGAATAAATTTGTCCTATATTTTGAACTAGCATTAGATATTTTGTTATAGTGTTGCATGTTATTTTGGTCTAATGCAAAAGATGGGGAAATCCTATGTAGCCTTGTAGATTTGCTAAGGAATTATCCCTAAGATATTTTGCCATACTTTGCTTAGCCTAGCTTATAGCAAAACAAGGGATGGTGAAAAACTACACTTACTATAAAGAAAATTATTTCTAAGTCAAGAGACTTATGCTTTTCTAATAAAACCACTAAGTCAAATGAACCTCCTGGGTGGAATGGAAAGTATGGGTTATGTTGAGTGGTTACACAAGGCCATGGACTTGGGTTGTGTATCTCACTTGTGGTAAGCCACCCAGGCACAAAGGGATTTGGAGGCCAAGTGTTGAGAAAGCTTACAGTGCAACCACTTGGCAATATGGGCTCTGCCATGATCATATAGGTTGCTAGAACTTAGTCACTTGGACAGTTGGTGGTAGATGGGATGATAGGATGGAACGCGTCCATTTGACTAAGGTAAAGCTTCTGAAAGGTCCTGTCTTGGGAAACCAAGTCTGGTGGGGAAAGTGCACAACCTCTGCAGATGGAAAACCTAAGTACTTAGCCTTGTCCAAGGAAATGGACACTTTTGAGCATCAAGACATGGAAGCTACAAGAATATCATCACTCCAACTTCTAAATAAAAATTGGTGGGTGAACAAGGGTGAAGGACCTCAATGTCTATTGGTGGTTCCTTGGGAATGTTTTTGACAAAGAAAAACTTAGTGATTTCAACTAATAGGAAAACCTATTTTCAAGCAAAGCAAGCCAAGCTACACTTAACCAAAATGCATATAGTAATATAGTCCACTTAAATATAATAAGGTATCACTTGCCAATACTATTCCAAAGTATTGACCCTCTGTGGCTGTAACTTGTGATGTTGCAGGTTACTCCGATGATGAATAGGAGTCATGAGTCTACACTCAACATGCTTGCCTGTGGCACATGAAGATGAAGACTTGTGTTTATTTTCTTGTTCCTTAAAAACTCTTGTATTAGGCCTATGGCCATGAGTTGTAAAAGACTATGTTTTTATCTCTGGAATGACTGTAATAAACGACCTTTGTATCTGTGTACTTCATCTTAAACTGTGGATGCTAGCAATTGATCCAGGTACTAGCATTGCAA
Source organism: Avena sativa (assembly GCA_916181665.1). Lineage (NCBI taxonomy): Eukaryota > Viridiplantae > Streptophyta > Magnoliopsida > Poales > Poaceae > Avena > Avena sativa. The sequence continues at coordinate 260,015,249 of OV702284.1, read as the reverse complement.
TCACAGGGATCCTTACCTTTATAAAGGAGGGGTCTAACAGATGGTATCAGAGCACTGTGTTGCCTGTAGGATTATGACCCTAGGATTGGAAAACCACTAAGGAAAAAGTTTTTCAACTACTTCTACACTTGTCTATTCTTCTCGTAAAACTTTTCTAATCTCTTCCAACTTCCTTTGTAGATGAACTCCATCAACGAAGCCGTGAAGAAGGGACCACTCATGACCATGACCTTGGAGTGTGAAACTGAGTTTCCCAATATTCTCAAGGATCTCATGGAGGCAATGGATGCACATGGTGAAGCCGTGTACAAGGGCTTTCCAGTGATGGATAAAGGAGTGGAGTATTGGTGGGTGCAACTTCACTTGTACAAAAACAAGGAAGACAACCACAAAGAAAGGGGATTCTGCATGTACACCAACACTACAATGCACACCACATTCTTTGAGTCAGCCAGGGATGCAGCTTGGAGGACTATCAAAGAACTAAGTGCTAGAGTCAAGTGCAGAATGCTCAACCTCCAAAAGGACTTAGAGAAAGAAAAGGAGCTTACTCAAGAGTTGGAAGACACCAACCAAGAGATAAGGGGAGATGTTATAGACTTAGTGATAGAGTCAAGAGAGCAAAATTGGTGGATTGCCTCTAGGAACATTGTGTTTAATAATAGATCCCGTGAGATTGGATTGTAAGGACACTTCGTTAGCTGGACCGCCACTTATCACCTTATTTTCCAAAATGATACCTTAAATAAGTTGGACCTTGTTTGATGTAATGGATTGTGTATGCATGACATATGTGGTATTTGTGTTCCATGGTTATGTATGAGATGGTTGTTTTTGTGTTCATCTTAAATAGTGTTGTTCTAACTTTTCAATTTTATAAATAGATGCCTATTGCCGTCAGCACTGTTGAGGAGTTCCAGGTTACTCGTTTCGGACCCCGTATCGTTGAGCTTACCACTCTGCTCGATCTCCCTCTTCCTACCATCACGGTGTACCCACTCACCAAGTTCGAGAGGAAGGACCTCTGGGGCTTCAAGGTGAACCAGCCCGGACGCCAGACTGAGCCTACTACGGAGGCCATCGTCTTCAAGCTGATGCACGACGACAGGGAGAGAGGCATGGAGGTAGTCATGCAGGACCTGATAGGACGACTGTTAGGCCATCACTCCCGACAGGTTAGGGGCACTCACTTCCACGCCTTCGGAAGGCGTGATGTGGATGGAGATTCCATCGACTTTGAGGACGACTCGAGGAGCACTGCAGAGCCGATACGCCTCTATCTTCAGGACTTAGAGACTCTTCTCAGGCACGTAGATACGGACAGGACGAACGTCATGCTAGGTAATGACGAGCTCCAGGTGCAGCTACGCGAGAAGGACAAGCTTTTCGCACAGCAGGATGAGATGATCAAGGAAATGGAGACGAAGTTCGAGGCTCAGGATCGCAAGTTCAAGAGTCAGGAGAAACGCGTCCAGGATAGGAACAAGAAAATCCGGGACATGACCGAGGAACTGAAGTCCAAGGACTTCGAGCTTGAGCAGCAGCAGATGGTCATTGAGAGGCTTCGCTCCCAGAAGAGGGCTCTCAAGGCCAAGGTCGATTCCTTGACCACTACGATTGAGGAGAACAAGACCGCGATGGAAAACGCAGGTCTTACCTTCGTTGAGGAGGAGATTGACGCTGATGAGTAGACTTGACTACTCGTTTACCTTTCATATTCATACTTGTTATTGTGAACTTATTATTGGACCATCCGACATGTGGATGGCTTGCCACTTGTGTGTTTTACTTCATGATCTTATTATGTGGTTGTTGAACCTTTGTTTTTATATTGCTTGTTATGTGTTTGCTTTTAATGTATTGTGCATGAAACATCTATGGGTATCTCATTCTTATCTATTTGAACAAACCACAGATGCCTCCCCGCCGCGCAAACCCCAACCCCAACAACATCACCCCGGAAATGCAACAAATGATGAATGCGCAAACACAGCTTATGCAAATGATGACAACATTCATCCAAAACCAGAATAACAACAACAACAACAACGACCCCAACAACAACAACAACAACAACAACAACAACAACAACAACAACAACAACCCACCGGGTTTTGATATGCTCACCAGATTTCTGCGTCTGAGGCCAGCAAAGTTTTCGGGAACAACTGATCCCATGGTAGCCAATGACTGGTTACGTTCTGTGAACAAAGACTTAGTGACCGTGGGCTGCACGGATGCTGAAAAGGTCAGGTTTGCAGCACATCTGTTGGAAGGACCAGCCACCACATGGTGGGACAACTTCCAAATCACCACTCCTATTGATGAGGTGACTTGGGCTATCTTTGAAGATGGTTTTCGCATGGCTCATATCTCATCAGGGATAATGAGTCTGAAAAAGAAGGAGTTTCACAACCTGAAGCAGCGCCACCGCAGCGTGGCAGAATACATAGAAGAATTCAACAATCTGGCGCGCCACGCACCGGATGAGGTTGATACAGATGCCAAGAGAAAGGAAAAGTTCTTGGAGGGTTTGAATGATGAGCTGAACCTACAGTTGTCTGTGGCATATGTTCCAACTTATCAGTCGTTGTGTGACAAGGCTGCTATTTTGGAAAGTAAAATGAAGCAAGTCGAGAGTAGAAAGAGGAAACACTCCGACAAACACAGCTCGGGATCGGCTCACAAACGATCTCACTATGATGACAGTGGCAGCTCAGGATCCCATAAACATGGGAAATTCAGCAAGCACAACCGTCATGACAATAAGCATCACCGCAGTCATGACAAGGACAAGTACAAGAACCACAAGGGTGGACATAAGAGCCACTATAGTGGAAGTGGTAGTGGAAGTGGAGGCCAACCTCCTAAAAAGGACATCAGTCAGGTTGAGTGCTTCAAATGCAAGAAGATGGGACACTATGCAAATGAGTGCCCCGAAAAGAAGGTGGAAGGACCTAACAAGCCGAATCCTTTTCAGAAAGGACAGGTTAACCACATCAATGTGGAGGAGATCTATGAGGAACCTGATGCCGTGGCTGGTAAGTTCAGACTCAATTCAATTTCAGCATTTGTACTCTTTGATACCGGTGCATCTCATTCATTCATATCAAAGGCATTTGTTGAAAAAAATGAACTGCCGGTAGAAACCATTGGGTGTCCTATAAGAGTAAGTTCTCCGGGGGGAGAAATGATAGTAAACTCAGGTTGTCATGACTTAGTCATAGAGTTTGGAAAATATAAGTTTCCAGTGAACCTAATAATTCTGGATTCCCAAGGACTAGATGTAATTTTGGGAATGGATTGGATGGCTAAACATGAAGGTGTACTAGATTGTGCCAATCGTACAGTTACACTCACAACCCCAGAAGGGAAAAGAATAAAATTCAAGTCAAACTTTGAATCCAAAGGAAGTAAGCTGAATTCTCTTAAGAGGGTTAGCATGGACAGTGTACCAATAGTATGTGAGTATCCGGATGTGTTTCCGGAAGAGCTACCAGGAATGCCACCGGATAGAGATGTGGAGTTTCTGATAGATTTGGTGCCAGGATCAGGACCAATAGCTAAGAGACCGTACAAAATGTCTGTTGATGAATTGAAAGAGCTCAAGAAACAGCTAGGAGAACAGTTACAGAAAGGGTTTATTCAACCAAGTTCTTCATCTTGGGGAGCCCCGGTATTGTTTGTGGAGAAGAAGGATAGAACACAAAGATTATGTATTGACTACCGTTCTCTCAACGAGGTTACCATCAAGAACAAATATCCTTTGCCAAGAATCAACGACTTGTTTGATCAGTTAGAAGGAGCATGTGTATTCTCGAAGATTGATCTCCGGTCGGGTTATTTTCAACTCAAGATAAGAGAACAAGACATACCAAAAACAGCATTCACCACAAGGTATGGATTGTATGAGTATACTGTGATGCCTTTTGGATTAACCAACGCTCCAGCATACTTCATGAATATGATGAACAAGGTGTTCATGGAATTCCTTGACAAGTTCGTTGTCGTTTTCATCGATGACATCTTGGTTTACTCCAAGAGCAAGGAAGAGCATGAAAGACACTTACGCTTGATACTTGAGAAACTGAGGGAACATAAACTATATGCCAAATTCAGCAAGTGTGAGTTTTGGCTAGAGAAAGTTGGTTTTCTTGGTCATGTTATGACAAAGGATGGTGTGGCAGTTAATCCTGCAAAAGTTTCAGCTGTGACAGATTGGGAATCACCCAAGAATGTGAAAGAGGTTCGTAGTTTCCTCGGCTTAGCAGGTTACTACAGAAGGTTCATTGAAAATTTCTCGAAAGTTGCTAAGCCTATGACAGAATTGCTAAAGAAGGACAAGAAGTTTGCTTGGTCTGAAGGTTGCGAAGTCAGTTTTCAAGAATTGAAGAAGAGACTTGTAACAGCACCAGTTCTATGTCTGCCAGATTTGGAAAAAGATTTCCAAGTGTATTGTGATGCTTCTCATCAAGGTTTGGGTGTCGTACTTATGCAAGATGGTAAAGTCGTAGCCTATGCTTCAAGACAACTCAAAACTCATGAAGTAAACTATCCTACTCATGATTTGGAGTTAGCCTCTGTCGTCCATGCACTCAAAACATGGAGACATTACCTTTTGGGAAAGCATTGTGAAGTGTTCACCGATCATAAGAGTTTGAAGTATATCTTCACCCAGAAGGAAATCAACATGAGACAAAGGAGATGGTTAGAACTTATCAAGGATTATGACTTAAGTTTGCAATACCACCCCGGTAAAGCGAACGTAGTAGCCGATGCTCTAAGTCGTAAGACGTTTGTAAATGGCCTTACCAAAGGAGAATTGCCAGATGACTTGTGTAAGCAATTCAAAGAGCTCAGATTGGAGATTGTACCAGAAGGACATCTCATGTCCTTAGATGTTCAACCCACTTTATTGGACAAGATCCGAGAAGTCCAGAAGACCGATAAAGAAATTGAAAAGATTAAGGAAAATATTAGTCTAGGGAAGGCTAAGAGTTTCCATATAGATGAACAAGGTACTTTATGGCACGGGAAACGTATATGTGTTCCACAAGACCCGGAGTTGCGGAAACTGATCTTACAGGAAGGTCACAACTCTCCGTATTCTATTCACCCGGGAAATACCAAGATGTACATGGACATGAAAGAAAGGTTTTGGTGGAACAACCTCAAAAGGGACATCGCCGAACATATTGCTTTGTGTGATGTGTGTAGCAGAGTCAAAGCGGAGCATCAGAAACCAGCAGGTTTGCTTCAACCACTACCTATTCCTGAATGGAAGTGGGAGAATATTGGTATGGATTTCATTACCGGATTACCAAGGACCAGATCAGGGTATGATTCCATATGGGTAGTAGTGGATCGCCTAACAAAAGTGGCTCATTTTATACCCGTGAAGACAACTTATACAAGTGCCAAGTTAGCAAAAATTTACATGAGCAGGATTGTATGCCTTCACGGTGTGCCAAAGAGTATTGTGTCAGATAGAGGAACCCAGTTCACATCTCACTTTTGGAGACAACTTCATGAATCCTTAGGAACGAGATTGGAGTTTAGCACTGCTTTTCATCCTCAAACAGATGGACAAACAGAAAGGACCAACCAAATTCTTGAGGACATGTTGAGGGCCTGTTCTTTAGATTATGGAGCAAGTTGGGATGAAAGTTTGCCTTACGCGGAGTTCTCATACAATAACAGCCATCAATCTAGTATTGGAATGGCACCGTTTGAGTTACTCTACGGAAGGAAATGTACCACCCCATTATTATGGAATGGTGTGGGAGAAAGAAGCTTATTTGGACCTGATCTTATCAAGGACGCCGAAGAGAAAGTCAAATTGGTTAAGGATAGATTGAAGATAGCACAGTCCCGACAGAAAAGGTACGCGGATTCTAAGCGTAGAGAAGTCACCTACGAAGTTGGGGATAGAGCTTATCTCAGGGTATCACCACTTCGTGGAGTGAAAAGATTTGGAGTCAAAGGAAAGTTGGCACCAAGATATGTGGGGCCATTCAAGATTCTAAGTCGCAAGGGAGAAGTTGCATATGAAGTTGAATTGCCAGAATCTCTATCAGCAGTCCATAACGTATTTCATGTGAGTCAGCTTAAGAAATGTCACCCAGAAATGGAAGAGTCTTCTTTGAAGGATACCATACCTTTGGAAGAAGTTCATCTAGAAAGTGACCTCACTTATGAGGAAGAGCCTGTCAAGATACTTGAGACCGCAGAAAGAGTTACAAGGACTAAAACCATCAAGTTTTGTAAAGTACAATGGAACCATCACTCTGAAGAGGAAGCAACATGGGAAAGAGAAGATGATCTCCGGAAAGACCACCCTCACCTATTTGCTAGCCAACCCGAATCTCGAGGGCGAGATTCATCTTAAGGGGGTTAGATTTGTAACATCCCAAAAATCATAGTTTCAAAACTCATACATATCATCTTTGCATTTAGGGTTTTCTCAAAAATCATTTAGAAACATAAGTTGGAGCTATGATTTCATGTGGGCAATTTATTCTAAATGACCATCACCCTTTGAAATTTGAAAGTTTAAATACTTGTTTGCTTGTCTCTAATGATGGAAAGTTTAGGTGAAGCTTTTAACCCAAGAATAAAAAAATTAGAAATGGTTTCAAAACCCTATTTCAAATATTTACAAACTAGAGCAAATCTCTGTTTACTTTGAAAACCAAGCTTGACCAAGCCTTGCAGGGTAAACACTTAGTTAGAATGAATGTTTTTGAACCCACAAAACCTTGCAAAAGTTCCCAAAGCAGTTGAATTCCAAAAGGATTTGAATTCATATCAAATTCATACCAGAAAATGAATTTAGAAAAAGAAAAGGCTTAAACAATAGAAAAGGGCCGCGCGGCCAGAATCTGGCCCAGCAGCGGATCAAGCCCAGCAAGCCCACCCGGGATCTTTTATTTCTTCTCTCACGCGCGAGCGCACGCACTGAGCCGCTGACAAGCAGACCCCACCTGCACATCGCGCACCTCGCTGACAAGCGGGCCATCTCCACGCCAGCGTCGTCTCCACCCGCACGACCTGTTCGTCCCCAATCAACGCAGCCGTTTCCTGTGTGTTAATCGCGGCGTCAATTCGAATCAATGGCCGAGTGATTCTCGCGCTTGACCAGGCTATATAAACCCCCTCTGTCCCCTCTCCCTTTTCCCCCAAACCCCAAGCACAGAACGCCCCCAGGCTGCGCGCATTTCTCTCTGCAACCCCGCCATCTCCGACGACTGCGCCGGCGAATTCCGGTGAGCCTCGAGTTCCCCTCGGTCTCGCATTCACGCTATCTTGTTCAGTGAACCTCTGTGCATCTTTTGACACTCTCCGTTTGCCTTCTCATGAACCACAGCGTCGGCAACGTCGATGACTGGACCGCCACCGTCTTCTGCACGAACTCCGGCGACCTCCCTCCGTAAGTAGCCACCGCCCCTTGCCCTCTGACTGATACACCTAGAATCCTCATCGTCTTGCGCATCTGACAGTAACCCTATTTTGGCTTAGCACGACGAGGAACCTCGCCAACGTCGACGACTGACCGTGGCTGACGCATTTGCGAACTCCGGCGAGGAATCCCCGACAACCCTGTGCGCCCCTTCCCAAGCCATTGCCACCTTGAGCATCAGCAGCCTCCTGCGTTTCTGGTAAGCATCTCCTCCCTTCCCCGGGCAATCTAGAACGCCGACACCGCCACCGACTGACACGCCGCCGCCTGTCACCGCCGGTAGCGCCGCTCGATTTTGGTTAAGGGATTTTTAGCCGTTAGATCTGAATCCTACGCGTAGAAACACTTCACTTAACGAAGAGGTATGGACAGATCTGAGCCGTGCAGCGTTAGTTAGATCCAACGGCACAGAAGGGTGATCCGGTGCGAACCGGTACGCGCCAGTAATAACGCGACGCGTGGCAAGGTTTAAACTAAAAACGGAATTTAAAACCAGATTTAGATTCAAACTTCAAATGCTTATAACTTTTGAATGCCACGTTGGATTTTTGCAAACTTTATACCGTTGGATTCAGTGAAACAAGGCCTTTCTGAATATCCAATTTGTTTATCAAATAGTAACAGTTAAAATGACTTTGTTTGTGGAACAAGTTTAGGGCTATTTTAGATATAGATTTAATTTGGTAAATTATAATGGGGCCAAATAAGTTTAGTTGGCAAACTTGTGTCATGTTAAGTTTCTGTAGTCATGAACATACTTGGTATAATTTTCAAAAAATCACCACCTAGTAGATTCTTGCATGCATGCATTCATATTATTTTTGGTTGTATATATTTGTGTGTAATTGTATGCTATTATTTCTTGTGTAGATTTTGCAAGTGATTGTGATTGTGAAGAGTGCTACTCTCCCCACTACCAAGGCAAGTGATATTTACATGAATAAATTTGTCCTATATTTTGAACTAGCATTAGATATTTTGTTATAGTGTTGCATGTTATTTTGGTCTAATGCAAAAGATGGGGAAATCCTATGTAGCCTTGTAGATTTGCTAAGGAATTATCCCTAAGATATTTTGCCATACTTTGCTTAGCCTAGCTTATAGCAAAACAAGGGATGGTGAAAAACTACACTTACTATAAAGAAAATTATTTCTAAGTCAAGAGACTTATGCTTTTCTAATAAAACCACTAAGTCAAATGAACCTCCTGGGTGGAATGGAAAGTATGGGTTATGTTGAGTGGTTACACAAGGCCATGGACTTGGGTTGTGTATCTCACTTGTGGTAAGCCACCCAGGCACAAAGGGATTTGGAGGCCAAGTGTTGAGAAAGCTTACAGTGCAACCACTTGGCAATATGGGCTCTGCCATGATCATATAGGTTGCTAGAACTTAGTCACTTGGACAGTTGGTGGTAGATGGGATGATAGGATGGAACGCGTCCATTTGACTAAGGTAAAGCTTCTGAAAGGTCCTGTCTTGGGAAACCAAGTCTGGTGGGGAAAGTGCACAACCTCTGCAGATGGAAAACCTAAGTACTTAGCCTTGTCCAAGGAAATGGACACTTTTGAGCATCAAGACATGGAAGCTACAAGAATCTCATCACTCCAACTTCTAAATAAAAATTGGTGGGTGAACAAGGGTGAAGGACCTCAATGTCTATTGGTGGTTCCTTGGGAATGTTTTTGACAAAGAAAAACTTAGTGATTTCAACTAATAGGAAAACCTATTTTCAAGCAAAGCAAGCCAAGCTACACTTAACCAAAATGCATATAGTAATATAGTCCACTTAAATATAATAAGGTATCACTTGCCAATACTATTCCAAAGTATTGACCCTCTGTGGCTGTAACTTGTGATGTTGCAGGTTACTCCGATGATGAATAGGAGTCATGAGTCTACACTCAACATGCTTGCCTGTGGCACATGAAGATGAAGACTTGTGTTTATTTTCTTGTTCCTTAAAAACTCTTGTATTAGGCCTATGGCCATGAGTTGTAAAAGACTATGTTTTTATCTCTGGAATGACTGTAATAAACGACCTTTGTATCTGTGTACTTCATCTTAAACTGTGGATGCTAGCAATTGATCCAGGTACTAGCATTGCAATCACAGGGATCCTTACCTTTATAAAGGAGGGGTCTAACAGATGGTATCAGAGCACTGTGTTGCCTGTAGGATTATGACCCTAGGATTGGAAAACCACTAAGGAAAAAGTTTTTCAACTACTTCTACACTTGTCTATTCTTCTCGTAAAACTTTTCTAATCTCTTCCAACTTCCTTTGTAGATGAACTCCATCAACGAAGCCGTGAAGAAGGGACCACTCATGACCATGACCTTGGAGTGTGAAACTGAGTTTCCCAATATTCTCAAGGATCTCATGGAGGCAATGGATGCACATGGTGAAGCCGTGTACAAGGGCTTTCCAGTGATGGATAAAGGAGTGGAGTATTGGTGGGTGCAACTTCACTTGTACAAAAACAAGGAAGACAACCACAAAGAAAGGGGATTCTGCATGTACACCAACACTACAATGCACACCACATTCTTTGAGTCAGCCAGGGATGCAGCTTGGAGGACTATCAAAGAACTAAGTGCTAGAGTCAAGTGCAGAATGCTCAACCTCCAAAAGGACTTAGAGAAAGAAAAGGAGCTTACTCAAGAGTTGGAAGACACCAACCAAGAGATAAGGGGAGATGTTATAGACTTAGTGATAGAGTCAAGAGAGCAAAATTGGTGGATTGCCTCTAGGAACATTGTGTTTAATAATAGATCCCGTGAGATTGGATTGTAAGGACACTTCGTTAGCTGGACCGCCACTTATCACCTTATTTTCCAAAATGATACCTTAAATAAGTTGGACCTTGTTTGATGTAATGGATTGTGTATGCATGACATATGTGGTATTTGTGTTCCATGGTTATGTATGAGATGGTTGTTTTTGTGTTCATCTTAAATAGTGTTGTTCTAACTTTTCAATTTTATAAATAGATGCCTATTGCCGTCAGCACTGTTGAGGAGTTCCAGGTTACTCGTTTCGGACCCCGTATCGTTGAGCTTACCACTCTGCTCGATCTCCCTCTTCCTACCATCACGGTGTACCCACTCACCAAGTTCGAGAGGAAGGACCTCTGGGGCTTCAAGGTGAACCAGCCCGGACGCCAGACTGAGCCTACTACGGAGGCCATCGTCTTCAAGCTGATGCACGACGACAGGGAGAGAGGCATGGAGGTAGTCATGCAGGACCTGATAGGACGACTGTTAGGCCATCACTCCCGACAGGTTAGGGGCACTCACTTCCACGCCTTCGGAAGGCGTGATGTGGATGGAGATTCCATCGACTTTGAGGACGACTCGAGGAGCACTGCAGAGCCGATACGCCTCTATCTTCAGGACTTAGAGACTCTTCTCAGGCACGTAGATACGGACAGGACGAACGTCATGCTAGGTAATGACGAGCTCCAGGTGCAGCTACGCGAGAAGGACAAGCTTTTCGCACAGCAGGATGAGATGATCAAGGAAATGGAGACGAAGTTCGAGGCTCAGGATCGCAAGTTCAAGAGTCAGGAGAAACGCGTCCAGGATAGGAACAAGAAAATCCGGGACATGACCGAGGAACTGAAGTCCAAGGACTTCGAGCTTGAGCAGCAGCAGATGGTCATTGAGAGGCTTCGCTCCCAGAAGAGGGCTCTCAAGGCCAAGGTCGATTCCTTGACCACTACGATTGAGGAGAACAAGACCGCGATGGAAAACGCAGGTCTTACCTTCGTTGAGGAGGAGATTGACGCTGATGAGTAGACTTGACTACTCGTTTACCTTTCATATTCATACTTGTTATTGTGAACTTATTATTGGACCATCCGACATGTGGATGGCTTGCCACTTGTGTGTTTTACTTCATGATCTTATTATGTGGTTGTTGAACCTTTGTTTTTATATTGCTTGTTATGTGTTTGCTTTTAATGTATTGTGCATGAAACATCTATGGGTATCTCATTCTTATCTATTTGAACAAACCACAGATGCCTCCCCGCCGCGCAAACCCCAACCCCAACAACATCACCCCGGAAATGCAACAAATGATGAATGCGCAAACACAGCTTATGCAAATGATGACAACATTCATCCAAAACCAGAATAACAACAACAACAACAACGACCCCAACAACAACAACAACAACAACAATAACAACAACAACAACCCACCGGGTTTTGATATGCTCACCAGATTTCTGCGTCTGAGGCCAGCAAAGTTTTCGGGAACAACTGATCCCATGGTAGCCAATGACTGGTTACGTTCTGTGAACAAAGACTTAGTGACCGTGGGCTGCACGGATGCTGAAAAGGTCAGGTTTGCAGCACATCTGTTGGAAGGACCAGCCACCACATGGTGGGACAACTTCCAAATCACCACTCCTATTGATGAGGTGACTTGGGCTATCTTTGAAGATGGTTTTCCATGGCTCATATCTCATCAGGGATAATGAGTCTGAAAAAGAAGGAGTTTCACAACCTGAAGCAGCGCCACCGCAGCGTGGCAGAATACATAGAAGAATTCAACAATCTGGCGCGCCACGCACCGGATGAGGTTGATACAGATGCCAAGAGAAAGGAAAAGTTCTTGGAGGGTTTGAATGATGAGCTGAACCTACAGTTGTCTGTGGCATATGTTCCAACTTATCAGTCGTTGTGTGACAAGGCTGCTATTTTGGAAAGTAAAATGAAGCAAGTCGAGAGTAGAAAGAGGAAACACTCCGACAAACACAGCTCGGGATCGGCTCACAAACGATCTCACTATGATGACAGTGGCAGCTCAGGATCCCATAAACATGGGAAATTCAGCAAGCACAACCGTCATGACAATAAGCATCACCGCAGTCATGACAAGGACAAGTACAAGAACCACAAGGGTGGACATAAGAGCCACTATAGTGGAAGTGGTAGTGGAAGTGGAGGCCAACCTCCTAAAAAGGACATCAGTCAGGTTGAGTGCTTCAAATGCAAGAAGATGGGACACTATGCAAATGAGTGCCCCGAAAAGAAGGTGGAAGGACCTAACAAGCCGAATCCTTTTCAGAAAGGACAGGTTAACCACATCAATGTGGAGGAGATCTATGAGGAACCTGATGCCGTGGCTGGTAAGTTCAGACTCAATTCAATTTCAGCATTTGTACTCTTTGATACCGGTGCATCTCATTCATTCATATCAAAGGCATTTGTTGAAAAAAATGAACTGCCGGTAGAAACCATTGGGTGTCCTATAAGAGTAAGTTCTCCGGGGGGAGAAATGATAGTAAACTCAGGTTGTCATGACTTAGTCATAGAGTTTGGAAAATATAAGTTTCCAGTGAACCTAATAATTCTGGATTCCCAAGGACTAGATGTAATTTTGGGAATGGATTGGATGGCTAAACATGAAGGTGTACTAGATTGTGCCAATCGTACAGTTACACTCACAACCCCAGAAGGGAAAAGAATAAAATTCAAGTCAAACTTTGAATCCAAAGGAAGTAAGCTGAATTCTCTTAAGAGGGTTAGCATGGACAGTGTACCAATAGTATGTGAGTATCCGGATGTGTTTCCGGAAGAGCTACCAGGAATGCCACCGGATAGAGATGTGGAGTTTCTGATAGATTTGGTGCCAGGATCAGGACCAATAGCTAAGAGACCGTACAAAATGTCTGTTGATGAATTGAAAGAGCTCAAGAAACAGCTAGGAGAACAGTTACAGAAAGGGTTTATTCAACCAAGTTCTTCATCTTGGGGAGCCCCGGTATTGTTTGTGGAGAAGAAGGATAGAACACAAAGATTATGTATTGACTACCGTTCTCTCAACGAGGTTACCATCAAGAACAAATATCCTTTGCCAAGAATCAACGACTTGTTTGATCAGTTAGAAGGAGCATGTGTATTCTCGAAGATTGATCTCCGGTCGGGTTATTTTCAACTCAAGATAAGAGAACAAGACATACCAAAAACAGCATTCACCACAAGGTATGGATTGTATGAGTATACTGTGATGCCTTTTGGATTAACCAACGCTCCAGCATACTTCATGAATATGATGAACAAGGTGTTCATGGAATTCCTTGACAAGTTCGTTGTCGTTTTCATCGATGACATCTTGGTTTACTCCAAGAGCAAGGAAGAGCATGAAAGACACTTACGCTTGATACTTGAGAAACTGAGGGAACATAAACTATATGCCAAATTCAGCAAGTGTGAGTTTTGGCTAGAGAAAGTTGGTTTTCTTGGTCATGTTATGACAAAGGATGGTGTGGCAGTTGATCCTGCAAAAGTTTCAGCTGTGACAGATTGGGAATCACCCAAGAATGTGAAAGAGGTTCGTAGTTTCCTCGGCTTAGCAGGTTACTACAGAAGGTTCATTGAAAATTTCTCGAAAGTTGCTAAGCCTATGACAGAATTGCTAAAGAAGGACAAGAAGTTTGCTTGGTCTGAAGGTTGCGAAGTCAGTTTTCAAGAATTGAAGAAGAGACTTGTAACAGCACCAGTTCTATGTCTGCCAGATTTGGAAAAAGATTTCCAAGTGTATTGTGATGCTTCTCATCAAGGTTTGGGTGTCGTACTTATGCAAGATGGTAAAGTCGTAGCCTATGCTTCAAGACAACTCAAAACTCATGAAGTAAACTATCCTACTCATGATTTGGAGTTAGCCTCTGTCGTCCATGCACTCAAAACATGGAGACATTACCTTTTGGGAAAGCATTGTGAAGTGTTCACCGATCATAAGAGTTTGAAGTATATCTTCACCCAGAAGGAAATCAACATGAGACAAAGGAGATGGTTAGAACTTATCAAGGATTATGACTTAAGTTTGCAATACCACCCCGGTAAAGCGAACGTAGTAGCCGATGCTCTAAGTCGTAAGACGTTTGTAAATGGCCTTACCAAAGGAGAATTGCCAGATGACTTGTGTAAGCAATTCAAAGAGCTCAGATTGGAGATTGTACCAGAAGGACATCTCATGTCCTTAGATGTTCAACCCACTTTATTGGACAAGATCCGAGAAGTCCAGAAGACCGATAAAGAAATTGAAAAGATTAAGGAAAATATTAGTCTAGGGAAGGCTAAGAGTTTCCATATAGATGAACAAGGTACTTTATGGCACGGGAAACGTATATGTGTTCCACAAGACCCGGAGTTGCGGAAACTGATCTTACAGGAAGGTCACAACTCTCCGTATTCTATTCACCCGGGAAATACCAAGATGTACATGGACATGAAAGAAAGGTTTTGGTGGAACAACCTCAAAAGGGACATCGCCGAACATATTGCTTTGTGTGATGTGTGTAGCAGAGTCAAAGCGGAGCATCAGAAACCAGCAGGTTTGCTTCAACCACTACCTATTCCTGAATGGAAGTGGGAGAATATTGGTATGGATTTCATTACCGGATTACCAAGGACCAGATCAGGGTATGATTCCATATGGGTAGTAGTGGATCGCCTAACAAAAGTGGCTCATTTTATACCCGTGAAGACAACTTATACAAGTGCCAAGTTAGCAAAAATTTACATGAGCAGGATTGTATGCCTTCACGGTGTGCCAAAGAGTATTGTGTCAGATAGAGGAACCCAGTTCACATCTCACTTTTGGAGACAACTTCATGAATCCTTAGGAACGAGATTGGAGTTTAGCACTGCTTTTCATCCTCAAACAGATGGACAAACAGAAAGGACCAACCAAATTCTTGAGGACATGTTGAGGGCCTGTTCTTTAGATTATGGAGCAAGTTGGGATGAAAGTTTGCCTTACGCGGAGTTCTCATACAATAACAGCCATCAATCTAGTATTGGAATGGCACCGTTTGAGTTACTCTACGGAAGGAAATGTACCACCCCATTATTATGGAATGGTGTGGGAGAAAGAAGCTTATTTGGACCTGATCTTATCAAGGACGCCGAAGAGAAAGTCAAATTGGTTAAGGATAGATTGAAGATAGCACAGTCCCGACAGAAAAGCTACGCGGATTCTAAGCGTAGAGAAGTCACCTACGAAGTTGGGGATAGAGCTTATCTCAGGGTATCACCACTTCGTGGAGTGAAAAGATTTGGAGTCAAAGGAAAGTTGGCACCAAGATATGTGGGGCCATTCAAGATTCTAAGTCGCAAGGGAGAAGTTGCATATGAAGTTGAATTGCCAGAATCTCTATCAGCAGTCCATAACGTATTTCATGTGAGTCAGCTTAAGAAATGTCACCCAGAAATGGAAGAGTCTTCTTTGAAGGATACCATACCTTTGGAAGAAGTTCATCTAGAAAGTGACCTCACTTATGAGGAAGAGCCTGTCAAGATACTTGAGACCGCAGAAAGAGTTACAAGGACTAAAACCATCAAGTTTTGTAAAGTACAATGGAACCATCACTCTGAAGAGGAAGCAATATGGGAAAGAGAAGATGATCTCCGGAAAGACCACCCTCACCTATTTGCTAGCCAACCCGAATCTCGAGGGCGAGATTCATCTTAAGGGGGTTAGATTTGTAACATCCCAAAAATCATAGTTTCAAAACTCATACATATCATCTTTGCATTTAGGGTTTTCTCAAAAATCATTTAGAAACATAAGTTGGAGCTATGATTTCATGTGGGCAATTTATTCTAAATGACCATCACCCTTTGAAATTTGAAAGTTTAAATACTTGTTTGCTTGTCTCTAATGATGGAAAGTTTAGGTGAAGCTTTTAACCCAAGAATAAAAAAATTAGAAATGGTTTCAAAACCCTATTTCAAATATTTACAAACTAGAGCAAATCTCTGTTTACTTTGAAAACCAAGCTTGACCAAGCCTTGCAGGGTAAACACTTAGTTAGAATGAATGTTTTTGAACCCACAAAACCTTGCAAAAGTTCCCAAAGCAGTTGAATTCCAAAAGGATTTGAATTCATATCAAATTCATACCAGAAAATGAATTTAGAAAAAGAAAAGGCTTAAACAATAGAAAAGGGCCGCGCGGCCAGAATCTGGCCCAGCAGCGGATCAAGCCCAGCAAGCCCACCCGGGATCTTTTATTTCTTCTCTCACGCGCGAGCGCACGCACTGAGCCGCTGACAAGCAGACCCCACCTGCACATCGCGCACCTCGCTGACAAGCGGGCCATCTCCACGCCAGCGTCGTCTCCACCCGCACGACCTGTTCGTCCCCAATCAACGCAGCCGTTTCCTGTGTGTTAATCGCGGCGTCAATTCGAATCAATGGCCGAGTGATTCTCGCGCTTGACCAGGCTATATAAACCCCCTCTGTCCCCTCTCCCTTTTCCCCCAAACCCCAAGCACAGAACGCCCCCAGGCTGCGCGCATTTCTCTCTGCAACCCCGCCATCTCCGACGACTGCGCCGGCGAATTCCGGTGAGCCGCGAGTTCCCCTCGGTCTCGCATTCACGCTATCTTGTTCAGTGAACCTCTGTGCATCTTTTGACACTCTCCGTTTGCCTTCGCATGAACCACAGCGTCGGCAACGTCGATGACTGGACCGCCACCGTCTTCTGCACGAACTCCGGCGACCTCCCTCCGTAAGTAGCCACCGCCCCTTGCCCTCTGACTGATACACCTAGAATCCTCATCGTCTTGCGCATCTGACAGTAACCCTATTTTGGCTTAGCACGACGAGGAACCTCGCCAACGTCGACGACTGACCGTGGCTGACGCATTTGCGAACTCCGGCGAGGAATCCCCGACAACCCTGTGCACCCCTTCCCAAGCCATTGCCACCTTGAGCATCAGCAGCCTCCTGCGTTTCTGGTAAGCATCTCCTCCCTTCCCCGGGCAATCTAGAACGCCGACACCGCCACCGACTGACACGCCGCCGCCTGTCACCGCCGGTAGCGCCGCTCGATTTTGGTTAAGGGATTTTTAGCCGTTAGATCTGAATCCTACGCGTAGAAACACTTCACTTAACGAAGAGGTATGGACAGATCTGAGCCGTGCAGCGTTAGTTAGATCCAACGGAACAGAAGGGTGATCCGGTGCGAACCGGTACGCGCCAGTAATAACGCGACGCGTGGCAAGGTTTAAACTAAAAACGGAATTTAAAACCAGATTTAGATTCAAACTTCAAATGCTTATAACTTTTGAATGCCACGTTGGATTTTTGCAAACTTTATACCGTTGGATTCAGTGAAACAAGGCCTTTCTGAATATCCAATTTGTTTAGCATATAGTAACAGTTAAAATGATTTTGTTTGTGGAACAAGTTTAGGGCTATTTTAGATATAGATTTAATTTGGTAAATTATAATGGGGCCAAATAAGTTTAGTTGGCAAACTTGTGTCATGTTAAGTTTCTGTAGTCATGAACATACTTGGTATAATTTTCAAAAAATCACCACCTAGTAGATTCTTGCATGCATGCATTCATATTATTTTTGGTTGTATATATTTGTGTGTAATTGTATGCTATTATTTCTTGTGTAGATTTTGCAAGTGATTGTGATTGTGAAGAGTGCTACTCTCCCCACTACCAAGGCAAGTGATATTTAGATGAATAAATTTGTCCTATATTTTGAACTAGCATTAGATATTTTGTTATAGTGTTGCATGTTATTTTGGTCTAATGCAAAAGATGGGGAAATCCTATGTAGCCTTGTAGATTTGCTAAGGAATTATCCCTAAGATATTTTGCCATACTTTGCTTAGCCTAGCTTATAGCAAAACAAGGGATGGTGAAAAACTACACTTACTATAAAGAAAATTATTTCTAAGTCAAGAGACTTATGCTTTTCTAATAAAACCACTAAGTCAAATGAACCTCCTGGGTGGAATGGAAAGTATGGGTTATGTTGAGTGGTTACACAAGGCCATGGACTTGGGTTGTGTATCTCACTTGTGGTAAGCCACCCAGGCACAAAGGGATTTGGAGGCCAAGTGTTGAGAAAGCTTACAGTGCAACCACTTGGCAATATGGGCTCTGCCATGATCATATAGGTTGCTAGAACTTAGTCACTTGGACAGTTGGTGGTAGATGGGATGATAGGATGGAACGCGTCCATTTGACTAAGGTAAAGCTTCTGAAAGGTCCTGTCTTGGGAAACCAAGTCTGGTGGGGAAAGTGCACAACCTCTGCAGATGGAAAACCTAAGTACTTAGCCTTGTCCAAGGAAATGGACACTTTTGAGCATCAAGACATGGAAGCTACAAGAATCTCATCACTCCAACTTCTAAATAAAAATTGGTGGGTGAACAAGGGTGAAGGACCTCAATGTCTATTGGTGGTTCCTTGGGAATGTTTTTGACAAAGAAAAACTTAGTGATTTCAACTAATAGGAAAACCTATTTTCAAGCAAAGCAAGCCAAGCTACACTTAACCAAAATGCATATAGTAATATAGTCCACTTAAATATAATAAGGTATCACTTGCCAATACTATTCCAAAGTATTGACCCTCTGTGGCTGTAACTTGTGATGTTGCAGGTTACTCCGATGATGAATAGGAGTCATGAGTCTACACTCAACATGCTTGCCTGTGGCACATGAAGATGAAGACTTGTGTTTATTTTCTTGTTCCTTAAAAACTCTTGTATTAGGCCTATGGCCATGAGTTGTAAAAGACTATGTTTTTATCTCTGGAATGAATGTAATAAACGACCTTTGTATCTGTGTACTTCATCTTAAACTGTGGATGCTAGCAATTGATCCAGGGACTAGCATTGCAATCACAGGGATCCTTACCTTTATAAAGGAGGGGTCTAACACTCTCTCGCTCTCTCGGCTGATTCTTGGCTGGTTCTTCTCAACGCCAAAGGTTCCCCCCTTGAGGGTAGATGTTTGGAAAATGGGGAGAAGATCTCTATTGGATCTGTTTTGAGGTTCCCCTCTCATCTCTCTCGTGTTAATGATTCTCTGGATCCTTCATCTGGTTTTCTTGGTAGATCTCCTACCATCTCTGGAACAGATGAGGAAACTGGTTTTAAATGGCATGCCCTTTGCTCCTCTTTGCCGACCGATGATCTTGAGCCTTCTAAAGGCTTTTTGATGCTTTTTCCGAGTTCTAAAAGGCTGGTGCTTCTCAACCACAATGAGGTAGTGATTGATGCTAGATACTTGATTCAAGGTGAGGTTGTTGCCTCGGGTATTTCTATTGATCTTCAGGTGAAGAGGGTTGTCGTCGGGGCGCAAATTTTGCCCAGCCCTTTGGTTAAGAATTTTTCCACCAATGTTGAGAAGATAGTGCCAAAAGCGCTGGATTTCACTGAGAACCTCCCTTCGGTGTGTGCTATCAAGGATGAATCTTTGTGTCGACTTGACCTGGATTTTTCATTAGGGCTGGATTTTGAGAGGAAGATTTTTGATAAATTCAGGCATCAAGTTAATTTCCTTGGTGGTTTCAGGAAGAGACCTTTTTATCTGGTTTGTTCTTTTGGAAGAGCAAATTTTAAGTTGGATTTCCATACGGTTAGTCTTGCACTCCAAGCTGTAGGGTTCGCAGCATAGAAAACAAAAATTTTCCTACGATGTGAACTATATACCAAGATCTATATATACTAGATACAAACAACGGGCGGATGTATATCCGTAGAGAACATACCCTTGAAGACCGACAAAGCTTAACGAGTTCAACTCGTGGTTGATGTAGACGATCTCTTGCCGATCTCAAGATCGAGAGGAAGTCCTAGCGCCGCAAATCAGCAGCGCATCCGTGCTCGCACACACGTTCGAGGCACCGAGCAACCTCCGCCTCCTCGCTCCAGCGATGCAGCGGAAGCACAACTCTTTCTTGCCGAATAGCCACCGGGAACATGTATCTCGCTAGTCCGAGACCATGGGGGATAAATTCTAGAGGGGGAGAGAGATCCTTCACGAGGAGGTGTGTGAGACAAGTGAGGAGGAGGGGCTCCTTTTATAGGAGGAGGGGGGGGAACCCCAAGGGGGTGGCCGGCGCATGGGGGCTGCCCCATTGCCCTCCCCTCTTCATGTGGGTGGACACTCCACTCACAAAACTCCTCTAAATTCCCTCCACTCAAAAGTCCACTCAAAAATCCCATTAAATTTCCACCAAATTTAATGCAAACTCTCATTAAATAAAACTATTTTATTTTATTCAGAATTTTGTCAATTACTTTAATGACAAACATTCACAAATAACGCCTTGCTAGAATTCTATTTCACATGCATAACCACTTTATGCAATTTCACCCGAAAACCTGTTTCGGTATCTAGTGAAATAAATTCCTGCGCTTGTATATTCTTTCGGCATGAAACATTTGCTCCAATTGGATGTCGGTGTCTCTTAAGTGTGTCACCCTACGGTTCGTGAATAATGCGGACATGATCGAGACCCCTCTCAGATCAATAATCAGAAGCGGGATCTGGAGACCCATACTGACTCCCACACATTCAACGATGACTTTCTTGTGATCGTCGGAACCTTTTACGCTAGTATCTTAATCCCTTTGTTTCACGATATATTACATGTCCGAGATTCGATCATTGGTATCTCCATACCTAGTTTGATCTCGTTACCGACATGCACTCTTTTCTCGTTCCTGTGATATAACATTCTAGTGATCAAATCACTTGCTTGCAAGCTAATCAATGTGATATCACCGAGAGGGCCCAGAGTATATCTATCCGTCATCGGGATGAAAAAATTCCACTCTTGATCCATGAGCCTCAACATAACACTTTATTAGTTCTGAATCCATCTTTATAATCACCCTGTTACGGTGTGACGTTTGATGTTATCAAGAAACTCTTCCGGTGTTAGTGATTGACATGATCTCATGGTCTAAGGATTAGGATCACTTCGTAAGTTGTTATAGCAATATAAACTCAATGACTTTGATCGTAATGCTATACTTCGGATGAGTGTTCATCACATCATTACACTAATGTTGTGATCCCGTTATTAACAACATCCAATGTCCATGATCAGGAAACCTTGATCATCTTGTTAATCAACGAGCTAGTTTATGAGAGAGGCATAACTAGGAACTTTCTGTTTGTTTATTAAACACACATGTATTAACGTTTCCGTATTAATACAATTATAGCATGCAAAATAAACATCTATCATATACTTGGAATACACATAATAAACACTTTATTATTGCCTCTCAGGGCATATTCCGTTCAGTCTCCCACTTGCACTAGAGACAATAATTTAGTTACATAGTGATAAATCTAACACCCATTGAGTTCTGGTGTTGATCATGTTTTGCTCTAGGGAGAGTTTTAGTCAACGGATCTGCTACATTGAGATCCGTATGTACTTTACAAATCTTTATATCTCCATCCTTGACATGCTCGCGGATGGAGTGAAACCGGCGCTTAATATGCTTGGAATGCTTGTGAGACCTTGGCTCTTTGGCATTGGCAATGGCACCATTATTGTCACAATAGATCACCATTGGGTCCAACGCGTTTGCCACAACTCCTAGTTCGGATATGAACTCCTTCATCCAAACTGCTTCCTGAGCTGCTTCTGAAGCAGCAACATATTCGGCCTCCGTTGTTGATCCCGCTACCACAGGTTGTTTGGAACTCCTCCAACTAGCCGCTCCGCCATTCATGAGAAATACGTATCCGGATTGAGACTTAGAGTCATCCGGATCGGTGTCAAAGCTAGCATCGACATAACACTTAGCGACGAGCTCTTCTTCACCTCCGTATACAAGAAACATATCCTTAGTTCTTCGTAAGTACTTAAGGATATTCTTGACCGCTATCCAGTGTTCCGAACCTGGATCCGATTGGTACCTACTAGTCAAACTAATAGCGTGTGCCACATCCGGTCTTGTACATAGCATGGCGTACATTATAGAGCCTATGGCTGAAGCATAGGGGACTTTGTCCATTATCTCTCTTTCTTCCGCCGAAGCCGGACTTTGAGTCTTACTCAATGTCTTGCCTTGCAACATAGGTAAGAACCCCTTCTTACTTCCGTCCATTTTAAACTTCTTTAAAATCTTATCAAGGTATGTACTTTGCGATAGCCCTATTAGGCGCCTAGATCTATCTCTATAGATCTTTATGCCTAATATGTATGACGCTTCACCTAGGTCCTTCATTGAAAATTTGCTGTTTAGATAACTTTTAACACTGTTTAAAAGTTCTATATCATTTCCGATCAATAATATGTCATCCACATATAATATCAGAAATGCCACATTGCTCCCACTCACTTTCTTGTAAATACAAGCTTCTCCATAAGTTTGGACAAATCCAAACTCTTTGATCACCTCATCAAAGCGGAGATTCCAACTTCGCGATGCTTGCTTCAATCCATAGATGGATCGCTGAAGCTTGCACACCTTGTTAGCATCCTTAGGATCGACAAAACCCTTTGGTTGTAGCATATACAACTCTTCTTCAATATTACCATTGAGAAACGCGGTTTTGACATCCATCTGCCATATTTCATAATCGAAATATGCAGCAATTGCTAACATAATCCTAACTGACTTTAGCATCGCTACGGGAGAGAAAGTCTCATCGTAGTCAACTCCTTGAATTTGTCGAAACCCCTTTGCGACAAGTCGAGCTTTATAGATGGTCACATTACCATCAGCATCAGTTTTCCTTTTGAAAATCCATTTGTTCTCCACGGCCTTTCGGTCGTGAGGTAATTCCACCAAGTTCCAAACTTGATTTTCATACATGGATTCCATCTCGGATTTCATGGCTTCTAACCATTTGTTGGAATCCGGGCTCATCATCGCTTCTTCATACGTCGCAGGGTCATTATTTTCATCAACCATGAAATTTATGACAGGATTTCCGTACAGCTCGGGAGCTGCACGCGTCCTGTTTGACCTGCGAGGTTCGGTAGTACTCTCTTTCGGAGTTTCATGATCATTATCATTAGTTCCCTCTTCAACAGGTGGAGCCAACTCCGGAACAACTTCCGGCGCTGCGCTACTCGCCATACTTTGAAGAGAAGGTTCCACAACCTCTTCGAGTTCTACCTTCCGACTATTCACACCTTTCGCGAGAAACTCTTTCTCTAGAAAGGATCCATTCTTGGCAACAAAAACCTTGCCCTCGGATCTGTGATAGAAGGAATACCCAATAGTTTCTTTAGGGTATCCTATGAAGACGCATTTTTCCGCTTTGGGTTCGAGTTTATCCGGTTGAAGTTTCTTCACATAAACATCGCAACCCCAAACTTTAAGAAATGACAGCTTAGGTTTGTTTCCAAACCACAATTCATACGGTGTCTTTTCAACGGATTTAGATGGTGCCCAATTTAAAGTGAATGCAGCAGTTTCTAGTGCATAACCCCAAAATGACAACGGCAAGTCTGTCAGAGACATCATAGATCGAACCATATCTAATAAAGTACGATTACGACGTTCCGACACACCATTTCGCTGTGGTGTTCCGGCAGGTGTGAGTTGTGAAACAATTCCACACTCTTTCATGTGAGTGCTAAACTCGTAACTTAGATACTCACCTCCACGGTCGGACCGTAGAAATTTGATCTTTCTATTACGATGATTTTCCACTTCATTCTGAAATTCCTTGAACTTTTCAAAGGTTTCAAACTTGTGTTTCATCAAGTAGATATAACCGTATCTACTCAAATCATCCGTGAAAGTAACAAAATAACGATATCCACCTCGCGCCGACACACTCATTGGACCACATACATCAGAATGTATGATTTCCAATAAATCTGTCGCCCGTTCCATTGAACCGGAAAACGGCGTTCTAGTCATCTTGCCCATAAGGCATGGCTCACATGTATCAAATGATTCATAATCAAGTGATTCCAAAAGTCCATCCGAATGGAGCTTCTTCATGCGTTTAATGCCAATATGACCTAGACGGCAGTGCCACATATATGCGGATATATCATCATTAAGTTTAATCCTTTTAGCATCAACATTATGAATATGTGTAACATTATCATTGAGATCTAACAGAAATAAACCATTCATCATTGGTGCATGACCATAAAAGATTTCATTCATATAAATGGAACAACCATTGTTCTCAGATTTAAATGAATAACCACTTTGCATCAAACATGATCCAGATACAATGTTCATGCTCAGTGCAGGCACCAGATAACATTTATTCAAGTTTATGACTAATCCCGACGGTAAGTGGAGAGGCAGCGTTCCGACGGTGATTACATCAACGTTTGATCCATTGCCGACACGCATCTTGACCTCACCCCTTGCTAGCGGTCGCTTGTTCCGCAGCCCCTGATTCGAGTTACAAATATTAGCAACTGAACCGGTATCAAATACCCAGGTGCTACTGCGAGCACTAGTCAAGTACACATCAATAACATGTATATCATATATACCTTTGTTTTCCTTGCCAGCCTTCTTGTCTGCCAGATACTTGGGGCAGTTGCGCTTCCAGTGGCCAGTCCCCTTACAATAGTAGCACTCGGTATCAGACTTAGGTCCAACTCGGGGTTTCTTTTCAGGCGCGGGAACAGGCTTGCCGCCCTTACTTCCCTTCCGTTTTCCCTTCTTGTCTTTCTTGAAACCAGTGTTCCTATTGATCATCAACACTTGATGTTCCTTTTTGATCTCCACTTCTGCAGTTTTAAGCATTGACAGAAGCTCGGGGAGAGACTTCTTCATGCCTTGCATATTATAGTTCATCACGAAGCTCTTATAGCTAGGTGGCAGAGACTGCAGAACACGATGGATGCCTAAGTCAATGGGAATCGATATTCCCAAGGACACAAGCTTATCGGCGTAACCCGACATCTTGAGTACATGCTCACTAACGGAGCTGTGCTCTTCCATCATGCAGCTAAAGAACTTTTGTGAAGCATTGTAGCTCTCTACAGCAGCATGTGTGTCGAAAATCATTTTCAACTCACCCATTGTATCAAATGCATTGCCGTTTTCGAAACGCTTTCGAAGTTCCGGCTCTAGCCCATACAATATGCCGCAATGAACTAAGTCGTGGTCCTCCTGACGAGTCTGATAGACATTCTTCTCCTCGTCAGGGGCATCATCAAAAGGTGGGGGGCCTAACGGCGCTTCTAGCACATATTGCTTTTGTGCAGAAGAGAGGAGAATCCTCAAATTCATGGCCCATTCAGTAAAGTTGCTACCGTTCGTTGCTAGTTTCTCTTTCTCCATGAACGCATTGAAATTAAAAGCAGGTGGTGCCATCTACAACAGAATTTGTAAAGTTTAGACTAAGTGTATGATAGATCGAGTTCAACTAATCTATATTACGAATGAACTCCCACTCAAAAGCGACATCCCTCGTGTCCTTTTGGTGATTACATGAACCAAATCCACTACACCAAGTCCGATCATCACGTGAGTCGGTATAGCTTCAAAGGCGAGCATCAAATGGGCATCATATCAACTATATGACTCATGCTTAACCTTTCGGTCTGTGTTCCGAGGCCATGTCTGTACATGCTAGGCTCGCCAAGTTAGAACCTTCGTGTGTAACTGTTTTACACCCGAAATATGGTCGTGGATCCAAGAACACCCGATCATCACGTGATGTCTTGGAGCGACGAAAACATAATCGGTGCATACTAAAGGAAGAACACATTCTTATCTTGATATTTAAATGAGGGATCATCTTATTATGCTTAACAAAGCACTAAACAAGCAATATAAGATGTAATCAAACATCATATGTTTATTAGTGAAATTATATGGTTCCCGCAGATGATCTCTATCATGTGCATCGTGGTATGATCACTATCATACCTATATGTGTAAATCCAAGGTCTATGGATTTTACACGCTATGTGTGTTGTAAGAGTATCATCTCATACTTCTACTTACAACACTACCATATCATAACACTAGCCCAGCAACAATCTAAACTAGACGCCTCTAATTTATCCATTGCAAGTTTTTACGTGGCTTAGGGCTTTCGAGATAGAACCATTCTTACCTACGAACATGAACCACAACGAGGATAATCAAATTGTTGACAACTCGCTTGCAAAATAGATATTGACTATAGTAGGAGAGACAGACACCCGCTAGCCACTTATGCAAACTAGTTGCATGTCAAGCGTGGAACAGGTCTCATGTGCGAGGACATGTAAAGTTTGTCCGGGCCGCTTCATCCCACTATGCCACCAATATCCAAAATCACAACAAAGGAGCAACAACATGATCATCATCGCCCACATACTCATATGTGTACTACCCGTGTAAAGTATCTACGCATAGATCCGGCTCTGATACCACTGTAGGGTTCGCAGCATAGAAAACAAAAATTTTCCTACGATGTGAACTATATACCAAGATCTATATATACTAGATACAAACAACGGGCGGATGTATATCCGTAGAGAACATACCCTTGAAGACCGACAAAGCTTAACGAGTTCAACTCGTGGTTGATGTAGACGATCTCTTGCCGATCTCAAGATCGAGAGGAAGTCCTAGCGCCGCAAATCAGCAGCGCATCCGTGCTCGCACACACGTTCGAGGCACCGAGCAACCTCCGCCTCCTCGCTCCAGCGATGCAGCGGAAGCACAACTCTTTCTTGCCGAATAGCCACCGGGAACATGTATCTCGCTAGTCCGAGACCATGGGGGATAAATTCTAGAGGGGGAGAGAGATCCTTCACGAGGAGGTGTGTGAGACAAGTGAGGAGGAGGGGCTCCTTTTATAGGAGGAGGGGGGGAACCCCAAGGGGGTGGCCGGCGCATGGGGGCTGCCCCCTTGCCCTCCCCTCTTCATGTGGGTGGACACTCCACTCACAAAACTCCTCTAAATTCCCTCCACTCAAAAGTCCACTCAAAAATCCCATTAAATTTCCACCAAATTTAATGCAAACTCTCATTAAATAAAACTCTTTTATTTTATTCAGAATTTTGTCAATTACTTTAATGACAAACATTCACAAATAACCCCTTGCTAGAATTCTATTTCACATGCATAACCACTTTATGCAATTTCACCCGAAAACCTGTTTCGGTATCTAGTGAAATAAATTCCTGCGCTTGTACATTCTTTCGGCATGAAACATTTGCTCCAATTGGATGTCGGTGTCTCTTAAGTGTGTCACCCTACGGTTCGTGAATAATGCGGACATGATCGAGACCCCTCTCAGATCAATAATCAGAAGCGGGATCTGGAGACCCATACTGACTCCCACACATTCAACGATGACTTTCTTGTGATCGTCGGAACCTTTTACGCTAGTATCTTAATCCCTTTGTTTCACGATATATTACATGTCCGAGATTCGATCATTGGTATCTCCATACCTAGTTTGATGTCGTTACCGACATGCACTCTTTTCTCGTTCCTGTGATATAACATTCTAGTGATCAAATCACTTGCTTGCAAGCTAATCAATGTGATATCACCGAGAGGGCCCAGAGTATATCTATCCGTCATCGGGATGAACAAATTCCACTCTTGATCCATGAGCCTCAACATAACACTTTATTAGTTCTGAATCCATCTTTATAATCACCCTGTTACGGTGTGACGTTTGATGTTATCAAGAAACTCTTCCGGTGTTAGTGATTGACATGATCTCATGGTCTAAGGATTAGGATCACTTCGTAAGTTGTTATAGCAATATAAACTCAATGACTTTGATCGTAATGCTATACTTCGGACGAGTGTTCATCACATCATTACACTAATGTTGTGATCCCGTTATTAACAACATCCAATGTCCATGATCAGGAAACCTTGATCATCTTGTTAATCAACGAGCTAGTTTATGAGAGAGGCATAACTAGGAACTTTCTGTTTGTTTATTAAACACACATGTATTAACGTTTCCGTATTAATACAATTATAGCATGCAAAATAAACATCTATCATATACTTGGAATACACATAATAAACACTTTATTATTGCCTCTCAGGGCATATTCCCTTCACAAGCGTGCTTTGGTGGTCAGGCTTCTAAATTCCAAGTGAAGCTTCTGCAAGATAGAACTTTTCATTTCTCGGTTGCGTCACGGGCGGTGGGTTTTGAAATCTACAATATTTCAAAGTTTTCATGTAAATCGTTTGTGATTCACGTCAACCTTTGGGGGTAATGGGGGGCCAAATTGGATTTATGAAGAAAAGGAGTTTTATAAAGAATCTGCTGGAGAATGGAAAGTTGTCACGTATAAGAAGGAAAATTCCAAAAAATCTCCTTCGATGAAGCCTAGCAATAATGGTGTTTCGGTTTTCCATCGGCTCAAATTTCCAAATCCTGTTGTGGTTTCTTCGCCTGTGTCAGCTGTACATAATAAGTGTGATTTCAAATCAAGCATTCATGACAGATCCTATGCACAGGTGCTCGCTGATGGCGGTATTAAACCAGTTGTAACGCCGGTCGGGTCATCAGGAGGCGCCAATCGCGCACCATTTAAACTACCTGGTCTCATTCCCTTTCTGAAATTCCCTTCCTTCCCAGAATGCACTTGGCCCGACAATTCTTACAAGGGGTGGTTCAAGGCCCAGGAAAGTACCCATTCTCGGCCCATCGTTCACAACAGTTTTCACGAATTCACCATTTCTTTGCAAAAAACAAATGCCATTTCCCCTGTCTCCTCAACTCCCCCGTCTGCAGAAACCCCATTCCCCTCTTGCTCGTCGCCGGCGAAGAGTGTTGAAATGGCGAACATCCCGATTGATCCTGCTCCTTTCTTGCCGAATGGCTTCCAAGTTATGCAGGTGGCTGGGCGGAATCGTGTCAAAAGGGTGGTGGTGCCGTGAAGGTCAAGGTCGCATGAACAGTATGCTATTGCTACCATTAATCCCCTCCCCCTGGTCTAGTTCCGTTCTTGAATATTCGTGATGTCCTGGTTGATTTCCTCAACAATAAGGTTCGTGTTCACTTTCGAGATGTCCAGGCTTGTCCCTTTGGGTCTGCATATGTGCAGTTTCACCATGTCAGTGATCGGGATAGACTCATTGCGGCTAGCCCCATTCCGTTTCAAGATGTGCATGTTTATTTCGTTAAGCACAATGAGGGGGAAAACTGGAGGAGGGCTCAATTCAATAATGAATGTTGGGTGATGCTAGTTGGTCCGCCATTAGACCACTGGCATACTGAGGATCTAAATGCAGTTTTTGCTGATATTGGGAAAGTCCTTTTGTGGGAGAGGGACCCGGACCAGAAAGGTAGGATTCTTGCAAAGATTCGTGTTACTGACCTGGTTGAAATCCCCAAGAGTGTAAGGTTTACCATTGGCGACTTGGTGGAGTCTGAGTCCTGGACTTTTTATGTTGAAGTGCTGCAAAGTGACCTGCTTGGGGGGGGGCCACCTAATGAGGACCCACTTCCAGATGATAATGTGGACCCACATCCTGCACCTGTCTTTGGGCCCCAGATTCCCCCCTCCCCCTCCCCCTGCACCTAGGGGTGGTTGGGGTCAGTGGTTGGCCCCTGTGCAGGATCCTGCTCCTGAAGGTGACAATAATGAAGGTTAGGGCCCCTGGGAAGCTGCTGCTGCTCCTGTTCAAGGCCCTGTCATTTCCCCTGGTGAATACATGCTTGTAGACAATCAAAATTGTAGGGTTCGCAGCATAGAAAACAAAAAATTTCCTACGATGTGAACTATATACCAAGATCTATATATACTAGATACAAACAACGGGCGGATGTATATCCGTAGAGAACATACCCTTGAAGACCGACAAAGCTTAACGAGTTCAACTCGTGGTTGATGTAGACGATCTCTTGCCGATCTCAAGATCGAGAGGAAGTCCTAGCGCCGCAAATCAGCAGCGCATCCGTGCTCGCACACACGTTCGAGGCACCGAGCAACCTCCGCCTCCTTGCTCCAGCGATGCAGCGGAAGCACAACTCTTTCTTGCCGAATAGCCACCGGGAACATGTATCTCGCTAGTCCGAGACCATGGGGATAAATTCTAGAGGGGGAGAGAGATCCTTCACGAGGAGGTGTGTGAGACAAGTGAGGAGGAGGGGCTCCTTTTATAGGAGGAGGGGGGGAACCCCAAGGGGGTGGCCGGCGCATGGGGGCTGCCCCCTTGCCCTCCCCTCTTCATGTGGGTGGACACTCCACTCACAAAACTCCTCTAAATTCCCTCCACTCAAAAGTCCACTCAAAAATCCCATTAAATTTCCACCAAATTTAATGCAAACTCTCATTAAATAAAACTCTTTTATTTTATTCAGAATTTTGTCAATTACTTTAATGACAAACATTCACAAATAACCCCTTGCTAGAATTCTATTTCACATGCATAACCACTTTATGCAATTTCACCCGAAAACCTGTTTCGGTATCTAGTGAAATAAATTCCTGCGCTTGTTCATTCTTTCGGCATGAAACATTTGCTCCAATTGGATGTCGGTGTCTCTTAAGTGTGTCACCCTACGGTTCGTGAATAATGCGGACATGATCGAGACCCCTCTCAGATCAATAATCAGAAGCGGGATCTGGAGACCCATACTGACTCCCACACATTCAATGATGACTTTCTTGTGATCGTCGGAACCTTTTACGCTAGTATCTTAATCCCTTTGTTTCACGATATATTACATGTCCGAGATTCGATCATTGGTATCTCCATACCTAGTTTGATGTCGTTACCGACATGCACTCTTTTCTCGTTCCTGTGATATAACATTCTAGTGATCAAATCACTTGCTTGCAAGCTAATCAATGTGATATCACCGAGAGGGCCCAGAGTATATCTATCCGTCATCGGGATGAACAAATTCCACTCTTGATCCATGAGCCTCAACATAACACTTTATTAGTTCTGAATCCATCTTTATAATCACCCTGTTACGGTGTGACGTTTGATGTTATCAAGAAACTCTTCCGGTGTTAGTGATTGACATGATCTCATGGTCTAAGGATTAGGATCACTTCGTAAGTTGTTATAGCAATATAAACTCAATGAATTTGATCGTAATGCTATACTTCGGACGAGTGTTCATCACATCATTACACTAATGTTGTGATCCCGTTATTAACAACATCCAATGTCCATGATCAGGAAACCTTGATCATCTTGTTAATCAACGAGCTAGTTTATGAGAGAGGCATAACTAGGAACTTTCTGTTTGTTTATTAAACACACATGTATTAACGTTTCCGTATTAATACAATTATAGCATGCAAAATAAACATCTATCATATACTTGGAATACACATAATAAACACTTTATTATTGCCTCTCAGGGCATATTCCCTTCACAAGCGTGCTTTGGTGGTCAGGCTTCTAAATTCCAAGTGAAGCTTCTGCAAGATAGAACTTTTCATTTCTCGGTTGCGTCACGGGCGGTGGGTTTTGAAATCTACAATATTTCAAAGTTTTCATGTAAATCGTTTGTGATTCACGTCAACCTTTGGGGGTAATGGGGGGCCAAATTGGATTTATGAAGAAAAGGAGTTTTATAAAGAATCTGCTGGAGAATGGAAAGTTGTCACGTATAAGAAGGAAAATTCCAAAAAATCTCCTTCGATGAAGCCTAGCAATAATGGTGTTTCGGTTTTCCATCGGCTCAAATTTCCAAATCCTGTTGTGGTTTCTTCGCCTGTGTCAGCTGTACATAATAAGTGTGATTTCAAATCAAGCATTCATGACAGATCCTATGCACAGGTGCTCGCTGATGGCGGTATTAAACCAGTTGTAACGCCGGTCGGGTCATCAGGAGGCGCCAATCGCGCACCATTTAAACTACCTGGTCTCATTCCCTTTCTGAAATTCCCTTCCTTCCCAGAATGCACTTGGCCCGACAATTCTTACAAGGGGTGGTTCAAGGCCCAGGAAAGTACCCATTCTCGGCCCATCGTTCACAACAGTTTTCACGAATTCACCATTTCTTTGCAAAAAACAAATGCCATTTCCCCTGTCTCCTCAACTCCCCCGTCTGCAGAAACCCCATTCCCCTCTTGCTCGTCGCCGGCGAAGAGTGTTGAAATGGCGAACATCCCGATTGATCCTGCTCCTTTCTTGCCGAATGGCTTCCAAGTTATGCAGGTGGCTGGGCGGAATCGTGTCAAAAGGGTGGTGGTGCCGTGAAGGTCAAGGTCGCATGAACAGTATGCTATTGCTACCATTAATCCCCTCCCCCTGGTCTAGTTCCGTTCTTGAATATTCGTGATGTCCTGGTTGATTTCCTCAACAATAAGGTTCGTGTTCACTTTCGAGATGTCCAGGCTTGTCCCTTTGGGTCTGCATATGTGCAGTTTCACCATGTCAGTGATCGGGATAGACTCATTGCGGCTAGCCCCATTCCGTTTCAAGATGTGCATGTTTATTTCGTTAAGCACAATGAGGGGGAAAACTGGAGGAGGGCTCAATTCAATAATGAATGTTGGGTGATGCTAGTTGGTCCGCCATTAGACCACTGGCATACTGAGGATCTAAATGCAGTTTTTGCTGATATTGGGAAAGTCCTTTTGTGGGAGAGGGACCCGGACCAGAAAGGTAGGATTCTTGCAAAGATTCGTGTTACTGACCTGGTTGAAATCCCCAAGAGTGTAAGGTTTACCATTGGCGACTTGGTGGAGTCTGAGTCCTGGACTTTTTATGTTGAAGTGCTGCAAAGTGACCTGCTTGGGGGGGGGGCACCTGATGAGGACCCACTTCCAGATGACAATGTGGACCCACATCCTGCACCTGTCTTTGGGCCCCAGATTCCCCCCTCCCCCTCCCCCTGCACCTAGGGGTGGTTGGGGTCAGTGGTTGGCCCCTGTGCAGGATCCTGCTCCTGAAGGTGACAATAATGAAGGTTAGGGCCCCTGGGAAGCTGCTGCTGCTCCTGTTCAAGGCCCTGTCATTTCCCCTGGTGAATACATGCTTGTAGACAATCAAAATTGTAGGGTTCGCAGCATAGAAAACAAAAATTTTCCTACGATGTGAACTATATACCAAGATCTATATATACTAGATACAAACAACGGGCGGATGTATATCCGTAGAGAACATACCCTTGAAGACCGACAAAGCTTAACGAGTTCAACTCGTGGTTGATGTAGACGATCTCTTGCCGATCTCAAGATCGAGAGGAAGTCCTAGCGCCGCAAATCAGCAGCGCATCCGTGCTCGCACACACGTTCGAGGCACCGAGCAACCTCCGCCTCCTCGCTCCAGCGATGCAGCGGAAGCACAACTCTTTCTTTCCGAATAGCCACCGGGAACATGTATCTCGCTAGTCCGAGACCATGGGGATAAATTCTAGAGGGGGAGAGAGATCCTTCATGAGGAGGTGTGTGAGACAAGTGAGGAGGAGGGGCTCCTTTTATAGGAGGGGGGGGGGAACCCCAAGGGGGTGGCCGGCGCATGGGGGCTGCCCCCTTGCCCTCCCCTCTTCATGTGGGTGGACACTCCACTCACAAAACTCCTCTAAATTCCCTCCACTCAAAAGTCCACTCAAAAATCCCATTAAATTTCCACCAAATTTAATGCAAACTCTCATTAAATAAAACTCTTTTATTTTATTCAGAATTTTGTCAATTACTTTAATGACAAACATTCACAAATAACCCCTTGCTAGAATTCTATTTCACATGCATAACCACTTTATGCAATTTCACCCGAAAACCTGTTTCGGTATCTAGTGAAATAAATTCCTGCGCTTGTTCATTCTTTCGGCATGAAACATTTGCTCCAATTGGATGTCGGTGTCTCTTAAGTGTGTCACCCTACGGTTCGTGAATAATGCGGACATGATCGAGACCCCTCTCAGATCAATAATCAGAAGCGGGATCTGGAGACCCATACTGACTCCCACACATTCAACGATGACTTTCTTGTGATCGTCGGAACCTTTTACGCTAGTATCTTAATCCCTTTGTTTCACGATATATTACATGTCCGAGATTCGATCATTGGTATCTCCATACCTAGTTTGATCTCGTTACCGACATGCACTCTTTTCTCGTTCCTGTGATATAACATTCTAGTGATCAAATCACTTGCTTGCAAGCTAATCAATGTGATATCACCGAGAGGGCCCAGAGTATATCTATCCGTCATCGGGATGAACAAATTCCACTCTTGATCCATGAGCCTCAACATAACACTTTATTAGTTCTGAATCCATCTTTATAATCACCCTGTTACGGTGTGACGTTTGATGTTATCAAGAAACTCTTCCGATGTTAGTGATTGACATGATCTCATGGTCTAAGGATTAGGATCACTTCGTAAGTTGTTATAGCAATATAAACTCAATGACTTTGATCGTAATGCTATACTTCGGATGAGTGTTCATCACATCATTACACTAATGTTGTGATCCCGTTATTAACAACATCCAATGTCCATGATCAGGAAACCTTGATCATCTTGTTAATCAACGAGCTAGTTTATGAGAGAGGCATAACTAGGAACTTTCTATTTGTTTATTAAACACACATGTATTAACGTTTCCGTATTAATACAATTATAGCATGCAAAATAAACATCTATCATATACTTGGAATACACATAATAAACACTTTATTATTGCCTCTCAGGGCATATTCCCTTCAGTCTCCCACTTGCACTAGAGACAATAATCTAGTTACATAGTGATAAATCTAACACCCATTGAGTTCTGGTGTTGATCATGTTTTGCTCTAGGGAGAGTTTTAGTCAACGGATCTGCTACATTGAGATCCGTATGTACTTTACAAATCTTTATATCTCCATCCTTGACATGCTCGCGGATGGAGTGAAACCGGCGCTTAATATGCTTGGAATGCTTGTGAGACCTTGGCTCTTTGGCATTGGCAATGGCACCATTGTTGTCACAATAGATCACCATTGGGTCCAACGCGTTTGCCACAACTCCTAGTTCGGATATGAACTCCTTCATCCAAACTGCTTCCTGAGCTGCTTCTGAAGCAGCAACATATTCGGCCTCCGTTGTTGATCCCGCTACCACAGGTTGTTTGGAACTCCTCCTACTAACCGCTCCGCCATTCATGAGAAATACGTATCCGGATTGAGACTTAGAGTCATCCGGATCGGTGTCAAAGCTAGCATCGACATAACACTTAGCGACGAGCTCTTCTTCACCTCCATATACAAGAAACATATCCTTAGTTCTTCGTAAGTACTTAAGGATATTCTTGACCGCTATCCAGTGTTCCGAACCTGGATCCGATTGGTACCTACTAGTCAAACTAATAGCGTGTGCCACATCCGGTCTTGTACATAGCATGGCGTACATTATAGAGCCTATGGCTGAAGCATAGGGGACTTTGTCCATTATCTCTCTTTCTTCCGCCGAAGCCGGACTTTGAGTCTTACTCAATGTCTTGCCTTGCAACATAGGTAAGAACCCCTTCTTACTTCCGTCCATTTTAAACTTCTTTAAAATCTTATCAAGTTATGTACTTTGCGATAGCCCTATTAGGCGCCTAGATCTATCTCTATAGATCTTTATGCCTAATATGTATGACGCTTCACCTAGGTCCTTCATTGAAAATTTGCTGTTTAGATAACTTTTAACACTGTTTAAAAGTTCTATATCATTTCCGATCAATAATATGTCATCCACATATAATATCAGAAATGCCACATTGCTCCCACTCACTTTCTTGTAAATACAAGCCTCTCCATAAGTTTGGACAAATCCAAACTCTTTGATCACCTCATCAAAGCGGAGATTCCAACTTCGCGATGCTTGCTTCAATCCATAGATGGATCGCTGAAGCTTGCACACCTTGTTAGCATCCTTAGGATCGACAAAACCCTTTGGTTGTATCATATACAACTCTTCTTCAATATTACCATTGAGAAACGCGGTTTTGACATCCATCTGCCATATTTCATAATCGAAATATGCAGCAATTGCTAACATAATCCTAACTGACTTTAGCATCGCTACGGGAGAGAAAGTCTCATCGTAGTCAACTCCTTGAATTTGTCGAAACCCCTTTGCGACAAGTCGAGCTTTATAGATGGTCACATTACCATCAGCATCAGTTTTCCTTTTGAAAATCCATTTGTTCTCCACGGCCTTTCGGTCGTGAGGTAATTCCACCAAGTTCCAAACTTGATTTTCATACATGGATTCCATCTCGGATTTCATGGCTTCTAACCATTTGTTGGAATCCGGGCTCATCATCGCTTCTTCATACGTCGCAGGGTCATTATTTTCATCAACCATGAAATTTATGACAGGATTTCCGTACAGCTCGGGAGCTGCACGCGTCCTGTTTGACCTGCGAGGTTCGGTAGTACTCTCTTTCGGAGTTTCATGATCATTATCATTAGTTCCCTCTTCAACAGGTGGAGCCAACTCCGGAACAACTTCCGGCGCTGCGCTACTCGCCATACTTTGAAGAGAAGGTTCCACAACCTCTTCGAGTTCTACCTTCCGACTATTCACACCTTTCGCGAGAAACTCTTTCTCTAGAAAGGATCCATTCTTGGCAACAAAAACCTTGCCCTCGGATCTGTGATAGAAGGAATACCCAATAGTTTCTTTAGGGTATCCTATGAAGACGCATTTTTCCGCTTTGGGTTCGAGTTTATCCGGTTGAAGTTTCTTCACATAAACATCGCAACCCCAAACTTTAAGAAATGACAGCTTAGGTTTGTTTCCAAACCACAATTCATACGGTGTCTTTTCAACGGATTTAGATGGTGCCCAATTTAAAGTGAATGCAGCAGTTTCTAGTGCATAACCCCAAAATGACAACGGCAAGTCTGTCAGAGACATCATAGATCGAACCATATCTAATAAAGTACGATTACGACGTTCCGACACACCATTTCGCTGTGGTGTTCCGGCAGGTGTGAGTTGTGAAACAATTCCACACTCTTTCATGTGAGTGCTAAACTCGTAACTTAGATACTCACCTCCACGGTCGGACCGTAGAAATTTGATCTTTCTATTACGATGATTTTCCACTTCATTCTGAAATTCCTTGAACTTTTCAAAGGTTTCAAACTTGTGTTTCATCAAGTAGATATAACCGTATCTACTCAAATCATCCGTGAAAGTAACAAAATAACGATATCCACCTCGCGCCGACACACTCATTGGACCACATACATCAGAATGTATGATTTCCAATAAATCTGTCGCCCGTTCCATTGAACCGGAAAACGGCGTTCTAGTCATCTTGCCCATAAGGCATGGCTCACATGTATCAAATGATTCATAATCAAGTGATTCCAAAAGTCCATCCGAATGGAGCTTCTTCATGCGTTTAATGCCAATATGACCTAGACGGCAGTGCCACATATATGCGGATATATCATCATTAAGTTTAATCCTTTTAGCATCAACATTATGAATATGTGTAACATTATCATTGAGATCTAACAGAAATAAACCATTCATCATTGGTGCATGACCATAAAAGATTTCATTCATATAAATGGAACAACCATTGTTCTCAGATTTAAATGAATAACCACTTTGCATCAAACATGATCCAGATACAATGTTCATGCTCAGTGCAGGCACCAGATAACATTTATTCAAGTTTATGACTAATCCCGACGGTAAGTGGAGAGGCAGCGTTCCGACGGTGATTACATCAACGTTTGATCCATTGCCGACACGCATCTTGACCTCACCCCTTGCTAGCGGTCGCTTGTTCCGCAGCCCCTGATTCGAGTTACAAATATTAGCAACTGAACCGGTATCAAATACCCAGGTGCTACTGCGAGCACTAGTCAAGTACACATCAATAACATGTATATCATATATACCTTTGTTTTCCTTGCCAGCCTTCTTGTCTGCCAGATACTTGGGGCAGTTGCGCTTCCAGTGGCCAGTCCCCTTACAATAGTAGCACTCGGTATCAGACTTAGGTCCAACTCGGGGTTTCTTTTCAGGCGCGGGAACAGGCTTGCCGCCCTTACTTCCCTTCCGTTTTCCCTTCTTGTCTTTCTTGAAACCAGTGTTCCTATTGATCATCAACACTTGATGTTCCTTTTTGATCTCCACTTCTGCAGTTTTAAGCATTGACAGAAGCTCGGGGAGAGACTTCTTCATGCCTTGCATATTATAGTTCATCACGAAGCTCTTATAGCTAGGTGGCAGAGACTGCAGAACACGATGGATGCCTAAGTCAATGGGAATCGATATTCCCAAGGACACAAGCTTATCGGCGTAACCCGACATCTTGAGTACATGCTCACTAACGGAGCTGTGCTCTTCCATCATGCAGCTAAAGAACTTTTGTGAAGCATTGTAGCTCTCTACAGCAGCATGTGTGTCGAAAATCATTTTCAACTCACCCATTGTATCAAATGCATTGCCGTTTTCGAAACGCTTTCGAAGTTCCGGCTCTAGCCCATACAATATGCCGCAATGAACTAAGTCGTGGTCCTCCTGACGAGTCTGATAGACATTCTTCTCCTCGTCAGGGGCATCATCAAAAGGTGGGGGGCCTAACGGCGCTTCTAGCACATATTGCTTTTGTGCAGAAGAGAGGAGAATCCTCAAATTCATGGCCCATTCAGTAAAGTTGCTACCGTTCGTTGCTAGTTTCTCTTTCTCCATGAACGCATTGAAATTAAAAGCAGGTGGTGCCATCTACAACAGAATTTGTAAAGTTTAGACTAAGTGTATGATAGATCGAGTTCAACTAATCTATATTACGAATGAACTCCCACTCAAAAGCGACATCCCTCGTGTCCTTTTGGTGATTACATGAACCAAATCCACTACACCAAGTCCGATCATCACGTGAGTCGGTATAGCTTCAAAGGCGAGCATCAAATGGGCATCATATCAACTATATGACTCATGCTTAACCTTTCGGTCTGTGTTCCGAGGCCATGTCTATACATGCTAGGCTCGCCAAGTTAGAACCTTAGTATTTGCGTGTGTAACTGTTTTACACCCGAAATATGGTCGTGGATCCAAGAACACCCGATCATCACGTGATGTCTTGGAGCGACGAAAACATAATCGGTGCATACTAAAGGAAGAACACATTCTTATCTTGATATTTAAATGAGGGATCGACTTATTATGCTTAACAAAGCGCTAAACAAGCAATATAAGATGTAATCAAACATCATATGTTTATTAGTGAAATTATATGGTTCCCGCAGATGATCTCTATCATGTGCATCGTGGTATGATCACTATCATACCTATATGTGTAAATCCAAGGTCTATGGATTTTACACGCTATGTGTGTTGTAAGAGTATCATCTCATACTTCTACTTACAACACTACCATATCATAACACTAGCCCAGCAACAATCTAAACTAGACGCCTCTAATTTATCCATTGCAAGTTTTACGTGGCTTAGGGCTTTCGAGATAGAACCGTTCTTACCTACGAACATGAACCACAACGAGGATAATCAAATTGTTGACAACTCGCTTGCAAAATATATATTGACTATAGTAGGAGAGACAGACACCCGCTAGCCACTTATGCAAACTAGTTGCATGTCAAGCGTGGAACAGGTCTCATGTGCGAGGACATGTAAAGTTTGTCCGGGCCGCTTCATCCCAATATGCCACCAATATCCAAAATCACAACAAAGGAGCAACAACATGATCATCATCGCCCACATACTCATATGTGTACTACCCGTGTAAAGTATCTACGCATAGATCCGGCTCTGATACCACTGTAGGGTTCGCAGCATAGAAAACAAAAATTTTCCTACGATGTGAACTATATACCAAGATCTATATATACTAGATACAAACAACGGGCGGATGTATATCCGTAGAGAACATACCCTTGAAGACCGACAAAGCTTAACGAGTTCAACTCGTGGTTGATGTAGACGATCTCTTGCCGATCTCAAGATCGAGAGGAAGTCCTAGCGCCGCAAATCAGCAGCGCATCCGTGCTCGCACACACGTTCGAGGCACCGAGCAACCTCCGCCTCCTCGCTCCAGCGATGCAGCGGAAGCACAACTCTTTCTTTCCGAATAGCCACCGGGAACATGTATCTCGCTAGTCCGAGACCATGGGGATAAATTCTAGAGGGGGAGAGAGATCCTTCATGAGGAGGTGTGTGAGACAAGTGAGGAGGAGGGGCTCCTTTTATAGGAGGGGGGGGGACCCCAAGGGGGTGGCCGGCGCATGGGGGCTGCCCCCTTGCCCTCCCCTCTTCATGTGGGTGGACACTCCACTCACAAAACTCCTCTAAATTCCCTCCACTCAAAAGTCCACTCAAAAATCCCATTAAATTTCCACCAAATTTAATGCAAACTCTCATTAAATAAAACTCTTTTATTTTATTCAGAATTTTGTCAATTACTTTAATGACAAACATTCACAAATAACCCCTTGCTAGAATTCTATTTCACATGCATAACCACTTTATGCAATTTCACCCGAAAACCTGTTTCGGTATCTAGTGAAATAAATTCCTGCGCTTGTTCATTCTTTCGGCATGAAACATTTGCTCCAATTGGATGTCGGTGTCTCTTAAGTGTGTCACCCTACGGTTCGTGAATAATGCGGACATGATCGAGACCCCTCTCAGATCAATAATCAGAAGCGGGATCTGGAGACCCATACTGACTCCCACACATTCAACGATGACTTTCTTGTGATCGTCGGAACCTTTTACGCTAGTATCTTAATCCCTTTGTTTCACGATATATTACATGTCCGAGATTCGATCATTGGTATCTCCATACCTAGTTTGATCTCGTTACCGACATGCACTCTTTTCTCGTTCCTGTGATATAACATTCTAGTGATCAAATCACTTGCTTGCAAGCTAATCAATGTGATATCACCGAGAGGGCCCAGAGTATATCTATCCGTCATCGGGATGAACAAATTCCACTCTTGATCCATGAGCCTCAACATAACACTTTATTAGTTCTGAATCCATCTTTATAATCACCCTGTTACGGTGTGACGTTTGATGTTATCAAGAAACTCTTCCGGTGTTAGTGATTGACATGATCTCATGGTCTAAGGATTAGGATCACTTCGTAAGTTGTTATAGCAATATAAACTCAATGACTTTGATCGTAATGCTATACTTCGGATGAGTGTTCATCACATCATTACACTAATGTTGTGATCCCGTTATTAACAACATCCAATGTCCATGATCAGGAAACCTTGATCATCTTGTTAATCAACGAGCTAGTTTATGAGAGAGGCATAACTAGGAACTTTCTGTTTGTTTATTAAACACACATGTATTAACGTTTCCGTATTAATACAATTATAGCATGCAAAATAAACATGTATCATATACTTGGAATACACATAATAAACACTTTATTATTGCCTCTCAGGGCATATTCCCTTCAAAAATCTCCAACCACAGTATGTTAACAGTGGGGTTACAGGTGCTGTCAGTGTCCAAGACTGGGAGTCTGATGATGATGAGTTTGTCAATGCTAAGCCTGTGGTTACTGGAGATCAGGGTGTGGCTGCTGGACCCCAAGGGGTTGGCATTGGTGAAGGTCTTCAGAATATATTACAGAATTATTTGGGTGATGATGATGAAGCAAACTCAGATTCTGAGGAAAGGGTGGGGAGCCCCATGGATTCAAGTAATGTGGCTGCTGAAAATGAAGATTGGATGTTAGAGGATCAGCATCTTCTTTCCCCAAATGAGGCACATCTCCAGGTGGGAATGGTGAGAACTTTTGTGTCCATTCCTGATGTGCATATTGCAAAGCAGGGCTTTTCCCAACAAGGCTTGGAGCTCTGGGAAAGTTATTTTGCTCCTCATATTCAGAAGGACACTTCCTCCAATGGATCCCTCAAGCGTGATATCCCTGTAAGTTGGTTTAACTTTATTACTCTCATGCTTGCTACACCTGAGAAGTTTAATTGGGTCAAGAGCTTCCTTACTTCCCCTTTATGGGAAATTATTAAAGAGCCTATTGCTGAGGAGAATTCCATTTCTTTCATCATTCCTAATGAGAGCTCTTCCCAGATGGCTCCTCCTTGCCTGGGCATTGAAGCTCAAAAATCTTTCTGCTCTCCCTCCACCCCTTCCAGAAAGAGAAAGGGCAAGGAGCCTCTTGTTGAATCTGAGGTGAGAAGGAGTCCTAGAATTATTGAACTGAATGGGGGATTTAAAAGCCACCTCAATTGCTTAATTGTTGATTGTCTGGTTTGCAATGCTGTTCCTCCATGCTTGAATCCTAAAGTGGTTAAAAATCTTGCTGCCTCTTTCTGCAAGGTTAAGGATGGTGACCTGGAGAAGAGGTGTTGGATATATGCCCTAGAGGCAATAATAAATGTAGTTATTATTATATCTTTGTGTTTATGATAAATGTTTACATTCATGCTATAATAGTATTAACAAGGAAACATTAATACTTGTGTGATTTGTAAACTTAAAATTAAAGTCCCTAGTAAAGCCTCTATACATCACTGGCTTGTTGGTTAATAAATGATTGTGGTTTCCCTATCATGAACATTGAGATGTTATTAACAACAAGATCATATCGTTAGGATAATGATATGGTGGACATACTCCTATAGATAAGCGTAGCATAAAGATCAAGTCATTTAATAGTTCAATTGCTATATGCTTTCTGATACATAGTAACCTAATTCCTTCGACCATGAGATCATGCATATCACCTTTACTGGATGGATGCTTTGATGACATCAAACACCACACCGTAACTGGGTGGCTATAAAGGTGGCATTGAGTGTTCGGAAAGTATTGGTTGAGACACATGGATCAAGAGTGGGATTTGTCCATCCATATGACAGATAGATATACTCTGGGCCCTCTCGGTGAAATGTCATCCAATTAGCTTGCAAGCATGTGACTGGCTCACAAGGGATCACATATCACGGGAACGAGAAAAGAGTACTTATCGGTAACGAGGTTGAACTAGGTATGCAGAGATACCGACGATCATAACCTCGGATAAGTAAACTATTGTGAGACAAAGGGAAATTGGTATCGTATGTAAGTGGTTCATTCGATCGCAAAGTAATCGTAGAAATATGTGGGAGCCATATGAATTTCCAGATTCCTCTATTGGTTATTGTTCGGAGAAGTGTCTCGATCATGTCCGCATAATTCACGAACCGTAGGGAGACACACTTAAGGATTCGACGTTGTTTGAGTAGTTATGGAATGATGAGAAAGAGACCGAATGTTGTTCGGAGTCTCGGATGGGATCCGGGATATCACGAGGAGATCCGGAATGGTCCGGAGAATAAGATTCATATAAGGAAAGTCTTGTTTCGGAGTTGGAGAATGGTTCCGGTGTTTTCATCGGGAATGTTCTAGAAGGTTCCGGAATGTCCGGCACTCCAAAGAGGAAGGGTACATGAATGTGTTATATCAAGTTGATATGATTTCATCATGTACTAGGTGTCATCGCTGAACAAAATAAAGGGTTTAATCAAATCCTAGTTTGAAAAAGTCAAACGCCAATTTGAAAGTCAAACGGCTATTTTGGGAAGTGGAGAGGGAGGTGGAAACCGAGTTGGGGAGGAGTTCCTCCCCTCCACCGCCGGCCCACCTCCAAGCCGAGTTGGGGAGGGACTCCCCTCCCCTTGGCCGCGCCTCCCACCTATAAAGGGAGGGGCAGGGCTGCCCCTCCTAGTACACAAGTTCCCTACCTCTAAACCCTAGCCTCAAGCCGCCGCCGCCCTCCATAGCCGCCGCCGGCCCTAGGGCACTCGCCACCGCCGCCTAGGTCAAACCCTAGCCGCCGTCCTATCCCCCTCCTTGGCGTGTCTAAACCCTAGATCGTCGAGGGACTCTCTCATACTCCACCATACTCGCTCAGGCTTAAGGCGAAGCCCTGCGAGATCTCCCCTCTACTTCCGGTACCACGCCGTTGTGCTGCCGGAATCACGAGGAGAGTGCTACAACCTCCGCTGCCTGCTGGAACAAGGGAGAGGAAGGTCTTCGTCGAGTACCGAACGTGTGACCGACTACGGGAGCGCTGTCGGAACGCAGCGCCGGAAGGATCGTCTACGCGATCTTGAGATCGGGAAGAGTACGACTACATCACCCACGAGAATCCGCTCTCGTTAAACACTTTGGAATCTTCGAGGGTGAGTTATTCTATCGACTCGTTGCTACAATCTAGTAGATAGATCTTGGCTTGTTTGTTTGTATGCGGTAGAATTTTTTTGTTTTGCATGCTACGAAACCCTACAGTGGTATCAGAGCCAGGTTTATATGTAGATCTGTTGCACGAGTAGAACACAATGGTCATTGTGGGCGTTGATGCTTTTATTGTCGATTGCTTCTTGTGTACTTTGCATCTTGCGGGATGTTGGGATGAAGCGGCCCGGTCTAACCTTACATGACATCGTTCATGAGACTTGCTCCACGCTTGACATGCAACTTGTATTGCATAAGTGGCTTTGCGGGTGCCTGTTTCTCCTAGCATAGTTAAGATCCAATTTACAACGGGTGATTAACAATACTAGTATCAATGTTGTGGTTCATGTTCGTAAGTTAGAACGACACTTATTGAAAGCCCCAAACCACGTAAAACATGCAAAGAAAGTAGAGGCGTCTAACTTTGTTTTGCAGGGGTGTGCAGTGATGTGATATGGGCATGATTGTGATTATATTTGATGTATACAATGTTCCTTATTGTAAGTTGGCAACCGGCAGGAGCCATATGGTTGTCTTTAATTTATGTTAAGACCCGCGTATCTATTCAAAGTAG
This sequence comes from Avena sativa, assembly GCA_916181665.1. Taxonomy (NCBI): domain Eukaryota; kingdom Viridiplantae; phylum Streptophyta; class Magnoliopsida; order Poales; family Poaceae; genus Avena; species Avena sativa. The sequence goes on along the minus strand of OV702284.1, from coordinate 259,970,337 downwards.
TTGTAATAGTTGAAGCCGGTGGACGACAACCATGAAGAAGCGTCATTGACCTTGATGCAATGCCGGTGATGATGGAGATCATGTTCGTGCTTGAAGATGGAGATCGGAAGCACAAAGAAGAAAGGCCATATCATATCACATATTATGAATTGCATGTGATGTTAATCCTTTATGCATCTTGTATTGCTTAGTAGACGACGGTAGCATTATAATATGATCCCTCATGCACATGAATTTCAAGTCGTAAAGTGTTCACCCTTAGTTAGCACCGTTGCTAAAGCTTGTTGTTTCGAAGCACCACGTGATGATCGTGTGTGTTAGATTCCGCAAGTGTATACAACGTGAGCAAGACAGATTTGCTCATGCGGAAACTAAGGTTTGATCTTGACGAGCCTAGCATGTACAGACATGGTCTCGGAACACGGATCACCGAAAGGTAAAGCATGAATCATATAGTAGATATGATGAACATGTCAATTGTTCGCCATTGAAACTATATCAACTCTCGTGATGATCGGTGTTGATGTGGTGGATTTGGTTCGTGTGATCACTAAAACAATGTGAGGGATATTGTTTTGAGTGGGAGTTCACCTAGATTAATTTAACTATTAATTAGAACTCAATTTGTCATAAACTTAGTCTAAACTTTTGCAAATATGTTGTAGATCAATGGCGGCCCCTACCATCAATTTTAATGCGTTCCTAGAGAAAGAAAAGTTGAAAAACAATGGAAGCAACTTCGCGGATTGGTTCCGCAATTTGAGGATTGTCCTCACAGCTGGTAATTTGACCTATGTGCTGGATGCACCGCTGGGTGACCCGCCTGCAGCTGATGCTGCCGACGAAGTAAAGAATGTTTACCTCGCTCGGAAGACTCAGTACTCCACAGTTCAGTGTGCTATCTTGTATGGTTTAGAATCGGAGATTCAGAAAAGGTTTGAGAATTCAGACCCACATGATATTGTCTGTGATCTCAAATTGATCTTTGAGACTCACGCGGCGATTGAGAGCTATGAGGCTTCTGAAAAGTTCTTTAACTGCAAGATGGAAGAGGGCAGCTCCGTCAGTGAGCATGTGCTTAAGATGTCTGGGCACGCAAACAAACTTCAAAGCTTGGGTATAGTGATTCCTAATGCTTTGGGGATTTACTGCGTCCTCCAATCACTACCACCAAGTTACAAGAACTTTGTGATGAACTACAACATGCAAAACATGAACAAGACGTTACCAGAACTCTTTACTATGTTGAAATCTGCAGAAGTGGAGATCGAGAAAGAGCACCAAGTGTTGATGGTCAATAAGACCACCAAATTCAAGAAAGGCAAGTCTAAGCAAAAGGGACACTTCAAGAAGGGTGGTAAGAAAGTTACCACGCCGACGAAGAAGACCAGGGCTGGACCTAAGCCTGATACTGAGTGCTTTTACTGCAAGGGAGAAGGTCACTGGAAGCGGAATTGCCCAAAGTACTTGGCGGATTTGAAGAACGGCAACATCAAGAAGAAAGGTATATCCGATATACATGTTATTGATGTGTATGTCACTAGTACTCGTAGTAGTGCCTGGGTATTTGATACTGGTTCGGTTGCTCATATTTGTAACTCGAAACGGGTGCTGCAGAATAAACGGAAGCTAGCGAAGAACGAGGTGACGATGCACGTGGGAAACGGATCAAAGGTTGATGTGATCGCGGTCGGCACGCTACCCCTTAATCTACCATCGGGATTAGTTTTATACTTAAATAATTGTTATTTGGTGTCTGCGTTAAGCATGAACATTATATCGGGATCTTGTTTATTGCGAGACGGTTACTTGTTTAAGTCCGAGAATAATGGTTGTTCGATTTATATGAGTAATATGTTTTATGCACATGCACCTTTGATAGATGGTCTATTCTTATTGAATCTCGATAGTAGAAATACACTTATTAATAACATTGAGGCTAAACGTTTGAAATCGAGCGATAACTCAACCTATATGTGGCACTGTCGTCTTGGTCACATTGGAGTGAAGCGTATGAAGAAACTCCATTCCGATGGACTTCTTGAATCACTTGATTTCGAATCACTTGAAAGATGCGAAGCATGTCTGATGGGTAAAATGACTAAGACTCCATTTTCTGGTATGATGGAGCGAGCTACGGACTTATTGGAAATCATACATACCGATGTGTGTGGTCCAATGAGTGTAGCATCGCGCGGTGGTTATCGTTATGTTCTTACCTTCACGGGTGACTTGAGTAGATATGGGTATATCTATTTCATGAAACATAAGTCCAAAACTTTCGAGAAGTTTAAGGAATTTCAAAGTGAGGCAGAGAATCAACGTAACAAGAAGATTAAATTTCTACGTTCTGATCGTGGAGGTGAATATCTAAGTTACGAGTTTGGCGAGCATTTGAAGAAATGCGGAATACTTTCACAATTGACACCGCCGGGAACACCACAGCGTAATGGTGTGTCCGAACGTCGTAATCGAACTCTCTTAGATATGGTTCGTTCTATGATGTCACTTACAGATTTACCGCTATCATTTTGGGGTTATGCATTAGAAAACAGCCGCATTCACTTTAAATAGGGCACCATCTAAATCCGTTGAAACGACACCGTATGAATTATGGTTTGGGAAGAAACCTAGGTTGTCGTTCCTTAAAGTTTGGGGTTGCGAAGCCTATGTAAAGAAGTTACAATCGGGCAAGCTTGAACCCAAAGCGGAAAAATGCGTCTTCATAGGATACCCGAAGAAAACTATTGGGTATACCTTCTATCATAGATCTGAAGGCAAAATCTTCGTTGCCAAGAATGGATCCTTTCTAGAGAAGGATTTTCTCTCGAAAGAAGTGACTGGAAGGAAAGTATAACTCGACGAGGTTGTCGAACCTTCTCTCGAAATTGCGAGTAGCGCAGCACCGGAAGAAGTTCCTGTGGTGCCTGCACCAATAAGAGAGGAAGCTAATGATGATGATCATGAAACTTCGGTTGTAGTTGCTACAGAGCCTCGCAGGTCAACGAGAACTCGTACCACTCCTGATTGGTATGATCCCGTTATGAGTGTCATGTTGGTGGACAACACCGATGACCCTGCGACATATGAGGAAGCGATGATGAACCCAGATTCCAATAAATGGCAAGAAGCCATGAAATCCGATATTGGATCCATGTACGAAAACCAAGTATGGACTTTGGTGGACTTACCGGATGGCCAGAAGGCTGTCGAGAACAAATGGATTTTCAAGAAGAAAACAAATACTGATGGTAATGTTACTATCTATAAAGCTCGACTTGTCGGAAAGGGGTTTTGACAAATTCAAGGAGTTGACTACGATGAGACTTTCTCACCAGTAGCGAAGCTAAAGTCTGTGAGGATTATGTTAGCAATCGCTGCATATTATGATTATGAGATATGGCAAATGGATGTCAAAACAGCATTCCTCAATGGAGACATTAATGAAGAGTTGTATATGATGCAACCCAAAGGTTTTGTCGATCCTAAAGATGCTAACAAGGTATGTAAACTTCAACGGTCCATCTATGGATTGAAGCAAGCATCCCGAAGTTGGAATCAACGATTTGATAAGGTGATCAAAAGTTTTGGTTTTATACAAACTTATGGAGAAGCTTGTATTTACAAGAAAGTGAGTGGGAGCTCTGTAGCATTCTTAATACTATATGTAGATGACATATTGTTGATTGGGAATGATGTAGACCTTCTTAATAGTGTCAAGGAATATTTGAATAATAGTTTTTCAATGAAGGATCTTGGCGAAGCAGCTTACATATTAGGCATAAAGATTTATAGAGATAGATCGAGAAGCCTAATATCATTGTCACAAAGTACATATTTGGACAAAGTTCTAAAGAGGTTTGGAATGGAAGATAGCAAGAAAGGGTTCTTGCCCATGTTGCCCAATACGACCTTGAGTAAAACTAAAAGTCCGACATCGGCAGAAGATAGAGAAAGGATGAGTAAGACTCCCTATGCCTCAGCCATAGGATCTCTAATGTATGCCATGCTATGTACTAGACCCGACATTGCATATGCTGTTAGTTTAACTAGCAGATATCAAAGTGATCCAGGAGTGGATCATTGGACAGCGGTCAAAAACATCCTTAAGTACTTGAGAAGAACTAAGGATATGGTTCTTTCTTATGGAGGTGATGAACAGCTCGTTGTTAATGGTTACACCGATGCTAGTTGGAACACCGATCCAGATGATTCTAAATCAAAATTTGGATACGTATTTACTTTGAATGGTGCAGCAGTTAGCTGGAGGAGTGCAAAGCAAAGCGTTGTGGCGAGATCTTCAACTGAATCGGAATACATGGCTGCTTCGGAGGCTTCATAAGAAGCGATATGGATGAAAGAGTTCATTACATAGCTGGGTGTGGTTCCTAGTGCGCTGGACCCAATGTCTATCTACTGTGATAACATGGGCGCCATAGCTAATGCGCAAGAACCAAGGTCACACAAGAAGCTGAAGCATATCAAGCTACGTTTTCACGCTATTCGAGAACATGTCCAAGATGGGGACATAAAAGATTTGCAAAGTACACACAGATCTAAATGTGGCGGATCCGTTGACTAAACCTCTCCCGAGGGCAAAACATGACCAGCACCAAACTGCCATGGGTGTTCGGTATATTACCATGTAATCTAGATTAGATGACTCTAGTGCAAGTGGGAGACTGTTGGAGATATGCCCTAGAGGCAATAATAAATGTAGTTATTATTATATCTTTGTGTTTATGATAAATGTTTACATTCATGCTATAATAGTATTAACAAGGAAACATTAATACTTATGTGATTTGTAAACTTAAAATTAAAGTCCCTAGTAAAGCCTCTATACATCACTAGCTTGTTGGTTAATAAATGATTGTGGTTTCCCTATCATGAACATTGAGATGTTATTAACAACAAGATCATATCGTTAGGAGAATTATATGGTGGACATACTCCTATAGATAAGCGTAGCATAAAGATCAAGTCATTTTAATAGTTCAATTGCTATATGCTTTCGGATACATAGTAACCTAATTCCTTCGACCATGAGATCATGCACATCACCTTTACGGGATGGATGCTTTGATGACATCAAACACCACACCGTAACTGGGTGGCTATAAAGGTGGAATTGAGTGTTCGGAAAGTATTGGTTGAGACACATGGATCAAGAGTGGGATTTGTCCATCCATATGACGGATAGATATACTCTAGGCCCTCTCGGTGAAATGTCATCCAATTAGCTTGCAAGCATGTGACTGGCTCACAAGGGATCACATATCACGGGAACGAGAAAAGAGTACTTATCGGTAACGAGGTTGAACTAGGTATGCAGAGATAACGACGATCATAACCTCGGATAAGTAAACTATCGTGAGACAAAGGGAAATTGGTATCGTATGTAAGTGGTTCATTCGATCGCAAAGTAATCGTAGAAATATGTGGGAGCCATATGAATTTCCAGATTCCTCTATTGGTTATTGTTCGGAGAAGTGTCTCGATCATGTCCGCATAATTCACGAACCGTAGGGAGACACACTTAAGGATTCGACGTTGTTTGAGTAGTTATGGAATGATGAGAAAGAGACCAAATGTTCTTCGGAGTCTCGGATGGGATCCGGGATATCACGAGGAGATCCGGAATGGTCCGAAGAATAAGATTCATATAAGGAAAGTCTTGTTTCGGAGTTGGAGAATGGTTCCGGTGTTTTCATCGGGAATGTTCTAGAAGGTTCCGGAATGTCCGGCACTCCGAAGGGGAAGGGTACATGAATGTGTTATATCAAGTTGATATGATTGCATCATGTACTAGGTGTCATCGCTGGACAAAATAAAGGGTTTAATCAAATCCTAGTTTGAAAAAGTCAAACGCCAATTTGAAAGTCAAACGGCTATTTTGGGAAGTGGAGAGGGAGGTGGAAACCGAGTTGGGGAGGAGTTCCTCCCCTCCACCGCCGGCCCACCTCCAAGCCGAGTTGGGGAGGGACTCCCCTCCCCTTGGCCGCGCCTCCCACCTATAAAGGGAGGGGCAGGGCTGCCCCTCCTAGTACACAAGTTCCCTACCTCTAAACCCTAGCCTCAAGCCGCCGCCGCCCTCCATAGCCGCCGCCGGCCCTAGGGCACTCGCCGCCGCCTAGGTCAAACCCTAGCCGCCGGCCTAGCCCCCTCCTCGGCGTGTCTAAACCCTAGATCGTCGAGGGACTCTCTCATACTCCACCATACTCGCTCAGGCTTAAGGCGAAGCCCTGCGAGATCTCCCCTCTACTTCCGGTACCACGCCGTTGTGCTGCCGGAATCACGAGGAGAGTGCTACAACCTCCGCTGCCTGCTGGAACAAGGGAGAGGAAGGTCTTCGTCGAGTACCGAACGTGTGACCGACTGCGGGAGCGCTGCTGGAACGCAGCGCCGGAAGGATCGTCTACGCGATCTTGAGATCGGGAAGAGTACGACTACATCACCCACGAGAATCCGCTCTCGTTAAACACTTTGGAATCTTTGAGGGTGAGTTATTCTATCGACTCGTTGCTACAATCTAGTAGATAGATCTTAGCTTGTTTGTTTGTATGCGTTAGAATTTTTTTGTTTTCCATGCTATGAAACCCTACAAGAGGTTGCTAAAGAAAGGGAAGGCCACTGAAGTAGCAGTAAAAGCTCCCCAAAAAGGCAGCATCAAAGGAACTGGCTCTTCAAGCTTGAGCATTGGAGGCAAGAAGAAAGCTGGGGCTGCTGGTACATGTGGACAGCAAGACAAGAAGAAGCCCCCCTCTTAATTGTTTTAATGTATCAAACTAAGTCTTTTGCTGGAGTCTTGTTGACTCCCTGTCCTGTGACCTGCTCTTGTGGTCTTTTTATATGTTTGGTACTTGTTGTGGAATCTGTCAGTGGAGTTATAATTTGGATTTCCTTTTGCATATGTGGCTGTTGTTTCCTCAATTGGGTGATTACATTACTTATATCACCTCTTCACTCTACATACAACTGGTTTCTTAATGGATAACAAAAGAATTTGGAAGATCTTGAACTAGAATATCAGGGGTATTAACTCTGAAAAAAATGGGTTGCTCTCAGAAATAAAATTGATGAGTCTGGCTGTGACATTATCTGCCTTCAAGAAACTAAGAGGGAAGATTTCGACATCTCTTACATTAAAAAATTTTGCCCCCCCAAATTTACCAATTTTGAATTTCTTCCCTCCAGAGGAGCCTCTAGAGGCTTGATCACCATTTGGAATAGTACTCTGTTCTCTGGGCATCTTTCCTTTCACAATGAGTTCTCCATCTCTATCACCTTGACATCTCTCTTGTCCAATGAATCCTGGATCCTCACCAATATTTATGGGCCATGCTTACCTGAAAAAAAGGCAGAATTCTTGGACTGGTTTGGAAATATAGATATGCCTGATTATATGAACTGGCTCATTGTAGGTGACTTCAACTTCTGTAGACAGCCTTCTGATAGAAACAGATTGGGTGGGGATGTGAATGGTATGCTTCTCTTCAATGAAGCCATTAATAATTTGGGTCTCATAGAATTACCCCTTAAAGGCAGAAAATTTACTTGGAGTAACATGCAAAAAGAACCACTTTTGGAGAGGTTGGACTAGTTCTTTACTTCTGCTTCCTGGACTCAAAGCTTTCCTTCAACTTTTGTTGCTACTCTTACAAAACCTACCTCTGATCATTTTCCTTGTGTCATCTCCATTGGCACAATGATTCCCAAAGCCCAGGTGTTCAGATTTGAAAATCATTGGATGCACCATAAGGAATTTAAAGCTATTGTTCAAAATGCCTGGAATATTCCTGTTGGCTTTCAGGATTCTGCAAAGTAAATCAATGCTAAATTCAAAAATGTGAGAAGGGGGCTAAAGCTCTGGGCAAAGAATCTGCCCTACCTGAAATCACAAATCTGCAATGTTAATGCCACCATTGATCTTCTGGATACCATGGAGGAAATGAGAACTCTTACTGTCCTTGAATGGAATCTCAGAGATCTCCTAAAGAATCTTATAATTTCTCTGTTACAAGACCAAAATACCTACTAGAAGCAGAGGGGGGAAATTAAATGGGTTAAGCTGGGTGATGAAAACACAAAATTCTTTCATTCCAAAGCTACCATAAGTTTCAGGCACAACTACGTTTCCATGCTCAAAGATGTTTCTAATGATGAGATTCATGATCATGATGGCAAAGAAGATCTCCTATGGAAAGCCTTTAAAGATAGATTGGGTACTTCTGATAATCTTGAAATGCATTTCAATCTTAATGACTTGGCTGGGGAATGCTTAAGGCAAGAGGAAAAGGAGGCTTTGGAAAAACCTTTCTCTGATGAGGAGATTGAAGATGTAATTAAAGAACTTCCAAATGATAAATCCCCTGGCTCTGATGGTTTTAACAATGAATTCATGAAACAATGTTGGCCTATTATTAAGGATGATGTGAAACAACTCCTTGTGGATTTTTATGAGGGGCAAACTTCCTTGGAAAGCATTAATGCCTCTTTTATCACCCTCATTCCAAAAACTGAAACTCCTCTGACACTTGCTGATTTTAGGCCTATTTCTCTGCTCAACAGTGTCTTCAAGATTATAACCAAAATTCTGGCTAATAGACTGCAGAAGTGCATCCTTAAGCTTGTCCACAAGAATCAATATGGTTTTCTCAAACAAAGGTCTATTCAAGATTGTTTAGGTTGGGCATTTGAGTTCCTTAACCAATGCCACAAATCCAAAGAAGAAATTTTAATTCTCAAGCTTGACTTTGAAAAGGCTTTTGATAGAATTGAGAACTCTACAATTATCAATATCCTCAAAGCCAAAGGTTTTGGTGATAAATGGATTTCTTGGATTCAGTTAATCTTTGGTTCAACTTCCTCCTCTGTTCTTTTAAATGGAGTGCCTGGGAAAAAAATTTATTGTAGAAGAGGTGTAAGACAAGGTGATCCTCTATCTCCTCTCCTGTTTGTTTTGGCTGCTGATCTTCTCCAAAGCATCCTCAATAAAGCAATGAATTTTGGTATTCTTTCCCTTCCCATTGAAGGAGTGTTTTGTCCTGATTTCCCTGTGGTGCAGTATGCTTATGACACTTTATTAATCCTTAAGGCTGACTCTGTACAACTCTTGTGCCTCAAGGCTCTTCTTCAGACTTTTACACTCTCCACTGGGCTCAAAGTTAATTATGCTAAATCTAGTATGATTCCAATTAACATGGACTCTGTGAGGCTTGAGCACTTTGCCAATACTCTATCTTGCCTCCCTGGCTCATTGCCATTCACCTATCTTGGTCTGCCTTTAAGCATTAATAAGCCTGCAGTGGAACATTTCCTGCCTATTGTTCAGAGAGTTGAGAGAAGGTTGTGTGGGATTGCTGATTTTCTTAATTATGGGGGGAAACTACAGTTAGTTAAATCTGTTTTATCCTCCCTTCCCATATATTACATGAGTTGTTTTGATCTTCCTGTCACTATTAAAGATCAGTTGATTACGTATATGAGGCAATGCCTATGGAGAAAGAAAACATCTGATGTTCAAGCTAAGGGGCAAGCTCTTGTGGCATGGAAGAAAGTCCGTCGACCCAAGAACCATGGGGGATTGGGGGTGCTTGACCTCAATGTTCAAAACTCTGCACTTCTTTTGAAGAATTTGGATAAATTTTACAATCACAAGGATATCCCGTGGGTTCACCTTATCTGGAACACTTATTACTGTGATGGTAAACTTCCTGGAAGAAGTCTGGAGGGATCCTTTTGGTGGAAAGCTCATCTGAAATTGGTTGACATATTTAAAGGAATTGCAAAGTGCTCGGTGGGTGATGGAAAATCAACCCTTCTCTGGTCTGATATGTGGAATGATGGATGTCTGCAGCATAAGCTTCCTCATCTACTTTCCTGTGCAAAAAACCCACACATCTCTGTCAATGAGTTTCTGCAGACAGATAACATTCAAGATCATTTTTTTCTACCTCTGTCACAACAAGCTTAACATTAATATCAAAACCTTGAGCAAATCCTTGGTATTGGCATACAGGGGGAAGCTGACAACTGGAGCTACATTTGGGGCAGCAACTTTTCAGTCCAAAAGGCTTATTATTCTTTATCTGGTTACCAACCTGTACAACCACATTTCTCCTGGTTGTGGAAGTCCTCTTGTCAACAAAAGCACAAATTCTCCTTCTGGCTCTTGCTTCTTGATAGACTAAACACAAGAAACCTTCTGAAAAGGAAATGTTTTACTCTGGCTTCTTATGAATGTGTGTTTCATGGCTGCGTAAGTGATGAAACCATATTACACTTATTTTGGGTCTGTCCTTTTGCAAGAGCTTGCTGGAATGAAATCTCACATGTCCAAGTGAATGACCAAAATCTCTTTGAAGCTTTAACCAGTATTAAAGAAGATCTTAAAGTTCCTTTTGCAATGGAAATTGTTATATTAGGAGCTTGGGGCATATGGATGTGCAGAAACAATGAAATCTTCAACAACAAGCATGCTTCGATTCAAGAATGGAGGGCTATTGTTGCCCAGGAATTAAGATGGGTCCTGTATAGAATTAAGAAAAAGAATTATCAGGGCCTCAAAGTTTGGATTGAGAATAATTTAGATAGGAGATAGCTGCTTAGAATGTTATCCCTCTTTTGAGGTGGCCTGAACTTGTAAATACTTTTTCTGTAACTCTCTAGGATTTATAAAAATTGCAGTGGGGTGCTTTACCCTACTGTTTTACCCTAAAAAAACACTAGCTTTTCTAGCCTTACTAGGATGAGAGATAATATTAGAAGCATCTTCACAGAAGACAATATGCTCATCCTCTCTATTTCTAGTGACATGGTCTCTCACAATAGCTACCATACGTTCAACATTCAATTGCTTACCAGGCTGCACAGCTTTCATTGTACCTTTGTTATTTGCACTAATAATCATAGAATACTCCTTTACCTTAGCTGGTAAAGGCATTTTCTCAACATGAGGTTCAGGCACAATATGATTAGTAGTACAAACTTTAGTACTTCTAACTGGAAAATGACTAACAACATATTTATACGGAGCATGGTACTTATTCCACTTCTTCTTGGGAATTTCTATGTAAGAGGCAAAGGCCTTAAAATAGTTGGCAATACTTTGGGAATCAAGACCAAACTCATTGTTAATATCACAGAAGTTATCAGTTTCCATAAAATATTTAATGCATTCACAATCATAGTTTATACCTGACTTTCTTCCTTTGTCATTCTCCCAAGCCTCAGTGTTATCTTGAATACGGTCTAAGAGATCCCATTTAGCTTCTTCCTAAATACGTGTGAATGATCCAGCACAAGAAGCATCTAGTAGATCTTTATCATGAAGAGAAAGCCTAGCATAAAAGTTATTGAGAATAATATTGTTAGGGAGTTCATGAATAGGACATTTAAGCATGAGTAACTTCAATCTCCCCCAAGCTTGAGCTGTACTCTCCCCATCAAGAGGCCAAAAGTTATATATAAGATTTCTATCCTTATGGATTTCACTGGGAGGATAAAATTTAGAGTAAAAGAGAGATGCCATCTCCTCCCGTTCCATGGATTGTCCATTCTTCAGCTGCTTATACCATTCTTCAGCTCTCCCTTTCAAGGATATGGAGAGTAACTTCTTCTTCACCTTTTCAGTTGTGATACCTGTACACTTAAACAACCCGCATAATTCATGGATAAAAAGCAAGTGATCACCAGGATGGACAGTTCCATCCCCAAAATAATAATTATCCATAACACGATTAACAATACTTGTAGGTATCTTAAAAGGATCTATCTCAACAGAAGGTGGTTCATCTACTACCCTAGTAGCGGTAGTAGTTTTCCCAAACAAAAAACCAAGTGGGTTATCCATATTGGAAACAAAGTAATAAGCAGTAACAAAAGAAATACTCACAGTAAAAGTTTCCCTTACCAGTTCCACTCTTCAAAAGCGCTTTACTCCCCGGCAACGGCGCCAGAAAATAGTCTTGATGACCCACAAGTATAGGGGGTGTATCGTAGTACTTTTGATAAATAGGAGTGTCGATCCCAACGAGGAGCAGAAGGTGTTGAACAGTGGTATGGAGCAGGAAATCCCTGTAAATACTTAGCAAACGGATTTTTAGTGGTTTTCTGACAAGGCAACAAAACAAGGAGCAAGTAACAAAAGTAACGAACAAATGTAGCAAATGGCCCAATATTTTCTTAGCAAAGGACAAGCCGGTAGAAATACTTATAAGGACCAAACATTCTTGAGGATCATGGGAATTCTGTCAAGTGCTTTCGCTTCAAATAGCTGAGTACTCTTCTTTGGTGTTATAAGTGTTGTGTGGGTAAACCTGTGCTAACATACCGCCCTTCCTAGGACTAATACATACTTGTGATTAACCCCCCTGTAAACTCGTAACTACAGGAAAGTAATTAAGATATAAATCTAACCACAGCCTTAAACTCTGAGATCCTACACTCCCTTGTGCAAAGGTGTCCTAACGGGGTTCAGGTTTCTATCACTCCGACAACCCCACGATTAGTAGCCAAATACACAATGCATCCCCCTAGGCCCATAAATGGTGAAGTGTCATGTAGTCGATGTTCACATGACACCACTAGAAGAATAGCACCACAACTTAAATACTAAACCATTGAATAATAGCTCATCATAGATTCACTACTAACAACATGACTTCTCCCATGTCCTCAAGAACAAGACGAACTACTCACAAGACATCATATGGATCAACATCAAAGATGATATGATAATGGACAACAATCTGAACATAAACAATAATCCAATGGTTCCACTCACAAGCATCAACTACAGTAGTAATTAACACCGGGAGGTTTGCGCTTGTAGGCTCGCTGTGGAACTTGCCAACAGGCTGCTGCGCCCGCTGCAAGAACACCTTGCTCATGTGTCATGACGTTCAAAATTGGTTTCTGATTTTCGAACTTTGGTTCATGATATTTGAAAATGGTTCACCATTTTTGAAAAATGTTCACTTTTTAAAAAAGTTGTTCATGAATTTTCGAATTTGGTTCATGATGTTTGAAATTGGTTCATGATTTTCAAAATTGGTTCATGATGTTTCAAATTGGTTCATGATTTTTTGAAATATATTCATTTTTTAAATCATTTTAAGATGCTGTTTATATTTAAAATTTTGTAGATTTGAAATTCATTCATATTCAAAAATATATGATGTTAAAAAACTGAAAGAATAAAAATAAAAAAAATGAAAAGCAGAGAAGGAGCCCTAGGGAAATGGCCCTACCCATATTTGGCTCGCTGCAGGCGGCGCGGGCCGAACATGCCGTGTGAAGCGGCATGTAACACTTCAGTTATTAGAGTCGTTATCTATATCTATATCTACTAATAAAATACGGAGTGTTTTTTTGGTTCCCACAGTTTTTAGGACTGTTTTATCCTTGTTAGTTTGGGGATATATATTGCAGAGACTACCACTTTAAAACAATTCGTTTATATTATATATCATATATTATTATTACTAATATAAAGTGGGGAGTGTTTCTTCGGTTTCCTATTTTTTATGGAAGTTTTGTCTCTGCCAATTTGGAGATATTAGAGAGACTGTCACCTTTTAGTTAAAATGGTCCGTTCGGTTTTATTTACTCTCCGATCCGAACGATAGGACGTGCACGAGCGGACGGCAGAGCTCGAGGCGGGCTCAAAATGGAGCATCGTGGTAGCGGCACCTTCACCATACGGTCACCACCGCATCACCGCGAAGCAAGACGAGCACTTGGGGCATCTCAAGGATGCCAGGGCGAACATGCAGGAGGAAAACTTGGCAACAGAAAGTCTCAATAGAAATCGATGCGCAACGGAGATCCCTGTTTCTCACAGGCATGGGGACAGAAGCAGCGTGACAGGGGATCGCGAGTTGGCGCAGGTGTTGTGCTTGTGTGATGAGATTATGCGTAGCCGGAGAAGAAGGGGAAGAGAGGTGGATAGGAAGGCGAACATGCGACCGACATGGAGATTGAGAGAGACATGGCGCTACTACATGTGCGCGTTGGGGACGATAGACTGGTATGGCAGCGGAGCTGCGCCAGAGAGGAGGCGAAGCGGCGGACATGGCGCATTAGCAACGAAGCGATCAAGTCAGGGCTCGGGTGCACCTCGTGTGCTCACGTGAAGGAGGTGAAGTGAGGTGTGGCGATGTTGGGTAGGCATTGGCGATGGAGAGTGAGAGAAAGCCTCCAGGGGACCTGATTGAGGTTTTGCCCCGACGGCGCAGGGGTTTTTGTGCAAAGAAGCGGCGACGGCGGGGGGTTTCTACAAAGGTGCAGGGATGGGTAGGTGGGATAGGGTTTCGATCGGGTGGGGTTTTGCTCAAAGGGAAGGAAGGAGCCGGGTATGGTGGGATTTGGGCCATGACTAGCTAGGATGGCTGCTGGGGGGAATGAACAAAAGGTACTTCAACTTTCTCTTCCAAAACGGGACAAATTTGAAGTGACAAGGGGAAATTATACGTATCCCCTGGGGGATTGATCGTTTCGATCCCCCGGGTAGTCACGCGTCGTACCGCCCCTGGTCCCAACGCGCTACACACCTAGGCCCCACCACCAAAGCATCTTTCCCCAATCTTCTTCCTACCTTTCGCATGGCACCATCGCTGTAGCTCCCCGCGGCTACTCGCTCCTACAGCTCACGTCGCTCGTGCGCACGCCGCCTCCATCTCGTGCGTCGCACGCCGCCTCCATCTCGCGTCGCCGCGCCGCATGCGGCTCGCCGACGAGCGTGACCCCGGCTAACTCAAATTGCTCTCCCAGCGGGAGCCGCCTGCCTACCCATGGGGGTTGCGCCGCCGTCCTGGCTTCACCCGCTGGCCAAGATCGCCTCGTCGCGTGCCGTGGCCACAAGTTGTGGAGCCATGGAGCAGGTCCGAGCTTAGCCATGCCCGTCCTATTATCCGACGAACTCATGCTTCCGTACCCTGACCTCCTTCTCCTGCCTCGCCCCTTCCAAGCTCTGCCGACCTTAAGCTACCGTGTCCGCTCCTCTCCGCTATACTGCCTTGCCGCTGTAGCCCCGTGACGCCTCGCCGCCACAGCCCCGTGACGCCTCGCCGCCGCAGCCCTTCTCCACCGCGTCACCTCATCGCTGCAGCCGCGTGCCGCCCCGTGCCAGATGCTGGTCGGCAACAACGCTTGCTACCATGGCGATGTCGCTTTGCTACACATGGCGGCAGCGCTTGCTACAATGGCGAATACGTTTTGCTACAAGAGGCAGCAATGTTTGCTACCATGGGTGTGGGACCTTGCTACAGGTGTCCAGCGAGGTCTCTTGCGGAAGTCTCCGACGAGGTCATTTTTTTCTATATTATCATTTTTTTGCTACCACCATTTTATGGTTTTGCTACAATAGTATACGAGGTCTTCCAACGAAGTCAGTTTTCCTATATTAGAACAAACTTTTTTGCTACGAAGTATCCGATGAGGTCTTCTTTTTGCTACATTGTTATACTTTTGTTGCTACCCGTGTCGTGTGGTTTTGCTACAATAGTGTAAAATTGCTGCTACGAGGTCTCCGACTAGGATTTTCCCGGTGAGTCTCCGGTGATATTTTTCGGCGAAGTCCGTTTTGCTATATAAGTACTTTTTTTTGCTACACGGTCTCCGACGAACTCTCCGGCGATGTCCAATCTATTTGTTTTTTCTGTAACGAACAGTTTTTTTGCTACATGTAGCAAAAACGAGTTTATAGCAAAATTGATACATTTTATAGCAAAAACGGGATTTTGACGGAAAAATAGGAAACATGTGGTTGGTTGGGGACCGGGGATGAAAACACAAATCCCCTGGGACGCCTAGTATCGCCAAGTGACAAGTGTTGCCTTTCGCGTTTTCTGCAATCTAAAGAATATTCAATAAATGTCTTGTGTTTAGTGGCGCAAAATTTCCGGCATTTTTCCTACACGATCTGAAATGTGTAACACGAGACTTCCATTTGTTAGGTGAAAGAATCATTGGGCCTTGTTAGCCTGTCGACTTTGGGCTTTTTTTTGTTTCTGTACAGCTATAGTCCTTTATTGGGCCTTGTTACCATGCACTGTTAATAAACATCTGATGTATGCTGGGTAACTGGAACTCACCGTCACCGAGGATCGCACCTAAATTCACTCAGTAGCTTCGGTACCTTACTTCAATGCTGGATGAACAAGAGAGCGACCTCCCAGTGGAAAAAGAGGTCGCGGGCAACAGTGACATCTAGTACTGCCTAACACCCACGCCGCGTGCAGCTAGCTTAGAATTGGCGTCCGCTGGTTTTGATGTTGGGATGCTGTTTCGGTCCCAGCCAGGCAATCACCAATATTCCATCCTTTGTGCGGCATCCAACGCGACGGCCGTGCCGCGGCAAGGAACATGTCTCGTGTCAACCAGAACTCATGCATTGCATTTGCACGGACGAGTCAACTAGCAATACAGTGTGGAACTGTGGATGGGACAAGTTAGCTGCCGCGCCGCCCGTCGGATACCAGATCCCACCAGCAGGCTTGCCACTCGCTTGTCACTAGGCACTAGGGTTGCAAGCAGGAGCCCCATAAACACAAAATCAACCCAGTGTTATTTTTATTTAAGATTGCTAGTACTCCTTTCATTATTAACCTAAAGTTTCTGCTCCTATGCTTCGAATCCATGTCAGGGCTAAAGATTAACTTCGACAAGAGCGAGATGATGACCCTTGGGTTCTCGGAGGAGGAGAGTCAGCGGATTGCTGATAACCTGAATTGTAAGTTGGCGGAGTTTCCCATTACTTATCTGGGGATGCCCATCAGGGATACTAGAGTTCTTATCAGGGACTTGGCCCCCTTGGTCACGAGGGTTCGTTCGAAGGCTGAGCCCTGGAGAGCGCGTCTCACGACTAAGGGGAGCAAGAAGGTTCTGATCAACTCATGTGTCTCGAGTCTGCCTATGTATCAGATGGGGTTGTACTTGCTGCCAGAAGAGACCCATGCCGACTTTGCTAAGGAGTTGTCTAGGTTTTTTTGGGCGGCGAGGGATGGCCACCAGAGATACCATATGGTCAAATAGGCGGACGTTTGCGCCCCCAAGTCCCTTGGGGGCATAGGGATTCTTGACTCTCACATCTTCAATGTGGCATTGATGCTCAAATGGGTCTGGCGCATCCTTAGGGATGACGGGGGGCTTTGGCTACAGCTCATCAAGGCCAAATACCTCCGGGGCCGACCCCTTTTGGCATGTGAGCGTCGGGAGGGCTCTCAATTTTGAAGAGTCATCCAGGATATTAAGCATTTCATTGGTTTGGGCATTTCCTTGGCCCCTGGCAATGGCCAGGGGGTGCGGTTTTGGCTGGATCCGTGGCTCCTGCATCTCCCCCTAGGGGTGCAGTTCCCCGCCCTTTTTGCCATTGCCTCCTCCCCCGCTTCCCTCGTTGTTGAGCCTTCCGCGAGGACCGCTGGAACATCTTGTTTCGCCGGTCCTTTTAGTGTGGCCGAGACGGAGGAGTTTGAGCGCCTTCTGGCGGCACTTCTGACCTCTCTGTAGGAGTTGGCGGGCTCGACTTCCTGGAGGCTGCATCCATCAGGGGAGTTCTCGGTGAGTTCTGCCTACCGGGCCCTTTTCCAGGGCCCGGAGTTGCGCTGGACTTCGACTCTTTGGAAAGCCCCCATCCCTCTTAGTCTTCGTATTTTCGTCTGGCAGCTACTCCGGGACCGCTTGCCCTCGGGCGTCGAGGTGGCCAAGCGCAATGGCTCGGGCAATGGCCTTTGTCCCCTATGTGGGACTCCGGAGACCTGTGCTCATATTCTGTTCTCCTGCACGGCGGCTTAGTTTTTGTGGTCTTTTGTCCGGGAGGCACTGGGACCTGCGTGGCAGGCGCAGGAGCTCGGAGAGTTCCTGCAGGCCCAGGCAAACAGGGCCGGAGGGGGCGCCGCCTCTTCTGGCTCGTGTTTGCAGCCATCCCCTGGACCCTGTGGAATATTAGAAATAAGATGGTGATTGAGAAGGTTTACCCTTCTCGTGTGTCTGACTCGATATTTGCTTTTCTTTCCTTCCTCTTGTTGGGGTTCGTAGCATGGAAAAAAAAATTCTACCGCATGCACACAAACAAGCCAAGATCTATCTACTAGATTGTAGCAACGAGTCGATTAGAGTACTCACCCTCGAAGATTCCAAAGCGGTTAACGAGAGCAGATTCTCGTGGGTGATGTAGTCGTACACTTGCCGATCTCAATATCATGTAGACGATCCTTCCGGCGCTGCGTTCCGGCAGCGCTTCCGCGGTCGGTCACACGTTCAGTACTCGATGAAGACCTTTCTATCCCTTGTTCCAGCAGACAGCAGAGGTTGTAGTTCTCCCCTCGCGATTCCGGCAGCACGATGGCGTGGTGTCGGGAGTAGAGGGAAAATCATGCAGGGCTTCGCCTAAGCCGGAGCAGGTTATGGTGGATTTAGGGTTTCCGGCGATCTAGGTTTAGAGGGCAGGAGAGGAGGAGGTGGAGTCGATGGCGGCTAGGGTGATGGCGATGATCCAGCAACGGTGCGAGGCGGCGGCGCTGGGGGCGGCGACAGCATGGCTTGGTGGGGAGGGCTGGTTGTGTGGTCTTTGGGGCAGCCACTCCCCTCTATTTATGAGAGGGAGGGCAGCTTGGGAGAGGGGAGTTTGAATCCTTCCCCAACTCCCTATTCTTGTTGGAGGGGAAGAAGGATTCTTTCCTTTTTCCACTAGGAAACCATTGTTCTAGTTTGACTTTTCAAACCTGCCTTTTGACTTGCAATTTGGAGCTTAATTCCTCTCTTGCAAATGCCCAACCAAGTGACCTAGGACATGATCCAATCATTCCACTTACCATGACACATTCATGAACCATTCCCCTTTCGGTCCGGTGAACCTTCTAGACCCTTCTAGAACCTCTTCGATGAAATTATCGGAATCATTCCTGAACTCCGGAATTGGACTTTCCTTATATGAATCTTATTCTCCGGACCATTCCGGATTTCCTCGTGATATCCCGGATCCCATCCGATACTCCGAACAACATTCGGTATCCCTACTTACATTCCATATCTACTAAACAACATCGAATCCTTAAGTGTGTCTCCCTACGGTTCGTGAATTATGCAGACATGACCGAGACACTTCTCCGATCAATAACCAAAAGAGGAATCTGGAAATTCATATGGCTCCCACATATTTCTATGATTACTTTGCGATCGAATGAACCACTTACATACGATACCAATTTCCCTTTGTCTCGCGATAGTTTACTTATCCGAGGTTTGATCGTCGGTATCTCTGCATACCTAGTTCAACCTCGTTGCCGATAAGTACTCTTTTCTCGTTCCCGTGATATGTGATCCCTTGTGAGCCAGTCACATGCTTTCAAGCTAATTGGATGACATTCCACCAAGAGGGCCCAGAGTATATCTATCCGTTATATGGATGGAAAAATCCCACTCTTGATCCATGTTCCTCAACACATACTTTCTGAACACTCAATGCCACCTTTATAGCCACCCAGTTACGGTGTGGGTGATTAGCATGATCTCATGGTCGAAGGAATTAGGTTACTATGTATCAGAAAGCTTATAGCAAACAAGCTATTAAAATGACTTGATCTTTATGCTACGCTTATCTATCGGAGTATGTCCATCATACCATTCTCCTAATGATATGATCTTGTTGTTAATAACATCTCAATGTTCATGATCAGGAAACCACGATCGTCTATTAACCAACAAGCTAGTATTACAAAGAGGCTTTACCAGGGACTCTAATTTAGTTTACAAATCACACAAGTATTAATGTTTCCGGTTAATACTATTATAGAATGAATGTAAACATTTATCATAAACACAAAGATATAATAATAAATACTTTTATTATTGCCTCTAGGGCATATCTCCAACACCTTGGCTTTATACTCCCGGATATTAGCTATCGCCTCCACAACAGCAACATGATATACTGCTAAATGACTCCTACCTTCACCTATAGGTAGATCGTGAAATAATCCAAGCTCCTCAGGAAGTTGGATACTCAAATGATACTTGGATAATATCCGACCATCATAATAGGTTATGGTATTCACCAAAATTCTAGTAGGACAATTAAAAATATTTAAGAGTTGACGAAGCTGATCCGTGAATGATCCTTCATAGTCATCGAGAGTCTCCTATTTCCTTACCAAAGTTTGTTTTGGAAACTTTGGTGCCATAACTCTGTATATCAAAAATATTTTTATTAGTAACCAATAATATATTGCATCATAACAAAGAATTATTGCACTAAAACATATAACAGAATATTCTCATTTGAATACCCATTATACTTTTTTAGAGAATTCTTTATCGTTGCTAAACTCTCCTACAGGTAATACCCTTTACTAGGTTTCCAACCTAAGGTCAAAGCAATTTTATCTGATACCAACTGCGGTGACCCAGCATACCACTGCATGTGTAGTACACTATAGTCGTTGATATGACATCCACAGAACACCGTTCCATAAATATCACATCCCTCAGAGTGGTACAACAGAAACATTGCGGGTCCAAATTACAAACATACACACATTATTATTATTACAATACCAGAAGTTCAAGACTTCAAAAGATTCAACTTACAAACCAAATTATAAAGTGTTTCATCGGAATATTTAAAGTGACGATTTAAACTCCAAATTATGCTCAACAACTTATTGCTATTTATTGTTTATGTTGCTCGGCTCAATTGGCTCCTAGTACTATGGTAATTATTCTGACTCCTGGTGCTCTCCTCCGTAGACAACATCGTAGTCCACTCCTTCCACGACACCGTACATATTGGGCTCTTCATAGAAGACCTCCTCTTGACTCTCAACTGTATACATTGGGGTTTCTTCGGGATCCTCAGAGTCTAAGCAGGGGATCAAAGGAAAATGTGAGTAACAGCGTTACCCAGCAAATTCATTATATGAAAGGTGGGATTTTGATGCTCTATCTACCACCTCAGACTATAAGTCCTTGGCACTATGCAGTTTTCGTAAATCTTTCTACAAAGATTGATTTTATTATGAAAATCTATGACCATCAGCCTTCACAGGTTGACCAGAACTTTCATGGAGTTCCTTTCCTGCCGCTTCCATAGCTCCTTCCCGAAACAGGGAGTAACAAGTTACAATTCTTACACACTGCAGAGATGCGTTACTTTACCCATGAGAGATCAACTCCTTGTTGCACAACCGAGCGTACTTTCTCGTCCACAATTCCATGATGTGGGGCCCAGTAGTTTGTCCAAGCCAATCACTGCCCTCTCCGCGACCCCACATGTCTTCATGATCCTTTGGGGCTGGCTCACCTCCGTTAAGCCCCCTTCCGGGCAGGCTAAAACCCTGATGAGTTTCCAAAGACTCTATGACCTGGTGATGTCCTGGCAAGTGCCATATCAAATGGACTATACCACTAAAAACCACTCATAGATAATCTAGACACCAAAAGTGTGGGGCATAAGGGTGCCCACCCATATGTTGGATCCACACAAGGAATCACAACATCACGTTAAGGTCTTCTTGCCTCCGTACGAGACGAAAAGGATACAACTGACTTCTCCGTCCCATTCCAAATCTCATGGCTAATGCGTTATATACGGCGCTAGAATCAATGATGTCATGGGTTGTTATGTTCCTAGTTGATTATCATTGTTGCAGATAGAAACTTAAGTTCTATTGCTCCTTTTTATCATCACTTAGGATGATATCAACAATTTATTTATTTGAGAAAATAATATTTCTTTCCTTGAAACATAGATGATAACACACAATTTGCAAATACTTTGATAAAGACTCTTCAAAGGACATGAGCAAGTGATGGACTTGCCTTGTGATTGCAAGGTAGTGAAGTCGGATGCTTGCACCGGACCTTGAGCTTCTATGTCTATAAAACATCATTATTGCCCGGTAAGGACGATATTTAAAGAGGCAAAATGAATATGCATAGTAATGCAATGCATTATTTATCATTGATTTTCTTTATGTGTTTTACCCATCATTTTAGTTACAAGAATTCCTTTAAGAATAAAGGATTCTATGTTAAGAATAATATTTATATTGTTGAATATTATATTTTCCATTAAATAAGATAATAAATTATTAAAATGTAATATAAATTCCTATATTTATTTAATAATTCTTTTAAGGATTAATATTTAAATAAAAGAATTTCATTTTATGACCTAAAACATTTATTTGGCATTTTTCTTAAACATTAGAATAATAATATATAATAAAAGTGATTTTTATTTATTTTTATCTTCATTATTTAATTTATAAAATTCCATAAAGCATAATTATTTTATAAAATTCTTGACCAAAAATTATATATATCACTATTTATTTCTTAAGTTAATTAAATAGGTTTGATTATTATGAATCCAAAAATACTTTATTTATAATTTTGGATTTTTATTTTATTTTCTAGAATTTATTAAAGTTTAGGGATATTTTGGTCTTTTATTAATCATTTAAAACTTCTTTTAAGTCTTTGGGCTGATTCAATTGGGCTTATTGGGCTGATTTGGCCCAAGTGGCCTTGACTAAAAGGACACCCCGAAGGGGTCCTAGCCCTACCGACCCATTCCCTCAGTTCCTCTCTCTCTCGTCCTCATCTCCTCTCCTCCTCGACCCCGTGGGGTGCTGGCGCCGCCGCTGCCATGCGATACCTGTCGCCGTGGCCCTTCCTGACCGCTGCCATGGTGCAGGGCGAGGTTGTTGACTATGCTTGTTCATATCCTCTGCTTCAATTTGATTATGGAGCCCTCCTATGGACAGGCTAGCCCCCTTCCCGAACCCTAGGGTTTGGGGATGGGGCTGTTACCGCCGCCGCTGACCCTCCTGCCTTGGTATGCGGTGTTCGTGTGCTGCTGTGGCTGCCGCCGTGGATGGTGCGGGTTGCAGCGCCCCCTGGGGTTCTCCCCGTGCTGCCACGAGCTCGTCGGCCCCTCTGCTTCCTCTTCAATTCGTCAGCGAGGACCTCTGGTGAGTTGTGCTTCTGTGAACCCTAGTGCATCTAGATACCTCGAGTTCCACTGTGTGTGTCTAGTGGCCAATCTGTATTCTATGTTTGTACTGATACTAGGGTTCATCTCTGGTGCGTATGTGATGATGCTATGGTCTGATATTGATGCTTGGTGAGAATTTATGTTCTCAGCACTTTAGTGTCTACTGTCATCCTTTGATTATATGATGTTGTGTTTGTTGGTCTGAGGCTAATGTTGGATCTGATGCTAATGGTTCATCATATGTTCGTATTACATAGTGTTAACTCTGGTTGAGTATATGGTGACTTAGTGTATTCATTTGTTGTCAGTATCTTGATACTGACAGTAACCTTGTCAGTGATGATTCACTGCACAAGTTTTTGTTGGCTTGCCTGTTTATCCTTAGTTTGAATTTTATCCAATAGAGTCTGATGATTCTATGAAAATGAATAGATATATATGGTATGATCTCTGAGTCTGGTCTCAGGGAAGTGATATGTTTTGATTTTCTAGTTGATTTATAAGACTAGACTGTCTGGTTGTCTTAGTAGTAAGATTAGTGCTTTTGAAACCTTCTTAGAATGGTACACAAGTGGATCTTGTTTCTGGCTTCACTAATGGTCACTACTGGAACTTGATAGATGCTTATTAATCTGTTGGAAATCTTATTGTTTGATCATGCCTATGATGCTGGTCTGAGGCTCTAGGATCTAGGGTCCTAGTTGGTTTAAGTGAATGGATTTGTTTATAAATTATAAGATCTGAGGTGCTACTCTTTCTGGGAGATGTGCCCTGATCTTGTAAGAACAAATGATAGATTATAGAATTTGCATGTGCTAACACCAAATCTGTGAGGCTGGTCTAAGAATTTGGTGCTTTTGCTAGGTTTGATTTCTGATCTTTATACTCAAAACCTCTAGGATAGATTCACCCCACTAGGGTGATCATTGAGAGGTTGTTTAATGAAACAACACATGTTTCTATCTGGATAAGATGAATAGATCATGTGGTGGTTTTATGACACTCACCACAAAAATTGATGATTGTTGTGGTTGGTGGTGATGTTGGTGTTGCTGGTTGGATCCTGTCCTTCACCTCCTGATGTTGTTCTTGTTTCCCTTGGTTCCTGTGCTTGGCCTTGATCTAGCGTGATCCTCCTAGCTCCTGTGGCTTGGCCTTGTTGTCCACACGATTCTTCCCCCTCCTTATGTCACCATCTGGTGATGTTTGGTTTGATCAAGTGTGGAGTTTTTCTTGCTGGTTTTGCTGGGATATGGCTAAGCTGCTGGTTCTGGTGTGGTATGAGCAATGGAGTGGTGCACTTGTCCTTGCCCACGGCTGTGCTTGGATCTTTTACTTGTGGAAGCAGTTGTGGCTGTATCGACAGCACATCCATGCATTTTGGTGTGTGAGCTACTTGTGTGTCTGCTGCATAGTTGTGGATATGCTCAATGAGGTGTTCTACCTTTTAGCTGGTTACTAATAACCTGTCTGGTGAAACTTGCCCCTCTTACTGATTGGAATCATTTGACTTATGGCTTATTTGATATGAAAGATTTGATTCTTTCATATTGGTGAAACTTGCCCCTAAAAGATTTACTGAATGATGTAAAATGGAGCAGTGCATCTCACTGCTCTCTACTGAGAGTAAAATTTAATAACTAATCCTATATTTTTCTTTTTGTTTATTCTTTGTTTTGTAGGTACGTACAAGATTTGAAGATTCTAGAGTAGTGTAGGTTTTCTTTAAGACAGATGTAATTCTTTGTAATGTTTATTATTCTTTTGTAAGGAATTTTGTAATAGTTCTTAATATGTAAATATTCCTCTTCTTTTTGTAATTTTATTACTGTAAAGATTCTTTATTGAGTTTATGAGTTAATTTTTTTAACTTATTAATGAAATGAATATATGAAATAAATATTCATTAGTTTGATTACAATTCTTATTTAGAGTTTCTATTTACTATATATTGTTTCTTAATTAAATAATATTACTAAATCATAACTCTATTATTTTAGAATATAATTTCAAATATTAAGTTTGAATTCAAATTCCTTCCCCCAAAACACACTAATTCATAAAGATCATGTCAAAGTTTATAACGATCATTCTCCAAAGCTATTCCTAAACTTAAAGAGTGAAAGAAACTTTGATCACTTTAAGTTTTTTATTTAGCGAAAAATTTACCCACATTTTGCAGATGAATGCATGCATATGCACAAATTCCTAAATCTACCCTTAGTTTGTTCCTAAATGCTAGGATGTTACAGACTTTCCCCCTTAAATTAAACTTTGTCCCGAAGTTGCTGAAGTGTACCTGAACAATTCTGGATAGGTCTGTGGCGCCCCGCAAAACCACTACTAGAAAATCGCATATTAAATAAAACTTTGTGCATCATCATGGCATCATGCATCTTTGGCTCTCAGAATATTTTAGCTAAAAACTATTTTGTCTGATACAATACCTCTTCTCTTATTTCAAAAACAAGTCTTATAATTATCTGTTAAATTAATTGCCTAAGAACTATTTGCTAAAAAGATTTAAAACAAAACAAATAGAATATTTTATAAATAAATAGTAAACCTAAATCTAGACCTAAACTGGTCAGGCCCAAAAGGCCCAACCGGTTGGAACAAACCCTAAACCTAGATCCCCTCTACCCAAACCCTAATCCCCAGATCCCATTCCCTCACCCCACCCTACCTAATCCCCATTGCCGCCGCCACCCCCTGGACACCCCCTGGACCCGGCTCCTCTCCCTGGCCCACTCCCCGACAACCTCCCCTGTCGCTCCTCTCGCCTCCACGCACGCGTGACCCCGTCCCTATCACCAACCCCATCGACCGCCTCTCTCCTCCTTCCTCCCGATCCCGCCGCCAAGGCTCCCGCCTCGCTGGCCGCTTGACACCCCCTTCCTCGCCATCTCCCTGGCCCCTGCCGCCTCCTTCCTAGGCCCTGCAGCACGCCGTGTCGCCAAGCCACCGTCGCCGCGGGACCCTACCGCCTCTGCCCGACCTCCTCGTCGCCGGCCCGCGCCTCCTCGTCGCCGGTCGCCCCCACCGCGCCCGGCGCCCTTCCGCCCTCCTCGCCTCCGTCGGCCCCGTCCTCTCCACGCGTGGCCTCCTCGCCCGCGACCCCTCCGTCCGGCCTGCAGCCGCCTCACCCCGAGCCCCTCCCTCGTCTCCACCATGGCCGCGTCGGGCGTGCCGCGACCCCTCCGTCCGGCCTGCAGCCGCCTCACCCCGACCCTCTTGCCGCGGACACCACCAGGGTCGCCCCTTCTCCGCGGGCGCCGTCCTCCTTCCGCCCTTGCCTCACCTCCTCCTTGCGCCGGCCGTCCTCCACCGCCTGCGTCCTGCTGTCTTCGCCCCTGCCTCTGTCCTCTAGCCAGCGTCCAGCTCTGGTCACCGATACGTCTCCTGCGACCTTGCCGTGGCCTCCCATAGCAAGTACACCAAGGGGATATGCTCTCGAAGTCTCCCTGCAGCAGTGTTTATCGAAGATGCTGTTGCTCGGCGTGTTGACCATCTCTTTAGTCACAAGTGGTTATCCACGATTTTGATCGTTGGTGTACTGTTGTGTTTTTGACACTATGATCGCGTGAAGCACGACAAGTTCTTCAGAACATCTCGGTGAACTCTGAAGACCACGACTTCAAATCCAAGTCCTTTAGTGTCCACCGGCGTCGAGAACCGAGCCCGACACCGACAATCAAGCCCCGAAGCCCCAAGTTCCCCATCGATGACCAAGCCGGAACCTCAAGTGTGTCGATAGGGAGCCGAAGATCCCCGGACACTGGACGTCAAGACCACGGAGCACCGAGAATGCCTTCATGGGAGACGCCAAGAACTGTTCCCGGAACCGAGACCGATCCGGAGCGCCCAGGGCCTTCTTGTTGACAAGACCACCCGGTGCCGACACTTCCCATGATCGTCATCGACAACCGAACCCGGCGCCGCTCCAAGATCTCCTTCCCGGAGTTGATGACCCGAAGGCCGCCAAGATCGCCACGGAACGGCAAGCTCTCCATCCCGGATACGCCAAGTTCTTCGTCCTGAACGCCAAGACCGACCTGATACGCGGGCCCGACAAGATCGACACCGACCAGGGCGAGTCCAATGCGCCCCGACGCCACACCAAGTCCTTCTTCTCGGAACGCCAAGCTCTTCCTCTTGTATCCAACCTTCGAATACCGATCCCGTCGAACCCCGAACCCTGAGACCCGACCCCGAACCCCTCGGAACCCCAAGATCTGCCGAAACCAGATGTGTGATGCTTTTCCAAGCTCCGTATTTTTATAATATATGATATAAACTTGTTGCATTAAATCATTCATCTCGCATGCATATTTGTGTGTGGTTTGGGGGCCTTATGCCGATTCACCTCATAATTAAATATGGAGTCCATATGCGGGATATCTTGTCTTATTCCGGACTCCATTTAAATTGGTGTAGCGAACCGGTGCTATCTTTTGTCATGTTAAGACAACATTTAAAATGCAGGGTAGCTAAATAACTTGAACCATCTAAATATTTGTCGGAATCCCGGTTCCATTTAATATTGCCTAATCGCATCGCATCTTTGCCATGTCATACATCATACATGCATCATGCCCGATCTTTTGCCGTAGTATTAAATAGTGCATCCGGTGTTTGTGCTAGTGTTTTGCTTCTTCACGGACTAGGCCGATGAGTTGATGCGAGTGTCGACCTGATTCCGGTGAATCTTTGGCAATGTTTTCAGGCGAGCACCTTCCCCTTTCTACCTATCTTACTTTTATAGTACTTATTCCCTCCTGTTGATCTATTGCTATCCGTGTTGCGTTGCTCTAGTTTTCGTACCCGTGATATCCCTTGCAGCCTTATATTGCCTTGGACACCTCCTATTACCTGTTGTTGGTAGATAGTTGGACCTGCGCGTCGTAGTCGCTAGCTCAAGTGCTGTTGCGTGTCGTCAAGTACCACAGTTGTTGGAGTATTGCCGTGTGTTTATTTTTGGAGAGGATCATAACTTTAATTATTGTTTAATAACTAAAATTGAAGTAGGTAAATGCAGAGGCACAGGTGGGCAATAGATGTTATTTGGTTGTTCACCGTCCACTTGTGTCCCGTAGGACCCCAAGTACTTGATACCTGTTCCTTGAATATTCGCGCTATCAACATCCGGGAGGATTATGGGACCCCCCCTGAGCCAGAGCTTGATTCATTCTTATTTCTTGGGGCCACAAACTAGTTTGAGGTTTTATTTACTATCCTGTACTTATGCCATGCTTTAGTGCTTTATTTACGATTGTGCGAGGAGCACCGTACTGTTTAGGATCGTGACCCATTTTTGCGGTATCGACAAGCCCAGTCACACTTTCGGGTTCCCAGTCGTTTACAGCCGGCCCCACAAACCTTGAGTCCGTCTCGAAGTCAGCTAACTTTGTTGCGGGTATACTTAATGGGGTGGCCCCCTGAAATATTTCTGAATCTGGTGATTGCTTTGTCGTGAAGGCCTCGTTGGGTTTTGATTTGGTTTTTCCGAGGTTGATCGAGTGTGTGTTGCTATTTGTGCACCCCTGCAGGGTAAAACTTTCTGAAATCCGTGTCCGCGGTTATGGACGACTTGGAGCACAGTATCTCGATCATAGACAACTATAACTAAAGTAGTGCTATAAATTTGACTTTATAATGACTAGTAATCAGCTTCACTATAATGGAATGGCTAAATAAAACTGCCAACAATTGCTTGATTGGGTTGTCGCTTGCTACCATTGTACCTGACTAGTAAGTATTGCAACTATAACGGAATGGCTAAATAAAAGTACCAACAACTGCTGGGTTTTGGGGATATCTCATGCTTATTGTATCTGACTAGTAAGTGTTGCAACTACAACGGAATGGTTAACTAAAAGTGCCCACTGCTTATTATATCAGGATGACTATCTATACCTAACTAGTAATTGCCGCAACTATAACGGAATGAATAAAATTGCCAACGGTGTGAGTTCCTCGGTTGACTTCCTCGTTTGGTTTCGAGGAGGAAACACCAGGATGGGTATGTTTGGTGGTAGTATCAGGTTGGTTCCGAATAGGCTTTTCTTACCCCCCTCTGATAGCCGACAGTTGTATCGAGTCTCTATAGGTTGTTTAGTGCATGCTGCGCTGCCGCTGCAGTACACCATACCTATGTAGGCGAGGACCGCCGAATTCTAGCCTCGCCGTACTGGCCTCAGTACTGACCGCTCTCTCTTTTTCCTTTGCCCTTTGTCGGCACCCCTTTTGTCTAAGCAGGTTTTGAGATCGACGTCGTTAGCAGGGTTACCCTTCCGGCTTGGCCTAGGCAGGGTTATGGATGCCATTGGTTATTCTTCAGGGCTCTTAGCCCCATTTGCATCTTGTCCGTAGTCGGACGCTCTATCATTTTCAAGGTGATTTGGATCTTTGTATATTATATCTGTATTCTTGACTCATTGAGTCGCTGTTGTATATATCTGTTCTGTGGGTCCCATCGAGGACTGTTGTGTAATGTTATTACTTCGTTTTCCACCCAAACGAAAGTGCCTGGTGGGCACCTTTGAATCGTTTCTATGCGGGTTTGGCGGGAAGCGCTGAAACTTGCATAGGGTCGATTCTGAGGGTGTTACAAGGTCCGTCTTAAATCATTTTTTTCTCCCATGTAGCTTCTCTCTCGGGATGATGTTCCCACTGTACCTTGCAGTACTTGATTGCACTATTCCTCAACCTTTTCTAGTTTTGTTCAAGAATTTTACAAGGTTTTTCAACATAAGTCAGGTCTGCTTGTAACTCTATCTCTTGATGTGTAATTTCATTATCAGGAACTTTAAGACATTTCTGGAGTTGTGACACATGGAAAACATTATGAACTTGAGCCAATCTTGATGGTAACTCTAAAGCATAAGCTTGGTCCTGTTCTGACTCAGTACTTTGAATGGTCCTATATATTTTGGACTTAGTTTTCCTTTAACTCAGAACCTCTTAACTCCTTTCATTGGGCTTACTTTGAGATATACCATGTCTTGTACCTCAGGATGACATAATCTTCGACTTAGATCAGCATAACTTTTCTGTCTACTTTGGGCTATCTTCAATCTATCCTTGATTATATCAATGATATCTTGCCTTTCTTTGATATAGTCGGGCACAAATTCTTTGCTACTCCCAGGCTCATACCAACATATTGGTGATCTACATTTCCTTCCATAAAGTACTTGATATGGAGTTGCCTTCAGACTACTCTGATAGTTGTTATTGTAGGAAAATTCTGCCAATGGTAAATAATCTTTCCACGAACCTCCAAAATCTAATGCATAAACCCTAAGCATGTCTTCTAGTATTTGATTTGTTCTTTCAGTTTGAACCCCTGTCTCTGGATGATAAGTTGTGCTAAAATCTAATTTTGAACCAAGTGCTTCATGTAGTTGCTTCCAAAATGCCAAAGTAAACACTGATCCTCTATCAGTTATGATCTTCTTAGGCACTCCATGTTTACTTACTATCTCCTTAATGTAAACTTTTACTAAATTCTCGGCATTGTCCTTCTGATTTACCGGAATAAAATGTGCACTTTTAGTGAGTATATCAACAATTACCCATATCATATCCTTCCGTTTAGGTGTCATGGGAAATCCTGTGATGAAGTCCATACCAATTTCCTCCCATTTCCATTCGGGAATTTCCAAAGGTTGCAGTGGTCCTGCTGGACTTTGATGTTCAGCTTTTACCCATTGGCAAGTATGGCATTCTAACACATATTTTGCAATATCTCTTTTCATGTTATTCCACCAAAATAATTCTTTCAAATCCATGTACATCTTAGTACTTCCTGGATGAATGGAATATGGTGTCTTATGTGCCTCTTGGAGTATCACTTTACGAACCTCAGGCACATCTGGAACACAAAGACGATCTTGGAACCATAAAGACTCATAATCTCCTAAGCGAAAAACTGATGTTTGTCCTTGAGATATCCTTCGAATTTCCTTAGCAATAAAAGGATCTTCTGCTTGATGCCTAAAAATTTTCTGCTTAAGATCACTATTCTGTTCTGCAACTACCTGCATAGTAGCTAATCCTCCCAGTCTCTGTTCTTATAAATTGAACCTCTAACCTTTACAAATCCATCTATAACTCTTTTGGTAGCTCCCTATTGCTTGGCTGAATATCGGTACTTTTACGACTTAATGCATCTGCTACAATATTTGCTTTTCCAGGGGTATAGTTGATTTTTAAATCATAATCTTTGATTAGCTCTAACCAAGCTTCTGTCTCATATTCAATTCCTTTTGAGTGAAGAAATATTTGAGACTTTTATGGTCAGTGTATAACTCACATATGTCTCCATAAAGAAAATGCCTCCATCCTTTTAGAGCAAAAACTAGTGCTGTTAATTCCAAATCTTGAGTTGGATAATTGATTTCATGTGGTTTCAGTTGTCTTGATCCATAAGCAATGACTTTACGATCTTGCATTAACACACAACCTAAGCCTTCTTTAGATGCATCATAGTATACTATAAAATCTTTCCCTGTTTCTGGAACTGCTAAAATTGGAGCGATAGTTAATCTTGTCTTTAACTCCTGAAAAATGGCTTCACACTTCTCATCCTAGATGAATGGTGTATTCTTCCTTAACAATTTGGTCATTTTCCAGCTATCTTGGAGAAACCTTCAATGAACCTCCGATAATAACCAGCCATTCCCAAGAAACCTCTATTTTTTTCACATTGGTTGGTGCAGTCCATTCTAATACTGATTGAAACTTGGATGGATTTACAACAATTCCATCTTTACCGATCACATGACCGAGGAATTCTACCTCATCTAACCAGAATTCACACTTGCTGAACTTAGCATAAAGCTTATGTTCTCTTAGGATCTACAATGCTATTCTCAAATGATCAGCATGCTCTTCCTTATCCTTGGAATATATCAGAATATCTTCAATAAAGACTATGACAAACTTGTACAAGTATGGCATGAAAATTTTGTTCATCAGATTCATGAATATTGCCGGTTCATTGGTCTGACCAAACGGTACGACAAGATACTCATGGTGTCCATACCTTGAGACAAATGCGGTCTTTGGAACATCTTCTGGTTTGATTTTTATCTGATGGTATCCGGTTCTTAGATCAATCTTGGAAAATACTCCAGCTCCTTTAACTTGATCAAACAGATCCTGGATTCTATGTAAAGGATACTTATTCTTGATGGTAACATTATTGAGATTTCTATAGTCTCCACACATTCTTCTCCATCCATATCTTTTATCCACAAAAATTACTGGTGTTCCCCATGGAGACACACTTTCTTGAATAAATCCTTTTCTAGCTAACTCATCAATTTGATCTTCGAGTTCTTTTAATTCTTTTGGACCCATCTTGTATGGTTCTTGAGCTATTGGTGTTGTTCCCGGAATTAGATCAATATTGAACTCTATCTCCCGATATGGTGGCATTCCTGGTAGCTCTGCTGGAAAAACATCTGGAAACTCATTTACTACAGGAATATATTCCAACTCGACCTCGTTCATTGAGTTCAACTGAAGATCCACCATGATATGATTGTGCTTATCTGCTTGATAAACTATCCTTGCTCCACTTGGAGTTTTGATTGAGACAATTTTATCCTCACAATTAATCTGGGCTCCATGTTCAGTCATACAATCCATACCCAACACTACTACAATTCCCTTCAAAGGAATCACATAAAGGTCCGCAAAGTAGGTACAACCACAGATCGAGAGAACTTGATCTTGTTTAATGTGGCGTACAACTACATTTCCCCCTGCCGTCACTACGGTCATAGGGTTTCTAACGTTGCCCTTCTAATCCCAAATTTTTCACAGAATTCTTCAGAAATGAATGAAGTAGTTGCACCAGTATCAAATAGAACTTTGCCAGGATTGGTAAGAATATTGAGCGTACCTATCACTTCATGCTCTGAGTTATCCACCTCCTCTAAGGTTGTGCAATTCAGCTTCCCGGTAGGTCTGTTCCTCTTGCCACTGTTGTTCTTGGCAAAACTTCCTCCTTTATTGGTTTGCCCATTGACTCCACTAGTTTATCCTCCAGCTTTAACAGGCCAACCACCTTGGGGTTTGATCGAACAATTTGGCTTTATGTGACCCCTCTGGCCACAAGCATGGCACACTATTACTGGTTTCTGGCAATCCCTGCTCATATGTTCTGGAAGTTTACAATTATGGCATATAATATTCCTTCTGGTTGGATTTGCACTCCGGTTGGAATTGTTACTATTATAATGTCTATTCCTTGGCTTGAATTCCAGATTGTACTTGGGTTTACTTGCATGTATCCTCTTAGTTTCCTTCTTAGCTCTCTTCCTTCTATCCTCTTGGAAATTCTTGTAGTCATCTTCAAAAGTGATAGATGCATCGAGTAACTATGTTTGTTTATTTGCCAACCTCAACTGCATCCTTACAAATGGATTTAACCCTCGTAGAAAGCGCTTCTTCCTCCTTTCTTTAGTATTGACTTCTTCCTCTGCATAACGAGATAGTTGGCTAAACTCCCGAATATACTTCATGACACTAGTATATCCTTGCTGAATCTCCTCAAATTCTCTCTGCTTGAACTCCATAACACTCTCCAGAACATGATACTCATGGAACCTCTGCTTGAACTCTTCCCAAGTGTACTCCCTTCCCAGCTAATGCATGGCTAACTGATTTTCCCAAAATGATGCCGCAGGTCCTGTCAGAATATGAGTTGCATACCACAGTTTTTCCTCATCATTACAACCTACAGTTTTCAGTTTTCTTTCTGTATCTGCTAGCCAATCTTCTGCATCCATTGGTTCAGGAGCTGATGCAAAAGGTAACGGCCTTGCATTCTAGAAGTCAGAAAGACTCACTCCTCCACCTTCAAGTGCTTTCTGGTTTCTAGCTCGTCCCAAAAACTCTTCCATGAACTTGTTCTGAATTTCTTGAATCATTTGCATATACTGCATAAAGTTCTGCTCCATTAACGGCCTCATTGGTGGTGGTGGTGGTAATGTTCCCTGATTTCCTGCATCTGCATCGGCCTTCTCCTTGGCCTCACGTTCCATTCGCTGTTTCTTAGATTCAGTTTCTACACCCGTGTCCATGACCCCCTAGTCTTGCAATATAAAGCTAATACTCATAATTACATCATGCACATGTGTTCTGAGCTTGACTTTACGCACAGAACTAGTCACACAATGAAAATCCAAAAAAAAATCCAAATATGCATTTCACATATTATACATTACAAGCCTCATAACAAAATACAGAGTCATCATACTTGTACCATATAGGTACAATAACGACTTAACAACACTTCCTTATTTATCTATCTACATAATTTTCTCGGATTACAATACGCAATACACGATACTTCCTAATAAGCCGCCTGCTTCTAGTATCCACGATGCTCATCATACATGCCTGAAGTCCAACCGTGATGACATGACGTCCGTCGCACAGTTTGTGGAACAAATGGCCTTCTAGAAGGAACATACTCAGTATCTGAAGTGTCAGGACTTGAGTCATTACTTAACCTGAGCGCATTGACTCCCTGCAGCTCAACTGAAAAGTCTTCAGAAACATGTTCAACATTATCACCCACTTGTATCTCCTGAGCTTCATTCCTTGAGTTGTCAACAGAATACGCAGATTCTGCTGCTCCCCAGGTGCTCTGTTGGGAAAGATAGTTAAACACCGGATAATGTATATTCCCTAGGTTTTGAGAAGATGTTGATGACTCAAACACTCTCTCCTCAGGATCTTCTTCTTCATCCTGATCATCTATGAATATGGTATTTCTACTACTGCTACTAGGATTGTTTATTGCACCCATCCAACTGGATTTTCCAACATTTCTGTCAGACCAATCTATGGACATCTGATTTCCTTGGGATCCTTCAAATGATCCCATTCTCCAACCATCAGAATTCTCGATAGGAAGTTCTGAATCAGAGCCTTCCTCTAAACCCTGTGGTACATCATACCTCATATTTAAAGTAGTATCATAGATAGGTTCAGGTCTGGGTGAATAAGGATATGGTGTAAAAGATTCGGGATATATGGGTATTGTAACATCCCAAAAATACTAAACTTGGATCATCAAACTCTAATCATCAAATTTAGGGTTAACAAAAACTTTTCTAATTAAAAATATGAAAGCATTCATATGTGTGTGTATTGAAATTTGGATTCTTTTGAATTGCCATGATTATGTGTTTCTTTGCTTGTAAAATGATTCTTAGGTGAAATAAACATCATCTAAACAATCCCCAAACTTTTCCCAAAGACAAACAAATCAAAACAAACAAATTAAGTGAATGGTCACTTTGGCCAATTTAACTCCCATGCCTACTTTGGCTATCTCTAACTTTCAGAGCTTAATAGAAACATGTATGGATCTTTGCACCCCTTGATAGTACTCATAACAAGGTATCAAGGCCCACCTTGTGATCATCCAAAAACATTTGAATGCATAGTTTAAATGACAGTTCAAAATTGAATCTATTTCATATGGGAAGATCCCACTTTTTCAAAAACCACTCAAACCAACTCAATTTTCAAAACCCAAGAATCCACAGACTCCCCAGTACATGCCTAGCACACCCACCAAAAACCTTTTAAAAATTCAAAACTTAAGTTCATGCGGCCATTTCATCAAACAAGTTGTAGATGCAAATCAAACAAAATCAAAACACTATTTTGAGCAGTGTTCTGAGCCAACCTTGTTCCCTCTCTGGTTACACTAGCCTCAGTAGATCATCTAGCAAACTTAACTAAGCTCTAGCACCACTGTAAACTCGCCAATGTCATCAATGGTGAACAGGCCGAGAGCACCCATGTCACCCCAGTGTAGACAACAAGCTAGGAGAAGAACTAGTCGTGCCAACCTTGTCTGGGAGGTAGCCCATGCCTCACTGCCCCCTCTCGACCAGCCCTAGCTCAAAGACAACGCCCAGAACCGCCAGGAACGCCGCTCCCGTGCCGCCGTCGACCATGCCGACGTGCACCGCAGAGCACGCGCCGTTCCCACACAACCCGACCACCTCGAGCCCTCGCCGCCTGCCAGCATGCTCCCCACCGTCCCAGGAGACCGCCAGACATGCCCATTTCATCGCCCGTGCCCCGTAGCCACTGCTCGCCATAGAGTTCGCCGCCTCTGCCTCACAGAGCACCGCACGTTCCCGACCGTTTGCCACCGCCCCTACACGCGCATTTAAACCATGGAGCATCGCGAGGAGACCGTGTAAGATCCCTCCTTTGTAAAGGAAAAGGATCCCTGTGATTGCTATGCTAGTCCCTGGATCAATAGCTAGCATCCACAGTTAAGATGTAATATCAAGAAACAAAGGTCATATTACAACTTTATAACCAGGAATAAAATAATTTATTACATCTTTCATAGCTCATTTGGCTATTACATTACATTGCAGCAGAATATCTATAAGCATGGCGTCCTTCATCTTCAAAGTGCCACAGGCAGACATGTTGGTTGTAGACTTTGTAATCCTAATCAACACACTTCACTAAATCAATCAAACCTACAACATAACAAGTTACAGCCACAAGGGTCAATACATTTGAATTGTATTGGCAAGTGATACTATGGTAGTATAGTGGAGTCTATCATCTATATGCATTTGGCTAAGTGGAGCTTACGCTTGCATTGCTCAAAAATAGATTTTTCCTTATCATTTGAAAACACTAAGTTTTTGCTTTGACAAAATAATCTTTCCCAAGGCATCTCCCAATCAAAGATTGAAGATCCTTTAACCCTTGTTCAACCACAAGTTTTTAACTTAGAAATTTGGATGATGAGATTCTTGATTGCTTCCATGTCTTGATGCTCAAATTGTCCTTTACCAAGGACATGGCTAAGTACTTAGATTTTACACTCTGCAGAGGTGGTGCACTTTCCCCACAAGACTTGGTTTCACCAAGACAAGATCTTTCAGAAGCCTTTCCTTAGACCACATGGACGCGTTCCAACCTATCATTCCCACTACCACCAACTGTCCAAATGGCTAAGTTCTAGCAACCTATGTGATCCAGGCAGAGCCCATATTGCCAAGTGGTTGCACTTCAAGCTTCTCAACATTTGACATCTCAAATCTCTTTGTTCCTGGGTGGCAATCCACAAGTGTGATACACAAGGTAAACCATGGCCATGGGCCTTGTGTAACCACTCAACCAAAAACCCCCAAGCAATTACCATTCCGCCCAGGTGATTCATTAACTTAGTTGTTTTATTAAACAAAAGCACAAGTCCTCAGACTTAGAAATTTTTCCATAGTATGAATGTATATTCCACCCTTGTTTTCTATTAGCTAAGCTAAGCTTGATAGTAGTAGGAATCTTAACTTAGGAAAATTTCTACTAAGGTTTCATCCACTAGGTTTTCCCATAGCATGGTTTATACTTAGCAAAATTCCATGCAAGTTTTACTTAGAAAAATCACTAATGCATAGTGAAAGTAATGGGACAAAAGTATGTAGCATCACTTGCCTTTTTGGTAGAGGGTATAAGTTCACTCCTTGTCCTTGCAACAATCACACTCTTCAAGTCACTACAATTCAATCAAGCAAGGCACAATCTCAATCTACCAATCAAGCAAAACATCACATAAAATGATAAAGTCAAAGTAATGCATGCAAGCATGCCAAGCTTTGTTTTGTTTGAAAAGTGGTTCCTAATGGGTCATAATCTTTTGAAAACACCTAATGGTCATTTTGTAAAGTGGCAAAGTCATTTGCAAAAGGTTTCACTTCATAAACCATTTTCAAAACAAGGTATCATTTTATGTGGTGTAGAAATGTTTTTACTAAGGCATTAATCTATAGGGTTCACAAAATTCATTTTAAAATCATAAAACTTGTTGTTTGGGGTCAGAGAGTTTGAAACAAAACATTTCCCAAAGGTTTTCTACCAAAACCATTTTTAATAAATAAGCCACATTTTTATTTGACTAGAAATGGTTTTAAATCAAAGATTCATTCTTTTGTTTCACCAAACACATTTTTGAAACCAGAAAGTGATTCCTATGGTCAGTAGGTTCAAATCAATCTAATTGCTAAAGATTTTTTCCCCAAAAACATTTTTGAACAATTTTTATAACCTAAACAAGCATACACAAGTTTCTGCAAAAACACACAATTTAATAGAAACTTTTTACTAAAAAAATTGCATGGTTGGCTAGGGATTGTTCCACTGATTCCATTGATATAAAGTTTGCAAAATTTGGACGTGTGGAACAAAAGTTATGGAATTTACAAAATGGACATCTAATAGAAAGTTTTCTGGCTTTTAAATCAAACAGAGGCCACGTGGAATGTTTTGATTGGCCGAAAACGTTTCGCGAGGATTGAGCTCTATGGAGCGTCGGATTAAAACAGATCGAGCGGCACAGAACGCTCCATATCGATTCGCTAAATGAAACTATTGCAGCGCTCGGATCAAGATCAGACGGCTCACAGCTTCCTGCCAAGAACTGGCGGTGATGGCGGCGGCGTCTGGCGGCGGCGAAGCTGGCGATGCAGGAAGCAAGGAAGCAAGGGATTATGCTCACCGTGTCCGCGGCGTCGTGCTGATGCTCAACGTAGTCTTCTTGGGTCGAGGGGCGCTCGTGGTTGCCCTGGATTGCTCACCGGAGTTCGCTCGGCGTCGGGCACGCTCTGGTCGACGTTGGGGGCGGGGCTACAAGGCACAGGAGAACGAAACAAGGGGTCCGTTAGACGCGCGAGGGAGAGTAAAACTTGCGTGCGTCAACGAGAGGGGAAGGGGCGGACGGAAGCTACCTGGGCACTTGCCGGAGTTGAAACAGATGGTGGCGGCGCTTGGAGTCATCGTTGTCGAGGCTCAGAGGCGCGCGCGAGCGAGCTGGCGATGCGGGAAGGTCCGCCAGGTGATGGGGATCACGGCTGGGTGCTCGAGGAGGCGAGGGGCGGCAGGGTACGGCCGGAATCGAGGGGGAAGCTCGTCGGAGCAGGACGGGGTCTAGGCGCTAATTGGAGCGGCCTGGGGGCGTGTAGGTTCTGGCGACAGAGGGGAAATGGAGAGGAGAGGGAGACGTTTAAGGGAGCGTGGTCTCTGGGAGGAATCAAAGCCTCCATCAACGCGTAATCAACGCCAGAGTAACTCGCTGCAACGGCAGGGCGACGGGGTCGCGCTTGAAGACGATGAACAGGAGCGTGGGGCCTGCCTATCAGCGAGGGAGAGTGGGGGAAAGAGGGGCCACCGGTCAGTCGCTCTGCGGGTGCGGGTTCAGGTGGAAAACGCTTCGCGCGTGGGGGAATAACTGGGCTGGTACTGGGCTTCTGGGCCAGGTTTAGTTGGGTCGAGTCTGACTCTATTTTTTTCTTTCAAATGCTTTTTATTTTTCTATTTCCATTTTCTGTTTTGAAATTCAAACAACAATCAAACACTCAAATCAAATCAAACTTTCGCCAAACAATGCATTGAGTTTTGGTTATGTTTAACAACAAAACCAATTCCCAAAACAAAAATAATATTTTTATTTTTGGGTCCATTTTTAATTAAATAAATAGACCTTGATTATTAAATCAAAATAGGATTTGATTTATTTAAAATCTCCATTTGAAAAAT
Organism: Avena sativa; assembly: GCA_916181665.1. Classification (NCBI taxonomy): domain Eukaryota; kingdom Viridiplantae; phylum Streptophyta; class Magnoliopsida; order Poales; family Poaceae; genus Avena; species Avena sativa. The sequence goes on along the minus strand of OV702284.1, from coordinate 259,930,745 downwards.
AAAATAAAACCAAATCAGTAGGTTTTTATTTGAAAATAAAGAATACTTGGAAAACTTATTTAAAATAATTTAATAAGTTTTTGATGTTTAATTAAAATGGGAAAAGCCTTTACTTAAATAAAATTTGGATATTAATAAATCCTCATTGTTTTATTTAAATAAACCTTTACTCTTTTAATCAAAACAAAATATTTTATTTCAAAAGCTTGGCCAAGGTTTAATTTGGATATAAAATAATCCTTATTTAAATTTCTACCTTTTCATTTGAAGACCAAATCTTTTATTAAAAGATTCAAAATAGTAATTCCAAATATTTAAAACTTTCTTTATTAATTGTTTTATCTTTTCAAATCCCTTTAGGATTTGTTTGATCAAATAGGTTTTGAAGGTTTCCCAATTGGATTCAAAAAGTTTCTTCTCACCCTGAAAAACAACAAAGTTTTATTTTATTCATTTATTTTTCACATTACAAGATTTGGAAAATATTGGGATGTGACAGACCGCCCGTCGATCGCCAGCCTCGGCCATGCCTCTAGCAGCCCGTAGCCGTGTCGCCACCGTCGCCTGCCCATCCCTCTCGGTCTCACCGTCGGGCCTATAAAAGGAGGCCACACCTAGCCGATTGAAGCACACCATTTCACTCCCCTCACCTCACTGATCGTTCCACCCCTTAGCCGGAGCAAGGCGAGCAGCGCATCGCCGGAATTTGGTCGGAGCTCGCCGCTGCAGAGGAGAAGAGGAGCCGTTGATTTCGTCCACCCCAGGAGGAGCCGCCGGTGCCAGGAAAATCACCGTCGTCGACTTCGTCGTTCGCCCGCATCGCCGACCCTCGCCTGAGCCTCGGTGATCCTCCCACGACCCCCACCTGCCGCGTTAGCTTTCTGTCTCACCGGCGCCGCCTGACATGGACGATGATTAGCAGCCATTCGATTATACTTAGATCGTGCGGATGAGATTGTCACGTACCGCTTCGCGTTTAAAGATCCACTGACCAGTAGACCCCCCTGTCATTTGTGCCCCGCACTGCGGAGTGACACTAGGCCGGCCAGTTAGCAGTTCCCACGCAGCCCAGTCGTTTGAATTTAACTTTTTCCATTTTAATTCAAACATAGTTCTGTACCTAATTTCAAAAATCAACCCAGCTCGATTCAGTAAACCAAATTGAATGAAACCAATTTTGTTAGAAATATATTGAAAAACTTAATCCAAGACCGTTGGATTTAAATCATTTGGATCTGTAGATCAACCTTGGTAAAAATAACAAGTCAGAAGCTTTTCTGCATTCAAACATTTTTCAAATTTCAACCATAATAGCTTTTGAGTTGATTCCAACTCTCAAAAATCACATTTGATCATACCTTTCAGAATATATAAAAACATATGGGTTTACTTACAGAAATAATGTTCAAGTAATAAAAGAATGCCACATAGGCATTTCTAGTCACTTTATTTAATTGAAATAAAAGGTTAAACCTTATTAAATTGTGACACCACTTTAAATCACATTCCCATGGACTGAAATATGTGGTGATGACATGTGTCAACATGATCCCATGTTTGAGTTGGAGAATATTAAATCTTAAGTAGTTTTTCAATGAGTAGAAATTACTTTTCTAAAAATAAATAAATAATGCAAGCGCTTTAATCTTGAATGTTAGTGATGATGCTAGATCATCTATAGAACCCTTTTGTGTGATGATTGAAAATAGTTAAGTATTGTTTGGTGATTGTGTACCTCGTATTTATTCATAGACGCTAGTACCGACCAAGGATACGAGGAGGAAGGAGGATACTACGAAGAAGAAGACGAGGAGAACTTCAACCACTGCTCTACACAAGGAAAGCCTTACTAACCAAGTGGACCAATGCAAGCTAACACTTGCAAGATACTTTACCTATGAAAGCCAATACTTGTAAGACATTAACTGTCACATCCCAAATTTTAGATTTGGTCTTGCATATCATTCATACTATTGCATCATACTTTTCCATGCAAAACCGTCGATCGAAATGAATCGGCGGAACGCTATTTTCGAAACCCTTTTCTATTTTGCTACGAGGCTCCTACGGGAGGCTTTAGTAGGACTCGCGTTGTCCACCCTTGTAGCATAGTGGTTTCGCCCAACCCTTGACCCTAGAGTGTTCCCCTCGATTTTACAAAACCGTAGGAGCAAGAATCGCTCGATTCGGAGCTCGTACGGAAAAGTTGTCGCCGTTTTATGAAACGTCGGAAAAACGGTCTGAATTTTGGGCCGATTTCCGAGTCCTTTTCCAATCTCGCTCCGAATCGGACTAGGACCCGCGTGGAGGCCAACAAAAGGGGCAGCCGCCGCTGCCCGCCTCGATAACCGCGCCCGCGATCTCGGGAACCGCACCCCGCGCGCCGCCTCCTACCCCGCGATCGCCGCCTCCACGCCGCCGCTGGCCGCCAGGGCTCCGCCGCCGCCGCCCTTCCCCGCCGCCGCGCAGGTACGCCGCCTCCGCTCGCCGACCTCGCCGTCCGCCGCCTAGGGCCCCGCCTCGCCGCCTCCCGCCGACCCCGCGCCCCGCAGTACCCCCGCCTCCCGCTGCCGCGCCACCTCCTCCCCGCCGCCGCGCGCTCGCGGCCAACCGCCGCCACGCCGCCAGCGCGCCGAGCCGCCACCCGCGCGCCGCTGCTGCGCCACCAGCGCCACCCTGCCCCGCGCGCCTCGCCGCCATCTGCTGCCGCGCTGCTGCACGCGCGCGCGCGCTTGCCTGCTGCGCTGCGCCGCTGCATGCTGCTGCCGCTGCAGCGCGCGCACACACGCGCACACACACACGCGCGCGTTTGCCCACGCACGCACGCACGCGCACCATCTTGCGCGCCGCGTTGACGACCTCAAACCACGCGCTGATCATTTCCTCTCTCGCGTAGGTAACCGTCGTCGCCGGAACCGATCGCCGCACCGTCCGGAGTCCGTTTTGCCGTTTGTTTTCGGTAAGCCTGCAACCACCGTCGGATCTCAGATCAGTGGTTCAGATTAGTCGTTGACTGGTCAGCACTCAGGCGTTGACTAGTCAGCGCCCAGTCAGCAGTCGCGTTGACCAGTCAACAGACACAGTTGACTGGTTAATTTCGTTAATCGTTTTAGTTGACAGATTTTGGTAGAAACTTGTAAATTGCGTAGTAATTAAACCGCTTGGCCAAAATTTGCAAATAAAATATGTGTAGATTCAGTGAGTTGTGTAGAATCTTGCTGTACCTTTGGTTCAGACTTTTGCAGCAAGGTTTAGTACAGTTTAATCAAATAGGTTAGTGGCCTTTTCGGAGTAATAAATTCGTAGAAAAAGATCCGTAGCTCCAAAAATCGTGTATGATATGTCCCTCGATTCAGTGGAACAAGGGGAATCTCATCGTGAATTAAAAAGATAGGCTTAAAGTAAAAACTTCTGCAGAAACTATCTAGTGGCTTTCTGCAGTGTTTTAATTACTCGGGGAGTTTTATAATTCCTTTTTGAGTAATTCCAGTTGGTACTGTTTCTAATCAGCGATGCCCATACTGTAGATTTTTTCCAAGATTTACAAACAGTATACTACCGGTAGTGAATTATTTAAGTTCTAGCTCTAGTTTCGAGTATTACTTTTTGTGTAATAGTTTTCCTTGCGCCAAAACTATTTTCCATGCATGTAATCAGTAGTATTATTGATTAGGATTATGTGGTGCAGCTGTAGCACCAATTCACTTGTCTTGCATACCTTCATGCATCATCTTTGTTGCATATGTTTGTGGGTTGTTTGTTTATGATTGCATTTGTATCGTGTAGATTGTGACGAGTGCAACGCTTGCTCGTGTGTGGATTGTTCTTCCGACCGCTACAAACAAGGCAAGTAGATGCTATTTTGTTCATGATATCGTCCTACTATTTTCTATGCATTGTCGTGTATTTTGTAGATGCATGTGTAGGATGATACTATCGCTATGCTATGTCCTATTATGTGGTAGGGCCTTCCTTGTAGATGAACCACCGTTGGTAGATGTGCTTAGCCATGCTATGTTGAACGAGGGCTGGGTTACATCATTGAGACTTGTTTCTATAAGTATTGGTTTGTGAAAACTAAAACAACTTAATCAATGAATCTCCTGGATGTGATGGTATTGATAATTTTTGGTGGTTTCATTGCGGAAAGGCACCCAGGTATCAAGAGAGAATGATTGGCTTCTTTATTGTGTAGCTTACGTGTACAACCATGTGCCAATAATGGAATGGGCGGTTGGTTGGACTTAGTAGGTTATGGTAACTCGAACCCGCGTATCCAGAGATGTAGAATTTTGGTAGGTTGGACCGGTGCGCGTCGGGATTGAGGAGCTACTTCCCGAACAGTCTCTTCTTGGACTTCTCCCTATCATCGCCCAAAATGAGAGTGATGGTACGAGCTGGGCTGGCCAAGTCACATGGGTAAAGTGTACTAACCTCTGCAGGGTGTATAATCTAATCGATTAGCCGTGTCCCCGGTTATGGACAACTGAGTTGCTTGATATTGATTCCATGACATGTTTCTCGCTCATTCTAATTTCATAATTGTTTTAATATTGTTGGGTTAACTTAATTGGGATCTTTTCAAAGAAAATCAAAAACTGTTTATGAAAGTAGGACAAATGTATTTGCAAATGCAAGCCAGACACAGCTCCACTTGCCAAATATGCATGTAGATATTAGTATTATTGTCTCCATTACTAGCTCTACTTGCCATACATTCCATGTATTGACCCTTCGGGGCTGCTACGTTTCATGTTGCAGGATATTCCGATTCTGAGTAATCGATATAGGCCACGGTACTCCACTCGGCACTTGTTCACTTGTGGGTAATTTGAAGAATGGAGGATTTTCCCTATTTATGTTGCTACCTGAATAATTTGAGCTAGCTTTGGGCTAAGCTTTTATTGTAATAATGGTACTCTGGATCATCGTTATTCATGATACACGGATATTTTGCTATGTTATTCATCTTATTCTGTTGTGGGCCAATGAACCGATCCAGGGATTGGCATGTCACATAGAAGCCTCGGTCTTTTCAGAACCGCGGTGTTACAGGATGGTATCAGAGCCCGTGTGTCGACTGTAGGACCGTGACCTAGGATTGGATTAGGAAGCCATAGAACTATTAAAGCCATTATAAACTCTATCTTTCATCTTATGCCTTTCACTCTCGTAAATTCTTACCATATGCTATTCTCACACTTTCCTCTTTTACTTGATAGATGGGAGAAGTCAGGACTGAGTATGCAACCATGGAGTCACCAAGGCCCTTTGCAAGGCAGTTAGCTCAGCTCTCGCAGTCATTGGGATTGCCACTGCCCATGTTCAAGGGAAGAAGGTTGTTCACCTATGGATATGGAGAGGATGCATGGGAGATCACTACCTTCATATTCAGAGATGCCGCCTTGCCAAATCCAGTGCATTTGATCTACACCAAGACATACTGCAACTGTGGACTTGGAATCAACTTGGCCATACATGAAGCCCTGTCTCGCCAGTGCCATCAAGTCCGACACCTACTGCCAGCAGATTCACCCTACCGTGACTATGGAAGGCGTGATGAAGATGGGCACATTGTGGTTACCCCGGGCGACAGGAACAACATGCCGCCCCGTCGGAGGCACATAGAGGACATGGAAAGGGAGAATGGAGCTCTAGCTGAGAAGGTGATGATGATAAAGGAGATTGCAGACTTTGCTAGCAATGGTATGGTGGTCCAAGGACAGGAGATTGACACTTTGCATGAAGCTGTGGGAGTTCTGGAGAATGCCCTGATAGCCAGAGATGCAACCATAGCTCATCTTCATGGTACTGTGCAGGAGAACACCCAAAACATACAACAGTTGCAAGGGACCGTCCAGGAAAGGGATCAAACTATTGAAGCTATGACAGCCCAGATTGCCGCTCTCCAAGCACAGTTGAATCCACCCTCTGATGATGACAATGGAGATGATGGCAACAATGGGGATGATGATGACAGTGGAGACGATGATGATGATGAGGACGAGGATGATGATGATGGAGACGATGATGGTGGAGGAGATGAAGCTGTTGCAGTTGCAGCTGAGAGTGAAGAAGAGGAGGATCCAGAAGAGGTGGAGTTTGAGATCTCAAGTGATGATTCAGGAGAGGTGTACACTCCGCCGCCATGGTTGTACCGTGAACCGAAGCGCCAACGCATGACAGCAAGGACCTACTGCAACCTCTTCAAGAAGTAGATAGAAGTCCACCAATTAGTCCACGTTAGGCAGATTCGTTAGGATTATTCTCGATCGATGTGAAGCTTAGTTCGTGTTAGTTCAAGAGTGTTTAGTTGTTTATTTGTGTACTCCAATATCCCAGGAATTATTTGTGCGAATTTTATGAAAGAGTTATGGCAATTTTGGTTACTATCTGTGTTATTTTCGCTGCAGTTTTCTGCTGATACAGCAGTACTGCCCGATTTTTCATATTTTTCTGGTAACTGAGAAAAATCTGAAAATAATTGGGCTGATGCGAAACTCTCTGTACTATATGTGAAAAAATCAGCTAAATTTTCTGACGAGTTTAAGTCAGGCGGAAAAATTCGTGAACGCTGCTGGACTGTTCTGGCAGATTGCTGTTTTTGTTGTTTAGTGAATCAACTGTTTAGTTAACCATTTCCAACTCTTGTAAAAATATTTCAGTAGTTATATACTGCTAGGATAACCCCTGGGATGTTGCTGGATCACTTGTTTGTTGATGTGTTGCTTGCTTGTGATTGTCTGCTATTGTTTGTTGTTGTTTGATCATATGCATGGGTAGAATCCTATTGTCGTAGTTGATTCTCTCTAAACTTACCAGTGTTGAACCACAGATGTCTCCCCGCCGTCAATCCACTGAGTTGGAGCAACTCATGGCAGCTCAGGCACAGCTGACCCAAGTTATGACTCAGTTCATGGCAAATCAGAACAACAACAATGGAAACAATCAGCCTCAGGGAGATGCTCTCACCAGATTTCTGAGGCTAAGGCCAGCTAAGTTCTCTACTGCAACGGAACCAATGGTTGCTCTCGACTGGTTGCGTTCAGTCAACAAGGATCTAGTAACTGTCGGATGCACTGATGCTGAGAAGGTGAGGTTTGCCGCTCACTTACTGGAGGTACCAGCCGCTTCTTGGTGGGACACTTTTCAGATCACCCACCCGCTGGATACCGTGACTTGGGCAATGTTTGAGGAAGGTTTCAGGACCAACCACGTGTCTTCAGGAGTTCTGAGCCTGAAGAGGAAGGAGTTCCGCAACTTGCGCCAAACCAACCGCACCGTGGCCGAGTACATTGAGGAGTTCAACAACCTGTCCCGTTATGCACCTGAGGATGTTGACACTGATGCAAAAAGGAGGGAGAGATTCCTGGATGGCCTCAGTGATGAGCTTTCAGTACAGCTACTGGTGGTTTATTGCCCCACTTTCCAGGAGCTTATGGACAAGGCCAGGATCTTGGAAGGGAAGCACAAACAGGTGGAGAACCGCAAGAGAAAGAGTAACAGTCACCACTCTAGTTCGCATCACAAGTCTCGCACTTCATATGATGGATACTCCAAGCATGGAGGGAGTGACCATGGGAGCCATGACCGCCACCACCATGGAGGCGATGGGTATCGGCATGACAACCATAGGAGCAGCCACCATAGCCACAAGGGAGGACACTCTCACCACTCTAGAGGACACGGTGGACATGACCGCAACCGCGATCACAGCTTTGTGAAGAAGGATCTGAGTGAAGTGACGTGCTTCAAGTGTAAACAGAAGGGACACTATGCTGACAACTGTCTGGAGAGGAAAGGACTGAAGCCAACCAACAACGAGAAGGCCACAGTGAACCACATGAATGTGGAGGAGATTCCAGATGAGCCTGACCTTGTGATTGGTAAGTTTCCAATCAACACTTACCCTGCACTTATACTTTTCGATACTGGTGCATCGCATTCATTCATATCAAGGGCATTTGTGGATAAGTATAAGTTACCTACTGAGTCTATGAAAAGGGCTATTAGAGTGAGTTCGCCTAGAGGAGATATGATAGCTAGCGCGGGATGCCGCGACTTGACTGTAAGGATTGGAACACACAACTTCGTTGCACATCTAGTAGTGCTGGAATCACAGGGATTAGACGTTATTCTGGGTATGGATTGGATGTCTATGCATGGGGGACACATAGATTGTGCACAGCGAGCTGTTTCACTCAAAACCCCGGATGGTAAGAGAATTAGATTCAAGTCGGCAGCACGACCGGGAAGGTGTAAGCTGAATTCTCTTAAGGGGGTTAGCATGGATACTGTGCCAGTGATTAGGGATTATCCCAACGTGTTTCCGGAAGAACTGCCAGGGATGCCACCTGACAGGGAAGTGGAGTTTCTTATCGACCTGATGCCGGGAACAGGACCTATAGCAAAGAGACCATATAAGATGGATGTGGATGAGCTGAAGGAATTGAAGAAGCAGTTGAAAGAGCAGCTGGAAAAGGGATTCATTCAGCCTAGTTCGTCGTCATGGGGAGCACATGTTCTGTTTGTGGAGAAGGAAGACAGCAGCAAGAGATTAGTGGTGGACTATCGTTCGCTGAATGAGGTGACCATCAAGAACAAATACCCCCTGCCGAACATAAATGATTTGTTTGATCAACTGGAAGGAGCAAAGGTGTTCAGCAAGATTGATCTGTGATCAGGCTTCTTCCAATTGAAGATCCGGGAGGAGGACGTACCAAAAACCGCCTTCACCACTAGGTATGGTTTAGATGAGTATACGGTTATGTCTTTTGGACTAACGAATGCCCCGGCGTATTTCATGACCATGATGAACAAGGTATTTATGGAGTACTTGGACAAGTTTGTGGTGGTGTTTATTGATGACATACTGATATATTCCAAGGATGATGCTGAGCATGAGAAACATGTGCGACTGATTATGGAGAAGCTGAGGGAACACAAGCTATATGCCAAATTCAGCAAGTATGAATTCTGGCTTAACACTGTTGGATTTCTGGGACACGTAGTGTCAGGAGAAGGAGTCGCTGTTGATCCAAGCAAAGTGACTGCAGTGACAGAGTGGGAAGCACCCAAGAATGCGGGAGAGATGCGAAGCTTTTTGGGACTTGCTGGATACTACAGGAGGTTCATTGAAAACTTTTCCAAGATTGCTAAGCCGATGACTGAACTTCTGAAGAAGGAGAGGAAGTTTGAGTGGTTAGAAGTATGTGAAGCCAGCTTTCAGGAACTGAAGCGTCGATTAGTGACTGCACCTGTTCTGTGCTTACCAGACCTTCAGAAGGATTTCCAAGTGTACTGCGATGCTTCTCGACAGGGACTTGGGAGTGTGCTGATGCAAGATGGGAGAGTAGTGGCATATGCCTCGCGACAACTCAAGCACCATGAGCGGAATTACCCCACACATGACTTGGAGTTAGCGTCAGTGGTTCATGCGCTCAAGGTATGGAGGCATTACTTAATGGGAAAACACTGTGATGTGTACACCGACCACAAGAGCCTGAAGTACATATTTACACAAAAGGAACTGAACATGAGGCAAAGGAGATGGTTGGAACTTATCAAGGACTATGATCTGAATTTGCAGTACCACCCAGGAAAGGCCAATGTAGTAGCTGATGCTTTGAGCCGGAAGGTTTATGCCAATGGATTGACAATTGGTGAATTGCCTGAGGATTTGTGCAAGCAATTCAAGGACCTTAGACTGGAAGTAGTATTTGAAGGATACCTGGCTACAATGGAAGTCCAACCGACGCTACAGGACAGAATCGTAAAGGCTCAGGTAGGAGACAAGGAAATAGAGGAGATAAAGGAAAAGATGAAGGAGAATCGGGAAAAGGATATTCGCGAGGATGAGCATGGTACCTTGTGGTATGGAGATCGTTTGTGTGTGCCCAGCGACCCGGAGATAAGGGAGTTGATTCTGCAGGAGGCTCACAACTCGCCATACTCCATACATCCGGGCAACACAAAGATGTATATGGATTTGAAGAGCAGATTTTGGTGGAACAACATGAAGGGAGATATCGCCAAGCATATTGCCCTATGTGATGTGTGCAGCCGAGTGAAGGCGGAACACTAGAAGCCAGCAGGACTGCTACAGCCATTGCCTGTGCCGGATTGGAAGTGGGATAGAGTGGGAATGGACTTTATCATAGGATTGACCAGGACCAGGTCAGGATATGACTCTATTTGGGTAGTGGTCGACCATTTGACCAAGGTAGCCCACTTTATACCGGTAAAGACGACTTATACGAGTGCAAAGTTGGCCAAGATTTACATGGACAGGATTGTGTGGCTACATGGAGTTCCTAAGAGTATCGTATCTGATAGAGGCACCCAATTTACCTCACACTTCTGGCGCCAGCTGCACGAGTCACTTGGGACTAGATTGGAGTTTAGCACAGCGTTTCACCCACAGACTGATGGACAGACCGAGAGGGTGAACCAGATTTTGGAAGACATGCTAAGAGCTTGCGCTTTGGCTCATGGTTCTAGTTGGGATGAGAATTTGCCGTATGCTGAGTTTTCCTACAACAACAGCTATCAAACCAGCATCAAGACGTCACCGTTCGATGTGCTATATGGGAAATGGTGTCGAACACCATTGCTATGGGATGGAGTAGGAGAACGCCAGTTGTTTGGACCTGATTTGATCAAGGACGCTGAGGAGAAGGTCGCCTTGATTAGGTACAGGCTGAAGGTAGCACAATCAAGGCAGAAGAGCTACGCTGACGCCAAGCGCAAGGAAGTGGTGTATGAGATAGGTGATAGAGCATACCTCAGAGTGTCACCACTTCGTGGAATCAAGAGATTTGGAATTAAGGGTAAGCCGGCACCTCGATTTATTGGACCGTATCGGGTCTTAGCACGCGAAGGAGAAGTTGCTTATCAGTTGGAGTTGCCAGAGGCTCTGTCCGCTGTTCACAACGTGTTCCACGTGTCCCAGCTAAAGAAGTGCCATCCGGAGATGATGGATACACCATTGAGAGACACCGTATCGCTAGAGGAGGTTCAGCTTGAGAATGACTTGACCTATGAGGAGAAGCCGGTCAAGATTCTGGAGACAGCAGAGAGGATTACCCGTACCAAGACGATCAGGTTTTGCAAGGTGCAGTGGAGCCACCACACCGAAGAGGAAGCCACTTGGGAGCGTGAGGATGACATCCGAGAGGACTACCCTCACCTATTTGCTAGCCGCGCCGAATCACGAGGACAAGATTCATCTTAAGGGGGTTAGTCTTGTCACATCCCAAATTTTAGATTTGGTCTTGCATATCATTCATACCATTGCATCATACTTTTCCATGCAAAACCGTCGATCAAAATGAATCGGCGGAACGCTATTTTCGAAACCCTTTTCTATTTTGCTATGAGGCTCCTGCGGGAGGCTTTATTAGGACTTGCGTTGTCCACCCTTGTAGCCTAGTGGTTTCGCCCAACCCTTGACCCTAGAGTGTTCCCCTCGATTTTACAAAACCGTAGGAGCAAGAATCGCTCGATTCGAAGCTCGTACGGAAAAGTTGTCGCCGTTTTATGAAACGTCGGAAAAACGGACCGAATTTCGGGCCGATTTTCGAGTCCTTTTCCAATCTCGCTCCGAATCGGACTAGGACCCGCGTGGAGGCCCACAAAAGGGGCAGCCGCTGCTGCCTGCCTCGATAACCGCGCCTGCGATCTCGGGAACCGCACCCCGCGCGCCGCATCCTACCCCGCGATCGCCGCCTCCACGCCGCCGCTGGCCGCCAGGGCTCCACCGCCGCCGCCCTTCCCCGCCGCCGCGCAGGTACGCCGCCTCCGCTCGCCAACCTCGCCGTCCGCCACCTAGGGCCCCGCCTCGCCGCCTCCCGCCGACCCCGCGCCCCGCAGCACCCCCGCCTCCCGCTGTCGCGCCACCTCCTCCCCGCCGCCGCGCGCCCGCGGCCAACCGCTGCCACGCCGCCAGCGCGCCGAGCCGCCAGCCGCGCGCCGCTGTTGCGCCACCAGCGCCACCCTGCCCCGCGCGCCTCGCCGCCATCTGCTGCCGCGCTGCTACACGCACGCGCGCGCTCGCCTGCTGCGCCGCTGCATGCTGCTACCGCTGCAGCGCGCGCACACACACGCGCGCGTTTGCCCACGCACGCACGCGCGCCGTCTTGCGCGCCGCGTTGACGACCTCAAACCACGCGCTGATCATTTCCTCTCTCGCGCAGGTAACCGTCATCGCCGGAACCGATCGCCGCACCGTCCGGAGTCCGTTTCGCCGTTTGTTTCCGGTAAGCCTGCAGCCACCGTCGGATCTCAGATCAGTGGTTCAGATCAGTCGTCGACTGGTCAGCACTCAGGCGTTGACTAGTCAGCGCCCAGTCAGCAGTCGCGTTGACCAGTCAACAGACACAGTTGACTGGTTAATTTCGTTAATCGTTTTAGTTGACAGATTTCGGTAGAAACTTGTAAATTGCGTAGTAATTAAACCGCTTGGACAAAATTTGCAAATAAAATATGTGTAGATTCAGTGAGTCGTGTAGAATCTCGCTGTACCTTTGGTTCAGACTTTTGCAGCAAGGTTTAGTACAGTTTAATCAAATAGTTTAGTGGCCTTTTCGGAGTAATAAATTCGTAGAAAAAGATCCGTAGCTCCAAAAATCGTGTATGATATGTCCCTCGATTCAGTGGAACGAGGGAAATCTCATCATGAATTAAAAAGATAGGCTTAAAGTAAAAACTTCTGCAGAAACTGTCTAGTGGCTTTCTGCAGTGTTTTAATTACTCGGGGAGTTTTATAATTCCTTTTTGAGTAATTCCAGATGGTACTGTTTCTAATCAGCGATGCCCATACTGTAGATTTTTCCCAAGATTTTACAAACAGTATACTACCGGTAGTGAATTATTTAAGTTCTAGCTCTAGTTTCGAGTATTACTTTTTGCGTAATAGTTTTCCTTGCGCCAAAACTATTTTCCATGCATGTAATCAGTAGTATTATTGATTAGGATTATGTGGTGCAGCTGTAGCACCAATTCACTTGTCTTGCATACCTTCATGCATCATCTTTGTTGCATATGTTTGTGGGTTGTTTGTTTATGATTGCATTTGTATCGTGTAGATTGTGACGAGTGCAACGCTTGCTCGTGTGTGGATTGTTCTTCCAACCGCTACAACCAAGGCAAGTAGATGCTATTTTGTTCATGATATCGTCCTACTATTTTCTATGCATTGTCGTGTATTTTGTAGATGCATGTGTAGGATGATACTATCGCTATGCTATGTCCTATTATGTGGTAGGGCCTTCCTTGTAGATGAACCACCATTGGTAGATGTGCTTAGCCATGCTATGTTGAACGAGGGCTGGGTTACATCATTGAGACTTGTTTCTAAAAGTATTGGTTTGTGAAAACTAAAACAACTTAATCAATGAATCTCCTGGGTGTGATGGTATTGATAATGTTTGGTGGTTTCATGGCGGAAAGGCACCCAGGTATCAAGAGAGAATGATTGGCTTCTTTATTGTGTAGCTTACGTGTACAACCATGTGCCAATAATGGAATGGGCGGTTGGTTGGACTTAGTAGGTTGTGGTAACTCGAACCCTCGTATCCAGAGATGTAGAATTTTGGTAGGTTGGACAGGTGCGCGTCGGGATTGAGGAGCTACTTCCCGAACAATCTCTTCTTGGACTTCTCCCTATCATCACCCAAAATGAGAGTGATGGTATGAGCTGGGCTGGCCAAGTCACATGGGTAAAGTGTACTAACCTCTGCAGGGTGTATAATCTAATCGATTAGCCGTGTCCCCGGTTATGGACAACTGAATTGCTTGATATTGATTCCATGACATGTTTCTCGCTCATTCTAATTTCATAATTGTTTTAATATTGTTGGGTTAACTTAATTGGGATATTTTCAAAGAAAATCAAAAACTGTTTATGAAAGTAGGACAAATGTATTTGCAAATGCAAGCCAGACACAGCTCCACTTGCCAAATATGCATGTAGATGTTAGTATTATTGTCTCCATTACTAGCTCTACTTGCCATACATTCGATGTATTGACCCTTCGGGGCTGCTACGTTTCATGTTGCAGGATATTCCGATTCTGAGTAATCAATATAGGCCACGGTACTCCACTCGGCACTTGTTCACTTGTGGGTAATTTGAAGAATGGAGGATTTTCCCTATTTATGTTGCTACCTGAATAATTTGAGCTAGCTTTGGGCTAAGTTTTTATTGTAATAATGGTACTCTGGATCATCGTTATTCATGATACACGGATATTTTGCTATGTTATTCATCTTATTCTGTTGTGGGCCAATGAACCGATCCAGGGATTGGCATGTCACACAGAAGTCTCGGTCTTTTCAGAACCGCGGTGTTACATTAACTTAGCAAGCTTATACTGATACCTATGCAAGCAAATACTTGCTTGTTACCATACCACCTATATGCCCTAAGCATATGTGATCATACCCACTTGATAACCCCAATCCTAGTTTTACTTGCAAGCTTTCTACTTTATTTCGTTATCAAAGCTTTCTCTTAGAGTTTACTTAAGTGACTTGTAGATTCTAGGAAGATAATTGAAGGTTGCATAAAGAGCATAAAATTTGGCCTAAGCTAGATAATCTTTATGTCATCTTAAGGCATAAGATTGAACTTAGTTAAACTCCACTTGTGTACCACCCCTCATTAGTACTCACCCCCACTTGTAGATGCTAGTGCTAAGCATAAAACTTGATCAACATTAGATGGGAATACTTGGTGAAAATGGTTATGAAAACCTTGGAATGATGAGTCATTCTATTGAAATGTTTTGACATGTGTTTCCGAACACTAGATGATTTGCTGATGAAAATGTTGAGGCATGAGCCTTAGTCCCTTTATAAAACTGATGGTTGTCTGGATGCGATACCATTCCAATTTTACCGTACAACCACAATACCCGATAATTAGGTAGGGCTTGACTGGAAACTTATATACCTTAGTGTGGGTTCCCTCACAGCCAAGGTCTGAGCTGAGGCTACCTTGTGAAGATTGTCCACCTGTGCGGTACCCAAGATGACAGTTGGTCATGGTTGGGAGGCCAAAATCATAGTAGAGGTGCCTATACTAGGGCGTGTAATCGAAAGGTTAGGATTGATTATCCGCATACTGAGTATGGTGAATTCAGGATTTGTTCCTGACGGATGTATCGAATGTTGTGGTGAAAGTGTACAATCACTGTAGAGTGTCAAACTATTCGAATAGCCGCGTCCGTAGTTATGGACAATTGGAGTGGCCATATTGTTCCCCCGTTAGATGTTTTCAAAATGACTTATGAAATTAATTGAGGCTTTGACTTGACCACAGCAGAGATGTGCTATGTCATACAAGTTCCCACTTAGGTGTTGTAAAACTTTAACTAGTTTTCTTCGTTTCTGAACTTAGTAGAGGTAAATCTGGCTTTTTTCAAAACAACCCTAGAGCTTAGTGTCCTACTACAAAAGACCCCTTCACTTGTTAGTATTAGTTTGCGAGTACTTAAAGAGTACTCATGGCTTTGTCCCTGGCTATTCCCATGGCCAGACTATGAAGAGGAGTACCAGGAAGATGGACCCTAGGAAGGTTACGACAACTAGGATCATCTCCCATCGTCAGCATTGCCTGTGACCCCGAAGATGGAGCTTCACCTATGCTACCGTTATTATTACGTATTTCCACTGCTTGAGTTGTATTAAGAACTGGATCATGAGATCCTTATTTGTGTAAAACCTTATGTATGGTTTGTAATGGATGATGTACTGTGATATCCAAATCTGTTATGTCTCGCAAAAATGGTAATCATGGGATTGCGATGTATGGCATAACAGGCATCTGGGATTAAAAATCCGGGTGTTGACAAGTTGGTATCAGAGCCATCCTAACCATAGGAGACCCTAGTTAGACTGGCCGTTTGAATCAAAAACTTAGTTTCAAAACCAAAGGAAGCAAATATTTACAAAAACTTATTCCCATTCTTATCACCTTGTTTCTGTCATAAAAATTCATGTTCCTCAAAAACTCTTGCAAAATACCTAAAATTTGACACACTTGATCACTCTACTAACTTACTCATCCTATATTCTTATAGATGGACGTGAGGTACAACAAGTTTTATCAGTTGGGGAATGGAGGAGACCTCATCTTTGAGCGGGATTTGGACCAGCTTTCGGAACTTCTGAGCGTCCGCACACCGAGTTCTTTGGAGCTCAGCTCAATGATCAAGGAGGAGAAGATCTGCAGTGGCTAATTGTTGCAAGTCTTCGAGGAAAAATTGAACCTCCCACTGCCGAGGGAATTTAGTTCACCTTAAGAGAGAACAACTGGCTAGATGGACTTGCCAAGGCCATGCAGGAAGCTCTTGCCCGTCTGTGTGGGCAGAGTATCAATCAGATCAAGGGTACCCGCTTTGAGTTTTGTCCAAGGCGTGATGCTATGGGACAGCCACTGGAAGCCCCATACCACCCCGAGCTGAAGACTCAGTTGGACCACCTCACCTTCATGATGTATGATCGTCAGCATGAATTGGATAATTGTCGTGACTACTGCAACCACAAGTCCGCCATCATCAAGACCAAGGCTCAGACCATCGCCATGCTAGCGAAGGATCGCAAGTCTCGCCGCCGTCCGCTGGACAAGAAGGAGCGCATCATTTCCCATCTTCGCCACCGTATCTCGGATTTGGAGGAGACCATCCACGAGAGAGACATGCAGTTGGAGGAAAGGGAGAATGCCGGAGAGGATCTTCGTGGAGACCCCTACTCCTATATCAGCGATGATGATGATTTTCTGGAGGATCAGGCCATGGACTTCTTCACCGATGAGGATGATTTCGCCTTCATCAATGACGATGAGGATGATGAGGATGACGACTACACCGACTCCGAGGAGTAGTAGCACTTGAGCACTAGCGTAGTGAATAGTATTCGGTCCCACTGTATCGTAGTTTCCAGAATGGTTCTTAAAACCATCTGTTTTTCTTGTTTTGTGGTGTGTGTTTGTATCGGGTGCTATGAATGAATGAATGAAAAGCAAGTTGCTAAAAAAATCTGAGTCAAACTTAAAAACTTTTCAAAGTCCCTGGACCTTAGAAACTTCCCTCTTTTCTCATGATCTATCTCAATCTTCAGATGCCACGCGGAGGAAGTAGTTCATCCCCGGATCCGATGTTGCAGATCCTGCAAATGTTGGTTTCTGACCGTGAAGCTGAAAGAGCCGAACGTCAAGCCAACTTAGCCACCCTTCAACACATAGCTCAGCTAGCCCACAACAATCAAGGCCACGGAAATCAGGACAACCATGGATCTAAGCTCAAGAATTTCCAGAACACCAACCCACCCGTTTTCACTAAGTCGGAAGAGCCCTTAGACGCCGATGATTGGCTGCAAACCATGGAAAACAACCTGGAAGTAGCCAGAGTGGAAGCTAACGAGAAAGTCCTGTTCGCCACCCACTATCTAGCCGGAGATGCAAGAGCATGGTGGAACAGTGTTCGTGCAATGACCGGAGGACAGATGATGACCTGGGAGGAATTCAAGGTCAAGTTCAGCAGAACCCATGTGCCACCGGGTTTGATCAAGAGAATGAGAGATGAGTTCAGAGAACTGAAGCAAGGAAGGATGACCGTAGTGGAATACCATGAAAAATTCTTGTCATTAGCTAGGTATGCCTCGGATGAGATCGACACTGAAGCCAAGAATAAAGAAAGATTCTTGAATGGTCTGCATGATGAGATGCAGACGGTGTTAGTCAATATCCCTTTTGCTGATATTGAAGCCCTTGTCGACTCTGCCAACCAGATGGAAGGAAAGATCAACCAAGCCAACGAGAACCGCAAGCGTCGCATGATGCATCAGCCAAGAACCCATCAGACCCCAAAGTATCGTCCTAACCCATCTCCAGGATTTTCCCCAAGAACCAACAGACCCCCGATGAACCGTCCGACCTATCCCAACCGTGGAAACCCAAGGCCCGGAGGAAATCACAACAACCCCGGCAACTCTAATAATTTCAACCGTGCACCACCAAAGTTCAACAACAACAATGTCGCCGCCAACACCAACACTGCCCCTAGGACCGGAAGCAATGTTGTGCCTGTTGCAGCAAAGGACAAGTCGCAAGTGACTTGTTATGACTGTGGAAATAAGGGTCACTACTCCAACGAGTGCCCCAACAAGAAGAATACCGCAGCCCCCAATGCAAATGCCCCAGCTCAGCAGCAGCGTCGTGTTCAGCCCGGAAGAAGGTTTGCCCCAGGGAAATCGCTCAACAGCAATGGCCGTCTTTTTATCATGCATGCTGAAGAAGCTCAGGAAGCGCCAGACGTCGTGCTGGGTATGTTTTCTGTTAATTCAGTACTTGCTAGAGTGTTGTTCGATTATGGTGCATCACATTCATTTGTCACCGAAGAATTTGCCTGCACTAGTAGGATTCAACCAACCAAACTGAAGCATGTTATGATTGTTCAAATCCCCGGTTCAACCACCAAGGCTAGGCAAATTTGCAAAGCCGTTCCTATCTGAATCCATGGCATAGATTTTTATGCTAATCTTATAGTACTTGGAACTAAAGGTTTGGAAGTAGTACTAGGAATGGATTGGATGGCCAAACATAAAGGATTAATTGACTGTGCCAAGAAAGCCATAACTATGACCAGTACAGCCGGAATATCAGTCGAGCATGTATCTGAAACCTTACCTTGTCAATTCAAGTGCAACAAGAGTATAGCCCAACCTACCATTGACCAAGTCCGTATAGTCCGTGAATACCCCGATGTATTTCCATATGTTTTGCCCGGTATGCCCCCAGATCGGAATATCGAGTTTATCATTGAACTAATCCCCGGAACAGGACCCATAGCCTAGAGACCATATAGTATGAACCCATCTGAACTAGCAGAACTGAAGAAGCAACTAGATGCCATGTTGGAAATTGGATTGATTCAACCAAGTGCGTCACCTTGGAGATCCCCTGTCTTGTTTGTGGACAAGAAGGATGGAGGTAACCGTTTGTTTGACCAGTTGACCGGTGCCAAAGTGTTTTCTAAGATTGATCTTAGAACAGGCTATCATCAACTCAAGATTCGTGCAGAGGATATCCCCAAGACTGCCTTTACCACCAGTTATGGATTATACGAGTATACTGTCATGTGTTTTGGATTAACCAATGCCCCCGCTTATTTCATGAATCTCATGAATAAGATTCTTATGGACTTACTGGATAAGTTTGTCGTTGTTTTCATCGATGACATTCTGATTTATTCCAAATCAGAAGAAGAACATGAGCTACACCTAAGGACCATTCTTGGAACCCTTAGAGAGCATCAGTTGTATGCCAAGTTTAGCAAATGTGAATTCTGGTTACAGGAGTTAGGATTCCTCGGTCACATTGTCTCAGCCGGAGGAATTGCCGTTGACCCTGCAAAAGTGAAAGATGTCGAAGATTGGCAAGCCCCAACCACACAAACCCAAGTTCGTGCATTTCTCGGATTGGCGGGATACTACCGCAAGTTCGTAGAAGGATTCTCTAGTATCACCAGACCCATGACCCAATTGCTGAAGAAGGACAAGAAGTTTGAATGGACGGACAAATATGAAGCGAGTTTTCAAGAACTCAAGAGGAGATTGATTCAGCCCCAATCTTAATCATGCCGGATATCACGAAGCCCTTTGACGTGTATTGTGATGCATCCAAGATCGGTCTCGGGTGTGTGCTAATGCAAGAAGGAAAAGTTATATCTTATCTATCTCGACAACTAAAACAACATGAGAAAAACTATCCCACCCATGACCTCGAACTCGCAGCCGTAGTTCTAGCCCTGAAGACATGGAGGCACTACCTGATGGGAAATCGTTGTGAGATTTATTCGGATCACAAGAGCCTGAAGTATATATTCACTCAGAAGGAGCTGAATATGAGACAGAGAAGATGGATTGAGCTAATCAAGGATTACGATCTGGACATTCACTACCATCCCGGTAAAGCCAACGTGGTAGCAGATTGCCGTGCCACTTGAACTCCATGATTTTGAAGGATCAACCAAGTTTGCACAAAGAGATGAAAGATTTTCGAATGGAATTAGTGAGTGAAGGATTTTTGGCTAGCATAGAACTTCAACCCACTTTGATCAGCTAGATCAAAGAGGCGCAGAAAGGAAATTCTAGTATCGACGGTATCAAGCGTTGTATTGATACAGGCAAAGTACCCGGATTCATCGAAGACGAAGAAGGAGTTATGTGGTACAAAGGACGCCTTTGTGTACCAGCAGATTCTGAGTTGAAAGAAGTTATTCTGAAGGAAGCTCATGATACTATTTATTCTATCCAACCCGGAGGAACGAAGATGTATCAAGACTTGAAAGAACAATTTTGGTGGCATAAGATGAAGAGAGAAATCGGAAGCTATATCGCCAAGTGTGACATATGTCAGTGAGTCAAGGCGGGACATCAAAGACCCGCTGGATTGTTGCAACCATTGCAGATTCCGGAATGGAAATGGGATTCCGTTGGAATGGACTTTATCACCGGATTGCCTACTTCTAGTAGGAGAAATGACTCTATCTGGGTCATAGTGGACAGATTGTCCAAAGTCGTCCATTTCTTACCCGTCAAGACCACATACCAGAGTTCTAAGCTAGCGGAGTTGTACATCGCTAGAATCTTCAGTTTGCACAGAGTCCCCAAGAACATCGTATCGGATCGAGGAACTCAGTTTACCTCGAGATTCTGGAAGAAAGTCCAAGAAGGTTTAGGAACCCGACTACATTTCAGCACCGCTTATCACCCTCAGACCGACGAACAAACGGAGCGAGTAAATCAAATACTCGAAGATATGCTGAGAGAATGTGTCTTAGAATATGGATCTAAGTGGGAAGACTATCTGTTGTTCGCAGAATTTTCTTACAACAACAGTTATCAAGCTAGTTTGCAAATGGCCCCATTTGAATTCATGTATGGAAGAAAGTGTCGCACCCCTTTGAACTGGTCGGAAGTAGGAGAGAGTCAGATTTTCGGACCCGACATCCTACGAGAAGCAGAAGAGAAGGTTCACAAGATTCATGAGCACCTCAAGACCGCCCAATCCAGACAAAAGAGGTACGCCGACAAGATACGTCGAGACCTCGCCTTCAACATAGGAGATTTTGTGTATCTGAAAGTGTCGCCATTGAAGGGAATGCAGCGTTTCCAACTGAAAGGAAAGTTAGCCCCCAGATATATCGGACCCTTCAAGATTCTGAACCGTCGAGGAGAAGTGTCGTATCAATTGGAACTGCCCGAAGAGATGTCAGCCGTGCATAATGTGTTCCATATCTCATTACTTCGTAAGTGCCTCGAAGTCCCGGAGAAGACTGAAGTGTTCAAGAATATCGATCACCGGACAATAGAAATCAACGATGACTTGACCTATCCCAAAGTACCCATCCGTATTTTGGAAGAAGCTTTCAGAACTACCAGAACCCGAAGCATCAAGTTTCTCAAGATTCAGTGGAGCAACCACACAGAAGAAGCTACCTGGGAGCGCGGAGATCACATCAGGACAGAGTTTCCCGATCTCTTCAAATCCTAGGTAAATCTTTTCGTCCTTTTTCAAATCCCGGGACGAGATTTTTTTTATGGGGGGAAGGTTTGTAACATCCCAAAAATACTAAACTTGGATCATCAAACTCTAATCATCAAATTTAGGATTAACAAAAACTTTTCTAATTAAAAATATGAAAGTATTCATATGTGTGTATTGAAATTTGGATTCTTTTGAATTGCCATGATTATGTGTTTCTTTGCTTGTAAAATGATTCTTAGGTGAAATAAACATCATCTAAAAAATCCCCAAACTTTTCCCAAAGACAAACAAATCAAAACAAACAAATTAAGTGAATGGTCACTTTGGCCAATTTAACTCCCATGCCTACTTTGGATATCTCTAAATTTTAGAACTTAACAGAAACATTTATGGATCTTTGCACCCCTTGATAGTACTCATAACAAGGTATCAAGGCCCACCTTGTGATCATCCAAAAACATTTGAATGCATAGTTTAAATGACAGTTTAAAATTGAATTTATTTCATATGGGAAGATCCCACTTTTTCAAAAACCACTCAAACACAAGCATCCACAGACTCCCCAGTACATGCCTAGCACACCCACCAAAAATCTTTTCAAAATTCAAAACTTAAGTTCATGCGGCCATTTCATCAAACAGGTTACAGATGCAAATCAAACAAAATCAAAACACTATTTTGAGCAGTGTTTTGAGCCAACCTTGTTCCCTCTCTGGTTACACTAGCCTCAGTAGATCATCTAGCAAACTTAACTAAGCTCTAGCACCACTGTAAACTCGCCAATGTCATCAATGGTGAACAGGCCGAGAGCACCCATGTCACCCTAGTGTAGACAGCAAGCTAGGAGAAGAACTAGCCGTGCCAACCTTGTCTGGGAGGTAGCCCATGCCTCACCGCCCCCTCTCGACCAGCCCTAGCTCGAAGACAACTCCCAGAACCGCCAGGAACGCCGCGCCCGTGCCGTTGTCGACCATGCCGATGTGCACCGCAGAGCACGCGCCGTTCCCACGCAACCCGACCACCTCGAGCCCTCGCCGCCCGCCAGCATGCTCCCCACCGTCCCAGGAGACCGCCAGACATGCCCATTTCACTGCCCGTGCCCCGTAGCCACCGCTCGCCATAGAGTTAGACGCCTCTGCCTCGCAGAGCACCGCACGTTCCCGACCATTTGCCACCACCCCTACACGCGCATTTAAACCATAGAGCATCGCCAGGAGACCACCCGTCGATCGCCAGCCTCGGCCATGCCTCTAGCAGCCCGTAGCGTGTCGCCACCGTCGCCTGCCCATCCCTCTCGGTCTCACCGTTGGGCCTATAAAAGGAGGCCACCCCCAGCCGATTGAAGCACACCATTTCACTCCCCTCACCTCATTGATCGTTCCACCCCTTAGCCGGAGCAAGGCGAGCAGCGCATCGTCGGAATTTGGCCCGAGCTCGCCGCTGTAGAGGAGAAGAGGAGCCGTTGATTTCGTCCACCCCAGGAGGAGCTGCCGGTGCCAGGAGAATCGCCGTCGTCGACTTTGTTGTTCGCCCGCATCGCCGACCCTCGCCTGAGCCCCGGTGAGCCTCCCACGACCCCCACCTGCCATGTTAGGTTTCTGTCTCGCTGGCGCCGCCCGACGTGGATGATGATTAGCAGCCGTTCGATTAGACTTAGATCGTGCGGATGAGATTGCCACATACCGCTTCGCGTTTAAAGAGCCACTGACCAGTAGACCCCCCTGTCAGTTGCGCCCCGCGCTACGGAGTGACACTAGGCCGGCCAGTTAGCAGTTCCTGCGCAGCCCAGTCGTTTGAATTTAACTTTTTCCATTTTAATTCAAACATAGTTCTGTACCTAATTTCAAAAATCAACCCAGCTCGATTCAGTAAACCAAATTGAATGAAACCAATTTTGTTAGAAATATATTGAAAAACTTAATCCAAGACCGTTGGATTTAAATCATTTGGATCTGTAGATCAACCTTGGTAAAAATAACAAGTCAGAAGCTTTTCTGCATTCAAACATTTTTCAAATTTCAACCATAATAGCTTTTGAGTTGATTCCAACTCTCAAAAATCACATTTGATCATACCTTTGAGAATATATAAAAACATATTGGTTTACTTACAGAAATAATGTTCAAGTAATAAAAGAATGCCACATAGGCATTTCTAGTCACTTTATTTAATTGAAATAAAAGGTTAAACCTTATTAAATTGTGACATCACTTTAAATCACATTCCCATGGACTGAAATATGTGGTGATGACATGTGTCAACATGATCCCATGTTTGAGTTGGAGAATATTAAATCTTAAGTAGTTTTTCAATGAGTAGAAATTACTTTTCTAAAAATAAATAAATAATGCAAGTGCTTTAATCTTGAATGTTAGTGATGATGCTAGATCATCTATAGAACCCTTTTGTGTGATGATTGAAAATAGTTAAGTATTGTTTGGTGATTGTGTACCTCGTATTTATTCATAGACGCTAGTACCGACCAAGGATACGAGGAGGAAGGAGGATACTACGAATAAGATGCCGAGGAGAACTTCAACCACTGCTCTACACAAGGAAAGCCTTACTAACCAAGTGGACCAATGGAAGCTAACACTTGCAAGATACTTTACCTATGCAAGCCAATACTTGCAAGATATTAACTGTCACATCCCAAATTTTAGATTTGGTCTTGCATATCATTCATGCCATTGCATCATACTTTTCCATGCAAAACCGTCGATCGAAATGAATCAACGGAACGCTATTTTCGAAACCCTTTTCTATTTTGCTACGAGGCTCCTGCGGGAGGCTTTAGTAGGACTTGCGTTGTCCACCCTTGTAGCATAGTGGTTTCGCCCAACCCTTGACCCTAGAGTGTTCCCCTCGATTTTACAAAACCGTAGGAGCAAGAATCGCTCGATTCGGAGCTCGTACGGAAAAGTTGTCGCCATTTTATGAAACGTCAGAAAAACGGTCCGAATTTCGGGCCGATTTCCGAGTCCTTTTCCAATCTCGCTCCGAATCGGACTAGGACCCGCTTGGAGGCCCACAAAAGGGGCAGCTGCCGCTGCCCGCCTCGATAAACCGCACCCGCGATCTCGGGAACCGCACCCCGCGCGCCGCCTCCTACCCCGCGATCGCCGCCTCCACGCCGCCGCTGGCCGCCAGGGCTCCGCCGCCGCCGCCCTTCCCCGCTGCCGCACAGGTACGCCTCCTCCGCTCGCCGACCTCGCCGTCCGCCGCCTAGGGCCCCGCCTTGCCGCCTCCCGCCGACCCCGCGCCCCGTAGCACCCCCGCCTCCCACTGCCGCGCCACCTCCTCCCCGCCGCCGCGCGCCCGCGGCCAACCGCTGCCACGCCGCCAGCGCGCCGAGCCGCCACCCGCGCGCCGCTGCTACGCGTCGCGTGTAATCGAAAGGTTAGGATTGATTATCTGCATACTGAGTATGGTGAATTCAGGATTTGTTCCTAACGGATGTATCGAATGTTGTGGTGAAAGTGTACAATCTCCGCGGAGTGTCAAACTATTCGAATAGCCGCGTCCGCAGTTATGGATAGTTGGAGTGGTCATACTGTTCCCCCGTCAGATGTTTCCAAAATGACTTATGAAATGAATTGAGGCTTTGACTTGACCACAGCAGAGTTGTGCTATGTCATACAAGTTACCACTTAGGTGTTATAAAACTTCAACTAGTTTTATTCGTTTCTGAACTTGGTAGAGGTAAATCTGGCTTTTTGCAAAACAACCCTAGAGCTTAGTGTCCTACTACAAAAACCCCTTCACTTGTTAGTATTAGTTTGTGAGTACTTAAAGAGTACTCATGGCTTTGTCCCTGGCTATTCCCATGGCCAGACTATGAAGAGGAGTACCAGGAAGATGGACCCTAGGAAGGTTACGACAACTAGGATCATCTCCCATCGTCAGCATTGCCTGTGACCCCGAAGATGGAGCTTCGCCTATGTATTTCCACTACTTGATTTGTATTAAGAACTGGATCATGAGATCCTTATTTGTGTAAAACCTTATGTATGGTTTGTAATGGATGATGTACTGTGATATCCAAATCTGTTATGTCTCGCAAAAATGGTAATCCTGGGATTGCGATGTATGGCATAACAGGCATCTGGGATTAAAAATCCGGGTATTGACAGGTATATCCTTAAAGATTGGTTTCGTACGACTGCTTGCTTCCCTCTCCAACTGGAATGCTAACTGCTTCCTTCTTTCCGGATTAGTTAGATCCTCTAACATGTCATTTTTATCTTCAACAATAACTTGATGTGTCTTATAAAAAGACGCAGCAAGTGTTCGGTATTGATCGATAAACTTGGAAGCTAACTTAGGATGCTTCTTTACCAAAGTAAGATGATCAGGTACTGGCTCCGAATCTATAGAATCATGAGGAATCACAGAAAATGTGCTCCCTTCTAACTCCTTGGCTTTATACTCGTGGATATTAGCTCTCGCATCCACAACAGCAACATGATATGCTGCTAAATGACTCCTACCTTCACCTATAGGTAGATCGTGATATAATCCAAGATCCTTGGGAAGTTGGATACTCACATCATACTTGGATAACAACCGGCCATCATAATAGGTTATGGTATTCACCGAAATTCTAGTTGGACAACTAGAAATCTTTAAGAGTTGACGAAGTTGATCCGTGAATGATCCTTGGTAGTCATCGAGAGTCTCCTCTTTCCTTACCAAAGTCTGTGTTGGAAACTTTGGTGCCATAACTCTGTATATCAAAAATATTTTTATTAGTAACCAATAATATATTGCAACATAACAAAGAATTATTGCACTAAAACATATAACGGAATATTCTCATTTGAATACCCTGATACGTTGGAAACGTATCTATAATTTTTTATGCTCCATGCTTGTTTAGTATCTACTTTGCTTTACTTGTCCACACTTTGAGGTGCTTTTTACATGTTTTCTGGTACTAACCTATTACCATGTTGCAACAGTTCCAGATGCATGTTTTCTGTTGTTTTTGGTTTCAGAAAAGTTAGTAAAGAAATATTCTCGGAATTGGACGGGACAAAGGACAAAGTCAATTACTTTCCATGGGGAACAAGAAGTACAGAGGAGAGCCGGAGGGGCTAGCCAGGGGGGGCAGACCCACCCCAGGCACGGGTGGGCCCAGTCCTGCGCCTAGCTAGGGTTTGCCACCCCTGGCCGCCTCCTTGGTCTCCCCCTTCGCCTATAAGAAGCCCCTGATGCAGAAACCCTGAGTACCTGATCAAATATCCACGAAACCGTCTGTAGCCGCCGCCACCATCGTCCCTAGATCGGTGGATCTGAAGTTCTTCCTGGCACCGTGCTGTAGGGGAGATCATCCCAGAGGCCTTCTCTCCGGTATGATGCGTGAGTAGTTCCACCTTGGACTATGGGTCCATGTAGTAGCTAGATGGTTGTATCTCCTCCTTTGTGCTTTCATGTATAGATCTTGTGAGCTCCGTTCGTGATCAAGATCTAATCTATTTGTAATCATGCATGTTGTGTTTGCGGGGATCTAATGGATATTGAGATTATTATGTTGGTTTGATTAATGGTTTTGTCTTTATGATTCTATCATGTCTGTATTGTTTGTGATCTTGCATGCTCTCCGTTGATAGTAGCTATCTTGGCCAAGTAGTTGCTAGTGACTCCAAGAGGGGGTATTTATGCTCGATAGTGGGTTCATGCCTCTAGTTTCCAAGGGAAGTGACAATAATATCTTTGGTTGTAGATGTGCCGTTGCCACTAGGGAGAAAACAACGGTCTCTTGTTCATGGAACATGTGTACTGTTTACCTTACACACTTTGCTTAAAGCAGTTTTCTCTTGCTTGCAACTTAATACTGGAGGGGGTTCGGATGATAACCTGAAGGTGGACTTCTAGTCATAGATGAAGTTGGATGGCGGTCTATGTATCTTGTTGTATTTCCCAATCAACCTCATAAGATCTTTCTGACTAGTAATTGCATTGTTATGCCTTGCTCAGTTCCTGTCAATTGCCCTGCTGTAATTTGTTTACACTTGATGCCATTTTGTTTATCTAAGGAGAGCACCTCTAGACTATGGACCCCGGTCCAATCTTTACCATTGATACATCTTCCACTGTTACTTGTTTACTTGCTGCAAACCATTACCTTCCACACAATACGTTTAATCCTTTGTTACAGCAAACCGGTGAGCTTGACAACCTCACTATTCGTTGGGGCAAAGTATTGAGTTTGTGTTGTGCAGGTCTTCGCGTTGCTTGCAACACCTGTGTGACGTTTCCTTACACATTCTGGTTCAATAACCTTGGTCTCAACTGAGGGAAAACTTATTGCTTGCTGCTTCACACCTTGCTCTTGGGGTTCCCAAAAGAGTCTGCATAGACAGTCGTCAAGCTTTTCTGGCACCGTTGCCGGGGAGGCCAAGGACGTCTTCACAAGGGGAGTCCTTCACTTCCTTTCTCTTTACTTTGTTTTTAGTTTGCTTTGTTTCTTTTGTTTGGTTTTGTTTGCCTCTTTCCAAACCCCCCCCCCCAAAATTAGTCTAGTTTGCTTTGATTTCTTTATTCAAAAACACAAAAAAATTAGTCCTTGCTCTAGCTCACCATGTTGCTCCACAAGTTCGCCCTGAAAGATCTTGCAATGGGTAGTGGCTCCATAATTGGGAAACATTATATTGAATAATTCTTTAATTATGTTAGCAAGCATGAGGATATTAAGGATAAATCTATAGCAGAGCTTGCTCCTAATTATGAGATTGCTGCAGCTTCTCTAGTTCATATGTTGGAGGCTAGGTTTGTTAGCCTTAACCCCTTCATACAATTCTTGTTCCTAAAACTAAAAGAAGAGAAGAATGCTGAAAAGAAGGAATTCATCATTGAAACTTTATCAAAAGAATTACATGATGTTGCTAGAGAAGCCAAAAAGGTTTTTGAGCGTTTCAATATGCTCAAGTGTAGATGTTGTGGGTATTTCTGATAAAACTAAGCCTAGAGAAGAACTCAATATACCCATCCCCTTTAAGCTTGTTGGAATGCATGAAGCCTTTAAAAAGAATTTTGATTGGATTGCTCCTAATTTTTTTTTTGATGAAAGTAGTAGACGAAAGAGAGTTGAGAAGGGATCCTCCAAAACCCATTTGGATGATATACCTTTCATAGTTGAAGAATTTGCAAGTATGAGTGTTAATGCTTCTTCATTTGAAAATACTTGATTCTTCTTGCTTCTTGTGCCTAACTTAAAGGCGTTAAAGAAAAGTACTTGTTGGAAGATAACCCAAGAGTTTACTTAAGTCTTGGAAGTTATTACTTCAGTAATCAACTCTTCTTATCCTTTTTGTTTGCTTTTTGTGCCAAGAATGACCTCTAATAAGAGGGAAGTAAGATTTGGGGAGTTGCTGTCCCGAAACAGATTTCTGTCATCCACCAAAAAAATTCACGAGGAGGCTCTGTAACTCGGATTGATCTAAAAATTTACGAATAAATCCCCCAGTATGTTAGATAACTTTCATTAGTTCAACACTTTTATATTTGAGCAACAGAAGATGTTCGAAAAAATCGGTTTCTACCTGCTGGTCTGTTTTGACAGATTTCTTCCATTATTTGCATTTGCTTCTTATTGATTCCTTTTTGAGTTCTCTTCATGTAAATTGAGTTTTTTGAAGGAATTACTACAGTAGATTGTGTTTTTAGTGAAAAGCCTTGCTGTTCCAAAGCTTTGCCAGTGGTCTAATATCTTTTGAATACACTAATGTTGCTAATGAAGATTGTGTGAAGTTTTGTATGAAGGAAAAATTTCAGGTGTAGAGGGAGAATGATGCAATGAGATGAAGAATGGACAAAAACTCAAGCTTGGGGATGCCACCATGGTGTCACCCCAAGAAATATCCAAAAGGTACAAGCGTCAAATCTTGGGGATGCCCAAGGCATCCCCTTTTTCATCAATAAAAAGCTCAGGTCTGTCTAGACACTACGTTTTTATTGTTTCATGCACACTTGTGTTGTTCTTGGAGCGTCTTAGTGTTTAGTTTTCTAGAGTAGTTTGGACCCCCGTTTTCGCTGTGTTGTTTTGCAAATAAGTTTGCTTGGTGTTTGGAAAGGAGTAGTAAGTTCTTGCTTGAAGTGCAAGAGGAGCTTGCATTGACTGTGAGTTAAACTTTAGAATGACATGCTAGGCGTTGTTTTGACCTTATGCTTAGTGATTATTGCTGTAGCATGTCTTGCTCCAAACAATTGGGATTTCTTAGTGTGCCTTGAAGAAATTATGCGTTGTTTTAGCATGCAAAAGCATACTATTATGGTATTCTCCTTTGATGCTTTGCTTGGGTTGACTTGACACATGCTCACACCATGTTATGACTATGAAAAGTCACCATTAACCTCTATGATCATTTAGTTCTTGACTTGTAGTACCACTCTTTGATTTGATTAGTATGCTTTGTTGCATTGCATGATTTTGGCAATTATTGCTCTCTTAGTTGGTTGCTCCCAAGTATATTCTACTCATGCCTCCAACTCCTAAGAAAAGAAGTTATTACAAAGTGTCCACAATAAATTCCTATGCATGGTGTGTTACACCATTCCAAGTATATTCTTGTTTTCAACTATCTTCCAATTAAAAACTATTTTGTTATGTGAAAACTTAGTGATTAAAGCCCTCACGAACTTGATGACACACTTTATTCTTTGCCCCTAATAAACTTGAACCATCATGGCAACTTTGTTGTATATGCTTGCACTTATAAGTTAGAATTAGCAGAACCGTGCTGTCACGGGTAATGTTTTCAACATTGCACTTGTACCTTGTTGTACTCAGTTGATATCATGTTCTTTTTTCTATGGATGTCACCGGCGTGAAATAAAGAGGGAACTTGTAAGTCCATGGAGTTTGTATCTTGTGTTAGAGAAACGCCTGGTGCGGTGACCCAGCATACCACTGCATGATGTAGTACACTATAGTCGTTGACATAACACCAATGAAACACCGTTCACTAGTATTACATCCCTCAGAGTAGTACAAGAGAAACACAGCAGGTCCAAGACATGACTATAGGTTACAACTCAACTCTTTACACAAGATCCAGAGAACACTCTAGGTTAAAGAGAGAGAAAGAAACTTCTTACAAAGAAGAATTATAAATGATTAACTCAAATATATTATACTAATATACTAGTATCTAAAATATTGAGGCTTGCATTGCTACTATTGCAATACTCTATAGAAGTAGGTTCTATGGCTAGAGATTCTATTCTTATCTAATCCGCAACTTCGTCTTCACTTGAGTTGATATATATGTTGACTTCCTTGACTTCATTGAAGAGCTTTAGATTTTAATGATGATTCCTGGAGCATAACTTGATGTAGACGTCGTCTATACTGGCCTTAGAACCTAGCAAGGGTTAAGAAGATACGTTGATTACGAGCGTACTCAGCAAGTTCACTAGAAAAGGAGTGTTTGATGCACTATAACTACAGCCATAGACCATAGGTCGTAGGCCATGCAAGTTTTCGTAAACATTTCTTCAAAGGTTGCTTTTATTCAGAAAAGCTATGTCCGTCAGCCTTCACGGGTTTACCAGAACTTTCATGGAGTTCCTTTCCCGCCGCGTTTGCAGCTCCTTCCCGGAACAGGGAGTAACAAGTTACAGTTCTTACACTCTGCAGAGGTGCGTCACTTTACCCATGATAGATCTTAGCTTTGTTGCAGATCCGAATTGCAGGTTCGTTCACACTTCCTTGGTGTGAGGCCCATACTAAGATCCAAGCCAATCACCGCCTTCTCCGTGACCCAGCATGTCTCCTTGGTATACGCCAGCCCACCTATTGAATTACGGAAATTGGCAGTACAGACCGTTCAGATGCCAGAACTATCGTGGGACGTTGAGGGCTCCCACGCATATGCTACATATCCTCTACGAATTACCATATAATATGCATGATACGAGTGATAACAGCCACGACCCGCACATCCGTCTCCATGCGAGAGGGAAAATATACAGCTAACTTCTCCGTCCCATTCCAAATCTCATGGTCAATGCGTGATATACGGCGCAAGAATCACTGGCGATATTGGTTGTTAAGTCCTAGGTAATATGTTCCTTTACCATCGAAACTCTTATAGTAGGTTATTACCTCATGGTAAATAACCTATAATCACATTATTATGAAAATAGTGTTTTCTGTCCTTTTTCAAATGCAGGTGATGACAACACTGTATTTGCAAAATACTTTACAGAAAATAATCAAAGGACATGAGCAAGTGTGAACTTGCCTTTTGTGATTGCAAGATTATGCCCTCACGGTCTTCAAGACAATATAAAAGATCCAATATATGAAATCAGCATCATTCGGTAAGGACTAATGTTTAAAGATGCAAGATGCTTTTATGCATAAGTAATGTAATGCAAGTTGATAAACGCGAATCCCGAGGATAACGTTGATCTAGGGTTTGGAAACTGGGAATGGTTCCTGTTAGAATGTGTTGCCCTTTTAGATTAAGTTTCACACATGTGCTTCTTATTAAGGCTTGTGAGTGTGTGTGAAACAACATGTAATTATAATATCATAAAACAATGAGTTACACAATTGTGGAATGCTACTCAAAGACTACTTATATAAGAATGGCCTTATCTTCAATTTTTACCTTACAAGTAATGGCATTTATATAGAACTTTAAGTGTTATAAATTCTAAATATATAAGTAAAGTATAAAGTAAGGTGTTTACTATTAATTGTCACATGTTGATTGAAGTGGCAAAATGAATAACTTTTGAAGAAAAGATTCCTTTATTAAGGTTTAAACAATCTTTATGGTTACTCAGATGTGGTCGATGTTGTTTGTACTTGATTGAATAGTTTGGATTTGAGATGCTTAACAATTTAGTTATATCAGACCAAAGTTAACTATAAAGTATATAATAAAGTTTTTAACATTATACTTAAACCTTGTTTACTTCATAATGTTTCTTTAAAGTTACTTAAGAAGGGTATTACTTTTACTTTGTAGTGGTTTGTTTACATTGTAAATGTAAAAAGGGATTTACCTCCCTATAAGGGTGTGGTTAAGGTTTGTGAATAAGTAAACAATATTATCTACTATTTATGAATTCACTTATAGTGTTTTTGATTTGTTTGTAAACTTGTGGTTAAAGTAAAGGTATAGGTTTTATTTCACTACAATTTATCCTTGGAGATTTTATATTGGATAATGATCCTTTTATAAAATAATCTACACTTATGGTTGAATGATAATTCAATAAAATTGCATTTTTAAAATGTGTTGAACCATTTTGACTTCATAATATTAGTATTTAAGACTAATACTATTTATTAGATTTAATTGGTTAATTTAAGAAATACTAACAAATTTTATTTGACATTTTATGAATTATTAACTAAAGAAATAGGTTTAAATTCAAGTTATTAAAGTGTTTAACTTTTTATTTAACTCAAAAAGTGGAATATTATATTTTTAACATATAGGTATTATTTTTGTGATCATTTTGGTATATTACACTTATTTTTTGATTTGTAAATAATAGGATATGATTTTTATAAGGTTTATGTAGAGGTACCAACCTTCAATAAGGTAGAGATCCCTGTGTTTACAATGCTAGTCCCTGGATCAATAGCTAGCATCCACAGTTAAGATGTAATATCAAGAAACAAAGGTCATAATACAACTTTATAACCAGGAATAACATAATTTTATTACATCTTACATAGCTCATTTGGCTATTACATTACATTGCAGCAGAATATCTATAAGCATGGGGTCTTCATCTTCAAAGTGCCACAGGCAAACATGTTGGTTGTAGACTTTGTAATCCTAATCAATCAACTTCACTAATAACAATCAAACCTACAACATAACAAGTTACAGCCACAAGGGTCAATACATTTGAATTGTATTGGCAAGTTTCACTACTATGTAGAACATAAGTGGATCCTATCATTACATGCATATTTGGCTAAGTAGGGTTTTAGGCTCATTTGCAGAAAGCAATAATTTATCCTATCCCCAAGTGTTTCAAGTCTTTGTCAAAATCTCTTGAGCTCCTTGGTAAATCCCCAAGTACTTCAAGTTTTTCTCAAAATCTCCTGAGCTCCTTGGTAACCCCAAGTGCTTCAAGTTTTTATCCAAATCTCTTGAGCTCCTTGGTACATCCCCAAGTACTTCAAGTTTTTATAAAAATCTCTTGAGCTCCTTGGTACACCCAAAGTACTTCAAGTTTTTATAAAAATCTCTTGAGCTCCTTGGTACACCCCAAGTGCTTCAAGTCCTTTGTTGTCACTTTAAAGTTTTGCTTTTAGAAATTGGAATGTCGAGATTTCCCATAGCTTCAAGCTTTAGTTGCTCAGTATTGTCCATAACCGGGGACACGGCTAAGTACTTAGATTTTATTATCTTCTGCAGAAGTTGTACACTTTACCCACATGACACACTCTCATCTTGTTGCCACCAGTGGCCGCTGGATTAGTACTCACCAAGATGGAGTACTGGCAGATTGAGAATGTGACGAAGTCTTTCCATAGGGTCCTCCCATGCACCATTGCTAGCTTGTCTTCAGGAACCCATGTAGGTTTTCGAGTTCCCTCATTTTCAGTACCTGAAGACAATGCATGGGTCTTCCCAATGTAGTTGACTAAGCCAGAGCCATATGTAGCATGTGGCTGTACACGAAAGCCACAATTGGAGAAACATGTTCAATCTCTAAGTCCCTGGGTGGTTTTCTTTTGGTGCACAACACAAAGAGATTGCCATAGACATGGTTCCTTTTGTTGCCACCTTATCCAAAACTCAAAGTATCCTTGTCCACCCAGGTGGTTCATTGAGTACTTGTTTTATTATATAAAACACAAGTCTTTTCTCAACTTCATAAAATCTCAACATGTATCTCTTCTCAAAATATGTTGCATTGCTAAGCATTTTACAACTACATTGTTTTCACTAAGGAATGTATAGGGTATCCTATTAGGATTTAGCATAGCATAAGTATAGAAATTCTTTTCATGCATGTTTCAAAATCCACTAAGTATAATGAAAATAGTAGGACTTTAGATGATAGTGTCACTTGCCTTTTTGGTAGGGAATGTTGGTTCACTTCTTGATCTTGCTAATCTCACACTCTTCTAACTTCACTACAAGTCAATCAAGCAAACACAAAATCAACTAGCATCCAACCAATAATCAAACAAATCATCACACATAAAATAATAGAAACAAGGTCATGCATGCAAGCATGCAAAAGATAATTTTATTTGCAAAGGTGGTTTCTACTAGGCTCTAAACATTGTAAAGTCCAAAGTGGTCATTTTCCAAAGTGGCAAAGTCATTTACAAAAGGGTTTTATCTATAAACCATTTTTAAATCCAATCATTATTTTATGTGGTGGAAAATGTTTTTATCAAAGCAAAAACTTTATGTTGTTCACCAAATAAGTTGTTAACTCTCAAAACTTGGTGTTTAGGGTCAGTAGGTTTGAATCAAATTATTTTCCCAAAGTTTTTACTCCAAAATCATTTTCATAACAAAACCAATATTTTTATTTGACTAGAAATGGGCTAAATCAATTAATCCATCCTAATCTTTTCAAAATACATTTTTAAATCCACAAGTTGGTTCCTAAGGTCAGTAGGTTCACCACAAACCAATTTGCAAAGATTTCATCCTCAAAAACATTTTGGAATAATTTTTATAACCTAAACAAGCATACAAATGTTTCTGCAAAAACAAACATTTTACCAGAAGCTTTTTACTAAACAAATTGCATGGTTGGCTAGGGCTTGTTCCATTGATTCCATTGATATAAAGTTTGCAAATTTTGGACGTGTGGATCAAAAGTTACAAGGGTTTCAAATTTGCAAATCAATCTGATTTCAATTCTGTTTTAAAACAAAGACTGGCCACGCGTCGCGTTTTTATTGGGCGGTACCAGTTTGCGCGGATTGCGCTCTGCGGTTCGTTGGATCTAAACAGATCACACGGCGCGGGTTGACTCATACCGCTTCGCTCCGTTGTATTCACAGCCACACGATATCGATCTCACAACTACAATCATCTTGCCACTAACTGGCGGCGCTGCGCGGTGGCAGACGGCAGCGCACGCTCTGGCGGCGAGCTTGCCGACGGTACAGGAAGCAAAGAAGGAAGTGGACATGCTCAACGTGATCGCGGTGACGTGGGGATGCTCAAGGTACAGTCAGCTCGTCGAGGGGCGCTCTGGTTCTAGCGGGATTTCTCGCCGGAGTGGGGGACGACGTCAGGCGGCTCTGGTCGTTGTCGAGGGCGACGCTGTGGTTCACTCCGAGGCAAAATGAGGACACGGTTAGATGCAGCCGAGTATGGCGAGTGTAGGAGCATGAACGAGAGGGCGTGGGGAGGTCTGTCTTACCAGGGGGAGGTCGCCGGAGAAGTAGCAGACGCGGTGGTGCTCAGAGGTGGTCGGAGTCGACGCTCTGGGGCGCCCGCAGGTGAATGGGAGGTACAGACAGATGCGCCTGTGAGTGGGGATCACGGCGGTGTGCTTAGGAAGGCAAGGAGCGGCGAGGTTCGGCCGGAATTTACTGGGGATGTTCGTAGGAGTAGTGGCGGTGCGAGGCGAAATTGCCGCAGCCTGGTGGCTCTCGTGCAACGGTGTTTGAGGGGAAAAGAGGAGAAGGCGCAGGCGATTAAAAGTGCGTGGTCACAGGG
Source organism: Avena sativa (assembly GCA_916181665.1). Taxonomy (NCBI): domain Eukaryota; kingdom Viridiplantae; phylum Streptophyta; class Magnoliopsida; order Poales; family Poaceae; genus Avena; species Avena sativa. The sequence continues at coordinate 259,894,526 of OV702284.1, read as the reverse complement.
TGGAGTAATGGCCGTTAACAGCGCGAATTGATCGCCGGAGTAAAGGACAGGAAACGGCGAGGCGACGTGGTCAGGGGGAAGACGATGCTAAGGTGGTGTGGGGCCTGGGCATCAGTGAAGGAGTGAGAGGGAAAGAGGGTCCACCAGTCAGTCGCTCTGCGGGTGCGGGTTCAGGTGAAAAATGATTCGCGCGTGGGAAAGAAGCTGGGCTGCTACCGGGCTTGTTGGGCTTGGCCAGTTGGGCTGCGTCTGACTCTATTTTTTTTCTTTCAAATGCTTTTTCTTTTCCTATTTCTATTTTCTGTTTTGAAATTCAATCAAACCAATCGATCAATAATTCAAAACAATTCAAACAATCATCAAACTTTGCAATTGAATTTGTTTCTGTTTAACAACATAAACCAAAGTCCAAAGACCAAAATAATATTTTTATTTTAGGGTCCATTAATAATTAAATAAATAGACCTTTGTTATTAAATCAAATAGATTTTGATTTATTCAAAACTCCATTTTGAAATCTAAATATTATCAAATCCAAATCAGTAGGTTTTATTTGAAAATAAAGGATACTTGGAAAACTTGTTTAAAATAAATAAATATGTTTTGATGTTTAATTAAAATAGTAAAACCTTTATTTTTAATAAACTTGGATATTAAATCCTTATTATTTTATTTAAATAAATCTTTACTATTTTTATCAAATAGAAATATTTTATTTCAAAGGCTTGGCCAAGTTTTAATTTGGCCTATAAAATATTCCTTATTTAAATTTCTTCCTTTTTATTTGAAAACCAAATCTTTTTATTAAAAGATAGTAATTCCAAATATTTTTATTTTCCTTTATTAAATGTTTATCTTTTTAAATCCCTTTAGGATTTACCTTGATCAAAATAGGTTTGAAGGTTCCCATTTGAATTCAAAAAGTTTCTTCTCACCCTGAAAATCAACAAAGTTTTATTTTATTCATTTATTCTTCACATTACAAGATTTGGAAAATCTTGGGATGTGACAGTTTATTACTTTATAAATACTTAATAAATATTTAATTAAGTGATATAATAATACATGATTATAGTTTTAAATTATAGTCCTTATTTTTCTAAGATTTTTGGTATTTTATTTATATTTTTATTAATTACCACTATTAAATTATGGATTATCAAATTTTTATTACTTATAAAACCTTTATTAAATAATATTTATTTAAATAATTATCATAATAATATTTGGTAACGGTTTTAAGTTGTAGATTTTGTTTTCTAAAAATTAATATATTACACATAATTTTCTGAATTATAAATCAAAAGATATTAAACTTACAAGATTTAATTATTTTATTACATTTCTAGAATATTCATATTTGAATTTATATTGTTTTTATCAATTTACTTAAACAGAGAATACCTTTTCATACCAATACTGAATCTACCCTGACACTGAACCGTAGGCCATTGGCCACGTCATCTGCCACGCTAGCAAAGGACTTGGTCAAATTGGTGACTAGGCAGGGGATGATGTCACTGTGACGTCATAGAAGGTTGATCCTCTCAGATCAAAGCTTGATCGAGCGATTGGGTGCATGCGCGCGGCCGAGGCTGGACTTGTTGGAAAAAGGCGGCGACGGCGAACCTAATAGTGGAGGAGCAGCTAGTTTTTGGTCATCGGAGTGCAGTGCACGGCGGCGACTGGCGGCGGTGAACAACAACTCGCGGTGGTGGCTCAGTTTAGGAAGCAAGCGAACCAACAGAGAGGAATAGCGTGTTTAGTGGCTCACCAGGAGCGTGAAGAAGAGCTTGGCGAGGTAAATCGTGGCCGGAATCGAGATGGACGACGGCGGCCAGACTTCGGGAATGAGGTCTCAATCGGAGCGTCTGGGCCTCCCCGGATTGCGTGTTTCAGCAAGAATAACGAGGACGATATGGCGGTTCTTGTGGTGGTTTCAGGCAAGCAAGAGGAGCTACGGAGCGACGGCGACAAGAGTCTCCGACGATCTAGGGTTTGGCTTCAGAGGCAGACAGAGAGGAAGAGGAAGGGAATGGAGATAAGGACGACCGAGGTGGCGTCGTGTCCTTCTTATCCCTTTCGTATGACATCAGCTTCGGCACGAATCGTGGCGACCCCGGCGGATGGCGGAGCTCGAGCCAGGCAGCTGCTTCGTCGGCGAATCCTTCTGGCGAGAGGAAGAAGAAAGCAAGAAAAGAATGAAGGCCGGAATGGGCTGCTGTTGGGCCGTGGCGAAGTGAGTGGAGGAGGAAAGGTGTTGCTACTGTGCGGTGGGTAGATAGAAAGAGAAATGGGCTGCGGCCTAGTTGCAGTTTTTTCTTTACTATTTCCTTTTCTCTTTTCTGTTTTATTTTCAGATTTATGTATTACACATTTGTTTCAAATTTCTTTTAGAGATTTTATTTATTAAATAGTTGGAGCAAGTATGAATGACATTAAAGTCATTTTATGATCTTTTATTAATTAATGTTGTATTTATTTATTTTGTTTATATAGATCATTCTAATATTTGGTAAGAGACTTTGTTATTATTTTTCTTTTCATAATAAGCCATGGATTTATTTTAGGATATTTACTTATTTGAATATAAAACTTAATTTTAGTTAGCTCATAGTTTAGAGGGAAGAATTTTATATAATGATCCCATATTATTATTTAATGCATGATATCCTAAGGATTTAATATGGTTAATATCATTCTCATAGATTTAGGAAATAACAAGGTATATATATTTCATTATAACTAACAAAAGGGTTAGGGTTTAAATTACAATTGCTTACCCTAGGGTTTAGGGTTCTCAATATACTTATATTCTCTTATTGGTGTGAATAAATATTAATGGCTACACACATTGTCTTTATGTTTGTGATTTTGAATAATATCATTAGTTAAATTAAAATAGTGGGATTGTTTTTTAGGCTAACTTATGAGAAAGAATGGATAAATATAGTTCTTAAGCACATATGGTTATGATAATTGGAATTGAGAAAAGATGTGCTTAATTGATTTGTTATAGGAAAATATTCCTATCAAGCATTGTGGAAACAAGATGATAGATCAACCATAGAAAGTGGACATTAGGTTTGGTCTTAGATTTAGGGTTTAGTGTTTACCAAGAATTCCTATCTTCCATAATTCATAATCCTAGACTTCTGTTTAAGGAATTCCTTTCCTAGATATATTACTCCTTCATATCCATCATCATGTGCTAACATGATGAGCTTTACTTCACAAGAATAATCTTATCCCCTTTTATTCTTCTGAACTCATTGATGAATCCAATGAGTTTGACACTATAGCATTTCATGATCTTCATCTATCCAGACTTGGTTATATCAACTAATCTACTATTAATAATCTTCAATCCCAAAAGTGGTTACTTCTAACATTATCTTGATCATACTATCTTGTCTCTACTCAACTCCAGTATCTCATACTCCAACCTCACATTATATTAATGTGACTTTTCATGGCAATCTTAGGATAACATATCTGTACTAGGGTTCCAATCATGTTATATCCACCAATGCCACTTATACTTGATATAAGCATTCAATCTTGGTGAATAAGACATGATCATTATAATCTTTTGATCCTTTATGGTTTAGGTTTCCAGTTGGCTAATCAAGGCTTCCATCCATACAACATTAAAGTTGTATTATAATTATCTTCTGTTTAGCTCTATTGGTTTAAGAGATATAATTCATTGCCTATACCTACTTGATCCAATAGAACTACTCCTGGTAACTTATGTTCAGACTTCATCCTTGTAATCTTCTTTGTTACCATACTGATTTGATTCCCTCCAATCACTCCCATCCTATAGATTGTAGGATTCGTAGCATGGAAAACAAAAAATTTCTATCGCATACAAACAAACAAGCCAAGATCTATCTACTAGATTGTAGCAACGAGTCGATGGAATAACTCACCCTCGAAGATTCCAAAGTGTTTAATGAGAGCAGATTCTCGTGGGTGATGTAGTCGTACTCTTCCCGATCTCAAATTCGCGTAGACGATCCTTTCGGCGCTGCGTTCCGGCAGCGCTCCCGCAGTCGGTCACACGTTCGGTACTCGACGAAGACCTTCCTCTCCCTTGTTCCAGCAGGCAGCGGAGGTTGTAGCACTCTCCTCGTGATTCCGGCAGCACAACGGTGTGGTACCGGAAGTAGAGGGGATATCTCGCAGGGCTTTGCCTTAAACCGGAGCGAGTATGGTGGAGTATGAGAGACTCCCTCGATGATCTAGGGTTTAGACACGCTGAGGAGGAAGCTTGGCCGGCGGCTAGGGTTGCTAGGCGGCGGCTTGACCTAGGGCGGCGGCGGCAGCAGGTGGCGGCGCCGGCGGCTTAGGGTTTGGAGGCGGGGATCTTGTGTGTCTAGGAGGGGAGCCCTGCCCCTCCTTATATAGGTGGAGGGGCCGGCTGGCCAAGGGGAGGTGGGCCGGCGGTGGAGGAGGGACTCCTCCCCAACTCGGTTTCCTCCTCTTTCTCCACTTCCCAAAAATAGCCGTTTGACTTTCAAACTAGGCGTTTGACTTTTCAAACTAGGATTTGAATAAATCCTCTATTTTGTTCAGCGATGACACCGAGTACATGATGCAATCATACCAACTTGATATAACACATTCATGTACCCTTCCCCTCCGGAGTGCCGGACATTCCGGAACCTTCTAGAACATTCCCGATGAAAACACCGGAACCATTCTCCAACTCCGAAACGAGACTTTACTTATATGAATCTTATTCTCCGGACCATTCCGGATCTCCTCGTGATATACCGAATCCCATTCAAGACTCCGAACAACATTTGGTCTCTTTATCATCATTCCATAACTACTCAAACAACGTCGAATCCTTAAGTGTGTCTCCCTACGGTTCGTGAATTATGCGGACATGATCGAGACACTTCTCCGAACAATAACCAATAGAGGAATCTGGAAATTCATATGGCTCCCACATATTTCAACGATTACTTTGCGATCGAATGAACCACTTACATACGATATCAATTTCCCTTTGTCTCACGATAGTTTACTTATCCGAGGTTATGATGGTCGGTATCTCTGCATACCTAGTTCAACCTCGTTACTGATAAGTACTCTTTTCTCGTTCCCGTGATATGTGATCCCTTGTGAGACAGTCACATGCTTGCAAGCTAATTGGATGACATTACACCGAGAGGGCCCAGAGTATATCTATTCGTCATATGGATGGACAAATCCCACTCTTGATCCATGTGTTTCAACCAATACTTTCCGAACACTCAATGCCACCTTTATAGCCACCCAGTTATGGTGTGGTGTTTGATGTCATCAAAGCATCTATCCGGTAAAGGTGATATGCATGATCTCATGGTCGAAGGAATTAGATTACTATGTATCAGAAAGCATATAGCAATTGAACTATTAAAATGACTTGATCTTTATGCTACGTTTATCTATAGGAGTATGTCCACCATATCATTCTCCTAATGATATGATCTTGTTGTTAATAACATCTCAATGTTCATGATAGGGAAACCACAATCATCTATTAACCAACAAGCTAGTATTATATAGAGGCTTTACTAGGGACTTCAAATTAAGTTTACAAATCACACAAGTATTAATGTTTCCTTGTTAATACTATTATAGCATGAATGTAAACATTTATCATAAATACAAGGATATAATAATAACTATATTTATTATTGCCTCTAGGGCATATCTCCAACAGTCTCCCACTTGCACTAGAGTCATCTAATCTAGATTACATGGTAATATACCGAACACCCATGGCAGTTTGGTGCTGGTCATGTTTTGCCCTCGGGAGAGGTTTAGTCAACGGATCCGCCACATTCAGATCTGTGTGTACTTTGCAAATATTTATATCCCCATCTTGGATATGTTCTCGAATAGCGTGAAAACGTAGCTTGATGTGCTTCAGCTTCTTGTGTGACCTTGGTTCTTGCGCATTGGCTATGGCACCCATGTTATCACAGTAGATAGACATTGGGTCCAGCGCACTAGGAACCACACCCAGCTCTGTAATGTACTCTTTCATCCATATCGCTTCTTGTGAAGCCTCCGAAGCAGCCATGTATTCCGATTCAGTTGAAGATCTCGCCACAACGCTTTGCTTTGCACTCCTCCAGCTAACTGCTACACCATTCAAAATAAATACGTATCCAGATTGTGATTTAGAATCATTCGGATCGGTGTTCCAACTAGCATTGGTGTAACCATTAACAACGAGCTGTTCATCACCTCCATAAGAAAGAACCATATCCTTAGTTCTTCTCAAGTACTTAAGGATGTTTTTGACCGCTGTCCAATGATCCACTCCTGGATCACTTTGATATCTGCTAGTTAACCTAACAGCATATGCAATGTCGGGTCTAGTACATAGCATGGCATACATTAGAGATCCTATGGTTGAGGCATAGGGAGTCTTACTTATCCTTTCTCTATCTTCTGCCGATGTCGGACTTTGAGTTTTACTCAAGGTCGTGTTGGGCAACATGGGCAAGAACCCTTTCTTGCTATCTTCCATTCCAAACCTCTTTAGAACTTTGTCCAAATATGTACTTTGTGACAATGATATTTGGCGTCTCGATCTATCTCTATAAATCTTTATGCCTAATATGTAAGCTGCTTCGCCAAGATCCTTCAATGAAAAACTATTATTCAAATATTCCTTGACACTATTAAGAAGGTCTACATCATTCCCAATCAACAATATGTCATCTACATATAGTATTAAGAATGCTACAGAGCTCCCACTCACTTTCTTGTAAATACAAGCTTCTTCATAAGTTTGTACAAAACCAAAACTTTTGATCACCTTATCAAAACGTTGATTCCAACTTCGGGATGCTTGCTTCAATCCATAAATGGATAGTTGAAGTTTGCATACCTTGTTAGAATCTTTAGGATCGACAAAACCTTTGGGTTGCATCATATACAACTCTTCATCAATGTCTCCATTGAGGAATAATGTTTTGACATCCATCTGCCATATCTCATAATCATAATATGCAGCGATTGCTAACATAATCCTCACAGACTTTAGCCTCGCTACTGGTGAGAAAGTCTCATCATAGTCAACTCCTTGAATTTGTCGAAACCCCTTTGCGACAAGTCGAGCTTTATATACAGTAACATTACCATCAGCATCTGTTTTCTTCTTGAAAATCCATTTGTTCTCGACAGCCTTCCGGCCATCCGGTAAGTCCACCAAAGTCCATACTTGGTTTTCGTACATGGATCCAATCTCGGATTTCATGGCTTCTTGCCATTTATTGGAATCTGGGCTCATCATTGCTTCCTCATATGTCTCAGGGTCATCGGTGTTGTCCACCAACATGACACTCATAACGGGATCATACCAATCTGGAGTGGTACGAGTTCTCGTTGACCTGCGAGGCTCTGTAGCAACTTCAACCGAAGTTTCATGATCATCATCATTAGCTTCCTCTCTAACTGGTGCAGGCACCACAGGAACTTCTTCCGGTGCTGCGCTACTCGCAATTTCGAGAGAAGGTTCGACAACCTCGTCGAGTTCTACTTTCCTTCCAGTCACTTCTTTCGAGAGAAATTCCTTCTGTAGAAAGGATCCATTCTTGGCAACGAAGATTTTGTCTTCGGATCTATGATAGAAGGTATACCCAATAGTTTCCTTCGGGTATCCTATGAAGACGCATTTTTCCGCTTTGGGTTCAAGCTTGTCCGGCTGTAACTTATTTACATAGGCTTCGCAACCCCAAACTTTAAGGAACGACAATCTAGGTTTCTTCCCAAACCATAATTCATACGGTGTCGTTTCAACGGATTTAGATGGTGCCCTATTTAAAGTGAATGCGGCTGTTTCTAATGCATAACCCCAAAATGATAGCGGTAAATCTGTAAGTGACATCATAGAACGAACCATATCTAAGAGAGTTCGATTACGACGTTCGGACACACCATTACGCTGTGGTGTTCCCGGCGGTGTCAATTGTGAAAGTATTCCACATTTCTTCAAATGCTCGCCAAACTCGTAACTTAGATATTCACCTCCACGATCAGAACGTAGAAATTTAATCTTCTTGTTACGTTGATTCTCTACCTCACTTTGAAATTCCTTAAACTTCTCGAAAGTTTCGGACTTATGTTTCATGAAATAGATATACCCATATCTACTCAAGTCATCCGTGAAGGTAAGAACATAACGATAACCACCGCGCGATGCTACACTCATTGGACCACACACATCGGTATGTATGATTTCCAATAAGTCCGTAGCTCGCTCCATCATACCAGAAAATGGAGTCTTAGTCATTTTACCCATCAGACATGCTTCGCATCTTTCAAGTGATTCAAGAAGTCCATCGGAATGGAGTTTCTTCATACGCTTCACTCCAATGTCACCAAGACGATAGTGCCACATATAGGTCGAGTTATCGCTCGATTTCAAACGTTTAGCCTCAATGTTATTAATATGAGTATTTCCACTATCGAGATTCAACAAGAATAGACCATCTATCAAAGGTGCATGTGCATAAAACATATTACTCATATAAATCGAACAACCATTATTCTCGGCCTTAAACAAGTAACCGTCTCGCAATAAACAAGATCCCGATATAATGTTCATGCTTAACGCAGGAACCAAATAACAATTATTTAAGTATAAAACTAATCCCGATGGTAGATGAAGGGGTAACGTGCCGACCGCGATCACATCAACCTTTGATCCGTTTCCCATGCGCATCGTCACTTCGTTCTTCGCTAGCTTCCGTTTATTCTGCAGCACCTGTTTCGAGTTACAAATATGAGCAACCGAACCAGTATCAAATACCCAGGCACTACGACGAGTACTAGTGAGATACACATCAATAACATGTATATCAGATATACCTTTCTTCTTGATGTTGCCGTTCTTCAAATCCGCCAAGTACTTTGGGCAATTCCGCTTGCAGTGACCTTCTCCCTTGCAGTAAAAGCACTCAGTATCAGGCTTAGGTCCAGCCTTGGTCTTCTTCGTCGGCGTGGTAACTTTCTTACCACCCTTCTTGAAGTGTCCCTTCTGCTTAGACTTGCCTTTCTTGAACTTGGTGGTCTTATTGACCATCAACACTTGGTGCTCTTTCTTGATCTCCACTTCTGCAGATTTCAACATGGCAAAGAGTTCTGGCAACGTCTTGTTCATGTTTTGCATGTTGTAGTTCATCACAAAGTTCTTGTAACTTGGTGGTAGTGATTGGAGGACGCGGTAAATCCCCAAAGCATTAGGAATCACTATACCTAAGCTTTGAAGTTTGTTTGCGTGCCCAGACATCTTAAGCACATGCTCACTGACGGAGCTGCCCTCTTCCATCGTGCAGTTAAAGAACTTTTCAGAAGCCTCATAGCTTTCAATTGCCGCATGAGTCTCAAAGATCAATTTGAGATCCTCGACAATATCATATGGGTCTGAATTCTCAAACCTTTTTTGAAGCTCCGATTCTAAACCATACAAGATAGCACATTGAACTGTGGAGTACTGAGTCTTCCGAGTGAGGTAAACATTCTTTACTTCATTGGCAGCATCAGCTACAGGTGGGTCACCCAGCGGTGCATCCAGCACATAGGTCAAATTACCAGCTGTGAGGACAATCCTCAAATTGCGGAACCAATCCGCGAAGTTGCTTCCATTGTTTTTCAACTTTTCTTTCTCTAGGAACGCATTAAAATTGATGGTAGGGGCTGCCATTGATCTACAACATATTTGCAATAGTTTAGACTAAGTTTATGACAAATTGAGTTCAAATTAATAATAAAATTAATCTAGGTGAACTCCCACTCAAAACAATATCCCTCACATTGTTTTAGTGATCACACGAACCAAATCCACCACACCAACACCGATCATCACGAGAGTTGATATAGTTTCAATGGCAAACAATCGACATGTTCATCATATCTACTATATGATTCATGTTTTACCTTTCGGTGATCCGTGTTCCGAGACCATGTCTGTACATGCTAGGCTCGTCAAGATCAAACCTTAGTTTCCGCATGAGAAAATCTGGCTTGCTCACGTTGTATACACTTGCGAAATCTAACACACCCGATCATCACGTGTTGCTTCGAGACAACAAGCTTTAGCAACGGTGCTAACTAAGGGTGAACAATTTATGACTTGAAATTCATGTGCATGAGGGATCATCTTATAATGCTACCGTCGTCTACTAAGCAATACAAGATGCATAAAGGATTAACATCACATGCAATTCATAATATGTGATATGATATGGCCTTTCTTCTTTGTGCTTCCGATCTCCATCTTCTAGCACGAACATGATCTCCATCATCACCGGCATTGCATCAAGGCCAATGACGCTTCTCCATGGTTGTCGTCCACCGGCTTCAACTATTACAACTACTTTGAATAGACATGCGGGTCTTAACATAAATTAAAGACAACCATATGGCTCCGTCGGTTGCCAACTTAAAATAAGGAACATTGCATACATCAAATATAATCACAATCATGGCCATATCACATCACAGCACACCCCTGCAAAACAAAGTTAGACGCCTCTACTTTCTTTGCATGTTTTACGTGGTTTGGGGCTTTCAATAAGTGTCGTTCTAACTTACGAACATGAACCACAACATTGATACTATTATTGTTAATCACCCGTTGTAAACTGGATCTTAACTATGCTAGGAGAAACAGGCACTCGCAAAGCCACTTATGCAATACAAGTTGCATGTCAAGCGTGGAGCAAGTCTCATGAACGATGTCATGTAAGGTTAGCCCGGGCCGCTTCATCCCAACATCCCGCAAGATGCAAAGTACACAAAAAGCAATCGACAATAAAAGCATCAACGCCCACAATGACCATTGTGTTCTACTCGTGCAACAGATCTACATATAGACACGACTCTGATACCACTGTAGGGATTCGTAGCATGGAAAAAAAAATTTCTATCGCATACAAACAAACAAGCCAAGATCTATCTACTAGATTGTAGCAACGAGTCGATGGAATAACTCACCCTCGGAGATTCCAAAGTGTTTAACGAGAGCAGATTCTCGTGGGTGATGTAGTCGCACTCTTCCCGAACTCAAGATCGCGTAGACGATCCTTCCGGCGCTGCGTTCTGGCAGCGCTACCGCAGTCGGTCACACGTTCGGTACTCGACGAAGACCTTCCTCTCCCTTGTTCCAGCAGGCAGCGGAGGTTGTAGCACTCTCCTCGCGATTCCGGCAGCACAACAGCGTGGTACCGGAAGTAGAGGGGAGATCTCGCAGGGCTTCGCCTTAAGCCGGAGCGAGTATGGTGGAGTATGAGAGAGTCCCTCGACGATCTAGGGTTTAGACACGCCGAGGAGGAAGCTTGGCCGGCGGCTAGGGTTGCTAGGCGGCGGCGGCTTGACCTAGGGCGGCGGCGGCAGCAGGTGGCGGCGCCGGCGGCTTAGGGTTTGGAGGCGGGGATCTTGTGTGTCTAGGAGGCGAGCCCTGCCCCTCCTTATATAGGTGGAGGGGCCGGCCGGCCAAGGGGAGGGGAGTCCCTCCCCAACTCGGCTTGGAGGTGGGCCGGCGGTGGAGGAGGGACTCCTCCCCAACTCGGTTTCCTCCTCTTTCTCCACTTCCCAAAAATATCCGTTTGACTTTCAAACTAGGCGTTTGACTTTTCAAACTAGGATTTGAATAAACCCTCTATTTTGTTCAGCGATGACACCGAGTACATGATGCGATCATACCAACTTGATATAACACATTCATGTACCCTTCCCCTCCGGAGTGCCGGACATTCCGGAACCTTCTAGAACATTCCCGATGAAAACACCGGAACCATTCTCCAACTCCGAAACGGGACTTTCCTTATATGAATCTTATTCTCCGGACCATTCCGGATCTCCTCGTGATATCCCGAACCCCATTAGAGACTCCGAACAACATTCGGTCTCTTTCTCATCATTCCATAACTACTCAAACAACGTCGAATCCTTAAGTGTGTCTCCCTACGGTTCGTGAATTATGCGGACATGATCGAGACACTTCTCCGAACAATAACCAATAGAGGAATCTGGAAATTCATATGGCTCCCACATATTTCAACGATTACTTTGCGATCGAATGAACCACTTACATACGATATCAATTTCCGTTTGTCTCACGATAGTTTACTTATCCGAGGTTATGATCGTCGGTATCTCTGCATACCTAGTTCAACATCGTTACTGATAAGTACTCTTTTCTCATTCCCATGATATGTGATCCCTTGTGAGCCAGTCACATGCTTGCAAGCTAATTGGATGACATTACACCGAGAGGGCCTAGAGTATATCTGTCCGTCAAATGGATGGACAAATCCCACTCTTGATCCATGTGTTTCAACCAATAGTTTCCGAACACTCAATGCCACCTTTATAGCCACCAAGTTACGGTGTGGTGTTTGATGTCATCAAAGCATCTATCCGGTAAAGGTGATATGCATGATCTCATGGTCGAAGGAATTAGATTACTATGTATCAGAAAGCATATAGCAATTGAACTATTAAAATGACTTGATCTTTATGCTACGTTTATCTATAGGAGTATGTCCACCATATCATTCTCCTAATGATATGATCTTGTTGTTAATAACATCTCAATGTTCATGATAGGGAAACCACAATCATCTATTAACCAACAAGCTAGTATTATATAGAGGCTTTACTAGGGACTTCAAATTAAGTTTACAAATCACACAAGCATTAATGTTTCCTTGTTAATACTATTATAGCATGAATGTAAACATTTATCATAAACACAAAGATATAATAATAACTATATTTATTATTGCCTCTAGGGCATATCTCCAACATAGATGACATCTAAAACTAGCATCACTATTTACCTCTTCTTACTTCTTTCTTTATAAGCCTTAAGTGAATGCTATAATAAGGACAAGAGTTGATAGGTCAAGAATTGATAGGTCAAGAATTGGTGAATCAATAGTTGATTTCTCAATATTGATGAACAACAAATATAAGAATAGGATTAAATAGAGATTATAAGGATTGATGTGGAAAGAAAGATATATGGTGAATGATCTTGACTTTGGTTTCTTTCCTATTCAATCTCACTAAAGAGTTAAGGTTTAGGTATTACCATGATACTCATGGTATAAGCAGATGAGATTAAGATATAGTTGTTACATTCTTATTATTTGTGTTATATTCTTAACTTGGTACTCATGATTGATTATAATGAATACTATGATATGATCACCTAAGGATCAAATATAATCCATTAAGTCATGTATTAGGGTTTAATTTTATTACATTTGATCTACCCTTAGATCAAATCATGTTTACCCAAAATAAGGTTTTAGCAAAGGTCATATTGAAACTTATCGCAGTCAACTTGATGATCTACTTCAATTCCATCAAGTTAAGAGAAGCTTCAATCACTTTGACACGTTTTTATTTTAAAGCGCGAAAATTATTCAGATTTTCTATGCATGAATGCAATGCACACGTCTGTGTTCAGCTTATTTCTAAGCTCTAATGCTGGGATGTTACACCTGGGCCGCTATCCTATGTAAGATCCCTCCTTTGTAAACGAAAAGGATCCCTGTGATTACAATGCTAGTCCCTGGACATTGCTAGCATTCACAGTTTAAGATGAAGTACACAGATACAAAGGTCATTTATTACATCCATTCCAGAGATAAACATAGTCTTTACAACTCAAGGCCACAGGCCTAATACAAGAGTTTGAATAAGTAAATAAATGTAAGTCTTCATCTTCATGTGCCACAGGCAAACATGTTGAGTGTAAACTCATGACACCTAATCCTCATCAGAGTAACCTGCAACATCACAAGTTACAGCCATAGTGGGTCAATACTTTGGAATAGTCTTGGCAAGTGATACCTTAGTAAAATTTAGGTGGACTATATTACTATATGCAATTTGGCTAAGTGTAGCTTGGCTTGCTTTGCTCAAAATAGGTTTTTCCTATTAGTTGAAATCACTAAGTTTTTCTTTGTCAAACTTTTCCCAAGGAACCACCAATAGACATTGAGGTCCTTCACCCTTGTTCACCCACAAGTTTTTACTTAGAAATTGGGATGAGGATATTCTTGATAGCTTCCATGCCTTGATGCTCAAGTTGTCCATTGCCATGGACTTGGCTAAGTACTTAGATTTTTCCATCTGCAGAGGTTGTGCACTTTCCCCACCAGACTTGGTTTCACCAAGACAGGACCTTTCAGAAGCCTTCCCTTAGACCAAATGGACGCGCTTCAACCTATCATTCCCACTACCACCAACTGTCCAAATGGCTAAGTTCTAGCAACTTATGTGATCCAGGCAGAGCCCATATTGCCAAGTGGCTGCACTAGAAGCTTCTTAACATTTGTCCTCTAAAATCTCTTTGTTCTTGGGTGGCTTACCACAAGTGAGATACACAAGGTAAACCATAGCCATGGGCCTTGTGTAACCACTCAACCAAAATCCACCAATCAAGTCCCTTTCCACCCAGGTGATTCATTAACTTAGTTGTTTTATTAAGCAAAACAAAGTCCAAAGACTTAGAAATATTTTCATCATAGCATGTGTATTTCACCAACCCTTGTTTGCTACTAGCTAGGCTAAGCATGGCATAGATAGTAACTTAACTTAGAAATTTCGTAGCAATTCTACAACTACTTAGGATTTCCCATCATGGCATTTAGGAAAAATATTAACATGCAAGACTTAGCAAAATATTTCTAATGCTTAGTATAAAATATAGGGATAGAAATATTCATGAAGTACCACTTGCCTTGGTAGTTGGGAGAGTAGCACTCTTCACAATCACAATCACTAGCACCAAAGTCTACACAAAGAATGGTAGCAACAAATTACACACATAACATATACAAACAAACAAAATTATATGCATGCATGCAAAATGCTTAAGTGATGATTTTTAAAACTCAACCAAGCAAGTGCAAGGTACTAATTCACTAACAAGATAAAAACTTGCCAATCTACCAATATTCATATCCTAAAACAATTCCTAAACATTTCAAATACTCAAATTAGTCCTACACAAACTTCTGCAAATAAAACCTTTTTGACAGAAGCTAAACATTAAACACATTGCATTTGTTTGAAAGAGCTTGCTCTCCTGATTCCAACGGTATAAAATTTGTCAAATTCTAACGTGGGGATCAAAAGTTATAGCTAATTCAAAATTGGATATAAATTAGATTCAAAATCTATTTTTAAATCAAACCCTAGCCACGCGTCTGTTTCCTATTGGCCGATACCGTTTCACTCAGGATCACCCTTCCGCGCCGTCAGATTAAGTCAGATCCAACGCGCCAGATCAAAAGAAAACGTTTCGCTCAGATCTAATCTAAACCGCAAGATCTACATCTAACGGTTGCTGTTGCTTTGACCATAGCCTAGCGGCGCTAGCGGCGGCGTGTCTGTCAGTGGCGGTGCCGGCGTTCTAGGTCGCCCGGGGAGGGGAGAGGATGCTCACCAGAACTGCCATGTCGAGGTGAAGCTCAACGTGTCTCTGGTTGGCGAAGGGGCGCTCGGAGTCGTCGGGGATTCCTCGCCGGAGTTCGCGAACGCGTCGGGTACGGCTGCTGGTCGACGTTGGCGAGGTTCTGCGTCGCGCAAATACAAGAGGAGGACACTGTTAGACGCGCAAGACGCTGGGGATCTTAGGCGTATCAAACAGAGGGCAAGGGGAGGCTGGTACTTACGGGGAGAGGTCACCGGAGTTCGAGCAAAGAGTGGCGGCGCTTAGTTGATGTCGCTGCCGAGGCTACAGACCATGCGAGAACAAACGGGGTATGTCAGTAGATGCGCAAGGAGCTGCTGAAAGAACATTTCTTAATCCCTAGTGTTTTGTGTGTTAGATAACAATACCAAGGATCATTTAATGTGTGTTGAAGTGTTGCAGCTCTATTTGAGAATAAAGGGAAAAGAACTCTGCCTTTGGGGGCGAATAATCCGGCTCCACCAGGGGCGGATAATCCGCCCCTCCCTTTTCCCAAGCAGGCGCAAGCCCCAGAAGGGGGGCGGAATTTTGGCTGGATTTTCCGGCCCCGCCGGATAATCCGCCCCTCAGGGGGGGTCGGATAATCCGCCCCCTGCTCATCACCAAGGCGCAAGCCCCAGAGAGGGGGCGGAGTTTTGGCCGGACTTTCTGGTCTGGCCGGATAATCCGCCCCTCAGGGGGGCCGGATTATCCGCCCCCCAAGAACTTCACCAAGCTTCACCAAGGCGCAAGCCCCAGAGAGGGGGCGGAGTTTCCCCCGGAGAATCCGCCCTTGGGGCAGAGTTTTCCCAGGGGGCGGATAATCTGCCCCCAAAGTTGTGCAACGGCCAGATATGGGGAGGGGGTATTTAAGCCAGCCATCCCCCTCCTGCCAGAATGCTTGCTTCATCTCAAAAAAGACCAGATCAGATCTGAAAGCTTCATCCAAGAGTGCTCCACCTAGATCCACCCAAAGGTCCCATACCTTGGGGAATCGAAGGAGGAGAACTCGATCTTCAACATCAGCAATCAAGCGCTTCATCTCCTCTCCATTCATTTGGAGAACCTCCGATCTAGTATTTCTTGCAAATATCTAGATCCTCGTTTTTGTTTATATTGATAAACCTTGTTCTTGTGGCAGGTTGTTGTCATCTCGGGAGCCCCCAATTCGGTTGTGGGTGTGTGCCCCGATAGTGTTGTAAAAGGCACCGGTTCCCGCCTCAAAGGGATCCAATAGTGGAGAAGGTGGATCAGGCCTCTCGTGGCGAGATCCATCGGAGAATAGGGTGAGGCCTATTGTGGCGTGGTGGTCTTAGAACCGCCCATCCCTCCAACGCAGATGTACTTCCCTTAACAAGGAAGGAACTGCGGTAAAACAAAATCCCTGTGTCTCCGCGTGCTCCACTACGGTTTCCTCGCTCCTCTTTTACGTGCTTAGTAGTTAGGGTTACATATAGGGAAATTCTCGTAGTTGCATATCTAGAGAATTTACTTTGTGTCAAGCCTAAAATTGAAAAAGTATTAAAAATTGGTTAGCACCTATTCACCCCCCCTCTAGGTGCCCATACGATCCATTTCAATTGGTATCAGAGCCTCGGCTCTTATTTCGGGCTTAACCGCCTAAGAGAAGTATGGGTTCCAAGGGAGATGGGAGTGATGCTCCGGAGGTAGTCACCATGAACGATCTCAAGACGTTGGAAACAACCTTGGTGAGTGCAATGGAGGCTAAGATGGAAGAGATGGGTCAATTGATAATGCGTCTCTCCACATCCGCAGCATCACCTCCATCTAACTCTGAGGATACCACTCCGCAATCCAAGGAAACGGGTAAAACTGTTTCCAAAGATAACGAAGTGGTAGGTGATGATACTAGCAAGAGCTCCTCCTCCAAAAAGGATAGCGGTAAGGATGGATACAATGAGGTTTCTCATGTGTATTCCCCTGATCCGCCTATTCCTCACCCACATATACATAATAGGGGTGATCCACCCAAACTTTCAGCATCTACTTTCTCTCAATGGCAATTTTTGATGAAATCTCATGTGTGCAGTTACTCCATAGAGTCGTGGAAGATCATCGAAAATGGTCTTCATGTTGGAAATTCTAACAATCTCACAAGAAGAGAAGTGGTCGATAGCCAACTCAATGCTACAGCTCTACACATGATACAGCTTGGTGTGGGTGACAAAGACATGCCACACATTCAACATCTTAGCACAGCTAAAGAAGCTTGGGATGCTCTCACCGAGCTCTTCACCGGAAATGAAAGTATGAGAAGGAATAGATATGATTCCTTGAGCAATAAAGCTGAAGGATTTTATATGCTGGATGGAGAAGACCACGAGGACATGTATAGGAGGCTCAAGGCAATAGCCACAACCTTCAGAAACCACGGTGCAGCTCATGTTGATGATGCTTGGATCAAGCGCAAGTATGTCGGTGCTCGTATGCCATTTGAGCCCAAAGATTTGAAAAGTCTCCAAGGTAGGCATAACTATCACCTCATGTCATCCAATGAGGTAATGCAAGAAATGGCCGCCTTCAAAGTGGCTGCCAAGAATGCCGAAGATGCTCGTGCTCGAGCTATGGGGATGCAAAAGGGGGTCAACATGGCCTTGAAGACTAGTGTGATTGATCATGATGAATATGCGGTAGAAGGTCTGGACTGTCCCGAAGATATAAAAAGGATCCACGGACAATACTTGGATCTTTATGCAAGAAACTTTTGGAAAGATCCAGCCAAGGCTAAAGCTGAACTAGATCGCAAGAGTGGAGCCTATGGAAGAAAATAAAATGGTCCCAAGCTGAGAACATTCTTTAATTGTGGTGACCGGCTGCACTTCGTAGCTGAGTGTCCATATCAAAGTAGAGAGGATAATGGAGGAAGACTCATTTTCAAGGACAAATCAAAAGCTCCACGTAAGAAACAGTTTGTAAAGAAGAATGCTCCTTTCAAGAAGCAACCAAAGATTGTTCTAGTGGCTCAAGAAGAATATTCATCGGGGAGTGAAGATGAGGACGAGGATGATAGCTCTCAAGAGGTGGCTGCTATAGCCACCACATCTACATCAACATCTCTCTTCGACTCTCCAAACAAAAACATCATCAACAAGAATGCTACTTGCCTCATGGCAAGAAGCTCCGAGGTAACTTCTTCTAACTCTTCTTTTCCCAAGGCTATGATAGACATGGATGATCCTGCTGGTCTTAAGGTTAAAGAAGAGATTATTGCTTTGGATTATTTCTATACTAACTTGCAAGGTGAGCACAAAGTTCGTTTTGAGGCTCTTATGGATCAGCTGGCCCAAAAATAAGCACTCCTCGAAGAAAAGGGCAGAATTGAAAGGGAGGATGCAATGGAAATTGCATCCCTAAAAAATGCTCTTGAAGAAGAAGAAGCTCGGGTCTCTCTTGAAGAGAGGCTTGAGTCTATGGAAGAGTCACATGAAGAAATTGTGACTAAACTCGTTAAGGAACGTGACAATGCTATCACCAAGGCAAAGAAGTTAAAGAAGGAAAGGATTGACTTTGGAGCTGCTCATGATAGACTCTCCGAGGAATTGGAGAAACTTGACAATGCTCACAAGGTGTTGAAAAACGAGTTCTCTATTCTCAATGAGTCACATGATCAGCTTCAAAGTCGATTGGCCAAATATGATACTCCTAGCTCGTCCAACTCAACATATAGTAACAAGAAAAATGCTAGTGTGGAAAAAGAAGTGATCAAGGACATCACTACAAAGGACAAAGGTGTGCTTGATGAAGTCCTTGGCAAGCAAAGGTCAAATCATGGTAAAGAGGGACTTGGGTATGTCACCAAGTCCAAGAAGAAGAAAACCAAGAAGAACAAGACCAAGAATGTGCGATTAAAGACAAGCACTGCTGAGAAGGTTGTCACAAAAGACAAGACTAATAATATTGGTTTTGCAGGGTCTCACAATCTGAATTATGAACTCTTTTGTGATGACTATGGCGATGTTTATGCTTATTATGTTGGTCCTTTTGATGAATATATTGCTTGGTCTATTTGGGTCCCAAAGACCCTTGTTACTAACATGAAAGGACCCATTGAAAAATGGGTACCTAAAACCAAGAAGTAATTTTCTTGCAGGGCTATGCTTCCGATGGGTCGAAATGGGTGCTGGATAGTGGCTGCACTAGTCATATGACCGGAAGCAAGGAGAACATCACGGAGATGCGTCCAAATCATGATAATATCACAGTCTCCTATGGTGATAAGTCTAAATCTCAGGTATTGGGTCTTGGGAAGGTGGGCTGGCTATGGCATCGCCGTTTAGCCCATGTCAACATGAGAACTTTGCAAAGTCTCCAAAAGGGTGGCCACATCCTTGGACTAAAAGACAATGTCTCTTTTGCCAAAGATCGTGTTTGCAGGGCTTGTGTTGAAGGAAAAATGCATGATTCTCCCCATAAGAGGAAGACTATTGTGTCATCAAAGAGGATCTTGGAATTACTTCATGTGGATTTATTTGGTCCTCCTTCTCATGCAAGTCTTGGTGGGAAGAAATATTGCTTGGTCATCGTCGATGATTACTCAAGATATACATGGGTATATTTTTTCAAGCTGAAAAGTGAGACTCAACAAACTGTCATCGACTTTCCCAATGAAGTTCAACGTCAACACAATGTTCCCATCTTGGCAATTAGAAGTGACAACGGCTCAGAATTCAAGAACTACACTTTAAACGAGTTTCTTAGCGAAGAGGGGATTAGACACCAATATTCCGCTGCGTACACCCCTCAACAAAATGGTGTAGCCGAGAGGAAGAACCGGACTTTGATGGATATGGCAAGATCTATGTTAGCTGAATTCAAGTCTCCTTATAATTTTTGGGCTGAAGCCATATCCACTGCTTGTCACTCATCAAACCGGCTCTACCTTCGGAAGACCTTGGACAAGACCCCATATGAAATACTTACCGGTAACAAACCCAACATCTCATACTTCAGGGTATTCGGGTGTAAGTGTTTCTTTCTTATTAAAGGTGTCCGTTTGTCAAAATTTGATTCCAAGGCTTTAGAAGGTATTTTTGTTGGTTACGGTGCCGAATCCCACACTTATAGAGTCTACAACAAGCTCACTGGGATTGTTATAGAATCTTGTAGTGTGGAGTTCGATGAAAATAACGGCTCCTTTGTAGGGCAAGTTGATGTTTGTGATGCAGATGTTGAAATACCCCAAGATGCCATAAGAAGAATGGGCGTGGGATTTTTCCGCCCCATTGAGGAACCCCTTGTGGTGGATCGGGAAGGACAATGCTCCACACATGTGGAGCCCTCATCTACACAAGATCAACAAGCTCCTACTGTTGGAGACAATCCTGCACCAACACCACAATTTGCTGAAGACCATCTGTCCCCTGGACAAGCTGGTAGTCCCAGGCCGGACTATCCGCCCCCTCCAAGGGGCGGACAATCCGCCCCTGGCACTCCAACTCGTTCCAGAGGATCCGAAGGAGAAGTCAACAACTCTGAAGCTCCTAGGCCGGATTCTCCGGCCCCTAGGGACGGAGTATCCGGCCCTGGGTCTCCAACTCTAGTCAGGCTTTCTCAGGAAGATGGTTCTGGTACTTCACCTCCCAGGCCGGATAGTCCGGCCCCTCCAAGGGGCGGAGTATCCGAGCCTGAAGAAAATGTTCAGCAACAATCTTCTGGCAGTAACGGTGACCAAGATCAAGGGCAGGGCAGTAATCAAGACAAGGATACAACTATTGAATCCACTCCTCCTAGAAACAATAAGGACATTGAGGCTCGTCGCAAGGCTCGTGCTGATCGGAACCTTGAACTAAGAGGTCACACTCTTGACAAGGTTGTGGGTGATCTACGACGAAGGGTATCCACTAGAAGAGAGCTTGCAAGCTTCTGTGATCATCAAGCTCACATTTCCATGGTTGAACCGAAGAAGGTTTTTGATGCTCTTGAAGACCCCGATTGGGTTGTCGCAATGCATGAAGAATTAAATAACTTCGAACACAACAAAGTTTGGAAGCTCGTAGAAAAACCAAAGGATTGCCGCAATGTTATCGGCACCAAGTGGATCTTCAAGAACAAACAGGATGAAAATGGCATTGTTGTGAGGAATAAAGCACGACTCGTGGCTCAAGGATTCTCTCAAGTGGAAGGAATTGATTTTGGCGAGACCTACGCTCTTGTGGCTCGCCTTGAGTCCATCCGTATCCTTCTTGCATATGCAGCCCATCATAATTTTAAATTACAACAAATGGATGTTAAGAGCGCTTTCCTTAATGGTCCTCTACATGAGTTAGTATACGTCAAGCAGCCCCCGGGGTTTGAGGACCCCAAATTTCCGAACCATGTCTACAAACTCGATAAGGCGCTCTATGGCCTTAAACAAGCCCCACGTGCGTGGTATGAGCACCTTAAAGAGCTTTTGCTAGACCGTGGATTCGAAGTTGGGCAAATCGATCCCACTCTTTTTACTAAGAAGGTTAATGGGGAGCTTTTTGTATGCCAACTTTATGTAGATGACATTATTTTTGGCTCTACTAACCAAGCTTTTAACGATGAATTTTCGAAGCTTATGACTGACAGGTTTGAGATGTCCATGATGGGTGAGCTCAGGTTCTTTCTTGGATTTGAGATCAAACAACTTAGAGAGGGAACCTTTATTAATCAAGCTAAGTACATCCTAGACATGATCAAAAGGTTCAAGATGACGGATCTCAATGGCGTTGCTACCCCTATGCAAATAAAGTGTCATCTTGAGCTCAATCCCAAGGGTAAAGATGTGGATGAAAAGGTATACCGATCCATGATCGGCTCTCTCCTTTACCTTTGCGCATCTAGGCCCGATATCGTGTTAAGTGTAGGAGTGTGTGCAAGGTACCAAGCCGCTCCTAAAGAAAGCCACTTAGTGGCAGTCAAGCGAATCTTCCGATATTTGGTTCATTCCCCAAATTTTGGGTTATGGTATCCCAAGGGTTCAAGTTTCTCTCTATGTGTTTACACTGATTTAGATTGGGCTGGTGACAAAGATGATAGGAAATCAACCTCTGGTGCATGCCAATTCTTGGGTAGGTCTCTAGTGTGCTGGTCATCAAAGAAACAGAATTGTATTTCACTCTCAACCGCCGAAGCTGAATATGTTGCTGCTGCAAGTGCTTGTACTCAATTGTTGTGGATGAGGCAAACTTTAAAGGAATATGGTGTCAATTGTGACAAAGTGCCTCTTTTATGCGACAATGAAAGTGCTATCAAAATTGCTTACAATCCCGTGCAGCATACAAGAACAAAACATATAGAGATTCGCAACCACTTTATTCGGGATCATGTTGCTCGTGGAGATATTGCTCTATCCTTTGTGAGAACGAAGAACCAACTTGCTGATATTTTCACGAAGCCTCTTGATGAAGCAAGATTTTGTTTTTTGAGGAATGAGCTAAATATCATAGATTCAAGGAGCTTGGCTTGACTACCCTTGCACACTCACTTGCGCTTATTCATGTATTTGGTTTAGATGCGGGCATAGACATAGGGGGAGTGTTGTCACATCCCAAGATTTTCCAAATCATGTAATGTGAAAATAAATGAATAAAATAAAACTTTGTTTGATTTTCAGGGCCAGAAGAAACTTTTTGAAGTTAATTGGAAACTTCAAACCAATTTGGACCAAATAAATCCTAAAGGGATTTAAAAAGATAAACATTTAATAAAGAAAATATTTTGAATGTTTAAGATTACTGTTTTGGAACTATTATTAAAAGGTTTTGGTTTTCAAAGGAAAAAGAGGTTTTATAAATAAGAATTATTTTATAAAGCCAAATTAAACCTTGACCAAGCTTTGGATTTAAAACATTTTGTTTTGAATAAAAATAGCAAAGGATTATTTAAATAAATTAATAAGGTTTTAATATCCAATTTTTATCTAAATAAAAGGTCTTACCATTTTAATTAAAACATCAAAAACTTATTAAATTATTTTAAATAAGTTTCCTAAATATTTTATATTCTCAAATAAAGCCCACTGAATTTGGCTTTATTTTAGATTTCAAAGTAAATATTTTAAATAAAATAAATCCTAGTTGATTTTATAATGAAAGTCTATTATATTTAATTAATAATGGACCCTAAAATAAAAGGTTATTTTATTTTAAACAAGTTTCCAAGTATTCTTTATTTCCAAATAAAACCTACTGTTTTGGTTTTGAAAATATTTGGATTTGAAAAGGAGATTTTATTAATTAAATTAAACCCTATTTTATTAAATAACTAAAGATCCATTTTATCTAATTAAAGAATGGATCCTAAAAAGAATAAAAATTATTATTTTACTTTGGAATTTGGTTTATGTTGATAAACAGAACCACATTCAAAGTTACAAAGTTTGGTGAATGTTTAAATCAAAATGAGTGTTGTTTGTTTGTTTGGAATTTCAAAACAGAAATCAGAAATAGAAAAAGAAAAGGTTACAGAATAAAAAAAATGGAACTGGATCTGACCCAACCCAGCAGCCCAATAAGCCCAGAACCAGCCCAGCTCTTCTCCCCGAAGAAAAACGTTTTACACTTAATATTTAACCCGCGGTATGACCGACTGGTGGACCTCTCCCCC
Source organism: Avena sativa (assembly GCA_916181665.1). NCBI lineage: Eukaryota > Viridiplantae > Streptophyta > Magnoliopsida > Poales > Poaceae > Avena > Avena sativa. The sequence goes on along the minus strand of OV702284.1, from coordinate 259,870,453 downwards.
ACTCTTTTCCCTACTGACCAGCGGACCCCACTTCTCCAGCCCATCTCCTTCCTCGCGACGACCACGCCGGCCGTTTCTGCCATTGATGCCGCGCGTTAATTCGCAGTAATGCCGCAGTGATTCCGCCCAGCGACCTCGCCCTCTTAAGCGCCCACTCTCCCTCTCCATTTCCCCTCAAGCTCCTCCCTCTCTCTGCCCCCAGGCTGCGACTATTTTGCCCTGCACCATCACTACTCCGACGAGCTTCCTTCCCAAATTCCGGCCAACACTCACCACCTCCTGCCTCCCCGACCAAGCTCACACCTTCACCACTCACTGGCGCATCTCCCAGTACCTTTCATTCGACCGCGGGCGCCCCAGAGCGTCGGCTACCAAGCTCTGAACGACGCCGCCGTCTGCAACCTCTCCGACGACCTCCCCTGGTAAACGCTGACCGCCCCGAGCCTCCTCGTTCACGCTCCCCACTCGCCTCGGTCTTGCGCAACTAACCCTGACCTCTGTTTGTCTTTTCGTGACCAGTAGCCTCGTCTTCGACCACGGACAGAGCCGTCCGACGCCGTTCCCAACTCCGGCGAGAGATTCCACCTGACCCCGTGCGCCCCTTGCCACGACAAGCACACGTCGAGCACCACCTCATCCTCGCTAATGCGGTAAGCACCCCCTCTGTCTTCCTCGCTTCCTAGAACCACCGTAGCGCCACCACCTGGCCGTGCGTCGCCGCTAGCCGCCGCCGGCGCCGCTCGCATATGGTCAAAGCAGACCAGCACCGTAGGATCGAGATCCGGCGCTCACGATTAGATCACTTATCACCGAAGGGGTACGCGATAAGGACCGTGCGATCTAATTAGATCCAACGCATCACAGAGCCGATCCGGCCGAACCGGTATCGTCCAATTAGAAAGCGACGCGTGGCCATGTTTTTGTTTTAAAAACAGATTTGAATCTGTTATAGATTCAATTTTCAAACCCTTGTAACTTTGGATCCACACGTTCAAAAATTACAAATTTTATGTCGTTGGATTCAGGAGAGCAAGACCTAGCCAACCGTACCCTTGGTTTAGTAAATAGTATCTGTTCATTTACTTGTTTTTACAGATTCTTTTGTATGCTTGTTTAGAATAGAAAAATGATTCAAAAATGTTTCTAAGTTTGAAACCTTGGCAAAATGGCTTGTTGTGAACTTACTGACCCTAGGAACCAACCCTTGGTGTTAAAAATGATTTTGGTAAAATTTAGGTTGGATAAATTGACTGAGCCAATTTCTAGCCAATTAAAAATTGTTGATTTTATTATGAAAATGTTTTTGTAAAGAAAACTTTGGGAAAATGCTTTAGACCAAACCTACTGACCCAAAACATCAAGATTTGCAATAGCAACTCATTTGGTGAAAAACATAAAGTTTTGCTTTGATAAAAATGTTTTCCACCACATAAAAATGATGATGGATTTTTTTAGAATAGTTTTTGAAACAAAACCCTTTTTGCAAATGACTTTTCCACTATGGAAAAATGACCACTTTGGACCTTACCAAGTTTAGGAGCCTAGTGGAGACCATCTTTGCAAATAGAACCATCTTTTCCATGCTTACATGCATGACTTAGATCTTAGATTCCATAGTTTTATGTGTGTGTGAAATGTTGTTTGATTGATTATTTGGAATGTTAGTTGATTTGGTGTTTGCTTGATTGATTGTAGTGAAATTAGCAAAGTGTGAGACTAGCAAGATCAAGGAGTGAATCACCATTCCCTTCCAAAAAGGCAAGTTACACTATCATACAAAAGTCCTACTATTTTCATTATACTTAGTGGATTTTGAAACATGCATGAAAAGAGTTTCTATACTTATGCTATGCTAAACCGTAATAGGATACCCTATACATTCCTTAGAGAAAACAATGTAGTTGTTACATGCTTAGCCATGCTATATTTTGAAAAGAGATACATGTTGAGATTTTACAAAGGTTGAGAAAAGGACTTGTGTTTTACATAATAAAACAAGGACTCAATGAACCACCTAGGTGGAGGATACTTTAAGTTTTGGAGAAGGTGGCAACAAAAGGAACCATGTTTATGGGAATCACTTTGTGTTGTGCTCCAAAAGAAAACCACCTAGGAAACTTAGAGATTGAACATGTTTCTCCAATTGTGGCTTTCGTGTGCAACCACATGCTATTATGGCTCTGGCTTGGTCAACTACATTGGGAAGACCCATGCACTGTCTTCAGTTAACTGGAAATGGGGATCTGGAATGCTTCATGGGTGCTGAAGGCAAGCTAGCAATGGTGTATGGGAGGACCCTTTGGAAAGACTTCGTCACATTCTCAATCTGCCAGTACTCCATCTTGGTGAGCACTAATCCAGTAGGCCACTGGTGGCAAAAGGATGGGTTTGTGTCATGTGGGTAAAGTGTACTCCTTCTGCAGAAGTTAATAAAATCTAAGTACTTAGCCGCGTCCCCGGTTATGGACAATACTGAGCAACTAAAGTTTGAACCATGGGAGATCTCGAAATTCCAACTTCTAAAATAAAAACTTGATGCACTTGGGGGTACCAAGGAATTCAAAGAGATTTTGTTAAGCTTGATGCACTTGGGGTTACCAAGGTGCTCAAGAGATTTTGCTTAAGGCATGATGTACTTGGGGATTACCAAGGAACTCATGAGATTTTGATAAAACTTGTTGCACTTGGGGTTACCAAGGAGCTTAAGGGATTTTTGACAAGGACTTGAACACTTGAGTTTCTACCAAGGAGTTCAAGGAACTTGGAAAAGGAGTTTTGACAAAGGACCAAAACCATTTTGAAAAGATAGGATAAATTATTGCTTTATGCAAATGAGCCTAAAACTCTACTTAGCCAAATATGCATGTAATGATAGGATCCACTTATATTATACATAGTAGTGAAACTTGCCAATACAATTCAAATGTATTGACCCTTGTGGTTGTAACTTGTAATGTTGCAGGTTTGATTGATTTTAGTAAAGATCAATTGATTAGGATTACAAAGTCTACAACCAACATCTGCCTGTGGCACCTTGAAGATGAAGGACCCATGACTATAGTTATTCCGCTGCAATGTAATGTAATAGCCAAATGATCTATGTAAGATGTAATAAAATTATGTTATTCCTGGTTATAAAGTTATATTATGACCTTTGTTTCTTGATATTACATCTTAACTGTGGATGCTAGCTATTGATACAGGGACTAGCATTGCAATCACAGGGATCCTTTTCCTTTACAAAGGAGGGGTCTAACAAGTGTGGTCCTAATTGATTGGGCCAACCCTCCCCCCATAATGCCGAAAGCAAGTAAAATCATTTCCCTTAATATCATTTTGTGATATGTGGGTCATCGATGAGCATTGGTTTGAACTCAAGATACATCTTCGCGGTGTCATGCCATGCGCTCCAACATGGTGGCTTCGGCCACCGCCCTCTTCCTTGAGAAGAGTTGGTTTTTCATGGGTCCCGTTGGATTTTCTTGCATATCTCTTGTTCTTATGGAAAACACACTCACATTTGGCTTTTGATTGATTTGATTCTTGCAAATTTGGGTGTGTAGTACCATCTCAGTTTGATGCTCTCAACACAAGCCTTTCTCTCCCACCTTGTACCATCTCTAGGGGCGTTAGCATCGCTCTTCTTCCTTTTTGGCGTTTCGATGCCAAAGGGGGAGAAGTAGTTCTATTAGGTCTCGTGGATTTGCAAGGGTTGGGCACAAGCTTTTTGATTTTAGTCGTTTTTATTTGCTTGCTTGTGCCTTTTTCTAGGGTGAACTCAGTTGCTATTTGTGGTTGTTTGTGTAAGACTATGTCGTACTCCACAGTTTGGTACTATGTTTGGTATTCATGGAATTCTGGATTTATCTATCATGGACCCCATGGAATTCTGGAATTGTGGAGCATATTTGATGGCATATGGATTCATGGGATTATCTATGTATGCTTTGGCTATATTCTCATCCCGGTGGTATGACCTTATTTCCCAAACCTTTCCCAAACCTTAAAGTAGTGTTCTCCCTAGTGTGTGTATTTGTATTCAAATGCAAATCTTAAATATGCACACATCTAGGGGGAGCGTCTTTCATTATTTAAGGTGGCATTTGCCGGTTGTATTGCAAATCCTAGTATTTTTATCTAACACCAAAAAGGGGGAGATTGAAAGAACATTTCTTAATCCCTAGTGTTTTGTGTGTTAGATAACAATACCAAGGATCATTTAATGTGTGTTGAAGTGTTGCAGCTCTATTTGAGAATAAAGGGAAAAGAACTCTGCCTTTGGGGGCGGATAATCCGGCCCCACCAGGGGCGGATAATCCGCCCCTCCCTTTGCCCAAGCAGGCGCAAGCCCCATAAGGGGGCGGAATTTTGGCCGGATTTTCCGGCCCCGCCGGATAATCCGCCCCTCAGGGGGGCTGGATAATCTGCCTCCCCTGCTCATCGCCAAGGCGCAAGCCCCAGAGAGGGGGCGGAGTTTTGGCCGGACTTTCCGGTCTGGCCGGATAATCCTCCCCTCGGGGGGGCCGGATTATCCGCTCCCCAAGAACTTCACCAAGCTTCACCAAGGCGCAAGCCCCAGAGAGGGGGCGGAGTTTCCCCCGGAGAATTCGCCCTTGGGGCGGAGTTTTCCCAGGGGGCGGATAATCCGCCCCAAGTGGGGGGCGGATAATCCGCCCCCAAAGTTGTGCAACGGCCAGATCTGGGGAGGGGGTATTTAAGCCAGCCATCCCCCTCCTGCCAGAATGCTTGATTCATATCGAAAAAGACCAGATCAGATCTGAAAGCTTCATCCAAGAGTGCTCCACCTAGATCCACCCAAAGGCCCCATACCTTGGGGAATCGAAGGAGGAGAACTCGATCTTCAACATCAGCAATCAAGCGCTTCATCTCCTCTCTATTCATTTGGAGAACCTCCGATCTAGTATTTCTTGCAAATATCTAGATCCTCGTTTTTGTTTATATTGATAAACCTTGTTCTTGTGGCAGCTTGTTGTCATCTCGGGAGCCCCCAATTCGGTTGTGGGTGTGTGCCCCGATAGTGTTGTAAAACGCACTGGTTCCTGCCTCAAAGGGATCCAATAGTGGAGAAGGTGGATCAGGCCTCTCGTGGCGAGATCCATCGGAGAATAGGGTGAGGCCTATTGTGGCGTGGTGGTCTTAGAACCGCCCACCCCTCCAATGCAGATGTACTTCCCTTAACAAGGAAGGAACTGCGGTAAAACAAATCCCTGTGTCTCCGCGTGCTCCACTACGGTTTCCTCGCTCCTCTTTTACGTGCTTAGTAGTTAGGGTTACATATAGGGAAATTCTCGTAGTTGCATATCTAGAGAACTTACTTTGTGTCAAGCCTAAAATTGAAAAAGTATTAAAAATTGGTTAGCACCCATTCACCCCCCCTCTAGGTGCCCATACGATCCATTTCAGCTGCAGAGCTTGATAGCATGAATCATGGACAGAGGGGGGCACGGTGCTCACCGGAATTCGTCGGCGAGGTCGTCGAAACATAGGCAGTGTCGGGCGAGTTGCGAGCAGCCTGGTGGCGTGGAGAGGAAATTGGGTGAGGGGAAATGGCCGGGAGAGGGAGGGGATTAAGTAGGAAGAGGCTCGACAAGAAACGCTCGGTGAATCAAGGGCAATTATGCCGCGGAATCAACGCAGCAACGGCTAGCGGCGACGTGCTCCTCGCGAAATTTGGGGGAAGACGACGATGACGTGGACAGGGCCCGCTTGTCAGCGAATAGAACAGAGAGGGAGTGGGGTCCGAGTGTCAGCGACTCTGGGGGTGCTTCTGCGCGTGAGAGAGAGAGGGGACCCGGGTGGGCTAGCTGGGCTGGTTTCGCTGTTGGGCCAGAATAGTAGCACATGCCCTTTTCCTTTTCTTTATTCCTTTTCTTTTTCTAATTTGATTTTCTGGAATGATTTTCAAATGAATTCAAATTCTATTTGAATTCAAATCTTTTTAGGATTTTTGCAGTGTGCAACAGTCACAATTCTAGGCATAAAACCATGTGGTCACTTTGAATTGGCTTGGTCATTTTTGGAAGAATAAAATAAACAGTGACATAGCACTTGTTTCATATTGGTTTTGAAACCATTTTTATTTTGTATAATTTTGTTCAAACTCCACACTCAATCCAATAAACAAGGAAACAAACAAACTTGGTTTAAACACTTAAGCTCTCAAGTGGGGATGGTCATTTGATTTAAGTTTGCTCACATAAAATGATAGCACTATGTGCTTCTGTTTTCTTGAAATTGGTTTGAAATTGATCTCAAACTATATGCATGCATGAATGATATGTAATCTTTGAAATCATGATTTTAGGGATGTTACAAATCTAACCCCCTTAAGGTGAATCTCGCCCTCGAGATTCGGTTTGGCTAGCAAATAGGTGAGGGTGGTCTTTCCGGAGATCATCTTCTCTTTCCCATGTTGCTTACTCTTCGGAATGATGATTCCACTGCACTTTGCAAAACTTGATAGTCTTAGTCCTTGTGACTCTTTTTGCAGTCTCAAGAATCTTGATAGGCTTCTCTTCATAAGTGATATCACTTTCCAATTGAACCTCCTCCAAAGGTATAGTATCCTTCAAGGAAGTTTCTTCCATTTCTGGATGACATTTCTTAAGTTGACTCACATGAAACACATTATGGACAGCTGACAGAGATTCTGGCAGTTCAATTTCATAGGCAACTTCTCCTTTGCGACTCAGAATCTTGAATGGTCCAACATATCTTGGTGCCAATTTTCCTTTGACTCCGAATCTCTTCACTCCACGAAGTGGTGACACTCTAATATAAGTTCTATCACCAACTTCGTAGGTGACTTCTCTACGCTTAGGATCTGCGTAGCTTTTTTGTCGGGACTGTGCTATCTTCAACCTGTCCTTAACCAATTTGACCTTCTCTTCGGCTTCTTTGATAAGATCTGGCCCGAATAAACTTCTTTCTCCCACACCATTCCATAACAATGGGGTGGTACACTTTCTTCCGTAGAGAAACTCAAATGGTGCCATCTCAGTGCTGGCTTGATAGCTGTTGTTATAAGAGAATTCTGGGTAAGGCAGACTTTCATCCCAACTGGCTCCATAGTCTAAGGCACATGCCCTCAACATGTCTTCAAGAATCTGATTAGTCCTTTCCATTTGTCCATCAGTTTGAGGATGAAAAGCAGTACTGAATTCCAACCTCGTTCCCAATGACTCATGTAACTGTCTCCAAAAATGGGAAGTGAATTGAGTTCCCCTATCAGACACAATACTCTTGGGCACTCCATGTAGACATACAATTCTACTCATGTATATTCTGGCTAACTTAGCACTTGTATAGGTTGTCTTCACGGGTATGAAATGAGCCACTTTAGTTAGGCGATCCACTACTACCCAAATAGAATAGTATCCTGACCGGGTCCTTGGTAATCCGGTAATGAAATCCATACCAATCTTGTCCCACTTCCAATCAGGAATAGGTAGTGGTTGAAGCAAACCTGCTGGTTTCTGATGCTCCGCTTTCACTCTACTACACACATCACACAAAGCAATATGTTCGGCGATGTCCTTCTTGAGATTATTCCACCAAAATATTTCTTTCATGTCCATGTACATTTTCGTGTTACCCGGATGAATGGAATACGGAGAGTTGTGTGCTTCCTGCAAAATCAGTTTCCGCAACTCCGGGTCTTGTGGAACACAGATACGTTTCCCATGCCATAAAGTACCCTGTTCGTCTTCATGGAATTCTTTGGCTTTTCCTTTGCCAATCTTTTCCTTAATTTCTTCAATTTCCTTATCAGTCTTCTGGGCTTTTTTGATCTTGTCCAACAAAGTGGGTTGAACATCCAAAGACATGAGATGTCCTTCAGGCACAATTTCCAATATGAGCTTTCTAAACTGAGTGCACAGATCATCCGGCAATTCTCCTTTGGTAAGGCCATTCACAAAAACCTTGCGACTTAGAGCATCTGCTACAACATTTGCTTTACCGGGGTGGTATTGCAAACTTAAGTCATAGTCCTTGATAAGTTCTAGCCATCTTCTTTGTCTCATATTAATTTCCTTCTGGGTGAAGATATAATTCAAACTTTTGTGATCTGTGAACACTTCACAACGCTTTCCCAAAATATAGTGTCTCCATGTTTTTAGTGCATGGACAACAGAGGCTAACTCTAAATCATGAGTAGGATAGTTCACTTCATGAGTTTTGAGTTGTCTCGAGGCATAAGCCACAACTTTACCGTCTTGCATAAGTACTGCACCCAAACCTTGATGAGATGCATCACAATATACTTGGAAATCTTTCTCCAAATCTGGTAGACACAAGACTGGTGCTGTCACAAGTCTCTTCTTCAATTCCTGAAAGCTGAGTTCACAACCTTCAGACCAAGCAAACTTCTTGTCTTTCTTTAGCAATTCAGTCATAGGCTTAGCAACCTTTGAGAAATTTTCAATGAACCTTCTGTAGTAACCTGCTACGCCAAGGAAACTACAAACTTCTTTCACGGACTTGGGAGATTCCCATTCAGTCACAGCTGAAACCTTAGCAGGATCAACTGCTACACCATCCTTTGTCATAACATGACCAAGAAAACCAACTTCATCCAACCAGAACTCACACTTGCTGAATTTGGCAAAAAGTTTATGCTCTCTTAACTTCTCAAGTATCAAACGCAAATGTCCTTCATGCTCTTCTTTGCTCTTGGAGTAGACTAAGATGTCATCGATGAAAACGACAACAAACTTGTCAAGGAATTCCATGAACACCTTGTTCATCATATTCATGAAGTATGCTGGAGCATTGGTCAACCCAAAAGGCATTACGGTATACTCATACAATCCATATCTTGTAGTGAACGCTGTCTTAGGTATGTCTTGTTCTCTTATCTTGAGTTGAAAATATCCTGATCGGAGATCAATCTTTGAGAACACACATGCTCCTTCTAGTTGATCAAACAAGTCATTGATCCTCGTTGAGTGATCGGTAATCTATGCATAACCTTTGACTTCTATCCTTCTTCTCCACGAACAAAACTGGGGCTCCCCAAGATGAAGAACTTGGTTGAATAAATCCTTTCTGCAACTGTTCTCCAAGTTGTTTCTTGAGTTCTTTCAGTTCATCAACTGACATTTTATATGGTCTCTTTGCTATTGGTCCAGACCCTGGTACCAAATCTATCAGAAACTCCACATATCTATCTGGGGGCATTCCCGGCAATTCTTCCGGAAACACATCCGGATACTCACTCACAATTGGCACACTGTCCATGCTAACCCCCTTAAGAGAATTTAGCTTACTTCCTTTAGATTCAAAGTTGGACGTGAATTTAATCCGCTTTCCTTCCGGGGTTGTGAGTGCAACAGTACGATTAGCACAATCTAGTACTCCTTCATACTTAGCCATCCAATCCATTCCCAATATTACGTCCAGTCCTTGGGAATCTAGGATTATCCACTGGAAATTTATGCTTTCCAAACTCTATTACTAGATCCCGGCATCCAAGACTTACTATCATATCTCCACCCGGAGAACTAATTGGACACCCAATGTTTTCAGTTGGAAACCCATTTCTATCAACAAATGCTTTTAATATGAATGAATGTGATGCTCCAGTATCAAAAAGAAAAAATGCTAGAATAGAATTGAGTCTGAACTTACCAGCAACAACATCAGGCTCCTCATAGACCTCCTCCACACTGATGTGGTTCACCTGTCCCTTCTGGAAAGGATTGGGCTTGTTGGGTCCTTCAACCTTCTTTTCTGGGCAGTCATTTGCATAATGCCCCATCTTCTTGCATTTGAAGCATTCAACCTGACTAATGTCTCTCTTAACAGGCTGACTTCCACTTCCACTTCCATTACCACTGTGGTGGCTCTTATGTCCACTCTTGTGGTTCTTGTACTTGTCATTGTCATGACTACGGTGATGCTTGTTGTCATGACGGTTGTGGTTGTGGTGCTTGTTGAATTTCCCATGCTTGTGGGATCCTGAGCTTCCACTGTCATCAAAATGAGATCGTTTGTGAGACGATCCCGAGCTGTGCTTGTCGGAGTGCTTCCTCTTTCTACTCTCAACTTGCTTCATTTTGTTCTCCAATATTCCAGCCTTGTCACAGAGCGACTGATAAGTGGGAACATATGCCACAGCCAATTGCAGATTCAGCTCATCATTCAAGCCTTCCAGAAATTTTTCCTTTCTCTTAGCATGGGTGTCAACTTCATCCGGTGCATAACGCGCCAGATTGTTGAACTCCTCAATATATTCAGCCACACTGCGGTGCGGTGCTTCAGATTGTGGAACTCTTTCTTTTTCAGACTCATCACTCCGGATGAGATATGAGCAGTGCGAAAACCATCCTCAAAGATAGCCCATGTCACTTCATCTATGGGAGTGGTGATCTGGAAGTTGTCCCACCAAGTGGTGGCTGGTCCTTCCAGCAAATGTGCTGCAAATCTGACCTTTTCAGCATCCGTACAGCCTACGATTACCAAGTCCTTGTTTACTGAGCGTAGCCAGTCATTGGCCACCATGGGATCAGTCGTTCCTGAGAACTTTGCTGGCCTCAATCTCAAGAACCTGGTAAGCATATCAAAACCCGGTGGGTTGTTGTTGTTGTTATTATTGTTATTGTTGTTGTTATTGTTTTTGTTGTTGTTGTTTTGGTTCTGGATGAACGTCGTCATCATCTGCATTAGCTGAGTTTGAGCAGTCATCATTTGTTGCATTTCTGGAGTGATGTTGTTGTTGTTGTTGTTGGGGTTGGGGTTTGCACGACGGGGAGGCATCTGTGGTTTGTTCAAATAGAGATAAGAATGAGATACCCATAGATGCTTTCATGCACATTACATCACATAAGCAAACACAAGCATGCAACAGAAAGATAAAGGTTCAACAACAAGATAACAAGTTCACAAAGTAAAACACACAAGTAGCAAGCCATCCACATGTCGGATGGTCAAATAACAAGTTATCAAACAACAAGTATGATAATAAAAGATAAACGAGTAGTCAATCTACTCATCGGCATCAATCTCCTCCTTGACAAAGGTAAGACCTGCGTTCTCCATCGCGGTCTTGTTTTCCTCGATGCTAGTGGTCAAGGTCTCTATCTTGGCCTTGAGAGCCCTCTTCTGGGAGCGAAGCCTCTCTATCATCGTCTGTTGCTGCTCGAGCTCGAAGTCCTTGGACTGCAGTTCTTCAGTCATGTCCCGGATCTTCTTGTTCCTATCCTGGACACGCTTCTCCTGACTCTTGAACTTCCTGTCCTGGGTCTCGAACTTCGCCTCCATTTCCTTGACTATCTCGTATTGCTCCGCGAAGAGCTTGTCCTTCTCGCGAAGCTGCACCTGGAGCTCATCATTGCTGAGCATGACATTGGTCCTGTCTGTGTCCACGTGCCTAATGAGAGACTCTGTCCTGGAGGTACAGGCGTATCGGCTCTGCTGCGTCCCTCGAATCGTCATCGAAGTCGATGGACTCTCCATCCTCATCACGTCTTCCGAAGACGTGGAAGTGGGTACCTCTAACCTGTCGGGAGTGTCGCCCTAGCAGACGTCCTATCAGATCCTGCATAACTACCTCAAGGCCTCTCTCCCTGTCATCATGCATGAGCTTGAAGACAATGGCCTCCGTGGTAGGCTCTGTCTGTCGTCCGGGCTGGTTGACCTTGAAGCCCCAGAGGTCCTTCCTCTCAAACTTGGTGAGGGGATGCACCATGATGGTGGGAAGAGGGAGATTGAGCAAAGTAGTAAGCTCAACAATATGAGGACCAAAGCGGGTAACCTGGAACTCCTCAACAGTGCTGATGGTAATAGGCATCTATTTATAAGATAGAAAAGTTAGAACAACACAAATCATGATAAAACAAAAGACAAAACAACACATACATATCCTTGGGAAGCAAAACACACAAGTCATGCATACATGAAACCATTACAACAACCAAGGTTCAATCTTATTTTAAAGCAACATTTTGGAAAATAAGGTGATAGGTGGTGGTCCAACTAACGAAGTACGTTTACAATCCTATCTCATTGGACCTGTTGGCTAACACAATGTTTCTAGAAGCAATCAGCCTATCTTGCTCACATGACTCCATCACTAAGTCTATAATGTCTCCTCTTAAGGTTTGGTTGGTAGCTTCCAACTCTTGGGTATGTTCCTTCTCTTCCTTAGATCATTTTGGAGGTTGAGCATTCTGCACTTGACTCTATCACCAAGTTCTTTGATGGTCTTCCAAGCTGCATCCTTTGCTGATTCAAAGAATGTAGGGTGCACCACTGAATTGGTGAACATGCAGAATCCTTTTTCCTGATGGTTATCTTCCTTGTTTTTATACAAGTGAAGTTGTACCCACCAGTATTCCTCTCCTTCATCCATCACAGGAAAGCCCTTGTACACAGCTGCACCTTGTATGTCTAATGCAACCATGAGGTCCTTGAGAGCCTTGGGGAATTCTGTCTCACACTCCAAAGTCATTGTCATGAGTGGTCCTTTCCTCATGGCTTCGTTGATGGAGTGAGAGAGAAGATTAGAAAAGTTTTACGAGAAGAATAGACAAGTGTAGAAGTGGCTGAAATTTTTTCCTTAGTGGTTTCCAATCCTAGGGTCATAATCCTACAGGCAACATAGTGCTCGGATACCATCTGTAAGATCCCTCCTTTGTAAAGGAAAAGGATCCCTGTGATTGCAATGCTAGTCCCTGGATCATTGCTAGCATCCATAGTTTAAGATGAAGTACACAGATACAAAGGTCATTTATTACATCCATTCCAGAGATAAACATAGTCTTTACAACTCAAGGCCACAGGCCTAATACAAGAGTTTGAATAAGTAAATAAATGTAAGTCTTCATCTTCATGTGCCACAGGCAAACATGTTGAGTGTAGACTCATGACACCTAATCCTCATCAGAGTAACCTGCAACATCACAAGTTACAGCCACAGTGGATCAATACTTTGGAAGAGTATTGGCAAGTGATACCTTAGTAAAATTTAGGTGGACTATATTACTATATGCAATTTGGCTAAGTGTAGCTTGGCTTGCTTTGCTCAAAATAGGTTTTTCCTATTAGTTGAAATCACTAAGTTTTTCTTTGTTCAAACTTTTCCCAAGGAACCACCAATAGACATTGAGGTCCTTCACCCTTGTTCACCCACAAGTTTTTACTTAGAAATTGGGATGAGGAGATTCTTGATAGCTTCCATGCCTTGATGCTCAAGTTGTCCATTGCCATGGACTTGGCTAAGTACTTAGATTTTTCCATCTGCAGAGGTTGTGCACTTTCCCCACCAGACTTGGTTTCACCAAGACAGGACCTTTCAGAAGCCTTCCCTTAGACCAAATGGACGCGCTCCAACCTATCATTCCCACTACCACCAACTGTCTAAATGGCTAAGTTCTAGAAACTTATGTGATCGAGGCAGAGCCCATATTGCCAAGTGGCTGCACTAGAAGCTTCTTAACACTTGGCCTCTAAAATCTCTTTGTTCCTAGGTGGCTTACCACAAGTGAGATACACAAGGTAAACCATAGCCATGGGCCTTGTGTAACGACTCAACCAAAATCCACCAATCAAGTCCCTTTCCACCCAGGTGATTCATTAACTTAGTTGTTTTATTAAGCAAAACAAAGTCCAAAGACTTAGAAATATTTTCATCATAGCATGTGTATTTCACCAACCCTTGTTTGCTACTAGATAGGCTAAGCATGGCATAGATAGTAACTTAACTTAGAAATTTCCTAGCAATTCTACAACTACTTAGGATTTCCCATCATGGCATTTAGGCAAAATATTAACATGCAAGACTTAGCAAAATATTTCTAATGCTTAGTATAAAATATAGGGATAGAAATATTCATGAAGTACCACTTGCCTTGGTAGTTGGGAGAGTAGCACTCTTCACAATCACAATCACTAGCACCAAAGTCTACACAAAGAATGGTAGCAACAAATTACACACATAACATATACAAACAAACAAAATTATATGCATGCATGCAAAATGCTTAAGTGATGATTTTTAAAACTCAACCAAGCAAGTGCAAGGCACTGATTCACTAACAAGATAAAAACTTGCCAATCTACCAATATTCATATCCTAAAACAATTCCTAAACATTTCAAATACTCAAATTAGTCCTACACAAACTTCTGCGAATAAAACCTTTTTAACAGAAGCTAAAAATTAAACACATTGCATTTTTTGAAAGAGCTTGCTCTCCTGATTCCAACGGTATAAAATTTGTCAAATTCTAACATGGGGATCAAAAGTTATAGCTAATTCAAAATTGGATATAAATCAGATTCAAAATCTGTTTTTAAATCAAACCCTAGCCACGCGTCTGTTTCCTATTGGCCGATACCGTTTCACTCAGGATCACCCTTCCGCGTCGTCAGATTAAGTCAGATCCAACGCGCCAGATCAAAAGAAAACGTTTCGCTCAGATCTAATCTAAACCGCAAGATCTACATCTAACTGCTGCTGTTGCTTTGACCATAGCCTAGCGGCGCTAGCGGCGGCGACTGGCGGCGGCGTGTCTGTCAGTGGCGGTGCCGACGTTCTAGGTCGCCCGGGGAGGGGAGAGGATGCTCACCAGAACCGCCGTGTCGAGGTGAAGCTCAACGTGTCTCTGGTTGGCGAAGGGGCGCTCGGAGTCGTCGGGGATTCCTCGCCGGAGTTCGCGAACGCGTCGGGTACGGCTGCTGGTCGACGTTGGCGAGGTTCTGCGTCGCGCTAAGACAAGAGGAGGACACCGTTAGACATGCAAGATGCTAGGGATCTTAGGCGTATCAAACAGAGGGCAAGGGGCGGCTGGTACTTACGGGGAGAGGTCGCCGGAGTTCGAGCAGAGAGTGGCGGCGCTCAGTTGATGTCGCTGCCGAGGCTACAGACCATGCGAGAACAAACAGGGTGTGTCAGTAGATGCGCAAGGAGCTGCAGAGCTTGATAGCATGAATCATGGACAGAGGGGGGCACGGTGCTCACCGGAATTCGTCGGCGAGGTCGTCGGAACAGCGGCAGTGTCGGGCGAGTTGCGAGCAGCCTGGTGGCGTGGAGAGGAAATTGGGTGAGGGGAAATGGCCGCGATAGGGAGGGGATTAAGTAGGCAGAGGCTCGACAAGAAACGCTCGGTGAATCAAGGGCAATTACGCCACGGAATCAACGCAGCAACGGCTAGCGGCGACGTGCTCCTCGCGAAATTTGGGGGAAGACGACGATGACGTGGACAGGGCCCGCTTGTCAGCGAATAGAACAGAGAGGGAGTGGGGTCCGAGTGTCAGCGACTCTAGGGGTGCTTCTGCGCGTGAGAGAGAGAGAGGGGACCCGGGTGGGCTAGCTGGGCTGGTTTCGCTGTTGGGCCAGAATAGTAGCACAGGCCCTTTTCCTTTTCTTTATTCCTTTTCTTTTTCTAATTTGATTTTCTGGAATGATTTTCAAATGAATTCAAATTCTATTTGAATTCAAATCTTTTCAGGATTTTTGCAGTGTGCAACAGTCACAATTCTAGGCATAAAACCATGTGGTCACTTTGAATTGGCTTGGTCATTTTTGGAAGAATAAAATAAACAGTGACATAGCACTTGTTTCATATTGGTTTTGAAAATGGTTTTGAAACCATTTTTATTTTGTATAATTTTGTTCAAACTCCACACTCAATCCAATCAACAAGTAAACAAACAAACTTGGTTTAAACACTTAAGCTCTCAAGTGGGGATGGTCATTTGATTTAAGTTTGCTCACATAAAATGATAGCACTATGTGCTTCTGTTTTCCTGAAATTGGTTTGAAATTGATCTCAAACTATATGCATGCATGAATGATATGTAATCTTTGAAATCATGATTTTAGGGATGTTACATCCTAAGCCATGCCTAATCATGGTGGAAACTTGCAGCATCACCATAATGAGCTATCTATGAAGCATCCTCAATAAAAAGCTATGCATATGGTAAATAAAAAGATTGCTGAGATGCTCATTGTTTGCCTGCCTTGTCATTTTGGTTATGGGAAAGCTCTTGTACCATGTGCAAGGGGTACCCCGTTGGCGGTTCTCAATGATATGCAAATACTTACAGTGACAAGAACTTACCTAGACCCAAAGTTGAGTATGCATGAGGTGTGGCCCTCGTATTCAAGGGACTTGAGATTGCCAGCTTATACTTCGTCAAGCATATACTCCAGCTTTGCCACTTTAACCTTAACCACTTCAAGATGCTTATGATAGGGGTAATGAGAGCTGAAAGCTAACAAGTACCATAATTTTTGGAAGCTCTTTTTGAAACTTGTAATCCCTGCTTCCTTTTACAAAAAGGCCTTTCTTCCACCACTATTGAGTCTCCACCTTCTACCTTTAGGCACCATTAAGAGAGCATAGTTGTAATTTTGTGTGCAGTGTTCCAAAGCTTATTAATTGATGCATATTGTGTTATTACTTGTTCTTGTGCTACTTGTTTCTAGTCACCCATGTGAACTTTGTAGGTGTCCTATGCATTTAATTGCTACTCTATGAGGGACAAGCTGATTGCCACTATGCTATGTTTTCTGCATGTGAAACAAACAAACGTTTTTCAATGCATGTTATTCATGATCTTTGTTTGTAGCTTGTCATGTTGCATGCATAGTTACTATGTCCTATTGTTAGAACTCCATCTTTCATGCACATGTTTATAGTTCTTTGATCCCCGCTTTCAATGCTTGCAAATGGTTGGATATTTATTGTGAGGTTGCATGTCACCTCAAAAATTATTCTGTTTATCACTTACCTACTCGAGGACAAGCAGGAGTTAATCTTGGGGATGTTGATACGTTGGAAATGTATCTATAATTTTTGATGCTCCATGCTTGTTTAGTATCTACTTTGCTTTACTTGTCCACACTTTGAGGTGCTTTTTACATGTTTTCTGGTACTAACCTATTAATAAGTTGCAACAGCGCCAGATGCCTGTTTTCTGCTGTTTTTGGTTTCAGAAAAGTTAGTAAAGAAATATTCTCGGAATTGGATGGGACAAAGGACAAAGTCAATTACTTTCCGTGGGGAACAAGAAGTCCAGAGGAGAGCCGGAGGGGCCAGCCAGGGGGGCCAGACCGACCCCAGGCACGGGTGGGCCCAGCCCTGCGCCTGGCTAGGGTTTGCCACCCCTGGACGCCTCCTCGGTCTCCCCCTTCGCCTATATGAAGCCCCCGATGTAGAAACCCTGAGTACCCGATCAAATATCCACGAAACTGTTTGTAGACGCCGCCACCATCGTCCCTAGATCGAGGGGGATCTGAAGTTCTTCCCGGCACCCTTCCGGAGGGAAGATCATCCCGGAGGCCTTCTCTCCGGTATGATGTGTGAGTAGTTCCACCTTGGACTATGGGTCCATGTAGTAGCCAGATGGTTGTATCTCCTCCTTTGTGATTTCATGTATAGATCTTGTGAGCTCCGTTCATGATCAAGATCTAATCTATTTGTAATCATGCATGTTGTGTTTGCGGGGATCTGATGGATATTGAGATTATTATGTTGTTTTGATTAATGGTTTTGTCTTTATGATTCTATCATGTCTGTGTTGTTTGTGATCTTGCATGCTCTCCATTGTTAGTAGCTATCTTGGCCAAGTAGTTGCTAGTGACTCCAAGAGGGGGTATTTATGCTCGATAGTGGGTTCATGCCTCTAGTTTCCAAGGTAAGTGACAATAATCTCTTCGGTTGTAGATGTGTTTTTGCCACTAGGGATAAAACAACGGTCTCTTGTTCATGGAACATGTGGACTGTTTACCTTACACACTTTTCTTAAAGCAGTTGTCTATTGCTTGCAACTTAATACTGGAGGGGGTTCGGATGATAACCTAAAGGTGGACTTCTAGTCATAGATGCAGTTGGATGGCGGTCTATGTATCTTGTTGTATTTCCCAATCAACCTCATAGGATCTTTTTGACTAGTAATTGCATTCTTATGCCTTGCTTAGTTCCTATCAATTTCCCTGCTGTAATTTGTTTACCCTTCATGCCATGTTGTTTATCTAAGGAGAGCACCTCTAGTGAACTATGGACCTCGGTCCAATATTTACCATTGATACATCTTCCACTGTTACTTGTTTACTTGATGCAAACCATTACCTTCCACACAATACATTTAATCCTTTGTTACAGCAAACTGGTGAGCTTGACAACCTCACTGTTCGTTGGGGGCAAAGTCTTGAGTTTGTGTTGTGCAGGTCTTCGCGTTGCTTGCAACACCTGTGTAACATTTCCTTCCTCCTTCTGGTTCGATAACCTCGGTCTCAACTGAGGGAAAACTTGCTGCTTGCTGCTTCACACCTTGCTCTTGGGGTTCCCAACAGGCTGTGCATAGACAGTCGTCATACCCATATACTTTTTTTTAGAGAATTCTTTCTCGTTGCTAAACTCTCCTGCATGTAATACCCTTTACTAGGTTTTCAACCTAAGGTCAAAGCAATTTTTTCGGATACCAACTGCGGTGACCCAGCATACCACTCCATGTGTAGTACACTATAATCATTGATATGACATCCACCGAACACCGTTCTGTAAATATCACATCCCTCAAAGTGGTACAACAGAAACATTGAGGGTCCAAATTACAAACATACACACATTATTATAATTACAATACTAGAAGTTCAAGACTTCAAAAGATTCAAATTACAAACCAAATTATAAAGTGTTTTAGCAGAATATTTAAACTGACGACTTAAACTCCAAATTGAGCTCAACAACTTATTGCTATTTATTGTTTATGTTGCTCGGCTCAATTAGCTCCTAGTACTATGGTAATTATTCTGAATCTTGGTGCTCTCCTCCGTAGACGACATCATAGTCCACTCCTTCCACGGCACCGTACATATTGGGCTCTTCATAGAAGACCTCCTCTTGACTCTCAACTGCATACATTGGGGTTTCTTCGGGATCCTTAGAGTCTAAGCAGGGGATCAAAGGAAAAGGTGTGTAACAGCATTTCCCAGCAAGTTCATTATATGCAAGGTGGGAAGTTTGATGCTCTATCTACCACCTCGAACTATAAGTCCTTGGCACTATGCAGTTTTCGTAAATCTTTCTTCAAAGATTGATTTTATTATGAAAATCTATGACCATCAGCCTTCACAGGTTGACCAGAACGTTCATGGAGTTCCTTTCCTGCCGCGTTCGTAGATCCTTCCCGAAACAGGTTGTAGCAAGTTACAATTCTTACACTCTGCAGAGGTGCGTTACTTTACCCATGAGAGATCAACTCCTTGTTGCACAACCAGGTGTACTTTCCCGTCCAAAATTCCATGATGTGGGGCCCAGTAGTTGTCCAAGCCAATCACTGCCCTCTTCGCGCCCCATATGTCTGCACGATCCTTTGGGGCTGGCTCACCTTCGTTAAGCCCCCTTCCGGGCAGGCTAAAACCCTGATGAGTTCCCAAAGACCTATGACCTGGTGATGCCCTGGCAAGTGCCATATCAAATGGACTATACCACTAAAAACCACTCATAGATAATCTAGACACCAAAAGTGTCAACACCCGGATTTTTAAACCCAGATGCCTGTTATGCCATACATCGCAATCCCAGGATTACCATTTTTGCGAGACATAACAGAATTGGATACCATAGTACATCATCCATTACAAACCGTACATAAGTTCTTACACAAATAGGGATCTCATGATCCAGTTCTTAATACAACTTCAAGCAGCGGGATACGTAATAATAATGGTAGCGTAGGCGAAGCTCCATCTTCGGGGTCACAGGCAATGCTGACGATGGGAGATGATCCTAGTTGTCGTAACCTTCCTGGGGTCCATCCTCCAGGTACTCCTCTTCATAGTCTGGCCACAGGAATAGCCAGGGACAAAGCCATGAGTACTCTTTAAGTACTTGCAAACTAATGCTAACAAGTGAAAGGGGTTTTTGATAATAGGACACTCGGCTCTAGGGTTGTTTTGCAAAAGCCAGATTTATCTCTACTATGTTTAGAAGCGACGAATGCTAGTTGAAGTTTTATAACACCTAAGTGGGAACTTGTATTTCATATCACAACCCTGTTGTGGTCAAGTCAAAGTCTCAATTCATTTCACAAGTCTTTTGAAAACATCTGACGGGGGAACAGTATGGCCACTCCAACTGTCCATAACCGCGGACGCGGCTATTCGAATAGTTTGACACTCTGCAGAGATTGTACACTTTCACCACAACATTCGATACATCCGCCAGGAATAAATCCTGAATTCACCATACTCAGTATGCGGATAATCAATCCTAACCTTTCAATTACACGCCCTAGTATAATCACCTCTCCTGTGAGTTTGGCCTCCCAACCATGACCAATTGTCATCTTGGGTACTGCACAGGTGGAAAATCTTCACAAGGTAGCCTCAGCTCAGACCTTGGTCGTGAGGGAACTAATACTAAGGTATATAAGTTTTCAGTCAAGCCCTACCCAATTCTCGGGTATTGTGGTTGTACGATAAAATTGGAATGGTATCGCATCCAGACAACCATCAGTTTTTAAAAGGGCTAAGGCTCATGCCTCAACATTTTCATCACCATAAATCATCTGGTGTTCGGAAACACATGTCAAAACATCTCAGTAGAATGATCCATCATTCTAAGGTTTTCATAACCATTTTCACCAAGTATTCCCATCTAATGCTGATCAAGTTTTAAGCTTAGCACTAGCATCTACAAGTGGGGGTAAGTACTAATGAGGGGTGGTAAACAAGTGGAGTTTTAACTAAGTTCAATCTCATGCCTTAGGATGACATCAAGATTTTCTAGCTTAGGCCAAATTTTGTGCTCTTTATGCAACCTTCACATATATTTCTAGTATCTACAATTAACTTAAGTAAGCTCTAAGTAATAGCTTTGATAAAGAAATAAAGTATAAAGCTTGCAAGTAAAACTAGGATTGGTTTATCAAGTGGTTATGATCATATATGCTTTAAGGCATATAGTTGGCATGGTAGCAAGCAAGTATTAGCTTGCATAGGTCAACTTGATTAGTAAGGCTTGCTAAGTTAATATCTTGCAAGTATTGGCTTGCCTTGTGCAGAACAGTGGTTGAAGTTCTCCTCGGCTTCTTCTTCGTAGAATCCTCCTTCCTCCTCGTATCCCTGGTCGGTACTAGCGTCTATAAATAAATACGATGTACACCATCACCAAAAAATACTTAACTACTTGAAATCATCACACAAAAGGGTCCTATAGATGATCTAGCATCATCACTAACATTACAAGATTAAAGCTTGGTTTAATTCCTTTTATTTTTAGAAAAGTAATTTCTACTCATTGAAAAACTACTTAAGATTTAATATTCTCCAAACCAAACATGGGATCATGTTGACACATGTCATCACCACATATTTTAGTCCATGGGAATGTGATTTAAAGTGGTGTCACAATTTAATAAGGTTTTACCCTTTTTTTAATTAAATAAAGTGACTAGAAATGCCTATGGAGCATTCTTTTATTACTTGAACATTATTTCTGTAAGTAAACCTATATATTTTTATATATTCTGAAAGGTAAGGTTAAATGTGATTTTTGAGAGTTGGAATCAACTCAAAAGCTATTATGGTTTTAATTTGAAAAATGTTTGAATGCAGAAAAGCTTCTGCATTGTTATTTTTACCATGGATGATCTATAGATCCAAATGACTTGAATCCAACGGGCTTGGATTCAGCATTCCCAGACCTTTCTAACAAAATTGGTTTCATTCAATTTGGTTCACTGAATCGACCTGGGTTGATTTTTGAAACTGGGTACAGAAGTGTGTTTGAAATAAAATGGAAAAGGTTTAATTCAAATAACTGGGCTGCGCGGGAAGCGATACTGGGCCGGCCTGCTAAGCACAGCGCTTACGCGGGCTGGTTAAGTGGTTGTCCCCACGCGTCAGTGAGACGAGGGGGTGCGAAGCGGTATGGGGCGATGTGGTGCGTTCGATCTTGTTCTAATCCAACGGCTGAGAGTCGACGTTGGGCAACGCCAGCGAGACAGAAACCTAGCACGGCCAGTGGGGGTCGTTGGGGGCTCACCGACATTCAGGCGAGGGTCGGCGAGGTGGGCGAACGACGAAGTCGACGACGGCGAACCTCCTGGTACCGGCAGCTTCTCCTGGGCGGCTCCAATCGCTGGCTCCCTTCTTCTCCAGCAGCGGCGGGCTCCGGTGAAATTCCGGCGATGCGCTGCTCGCCTTGCTCCGGGAACGGGGTGGCACGATCAGTGAGGAGAGGGGAGTGAGATGGTGTGCTCAATTCGGCTGGGGGTGGCCTCTATTTGTAGTGGAGCGAGGGGACCGACGGGGCGCAAGGTGAGCTCGTCGTGGTCGACGGTATAGACGGCTATCAGCGTGGGTGACGGTAGGGGGCGGTGCGGTGCTCCCTGGCGATGCTCAACGACACGGTGGCGAGACGTGGGGCAGTGTGGTTTGGTCGGAACGTGACGATTCTCTGCGCGTGCCCGACGGAAGATTTAATGGCGCACAGCGCGCATGGTCCGCGCGGCGGCGAACGAGCGTGTCTGCGGGGTTACTGGGACGGTGGTGATCGTGTATGCACGCGACGAGGGAGGCGCGCGGTCTGTGGGCGTGTGTCGAGGGAGGCGCTCTGGTGCATGCTCGGCATGGTTGCTGGCGAGCTTGGCATGGTCCGTGCGTGTGGTCCAGTGACTGGCAGGGTTCGAGCGGTGGACAGGGAGTGGCGGTGGGGTGTTGGCTTGCTCCTAGACATGTTGGCTAGGCTTGGTTCTTCTCCTAGCTTGCTGTCGACATGGGGGTGACAAGTGTGCACTCGGCCTGCTCACCATTAATGGCATTGCCAAGCTTACAGTGATGCTAGAGGTTTGCACTTGAGCTAGATGATCTACTAAAGCCTAGTTGCAACCAGAGAGGGAACAAGTTAGGCTCCAATCACTGCTCACAATAGTGTTTGGATTTTAGAAGATTTGAATCTGCAAGGTGTTTGATGAAATGGCCGCAAGAATTCAAGTTTTGAATTTTGAAAAGATTTTTTGTGGGTGTGCTAGGTTGGTGCTGGTGAGTCTGTAGATGCTTGGGTTTTGAAAGTGGAGCTTGTTTGAGTGGTTTTTGAAAAAGTGGGATCTTCCCATATGATAAAGATTCAATTTTGAACTGTCATTTAAACTATGCATTTAAATGTTTTTGGATGATCACAAAGTGGGCCTTGATACTTTGTTATGAGTACAATCAAGGGGTGCAAAGATCCAGAAAAGTTTCTGTTAAGTTCTGAAAGTTTGGGACAGCCAAAGTAGGCATGGGAGTTAAATTGGTCAAAATGACCATTCACTCATTTAGCTTTGTTTTGATTTATTTGTCTTTGAGAAAAGTTTGGGAATTGTTTAGATGATGTTTATTTCACCTAAGCATCCATTTACAAGCAAAGAAACACATAATCATGGCAATTCAAAAGAATCCATATTTTAATACCTACACATATGAAATGCTTTCATATTTTAATTGGAAAGTTTTTGTTAACCCTAAATTTGATGATTAGAGTTTGATGATCCAAGTTTAGTATTTTTGGGATGTTACAAGAAGTGTGGGGAATAAGGGTGACCACCCATATGTTGGATCCACACAAGGAATCACAACGTCATGTTATGGTCGTCTTGCCTCCATACGAGAGGAAAAGGATACAGTTGACTTCTCCGTCCCATTCCAAATCTCATGGCTAACGCGTTATATACGGTCCTATAATCACTGATGTCATGGGTTGTTATGTTCCTAGTTGATTATCATTGTTGCAAATAGAAACTTAAGTTCTATTGCTCCTCTTTATCATCACTTAGGATGATATGAACAATTTATTTATTTGAGAAAATAATATTTTCTTTCCTTAAAACATAGATGATAACACACAATTTGCAAATACTTTGATAAAGACTCTTCAAAGGACATGAGCAAGTGATGAACTTGCCTTGTGATTGCAAGGTAGTGAAGTCGGATGCTTGCACTGGACCTTGAGCTTCTATGTCTACAAAACATCATTATTGCTCGGTAAGGACAATATTTAAAGAGGCAAAATGAATATGCATAGTAATGCAATGCATTATTTATCATTGATTTTCTTTGTGTGTTTTACCCATCATTTTAGTTACAAGAATTCCTTTAAGAATAAAGGATTCTATTTTAAGAATAATTTATAATTGTTGAATAATATATTTGCCATTAAATAAGATAATAAATTATTAAAATTTAATATAAATTCCTATATTTATTTAATAATTCTTTTAAGGATTAATATTTAAATAAAAGAATTTATTTTTATGACCTAAAACCTTTATTTGGCATTTTTCATAAATACTAGGATAATAATATATAATAAAACTGATTTTTATTTATTTTTATATTCATTCTTTAATTTTATAAAATTCCATCAAGCATAATTATTTTATAAACTTCTTGACCAAAAAATTATATATATCACTATTTATTTCTTAATTTAATTAAATAGGTTGGATTATTATGAATCCAAAAATATTGTATTTATAATTTTTGGATTTTTATTTTATTTTCTAGAATTTATTTAAGTTTAGGGATATTTTGGTCTTTTATTAATCATTTAAAACTTCATTTAAGTCTTTGGGCTGATTCAATTGGGCTTATTGGGCTGATTTCGCCCAAGTGGCCTTGACTAAAAGGACACCCCAAAGGGGTCCTAGCCCTACCGACCCATTCCTTCAGTTCCTCTCTCTCGTCCTCATCTCCTCTCCTCCTTTGATTATATGATGTTGTGTTTGTTGCTCTGAGGCTAATGTTGGATCTGATGCTAATGGTTCATCATATGTTGGTATTGCATAGTGTTTCCTCTGGTTGAGTATATGGTGACTTAGTGTATTCATCTGTTGTCAGTATCTTGATACTGACGGTAACCTTGTCAGTGATGATTCACTACATAAGTGTTTGTTGGCTTGCCTACTTATCCTTAGTCTGAATTTTATCCAATAGAGTCTGATGATTCTATGAAAATGAATAGATATATATGGTATGATCTCTGAGTCTGGTCTCAGGGAAGTGATATGTTTTGATTTGCTAGTTGATTTATAAGACTAGATTGTCTGGTTGTCTTAGTAGTAAGATTAGTGCTTGTGAAACCTTCTTAGAATAGTACACAAGTGGATCTTGTTGCTGGCTTCACTAATGGTCATTACTGGAACTTGATAGATGCTTATTAATAAGTGGGAAAGCTTATTGTTTGATCATGCCTATGATGCTGGTCTAAGGCTCTAGGATCTAGGGTCCTAGTTGGTTTAAGCGAATGGATTTGTTTGTAAATTATAAGATCTAAGGTGCTACTCCTTCTGGGAGATGTGCCCTGATCTTGTAAGAACAAATGATAGATTATAGAAGTTGCATGTTCTAACACCAAATCTGTGAGGCTGGTTTGAGAATTTGGTGTTTTTGCTAGGTTTGATTTCTGATCTTTATACTCAAAACCTCTAGGATAGATTCACCCCACTAGGGTGATCATTGAGAGGTTGTTTCATGAAACAACACATGTTTCTATCTGGATAAGATGAATAGATCATGTGGTTCTTTTATGACACTCACCACAAAAACTGATGATTGTTGTGGTTGGTGGTGATGTTGGTGTTGCTGGTTGGATCATGTCCTTCACCTCCTGATGATGTTCTTGTTTCCCTTGGTTCCTATGCTTGGCCTTGATCTAGCCTGCTCCTCCTAGCTCCTGTGGCTTGGCTTTGTTGTCCACCTGATTCTTCCCCCTCCTTATGTCACCATCTGGTGATGTTTGGGTTGATCAAGTGTGGAGTTTTGCTTGTTGGTTTTGCTGGGCTATGGCTAAGCTACTGGTTCTGGTGTGGTGTGAGATATGGAGTGGTGCACTTGTGCTTGCCCATGGCAGTGCTTGGATCTTTTACTTGTGGAAGAATTTGTGGCTGTGTCGACAACACATCCATGCATTTTGGTGTGTGAGCTGCTTGTGTGTCTGCTGCATAGTTGTGGATATGCTCAATGAGGTGTTCTACCTTTTATATGGTTACTAATAACCTGTCTGGTGAAACTTGCCCCTCTTACTGATTAGAATCATTTGACTTATGGCTTATTTTTTATGAAAGATTTGATTCTTTCATATTGGTGAAACTTGCCCCTAAAAGATTTACTCAATGATGTAAAATCAAGCAGTGCATCTCACTGCTCTCTACTGAGAGTAAAAGTTAATAACTAATCCTTTATTTTTATTTTTGTTTATTCTTTGTTTTGCATGTGCAAGATTTGAAGATTCAAGAGTAGTGTAGGTTTTCTTTTAGACAGATGTAATTCTTTGTAATGTTTATTTTATTCTTTTCTAAGGAATTTTGTAATAGTTCTTAATATGTAAATATTCCTCTTATTTTTGTAATTTTATTACTGTAAAGATTCTTTATTGAGTTTATGAGTTACTTTTTGTAACTTATTAATGAAATGAATATATGAAATAAATATTCATTAGTTTGATTACAATTCTTATTTAGAGTTTATGTTTACTATATATTGTTTCTTGATTAAATAATATTACTAAATCATAACTCTATTATTTTAGAATATAATTTCAAATATTAAGTTTGAATTTAAATTCCTTCCCCCAAAACACACTAATTCATAAAGATCATGTCAAAGTTTATAACGATCATTCTCCAAAGCTATTCCTAAACTTAAAGAGTGAAAGAAACTTTGATCACTTTAAGTTTTCTATTTAACAAAAAAATTACCCACATTTTGCAGATGAATGCATGCATATGCACAAATTCCTAAATCTACCCTTTGTTTGTTCCTAAATGCTGGGATGTTACACTTCCTCATATGTCACAGGGTCATCGGTGTTGTCCACCAACATGACACTCATAACGGGATCATACCAATCTGGAGTGGTACGAGTTCTCGTTGACCTGTGAGGTTCTATAGTTACTTCAACCGAAGTTTCATGATCAACATCATTATCTTCCTCTCTTATTGGTGTAGGCGCCACAGGAACTACTTCCGGTGCTGCGCTACTCTCAAGTCTGAGAGAAGGTTCAACAACCTCGTCGAGTTCTACTTTCCTTCCAGTCACTTCTTTCGAGAGAAACTCCTTCTCTATAAAGGATCCATTCTTGGCAACGAAGATTTTGCCCTTGGATCTATGATTGAAGGTGTAAGGTTCCCAACCTTTAATAAGGTAGAGATCCCCGTGTTTACAATGCTAGTCCCTGGATCAATAGCTAGCATCCACAATTAAGATGTAATATCAAGAAACAAAGGTCATAATACAACTTTATAACCAGGAATAACTTATTACATCTTATATAGCTCATTTGGCTATCTCATTACAATGCAGCAGAATATCTATATAGCATGGAGTCCTTCATCTTCAAAGTGCCACAGGCAATCATGTTGGTTGTAGACTTGAAATCCTATTCAACACACTTCACTATCATCAAACAAACCTGCAACATAATAAGTTGCAGCAACAAGGGTCAATACATTTGAATTGTATTGGCAAGTTTCACTGTTATGTAGATGTAAGTGGATCCTATCATTACATGCATATTTGGCTAAGTAGGGTTTAGGCTCATTTGCAGAAAGCAATATACTTTTATCCTATCTTTTCAAAATAGTTTTGATCTTTTGTAAAATCTTTCTGAACTCCTTGGAAAACTGCAAGAGCTTCTAATCCCTTGTTGTCACCATCAAGTTTTACTTTGAATAATTGGAATGTCGAGATCTTCCATAGCTTTAGGCCTTAGTTGCTCAGAGTTGTCCGTAACCGGGGACACGGCTAAGTACTTAGAATTTTGATCTTCTGCAGAAGTTGTACACTTTACCCACATGACACAATCTCGTATTGATGCCACCAGTGGCCGCTGGATAAGTACTCACCAAATGGAGTACCGACAGATCGAGAATGTGACAAAGTCTTTCCATAGGAGTCCTCCCAATACACAATGCTAGCTTGTCAACCAGGCACCAATGTATGGATATATTTCCAATACACAATTCTAGTTAACCTGAAGATGCCAATGCATGGGTCTTCCACTATGTAGTTGACTAAGCCAGAGCCCATTTAGCATGTGGCTGTACACGGAAGCCACTGTACGAGAAATATGTTCAATCTCTAAGTCCCTAGGTGGTTTTCTTCTAGTGCACACACAAAAAGATAGCCATATAAACTTGGTTCCCTTTGTTGCCACCTTGTCCAAAACTTGAGTATCCTTTTCCACCTAGGTGGTTCATTGAGTATTTGTTTTATTATATAAAACATATATCTTTCCAACACTTCATATATTCATATCATGTATCCCATCCCAAATATATAGCAGGGCTAAGCTTACTATAACTACAATGTTTTCACTAAGGAAGATATAGGGGTATCCTATTAGGATTTAGCATATCATAAAATATAGTAGTCCTTATCATGCATGTTACAAAAATCCACTAAGTGTAATGAAAATAGTAGGACATGGATGATAGTGTCGCTTGCCTTTTTAGTAGAGAATGTTGGTTTACTTCTTGATCTTGCAAATATCACACTCTTCTAACTTCACTACAATTCAATCAAGCAAACACATATTCAACTAGCATTCAAACAATTTATCACACATAAAATAACAAAAACAAGGTCATGCATGCAAGCATGCAAAAGATGGTTTTATTTAGAAAAGTGGTTTCTATTAGGCTCTAAACATTTTAAAGCTCAAAGTGGTCATTTACTAAAGTGGTAAAACCATTTGCAAAAGGTTTCATCTCATAAACCAAATATTATGCTAAGGTGATATTTTATGTTGTTGAAAATATCATTTTAGCAAAGTAATAATTTCATAGGGTTCATCAAATGTATTTTAATTCTCAAAACTTGGTGTTTAGGGTCAGAGAGTTTAACTCAAGTCATTTTCTCAAGATTTTACTCAAAAAATATTTTTAACACTTAAACAATATTTTTATTTGACTAGAAATGTTCTAATTCAAATATTTATTCCTTAAGTTCACAAAATACATTTTTAAATCCATAAGTTGGTTCCTAGGGTCAGTAGG
Source organism: Avena sativa (assembly GCA_916181665.1). Classification (NCBI taxonomy): domain Eukaryota; kingdom Viridiplantae; phylum Streptophyta; class Magnoliopsida; order Poales; family Poaceae; genus Avena; species Avena sativa. The sequence goes on along the minus strand of OV702284.1, from coordinate 259,841,440 downwards.
TTCAAAACAAACCAATTAGCAAAGATTTCATCTTAAAAATATTTCTAGAACAAATTTTATATTCAAATTATGCCTACACAAGTTTCTGCAATTTCAACCAATTTTTCCAGAAGCAAAACATTAAACAAAGTGCATGGTTGCAAAGTATTTGTTCTGCTTATTCCAATGAAATAAAATTTGCAAAATTTGGACGTGTAGAATTAAAGTTATGAATTTTGCAAGTTCAAACATCTAATAGAACATTTTCTGTTTTTAAATCGAAATCAGTGCCACGCGTCTTAATATTACCGGTCCATACCGCTTCGGGTGGATCGAGCTGCGCAGGCCGTCAGATCTAACTTAATCGCACGGATCATATTACTCGATAACGCTTCGTTATATTATCTATCCTAACCACTGGATCTACATCCAACGGACGAACGAGGTCGCTTTGGTCATGGACTGGCGGCGGACGGCGGCGCACGCTCGGGCGGTGGCGTTGGCGATGATTCAGGAATCGAGGGAGAGGGAGGAGTAGCTCACAGTGATCGCAGTGACGCGCTGATTCTCTAGGTGGTCTCAGTCGTTCAAGGGGCACACGGGTTCCAGAGGGATTGCTCGCTGGAGTCCATGGCGTCGTCGGGCGTCTCTGTTTATCGTCGGAGGCGGGGCTGCAGGCCACCCGAAGGCAAGAGGAGGGTGTAGTTAGACGCTGTCGAGTGTGGGGATTACAGGAGCATCAACGAGCGAGTTCGGGGCAGTCTGATGTTACCTGGGAAGTTCACCGGAGAAGTGGCAGACGACGGTGGTGCTCGGTGTCGAGGTTGCCGACGCTAGGGGACGCGCGCGGGTGAGTGGAGCACACGGGCAGGTGCGCATGGGAGAGGGGAGTAAGCTCGTGTGCTCTGGGAGGCGAGGGGTGGTTGGACGGCGCCGGAATCGACTGGAGAAGCTCGTTGGGGATGTGGTGCTCGAGCTCAAATTTGGGGCAGCTTGGAGGCAGAGAGGAGTCGGCGCTTGGGGGAAAAGAGAGAGGAGGGCGAGGAGTTTATTCAAGCGTGGTCTCTGGAGGAATTAACCCTGCCATTTACTCGAATTTAACGGAATTAAGTCGCGGTAGAACGGCGACGAGTGATGGGGGAAACGGTCGGCGCGGGGTAGACGATGATGAGGTGGCCAGTGGGTCCTGTTCGTCAGCGAGGTAAGTGGGCGTTAGGTGGGGTTCGTCGTTCAGTGACCAAGTGGGTGAGCGCGTGGGTGAAAAACGTTTCGCGAGAGGGGAAGTAGTGGGCTGCGCTGCTGGGCTTGCTGGGCTGGCCAGATGGGTTGGGTTAGTTTCTATTTTTTTATACTGATTGCTTTTTCTTTTTCTGTTTTGAATTTTTGTTTTGATTTTATTTCAAACAATTCAAACTCCATTTGAATTCAAACCACCACCAAACTTTTGGGTATAATTCAATTCTGTGTATCAACATATTCCAAAGTCCAAAATAGAACAATTATTTTTTTAGGGTTTATTATTTATTAAAAATAAATAAATAGTCTTTAGTCTTTATTTCAAATAGAATTCAAATATGTTTAAAACTCTATTTAACTTTCTAAATTTTTCCAAAACCTTTTCAGTAGGTTTTATTAAAAACATAACACTTTGAAATATAATTTAAAATACTTTAATAAGTTTTTAGTGATCATTCAAAATAGGAAAATGTCTTTACTTGAATCAAATTTGGATATAAATAAATCCTCATGGTTTTATTTAAATAAACCTTTACTCCTTTTTATCAAACAAAATATTTTTATTGTAAAATGCTTGGCCAAGATTTAATTTGGCTCTTTAAAATAGTCCTAATTCATTATTTCTACCTTTGCTTATAAAAACCATATCTTTTTATTTAAAGATCCAAAAAATGGTGATTCCAACTAATATAACTTTATTTATTATTTGTTTATCTTTTTAAATCCCTTTAGGATTTTATTTGATAAAAATAGGTTTTGATGTTTCCAATTGGAAACAAAAAGTTTCTTCTCACCCTAAATTTCAACAATTATTTACTTTGTTTGTTTATTTTTCACATTTCAAAATTTGGAAAATTTTGGGATGTTACAGGCTACCACCCTTAAAAGAAATCTCGTCCCGAGATTTGGGAAGGCTAGGGTTACAAGTTGGCTTCAAGGCAACTAGGGTACTACCACCCTTAAAAGAAAGTCTCATAGGGCTACATTGATGGTTCACTTGACTATGGGTTCTACACTTGATATCCAGACAAGGAATCCTTATTTGTCTCAACTGAGTTAAATAATTCCTGACATCCACTTCTTCTATCTCTTCAAAGTTCTCATCCATGTCAATGTGGTTCACATGTCCTTCCTGGGTCACATTGGAGTCATTTCCATTGGAGTTTCTAGCATCCTTTTTCTTTTTCTTCTCAGGGCAGTCTGATGCATAGTGTCCAAGTTCCTTACAATTATAGCTCTGCAACTGGCTAATGTCTTTCTTCCTGAAAGTGTCATGTTGGTTCTGACCAAGGTCATCTCCATTGTCAGTATCATTTCCATTATTATCACTTCCATTGTTGTTGTGGTGATACTGATGTGGTTCAGAATCTTCATTGATCTTCTTGAATGAACGCTTCTTTTGTGATGATCCTGAGTGATACTTGAGTTTATGCTTCCTCTTTCTATTCTCAACTTGATTCATCTTGTTTTCCAAAATGGTGGCTTTGTCACAGAGTGATTGATAAGTTGGGACATAGGCCACAGCTAGCTGCAGGTTCAACTCATCATTAAGTCCTTCAAGAAATTTCTCCTTTCTCTTAGCATCTGTGTCAACTTCATCTGGTGCATAGCGTGCCAGATTGTTGAATTCTTCAATATACTCAGCCACACTGAGGTGACGCTGTTTCAGATTGTGGAACTCCTTTTTCTTCAAGTTCATCACTCCAGCTGAGATGTGAGCTGTAGGGAAACCATCCTCAAAAATATCCCAAGTCACATCCTCAAGGGGAGTGGTGATCTGAAAGTTGTCCCACCATGTTGCTGCGGGTCCTTCAAGCAGATGTGATGCAAACCTAACTTTTTCTTCGTCGGTGCAGCCAACAGTCACTAAGTCCTTATTCACCGAACGTTACCAATCATTGGCTACCATTGGGTCAGTTGTTCCAGAGAACCTTGCGGGCCTTAGCTTCAGAAATCTGGTGAGCATATCATGTGCTGGAAGATTATTCTGATTGTTGTTGTTGTTCTGATTCTGATTTTGCAGAAACTATGTCATCATCTGCATTAGTTGAGCTTGACCTGTCATTATCTGCTGCATCTCAGGAGTGACATTGTTATTGTTTTGGTTGGGGTTGGCACGACGTGGAGGCATCTGTTGGTTTGATAGGGATAAGTAATGATGGATAGGTCTAAAGAAGTTCTAACACACCATCCAAAACAATCAAGTTCAAATCAAACAATCAAGCAATCATCAAGCAACTATTCACTTAACAACTCATGAGCTTAACTCATGAGTTGAAGGGAACAACAAGTTTTCTTGAAATAATTAACTTGGTATGGTCATACCTCATTGGTCAATATGATCCATATGATATCAATGTTTTGGTAGGCAATCTAATGTCTCTTGGTTCTCACTTGTAGTCCTTAGTGATGTCTAAGTTGGAGTCCTTGGTGAGACTAAAGATGAAGTCATTGGTCATGGCTTTGTCCATCAAGTTGAAAAGGAAGAGGTGTAGAATCAAAACCAAAAGGTTGAGAAAAGAGTTTACAAGATTGTTTGTAAATAAGTTTTGGAACAAATACAACTCCTATTTTTCTAAGAGGTTTTGTCCAATCCTAGGGTTACAATCCTATAGGCAACACAGTGCTCTGATACCATCTGTAAGGTTCCCAACCTTTAATAAGGTAGAGATCCCTGTGTTTACAATGCTAGTCCCTGGATCAATAGCTAGCATCCACAGTTAAGATGTAATATCAAGAAACAAAGGTTATAATACAACTTTATAACCAGGAATAATTTATTACATCTTACATAGCTCATTTGGCTATCTCATTACAATGCAGCAGAATATCTATATAGCATGGAGTCCTTCATCTTCAAAGTGCCATAGGCAATCATGTTGGTTGTATACTTGTAATCCTATTCAACACACTTCACTATCATCAAACAAACCCGCAACATAATAAGTTGCAGCCACAAGGGTCAATACATTTGAATTGTATTGGCAAGTTTCACTGTTATGTAGAAGTAAGTGGATCCTATCATTACATGCATATTTGGCTAAGTAGGGTTTAGGCTCATTTGCAGAAAGCAATATACTTTTATCCTATCTTTTCAAAATAGTTTTGATCTTTTGTAAAATCTTTCTGAACTCCTTGGAAAACTGCAAGTGCTTCTAATCCCTTGTTGTCACCATCAAGTTTTACTTTGAGAAATTGGAATGTCGAGATCTTCCATAGCTTCAGGCCTTAGTTGCTCAGAGTTGTCCGTAACCGGGGACATGGCTAAGTACTTAGAATTTTGATCTTCTGCAGAAGTTGTACACTTTACCCACATGACACAATCTTGTCTTGATGCCACCAGTGGCCGCTGGATAAGTACTCACCAAATAGAGTACCGGCAGATCGAGAATGTGACAAAGTCTTTCCATAGGAGTCCTCCCAATACACAACGCTAGCTTGTCAACCAGGCACCAATGTATGGATATATTTCCAATACAAAATTCTAGTTAACCTGAAGATGCCAATGCATGGGTCTTCCACTATGTAGTTGACTAAGCCAGAGCTCATTTAGCATGTGGCTGTACACGGAAGCCACTGTACGAGAAACATGTTCAATCTCTAAGTCCCTGGGTGGTTTTCTTCTAGTGCACACACAAAAAGATAGCCATATAAACATGGTTCCCTTTGTTGCCACCTTGTCCAAAACTTGAGTATCCTTTTCCACCCAGGTGGTTCATTGAGTATTTGTTTTATTATATAAAACATATATCTTTCCAACACTTCATATATTCATATCATGTATCCCATCCCAAATATATAGCAGGGCTAAGCTTACTACAACTACAATGTTTTCACTAAGGGAGATATAAGGGTATCCTATTAGGATTTAGCATAGCATAAAATATAGTAGTCCTTAACATGCATGTTACAAAAATCCACTCAGTGTAATGAAAATAGTAGGACATGGATGATAGTGTCGCTTGCCTTTTTAGTAGAGAATGTTGGTTTACTTCTTGATCTTGCAAATATCACACTCTTCTAACTTCACTACAATTCAATCAAGCAAACACATATTCAACTAGCATTCAAACAATTTATCACACATAAAATAACAAAAACAAGGTCATGCATGCAAGCATGCAAAAGATGGTTTTATTTAGAAAAGTGGTTTCTATTAGGCTCTAAACATTTTAAAGCTCAAAGTGGTCATTTACTAAAGTGGTAAAACCATTTGCAAAAGGTTTCATCTCATAAACCAAATATTATGCTAAGGTGATATTTTATGTTGTTGAAAATATCTTTTTAGCAAAGTAATAATTTCATAGGGTTCATCAAATATATTTTAATTCTCAAAACTTGGTGTTTAGGGTCAGAGAGTTTAACTCAAGTCATTTTCTCAAGATTTTACTCAAAAAATATTTTTAACACTTAAACAATATTTTTATTTTACTAGAAATGTTCTAATTCAAATATTTATTCCTTAAGTTCACAAAATACATTTTTAAATCCATAAGTTGGTTCCTAGGGTCAGTAGGTTCAAAAAAAAACCAATTAGCAAAGATTTCATCTTTAAAATATTTCTAGAACAAATTTTATATTCAAATTATGCCTACGCAAGTTTCTGCAATTTCAACTAATTTTTCCAGAAGAAAAACATTAAAAAAAGTGCATGGTTGCAAAGTATTTGTTCTGCTGATTCCAATGATATAAAATTTGCAAAATTTGGACGTATAGAATTAAAGTTATGAATTTTGCAAGTTCAAACATCTAATAGAACATTTTCTGTTTTTAAATCGAAATCAGTGCCACGCGTCTTAATATTACCGGTCCATATCGCTTCGGGTGGATCGAGCTGCGCAGGCCGTCAGATCTAACTTAATCGCACGGATCATATTACTCGATAACGCTTCATTATATGATCTATCCAACGGACGAGGTCGCTTTGGTCATGGACTGGCGGCGCTAGCGGCGACGGACGGCGAAGCACGCTCGGGCGGTGGCGTTGGTGATGATTCAGGAAGCCAGGGAGAGGGAGGAGTAGCTCATAGTGATCGCAGTGACGCGCTGATGCTCAAGGTGGTCTCAGTCGTTCAAGGGGCGCACGAGTTCGAGAGGGATTGCTCGCCGGAGTCCGTGGAGTCGTCGGGCGTCTCTGTTTGTCGTCGGAGGCGGGGCTGCAGGCCACCCGAAGGCAAGAGGAGGGTGTAGTTAGACGCGGCCGAATGCGGGGATTACAGGAGCATCAACGAGCGAGTTCAGGGCGGTCTGATGTTACCAGGGAAGTTCACCGGAGAAGTGGCAGACGACGGTGGTGCTCGGTGTCGAGGTTGCCGACGCTAGGGGATGCGCACGGGTGAGTGGAGCACACGGGCAGGTGCGCACGGGAGAGGGGAGTAAGCTCATGTGCTCTGGGAGGCGAGGGGCGGTTGGACGGCGCCGGAATCGACTGGAGAAGCTCGTCGGGGCTGTGTTGCTCGAGCTCAAATTTGGGGCAGCCTGGAGGCAGAGAGGAGGCAGCGCTTGGGGGAAAGAGAGAGGAGGGCGAGGCGTTTAATCGAGCGTGGTCTCTGGAGGAATTAACCCGGCCATTTACTCAAATTGAATGGAATTAAGTCACGGCAGAACGGCGACGAGTGATGGGGGAAACGGTCGGCGCGGGGTAGACGATGATGAGGTGGCCAGTGGGTCCTGTTCGTTAGCGAGGTAAGTGGGCGTTAGGTGGGGTCCGTCGTTTAGTGACCAAGTGGGTGAGCGTGTGGGTGAAAAACGTTTCGCAAGAGGGGAAGTAGTGGGCTGCGCTGCTGGGCTTGCTGGGCTGGCCAGATGGGTTGGGTTAGTTTCTATTTTTTTATACTGATTGCTTTTTCTTTTTCTGTTTTGATTTTATTTCAAACAATTCAAACTCCATTTGAATTCAAACCACCACCAAACTTTTGGGTATAATTCAATTCTTTTTATCAACATATTCCAAAGTCCAAAATAGAACAATTATTTTTTTAGGGTTTATTATTTATTAAAAATAAATAAATAATCTTTAGTCTTTATTTCAAATAGAATTCAAATATGTTTAAAACTCTATTTCACTTTCTAAATTTTTCCAAAACCTTTTCCGTAGGTTTTATTAAAAACATAACACTTTGAAATATAATTTAAAATACTTTAATAAGTTTTTAATGATCATTAAAAATAGGAAAATGTCTTTACTTGAATGAAATTTGGATATAAATAAATCCTCATGGTTTTATTTAAATAAACCTTTACTCCTTTTTATCAAACAAAATATTTTTATTGTAAAATGCTTGGCCAAGATTTAATTTGGCTCTTTAAAATAGTCCTAATTCATTATTTCTACCTTTGCTTATAAAAACCATATCTTTTTATTTAAAGATCCAAAAAATGGTGATTCCAACTAATATAACTTTATTTATTATTTGTTTATCTTTTTAAATCCCTTTAGGATTTTATTTGATCAAAATATGTTTTGATGTTTTCAATTGGAATCAAAAAGTTTCTTCTCACCCTAAATTTCAACAATTATTTACTTTATTTATTTATTTTTCACATTTCAAAATTTGGAAAATTTTGGGATGCGACAGAAGGTATACCCAATAGTTTCCTTCGGGTATCCTATGAAGACGCATTTTTCTGCTTTGGGTTTAAGCTTGTCTGGCTGTAACTTCTTTACATAAGCTTCGCAACCCCAAACTTTAAGGAACGACAATTTAGGTTTCTTCCCAAACCATAATTCATAGAGTGTCGATTCAACGGATTTAGATGGTGCCCTATTTAAAGTGAATGCGGCTGTTTCTAATGCATAACCCCAAAATGATAGCGGTAAATCTGTAAGTGACATCATAGAACGAACCATATCTAAAAGAGTTCGATTACGATGTTCGGACACACCATTACGTTGTGGTGTTCCCGGCGGTGTCAATTGTGAAAGTATTCCGCATTTCTTCAAATGCTTTTGAAACTCGTAACTTAGATATTCACCTCCAGGATTAGATCGTAGAAACTTAATCTTCTTATTACGTTGATTCTCTACTTCACTTTGAAATTCCTTAAACTTCTCGAAAGTTTCGGACTTATGTTTCATGAAATAGATATACCCATATCTACTCAAGTCATCCGTGAAAGTAAGAACATAACGATAACCACCGCGTGATGCTACACTCATTGGGCCACACACACTCGGTATGTATGATTTCCAATAAGTCCGTAGCTCGCTCCATCATACCAGAAAATGGAGTCTTAGTCATTTTACCCATCAGACATGCTTCGCATCTTTAAAAGTGATTAAAAATCAAGTGATTCAAGAAGTCCATCAGAATGGAGTTTCTTCATACGCTTCACTCCAATGTGACCAAGACGACAGTGCCACATATAGGTCAAGTTATCGCTCAATTTCAAACGTTTAGCTTCAAATTAATATGTGTATTACTACAATCGAGATTCAATAAGAATAGACCATCTATCAAAGGTGCATGTGCATAAAACATATTATTCATATAAATCGAACAACCATTATTCTCGCACTTAAACAACTAACCGCCTCACAATAAACATGATCCAGATATAATGTTCATGCTCAATGCAGGCACAAAATAACAATTATTTAAGTATAAAACTAATCCCGATGGTAGATGAAGAGGTAGCGTGCCGACTGCGATCACATAAACCTTTGATCCATTTCCAACGCGCATCGTCACCTCGTTCTTTGCTAGTTTCCGTCTATTCTGCACCACCTGTTTTGAGTTACAAATATGAGCAACCAAACCAGTATCAAATACCCAGGCACTACTACGACTACTAGTGAGATACACATCAATAACATGTATATCGGATATACCTTTCTTCTTGATGTTGCCGTTCTTCAAATCCGCCAAGTACTTAGGGCAATTCCGCTTCTAGTGACCTTCTCCCTTGCAGTAAAAGCACTCAGTATCTGGCTTAGGGCCAGCCTTGGTTTTCTTTGCCGACGCAGTAACTTTCTTACCGCCCTTCTTGAAGTTTCCCTTTTTCTTAGACTTGCCTTGCTTCTTGAATTTGGTGGTCTTATTGACCATCAACACTTGGTGCTCTTTCGTGATCTCCACTTCTGCAGACTTTAACATGGAGAAGAGTTCGGGCAACGACTTGTACATGTTTTGCATATTGTAGTTCATCACAAAGTTCTTGTAACTTGGTGGTAGCGATTGGAGGACACAGTGAATCCCCAAAGCATTAGGAATCACTATACCCAAGCTTTGAAGCTTGCTTGCGTGCCTAGACATCTTAAGCACGTGCTCACTAACAGGGCTGCCCTCTTCCATCTTGCAGTTAAGGAACTTTTCAGAAGCCTCATAACTCTCAACTACCGCGTGAGCCTTAAATATCATTTTGAGTTCACGGACAATATCATATGGGTCATGGTTCTCAAACCTTTTCTGAAGCTCCAATTCCAAACCGTATGAAAGGATAGAGATGTCGCCTAGAGGGGGTGAATAGGCAATTTCAAAACTATTACGGTTTTGGCTTGATAAAATGCGGAATTAAACTAACGTTTATTTTACAAGCACAAAACCTAAATACACTAGGCTCAACTAAGTGCACCAACAACAAAATAAGCTAAGCAAGATAGCACAAAATATACCACAAGTAATAAGCAATTTATAAGTACTTCAAGCTCGATGTCTATCACAAGGAAAGTAAGCTCGGATATAGAGATAACCGAGGCACGCGGAGACGAAGATGTATTCCCGTGTTCACCATCATTGGGAAGGGGGCTACGTCACGTTGGAGAGGTGTCAGGTTCCACGAAGGATTACTCACGCGCCACAAAGGCTCACCTTCTTCTCCGAGTCTATCCCATGAAGGAATAGGCCCTTTCCTTATGGCTAGATTTTCCTCCACTCCGGAGATGGCAAGCTCCACAACCACTTCACAAGCTCCACGAAGGAGAAGCCCGAGTCTCTTCACAATCTTCCACAAAGAAAACACCACGGAACCAACCTCCAAGCCAACTAGGAGGTCACCCTCCAAGAGTAACAAGATCACAATCTCTCACTCGAACAAATCGAAATGGAGAGCTCAACACTTATGCAAGAATGCAAAGCAAGAACACCAAGGGTGCTCAAATCCTCCACTCTCAAATCCCACCAAAGAAACAAGTACTAGGGAGGAATTAGGGAGGAAGAACAATGGTGGAAATCAACAAATGACTCCAAGATCTAGATCCAATGGGTTCCCCTCACTTAGAGGAGGAATTGATTGGTGGGGATTGTAGATCTATATCTGTAAGATCCCTCCTTTATAAAGGAAAAGGATCCCAGTGATTGCAATGCTAGTACCTGGATCATTGCTAGCATCCACAGTTTAAGATGAAGTACACAGATACAAAGGTCATTTATTACATCCATTCCAGAGATAAACATAGTCTTTACAACTCAAGGCCACAGGCCTATTACAAGAGTTTGAATAAGTAAATGAATATAAGTCTTCATCTTCATGTGCCACAGGAAAACATGTTGAGTGTAGACTCATGACACCTAATCCTCATCAGAGTAACCTGCAACATCACAAGTTACAGCCACAGTGGGTCAATACTTTGGAATAGTATTGGCAAGTGATACCTTAGTATATTTTAAGTGGACTAGATACTATATGCAAATTTGTCTAAGTGTAGCTTGGCTTGCTTTGCTCAAAATAGGTTTTTCCTATTAGTTGAAAACACCAAGTTTTCTTTGTCAAAACTTTTCCCCAAGGAACCACCAATAGACATTGAGGTCCTTCACCCTTGTTCACCCACAAATTTTTACTTAGAAATTGGGATGAGGAGATTCTTGATAGCTTCCATGCCTTGATGCTCAAGTTGTCCATAGCCATGGACTTGGCTAAGTACTTAGATTTTTCCATCTGCAGAGGTTGTGCACTTTCCCCACCAGACTTGGTTTCACCAAGACAGGACCTTTCAGAAGCCTTCCCTTAGACCAAATGGACGCGCTCCAACCTATCATTCCCACTACCACCAACTGTCCAAATGGCTAAGTTCTAGCAACCTATATGGTCCAGGCAGAGCCCATATTGCCAAGTGGCTGCACTAGAAGCTTCTTAAGACTTGGCCTCTAAAATATCTTTGTTCATGGGTGGCTTACCACAAGTGAGATACACAAGGTAAACCATAGCCATGGGCCTTGTGTAACCACTCAACCAAAACCACCAATCAAGTCCCTTTCCACCCAGGTGATTCATTGACTTAGTTGTTTTATTAAGCAAAACAAGTCCAAAGGCTTAGAAAATATTTTCATCATAGCATGTATATTTTCACCAACACTTGTTTGCTACTAGCTAGGCTAAGCATGGCATAGATAGTAACTTAACTTAGAAATTTCCTAGCAATTCTACAACTACTTAGGATTTCCCAACATGGCATATAGGCAAAATAATAACATGCAACACTTAGCAAAATATTTCTAATGCTTAGTATAAAATATAGGGATAGAAATATTCATGAAGTACCACTTGCCTTGGTAGTTGGGAGAGTGGAACTCTTCACAATCACAATCACTAGCACCAAAGTCTACACAAAGAATGGTAGCAACAAATTACACACAAAACACAAACAAACAAAAATATATGCATGCATGCAAAATGCTAAGTGATGATTTTAAAAAAAAACTCAACCAAGCAAGTAAACAGTACTGAATCACTAACAAGTTAAAAACTTGCCAAACAACAATTATTTAACCCTAAATCAAATCCTAAACATTTTATAAACTCTATTTAGTCCTACACAAGTTTCTGCAAAAGAAACCATTTTAACAGATGCAAAACATTAAACACATTGCATATTTAGAAAGAGCTTGCTCTCCTGATTCCAACGGTATAAAATTTGCCAAAATCTGATGTGGGAATCAAAAGTTATAGCCAAATCAAATTTGATCATATATCAGATTCAAAATCTGTTTTAAATCTAACTCACTGCCACGCGTCTTAATCTTACTGGCGCGTACCGGTTCGCGTCGGATCACGCTTCTGAGCCGCTGGATCTAACTTAAACGTGTGGCTCAGATCTAATCTTACCGCTTCGCTCGCGTTCTATCCTATCCGCACGATCTGGATCCAACGTTCCCGAGCAGCCTGACCATCTAGTGGCGGCGCTAGCGGCGGCGACAGGCGGCGGCGCGTCTGTCAGTGGCGGAGCTGGCGTTCTAGGTCGTGCGGGAGAGGGAGAAGGGGTTTACCGAAATCGCAGAGGGCTGCTGATGCTCAAGGTGGCGATGGTTTGGCAAGGGGCGCTCTAGAGTGGCCGAGGGAGCTCATCGGAGTCGTGCACGGCGTCAGGTGGTTGTTGTCGAAGTCGTTGCCGAGGTTCCGCGTCGCCCTAGCACGAACCAGGTGGTTTAGGAGATGCGCAAGACAGTGGCGAACAACCTCGTATGCGAGAGAGATCAAGGGGCGCGCAGTGCTTACCGTAATTGGTCGCCGGAGTTGAGTGGCGGCTCGGTCGTTTGCAGGAACGAACGGGGATGGCGTCCTGGGTCGCAAGCAGGCAAGCCAAGGGTATCAGAAGATGCACGAGGTCATGCTGGACACACTCGTTTGAATCAGAGGCACAGGGGTGACGGGGTCTTACCGGAATCGCACGCCGGAGATCGTCGGAGCTGCGGCGGTGTTTGGCGAGTTGCGAGCAGCCTGGTGGCGTGGAGAGAAAATTGAGTGAGGGGAAATGGCCGCGAGGGGGAGAGGTTTATATAGCCGGAGCTGGTCGTGGATTTACTCGCGGAATCAATGGGAATCAACACGGCAGTGACTGCGGCGAGTAACTGCGGCGTGAGCGTCGCAGGCACGCGAGATTTGGGGAAGAAGGAGTCGACGTGGACGGGTCCACTTGTCAGCGAAATAAACAGAGGGGAGGTGGGGTCCTGGTGTCAGCGACTCCGTGTGTGCGCCTGCGCGTGAGAGAGAGAGGGGGAATCCGGGTGGGCTAGATGGGCTGCTTCTGTTGATGGGCTCAAACCCTGGCGCTGGCCCTTTTCCTTTTCTTTATTCCTTTTCTATTTCTAATTTGATTTTTTGGAATAATTTTCAAATGAATTCAAACTCTATTTGAATTCAAATCTTTTCAGGATTTTTGTAGTGTGCAACCTTTACAATTCTAGGCATAAAACCAGGTGGTCACTTTGAATTGGCTTGGTCATTTGGAAAATAATAGAATAAACAGTGACTTAGCCCTTGTTTTATATTGGTTTTGAATTTGGTTTTCAAATTGTATTTGCTTTGAAAACTTGGGTTTAGGTCTCAGCAATCTAGCAACTCATTCTGAAAGCAATAAGGCACAAGGTTTGGTTTCATGAACAACAACCTCTCATAGAAAGAGTAGCATTTGTTTCAAATGATGATCACATAAAATAATGAGCTCATATGCTCCTGTTTTTGAATTGTTTTGTTAGAAATTAATTCTATATGACCATGGATGCATGGATGATATGCATGAGTTTGAAACATGATTTTAGGGATGTTACAATATCTCCTCTTCCAAAGCCCTCAAAAAGATGCAAGAATCATAGGAGGGAAGGGAGAGGAAGCTGTTGGAGATATTCCCTAGAGGCAATAATAAATATAGTTATTATTATATCTTTGTGTTTATGATAAATGTTTACATTCGTGCTATAACAGTATTAACAAGGAAACATTAATACTTGTGTGATTTGTAAACTAAATTAGAGTCCCTAGTAAAGCCTCTTCATAATACTAGCTTGTTGGTTAATAAATGATTGTGGTTTCACTATCATGAACATTGAGATGTTATTAACAACAAGATCATATCGTTAGGAGAATGGTATGATGGACATACTCCTATAGATAAGCGTAGCATAAAGATCAAGTCATTTTAATAGTTCAATTGCTATATGCTTTCTGATACATAGTAACCTAATTCCTTCGACCATGAGATCATGCTTATCACCATCACCGGAAGGATGCTTTGATGACATCAAACACCACACCGTAACTGGGTGGCTATAAAGGTGGCATTGAGTGTTCGGAAAGTATGGGTTGAGACACATGGATCAAGAGTGGGATTTGTCCATCCATATGACGGATAGATATACTCTGGGCCCTCTTGGTGGAATGTCATCCAATTGGCTTGCAAGCATGTGACTAGATCACAAGGGATCACATATCACGGGAACGAGAAAAGAGTACTTATCGGTAACGAGGTTGAACTAGGTATGCAGAGATACCGATGATCAAAACCTCGGATAAGTAAACTATCGTGAGACAAAGGGAAATTGGTATCATATGTAAGTGGTTCATTCGATCACAAAGTAATCGTATAAATATGTGGGAGCCATATGAATTTCCAGATTCCTCTATTGGGTATTGTTCGGAGAAGTGTCTCGATCATGTCCGCATAATTCACAAACCATAGGGAGACACTCTTAAGGATTCAATGTTATTGAGTAGTTATGGAATGATGAGTAAGAGACCGAATGTTGTTCGGAGTCTCGGATGGGATCCGAGATATCACGAGGAGATCCAGAATGGTCCGGAGAATAAGATTCATATAAGGAAAGTCCTGTTTCGGGGTTGGAGAATGGTTCCGATATTTTCATCGGGAATGTTCTAGAAGGTTCCGGAAGGTCTGGCACTCCGGAGGGGAAGGGTACATGAATGTGTCATAACAACTTGGAATGGTTGCATCATGTACTAGGTGTCATCGCTGAGCAAAATAAAGGGATAAATCAAATCCTAGTTTGAAAAGTCAAACGCCAATTTGAAAAGTCAAACGGCAAGTTTGCTTGGTGGAGGGAGAGTAGGAAACCTACTTGGGGAGGAAGTCCCTCTCCCTCCACCGCCGGCCTTGGAAGCCGAGTTGGGGAGGGACTCCCCTCCCCTTGGCCGCGCCCTCCCACCTATATAAGGAGGGGCAGGGCTGCCCCTCCAAGACTACACCTTGCCTCCGCAAAACCCTAGTAGATAGATCTTGGCTTGTTTGTTTGTATGCGGTAGAATTTTTTTTTCTTTCGATGCTACGAACCCCTACAGTGGTATCAGAGCCGTGTCTATATGTAGATCTGTTGCACGAGTAGAACACAATGGTCATTGTGGGCGGTGGTGCTTTTATTATCAATTGCTTCTTGTGTACTTTGCATCTTGCGGTATGATGGGATGAAGCGGCCCGGGCTAACCTTACATGACATCGTTCATGAGACTTGCTCCACGCTCAACATGCAACTTGTATTGCATAAGTGGCTTTGCCGTTGTCTGTCTCTCCCATTATAGTATATATCCAATTTACAACAGGCACTTGATAGTTCAAACATCAACGTTGTGGTTCTTGTTCGTAAGTTAGATCGACACTTACTGAAAGCCCCAAACCACGTAAAATATGCATAGAAATTAGAGGCGTCTAACTTTGTTTTGCAGGGGTGTGCTGTGATGTGATATGGCCATGATTGTGATTATATTTGATGTATGCAATGTTCCTTATTGTAAGTTGGCAACCAGCAGGAGACCCGTGTGTCTATTCAAAGTAGTTGTAATAGTTGAAGCTGGTGGACGACAACCATGGAGCAGCGTCATTGACCTTGATGCAATGCCGGTGATGATGGAGATCATGTTCGTGCTTGAAGATGGAGATCGGAAGCACAAAGAAGAAAGGCCATATCATATCACATATTATGAATTGCATGTGATGTTAATCCTTTATGCATCTTTTATTGCTTAGTTAACAACGGTATCATTATAAGATGATCCCTCATGCACATAAATTTCAAGTTCTAAAGTGTTCATCCTTAGTAAGCACCGTTGCTAAAGCTTGTTGTTTCGAAGCACCACGTGATGATCGGGTGTGTTAGATTCTGCAAGTGTATACAACGTGAGCAAGCCAGATTTGCTCATGCGGAAACTAAGGTTTGATCTTGACGAGCCTAGCATGTACATACATGGTCTCGGAACACGGATCACCGAAAGGTAAAGCATGAATCATATAGTAGATATGATGAACATGTCGATTGTTCGCCATTGAAGCTACATCAACTCTCGCGATGATCGGTTTTGATGTGGTGGATTTCGTTCGTGTGATCACTAAAACAATGTGAGGGATATTGTTTTGAGTGGGTGTAAGATCCCTCCTTTGTAAAGGAAAGGATCCCTGTGATTGCAATGCTAGTCCCTGGATCAATGCTAGCATCCACAGTTTAAGATGAAGTACACAGATACAAAGGTCGTTTATTACATTCATTCCAGAGATAAAACATAGTCTTTTACAACTCAGGGCCAAAGGCCTAATACAAGAGTTTATGGAATAATTAAATAAACATAAGTCTTCATCTTCATGTGCCACGGGCAAGCATGTTGAGTGTAGACTCATGACTCCTACTCATCATCGGAGTAACCTGCAACATCACAAGTTACAGCCACAGTGGGTCAATACTTTGGAATAGTATTGGCAAGTGATACCTTAGTAAATTTTAAGTGGACTATATTACTATATGCATTTTGGCTAAATGTAGCTTGGCTTGCTTTGCTCAAAATAGGTTTTTCCTATTAGTTGAAATCACTAAGTTTTTCTTTGTCAAAAACTTCCCAAGAAACCACCAATAGACATTGGGGTCCTTCACCCTTGTTCACCCACAAGTTTTACTTAGAAGTTGGAGTGATGAGATTCTTGTAGCTTCCATGTCTTGATGCTCAAATTGTCCTTTGCCATGGACTTGGCTAAGTACTTAGATTTTCCATCTACAGAGGTTGTGCACTTTCCCCACCAGACTTGGTTTCCCAAGACAGGACCTTTCAGAAGCCTTTCCTTAGTCAAATGGAAGCGTTCCAACCTATCATCCCACTACCACCAACTATCCAAATGACTAAGTTGTAGCAACCTACATGATCAAGGCAGAGCCCATATTGCCAAGTGGTTGCACTGTAAGCTTTCTCAACACTTGGCCTCCAAATCCCTTTGTGCCTGGGTGGCATACCACAAGTGAGATACACAAGCCAAATCCATGGCCATGTGTAACCACTCAACCAAAAACCACCATTCAAGTCCCATTCCACCCAGGAAGTTCATTGACTTAGTTGTTTTATTAAGAAAAGCATGAGTCCAAAAGGACTTAGAATTATTTCACCATAGCATGTACATATTTTACCAACCCTTGTTTTCTACTAGCTAGGCTAAGCATGGCATAGTAACTTAACTTAGGAAAATTCCCTAGCAATTCTACAATTCTACACTACATAGGATTTCCCAACATAGCATTTGGTAAAAGTAACATGCAAGACTTAGCAAAATAATTCTAATGCTTATTCAAAATAAAGGGGTGGAAATATCATGAAGTATCACTTGCCTTGGTAATGGGGAGAGTAGCACTCTTCACAATCACAGTCACTAGCAAAATCTACACAAAAATTTGTAGCATACATTTACACACAATTTATATACAAACAAAAATATGAATGCATGCATGCAAGAAATTACTAAGTGATGATTTTGAAACTCTACCAAGCAAGTGCATGATACAGAAACAAAACAAGACACAAAGTTTGCTAATTAAACTTATTTAGCTCTAAAACAATTTGCTAAACAAAACTATGCCCAAAATGGACCTAAACATGTTTTTGCATACAAAGTCATTTTAACAGATACTATTTGTTAAACACATTGCAGATTTAGAAAGGCCTTGATTCACTGATTCCAACAGTATGAAATTTGCAAAAATCTAATGTGGGAATCTCAAGTTACAGCCATTTGAAATCTGGATCTAAATCTGTTTTTGAATTCTGTTTTTGAATCAACCCTAGCCACGCGTCGCGATATTACTGGCGCGTACCGGTTCGCACCGGATCACCCTTCTGTGCCGTTGGATCTAACTAACGCTGCACGGCTCAGATCTGTCCATACACTTTCGTTAAGTGAACTATTTCTACGCGTAGGATCCAGATCTGACGGCTAAAATCTCCTAACCAGAAACGATCGGCGCTAGCGGCGGCGACAGGCGCCGGCGTGTCTGACTGCGGCGGTGCTAGCGCTCTAGGTCACCCGGGGAAGCAAGGAGGCGCTTACCAGGACCGCAGTGGCGTGCTGAAGCTCGAGGTGGCTTCGGTTCATCGAGGGGCGTGTGGACACGGCGAGGATTTCTCGTCGGAGTAGAGGCAGACGTCGGGCACGGTCGGTCATCGACGTTGGCGAGGTTCCTCATCGCGCTAAGCCAAGATAAGGGTACCGTTAGATGCGCACATCGACGTAGATTCTAGGTGTACAAGTCAGAGGGCAAGGGGCGGTGGCTACTTACGGAGGGAAGTCGCCGGAGTTCGTGCAGAGAACGGTGGCGGCCGGTCGTCGACGTTGCTGGAGCTACGGGTCATGCGAGGTCAAAAGGAAAGTGTCAGTAGGTGCGCAAGGACTCGCTGATCTTGACAGCATGAACGAGAGACAGAGGGGAGCACGGAACTCACCGGAATTCGCCGGCGCAGTTGTCGGAACAGCGGCGGCGGCGTCGTGCGAGTTGTGGGCAGCCTGGTGGCGTGAAAGCAGAATTGTTTGGGCGAAAATGGTCGCGAGGATGGGGAGATCTTATAGCCAGAGGCTCGACAAGAAACGCTCGTTGCATCAATGCCAATTAAGCTCGCGAAATCAGTGCAGCAACGGGCAGCGGCGGAGGTCGTGCGCGGAATCAGGGGAAGACGACGCTGACGTGGACGGGGCCCGCTTGGCAGCGAAATAAGCAGAGGGAGTGTGGGGTCTGTCTGTCAGCGGCTGAGTGGGTGTGCTCGTGCGTGCGGGAGGAAAATAAATGCCCCGGGTGGGCTAGTTGGGCCTGTTCCACTGCTGGGCTAAATTCCTGGCGCTTGGCCCTTTTCTTTTGTTTGCTTCTTTTCTTTTTCTATTTTGATTTTCAGGAGTGGTTTTGAATTGAATTCAAACTCTTTTTGAATTCAAATCCTTCTGGGATTTTTGCAGGGTACAGTAGTCTCCAGTTAGGCACAAAGTCAGGTGGTTTGCTAAGTAAAGGCTTGGTCAAGCTTGGAGATCAAAAATAACAGAGACTAGGTACTTGGTTTGCAAAATTTAAAAATGGTTTTTGAAACCATTTCCAGTTTGAAAAACTTGGTTTGAATTCTACACTCAAACCTATCTTCATAGAAGGCAACAACTTGGTTCATAAACAATCAAATTTTCAAATGGGAATATCCATTTGATTTAAATCTGTTCACATAAAATCATAGCACCAAGTGCTTCTGTTTTTCTGAAATGAGTTTGAAATTTGATCTCAAATCTATATGCATGCATGAATGATATGCAAACTTTGAAACTATGATTTTAGGGATGTTACAAATCTAACCCCCTTAAGGTGAATCTCGCCCTCGAGATTCGGATTGGCTAGCAAATAGGTGAGGGTGGTCTTTCCGAAGATCATGTTCTCTTTCCCATGTTGCTTCTTCCTCGGAATGATGATTCCATTGCACTTTGCAAAACTTGATAGTCTTTGTTCTCGTGACTCTTTCTGCAGTCTCAAGAATCTTGATAGGCTTTTCCTCATAAGTGAGATCACTTTCCAGTTGAACTTCTTCCAAAGGTATGGTATCCTTCAAAGAAGACTCTTCCATTTCTGGGTGACATTTCTTAAGCTGACTCACATGAAATACATTATGGACTGCTGATAGAGATGCTGGCAGTTCAATTCCATAAGCAACTTCTCCTTTGCGACTCAGAATCTTGAATGGCCCAACATATCTTGGTGCCAACTTTCCTTTGACTCCGAATCTTTTCACTCCACGGAGTGGTGATACTCTAAGGTAGGCTCTATCACCAACTTCGTAGGTGACTTCTCTACGCTTAGGATCTGCGTAGCTTTTCTGTCGGGACTGTGCTATCTTCAACCTGTCCTTAACCAATTTGACTTTCTCTTCAGCTTCTATGATAAGATCTGGCCCAAATAGACTTCTCTCTCCCACACCATTCCATAACAATGGGGTGGTACATTTTATTCCATAGAGAAACTCAAACGGTGCCATCTCAATGCTGGCTTGGTAGCTGTTATTATAAGAAAATTCTGCGTAAGGCAGACTTTCATCCCAACTTGCTCCATAGTCTAGGGCACATGCCCTCAACATGTCTTCAAGGATTTGGTTAGTCCTCTCTGTTTGTCCATCGGTTTGAGGATGAAAAGCAGTATTGAATTCCAACCTCGTTCCTAATGACTCATGTAGCTGTCTCCAAAAATGGGAAGTGAATTGAGTTCCCCTATCGGACACAATAGTCTTAGGCACACCGTGAAGGCATACAATTCTACTCATGTAGATTTTAGCTAACTTGGCACTTGTATAGGTTGTCTTCACGGGTATGAAATGAGCCACTTTAGTTAGGCGATCCACTACTACCCATATGGAATCATATCCTGATCTGGTCCTTGGCAATCCGGTGATGAAGTCCATACCAATTTTGTCCCATTTCCAATCAGGAATAGGTAGTGGTTGAAGCAAACCTGCTGGTTTCTGATGCTCTGCTTTTACTCTACTACACACATCGCACAAAGCAATATGCTCGGCGATGTCCCTCTTGAGATTGTTCCACCAGAATCTTTCTTTCATGTCCATGTACATTTTGGTGTTACCCGGGTGAATGGAATACGGAGAGTTGTGCGCTTCCTGCAAAATCAGTTTCCGTAACTCCGGATCTTGTGGAACACAGATACATTTCCCATGCCATAAAGTACCCTGTTCGTCTTCATGGAAATTTTTAGCTCTCCCTTGGCCAATATTTTCCTTGATCCTTTCAATTTCCTTATCGGCCTTCTGAGCTTCTCGGATCTTGTCCAATAAAGTGGGTTGAACATCCAAAGACATGAGATGTCCTTCAGGCACAATCTCCAATCTGAGTTCTTTGAATTGAGCACACAAATCATCTGGCAATTCTCCTTTGGTAAGGCCATTCACAAATACCTTACGACTTAGAGCATCTGCTACAACATTTGCTTTACCGGGGTGGTATTGCAAACTTAAGTCATAATCCTTGATAAGCTCTAACCATCTTCTTTGTCTCATATTGATTTCCTTCTGGGTGAAGATATACTTCAAACTTTTGTGGTCCGTGAACACTTCACAACGTTTTCCCAAAAGGTAATGTCTCCATGTTTTGAGTGCATGGACGACAGAGGCTAACTCCAAATCGTGAGTAGGATAGTTTACTTCATGAGTTTTGAGTTGTCTCGAGGCATAGGCCACAACTTTACCGTCTTGCATAAGTACGGCACCCAAACCTTGATGAGACACATCACAATATACTTGGAAATCCTTTTCCAAATCTGGCAGACATAGAACTGGTGTTGTTACAAGTCTCTTCTTCAATTCTTGGAAGCTGACTTCACAACCTTCAGTCCAAGCAAATTTCTTGTCCTTCTTTAACAATTCAGTCATTGGCTTAGCAACCTTTGAGAAATTTTCAATGAACCTTCTGTAGTAACCTGCTAAGCCAAGGAAACTGTGTACTTCTTTCACGTTCTTGGGAGATTCCCATTCTGTCACAGCTGAAACTTTAGCAGGATCAACTGCCACACCATCCTTTGTCATAACATGACCAAGAAAACCAACTTCCTCTAACCAAAACTCACACTTGCTGAATTTGGCATAAAGTTTATGTTCTCTTAACTTTTCAAGTATCAAATGCAAGTGTCCTTCATGCTCTTCCTTTCTCTTGGAGTAGACTAAGATGTCATCGATGAAAACGACAACGAACTTGTCAAGAAATTCCATGAACACCTTGTTCATCATATTCACGAAGTATGCTGGAGCATTGGTTAAGCCAAAAGGCATCACGGTATACTCATACAATCCATACCTTGTGGTGAATGCTGTTTTAGGTATGTCTTGCTCTCTTATCTTAAGTTGAAAATAGCCTGACCGGAGATCAATCTTCGAGAACACACATGCTCCCTCTAGCTGATCAAACAAGTCATTGATTCTAGGCAAAGGATATTTGTTCTTGATAGTTACCTCGTTGAGTGAACGGTAATCTATGCATAACCTTTGGCTTCTATCTTTCTTCTCCACGAACAATACTGGGGCTCCCCAAGATGAAGAACTTGGTTGGATAAATCCTTTCTGCAACTGTTCTCCTAGTTGCTTCTTGAGCTCTTTCAGTTCATCAACTGACATTTTATATGGTCTCTTGGCTATTGGTCCCGATCCTGGTACCAAATCTATCAGAAATTCCACATCTCTATCTGGTGGCATTCCTGGCAATTCTTCCGGAAATACATCCGAATACTCACACACAATTGGCACACTGTCCATGCTAACCCCCTTAAGAGAATTTAGCATACTCTTCTTTGCTCCAAAGCTGGTCTTGAATCTGATCCTTTTATTATCCGGAGTTGTGAGTGAGACAGTATGGCTGGCACAATATATCACTCCTTTGTACTTTGTCATCCAGTCCATTCCAAGAATGACATCCAAACCTTGGGAGTTTAATATTATCAAGTTAACGGGAAACTTATACTTCCCGAATTCTATGACTAGGTCATGGCATCCTGAATTCACTATCATTTCTCCACCAGGAGAACTTACTTTTATAGGACACCCAATAGTTTCTACCGGTAGTTCATTTCTTTCAACAAATGCTCTTGATATGAATGAATGAGATGCACCAGTATCAAAGAGTACAAATGCTGGAATGGAATTGAGTCTGAACTTACCAGCAACAGCGTCAGGTTCCTCATAGACCTCCTCCACATTAATGTGGTTCACCTGAACTTTCTGAAAAGGATTGGGCTTGACAGGTCCTTCAACTTTCTTTTCGGGGCACTCATTTGCATAGTGTCCCATTTTCTTGCATTTGAAGCACTCTACCTGACTGATGTCCCTTTTTGCAGGCTGACTTCCACTTCCACTACCATTCCCACTGTGGTGGCTCTTATGTCCACTCTTGTGGTTCTTGTACTTATCATTGTCATGACTGCGGTGATGCTTGCTGTCATGACGGTTGTGGTTGTGGTGCTTGTTGAATTTCCCATGCTTATGGGATCCTGAGCTTCCACGGTCATCATAGTGAGATCGTTTGTGAGACGATCCCGAGCTGTGCTTGTCGGAGTGCTTTCTTTTCCTACTCTCGACTTGCTTCATTTTGTTCTCCGATATAGTAGCCTTGTCACAGAGCGACTGATACGTGGGAACATAAGCCACAGCCAGCTGCAGATTCAGCTCATCATTCAAGCCTTCCAGAAACTTTTCCTTTCTTTTGCCAGATTGTTGAACTCTTCTATGTATTCAGCCACGCTGCGGTGGCGCTGCTTCAGGTTGTGAAACTCCTTCTTTTTCAAACTCATCATTCCTGATGAGATATGAGCAGTGCGAAAGCCATCTTCAAAGATAGCCCAAGTCACCTCATCTAAAGGAGTGGTGATTTGGAAGTTGTCCCACCATGTGGCGGCTGGCCCCTCCAACAGATGCGCTGCGAACCTGACTTTTTCAGCATCCGTGCAGCCCACGGTCACTAAGTCCTTGTTCACAGAACGTAGCCAATCATTGGCCACCATGGGATCAGTCGTCCCCGGAAACTTTGCTGGCCTCAAACACAGAAATCTGGTGAGCATATCAAAACCCAGAGGGTTGTTGTTGTTGTTGTTATTGTTGTTGTTGTTATTGGGGTTGTTGTTATTCTGGTTTTGGATGAATGTTGTCATCATCTGCATAAGTTGTGTCTGAGCATTCATCATCTGTTGCATTTCTGGAGTGATGTTGTTGGGGTTGGGGTTTGCGCGACGGGGAGGCATCTGTGGTTTGTTCAAATACAGATAAGAATGAGATACCCTTAGATGTTTTATGCACATTACATCACAAGCAAACACAAAGCATGCAACGCAAGATAAAAGTTCAACAACCAGATAACAAGTTCTCGAAATAAAACACACAAGTGGCAAGCCATCCACATGTCGGATGGTAATAACAAGTTCACAAATAACAAGTACGATAATGAAAGACAAACGAGTAGTCAAGTCTACTCATCAGCATCAATCTCCTCCTGAACGAAGGTAAGACCTGCGTTCTCCATCGCGGTCTTGTTCTCCTCAATCGTAGTGGTCAAGGAATCGATCTTGGCCTTGAGAGCCCTCTTCTGGGAGCGAAGCCTCTCGATCACCATCTGCTGCTGCTCTAGCTCGAAATCCTTGGACTTCAGTTCTTCAGTCATGTCCCGGATCTTCTTGTTCCTATCCTGGACGCGTTTCTCCTGACTCTTGAACTTACGGTCCTGGGCCTCGAACTTCGTCTCCATTTCCTTGACTATCTCGTCCTGCTGTGCGAAAAGCTTGTCCTTCTCGCGAAGCTGCACCTGGAGCTCGTCATTGCTGAGCATGACGTTGGTCCTGTCCGTGTCCACGTGCCTGATAAGAGACTCTAAGTCCTGGAGATAGAGACGTATCGGCTCTGCTACGTCCCTCGAGTCGTCCTCAAAGTCGATGGACTCTCCATCGTCATCACGTCTTCCGAAGACGTGGAAGTGGGTGCCCCTAACCTGTCGGGAGTGACGGCCTAACAGACGTCCTATCAGGTCTTGCATGACGACCTCCATGCCTCTCTCCCTGTCATCGTGCATAAGCTTGAAGACGATGGCCTCTGTAGTAGGCTCTTCCTGGTGTCCGGGCTGGTTCACCTTGAAGCCCAGAGGTCCTTCCTCTCGAACTTGGTGAGTGGGTGCACCATGATGGTGGGAAGAGGGAGATTGAGCAAGGTGGTAAGCTCAACGATACGAGGACCAAAACGGGTAACCTGGAACTCCTCAACAGTGCTGATAGTAATAGGCATCTATTTATAAGATAGAAAAGTTAGGACAACACAATTTAAGATAAAACAAGACAAACTTTTCATACATATCCATGGAACACAAAATCACACAAGTCATGCATACATGATTTCATTACAACAATCAAAGTCCATACTTATTTAAGGTATCATTTTGGAAAATAAAGTGATAGGTGGTGGTCCAACTAACGAAGTGTGTTTACAATCCTATCTCACTGGATCTGTTGGCTAACACAATGTTCCTAGAGGCAATCCACCTATCCTGTTCACATGATTCCATCACTAAGTCTATAATATCTCCCCTTAAGGTTTGGTTGGTGGCTTCCAACTCTTGAGTAAGTTCCTTCTCTTTCTCTAAGTCCTTTTGGAGGTTGAGCATTCTGCACTTGACTCTAGCACTTAGTTCTTTAATAGTCCTCCAAGCTGCTTCTCTTGCTGACTCAAAGAACGTGGTGTGCATCACAGTGTTGGTGTACATGCAGAATCCTCTTTCTTTGTGGTTGTCTTCCTGGTTTTTGTACAAGTGAAGTTGCACCCACCAATACTCCACTCCTTCATCCATCACTGGATAGCCTTTGTAAACAGCTGCACCATGTGCCTCCATTGCCACCATGAGGTCCTTGAGAATTTTGGGAACTCAGTTTCACACTCCAAGGTCATGGTCATGAGTGGCCCTTTCTTCACGGCTTCGTTGATGGAGTTCATCTACAAATAGAGATGAGAATGAGAAGATTAGAAAAGTTTACGAGAAGAATAGACAAGTGTAGAAGTAGTTGAAAAAAAATTTCCTTAGTGGTTTTCCAATCCTAGGGTCATAATCCTACAGGCAACACAGTGCTCTGATACCATCTGTAAGATCCCTCCTTTGTAAAGGAAAGGATCCCTGTGATTGCAATGCTAGTCCCTGGATCAATGCTAGCATCCACAGTTTAAGATGAAGTACACAGATACAAAGGTCGTTTATTACATTCATTCCAGAGATAAAACATAGTCTTTTACAACTCAGGGCCAAAGGCCTAATACAAGAGTTTATGGAATAAGTAAATAAACATAAGTCTTCATCTTCATGTGCCACAGGCAAGCATGTTGAGTGTAGACTCATGACTCCTACTCATCATCGGAGTAACCTGCAACATCACAAGTTACAGCCACAGTGGGTCAATACTTTGGAATAGTATTGGCAAGTGATACCTTAGTAAATTTTAAGTGGACTATATTACTATATGCATTTTGGCTAAATGTAGCTTGGCTTGCTTTGCTCAAAATAGGTTTTTCCTATTAGTTGAAATCACTAAGTTTTTCTTTGTCAAAAACTTCCCAAGAAACCACCAATAGACATTGGGGTCCTTCACCCTTGTTCACCCACAAGTTTTACTTAGAAGTTGGAGTGATGAGATTCTTGTAGCTTCCATGTCTTGATGCTCAAATTGTCCATTGCCATGGACTTGGCTAAGTACTTAGATTTTCCATCTGCAGAGGTTGTGCACTTTCCCCACCAGACTTGGTTTCCCAAGACAGGACCTTTCAGAAGCCTTTCCTTAGTCAAATGGACGCATTCCAACCTATCATCCCACTACCACCAACTGTCCAAATGACTAAGTTCTAGCAACCTATATGATCAAGGCAGAGCCCATATTGCCAAGTGGTTGCACTGTAAGCTTTCTCAACACTTGGCCTCCAAATCCCTTTGTGCCTGGGTGGCATACCACAAGTGAGATACACAAGCCAAATCCGTGGCCTTGTGTAACCACTCAACCAAAAACCACCATTCAAGTCCCATTCCACCCAGGAAGTTCATTGACTTAGTTGTTTTATTAAGAAAAGCATGAGTCCAAAAGGACTTAGAATTATTTCACCATAGCATGTACATATTTTACCAACCCTTGTTTTCTACTAGCTAGGCTAAGCATGGCATAGTAACTTAACTTAGGAAAATTCCCTAGCAATTCTATAATTCTACACTACATAGGATTTCCCAACATAGCATTTGGTAAAAGTAACATGCAAGACTTAGCAAAATAATTCTAATGCGTATTCAAAATAAAGGGGTGGAAATATCATGAAGTATCACTTGCCTTGGTAATGGGGAGAGTAGCACTCTTCACAATCACAGTCACTAGCAAAATCTACACAAAAATTTGTAGCATACAATTACGCACAATTTATATACAAACAAAAATATGAATGCATGCATGCAAGAAATTACTAAGTGATGATTTTGAAACTCTACCAAGCAAGTGCATGATACATAAACAAAACAAGACACAAATTTGCTAATTAAACTTATTTAGCTCTAAAACAATTTGTTAAACAAAACTATGCCCAAAATGGACCTAAACATGTTTTTGCATACAAAGTCATTTTAACAGATACTATTTGTTAAACACATTGCAGATTTAGAAAGGCCTTGATTCACTGATTCCAACGGTATGAAATTTGCAAAAATCTAACGTGGGAATCTCAAGTTACAGCCATTTGAAATCTGGATCTAAATCTGTTTTTGAATTCTGTTTTTGAATCAACCCTAGCCATGCGTCGCGATATTACTGGCGCGTACCGGTTCGCACCGGATCACCCTTCTGTGCCGTTGGATCTAACTAACGCTGCACGGCTCAGATCTGTCCATACCCTTTCGTTAAGTGAACTATTTCTACGCGTAGGATCCAGATCTGACGGCTAAAATCTCCTAACCAGAAACGAGCGGCGCTAGCGGCGGCGACAGGCGGCGGCGCGTCTGCTGCGGCGGTGCTAGCGCTCTAGGTCGCCCGGGGAAGCAAGGAGGCGCTTACCAGGACCGCAGTGGCGTGCTGAAGCTCGAGGTGTCTTCGGTTCGTCGAGGGGCGCGTGGACACGGCGAGGATTTCTCGTCGGAGTAGAGGCAGACGTCGGGCACGGTCGGTCGTCGACGTTGGCGAGGTTCCTCGTCGCGCTAAGCCAAGATAAGGGTACCGTTAGATGCGCACATCGACGTAGATTCTAGGTGTACAAGTCACAGGGCAAGGGGCGGTGGCTACTTACGGAGGGAAGTCGCCGGAGTTCGTGCAGAGAACGGTGGCGGCCGGTCGTCGACGTTGCTGGAGCTACGGGTCATACGAGGTCAAAAGGAAAGTGTCAGTAGGTGCGCAAGGACTCGCTGATCTTGACAGCATGAACGAGAGACAGAGGGGAGCACGGAACTCACCGGAATTCGCCGGCGCAGTTGTCGGAACAGCGGCGGCGTCGTGCGAGTTGTGGGCATCCTGGTGGCGTGAAAGCAGAATTGTTTGGGGGAAAATGGTCACGAGGATGGGGGGATCTTATAGCCAGAGGCTCGACAAGAAACGCTCGCTTCATCAATGCCAATTAAGCTCGCGAAATCAGTGCAGCAACGGGCAGCGGCGGAGGTCGTGCGCGGAATCAGGGGAAGACGACGCTGACGTGGACGGGGCCCACTTGGCAGCGAAATAAGCAGAGGGAGTGTGGGGTCTGGCTGTCAGCGGCTGAGTGGGTGTGCTCGTGCGTGCGGGAGGAAAAGGAATGCCCCGGGTGGGCTAGTTGGGCATGTTCCACTGCTGGGCTAAATTCCTGGCGCCTGGCCCTTTTCTTTTGTTTGCTTGTTTTCTTTTTCTATTTCGATTTTCAGGAGTGGTTTTGAATTGAATTCAAATCCTTCTGGGATTTTTGCAGGGTACAGTAGTCTCCAATTAGGCACAAAGTCAGGTGGTTTGCTAAGTAAAGGCTTGGTCAAGCTTGGAGATCAAAAATAACAGAGACTAGGTACTTGGTTTGCAAAACCTGAAAAATGGTTTTTGAAACCATTTCCGGTTTGAAAAACTTGGTTTGAATTCTACACTCAAACCTATCTTCATAGAAGGCAACAACTTGGTTCATAAACAATCAAACTTTCAAATGGAAATAGCCATTTGATTTAAATCTGTTCACATAAAATCATAGCACCAAGTGCTTCTGTTTTTCTGAAATGAGTTTGAAATTTGATCTCAAATCTATATGCATGCATGAATGATATGCAAACTTTGAAACTATGATTTTAGGGATGTTACAGTGGGAGTTCACCTAGATTAATTTAACTATTAATTAGAACTCAATTTGTCATAAACTTAGTCTAAAATATTGCAAATATGTTGTAGATCAATGGAGGCCCCTACCATCAATTTTAATGCATTCCTAGAGAAAGAAAAGTTGAAAACCAATGGAAGCAACTTCGCGGATTGGTTCCGCAATTTGAGGATTGTCCTCAATGCTGGTAATTTGACCTATGTGCTGGATGCACCGCTGGGTGACCCGCCTGCAGCTGATGCTACCGATGAAGTAAAGAATGTTTTCCTCGCTCGAAAGAATCAGTACTCCACAGTTCAGTGTGCTATCTTGTATGGTTTGGAATCGGAGCTTCATAAAAGGTTTGAGAATTCAGACCCACATGATATTGTCCGTGAACTCAAATTGATTTTTGAGACTCACGCGGCAGTTGAGAGCTATGAGGCTTCTGAAAAGTTCTTTAACTGCAAGATGGAAGAGGGCAGCTCCGTCAGTGAGCATGTGCTTAAGATGTCTGGGCACACAAACAAACTCCAAAGTTTGGGTATAGTGATTCCTAATGCTTTGGGGATTTACTGTGTCCTCCAATCAGTACCACCAAGTTACAAGAACTTTGTGATGAACTACAATATGCAAAGCATGAACAAGCAGTTGCCAGAACTCTTCTCCATGTTGAAATCTGCAGAAGTGGAGATCAAGAAAGAGCACCAAGTGTTGATGGTCAATAAGACCACCAAATTCAAGAAAGGCAAGTCTAAGCAAAAGGGAAACTTCAAGAAGGGTGGTAAGAAAGTTGTCGCACCGACGAAGAAGACCAAGGCTGGACCTAAGCCTGATACTGAGTGCTTTTACTGAAAGGGAGAAGGTCACTGGAAGCGGAATTGCCCAAAGTACTTGGCGGATTTGAAGAACGGCAACATCAAGAAGAAAGGTATATCCGATATACATGTTATTGATGTGTATCTCACTAGTACTCGTAGTAGTGCCTGGGTATTTGATACTGGTTCGGTTGCTCATATTTGTAACTCGAAACAGGTGCTGCAGAATAAACGGAAGCTAGCGAAGAACGAGGTGACGATGCGCGTGGGAAATGGATCAAAGGTTGATGTGATCGCGGTCAGCACGCTACCTCTTCATCTACCATCGGGATTAGTTTTATACTTAAATAATTGTTATTTGGTGCCTGCGTTAAGCATGAACATTATATCGGGATCTTTTTTATTGCGAGACGGTTACTTGTTTAAGTCCGAGAATAATGGTTGTTCGATTTATATGAGTAATATGTTTTATGCACATGGACCTTTGATAGATGGTCTATTCTTATTGAATCTCGATAGTGGAAATACACATATTAATAACATTGAAGCTAAACGTTTGAAATCGAGCGATAACTCGACCTATATGTGGCACTATCGTCTTGGTCACATTGGAGTGAAGCGTATGAAGAAACTCCATTCCGATGGACTTCTTGAATCACTTGATTTCGAATCACTTGAAAGATGTGAAGCATGTCTGATGGGTAAAATGACTAAGACTCCATTTTCTAGGATGATGGAGCGAGCTACGGACTTATTAGAAATCATACATACCGATGTGTGTGGTCTAATGAGTGTAGCATCGCGCGGTGGTTATCGTTATGTTCTTACCTTCACGGATGACTTGAGTAGATATGGGTATATCTATTTCATGAAACATAAGTCAGAAACTTTTGAGAAGTTTAAGGAATTTCAAAGTGAGGTTGAGAATCAACGTAACAAGAAGATTAAATTTCTACGTTCTGATCGTGGAGGTGAATATCTAAGTTACGAGTTTGGCGAGCATTTGAAGAAATGTGGAATACTTTCACAATTGACACCGCCGGGAACACCACAGCGTAATGGTGTGTCCGAACGTCGTAATCGAACTCTCTTAGATATGGTTCGTTCTATGATGTCACTTACATATTTACCGCTATCATTTTGGGGTTATGCATTAGAAACAGCCGCATTCACTTTAAATAGGGCACCATCTAAATCCGTTGAAACGACACCGTATGAATTATGGTTTGGGAAGAAACCTAAATTGTCTTTCCATAAAGTTTGGGGTTGCGAAGCCTATGTAAAGAAGTTACAGCCGGACAAGCTTGAACCCAAATCGGAAAAAATGCGTCTTCATGAAGAGTTGTATATGATGCAACCCAAAGGTTTTGTCGATCCTAAAGATGCTAACAAGGTATGCAAACTTCAACGGTCCATATATGGATTGAAGCAAGCATCCCGAAGTTGGAATCAACGTTTTGATAAGGTGATCAAAAGTTTTGGTTTTATACAAACTTATGGAGAAGCTTGTATTTACAAGAAAGTGAGTGGGAGATCTATAACATTCTTAATACTATATGTAGATGACATATTGTTGATTGGGAATGATGTAGACCTTCTTAATAGTGTCAAGGAATATTTGAATAATAGTTTTTCAATGAAAGATCTTGGCGAAGCAGCTTACATATTAGGCATAAAGATTTATAGAGATAGATCGAGACGCCTAATATCATTGTCACAAAGTACATATTTGGAAAAAGTTCTAAAGAGGTTTGGAATCGAAGATAGCAAGAAAGGGTTCTTTCCCATGTTGCCCAATACGACCTTGAGTAAAACTCAAAGTCCAGCAACGGCAGAAGATAGAGAAAGGATGAGTAAGACTCCCTATGCCTCAGCCATAGGATCTCTGATGTATGCCATGCTATGTACTAGACCCGACATTGCATATGCTGTTAGTTTGACTAGCAGATATCAAAGTGATCCAGGAGTGGATCATTGGACAGCGGTCAAAAACATCCTTAAGTACTTGAGAAGAACTAAGGATATGGTTCTTTCTTATGGAGGTGATGAACAACTCGTTATTAATGGTTACACCGATGCTAGTTGGAACACCGATCCAGATGATTCTAAATCACAATCTGGATACGTATTTACTTTGAATGGCGCAGCAGTTAGCTGGAGGAGTGCAAAACAAAGCGTTGTGGCGAGATCTTCAACTGAATCAGAATACATAGCTGCTTCGGAGGCTTCACAAGAAGCGATATGGATGAAGGAGTTCATTACAGAGCTCGGTGTGGTTCCAAGTGCGCTGGACCCAATATCTATCTACTGTGATAACATGGGCGTCATAGCCAATGCGCAAGAACCAAGGTCACACAAGAAGCTGAAGCACATCAAGCTACGTTTTCACGCTATTAGAGAACATGTCCAAGATGGTGACATAAATATTTGCAAAGTACACACAGATCTGAATGTGGCGGATCCGTTGACTAAACCTCTCCCGAGGGCAAAACATGACCAACACCAAACTGCCATGGGTGTTCGGTATATTACCATGTAATCTAGATTAGTTGACTCTAGTGCAAGTGGGAGACTGTTGGAGATATGCCCTAGAGGCAATAATAAATATAGTTATTATTATATCTTTGTGTTTATGATAAATGTTTACATTCATGCTATAACAGTATTAACAAGGAAACATTAATACTTGTGTGATTTGTAAACTAAATTAGAGTCCCTAGTAAAGCCTCTTCATAATACTAGCTTGTTGGTTAATAAATGATTGTGGTTTTACTATCATGAACATTGAGATGTTATTAACAACAAGATCATATCGTTAGTAGAATGGTATGATGGACATACTCCTATAGATAAGCGTAGCATAAAGATCAAGTCATTTTAATAGTTCAATTGCTATATGCTTTCTGATACATAGTAACCTAATTCCTTCGACCATGAGATCATGCTTATCACCATCACCAGAAGGATGCTTTGATGACATCAAACACCACACCGTAACTGGGTGGCTATAAAGGTGGCATTGAGTGTTCGGAAAGTATGGGTTGAGACACATGGATCAAGAGTGGGATTTGTCCATCCATATGACGGATAGATATACTCTGGGCCCTCTTGGTGGAATGTCATCCAATTGGCTTGCAAGCATGTGACTGGCTCACAAGGGATCACATATCACGGGAACGAGAAAAGAGTACTTATCGGTAACGAGGTTGAACTAGGTATGCAGAGATACCGATGATCAAAACCTCGGATAAGTAAACTATCGTGAGACAAAGGGAAATTGGTATCATATGTAAGTGGTTCATTCGATCGCAAAGTAATCGTAGAAATATGTGGGAGCCATATGAATTTCCAGATTCCTCTATTGGTTATTGTTCGGAGAAGTGTCTCGATCATGTCCGCATAATTCACGAACCGTAGGGAGACACACTTAAGGATTCGATGTTGTTGAGTAGTTATGGAATGATGAGTAAGAGACTGAATGTTGTTCGGAGTCTCGGATGGGATCCGGGATATCACGAGGAGATCCGGAATGGTCCGCATAATAAGATTCATATAAGGAAAGTCCTGTTTCGGGGTTGGAGAATGGTTCCGGTGTTTTCATCGGGAATGTTCTAGAAGGTTCCGGAAGGTCCGGCACTCCGGAGGGGAAGGGTACATGAATGTGTCATAACAATTTGGAATGGTTGCATCATGTACTAGGTGTCATCGCTGAGCAAAATAAAGGGATAAATCAAATCCTAGTTTGAAAAGTCAAACGCCAATTTGAAAAGTCAAACGACAAGTTTGCTTGGTGGAGGGAGAGTAGGAAACCTACTTGGGGAGGAAGTCCCTCTCCCTCCACCGCCGGCCTTGGAAGCCGAGTTGGGGAGGGACTCCCCTCCCCTTGGCCCCGCCCTCCCACCTATATAAGGAGGGGCAGGGCTGCACATCCAAGACTACACCTTGCCTCCGCAAAACCCTAGCCCCAAGCCGCCGGCGCCACCACCTCCTGCTGCTGCTGCCGCCGCCTAGGGCAAACCCTAGCCGCCGACTTGGGCTTCCCCGAGCTCTAGCCGCCGGCCTATCCCTCTCTCCTTGGTGTGTCTAAACCCTAGATCACCGAGGCCTCTCGCATAGTCCACCATACTCACTCCGGCTTAAGGCAAAGCCCTGCGAGATCTCCCCTCTACTTCCGGTACCACGCCGTCGTGCTGCCGGAATCACGAGGAGAGTACTACAACCTCCGCTGCCTGCTGGAACAAGGGAGAGGAAGGTCTTCATCGAGTACCGAACGTGTGACCGACTGCGGAAGCGCTGCCGGAACACAGCGCCGGAAGGATCGTCTACACGATCTTGAGATCGGCAAGAGTACGACTACATCACCCACGAGAATCCGCTCTCGTTAAACACTTTGGAATCTTCGAGGGTGAGTTCTTCTATCGACTCGTTGCTACAATCTAGTAGATAGATCTTGGCTTGTTTGTTTGTATGCGGTAGAAATTTTTTTGTTTTCCATGCTACGAACCCCTATAGAAGCAAGCTCAAAGGGGTCAACAATGGTGGTCAAAAACGTGCTCAAGAGCCCTAGAACTTT
Organism: Avena sativa; assembly: GCA_916181665.1. Lineage (NCBI taxonomy): Eukaryota > Viridiplantae > Streptophyta > Magnoliopsida > Poales > Poaceae > Avena > Avena sativa. The sequence continues at coordinate 259,807,039 of OV702284.1, read as the reverse complement.
GGGGAAGAAGCCCCCCTTTTATACCCCTTGAAGGGGGATGACCGTTGGAAGTAAGATGCGCTGGGCGAACACGTTCCGGCGCCGCCGGATCAACCGCCGGAATTTCCGGTCAAAATCGGAAGTTCCGGCAAAAACCAAAACAGCTTACTGAAACGATTTTCGGCGGTTTTCCAGAAAATTTCGGCGGTCGCCGGAAATTCCGGCCACAGGCTCGGTCTCGCCGGAATTCCCGCCGGAACAAAACATGGCACACGAAAACGACGATAACGTTTGTGTCCGGACTCCGATTTCGATGATCTTGGGCTTTTTTTGATGAGGACAACAAGCCCTACAATATGGTGCAGAGAAACATCATAGTACAAAAGAGTAGGATAGAACCAAATAAATAAAGGTAATAAGCCTCCCTATAAGAAGAACCGATAAAACCTTCAAACTCGAAAACACCATAGAAGATGCATACAAATTCCGTTTTCGATGAACTTGGGCTTGTTGAAGATCTAGCAACAAGCTAAAGAACCTCACATGGAGAAACACCAAGAAGCATCAAAATAGGAAGATGCAAAGTATGCAAAGGATTGATATTCCTATAACGATGTGATCAAGTTACCCAACCGAAAGCCCCTCTTAATAGTGTGGCTATGTATCCTATAACCCGGTCTCCCAAAAACCAGCTTGAGACCGGTAAAAGGAAAACCTAGCAAGGCCATACCTTTTCCTTGCGCATCCCGCTTGATCTTGATGAAAACACTTCAATTTCCATCCAAGTCGGAATGCATCACTTGATCGTTGTTGCTTCGTGAAGACTTCTAATTTTCTCCCCCATACACCACTTTTGGATGGCTTCATTAATGCATGTCTTCACATGTACATTATCACCAATATGGACAGCGAGTTTCAAGCAAATGATCTTCTCGAGATGCTTATCTTGAACTTTCCCTTCTCAACCATACCACAAGATCCATGTGGTACATTCTTTATGATTCATGTGTTGACCAACTTGAAATCACTCTTCACTCTTTGTATAGGTCAACCATGTATCTTCTCATGCTCCATATCAATATCTTGAGGTACATAAAGAACTCTTAATTTGATTACATGATCTAAATCTTAGTCAATCATAGCTCAACTAATGAGGCTATCATGACACCGTCTTAGAGCCATATCTTGAATTCTTCTATTGAAATCACACTCTAAAGATCTTGATCATATCATATTCTTCTCTTCAACTCGATGATCTTGATGCCAATACTCAAGGTATATCTTTATCTTTATGGCATCCATACTTGAATCCAACGCATAGACTACAAGCATGACCTATGGAATATTCCTTCATATAAAACTCAGTGAAAACATTAGTCCCTAGGGATTATCATTAATCACCAAAACCACACATAGGGGCAATTACTCTTTCAATCTCCCCCATTTTGGTAATTAATGACAATCACAATAAGAGGGTTTATATAATGAATATTAGAAACAAGTACGCAACTTATCCGAGAATAATTTGTGTACAAGAGGTTGCATTTGATATGGTCAAGTAACACAAAGCTACTAGCACATATCAAAACTGATTCTACTTACACAAACTACAACTAATGTAAGAGATGTGAGTAGAACCAACATATATAGAGCAAACTCCCCCACAATATATGCATGTGTGATAAACTTGAATTTCATTGCATACATTGTCAAGAATAAACTTTGGGAGAGTTTACACTATATATACAACCATGCAAACATAATAAATATGAAATGCATGAAAGGCAGACACTTAAGAACAAACCAATCTTAAGTATAAAACCATTTCCCTTAAACCCTCTAAACTTATCCCCCATTGACAACAAGTGCCAAAATGGATGACAAAGTTAGAAGGCCAATATAGTATGAGTTCATCCCCAAGGTGTGAATTTCTCATAATTTGAGTGAAATCAAATGCACGTATCCAATGATGAATATTTGGAGGAAATCAAGCTATATTGAGGATCAAAGATTGCTACAAGGATAAAACGGTGAAGAAACTTCAATGGATGAAGCAAGCAATCCAATGATACAAAAATCAAATGGACAAATAGTACTCTAAATGAAATAAGGAAGCTCCCCAAGGTCCGCGCATAAATTTTAATTATTGTATTGGAATACAATATGCACAAACATGGAATCCTCACTCCCTCTATATTATTTAGAACACAACCAAGATACAAGGAGTATATATAAATAAATACACTTGTCAAGGCAATCTTAAGTCCAAAAGAAACCAGATATGAGATATGAGTGTGTGAAGATGCAATAAAAGTAAACCAAGCACTCATAAATCAAGACCTTACCAATACCATTAAAAACCAAGAGTATAAGAGATATGGTCGGCAAAGAGCGATGATATCAAGGCGAGAGATTAACACTCTCGTGTATATAAGTTTATAAGTGGACAAAACATGAGAATAATCCACAAATAAACAACCATACATAAGAGGTTAATAAAATAAGAAAACATGATATCCAAGAGGAAGTCATAAGATATACCAAACATGGTATTTTTGCTTAAGTGCATATATAGTAATGGCTCTATTTTCTCTTATGGTATATCAATGAACTTCACCAAAGAAAAAATAAAAACCTCAAAAACATCACAACTAACACTAAGGGAACAAATGCTAGTTGGGATACTTTGAGAAAAGCAACAAGTAGCAAAAGGAAGGATTCAAAGCAATTTCAACAATATTGCACATGAGAGTACCTTGAGGAATTGATATGCAATAAATTGCTAGAAGGCATATTTTGAATTGGTGAATCATGAACATGATTTTATATACTCCCTATTATATGCATCATCTCAAATTACTCACATAAGCAATAAGAATAAAGAAGTATTTCAAAGATCCTTGCAAGAACCACAACATTTACAAACGGATAAATTCATGCCAAGATGCAACCTACAAGAGATTGGATGAAAGAATAGTATACATGAATAAGATAATTGTTACCGAGATAGCAATGGTATGATGTAGTAGATAAGAATTTTTCGATCATCCTAGCTTGTCTCCAATTATCATTTGGTGACAACACTTTCCTTATAGACGAGACAAGCATCCACTGCATCTCCAATGTACCTAAAACAACATTCAAGTACATCTTGGTCCCCAAACTTATTGGGTCCAAAGTGGTTAGACTAACCACAACACATAGGACACACTCCATAAAAATATGTACATATTTAGAGATGAAATTTGAATTTCATGCACATCTTAGCCGTTTAAGGATTTGATGGAGTATACCCTATATATTAGATCAAAGAAAGCAAACACATGGAGACTTTCAATATCCAAAGAAGATATAATTTGGAAAAACACCAAAATATTCAAGAAGGCATACAAGGTGTGGCAAAACACATTTGTTGCCCAAACTATATCAAAGAATCAAATCAACACAAGATTTGTTCAACGAAGTTCAACCAATGAACTAAGCAAAAACTATTGAGAAAAAAGATGAAATAAAAACAAAAATACTCAACGATTTATCTCATTCAAGAAAATAAAGAATGAGATAACAAACTCCCAAAAGAGCAAGGTTTCAACAAATAAACCAAACCCTTAACACTTTTCACAATGGCATAAGGTTCTGAGAAGAAAAGTTTTGTCTTCCACTAAAACACATTTTATAATAATCAAAAACATCATCAAAGAGATGTTCAAAAGCCAAGGAAGACAATGGGAGCCACAACAAATTTTTGGAAAGAAAATAAGGCAATAAGAGGTGAAATCCAAGGTGAAGATGATCCACAAATGCTACCACACATAAGTATATAAATTGTCGAAGACAATGAGTGTATTGGAATTGATTTCTAATGGTATATTGCATGGATATTAAAGATAAATCTTCACAATAAAAAGCATAGGATAGGAATAAAAATATTAAGCACTATGCAAAGATAGAGATTCTTGATAGCTTCAATCTAGTCACACAATCATGCAAAGCAATGATTAGAATAACTTGAAGAAAATGGTCTCCCAAAAAGATATAGAGATATGTATTTGAGAAGACAGCATTAATAATTTCTTGCTCAAACAAAGGCCAAAAAGATGATCAATAAAAGCTTCTAACAAAAATAGGACCTTGTTTGAGCCAACATGCCACCTAGAAACAAGATAATCAACAATATCAACTCTAAGTGGCACTACCTCATATGTTCACATTTCCTAGGATTGTGATATGCAAAGAAGCATATTACTCCCCCATAATGTGATATTCAATTTTTCTTAATAAGAGGAAAAGCAACCTCAACTAGAGAGAATTAATGGACATTTAGAATTTGAATTTCTCATGAGTATGACACACCACATACTGACTAGATAAGCTTGCAATATCAATACTAAGTGGTAGTACTCATGTACACACATTTTAAGGTTTGAGAGATGCGCGGGGCATGTCACTCCCCCAAAATGGGATGTTCCATTAACCACTCGAAAAGAGCCAAATAAGATATCATCAAGATGCATTAGAGGCTCAAAACAAAACACACGGATAAATGATGTGCCAAACACCTAGACATGCTTGAATACACAAAATAATCAAGCATGAGGCACACCAAATACAAACACATACTTGGTACACAACCAAAACATGTAAAGGGGCAAGTAACTTACAAAATAAATGGGTTAAGTACAAGTTACCGCGAAGAGGCACATTGGATATAAGATAGGGAAATGGTAATACATATGACTTGGCTAGATCAAATATAATATATGAAGATCCCTTAATTCTTCATGAGTTAGCCAAGTCTTCAATGCCCTCCATAAACACCTATTGATCAAGTTTGAGCTTGTTGGTCCCCAACCAAGTTGGGTCCTAAGATGTTAGTCACAATAGGCTTGGCAACCCAAATGGCTCTTTTCTTGACACCACTTTGAGTTCCAACAAACTTGGCAAACACAATGCCATCCTTATCCTTCCTAATATAATAAGCATCATCAACAATGATAGGGTTAGATAAGGTACCGTTTGAACATGAAGAGGCAAAGTGCCCCTTAACACGACATATGTAGCAACAAGTGCTCCCCTTTCTCTTCTTCATTAATTTCTTTGCTTAGGGAGCATTATCTTGATTCTTCTTTGGAAGTGGCCTAACTTCAACTTGGGCTTGACCTTGTACTTGTGGACGCTTCCCTTGTTGATTCTCACTCAAGTGATTTTTCTTCAATGGACAAGATCTTACATGATGTCCTTCAACCTTGCACTTAAAGCAAATAATCTTGGCCAAATTCTTGACTTGGTTTTGGCCCTTCTTCTTGTTTCTCTTGGACTTGTTATTGTTATTGGAGTTGAATCCAAGTCCACTTTTATCATTAGGGGATTTTTGCACACTCGAAATATTATCGAGTGTGGATTTCCCTTCATGACTCTTTTCCAAGTTATTCCTCAAGGAAGTGACTTGGGCCTTGAGCTATTTGATTTCCTCTACATGGTTAGTAGAAATACAAGTACTATAGCAAGTACAAGCTTCATTGTTAGAGCAACAAGGCAAAGCAAGTAATCCAACACAAGGTTTATCAATAGTATGGCTAGATGGATTACTAGGACTAGCACACGGCAAAATAGAATTTTGAGTAGAAGTTGTGCTAATGTCCAAAAGAGGCTCACAAGATGTTACTTAGTAATACTTGCCTCATGAGCTAACATTAGCCCATCATGGGAGATTAGAAGATCATTATGAGAGCCCGAGAGCTTTTTATGACTTTCTTCCAATTTCCTATACTTGCTAGTTAGCAACTCAAGTTGAGCCCTTAGCTCAACGTTCTCCTTTAGGGTAGATGCTTCACAAGAAGTAGAGTTAGTAGCACAAGCATCATTAATGGAATTTTTCTTTTCAAGCTCATAAGATTCATTTTTTTGTGTGAGGAGACAATTAGTGTTCTTCTCCTCGGCAAGCTCTTGCTTAAGGAGATTGAATCTCCGACTCTCATCATCAAGTTGGAAATCCAACTCCTCTATGGTTCCCATTTGTTTAGTTATGGTGTCCATAACATGTTTGAGACAAGTAACGGTCTTATTATTACCACAAAGAGAGGTACACAAAAAAGTTAACTCAAGCAAGAGAGCACTAGTATCCGCATCAATGCCATCATCACTATCATCATTATCATTGCTATTATCTTTAGAAGATATATTGGGATCCAAAGTAGGAGATACCTTTGATCCTCTTGCCATAAGGCACATGTGAGCACGGGAGAATGAAGATGAGGATATTCTTGAATCTTCATTCATGGTCATGTCTTGCTCCATAGAATGTTTGATTTCCTCTACATTGTTAGATAAACAACTAGAGGAAATAGAAGCATTTTGTTCATGGGAACAAGGCAAATCAAGCATATCATCTACACTAGTACTCAAAAAATTTCTAGAAGATATACAAGGACTAGCAATACTAGGGGATATAGCATCATTGCTCCAAGAAGTGCTTAAGTACAAACTCCCTACACCATTATCATTTATAGAACAAGAATCATTGGTGTAAAGAGAAACACTACCATCATCACATATGATTTTTCCACTCACCATGCCATTACTTGTGACTTGTCACATGTAAGTGAGGTGGAAAGAATTGAGGTCACATCACGACCAGAGGTGGAAGCAACTTGGAGCTCTTCATGATGTGAGTGAGAAGAGAGATCCTTGGAGATACCACCAACCCTATGAGAAATGGAGCCACCATTCTTTAAGCTTGGTACACGTCTCATGAGACGACTTGCTCTTTACAATCGTCAAGAACAAATTAACTATGGGGCTCAAAGAGAAAATAAGCTCATTAGATACTTGAGCTTCGAGATGTAAACTTGTGTCATGTATACTATTCTTTCATCCAATCTCTTGTAGGTTGCATCTTGGCATGAATTTATCCGTTTGTAAATGTTGTGGTTCTTGCAAGGATCTTTGAAATACTTCTTTATTCTTATTGCTTATGTGAGTAATTTGAGATGATGCATATAATGGGGAGTATATAAAATCATGTTCATGATTCACCAATTCAAAATATGCCTTCTAGCAATTTATTGCATATCAATTCCTCAAGGTACTCTCATGTGCAATATTGTTGAAATTGCTTTGAATCCTTCCTTTTGCTACTTGTTGCTTTTCTCAAAGTATCCCAACTAGCATTTGTTCCCTTAGTGTTAGTTGTGATGTTTTTGAGGTTTTTATTTTTTCTTTGGTGAAGTTCATTGATATACCATAAGAGAAAATAGAACCATTGCTATATATGCACTTAAGCAAAAAATACCATGTTTGGTATATCTTATGACTTCCTCTTGGATATCATGTTTTCTTATTTTATTAACCTCTTATGTATGGTTGTTTATTTGTGGATTATTCTCATGTTTTGTCCACTTATAAACTTATATACACGAGAGTGTTAATCTCTCGCCTTGATATCATTGTGCACTATACTACTAGCCGACATCTTTACACTCTAGGCGGTGAAGCCTAAACAAGGAGATACCTTGCTCTGATACCAATTGAAAGGATAGAGATGTCGCCTAGAGGGGGTGAATAGGCAATTTCAAAACTATTACGGTTTTGGCTTCATAGAATGCGGAATTAAACTAAAGTTTATTTTACAAGCACAAAATCTAAATACACTAGGGTCAACTAAGTGCCCCGACAACAAAATAAGCTAAGCAAGATAGCACAAAATATACCACAAGTGATAAGCAATATATAAGTACTTCAAGCTCGATGGCTATCAAAAGGAAAGTAAGCTCGGATATAGAGTTAACCGAGGCACGAGGAGACGAAGATGTATTCCCGTGTTCACCACCTTTGGGAAGGGGGCTACGTCACGTTGGAGAGGTGTGAGGTTCCATGAAGGATTCCTCACGCGCCACAAAGGCTCACCTTCTTCTCCGAGTCTATCCCATGAAGGAATAGGCCCTTTCCTTATGGCTAGCTTTTCCTCCACTCTGGAGATGGCAAGCTCCACAACCACTTCACAAGCTCCACGAAGGAGAAGTCCGGGTCTCTTCACAATCTTCCACAAAGAGAACACCACGGCACCAACCTCCAAGCCAACTAGGAGGTCACCCTCCAAGAGTAACAAGCTCACGGTCTCTCACTCGAACAAATCGAAATGGAGAGCTCAACACTTATGCAAGAATGCAAAGCAAGAACACCAAGGGTGCTCAAATCCTCCACTCTCAAATCCCACCAAAGAAACAAGTGCTAGGGAGGAATTAGGGAGGAAGAACAATGGTGGAAATCAACAAATGACTCCAAGATCTAGATCCAATGGGTTCCCCTCACTTAGAGGAGTAATTGATTGGTGGGGATTGTAGATCTAGATCTCCTCTTCCAAAGCCCTCAAAAATATGCAAGAATCATAGGAGGGAAGGGAGAGGAGGCAAGCTCAAAGGGGTCAACAATGGTGGTCAAAAACGTGCTCAAGAGCCCTAGAACTTTGGGGAAGAAGCCCCCCTTTTATACCCCTTCAAGGGGTATAACCGTTGGAAGCAAGATGCGCTGGGCGAACATTTTTCGGCGATGAAACCGGCGCCGCCGGAATTCCCGCCGGAACAAAACAGGGCGCACGAAAACAACGATAACTTTTGCATCCGGACTCCGATTTCTATGATCTTGGGATTGTTTTGACGAGGACAACAAGACCTAAAATATGGTGCATAGAAACATCATAGTACAAAAGAGGAGGATAGAACCAAATAAAGAAAGGTAAGAAGCCTCCCTATAAGAAGAACCGATAAAACCTTCAAACTCGAAAACGCCATAGAAGATGCATACGAATTCCGTTTTTGGTGAATTTGGGATTGTTGAAGATCTAGCAACAAGCTCAAGAACCTCACATGGAGAAACACCAAGAAGCAACAAAATAGGAATATACAAAGTATGCAAAGGATTGAGCTTCCTATGACAATGTTATCAAGTTACCCAACCGAAAGCCCCTCTTAACAGTGTGGCTATGTATCCTATAACCCGGTCTCCCAACAACCACCTTGAGACCGGTAAAAGGAAAACCTAGCAAGGACATACCTTTGCCTTGCGCATCCCGCTTGATCTTGATGACAACACTTCAATCTCCATCCAAGTCGGAATGCATCACTTGATCGTTGTTGCTCGTGAAGACTTCTAATTTGCTCCCCATACACGACTAGTGGATAGCTTCATTAATACATGTATTCACATGTCCATTATCACCAATATGGACGGCGAGTTTCAAGCAAATGATCTTCTCGATATGCTTATCTTGAACTTGCCCTTCTCAACCATACCACAAGATCCATGTGGTACATTCTTTATGCTTCATGTGTTGACCAACTTGAAATCACTCTTCACTCTTTGTATAGGTCAACCATGTATATTCTCATGCTCCATATCAATATCTTGAGGTACATAAAGAACTCTTAATTTGACTACATGCTCTAAATCTTAGTCAATCATAGCTCAACTAATGAGGCTATCATGACACCGTCTTAGAGCCATATCTTGAATTCTTCTATTGAAATCACACTCTCAAGATCTTGATCATATCATATTCTTCTCTTCAACTCGATGATCTTGATGCCAATACTCAAGGTATATCTTTATCTTTATGGCATCCATACTTGAATCCAACACATAGACTACAAGCATGACATATGGAATATTCCTTCATATGAAACTCAGTGAAAACATTAGTCCATAGGGATTGTCATTGATCACCAAATTCACACATAGGGGCAATTACTCTTTCACCGTACAAGATAGCACACTGAACTTTGGAGTACTGATTCTTCTGAGTGAGGAAAACATTATTCACCTCATCGGTTGCATCAGCTGCAGATGGGTCACCCAGCGGTGCATCCAGCACATAGGTCAAATTATCAGCATTGAGGACAATCCTCAAGTTGTGGAGCCAATCCACGAAGTTGCTTCCATTGTTTTTTCAACTTTTCTTTCTCTAGGAACGCATAAGATTTCATGGTAGGGGCCGCCATTGATCTACAACATATTTGCAATAGTTTAGACTAAGTTTATGACAAATTGAGTTCTAATTAATAGTTAAATTAATCTAGGTGAAATCCCACTCAAAACAATATCGCTCAAATTGTTTTAGTGATCACATGAACCAAATCCACCACATCAAAACCGATCACCATGAGAGATGATGTAGCTTCAATGGCGAACAATCAACATGTTCATCATATCTACTATATGACTCATGCTTTACCTTTCGGTGATCCGTGTTCCAAGACCATGTTTGTACATGCTAGGCTCGTCAAGATCAAACCTTACCTTCCGCATGAGCAAATCTGGCTTGCTCCCGTTGTATACACTCACAAAATCTAACACACCCGATCATCACGTGGTGCTTCGAAACAACGAGCTTTAGCAACGGTGCTTACTAAGGATGAACACTTTAAAACTTGAAATTTTGTGAGAGGGATCATCTTATAATGCTACCGTCATGAACTAAGTAACACAAGATGCATAAAAGGAATAACATCACATGCAATTCATAATATGTGATATGATATGGCCTTTCTTCTTATGCTTATGATCTCCATCTTCAAGCATGAACATAATCTCCATCATCACCAGCATTGCGTCAAGGTCAATGGTGCCGCTCCATGGTTGTCGTCCATCAGCATCAACTATTACAACTACTTTGAATAATAGACACGCAGGTTTTAACGAAATTAAAAGATGTAACACCCTCAAAATCGGCCCTATGCAAGTTTTAGCGAAACCCGCCAAACCCGCATAGAAACGATTCAAAGGTGCCCACCAGGCACTTTCGTGCGGGTGGAAAACGAAGTAATATCATTACACAATAGTCCACGATGGAACCCACAGAACAGATATATACAACGGCGACTCAATGAGTCAGGAATACAGATATACAGTACAAAGATCCAAATCACCTTGAAAACGATACAGCGTCCGAGTACGGACAAGATGCAAATTGAGCTAAGAGCCCTGAAGAATAACCAAAGGCGTCCATAACCCTGCCCAGGCCAAGCCGGAAGGGTAACCCTGCTAACGACGTCGATCTCGAAACCTGCTTACACAAAAGGGGTGCCGACAAAGGGCAAAGGAAAAAGAGAGCGGTCAGTACTGAGGCCAGTACACGGCGAGACTAGAATTCGGCGGTCCTCGCCTACATAGGTATGGTGGACTGAGCGGCAGCGGCAGCATGCACTAAACAACCTATAGAGACTCGATACAACTGGCGGCTATCAGAGAGGGGTAAGAAAGACCTATTCGGAACCAACCTGATACTACCACCAAACATACCCATCCTGGTGTTTCCCCCTCGAAACCAAACGAGGAAGTCAACCGAGGAACTCACACCGTTGGCGGTTTTATTTATTCAGTTATCGTTGCAGCAATTACTAGTCAGGTATAGATAGTCATCCTGATAGAAGAAGCAGTGGGCACTTTTAGTTAACCATTCCGTTGTAGTTGCAACACTTACTAGTCAGATACAATTAGCATGAGATATCCCAAACCTAGCAGTTGTTGGTACTTTTATTTAGCCATTCCATTGTAGTGAAGCTGATTACTAGTCATATCGGATACAAGTCAAATTATAACAGTAAACTTTAGTTATAGTTGTCTATGATCGAGAACTGTGCTCCAAGTCGTCCATAACCGCGGACACGGCTTCTCAAAAAGATTTAACCCTGCAGGGGTGCACCAAAGTTCCCACACGCACCTACACCCTTGTTGTCAGATCAGGTAGGTACAAGATCACAAAACATACACCCAACGGTATGTCGACGGGGTTTCGGACACGACGTTTCCTAGACCCAAAGCAAGCACGGGGGGCCACCCCACTAAGCTACCCGCAACGAAGTCGGCCGGTCTCCGAGACGGACTCAGGGTTTGTGTAGACGGCTGTAAACGACTGGGAACCCGAAAAGATGACTGGGCTTGTCGATACAGCGAAAACGTGTCACGATCCTAAACAGTACAGGTGCTCCTCGCACAATCGTAAATAAAGCGGTAAAGCATGGCATAAGTACAGGATAGTAATAAAGCCCCAAACTACTTGTGGCCCCCAGTACAGTACTTGGAATCAGGTACTAAATCAATGGGGGTGCCCATACACCCCACCTGTGGTTAGCGCGCTCGATCTCGGAACAGGTGTCAAGAACTCGGAGTCCTACGGGACACAAGTGGACTGTTAACAACCAAATAACATCTATTGCCCACTTGTGCCTCTGCATTTACCTACTTTCAATTTTAGTTATTAAACAGTAATTAAAGCCATGATCATCTCCAACATTAAACATACGGCAATACTCCAACAACTGTGGTACTGGACGACTCGCAACAGCACTTGAGCAAGCGACTACGACACACAAGTCCAACTATCTACCAAACAACAGGTAATAGGATGTGTCCAAGGCAATATAAGGCTGCACGGGATATCACGGGTACGAAAACTAGAGCATCGCAACACAGATAGCAATAGATCAACAGGAGGGAATAAATACTATAAAAGTAAGATAGGTAGAGAGGGGGGAGGTGCTCGCCTGAAAACATTGCCGAAGGTTCATCCGAAGATCGGGTCGACACTCGCATCAACTCATCGGCCTAGTCCGTGAAGAAGCAAAACACTAGCACAAACACCGGATGCACTATTTAATACTACGGTAGAAAATCGGGCATGATGCATGTATGATGCATGACATGGCAAAGATGCGATGCAATAGGCAATATTAAGCGGAACCGGCGTCCCGACAATTAATTATTAGGTTCATGTTGTTTAGAAGCCCCACAATTTAAATGTTGTCTTAACATGGCAAAAGATAGCACCGGTTCGCTACACCAATTTAAATGGGACCAATATAAGACTAGATTTGTCCGCATAGGGATCCCATATTTAATTTAGGTGAATCGTCGAAACACCCCCAAACACCCACAATATGTATGCAGACATGTTCATTTAATATGCAATAAGATCAATAACATATATTATAAAAATATGAGGGGTCTCGGATAGGGGTCACACATAGGGGGTTCGGACGATCTTGGGGTTCCGAGGGTTCGGGGGATCGGTCTTCAGGGTCTCGGACATCGGATCCAAATCCACCGGGAGGCGGAGAAGCGCCGAGGTTTGGTCCTTAGATTCCGGGAGGAAGAGCTCGACGATCTTGTCGGTTTCACCATGAAGGCCTTGGGGTTCCAGCTTTGGTGTCGATGGCGAACTCAGATGGATGCCGGGGTTCATATGATTCGTTCGAGTCGTTGAAGATCTTGGGTTGGAGGGGTTCTGTGTAGGAGATCTTGGTGTGACTCGGTGCCTCGGTTCATGTGTAGCTTGTTACCCTCGAAGCGAAGTTAGTCGATGTAGCTTTCGAATTCACCATACCAAAAACAACGCAGGCACATGGCTGTGAGTTGGTCAGCCACATGAACGTGACTAGCACCAACACGACAGGATCCACCCAACGGCAGCAGGCAGAACCAAAACGAGAAGGCGGGGTGCAGAGGATGGCGGGGTCGACGGCGCGCAGGTTGCAGCGACGGCCGGAGGGGGACTACAAGGGCGGAGATGAGCGCACGGTGGAGGTCGCAGGCGGCTCCAGGAGGGAGAGGGGTGGCGTCGCGTGCTCGCGGCGACGAAGGGGGTTGCGGGGCGAGCTGGGAGGCCAGGGGGAAGAACCGGTGGCGGGGAGAGGCGAAGGAGGAAGGAGCCCGAGGCGGCGGTGGCGCCCTGGGGGAAGGAGGCGATGGCGCTGGGCGTCGGTGACGAGGAGGCACGGGGCCAGAGAAGGAGAGGTGAGCCGGCCGGAGGAGAGGGCGGCGGCGGCCGAGCTTGCGGGAGATGCGGGCCGGGGTGGCGCTGCCGGTAAGGGTAAAAGGCAGCGACGCGGACGGCTTCTAGCGAGGATAGGAGGGACCGACGGTAGCGGCGTCTTGCGTGGACGGCCGCGGAAGAGGGCGAGGGGGCGCGACGGCGAGGCGAGGACGGTCGGGGGAGACAGGAGGATGCCAAAGGGAGGTCGCCGTGGCTCCGGCGGCGGCGTCACGAGGCTCGCACGGAGGAGGAGCGGCGAGGGAGGTGGAGGCGCCCGAGCGCCGGGGAGCGCGAGCCGGAGATGAGGCGCTCAGGGCCGGAGAAGGAGACGGGGACGCCTGGCGGCGAAGGAGGCCAGCGACGAGGTAGAGGAGGGTGTCGCGATGGCAGATGCCGGGGAGGAGAGGGAGCGGCAAGGTGGAGGGGTGAGAAGCGCGGCGGCAGGGCTCAGAGGAGGCGAGGCTGGGCCGCTGCAGGGGTGCCGCGGAGAGAGGGCGCGAGGCGACGCCGCAGCGCCGACGAGGGAAGAGCGAGGCGGCGGCAGCGCTCGGAACGGGGGTGAGATGGGGAACGTGGGGTAGGAGAGGGAGATGGTGTGCGGGCGACGCGGACGTGCGTGGGTGGGGCCGAGCGCGGGGAACGGGGCAGGTGGAGGTGGGGAGTTTGGTGGGCGGCAGGTGGGGCCTGGCCCGCCTGGGGCTGCACGCCCAGGTGCGCGTACGGCGCGCGGGAGGCGGGAAAAAGGGTGGCCAGGCTGGCCAGGGGAGGGGCGGCCGGCTGTGTGGGTGTGAGTGGTGTGTGTGTGGTGTGTTGGGTGAGGTGGAGGGAAAAGGGTGGGGCTGGTGAGGTGTCGACATGGGATAGGAGGGGGTGAGGTGCAGGGCTGGGTAGGATTAGAGTGGGTAGAATATATGGTGGAATAGGTTTTGGGAAAACTGGTTTTTGTACTGGGGATGGCCAACTGGGTCGGATCGGCCCGGTACGGCTGCCCTCTAAAAATAAAATAAATGTTTTAATATTTAAAACGGGGCTTTTGAAATTCATTGGTAGACGAAACAAAAAAATCCGAAGACCCGGGTTTTGGATTTTGAAATAAAGGCGGGGTATTTAGAAAACAAAATATGTTTTTCGAGAATAGTTTCAGACAAACAAATGCATGATGATGACGATGCTCAAATGCAATGTGACATGATGACATGAGCATGCGGTCATGATGATGCAATGCACAAAAACACCGCGATTTTCTAGTATTGGTTTTGCGGGGCGCCACAAAAGTTAACCATATGACTCCTGCCGGTTGACGACTTATAATAAGAAACATTGCATACATCACATATAATCACAATCATGGCCATATCATATCACATCACACCCTACAAAACAAAGTTAGACGCCTCTAATTTTCTTTGCATATTTTACGTGGTTTGGGGCTTTCAATAAGTGTCGTTCTAACTTACGTACAAGAACCACAATGTTGATACTTGAACTATCAAGTGCCCGTTGTAAATTGAATCTATACTATGATGGGAGAGACAGACACCCGCAAAACCACTTATGCAATACAAGTTGCATGTCAAGCGTGGAGCAAGTCTCATGAACGATGTCATGTAAGGTTAGCCCGGGCCGCTTCATTCCATCATACCGCAAGATGCAAAGTACACAAAAATAAATTGATAATAAAAGCACCACCGTCCAAAATGACCATTGTGTTCTACTCGTGCAATAGATCTACATATAGACACGGCTCTGATACCACTATAGGGGTTCGTAGCATGGAAAACAAAAAAATTCTACCGCATGCACACAAACAAGCCAAGATCTATCTACTAGATTGTAGCAACGAGTCGATTAGAGTACTCACCTTCGAAGATTCCAAAGAGGTTAACGAGAACAGATTCTCGTGGGTGATGTAGTCGTACACTTGCCGATCTCAAGATCGCGTAGATGATCCTTTCGGCGCTGCGTTTCGGTAGTGCTTCCGCAGTCGGTCACACGTTCGGTACTCGATGAAGACCTTCCTCTCCCTTGTTCCAGCAGGCAGCGGAGGTTGTAGTTATCCCCTCACGATTCTGGCAGCACGACGACGTGGTGTCGGAAGTAGAGGGGAAATCCTACAGGGCTTCGCCTAAGCCGGAGCAGGTTATGGTGGATTTAGGGTTTCCGGCGATCTAGGTTTAGAGAGTCGGAGATGAGGAGGTGGAGTCGGCGGCGTCTAGGGTGACGTCGATGATCCGACGACGGCGCGAGGTGGCGGCGTGGCTTGGTGGGGAGGGCTGGTTGTGTGGTCTTTGGGGCAGCCCCTCCCCTCTATTTATAAGAGGGAGGGCAGCTTGGGAGAGGGGAGTTTGAATCCTTCCCCAACTCCCTCTTCTTGTTGGAGGGAAAGAAGGATTCGTTCCTTCTTCCACTAGGAAATCATTGTTCTAGTTTGACTTTTCAAACCTGCCTTTTGACTTGCAATTTGGAGCTTAATTCCTCTCTTGCAAATGCCCAACCAAGTGACCTAGGACATGATCCAATCATTCCACTTAACCATGACACATTCATGAACCATTCCCCTTCCGGTCCGATGAACCTTCTAGACCCTTCTAGAACCTCTCCGATGAAATTATCGGAATCATTCCTGAACTCCGGAATTGGACTTTCCTTATATGAATCTTATTCTCCGGACCATTCTGCATCTCCTCGTGATATCCCAGATCCCATCCGAGAGTCCAAACAACAATCGGTCTCCCTACTTACGTCCCATATCTACTAAACAACATCGAATGCTTAAGTGTGTCTTCCTACGGTTCGTGAATTATGCGGACATGACCGAGACTTCTCCCATCAATAACCAATAGAGGAATCTATAAATTCATATGGCTTCCACATATTTCTACGATTACTTTGCGATCGAATGAACCACTTACATACGATACCAATTTCCCTTTGTCTCGCGATAGTTTACTTATCTGAGGTTTGATCGTCGGCATCTCTGCATACCTAGTTCAACCTCGTTACCGATAAGTACTCTTTTCTCGTTCCCATGATATGTGATCCCTTGTGAGTCAGTCACATGCTTTCAAGATAATTGGATGATATTCCACCGAGAGGGCCCAAAGTATATCTATCCGTCATATATATGGATAAATTCCACTCTTGATCCATGTTCCTCAACACATACTTTCCGAACACTCGATGCCATCTTTATAGCCACCTAGTTACGGTGTGGTTGATTAGCATGATCTCATAGTCGAAGGAATTAGGTTACTATGTATCAGAAAGCTTATAGCAAACGAACTATTGAAATGACTTGATCTTTATGCTACGCTTATCTATAGGAGTATGTCCATCATACCATTCTCCTAATGATAGGATCTTGTTGTTAATAACATCTCAATGTTCATGATCAGGAAACCACGATCATCTATTAACCAACAAGCTAGTATTACAAAGAGGCTTTACCAGGGACTCTAATTTAGTTTACAAATCACACAAGTATTAATGTTTCCGGTTAATACTATTATAGCATGAATGTAAAAAAATTATCATAAACACAAAGATATAATAATAACTCATTTTATTATTGCCTCTAGGGCATATCTCCAACACCTCCAGCAGTGGTCCCCATTGGTGAGACAGCGTGACCGGGCGTTCCTTGACGACACTCTCCGGGCCCTGAAGACGGCGGCGATCCCTTTCTCGGCTCCGGCAGCTTCATGAGTTTGGCGGCATGAGTGTTGATCCTTGTTTTCCCTCTTGGGCTGTGTTGTGTTGTGGCCCCAGCAGATGCTCGAACATTTTTCTTTCTGTTTTGGCTTTGGCCGGTCCTTTGGCTTGTTGGTACGTTGTTTCTGGATTTGGCTTTATTTATAAAGCGGGGCGAAAGCCTGTTTCGAGATATTTTATCTAGATATAAGTGACTAATATATAACTATATACGAATATCTAAACAAATGAAAGTCATTTATTTTCAAACAAAGGAAGTATATATTTGATTTTTGGTGTCCTTGTATATGTGCTGGGATATCGAACAAGCACAATGGGGCGCTAGCTACAGGCAGCTCTTAATCTTGCATGTACATATCTATTGTTGCTGATTTTGGTCTTTCTGAAAAAGCTTCAAATAATTCAGACAAAATACCTACTTCTTTTGATCCAAATTAATGAGTTCAATTTTGTCTAGATATATATCCATTTAGTCTAAATACTTAACTAGATACGTAAAAATCTAGACAAAGTTGAGTTTAATGTGGATAAGAGGGTAGTACATGTAGTAACGTACATGGTCAAACACGCGTTCTTTTCCCCAGGCGCGAGGAAAGGCGATCTTGCCCGAGGGCACATCCTTCCGACGCCGGTCTCCGGCGGTGACATGGATATACCCCACGGGTACATGATATTGGTATAACTGGTCCAGCCCAAGGAAGGTCCATGTAAGGATATGTAGCCCATGAAGACTTCGGGTGGCCCAAGCCCGTGACGGCTTCGACTCCTTGGAGAACAAGTCTAGATTAGATAGAATTTCAAAGGGCACCAACCCTAATTTGTAAGCGACTCGACCTTACCCGGGACCTGCATATCTATATAAAGGTCAGGAGGGTACGGCGAGAAGGATCTCTCTCAACACCCGCATACGCACCTCACGCCAGATTGCATCTGCGCACCCCTATAATTTTCGGTTCCGCCATAATCAAGAGCAGACAAGCATGAGTAGGATTTTCCCTCCGGAGGCCTGAACCTGGGTAAACCTCGTCTCCTTGTGTTGCTTGTCTGTTAACCGTTCCGCGACTTCCAGCATCTTCATGTTCTCCAAAAATCAAGTCCATAACAATGGGCATTGACAAGATCGAACCTTGTCAGGCGGCTCCCCTACCGACGACCTAGGTCATCGGCGGTGAGAGGGCCATCGGATCCACGCGTGTGGATAGTTTTAGGCCAAAGTAGATTTGTTTTAGATCGTTCATCGTCTTGGTTTCGGGACGACGATGATGGCGCTGGATATTTTTTCTTTAGATCCTTCTAGAATGGATTTAGATACCAGTCTATTTAAGCAAGGATGGTGCAATGGTGACACCATCTTTGTGGTGGATGTGTGTTCTCATGCTCCACCGTTGCGGCGACGTTTGCTCCAGCCCTGAACATGGTTGAACAAGCTCCTTCCTGAGATAGTACATACGGAGTAATACTGTAGAAGTTATTTTGCATATTTATTTTCTAAGTAAATACGACGTGACACGGGAAACATAGAAGTTGGTAGTGCGTAGAGTTAGGCCTACCATGCGGCGAGTGCTTACCGTGGTGCAGCGTGAATGTGGCCAACTTGAGAAGATTATTGCGAAATGTTGAGTCGAGATGGGAGTCATGTAGTTCAAGTAACGCTGCTGTTATACGCCCATGTTGGCTTGCGGCTACACCCGCTCTCTATTTTTCTTTTTTGAAAATTTCACAATTTATTAATAATCATCAACAACGATACAAGATCTAGAAATAATAAAAATTATTAATACGTCAGTAAACCATCTAGCGACAGGGACGAAGGCAGGATCTGAGTTTAAGGGGACAAAATGTGCATGTCATTTGTTTGAGGAGGACTGAGCTTACTAAACTACCACACGTAACAACCAGCCATGACTAGTATTCCTAAAAAAACCTTAGGGGGCATCTCCTCTGCTCGTCCATCCTTGTCTTCGTCCCTGTCTAGCGACGACTACAAACACTGTCATGAGTTGAAGGCATGTCGTCATACTTGTCCCTCCATCACCGGAACCAAGCAAAACTTGTTGTAGTAGAGCTTAGTGTAGAAGGAAAACGAAAATTCATCGTGCTAAGGCTCCAAAGAGCATCACACAAGAGCAGCAACCATCATCAATAATGACAATCATATATTGGAAGAATCTGACCTGAAACCACATGAACGAACACGAAAACAACTGGATCAAAGAAGATCCGCCAGACACATGACTCCACGCGCCCTTCGTTAGCACTAGAACATCACCGGAGAGAGGATATGGATATTATTCTAACTTCGGGATGTATTCATCGCCTCACCACCCGAAAAATACACGAGAAAATAGTCTAAACAAATAACAATAAACCCTCTTGTCGAAGAGTAGCCATGGTTCGCCACACCTCTAAGACCCCAAAGCCACCGGAGAAGGAGCAGACTAGTGGCGTTTCTGCCCGCTCACATACTGGTTTGGTTCCATCTCACCCGGCTCGTCTGATTTGCCATGGCGCACTCCATCTGACTTATAGCCGCAACTTACCCGTGAGCTTTCATGCTTGTGTTTGTGCTAGTGCACGTATCGGTTGTTGCCATGTACGCGAAGATGTAAACATGGATGGCCTACACGCGCATCGCAAACCATGGAGGGGCAGCAGCCGCTTGCCCCTCTCTTCACGCCTATATAAGAGGGAGGGGAGGGCAGCCCTGGCCGCCGGCTCCTCCCTCTGTCTCATAGTGCTTAGAAAAGTTTTGCTAAATTTTCACCATACTTCTGCCACCGTGTCGTCGTGCTGTCAGGATTGATCTCATCCACCTCTCCCTCGTTTGCTGGATAAAGTTGGACGAGAAGACATCAAGCCGCATGTGTGCATAACTCGGACGTACCGTTCATGCAGTGCTTGGATTGAGTCGGATCGGAACACGAAGAATACGACTACATCATCCCATGATATCTCGACAATTAACACACGTGTTCTACAAGGGTATATAGATTTAATCCACCTTGTTATTTGCATCGTCTAGAATAGATATGGATCTTGTTTTCTCTCTCGTAGGAAAATTTTGATTTTTATGTTGTGAATCCCATCATGTAGTCCAAAGGAACGGAGAGATTTGGGAGTCTAAGTTTAAGAGTTACAAAATATATGTTCATTTGGCAAGTGGCTATTTAAACTTCTTAACTATGAGGGTGTGTGTGGAAATAGTTGTTACATAATAAATATTTTCATACTAAAACTCTATCTAAAGTTTCAGGACGAAGCACAACCAACTGACTCTCCCTTTTAGAAGGGATTAACGAATGTTAAAGTGGAGTTCTTATAGAGAGTATCATTCCAAACTGGCAATGGAATGAATACTCGGATACTTGGCTAGGAGATACGATGTGGGACCCGGTATCACATCCAGCAGCACTTTTCCCACCGAACCATGCCTCTCCTCTTGCAAACTGTTGGAAAGAAACAATATTATAATCGGTTATTAGCAACTTGGTGGTGTGTCTAGAGCAAGACTCAGTATAAGGAATCTTTTGCTTAGACTCAGCTAGTCCAGCGTTTAGACACACGTCTAAGACTCCTTAGACTCAGTAAATTTGCAACGCTGCACATGCTCTTAGAATCGTATGGTTCAACAACTCATGCAAGTGGAGTTATCTGACCATTAAGAAACTTTAAATGGAAGCTAACTACTTTGGGATGTTCATGGTTAGATCTATGTATCTTTATTTGGTAAATGGTAATACGATGTTTCTTCATAAATATATTTGGAAAATTAAGATACTACTTAAAAATAGAATTTTTTATGTAGTTCTTGCACCATCAAGTTATTCTATCTAAAGATAATCTAGCCAAACAGAATTGGCAAGGTTGTAAGAAATTTTATTGTTTCATCTTTTTTTCTGCCCTTTTGTGAAAGTTTTCTGGAGAATTGTGTATTTCACTTTTAGTATCCGACCAACAATTGATCTTGCAAATATTTTCAGAAATTGGTTAATTGCGGTACACAATAAAGATAAAACTCACATCCTAGTGGGCGTATGCGCTTTACATGGGCTATATGGCATGTTAACAAATCGAGTTATCCCTCCTTTTTGCAGGTTATCCCCTTGCCTGCTCTCTAGATCCGTACGTGGTACTCTCTCCAGCCGATGGAGCGGCACCAGGACAAGACGATTGAAAATGGTAGCATGGGATTTCTATAGCCAAATACGATTGGCGTTTTGATAGATGGCTAACATGTTGATCTAAAGGGGATTCGTGTTACTTCATTTCTTTAGATGGACGATCTATGTGCAAGGGAGAAATATCTTAGATGGTGTTGTAACCCTGCATGAAACGATTCATGAACTACACTCAAAAAAATTAAATGGGTGTATTGTTTAAGATCGATTTTGAGAAGGCATATAATAAAATTCATTGGTCTTTCCTACAGCAAACACTCCGTATGAAAGGCTTTTCTGAAGAGTGGTGTTCTCTCATACGGTCTATTGTGACTGGGGGTAGTGTTGCCATTAATGTCAATGATGACATAGGAAAATACTTCCAGACCAAAAAAGGGCTGCGACAAGAGGATCCATTATCGCCTATACTATTTAATATAGTGGCAGATATGCTGGCTATCCTTATTGAGAGAGCGAAGGCTGATGGCCAAATTGAAGGATTGGTTCCACATCTTGTTGATGGTGGTCTATCTATTCTTCAATATGCCGATGATACAATACTATTTATGGAACATGATCTGGAGAAAGACAAGAACCTGAAACTAATACTTTCAGCATTTGAGCAGCTTTCTGGATTGAAAATAAACTTCCATAAGAGTGATTTGTATTGTTTTGGAGAGGCTAAAGACGAGGCTCACCTGTATGCCGATTTTTTTGGCTGTGGTCACGGGCAATTTCCAATCAATTATCTGGGAATACCGATTCATTATCGGCGTCTTACGATTGCTGAATGGAAACTCGTTGAGAAAAGACTTCAGAAACGTCTAAATAGTTGGAAGGATAAATTGCTATCCCTTGGTGGAAGACTGGTCCTCATTAATTCAGTACTTACCAACATGGTACTGTATATGATATCATTCTTCCAGTTACCAAAAGGAGTCTTGTCAAAACTGGACTATTTCCGTTCAAGATTCTTTTGGCAAGGGGATAGTGAGAAAAAAAATATCGACTGGTCAAATGGAATATTGTTTGCCGATCCAAACAATATGGTGGATTGGGCATACATGATTTAAAAGTTAAAAACACCGCATTATTGGGTAAATGGTTATTCAAACTTCTTAGCAAAGAAGGGGTCTGGCAAACTATTCTATGGAGGAAATATGTTGGCTCAAAAGCGGTGTCTACACTGGTTTGGAAACCAGGTGATTCACACTTTTGGGCTGGACTTATGGCTTCCAAAACGCAATTCTTCCGGTTTGGCACTTTTAATATTAAGGATGGTTCACAGATTAGGTTCTAGAAAGATAAATGGCTTGGCCAAACTTCTCTCCGTGAACAATATCCAGCTCTATATTCGATTGTTAGACACAAAAGGGATACTCTCGCTGAGGTAATGGAAACTAATCCCCCTAATGTGTCTTTCAGACTAAGTCTCTTAGGTCCTAGACTGGTGTCATGGAATAATCTCTTAGTAAGATTATCCAGGATACAACTATCTGAGGGTATGGATGAATTTAAATGGAAACTTTTACATAGTGGAAATTTTTCTGTTGATTCATTTTATAGAGCTTTGATCCAACCTAA
Source organism: Avena sativa (assembly GCA_916181665.1). Lineage (NCBI taxonomy): Eukaryota > Viridiplantae > Streptophyta > Magnoliopsida > Poales > Poaceae > Avena > Avena sativa. The sequence goes on along the minus strand of OV702284.1, from coordinate 259,783,801 downwards.
TATTCCAGTCGATGACAATAGTAAAATTTGGAAGTTGAGGATACCCCTTAAAACGAAGATATTCGCTTGGTATCTCAGTAAGAGGGTGATTCTCATAAAAGATAATCTTGTTAGGAGGAATTGGCATGGTAGCAATGAATGTGTATATTGTCATCATAATGAGACAATACGTCATTTATTCTTTTATTGTAAATTTGCTCGTGTTATATGGTCAATCATCCAAATAGCCTCTGGTTTATCTCCTCCTCGATCGGTAGTCAATGTTTTTGGCAACGGGATGAATGGGATTGAGGATAAATATGAGACTTTATTTAGGGTGGGAGCGCTTGCCATTATTTGGTCGCTTTGGCTATGTAGAAATGACAAGATTTTTAATAATGTTGTATCTTCTCCATTGCAGGTTATCTATCGGGCCACGGCTGTCCTCCGATCATAGACTTCTCTACAACGTATGGAGTTCCGCGACTTGTTGCGGAGGGTTGTAGGCGGTTGGAAGATACAGCGCGAGATGTCTTCTCTCGGCATGGATGGCAGCAACCGCTGCGAATAGATCTTCCTTAGATAATTGGGAGAACTATGCTTTCATTTATATTCTTTTGTATTCCAGATTTTCTTGTTTTCGACCGAGATTGTGGTTGTTTGGCTATGTGCATCCTAGCTATGCAGAGGCCGGGTGTAGACTTACTGTTGAGTAATAAAGTGTCCATTTCCGAAACAAAAAAAATGTGTCAACTCTTTGTGACCCGTGAGTTGTAATATCTTGTAAAACTTTACCAATAGAAAAACAAAAAGGCCATATGCATCAATTCATGCAGTGGCATGGTTCTCCCCTTTTTAGGAAAAAAGAGGGAAACTGAGAAATAAGCTAGAAATTCTCTTATAAAGCAAAACATCCGGGCATTAACATGGTGGAGCATTGTTGGGTTGCGAAGTGTAAGAGTTGGATCTTCGTAATTGTACAAAAGACTCGTCTAGCCATTACATCTTCATAACTTTTCCAATATATCATTACGACTAATCTATTAGATCTTCTTATAAGTAGAATACAATTTCTAAACAATTTTTATATTTGATCTTTCCTTAATGGCACTAGAAAACCTAATCCATCAGTACACCTATAAATTTAAGTTTCAGACATATATGGTATGTTCATACACAACCATCGCATTTGCGAGGCCACCTAGCTAGTTAGAGAGAAAAATGATAAAATTATGAACTACAAAAACATGGTGATCATTTCAGACTATTCTTAATTTTGTGTGCCCATTGCAAAATAACCTGTACTCCTATTTGTGGTAGTGCAGAAACGAACTATGGCAACCTGAAGCATGGGTCGATGGCCCGCTAGAACTGTAGGGCATGGTTGCACTTGCACACATACCCAAACATACCATACCATATCTTATCTTCCTTAATGAGTAATCCTGGCAGCACATTGAATATGACACTGGTAGTTTAGTTGTATAAGGTTGGCCGAATGCAACAAGGGTGAAGGACTAGTATACGGCAGGACCCCATCCCCAGGAGAATGTTTCAGTGGGCTCAAAGGAATGGAAGTACTGTCTCTTTTTTATTTTGGCGAAAACGGTACTAATACCATTAGACAGATGTAAATTAACAAAGAGCTCACTTTTTTATGCCAGGATGCAAGGCGTGCAAGATGATATGAGGAGTGGCTGAGTGCACCTACTGGTTTAGAAAAATGCCATGGTTCGTACAAATGAACACGATGGCCTAACATATGATAATAGTTTTGGAAGAGAGAGGGAGAGTTAGAGACAATGAGAGAGAGAGAGAGAGGTGCTTGTGATACATACATATTCTCTCTTTCTCGGTTCTTCTCCTTTTCTCCTCCTGGCAGGCTCGCACTAGTGCTTTTCATGGCTGGGAGATTCTTGGTTTCAGCATGATGGCGAGATACGACATCTCAGACTCTCGGAGCTAGCCTGCGTGCTACAAGAAAAGAACACGAAAGGGGCAAGGGGGGATAGATTTGTCTGACAGGTAGGCAGGCAAAAAAGAAGTTCACACAAATATTAATATATTACTCCTCGAAGACAACAATGAAAAATTACATATTAGACTAGTCACAATGGGAAGTATCATATAGTAGTATCATGCATATGATACTAGTATATGATACCACCTCCACAATGGATAGTATCATGTAGTAGTACCATAGTCTTAGTGTATTTATTGTTTTGTAGAATCTCAATGCAAAATTGTGTACAAGATTCATTTGAGATTAGTTTTTCTAGTACTACGTGCTATGATACGGTATCTACCTATGATACCAACACAACCTCTTTCATCATTAATTAGGATGCCACGTCAGAATTTTGCCAACATGGCATGCATGATACTACCTATGATACCCCCATTGGGGCTAGTCTTAGAGCAAGAACAATAGAGTCGCTAGTTGCTGGCTATATGTCTCATGCCAAGTCATCTACAGCCATCATAAATATGTACTAGTACAATAGTCTAGCTATTAGGTTGGCTTTAGTAAATATTTAAATATTTAATTACTCTATCGTTATGATTACATGCAAGACTCAGCCAACTTGTAATCAATGCATGAGCTGGTGCAAGAGCCAGCGGGCAGGCTGCATGTCCTTGTTTCTTGTGCTTCCGTCGACGACTAATGAAGCATCCGCTCCATTCTCTCTCCTCTTTTCTCTCTCTTCCAACTAGGATTTTGCTGACGTGGATTTGCTTATAGCCTGCTGATCAGGACCTATTGTACTTGCTCTTACATGTTCTAAAAGGCCCTGGTTTGATCACGAATCACTATGTTAATGAGCCAGCCATGAAATTAGTTAACCCTCTCTAAGCATTTGAGCTCCAAACAAAACTACTACTTGAACATCAACTTGATACTTGGACGCCAACCATGCTCCGCTCTCATGAGCTCATGACTGGCGGCCGGCATAAGAATGTGAACCCCAGTAAGAAATGAAGTTCAATTGCATGAAGAGTTGAAGACAAATAGAAGCTATATTTCACTAGTTCACCACTCCTTACTTAATCTGTGTACTCAGCTTGTTAGCCCCCCAAGTCGATCACCAGTTCACCACACACATGGACAAACACAAAGAAAAATTTAAAAGGAACAAGAAAAACCAAAGGCAACCAAAGAGAGATCAAATGCCATATGTAACACTAATCACCACCACCGCTTATTAACTCCTTGTCTCTATCTCTACCATCTCCACATGCTGACAACCGCGCGTGCATGAGCCATGCATGCATGTACGGCGGCGCCACGCGCGCAGCTGGGCTAGCCTGGCACCAACCTACCAAGAAGCACCGCCACCGCCGCCGTCATTGCTGCTGCCATTCCCGATCATGCCGTTATTCCAGAATCCCAGGGTCTCATGACCACCGCTGCCGCCGCCACCGCCTTGGTCCTTGCTATGCTCAAACTGATCGCCGCCACCGCCGCTTGCACCGCCTCCAGCAGCGCTCACGCCTGGCTTCAAGTCTTCGAAGGGGAAAAGCAACCTGCCTGCTCCGCTCTCCTGCGCCCCCTGCAGCCCAGTGCCATATCCCCCGGCGCCGCCACCTCCTCCCGTGTCCAGCGAGAACCCGAGCATGTTCTGAACCTGCTGCTGGTGTTGCTGCTGTTGCTGCTGATGCTGCTGCTGGTGGTGTTGCTGGTGTGGCGGCGGCATGCGAAACTCGCCAAGCGCGAACCCCGCGGCAGCGTACTCCGGAGGCATCCCTAGCTGCACCTGCGGCATCGGCACGTAGCAGCCTGTGCTCCTCAGCAGCTCCATCGCCGAGAACGCGCCCATGCCCCTGCCACCCGTGCCGTTGGCCGTCATGGCACCTCCCGGGTTGCAGACGTTGCTGCTCTCCAGGCTAGGGAACGCGGCGAACTCCGACGGGTGCAGGACGCGGCCGTGGTGGTGCGGGAACGCCAGGTTGAGGTCGTGCGCGCCCTCGTGCATCAGCTTCGGGTTCTTGGCCGCCAGACCAACGGGAACCGTACCGGACGCCGCCGCGGAGGTAGAGGCGGCAGCGGCCGCTGCGGACGAAACCACCGCGGAGGACGATCGCTTGTTCTTCCGCGAGCCGCCGCCGACCGGGACGTTCCGGAGGGAGCCTCCCTCGGTCCAGTAGCGGCGGCACGTCTTGCAGAAGTAGCGCGGCTGCTGGAGGCTGTAGTTGTTGTAGTAGCAGAACTTGGTGTTGGTGGAGTTGCACCTCGGGCAGTTGATTGCCTTCTCCTTCTGCGGCCGCGCCTTCCGCTCCGTGGATCCCGCCCCGGCAGCCGCGGCGCCCGCTGCTGCTGCCGGCGGATTGGGACCGGGAGCTCTCTGGGCTTCGGCACCAGATGGCGGAGCCGGCGGTGGATTCTGATTCGCATTAGGATTTTGGTTTCCAGCAGCCATGATCATCCCCTCCATGGGCTTCACGAGCCCTAGCCCCTGGTGATGGACACATGTTAATAGATTCACACAAAGCCAAAATCAACGAATGTTAATGTAGAAAGAGCTATAAGAAACCAAGAATATGGTGTATGGATGGATGAGGGGAGGGGGCAGTGTGAGAGCCTGATGTGTGAGGATTCTTATGGTGCAACAAAGAACCAAGCAAATGGATACAAAGTGAGATTAAAGGGTTGGGAAAAGGGGAATGGAAAAGGTGAAAAAAAGCAAAGGAAAAGATGAGAGAGAAACATACCACCACACAAAACACAACTTTGTTTGTAGGGTTGTGCTTGTGGCTTGGCAGTACTGCTGCTACATCATCCAAGACATGGCTAGTCTTTTGATGCAAGGTGCTGGGGGAGAAAGAAAGAGGGGGGGAAAGCTAAGAGAAAAGAGAGATGAAAAGGATGAGAGGAAAGGATAAGAAAGAAAGGGAGGAAAAAAGAAAAGAGGTCCGTGCGCGTGTGTGCTCCTTTCGAGGATTAAAAGCGGATACAGGGGGAGAATTAAAGACCCCCCAAGGCCCTGAGCTCGAAGCCAACGGAGAAGACAACACAGAGACAGAAAGAGAGATGGCCATACATGCATAGATCTACATCCCATGAACAAAAGGTTCGCTATGGCAGTTCCCAAGATCGCCATATATATCCCATCAAGGAAAGCGAGCGCAAAGATCAAGAGCACGCGAAAGGAGAAAGAATCGACATAGAAAGAACACGGCATATATCAAGATCTGCAAGAGCAGAAGCCAGGCCGTGGAGAGAGATCTTGCATGCGTACATGGCCCTAGATGTTGAAGCAGTTCCGTTTTGGGGGAGTGTCATGTAGTATGAAGATCATCTTACCTGGTGCCACTGGGCCGCATCCATGCAAGGATCGATCTCAATTTGCTGCTCCCCAACGAAAAATCCTCGCCTGCCGCGCTACGAACAGGAGGAGGAGGAGGAGGGATTGGAAACTCGGAGCGGAGCGAGGGGAGGACGAGGAGCAGGTGCTGCTAGATGTCTCGAGCAGACGGAAGAGAGAGAGGAAGGAATGTCTTGTGGATGACCGTAGTGGAATTGCTCCCCCTTCTCTCTCCTCCATATGTCATGAGATAGTGGGATTCTTTTTCTCAGTAGTATATTTTTTATGTCTCCAGAGACAGCAGGAGGACTGGAGGAGGAAGAGGGAGGGAAATTGCTGCGCTAGCTCGGTATAGCTAGCATGTTTTTTTGCCTTCCGCTGCCTGCCTGCTGCCTGCGGGTCGCCAAGATTTGTCCGCGTAAGCTTCCAAGTGTGTTTTGTGTTGTTGCGAGTTTTGGGCCGTTCGTAGGGGACTTTGGAAAGAAACTAGTAGTCAACCCAAAGGGGAGAGCAGCTCTGCGCAGCTCTGATCATCAGAGTGATGGTCCATGGGCAGGGCCACGCACGTGCATGCAACCAAACCAGGGTGTTTCTAGTGTTTAGCACTGAGTATGAGCAGCGTAGATACTGATGAGCGGACAGAGCAGCTTCGAAGCCAGCGACAGTCTGGATCACAACTGCTTCGCGTCTTAAATACGACAAGATCATTAACGTGTCAAACAGTACCTCGATCAGTCCCAGTTCTAGTTCGTTTGCTAAATTCTTGATCAAATTTTTAGAATTTGGCAAATAAAGTACAAGAGTGAGACTTTGATGGAATTCCACTTGTATTCCTACGTATCATCGGTTTCCTGCAATCTACTCCCTCCGTTTCAAAATATAAGATGTTTTAGCTTTGTGAAGCAAATATATCTAGACTTATTTTAGTGTATAGATTCATTCAAGTTTGGAGTGAATCTACACACTAAAATAAATCTAGATTCATTTTCTTTACAAACCTAAAACATCTTATATTTTCAAACGGAGGAAGTACTATTCTATGGGCAATAATATTAGAGCTACGAAATATTTGTTACGGAAAGCATTTACGGACTGAGATGAAACCACCGGGTTGGTTTAAATTTGTTGTCTTCCGTGAAAATAGGATTGCTCTCTCCATTTAATCCCGTAGCTTGATTCCGTAAGGATTTAGTCCGTAAGCGTAGCATTACTCATGTGAAGTGGTTATTGCTAGTGCATTTAACCTTTTTATTTTTTTCTTGATACATCCTATGTACTATTACATATGTTTCAAAATATAACACATTTTGACAGGGTTACTATAATATGCTGAAATAAATAGAAAGATGAACTATAGATATCTAAGAACAATCTGTGGATATTGCCTTTATAGTAGATCACGGTCTTTATATTCATATAACCATAACCACACCCTCCAATCCAGTTTGTAATGCATGTACGTAGTTAAAAAAAACTTTGGCCATCAATTTAGTCACTGTCTTAGGGGGACAATGTGGAGCGTCACTGTCCCCCCCCCCCCCCCCCTAATTAGTTGGGACAAGCCCTCCAACACTACCGGCCTAACCTCAAGCTTCATCCTTCATAGGACATCGTCCTCATGTCGCATTATCTCCTTTGCATTTCCTCCTATGATCACCCGGTCCCATCTAAGTATTATGGGACTTCTTTAATTCTTTTTAGTAAATCAATGGGTGTTTTTCCAACAAAGGCTATGGGAAAATAAAGCGATAATTGATACTATGAGTACTACTTCTTGCACCCCTTCTTCACGCATCATGGCCCTTCACATAGCTTTGCCTTTTCCCGGTCAGTGGTGATGGCTCGTCGCCCTCCGTCTGCATCGGTGCCTGCCCTCCGCCTGCTACGCCACATCCTCCTCGTCATCATCCTACACCCAAAGCGATACCTCCTCCTCGTCGCCCTCGGCCTACGGTGGTGTGCCACCCCCGCCATCGTTCTCCTCTTCATGTCCATCTCCTTCTCATCGGTGCATTCCTCATCAGAGTCGTGCTTCGGTCTCCTCTGTTCCTTCCTTGAATTCAACGAATTCTAGATCATCAGAGATGGAAGTCGTCGAGTGTTCATTTTCAGGTTCGTCTGGTGAAAGGATACAGATGCCGCCTAGAGGGGGGTGAATAGGCGGTTAAAAACTTTTCCGAAGATTGCTCAACAAAGGCGTAATTAAACTAGTGTTTATTTTGTCAAGCACAAAACCTAGAGAAACTAGGGTTCACCTATGTGCACCAACAACTTATGCTAAGCAATACAAGCAACAATGTGATAGCAAGATATAGATTACTTCAAACACGAAGGCTATCACAATGTAAAGTGCATAAGTAAAGAGCTCGGGTATAGAGATAACCGAGGCCCGCAGGGACGACGATATTTTACCGAGTTCCTCCCAACATGGAGTACGTCTCGTTTGGAGAGGGGGTGGTATCAAACCACCAACGCCACAAAAGGCCTCCCTTATTCTCCTGTGAATCTCACCCCAACGGGGTCGATCCACGCTTACACTATCGGTGCACTTGTCGGTGGCAATCTGGAACCTCTCACAAGGTTGGGGCACTTCTCCACAAATCAATTGGAGGCTCCTAACCAACAAACTTGGGGAAAGCTCCACAACCTAATTAGAGGCCCCAAGTAATCCAAGAACCTGCAAGACCACCAAACCGTCTAGGGTTCCAAAAACCCAAGAGTAAAAAGCTTCTCACCTTTCACTCAATCGAATCCTCACCGAGAACTCAAACCTATGCACCAAATGCAATGGCAAGAACACAAGAAGTGCTCAAATCCTTCTCTCCCAAATTCCACGAAAGCTACAAAATCTTGTGGGGGAATAAGATAGGAAGAACAATGGGGGAATTCACAAAAGACTCCAAGATCTAGATCCCAATAAGTTCCCCTCACTTAGAGGAGAGATTGATAGGTGGGATTGTAGATCTATATCTCCTCTTTCAATTCCCTAAAGTATATGCAAGAATCAAGGGAGGGATTGAAGGGGGGCAAGCTCAGGAGGGTCAAGAATGGAGGAGAAAGCTTGTAAAACTCGAGCCGTGTCCATTGGGGAAGAAGGGCCCTTTTTATAGGCCCACAGATTTCTGACCGTTTTCTACCCGTTGGGGACCTGTCAGACCGGAGACTCCGGTGTGCAGACCGGAGACTCTGGTCTACACCGGAGATTCCGGACAAACCTCCGGACCACTTATCAGACTATCCCAGCGCCTTTGGGAACCAAGTGGACCGGAGACTCTGCTCTAGCCACACCAGAGACTCCGGTCTGAGGCATGGACCGGAGACTCCGGTCAGTCTACGGACCTTCCTCCGGACCACCCATCAGACTGTCCCAGGCTGAATTCTGGAGCCCCCTCCGGGGACTCCTGGGGAAACTCCGGACCGCACCGAAGACTCTGGTCCACGCAGACCGGAGACTCCGGTCTGGACCAAATAAGAGGCAAACTTCAAATGGCGATATATAGAGTTTAGAAACTCCGATTGACCCAAAACCAATATTGGATACCACCAAGAGAGAATATTTCATGTATTATAATGTGATATACCTCTCTTGGTGAGAAACCGGAAAACTTCAAAGATCAAAAACGCAATATGATATAAAAGGGAAATCCGTTTTTGATGAACTAGAGCTTGTTATGAATATTACCACAAGCTCTAGAACATCACATGGATAAGATCCAAATAACAACCAAGAAAGGATGATGCTAAGTATGCAAAGGTTTCAGATCTGTCTGAAAGATATGATCGATTTACTCACTTAAGAGCCCTCTTGATAGTACGATTATCTATCGTATAAACAGGTCTCCCCAACTAACACCATGAGACTGGTAAGAAGGAAACCCTATCAATATCATACCTTTGCCTTGCGCATATTCGACTTGATCTTGATGTAGACGATCTTGTCCTTCTCAAGATGGAATACCTTTCTTGATTGCTCTCGCACACACTTGCTTGATGAAGACTGGCAAGTTACTCCCCCATACGACATGGGGAAACCTTTACTTTGACCTTGTCTACATCGATCCATGATCACCAAGGATGGCAAGCTTCAAGCATGATATCTTCTAGATATGGCACATCTTTAGCTTGAACAACATTACTTCTAACACCATTTGGATTATGTCTTGAAGTTACATATGATGAACTCTACCTTCTTCTTCAAGACACCCTTGCAAAAGGCTCAACTGTCACATGACCAATCTGTGGATCACTCTTTGAACACCTTGGTCACCACTTGATCCTCTTCACTTTCTTCTTCTCCAAACCTTGAATCCAACATATGGTTCAAGCATTGCCTATGGACAATTCCTACAAGTACAACTTGATACAAGCATTAGTCCATAGATATTGTCATTAATTACCAAAACCACACATGGGGACCCACATGTTCTTTCAAATGGGGTAGGGACTGTCAGGCGGCGACAAAGTTAAGTCCTAGGATTCCAAGCTCTGACGAATCCTGCAAGAGAGAGAAAAGGTCGATCTGTACAACGACTATGGAGAATTGACATAGCAGAAATCCAGATACAGACGATCTTTATAGGCAGTAGCTAGAAAGACATAGAGGCGGTGCGGTGACCCAGCATACCACTGCATGTGTAGTACACTATAGTCATTGACATGATATCCACAGAACACCGTTCCGTAAATATCACATCCCTTAGAGTGATACAACAGAAACATTGCGGGTCCATATTACAGAAGTACACACATTATTATTATTACAATACCGGAAGTTCAAGACTTCCAAAAGATCCAACTTACAAACCAAAATATAAAGTGTTCAGCGGAATTTAAAAGTAGCAACTCCGACTAGGAGTTGAGCTCAACAACTTATTCTATAGAGTTCATGCTGCTCGGCTCCGTTAGTTACTACTAACTAGGTACTTAGTTGGACTCATTCTCATCGACACCGTAGCGGATCTCGTAATCCACTCCTTTAACTCCTCCGGACAGATCAGGTTCCTCGTAGAACACATCTTCTTGGCATTCGGCTGCATACATTGGCACGTCTTAGGGATCCTCAGAGTCTAAGCAAGGGATCAAAGGAAAGAATGAGTAACAGCGTTACCCAATAAGTTCATTATATGCAAGGTGGGAAGTTTGATGCTCTAACTACCACCTCGGATTATAAATCATTGGCACTATGCAATTTTTGTAAATCTTTCTTCAAATATTGATTTTATTCTGAAATCAACTATGACAATCATCCTTCACAAGTTGACCAGAACTTTCATGGAATTCCTTTCCTGCCCGTTCGTAGCTCCTTCCCGAAACAGGGAGTAACAAGTTACAGTTATTACACTCTGCAGAGGTGCATTACTTTACCCATGAGAGATCAACTCCTTGTTGCACAACCGAGCATACTTTCCCGTCCACAATTCCATGATGTGGGGCCCAGTAGTTTGTCCAAGCCAATCAATGCCCCCTTCGTGACCCCGCATGCCTCGGTGTTCACCATGCCCATATAATGAATTACGACAATGGTTTGTACAAACCGTTAGATGCCAGAACTATCGTGGGACGATGAGGGTTCCCACCCATATGTTGCATATCCTCTATAAATTACCAATTAATATGCACGCTTCGAGGATAACAGCCACGACCTGCACATCCGGCTTCATGCGAGAGGAAGAATATACAGCTGACTTCTCTATCCCATTCCAAATCTCATGGCTAACGCGTAATATACGGTGCTAGAATCACTAATGTCAGGGGTTATTAAGTCCCTACTTGATCATCATTGTTGCAATTAGAACTCTAAGTTCTATTGCTCCATTATATCATCACTTAGGATGATATCTATGATTTCTTTATTTGTGAAAATAATATTTTCTTTCTTTTATAGCATATATGATAACACACAATTTGCAAATACTTTGATAAAGACTCTTCAAAGGACATGAGCAAGTGATGAACTTGCCTTGTGATGGCAAGGTAGTCAAGTCCGATGCTTGCACTAGACCTTGAGCTTCTAGTTCTACAAAAACATCATTATTGCCCGGTAAGGACAATATTTAAAGAAGCAAAATGATTATGCAAGTAATGTAATGCATTATTTATTTTTATATGCATTTTCCCCCAAAAGTTCCTTTTTAGTAATAAAGGATTTATAAATATTACTTTTTAATATTTATAACATATATTGAATTATTTTATTTTATTTCCTTTTTATTTGACTTTTATTGATTTAATAATCCTTTTAAGAATTATCAATTATACATTAAAATTGTTATTAAATATTTATTTAGTATTTTTCAAAAATACTATAATATTAATATACAATGAAAGTGATTTTTATTTATTTTTATCATATTTCAATAATTTTGTAAAATTCCATAAGGAATATATAAATTACAAAATTCTTATAAAATTTTAAATGTCTAAAACTTTATATTTCATTTTATTTGAATAGTATGGGTTATTGTGAATCCACAAGTATTTTATTTATAAATTTTGGACTTTTATTTTATTTTCTAGAATTTTATTAAGTCCAGGGGTATTTTGGTCTTTTCCTTTTTATTAAAACAGGCCTGAAAGAATTTCTAGGCTAGTTATACTTATTGGGCCATAGTGTCCCATTAGTCCTAGACAAAAGGACCACCCCGAATGGTTTTGGCCCAGCTCGGCCCACTCCTCACTGCCTCTCTCTCTCCCTCGAGTTCATCCTCTCCTCCTCTGACCCAGACCCTGTGGCCAGCGATGCCACCACCGGCGATTCCCGCCGCCGTCGGCCGTTCTGGTCGCCGTCGTGGTGCAATTGGGGGTTGTCGACAATGCTCTTTCATTCTATCCAATTGGATTCAAGCCTGGGGCTTTCTTGCGATGGATCGATGCCGTCCCGAACCCTAGGGTTTGGGGATTGGCATGGATTTAAGTGTTGTCATGGCCGTCGTGCGTCGAGGTGATGCTCTGCACCTCCAGGCGTGATCAGGGTCGCTGCCGAGGCGCCGTGTGGGTTATAGCGCCCCCTCTGGGGTGCTCCCCGTGCCGCAATGGTCGTCGGCCCCTCAGCTTCCTCTTCTATTCTTCAGCGAGGACCTACGGTGAGTTTGATTCCTCTCCCCTGGTGCTCTCTGTGTTTGCCGGTTCAATGCTAGACGCTCGCAGTGTTCTCTCTGGCTACTGTCTGATTCAGATTAAGATGATCATCCATTTAGGGTTCCTGCTATGTGCTTATTCATGTACTGGATGAATTGATTCATGTTTGGATGGTTTGTACACATGCTAAATGCTTATTGGCCTGAGGCTTATTGCTTAAAATGATCTATGATGTTTCTGGTGGCTTACTAGATGATTTGATGCTTGGATTGCATCAGATTCAGATGATATAGTTACTTGGGAATCATGCTTAATTAAGTCAGTGATTTGATATGTTTTCACTGTCGTCTCTAGGTTTATGATTATGATTATGACATGAGAAAATCATTGTCCTAGTGTTGTGGCTTAGAACTAGTGTATGGTTTGAGATCATCAAACAGTGAAGTGTATCATAGGAATATCCTAGTTATGATTCTTGTGTTAACAGGAAAATGATTAGTTAAGTTGATTGTTTGAATTAGTGATGATTAAATGTCTATCCTGATTCATAATGGATTGTTCTTGTGACACCATCATGTATGGCACACAAGTTTGATTCTAAACCATGGATTTGGTTAGTTTATGCTTAAGACAATCTTGGCTTTGAAAGATAATTAGAGATGCTCTTATCTGAATTCCCTGAGACCAATGATGTTGGTCTGAGGCTTAGGGATTCAAATCTTATCTTATTGGTTCATCTAGATAGTCCTGGTAGTGATACCAGCTATTCTTTATTGAATCAAAGCTTGGAAAAAATGATAGTGAGCTGATCATTCTATGGATCCAAAGATTTGTTTCTAAGGTGCTACCTTTCCTTTAGGGATGTGCCTAGGAATAGATCATAGATAAATTTAGGCTTGATTTGTAATATATAGCCTAATCCAGAGCAATGATGTTGCTCTGAGCTCTAACTAGATCCAAGTACTTTGTTGTTTGCCTTTAGAGTTTAAAAGAAATCCCTATGATGGATTCACCCCACTTGGGTGCTTTCTGAGGGTTTGTTTTATGAAACAACACATGCTTCTCTCTGAATAAGATGATTAGATCATGTGAAGGTTTTATGAAACTTACCACAAAATCTGATGGTGGTGTAGTAAGTTGGTGATGATGATCTTGATCTGGTTTTGCTGGACTCCTGTGCTTGCTCTTGAGCTAGCCTGCTCCTCCTAGCTCCTGGGCTTGATCTTGCTGTCCACCTGATCCATCCCCCTCCTTATGTCGCCATCCTGGTGATGTTTGGTTGATCCTTAGTTGGTGTGGTTGCTAGTGGGGCTTGGTTTAGCTGCTGTCTACACTGGTTGTTCTTGTGTGCTGTGCAGTGGGATGATGCACTAGTGCCTCCCACGGTTGTGCTTGTGGTTTTATGAGATTGGGCTGTTCTGTGAGGTTGACAACACACCACATGCATGCTGGTGTGTGTCCTGCCTGTGTGCTTGCTATGAACTTGTGGATATGTTCAGAATTTTGAACCTACTCTTACCAGGTTACTTTCACCTGGCTGGTGAATTTTCCCCTCTTGGCTATCATTTGACTTCTGGCTTTGAATTTATGAAAGATGGATTCTTTCATATTGGTGAAACTTGCCCCTTTTATAAATTTCTCAATGATGAATTTGTCAAGTGCATTTCACTGACATATCAGAGAGAAATAATACTAACACTAACCCTCTTTTGTTTTTATTTAGTCTTTGTTTTACAGGTACAAATATAAAGATGAAGATTTAGTCTACGTTTAGTTATAGGATAGTTATAAAATGATCCAATGTAATTTTCTTATTCTTTTGTAATTTTCTTTTATTATTTTTTAATTTTATTTTCTTCAATTGTAATAAAGATTATATTATTAATAAAGAATATTCTTATTCTTTATTCTGTTGTAAATTTTGAAGTTTGAAAATGGTTTTGGTAAGTTACATTCTTTGTAACTTGTTTATATATTGATAATATGAAATAAGTTTCATATTCATTATTGTTTTTCTTTGGATAGAATTTAAATGGTAATATTTATCTCTTAATTAAATTAAGATTCAAACTTATATCTAATTCATTTGAATTATAATTCAAACACTCAAGTTTTAAAATTCAAACTCATTTCAAAACACATAACTCCTTAAAAATCATCTCAAAGTTTAAAACAATCATCCTTTAAGACTAAACCTAATCTCAAAGTATGAAAGAAACATTGATCACTTAAGATTTTTATTTGGCGAAAATTTTACCCACATTTTCACAAATGAATGCATGCAACATTCCATATTCCTAAATCTACCCTTCGTTAGTTCCTAAATGCTGGGATGTTACATGCGGCGATGTAAAATCCATCACAAACCAGCATGCTTCCAGCTTCCACTTTTGAAGTTAATAGAAATATTTATGAACACTTCAGTTCACTTTACAAACATGCATCCACAAAAGAGCGTAGCCGTGGATGTCCTATCTGACACGGATTTATTAAGATGACTGTTTTCAATTGCATTCAACCGTGGGACATATCATTGTTGTTCCCGATTGGGGTATCCTTAGGTTCAATGTGTACCGGTGGGGGTGTTGCGACCCACAAACATGCCCTAGTTACCATGCTTCAGTTGATCTCGCGATCATGTAGATTGTGTGTTAATATCATTGGTGTTTTTCAGTTTTAGACATGCACTAAGAAAATATATTAGCAGAGTGCAAAGGCTGTTTTAGACTCAATTTTGTTGTTTCTTCGCAACATAAGTATATATATAATTGTCAAGGTTAAACATATAGAAATCCAGGTATAAAAAATTATGTATTTTGTAATCAAGGAGCTAAACAGGAGGAGTTACTTTTGCATAATACAGTAAACAAATAAATAGACATTTTTATGAGGATAAAAATAATTGAATTGAATTTCCTTAACTATGCATATTGAGAATACATGTCAAACATACAACTATAAAATGAATTGGATTTGCCTTAAACGTGCATATAATGAATACATGTCAGACTTACACCTTTAAAGTTTTAACTATGTCTAAAACAACACAGAAAAGAGGTTATAGACATAAAAATCATAAAAAGGAAAAATAAATAAGTACTTACATTTTGATATGCTATGATACTGATACTCTGAACTGTAATACACCTTTCCAATTATGGTGATTTTAGTTTTGGACCAACTATGTTCTCTTGTTGCTAAGCATGGACTTGATTTATATAAATATGGACCACATTAGGAAGTTATTGTTTTACTATATTCCATTGTTATAATACAATTTGTACGTACATGTATTTCTTTTTTCTTATGGTATGAGTGCAAAGATTCTATTCAGATAAATAATGTGTCCCAAATGTTTGGTATTCATACACTTCTACTAGCTGATGCTAACAAATGAACTCTTCTACACACAAGTATAGACTACAAAATGGTAGATATTTGTGTTTATTTCACACTCTAAGCATGTATAAGCTATTGTTTTGCTGCTTTGCTCAAGCTTTACAACCAGTAAAGTTCAATGGAACCACCTTTTTAAGATGGAGAATGGATTATATGTGTATATATACAAGTATGGATTCAGTCTGAGAAGTCTATTTATGTGCTAAATTGCGTTTAAAAACACCACACGGATTGCCTTGCCGGACCATGTTGCACTCGATGGTATGTCGTGTCAAAATTTCACTTCTCCACTTTCTATGGTCTTTGCAACATAATAAGTGACGTCTAATTGAATAACTTAAAATGGCTGCAAAAAAAATTTGGCTACTGAATTTCAGGCCAAGGCTTATATTGTGTAATTCGGTTCTAAAAATTGCATGTGAAGAAAGTGCTCAGGTAACGCAAATTAGCTACATGTTAGTACTCTTGCAGATAATAATGCAAGATTAATGTGTCCATAGTTTGACAAATATTGCACTTTCCAAACATATTGAATGTTGTATTGAGGAAAGATGTATTTCAAAAACATTTTGTGGACAGTGCCTACAATGTGAGGAGTATGTTTCCATGTCTAATAGATCGGTCATGAATTTGATATCAAATAAAATTTATTTTAGGCATTTGCCGATCAATTTGATTTTGACAGAAGTCTCTAAACACTCCATATTTTGATTTTTAGATGAGACTATCAGTTGAAGCTATGAGCTATTATGTACCAACTGCAGTTTTCTCCATTTTTTATCAACAAGGAGCATTTAGTTTTTTCTGTTTCTCACGCACTTTGTAAGATCACTTTTCAGATGTATTTACCTATGAGTATTTAATTAGTAGGGGAGTCATTCAATTCAAGAAACAAGCTTATTACATTGCAATTTAATATTGATATATGTAGCTATCTAGAAATCATAAAAAATGGTGTTTACCTATGTGTCATGATCCTTCAAATTGTAAATAAAAATCTCTTTATGTGTTTTTGTTATTCATATAAAGCTAAGATGATTGGATATAAAACAAGGTAATTGCATTGTGTATATATTGCCTATTTATTTGAGAGTAACAATCATAAGGAAAGGGTGGAAAGTATCTACAAATAGAAAAATATGAATAATGGTTATTACATTGCATGTAGATTTGACGAATGTAAGACAAAGTGGTCTGTGCTAGATATCCAATTCTAATCCTCTCTCTGGTTTGTCCTTTTCTCTGTAATCTCTAAGAAAGCTAATAGTGTTCGCTCCCAATATCTACAAATAGAAAAATTGCTTCGAGAACACCTGCCCATTTAACCTAAACGAAAAATATAAGACCCTGTTTAAAACGAAGGAAAACATATGTATTTTAGAGGGTATATGAATCCTATAGGAAATGCTCCTGTGCTGACATTGGGAACAAATAAGGCCTTCTTTGATTCTCAGGGTAGGAAACACAAAGGGATAGGAATTGTATAGGATTGAGTTGCCCTGTCCAATGGAATCCTACATACATAGGAAATTTTGGCAGGATTTTTCCATGAGGTCTGACCTCATGTTAAGTTTCCTCTGAAAATACACTACCCAATTCCTATGGGAAAAAATTCTGCAGGATACAATCCTATAAATCAAACACTATCTAAAGGAAAAAAAATCCATAGGGTCTAAATCCTATAGAATTCCTGGGACAATCCTATGAATCAAATGAGGCCTAAACATGACCTTTAAATTCCTTTAAAACTCCTATGTATTTCGGAGGGTATGTATTTTATAGGAATTTTGGTGGAAAACTATCACACAAACTCATGATTCTGTTTCTTTTGCTTCTAAAATTACCGTATGCTCCACCCCCTGCGTGTGACATCCAAATGACGGTTTTGGGGTCTGTTTAGTTCAAAGAACTTTTAGAAAGAATAAATCCTCCAAAATTCCTATGATTTGCTTTATACACTACAACTTCGTACGATTTTTAGTGAGAGGCCATACCTCTTAAAAAATTACCTACATGTTAATGAAAACTCTAACATATTCAATACCTATAAGAAAGCATTCTCTTATTTTCTAGTGGTGCAACCAACTATTTCTTTTATGGATGCTTTGTTGATTCCTGTAGAATTCTAGGTGTCATGGCATTCTTTTGCTGCATTATTCATAATATAATTGTGTGTTCTCTAAATCATGTGAATCAAAGAGTAAGCTTTCCTATATTTTTTTCCTGAAGGAATTCATGATACACGACACCTCAAATTCTATTTTACTTATTTCTATGTTTTAAGTTTTTTTCTTTCCAAACGGGACTAAAGCGTGCCGTCTTCAATATGGCTAAACACACCTGCAAATTCACCCCGTCTATCACATAAGGCCAAAACACAATATAGGCAATGAGGCGAAGCGTGCATATCCACCTAGTATGGTGTATTTCTATAGGATTTCAACGCACATGAGTTATGTAATTTGTGTCCTTGGATAATGCAATTCCGGATGCCTTTTAGTAATAACGGTCCCAATCCCATGGAGAGGAGGGTTGTGCAAGGCTTGGCGAGACAAAATAAAAGCTAGTAATTCCTATGGATATAGGACATGCCTTTGGAGCATCACCGACGCGAAACATTTGATAAACAAAATGCTAAAAGATTAGTTCCTACTAGTTTTTATTATGCCATCTTTCTTGTTTGGTCGGCTTAATTTATAAAATGAACAAAGCCTTTTCTTTTGCGAACGTTCATATAAAATTCCTCACCGATGCCCTAAGGGCATGTTTGATTCGCATGATAGGAAAAATGCATTAATAGGAAACGTGTAGAATTAGAATTCCCTGTCCGGTTGAATCCTTTAGGATTTGGAGCCTACAGGAAATTTTCTTGAATGAGTGTTTGAATCACAGGAAAGACAAAGGAATTGTAACATTAGGTTTAGGTGGATGAAAATTTTCCTAAAAAATATAGTGCAATAAATTCTATGGGAATTTTTCCTATAGTTCTAATCCTACAAATCAAACGATGTACAAAGGAAAAATTCTTAAGGATTAAAATCCACTAGATTTTCTATGAAATTTCTTTGAATCAAACAAGCCCTAGCTCTTCACTGGATAGGAGTTTTGAAAACATGGAAGGTAACAAAATGTCGCATTAACCCGTTTGATCCAAAATTTCCCCGGGTGATTGGTTTGGTGATTTGGTCCCACTATAATAACTCTTGAAAAAGGAAGATCGTATACTACTTATTTGTTTACTCAAAAAGAAGAACTGTTATATGCGCGGGCCACGTGAGTGGCACTATGGGGGAGCTAGGATGCATTGCATGTTACTACGGAAATGCATGCCACGTACGTACGGTGTCTAGTGTCTATTGTTAGGTGGGGCCGGGACGCACATAGGATTAGGCAGGCCATCAGGGTGGCTCGGCTCAGTGGGGGTTGGAAGGAAGCCCGAGGCCGAGGGGATGGCATGTCAAAAGGAAGACGTGTGCGATGGCAGTGACAACCGACAATGGATTGACATTGCTACGTGACAGGGCGTGGGAATAATAAACGAACCAGAGGTGCAAGTAATCATTTGGGAAGGGCGTTTTTTGCGGAGAAACTGGGTTATTTTTCCCGCGACAACATTGTTGGTCGGTTTAGAATTTGAGGGTACATATCCAACGGAACGTGAAACAGGTTTGGTTCGTGGCTCGAGCGTCGCACGGCAAGCAGCCAACGCTAGCTGGGTCCCATTGTGGCAAAATTTACCCACATTTCGCACGCACGCAGCGGTTCAGAAGGAGCCAGGCGGCTGGTTCGCGGGGGAGGAACGCGCGGCGCGGGCTGCGTCGGCCGGTGGTGGCGGCCAAGGACTCCGGACGCAAACGCAAACGCAAAGCAAACCAACAACCACCCGGGCGCGGTGGGAAATCGCACTCATCACTGAGATCACGAATCGGGGAGGCGCGGGGCCCTACCGGCTCCGACAAGGGGTAAAGCGGCCGCGCACGCCTGTGCGCTGTGTGGCCGCCCACCGCAGCCGGCCGGGCCCCTCCTCGCCCCGCTAGTGCGCGCGGATGGGGCGGGAACTGCTCTGCTCGCTCGCTCGCTCCTGCCGCTCTGCACGCACGCCTCCTGCCCGCTGCCCCTGCCCCTGCCGCTGCCGCCGAACCAACGGTACCGAGTCGATGGATGCGCCTGCCTGCGCGAGTGGGGGCGCAGGCCGGATGGAGGGATGGGTGCGCGCCATTATTGCCTGCCGGCCGAGGTGCCAAGTTGCCAGCGGCGGTCAATCGAAATTCCTCGGCCGTGTCCCCATTTACCCACCACAAGCGAGCAAGCTACTACCACCGGCCAATGCCGATCGGGCGACCTCTGCGCCGCGCACGGCAGCTACGCCCGTACCTAGTCCGACGACGGCATGCATCTTCCTCCTTTACTCGACCAGTCGATCTGGGCTGCTGCTGCCGCTGCTTTCCTCCGAAAGCTGAAGAAAGCTAGTAGTACGAGTCTGTTTTGGCTTCGCTGGGTAACAACAATATTTTTGGGGAAAGGTGAAACATGAAGAACACGGATAGAGACGCAGAAAGAAACCGAGCTTTTCATTGATCATCTCGATCGGTTTCTTGCTTGCCCTTTTTATCTCCTTTCTTCCTGTCTCTTCTGCCAACTCCTCGCTTGTGATCCATCGATCACTCGCGCGCGGCCGTGGGAGCCTTTTGCACCGGCACACTTTCAATTCGTCGGTTACGTTTTCAGCTTTCAGGTTCGCTAGACAAAAGAAAGTTACTAATAGTATAGATCAAAGAAATTAGCAAGTACGATCGAGGGATCAGCCGCTAATGATCAAAAGCCACTTTACCCAGCCAAAAAGCCAGAAGAAAAGAAGAAACCACTTTTTTCGAACGATCAAAAGACGTCCCCTAAATGTCTAACCAGGTAGGTTTAATTAGTCGCAAAGGTGGTGACAGAGTATGCGCGCGGGGAATAAAGTCGATTATTACGCGGTTGCTTTGAGGGGATATAGATAGATAATATATTGTAAACCCCTCACGTATCATGACTAGCTTGTCCAGTTTTATCTACGCAGCTCGTCGTCCACGCTCGTGCCATAGGATATATATATATTTGTTAGGCCGATTAAGCCTTCATTACCCTTGCATGATCGGTTGAAAATCCCTCTACGTGGCCGTGTGTATAAATAAAGCCTGTATTCGAAACGCGAATAACTTTTGCTCGACTTGTTAATGATTTTTTCTGCTGCACAAGTCGCACACCGAGATCTCTTCTCTGGTCTCGCTAGATCTCTGCTGCCCGTGCTCGCAAGTCACCCCAGCCTCGCCATTTCATCATGGTGCTGGGCGGTGAAAATTGGGATGCACGCGCGTGACCTGATGTAATGCGTTCCTGTGAATTTTCTCGGCAGGTTTGTGGCGCACTGCATCTAGCTGCCACAAATTGTAATGATGCTTTCTACTACTCCCTCCGTTTTAAAATATAAAATATTTTAGATTTTTCTTAAAACATATATATATATATAGACTGTTTTAGGTTTACTTATTTTGCTTCGAACATATGCACTAAAAAAACGTGTGTATTATTTTAAAATAAACCTTATATTTTGAAACGCAGCCCTATATGTGCTGCTGCAACACTGGTGTACCGACGACTGACGACTAGTGACACTGAATTATGACCCGGAGCATGCACCGTTGCCTGCAAGATGGCAGGATGATGGATGCACCGCCGCTCACATGTTTCCGGCCGGGAATAAAGGGAGAGCAGGCAGAGGCAGGGGCATGCATGCACTGACTTCCACTATGCATGCCGAGACAGATCGAGAGAGACATCTATCTTTACGAATTTAATGGAGCTGCCCCTCGATCGTCTCGCTATCGCTAGCTAGGACGGCCTGCTCGTAGCCTCCCTCCGTTCGCGCGCCCTTCCGTCCTCCGGCTATCATCGCGCCGCCGACCGCAAATGAACTTAGGTAGACTATAGGTGTTGCTCTGTCAGCCGACCCGGCACCGGTCTACACTGGTCAGCAATGGAGTAGCTCGCATGCGTGCCACTGTGTAGTTTTCTCAGGTGCATGTGATGCACCACTCATTTATCAAATGTAAACACGGGCCGCATGCTATGCTATGGTTTGACAGTTCAGCTACTTTTTATTAGGACATCTTCACAGTCACGATCTAAAAGGTCTGCGCGTGTTCGAAACTGTCCGCGCAACAGACGAGACGTGCGCGGCGCCCCAGCGGGGAGACCTATCCAGCATGCATCTAATGTGGGGCTCGGCTGCGTCGGTCCGGACGCGCGCGGACAGCACGGACGTCGTGCCCGCGCGTGCCACTGGCCCACCCGCCAGCCACACGTGTCATTGATTTCGGACGCGGTTAGCAGCACCGATTTAGACGCAACCACGGCAGCGATTCAGAGACGTTGTGCGGAAGGTTGACCGGCAACAGCCTGCGTCATCAATGGCGACGCGACGGCACGCTGACCCACTGGGCGCCGCATGTGTTCCCGCGCTGGCATTGATGGCGAAGGAGCTGGAAGCTACGCGTATTCGCGGGCGAAGGGGCTATTTAACTCTGCGCCCGTCGGTGTCGCACTCCACACCTCTCGCCATCGCAAACCCTAGCCGCCACCACCACCACTGCCAACGATGAAAACGCCATCGTGGCTGAAGAAGGGGAGGGGCAAGAACGACCACGAGGTGTCTAGCTCTAGCAGCCAGCGCCCCTGGATGCCGGCCTTCCTCCGTGACACGTCCCTGCCGCCTCCGCCGTGGCCGAAGGATTTCCGGGGCCGCCGCGTGGAGGCTCGCCCACCATCGGCTCCGGAGGGAGGACGCCGCGACCACTAATACCTCCGCATCGCGGAGTGCGAGCGCCGCTGGAAGGAGGGACGGGGCATCCAGCACAACGACGTGTCGCTCCCCACCGGCTGGCACCTCAACCGGGGCCGTGTCCCGGTGCCGCCCGTGCCCAAGGAGGGCAAATGGCTGTAGGAGGAGATCCGCCACCGGATCAGGGGGCCTTCCGCCGGTCCACCGCTACGACCCTGCCTACCAAAGCATAGCCTACTAGAAGCGGTGGCTCGCCTGGGAGCACAAGGTGCGCCGTGCTACCACCATCCGTCGTGACCTGCAGCCAGAGGAGGTCTACGACGTACCCGACATTGACTCGGACGACGAGGGCGCCGTCAACAACTCCGACGCCGAGCTCGGAAGCGAGGACGATAATGACGAGGACGGCGACAACGACATCATCGTCAAGCAGGAGGCGGTGGACGACGTCGCCGCCAACCTGCCCCCAGAGTACCGCGAGGTATTGGCGCGGAGCTACGACGAGGACGCCTTCACCGAGCAGGCCATTGCGGCCAGCGCGCAGGAGGAGGAGGCCTAGTGGCGCGGCTGCGAGGAGGCCCTTGCGCTCACCCGCATGGTGGCTGAGACGAACGCCCAACTGCCACCACCAGCGCCGCTGCCGGTTTGGGCGCCTTCGATCGCGCCGAAGGTGGGGATGGAGCTGGCGCACCTCCGGCAGTGGGATCTGTGGCCTATGCGGGCGATCAACCCGCCTGCGCCTGCTCCCGCTCCGGCCCTGCCGCCGCCCAACCTCTGGACGCCATCGGAGTACATCGACCTCGACCCATAAATGGACGAGGCGGCACCGGCGCGGCAAAGATCGGTAGCTAGGGCTAGTAGTTTAGATTATGTTTTTTATATTTTGAATGTAAATTGAGCTTTGACAGTTTTTCACGCGAGTTCTTTGTGTTTGAATCTAAAATTTTTTTGCCTCGCCCAGCGCGGACAAATGGATCGCGCCGCTGGGCGCGGCTGGCCGGACAGGCCGGACCCCTTACCCATACTGATCGCGGCCCGACCCAAACGAACATAAACGAACTGTTTGGGGTGACAGTTTGGGTCGGCCCGGTGGAGATTGCCTTAGAGCATCTCCACCGCGTACAGTACTATCTGGTCTGAACCGGTCCGACCAGATAGGATAGCGCCTTGCACATGTTGCATGGACCTACGTGTCTGACGTGATTCATCCGTTCATTACATTTGGGCTATAGTTGCATCGGTGTGGACAGTGCCTGGACCACGAGTGTGTCCAGGCATAGGCCGATGGATTCTTGTATAAGTGAGACATTAATTCGGTAATCCTATTCATTAGATTGATAGCAAGTTATATCCAGATCTAAGTCTGATTTAACTAAACTACGACAACTTCTCCTGCTAGCCGCGCCTTATCCTAGCCACAACTGTGACCTAAGGGACCAACTGCGCCGAAGCGACCACCCCAACGGCTCTTACAACGTTTCCAGGGCGCGTTGCCTCATGTACTTGAAGGCCCGCTCGTGCAGCTCCCTCATCTCCCTCCCATCATCGGCGGCCGGGCGGGCGGCCTACATCCCCTCCATTTCTGTTACCCAATCGTCTTCATCAAGGTTGTGGTGTTGTGACTGTTGTCACAGTGAGGTGACTTCAGATTGATTTATATATTTTCTTTATGAGATATTGTTTGAATAATAATAAAAAGTATTGTGTGTATCTTTTTAATGCATACGCAGGGTTGGCTGGGTTTAGGGTTTCGATACATGGACATTTGGAATGAGGAGGAGGCCATTTCGAAAAATAAGCAAGTTGTGTTTTACCATATCCAGCCAGTGTCCAGGTAGTAGGAGTAGTAGTACCACTTTCTGAGTAGTTATGAGTTATGACTCGACTTAGCTTGTGGTTTGTAACCTAGTGGCCAAGTCAACCTGTATATGGAGGCATTCTCAGCGGGCCAGATAGTTTTGGAATTTGCTATGGTGTGGAAATTGAATGGACCACATGACCAGCTAATAAGCCCCCCACCGCCCTTTCCCGATAGGTGAATTTGTCCAAACACATAGATCTCACTTAACACTATACTAGCTTCTTGTCATTTTTGTCTTTGGTCGGTGTGTTCGCTCTTTGGGTTTTTGGTAATATAGCAATCTTGAACAGATATAGCAGCGCAAGCATGATCTATCGACCACACCAATATAAATCTAGAACAACCTGGAACGTGACTGCAGTTGTGGAAAAACCAGTCCATGACGTGTCCGTGTGACGCCAATTGTATGCGGCTACGGTGACCATTTTCTTCACCGCGCGCGGCTGAAGTTTCTGCGAAGAAATCTGGCCGGGACCCAGGTGTTGTCTAATCCCCTGGCACTTGGACGTGGACTGCACGCTTCGTCCCCACTGTAGTAGTGGATGTTCGCGTCACCCAGAATCCAACACCTTTCAACTTAGGCAGCCCAACTACTGTCACTTTCACCTCGTATACTAGTAGTACTGTAGAATATTAGTACTACTCTCAAATACCATGATTCTGCTGCATGTTACATACTGTAGTACGGAGTACTAGTTAAATACAATTCGATACCATTACATATACGCTAGTGTTTGTTTTGTTTTTTGGTGTCATCGCTGTCAGATCATTCGTCTTCCTTTTGTTTTCTCTCACGGAATTGTTTCTTGCTGTTTGGAATCTTGCAAGGATAAGCATGACGAGTTAACTGATGGGGAAAGAAATTATAGGATCCTGTCGAGCGGAGCAAGTGGGAGAACCGGAGAAGTGGCAAGAAGACAAGGGCAGTTTTCTTTTGTCCTAGCTGGGAAAATACTGGTTGGTCAAACGTGATGGTCGGGCTCCAAGTCAAGCATGGTCCACACTTGGTCAATAATTTTTCAACCAAAAATTGCGTAAGCTAATATTTTCGGATTTGCTAGTTCTCAGCAGCATCAACGATTGATACGGCATGGAAGCGCCCAGGTCAAATCAAATCCCCTACATATCTCACCAAACACGCATACTCTCCACTGTGTACGTACGTATGTGGTCCATCATTACAAGTACCGTGCTACTTTTAATCAACTCCTGTAGCAACATTCTGTCGAGTGAGGGGTATAGTTTACGGATGCAATTACGACCACTTGAGTAGACGCGAGTGCTGGCTAATCTAACACTCACCGGGACTTCGAGATATATATATCCACGTGTAGGTCATGTTTCTTGCCTCGTAAAATCGTCATATTATCCACGAGGATACAAGGAAAGTATACATGCGTTGCATTACGGAAATCAACATGAACAAACAAGTAACACCCCCGTAATGACAGACAAACGACACTACTACTCCCTCCGTCCAAGAATAGTTGTCTTACGTTTTTCAAATTTTAAATAAATCTATATACTAAATAGTGTTTGGATTCATTTAAATTTTAAAAAATCTAAGACATTTATTTTAAGACGGGGAGTACTAAACTTGCGGTGTGTGCAAAGGCGCAGCCAAAGGAGACAAAACAAAACAACTATCGCCATCGCCCGGTGTAGGCATCAACCCCAAATCTCAGTGGACGAGTGGGCCCACCCGCCGTGAGGCAGCTACCTGGCTGGCTGGCTGGCCTGTTCGTCTTGGTCAGTTCCACACCCGAATGATCACCCTAAACAGCAGCCTGAACGCATCTTAATCATGTTCAGACAGGCGCGACAGCCAAAAGGCAGATAAGCGTACGCTAAAAGCATACTGTTGCCCACACATACTAGCTAGGCCAGATTAGTGAGACGTGATTAGCGGGTACAGTAGTACGGGGTGCAAGGTGATGGCTAGAGGAGAGGAAGGAATTGAGGAGGTCAACGACACTGATGTGGACATGGTTGTAGTAGGTCGCGGCTTCAGCTACAGCGTGGCGTGGAGGCCTTTAATAATCGGCTTCTTTTTCTGGCTCCGGGGTCCCATATGCATCATGCAAGATGCTTCGATTAATTTTGGTTCCACCAAGTGACTGTGTCAACTAATCATGGCTGGAGTCAAGGGTTTTCTCGCGCTCCGCTTTATAAATAAAGCACAATCTAAATACATAACCGGACATACAACCATCACGGCCAAGGCTAAAACGTAAAAACGTAAAGAAAAATATTCACACAAGCGCTGGGCTACAGCACATCACCGCCCAAGAGGAAAAACAAAAAAGGTGGTACGAGAAGGAGGAGGCCGGCGCCCCTCATGAAGACACAGGGGGCGGGGGTCGCAGAGGTCGGTGCCGAGAAGGGGATCGCCACCATCCTCAAAGCCCGGAGAGAGGCCTCGGACATTGCCCGGTCACGCTGCCGCACCAAGAGAGACCACTGCTATAAGAAGGCAAACAAAGCGAAAATAGAGTCAGACGCTCGGGAAGGGAAAACCCGCTCGATCACCATCTTATTGCATACACTCCACATGGTCCATGAAAGGGCCGCAAAGAGGAGCCAAAAGATCCGGCGTCCCCCCCGGTCTTGTTGGCCTGGGTCTGCAGGAACTCCCCCAGTTCCTGCGCCTGCCAAGCCGGACCCAGAGCCTCACGAACAAAACTCCACAAAAACTGCGCCGCCGTGCAAGAGAACATAATATGGGTACAGGTCTCCGGCGTACCACATAGGGGGCACCGGCCATCACCGCCGTTACGTTTAGAGACCTCCACCCCCGAGGGTAAGCGGTCGCGGAGCAGCTGCCAAACGAAGATGTGAATACTAAGGGGCATGTGAGCTTTCCAAAGGGGGCCGTCCACCGAAGCTCAGGGCCCTGAAATAGGGCCCTATACGCCGATCTCACCGAGAACTCTCCAGAGGGGAGGAGCTGCCAGGAAGCCGCGTCCTGCTCCTCGGAGAGAGATGAGGGGAGGGACTCCATCAGGACTTGGAACTCGTTAGTTTCCACCTCATTGAAGGTCCGGTGGAATAGAAGGTTCTAATGGTCTTCCCGGAAGTTCTCAGCCACGAGCGCAGACGGATGGTGAACAGCACAGGGAACCGCACCCCCAACGGAACAGGAAGGATCCATGGGTCGAGCCAAAAGCGGACCCCCCGGCCATTCCCAGCCAGGAAGGAAATGCCCAGGCCAATGTAGTGCTTAATGTCCTGGATCGATCTCCAGAACTGAGACCCCTCCCGCCTCTCGCATGCCAAAAGGGGCCGGCCTCGGAGGTACTTGGCTTTGATAAGTTGAAGCCAAAGACGCCTGTCGTCCTTCAGAACGTGCCAGACCCACTTCAACATCAAAGCCACATTAAAGCGGCGCGAGTCCAAGATACCTATGCCCCCAAGACATTTGGGGGCGTAAACGTCCGCCCACTTAACCATATGGTATCTCTGGTGGCCGTCCCTTGCCGCCTAAAAGAACCTAGACAAGTCCTTAGCAAAGTCGGCATGGGTTCCCTATGGGAGCAAGTATAGCCCCATCTGATACATGGGTAGGCTCGAAAGACAAGAGTTGATCAGGACCGTTTTGCTTCCCTTCGACGTGAGTCGCGCTCGCCAGGGATCAGCTCTAGAGCGCACTCTCGTGACTAGGGGGCAAGGTCCTTGATCAAAACCCTCGTGTCTCGAATGGGCATCCCCAGGTAGGTAATGGGGAAATCAGCCAAATTGCAGTTGAGGTTGTCGGCAATATGCTGCCGATTGATGTCATCGAATCCTAGCACCATGACTTCGCTCTTGTCGAAGTTGTTCTTGATTCCAGACATGGCCTCGAAGCATAGCAGTAGGGATTTCAGGTTCCTGATGTCTAAGTCCGAGCCCTGCACCATGATCATGGTGTCATCCACATACTACAGATGAGAAATACCCCCTCCTGGGATCAGATGCCCTACCACACCAGTGATGTGGCCAACGAGTTTGGCTCTATCCAAAATCTCTGCCAGGGCATCTACCGCGGAGTTAAAGAGGAGGGGGGAGATCGGGTCCCCTTGTCTAACCCCGTAGGAAGGGCTAAAGTAGGGGCCAATTTCCCCATTGATGTTGATCGCCGCCCTACCACTCATCACAAATTGCATGATCCAGCAAATCATGCGATCGTCGAACCCCCTTCTCTCTAGAACTAGCCTCAGGAAAGCCCAGTCCAGACGGTCGTAGGCTTTCTAGAAGTCCAGTTTGAGGAACACCCCTTTCTGATGGCGTGACTTGACCTCATGTATAATCTCATGGATGGCAAGGACGTCATCATGAATGAGGCGACCCTTCAGGAAAGCGAACTAGAGAGGATGCGTGAGCCTCTCAAGAACCGAGGCAAGACGGAGGGCACATACCTTCGCAAAAAGATGTTGGATGACATTAATTACTGTGATTGGGCGGAATTGGCGGATATCTGTGGCCCCAACTACCTTGGGTATCAGAGTGATCACACCAAAGTTCAGACGAGCCATCACCTGGGTTCCGGTGTAGAACTCCTGGAATATCAAGATGATCACCGGCTGTAACTGATCCCAGAACGTCTGAAGAAAACTTACTGGCAGGCCATCTGGCCCCGGGGATGACCCCGTCTTCATGTACTTCAAGGCCGAAGACACATCCTCTGTGAGAAACGGTCGGGTGAGGTCCACGTTCTCAGCCGGGGTGACCAACGCTCCTGCCGACTAGAAGTCCGGCGCAAGCGAGATGCCAGAGGGGGGAACCGCCGAGAAGTGGGACTTGTAGAAACCATAAATATGGGAGGAGAGTGCCTGCGGGGATTCCAACATAGCATCCCCCTCCCAAATGCAAGGGATCGAGCACTTCCTCCTCCGCCCATTCGCGAAAGCGTGAAAGTAGGCCGTGTTCGACTCCCCCTGGAGAGTCCATTTTTGGTGGCTCCGTTGTCACCAGGACGCCTCCTCGCCCCTGTAGATCTCCATAATGGAGGTCTCTAGGGAATACCTACGAGACAAGGCCTCCGCCGAGAGGCCATGTAGGTCAGACTCCCGGTCTAGAGCCTGAATCTCCTGGAGGATGGACTCCTTCTGGGTCCTAAGCTCTGCCCCCAAGTTGGCCCCCCACCCCCTCATGAATTGACGGGATACCTTGGCACAGTGGTGCCATATATCAACCACGAAATATACACGAGGGGAGAGGCAGCCGCGGCTATCCGCTGGCCCGAACTGCCTCCACGAAGCCTTGTTTCTGTAGCCAGAAGGCCTCAAAGTGGAAGCGGTTCAGATGAGGTGGGATGCTTCCTCCAGAGGATAGGAGGAGGGGGTGTGATCAGAGCCAATCCGGGTGACAACCCGCAGAGAACACAGAGGGAACATCAACTCCCAGTCGACAGACACAAAGACATAGTCGAGGACACCGCGAATCGGGGCAAGCTGGTTATTGTTCCACGTATATCTAGCCCCTACCAGCGCAATCTCACGAAGAGCGAGCTCCGCGATGCAGTCATTAAACATACGCATCCTAGGGAGGTCCATGCGGCCGAGCTCTTATCCTCATCCGAGCGGGTCAGGTTGAAATCACCGGCAACCACCACCAGGATCTCAGCCCGTTCCACTTTCAGCTTAATCTCGAGCAGGAACTCGGCGGACCTCCTATAGTCCATGGGGCCATAAACAATGATCATTTACCATTTGAAACGAGATTGTCTATGGGTGAGAGACATGCTCACAAAGAACTCCCCGCGGTCCATATCATCCACCTCAAAGGTATCCTCCTTGACCCCAAGGAGGATGCCCCCAGAGTGGCCAATAGCAGGAAGCCAGGTCCAACAGAACTTGTAGCGACTAAGACCCTCAAGCTCAGAAATGGAGAAGTCCTAGCGAATCGTCTCCTGAAGGCCAACAATATCCTGCGCTTCCAAGCGAATGTATTCCTTGATCTGGCGGCGACGACCCTCATGCCCAAACCCTCGGATGTTCAAAATGAACACCCAGAAGGCCCGGAGGAGATCCATAGGGGCTCTCCAACCTCGAGTGTCCCCTTAGCGGGGACCGAGAGGGAACGACATGTCCGGGAGTGGGACGCAGCAGCCTTGGGAGGTCTCCCCCGTGGCCTACCCCAAGGGGTAAGCTCCAAGGACACCTCCCGCTCATCAGGCGCAGGGGGGATCCTCACTGGGGCCAGGTCCATCAGACCTAGCCTCAGCAAGGATCTAGGAGCGTTCCCGTTCCTGGGCATCACGTGCCCGGGCAGCCGCGATCGCGCCCGCATACCCCTCCCCTGCCTTAATGGCAGCGAGCTGCTCAATCCGGGGCCCCTTCTCGCCACGGAACATGATGCCACAATCATCAGCCACCTCGCCCAGGTGGGCCAACGACTGTTGGAGATATGCCCTAGAGGCAATAATAAATATAGTTATTATTATATCTTTGTGTTTATGATAAATTTTTATATTCATGCTATAATAGTATTAACAAGGAAACATTAATACTTGTGTGAATTGTAAACTTAAATTGAAGTCCCTAGTATAGCCTCTATACTTCACTAGCTTGTTGGTTGATTAAATGATTGTGGTTTCCATATCATGAACATTGAGATGTTATCAACAACAAGATCATATCGTTAGGAGAATGATATGGTGGACATACTCCTATTGATAAGCGTAGCATAAAGATCAAGTCATTTAAATAGTTCAATTGCTATATGCTTTCTGATACATAGTAACCTAATTCCTTCGACCATGAGATCATGCATATCACCTTTACCGGATGGATGCTTTGATAACATCAAACACCACACCGTAACTGGGTGGCTATAAAGGTGGCATTAAGTGTTCCGAAAGTATTGGTTGAAACACATGGATCAAGAGTGGGATTTGTCCATCCACATGACGGATAGATATACTCTGGGCCCTCTCGGTGGAATGTCATCCAATTAGCTTGCAAGAATGTGACTTGGTCACAAGGGATCACATATCACGGGAATGAGAAAAGAGTACTTATCAGTAACGAGGTTGAACTAGGTATGCAGAGATACCGACGATCATAACCTCGGATAAGTAACATATCGTGAGACAAAGGGAAATTGGTATCGTATGTAAGAGGTTCATTCGATCGCAAAGTAATCATAGAAATATGTGGGAGCCATATGAATTTCCAGATTCCTCTATTGGTTATTGTTCGGAGAAGTGTCTCGATCATGTCCGCATAATTCACGAACCGTAGGGAGACACACTTAAGGATTCGACGTTGTTTGAGTAGTTATGGTATTATGAGAAAGAGACCGAATGTTGTTCGGAGTCTCGGATGGGATCCGGGATATCACGAGGTGATCCGGAATGGTCCGGAGAATAAGATTCATATAAGGAAAGTCCCGTTTCGGAGTTCGGGAATGATTCCGGTGTTTTCATCGGGAATGTTCTAGAAGGTTCCGGATTGTCCGGCACTCCGGGGGGGGGAGGGTACATGAGTGTGTCATTGAATGATTGCATCATGTACTAAGTGTTCTTGCTGTTCCAAAAACATGAAAGTCAAATTGCCAGTTTGAAAGTCAAACGGCTAAAACAGGAAACTGTGGGAAACAGGAAACTGTGGGAAACAAGCAAGAGGAGTTGGAACCAACTTGGAGGAGGAGTCCCACTCCTCCAAGCCGGCGCCCAGCCCAAGGCCGACTTGGGGAGGGACTCCCCTCCCCTGGCCGCGCCTCCCCACCCATAAAAGGAGGGGCAGGGTTCCCCTCCTAGAACACACAAGTTCCTATCTTCTAGTTGGTTTAGAGCCGTTTTGGTTTAGAGCTTCTAATTGCTTTAGCCAGCGGTTTAGAGCCTTCTAGTTGGTTTAGAGCCTTCTAATTGGTGTGTCTAATAACTAGACCACTAATAGCCTCTCTCATAAGCTCCACCATACTCGCACCGGCTTAAGGCGAAGCCCTGCGGGATTTCCCCTCTACTTCCGGTACCACGCCGTTGTGCTGCCGGAATCGCGAGGAGAGTGCTACAACCTCCGCTGCCTGCTGGAACAAGGGAGAGGAAGGTCTTCGTCGAGTACCGAACGTGTGACCGACTGCGGGAGCGCTGCCGGAACGTGGCGCCGGAAGGATCGTCTACACGATCTTGAGATCGGAAAGAGTACGACTACATCACCCACGAGAATCCGCTCTCGTTAAACGCTTTGGAATCTTCGAGGGTAAGTTATACCATCGACTCGTTGCTACAATCTAGTAGATAGATCTTCGCTTGTTTGTTTGTATGCGATAGAAATTTTTTGTTTTCCATGCTACGAACTTCTACAGTGGTATCAGAGCCGTGTCTATATGTAGATCTGTTGCACGAGTAGAACACAATGGTCATTGTGGGCGTTGATGCTTTTATTGTAGATTGCTTTTTGTGTACTTTGCATCTTGCGGTATGTTGGGATGAAGCGGCCCGGGCTAACCTTACATGACATCGTTCATGAGACTTGCTCCACGCTTGACATGCAACTTGTATTGCATAAGTGGCTTTGCGGGTGCCTGTTTCTCCTAGCATAGTTAAGATCCAATTTACAACGGGTAATCAACAATGCTAGTATCAATGTTGTGGTTCTTGTTCGTAAGTTAGAACGACACTTATTGAAAGCCCCAAACCACGTAAAATATGCAAAGAAAGTAGAGGCGTCTAACTTTGTTTTGCAGGGGTGTGCAGTGATGTGATATGGCCATGATTGTGATTATATTTGATGTATGCAATGTTCCTTATTGTAAGTTGGCAACCGGCAGGAGCCATATGGTTGTCTTTAATTTATGTTAAGACCCGCGTGTCTATTCAAAGTAGTTGTAATAGTTGAAGCCGGTGGACGACAACCATGGTGAAGCGTCATTGACCTTGATGCAATGCCGGAGATGATGGAGATCATGTTCGTGTTTGAAGATGGAGATCGGAAGCACAAAGAAGAAAGGCCATATCATATCACATATTATGAATTGCATGTGATGTTAATCCTTTATGCATCTTGTATTGCTTAGTAGACGACGGTAGAATTATAAGATGATCCCTCATGCACATGAATTTCAAATCATAAAGTGTTCGCCCTTAGTTAGCACCGTTGCTAAAGCTTGTTGTTTCGAAGCACCACGTGATGATCGGGTGTGTTAGATTCCGCAAGTGTATACAACGTAAGCAAGCCAGATTTGCTTATGCGGTGGCTAAGGTTTGATCTTGACGAGCCTAGCATGTACAGACATGGTCTCAGGAACACGGATTACCGAAAGGTAAAGCATGAATCATATAGTAGATATGATGAACATGATGATTGTTCGCCATTGAAACTATATCAACTCTCGTGATGATCGGTGTTGATGTAGTGGATTTGGTTCGTGTGATCACTAAAACAATGTGAGGGATGTTGTTTTGAGTGGGAGTTCACCTAGTTTAATTTCATTAATTAATTTGAACTCAATTTGTCATAAACTTAGTCTAAACTATTGCAAATATGTTGTAGATCAATGGCAGCCCCTACCATCAATTTTAATGCGTTCCTAGAGAAAGAAAAGTTGAAAAACAATGGAAGCAACTTCGCGGATTGGTTCCGCAATTTGAGGATTGTCCTCACAGCTGGTAATTTGACCTATGTGCTGGATGCACCGCTGGGTGACCCACCTGCAGCTGATGCTCCCGATGAAGTAAAGAATGTTTACCTCGCTCGGAAGAATCAGTACTCCATAGTTCAGTGTGCTATCTTGTATGGTTTAGAATCGGAGCTTTAGAAAAGGTTTGAAGAGTCAGACCCATATGATATTGTCGAGGATCTCAAATTGATTTTTGAGACTCATGCGGCAATTGAAAGCTATGAGGCTTCTGAAAAATTCTTTAACTGCAAGATGGAAGAGGGCAGCTCCGTCAGTGAGCATGTGCTTAAGATGTCTGGGCACGCAAACAAACTTCAAAGCTTGGGTATAGTGATTCCTAATGCTTTGGGGGTTTACCGCGTCCTCCAGTCATTGCCACCAAGTTACAGGAACTTTGTGATGAACTACAACATGCAGAACATGAACAAAGAGTTGCCAGAACTATTTGCTATGTCAAAATCTGCAGAAGTGGAGATCAAGAAAGAGCACCAAGTGTTGATGGTCAATAAGACCACCAAATTCAAGAAAGGCAAGTCTAAGCAAAAGGGACACTTCAAGAAGGGTGGTAAGAAAGTTGCCACGCCGACGAAGAAAACCAAGGCTGGACCAAAGCCTGAAACTGAGTGCTTTTACTGCAAAGGAGAAGGTCACTGGAAGCGGAATTGCCCAAAGTACTTGGCGGATTTGAAGAACGGCAACATCAAGAAGAAAGGTATATCTGATATACATGTTATTGATGTGTATCTCACTAGTATTCGTAGTAGTGCCTGGGTATTTGATACTGGTTCGGTTGCTCATATTTGTAACTCGAAACAGGTGCTGCAGAATAAACGGAAGCTAGCGAAGAACGAGGTGACGATGCGCGTGGGAAACGGATCAAAGGTTGATGTGATCGCGGTCGGCACGCTACCTCTTCATCTACCATCGGGCTTAGTTTTATACTTAAATAATTGTTATTTAGTGCCTGCGTTAAGCATGAACATTATATCAGGATCTTGTTTATTGCGAGACGGTTACTTGTTTAAGTCAGAGAATAATGGTTGTTCGATTTATATGAGTAATATGTTTTACGCACATGCACCTTTGATAGATGGTCTATTCTTATTGAATCTCGATAGTGGAAATACACATATCAACAATATTAAAGCTAAACATTTGAAATCAAGCGATAATTCGACCTATATGTGGCACTGTCGTCTTGGTCACATTGGAGTGAAGCGTATGAAGAAACTCCATTCCGATGGACTTCTTGAATCACTTGATTTTGAATCACTTGATAGATGCGAAGCATGTCTGATGGGAAAAATGACTAAGACTCCATTTTCTGGTATGATGGAGCGAGCTACGGACTTATTGGAAATTATACATACCGATGTGTGTGGTCCAATGAGTGTAGCATCGCGCGGTGGTTATCGTTATGTTCTTACCTTCACGGATGATTTGAGTAGATATGGGTATATCTATTTCATGAAACATAAGTCCGAAACTTTCGAGAAGTTTAAGGAGTTTCAAAGTGAGGTAGAGAATCAACGTAACAAGAAGATTAAATTTCTACGTTCTGATCGTGGAGGTGAATATCTAAGTTACGAGTTTGGCGAGCATTTAAAGAAGTGCGGAATACTTTCACAATTGACACCGCCGGGAACACCACAGCGTAATGGTGTGTCCGAACGTCGTAATCGAACTCTCTTAGATATGGTTCGTTCTATGATGTCACTTACAGATTTACCGCTATCATTTTGGGGTTATGCATTAGAAACAGCCGCATTCACTTTAAATAGGGCACCGTCTAAATCCGTTGAAACGACACCGTATGAATTATGGTTTGGGAAGAAACCTAAATTGTCGTTCCTTAAAGTTTGGGGATGCAAAGCCTATGTAAAGAAGTTACAGCCGGACAAGCTTGAACCCAAAGCGGAAAAATGCGTCTTCATAGGATACCCGAAGGAAACTATTGGGTATACCTTCTATCATAGATCCGAAGGCAAAACATTCGTTGCCAAGAATGGATCCTTTCTAGAGAAGGAATTTCTCTCGAAAGAATTGACTGGAAGGAAAGTAGAACTCGACGAGGTTGTCGAACCTTCTCTCGAAATTGCGAGTAGCGCAGCACCGGAAGAAGTTCCTGTGGTGCCTGCACCAATTAGAGAGGAAGCTAATGATGGTGATCATGAAACTTCGGTTGAAGTTGCTACAGAGACTCGGAGGTCAACGAGAACTCGTACCACTCCAGATTGGTATGATTCCGTTATGAATGTCATGGTGGTGGACAACACCGATGACCCCGAGACATATGAGGAAGCGATGATGAGCCCAGATTCCAATAAATGGCAAGAAACCATGAAATCCGAGATTGGATCCATGTACGAAAACCAAGTATGGACTTTGGTGGACTTACCGGATGGCCGGAAGGCTGTCGAGAACAAATGGATTTTCAAGAAGAAAACAGATGCTGATGGTAATGTTACCGTCTATAAAGCTCGACTTGTCGCAAAAGGGTTTCGACAAATTCAAGGAGTTGACTACGATGAGACTTTCTCACCGGTAGCGAAGCTAAAGTCTGTGAGGATTATGTTAGCAATCGCTGCATATTATGATTATGAGATATGGCAGATGGATGTCAAAACAGCATTCCTCAATGGAGACATTGATGAAGAGTTGTATATGATGCAACCCAAAGGTTTTGTCGATCCTAAAGATGCTAACAAGGTATGCAAGCTTCAACGGTCCATCTATGGATTGAAGCAAGCATCCCGAAGTTGGAATCAACGTTTTGATAAGGTAATCAAAAGTTTTGGTTTTATACAAACTTATGGAGAAGCTTGTATTTACAAGAAAGTGAGTGGGAGCTCTGTAGCATTCTTAATACTGTATGTGGATGACATATTGTTGATTGGGAATGATGTAGACCTTCTTAATAGTGTCAAGGAATATTTGAATAATAGTTTTTCCATGAAGGATCTTGGCGAAGCAGCTTACATATTAGGCATAAAGATTTATAGAGATAGATCGAAACGCCAAATATCATTGTCACAGAGTACATATTTGGACAAAGTTCTAAAGAAGTTTGGAATGGAAGAAAGCAAGAAAGGGTTCTTGCCCATGTTGCCCAATACGACCTTGAGTAAAACTCAAAGTCCGACATCGGCAGAAGATAGAGAAAGGATGAGTAAAACTCCCTATGCCTCAGCCATAGGATCTCTAATGTATGCCATGCTATGCACTAGACCCGACATCGCATATGCTGTTAGTCTAACTAGCAGATATCAAAGTGATCCAGGAGTGGATCATTGGACAGCGGTCAAAAACATCCTTAAGTACTTGAGAAGAACTAAGGATATGGTTCTTTCTTATGGAGGTGATGAACAGCTCGTTGTTAATGGTTACACCGATGCTAGTTGGAACACCGATCCAGATGATTCTAAATCACAATCTGGATACGTATTTATTTTGAATGGTGGAGCAGTTAGCTGGAGGAGTGCAAAGCAAAGCGTTGTGGCGAGATCTTCAACTGAATCGGAATACATGGCTGCTTCGGAGGCTTCACAAGAAGCGATATGGATGAAAGAGTTCATTACAGAGCT
Source organism: Avena sativa (assembly GCA_916181665.1). NCBI lineage: Eukaryota > Viridiplantae > Streptophyta > Magnoliopsida > Poales > Poaceae > Avena > Avena sativa. The sequence continues at coordinate 259,746,178 of OV702284.1, read as the reverse complement.
AGGTGTGGTTCCTAGTGCGCTGGACCCAATGTCTATCTATTGTGATAACATGGGCGCCATAGCCAATGCGCAAGAACCAAGGTCACACAAGAAGCTGAAGCATATCAAACTACGTTTTCACGCTATTCGAGAACATATCCAGGATGGGGATATAAAGATTTGCAAAGTACACACAGATCTGAATGTGGCGGATCCGTTGACTAAACCTCTCCCTAGGGCAAAACATGACCAACACCAAACTGCCATGGGTGTTCGGTATATTACCATGTAATCTAGATTAGATGACTCTAGTGCAAGTGGGAGACTGTTGGAGATATGCCCTAGAGGCAATAATAAATATAGTTATTATTATATCTTTGTGTTTATGATAAATGTTTATATTCATGCTATAATAGTATTAACAAGGAAACATTAATACTTGTGTGAATTGTAAACTTAAATTGAAGTCCCTAGTATAGCCTCTATACTTCACTAGCTTGTTGGTTGATTAAATGATTGTGGTTTCCATATCATGAACATTGAGATGTTATCAACAACAAGATCATATCGTTAGGAGAATGATATGGTGGACATACTCCTATTGATAAGCGTAGCATAAAGATCAAGTCATTTAAATAGTTCAATTGCTATATGCTTTCTGATACATAGTAACCTAATTCCTTCGACCATGAGATCATGCATATCACCTTTACCGGATGGATGCTTTGATAACATCAAACACCACACCGTAACTGGGTGGCTATAAAGGTGGCATTAAGTGTTCCGAAAGTATTGGTTGAAACACATGGATCAAGAGTGGGATTTGTCCATCCACATGACGGATAGATATACTCTGGGCCCTCTCGGTGGAATGTCATCCAATTAGCTTGCAAGCATGTGACTTGGTCACAAGGGATCACATATCACGGGAACGAGAAAAGAGTACTTATCAGTAACGAGGTTGAACTAGGTATGCAGAGATACCGACGATCATAACCTCGGATAAGTAACATATCGTGAGACAAAGGGAAATTGGTATCGTATGTAAGAGGTTCATTTGATCGCAAAGTAATCGTAGAAATATGTGGGAGCCATATGAATTTCCAGATTCCTCTATTGGTTATTGTTCGGAGAAGTGTCTCGATCATGTCCGCATAATTCACGAACCGTAGGGAGACACACTTAAGGATTCGACGTTGTTTGAGTAGTTATGGTATTATGAGAAAGAGACCGAATGTTGTTCGGAGTCTCGGATGGGATCCGGGATATCACGAGGTGATCCGGAATGGTCCGGAGAATAAGATTCATATAAGGAAAGTCCCGTTTCGGAGTTCGGGAATGATTCCGGTGTTTTCATCGGGAATGTTCTAGAAGGTTCCGGATTGTCCGGCACTCCGGGGGGGAGGGTACATGAGTGTGTCATTGAATGATTGCATCATGTACTAAGTGTTCTTGCTGTTCCAAAAACATGAAAGTCAAATTGCCAGTTTGAAAGTCAAACGGCTAAAACAGGAAACTGTGGGAAACAGGAAACTGTGGGAAACAAGCAAGAGGAGTTGGAACCAACTTGGAGGAGGAGTCCCACTCCTCCAAGCCGGCGCCCAGCCCAAGGCCGACTTGGGGAGGGACTCCCCTCCCCTGGCCGCGCCTCCCCACCCATAAAAGGAGGGGCAGGGCTCCCCTCCTAGAACACACAAGTTCCTATCTTCTAGTTGGTTTAGAGCCGTTTTGGTTTAGAGCTTCTAATTGCTTTAGCCAGCGGTTTAGAGCCTTCTAGTTGGTTTAGAGCCTTCTAATTGGTGTGTCTAATAACTAGACCACTAATAGCCTCTCTCATAAGCTCCACCATACTCGCACCGGCTTAAGGCGAAGCCCTGCGGGATTTCCCCTCTACTTCCGGTACCACGCCGTTGTGCTGCCGGAATCGCGAGGAGAGTGCTACAACCTCCGCTGCCTGCTGGAACAAGGGAGAGGAAGGTCTTCGTCGAGTACCGAACGTGTGACCGACTGCGGGAGCGTTGCCGGAACGTGGCGCCGGAAGGATCGTCTACACGATCTTGAGATCGGAAAGAGTACGACTACATCACCCACGAGAATCCGCTCTCGTTAAACGCTTTGGAATCTTCGAGGGTAAGTTATACCATCGACTCGTTGCTACAATCTAGTAGATAGATCTTGGCTTGTTTGTTTGTATGCGATAGAAATTTTTTGTTTTCCATGCTACGAACCCCTACAGCGACACCTCGGACAAAACACAAAACGGAGATCCAGGGACACCGGAAGGACCGGGGTCAGAGGGACGAGCAGAGGAGGCGGAGGGAGTACCTGGGAGCTCATCACGAGCCGCAACACGGAGGGAAGCACGCTCCGCCACCGTCGGCTCCGGGCCAGAGAGGCCCACTCTCTCTCTCCCTCCAGGCGGACGCTATGGCAGGACGGTGGAGGGGTGGAGGCCTGGGGGTCCTGGCCCGACATAGCTTGGGGGCCTCCGCAGGGGGGGACGGAGTCTGACTCTCCAGCGGCCGCCGTCGCGGGGTCAGGGGTGTCCGTGGCGAGGGAGTAGCAGACGATCCCAGGGGAGCGCGGGGACTGGGGGGACAGACCACCAGCCCTACACTCCCCGAGGTCTCCTCCTCAGAGGACAGCAGCGCAGCAGGAGGTGAACCAGGACGCGGCCCCGTCCCCAAGTCAAGGTTGGAGCCGTACTGGGCGTTGGCGAGGCCGTTGGAGACAGGTGACATGGTTATACCCCACGAGTACACGACCTTAGCATACCTGGTCCAGCCCAAGGAAGGCCCACAAGAATATACACGGCCCATGAAGACTTCCGGGTGGCCCAAGCCCAGGATGTCTTCGGATCCTTGGAGAGCAAGATTAGAATAGATATAATATTCAAAGGGGTAAACCCTAAAACGTGTAACCGACTCGATCTGTGCCCGGGACCTGCCTATCTCTATATAAAGGCTAGGAGGGCACGACGAGGAGGGCACCTCGCAAACCACCGCATACACACCTCCACGCCAGATTACATCTGCGCACCCCTGTAACTTTCGGTTCCGCCGTAATCAAGAGCAGACAAGCAGGAGTAGGGTTTTCCCTTCGGGGGCCTGAACCTAGGTAAATATCGTGTCCCCTTGTTGCTTGTCTGTTAACCGTTCCGCGATCTCCAGCATCCCCATCTTCTCCAAAACCCAAGCTCATAACAATGGGCATTGACGAGATCGATCCTCGTCAATTGGCCCCATCTGTGGGAACTGGGCGCGCTGATTGTGCGATCGTGACGGTCTCGACCAAAGCGATCTACAACTCCTCGGTGACGGAGAGCCATCTCCTCTTCGGTGCTTTCGACTTCACCGCCCACTCGCCATCCACCCTGAAGGACTTCGAGCCCATTGGCGACGGGCTCGAGATCCTGTTCGGGAGCTTCTGCTTCTAGGTGGGGCAGACCGACACTCTCCGCCTCCCAGAGCGGGTGCCAATGCCATCGATCAGGCCCGCCTCATGGGCCCCGCATCCCGTGCTACGCACATCACCATCGGCAGATGAGTCCTACGACAGCAGCAACTGCAACTCAGATCTGTGCGATCCGCCGTCGGATGAAGGAACCTACGGTTCCAGATCCGAAAGCTGCGGCAGCAGCGATCCACCCTACGGATGCTACCAATGAGCCGCGGTCATCCAGAGCGATGTGGATAAACATGGATCCAACCCTCCACCCAACCCGCAGGGTAGAAATGGCGAAAAGAGGAGGAATCAATCCCCCCGCCCAACAGGGACGACACCGATGCCAATCGGGTAATCCACCTCAGCGAGGAGGGATGGAACCAAGCATGCGAAGCCGTGGCGGGCAACAAGATCCTCCTTGTGGGTGCCTCACGGGACCTACTGATGGCATACCACCTGCTCCTCATTGAAGAGCACAAAAAGCAGGTGAAGATGCAAGAGGTGCTTGACAAACGCAAGCAAGCAGCCTCGGAGTCCAGCGCACGGCGAGATGCGCTCTCTGCTATTGGTGGCTCCAGCTCACATGGAAACCAGGGCAACAAGCATCGTTCTCGCGTAGAGAACATGGACTCCGCCGCGCGTCGTGAGGTGACCCGAACCCTCAACACATCCTTCATGGAAATGGATGCCAACGGCAACGTCATCCCGAAGACGCCACAAACTACGATCATGGTAGCCACCACATACCTCGCGTCCCATCCACCTCCGGTGGGGGATCCGAAGAGGGGCATGCACAACTCCGCACTAGCCGGACTTGGACTCGTTGGAGCTACTCTCCATGGAGAAGTCCCTGAGGAGCAGAAGAAGAAGGTTGCAGTCAGGTTCAACCGCAGCCCTACACCCTCATTCGACGAGGAAGAACATGACCTGCCTCGACGACACAAGAGCTCACGGAGCCGTAGCCGCGAATACGACGCTCGAAGCGAGCTCACCTAACGCAATATCGACAACGCACGCGCCAAGCACGTATGCTCATCCGAATCCGAAGAGGACGACGATGAAGGAGAACTCTACGGAGCCCGATGCTTCAGTAGATCCGTTCGGCGGACGCGGATGCCTTGGAACTTCAAGCTTCCTTCGGATACTCCAAAGTTCGACGGCACGTAGGACCCTAAGGCGTGGCTTAGCGACCACCTGTCGTCCGTCAAGCTGCACGGCGGAAACAAAAACACCGCCCTAGAATGCCTTCAGCTGCAGCTGACAGGCACCGCCCGGATCTGGCTCAGTAGCCTATCCTCGGGATCCATCCGAAGCTGGGAGGAACTGGCGTACAGTTTCATCCGAAACTTCAAGGGCACCAGCAAGAGGCCAGCCTCGATCGAGGAGCTACGATCCTGCACCCAACGAACGGGCGAATTCATTCGTACATACTACGCTGGTCCAACACCAAGATCTCTGTGACGCACATCTCTGAGGAGAGAGCGATCGACGCCTTCAAGGATGGCGTCTAACGCCAGGACTTCAAAGGAAGAACTTGGGCGCGTCAAGCCCAAGACACTCGACCACCTCATGGACATCGCCAATAGGTGGGCAGATGGTGAGGACTCCGTCCATCGAGCACACTCGGAGGAGGAAGATGACTACGGTCTCCGACACGAGCGCCATAGAAAGCAAAGATCGCGCGCCTACGATGATCGCGACGGACCCGACATGGTCGCGGCTGGCTACGCCGACCGCCGCAGCGAAGGCAACCGCAACAACGGCGGATATCATGGAAACAACTTCTGTGATGGAGGACGCCCAGCGCAATCATGGCAACGTCGCAGCCGCGACGACGGACCCTTGGCATACGACAAGTTGTCGGGCCCATGCACCATCCACTTCTACATCGACAAGCAGGATGGCCAAAAAATGGCAAGCCACATGCTCAAGGATTGCCGCGAGTTCCAGAAACTCAGCGAGAGCATGTCCCAGATGAGGCAGCAAGCCCCGAACCCTAGGTACAGGCACGCACCCGCGCTAGGTGAGATCGCCCACGGAGCTGCTCCTCCACCACCGGCGGGACCTTCGAATCACCCAATCGCACCCGTGCAGAACAACGGCGGAAATGGGTACTCCGCGCCGAAAGGATCACTGATGATCCAAAAGGGGCGCCCAACAAATTGGGTATAAAATAAAATCACCCGCCAAGTCAGTTTGGCTGTGACAGCTCCACCCTCCATCCTTGAGTACCTCAGCGGTTCGGAGTCTTGCATCACGTTCAGCCGTTCGGATCACCCCTGCCAGATCCCTCGCCCAGGTCATGCTGCCCTGGTGCTTGAGGCGCAGATCAAAGGGTTCGATATGAGCCGCGTCTTCATGGACGGCGGCAGCGGCATCAACCTGATGTTCGCTAGCACCTTAGAAGCAATGCGGATCTCGCTGTGCAGCCTAGAACAATCCGACACGATGTTCCACGTCATTGTCCCAGGGAAGGGCAAATTTCCCCGGGGAAAGATATGGCTGAACGTCACCTTCGGCCAGCCCGACAACTTTCGGTGCGAGCGACTCGAGTTCGAAGTGGTGGATTGGCCATCACAATACCATGCCATCCTCGGGCGCGTGGCATTCGCACGATTCTTGGCAGTACCGCATTACGTGTACCTACTACTCAAGATGCCAGGACCTAGGGGCGTCATCACGGTCCATGGAAGCTTTACCCGATCAGACCACTGCGACAGGGACTTCAACAGAATCTCCAAGTCATTCGGCATGCAGGAGGAGCTCATAAGGCTCCGAGAGGTGACGGACAACGGGGCACCCCCAGTCTCGAGGCAAAACACACCTGACATTTCGTTTGAGCGAGAGGAGGGGTCGGGGCGGATGCATCGCGAGACATCCACCGGGACCATCTTGGCAGGTGCACTCAGCGAGAGGGGGCGCCTCTCCGGGAAGAAGGGCCTGTTGCCCGGAGGAGCGCCGACATGAAGGTGGGCCGCGGCACCCCAGGTGCCGCCTTTCGGCGGTAGCGGGGGAGGCGGCGACTCGTCTGTGGTCAGGGTCGACTTTGGGTCGGACCTTGAGTCGCTACCATCGGATCCCTGGGCACCCGCGCCCCCCTCCCGGAGCCCAGTGTCGTCGGCGGCGGGGGTCAGAGACGTGGGGGGGGGGGGGCGAAGGTGAGGCCCCAGGGGCCGACCCCTCCTCGTCCAGCTCCACCAAGAGGTCCTGGCCCACCTTGTCGAAGAAGACGCGAGGGAGGGAGACCAGAAAGACAGCGTGGTTCGGGCAGAGAAGGCGGAGGCGAATCGGCCCGTGGCCAGGTAGCAAGCTCATATCCACCGCCGTGAGCTTGCCCACGGCCTAGGAGACAAGGGACAACACCTCCAGGGTCCAAGCCTCGTGGGGAACACTAATCAGCCGCACCCAGACCTCCGAGAGAGTGGCCACCGGCTCCTGCACAACTAAGGAAGGCTGGATGGATACCTTTAGCTGGTGGATCGGCAGAATGAAGGACGTGCTGCACGCGCACATGCGCAGGATCGCCACAGACGGGAAGTGGACCGCGAACTCGGACGCCGAGACCCGGTGGACCGGCCACTCGTGGCCAGGCAGGACAGCGTTGAGCTCCTCCTGGATCAGGTCTTCCGAGACCTCCACGGTGAGTGGGGGGTCCTGGACCGGGAGGATCGTCACCATGGCCAGGGTCTCCGGAACCGTCATCTGCACTCCACCCATATCGATGAAGTAGAACCCGTTGTCGATCCCGTGATCATAGTACTCCATGGCCTCCCTGCAGCGAGGAATGGCAGCTGCCAACACCACATCGTCCCCCAGCGTTCGGGCAACCCCTGGGGGGCGCCCAACACACCAGGAGCAGGGTCTGCCGCCGGCACTGCGCCCTTCTTCTTCTTCTTCTTCTTATTCTTGGACTTCCTCTTCTTCTTCTTAGGCGCTGAAGACTCTGGCTTCTCACCCTCCTGACGCGCCATCGCCTCCATAGGGGGGTTGACCGGGACCCGGCCCCCGCGCCAGGAGGATGCGTCTGCCCGCGCCACTTCCGACCGCGTCACCGCTGCAGAGTCGCGTGCCTAGAGAGCCGCTGTCCGGAGTTGCTGCTCACGCGCCACCTCCTGTGGGGGGAGGACTGCGGCGGGGCTCCTCCAAACGGCAGCGAGCATGCGGCGGAGACCGGGATGGCTGTCGCTGCGACTGGAAGTGCCTTGGTGGAGGCGGAGAACGGCGGCCGGGGGCCGGTAGGAGCCCATCTGGCCCCTCACCGACGGCTGCAGGTAGGCCCGAGGCGGCGAGGCAGGACGCCGCAGAGGAGAGGCACGACACGGGGACCCCATTCGATGTGGAGGGGGTAAGGTCCGACGCGGGGATGGTACACGGCGAGGCGGAGATGGCGCACGACGGGGTGAGCTGCCGCGCGACGCCGGTGGGGGCTACGGGGGCAAGGCGCCATGAGCTCCGCTCGGTAGGACCGGTGTCGTCGCGGGGGAGGAGGAGGCGGGGGAGGAACATGCCAGGTCGCAGGCGTCGGGGTCAGGAGGGAGGCGGCGGCGGACAGGGAAACGGCCTCAGACGCGGGGTCAATTAGGGTTAGAGGCTGCAGCGTCCAAACCCCAGCCTTCCCAGTGGTCCGAGGCAGACGAGGCCCAACACGGACGCCCGGGCGACAGATAGCAGGGAGGCGTGGGATCTGCAGAGCCGACCGGGCCAGGCTACAAGCGGGCTGAGGCCCGCGAGCGGCCCACCAGGTCAGCCCCACCCCCGCACCCTCTCCCGCGGCCCATCAAAGCCCTCGCCCCACCCCACCCCACCCCTACTGGGGCGCCGCCGGCGGCGGTATCGTCGGGACCCCTCCGTGCCGGCGGGGCCACCAGGGGGCAGCCCGCGCGTGCGGGAGAAAGTCGCCAAGAGAGGGCATGAGGAGGTGGGAGGGACACCTCGCGGTGGCCACGCCCTATTCCTCGTCAGACAGATCTCCAGGAGCCCGGTCGCCGGACAGGAGCTCCTCCTCCGGTGCCGGCGCGTCATCTGCCGGCTCCTCCTCCTCGACATCACCCCAGGGCAACCCGTGGAGGTCCGCCATCGCGTCGACGATCTCTGACGGCAGCGGGCGGGAAGGCAGCGGCGCCCCCTTCGGGGGCCGAGGCAGAGAGGCAACCGGTGTCGGCGACGAGATGCGGCCGCCCACCTTCACCGCGTGCGCCGGGAACCCGAGCGTCGCGCCTTGGCGGACGAACTCCCCCCGACGCCGGTCGCGAGCATCGATGACGACGCCCTCCGCAAAGAGGAGCACCAGGCGCCCGTCGTTTTGCCGGAGAACGACGGAGGCCGTGGTCCATCCCGGGCGGCAACCTGCGAAGAGAGAGGAGGAAGAGGCGCACCAACGGAGGATGGGGGAGGCCGTGGGCAAGAGAGGGCGAGGCATGGCGGCCGGCGCCGCCAGCGGCGGATTCAAAATTTGAATCCACCCGAGCTCGCGCAGGGGGTGTCAGCCGTCCCCTCGAGCCAATCAATCGAATCTCTGAACTTACGTTGCGGCTCAGTGGTGGTACCCATCACTTCGCAGCTTAAACGCGACTTGTTAACTTCGCCGGACCGTTGGGGTCAAGGGTTCCCCCCAATATAGATACGATCGTAGTTGTACTCCCTGTAAATGTGCTTGGTTCTATAATGACTTGTGCTGTAAACTTGTAGCAGCTAAAACACAGCGCTAAAGAAAGCAAAGTCCACAGTTTTGTACTGACTTTGAGACTTGAGAGGAGGGCCATGCATGCTAGTACTCCTAAGTGTCTACCTAGGTTAACTTGGGCAGGTCACTGAGACGTGGACAACGACATGTCAACTCTACAGCACGCGCTGGGACTGCTTTGGTCAGGAAGAAAATCATATACGTGGAACATCGAATCTTAAAGCAATACCTACTAAACTTATGCCTGATTAGCAAAACCGTTTCCCCTCAGAAATGTGAATACCGCCACCGCTGCAATCACTACAGAAAAATTTATCGCTGCCCTGTATTGACCCATTGCCGTGGGCGCTTGCATGGCAAAGATCTCTTTGTCGTGGGAATCTACAACGCCGACGCACGACAAAGAATCATGGCACGTTAAAATTACAGAGGGCACACGATAAAGAAAACAAGCACGACATAGTCGCAGTGGGGCACATGGCAAAAAAATAAGCTTGACAGAGGCGCGGTATGGCACACGGCAAACAAACGATTCACCACATAGATGGCAAAAGACACACATATGGCAAAGGACACACGACAAAAAAAAAACACGGACCACTCTAGAGTGGGACCCATTACTTTGGCGCACTTGACGATGCCATTGTGACGGCAAGACTTTGCCATGTGTCGCGACATCATACACGACACAGTTTTGAATTGAAACTTTTTCCAGAGCACGAATTTTTCGCAAAATATCTTTTTATTAATACGTGAAATCTTTTCGGAAAAATTTGCATAATTTTTAAACCGCACGAAATATATAATACCAACTTTGCCATGTGACGGTACATGGCATAGCAATCTTTTCCGTGTGTGGCACAAGACAAAGAGGGCAAAACTCTTTACAGTGCAGCAGAGATTTTTTTTCATTTTTTCGACTCCTTTTTTATCCATTTTCTTTCTAACACACATTGTATTTCTATTATCACCCATAGTGCATATATGGACACTTGTACATATATCCTAGGTCCACACGGAGGTTTTGCGGGATTCTGGTGCTTCGTGGTCTTTCTCCCCCGAAACACCTGTCTGTGGGCCCGGGTGGTCTACCCCTAGATTTCTGCGTACGAGGTTCCATCAATGTATTTTTTTAATTGGTTTATGTTTGTTTAGGTCATATATATAAGGAAAACCCATTGGGGACCTGTGGCACATTCTATTCCCCGGTATACCGATAGCGGGACATTTCCACCTATCGCATGCGTGTGAAGACGGTGACACCTAGAAGCTAGCCATCGCATCTATAGACCATCTACCACACTTGTGTACACATGGCATGGCCACATGCAAGTTTTGGTGGGATCTCGGTGCTCCGGCGGACGTTTCCCTGCGAAATCCTAGTCTGCGGGCCCTGAGGATCTACCCCCTAGCTTTCTCCGTAGGAGGGTTGACCAATGTGATACGTCGGAAACGTATCTATAATTTATGATGTTCCATGCTTATTTAGTATCTACTTTGCTTTGATTTGTCCATAATTTGAGGTGCTTTTCATATGTTTTCTGGTACTAACCTATTAACAAGTTGCCACAGTGCCAGTTGCCTGTTTTCTGCTGTTTTTGGTTCCAGAAAATCTAGTAAGGAAATATTCTCGGAATTGGATGGGACAAAAGCCAAAGTCAATATTTCACCGAGGAGAACAAGGAGTCCAGAGGAGAGACGGAGGGGCGCCATAGGGTGGCCACACACCCCCAGGCGCGGCCTAGGGTGGGCCCGCGCCTGGGCAGGGTGTGGGCTCCTTGGCCGTCTCCCAGCCTTGCCTCTTCGCCTATAAGAAGCCCCCGATGCCTAAACCCTAAGCACCCGATCAATATTCCACGAAACTGTCTGTAGCCGCCGCCACCATCGTCCATAGATTGGGGGATCTGAAGCTCTTCCCGGCACCCTGCCAGAGGGGAGATTATCCCAGAGGCCTTCTTCTTCATCATGCCAGTCTCCGGTATGAAGCGTGAGTAGTTCCACCTTGTACTACATGTCCATGTAGTAGCTGGATGGTTGTATCTCCTCCTTGTGCTTTCATGTCTAGATCTTGTGAGCTCCGTTCATGATCAAGATCTAATCTATTTGTAATCATGCATGTTGTGTTTGCAGGGATCCGATGGATATTGAGATTACTATGTCAGATTGATTAATGGTTTTGTCTTATTGATTCTATCATGTCTGTGTTGTTTGTGATCTTGCATGCTCTCCGTTGTTAGTAGCTATCTGGGCCAACTAGTTGCTAGTGACTCCAAGAGGGGGTATTTATGCTCGATAGTGGGTTCATGCCTCTACTTAATCAAGAGAAGTGACAGAAATCTCTACGGTTGTAGATGTGTTGTTGCCACTAGGAGAAAACAACAGTCTCTTGTTCATGGAACAAGTGGATTGTTTACCTTACACACTTTGCTTAAAGCAGTTGTCTGTTGCTTGCAACTTAATACTGGAGGGGGTTCGGATGATAACCCAAAGGTGGAATTCTAGTAATAGATGTAGTTGGATGGCGGTCTATGTATCTTGTTGTATTGCCCAATCGAATCTCATGGGATCTTTTTGTCTAGTATTGCATTGTTATGCCTTGCTCAGTCCTGTCAATTGCCCTGCTGTAATTTGTTTACCCAGCATGCCATGTTTGTTTATCTAAGGAGAACACCTCTAGTGAACAATGGACCCCGGTCCAATCTTTACCATTGATACATCTTCCACTGTTACTGTTTACTTGCTGCAAACCATCATCACCTTCCACACCATACAGTTAATCCTTTTTTACAGCAACCGGTGAGATTGACAACATCACTGTTAGTTGGGGCAAAGTCTTAAGTTTGTGTTGTGCAGGTTTCCATGTTGCTTGCAACACCTTTGAGACGTTTCCTTCCTCCTACTGGTTTGATAACCTCGGTTTCTTACTGAGGGAAAACTTGCTGTTATGTTGCATCATACTTTGCTCTTGGGGTTTCCCAACGGGGCGTCAACACGCATCAAGACTTTCTGGCACCGTTGCCGGGGAGGCTAAGAACGTCTTCACAAGGGGAGTCCTACTCAACCTTTATCTTTACTTTGTTTTTAGTTTGCTTGGTTTCTTTTGTTTGGTTTTGTTTGCTTCTTTTTATCAAAAACTCCAAAATAAATTAGTTTAGTTTGGTTTGCCTTTTCTTATCAAAAACACACAAAAATTAGTTCCTACCCTTGTTGCTACCATGTCTGGTTTTGGTCCAATCTCTATGACACCCATGGAAAAGATCTTTACTTTCAAGCAAAAAAGTGAAGAGAGTTTCAAAGAAGCTTGGTCTAGAATCTCTACTTTACAAAGGGAAACTGAGCCTAAGATGAGTCTTAGCTTGGTTATTAATAGTTTCTACCACGGTATTGCTCTTTGTTATAGATATGATTTGGATGTTGTGGCTGAGAAATATATTTTGCAATGTACTGAGGATGAGGCTTTTGATGCCATAAAGGAATTGATTATAATTTATAATATGTCTGGCAAGTCTGATTCCTCTTTTATAGACATTTTTGCTAGGTTGAATACTCTTGAGTCCAGTACTTCTGCTTTGAACAGTTTCTATCACACACCTAGGGAGTATCATTATTATGTTCCAATAAATTCTGAGCCTTCAAAGTGGTTTCCCACAATCAAAGTCTCTATAAATAGTGCAACTTTTGATGCTCGTTGTGATATCATGTCTGAATTTTGCCTTATGCCTAAAGATATTTATGAATCTTTGGGGACTTTCTAAAGGAGGAGAAGAAGTATCCCTTACCAATAATGCAACTTTATTACCCATTGGAATGGCTGAAGGTGTGTTTACAAAAATTTTAGGGAAAATGGTGTCTACTGATTATCTTGTTATTGAATATGTAGGCAAAGGACATATTACACTTGGAAGATCCCTACTGAAACACCTTGGAGCAATAATAGATGTGGGAAAAGGCATTATGCATTTTCTCCTCCAGTAAGAAATCATATTTTCCCTAAAGAGAATAAGAAAGGTAAGAAAGGTAGGAGCAAGAGACTTAATGCTTCTTCATTTGAAAATACTTAATTTCTTGCTTCTTGTGCCTAACTTAAAGGCATTAAAGAAAAGTACTTGTTAGGAGATAACCCAAGAGTTTCCTTGAGTATTGGAAGTTATTACTTCAGTAATGACCTCTTCTTATCCTTTTTGTTTGCATTTTGTGCCAAGAATGACCTCTAATGAGAGGGAAGTAAGATTTGGGGAGTTGCTGTCCCGAAACAGATTTCTGTCCTCCACCATAAAAATTCGTGAGGAGTATCTGTAAGTCAGATTGAGCTGAATATTTACGAATAAATACCCCAGTATGTTAGATAACTTTCGTTAGTTCAACACTTTTTGATTTGAGCAACAAAAGGTCTTCCAAAATATCGGTTTCTACCTGCTGGTCTGTTTTGACAGATTTCTGCCATTATTTGCATTTGCTTCTCATTGATTCCTTTTTGGGTTCTTTTTGGGAAATTTAGATTTTGAAGGAGTTGATATAGTAGCTTGTGCTTTTAGTGAAAGTTTTTCTGTTCTAAAGCTAAACCTAAGGGTCTATTATAATTTGAATACACTAATGTTGCTAATGAATATTGTGTGAAGTTTTGTATGAAGGAAAAATTTCAGGTGTAGAGAGAGAATGATCTAATGAGATGAAGAATGGACAGAAGCTCAAGCTTGGGGATGCCACCCCGGTGTCACCCCAAGAAATATCCATGAGGTACAAGCGTCAAAGCTTGGGGATGCCCAAGGAATCCCCTTCTTCATCAATAAAAAGCTCAGGTCTTTCTAGACACTTCGTTTTATTGTTTCATGCACTGTTGTGTTGTTTTTGGAGCATCTTAGTTTTCGTTTGCTTTGCTTAGTTTGTTTAGTTTTCTTGAATAAAGTAGTTTGGACCCCCGTTATCGCTGTGTTGTTTCAAATAAGTCGATTGGTGTTGGAAAGGAGAAGAAAGTTCTTGCTTCAAAGTGCAAGAGGAGCTTGCATTGACTATGACTTAGACTTTAGGATGTCATGCTAGGTGTTGTTTTGACCTTATTCTTAGTGATTATTGTTGTAGCATGACTTGTTCCAAACAATTGGGATTGCTTAGTGTACCTTGAAAGAATCATGCATTGTTTTAGCATACAAAAGCATAGTATTATGGTATTCTCCTTTGATGCTTTGTTTGGGTTGACTTGGCACATGCTCACACCATGTTATGACTATCAACAAGTTACCATAGCCTCTATGATCATTTAGTCCTTGACTTGTAGTACCACCCTATGCTTTGATTAGTAATGGTTTGTTGCTCTGCATGATTATGGCCATTATTGCTCTCTTAGTTGGTTGCTCCTAGTGTTTTGCTAGCCTCCACTTGTATGAGTAAGCTCTACTCATGCTTCCAACTCCCAAGAAACCAAGTTATTCCAAAGTGTCCACTATAAACTCCTATGCATGGTGTGTTACACCATTCCAAGTATATTCCTGTTTTCATCTATCTTCCAATTTAAAAGTATTTTGTTATGTGAAAACATAGTGTTTAAAGCTCGCACGAACTTGATGGCACACTTTATATTTCTTGCCCCTAATAAACTTGAAACATTGTGTCATCTATGTTGTATATTCTTGCACTTATACGTTGGAATTAGCAGAACCATGCTGTCATGGGGAACATTTTCAACATTGCACTTGTACTTTGTACACAATTGATATTATGCTCTTTTGTCTATGGATGTCGCCAGTGTAAAATAAAAAAGGGAGATTGTAAGTCCATGGAGTTATGTATTTTGTGTTAGAGAAACGCCTGGGCCGCTAGCCTAAGCCATGCCTAATCATGGTGGAAACTTGCAGCATCACCATAATGAGCAATATGTGAAGCATCCTCAATAAAAACCTATGCAAATAGCAAATAAAAAGATCGCTGAGATGCTCATTGTCTGCTGGCCTTGTCATTTTGGTTATGGGATAGCTCCTGTACCATGTGCAAGGGGTACCCCGTTGGCGGTTCTCTATGATACACATGTACTTACTATGACAAGAACTTACAAGTGACTAAAATTGAGTAGCATGCAGTGCGGCCCTCGTATTCAAGGGACATGAGATTGCCAACTTATACTTTGTCAAGCATATACTCCATAGTTTTTTCACTTTAACCTTAATCACTTCAGGATGCTTATGATAGGGGCAATGAGGGCTGAAAGCTAACAAGTACCATAATTTTTGGAAGCTCTTTTTGAGACTTGAACTCCCTGCTTCCCTTTATGAAGGGCCTTTCTTCCAACATTATATTGAGTCTCCTTTTTCTACCTTTAGGCACCAGTTAAGAGAGCATAGTTGGCATTCTTAGTTCTATGTGCAGTATCCCAAAACTTATTAATTGATGCATACTGTTGATATTACTTGTATCTAGACACTCTTATGAACTTTGAAGGTGTCCTATGCATCTATTTGCTACTCTATGAGGGACAAGATAAATTCCACTATGTTATGTATTATGTATGTGAAACAAACAAACGTTTTCCAATGCATGTTATTCATGATCTTTGTTTGTAGCCTTTCATATTGCATGCATAGTTACTTTGTCTTATTGTTAGAACTCCATCTTTCATGCACATGTTTAGAGTTCTTTGATCCCAGGTTTCAATGCTTGCAAATGGTTTTGATGGTGCATGTAACCTAAAAAAATATTCTTTTATCACTTACCTACTCGAGGACGAGCAGGAGTTAAGCTTGGGGATGCTTGATACGTCGGAAATGTATCTATAATTTTTTATGTTCCATGCTTGTTTAGTATCTACTTTGCTTTGTTGTGTCCACACTTTGACATTCTTTTCATATGTTTTCTGGTACTAACCTATTAACAAGTTGCCACAGTGCCAGTTGCCTGTTTTCTGCTGTTTTTTGGTTCCAGAAAAGCTAGTAAGGAAATATTCTCGGAATAGGACGGGACAAAAGCCAAAGTCAATATTTCACCGAGGAGAACACGGAGTCCAGAGGAGAGACGGAGGGGCGCCATATGGTGGCCACCCCCCCATGCCTGGGCAGGGTGTCTGCTCCCTGGCCGCCTCCCAGCCTCACCTCTTCGCCTATAAGAAGCCCCCGATGCCTAAACCCTAAGCACCCGATCAATATTCGATGAAACCGTCTGTAGCCGCCGCCACCATCGTCCCTAGATCGGGGGGATCTGAAGCTCTTTCCGACACCCTGCCAGAGGGGAGATCATCCCGGAGGCCTTCTTCTTCATCATGTCAGCCTCCGGTATGAAGCGTGAGTAGTTCCACCTTGGACTACGGGTCCATGTAGTAGCTAGAAGGTTGTATCTCTTCCTTGTGCTTTCATGTTTAGATCTTGTGAGCTTCGTTCATGATCAAGATCTAATCTATTTGTAATCATGCATGTTGTGTTTGCGGGGATCCGATGGATATTGTGATTACTATGTCAGACTGATTAATGGTTTTGTCTTATTGATTCTATCATGTTTGTGTTGTTTGTGATCTTGCATGCTCTCTGTTGTTAGTAGCTATCTTGGCCAAGTAGTTGCTAGTGACTCCAAGAGGGGGTATTTATGCTCAATAGTGGGTTCATGCCTCTACTTAATCAAGGGAAGTGACAGAAATCTCTACGGTTGTAGATGTGTTGTTGCCACTAGGGAGAAAATAACGGTCTCTTGTTCATGGAACAAGTGGATTTTTAACCTTACACACTTTGCTTAAAGAAGTTGTCTGTTCCTTGCAACTTAATACCGGAGGGGGTTCAGATGATAACCCAAAGGTGGACTTCTAGTAATAGATGCAGTTGGATGGCGGTCTATGTATCTTGTTGTATTTCCCAATCGAATCTCATAGGATCTTTTTGTCTAGTATTGCATTGTTATGCCTTGCTCAGTCCTGTCAATTGCCCTGCTATAATTTGTTTACCCAGCATGCCATGTTTGTTTATCTAAGGAGAACACCTCTAGTGAACCATGTACCCCGGTCCAATCTTTACCATTGATACATCTTCCACTGTTACTGTTTACTTGCTGTAAATCATCATCACCTTCCACACCATACAGTTAATCCTTTGTTACAGCAACCGGTGAGATTGACAACCTCACTGTTAGTTGGGGCAAAGTCTTGAGTTTGTGTTGTGCAGGTTTCCACGTTGCTTGCAACACCTTTGATATGTTTCCTTCCTCCTACTGGTTCGATAACCTCGGTTTCTTACTGAGGGAAAACTTGCTGTTGTGCTGCATCATACCTTGCTCTTAGGGTTTCCCAACGGGGCGTCTGTAGGGGTTCGTAGCATGGAAAACAAAAAATTTCTACCGCATGCAAACAAACAAGCCAAGATCTATCTACTATATTGTAGCAACAAGTCGATAGAGGATGTACTCGAAGATTCCAAAGTGTTTAACGAGAGCAGATTCTCGTGGGTGATGTACTCGTACTCTTGCCGATCTCAAGATCGTGTAGACGATCCTTCCGGCGCTGCGTTCCGACAGCGCTTCCGCAGTCAGTCACACGTTCGGTACTCGATGAAGACCTTCCTCTCCCTTGTTCCAGCAAGCAGCGGAGGTTGTAGCACTCTCCTCGCGATTCCGGCAGCATGACGGCGTGGTACCGGAAGTAGAGGGGAGATCTCGTAGGGCTTCTCCTTAAGCCGGAGCGAGTATGGTGGACTATGAGAGAGGCCTTGGTGATCTAGGGTTTAGAGGCACCAAGGGAGGAGGCTAGGCTGGTGGCTAGGGCTTGGGGAGAGCCCCAACTCGGCGGCAAGGGCAAACCCTAGGGCGGCGACGACTGCAGGAGGCTGGCGGCTAGGGTTAGGGTTTTGGTGGAGAGAGGTGTGTAGGCTAGAGGGGGCACCCCTGCCCCTTCTTTTATAGGTGGGAGGGCGCCGGCCAAGGGGAGGGAGTCCTCCCCCAAGTCGGCCTCCTTGGCCGGCGGGTGGAGGGATAGGAACTCCTCCCCAAGTAGGTTTCCTACTCTCCCTCCACCAAGCAAAACTGCCATTTGACTTTTTCAAATTGGCGTTTGACTTTTCAAACTAGGATTTGATTTATCCCTTTATTTTGCTCACACATGATACCTAGTACATGATGCAACCATTCCATATTGTCATGACACATTCATGTACCCTTCCCCTCCGGAGTGCCGGACCTTCCGGAACCTTCTAGAACATTCTCGATGAAAACACCGGAATCATTCCCCAACTCCGAAACAGGACTTTCCTTATATGAATATTATTCTCCGGACCATTCCAGATCTCCTCGTGATATCCCTGATCCCATCCGAGACTCCGAACAACATTCAGTCTCTTACTCATCATTCCATAACTACTCAACAACATCGAATCCTTAAGTGTGTCTCCCTACGGTTCGTGAATTATGCGGACATGATCGAGACACTGCTCCGAACAATAACCAATAGAGAAATCTGGAAATTCATATGTCTCCCACATATTTCTACGATTACTTTGCGATCAAATGAACCACTTACATACGATACCAATTTCCCTTTGTCTCACGATAGTTTACTTATTCGAGGTTTTGATCGTCGGTATCTCTGCATACCTAGTTCAACCTCGTTACCGACAAGTACTCTTTTCTCGTTCCCGTGGTATGTGATCCCTTGTGATCCAGTCACATGCTTGCAAGCTAATTGGATGACATTCTACCGAGAGGGACCCGAGTATATATATCTGTCATATGGATGGAAAAATCCCACTCTTGATCCATGTGTCTCAACCCATACTTTCCGAACACTCAATGCCACCTTTATAGCCACCCAGTTACGGTGTGGTGTTTGATGTCATCAAAGCATCCTTCCGGTGATGGTGATAAGCATGATCTCATGGTCGAAGGAATTAGGTTACTATGTATCAGAAAGCTTATAGCAATTGAACTTATTAAAATGACTTGATCTTTATGCTACGCTTATCTATAGGAGTATGTCCTTCATACCATTCTCCTAATGATATGATCTTGTTGTTAATAACATCTCAATGTTCATGATAGGGAAACCACAATCATCTATTAACCAACAAGCTAGTATTATGAAGAGGCTTTACTAGGGACTCTTATTTAGTTTACAAATCACACAAGTATCAATGTTTCCTTGTTAATACTGTTATAGCATGAATGTAATAATTTATCATAAACACAAAGATATAATAATAACTACATTTATTATTGCCTCTAGGGCATATCTCCAACAGTCTCCCACTTGCACTAGAGTCAACTAATCTAGATTACATGGTAATATACCGAACACCCATGGCAGTTTAGTGTTGGTCATGTTTTGCCCTTGGGAGAGGTTTAGTCCACGGATCCGCCACATTCAGATCTGTGTGTACTTTGCAAATCTTTATGTCACCATCTTGGACATGTTCTCGAATAGCTTGAAAACGTAGCTTGATGTGCTTCAGCTTCTTGTGTGACCTTGGTTCTTGCACATTGGCTATGGCGCCCATGTTATCACAGTAGATAGACATTGGGTCCAGCGCACTTGGAACCACACCGAGCTCTGTAATGAACTCCTTCATGCATATCGCTTCTTGTGAAGCCTCCGAAGCAGCTATGTATTCCGATTCAGTTGAAGATCTCGCCACAATGCTTTGCTTTGCACTCCTCCAGCTAACTGCTGCACCATTCAAAGTAAATACGTATCCAGATTGAGATTTAGAATCGTCTGGATCGGTGTTCCAACTAGCATCAGTGTAACCATTTACAACGAGCTGTTCATCACCTCCATAAGAAAGAACCATATCCTTAGTTCTTCTCAAGTACTTAAGGATGTTTTTGACCGCTGTCCAATGATCCACTCCTGGATCACTTTGATATCTGCTAGTCAAACTAACAGCATATGCAATGTCGGGTCTAGTACATAGCATGGCATACATTAGAGATCCTATGGCTGAGGCATAGGGAGTCTTACTCATCCTTTCTCTATCTTCTGCCGTTGCTGGACTTTGAGTTTTACTCAATGTCGTATTGGGCAACATGGGCAAGAACCCTTTCTTGGTATCTTCCATTCCAAACCTCTTTAGAACTTTGTCAAAATATGTACTTTGTGACAATGATATTAGGCGTCTCGATCTATCTCTATAAATCTTTATGCCTAATATGTAAGCTGCTTCACCAAGATCTTTCATTGAAAAACTATTATTAGAATATTCCTTGACACTATTAAGAAGGTCTACATCATTCCCAATCAACAATATGTCATCTACATATAGTATTAAGAATGATACAGAGCTCCCACTCACTTTCTTGTAAATACAAGCTTCTCCATAAGTTTGTATAAAACCAAAACTTTTGATTACCTTATCAAAACGTTGATTCCAACTTCGGGATGCTTGCTTCAACCCATATATGGACCGTTGAAGTTTGCATACCTTCTTAGCGTCTTTAGGATCGACAAAACCTTTGGGTTGCATCATATACAACTCTTCTTCAATGTCTCCATTGAGGAACACTGTTTTGACATCCATCTGCCATATTTCATAATCGTAATATGTAGCGATTTCTAACATAATCCTCATAGATTTTAGCTTCGCTACTGGTGAGAAAGTCTCATCGTAGTCAACTCCTTGAATTTGTCGAAACCCTTTTGCGACAAGTCGAGCTTTATAGACAGTAACATTACCAACATGACACTCATAATGGGATCATACCAATAAGGAGTGGTACGAGTTCTCGTTGACCTGCGAGGTTCTGTAGCAACTTCAACCGAAGTTTCATGATCATCATCATTAGCTTCCTCTCTTATTGGTGTAGGCGCCACAGGAACTTCTTCTGGTGCTGCGCTACTCGCAAGTTCGAGAGAAGATTCAACAACCTCGTCGAGTTCTACTTTCCTTCCAGTCACTTCTTTCGAGAGAAATTCTTTCTCTAGAAAGGATCCATTCTTGGCAACGAAGATTTTGCCTTCGGATCTATGATAGAAGGTATACCCAATAGTTTCCTTCGGGTATCCTATGAAGACGCATTTTTCCGCTTTGTGTTCAAGCTTGTCCGGCTGTAACTTCTTTACATAGGCTTCACAACCCCAAACTTTAAGGAACGACAATTTAGGTTTCTTCCCAAACCATAATTCATACGGTGTCGTTTCAAAGGATTTAGATGGTGCCCTATTTAAAGTGAATGCGGCTGTTTCTAATGCATAACCCCAAAATGATAGCGGTAAATCTGTAAGTGACATCATAGAACGAACCATATCTAAGAGAGTTTGATTACGACGTTCAGACACACCATTACGTTGTGGTGTTCCCGGCGTTGTCAATTGTGAAAGTATTCCGCATTTCTTTAAATGCTCGCCAAACTCGTAACTTAGATATTCACCTCCACGATCAGAACGTAGAAATTTAATCTTCTTGTTATGTTGATTCTCTACCTCACTTTGAAATTCCTTAAACTTCTCGAACGTTTCGGACTTATGTTTCATGAAATAGATATACCCATATCTACTCAAGTCATCCGTGAAGGTAAGAACATAACGATAACCACCGCGCGATGCTACACTCATTGGACCACACACATCGGTATGTATGATTTCCAATAAGTCCGTAGCTCTCTCCATCATACTAGAAAATGGAGTCTTAGTCATTTTACCCATCAGACATGCTTCGCATCTTTCAAGTGATTCAAGAAGTCCATCGGAATGGAGTTTCTTCATACGCTTCACTCCGATAGGACCAAGACGACAGTGCCACATATAGGTCGAGTTATCGCTCAATTTCAAACGTTTAGCTTCAATGTTATTAATATGTGTATTTCCACTATCGAGATTCAATAAGAATAGACCATCTATCAAAGGTGCATGTGCATAAAACATCTTACTCATATAAATCGAACAACCATTATTCTCCGACTTAAACAAGTAACCGTCTCGCAATAAACAAGATCCTGATACAATGTTCATGTTCAACGCAGGCACCAAATAACAATTATTTAAGTATAAAACTAATCCCGATGGTAGATGAAGAGGTAGCGTGCCGACCGCGATCACATCAACCTTTGATCCATTTCCAACGCGCATCATCACCTTGTTCTTCGCTAGCTTCCGTTTATTCTGCAGCACCTGTTTCGACTTACAAATATGAGCAACCGAACCAGTATCAAATACCCAGGCACTACTACGAGTACTAGTGAGATACACATCAATAACATGTATATTAGATATACCTTTCTTCTTGATGTTGCCATTCTTCAAATCCGCCAAGTACTTTGGGCAATTCCGCTTCCAGTGACCCTCTTGCTTGCAGTAAAAGCACTCAGTATCTGGCTTAGGTCCAGCCTTGGTCTTCTTCGTCGGTGCGACAACTTTCTTACCACCCTTCTTGAAGTTTCCCTTTTGCTTAGACTTGCCTTTCTTGAATTTGGTGGTCTTATTGACCATCAACACTTGGTGCTCTTTCTTGATCTCCACTTCTGCAGATTTCAACATGGAGAAAAGTTCTGGCAACTGCTTGTTCATGCTTTGCATATTGTAGTTCATCACAAAGTTCTTGTAACTTGGTGGTACTGATTGGAGGACACAGTAAATCCCCAAAGCATTAGGAATCACTATACCCAAGCTTTGGAGTTTGTTTGCGTGCCCAGACATCTTAAGCACATGCTCACTGATGGAGCTGCCCTCTTCCATCTTGCAGTTAAAGAACTTTTCAGAAGCCTCATAACTCTCAACTGCCGCGTGAGTCTCAAATATCAATTTGAGTTCACGGACAATATCAAGTAGGTCATGGTTCTCAAACCTTTTCTGAAGCTCCGATTCCAAACCATACAAGATAGCACACTGAACTGTGGAGTACTGATTCTTCCGAGTGAGGTAAACGTTCTTTACTTCATCGGTAGCATCAGCTGCAGGCGGGTCACTGTGGCATCCCGCAAAAACCACTACTAGAAAATCGCGTTGTTTTGTGCATTGCATCGTCATGACCGCAGGCTCATGTCACCATGCCCCCTTGCATTTGAGCATCGTCATGTCATTGTGCATTTGTTTGTCTAAAACTATTTTGAAAACGCCTAGTTTTGTTTTCCAATATTCCCGTCTTTATTTCAAATCCAAACCCGGGTCCCCGGAATGTTTTGTTTTGTCTGCCAACGGTTTACAAACGCCTCGTTTTTAATAAATAAAATATTTAAATTATTTTGGGAGGCAGCCAGCCAGGCCCGAAAGCCCAGCCGGCCACCTCCAGACAAAAACCCTACCTACCCCAGAACACCCAAAACCTAAGCTACCAAATAACCTACCCAGCCTATCTACCCACCCTGCCTCCACCTCACCTGCACCAACCGGTGCACGCCACCTCACCTCTCCCTTCCCTCTATCCAATCCCATGCCGCCACATCAGCCCCTGGCCCCACCTCCTATCCACCCCACCCCACACAAACACCAACACACCACACACGCACTCACACACAGCCCCACCGGCCCTCCACTCCTTCCCACCACTCGGTCAGCCCCGCAGCCGCCCAATCCTGATCCCCACCTGACCCATGCAAGAAGCACACACACGCAAAACACGCCCTCGGTCCCACCTGCTGGCCCACCACCCCGTCCCGTTTCTCTAACGCGATCGAAACCTCCCGCACGCAAGCCCCATCCCGTCGTTTTCCTCACCTCTCACCCTCCTTGCCCGATGAATTCGCCGCCGCCACCCCCTCTTCCCTCTGCATCCCCGACCATGCCGCCAGGGGGCTTCTCTCGTCTCCGTCCCCGGCGCCCCCTCAGCTCGTCCCGACGGTCGCTGATCTCCCCTCCTTCCTGTTGGCCATCCGCCGCCGGTACAAGCCCTCTGTCGCGCGCCGGCCATGGCTGACCGCCTCAGCGCCAGCACCCCTCTTCACGGCCTCGCCCACCCGTCCTCGGCCGCAGCTATGGGCTCCCCTCAGCTCCGCCTGCACCGACCTAACCGAGCTCTCCAGCCACCTCTGCTTGTTGCCGTCCCCGCCACCGCTTGTCTCCCCGCGGTGCGATCCTGCAGCGCCACCGCCTTTCACCGGCAGCAGCCATCGTCCGCCTCCTCCGGCACTCCCTCCTCGCCCTCGAGCGCTGCCAGGGCCGCTCGCCCACAACCTCCCCTCGCCCGTCCTCTGTCCACCGCCTTGATTCTTCCTCCCTGCCACCAGCGCCATGCTTCCCCCGTCGGCCCTCCTCCGGTTCCCCTCCTTGCTCGGCCGCTCGCCTCTTGCAGCCCGCGCCGGCCCCGTCTCCTCCCTTCGCTCCTCTCTGAGAACGCCACCGGCACCGCCCCTGTCCTCGTCGCCTGCGTCGACGCCTGCGTCGCCCTGTCAAGTACCATGTACCTCGCCGCTTGCACCCTCAGTGTGTGTGTGTGTTTGACCAGCAACGGACATGTTTCTCGCCATCGGCAAGGTTAACCACAACATGTGCCATGTGACAAGTATGACCCGCAAGGAGTTGTGAGGCTCTCAAGATCTACGGACGCCAAGATCTACTGACGCCCGACGCCAAGATCTTCTGATGGCGATGCGAGGAGCCCAAACCCGAGGGGCCCTATTGAACTCGGTGTCATCTATTCAAGTACTCCATCGACGACAAGATCGTCCACTCAGACCACAAGATCGTTCCCGGAGCGAAACATCGAACCCCGGTGCTTTCGCCTTCCTCTCCGAAGACCGATCCCGCCGAACGCCAAGATCTTCAATCGGATCCGAGGACACCGAGACCCCGGTGCGACAAGTACTCCTTCCTGGACGCCGAGCTCGCCGAGAACCCGGATGCCAAGGTCACCGACACGGAACGGCAAGACCTCCTTCCCGCACCGATGCCGACGACGTCGCACGCCAAGTTCTTCACCCCGGACGTCAAGTCCGACCCGACCCGCGGACCCTACAAGGTCTTCACGACGCCAAGAACGACATCGACCAGGGCGAATCCGATGCGCCTCGACGCCGAACCAAGTCCTTCTTCCCGGATGCGACAAGATCTACTCCGTTGTCCGGGAATGTTACTGCCGAGATCGATCCCGTCAAATCCTAAGACCAACCCCGAACCCCTCGGAGCCCAAGTTCGCCGAACCCTAATGTGATTCCCTATTCGAGACCCCCATTATTTTATAATATGACATTATCAACTGATGCATATTAAATTGTTCATGCATGCACACTTGTCTGTGGTTTGGGGGCATTATGCCAATTCATCTCATAATTAAATATGGAGTCTATCTGCGGGATATCTTTGTCTTATTCCGGACTCCATTTAAATCTGTGTAGCGAACCGATGCTATGTTTTGCCATGTTAACACAACATTTAAATTGTGGGGTATCTAAACAACTTGAACCACTTAAATATTTGACGGGACCCCGGTTCCGTTAATATGGTCTAATTGCATTGCACCTTTGCCATGTCATACATCATACATGCATCATGTCCGATTTTCTACCGTAGTATTAAATAGTGCAACCGGTGTTTATTCTAGTGTTTTGGTTCTTCGCGGAAAAGGCCGTTGAGTTGATGCGAGTGTCGACCCGATCTTCGGCTGAATCTTCGGCAATGTTTTCAGGCGAGCATCTCCCCCTTTCTACCTATCTTTCTTTTATAGTGTTTATTTCCCTCCCGTTGATCTATTGCTATCTGTGTTGCGATGCTCTAGTTTTCGTACCCGTGATATCCCTTGTAGCCTTATATTGCCTTGGACACATCCTATTACCTGTTGTTTGGTAGATAGTTGGACTTGCGCGTCGCAGTCGCTTGCTCAAGTGCTGTTGCGTGTCGTCCAGTACCACAGTTGTTGGAGTATTGCCGTATGTTTAATGTTGAAGATGGTTATAACTTTAATTACTGTTTAATAACTAAAATTGAAGTAGGTAAATGCAGAGGCACAGGTGGGCAATAGATGTTATTTGGTTGTTAACCGTCCACTTGTGTCCCGTAGGACCCCGAGTTCTTGACACCTGTTCCGAGATCGAGCGCGCTAACCACAGGTGGGGTGTATGGGCACCCCCATCGATTTAGTACCTGATTCCAAGTACTGTACTGGGGGCCACAAGTAGTTTGGGGATTTATTACTATTCTGTACTTATGCCATGCTTTACTGCTTAATTTAAATTGTGCGAGGTACTGCACTTGTACTGTTTAGGTAAGCGGAGTGTTTTCGCGGTATCGACAAGCCCGAGAGTTTCGGGTTCCCCGTCGTTTACATCCACTGATGCAAACCCTGGGTCCGTTCCGGAGCCGGCCAACTTCGTTGCGGGTAGCTTAGTGGGGTGGCCCCCCGTGCTTGCTTTGGGTCTGGGAAACGTCGTGTCCGAAACCCCGTCGACATACCGTTGGGTGTATGTTTTGTGATCTTGTACCTACCTGATCTGACAACAAGGGTGTAGGTGCGTGTGGAAACTTTGGTGCACCCCTGCAGGGTTAAATCTTTTCGAGAAGCCGTGTCCGCGGTTATGGACGACTTGGAGCACAGGTCTCGATCATAGACAACTATAACTAAAGTTTACTGTTATAATTTGACTTGTATCCGATATGACTAGTAATCAGCTTCACTACAACGGAATGGCTAATTAAAAGTACCAACAACTGCTGGGTTTGGGGATCTCTCATGCTAATTGTAACTGACTAGTAAGTGATGCAACTACAACGGAATGGTTAACTAAAAATGCCCACTGCTTATTCTATCAGGATGACTATCTATACCTGACTAGTAATTGCTGCAACGATAACTGAATAAATAAAACTGCCAACTGTGTGAGTTCCTCGGTTGACTCCCTCGTTTGGTCTCGAGGGGGGAAATACCAGGGTGGGTATGTTTGGTGGTAGTATCAGGAAGGTTCCGAATAGGTCTTTCTTATCCCTCTCTGATAGCCGACAGTTATATCGAGTCTCTATAGGTTGTTTAGTGCATGCCGCGCTGCCGCTTCAGTCCACCATACCTATGTAGGCGAGGACCGCCGAATTCTAGCCTCGCCGTGTACTGGCCTCAGTAATGACGCTCCTCTTTTTCCTTTGCCCTTTGCCGGCACCCCTTTTGTTTAAGCAGGTTTTGAGATCGACGTCGTTAGCAGGGTTACCCTTCCGGCTTGGCCTGGGCAGGGTTATGGACGCCAGTGGTTATTCTTCAGGGCTCTTAGCTCAATTTGCATCTTGTCCGTACTCGGACGCTATATCGTTTTAAAGGTGATTTGGATCTTTGTATTGTACCTCTGTATTCTTGACTCTTTGAGTCGCTGTTGTATATATTTGTTTTGTGGGTTCCATCGAGGACTATTGTGTAATGATATTACTTCGTTTTCCACCCGCACACAAGTGCCTGGTGGGCACCTTTGAATCGTTTCTATGCGGGTTTGGCGGGAAGCGCTGAAACTTGCATAGGGCCGATTCTGAGGGTGTTACAGAGTGGTATCAGAGCTCAGCAGTTGCGATACCCCACAAGTCCAGCCTGTAGGATAACCTAGCTAACGGCCGAAGTAGAGTGTCAAAACTATTTTTGCAAAGTCGGTTGGATAGTTCTGATTAGGTCTGATTTTACTCCTTACCCCTCTGCTGCTCTCCTCTCACCTCTGCGTGTTTTTAATCCGCTCTCTTCTCTCTCTTCGAGTCCAGGATTTCTCGTGGTTGGGTTCCATCGTACCTTCAGGGTTTCGCTTCCTCCTTTGGTAACGGTGTTGCTACATCTGGTCTTCATGCTATCCGAGGAACCCTTCGTCTGGTGGACTTCTCTTTGTTCCTTCTCGTGCCTTCCGGTGTTTTCCGACGCGACGACATCATCTACGCTAGATCCGATGCAGAGTCTGCATCACTCCTTTGTTTCTGAACCTCGGTTGTCGAGATCTTCAGTCTGTTTCTGAGAATGGTTGCATGCTTTTCTACTGATTGTGCAGAGTAATAGTTTGGGTGCGTGATGGATTGGCCCCCATGCCGACTACCCCTTCTATTCGCTTTTGTACATTGAAGTGGATGAGAATGCATCGGTTCCCTCTTTCTATCGAAGCTAGAGGTGGCTTTATTTGTTGATACCTCTACCTTCGACCTTTTGTTCCCGGAGTGTTCTCTCGATGATCACGGACAACGACCTCTTGTTAGTGGTGTCGCGAGGATCTACACGAAGCGAGAAGACGCAGATCGCCGACCTTCCTTCCGGTACCATGAGGCAGATCTCGAGGGCGAGATCCATTGTTAGTGGTGTCGAATTGTGGCATCCCGCAAAAACCACTACTAGAAAATCGTGTTGTTTTGTGCATTGCATCGTCATGACCGCAGGCTCATGTCACCATGCCCCCTTGCATTTGAGCATCGTCATGTCATTGTGCATTTGTTTGTCTAAAACTATTTTGAAAACGCCTAGTTTTG
Organism: Avena sativa; assembly: GCA_916181665.1. NCBI lineage: Eukaryota > Viridiplantae > Streptophyta > Magnoliopsida > Poales > Poaceae > Avena > Avena sativa. The sequence goes on along the minus strand of OV702284.1, from coordinate 259,717,772 downwards.
TTTCCCAATATTCCCGTATTTATTTCAAATCCAAACCCGGGTCCCCGGAATGTTCTGTTTTGTCTGCCAACGGTTTACAAACGCCTCGTTTTTAATAAATAAAATATTTAAATTATTTTGGGAGGCAGCCAGCCAGGCCCGAAAGCCCAGCCGGCCACCTCCAGACAAAAACCCTACCTACCCCAGAACACCCAAAACCTAAGCTACCAAATAACCTACCCAGCCTATCTACCCACCCTGCCTCCACCTCACCTGCACCAACCGGTGCACGCCACCTCACCTCTCTCTTCCCTCTAACCAATCCCATGCCGCCACATCAGCCCCTGGCCCCACCTCCTCTCCACCCCACCCCACACAAACACCAACACACCACACACGCACTCACACACAGCCCCACCGGCCCTCCACTCCTTCCCACCACTCGGTCAGCCCCGCAGCTGCCCAATCCTGATCCCCACCTGACCCATGCAAGAAGCACACACACGCAAAACACGCCCCCGGTCCCACCTGCTGGCCCACCACCCCGTCCCGTTTCTCTAACGCGATCGAAACCTCCCGCACGCAAGCCCCATCCCGTCGTTTTCCTCACCTCTCACCCTCCTTGCCCGATGAATCCACCGCCACCACCCCCTCTTCCCTCTGCATCCCCGACCATGCCGCCAGGGGGCTTCTCTCGTCTCCGTCCCCGGCGCCCCCTCAGCTCGTCCCGACGGTCGCTGATCTCCCCTCCTCCCTGTTGGCCATCCGCCGCCGGTACAAGCCCTCTGTCGCGCGCCGGCCATGGCTGACCGCCTCAGCGCCAGCACCCCTCTTCACGGCCTCGCCCACCCGTCCTTGGCCGCAGCTATGGGCTCCCCTCAGCTCCGCCTGCACCGACCTAACCGAGCTCGCCAGCCGCCTCTGCTTGTTGCCGTCCCCGCCACCGCTTGTCTCCCCGCGGTGCGCGATCCTGCAGCGCCACCGCCTTTCACCGGCAGCAGCCATCGTCCGCCTCCTCCGGCACTCCCTCCTCGCCCTCGAGCGCTGCCAGGGCCGCTCGCCCACAACCTCCCCTCGCCTGTCCTCTGTCCACCGCCTTGCTTCTTCCTCCCTGCCGCCAGCGCCATGCTTCCCCCGTCGGCCCTCCTCCGGTTCCCCTCCTTGCTCAGCCGCTCGCCTATTGCAGCCCGCGCCGGCCCCGTCTCCTCCCTTCGCTCCTCTCTGAGGACGCCACCGGCACCGCCCCTGTCCTCGTCGCCTGCGTCGACGCCTGCGTCGCCCTGTCAAGTACCATGTACCTCGCCGCTTGCACCCTCAGTGTGTGTGTGTTTGACCAGCAGCGGACATGTTTCTCGCCATCGGCAAGGTTAACCACGACATGTGCCATGTGACAAGTATGACCCGCAAGGAGTTGTGAGGCTCTCAAGATCTACGGACGCCAAGATCTACTGACGCCCGGCGCCAAGATCTTCTGATGGCGATGCGAGGAGCCCAAACCCGAGGGGCCCTATTGAACTCGGTGTCATCTATTCAAGTACTCCATCGATGACAAGATCGTCCACTCAGACCACAAGATCGTTCCCGGAGCGAAACATCAAACCCCGGTTCTTTCGCCTTCCTCTCCGAAGACCGATCCCGCCGAACGCCAAGATCTTCAATCGGATCCGAGGACACCGAGACCCCGGTGCGACAAGTACTCCTTCCCGGACGCCGAGCTCGCCGAGAACCCGGATGCCAAGGTCACCGACACGGAACGACAAGACCTCCTTCCCGCACCGATGCCGACGACGTCGCACGCCAAGTTCTTCACCCCGGACGTCAAGTCCGACCCGACCCGCGGACCCTACAAGGTCTTCACGACGCCAAGAACGACATCGACCAGGGCGAATCTGATGCGCGTCGACGCCGAACCAAGTCCTTCTTCCCGGATGCGACAAGATCTACTCCGTTGTCCGGGAATGTTACTGCCGAGATCGATCCCGTCAAATCCTGAGACCAACCCCGAACCCCTCGGAGCCCAAGTTCGCAGAACCCTAATGTGATTCCCTATTTGAGACCCCCATTATTTTATAATATGACATTATCAACTGATGCATATTAAATTGTTCATGCATGCACACTTGTCTGTGGTTTGGGGGCATTATGCCAATTCATCTCATAATTAAATATGGAGTCTATCTGCGGGATATCTTTGTCTTATTCCGGACTCCATTTAAATCTGTGTAGCGAACCGATGCTATGTTTTGCCATGTTAACACAACATTTAAATTGTGGGGTATCTAAACAACTTGAACCACTTAAATATTTGCCGGGACCCCGGTTCCGTTAATATGGTCTAATTGCATTGCACCTTTGCCATGTCATACATCATACATGCATCATGTCCGATTTTCTACCGTAGTATTAAATAGTGCAACCGGTGTTTATTCTAGTGTTTTGGTTCTTCGCGGATAAGGCCGTTGAGTTGATGCGAGTGTCGACCCGATCTTCGGCTGAATATTCGGCAATGTTTTCAGGCGAGCATCTCCCCCTTTCTACCTATCTTTCTTTTATAGTGTTTATTTCCCTCCTGTTGATCTATTGCTATCTGTGTTGCGATGCTCTAGTTTTCGTACCCGTGATATCCCTTGCAGCCTTATATTGCCTTGGACACATCCTATTACCTGTTGTTTGGTAGATAGTTGGACTTGCGCGTCGTAGTCGCTTGCTCAAGTGCTGTTGCGTGTCGTCCAGTACCACAGTTGTTGGAGTATTGCCGTATGTTTAATGTTGAAGATGGTTATAACTTTAATTACTGTTTAATAACTAAAATTGAAGTAGGTAAATGCAGAGGCACAGGTGGGCAATAGATGTTATTTGGTTGTTAACCGTCCACTTGTGTCCCGTAGGACCCCGAGTTCTTGACACCTGTTCCGAGATCGAGCGCGCTAACCACAGGTGGGGTGTATGGGCACCCCCATCGATTTAGTACCTGATTCCAAGTACTGTACTGGGGGCCACAAGTAGTTTGGGGATTTATTACTATTCTGTACTTATGCCATGCTTTACTGCTTAATTTAAATTGTGCGAGGTACTGCACTTGTACTGTTTAGGTAAGCGGAGTGTTTTCGCGGTATCGACAAGCCCGAGAGTTTCGGGTTCCCCGTCGTTTACAGCCACTGACGCAAACCCTGGGTCCGTTCCGGAGCCGGCCAACTTCGTTGCGGGTAGCTTAGTGGGGTGGCCCCCCGTGCTTGCTTTGGGTCTGGGAAACGTCGTGTCCGAACCCCGTCGACATACCGTTGGGTGTATGTTTTGTGATCTTGTACCTACCTGATCTGACAACACGGGTGTAGGTGCGTGTGGAAACTTTGGTGCACCCCTGCAGGGTTAAATCTTTTCGAGAAGCCGTGTCCGCGGTTATGGACGACTTGGAGCACAGGTCTCGATCATAGACAACTATAACTAAAGTTTACTGTTATAATTTGACTTGTATCCGATATGACTAGTAATCAGCTTCACTACAACGGAATGGCTAATTAAAAGTACCAACAACTGCTGGGTTTGGGGATCTCTCATGCTAATTGTAACTGACTAGTAAGTGATGCAACTACAACGGAATGGTTAACTAAAAATGCCCACTGCTTATTCTATCAGGATGACTATCTATACCTGACTAGTAATTGCTGCAACGATAACTGGATAAATAAAACTGCCAACTGTGTGAGTTCCTCGGTTGACTCCCTCGTTTGGTCTCGAGGGGGGAAATACCAGGGTGGGTATGTTTGGTGGTAGTATCAGGAAGGTTCCGAATAGGTCTTTCTTATCCCTCTCTGATAGCCGACAGTTATCTCGAGTCTCTATAGGTTGTTTAGTGCATGCCGCGCTGCTGCTTCAGTCCACCATACCTATGTAGGCGAGGACCGCCGAATTCTAGCCTCGCCGTGTACTGGCCTCAGTACTGACGCTCCTCTTTTTCCTTTGCCCTTTGCTGGCACCCCTTTTGTTTAAGCAGGTTTTGAGATCGACGTCGTTAGCAGGGTTACCCTTCCGGCTTGGCCTGGGCAGGGTTATGGACGCCAGTGGTTATTCTTCAGGGCTCTTAGCTCAATTTGCATCTTGTCCGTACTCGGACTCTATATCGTTTTAAAGGTGATTTGGATCTTTGTATTGTACCTCTGTATTCTTGACTCTTTGAGTCGCTGTTGTATATATTTGTTTTGTGGGTTCCATCGAGGACTATTGTGTAATGATATTACTTCGTTTTCCACCCGCACGCAAGTGCCTGGTGGGCACCTTTGAATCGTTTCTATGCGGGTTTGGCGGGAAGCGCTGAAACTTGCATAGGGCCGATTCTGAGGGTGTTACAGTCACCCAGCGGTGCATCCAACACATAGGTCAAATTACCAGCATTGAGGACAATCCTCAAATTGCGGAACCAATCCGCGAAGTTGCTTCCATTGTTTTTCAACTTTTCTTTCTCTAGGAACGCATTAAAATTGATGGTAGGGGCCGCCATTGATCTACAACATGTTTGCAATAGTTTAGACTAAGTTTATGACAAATTGAGTTCTAATTAATAGTTAAATTAATCTAGGTGAACTCCCACTCAAAACAATATCCCTCACATTGTTTTAGTGATCACACGAACCAAATCCACCACATCAAAACCGATCATCACGAGAGTTGATATAGCTTCAATGGCGAACAATCGACATGTTCATCATATCTACTATATGATACATGCTTTACCTTTCGGTGAACCGTGTTCCGAGACCATGTCTGTACATGCTAGGCTCGTCAAGATCAAACCTTAGCTTCCGCATGAGCAAATCTGGCTTTCTCATGTTGTATACACTTGCAGAATCTAACACACCCGATCATCACGTGGTGCTTCGAAACAACAAGCTTTAGCAACATTGCTTACTAAGGATGAACACTATAAAACTTGAAATTAATGTGCATGAGGGATCATCTTATAATGCTACCGTCGTTAACTAAGCAATAAAAGATGCATAAAGGATTAACATCACATGCAATTCATAATATGTGATATGATATGGCCTTTCTTCTTGTGCTTCCGATCTCCATCTTCAAGCACGAACATGATCTCCATCATCACCGGAATTGCATCAAGGTCAATGACGCCGCTTCATGGTTATCGTCCACCAGCTTCAACTATTACAACTACTTTGAATATACATGCGAGTCTTAACAGAAATTAAATACAACCATATGGCTCCTGCCGGTTGCCAACTTACAATAAGGATCATTGCATACATCAAATATAATCACAATCATAGCCATATCACATCACAGCACACCCCTGCAAAACAAAGTTAGCTGCCTCTAATTTCTTTGCATATTTTACGTGGTTTGGGGCTTTCAATAAGTGTCGATCTAACTTACGAACAAGAACCACAACGTTGATGTTTGAACTATCAAGTGCCCGTTGTAAATTGGATCTATACTATAATGGGAGAGACAGACACCCGCAAAGCCACTTATGCAATACAAGTTGCATGTTTAGCGTGGAGCAAGTCTCATGAACGATGTCATGTAAGGGTAGCCCGAGCCGCTTCATCCCATCATACCGCAAGATGCAAAGTACACAAGAAGCAATTGATAAAAAAGTACCACCGTCCACAATGACCATTGTGTTCTACTCGTGCAATAGATCTACATGTAGACACGGCTCTGATACCACTATAGGGGTTCGTAGCATGGAAAACAAAAAAATTCTACCGCATGCAAACAAACAAGCCAAGATCTATCTACTAGATTGTAGCAACGAGTCGATAGAGGAACTTACCCTCGAACATTCCAAAGTGTTTAACGAGAGCAGATTCTCGTGGGTGATGTAGTCGTACTCTTGCCGATCTCAAGATCGTGTAGACAATCCTTCCGGCGCTGCATTCCGGCAGCGCTTACGCAGTCGGTCACACGTTCGGTACTCGATGAAGACCTTCCTCTCCCTTGTTCCAGCAGGCAGCGGAGGTTGTAGCACTCTCCTCGCGATTCCGGCAGCACGACGGCGTGGTACCGGAAGTAGAGGGGAGATCTCGCAGGGCTTCGCCTTAAGCCGGAGTGAGTATGGTGGACTATGAGAGAGGCCTTGGTGATCTAGGGTTTAGAGGCACCAAGGGAGGAGGCTAGGCCGGCGGCTAGGGCTTGGGGAGAGCCCCAACTCGGTGGCTAGGGCAAACCCTAGGGCGGTGGCGACTGCAGGAGGCCGGTGGCTAGGGTTAGGGTTTTGGTGGAGAGAGGTGTGTAGGCTAGAGGGGGCACCCCTGCCCCTTCTTTTATAGGTGGGAGGGCACCGGCCAAGGGGAGGGAGTCCTCCCCCAAGTCGGCCTCCTTGGCCGGCGGGTGGAGGGAGAGGAACTCCTCCCCAAGTAGGTTTCCTACTCTCCCTCCACCAAGCAAAACTGTCGTTTGACTTTTTCAAATTGGCGTTTGACTTTTCAAACTAGGATTTGATTTATCCCTTTATTTTGCTCAGCCATGATACCTAGTACATGATGCAACCATTCCACATTGACATGACACATTCATGTACCCTTCCCCTCCGGAGTGCCGAACCTTCCGGAACCTTCTAGAACATTCCCGATGAAAACACCGGAATCATTCCCCAACTCCGAAACAGAACTTTCCTTATATGAATCTTATTCTCCGGACCATTCCGGATCTCCTCGTGATATCCCGTATCCCATCCGAGACTCAGAACAACATTCAGTCTCTTACTCATCATTCCATAACTACTCAACAACATCGAATTCTTAAGTGTGTCTCCCTACGGTTCGTGAATTATGTGGACATGATCGAGACACTGCTCCGAACAATAACCAATAGAGGAATCTGGAAATTCATATGGCTCCCACATATTTCTCCGATTACTTTGCGATCGAATGAACCACTTACATACGATACCAATTTCCTTTGTCTCACGATAGTTTACTTATACGAGGTTTTGATCGTCGGTATCTCTGCATACCTAGTTCAACCTCGTTACCGACAAGTACTCTTTTCTCGTTCCCGTGGTATGTGATCCCTTGTGATCCAGTCACATGCTTTCAAGCTAATTAGATGACATTCCACCGAGAGGGCCCTGAGTATATCTATCCGTCATATGGATGGACAAATCCCACTCTTGATCCATGTGTCTCAACCCATACTTTCCGAACACTCAATGCCACCTTTATAGCCACGCAGTTACGGTGTGGTGTTTGATGTCATCAAAGCATCCTTCCAGTGATGGTGATAAGCATGATCTCATGGTCGAAGGAATTAGGTTACTATGTCTCAGAAAGCTTATAGCAATTAAAATGACTTGATCTTTATGCTACGTTTATCTATAGGAGTATGTCCTTCATACCATTCTCCTAATGATATGATCTTGTTGTTAATAACATCTCAATGTTCATGATAGGGAAACCACAATCATCTATTAACCAACAAGCTAGTATTATGAAGAGGCTTTAGTAGGGACTCTTATTTATTTTACAAATCACACAAGTATCAATGTTTCCTTGTTAATATTGTTATAGCATGAATGTAGACATTTATCATAAACACAAAGATATAATAATAACTACATTTATTATTGCCTCTAGGGCATATCTCCAACAGCGTCAACACGCATCACAATGCATTTTTTGTTTGTTTAGGCATGTTTAGGCCATATATACATAGAAAACCAAGGTTGGACCTAAGATTCCAATGATTGCCCCCTGTTGGACCCATAGCGGGAGTTTCCCACCTACACGTCCAACACTTATGTAAGTGTTATCGCATGCGCGTGAAGACGGTGTCACCAGGGATCTAGGCATTGCATCTATGGACAATCTACCACAGTTGTGTACACATTCCATGGCCACATGCAAGTTTTGGTGGGATTCCGGCGCTTCGGCGGCCGTTTCCCAACAAAACCCTAGTCTGCGGGCCCTAGGGACCTACCCCCTAGATTTCTCCGTACGAGGGTTGACCAATGTACCTTTTGTTTGTTTAGTCATGTTTAGGACATATCTACATATAAAACCAAGGTTTTTCCCAATATTCCACTGGTTGCCCCTCGTTGGACCCATAGCTGGACTTTCCCACCTATACATGCACATCCATCACCTTACCGTGTGTTTTCTCATACATGTATGCATAAAGGGTCACACTCGTGAGAAATAATTTGCATCCATGGACTTCCACCACACTATAATTATGTAGTTTGGCCACATCCAAGTTTTGGTGGGCTTCCAGCGCTTCGGTCGGTCGTTTCCCTGCGAAACACTAGCATGTGGGCCCCTTGCAAGGGATCTACCCCCATAGGTTTCTCCGCATGGTATTCCACCAATGTAATTTTTTCTTTGTTTAGGAATGTTTCGGCCATATCTACATAGAAAACCAATGTTGGGTCTAAGATTCCACCGGTTGCCCTCTGTTGGACCCATAGCGGGAGTTTCCCACCTACACGTTCAACACTTCTCTAAGTGTTATTGCCTGCATGTGAAGGCGGTGACACCCGGGAGATAGCCATTGCATCTTTGTACCATCTACCACACTTGTGTATACATGGCATGGCTACATGCAAGTTTTGATGGAATTCTGGCGCTCCGGCGGCCGTTTTCATGCGAAAACCCTAGTCTGCAGGCCCCGGAGATCTACCCCTAGGTTTCTTCGTACGAGGGTTGACCAATGTACTTTTTTGTTTGTTTAGGCATGTTTAGGCCATATATACATAGAAAACCAAGGTTGGGCCCAACATTCCACCAGTTACCCCCTGTTGGACCCGTAGCGGAAGTTTCTCATCCACACATTCAACACTTCTCTAAGTGTTATCGCATGCGTGTGAAGACAGTGACACCTGAAAGCTAGTCATTGCATCTATGGACAATCTACCACATTTGTGTACATGAGGCATAATGGGACCCACTGTCACTACACCGTCTCGCGAGGGGGCGCCGTCAAGTTAATTTTGTGTGCCGTGGAACGTTGTTTGGCACATGGCAAAGGCTTTGCTGTGTATTGTTTCGGTGGTGCATGACAAAGAATCCTTTGCAGTGCCCTCTTTGTCGTGTAACTTTTCCTTTCCCGTGTTTTTTAGGGCTTTACCGTGTACTGTCTGTTAAACGACAAAGATTAAAATTCCTGTAATGCATATGCGTCCTGTCCACATACAGGCGGACCAGGAAACTTCATCAATGTCCCGGCTGGAGCTGCCGCCGATGTACCGGGAACCCTTCTCGACGAACCGGATCGCTGCATTTCTGGCAGGATGGCGCCCCCGTGTGCTTGCCCTCGTCGGCCCTGTCGGAAGAAAAATCTTTGAGGAAGGGTAAAATCGTCGGCCTTGTCGGAAGAAAAATCTTTGAGGAAGGGTAAAATTCACTAGTGCAGACCCCCCCTCTAACACCGGTTTGGAGGGCCCTCTAACAGCGGTTGTAGAACCGCTGTTGAGGGTTCGGTGTTAGAGGGGGGCCCCTTTAACACCGGTTCTTATACGAACCAGTGTTAAAGGGTGGCGCACGTGGGGCTGCCGCAGGGCTCAGGGACCCCCCTTTAACACCGGTTCGTAACACGAACCGGTGTTAAAGGTTCTCTGCCGCGGCAGGAAAAAGAGATAAATCTCTGCCGCGGCAGGAAAACGGCCTAAATCTCTGCCGCGACAGGAAAACGACCTAAATCTCTTCCGCGACAGAGTTCTGCTTCTGCCCCATTCTGGGCGTATTTCTGCGGGAGGGGGGAGGGGGAATCGATCGAGAACAGTATACACACACATCGTCATCGGTACATACGAGTACATGAACAATTAAGCAACTATTATTATACACAAACATCGTCATTGTGTGGTATTCTCCGTAAACGTTGAAGCATCAAGTACAAGACAAACACGTTCAAGCATATATACAACGTTCATTTTGGTGGATATCTAAAGAGTTCTCCGCCAGGCGTGACGACCTCATCAAGTATGAACCCCGCCAATTCCTCTTGAATGGCTTGTATGCGGTCAAATGGTAGGAGTTGGTCCCGCATCCGTTCGATCTGAATATATATGAAGAATGGGTTCAATATATATATAAGAATAAAACTCAACACAATTGATGGTAATAAAATAATGTTGTGGACTTTGTTTACTTACTCTAAGTTGTTCTAGTGCGGCTTGGCCCGTCGCACATATCGTGTTGCGAATGAACTCGCAAACATAGTATCCACATAAGTTATTGTCGGATCCCTGATGCACGCACTTTACGTGAATAGGGAGTTCAATCAAAATAATAATCAATAAAGCATGATATAATGGAATTGGAAGCAGAATCAAAGAGATACGCAGACCTAGCTAGCTAGTATTACTTACATTTTGGTCTACAAATTTTAGTTCTTCTGACCATTCACCCACGGCCCTGCCCGTGAACCTTTTCCAAACCCTGTCCGGCAAAGAAAATGGATAAAGGTGTAATTAATTACTTGTTGTCATGAAAGTTGCCGATCTAGTGCGATAATATGATTGAAATTACCTCTGGAGCATCTCTCTAAAGTCTGCCCATAGCTCTTTTTCTTTTCATAACGAGTCCATGACAAGGACTTTTCCTGAGTCGGGTTGAATGACTAGTAGAATAAAGTGGAACCTACGCACGCATAACTCATCATCAGTTACACTTAACATCGAGTAAGCCGAAACAGAATGTGTACAAGAGAGGGTAACAGTACTCACGAGAAGTTGTAAGGCAATAGTATTTCCCTTTTGGTTTTTTGTCTCAGTAAAGACCTTAGCAAGTAATCTTCTGTTTGCCCGGGTTTGGTTCTTACCACTTCTTCATGAACTCTATTTGGGTCAACGAACCCAATGTCAAAAGGGACTCCTTTCATGCATTCCATAACCTTTTTCCTGCATAATAGTATATACATATATGGTGAGCATATATATATACATGCAATTAATGAAGTGAATGAGATGAGATATAAATTACAGAAATAGTACTTACACACAATAAAGGCTGATGGCAGCTTTGTCGTGTTCCTTCTGATTGAATAGAAAATGCAAGTCTTGAATGTTGAAGTCGATCTCGTCGTCTCCGCACAAGAAAATCTGATCTCTTATATGTGCCGTGATCCATTCTTCCTTTCTCGTCTTGCAGAAATCAAGGTACCACTTGTGCAATCTTCGCATCTTTGTTGGTAGATTCTTGAGCTCCTCTTTCTTGACGAGATTCTTCCCATACTTCCATGGCTGTATGGGGTTGGCATCGCATTTGGGCAAGTTGTCTCCCATGATGTTCAAGTATGCAATGTAAGTCATCCCCATCTCATTGGCCTTTCTTTGTAGCTCTGCCTCATAATCATTTACGGGAGGAGCGTCCCGTGTGTCGAACACTTGGAGCGGGGCGCATGATTGGTTTTCCTGCTCTCCGAGCATGAGAACTATTTTCTGGGGTGCCGCACGACTGCTACTTTCAGTCTCCCTACGGCGCCTTGCATCCCCCTTCAAAATCTGGCGCTCGTAATCCGACACAAGTGGGGTTTCAGGTTTCAAAAGATTATTGTAAAACTTCTCCACCACCGCCGGATCTATTTTCTCCTTTGGCTCGGCCCGTCTAGGTGCAAAGAATTTCTTGACCTGTTCTTCCGAGATCCTATTGGTATCCTCGTCGCTGCGATTCCATGGTAAAACTGGCAATGGCTTGGCGGAAGGCTGCGGGACGTAGTTTTTTGAACTCTTTAGAGTACGGTTTCCTGCGGATTTCTTTGTGGCAGTGCTAGTGATGCTCTTCGTGATAGTGCTCTTCCGCTTACGCTGAGGAGATGGCTGAAGCACCGGAGATGGCTGACGGGCAGGAGATGTCTGGCGCGCCGGAGATGGCTGCCGCGCAGGAGATGGCTGCCGCGCAGGAGATAGCTGAAGCGGCTCAGACTGCTGACGCTGCGGAGACGGCAGGGGTGCCAGTGGCCTCCAATTTGGAAGCACGATGTGTTCCTTCTTCCAAAGAATGGTTGTTTTCACTGCAAATTTGAGTTGAGTTTCCCCTTCACCTGTAGCATGGTCAAGCTGTGCTTCCTCATATTCCTTCACAACCTCATCCACCCCGACAATAGCATAGCCATCTGGAATCGGTCGGCAGTGGTAAGTTGCACCAGCTACAGGAGGTAAGGCATAGCCGACAACCACCTTAAGGGATAAGGCCATTAATCTCACATTCAGCTCAGCGTGTTCGCTCTCCGTGATCTCATCCACAGGGTATCGAGGACCCGCCATTTCAAGCGTGGGCTGCACGTTCTCCGTGGAAGCCACGTTGCTTTTCCACGCAGAGTTTGGGCCGCCGACAGCTTCTAATGCAGGCTCTTCGTGCCACTGAGATGGGTCGGTAGCTTGATGGCTCTGTTGTGCATTCACTTGCGCCTGCAGCGCCACAAGTGCATGTTCTATCTGTGTCATCCGCTCTGTACGCTCTTTTTCTTTTCTGCCGCGTCATCTGTAAGAGTCGCTCCACTCGACAAACCCATCCTTACACGTCATACCCCCTGTGCGTCGTGCATGTCCAGGGTGTTCTTTTTTACCGATGGCGCGTGTGAGCTGGTCATTCCCTCTGTCGGGATGGAAGGTTCTGGCGGCTGTTTCCTCGTATGCCGTGATGAGTTTAGTGACGGGTTTGGCAAGGAGGGTTGGGAAGATACACAATCCTGTTTCTGGGTCCAACCTTGCCCCGATTCCATAGAACCAAGTCTTTGCACGTAGGTCCCACCCATCTGTCTGGGGTGTGATCCCTCTAGCGCGCAGGGCCTTCTCAACTTCCTCCCACTTAGGCCTCTGAGATATGTAGCCACCTGACCCCGTCCTCTGGTGATATTCCTTCTTCTGGGCATTTAGCGTATTGGTTTCTGACCTCTTTTTAGCTATAGCACCTTCCTTATATGCCACAAATTCGGGCCAGTGAGGTCTTATCTTCGCATAATATGCGTCTTCGAAATTTGGAGTCTCGCGAGCTTTGACAAATTTGTTCAATTTTGTCTTGCAGTTGCGGAAAGCGTCAGCCATCTTCTTTAGAGTCCACTCTTTGACCTTTTCCTTTATAACCGGGTTGTTTTCATCCTCCTCTGGCGGAAGGGTGAAATTTACCAACAACGAATTCCAAAGCGTTTCTTTGGATCTTTCATCGACAAAGGTACCGTCGCCCTTCTTTGGCTTATTCCAATATTCAATTATGATTGGGATTTGGTCCCTAACAAGAACTCCAGCCTGACGTACAAATTTGTCTGCGGCCTTCTTGGGCTCCATCGGCCTGCCATCAACACGGACTGCTTCGATCGTGAACTTTGCACGATCTTTCAACCGAAGGCTCGCGCCTCGCTTGCTCTTTTTCGTAGAAGAAGATGGTTGCTGGCTGGTCGATCCAGAGGGCTAAAAGAAGAAAGAAGCGTTAATTAATACATGTAGAAGAAGATTGTTGGTGGAAGTCAGCAGAGGCTTAATCAATGCATATACCTCGCCGGACTTTGTAATCACTAAATTGCGTTCACCGGAGTCTTCATCTTCTCCATGACTACTTGAGCTGTCATCATGTCCCTCCAAGTTTAGATATTGTGAGGTGTCCTCATCAATAATGTTCTCCATTATTTCTTCTTCTTCAAGGTTTCTACTAAGTGGATCCATGCCTTTTTGGTGTGATAAAAAGGAAAACATCCTCTTGCAACATTGTTTGCCATGCCATGATGCACATGTATGCACAATATGGCCATATTATCACAAACTATGCCTTTATTCTAGCCATAACATTCGTCATTTGACCCGAAAGCCAAGAAACCTCGAATGAGATAGGTCATTTTGTGAAGGATATAGAACTGGAATTAAAATACAGAATGCAACTAATAGTAAGTTACATAAAACACGACTGAAAATTAAGATACATAAAAGAACTCAAAATTAAGATACATGGCCAGATTAAGTAACAATCGGCCGAACTTGTTTCGGAATGTTGGAGTGATTCAGTCATGCTCCTGCCTACACCTGTAATACTTGCCACTGTAGTCGTCGTACTCACCGCCGCCGTCATCGCTGTCGTCGTCGGGGTCGCCGTAATTGAACCTTGAACGCTGAGTACGCGTGGGATGGACTTGAGGGTAGCACATACGGGGGTTAGAGTCGGCGGCAGTGTCATAGGCCATGACGCTCTGGAGAGTCCGACCGCACCACCATAGCCGACGGCCGGCCTCGTTGAATTTAGGAGGAGGTGGGCCGTCCTCCTCGTGCCTGGTGAGCGCCCTCTCACGCCGATCCATGAAGAAGGCTTCCCAAGTAGGGAAATAGTCGGGATGCCATCTGGGATTCCTACGCTGCTCCAGCGTGAGCTCGGAGTAGTAGTGGTTCATGATGGCCATCCGACGCGCCACACCTAGAGGGACAGGAGGAACCGGCACGCCTCCGGCGCTCAGCATCCAGCCGACAGGGACACAGTAGCCCGACGGGCAGGGGTAGTTCGAGGCGCAAAGCGCCTCCGCCTCCCTGGGGGTTAGTGCTACGGTGGAAGCCATGGGAAAGAGTGATGAGGTTGCAGATATGAGTCCAGAGATGTGCAATGACAATGGAGGCCAACCCTACATATATATATAGTGAACTGGCGGGAAGAACTGGAGGGAAGAACTGGCGGGAAGAAAAATGGCAGGAAAAAATGGCGGGAAGAAAAATGGAGGGAAGAAATAGAAGGAAGAAAAATGGCTCATTTAATACATATACTGTTAACAGAAGAAATATGACATTGTTCTAAAAATGGGACGGTTGGAGGGATTTCAGGCTGGGCCAGGCAGCACAAATGATAGGGGTGAGTGTCGACATTATGTCGTGCGGCGTGTACCTTGTCCCGGATGGTGTCACCAACTGGGACTAAAGATGAAACTTTAGTCCCGGTTGGAGACACCAACCGGGACTAAAGATGAACCTTTAGTACCGGTTGGAGACACCAACCGGGACAAAACACGAGTCAACACTAATAATAGGGGTAAGTGTCGACATTATTTCGTAAGTGTCGACACTATGCCGAGCTGCTTGTACTATAAATAGGCATCCTTGTGAGTCCAGTCCTCCAGCCTGTTTGAGGCATCTCCAAGATGGTATTCGAGAGCAGGGACACCACTACGGCCAGTTTAAGGGAGATGCCGACGGAGCCCAGTCCTCCGGCATCTCCGAGAAACTGGTCATAGAGGCACTCCCTAATATGTGAAATTAGTTAGCTCCCAGGTGTATTGATCTAGTTAGAGAAGTTACAAGCTGCAAGATGGTTTTCGAGAGCAGGGACACCACTACGGCCAGTTTCAGGGAGATGCCGACGGAGCCCAATCCTCCGGCATCTCCAAGAAACTGGTCATAGAGGCACTCCCTAATATGTGACCGCGCGCGTTTGGAGATCAGATCTTAATGGTAAGTACGAATCGGGACAACTTCGTCTCATAGTCCCGGTCCATCCACAAAACAAGACTAACACTGAAGACATTTATTAATATTAAAAACTAAGACTACAAAACCGGCCCCCCCTATATATAGTCCCGGTCAATCCACAAACCGCGAAAGTTATCCTTCGGTCAAGCCACAAACCGGGAAAGACATGAACTAGAGTTACATAATATGAGCATGAACTTCTTGGCATATGTCCTTCCTTATGATCGCTTCAGACATAACCATGGAGCATCTTCTTTACTTAACGGAATGCTTGGGTCTGTTTTCACTGTGAAGGGTGGAATTTCATCAAACTTATTATAATCTTCTGACATGTCTGTCTTGTCCTCGATTCCCACGATGTTTCTTTTCCCTGAAAGAACTATGTGACGCTTTGGCTCATCATATGATGTATTCGTTTGCATATTTTTTCTTTTTTTTTTGGTCTGGAGGACATGTCCTTCACATAGAAAACCCGAGCCACATCATTGGCTAGGACGAATGGTTCGTCTAAGTTCTTGTCTACCTTCATAAGATTGTTGAGATCCACCGTTGTCATTCCGTACTTCTTGTCTACCTCAACCCCTCCTCCTGTTAGCTTGACCCATTTGCATCGAAACAAGGGGACCTTAAAATTAGGCCCATAGTCAAGTTCCCATATCTCCTCTATGAACCCATAATACGTGGTCTTCTGCCCATTGTCTTCTGCTGCATCGAAGCGGACACCACTATTTTGGTTGGTGCTCTTTTTATCTTGGCCTATCGTGTAAAATGTATTCCCATTTATCTCGTACCCTTGGAAAGTACATACAGTCGAAGATGGTGTCCTGGCCAACAAGTACAACTGATCCCCAACAGTGGAGTTATTCGTGAGAAGTCTTTGCAGCCAGCCTCCAAAACTCGCCATTTGTTCACTTATAATCCATTCATCAGACTGTCTCGGGTGTTTGAGGCGTATTAAATTCTTGTGTTCATTGATATACGGGGCAACCAAGATAGATCTTTGTAAAACCGTGTAGTGTGCTTGATTGAGAGAATGCCCGTCCTACATATCATTGCTTTACATCCTAGGGTGCCTTTTCCACGCAGTCTCCCCTCATGTCGTGATTCTGGAACACCAATCGCCTTAAGGTCAGGAATAAAATCAACACAGAACTCAATGACCTCCTCTATTACATAGCCCTTGGATATGCTTCCTTCTGGCCTAGCACGGTTATGAACATATTTTTTTAAGACTCCCATGTACCTCTCAAAGGGGAACATATTGTGTAGAAATACAGGACCGAGAATGGCAATCTCTTCTACTAGGTGAACCAGGAGATGCGTCATAATATTGAAGAAGGATCGTGGGAACACCAACTCAAAGCTGACAAGACATTGGGCCACATCTGTTTGTAACCCTGGTAGGCTTTCTGGATCGATTACCTTCTGAGATATTGTATTGATGAATGCACATAGCTTCACAATGGGTACTCGAACATTTTCAGGTAGAAGCCCCCTCAATGCAATCGGAAGCAATTGTGTCATAATCACGTGGCAGTCATGAGACTTCAGGTTTTGGAATTTTTTCTCTGCCATATTTATTATTCCCTTTATATTCGACGAGAAGCCAGACGGGACCTTGATACTGCTCAGACATTCAAAAAATATTTCCTTCTCTGCTTTGGTAAGAGCGTAGCTGGCAGGAGTTAAGTGGCATCGTTTAACCTTCTCGTTCTCAGGATGCATAGGCTCTTCAGGGGCTTCCAGACGTTGATGGTCCTGCCGTGCTTCCGGTGTATCCTTTGTCTTCCCATACACTCCTAGAAAGCCTAGCAGGTTCACGCAAACATTCTTCGTCACGTGCATCACGTCGATTGAAGAGCGGACCTCTAAGACTTTCCAATAGGGTAGGTCCCAAAATATAGATTGCTTCTTCCACATGGGCGCGTGTCCGGCATCGTCATTCGGAACAGATAGACTGCCAGGACCTTTTCCAAAGATTACTTCTAGGTCCTTGACCATACCAAATACCTCCTCACCGGTACGGAGGATAGGCTTCCTCCGGGGTTCTGCCAGACGTTTGAAATGCTTGCCTTTCTTTCTTACTAGATGCAGGTTCGGAAGAAATCGGCGATACCCTAGGTACACAACCTTCTTACATTTATCCAAATATACACTTTCAGTCTCATCTAAACAGTGTGTGCATGCATTGTATCCCTTGTTTGTCTGCCCTAAAATGTTACTAAGAGCAGGCCAATCATTGATGGTTACGAAAAGCAATGCTCGTAGGTCAAATGGCTCCCCTTTGTGCTCATCCCACATACGTACACCTGGTTTGGCCCACAGCTGTAAAAGTTCTTCAACTAATGGCCTTAGGTACACATCAATGCCGTTGCCGGGTTGCCTCGGGCCTTGGATGAGCACTGGCATCATAATGAACTTCCTCTTCATACACAACCAAGGAGGAAGGTTATAGATACATAGAGTCACAGGCCAGGTGCTGTGACTGCAGCTCTGCTCACCAAAAGGATTCATGTCGTCTGTACTTAGACCAAACCTTAAGTTCCTTGCGTCACGTGCGAAGTCCGGGTACTCTCACTCGACTTTTCTCCACTGTGACCCATCAGCGGGGTGTCTCAACATCGCGTCTTTCTTACGGTCTTCCATGTGCCATCGCACCAACTTGGCATGCTCTTTATTTCTGAAGAGACGTTTTAACCGTGGTATTATAGGAGCATACCACATAACCTTGGCAGGAACCTTCTTCCTAGGGGCCTCGCCCTCAACATCGCCAGGATCGTCTCGTCTGATCTTATACCGCAGTGCAGTGCATACCAGGCATGCATCCAAATTATCGTACTTCTCACCGCGATAGAGGATGCAGTCATTAATGCAGGCATGTATCTTCTGCACGCCTAATCCTAGAGGGCAGACAACCTTCTTTGTTTGGTATGTACTGTCGGGCAACTCATTATTTCTTGGAAGAAGATTCTTCATTTTTACCAACAACTTTGAAAATGCGCTGTCAGTCACACCGTTCTCTGCCTTCCATTGCAGCAAATCCAGTGTGGTACCTAGCTTTTTGTGGCCATCTTCACAAGTTGGATACAATAAGTTTTGTGATCCTTTAACATCTGCTCCAACTTCTCCTTCTCCTTTTCAGTTTCACATTCTTCCTTTGCATCAGTAATGGCCCGACCAAGATCGTCATCAGCGGGCCCATCTGCTGCCTCTTGATCGTCATTATCTACCCCCGTTGCAGTATCATCATATTCAGGATACATATTATGATAGTTGTCATCATCCTCTTCTTCTTCGTTGTCTTCCATCACAACCCCTTTTTCTCTGTGCTTGGTCCAACAATTATAGCTGGGCATGAAACCGGATCGAAGCAGGTGGGCGTGAATGATTCTGGTATTTGAGTAGTCTTTCTTGTTCTGACAGTGAACACACGGACATCACATAAAAACATTGTGACCACGGTTTGCATTAGCCACAACGATGAAATTTTGGAGGCCCGTAATATACTCAGAAGTGCGGCGGTCACCGTACATCCATTGCCGGTTCATCTGCATTAATATGTAGTATATATCAAAAATTAATAGGGAGATGACCATTTATATATATAGTACATCAATGACACATGAAAGGATAGTTGCCGACCTCGACCGAGAAGGAAAGAGCAACGAGAAAACTTATTTTGAGCTCTCGGGCATTTCACCGAACACCTCTTGAGCATATGAAAAAAACACAAACTAGCACTTTTCACACCCTCTTGCTAGGCTCCAAAATGAGATAGTAAAAAAATGGAAGAGTGGGGTGTGAGCTGCGGTGTCTTATATAGCCCCCCTTTAACACCGGTTCAAGCCATGAACCGGTGTTAAAGGGGGGGCTGCGCGGGCCACTGTTGCAGGGTCCTTTAACACCGGTTCGTGGCACGAACCAGTGTTAAAGGGGGCTCCTTTTTTGCCGCACGGGCCACGCTGGTACGGCCCTCCCTTTAACACCGGTTCGTAGAAGTCTTTTTCCAGGATCAACAAAAAGCCTCGTTTCCACTAGTGATTCGGCAATGGACCCATGCATGTAGGAATCGGAGACTTGGAAACTGCTACGTATTTCAGAATAAAAGTTCAGGGTTGCTTTGAGATTTGGTCTGACAGGTGTCGCTCGTGCAATTTGGTACCAGGATCATATAAGATTTTCTTCTCATCATGAAATGAGAAAATAATTCTATGAGACCCGATTCGCCTACTTGGACCAATTTCTATATTTGACATGTGGCACGCCTGATACTTTGGATCTAATAATAGACAACCAAATCCCGTGTTTTTGTCTGCCACGCTACATCTCAAATGCATGAGTTGATCTACGCATTTAAATTTATAGGTCAGGTCCCATAAAATGGTTGTCCTCTGGTGACTCACTAAAAATGAGCCTCAGTTTCTCAAGAATAGTACATCTTCAGCGGAATGAGCTATTTCGTACATGGAATGTGTCTGTTTTGGCACATTAAGGTCGGCTCGCGATAGAAAAATAGCCACTATCTGTTTGAATAGGGGTGCCTAGTAGGCCTGATATTTTATTTTTTAAAAATTAATTTACATAGAGAAAAATATAAGAAACATACTAAAAAGCTAAAACCACATCTTCGGATAGGGCATGTGGCGCGTGCACCCGCCACGGATCTGCCCACCTCCAGCGGCACTCATCCATCGACACGTATAAGTGGTTGCAGGTGCAGCGGTATGAGGGAACATGCGGCGTGAGCACCTGCCACGGGTACGATAAAGTCAAGCACCCGCGGTGGTGGAGGCAACGGCACGGGAGGGACACGCAGTGGCAGAGGCGACGAACGCGATCAACGAGGGCGCCGACCCGAGGATGACACCACCTAGTGGTTGTGCTTCATCCTCTTCTTACACTAGGATGGCATTGCTGGGGAAGTAGGGAGTAGATCGGCTAGGAAAAGGCAACGCTGGGGTGTGGGGCATTGCCCGTGCCCATGGCCTGGATAAAGAAACACTGGCCAATGTGCATGGCCATCAATTCCGACGGGTGGTCAGGCCCGTGCCCATGGCCTGGATAAAGAACCGGCCATCAGACTGCCCCGCATTAATGGTCGTTGAATGCTACAGGACATCGATGGCCAGGGCAGGAGACGAGGTGGTAGCTCACTGCCAAGCGGGCCCGATGCGTGCGAGGGGCGACACAGTCGGACAGGCGGGCGGTCCATATCATGTCTGGTTAGATACATTCGTCTAACCAAAATTTGGGACAAGAATGGTTCAACCCAAATGCATGTGGCCGTTTGGGTTGAGCGCCTGGAGAGGATTTTCCCGATCTATCTATCCGTCCAGACAAGATTAGACACATGTTGTCTTCGTTTGGGTCGGCCTGGTGGAGATTTACTTAGAGAATCTTCACCTAGCCCACCCAAAAAAAAAAACCAAACGGCCTATGGCGTGCTAACGCCGAAAATCTTGCTAGCCACCCCATAGACCAGTTCTAGTGGTGGCGAAGGAGGCGAGCAGAACCCACACACTCGTCGTTGATGTCTGGCACGCCGACCTCATCATCCAGGTCATCCAACCCGTCGTCGTCGTTGTACACAATGACTGTGTTGGGTTTGAAGCAGCAGTGACCGAGCATACCACTGCATGATGTAGTATACTATAGTCGTGGACATAACACTAATGAAACCCCGTTCACTAGTATTACATCCCTCAGAGTGGTACAACAGAAACACTACGGGTCCAATACATGGCTAAAGTTTACAACTCGACTCTGTACATAAGATCTAAAGAACAATCTAGGTTAAAGAGAGATAAAGAAACTTCTTCCAAAGAAGAATCAACGATGAATAACTCATAACTAATGTCCTAATAAGGTTAGCACCAAACTATTTGGCTTGTATTGCTATTAATGCAACACTCTACAGAAGTAGGTTCTATGGCTAGAAATTAAATTTCTATCTAATCCATAACTTCGTATTCATTTGAGTTGATGTATATGTTGACTTTCTTGACTTCATTGAAGACTTGAGCTTTTGATGATGACTCCTGGAGCATAACTTAATATAGACGTCGTCTTTATTGGCTTCAGAATCTAGCAAGGGTTAAAAAGATACGTTGAGTACGAGCATACTCAGCAAGTTCACTAGAAAAGGAGTGTTTGATGCACTATATATATAGCCACAGACCATAGGTCGTAGGCAATGTAGGTTTTCGTAAACAGTTTTTCAAAGGTTGCTTTTATTCTGAAAAGCTATGTCCGTCAGCCTTCACTGGTTTACCAGAACTTTCATGGAGTTCCTTTCCAGCAGCGTTTGCAAATTCTTCCCGGAACAGGGAGTAACCGTTGGAGATATGCCCTACAGGCAATAATAAATGCAGTTATTATTATATCTTTGTGTTTATGATAAATGTTTACATTCATGCTATAATAGTATTAACAAGGAAACATTAATACTTGTGTGATTTGTAAACTTAAATTGAAGTCCCTAGTAAAGCCTCTATACATCACTAGCTTGTTGGTTAATAAATGATTGTGGTTTCCCTATCATGAACATTGAGATGTTATTAACAACAAGATCATATCGTTAGGAGAATGATATGGTGGACATACTCCTATAGATAAGCGTAGCATAAAGATCAAGTCATTTTAATAGTTCAATTGCTATATGCTTTCTGATACATAGTAACCTAATTCCTTCGACCATGAGATCATGCATATCACCTTTACCGGATGGATGCTTTGATGACATCAAACACCACACCGTAACTAGGTGGCTATAAAGGTGGCATTG
Organism: Avena sativa; assembly: GCA_916181665.1. Classification (NCBI taxonomy): domain Eukaryota; kingdom Viridiplantae; phylum Streptophyta; class Magnoliopsida; order Poales; family Poaceae; genus Avena; species Avena sativa. The sequence goes on along the minus strand of OV702284.1, from coordinate 259,695,615 downwards.
AGTGTTTGGAAAGTATTGGTTGAGACACATGGATCAAGAGTGGGATTTGTCCATCCATATGACGGATAGATATACTCTGGGCCCTCTCGGTGAAATGTCATCCAATTAGCTTGCAAGCATGTGACTGGCTCACAAGGGATCACATATCACGGGAACGAGAAAAGAGTACTTATCGGTGACGAGGTTGAACTAGGTATGCAGAGATACCGACGATCATAACCTCGGATAAGTAAATCATCGTGAGACAAAGGGAAATTGGTATCGTATGTAAATGGTTCATTCGATCGCAAAGTAATCGTAGAAATATGTGGGAGCCATATGAATTTCCAGATTCATCTATTGGTTATTGTTCGGAGAAGTGTCTCGATCATGTCCGCATAATTCACGAACCGTAGGGAGACACACTTAAGGATTCGACGTTGTTTGAGTAGTTATGGAATGATGAGAAAGAGACCGAATGTTGTTCGGAGTCTCGGATGGGATCCGGGATATCACGAGGAGATCCGGAATGGTCCGGAGAATAAGATTCATATAAGAAAAGTCTTGTTTCGGAGTTGGAGAATGGTTCCGATGTTTTCATCGGGAATGTTCTAGAAGGTTCCGTAATGTCCGACACTCCTAAGGGGAAGGGTACATGAATGTGTTATATCAAGTTGGTATGATTACATCATGTACTAGCTATCATCGCTGAACAAAATAAAGGGTTTAATCAAATCCTAGTTTGAAAAAGTCAAACGCCAATTTGAAAGTCAAACGGCTATTTTGGAAAGTGGAGAGGGAGGTGGAAACCGAGTTGGGGAGGAGTTCCTCCCCTCCACCGCCGGCCCACCTCCAAGCCGAGTAGGGGAGGGACTCCCCTCCCCTTGGCCGGCCCCTCCACCTATAAAAGGAGGGGCAGGGCTCCCCTCCTAGACACCCAACACCTCCACCTCTAAACCCTAGCCGCCGGCGCCGCCACCTCCACTGCCGCCGCCGCCTTAGGGCAAACCACCGCCGCCTCCTAGCTAACCCTAGCCACCGGCTTGCCCCCTCCTCGGCGTGTCTAAACCCTAGAACGTCGAGGGCTGTCTCATAGTCCACCATACTCGCTCCGGCTTAAGGCGAAGCCCTGCGAGATCTCCCCTCTACTTCTGGTACCACGCCGTTGTGCTGCCGGAATCGCGAGGAGAGTGCTACAACCTCCGCTGCCTGCTGGAACAAGGGAGAGGAAGGTCTTTGTCGAGTACCGAACGTGTGACCGACTGCGGGAGCGCTGCCGGAACGCAGCGCTGGAAGGATCGTCTACGCGATCTTGAGATCGGGAAGAGTACGACTACATCACCCACGAGAATCCGCTCTCGTTAAACACTTTGGAATCTTCGAGGGTGAGTTATTCCATCGACTCGTTGCTACAATCTAGTAGATAGATCTTGGCTTGTTTGTTTGTATGCGATAGAATTTTTTTGTTTTCCATGCTACGAAACCCTACAGTAACAAGTTATAGTTCTTACACTCTGCAGAGGTGCGTTACTTTACCCATGAGAGATCAACTCTTTGTTGCACAACCGGGCAGCATATTCCCGTCCACAATTCCTTGATATGGGGCCCAGAAGATGATCCAAGCCAATCACTGCCCCCTTCGCGACCTCGCATTCCTCCTTGGTGTACACCATGCCCACCCATTGAATTACGGCAATGGTTTGTACAGACCGTTAGATGCCAGAACTATCATGGGACGATAAGCGTTTCCACCCATATGCTGCATATCCTCTATGAATTACCACTTAAAATGCATGCTACGAGGATAACAGCCACGACCTGCACATCCGGCTACATGCGAGAGGAAGAAGATACAGCTGACTTCTCTGTCCGATTCCAAATCTCATGGTTAACGCGTGATATACAGCGCAAGAATCACCGGCGACATTGGTTGTTAAGTCCTAGATAATATGTTCCTTTACCACCAGAACTTTCAGAGTAGGTTATTACCTCATGGTAAATAACCTATAATCATATTATTATGAAAAAAAATTTTCTGACCTTTTTGAAATGCAGGTGATGACAACACTGGATTTGCAAAATACTTTACTGAAAATAATCAAAGGATATGAACAAGTGTGAACTTGCCTGTTATGATTGGAATATTATGCACTCACGGTTTTCGAGACAACATAAGATCCAATATCTGAAATCAGCATCATTGGTCTAGTAAGGACTAATGTTTAAAGAAGCAAAATGCTATTGTGTATAGTAATGTAATGCAATTTGATAAACTCGAATCCTCGGAATAATCGTTGATCTAGGTTTGAATACTGGAAATGGTTTCTTCAGAATGTGTTGTCCTTTTAGATAGGCTTCACACTTCTGCTTCTTATTAAGGCTTGTGAGAGTGTTTGAACAACACGTAATTATAATACTGTGCAATAATAATACACAAAAATGTGGAGTGCTACTCAAATACTACTTCTATAAGAATTGCTTTATCGTCAAATCTTACTTTACAAGCATTGTCATTTATAATGAACTTAGGTGTTAACAATTTTAAATATACAAGTAAAGTTTAATGCAATGTGATTATGATTAATTATTATCTGTTGACTATGATGAAAGTCCTTAAGTGTAGTTGTTAAGAGTTGGAGATATTATTATAAGATTTGTTGTTTGAGGTGGCAAAAAGAATAACATTTCAAGAAAATATTTCTTTACTAAGGTTTCAACAATCCTGATAACTTTTATAATATGATTGATTGATTTTGATAGAGTGTGATTGATGTTGCTTATGCTTGCTTGAATAGTCTGGACTTGATATGCTTTAGGTCTTAATTAAAATAGACCAAAGTTAACTATAAAACACATAACAAGGTCATCAGCCTTATATTTTAAGTCTGGTAGACTAAAGTTAACTTTAAGAACATAAATGGACTTAAGATGTAATGCTCATGATATTTATACTTTGTTCACTTCATAAGGTTTCTTTAAAGTTAACTAGGAATGGTATTACTTTTATTTGGTGTAGTGGTTTCTCAATGTTATAATAGAATAGAATCATTTATCTTTTTATAAATGAGTGGTTATAGTTTGTAAACAAGGAAATAATATTACTTAACTACTTTTGGATTCATTATAGTGTTTTGGGATGTGTATAAACTTGTGGTTGGATTAAGGGAAAAGGTTTTATTTAGTCACAAATTACTCTTGAAGATTTTATATTGGATAAGGATCTTTTTAGAAAATAATCTACACTTATGGTTGAATGATAATTCAATAAAATTGTATTTAAGATGTGTTGAACCATTTTGACTTCTTATTATCAATATTTAAGACAATACTATTTATTAGACTTTGTTTGGTTATTTTTATAAATATCAGTAAATTTTATTTACCCTTATATGAATTATTAACTAAGGGAATTAGATTTAAATTCAAGTTATTAGGGTATTAAGTTTTTATTTTCTTTAAAAGTGGAATGTTAAATATTTAACATGTAGGTATTATTTTTGTGATTATTTTGGTATATTACATTTATTATTGTCATTTATAAATAATAAGATATGATTTTTGTAAGATTTACTACTTTATAAACACTTAATAAATGATAATTATTTAATTAGGTGAAATAATATTACATGATTATAGTATTAAGTTATAGTTCTTATTTTTCTAAGAATTTTTGTATATTGTTTATATTTTAAACATTTACCAATATTAAATATGAACTATCAAAGTATTATTACTTATAAAACCTTTATTAAATAATAATAATTTAAATAACTAACCTAATAATGTTTGATAATATTTTTAAGTTATAGATTTTATTTTTCTAAACATTTTCATATATTACACATATTTTTCTGAATTTATAAAATAAAAGTTATTGATTTAATAAGATTTAATGATTTTATTTAATTTCTGGAGTATTTGAATTTAGACTTATAACATTTTATTTGTTTTCTAAACGGAAATTACTTTTTATACCACAGCCAGAGCTACACTCGGTCACTGACCAATGGGTCAGTTCCATGTCATAGGCCACCTAAGCAGAAGACTAGTCAACATTGGACCCGGTCAACATGTCGATGTGGCGAAGGATGACGTGAGCATGACCTCACGATGATGTCATCAGAGAACCATATCTTAGATCAAAGTTCGGTCTTTCGCTAGGGTGCTCGCGCGAGGCTGTGGTGGGTTTTGTTGGAAAGAGGAGGTCGAGACGAGCCTAATAGTGGTGGCGCTGCCCACTTTTGGTCACCGGAGCTAATCCGGCGATCTCCTACTACGGCGGCCGACGGTGGTGCACGGTGCGACAACGATTTACAGTGAGATAAAACGATTGGAGAGTACTGGAAGATCTAGGAGCTCACCCTGATGCTGTTGAGGTGTTTGACGATGACGATGGTGCTCTGATATGCCTTGATTTTCATGAACTCCGACGATCACCAACAAAAGGGAACGGCGAAATAAGCACGTTTCCGAGCGCCCCTTGCTTCACTGCTACCACTCAAACGACAAGGACGACGAGGCGCTTCTCCACGACTACCCCATGGCCTCCAGAACAACCTCTACCAACGACGGTGGTCTACTCTGGCCGGCTAGGGTTTAGGCCCTTTGCAGGAAAGAGAGGAGAAGAGGAAGTGCGAGCGAGCGAGTGAGAGGATGAGGACGAGCACACATCGCAGTGGCGTTCTTATCCCCTCCTCCAAAAGCGGCGGCATGCATCACAGCGTGACGGACGATCGACGGCGGAGCTCCGGCCAGCGAGCTACTTTTAGTAGGCGAGGAAGACGACGACGTGTTCTTTTCGGAAAAAGCCCCTAGAAAAATTTCTGTCTCAATCCGCGATCCCTTACGGTTCCCCACACGTCAGTCACTGTGGGGACAAGCTGGGCTTGCTAATGGGCCGAAGCGGCCTGCACGTGGGCGGTACATAGTGGAGAGGAAAGATGGGCTGTGGCCAGGTTGCGGTTTTTTTCTTACTATTATCCTTTTCTCTTTTCTGTTTTGTTTTCCAATTTGTATATTACACATTTGTTGGAAATTTCCTTTATAGGATTTATTTGTTAAATAGTTGTAGCAATAATGAATGATATTTAAAGTCATTTTGTGAGCTTTGTATTATATAATGTTATATTTCTTTATTTTCTATATATAGATCCTTTTAATATTTTGTCAGGGCATTATTATTACTTTTATTTCCATAGTAAACCATGATTTATTAGGGGATGCATTACCATTAATTCATGAGATTTGTTTGTTATCAACTTATCATTAAATAAATTTTTACATAATGATCCATCTCATCATATGTCACATCTAATTCTTGAGAACTAAAGTGGCTAGTGCTATCCCTATAGACTTAAATGATATTAAGATATTTGGTGAGTTTTACCTTGCATAGAATTTAGAATTTTAAGATTATCATTATTTATTATCTATTTTATAAGATTTTAATTATTTATGAGATCTTAGATTTATGGATATCATTTTAGGTTTAAGAATTATTGACTTTATGCTCATGATTAGAATTGATACCATTATTTAAGGTAAAGTAATGGAATTATTCTTTTAGGATGGCTTGAAAGTAAGGTTTAATAATTCAATTTCCTAGGTTGTATGGTTCAATGTTTAGAAAGTGACAAAACATAATTTTATGGATTTGTTATAGGAAAATATCCCTATAAAGCATTATGGAAACAGGATGTTAAATCAATCAGATAAGAAGGATAATATGTGTGGTTAAAGATTTAAAATTGAGTGTTTACCAAGAATTCCTATCTTCCATTATTCATAAGTTTGTACTCCTATTTAAGGAATTCCTTTCCTAGATATTCTACTTCTTCATATCCTTCATTATGTGTTCACATGAGAAGCTTTGATTCACCAGAACATTATTACCATCACCTTCTCCTTCTAAATCCTTTTGTATTTCAATGATCTTGACACTAAGCTCAGCATGATCTCCCCATAAAGATCATCCTTTTCTCTAAAGTGTTTCTTATAAATCTAATTTCACTTAAATGATCATCCTCTAATTCATTTAGTAGTTGCTTCTCATTCTCATTATTTACTTCCTTTAACCTTCATAACTAACATTACTCCATTAGGTGTATCTACCAAAACCTACTTTCCTCAAGGTTTACTATTTTGTAAGGATAATAACACTACTTCAACAACTCCCTGCTGCACTAGCTTCAGCTTAGCCACATTATCATATGTCTACTAGACTCCAATAACTTATATTCAAACTTCTCTTCATATTATGGTGGTATTGTAATTATCTTCTCAGTACATTTTTACTGAGTAGATGATTTTATTTATTGAATGTACCTTCTTAATTCAATAAGATTACTTCTTATAGCTATCTTTAATTTTCATACTTATAATCTTATTTGTCACCATAAAAATAAATAACCAGAATAACTCTTCTATCCATTTAGAAATGAGTTAACTCCACCAACTATCATATTGATTTCACTTTTTCCAAACTCTCCCATCCTTTAGATGACCTCTAAGACTAGCATTACTATTAACCTAATCTTTCTTCTTTCTTGATAAGCCTTAGTGAATGATAAGAGAAGGATAGGGTTAATGGATCAAGATTTGATAGGTTAAGAATTGGAAAATCAATAGTTGATTATTCAACATTGATGAACAATAGATATTAGCATAAGATTCAATAGATATGGTAAGGATTGAGGTGGAAAATAAAACATATAATGAATGATATTGTCTTAGTTTCTTTTCTACTCAACCTCACTTAAAAGTTAAGGTTAGGTGTTACCATGATACTCATAGTATAAGTAGAAAAGATTAATATAGATCAAGATTTAGTTGTTACACCCCCATTACTTAAGTTATACTCACAATTTGGTATTTATGAATTGTGTAATGAATGCTATTCTATGATCAGTTAAGGATCAATTATAAATCATTAAGTAATGTATTAGGGTTTAATGTTTTTATATTTGATCTACCCTTAGGTCAAATTGTGGGGCCACGCAGAGATAAAACAAAACTTTTTCCTCTAACGTGGTGATCCCAAGCTCTAGCTGAGGTAGAAAGCCACGAGGTTTACCACTAGACGCGCAGTTGCGGATTACTGATGAAGCGCGTCAGTTGATGCAGTGCAGTCCTTTGCGATCCGATCGTCGTGGTGTTGATCGTACAACACCTCTGCTGGTATCCACACGTACAAGGAGGAGCACCGACGGCGAACTGCTAGGTTCGATATGACAACTGGACTGCTATGGAGCTAGGGTATCCAACACATGGAATGACCTAACCGAACAATGATTAATCTTTCTGGGTTACGGTGCTCCACTATATATAGGGAGTGAACGTGGGCTCTGATCACGTGGCCCATTCACTAAAGCCCATATAATATTAGTCCCTATGAGTCTGACTCACTGAATCAGTCCAAATCAGGCTCGGGTCCAACCCAACCAGATTTCCAGTTCAGATCCAATCCGAACTTGCTCCCGCTTTTAAGTGTGTGACCCTGCAGGCTCATGGCTACTTGGATACGATTGGAGTCTGACTCTCAATCGATCAGTCGGTAGCGGCTCCTAGCAGAACGTGCCGACTCCCAAGTACCAAAGAGTCATGACGACTTGCCTTTCCAATGCGACTTACGTCCGAGTCCCTTTTGCCTCACGATATACCTTGTCAGACAATAGGCGAATATTTGTCATCTCTTAAATAGTCCGACTCTCTTCTCGATCTGAGATAAGTGATTCACCCGACTAACTCTTAGTCGATCGCCTCGGTTAACACTTAACCGAGTCGTGCATGGACACGCTTTCTGAATCATATCTCACGAGAGGGCCCAGAGAATATCTCTCCAAGTGGACGGGAAAATCCCATCTTGGTTATTCACATCACGCAGCTTGATTCTCAGTCAACCCGAACTCTGCCTTTATAACTGCCCAGTTATGGATCATCGTTTGATAGAACCTAAGTCGGTGATCCTCAACTCGGACCATGCAATAACCTCAGGTCTAAGGATTACATTGATTGAGATATACAAATGACAGCTTGTTTATTGTACCTCAATATGGGTCAATCCGACTCGCTAAACTCTTTAGACGAATCTGTGTAAGTTTGAATAGCATCTCCATGGCCATGACAAGTGGAACCGAGTCATCAAGCCAACTTTCACATTTGTCTAAGTTGTGTGTCCAGCATAACCTCAATGACCAAATATATTTAGTACAAACAACATGAATGTATAGTTCAACAACCGAATCACATATTCAATGATACACATCAGATGTTTATACAAGGACTACTTAATATCTTTATGAAAACAATGGGAAATCTCATCATAAATGATTGTCTCTAGGGCATATTCCCAACAGTCTCCCACTTGCACTAGAGTCAATCTTCCGACATCAAATGTCTAAGCATCTAATGCCCATGTCTCTCAGGTGCGCCTCATGCTTCGGCTGTGGTAACGGCTTTGTCAATGGATCTACAATATTTGCATCCGCGTGTACCTTGCATAACTTGATATCACCCTGATCCACGAACTGGCGAATCAGGTGGTACCGCATGAGTATGTGCTTGTTCTTCTGGTGTTGTCTAGGTTCCTTGGCTTGTGCAATAGCACTATTGTTGTCACAATACACGTCTAACGGATTGGATGAGCCATGAACCACACCAAGATCCATGAGGAAATTCGTCATCCAAACAGCTTCCTTTGCTGCCTCCGAGGCGGCAATATACTCATCCTATGTTGTAGATGCAGACACTGTCTCTTGCTTGGAACTCTTCCAGCTCACAGCACCTCCATTTAAAATAAACACGTATCCGGATTGCGAACGAGAATCATCAGAGTCGGTAAGATAACTCGCATCTGTGTAACCCTTTACACTGAGTTCATCTTCACCACCATAAACCAAAAACATATCCTTAGTCCTTCTTAAGTACTTTAGGATTTTTTAGCCGTTGTCCAGTGGATTTCTCCAGGATCAGCCTGGTATCTGCTCGCAACACTTAGAGCATGGCCTAGTACAAATCATGGCATGTGACACCCCCGGGATCAGGGCTAAACAAATCTCAAACTTTCGTCTGAGATAAGCTTAACCTTGAGCTCGAGAATATCCAGTGAAGATTCGGTAACACAATAGTGACCCTATGTCACATTCCAAAATTTTCCAAATTTTGAAATGTGAAGAATAAATAAACAAAATAAAATTTTGATGAAATTTAGGGTGAGAAGAAACTTTTTGAATCCAATTGGTAACATCAAAACCTATTTTGGTCAAATAAAATCCTAAAGGTATTTACAAAGATAAACAACTAATAAAAAGATTTGATTTTAATAGTTGGAATCACTATTTTTGGATCTTTTAATAAAAAGATTTGATTTTCAAAAGCCAAGGTAGAATTATAAATAAGGATTATTTTATAGAGCCAAATTAAACCTTGGCCAAGCTTTTGAAAGAAAATATTTTGTTTGATAAAAATAGTAAAGGTTTATTCAAATAAAATAATGAGGATTTATTAATATCCATTTTTATTAAAGTAAAGGCTTTTTCATTTTAAATAAACACTAAAACTTGTTAATTTATTTTAAATAAGATTTCCAAGTGTTTTAGTTTTTCAAATGAAACCTACTGAAAATATTTTGATATTATTTAGAATTCAAAAAGAGTTTTAAAAATAGATTAAAACCTATTTGAATTAAAGACTATGGTCTATTTATTTAATTATTAATAGATCTTAAAAGAATAAAAGAATTATTTTATTTTTGACTTTGAAATATGTTGTTAAACAGAATTAAAATCAATACAAAGTTTGGTGGTGATTTGATTTTATTTGTTGTTTGAATTATTGGTTTGAAAATCAAAGCAGAAATTCATATTGGAAAAAAAAGAAACAGAACAAAAAAAAATGGAAAAGGAACAGCCCAATCCAGCCGGCCCAACTAAGCCCATCAGCAGCCCACCTCTCCCTCTCCCGTAGTGAACCGTTTTTCACTCACGAACTTACCCGCAGCGTCACTGACCGCCTGGACCCACTGTTCCTCTCTCCCTCTCGCTGACAACGCAGCCCATGCCACGTCATCGTCTTCCTCACCCCGCTGACCCCGCCCCTCACCTCGCCGGCCATTGCAGTCGCTTAAGACTCGAGTAAATACGCAGTAATGCCGCAATAAAATCACCCCGCGACCATGCCGTCTTAAGCGCCTCGACACCCTCTCTCTTTCCCCTTCGTCGCCACACCCTCCCCGCCACTAGGCTGCTCGGAATCATCTCCGAAGCTCCACTGCCACCGACGCCCTCCGGCAACAATTCCGGCCAGTCGACGTCGCCCCTTGCCTCCTCGAGCACACGAGCGTGACCCCCAGTCCATGGCGCATCTATCTGCACCCTCATCTCGCTCGAGCGTGCCCCCCATCATCGGCAGCAACCTCGACTAAACACGCCGCCGTCTGTCTCCAACTCCGGCGACCCTCCCCGTAAGTACAGACCGTGTCGCTCCCCCTTGTTGACACTCTCATGCTCGCCTAACTCTTGCATGTCTAACGCCACACCTCTTTTGCCTTCTCGTGCGCTGTAGCCTCGCCCCCGTTGACGCCTGAGCGAAACCGACGGTGACCATGACTCCGGCGAGCAATTGTCGACCACCCCGAGCGCCCCTTCGCCAGGAAGGACCACCTTGAGCTTCCCCTCGCCACGGCGAACTCGGTGAGCATCTCCCCACCCTCTCTCGCTTCCTGCATTGCCAGCAACGCCACCGTCTGACCGCGCGCCGCCAGTCGCCGCCGCCAGCGCCGCTGCTTCATGGTCAAAGCGATTAGGTCCGTAGGATCTTGATCTAACGATTAGGATAGAAACTAACTAGAAAGGGTAAGAAGTGCTCTGAGTCGTGCGATGTCACTTAGATCCAACGGCTCGTATCTGTCGATCCGCACGAAGCGGTACAGACCAATCACAGCACGACGCGTGGCCTGGAATCTGTTTTAAAAACAGAAACTTGTCTATTAGATGTTCAATTTTGAAAAATCCATAACTTTCAAACCACACGTCCAAATTTTGCAAATTTTATATCAATGGATTCAGAAAAAAAAGTAATTTCTGACCATGCTCTTTGTATAGTAAAATGATTCTGTTATATTGATTGTTTTTGCAGAAACTTGTGTATGCATGTTTAGAATATAAAAATTGTTCTAAAATGATTTTTGAGATAAAACCTTTGGCAAATGGATTATTTTGAACCTACTGACCATAGAAATCAATTTGTGGTTTCAAAAATATATTTGGTGAAGCAAAAGAATAAAACCTTGAATTAAAACATTTCTAGTCCAATAAAAATATGGTTTAATTGTTAAAAATGATTTTGGAGGAAAACCTTTGGGAAATGTTTTGATTTAAACTCTCTGACCCCAAACACAAAGTTTTAGAATTTAAAATGTATTTGGTGAACCATATAAAAATTGTTGCTTTGTTAAAGGCATTTTCAACCACATAAAATATTGATTTGGTTTAAAAATGGTTTATATATAAAATCTTTTGCAAATGGTTTTGCCACTTTATAGAATGACCAATAGGTGTTTTCAAATGTTTATAAACTATTAGAAACCACTTTTCCAAATAAAACAATCTTTGGCATGCTTGCATGCACTACTTTATTTTTTAATATTTTATGTGATGTTTGCTTGAATGGTAGATTGAGATTGTGCCTTGCTTGATTTAATTGTAGTAATTTGAAGAGTGTGATCATTGCAAAGACAAGGAGTGAACTATTATTCTCTACCAAAAAGGCAAGTGATGCTTCATACTTTTGTCCCATTATTTTCACTATGCATTAGTGATATTTCTAAGTAGGACTTGCATGGAATTTTTGCTAAGTGTAAACTATGCCATGTGAAATCCTAGTAGATGAAACCTTAGTAGAAATTTCCTAAGTTAAGATTCCTACTACTATCATGCTTAGCTTAGCTAATAGAAAACAAGGGTGGAATATAAATTCATACTATGGAATATTTCTAAGTCAAGGACTTGTGTTTTGTTTAATAAAACAACTAAGTGAATGAATCACCTGGGTGGAATGGAAGGAATGGTTTGTGTTGAGTGGTTACACAAGGCCCATTTCTATGGTTTACCTAGTGTATCTCATTTGTGGATGGCCACCCAGGTACAAAGAGATTTGAGATGTCAAATGTTGAGAAGCTTCAAGTGCAGCCACTTGGCATTATGGGCTCTGCCTGGATCATATAGGTTGCAATAACTTAGCCAAATGGACAGTTGGTGGTAGGGGATGATAGGTTGGAACGCGTCTATTCTGGTCTAAGGGAAGGCGTTTGAAAGATCTTGTCTTGGTGAAACCAAGTCTTGTGGGGAAAGTGCACCACCTCTGCAGAGTGTAAAATGTAAGTACTTAGACATGTCCTTGGTAAAGGACAATTTGAGCATCAAGACATGGAAGCTATCAAGAATCTCCTCATCCAAATTTCTAAGTTAAAAACTTGTGGTTGAACAAGGGTTGAAGGATCACCAATTTCTATTGGGAGATGCCTTGGGAAAGATTTTGTCAAGCAAAAACTTAGTGTTTTCAAATGATAAGGAAAATCTATTTTGAGCAAAGCAAGACTAAGCTCCACTTAGCCAAATGCATATAGATGATAGACTCCACTATACTACCATAGTATCACTTGCCAATACAATTCAAATGTATTGACCCTTGTGGCTGTAACTTATTATGTTACAGGTTTGTTTGATGTTAGTGAAGTTTATTGATTAGGATTACAAGTCTACAACCAACATGACTGCCTATGGCACTTTGAAGATGAAGGACCCCATGCTATTGTTATATTCTGCTGCATTGTAATGAGATAGCCAAATGAGCTATGTAAGATGTAATAAATTATTTTATTCCTGGTTATAAAGTTGTATTATGACCTTTGTTTCTTGATATTACATCTTAACTGTGGATGCTAGCTATTGATCCAGGGACTAGCATTGTAAACACAGGGATCTCTACCTTATTAAAGGTTGGGAACCTTACAGATGGTATCAGAGCATTGTGTTGCCTGTAGGATTGTAACCCTAGGATTGGACAAAAAAAAACCTTAGAAAAATAGGAGTTGTATTTGTTCGAAAACTTATTTACAAACAATCTTGTAAACTATTTCCTCAACCATTTTGGTTTTGACTCTACATCTTGTCTATTTCAACTTGATGGATAAAGCCTTTCTCTGGCCAAAGACTTCACCATGAGCAAAGGACTTCATCAACTCTAATGACTTCAACATCTTCAAGTGATTTCAACCTTATTCTCAACAAGGAATTCAACCTTGGATATCACTAAGGACTACAAGTGAGACAAGAAATGTTGCTCAAGACTTGAAGACTAAGGAAACACAACTTGGGAATCATCATCACCTTTGAAGTTTTTGTGACCAAGAATTTTCCCAAGGAAACCATGATCTCAAGTGAACCATATAGATGGACAACCATATTAAGTATAGATCAAACACACCAACTTATGTGGTGTAACAAAAATATTTTATTGCTTAAAGATGTGCTTGAACTTGTTGTTTGAATGGAATGTTTGTTTGCGATTGCTTGAGTGAATTGTGATGTGTGTGATTAGAATTATTCCCTTAGAAATATTTTGCTGATTCTAATCCCAACCCAACCCAAACAGATGACTACTCCAGGAAATTCCAACATCAAGGATGGTGACAACAACAACAACCAAGAGGACAACATGAGAGAACTCATAGTAACCCAAACCAGTTGAACCAAGTGACAGCTCAATTTTTAGCCAACACCAATGAGTTAGATCCAACCATGCAAAGGTTTTTGGAAACCCAAACTCAATTGTTGCATAAGGTGACAGATCAAATGATCAACATGGGAAACAACTCTTCCCAAGGAGTTTGTGACAACAAGGATGTCAAGGATGATATTCTAGAAGGAACCCAAGCTTGCAATATTTGTGGAGACAAGGATCACACTTCCAAAGAGCATGAAGATCAATGCCGCAATTGTGCAAAGAAACATCCAAATAATCAATGCCTCACATCTCAAGCTACTTGTTACCTATGTGAAGGAAATAATCATGTCCCTATCCAATGCCCCATCTATTCTATAGTTCAACAAAGGAAACAAGGTGGAGTGCAACAACTGATTGCAGACTACCATGAGAGAACAAAGTCTACCAAGAAGGATGAAGACAAAGGAAAATCTCAGCTTGCACCTCCATGCAATATGACTCAATTTAAAGGACCAAAGAGGAGACATATGTATTATCCAAGGAAAAGGTCAAGGAGACCAGGAAACTTTCCTAACTTTGAGATAAGATATGAAGAGCATGAACTAGAAGCACTCCTAGCTTTGGAGAAACCCAAGAAGAAGAAGGACAAAAGTCGAGTGCAATGTTGCCATTGTAAAGAGATGGGACACTATGCCAATGAATGTCTAGAGAAGAAGAAAAAGTATAAGGAGATTAGCCAGGTATGGTGCAACAACTGCAAAGAGTTAGGCCATTATGTGTCAACTTGTCCACAGAAGATACGTGAAGAACTCAACCTTATCACATGTTACAATTGTGGTAACCAAGGACATTATGCAAGCATCTGTCCATAAAAGATGAAGCACAAGATAAAGCCTATGAAGGATCTCAGCCTTGTCACATGTTTCAAGTGTGGAAACAAAGGACACTATGCAGATGTTTGCCCAGAAAGATTTCGCCAAGATTCCAAGCAAGCCAAGAAGTAATCTAGTTGGAAAAATTTTAAGGGTGGTAGTACCCTAGTTGCTTTGAGCCAACTTGTAACCCCTAGCCTTCCCAAATCTCGGGACGAGATTATTTTAAGGGTGGTAGCCTGTCACATTCCAAAATTTTCCAAATTTTGAAATGTGAAGAATAAATAAACAAAATAAAATTTTGATGAAATTTAGGGTAAGAAGAAACTTTTTGAATCCAATTGGAAACATAAAAACCTATTTTGGTCAAATAAAATCCTAAAGGGATTTACAAAGATAAAAAATTAATAAAGAAAGTTAAAATAGTTGGAATCACTATTTTTGGATCTTTTAATAAAAAGATTTGATTTTCAAAAGCAAAGGTAGAATTATAAATAAGGATTGTTTTATAGAGCCAAATTAAACCTTGGCCAAGCTTTTGAAAGAAAATATTTTGTTTGATAACAATATTAAAGGTTTATTCAAATAAAATAATGAGGATTTATTAATATCCATTTTTATTAAAGTAATGGCTTTTTCATTTTAATAAACACTAAAACTTGTTAATTTATTTTAAATAAGATTTCCAAGTGTTTTAGTTTTTCAAATGAAACCTACTGAAAATATTTTTATATTATTTAGAATTCAAAAAGAGTTTTAAAAATAAATTAAAACCTATTTGAATTAAAGACTATGGTCTATTTATTTAATTAATAATAGATCTTAAAAGAATAAAAGAATTATTTTATTTTTGACTTTGAAATATGTTGTTAAACATAATTAAAATCAATACAAAGTTTGGTGGTGATTTGATTTGATTTGTTGTTTGAATTATTGCTTTGAAAATCAAAACAGAAATTCATATTGGAAAAAGAAAAAGAAACAGAACAAAAAAATGGAAAAGGAACAACCCAATCCAGCCGGCCCAACTAAGCCCATCATCAGCCCACCTCTCCCTCTCCCGTAGTGAACCGTTTTTCACTCACGAACTTACCCGCAGCGTCACTGACCGCCTGGACCCACTGTTCCTCTCTCCCTCTCGCTGACAACGCAGCCCACACCACGTCATCGTCTTCCTCACCCCGCTGACCCCGCCCCTCACCTCGCCGGCCGTTGGAGTCGATTAAGACTCGAGTAAATACGCAGTAACGCCGCAGTAAAATCACCCCGCGACCATGCCGTCTTAAGCGCCTCGACACCCTCTCTCTTTCCCCTCCGTCGCCACACCCTCCCCGCCACCAGGCTGCTCGGAATCATCTCCGAAGCTCCACTGCCACCGATGCCCTCCGGCGACAATTCCGGCCAGTCGACGTCGCCCCTCGCCTCCTCGAGCACACGAGCGTGACCCCCAGTACCCGGCGCATCTCTCTGCACCCTCAGCTCGCTCGATCATGCCCCCCATCGTCGGCAGCAACCTCGACTAAACACGCCATCGTCTGTCTCCAACTCCGGCGACCCTCCCCGTAAGTACAGACCGTGCCGCTCCCCCTCGTTGACACTCTCATGCACGCCTCACTCTTGCGTGTCTAACGCCACACCTCTTTTGCCTTCTCGTGCGCTGTATCCTTGCCCCCGTCGACGTCTGAGCGCAATCGACGGTGACCACGACTCCAGCGAGCAATTGTCGACCACCCCGAGCGCCCCTTCGCCAGCAAGGACCACCTTGAGCTTCCCCACGCCACGGCGAACTCGGTGAGCATCTCCCCACCCTCTCTCGCTTCCTGCATCTCCAGCAATGCCACTGTTTGACCGCGCGCCGCCAGTCGCCGCCACCAGCGCCGCTGCTTCATGGTCAAAGCGATTAGGTCCGTAGGATCTTGATCTGACGATTATGATAGAAACTAACTAGAAAGGGTAAGCAGTGCTCTGAGCCGTGCAATGTCACTTAGATCCAACGGCTCGCATCTGTCGATCCGCACGAAGTGGTACAGACCAATCACACCACGACGCGTGGCCTGGAATCTGTTTTAAAAACAGAAACTTGTCTATTAGATGTTCAATTTTGAAAAATCTATAACTTTCAAACCACACGTCCAAATTTTGCAAATTTTATATCAATGGATTCAGCAAAACAATTACTTTCTGACCATGCACTTTTTTTAGTAAAATTCTTCTGTTAAATTGATTGTTTTTGTAGAAACTTGTGTATGCATGTTTAGAATATAAAAATTGTTCTAAAATGATTTTTGAGATAAAACGTTTGGCAAATGCATTATTTTGAACCTAATGACCATAGAAATAAATTTGTGGTTTCAAAAATATATTTGGTGAAGCAAAAGAATAAAACCTTGAATTAAAACATTTCTAGTCAAATAAAAATATGGTTTAATTGTTAAAAATGATTTTGGAGGAAAACCTTTGGGAAATGTTTTGATTTAAACTCTCTGACCCCAAACACCAAGTTTTAGAATTGAAAATGTATTTGGTGAACCATATAAAAATTGTTGCTTTGTTAAAGGCATTTTCAACCACATAAAATATTGATTTGGTTTAAAAATGGTTTATATATAAAATCTTTTGCAAATGGTTTTGCCACTTTATAGAATGACCAATAGGTGTTTTCAAATGTTTATAACCTATTAGAAACCTTTTTTCCTAATAAAACAATCTTTGGCATGCTTGCATGCACTACTTTATTTTTTAATATTTTATGTGATGTTTGCTTGAATGGTAGATTGAGATTGTGCCTTGCTTGATCGAATTGTAGTGATTTGAAGAGTGTGATCATTGCAAAGACAAGGAGTGAACTATTATTCTCTACCAAAAAGGCAAGTGATGCTTCATACTTTTGTCCCATTATTTTCATTATGCATTAGTGATATTTCTAAGTAGGACTTGCATGGAAGTTTTGCTAAGTGTAAACTATGCCATGTGAAATCCTAGTAGATGAAACCTTAGTAGAAATTTCCTAAGTTAAGATTCCTACTACTATCATGCTTAGCTTAGCTAATAGAAAACAAGGGTGGAATATATATTTATACTATGGAATATTTCTAAGTCAAGGACTTGTGTTTTGTTTAATAAAACAACTAAGTGAATGAATCACCTGGGTGGAATGGAAGGAATGGTTTGTGTTGAGTGGTTACACAAGGCCCATTTCTATGGTTTACCTTGTGTATCTCACTTGTGGATGGCCTCCCAGGAACAAAGAGATTTGAGATGTCAAATGTCAAATGTTGATAAGCTTCAAGTGCAGCCACTTGGCATTATGGGCTCTGCCTGGATCATATAGGTTGCAATAACTTAGCCAAATAGACAGTTGGTGGTAGGGGATGATAGGTTGGAACGCGTCCATTCTGGTCTAAGGGAAGGCTTCTGAAAGATCTTGTCTTGGTGAAACCAAGTCTTGTGGGGAAAGTGCACCACCTCTGCAGAGTGTAAAATCTAAGTACTTAGCCATGTCCCTGGTAAAGGACAATTTGAGCATCAAGACATGGAAGCTATCAAGAATCTCCTCATCCAAATTTCTAAGTTAAAAACTTGTGGTTGAACAAGGGTTGAAGGATCACCAATTTCTATTGGGAGATGCCTTGGGAAAGATTTTGTCAAGCAAAAACTTAGTGTTTTCAAATGATAAGGAAAATCTATTTTGAGCAAAGCAAGCCTAATCTCCACTTAGCCAAATTCATATAGATGATAGACTCCACTATACTACCATAGTATCACTTGCCAATACAATTCAAATGTATTGACCCTTGTGGCTGTAACTTATTATGTTGCAGGTTTGTTTGATGTTAGTGAAGTTTATTGATTTGGATTACAAGTCTACAACCAACATGACTGCCTATGGCACTTTGAAGATGAAGGACCACATGCTATTGTTATATTCTGCTGCATTGTAATGAGATAGCCAAATGAGCTATGTAAGATGTAATAAATTATTTTATTCCTGGTTATAAAGTTGTATTATGACCTTTGTTTCTTGATATTACATCTTAACTGTGGATGCTAGCTATTGATCCAGGGACTAGCATTGTAAACACAGGGATCTCTACCTTATTAAAGGTTGGGAACCTTACACCCTATGATACAAAATTTATTACAGCAAGCTCATAACTAAGCAGAGAACCAAATTATTACAAGCAGAGGTCACTTACCACAAACATCAAACAACGAAGGAAAATTATGCTATTAAGTATAGAAAACTTAACAAATGGCCTAAGAGGACTGAAGCATAATGATGACATCCCAGCCCATAGATTCCAGGCTCCGGCCGGGAACCCCAAGCTACTCATCGATGTCGATGTAGTACGGAACTCGTCTTCAGGTGAACACTTACTCTGCCAAAAGTATCAACAAAGCAAGGGTGAGTACAGGGTGTACTCCGCAAGACTTATGGCTGGTGGAGTTGTTTTGCATAAATCCACTTTTGTTTATAAAACAAGAGGGAGAAGAAGCTCGTCTAGTTAGAGTATTTTACAAGGGGATAAGAGAGCAACATCTCTGAAATATTGATCATCATCTTTTGATATCCACCAAGTCATCATTATCTCAACCCTAACTAGGATCACCCCCTCGTACCCATCAGGAAGCATCCTTAAGCACACGTTGATCTGCCAAGTTTTACGATTAGGTTATAGTTCTCTATAATCTTAGAATCTGGTCACCAAGCGTTCATAACAGTGAACATGGCTTTTCGAAAAGATTATTACCCTGCAGGGGTGTACAACTTTACCCACACGTACTAACCTTCTCTTAATGCCACATGATTAGCCCTCTTCCTTGGAAGGCCGGCAGAGGGTGGTTAGACACGACCTTTACATTGCTTTCGCCGAGACCATGAGTCACGCAATAAGTATGGTTCCGCCGTAACGGGTCAAATCCCGAAGCCGGTACTTAAAGATGTGAGGCGAGGTTGGTTTACCAGGGGCGCCATCAACCCCAAGCAACCCGGTCCATGCTTACCTACCTGTATGAATGCACCTCTTTCAACTCCTTTCGAAAACGTTTTCAATGTGTATGTCGAATGGAACGCCCGAACTATGCGACTCATGGAATCTACTAGGCAAGTTAGTTGATCATGAGGTTTTCCAGGCCCCGTGTGGTTGTACGCTCGTCTCGGTTCCAAAGGCAAGAACTCAGTTCCTAGTGGTGGCGAGCATGGGACTAGAAAAACCACATCCTACCATGGCCTCCCATACAGGCCTTAGCATGTTTAACTCATATCAACGATCTTATCTCATCATGTTCTCCTATCATACTAGATTCTCTGCATCTTTTACATCATCTGGATGGACCAGAACTGACAGCTATGCATGGCTAAGCAAACACATATAAAAGCTCTAGTAGTGCACACAAGCCAAACCCAGATATGCTAGGAGCAGTGGATCAGGTAATATAAGCTCAAAGGGAGTAATGTAATAGATAGGATACTCTATCTACCGATAAAATACCACAGTAGAATCGTATGCATCATGGCAGGAATTGAAATGCTTTGGAAAACATAGGATTATATCATGGTGGGGCTATGCTTGCCTTTGCCAATTGATAACCAACAAGAAGATCCTCGGGATCCTTGTACTTGACTTGGTTATAGTTGGTCAAGTATTGTTCTTTGATCTTTGATCTTCGGCGGTGTTGACCTCGGGCTTCGATCTCGATCTCGATATCGTATTCTACCGGGAAGAACCAAACACCGGAAAGATAGGGAAACAATCAACACATGGCATCGATTCAATGCTCAAACAAGTATGATGATATGACAAGTTAAATTGCATTGAAATGTAACCCTAAGGCATGCTTGACAACTTAATCGGGGTTCCGAAGGGTAGAAACCCTAATTTGGGGAAACTCCAGAAGCATATGAAAGGGGGTGATTTTGTTCTCTAATTAAACTTGTCATTTTAGTTTTTGATCAATGCATGATGATACTTAAATATCTAGGTTTCATTTTTATGAACATTTTGATATATTATTTGTATTTTTCTGACTTATAAATAATAAGATATTGAATTTACAAGATTTATTCAATTTCTGGAATTAATTAAAACATTTATTAAATCATTATGACATCAGCTGGGGGTTATTCTTTTTACACCGATCCAGAGGCTACCCGCAGTGACTGACTGATGGGCCCTGAGCCACCTCAGCAGCCACGTAGGCAAAAGGGACCCGCGATGTCTTTGACTGTGCTGACCCGCGCGCGGTGACGTCACCGTGACGTCACGACGCCGGTGAACCACAGAATGGCAAGGGGACGGCGGTGGAGGGCTCGAGGGGAATCGATTTTGCGCATGTTTGAACGAGCGGAGCACAGGGAGGCTAACGGTGGTCGCTCCGCCATCTGTTGGTCATCAGAGCACCGGCAGTGGCCATGCCCGACGGCGGCGGTGGGCGGAGCTTGGCGCGGGAGCAGAAGAAAGCGAGAGGGAAGAAAAAGAAGGGTCCAGGACGACCGGCAGATTACCCTTGACGCGACGCGGTTGTCAGCTGGGCCAGAGGGGGTCGAGGTCGACGACACGGTCTCGGTGGAGCTTGGTCGGCCGCGAGGAAGACGATGGCGATGCGGGTGATTCCGAGCGCCCCTGCTCGATTCCTCTGTCGGGGAGGATCAGTGCGGCGAGGTGGTGCTTCCTAGGCGCTCAGAACGGCGAATGGAGGCCGGGGATGGCGCTCCTCCGGCGAGGCAGAGAGCTAGGGTTTCGAGAGCTCACAGGAGCTCGCGATGCAGAGAGGAAGGAAGGAAGATAAGGCTTGGGGGAGAGAGATCAACACGGTCCTCCTCGCGGCGGCCTTATCCTGGACTCTGGGGGTGGCGCCACATCACAGTGGTTGACGGCGATCGACGGCAGCAGCGCAGGCACGCAGCTGCTTCGCGTCACGGTGGAGACGATGACGTCGAACCGGTATGGGCCAGGGATGGGCCGCGGCTGGGCCAAAGCTAGGCTGCGAGAGCTGCGTTGAGTGGCAGGGAGAAGTGAAGAGAGGAGTGGGCCGACCTGGGCTGCGGCTGCTGGCTGCTCTTTTTTTTATTCCAGAAACATTTCTATTTCCATTTTTTGATTTCTATTTTGTATTTTCAAATTCATTTCTGTTTTGAATCATTCAAAACTACCAGAGAGTGTTGTAAAATATGAAAGATACTATGGGACCCTTTTATTCAATTTGGGCTCCAAACATTTTGTACTTTTCAAATATCCAAACTATTTTTGAATGATTTTCGAGTGGGGGGAAGATTAGGGTTTTTGGGTTTTGCATGATTTATTTAATGCACAATTTCAAACATGATGCTCATGATGCACAAACAAACCCTAATTGATATTTACCTAAAACTGGGGTGTTACAGCTCTATCCCCCTTACGAGAATTTCGACCCGAGATTCCAAAGGTAGGAAAAGAGACAGAGAGAGAAAGAAACAGGGTCACTCTAAGGATAAGAGGGAAACACACTAAACAACACACGGAGTATCTCATGGTCAACTCATGGATGGAGTGTTCAAAAACAACTCTGAGATGATGAACATGAACATGTCAAGGTAACGGAGGAAATAGAAGGAGAAGGTTTCAAATTGTTAGATATATGGTCTTCATAAGGATTGAGACCATGGAACTCAGAAGGGTTTAAGCTTCTGAAGAGGAAGGCTTTCAACAGAAAGAACATGACCACAGACTTCGATAGGGAACCTCTACTAAAAAGCTTAAGTAGAGATTTTAGGTTGCAAAGATATGGATCAACAAAACCAAGTTGTTGAACTACTTTGACACAGAAGGGTCACTTTTTCATACAACAGAAGGCCAATACGGAAAGGTGTTTTGGTGGAGAGGACTCATAAGAGTCGCAAGGAACATGTAACAAGAGAAACTACTGATTATCAAAATCATAGTCACTCTTAAACATGGTTGAGAAAACGAAGGAAACTCTTTATTCATCCAGATTAATCAAAATCTTTGCCAAGATCATGATATTACTTTACACCACTAGGATGAATAGTTCAGAAGATTCCTGATGACACGAGAAGAAAGAAACTTCACTCTCAACCTTCAATTACTTGGCATAACAAAACATTTACCAACATAAAAGGGTCTGGAGGATCGACCGAGAGACATTCATCAACACTACTTTAAATGTTCTCCCTGATGTTCAAGAAAGCAGACATCAAGTAAAGGTTAGACTTTTGATATAAAGGAAACCATAAGCACAACTCTTATAATCAACTATTGAAGAAGCCTCATGAAGAGTGGTTGATATTGCTGAATCAAGAGAATATGATAGAAGGTCTTTCTGGCTAAGTGTGTCAACCATTACATCAATCTTGCCAGACTTCAAAGAGACCTATGTCAAAACCTTGGGGAACACAAACCATCGTATCTGCTTGAGATTCAGATTTGGTTAGGTGGTATGAACTTCAGACTCAGCATGTCCGAATAGAAAGTTTGCAACATTTACCGCAAAGGTAAAGTTACTAGATTCTCAAGATATGGAATATAGTGTAAAGCTCCAAAAGACTGAGCTAGATTGCTAGACCCATGTATTTAGCAACTTGTCGAAAGACAACTACATACATAAAGTACTAACAATCAAACACACATGTGTCCTTAAGGAACAGAGTTAACTCTACTCGAATCCACGACGACATCTTTCATCAGTTGCACGTGAACCAAAGAAGGTTACTTATAACATCCAGAACACATACTTTGAGATGACTCAAAGACGGTTCTCAAAATTTTCCAACATTAATGCCAATTGTTCCATATGAATCTAAATTACATGGAGGAGATGAGGATGTCATCGACGGGCTCAATAACAAACTTATCAAAACACTCCGGTAAGATGGACTCATATGTTGCACAAACAAGGCAAAAATATTGGTCAGACCAAAGAACATGAAGATGTACACAAGTGAAACATCACAAGCATAAACACCATCAACATAGTCCTTGGAACTGAGTTTGATTTGACGATAACCCAAATCAAATCAAAAGTAGGAGAAGATAACATATCCACGAAGGGAGCACTATCTTTCTCCAACACAAACAAGACTGGACATCCCTTTACGAAGGAACTGAGTCGGGTAGAACATTTGTCTTACAACTCTCCAAGTTGTTGTTTAAGCTCAACCAACTAGTTTAGGGGTATCCAATATGGATCCTTGGAGAAGAGAGCAATTCAGAGAACTTGCTTCCTCAAGAACTTGACAACACGGTCATGTGGCAACAAGGCGATACTTCTAGAAAGACATCCAAAATATCACGAACCACCTATATGCCACTTAGTTAGAGAGGGAGCTTGCCTTGTAAGGCAAGAAGACATAGTCTTAGAGCTTTGGCACAAGCCTAACTCTTTGACCGAAGAGAATGTACCAGAATATCGAACTTGGTAGCACAATCAATCTTCGCTTAGTGATAGGGTTAACCAATCACGCTAAGAATGACTCAAATGTCCTTAGAGTTCAAAGCAATTATAATTGCTAAGAATCTTAGATGGCCACATTATTACGCACACGCATCACTCATGAGCAAGGAAAAAAAATAGCGTGCTATTTATTTTAGCGTGACCCTTCTCCAAACGCTATGCAAGTTATAGCGTGCTAATAACGCGCTATTTTTCAAAATAGCGTGGGTAAAAAAATAAAAAAATAAGGTCTAGCATGTATTTCTAGGATTTCAGCAACTATTTTTTTGAGTAGTACATGCATAAACAATTAACTAGTAGTGGCAAATGATAAAGTTTGCTTGACATCCGGTGCAAGATAGGTTAGAGGACAAGACCTGCGTTAGGTCAGCTCACTAGTCGAGAACTTGAGATGCGCGTCCTTCTGGTGCTTCACTGTGTCTGATGGACGTGCCAAGAAGAGAGGTGGCCGACCGGCTGGACCTGGAGGAGACGGGCGTTGCAGTTTGTTACCAGCCGCCACCGTCATGTGAGGAGGGAGAACTAGGAAATAGGCCTGAGTTGACATATATTTAGATGTAGAGTGTTGGGCGTGGTGGAGTCGTGGGCTCAATGGGCTTATGGGGTGACGCTATATTCATAGATTTTCTTAGCGGCGTTATTGCGTTGTGACGTTATAGCGTATTTAGCACCGCTAAAGCGTAATTAGCGCCATAGCGAGCAGATTTAGCATAGCGTAGCGTTCACGTCCCAAATATGCTATAACGAAGAAATAGCGCGTCCATGCTCATGAGCGCGAAAGCTCGAGGAAGGGTGGGTAAATATGTGTAAGAGCACCACTTCATTAAGGGGTCATAAAACTCAGCACGACCTCTTAGTATAAAAGAGTGTGAATCTTTAAGGTAGAACAGACAGAAGCTATTTACCACTTCTTCATCTGCGGATTACAACACTTTGACCTGGTCCCAGGTATGTCGAGGTACTGGAGTTTGTTTCTCCTGACATCCTGAAATGGTTTGTCATGACGGACCACAAGAGTATCTTGCATCAGAAGACACCAATGCACATTTACTACTTAGCTACCAACTGGTAGACAAAGGTCGGAAAACAACAAAGGAGGAAGAACATGCTCAGGATAGAATCCCGAGATGTGGATGCATAAGTTAACAGTCTTCCGAAAACCAATGCAGAGAAGGGGTAAGGTGTGGCAGATTCACGGGTATAGATGCGAGACTCTCGAGGAGTACTCTTACCGTGATCTATTTGGTTCCATTAAAGAACATCTGCCATAGCTAGTGGTAGGGGAAGTCCTTAATTGTCACAATGCAATCACGACAAAGACCACAAGCTTGAAGGCTAGAATGGTAATACCAACCATCCTGGGTTAATGTGTGAACATTAGCAACATGGGTCAAAGGAACGGAGGGTTAAAGATCAGCTTCATGTACAGGATTCACAACACCAGAATCCATCACAATCAGGGATCTTCAGTTCAAGTCCAAGGGTTAAAACCCAAAGAAAAAAGAACTACTACTTGAGTGACACATTTTACACTGCAAGATAGTAACCACGAGGTAGCTTCCAAGAGAAGAAACGACTTCTGAAGTACCCAATGAACGAAAAGGAGGCACACAAGGCGAAAGGATACCTCGAAGCCTAGAACAGAACACTGCATATCCAACAATATAATATTGCGGGTCCGAAAGATAGAGAGATCATGATGGAAAGAAATCTCTCAGATAAACAGGAGCAAAGGGAAACAAGGAATTCACAACACACACAACTATAGAGAACTCAACACTAGGTCAACTGGCTAAGAAACGTCATGCCTAGAAGGCACCTAAGCTTTGAAAGACTAGAAGAGATATCACAAGTTTTCCAAAATCAACACCAGATAAGATGACCCAGAGTTAGAGCGAAACTGGATAAGGAGTAAAATAAGCATACTAGAATTTTTGCAAATACTTTTTTAGCTTTAAAATAGTTTTCACAAACACTAGACTCAACAACGACCAATAGCAAGGTTTTCCTACGGTCGGTACTGCTCTGATACCAAGAACCGTGACACCCCCGGGATCAAGGCTAAACAAATCTCAAACTTCCGTCTGGCATAAGCTTAAACTTGAGCTCGAGAATATCCAGTGAAGATTCGGTAACACAACAGTGACCCTACGACACAAAATTTATTACAGCAAGCTCATAACTGAGCAGAGAACCAAATTATTACAAACATCAAACAACGGAAGGCAAATTATGCTATTAAGTATAGCAAACTTAACAAATGGCCTAAGAGGCCTGAAGCATAATGATGACGTCCCAGCCCATAGATTCTAGGCTGCCGGCCGGGAACCCCAAGCTACTCGTCGATGTCGATGTAGTACGGAACTCGTCTTCAGGTGAACACTTACTCTGCCAAAAGTATCAGCAAAGCAAGGTGAATACAGGGTGTACTCCACAAGACTTATGGCTGGTGGAGTTGTTTTGCATAAAGCCACTTTTGTTTATAAAACAAGAGGGAGAAGAAGCTCGTCTAGTTAGAGTATTTTAAAAGGGGATAAGAGAGCAACATCTCCGACATATTGATCATCATCTTTTGATATCCACCAAGTCATCATCATCTCAACCCTAACTAGGATCACCCCCTCGTACCCATGAGGAAGCATCCTTAAGCACACGTTGATCTGCCAAGTTTTACGATTAGGTTATAGTTCTCTATGATCTTAGAATCTGGTCACCAAGCGTTCATAACCGTGAACACGACTTTTCGAAAATATTATTACCCTACAGGGGTGTACAACTTTACCCACACGTACTAACCTTCTCTTAATGCCACATGATTAGCCCTCTTCCTTGGAAGGCCGGCAGAGGGTGGTTATGTTGGAGATATGCCCAAGAGGCAATAATAAAGTGGATATTATCATATCTTCATGCTTATGATAAATGTTTACATACAATGCTATAATTGTATTAACCGGAAATATTAATACTTGTGTGATTTGTAAACATAAAAGTGTCCCCAGTAAAGCCTCTTGTTAAACTAGCTTGTTGGTTAATATATGATCATGGTTTACTAATCATGAACATAGAGATGTTATTAACAACAGGGTCATATTATTAGTAGAATGATGTGATGGACATACTCCTATAGTTAAGCGTAGCATAAAGATCAAGTCATTTAATATAGTTCATTTGCTATAAGCTTTCTGATACATAGTAACCTAATTCCTTCG
Source organism: Avena sativa (assembly GCA_916181665.1). NCBI lineage: Eukaryota > Viridiplantae > Streptophyta > Magnoliopsida > Poales > Poaceae > Avena > Avena sativa. The sequence continues at coordinate 259,668,383 of OV702284.1, read as the reverse complement.
ACCATGAGATCATGCTTATCACCATCACCGGAAGGATGCTTTGATGACATCAAACACCACACCGTAACTGGGTGGCTATAAAGGTGGCATTGAGTGTTCGGAAAGTATGGGTTGAAACACATGGATCAAGAGTGGGATTTGTCCATCCATATGACGGATAGATATACTCTGGGCCCTCTCGGTGGAATGTCATCCAATTAGCTTGCAAGCATGTGACTGGCTCACAAGAGATCACATATCACGGGAATGATAAAAGAGTACTTATCAGTAATGAGGTTGAACTAGGTATGCAGAGATACCGACGATCAAAACCTCGGATAAGTAAACTATCGTGAGACAAAGGGAAATTGGTATCATATGTAAGTGGTTCATTCGATCGCAAAGTAATCGTAGAAATATGTGGGAGCCATATGAATTTCCAGATTCCTCTATTGGTTATTGATCGGAGATGTGTCTCGATCATGTCCGCATAATTCACGAACCGTAGGGAGACACACTTAAGGATTCGATGTTGTTGAGTAGTTATGGAATGATGAGTAAGAGACCGAATGTCGTTCGGAGTCTCGGATGGGATCTGGGATATCACGAGGAGATCCGGAATGGTCTGGAGAATAAGATTCATATAAGGAAATCCTGTTTCGAAGTTGGAGAATGATTCCGGTGTTTTCATCGGGAATGTTCTAGAAGGGTCCGGAAGGTTCGGCACTCCGGAGGGGAAGGGTACATGAATGTGTCATGACAATGTGGAATGGTTGAATCATGTACTAGGTATCATGGTTGGGCAAAATAAAGGGATAAATCAAATCCTAGTTTGAAAAGTCAAACACCAATTTGAAAAGTCAAACGACAGTTTTGCTGGGTGGAGGGAGAGTAGGAAACCTACTTGGGGAGGAGTTCCTCTCCCTCCACCCGCCGGCCTAGGAGGTCTACTTGGGGGAGGACTCCCTCCCCTTGGCCGGCGCCCTCCCACCTATAAAAGGAGGGGAAGGGGTGCCCCTCTCCCCTACACCTCTCTACACCTAAACCCTAGCTCCAGGCGCCACCACCTGCTGCTGCCGCCGCCTAGGGTTTCTCCTCCCAAGTCACTGAGTTAGGGCTTTTCCAAGCCCTAGCCGCCGGCTACATCAAACCCCCTTGGTGCCTCTAAACCCTAGATCGCCAAGGCCTCTCTCATAGTCCACCATACTCGCTCCGGCTTAAGGCGAAGCCCTGCAAGATCTCCCCTCTACTTCCGGTACCACGCCGTCGTGCTGCCGGAATCGCGAGGAGAGTGCTACAACCTCCGCTGCCTGCTGGAACAAGGGAGAGTAAGGTCTTCATCGAGTACCGAACGTGTGACCGACTGCGGAAGCGCTGCCGGAACGCAGCGCCGGAAGGATCGTCTACGCGATCTTGAGATCAGAAGTGTACGACTACATCACCCACGAGAATCTGCTCTCGTTAACCGCTTTGGATCTTTGAGGGTTAGTATTCTATCGACTCGTTGCTACAATCTAGTAGATAGATCTTGGCTTGATCATAGATTAGATCTTGATTGTGTGTTCATGCGGTAGAAATTTTTTGTTTTCCATGCTACGAACCCCTACAGTGGTATCAGAGCCGTGTCTATATGTAGATCTGTTGCACGAGTAGAACACAATGGTCATTGTGGGCTTTGATGCTTTTGTTGTCGATTGCTTCTTGTGTACTTTGCATCTTGCGGGATGGTGGGATGAAGCGGCCCGGGCTAACCTTACATGACATCGTTCATGAGACTTGCTCCACGCTTGACATGCAACTTGTATTGCATAAGTGGCTTTGCGGGTGCCTGTTTCTCCCAACATAGTTAAGGTTCAATTTACAACGGGTGATTGACAATACTAGTATCAATGTTGTGGTTCTTGTTCGTAAGTTAGAACGACACTTATAGTAAGCCCCAAACCACGTAAAACATGCAAAGAAAATTAGAGGCGTCTAACTTTGTTTTGCAGGGGTGTGCTGTGATGTGATATGGCCATGATTGTGACTATATATGATGTATGCAATGTCCCTTATTGTAAGTTGGCAACCGGCAGGAGCCATATGGTTGTCTTTTAAATTCCGTTAAGACCTGCATGTCTATTCAAAGAAGTTGTAATAGTTGATGCTAGTGGACGACAACCATGAAGCGTCGCCATTGACCTTGATGCAATGCCGGTGATGATGGAGATCATGTTCGTGCTTGAAGATGGAGATCGGAAGCACAAATAAGAAAGGCCATATCATATCACATATTATGAATTGCATGTGATGTTAATCCTTTTATGCATCTTTTATTTCTTAGTTCACGACGGTAGCATTATAAGATGATCCCTCAAGCACACAATTTCAAGTTTTAAAGTGTTCATCCTTAGTAAGCACCGTTGCTAAAGCTCGTTGTTTCGAAGAACCTCGTGATGATCGGGTGTGTTAGATTCTGCGAGTGTATACAACGTGAGCAAGCCAGATTTGCTCATGCGGAAGCTAAGGTTTGATCTTGACGAGCCTAGCATGTACATACATGGTCTCGGAACACAGATCACCGAAAGGTAAAGCATGAGTCATATAGTAGATATGATGAACATGTTGATTGTTCGCCATTGAAGCTACATCAACTCTCGTGATGATCGGTTTTGATGTGGTGGATTTGGTTCGTGTGATCACTAAAACAATGTGAGGGATATTGTTTTGAGTGGGAGTTCAATAGAAATATGATTAAAAGTTGAACACTATTTATCATAAATTAAATTAAAGTGAATTTGCATAGTTGTTGTAGTCATTGGCATCCGTTTACCACCTTGCGCTTAGTTTTAATTGAGATGATAGAACTGTAAGAATTCTGGTTAGTTACTTTACGAACTGGTATCGTATTGTTTTGAAGTGTTAATCTAAAGTTTAAAAGTCCTATTGCAAACTTTTAGTAAGTTCCGGTTGCTCCATGAAGTTTAATAATTGGTATTAAATCAAGAGTGACAATTCCAAATGTTAGTATATGAGTATCATGTTTGTCTCCATGATTCTTGATATTCAAAGGATTGTCTTAATATCAAGGTTATCTAGGATCTGAAAGAGTTGTTTCAGAAACCATGATGTGTGGAAGGTATTGTGATATCTGAAGCGAAGTTTAGGTTGCAACATGATAGAGTATAATATGGCAAAAGTCATGTTCTCATATTTGATGAGAAATTGCAAAAGGTTGGAGACACTAGTTGTCCTAATCCTCCAAAAGGTTTTGGAGAGCAACATTATACTCGCAATTCACCGTTATAAGCTAAAAGTAGCTTGATCATGGATAGTTCCATGATAAGGGTGAATATTTGATGTAGGTAAAATGTTTACTACATCAAGAGATTACTAAAGAAAGGAATTTGAAAGAACACCAAACATTTGATGATGGTGATCTACTTCAAAGTGCAAGTCCAAAGACATTGGTATTTTACTATACATGCTTTGGACTATGTGTCATTTATATGGCTCCACTATTGATGTTGATAGATTCTTTCAAACAGAAAAGGAAATACTGAAAGAGAATCTCATAAATATATGGCAGAAAAGAAAAGACTAGAATTGTTCAGCTTAAGTATATAGATGATATACATGTTATGGCTATATTCTTTGCTTATTAAACAATGTGGTCCGTAAGTATTTGATACTGAATTTGTTGGTGTGAATCTTCATACGAAATGACACAATTCATGAACTACAATGGCCTAAGTAACTAGCAAAAGAATATGTGATGATGTTAATCGAGAACAAATAAAGGGCTATTGTGCTGCTTGTTAAACATCAAAGCTTGCCTTCAAGATTTGTTTTATCAGGTATTATGAGAACAAAGGGTTGTTCAAATAATTGCCGTAATCCATAAAAGATGGATGATTCACAAATCTCGTTGGAGAAATCACATCCATAAAACTAATGCTAAAAATGTCGAAAGACAAATTGATTAAAAGATCACTTAGGAAGTGACATCGCCGTTTAAACTATATAGGAAAGAAAACATGAAGAAACTCCATGTGGATGGAATTTTGGAGTCTTTTGATTTTTGATCAAATGACGCTTGTGAAACTTTCCTAGAGATAATTAAAACTTCGTTCATAGGCCAAAAGGGAACGAATGACTAGCTTATTGGAACTTGTACATATTGTTGTATGAAGTCCATTATGTGTAGTCAAGAGCGATGGATTTCAAATTCATATGCTTTCTCCAAAAATTTGAGTGAATATATGAATATTTACTTAATAAAGGATGAAGTATGAAACATTTGAAAAGTTCAAAGACTTTCAAGATGAAGTGCAAAATCATTATAACAAGAATATAAATAGTTTATGATAAGATCATAAAGGAAGATATTTGAGTTACAAATTTAGCATAAGACCGAAGATTTAAGGAATCGTTCTGCGGATTTGCATTTCCCGAAACACCATAAGAGTATGGAGTGTTCGAGATATGTAATTAAACCTTGTTTGACATGGTAAGATCAAAGGTGTAATTCATAAAACTGCCATTATGTTTTAAAGATTAAAAGCTTTAGAGACTACCGTTTTTCCAATGAAAAGAGCTCCATCATAATCCGTTGAAATGACACCATATAAAGTTATGGTTTGGGATAAAACCCAAGTTGTCCTTTCTTAAACATTGGTATGCTATGCATAAGAAAGATGTTTACAAACAAAGTCGGATGAACCTGTCTTTGTATGTTATTTCGAATAACTGTTAAGTATTCCTCCATAACATCAAAGACAAAAGTGTTTGTCACTTAGAACGTCAAGTTTCTTTGAGAAGGAATTTTTCGTGAAAAGATAAGTGGGAGGACAATAGAACTTTGATAAGGTTAAAAGAACCTTAGCTATATGTGCAAAGTTGCGCAGCGCCAAAAAGTGTTCCGAAGGCAGCAACAATGTTCATGGCTCACGTGCCTCAAAGGTTGTGGTTACGGAGGTCAAAGTTTCTATTGAACCAAGTAGGTCGAGTAAACAATCAAATAACAAGATTTGAGTGTTGAATCATTATTTGAGAATAATGAACGGACTACATGCAAAGAAGCGATGATGGGCCCTGACTCCGTAAAATGGCTTGAAGCCATAAAATCCGTGATAGTTCCATACACGAGAAATCAAGTTTTGAACTTGAAGGACCCTCGAGAAAGGTGTAAGACCTTACAGTTGTGTTTGGATCTATAAAGAAATAGACATGGATGTTGCACATCTATGAAATAGTCGACATGTTGGGAAAGAGTTCACAACAATGTTCAAAGATTGACTATGACAAGATTTGATCTTTCATAGCGATATTTAGTCTAGACGGATTAATGTAGCAACCACTACATATAATTTTGTTATGTGGTAGTTGAATAAGCAAAACAAGTTCTTCTAATAGAATTGTTACCTAGGACATGTGCATAACACAGTCCATAGGGTTTTGTTAATTCAAAGGATGCTAAAAGCATATGCAAATTTCAATTGTTGAAGTAAGCATTGCGGAGTTGGAATCTTCACTATGATGAAACTGTTAAAGGAGTTTAAATTTGTCGGAGACGATGAAGATGCTTGCATTTGCAAGAAATTAAGTGGGAGCGCTAAGACATGTTTCTAATACATTATGTGGAAGACATATTGTTGATTGGAAATGATGTATCTTTTATTAACACATGTTAAGAATTTCATCTCGATGAAAGATTTAGGCAAAACCCAAATATTTGGCATCAATATCTATATAGATAGATTGAGACACTAATATGGTTGTGCCGAAAGTACATAGATGATATATTGAATGAGTTCAATATAGAAACTACAAGAAAGGTTCTTGTCGCACAGAAAGGATTGAATGAGTTCAATATTGATGATATATTCAAGTGTATTGACATTTGGTAAGTGAAACAAAGATTCAAGTATAGATTGATACTTGATGTATGAAATTACAAAGAGTATTTTATCAATCATGGTGTGTTGTGTACAAATCCAGTAATGTCCTATGCTCTAAATGTTATGAGCGTTTACAAGAATGATTCATAAGATGATTATTGGACGATAGTAAAGATATTATTATGATATTGTAAAAGAACTAAGAATATATTATTTTGTAGAAGTGACAAATAGATGATTAGTTCATTGTAAATGAATTACATTGATACTAGTTTTGTCACAAAGTACAAATTAAGTTTATCTCAATCTAAACTAAGGGTGGCACAATATGATGGAATGTGAGTTCCATAATGAATTTGGATGAGTTCCAAAGTTAAGACATTGTGACAGATACTACAACAAAAGGCTAAGTATATGACTGCTATTATAGCAGCTAAAGAGGGCATTTGTGTCAGGTAGTTTGTTATCAAACTAGGTGTAGTTCACAGCGGGATAATACTATGAAGATATATTGTACGACAATATTATCAACATGTTTTAACCCCAAAGAACTAAAGGTCACATCAAAGGACCAAATTTGTACAAAGCCATCTCATTAGAGAATGAGTGATGCGTAGAGACGCAAAGACATGCAATTACACATGGACCTGGAAGTGTCAGATCCGGAGATCAGTTGACCACTAGCAATCGTGTACATACGACACCAGAAAGCCATAGGTGTTGAATACACAAAGGTTTGAAACTAGATTATTGACTCTAGTGCAAGTGGGAGACTGTTGGAGATATTCCCAAGAGGCAATAATAAAGTGGTTATTATCATATCTTCATGCTTATGATAAATGTTTACATACCATGCTATAATTGTATTAACCGAAAATATTAATACTTGTGTGATTTGTAAACATAAAAGAGTCCCTAGTAAAGCCTCTTGTTAAACTAGCTTGTTGGTTAATATATGATCATGGTTTCCTGATCATGAACATAGAGATGTTATTAACAACAGGGTCATATCATTAGGAGAATGATGTGATGGACATACTCCTATAGTTAAGCGTAGCATAAAGATCAAGTCATTTAATATAGTTCATTTGTTATAAGCTTTCTGATACATAGTAACCTAATTCCTTCGACCATGAGATCATGCTTATCACCATCACCGGAAGGATGCTTTGATGACATCAAACACCACACCGTAACTGGGTGGCTATAAAGGTGGCATTGAGTGTTCGGAAAGTATGGGTTGAAACACATGGATCAAGAGTGGGATTTGTCCATCCATATGACGGATAGATATACTCTGGGCCCTCTCGGTGGAATGTCATCCAATTAGCTTGCAAGCATGTGACTGGCTCACAAGGGATCACATATCACGGGAACGAGAAAAGAGTACTTATCAGTAACGAGGTTGAACTAGGTATGCAGAGATACCGACGATCAAAACCTCGGATAAGTAAATTATCGTGAGACAAAGGGAAATTGGTATCATATGTAAGTGGTTCATTTGATCGCAAAGTAATCGTAGAAATATGTGGGAGCCATATGAATCGGAGAAGTGTCTCGATCATGTCCGCATAATTCACGAACCGTAGGGAGACACACTTAAGGATTCGATGTTGTTGAGTAGTTATGGAATGATGAGTAAGAGACCGAATGTTGTTCGGAGTCTCGGATGGTCTAGAGAATAAGATTCATATAAGGAAAGTCCTGTTTCGGAGTTGGAGAATGATTCCGGTGTTTTCATCGGGAATGTTCTAGAAGGGTCCGGAAGGTCCGGCACTCCGGAGGGGAAGGGTACATGAATGTGTCATGACAATGTGGAATGGTTGCATCATGTACTAGGTATAGTGGCTGGGAAAAATAAAGGGATAAATCAAATCCTAGTTTAAAAAGTCAAACACCAATTTGAAAAGTCAAACGACAGTTTTGCTGGGTGGAGGGAGAGTAGGAAACCTACTTGGGGAGGAGTTCCTCTCCCTCCACCCGCCGTCCTAGGAGGTCTACTTGGGGGAGGACTCGCTCCCCTTGGCCGGCGCCCTCCCACCTATAAAAGGAGGGGAAGGGGTGCCCCTCTCCCCTACACCTCTCTACACCTAAACCCTAGCTCCAGGCGCCACCACCTGCTGCCGCCGCCTAGGGTTTCTCCTCCCAAGTCACCGAGTTAGGGCTTTTCCAAGCCCTAGCCGCCGGCTACATCAAACCCCCTTGGTGCCTCTAAACCCTAGATCGCCAAGGCCTCTCTCATAGTCCACCATACTCGCTCCGGCTTAAGGCGAAGCCCTGCGAGATCTCCCCTCTACTTCCGGTACCACGCCGTCGTGCTGCCGGAATTGCGAGGAGAGTGCTACAACCTCCGCTGCCTGCTGGAACAAGGGAGAGGAAGGTCTTCATCGAGTACCGAACGTGTGACCGACTGCGGAAGCGCTGCCGGAACGCAGCGCCGGAAGGATCGTCTACGCGATCTTGAGATCGGAAGTGTACAACTACATCACCCACGAGAATCTGCTCTCGTTAACCGCTTTGGATATTTGAGGGTTAGTATTCTATCGACTCGTTGCTACAATCTAGTAGATAGATCTTGGCTTGATCATAGATTAGATCTTGATTGTGTGTTCATGCGGTAGAAAATTTTTGTTTTCCATGCTACGAACCCCTACAAGTTAGACATGACCTTTACCTTGCTTTCGCCGAGACCATGAGTCACGCAATAAGTATGGTTCCGCCATAACGGGTCAAATCCCGAAGCCGGTACTTAAAGATGTGAGGCGAGGTTAGTTTACTAGGGGCGCCATCAACCCCAAGCAAACTGGTCCATGCTTCCCTACCTGTATGAATGCACCTACTTCACCTCCTTCTTTTGAAAATGTTTTCAATGCGTATGTCGAATGGAACGCCCGAACTATGTGACACATGGAATCTACTAGGAAAGTTAGTTGCTCATGAGGTTTTCCAGGCCCCGTGTGGTTGTACGCTCTCTCGGTTCCAAAGGCAAGAACTCAGTTCCTAGTGGTGGCGAGCATGGGACTAGAAAAACCACATCCCACCGTGGCCTCCCATACAAGCCTTAGCATGTTTAACTCATATCACCGATCTTATCTCATCACGTTCTCCTATCATACTAGATTCTCTGCATCTGATACATCATCTGGATGGACCAGAACTGACAAGTATGCATGGCTAAGCAAACACATATAAAAGCTCTAGCAGTGAACACAAGCCAAACCAGGATATGCTAGGAGCAGTGGATCAGGTAATATAAGCTCAAAGGGAGTAATGTAATAGATAGGATACTCTATCTATCGATAAAAGACCATAGTAGAATCGTATGCATCATGGCAGGAATTGAAATGCTTTGGAAAACATAGGATTATATCATGGTCGGGCTATGCTTGCCTTTGCCAATTGATAACCAACAAGCAGATCCTTTGGAGCCTTGTACTTGACTTGGTTATAGTTGGTCAAGTATTGTTCTTCGATCTTTGATCTTCGACGGTGTTAACCTCGGCTTCGATCTTGATCTCGATATCGTATTCTACCGGGAAGAACCAAACACCGGAAAGAGAGGGAAACAATCAACACATGGCATCGATGCAATGCTCAAACAAGTATGATGATATGACAAGTTAAATTGCATTGAAATGTAACCCTAAGGCATGCTTGACAACTTAATCGGGGTTCCGAAGGGTAGAAACCCTAATTCGGGGAAACTCCGGAAGCATATGAAAGGGGTTGATTTTGTTCTCTAATTAAACTTGTCATTTTAGTTATTGATCAATGCATGATGATAGCTTAAATAGCTAGGTTTCATTTTTCTGAACATTTTAATATATTATTTGTATTTTTCTGACTTATAAATAATAAGATATTGAATTTACAAGTTTTATTCAATTTCTGGAATTAATTAAAGCATTTATTACATCATTATGACATCAGCTGGGGGGTTATTCTTTTTACACCGATCTAGAGGCTACCCGCAGTGACTGACTGATGGGCCCTGAGCCACCTCAGCAGCCACGTGGGCAAAAGGGACCCGCGGCATCTTTGCATGCGCTGACCCGTGCGCGGTGACGTCACCGTGACGTCACGACGCCGGTGAGCCACAGAATGGCAAGGGGACGACAGCGGTGGAGGGCTCGAGGGGAAGCGGTTTTGCGCGTGTTTGAACGAGCGGAGCATGGGGACGCTAACGGTGGTCGCGCCGCCATCTATTGGTCATCGGAGCACCGGCAGTGGCCATGCCTAACGGCGGCGGATGGCGGCGCTCGGCGCGGGAGAAGAAGAAAGCGAGAGGGAAGAAACAGAGGGGTCCAGGACGACCGGCAGCTTACCCTTGACGCGACGCGGTTGTCAGCTGGGCCGGAGGGGGTCGAGGTAGACGGCACGGTCTCGGCGGAGCTTGGTCGGCCGCGGGGAAGATGATGGCGATGCGGGTGATTCCGAGCGCCCCTGCTCGATTCCTCTGTCGGGGAGGATCAGTGCGGCGAGGCGGTGCTTCCTACACGCTCAGAACGGCGAAGGGAGGCTGGGGACGGCGATCCACCGGCGAGGCAGAGAGCTAGGGTTTTGAGAGCTCATAGGAGCTCGCGATGCAGAGCGGAAGGAAGGAAGATAAGGCATGGGGGAGAGAGAGATCAACACGGCGCTCCTCGCGTCGGCCTTATCCTGGCATCTGGGGGTGGCGGCACATCGCAGCGGTTGACGGAGATCGACGGCGGTGGCGCAGGCACGCAGCTGCTTTGCGTCACGGTGGAGACGATGACGTCGAACAGGTATGGGCCAGGGATAGGCCGCGGCTGGGCCAAAGCTGGGCTGCGAGAGCTGCACTGAGCGGCAGGAAGAAGGGAAGAGAGGAGTTGGCCGACCTGGGCTGCGGCTACTGGCTGCTCTGGCTGCTCTTTTTTTTATTCCAGAAACATTTCTATTTCCTGTTTTTCATTTCTATTTTGTATTTTCAAATTCATTTCTGTTTTGAATCATTCAAAACTACCAGAGAGTGTTGTAAAATATGAAAGATACTATGGGACCCTTTTATTCAATTTGGGCTCCAAACATTTTGTACTTTTCAAATATTCAAACTATTTTTGAATGATTTTCGAGAGGGGGGAAGATTAGGGTTTTAGGGGTTTGCATGATTTATTTAATGCACAATTTCAAACATGATGCTCATGATGCACAAACAAACCCTAATTGATATTTACCTAAAACTGGGTGTTACATGGCATACATGATGGATCTGACTGCAGAAGCATACGGAATCGCACTCATCCGACTTTGCTCATTAGTTGTCGAAGGACACTGAGTCTTGCTAAGTTTTACACCATGGGACATCGGTAAGAACCCCTTCTTAGACGATTCCATGTTGGACTTCTTCAACACTTTGTCCAAATAAGTACTCTGACTCAATCCAATGATCCTCCTTGATCTATGTCTATAGATCCGGATTCCGAGGATGTATGTTGCCCCACCCAAGTCTTTCATTGAGAAACTCCTTTCCAATGATTCCTTGGTTTCTTGCAATATCTGGACATCATTTCCAATTAGTAATATGTCATCCACATATAAGATTAGAAATTTTACTTTGCTCCCACTAAACTTCTTGTATAAACAAGGTTCATGATCACTCTTGATGAAGCCAAACGATTTGACTACCTCATCAAAGTGAATATTCTAACTCCGAGATGCTTGCTTCAACCCATAAATGGATTTCTGAAGTTTGCATACTTTGTCAGCATTAGCCGGATCGACAAAACCCTCGGGCTGTATCATATACATGTCCTCGGTTAAATTTCCGTTAAGGAAAGCCGTTTTGACATCCATCTGCCATATCTCATAGTCGAAATAGGCTGCTATCGCTAACATGATCCGAACTGATTTAAGCATCACTACGGGCAAGAAAGTCTCGTCGTAACCAACTCCTTGAACTTGTCGGAACCCCTTCACGAAAAGACATGCTTTATAGACGGAAACATTTCCATCCATATCAGTTTTCTTCTTAAAGACCCATTTGCACTCGACGGGTCTTGCACCGTCTGGCAAATCAACCAAGTTCCAAACTTGATTTTCATCCATGGACTTTAACTCGGATCTAATGGCTCCAAGCCATGACTCGGAATTAGATCCCACCATCGCTTTCGAATAATTTGTCGGCTCATCACTGTCTAACAGTAATACATCACCAACACTTCGTAATCTCGCCGATCTTCGTAGTACAGGTGCTGCTGCCGGCTCAGTTACCAAGACCGGCTCAACCTCCAAGGTTTTTGTCGACTCGCTACTAGCCGGTTCCTCTCGAATTTCTTTGAGCTACACCGTGCTCCCACTTACTCCCCGACTGAGAAACTCTTTCTCAAGGAAGACACCGTTCCGAGCGACAAACACTTTGCCCTCTTCTCGGTTCTAGAAGTAGTAACCCAAGGTTTCCCTCGGATACCCCACGAAAATACACTTATCCGACTTGGCCGTAAGCTTGTCCGACTGAAGTCGCTTGACAAATGCTTCACAACCCCAAATCTTAAGAAAAGACAAACTCGGCTTTTTGCCTGTCCACATCTCATACGGTGGCTTCTCTACCGACTTTGATGGTACTCTGTTTAGTGTGAACGCCGTTGTTTCTAGACAATAGCCCAAAATGATAAAGGCAGATCTGTCTGACTCATCATTGATCATACCATGTCCAACAAGGTCCGATTACGCCTTTCCGAAACACCGTTCCTTTGCGGCGCTCCTGGCGGAGTAAGTTGAGGAACTATTCCACAACTTTTCAGATGGTCATCAAACTCATGGCTTATGTACTCGCCTCCTCGGTCCGACCGAAGAAACTTTATTTTCTTGCCGAGTTGATTCTGTGCTTCATTCTGGAATTCTTTGAACTTTTCAAAGGCTTCCAACTTATGTTTCATCAAGTAGATATATCCATACCTACTCAAATCATCAGTGAAGGTAATGAAGTACTCATAACAACCCCTGGCTGTCGTGCTCATTGGTCCACATACATCACTATGTACTAGTCCCATCAAATCGGACGCCCTTTCGCAACTCTTTGCAAAAGGTGTCTTGGTCATTTTGCCGAGTAGGGAAGATTCGCATGTCTCGAACGACTCCAAGTGGAACGAAGTTAGGAGTCCATCATCATGGAGCTTCTTCATGCGTTTCCAACTTATATGACCAAGCCGACAGTGCCAAAAGTAAGTCATATTCAGATCATTTGGTTTCAACCTTTTAACATTTATGTTATAAACCGACTCACTATCAATATTCAAAATAAATAACCCGTCCTGGACGGGTGCAAAGCCGTGAAACATATCATTCAAATACAAAGAACAACCATTATTCTTGATATTCGACTCATAGCCTTGCCTCATCAAACATGAAGCAGAAATAATGTTTCGACTGAGCACTGGAACATAATAACAATTATTCAGTTCCATAATGAATCCGGAAGGTAAATTAAGTTGCATCGTGCCGACTTCCAACGCAGCAACTCTTGCTTTGTTCCGACTCGAATATCAACCTCGCCTCTTGCTACGTTCCTAGTTCTTACCAGTCCCTACAACGAGTTGAAGATGTGAATAACTGATCCGGTATCATATACCCAAGAACTATTAGGTGCATCACCAAGATATATGTCTATAACATTGCAAACAAGTGTACCCGAGTCAGAAGTCATACCTCCACTCTTGGCTTTATCAGCCAAATACTTGCTGCAGTTCCACTTCCAGTGGCCATCCGCCTTGCAGTAAAAACAAGTGGATCCGGCTGAAGGAGATGGCTTAGTCCCTGAGGAAGCGCTTGGGACCGGGTCTTGAGCTTGCTTTCCTCCCAACTTAGCCTTCTTCTTAGTCCAAGAACTCTTCTTGAACTTAGCCTTATTCTGCACCATCAACACTTGACTGGCACCCTTCTTGAGATCCACCTCTGCCTTCTTGAGCATCCCATGCAATTCAGTGAGCTTCTTATCCATACCATGCATGTGGTAGTTCGAAATGAACTGCCCATATGCACTAGGAAGAGAGTTCAGAATTATATCCGTAGCGAACTCTTCGCTAATGGGGTAGCCAAGCCTCTCCAAATACTGCACATAACCAACCATTTTGATCACATGCAGACTCAGTGGATCACCATCCTTAAGCTTGCAACTCAGCAAAGCCTGAGAGACTTGATACCTCTCAGTCTTTGCCTGAGCCTGGAACATACTTTTGAGGCTTTCGATCATATCGTAGGCCTCAACATACTCAAACTGCTTTTGCAAGTCCAGTTCCATGTGAGAAAGCATAAGACAGCTAATATCCGTGGACTCATCGTTAGCCCGACGGTAGGCATTGGTGGCAGCGATGGTCGCATTCTCATTCGGCTCATCTGGAAGTGGGTTGTCTAGGACATGGTCCTTGTTTTCTTGTTTGATAACAATTTTCAGATTTCGATACCAGTTGGTAAAATTAGTGTTGTTCAGTTTATCTTTCTCAAGAATGGTTCTCAACGCAAAACCGGATATCTGAGAGTGACTGCTACTTGGTGCCATGATCTACAACAGAAAATATGCTAAACACTTAAGACATGTATTCATAAAATAGCAAGCATATTAAACATTTTAATACTTTATGCTCCCACTAGAACCAACACCCCTCCGATGGTTACTTAGTGATTCAGATCCTAAATAAGCAAGTCGGCTAGTGAGATTTAGCATCACCGCTATCCGCCAAGTGATCTAGGTAGACAACTCCTTGTCAATCGCATCTCATACGACTCCTGTTGGACGGCTGGCATCACATGCCCCGGCTCCCATCTGACTTTTCCCCGAGTCCCACAACCGTTGTGATAGACCCATCTAGCTTACCGAGTGTTTCTACAGTAAGAGTCCGACTCGAACCCACCTAGTCGGAAAGAATTGGCAGTACCTCAATTTTATGAGCCCACTACCATAAATGTCCGACTTGTGATGGTGCAAACACTGGCGGGAAAACCGACTAGACCTTCTTTGAGGGATTAATTTTTACCGACTATCTAATAGAGGTAAAACAGAGACATAACAATAACACAAAATAGAGCAATTATAATGTGAAATGGTATGGCTCCCTTCATGGCGATCTCCATCTCCACAAAGCCTGTAATCCGACTCGTGCCAACTCTTGTCACTTGTTGTCTTACTCCATGTCGCCAACATGTACAACGCCTTGCATGCCTTCCGGGTTCTCCAAACAGCTACACTATCTTAGTAAAGTAAATTACATAGAGAATCTGACACGCAGGTCGTTGTACAATAAAATGACAGCACCTAGGCTCCAGCCGGCTGACAAAAACCGTGATTCGCAGATCACGTATGGATTATACACATACATCACATGCACATGAACCATACCATTCACAACTTCCTGCAAAAACAAGTTATGCATAGATACGATATCTAGCGGCGTTGTGAAACTCGCAACGACATCGCTACGACAGGGTGAAGCCAGCGGTCCCCGATGGCGGAAGCTGACCGGTAGGGGTATGTCATTCCACGACTTTAACAGTATGATCACGGAAATCAGATCTACCATTCCCCGAGTACAGTTGATCCAATCAACCTCGTACGGAACTGATCTATCTCATAGATCGACCACCAAACAACACATAAATCTCATCTACAGCCAACCGCATATCACATATGCGAGATCTCGAGCCTAAAACCAGAATCTATCGCTCTAATACCACTGTTGGTCCATGCAGAGATAAAACAAAACTTTTTCCTCTAACGTGGTGATCCCAAGATCTAGCCGAGGTAGAAAGCCAGGAGGTTTACCACTAGATGTGCAGTTACGGATTACTGATGAAGCGCGTTAGTTGATGCAGTGTAGTCCTTTGCGATCCGATCGTCCTGGTGCTGATCGTACAACACCTCTGCTGGTATCCACACGTACAAGGAGGAGCACCGGCGGCGAACTGCTAGGTTCGATACGACGGCAGGACTGCTGTGGAGCTAGGGTTTCCAACACATGGAATGACCTAACCGAACAACGATTAACCTTTCTGGGTTACAGTGCTCCACTATATATAGGGAGTGCACGTGGGCTCTGCTTGCATGGCCCATTCACTAAATCCCATATAATATTAGTCCCTGTGAGTCCGACTCACTGACTCGGTCCAAATCAGGCTCGGGTCCAACCCAACCAGATTTCCAGTTCAGATCCAATCCGAACTTGCTCCCGCTCTTAAGTGTGTGACCACGCAGGCTCATGGCTACTTGGATACGATTGGAGTCCGACTCTCAATCGATCAGTCGGTAGCGGCTCCTAGCAGAACGTGCCGACTCCCAAGTACCAAAGAGTCCGACTTGCCTTTCCAATGAGACTTACGTCCGAGTCCCTTTTGCCTCACGATATATCTTGTCAGACTATAGGCGAATATTTGTCATCCCTTAAATAGTCCGACTCTCTTCTCGATCCGAGATAAGTGATTCACCCGACTAACTCTTAGTCGATCGCCTCGGTTAACACTTAACCGAGTCGTGCATGGCCATGCTTTCCGAATCATATCTCACGAGTGGGTCCAGAGAATCTCTCTCCAAGTGGAGGGGCAAAATCCCATCTTGGTTATTCACATCATGCAGCTTGATTCTCAGTCAACCCGAACTCTGCCTTTATAACTGCCCAGTTACGGACCAGCGTTTGACACAACCGAAGTCGATGATCCTCAACTCGGACCATGCAATAACCTCATGTCTAAGGATTACATTGATTGAGATATACAAATGACAGCTTGTTCGTTGTACCTCAATATGGGTCAATCCGACTCGCTAAACTCTTTAAACGAATCTGTGTAAGTTGGAATAGCATCTCCATGCCCATGACAAGTAGAACTGAGTCATCAAGCCAACTTTCACATTGGTCTAAGTTGTGTGTCCAACACAACCTCAATGACCAAAGATATTTAGTACAAACAACATGAATGTATAGTTCCACAACCGAATCACATATTCAATGATACACATCAGATGTTTATACAAGGACTACTTAATATCTTTATGAATACAATGGGAAATCTCATCATACATGATTTCCTTTAGGGCATATTCCCAACACAAATATCCTTTACCAAAAATAAAGTTTTAACAAAGGTCATATTGAAACATATCACAATCAACTTGATGATCTACTTCACTTCCATCAAGTTAAGAGAAGTTCAATCACTTTGAAAAGTTTTGTTCAAAAGCGCGAAAATTATTCGGATTTCCTATGCATGAATGCAATGCACACATCTGGGTTCAGCTTATTTTTAAGCTCTAATGTAGGGATGTTACTGTAGGGTTCATAGCATAGAAAACAAAAAATTTCCTACGATGGGAACAACTATGTACCAAGTTCTATCTACTAGATACAAACAACGGGCGAATGTATATCCGTAGAGAACATACCCTTGAAGACCAACAAAGCTTAACGAGTTAAACTCGTGGTTGATGTAGACGATATCTTGCTGATCTCAAGATCGAGAGGAAGTCCTAGCGCCGCAAATCAGCAGTGCATCCGTGCTCGCACACACATACAAGACACCGAGCAACGTCCGCCTCCTCGCTCCAGCGATGCAGCGGAAGCACAACTCTTTCTTTCCATATATCCACTGGGAACATGTATCTCGCTAGTCCGAGACCATGGGGGATAAATTCTAGATGGGGAGAGAGATACTTCACGAGGAGGTGTTAGTGAGAGATGAGGAGGGGGTGCCTTTTATAGGAGAGGGGGGACCCCAAGGGGGTGGCCGGCGCATGGGGGCTGCCCCCTTGCCCTCCCCTCATTCATGTGGGTGGACACTCCACTCACAAAAATCCTTTCAATTCCCTCCACTCAAAATCCCACTCAAATTGCCATTAAATTTCCACCAAATTTAATGCAAACTCTCATTAAATAAAACTCCTTTTATTTATTCAGAATTTTGACAATTACTTTAATGGCAAACATTCACATATAACCCCTTGCTAGTATTTCATTTCACATGCAAAAACACTTTCTGCAATTTCACCCGAAAACCTGTTTCGGTATCTAGTGAAATAAATTCCTGCGTTTGTTATTCTTTCCGGCATGAAACTTTTGCTCCATTTGGATGTCGGTGTCTCTTAAATGTTCCACCCTAGGGTTCGTGAATAATGCGGACATGATCAAGAACCCTCTCCGATCAATAATCAGAACCGGGATCTAGAGACCCGTACTAACTCCCACACATTCAACGATTACTTTCTTGTGATCGTCAGAACCTTTTACGCTAGTATCTTAATCCTTTTGTTTCGCGATATATTACATGTACGAGATTCGATCATCGGTATCTCCATACCTAGTTTGATCTCGTTACTGACATGCACTCTTTTCTCATTCCCATGATATAACATTCTAGTGATCAAATCACTTGCTTGCAAGCTAACCAATGTGATATCACCGAGAGGGCCCAGAGTATATATATCCGTCATCGGGATGAACAAATTCCACTCTTGATCCATGGGCCTCAACATAACACTTTAATAGTTCTGAATCCATCTTTACAATCACCCAGTTACGGTGTGGCATTTGATGTTATCAACAAACTCTTCCGGTGTTAGTGATTGACATGATCTCATGGTCTAAGGATTAGGATCACTTCGTAAGTTGTTATAGCAATATAAACTCATTGACTTTGATCGTAATGCTATACTTCAGATGAATTTTCATCACACCATTATACTAATGTTGTGACCTTGTTATTAACAACATCCAATGTCTATGATCAGGAAACTTTGATCATCTTGTTAATCAACGAGATAGTTTATGAGAGAGGCATAACCAGGAACTTTCTGTTTGTTTATTAAACACACATGTATTAATGTTTCCGTATTAATACAATTAGAGCATGCAAAATAAACATCTATCATATACTTGGAATACACATAATAAACACTTTATTATTGCCTCTCAGGGCATATTCCCTTCAGTCTCCCACTTGCACTAGAGACAATAATCTAGTTACATAGTGATGAATCTAACACCCATGGAGTTATGGTGTAGATCTTGTTTTGCTCTAGGGAGAGTTTTAGTCAACGGATCTGCTACATTGAGATTCGTGTGTACTTTACAAATCTTTATATCTCTATCCTTGACATGTTCACAGATGGAGTGAAACTGGCGCTTAATATGCTTGGAATACTTGTGAGACCTTGGTTCTTTGGTGTCACATACCAAAAAAATTCAAATTTTGAGATGTGAAAAATAAATAAACAAAATAAATAATTGATGAAATTTAGGGTGAAAAGAAACTTTTTATTTCTAAATGGAAACTTAAAAACCCATCTTGAACAAACTTTGAATAAAAGGGAATCCAACAAAATTCAAATTAAGTGAAATACATTCATCAATAAATGAATCTTGAAATTTATACACTTGGAAAAGTTAAACCAAAACCCAAAAACCCTAATGGAAGAAAATAATTTCCAAGATCACTCTAAGATAATGGATTTGATCCATATAAAGTTTAGCAACAAACATTTTTAAATGATCAAGAATTATAAATAAAAATATTATAAAACCATAGAAATTGGTTTCATTTAAATTGGAACCATAGATAAAAACTTATGAATTTAATAAGATGAAACGAAATAATTTTCAAAGATAATAAATCTCCTATCTAAAAATCCATACCAAATTGTGAGCAATTAATCCTAAAATGATATTAAAGGATAAACAAATATTAAATAAAATCATACAAATTGGAATCACCAATTTTGGATGTATAAATAAAAAGATATGGATTTTAGGAGAACAAGAAAGAAATAAATATGGAATATTTAAAAGCCAAATTAAATCTTGGACAAATCCATAATCAAATAAAAGATTATTGAATAATAAATAAGGGTAAAATATTATTTAAATAAAATCATAAGGATTGAACAATATCCAATTTTATTTAAATAAAGACAAATTTCCCAAAACTAAAAAATAAATCCCAAAGAAAATTATTTAGAAGACAAATTAAATTAAATCCATAAGCAAATGAAATAAAGATAATCCAAATAAAATAAAGGGATAAATATTATTCCAATAAAATTTTATGGATAAAACCATATTCAAATTATATTTAATAAAGACAAAATCCCTTAGATAAATGATTAATTAAATCATGAGAAAATAATAAATGGGAAATTATCAAAGTGGATTAAAAAGTTATCAAATTAACTTAAAAGAATTATTTGAATAAAATTTATATGGGATTAAAACCATATTTGATTTTGTTTGAAATAAAGACAAATGCACAATTTAAATGATTAATAAATCATATTGAAAATAGTTTAAATAATTCAAAGAGAATTATTTAACACCCTCTTAATTAAATAAAACCTACTGAAAAAGGTTTGGTGAAAAATTAGAATTCAAATAGGAGATTGAAAATATGATTAAAATCTTATTTGAATAAAAACAAGTGCCTAATTTAAATAAAGGATAAACCATAATTGAATAAAGGACTTATTCCAAAAATGGTATTTAAAATACAATAATAAACTGGTATAAAACTTATTGAAAGTTAAGAAAAGTTTGAATTCAAACAAGTGTTTGAATCATTTAAATAAAATCAAAACAGAAAAATAGAAAAGGAAAATGAAAAGGAAACAGAATAGAAAAAAAAGGAAAAGAATCAGCCCAGCCCACTAAGCCCAGTGTAGAGGTCCCAACCTGTTAAGGTTGATCCCTCCTGTGTTTTACAATGCTAGTCCCTGGATCAATAGCTAGCAAACACAGTTTAGATGTAATATCAAGAA
Source organism: Avena sativa (assembly GCA_916181665.1). Taxonomy (NCBI): domain Eukaryota; kingdom Viridiplantae; phylum Streptophyta; class Magnoliopsida; order Poales; family Poaceae; genus Avena; species Avena sativa. The sequence goes on along the minus strand of OV702284.1, from coordinate 259,647,779 downwards.
ACAAAGGTCATAATATAATTTTATAACCAGGAATAACATAATTTTATTACATCACACATAGATCATATGGCTATTACATTACATTGCAGCTGAATAACAATAAGCATGGGGTCCTTCATCTTCAAAGTGCCACAGGCAGATGTTGGTTGTAGACTTTGTAATCCTAATCAAACAATCTTCACTAAAATCAATCAAGCCTGCAACATTACAAGTTACAGCCACAAGGGTTAATACATTTGAATTGTATTGGCAAGTGATACTATGGTAGTATAGTGGAGTCTAACATCTATATGCATTTGGCTAAGTGGAGTTGAGGCTTGCATTGCTCAAAATAGATTTTTCTTATCATTTTGAAAATACTAAGTTTTTGTTTTGACAAATCACTTTCCAAGGCATCTACCAATCAAAGACTGAAGTGCTTGGAAAAACCATTTTTCCTCAATCAAAGATTTCAAGATCCTTGTACCAAGCCATCTCTCCATCAATGATTGAAGAATTCAAACAACCCTTGTTCAATCCACAAGATTTTAATTTAGAAATTTGAATGGTGAGATTCTTGATTGCTTCCATGTCTTGATGCTCAAATTGTCCTTTACCAGGGACATGGCTAAGTACTTAGATTTTACACTCTGCAGAGGTGGTGCACTTTCCCCACAAGACTTGGTTTCCCAAGACAAGATCTTTCAGAAGCTTTCCCTTAGACCAAAATGGACGCGCTCCAACCTATCAAACACTACCACCCACTGTCCATATGGCTAAGTTCTTGCAACCTATATGATCATGGCAGAGCCCATATTGCCAAGTGGTTGCACTTGAAGCTTCTCAACATTTGACATCTCAAATCCCTTTGTTTCCTGGGTGGCATTCCACAAGTGAGATACACAAGCCAGGTCCATGGTCTTGTGTAACCACTCAACATAACCCAATCCTTCCATTTCCACCCAGGTGATTCATTAACTTAGTTGTTTTATTAAACAAAACCTAAGTCCTTTAGACTTAGAATATTTTTCCATAGTGTGAATATATATTCCACCCAGGTTTTCTATTAGCTAGGCTAAGCTTGGTAGTAGTAGGAATCTCTAACTTAGGAAAATCCTACTAAGGATTCATCTACTAGGTTTTCCTATAGCAAGATCTATACTTAGCAAAATCCATGCAAGTTTTACTTAGCAAAATTTACTAATGCATAGAGAAAGTAATGGGACAAAGAGTATGAGCATCACTTGCCTTTTTGGTAGGGAATGGTGGTTCACTCCTTGATCTTGTTAGTCTCACACTTCTCTACAAGTCAATCAAGCAAACACCAATTCAATTTACATTCCAAACCAATAATCACTCAAACAATTTCACACACACAAGACAATGGAAACCAATTCATGCATGGGAGCATGCACAAGATAGTTTTATTTTGCAAGGGGTCTCTATGGGGTTTCTAAACTTTGTAAGATCCAAATTGGTCATTTACCAAAGTGGCAAAGTCATTAGCAAGAGGGTTTTGTCCAAAAACTATTTTTAAATCCATTCATCATTTCATGTGGTGAAAAATGTTTTTATTAAGGCAAAACTCTTAGGTTGTTCACCAAATGAGTTGCTATTGCAAAGCTTGGTGTTTTTGGGTCAGTAGGTTTGGTCCAAAACATTTTCTCAAAGTTTTCCATTTAAAACCATTTTCATAAACAAAACAATAGTTTTGTTTGGCTAGAAATTGACTAAACTAATTAATCCATCCTAACCCTTTCCAATTTCATTCTCCAAAACATTGGTTGGTTCCTAGGGTCAGTAAGGTCACAACAAACCAATTTGCAAAGGTTTTATCCTTAAATTCAATTTTAAACAATTTTTCTACTCTAAATAAGCCTACAAATGAATCTGCAAAAATAAGCAAACAAACAGATACTATTTGCTAAACTAATTCCACAGTTGGCTAGGGCTTGTTCTCCTGAATCCATTGATATAAAATTTGACAAATTTGGACGTATGGATCAAAAGTTATAAGGGTTTGAAGTTTGTAAATAATTCTGATTTCAAATTCTAATTTCAATCTATCTGGTGACACGCGGCGGCTTCTTATTTGTCGGTACCGTTTCGGTTGGATCGCGGCTGTGGTGCGTTGGATTAAGTCTAATCGTGCGGCCCTGAACGCATACCCCTTCGCGTTAAGTGATTCTAATCCTGCTCGCTCAATCTAGATCGGACGGCTGTGGAGTGTTCGACCATAGACGGGCGGCGCTGCGGCGGCTGCTGGCGGCGGCGACTCTGTTTCACGGCGGCGCCGGCGATATAGGAAGCGAAGAAGAGGGGGAGTGTGCTCACCGGGTTCGCTGCCGCTCGCTGATGCTCAACGTGGTACGGGTTGGTGAAGGGGCGCACTGGGTCGGGCTTGATTGCTCGCCGGAGTTGAAGACAACGTCGGGCGGCTCTGTCTAAGGTCGAAGTCGATGTTGCAGATCATGCGGAGGCAAACAGAGGGCGTAGTTAGGTACGCAAGAACAAGGCGAATACGTTGGTGTGATCGGAAAGACGCGGGGCGGTCAGTGCTTACCGAGGAAGATCGTCGGAGAGGTTGCAGACACGGCGGCGTTCGGAAGTTTGTCGTAGCCGAGGCTCTGGGGCGCCCGCGGTCAAATGGGTGGTACGGGGAGGAAGGTCTGGGAGTGGGGAAGCTGCCAGGGTGCTCGGGGGGGGCTCGGGGTGGTGTGTGCTGGTCGGATTTTGGCGAGGAAGGTCGTCGGAGACAGGGAAGTGTCTGGCAAAATTCTTCGGCCTAGAGGCGTGCTTGAGGGAGGGGTCAGAGGGAAACGAGAGAGGACGTTCTGGCGTTTTATCGAGCTTGATTACTGCGAGTTAAGGTGGCTGCGTTAAGGCGTATTGATGCCGCGATTCAAAGCTTGCAACGGCGACGAGAGGAGGAAGAACCAGTCGCGGGGTGGGGAAGGAGAACAGTGGAAAGGGGTCCACTGGTCAGTGGGGAAAAGAATCGAGGGGAGGTCCACCAGTCATTGGTTCTGCGGGTAAGAGAACTGGTGCCAAACGTTTTCTTCGGGGAAATAAGTTGGGTTGTTTGCTGGGCCTTGTTGGGCTGCCTGGGTTGGGTCGCCCTCTTTATTATTTTTTTCTGTTTCTGATTCCTTTTCTTTTTCTATTTCTATTTTCCTGTTTTGAATTTCAAACAAACAAACAATATTCACATCAATTCAAACAACTCCCAAACTTTGTAAGTTTGATTTGGTTCTGTTCAGTAGCCTGAACCTAATTCTAAAATCCATAATTTTTAAATAATTAAGTCCATTATTAATTAAATAAATGCCCATTGCTAATTAATCAAATTAGGATTTGATTTATTTCAAACTCAATTTAAATCCATATATTTTCCAAAAACAAAATAGTGGGTTGTATTTGAAATAAGGTATATTTAGAAAGCTTGTTTTAGAATAAATAACAATTTTGTTAAAGGTTCCATTTATAGAAATAAAAGGGACCATGGTTTATTAATCAAATAGGGTTTGGTTCATTTAATAAAATCCATTTTAAATCCAAATATTTTCAAAACCAAATCAGTAGGTTTTATTTGGAAATAAGGAATTCTTGGAAACTTGTTTAAAAACAAAATATCATTTTAATTTAGAGTCCATTATTAATTAAATATAATAGACTTTCATTATTAAATCCAATAGGATTTGTTTTGTTGAGATATTTATTTTGAAATCTAAAATAAAGCCAAAACACTTTAGTAGGTTTTATTAGAGAATATAAAATACTTGGAAAACCTATTCAAAATAATTTAATAAGTTTTGATGTTTCAATTAAATTGGTAAAACCTTTTATCTTCAAATAAGGTTGGATGATAAATCCTTATTACTTTATTTAAATAAACCTTTACTATTTTATTTAAAATAAAATGTTTTAATTCCAAAGTTTGGTCAAGGTTTAATTTGGCTTTATAAAATAATCCTTATTTATGAATCCACCTTTTCTTTTGAAAACCAAAACTTTTTATTAAAAGATCCAAAATAGTAATTTTAATTATTTTTATTTTCCTTTAATAAAAGTTTATATTTTTAAATCCCTTTAGGATTTTATTTGATTCAAATGGGTTTGAGGTTCCATTTAAATTCAAAAAGTTTCTTCTGGCCTTGAAAATCAAACAAAGTTTTATTTTATTCATTTATTTTCACATTACAAGATTTGGAAAATCTTGGGATGTGACAGGCTACCACCCTTAAAATAAATCTCGTCCCGAGATTTGGGAAGGCAGGGTTACAAGCAAGTTCAAAACAACTAGGGTACTACCACCCTTAAAAATTTTCAAACAAAAATTACACATTGTCCTTCTTGGGATCCTGGGGAAAATTTCTCTAAGCAACCATTTGCATTGTGTCCTTGGTTTTTTTTTTTACTCTTGACTCATGGGCCAAGGTTGAGTTTCTCCATAGGCTTGTTCAACTTGTTCTTCATCTTTTCTGGACAGTTGCTTGCATAATGTCCTGGATTCTTGCAGTTGAAACAATGAATGTCCTTGAGTTCTTTACGTGGCTCTTGTGGGCAAGTTGCTACATAGTGGCCTGGTTCTTTGCAGTTGTTGCACCACACTTGGTCAATCTCTTTATTCTTCTTGTTTTCTGGGCATCCACTGGAGTAGTGTCCCATTTCCTTACATTTACGACATTCCACAAGGTTCATGTCTTGCTTGGGCTTCTTGATTTTCTTTGATCCTTTGAATTGGGTTGTCTTGTTTGGATGTAGGAGTGGTCCTTTTCCTTTGGTAGACTTGGATCCTTCTTGTTTCCTTTGTTCCACCATGGCATAGATAGGACATTGGTTAGGAGTATGATCACTTCCTTCACATAGGTAGCAAGTAGCTTGAGAGGTGGGACATTGTCCAACAGGATGATCTCCTTCACAATTGGGGGATTGTCCTTCATGCTCCTTGGAAGTATGATCCTTGTCTCCACAAATAATGCAAGCTGGGGCTCCATCTAGAATAACATTCTTGTCATCCTTGTTATCATAAACTCTTTTGGGATAGTTTTCTTCCATGCTGATCATTTGATTAGTCACTTTAAGCATCAGTTGGGATTGTTCCTCCAAAAACCTTTGTAGTGCTGGGTCTTTATCACTATTGTTGGTTATGAACTGAGCTGTCAGTTGGTTCAACTGGTGTTGGGTTGCTATGAGCTCTTTCATGCTGTCAGCTTGGTTGGTGTTGATGTCATCAACCTTGGAATCCTTTGGGGTAGTCATCTGTTTGGGTTGAAGGGAGATTAGAATAGGCAAGATTTTTCTAAGGAATCAATTCTAATCACACACACCACAATTCACACAAACAATGTGCATGCAATCACAACCAAATATTCACAAACAACTTTGCACCCAAACAACAAAGTTCATGCACATACTTAGGCATCAAAATATTTTTGTTTCACCACATAAGTTGGTGTGTTTTGATTTATCTAAAATATGGTGGTCCATCTATATGGTTCACTTGTAATCTTCCTTCTATCTTGGTTTCTTCTTCTGACTTGGGATCATGGTTTCCTTGAGAAAACTCTTGGTCACAATTCTTCAAAGTTGTTGATGGTTCCTTCTTATTTTGCATTCCCTCAGTCTCTAAATCTTGAGTAGGATTTCCTTGTTTCACTTGTAATCCTTAGTGGTATCCAAGTTGGAAATCCTTGGTGAATATGCTGAAGATGTTGAAGTCATTAGAGTTGAAGATGTTGAAATCATTAGAGTTGAAGGAGTCCTTTGCACATGGTGTAGTCTTTGGTCATGGGTAGGTTTTTCCATCAAGTTGAAATAGAAGAGAAGTAGAGTTGAAACCAAAATGGTTGAGGAAAGAGTTTACAAGATTGTTTTGTAAATAAGTTTTTGGAACAAATACAACTCCTATTCTTCTAAGGGTTTTTGTCCAATCCTAGGTTTACAAATCCTACAGGCAACACAATGCTCTGATACCATCTGTAGAGGTCCCAACCTGTAAAGGTTGATCCCTCCTGTGTTTTACAATGCTAGTCCCTGGATCAATAGCTAGCATCCACAGTTTAGATGTAATATCAAGAAACAAAGGTCATAATATAATTTTATAACCAGGAATAACATAATTTTATTACATCACACATAGCTCATATGGCTATTACATTACATTGCAGCGGAATAACAATAAGCATGGGGTCCTTCATCTTCAAAGTGCCACAGGCAGATGTTGGTTGTAGACTTTGTAATCCTAATCAAACAATCTTCACTAAAATCAATCAAACCTGCAACATTACAAGTTACAGCCACAAGGGTCAATACATTTGAATTGTATTGGCAAGTGATACTATGGTAGTATAGTGGAGTCTAACATCTATATGCATTTGGCTAAGTGGAGTTGAGGCTTGCATTGCTCAAAATAGATTTTTCTTATCATTTTGAAAATACTAAGTTTTTGTTTTGACAAATCACTTTCCAAGGCATCTACCAATCAAAGACTGAAGTGCTTGGAAAAACCATTTTTCCTCAATCAAAGATTTCAAGATCCTTGTACCAAGCCATCTCTCCATCAATGATTGAAGAATTCAAACAACCCTTGTTCAATCCACAAGATTTTAATTTAGAAATTTGAATGGTGAGATTCTTGATTGCTTCCATGTCTTGATGCTCAAATTGTCCTTTACCAGGGACATGGCTAAGTACTTAGATTTTACACTCTACAGAGGTGGTGCACTTTCCCCACAAGACTTGGTTTCCCAAGACAAGATCTTTCAGAAGCTTTCCCTTAGACCAAAATGGACGCGCTCCAACCTATCAAACACTACCACCCACTGTCCATATGGCTAAGTTCTTGCAACCTATATGATCATGGCAGAGCCCATATTGCCAAGTGGTTGCACTTGAAGCTTCTCAACATTTGACATCTCAAATCCCTTTGTTTCCTGGGTGGCATTCCACAAGTGAGATACACAAGCCAGGTCCATGGTCTTGTGTAACCACTCAACATAACCCAATCCTTCCATTTCCACCCAGGTGATTCATTAACTTAGTTGTTTTATTAAACAAAACCTAAGTCCTTTAGACTTAGAATATTTTTCCATAGTGTGAATATATATTCCACCCAGGTTTTCTATTAGCTAGGCTAAGCTTGGTAGTAGTAGGAATCTCTAACTTAGGAAAATCCTACTAAGGATTCATCTACTAGGTTTTCCTATAGCAAGATCTATACTTAGCAAAATACATGCAAGTTTTACTTAGCAAAATTTACTAATGCATAGAGAAAGTAATGGGACAAAGAGTATGAGCATCACTTGCCTTTTTGGTAGGGAATGGTGGTTCACTCCTTGATCTTGTTAGTCTCACACTTCTCTACAAGTCAATCAAGCAAACACCAATTCAATTTACATTCCAAACCAATAATCACTCAAACAATTTCACACACACAAGACAATGGAAACCAATTCATGCATGGGAGCATGCACAAGATAGTTTTATTTTGCAAGGGGTCTCTATGGGGTTTCTAAACTTTGTAAGATCCAAATTGGTCATTTACCAAAGTGGCAAAGTCATTAGCAAGAGGGTTTTGTCCAAAAACTATTTTTAAATCCATTCATCATTTCATGTGGTGAAAAATGTTTTTATTAAGGCAAAACTCTTAGGTTGTTCACCAAATGAGTTGCTATTGCAAAGCTTGGTGTTTTTGGGTCAGTAGGTTTGGTCCAAAACATTTTCTCAAAGTTTTCCATTTAAAACCATTTTCATAAACAAAACAATAGTTTTGTTTGGCTAGAAATGGACCAAACTAATTAATCCATCCTAACCCTTTCCAATTTCATTCTCCAAAACATTGGTTGGTTCCTAGGGTCAGTAAGGTCACAACAAACCAATTTGCAAAGGTTTTATCCTTAAATTCAATTTTAAACAATTTTTCTACTCTAAATAAGCCTACAAATGAATCTGCAAAAATAAGCAAACAAACAGATACTATTTGCTAAACTAATTCCACAGTTGGCTAGGGCTTGTTCTCCTGAATCCATTGATATAAAATTTGACAAATTTGGACGTATGGATCAAAAGTTATAAGGGTTTGAAGTTTGTAAATAATTCTGATTTCAAATTCTAATTTCAATCTATCTGGTGACACGCGGCGGCTTCTTATTTGTCGGTACCGTTTCGGTTGGATCGCGGCTGTGGTGTGTTGGATTAGGTGTAATCGTGCGGCCCTGAACGCATACCCCTTCGCGTTAAGTGATTCTAATCCTGCTCACTCAATCTAGATCGGACGGCTATGGAGTGTTCGACCATAGACGGGCGGCGCTGCGGCGGCTGCTGGTGGCGGCGACTCTGTTTCACGGCGGCGCCGGCGATATAGGAAGCGAAGAAGAGGGGGAGTGTGCTCATCGGGTTCGCTGGCGCTCGCTGATGCTCAACGTGGTACGGGTTGGTGAAGGGGCGCACTGGGTCGGGCTTGATTGCTCGCCGGAGTTGAAGACAACGTCGGGCGGATCTGTCTAAGGTCGAAGTCGACGTTGCAGATCATGCGGAGGCAAACAGAGGGCGTAGTTAGGTACGCAAGACCAAGGCGAATACGTTGGTGTGATCGGAAAGACGCGGGGCGGTCAGTGCTTACCGAGGAAGATCGTCGGAGAGGTTGCAGACACGGCGGCGTTCGGAAGTTTGTCGTAGCCGAGGCTCTGGGGCGCCCGCGGTCAAATGGGTGGTACGGGGAGGAAGGTCTGGGAGTGGGGAAGCTGCCAGGGTGCTCGGGGGGGCTCGGGGTGGTGTGTGCTGGTCGGATTTTGGCGAGGAAGGTCGTCGGAGACAGGGAAGTGTCTGGCAAAATTCTTCGGCCTGGAGGCGCGCTTGAGGGAGGGGTCAGAGGGAAACGAGAGAGGACGTGCTGGCGTTTTATCGAGCTTGATTACTGCGAGTTAAGGTGGCTGCGTTAAGGCGTATTGATGCCGCGATTCAAAGCTTGCAACAGCGACGAGAGGAGGAAGAACCAGTCGCGGGGTGGGGAAGGAGAACAGTGGAAAGGGGTCCACTGGTCAGTGGGGAAAAGAATCGAGGGGAGGTCCACCAATCATTGGTTCTGCGGGTAAGAGAACTGGTGCCAAACGTTTTCTTCGGGGAAATAAGTTGGGCTGTTTGCTGGGCCTTGTTGGGCTGCCTGGGTTGGGTCGCCCTCTTTATTTTTTTTTTCTGTTTCTGATTCCTTTTCTTTTTCTATTTCTATTTTCCTGTTTTGAATTTCAAACAAACAAACAATATTCACATCAATTCAAACAACTCCCAAACTTTGTAAGTTTGATTTGGTTCTGTTCAGTAGCCTGAACCTAATTCTAAAATCCATAATTTTTAAATAATTAAGTCCATTATTAATTAAATAAATGCCCATTGCTAATTAATCAAATTAGGATTTGATTTATTTCAAACTCAATTTAAATCCATATATTTTCCAAAACCAAAATAGTGGGTTGTATTTGAAATAAGGTATATTTAGAAAGCTTGTTTTAGAATAAATAACAATTTTGTTAAAGGTTCCATTTATAGAAATAAAAGGGACCATGGTTTATTAATCAAATAGGGTTTGGTTCATTTAATAAAATCCATTTTAAATCCAAATATTTTCAAAACCAAATCAGTAGGTTTTATTTGGAAATAAGGAATTCTTGGAAACTTGTTTAAAAACAAAATATCATTTTAATTTAGAGTCCATTATTAATTAAATATAATAGACTTTCATTATTAAATCCAATAGGATTTGTTTTGTTGAGATATTTATTTTGAAATCTAAAATAAAGCCAAAACACTTTAGTAGGTTTTATTAGAGAATATAAAATACTTGGAAAACCTATTCAAAATAATTTAATAAGTTTTGATGTTTCAATTAAATTGGTAAAACCTTTTATCTTCAAATAAGGTTGGATGATAAATCCTTATTACTTTATTTAAATAAACCTTTACTATTTTATTTAAAATAAAATGTTTTAATTCCAAAGTTTGGTCAAGGTTTAATTTGGCTTTATAAAATAATCCTTATTTATGAATCCACCTTTTCTTTTGAAAACCAAAACTTTTTATTAAAAGATCCAAAATAGTAATTTTAATTATTTTATTTTCCTTTAATAAAAGTTTATCTTTTTAAATCCCTTTAGGATTTTATTTGATTCAAATGGGTTTGAGGTTCCATTTAAATTCAAAAAGTTTCTTCTGGCCTTGAAAATCAAACAAAGTTTTATTTTATTCATTTATTTTCACATTACAAGATTTGGAAAATCTTGGGATGTGACACCCAGCTAGCCCATCTTTCTTCCCCGCAGAAAAACGATTCGCACCAGCAATTAAACCCACGCAGACGCTGACTTGGTGACCCCACGCGTAACCCTCCCCACTCGCTGACCAACGGACCCCACCTGCCAGTCGTCTTCCTCACCCGCGCGCGACCAATTCCCCTCACCTCACTGGCGTTCACTAACGTTTAATCCTCGCGTTAATTCGCGTTGAAAGAAGGCGTAAATCTCGCTAGAGACCAAGAAATCTTAAACGCCTGCCTCTCCTCTTTCTTTACCCACGCTCACCCCTCCCTCTCGGCCACAGGGCTTCCCTGAATTTAGTTTGCGCCACCACTGCTCCGACGAGTATCTCCAGCCAATTCCGGCCACTCCTCGCCTTCCCTTGCTCCCTGGCCTCCACGAGGACACTCCCTAGCCTCTTGCACATCTCCCAGTGCCGCCCGCTCGGCCGCGCGAGCACCGTAACCTCGACTACGTCTTCGCCAGAGCAGCGCCACCATCTGCCATTACTCCATCGACCTCTCCCCAGTAACCCTGACCTCCCCTTTCCCTCTGAATGACGCTCGTGTATCCACCTTCGCCTCACGCATCTAAAACGACCCTCTGCTGGCCTTCTCCTGCTGTGTAGCCTCGTTTCTGACCACGACAGAATGTGCCCGCTGCCAGGAACGACTCCGACGAGCAATCGTCGTCAAACCCGTATGCCCCCTGCCCTCCTACGACCACGTTGAGCATCAGCGCGACACTACGAATCTGGTAATGCTCTCTGTTCTCTCCTTCGCTTCCCGTAGTCGCAGCAACACCGTAGCCAGAGCGCCGCCACCGCGCGCCACCGTCGAGCGCCGCCAGGTTATGGTTAGAGGGTTAGGAACCATAGGATGCAGATCTGTCGTCTACGATAGATTTATTAAACGAAGAGGTAAGATTGATTCTTTGTTGTGCGATGCAACTTAGATTTAGCGGCCAGTATCTGTCGATCCACGCGAAATGGTATCATCCAGTTAGATTCGGCCACGTGTCCAGTGATCTGTTTTAAAAACGGAAACTTATCTATTAGATGTTTAAACTTACAAAATTCATAACTTTTAATCTACACGTCCAAATTTTGCAAATTTTATATCAATGGAATCATTAAAAAGAATACTTTCCAACCATGCACTTTGTTTAATGATTTGCCTCAGTAATATTTGTTGTTTTTACAGAAACATGTGTAGACATATTTTGTGTATAAAATTCATTCTAAAATTATTTTTTATGGTAAAATCTTTTGTAAATGGATTTTTTTGAACTACTGACAATAGAAACCAACTTGTAGTTTTAAAAATATATTTTGTGACACTTAGAGATTATTCTTTTGAATTAAAGCATTTCTAGCTAAATAAAAATGTTGAATATGTTTTAAAAATGCTTTTTGAGTAAAACCTTTGGAAAATGATTGAATTAAACTCTCTGACCCTAAACACCAATTTTAGGATTTAAAAATATATTTGGTGAACCCTAGAAAATTATTACTTTGTTTAAAGGCATTTCTAATGAAATAAAATGTTGTTTGATTTAAAAATGGTTTATAGGTAAAACCTTTTGCAAATGGTTTTAATAATAAACACTTGACCATAAAAAACTAACATTTGTGTTTAAAAATATATTTGTCAAACACTAGAAATTATTACTTTGATTTAAATCATTTCTAACAAAACAAAAATGATTTAAAGTGGCCATTTTCACTAACTTAATATCAAATGGTTTTACCACTTTTATAAATGACCAATAGGTGTTTTAAAATGTTTATAACCTATTAGAAACCACCTTTACAAATAAAACAATCTTTTACATGCTTGCATGCATTGTTTTGTTTCCTTTATTTTATGTGGTGAATTGTTTGAATGCTAGATTGAATTTGTGCCTTGATTGAATTGTAGTGAAATTTTAAGAGTGTGACTATTGCAAGATCAAGGAGTGAACTTATATTCTCTACCAAAAAGGCAAGTGGTGCTTCATACTTTTGTCCTATTATTTTCACTATGCATTAGTGATATTTTAAGTAGGACATGGAATTTTTACTAAGTATGCTATGCCATGGGAAATCCTAGTAGATGATGCCTTAGTAGAATTTTCCCTAAGTTAAGATCCCTACTACTATCATGCTTAGCTTAGCTAGTAAAAAACAAGGGTGGATTATATTCATGCTATGGAATATTTCTAAGTTTATGACTTGTGTTTTGTTTAATAAAACAACTATGTGAATGAATCACCTGGGTGGAATGGTGGGAATGGATTTATGTTGAGTGGTTACACAAGGCTAGGGTACTGGTGAACCTTGTGTATCACACTTGTGGAATGCCACCCAGGAACAAAGAGATTTGAGATATCAAATGTTGAGAAGCTTCAAGTGCAGCCACTTGGCATTATGGGCTCTGCCTGGATCATATAGGTTGCAATAACTTAGCCAAATGGACAGTTGGTGGTAGGGGATGATAGGTTTGGAGCGCGTCCATTCTAGTCTAAGGGAAGGCTTCTAAAAGATCTTGTCTCGATGCATGTCGAGTCTTGTGGGAAAAGTGCACCACCTCTCGAGAGAGTAAAATCTAAGTACTTAGTCGTGTCCCCGACAATGGACAATTTGAGCATCAAGACATGGAAGCTATCAAGAATCTCCTCATCCCAATTTCTAAGTTAAAAACTTGTGGTTGAACAAGGGTTAAAGGATCACCAATTTCTATTGGGAGATGCCTTGGGTGATTTTGCCAAACAAAAACTTAGTGTTTTAAAATGATAAGGAAAATCTATTTTGAGCAAAACAAGCCTAAGCTCCACCTAGCCAAATGCATATAGATGATAGACTCCACTATACTACCATAGTATCACTTGCTAATACAATTCAAATGTATTGACCCTTGTGGCTGTAACTTATTATGTTGCAGGTTTGTTTGATGTTAATGAAGTGTGTTGATTAGGATTACAAGTCTACAACCAACATGATTTTCTATGGCACTTTGAAGATGAAGGACTCCATGCTATATAGATATTCTGCTGTATTGTAATGTGATAGCCAAATAAGCTATGTAAGATGTAATGAAATATTTTTTCCTGGTTATAAAGTTGTACTATGACCTTTGTTTCTTGATATTACATCTTAACTGTGGATGATAGCTATTGATCCAGGGACTAGCATTGTAAACACAGGGATCACTACCTTATTAAAGGTTGGGACCTCTACATTTGGCATTGGAAATGGCACCATTGTTGTCACAATAGACCACCATTGGGTCCAACGCGCTTGCAACCACACCTAGTTCGGATATGAACTCCTTCATCCAAACTGCTTCCTGAGCCACTTCCGAAGCAGCAACATATTCGGCCTCCGTTGTTGATCCCTCCACCACGGATTGTTTGTAACTCCTCCAACTAACCGCTCCACCATTCATGAGAAATACGTATCTGGATTGAGACTTAGAGTCATCCGGATCGGTGTCAAAGCTAGCATCGACATAACACTTAGCGACGAGCTCTTCTTCACCTCCGTATTCAAGAAACATATCCTTAGTTCTTCGCAAGTACTTAAGGATATTCTTGACCGCTATCCAGTGTTCTGAACCTGGATCTGATTGGTACCTACTAGTCAAACTAATATCATGTGCCACATCCGATCTTGTACATAGCATGGCATACATTATAGAGCCTATGGCTGAAGCATAGGGGACTGTGTCCATTATCTCTCTTTCTTTCGCCGTAGCCAGATTTTGAGTCTTACTCAATGTCTTGCCTTGCAACATAGGTTAGAACCCCTTCTTACTTTCTTTCCATTTTAAACTTCTTTAAAATCTTATCAAGGTATGTACTTTGTGATAGCCCTACTAGGCGCCTAGATCTATCTCCATAGATCTTTATGCCTAATATGTATGACGCTTCACCTAGGTCCTTCATTGAAAATTTGTTGTTTAGATAACTTTTAACACTATTTAAAAGATCTATATCATTTCCAATCAATAATATGTCATTCACATATAATATCAGAAATGTCACATTGCTCCCACTCACTTTCTTGTAAATACAAGCTTCTCCATAAGTTTGGACAAATACAAACTCTTTGATCACCTCATCAAAGCGGAGATTCCAACTTCGTGATGCTTGCTTCAGTCCATAGATGGATCGCTGAAGCTTGCACACCTTGTTAGCATCCTTAGGATCGACAAAACCCTTTGGTTATATCATATACAACTCTTCTTCAATATTGCCATTGAAACGCGGTTTTGACATCCATCTGCCATATCTCATAATCGAAATATGTAGCAATTGCTAACATAATCCTAACTGATTTTAGCATCGCTACGGGAGAGAATGTCTCATCGTAGTTAACTCCTTGAATTTGTCGAAACCCCTTTGTGACAAGTCGATCTTTATAGACTGTCACATTACCATCAGCATCAGTTTTTATTTTGAAAATCCATTTATTCTCCATGGCCTTTCGGTCGTGAGGTAAGTCCACCAAGTTCCAAACTTTATTTTCATACATGGATTCCATCTCCGATTTCATGGCTTCTAACCATTTGTCGGAATCCGGGCTCATCATCGCTTCTTCATTCGTCGCAGGTTCATCATTTTCATCAACCATGAAATTCATGACAGGGTTTCCGTACAGCTCGGGAGCTGCACACGTCCTGCTAGACCTACGAGGTTTGGTACTACTCTCGTTCGGAGTTTCATGATCATTATCATTAGTTCCTTCTTCAACTAGTGAAGCCAACTTCGGAATAACTTCCGGAGCTGCGTTACTCGCCGTACTTTAAAGAGAAGGTTCAATAACCTCTTCGAGTTCTACCTTCCGACTACTCACGCCTTTTGCGAGAAACTCTTTCTCTAGAAAGGATCCATTCTTGGCAACAAAAACCTTGCCCTCGGATCTGTGATAGAAGGAATACCCAATTGTTTCCTTAGGGTATCCTATGAAGACGCATTTTCCCGCTTTGGGTTCGAGTTTATCCGGTTGAAGTTTCTTCACATAAACATCGCATCCCCAAACTTTAAGAAATGACAGCTTAGGTTTGTTTCCAAACCACAATTCATACGGTGTCTTTTCAACGGATTTAGATGGTGCCCGATTTAAAGTGAATGCAGCAGTTTCTAGTGCATAACCCCAAAATGACAACGGCAAGTCCGTCAGAGACATCATAGATCGAACCATATCTAATAAAGTACGATTACGACATTGCGACACACCATTTCGTTGTGGTGTTCCGGCAGGTGTGAGTTGTGAAACAATTCCACACTCTTTCATGTGAGTGCTAAACTCATAACTTAGATACTCATCTCCATGGTCGGACCGTAGAAATTTGATCTTTCTATTACGATGATTTTCCACTTCACTCTAAAATTCCTTGAACTTTTCAAAGGTTTCAGACTTGTGCTTCATCAAGTAGATAGCCGTATCTACTCAAATCATCCTTGAAAGTAACAAAATAACGATATCCACCTCGCACCGACACACTCATTGGACCACATACATCAGAATGTATGATTTCCAATAAATCTGTCGCCCATTCAATTGAACCGGAAAACGGCGTTCTAGTCATCTTGACCATAAGGCATGGCTCACATGTATCAAATGATTCAAAATCAAGTGATTCCAAAAGTCCATCCGAATGGAGCTTCTTCATGCGTTTAACGCCAATATGACCTAGACGGCAGTGCCACATATATGCGGATATATCATCATTAAGTTTAATTCTTTTAGCATCAACATTATGAATATGTGTATCACTATTATCGAGATCCAACAGAAATAAACCATTCATCATCGGTGCATGACCATAAAAGATTTCATTCATATAAATAGAACAACCATTGTTCTCGGATTTAAATGAATAACAGAAGGGAATATGCCCTGAGGGGCAATAATAAAGTGTTTATTATGTGTATTCCAAGTATATGATAGATGTTTATTTTGCATGCTATAATTTTATTAATACGGAAACGTTAATACATGTGTGTTTAATAAACAAACAGAAAGTTCCTAGTTATGCCTCTCTCATAAACTAGCTCGTTGATTAACAAGATGATCAAGGTTTCCTGATCATGGACATTGGATGTTGTTAATAACGGGATCACAACATTAGTGTAATGGTGTGATGAACATTCATCCGAAGTATAGCATTACGATCAAAGTCATTGAGTTTATATTGCTATAACAACTTACGAAGTGATCCTAATCCTTAGACCATGAGATCATGTCAATCACTAACACCGGAAGAGTTTCTTGATAACATCAAACGTCACACCGTAACAGGGTGATTATAAAGATGGATTTAGAACTAATAAAGTGTTATGTTGAGGCTCATGGATCGAGAGTGGAATTTGTTCATCCCGATGACGGATAGATATACTCTGGGCCCTCTCGGTGATATCACATTGATTAGCTTGCAAGCAAGTGATTTGATCACTAGAATGTTATATCACAGGAACGAGAAAAGAGTGCATGTCGGTAACGAGATCAAACTAGGTATGGAGATACCGATGATCGAATCTCGGACATGTAATATATCGTGAAACAAAGGGATTAAGATACTAGCGTAAAAGGTTCCGACGATCACAAGAAAGTCATCGTTGAATGTGTGGGAGTCAGTATGGGTCTCCAGATCCCGCTTCTGATTATTGAATCGAGAGGGGTCTCGATCATGTCCGCATTATTCACGAACCGTGGGGTGACACACTTAAGAGACACCGACATCCAATTGGAGCAAATGTTTCATGCCGAAAGAATGAACAAGCGCAGGAATTTATTTCACTAGATACCGAAACAGGTTTTCGGGTGAAATTGCATAAAGTGGTTATGCATGTGAAATAGAATTCTAGCAAGGGGTTATTTGTGAATGTTTGTCATTAAAGTAATTGACAAAATTCTGAATAAAATAAAAGAGTTTTATTTAATGAGAGTTTGCATTAAATTTGGTGGAAATTTAATGGGAATTTGAGTGGACTTTTGAGTGGAGGGATTTTAAAGGGCATTTTGTGAGTGGAGTGTCCACCCACATGAATGAAGGAGGGGAGGGGGCAGACCCCATGGCCGGAGGCCACCCCCTTGGGTGCCCCCCTCCTCCTATAAAAGGAGCCCCCCTCCTCACTTGTCTCTCACACCTCCTCGTGAAGGATCTCTCTCCCCCTCTAGAATTTATCCCCCATGGTCTCGGACTAGCGAGATACATGTTCCCGGTGGCTATTCAGCAAGAAAGAGTTGTGCTTCCGCTGCATCTCTGGAGCGAGGAGGCGGAGGTTGCTCGGTGCCTCGAACGTGTGTGCGAGCACGGATGCGCTGCTGATTTGCGGCGCTAGGACTTCCTCTCGATCTTGAGGTCGGCAAGAGATCGTCTACATCAACCACGAGTTGAACTCGTTAAGCTTTGTCGGTCTTCAAGGGTATGTTCTCTATGGATATACATACGCCCGTTGTTTGTATCTAGTAGATAGATCTTGGTATATAGTTCACATCGTAGGAAAATTTTTGTTTTCTATGCTGCGAACCCTACAGTGGTATCAGAGCCGGATCTATGCGTAGATACTTTACACGGGTAGTACACATATGAGTATGTGGGCGATGATGATCATGTTGTTGCTCCTTTGTTGTAATTTTGGATATTGGTGGCATAGTGGGATGAAGCGGCCCGGACAAACTTTACATGTCCTCGCACATGAGACCTGTTCCACGCTTGACATGCAACTAGTTTGCATAAGTGGCTAGCGGGTGTCTGTCTCTCCTACTATAGTCAATATCTATTTTGCAAGCGAGTTGTCAACAATTTGATTATCCTCGTTGTGGTTCATGTTCGTAGGTAAGAACGGTTCTATCTCGAAAGCCCTAAGCCACGTAAAACTTGCAATGGATAAATTAGAGGCGTCTAGTTTAGATTGTTGCTGGGCTAGTGTTATGATATGGTAGTGTTGTAAGTAGAAGTATGAGATGATACTCTTACAACACACATAGCGTGTAAAATCCATAGACCTTGGATTTACACATATAGGTATGATAGTGATCATACTACGATGCACATGATAGAGATCATCTGCGGGAACCATATAATTTCACTAATAAACATATGATGTTTGATAGCATCTTATATTGCTTATTTAGCGCTTTGTTAGCATAATAAGATGATCCTTCATTTAAATAACAAGATAAGAATGTGTTCTTCCTTTAGTATGCACCGATTATGTTTTCGTCGCTCCAAGACATCACGTGATGATCGGGTGTTCTTGGATCCACGACCATATTTCGGGTGTAAAACAGTTACACACGCGAATACTAAGGTTCTAACTTGGCGAGCCTAGCATGTATAGACATGGCCTCGGAACACGGACCGAAAGGTTAAGCATGAGTCATATAGTTTATATGATGCCCATTTGATGCTCGCCTTTGAAGCTATACCGACTCACGTGATGATCGGACTTGGTGTAGTGGATTTGGTTCATGTAATCACCAAAAAGGCACGAGGGATGTCGTTTTTGAGTGGGAGTTCATTCGTAATATAGATTAGTTGAACTCAATCTATCATACACTTAGTCTAAACTTTACAAATTCTGTTGTAGATGGCACCACTTGCTTTCAATTTCAATGTGTTCATGGAGAAAGAGAAACTAGCAACGAACGGTAGCAACTTTACCGAATGGGCCATGAATTTGAGGATTCTCCTCTCTGCTGCACAAAAGCAATATGTGCTAGAAGCGCCATTAGGCCCCCCACCTTTTGATGATGCCCCTGACGAGGAGAAGAATGTCTATCAGACTCGTCAGGAGGACCACAACTTAGTTCATTGCGGCATATTGTATGGGATAGAGCCGGAAATTCGAAAGCGTTTCGAAAACGGCAATGCATTTGATACAATGGGTGAGTTGAAAATGATTTTCGACACACATGCTGCTGTAGAGAGCTACAACGCTTCAGAAAAGTTCTTTAGCTGCATGATGGAAGAGCACAGCTCCGTTAGTGAGCATGTACTCAAGATGTCGGGTTACGCCGATAAGCTTGTGTCCTTGGGAATGTAGATTCCCATTGACTTAGGCATCCATCGTGTTCTGCAGTCTCTGCCACCTAGCTATAAGAGCTTCGTGATGAACTATAATATGCAAGGCATGAAGAAGTCTCTCCCCGAGCTTCTGTCAATGCTTAAAACTGCAGAAGTGGAGATCAAAAAGGAACATCAAGTGTTGATGATCAATAGGAACACTGGTTTCAAAAAAGACAAGAAAGGAAAACGGAAGGGAAGTAAGGGCGGCAAGCCTGTTGCCGCGCCTGAAAAGAAACCCCGAGTTGGACCTAAGTCTGATTCCGAGTGCTACTATTGTAAGGGGACTGGCCACTGGAAGCGCAACTGCCCCAAGTATCTGGCAGACAAGAAGGCCGGCAAGGCAAACAAAGGTATATATGATATACATGTTATTGATGTGTACTTGACTAGTGCTCGCAGTAGCACCTGGGTATTTGATACCGGTTCAGTTGCTAATATTTGTAACTCGAATCAGGGGCTGCGGAACAAGCGACCGCTAGCAAGGGGTGAGGTCAAGATGCGTGTCGGCAATGGATCAAGCGTTGATGTGATCGCCGTCGGAACGCTGCCTCTCCACTTACCGTCGGGATTAGTTATAAACTTGAAAATATGTTATCTGGTGCCTGCACTGAGCATGAACATTGTATCTGGATCGTGTTTGATGCGAAGTGGTTATTCATTTAAATCCGAGAACAATGGTTGTTCCATTTAAATGAATGAAATCTTTTATGGTCATGCACCGATGATGAATGGTTTATTTCTATTAGATCTCGATGATAATGTTACACATATTCATAATGTTGATGCTAAAAGGATTAAACTTAATGATGATATATCCGCATATATGTGGCACTGCCGTCTAGGTCATATTGGCGTTAAACGCATGAAGAAGCTCCATTCGGATGGACTTTTGGAATCACTTGATTATGAATCATTTGATACATGTGAGCCATGCCTTATGGGCAAGATGACTAGAACGCCGTTTTCTGGTTCAATGGAACGGGCGATAGATTTATTGGAAATCATACATTCTGACGTATGTGGTCCAATGAGTGTGTCGGGGCAAGGTGGATATCGTTATTTTGTTACTTTCACGGATGATTTGAGTAGATACGGTTATATCTACTTGATGAAACACAAGTCTGAAACCTTTGAAAAGTTCAAGGAATTTCAGAATGAAGTGGAAAATCATCGTAATAGAAAGATCAAATTTCTACGGTCCGACCGTGGAGGTGAGTATCTAAGTTACGAGTTTAGCACTCACATGAAAGAGTGTGGAATTGTTTCACAACTCACACCTGCCGGAACACCACAACAAAATGGTGTGTCCCAACGTCGTAATCGTACTTTATTAGATATGGTTTGATCTATGATGTCTCTGACGGACTTGCCGTTGTCATTTTGGGGTTATGCACTAGAAACTGCTGCATTCACTTTAAATCGGGCACCATCTAAATCCGTTGAAAAGACACCGTATGAATTGTGGTTTGGAAACAAACCTAAGCTGTCATTTCTTAAAGTTTGGGGATGCGATGTTTATGTGAAGAAACTTCAACCGGATAAACTCGAACCCAAAGCGGAAAAATGCATCTTCATAGGATACCCTAAAGAAACTATTGGGTATTCCTTCTATCACAGATCCAAGGGCAAGGTTTTTGTTGCCAAGAATGGATCCTTTCTAGAGAAAGAGTTTCTCGCGAAAGGTGTGAGTAGTCGGAAGGTAGAACTCGAAGAGGTTGTGGAACCTTATCTTCAAAGTATGGCGAGTAGCGCAGCGCCGGAAGTTGTTCCGGAGTTGGCTCCACCTGTTGAAGAGGGAAATAAATCATGAAACTCTGAAAGAGAGTACTACCGAACCTCGCAGGTCAAACAGGACGCGTGCAGCTCCCGAGCTGTACGGAAATCCTGTCATGAATTTCATGGTTGATGAAAATGATGACCCTGCGACGTATGAAGAAGCGATGATGAGCCTGGATTCCAACAAATGGTTAGAAGCCATGAAATCCGAGATGGAATCCATGTATGAAAATCAAGTTTGGAACTTGGTGGAATTACCTCACGACCGAAAGGCCGTGGAGAACAAATGGATTTTCAAAAGGAAAACTGATGTTGATGGTAATGTGACCGTCTATAAAGCTCGACTTGTCGCAAAGGGGTTTTGACAAATTCAAGGAGTTGACTACGATGAGACTTTCTCTCCCGTAGCGATGCTAAAGTCAGTTAGGATTATGTTAGCAATTGTTGCATATTTCGATTATGAGATATGGCAGATGGATGTCAAAACCGCGTTTCTCAATGGTAATATTGAAGAAGAGTTGTATATGATACAACCAAAGGGTTTTGTCGATCCTAAGGATGCTAACAAGGTGTGCAAGCTTCAGCGATCCATCTATGGATTGAAGCAAGCATCACGAAGTTGGAATCTCCGCTTTGATGAGGTGATCAAAGAGTTTGGATTTGTCCAAACTTATGGAGAAGCTTGTATTTACAAGAAAGTGAGTGGGAGCAATGTGGCATTTCTGATATTATATGTGGATGACATATTATTGATCGGAAATGATATAGATCTTTTAAACAGTGTTAAAAGTTATCTAAACAACAAATTTTCAATGAAGGACCTAGGTGAAGCGTCATACATATTAGGCATAAAGATCTATAGAGATAGAGCTAGGCGCCTAATAGGGCTATCGCAAAGTACATACCTTGATAAGATTTTAAAGAAGTTTAAAATGGACGGAAGTAAGAAGGGGTTCTTACCTATGTTGCAAGGCAAGACATTGAGTAAGACTCAAAGTCCGGCTTCGCGGAAGAAAGAGAGATAATGGACAAAGTCCCCTATGCTTCAGCCATAGGCTCTATAATGTACGCCATGCTATGTACAAGACCGGATGTGGCACATGCTATTAGTTTGACTAGTAGGTACCAATCGGATCCAGGTTCGGAACACTGGATAGCGGTCAAGAATATCCTTAAGTACTTACGAAGAACTAAGGATATGTTTCTTGTATACGGAGGTGAAGAAGAGCTCGTCGCTAAGTGTTATGTCGACGCTAGCTTTGACATCGATCCGGATCACTCTAAGTCTCAATCCGTATACGTATTTCTCATGAATGGCGGAGCGGTTAGTTGGAGGAGCTCCAAACAACCTGTGGTAGCGGGATCAACAACGGAGGCCGAATATGTTGCTGCTTCAGAAGCGGCTCAACAAGCAGTTTGGATGAAGGAGTTCATATCCGAACTAGGAGTGGTGGCAAACGCGTTGGACCCAATGGTAATATATTGTGACAACAATGGTGCCATTGCCAATGCCAAAGAGCCAAGGTCTCACAAGC
Organism: Avena sativa; assembly: GCA_916181665.1. Classification (NCBI taxonomy): domain Eukaryota; kingdom Viridiplantae; phylum Streptophyta; class Magnoliopsida; order Poales; family Poaceae; genus Avena; species Avena sativa. The sequence continues at coordinate 259,625,144 of OV702284.1, read as the reverse complement.
ATTCCAAGCATATTAAGCGCCGGTTTCACTCCATCCGCGAGCATGTCAAGGATGGAGATATAAAGATTTGTAAAGTACATACGGATCTCAATGTAGCAGATCCGTTGACTAAAACTCTCCCTAGAGCAAAACATGATCAACACCAGAACTCAATGGGTGTTAGATTTATCACTATGTAACTAGATTATTGTCTCTAGTGCAAGTGGGAGACTGAAGGGAATATGCCCTGAGAGGCAATAATAAAGTGTTTATTATGTGTATTCCAAGTATATGATAGATGTTTATTTTGCATGCTATAATTGTATTAATACGAAAACGTTAATACATGTGTGTTTAATAAACAAACAGAAAGTTCCTAGTTATGCCTCTCTCATAAACTAGCTCGTTGATTAACAAGATGATCAAGCTTTCCTGATCATGGACATTGGATGTTGTTAATAACGGGATCACAACATCAGTGTAATGGTGTGATGAACATTCATCCGAAGTATAGCATTACGATCAAAGTCATTGAGTTTATATTGCTATAACAACTTACGAAGTGATCCTAATCCTTAGACCATGAGATCATGTCAATCACTAACACCGGAAGAGTTTCTTGATAACATCAAACGTCACACCGTAACAGGGTGATTATAAAGATGGATTCAGAACTAATAAAGTGTTATGTTGAGGCTCATGGATCGAGAGTGGAATTTGTTCATCCCGATGATGGATAGATATACTCTGGGCCCTCTCGGTGATATCACATTGATTAGCTTGCAAGCAAGTGATTTGATCACTAGAATGTTATATCACAGGAACGAGAAAAGAGTGCATGTCGGTAACGAGATCAAACTAGGTATGGAGATACCGATGATCGAATCTCGGACATGTAATATATCATGAAACAAAGGGATTAATATACTAACGTAAAAGGTTCCAACGATCACAAGAAAGTCATCGTTGAATGTGTGGGAGTCAGTATGGGTCTCCAGATCCCGCTTCTGATTATTGATCCGAGAGGGGTCTCAATCATGTCCGCATTATTCACGAACCGTAGGGTGACACACTTAAGAGACACCGACATCCAATTGGAGCAAATGTTTCATGCCGAAAGAATGAAAAAGCGCAGGAATTTATTTCACTAGATACCGAAACAGGTTTTCGGGTGAAATTGCATAAAGTGGTTATGCATGTGAAATAGAATTCTAGCAAGGGGTTATTTGTGAATGTTTGTCATTAAAGTAATTGACAAAATTCTGAATAAAATAAAAGAGTTTTATTTAATGAGAGTTTGCATTAAATTTGGTGGAAATTTAATGGGAATTTGAGTGGACTTTTGAGTGGAGGGATTTTAAAGGGCATTTTTGTAGAGGTCCCAACCTTGGATAAGGTAGGTTCCTCCTGTGTTTACAATGCTAGTCCCTGGATCAATAGCTAGCATCCACAGTTAAGATGTAATATCAAGATACAAAGGTCATAACATAAATTTATAACTAGGAATAACATAAGTTTATTACATCAAACATAGCTCATTTGGCTATTACATTACATTTGCAGCGGAATAACTATAAGTATGGGTCCAACATCTTCAAAGTGCCACAGGCAGATGTTGGTTGTAGATTTTGTAGTCCTAGTCAATCAAACAATCTTCATTTTTAAATCAATCAACCTGCAACATTACAAGTTACAGCCACAAGGGTCAATACATTTTGAATTGTATTGGCAAGCTTCACTTTTATATATAAGAGTGGATCCTATCATTACATGCATATTTGGCTAAGTAGATTTTAAGGCTCATTTGCATAAGGCAATATTTTATCCTATCTTTTCAAAAGGGTTTTAAAGTCTTTTGTCAAATTTCTTTTCCAAATTCCTTGAACTCCTTGGTAGAAACTCAAGTGTTCAAATCCTTGTCAAAATCTCTTGAGCACCTTGGTAACCCCAAGTGCAACAAGTTTTATCAAAATCCATGAGTTCCTTGGTAACCCCAAGTACATCATGCTCTTGAGCACCTTGGTAACCCCAAGTGCAACAAGCTTTACACAATCTCTTTGAATTCCTTGGTAGACACACAAGGGCATCAAGTTTTTATATTAGAAGTTGGAATGTCGAGATCTCCCATAGTTCAAACTTTAGTTGCTCAGTATTGTCCATAACCGAGGACACGGCTAAGTACTTAGATTTTATTAACTTCTGCAGAAGGAGTACACTTTACCCACATGACACAATCCCATCTTGTTGCCACCAGTGGCCTACTGGATTAGTGCTCACCAAGATGGAGTACTGGCAGACTGAGATTGTGACGAAGTCTTTCCAAAAGGTCCTCCCATACATCATTGCTAGCTTTGTCTTCAGCCCCCATGAAGCATTCCAGATCCCCATGTCCAGTAACTAAAGACAATGCATGGGTCTTCCTAATGTAATTGACTAAGCCAGAGCCATAATAGCATGTGGTTGTACATGGAAGCCACAATTGGAGAAGCATGTTTGATCTCTAAGTTTCCTAGGTGGTTTTCTTTTGGAGCACAACACAAAGTGATTGCCATAGACATGGTTTCCTTTTGTTGTCACCTTCTCCAAAACTTATAGTAGCCTCCACCTAGGTGGTTTATTGAGTCCTTGTTTTATTATGTAAAAAAAAAACACAAGTCCTTTTCTCAACCTTTGTAAAATCTCAACATGTATCTCTTTTTCAAATTATAGCATATATCATGGCTAAGCATGTACAACTTCAATATTTTCACTAAGGAGTGTATAGGGAATCCTATTAGGATTTTAGCATAGCATAGGTACAAAATTATCTTTTCATGCATATTTTCAAAATCCACTAAGTATACAATGAAAATAGTAGGACTTTTGTATGATAGTGTCACTTGCCTTTTTGGTAGGGGATGGGGTTCACTTCCTTGATCTTGCTAGTTTCACACTTTGCTAAATTCACTACAAGTCAATCAAGCAAACACAAAATCAACTAACATTCCACACCAAAGTCAAACAACAATTTCACACACACAAAGCAAATGGAATCTAAGTCATGCATAAGTATGCAAAGGATGGTTCTATTGCAAGATTGGTCTCTACTAGGTTTATAAACTTTGTAAGGTCCAAATTGGTCATTTACCAAAGTGGCAAAGTCAATGGTTAGAGGGTTTTGCCCAAAATCTATTTTAAAATCCATTCAACATTTTATGTGGTGTGAAATTACTCTTTTCAAAGTGAAACTTTATGTTTTTCACCAAGTGAGTTGCCTTTGGCAAGGCTTGGTGTTTTGGGTCAGTAAGTTTGGTCCATAACATTTTCCCAAAGTTTTCTTTACAAAAATATTTTCATAATAAAAACAATGAGTTTATTTGGTTAGAAAAATGGCTAAGTTAAATAATTCAACTTAAATTTCACAAAAATCATTTTTAACACTTTGGTTTGGTTCTTAGGGTCAGTAAGGTCATTACAAATCATTTTGCAAAGGTTTTGTCATTAAATTCTATTTTAAACAATTTTTATACCCTAAACAAGTATAAAAATGTTTCTGCAAATTCAATCAAGCTAACAGATACTATTTTCAAAACTAAGGCCATGGTTAGCTAGGGCTTGTTCTCCTGATTTCATTGATATAAAATTTGTAATTTTTGGACGTGTGGTTTGAAAGTTACAAAGGTTTGAAGTTTGCAAATAAATCTGTTTTCAAATTCCTTTTAAACAGATTTAGTGCCACGCGTCGTGTTCCTATTGGTCCATACCGGTTCGGTTGGATCGCGGTTGTGGGGCGTTGGATCTAGTTAGATCGAGTGGTCCAGAGGACATACCCCTTCGGTGTTTAAGCAATCTATCCGATTCGTTCGATCCAGATCTAACGGCTATTACTGCCTGGTCACAGATGGGCGGCGCTGCGCGGTGGCAGACGGCGGCGGCGCTCTGGCGGTGGAGTTCCGGCTAACACAGGAAGCGAGGGAGAGGGAGGAGTGGCTCACAGTGATCGTCGAGGCACGGGGATGCTCAACCTGCTTGCTTCGGTCGAAGGGGCGCACGGGGCTGTCCTAGATTGCTCGTCGGAGTTAGGGCTGGCGTTGGATGGCTCTGTCCGCGGTCGAAGGCGACGCTGTAGATCATGCGGGGGCAAGACAGGAGCATGGTCAGGTGCGTAAGACTAAGGAGAAGATGCTCGCGTGATCGAGGAGCAGAGGGGCGGTCAGATTTCACCTGGGGAACGTGCCGGAGTCGGAGGCAGACGCGGCGGTGCTCGGAGTTTGTCGAGGACGGTGTTCTGGGGCGCTCGCGGTCGAACGAAGAGCACAGGGAGGTTTGTCCGGGAGTTGGGAAGCTGTAAGTGTGCTCAGGGAGGATCGGGGTGGTGTGTGTTGGCCGCAATTGGAGATAGGAGCTCGTCGGAGACAGCGGAGTTTGAGGAGGAATTGGAGCGGCCCGGTGGCGAAGAGAGGTCGGCGTCTGAGGGGAACGGAAGGAAAGGAGCTGGCGTTTTATCGAGCACAGTCAAGGCGAGTAATGGTGGCGGTATTATGACGAATTAAGTCCGCGGAATCACTGCAGGAAACGGCGACGAGGGAGGAAGAAGGGGTCGCGCGGGTGTGAGAGAAGTACAGTGACAAGTGGGTCTACCTGTCAGTGGAAAAAGGGAAGAGGGGAAAGGTCCACATGTCAGTGGTTCAGCGGGTTTCTTTTGCGGTGTAGTAAAACGGTTCGGGAGAGAGTAGATGGGCTAGGTGGGCTGCTGCTGGGCTGTTGGGTTGGGTTGATTCCTTTTTTTTTTTTTTTATTCTGTGTTTTTCCTTTTCTATTTTATTTTCTGTTTTGAGTTTCCAATCAAATATACATAAACCAAAACAATTTCAAACAACACTCAAATTTGTAATATTGAAATTAGTTCTGTTTATTAATATGGTCAAAAGCCCAAAATAATAAAAACTTTATTAATCAAAATTTTTAATTAAATAAAATGGGCTTTAGTTATTAAATCAAATAGAGTTTGATTCTATAAAATCTTTATTTAAAACCTAAATATTTTCAAAACCAAAACAATAGGTTTTATTTGGAAATATTCAATACTTGGAAACTTTATTAAATTAGACAAACCAGTTTTTGATGGTTTATAAATGATAGACCTTTATTAATAAAACTTGGATAACAATTCCTTATTAATTTATTTTAAATAAACCTTTGCAAATTTTATTTAGAAAAAATGTTTTAATTCCAAAGCTTGTCCAAGGTTTAATTTGGCTTATAACATAATCTTTATCTATAAAACTTTTATTTCAATTGAAAACCAAATCCTTTTATTTTAATGATCACAATAGTATTGTTAAAGTATTTTGTTTTCCTTTATTTAAAATGTTTATCTTTTTAATTCCCTTTAGGATTTATTTAATTCAAATGTGTTGAGGTTCCAATTTGGATTCAAAAAGTTTCTTCTGGTTCTAAAAATCAAACAAAGTTTTATTTTATAAATTTATTTTCACATTACAAGATTTGGAAAATCTTGGGATGTGAAAGGCTACCACCCTTAAAATAAATCTCGTCCCGAGATTTGGGAAGGCTGGGGTTACAAGCAAGTTCAAACAACTAGGGTACTACCACCCTTAAAAAAAATTCAAACAAAGATTACATATTGGCCTTCTTGGGTCCTAGAAAACTTCTCTAAGCAAACTTTTGCTTTATTTCTACACTTGACTCATGGGCCAAGGTTGAGTTTCTCCATAGGCTTGTTCAACTTGTTTTTCATCCTTTCTGGACAGTTGCTTGCATAGTGTCCTGGATTCTTGCAGTTGAAACAATTAATGTCCTTGAGTTCTTTGCGTTGCTCTTGTGGGCAAGTTGCTACATAGTGGCCTGGTTCCTTGCAGTTGTTGCACCACACTTGGTCAATCTCTTTATTCTTCTTGTTTTCTGGGCATCCACTGGAGTAGTGTCCCATTTCCTTACATTTACGACATTGCACAAGGCTCATGTCCTGCTTGGGCTTCTTGATTTTCCTTGATCCTTTGAATTGGGTTGTCTTGTTTGGAGGTATGAATGGTCCTTTTCCTTTGGTAGACTTGGATCCTTCTTGTAGCCTTTGTTCCACCATGGCATAGATGGGACATAGACCTGGAGTATGATCACTTCCTTCACATAGGTAGCAAGTAGCTTGAGAGGTAGGGCATTGTCCAACAGGATGATCTTCTTCACAATTGGGGCATTGTCCTTCATGCTCCTTGGAGGTATGATCCTTGTCTCCACAAATAATGCAAGCTGGGGCTCCATCTAGAACAATATTCTTTTCATCCCTGTTATCATATACTCTCTGTGGATAGCTTTCTTCTATGCTAATCATTTGATTAGTCAGCTTAAGCATCAATTGAGACTGCTCTTCCAAAAATCTTTGCAGTGCTGGATCCTTATCACTGTTGTTGACTAGGAACTGAGATGTTAGTTGGTTCAACTGGTGTTGGGTTGCTATGAGCTCTTTCATGCTATCAGCTTGGTTGGTGTTGGTGTCATCAACCTTGGAGTCCTTTGGAGTAGTCATCTGTTTGGGTTGAAGGGAGTTTAGAATAGGCATGTTATTTCTAAGAAACTATTTCTAATCACACACATCACAATTTACACAAACAATGTGCATGCAATCACAAACAACTTTTCACTCAAACAACAAAGTTCAAGCACATTTTCAGGCAACAAAATATCTTTGTTACACCACATAAGTTGGTGTGTTTGACTTAACTATAAATGGTGGTCCATCTACATGGTTCACTTGGGATTTTTCCTTCCTTCATGATTCTTCTTATTTGAGATCTTGGTTTTATTGAGAAAACTCTCTGTTGCAATACTTCAAAGTTTGTTGATGGCTTCTTCTTATTTTGCATTCCCTTAGTCTCTAAATCTTAAGCAAAATTTCCTTGTTTCACTTGTGGCCCTTAGTAGTTTCCAAGTTGGAAGTCCTTGGTGTACATGCTGAAGATGTTGAAGTCATTAGAGTTGAAGAATGTTGAAGAAGTTCTTTGCACATGGTGTAGTCTTTGGCCATGGGTAGGTTTTTCCATCAAGTTGAAGTAGAATAGGTGTGGAGTTAAAACCAAAATGGTTGAGGAAAGAGTTTAGAAGTATTTTTGTAAATAAGTTTTTGGAACAAATACAACTCCTATTTTTTTAAGGGTTTTTTGTCCAATCCTAGGGTTTACAATTTCTACAGGCAACACATTGCTCTGATACCATCTGTAGGGGTCCCAACCTTGGATAAGGTAGGTTCCTCCTGTGTTTACAATGCTAGTCCCTAGATCAATAGCTAGCATCCACAGTTAAGATGTAATATCAAGATACAAAGGTCATAACATAAATTTATAACCAGGAATAACATAAGTTTATTACATCAAACATAGCTCATTTGGCTATTACATTACATTTGCAGCGGAATAACTATAAGTATGGGTCCAACATCTTCAAAGTGCCACAGGCAGATGTTGGTTGTAGATTTTGTAGTCCTAGTCAATCAAACAATCTTCATTTTTAAATCAATCAACCTGCAACATTACAAGTTACAGCCACAAGGGTCAATACATTTTGAATTGTATTGGCAAGCTTCACTTTTATATATAAGAGTGGATCCTATCATTACATGCATATTTGGCTAAGTAGATTTTAAGGCTCATTTGCATAAGGCAATATTTTATCCTATCTTTTCAAAAGGGTTTTAAAGTCTTTTGTCAAATTTCTTTTGGCTTGTTCTCCTGATTTCATTGATATAAAATTTGTAATTTTTGGACGTGTGGTTTGAAAGTTACAAAGGTTTGAAGTTTGCAAATAAATCTGTTTTCAAATTCCTTTTAAACAGATTTAGTGCCACGCGTCGTGTTCCTATTGGTCCATACCGGTTCGGTTGGATCGCGGTTGTGGGGCGTTGGATCTAGTTAGATCGAGTGGTCCAGAGGACATACCCCTTCGGTGTTTAAGCAATCTATCCGATTCGTTCGATCCAGATCTAACGGCTATTACTGCCTGGTCACAGATGGGCGGCGCTGCGCGGTGGCAGACGGCGGCGGCGCTCTGGCGGTGGAGTTCCGGCTAACACAGGAAGCGAGGGAGAGGGAGGAGTGGCTCACAGTGATCGTCGAGGCACGGGGATGCTCAACCTGCTTGCTTCGGTCGAAGGGGCGCACGGGGCTGTCCTAGATTGCTCGTCGGAGTTAGGGCTGGCGTTGGATGGCTCTGTCCGCGGTCGAAGGCGACGCTGTAGATCATGCGGGGGCAAGACAGGAGCATGGTCAGGTGCGTAAGACTAAGGAGAAGATGCTCGCGTGATCGAGGAGCAGAGGGGCGGTCAGATTTCACCTGGGGAATGTGCCGGAGTCGGAGGCAGACGCGGCGGTGCTCGGAGTTTGTCGAGGACGGTGTTCTGGGGCGCTCGCGGTCGAACGAAGAGCACAGGGAGGTTTGTCCGGGAGTTGGGAAGCTGTAAGTGTGCTCAGGGAGGATCGGGGTGGTGTGTGTTGGCCGCAATCGGAGATAGGAGCTCGTCGGAGACAGCGGAGTTTGAGGAGGAATTGGAGCGGCCCGGTGGCGAAGAGAGGTCGGCGTCTGAGGGGAACGGAAGGAAAGGAGCTGGCGTTTTATCGAGCACAGTCAAGGCGAGTAATGGTGGCGGTATTATGACGAATTAAGTCCGCGGAATCACTACAGGAAACGGCGACGAGGGAGGAAGAAGGGGTCGCGCGGGTGTGAGAGAAGTACAGTGACAAGTGGGTCTACTTGTCAGTGGAAAAAGGGAAGAGGGGAAAGGTCCACATGTCAGTGGTTCAGCGGGTTTCTTTTGCGGTGTAGTAAAACGGTTCGGGAGAGAGTAGATGGGCTAGGTGGGCTGCTGCTGGGCTGTTGGGTTGGGTTGATTCCTTTCTTATTTTTTTTTATTCTGTGTTTTTCCTTTTCTATTTTATTTTCTGTTTTGACTTTCCAATCAAATATACATAAACCAAAACAATTTCAAACAACACTCAAATTTTTAATATTGAAATTAGTTCTGTTTATTAATATGGTCAAAAGCCCAAAATAATAAAAACTTTATTAATCAGAATTTTTAATTAAATAAAATGGAACTTTATTTATTTAACAAGATTTGCTTTATTTAATATCAATTCCTATTTGAAAAACACTTTCAAATCTAAATCAGTAGGTTTAATTTGAATTAAAGATTATTTGGAGGATTTGTTTTTAAAAACAATATAACCTCTTATTTTATGGTCCATTAATAATTAAATACAATGGGCTTTAGTTATTAAATCAAATAGAGTTTGATTCTATAAAATCTTTAATTAAAACCTAAATATTTTCAAAACCAAAACAATAGGTTTTATTTGGAAATATTCAATACTTGGAAACTTTATTAAATTAGACAAACCAGTTTTTGATGGTTTATAAATGATAGACCTTTATTAATAAAACTTGGATAACAATTCCTTATTAATTTATTTTAAATAAACCTTTGCAAATTTTATTTAGAAAAAATGTTTTAATTCCAAAGCTTGTCCAAGGTTTAATTTGGCTTATAACATAATCTTTATCTATAAAACTTTTATTTCAATTGAAAACCAAATCCTTTTATTTTAATGATCACAATAGTATTGTTAAAGTATTTTGTTTTCCTTTATTTAAAATGTTTATCTTTTTAATTCCCTTTAGGATTTATTTAATTCAAATGTGTTGAGGTTCCAATTTGGATTCAAAAAGTTTCTTCTGGTTCTAAAAATCAAACAAAGTTTTATTTTATAAATTTATTTTCACATTACAAGATTTGGAAAATCTTGGGATGTGACAATTTTGTGAGTGGAGTGTCCACCCACATGAATGAAGGAGGGGAGGGGGCAGCCCCCATGGCCGGCGGCCACCCCCTTGGGTGCCCCCTCCTCCTATAAAAGGAGCCCCCCTCCTCACTTGTCTCTCACACCTCCTCGTGAAGGATCTCTCTCCCCCTCTAGAATTTATCCCCCATGGTCTCGGACTAGCGAGATACATGTTCCCGGTGGCTATTCGGCAAGTAAGAGTTGTGCTTCCGCTGCATCGCTGGAGCGAGGAGGCGGAGGTTGCTCGGTGCCTCGAACGTGTGTGCGAGCACGGATGCGCTGCTGATTTGCGGCGCTAGGACTTCCTCTCGATCTTGAGATCGGCAAGAGATCGTCTACATCAACCACGAGTTGAACTCGTTAAGCTTTATCGGTCTTCAAGGGTATGTTCTCTACGGATATACATCCGCCCGTTGTTTGTATCTAGTAGATAGATCTTGGTATATAGTTCACATCGTAGGAAAATTTTTGTTTTCTATGCTGCGAACCCTACAATAACCACTTCGCATCAAACACGATCTAGATACAATGTTCATGCTCAGTGCAGGAACCAGATAACAATTATTCAAGTTTATTACTCATCCCGACGGTAAGTGGAGAGGTAGCGCTCCGACGACGATCACATCAACACTTGATCCATTGCCGACACGCATCTTGACCTCACCCCTTGCTAGCGGTCGCTTGTTCCGCAGCCCCTGATTCGAGTTACAAATATTAGCAACTGAACCGGTATCAAATACCCAGGTGCTACTGCGAGCACTAGTAAAGTACACATCAATAACATGTATATCATATATACCTTTGTTTGCCTTGTTGACCTTCTTGTCTGCCAAATACTTGGGGTAGTTGCGCTTCCAGTGGCCAGTCCACTTACAATAGTAGCACTCGGTATCAGACTTAGGGCCAACTCAGGGTTTCTTTTCAGGCACGGCAACCGGCATGCCGCCCTTACTTCCCTTCCGTTTTCCTTTCTTGTCTTTCTTGAAACCAGTGTTCTTATTGATCATCAACACTTGATGTTCCTTTTTGATCTCCACTTCTGTAGTTTTAAGCATTGACAGAAGCTCGGGGAGAGACTTCTTCATGCCTTGCATATTATAGTTCATCACGAAGATCTTATAGCTAGGTGGCAGAGACTGCAGAACACGATGGATGCCTAAGTCAATGGGAATCAATATTCCCAAAGACACAAGCTTATCGGCGTAACCCGACATCTTGAGTACATGCTCACTTACGGAGTTGTGCTCTTCCATCATGCAGCTAAAGAAATTTTCTGAAGCATTGTAGCTCTCTACAGCAACATGTGTGTCGAAAATCATTTTCAAATCACCCATTGTATCAAATGCATTGCCGTTTTAGAAATGCTTTCGAAGTTCTGGCTCTAGCCCATACAATATGCCGCAATGAACTAAGTTGTGGTCCTCCTGACAAGTCTGATAGACATTCTTCTCCTCGTCAGGGGCATCATCGAAGGGTGGGGGGCCTAGCGGCGCTTCTAGCACATATTGCTTTTGTGCAGCAGAGAGGAGAATCCTCAAATTCATGGCCCATTCGGTAAAGTTGCTACCGTTCATTGCAAGTTTCTCTTTCTCCATGAACACATTGAAATTAAAAGAAGGTGGTGCCATATACAATAGAATTTGTAAAGTTTAGACTAAGTTTATGATAGATTCAGTTCAACTAATCCACATTACGAATGAACTCCCACTCAAAATGACATCCCTCGTGCCTTTTTGGTGATTACATGAACCAAATCCACTACACCAAGTCTGATCATCACGTGAGTCGGTGTAGCTTCGAAGGAGAGCATCAAATGGGCATCATATCTACCATATGAATCATGCTTAACCTTTCGGTCCGTGTTCCGAGGCCATGTCTGTGCATGCTAGGCTCGCCAAGTGCGAACCTTAGTATTCGCATGTGTAACTGTCTAACACCCGTAATATGGTCGTGGATCCAAGAACACCCGATCATCACGTGATGTCTTGGAGCGACGAAACATAATCGGTGCATACTTAAGGAAGAACACATTCTTATCTTGATATTAAAATGAGGGATCATCTTATTATGCTAATAAAATGCCAAACAAGCCGTATAAGATGCAATCAAACATCACATGTTTGTAAGTGAAATGATATGGTTCCCGCATATGATCTCCATCATGTGCTCCTTGGTATGATCACTATCATACCTCTATGTGTAAGGCCAAGGTCTATGGAACTTACACGTTATGTGTGTTGTAAGAGTATCATCTCATACTTCTACTTACAACATCACCATATCATAACACTAGCCCAGCAACAATCTAAACTAGACGCCTCTAATTTATCCATTGCAAGTTTTACGTGGCTTAGGGCTTTCGAAGATAGAATTGTTCATACCTACGAACATGAACCACAATGAGGATAACCAAATTGTTGACAACTCGTTACAAATTATATATTGACTATAGTAGGAGAGACAGACACCCGCTAGCCACTTATGCAAAACTAGTTGCATGTCAAGCGTGGAACAGGTCTCATGTGCGAGGACATGTAAAGTTTGTCCGGGCCACTTCATCCCACTATGCCACCAATATCCAAAATACAACTAAGAAGCAATAACATGATCATCATCGCCCACATACTCATATGTGTACTACCCGTGTAAAGCATCTACGCATAGATCCGGCTCTGATACCACTCTAGGGTTCGCAGCATAGAAAACAAAAAAATTCCTATGATGGGAACAACTATGTACCAAGATTTATCTACTAAATACAAACAACGGGCGGATGTATATCCGTAGAGAACATACCCTTGAAGACCGAAAAATCTTAACGAGTTAAACTCGTGGTTGATGTAGACGATATCTTCCCGATCTCAAGATTGAGAGGAAGTCCTAGTGCCGCAAATCAGCAGCGCATCCGTGCTCTCACACACATACAAGACACCGAGCAACCTCCGCCTCCTCGCTCCAGCGATGCAGCGGAAGCACAACTCTTTCTTTCCGAATATCCACCGGGAACATGTATCTCGCTAGTCTGAGACCATGGGGGATAAATTCTAGAGGGGGAGAGAGATACTTCACGAGGAGGTGTGAGTGAGAGATGAGGAGGGGGTGCCTTTTATAGGAGAGGGAAGGAACCCCAAGGGGGTGGCCGGCGCATGGGGGCTGCCCCTTGCCCTCCCCTCATTCATGTGGGTGGACACTCCACTCACAAAAATCCTTTCAATTCCCTCCACTCAAAATCACACTCAAATTGCCATTAAATTTTCACCAAATTTAATGCAAATTGTCATTAAATAAAACTCCTTTTATTTATTCAGAATTTTGTCAATTACTTTAATGACAAACATTCACATATAACCCCTTGCTAGTATTTCATTTCACATACAAAAACAATTTCTGCAATTTCACCCGAAAACCTGTTTCGATATCTAGTGAAATAAATTCCTGCGCTTGTTATTCTTTCCGGCATGAAACTTTTGCTCCATTTGGATGTCGATGTCTCTTAAGTGTGCCACCCTATGGTTCGTGAATAATGTGGACATGATCGAGACCCCTCTCCGATCAATAATCAGAAGCGGGATCTGGAGACCCATACTGACTCCCATACATTCAACGATGACTTTCTTGTGATCGTCGGAACCTTTTATGCTAGTATCTTAATCTTTTTGTTTCACGATATATTACATGTCGGAGATTCGATCATCGGTATCTCCATACCTAGTTTTATCTCGTTACTGACATGCACTCTTTTCTCGTTCCCGTGATATAACATTCTAGTGATCAAATCACTTGCTTGCAAGCTAACCAATGTGATATCACCGAGAGGACCCAGAGTATATCTATCCGTCATCGGGATGAAAAAATTTCACTCTCGATCCATGGGCCTCAACATATCACTTTAGTAGTTCTGAATCCATCTTTATAATCACCCAGTTACGTTGTGACGTTTGATGTTATCAAGAAACTCTTCCGGTATTAGTGATTGACATGATCTCATGGTTTAAGGATTAGGATCACTTCGTAAGTTTTTATAGCAATATAAACTCAATGACTTTGATCGTAATGCTATACTTCGGATGAATGTCCATCACACCATTACACTAATGTTGTGACCTCGTTATTAACAACATACAATGTCTATGATCAGGAAACTTTGATCATCTTGTTAATCAACGAGCTAGTTTATGAGAGAGGCATAACCAGGAACTTTCTGTTTATTTATTAACACACATGTATTAATGTTTCCGTATTAAGACAATTATAGCATGCAAAATAAACATCTATCATATACTTGGAATACACATAATAAACACTTTATTATTGCCTCTTAGGGGATATTCCCTTCAGTTATAGACTCTCCCCCTTAAAATAAGCTTCGTCCTCGAAGTTCGTATACTCTCACATTTTGGAATGAGGAACTGTCCAATTTTGGTTATGACATTTCTCAACTCCATGATAACCTTAATGGGAATAATTATAGTATCCCATATCCAGATCCTTTCCTCGGATTCATAACATTCTTGACAATCTCCAACTTGTTTTCTTCATACTCCAAAGTTCCTTTTACTTTAGTCCCTTAGGGATATATTCTTTTTATAATATCATTTAATTGGAGTCTCCTCTTTAATTCTTAATCCAGATTAGGTATCCTAATCCCACTTCTTTACTTGATTATAGAACTTCCTTATTATACTATGCAAGGTCTAGGAAGTCTCACTAAAATAGGATTTTAAATTTTATTAGTCAATAGTTAAGATCAAAAGACTAATTTTATATTAATCATTATGTGAATTGTATTGGTAGTCCTTCCAAAGTTTGTGTTAAACACATTTAGTTTCCCCCCTTTTCATGACTATCTAAGAGTTGTTTTCTTCAGAATTTATGGTTTTTACCCGATTTAGCTTTTAAACAACCTTTTGTTAGTATCTTTAATACCGTATGAAGTACCATTACTCGGAGGTTTAGTTAACAATCTTTACATATACTATTTACTCTCCCCCTTAGGGTTTACTTAAGTCTCGATACTACCTATATAGTAACCATAGACTTAATAATTCACATATTGGTTTTTGTTCAACTTATGCTTTACTTGTTTATGGTTTCATGAAAGATTTATGGTATACCCACTCATCTGTGGATCTCCGAAGTGGTTCTTCCTACAATATTTGTTTTACTATTTGTTTGGTCATTCTATCTTAGATAGAGTTGGTTCCGCGAGACATCTCGAACTCGGCCGCCTTAATATTATACTTCTCTGTCTCCTTTCTTATTTAGGCCAAGTTTTATGCTTTTTATGCAACCTTTAAGATGATTTGATTAACTATATTAACCAATACCAGTTGCGGACAAGATACGTATTGTGGTTCAAATACCGACTACGGATCAAATACCAGCTGTGGATCATCCTAGGGTATAGGTATTACACTTTGATTTATGTCCTAATACTGATATTCCCTCTGAGTTATCAGAGCTCGATTACCACTTTGTTCCAAAATGTTTTAGTTGTACTTATTCATGATACTTCCATGAATATGGTATATCTACTTTATTAACTTCTTAGCAACATCACCTATTTCTGGTAAACTTAATTTCACTACTTCTTGTTGCTTTATTCTTCATGTACACCTCCTTCTTGGTATACGGAACCCGTCACTCCCTCACACGGATTCCCATTCCTATCTAGGTCTATAACATCAAGTAGTAACTGGGTGTTACATCATGCATTTGCACACCAAGTCAACTTCATGTACTGATCTAGCCAAATCAAGAAGATTCAAGAAAATCCAAAAGTCAATAAACAACCAAACATATACCATGTATTATACATAGGTTTTAGATAATTTATAGATGTACTGAACGTTCCCATGGTTTGCCTCTCATATACATTACCCAACTATTTTACAAGAACTTATGGTTCATGTGAGTATATCCTCACTTATTTCAACAAAACCTTCAACTACAATACACATTACCCTCTATATACATTATTCAAGCACTCATCCCTTCGGAATTTGTTCCATTCTTACTTTCATCTTCTTCTAGTGCTTCCTAGAGTTACGTCCATAATGACATGAAGTCCTACGACTGGCTTCTGGAGCATAAGAGCATCCAGGAGGTGCGTATTCTTGATTAGAAATACCTAGACTGAGATTAGTCATTGAAAAATGACTGGAGTTGGCGTAATCTTCTACAGGATATACTTGCGCTTCCGGCAACGCTTCCTCAAAGCAAGAGGTTTCCTTCGCCTTTTCTTGGGTCCATTCATATATATTAGTATAGTAGCTACCAGAATACTTCTCTAAGTCGATTGGATTGGTATTACCCCCATATGGTCCATAAGGCTCTCTATGGTTGTAGTTGATCTTTCCAATAGTTCCACCTTGAGATTATACTCCCCATTCATAATGGTTTTGCTCAGGGTTACTTGGAATAGCTCCCGCCCATTCCTTTTGTTCGGAGATATACTTGGTCCATAGATCTTCAGATGGCTGGGGTTTATTTTTGTAGTAAGCATAGGTTTCTGACTATGGATCATCTAATTCGGTTTCCTCATACACTTCTCCTAAAAAGATGTGTTTGGGATGCCTAGCTTCTTTATCTAACTTCTTCCTATGTGTCATTGCTTTAACAGGATCAGTAAAATCCTCAATGACCATATCCAGTTCCTGAACTAGGACTTGGTGAGTGTTATGGTAAGTGTTTAGCAAAGAACGATAATGACCCATATACTCTACAGCTAGAGTAGGTTCAGTTTGGACTAGAGTAGAGTGATCTAGCTCATGCTTCGTACTTGAGGTTTCATGGGGTATGATGGTGTGAGTACTACCTTCTAGAGCTTGGGATTTCTTGTGAACACCCGGATTTTTAATCCCAGATGCCTATTATGCCATACATCGCAATCCCATGATTACCATTTTTGCGAGACATAACAGATTGGATATCACAGTACATCATCCATTACAAACCATACATAAGGTCTAACACAAATAAGGATCACATGATCTAGTATTAATACAACTCAAGCAGCGGAATAATGTAATAGTAATGGTAGCGTAGGCGAGGCTCCATCTTCATGGTCACAGGCAATGATGACGATGGGAGATGATCCTAGTTGTCGTAACCTTCCTGATGTCCGTCCTCCTGATAGTCCTCTTCATAGTATGGCCACGGGAATAACCAGGGACAAAGCCATGAGTACTCTTTAAGTACTCGCAAACTAATACTAACAAGTGAAGTGGTTTTGAGTAGGAATACTAAGCCCTAGGTTGTTTTGCAAAAAGCCAGATTTATCTCTACTGAGTTCAGAAGCAAAGAAAGCTAGTTGAAAGTTTTATAACACCTAAGTGGGAACTTGAATTTCATATCACAACTCTGTTGTGGTCAAGTCAAAGTCATAAGTCATTTCATAAGTCATTTTGAAAACATCTGACGACGGAACAGTATGGCCACTCCAACTGTACATAACCGCGGACGCGGCTATTCTGATAGTTTGACACTCTGCAGAGGTGGTACACTTTCACCACAACATCCGATATATCCGTTAGGAACAATCCTGAATTCACCATACTCAGTATGCGGATAATTAATCCTAACCTTTCAATTACACACCCTAGTATAGGCACCTCTCCTGTGAGTTTGGCCTCCAACCATGACCAACTGTCATCTTGGGTACTGCACAGGTGGACAATCTTCCCAAGGTAGCCTCATCTCAACCTTGGCCGCAAGGGAACCCATACTATGGTATATAAATTTCCAGTCAAGCCCTACCCAAATTTCGGGTATTATGGTTGTACGGTAAAATTGGAATGGTATCGCATCCAGAAAACCATCAATTTTATAAAGGGCTAAGGCTCATGCCTTAACATTTTCATCATCAAAATCATCTGGTGTTTCAAGAACACATGTAAAAACATTTCAGTAGAATGACACATCATTCTAAGGTTTTCATAACCATTTTCACCAAGTATTCTCATCTAAAGTTGATCAAGTTTTATGCTTAGCACTAGTATCTACAAGTGGGGGTAAACACTAATGATGGGTGGTAATCAAGTGTATCCTATTTAAGTTCAATATCATGCCTCGGGATGACATCAAGATTATCTAACTTAGGCTAAGTTTTATGCTCTTTATGCTACCTTTATATATCTTTCTAAAATCTACAAGTCACTAAGTACACTTTGATAGAAAGCTTTGATAAAGAAATAAAATACTAAGCTTGCAAAAATAAAACTAGGAATGGGTATCAAGTGGGGTAAGCTTGCAAGTAAAACTTGTATGGTTTAGCTTAGCTTGCCAAGATAGTAGCTTGCTAAGATATTAGTATAGGCTTGCAAGATTGCAAGTATAGGCTTGACTTGTGCAGAGCAGTGGTTGAAGTTCTCCTCGGCTTCTTCCTCGTAGTGTTCTCCTTCCTCCTTGTATCCTTGGTCGGTACTAGCGTCTATAAATAAATACGAGGTACACAATCACCAAACAATACTTAACTAGTTCTATTTATCACACCAAGGTTTTCACTAGATGATCTAGGATCATCACAAACATTCTAATCATTTAAGCACTTGTCTTATTTATTTTATTTTGGAAAAGTAATTTCTACTCATTGAAAAACTACTTAAGATTTAATATTCTCCAACTAAAACATGGGATCATATTGACACATGTCATCACCACATATTTCAGTACATGGGAATGTGATTTAAAGTGGTGTCACAATTTAATAAGGTTTAACCTTTTTATTTTAATTAATTAAAGTGACTAGAATGGCCTATGAAGCATTCTTTTATTACTCGTTCATTATTTTTACAAGTAAACCTAGATATTTTTATATATTCAGAAAGGTATAGTTAAATGTGATTTTTGAGAGTTGGAATCAACTGAAAAGATTTTGTGGTTGAATTTTGAAAAATGTTTGAATGCAGAAAAGCTTATGCCTTGTTATTTTTACTATAGGTGATCTACAAATCCAAATGGTTTGAATCAAAGGGCTTGGATGAAGAATTCCAGTATCTTTCTAACAAAATTGGTTTCATGCATTTTGGTTCAGTGAATCTACCTGGGTTGATTTTTGAATCTAGGTACAAAACTAGGTTTGAAAATAAATGAATAAACATAAATTTGAATTACTGGGTCGCGCGGGATGTTAACTGGGCCAGCCCACTGCGCACAACACACGTGCGGGTGGGTTTAAGTGAATGACCTCACCAGTCAGCGAGACAGGGGGTGCGAAGCGGTACGGGGCAATCTAGGTCGTGCGATCAAACTCTAATATAACGGCTGGGAGCTATCGTCTCCGTAGGGCAACGCCGGCGAGACAGAACCCTAGTGCGGCCAGTGGGGGTCATGGAAGGCTCACCGGGGCTCAGGCGAGGATCGGCGATGGGGGCGAACGACGAAGTCGGCGACGGAGAACCTCCTAGTACCGGCGGCTTCTCCTGGGGCGGCTCCAATCAACGGCTCCTTTCTTCCTCCTCCGCGGCAGACTCCGGCCAAATTCCGGTGATGTGCTGCTCGGCTTGCTCCGGGAGTGAGGTGGGGTGGTTCTGAGAGAGAGGGGAGTGAGATGGTGTGAAGAAATCGAGCAAGGGTGGCCTCTATTTATAGTGCAAGAAGGGGACCGAAGGGCGCGGGCAGAGCTCGTCTTGGTCTTTGTCACAGCGAGCTACTGTCATGGGCAAAGGTATGGGACGGTGCTGTGTTCCCTGGCGAAGCTCAATGGCATGGTTACGCGGCGTGGGGCGGTGCGAGACAGTCGGAATACGTCGACACTCTGTGTAGGGGTCCCAACCTTTAATAAGGTAGATTCCTCCTGTGTTTACAATGCTAGTCCCTGGATCAATAACTAGCATCCACAGTTTAGATGTAATATCAAGAAACAAAGGTCATAATATAACTTTATAACCAGGAATAACATAAGTTTATTACATCAAACATAGCTCATATGGCTATTACATTACATTGCAGCGGAATAAATATAGTCATGGGTCCTTCATCTTCAAAGTGCCACAGGCAGATGTTGGTTGTAGACTTTGTAATCCTCAACAATCAATCTTCACTAAAATCAATCAAACCTGCAACATTACAAGTTACAGCCACAAGGGTCAATACATTGGAATTGTATTGGCAAGTGATACTATGGTATTATAGTGGAGTCTATCATCTATATGCATTTGGCTAAGTGGAGTTGAGGCTTGCATTGCTCAAAATAGATTTTTCTTATCATTTTGAAAATACAAAGTTTTTGCTTGACAAAATCATTTTTCTCAATCAAAGATTTCAAGATCCTTGTACCAAGCCATCTCTTCATCAATGATTGAAGAATTCAAACAACCCTTGTTCAAACCACAAGATTTTAATTTAGAAATTTGAATGATGAGATTCTTGATTGCTTCCATGTCTTGATGCTCAAATTGTCCTTTACCAGGGACATCGCTAAGTACTTAGATTTTACACTCTGCAGAGGTGGTGCACTTTCCCCACAAGACTTGGTTTCCCAAGACAAGATCTTTCAGAAGCTTTCCCTTAGACCAAAATGGACGCGTTCCAACCTATCAAACACTACCACCCACTGTCCATATGGCTAAGTTCTTGCAACCTATATGATCATGGCAGAGCCCATATTGCCAAGTGGTTGCACTTGAAGCTTCTCAACATTTGACATCTCAAATCTCTTTGTTTCCTGGGTGGCATTCCACAAGTGAGATACACAATCCAAGCCTATGGCATTGTGAACCACTCAACCATTATCCACCAAGCAAGCCCATTCCACCCAGGTGATTCTTTAACTTAGTTGTTTTATTAGACAAAATCACAGGTCCTTAGACTTAGAATATGTTTCCATAGTGTGAATATATATTCCACCCATGTTTTCTATTAGCTAGGCTAAGCTTGGTAGTAGTAGGAATTTCTAACTTATGAGAATCCTACTAAGGATTCATCTACTAGGTTTTCCTATAGCAAGATCTATACTTAGCAAAATCATGCAAGTTTTACTTAGCAAAATCACTAATGCATAATAAAAGTATTGGGGTAGAAAGTATGAAGCATCACTTGCCTTTTTGGTAGAGTATAGGTTCACTTCTTGATCTTTGCAACAATCACACTCTTCAAGTCACTACAAATCAATCAAGCAAGGCACAAACTCAATCTACCAATCAAGCAAAACAACACACATAAATAACAAAGTCAAAGAAATGCATGCAAGCATGCCAAGCTTTGTTTTGTTTGAAAAAAAGTGGTTCCTAGTGGGTCATAGTCATTTGGGTACATCTAATGGTCATTTCCTAAAGTGGCCAAGTCATTTGCAAAAGGTTTCACTTTAAAACCATTTTCAAAACAAAGTGTTATTTTATGTGGTGTAGAAATATTTTTACTAAGGCAGTAGCCCATAGGGTTCACCAAATGAGTTGCTATTGCAAAACTTGGTGTTTTGGTCAGTAGGTTTGGTCCAAACCATCTACTCAAGGTTTTCTTCCCATAAACATTTCCATACTAAAATCAATGAGTTTATTTGGCTAGAAAATGGCTAAGTTAAATAATTCAACTTAAATTTCACAAAAATCATTTTTAACACTATGGGTTGGTTCCTAGGGTCAGTAAGGTCACACAAATCCATTTTACAAAAGATTTAATCCTAAAAACAATTTTAAACATTTTTTATACTCTAAACAAGTACACAAATGTTTCTGTAAATTCAAACAAGATAACAGATACTATTTTCAAAACTAAGGCCATGGTTGGCTAGGGTTTGTTCTCCTGATTTCATTGATATAAAATTTGCCAAATTTGGACGTGTGGTTTGAAAGTTATAGGGTTTTCAAATTGCTACTTAAATCTGTTTTTCTAATTCTGTTTTAAAACAGATCCTGCCACGTGTCGCTGTCTCATTGGGCGATACCGCTTCAGCCGGATCACGCTGCGGTGCGTTGGATCTACTCCTATCGTGCGGTACAGATTGCTCGATACCGCTTCGCTCTTATTTTCTATCCTATCCACCGGATCCAGATCGGACGGCTCTCAGTGCCCCGACCATAAGCTGGCGGCGCTGGGCTCTGGCGCGCGGCGGCGGCGCTCTGCTAGCGGCGGAGCTGGCGATGCAGGAAGCGAGGGAGACGCTGGCAAGGCTTACCAAGCTCTCAGAGACCTGCTGATGCTCGAGGTGGGGTCGGCTACTCGAGGGGCGCAAGGGGTGGACGACAATCGCTCACCGGAGATGAGCTGAACTTCGGGCGATTCAGGAGGTCGTTGTGGGCGAGGATAGGAAGCGCCCTAAGACCAGTAGATGGTACCGTTAGGTTCGTAAGAAGGAGGCGAGTATGTGTGCATCATAGGGGGGTGAAGGGGGAGTCTGGTCTCACCAGTAGATGCCGCCGGAGTTGGAGAAGGAGGTGGTGGCGTGCTGATGTCGTCGGGGCGACGTCCTGGGGCGTGCGTGAGTGAGCTACCGTCACTGGGAGGTACGCCTGGTGCTGGCGAGCACGATTGTGTGCTCCCTGGGTAGTGGGGTTGTCGGGTTCAGCCGGAATTCGAGTAGGACCTCGCCGGAGTTGGTGAGGTTGCAGTGGTCAATTGGAGTAGCCCTGGGGCGGAGGGGAACTGGAACCAGAGGAGAAACGGAGAGGAGGGACTGGCGATTAAAGGGGCGTGGTCATTACATGGAATCAATGTCTCCTTTACGCGCAATCAATCGCCGGAGTAACTCACTGCAACGGACAGGGCGACGGAGTCCCGTTGAAGACGATGAACAGCGATGGGTGGGTCCTGCTTGTCAGTGAGTGAGAAAGGCTTCAGGTGGGCTCCAGTTGTCATACACTGCGTGGGTTAGTTTTGCGGTGAAAAACGGTTCATTTTGCTGAGAGAGGGAAGTGGGCTCGATTGGGCTGAGTTGGGCCAGATTTGTTGGGCTGTTCTATTTTTTTCTGTCTAATTCTTTTTCTTTTTCTATTTATATTTTCTGATTTGATTTTCAATCAACATTTCAAACATTCAAACCAATCAAACAATTCAAACTATTGTAAGGAGTTTTTGGTTCTGTTTATCATCATAATTCACATTCTAAAATAAAATATTTTTAAATCTTTTTAGGTTCCATTTATTAATTAAATAAATGGATCATTAGTTATTTAATAAAATAGGGTTTGTTTTAATTAATAAAATCTTCATTTAAAATCCAAATATTTTCAAAACCCAATCAGTAGGTTTTATTTGGAAATAAAGAATATTTGGAAAACTGTTTTTAAAATAAAATAATCCTTTTACTTTAGGGTCCATTAATAATTAAATAAAATGGGCCTTAGTTATTAAATCAAATAGAGTTTGATTTTATTAATAAAATCTTTATTGAAACCTAAATATTTTCAAAATCAAATTAGTAGGTTTAATTTGGGAAATATATAATATTGGGAAATTTGTTTTAAAACAAAATAACCTTTTATTTTAGTGTCCATTATTAATTAATATATTGGACTTCTTTATTAAAATAGGATTTGTTTCATTGAGATATTTATTTTGAAATCTAAAATAAAGCCAAAACACTTTAGTAGGTTTTAGAGAATAGTAAATACTTGGAAAATCTATTTAAAATAATTTAATAAGTTTTGAAGTTTTAATTAAATTGGTAAAACCTTTTATTTGAATAAAATTTGGATATTAATACCTTATTATTTTATTAAGCAATCCTTTATTATTTTTAAATAAACCTTTGCTATTTTATTTAAAATAAAATGTTTTAATTCAAAAGCTTGGCCAAGTTTTAATTTGGTTTTATAAAATAATCTTTATTTATAAATCCATCTTTTCTTTTGATTACCAAATCTTTTATTAAGAGATCCAAAATAGTATTTTAGATATTTTTATTTTCCTTTAATAAAAGTTTATCTTTTTAAATCTCTTTAGGATTTATTTGATTCAAATTGGTTTGAGGTTCCATTTGAATTCAAAAAGTTTCTTCTGGCTCTGAAAATCAAACAAAGTTTTATTTTATTCATTTATTTTCACATTACAAGATTTGGAAAATCTTGGGATGTGACAGGCTACCACCCTTAAAATAAATCTCGTCCCGAGATTTGGGGAGGCTGGGGTTACAAGCAAGTTCAAAAAGTTAGGGTACTACCACCCTTAAAAATTTTCAAACAAAAATTACATCTTGTCCTTCTTGGAATCCTGGGTAAAACTTCTCTAAGCAAACTTTTGCATGGTGTCCTTGGTTTCCATTCTTGACTCATGGGCCAAGGTTGAGATCCTTCATAGACTTGTTTAACTTGTTCTCCATCCTTTCTGGACAATTGTTTGCATAGTGGCCTAGTTCTTTGCATTTGAAACATGTGACAAGGCTGATATCTCTCATAGGCTTGTTTATCTTATACTTCATCTTTTCTGGACAGTAGTTTGCATAATGTCCTAACTCTTTGCAGTATTTGCACATCACTTGGCTAAAATCCTTCCTTATCTTGGGTTTCACTAGCTTTTGTTTGTCTTCTTGTCTCTTCTTCTTTTCTGGGCATTCACTGGCATAGTGTCCCATCTCTTTGCAATTGTAACATTGCCACAGGCTTATGTCTTTCTTCTTCTTTTTGGGTCTCTCCAAAGCTAGGAGTTCTTCCAGTTCATATTCTTCATAGGTGGAAGATCTTTCTCTCTTCTTGGGGTATTGATCCTCATGGTTCTTGGATGCATGATCCTTGTATCTAAAAACATTTCTAGCTTGGGTTCCTTCTAGAATAACATCCTTGCCATCCTTGTTGTCATTGGCTCTTGGGAGAAAGTTTTCTCTCATGTTGATCATTTGAGTAATGAGTCCTTGCAACAATTGGGATTGAAGTTTCAAAATCCTTTGTATGGCTGGGTCTAGTCCATTGTTGTTGGCTAAAAGCTGAGTTGTCTCTTGGCTCAACTGGTTTTGGGTTGCTATAAGTTCTCTCATGCTGTTCTCTTGGTTGTTGTTGGTGTCATCAACCTTGATGTTGGAGTCTCTTGGAGTAGTCATCTGTTTGGGTTGGGTAGGGATTAGGATAGGCAAGATATTTCTAAGGAATTATTTCTAATCACACACATCATAATTCACACAAACAGTGTTCAAGCAATCACAAACAAACATTTCACTCAAACAAGGTTCAATCACATATTTAGGCAACAAAATATTTTTGTTACACCACATAAGTTGGTGTGTTTTTGACTTAACTAAATCTGGTGGTTCATCTATATGGTTCACTTGTGATCTTTCCATCCTTCTTGGTTGCTTCTTCTTACATGAGATCATGGTTTCTTGAGATAACTCTTGGTTGCAACACTTCAAAGTTGTTGATGGCTTCTTCTTATTTTGCATTACCTCAGTCTCTAAATCTTGAGTAAGATTTCCTTGTTTCACTTGTGGTCCTTAGTAATTTCTAAGTTGGAAGTCCTTGGTGAACATGCTGAAGATGTTGAAGTCATTAGAGCTGAAGATGTTGAAGTCATTAGAGTTGAAGATGTTGAAGAAGTCCTTTGCACATGGTGTAGTCTTGAGTCATGGGGTAGGTTTTTCCATTAAGTTGAAAATAGAAGAGAAGTAGAGTTCAAACCAAAATGGTTTGAGGAAAGAGTTTACAAGTGTTTTTTTTTTGTAAATAAGTTTTTGAACAAATACAACTCCTATTTTTCTAAGGTTTTTTTGTCCAATCCTAGGGTTACAAATCCTACAGGCAACACAATGCTCTGATACCATCTGTAGGGGTCCCAACCTTTAATAAGGTAGATTCCTCCTGTGTTTACAATGCTAGTCCCTGGATCAATAGCTAGCATCCACAGTATAGATGTAATATCAAGAAACAAAGGTCATAATATAACTTTATAACCAGGAATAACATAAGTTTATTACATCAAACATAGCTCATATGGCTATTACATTACATTGCAGCGGAATAAATATAGTCATGGGTCCTTCATCTTCAAAGTGCCACAGGCAGATGTTGGTTGTAGACTTTGTAATCCTAAACAATCAATCTTCACTAAAATCAATCAAACCTGCAACATTACAAGTTACAGCCACAAGGGTCAATACATTGGAATTGTATTGGCAAGTGATACTATGGTAGTATAGTGGAGTCTATCATCTATATGCATTTGGCTAAGTGGAGTTGAGGCTTGCATTGCTCAAAATAGATTTTTCTTATCATTTTGAAAATACAAAGTTTTTGCTTGACAAAATCATTTTTCTCAATCAAAGATTTCAAGATCCTTGTACCAAGCCATCTCTTCATCAATGATTGAAGAATTCAAACAACCCTTGTTCAAACCACAAGATTTTAATTTAGAAATTTGAATGATGAGATTCTTGATTGCTTCCATGTCTTGATGCTCAAATTGTCCTTTACCAGGGACATGGCTAAGTACTTAGATTTTTACACTCTGCAGAGGTGGTGCACTTTCCCCACAAGACTTGGTTTCCCAAGACAAGATCTTTCAGAAGCTTTCCCTTAGACCAAAATGGACGCGTTCCAACCTATCAAACACTACCACCCACTGTCCATATGGCTAAGTTCTTGCAACCTATATGATCATGGCAGAGCCCATATTGCCAAGTGGTTGCACTTGAAGCTTCTCAACATTTGACATCTCAAATCTCTTTGTTTCCTGGGTGGCATTCCACAAGTGAGATACACAATCCAAGCCTATGGCATTGTGAACCACTCAACCATTCTCCACCAAGCAAGCCCATTCCACCCAGGTGATTCTTTAACTTAGTTGTTTTATTAGACAAAATCACAGGTCCTTAGACTTAGAATATGTTTCCATAGTGTGAATATATATTCCACCCATGTTTTCTATTAGCTAGGCTAAGCTTGGTAGTAGTAGGAATTTCTAACTTATGAGAATCCTACTAAGGATTCATCTACTAGGTTTTCCTATAGCAAGATCTATACTTAGCAAAATCATGCAAGTTTTACTTAGCAAAATCACTAATGCATAATAAAAGTATTGGGGTAGAAAGTATGAAGCATCACTTGCCTTTTTGGTAGAGTATAGGTTCACTTCTTGATCTTTGCAACAATCACACTCTTCAAGTCACTACAAATCAATCAAGCAAGGCACAAACTCAATCTACCAATCAAGCAAAACAACACACATAAATAACAAAGTCAAAGAAATGCATGCAAGCATGCCAAGCTTTGTTTTGTTTGAAAAAAAGTGGTTCCTAGTGGGTCATAGTCATTTGGGTACATCTAATGGTCATTTCCTAAAGTGGCCAAGTCATTTGCAAAAGGTTTCACTTTAAAACCATTTTCAAAACAAAGTGTTATTTTATGTGGTGTAGAAATATTTTTACTAAGGCAGTAGCCCATAGGGTTCACCAAATGAGTTGCTATTGCAAAACTTGGTGTTTTGGTCAGTAGGTTTGGTCCAAACCATCTACTCATGGTTTTCTTCCCATAAACATTTCCATACTAAAATCAATGAGTTTATTTGGCTAGAAAATGGCTAAGTTAAATAATTCAACTTAAATTTCACAAAAATCATTTTTAACACTATGGGTTGGTTCCTAGGGTCAGTAAGGTCACACAAATCCATTTTACAAAAGATTTAATCCTAAAAACAATTTTAAACAATTTTTATACTCTAAACAAGTACACAAATGTTTCTGTAAATTCAAACAAGATAACAGATACTATTTTCAAAACTAAGGCCATGGTTGGCTAGGGTTTGTTCTCCTGATTTCATTGATATAAAATTTGCCAAATTTGGACGTGTGGTTTGAAAGTTATAGGGTTTTCAAATTGCTACTTAAATCTGTTTTTCTAATTCTGTTTTAAAACAGATCCTGCCACGTGTCGCTGTCTCATTGGGCGATACCGCTTCAGCCGGATCACGCTGCGGTGCGTTGGATCTACTCCTATCGTGCGGTACAGATTGCTCGATACCGCTTCGCTCTTATTTTCTATCCTATCCACCGGATCCAGATCGGACGGCTCTCAGTGCCCCGACCATAAGCTGGCGGCGCTGGGCTCTGGCGCGCGGCGGCGGCGCTCTGCTAGCAGCGGAGCTGGCGATGCAGGAAGCGATGGAGACGCTGGCAAGGCTTACCAAGCTCGCAGAGACCTGCTGATGCTCGAGGTGGGGTCGGCTACTCGAGGGGCGCAAGGGGTGGACGACAATCGCTCACCGGAGATGAGCTGAACTTCGGGCGATTCAGGAGGTCGTTGTGGGCGAGGATAGGAAGCGCCCTAAGACCAGTAGATGGTACCGTTAGGTTCGTAAGAAGGAGGCGAGTATGTGTGCATCATAGGGGGGTGAAGGGGGAGTCTGGTCTCACCAGTAGATGCCGCCGGAGTTGGAGAAGGAGGTGGTGGCGTGCTGATGTCGTCGGGGCGACGTCCTGGGGCGTGCGTGAGTGAGCTACCGTCACTGGGAGGTACGCCTGGTGCTGGCGAGCACGATTGTGTGCTCCCTGGGTAGTGGGGTTGTCGGGTTCAGCCGGAATTCGAGTAGGACCTCGCCGGAGTTGGTGAGGTTGCAGTGGTCAATTGGAGTAGCCCTGGGGCGGAGGGGAACTGGAACCAGAGGAGAAACGGAGAGGAGGGACTGGCGATTAAAGGGGCGTGGTCATTACATGGAATCAATGTCTCCTTTACGCGCAATCAATCGCCGGAGTAACTCACTGCAACGGACAGGGCGACGGAGTCCCGTTGAAGACGATGAACAGCGATGGGTGGGTCCTGCTTGTCAGTGAGTGAGAAAGGCTTCAGGTGGGCTCCAGTTGTCATACACTGCGTGGGTTAGTTTTGCGGTGAAAAACGGTTCATTTTGCTGAGAGAGGGAAGTGGGCTCGATTGGGCTGAGTTGGGCCAGATTTGTTGGGCTGTTCTATTTTTTTCTGTCTAATTCTTTTTCTTTTTCTATTTATATTTTCTGATTTGATTTTCAATCAACATTTCAAACATTCAAACCAATCAAACAATTCAAACTATTGTAAGGAGTTTTTGGTTCTGTTTATCATCATAATTCACATTCTAAAATAAAATATTTTTAAATCTTTTTAGGTTCCATTTATTAATTAAATAAATGGATCATTAGTTATTTAATAAAATAGGGTTTGTTTTAATTAATAAAATCTTCATTTAAAATCCAAATATTTTCAAAACCCAATCAGTAGGTTTTATTTGGAAATAAAGAATATTTGGAAAACTGGTTTTAAAATAAAATAATCCTTTTACTTTAGGGTCCATTAATAATTAAATAAAATGGGCCTTAGTTATTAAATCAAATAGAGTTTGATTTTATTAATAAAATCTTTATTGAAACCTAAATATTTTCAAAATCAAATTAGTAGGTTTAATTTGGGAAATATATAATATTGGGAAATTTGTTTTAAAACAAAATAACCTTTTATTTTAGTGTCCATTATTAATTAATATATTGGACTTCTTTATTAAAATAGGATTTGTTTCATTGAGATATTTATTTTGAAATCTAAAATAAAGCCAAAACACTTTAGTAGGTTTTAGAGAATAGTAAATACTTGGAAAATCTATTTAAAATAATTTAATAAGTTTTGAAGTTTTAATTAAATTGGTAAAACCTTTTATTTGAATAAAATTTGGATATTAATTCCTTATTATTTTATTAAGCAATCCTTTATTATTTTTAAATAAACCTTTGCTATTTTATTTAAAATAAAATGTTTTAATTCAAAAGCTTGGCCAAGTTTTAATTTGGTTTTATAAAATAATCTTTATTTATAAATCCATCTTTTCTTTTGATTACCAAATCTTTTATTAAGAGATCCAAAATAGTATTTTAGATATTTTTATTTTCCTTTAATAAAAGTTTATCTTTTTAAATCTCTTTAGGATTTATTTGATTCAAATTGGTTTGAGGTTCCATTTGAATTCAAAAAGTTTCTTCTGGCTCTAAAAATCAAACAAATTTTTATTTTATTCATTTATTTTCACATTACAAGATTTGAAAAATCTTGGGATGTGACACTCTGGGCGGGTCCGACAGAAGTTTTAATGGCGCACAGGTGATACGGGTCGCACGATGGCGAGCGGGCATGTCAGGGGTGTTCCTAGGGTGGTGGCGATCCTTTAAAATGAGTTGCATCAATTTGTACTATGCTCGTGTATGTTCTTTTAAAAGTACTTGCATCAATTTATATTGTGTGTGTATGCAAGAATTGCTACCAATCGCCAATCTCGCTAGCAGCCTAGCACGCAGAGAACGGGAGGCTCCCAAACTTGATTACCTGAACTACTAATTACGCACCGGTCGGAGGAGACAAGGCGCTGCTAGACGTCATGGCTCCAGTGGGAAAGAATGGACGCGGCAGGAGAGGGAGAGGAGCGGCAGCAACCACCGCACGATCTGCTCCGACAGCCACCGGTCACGACAAGATTGCTAAAATTTCCTCATCTTGTATTTCTTTGTTGAAGATTACTTGATCATTGTCTCATGTATTGGACATTACTATTGTAACAGGAACACCTACGGAAAGTACACAAACTCCGTGCAGCAACGCTTCACAAGCAGCAGAGAACTCAGCTGTTAGTTCACCTCGTGCACATCCGGAGTCCTCGCAAGGTATTGATACCGGTGGTGCTGATGTTGAGGTGGCAGTAGACCAAGCTGTAGCTAGTAAGGGATCAAATAAGAGAAATCTAAAATCTGATGTGTGGGATGATTTTACAAAAGAATTCTTGAAAGGTAAGTGGAGAGCTGTATGTAATTGGTGTCATCATGATATTCCTATGTATTATCCATATAATATTTGCTGAAATGATGTCGAAAATTTCTATTATATCGTAGTTATGTTGAATGTTATTATGATTATTGTATATAGTGTGTAAACAAATGGATATCCATGGATACATGGATATCCGGCGGGTTTGGATCTGGAGCGACATCCACGCCCATGGATATCTTTGTAGGCGGGCTAGAGTGAGTTTCATGGATTTGGATTTGGATTTGGTTTTGCTATATCCGTCCAAACCCGCTCCATTGCCATCCTTAGTCCCAGACAAGGTTGGCGAGGCTAGATAAGCTTCTAGCTTGCTGGCGACATTGGGGTGGCAAGTGTGCTCTCGGCATGCTTGCCATTGATGGCATGGTCGGTTTTGCAGTGAGCTAGAGGGGTTAAACAAGTTAGATGATCCACTAAGGTGTAGTGTGAGCTAGATAGGGAATAAATTAGGCCAAAATTACTGCTCACTATAGTGTTTAATGTTTGTTGGTTTGGTGTTTGCAAGGTGTATATGAAATGGCCGAAAGAGATTCAAATATGAATTTTTGATTCAAACTTTGTGGGTGTACTAGGTACATACTAAGTAGTCTCTGGTTAGTTGGAAAGGTCAAGGGGAATTGGTTTGGTTGGGTTTTGAAAAGGGGTGATCTTCACATATGTTATAGATTCAATTTTTAATTATCATTTGAATTGGATAAACATGATCAATATTTTTGGGATGTTACATTTCTGTTATCGGATCATGGTTATGGCTGCTGTTACTGCAATCTGATATGCAGATGCCATGCACCTTGCCTCTCCTGATGGCATTTCTCCCTTAAGTCCTAACTTCTTGGGTAGCATGATCATGACACGGTATTTAGCTAATACCTGCCCATCATAGTAACCGTAAATCTTGACCAAAAGTCTTGATTCACAATCCAAACTCCATAGAAGTTGTCGGAGATTATCTGCCCAATCCCCTCTGTAGTCATTTAACGTCTTGTTCATCACTTGAACATTCCTGGGTGGATATTGAGGTGCCATGAAGAACTGTAGGTAAGAAATTATCATCAGTCACATAGAGTTAAAACTCTTGGCAATGATCAGAATTGCAATCCTACTAAAGAATTATCGCACTAGCAACATGACAGGACTATTCTCACTTGAATATCCATCATATCACTAGAGAACTCTTTATTATTGTAGATCTGTTTCCTACAGGTTCTACCCATTTACTAGGTTTCCAACCTAAGGTCAAAGCATATGCTATAATACAAACTACATTGACCTAGCATACCACCGCATGATGTAGTATACTATAGTCGTGGGCATAACACTAATGAAACCCCGTTCACTAGTATTACATCCCTCAGAGTGGTACAACAAAAACACAGCGGGTCCAATACATAGCTAAAGGTTACAACTCGACTCTATACATAAGATCCAAAGAACAATCTAGGTTAAAGAGAGAGAAAGAAACTTCTTCCAAAGAAGAATCGACAATGAATAACTCGTAACTAATATGCTGATAAGGTTAGCACCAAACTATTTGGCTCGTATTGCTGCTAATGCAACAGTCTACAGAAGTAGGTTCTATGGCTAGAAATTAATTTTCTATCTAATCCGTAATTTGTATTCATTTGAGTTGATGTATATGTTGGCTTTCTTGACTTCATTGAAGACTTGAGCTTTTGATGATGACTCCTAGAGCATAACTTAATATAGACGTCGTCTGTATTGGCTTCAGAATCTAACAAGGGTTAAGAAGATACGTTGTGTACGAGCGTACTCAGCAAGTTCACTAGAAAAGGAGTGTTTGATGCACTATATCTACAGCCACAGACCATAGGTCATAGGAAATGCAGGTTTTCGTAAACATTTCTTTAAAGGTTGGTTTTATTGAAAAGCTATATTCGTGAACCTTCACGGGTTTACCAAAAATTTCATAGAGATCCTTTCCCGCAGCGTTCCCAGCTCCTTCCCGGAACAGGGAGTAACAAGTTACAGTTCTTACACTCTGCAGAGGTGCGTTACTTTATCCATGAGAGATCAACTCTTTGCTGCACAACCGAGCAGCTTATTCCCGTCCACAATTCCTTGATGTGGGGCCCTGAAGATGATCCAAGCCAATCACTGCCCCCTTCGTGACCTTGCATGCCTCCTTGGTGTACATCATGCCCACCCATTGAATTACGACAATGGTTTGTACAGACCGTTAGATGCCAGAACTATCGTGGGACGATGAGGGTTACCACCCATGTGCTACATATCCTCTACGAATTACCACTTAAAATGCACGCTACGAGGATAATAGCCACGACCTGCACATCCGGCTACATGCGAGAGGAAGAAGATACAGCTGACTTCTCCGTCCCATTCCAAATCTCATGGTTAACGCGTGATATACGGCGCAAGAATCACTGGCGACACTAGTTGTTAAGTCCTAGATAATATGTTCCTTTACCACCAGAACTTTCATAGTAGGTTATTACCTCATGGTAAATAACCTATAATCATATTATTATGAAAATAGTGTTTTCTGACCTTTTTGAAATGCAGGTGATGACAACACTGGATTTGCAAAATACTTTACTGAAAATAATCAAATGACATGAGAAAGTGTGAACTTTCCTGTTGTGATTGCAAGATTATGCACTCATGGTCTTCGAGACAATATAAGATCCAATATCTGAAATCAACATCATTGGTCCAGTGATGTCACATCCCAAGATTTTCCAAATCTTGTAATGTGAAAATAAATGAATAAAATAAAACTTTGTTGATTTTCAGGGCCAGAAGAAACTTTTGAATTTAAATGGAACCTCAAACCCATTTGAATTAAATAAAATCCTAAAGGAAGTTAATGAGTTAAACATTTAATTAAAGGAAATTAAAAATGTTTTGGAATTACTATTTTGGAATCTTTTAATAAAAGATTTTGTTTTCAAATGAAAAGGTGGATTTATAAATAAAGATTATTTTATAAAACCAAACTAAAACCTTGGCCAAGCTTTGGAAATTAAAACATTTATTTTAAATAAAAACAGTAAAGGTTTATTTAAATAAAATAATAAGGAGTTAATATCCAAACTTTATTTAAATAAAAGGTTTTACCAATTTAATTGAAACATCAAAACTTATTAAAAACTATTTAAAATAAGTTTTCTAAATGTTTGACATTCTCAAATAAAACTTACTAAAGTGTTTTGGTTTTATTTTAGATTTTAAAATAAATATTCTCAATAGAACAAACCCTAGTTGATTTAATAATGAAAGTCTATTTTATTTTAATAATAATGGACTCTAAAATAAAATGTTATTTTGTTTTAAAACAAGTTTCCAAGTATTTAATATTTCCAAATAAAACCTACTGATTTGGTTTTGAAAATATTTAGGTTTCAAATAAAGATTTTATTAATAAAATCAAACCCTATTTGATTTAATAACTAAGGCCCATTTTATTTAACTAATATTGGACCCTTTAGCAAAAATGTTATTTTGTTTTAAACAATCTCCAAGTATTCTTTATTTCCAAATGATACCTACTGGTTTGGTTTGGGAAAATATTTTGGAATTTAAATGGAGATTTATTAAATAAATCATATCATATTTGATTAAATAACTATGATCTATTTTATATTAAATAGATCCTAAAAGGAATGAAAATATTATTTTATTTTGGAGTGTTGGATTATGTTGATGAACAGAACCAAAAACACAATGCAAAGTTTAATGACTGTTTGAATTGTTTGAAATATTTGAATGCTTGAATAATTGTTGAAATAACAAATCAGGAAATAGAAATAGAAAAAGGAAAAAGAATTAGACAGAAAAAAATAGAACAGCCCACCAATCTGGCCCAACTAACCCAGCAGCAGCCCACCTAGCCCACCTGCTCTCCTCCCTGAAGCATTCTTTTCTCACTCAGAAACTTAACCGCGCAGAGAATGACTACTGTCCCCCACCTCCACTCCCTTTCTTTCACTGCCAAGCGGACCCACCCTTCTCTGTTCATCGTCTTCAACCGGACTCCGTCGCCCTGACCGTTGCAGTGAGTTACTCCGGCGATTGATTGCACGTGAAGGAGGCCTTGATTTCTCGTAATAACCACGCCCCTTTAAACGTCGGTCACTCCTCTCCGTTTCCCCTCTGTTTCCTCCCCCGAGCACGCCTCCAGTCCATCGCAATTTGTCCTCGAACAGCTCTGTCTCCGACGAGCTTCCACCGACGAATACGGCTGAGCCACACCACCTCCTGCCTCCCCGAACACACGAGAACGCTCACCGCACCCTGGCGCATCTTACCGTGCCAATCATTCATCCGCGGGCGCCCAGAGCGTCGACTTCGACAACATCTGACCGCGCCGCCGTCTGTCTCGCCTCCGACGAGCTCCTCCGGTAATTCCAGACCACCCCGACCCTTTCCGTTCCCGCACACATCTTTGACATGGTCTTGCGCAGCTAACCCCGTCCTCCGTTTGTCTTCCCGTGGACCACAGCATCGTCCTCGACCTCGACCGCACGCGACCGTCGCCAGAACCAACTCCGGCGAGAAATCCTGCCCGTCCCCGTGCGCCCCTTGCCACGACGACCACACGAACAACATCACCTCATCCTCGCGACTTCGGTGAGCTTGCTCCCTCACTGTTTCGTTTCCTGCCTCGCCAGCGCCGCCGCCAACTGACCGCTCCGCCGCTCGCCGGTAACATCCCGCCGCCAGTTCTTGGCCAGGCAGTAGCAGCCGTCCGATACCGATCCGAGGCACACGATTGAATGACTTATCGAAGGGGTATCGAGCAACCAGTGCCGCACGATCCACTTTAGATCTAACGTTCCACAGAGCCGATCCGGCCGAACCGGTATCGACCAATGAAACAGCGCCGCGTGTCACCTATTTGGTTTAAAACAGAATTTGAAAACAGAAACTTTTGCAAACTTCAAACCCTTATATCTTTGGATCCACACGTCCAAATTTGACAAATTTTATATCATTGGATTCAGGAGAACAAGCCCTAGCCAACCATGCCCTTAGTTTGACAAATAGTATCTGTTAGCTTGTTTGAATTTGCAGAAACATTTGTGTACTTGTTTAGATTAGAAAAATTGTTTAAAAATGATTTTTGGATTAAAACCTTTGCAAAATGGTTTGTTGTGATCTTACTGACCCTAGGAACCAACCCTTGGTGTTAGAAATGATTTTTGTAAGATTTAGGTTAGATTACTTGACTTAGTCATTTTCTAGCCAAATAAAAAGAATGGTTTTTGTTATAAAAATGTTTATGAAAATAAAACTTTAAGGAAATGTTTTGGACCAAACCTACTGACCTAAAAACACCAAGCCTTGCAATAGCAACTCATTTGGTGAACAACTTAATAGTTTTGCCTTGATAAAAACATTTTTCACCACATGAAATGATAAATGGATTTAAAATAATTTTTGGACAAAACCCTCTTGCTAATGACTTTGCCACTTTGGTAAATGATCAATTTGGATCTTACAAAGTTTAGAAACCCAATATAAGCCCTCCTTGCAAAAATAAAACTATCTTGTGCATGCTCCCATGCATGACTTAGATTCCATTACTTTGTGTGTGTGAAGAATTGTTTGTTTGACTTTGGTTTGGAATGTGAATTGAATTTGTGTTTGCTTGATTGATTTGTAGTGAAGTGTGAGACTAGAAAGATCAAGAAGTGAACCTATACTCTACCAAAAAGGCAAGTGATGCTTCATACTTTCTATCCCAATACTTTCACTATGCATTAGTGATTTTGCTAAGTAAACCTGCATGGATTTTGCTAAGTATAGATCTTGCTATAGGAAAACCTAGTAGATGAATCCTTAGTAGGATTTCCTAAGTTAAGTTTCCTATTACTACCAAGCTTAGCCTAGCTAATAGAAAACATGGGTGGAATATATATTCACACTATGGAAAAATATTCTAAGTCTGAGGACTTAGGTTTTGTTTAATAAAACAACTAAGTTAATGAATCACCTGGGTGGAAATGGAAGGACTGGGTTATGTTGAGTGGTTACACAAGACCATGGACCTGGCTTGTGTATCTCACTTGTGGATGGCCACCCAGGAAACAAAGAGATTTGAGATGTCAAATGTTGAGAAGCTTCAAGTGCAACCACTTGGCAATATGGGCTCTGCCATGATCATATAGGTTGCAAGAACTTAGCCAAATGGACAGTGGGTGGTAGTGTTTGATAGGTTGGAGCGCGTCCATTTTGGTCTAAGGGAAGGCTTCTGAAAGATCTTGTCTTGGGAAACCAAGTCTTGTGGGGAAAGTGCACCACCTCTGCAGAGTGTAAAAATCTAAGTACTTAGCCATGTCCCTGGTAAAGGACAATTTGAGCATCAAGACATGGAAGCAATCAAGAATCTCATCATTCAAATTTCTAAGTTAAAATCTTGTGGTTTGAACAAGGGATTGTTTGAATTCTTCAATCATTGATGGAGAGATGGCTTGGTACAAGGATCTTGAAATCTTTGATTGAGAAAAATGATTTTGTCAAGCAAAAACTTAGTATTTTCAAAATGATAAGAAAAATCTATTTTGAGCAATGCAAGCCTCAACTCCACTTAGCCAAATGCATATAGATGATAGACTCCACTATACAAATATAGTATCACTTGCCAATACAATTCCAATGTATTGACCCTTGTGGCTGTAACTTGTAATGTTGCAGGTTTGATTGATTTTAGTGAAGATTGATTGTTTAGGATTACAAAGTCTACAACCAACATCTGCCTGTGGCACTTTGAAGATGAAGGACCCATGACTATATTTATTCCGCTGCAATGTAATGTAATAGCCATATGAGCTATGTTTGATGTAATAAAATTATGTTATTCCTGGTTATAAAGTTATTTTATGACCTTTGTTTCTTGATATTACATCTTAACTGTGGATGCTAGCTATTGATCCAGGGACTAGCATTGTAAACACAGGAGGACTCTACCTTATTAGGTTGGGACCCCTACAGATGGTATCAGAGCATTGTGTTGCCTGTAGGATTTGTGAACCCTAGGATTGGACAAAAACCCTTAGAAAAATAGGAGTTGTATTTTGTTCCAAAAACTTATTTACAAAAACACTTGTAAACTCTTTCCTCAACCATTTTTGGTTTTAACTCTACACCTCTTCTACTTCAACTTGATGGAAAAGCCTACCTCATGACCAAAGACTACACCAGGTGCAAAGGATTTCTTCAACTCTAATGACTTCAACATCTTCAGCATATTCCCCCAAGGACTTCCAACTTGGATACCACTAAGGAACTACAAGTGAAACAAGGAAATCTTGCTTAAGATTTAGAGACTGAGGGAATGCAAAATAAGAAGAAGCCATCAACAACTTTGAAGTATTGTGACCAAGAGTTTTTCTCAAGGAAACCATGATCCCAAGTAAGAGGAAGAAACCAAGAAAGAAGGAAGATCACAAGTGAACCATATAGATGGACCACCATAATTTAGTTAAGTCAAACACCCCAACCTAAGTGGTGTAACAAAAATATTTTGTTGCCTAAAAATGTGCTTGAACTTTGTTGTTTGAGTGAAATGTTTGGTTTGTGATTACATGCACATTGCTTGTGTGAATTGTGATGTGTGTGATTAGAATTGATTCCTTAGAGATATCTTGCCTATTCTAATCTCCCATCAAAACCCAAACAGATGACTACTCCAAGAAACTCCAACATCAAGGTTGATGACAACCAAGAGGACAACATGAGAGATATTATAGCAACCCAAAACCAGTTGAGCCAAGAAACAACTCAGCTTTTAGCCAACAACAATGGACTATACCCAGCCATACAACGGATTTTGAAACTTCAATCCCAATTGTTGCAAGGATTGGTTACTCAAATGATCAACATGAGAGAAAACTTTTCCCAAAGGGCTAATGACAACAAGGATGACAATGATGCTATTCTAGAAGGAACCCAAGCCAACAATAGTTTTAGAGACAAAGATCATGCATCCAAGGAACATGAAGATCAATGCCTCAAGAAGAGAGAAAGATCTCCCACCTATGAAGAACATGAACTAGAAGAACTCCTAGCTTTGGAGAGACCCAAGAAGAAGAAGAAATGCCCCAATCCTAACCAGAAGAATATTACTCAAGTGCAATGTTACAATTGCAAAGAGATGGGACATTATGCCAATGAATGCCCAGAGAAGAAGAAGAACCAAAGAAACAAACAAGAGGCAATGATACCAAAGGAAAAGAAAGATATCAGCCAAGTGATGTGTTTCAAATGTAAGGAACTAGGCCACTATGCAAGCAATTGTCCAGAAAAGATGAAGCATAAGATAAACCAGCCTATGAGGGATCTCAGCCTTGTCACAAGTTTCAAATGCAAGGAACTAGTCCACTATGCAAACAATTGTCCAGAAAGGATGGAGAACAAGTTAAACAAGTCTATGAAGGATCTCAACCTTGGCTCATGAGTCAAGAATGGAAACCAAGGACACAATGCAAAAGTTTGCTTAGAGAAGTTTCCCAGGATCCCAAGAAGGACAATGTGTAACTTTTGTTTGAAAATTTTTAAGGGTGGTAGTACCCTAGTTGTCTTGAACCTGCTTGTAACCCCAGCCTTCCCAAATCTTGGGACGAGATTTATTTTAAGGGTGGTAGCCTGTCACATCCCAAGATTTTCCAAATCTTGTAATGTGAAAATAAATGAATAAAATAAAACTTTGTTGATTTTCAGGGCCAGAAGAAACTTTTGAATTTAAATGGAACCTCAAACCCATTTGAATTAAATAAAATCCTAAAGGAAGTTAATGAGTTAAACATTTAATTAAAGGAAATTAAAAATGTTTTGGAATTACTATTTTGGAATCTTTTAATAAAAGATTTTGTTTTCAAATGAAAAGGTGGATTTATAAATAAAGATTATTTTATAAAACCAAACTAAAACCTTGGCCAAGCTTTGGAAATTAAAACATTTATTTTAAATAAAAACAGTAAAGGTTTATTTAAATAAAATAATAAGGAGTTAATATCCAAACTTTATTTAAATAAAAGGTTTTACCAATTTAATTGAAACATCAAAACTTATTAAAAACTATTTAAAATAAGTTTTCTAAATGTTTGACATTCTCAAATAAAACTTACTAAAGTGTTTTGGTTTTATTTTAGATTTTAAAATAAATATTCTCAATAGAACAAACCCTAGTTGATTTAATAATGAAAGTCTATTTTATTTTAATAATAATGGACTCTAAAATAAAATGTTATTTTGTTTTAAAACAAGTTTCCAAGTATTTAATATTTCCAAATAAAACCTACTGATTTGGTTTTGAAAATATTTAGGTTTCAAATAAAGATTTTATTAATAAAATCAAACCCTATTTGATTTAATAACTAAGGCCCATTTTATTTAACTAATATTGGACCCTTTAGCAAAAATGTTATTTTGTTTTAAACAATCTCCAAGTATTCTTTATTTCCAAATGATACCTACTGGTTTGGTTTGGGAAAATATTTTGGAATTTAAATGGAGATTTATTAAATAAATCATATCATATTTGATTAAATAACTATGATCTATTTTATATTAAATAGATCCTAAAAGGAATGAAAATATTATTTTATTTTGGAGTGTTGGATTATGTTGATGAACAGAACCAAAAACACAATGCAAAGTTTAATGACTGTTTGAATTGTTTGAAATATTTGAATGCTTGAATAATTGTTGAAATAACAAATCAGGAAATAGAAATAGAAAAAGGAAAAAGAATTAGACAGAAAAAAATAGAACAGCCCACCAATCTGGCCCAACTAACCCAGCAGCAGCCCACCTAGCCCACCTGCTCTCCTCCCTGAAGCATTCTTTTCTCACTCAGAAACTTAACC
Organism: Avena sativa; assembly: GCA_916181665.1. Classification (NCBI taxonomy): domain Eukaryota; kingdom Viridiplantae; phylum Streptophyta; class Magnoliopsida; order Poales; family Poaceae; genus Avena; species Avena sativa. The sequence goes on along the minus strand of OV702284.1, from coordinate 259,584,786 downwards.
GCGCAGAGAATGACTACTGTCCCCCACCTCCACTCCCTTTCTTTCACTGCCAAGCGGACCCACCCTTCTCTGTTCATCGTCTTCAACCGGACTCCGTCGCCCTGACCGTTGCAGTGAGTTACTCCGGCGATTGATTGCACGTGAAGGAGGCCTTGATTTCTCGTAATAACCACGCCCCTTTAAACGTCAGTCACTCCTCTCCGTTTCCCCTCTGTTTCCTCCCCCGAGCACGCCTCTAGTCCATCGCAATTTGTCCTCGAACAGCTCTGTCTCCGACGAGCTTCCACCGACGAATACGGCTGAGCCACACCACCTCCTGCCTCCCCGAACACACGAGAACGCTCACCGCACCCTGGCGCATCTTACCGTGCCAATCATTCATCCGCGGGCGCCCAGAGCGTCGACTTCGACAACATCTGACCGCGCCGCCGTCTGTCTCGCCTCCGACGAGCTCCTCCGGTAATTCCAGACCACCCCGACCCTTTCCGTTCCCGCACACATCTTTGACATGGTCTTGCGCAGCTAACCCCGTCCTCCGTTTGTCTTCCCGTGGACCACAGCATCGTCCTCGACCTCGACCGCACGCGACCGTCGCCAGAACCAACTCCGGCGAGAAATCCTGCCCGTCCCCGTGCGCCCCTTGCCACGACGACCACACGAACAGCATCACCTCATCCTCGCGACTTCGGTGAGCTTGCTCCCTCACTGTTTCGTTTCCTGCCTCGCCAGCGCCGCCGCCAACTGACCGCTCCGCCGCTCGCCGGTAACATCCCGCCGCCAGTTCTTGGCCAGGCAGTAGCAGCCGTCCGATACCGATCCGAGGCACACGATTGAATGACTTATCGAAGGGGTATCGAGCAACCAGTGCCGCACGATCCACTTTAGATCTAACGTTCCACAGAGCCGATCCGGCCGAACCGGTATCGACCAATGAAACAGCGCCGCGTGTCACCTATTTGGTTTAAAACAGAATTTGAAAACAGAAACTTTTGCAAACTTCAAACCCTTATATCTTTGGATCCACACGTCCAAATTTGACAAATTTTATATCATTGGATTCAGGAGAACAAGCCCTAGCCAACCATGCCCTTAGTTTGACAAATAGTATCTGTTAGCTTGTTTGAATTTGCAGAAACATTTGTGTACTTGTTTAGATTAGAAAAATTGTTTAAAAATGATTTTTGGATTAAAACCTTTGCAAAATGGTTTGTTGTGATCTTACTGACCCTAGGAACCAACCCTTGGTGTTAGAAATGATTTTTGTAAGATTTAGGTTAGATTACTTGACTTAGTCATTTTCTAGCCAAATAAAAAGAATGGTTTTTGTTATAAAAATGTTTATGAAAATAAAACTTTAAGGAAATGTTTTGGACCAAACCTATTGACCTAAAAACACCAAGCCTTGCAATAGCAACTCATTTGGTGAACAACTTAATAGTTTTGCCTTGATAAAAACATTTTTCACCACATGAAATGATAAATGGATTTAAAATAATTTTTGGACAAAACCCTCTTGCTAATGACTTTGCCACTTTGGTAAATGATCAATTTGGATCTTACAAAGTTTAGAAACCCAATATAAGCCCTCCTTGCAAAAATAAAACTATCTTGTGCATGCTCCCATGCATGACTTAGATTCCATTACTTTGTGTGTGTGAAGAATTGTTTGTTTGACTTTGGTTTGGAATGTGAATTGAATTTGTGTTTGCTTGATTGATTTGTAGTGAAGTGTGAGACTAGAAAGATCAAGAAGTGAACCTATACTCTACCAAAAAGGCAAGTGATGCTTCATACTTTCTATCCCAATACTTTCACTATGCATTAGTGATTTTGCTAAGTAAACCTGCATGGATTTTGCTAAGTATAGATCTTGCTATAGGAAAACCTAGTAGATGAATCCTTAGTAGGATTTCCTAAGTTAAGTTTCCTATTACTACAAAGCTTAGCCTAGCTAATAGAAAACATGGGTGGAATATATATTCACACTATGGAAAAATATTCTAAGTCTGAGGACTTAGGTTTTGTTTAATAAAACAACTAAGTTAATGAATCACCTGGGTGGAAATGGAAGGACTGGGTTATGTTGAGTGGTTACACAAGACCATGGACCTGGCTTGTGTATCTCACTTGTGGATGGCCACCCAGGAAACAAAGAGATTTGAGATGTCAAATGTTGAGAAGCTTCAAGTGCAACCACTTGGCAATATGGGCTCTGCCATGATCATATAGGTTGCAAGAACTTAGCCAAATGGACAGTGGGTGGTAGTGTTTGATAGGTTGGAGCGCGTCCATTTTGGTCTAAGGGAAGGCTTCTGAAAGATCTTGTCTTGGGAAACCAAGTCTTGTGGGGAAAGTGCACCACCTCTGCAGAGTGTAAAAATCTAAGTACTTAGCCATGTCCCTGGTAAAGGACAATTTGAGCATCAAGACATGGAAGCAATCAAGAATCTCATCATTCAAATTTCTAAGTTAAAATCTTGTGGTTTGAACAAGGGATTGTTTGAATTCTTCAATCATTGATGGAGAGATGGCTTGGTACAAGGATCTTGAAATCTTTGATTGAGAAAAATGATTTTGTCAAGCAAAAACTTAGTATTTTCAAAATGATAAGAAAAATCTATTTTGAGCAATGCAAGCCTCAACTCCACTTAGCCAAATGCATATAGATGATAGACTCCACTATACAAATATAGTATCACTTGCCAATACAATTCCAATGTATTGACCCTTGTGGCTGTAACTTGTAATGTTGCAGGTTTGATTGATTTTAGTGAAGATTGATTGTTTAGGATTACAAAGTCTACAACCAACATCTGCCTGTGGCACTTTGAAGATGAAGGACCCATGACTATATTTATTCCGCTGCAATGTAATGTAATAGCCATATGAGCTATGTTTGATGTAATAAAATTATGTTATTCCTGGTTATAAAGTTATTTTATGACCTTTGTTTCTTGATATTACATCTTAACTGTGGATGCTAGCTATTGATCCAGGGACTAGCATTGTAAACACAGGAGGACTCTACCTTATTAGGTTGGGACTCCTACAAGTGAGGACTAATGTTTAAAGAAGCTATTGTGCATACTAATGTAATGCAATTTGATAAACTCGAATCCCTAGAATAATCGTTGATCTAGGTTTGAATACTGGAAATGGTTTCTTTAGGATGTGTTGTCCTTTCAGATAGGCTTCACACGTGTGCTTCTTATTAAGGCGTGTGAGTGTGTGTGAACAACACGTAATTATAATACCATGCAATAATAAGACACACAAATGTGGAGTTCTACTCAAAGACTACTTCTATAAGAATTGATTTATCATCAAATCTTACTTTACAAGCATTGTCATTTATAATGAACTTAGGTGTTAACAATTTTAAATATACAAGTAAAGTTTAAAGCAATGTGATTATGATTAATTATTATCTGTTGACTATGATGAAAGTCCTTAAGTGTACTTGTTAAGAGTTGGAGATATTATTATAAGATTTGTTGTTTGGGAGTTGTCAAAAAGAATAACATTTGAAGAAAAGATTTCTTTACTAAGGTTTAAACAATCCTTATAACTTTTAGAATATGATTGATAGATTTTGATATAGTGTGAGGTTGCTTATTCTTGCTTGAATAGTCTGGACTTGAGATTCTTTAGGTCTTAATTAAAATAGACCAAAGTTAACTATAAAACACATAACAAGGTCATCAGTCTTATATTTTAAGTCTCGTGGACTAAAGTTAACTTTAAGAACATAAATGGACTTAAGATGTAATGCTCATGATATTTGTACTTTGTTCACTTCATAAGGTTTCTTGAAAGTTAACTAGGAATGGTATTACTTTTATTTGGTGTAGTGGTTTCTCAATGTTATAATAGAACATAATCATTTATCTTTTTTATAAATGAGTGGTTATAGTTTGTAAACAAGGAAATAATATTACTTAACTACTTATGGATTCATTATAGTGTTTTGGGATGTGTATAAACTTGTGGTTGGAGTAAGGGAAAAGGTTTTATTTAGTCACAAATTACTCTTGAAGATTTTATATTGGATAAGGATCTTTTTAGAAAAAATCTACACTTATGGTTGAATGATAATTCAATAAAATTGAATTTAAGATGTGTTGAACCATTTTGACTTCTTATTATCAATATTTAAGACTAATACTATTTATTAGACTTTGTTTGGTTATTTTTAGAAATATCAGTAAATTTTATTTACCCTTATATGAATTATTAACTAAGGAAAATAGATTTAAATTCAAGTTATTAGGGTATTAAGTTTTTATTTACTTCAAAAGTGGAATGTTAAATATTTAACATGTAGGTATTATTTTTGTGATTGTTTTGGTATATTACATTTATTATTGTGATTTATAAATAATAAGATATGATTTTTATAAGATTTACTCCTTTATAAACACTTAATAAATGATAATTATTTAATTAGGTGAAATAATATTACATGATTATAGTATTAAGTTGTAGTTCTTATATTTTCTAAGAATTTTGGTATATTATTTATATTTTTAACATTTACCAATATTAAAATATGAATTATCAAAGTATTATTACTTATAAAACCTTTATTAAACAATAATGATTTAAATAACTAACCTAATAATGTTTGATAATAGTTTTAAGTTATAGATTTTATTTTTATAAACATTTTCATATATTACACATATTTTTCTGAATTTATAAAATAAAAGTTATTGATTTAATAAGATTTAATGATTTTATTTAATTTCTGGAATATTTGAATTTAGACTTATAACATTTTATTTGTTTTCTAAACAGAAATTACTTTTTATACCATAGCCAGAGCTACACTCGGTCACTGACCAGTGGGGTCAGTTCCACGTCATAGGCCACCTAAGCAAAAGACTAGTCAACATTGGACCCGGTCAACATGTCGATGTGGCGAAGGATGACGTGAGAATGACCTCATGATGATGTCATCAGAGAGCCATCTCTCAGATCGAAGTTCGATCTTTTTCTAGGGTGCTCGCGCGAGGCTGTGGTGGGTTTTGTTGGAAATAGGAGGTCGAGACAATCCTAATAGTGGTGGCGCTGCCCACTTTTGGTCGTCGTAGCTACTCCGGCGATCTCCTACTGCGGCGGCCGACGATGGTGCACGGTGCGACGGAGATTTACGGTGAGATAAAACGATTGGAGAGTACTGGAAGATCCAGGAGCTCACCCTGATGCTGTTGAGGTGGTTGACGATGACGATGGTGCTCTGATATGGCTTGATTTTCATGAACTCCGAGGATCACCGACGAAAGGGAACAACGAAATCAGCATGATTCCGAGCGCCTTTTGCTTCACTTCTACAACTCAAACGACAAGGAAGACGAGGCGCTTCTCCTCGACTACCCCATGGCATCTGGAACAACCTCTACCGACGATGGTGGTCTACTCTGGCCGGCTAGGGTTTCGGCCCTTTGCAAGAAAGAGAGGAGAAGAGAAAGTGCGAGCGAGTGAGAGGATGAGGACGAGCAGACATCGCAGTGGCGTTCTTATCCCCTCCTCCAGAAGCGGCGGCACACATCACAGCGTGACGGACGATCGATGGTGGAGCTCCGGTCAGCGAGCTGCTTCCAGTAGGCGAGGAAGACGACGACGTGTTCTTTTCAGAAACCCCCCCGGAAAACTTTCTGTCTCAACCCGCGATACCTTACGGTGCCCCACACGTCAGTCACTGTGGGGACAAGCTGGGCTTGCTAATGGGCCAAAGCGGCCTACACATGGGCGCTACATAGTGGAGAGGAGAGATGCGCTGCGGCCTGGTCGCGGTTTTTTTCTTACTATTATCCTTTTCTCTTTTCTGTTTTGTTTTCCAATTTGTATATTACACATTTTTTGGAAATTTCCTTTATAAAATTTATTTGTTAAATAGTTGCAGCAATAATGAATGATATTTAAAGTCATTTTGTGAGCTTTGTATTATATAATGTTATATTTCTTTATTTCTATATATAGATCCTTTTAATATTTTGTAAGGGCATTATTATTAATTTTCTTTCCATAGTAAACCATGATTTATTAGGGGATGCATTACCATTAATTCATGAGATTTGTTTGTTATCAACTTATCATTAAAGAAATTTTTACATAATGATCCATCTCATCATATGTCACATCTAATTCAGATAAGATGGATAATATGTGTGGTTAAAGATTTAAAATTGGGTGTTTACCAAGAATTCCTATATTCCATTATTCATAAGTTTGTACTCCTATTTAAGGAATTCCTTTCCTAGATATTCTACTTCTTCATATCCTTCATTATGTGTTCAGCTGAGAAGCTTTGCTTCACCAGAACATTATTACCATCACCTTCTCCTTCTAAATCCTTTTATATTTCAATGAGCTTGACACTAAGCTCAGCATGATCTCCCCATAAAGATCATCCTTTTCTCTAAAGTGTTTCTTATAAATCTAATTCCACTTAAATGATCATCCTCTAATTCATTTAGTAGTTGCTTCTCATTCCCATTATTTACTTCCTTTACCCTTCATAACTAACATTACTCCATTAGGTGTATCTACCAAAACCTACTTTCCTCAAGGTTTACTATTTTGTAAGGATAATAACACTACTTCAACAACTCCCTGCTGCACTAGCTTCAGCTTAGCCACATTATCATATGTCTACTAGACTCCAATAACTTATATTCAAACTTCAATTCATATTATGGTGGTATTGTAATTATCTTCTCAGTACAATTTACTGAGTAGACGATTTTATTTATTGATTATACCTTCTTAATTCAATAAGATTACTTCTTATAGCTATCTTTAATTTTCATACTTATAATCTTCTTTGCCACCATAAAAATAAATAACCAGAATAACTCTTCTATCCATTTAGAAATGAGTTAACTCCACCAACTATCATATTGATTTCACTTTTTCCAAACTCCCCCATCCTTTAGATGACCTCTAAAACTAGCATTACTATTAACCTAATCTTTCTTCTTTCTTGATAAGCCTTAGTGAATGATAAGAGAAGGACAGGTAAAATGGATCAAGATTTGATAGGTTAAGAATTGGAAAATTAATAGTTGATTATTCAACATTGATGAACAACAGATATTAGCATAAGATTCATTCAATAGAGATGATAACGATTGAGGTGGAAAATAAAACATATAATGAATGATATTGTCTTAGTTTCTTTTCTACTCAACCTCACTTAAAAGTTAAGGTTAGGTCTTACCATGATACTCATAGTATAAGTAGACAAGATTAATATAGATCAAGATTTAGTTGTTACACCCCCATTACTTAAGTTATACTCACAATTTGGTATTTATGAATTGTGTGATGAATACTATGCTATGATCACTTAAGGATCAATTGTATATCATTAAGTATTGTATTAGGGTTTAATGTTTTTATATTAATCTAACCTTAGATCAAATATCATTTTGTAGGGTTTCGTAGCATGGAAAACAAAAAATTTCTATCGCATACAAACAAACAAGCCAAGATCTATCTACTAGATTGTAGCAACGAGTCGATGGAATAACTTACCCTCGAAGATTCCAAAGTGTTTAACAAGAGCGGATTCTCGTGGGTGATGTAGTCGTACTCTTCCCGATCTCAAGATCGCGTAGACGATCCTTCCGGCGTTGCGTTCCGGCAGCGCTCCCGCAGTCGGTCACACGTTCGGTACTCGACGAAGACCTTCCTCTCCCTTGTTCCAGCAGGCAGCGGAGGTTGTAGCACTCTCCTCGCGATTCCGGCAGCACAACGGCGTGGTACCGGAAGTAGAGGGGAGATCTCGCAGGGCTTCGCCTTAAGCCGGAGCGAGTATGGTGGAGTATGAGAGAGCTCCTCGGTGTTCTAGGGTTTAGACACACCAAGGAGGAGGGGCTAGAGCCGGCGGCTAGGGTTTCGGGGACCCCCAAGTCGGCGGCTAGGGCAAAACCCTAGGGGGGGCGGCGGCGGCTATGGTGGGCTGCAGCTTCTAGGGTTTGAGGTGAGGGACTTGTGTGTTCTAGGAGGGAGCCCTGCCCCTCCTTATATAGGTGGAGGGGCCGGCGGCCAAGGGGAGGGAGGGGAGTCTCTCCCCAACTCGGCTTGGAGGGGGCGCCGCCGGTTGGAGGAGGGATTCCCTCCCCAACTCGGTTTCCCACTTCCTCCTCTTTTCCTCTTTCCAATTTTAGCCGTTTGACTTTTCAAACTAGCTATTTGACTTTTCAAACTAGGATTCGATTAATCCTTTATTTGGAACAACGATGACACTTAGTACATGATGCAATCATACCAAGTTTGATACAACACATTCATGTACCCTTCCCCTCCGGAGTGTCGGACATTCCGGAACCTTCTAGAACATTCCCGATGAAAACACCGGAATCATTCCCGAACTCCGAAACGGGACTTTCCTTATATGAATCTTATTCTCCGGACCATTCCGGATCACCTCGTGATATCCCGGATCCCATCCGAGACTCCGAACAACATTCGATCTCTTTCTCATACTACCATAACTACTCAAACAACGTCGAATCCTTAAGTGTGTCTCCCTACGGTTCGTGAATTATGCGGACATGATCGAGACACTTCTCCGAACAATAACCAATAGAGGAATCTGGAAATTCATATGGCTCCCACATATTTCTACGATTACTTTGCGATCGAATGAACCACTTACATACGGTACCAATTTCCCTTTGTCTCACGATAGTTTACTTATCCGAGGTTATGATCGTCGGTATCTCTGCATACCTAGTTCAACCTCGTTACCGATAAGTACTCTTTTCTCGTTCCCGTGATATGTGATCCCTTGTGAGCCAGTCACATGCTTGCAAGCTAATTGGATGACATTCCACCGAGAGGGCCCAGAGTATATCTATCCGTCATATGGATGGACAAATCCCACTCTTGATCCATGTGTCTCAACCAATACTTTTCGAACACTCAATGCCACCTTTATAGCCACCCAGTTACGGTGTGGTGTTTGATGTCATCAAAGCATCCATCCGGTAAAGGTGATATGCATGATCTCATGGTCGAAGGAATTAGGTTACTATGTATCAGAAAGCATATAGCAATTGAACTATTGAAATGACTTGATCTTTATGCTACGCTTATCTATAGGAGTATGTCCACCATATCATTCTCCTAACGATATGATCTTGTTGTTGATAACATCTCAATGTTCATGATAGGGAAACCACAATCATTTATCAACCAACAAGCTAGTGATGTATAGAGGCTATACTAGGGACTTCAACTTAAGTTCACAAATCACACAAGTATCAATGTTTCCTTGTTAATACTATTATAGCATGAATGTAAACATTTATCATAAACATAAAGATATAATAATAACCACATTTATTATTACCTCTAGGGCATATCTCCAACAGTCTCCCACTTGCACTAGAGTCATCTAATCTAGATTACATGGTAATATACCGAACACCCATGGTAGTTTGGTGTTGGTCATGTTTTGCCCTCGGGAGAGGTTTAGTCAACGGATCCGCCACATTCAGATCTGTGTGTACTTTGCAAATCTTTATATCCCCATCCTGGATATGTTCTCGAATAGCGTGAAAACGTAGCTTGATGTGCTTGAGCTTCTTGTGTGACCTTGGTTCTTGCGCATTGGCTATGGCACCCATGTTATCACAGTAGATAGACATTGGGTCCAGCGCACTAGGAACCACACCCAGCTCTGTAATGAACTCTTTCATCCATATCGCTTCTTGTGAAGCCTCCGAAGCAGCCATGTATTCCGATTCAGTTGAAGATCTCGCCACAACGCTTTGCTTTGCACTCTTCCAGCTAACTGCTGCACCATTCAAAATAAATACGTATCGAGATTGTGATTTAGAATCATCCGGATCGGTGTTCCAACTAGCATCGGTGTAACCATTAACAACGAGTTGTTCATCACCTCCATAAGAAAGAACCATATCCTTAGTTCTTCTCAAGTACTTAAGGATGTTTTTGACCGCTGTCCAATGATCCACTCCTGGATCACTTTGATATCTGCTAGTTAAACTAACAGCATATGCAATGTCGGGTCTAGTACATAGCATGGCATACATTAGAGATCCTATGGCTGAGGCATAGGGAGTCTTACTCATCCTTTCTCTATCTTCTGCCGATGTCGGACTCTGAGTTTTACTCAAGGTCGTATTGGGCAACATGGGCAAGAACCCTTTCTTGCTATCTTCCATTCCAAATCTCTTTAGAACTTTGTCCAAATATGTACTCTGTGACAATGATATTTGGCGTTTCAATCTATCTTTATGCCTAATATGTAAGCTGCTTCGCCAAGATCCTTCATTGAAAAACTATTATTCAAATATTCCTTAACACTATTAAGAAGGTCTACATCATTCCCAATCAACAATATGTCATCCATATATAGTATTAAGAATGCTACAGAGCTCCCACTCACTTTCTTGTAAATACAAGCTTCTCCATAAGTTTGTATAAAACCAAAACTTTTGATCACCTTATCAAAACGTTGATTCCAACTTCGGGATGCTTGCTTCAATCCTTATATGGATCGTTGAAGTTTGCATACCTTGTTAGCATCTTTAGGATCGACAAAACCTTTGGGTTGCATCATATACAACTCTTCATCAATATCTCCATTGAGGAATGCTGTTTTGACATCCATCTGCCATATCTCATAATCATAATATGCAGCAATTGCTAACATAATCCTCACAGACTTTAGCTTCGCTACTGGTGAGAAAGTCTCATCGTAGTCAACTCCTTGAATTTGTCGAAACCCTTTTGCGACAAGTCGAGCTTTATAGACAGTAACAATACCATCAGCATCTGTTTTCTTCTTGAAGATCCATTTGTTCTCGATAGCCTTCCGGCCATCCGGTAAGTCCACCAAAGTCCATACTTGGTTTTCGTACATGGATCCAATCTCGGATTTCATGGCTTCTTGCCATTTATTGGAATCTGGGCTCATCATCGCTTCCTCATATGTCTCAGGGTCATCGGTGTTGTCCACCAACATGACACTCATAACGGGATCATACCAATCTGGAGTGGTACGAGTTCTCGTTGACCTCCGAGGCTCTGTAGCTACTTCAACCGAAGTTTCATGATCACCATCATTAGCTTCCTCTCTTATTGGTGCAGGCACCACAGGAATTTCTTCCGGTGCTGCGCTACTCGCAATTTCGAGAGAAGGTTCGACAACCTCGTCGAGTTCTACTTTCCTTCCAGTCACTTCTTTTGAGAGAAATTCCTTCTCTAGAAAGGATCCATTCTTAGCAACGAAGATTTTGCCTTCGGATCTGTAATAGAAGGTATACCCAATAGTTTCCTTCGGGTATCCTATGAAGATGCATTTTTCCGCTTTGGGTTCAAGCTTGTCCGGCTGTAACTTCTTTACATAGGCTTCGCATCCCAAAACTTTAAGGAACGACAATCTAGGTTTCTTCCCAAACCATAATTCATACGGTGTCGTTTCAACGGATTTAGACGGTGCCCTATTTAAAGTGAATGCGGCTGTTTCTAATGCATAACCCTAAAATGATAGCGGTAAATCTGTAACTGACATCATAGAACGAACCATATCTAAGAGAGTTCGATTACGACGTTCGGACACACCATTACGCTGTGGTGTTCCCGGCGGTGTCAATTGTGAAAGTATTCTGCATTTCTTCAAATGCTCGCCAAACTCGTAACTTAGATATTCACCTCCACGATCAGAACGTAGAAATTTAATCTTCTTGTTACGTTGATTCTCTACCTCACTTTGAAACTCCTTAAACTTCTCGAAAGTCTCGGACTTATGTTTCATGAAATAGATATACCCATATCTACTCAAGTCATCCGTGAAGGTAAGAACATAACGATAACCACCGCGCGATGCTACACTCATTGGACCACACACATCGGTATGTATGATTTTCAATAAGTCCGTAGCTCGCTCCATCATCCCAGAAAATGGAGTCTTAGTCATTTTACCCATCAGACATGCTTCGCAACTTTCAAGTGATTCAAAATCAAGTGATTCAAGAAGTCCATCGGAATGGAGTTTCTTCATACGTTTCACTCCAATGTGACTAAGACGACAGTGCCACATATAGGTCGAATTATCGCTTGATTTCAAACGTTTAGCCTCAATGTTGTTGATATGTGTATTTACACTATCGAGATTCAATAAGAATAGACCATCTATCAAAGGTGCATGTGCATAAAACATATTACTCATATAAATCGAACAACCATTATTCTCGGACTTAAACAAGTAACCGTCTCGCAATAAACAAGATCCCGATATAATGTTCATGCTCAACGCAGGCACCAAATAACAATTATTTTAGTATAAAACTAATCCTGATGGTAGATGAAGGGGTAGCGTGCCGACCGCGATCACATCAACCTTTGATCCATTTCCCACGCGCATCGTCACCTCGTTCTTCGCTAGCTTCCGTTTATTCTGCAGCACCTGTTTCGAGTTACAAATATGAGCAACCGAACCAGTATCAAATACCCAGGCACTACTACAAGTACTAGTGAGATACACATCAATAACATGTATATCAAATATACCTTTCTTCTTGATGTTGCCATTCTTCAGATCCGCCAAGTACTTTGGGCAATTCCGCTTCCAGTGACCTTCTCCCTTGCAGTAAAAGCACTCAGTTTCAGGCTTAGGTCCAGCCTTGGTCTTCTTCGCCAGCGTGGTAACTTTCTTACCACCTGTGGCATCCCGCAAAACCACTACTAGAAAATCGCGTTGAATTTGTGCATTGCATCGTCATCATCATGCATTGTTTGCATAAAATTATTTTCGCAAATCCCGTTTTGTTTTCTAAAACGCCCCACCTCTATTCAAATATAAAAACCGGGTCGCCGGAATATTTTACTTTGTCTGCTATTAGTTTGCAAAAGGCTTGTTGGAATTAAATAAAACTTTTAATTGTTTTAGTGGGGGCACTCGAACGGGCCGAATCGACCCGAACGACCACCCCCATTTTTAAAACGGTCCACCTAATTCCTACAGTCACCAAACTACCTACCCAGCCCTCCCCTCCACATCACCCCAACCACTCCCCTCGTGACACCTCACCTCTCTTCCTCTCCCCCTCCAATCAGAAGCCTCCACCCCACCCTGCACTCACACCCACACACACAACACCAACAGCCCTGCTCCTGGGCCCGCCACCTGCCTTTCCCACCGCACACAAACAAGCACACACAACCACACGACCCTCTCTCAGCTCTCTCCCTGCCCGTGGGCCGTTCCCCTGCCTGGGTCCCACCGGCAGTCCCCTGGCGCGCCCATCTCTCCCCATTTTCCACCTCCCCCAGTCCGACCCCTCCCCCCCTCTGTCCACAACCGCCCCCGGCCCCACCGCGGGACCCACCCCCACACGCGTCCCACGCGGCGTGCCCGCTCCCTCCCTGGCCCGTCTCCCTCCCCACATCGCTCGAGCTCTCCCTCGCCCTCCTGCAGCCCCGCCCCTCGCGGAGCGGACCTCCCCTCGCCGGCCACCGTCGCCCCGCCGGCCGTTCCTCCAGCGAGCCGCCCGCCGTGCCGCGCCGGCAGCGCCCCCCGGCCCGCCTCTGCGGTCCCCCTCGCCGCGTCCTTCGCCCCGCGGCCACCAAGCTCCGTCGCCGGACCCCGTCGCCCCGCCAGGCTCGCAGCTACGCTGCCACCCCGAGCCACCCCTCCGCCGCCCTGGGAAGACGCGCCGCCCGCCGGCGCGACCTGCCCTCCGCCTCCGCCGCCCCTCTGCTCCCCGTCCCCGCATCCGGCCTCGCCCCGTCGCCGGCCAAGCTCTACTCCGGCCGCGCCCCCCGCCTCGGTCCTCCTCGAACCTCGCCGCGGCCGCCCTCCGCGCCAGCTCCCCTCCCGTCGGCTCCTCCTGCCCCCATCGCGTCCCGCGTCTTCGCCCCGGCCGTCCCCGACTTCCGCCGCCTCGCCATGACCCGCGTCCTCGTCGAGCTCCCGCCGCCGGCAAGCCAACCTCCGCCTCTCGTCGCCTCTGCCACTCGCGGTCCGGAGTTCCACGCTGACCCTGCGTTGCCCAGTCTCCAGTACCGCTAGGTGCCCGTGTGGGCCCGGCCAAATCACAGGATTCCGTGCGCCACGGCCTGAAGGCAACTACTCAACCGCAACACCCTCCGCAGTACCAGGGACACCTGTTGGAGCAGGATCGCGTGAAGCACGACAAGATCTTCATCGTCAACAAGCTCGCCATCAGGAATCGAATATCTCCTTACCGTTCACAAGTTCGACGTCTTGGAACAACAAGTACTCCCTCACGGACCGCAAGACCGTTCTCAGATCCGAAGACTGACCCCGGTGTCGAGCCCCAAGTCCGTCAATGGTGGACAAGTTGGAACCCCAAGGTCTCCCCCGACACCGAGGACGCCAACACGGGAACGACAAGTACTTCCTCCGGGAACGCCAAGCAATTCCCTCGGACTCCAAACCCTGGACCGGAAGAACGCCAAGATCGCCGCAAGAACGACAAGTTCTTCTTCCCGAACGCCATGACCGTTGACATGACCCGAAGACCCCGGATGCGCCAAGACCTACCCCGTTATCCGAGAACGATCCCGTCGAGAACGAACCCGTCGAACCCTGGACCCTGAGACCGACCCCGAACCCCGGAACCCCAAGATCTGCCGAACCCTAATGTGTGACCCCTTTTCTCGAACCCTATTTTAAAATATAATACAACTGTTGCATATTAAATTGTCATACTCGCATGCATCTTATCATGTGGTTTGGGGGCCTTATGCCGATTCACTGCATAATTAAATATGGGGCCCAAATGCGGGCAAATCTGGTCTCATATTGGCCTCATTAAAATTTGTGTAGCGAACCGGTAACTCATCTTGCCTTGTTAATACAACATTTAATTGCGGGGTAGCTAAATAACTTGAACCCTATATTTAATTGTCGGGACCCCGGTTCCGCTTAATATGACCTAATCGCATCGCACCCTTGCCATGTCATGCATCATACATGCATCATGCCGATCTTCTGCCGTTGTATTAAATATTGCATCCGGTGTTTATTCTAGTGTTTTGCTTCTTCGCGGATAAGGCCGTTGAGTTGATGCGAGTGTCGACCCGATCTTCGGTTGAACCTTCGGCAATGTTTTCAGGCGAGCATCTTCCCCTTTCTACCTATCTTACTTTTACAGTATTTATTTCCCTCCTGTTGATCTATTGCTATCTGTGTTGCGATGCTTTAGTTTTCGTACCTGTGATATACCGTGCAGCCCTATATTGCCTTGGACACATCCTATTACTTGTTGTTTGGTAGATAGTTGGACTTGCGCGTCGTAGTCGCTTGCTCAAGTGCTGTTGCGTGTCGTCAAGTGCCACAGTTGTTGATGTATTGCCGCATGTTGATGTTGGAGGTGATCATAGTTTTATTTATCGTTCACTTTAATTCCTGTTTAACAACTAAAATTGAAGTAAGCAGAAGCATCGGTGGGTGATAGATAATATTTGGTTTCCGAACGCCCACTTGTGTCCCGTAGGACCCCGAGTACTTGATACCTGTTCCTTGATTTATTGCGCTATCCACATCCGGGAGGTATATGGGACCCCCCTTAGCCAGAGCTTGATTCAGTCTTATTTCTTGGGGCCACAAACTAGTTTGAGGTTTTATTTACGATCCTGTACTTATGCCATGCTTTACTGCTTTATTTACGATTGTGCGATGTATAGCACACTGTACTGTTTAGGTGCGGGACACGATTCCGCGGTGTCGACAAGCCCAGTTTTGGGTACCCAGTCGTTCACAGCCGTCTACCCAAACCTTGAGTCCGTCTCGGAGCTTGCTTACTTCGTTGCGGGTCTACTCCAAGGGGTGGCCCCCTGAAATATTTCTGAATCCTGTGATTGCTTTGTCGTGAAGGCCTCGTTGGGTTTTGTTTTGGTTTTTCCGAGGTTGATCGAGTGTGTGTTGCTATTGGTGCACCCCGGCCGGGTAAAACTTTCTGAAAGCCGTGTCCGCGGTTATGGACGACTTGGAGCACAGTATCTCGACCATAGACAAGCATAACTAAAGTTTATTGCTATAAATTTGACTTGTAATGACTAGTAATCAGCTTCACTATAATGGAATGGCTAATTAATACTGCCCACAATTGCTTGTTTGGAGTGTCGCTTGCGACCATTGTACCTGACTAGTAAGTATGACAACTACAACGGAATGGCTGAATAAAAGTACCAACAACTGCTGGGTTTTTGGGTTATCTCATGCTAATTGTATCTGATTAGTAATTGTTGCAAGTACCACGGAATGATTAACTAAAAGTGCCCACTGCTTATTTTATCAGGATGATTATCTATACCTGACTAGTAATTGCTGCAACGATAACTGAATAAATAAAACTGCCAACCGTGTGAGTTCCTCGGTTGACTTCCTCGTTTGGTCTCGAGGGGGAAACACCAGGATGGGTTTGTTTGGTGTTAGTTTCAGGTTGGATCCGGATATGTCACCCTTATCCCTCTCTGATAACCGCCAGTTGGATCAAGTTTCTATAGGTTGTTTAGTGCATGCTGCCGCTGCCGCTTCAGTCCACCATACCTATGTAGGCGAGGACCGCCGAATTCTAGCCTCGCCGTGTACTGGCCTCAGTACTGACACTCCTTCTTTTTCCTTTGCCCTTTGTCGGCACCCCTTTTGTTTAAGCAGGTTTTGAGATCGACGTCGTTAGCAGGGTTACCCTTCCGGCTTGGCCTGGGCAGGGTTATGGACGCCGTTGGTTATTCCTCAGGGCTCTTAGCCCCATTTGCATCTTGTCCGTAGTCGGACGTTCTATCATTTTCAAGGTGATTTGGATCTTTGTATATTATATCTGTATTCTTGACTCTTTGAGTCGCTGTTGTATATATATATCTGTTCTGTGGGTCCCATCGAGGACTGTTGTGTAATGTTATTACTTCGTTTTCCACCCGCACGAAAGTGCCTGGTGGGCACCTTTGAATCGTTTCTATGCGGGTTTGGCGGGAATCGCTAAAACTTGCATAGGTCCGATTCTGAGGGTGTTACAGAGTGGTATCAGAGCTCAGCAGTTGCGATACCCCACAAGTCCAGCCTGTAGGATAACCTAGCTAACGGCCGAAGTAGAGTGTCAAAACTATTTTTGCAAAATCGGTTGGATAGTTCTGATTAGGTCTGATTTTACTCCTTACCCCTCTGCTGTTCTCCTCTTACCTCTACGTGTTTTGAATCCGCTCTCGTCCCTTTCTTCGAGTCCAGGATTTCTCGTGGTTGGGTTCCGTCGTACCTTCAGGGTTTAGCTTCCCCCTCTGATAACGGTGTTCTACCATCCGGTGTTCATGCTGTCTGCGGAGTCCGTCTACTGTGGTACCATTCTTTGTTCCTTGTTTGTGTCTTCCGGTGTTTTCCGACACGACGACATCATCTACGCCAGATCCGATGCAGAGTCTACATCACTCCTTTGTTCCGAACCTCGCTTGTCGAGATCTTCAGACTGACTCCGAGAATGGTTGCACTCTTTTCTACTAATTGTGCAGAGTAATAGTTTGGGTGCGTGATGGATTGGCCCCCATGCCGACTACCCCTTCTATTCGCTTTTGTACATTGAAGTGGATGAGAATGCATCGGTTCCCTCTTCCCATCGGAGCTAGTGGTGGCTTTATTTGTTGATACCTCTACCTTCGACCTTTTGTTCCGGAGTGTTCCCTCGACGATCACGGACAACGACCTCTTGTTAGTGGTGTCGCGAGGATCTACACGAAGCGCGAGAAGATGCAGATCGCCGACTTCCTTCCAGTACCATGAGGCGGATCTCGAGGGCGAGATCCATTGTTAGTGGTGTCGAATTGTGGCATCCCGCAAAACCACTACTAGAAAATCGCGTTGAATTTGTGCATTGCATCGTCATCATCATGCATTGTTTGCATAAAATTATTTTCGCAAAGCCCGTTTTGTTTTCTAAAACGCCCCACCTCTATTCAAATATAAAAACCGGGTCGCCGGAATATTTTACTTTGTCTGCTATTAGTTTGCAAAAGGCTTGTTGGAATTAAATAAAACTTTTAATTGTTTTAGTGGGGGCACTCGAACGGGCCGAATCGACCCGAACGACCACCCCCATTTTTAAAACGGTCCACCTAATTCCTACAGTCACCAAACTACCTACCCAGCCCTCCCCTCCACATCACCCCAACCACTCCCCTCGTGACACCTCACCTCTCTTCCTCTCCCCCTCCAATCAGAAGCCTCCACCCCACCCTGCACTCACACCCACACACACAACACCAACAGCCCTGCTCCTGGGCCCGCCACCTACCTTTCCCACCGCACACAAACAAGCACACACAACCACACGACCCTCTCTCAGCTCTCTCCCTGCCCGTGGGCCGTTCCCCTGCCTGGGTCCCACCGGCAGTCCCCTGGCGCGCCCATCTCTCCCCGTTTTCCACCTCCCCCAGTCCGACCCCTCCTCCCCTCTGTCCACAACCGCCCCCGGCCCCACCGCGGGACCCACCCCCACACGCGTCCCACGCGGCGTGCCCGCTCCCTCCCTGGCCCGTCTCCCTCCCCACATCGCTCGAGCTCTCCCTCGCCCTCCTGCAGCCCCGCCCCTCGCGGAGCGGACCTCCCCTCGCCGGCCACCGTCGCCCCGCCGGCCGTTCCTCCGGCGAGCCGCCCGCCGTGCCGCGCCGGCAGCGCCCCCCGGCCCGCCTCTGCGGTCCCCCTCGCCGCGTCCTTCGCCCCGCGGCCGCCAAGCTCCGTCGCCGGACCCCGTCGCCCCGCCAGGCTCGCAGCTACGCTGCCACCCCGAGCCACCCCTCCGCCGCCCTGGGAAGATGCGCCGCCCGCCGGCGCGACCTGCCCTCCGCCTCCGCCGCCCCTCTGCTCCCCGTCCCCGCATCCGGCCTCGCCCCGTCGCCGGCCAAGCTCTACTCCGGCCGCGCCCCCCGCCTCGGTCCTCCACGAACCTCGCCGCGGCCGCCCTCCGCGCCAGCTCCCCTCCCGTCGGCTCCTCCTGCCCCCATCGCGTCCCGCGTCTCCGCCCCGGCCGTCCCCGACTTCCGCCGCCTCGCCATGACCCGCGTCCTCGTCGAGCTCCCGCCGCCGGCAAGCCAACCTCCGCCTCTCGTCGCCTCTGCCACTCGCGGTCCGGAGTTCCACGCTGACCCTGCGTTGCCCAGTCTCCAGTACCGCTAGGTGCCCGTGTGGGCCCGGCCAAATCACAGGATTCCGTGCGCCACGGCCTGAAGGCAACTACTCAACCGCAACACCCTCCGCAGTACCAGGGACATCTGTTGGAGCAGGATCGCGTGAAGCACAACAAGATCTTCATCGTCAACAAGCTCGCCATCAGGAATCGAATATCTCCTTACCGTTCACAAGTTTGACGTCTTTGAACAACAAGTACTCCCTCACGGACCGCAAGACCGTTCTCAGATCCGAAGACTGACCCCGGTGTCGAGCCCCAAGTCCGTCAATGGTGGACAAGTTGGAACCCCAAGGTCTCCCCCGACACCGAGGACGCCAACACGGGAACGACAAGTACTTCCTCCGGGAACGCCAAGCAATTCCCTCGGACTCCAAACCCTGGACCGGAAGAACGCCAAGATCGCCGCAAGAACGACAAGTTCTTCTTCCCGAACGCCATGACCGTCGACATGACCCGAAGACCCCGGATGCACCAAGACCTACCCCATTATCCGAGAACGATCCCGTCGAGAACGAACCCGTCGAACCCTGGACCCTGAGACCGACCCCGAATCCCGGAACCCCAAGATCTGCCGAACCCTAATGTGTGACCCCTTTTCTCGAACCCTATTTTATAATATAATACAACTGTTGCATATTAAATTGTCATACTCGCATGCATCTTATCATGTGGTTTGGGGGCCTTATGCCGATTCACTGCATAATTAAATATGGGGCCCATATGCGGGCAAATCTGGTCTCATATTGGCCTCATTTAAATTTGTGTAGCGAACCGGTAACTCATCTTGCCTTGTTAATACAACATTTAATTGCGGGGTAGCTAAATAACTTGAACCCTATATTTAATTGTCGGGACCCCGGTTCTGCTTAATATGACCTAATCGCATCGCACCCTTGCCATGTCATGCATCATACATGCATCATGCCGATCTTCTGCCGTTGTATTAAATATTGCATCCGGTGTTTATTCTAGTGTTTTGCTTCTTCGCGGATAAGGCCGTTGAGTTGATGCGAGTGTCGACCCGATCTTCGGTTGAACCTTCGGCAATGTTTTCAGGCGAGCATCTTCCCCTTTCTACCTATCTTACTTTTACAGTATTTATTTCCCTCCTGTTGATCTATTTCTATCTGTGTTGCGATGCTTTAGTTTCCGTACCTGTGATATACCGTGCAGCCCTATATTGCCTTGGACACATCCTATTACTTGTTGTTTGGTAGATAGTTGGACTTGCGCGTCGTAGTCGCTTGCTCAAGTGCTGTTGCGTGTCGTCAAGTGCCACAGTTGTTGATGTATTGCCGCATGTTGATGTTGGAGGTGATCATAGTTTTATTTATCGTTCACTTTAATTCCTGTTTAACAACTAAAATTGAAGTAAGCAGAGGCATCGGTGGGTGATAGATAATATTTGGTTTCCGAACGCCCACTTGTGTCCCGTAGGACCCCGAGTACTTGATACCTGTTCCTTGATTTATCGCGCTATCCACATCCGGGAGGTATATGGGACCCCCCTTAGCCAGAGCTTGATTCAGTCTTATTTCTTGGGGCCACAAACTAGTTTGAGGTTTTATTTACGATCCTGTACTTATGCCATGCTTTACTGCTTTATTTACGATTGTGCGATGTATAGCACACTGTACTGTTTAGGTGCGGGACACGATTCCGCGGTGTCGACAAGCCCAGTTTTGGGTTCCCAGTCGTTCACAGCCGTCTACCCAAACCTTGAGTCCGTCTCGGAGCTTGCTTACTTCGTTGCGGGTCTACTCCAAGGGGTGGCCCCCTGAAATATTTCTGAATCCTGTGATTGCTTTGTCGTGAAGGCCTCGTTGGGTTTTGTTTTGGTTTTTCCGAGGTTGATCGAGTGTGTGTTGCTATTGGTGCACCCCGGCCGGGTAAAACTTTCTGAAAGCCGTGTCCGCGGTTATGGACGACTTGGAGCACAGTATCTCGACCATAGACAAGCATAACTAAAGTTTATTGCTATAAATTTGACTTGTAATGACTAGTAATCAGCTTCACTATAATGGAATGGCTAATTAATACTGCCCACAATTGCTTGTTTGGAGTGTCGCTTGCGACCATTGTACCTGACTAGTAAGTATGACAACTACAACGGAATGGCTGAATAAAAGTACCAACAACTGCTGGGTTTTTGGGTTATCTCATGCTAATTGTATCTGATTAGTAATTGTTGCAACTACCACGGAATGATTAACTAAAAGTGCCCACTGCTTATTTTATCAGGATGATTATCTATACCTGACTAGTAATTGCTGCAACGATAACTGAATAAATAAAACTGCCAACCGTGTGAGTTCCTCGGTTGACTTCCTCGTTTGGTCTCGAGGGGGAAACACCAGGATGGGTTTGTTTGGTGTTAGTTTCAGGTTGGATCCGGATAGGTCACCCTTATCCCTCTCTGATAACCGCCAGTTGGATCGAGTTTCTATAGGTTGTTTAGTGCATGCTGCCGCTGCCGCTTCAGTCCACCATACCTATGTAGGCGAGGACCGCCGAATTCTAGCCTCGCCGTGTACTGGCCTCAGTACTGACGGTCCTTCTTTTTCCTTTGCCCTTTGTCGGCACCCCTTTTGTTTAAGCAGGTTTTGAGATGGACGTCGTTAGCAGGGTTACCCTTCCGGCTTGGCATGGGCAGGGTTATGGACGCCGTTGGTTATTCCTCAGGGCTCTTAGCCCCATTTGCATCTTGTCCGTAGTCGGACGTTCTATCATTTTCAAGGTGATTTGGATCTTTGTATATTATATATGTATTCTTGACTCTTTGAGTCGCTGTTGTATATATATATCTGTTCTGTGGGTCGCATCGAGGACTGTTGTGTAATGTTATTACTTCGTTTTCCACCCGCACGAAAGTGCCTGGTGGGCACCTTTGAATCGTTTCTATGCGGGTTTGGCAGGAATCGCTAAAACTTGCATAGGTCCGATTCTGAGGGTGTTACACCACCCTTCTTGAAGTGTCCCTTCTGCTTAGACTTGCCTTTCTTGAATTTGGTGGTCTTATTGACCAACAACACTTGGTGCTCTTTCTTGATCTCCACTTTTGCAGACTTTAACATAGCAAACAGTTCTGGCAATTGCTTGTTCATGTTCTGCATGTTGTAGTTCATCACAAAGTTCTTGTAACTTGGTGGTAGTGATTGGAGGACACGGTAAATCCCCAAAGCATTAGGAATCACTATACCCAAGCTTTGAAGTTTGTTTGCGTGCCCAGACATCTTATGCACATGCTCACTGACGGATCTGCCCTCTTCCATCTTGCAGTTAAAGAACTTTTTAGAAGCCTCATAGCTTTCAATTGTCGCATGAGTCTCAAAAATCAATTTGAGATCCTCGACAATATCATATGGGTCTGAATTCTCAAACCTTTTCTGAATCTCCGATTCTAAACCATACAAGATAGCACACTGAACTATGGAGTACTGATTCTTCCGAGCGAGGTAAACATTCTTTACTTCATCGGAAGCATCAGCTGCTGGTGGGTCATCCAGCGGTGCATCCAGCACATAGGTCAAATTACCAGCTGTGAGGACAATCCTCAAATTGCGGAACCAATCCGCGAAGTTGCTTCCATTGTTTTTCAACTTTTCTTTCTCTAGGAACGCATTAAAATTGATGGTAGGGGCTGCCATTGATCTACAACATATTTGCAATAGTTTAGACTAAGTTTATGACAAATTGAGTTAAAATTAATAATAAAGTTAATCTAGGTGAACTCCCACTCAAAACAATATCCCTCACATTGTCTTAGTGATCACACGAACCAAATCCACCACATCAACACCGATCATCACGTGAGTTGATATAGTTTCAATGGCGAACAATCGTCATGTTCATCATATCTACTATATGATTCATGCTTTACCTTTCAGTGATCCGTGTTCCGAGACCATGTCTGTACATGCTAGGCTCGTCAAGATCAAACCTTAGTTTCCGCATGAGCAAATCTGGCTTGCTCATGTTGTATACACTTGCAGAATCTAACACACCCGATCATCACGTGGTGCTTCGAAACAACAAGCTTTAGCAACGGTGCTAACTAAGGGTGAACACTTTATGACTTGAAATTCATGTGCATGAGGGATCATCTTATAATGCTACCGTCGTCTACTAAGAAATACAAGATGCATAAAGGATTAACATCACATGAAATTCATAATATGTGATATGATATGGCCCTTCTTCTTTGTGCTTCCGATCTCCATCTTCAAGCACGAACATGATCTCCATCATCACCGGCATTGCATCAAGGTCAATGACGCTTCTCCATGGTTGTCGTCCACCGGCTTCAACTATTACAACTACTTTGAATAGACACGCGGGTCTTAACATAATTTAAAGACAACCATATGGCTCCTGCCGGTTGCCAACTTACAATAAGGAACATTGCATACATCAAATATAATCACAATCATGGCCATATCACATCACTGCACACCCCTGCAAAACAAAGTTAGACGCCTCTACTTTCTTTGCATATTTTACGTGGTTTTGGGGCTTTCGATAAGTGTCGTTCTAACTTACGAACATGAACCACAACATTGATACTAGTATTGTTAATCACCCGTTGTAAATTGGATCTTAACTATGCTAGGAGAAACAGGCACCCGCAAAGCCACTTATGCAATACAAGTTGCATGTCAAGCGTGGAGCAAGTCTCATGAACGATGTCATGTAAGGTTAGCCCGGGCCGCTTCATCCCAACATACCGCAAGATGCAAAGTACACAAGAAGCAATCGACAATAAAAGCATCAACGCCCACAATGACCATTGTGTTCTACTCGTGCAACAGATCTACATATAGACACGGCTCTGATACCACTGTAGGGTTTCGTAGCATGGAAAACAAAAAATTTCTATCGCATACAAACAAACAAGCCAAGATCTATCTACTAGATTGTAGCAACGAGTCGATGGAATAACTTACCCTCGAAGATTCCAAAGTGTTTAACGAGAGCGGATTCTCGTGGGTGATGTAGTCGTACTGTTCCCGATCTCAAGATCGCGTAGACGATCCTTCCGGCGCTGCGTTCCGGCAGCGCTCCCGCAGTCGGTCACACATTCGGTACTCGACGAAGACCTTCCTCTCCCTTGTTCCAGCAGGCAGCGGAGGTTGTAGCACTCTCCTCGCGATTCCGGCAGCACAACGGCGTGGTACCGGAAGTAGAGGGGAGATCTCGCAGGGCTTCGCCTTAAGCCGGAGCGAGTATGGTGGAGTATGAGAGAGCTCCTCGGTGTTCTAGGGTTTAGACACACCAAGGAGGAGGGGCTAGAGCCGGCGGCTAGGGTTCCGGGGACCCCCAAGTCGGCGGCTAGGGCAAAACCCTAGGGGGCGGCGGCGGCTATGGTGGGCTGCAGCTTCTAGGGTTTGAGGTGAGGGACTTGTGTGTTCTATGAGGGAGCCCTGCCCCTCCTTATATAGGTGGAGGGGCCGGCGGCCAAGGGGAGGGAGGGGAGTCCCTCCCCAACTCGGCTTGGAGGGGGCGCCGCCGGTTGGAGGAGGGATTCCCTCCCCAACTCGGTTTCCCACTTCCTCCTCTTTTCCTCTTTCCAATTTTAGCCGTTTGACTTTTCAAACTAGCTATTTGACTTTTCAAACTAGGATTCGATTAATCCTTTATTTGGAACAGCGATGACACTTAGTACATGATGCAATCATACCAAGTTTGATACAACACATTCATGTACCCTTCCCCTCCGGAGTGCCGGACATTCTGGAACCTTCTAGAACATTCCCGATGAAAACACCGGAATCATTCCCGAACTCCGAAACGGGACTTTCCTTATATGAATCTTATTCTCCGGACCATTCCGGATCACCTCGTGATATCCCGGATCCCATCTGAGACTCCGAACAACATTCGGTCTCTTTCTCATACTACCATAACTACTCAAACAACGTCGAATCCTTAAGTGTGTCTCCCTACGGTTCGTGAATTATGCGGACATGATCGAGACACTTCTCCGAACAATAACCAATAGAGGAATCTGGAAATTCATATGGCTCCCACATATTTCTACGATTACTTTGCGATCGAATGAACCACTTACATACGGTACCAATTTCCCTTTGTCTCACGATAGTTTACTTATCCGAGGTTATGATCGTCGGTATCTCTGCATACCTAGTTCAACCTCGTTACCGATAAGTACTCTTTTCTCATTCCCGTGATATGTGATCCCTTGTGAGCCAGTCACATGCTTGCAAGCTAATTGGATGACATTCCACCGAGAGGGCCCATAGTATATCTATCCGTCATATGGATGGACAAATCCCACTCTTGATCCATGTGTCTCAACCAATACTTTCCGAACACTCAATGCCACCTTTATAGCCACCCAGTTACGGTGTGGTGTTTGATGTCATCAAAGCATCCATACGGTAAAGGTGATATGCATGATCTCATGGTCGAAGGAATTAGGTTACTATGTATCAGAAAGCATATAGCAATTGAACTATTGAAATGACTTGATCTTTATGCTACGCTTATCTATAGGAGTATGTCCACCATATCATTCTTCTAACGATATGATCTTGTTGTTGATAACATCTCAATGTTCATGATAGGGAAACCACAATCATTTATCAACCAACAAGCTAGTCATGTATAGAGGCTATACTAGGGACTTCAAATTAAGTTTACAAATCACACAAGTATCAATGTTTCCTTGTTAATACTATTATAGCATGAATGTAAACATTTATCATAAACATAAAGATATAATAATAACCACATTTATTATTGCCTCTAGGGCATATCTCCAACACATTTATCCAAAATAAATTTTTAACAAAGGTCATATTGAAACTTATCGCAATCAACTTGATGATCTACTTCACTTCCATCAAGTTAAGAGAAGCTTCAATCACTTTGACAAGTTTTATTCAATAGCATGAAAATTATTCGGATTTTTTATGCATGAATGCAATCCACACATCTGGATTCAGCTTATTTCTAAGCTCTAATGCTGGGATGTTACAGAAGCCCACGGCCGCTATCGCCATATCATCCACCATAGCCATCAGCGCGTCCTGCGACGCTCGAGCCGCCACTAGAATTTCCTCGGCTGCCCCGCGACATGTGTCGAAGGCGGCCTACGCCGCGTTGACCTTGTGCGCAACCTCCGCGTCGCGTGCTTCCAGCTCCTCCTCTGCCTCCACCAGCTCCTCCTCCCGCTCCAGTGAGGCAACGAAGGCCATCTCTTCCTCCTTGGGGTAGCGGCGGCAAGCCAGCTGGCCGATCCTTGCTCAGGTGGTGATCTTGCGGCGAGGCATTGTTGGTACGTTGGCGGCTTTGGGGCTGGACATACGCATCGTCACGCCAACTATCTTTATAGCCCTACGATGGGAGGGAAGTGAAATGGTGCCGCGCG
This sequence comes from Avena sativa, assembly GCA_916181665.1. NCBI lineage: Eukaryota > Viridiplantae > Streptophyta > Magnoliopsida > Poales > Poaceae > Avena > Avena sativa. The sequence continues at coordinate 259,558,215 of OV702284.1, read as the reverse complement.
CGCCTGACTTAACCGCTCGTGGAAAAACCTTGGTGGAAACGAGTTTTCCACAGACCGGGCAGGAAGTCGCGCGGCGGCGGTCGACAGGAGATTGATCATCATTACCACTGTTAATGAAAATGGTGTGGATGGGGCCGCAAATGGATCGGTCTGCTGGGGCACTTCTCACCCCAAACGAATCAAGACAAAAATGCTCTCGTTTTTTGTTCGCATACTGAACAAAAAGGTCTGATTAGGATACATTATCTATACCTAATAATAAAGGAAGGGGTGTTTCTTGTAGTACCAACACTTTTTTGGACGACTTTAACCTTTGATCAAACAATAAATTACCCACCAATACCACCGGTAAGTGAAATAGAAAAAACACTTTTGGACAACTTTACCCTTTGACCAAAAAATAAATTACCCACCAATGCCACCGGTAAGTGAAAAAGAAAAAAAAAACACTTTTTTGGCATGTTGACTTCTAGGAGTTGGTTTTTCTCGGGGAATTCCACCGTTCGTTTTCTACAGATAGAATTCATTCGCTTTCTCACGTTAGTCCTCGGGTCCTCACAATGAGCTAAGCACATGCATGTGCGTATGACTAGCCGCGCCAATGTTTTCGTTCCTAGTGACGCATGGCTGATGGGACTGCACCAATAAGTAAAATATTGGACCACTAGACCTGGCTGCGAACCATGGCCGAAATCGACGACGATGCCGTGGCCAGGGGCTCAGAAGCCCAGCGCTAGCCCGATTTGACACCTTACCTCCAGCGGATAAACACGGTGGCGCGTCCTCTGGTCTGACACATACCGTCCCTAGCTGAAATCATATGTTGTGTCAATCCGGGTTTACAAAATAAAAAAATGCATACGCCCTTATTAATCTCTGTCAAACGAATGTCCTTTTACATGAAATTCCTATGACTCTTATAGTAGATAATATAAAGGAATGAGTGTTTCTTGTTGTACCTACATTTTTTTGAACGACTTTAACCTTTGATCAAAAAATAAATTACCCACCAATACCACCCGTAAGTGAAATAGAAAAAACACTTTTGGACGACTTTACCCTTCGACAAAAAAATAAATTACCCAGCAATGCCACTGGTAAGTGAAAAAGAAAAAAACACTTTTTTGGCATGTTGACTTCTAGGAGTTGGTTCTTCTCGGGGAATTCCACCGTTCATTTTGTACAGATAGAATTCATTCGCTTTCTCACATTAGTCCTCGGGTCCTCACAATGAGCTAAGCACATGCATGTCCGTATGACCAGTCGCGTCAATGTTTTTGTTCTAAGTGACGCATGGCTGATGGGACTGCGCCTATAAGTAGAATATCGGGCCACTAGACCTGGCTGCGGAACATGGCCGGAATCGACGATGACGCCGCGACCGGGGGCTCGGACGCCAGCGCTAGCCCAACTTGACACCTTATCTCCAGTGGATAAACACGGTGGCGCGTCCTCTGGTCTGACACATACCGTCCCTAGCTGAAATCATATGTTATGTCAATCCGGGTTTACAAAATAAAAAAATACATGCGTCCCTATTAAGCTCTGCCAAACGAATTCGTCTGTCTTTTTACGTGAAATTCCTATGACTGTTAGAGGATACTATATTTTGGAGTATGCTTTATCTAAAAATCGACAAATCATCTGAGTATAGGTAGTGGAAATAATTTCTAAGTTGTGGCATAACTGTGTGAATATGTTCATCCAAGATAAGAAAACGTTCAACTCGATCGAGACAGGTGTCATGAGGCAAGACAAAAGTTTTTTTTATACGAATTAGATTGGTCTTTCAAGTACAACACACGCGCACTTCTGCTCTGCTAGTGTATCCCAAATGGACCGATTTCGATACATTTTTGTGTCTGAAATGGATCAGTCTGCTAAAGATGTCATAACAGTGTTGACGTGGGCAACCAATCTGCTGGCAGAATTTGGCTCAGGTGACGCTCGCGTCAGTCTCCACGTATAGCTGTCCGAGTAAACAAATACGCCTCTATGGTACCTAGTCCGATGACATGCATCCTCTACTCGATCATCAGTTGATCTGGGCTGCTGCTTTCGTACGAAAGCTGAAGAAAGCTAGTACTCCTAGCAGTCTGTTTTGGCTTCGCTAGGTAACATCTTTTGGCAAAAGTGAAACATGAAGACGCAGAAAGAAAACGAGCTTTCCTTCGATCATCTCGGTTTCCTGCTTGCCCTTTTCATCTCCTTTCCGGTGTCTCTTCTGCGAATTCACCTGTGATCGATCGCGCGCTGCCGTCGGTGACGTTTTCAGCTTTCAGGTTCGTTAGATAAAAGAAAGTTAGTATAGATCAAAGCAATTAGCAAGTACGATCGAGGGATCAGCCGCTAATGATCAAAAGCCACTTTACCCAGACAAAAAACCAGAAGAAAAGAAGAAACCTCTTTTTTCTCGGCAGGTTTATGGCGCACTGCATCTAACTGCCACAAACTGTAATGATGCTTTCTACTACTCCCTTCATTTTAAAATATAATATTTCTTTTAAAACATATGTATATAGACTTTTTTGTGTAAAGGTTTATTTATTTTTGCTCCGAGTCTATACACTAAAACATGTTTAGATAAATGTATTTTTCAAAATAAAATTTATATTTTGAAACCGATAGAGTACTGTACAACCTATATGTGCTGCTGCAGCACTGGTGTACCGACGACTGACGACTAGTGACACTGAATTATGACCCGGAGCATGCACCGAGCACCGTTGCCTCCAAGGTGGCAGGATGATGGATGCACCGCCGCTCACATGTTTCCGGCCGGGAATAAAGGGAGAGGCAGGGGCATGCCTGCACTGACTTCCACTATGCCGAGACAGATCGAGAGGGACATCTATCTTTACGAATTTAATGGAGCTGCCCCTCGATCGTCTCGGTGGAAAAAAGGATGTACAGTCGCTATCGCTAGCTAGGACGGCCTGCTCGTAGCCTCCCTCCGTTCGCGCGCCCTTCCGCCCTCCGGCTATCATCGCGCCGCCGACCGCAAACGAAACAAGTAGAGTAGGTGTTGCTCCCTCAGCCGAGCCGGCACCGATCTACACGGTCAGCAATGGAGTAGCTCGCACGCGTGACACTGTGTAGTTTCCTCAGGTGCATGTGATGCACCACACATTTATCAAAAGTAAACACGAGCCGCATGATATATTCTATGGTTTCAAGTTCAACTACTTTTTATTAGGGCATCTTTACCGCGCCCATTAAAACGGTTCTGTCGTGTCCGAACCAGTTCGACCAGACAGGAGAGCGCCATCGCACATGTTGCAAGGACCTACGTGTCTGGCGTGATCCCTCGGTTTTATTAAATTTGGGCTATAGTTGCATCGGTGTGGATAGTGCTGGACCACGAGTGTGTCCAGGCATAGGCCGATGGATCCGTGTATAAGCGGGACATTAATTCTGTAATCCTATTTCATTAGATTGATAGTAGTTTATATTCAGATCTAAGTCTGATTTAACTAAACTACGACAACTTCGCCTGCTCGCCGCGTCTAATCCTAGCCACAACCGTGACCTAAGGGACCAGCTGTGCTGAAGCGACCACCCCGACGACTCTAACAACGTTTCCTGGCAACGGCGAGGGCGCGTTGCCTCATGTACTTGAAGGCCCGCTCGCTGCAGCTCCCTCATCTCCCTCCCATCATCGACGGCCCGGCGGGCGGCGTACATCGCCTCCATCTCTGCTACCCAATCGTCTTCATCAAGGTTGTGGTGTTGCGACTGTTATCATAGTGAGGTGACTTCAGATTGATCTATATTTTTTTTTGTAAAATTTTATTTTAATAGTAAATAAAAAAGATTGCGTGTATCTTTTTAATGCATACGCAGGGTATCATCTCCATTTCGAAAAATAAGCAAGCTGTGTTTTACCATATTCAGCCGGTGTTCAGGTAGTAGGACTGTAGGAGTAGTGGTACCACTTTCTGAGTAGTTATGAGTTATGACTCGACTTAGCTTGTGGTTTGTAACCTAGTGGCCAAGTCAACCTGTATATGGAGGCATTCTCACCGGGCCAGATAGTTTTGGAATTTGCTAGGTTGCAATAATGGTGGAAATGGAATGGACCACATGACCAGCTAATAAGCCCCCCACCGCCCTTTCCCGATAGGTGAATTTGTCCAAACACATAGAAGCTAGTAACACTATACTAGCTTCTTGTCATTTTTGTCTTTGGTCGGTGTGTTCGCTCTTTCGGTTTTTGGTAATATAGCAATCTTGAACAGATATAGCAGCGCAAGCATGATCTATCGACCATACCAACATAAATCTAGAACAACCTGGAACGTGACTGCAGGTGTGGAAAAACCAGTCGATGACGTGTCTTTTTTTTAAGCAAGGGGAAGGACCCAGAAGGGTCTAGTGCTGCATTAATAGGTGGGAATAATTACAAACATGGCCTTCAAGATATACATAAAAACAGCCAGCCCTTGGAATTTTACAAAAAGGACCTTACAAAACAAAAATATAAAGAAATCATGTCCATCATGTCCTTCTCCACCAGGAACAGAGGCGACTTCAACGCCACGGCCGGCATTGCTAGCGTCGGGGATGAGGCCACTTGACGCCGGCGTGTCGAAGATTGTCGTGGCTGAGCCGCGGGAGGGCCTCCGCAGAAGGTTGAGGAAGCAGCAGATGTCAGTCCGCTGCGCGGAGCGGTCTCCCTGACCAAGGATAGCCGTGGCCGAAACAATCCACCGCTTGGGATCTCCGCCGAGAGCAGCAACAACTCCCCACCGGAGAAGACGAATGTCAAAAATCACCTTACCATCTCCCTGTCCATCACCACGATGGATGCAAAGGAGAGGGAGGAGAACGAATCGAACCTTTTCTTCACCGGAGACACAAGCATCCAACCGCTGATACAGGGAGCGCTGGCCGTCATCAAACTCCGGCATCCTGCCACGAGCCGGTGGAGACAGCTGGAAATTGCAGTGGCTAGAGCTTGCTTGGACTTTGTTTTGGCGAGCGGTGGGCTTCAAAGTCGTTGCCTCCGGCTCTCCCCACGAGAGCACCACAACGATAAGAAGAACGACCACACCAAGCCGGTGTCTATCCAGCAACATCGACTTGGAGCACCAAGGGCAAACCTTATTGAGAAGGATGCTGGGGCTTCTCCAGTTTGCCGTTATCACCACCTGCCATCGATGGAGCACAGCGAGATAGAAGAAGAACCAGGCATGGTGGATCTGGCTGCCAAAGACCACCGGCTGACCCTCAGACGCCATATCGGCAGACGCCACCAGGGCAAGACCAAAGCAACTAAAATTTACCCTAGACTACTACTATACACGGGGTGGGACCCTCATCCAATCTCGTCGCCGGCGGCCGCCGGAGAGGAGGGGAGAGGGGCCGAGAGACCCAGGCGGAGGAGAGAACCATAATAGGGAGGAGGAGACGCGGTGCGGTGCTCGGTTACGTAAGAGGTCGGGGTGCGAGCTGTGCCCATGACGTGTCCGTGTGACGCCAATTGTATGCGGCTGCGGTGACCATTTTCTTCACCGCGGCTGAAGGATCTGCGAAGAAATCCGGCCGGGACCCAGGTGTTGTCTAATCCCCTGGCACTTGGACGTGGACTGCACGCTTCCTCTCCAGTGCAGTAGTAGTGGATGTTCGCGTCACCCAGAATCCAACACCTTTCAACTTAGGCAGCCCAACTACTGTCACTTTCACCTCGTATACTAGTAGTACGAGTAGTAGTATTATACCATGGCTCTGCTTCATGCATGGTAGATACTGGAGTAGATATACTATAATTCTGTAATATACGCTAGTGTTTGTTTTGTTTTTTGGTGTCATCGCTGTCAGATCATTCGTCTTCCTTTTGTTTTCTCTCACGGAATTGTTTCTTGCTGTTTGGAATCTTGCAAGGATAAGCATGACGAGTTAACTGATGGGGAAAGAAATTATAGGATCCTGTCGAGCGGAGCAAGTGGGAGAACCGGAGAAGTGACAAGAAGACAAGAGCAGTTTTCTTTTGTCCTAGCTGGGAAAATACTGGTTGGTCAAACGTGATGGTCGGGCTCCAAGTCAAGCATGGTCCACACTTGGTCAATAATTTTTCCACCAAAAATTGCGTAAACTTATATTTTTAAACTGATTAACACTTTTCTTAGAAGCAAATAATTCTCTGTTGGAACAAATTGACATGTATACCGATCTTATGCAAAAGGCGCCCGGACGGTGTTTTTTCTAAAAGGATAAAAACTAGTAAAAAATAGGCACGTCTAATTCAGAGCAAACTAAGAATTAGCTTAATTATCAAAGTCCACTTACAACTAGAAATATCTTGTTTGGAACCTCACTTACAATTGAAAATCCCACATGTAAACACCACTTGCAAAACTCGCAGGAAGCACGGATCACGATGCAAATCTAGTGGAGTAGGATCTGACTGATCACTAACTAAATTCTAAAACAGAGAATTAGCAAAACCCAAAAAAATGGACTTGAAATATTGAAAACATCAACTACTTTGAAATATGCTACTTCGGGGGAAACCCTAGATCAAAGTCACCTCGATCGGATGATGGCGATGCTACACGCTCTCCCTCATGGGGGAGTCGTCTTTGGAGCAGCTACTATTCAAAGGGGAAAGAAGGTTGAGCGGCTTCGTCTTGCACGAAGACTCTGGTGGATAAGTCAAGTCATGCCTAGCCGCCAGGTGCCACGCTCAGTCATGCATGGTTTGGTAGGTGCTACACACAATAGATCTACCGGAGATCTCTAACTGCGTTGTATGCGGGACTCAACAGCATGGTGTCGAGATGTCTCGGTGGCATTCATACGTGCTTGTTCATGGACGTGCACAAGGCGGTGGCACTGTCTGGCATCAACGGAAGGCCTCTCACGGTCATTGCGTTGATCCCTGTCCTAAAGATGGGTTCGTGGAAGATGGCAGCGGCGACCTCTATAACAAGTGCATACGGTGCTCGCTCGGGGTCTACTGGATCGGTGCGTCGGTTTTGATGATGTGTGTTGGTGGAAGGTGTGTTGGTGGAAGGTTAGGGAATACATGTTTGAGTTTGGCCACCGCCTTCATGAGTGTAGCAATTCTATTCGCCAAAAGGATTGCTTCAGGTTAATCATTATAATATCTTGTAAGGCTTGATGAATAATTAATAAAAGCAGGGTGAGTGCATCTTTTTGATGCAGAGGCCGGGGGTACACCCTCCATTTTGAAAAAAAAAAGTGCTAGAAAAACCCTCCATCTTTAATAGTTACGACCATTTTTTGAAAAACCCTAAGCATAATCAATGATTATCATAGACAGTATCATGCATTCTATGCATGTTAAAAGATAATGTGTCACTGTAATTAATGATGAGAAATACGATACTAATATCATATGGTACTAATATCATAGATATATACCATATAATAGTAGCACGTAAAACTAGAAAATTTAGTGTTAAAAAAATCTTGTAATAATTTTGCACTAATACAATATATAATGTGTGATAAATCATGATCTCAGGAGATTAGAATCATAATACATCAGTTAAAAATCGTGATAGAAAGTCAAGAGGAAGAGCCAAATCACTTCACCGGACACGCAAGCGTTTGAAATCATATGCATGAATTTCTAAAAAAAAGAAATCATATCATTCATATGCATGGATAGCGGTGACATGCACAACGCGACAGCAAACCTTGTGAAGAATGTAAGCGAAAAGTACTATCAATCTGCTAAATTTCAGAGCAACTTTCAAGCTTAGGGGTCGTAGGTTGGTCCCGGACCCGTGGTTAGTTGCTAGAGACATTGCAAAATTATTTGGTAGAACGAAAGTCCAAAAGTACTACTGTCATCATTTACTTGCTTTGTGACCATCTCCTTTGCAAACTGTAACGGCCTTTGAGTGTTTGCAAGACAAAAAGGAAAAAGGCTTTGGCTCACTTGATTAATTAAGTTAGATCTTAAGTGCAAATAACACAAGTAAAAAGAAATGAACAAAGAGAACCAGCTAGCTACATGCCGAACTGTTTCAACTCTACCGTAGGTAATAGGCCAACTTGCCACTTTGTTGGGCATCTCTTAGTAGCACATAAAAACACCTAGTAAATGGCTGTGTGCATATCGGCCGATGTAGAGACCGGGGTTTCACTCTCCTTTTCGAAAAAAACATCTACTCCCTCCGATCCATATATTACTTGTCATTAAAATGAATGTATCTAGCACTAAAACATGTCTAAATATATCTATTTTAGTGACAAATAATATGGATCAGAGGGAGTAGTAAATAAGGATGGAGAACTTCGTAGCTATAGCTTCATGATTCGCCTTTGAGATGGGTTGATGAAATATATATGGTGCTAACAACTTTTGCAGGTGTTTCCACCATAACTACCACTGTTTAGATAAAGGTATCATTTTCTTTCTTTCTTGAGGTACCCAGATGTCCAGGGTAATTATTTTGCTTAAAACAGTACCCTTAGAAGAAACTTGCAAAATACGTCGGTCCAGACTGTCCAAAGACCTAAGGTTAGGATTGCTAGTTTCAGATCCAATAAAGGCTCTTGGGGCTTCTTTGATTCAAAGAATTTGCATAGAAATCTTGAAATATACCAATTTGTAGGATTTTTTTATCACGGATTTTCCAATTTGTAGGATCGAATTTAATAGGATTTTTTTCTAAGCAATCGTACTAAATTTTATAGAATTCTAAAACATCCGCAAATTGAAACAAACTGTTGGAAATATAAGCAATAATCCATATGATTTAATCTGAATAATAAACTGATAAAGCATGATCATACAGACGGTACTAAAACCAACCATGCAGATCAACAAAGTAGATGAACAGATTACATCTATACAAGATAAACCTATCATATCTACTCCAAACGCTAGACCTAGAAACTCTAGCAAAATCCAAAAGAGAGAGATTAGAAACACATACGATGCAGTTGCGGCAGTAGTAGTAGCAGAGTTGTCGCCCATGTTGAGGTTGCCGAAGAGGTCGCTGACGTCTGGGAAGAAGTCGTCGTCCGGGAACTCGTCGTCGGACGTCGTGGTTGCCAGTAGTCGCGCTTGAGCGCTCCCCAAAAACCTGATCGCCCCTCACCCGTACAGGTTCACGAGAGGCGGGGTTTCGAAGGCCTACTGTCCCGATCTGCGGTGCACGCCGCAAGCCAGGATGGGGAAGACGAAAGCAGCGACGCAAGGTTCTGGAGGTAGGAGCGTGTGTGGATTGATTCACCGATTAGGTTTAGCGCAGACGCTTATATAGTGCAGGTTAGGAAGATCGTGGGCTCAGCCCACGTCCGAGTCGGTAACAGTCCACGTCCATAAAAACTAAAAACGGCTGTAATTAACGCGTCCGTTAATGACTCATAATTAATTTTCCCAACCAGCAAAATAAAGCTCGGCTCGGCGAGATTCCCGCAACCCGCGGCGCACGGGCGTCGTGATGAGGCGAGGCGTGGCGAGGCGGGCGACGTCGGAGGAGGAGTGCACGAGGGCTTCTCTCCTTGTCACACCTTAGTGAGTGGTGCAACACTATTATATAAGGTGGTCTAACTCCCCTTCAACTAGCAATGTGGGACTAAACTTTAGCACCACTAGCACAGCCATATGCTGCCATACACAAGTGGGCCAAACAGAATTTCAGAATTTGTCTAATGGGCCAGCAGCCCAAAACTCACCAAATTCCAACAATCCCCCACAAAGTCTCATTGGCACAACACATCACTTTTATTCCAGAATATTGTTTTATATACCGGTGTGTAGTGAAGACTGTTAATTTGAACTTTCACGTTAAACTTTATGTTACACTAGCTAGCAACTTGTATAGTGGACTATGCCTTGAACTACAAGTTTTCTGTGCGCTAGTTTCACACAAAATCTAGACCAGTACAGGGCTGCCATCGGCTTCCCCGCGGTTTGGAGCTTACGCGTCATACTCCAGGGCCTTTCATGAGTTTATTAGAGAGCACTCAACTCTCACGAACTGTGATGTTTGATAGTCAGACTCATATAGGTGTGTTCCTCAAGAGATGTTCTGCAGGACAACATCTCCGCTTATAAAAGCCACTTGGAACACATTAAGATAAATATCAACCTGCCATGCAGATTAAGAGAGTATTGCATCTTTATGGAGATGTAAATATAATGTGGGGATACTCTCCTCTCAGCTGACTAACAGCTTGTCTCCTAGCCCTAATTCACGGGATCTCCGATCACATAGAGTGGGTTGCCACTGGGATCAACTCATAGCGTGGGTCTCAAACCCATCTCCCTCGATACATTATCTATCACATTGCGTGATAAACCCTTTGTGAAGGGATCTGCCAGGTTCTTAGATGTTTGGATATAATCCAATGCAATAACTCTAGAGTTTCTCAGTTTCCTGACAGATTTCAATCTCCTCTTCACATGCCTTGATGACTTCATATTATCCTTAGAACTGTTTACTTTGACGATCACGGTTTAATTATCACAGTTCATCAGGATGGCGGGTATTGGTTTTTCAACCACAGGTAAGTCCATCAAGAGCTCACGAAGCCACTCTGCTTCAACAGTGGTTGTGTCTAATGCTGTGAGTTCTGCTTCCATTGTTGACCTCATTAAGATGGTCTGCTTGAAAGACTTCCAGGAAACAGAGCCACCACCAAGTGTAAACAAATAACCACTTGTGGCCTTAATCTCATCAGCATCAGATATCCAGTTTGAATCACTATAACCTTCAAGTACCCGTGGATACCCAGTATAGTGAATACCATAACTCGCAGTGACTTTCAAATAGTGCAAAACTCTTTCAAGAGCATGCCAATGATCATCTCTAGGATTTGACACAAATCGACTCGGTTTGCTTACAGCAAAGGAGATGTCAGGTATAGTAGCGCTGGCTAAATACATGAGCGAGCCAATGATTTGAGAATATCTCAATTGATCTTTAGCAGTCCTTCGATTCTTTCGAAGTAGCACACTCGGATCATAAGGCGTTGGAGAAGAGTTGCAGTCGCTATACCCGAAGCGACTTAATATCTTTTCCACATAGTGAGACTGAAGCAATGTAATCCTACCATTGTCATCCTTTAGTAGCTTGATGTTTAAGATTACATCAGCCACTCCCAAGTCCTTCATCTCAAAGCAGCGAGATAGGAACTCTTTGACCTCCTCAATAACAGTGAGGTTAGTCCCAAATATCAATACGTCATCAACATAGAGACACATAATAACTCCCTCGCCCCCACCATGGCGATAGTACACATATTTGTCAGCTTCATTTACAACAAAGCCTTCAGAAGTTAAAGTTCTTTCAAACTTCTCGTGCCACTGTTTAGGAACTTGCTTAACACCATATAAAGACTTCACTAACTTACACACCTTTCCTTCTTGACCATCTACTATAAATCCGTCAGGCAGCTCCATATAAATTTCCTCGTCTAGCTCTCCATTTAGAAAAGCTGTCTTAACGTCCATTTGATGAACTAGAAGACCATGTGAGGCAGCCAAGGAAAGTAGTACTTGAATAGTGGTCTATCTGGCTACAGGTGAGTAGGTATCGAAGAATTCTTCACCTTCCTTTTGGGTATAACCCTTAGCCACAAGACGTGCCTTGTACTTTTCAATAGTACCATCAGGTCTAAGCTTTTTCTTGAACACCCACTTACATCCTACAGGTTTGCACCCATAAGGACGATCAGTGACTTCCCAAGTACAATTAGCTAAGATGGAGTCCATCTCGCTTCGGACAGCTTCCTTCCAGTAGTCAGCATCTTGAGATGCATAGGCTTCTAAAATAGAAGTGGTAGTATCATCCACAAGGTACACAATGAAATCATCACCAAATGACTTTGCAGTCCTTTGTCTCTTGCTCCTTTTGGGAGCTTCATTGTAATCCTCCACAGAATCATCAGAGTGTTCTATCGGCATAGTGGGTTCATGAATTATAACAAATTCCTGACTAGATGAACTAGTCATCTCCTGATTTGATGAGCTAAACATACCTTTCATAGGAAAGATGTCCTCAAACAAAGTCGCATCATTCGACTCCATAATTGTACCAACATGCATGTCGGATACCTCAGATTTTACTATCAAAAATTGATAGCCAATGCTATGAAAAGCATATCCCAGAAAAACACAATCAACGGTTTTTGGTCCAAGCTTTCGCTTCTTGGGTATTTGAATATTGACTTTTGCCAAACAACCCCAAGTTTGTAAGTAAGAGAGTTTAAGCCTTTTCTTTTCCCATTCCTCAAATGGAGTCATGGTTTTATCCTTTACAGGAACACGGTTTAGGACATGACACGCGGTCATTAGCGCTTCCCCCCACCATTCCTTGGAAAGACCCCATGTATCTAACATGGCGTTAACCAAATCAGTTAGAGTGCGGTTCTTTCTTTCGGCCACCCCATTTGACTGAGGTGAGTAGGGAGGCGTCCTCTCATGTATAATACCATGTTCCGTACAGAATAAATCAAATTCATTTGAAAAGTACTCTCCACCACGATCCGACCTTAGCCGCTTGATTTTAAGATCAAATTGGTTTTCTGCCTCAGCTTTATAGATTTTGAAGTAGATCAAAGCTTCATCTTTAGATTTCAGAAGATAAACATAGCAGTATCTAGTGGAGTCATCAATCAATGTCATAAAGTATCTTTTTCCACCTTTTGTCAACATACCATTCATTTCACAAAGATCTAAATGTATAAGTTCTAGCGGTGCTAAATTTCTCGGTTCCGCAGCCGTATGAGACTTGCGGGGTTGCTTTGCTTGCACACAAACTTGGCACTTAGAACCTTTGATAGTGGTAAATTTTGGAATTAAACTCATATTGGCTAGCCGTGTCATGCAACCAAAGTTAATATGACAGAGTCGTGAATGCCAAACATTGGACTCATTATCATTGCAAAGATGATTAATAACTTTAGTACATGAGTCTGACAAAGACAAGCGGAACAGACCTCCGCACTCATAACCCTTTCCAAAAATTGTACATACTTAGAAATTACAACTTTATTGGACTCAAAAACCAACTTAAAGCCATCTCGACATAAAAGCGATCTGCTGACGAGATTCTTATTGATGGAGGGACGTGATGCACATTCTTCAGCTGTACGGTCTTCCCCGAAGTAAACTTCCGATTTACCGTACCAACACCATGAACAGAAACACGTGAGCCGTTTCCCATCAGCACGGAAGAAGTCCTTGAGACCTGATAAGAGGAAAACATGGAAATATCAGAACATACATGTATATTAGCACCCGTATCTATCCACCAATCAAGATAATGACATACTGAAAGGATAGTAGGTAAAATACCGTACCCAGCATCCTTCATTTCAGTATCGCTAATAACAACATTAGCGGCCTTGCCTCTGTTCCCATGTTGACGCTTGTCAAAGCGATTAGGGCATCTAGGAGCCCAATGATCAGGATCACCACAGACGTGGCAAGAGCCTTTCCTCTTATCATTTTTCTTCTTGAAGTTGGTTGAGTGTGTAGCCTTGTTCTTGCCATCAAACTTCCCCTTTCCTTTAGTTTTGTTCTTATTCTTAAACTTGTGGGATTGGAAGTTTTTCTTCTGCACCAAATTGGCAGTAGAACATCCCTCAAATCCTCGAGCAGTTTTGTCATTTGCTCTCGCCTTCTCTTCCACATGAAGAGACCCAATGAGATCCGTAACGGCAAAATCTTGTCTCTTATGTTTCAGAGAAGTAGCAAAGTTCCTCCACGAGGGAGGGAGCTTGGCAATAATGCCACCAGACACAAATTTGTCCGGTAAGGAACACTTGAACTTCTCAAGTTCTTTGGCAAGTGATTGTATCTCATAAGCTTGCTCAACGACGGAGCGCTCATCAACCATCTTGTAGTCATAGAATTGCTCCATGACATACAACTCAGTGCTAGCGTCCGAGACCCAAAATTTGGCCTCGAGTGCTTCCCACGCGTCCTTGCCAATATCAAATGATATATACGAGTCAACAATGTTGTCCCCAATAACACTAAACAAAGCCGCCATAAACATGGTATCGGCTTTCTTAACGGTCGCTTCCTGCTTAGCAGAAAGATCTTCTCTAGGCTTGCCAAGAGTGACGCTATAGCAGTTTAGGTTTTCAAACGAGAGAACTGCTCTCTTGCGCCATCTCTTATAGTGCATGCCATCAAAAGGAGGCGGCCTAGTAGCCGCGACTACACCAGTGGAATTCAGTTGCCTATAATCAAGTTTTTGGATTGTTGGAAATATAAGCAATAATCCATATGATTTAATCCAAATAATAAACTGATAAAGCATTGTCGTGGTGGTGGCACGGAAGATGCCATGGGTAGGCTTAAGTTGGGGGCCGAATGGGTGCTTGTGGTCACCGGGGAGTGAGTGCACGGTCTAGCCATGCACGTAGAACAAGATGAACTCTCCACACTTAGCGATTTGATTGATACCCAAGAATTACAAGTGCTCCTCGAGCTTTATGAACTAGTGTTCTGTGCACTAGTTCCCTACTTGGTCCAACCTCCTTCTACTACAGCTATGCCCCCTCTTATATAGGCAGCGCTAGCTAGCTTATATCCCTTTGAGTTCTAGGGTTTACCTTTTGGATCTTGGTCCCTACAATGTGGGCCGGGTCATGGGCTTGCCCTAAGCCCAATGGCCCAGTCCACAAAGCTTGACAGCTAACGGTCTTTTGGTACGTCGCCTCCTGTTCCTTTTGGCGACACACTATAACTTTGTACGTCAGCATTTGCTTTGGGCGTCACCCGACTCCTTTTGTGTCACCCGGCGTCGCCCTTCTCTTTTGACCATGCTTTGCCATGGTCCCTCCTGAATATTACTCGAAAAGGTGCCACGCGTCCTATCCGACTCTGCCCTTCCTCGGTTGACTCGGCTCGTTGGTTCCTGCAAGAATAACAACTTTGTCTTATACGGGCCGACATAGTTCATATGTCGGCCGCACAAGCTTCTCTCTCCCGGCCGTTCTTACTCGGCCTAGTTCTTTCTTCACTCGGAGCTTGCCCAGCTATGCTACGTTTTACCCCTCGTGACCCTACCGGGGATTATCCCCCTGACATTAGTCCCCGAAGCTGGTGAGGTCTAGCAGTTCAAGCTGCTAGGCGTCTCCAGGTTCCTTTTATGTGGTTGGAACTTAATTTTTGTCTTTATTTGTCACAATCCTGCACCTTGCCGAGTCTGTCTGACAGTTTTCGGATCCACTCTTTGACTTCCTAGCTCATTTTTGCCTCGTGCCGAGTTACTTTGGCCAATTCCGGGTCATTTTCGGCGTGCTTCAGTCACTGACAGCTGGTAATCATGATTACTTGCCTCAAATCTTGTTACAAGTTCTGGTGGCACAGTGACGGCTGCACAGTTATTCCCCGTCACTGTGGCAGTCCCATCGGGTTGTGCCCCTTGTCCTTCCTTTCATGACGTGGCACGGGATTTTCCATGTATTGTTTCCACGTGGCGCTCGCTGATTGGCTTACTCGGCCGGGTACATGGCCACACGCTGGCCGCACGGTATATAGGGATCCCACGATTGGGGTTTTTACTGCCCTTAAGTAGGGGTGAGGGGGTTAGCTCTTCCCCCACGCCCGTTCAGTTTTCCCCTGCTTCTTCTTCTTCCTTGCGCCTATGAAATCAAACCGGCCCCTTCGCGGTTTTTCCTTCCTTCTGTTCTTGCCCTGCAATTTCTCCACTTCTATTTCCATTCCACCATGGGTCCCCGTTCTTCCAAACCTCTTCCAACGGCGGAGGAGACTGAATCTGCGATGGTCATGGACGCACGTGACGGTGATGAAGGTGCTGAGGAAAAGGAGGTTCCCGCCGGCGAGCGCGGTGGCTGGGAAGCCTCGGAGGTCTCCACCGAGGAGGTGGAATGGCTTCGCTCCACCAGGCGCATTCTGCTGCAAGTGGATTGTCATATTCCCGCCGGTGAGATCTCTCCCAAACCCGATGCTAATGAGCGGGTGGTTTTCCTTTCTCACTTTGAGTGGGGTTTTGCTCTTCCAGTGAGCACCTTCTTTTCCTCATTTCTCTCCACTTTCCATCTGCAGACCCATCATCTTCCTGCCAACACGATTGGCTCCCTCTCTTGCTTTATTTCCGCTTGCGAGGCTTACCTCGGGATTTGGCCTATAGTTCTTCTATGGGCCAAATATTTTAGCTTTAAGGTTCAATTTGTTCCCCATCCTAGTGCTCCTCAATCCGAGAAGAGGCCGACCTGGTGCGGTGTTGCTAGTATCACGCCCAGGAGAGACTCCATCTTTCCTCGGGTTACTGGTATTGATTGTTGCAAGAAATGGCACAGGACTTTCTTCTATGTCAAAAACAGCGGGTCCACCGATAACATCCGGATCCCCCTTTCTCTGACGAGGTCCCGAACAAGAAGTTCTGGCAGCTCGACCCGCGTGACCAAGACGCTGCGGTGAACGAAGACAACATGATCTTGGAAAGGTTGTTGTCGCTAGATGAGCATTTTCATCTTGCCGAGAGGGACCTCATGTGCACATGTGTCTCATGCCGGGTAAGCCCCATCCAAGCTAGGAGCCACAAGATGTGCTTCATGAGTGGCTCCCATGATCCCACTCGGCACTCTACTAAGGAGCTCACCCATGACTCCATTGCTCGCCGAGTAAGCTCAATCTTTAAACTGAACTTAGCAGATGATTGGGCTTGGAGCTGCCCTCCTGTTAGCCGGGTCAAGCCTGTCCCCTGGGTAAGTTTTCTGAGTCATTTCCCTTGCCGAGTCAGCTTTAGATTTTTTCCACTCCCAATCTAGTTTTCGTTACTCATTTTATTTGTCTTTCGCAGAACCTCATTCACCAGGTTGATGAAAGTACTATCCCTCCTTGCGGTTATAATGGGGATCGCTCCGACTCCGACGAAGTCGAGTTCGACCTGGAGTGCTTCATGCCCATCCCGCATGCTGCTGCTGCTGCTTCAGCTTCGGGTAAGAGTCAATCTCGCAATCCCTTACAAGATTGGTCTGACGATGATGAGGATGATGATTGTACGATTTTGGAGGTACATGCCTTGTGACCTTAGTCTCCTAACTTATCCGAGTAAGCCTGTTATTTACTTATGCAGCTGGCCAGGTACATGACACTCCTCCTCTCGCCGTGGGCAGAGTCGGCAAGATACCCGTCGCCAAGCCGAAACGATGCGGGGCCTCCTCTAGCACTCAACCAACTAAGAAGAGCAAGCCTACTCCTGTTGCTCCTGCTGCTGCCACTCTAGCTGAGACTCGCCAAGCCGCTGGGCTCCGAGTCACACGCCGAGTCACTCGTGACCCGGTCGTCGCCGGGTAAGCTTTCATGTTCTGCTAACCTTATATTTTTGCTTCTCATTCATCGCAACTGTTTTCTTATGCGTGTCTTGTTATTTGTCAGTGTTGCCCCTCTGTCGGCTAACCAGGCTGCTTCTAGCATCGCCTCGCCACTAAGGCCCGCACCCACTCCGACTGACTCTACGGTGCAGAAACCCGCCCGAGTCGAGGCTCCCACTATCGAGGCTCACGCTTCTCAGTGTTAGTCAGACCTGGCGGCGCACCCGGCGAAGGAGACTCGGCCCAAGATCCATGGCGCTGATCAGGAACAACTTCCTGATCTTGGTGCCAGTGACCCTGGCGCCGAGAAACCTTCCGCCACCAGTTCCTCTGGCATCAGCCCTCAAGCTGGTGCGAATGAACAACTTCCTGATCTTGGAGCCACCAAAACTGTTGAGCCCAGTCAGCCGGCTCCACTTTCTTCTCCGAATCATCCTGCTCTCTCTCTTATTCTGTCAAAGAGCTAGACCTAGCCTAAGGATTCTGGTTCGGCTCGCTCTTCTTCCGGCAAGAACACCTCCACCAAGCAGGCAACCTTGGTCTGCGCTCCAGGTACTGCTCCTCAGATCCGGCCCCCGATGTTGGCAACAATGCTTGCTTCAACGGGCAAAGCGGGCAAGTCTGTGGCTGCTGGGTCAGGTGATGGATCTAAGGTTGTTGCCCTCCATACTAGTGCTGCTGCCACCCACGCCAACGTAGGAACTACCCTGAAAATGGGTCAAGTTATTACTCGGACGCTTAGCGGGAAAGGCCTTGGTTCGGCTGAGCCTTATGCTTTGGCATGGAATGCAGCGGGCGAGCAGGAGGTCATCACCCGCGCTGGCAAAAAACTGAAGTTGGGCCCCAAGGCCGTCTCTGACATGACCCAGCAAGACATCACCTTAATGGCCCACGCCGACGAAGTGAACAAGGTAAACAATCTTTTTACTCTTTCGCGTCAATGAGTATTTCTGTTGTACATATCACCTAGTCCCCGAGGTTACTTCCGAGTGAGGAACTTAATCGGCTGTAAGCTCTGTGCACGAACTTAGTATTTTATTCCTTATGCGAAGCTCGCATGTTAGACTTTCGATCCCTAGTTCCCGAGGTTACTGCCGAGTGAGAGACTTATTCGGCTGTACTCTTAGGTAGGAGTTGTTCTTTATCTGTCTGGAAACTTGATTTCCACATTTATTTACTATCTTTTTCCCTTTGCAGCTCACACATAATGAGCACACCAAGGTGCACCAAGCTCTCATTTTGGAGCATCGCAAGCTCGAACTTGCGTATGAGAAGCTGCAAATTGATACCCAAGGCCAAGGTAACTTTCTTACCTGCCCTATCTTTATTCGGCATGTCTTCCTTTGATTCATTTTCTAAGTATTTTCTTGCTCTTTTCCATAGCTTCAGCTCAGTCCACCATCGAGACGCTCCACTCGCAGATCAGCGAGACGGAGAGTAAGTTTCTTGCCTTATTAATCTGGTAGCTGAAGATATTTCTGTCGATGCTGACGAGTAGTTTATTTCGAATAAGCAGAGCAGCACCAAGCCGAACTTCAGAAGGAGCGAGACGAGGTGACTCGGTTGAAGAAGCTGATGGACGAGATGGAGCAGAAACACTTGGCCGAGGTGATGGGGCTGAAGGAGGAGCTTGCCGAGAAGGATGAGCAGCAGGCCACCAGCGCCGAGAAAACCAAGAGGTTGCTCGACGAGGCCGAGTCATCGGTTGAGTCAGCGAACCTGAACCTTGACGCACTCCAAGCCAAGGCCAAGGCTTGGCAGACCAGACTCAGCAGTATCAACTCTTTTCTCGGTAGTGAGTTCCTACTCTTTTTTGCATTGTGCTTTCTTGCTTTTTGGATTTTGTCATCTTCGTCAATTTACTTGCTAAGATTCTCTTTTGTTTGCAGAGAATTTCCCCGAAGCGAATTTGTTCGCTATTCGAGCCATGAGGAGGGTGAGAGCCGAGTCTGGTGCTCCAGCTGATGGCGAGGTGACCAACGATGAGCATCTGGAGGCACTGTGGGAGCGCGTCCAGACCCTCAAGTCTTGAGGGGTGGACTTGCTCAAATCGTCTATTCATGCGTTTCGCATGCTTTGGCCGGATGAAGATGCACCTGCACTCATCGATCCCCTTGCTGAAAGATTGCTCCATACTGAGGACCGGCTGGATAAGTGGCATGAGTTGGCCGGCCGAGCTTCAGTGGACAAGGCTCTCTCCTTCGTGCTCTCATGGTACGAGGACATCAATCTTGATGTTCTTGCTCGCATAAGGGGAGATGGTAAATGGCTGAATGACCCGAAGCTGATCAAGAAACGCCAGGAGCAAGCTTACGCCATGATCGAGTACACCATGGTGCACGCTTGGTGTGACGGGACCAGCTTCCTCGACCTCTACGACCTGCTCGTCGAAGTTGCTGATGAAGAGGGTGTCGACAGCGAAGAAACCGAGTCAGATGGTTCCGATGACTCGGCTACTGACGCCCCGGACTCGGCAGATGCTCTAAGCAACGCTCCTAGATCCAAGGTTGCTCCTCTGAGTCGTGCTGCTTCTTAGTCTAAATAGAACAAGTACTTGAACTTTTGATGAGATCCCCGGTATGCCAGGTATAGATGTAATATACATTGCACTTTAAGTTTGATTATGTGCCTTTTGATAAGGCTTTATATATTTTTTGTTATGTTCTGAGTGTGAATTATTCAAGGGCAAGTCCCCGAGTCTCATTTTGCCGTTTCACCTTTCCTCGACTTTGGCCCATGTCTACCTTTTTTGGCGTTCGACATTAGAGTCTCAAAGTACTAAGGATATAGTTAGCGGGTATGAAACTTGGATCACTTGGCCGAGATCATTCAACACGCAATATAATATGACCTGCAGTGGGTTAGGAAAAGACATAGAGCCGACTCGCATTTCTCCTTTGTACTTACCCGACGTTCGTGTTTACTCGTCATACATCCTTTCCTCTTGCTTGCCATGAAGACGTGTTTTCAGACAACAGCACAGTCGAAGAGTTGATTCTTTCCGAGTAAACACTACTTGTTCCGAGATAAATTTTCGGGTGTCACGCCAGCCAACATAAAATAATTGAGAGGGAAAACTTAAGGGGTAGTCCCCGAGTCAGTTTTTCGAGTCATACCATTTTATTATCAGCACATAGCCGGCACAAACGTTCGACATATGAGAGTTCGAGTGATACATGCATTGCTTCTCCTAAGTATAGAAGGGACGGAGTAATGCCACATTCCATGGCCTCTTGGTCTCATCTCCTGACCTGTCCGCAGTGTTCTTCTGTGCTTCGCGAGCCTCTATGAGATAATATGAATCATTGTGCAATGTTTTGCTTACAATGAACGGACCTTCCCATGGGGGTGATAATTTATGCATTCCCGCTGTGTGCTGCACCAACCTTAGCACCATATCCCCTTCTCGAAAAACATGAGGTTGAACTTTTCGGCTATGGTAGCATCGGAGATTCTGTTGATATATAGCGGATCTGGATAACGCTAGTTCTCTTGCTTCTTCGAGTAGGTCTACTCCATCTTCTCGGGCCTCTTTTTGTTGGAGATATGCCCTAGAGGCAATAATAAATATAGTTATTATTATATCTTTGTGTTTATGATAAATGTTTATATTCATGCTATAATAGTATTAACAAGGAAACATTAATACTTGTGTGAATTGTAAACTTAATTTGAAGTCCCTAGTATAGCCTCTATACTTCACTAGCTTGTTGGTTGATTAAATGATTGTGGTTTCCATATCATGAACATTGAGATGTTATCAACAACAAGATCATATCGTTAGGAGAATGATATGATGGACATACTCCTATTGATAAGCGTAGCATAAAGATCAAAGTCATTTCAATAGTTCAATTGCTATATGCTTTCTGATACATAGTAACCTAATTCCTTCGACCATGAGATCATGCATATCACCTTTACCGGATGGATGCTTTGATGACATCAAACACCACACCATAACTGGGTGGCTATAAAGGTGGCATTAAGTGTTCGGAAAGTATTGGTTGAAACACATGGATCAAGAGTGGGATTTGTCCATCCACATGACGGATAGATATACTCTGGGCCCTCTCGGTGGAATGTCATCCAATTAGCTTGCAAGCATGTGACTTGGTCACAAGGGATCACATATCACGGGAACGAGAAAAGAGTACTTGTCAGTAACGAGGTTGAACTAGGTATGCAGAGATACCGACGATCATAACCTCGGATAAGTAACATATCGTGAGACAAAGGGAAATTGGTATCGTATGTAAGTGGTTCATTCGATCGCAAAGTAATCGTAGAAATATGTGGGAGCCATATGAATTTCCAGATTCCTCTATTGGTTATTGTTCGGAGAAGTGTCTCGATCATGTCCGCATAATTCACGAACCGTAGGGAGACACACTTAAGGATTCGACGTTGTTTGAGTAGTTATGGTATTATGAGAAAGAGACCGAATGTTGTTTGGAGTCTCGTATGGGATCCAGGATATCACGAGGTGATCCGGAATGGTCCGTAGAATAAGATTCATATAAGGAAAGTCCCGTTTCGGAGTTCGGAAATGATTCCGGTGTTTTCATCGGGAATGTTCTAGAAGGTTCCGGATTGTCCGGCACTCCGGGGGGGGGGAGGGTACATGAGTGTGTCATTGAATGATTGCATCATGTACTAAGTGTTCTTGCTATTCCAAAAACATGAAAGTCAAATTGCCAGTTTGAAAGTCAAACGGCTAAAACAGGAAACTGTGGGAAACAAGCAAGAGGAGTTGGAACCAACTTGGAGGAGGAGTCCCACTCCTCCAAGCCGGCGCCCAGCCCAAGGCCGACTTGGGGAGGGACTCCCCTCCCCTGGCCGCGCCTCCCCACCCATAAAAGGAGGGGCAGGGCTCCCCTCCTAGACACACAACTTTCTACCTCTAAATCTCCGGTTTAGAGCCGTTTTGGTTTAGAGCTTCTAATTGCTTTAGCCAGCGGTTTAGAGCCTTCTAGTTGGTTTAGAGCCTTCTAATTGGTGTGTCTAATTACTAGACCACTAAAAGCCTCTCTCATAAGCTCCACCATACTCGCACCGGCTTAAGGCGAAGCCCTGCGGGATTTCCCCTCTACTTCCGGTACCACGCCGTTGTGCTGCCGGAATCGCGAGGAGAGTGCTACAACCTCCGCTGCCTGCTGGAACAAGGGAGAGGAAGGTCTTCGTCGAGTACCGAACGTGTGACCGACTGCGGGAGCGCTGCCGGAACGTGGCGCCGGAAGGATCGTCTACACGATCTTGAGATCGGAAAGAGTACGACTACATCACCCACGAGAATCCGCTCTCGTTAAACGCTTTGGAATCTTCGAGGGTAAGTTATACCATCGACTCGTTGCTACAATCTAGTAGATAGATCTTGGCTTGTTAGTTTGTATGCGATAGAAATTTTTTGTTTTCCATGCTACGAACCCCTACAGTGGTATCAGAGCCGTGTCTATATGTAGATCTGTTGCACGAGTAGAACACAATGGTCATTGTGGGCGTTGATGCTTTTATTGTAGATTGCTTTTTGTGTACTTTGCATCTTGCGGTATGTTGGGATGAAGCGGCCCGGGCTAACCTTACATGACATCGTTCATGAGACTTGCTCCACGCTTGACATGCAACTTGTATTGCATAAGTGGCTTTGCGGGTGCCTGTTTCTCCTAGCATAGTTAAGATCCAATTTACAACGGGTAATCAACAATGCTAGTATCAATGTTGTGGTTCTTGTTCGTAAGTTAGAACGACACTTATTGAAAGCCCCAAACCACGTAAAATATGCAAAGAAAGGAGAGGCGTCTAACTTTATTTTGCAGGGGTGTGCAGTGATGTGATATGGCCATGATTGTGATTATATTTGATGTATGCAATGTTCCTTATTGTAAGTTGGCAACCGGCAGGAGCCATATGGTTGTCTTTAATTTATGTTAAGACCCGCGTGTCTATTCAAAGTAGTTGTAATAGTTGAAGCCGGTGGACGACAACCATGGTGAAGCGTCATTGACCTTGATGCAATGCCGGAGATGATGGAGATCATGTTCGTGTTTGAAGATGGAGATCGGAAGCACAAAGAAGAAAGGCCATATCATATCACATATTATGAATTGCATGTGATGTTAATCCTTTATGCATCTTGTATTGCTTAGTAGACGACGGTAGCATTATAAGATGATCCCTCATTCACATGAATTTCAAATCATAAAGTGTTCGCCCTTAGTTAGCACCGTTGCTAAAGCTTGTTGTTTCGAAGCACCACGTGATGATCGGGTGTGTTAGATTCCGCAAGTGTATACAACGTAAGCAAGCCAGATTTGCTTATGCGGTGGCTAAGGTTTGATCTTGACGAGCCTAGCATGTACAGACATGGTCTCAGGAACACGGATTACCGAAAGGTAAAGCATGAATCATATAGTAGATATGATGAACATGATGATTGTTCGCCATTGAAACTATATCAACTCTCGTGATGATCGGTGTTGATGTAGTGGATTTGGTTCGTGTGATCACTAAAACAATGTGAGGGATGTTGTTTTGAGTGGGAGTTCACCTAGTTTAATTTCATTAATTAATTTGAACTCAATTTGTCATAAACTTAGTCTAAACTATTGCAAATATGTTGTAGATCAATGGCAGCCCCTACCATCAATTTTAATGCGTTCCTAGAGAAAGAAAAGTTGAAAAACAATGGAAGCAACTTCGCGGATTGGTTCCGCAATTTGAGGATTGTCCTCACAGCTGGTAATTTGACCTATGTGCTGGATGCACCGCTGGGTGACCCACCTGCAGCTGATGCTCCCGATGAAGTAAAGAATGTTTACCTCGCTCGGAAGAATCAGTACTCCATAGTTCAGTGTGCTATCTTGTATGGTTTAGAATCGGAGCTTCAGAAAAGGTTTGAAGAGTCAGACCCATATGATATTGTCGAGGATCTCAAATTGATTTTTGAGACTCATGCGGCAATTGAAAGCTATGAGGCTTCTGAAAAGTTCTTTAACTGCAAGATGGAAGAGGGCAGCTCCGTCAGTGAGCATGTGCTTAAGATGTCTGGGCACGCAAACAAACTTCAAAGCTTGGGTATAGTGATTCCTAATGCTTTGGGGGTTTACCGCGTCCTCCAGTCATTGCCACCAAGTTACAGGAACTTTGTGATGAACTACAACATGCAGAACATGAACAAAGAGTTGCCAGAACTATTTGCTATGTTAAAATCTGCAGAAGTGGAGATCAAGAAAGAGCACCAAGTATTGATGGTCAATAAGACCACCAAATTCAAGAAAGGCAAGTCTAAGCAAAATGGACACTTCAAGAAGGGTGGTAAGAAAGTTGCCACGCCGACGAAGAAAACCAAGGCTGGACCAAAGCCTGAAACTGAGTGCTTTTACTGCAAGGGAGTAGGTCACTGGAAGCGGAATTGCCCAAAGTACTTGGCGGATTTGAAGAACGGAAACATCAAGAAGAAAGGTATATCTCATATACATGTTATTGATGTGTATCTCACTAGTATTCGTAGTAGTGCCTGGGTATTTGATACTGGTTCGGTTGCTCATATTTGTAACTCGAAACAGGTGCTGCAGAATAAACGGAAGCTAGCGAAGAACGAGGTGACGATGCGCGTGGGAAACGGATCAAAGGTTGATGTAATCGCGGTCGGCACGCTACCTCTTCATCTACCATCGGGATTAGTTTTATACTTAAATAATTGTTATTTAGTGCCTGCGTTAAGCATGAACATTATATCAGGATCTTGTTTATTGCGAGACGGTTACTTGTTTAAGTCAGAGAATAATGGTTGTTCGATTTATATGAGTAATATGTTTTACGCACATGCACCTTTGATAGATGGTCTATTCTTATTGAATCTCGATAGTGGAAATACACATATCAACAACATTGAGGCTAAACGTTTGAAATCAAGCGATAATTTGACCTATATGTGGCACTATCGTCTTGGTCACATTGGAGTGAAGCGTATGAAGAAACTCCATTCCGATGGACTTCTTGAATCACTTGATTTTGAATCACTCGATAGATGCGAAGCATGTCTGATGGGAAAAATGACTAAGACTCCATTTTCTGGTATGATGGAGCGAGCTACGGACTTATTGGAAATCATACATACCGATGTATGTGGTCCAATGAGTGTAGCATCGCGCGGTGGTTATCGTTATGTTCTTACCTTCACAGATGACTTGAGTAGATATGGGTATATCTATTTCATGAAACATAAGTCCGAAACTTTCGAGAAGTTTAAGGAGTTTCAAAGTGAGGTAGAGAATCAACGTAACAAGAAGATTAAATTTCTACGTTCTGATCGTGGAGGTGAATATCTAAGTTACGAGTTTGGCGAGCATTTAAAGAAGTGCGGAATACTTTCACAATTGACACCGCCGGGAACACCACAGCGTAATGGTGTGTCCGAACGTCGTAATCGAACTCTCTTAGATATGGTTCGTTCTATGATGTCACTTACAGATTTACCGCTATCATTTTGGGGTTATGCATTAGAAACAGCCACATTCACTTTAAATAGGGCACCATCTAAATCCGTTGAAACGACACCGTATGAATTATGGTTTGGGAAGAAACCTAAATTGTCGTTCCTTAAAGTTTGGGGATGCGAAGCCTATGTAAAGAAGTTACAGCCGGACAAGCTTGAACCCAAAGCGGAAAAATGCGTCTTCATAGGATACCCGAAGGAAACTATTGGGTATACCTTCTATCATAGATCCGAAGGCAAAATCTTCGTTGCCAAGAATGGATCCTTTCTAGAGAAGGAATTTCTCTCGAAAGAAGTGACTGGAAGGAAAGTAGAACTCGACGAGGTTGTCGAACCTTCTCTCGAAATTGCGAGTAGCGCAGCACCGGAAGAAGTTCCTGTGGTGCCTGCACCAATAAGAGAGGAAGCTAATGATGGTGATCATGAAACTTCGGTTGAAGTTACTACAGAGCCTCGGAGGTCAACGAGAACTTGTACCACTCCAGATTGGTATGATTCCATTATGAATGTCATGGTGGTGGACAACACTGATGACCCCGAGACATATGAGGAAGCGATGATGAGCCCAGATTCCAATAAATGGCAAGAAGCCATGAAATCCGAGATTGGATCCATGTACGAAAAACAAGTATGGACTTTGGTGGACTTACCGGATGGCCGGAAGGCTGTCGAGAACAAATGGATTTTCAAGAAGAAAACAGATGCTGATGGTAATGTTACTGTCTATAAAGCTCGACTTGTCGCAAAAGGGTTTCGACAAATTCAAGGAGTTGACTACGATGAGACTTTCTCACCGGTAGCGAAGCTAAAGTCTGTGAGGATTATGTTAGCAATCGCTGCATATTATGATTATGAGATATGGCAGATGGATGTCAAAACAGCATTCCTCAATGGAGACATTGATGAAGAGTTGTATATGATGCAACCCAAAGGTTTTGTCGATCCTAAAGATGCTAACAAGGTATGCAAGCTTCAACGGTCCATCTATGGATTGAAGCAAGCATCCCGAAGTTGGAATCAACGTTTTGATAAGGTAATCAAAAGTTTTGGTTTTATACAAACTTATGGAGAAGCTTGTATTTACAAGAAAGTGAGTGGGAGCTCTGTAGCATTCTTAATACTGTATGTGGATGACATATTGTTGATTGGGAATGATGTAGACCTTCTTAATAGTGTCAAGGAATATTTGAATAATAGTTTTTCAATGAAGGATCTTGGCGAAGCAGCTTACATATTAGGCATAAAGATTTATAGAGATAGATCGAAATGCCAAATATCATTGTCACAGAGTACATATTTGGACAAAGTTCTAAAGAAGTTTGGAATGGAAGAAAGCAAGAAAGGGTTCTTGCCCATGTTGCCCAATACGACCTTGAGTAAAACTCAAAGTCCAACATCGGCAAAAGATAGAGAAAGGATGAGTAAGACTCCCTATGCCTCAGCCATAGGATCTCTAATGTATGCCATGCTATGTACTAGACCCGACATCGCATATGCTGTTAGTCTAACTAGCAGATATCAAAGTGATCCAGGAGTGGATCATTGGACAGCGGTCAAAAACATCCTTAAGTACTTGAGAAGAACTAAGGATATGGTTCTTTCTTATGGAGGTGATGAACAGCTCGTTGTTAATGGTTACACCGATGCTAGTTGGAACACCGATCCGGATGATTCTAAATCACAATCTGGATACGTATTTATTTTGAATGGTGCAGCAGTTAGCTGGAGGAGTGCAAAGCAAAGCATTGTGGCGAGATCTTCAACTGAATCGGAATACATGGCTGCTTCGGAGGCTTCACAAGAAGCGATATGGATGAAAGAGTTCATTACAGAGCTGGGTGTGGTTCCAAGTGCGCTGGACCCAATGTCTATCTACTGTGATAACATGGGCGCCATAGCCAATGCGCAAGAACCAAGGTCACACAAGAAGCTGAAGCATATCAAACTGCGTTTTCACGCTATTCGAGAACATATCCAGGATGGGGATATAAAGATTTGCAAAGTACACACAGATCTTAATGTGGCGGATCCATTGACTAAACCTCTCCCAAGAGCAAAACATGACCAACACCAAACTGCCATGGGTGTTCGGTATATTACCATGTAATCTAGATTAGATGACTCTAGTGCAAGTGGGAGACTGTTGGAGATATGCCCTAGAGGCAATAATAAATATAGTTATTATTATATCTTTGTGTTTATGATAAATGTTTATATTCATGCTATAATAGTATTAACAAGGAAACATTAATACTTGTGTGAATTGTAAACTTAATTTGAAGTCCCTAGTATAGCCTCTATACTTCACTAGCTTGTTGGTTGATTAAATGATTGTGGTTTCCATATCATGAACATTGAGATGTTATCAACAACAAGATCATATCGTTAGGAGAATGATATGATGGACATACTCCTATTGATAAGCGTAGCATAAAGATCAAAGTCATTTCAATAGTTCAATTGCTATATGCTTTCTGATACATAGTAACCTAATTCCTTCGACCATGAGATCATGCATATCACCTTTACCGGATGGATGCTTTGATGACATCAAACACCACACCGTAACTGGGTGGCTATAAAGGTGGCATTAAGTGTTCGGAAAGTATTGGTTGAAACACATGGATCAAGAGTGGGATTTGTCCATCCACATGACGGATAGATATACTCTGGGCCCTCTCGGTGGAATGTCATCCAATTAGCTTGCAAGCATGTGACTTGGTCACAAGGGATCACATATCACGGGAACGAGAAAAGAGTACTTGTCAGTAACGAGGTTGAACTAGGTATGCAGAGATACCGACGATCATAACCTCGGATAAGTAACATATCGTGAGACAAAGGGAAATTGGTATCGTATGTAAGTGGTTCATTCGATCGCAAAGTAATCGTAGAAATATGTGGGAGCCATATGAATTTCCAGATTCCTCTGTTGGTTATTGTTCGGAGAAGTGTCTCGATCATGTCCGCATAATTCACGAACCGTAGGGAGACACACTTAAGGATTCGACGTTGTTTGAGTAGTTATGGTATTATGAGAAAGAGACCGAATGTTGTTCGGAGTCTCGGATGGGATCCGGGATATCACGAGGTGATCCGGAATGGTCCGGAGAATAAGATTCATATAAGGAAAGTCCCGTTTCCGAGTTCGGGAATGATTCCGGTGTTTTCATCGGGAATGTTCTAGAAGGTTCCTGATTGTCCGGCACTCCGGGGGGGAGGGTACATGAGTGTGTCATTGAATGATTGAATCATGTACTAAGTGTTCTTGCTGTTCCAAAAACATGAAAGTCAAATTGCCAGTTTGAAAGTCAAACGGCTAAAACAGGAAACTGTGGGAAACAGGAAACTGTGGGAAACAAGCAAGAGGAGTTGGAACCAACTTGGAGGAGGAGTCCCACTCCTCCAAGCCGGCGCCCAGCCCAAGGCCGACTTGGGGAGGGACTCCCCTCCCCTGGCCGCGCCTCCCCACCCATAAAAGGAGGGGCAGGGCTCCCCTCCTAGACACACAACTTTCTACCTCTAAATCTCCGGTTTAGAGCCGTTTTGGTTTAGAGCTTCTAATTGCTTTAGCCAGCGGTTTAGAGCCTTCTAGTTGGTTTAGAGCCTTCTAATTGGTGTGTCTAATTACTATACCACTAATAGCCTCTCTCATAAGCTCCACCATACTCGCACCGGCATAAGGCGAAGCCCTGCGGGATTTCCCCTCTACTTCCGGTACCACGCCGTTGTGCTGCCGGAATCGCGAGGAGAGTGCTACAACCTCCGCTGCCTGCTGGAACAAGGGAGAGGAAGGTCTTCGTCGAGTACCGAACGTGTGACCGACTGCGGGAGCGCTGCCGGAACGTGGCGCCGGAAGGATCGTCTACACGATCTTGAGATCGGAAAGAGTACGACTACATCACCCACGAGAATCCGCTCTCGTTAAACGCTTTGGAATCTTCGAGGGTAAGTTATACCATCGACTCGTTGCTACAATCTAGTAGATAGATCTTGGCTTGTTAGTTTGTATGCGATAGAAAATTTTTGTTTTCCATGCTACGAACCCCTACACTTTTACCTCGGCTTCCGAGTATTGCCTTATCCTTGGCGAGTCGTACTCTATTTCGGCAGGCAAAAATGCTTCTGCCCCATACACAAGGAAAAATGGCGTATAGCCTGTTGACCGATTCAGAGTTGTTCTTAGACTCCATAGTACTGAGGGAATTTCCTCTATCCAACACCCAGTTGATCTCTGGAGTGGTTCCATTAAGCGGGGTTTTATCCCTGACAGAACTAAGCCGTTAGCCCGTTCAACTTGTCCATTTGATTCTTGATGAGCGACTGATGCTACATCGAATCTTATCCGGTTTTTCCCGCAGAAATGAGCAAAAGCTCCTTCGGCAAAGTTCGTGCCATTATTTGTGATTACACTGTGTGGGTAACCATATCTTAGGACTATGTCCCTTAAGAATGTGACAACTGTTTTACCGTCCAATTTTTTTGATGGGTTTCACTTCTATCCATTTGGCGAACTTATCAATCATCACCAAGATATGAGTCATGCCTCCCCTTGCTGGTTTGAATGGCCCTACCATATCTAGGCACCATACTGCAAATGGCCAAGTGATTGGTATAGTCTTTAATTCAGACGCTGGTAAATGTGACTTGGATGCATAATGTTGACAACCACTGCATTTTCCGACTAACTCTTGTGCCTGTGCCAATGCGCTTGGCCAATAAAATCCATGTCGGAATGCCTTGGCCACCAATGCTCTTGATGACGCATGGTGCCCACATTCCCCTTGATGAATATCCAACAAAATCTCCTGGCCTTTCTCTGAGCTGATACAACGCTGCAGTACACTCATCACACTTCTCTTGTATAGTTCTTTGTTGATTATGGTGTATGCTTTTGCTCTTCTTGCTGTTTGTCTTGACAATATCTCATCATCCGGCAAAGTTCCATCTTTTAAGTAGTTGAATATTGACTGCGCCCATGTTGGTATCAGTGGCTCCGGGTCTGCTTCACCGTCAATTTCCATTGGATCTGCCAACAAATGTTCTACCGACATGACCTGACGAGTCCCCTGAAAGAACATTTCATAATCCTTAGTGTTTTGTGTGTTAGATAACAATATAAGGATTATTTAATGTGTGTTGAGAGAACTGCAACACTTCAACACCAAAGAGAGCTCCACCTAGATTCCTTTGGGGGGATAATCCTGTAGGGTTCGCAGCATAGAAAACAAAAAAATTCCTACGATGTGAACTATATACCAAGATCTATCTACTAGATACAAACAACGGGCGGATGTATATCCGTAGAGAACATACCCTTGAAGACCGACAAAGCTTAACGAGTTCAACTCGTGGTTGATGTAGACGATCTCTTGCCGATCTCAAGATCGAGAGGAAGTCCTAGCGCCGCAAATCAGCAGCGCATCCGTGCTCGCACACACGTTCGAGGCACCGAGCAACCTCCGCCTCCTCGCTCCAGCGATGCAGCGAAAGCACAACTCTTTCTTGCCGAATAGCCACCGGGAACATGTATCTCGCTAGTCCGAGACCATGGGGGATAAATTCTAGAGGGGGAGAGAGATCCTTCACGAGGAGGTGTGAGAGACAAGTGAGGAGGGGGGATCCTTTTATAGGAGGAGGGGGGAACCCCAAGGGGGTGGCCGGCGCATGGGGCTTCCCCCTTGCCCTCCCCTCTTCATGTGGGTGGACACTCCACTCACAAATCTCCTTTAAATTCCCTCCACTCAAAAGTCCACTCAAATTCCCATTAAATTTCCACCAAATTTAATGCAAACTCTCATTAAATAAAACTCTTTTATTTTATTCAGAATTTTGTCAATTACTTTAATGACAAACATTCACAAATAACCCCTTGCTAGAATTCTATTTCACATGCATAACCACTTTATGCAATTTCACCCGAAAACCTGTTTCGGTATCTAGTGAAATAAATTCCTGCGCTTGTTCATTCTTTCGGCATGAAACATTTGCTCCAATTGGATGTCGGTGTCTCTTAAGTGTGTCACCCTACGGTTCGTGAATAATGCGGACATGATCGAGACCCCTCTCGGATCAATAATCAGAAGCGGGATCTGGAGACCCATACTGACTCCCACACATTCAACGATGACTTTCTTGTGATCGTCGAAACCTTTTACGCTAGTATCTTAATCCCTTTGTTTCACGATATATTACATGTCCGAGATTCGATCATCGGTATCTCCATACCTAGTTTTATCTCGTTACCGACATGCACTCTTTTCTCGTTCCTGTGATATAACATTCTAGTGATCAAATCACTTGCTTGCAAGCTAATCAATGTGATATCACCGAGAGGGCCCAGAGTATATCTATACGTCATCGGGATGAACAAATTCCACTCTCGATCCATGAGCCTCAACATAACACTTTATTAGTTCTGAATCCATCTTTATAATCACCCTGTTACGGTGTGACGTTTGATGTTATCAAGAAACTCTTCCGGTGTTAGTGATTGACATGATCTCATGGTCTAAGGATTAGGATCACTTCGTAAGTTGTTATAGCAATATAAACTCAATGACTTTGATCGTAATGCTATACTTCGGATGAATGTTCATCACACCATTACACTAATGTTGTGATCCCGTTATTAACAACATCCAATGTCCATGATCAGGAAACCTTGATCATCTTGTTAATCAACGAGCTAGTTTATGAGAGAGGCATAACTAGGAACTTTCTGTTTGTTTATTAAACACATATGTATTAACGTTTCCGTATTAATACAATTATAGCATGCAAAATAAACATCTATCATATACTTGGAATACACATAATAAACACTTTATTATTGCCTCTCAGGGCATATTCCCTTCAAATCCGCCCCCAAAGGCAGATTCCTTTTCCTTTTTTCTTAGAAAGAACTGCAACACTTCAACACACATTAAATAATAGGTGCAAGCCCCGGAAAGGGGGCGGAGTTTCGGCCAGATTTTCCGGCCCCGCCAGATAATCCGCCCCTCAAGGGGGCCGGATAATCCGCCCCTCATCCTCATTGCCAAGGCGCAAGCCCCAGAGGGGTGGGGGTGGAGTTTTGGCCGGACTTTCTGGCCACGCCGGATAATCCGCCCCTGGAGAGGTCCGGATAATCCGCCCCCCAAGGTCTTCATCAAGTTCTTCAGGCGCAATCCCCAGAGAGGGGGCGGATTTTTTCCCCGGAATATCCGCCCTGGGGGGCGGATAGTCCGCCCCTAGTGGGGGGCGGATAATCCGCCCCCAAACTTGTTCAACGGCCAGATCTGTGCAGGGGGTATTTAAGCCAGCCTTCCCCCTCCTTCCAGATCTCTTGGTTCATTCGAAAAAGTCAAGATCTAATCTGCAACCTTCATCCAAGAGAGCTCCACCTAGATCCACCCAAAGGCCCCGTCCCTTGGGGAATCGAAGGAGGAGGACTCGATCTTCGTCAACTGTAATCAAGCGCTTCATCTCCTTTCCATTCATTTGGAGAATCACCGATCTAGTATTTCTTGCAAATACCAAGATCTTTGTTTTGTTTATATTGATAAACCTTGTTCTTGTGACAGCTTGTTGTCATCTCGGGAGCCCCCAATTCAGTTGTGGGTGTGTGCCCCGGTAGCGTTGTAAAGGCACCGGTTCCCGCCTCGAAGGGTACCAATAGTGGAGTAGGTGGATCAGGCCTTTCGTGGCGAGATCCATCGGAGAATAGGGTGAGGCCGATTGTGGCGTGGTGGTCTTAGAACGGCCCACCCCTCCAACGCAGATGTACTTACCTTAACAAGGAAGGAACTGCGGTAAAACAAATCCCTGTGTCTCCGCGTGCTCCACTACGGTTCCCTCGCTCCTCTCTTTACGTGCTTAGTAGCTAGGTTTGCATATAGGGAATTCTCGTAGCTACATATCTAGAGAATTTATTTTGTGTCAATCCTAAAATTGAAAAAGAACTAAAAATTGGGTAGCACCTATTCACCCCCCTCTAGGTGCCCATACGATCCATTTCATCCCCGAGTGTGATTCGGCAACCCCTGAGGTGAGCGGGTCAGTCCCCGAGTGACTCGAAACTGCCCCTGAGTCAATATCCATTGTCACAACATCCGATTCTGGTGTTGCCGGGATGAATATTGATTCAGACTCTAGTGATGGCTTGATCGACGGTTTCCTAAGGTGCTCCAAGGCTACTCCTGGTGATATTGCTTGCCGAGATGAACCTAGTTTGGACAGTACATCTGGTGCTTCATTCTCTGCTCTTGGGACGTGGTGGAATTCACACCCGTCAAAGTATCCCGAAATTTGTTGCACATGGAAACGATATAATGCCATGTTTGCGTCCAGCGCATCCCAATTTCCAGACACTTGCTGAATCACCAAATCCGAATCGCCAAAGCACATGATCCTCTTGATGCCATTTTCTTTGGCCACTTTGATGTTGTGGACACATGCTTCATACTCGGCAACGTTATTGGAAGAAGCAAAATGAATTTGTAGCACATACTTGAGTTGATCCCTCTTTGGTGATATGAGCACTATCCCGGCGCCCAGACCCATTTTTGTCTTGGACCCGTCAAAATGCATTTTCCAGTAGTTCGGGTCTGGCAGTGGTGGTTCGTACTGCATTTCCATCCAATCATACTATGGAGTATATGGTGCTAGCTCTATGGCCCATTTTGCGACTCAGCCACTAGCATCTTTGCTGCCCAATATATCTGAGATAGGTGCCTCACATATTACCCGGATTGGGTGTTCTTGAAAGTAATGTTTCAGCTTCTTTGCTGCCATATATACCCCGTATGTCATTTTCTGATAATGCGAGTAATTATGTTTCGACACAGAGAGCACTTCGCTCAAGTAATAAACTGGTCTTTGGACTGATTTGCCCTCTTCTTCGCGTTCAACAGCTATTACTGCACTTACAACCCGATTGGTTGCAGCGACATAGAGCAACATCGGCTCTTTGGATATTGGTGATGCTAATATTGGTGTTGTTGCCAACATTTTCTTTAATTCATGGAAAGCGCTATCAGCTTGCTGTGTCCATGTGAATTTGTTTGATTTCTTCATTAGTTGATATAGTGGCAGGGCTTTTTCACCTAGCCTACTAATAAACCTGCTCAACGAGGCCAGGCATCCAGTAAACTTCTGGACATCGTTGAGGGTTTTTTGGCAATTCCATTCTTTTGATGGCCCTGATCTTTGTCGGGTTAGCCTCAATTCCTCGGCTGGATACAAGGAATCCGAGTAACTTGCCAGCCGGGACACCAAATGTGCATTTTCCGGGTTAAGCTTCATCCAGAATCTTCTCAAGTTTGCGAATGTTTGACGCAAGTCCTCAATTATAGTATGACTTTGCTTGTTTTTTATTACCACGTCATCGACGTACACTTGAACATTTTTGTCCAATTGATCTTGCAAGCATTTTTTGCATGCATCTTTAATATGTTGCTCCTGCATTTCTCAACCCAAATGGCATGGTACGATAGCAATAAGCCACATACGGGGTGATAAAAGCTGTCTTTATTTGATCATTCGGATTCAGTGGTATCTGATGGAATCCAGAATACGCATCTACAAATGACAACAACTCACACCCAGTAGTAGAATCTATGACCTGATCAATCCGTGGCAGGGGAAATGGATCTTTTGGACACGCCTTATTGAGGTTCGTGTAATCAATACACATGCGCCATACTACTTCCACGTTCGGGTCATCTTTTCTTCTCCACCAAGACTGGATTTGACAACCAATCCGGGTGCAGTACTTCCATGATGAATCCAGCTGCTAAAAGTCTGGCAATCTCGGCAGCTATTACTTTCCTCCTATCTTCAGCGAAGCGGCGGAGGGGATGCTTCACCGGCTTGGCATCTGGTCTTACATGAAGAGAGTGCTCAGCCAGCTCCCTCGGAACTCCTTGCAGATCCTGTGTGGACCATGCAAAGATATCCCGATTCTCACAGAGGAAGCTAGTGAGCTCGCTTTCCTATTTTTGGTGAGGCCAGCCCCGATGGTAACTGTACGCTCTAGGAAAGTCTCATCCACCTGTACCTTATTGGTTTCTTTGGTAGCTTGAAATGGCACATTGCCATGCGGGTTGGTGAGTCCCAGCATGGACATTTGTGCTGCTTTGGCCAATGCCGCCACTTCCAACATTTGATGCTTTTCTTGTGCTATGACGAGTGGCTCGGCCAGTGAAGATCCGGCTGAGGCACAAGCAATGGATCTTTTGTAATCCCCTTCAACTGTAATTACCCCACATGGGTCTGGCAGCTTCATCTTCAAGTAGGCAATGTGGGGAGTAGCCATGAACTTTGCCATAGCCGGCCTGCCAGTAAGGCATGATAGGAGCTGACCAAATCAACCACCTCGAACTCTATGGCTTCAGTGCGACAATTCTCTCTGTTGCCGAATAAGACGTCGACCCAGATCTTGCCAATTGGCTCGCAGGACAATCCTGACACAATACCGTGAAAAGTGGTCTTAGTCGGCTCCAACATGTTCATGGTAATGCCTAAATTGAGCATAGTACCTTGTACATGATGTTGATGCTACTGCCATCATCGATCAGTACTTTTGAAAACTTGACATTGATATCTAGGCCCATGAACGTTGGATCCAAAACTAGAGCATATCCTCCTGGGGTTGGCATGATCTTGAGGTGATCCTTTATGCTCCAAGTTATCTCTTGCTCAGACCAATGCATATACTTGGGAATTGTTGGCATTGTGGCATTCACTTCCATCATCCGCCGCTGCTGACTCTTTTTGTCATTCGGCTCTATGACGAAGACGACATAGCTCTGGTGATGTTCTCTGTACTCATTTATAGTTCCGTTGCCGACATGAGCGTCGTCACCTCTTGGATTATGCACCTGGTGCACAGTTTCTCTTCTTTCTTGATTATGATACCTTGGCTGCCTGTTCTTGTATGTGTTATCTATTCCCACAGCTTGAGCATTTCCTCCTGTAAGTGGTAGAGGGGGAGGTGGTGGAAGCTGCTTGTTCGGAGAATCCACTCTATCTCCTTTCTAAAACCAAGTGCATTGCCTTGTTGTGGGGTTGGCTGGCTTACTCGGACTAGGCATGTGAAACTTACATGGCTGGTCCAGCATCATCTCATAGGTATACTTCTGTCGGTCCTGGTATTGCTTCCTTTGCTCATATGGATTTATGCCATCATTCTTTGGCAACCACTGTTGTTGTCCGCTTGTCCTTTGGCGTTGGCTACTACCAGCATCTGGATGGTCCTGACTCATGGCCGCAACCTAAGTCGAGCCATATCTGTAGTCTGGCCTTTCGTCTCTTCTCTTGCTTCTGTATTCAGATCTTTCCTGGCGCCTTTACAACCCGGCATCATCATAGATCTGAGTCTCAGTCATCCCGTCTGCCGACATAAGCAGCGGCTGAGTCGGATATCCTAACGCATATGAATCAGCAATTCTTATTGTTTCTGCCAAACTTGGTGGCATATCCCTTTGTAACCTTTGCCACAACACACTTCCATGTCTGCATCCTTGTGCAAACCAAGCGATTGCCTGTGACTCGATTACTCCTTCACAAGAGTTGCGCATTGTGCACCATCTTATGAGGAATTCCCTGTCTGTCTCATTCGACCTTTGCTTGCACATCGCCAGTTGTTGTGGGCGATTCGGCCTCTTGTAAGTGCTTGTGAAATTGCTCACAAAAGCGTCTTGAAAATCGATCCAGTTGTTGATGCTTCCGGGTGGCAAATTGTTCAGCCATACCCGAGCTGGTCCTTCCAGCATTTGCGGTACATACCGTACTTCCCATCTCAGATTTCCCTGCACGATTTTCACAGCAGTTCCATAATCTATGAGCCAGTCCTCTGGCTTTGTGCTTTCATCATACGTTTTTGTTCCTCTGGCCAGCTGGAAATTTGGTATAGGTGGCTCCTTCATGATCCTTGGTCCAAAGCATGGTGGACCCTGCGGACCTTGCGATTCGATCAGTTCTGCCATCTTTATTCGGTCAAGCTTCAGCCTTGCATCATCCGGCTGAAGGTTCCTACCTCCGAGTCTAGCTCCCATCGCCTGATACGCGTGATCCGGCAGTTCATACCCGTCATTCACCATAACCATCATTGTACTTATTAGCGTTTGGGTCAGCAAGCTGTTGACCTGCCTTTCCCGCGCTTTGCTGTCTTCTTTCGGGTTGAGCTGGTGCGTTATTCGGCGCTGGATTTCCTCCTCCTTCCGAGTGAGTTCCACGCCTAGGTTGAGGCGCAAAATTTTGCCCTCCATTATCATTTCTTTGCCCTGCTTGCCTTTCTCGGCCTGCATTTTCCTGGTTTTCATTTCCTTGGGCATTATCCCTTGTCGTTCCCTGTGCATGTGTCGGGTTTCCCTGAGCCATTGTCGGGTCATAGGTGATCATTTGTTTGTTTCTTCCTGAATCCACACTTTTTTCCTTTCTCGGTCTTGGCGCCGTTCCAGGTGAGGATGCAGTGTGCCATGTCGATCTTGCCGGAACAGGAGTCGCTGAGTGAACCAGTTGTGACCTTCCTGCTATACCCGGATTCACTCTGTAATATGCTTCATTCAGCATGCTAGCTTCTCTTACTAGTTCATTGACTCGTTCTTGTTGTCTTTTCTTTGCTTCTCCCTCCAAATGGGGTAATTCCGCCATTGCTGCTTCTGCCGCTCGCTGATTAGCTGCTGCTGTATTATATGTTGGCCGCACAACTGTTTCATTGCTGTTCTCTAGCGTTATTTTTGACGTCGCATCCGCCAGCTCTTCATTTAGGTTTCTTCCTCTTAACCTCGTTGCATCAAGCCGGGTCTTCGCGCCCTTGACTCGATTTGCCGAGTTGAGTTCTCGGATCGTGATATCCACATCTTGCCGTAACTACGCTAATTCCTTGTCTTTCTCTAGAACTTTTATCTTGGCTTCCTCCAACTCGGCTTGCACACGTGCCGGTTCAGTTGCCTACTCTACTGGTTCTGCCAACTTATCTATCGCTTCCTGCAGCTCCTTAGCCCTTTTACTCCTAGCTATGTTTTTTTGTTTTTTCCAGTGGTGCCTTTGCTGTTCTTGCAGCCCTTGGTGTTTCTTCATGATTTCCTCCCTCAACATTCTTATTCACTACCGGAACTATCGGTGGAGCTGCTGGGTTAGGGGCTGTCATCATTACCTCCACGGATACGAGTTGGTGAAGCTTTCCAGTGATAGGAATTGTTGGCGGATCCGGCGCCTGGACGACGCGCTCTGGATATGTGCGCTCTACGCGCACAACGACGTAGACCTGGTGCTCGCCGAACTTGATGAAGCGACCGCCCCTAGGGAATGGCTTGGTCCCGAAGTAGCCCGCGTTGTCGCTGACGAAGTTGAGCGCTCCAAACCTCTGGATGAGGCCGGAGTAGACGCGCTCGCCGATCTTGGCGATGATGTTGCCCGTTCGGATGAAGACTCCATCAAGCACCTGCTTCTGCCCCACGGTGGGCGCCAACTGTCGTGGTGGTGGCACGGCAGATGCCATGGGTAGGCTTAAGTTGGGGGCTGAATGGGTGCTTGTGGTCACCGGGGAGGGAGTGCACGGTCTATCCATGCACGAAGAACAAGATGAACTCTCCACACTTAGCGATTTGATTGATACCCGAGAATTACAAGTGCTCCTCGAGCTGTATGAACTAGTGTTTTGTGCACTAGTTCCCTACTTGTCCAACCTCCTTCTACTATAGCTATGCCCCCTCTTATATAGGCAACGCTAGCTAGCTTATACCCCTTTGGGTTCTAGGGTTTACTGTTTGGATCTTGGTCCCTACAATGTGGGTCGGGTCATGGGCTTGCCCTAATCCCAATGGCCCAGTCTACAAAGCTTGACAGCTAACGGTCTTCTGGTACGTCGCCTCCTGTTCCTTTTGGCGTCACACTGTAACTTTGTACGTCAGCTTTTGCTTTGTGCGTCACCCGGCTCCTTTTGTGTCACCCGGCGTCGCCCTTCTCTTTTTACCATGCTTTACCATGGTCCCTCCTGAACCTTACTCGAAAAGGTGCCACGCGTCCTATCTGACTCGGCCCTTCCTCGGTTGACTCGGCTCGTTGGTTCCTGCAAGAATAACAACTTTGTCTTATACGGGCCGACATAGTTCATATGTCGGCCGCACAAGCTTCTCTCTCCCAGCCGTTCTTACTCGGCCTGGTTCTTTCTTCACTCAGAGCTTGCCCAGCTATGCTACGTTTTACCCCTCGTGACCCTACCGGGGGTTATCCCCGACAAGCATGATCATACAGATGGTACTAAAACCAACCATGCAGATCAATAAAGTAGATAAACATATTACATCTATACAAGATAAATCTGTCACATCTACGCCAAACGCTAGACCTAGAAACTGTAGCAAAATCCGAAAAAGAGAGATTGGAAACACATACGATGCAATTGCGGCAGTAGCAGTAGCAGCACTGTCGCCCATGTTGAGGTTGCCGAAGAGGTCACTGACGTCTGGGAAGAAGTCGTCGTTCGGGAACTCGTCGTCAGACGACGTTGTGGTTGCCAGTAGTCGCGCTTGAGCGCTCCCCAAAAACTTGATCGCCCCTCACCCGTACAGGTTCACGAGAGGCGGGGTTCCATAGGCCTACTGTCCCGATCTGCGGTGCACGCCGCAAGCCGGGATGGGGACGACAAAAGCGGCGGCGCAAGGTTCTGGAGGTAGGCGCGTGTGTGGGTTGATTCACCGATTAGGTTTAGCGCAAACGCTTATATAGTGCAGGTTAGGAAGATCGTGGGCTCAACCCACGTTCGAGTTGGTAACAGTTCACGTCCATAAAAACTAGAAACGGCTGTAATTAATGCGTCCGTTAATGACTCATAATTAATTTTCTCAACCAGCAAAATAAAGCTCGGCTCGGCGAGATTCCCGCAACACACGGCGCGCGCGCATCATGACGAGGCGAGGTGAGGCGAGGCGAGGCGAGGCGAGGCGTGGTGAGGCGGGCGATGTCGGAGGAGAAGTGCGCGAGGGTTTCTCTCCTTGTCACACCTTAGTGAGTGATGCAACAATCTATTATATAAGGTGACCCAACACCCCTTCAACTAGCAATGTGGGACGAAACTTTTGCACCACTAGCACAGCCATATGCTGCCATACACAAGTGGGCCAAAGATATTTTCAGAAATTGTTTAATGGGCCAGCAGCCCAAAACTCACCAAATTCGAACAGAAACTTCGGTGCAAATGAAATCCTACAATTATTTACAGTGGGTATGACATTGAAATCCATCTATGCCTGAGTTTTTTATATTCTAAGACACTAGTAGAAAACAGGCCATCCGTTCGCGCCCCCTCAGAGCATTAGTCCCGGTTGCGCCACGAACCGGGACTAATACTGGCACGCGTCCTGGTTCGAGCGGGCACGGGGCCTGGAGGTATGCATCCCGGTTGGTAAGGGGGCATACGTCCCGGTTTGTAACACAAACCGGGACTAAAGGTTGGGCGTCAGCCACATGGCGTGGCACACACCTTTAGTCCCGGTATGCTCTCGCCCTCTATAAATGCAACGCCCCAGCCCTCTGTCTTCACTCTGTTTTTTCTTGGTGGAAGGTGTGAGGGGTGTGCTAGTTTTTTCCCCTATGCATGCATTCAAGGTGTTTGATGAAATGTTTGAGTTAATGATCCCGTTCAATTTCTCATAAAACAAAAATATAGAAGGTGTCCGAGACGCACTTGAGCTTTCTCCTCTTTATTTTCCTCAATCGAGGTTAGCAATCTTATCTTTTCTCTGTAATTGATACAATGCATGTGTCGATGTGAATTGGTCATTTCACTATTTATGATGTCCTTTTTTTTGATAAACTTACTTATATGATGCAGATAAACGGTCGGGAATGGATGTACGGTGACTGGCGCGTAGCCGAGTATATGAAAGGCGTGGATAAATTTATCGATGTGGCTATGGAAAACAAAGAGAATGGTTTTATACGTTGTCCATGTGTTTAATGTCGGAACAACAAGGAGTACTCTTCCTTGAAAATCATTCGCGGCCACCTGATTATGAAAGGTTTCATGCCCAACTATAATTGTTGGACCAAGCACGGGGAAAGAGGGGTTATGATGGAATATGG
The DNA here is from genome assembly GCA_916181665.1 of Avena sativa. NCBI lineage: Eukaryota > Viridiplantae > Streptophyta > Magnoliopsida > Poales > Poaceae > Avena > Avena sativa. The sequence goes on along the minus strand of OV702284.1, from coordinate 259,516,367 downwards.
TGAAGAAGAAGATGATGATAACAACTATTGTAACATCCCAAAAATACTAAACTTGAATCATCAAACTCTAATAATCAAATTTAGGGTTAACAAAAACTTTTCTAAATAAAAATATGAAAGCATGCATGTGTGTATGCATTCCAATTTGGAATTTTTTTGAACCACCTTGTTTGTGTGTTTCTTTGCTTGTAAAATGTTGCTTAGGTGAAATAAACATCATCTAAAAAATTCCCAAACTTTTCTCAAAGACAAGTAAATCAAAACAAATAAAATAAGGGAATGGTCATTTTGACCAATTTAACTCCCATGCCTACTTTGGCTGTCTCAAACTTTCAGAACTTAACAGAAACTTTTCTGGATCTTTGCACCCCTGGATTGTACTCATAACAAAGTATCAAGGCCCACTTTGTGATCATCCAAAAACATTTAAATGCATAGTTTAAATGACAGTTCAAAATTGAATCTTTATCATATGGGAAGATCCCACTTTTTCAAAAACCACTCAAACAAGCTCAACTTTAAAAACCCAAGCATCTGCAGACTCACCAGTACCAACCTAGCACACCCACCAAAAATCTTTTCAAAATTCAAAACTTGAATTCTTGCGGCCATTTCATCAAACACATTGTAGACACAAATCAAACAAAATCCAAACACTGTTTTGAGCAGTGAATTGAGCCTAACTTGTTCCCTCTCTAGCTCACAACCATCTCAGTAGATCATCTAGCAAGTTAAACCAAGCACTAGCCTCACTGTAAGCTGGGCAATGACATCAATGGTGAACAGCCGAAGCTCACCATGCCACCCCAGTGGAGACAGCAAGCTAGGAGGAGATTTAGCCGTGCCAACCTTGTGTAGGAGGCATCCCACCATCCACCGCCACTCCCTGTCCAGCGCTCGAACGTTGCCAGCCACTGGACCACACGCACGGACCGCGCCCAGCTTGCTAGCAACCATGCCGAGCATGCGCCAGAGCGCCACCCTCGACCGAAGCCCACAGACCACGCGCCGCCCTCACCGCATGCATACATGATCGCCACCGACCCAGGAGACCGCCAGACATCCCCGTTCACCGCCCCATGCCTCACAGCCACCGCTGGCCGTCAAAGACGCCGCCTATGCCGCGCAGAGCATCGCACGTTCCAGACCATTTGCCACCGCCCCTACATGCGCATTAAAGCCGTAGAGCATCGCCAGGAGACCACCAAGCGATCGCCACCGCCGGCCATGCCTCTAGCAGCCTGTAGCCGTGTCGCCACCGTCGCCTGCCCATGCCGTTCGGTCTCACCGTCGCGACTATAAATAGAGGCCTCCCCCGCTCAAATTCTTCACACCATTACACTCCTCTCTCACCCAGAACCACCCCACCTCAGTCCCGGAGCAAGGCGAGCAGCGCATCGCCGGAATTTCACCGGAGCCTGCCGCCTCTGGAGAAGAAGGGAGCCAGCGATTGGAGCCGCCCTAGGAGAAGCTGCCGGTACCAGGAGGTTCGCCGTTGTCGACTTCGTCGTTCGCCTGCCTCGCCGACCCTCGCCTGAACCCCGGTGATCCCCCAGCGACCCCCACTAGCCGCGCTAGGTTTCTATCTCGCCGGCGTTGCCCAACGTCGATGATGACTCTCAGCCGTTGGATTAGAACCATATCGAACTCATCACATCGCCCCATACCGCTTCGCACCCCCTGTCTCACTGCGCGTGGGGACAGCCACTTATGCAGCCCGCGGAAGCGTTGTGCTTAGCAGGACGGCCCGTTAACCTTTCCCGCGCAGCCCAGTTATTTGAATTAAACCTTTTCCATTTTATTTCAAACACACTTGTGTACCCAGTTTCAAAAATCAACCCAGGTCGATTCAGTGAACCAAATTGAATGAAACCAATTTTGTTAGAAAGGTCTGGGAATGCTGAATCCAAGCCCGTTGGATTCAAGTCATTTGGATCTGTAGATCATCCATGGTAAAAATAACAAGGCAGAAGCTTTTCTGCATTCAAACATTTTTTAAATTAAAACCATAATAGCTTTTGAGTTGATTCCAACTCTCAAAATCACATTTAACCATACCTTTCAGAATATATAAAAATATATAGGTTTACTTACAGAAATAATGTTCAAGTAATAAAAGAATGACCCATAGGCATTTCTAGCCACTTTAATTAATTAAAATAAAAGGGTAAAACCTTATTAAATTGTGACACCACTTTAAATCACATTCCCATGAACTAAAATATGTGGTGATGACATGTGTCAACATGATCCCATTTTTGGTTTGGAGAATATTAAATCTTAAGTAGTTTTTCAATGAGTAGAAATTACTTTTCTAAAAATAAAAGGAATTAAACCAAACTTTAATCTTGTAATGTTAGTGATGATGCTAGATCATCTATAGGACCCTTTTGTGTGATGATTGCAAGTAGTTAAGTATTGTTTGGTGATTGTTTACATCGTATTTATTTATAGACGCTAGTACCGACCAAGGATACGAGGAGGAAGGACGATACTATGAAGAAGAAGCCGAGGAGAACTTCAACCACTGCTCTGCACAAGGCAAGCCTAATACTACCAGTTGAATGTGCAAGCTAACACTTGCAATTTATCAAGCTTATACTGATATTGTGCAAGCCAATACTTGCAAGCCTTACTAATCAAGTTGACCTATGCAAGATACTACTTGCTTGCTACCATGCCACCATATGCCTTAAAGCATATATGATCATAACCACTTGATAAACCAATCCTAGTTTTATTTGCCAGTTTATTACCTTATTTCTTTATCAAAGCTCTTACTTAGAGTTTACTGGAATAAATGGTAGATACTAGAAGGATACTTGAAGGTTGCATAAAGAGCATAAAATTTGGCCTAAGCTAGATAATCTTGATGTCCTCCTAAGGCATGAGATTAAATTTAGTCAAACTCCACTAGCTTACCACCCCTCATTAGTGCTTACCCCCACTTGTATATGCTAGTGCTAAGCATAAAACTTGATCAACTTTAGATGGGAATACTTGGTGGAAAAATGGTTATGAAAACCTTCGAACGATGGATCATTCTATTGAAATGTTTTAGACATGTGTTTCCGAACACTTGATGATTTTGGTGATGAAAATGTTGAGGCATGAGCCTTAGCCCTTTATAAAACTGATGGTTGTCTGGATGCGATACCATTCCAATTTTATCGTACAACCACAATACCCGAAGATTGGGTAGGGCTTGACTGGAAACTTATATACCTTAGTATTAGTTCCCTCACGGCCAAGGTCTGAGCTGAGGCTACCTTGTGAAGATTGTCCACCTGTGCAGTATCCAAGATGACAGTTGGTCATGGTTGGGAGGCCAAACTCACAGAAGAGGTGCTTATACTAGGGCGTGTAATCGAAAGGTTAGGATTGATTATCCGCATACTGAGTATGGTGAATTCAGGATTTGTTCCTGACGGATGTATCGAATGTTGTGGTGAAAGTGTACAATCTCTGCAGAGTGTCAAACTATTCGAATAGCCACATCCGCGGTTATGGACAGTTGGAGTGTCCATACTGTTTCCCCCGTCAGACTTTTCAAAATGACTTGTGAAAAGAACTGAGACTTTGACTTGACCACAACAGGGTTGTGGCATGAGATACAAGTACCACTTAGGTGTTATAAAACCTTAACTCGCATTCGTTGCTTCCAAACTTAGTAGAGATAAATCTGGCTTTTGCAAAACAACCCTAGAGCCTAGTGTCCTATTATCAAAAACCCCTTTCACTTGTTAGTATTAGTTTGCGAGTACTTAAAGAGTACTCATGGCTTTGTCCCTGGCTATTCCCATGGCCAGACTATGAAGAGGAGTACCTGGAGGATGGACCCCAGGAAGGTTACGACAACTAGGATCATCTCCCATCGTCAGCATTGCCTGTGACCCCGAAGATGGAGCTTCGCCTACGCTACCGTTATTATTACGTACTCCGCTGCTTGAAGTTGTATTAAGAACTGGATCATGAGATCCCTATTTGTGTAAAGAACTTATGTACGGTTTGTAATGGATGATGTACTATGGTATCCAATTCTGTTATGTCTCGCAAAAATGGTAATCCTGGGATTGCGATGTATGGCATAGCAGGCATCTGGGATTAAAAATCCGGGTGTTGACAAGTTGGTATCAGAGCCATCCTGACCATAGGAGACCCTAGTACGTTTGAATCAAAAACTTAGTTTCAAAACCAAAGAAAACAAATATTTACAAATACTTATTCTCATTCTTATCCCTTTGATTCTTTCATGAAAGTTTATGTTCCTCAAAAACTCTTGCAATATACATAAAATATTGACACACTTAATCACTCTACTAACTTACTCATCCTATATTCTTATAGATGGACGTGAAGTACAGCAAGTTTTATCAGTTAGGGAATGGTGGAGACCTTATCTTTGAGAGGGATATGGACCAGCTTTCGGAACTTCTGGAGCGTCCGCACCCCGAGTTCTTCGGAGCTCAGCTTAATGATCAAGGAGGAGAAGATCTGCAGTGGCTAATTGTTGCAAGTCTCTGAGGAAAGATAGAACCTCCCACTGCTGAGGGAATCCAATTCACCTTAAGAGAGAACAACTGGCTCGACTGACTTGCCAGGGCCATGCAGGAAGCTCTTTCCCGTCTGTGTGGGCAGAGCATCAATCAAATCAAGGGAATCCGCTTTGAGTTTTGCCCAAGGCGTGATGCTAATGGACAACCACTGGAAGCCCCATACCACCCCGAGCTGAAGACTCAATTGGACCACCTCAGCTTCATGATGTACGATCGTCGGCAGGAGTTAGACAACTGCCATGACTACTCCAACCACAAGTCTGCCATCATCAAGACGAAGGACCAAACCATCGCCATGTTAGCAAAGGATCGCAAGTCTCGCCGCCGTCAGCTCGACAAGAAGGAGCGCATCATTGCCCGTCTTCACCATCGTATCTCATCTTTGGAGGAGACCATCCACGAGAGAGACATGCAGTTGGAAGAAAGGGAGAATGCCGGAGAGGATCTTTGTGGAGACCCCTACTCCTATCTCAGCGATGATGATTTTCTGGAGGATCAGGCTATGCATTTCTTCACCGATGAGGATGATTTTGCCTTCATCGATGATGATGAGGATGATGAAGCCACCGATTCTGAGGAGTAGTAGCACTTGATCACTAGCGTAGTGAGTAGTATTCGGTCCCACTGTATCGTAGTTTTCAGAATGGTTCTTAAAACCATCTGTTCTTCTTTGTTGTGGTGTGTGTTGTATCGTGTGCTATGAATGAATGAATGAATGAAAATCGAGTTGCTAGAAAAATCTGAGTCAAACTATAAAAACTTCTCAAAATCCCAAAACCTTAGAAATTTCCCTCTTTTCTCATGATCTATCTCAATCTTCAGATGCCACGCGGAGGAAGTGGTTCATCCCCAGACCCGATGTTGCAGATTCTGCAAATGTTGACTTCTGACCACGAAGCTGAAAGAGCGGAACGTCAAGCCAACCTATCCACCCTGCAACAGATAGCTCAGCTTGCCCACAACAACCAAGGCCACGGAAATCAGGACAACCATGGATCTAAGCTCAAGAATTTCCAGAATACCAACACACCTGTTTTCACTAAATCAGAAGAACCCCTAGACGCCGACGATTGGCTGCAGACCATGGAAAATAACCTAGAAGTCGCTGGAGTGGAAGCCAACGATAAAGTTCTGTTCGCCACCCACTATCTAGCCGGAGATGCCAGGGCATGGTGGAATAGTGTTCGCGCAATGACCGGAGGCCAGATGATGACCTGAGAGGAATTCAAGGTCAAGTTTAGCAGAACCCAAGTGCCACCAGGTTTGATCAAGAGGATGAGAGACGAGTTCAGAGAACTGAAGCAAGGAAGGATGACTGTAGTGGAATACCGTGAAAAATTCTTGTCATTAGCTAGGTATGCCCCGGATGATATTGACACCGAAGCCAAGAAGAAAGAGAGATTCTTGAATGGTCTGCATGATGAGATGCAGACAGTGTTAGTCAATATCCCCTTTGCTGATATTGAAGCCCTTGTCGACTCTGCCATCCAGATGGAAGGAAAGATCAACCAAGCCAATGAGAACCGCAAGCATCGCGTGATGCATCAGCCAGGAACCCATTAGACCCCAAAGTATCGCCCTAACCCTTCTCCAGGATTTGCCCCAAGAACCAACAGACCCCCGATGAACTACCGACCTATCCCAACCGTGGAAACCCTAGGCTCGGAGGAAATCACAACAACCCCGGGAACTCTAGCAATTTCAACCGTGCCCCGCCCAAGTTCAACAACAACAATGCTACCGCCAACACCAACACTGCCCCGACGACTAGAAGCAATGTTGTGCCTGTAGCAGCAAAGGAAAAGTCGCAAGTGACCTGTTATGAATGTGGAAATAAAGGCCACTATTCCAACGAGTGCCCCAACAAGAAGAATGCCGCAGCACCCAATGCCAATGTCCCCACTCAGCAACAGCGTCGTGTTCAGCCCAGAAGAATATTTGCCCTAGGGAATTCGCTCAACCGCAATGGCCGTCTTTTTCTCATGCATGCTGAAGAAGCTCAGGAAGCGCCAGACGTCGTGCTGGGTATGTTTTCTGTTAATTCAGTACTTGCACGAGTGTTGTTTGATTCTGATGCATCACACTCATTTGTCACCGAAGAATTTGCATGCACTAGTAAAATTCAACCAACCAAATTGAAGCATGTGATGATTGTTCAAATTCTCGGATCAACCACCAAGGCTAGGCAAATTTGCAAAGCCGTCCCTATCCGAATCCATGGCATAGATTTTTATGCTAATCTGATAGTACTCAGAACTAAAGGTTTGGAAGTAGTACTAGGAATGGATTGGATGTCCAAACATAAAGGATTGATTGACTGTGCCAAGAAAGCCATCACCATGACCAGTACAGCCGGAATATCAATCGAGCATATATCTGAAACCTTACCTCGCCAATTCAAGTGTAACAAGAGTATAGCCCAACCTACCATTGACCAAGTCCGGATAGTCTGTGAATACCCCGATGTATTCCCAGATGTTTTGCCCGGTATGCCCCCAGATCGGGATATCGAATTTATCATTGAACTAATCCCCGGAACTGGACCCATAGCCCAGAGACCCTATAGTATGAACCTGTCAGAGCTAGCAGAACTGAAGAAGCAACTAGATGACATGCTGGAAATTGGATTGATTCAACCAAGTGCGTCACCTTGGAGATCACCTGTCTTGTTTGTGGACAAGAAGGATGGAGGTAACCGTTTGTGTACGGATTATCGGAAATTGAATGATGTCACTATCAAGAACAAGTACCCCTTGCCCAAGATAGAAGATTTGTTTGATCAGTTGACCGGTGCCAAAGTGTTTTCTAAGATTGATCTTAGAACTGGCTATCATCAACTCAAGATTCGTGTAGAAGATATTCCCAAGACTGCCTTTACCACCAGATATGGATTGTATGAGTATACAGTCATGTCTTTTGGACTAACCAATGCCCCCGCTTATTTCATGAATCTCATGAATAAGATTTTTAGGGACTTCCTGGATAAGTTTGTCGTTGTTTTCATCGATGACATTATGATTTATTCCAAATCAGAAGAAGAACATGAGCTACATCTAAGGACCATTCGTGGAACCCTTAGAGAGCATCAACTATATGCAAAGTTTAGCAAATGTGAATTCTGGTTACAGGAGGTAGGATTCCTCGGTCACATTGTATCAGCCGGAGGAATTGCCGTTGATCCTGCCAAAGTGAAAGATATAGAATATTGGCAAGCCCCAACCACTCAAACCCAAGTTCGTGCATTTATCGGATTGGCGGGATATTACCGCAAATTCGTAGAAGGATTCTAGAGTATCGCCAGACCTATGACCCAATTGCTAAAGAAGGACAAGAAGTTTGAATGGACCGACAAATGTGAAGCAAGTTTTCAAGAACTCAAAAGGAGATTGATTTCAGCCCCAATCTTGATCATGCCAGATATCACGAAGCCCTTCGATGTGTATTGTGATGCATCCAAGATCGGTCTCAGATGTGTGCTAATGCAAGAAGGCAAAGTTATATCTTATCTATCTCGACAACTGAAACAACATGAGCAAAATTACCCAACCCTTGACCTCGAACTCGCAGTCATAGTTCTAGCCCTGAAGACATGGAGGCATTACCTGATGGGAAACCGTTGTGAGATCTATACAGATCACAATAGTCTGAAGTATATATTCACTCAGAAGGAGCTGAATATGAGACAGAGGAGATGGATTGAGCTAATCAAGGATTACGATCTGGACATTCACTATCACCCTGGTAAAGCCAACGTGGTAGCAGATGCCCTTAGCAGATTTCCGTGCCGCTTGAACTCCATGATTTTGAAGGAGCAACCAAGCCTGCACAAAGAGATGGAAGATTTTCGAATAGAATTAGTGAGTGAAGGATTTTTGGCTAGCATAGAACTTCAACCCACTTTGATCAGTCAGATTAAAGAGGCACAGAAGGGAAATGCTAGTATCGACGGAATCAAGCGTCGTATCGGTACAGGCAAAGTACCCGGATTCTCGAAGACGAAGAAGGAGTTCTGTGGTACAAAGGACGCCTTTGTGTACCAGCAGATTCTGAGTTGAAAGAAGTGATTCTGAAGGAGGCTCATGATACTCTCTATTCTATCCATCCTGGAGGAACTAAGATGTATCAAGATTTAAAAGAGTGATTTTGGTGGCATAAGATGAAGAGAGAAATCGGAAGCTATATCGCCAAGTGTGATATATGTCAGCGAGTCAAGGCAGGACATCAAAGACCAGCTGGATTGTTGCAACCCTTACAGATTCCGGAATGGAAATGGGATTCCGTTGGAATGGACTTTATCACTGGACTGCCTACCTCTAGTAGGGGAAATGACTCTATCTGGGTCATAGTGGACAGATTGTCCAAAGTCGCCCATTTCTTGCCCGTTAAGACCACATATCAGAGTTCGAAACTAGCGGAGCTGTACATCGCTAGGATAGTCAGTTTGCACGGAGTCCCCAAGAACATCGTATCGGATCGAGGAACTCAGTTTACCTCGAGATTCTGGAAGAAAGTCCAAGAAGGTTTAGGAACCCGCCTAGATTTCAGCACCGCGTATCACCCTCAGACCGATGGACAAACAGAGCGAGTAAACCAAATACTCAAGATATGCTGAGAGCATGTGTGTTAGAATATGGATCCAAGTGGGAAGACTGTCTGCCGTTTGCAGAATTTTCATACAATAATAGTTATCAAGCTAGTCTGCAAATGGCTCCATTTGAATTCATGTACGGAAGAAAGTGTCGCACCCCTTTGAACTGGTCGGAAGTAGGAGAGAGTCAGATTTTCGGACCCGACATCCTACGAGAAGCAGAAGAGAAGGTTCACAAGATTCGTGAGCACCTCAAGACCGCCCAGTCTAGACAGAAGAGTTACGCCGACAAGAGACGTCGAGACCTCTCCTTCAACATAGGAGATTTTGTTTATCTGAAAGTGTCGTCATTGAAGGGAATGCATCGTTTCCAACTCAAAGGAAAGTTAGCCCCCAGATATATCGGACCTTTCAAGATTTTGAACCGTCGAGGAGAAGTGTCGTATCAATTGGAACTACCCGAAGATATGTCAGTCGTGCACAATGTGTTCCATATCTCGTTACTTCGCAAGTGCCTCGAAGTCCCAGAGAAGACCGAAGTGTTCAAGAACATCGACCACCTGACCATAGAGATCAACGATGACCTGACCTATCCCGAAGTACCCATCCGTATTTTGGAAGAAACTTTCAGAACTACCCGAACCCGAAGCATCGAGTTTCTCAAGATTCATTGGAGCAACCACACAGAAGAGGAAGCTACCTGGGAGCGCGAAGATCACATCAGGACGGAGTTTCCCGATCTCTTCAAATCCTAGGAAAGCGTTTTCGTCCTTTTTCAAATCTCGGGACGAGATTTTGTTTAAGGGAGGAAGGTTTGTAACATCCCAAAAATACTAAACTTGAATCATCAAACTCTAATCATCAAATTTAGGGTTAAAAAAAACTTTTCTAAATAAAAATATGAAAGCATGCATGTGTGTATGCATTCCAATTTGGAATTCTTTTGAACCACCTTGTTTGTGTGTTTCTTTGCTTGTAAAATGTTGCTTAGGTGAAATAAACATCATCTAAAAAATTCCCAAACTTTTCTTAAAGACAAGTAAATCAAAACAAATAAAATAAGGGAATGGTCATTTTGACCAGTTTAACTCCCATGCCTACTTTGGCTGTCTCAAACTTTCAGAACCTAACAGAAAATTTTCTGGTTCTTTGCACCCCTGGATTGTACTCATAACAAAGTATCAAGGACCACTTTGTGATCATCCAAAAACATTTAAATGCATAGTTTAAATGATAGTTCAAAATTGAATCTTTATCATATGGGAACATCCCACTTTTTCAAAAACCACTCAAACAAGCTCAATTTTCAAAACCCAAGCATCTGCAGACTCACCAGCACCAACCTAGCACACCCACCAAAAATCTTTTCAAAATTCAAAACTTGAATTCTTGCGGCCATTTCATCAAACACATTGCAGACACAAATCAAACAAAATCCAAACACTGTTTTGAGCAGTGAATTGAGCCTAACTTGTTCCCTCTCTAGCTCACAACCATCTCAGTAGATCATCTAGCAAGTTAAACCAAGCACTAGCCTCACTGTAATCTAGGCAATGACATCAATGGTGAACAGCCGAAGCTCACCATGCCACCCTAGTGGAGACAGCAAGCTAGGAGGAGATTTAGCCGTGCCAACCTTGTCTAGGAGGCAGCCCACCGTCCAGCGCCACTCCTTGTCCAGCGCTCGAACGTTTCCATCCACTGGACCACACGCACGGACCGCGCCCAGCTCGCTAGCAACCATGCCGAGCATGCGCCAGAGCGCCACCCTCGACCGAAGCCCATAGACCACGCGCCGCCCTCGCCGCGTGCATACATGATCGCCACCGACCCAGGAGACCGCCAGACATCCCCGTTCGCCGCCCCATGCCTCACAGCCACCGCTCTCCGTCGAAGACGCCGCCTCTGCCGCGCAGAGCATCGCACGTTCCAGACAATTTGCCACCGCCCCTACATGCGCATTAAAGCCGTAGAGCATCGCCAGGAGACCACCAAGCGATCGCCACCGCCGGCCATGCCTCTAGCAGCCCGTAGCCTTGTCGCCACCGTCGCCTGCCCATGCCGTTCGGTCTCACCGTCGCGACTATAAATAGAGGCCTCCCCCGCTCGAATTCTTCACACCATTCCACTCCTCTCTCACCCAGAACCACCCCACCTCAGTCCCGGAGCAAGGCGAGCAGCGCATCGCCGAAATTTCACCGGAGTCTGCCGCCTCTGGAGAAGAAGGGAGCCAGCGATTGGAGCCGCCCTAGGAGAAGCTGCCGGTACCTGGAGGTTCGCCGTCGTCGACTTTGTCGTTTTCCTGCCTCGCCGACCCTCGCCTGAACCCCGGTGAGCCCCCAGCCACTCCCACTGGCCGCGCTAGGTTTCTATCTCGCCGGCGTTGCCCAACGTCGACGATGACTCTCAGCCGTTGGATTAGAACCAGATCGAACGCACCACATCGCCCCATATCTCTTTGCACCCCCTATCTCACTGACGCGTGGGGACAACCACTTATGCAGCCCGCGGAAGCGCTGTGCTTAGCAGGCCGGCCCGTTAACCTTTCCCGCGCAGCCCACTTATTTGAATTAAACCTTTTCTATTTTATTTCAAACACACTTGTGTACCCAGTTTCAAAAATCAACCCAGGTCGATTCAGTGAACCAAATTGAATGAAACCAATTTTGTTAGAAAGGTCTTGGAATGCTGAATCCAAGCCCGTTGGATTCAAGTCATTTAGATCTGTAGATCATCCATGGTAAAAATAACAAGGCAGAAGCTTTTCTGCATTCAAACATTTTTCAAATTAAAACCATAATAGCTTTTGAGTTGATTCCAACTCTCAAAATCACATTTAACCATACCTTTCAGAATATATAAAAATATATAGGTTTACTTACAGAAATATTGTTCAAGTAATAAAAGAATGCCCCATAGGCATTTCTAGCCACTTTAATTAATTAAAATAAAAGGGTAAAACCTTATTAAATTGTGACACCACTTTAAATCACATTCCCATGAACTAAAATATGTGGTGATGACATGTGTAAACATGATCCCATGTTTGGTTTGGAGAATATTAAATCTTAAGTAGTTTTTCAATGAGTAGAAATTACTTTTCTAAAAGTAAAAGGAATTAAACCAAACTTTAATCTTGTAATGTTAGTGATGATGCTAGATCATCTATAGGACCCTTTTGTGTGATGATTGCAAGTAGTTAAGTATTGTTTGGTGATTGTTTACATCGTATTTATTTATAGACGCTAGTACCGACCAAGGATACAAGGAGGAAGGAGGATACTACGAAGAAGAAGCCGAGGAGAACTTCAACCACTGCTCTGCACAAGGCAAGCCTAATACTACCAGTTGAATGTGCAAGCTAACACTTGAAATTTAGCAAGCTTATACTGATATTGTGCAAGCCAATACTTGCAAGCCAATACTTGCAAGCCTTACTAATCAAGTTGACCTATGCAAGCTACTACTTGCTTGCTACCATGCCACCATATGCCTTAAAGCATATATGATCATAACCACTTGATAAACCAATCCTAGTTTTATTTGCCAGTTTATTACCTTATTTCTTTATCAAAGCTCTTACTTAGAGTTTACTGGAATAAATGGTAGATACTAGAAGGATACTTGAAGGTTGCATAAAGAGCATAAAATTTGGCCTAAGCTAGATAATCTTGATGTCCTCCTAAGGCATGAGATTAAATTTAGTCAAACTCCACTAGCTTACCACCCCTCATTAGTGCTTACCCCCACTTGTAGATGCTAGTGCTAAGCATAAAACTTGATCAACTTTAGATGGGAATACTTGGTGGAAAAATGGTTATGAAAACCTTCGAACGATGGATCATTCTATTGAAATGTTTTAGACATGTGTTTTTGAACACTTGATGATTTTGGTGATGAAAATGTTGAGGCATGAGCCTTAGCCCTTTATAAAACTGATGGTTGTCTGGATGCGATACCATTCCAATTTTATCGTACAACCACAATACCCGAAGATTGGGTAGGGCTTGACTGGAAACTTATATACCTTAGTATTAGTTCCCTCACGGCCAAGGTCTGAGCTGAGGCTACCTTGTGAAGATTGTCCACCTGTGCAATATCCAAGATGACAGTTGGTCATGGTTGGGAGGCCAAACTCACATGAGAGGTGCTTATACTAGGGCATGTAATCGAAAGGTTAGGATTGATTATCCGCATACTGAGTATGGTGAATTCAGGATTTGTTCCTGACGGATGTATCGAATGTTGTGGTGAAAGTGTACAATCTCTGCAGAGTGTCAAACTATTCGAATAGCCGCGTCCGCGGTTATGGACAGTTGGAGTGGCCATACTGTTTCCCCCGTCAGACTTTTCAAAATGACTTGTGAAAAGAACTGAGACTTTGACTTGACCACAACAGGGTTGTGGCATGAGATACAAGTACCACTTAGGTGTTATAAAACCTTAACTCGCATTCGTTGCTTCCAAACTTAGTAGAGATAAATCTGGCTTTTGCAAAACAACCCTAGAGCCTAGTTTCCTATTATCAAAAACCCCTTTCACTTGTTAGTATTAGTTTGCGAGTACTTAAAGAGTACTCATGGCTTTGTCCCTGGCTATTCCCATGGCCAGACTATGAAGAGGAGTACCTGGAGGATGGACCCCAGGAAGGTTACGACAACTAGGATCATCTCCCATCGTCAGCATTGCCTGTGACCCCGAAGATGGAGCTTCGCCTACGCTACCGTTATTATTACGTACTCCGCTGCTTGAAGATGTATTAAGAACTGGATCATGAGATCCCTATTTGTGTAAAGAACTTATGTACGGTTTGTAATGGATGATGTACTATGGTATCCAATTCTGTTATGTCTCGCAAAAATGGTAATCCTGGGATTGCGATGTATGGCATAACAGGCATCTGGGATTAAAAATCCGGGTGTTGACAACTATCATCATATGTTTCCTCAATACAGTGATACTGCAATGGAAGACAATGGAGAGGAAGGAGGTGAAGAACGGGCATCAGATGAGCCGGATGATGAACTTGGTAGGGTCATTTCTGATGCAAAGCGAGACTGTGAAACAGAAAATGAGAAGTTGAAGTTAGAGGGCATGTTAGAAGATCACAAGAAATTGTTGTACCCAAATTGTGAAGATGGCAGCACAAAGCTCGGTACCACACTGGAATTGTTGCGATGGAAGGCAGAGTGTGGTCTAACTGACTCCTCATTTGAAAAGATGATGAAAATAATGAAGCCGAAGTTTCCAAAACATAACGAACTTCCCGAGAGTACCTACGAAGCAAAGAAGACTCTTTGTCCTCTAGGATTAGATGTGCAAAAGATACATGCATTCATTAATGACTGCATTCTCTACCACGGTAAGGAGTATGAGAATTTAGATAAATGCCCGGTATGCAATGAATTGCGGTATAAAATCAGACGAGATGACCCTGGTGATGCTGAGGGAGAGCCCCTCCGGAAGAGGGTTCCTGCTAAGGTTATGTGGTTTGCTCCTATAATACCAAGGTTGAAACGCATGTTCAGAAACAAAGAGCATGGCAGGTTGTTGCGATGGCACAAAGAAGACCATTAGAAAGACGGGAAGTTAAGACACCCTGCTGATGGGTCACGGTGGAGAAAAATCGAGAGAGACTTCCTAGACTTTGCAGGTGACGCAAGGAACTTATGGTTTGGTCTAAGTACGAATGGCATGAATCCTTTTGGGGAGCAGAGCTGCAGTCACAGCACCTGGCCCGTGACTCTGTGTATCTACAACCTGCCTCCTTGGTTGTGCATGAAGCGTAAGTTCATTATGATGCCAGTGCTCATCCAAGGCCCGAAGCAACCGGGCAACGACATTGATGTGTACCTTAGGCCATTAGTTGAAGAACTCTTACAGTTGTGGGGCAAACCAGGTGTACGTGTGTGGGATGAGAACAAACAGGAGCCATTTGATCTACGAGGGTTCTTATTCGTAACCATCAATGATTGGCCTGCTCTTAGTAACCTTTCTGTACAGACAAACAAGGGATATAAGGCACACAAGAATAGTGTACACTACATAGTTCCACCTTGGCAGCTCCATATATCGAGGAACACAAGAATATTGTGCGCTCCAAAAACCTGGGGAAGCCTGAATCATGGATTACAGATGAACACATGAAGTCTTTTGGTGGTTGGATGCGGACACATCTCTTGAATGACACCACTGTTGGAGATCAGCTATACTTGTTGGCCGCGTCACCATATTCTACTGTATTGAATTTCCAAGGGTACAAAATAAATGGGAATACATTCTGCACGATCGCCCAAGATAAAAAGAGCACCAACCAAAATAGTGGTGTCTGCTTTGATGCAATAGACGAGAATGGACAAAAGGACACATATTATGGTTACATAGAGGAGATATGGGAACTAGACTATGGAGTCTCTTTTAAGGTCCCTTTGTTTCGCTGCAAATGGGTCAACCTGAATGGGGAAGGGGTAAAGATAGACCAGTTGTACGGAATGACAACAGTGGATCTCAACAATCTTGGTTATAGAGATGAACCATTCGTCCTAGCCAATGATGTGTCTCAGGTTTTCTATGTGAAGGACATGTCCTCCAGACCGAAAAAAAGAAAAAATATGCAAACGAATACATCATATGATGAGCCAAAGCGTCACATAGTTCTTTCAGAGAAAAGAAACATCGTGGGAATCAAGGACAAGACAGACATGTCAGAAGATTATAATAAGTTTGATGAAATTCCGCCCTTCACAGTGAAAACTGACCCAAGCATTCCGTTAAGTAAAGAAGATGCTCCATGGTTACGTCTGAAGCGATCATAAGGAATGACATATGCCAAGAAGTTCATGCTCATATTATGTAACTCTAGTTCATGTCTTTCGCGATTTGTGGCTTCACCGAAGGATATCTTTTGCGGTTTGTGGCTTGACCGGGACTATATATAGGGAGGCCTTTAGTCCCGGTTTTGTAGTCTCACTTTTTAATATTAATAAATTTCTTGAGTGTTAGTCCTGTTTTGTGGCTGGACCGGGACTATGAAGAAGTTGTTCCGATTCGTACTTACCATTAAGATCTGATCTCCAAACGCGCGCGGTCACATATTAGGGAGTGCCTCTATGACCAGTTTATTGGAGATGCCGGAGGACTGGGATCCGGCGGCATCTCCCTGAAACTGGTCGTAGTGGTGTCCCTGCTCTCGAAAACCATCTTGCAGCTTGTAACTTCTCTAACTAGATCAATACACCTGGGAGCTAACTAATTTCACATATTAGGGAGTGCCTCTATGACCAGTTTCTCAGAGATGCCGGAGGACTGGGATCTGGCGGTATCTCCCTGAAACTGGCCGTAGTGGTGTCCCTGCTCTCGAAAACCATCTTGCAGCTTGTAACTTCTCTAACTAGTTCAATACGCCTAGGAGCTAACTAATTTCACATATTAGGGAGTGCCTCTATGACCAGTTTATCGGAGATGCCGGAGGACTGGGCTCCGTCGGCATCTCCCTGAAACTGTCCGTAGTGGTGTCCCTGCTCTTGAAAACCATCTTGGAGATGCCTCAAACTGGCTGGAGGACTGGACTCACAAGGATGCCTATTTATAGTACAAGCAGCTCGGCATAGTGTCGACACTTACGAAATAATGTCGACACTCACCCTTATTATTAGTGTTGACTAGTGTTTTGTCCCTGTTGGTGTCTCCAACCAGGACTAAAGGTTCATCTTTAGTCCCGGTTGGTGACACCATCCGGGACAAGGTACACGCCGCACGACATAATGTCGACACTCACCCCTATCATTAGTGCTGCCTGGCCCAGCCTGCCGAAATCCCTCCAACCGGGACTAAAGATGAACCTTTAGTATATTGAAAATCCGAACAATGAAAATCCTTCGCGTGATGTCATATTATGTGACATAGTTGAAAGGAAAAATACCAGACTTGGTATATTGATCATGTCTCAAAAAAACCTTCACAAAATGACCTATCATGTTCAAGGTTTCATGGCTTTCGGTGCAAATGACCGATGTTATGTGCTGAATCACGATATAGTTTGTGATGCTGTGCCCATATTATGCATGCGTGTGGACATTGATATGGAGAACAATGTTGCAGGAGGAAGTTTTCCTTTTTGTCGCACGGAAAAGCCCTTTTCCATTTTCCGAGCGCAAAAAACGGGTCGTTTTGTGAAGTAACAACCAAAATGCCGTTTCAGAATGCTACCGTCCCATTTTCCTAAAATACTAGACCACCTTACATGGACTATCTCCCAACCGGGACATCTCAAACCTTTTCGTCCATCCCGGGTAAAAAGGACAAATGTCTGCCGAATCAGTAGGAAGTGGGTCCGGTTTGTACTACAGGTACATGATCTATCGCCCGTGATTTTTTGAAAAAATCATTTTTAGACTAGCAATATGTGGTTTCTTCAGAGATCCAATGCAAGTTCTAATGATGCTCGTCCCCTATCTTCATGCACGCCGGTTCGACCATAGTTAGAAATTCAGAAAATTCAAAACGGGCATAATAAATTCAAAAAAAATCCGAACAATGAAAATCCTTCGCGTGGTGTCATATTATGTGACATAGTTGAAAGTAAAAATACCAGACTTGGTATATTGATCATGTCTCGAAAAACCTTCACAAAATGACCTATCATGTTCGAGGTTTCATGACTTTCGGTCCAAATGACCGATGTTATGTGCTGAATCACAGCATAGTTTGTGATGCTGTGCCCATATTATGCATGCGTGTGGACATTAGTATGGAGAACAATGTTGCAGGAGGAATTTTTCCTTTTTTGTCGCACGGAAAAGCCCTTTTCCATTTTCCGAGCGCAAAAAACGGGTCGTTCTGTGAAGTAACCACCAAAATATCGTTTCAGAATGCTACCGTCCCATTTTCCTAAAATACTAGACCACCTTACATGGACTATCTCCCAACCGGGACATCTCAAACCTTTTCGTCCATCCTGGGTAAAAAGGACAAATGTCTGCCAAATCGGCAGGAAGTGGGTCCGGTTTGTACTACAGGTACATGATCTATCGCCCGTGATTTTTTGAAAAAATCATTTTTAGACTCGCAATATGTGGTTTCTTCAGATATCCAATGCAAGTTCTAACGATGCTCGTCCCCAATCTTCATGCACGACGGTTCGACCATAGTTAGAAATTCAAAAAATTCAAAACGGGCATAATAAATTCAAAAAAATCCAAACAATGAAAATCCTTCGCGTGGTGTCATATTATGTGACATAGTTGAAAGGAAAAATACCAGACTTAGTATATTGATCATGTCTCAAAAAAACTTTCACAAAATGACCTATCATGTTCGAGGTTTCATGGCTTTCGGTCCAAATGACCGATGTTATGTACTGAATCACGACATAGTTTGTGATGCTGTGCCCATATTATGCATGCATGTGGAAGAGGCCTGCTGATGCGGAAGAAGAGGGAACATGTTTATTTGTCCCTAACCACGCCAAAGATTTACTGTGGAAGAGGCTCATGGTTAATTTCAAACTACCGAAGATAGAGCTGGATCCAAATGCGGAGGATCCAGTTGAGGATGCCTTAGAACATGGGAGATCCATGGAGGCTAAGGTCAGGGAGTGGGCTTTGAAGAAGATGGCCCAGTGTTTCACCAACTGGAAGAAAATATTGCACCTTAACTATGTCGTGAAAGAGAAGACTTCCAATTTCAAGAATATTCAGTTTGAGAAGATAAAACCATTCTGGGTTGAGTTTGTGAAATACAAGACATCAGAAAAAGCTAAGAAAATGTCTGCAACGAATAAGCTGAATGCTACTAACAAGAAGTATCACCATACTATGGGCAAGGTGGGTACAGGGCTGGCATTCCTAAGTGGGAGAAACTTGAGAATGAACTGCGTGCTAAAAATATCACCCCAGAGACAGACGATTGGGTAGAACGTGCAAGGAATTGGTTTTACGGGAATGGGGGCACGTTGGACTCGGAAAGGAAGTGTATATATAACATATGACATAAAGAAGACCCCTTGCAATCGAGAAGATGAGAAAAGCAGTAAAGGCTGTTAAAGATGGGGACTTCATTCCCGATAGAGAGAATGATGATCTCACACTCACCCTTGGAAATAAGGAACATGATGGACGAACATGAGGCACAAGCGGCTCCAAACCATGGAGGAATGGGTATCCCGAAGAGATGAAGAAATATCCTGATAGAAGACGTCAGAGGAGAAAGGACAGGGCGGAAGTTGAAGCAGATATTCAGAAAGAGCGAATGCGTATAATTGAAGAACGAATAAAGCAACAACAAGATGAAATTAACGCACTTAAAGAGCAAAGTACTACCGGCCCATCTCAGCAGCACACCGCATTCGATGCTACCGGCCTATCGAATAATCAAAAAAGCAGTGTGGCTTCCACCGAGGTCCCGGGTGATGACAATGGCGATGACGATGGTGCACCGACGATGGCTCCTGTTGGCTACCTAGTGGATGATATCACAGAGATGACACACTGCAAGCTACATGTCAAAGTTGTGAACATATCAATGAAGATGGCGGCCGGCTATGCCTTACCAATTGGACCCACACCAACTTACCACTGTCGTCCGGTTCCAGAGGGCTACGCTGTTGTCGGGGTGGACGAAATCATGCCCACCTTTGAAGTTTTGGATCTTCACTACCCTGCAGGTGAAGGGGATGTGACTGTACTGGGAGACGCAACAAACGTCACCATTCTATGGCCAAAGGAATGTATCGTGCTTCGAAATCACACGCCAAGGCCATCTTCGCCGCCGCCTCACCCGTCTCCAGCGAGGTCATCGCCGCCGCGGCAGCCGTCTTCGTCGCCTCACCAATCTCCGGCGCAGCCATCACCGCGGGAGCCATCGCCAGCGCCTCAGGATAAAAAGCGTAAGCGTACCGCTACTCTGCGTTGTGGTAAGCGATCGCCGAAACATAAACAAGAGCCTCTTCCAAAAGTACCAAAGGTTCCTCCCAAGAGAGCTTATGACTGTACTGAAGAGGAGACTGCGGCGATCGTTGATGCGGAAACGACAGCGTTTTTCGCTAAGCTGAGGCGGCCGAAAGAGCCAGAGTTCCCCAGCACCAAAGAAGAAAAAGCCAGAGTGTTGAAAATGCTAAAGACTCTTCATCAACCCGAGCCAAAGCTGTCATCAGACTATGAGCGTTATATTGTCAAGTCACATGCGGCACAACAAGCCTCTGTAAGTACTAATTCTTTAATTAATTTAGTCTCCAGCTATCTCACCTTGTTTATTGCATGTATATAATCATACTGTAATATGCAGAATGAAGATTCTCGAATGCAGTAGAGGACAAATCTATGACATTGGCTTCATTGACCCATATTGGGTTCATGAAGCTAATCTCAAAACAAGCCCCCAGGATACGGAGGGTAATATAGTACACGCGTTAAGGTTTCAAGAAACCAGAAGGGAAATACTTTTTCCTTACAACTTGGAGGGAGTGTTATTGTCTTGTATACACTTTCTATTTCGCTTACTCGATGTTAAGTATATAATTGATTAGTTATGCATTCGCATCTTCCACTATATTCTGTTAATCATTCAACTTGACAAAGGACGTGTACTAGTCATGGACTCGAAACATAAACCCCTTGAGCAGTGGAAGGACATGCAGATGCTTCTCCAGTGGTAATTCTAATCATTACGACACTATATCGGCAACGTTCGTGAATTTTATGATATCAAGTAATTAATAACTTATTTTATTCGTTTTCTTCGCCGAGCAGCGCTTGGAAACGGTTCACCAATAAGGCTAGGGGTGTTTGGAAAGCGGAGCTTACATTTCAAGCACTAGATGTAAGCACCACTATCTATATCCGCGCATCTCTTTGATTCTAGTTTTGATACAGTTATTATCATGCTTGATTATTATTTTGATTGAACTATGTTCTCGTAAAGTGCCTAACACAGGGACCAGGTAACAATCTATATGGATACTATGTTTGCGAGTTCATTCGGCAGACGTGCGATGAGAAGGGCAGAAATTTAGAGCAACTCCACGTACGTAAACAATTTCTATAGTTTTTAATTACAATCAAATTGTGTTTAGTTTCATTAATATAGGCTGACTCCTTTTTTAAATCAGATCAACGTCTACGGGACGGTCTTCTGCCAAAGGATCGCGTACGCGCAATTCAGGAGGAATTGGCGGAATTCTTGGATGCAGAAGTCCTAAACCCAAAAGGGGAATACTATTCGGCTGTGTATAGACAATAGGGATTGTAAAAGGAGCAACTTTTGTATGTAGTGCATGAACTCGATCCGTGTATCGAATGTAATATTGTCATGATGATCTTATGTAATATAATGGTTCCTTCATTGATGAGTGCAAAACACTAAATAAACAATAAAACAACATAAATAAATTCTCTGTCGCGGCACAAAAAGTGGCGAAAATGCTGTCGCGGCAACAAAAGTTACCAAAATGAATTCTCTGTCACGGCAGAGAAATGTGCCAAATCTCTGCCGCGGCAGAAGGTTATTTGTTCCGGTTCGTGTTACGAACCGGGACGGTTGCTCCACCCCGCCCCCTCGTCCTCTATCGCCGCCACGTGTACCCCTATTTGTCCCGGTTGGTGGGGCAACCGGGACTAAAGGTTGAGGCTTTAGTCCCAATTGCCTCGTCCCGGTTGGATAACCGTGACTAATGCCCCTTACCAACCGGGACCAATGGGGCGTCTGCACTAGTGAGAATAAAAGGACCTTCAATATATTATGGCCACAAATTTCGATGTATACTTTTATCACATGTTTTTTTCTTAAGATTTGCACCACTTCATGAGAGTGAGCCACGGTACGTGCCAGGACTATGTAAAAACCCCATACTGCATCTTTCTTTCTTTTTTTCTATTAAAAACTGGCGGCGCACCAATGTCACCTCAACAGGTGTAGACGATGACGAAGAGTTTCTGGCCATGGAATTTCTCTCAACGAACGGAAACCCACTTGGTATTTTAACATTACCGTTGCTATTACAAAGAAATTTGGGTTGGAACTGACCAACATGAGTCTTGCAGTGTCAATTCACCCCCTCACCATGTCCACTACGTGTTATATTCTATAGCAATATTATTATAAACTTAGTCGTCAGGTGCATCAACGATTGATACGGCATGGAAGCGCCCAGGTCAAATCAAATCCCCTACATATCTCACCAAACACGCATACTCTCCACTGTGTACGTACGACGTGTGTAGTCCATCATTACAAGTACCGCCGTGCTACTTTTAATCAACTCCTGTAGCATATCATAGATCAACATTCTCTCGAGTGAGGGGTATAGTTGTTTACGGATGCTATTACGACCACTTGAGTGCTGGCTTTATATACATATATATATATATATATATATATATATATATATATATATATATATATATATATATATATATATATATATCCACGTGTAGGTCATGTTTCTTGCCTCGTAAAATCGTCATATTTACTATTCACGAGGATACAAGGAAAGTATACATGCGTTGCATTACGGAAAGCAACATGAACAAACAAGTAACACCCCCCCCTAATGACAGACAAATGACACTACTAACTTTGCGGTGTGTGCAAAGGCGCAGCCAAAGTAGACAAAACAAAAGAACTATCACATCGCCCGGTGTAGGCATCAACCCCAAATCTCAGTGGACTGGTGGGCCCACCCGCCGTGAGGCAGCTACCTGGCTGTCTGGCCTGTTCGTCTTCGTCAGTTCCACACCCGAATGATCACTCTAAACAACAGCCTGAACGCATCTTAATCATGTTCAGACAGGCGCGCCAGCCAAAAGGCAGTAATAAGCGTACGCTAAAAGCATACTGTTGCCCACACACTAGCTAGGCTAGGCCAGATTAGTGAACAGCCGAATTAGCGGGTACCGTAGTACGGCGTGCAAGGTGATGGCTAGAGGAGAGGAAGGAATTGAGGAGGTCAACGACACTGATGTGGACATGGTTGTAGTAGTAGGTCGCGGCTTCAGCTACAGCGTGGCCTTCAATAATAATCAGGTTCTTTTTTCCGGCTCTGGGGTCCCATATGCATCATGCAACATGCTTTCGATTAATTTTGGTCCCACCAAGTTTTTTTTTGAACTATATATTTTCATATATGAAGGTAGGGTAGAACCCAGACCTTATAGTTACAGCAGTTACAAGGGTAGAGCAGAATTTACAGCCCGCGTTAGGTCCCGGTGTGTGGTGGGGAGGGGTGGGGAGGTGGGGGGGAGTTAAAAAAAAAGTCTAAGGTGCTAGAAACTTGTGTTTCCATTCTGTCAGGGCAGGGGCCAGCTTTGGCGATCTCGTTGCCCAAAGTCCCAAGGTGTTTTTTGTTGTCTTCCGATCTTTTTCAGTCATCCCAAGCTCCATGAATTTTTGCAGGTCATTTTTGCAGGCTCCACCAAGTGACTGTGTCAACTAATCTTTTTAGATTAATTCTGGAGTCAAGGACTCAAGGGCGCCCCAAACGTAGGATGGTCCTAGATCGTTGTTGTACTCCCTCTATATATACGTGCTTGGTTCTATAATGACTCATCATGCTGTAAACTTCGAGCAGCTAAAACATGGCGCTAAAGACAGCAAAGTTGACCTAAGTGTCGACTTTGAAACTTATTAGGTTGTACTACTGACTTTGAGACTTGAGAGGAGGGCCATGCATGCTGCTCCTAAGTGTCGACCTAGGTTGACTTGGGCAGGTCGATGAGACGTGGACAACAACGTGTCAACTTTATAGTACGCGCTGGGACTGCTTCGGTCATGTGCTGGTTGTCCTCTGGTGACTCGCCAAACATCATCCCCGGATCCTCGAGGTTAAGGTACCACTGTCTATTTTTTATTCAATTTATTGTACTATTTATTTAAATAACTACAAGTAAAAACTTACAACAATCGTACAAACCGAAGTCGCCAAACAAGATGACATGCACCACCAACTAGCACAACAATCGAGGACAAAGGGTGCCTAATTCCCTGGCCACAACCATTGCCACCTCAGCGACAAGATCTAGGGAGCCTGCCTCATGCGCATGCTCCAGAAATCGTCTCTTCCGCTTCCTCTGACTCATCTCCAGGGTATATATCAAAGCGACAATCCTCACCATGCCATTCATCGGCACCATAGTGCCAAACAACATCACCACTCTGCATGTGTGTTCATCTACGCACGCTGAGATGCCTCTGAGATACCGTGGCGCCAAGCCGCCGAGACACGCCGACCGACACAGGAAGACGACGTTGCTCCATCTTGGCCACCTCGTGAACATCGGGATAAATAGGCCTGCCGCCATACTGACCCTATAGCCGATGAAATTCCAAATTACCGCCCAAGGAAACACGATCATGAGTGCCACAATCTTCCGGTCTAGGGACACCCAGATGTAGGACTTCACCTGAAGCATCAAAGATAGGGATACAAAGATCACATCAACAACGCCCACATACGCCGCCATTCTTGGTTAAATTGCATTCGGCCAAACCATGTCGACCAATTAGGGGATACTGGCCACTAGCATGTCTTCCTAACACAGCATAGTCAGCCCCTGCCGGCTAGTAGACCATACAACCTAGTGTCGGCATATCTGAAAGAGCCACCAATTCACCGTTGCCTCGCACCTCCGCGAGCAGCAACATGCGCCCCACCAACGTCATCTTAAGGCCACTACCCGAATCTGAACTCCGTGAAACACACATCCGAAGTCCCGGGCCACAGTCGTGCATTTTGTCGGAGGTCTCTAATCGCAAGAAAGCACATGGAGGCGAGAGCTCGCCGTTTAATGTCTGTCTGGAGGGGCTTTTCCTATCGGCTTCATCTGTAGTGGAGGAGAGATGGGGTAGACTAGGGGTGGGGGCGGTGACAAAGTTTACCTGACATAAAAATAATATACGATTCTAAGATAGAGAGTGAGTGAAGAATAACTATTCTACACCTTGCCTCTAACTTTTAACCGTACATAATTTTTATGTCACGTAAATTTTCTCTTACCTCGGCACTCAAGAAGAACTTAATAAAATTTAGACATGTCATAATTTTTTTTTACATACCATATAAAAATACGACGTAAAATATGTATTTTTCTATGTTTTTATACTAAAATGACTCATAAATTGTATTTTTATGTCAATTTTTTGCGTTTATGATGAATATAAATATAATTATTAATATACAAAACATAATTTTCTGAATGTGAGAACATAAAAATATATGGGGGTGCAAAATAACTATTCTACACACTAGATGCTGAATAGGGTTTCTAATAGTGTCTATATCTATCTAAATTTAAACATATTTTTACCTGTAAATTAAAAAATAGATATATTTGTGACATCATTTTCAGGATGGATGGAGTACGTACAAGGGTGGTATGGGACAGAGATATATCATTTTTTTGTCAAAGTAACTATTTTTTGTTTATTTGCACATGTTTAGAAAAGTAATTTTGCATTGTCAGATGATCGTATACCAGACCTAGTGTAATGTACAATTGGTTTCTGCAAAACTGTTACAACCCAAAACAAAAAATCATGGCAAACTATCTACGGTGTAGTGCAATTTCTTTTCATATGCTAGCTCAGTTTCTCTTCAACAACCAGAGGCGTATAATATATTTTTGAGGGGTACTCCACATATTTTTGAGCTGGAAACCTAATACACCCTCCGTACTAAAAAAAACTTATAAATTTGCCAAGAGTCATATCTGTCTAAATATATTTAGTGTATAGATGCACACGAATTTAGAAAAATGTGTGACATAGTTTTCAAGACTGAGGGAGTAAGATTTCTTTTTTTTTAAAAAAAAATCGGGAGTTAATGCGAGGCCCAAACGGTTTGATGAACACATGTGGACTTGCCACATGCCATTTGCCGCTCAACGGGGTACGAGCGCGCCGCGCCGCGCACCATCGCCCGTGCGCTCAGCAGACATGGGCCTGGCCCAGTTTTGGTTTTCTAAGCGGTCTTCTTGCTTTTGCCCGTTTTTTGTGTTTTTCTGATAGTTTTTTGGCTCGTTTTTCTGCTGATTTCTGGTTTGTTCTTTTTTCGTTTTTTATTATCTGTTTCTTATTGTATTTCTTACTTTCCGTTTTCTTTTTTTCTATTTATTTTAAAAATTGGTTTTATGTAGTTTTAAAATTGTTTCACTTTTTTAAATTCATTATTTTTAACACTTTGTTTGGATCAACGTGAAAAAAGAATATGTATGTACGCGTACGTGTCATTTCACCAAAAGAAAAAGGACCATACGGATTACTACTTCGTATGGATCAATGCTACATTCTACTCGGACAAAATATATAGTTTGCTAAATTAAAATCATATTATTTACTGTCTTCATGACACTCATCCCGCATATGGTCATTGCTCGATCTTGTACACAGTAAAATGTAGAGCAGGTTGGCGAGGCTGGAGAGAGCTTTTGAAAAGGAAAGAGGATACTCCCTTTCGGTCCATATTAATTGATTTAAATTTGTCTAAATTTAAATAAATTTTGACAAATCAAAGTCAAGTTGAGCATGCTCCCAATCGAGGGTACTTGAACGGTTACAGGTGACTACTAGACTGAGAAAAACCGTGAAACGAAAAAGATGGACTGAGAAAATGGATTTATTCATCTACAACACTTGTGTACATTAGTTTGGCGATGAAAAAAATGGTGTTCACCAGGTATCAGTTTGCAATCAACCCGTTGCAACACACATTCACTTTTAACACCTAAAAACGATCTAAGAGTATTCCCACTCGTTGAGCGAACCCTTTAAGATTCTAAATCGTCGAGAAGAAGTATCATATTAATTGGAACTGCCAGAGGAAATGTCCGCAGTGCACAATGTGTTCCATATATAGTTACTTCGCAAATGCCTTGAAGTTCCGGAGAAGACCGAAGTTTTTAAGAACATTGATCACCGGACCATAGAGATCAACGATGACCTGACCTATCCCGAAGTACCCATCCGTATTTTGGAAGAAGCATTCAGAACCACCAGGACCCGAAGCATCAAGTTTCTCAAGATTCAGTGAAGCAACCACACCGAAGAAGAAGCTACCTCGGAGCGCGAAGATCACATCAGGACGGAGTTTCCCGATCTCTTTAAATCCTAGGTAATCTTTTTTTTTCCTTTTTCAAATCTCGGGACGAGATTTTGTTTAAGGGGGGAAGGTTTTTAACATCCCAAAAATATAAAACAATGATCATCAAACTCTAATCACTAAAATTAGGGTTAACAAAAACTTTGATTAATTAAAATCATATGAATACATGTGTGAATGAGATGATTTGATAAATGCATGAATGGACTTGTGTGATTAACCTAAATAGCAAGAAATGGTTTAAAGAGGAAAATAATATCATATAAAACATTTCCATACAGAAACAAATCAAGAGAAAATCAAAAACAAATCAAATAAAACAAATGATTATTTTTGCCAATCTTGCTCACTAGGTCACTTTGAGTGTTTCTAGTCCAAGATTTCAAACAGAAACTTTCCCAATTATTTTTACCCCTTGCTAGAATAAGTAAAAGTGCATCAAAGCCCACCTTTCAAACTTACAAAAACATTTGGCAACCTCATTCAAATCACAATTCAAAATTGAATTTTTATCATATGTGAAGATCACCCATTTTCAAAACCCAACTAAACCAGTGCCCCTTGACTAATCCAACTAACCAGACACTCTCTAGTATGTGCCTAGCAAATCCACCAAGTTTGAACCAAAAATTCAAATTTGAATCTCTTGCGGCCATTTTATCAAACACCTTGCTGATACAAATCAAACAAACATCAAACACTATAGTGTGCAGAAATTTTGGCCTAACTTGTTCCCTATCTAGCTCACTCTACACCCTCAGTAGATCATCTAACTTGTTTAACCCCTCTAGCTCACTATAAACCAGACCATGCCATTAATGGCAAGCATGCCGAGCCTCACCTTGTCACCCCATTGTCGACAGCAAGTTAGGAGCAGCGCCAAGCCTAGCAAGCATGTCTAGCAGGCACTCCACTGTCCACCGCCACTCCCTGTCCCAGCCCCGAGCACTACCAGCCCCTGGACCACATGACAAGACCATGCCAAACCTCTCTGCATGCGAGCCGAGAGCGCGCCAGTGCGTCACCCTCGACCAGCACCCAGAGACCACGCGCCACCCTCGCCGCGTGTGTGCGTGATCACCATCGCCCCAGCAACCCCGCAGACATGCCCGTTCGTCGCCGCGCTGTCAACACCCGGATTTTTAATCCCAGATGCCTGTTATGCCATACATCGCAATCCCAGGATTACCATTTTTGCGAGACATAACAGAATTGGATACCACAGTACATCATCCATTACAAACCATACATAAAGTATTACACAAATAGGGATCTCATGATCCAGTTCTTAATACAACTTGAAGCAGCAGAATACGTAATAATAACGATAGCGTAGGCGAAGCTCCATCTTCGGGGTCACAGGCAATGCTGACGATGGGAGATGATCCTAGTTGTCGTAACCTTCCTGGGGTCCATCTTCCAGGTACTCCTCTTCATAGTCTGGCCATGGGAATAGCCAGGGACAAAGCCATGAGTACTCTTTAAGTACTCGCAAACTAATACTAACAAGTGAAAGGGGTTTTTTGATAATAGGACACTAGGCTCTAGGGTTGTTTTGCAAAATCCATATTTATCTCTACTAAGCTGAGAAGCAAGAGAAGCTAGTCACAATTTTATAACTCCTAAGTAGGAACTTGTATCTCAGATCACAACCCGGTTGTGGTCAAGTCAAAGTCTCAGTTCATTTTACAAGTCTTTTGAAAACATCTGACGGGGGAACAGTATGACCACTCCAACTGTCCATAATCGCGGACGCGGCTATTCGAATAGTTTGACACTCTACAGAGATTGTACACTTTCACCACAACATTCGATACATCCGTCAGGAACAAATCCTGAATTCACCATACTCAGTATGCGGATAATCAATCTTAACCTTTCCATTACACGCCCTAGTATAAGAACCTCTCCTGTGAGTTTGGCCTCCCAACCATGACCAACTGTCATCTTGGGTACTGCGCAGGTGGACAATCTTCACAAGGTAGCCTCAGCTCAGACCTTGGTCGAAGGGAACTAATACTAAGGTATATAAGTTTCCAGTCAAGCCCTACCCAATCTTTGGGTATTATGGTTGTACGATAAAATTGGAATGGTATCGCATCCAGTCAACCATCAGTTTTATAAAGGGCTAAGGCTCATGCCTCAACATTTTCATCACCAAAATCATCAGGTGTTCGGAAACACATGTCAAAACATTTCAATAGAATGATCCATCATTCCAAGGTTTTCATAACCATTTTCACCAAGTATTCTCATCTAATGTTGATCAAGTTTTAGGCTTAGCACTAGCATCTACAAGTGGGGTAAGCACTAATGAGGGGTGGTAACTAAGTGGAGTTTAACTAAGTTCAATCTCATGCCTTAGGATGACATAAAGATTATCTATCTTAGGCCAAATTTTATGCACTTTATGCAACCTTCAATTATCTTTCTAAAATCTACAATTCACTCAAGTAAGCTCTAAGTACTAGCTTTGATAAAGAAATAAAGTATAAAGCTTGTAAGTAAAACTAGGATTGGTTTATCAAGGGGGTAGGATCATCTATGCTTAAGGCATATAGTTGGCATGGTGACAAACAAGTATTGGCTTGCATTAGTATCAGTCTAAGCTTGCTAAATTGCAAGTGTTAGCTTGCAAGGTTAATAGCTTGCCTTGTGCAGAGCAGTGGTTGAAGTTCTCCTTGGCTTCTTCTTCGTAGTATCCTCCTTCCTCCTCGTATCCTTGGTCGGTACTAGCGTCTATGAATGAATACGAGGTACACAATCACCAAACAATACTTAACTACTTGCATTCATCACACACACAAGGGTCCTATAGATGATCTAGCATCATCCCTAACATTACAAGATTAAAGCTTGGTTTAATTCCTTTTATTTTTAGAAAAGTAATTTCTACTCATTGAAAAACTACTTAAGATTTAATATTCTCCAAACCAAACATGGGATCATGTTGACACATGTCATCACCACATATTTCAGTACATGGGAATGTGATTTAAAGTGGTGTCACAATTTAATAAGGTTTTTCTCTTTTATTTTAATTAATTAAAGTGGCTAGAAATGCCTATGTGGCATTCTTTTATTACTTGAACATTATTTCTGTAAGTAAACCTATATATTTTTATATATTCTGAAAGGTATGGTTAAATGTGATTTTTGAGAGTTGGAATCAACTCAAAAGCTATTATGGTTTAAATTTGAAAAATGTTTGAATGCAGAAAAGCTTCTGCCTTGTTATTTTTACCATGGATGATCTATAGATCCAAATGACTTGAATCCAACGGGCTTGGATTCAGCATTCCTAGACCTTTCTAACAAAATTGGTTTTATTCAATTTGGTTCACTGAATCGACCTGGGTTGATTTTTGAAACTGGGTACAGAAGTGTGTTTGAAATAAAATGGAAAAGGTTTAATTCAAATGACTGGGCTGCGCGGGAAGCGATACTGGGCCGGCCTGCTAAGCACAGCGCTTACGCGGGCTGGTTAAGTTGCTGTCCCCACGCGTCAGTTAGACAGGGGGTGCGAAGCGGTATGGGGCGATGTGGTGCGTTCGATCTGGTTCTAATCCAACGACTGAGGGTCATCGTCGACGTTGGGCAACGCCGGCGAGACAGAAACCTAGCGCGGCCAGTGTGGGTCGTTGGGGGCTCACCGGGGTTCAGGCGAGGGTCGGCATGGCGGGCGAACGACGAAGTCAACGACGACGAACCTCCTGGTATCGGCAGCTTTTCCTGGGGCCCTCCAATCGCTGGCTCCCTTCTTCTCCAACAGTGGCGGGCTCCGGCCAAATTCTGGCGAAGTGCTGCTCGCCTTGCTCCGGGAACGGGGTGGAACGATCAATGAGGAGAGGGGAGTGAGATGGTGTGCTCAATTCGGCTGGGGTGGCCTCTATTTATAGTCGCGACGACGAGACCGAACGGGATGGGCAGACGACGGTGGTGATCCGGCTACGGGCGGCTAGAGGCATTGCCGGTGGTGGCGATCGCTTCGTGGTCTCCTGGCGATGCTCTACGGCTTTAATGCGCGCGTAGGGGCGGTGCGGTTTGGTCTGGAACGTGTGATGCTCTACGCGGCAGAGGCGGCGTCTTCGACGGCGAGCGGTGGCTGTGCGGCATGGGGCGGCGAACGGGGATGTCTGGCGGTCTCCTGGGTTGGTGGCGGTCATGTATGCACGCGGCGAGGGCGGCGCGCGGTCTGTGGGCTTCGGTCGAGCGTGGCGCTCTGGCGAATGCTCGGCATGGTTGCTGGCGAGCTGGGCGCGGTCCGTGCGTGTGGTCCAGGGTTTGGCAACGCTCGCGGCTGGGACAGGGAGTGGCGATGGACGGTGGGCTGCCTCCCAGACATGTTTGCTAGGCTCGTTTCTTCTCCTAGCTTGCTGTCTCCACTGGGGTGGCATGGTGAGCTTCGGCTGTTCACCATTGATGTCATTGCCCAGCTTACAGTGAGGCTAGTGCTTGGTTTAACTTGCTAGATGATCTACTGAGATGGTTGTGACCTAGAGAGGGAACAAGTTAGGCTTCAATCACTGCTCACAATAGTGTTTAGATTTTTTTTGATTTGTATCTGCAATGTGTTTGATGAAATGGCCGCAAGAATTCAAGTTTTGAATTTTGAAAAGATTTTGGTGGGTGTGCTAGGTTGGTGCTGGTGAGTCTGCAGATGCTTGGGTTTTGAAAGTTGAGCTTGTTTCAGTGGTTTTTGAAAAAGTGGGATCTTCCCATATGATAAAGATTCAATTTTGAACTGTCATTTAAACTATGCATTTGAAAGTCTCTGGATAATCACAAAGTGGGCATTGATACCTTGTTATGAGTACAAACAAGGGGTGCAAAGATCCAGAAAAGTTTCTGTTAAGTTCTGAAAGTTTGAGACAGCCAAAGTAGGCATGGGAGTTAAATTGGTCAAAATGACCATTCACTCATTTTGTTTGTTTTGATTTATTTGTCTTTGGGAAAAGTTTGGGAATTGTTTAGATGATGTTTATTTCACCTAAGAATCCATTTACAAGCAAAGTAACACACAAAAAATGTGGTTCAAAAGAATTCCAAATGAAATGCATACACCATGCATGCTTTCGTATTTTTATTTTAGGAAAGTTTTTGTTAACCCTAATTTTGATGATTAGAGTTTGATGATCTAAGTTTAGTATTTTTGGGATGTTACAAACCTTCCCCCCTTAAATAAAATCTCGTCCCGAGATTTGAAAAAGGACGAAAAAGATTACCTAGGATTTGAAGAGATCGGGAAACTCTGTCCTGATGTGATCCTCGCGCTCCCAGGTAGCTTCCTCTTCTGTGTGGTTGCTCCACTGAATCTTGAGAAACTTGATGCTTCGGTTTCGGGTAGTTCTGAAAGCTTCTTCCAAAATACGGATGGGTACTTCAGGATAGGTCAGGTCATCGTTGATCTCTATGGTCCGGTGATTGATGTTTTTGAACACTTCGGTCTTCTCTGGGACTTCGAGACACTTGCAGAGTAACGAGATATGGAACACATTGTGCACGGCTGACATCTCTTCGGGGAGTTCCAATTGATACGACACTTCTCCTCGATGGTTCAGAATCTTGAAAGGTCCGATATATCTAGGGGCTAACTTTCCCTTGAGTTGACAACACTGCATTCCCTTCAATGGTGACACTTTCAGATAAACAAAATATCCTATGTTGAAGGCGAGGTCTCTACATCTCTTGTTGGCGTAACTCTTCTGTCTGGACTAGGCAGTCTTGAGGTGCTCACGAATCTTGTGAACCTTCTCTTCTGCTTCTCGTAGGATGTCGGGTCCAAAAATCTGACTCTCTCCTACTTCCGACCAGTTCAAAGGGGTGCGACACTTTCTTGCGTACATAAATTCAAATGGGGCCATTTGCAAACTAGCTTGATAACTGTTGTTGTATGAAAATTCTGCAAACGGCAGACAATCTTCCCACTTGGATCCATATTCTAACACACATGCTCTCAGCATATCTTCGAGTATTTGATTTACTCGCTCCGTTTGTCCATCGGTCTGAGGGTGATATGCGGTGCTGAAATGTAGGCGGGTTCCTAAACCTTCTTGAACCTTCTTCCAGAATCTCGAGGTAAACTGAGTTCCTCGATCCGATACGATGTTCTTGGTTACTCCATGCAAACTCACTATTCTAGCGATGTACAACTCCGCTAGCTTCAAACTCTGATATATGGTCTTGATGGGTAAGAAATGGGCGACTTTGGACAATCGGTCCACTATGACCCAGATAGAGTCATTTCCCCTACTAGAAGTAGGCAGTCCAGTGATAAAGTCCATTCCAACGGAATCCCATTTCCATTCCGGAATCTGCAATGGTTGCAACAATCCAGCGGGTCTTTGATGTCCTTGAAGGGTTTCGCGGCATAGTAAATCAAAATTTTCTACGGATGCGAACAGAGGGAAGCCAAGATCTAATCTAGGAGATGCAAACAATGAGAGAGATTGGATTAGATCTTCATACCCTTGAAGATTCGCACAGCGGAACGTTCGTCGGAACGTGGGTGATGTAGTCGTACTCGCTTCTCCTCCTCGCGATCCGATCCGATCTAGCACCACAAGTGGCGATGCCTCCGTGAGATGCACACGTGCGGCACCTCGATGTATCCTCCTTCCTTGGTCCAGCAAGTATGGTGGAGAGATGGGTTGGATCTACAACGCGACGGCGCGGTGCAATTGGTGGAGAATTTCTGCAGCAGGGCTTCGCCTACAAGCAGTCAGGAGGGAGAGAGGAGGGCAGCAGGGCGGCTAGGGTTGGAGGGGAAGGTGTAGGGGGGTGGTGCGCCCCCACCCCTCTTTATATAGAGGGGGGCGCAGCCCTAGCCCCTCCCCCAAGCCCAAACAGGCGGCCCCAAGGAGGAGGAGTGGGGGCAAGGAAACCCCCCCTCCCTTCTAGAAGGTCTATCTCGAGTTTAAACCTCTCTAGGCCGGTTGGGCCCTATGGGGCCTTGTTCCCCTGGCCCAATGCGGCCAGGGCACTCACTCATAGGCCCATGCCCCCTCCCGGAAGGTGGGGACACGTTGGTCCCCTTCCGGAAGGTTCTAGAAGCTTCCGGTAGAATACCGATTAACCCGGAACAATTCCGAACTCCAAAAACTGCACTGCCTTATATGAATCTTATTCTCCGGACCACTCCGGAACCTCTCGTGATGTCCCGGATCCCATCCGAGACTACGAACAAAAACTCATAAACCAATTATCCAATCTATCCTAGCGTCGAGACACGTTAAGTGTGTGACCCTGCGGGTTCGAGAATATGCAGACATGATCTTCTATCAATAATCAACAGCGGGGTCTGGGCACCCATATTGACTCCCACACATTCATCGATGATCATATCGGATGAACCACGATGCCAGGATTCAATCAATCCCATATATATATATTCCCTTCGTCTCGCGATATTTTACTTGCCCGAGATTTGATCGTCGGTACCGTCATACCTAGTTCAATCTCGTTCACAGCAAGTACTTTACTCGTTCCGTAATCCGATATCACTTTGTGATTAACTCCTTAACCACATGCTTGCAAGCGGTGTTGATATCGATTATCGAGTGGGCTCGAAGTATATCTCTCCGACTTGGGAGGGACAAATCCCATCTCGATACATACAACCCAACAGATACTTTCCGATCACCTGAGAGACACCTTTATGATCACCCTCTCATAGGGTCCAATGCACTTGGAACCACGCCAAGCTCAGTGATGAAGTTTCTGATCCAAACTCCTTCACTTGACGCTTCTGCAGCAGCCATGTATTCCGCTTCTACTGTAGATCCCGCGACCACGCTTTGCTTGCAGCTTCTCCAGCTCATAGCTCCTCCATTCAAAATATAAACGTATCCTGTCTGAGATTTAGAATCATCCTTGTCGGTGTCGAAACTAGCGTCGACGTAACCTTTTACGATGAGCTATTCATCACCCCCATAGACTAAGAACATTTCTTTAGTCCTATTTAGGTACTTTAGGATGTTCTTCACGGCTGTCCAGTGTTCCACTCCTGGATCACTTTGATACCTGCTCGTCAAACTAAGAGCATTGGACACATCTGGTCTAGTACACAGCATGGCATACATGATAGAACCTATGGCCGAGGCATAAGGCACTTTGCTCATAGCTTCCCTAACATTTACCATAGCTGGACACTGAGCCTTGCTCAATATCTTACCTGACAACATAGGCACTGAACCTTTCTTTGCCTTATCCATTCTGAACCTTTTCAGAACTTTGTCTAGGTATGTACTCTGGCTTAAAGCTATCAGGCGTCTTTGTCTATCTCTATAGATTTTGATGCCCAATATATAAGCAGCTTCACCTAGGTCTTTCATTGAAAAACACTTGTTCAAATAACTGTTCACATCGTTAAGCATGTTGATGTCATTTCCGATAATCAATATGTCATACACATATAGTACCAGAAACATCACCGAGCTCTCACTCACTTTCTTGTAGATACAAGCTTCGTAGCAATTTGGAACAAATCCAAAGCTCTTGATCACTTGATCAAAACGAAGGTTCCAACTCCGAGATGCTTGCTTCAGTCCATAAATGGAACACTGAAGTTTGCATACTTTATCAGCATCCTTAGAATCGACAAAACCTTCGGGTTGCATCATATACAACTCTTCATCAATGTTGCCATTGAGGAACGCAATCTTGACATCCATCTGCCATATTTCATAATCATGAAACGCAGCAATTGCTAATAAAATCCGAATGGACTTAAACATCGCTACGGGAGAGAAAGTCTCATCGTAGTCAACACCTTGAACTTGTCGAAAACCTTTCGCGACAAGCCGTGCTTTATAGACGGTAACATTACCATCCGCGTCCGTTTTCTTCTTGAAGATCCATTTGCACTCAACGACCTTTCGGTCGCTAGGAGGGTCCACCAAAGTCCATACTTGGTTTTCGCTCATGGATCCCAATTCGGATTTCATGGCTTCTAGCCATTTCTCAGAGTCTGGGCTCATCATCGCTTCCTCATAGTTCGTAGGTTCACTGTCTTCTACTAACAAGACAGTCAAGACAGGGTTGCCATACCACTCAGGAGGGGCACGTGACCTTGTCGACCTGCGACGTTCAGTTGCAGCATCGTCCGAAGCTTCATGATCCTTGTCATTAGCTTCCTCTATTGTTGGTGCAGGCGGCACTAGAACAATTTCAGGTGCTGCGCTACTCTCCAATTCAAGAGAAGGTTCAGTAACCTCGTCTAGCTCTACTTTCCTCCCACTCACTTCTTTCGAGAGAAACTCCTTCTCAAGAAAGGAATCGTTCTTTGCGACAAACACTTTGCCTTCGGTTCTGTGATAAAAGGTATACCCAATAGTTTCCTTAGGGTATCCTATGAAGACGCATTTCTCCGCTTTGGGTTCGAGCTTGTCCGGCATCAACTTCTTGACGTAAGCTTCGCATCCCCAAACTTTAAGAAACGACAACTTAGGTTTAGCACCAAACCACAGTTCATACGGTGTCGTCTCAACGGATTTAGATGGAGCCCTATTTATAGTGAATGCAGCGGTTTCTAATGCATAACCCCAAAATGATAACGGCAAATCAGTAAGAGACATCATTGATCGGACCATATCTAATAGGGTTCGATTCCGGCGTTCAGACACACCATTGCGCTGTGGTGTTCCGGGTGGCGTGAGTTGTGAAATGATTCCACTTGCTTTAAGATGCGTGAGAAAATCATAACTCAAATATTCACCTCCACGATCGGATCGTAGAAACTTAATCTTTCTGTTATGATGGTTCTCCACTTCATTCTGAAATTCTTTGAACTTTTCAAACGTTTCAGATTTATGTTTCATTAAATAGATATACCCATATCTACTTAAGTCATCGGTAAAAGTGAGAAAGTAGAGATATCCACCGCGCGTAGAAACACTCATCGGTCCGCATACATCGGTATGTATGATTCCCAACAAGTCCGTTGCCCGCTCCATCATACCGGAGAACAGGGTTTTGATCATCTTGCCCATGAGGCATGGTTCGCATGTGTCAAATGATTCAAAATCAAGAGACTCCAAAAGTCCATCAGAATGGAGTTTCTTCATGCGCTTTACACCAATATGACCTAGACGACAGTGCCACAAATAAGTAGTATTATCACTATCTACTTTGCATCTCTTAGCCTCAATGTTATGGATGTGTGTTTCATCCCTTTCGAGATTTAGAAGAAATAAACCATTCACAAGAGGTGAATGACCATAAAAGATGTTACTCATATAAATAGAACAACCATTATTCTCCGATTTAAATGAATAACCGTCTTGCAATAAACACGATCCAGAAATAATGTTCATGCTCAACGCAGGCACATAATAACATTTATTAAGGTTTAAAACTAATCCCGAAGGTAAAACTAAGGAGAGCGTGCCGACGGCCATCACATCAACTCTTGATCCGTTGCCAACGCGCATCGTCACCTCATCCTTCGCAAGCCGCCGTCTATTCCGTAGCTCCTGTTTCGAGTTACAAATATTAGCAACTGAACCGGTATCAAATACCCAGGCACTACAACGAGGGCTAGTAAGGAAAACATCAATAACATGTATATCAAATATACCTTTGATGGTGCCAGCCTTCTTGTCCGCTAAGTACTTCGGACAGTTGCGCTTCCAGTGATCCTTGTCCTTGCAATAGAAGCACTCAGTGTCCGGCTTAGGACCAGACTTGAGCTTCTTCTCAGCAGGGGCAGTGCGCTTGACGCCGCCCTTCTTGAAGGGATTCTTTGCTCCCTTACCTTTCTTAAAGGTGGGCTTGTTGACCATCAACACATGATTATCCTTTTTGATGTCCACTTCCGCGGCCTTCAGCTTTGCGAAGAGCTCGGTGATCGTATCAGTGGAACCAATCTGATTATGAGTCACTACAAAACTTTTGTAGCTAGGAGGGAGTGATTGCAGAACCCTGTCAATCTTGAGCTCCTCTGGTATCGTGCATTCCAGTTGCTCAAGGCGTTGAGTGTAGCCCGTCATCTTAATGGCGTGCTCACTAACGGAACTCCCTTCCTCCATCTTGCAGTTAAAGAACTTCTCAGAGATCTCATATCTCTCAGAACGGGCCTGAGTCTGAAACATGGTTTTCAGCTCTTCGAGAATCTCAAAGGGCCCGGGATAGTCTTCAAAACGATTTTGAAGTTCCGGTTCCATAGCAAACAACATGGTGCTCTTAATCACACCATAATCATATTTGCGCGACTGATAGACAGCTTTCTCATCAGCCGACGCAGTTGCAGCAGGGGGGTCACCTAACGCTTTCCCAAGGACATAGTCCTTTTGACCGCCAGAGAGAATGATTCTTAGATTGCGGAACCAATTGGTGAAGTTAGACCCATTGTTTTTAAGCTTTTTCTTCTCAGCAAAAACGTTGAAGTTGAAGTTGGACTTGGCCATGTGATCTACAGTATTTGCAAGTACAATTTAGACTATGTTCATGATAAATAGTTCAACTTAATCAAATTACTAGATGAACTCCCACTAAATTCAACATCCCTCAAGTTGTTTAGTGAACATGATCCAAATTCACCACACCTAATCCGATCATCACGAGAAGAGATGTGGCTTCAATGGTGGAAAACGAAGTGTCGATCATATCATTCATATGACTCATGCTTAACCTTTCGGTTCATGTGTTCCGAGGCCATGTCTGTACATGCTAGGCTCGTCAAGTTAGACCCAAGTATTTCCGCGTGTGCAAAACTGGCTTGCACCCGTTGTATGTGAGCTTAGAGTCTATAGCACCCGATCATCACGTGATGCTTGGACACGACAAACTTTCGCAATGGTGCATACTTGGGGAGAACACAGTTTTTATCTTGATCTTTAATTGAGGAATCATCTTATAATGCTACCGTCGCGATCTAAGCATAATAAGATACATAAAAGGATAAACATCACATGCATATAACTTTATGTGACATGGTATAGCCAATCTTCGCGCAATGATCTCCATCTTGTGCGTTCCGGCATGATCTCCATCACTCCACCATGAATAGCAACTACAACTATTGCTAACTACTTAGCGATAAAGTGAAACTATTACATGGCGCATAAGAAGTTGACACACAGGTCATACACAATTATAAAGACAACCATATGGCTCCTGCCGGTTGTGTACTCATCGACATGCAAGTCGTGAAACATTACAAAACATGATCATCACATACATTATACACATCACATCTTGGGCCATACCATATCACAGAAAACACTCCCTGCAAAAACAAGTTAGACGCCTCTACTTTGTTGTTGCATGTTTTACGTGGCTTATGGGAGTAGATACTAAGAACGATTCTTACCTACGGAAAGCCACAACGGTGATATTATGGTTGCTAAACTCCGGTGTTAATCCCATGACAACTATAGTGAGAGAAACTGACATCCACCAGCCGCATGTGTGGAACAAGCCACACGTCAAGTGCGGAGCCGGTCTCGCGAACGACGTCGCGTAAGGTTGGCCTGGACTGCTTCAATCTCACTATCCCGCGTCATAAGAAGAACACAAACAAGAGGCTTGCAACAGAAAACATCAACGCCCGCAACAACCATGTTGCGTTCTACTCGTGAAACACATCTACGCATAGATCTAGCTCTGATACCACTGAAGGGTTTCGCGGCATAGTAAATCAAAATTTTCTACGGATGCGAACAGAGGGAAGCCAAGATCTAATCTAGGAGATGCAAACAACGAGAGAGATTGGATTAGATCTTCATACCCTTGAAGATTCGCACAGCGGAACGTTCATCGAAACGTGGGTGATGTAGTCGTACTCGCTTCTCCTCCTCGCGATCCGATCCGATCTAGCACCACAAGTGGCGATGCCTCCGTGAGATGCACACGTGCGGCACCTCGACGTCTCCTCCTTCCTTAGTCCAGCAAGTATGGTGGAGAGATGGGTTGGATCTACAACGCGACGGCGCGGTGCAATTGGTGGAGAATTTCTGCAGCAGGGCTTCGCCTACAAGCAGTCAGGAGAGAGAGAGGAGGGCAGCAGGGCGGCTAGGGTTGGAGGGGAAGGTGTAGGGGGTGGTGCGCCCCCACCCCTCTTTATATAGAGGGGGGGCGCAGCCCTAGCCCCTCCCCCAAGCCCAAATCGGCGGCCCCAAGGAGGAGTGGGGGGCAAGGAAACCCCCCCCTTCTAGAAGGTCTATCTCAAGTTTAAACCTCTCTAGGCCGGTTGGGCCCTATGGGGCCTTGTGCCCCTGGCCCAATGCGGCCAGGGCACTCCCTCATTGGCCCATTCCCCCTCCCGGAAGGTGGGGCCACGTTGGTCCCCTTCCGGAAGGTTCTAGAAGCTTCCGGTACAATACCGATTAACCCGGAACAATTCCGAACTCCAAAAACTGCACTGCCTTATATGAATCTTATTCTCCGGACCACTCCGGAACCTCTCGTGATGTCCCGGATCCCATCTGAGACTCCGAACAAAAAATCATAAACCAATTATCCAATCTATCCTAGCGTCGAGACACGTTAAGTGTGTGACCCTGCGGGTTCGAGAATATGCAGACATGATCTTCTATCAATAATCAACAGCGGGGTCTGGGCACCCATATTGACTCCCACACATTCGTCGATGATCATATAGGATGAACCACGATGCCAGGATTCAATCAATCCCATATATATATATTCCCTTCGTCTCGCGATATTTTACTTGCCCGAGATTTGATCGCCGGTACCGTCATACCTAGTTCAATCTCGTTCACAGCAAGTACTTTACTCGTTCCGTAATCCGATATCACTTTGTGATTAACTCCTTAACCACATGCTTGCAAGCGGTGTTGATATCGATTATCGAGTGGGCCCGAAGTATATCTCTCCGACTTGGGAGGGACAAATCCCATCTCGATACATACAACCCAACAGATACTTTCCGATCACCTGAGAGACACCTTTATGATCACCCTCTCATAGGATGACGTTTGATGACCTCAAAGCTTTCTTCCGATACCAGGGAGTTGTATTATCTCATGGTCTAAGGAATACAATATTTGACATAAGAAAAGCTTCGCAAAGACGAACACGATGACACGATCTAATTGCTTCGCTTAGTTTGGGTCTGTCCATCATATCATTCTCCCAATGATATGATCTCATTATCAATTGACAACTCATGTCTATGGTTAGGAAACCTTAACCATCATTGATCAATGAGCTAGTCCATAGAGGCGTACTAGGGACACGGTGTTGTTCACAAACCACACAAGTATTAAAGTTTCCGCTTAATACAATTCTAGCATGGAATATAAACATTTATCATGAACAAGAATTATAATAATAACATCTTTATTATTGCCTCTAGGGCATAATTCCAACAGACCTGCCTTGACTCGCTGACATATATCACACTTGGCGATATAGCTTCCGATTTCTCTCTTCATCTTATGCCACCAAAATTGCTCTTTTAAATCTTGATAAATCTTAGTTCCTTCGGGATGGATAGAATAAAGAGTATCATGAGCCTCCTTCATAATAACTTCTTTCAACTCAAAATCTGATGGTACACAAAGGCGTCCTTTGTACCACAGAACTCCTTCGTCTTTGGTGAATCCGGGTACTTTGCCTGTACCGATACGACGCTTGATTCCGTCGATACTAGCATTTCCCTTCCGCGCCTCTTTAATTTGAATGATCAAAGTGGGCTAGAGTTCTATGCTAGCCAAAAATCCTTCACTCACTAATTCCATTCGAAAATCTTCCATATCTTTGTGCAAACTTGGTTGCTCCTTCAAAATCATGGAGTTCAAGCGGCACGGCAATCTGCTAAGGGCATCTGCTACCACATTGGCTTTACCAGGGTGATAGTGAATGTCCATATCGTAATCCTTGATTAGCTCAATCCATCTTCTCTGTCTCATATTCAGCTCCTTCTGAGTGAATATATACTTCAGACTCTTGTGATCCGTATAGATCTCACATCGATTTCCCATCAGGTAATGTCTCCATGTCTTCAGGGCTAGAACTACGGCTGCGAGTTCGAGGTCATGGGTTGGGTAATTTTGCTCATGTTGCTTCAGTTGTCGAGATAGGTAAGATATAACTTTGCCTTCTTGCATTAGCACACACCCGAGACCGATCTTGGATGCGTCACAATACACATCAAAGGGCTTCGTGATATCCGGCATGATTAAGATTGGGGCTGAAATTAATCTCCTCTTGAGTTCTTGAAAACTCGCTTCACATTTGTCGGTCCATTCAAACTTCTTGTCCTTCTTCAGCAATTGGGTCGTGGGTCTGGCGATACTCAAGAATCCTTCTACGAACTTGCGGTAATATCCCGCCAATACAAGAAATGCACGAACTTGGGTTTGAGTGGTTGGGGCTTGCCAATCTTCGACATCTTTCACCTTTGCAGGGTCAACGGCAATTCCTCCGGCAGATACAATATGACCAAGGAATCCTACCACCTGTAACCAGAATTCACATTTGCTAAACTTGGCATACAACTGATGCTCTCTAAGGGTTCCAAGAATGGTCCTTAGGTGTAGCTCATGTTCTTCTTCTGATTTGGAATAAATCAGAATGTCATCGATGAAAACAACGACAAACTTATCCAGGAAGTCCATAAAAATCTTATTCATGAGATTCATGAAATAAGCGGGGGCATTGGTTAATCCAAAAGACATAACGGTATATACTCGTATAATCCATATCTAGTGGTAAAGGCAATCTTGGGAATATCCTCTGCACGAATCTTGAGTTGATGATAGCCAGTCCTAAGATCAATATTAGAAAACACTTTGGCACCGGTCAACTGATCAAACAAATCTTCTATCTTGGGAAAGGGGTACTTGTTCTTGATGGTGACATCATTCAACTTCCGATAATCCGTACACAAACGGTTACCTCCATCTTTCTTGTCCACAAACAAGACATGTGATCTCCAAGGTGACACACTTGGTTGAATCAATCCAATTTCCAACAGGGAATCCAGTTGCTTCTTCAGTTCCTCTAGTTCCGACGGGTTCATACTATATGGTATCTGGGCTATGGGTCCAGTTCCGGGGATTAGTTCAATGATAAACTCGATATCCCGATCTGGGGGCATACCGGGCAAAACATCTGGAAATACATCGGGATATTCATAGACTATCCGGACTTGGTCAATGGTAGGTTGGGCTATACTCTTGTTGCACTTGAATTGGCGAGGTAAGGTTTCAGATATATGCTCGACTGATATTCCGGTTGTACTGGTCATGGTTATGGCTTTCTTGGCACAGTCAATCAATCCTTTATGTTTGGACATCCAAACCATTCCTAGTACTACTTCCAAACCTTTAGTTCCGAGTAC
Organism: Avena sativa; assembly: GCA_916181665.1. Lineage (NCBI taxonomy): Eukaryota > Viridiplantae > Streptophyta > Magnoliopsida > Poales > Poaceae > Avena > Avena sativa. Next base: position 259,472,829 of record OV702284.1, on the reverse strand, counting down.
TATCAGATTAGCATAAAAATCTATGCCATGGATTCGGATAGGGACGGCTTTGCAAATTTGCCTAGCCTTGGTGGTTGATCCGGGAATTTGAACAATCATGACATGCTTCAGTTTGGTTGGTTGAATTTTACTAGTGCATGCAAATTCTCCGGTGACAAATGAGTGCGATGCACCAGAATCAAACAGCACTCTTGCAAGTACTGAATTAACAGAAAACATACCCAGCACGACGTCTGGCGCTTCCTGAGCTTCTTCAACATGCATGAGAAAAATACGGCCATTGCGGTGGAGCGAATTCCCTGGGGCAAACCTTCTTCCGGGCTGAACACGACGCTGCTGCTGAGCTGGGGCATTGGCATTGGGTGCTGCGGCATTCTTCTTGTTGGGGCACTCGTTGGAGTAGTGACCCTTATTTCCACAGTCATAACAAGTCACTTGCGACTTGTCCTTTGCTGCTACAGGCACATGATTGCTTCCAGTCCTCGGGGCAGTGTTGGTGTTGGTGGCAGCATTGTTGTTGTTGAATTTGGGTAGGGCACGGTTGAAATTGCTAGAGTTGTCGGGGTTGTTGTTATTTCCTCCGGGCCTAGGGTTTCCATGGTTGGGATAGGTCGGACGGTTCATCGGGGGTCTGTTGGTTCTCGGGGCAAATCCTGGAGATGGGTTAGGGCAATACTTTGGGGTCTGATGGGTTCCTGGCTGATGCATCATGCGACGCTTGCGGTTCTCGTTGGCTTGGTTGATCTTTCCTTCCATCTGGATAGCAGAGTCGACAAGGGCTTCAATATCAGCAAAGGGGATATTGACTAACACTGTCTGCATCTCGTCATGCAGACCATTCAGGAATCTTTCTTTCTTCTTGGCTTCGGTGTCGATCTCATCCGGGGCATACCTAGCTAATGACAAGAATTTGTCACGGTATTCCACTACGGTCATCCTTCCTTGCTTCAGTTCTCTGAACTCGTCTCTCATTCTCTTGATCAAACCCGGTGGCACATGGGTTCTGCTAAACTTGACCTTGAATTCCTCCCAGGTCAGCATCTGGCCTCCGGTCATTGCGCATACACTGTTCCACCATGCCCTGGCATCTCCGGCTAGATAGTGGGTGGCGAACAGAACTTTCTCGTTGGCTTCCACTCCGGCGACTTCTAGGTTATTTTCCATGGTCTGCAGCCAATCATCGGCGTCTAGGGGTTCTTCCGACTTAGTGAAAACAGGTGGGTTGGTATTCTGGAAGTTCTTGAGCTTAGATCCATGGTTGTCCTGATTTCCATGGCCTTGGTTGTTGTGGGCTAGCTGAGCTATCTGTTGTAGAGTGGCTAGGTTGTCTTGACGTTCCGCTCTTTCAGCTTCACGATCAGAAGTCAACATTTGCAGAATCTGCAACATCGGGTTCGGGGATGAACCACTTCCCCCGCGTGGCATCTGAAGATTGAGATAGATCATGAGAAAAGAGGGAAATTTCTAAGGTTCAGGGTCTTTGAAAAGTTTTTAAAGTTTGACTCAGATTTTCTAGCAACTTGATTTTCATTCATTCATTCATTCATAGCACACGATACAAACACACACCACAAAACAAGAAAAACAGATGGTTTTAAGAACCATTCTGGAAACTACGATACAGTGGGACCAAATACTACTCACTACGCTAGTGCTCAAGTGCTACTACTCGTCGGAATCGGTGGCTTCATCATCTTGATCGTCATCGATGAAGGCGAAATCATCCTCATCGGTGAAGACGTCCATAGCCTGATCCTCCAGAAAATCATCATCATTGCTGAGATAGGAGTAGGGGTCTCCACGAAGATCCTCTCCGGCATTCTCCCTTTCCTCCAACTGCATGTCTCTCTCGTAGATGGTCTCCTCCAAAGATGAGATACGGTGGCGAAGACGGGCAATGATGCGCTCCTTCTTGTTGAGCTGACGGCGGCGGTACTTGCGATCCTTTGCTAGCATGGCGATGGTTTGATCCTTCGTCTTGATGATGGCAGACTTATGGTTAGACTAGTCACGGAAGTTATCCAACTCCTGCTGACGATCATACATCATGAAGCTAAGGTGGTCCAATTGAGTCTTCAGCTCGGGGTGGTATGGGGCTTCCAGTGGTTGTCCATTTGCATCATGCCTTGGGCAAAACTCAAAGTGGGTTCCCTTGATCTGATTGATACTCTGCCCACACAGACGGGAAAGAGCTTCCTGCATGGCCCTGGCAAGTCCATCGAGCCAGTTGTTCTCTCTTAGGGTGAATTGAATTCCTTCCGCAGTGGGAGGTTCAATCTTTCCTCGGAGACTTGCAACAATTAGCCACTGTAGATCTTCTCCTCCTTGATCATTGAGCTGAGCTCCGAAGAACTCGGGGTGTGGACGCTCCAGAAGTTCCGAAAGCTTGTCCAAATCCCTCTCAAAGATAAGGTCTCCTCCATTCCCCAACTGATAAAACTTCTTGTACTTCACGTCCATCTATAAGAATATAGGATGAGTAAGTTAGTAGAGTGATCAAGTGTGTCAAAATTTTATGTATTTTGCAAGAGTTTTTGAGGAACATGAATTTTCATGAAAGAATCAAAGGGATAAGAATGAGAATAAGTTTTTGTAAATATTTGCTTCCTTTGGTTTTGGAAACCAAGTTTTTGATTGAAACGTCCAGTCTAACTAGGGTCTCCTATGGTCAGGACGGCTCTGATACCAACTTGTCAACACCCGGATTTTTAATCCCAGATGCCTGTTATGCCATACATCGCAATCTCAGGATTACCATTTTTGCGAGACATAACAGAATTGGATACCACAGTACATCATCCATTACAAACCATACATAAAGTCTTACACAAATAGGGATCTCATGATCCAGTTCTTAATACAACTTCAAGCAGCGGAATACGTAATAATAACGGTAGCGTAGGCGAAGCTCCATCTTCGGGGTCACAGCTAATGCTGACGATGGGAGATGATCCTAGTTGTCGTAACCTTCCTGGGGTCCATCTTCCAGGTACTCCTCTTCATAGTCTGGCCATGTGAATAGCCAGGGACAAAGCCATGAGTACTCTTTAAGTACTCGCAAACTAATACTAACAAGTGAAAGGGTTTTTTTGATAATAGGACACTAGGCTCTAGGGTTGTTTTGCAAAAGCCATATTTATCTCTACTAAGCTGAGAAGCAAGAGAAGCTAGTCACAATTTTATAACTCCTAAGTAGGAACTTGTATCTCAGATCACAACCCGGTTGTGGTCAAGTCAAAGTCTCAGTTCATTTCACAAGTATTTTGAAAACATCTGACGGGGGAACAGTATGGCCACTCCAACTATCCATAACCGCGGACGCGGATATTCGAATAGTTTGACACTCTGTAGAGATTGTACACTTTCACCACAACATTCGATACATCCGTCAGGAACAAATCCTGAATTCACCATACTCAGTATGCGGATAATCAATCCTAACCTTTCCATTACACGCCCTAGTATAAGCACCTCTCCTGTGAGTTTGGCCTCCCAACCATGACCAACTGTCATCTTGGGTACTGCGCAGGTGGACAATCTTCACAAGGTAGCCTCAGCTCAGACCTTGGCCGTGAGGGAACTAATACTAAGGTATATAAGTTTCCAGTCAAGCCCTACCCAATCTTCGGGTATTATGGTTGTACGATAAAATTGGAATGGTATCGCATCAAGACAACCATCAGTTTTATAAAGGGCTAAGGCTCATGCCTCAACATTTTCATCACCAAAATCATCAGGTGTTCGGAAACACATGTCAAAACATTTCAATAGAATGATCCATCATTCCAAGGTTTTCATAACCATTTTCACCAAGTATTCTCATCTAATGTTGATCAAGCTTTAGGCTTAGCACTAGCATCTACAAGTGGGGGTAAGCACTAATGAGGGGTGGTAACTAAGTGGAGTTTAACTAAGTTCAATCTCATGCCTTAGGATGACATAAAGATTATCTAGCTTAGGCCAAATTTTATGCTCTTTATGCAACCTTCAATTATCTTTCTAATATCTACAATTCACTCAAGTAAGATGTAAGTACTAGCTTTGATAAAGAAATAAAGTATAAAGCTTGTAAGTAAAACTAGGATTGGTTTATCAAGGGGGTAGGATCATCTATGCTTAAGGCATATAGTTGGCATGGTGACAAACAAGTATTGGCTTGCATTAGTATCAGTCTAAGCTTGCTAAATTGCAAGTGTTAGCTTGCAAGGTTAATAGCTTGCCTTGTGCAGAGCAGTGGTTGAAGTTCTCCTCGGCTTCTTCTTCGTAGTATCCTCCTTCCTCCTCGTATCCTTGGTCGGTACTAGCGTCTATGAATGAATACGAGGTACACAATCACCAAACAGTACTTAACTACTTGCATTCATCACACACAAGGGTCCTATAGATGATCTAGCATCATCCCTAACATTACAAGATTAAAGCTTGGTTTAATTCCTTTTATTTTTAGAAAAGTAATTTCTACTCATTGAAAAACTACTTAAGATTTAATATTCTCCAAACCAAACATGGGATCATGTTGACACATGTCATCACCACATATTTCAGTACATGGGAATGTGATTTAAAGTGGTGTCACAATTTAATAAGGTTTTTCTCTTTTATTTTAATTAATTAAAGTGGCTAGAAATGCCTATGTGGCATTCTTTTATTACTTGAACATTATTTCTGTAAGTAAACCTATATATTTTATATATTCTGAAAGGTATGGTTAAATGTGATTTTTGAGAGTTGGAATCAACTCAAAAGCTATTATGGTTTAAATTAAAAAATGTTTGAATGCAGAAAAGCTTCTGCCTTGTTATTTTTACCATGGATGATCTATAGATCCAAATGACTTGAATCAACGGGATTGGATTCAGCATTCCCAGACCTTTCTAACAAAATTGGTTTCATTCAATTTGGTTCACTGAATTGACCTGGGTTGATTTTTGAAACTGGGTACAGAAGTGTGTTTGAAATAAAATGGAAAAAGTTTAATTCAAATGACTGGGCTGCGCGGGAAGCGATACTGGGCCGGCATGCTAACCCACGCGCTTACGCGGGCTGGTTAAGTTGCTGTCCCCACGTGTTAGTGAGATAGGGGTGCGAAGCGGTATGGGGCGATGTGGTGCGTTCGATCTGGTTCTAATCCAACGGCTGAGGGTCATCGTCGACGTTGGGCAACGCCGATGAGACAGAAACCTAGCGCGGCCAGTGGGGGTCGTTGGGGGTCACCGGGGTTTAGGCGAGGGTCGGCGAGGTGGGCGAACGATGAAGTCGACGACGGCGAACCTCCTGGTACCGGCATCTTTTCCTAGGGCGGCTCCAATCGCTGGCTCCCTTCTTCTCCAGCAGCGGCGGGCTCCGGCCAAATTCTGGCGAAGTGCTGCTCGCCTTGCTCCGGGAACGGGGTGGCACAATCAATGAGGATAGGGGAGTGAGATGGTGTGCTCAATTCGGCTAGGGGTCGCCTCTATTTATAGTCGCGACGACGAGACCGAACAGGATGGGCAGACGACGGTGGCGACACGGCTACGGGCGGCTAGAGGCATGGCTGGCGGTGGCGATCGCTTGGTGTCCTCCTGGCGATGCTCTACGGCTTTAATGTGTGCATAGGGGCGGTGCGGTTTGGTCTGGAACGTGCGATGCTCTGCGCGGCAGAGGCGGCGTCTTCGACGGCGAGCGGTGGCTGTGCGGCATGGGGCGGCGAACGGGGATGTCTGGCGGTCTCCTGGGTTGGTGGCAGTCATGTATGCATGCGGCGAGGGCGGCGCGCGGTCTGTGGGCGTCGGTCGAGCGTGGCGCTCTGGCGCATGCTCGGCATGGTTGCTGGCGAGCTGGGCGCGGTCCGTGCGTGTGGTCCAGGGTTTGGGGTGGCGGTGGACGGTGGGCTGCCTCCCAGACATGTTTTCTAGGCTTGTTTCTTCTCCTACCCTGTTGTCTCCACTAGGGTGGCATGATGAGCTTCGGCTGTTCACCATTGATGTCATTGCCCAGCTTACAGTGAGGCTAGTGCTTGGTTTAACTTGCTAGATGATCTACTGATATGGTTGTGACCTAGAGAGGGAACAAGTTAGGCTTCAATCACTGCTCACAATAGTGTTTGGATTTTGTTTGATTTATATCTGCAAAGTGTTTGATGAAATCGCCGCAAGAATTCAAGTTTTGAATTTTGAAAAGATTTTTGGTGGGTGTGCTAGGTTGGTGCTGGTGAGTCTGCAGATGCTTGGGTTTTGAAAGTTGAGCTTGTTTGAAAAAGTGGGATCTTCCCATATGATAAAGATTCAATTTTGAACTGTCATTTAAACTATGCATTTGAAAGTTTCTGGATGATCATAAAGTGGGCCTTGATACCTTGTTATGAGTACAATCAAGGAGTGCAAAGATCCAGAAAAGTTTCTGTTAAGTTCTGAAAGTTTGAGACAGCCAAAGTAGGCATGGGAGTTAAATTGGTCAAAATGACCATTCACTCATTTTGTTTGTTTTGATTTATTTGTCTTTGGGAAAAGTTTGGGAATTGTTTAGATGATGTTTATTTCACCTAAGAATCCATTTACAAGCAAAGGAACACACAAACAAGGTGGTTCAAAAGAATTCCAAATGAAATGCATACACCATGCATGCTTTCATATTTTTATTTTAGAAAAGTTTTTGTTAACCCTAATTTTGATGATTAGAGTTTGATGATATAAGTTTAGTATTTCTGGGATGTTACACGCGCGGACCATGCATGCTGTGCGCCTTTAAAATCGCCGTCAGACCCGCCTAGAGCATCGACGCGTTACGACCGATCAGCACCGCCCCACGCCTCGCCACAATGCCGTTAAGCTTCGCCAGGGAGCACAACACCACCCCCTACCATCGCCCCATGCCAGTAGCACTCTGTGCCATCGACCACTATAAATAGAGGCCTCCACCGCTCGTTTTCTTCACACCAGTTCACTCCCCTCTCCCTCAGAACCACCCCGCCTCACTCCCGGAGCAAGGCGAGCAGCGCTCGTCGGAATTTGGCCGGAGCCCACCGCTGCTAGAGGAGAAGGGAGCCGTCGATTGGAGCCACCCCAGGAGAAGCTGCCGGTACCAGGAGAACTGTCGTCATCGACTTCACCATTCGCCCCCGTCGCCGACCATCGCCTGAGCCCCGGTGATCCTCCCACGACCCCCACCTGCCGCGCTAGGGTTCTGTCTCGTCGGCGCTGCCCGACGTGGACGATGAACCAGAGTCGTTCGATTAGAACTAGATCCCATGGTCCACATTGCCCCGTACCGCTTCGCCCCTCCCCGTCTCACTGACGCGTGGGGACAGCCACTTAACCAGCCCGCGCGTGCGCTATGCATAGTGGGCCGGCCCAGTTAAACCTCCCGCGTGACCCAACAATTCAAATTTAGTTTTATTCATTTAATTTCAAACACATTTCTGTGCATAGATTCAAAAATCAACCCAGCTCGATTCACTGAACCAAAATGAATGAAACTAATTTTGTTAGAAAGGTACTGAAATGCTTAATCCAATCCCATTGGATTCAAACCATTTGGGTGTATAGATCAACCATGGTAAAAATAACAAGGCAGAAGCTTTTTTGCATTCAAACATTTTTTAAAACTCAACCATAAGAGTTTTTGAGTTGATTCCAACTCTCAAAAATCACATGTGATCATACCTTTCAGAATATATAAAAACATATGGGTTTACTTGCAAAAATAATGATCAAGTAATAAAATAATTCCACATAGGCATTTCTAGTCACTTTATTTAATTAAAATAAAAAGGTTAAACCTTATTAAATTGTGACACCACTTTAAATCACATTCCCATGTACTGAAATATGTGGTGATGACATGTGTCAACATGATCCCATGTTTGAGTTGGAGAATATTAAATCCTAAGTAGTTTTTCAATGAGTAGAAATTACTTTTATCAAACAAAATAAATAAGACAAGTGCTTTACTCTTGTAATAATAGTGATGATGATAGATCATCTAGTGTGAACCTTTGTGCGAAGTTCAAAAATAGTTAAGTATTGTTTGGTGATTGTGTACCTCGTATTTATTTATAGACGCTAGTACCGACCAAGGATACGAGGAAGAAGGAGGATACTACGAGGAAGAAGCCGAGGAGAACTTCAACCACTGCTCTGCACAAGGCAAGCTTATACCAATATCCTAGCAAGTTAACACTTGCAAGATACCCTACTTATGCAAGCCAATACTTGCAAGACTAATACTACCAGTTGAATGAGCAAGCTATTAACTTAACAAGCTTACACCACTTGATACCCAATCCTAGTTTTATTTGCAAGCTTAATACTTTATTTTCTTTATCAAAGCTTTCTGTTAGAATTTACATAGTGACTTGTAGATTCTAGAAAGATAACTAAAGGTGGCATAAAGAGCATAAAATTTGGACTAAGTTAGATAATCTTAATGTCATCCTGAGGCATGAGATTTACTTAGATAAGATACACTTCTTTATTACCCACCATTAGTATTTACCCCCACTTATAGATGCTAGTGCTAAGCATAAAACTTGATCAACTTTAGATGGGAATACTTGGTGAAAATGGTTATGAAAACCTTAGAATGATGAATCATTCTACTGAAATATTTTGACATGTGTTCTTGAATACCAGAGGATTTTGATGATGAAAATGTTGAGGCATGAGCCTTAGCCCTTTATAAAACTGATGGTTGTCTGGATGCGATACCATTCCAAATTTTACCGTACAACCACAATACCCAAAAATTGGGTAGGGCTTGACTGGAAATTTATATACCTTAGTATGGGTTCCCTTGCGGACAAGATTTGAGCTAAGGCTACCTTGTGAAGATTGTCCACCTGTGCAGTACCCAAGATGACAGTTGGTCATGGTTGGGAGGCCAAACTCATAGGAGATGTGCCTATACTAGGGCATGTAATTGAAAGGTTAGGATTGATTATCCGCATACTGAGTATGGTGAATTCAGGATTTTTCCTGACGGATGTATCGAATGTTGTGGTGAAAGTGTACAATCTCTACAGAGTGTCAGACTATTCGAATAGCCGTGTCCGCGGTTATGGACAGTTGGAGTGGCCATACTGTTCCCCCGTCAGATGTTTTCAAAACAACTTATGAAATGGTTTATGACTTTGACTGGACCACAATAGAGTTGTGATATGAAATTCAAGTTCCCACTTAGGTGTTATAAAACTTTCAACTAGTTTTCTTTGCTTCTGAACTTAGTAGAGGTAAATCTGGATTTTTGCAAAACAGCCCTAGAGCTTAGTATCCTACTACAAAAACCCCCTTAACTTGTTAGTATTAGTTTGTGAGTACTTAAAGAGTACTCATGGCTTTGTCCCTGGCTATTCCCGTGGCCAGAATATGAAGAGGAGTATAAGGATGACGGACCGCAGGAAGGTTACGACAACTAGGATCATCTCCCATCGTCAGCATTGCCTGTGACCCTGAAGATTGAGCTTCGCCTACGCTATCGTTATCTTTACGTTATTCCGCTGCTTGAGTTGTATTAAGAACTGGATCATGAGATCCTTATTTTTCTAAGACCTTATGTATGGTTTGTAATGGATGATGTACTGTGATATCTAAATCTGTTATGTCTCGCAAAAATGGTAATCCTGGGATTACGATGTATGGCATAACAGGCATCTGGGATTAAAAATCCGGGTGTTGACAAGTTGGTATCAGAGCCATCCTGACCATAGGAGACCCTAGTTAGAATGGACGTTCGAATCAAAAACTTAGTTTCAAAACGAAAGAAGTGAGTATTTACAAAAACTTATTCCCATTCTTATCACTTGGATTCTTTCATGAAATTTCACGTTCCTCAAAAATTCTTGCAAAATACATAAAATTTGACACACTTGATCACTCTACTAACTTACTCATCCTATATTCTTAATATATGGACGTGAAGTACATCAAGTTTTATCAGTTGGGGAATGGAGGAGACCTCATCTTTGAGAGTGACTTGGACCAGCTGTCAGAGATGCTGGAGCGTACACACCCCAAGTTCTTCGGAGCTTAGCTCCATGATCAGGAAGGAGAAGATCTATAGTGGCTAGTTGTGGCAAGTCTCCGAGGAAAGATTGAACCTCCCACTGCAAAGGGGATTCAGTTCACCTTAAGAGAGAACAGCTGGCTCGATGGACTGGCCAGGGCAATACAGGAAGCTCTTGCCCATCTGTGTGGGCAGAGTATCAATCAAATCAAGGGTACCCGTTTTGAGTTCTACCCAAGGTGTGATGTTATGGGACAGCCACTGGAGGCCCCATATCACCCCGAGCTGAAGAGTCAATTGGACCACCTCAGCTTCATGATGTACGACCGTCAGAAGGAGTTGGACAATGCCCGTTCCTACACCAACCACAAGTACGCCATCGCCAAGAAGAAGGGTCATACCATTGCTATGCTAGTGAAGGATCGCAAGTCTCGTCGTCGTCAGCTCGACAAGAAGGAGCGCACAATTGCCCGTCTTCGCCACTGGATCACGGATTTGGAGGAGACCATCCACGAGAGAGATATGTAGTTGGATGAGAGGGAGAATGCAAGGGAAGACCTTCGTGGAGACCCCTACTCATATCTCAGCGATGATGATGACTTTCTGGAGGATCAGGCCATGGACTTCTTCACCAATGAGGATGACTTCGCCTTCATCGATTATGATGATGATGATAAGGATGATGAGGACACTGACTCCAAGGAGTAGTAGCACTTGAGCACTAGCGTTAGTGAGTTGTAGTCGGTCCCATTGTATCGTAGTTTCCTAGATTGGTTCTTAAAACCATCTGTTTTTCTTTGTTGTGGTGTGTGTTTGTATCATGTGCTATGAATGAATGAAAAGCAAGTTGCTAGAAAAATCTGAGTCAAACTTCAAAAACTTTTCAACAAACCCTGAACCTTAGAAATTTCCCTCTTTTCTCATGATCTATCTCAATCTTCAGATGCCTCGTGGAGGAAACGGTTCATCCCCGGACCCGATGTTGCATATCTTGCAAATGTTGGTTTCTAACCGCGAAGCTGAATGAGCCGAATGTCAAGCCAACTTAGCCACCCTTCAACACATCGCCTAGATGTCCAACAACAACCAAGGCCATGGAAATTAGGACAACCATGGATCTAAGCTCAAGAATTTCCAGAACACCAATCCACCTGTTTTCACTAAGTCAGAAGATCCTCTAGATGCAGATGATTGGCTGCAAACCATGGAGAACAATCTGGAAGTCGCAGGAGTGAAAGCTAACGAGAAAGTTCTGTTCGCCACCCACTATCTGGCAGGAGATGCAAGAGCATGGTGGAACATTGTTCGTGCAATGACCGGAGGTCAGATGATGACTTGGGATGAATTCAAGGTCAAGTTCAGCAGAACCCATATGCCACTGGGTTTAATCAAGAGGATGAGGGCTGAATTCAGAGAACTGAAGCAAGGAAGGATGACAGTAGTGGAATACCATGACAAATTCTTGTCAATAGCTAGGTATACACCGAATGAGATCGACACTGAAGCCAAGAAGAAAGAGAGATTTTTGAATGGTCTTCATGATGATATGCAGACAATGTTAGTCAATATCCCCTTTGCTGATATTGAAGCCTTAGTTGACTCGGCCATTCAGATGGAAGGAAAGATCAACCAAGCTAATGACAACCGTAAGAGTCGCATGATGCATCAACCAGGAACCCACCATACACCAAAGTATCGCCCCAACCCATCTCCAGGATTTGTCCCGAGGACCAACAGAACCCCGATGAACCGTCCGACCTATCCCAACTGTGGAAATCCAAGGCCCGGAGGAAACCACAACAACCCCGGCAACTCAGCAATTTCAATCGTGCACCACCCAAGTTCAACAACAACAATGCCGCCACCAACACCAACACTGCCCCAAGGACCGGAAGCAATGTTGTGCCTGTTGCAGCAAAGGACAAGTCGCAAGTGATTTGTTATGAATGTGGAACCAAGGGTCACTATTCCAATGAGTGCCCCAAGAAGATTGCCGCAGCCCCCAATGCAAATGCACCAGCTCAGCAGCAGCGTCGTGTTCAGCCCGGGAGAAGGTTTGCCCCAGGGAACTCGCTCAACCGCAACGGCCGTCTTTTTATCATGCATGCTGAAGAAGCCCAAGAAGCGCCAGATGTCGTGTTGGGTATGTTTTCTGTTAACTCAGTACTTGCAAGAGTGTTGTTTGATTCTGGAGCATCGCACTCATTTGTCACTGAAGAATTTGCATGCACTAGTAAGATTCAACCAACCAAATTGAAGCATGTTATGATTGTTCAAATACCTGGTTCAACCACCAAAGCTAGGAAAAATTGCAAAGTCATCCCTATCCGAACCCATGGCATAGATTTTTATGCTAATCTAATAGTACTCGAAACTAAAGGTTTGGAAGTAGTACTAGGAATGGATTGGATGTCCAAACACAAAGGATTAATTGACTGTGCCAAGATAGCCATAACCATGACTAGTACAACCAGAATATCAGTCGAGCATGTATCTAAAACCTTGCCTCGTCAATTCAAGTGCAACAAGAGTATAGCCCAGCCTACCATTGACCGAGTCTAGATATTGTGAATACCCTGATGTATTTCCAGATGTTTTGCCCGGTATGCCCCCAGATCGGGATATAGAGTTTATCATTGAACTAATACCTGGAACCGGACCCATAACCCAGAGACCATATAGTATGAACCCGTCTGAACTAGCAGAACTGAAGAAGCAACTGGATGCCATGCTGGAAATTGGACTGATTCAACCAAGTGATTCACCTTGGAGATCACCTGTTTTGTTCGTGGACAAGAAAGATGGAGGTAACCGTTTGTGTACGGATTATCGGAAGTTGAATGATGTCACTATCAAAAACAAGTACCCGTTGCCAAAGATAGAAGACCTGTTTGACCAGTTGACTGGTGCCAAAGTGTTTTCTAAGATTGATCTTAGAACTAGCTATCATCAACTCAAGATTCGCATAGAGGATATTCCAAAGACTGCCTTTACAGGATATGGATTATATGAATATACTGTCATGTGTTTTGGATTAACCAATGCCCCCGCTTATTTCATGAACCTCATGAATAAGATTTTTATGGACTTCCTGGATAAGTTTGTCGTTGTTTTCATCGATGACATTCTGATTTATTCCAAGTCAGAAGAAGAACATGAGCTACACCTAAGGACCATTCTTGGAACCCTTAGAGAGCATCAGCTATATGCCAAGTCTAGCAAATGTGAATTCTGGTTACAAGAGGTAGGATTCCTCGGACATATCGTATCAGCCGGAGGAATTGCCGTTGACCCTGCAAAGGTGAAGGATGTCGAAGATTGGCAAGACCCAACCACTCAAACCCAAGTTCGTGCATTTCTCGGATTAGCGGGATACTACCGCAAGTTTGTAGAAGGATTCTCGAGCATTGCCAGACCCATGACCCAATTGCTGAAGAAGGACAAGAAGTTTGAATGGACAGACAAATGTGAAGCGAGTTTTCAAAAACTCAAGAGAAGATTGATTTCAGCCCCAATCTTGATCATGCCGGATATCACAAAGCCCGTTGATGTGTATTGTGACGCATCCAAGATCGGTCTCGGATGTGTGCTAATGCAAGAAGGCAAAGTTATATCTTATCTATCCCGACAACTGAAACAACATGAACAAAATTATCCAACCCATGACCTTGAACTAGCAGCCGTAGTTCTAGCCCTGAAGACATGGAGGCATTATCTCATGGGAAACCTATGTGAGATTTATTCGGATCACAAGAGATTGAAGTATATATTCACTCAGAAGGAGCTGAATAGGAGACAGAGAAGATGGATTGATGTAATCAAGGATTATGATCTAGACATTCACTATCACCCCGGTAAAGCCAACGTGGTAGCAGATGCCCTTAGCAGATTGCCGTGCCGCTTGAACTCCATGATTTTGAAGGAGCAACCAAGTTTGCACAAAGAGATGGAAGATTTCCGGATGGAATTAGTGAGTGAAGGATTTTTGGCTAGCATAGAACTTTAACCCACTTTGATCTGCCAGATCAAAGAGGCGCAGAAAAGAAATGCTAGTATCGACGGAATCAAACGTCGTATCGGTACAGGCAAATTACCCGGATTCACAGAAGACGAAGAAGGAGTTATGTGGTACAAGGGACGCATTTGTGTACCGGCAGATTCGGAATTGAAAGAAGTGATTTTGAAAAAGGCCCATGATACTCTTTATTCTATCCACCCCGGAGGAATGAAGATGTATCAGGATTTGAAGGAACAATTTTGGTGGCATAAGATGAAGAGAGAAATCGGAAGCTATATCGCCAAGTGTGATATCTGTCAGAGAGTCAAGGCGGGACATCAAAGACCTGCACGACTGTTGCAACTGCTACATATTCGGAATGGAAATGGGATTCAGCTGGAATGGACTTTATCACCGGATTGCCTACTTCGAGTAGGGGAAATGACTCTATTTGGGTCATAGTGGAAAGATTGTCCAAAGTCGCCCATTTCTTACTAGTCATGACCACATATCAGAGTTTGAAACGAGCGGAGTTATACATCGCTAGAATCGTCAGTTTGCACGGAGTTCCCAAGAACATTGTATCGGATCGAGGAACCCAGTCTACCTCGAGATTCTGGAAGAAAGTCCAAGAAGGTTTAGGAACCCGACTAGATTTCAGCACCGCGTATCACCCTCAGACCGATGGACAAACGGAGCGAGTAAATCAAATACTCGAAGATATGTTGAGAGCATGTGTGCTAGAGTATGGATCTAAATGGGAAGATTGTCTGCCTTTCGCAGAATTTTCATACAATAACAGTTACCAAGCTAGTTTGCAAATGGACCCATTTGAATTCATGTATGGAAGGAAGTGTCGCACCCCTTTGAATTGGTCGGAAGTAGGAGAGAGTCGGATTTTCGGACTCGGCATCCTACGAGAAGCAGAAGAGAAAGTTCACAAGATTTGTGAGCACCTCAAGACCGCCCAGTCAAGACAGAATAGTTACAACGACAAGAGACGTCGAGACCTCGCTTTCAATATCGGAGATTTCGTGTATCTCAAAGTATCGCCTTTGAAGGGAATGCAACGTTTTCAGCTCAAAGGAAAGTTACCCCCCGATATATCGGACCCTTCAAGATTCTGAATCATCGAGGAGAAGTATCATATCAATTGGAACTGCCAGAGGAAATTTCCACAGTGCACAATGTGTTCCATATATCGTTACTTCGCTAATGCCTTGAAGTTCCGGAGAAAACCGAAGTTTTCAAGAACATTGATCACCGGACCATAGAGATCAACAATGACCTGACCTATCCCGAAGTACCCATCCGTATTTTGGAAGAAGATTTCAGAACCATCAGGACCCGAAGCATCAAGTTTCTCAAGATTCAGTGGAGCAACCAGACTGAAGAATAAGCTACCTGGGAGCACGAAGATCACATGAGGACGGAGTTTCCCGATCTCTTTAAATCCTAGGTAATCATTTTTCTTCCTTTTTCAAATCTCGGGACGAGATTTTTTTTTAAGGGGGGAAGGTTTGTAACATTCCAAAAATATAAACAATGATCATCAAACTCTAATCACTAAAATTTGGGTTAACAAAAACTTTGATTAATTAAAATCATATGTGTGATTAACCTAAATAGCAAGAAATGGTTTAAATAGGAAAATAACATCATATAAAACATTTCCATGCAGAAACAAATCAAGAGAAAATCAAAAACAAATCAAATAAAACAAATGGTCATTTTTGCCAATCTTGCTCACTAGGTCACTTTGAGTGTTTCTAGTCCAAGATTTCAAACAGAAACTTTCCCAATTCTTTTCACCCCTTGCTAGAACAAGTAAAAGTGAATCAAAGCCCACCTTTCAAACTTACAGAAACATTTGGCAACCTCGTTCAAATCACAATTCAAAATTGAATCTTGATCATATGTGAAGACCACCCATTTTCAAAACCCAACCAAACCAGTGCCCCTTGACTAATCCAACTAACCAGACACTCCCTAGTATGTGCCTAGCAAACCCACCAAGTTTGAACCCAAAATTCAAATTTGAATATCTTGCGGCCATTTTATCAAACACCTTACAGATACAAATCAAACAAATATCAAACACTATAGTATGCAGTAATTTTAGCCTAACTTGTTCCCTATCTAGATCACTCTACACCCTGAGTAGATCATCTAACTTGTTTAACCCCTCTAGCTCACTGTAAACCAGACCAAGCCATTAATGGCAAGCATGTCGAGCCTCACCTTGCCACCCTATTGTAGACAGCAAGCTAGGATCAGCACCAAGCCTAGCAAGCATGTCTAGCAGGCACTCCACCGTCCATCGCCACTCCCTGTCCCAGCCCCAAGCACTGCCAGCCCCTGGACCACACGACAAGACCATGCCAAACCTCTCTGTGTGCGAGCCGAGAGAGCGCCAGTGCGCCACCCTCGACCAGCACCCACAGACTGCGCGCCGCCCTCGCCGCGTGTGTGCATGATCACCACCGCCCCAGCAACCCCGCAGACATGCCCGTTCACCACCGCGCAGACCACGCACGATGTGCGCCTTTAAAATCGCAGTCGAACCCGCCCAGAGCATCGACGCGTTCCGACCGATCAGCACCGCCCAACGCCTCGCCACCACGCCGTTGAGCTTCGCCGGGGAGCACAACACCACCCCCTACCATCGCCCATGCCAGTAGCACTCTGTGCCGTCGACCACGACGAGCTCAGCCCGCGCCCGTCGGTCCCCTTCAGCCACTATAAATAGAGGCCTCCACTGCTCGTTTTCTTCACACCAGTTCACTCCCCTCTCCCTCAGAACCACCCTGCCTCACTCCCGGAGCAAGGCGAGCAGCGCATCGTCAGAATTTGGCCGGAGCCCGCCGCTACTGGAGGAGAAGGGAGCCGTTGATTGGAGCCGCCCCAGGAGAAGCTGCCAGTACCAGGAGAACCGCCGTCCTCGATTTCGTCATTCGCCCCCATCGCCGACCATCGCCTGAGCCCCGGTGAGCCTCCGACGACCCCCACCTGCCACGCTAGGGTTCTGTATCGCCGGCGCTACCCGATGTGGACAATGAACCATAGCCATTCGATTAGAACTAGATCCCACTGTCCACATTGCCCTGTACCCCTTCGCCCCTCCCTGTCTCACTGACGCGTGGGGACAACCACTTAACCAGCCCGCGTGTGCGCTGTGCGTAGTGGGCCGGCCCAGTTAAACCTCCTGCGCGACCCAACAATTCAAATTTAGTTTTATTCATTTAATTTCAAACATAGTTCTGTGCATAGATTCAAATATCAACCCAGCTCGATTCACTAAACCAAAATGCATAAAACTAATTTTGTTAGAAAGGTACTGAAATGCTTAATCCAAGCCCATTGGATTCAAACCATTTGGGTGCATAGATCAACCATGGTAAAAATAACAAGGCAGAAGCTTTTCTGCATTCAAACATTTTTCAAAATTCAACCATAAGAGTTATTGAGTTGATTCCAACTCTCAAAAATCACATTTGATCATACCTTTCAGAATATATAAAACATATGGGTTTACTTGTAGAAATAATGATCAAGTAATAAAAGAATGCCACATAAGCATTTCTAGTCACTTTATTTAATTAAAATAAAAAGGTTAAACCTTATTAAATTGTGACACCACTTTAAATCACATTCCCATGTACTGAAATATGCGGTGATGACATGTGTCAACATGATCCCATGTTTGAGTTGGAGAATATTAAATCTTAAGTAGTTTTTCAATGAGTAGAAATTACTTTTCTCAAACAAAATAAATAAGACAAGTGCTTTAATCTTGTAATAATAGTGATGATGATAGATCATCTAGTGTGAACCTTTGTGTGAAGTTTAGAAATAGTTAAGTATTGTTTGGTGATTGTGTACCTCGTATTTATTTATAGACGCTAGTACCGACCAAGGATATGAGGAAGAAGGAGGATACTACGAGGAAGAACTCGAGGAGAACTTCAACCACTGCTCTGCACAAGGCAAGCTTATACCAATATCCTAGCAAGTTAACACTTGCAAGATACCCTACTTATGCAAGCCAATACTTGCAAGACTAATACTACCAGTTGAATGAGAAAGCTATTAACTTAACAAGCTTACACCACTTGATACCCAATCCTAGTTTTACTTGCAAGCTTAATACTTTATTTTCTTTATCAAAGCTTTCTCTTAGAGTTTACATAGTGACTTGTAGATTCTAGAAAGATAACTAAAGGTGGCATAAAGAGCATAAAATTTGGCCTAAGTTAGATAATCTTAATTTCATCCTGAGGCATGAGATTTACTTAGATAAGATACACTTGTTTATTACCCACCATTAGTATTTACCCCCACTTGTAGATGCTAGTGCTAGCATAAAACTTGATCAACTTTAGATGGGAATACTTGGTGAAAATGGTTATGAAAACCTTAGAATGATGAGTCATTCTACTAAAATGTTTTGACATGTGTTCTTGAACACCGAAGGATTTTGATGATGAAAATGTTGAGGCATGAGCCTTAGCCCTTTATAAAACTGATGGTTGTCTGGATGCGATACCATTCCAAATTTTACCGTACAACCACAATACCCAAAAATTGGGTAGGGCTTGACTGGAAATTTATATACCTTAGTATGGATTCCCTTGCGGCCAAGATTTGAGCGGAGGCTACCTTGTGAAGATTGTCCACCTGTGCAGTACCCAAGATGACAGTTGGTCATGGTTGGGAGGCCAAACTCATAGGAGAGGTGCCTATACTAGGGCATGTAATTGAAAGGTTAGGATTGATTATCCGCATACTGAGTATGGTGAATTCAGGATTTTTCCTCTCGGATGTATCGAATGTTGTGGTGAAAGTGTACAATCTCTGCAGAGTGTCAAACTATTCGAATAGCCGCGTCCGCGGTTATGGACAGTTGGAGTGGTCATACTGTTCCCCCGTCAGATGTTTTCAAAACAACTTATGAAATGGTTTATGACTCTGACTTGACCACAACAGAGTTGTGATATGAAATTCAAGTTCCCACTTAGGTGTTATAAAAATTTCAACTAGTTTTCTTTGCTTCTGAACTTAGTAGAGGTAAATCTGGCTTTTTGCAAAACAACCCTAGAGCTTAGTATCCTACTACAAAAACCCCCCTTAACTTGTTAGTATTAGTTTGCGAGTACTTAAAGAGTACTCATGGCTTTGTCCCTGGCTATTCCCGTGGCCAGACTATGAAGAGGAGTATCAGGATGACGGACCACAGGAAGGTTACGACAACTAGGATCATCTCTCATCGTCAGCATTGCCTGTGACCCCGAAGATGGAGCTTCGCCTACGCTATCGTTATCTTTACGCTATTCTGCTCCTTGAGTTATATTAAGAACTGGATCATGAGATCCTTATTTGTGTAAGACCTTATGTATGGTTTGTAATGGATGATGTAATGTGTTATCCAAATTTGTTATGTCTCGCAAAAATGGTAATCCTGGGATTGCGATGTATGGCATAATAAGCATCTGGGATTAAAAATCCGGGTGTTGACACCGCCTCATGGAGCAGCCGGGCTTCCTATGACTGCAGCGTGCGTCGGCCGGGAAATCTCTCGGCCATGGCATTTCGGCGGAGTTGAGGAGGTGGGAGTGTCCGAAGCTCGTCGGAGTTGGAAGTGGTGTGAGAGACTGTGAAGGGAGACGGCGAGATGTACGCCTTTTATAGGCCAAGTTTGGCGGCGAGGGCGGGAGAGGTGTGGCAGCATGGGCGGGAAAAGGGAAACGGCGGGAAGGATGACGACGACTGGACTTCTATCGCTGACAGGATGGTCAACTTGGCCAATTCGCTGCGTCCGGCGTTCCAAGGGCGTACCCGGGATCCTGTGTATGGCCTAAGGCGTCCACCCCAAAGTTTGCCCAAATCCGGACGAAAAGAGGTTTCTGGGCATGCGACTGGGTCTGACGAGGTTTAATATCGTCAATGCCCATTGTTATGAGCTTGGGTTTTGGAGAATATGGGGATGCTGGAGATCGCGGAACGGTTAGCAAACAAGCAACACGGGGACACGAGGTTTACCCAGGTTCAGGCCCCCGGAGGGAAAACCCTACTCCTGCTTTGAAGGGAATATGCCCTGAGAGGCAATAATAAAGTGTTTATTATGTGTATTCCAAGTATATGATAGATGTTTATTTTGCATGCTATAATTGTATTAATACGGAAACGTTAATACATGTGTGTTTAATAAACAAACAGAAAGTTCCTAGTTATGCCTCTCTCATAAACTAGCTCGTTGATTAACAAGATGATCAAGGTTTCCTGATCATGGACATTGGATGTTGTTAATAACGGGATCACAACATTAGTGTAATGGTGTGATGAACATTCATCCAAAGTATAGCACTACGATCAAAGTCATTGAGTTTATATTGCTATAACAACTTACGAAGTGATCCTAATCCTTAGACCATGAGATCATGTCAATCACTAACACCGGAAGAGTTTCTTGATAACATCAAACGTCACACCGTAACAGGGTGATTATAAAGATGGATTCAGAACTAATAAAGTGTTATGTTGAGGCTCATGGATCGAGAGTGGAATTTGTTCATCCCGATGACGGATAGATATACTCTGGGCCCTCTCGGTGATATCACATTGATTAGCTTGCAAGCAAGTGATTTGATCACTAGAATGTTATATCACAGGAACGAGAAAAGAGTGCATGTCGGTAACGAGATAAAACTAGGTATGGAGATACCGATGATCGAATCTCGGACATGTAATATATCGTGAAACAAAGGGATTAAGATACTAGCATAAAAGGTTCCGACGATCACAAGAAAGTCATCGTTGAATGTGTTGGAGTCAGTATGGGTCTCCAGATCCCGCTTCTGATTATTGATCCGAGAGGTGTCTCGATCATGTCCGCATTATTCACGAACCGTAGGGTGACACACTTAAGAGACACCGACATCCAATTGGAGCAAATGTTTCATGCCGAAAGAATGAACAAGCGCAGGAATTTATTTCACTAGATACCGAAACAGGTTTTCGGGTGAAATTGCATAAAGTGGTTATGCATGTGAAATATAATTATAGCAAGGGGTTATTTGTGAATGTTTGTCATTAAAGTAATTGACAAAATTCTGAATAGAATAAAAGAGTTTTATTTAATGAGAGTTTGCATTAAATTTGGTGGAAATTTAATGGGAATTTGAGTGGACTTTTGAGTGGAGGGAATTTAAAGGAGATTTGTGAGTGGAGTGTCCACCCACATGAAGAGGGGAGGGCAAGGGGGCAGCCCCATGCGCCGGCCACCCCCTTGGGGTTCCCCCCTCCTCCTATAAAAGGATCCCCCCTCCTCACTTGTCTCTCACACCTCCTCGTGAAGGATCTCTCTCCCCCTCTAGAATTTATCCCCCATGGTCTCGGACTAGCGAGATACATGTTCCCGGTGGCTATTCGGCAAGAAAGAGTTGTGCTTCTGCTGCATCGCTGGAGCGAGGAGGCGGAGGTTGCTCGGTGCCTCGAACGTGTGTGCGAGCACGGTTGCGCTGCTGATTTGCGGCGCTAGGACTTCCTCTCGATCTTGAGATCGGCAAGAGATCGTCTACATCAACCACGAGTTGAACTCGTTAAGCTTTGTCGGTCTTCAAGGGTATGTTCTCTACGGATATACATCCGCCCGTTGTTTGTATCTAGTAGATAGATCTTGGTATATAGTTCACATCGTAGGAAAATTTTTGTTTTCTATGCTGCGAACCCTACAATGGTATCAGAGCCGGATCTATGCGTAGATACTTTACACGGGTAGTACACATATGAGTATGTGGGCGATGATGATCATGTTGTTGCTCCTTTGTTGTAATTTTGGATATTGGTGGCATAGTGGGGTGAAGCGGCCCGGACAAACTTTACATGTCCTCGCACATGAGACCTGTTCCACGCTTGACATGCAACTAGTTTGCATAAGTGGCTAGCGGGTGTCTGTCTCTCCTACTATAGTCAATATCTATTTTGCAAGCGAGTTGTCAACAATTTGATTATCCTCGTTGTGGTTCATGTTCGTAGGTAAGAACGGTTCTATCTCGAAAGCCCTAAGCCACGTAAAACTTGCAATGGATAGATTAGAGGCGTCTAGTTTAGATTGTTGCTGGGCTAGTGTTATGATATGGTAGTGTTGTAAGTAGAAGTATGAGATGATACTCTTACAACACACATAGCTTGTAAAATCCATAGACCTTGGATTTACACATATAGGTATGATAGTGATCATACCACGATGCACATGATAGAGATCATCTGCGGGAACCATATAATTTCACTAATAAACATATGATGTTTGATAGCATCTTATATTGCTTGTTTAGCACTTTGTTAGCATAATAAGATGATCCCTCATTTAAATATCAAGATAAGAATGTGTTCTTCCTTTAGTATGCACCGATTATGTTTTCGTCGCTCCAAGACATCACGTGATGATCGGGTGTTCTTGGATCCACGACCATATTTCGGGTGTAAAACAGTTACACACGCGAATACTAAGGTTCTAACTTAGCGAGCCTAGCATGTACAGACATGGCCTCGGAACACTGACCGAAAGGTTAAGCATGAGTCATATAGTTGATATGATGCCCATTTGATGCTCGCCTTTGAAGCTATACCGACTCACGTGATGATCGGACTTGGTGTAGTGGATTTGGTTCATGTAATCACCAAAAAGGCACGAGGGATGTCGTTTTTGAGTGGGAGTTCATTCGTAATATAGATTAGTTGAACTCAATCTATCATACACTTAGTCTAAACTTTACAAATTCTGTTGTAGATGGCACCACCTGCTTTTAATTTCAATGTGTTCATGGAGAAAGAGAAACTAGCAACGAACGGTAGCAACTTTACCGAATGGGCCATGAATTTGAGGATTCTCCTCTCTGCTGCACAAAAGCAATATGTGCTAGAAGCGCCGTTAGGCCCCCCACCTTTTGATGATGCCCCTGACGAGGAGAAGAATGTCTATCAGACTCGTCAGGAGGACCACAACTTAGTTCATTGCGGCATATTGTATGGGCTAGAGCCGGAACTTCGAAAGCGTTTCAAAAACGGCAATGCATTTGATACAATGGGTGAGTTGAAAATGATTTTTGACACACATGCTGCTGTAGAGAGCTACAACGCTTCAGAAAAGTTCTTTAGCTGCATGATGGAAGAGCACAACTCCGTTAGTGAGCATGTACTCAAGATGTCGGGTTACGCCGATAAGCTTGTGTCCTTGGGAATATCGATTCCCATTGACTTAGGCATCCATCGTATTCTGCAGTCTCTGCCACCTAGCTATAAGAGCTTCGTGATGAACTATAATATGCAAGGCATGAAGAAGTCTCTCCCCGAGCTTCTGTCAATGCTTAAAACTGCAGAAGTGGAGATCAAAAAGGAACATCAAGTGTTGATGATCAATAGGAACACTGGTTTCAAGAAAGACAAGAAGGGAAAACGGAAGGGAAGTAAGGGCGGCAAGCCTGTTGTTGCGCCTGAAAAGAAACCCCGAGTTGGACCTAAGTCTGATTCCGAGTGCTACTATTGTAAGGGGACTGGCCACTGGAAGCGCAACTGCCCCAAGTATCTGGCAGACAAGAAGGCCGGCAAGGCAAACAAAGGTATATATGATATACATGTTATTGATGTGTACTTGACTAGTGCTCGCAGTAGCACCTGGGTATTTGATACCGGTTCAGTTGCTAATATTTGTAACTCGAATCAGGGGCTGTGGAACAAGCGACCGCTAGCAAGGGGTGAGGTCAAGATGCGTGTCGGCAATGGATCAAGCGTTGATGTGATCGCCGTCGGAACGCTGCCTCTCCACTTACCGTCGGGATTAGTTATAAACTTGAATAAATGTTATCTGGTGCCTGCACTGAGCATGAACATTGTATCTGGATCGTGTTTGATGCGAAGTGGTTATTCATTTAAATCCGAGAACAATGGTTGTTCCATTTATATGAATGAAATCTTTTATGGTCATGCACCGATGCTGAATGGTTTATTTCTATTAGATCTCGATGATAATGTTACACATATTCATAATGTTGATGCTAAAAGGATTAAACTTAATGATGATATATCCGCATATATGTGGCACTGCCGTCTAGGTCATATTGGCGTTAAACGCATGAAGAAGCTCCATTCGGATGGACTTTTGGAATCACTTGATTATGAATCATTTGATACATGTGAGCCATGCCTTATGGGCAAGATGACTAGAACGCCGTTTTCCGGTTCAATGGAACGGGCGACAGATTTATTGGAATTCATACATTCTGATGTATGTGGTCCAATGAGTGTGTCGGCGCGAGGTGGATATCGTTATTTTGTTACTTTCACGGATGATTTGAGTAGATACGGTTATATCTACTTGATGAAACACAAGTCTGAAACCTTTGAAAAGTTCAAGGAATTTCAGAATGAAGTGGAAAATCATCGTAATAGAAAGATCAAATTTCTACGGTCCGACCGTGGAGGTGAGTATCTAAGTTACGAGTTTAGCACTCACATGAAAGAGTGTGGAATTGTTTCACAACTCACACCTGCCAGAACACCACAGCAAAATGGTGTGTCGGAATGTCGTAATCATACTTTATTAGATATGGTTCGATCTATGATGTCTCTGACGGACTTGCCGTTGTCATTTTGGGGTTATGCACTAGAAACTGTTGCATTCACTTTAAATCGGGCACCATATAAATCCGTTGAAAAGACACCGTATGAATTGTGGTTTGGAAACAAACCTAAGCTGTCATTTCTTAAAGTTTGGGGATGCGATGTTTATGTGAAGAAACTTCAACTGGATAAACTCGAACCCAAAGCGGAAAAATGCGTCTTCATAGGATACCCTAAAGAAACTATTGGGTATTCCTTCTATCACAGATCCGAGGGCAAGGTTTTTGTTGCCAAGAATGGATCCTTTCTAGAGAAAGAGTTTCTCGCGAAAGGTGTGAGTAGTCGGAAGGTAGAACTCGAAGAGGTTGTGGAACCTTCTCTTCAAAGTATGGCGAGTAGCGCAGCGCCGGAAGTTGTTCCGGAGTTGGCTCCACTTGTTGAAGAGGGAACTAATGATAATGATCAT
The DNA here is from genome assembly GCA_916181665.1 of Avena sativa. NCBI lineage: Eukaryota > Viridiplantae > Streptophyta > Magnoliopsida > Poales > Poaceae > Avena > Avena sativa. The sequence goes on along the minus strand of OV702284.1, from coordinate 259,447,771 downwards.
GAAACTCCGAAAGAGAGTACTACCGAACCTCGCAGGTCAAACAGGACACGCGCAGCTCACGAGCTGTACGGAAATCCTGTCATGAATTTCATGGTTGATGAAAATGATGACCCTGCGACGTATGAAGAAGCGATGATGAGCCCGGATTCCAACAAATGGTTAGAAGCCATGAAATCCGAGATGGAATCCATGTATGAAAATCAAGTTTGGAACTTGGTGGAATTACCTCACGGCCGAAAGGCCGTGGAGAACAAATGGATTTTCAAAAGGAAAACTGATGCTGATGCTGATGGTAATGTGACCGTCTATAAAGCTCGACTTGTCGCAAAGGGGTTTCGACAAATTCAAGGAGTTGACTACGATGAGACTTTCTCTCCCGTAGCGATGCTAAAGTCAGTTAGGATTATGTTAGCAATTGCTGCATATTTCGATTATGAGATATGGCAGATGGATGTCAAAACCGCGTTTCTCAATGGTAATATTGAAGAAGAGTTGTATATGATACAACCAAAGGGTTTTGTCGATCCTAAGGATGCTAACAAGGTGTGCAAGCTTCAGCGATCCATCTATGGATTGAAGCAAGCATCACGAAGTTGGAATCTCCGCTTTGATGAGGTGATCAAAGAGTTTGGATTTGTCCAAACTTATGGAGAAGCTTGTATTTACAAGAAAGTGAGTGGGAGCAATGTGGCATTTCTGATATTATATGTGGATGACATATTATTGATCGGAAATGATATAGATCTTTTAAACAGTGTTAAAAGTTATCTAAACAGCAAATTTTCAATGAAGGACCTAGGTGAAGCATCATACATATTAGGCATAAAGATCTATAGAGATAGATCTAGGCGCCTAATAGGGCTATCGCAAAGTACATACCTTGATAAGATTTTAAAGAAGTTTAAAATGGACGGAAGTAAGAAGGGGTTCTTACCTATGTTGCAAGGCAAGACATTGAGTAAGACTCAAAGTCCGGCTTCGGCGGAAGAAAGAGAGATAATGGACAAAGTCCCCTATGCTTTAGCCATAGGCTCTATAATGTACGCCATGCTATGTACAAGACCGGATGTGGCACATGCTATTAGTTTGACTAGTAGGTACCAATCGGATCCAGGTTCGGAACACTGGATAGCGGTCAAGAATATCCTTAAGTACTTACGAAGAACTAAGGATATGTTTCTTGTATACGGAGGTGAAGAAGAGCTCGTCGCTAAGTGTTATGTCGACACTAGCTTTGACACCGATCCGGATGACTCTAAGTCTCAATCCTGATACGTATTTCTCATGAATGGCGGAGCGGTTAGTTGGAGGAGCTCCAAACAACCTGTGGTAGCGGGATCAACAACGGAGGCCGAATATGTTGCTTCTTCAGAAGCGGCTCAGGAAGCAGTTTGGATGAAGGAGTTCATATCCGAACTAGGAGTGGTGGCAAACACGTTGGACCCAATGGTGATCTATTGTGACAACAATGGTGCCATTGCCAATGCCAAAGAGCCAAGGTCTCACAAGCATTCCAAGCATATTAAGCGCCGGTTTCACTCCATCCGCGAGCATGTCAAGGATGGAGATATAAAGATTTGTAAAGTACATACGGATCTCAATGTAGCAGATCCGTTGAATAAAACTCTCCCTAGAGCAAAACATGATCAACACCAGAACTCAATGGGTGTTAGATTTATCACTATGTAACTAGATTATTGTCTCTAGTGCAAGTGGGAGACTGAAGGGAATATGCCCTGAGAGGCAATAATAAAGTGTTTATTATGTGTATTCCAAGTATATGATATATGTTTATTTTGCATGCTATAATTGTATTAATACGGAAACGTTAATACATGTGTGTTTAATAAACAAACAGAAAGTTCCTAGTTATGCCTCTCTCATAAACTAGCTCGTTGATTAACAAGATGATCAAGGTTTCCTGATCATGGACATTGGATGTTGTTAATAACGCGATCACAACATTAGTGTAATGGTGTGATGAACATTCATCCGAAGTATAGCATTACGATCAAAGTCATTGAGTTTATATTGCTATAACAACTTACGAAGTGATCCTAATCCTTAGACCATGAGATCATGTCAATCACTAACACCGGAAGAGTTTCTTGATAACATCAAACGTCACACCGTAACAGGGTGATTATAAAGATGGATTCAGAACTAATAAAGTGTTATGTTGAGGCTCATGGATCGAGAGTGGAATTTGTTCATCCCGATGACGGATAGATATACTCTGGGCCCTCTCGGTGATATCACATTGATTAGCTTGCAAGCAAGTTATTTGATCACTAGAATGTTATATCACAGGAACGAGAAAAGAGTGCATGTCGGTAACGAGATCAAACTAGGTATGGAGATACCGATGATCGAATCTCGGACATGTAATATATCGTGAAACAAAGGGATTAAGATACTAGCATAAAAGGTTCCGACGATCACAAGAAAGTCATCGTTGAATGTGTGGGAGTCAGTATGGGTCTCCAGATCCCGCTTCTGATTATTGATCCGAGAGGGGTCTCGATCATGTCCGCATTATTCACGAACCATAGGGTGACACACTTAAGAGACACCGACATCCAATTGGAGCAAATGTTTCATGCCGAAAGAATGAACAAGCGCAGGAATTTATTTCACTAGATACCGAAACAGGTTTTCGGGTGAAATTGCATAAAGTGGTTATGCATGTGAAATAGAATTCTAGCAAGGGGTTATTTGTGAATGTTTGTCATTAAAGTAATTGACAAAATTCTGAATAAAATAAAAGAGTTTTATTTAATGAGAGTTTGCATTAAATTTGGTGGAAATTTAATGGGAATTTGAGTGGACTTTTGAGTGGAGGGAATTTAAAGGAGATTTGTGAGTGGAGTGTCCACCCACATGAAGAGGGGAGGGCAAGGGGGCAGCCCCATGCGCCGGCCACCCCCTTGGGGTTCCCCCCCTCCTCCTATAAAAGGAGCCCCCCTCCTCATTTGTCTCTCACACCTCCTCGTGAAGGATCTCTCTCCCCCTCTAGAATTTATCCCCCATGGTCTCGGACTAGCGAGATACATGTTCCCGGTGGCTATTCGGCAAGAAAGAGTTGTGCTTCCACTGCATCGCTGGAGCGAGGAGGCGGAGGTTGCTCGGTGCCTCGAACGTGTGTGCGAGCACGGATGCGCTGCTGATTTGCGGCGCTAGGACTTCCTCTCGATCTTGAGATCGGCAAGAGATCGTCTACATCAACCACGAGTTGAACTCGTTAAGCTTTGTCGGTCTTCAAGGGTATGTTCTCTACGGATATACATCCGCCCGTTGTTTGTATCTAGTAGATATATCTTGGTATATAGTTCACATCGTAGGAAAATTTTTGTTTTCTATGCTGCAAACCCTACATGCTTGTCTTCTCTTGATTACGGCGGAACCGAAAGTTACAAGGGTGCGCAGATGCAATCTGGCGTGGAGGTGTGTATGCGGTGGTATGAATTGCCCTCCTCGTCGTGCCCTCCTAGCCTTTATATAGAAGCAGGCAGGTCCCGGGCACAGACCGAGTCGGTTACAGGTTTTAGGGTTTGCCCCTTTGAATATTCTATCTACTCTAGTCTTGTTCCCCAAGGATCCGAAGACGTCATGGGCTTGGGCCACCCGAAAATCTTCATGGGCCGCGCATATTCTTGTGGGCCTTCCTTGGACTGGACCAGGTACGCTAAGGTCGTGTACCCGTAGGGTATAACCATGTCAGTAGCCCCCGAGTGTTCAGTCGAATCGTAGATTCGGCTGAGGACTCTTCAATCCTTCGGGTGCAATTATCTCTGCCTTTCAAGAGAAATGTGTAGGGATTGTTGATGCATGTGCCAGACTCTCCCGATAGATCAGGGTCAGTTAACTGTCTTAGGACAAAACAACACGATCTTCTTCAGATTCGAGTCCCTCGACTCGAACCCGGAACATATGTTGGCGTAATTCGACTCAGGCTGGGGAGGACTTACAGGAGTGGAATTCCAGTGAATTTCAATGATGTACCCAACGCGTTCGTCGGGATTTTTCATCGCGCCTACTGGCACGGATTCTTACTAGCAGAGCACAGTCGTGTGCGTTGTCAGGCCATCAGATGTGTAGGTCTTATCTTTGCGTCACAGACACATCATCCGAATGTTTATCACCGCGGAGGTGTTTCGGGTGGCCAAGGAGAATGTTGCTTACTTAGCGTTACTTGGGGCAGAGTTGCCGAAAAAAGTTTTGCATGCTGATCTGTAGGATCGCAGTCGAAGAATTCATAGGGTGCGCGACCAACGCTCCCTATGGGAGTAGCCCCCGAGTGTCTGTTCGAGTCGTAGACTCGAGCAGAGACTTTAATTCAGCCGTTGTTCGGCTTCAGGTCCGTAGGACACAAATTTTTCGGATGCTTGAATCCATTCTCCCTATGGGAGTAGCCCCCGAGTCCGTAGTGGAGTCGTAGACTTGACGTAGGACTCGAAGAAATAATTCAGTGATGTAGTGTTTTGTTCACTTTTCGAGTGCGCGGCCAGCGCTCCTGATAGGAGTAGCCCCCGAGTAGTTAGTCGAATCGTAGATTCGAGTGAGTACTCTTAATTGTATAGCCGAAGAATTGTAACCGTTGCTAGCATAGCTTTTGATAACGTCGATGCTGATGATCGGTGACCTCAATCGTCTGCGGCGCCAGAGATGACGTGACTGGACGAACATGGGTCCCACCTTCTGACCTTGAGTTGACCGGTCACGCGCGGCGTGGAGATAATTACGGCGTCACCTCGATCTTCGCGCGTAGTGGACGGCGTGTGAGTGACGGTTCGCTGCTGTGCTGACACGTGGACGGCCAGATCTTGCAGTTGGATCTAGGTCTCCCCGATGGACGGTCATCGTGCGTCGTCTTCGTCCTTATAATCGTTGGGGAAAATTTAATTTGTTTTCACCGTAGCCATTCTTGTTGCACTGCTCCAATCTTCTTTGAGCTTTCTTGCTGGGCGCTGGAATTCCCTCGAGCATTTCCTTCCTTGATCCTGCGTGCTCTCTGCTGGCGCCGCCGCACCGCAATGGGGAAGCCGAAGAAGTCCTCCTCTGCAGTAGGTACTAGCGCTGCCGGTGGCAAGAAGGGTTCTACCACTGTCCGTGTCACCGACGATGGCTGGCGGCGATCGGAGACGCTTGAGAGTGATCTCCGCAAGCTCCGTGAGCGGGGCTTGATCCCGCAGGATAGGGAGGCCGTCAAACTCCCTGGCAATGAGGTAATTCCCCGTCCCCCCACTGGGTTTCGGGTTATGTTCCTCGCTTCTGTTCTTCGAGGCTTTTCCTTCCCAGTCCACGATTTCCTTCGTGGATTGCTTTTTCTTTATGGTATCTAGCTGCATCATGTTTCTCCCAACCTCTTCTTCATATCGCTTGTTTCATCACTTTCTAAGAGTGCTGACTCGGTGTCGAGCCACACTTTGGCCTCTTCCGGAAACTTTATTCCGTGAAGAGGAAATCTGGTTCCGATGGTGTTTATCCCATTGGGGGTTGCATCATCTCCCTCAAATCCAATATTCTATTCTTCTCCTTTTCTATGTCCGAATCTGTCCAGTACTGGCGGAGCCGATGGTTTTACATCCGCGACTCCACGGTGACTGGGCAACATTTTGGGCATGCTCCTTTTGACCCCTCCCAGAAAATCGAGCCGAAAAGGTCCTAGAAAAACCAGATCTTGGATGGCGAGGTGGTGGAGATTGAAGGGCTCTATCGTTGGGTGGAGGATCTTCAACTGACTCCTGATAAGGAGGTGAATGGTGTGGACATCATCCGCACTTTTCTCAAACGTCGGGTGCAGCCGCTCCAGGCCAGGGCGCACCCGATGTTCCTTTATTCGGGTCGTCGTGATCCGACTAGGGTTTCGGCTGAGGAATTCTCCAAGGGAGATCTCGACGGGATCCTTCGCCCGCTGCTGAAGTACAAGGCTGGAGAGGACCTTCCGGGGAAGTCGCTGACTTCTCCGTTCTTTGCTTCTCATCCGGTTCCGCAGGTGTAGAGCTGGGATGTGCGCGTAGCGCTAATTTTCGACTGTGTTTGTATTTCCGCCTTTTATGCTGAAATCTTTGCTATCTTTTTGCGCAGGAATTCAAGGTGCCAGGCATGTCGCCTCCATTGCCCGAAGTATTCCCGGATGCCCCGGACAATGAGGTGGTGGACACCATGTCCGAGCTGCCGTCGGCGCGATCTCCGGCTGAAGAAGCCAACGAGTCGAGCGAGGATCACACCCGCAAGCGGACGAGGAGCTCCAGCGAATCGTCGGATGCTTCGACTCCTCCAACGCCTAGGAATCCGCTACGCCTCGAACGTCACAGCGGGGACCATGGGGGCTCTTATTCTCCAATTCCTGTCGTTCCCGTGCGGGCTGTGGCACCGTACCCGCCGGCGCAGCGGAAGAAGGAAGAAAAGAAGGAAGAGAAGAAAGAGGAGAAGAAGGGCAGGAAGACCCCTCCTGTCTTTGACTTAAGCGAGCTTGACTCGTAAGTTTCCTCAGTCCTTTTTTGCTTTCTCTTGTCTGTTTGCTTTTGAGCTTTGCTCATTTTTTATTTTGTAGCCACTCCTCCGATGGCTCCTCCAGTGATGGCGCTCGGGAGATGATGGGGGAGTCGAAGGTTGTTCCTCCTCCTCAGACGGTGGCCACCTTTGAGGGCGCTGCTCTGAACCCTTCCCCGCAGGAGGATCGGGTGGTTGTCCCTCAGAAGACTGCGAGCGGACCTTCGGAGTCGCCGTCTAACCATGTAAGTAATTTTTGTTTTCTGCCGTAGGGGGAGCCCCCGAGCCTTTTCGGATGATCTGTTGATCCTTGTTTTTTGCTTCTTGTCTCGGGGGAGCCCCCGAGCGTTTATTGGAGGATCTGCTAATCATTTTTCTTTGAGTCTCGAGGGGAGCCCCCGGGCATCTTTTCTATGCGTAACTTGCTTCTGCTCGTTCTTTTGGGCATAGCCCTCGAGCCGTTCTTTTGACGAGTAGTCCCTTTTGCAGCCTTTTGTGCAAGGCGCCAACCAGCTGGTACAGTAGCACCTGGCATTGGAGGCCTTCTTCAAACAGCTTCAAGGTATGTTTACGATCTGGTCTTTTTGCTTCTTCTTGTATGTCTTTGTACTTCGATCTAATAGGCGTGTTGCTGTCTGCAGAGGACCACAATACCTCTCTCTGTGAGCTTGATGCTCTCAAAAAGAGCCTTGGGCAAGCGAAGAAAAAGGTCGAGGTCGCCGTTGGTGCGAAGGAGCGCCTTGAACTGGAGCTAGCCAACGCGGCCGAGGCCAAGGAGCGCCTGCAGCAGGAGGCTACGAACCGCGAGGAGCAGCTCGCCACCGCCACGGCTTCACCCGAGAAAGAGGTAGCCGACAAGCTGATGGCAGCTGCCAAGGCTGTTTCGGGTGAGTTTCTCCGTCTTCCCCTTTCGGCTTCCTTGTCTTTCCTTGTAGTGGTTTTATTTATGCTGCTTCCTTTTGTTTCTTTAGATGCCACGGGCATTGAGTTTGATCGCGGTGCTCTGGAGCACGGAAGTGCTCTGGATGATGCTGCTGGCGGTCGAAGATCGCTGCAGTACCGTTGTTAGCTCGCTTGCCAAGGCCAAGGAGGTCCTTGGGCGCTTCTACAAGGAGCTCGTCCCCAAGGGCATGGCCCTCGAAGATGTCGATGCCTTGGCGGATGCGCTGTCAGCCAAAGCGCATGCGGCGTACAAGCACAAACAGAAAGTCATCGGCGCATCTGTCGGGCTGGCCATGGACTTGGCGTCTGGAGCTGAGCTGGATCTTCCTCAGATCACCTCCCGGATGCCGACGGCTGCTGACGGATCCGAGGTAGCCTTCGCCATATATGCTGCTCGTTGTAAGCGTTATGGGTCGAAGTTGATTGACCTGTTGTCCGAGTACGCGCTGAGGCAGCAGGGGGAGGCCAAGGCGAGGCAGTCCGGCTCCGAAGCTACTTAGGATACAGCTTCGTAGGCTTTGTAGTAGTAGGATAGTTTTAGCTTCTTTTGTTGTAGTTAGTTCGATGAACAATCCTTGTGCCACATAGTGGATTTTGCTGTACGTAATGAATTTTCGAGTTCTGTGCTCCTTCGTCTGCTTGTTCATATCCTTGTCTTCTTTTACTCTAGGGGCCTTCGGGTGAAGATCCTGTTGACACTTCGTCTGTGGCGCAACTGCGGCCATCCCTGGATGGTGCGTCGCAGCTTGTGTTTCTTCGAGACCGCATCCGTAGCCTTGATAAAGAGTTGCTTGCGGTGCGTGGCCACGCCGATGTTTGGAAATCCAAGGCGGATCGAGGCGCTGCCAGAGAGGAGTACTTGATGGCGAAGTTGCTTCGTTTGTCCGAACAGCTTGAGTGTGAGTTTATTGAGCTATTGCCCATTACTTCGGATGCGCCTATTGGCCTTTCACCTTACTCTTTGCAAGTATTGCAGGTGCTAACCTAGCTCCAAGGGAGGAAAAGGAGCGTGTTGCTGTTCGGATCAACTGCTTGACTCAGCAGGACATGGAGGCCGGCGGGTTCTTCTGGATGGACCGTGATCGTGCCATGGTCCTTGCGACAGTGCAGGATCGTGTCCAACGGGTATCGCGGGTGTTGCGTCAAGTGAAGTCTTCGCTGGCGTCGGTTCTGCATGTAATGTTTCCGCTTGATGATGCGTCGCCGACTCTCTCTAGCCTGCTGTCGAAGTTTCGGAGTGTGCATCGTGTCAGGGAACTGGTGCGGCATCAGCTCGTCGTGGGGGTGAAGGCCGTGCTCTCCCTTGTGCGGTTACATCGTCCTGATGTAGATCTGTCTGTTGTAGCGGCTGGGCCGCCACTTCGGCCAGATGGTGGCGAGTGGGATATACGTCCGCATTACGCGGTTGTAAGGCAGTATGCCGAACAAATCGTAGATCTGTTTGAGTAGCGTGCTCGGGTTATTCTTCAGAATAGGTAGGACCTGTAAAAAAGATAGATGTAAAATTTGTATTTATTTGACTGGGCGTGTTCTGCCCTTCGTTGTGAAGGTTGTGTTGTTGTTTAGCACGAAGTGCTTTGTTTGTATACGTGTCCTTTTCGTTAGCCTGACGTGGTCAGCTACTCAGGTATACACGCGTTATCCTCAGTCGACGAAGTCGTGAGGTGGGGGGAGCCCCCGAGTGCGTTGTAGCATGGCGTAAAATGCGAACAGTAAACAAAATTTTGGGGCGAGACACTTAGCTTTATTCATATCGTAATGGAGGAGGTACATTATTTGGCCAAGTAGCCTTGGCTGAATAGCCTTATTGAAAGTAAAAGAGGGAGGTAGCTAGGGGTAGAATCATCGTAGTTGTGCGACGTTCCATGGGTTGGAGTATGCGACTCCAGATTCCACGTATTTGAGGCGATAGGCGCCACCTGGGATGACTTCACGATGTAGGGTCCTTCCCATGGTGACTCGAATTTCTTCGGTCGCTCTTGCTTGAGTCGTAGGACCAGGTCTCCTTCGACGAAGGACCTTGGGCGCAGCCGTCGGCTGTGGTAGTTGCGGAGACTCTGTTGGTACACCGCTGATCGAGCTGCTGCTATGTCGCACGCTTCGTCGAGTGTATCGACGGCGTCTTCAAGTGCAGCCGTCGATTCGGCTTCGCTGTAAGCGACGACCCGTGGGGCCTTGTGGCGTACTTCTGCTGGTAGCAAGGCTTCGGCTCCGTGCACCATGAAGAAAGGCGTGTAGCCGTTTGAGCTGTTTGGCGTTATGCGCAGGCTCCACAGGACCGAAGGTAGCTCTTGTGTCCAAGCACCCGCAAGTCGCTCGAGTGGTCTCATTAGGCGCTTCTTGATGCCAGTACCGACGAGGCCGTTAGCCTTCTCGACCTTCCCGTTTGTTTGCGGGTGCGCCACGGAGGCGTATCTGATGTTGATTCCGAGGCCTTCGCAGAAGTCCTGAAATTCTTTGGAGATGAAGTTCGACCCATTGTTGGTGATGATGCTGTGCGGCACGCCGAACCTGTACACAATGGATTCAAAGAACTTGACGGCAGTTTTTCCCTTTTGGTTAGTGACTGGCATGGCCTCAATCCACTTGGTGAATTTGTCGACTGCGACCAGGAGGTAGACGTGACCTCCTTTCGAGGACCTTGGCAGCTTGCCGATCATGTCGAGGCCCGACTGGGCGAAGGGCCAGGCCAAAGGTATGGGCCTGAGTTCTGATCCGGGTGCGTGTGGTTTATCGGCGAACCTTTGGCACCCGTTGCATCTTCGGACGATGTCCTTGGCGTCGTTCATGGCCATTGGCCAGTAGAATCTAGCTCATAGAGCTTTGGCGACAAGGGAGTGGCTGCCTGCATGATGGCCGCAGATGCCCTCGTGGATGTCTTGGAGTATGGTTTTGCCGTCACCGATGGTGACGCACCTTTGGAGTACACCCGAAATGATGCGCTTGTACAACTTGCCATTGATGATGGTAAAGGCCTTGGACCGGCGAGATATGCGCCGGGCATCTGTCGGGCTATCAGGCAGCTCTCCGTCTATCAGGTATCGGAGGTATGGTTGCGTCCAGGTTTCTTCGACTGCCATGACCTGCATCAGGTTGACCACAGCGACTTCTGTGTCGAGCTTTTCGGGTCCTTCTTGCCCTTCGGGTAGCGCAGCCCCCGAGTGTTCTGCTTCTTCGTGTGATCCCTTCGGGAATTTCCGTTTTATGGATGGCACGCAGATCTATTCGAGGAACACACCTGGTGGCACCCGTGCGCAGGTGGAGCCGATGTTGGCGAGTCTGTCGGCCTCTTCGTTGCTTTCTCTACCAACATGCCAAAGCTCGCAGCCGTCGAAGCCTCCTTCGAGTGCGTTGTAGAGTGCGGGGTACGCGATCATGTTGGCGGCGTGCGCGTCGCACTCGTTCATCGTCTGCTGGACGACGAGGTTGGAGTCACCGTAGATGACGAGGCATGTTGCGCCGCAGATCTTGGCCATCCGCATGCCGTGGATGAGGGCCTCATATTCTGCATCGTTGTTGGAAGCTCGAAACTTCATCCGGAGGACGTACTTCATCTTATCACCCCGCGGGGAGGTCAGTATGATCCCGGCTCCTGCTCCGGTTTTGCGCTTGGAGCCATCGAAGTGCATCGTCCATGACTGTGTCATGTCTGGGGTGTCTGGCAGCTGCAGCTCCATCCAGTGTACGAGGAAGTCCGGGAGGACTTGAGACTTGATCGCGTGGCGTTTCTCATAGACGATGTCTAGAGGTGACAGCTCGATGCCCCACAGGGCCACGCGTCCTGTGGCCTCCGGATTGTTCAGGATGCTGTTCAGGGGTGCCTCGTTGACGACCATCACCTGGTGCTCCTGAAAGTAGTGGCTCAGCCGACGAGCCGTCATGAACACGCCGTAGGCGAGTTTTTGGTAGTGAGGGTACCTCTGCTTTGTCGGCGTCAATACTTCGCTGAGGTAGTAGATTGGGCGTTGGACCCCATGGGTCTTGCCCTCCTCGGGTCGCTCGACCACCAATACGATGCTGATCACCTGGTGTGTGGCTGCTATGTACAGCAGTAGAGGCTCGCGTTCCTTTGGCGTGACCAGGACCGGCGAGGTAGAGAGCAGCCGCTTTAGATCTTCAAATGCATCGTCCCCCTCAGGCGTCCATTCGAATTTGTCTGATTTGCGTAGCAGCTGGTAGAACGGCAGAGCCTTTTCACCATACGGCTGATGAACCTACTCAATGCCGCAACTCGCCCGGCGAGCTGCTGGACGCCCTTGAGATTCTTTAATTTTCGACGTCTGGACCTAAATTCAGCGTTCGGATTGACGTCCTAGATAGCCGAATGAAGATACCCTAAAATCAATAAATTAAGGAAAATGATAGTACTCCCCCGGGGGATCGCACGCGACGCGTCCCCCGGGTCGAGCGCGTGACGCGTGTCTGGTGCGTGTGAAACAGCTGCCATCTGTGGGTCCCACCACGTCACCTCTTTCCTTCTTATCTCTTCTTTCTCCACTCGTTTTCAATTGCCTGCTACCGACTACACTGAGTACTCCATGGCTCTTCTCACTCACGGAAAGCTTCCATCCACTCCTTTCCCATACAAAAATCCATGGAGCCCTGAGAATCCATGGCGCGCCGCCTTGCTCCTCCCTTGCGCGCTGCCCCTGCTGCCACTTTGAGCGCCCCCAATCTGCCGCGTGCTTGCTGCAAGGAGATGGTGGTGTCCTCTGCAGCATGCACTAGAGGCGGTACGGCGGCAGTGGATGCTACACGCGCCGGAGGCGGCTGCTGCGGGTGGTGGAGGCGTCTGCTACACGCGCGGCGGTGGCCGACGGCAGGTGCTTCAGGCGGTGGCGACCTCCTGCTACGCGCCGCGGCGGTGGATGCTACACACGCCGGAGGCGGCTGCTACGGGCGGTGGAGTCCTCTGCTACACGCGGCGGCGACGGATGCTACACGCGTTAGCGGCAGACGAAGGCTGCTACAGGTGGTGGCGCCCTTCGCTACAGGCGGCGACGGCGGCTGCTACACGTGGCGGCGGCCGCTGCTACACGCGGCTACGACGGTTGCTACAGGCGGTGGCAGGCGCTACTACACGCGGAAAGGCGACGGTGGATACAGGTGGTGGCGCCCTTCGCTACAGGCGGCGACGGCGGCTGCTACACGTGGTGGCGGCCGCTGCTACACGCGGCTACGACGGTTGCTACGGGCGATGGCAGGCGCTACTACACGCGGCGAGGCGACGGCGGCGGCAGCCGCTGCTACACACGGCTACAGCTGTGTCTGCTACATGGCGGGCAGAGGCTACATCTGCTACATGTGGTGGTGACGGCGGTGTCTGCTACATGGCGGTGGAGGCTGCTTTTTGCTACATGCGGCAGCGGTGGCCGCTACCAGCTGCGGCAGCTTATGCTACAGGCGACAACGGCTTATGCTACCGGCGACGATGGTGTTTGCTGCATGCGGCGGCGACTTTCTGCTACAGGCCACTACGCCGTCTGCGGTGATGGCGTTTGCTACATGCAGCAGCGAGCGGTGTTCCGATGAGCTGCAAGAGCTGCAAACTAGCAATGGGTGGTCGGCGTCGTCTTCTCTGGCGATGACATCTTCTCCGGCGAGGTGTCCTTTGCTACGAGTCGTGGGCTGCTCTGCTACGGCGGGAGCTGTGCTACAAGGGGTATCCCGTGATGCTACCGGTGCGATGACGTAGGCGTCTGCTCCGGCGACGGTTCCTTCTCTGGCGACAGTTGGATCGTGATGGAGCGAGGGGGCAGGCGGCCATGTGTGTGATGCTACCGGAGGGGATTTTGTTGGATTTCCCTCCCCGTGAAAGAAAAGAGAAAGGAAGAGGATCCGTGCACGTTCTGTTGACCAATTAGAGACACGTGGCGGCCTCTCGACCCGGGGGAATCGATCCCCCGGGAGACGCCTAGTGCTGTCCATAAATTAATGAAGCCCGCTGTTAGACCGGGCCATGGAATGGTGTGCGGGCGGCGCGAGTCCCCGGCAGCACGTCCCGGTGGACCTGAGGTTTTCAACTTGTCAGTAATTTTACTAGCCGTGCATGGATCGCTCATAGCGACACGAGCCTAGGCAGGTGCTTCATTGGCCGGCCCAATAGCAGTTACAATATCTCCTTTTCTGTTCCTTTTACTGTTTGTTATATGAACAAGAAAAACTTTTCAATATCTGAATATTTTAAAAATCTGAAAATTTCAAAAATTGATATGTTCTGAAATCAATTTTTTAACGTAAACAATTTTTAGACCTCAACAACTTAAATCCAAAACATTTTTCAAAATTCAAATTTGTTCAAATATGAACAATTTTCAAATGTTAGCGTTGTAAAAATGTGTATATTTTTAATTCTAAATAGTTTTGAAAAGCCAAATATTTTTAAAATTTAAAGATTTTTCTAATCCAAAATCTTTCAAATTACGGACATTTTTTAAAATTGTCGAAAACATAAAAGAAATAAAAATAAAATAAAAAGAGAAAAGAAAGCATAAATAGAAAAGAAGACAGAAATAAAAAAATACCTATAAAATGGCCTGAAATCCTTCAGGAGACGCCCCTGCTAGCCTCTCTATGAACGATCTTAGGAAGGCGCACCTTGCATCCAGGTTTGCATGCGGTCTGTCACTTACCTTTGGCCAAGCCACGAAGCAAGCCAAGAAAATCAAACTATTATCTATTCATGTTTAAGGGTGATATGGTTGCTCTAGAGCGAGGATATTGATCCGAAGGTGGTAGATCAGTCATTTTTCTCTGATTGTGTCGATAGGAGGCTGGCGGATCTTCGTTCAAGACATCACATGGACGTCCCTCGAACGACGTGCCACATTGACATGTGTCTTGTTGCGTGCAGTAGACCCATTCATCGACTCACAAAGTTTTATTAGTGGTGGTGCTTTTTTGGATCTGACAATGATGAAGGCTTGGCATCCCTTTCGTTTCGGTGGTGCTGGAGTTGGATGGCAGCCGCTGGTTTTGGTGGTTGTAAGAAATTCTAGAGATCGTTTTGTATTTCTCAATCTTAGGATTTTATCTGCAAAATTTTCAGGATAATTATTTTATCCTGATCTGTCTTTTAGTTTTCATGTGCGTTGTTTCTTGTAACTTGATTTTTCATTAATGAAAGACATGGTTGCTACTCCCTATATCCCAGTTTATAAGACTTACGCGTATAGCTACGTCATCCGAATGAGATATATAATATGAATTATATAATACAAAAATTATACAGTTAGAAAATATAACATTTGAAGTTTCGAATAATATAATTTTTATCATATGTATCTCATGCTAAGTTGGTTAATTTGTCAATTTAGAAATACGTGTAAGTCTTATAAACCGAGAGGGAGGGAGTAAAAAATACTTTATATACATATTAATAAACATAAATTGTCAAGTTTACTTTCTCCACTTCCCAATTATTAAAGAGTAAAATTTAGCTTAGTTTGACAATCTTTGCCATATCCCCTTAGCAAGTTTTTATTCTAATTACCTCATTTAATAAAAGTTGAACCAATCGTTTTGCAGCAATTCAATAGGTAGGCTCGGGCATCAGATACTGTTGTTTTCGTTCTCACGGGAGGCATACGTTTATGAAAAAGAGTCAACGTTCTAGAAATGTCGTGGGCATAAGATACTCCCTCCGTCTGTAAATAAGTGCAAATAAGTTAAATTTTACTACGTTTGACTAACTTTTTAGAACAACGTACCAATATTTATGACATTAAATTGATACCATCAGATTTATTTTTAAATCTAGTTTCATAATATGTCAATTTGATGTAATATATATTTCTATATTTCTTTATAAAATTGGTCAAATTTAATTATGTTTGACTTAGGCAAAAGCTAGAAATACACTTATTTGCGAACGGAGGGAGTATCAGATATCGACAACTATCATAACGGGAGGCATACACATAGCACTGATTGTTCTATTAGTTTGTCTTAATCCATTTTCTGTCTACTCGGGTACACCTGTTGGGTCGGGCCTACATAGCAAAACAAATACTCTCTCTGTCCACTCTGTCCACTAATATAAGACTTTCTTATATTACAAAATAGACTAGCTTCGCACTAAAATAGATAAACCTAACCAAAAAAATACGTCTAGTTACATGCATTTTTAAGAAAAACTAAAAGATCTTACATTAGTGAGAAGAGGGAGTAACTATTTTTAGCCAATTACACAAAAGAGACCTTCTAATTTCCTATCCCTTTAGTTTCACTCCACCCAATCCCCACCATGACTCTCCATTCCTTCCCGTCCACGACAACTGCAAGCGTCGGACCACACACCATACCGCCCGCACTGGACCGAATGGTAACCCCTCGTGCGTCCCTCCTCCCTTGATCGTCGTCCCTTTTCCTCCAAACACGCGCCACCACTCCCTTCCTCTACAGGCGCCATGGTGAGCGATGTTGCATCCCGTAGATCGAACAAGAGTCGGGGGAGGAGAGAGGTGTAGTGGTGAGTAGAAAGGCACCGGGGGTGCGAGTGGTGCTAGGATGGTTGGCTGGATTTGGGGGCCGATGGAGGAATTCCTTGTTTGGTCGGTGCTTCAGATGTTTCCCATTCGCATCCTCAAGCCCGCTGACAATCTTGGTGTCTTACGACGATCCCAAAGCCGTCATGGCCAATTTTGTCTATGTATGGATTCTGGTCGCGTATTTCATGCGCGTGTGGGTGGCAGAGGCCAGGGGCGACATGGGGACGTGCGAGCTCCAGCGAGCAGCGGTGCGGCCGAGCGGCAGGCACATGCGCAGTCAACGCCAGAAAAAGGGTTTTTTTCTCGATCCCCTATCCCCTTTAGGGCTTGTTCGGTTTGAAATGGTTTGGAGTGGATCAACATGGATTGAGGTGGATTAATTCCCTTGTAAGACAAAATACCTCCAAATCCCACCCAATCCACTCCAATCCACTTCTGGAGTGGATTAACCGAACAAGGCCTTAGTCATTTCCTAATCTTTGTCATGCATACCTAACAGGTGGACCGAGCTATCAAAAAAAGGGTATTTAACACAATTTAATCAGGCAGTCAATGCTATGTGTCACATGCCTGCTCCAATATCGGTAATTTTTTGACAAAAAGACAAAAAAACCAAAATCGGTAGTTATGGGGAGTGGAGTTTTGGCTCACGAGTCCAGATGGTCATGTGATCTGGACTATTGATTTTCACCTCGGGATTCATGATTCAGGTTCTGACCCTGGCCCAGCGCAGAACCGTGAGTGAAATGGATGGGCTGACCGTGGATATATGGACCTGCGGAACAGTTTAGAGCGAGTAGTACTATGATGACATTAGCTGACTATAAGACAATAAATAGTATATTTATGCTGAGTTGGAGAAGAGGGAAGGGAGTCGGCTCTTATGCAAGAGCCAGCTCTAGCACGTGCTTCTAATCGCTTTATGAGAGTAAATAGTGGACCAATTATATTATTATAGTTTGTTACTATTGTACATATTGACTGCTAAGTTGACTATAGATGACATGACACTATCTTAACCAACAGTTGGCTATACTATTGTTCTTGCTCTTAGAGTAAATACAATAAAATCCAGTCAGTAAACTATAAAACTTAAACTAGTATATTTATGTTTAGTTGGATCTCTTAGCGGTTGCTACTAGGATTATTTCGTCCCCAGCAGAGAGATCGAGCAGGTCGTCTACAGGCAGCTGGTGCTGAAGCGTCGTGGAGGGGCTGGGAAGAGAGCGCGACCACACCGACGCCATTACTCAAGAAAAACGGAGTCCCCCATGGATCCAGTGAATAGGTTCGTTCGGGAAATTTTTATTTGTTGGTCAGTACTAGCTAGGAGTAGCTCCCAAAATCTTGTCCTGGATTTTGACTACCCGCATATCCTCCATTATTCAGTTTGGCTATCTACGAAGGACAACAGAGGCAGCCGCGAATGTGCGGTCGAGAGGGAAGATGGCGAGTGCAGCCATGTCGGCTCGGTTGAACCGGATCGATCGGAGTTGGGCATCGTACGAGCTATGGGTGCTGTGGTTGAGAGCGGACCTGACGGGCAAGCTGATTCCGCGCTATCCACTGGGAAAGTGAATCCCCACTATTCCGGGTGGATAATGAGGTAGTACAGCTTAACATCTCGGATGAATTAGTTGATTGAGTAACTGAGTCCATGGTGTAGACAGGACCCAGGCACCCAGCTTTGTGGATTCGATCTGAATTATCATGCTATGATTTTGACATGGTGTGTTGGTCTGTCAGTTAGCAATACTTGTTTTGTCGATGATACAGTAATATCTCAGGGCTGAGGGCTAACAAATTATACGCTGATATGGCCCTGTTTGCTAAGTATGTCTACTTTGTGTAGTTTTTGTCAGATTGGTGCAGGAAAATTAGGAGAATTAAGCTACAAATTCGTGCTGCGCCGCTGCCCGTATGCTAACCGTCGCTCAACGGTACATGAAACTCACAGTAGGGCTGTACCGCCAAAAACAAATGACCTTCGGATTGATTGCTTCACAGATGTGGACCATGTGTACTGTACATAAAGGCCAGAAGAGTCAAAATACTCGGGAGAAATACAACAGCTGCCTCAATCCCATTTGTCTAAGCTGCAGAAACATTTGGACTCCGGAAGCCAAATTGAATATCCGGTAATTATGTGACAACAATGTCTAAAGCTGATAGTTTTATGTCATTTTCTCTCACGTATCAAATCACTCAAAATAAATTGAACCGATCACTATTTCTGCATCTCTTTTATGGCAGTGAGCATGGCATCCTGTCTTAGCACGCTAGTGCCAGTGTCATTCTTATTGTTCACGGGCGCACATAATGCATTTTCCTGCCAAACTGAAAAAAAGAACATAACAGTAAACAACCCATGTTGGGCCTGCCCACCAGCGTTAGTTCGTGGGCATCGGTTCCGTAGTAAGGGTCGGTACGAATCATTCTAGTTGGACGTCCTGCGAGCAGCATATACGGAAGAAGCGACGAGGGCGGAACGAGGCCAGTTGATATGAGGACTGAGAGGACGCGCGCCGCCATGTTCAAATTTTGAACTCGCCGCCGGCGAGATCTGCGCGGCCCGGCCGGATTCGGAGCCCCCGCCATGACGCGTGCCCTCCCTGGCCCGGCGGCGCCCCCGCTGCGCTGGAGGGCCTCGTCGGCGTCGATCTTCGCTGGCTGCCGCTCGGGCTGGTCGGTGGCCGCCGTCCTCCTCTGCCCCGAAGATGGTCGCCTGGTGCTGCTCAACGGCGCCGGCGTCGTTGTCGATGCCCAGGACAGCCGCCGCGGGGAATTCATCCGCCAGGGCGCCTCCCTCTCCTTCCCGGCGCACTCGGTCAAGGTGGGCGCCCGCGTCATCGCGCCGCCGAGCTCGCCGGCCCTGCCCCCGCCTCGTCTCCTGTCCCCGGCGCGGGTTGCGGCCCTCGCTAACCTTCACGGGCAGGCGTGGGGTGACGTCGAGGACGAGGAGGCGCTAGGGGGAGCCCAGGAGGTCCCGCCGGCGGTGGTGCTTGGAGTGAGGGCGGACGGCGAGCTGTCCGACGAGGAGCACGGCGTGCCTCGGCCCCGATGTGCCTCCAGCCTCGCCCTTCCCTCCCTGGGGGACTTCATCTCGCTGGCCGGAGCTGCCTCACGGCGGCCTCAGCGGCGGAGAAGCTCCCTGGCTCGGGCGGCCATGGCGGCGCCCCAGCAGGGATGGGGAGGCGTGGGGAGGGGGCCGCGTCGGGCCGCGGGGGACGTGGCCTCGGCTGCGCTGGATGGTCGGGCTGCTCGTGGGCCTCGGCCCATGAGGGGTGGGCTAAGTCACGCCCAGGCGTAGCCGGATCTGTCTATTTCCTCCCGCGCGGACGGGGCCCTGCTGAGGCCTTCCAGGCCGACGACGGCCCAGTCTGCTGGGGAGGGACGGCCCAGCCCGGCCCCGGGTACTAACCTTTCGGTTGGGGCTCCGTGTCCTGTGTCCGCCCCCGACCCCGCCCCTCGAGCTCCTGTCCCGCCGTCGCCGCCACCCTCTCCCCTCGTCCCCCGACGCTCGTTCTTGCAGGCCCTGATGGCACCCCGTCGTAGCCCGCCGCCTGCACCTCGCCGCGAGTCTCCTCCGCCGCGCCAGGCATCCCCCCGTCGCGGCCCCTCTCTGCCCCGTCGCCCTCTGCCCCAGCGTGGCGCCCAGGGGGGCTACCGGCTCCCTTCCCGCCGCTCGCCGCCACCCCCACACCAGCAGTCCGGCCGGCGCCCCTCCCGTTCCCCTCCCCGTGCTCGCCGCCGGGTGGAGGAACAGAGGAGGCTCTCCCCGCGTCTATCTGCGAACGATAGGGAGCGGGAACACCGTCTGCGGGAGGCGGAGCTACAGACCCAGGCCGCTGCTGCGGGCCCGTCGGCCCCCCGTGTGGGGCGTGCGGACGATGGTCCCTGGCATGCGGATGCGGTCCCCCCGGCCACCATAAACCCTAAAACTCCACCACCGCCTTCCTACCGTGACACGGATCCGACCCCCTTTCCTGCCGCGGCACGAGTCCGAGTTGGGTTATTGTTTCCTAGTTTTTCTTTTTACTTTCCTTCTTTGTTGTGTCTGTGTTGAGCTACAGTCCGTGTCGAGTTAGAAGTTCAGCCGTAAGTCCAGAAGGAGAGCAAAACAAAACGTCTGGAACCGCCTCCGAAATTTTTTTCTGCCTATACTGATTTTCGGCCCCGGGATCACTTTTCTCCATCGGCCGTTATAGCGACATTTTTTTTGCGTCTGCGCGCTTTCCGAAGCATAATACATAAATTTCGAATTTTTTTTTGGGGCTAACCTGTTTTTAGACCCCGTAGATCAGTTCTAGACACTCGCCATCATAGTGATTTTTGACATCTCGGTTCGCTTTTCAGGGTGCCATATCGTCATACATTGCTTGATGTGTCGCGTCGTGACATCGTTGGTGATCTAGGCTCACGTCTCTAGTACGGTCTAGCCTAGGACCAGCACAGTAACGTCGTTAAGCATTCTTTCAACATTTGCATTGCTGTTTTGATAATTGCTAACCCCTTTGCTAAGCCTTCTTAGAGCTCCACAGATTTCTCCACGTGCGGTGTCTCGACTCCTGGTAATCGCTCGGCTCAATCTCTGGACCCACTGCTCCTCGCGGTTGCACATCGCCTCTTTCCTGCTGTTTGGTAAGAACTTGTAAGAGCTTTGTATATTGCCTGACGGATTACGCGTGCCTTCTACCATATTTCCGTAGTTATAGACATATATACCTGTGCTTTTTAAAGGACTAACCATGACAGATACTTCACGGAACCCTGCCACAATAACAAACCAAGAACTACATGCCCACTTCTCCGAGCTCTTGGTCGGTCGCGCTGAAGATGTGGATGTACGACTGGAGGAGTTTGACACCAAGCTCATCAACGCCATGGACAAGATCGATGGACTCGAGAAATCCTTCAACGACAAGCTTGATGCTCGGTTCAAGGAGATTTTGGACAGATTGCCGGCACCCGCTCCTGCACCTGCCCCA
Source organism: Avena sativa (assembly GCA_916181665.1). Classification (NCBI taxonomy): domain Eukaryota; kingdom Viridiplantae; phylum Streptophyta; class Magnoliopsida; order Poales; family Poaceae; genus Avena; species Avena sativa. The sequence continues at coordinate 259,426,857 of OV702284.1, read as the reverse complement.
TTGGCACCTCGGCATGGCGCACGGCGCATTCCGATCACGGGTCGTACTGCTGGTTCGGCTGCCGCCGCACCTCCGCCGGCTACCGCTGCAGCTGAGGCACCTCAGACTTCCACCGTGGCTACTGCTGCGACATTGGAGACAGACGACGGGTACTACTACGACCCCGACGACGATGATATGTTTGACGAGGAGGTTGAACAACCTCCACACCCTGCTGGCCGTTCCCGACATTACCACCGCAACGCTCGACCACCGGTACGTGATGACGATCATGTTGCAAAGCTTAAATTAAATATTCCATCTTTTGAGGGTAAATATAATCCTGATGCATATCTTACATGGGAGATGGAAGTAGAACAACGTTTTGCATGTTTAAAATATCCTAAAAATATGCATGTTAGTGCTGCTACATGTGAATTTACTAAATTTGCTTCCCTTTGGTGGTCTGAGTATTGTCGTTTAAATCCTACTACTATTCCTAGTACTTGGACTGCTTTAAAAACTGCTATGCGTGTTCGTTTTGTGCCTCCCACTTATCAACGTGATTTACTAAAGAATTTGACACGTTTAGAACAAGGGAAAAATTCTGTAGAAGAGTATTATCAGGAATTGCAAACGGGGATGGTTCGGTATGGTCTTATTGAATCTACTGAACAAATGCTTGCACGTTTCTTTGGTGGATTAAATAAGGACATTCAACACATATTAGATTATAAGGAATATAATTCTACCACTCGTTTGTTTCATCTTGCTTGCAAAGCTGAACGTGAAGTGCAGGATCGCCAAACACCATGGAGGAGGACTAATAATTCTGCAGGTCGCATATCCACTTGACATCCCGACAATCAGTGCCTCCTTCTCGTGATTCTCCACCAGCTTGTTGGAGATATGCCCTAGAGGCAATAATAAATATAGTTATTATTATATCTTTGTGTTTATGATAAATGTTTATATTCATGCTATAATAGTATTAACAAGGAAACATTAATACTTGTGTGAATTGTAAACTTAAATTGAAGTCCCTAGTATAGCCTCTATACTTCACTAGCTTGTTGGTTGATTAAATGATTGTGGTTTCCATATCATGAACATTGAGATGTTATCAACAACAAGATCATATCGTTAGGAGAATGATATGGTGGACATACTCCTATTGATAAGCGTAGCATAAAGATCAAGTCATTTAAATAGTTCAATTGATATATGCTTTCTGATACATAGTAACCTAATTCCTTCGACCATGAGATCATGCATATCACCTTTACCGGATGGATGCTTTGATAACATCAAACACCACACCGTAACTGGGTGGCTATAAAGGTGGCATTAAGTGTTCGGAAAGTATTGGTTGAAACACATGGATCAAGAGTGGGATTTGTCCATCCACATGACGGATAGATATACTCTGGGCCCTCTGGGTGGAATGTCATCCAATTAGCTTGCAAGCATGTGACTTGGTCACAAGGGATCACATATCACGGGAACGAGAAAAGAGTACTTATCAGTAACGAGGTTGAACTAGGTATGCAGAGATACCGACGATCATAACCTCGGATAAGTAACATATCGTGAGACAAAGGGAAATTGGTATCGTATGTAAGTGGTTCATTCGATCGCAAAGTAATCGTAGAAATATGTGGGAGCCATATGAATTTCCAGATTCCTCTATTGGTTATTGTTCGGAGAAGTGTCTCGATCATGTCCGCATAATTCACGAACCGTAGGGAGACACACTTAAGGATTCGACGTTGTTTGAGTAGTTATGGTATTATGAGAAAGAGACCGAATGTTGTTCGGAGTCTCGGATGGGATCCGGGATATCACGAGGTGATCCGGAATGGTCCGGAGAATAAGATTCATATAAGGAAAGTCCCGTTTCGGAGTTCGGGAATGATTCCGGTGTTTTCATCGGGAATGTTCTAGAAGGTTCCGGATTGTCCGGCACTCCGGGGGGGGAGGGTACATGAGTGTGTCATTGAATGATTGCATCATGTACTAAGTGTTCTTGCTGTTCCAAAAACATGAAAGTCAAATTGCCAGTTTGAAAGTCAAACGGCTAAAACAGGAAACTGTGGGAAACAGGAAACTGTGGGAAACAAGCAAGAGGAGTTGGAACCAACTTGGAGGAGGAGTCCCACTCCTCCAAGCCGGCGCCCAGCCCAAGGCCGACTTGGGGAGGGACTCCCCTCCCCTGGCCGCGCCTCCCCACCCATAAAAGGAGGGGCAGGGCTCCCCTCCTAGAACACACAAGTTCCTATCTTCTAGTTGGTTTAGAGCCGTTTTGGTTTAGAGCTTCTAATTGCTTTAGCCAGCGGTTTAGAGCCTTCTAGTTGGTTTAGAGCCTTCTAATTGGTGTGTCTAATTACTACACCACTAATAGCCTCTCTCATAAGCTCCACCATACTTGCACCGGCTTAAGGCGAAGCCCTGCGGGATTTCCCCTCTACTTCCGGTACCACGCCGTTGTGCTGCCGGAATCGCGAGGAGAGTGCTACAACCTCCGCTGCCTGCTGGAACAAGGGAGAGGAAGGTCTTCGTCGAGTACCGAACGTGTGACCGACTGCGGGAGCGCTGCCAGAACGTGGCGCCGGAAGGATCGTCTACACGATCTTGAGATCGGAAAGAGTACGACTACATCACCCACGAGAATCCGCTCTCGTTAAACGCTTTGGAATCTTCGAGGGTAAGTTATACCATCGACTCGTTGCTACAATCTAGTAGATAGATCTTGGCTTGTTTGTTTGTATGCGATAGAAATTTTTTGTTTTCCATGCTACGAACCCCTACAGTGGTATCAGAGCCGTGTCTATATGTAGATCTGTTGCACGAGTAGAACACAATGGTCATTGTGGGCGTTGATGCTTTTATTGTAGATTGCTTTTAGTGTACTTTGCATCTTGCGGTATGTTGGGATGAAGCGGCCCAGGCTAACCTTACATGACATCGTTCATGAGACTTGCTCCACGCTTGACATGCAACTTGTATTGCATAAGTGGCTTTGCGGGTGCCTGTTTCTCCTAGCATAGTTAAGATCCAATTTACAACGGGTAATCAACAATGCTAGTATCAATGTTGTGGTTCTTGTTCGTAAGTTAGAACGACACTTATTGAAAGCCCCAAACCACGTAAAATATGCAAAGAAAGTAGAGGCGTCTAACTTTGTTTTGCAGGGGTGTGTAGTGATGTGATATGGCCATGATTGTGATTATATTTGATGTATGCAATGTTCCTTATTGTAAGTTGGCAACCGGCAGGAGCCATATGGTTGTCTTTAATTTATGTTAAGACCCGCGTGTCTATTCAAAGTAGTTGTAATAGTTGAAGCCGGTGGACGACAACCATGGTGAAGCGTCATTGACCTTGATGCAATGCCGGAGATGATGGAGATCATGTTCGTGTTTGAAGATGGAGATCGGAAGCACAAAGAAGAAAGGCCATATCATATCACATATTATGAATTGCATGTGATGTTAATCCTTTATGCATCTTGTATTGCTTAGTAGACGACGGTAGCATTATAAGATGATCCCTCATGCACATGAATTTCAAATCATAAAGTGTTCGCCCTTAGTTAGCACCGTTGCTAAAGCTTGTTGTTTCGAAGCACCACGTGATGATCGGGTGTGTTAGATTCCGCAAGTGTATACAACGTAAGCAAGCCAGATTTGCTTATGCGGTGGCTAAGGTTTGATCTTGACGAGCCTAGCATGTACAGACATGGTCTCAGGAACACGGATTACCGAAAGGTAAAGCATGAATCATATAGTAGATATGATGAACATGATGATTGTTCGCCATTGAAACTATATCAACTCTCGTGATGATCGGTGTTGATGTAGTGGATTTGGTTCGTGTGATCACTAAAACAATGTGAGGGATGTTGTTTTGAGTGGGAGTTCACCTAGTTTAATTTCATTAATTAATTTGAACTCAATTTGTCATAAACTTAGTCTAAACTATTGCAAATATGTTGTAGATCAATGGCAGCCCCTACCATCAATTTTAATGCGTTCCTAGAGAAAGAAAAGTTGAAAAACAATGGAAGCAACTTCGCGGATTGGTTCCGCAATTTGAGGATTGTCCTCACAGCTGGTAATTTGACCTATGTGCTGGATGCACCGCTGGGTGACCCACCTGCAGCTGATGCTCCCGATGAAGTAAAGAATGTTTACCTCGCTCGGAAGAATCAGTACTCCATAGTTCAGTGTGCTATCTTGTATGGTTTAGAATCGGAGCTTCAGAAAAGGTTTGAAGAGTCAGACCCATATGATATTGTTGAGGATCTCAAATTGATTTTTGAGACTCATGCGGCAATTGAAAGCTATGAGGCTTCTGAAAAATTCTTTAACTGCAAGATGGAAGAGGGCAGCTCCGTCAGTGAGCATGTGCTTAAGATGTCTGGGCACGCAAACAAACTTCAAAGCTTGGGTATAGTGATTCCTAATGCTTTGGGGGTTTACCGCGTCCTCCAGTCATTGCCACCAAGTTACAGGAACTTTGTGATGAACTACAACATGCAGAACATGAACAAAGAGTTGCCAGAACTATTTGCTATGTTAAAATCTGCAGAAGTGGAGATCAAGAAAGAGCACCAAGTGTTGATGGTCAATAAGACCACCAAATTCAAGAAAGGCAAGTCTAAGCAAAAGGGACACTTCAAGAAGGGTGGTAAGAAAGTTGCCACGCCGACGAAGAAAACCAAGGCTGGACCAAAGCCTGAAACTGAGTGCTTTTACTGCAAAGGAGAAGGTCACTGGAAGCGGAATTGCCCAAAGTACTTGGCGGATTTGAAGAACGGCAACATCAAGAAGAAAGGTATATCTGATATACATGTTATTGATGTGTATCTCACTAGTATTCGTAGTAGTGCCTGGGTATTTGATACTGGTTCGGTTGCTCATATTTGTAACTCGAAACAGGTGCTGCAGAATAAACGGAAGCTAGCGAAGAACGAGGTGACGATGCGCGTGGGAAACGGATCAAAGGTTGATGTGATCGCGGTCGGCACGCTACCTCTTCATCTACCATCGGGATTAGTTTTATACTTAAATAATTGTTATTTAGTGCCTGCGTTAAGCATGAACATTATATCAGGATCTTGTTTATTGCGAGACGGTTACTTGTTTAAGTCAGAGAATAATGGTTGTTCGATTTATATGAGTAATATGTTTTACGCACATGCACCTTTGATAGATGGTCTATTCTTATTGAATCTCGATAGTGGAAATACACATATCAACAATATTAAAGCTAAACGTTTGAAATCAAGCGATAATTCGACCTATATGTGGCACTGTCGTCTTGGTCACATTGGAGTGAAGCGTATGAAGAAACTCCATTCCGATGGACTTCTTGAATCACTTGATTTTGAATCACTTGATAGATGCGAAGCATGTCTGATGGGAAAAATGACTAAGACTCCATTTTCTGGTATGATGGAGCGAGCTACGGACTTATTGGAAATTATACATACCGATGTGTGTGGTCCAATGAGTGTAGCATCGCGCGGTGGTTATCGTTATATTCTTACCTTCACGGATGATTTGAGTAGATATGGGTATATCTATTTCATGAAACATAAGTCCGAAACTTTCGAGAAGTTTAAGGAGTTTCAAAGTGAGGTAGAGAATGAACGTAACAAGAAGATTAAATTTCTACGTTCTGATCGTGGAGGTGAATATCTAAGTTACGAGTTTGGCGAGCATTTAAAGAAGTGCGGAATACTTTCACAATTGACACCGCCGGGAACACCACAGCGTAATGGTGTGTCCGAACGTCGTAATCGAACTCTCTTAGATATGGTTCGTTCTATGATGTCACTTACAGATTTACCGCTATCATTTTGGGGTTATGCATTAGAAACAGCCGCATTCACTTTAAATAGGGCACCGTCTAAATCCGTTGAAACGACACCGTATGAATTATGGTTTGAGAAGAAACCTAAATTGTCGTTCCTTAAAGTTTGGGGATGCGAAGCCTATGTAAAGAAGTTACAGCCGGACAAGCTTGAACCCAAAGCGGAAAAATGCGTCTTCATAGGATACCCGAAGGAAACTATTGGGTATACCTTCTATCATAGATCCGAAGGCAAAACATTCGTTGCCAAGAATGGATCCTTTCTAGAGAAGGAATTTCTCTCGAAAGAATTGACTGGAAGGAAAGTAGAACTCGACGAGGTTGTCGAACCTTCTCTCGAAATTGCGAGTAGCGCAGCACCGAAGAAGTTCCTGTGGTGCCTGCACCAATTAGAGAGGAAGCTAATGATGTTGATCATGAAACTTCGGTTGAAGTTGCTACAGAGCCTCGGAGGTCAACGAGAACTCGTACCACTCCAGATTGGTATGATTCCGTTATGAATGTCATGGTGGTGGACAACACCGATGACCCCGAGACATATGAGGAAGCGATGATGAGCCCAGATTCCAATAAATGGCAAGAAGCCATGAAATCCGAGATTGGATCCATGTACGAAAACCAAGTATGGACTTTGGTGGACTTACCGGATGGCCGGAAGGCTGTCGAGAACAAATGGATTTTCAAGAAGAAAACAGATGCTGATGGTAATGTTACCGTCTATAAAGCTCGACTTGTCGCAAAAGGGTTTCGACAAATTCAAGGAGTTGACTACGATGAGACTTTCTCACCGGTAGCGAAGCTAAAGTCTGTGAGGATTATGTTAGCAATCGCTGCATATTATGATTATGAGATATGGCAGATGGATGTCAAAACAGCATTCCTCAATGGAGACATTGATGAAGAGTTGTATATGATGCAACCCAAAGGTTTTGTCGATCCTAAAGATGCTAACAAGGTATGCAAGCTTCAACGGTCCATCTATGGATTGAAGCAAGCATCCCGAAGTTGGAATCAACGTTTTGATAAGGTAATCAAAAGTTTTGGTTTTATACAAACTTATGGAGAAGCTTGTATTTACAAGAAAGTGAGTGGGAGCTCTGTAGCATTCTTAATACTGTATGTGGATGACATATTGTTGATTGGGAATGATGTAGACCTTCTTAATAGTGTCAAGGAATATTTGAATAATAGTTTTTCAATGAAGGATCTTGGCGAAGCAGCTTACATATTAGGCATAAAGATTTATAGAGATAGATCGAAACGCCAAATATCATTGTCACAGAGTACATATTTGGACAAAGTTCTAAAGAAGTTTGGAATGGAAGAAAGCAAGAAAGGGTTCTTGCCCATGTTGCCCAATACGACCTTGAGTAAAACTCAAAGTCCGACATCGGCAGAAGATAGAGAAAGGATGAGTAAAACTCCCTATGCCTCAGCCATAGGATCTCTAATGTATGCCATGCCATGCACTAGACCCGACATCGCATATACTGTTAGTCTAACTAGCAGATATCAAAGTGATCCAGGAGTGGATCATTGGACAGCGGTCAAAAACATCCTTAAGTACTTGAGAAGAACTAAGGATATGGTTCTTTCTTATGGAGGTGATGAACAGCTCGTTGTTAATGGTTACACCGATGCTAGTTGGAACACCGATCCGGATGATTCTAAATCACAATCTGGATACGTATTTATTTTGAATGGTGCAGCAGTTAGCTGGAGGAGTGCAAAGCAAAGCGTTGTGGCGAGATCTTCAACTGAATCGGAATACATGGCTGCTTCGGAGGCTTCACAAGAAGCGATATGGATGAAAGAGTTCATTACAGAGCTGGGTGTGGTTCCTAGTGCGCTGGACCCAATGTCTATCTACTGTGATAACATGGGCGCCATAGCCAATGCGCAAGAACCAAGGTCACACAAGAAGCTGAAGCATATCAAACTGCGTTTTCACGCTATTCGAGAACATATCCAGGATGGGGATATAAAGATTTGCAAAGTACACACAGATCTGAATGTGGCGGATCCGTTGACTAAACCTCTCCCGAGGGCAAAACATGACCAACACCAAACTGCCATGGGTGTTCGGTATATTACCATGTAATCTAGATTAGATGACTCTAGTGCAAGTGGGAGACTGTTGGAGATATGCCCTAGAGGCAATAATAAATATAGTTATTATTATATCTTTGTGTTTATGATAAATGTTTATATTCATGCTATAATAGTATTAACAAGGAAACATTAATACTTGTGTGAATTGTAAACTTAAATTGAAGTCCCTAGTATAGCCTCTATACTTCACTAGCTTGTTGGTTGATTAAATGATTGTGGTTTCCATATCATGAACATTGATATGTTATCAACAACAAGATCATATCGTTAGGAGAATGATATGGTGGACATACTCCTATTGATAAGCTTAGCATAAAGATCAAGTCATTTAAATAGTTCAATTGCTATATGCTTTCTGATACATAGTAACCTAATTCCTTTGACCATGAGATCATGCATATCACCTTTACCGGATGGATGCTTTGATAACATCAAACACCACACCGTAACTGGGTGGCTATAAAGGTGGCATTAAGTGTTCGGAAAGTATTGGTTGAAACACATGGATCAAGAGTGGGATTTGTCCATCCACATGACGGATAGATATACTCTGGGCCCTCTCGGTGGAATGTCATCCAATTAGCTTGCAAGCATGTGACTTGGTCACAAGGGATCACATATCACGGGAACGAGAAAAGAGTACTTATCAGTAACGAGGTTGAACTAGGTATGTAGAGATACCGACGATCATAACCTCGGATAAGTAACATATCGTGAGACAAAGGGAAATTGGTATCGTATGTAAGTGGTTCATTCGATCGCAAAGTAATCGTAGAAATATGTGGGAGCCATATGAATTTCCAGATTCCTCTATTGGTTATTGTTCGGAGAAGTGTCTCGATCATGTCCGCATAATTCACGAACCGTAGGGAGACACACTTAAGGATTCGACGTTGTTTGAGTAGTTATGGTATTATGAGAAAGAGACCGAATGTTGTTCGGAGTCTCGGATGGGATCCGGGATATCACGAGGTGATCCGAAATGGTCCGGAGAATAAGATTCATATAAGGAAAGTCCCGTTTCGGAGTTCGGGAATGATTCCGGTGTTTTCATCGGGAATGTTCTAGAAGGTTCCGGATTGTCCGGCACTCCGGGGGGGGAGGGTACATGAGTGTGTCATTGAATGATTGCATCATGTACTAAGTGTTCTTGCTGTTCCAAAAACATGAAAGTCAAATTGCCAGTTTGAAAGTCAAACGGCTAAAACAAGAAGCTGTGGGAAACAGGAAACTGTGGGAAACAAGCAAGAGGAGTTGGAACCAACTTGGAGGAGGAGTCCCACTCCTCCAAGCCGGCGCCCAGCCCAAGGCCGACTTGGGGAGGGACTCCCCTCCCCTGGCCGCGCCTCCCCACCCATAAAAGGAGGGGCAGGGCTCCCCTCCTAGAACACACAAGTTCCTATCTTCTAGTTGGTTTAGAGCCGTTTTGGTTTAGAGCTTCTAATTGCTTTAGCCAGCGGTTTAGAGCCTTCTAGTTGGTTTAGAGCCTTCTAATTGGTGTGTCTAATTACTAGACCACTAATAGCCTCTCTCATAAGCTCCACCATACTCGCACCGGCTTAAGGCGAAGCCCTGCGGGATTTCCCCTCTACTTCCGGTACCACGCCGTTGTGCTGCCGGAATCGCGAGGAGAGTGCTACAACCTCCGCTGCCTGCTGGAACAAGGGAGAGGAAGGTCTTCGTCGAGTACCGAACGTGTGACCGACTGCGGGAGCGCTGCCGGAACGTGGCGCCGGAAGGATCGTCTACACGATCTTGAGATCGGAAAGAGTACGACTACATCACCCACGAGAATCCGCTCTCGTTAAACGCTTTGGAATCTTCGAGGGTAAGTTATACCATCGACTCGTTGCTACAATCTAGTAGATAGATCTTGGCTTGTTTGTTTGTATGCGATAGAAATTTTTTGTTTTCCATGCTACGAACCCCTACACAGCTACTACCACATCCAAGGCCACCACAAGATTTCCAGCTGCACCTCCACCGTCATCCAATGCTCCTGCTCGTAATGCATCTTCTATGGCCTCCACGGGTAAAACAAAGGATATACAATGCCGCAAGTGCTGGGGTTTTGGTCATATTGAGAGACAGTGCACAACACAACGTGTTATGATGGTGCGTGATGATGGTCAATATGATTCAGCGAGTGACTTTGATGAAGATACATTAGCCCTTATTTCTGCTCGAGATGGAGACAATTGTGATTCTGATGAAGAGACAGAGGTAATGGGAGCTGAAGCTGCTGATCAATATAAGAGCTTAATTACACAACGTGTGTTGAGTGTGCAATTGAGCAAATCTGAGCAAGATCAACGCCACAACATGTTCCAAACACGTGGTGTTGTCAAGGAAAGAGCTATAAGGATAATCATTGATGAACGGAGTTGTAATAATCTAGCTAGTGTTGACATGGTAGATAAGCTTGCACTTCCAACAAGACAACGCACACATTCATATTACATCCAATGGTTTGAGAGTTCTCGTAATATCAAGGTAACACGAACGGTACGCGTGCATTTTACTATTGGTACATATTCTTTTTTGTTGATTGTGATATTGTACCTATGAAAGCTTGTTCTTTGTTACTTGGTAGACCATGGCAATTTGATAGAGAATCTGTTCATAATGGCAAAAATAATCACTATTCTCTTATGCATGATGGAAAGAAAATTGGTCTAAAACCTATGACTCCCGAACAGATTTTAAAAGATGATCTTGCTAGAGCTAGTAGAGCTAAAACTGAGGAGAAAAATAAAAGTGAGAATCAGATTGTTGCTGCAGATTTTGTACCACCAAAGAACACTAAATCTGATTCTAAACATGCTACTGAAATTCGTTTGAAGAGTCCATGTATGCTTGTAAATAAAATTGATATTGCTGAACTAGATGTAAACAATACTCAATGTTATGCAATTATCTGCAAAGAGGTTTTGTTTTCATTTGAGGATATGCCTCCTTCTTTGCCACCCGCTATTGCTAACCTTTTGCAGGAATATGAGGATGTCTTTTCCGCTGAGCTGCCACCAGGACTACCTCCTATTAGAGGAATTGAGCACCAAATTGATCTAATTCCTGGTGCTACGTTGCCCAACCGTGCGCCATATAGAATCAATCCAGAGGAGACAAAGGAGATACAACGCCAAATTCAGGAACTACTCGACAGAGATCATATTCGTGAGTCCCTTAGCCCCTGTGTTGTTCCTATTATTTTGGTATCTAAGAAAGATGGTTCTTCACGTATGTGTACTGATTGTAGAGCTATCAATAATATTACTATTCGATATCGTCATCCTATTCCACATTTGGATGACATGCTTGATGAATTGAGTGTCTCTACCATGTTTTCTAAAGTTGATTTGCGTAGTGGTTACCACCAGATTCGTATGAAATTGGGAGATGAATGGAAAACAACATTTAAAACTAAGTTCGGTTTGTATGAGTGGTTAGTGATGCCGTTTGGTTTAACTAATGCACCCAGCACTTTCATGAGATTAATGAACGAAGTTTTATGTGCTTTCATTGGACGTTTTGTGGTAGTCTACTTTGATGATATTCTGATTTATAGTAAATCTTTAGAGGATCATTTGGACCATTTACATGTTGTTTTCAATGCTTTACGTGATGCACGTTTGTTTGGTAATCTTGAGAAGTGCACCTTTTGCACAAATCGAGTTGCGTTTCTTGGCTATGTTGTTATATCACAGGGTATTGAAGTGGATCCAGCCAAGATTGAAGCTATTGAGAATTGGCCGCAACCCAAGACGGTCACACAAGTGAGGTATTTTCTTGGCCTCGCTGGTTTTTATAGGCGCTTTGTCAAAGACTTTGGATCAATTGTCGCGCCGCTGAATGAACTTACCAAGAAGGATGTGCCCTTTGTTTGGGGCGATGCACAACAACAGGCCTTCGTCATATTGAAAGATAAGCTAACACATGCTCCCTTACTCCAACTTCCTGATTTTACTAAGACTTTTGAGCTTTAATGTGATGCTAGTGGAATTGGTTTGGGAGGTGTATTATTACAAGAGGGAAAACCTGTTGCATATTTTAGTGAGAAATTGAGTGGGGCTAGTCTCAACTATTCTACTTATGATAAAGAATTATATCCGTTGATTCGGACATTAGAAACTTGGCAACATTATCTATGGCCTAAAGAATTTGTTATACATTCTGATTATGAATCTTTGAAGCATATTCGTAGTCAAGATAAGTTGAATCGTCGTCATGCAAAGTGGGTTGAATTTATTGAGTCTTTTCCTTATGTTATCAAACACAAAAAGGGTAAATATAATATTATTGCTGATGCTTTGTCGCGCCGTTATACTTTGTTATCTCAACTTGACTTCAAAATATTTGGATTAGAAACTATTAAGGAACACTATGTGCATGATGCTGAATTTAGAGATGTGTTGCAGAATTGTAGAGATGGTAGAACATGGAACAAGTTCGTCTTCAATGATGGTTTTGTGTTCCGTTCTAACAAACTATGCATTCCAGATAGTTTTGTTCGTCTTTTGTTGTTACAGGAGGAGGATTGATGGGACACTTTGGTGTCAAGAAAACGGAGGATGTTCTTGCTGCACACTTCTTTTGGCCACATATGCGTCGAGATGTTGAGAGATTTGTGGCACGCTGCACTACTTGTCAAAAAGCTAAGTCTCGCCTTAATCCACATAGTTTATATATGCCTCTTCCTGTTCCTAGTGTTCCTTGGGAGGATATTTCTATGAACTTTGTTTTGGGATTGTCACGTACACAGAAGGGGAGGGATAGTATTTTTGTTGTTGTGGATCGGTTTTCTAAGATGGTACACTTTATTCCTTGTCATAAAACGGATGCTGCTGCGCATATTGCTGATTTGTTCTTTCGTGAAATTGTTCGTTTACATGGTGTGCCAAATACTATTGTTTCTGATCGTGATACTAAATTTCTTAGTCACTTTTGGAGATGTTTATGGGCTAAGTTGGGGACTAAATTGCTGTTTAGTACTACATGTCATCCCCAAACTGATGGACAAACTGAAGTAGTAAACAGAACTTTGTCTACTATGTTGCGGGCTATTTTAAAGAAGAACTTAAAATTGTGGGAAGAGTGTTTACCTCATATAGAATTTGCTTATAATCGTTCGCTGCATTCTACCACAAAGATGTGCCCGTTTGAGATCGTGTATGGTTTTGTTCCTCGTGCACCTATTGATTTATTGCCTTTACCTTCTTCGGTGCAAAATAATTTGAATGCTACACAACGCGCTGAAATGATATTAAACTTGCATAAGACTACTAAAGATAACATAGAACACATGAATGCTAAGTATAAACTTGCTAGGGATAAAGGGAGAAAGCATGTTGTGTTTGATGTTGGAGATATTGTTTGGTTACATTTGCGTAAAGATCGTTTTCCTGATTTACGCAAGTCTAAGTTAATGCCGCGTGCTGCTGGTCCCTTTAAGGTGTTAGAGAAAATAAACAACAATGCATATAAACTTGAGTTGCCTGCAGACTTTGGTACGGTTAGTCCTACGTTTAACATTGCAGATTTGAAGCCTTACTTTGGTGAGGAAGATGAGATTGCGTCGAGGACGACTTCAATTCAAGAAGGGGAGCATGATGTGGACATCCCATCTATTGATACAACCGTTGTACCTACAGCTACACACATACAAGGACCTATCACAAGATCTCGTACCAAACAACTTAACTATCGGGTACTTTAGTTTCTTGGAACTATTCCTCACATACATGAGAATATGATGCTGCCTAAATCAGATGTGTTTCTTACTCTTAGGAATGATGGACCAAGCATGGATAAGAGGGACAAGCATTGGAGCATGGCCATGCATGGAGATGGCAGCAAGCATGTGATGATTCAAGAGAAGGCCACGGATGAAGATTTCAGAACTTTGAGGCCACCATAATGAAGAAAGAAGGCTTGGAAGAAATATTCAAGATTAGTACTTTACAAATTCGTCCATAGCTTAATATGGTGCTGGGACACCTTTATTTTGGGCTAGGCCCATGTAATTTTCGCAGGATTTCTAATAGCCACTTTTTAGATTCCGTATTTGAGGGGAAAATGACTTCTAGGGTTGGATTCGGCCACCACTTCTATGGCTGGCCGAAACCCCACCTTTTCCTCCTTAAATACTTCCCGTAGCCGTCACCATAGACTCGGATTTTGTTTAGACATTAAGTTAGCCATCATAGCAACTTCGCTAAGGCTCGAGCGTCGCAGAGGCCTCTTGTACTTCGCACCTATACAGGATCCCAACTTTTCAATAAAGCTTTCATCTTAATCCGCAATATCTTGATTGCAATATTAGTTCTTACTTGTTCTCGATTTCAGGTAGGAATTAAGACCCTCGTTGGTCAGGCTGATCATGTTCCCGCAGGATCGGTAACCTCCAGGAGATTGGCCTAGCGATTGCATTGGCGCTCGTGCTCGCACGTGTAGTCGGATCTTCAAGCCCGAACTCCACCAAATCGACTATCACCATCTCATCGAAAGATCGAACACCTTTGCCCTATCACCATCCCTTTGGGGGTCCAATTCCCTGGTCTCTTTGCCATCTCTTCCGTGCCCTCGGCGCTCGTGGCCGAGGCCTTTCGCGAGGGCCGCTGGAACATCTTGTTCCGTCGGTTCCTTAGCGAGGCAGAAGCGACGGCCTTCCAGCATCTTCTCGGCTAGCTTCCGGTGTCCTTGCCTGAGGGCCCGGACGCGGCCAGGTGGCAGCTCCACCCCTCTGGGAGTTCTCGGTGAGTTCGGCCTACCGCGCCTTGTTCCAGGGCCCGGAGTTGAGCTGGACTCCTCCCCTGTGGAAGGCTCCCGTCCCGCTTAGTATTCGCATCTTCATTTGGCAACTCTTGCGGGACCGGCTCCCCTCGGGGATTGAGGTGGCCAAGCGGAATGGCCCGAGTGATGGTCTGTGTCCCCTATGTGGGACGCCGGAATCCTGTGCACATATTATGTTCTCTTGTTCGGCGGCTCGGGCACTGTGGTGCTTTGTCCGAGAGGCGCTGGGACCTGTCTGGCAGGCGCAGAAGCTCGGGGAGTTCCTGTAAACCCAGGCAAACCGGTCCGGAGGGGGGCGCCGCCTCTTCTGACTGGTATTTGCGGCCCTCTCGTGGACCCTGTGGAATGTGCGTAACAAGATGGTGATTGAGAAGGTCTACCCCTCCCGTGTGACTGACCCTGTTTTCTCCTTTCTTGCTTTCCTCCAGCAGTGGGCTCCCCTGGTGCGCCAGCGTGACAGACCGGTCTTTGACGACACTCTTCGGGTCCTGAGGGCGGAGGCGCTTGTTGGAGATATGCCCTAGAGGCAATAATAAATGTAGTTATTATTATATCTTTGTGTTTATGATAAATGTTTACATTCATGCTATAATAGTATTAACAAGGAAACATTAATACTTGTGTGATTTGTAAACTTAATTTGAAGTCCCTAGTATAGCCTCTATACTTCACTAGCTTGTTGGTTGATAAATGATTGTGGTTTCCCTATCATGAACATTGAGATGTTATCAACAACAAGATCATATCATTAGGAGAATGATATGGTGGACATACTCCTATAGATAAGCGTAGCATAAAGATCAAGTCATTTCAATAGTTCAATTGCTATATGCTTTCCGATACATAGTAACCTAATTCCTTCGACCATGAGATCATGCATATCGCCTTTACCGGATGGATGCTTTGATGACATCAAACACCACACCGTAACTGGGTGGCTATAAAGGTGGCATTGAGTGTTCGGAAAGTATTGGTTGAGACACATGGATCAAGAGTGGGATTTGTCCATCCATATGACGGATAGACATTCTCTGGGCCCTCTCGGTGAAATGTCATCCAATTAGCTTGCAAGCATGTGACTGGCTCACAAGGGATCACATATCACGGGAACGAGAAAAGAGTACTTATCAGTAACGAGGTTGAACTAGGTATGCAGAGATACCGACGATCATAACCTCGGATAAGTAACATATCGTGAGACAAAGGGAAATTGGTATCGTATGTAAGTGGTTCATTCGATCGCAAAGTAATCGTAGAAGTATGTGGGAGCCATATGAATTTCCAGATTCCTCTATTGGTTATTGTTCGGAGAAGTGTCTCGATCATGTCCGCATAATTCACGAACCGTAGGGAGACACACTTAAGGATTCGACGTTGTTTTGAGTAGTTATGGTATTATGAGAAAGAGACCGAATGTTGTTCGGAGTCTCGGATGGGATCCGGGATATCACGAGGTGATCCGGAATGGTCTGGAGAATAAGATTCATATAAGGAAAGTCCCGTTTCGGAGTTCGGAAATGATTCCGGTGAATGTTCTAGAAGGTTCCGAAATGTACGGCACTCCGGGAGGGGGGAGGGGTACATGAATGTGTCATTACATATTGGAATGATTGCATCATGTACTAAGTGTTCTTGCTGTTCCAAATAAAGGATTAAACTGAATCCTAAAACAGAAAAGTCAAATGTCCAGTTTGAAAGTCAAACGGCTAAAACAAGAAACTGTGGGAAACAAGCAAGAGGAGTTGGGAACCGACTTGGGGGAGGAGTCTCCTCCCCAAGCCGGCGCGCCAACCAAGGCCGACTTGGGGAGGGACTCCCCTCCCCTTGGCCGCACCCTCCACCCATAAAAGGAGGGGCAGGGCCTCCTCCTCTAGACACACAAGTTCCTATCCTCTAATCTCCGGTTTAGAGCCGTTTTGGTTTAGAGCTTCTAATTGCCCTAGACTTCGGTTTAGAGCCTTCTAATTGGTGTGTCTAATCCCTAGACCACTAATAGCCCTCTCTCATACTCCACCATACTCGCTCCGGCTTAAGGCGAAGCCCTGCGGGATCTCCCCTCTACTTCCGGTACCACGCCGTTGTGCTGCCGGAATCACGAGGAGAGTGCTACAACCTCCGCTGCCTGCTGGAACAAGGGAGAGGAAGGTCTTCGTCGAGTACTGAACGTGTGACCGACTGCGGGAGCGCTGCCGGAACGCAGCGCCGGAAGGATCGTCTACACGATCTTGAGATCGGGAAGAGTACGACTACATCACCCACGAGAATCCGCTCTTGTTAAACACTTTGGAATCTTCGAGGGTAAGTTATTCCATCGACTCGTTGCTACAATCTAGTAGATAGATCTTGGCTTGTTTGTTTGTATGCGATAGAAATTTTTTGTTTTCCATGCTACGAACCCCTACAGTGGTATCAGAGCCGTGTCTATATGTAGATCTGTTGCACGAGTAGAACACAATGGTCATTGTGGGCGTTGATGCTTTTATTGTCGATTACTTCTTGTGTACTTTGCCTCTTGCGGTATGTTGGGATGAAGCGGCCCGGGCTAACCTTACATGACATCGTTCATGAGACTTGCTCCACGCTTGACATGCAACTTGTATTGCATAAGTGGCTTTGCGGGTGCCTGTTTCTCCTAGCATAGTTAAGATCCAATTTACAACGGGTGATCAACAATGCTAGTATCAATGTTGTGGTTCTTGTTCGTAAGTTAGAACGACACTTATTGAAAGCCCCAAACCACGTAAAATATGCAAAGAAAGTAGAGGCGTCTAACTTTGTTTTGCAGGGGTGTGCAGTGATGTGATATGGCCATGATTGTGATTATATTTGATGTATGCAATGTTCCTTATTGTAAGTTGGCAACCGGCAGGAGCCATATGGTTGTCTTTAATTTATGTTAAGACCCGCGTGTCTATTAAAAGTAGTTGTAATAGTTGAAGCCGGTGGACGACAACCATGGAGAAGCGTCATTGACCTTGATGCAATGCCGGTGATGATGGAGATCATGTTCGTGCTTGAAGATGGAGATCGGAAGCACAAAGAAGAAAGGCCATATCATATCACATATATATTGAATTGCATGTGATGTTAATCCTTTATGCATCTTGTATTGCTTAGTAGACGACGATAGCATTATAAGATGATCCCTCATGCACATCAATTTCAAGTCATAAAGTGTTCACCCTTAGTTAGCACCGTTGCTAAAGCTTGTTGTTTCGAAGCACCATGTGATGATCGGGTGTGTTAGATTCTGCAAGTGTATACAACGTGAGCAAGCCAGATTTGCTCATGCGGAAACTAAGGTTTGATCTTGACGAGCCTAGAATGTACAGACATGGTCTCGGAACACGGATCACCGAAAGGTAAAGCATGAATCATATAGTAGATATGATGAACATGTCGATTGTTCGCCATTGAAACTATGTCGACTCTCGTGATGATCGGTGTTGATATGGTGGATTTGGTTCGTGTGATCACTAAAACAATGTGAGGGATATTGTTTTGAGTGGGAGTTCACTTAGTTTAATTTCATTATTAATTTGAACTCAATTTGTCATAAACTTAGTCTAAACTATTGCAAATATGTTGTAGATCAATGGCAGCCCCTACCATCAATTTTAATGCGTTCCTAGAGAAAGAAAAGTTGAAAAACAATGGAAGCAACTTCGCGGATTGGTTCCGCAATTTGAGGATTGTCCTCACAGCTGGTAATTTGACCTATGTGCTGGATGCACCGCTGGGTGACCCACCTGCAGATGATGCTCCCGATGAAGTAAAGAATGTTTACCTCGCTCGGAAGAATTAGTACTCCATAGTTCAGTGTGCTATCTTGTATTGTTTGGAATCGGAGCTTTAGAAAAGGTTTGAGGATTCAGACCCATATGATATTGTCAGGATCTCAAATTGATTTTTGAGACTCATGCGGCAATTGAAAGCTATGAGGCTTCTGAAAAGTTCTTTAACTGCAAGATGGAAGAGGGCAGCTCCGTCAGTGAGCATGTGCTTAAGATGTCTGGGCACGCAAACAAACTTCAAAGCTTGGGTATAGTGATTCCTAATGCTTTGGGGATTTACCGTGTCCTCCAATCACTACCACCAAGTTACAAGAACTTTGTGATGAACTACAACATGCAGAACATGAACAAGACGTTGCCAGAACTCTTTGCCATGTTGAAATCTGCAGAAGTGGAGATCAAGAAAGAGCACCAAGTGTTGTTGGTCAATAAGACCACCAAATTCAAGAAAGGCAAGTCTAAGCAAAAGGGACACTTCAAGAAGGGTGGTAAGAAAGTTACCACACCGGCGAAGAAGACCAAGGCTGGACCTAAGCCTGATACTGAGTGCTTTTACTGCAAGGGAGAAGGTCACTGGAAGCGGAATTGCCCAAAGTACTTGGCGGATTTGAAGAACGGCAACATCAAGAAGAAAGGTATATCTGATATACATGTTATTAATGTGTATCTCACTAGTACTCGTAGTAGTGCCTGGGTATTTGATACTGGTTCGGTTGCTCATATTTGTAACTCGAAACAGGTGCTGCAGAATAAACGGAAGCTAGCGAAGAACGAGGTGACGATGCGCGTGGGAAACGGATCAAAGGTTGATGTGATCGCGGTCGGCACGCTACCCCTTCATCTACCACCGGGATTAGTTTTATACTTAAATAATTGTTATTTGGTGCCTGCGTTGAGCATGAACATTATATCGGGATCTTGTTTATTGCGAGACGGTTACTTATTTAAGTCCGAGAATAATGGTTGTTCGATTTATATGAGTAATATGTTTTACGCACATGCACCTTTGATAGATGGTCTATTCTTATTGAATCTCGATAGTGGAAATACACATATCAACAACATTGAGGCTAAACGTTTGAAATCAAGCGATAATTCGACCTATATGTGGCACTGTCGTCTTGGTCACATTGGAGTGAAGCGTATGAAGAAACTCCATTCCGATGGACTTCTTGAATCACTTGATTTTGAATCACTTGAAAGATGCGAAGCATGTCTGATGGGAAAAATGACTAAGACTCCATTTTCTGGGATGATGGAGCGAGCTACGGACTTATTGGAAATCATGCATACCGATGTGTGTGGTCCAATAAGTGTAGCATCACGCGGTGGTTATCGTTATGTTCTTACCTTCACGGATGACTTGAGTAGATATGGGTATATCTATTTCATGAAACATAAGTCCGAAACTTTCGAGAAGTTTAAGGAGTTTCAAAGTGAGGTAGAGAATCAACGTAACAAGAAGATTAAATTTCTACGTTCTGCTTGTGGAGGTGAATATCTAAGTTACGAGTTTGGCGAGCATTTGAAGAAATGCGGAATACTTTCACAATTGACCCCGCCGGGAACACCACAGCGTAATGGTGTGTCCGAACGTCGTAATCGAACTCTCTTAGATATGGTTCGTTCTATGATGTCACTTACAAATTTACCGCTATCATTTTGGGGTTATGCATTAGAAACAGCCGCATTCACTTTAAATAGGGCACCGTCTAAATCCGTTGAAACGACACCGTATGAATTATGGTTTGGGAAGAAACCTAAATTGTCGTTCCTTAAAGTTTGGGGATGCGAAGCCTAAGTAAAGAAGTTACAACCGGACAAGCTAGAACCCAAAGCGGAAAAATGCGTCTTCATAGGATACCCAAAGGAAACTATTGGGTATACCTTCTATCATAGATCCGAAGGCAAAACCTTCGTTGCCAAGAATGGATCCTTTCTAGAGAAGGAATTTCTCTCGAAAGAAGTGACTGGAAGGAAAGTAGAACTCGACGAGGTTGTCGAACCTTCTCTCGAAATTGCGAGTAGCGTAGCACCGGAAGAAGTTCCTGTGGTGCCTGCACCAATAAGAGAGGGATCTAATGATGGTGATCATGAAACTTCGGTTGAAGTTGCTACAGAGCCTCGGAGGTCAACGAGAACTCGTACCACTCCAGATTGGTATGATCCCGTTATGAGTGTCATGTTGGTGGACAACACCGATGACCCCGAGACATATGAGGAAGCGATGATGAGCCCAGATTCCAATAAATGGCAAGAAGCCATGAAATCCGAGATTGGATCCATGTACAAAACCAAGTATGGACTTTGGTGGACTTACCGGATGGCCGAAAGGCTGTCGAGAACAAATGGATTTTCAAGAAGAAAACAGATGCTGATGGTAATGTTACTGTCTATAAAGCTCGACTTGTCGCAAAAGGGTTTCGACAAATTCAAGGAGTTGACTACGATGAGACTTTCTCACCGGTAGCGAAGCTAAAGTCTGTGAGGATTATGTTAGCAATCGCTGCATATTATGATTATGAGATATGGCAGATGGATGTCAAAACAGCATTCCTCAATGGAGATATTGATGAAGAGTTGTATATGATGCAACCCAAAGGTTTTGTCGATCCTAAAGATGCTAACAAGGTATGCAAACTTCAACGGTCCATCTATGGATTGAATCAAGCATCCCGAAGTTGGAATCAATGTTTTGATAAGGTAATCAAAAGTTTTGGTTTTATACAAACTTATGGAGAAGCTTGTATTTACAAGAAATTGAGTGGGAGCTCTGTAGCATTCTTAATACTATATGTGGATGACATATTGTTGATTGGGAATGATGTAGACCTTCTTAATAGTGTCAAAGAATATTTGAATAATAGTTTTTCAATAAAGGATCTTGGCGAAGCAGCTTACATATTAGGCATAAAGATTTACAGAGATAGATCGAAACGCCAAATATCATTGTCACAGAGTACATATTTGGACAAAGTTCTAAAGAGGTTTGGAATGGAAGAAAGCAAGAAAGGGTTCTTGCCCATGTTGCCCAATACGATCTTGAGTAAAACTCAAAGTCCGACATCGGCAGAAGATAGAGAAAGGATGAGTAAAACTCCCTATGCATCAGCCATAGGATCTCTAATGTATGCCATGCTATGTACTAGACCCGACATCGCATATGCTGTTAGTTTAACTAGCAGATATCAAAGTGATCCAGGAGTGGATCATTGGACAGCGGTCAAAAACATCCTTAAGTACTTGAGAAGAACTAAGGATATGGTTCTTTCTTATGAAGGTGATGAACAGCTCGTTGTTAATGGTTACACCGATGCTAGTTGGAACACCGATCCGGATGATTCTAAATCACAATCTGGATACGTATTTATTTTGAATGGTGCAGCAGTTGGCTGGAGGAGTGCAAAGCAAAGCGTTGTGGCGAGATCTTCAACTGAATCGGAATACATGGCTGCTTCGGAGGCTTCACAAGAAGCGATATGGATGAAAGAGTTCATTACAGAGCTGGGTGTGGTTCCTAGTGCGCTGGACCCAATGTCTATCTACTGTGATAACATGGGCGCCATAGCCAATGCACAAGAACCAAGGTCACACAAGAAGCTGAAGCATATCAAGCTACGTTTTCACGCTATTCGAGAACATATCCAGGATGGGGATATAAATATTTGCAAAGTACACACAGATCTGAATGTGGCGGATCCGTTGACTAAACCTCTCCCGAGGGCAAAACATGACCAACACCAAACGGCCATGGGTGTTCGGTATATTACCATGTAATCTAGATTAGATGACTCTAGTGCAAGTGGGAGACTGTTGGAGATATGCCCTAGAGGCAATAATAAATGTAGTTATTATTATATCTTTGTGTTTATGATAAATGTTTACATTCATGCTATAATAGTATTAACAAGGAAACATTAATACTTGTGTGATTTGTAAACTTAATTTGAAGTCCCTAGTATAGCCTCTATACTTCACTAGCTTGTTGGTTGATAAATGATTGTGGTTTCCCTATCATGAACATTGAGATGTTATCAACAACAAGATCATATCATTAGGAGAATGATATGGTGGACATACTCCTATAGATCAGCGTAGCATAAAGATCAAGTCATTTCAATAGTTCAATTGCTATATGCTTTCTGATACATAGTAACCTAATTCCTTCGACCATGAGATCATGCATATCGCCTTTACCGGATGGATGCTTTGATGACATCAAACACCACACCGTAACTGGGTGGCTATAAAGGTGGCATTGAGTGTTCGGAAAGTATTGGTTGAGACACATGGATCAAGAGTGGGATTTGTCCATCCATATGACGGATAGATATTCTCTAGGCCCTCTCGGTGAAATGTCATCCAATTAGCTTGCAAGCATGTGACTGGCTCACAAGGGATCACATATCACGGGAACGAGAAAAGAGTACTTATCAGTAACGAGGTTGAACTAGGTATGCAGAGATACCGACGATCATAACCTCGGATAAGTAACATATCGTGAGACAAAGGGAAATTGGTATCGTATGTAAGTGGTTCATTCGATCGCAAAGTAATCGTAGAAGTATGTGGGAGCCATATGAATTTCCAGATTCCTCTATTGGTTATTGTTCGGAGAAGTGTCTCGATCATGTCCGCATAATTCACGAACCGTAGGGAGACACACTTAAGGATTCGACGTTGTTTTGAGTAGTTATGGTATTATGAGAAAGAGACCGAATGTTGTTCGGAGTCTCGGATGGGATCCGGGATATCACGAGGTGATCCGGAATGGTCTGGAGAATAAGATTCATATAAGGAAAGTCCCGTTTCGGAGTTCGGAAATGATTCCGGTGAATGTTCTATAAGGTTCCGGAATGTCCGGCACTCCGGGAGGGGGGAGGGGTACATGAATGTGTCATTACATATTGGAATGATTGCATCATGTACTAAGTGTTCTTGGTGTTCCAAATAAAGGATTAAATTGAATCCTAAAACAGAAAAGTCAAATGTCCAGTTTGAAAGTCAAACGGCTAAAACAAGAAACTGTGGGAAACAAGCAAGAGGAGTTGGGAACCGACTTGGGGGAGGAGTCTCCTCCCCAAGCCGGCGTGCCAACCAAGGACGACTTGGGGAGGGACTCCCCTCCCCTTGGCCGCACCCTCCACCCATAAAAGGAGGGGCAGGGCCTCCTCCTCTAGACACACAAGTTCCTATCCTCTAATCTCCGGTTTAGAGCCGTTTTGGTTTAGAGCTTCTAATTGCCCTAGACTTCGGTTTAGAGCCTTCTAATTGGTGTGTCTAATCCCTAGACCACTAATAGCCCTCTCTCATACTCCACCATACTCGCTCCGGCTTAAGGCGAAGCCCTGCGGGATCTCCCCTCTACTTCCGGAATCACGAGGAGAGTGCTACAACCTCCACTGCCTGCTGGAACAAGGGAGAGGAAGGTCTTCGTCGAGTACCGAACGTGTGACCGACTGCGGGAGCGCTGCCGGAACGCAGCGCCGGAAGGATCGTCTACACGATCTTGAGATCGGGAAGAGTACGACTACATCACCCACGAGAATCCGCTCTCGTTAAACACTTTGGAATCTTCGAGGGTAAGTTATTCCATCGACTCGTTGCTACAATCTAGTAGATAGATCTTGGCTTGTTTGTTTGTATGCGATAGAAATTTTTTATTTTCCATGCTACGAACCCCTACAGCGCTCCCCCTCTCGGCTCCTGCTTCGTCGTCCTCGTCGGTGGCCTGAGTAGCCTGGTCGTAGCAGCGCTGTGTTTTTTCATTTTGTCTTGGGCATTCATGTGCTGTGGCCCCAGCGGTTGTCGTACCCTTTTCTTTTCGTTTTGGCCTCGGCCGTCGTGGATGTTGTATGAACCTTGGTTGTGGACGTTGCTTTATCTATAAAGCGGGATGAAAGCATTGAGAGAGAGCAGCATATACAGAATTTAAGCTTGCAGTCCATGCTCACTGGGATGAACAGCGGCGTGGGCCTATGAAAATACTACAAGGCTAGACGATATAATTGTACTCTATATTACAAAATAATACTCCCTCCGATTTATATTAATGTTCTTAATTTTATCTAGACTAGATGAGTACCCGTGCGTTGCCACGGCTTTTGAGTTTGATTATTTTTGCAGGTGTAAATATAGTAATGGAATTTTCTTAAACATTGCACAATAGTTCTTGCTCACCGCCAACATCCCCTTGTGGCCTATGTCGCTGGGTTATGCCGGAGTTACGGGTATATCTTATTCTTATCCTGCACAACGCCATAGCCACCATAACGTTGATGTCGGTTGATCTACCTCTAACTTTAGGAACCCTTCAATAGCGTCGAGCGCAGGTCCGAGGTCACCACACCCTCCCACCGTAGTACGACAAGCAGAGGAGGTAGGGACCCGTCGATTCCAGTCATAGACGACGAGAAGCAGGCAGATGGTGGCGGCTAGGGTGGAAACCCTAGACCGGCACCTATATTTCATTGCAGGAGGAGACTGCTCACTATCAACTAATCTTTTCAATTAACCTCACTCGGTCACTCTTCAGTTAATATATATGATACTCCATTCGTTTCAAAATAAGTGTCAGTTTTTTCAACTAAAAGATAGTTATTTTGGAACGGAGAGAGTAATATTAACTGATCAATCAAACTATAATATTCTAGTTACTACCATACTTATGTTTCATTAATGCGCTTCTTTGACCACTTAACATGTATGTACATCATTGCCCCGTTGAACCCGTATGTACTTCCTTGGCTATTGACCACTTCAGAAACAGTGCTACACATAGAGAAAGTATATCAAATGATGGATCGAGTGCACCTTTATGTGAATTTTCTCCATGAGCAAGATCAGGTTAGCGGCTACAGTTTTACACATGCAGTTATCGAACTATGAAGGTCGCAATTAACTCCGCCCCTGTCGGCTGTTCGCTGCCACCCGTCTTCCCTCTTGCTCCCTCTCTACTGGCTTGGCTCGATGTGGTGGGAAGGAGACTACCGTGCCATCTGGAACTCTCCACCTGAGCTGACCAGTGTGATCATTCAGCTCTTCTCGCCCACGATTGGATGCAAACGTGAGTTCCTGGACATGCGGCAGCCGTCACACGATTATGCGGTTTTAAACCTCTGGAATGTTGTCTACAGCGAAAATAATATTTGTAAATACAATTTTATACTAACCCGTAGTACAATGAACTATCGTAGTCTTCTTTCCCTGACCTCGCCCTCGGTTTCTGGATCTTACGGTGCACGAGTAGACAGCCGCATCTTTTCCATGTGTTCCTTGATCTCTACAAGCACCTCTTCTATCCATGGCAAGCACCGGAATCGCCAGCATAATCACAAGCGATAGCGAACTCGCGAAGAAAAGGGATTAGGAAGAGGCCGGGTCGGCCATGGTGGCAACAACAACACCATACACGACCACCTGATGCTGTAACCATCTGCCTAGGCCGGAGCTCAACTTCCAGGAGTTCCCCACCGTCCGCCTCATTGCTGCCATGGCCATTCTCATCCTTGATTAGCCAGCTCAATTTTTGTCCATCCAGCAAATGAACTAATTAAGAAAGTGAACAACAAGAAGAGGAGAAAAATTGATGTTCGCTTCATGCCAATAAAACAACATGTATCCCCGAGAGCCATGCCATGAGATCAACAGATGTTTGGTTCAGATTAAAATCAGAACCCAAATGCCCTTAAGAAAGACAGTTCTCCGTGAGCAAACTATGCACTCAACCAGAAGTGTATGATCACCAATACAGGCCCATCATGCTATACATTGAGCATAAAGAAATTCAGACACCAAATCAACACTGACAAACCTTACTACTGCGTGCTGTATTAGACCATTCTGACGAGCATTAACAGTGTCCAGATTTGACAGCGTTATTTCCCTGCCTTCCAACTTTCCAAGACATCTGCGACATGAGCGCCATCGCTGAGTGCGTGAACATCAACACCTGAGACATATGATGTTTCAGCATCACTTCCCGTTCACGGCCTCACTTGTAGAAACCCCAGTTCACTTGCTGATTGAACAAACTTATTTGAGTTTTGACACATTATATGGTATGGTCCCAATCCCGTGTTCATTGCTTCAAAAGAACTTTGTTTGAAGAATATTTCACCGAGGATTGTTGACAATCTTGTCAGGGTTATATTGAGATGTACGTAATGACCCAAAGATTCAGGACAATTGCTGGTAGGCATTAACACAAACAGGTAAGAGACACACACACTACTCCACAATGTACAGCCGGAGATTTCAATCCATCCTGCATGAAGCTAGAGCGCAGCCCGCCTTTTTCCTGCTCGCTGGTGTGTACACCATGGGCCAGTCGATGGTGTCACTCGCATCTCGCCGACCGGGAGGCCGTCGTCGATGGGCTCTAGCTCAGGGACATGGAGGAGCGCTTCTTTCAAGCCAGGTTCCCATCGACATGCGAGGCCCCTCTTGTCCTCCCTCGCGCCGTACCTAGAGCAGCCGCTCCCTCTGATGTCCTGCCTCGCCTCCCTCCCACCTCTGTTGCTGGCCTGCAGCTGCTTACCTGCCTGGCACCTGCCCACATGGACACAACGGCGGAGTTCAGCAGCGGATATGGTGAATCGACCGAATTTGATGCAGCAGCGCTGCAATCCCGGCCAGAACTGGCGGCGCGGTGGCGCTGCAATCCCAGCAGGCAGCGGCGGCTCTCTAGTTCAGCCAGCAGAAGCTGCGCTGTTGGGAAATTGACGAACCGTTTTTTCTGGAGTGGCATTGGGGGCAATTGCCTTTAGCGGAAGGGCAAAACCTAAAAAGAAAAAGGTGAACGGAAAAATCTGAAGACGAACCTAAGGGGTGGCCCGATCTTTCACGAATCTCCACGGAGAACGAGGGGGAAAGCGGTGGACGGGGGAAGAAGGGATGAAAACCACGAACACACGCACACAAATCACGATACACGCCTATAACTCACGCCGGTGGCAACCGGTCCAACATAATCTCTAGGATCGGTGTTGGGCGAAGCTCTCTCTCCACAACCAACAACGGGGGCGAGATGCTTGGTGAGATCTTGACGACTTGTGGGCGAGAAACCGAGAACCCAAGGCCTTGTACAACTTGAACGCACTAGGCAAGATCCAAGAGGAGGGTGGATAATAGGGTGCCCCTTGGTAGGAGCATGAGACCAATAGATTGAAAGATCCTCAAAGGGGTGTCCTTAATCTATTATTATCCAAGTCTAGGGTTTACATATGAGGGGTGGGGCTTTATATAGGCCAGCCACCTAAACAGGTGTAGTTCTGGAATAAAACTGAAAGTTTGGACGAAATTGGGGGTTACATGGGCCAGGCCCAAAAGGCTTTAACATGCCTGGCGACGATCAGTCCGGAGACTCCGGTCTGGACCGAAGACTCCGGTCAATCTTCGGACCCGTCTCCAGAGGGGGCTTCTGGCTGTCCTGGGCTTGGGTCTCCGGTCTGGACCAGAGGAAGGTCCGGAGACTCCGGTGTAGGAGACCGGAGACTCCGGTCTACACCGGAGACTCCGGTGTGCCGAGCTCCAGCATCTTCTTCTCTTGGTCCTGCTTCCTTGGTGGCTTGGTGTGGTGGTGTTGCTTCATATCTGAGGATACACAACGTAGATGCATGAAGTAGCAAGCCATCCAAAGGTAGACCAAAATCACATGAGGAAAGGAGCGAGTTAACCTTGGCTTGTAGGAGCTTGGTTCGGGCGCGAGTCATTGGTCCAGTTGGGGGACTATGTGTTGTAGATGGAGGTGCGTCCGTAGGACGGGCTGCATCAGCTCCCCCCCTTGGGAAAGAGTCGTCCTCGACTCTTCAACCTTCTTAACTTCATCTTCGCCATGGTAGGGTGAGAGGTCCTTGACATTGAATGTCGGGCTCACAAGATACTTGGATGTTGGGATATCGATGATGTAGGCGTTGTTGTTGATCCTCTTTAGTACCTTGAACGGTCCATCACCTCTTGGCTTGAGTTTGGAGTCGCGTTCCTTGGGGAAGCGGTCTTTACTCAAGTGTATCCATACAAGGTCGCCTTCTTTGAAGATCATCTCTTTCTTGTTCTTGTTTAGCCTTGATGCTTAGCGAAGGACTTGTTTCTCGATCGTAGCTCTTGTGTCTTCATGGAGTTTCTTCATTGTTTGGGCACGCTTGACCACGTCCATATTGGCACGTTCATGAAGCGGAAGTGGGAGGATATCGAGCGCGGTGAGAGGCTCGAAACCATAGACGATCATGAATGGGCTCCTCATGGTGGTGGAGTGCTTGGTGCGGTTGTAGGCGAACTCGGCGTGTGGAATACATTCCTCCCAGTCTTTAAGGTTCTTCTTGATCAACACCCGTAGAAGTGTTCCAAGACTTCGATTGACGACCTCGGTTTGTCCATCGGTTTGAGGATGCGAGGCGGACGAGAAGAGGAGCTTGATGCCGAGCTTGGCCATGAGAGTCTTCCAGAAGTAGCTCATGAATTTGACGTCGCGGTCGGAGACGATTGTTCTTGGTACACCGTGTAGCCGAATTATTTCCCTGAAAAACAAATTTGCGACATGTGAAGCATCATCGGTCTTATGGCACGGAATGAAGTGTGCCATTTTGGAAAAGTGATCCACTATCACAAATATAGAATCATGTCCATGTTTAGATCTAGGCATGCCTAACACAAAGTCCATGCTAATGTCCGACCAAGGTGCATGAGGAATAGGCAATGGCATATAGAGACCAAAGGGATTAGACTTAGACTTAGCTTGGATACATGTAGAGCATCGTTGGACGTGGCGCTCCACGTCGCGCTTCATCTTAGGCCAAAAGTAGTGAGTGGATAGCATGTCGTATGTCTTGTCATGGCCAAAGTGACCCATAAGGCCTCCACCATGGGACTCTTGAAGAAGCAAAATTTGGAGAGACGACTTCGGAATGCAAAGCTTGTTTTGTTTGAAGAGAAAACCCTTATGCAAATAGAAATCATCAATCCCTTTGTCTATTGAACATCTTGCAAAAATTGGTCCAAAGAAAGGGTCGGACGCATACAAAGATTTGATGTCATCAAGACCCAAGAAATTTACTTCGAGTCGTGTAAGAAGGTTTGTGTTTTTGCGAGACAAGGCGTCCGCTACCACATTTTCTTTGCCCTTCTTGTACTTGACAATGTAAGGAAAAGATTCCATAAACTCAACCCATTTGGCGTGCCTTTTACTCAAATTGTCTTGGCCCTTAAGATATTTCAACGACTCGTGGTAGGAATGGATGATAAATTCTTTGGGCCAAAGGTAGTGTTGCCACACTTGAAGGACACGAACCAAGGCAAAAAGCTCTTTGTCATAAATTGGATAGTTAAGGCGTGCGCCATCGAGTTTCTCGCTATGGTATGCAATAGGACGCCCATTTTGCATAAGGACGCCTCCAATGCCAATTCCACTAGCTTCATATTCAATATCAAAGGTTTTTGTGAAATCCGGTAATGCAAGAAGTGGTGCTTCGGTGAGTCTCTTTTTTAGCTCATCAAAAGCCTTTTGTTGTGCTTTTCCCCAAACGAATGTGACATTTTTCTTGGTCAATTCGTTGAGGGGGCAAGCAATGGTAGAAAAGTCTTTCACAAAGCGACGGTAAAAGCCAGCCAACCCATGAAAACTACGAAGTTCACTAACATTGGTGGGTATGGGCCAATCTCGTATGTCCTTAACTTTTGAGACATCAACTTCAATGCCATTAGAAGACACAACAAAACCAAGGAAAATCAGTTTGTCTTTTGCAAAAGTGCACTTTGGAAGATTAGCATAAAGCTTTTCATGACGAAGGATTTGAAGGACCTCCTTAACATGAGTAACATGCTCCTCTAGTGACTTGCTATAGACAAGGATGTCATCAAAATAAACAACGACACTCTTCCCAATGAGAGATCTCAAAATATGGTTCATGAGGTGCATGAAGGTAGATGGGGCATTGGATAAGCCAAAAGGCATAACCAACCATTCATAGAGACCAAGCTTGGTCTTGAAGGCGGTTTTCCACTCATCACCTTCGGCCATGTGAATTTGATGGTAACCACTACGAAGATCAATTTTCGAAAATATAGTGGCTCCACATAAATCATCAAGCGTGTCATCAAGACGCGGTATAGGATGTCGATAACGCACGGTGATAGCATTGATTGGACGGCAGTCCATGCATAACCGCAATGTATCATCCGTTTTTGGAACTAGAATCACGGGAACCGCGCTTGGGCTAGTGCTTACTTGGATCAAACCTTTGGAGACGAGTTGGTTGATTTGTCGTTCTATCTCCTTCGTCTCCTCCGGGTTCGCGCGATACGCGGCGCGGTTTGGAAGTGGGGCGCCGGGTATGAGGTCAATGCGGTGCTCGATTCCACGAAGAGGGGGTAGTCCATGAGGAAGCTCTTCGGGGAATACATCTTGGAATTCCTGTAAAATAGCCATTAAATAAGGAGGAACATATGTCAAGTCATTAGTTCCTTGCACTAGTCCCTTGCATACAAGGACATAGTGCAAGATGGATGGGTTGTTCCGCACTTCTCTCATCTCACTTTTGGTGGCAAGAAGAACACTCTTAGTTTTTCCACTCGAGTTTGGCTTGTGGCACTCACTCACTATAGTGTGGTTCTCTCGCTCACCACTCTTCTCACAAGATGTTTTTGTGTATTGCGCCCTCGCTAAAGACTTTGCATTGTCCGCAATTATTTGGCTAGGAGTCATTGGTTGCAACACACAAGTTTTGTCAAGCCATTTGAAGGTATAAGTGTTTGAGTGACCATTATGCAAAGCACGCTTATCAAATTGCCACGGCCTTCCTAGCAACATATGGCAAACCGTCATTGGGACCACGTCACATTCCACCGTGTCCTTGTAGGGTCCAATTGAGAACGTTACCGAGACGGTGTGCTTGATCTTGACGGATCCTTGGTCACTTAGCCATTGTATATGATAGGGGTGTTTATGCGGATGGAGGGTGAGGTTGAGCTTCTCACACAATTCCGTTCTTGCGAGATTGTGGCAACTTCCTCCATCGATGACAACTTTGATGGACTTCCCATTGATACCGGCACGAGTTTGGAAGATGTTTGATCGTTGGTCTTCATTCTCATTGGCTTGAGTAGTTAAGACCCTTGTGACCACAAGAGATGGACTTGCGTCATGCTCACACATGAGTAGCTCTTGGTCCTCTTCCAAATGTTGCCTTGCCATGGCTTCCTTGACCCTTGCATCAAACTCATCTTCACTCAAGTATTCTTCATCGCCGTTGTCATGGATGAACAAAACTTTCTTGTTCCCACATGCGGCCGACTTGTGTCCTTTGCCTCCACACTTGTAGCACTCACCATTGAATGGTTGTTCATCTCTTGTGTACTTGCCACTTGGGGGCGGTTTTCCTTGAGGAAGTGTTGGCTTGAAGGGAAGCTTGGTGGTATTTGAGGAGCTTCCACTTGGTGTTGTCGGAGTAGTGGTTGGGGCTTGCTTGTATGTGAAGTATGTCTTTGGCTTATTGTACTTGATGTCCTCTTGCACTTGACGCTCGGCCTTTGATGCGATGTGCACAAGCTCAAACATGTTGTTGTACTTTTGGAACTCGGTGATGCGCTTGATTGGATGGTTCAAGCCATTGAGGAAACCTGCTCTTCAATGTTGGCACGGATCATGTTGAGCTCCATTTGCTTGAAGTACTCTTCCACGGTCTTTGTGCCTTGACTAAGCGTTTGAAGCTTGTTGAAAAGGTCACGCGTGTAGTGCGAAGGAACAAAGCGGGATCTCATATGAGCCTTCATATCTTGCCAAGTTGAGATTGGGGTTTCTTATTTTGATTCACGAGCGAGTTGGACTTGTTCCCACCAAAGGTTGGAATATTCATCAAACTCGAGGGATGCCATGGCCATCATCTTCTCATTGCTAAAATTGTGCATGCGGAAGATCTTGTCAACCTTGAGTTCCCATGAGAGGTATTCTTCGGGATCATTGGAACCGGTGAACTTGGGCATGGTGAACTTGAGCTTGCCGAAAGTTTCTTCCTCATTGCGGTGCCGGTTGCGACGGTTGCCATGATTGTGGCGGCCATCTTCATTATCCGAGCTCTCATGTCTTGCTTGTTGATGGTGGCGTTGCTCTTGCGGTTGTTGAGGTGCCGCGTTTGGTGGTGGAACTTGGTTTGGACGACGAGCTTGGGGAGCTTGCTCGTGTTGTTGGCGCGGTTGAGGACGAGGAGGAGGTTGTTGGTCCTCACGGCGAGCTTGGGGAGCTTGCTCTTGTTCTTGTCATGGTTGATGCCGAGGAGCATTATCTTGTGCCATGTGGCGAGGAGGACATCGAGCCGCATGCGCAAGGGGCTGCTCTCTTTCTTCTTGATGTGGAGGAGGCTCGTCGTGAAGATCATGTTGACGACGTTGACGTTCATGTCGAGGAGGACGCCTTGGTGGATCTTCGAGTGCTTCACGCCGCCGGCGAACTTGTTCTTCCACTTCGGATGCTTCACTTGTTGTGGAAAGAACATGTCGATGGCGATGGGATTGGTGGTCCATGTGAGGTTGTTCTTGTTGAAGCACAAGTGCCCTTTGTTGTGGCCGGTCCACTTCACGTCTTGGAGGTCTTGCGGAGAGGTCACCATCATAGCTTGACGTTGCGGCATGTCGCGGAGATGGTACCGCTTGAGAAGAGCTCATGGATTGAAGGACGGGTCCATCCCGGTGCCTTGAAGCGTGACGGCGAGGTGCACTTGATTCACTTGAGGAGTGCCGTGATGATCTTGAGTCTCGCGAGCGTGGCCTTGCCAACCCATCAATGAGGCGTTGAAGCTTCTCATCCGTTGAGGCGAGGGCACGACCAAGAGCTTCATTCTGATGACCGAGGTTGTGTTGCATGGCATGCATTTGGCCTCGGACTTCCTCGAAGCGGTTGTCGATGTTCTTGAACTCCACTCGGGCTTCGCTAAATTGTTCATCTTGGCGCCGCTCAAAGGCTTCACAACGGTAGTTGAATTCTCCTCGAACCTTCCAATGGTCC
Source organism: Avena sativa (assembly GCA_916181665.1). Classification (NCBI taxonomy): domain Eukaryota; kingdom Viridiplantae; phylum Streptophyta; class Magnoliopsida; order Poales; family Poaceae; genus Avena; species Avena sativa. The sequence continues at coordinate 259,393,311 of OV702284.1, read as the reverse complement.
CATCTTGTCATGTATTGATTGTCGTCCTCCGGAGGTGGTGGTGGTGGTTGGGACGGCTCGCCATTCCTGTCCATGATGCAAAGCCGACAAGGGTTGTATATGGAGAGTAAAGGTGCGTAGAGTTAGTCTTTTACCTCACCTTGGAGATTATATCAAACCAATTGCCACACTAAGGAGCGAACAACATGCAAAGTGAAATGGTAAAGAAACTCACACCCAAAGGAGCTACAACTCTCAAAAGATTTTGGTGGATGGGTAGGATTGTGGGAAAACCAAAGAACCAACCGAACGCAAAGGATAGTCAAAAGTGGAGAAAATCCAACAACTCAAGTCAAAAGGAAATGGTCAACTCAAAAGGTGACAAGAACCTACGACTACACACACGCGTGGAGAAAAATAGGGTTAGCACGACTATGAAAGTGAGCACGAAATGGCCTAACGAAGACTACGCTCGGGTGTCGTGCCAACGCAAGGAGAGACCACAACTCGTTTGCCAAAAGAGGGTAAGCAACGGATTTGTGCACTTGCCTTGGCGCGCTTCTTCCTCTCTCTTTTGCTTACAAGCTTGATGCTCTCTTTGTATTGGGAGACTATGTATCTTTCTATTTTTTCTTTTTCTTTTTCTCTTTTTTTTTTATTCTTTTTCTTTTTCTCCCTTGCTATGCTACTATGTTAACTTTTGTATTTGCCCTCACACTCTCACTTCCAATGGCAAATGCACAATGCTTAGACAAACACAAAATGAGTTGCTCTCATAGGATAGGTACACACAAAGGAAGATATGGCTACAAGGGTTGACACAAGTTATACCTTAGTTGATGGTGATGATCTTGTGTCGATGGAGCGGGGAAGAGTTTGGGGTCCGTGGTGTCGAAGAGCGCGGCGATGTTGCGGAAGCTATCTGTTAGTTGGTGACACGCACACGGAACACAAACAACAAGTGGACAGACTAGCCAATGCAAAAAAGAGGAAAAATGGGCAAAACTGGCGTCCAGGGCCGGAGACTCCGGTCTTGGGCCGGAGACTCCGGTGTAGACCGGAGACTCCGGTGCACAGGGCCGGAGACTCCGGTGTGGGAGGTCTGCTCGTGTTCTTGAGCGGAAATCCACGCCTAGAGTCCTCAAATCCGCGAAAATTTGGCCAAAATTGGGCTGGGAAACGCAGGAAAAAGCTGAACCAACACCTTAGACAAGATTTGGTCGGATCAAAACCACCAATAACACTCCAAAACGACAGATCGATCCAAAGGCAAATTGGGGCTGTTTTTTGGGAAATTTTCGAATTTATGGTGGATAGAAGAAAAATTGGGGGGAAATTCGTGATCAACCTTGCTCTTGATACCAAGATGTTATGGGGTAACCCCTTGGGGTGGCCCGATCTTTCACGAATCTCCACGGAGAACGAGGGGGAAAGCGGTGGACAGGGGAAGAAGGGATGAAAACCACGAACACACGCACACAAATCACGATACACGCCTATAACTCACGCCGGTGGCAAACGGTCCAACATAATCTCTAGGATCGGTGTTGGGCGAAGCTCTCTCTCCATAACCAACAACGGGGGCGAGATGCTTGGTGAGATCTTGACGACTTGGGGGCGAGAAACCGAGAACCCAAGGCCTCTCATGTCCTGCCTCGCCTCCCTCCCACCTTTGTTGCTGGCCTGCAGCTGCTTACCTGCCCGGCACCTGCCCACATGGACACAACGGCGGAGGTCAGCAGCGGATATGGTGAATCGACCGAATTTGATGCAGCAACCGAATTTGATGCAGCAGCGCTGCAATCCCGGCCAGAACTGGCGGCACGGTGGCGCTGCAATCCTAGCAGGCAGCGGCGGTGCTCTAGTTCAGCCAGCAGAAGCTGCGCTGTTGGAAAATTGACGAACCGTTTTTTCTGGAGTGGCATTGGGGGCAATTGCCTTGTTAGCGGAAGGGCAAAACCGGAAAAAAAGGTGAACGGAAAAATCTGAGGACGAACCTACCTGAGAAGAAATTAGTAGATAGATAGATTTGTATGTATCTAAATAAATATTTAAATTAGATTTATATCTAAATAAAGTTGAGAACACTAATATGGACAGGAGATAGTACCGGTAGAAGCAACTATCATCCTTTTTGCTAAGAAAAACCTAGAAATATCTTTGTGTTACAGAGACGACAGTCATATTCCCTTGGAAAAGGTCTTGTTGAACAACCGGATATATTGTATGGCAGTGCATATCAACCACAAACCGACTGGTCACAGGTTTATGAAAAAAAAAACATCTTGGTTACATAAATATCATGCATTTCAAGTTCGACAGGCACAAGATATGTAGACAGCAGTCTTAAGACAATGAAAATGAACTAGCGCATCACCAACCATGCCCCACCATGAAAGGTACATTGACATGGACTGCTATGGGCATAGTTGTACGAATCTACAAAGCACCACTTCGCCTGCTGCTATGTACAAGATGTTTGTAGGCTACGAGCATGCATGAGAAGAAACTTATCATTCTATCAATTTGGTTTAACTTTCTTGGTAACTTCCGATTGATCATGAGATACAACCTGCAAACCGTAGATAGAAAAGCAGATATCAATACTTGGACGAAAAAATACATGGATGGACCTAACGTCCCTCCAACCAGCCGCCTAGGCTTGCCGGCGGTGCAAATCTTACATTTTTATAGTGATTTTTATCTGAAAAAATACATCTTAAACTCGTCTGTCCAGGCTTCCAAAAGTTTTTAGGTTCTTCACTGAATATGTAGACTGTAAAAGAGATGTTATGGTAAACATATATAATACATGTGCAAGCAACACAACGCATCATGCAGCATGCATGTACTGTATATACTCAGCAAGCTTGCATAAGAAAAGAAAAGGAATCTGCCAGGAAAAATATATTTATGAAGTTTCCCCCTAAGAAAAGCAAACAATTTGTGAAGTTTAGTACTACATCATTATGGATGCGAAACTGTTATGGATGGTATGGTCGACAGTCGTAGCGGAAATGTAGTGTACATACACCCGACCAAACGGTCACAATTATTCTCCGGTATCTTTGTTTTTGTTTGAAAACTGGATACTCCAGTACCTGTCGTAAGGACGTTGCGTTTAAAGAACGCGGGTGTGTGGATGAGAGACGTCAGCATGTGCCTGTTGTAGAGTTGCACAACAGGCGTGTTGCCGGCCGGCTAACAAGAATAACGTAACCTATTCCTACTATACTATACTGTTTTGATAACTCTTTTAGGTCCCATATCTTACTCCCTCTATATTCTAAAAAAGAATATCACGGGTTTTTCTAGATTATTATAGATCTCTCTCTATATATATATATATATATTAAAATACGTCTAAATATATAGCTAGCTAAATTTACGACCTGACAGAGGGAGTACATGTCGGCGCCGTCGGCTTGTGATCATATCCCTTGCCGCGCGGGAGGAAAAAAGAAAGATATGGTCAGGGCGACCAACCTGCAGCTCGATTCATCCATTCACCGGGCGTCGTCATTTGGCGTCGCGGACTGCAGGTCGGGAGGAGGGTCCGCGGCGGTTGGACTCGACCGCGCTGTCCGGGAGGGGCCGATCCAGCGGGAGCTGGCCGCGTCCACCGGCCGGCGGTTGTTCGCGGCGGCTGTTCCTGCGCGACGCTTGCCGCTCGTTGCTGACGCCTAGGAGGACCTCCTGGACGAAGGAGAGCTCGACGCCGTCGAGGAACGCCGCGTGACGCTCTTCTGTCCACCCCTCGCTGCGCGCGAGCACGGCGAGGTGATCGTCCATCCGGTGTACTCTAGGCTTTTCTCGACGACGGGCGCCGGCGAATGTTATATGAGGTCGCACCACCCACCCCCGGCCGGAGAAAAATATCTAGCGAGCGGACAAAGCTCGCCCTGGCAGGAGTACTAGCTAGCACTCTACTATATTTAAAGGCCACGTCAAAGTGCATCAGCAGCATGGCGGTACCAGACTGGCGGGCCACCAGGAACGCGACGTGCGGCGTGTCCCCATGTACCGCCGAGGCCTTATCTTCGGAAGATATTTTCGGCTGCGAGAGTGAGAGATGCGGCTATGCAAGTCCTTTGGAGCAAAAGTGCGGCACACTTTTTAGACGAGAGTTTCGCGCTTTTCCTTCACGGCGTATGCTGTGTCAAAGGTCCGCAAAAAATATCTTGTATCCGACCCCTCCTTGCCTCGCAGAGTCGCAGCCCATGTTGTGCCATGAACTCGTATTCGTCTCTTTCCGGTTAACTGCTAACCAGCGAGCGATCAAACAACAGGGCGCAGCAGATCGATCTCGCCTTGCTGTGCATCTGGCTGCCCGAATGAACGAAACCTCCTCAAAATAGGCTTTTACCCACCATATTAATATAGCCAACCATATGCTACAACAGCCCGGCTAACGGCACAGGCAAAATCAAACGGAAAAGGAAAGAAAGAAAGAATTCATTCATTTATGTTTTTATTGGACGGGACAACAGAAAATGACATGTCGCGTTTCTCCTCTCTGTCCCACCTCCCGTCCCCGGGGTCGCCTCCGGCCACGGGATTATCGCGTGACGGTTGCCAACGATGCTGCCACCGTGGATGTGCTGGCCCCTACGGGTGAGGTGGTGGTGGGGAGTGAGGTTCCTCGAGCATCTGGTGTTGGGTGTGGTGCTTTAGTTCGACCTGAAGCTGTGAATTGACCTAAATCATCAGACAGAGGCCAGCGGGGGATTGAAGCCTGTGATCATGTTCCTCCATGGCCGGGAGATAGGGTGGAGTTTCCTCTGCTTCCTTGCTCTGGTTCTAGGCGGGTAGCAAATAATTTGGTTCATGCGCCCCCACCTGTCAGCGACCGCTCGATTTGTTCTCGATTGAGCTCTGGATTGGTTACATCTGGCGTTTGCTCCACCTTTGGATCTTCTAGGGAGAGACCCACCAATCTAGGTTTTGGCGTTCGGGGTGGGGAAACTGAAGACGAAGCTGTGGAGCATTTTTTTTGGGCAGCTCTGGGCTATCCCTTCCTCCCCTCCCCGCCGCCACCCTCCTATGAGTGAGGGTTTGTCTCTGATTTGCTGGATTCGAAAGGAGCTTGTTGATTCGACCAGTTTCATGCTTGCTGATTGCTTCGTGGCGTCGATATATGATTGTTTTCGACGAATTCCCAAGGTAATTCCTATTTCGGTTAAGTATTTTGGAGGTCGTCCATCGTTTGCAGAGGTTCTGCGTCAAGTTTCGGTGGCGGGTGGCAATTTGGGTTGTGGTCGTGGACGAGGACAAACTAAACATCCTCCATCTGTCCTACCCGGGGCTCCTGGCCCTACGGTGGCGGTTCCTCAAGCTCCAAGGCCGCAAGGACCTCGCCCCGTTCAGCGCATTCAAAATTTTAGAGTAGACCTCAATTCTATCAGAATCAGTTTAATCGGCCCCAATTTGTTTCGATCCCGCTACAACAACAACCTCAGCAATCGAGGTTTCAGTAGGGGCCTGTGCAGCATACTACTAGTCAGAGTTATACTGGTCAGTTTCTTCAACAACAAAGTACCCTTTCACAATATTAAGGGCAAATGCAGGTGGTGGATAATGGTCAGGATGCTGTTTCTTCACAACCACCTCCTGCCTCACCTTTGTCGGTTGAGCACGTTATGGAATCTCGCTACTTTAAGATGGTTTCTTTCAATTGCGGTGATCCTGGTCATTTTGTGGGGAATTGTATCAAACCTAAAGCCTATTTCATTTGTGGTTGTTCTGATCATCCTGTTCATTTGTATCCAAGTTGGTTTTCTGTGCATCCATGTGCTGCTTATTTTGAAGTGCTAATAGTGGGCTTGGTTTTTATCACATTGATGCTCCTTTGGAGGCTGAAACTAAATGTATCAATATCCAGAATTATGCTACTGTGAATGTCAAGGAAGGTGAAATTAGTGTGCAAGGATTGGAGAAGAATTTGAATGCAATCTTCTACAAACATAAAAAGTGGCCATGGAAGATTAGGGAGCTTGATGAAAAGAATTTCCTAGTCAAGTTTCCTCCATGGAAGAGTGTGTCTGAGCTTATAGATTTCCCAGCTTTTGAGCTTGAGTATGAGGGAGTTACTGTGAAGATTGTTGAGTGGGATGGGGACTGTAAGACTTTGGATAAATTACGAGTTATCTAGATTCAAGTCAAAGGTCCGCCTCCAAAAAAATGTTCTTGGAAAACCTTTGCTCAAGTAGCTTCCAATGTGGGGATCCTTATGGATGTAGATTGGAGCTCCTTTTTCAAGAGTTTCTATGCTGACATAAGGTTGCAGGTATCATGTAGAGATCCAGTTAAGATTCCCAAGGAAAGGATTATGGAGATTGAACAAAAAATGTACCTATTAAAAATTAATGTGGAAGGAGTGGAGCAGATGGCTGATGAAGATGATGATGGTGAGGATCCTGGTGAAGAAGATATTAAGGATAGTGGCTTTGATGGTTTGGAGGATGTGGATGATGGAAACTAAAAATAATTAAGCTTCAAGTGTGAGGTTTGGGTCTATTGCTTCCCCTACTCCTGGGCATAGGATTGTCTCTACTGTGGCTGACTGTTGGGAAGATATGGAGATTGATGATGAGAGGCTGTTCTTTCAACCGTGTGATTTGTAGGGTTCGTTGCATGGAAAACAAAACATTTCTACCGCAAGAACAAACAAAACCAAGATCCAATCTATTGAAAACCCAAGATCTAATCTACGAGATAGATGCAACGAGATAGGAGAGAACTAACCCTCGTTGATCCAAAGAGTTAACGAGATCGGATCTTGTGGTTGATGTAGTCGATCACTTGCCTATCTCAAGATCGCGATGACAATCCTTTCGGCGCCGCGTTCCGGCAGCGCTTCCGCACTCGGTCACACGTACGGAGTCAATGAAGACATTCCTCTCCCTGTTCCAGCAGGCAGCGGAGGTAGTAGATCCCCATAGAATCCCAGCAGCACAATGGCGTGGTGGTGGGGGTGGAGGAGGAGAGAATCCTGCAGGGCTTCGCCTAAGCCGAAGCAGTAGGAAGGAGGAGGAGGAGGGTGGCGGCTAGGGTTAGGAGAGAGGGCAAGGGGTGCGCCCTCCCTCCAATATTTATATATAGAGGGGGTGCGTCTAGGGCTGCCTCTTTGGCCCTCCCCTCCTAGGGCCAGCGCAAACAGGGAGAGGGGGGAGACTTACCCCCCAAGTTTCCCCTTTCCTTTTTAGGGTTTTGCCCTAAACCCTTTGGGGCTGGCCGGTTGGGCCTCTAGGGCTTGGTGCGGCTGGCCCATGAGCCCCCGCAGCATCCCTTCGACCCATGTGGCCCCTCCCGGGGTGGTGGGTCCACTGGTGGCCCCTCTAGAACATTCTAGAAGCTCCGGTCAAAATGCCGGAAACTTTTCTGAACCCCGGAAGATAACTTCCTTTATATGAATCTTATTCTCCGGACCATTCTGGATCTCCTCGTGATGTCCTGGATCCAATCTAAGACTCTGAACAACATTCAGTCTCTAACTCATATTCCATATATACTTAAACAACATCGAACCTTAAGTGTGTCACCCTTGGTTCGTGAACTATGCTGACATGATTGAGACACCTCTCCTATGAATAACCAATAGCGGGACCTAGAGATCCATAATGGCTCCCACATATTCAACGATGAATTTGTGATTGAATGAGCCATTAACATACGATACTGATCCCCTTTGTCGCGTGATACTTTACTTATCTGAGGTTCGATCGTCGGTATCTCCATATCTAGTTCAACCTCGTTACCGATAATTAATCTTTACTCGTTCCGTGATATGACATCCCTTGTGACATAGTCACATGCTTGCAAGCCAATTGGATGACATTCCACCGAGAGGGCCCAGAGTGTATCTATCCGTCATTTGGATGGACTAATCTCACTCTTGATCCATGTGCTTCAACACATACTTTCATAATACCCAATGCCACCTTTATAACCACCAAGTTACGGAAGTGACGTTTGATGTCATCAAAGCACTCATCCGGTGATGGCGATTAACATGATCTCATGGTAGAAGGATTAGGTTACTATGTATTTGAAAGCTTGTAGCAAAACAAACTTAATGACTTGATCTTATGCTATGCTTACTATGGGTGTGTGTCCATGACATCATTCTCCTAATGATATGATCTTGTTATTAATAACATCCAATGTCCATGATCATCTATTAATCAACAAGCAAGTTTAACAAGAGGCTTACTAGGGACTCTTCTATGTTTACAAAACACATAAGTATTAATGTTTCCTGTTAATATAGTTATAGCATGGGATGTAAACATTTATCATAAACACAAAGATATAATAATAACCACTTTATTATTGCCTCTTGGGCATATATCCAACAGTCTCCCACTTGCACTAAAGTCAATAATCTAGATTACATGGTAATGTACCTAACACCCATGGTGTTCTGGTGTTGGTCATGTTTTGCTCTAGGGAGAGGTTTATTCAACGTATCTGCCACATTTAGATCTGTGTGTACTTTGCAAATATTTATGTCACCATATTGGACATACTCGTGAATCGAATGAAAACGTAGCTTGATGTGCTTTAGCTTCTTGTGTGACCTTGGCTCCTGTGCACCCATGTTTTCACAATAGATGGACACCGGGTCCAACGCACTAGGAACCACACCAAGCTCAGTAACAAACTCCTTCATCCATATCGCTTCTTGTGAAGCCTCTGAAGCATCTATGTATTATGATTCAGTTGAAGATTTTGCCACAACGCTTTGCTTGGCACTCCTCCAGCTCACAGCTGTGCCATTAAAAATAAATACGTATCCAGACTGTGACTTAGAGTCATCCACATCGGTGTTCCAACTAGCATTGGTGTAACTGTTACAACAAGCTCTTCATCACCTCCATAAGAAAGAACCATATCCTTAGTCCTCTTCAGGTACTTTAGGATATTTTTGACTGCTGTCTAGTGTTCCACTCCTGGATCACTTTGATATCTGTTGGTCAAACTAACAACATGTGCGATATACGGTCTTGTACACATCATGGCATACATGATAGAACCTATGGCCAAGACATAGGGGATTTTACTCATCCTCTCTCTATCTTCTGTCGTAGCTGGACTTTGGTTCTTACTCAAGGTCTTACCTGGCAACATGAGCAAGAACCCTTTCTTGCTTTCTTCCATTCTAAACCTCTTTAGAACCTTGTCCAAGTATGTACTCTGTGAAAGTTCTATTAAGCGTCTTGATCTATCTCTATAAATCTTGATGCCTAAGATGTATGCTGCTTCGCCAAGATCCTTCATTGAAAAACTATTATTCAAATAGCATTTGACACTTTCAAGAAGTTCTATATCATTCCCAATCAACAATATGTCATCCACATATAGTACTAGGAATGATACAGAGCTCCCACTCACTTTCTTGTAAATACAAGCTTCTCCAAAAGTTTGTATAAATCCAAAGTTTTTGATCACCTTATCAAAACGTGATTCCAGCTTTGGGATGCTGGCTTTAGTCCATAAATGGAGTGCTGAAGTTTGCATACCTTTGGGTTGTACCATATACAACTCTTCCTCAATATCACCATTAAGGAACGTTGTTTTGACATCCATCTGACAAATCTCATAATCAAAAAAATGTAGCGATTGCTAACAAAATCCTTAGACTTTAGCTTCGCTATCGGTGAGAAAGTCTCATCATGGTCAACTCCTTGAATTTGTTGGAACCCTTTCGCGACAAGTCGACCTTTATAGACAGTAACATTACCATCAGTGTCTGTTTTCTTTTTAAAGATCCATTTGTTCTCGACATCCTTGTGGCCATCAGGTAAGTCCACCAAAGTCCACACTTGGTTTTCGTACATGGATCCAATTTCAGATTTAGTGGATTCTTGCCATTTGTTGGAATCTGAGCTCATCATTGCTTCCTCATACATCACAGGGTCGTCGGTGTTATCCACCAACATGACATTCAAGACAGGGCCATACCAATCAGGAGTGGTACGAACCCTCGTCGACCTGCGAGGTTCAGTAGCAACTTCGTTTGAAGTTTCATGATCACCATCATTAGCTTCCTCTCTTATTGGTGCAGGCGACACAGGAACATCTTCCGATGATGCGCTACTCTCAAATCCGAGAGAAGGTTCAACAACCTCGTCGAGTTCTACTTTCTTTTGGGTCACCTCTTTCGAGAGAAACTCCTTCTCAAGAAAGGATCCATTCTTGGCAACAAAAACTTTGCCTTCGGATCTATGATAGAAGGTATTACCCAATTGTTTCTTTAGGGTATCCTATGAAGACACATTTTTCTGCTTTGGGTTCAAGCTTGTCGGGTTGTAACCTCTTTACATAATCTTCATAACCCCAAACTTTAAGGAATGACAACTTAGGTTTCTTACCAAACCATAATTCATACGGTGTCGTTTCAACGGATTTAGATGGTGCCCTATTTAAAGTGAATGCGGCTGTCTCTAATGCATAACCCCAAAATGATAACGGTAAATCTGTAAGAGACATCATAGACCGAACCATATCTAAGAGAGTTTGATTACGACGTTCGGACACACCATTACGCTGTGGTGTTCCCGGCGGTGTCAATTGTGAAAGTATTCCGCATTTCTTCTGATGCATGCCAAACTCGTAACTTATATATTCACCTCCACATCAGAACACAGAGACTTAATCTTCTTATTATGCTGATTTTCTACTTAATTTTGGAATTCCTTAAACTTCTCGAAAGTTTCGGATTTATGTTTCATAAAGTAGATATATCCATATATACTCAAGTCATCCATGAAAGTAAGAACATAACGATATCCACCGCGCTATGCTACACTCATTGGACCGCACACATCGGTATGTATTATTTCCAATAAGTCTGTATTTCGCTCCATTATCCTAGAGAATGGAGTCTTAGTCATTTTTCCCATTAGGCATTCTTCGCATCTTTCAAGTGATTCAATATTAAGTGATTCAAGAAGTCCATCAGAATGGAGTTTCTTCATGCGCTTCACTTCAATATGGTCAAGAAGGCAGTGCCACATGTTTGTGGAATTATCATTCAATTTCATTCATGTAGCATCTATGTTATGAACATGTGTATCACTACTATTGAGATTAAATAAGAATAAACCATTCATCTCAGGTGTATGACCATAAAATATATTACTCATATAAATTGAACAACCATTATTCTCGTACTTAAACGAGTAACCGTCTCGCAATAAACAAGATCAAGATATAATGTTCATGCTTAACGCAGGCACCAAATAATTATTATTTATATTTAAAACTATTCCCTATGGTAGATAAAGAGAGAGCGTGCTGACGGCGATCACATCAACCTTGGAGCCATTTCCAACGCGCATCTTCACCTCGTCTCTCTCTAGTCTTTGTTTATTCCATAGTTCCTATTTCGAGTTACAAATATGAGCAACCGAACCAGTATCAAATACCCAAGAACTAATACGATTACTATTAAGATACACAGCAATAACATGTATATCAAATATACCTTTCTTCTTGATTTTGCCGTTCTTTAGATCTGCCAGGTACTTGGGGCAATTCCGCTTCTAGTGTTCCCATCGCCCTTGCAGTAAAAGCACTGATAAGGGCCAGCCTTAGGCTTCTTAGGCACGGAAGCTTTCTTGCCGCCTTTCTTTAAGTTGCCCTTGTTCTTAGGCTTGCCCTGCTTCTTGAAATTGGTGCTCTTATTGACCATCAACACTTGGGTGATTTTTCGTAATCTCCGCTTTAGCAGTTTTCAACATAGAGAAGAGTTCAGGAAATGACTTATCCATGCGCTACATGTTGTAGTTCATCACAAAGTTCTTGTAACTAGGTGGCAGTGATTGGAGGACACGATGAATCCCCAATGCATTAGGAATCGTTATTCCCAAATCTTGGAGTTTGTTTGCATGCCCAGACATTTTGAGCACATGCTCACTAATGGAGCTGCCCTCTTACATCTTTAAAGAACTTCTCGGAAGCTTCATATATTTCCACGGCCGCATGAGTCTCAAATATCATTTTGAGCTCATTGATAATATCATGCGGGTTGCGATTCTCAAAGCGCTTATGAAGCTCCGATTCCAAACCGTACAGGATGGCACACTGAACTGTGGAGTAATGATTCTTCCGAGTGAGGTAAACATTTTTCACCTCATCGGTAGCATCATCTGCAGGTGGGTCACCTAGCGGTGCATCAAGCACATTGGTCATGTGACCAGCATCGAGGACAATCCTCATGTTATGGAACCAGTCCGTCAAGTTGCTTCCATTGTTATTCAACTTCTCTTTCTCTAGGAACGCATTAAAGTCGATGGTAGGGGCTGCCATGATCTACAACATATTTGCAAAGAGTTTATACTAAGTTTATGATAAATTGAGTTCAAATTTAATTCTTAAATTAAGTACATGAAGTCCCACTCAAAACAACATCCCTCTCATTGTCTTAGTGATTACACGAACCAAATCCACTACACCAAGTCCGATCTTCACGAGAGAAGATGTAGCTTCAAAGGCGAGCAATCAACATGTTCATCATATCATTCATATGACTCATGCTTTACCTTTTGATATTCCGTGTTCCGAGGCCATGTCTATACATGCTAGGCTCGTCAAGGTTAACCTTAGTATCCGCATGTGCAAATCTGGCTTGCACCCGTTTATGCACATGTAGAATCTATAACACCCTATCATCATGAGATGCTTCGAAATGACGAGTATTAGCAACGATGCGTACTAAGGACAAACACTTTATTACTTGAAATTTAGTGAGAGGGATCATCTTATAATGCTACCGTCATGATATAATAAATACAAGATGCATAAAGGATTAACATCACATGCAATTCATAATATGTGATATGATATGGCCTTTCTTCTTGTGCCTTTGATCTCCATCTCCAAAGCACGGACATGATCTCCATCATCACCAGCGTGGCGTCAAGGTCAATGGTGTTGCTTCATGGTTGTCCATCACCAACAACAACTATTACAACTACTTGGAATAAAGCTATTACATGATGAATAGACACACATGTCTTAACAAATTTAAAGAAAACCATTAGGCTCATGCTGGTTGCCATATTACAATAAGGATCATCTCATACATCAAATATAATCACAATCACATCATGGCCATATCACATCACATGCCCCTGCAAAAACAAGTTAGACGCCTCTAATTTTCTTTGCATGTTTTACGTGGCTTGGGGCTTTCGAATAAGAACCGTTCTTACCTACGAACAAGAACCACAACGCTAATACAACTGTTGTCAAGTGCAGATTGTAAATTGGATCTTAACTATGGTGGGAGATAGAGACACCCGCAAAGCCACTTGTGCAAGGCAAGTTGCACGTTGAACGTGGAGCAAGTCTCATGTGCGACGACATGTAAGGTTAGCCCAGGCCGCTTCAACCCACCATCCCGCAAGATGCAAAGTACACGAAAAGAAAGCGACAACAAGAGCATCAACGCCCACAAAAACCATTGTGTTCTACTCATGCAACAGATCTATGCATAGATTCAGCTCTGATACCACTTTAGGGTTCGTTGCATGGAAAACAAAAAAATCTATTACAAGAATGAACAAAACCAAGATCCAATCTATGGCAAAGCACAAATCTAATCTATGAGATAAGTGCAATGAGATAGGAGAGAAATAACCCTCGTAGATACAAAGCGTTAACAAGATTGGATCTCGTGGTTGATGTAGTCAATCACTTGCCGATCTTAAGATCGTGATGGCGATCCTTCAGGCACCGCATTCCGCAGCGCTTCTGCACTTGGTCACACATACGAAGTCGATGAAGACCTTCCTATTCCTGTTCCAGCGGGCAGCGAAGGAGATCCCCTCAGAATTCTAGCAACACGACGGCGTGGTGGTGGTGGTGGAGAGAATCCTGTAGGGCTTCGCCTAAGCCGGAGCAGCAGGAAGGAGGAGGAGGAGGGTGTCGTGTAGGGTTAGGAGAGAGGGAAAGGGGTGCGCCCTTACCTCCCCTCTTTATATAGAGGGGGGATGCAGCTAGGGCTGCCCCTTTGTCCCTCCCCTCCTAGGGCTGGCGCAAATAGGGAGAGGGGGGAGACTTACCCTGCAAGTTTTCCTCTTTCCTTTTTAGGGTTTTTCCCTAAACCCTTTGTGGCTGGCCGGTTGGGCATCTAGGGCTTGGTGCGGCTGGCCCATGAGCCTCCTCAGCATCCCTTCGACCCATGTGGCACCTCCCAGTGTGGTGGGCCCACTGGTTGCCCCTCTAGAACATTCTAAAAGCTTTGGTCAAAATACGAGAAAATTTTCCGAACCTAGGAAGATAACTTCCTTTATATGAATCTTATTCTTCAGACCATTATGGATCTCCTCATGATTTCCTGGATCCAATACAATACTCTAAAAAACATTCGGTCTCCAACTCATATTCCATATCTACTTAAACAATATTGAACCTTAAGTGTGTCACCCTACGGTTTGTGAACTATGCATACATGATCGAGACACCTCTCCTATCAATAACCAATATCGGGACCTGGAGATCCATAATGGCTCCCAGATATTCATTGATGACTTCATGATCGAATGAACCATTAACATACGATACCGATTCCCCTTGTCATGCGATACTTTACTTATCCGAGGTTCGATCGTCGGTATCTCCATACCTAGTTCAACCTCGTTACTGATGCGTGCACCCAGTGTTGACGTGGGACACTTCGTTGGAACCCCAAGAGCAAGGTGTGATGAGCACAACAGCAAGTTTCCCTCAGTAGAGACCAAGGTTATGAAACCTGAAGGAGGAAGGAAACGTCTCAAAGGTGTTGCTAGCAACGTGGAGACCTGCACAATATAAACTCAACACTTTGCCCCAACGAATCAGTGAGGTTGTCAAGCTCACCGGTTTGCTGTAACAAAGGATTAAACATATGGTGTGGAAGGTAATGGTTTGCAGCAAGTAAACAAGTAATAGTGGAAGATGTATCAATGGTAAAGATTGGACCGGGGTCCATAGTTCACTAGAGGTTCTCTCCTTAGATAAACAACATGACATGAAGGGTAAACAAGTTACAGCGGGGCAATTGACAGGAACTGAGCAAGGCATAACAATGCAATTACTAGCCAGAAAGATCCTATGAGGTTGATTGGGAAATACAACAATATACATAGACCGTCATCCAACTGCATCTATGACTAGAAGTCCACCTTCAGGTTATCATCCAACCCCCCTCCAGTATTAAGTTGCAAGCAACAGACAACTGCTTTAAGCAAAGTGTGTAAGGTAAACAGTCCACATGTTCTATGAACAAGAGACCTTTGTTTTCTCCCTAGTAGCAACATCACATCTACAACCGAAGAGATTATTGTCACTTCCCTTGGAAACTAGAGGCATGAACCCACTATCGAGCATAAATACTCCCTCTTGGAGTCACTAGCAACTACTTGGCCAAGATAACCACTAGTAACAGAGAGCATGCAAGATCACAAACAACAAAGACATGATAGAATCATAAATATAAAACCATTAATCAAACCAACATAATAATCTCAATATCCATCGGATCCCTGCAAACACAAGATGCATGATTACAAATAGATTAGATCTTAATCATGAATGGAGCTCACAAGATATATACATGAAAGCACAAAGGAGGAGATACAACCATCTAGCTACGACATGGACCCATAGTCCAAGGTGGAACTACTCACGAATCATAGCGGAGAGAAGGCCTCTGGGATGATATCCCCTCCGACAGGGTGCCAGGAAGAACTTCAGATTCCCTCGATCTAGGGACAATGGTGGCGGCGGCTACAGACGGTTTCATGGATTTCTAATCGGGTACTCAGGGTTTCTGCATCGGGGGCTTCTTATAGGCAAAGGGGCGAGTCCGGGAGGTGACCAGGGCCGCCAAACCCTAGCCAGGCGCGGGCCCACCTACCCCCGCGCCTGGGGTGGGTCTGGCCCCCCTGGCCGTCCCCTCAGGCTCTCCTCTGGACTTCTTGTTCCCCACGGAAAGTAATTGACTTTGACATTTGTCCCGTCCAATTCCAAGAATATTTCTTTACTAACTTTTTTGAAACCAAAAACAATAGAAAACATGCATCTGTCACTGTTGCAACTTGTTAATAGGTTAGTACTAGAAAACATATAAAAAATACCTCAAAGTGTGGACAAGTAAAGCAAAGTAGATACTAAACAAGCATGGAGCATCAAAAATTATAGATACGTTTCCAACGTATCAGCATCCCCAAGCTTAACTCCTGCTCGTCCTCGAGTAGGTAAGTGATAAAAAGAATAACTTTTGAGGTGACATGCACCCTCACAATAAAGATCCAACCATTTGCAAACATTGAAAGCTGGGATCAAAGAACTCTAAACATGTGCATGAAATATGGAGTTCTAACAATAGGACATAATAACTATGCATGCAACATGGCAAGCTACAAACAAAGATCATGAATAATATGCATTGAAAAATATTTGTTTGTTTTACATGCAGAAATATAGCATAGTGGCAATAAGCTTGTCCCTCATAGAGTAGCAATATAATGCATAGGACACCTACAAAGTTCACAAGGGTGACTAGAAACAAATAGACAAGATCAAGTAATAACACAATATTCATCAATTAATAAGCTTTGGAACACTGCACACAGAATGACAACTATGCTCTCTTAATGGTGCCTAAAGGTAGAACGTGAAGACTCAAATAATGGTGGAAGAAAGGCCTTTTTGTAAAGGAAGCAGGGATTACAAGTTTCAAAAAGAGCTTCCAAAAATTATGGTACTAGTTAGCTTTTAGCCCTCATTGCCCCTATTATAAGCATCTTGAAGTGGTTAAGGTTAAAGTGGCAAAGCTGGAGTATATGCTTGACGAAGTATAAGTTGGCAATCTCATGCCCCTTGAATACGAGGGCCACACCTCATGCATACTCAACTTTGGGTCCAGGTAAGTTCTTGTCATTGTAAGTATTTGCATATCATTGAGAACCTCCAACGGGGTACCCCTTGCATATGGTACAGAAGCTTTCCCATAACCAAAATGACAAGGCAAGCAGACAAGGAGCATCTCAACAATTCTTCTTATGTACCATGGGAATATGGTGCTTTTTTTTCTCTCTTTCCTCTTTTCTCAATGTGTCTCTTTTTTATAAGAAGAATGCTTCATAGATGTCACTATGGTGATGCTGCAAGTTTCCACCATGATTAGGCATGGCTTAGGTGCGGTGACCCAGCATACCACTGCATGTGTAGTACACTATAGTCGTTGACATGACATTCACAGAACACCGTTCCGCAAATATCACATCCCTCAGAGTTGTACAACAGAAACATTACGGGTCCATATTACAAACATACACACGTTATTATTATTACAATACCGGAAGTTCAAGACTTCCAAAACATTCAACTTAGAAACCAAAATATAAGTGTTTCCGCGAAAGTTTCAAATTTAAAAACTTAAACTCCAAATTGAGCTCAGCAACTTATTGCTATATATTGTTCATGATGCTCGGCTCAAGTGGTTGCTAGAACTATAGTGATTATTCGGACTCCTGGAACTCTCCTCCGTAGAACATGTCGTAGTCCTCCCCTTTTACGGCTCCATACAAGTTGGGCTCTTCATAGAAGACCTCCTCTTGACTCTCAGATGCATACATTGGAGTATCTTCAGGATTCTCAGAGTCTAAGCAAGGATTAAAAGGAAAGGATGAGTAACAGCATTACTCAGCAAATTCATTATATGCAAGGTAGGAAGTTTGATGCTCTATCTACCACCTCGGACTATTAGTCGTTGGCACTATGCAATTTTCGTAAATCTTTCTTCAAAGGTTGATTTTATTATGAAAATCTATGACCACCAGCCTTCACAGGTTGACCAGAACTTTCATGGAGTTCCTTTCCTGCCACGTTCGTAGCTCCTTCCCGGAACAGGGAGTAACAAGTTACAATTCTTATACTCTACAGAGGTGCGTTACTTTTCCCATGAGAGATCAACTCCTTATTGCACAACCGGGCATACTTTCCCGTCCACAATTCCATGACGTGGGGCCCAGTAGTTGGTCCAAGCCAATCACTGCCCTCTCCGTGACCTCATATGTCTGCACAATCCTTCAGCCTAGATCACCTTCATTAAGCCTCATCTCGGGCAGGCTAAAACCCTGATGAGTTCCCGAAGACTCTATGACCTAGTGATGCCCGGATTAGTACCATTGACATGGACTATCTCCCTAAACACCATTCATATATAATCTAGACACCAAAAGTGTGGGGCGTAAGGGTGCCCACCCATATGTTGGATCCACACAAGGAATCACAACGTCACGTTAAGGTCGTCTTGCCTCCATACAAGAGGAAAAGGATACAGTTGACTTCTCCGTCCCATTCCAAATCTCATGGTTAACGCGTAATATACGGCGCTAGAATCACTGATGTCACGGGTTATTAATTCCTAATTGTTCATCATTAGTTCAAGTAGAACCCTAAGTTCTATTGCTCCATCATATCATCACTTAGGATGAGATCTAAGATTTAGTATCTTGAGAAAATATTGTTTTCTTTTTCTATAGTGTAGATGATAACACACAATTTGCAAATACTTTGATAAAGACTCTTCAAAGGACATGAGCAAGTGATGAACTTTCCTTGTGATGGCAAGATAGTGAAGTCTGATGCTTGCACTGGACTTTGAGCTTCTATGTCTACAAAAACATCATTATTGCCCGGTAAGGACAATATTTAAAGAAGCAAAATGATTATGCAAAAGTAATGTAATGCATTATTTAACTTTATATGTATTCTCCCCCATCATTTTAAATTATAGAAAAATCCTTTTTAATTCATTAAGGATTTATAAATATTAAATCCTTTAATATTTATTGAATATTGTACTCTTTTTATTTTATTTTCTTTTATTTGGATTTTATTGATTTTATATTTTCTTTAAGAATTATTGTTTGAATTCCAAAAAAATTGTTATGAAATATTTGTTTAGTATTTTTCTAAAATACTACAATGTTAATATATAATGAAAGTGATTTTTTATTTATTTTTATCATCTTTCAATAATTTTGTAAAATTCCATAAAGAATATATAAATTACAAAATTCTTAATAAAATTTATATGTCTAAAATTTCATCTCTTAATTTATTTGGATAGTTTGGATTATTGTGAATCCAAAAATAATTTTTTTATAATTTTTGGACTTTTATTTTATTTTCTAAAGTTTATTTAAGTTCAGGGGCATTTTGGTCTTTTCCTATTTATTAAAAAAAAGGCTCTAAATGGTTTGGGCTGGCCTTTTGGTTTATTGGGCCCTTGTGTCCCATTAGGCAAAGTCAAAACAACCTCCCCGAAGGGTTCCTGGCCCAACCTAGCCCATCACTCCCTGTCTCTCACTCTCGAGCTTACTCCTCTCCTTCTCCTTTCCTGACCCGATGGTCAGTGGTGTCGCCGCCGGTGATTCTCGCCGTCGTGGACCGCCTTGGCCGCCGCCATGGTGCAGGAAGAGATTGTTGGCACCACTCTACCCTTCTATCCAATTGGATCTGGATTTGGAGCTCTCCTGTGGCCAGATCGATGCCGTCCCGAACCCTAGGGTTTGGGGTTGGCGTTGATCCTGACGTCGCCGCTGCTGTCGTGCACCGTGGTGCTGTTCGTCGTCTCCAGGTATGGCTAAGGTCGCCGCCGTGGCGCTGTATGGGTCGCAGCGCCCCCTAGGGCTGCTCCCCGTGCCGACATGGTCGTCGGCCACCTCTGCTTCCTCTTCTAATTTAGAGCGAGGACCTTTGGTAAGTCATTCCTCTTCCCTCGTGCTCTCTGTACTAGGCCATCCTATGCTAGATGTTGGTGGTGACCTTCCTGGTTACTGTCCTGTCCTGATTAGGGTTCTTGGTTCTGCTTAGGGTTCATACCCTACTGTGGATTAGATAGTGATGAATTGGATCATGTGTTGATGGTCCCTAAGCATGCTAAATGATTGTTAGTTGTGGCCTGCTGCTTAAGATGAACCGTGGTGGTGCTAGTGGCTTATCAGATGATTCTATGGATTAATTTTGATGTGGTCAGATGATAAAGTTGCTATAGAAACAATACTTGGGAATCTTGTGGTTTACTGTTTCACCACTGTCATTACTTGGTTAATGACAGTGAGTGTTGTGTGATGAAATCACTGTATTAACACTTGTTGGCTTAAGAATTTAGGTGTAGTTTGAAATCAAATGGTTTCAAACAGTGAAGATATCCATAGGGATTTTCTTAATTATGATTCCTGTGATGACAGGAAAATGATTTGTAGTTGGTTGGTTGAATCTATGAAGATTGAATGCTTAACCTGATTAATGTAGAACTGTTCTTGTGACACCATCTTTGTATGGCACACAAGATTAGATTCTATTTCTTGATTTGGTTTGGTTCAAGCTTAAGATGAGTTTGGCATTAAAGATAAGTAGAAAATTTCCTTTCTTAAATCCCTAAGACCCATGATGTTGGTCTGAGGTTTAGGGATTAAGCTTTTATCTAGTTGATTCATATGGATGGTTCTGGTAGTGGTACCAGCTACTGTTTCTTGAATCAAAATTTGGGAAAAATGATGGTAGGCTTGATCACTTGTATATATCCATAAGATTAAATTCTAAGGTGCTACTCTTGTCTTAGAGATGTGCCTAGAAGTTAAATCTTAGCTATATTCATTCTTGAATCGAAATATATCTTGACAGCTAAATCAATGATGTTCTTCTGAGATTTAGTTGTATCCTTATACTTTTATGTTTTCTTTTAGAGTTTAAAACCTCAATGATGGATTCATCCCACTTGGGTGCTTTCTGAGAGTTTGAATAAGAATCAGATCGTGTATGAGTGTCTAATCTTAGACAGATAGATCATTTGATGGCCTATTTACTCACCACTGTCACTTGATGTTGTGGTTGCTAGTGGTTAATCTTGTGGTAGCTTGATCTGGTGCTCCGTTGGTATTTCCAGCTCCTGGCTTGTCGTTGATCTAGCCCATCATCTCCTGATCCTGATGGCTTGATCTTGGTCTTGCTATCCACCTGATCTACCCCCTCCTTATGTCACCATCTTGGTGATGTGATCCTGGGCTTTGGTTGGTTTGATCTAGCTTGGCTTTGGCTTGGTTTAGCTGCTGGGTGTGTAAAAGCAATGGAATGCGTTGATAGTTTTGTTTGGTTGTGCTGCTGCTGTGGTGTTGAAAGTACACACCATGCAGTTTGGTGTGTGTGCTGCTTGTGTGCTTGCTACACAGTTGTGGATAGGTTCTGAATTTTGAAAGTTACTTTCATCTGGTTACTTCTACCTGGCTGGTGAAACTTGCCCCTCATTGCTGTGATTTGACTTATGGCTTAAAATTATGAAAGATACATTCTTTCATATTGGTGAAACTTGCCCCTTATATACTCAATGATGAAAAAATGAACAGTGCACTTCACTGTCAACTTCTGAGAGTAAAAATAATTCTAATCCTAACCTTCTTTTTCTTTTAAGTTTATTTTTATTTTGCAGGAACCAGATTTGAAGATCAAGACCCTAGTTTAGGTTTTATTTTCTTTATAGATTAGTCACTTGTAATAACTATCATATTCAATTGTAATCTTTAATTTATTCTTTTGTACCCTTTATTTTTTATTCTTTTGTAATAAAGATTGTACTATTATCAATAAAGAAATATTATTCTTTATTTATTTGCTATTGTAAAGATTGTGGATGATTCTCATAAGTTTCATTTTTGTAACTTATTTATTGAATAAAATTATGAAATGGATATTCATATTCTTAATTGCTCTCTTTATATATAGTTTGAGTTATTATTGGTTAACTCTTAATTAAATCAAAGATTCAAATATTATTCAAAATTCTTTTGAATTATAATTCAAACACTCAAGTTTTAAATTCAAATTCCATTTCCCAAAACACTCTAATCCACATAGATCATATCAAAGTCTATATCAATCACCCTTCAAGACTATACCTAATCTCAAAGTGTGAAAGAAACTTTGATCACTTTTAGGTTTTTATTTGGCGAAAAATTTACCCACATTTTCATGAATGAATGCATGCAACATTTCAAATTCCTAAATCTACCCTTCGTTAGTTCCTAAATGCTAGGATGTTATAGACTTCTCCCCTTAAATTAAAATTCATCCCGAAGTTTGTTGAGATGTACCTGAATAGTTCTGGATAGGCTTTTCTTAAATCTTCTTCTTTCTCCCACATGGCTTCCCTTTCAGGGTTATGTTCCCATTGTACTTTGCAATATTTGATTGCTCTATTCCTCAATCTTTTCCAGTTTTCTTCCAAAACTTTACAGGGCTTTTCAACATAGGTCAAGTCTCTTGTAGTTCTATCTCCTGATGTGTGATTGCATCATCTGGAACTTTCAAACATTTATGAAGTTGTGACACATGGAAAACATTATGCACTTGAGCCAATCTTGATTGTAACTCTAAAGCATAAGCTATAGTTCTGTTCTGACTCAATATCTTGAATGGTCATATGTATCTTGGACTCTATTTTCCTTTAACTCCAAACCTTTTCACCACTTTCATTGGACTTACTTTCAAATATACCATATCTCCCACTTCTGGATGCCATGATCTTTGACTTTGATCAGCATAACTTTTCTGTCTACTCTGGGCTATTTTCAGTCTATCCCTGATTTTATCAATGATATCTTGTCTTTCCTTGATATAGTCTGGTGCAAACTCCTTGCTACTTCCAGGCTCATACCAACATATTGGTGGTCTACACTTCCTTCCATACAGAACCTGATATGGAGCTGCCTTCAGACTACTCTGATAGCTATTATTGTATTAAAATTCTGCCAATGGTAGATGATCTTCCCATGTACCTCCAAAATCTAATGCACACGCTCTTAACATGTCTTCTAGAATTTGATTTGTTCTTTAAGTTTGACCTCATGTCTCAGGATGATATGCTGTGATGAAATCTAATTTGGAACCCAGTGCTTCATGCAATTGCTTCCAAAATGCTGAAGTAAACACTGATCCCCTATCAGTTATGATCTTTTTGGGCACTCCATGCTTACTTACTATCTCTTTGACGTAAACTTCTACTAACTTCTCGGCATTATCTTTCTGATTTACCGGAATAAAATGCGCACTCTTAGTGAGTCTGTCCACAATTACCCATATCATATCCTTCCGTTTAGGTGTCATGGGTAATCCTGTGATGAAGTCCGTACCTATTTCCTCCCACTTCCACTCAGGAATTTCCAAAGGTTGTAATGGTCCTGCTGGACTTTGATGTTCAGCCTTCACCCTTTGGCAAGTATGACATTCTGATACATATTTAGCAATGTCCCTTTTCATGTTATTCCACTAGAATAGTTCTTTCAAATCCATATACATCTTAGTACTTCCTAGATGTATAGAGTATGGTGTTTCATGTGCTTCTTTGAGTATGACATCTCTAATCTCAGTCACATCTGGAACACAAAGACGGTCTTGAAACCATAAGGACTCATAATCTCCAAGGCGAAAAACTGAATTTTTTCCTTGAGATATCCTCTGAATTTCCTCAGCAATAAAAGGATCTTCCACTTGATGTCTGAAAATTTCGTTCTTAAGATCACTGTCCTGCTCTGCCACTACCTGCATAGTAGCTAATCCTCCAAGAACCTTTGTTCTAATGAATTGAAGCTCTAATCTTTCCAAGTCCATTTGTAACTCTTTTGGTAGCTCCCGATTGCTAGGCTGAATATCTGCACTCTTTCTGCTTAAAGCATCAGCTACAACATTTGATTTCCCTGGAGTATAGTTGATTGTTAAATCATAATCTTTGATTAGTTACAACCAACACTTCTGTCTCATATTCAATTCCTTTTGTGTGAAGAAATATTTGAGACTTTTATGGTCAGTGTATAACTCACATCTGGCTCCATATAGAAAATTCATCCATCCTTTTAGCGCAAAAACTACTGCTGCTAACTCTAAATCATGAGTTGGATAGTTGACTTCATGTGGTTTCAGTTGTCTTGAACCATAAGCAATGACTTTCCGATCTTGCATTAATACAAAACCTAAACCTTCTTTAGATGCATCATAGTATACTGTGAAATCTTTTCCTGTTTCTAGAACTGCCAAAATTGGAGCTGTGGTTAACCTGGTCTTCAACTCCTGAAAACTTGCTTCACACTTCTCATCCCAATTTAATGGTGTATTTGTTTTTAGCAATTTGGTCATTGGTCCAGCTATTTTGGAGAAACCTTCAATGAATCTCCGATAATAACCAGCCATTCCTAAGAAACCTCGAATCTGCTTCACATTAGTTGGTGCAGTCCACTATAATACTGACTGAACTTTAGATGGATTAACAGCAATTCCATCCTTACTGATCACATGACCAAGGAATTCTACCTCATCTAGCCAAAATTCACACTTACTGAACTTAGCATAAAGTTTATGTTCTCTTAGTGTTTGCAATGCTATTCTCAAATGAGCAACATGCTCTTCCTTATCCTTGGAATATATCATAATATCATCAATAAAAACTATGACGAACTTATCCAAATATGCATGAAGATTTTGTTCATCAGATTCATGAATATTGTTGGTGCATTGGTCAAACCAAATGGTACTACCAGATACTCGTGGTGTCCATATCTTGAGACAAATGCTGTCTTTGGAACATCTTCTGGTTTGATTTTTATTTGATGGTATCCAGATCTTAAATCGATCTTTGAGAATACTCCAGGTCCTTTCACTTTATCAAACAAATCTTGGATCCTTGGTAAAGGATACTTATTCTTGATAGTAACGTTGTTCAAATTTCTATAATCTCCACACATCCTTCTTCCACTATCTCTCTTATCCACAAAGATTACTGGTGTTCCCCATGGAGATACACTTTCCTGAATAAATCCTTTTCTGGCTAACTCATCAATTTTCTCTTTGAGTTCTTTTAACTCTTTGGGTCCCATCTTATATGGTGCTTGAGCTATTGGTGGTGTAGCAGGAATTAGGTCAATAGTGAACTCTATCTCCCGGTCTGGTGGCATTCCCGGTAGCTCTGCTGGAAAACATCTTGAAACTCATTTACTATAGGAATATATTCTAATTTGACCTCTTTCATCGAGTTCAACTGCAGATCCACCATAATATGACCGTGCTTATCTGCTTGGTAAACTATCCTTGCTCCACTTGGAGTTTTGATTGAGATAGTTTTCTCCTCACAATTTATCTGAGCTCCGTGTTCCATCATCCATTTCATCCCCAGCACTACTGCAATTCCTTTCAAAGGAATCACATAAAGGTCTACAAAGTATGTACAACCACAAATCGAGATAACCTGATCTTGTTTGATGTGGCGTACAATCACATTTCCCCCTGTCGTAACTACGGTCATAGGGTTTTCTAACGTTGCCCTTATAATCCCGAACTTATCACAGAATTCTTCAGAAATGAATGAAGTAGTTGCACCAGTATCAAATAGAACTTTGCCGGGATTGGTAAGGATATTGAGCATACCTATCACTTCATGCTCTGAATTATCCACCTCCTCGAGGGTTGCACAGTTAAATTTCCCGGTAGGTCTGTTCCTCTTGCCATTGTTGTTCTTGCCATTATTTCCTCCTTTATTGGGCTGTCCATTTCCTCCACTGGTTTTCCTTCCTTCTCGAGCCGGCCAACCACCTTGTGGTTTGCTTGGACAATTGGGCTTGATGTGACCTCTCTGACCACAAGCGTGACATACAATTATTGGTTTCGGGCAATCCCTGCTCATATGCCCTGGGAGTTTGCAATTGTGGCATATAATATTCTTTGCATTTGGATTTGCACTCCGATTAGAATTGTTGTTGTTATAGGGCTTATTCCTTGGTTTTAATTCCAGATTGGGCTTCGGATTGCTTGCTTGTATCCTCTTGGTTTCCTTCTTAGCTCTCTTCCTCCTATCCTCTTGGACATTCTTGTAGTCATCTTCGAAGGTAATAGCTGCATCTAGCAACTGCTGATAAGTTTGCTTATTATCCAACCTCAACTGCATCTTCACAAATGGATTTAATCCACGCAGGAAATGCTTCTTCCTCTTTTCCTCCGTGTCAACTTCTTCCTCAGCATAACGAGATTGTTGACTAAACTCCCGGAAATACTTCATAACACTAGTATATCCCTGCTGCAGCTCTTCAAATTCTCTTCGCTTCAATTCCATAACACTCTCCGAAACATCATATTCACAGAATATTTGTTTAATCTCTTCCCAGGTATACTACCTTCCTGATTGTTGCATGGCCAACTGATTTTCCCACCAAGATGCTGTAGGTCCTGTCAGAAGATGGGTTGCATACCTCATTGCAACCTACAATCTTCAGCTTTCTTTCTGTATTTGCTAGCCAATCTTCTGCATCCATTGGTTTAGGTGCTGATGCAAAAGGTAATAGCCTTGCATTCTGGAAATCAGATAAACTCACTCCTCCACCTTCAGGTGCCCTCTGATTTGCTCGTCCCAGCAACTCCTCCATGAACTTGTTCTGGTTCTCTTGCATCATTTACATATACTGCATAAAGTTCTGCTCCATTAACGGCCTCATTGGTGGTGGTGGCAATGCTCCCTGATTTGCTGCATCTGCATAGGCCTTCTCCTTAGCCTCTCGCTCCATCCGCTGCTGCTCAGTTTCGATTTCTACACCCATATCCATGAGCCTCTAGTCCTATAACATAAAGCGAATACTCATAATTACATCATGCACATGTGTTCTGAGCTCGACTTTACGCACATAACTAGTCACACAATGAAGATCCAAAGAAAATCCAAATATGCATTTCACATATTATACATAATATCATAATGATACAAAGTCATTACAACATATACCATATAGGTATAATCACAAAACTACCTTATTCATCTAACTATCTTATTTCTTGGAGTATAATACACAGTACTTGATACCTCTACATAGTTGCCTACTTCTAGTAGTAACTACGCTCATCATACATGCCTGATGTCCAACCGCGATGACGTGTTGTTCGTCGCACAGTTTGTGAAAGAACATGTGGGCCCCCATGTGTGGTTTTGGTAATTAATGACAATCTTTATGGACTAATGTGTGTATTAAGTTGTACTTGTAGGAATTGTCCATTGGCATCGCTTGGAGCATGTGTTGGCTTCAAGGTCGATGAAATGCGAAAAAGATATGTTGTGCAAGCTCAGAATGCGCCATCTATAGAAGATCTCATGTTTGATGCTTGCCATCCTCGGTGATCATGGATCAATGATGAAGTATCAAGAAAGGCGTTCCATCTTGAGAAGGGCAAGATCGTCTACATCGAGATCAAGTGGAATGCTCAAGGCAAAGGTATAATCTTGATAGGTTTTCCCTTTTGCCGGTCTCATGTTGTGTGTGTGAGACCAGGTTTAGGATAGATAACCGTACTATCAAGAGGGGCTCTCGTATGAGTAATTCGGTCACATCGTTCGGAGAGAGCTCAAACCTTTGCACAATGGCATTATCGTATTTGATTGTTATTTGGTCTTACCCATGTGATGATATAGATCTTGTGTTAATCTCCATAACAAGTTCTTGTTCATCAAAATCGGATCTTCCGTTTGTATCTTATTGGGAAGCCCTTGTCGTCCTCTATCCAACGCAATTGGAATCGGGTCAATTGGAGCTTCCAATCAAAAGTTATTGCCATTTGAATATTTGCCGGTCTTATTTATAAAAGAAAAAGGGAAATATGTTTTCTAGGCCGAGCGGTAGTACCGCCCGGGCGGGCCGGTACTACCGCCCACCCCTGAGCGCGGCCCATTTTCTTTCTGCCTCGCTAGGTACCTAAATCCGGTACTACCGGTCGGCCCGGTAGTACCGCCCGGGTGGGCCGGTAGTACCGGCCGGCCCAGAAATATCTGCCCAGAAATACCCAGCCCAGCTTCTCCCCGCTGCAGCTCGCGCTGCCTCGCGTCACGCCGCACGCAGCCTCTCCACGCGTGCGTCCGCTGCCCGATTCCCACACCTGGCCCCACCGCAGCCCCGCTGCTCCCGCGCGCGCCTGCCACATCGCCAGATCCTGCCGCTGCGCTCGCTAATCTCCCGCTACACCTCGCGCGTGCAGCCGCTCGCTCCCGCGCGTTACGTTGCGCCCCGGGCGCGCTGACCCACACACGTGTGCGCATTGACCCGCGTGGGAGCTGCCCGCTTGCTGCGCGCGCTGTTGTCCTCTGGCCCCGCTTGCTATGCGCGCGCGCTCGCTCTGGCCCCGCTGCGCTTTGTCCCGCTGCAGCCGCCGCTTGCGCGCGTGCTGCGCCTGCTGCTGCTCTGCCTTGCTGCTGGCTCTGCTGTGACCCCACGCTGGCCCCGCGCGGTGCTGCGCTAGATGCCGCGTGCGCCTGCTGCCGCTCGAGCTGGCTGCGCTGCTGGGCCTCGCCGCTGCCTATTTTTCCCTCAATACATCTGCTGCCTAGCTCGCTCGTTGTGTGTGTTTGTGTTCAGGTGCGGTAGTACCGGTCCAAAACGGTACTACCGGACTGTTCAGAAAAACACCCCAACAACCATATTTTGTCTAGCCCAAATAAGTCTTTTGTCCATTTTCGTTTAGGGTTGCTTCTTTCTCCTCTTTTTGTCTAAGCATTGCCCTCATTTGCCTTACCCTTTGAGCTTGATTTATACTCACACCTCCATTGATTCTTGCATATATTTGAGGGGTAGTTGGAGGTGATCTAGATCTATGTTTTTACCTAACCGATTCATCTCTTTGTGAGTGTATCTTTGGGGATCTAGATTTTGGGGGATTTTGTGTCTCTCTTTGATTCCTCCTCTCTTGTTCTCCAATAGCTTTAGTAGCTTTGTTGGAACTTGAGAGTGAGGAATTTGATCACCTTTGTGGTGTTCTTGCCATTTGCATTTGGTGCATCGGTTTGAGTTCTCCTCGGAGGATTTGGTTTGTGTTACTCTTTGGAGATTGTCCCTCTTGGGTTCTTGGAACCCTAGACGGTTTTGTGGCCTTGGTGGCATTGTGGCATTTTGTGGCATTTGTTGGGAGGCTCCAATTAAGTTGTGGAGAAGTGCCCCAACCTTGTGAGAGGTTCCGGTTGCCACCGACAAGTGCACCGATAGTGGAAGCGTGGACCGATCCCATTGGGGTGAGATTCACCGGAGAATAAGGGAGGCCTTTGTGGCGTTGGTGGTTTGATACCACCCCCTCTCCAAACGAGACATACTCCATGTTGGGAGGAACTCGGTAAAATATCGGTGTCCCCGCGTGCCTCGGTTATCTCTATACCCGAGCTCTTTACTTATGCACCTTACATTGTGATAGCCTTCATGCTTGAAGTAATATATATCTTGCTATCACTTTGTTGCTTGTATTGATTAGCATAAGTGTTGCTTGTATTGCTTAGCATAAGTTGTTGGTGCACATAGGTGAACCTTAGTTGTTCTAGGTTGTTCTTAACAAAGTAAACACTAGTTTTATTCCGCCTTTGTTGAGCCACTCTAGGAAAAGTTTTAATCGCCTATTCACCCCCCTCTAGGCGACATCCGTATCCTTTTAGTTTGTGAAACAAATGGCCTTCCAGAAGGAACATACTCTGTATCTGAAGTGTCAGGACTTGAGTTATTACTCAATCTGAGCGCATTGACTCCCTCCAGCTCAGCTGAAAAGTCTTGAAAAACATATTCAACATTATCTCCCGCTTGCATCTCCTGAGCTTTATTCCTTGAGTTGTCAATAGGATACACAGATCCTGCTGCTTCCCAGGTGCTCCTTTGGGCAAGATAGTTGAACACTGGATAATGTACATTCCCTGGGTTTTGAGAAGATGTTGATGATTCAAACACTATCTCCTCAGGATCTTCTTCTTCATCATGAGTATCTACCGACATGGCATTTCTACTACCGTTACTAGGGTTAATTCTTGCACCCATCCAGCTAGATTGTCCAACATTTCTGTCAGAACCATCTGTGGACATCTGGTGTTCATGAGATCCTGCATATGATCCCCTTCTCCAACCATCAGAATTCTCAATAGGAAGTTCTGAATCAGAATCATCCTCTGAACCTTGTGGTACTGCATACCTCATATCTATAGTAGGATCATGTATAGGTTCAGGGCTTGGTGAATAAGGATATGGTATAAAAGATTCAGGATCTATAGGTATATCGTTAAAGATAGGTGTTGCACTACTACCTGCTTCCTTCTCTAACTGGAATGCTAACTGCTTTCTCCTTTCCGGATCAGTTAGATCCTCTAACATGTCATTTTTATCTTTGAGAATCACTTGATGTGTCTTATAAAAATACACAACGAGTGTTCGGTATCTATCCATAAACTTGGAAGCTAACTTAGGATTCTTCTTAACCAAAGTAAGATGATCCGGTATAGGCTCCGAGTCTATAGAATCATGAGGTATCACAGAGAATGTGCTACCTTCTAACTCCTTAGCTTTATGCTCCCAGATATTAGCTATCGCCTCCACAACAGCAACATGATATGCTGCTAAGTGACTCCTACCTTCACCTATAGGTAGATCGTGATATAATCCAAGCTCCTCAGGGAGTTGGATACTCACACAATACTTGGATAACATCCGGCCATCATAGTAGGTTATAGTGTTCACTGGAATTCTAGTTGGACAACTAAAAATCTTTAAAGGTTGACGAAGTTGGTCTATGAATGATCCTTGATAATCATCAAGAGTCTCCTCTTTCCTTACCAAAGTATGTTATGGAAACTTTGGTGCCATAGCTCTGTATATCAGAAAAATAGTATTGATTAGTAACCAATAATATATTGCATCATAACAAAGAATTATCGCACTAAAACATATAACAGAATATTCTCATTTGAATACCCATTATATTACTTTTAGAGAATTCTTTATCATTGCTACACTCCTATAGGTAATACCCTTTACTAGGTTTCCAACCTAAGGTCAAAGCAATTTGCTCTGATACCAACTGCGGTGACCCAGCATACCACTACATGTGTAGTACACTATAGTCGTTGACATGACATTCACAGAACACCGTTTCGCAAATATCACATCCCTCAGGGTGGTACAACAGAAACATTGCGGGTCCATATTACAAACATACACACATTATTATTATTACAATACCGGAAGTTCAAGACTTCCAAAAGATTCAACTTACAAACCAAAATATAAGTGTTTCAGCAAAAGTTTCAAATTTAAAAACTTAAACTCCAAATTGAGCTCAGCAACTTATTGCTATATATTGTTCATGATGCTCGGCTCAAGTGGTTGCTAGAACTATAGTGATTATTCGGACTCTTGTTACTCTCCTCCGTAGATGATGTCATAGTCCTCCCTTTCTATGGCTCCATACAAGTTGGGCTCTTCATAGAAGACCTCCTCTGGACTCTCAGATGCATACATTGGAGTATCTTTGGGATTCTCAGAGTCTAAGCAAGGATTCAAAGGAAAGGATGAGTAACAACGTTACTCAGCAAATTCATTATATGCAAGGTAGGAAGTTTGATGCTCTATCTACCACCTCGGACTATTAGTCGTTGGCACTATGCAATTTTCATAAATCTTTCTTCAAAGGTTGATTTTATTATGAAAATCTATGACCACCAGCTTTCATAGGTTGACCAGAACTTTCATGGAGTTCCTTTCCTTCTGCGTTCGTAGCTCCTTCCCGAAACAGGGAGTAACAAGTTACAATTCTTATACTCTGCAGAGGTGCGTTACTTTTCCCATGAGAGATCAACTCCTTGTTGCACAACCGGGCGTACTTTCCCGTCCACAATTCCATGATGTGGGGCCTAGTAGTTGGTCCAAGCCAATCACTGCCCTCTCCGCGACCTCATATATCTACACGATCCTTCGGGCTAGCTCACCTTCGTTAAGCCCCCTCTCGGGCAGGCTAAAACCCTGATGAGTTCCCGAAGACTCTATGACCTAGTGATGCACGGATTAGTACCATTTACATGGACTCTCTCCCTAAACACCATCCATAGATAATCTAGACACCAAAAGTGTGGGGCGTAAGGGTGCCCACCCATATGTTGGATCCACACAAGTAATCAGAACGTCACGTTAAGGTCGTCTTACCTCCATACAAGAGGAAAATGATACAACTGACTTCTCCGTCCCATTCCAAATCTCATGGTTAACGCGTAATATACGACGCTAGAATCACTGATGTCACGGGTTATTAATTCCTAGTTGTTCATCATTAGATGCAAGTAGAACCCTAAGTTCTATTACTCCATCATATCATCACTTAGGATGATATCTAAGATTTAGTATCTTGAGAAAATATTGTTGTCTTTTTCTTTAGTGTAGATGGTAACACACAATTTGCAAATACTTTGATAAAGATTCTTCAAAGGACATGAGCAAGTGATGAACTTGCCTTGTGATGGCGAGGTAGTGAAGTCTGATGCTTGCACTGGACTTTGAGCTTCTATGTCTACAAAAACATCATTATTGCCCGGCAATGACAATATTTAAAGAAGCAAAATGATTATGCAAAAGTAGTGTAATGCATTATTTAACTTTATATGTATTCTCCCCCATCATTTTAAATTATATAAAAATCCTTTTTTAATTTATTAAGGATTTATAAATATTAAATCCTTTAATATTTATTGAATATTGTACTCTTTTTATTTTATTTTCTTTTATTTGGATTTTATTGATTTTATATTTTCATTAAGAATTATTGTTTGAATTCCAAAAAGAATTGTTATGAAATATTTGTTTAGTATTTTTCTAAAATACTACAATGTTAATATATAATGAAAGTGATTTTTTATTTATTTTTATCATCTTTCAATAATTTTGTAAAATTCCATAAAGAATATATAAATTACAAAATTCTTAATAAAATTTATATGTCTAAAATTTCATCTCTTAATTTATTTGGATAGTTTGGATTATTGTGAATCCAAAAATAATTTATTTATAATTTTTGGACTTTTATTTTATTTTCTAAAGTTTATTTAAGTTCAGGGGCATTTTGGTCTTTTCCTATTTATTAAAAACATGCTCTAAATGGTTTGGGGTGGCCTTTTGGTTTATTTGGCCCTTGTGGCCCATTAGGCAAAGTCAAAACAACCACCCCGAAGGGTTCCTGGCCCAACCTAGCCCATCACTCCCTATCTCTTACTCTCGAGCTTACTCCTCTCCTTCTCCTTCCCCGACCTGGTGGTAAGTGGTGTCGCCGCCAGCGATTCCCGCTGTCGTGGACCGCCTTGGCCGCCGCCATGGTGCAGGAAGAGATTGTTGGCCCCGCTCTACCCTTCTATCCAATTGGATCTGGATTTGGAGCTCTCATGTGGCCAGATCGATGCCGTCCCGAACCCTAGGGTTTGGGGTTGGCGTTGATCCTGACGTCGCCGCTGCTGTCGTGTGCCGTGGTGCTGTTCCTCACCTCCAGGTGTGGCTAAGGTCGCTGCCATGGCGCTGTATGGGTCGCAGCACCCACCTGGGGGTGCTCCCCGTGCCGCCATGGTCGTCGGCCACCTCTGCTTCCTCTTCTAATTTATAGCGAGGACCTTTGGTAAGTCATTCCTCTTCCCTCGTGCTCTCTGTACTAGGCCATCCTATGCTAGATGTTGGTGGTGACCTTCCTGGTTACTGTCCTGTCCTGATTAGGGTTCTTGGTTCTGCTTAGGGTTCATACCCTGCTGTGGATTAGATACTGATGAATTGGATCATGTGTTGATGGTCCCTAAGTGTCAACACCCGAGTTTTTAATCCCAGATGCCTGTTATGCCATACATCGCAATCCCAGGATTACCATTTTTGCGAGACATAACAGAATTGGATACCACAGTACATCATCCATTACAAACCATACATAAGGTGTTACACAAATAAGGATCTCACGATCCAGTTCTTAATACAATTCAAGCAGCGGAAATACGTAATAATAAAGGTAGCGTAGGTGAAGCTCCATCTTCGGGGTCACATGCAATGCTGACGATGGGAGATGATCCTAGTTGTCGTAACCTTCCTGGGGTCCATCATCCTGGTACTCCTCTTCATAGTATGGCCACAGGAATAGCCAGGGACAAAGCCATGAGTACTCTTTAAGTACTCGCAAACTAATACTAACAAGTGAAGGGGGGTTTTTGGTAATAGGACACTAAGCTCTAGGGTTGTTTTGCAAAAGCTAGATTTACATCTACTAAGTTCAGAAGCAAGAGAAAGCTAGTTGAATTTTATAACACCTAAGTGGGAACTTGCATTTCATATCACAACTCTGTTGTGGTCAAGTCAAGTTCTCAATTCATTTCACAAGTCATTTTGGAAAACATCTGACGGGGGAACAGTATGGCCACTCCAACTGTCCATAACCGTGGACGCGGCTATTCGAATAGTTTGACACTCTGCAGAGATTGTACACTTTCACCACAACATTCGATACATCCGTCAGGAACTAATCCTGAGTTCACCATACTCAGTATACGGATAATCAATCCTAACCTTTCAATTACACGCCCTAGTATATGCACCTCTCCTGTGAGTTTGGCCTCCCAACCATGACCAACTGTCATCTTGGGTACTGCACAGGTGGACAATCTTCACAAGGTAGCCTCAGCTCAGACCTTGGCCGTGAGGGAACCAATACTATGGTATATAAGTTTCCAGTCAAGCCCTACCCAATTTTCGGGTATTGTGGTTGTACGGTAAAAATTGGAATGGTATCGCATCCAGATAACCATCAGTTTTATAAAGGGCTAAGGCTCATGCCTCAACATTTTCATCACCAAAATCATCAGGTGTTTGGAAACACATGTCAAAACATCTCGGTAGAATGATCCATCATTCTAAGGTTTTCATACCCATTTTCACCAAGGATTCCCATCTAAAGTTGATTCAAGTTTTATGCTTAGCACTAGCATCTACCAGTGGGGGTGAGTACTAAAGAGGGGTGGTAAACAAGTGGAGTTTTACTAAGTTCAGTCTCATGCCTTAAGATGACATGAAGATTATCTAGCTTAGGCCAAATTTTATGCTTTTTATGCAACCTTCAGTTAACTTTATAGAATCTACAAGTCACTTAAGTAAACTCTAAAAGAAAGCTTTGATAAAGAAATAAAGTAGAAAGCTTGCAAGTAAAACTAGGGTTGGTTTGTCAAGTGGGTATATCCACATATGCTTAAAGGCATATGGTTGGCATGGCAAGGCTTGCTAAAGTATAATATCTTGCAAGTGTTTAGCTTGCACATTCAACTAGTAGTATTAGGCTTGCATCAGTATCAGTATAAGCTTGCAAGTATTGGCTTGCATAGGTAAAGTATCTTGCAAGTGTTAGCTTGCCTTGTGCAGAGCAGTGGTTGAAGTTCTCCTCGGCTTCTTCCTCGTAGTATCCTCCTTCCTCCTCGTATCCTTGGTCGGTACTAGCGTTTATAAATAAATACGAGGTACATAATCACCAAACAATACTTAACTACTTTCAATCATCACACCAAGGGGTTCTATAGATGATCTAGCATCATCACTAATATTACAAGAACTTGACTTAAAGATTTTATTTTTTTAGAAAAGTAATTTCTACTCATTGAAAAAATACTTAAGATTTAATATTCTCCAAACCAAACATGGGATCATGTTGACACATGTCATCACCCATTTCTTAGTACATGGGAATGTGATTTAAAGTGGTGTCACAATTTAATAAGGTTGAACCTTTTATTTTAATTAAGTAAAGTGACTAGAAATTCCTATGTGGCATTCTTTTATTACTTGGACATCATTTCTGCAAGTAAACCCAAATATTTTTATATATTCGGAAAGGTATGATCAATTGTGATTTTTGAGAGTTGGAATCAACTCAAAAGCTATTATGGTTTAAATTTGAAAAATGTTTGAATGCAGAAAAGCTTCTGCCTTGTTATTTTTACCAAGAGTGATCTACAAATCCAAATGACTTGAATCCAACGGGCTTGGATTCAGCATTTCCAGACCTTTCTAACAAAATTGGTTTCACTCAATTTGGTTTATTGAATCGAGCTGGGTTGATTTTTGAAACTAGGTACAGAACTATGTTTGAATGAAAATGGAAAAAATCCAAATTCAAGCGAGTGGGCTGCGCGGGAAGAGAAAATGGACCGGTCTGCTACGCATAGCTCTTACGCGAGCTGGTTAAGTTGTTGTCCCCTCGCGTAAGTGAGACGGGGGGTGCGAAGCGGTACGGGGCAACGTGGTGCGTTGGATCTAGTTCTAATCCAACAGCTCTGGTTCATCATCCACGTCGGGCAGCGCCGGCGAGACAGAACCCTAACACGGCAGGTGGGGGTCGTGGGAGGCTCACCGGGGCTCAGGCGAGGGTCGGTGAGGCAGGCGAACAACGAAGTCGATGACGGCGAACCTCCTGGTACCGGCAGCTTCTCCTGGGGTGGACGAAATCGATGGCGCCCTTCTTCTCCAGAGGCGGCCTGCTCTGGCGCAATTCCGGCGACGCGCTGCTCGCCTTGCTCTGGGAACGGGGTAGAACAATCAGTGAAGAGAGGGGAGTGAGATGGTGTGAAGAGTTTGAGCGGGGGAGGCCTCTATTTATAGTCTCGACGAAGAGACCGAACGGGATGGGCAGGCGACGATGGCGACATGGCTACGGGCTGCTAGAGGCATGGCCGACGGTGGCGATCGATCGGTGGTCTCCTGGCGATGCTCTATGGCTTTAATGCGCGTGTAGGGGCGGTGGAAAACGGTCTGGAACGCTCAACGTTCTGCGTGTCAGAGGCAGCGTCTTCGACGGCGAGCGGTGGCTACGGGGTACGGGCGGTGAAATGGGAATGTCTGGCGGTCTCCTAGGACGGTGGGGAGAATGTTGGCGGGGGGCGAGGGCTCGAGGTGGTCTGGTTGAATGGGAACGGCGCGTGCTCTGCGGCGCGGGTCAGCATGGTCGACAACGGGATGGGCGCGGCGTTCCTGGCGGTTCTGGCTGCTGTCCGCGAGGCAGGGCTGGTCGAGAGGGGGCGGTGAGGCATGGACTACCTCCCAGACAAGGTTGGCACGGCTAGTTCTTCCTGTATCCTGCTTTCCACGCTGGGGTGACATGGGTGTTCTCGGCTGTTCACCATTGATGACATTGCCAAGCTTACAGTGGTGCTAGGGATTAGTTAGGGTCGTTAGATGATCTACTAAGGCTAGTGGTGTCCAGAGAGGGAACAAGTTAGGCCCAAAACACTGCACACTATAGTGTTTTGATTTTGTTTGATTTGAATCTGCAAGGTGTTTGATGAAATGGCCGCATGAATTCAAGTTTTGAATTTTGAAAAGATTTTTGGTGGGTGTGCTAGGCAGGTGCTGGTGAGTCTGTGGATGCTTGGGTTTTGAAAGTTGAGCTTGTTTGAGTGGTTTTTGAAAAAGTGGGATCTTCCCATATGATATAGATTCAATTTTGAACTGTCATTTAAACTATGCATTCAAATGTTTCTGGATGATCACAAGGTGGGCCTTGGTACTTTGTTATGAGTACTATCAAGGGGTGCAAAGATCCAAACAATTTTCTGTTAAGTTTTGAAAGTTAGAGACAGCCAAAGTAGGCATGGGAGTTAAATTGGCCAAAGTGACCATTCCCTTATTTTGTTTGTTTTGATTTATTTTTCTTTGGGAAAAGTGTGGGGATTGTTTAGATGATGTTTATTTCACCTAATAATCCTTTTACAAGCAAAGAAACACACAAGCAAGGTCATTCAAAAGAATCCAATTTGGAATGCATACACACATGCATGCTTTCATATTTTTATTTAGAAAAGTTTTTGTTAATCCTAAATTTTGATGATTAGAGTTTGATGATCCAAGTCTAGTATTTTTGGGATGTTACAGACCTTCCCCCCTTAAACAAAATCTCGTCCCGAGATTTGAAAAAGGATGAAAAATATTACCTAGGATTTGAAGAGATCGGGAAACTCCGTCCTAGTGTGATCTTCGCGCTCCCAGGTAGCTTCCTCTTCCGTGTGGTTGCTCCACTGAATCTTGAGAAACTTGATGCTTCGGGTTCTGGTAGTTCTGAAAGCTTCTCCCAAAATATGGATGGGTACTTCGGGATAGGTCAGGTCATCGTTGATCTCTATGGTCCGGTGATCGATATTCTTGAACACTTCCGTCTTCTCCGGAACTTCGAGGCACTTGCGGAGTAATGAGATATGGAACACATTGTGTATGGCTGACATCTCTTCGGGTAGTTCCAATTGATACGACACTTCTCCTCAACGGTTCAGAATCTTGAAGGGTCCGATAAATCTGGGGGGCTAACTTTCCTTTGAGTTGGAAACGCTGCATTCCCTTCAATGGCGACACTTTCAGATAAACAAAATCTCCTATCTTGAAGGCGAGGTCTCGACGTCTCTTGTCGACATAACTCTTCTGTCTGGACTGGGCTGTCTTGAGGTGCTCACGAATCTTGTGAACCTTCTCTTCTGCTTCTCGTAGGATGTCAGGTCCGAAAATCTGACTTTCTCCTACTTCCGACCAGTTCAAAGAGGTGCGACACTTCCTTCCGTACATGAATTCAAATGGGGCCATTTGCAAACTAGCTTGGTAACTGTTGTTGCATGAAAATTCTGCAAAAGGCAGACAGTCTTCCCACTTAGATCCATATTCTAACACACATGCTCTCAACATGTCTTCGAGTATTTGATTTACTCGCTCCGTCTGTCCATCGGTCTGGGGGTGATACGCGGTGCTGAAATCTAGGCGGGTTCCTAAACCTTCTTGGACTTTCTTCTAGAATCTCGAGGTAAATTGAGTTCCTCGATCCGGTACGATGTTCTTGGGGACTCCATGCAAACTGACGATTTTAGCGATGTATAACTCTGCTAGCTTCGAACTCTGATATGTGGTCTTGACGGGTAAGAAATGGGTGACTTTGGACAATCTGTCCACTATGACCCAGATAGAGTCATTTTCCCTACTAGAAGTAGGCAATCCGGTGATGAAGTCCATTCCAACGGAATCCCATTTCCATTCCTGAATCTGCAATGGTTGCAACAATCCAGCGGGTCTTTGATGTCCTGTCTTTACTCGCTGACATATATCACACTTGGCGATATAGCTTCCGATTTCTCTCTTCATCTTATGCCACCAAAATTGCTCCTTCAAATCCTGATACATCTTTGTTCCTCCGGGGTGGA
The DNA here is from genome assembly GCA_916181665.1 of Avena sativa. Taxonomy (NCBI): domain Eukaryota; kingdom Viridiplantae; phylum Streptophyta; class Magnoliopsida; order Poales; family Poaceae; genus Avena; species Avena sativa. Next base: position 259,354,274 of record OV702284.1, on the reverse strand, counting down.
TAGAATAAAGAGTATCATGAGCTTCTTTCAGAATAACTTCCTTCAACTCAGAATCCGCTGGTACACAAAGGCGTCCTTTATACCTAAGAACTCCTTCTTCGTCTTCGGTGAATTCGGGTACCTTGCCTGTACCGATACGACGCTTGATTCCGTCGATACTAGCATTTCCTTTCTGTGCCTCTTTGATCTGGCCGATCAAAGTGGGTTGAAGTTCTATGCTAGCCAAAAAACCTTCACTCACTAATTCCATTCGTAAATCTTCCATCGCTTTGTGCAGACTTGGTTGCTCCTTAAAAATCATGGAGTTCAAGCGACACGGCAATCTGCTAAGGGCATCGACTACCACATTGGATTTACCAGGGTGATAGTGAATGTCCAGGTCGTAATCCTTGATTAGCTCAATCCATCTTCTCTGTCTCATATTCAGCTCCTTCTGAGTGAATATATACTTCAGGCTCTTGTGATCCGAATAAATCTCACAACGGTTTCCCATCAGGTAGCGCCTCCATGTCTTCAGGCCTAGAACTACGTCTGCGAGTTTGAGGTCATGGGTGTGGTAATTTTGCTCATGTTGTTTCAGTTGTCAAGATAGATAAGATATAACTTTGCCTTCTTGCATTAGCACACATCCGAGACCGATCTTGGATGCATCACAATACACGTCGAAGGGCTTCATGATATCCGGCATGATTAAGATTAGGGCTGAAATCTATCTTATCTTGAGTTCTTGAAAACTCGCTTCACATTTGTCCGTCCATTCAAAATTCTTGTCCTTCTTCAGCAATTGGGTCATGGGTCTAGCGATACTCGAGAATCCTTCTACGAACTTGCGGTAATATCCCGCCAATCCGAGAAATGCACGAACTTGGGTTTGAGTGGTTGGGGATTGCCAATCTTCGACATCTTTCACCTTTGCAGGGTCAACGGCAATTCCTCCAGCTGATACAATGTCACTGAGGAATCCTACCTCCTGTAACCAGAATTCACATTTGCTAAACTTGGCATACAACTGATGCTCTCTAAGGGTTCCAAGAATGGTCCTTAGGTGTAGCTCATGTTCTTCTTCTGATTTGGAATAAATTAGAATGTTATCGATGAAAACAACGACAAAGTTATCTAGGAAGTCCATAAAAATCTTATTCATGAGATTCATGAAATAAGAGGGGGCATTGGTTAATTCAAAAGACATGACAGTATACTCGTATAATCCATAATGGGTGGTAAAGGTAGTCTTTGGAATGTCCTCCGCGTGAATCTTGAGTTGATGATAGCCAGTCCTAAGATCAATCTTAGAAAACACTTTGGCACCGGTCAACTGATCAAACAAATCTTCTTGATGGTGACATCATTCAACTTCCGGTAATCCATACACAAACGGTTACCTCCATCTTTCTTGTCCACGAACAAAACAGGTGATCTCCATGGTGACGCACTTGGTTGAATCAATCCAATTTCCAACATGGCATCAAGTTGCTTCTTCAGTTCTGCTAGTTCAGACGGGTTCATACTATATGGTCTCTGGGTTATGGGTCATGTTCCGGGGATTAATTCAATGATAAACTCGATATCCCGATCTGGGGGCATACCGGGCAAAACATCTGGAAATACATCGGGGTATTCACAGACTATCCGGACATGGTCAAGGGTAGGTTGGGCTATACTCTTGTTGCACTTGAATTGGCGAGGTAAGGTTTCAGATATATGCTCGACTGATATTCCAGCGGTACTGGTCATGGTTATGGGTTTCTTGCCACAGTTAATCAATCCTTTATGTTTGGACATCCAATCCATTCCTAGTACTACTTCCAAACCTTTAGTTCCGAGTACTATCAGATTAGCATAAAAATCTATGCCATGGATTCAGATAGGGACGGCTTCGCAAATTTGCCTAGCCTTGGTGGTTGATCCGGGGATTTGCACAATCATAACATGCTTCAGTTTGGTTGGTTGGATTTTACTATTGCATGCAAATTCTTCAGTGACAAATGAGTGCGATGCACCAGAATCAAACAACACTCTAGCAAGTACTGAATTAACAGAAAACATACCCAGCATGACGTCTGGCGCTTCCTGAGCTTCTTCAGCATGCATGGGAAAAAGACGGCCGTTGCGGCTGAGCGAATTCCCTGGGGCAAATCTCCTTCCGGGCTGAACACGACGCTGCTGCTGAGCTGGGGCATTTGCATCGGGGGCTGCGGCATTCTTCTTGTTGGGGCACTTGTTGGAGTAGTGACCCTTATTTCCATAGTCATAACAAGTCACCTGCGACTTGTCCTTTGCTGCAACAGGCACAACATTGCTTCCAGTCCTCGGGGCAGTATTGGTGTTGGCGGTAGCATTGTTGTTGTTGAACTTGGGTGGGGCACGGTTGAAATTGCTAGAGTTGCCGGGGTTGTTGTGAATTCCTCCGGGCCTAGGGTTTCCACGGTTGGGATAGGTCGGACGGTTCATTGGGGGTATGTTGGTTCTCGGGGCAAATCCAGGAGATGGGTTAGGGCGATACTTTGGGGTCTGATGGGTTCCTGGCTGATGCATCATGCGATGCTTGCGGTTCTCATTGGCTTGGTTGATCTTTCCTTCCATCTAGATGTCAGAGTCGACAAGGGCTTTAATATCGGCAAAGGGGATATTGACTAACACCGTCTACATCTCATCGTGCAGACCATTCAGGAATCTCTCTTTATTCTTGGCTTCGGTGTCGATCTCATCCGGGGCATACCTAGATAATGACAAGAATTTGTCACGGTATTCCACTACGGTCATCCTTCCTTGCTTCAGTTCTCTGAACTCATCTCTCATTCTCTTGATCAAACCTGGGGGCACATGGGTTCTACTGAACTTGACCTTGAATTCTTCCCAGGCCATCATCTGTCCTCTGGTCATTGCACAAACACTATTCCACCATGCCCTGGCATCTCCGGCTAGATAGTGGGTGGCGAACAGAACTTTCTCATTAGCTTCCACTCCGGCGACTTCCAGGTTATTTTCCATGGTTTGCAGCCAATCGTCGGCATCTAGGGGCTCTTCTAACTTAGTGAAAACAGGCGGGTTGGTATTCTGGAAATTCTTAAGCTTAGATCCATGGTTGTCCTGATTTCCTTGGCCTTGGTTGTTGTGGGCCAGCTGGGCTATCTGCTGAAGGGTGGCTAGGTTGGCTTGACGTTCGGCTCTTTCGGCTTCGCGGTCAGAAACCAAATTTGCAGGATCTGCAACATTGGGACGGGGATGAACCACTTCCTCCGCGTGGCATCTGCAAATTGAGATAGATCATGAGAAAAGAGGGAAATTTCTAAGGTTCTGGGACTTTGAAAAGTTTTTAAAGTTTGACTCAGATTTTCTAGCAACTTGCTTTTCATTCATTCATTCACACGATACAACACACACCACAACAAAGGTAAACAGATCGTTTTAGGAACCATTCTGGAAACTACGATACGGTGGGACCGAATACTACTCACTACGCTAATGCTCAAGTGCTACTACTCCTCGGAGTCGGTGTAGTCATCATCCTCATCATCATCATCATCATTGATGAAGGCAAAATCCTCCTCATCGGTGAAGAAGTCCATAGCCTGATCCTCCAGAAAATCATCATCATCGCTAAGATAGGAGTAAGGTCTCCACGAAGATCCTCTCCGGCATTCTCCCTTTCCTCCAACTGCATGTCTCTCTCGTGGATGGTCTCCTCCAAGTTTGAGATACGGTGTCGAAAACGAGCAATGATGCGCTCCTTCTTGTCGAGCTGACGGCAGCGATACTTGCAATCCTTTGCTAGCATGGCGATGGTTTGATCCTTTGTCTTGATGATGGCGGACTTGTGGTTGGATTAGTCACGGCAATTGTCCAATTCCTGCTGACGATCATACATCATGAAGCTAAGGTGGTACAATTGAGTCTTCAGCTTGGGGTGGTATGGGGCTTCCAGTGGTTGTCCATTAGCATCACGCCTTGGGCAAAACTCAAAGCGGGTACCCTTGATCTGGTTGATACTCTGCCCACACAAACGGGCAAGAGCTTCCTGCATGGCTCTGGCAAGTCCATCGAGCCAGTTGTTCTCTCTTAAGGTAAACTGAAGTCGCTCAGCAGTGGGAGGTTCAATCTTTCCTCAGAGACTTGCAACAATTAGCCACTGTAGATCTTCTCCTCCTTGATCATTGAGCTAAGCTTCGAAGAACTCGGGGTGCGGACGCTCAAGAAGTTTCGAAAGCTGGTCCAAATCCCTCTCAAAGATAAGGTCTCCTCCATTCCCCAACTGAGAAAACTTGCTGTACTTCACGTCCATCTATTAAGAATATAGGAAGAGTAAGTTAGTAGAGTGATCAAGTGTGTCAAACTTTATGTATTTTGCAAGAGTTTTTGAGGACATGAATTTTCATGAAAGAATCAAAGTGATAAGAATGGGAATAAGTTTTTGTAAATATTTGCTTCCTTTGGTTTTGAAACTATGTTTTTGATTCAAACGCCCAGTCTAACTAGGGTCTCCTATGGTCAGGATGGCTCTGATACCAACTTGTCAACACCCGGGTTTTTAATCCCAGATGCCTGTTATGCCATACATCGCAATCCCAGGATTACCATTTTTGCGAGACATAACAAAATTGGATACCACAGTACATCATCCATTACAAACCATACATAAGGTCTTACACAAATAAGGATCTCATGATCCAGTTCTTAATACAATTCAAGCAGCGGAAATACGTAATAATAAAGGTAGCGTAGGCGAAGCTCCATATTCGAGGTCACAGGCAATGCTAACGATGGGAGATGATCCTAGTTGTCGTAACCTTCCTGGGGTCCATCATCCTGGTACTCCTCGTCATAGTCTGGCCATGGGAATAGCCAGGGATAAAGCCATGAGTACTCTTTAAGTACTCGCAAACTAATACTAACAAGTAAAGGGGGGGGTTGGTAATAGGACACTAAGCTCTAGGGTTGTTTTGCAAAAGCCAGATTTACATCTACTAAGTTCAGAAGCAAGAGAAAGCTAGTTGAATTTTATAACACCTAAGTGGGAACTTGCATTTCATATCACAACTCTGTTGTGGTCAAGTCAAGTTCTCAATTCATTTCACAAGTCATTTTGGAAAACATCTGACGGGGGAACAGTATGGCCACTCCAACTGTCCATAACCGTGGACGCGGCTATTCGAATAGTTTAACACTCTGCAGAGACTGTACACTTTCACCACAACATTCGATACATCCATCAGGAACAAATCCTGAATTCACCATACTCAGTATGCGGATAATCAATCCTAACCTTTCAATTACACGCCCTAGTATAGGCACCTCTCCTGTGAGTTTGGCCTCCCAACCATGACCAACTGTCATCTTGGGTACTGCAAAGGTGGACAATCTTCACAAGGTAGCCTCAGCTCAGACCTTGGCCATGAGGGAACCAATACTAAGGTATATAAGTTTCCAGTCAAGCCCTACCCAATTTTCGGGTATTGTGGTTGTACGGTAAAAATTGGAATGGTATCGCATCCAGACAACCATCAGTTTTATAAAGGGATAAGGCTCATGCCTCAACATTTTCATCACCAAAATCATCTGGTGTTTGGAAACACATGTCAAAACATCTCAGTAGAATGATCCATCATTCTAAGGTTTTCATAACCATTTTCACCAAGGATTCCCATCTAAAGTTGATTCAAGTTTTATGCTTAGCACTAGCATCTACCAGTGGGGGTGAGTACTAAAGAGGGGTGGTAAACAAGTGGAGTTTTACTAAGTTCAATCTCATGCCTTAGGATGACATCAAGATTATCTAGCTTAGGCCAAATTTTATGATCTTTATGCAACCTTCAGTTAACTTTCTAGAATCTACAAGTCACTTAAGTAAACTCTAAAAGAAAGCTTTGATAAAGAAATAAAGTAGAAAGCTTGCAAGTAAAACTAGGGTTGGTTTGTCAAGTGGGTATATCCACATATTCTTAAAGGCATATGGTTGGCATGGCAAGGCTTGCTAAAGTATAATATCTTGCAAGTGTTTAGCTTGCACATTCAACTAGTAGTATTAGGCTTGCATCAGTATCAGTATAAGCTTGCAAGTATTGGCTTGCATAGGTAAAGTATCTTGCAAGTGTTAGCTTGCCTTGTGCAGAGCAGTGGTTGAAGTTCTCCTCGGCTTCTTCCTCGTAGTATCCTCCTTCCTCCTCGTATCCTTGGTCGGTACTAGCATTTATACCAAGGGTGATCTACAGATCCAAATGACTTGAATCCAACGGGCTTGTTATGCAGAAAAGCTTATGCCTTGTTATTTTTACCAAGGGTGATCTACAGATCCAAATGACTTGAATCCAACGGGCTTGGATTCAGCATTTCTAGACCTTTCTAACAAAATTGGTTTCACTCAATTTGGTTCACAGAATCGAGCTGGGTTGATTTTTGAAACTAGGTACAGAACTATGTTTGAATGAAAATGGAAAATTCCAAATTCAAACGAGTGGGCTGCGCGGGAAGAGAAAATGGGCCGGCCTGCTGCGCATAGCGCTTACGCGGGCTGGTTAAGTTGCTGTCCCCACGCGTCAGTAAGAGGGGGGGGGGTGCGAAGCGGTACGGGGCAACGTGGTGCGTTGGATCTAGTTCTAATGCAACGGCTCTGGTTCATCGTCCACACCGGGTAGCGCCAGCGAGACAGAACCATAACGCGGCAGGTGGGGGTCGTGGGAGGCTCACCGGGGCTCAGGCGAGGGTCGGCGAGGCGGGCGAACGAAAAAGTCGACAACGACGAACCTCCTGATACCGGCAGCTTCTCCTGGGGTGGACGAAATCGACGACGCCCTTCTTCTCCAGAGGTGGCCTGCTCCGGCGCAATTCCGGCGACGCGCTGCTCGCCTTGCTCTGGGAACGGGGTAGAACAATCAGTGAAGAGAGGGGAGTGAGATGGTGTGAAGAGTTTGAGCGGGGGAGACCTCTATTTATAGTCTCGACGACGAGACCGAACGGGATGGGCAGGCGACGATGGCGACATGGCTACGGGCTGCTAGAGGCATGGACGACAGTGGCGATCGATCGGTGGTCTCCTGGCGATGCTCTATGGCTTTAATGCGCGTGTAGGGGCGGTGGCAAACGGTCTAGAACGCTCGACGTTCTGCGCGGCAGAGGCGGCGTCTTCGATGGCGAGCGCTGGCTACGGGGTATGGGCGGTGAAATGGGCATGTCTGGCGGTCTCCTGGGATGGTGGGGAGCATGTTGGCGGGCGGCGAGGGCTCGAGGTGGTCGGGTTGAATGGGAACAACGCGTGCTCTACGGCGCGGGTTGGCATGGTCGACAGCGGCACGGGCGCGACGTTCCTGGCAGTTCTGACTGCTGTCCGCGAGGCAGGGCTGGTCGAGAGGGGGCGGTGAGGCATGGGCTACCTCCTAGACAAGGTTGGCACAGCTAGTTCTTCCTCTAGCCTGCTGTCCACGCTGGGGTGACATGGGTGTTCTCGGCTGTTCACCATTGATGATATTGCCAAGCTTACAGTGGTGCTAGGGATTAGTTAGGGTCGTTAGATGATCTACTAAGTCTAGTGGTGTCCAGAGAGGGAACAAGTTAGGCCCAAAACACTACACACTAGTGTTTTGATTTTGTTTGATTTGAATCACAAGGTGTTTGATGAAATGGCCGCATGAATTCAAGTTTTGAATTTTGAAAAGATTTTTGGTGGGTGTGCTAGGAAGGTGCTGGTGAGTCTGTGGATGCTTGTGTTTTGAAAGTTGAGCTTGTTTGAGTGTTTTTTGAAAAAGTGGGATCTTCCCATATGATATAGATTCAATTTTGAACCGTCATTTAAACTATGCATTCAAATGTTTCTGGATGATCACAAGGTGGGCCTTGGTACTTTGTTATGAGTACTATCAAGGGCTGCAAAGATCCAAACAATTTTCTGTTAAGTTTTGAAAGTTAGAGACAGCCAAAGTAGGCATGGGAGTTAAATTGGCCAAAGTGACCATTCCCTTATTTTGTTTGTTTTGATTTATTTGTCTTTGGGAAAAGTGTGGGGATTGTTTAGATGATGTTTATTTCACCTAAGAATCCCTTTACAAGCAAAGAAACACACAAGCAAGGTCATTCAAAAGAATTCAATTTGGAATGCATACACACATGCATGCTTTCATATTTTTATTTAGAAAAGTTTTTGTTAATCCTAAATTTTGATGATTAGAGTTTGATGATCCAAGTCTAGTATTTTTGGGATGTTACACTAAGCATGCTAAATGATTGTTAGTTGTGGCTTGCTGCTTAAGGTGAACTGTGGTGGTGCTACTGGTTTATCAGATGATTCTATGGATTAATTTTGATGTGGTCAGATGATAAAGTTGCTATAGAAACAATACTTGGGAATCTTGTGGTTTACTGTTTCACCACTGTCATTACTTGGTTAATGACAGTGAGTGTTGTGTGATGAAATCACTGTTTTAACACTTGTTGGCTTAAGAATTCAGATGTAGTTTGAAATCAAATGGTTTCAAACAGTGAAGATATCCATAGGGATTTTCTTAATTATGATTCCTGTGATGACAGGAAAATGATTTGTAGTTGGTTGGTTGAATCTGTGAAGATTGAATGCTTAACCTGATTAATGTAGAACTGTTCTTGTGACACCATCTTTGTATGGCACACAAGATTAGATTATATTTCTTGATTTGGTTTGGTTCAAGCTTAAGATGAGTTTGGCATTAAAGATAAGTAGAAATTTTCCTTTCTTAAATCCCTAAGACCCATGATGTTGGTCTGAGGTTTAGGGATTAAGCTTTTATCATGTTGATTCATATGGATGGTTCTGGTAGTGGTACCAGCTACTGTTTCTTGAATCAAAATTTGGGAAAATGATGGTAGGCTTGATCACTTGTATATATCCATAAGATTAAATTCTAAGGTGCTACTCTTGTCTTAGAGATGTGCCTAGAAGTTAAATCTTAGCTATATTCATTCTTGAATCGAAATATATCTTGACAGCTAAATCAATGATGTTCTTCTGAGATTTAGTTGTATCCTTATACTTTTCTGTTTTCTTTTAGAGTTTAAAACCTCAATGATGGATTCATCCCACTTGGGTGCTTTCTGAGAGTTTGAATAAGAATCAGATCATGTATGAGTGTCTAATCTTAGACAGATAGATCATTTGATGGCCTATTTACTCACCACTATCACTTGATGTTGTGGTTGCTAGTGGTTGATCTTGTGGTATCTTGATCTGGTGCTCCCTTGGTATTTCTAGCTCCTGGATTGTCATTGATCTAGCCCATCATCTCCTGATCCTGATGGCTTGATCTTGGTCTTGCTATCCACCTGATCTACCCCCTCCTTATGTCACCATCTTGGTGATGTGATCCTGGGCTTTGGTTGGTTTGATCTAGCTTGGCTTTGTCTTGGTTTAGCTGTTGGCTGCTGTGCTTGGTGTGTAAAAGCAATGGAATGGTGTGGGGATTGGTTTTCCCACGGCTGTGTTGATAGTTTTGTTTGGTTGTGCTGCTGCTATGGTGTTGACAGCACACACACCATGCAGTTTGGTGTGTGTGCTGCTTATGTGCTTGCTACACAGTTGTGGATAGGTTCTGAATTTTGAAAGTTACTTTCATCTGGTTACTTCTACCTGGCTGGTAAAACTTTCCCCTCCTTGCTGTGATTTGATTTACGACTTAAAATTATGAAAGATACATTCTTTCATATTGGTGAAACTTGCCCCTTATATACTCAATCATGAAAAAATGAACAGTGCACTTCACTATCAACTTCTGTGAGTAAAAATAATTCTAATCCTAACCTTCATTTTCTTTTAAGTTTATTTTCATTTTGCAGGAACCAGATTTGAAGATCAAGACCTTATTTTAGGTTTTATTTTCTTTATAGATTAGTCACTTGTAATAACTATCATATTCAATTGTAATCTTTAATTAATTCTTTTGTACTCTTTGTTTTTTATTCTTTTGTAATAAAGATTATACTATTATCAATAAAGAAATATTATTCTTTATTTATTTGCTATTGTAAAGATTGTGGATGATTCTCATAAGTTTCATTTTTGTAACTTATTTATTGAATAAAATTATGAAATGGATATTCATATTCTCAATTGCTCTCGTTATATATAGTTTGAGTTATTATTGGTTAACTCTTAATTAAATCAAAGATTCAAACATTATTCAAAATTCTTTTGAATTATAATTCAAACACTCATGTTTTAAATTAAAATTTCATTTCCCAAAACACTCTAATCCACAAAGATCATATCAAAGTCTATAACAATCACCCTTCAAGACTATACCTAATCTCAAAGTGTGAAAGAAACTTTGATCACTTTTAGGTTTTTATTTGGCGAAAAATTTACCCACATTTTCACGAATGAATGCATGCAACATTTCAAATTCCTAAATCTACCCTTCGTTAGTTCCTAAATGCTGGGATGTTACATTAGGCTAGCGGCCCAGGCGTTTCTCTAACACAGGATACAAACTCCATGGACTTACAAGTTCCCTCTTTATTTCACACCGGTGATATCCATAGACAAAGGAACATGATATCAACTGAGTACAGCAAGGTACAAGTGCAATGTTGAAAACGTTCCCCGTGACAGCACGGTTCTGCTAATCCCAACTTATAAGTGCAAGCATATACAACAAAGTTGTCACAATGGTTCAAGTTTATTAGGGGCAAAGAATAAAGTGTGCCATCAAGTTCGTGAGGGCTTTAATCACTAAGTTTTCACATAACAAAATAGTTTTTAGTTGGAAGATAGATGAAAACAACAATATACTTGGAATGGTGTAACACACCATGCATAGGAGTTTATAGTGGACACTTTGGAATAACTTGGTTTCTTGGGAGTTGGAGGAATGAGTAGAACTTACTCATACAAGTGGAGGCTAGAAAAGGACTAGGAGCAACCAACTAAGAGAGCAATAATGGCCAAAATTATGCAATGCAACAAAGTAAACTAATCAAAGAAAAAAGTGGTACTACAAGTCAAGGACTAAATGATCATAGAGGCTAATGGTGACTTGTCATAGTCATAACATGGTGTGAGCATGTGCCAAGTCAACCCAAGCAAAACATCAAAGGAGAATACCACAATACTATGCTTTTGCATGCTAAAACAACGCATAATTTCTTCAAGGCACACTAAGCAATCCCAATTGTTTGGAACAAGACATGCTACAACAATAATCACTAATCATAATGCTAAAACAACACCTAGCATGTCATGCTAAAGTCTAAGTCACAGTCAATGCAAGCTCCTCTTGCACTTCAAGCAAGAACTTACTACTCCTTTCCAAACACCAAGCAAACTTATTTGCAAAAGAACACAGCGAGAACGGGGGTCCAAACTACTAAAGCAAACTAAGAAAAGAAAACTAAGATGCTCCAAGGACAACACAACTGTGCATGAAACAATAAAAACGAAGTGTCTAGACAGACCTGAGCTTTTTATTGATGAAGAAGGGGATGCCTTGGGAATCCCCAAGCTTTGACGCTTGTACCTTTTGGATATTTCTTGGGGTGACACCATGGTTGCATCCCAAGCTTGAGCTTTTGTCCATTATTCATCTTATTGCATCATTCTCTCTCTACACCTGAAATTTTTTCCTTCATACAAAACTTCACACAATCTTCATTAGCAACATTAGCTTATTCAAAAGATATTAGACCACTGGCAAAGCTTTGTAACAGCAAGGATTTTCACTAAAACACAATATACTGTAGTAACTCCTTCAAAGAAACTCAATTTACCTAAAGAGAGCTCAAAAAGGAATCAATAAGAAGCAAATGCAAATAATGACAGAAATCTGTCAAAACAGACCAGCAGGTAGAAACGAATTTTTTCGAATATCTTATGTTGCTCAAATAAACAAGTGTTGAACTAACTAAAGTGAGGTAACATACTGGGGGATTTATTCGTAAATTTTGAGCTTAATCCGAGTTATAGAGCCTCCTCATAATTTTTTTTGGTGGAGGACAGAAATATGTTTTGGGACAGCAACTCCCCAAATCTTATTTCCCTCTCATTAGAGGTCATTCTTGGCACAAAAAGCAAACAAAAAGGATAAGGAGAGGTCATTACAGAAGTAATAACTTCCAAGACTCAAGGAAACTCTTGGGTTATCTCCCAACAAGTACTTTTCTTTAACGCCTTTAAGTTAGGCTCGATAGCTTGAGAAGATGCTCACATAAGAATTATGAATTGAAGTCAAAGAGAGCATCAAGAAGCAAATTCAAAACACATTTAAGTCTAACCCACTTCCTATGCATAGGAATCTTGTATGCAAATAAATTCACAAAGAACAAAGTGATAGGCATAGGAAGATGAAACAAGAGCAACTTCAAAACTTTCAGCACATAGAGAGGTGTTTTAGTACCATGAAAACTTCTATAACCATACTTTCCTCTATCATAATAATTTTCAGTAGCATCATGAATAAACTCAACAATATAGATATCACATAAAGCATGCTTTTCATGATCTACAGACACATAATTTCTATCAAGCTCAAAAATAGTGGGATTTAAACCTTCACATGTTTTACCCAAAGTAGATATTTCAAAAGGATCCACAGGAACATAACAATCATCCTTCTTTGGTAAGCATGGGGGACAATCAAATAATATAAGAGGTAAAGAGTTACTCTCATTAGAAGGTAGACATGGGTAGATCCATTCTTCCTCCTTTTGATCATCACTCTCCTCCTCTTTTTCATCTAATGAGCTTCCAGTTTTAGCAATTTCTTCTTCCATAGGCTCCTGCAAGGCATTAGTCTCTTCTAGTTGGAAAGCACCTATTAAAATATTCAATAATGTAGCCATTTGCTTCCTTGTAATTGTCAAAGAAAAATTTAAGTATCTCATAAACCTCATGTTCATAAGGTGCATCATCAGTATTTTCAAGCAAACTAGCAAGTTCAAATGCACCCTTGAAAGCAATAAATTCTTCAATTTGTTACACATCATAAAAGTCATAATTTCCCTTAACATAAGAGGATATGGTAACATTTTCATTATACTCACACTGAAAATGAAGGTGTTTATACCTCCTACAGCAACAAGCTTCATCAAAGCAATAAGTAACATTATAAGTAGAACACATGTCTCTAGCAATAGTATTCAACTTATCAATTTGTTCCCATAAGTGTTTACCTTTTTGTGACAAACGGTGTTCCTTATAAAAATACTTTTGTTCTTCCGTGAACCCACCTTGCCAATAGGAACTAGTTTCAAAGAAACCATCCATTGATAGAAAGCATGACCAAGCAAGGCAATAACAGACCACCAACTAGAGTTGGAACTAATTTTTTTGTGTTTTTGAATAAGGCAAGCAAACCAAGCTAAACTAAATTTTTTTTGGTTTTTTTGAAAAGAGGCAAACAAAACCAAGAAAAAGAAACAAGCAAACTAAAGACAAAGTAAAGAGAAAGGAAGTGAAGGACTCCCCTAGTGAAGACGTCCTTAGCCTCCCCGACAACGGCACCAGAAATCTTGTTGGTGCTCGACGGGGGGAAAAACTCGAAGCTGTGTTCCCGGCAACGATGCTAGAAATCTTGATGCGTGCACCCAGTGTTAACATGGGACACTTCGTTGGAACCCCAAGAGCAAGGTGTGATGAGCACAGCAGCAAGTTTCCCTTAGTAGAGACCGAGGTTATCGAACCTAAAGGAGGAAGGAAACGTCTCAAAGGTGTTGCTGGCAACGTGGAGACCTGCACAATACAAACTCAAGACTTTGCCCCAAAGAATCAGTGAGGTTGTCAAGCTCAACGGTTTGCTATAACAAAGGATTAAACGTATGGTGTGGAAGGTAATGGTTTGTAGCAAGTAAACAAGTAATAGTGTAAGATGTATCAATGGTAAAGATTGGACCGGGGTCCATAGTTCACTAGAGGTTCTCCCCTTAGATAAACAACATGGCATGAAGGGTAAACAAATTATAGCAGGGCAATTGACAGGAACTGAGCAAGGCATAACAATGCAATTACTAGCCAGAAAGATCCTATGAGGTTGATTGGGCAATACAACAATATACATAGACCGTCATCCAACTGCATCTATGACTAAAAGTCCACCTTCAGGTTATCATCCAAACCCCCTCCAGTATTAAGTTGCAAGCAACAGACAACAGCTTTAAGCAAAGTGTGTAAGGTAAACAGTCCACATGTTCCATGAACAAGAGACCGTTGTTTTCTCCCTAGTAGCAATAGCACATCTACAACCGAAGAGATTATTGTCACTTCCCTTGGAAACTAGAGGCATGAACCCACTATCGAGCATAAATTCTCCCTCTTGGAGTCACTAGCAACTACTTGGCCAAGATAACCACTAGCAACGGAGAGCATGCAAGATCACAAACAACAAAGACATGATAGAATCATAAAGATAAAACCATTAATCAAACCAACATAATAATCTCAATATCCATCGGATCCCCGCAAACACAACATGCATGATTACAAATAGATTATATCTTGATCATGAACGGATCTCACAAGATCTATACATGAAAGCACAAAGGAGGAGATACAACCATCTAGCTACTATATGGACCCATAGTCCAAGGTGGAACAACTCACGAATCATACCGGAGAGAAGGCCTCTGGGATGATCTCCCCTCCGACAGGGTGCCGGGAAGAACTTCAGATCCCCCCGATCTAGGGACGATGGTGGCAGCGGCTATAGACGGTTTCGTGGATTTCTGATCGGGTACTCAGGGTTTCTGCATCGGGGGCTTCTTATAGGCGAAGGGTGTGAGTCCGGGAGGCAACCAGGGCCGCCAAACCCTAGCCAGGCGCGGGCCCACCAGCCCCCGCGCCTGGGGTGGGTCTGCCCCCCCCCCCCTGGCCGGCCCCTCCGGCTCTTCTCTGGACTTCTTGTTCCCCAAGGAAAGTAATTGACTTTGACGTTTGTCCCGTCAAATTCCGAGAATATTTCTTTACTAACTTTTCTGAAACCAAAAACAGCAGAAAACAGGCATCTGGTACTGTTGCAACTTGTTAATAGGTTAGTACCAGAAAACATGTAAAAAGTACCTCAAAGTGTGGACAAGTAAAGCAAATTAGATACTAAACAAGCATGGAGCATCAAAAATTATAGATACGTTTCCAACGTATCCGTTACAGATAAGTACTCTTTACTCGTTCTGTGATATGACATCCCTTGTGACCTAGTCACATGCTTGCAAGCCAATTGGATGACATTCCACCAAGAGGGCCCAGAGTGTATCTATTTGTAATTTGGATGGACAAATCCCACTCTTGATCCATCACCACCGCCCACAATGACCCTTGTGTACTACTCGTGCAACAGATCTACATATAGACATGGCTCTGATACCACTGTAGGGGTTCATAGCATGGAAAACAAAAAATTTCTACCACATGAACACAAACAAGCCAAGATCTATCTACTAGATTGTAGCAATGATTCAATTAGAGTACTCACCCTCAAAGATTCCAAAGCGGTTAACGAGAGCATATTCTCATGGGTGATGTAGTCATACACTTTCCGATCTCAAGATCGCGTAGACGATCCTTCCAACATTGCGTTCCGGCAGCGCTTCTGCAGTCGGTCACACGTTCGGTACTCGATGAAGACCTTCCTCTCCCTTGTTCTAGCAGGCAGCAGAGGTTGTAGTTCTCTCCTCGCGATTCCGGTAGCACGACGGCATGGTGTCGGAAGTAGAGGGAAGATCCCATAGGGCTTCACCTAAGTCGGAGAGGGTCATGGTAGATTATTAGGGTTTCCCCGACAATCTAGGGTTTAGAAGCCGGAGAGGAGGAGGTGGAGTCAGCAGCAACTAGGGCGGCGGCGAAGAACTGGCGACGGCGTGGCGGCAGCGACTTGGAGGGTGGTCGTGTTGTGTGTTGGGGGAACCCCTCCCCTCTATTTATGAGAGGGAGGGGCAGCTTGGGAGAGGGGAGTTTGAATCCTTCCCCAACTCCTTCTCCTACTTGACTTGTGGTGGAGGGAGAGAAGGATTCTTTCCTTCCTCCACCAGGATACATTGTCCCAGTTTGACTTTTCAAACTTGCCTTTTGACTTTCAATTTGGAGTTTATTTTCTTTCTTTCAAATGCCAAACCAAGTGACCTAGGACATGACGCAATCATTCCACTTAGTCATTAAACATTCATGCACCCTTCCCCTTTCGGTCCGGTGAACCTTCTAGACCCTTCTAGATCATTCTGGTGAAAACACCGGAATCATTCCCGAACTCCGGATTGGGACTTTCCTTATATGAATCTTATTCTGCGGACCATTCCGGATCTCCTCGTGATATCCGGATCCCATCCGAGACTCCAAACAACATTCGGTCTCCCTACTTACATTCCATATCTACTAAACAACATCGAATCCTTAAGTGTGTCTCCCTACAGTTCGTGAATTATACAGACATGACCGAGACTCTTCTCCGATCAATAACCAATAGAGGAATCTAGAAATTCATATGGTTCCCACATATTTCTACGATTACAATCGAATGAACCACTTACATACAATACCAATTGCCCTTTGTCTCGTGATATTTTACTTATCCGAGGTCTGATCGTCGGTATCTCTGCATACCTAGTTCAACCTCGTTATCGATAAGTACTCTTTTATCATTCCCGTGATATGTGATCCCTTGTGAGCCAGTCACATGCTTGCAAGCTAATTGGATGACATTCCACTGAGAGGTCCTAGAGTATATCTATCCGTCATATGGATGGACAAATAACACTCTCGATCCATGTGCCTCAACACATACTTTCCGAATACTCAATTCCACCTTTATAACCACCCAGTTACGGTGTGGTGTTTGATGTGATCAAAGTATCCATATGGTGATGGTGATTAGCATGATCACATGGTCGAAGGAATTAGGTTACTATGTATCAGAAAGCTTATAGCAAACGAACTATTGAAATGACTTGATCTTTATGCTACGCTTATCTATAGGAGTATGTCCATCACACCATTTTCCTAATGATATGATCTTGTTTTTAATAACATCCCAATGCTCATGATCAAGAAACCATGATCATCTATCAACCAACATCTAGTATTATAAAGAGGCATTACTAGGGACTCTAGTTAGTTTACAAATCACACAAGTATTAATGTTTTCGGTTAATACGGTTATAACATGAACGTAAACATTTATAATAAACACAAAGATATAATAATGACTACTTTTATTACTTCCTCTAGGGCATATATCCAACAACATTTTGGTGCGAGATCTAACCTTCTCTACACATGGTTTCCATTGTCATCCTTCGTACAGGTCAACAGGACGACACCATACCGCGGCTAAGATGAACGAGAGGCCGAAGTGAAGCTCGACAAAGGGCCACCATTGCCGGTGAAGGGACGCCGTTGTCGGAGAAGGGCCGCCATCACCGGAGAAGAAGAAGATAGGGGAGGCAACGACATGGGCACGGGCATGGGCTGGCTCACGTGGATAAGTTGTGGGTCCGACGCTCATGTGGATAAGCTATGGGTCCCATGATGATCTGGATAAGTGGAGAGATGTGTCCACTATGGGAACCAACTAAACGTAGCCCCACTTTTCAGAATGTAACGGCAAGGATCCACTACAGGACCTGACAGACCGCAACCCCACTTGTCAGCACGTAACGGTGAGGGTCCACTACGGGACCCGACTAATGTGGCCCCACTTGTCAGCATCTATCGACAGGGCTGACGGACAACGAGTTTCAGACTGTGTGAGAGTTCCATAATAGGAGCTAGGCAAAAGTGAGGAAAAACTAAGCGTTCTGGGGAAAAGTGAGTACAACTAAGGAACCAAGGGCACGAAAATAGAAATCCCCTTTAGAAAATACCCAAGGTTCATTTTGGGAGGTGACTTTTTGTGTCGACGGAGGTATGGCCATGGAAGTGAAATGACGGTGTTCATCTAACACGGAACATTGTTGTCTTGTATAATCCTCAGTAATTTAGTTCTCAAATCTCTTCTATCCTTCCAAAGTATCTCATCTTGCCAGTACCATCCTCGTTCGTAGACATCATTGTCACCCCCGAGTTCTGGTAATCACTAGTTTTGTCTTTGTTCTATGCACAGAATGTGTATCCGTCGATGTCGTATGCTTGATAGGTTGCAAAGTTGGATGCGGGGCCATTTTGTAAGCCAAAAATGAGCTTTGCATTATGAGTATCCGATGCCAATGGTTCATTTGTAAGCTTTTATTCGAACCAAGCCGTGAACTTGGTATTGTGATCTCTAGTGACTTGGTCATCGTTGATCGTATTATTTTGAGGAGTTGGTTTGAACGCACTCCTGATCAACATTTTTGGTGATTCAACCAAGGATCGATAATGCTTAAATGTTGTATCAAAGCTAGGTGTGCTATGTCGAAATCTTTAAGTCGGCTTGGTTTATCATTGTCCACATGAAATTCCCTCATCAAAGTGGAATGACCTATTCCTAAAATCCTTCCAGAGTGCTTATTAATGGGCAAACCAAGAGATGTGTTGACTTTCATATAATTATTGCAGAATGAGACACACTTCTTTGTAAGATATCCCTGGACGATGTTTCCATCCGCATGGGCCCTATTATGGACGTAATTCTTTATGTGCACGTTCATCCTTTCAAATGGCATCATTGAGAGCAAGAATAGCAGGCCCAAGTCTTTGATCTGATTGGCAATATGGAGCAAGAGATGCAGCATAATGTCAAAGAATGCTGGAATAAAGTAGATCTCAAGCTCACATAGTACGACAATTATCTCTTCCCTTAGCCTTACGGAATGCTTAAGACTAATCGAATTTCTCGAGATGACGTCGAAAATATTACAGAAGTCAAGCGGTGTTTCACGAACAGGATGTCCATTACCCCTCTAAGTGCAATTGAAAGTAACCGCGTCAGCATCTGTAAGATCCCTCCCCTTATAAAGGTAAGGATCCCTGTGATTGCAATGATAGTCCCTGGATCAATGCTAGCATCCACAGTTTAATATGAAGTACACAGAAACAAAGGTCATTATTACAAGTCATTCCAGAGACAAACATAGTCTTTTACAAACTCCATGGCCACATGCCTAATACAAGAGTTCAAAATATAATAAGATAAGGAAGTCTTCATCTTCATGTGCCACAGGCAAGCATGTTGAGTGTAGACTCATAACCCCTAATCACCATCAGAATAACCTGCAACATCACAAGTTACAGCCACAGTGGGTCAATACACTGGAATAGTATTGGCAAGTGATACCTTAGTATAATATTGGCAACTAGATACTATATGCATTTGGCTAAGTGTAGCTTAGGCTGGCTTTGCTCAAAATAGGATTTACCTATCAGTTGAAAACTCGAATTTTTTCTTTAACAAAACTTTCCCAAGGAACCACCAATAGAAATTGGTGAACCTTCACCCTTGTTCAACCACAAGTTTTTACTTAGAAATTGGGATGAGGAGATTCTTGATAGCTTCTATGTCTTGATGCTCAGGTTGTCCAATACCATGGACATGGCTAAGTACTTAGATTCTTCCATCTGCAGAGGTTGTGCACTTTCCCCACAAGACTTGATTTTCACCAAGACAGGACCTTTCAGAAGCATTCCCTTAGACCAAATGGACGTGCTCCAACCTATCATCCCACTACCACCAACTGTCCAAATGGCTAAGTTATTGCAACCTATGTGATCTAGGCAGAGCCCATATTGCCATGTGGCTGCACTAGAAGCTTCTTAACATATGGCATCTCAAATCCCTTTGTTCCTGGGTGGCTTTCCACAAGTGAGATACACAAGGTAAACCATAGAAATGGGCCTTGTGTAACCACTCAACACAAACCATTCTTTCCATTCCACCCAGGTGTTTCATTCACTTTGTTGTTTTATTAAACAAAACACAAGTCCAAAGACATGGAAATATTTCTTCATAGCATGATTATATAACCACCCTTGGTTGCTACTAGCTAGGCTAAGCATGGCATTGATAAGAACCTTAACTTAGAAATTTCTAGCAATTCTACAACTACTAGGATTTCCCAAGCATAGCATATAGATCAAAATATTCATGCAAGTCTAGCAAAATAATTCTAATGCATAGTTGAAAAACATATGAATAAAATCATGAAGCACCACTTGCCTTGGTAGTTGGGGGAGTAGCAACAATCCTGACAATCACAATCACTATTTGCACCAAAATCTACACATAAAATAATGGCACAAAATCACATACACAATATATACAAGCAAAAATACATGAATGTATGCAAAATGCCAATGATGATTTTCTACACCAAACAAGACAAGTGCACAGTACTGAATCATAAAAAAGTCCAAAACTTTCCAAATAAACTTTATTTGAATAGCAAAACATTTTTCAAATAATTAATATACACAATTTATGCCTACAAATTTTCTACAAAAACAACCATTTTCACATAGGCAAAACATTAAACACATTGCATAAATAGAAAGGATTTTCTCTCCTGATTAAAATGATATAAAATTTGTCAAATTTGGACGTGGGAATCAAAAGTTATGAATTTTACAAGTTTAAACATCTAATAGATCTAAATTCTGATTTTAAATCTAACTCACAGACACGCGGCGTGCTCTGATTGGTTGATACCGATTCGCACGGATCGACTAACGTGGACTGCTAGATATACTTTAAATCGAACGGTCAGATCTGCTCCTTACCTCTTTGCTTCAGATCTAATTCTACACGCTGGATCTAAATCCTACGGCCACGGATCTGACGACCACAGACGGGCGGCGCTAGCGGCGGCGAGTGGCGGCGACGGCTCTGTCAGAGACGGTGCCGACGATCTAGGTCGTGCGGGAGAGGGGGAAGTGGCTTACTGAGTTCGCCGTGTGCTGCTGATGCTCAAGGTGGTATTCATTGGTGAAGGGGCGCGCAAAGGTGGTCGAAGGAGCTCGTCGGAGTCGTGCGCGGCGTCGGGTGCTTGCAGACGTCAATGTTGCCGAGGCTCTGTGTCGTCCTAGCACGAATAAAAAGTATCAGGGGGTGCGCAAGGTCATAGTGAGCAATATGGTTTCAAGGAGGAGGCAAGGGGCACTCGATTTTTACAGCTATTGCTCGTCGGAGTTGAGCGGCGGCTCTGGTGGTTGCGGCCGTGAACGAAGACGACGACCTGGGGCGATACAGTGCAAACAGAGAGTGTGAGAAGATGCGCACGGGCAAGACAGACAAGCTCGTATGAACGATAGGTGAAGGGGAGCATGGGGCTCACCAGAATAGGTCGCCGGAGTGCGTCGGTTCTGCGGGGTTTCGAGCTCGAATGCGCGCAACCTGGTGGCGGAAATGGTGCGCTGTCACATCCCAAGATTTTCCAAATCTTGTAATGTGAAAAATAAATGAATAAAATAAAACTTTGTTGATTTTCAGGGTGAGAAGAAACTTTTTGAATCCAATTGGAAACTTTCAAAACCTATTTGGATCAAATAAAATCCTAAAGGGATTTGAAAAGATAAACAAATAATAAAGAAAATATTAAATATGTAAAATTATTATTTTTGGATCTTTTAATAAAAGATTTGGTTTTCAAATGAAAGGGTAGAAATATAAATAAGGATTATTTTATAGAGCCAAATTAAACCTTGGCCAAGCTTTTGAAATAAAACATTTTGTTTTGATAAAAATAGTAAAGGTTTATTTAAATAAAATAATAAGGATTTAATATCCAATTTTATTTAAATAAAAGGTTTTACCATTTTAATTAAACACCAAAACTTGTTAAATTATTTTAAATAAGTTTTCCAAGTGTTTATTATTTTCAAATAAAACCTACTGAATGGTTTTGGTACTATTTTGGATTTCAAATAGAGTTTTAAAAATAAATAAATCAAACCCTATTTGATTTAATAACTAAGGTCCATTTTATTTAATTAATAAATGGATCCTAAAAAGATTAAAAAAAATATTATTTTGTTTTGGACTTTGATTTGTGTTGATAAACAGAGCTAAACTCAATATAAAGTTTAGTGGAAGTTTATTTGATTTGGTTGTTTGAATTGTGATTTGAATTTCAAAACAGAAATAAGAATTGGAAAAAGGAAAAAAAATTCAGAACAGAAAAAAATATGAAACGGCCCAGCCCAACTATCCTAGCCCACTAAGCCCAGCAGCCCAGCTCCTCTCTCTCCCGAAGAAAAACGTTTCGCACCTTCTTACAGACCCGCAGAGACGCCGACCGGTGGACCCAACTCCCCTCTCCTCTCTCTCGCTGACCAACCGACCCCACCCCTCCTGTTCATCGTCTTCACCCGCGATGACCACTCCCCACCTCGCTGCCGTTTCTGCCCGTTGATAGCTCCTGCAATCCCCGTTAACTGCCGCGTTAATTCGCCCAGCCATCACGCAAGGTAAAAACGCCTGCCTCCCCTCTTCCGTTTTCCCCAGACACCGCCTCCCCTCTGCCCCCAGGCCGAGAAAATTTCGACCTGGAACGCCCTCTGCTTCGACGAGCTGTCCGGCCAATTCCAGCCAGTACCTGCCTCCCCTTGCCCCTTGGATGCTACGAGCTCGTTCACCATCACCGTGCGCTTCTTCCAGCACCTCCCACTTGTCTGCTCGTGCCCCACAGCCTCGCCTTCGACTTCGTCTGGGAACCACCGCCGTCTGCATCAGCTCCGGCGAGCTACTGTCGTTAACTCCGTGTGCCCCTTGCCCTATGGTGAGTTCCATTTCAACCTGTACAAACTTGCACATCCTCCTGACATGATCTCTTGCTCGCTTGCGCCCCAGACGCCCACCTCCGACAACATCTGACTGCACCCGAGGAGAAGTACAACTCCGGCGAGCGATTCAGGACTACCCTGTGCGCCCCTCGTCGAACCAACAACACGTTGAGCTTCCCCACGCTACTGCAAACACAGTGAGCATACTCCCTTCCTTCCGCGCTTCCTGCATCGCCAGCTTCGCCGTCGTCTGACCGTCCCCGCCACGCGCAGCCGTCGAGCGCCGCCCGTCCTTGGTCAAGATAGTTGAGCCGTTAGATACGAATCCTGCGGTTGTGTTAGATTCACTTAAATGAAAGGGTATGCGATGATCTAAGCCACATAGACCCCTTTTAATCCTGTGGTCTGTATCGCTCGATCCACATGAATCGGTACCGCCCAATAAGAAACAGCCACGTGGCTCAGGCTTCGATTTAAAACAGATTTGAATCTATTAGATTTGTGATTTTGTAAATTGCACAAGTTTTATTCTACACGTCCAAATTTTGCAAACTTTATATGAATAGAATCAGTGGAACAAGCCCTAGCCAACCATGCCATTTGTTTAGTAAAAAGTTTCTGTTAAATGGTTTGTTTTTGCAGAAACTTATGCATGCTTATTTAGAATGTAAAAATTGTTCAAAATTGATTTTAGGGATAAAATCTTTTGCAAATGGTGTATTTTGAACCTACTGACCCTAGGAAACACTTTGTGGTTTCAAAAATATATTTGGTGATGCAAAAGAATGATTTTTTGATTTAAAACCAATTCTAGTCAAATAAAAATATGGTTTATTTATTAAAAATGGTTTTTGGAAGAAAAACTTTGGGAAATGTTTTGTTTTAAACTCTCTGACCCTAAACCCAAAGTTTTATGGTTTGAAAACATATTTGGTGAACCCTATAGATTAATGCCTTATTGAAAACATTTTTACACCACATAAAATGATACCTTGTTTTGAAAATGGTTTATAAAGTGAAATCCCTTGCAAATGACTTTTGCCACTTTATAAAATGACCAATAGGTGTTTTCAAATGTTTATGACCCATTAGGAACCACTTATTCAAATAAAACAAAACTTGGCATGCTTGCATGCATTATCTTGTTTATATGATTTTATGTGATGAATTGCTTGATTGGTAGATTGAACTTGTGCCTTGCTTGATTGAATTGTAGTGACTTGAAGAGTGTGATTGTGGCAAGGACAAGGAGTGAACTTATACCCTCTACCAAAAAGGCAAGTGATGCTTCATACTTTGTCCCATTATTTTCACTATGCATTAGTGATATTTCTAAGTATAGGACTTGCATGGAATTTTGCTAAATATAAACCATGCTATGGGAAAACCTAGTAGATGAAAACCTTAGTAGAATTTCCTAAGTTAAGATTCCTACTACTATCATGCTTAGCTTAGCTAATAGAAAGCAAGGGTGGAATATATATACATTCATACTATGGAAAAATTTCTAAGTCCGAGGACTTGTGTTTTTGTTTAATAAAACAACTAAGTTAATGAATCACCTGGGTGGAATGGTAATTGCTTGGTGGTTTTTGGTTGAGTGGTTACACAAGGCCCATGGCTATGGTTACCTTGTGTATCACACTTGTGGATTGCCACACAGGAACAAAGAGATTTGAGATGTCAAATGTTGAGAAGCTTCAAGTGCAGCCACATGGCATTATGGGCTCTGCCTGGATCATATAGGTTGCTAGAACTTAGCCATTTGGACAGTTGGTGGTAGTGGGATGATAGGTTGGAACGCGTCCATTTGGTCTAAGGAAAGGCTTCTGAAAGATCTTGTCTTGGTGAAACCAAGTCTTGTGGGGAAAGTGCACCACCTCTGCAGAGTGTAAAATCTAAGTACTTAGCCATGTCCCTGGCAAAGGACAATTTGAGCATCAAGACATGGAAGCTATCAAGAATCTCATCATCCAAATTTTCTAAGTTAAAAACTTGTGGATGAACAAGGGTTAAAGGATCTTCAATCTTTGATTGGAAGATGCCTTGGGAAAGATTATTTTGTCAAGCAAAAACTTAGTGTTTTCAAATGATAAGGAAAAATCTATTTTGAGCAATGCAAGCCTCAACTCCACTTAGCCAAAAGCATATAGATGATAGACTCCACTATACTACCATAGTATCACTTGCCAACACAATTCAAATGTATTGACCCTTGTGGCTGTAACTTGTTATGTTGCAGGTTTGTTCGATTTAGTGAAGTGTGTTGATTAGGATTACAAAGTCTACAACCAACATGTCTGCCTGTGGCACTTTGAAGATGAAGGACCCCATGCTTATAGATATTCTGCTGCAATGTAATGTAATAGCCAAATGAGCTATGTAAGATGTAATAAAATTATGTTATTCCTGGTTATAAAGTTGTATTATGACCTTTGTTTCTTGATATTACATCTTAACTGTGGATGCTAGCTATTGATCGAGGGACTAGCATTGCAATCACAGGGATCCTTTTCCTTTACAAAGGAGGGATCTTACATGCGCCGAGTGAGGGGAAATGAGCAGAGAGGGGAGGGGGTCTTATAGCTAGAGCAGGGGCGAGAATCTCGCGAGGAAACTCCGGCAATTAAGCCCGCATCAATCGTGGCAGTAATGGAGTGAACGGCGGCGTCGACGGGGTCGTGGGGGGGTGCGTGGGTCGGGACGATGCTTGCGTGGCATAGGGTCCACCAGTCAGCGAGCATGGGGTAGCTCTGTGCCGCGTGAGAGAAAGAGGGGAAAACCCTGGGTGGGCTTAGTGGGCTAGGTCTGTTGCTGGGCTGAAAGGCTGGCGCCGGCCCAGTTGGGTTTTCTATTCCCTTTTTCTTTTTCTGAGTTGATTTACAGGAATCAATTTCAAATAAAATCAAAAGCAATTGAATTCAAATCTTTTCTAGATTTTTGTAAAGTGTAACCTTCATACTTTTGGGCATAAAACCATGTGGTCTCTCTGTACTTGCTTGGTCCCTTTCAATAATCAAAATAAACAGTGTCATAGCACTTGATTTGAAAATGTTTTGAAGATGGTTTTGAAACCATATTTGTTTTGTAAATTTTTGTCCAAACTCTAACATTCAATCAAAATGACTAGGAAGCAAACAAAGCTTGGTTTAAAACATGTATGCTCTCAGTTGATAATATCATTTGATTAATGTTTGCTCATATAAAATAATAGCACTAAGTGCTTCTGATTTCTTGAAATGAGTTTGATATTTGATCCCTAAATGATATGCATGCATGGATGATA
Source organism: Avena sativa (assembly GCA_916181665.1). Taxonomy (NCBI): domain Eukaryota; kingdom Viridiplantae; phylum Streptophyta; class Magnoliopsida; order Poales; family Poaceae; genus Avena; species Avena sativa. Next base: position 259,328,355 of record OV702284.1, on the reverse strand, counting down.
TGCAATCTTTGAAAACATGATTTTAGGGATGTTACAAATCTAACCCCCTTAAGATGAATCTCGCCCTCGAGATTCGGGTTGGCTAGCAAATAGGTGAGGGTGGTCTTTTCGAAGATCATCTTCTCTTTCCCATGTGGTTTCTTCTTCGGAATGATGGTTCCATTGAACTTTGCAGAATTTGATGGTCTTAGTCCGAGTAACTCTTTCTGCAGTCTCAAGAATCTTGATAGGTTTCTCCTCATAAGTGAGGTCACTCTCCAATTGGACCTCTTCTAAAGGTATAGTATCCTTCAAAGAAGTCTCTTCCATTTCTGGATGGCATTTCTTAAGCTGACTCACATGAAACACATTGTGAACAACAGACAATGATTCTGGCAATTCAATCTCATAAGCTACTTCTCCTTTACGACTCAGAATCTTGAATGGTCCAACATACCTTGGGGCCAATTTTCCTTTGACTCCAAACCTCTTCACTCCACGAAGTGGTGACACTCTAAGATAAGCTCTATCACCCACTTCATAGGTGACTTCTCTACGCTTAGGATCTGCGTAGCTCTTTTGTCGGGACTGTGCTATCTTTAATCTATCCTTAACTAACTTGACTTTCTCCTCAGCCTCTTTGATTAGTTCGGGTCCGAACAAACTTCTTTCTCCCACACCATTCCATAGCAATGGGGTGGTACACTTTCTCCCATAAAGAAACTCAAATGGTGCCATCTCAGTACTGGCTTGATAGCTGTTATTGTAAGAGAACTCTGCGTAAGGCAGATTTTCATCCCAACTAGCTCCATAGTCTAGGGCACATGCTCTCAACATATCTTCAAGAATCTGGTTGGTCCTTTCTGTTTGTCCATCAGTTTGAGGATGAAAAGCAGTGCTGAATTCCAACCTCGTTCCCAATGACTCATGTAGTTGCCTCCAAAAATTAGAAGTGAATTGAGTTCCCCTATCAGACACAATGCTCTTGGGTACTCCATGTAGACACACAACTCTACTCATATAGATCTTCGATAACTTAGCACTTGTATAGGTTGTCTTCACGGGTATGAAATGAGCCACTTTAGTTAAGAGATCCACTACTACCCAAATAGAATCATATCCTGATCGGGTCCTTGGCAATCCGGTAATGAAATCCATGCCAATCTTGTCCCACTTCCAATCAGGAATAGGTAGTGGTTGTAACAATCCTGCTGGTTTCTGATGTTCCGCTTTCACTCTACTACATACATCACACAAAGCAATATGTTCGGCGATGTCCTTCTTGAGATTATTCCACCAAAATCTTTCCTTCATATCCATGTACATTTTGGTGTTACCCGGGTGAATGGAATATGGTGAATTGTGTGCTTCTTGAAAATCAGTTTCCGAAGTTCCGGGTCTTGTGGAACACAGATATGTTTTCCATGCCATAAAGTACCCTGTTCGTCTTCATGGAATCCTTTGGCTTTTCCCTTGCCAATCTTTTCCTTAATCTCTTCAATTTCTTTATCTGTCTTTTGGGCTTCCTTGATTTTTTCCAACAAAGTGGGTTAAACATCCAATGACATGAGATGTCCTTCAGGCACTATCTCCAATCTGAGATCTCTAAATTAGGCACACAGATCATCTGGCAATTCTCCCTTAGTAAGGCCATTCACAAAAACCTTACGACTTAGAGCATCCGCTACAACATTTGCTTTATTAGGGTGGTATTGCAGACTCAAGTAATAGTCCTTGATGAGTTCTAGCCATCTTCTTTGTCTCATGTTAATTTCTTTACGGGTGAAGATATACTTCAAACTCTTGTGATCTATGAACACTTCACGTCGTTTTCCCAAGAGATAATGTCTCCATGTTTTGAGTGCATGGACAACAGAGGCCAACTCTAAATCATGAGTAGGGTAGTTTACTTCATGAGTTTTGAGTTGTCTTGAGGCATAAGCCACAACCTTCCCTTCTCGAATAAGTACTGGACCTAATCCATGATGAGATGCATCACAATACACTTGGAAATCCTTCTCCAAATTTGGCAGACATAAGACTGGTGCTGTCACTAGTCTCTTCTTCAATTCTTGAAAACTGAGTTCACATCCTTCAGACCAAGCAAATTTCTTGTCTTTCTTTAGTAACTCTGTCATTGTCTTAGCTACCTTGGAAAAATTCTCAATAAATCTTCTGTAGTATCCTGCCAGGCCAAGGAAACTACGAACCTCTTTAACTTACTTAGGAGATTCCCATTCAGTTATAGCTGAAACTTTAGCAGGATCAACTTCTACACCATCTCCTGACACAATGTGTCCAATAAAACCAACTTCATTTAACCAAAATTCACACTTACTGAATTTGGCATACAACTTATGCTCTCTAAGTTTCTCAAGTATCAAATGTAGATGTCCTTCATGCTCTTCTTTGCTCTTAGAGTAGATCAAAATGTCATCGATGAAAACGACAACAAACTTATCAAGGAACTCACTGAACACTTTGTTCATCATGTTCATGAAATAAGCTGGTGCATTGGTTAAACCAAATGGCATCACGGTATACTCATACAGTCCATACCTTGTGGTGAAAGCTGTCTTAGGTATGTCTTGTTCCCTTATCTTGAGCTGGAAATAACCTGACCAGAGATCAACCTTTGAGAACACACAAGCTCCTTCTAACTGATCAAACAAGTCATTGGTTCTAGACAAAGGGTATTTGTTCTTGATAGTCACCTCATTGAGTGAACGGTAATCTATGCATAACCTTTGACTCCTATCTTTCTTTTGCACAAACAAAACTGGTGCTCCCCAAGATGAAGAACTTGGTTGGATAAAACCTTTCTGCAACTGTTCTCCAAGTTGCTTCTTGAGTTCTTTCAACTCATCAACTGACATCTTGTACGGTCTCTTTGCTATTGGTCCAGATCCTGGTAGCAAGTCAATAAGAAACTCCACATCTCTATCTGGTGGCATTCCCGACAATTCTTCCGGAAACACATCCGGATATTCACTCACAATTGGCACCATACTAACCCCCTTAAGAGAATTTAGCTTACTCCCTTTTGATTCAAAGTTAGACTTGAATGTAATCCGTTTCTTTTCCGGGGTTGTGAGTGCAATAGTACGATTGGCACAATATAGTACTCCTTCATACTTGGTCATCCAATCCATTCCCAGAATTACATCCAGTCCTTGGGAATCTAGGATTATCAGACTCACTGGAAACTTATGCTTTCCAAACTCTATCACTAGATCCCGGTATCCAAGACTTACTATCATGTCTCCACTTGGAGAACTTACTTTTATTGGACACCCAATGTTTTCAGTTGGAAACCCATTTCTATCAACAAATGATTTTGATATGAATGAATGTGATGCACCAGTATAAAAAAGAACAAGTGCTGGAATAGAATTGAGTTTGAACTTACCAGCAACATCATCAGGTTCCTCATAGATTTCCTCCACATTAATGTGGTTCACTTGTCCCTTTTGAAAAGGGTTGTGCTTGTTGGGTCCTTCAACTTTCTTTTCTGGGCATTCATTTGCATAATGCCCCATTTTCTTGCACTTGAAACATTCAACCTGACTAAGATCCTTCTTGACAGGCTGGCTTCCACTTCCACTTCCACTTCCATTGTGGTGGCTCTTATATCCACTCTTGTTATTTTTGTACCTGTCATTGTCATGACTTCGGTGATGCTTGTTGTCATGATGACGGTTGTGGTTGTGGTGGTTGTACTTTCCATGGTTGTGGGATCCAGAATTCCCACTATCATCATAATGGGAACGTTTGTGAGACGATCCCGAGCTGTGCTTGTCAGAGTTGTGCTTTATCTTCCTGCTTTCAACTTGTTTCATCTGGCTTTCCAAGATGGCAGCCTTGTCAAAAAGAGACTGGTAAGTGGGGACATAGGCCACAGATAGCTGCAGGTTCAGTTCATCGTTCAGTCCTTCGAGAAACTTCTCTTTCCTTTTAGCATCAGTGTCAACTTTATCCGGTGCATAACGCGCCAGATTGTTGAACTCCTCAATATACTCAGCCACGCTGCGGTGGCGCTGCTTCAAGTTATGAAATTCTTTCTTCTTCAAAGTCATCACTCCGGATGAGATGTGAGCAGTACGGAAACCTTCTTCAAAGATAGCCCATGTCACATCCGCAATGGGAGTGGTGATCTGGAAGTTATCCCACCAAGTGGCTACTGGTCCTTCCAACAAGTGTGCTGCAAATCTGACCTTCTCTTCATCAGTACAGCCAACGGTTACCAAGTCCTTGTTTACAGAGCGTAGCCAGTCATTGGCCACCATGGGATCAGTAGTTCCTGAGAACTTTGCTGGTCTCAGTCTTTAGAACCTGGTAAGCATGTCAAAACCCGGTGGGTTGTTCTGATTGTTGTTGTTATTATTGTTGTTGTTCTGGTTCCGTATGAACATAGTCATCATTTGCATCAGCTGCGTCTGAGCTGTCATCATCTGCTGCATTTTAGGGGTGATGTTGTTGTTGTTGGGGTTGGGATTGGCACGTGGGGGAGGCATCTGTGGTTTTCAATAAGGATAAGAATGAGATACCCATAGATGCTAACATGCACAATACATCACATAACAATCACCAACAAACATGCATCATAGTAGTAAAAGTTCAACAACAGACAACAAGTTTATGAAAAAGTAAACACAACAATAGCAAGCCATCCACATGTTGGATGGTCATTGCGACTCAATAATCAAAAGCATGGTAAATAAATGGTAAATGAGTAGTCATCACTACTCCTCCGCATCGACCTCCTCATCAACAAGTGTAAGACAAGCATTCTCCATAGCGGTCTTGTATTCCTCGACATTGGTGGTCAAGGCCTCTACTTTGGCTTTGAGATCCCTCTTATGTGCACGAAGTCTCTCAATCACACCTTGCTGATGCTCTAGCTCGAAGTCCCTGGCCTCTATTTCTGCAGTCATGTCTCGAATCCTCTTGTTCCTATCTTGGACTCTCTTCTCTTGACTCTTGAACTTTCTATCCTGACTCTCAAACTTGGCCTCCATTTCTTTGACTATCTCATCTTGCTCCGCGAAGAGCTTATCCTTCTCACGAAGCTGCACCTGGAGTTCGTCATTGCTAAGCATGACGTTGGTCCTATCAGTGTCTAGATGCCTAAGAACAACCTCTAAGTCCTGGAGGTACAGACGAATCGGCTCTGCTATCTCTCTAGCAGTATCCTCGAAGTCAATGGCCACACCATCCTCGTCACGTCTGCCGAAGGCGTGGAAATGAGTACCTCTAACCTCTCGAGAGTGTCTCCCTATCAAGCGTCCAAGCAAATCCTGCATGACTACCTCTAGGCCTCTCTCCTTGTCATCATGCATGAGCTTGAAGGCGATGGCCTCCGTGGCTGGGTCAGTCTGGCGTCCTGGCTGAATAACCTTGAAGCCCCAAAGGTCCTTCCTCTCGAACTTGGTGAGGGGAAGCATCATGATCGAAGGAAGTGGGAGATTGAGCAAACTAGTGAGCTCAATAAGACGAGTGCCAAAACGAGTTCCCTTGAACTCTTCAGCCGTGCTGATAGTAACATTAGGCATCTATTTTATAAGATAGAAAAAGTTAGAATATACATAGAGATGAATCCCAAGACAAAGCATCACATGCATAACTTTGGAAATCAAATCACACAAGTCATGGCATACATAAAACCATTACAAGCATCCAAGGTTCATCTTATTTTAAACAACATTAGGAAATAAATGAAAGTGGTGGTCCAACTAACGAAGTACGTTACAATCCCATCTCACTTGACAAGTTGGCTAACAGGGCATCCCTAGAGGCAATCTGTCTATCTAGATCACATGACTCCATTGCTAAGTCTATGATGTCCTTCCTTAAACTTTGGTTGGTAGCCTCTAACTCTTGGGTATTTTTATTTTCTTCCCTAAGGTCATTCTGGGTGTTGAGCATTCTGCACTTGATTCTATCACCAAGTTCTTTGATGGCCTTCCAAGCTGCATCCCTTGCTAAATCAAAGAATGTGGTGTGCATCACGAGTTGGTGACCATGCAGAATCCTGATTCCTTGTGGTTATCTTCCTTGTTTTTATACAAGTGAAGTTGCACCCACCAGTATTCAACTCCATCCATCACAGGAAAACCTTTGTACACAGCTGCACCATGTATTCCCATGGCAACCATGAGGTCCTTGAGAGCCTTTGGGAATTCTGTCTCTGTAAGATCCCTCCTTTGTAAAGGTAAGGATCCCTGTGATTGCAATGCTAGTCCCTGGATCATTGCTAGCATCCACAGTTTAAGATGAAGTACACAGAAACAAAGGTCGTTACTACAAGTCATTCCAGAGACAAACATAGTCTTTTACAACTCCATGGCTATAGGACTAATACAAGAGTTTAAACATGTAATAAGATAAATAAGTCTTCATCTTCATGTGCCACAGGCAAGCATGTTGAGTGTAGACTCATGACTCCTAATCATCATTAGAATAACCTGCAACATCACAAGTTACAACCACAGTGGGTCAATACATTGGAATAGTATTGGCAAGTGATACCTTAGTATAATATTGGTAGCTAGATACTGTAACATCCCTAAAATCATGATTTCAAAGATTGCATATCATTCATGCATGCATATAGTTTTGAGATCAATTTCAAACCAATTTCAAGAAAACAGAAGCACATAGTGCTATCATTTTATGTGAGCAAACTTAAATCAAATGACCATCCCCATTTGAGAGCTTAAGTGTTTTAAACCAAGTTTGTTTGCTTCCTTGTTGATTGGTTTGAGTGTGGAGTTTGAACAAAAATATACAAAATAAAAATGGTTTCAAAACCATTTTCAAAACATTTTCAAAACAAGTGCTATAGCACTGTTTATTTTGTTTATTCAAGAGAACCAAGCTTGAATGAAGAGACCACATGTTTCTATGCCCAGATTTATGAATGTTGCACCCTACGAAATTCTTGAAAAGATTTGAATTCAAATAGAGTTTGAATTCATTTGAAAATCATTCCAGAAAATCGAATTAGAAATAGAAAAGGAATAAAGAAAAGAAAAAGGGCCGGCGCTACTATTTCAGCCCAACAGAGAATCCAGCCCAGCTAGCCCACCCGGGTTCCCTCTCTCTCTCTCTCACGCGCAGACGCACCCACAGAGCCGCTGACACCTGGACCCCACCTCCCCTCTGTTTATTTCACTGACAAGTGGACCCGTGACCCCGTCGTCGTCGTCAATCACGCGCGCGCGACGCTCACGCCGCCGTTACTCGCCGCAGTCACTGCCGCATTGATTCCCATTGATTCCACGAGTAACTCCTCGCCCAGCTCCAGCTATAAGAACCACTCCCTCTCGCGACCATTTCCCCTCACTCAATTTTCTCTCCACGCCACCAGGCTGCTCGCAACTCGCCAGACACCGCCGCAGCTCCGACGACTCTGGCGTGCGATTCTGGTAAACCCCATGCGCCCCTTCCTCTCTGGTGCATGCGAACAGCTTCACGACCTCCTTGCGCATCTCCTGATCCCCTTTTTCCATTTGTTTGTGATCCAGAGCTTTGACTTCGACGAGCACCGTGAGCAACCGACGCCGTCCCCAACTCCGGCGAGAGATTAAGGTAAAATCCGACCGCCCCGTGCCTTCCCTTTGACGCTGACTTGTTCGCCTGACCTATGCGCACACACTGATGCCCTCCGTTTGCATTAGGGCGAAGCAGAAGGTCGCCAACGTCGCCGTCCACCCGAGCCCGACCCTGTCATCCACTCCGACGAGATCCCACGGCCACTCGCGCCCCTTGCCAAGCTACCACCACGTTGAGCTTCAGTGCGTCGCTGCGAGTCTGGTAAGCATTTCCACTAACCCCAGCCCTCTCTGTATCCACCGCGACGCCGTAGACCGAGCGCGCCGCCGCTCGCCGTCACCGCGCGCCGCCAGACCTTGGTCGTTTGATCAAGAGTTGTTGGATCTAGATCCAACGCGTGTAATAGAATCACTTAACGAAGCGGTACGTTAGATCTGAGCCGTGCGTGATCACTTAAATCCAATGATCTGCGTCGACCGATCCGTGCGAACCGGTACGCACCAATAGGATAGCGCCGCGTGGCAGTGAGTTAGGTTTAAAAACAGAATTTGAATCAGATTGTTATTCAAATTTAATTTAACTATAACTTTTGATTTCCGCGTTAGATTTTGACAAATTTTATACCGTTGGAATCAGGAGAGCAAGCTCTTTCAATATATGCAATGTGTTTAATGTTTATCTTCTGTTAAAAATGCTTTATTTGCAGAAACTTTTTTAGGACTAATTTGAGTGTTTGAAATGTTTAGGAAATGTTTTAGGGTATAAATATTGGTTGTTTGGCAAGTTTTTTTATCTTGTTAGTGAATCAGTACCTTGCACTTGCTTGGTTGAGTTTTGAAAATCATCACTTAGCATTTGGCATGCATGCATATATTTATGTTTGTATATGATTTGTGTGTAATTTGTGCTACCATTCTTTGTGTAGACTTTGGTGCTAGTGATTGTGATTGTGAAGAGTGCTACTCTCCCAACTACCAAGGCAAGTGGTACTTCATGAATATTTCTATCCCTATATTTTATACTAAGCATTAGAAATACTTTGCTAAGTCTTGCATGTTATTATTTTGCCTATATGCCATGTTGGGAAATCCTAAGTAGTTGTAGAATTGCTAGGAAATTTCTAAGTTAAGTTACTATCTATGCCATGCTTAGCCTAGCTAGTAGCAAACAAGGGTTGGTAAAAATATACATGCTATGATAAAAATATTTCTAAGTCTTTGGACTTATGTTTTGCCTAATAAAACAACTAAGTTAATGAATCACCTGGGTGGAAAGGGACTTGAATGGTGGTTTTGGTTGAGTGGTTACACAAGGCCCATGGCTATGGTTTACCTTGTGTATCTCACTTGTGGTAAGCCACCCAGGAACAAAGAGATTTTAGAGGCCAAGTGTTAAGAAGCTTCTAGTGCAGCCACTTGGCAATATGGGCTCTGCCTGGACCATATAGGCTGGTAGAACTTAGCCATTTGGACAGTTGGTGGTAGTGGGAATGATAGGTTGGAACGCGTCCATTTGGTCTAAGGGAAGGCTTCTGAAAGGTCCTGTCTTGGTGAAACCAAGTCTGGTGGGGAAAGTGCACAACCTCTGCAGATGGAAAAATCTAAGTACTTAGCCAAGTCCATGGCAATGGACAACTTGAGCATCAAGGCATGGAAGCTATCAAGAATCTCCTCATCCCAATTTCTAAGTAAAAATTTGTGGGTGAACATGGGTGAAGGACCTCAATGTCTATTGGTGGTTCCTTGGGAAAAGTTTTGACGAAGAAAAACTTAGTGATTTCAACTAATAGGAAAAACCTATTTTGAGCAAAGCAAGCCAAGCTACACTTGGCCAAATTTGCATATAGTATCTAGTCCACTTAAAATATACTAAGGTATCACTTGCCAATACTATTCCAAAGTATTGACCCACTGTGGCTGTAACTTGTGATGTTGCAGGTTACTCTGATGAGGATTAGGTGTCATGAGTCTACACTCAACATGTTTGCCTGTGGCACATGAATATGAAGACTTATATTTATTTACTTATTCAAACTCTTGTAATAGGCCTGTGGCCTTTGAGTTGTAAAGACTATGTTTATCTCTGGAATGGATGTAATAAATGACCTTTGTATCTGTGTACTTCATCTTAAACTGTGGATGCTAGCAATGATCCAGGGACTAGCATTGCAATCACAGGGATCCTTTTTCCTTTACAAAGGAGGGATCTTACATATGGTATCAGAGGACTGTGTTGCCTGTAGGATTTTGACCCTAGGAATGGAAACCACTAAGGAAAAAATTTCAACTTCTACACTTGTGTATTCTTCTCGTAAAACTTTTCTAATCCTCTTCCTCATCTCTATTTGTAGATGAACTCCATCAACGAAGCCGTAAGGAAAGGACCACTCATGACATTGACTTTGGAGTGTGAGACAGAATTCCCCAAGGCTCTCAAGGACCTCATGGTTGCATTAGAGATACAAGGTGCAGCTGTGTACAAAGGTTTTCCTGTGATGGATGAAGGAGTGGAATACTGGTGGGTGCAACTTCACTTGTATAAAAACAAGGAAGACAACCATCAGGAAAAAGGATTCTGCATGTTCACCAATTCAGTGGTACACCCTACATTCTTTGAATCAGCAAGGGATGCAGCTTGGAAGGCCATCAAAGAACTTGGTGATAGAGTCAAGTGCAGAATGCTCAACCTCCAAAATGATCTAAGGAAAGAGATGGAACATACCCAAGAGTTGGAAGCTACCAACCAAACTTTAAGAGGAGACATTATAGACTTAGTGATGGAGTCATGTGAGCAAGATAGGCTGATTGCTTCTAGAAACATTGTGTTAGCCAACAGATCCAGTGAGATAGGATTGTAAACGTACTTCGTTAGTTGGACCACCACCTATCACCTTATTTTCCAAAATGTTGCTTTAAAATAAGATTGAACCTTGGTTGTTGTAATGGTTTCATGTATGCATGACTTGTGTGTTTTGCTTCCCAAGGATATGTATGTGATGTTTTGTATTTTGTTTTATCTTGATTGTGTTGTTCTAACTTTTCTATCTTATAAATAGATGCCTATTACCATCAGCACTGTTGAGGAGTTCCAGGTTACCCGCTTTGGTCCTCGTATCGTTGAGCTTACTACCTTGCTCAATCTCCCTCTTCCCACCATCATGGTGCATCCCCTCACCAAGTTTGAGAGGAAGGACCTCTGGGACTTCAAGGTCAACCAGCCCGGACGCTAGACAGAGCCTACCACGGAGGCCATTGTCTTCAAGCTCATGCACGATGACAGGGAGAGAGGCCTTGAGGTAGTTATGCAGGATCTAATAGGACGTCTGCTAGGGAGACACTCCCGACAGGTTAGAGGTACCCACTTCCACGTCTTCGGAAGACATGATGAGGATGGAGAGTCCATCGACTTCGAGGACGATTCGAGGGACGCAGCAGAGCCGATACGCCTGTACCTCCAGGACTTAGAGTCTCTCATTAGGCACGTGGACACGGACAGGACCAATGTCATGCTCAACAATGACGAGCTCCAGGTGCAGCTTCGCGAGAAGGACAAGCTCTTCGCGGAACAAGACGAGATAGTCAAGGAAATGGAGGCGAAGTTCGAGACCCAGGACATGAAGTTCAAGAGTCAGGAGAAGCGTGTCCAGGATAGGAACAAGAAGATCCGGGACATGACTGAAGAACTGCAGTCCAAGGACTTCGAGCTAGAGCAGCAGCTGACGGTGATTGAGAGGCTTCGTTCCCAGAAGAGGGCTCTCAAGGCCAAGATAGAGACCTTGACCACTAGTGTCGAGGAATACAAGACCGCGATGGAGAACGCAGGTCTTACCATTGTCGAGGAGGAGATTGATGCCGAGGAGTAGATTTGACTACTCGTTTATCTTTTATTATCGTACTTGTTGTTGAGAACTTGTTATTGACCATCCGACATGTGGATGGCTTGTTATTTGTGTGTGTTTTACTTTGTGAACTTGTTATTTTGTTGTTGAACTTTTATCTTTGTGTTGCATACTTTGTGTTTGCTTATGTGATGTAATGTGCATGAAAGCATCTATGGGTATCTCATTCTTATCTCTATTTGAACAAACCACAGATGCCTCCCCGTCGTGCAAACCCCAACCCCAACAACAACAACAACAACATCACTCCAGAAATTCAACAAATGATGACTACTCAAACTCAGCTAATGCAGATGATGACGATGTTCATCCAGAACCAAAACAACAACAACAACAACAATAACAACAACAATAACAACAATAACAACAACAATAACAACAACAATAACAACAACAACAACAACCCACCGGGCTTTGACATGCTTACCAGGTTCTTGAGATTGAGGCCAACAAAGTTCTTAGGAACGACTGATCCCATGGTGGCCAATGACTGGCTACGCTCAGTAAACAAAGACTTGGTAACAGTGGGCTGTACAGATGCTGAAAAGGTCAGATTTGTAGCACATTTGCTGGAAGGACCAGCCGCCACTTGGTGGGACAACTTCCAGATCACCACTCCCATAGATGAAGTGACATGGGCTATCTTTGAGGATGGCTTTCGCACTGCTCATATCTCATCTGGAGTGATGAGTCTGAAAAATAAAGAGTTCCATAACCTAAAGCAGCGTCACCGCAGCGTGGCTGAATATATTGAGGAGTTCAACAATCTGGCACGTTGTGCACCAGATGAAGTTGACACTGATGCCAAGAGAAAGGAAAAATTTCTTGAAGGCTTGAATGATGAGCTGAATCTGCAATTGGCTGTGGCCTATGTTCCCACTTATCAGTCTCTCTGTGACAAGGCTGCTATTTTGGAGAACAAAATGAAGCAAGATGAGAGTAGAAAGAGAAAGCACTCCGACAAGCACAGCTCGGGATCGTCTCACAAACGATCTCATTATGATGACAGCGGAAGCTCAGGATCCCAGAAGCATGGGAAATTCAACAAGCACCACAACCACAATCGTCATGACAACAAGCATCACCATAGTCATGACAATGACAAGTACAAGAACCACAAGAGTGGACATAAGAGCCACCACAGTGGTAATGGAAGTGGAAGTGGAAGCCAGCCTGCTAAGATAGACATAAGTCAGGTTGAATGCTTCAAATGCAAGAAGATGGGGCATTATGCAAATGACTGCCTAGAAAAGAAAGTTGAAGGACCCAACAAGCCCAACCCTTTTCAGAAGGGACAAGTAAACCACATCAATGTGGAGGAGGTCTATGAGGAGCCTGATGCTGTTGCTGGTAAGTTCAGACTCAATTCTATTCCAGCATTTGTACTCTTTGATACTGGTGCATCTCATTCATTCATATCAAGAGCATTTGTTGAAAGAAATGAACTACCGGTAGAAACTATTGGGTGTCCCATAAAAGTAAGTTCTCCTGGTGGAGAAATGATAGTGAATTCAGGATGTCATGATTTAGTCATAGAGTTTGGGAAGTATAAGTTTCCTGTTAACTTGATAATTCTAAACTCCCAAGGATTGGATGTCATTCTGGGAATGGACTGGATGACTAAGTACAAAGGAGTGATAGATTGTGCCAACCATACTGTCTCACTCACAACTCCAGAAAATAAAAGAATCAGATTCAAGACCAACTTCGAAGCAAAAAGGAGTATGCTTAATTCTCTTAAGGGGTTAGCATGGACAGTGTGCCAATTGTGAGTGAGTATCCAGATGTGTTTCCGGAAGAATTGCCAGGAATGCCACCAGATAGAGATGTGGAATTTCTTATAGATTTGGCACCAGGGTCTGGACCAATAGCAAAAAGACCTTATAAAATGTCAGTTGATGAACTGAAAGAGCTCAAGAAACAACTTGGAGAACAGTTGCAGAAAGGATTTATTCAACCAAGTTCTTCATCTTGGGGAGCCCCAGTTTTGTTTATGGAGAAGAAAGATAGAAGTCAAAGGTTATGCATAGATTACCGTTCACTCAACGAGGTGACTATCAAGAACAAATACCTTTTGCCTAGAATCAATGACTTGTTTGATCAGCTAGAAGGAGCATGTGTGTTCTCAAAGATTGATCTCCGGTCAGGCTATTTTCAACTCAAGATAAGAGAACAAGACATACCTAAGACAACATTCACTACAAGGTATGGATTGTATGAGTATACCGTAATGCCTTTTGGTTTGACCAATGCTCCAGCATACTTCATGAATATGATGAACAAGGTGTTCATGGAATTCCTTGACAAATTTGTTGTCGTTTTCATCGATGACATCTTAGTCTACTCCAAGAGCAAGGAAGAGCATGAAGGACATTTGCGTTTGATACTTGAGAAGTTAAGAGAGCATAAACTTTATGCCAAATTCAGCAAGTGTGAATTCTGGTTGGATGAAGTGGGATTTATTGGTCATGTTATGACAAAGGATGGTGTAGCAGTTGATCCTGCTAAAGTTTCAGCTATGACTGAATGGGAATCTCCCAAGTCTGTGAAAGAAGTTCATAGTTTCCTTGGCTTAGCAGGTTACTACAGGAGGTTCATGGAGAATTTCTCCAAGGTAGCTAAGCCTATGACAGAATTGTTAAAGAAAGACAAGAAGTTTTTTTGGTCTGAAGGTTGTGAACTCAGCTTTCAGGAATTAAAGAAGAGACTTGTGACAGCACCAGTCTTGTGTCTGCCAGATTTGGAAAAAGATTTCCAAGTATATTGTGATGCATCTCATCAAGGTTTGGGTGTAGTACTTATGCAAGACGGTAAAGTTGTGGCTTATGCCTCGAGACAACTCAAAACTCATGAAGTGAACTATCCTACTCATGATTTAGAGTTAGCCTCTGTTGTCCATGCACTCAAAACATGGAGACACTATCTTTTGGGAAAGCGTTGTGAAGTGTTCACAGATCACAAAAGTTTGAAGTATATCTTCACCCAGAAGGAAATTAATATGAGACAAAGAAGATGGATAGAACTTATCAAGGACTATGACTTAAGTTTGCAATACCACCCCGGTAAAGCAAATGTTGTAGCAGATGCTCTAAGTCGTAATGTTTTTGTGAATGGCCTTACCAAAGGAGAATTGGCAGATGATCTGTGTACCCAATTTAGAAAACTTAGATTGGAGATTGTGCCTGAAGGACATCTCATGTCTTTGGATGTTCAACCCACTTTGTTGGACAAGATCAAAGAAGCCCAGAAGATTGATAAAGAAATTGAAGAGATTAAAGAAAAGATTGGCAAAGGAAAAGCCAAAGGGTTCCATGAAGACGAACAGGGTACTTTATGGCATGGGAAACGTATCTGTGTTCCACAAGATCCAGAGCTACGGAAACTGATTTTACAAGAAGCACACAACTCACCATATTCCATTCATCCGGGTAACACCAAAATGTACATGGACATGAAAGAAAGATTTTGGTGGAATAATCTCAAGAAGGACATCGCCGAGCATATTGCTTTGTGTGATGTGTGTAGTAGAGTGAAAGCGGAACATCAGAAACCAGCAGGTTTGCTTCAACCACTACCTATTCCTGATTGGAAGTGGGACAAGATTGGTATGGATTTCATTACCGGATTACCAAGGACTCGGTCAGGATATGATTCTATTTGGGTTGTAGTGGATCGCCTAACTAAAGTGGCTCATTTCATACCCGTGAAGACAACCTACACAAGTGCTAAGTTAGCCAGAATCTACATGAGTAGAATTGTATGTTTACATGGAGTGCCCAAGAGTATTGTGTCTGATAGGGGAACTCAATTCACTTCCCATTTTTGGAGACAGTTACATAGTCATTGGGAACGAGGTTGGAATTCAGTACTGCTTTTCATCCTCAAACTGATGGATAAACGGAAAGGACTAATCAGATTCTCGAAGACATGTTGAGGGCATGTGCCTTAGACTATGGAGCCAGTTGGGATGAAAGTCTGCCTTACGCAGAATTTTCTTATAACAACAACTATCAAGCCAGCATTGAGATGGCACCGTTTGAGTTTCTCTACGGAAGAAAGTGTACCATCCCATTGTTATGGACTGGTGTGGGAGAAAGAAGTTTATTCGGACCAGATCTTATCAAGGAAGCCGAAGAGAAGGTCAAGTTGGTTAAGGACAGGTTGAAGATAGCACAGTCCCGACAGAAAAGCTACGCAGATCCTAAGCGTAGAGAAGTCACCTACGAAGTTGGTGATAGAGCTTATCTTAGAGTGTCACCACTTCGTGGAGTGAAGAGATTCGGAGTCAAAGGAAAATTGGCACCAAGATATGTTGGGCCATTCAAGATTCTGAGTCACAAAGGAGAAGTTGCCTATGAAATTGAACTGCCAGAATCTCTGTTAGCTGTCCATAATGTGTTTCATGTGAGTCAACTTAAGAAATGTCATCCAGAAATGGAAGAAACTTCTTTGAAGGATACTATACCTTTGGAGGAGATTCAACTAGAAAGTGATCTCACTGATGAAGAGAAACCTATCAAGATTCTTGAGACTGCAGAAAGAGTCACAAGGACTAAGACTATCAAGTTCTGCAAAGTGCAGTGGAATCATCATTCCGAAGAGGAGGCAACATGGGAAAGAGAAGATGATCTTCGGAAAGACCACCCTCACCTATTTGCTAGCCAATCCGAATCTCGAGGGGGAGATTCACCTTAAGGGGGTTAGATTTGTAACATCCCTAAAATCATGATTTCAAAGATTGCGTATCATTCATGCATGCATATAGTTTTGAGATCAATTTCAAACCAATTTCAAGAAAACAGAAGCACATAGTGCTATCATTTTATGTGAGCAAACTTAAATCAAATGACCATCCCCATTTGAGAGCTTAAGTGTTTTAAACCAAGTTTGTTTGCTTCCTTGTTGATTGGTTTGAGTGTGGAGTTTGAACAAAAATATACAAAATAAAAATGGTTTCAAAACCATTTTCAAAACATTTTCAAAACAAGTGCTATAGCACTGTTTATTTTGTTTATTCAAGAGAACCAAGCTTGAATGAAGAGACCACATGTTTCTATGCCCAGATTTATGAATGTTGCACCCTACAAAATTCTTGAAAATATTTGAATTCAAATAGAGTTTGAATTCATTTGAAAATCATTCCAGAAAATCGAATTAGAAATAGAAAAGGAATAAAGAAAATAAAAAGGGCCGGCAGAGAATCCAGCCCAGCTAGCCCACCCGGGTTCCCTCTCTCTCTCACGCGCAGACGCACCCACAGAGCCGCTGACACCCGGACCCCACCTCCCCTCTGTTTATTTCGCTGACAAGTGGACCCGTGAGCCCGTCGTCGTCTTCGTCAATCACGCGCGCGCGACGCTCACGCCGCCGTTACTCGCCGCAGTCACTGCCGCGTTGATTCCCATTGATTTCGCGAGTAACTCCTCGCCCAGCTCCGGCTATAAGAACCACTCCCTCTCGCGACCATTTCCCCTCACTCAATTTTCTCTCCACGCCACCAGGCTGCTCGCAACTCGCCAGACACCGCCGCAGCTCCGACGACTCCGGCGTGCGATTCTGGTAAACCCCATGCGCCCCTTCCTCTCTGGTGCATGCGAACAGCTTCACGACCTCCTTGCGCATCTCCTGATCCCCTTTGTCCATTTGTTTGTGATCCAGAGCTTTGACTTCGACGAGCACCGTGAGCAACCGACGCCGTCCCCAACTCCGGCGAGAGATTAAGGTAAAATCCGACCGCCCCGTGCCTTCCCTTTGACGCTGACTTGTTCGCCTGACCTATGCCCACACACTGATGCCCTCCATTTGCGTTAGGGCGAAGCAGAAGGTCGCCAACGTCGCCGTCCACCCGAGCCCGACCCTGTCATCCACTCCGACGAGATCCCACGGCCACTACAGCGCGCCCCTTGCCAAGCTACCACCACGTTGAGCTTCAGTGCGTCGCTGCGAGTCTGGTAAGCATTTCCACTAACCCCAGCCCTCTCTGTATCCACCGCAACGCCGTAGACCGAGCGCGCCGCCGCTCGCCGTCACCGCGCGCCGCCAGACCTTGGTCGTTTGATCAAGAGTCGTTGGATCTAGATCCAACACGTGTAATAGAATCACTTAACGAAGCGGTACGTTAGATCTAAGCCGTGCGCGATCACTTAAATCCAACGATCTGCGTCGACCGATCCGTGCGAACCGGTACGCGCCAATAGGATAGCGCCGCGTGGCAGTGAGTTAGGTTTAAAAACAGAATTTGAATCAGATTGTTATTCAAATTTGATTTAACTATAACTTTTGATTTCCACGTTAGATTTTGACAAATTTTATACCGTTGGAATCAGGAGAGCAAGCTCTTTCAATTTATGCAATGTGTTTAATGTTTAGCTTCTGTTAAAAAGGCATTATTTGCAGAAACTTGTTTAGGACTAATTTGAGTGTTTGAAATGTTTAGGAAATGTTTTAGGGTATAAATATTGGTTGTTTGGCAAGTTTTTTTTTATCTTGTTAGTGAATCAGTACCTTGCACTTGCTTGGTTGAGTTTTGAAAATCATCACTTAGCATTTGGCATGCATGCATATATTTATGTTTGTATATGATTTGTGTGTAATTTGTGCTACCATTCTTTGTGTAGACTTTGGTGCTAGTGATTGTGATTGTGGAGAGTGCTACTCTCCCAACTACCAAGGCAAGTGGTACTTCATGAATATTTCTATCCCTATATTTTATACTAAGCATTAGAAATACTTTGCTAAGTCTTGCATGTTACTATTTTGCCTATATGCCATGTTGGGAAATCCTAAGTAGTTGTAGAATTGCTAGGAAATTTCTAAGTTAAGTTACTATCTATGCCATGCTTA
Source organism: Avena sativa (assembly GCA_916181665.1). Taxonomy (NCBI): domain Eukaryota; kingdom Viridiplantae; phylum Streptophyta; class Magnoliopsida; order Poales; family Poaceae; genus Avena; species Avena sativa. The sequence continues at coordinate 259,310,081 of OV702284.1, read as the reverse complement.
GCCTAGCTAGTAGCAAACAAGGGTTGGTGAAAATATACATGCTATGATAAAAATATTTCTAAGTCTTTGGACTTATGTTTTGCCTAATAAAACAACTAAGTTAATGAATCACCTAGGTGGAAAGGGACTTGAATGGTGGTTTTGGTTGAGTGGTTACACAAGGCCCATGGCTATGGTTTACCTTGTGTATCTCACTTGTGGTAAGCCACCCAGGAACAAAGAGATTTTAGAGGCCAAGTGTTAAGAAGCTTCTAGTGCAGCCACTTGGCAATATGGGCTCTGCCTGGACCATATAGGCTGCTAGAACTTAGCCATTTGGACAGTTGGTGGTAGTGGGAATGATAGGTTGGAACGCGTCCATTTGGTCTAAGGGAAGGCTTCTGAAAGGTCCTGTCTTGGTGAAACCAAGTCTGGTGGGGAAAGTGCACAACCTCTGCAGATGGAAAAATCTAAGTACTTAGCCAAGTCCATGGCAATGGACAACTTGAGCATCAAGGCATGGAAGCTATCAAGAATCTCCTCATCCCAATTTCTAAGTAAAAATTTGTGGGTGAACAAGGGTGAAGGACCTCAATGTCTATTGGTGGTTCCTTGGGAAAAGTTTTGACAAAGAAAAACTTAGTGATTTCAACTAATAGGAAAAACCTATTTTGAGCAAAGCAAGCCAAGCTACACTTGGACAAATTTGCATATAGTATCTAGTCCACTTAAAATATACTAAGGTATCACTTGCCAATACTATTCCAAAGTATTGACCCACTGTGGCTGTAACTTGTGATGTTGCAGGTTACTCTGATGAGGATTAGGTGTCATGAGTCTACACTCAACATGTTTGCCTGTGGCACATGAAGATGAAGACTTATATTTATTTACTTATTCAAACTCTTGTAATAGGCCTGTGGCCTTTGAGTTGTAAAGACTATGTTTATCTCTGGAATGGATGTAATAAATGACCTTTGTATCTGTGTACTTCATCTTAAACTGTGGATGCTAGCAATGATCTAGGGACTAGCATTGCAATCACAGGGATCCTTTTTCCTTTACAAAGGAGGGATCTTACAGATACTATATGCATTTGGATAAGTGTAGCTTAGGCTTGCTTTGCTCAAAATAGGTTTTACCTATTAGTTGAAAACACTAAGTTTTCTTTGTCAAAATCTTTCCCAAGGAACCACCCATAGACATTGCGGTCCTTCACCCTTGTTCAACCACAAGTTTTTACTTAGAAATTGGGATGAGGAGATTCTTGATAGCTTCCATGTCTTGATGCTCAAGTTGTCCAATACCAGGGACATGGCTAAGTACTTAGATTCTTTTATCTGCAGAGGTTGTGCACTTTCCCACAAGACTTGATTTTCACCAAGACAGGACCTTTCAGAAGCCTTCCCTTTGACCAATTGGACGCGTTCCAACCTATCATCCCACTACCACCAACTGTACAAATGGCTAAGTTATTGCAACCTATGTGATCCAGGCAGAGCCCATATTGCCAAGTGGCTGCACTAGAAGCTTATTAACATTTGGCCTCTCAAATCCCTTTGTTCCTGGGTGGCTTCCCACAAGTGAGATACACAAGGTAAACCATAGAAATGGGCCTTGTGTAACCACTCAACATAACCCATTCTTTCCATTCCACCCAGGTGTTTCATTCACTTAGTTGTTTTATTAAGCAAAAACATAGTCCAAAGACTTAGAAATATTTATTCATAGCATGAATATATAACCACCCTTGGCTAGCTAGGCTAAGCATGGCATAGATAAGACTTAGAAATATTTCTAGCAATTCTACAACTACTAGGATTTCCCAAGCATAACATATAGGTCAAAATAACCATGCAAGACTAGCAAACTATTTCTAATGCATAGTTAAAAATATAGGAATAAATCATGAAGCACCACTTTCCTTGGTAGTTTGGAGAGTAGCTACAATCCTCACAATCACAACCACTATTTTCACCAAAATCTACACATAAAATAATAGCACCAAAATCACATACATAATAAATACAAGCAAAAATATATGGATGCATGCATAATGCCATGTGATGATTTTCTACACCAAACAAGACAAGTGCATAGTACTGATTCATAAACAAGTTCAAAACTTGCCAAATAAACTTTATTTGAACATTAAAACATTTCCCAAATAATTGTTATACACAAAATAGGCCTACACATGTTTCTGTAAAAACAACCATTTTAACAGAGGCAAAACATTAAACACATTGCATAGATGGAAAGGATTTTCTCTCCTGATTCCATTGATATAAAATTTGTCAAATTTGTACGTGGCATTCAAAAGTTATGATTTAAATAAGTTTGACATCTAATAGATCTAATTCAAACTTTTTAAAACAAATCTCGTGCCACGCGGCGCTTTCTAACTGGCTGGTATCGCTTCGCGCTGGATCGCGCTTCCGAGCCGTTAGATCTAACTAAAACGCGCGGCTCAGATCTATACTTACCCCTTCAGCTATGTTCTATCACGTCCACTGGATCTAAATCGAACGGCCCTAAGCAGCTGACCAACAAGTGGCGGCGCTGGCGGCGGCGACAGGCGGCGGCGCGCTCTGGCTACAAGCTTGCCGGCGAGCTAGGTCGCGCGGGGAGGTGGGAGGTTGCTCACCAGAATCGCCATGACAAGGAGATGCTCAACGTGTGCTCGGTTGGCGAAGGGGCGCTCGGAGTCGTCGTAGATTGCTCGTCGGAGGAGTCCCTGGCGACGGTGCTCTCGGTTGACGATGAAGGCGACGCTCTGGGCCACGCTAAGACGAGATAAGGATGCAGTTAGATGCGTAGAAGGCTGGGGATCACACGCGTATCAACCAGAGGGAGAGGGGATGCTGGGACTTACGGGGAACGATCGCCGGAGTTCGAGCAGAGGGTGGCGAAGCTCAGTCGTTGACGCTGCCGAGGCTACAGATCATGCGCAAGCAAACGAGGAGTGTCTAGGTGCGCACGAAGATGTATAACAAGCCAGTATGAACCTTAGGCAGAGAGGAGAGTGGTGCTCACCGGAATTCGACGACGAACTCATCGGAGCAGAGGGCGTCCAGAGAGAAATTCGAGCAGCCTGGTGGCTCCGGTGAGGTGTGGTTTGGGGGAAAAGGAGGAGGGGAGCATGGTGTTTAAGTAGGCGAGACGGGGGCGTGAATTACTCAGGCATTGAACGGGAATTGAAGCCGCGAATTAAACAGGAAACGCCCGGCGTGATTTGGGGATGAACTGGTCGCTGGGGGTGGAGACGACGACTGCCATGTGGGCCGCGGTTGTCAGCGAGAGAAAGGAAGAGGGGATGGGTCCAGGCGGTCAGTGACTCTGTGGGTTTGATTGCGAGTAAAGGAAAACGCTTTGCGGGAGGAGTTGCTGGGCTAGCTGGGTCGAGTTGGGCTGGGTTGGGCCAGATTGGCTGTTTGCTTATTTTTTTCCTCTTTACTCCTTTTCTTTTTCTGTTTGATTTTCTAGAAATGGTTTTCAAACTCTATTTCAAACCAGTTTGATTTCAAACCTTCTCTGGATTTTGTACAGTAAATTTTGTACTCAAATAAGTGTCAAACACTTCTGTTTACTCAAACATACTTGGGTCATTTGAAAAATAAAATAAAACCAAGCCTTTATGAGATATAAAAATAGGCATAAATTTGGTTTTATTTCACACTTTGTTTTGAAATCTTTGCTCAAGCTTTGGAAAGTACTTAAGTTTGAATTCAAAACATTACTGAACAAAACAAGTACTCTTCTCATTAGAAAATAGCACTAAGGCTAGAGCATACTTACATAAAATAATGAGCAACATATGCTCTTGTTTTGAAATGGTTTTGAAAATGGAACCCTAAATGATCATGGATGCATGGATGATATGCATGGATTTTGAAACATGATTTTAGGGATGTTACAGTCTCACATTCCAAAGTCATAGTCATGAGTGGTCCCTTCCTCACGGCTTCATTGATGGAGTTCATCTACAAATAGAGATGAGAAAGAAGATTAGAAAAGTTTACGAGAAGAAAAGACAAGTGTGGAAGTTGTTAAAAATTTTCCTTAGTGGTTTCCAATCCTAGGGTCATAATTCTACAGGCAACACAATGCTCTGATACCATCTGTAAGATCCCTCCCCTTATAAAGGTAAGGATCCCTGTGATTGCAATGCTAGTCCCTGGATCAATGCTAGCATCCACAGTTTAAGATGAAGTACACAGAAACAAAGGTCATTATTACAAGTCATTCTAGAGACAAACATAGTCTTTTACAAACTCCATGGCCACAGGCCTAATACAAGAGTTCAAAATATAATAAGATAAGTAAGTCTTCATCTTCATGTGCCATAGGCAAGCATGTTGAGTGTAGAATCATAACCCCTAATCACCATCAGAATAACCTGCAACATCACAAGTTACAACCACAGTGGGTCAATACACTCGAATAGTATTGGCAAATGATACCTTAGTATAATATTGGCAACTAGATACTATATGCATTTGGCTAAGTGTAGCTTAGGCTGGCTTTGCTCAAAATAGGTTTTACCTATCAGTTGAAAACTCTAAGTTTTTCTTTAACAAAACTTTCCCAAGGAACCACCAATAGAAATTGGTGAACCTTCACCCTTGTTCAACCACAAGTTTTTACTTAGAAATTGGGATGAGGAGATTCTTGATAGCTTCTATGTCTTGATGCTCAGGTTGTCCAATACCATGGACATGGCTAAGTACTTAGATTCTTCCATCTGCAGAGGTTGTGCACTTTCCCCCCACAAGACTTGATTTTCACCAAGACAGGACCTTTCAGAAGCCTTCCCTTAGACCAAATGGACGCGCTCCAACCTATCATCCCACTACCACCAACTGTCCAAATGGCTAAGTTATTGCAACCTATGTGATCCAGGCAGAGCCCATATTGCCATGTGGTTGCACTAGAAGCTTCTTAACATATGGCATCTCAAATCCCTTTGTTCCTGGGTGTCTTTCCACAAGTGAGATACACAAGTAAACCATAGAAATGGGCCTTGTGTAACCACTCAACACAAACCATTCTTTCCATTCCACCCAGGTGTTTCATTCACTTAGTTGTTTTATTAAACAAAACACAAGTCCAAAGACTTGGAAATATTTCTTCATAGCATGATTATATAACCACAATTGGTTGCTACTAGCTAGGCTAAGCATGGAATTGATAAGAACCTTAACTTAGAAATTTCTAGCAATTCTACAACTACTAGGATTTCCCAAGCATAGCATATAGATCAAAATATTCATGCAAGTCTAGTAAAATAATTCTAATGCATAGTTGAAAAACATAGGAATAAAATCATGAAGCACCACTTGCCTTGGTAGTTGGGGGAGTAGCAACAATCCTCACAATCACAATCACTATTTGCACCAAAATCTACACATAAAATAATGGCACAAAATCACATACACAATATATACAAGCAAAAATACATGAATGTATGCAAAATGCCAATGATGATTTTCTACACCAAACAAGACAAGTGCACAGTGCTGAATCATAAATAAGTCCAAAACTTTCCAAATAAACTTTATTTGAATAGCAAAACATTTTTAAAATAATTAATATACACAATTTATGCCTACAAATGTTTCTTCAAAAACAACCATTTTCACAGAGGCAAAACATTAAACACATTGCATAAATGGAAAGGATTTTCTCTCCTAATTCCAATGATATAAAATTTGTCAAATTTGGACGTGGGAATCAAAAGTTATAAATTTTACAAGTTTAAACATCCAATAGATCTAAATTCTGATTTTAAATCTAACTCACAGATACGCGGCGTGCTCTGATTGGTTGATACCGATTCGCACGGATCGGCTAACGTGGACCGCTAGATCTACTTTAAATCGCACGGTCAGATCTGCTCCTTACCTCTTTGCTTCAGATCTAATTCTACACGCTGGATCTAAATCCTACGGCCACGGATCAAACGACCACAGACGGGTGGCGCTAGCGGCAGCGAGTGGCGGCGACGGCTCTGTCAGAGACGGTGCTGACGATCTAGGTCGTGCGGGAGAGGGGGAAGTGGTTTACTGAGTTCGCCATGTGCTGCTGATGCTCAAGGTGGTATTCGTTGGTGAAGGGGCCCGCAGAGGTGGTCGCTGGAGCTCGTTGGAGTCGTGCGCGGCGTCGGGTGCTTGCAGACGTCAACGTTGCCGATGCTCTGCATCGTCCTAGCACGGATAAAAAGTATCAGGGGGTGAGCAAGGTCATACTGAGCAATATGGTTTCAAGGAGGAGGCAAGGGGCGCTCGATTTTTACCGCTATTGCTCGTCGGAGTTGAGCGGCAGCTCTGGTGGTTGCGGCCGTGAACGAAGATGATGACCTGGGGCGATACAGTGCAAACAGAGAGTGTGATAAGATGCGCACGGGAAAGACAGACAAGCTCGTATGAACGATAGGTGAAGGGGAGCACGGGGCTCACCGGAATAGGTCGCCGGATTGCATCGGTTCTGCGGGGTTCCGAGCTCGAATGCGCACAGCCTGGTGGGGGAAATGGTGCGCCGAGTGAGGGGAAATGAGCAGAGAGGGGAGGGGGTCTTATAGCAGGAGCAGGGGCGAGAATCTCGCGAGGAAACGCCGACATTTAAGCCTGCATCAATCGCGGCAGTATTGGAGTGAACGGCGGCGTCGACGGGGTCGTGGGGGGGTGCGTGGCTCGGGACGATGCTTGCGTGGCATAGGGTCCACCAGTCAGCGAGCGTGGGGTAGCTCTGTGCCGCGTGAGAGAAAGAGGGGAAAACCCCGGGTGGGCTTAGTGGGCTATGTCTGTTGCTGGGCTGAAAGTCTGGCGCTGGCCCAGTTGGGTTTTCTATTCCCTTTTTCTTTTTCTGAGTTGATTTACATGAATCAATTTCAAATAAAATCAAAAGCAATTGAATTCAAATATTTTCTAGATTTTTGTAAAGTGTAACCTTCATACTTTTGGGCATAAAACCATGTGGTCTCTCTGTACTTGCTTGGTCCCTTTGAATAATCAAAATAAACAGTGCCATAGCACTTGATTTGAAAATGTTTTGAAGATGGTTTTGAAACCATATTTGTTTTGTAATTTTTTGTCCAAACTCTAACATTCAATCAAAATGACTAGGAAGCAAACAAAGCTTGGTTTAAAACATGTATGCTCTCAATTGAGAATAGCATTTGATTAATGTTTGCTCACATAAAATAATAGCACTAAGTGCTTCTGATTTCTTGAAATGAGTTTGATATTTGATCCCTAAATGATATGCATGCATGGATGATATGCAATCTTTGAAAACATGATTTTAGGGATGTTATAGCATCATGTGACAGTCATGAGACTCCATCCCACTAAACCTTTTTTTCTTGATGTCTAGATATCCTTTTATGATCCCATAGTAACTCGAACTAACTTTGATACCAACAAGGCACTTAAAGACTTGATCAAGCTCATTCGGAGTCAAAGTGAAGCAAGAGGCAAGGAAAGTTTTGGTGCTAAATTTTTTTGCCCTTAGATGTTTTGTCCTTCTCCCAATCTCCATGAAGGTCTTTCCTTATATTCAACCAGATCAAATATCTTCTTGCCTTAGGTCCATCTTTTGTCTTGTCTGACATGTTGAACAGTGTAGAAAGCAAACTCTCACACACATTCTTTGTGATATGCATGAGGTCGAGACAATGACGCGTCTCAAGCACCAACCAATATTCCAAGTCCTAGAAAACAGACCTCCTTTTCCATACTTCAAGGATATCTCCCTTTCACTTCTCTCCCGGCTCCAAGGGCTTCAGCTTCTTTCCTGGCTCAGGGAAGACATGCTCATCCAACATGTTCTTGATGTCGATTCCTTTTGTCATCGTTGGCTTTGGCAGGTGCTGCTCATTACCATCGAAAAGATGTCCCTACCTTCTCCACTCATCATCTTGTGGAATCCACATTCGATCTCGGCGTACATGGTTTTCCAAGATCCATATACTAGTAGATGCAGATGAGGTGTTTGATCCATACTCTTAACACACCCATTGTGTCCGTAGCACCACTGACCAGCGAGATACCCACAACCGAGATAGTCTTGCACAGTGGTGAGCATCAGACCTCTCATTAGGAAATGACTTCTGTATGCTGGCATCCCAAGTGTTAACCCTGGCTTACTCCATAGTATCTGGAGCTCCTCCCTAAATATCTTGAGATACATGTCAATATCGTTTCTTGGTTGTTTTGGACCTTGAATTAGCATAACCATGTGTATGTACTTATTCTTCATGCATAGCCAGGGTGGTAGGTTGTACATCCATACAAACACGGGCCAAGTGTTATGATTGGTGCTTTGGTTGCCAAATGGATTTACTCCATTTATACTCGTACCTAGCCTTAGGTTCCTTGCATCACACGTAAAATCTGGGAAACAAGGTCGACTAATTTCCATTGGTTACCATCTGCAGGGTTTCTTACCACTTGATCGCATGAATTTCCTCTTTCTGCTAACCAACGCATGAGCTTTGCTTCCTTTGGGTCTGAAAAATACCGCTGCAGACGTGGAATGAGTGGGAAGTACCAGCCAACCTTATGAGGAGTTTTCCTTCCTAGTTTGTATCGAGATGTCGTGCACAGTGGACACTCTTCCAAGTCTGCATACTCATTCCAATAAACGATGCAATCATATAGGCACGCGTGGTATTTTTTGACTGGAAAATCAAGAGGGCAGACAATTTTCTTGGCCTCATCTATACTCGTAGGCAATGTGTTCCCATCGGGAAGCAACTCGTGTAGGTACTCCAGTTGCTTGTCAAAGAATGTGTTGTTGCATTTTTGTTTTGCCTAACGATCCAGAAGATTTAGTGTGATGTCTAAATGAGTGTTCTTTGGATTGCAACCGGCATACCATGGAGTTTTCGCATCTTCCTCTAGTTTCTCCAACTTTGTTGTCTCTTTAGATGGAGCCCTTTGATGGCCCACAAGTATAGGGGATCGCAACAGTCTTCAAGGGAAGTAAAGCCCAATTTATTGATTCGACACAAGGAGAGCCAAAGAATATTTATAAGCCTTAACAACTGAGTTGTCAATTCAGCTACACCTGGAAATAGTCTTGTTCACATCGGTTTATCAGTAGCAACAGTTTTGTAGTAGCAATAGCAGAGTAACAATAGTAGTAAAATAAAGGTAGTAGTAACAATTGTAGTAAACAACATGATTTAAGTGCGGTAGGCATAGGGTTGGATGGACATGCATTGCATGGACAAGACTATTCATGTAATATCAAGACCAAGGGCATTTGCAGATAAATAAGGTAAAGTATCCAAGTACTAAATAATCATAGGCATGTGTTCCATATATAGTCATACGTGCTCGCAATGAGAACTTGCACAACATATTTTGTCTTTCCAGCCCGTTAGAGCGTGACCTCAAGGGAATCTACTGGCAATTAAGGTGCTCCTTTTAATAGAGCACCGGAGCAAAGCATTAACACTCCATGAACACACGTGATCCTCATATCACAGCCATCCCCTCTGGCTATCCTGATTTCTGTCACTTCGGGGCCTCGGGTTCTAGACAATAATATGTGTAAACAACTTGCAGGTAAGATCACAAACAATAATATCATCATTAATCAATAACATGTTCAGATCTGAGATCATGGCACTCGGGCCCTAGTGACAAGCATTAATCATAACAAGTTGCGACAATGTCAAAAAGCACTAACAATAGATACTAGGCACCATGCCCAAACAATCTTATGCAATTACATGATAGATCTCATCCAATCCATACCATCCCCATAGACTACTACGGGGGATTACTCACTCATGGATGGGGGAATCATGGATGGTTGATGGAGATGCGTTGGTGATGATGATGGCGATGATCTTCTCCAATTCCCCATCCCGGCAGGGTGTCGGAACGGAGTTTCTGGTTCTGAATCGCGGTTTCTGGTGGTGGCGGTGCAGCGAAACTCTATCTGGAAAAACGTCAAACCCCCCTTTGTTTTTTGGTCAGAGGGCTATTTTTAGGCGGAAGGAGAGGTCGAGGGGGAGACCGAGGCGTCCACACCACCCCCTGGAGCGGCCTGGGCTGGCCCGCACCACCAGGTGGTGTGGGCCCCTCTTTGTCTCGTCTTCTGGCTCCGTGAGTCTTTGGGTAAAATAGGAGTTTTGCGATATTTTCTGGGATTTTTCCTGAAAGTTGATTTTCTGCACAAAAAATGAGACACCAAAGCAATTCTTCTAAAAACAACGTCAGTCCGTGTTAGTTGTATACAAATCACACAAATTAGAGGAGAAACAATAGCAAAAGTGTTCAGGAAAGTAGATACGTTTTGGACGTATCAACTCCCCTAAAGCTTAGCTTATTGCTTGTCCTCAAGCAATTTAGTTGAAAACTGAGTGCGATAAAAGAAACTTTCACGAACACATTTGCTTCATAAGATGTATATATTCTTATCATATGAGTAAATACTTAGGCAATTCATAATAAGGAGTGTGCAACTAAGTCTACCCAATAGTCATGCAAGCTATGAAGAGATTCCAACAGAATAATAATAAGCAACATGAAACATAAGCATATGCAACATTGTAATGCTCATAAGAAGGTATGATAAAGTGGTATCTCGCTTGCCTTTGATTGTGGAGCAAAACATAAATGCGAAGGCACCTCTGAAGTGCAAGTAAAGGTATCAAAGATACAAGCATCAAAATCATGTCACAATTAACTGTGTTCTGGGACAAGCACATTACACTAAGAATGACAGCTATGCTCTCGGGAAGGTGCTCATAGAATAAATGGTGACTCAACATAAAAGATGACAGAAAAGATTAAAAAGGTTTGAAAGGCTTCCAAATGCCTGAAAGTATGGTACTCATTAGCTTTGATCTCTCATTGCCCCTATCATAAGCATCTTTAAAATGGTTAAGGTTAAAGTGAGGTTAACTACGAGTTATATGCTTGACAGATCATAAACTGGAAATCTCATGTCCCTTGAGTAAGAGGGCCATTACTCATGCTACTCAACTTTAGTCACAAGTAAGTTCTTGTCATTGTAAGTATATGCGTATCAAAGAGAACCGCCAACGGGGTACCCCTTGCCCCATGACACAGGAGCTATCCCATATCAAAATGACAAGGCAACAAACAGTGAGCATCTCAGCAATCTTTTATTTACCATGAGTGTGGTGCCTCTTTTTTATCTTTTTTCTCTTATCTCTCTTTTTTTCAAATATTTTTTCTAAAGATGCTTCATAGATTGCTCACTATGGTTATGCTGCAAGTTTCCACCATGATTAGGCATGGCTTAGGCTAGCCTCCCAGGCGTTTCTCTAACACATATACATAACTCCATGGACTTACAAGCTCCCCTTTTATTTCACACCGCCGACATCCATAAACTAAAGATCATGATATCAACTGGATAATATTTACAGGTGTTAAAAGCGTTCCTATGACATCATGGTTCTGCTAACTCCCAGGCTATAATTTGAAAGCATATAACTACATAGATTGTCACAATGGTTCAAGTTTATTAAGTGCAAGAAAATAAAGTGTGCCATCAAGTTCGCGAGAGCTTTACTATCTAACTTTCCCATAACAAGCAAACATTTTATTTGGAAGAAAACAAGGCATAATAAATATGCACAGAATAGCAATGATGCTAATAGGTAGATATGGTGGACACTTTTTGACAATTTTGTTTTTGGGGAGTTGGATGCACGAGTAGAGATCATACTCAGTGCAAGTGAAGGATAGCAATAGAAAGGGAGCGACAATCGAGAGAGCAGTAACTATCATAAGCATGCTTGCAACAAAACAAAATTAATTATGGCATAAAAGTGACACAAGAACTCCGAGGCAAAATAAATCATCGAGGCTTAACTGACTTTTGTTTAGTCATATGCATGCGTGAGCATGTGCCAAGTCGATTCAAATGGAACATTCATAGGAGGATACCACAATGTCATACCAAGTCATGAATAGAACAATGCAAGCAAACATTTATATGACATGACACAAACTATTAGCAAGTTGGAACTAATCATAAGAGATCAAGAACTACTAAGCATTCATTAAATAACATACACCTTACATGAACAGACTAAGCATGCCCATAATGATGAGTATATCTACAAAAATGAAAACAAATAGAGTTCATCCCAGCCTCTTACCACACCTCGAGTTGTCGTAAATCATCATTGCCTTTCACTTGTGTGGCTTGAATAATAAGATAAACCAAACTCCAAGGAATCACTGAGGACCGCTGAACCCTGCAACGAACTTTACAAAAATAAAGAAGAACAACAAATATTTTTGGGTTTTCAATTTTTTAAAGCAAGCGGTGAAGGCAAAAGCAAACATAACAAAATCTTTTTGGATTTTTCTTATAACAAACCAAAGCTAAAAGAGGATAAAAAACCAAATATAAAACCTAAAGAAGCAAACAAAGAGAAACAACAAAAATATTTTTGGTCTTTTTGTGTTTTGGAATGCAGAAACAAAAACTAAAAAGAAAGCGAAACATGGATATGCAAAGTATCGATGGAACATGATATGTAGATGAGCGTGATGTCGGTATACCTCCCCCCAAGCTTAGGCTTTCGGCCTAAGTGGAAATCAATCCCATCCTAGCCAAGAAGGAGCGCCTCCATAATATGACGAAGAAGTGCCCTCATCTTGGTATGAACTCGAGGAAGCCCCGTCATGGTGCGTAGAGTAGTCATAAGAGGGCACATCCTCCTGGTTCCACCTGTGGAAACCAAGCAAGCGGAGATGCTCGTCCATATCCTCCTTGGAGCGTGACCATGGCCTCCTGAAAATACTGAACAAAGTAGACTGTGGCAAGGGAATTTCCCTCTCCTCTCCGTCAGTAAACAACATCTTGTAAACTAAACTCTCAATGCTAGAGCCAGCAGTAACAAAGTGATGTGCTTTCATGGGAGCTAGATCAAGCCTTTGTGGGCTTAGCACTGTATCATTCGGATCAACAGAAAGGTCCAAGGCAGCAACTACACGTGCATCAATTATACCCCCATAATGGGTCCTCTAGCAGCTAGGCCGCGAGCAATAAGAGAGCCAAGATTATACCTGGTTTCATTATTGAGTGCAACAACGAGAAAATCCAAATGATAATTAGAAATATTACTAGTGTTCTCCCTACCAAGAATGCTATTGGCAAGATAGTAAGCAAAATATCTAAGAGATGGGAGTTGAATGTTTCTTATCTTCCCATGCTGGGCTGCGCAGTTATCATCATTTGTTATGCCTCAGTAGATGTTGATTGCGTAGCTCAAATCACTATAGAGCTCCGTTGGGAAACCCCAAGAGGAAGGTATGATGAGCACATCAACAAGTTTTCCCTTAGTAAGAAACCAAGGTTATCGAACCAGTAGGAGGAAGGAAACGACTCAAGGGTGTTGCTAGCAACTTGGAAACTCGCACAACACAAACTCAAGACTTTGCCCCAACAAACAATGAGGTTGTCAATCTCACCGGTTTGCTGAAAACAAAGGATTAACCATATGGTGTGGAAGGTAATGGTGGCTTGCAAAAAGTAAACAGTAACAGTGGAAGATGAATCAATTCTAAAGATTGGACCGGGGTCCACAGTTCACTAGAGTTGTTCTCCTTAAGATAAATAACATAACATGCTCGGTAAACAATTTACAGCGGGGCAATTGATAGGACTGAGCAAGGCATAAAAATGAAATACTAGACATTCATGATCCTATGAGATTCGATTGGGCATTACAACAATATACATAGACCGCCATCCAACTGAATCTATGACTAGTAATCCACCTTCAGGTTATCATCTGAATCCCCTCCAGTATTAAGTTGCAAGCAACGGATTACTGCTTTAAGCAAAGTGTGTAAAGTAAGCAATACATCTGTTCCATGAACAAAAGATCATTGTTTTCTCCCTAGTAACAACAGCACATCTACAACCTTAGAGGTTTCTATCACTTCCCAGATTCTATAGAGGCATGAACCCACTATCGAGCATAAATAATCCCACTTGGAGTCACTAGCATCTACTTGGCCAAGGTAGCTACTAGAAACGGAGAGCATGCAAGATCTCAAACAACACAGACATGATCGAATCAATAAGATAGAATCATTAATCAATATGTCATAGTAATCTCAATATACATCGGATCCCCACAAACACAACATGCATGGTTACAAATAGATGATCTTGATCATGAACGGAGCTCACAAGATATAAGCATGGTAGCACAAAGGAGGAGAAACAACCATCTAGCTACTGTATGGACCCATAGTCCAAGGTGGAACTACTCACGCATCACACCGGAGGCTGCCATCGTGATGAAGAAGGCCTCTGGGATGATCTCTCCCCTCCGGCAGGATGCCGGGAAGAGCTTTAGATCCCCCGATCTAGGGACGATGGTGGCGGCGGCTACAGACTATTTCGTGGAGATCTGATCGGGTGCTTAGGGTTTAGGCATCGGGGGCTTATTATAGGCGAAGGGGAGGCCGAGGGGGTGCCCGAGGCGGCCGCACCCCCCTAGGCGCAGGCCAGGGGTGTGGGCCCCTTGAGGCCCTCCTCCGTCTCGTCTTCTGGCTCTGTGTTCTCCTCGGTGAAATATTGACTTTGGCTTTTGTCCCGTCCAATTACGAGAATATTCATTTTCTGGCTTTTCTGGAACCAAAAACAACAGAAAACAGGCAACTAGCATTGTGGCATCTTGTTAATAGGTTAGTCCCAGAAAACATATAAAAATACCTCAGAGTATATACAAAGAAAAGCAAAGTGGATACTAAACAAGCATGGAACATCAAAAATTATAGATACATTTACGACGTATCAAGCATCCCCGAGGTTAACTCATGCTCGTCCTCGAGTAGGTAACTGATAAAAGAATAATTTTTGAGGTGACATGCACCATCACAATCAAGATCAAACCATTTGCAAGCATTGAAAGCTACGATCAAAGTACTCTAAACATGAGCATGAAAGATGAAGTTCTAACAATAAGACAAAGCAACTATTGTGCAACAAGACAGGATACAAACAAAGATTCATGAATAACAATAGATTGAAAGACGTTTCTTTGTTTCATATATAGAAAACATAGCATAGTGGCATTCAGCTTGTCCCTCATGGGGTAGCATAAACGAATAGGACACCTTCAAAGTTCATAAGAGTGACTAGATACAAATAGTTCAAGAGCAAGCAATATCAACAATATGAATCAATCAATAAGTTTTGGGAGAATGCACATAGAACTAAGAATGGCAACTATGATCTCTTAATTGGTGCCTAAGGATAGAAGGTGGAGACTCAATATAAAAGTGTAAGAAAGGCCCTTCATAAAGGGAAGCATGGATTTCAAGTCTCGTAAAGAGCTTCCAAAAATTATGGTACTTGTTAGCTTTCATCTCTCATTGCCCCTATCATAAGAATCTTGAAGTGATTAAGGTTAAAGTGAACAAACTATGGAGTATATGCTTGACAAAGTATAAGTTGGCAATCTCATGTCCCTTGAGTATGAGGGCCGCTCTTCATGCTACTCAACTTTAGTCACCGGTAAGTTCTTGTCATAGTAAGTACATGTGTATCGTAGAGAACCGCCAACGGGGTACCCCTTGCCCAATGATACAGGAGCTATCCCATATCAAAATAACAAGGCAAGCATACAATGAGAATCTCAGCAATCTTCTTATTTACCATGGGAAAATGGTGCTTTTTTATCTCTTTCCTCCTTTCTCATCTTTTTTTCTTTTTCTCAATCTCAATCTCTTTTTTTAATAAGAAGAATGCTTCATAGATTGCTCACTATGGTGATGCTGTAAGTTTCCACCATTATTAGGCATGGCTTAGGCTAGCGGCCTAGGCGTTTCTCTAACACACATACATAACTCCATGGACTTACAAGCTCCCCTTTCATTTCACACCGAAGACATCCATAAACAAAACAGCATGATATCAATTGGGTACAATGTACAAGTGCAATGTTTAAAGCGTTCCCCATGACAACATGGTTCTGCTAATTCCAACATATAAGCGCAAGCATATACAACATAGATGACACAATGGTTCAAGTTTATTAGGGGCAAGAAAATAAAGTGTGCCATCAAATTTGTGAGAGCTTTAATCACTAATTTTTCACATAACAAAATGACTTTTTAATTAGAAGGTAGACAAAACAAGAATATACTTGGAATGGTGTAACACACCATGCATAGGAATTTATAGTGGACACTTTGGAATAACTTAGTTTCTTGGGAGTTGGATGCATGAGTAGAGCTTACTCAATACAAGTGGAGGCTAGCAAAAAGACTGGGAGCGACCAACTAAGAGAGCAATAATGGCCATAATCATGCAGAGCGACAAAACATTACTAACCAAAGCAAAAAGTGGTACTACAAGTCAAAAACTAAATGATAATAGAGACTAAGGTGACTGGTTCATAGTCATAACATGGTGCGAGCATGTTCCAAGTCAACCCAAATAAAGCATCAAAGGAGAATACCACAATACTATGATTTTGTATGCTAAAACAACACATGATTCTTTCAAGGCTCATTAATAAATCCTAATTTTTTGGAACAAGTCATGCTATAGCAATAATCACTAAGCATAAGGTCAAAACAACATCTATCATGACATGCTAAAGTCTAAGTCACAGTCAAACCAAGCTCCTCTTGTACTACTCAAGCAAGAACTTTCTACTCCTTTCCAACACCAATCAACTTATTTGAAACAACAAAGCGAGAGCCGGGGTCCAACTAATTTATTCAAGCAAACTAATCAAACAAAAACCAAAAACAAAAACTAAGACGCTCCAAGAACAACACAACTGTGCATGAAACAATAAAAATGAAGTGTCCAGAAAGACCTGAGATTTTTATTGATGAAGAAGGGGATGCCTTGGGCATCCCCAAGCTTTGACGCTTGTACCTCTTGAATATTTCTTGGGGTGACACGGGGTGGCATCCCCAAGCTTGAGATTTTGTCCATTCTTCATCTCATTACATCATTCTTTCTCTACACATGCAAATTTTCCTTCATACAAAACTTCACACAATCTTCATTAGCAACATTAGTGCATTCAAAAGATAATAGACCTTTGGGTTTAGTTTCAAAACAGCAAAACTTTCACTAAAGATACAAGCTACTGTAGGAATTCCCTCAAAAAGCTCAATTTCTCAAAGAGAACCCAAAAAGGAATCAATAAGAAGTAAATGCAAATAATGGCAGAAATTTGTCAAAACATACCAGCGGGTAGAAACCGATTTGTTCGAAGACCGTCTGTTGCTCAAATAAAAAACTTTTGAACTAATGAAAGTTAGCTAACAACCTGGGGGATTTATTCAGAACATTAAAGCTCAATCTGACTTACAGATATTTTTCAAGAATTTTTACAGGGAGCACAAAAATCTGTTTTGGGGCAGCACTTCCCCAAATCTTACTTCCATCTCATTAAAGGTTATTCTTGGCACAAAAATCAAACAAAAAGGATAAGGATAGGTATTATAGAAGTAATAACTTCCAAGACTTAAGAAAACTATTGGGTTATCTCCCAAGAAGTACGTTTCTTTAACGCCTTTATGTTAGGCTTAGAAAGCTTGAGAAGATGCTCATAATAGAAATATGAATTGAAGTAAAAGAGAGCATCGAGAAGAAAATTAAAAACACCTTTAAATCTAACCCACTTCCTATGCATAGGAATCTTGTATGCAAATAAATTCACAAAGAACAAAGTGATAAGCATAGGAAGATAAAACAAGAGTAACTTCAAACTTTCAGCACATAGAGATGTGTTTCAGTACCATGAAAACTTCTACAACCATATTTTCCTCTCTCATAATAATTTTCAGTAGAATCATGAATAAACTCAACAATATAACTATCACATAAGGCATGCTTTTCATGATCTACAGACACATAATTTCTATCAAGCTCAAAAATAGTAGGATAAAAACATCCAAACCCACTTTTAACAATTTTATAACAAGGTGACTGATCATTCAATATAGGTCCATCATCTAGAGATTTATCATAAACATTTTTTAAGCAAAACTCTTTAGTACCAAGTATTTCAAAGTTAGGAAAAAATATAGGATTATCATAGATAATAGGAGCATAACTATTATCACTGGTTTTACCCAAAGTAGATATTTCAAAAGGATCCACATGAACATACCATTCATCCTCCTTTGGTAAGCATGAGGGACAATCAAATAATGTAAGAGATAAAGAGTTACTCTCACTAGAAGGTAGGCATGGGTAGCTAATCCATTCTTCCTCCATTTGTTCATCACTCTCCTCTTTTTCATCTAATGAGATTCCTGTTTCAGCAATTTCTTCTTGCATAAGCTCTTGCAAGGCATTAGTCTCTTCCGTTTGTGGAAAGCATCTATTAAAATGTTCAATAATATAGCCATTTTCTTCCTTGTAATTATCAAATAAAAATTGAAGTATATCATAAACCTCATATTCATAAGGTGAATCATCGGTATTTTCAAGAAAACTAGCAAGTTCAAATGCACCCTTCCAAGCAATAAATTCTTTAGTTTGTTCTACATCATAAAAGTCATAATTTCTTTTAACATAAGAAGATATGGTAACATTATCATTATACTCACATTGAAAAGGGAGGTGTTTATACCTCCTAGAGCAACAAGATTTATCAAAGCAATAAGTAACATTATAAGTAGAGCACACATTTCTAGCAATGGTATTCAATTTATCAATTTGTTCCCATAAGTGTTTCTCTTTTTGCGACAAGCGGTGTTCCTTATAATAATACTTTTGTTCTTCCATGAACCCACGTGTCACATCCCAAGATTTTCCAAATCTTGTAATGTGAAAAATAAATGAATAAAATAAAACCTTGTTGATTTTCAGGGTGAGAAGAAATTTTGATTCCAATTGGAAACCTTCAAACCTATTTTGATCAAATAAATCCTAAAGGGATTTAAAAAGATAAACAATTAATAAAGAAAAAAATTTAAAATATTTGGAATTACTATTTTGGTTCTTTTAATAAAAAGATTTGGTTTCAAAGGAAAAGGATAGAATTATAAACAAAGGATTATTTTATAAGCCAAATTAAAAATTGGCCAAACCTTTGAAATAAAATATTTCCAATTGATAAAATTAGTAAAGGTTTATCTAAATAAAATAATAAGGATTTAAAATCCAATTTTACTAGAAATAAAGGTTTTACTATTTTAATTAAACATCAAAACTTGTTAATTTATTTTTAAACAAGTTTTCCAAATATTTTATATTCTCAAATAAAACCTACTGAAGTGTTTTGGTTTTATTTAGATTTCAATTGGAGATTTTAAATAAATCATGATCCATTTGATTTAAATAACTAATGTCCATTTTATTTAATTATAAATGGACCCTAAAATAAAAATATTATATTATTTTGGGACATGGAATATTGTTGTTAAACAGAACGAAAACTCAATGCAAAGTTTGGAGGATTTTTGAATTGATTTGTTGATTGATTTGTTTGATTGAATTTCAAAACAGAAAATAGAAATAGAAAAAGATAAAAGCTATCAGAAAGAAAAAAAATAGAATCAGACAACAGCCCAACTGGCCAAGCCCAACGAGCCCAGTTAGCTCAACTCCTCTCCTCCCCGCAGAAATCGATTCGAACTCGCGAATCAACCCACTCAGCGACTGACAGACGGACCCCACCGCACACTCCTCTCCTTCGCTGACGCCCAGACCCCACTGCCACCTCAGCGTCGTCTTCAACCCCCAGACCCCGCCCTGCCGTTGTAGACAAGAAACGCCGGTGTTGATTACGCGTTAATGGCCGCATTACTCGACCTCGCGACCACGCCCATTTAACCGCCCGTGTCTTACCTCTCTTTCCCCCAGACAACTCTCTCCCTCTGCCTCCAGGCTGCGACAATTTTGCCTCGCATCGCCACTGCCTCCGGCGAGCTCCGCGAACAATTCCGGCGACCCCGCGCCACCCCTTGCCTTCCCAAGCACCCAGACACATTCCCCAGACCCAGGCGCACCTTCCCGTGTCGCCAGCTCACTCGCGCGTGCTCTGCAGCGTCGACTTCGTCCTCGACTGAACGACGCCGCCGTCCGCTCCAACTCCGACGAGCTCTACAGGTAGTTTCTGGCCGCGCCTCTTCTTCTCCTTCACGCACGCATCATCGCCTTGACCTTGCGCGTCTAACCGTGCTCTCTGTTTGCCCCCTCGTGACCGTAGCGCCGTCCTCGACGACGACAGAGAGTGGCCGTCGTCAGACGCAACTCCGGTGAGCGATTAACCGCAACCTTGTGCGCCCCTTCATCAACCACGTGCAGGTTGAGCATCCCCACGTCACTGCGATCACGGTGAGCATCTCCACTTCTTTCCTTACTTCCTGTAGCTGCCGTAGCGTCACCGCCTGACCGTGCGCCGCCGCCAGCCACCGTCGGCGCCGCTCGTGTCTGGTCAAGTCAACCCGCACCGTTAGATTTCCATCTGGCGGCCTCGATAGATTCATTAAACGAAGAGGTATGGGCTAATCTGAACCGCACCGTCTCAATTAGATCCAACGGCTGTAGTTGCGCGATCTGTGTGAACCGGTACCGACGAATAGGAAGTCGCCGCGTGGCCAGCTGTTGATTTAAAACAGATTTAGAATCACATTTGTTTGCAAATTTGAAAAATCCATAACTTTAGTTCTACACGTCGAAATTTTGCAAACTTTATATCAATGGAATCAGTGGAACAATACCTAGCCAACCATGCAATTTGTTTAGTAAAAAGGTTCTGGTAAAATGTTTGTTTTGCAGAAACATTTGTATGCTTGTTTAGGTTATAAAAATTATTCCAAAATGTTTTTGAGGATGAAATCTTTGCAAATTGGTTTGTGGTGAACTTACTGACCTTAGGAACCAACTTGTGGATTTAAAAATGTATTTTGAAAAGATTAGGATGGATTAATTGAATTAGCCCATTTCTAGCCAAATAAAAATATTGACTTTGTTATGGAAATGATTTTTGAACAAAAACCTTTGGAAAATGTTTTGATTCAAAGATACTGACCCTACACACCAAGTTTTGTGAACTAACAACTTATTTGGTGAACAACATAAAATTGTTGCTTTGCTAAAAACATTTTTCACCACATGAAATAATGATTTGATTTAAAAATGGTCTATAGATAAGACCTTTTGCAAATGGTTTTGCCACTTTAGAAAATGACCAATTTAGACTTTACAATGTTTAGAGCCTAGTAGAAACCACCCTTGCAAATAAAACTATCTTTTGCATACTTGTATGCATGACTTTGTTTCTATGATTTTATGTGTGATTAATTTGATTGAATATTGTTTTGTGTAGGGGTCCCAACCTTTAATAAGATTGATCCCTCCTGTGTTTACAATGCTAGTCCCTGGATCAATAGCTAGCATCCACAGTTAAGATGTAATATCAAGAAACAAAGGTCATAATATAACTTTATAACCAGGAATAACATAATTTTATTACATCTTTCATAGCTCATATGGCTATTACATTACATTGCAGCGGAATAACTATAAGCATGGGGTCCTTCATCTTCAAAGTGCCACAGGCAGATGTTGGTTGTAGACTTTGTAATCCTATTCAATCAATCCTCACTAAAATCAATCAAACCTGCAACATACAAGTTACAGCCACAAAGGGTCAATACATTTGAATTGTATTGGCAAGTGATACTATGGTAGTATAGTGGAGTCTATCATCTATATGCATTTGGCTAAGTGGAGTTGAGGCTTGCATTGCTCAAAATAGATTTTTCTTATCATTTTGAAAATACTAAGTTTTTGCTTGACAAACTCATTTTTCTCAATCAAAGATTTCAAGATCCTTGTACCAAGCCATCTCTCCATCAATGATTGAAGAATTCAAACAACCCTTGTTCAAACCACAAGATTTTAATTTAGAAATTTGAATGATGAGATTATTGATTGCTTCCATGTCTTGATGCTCAAATTGTCCTTTACCAGGGACATGGCTAAGTACTTAGATTTTACACTCTGCAGAGGTGGTGCACTTTCCCCACAAGACTTGGTTTCCCAAGACAAGATCTTTCAGAAGCTTTCCCTTAGACCAATATGGACGCGTTCCATCCTATCAAACACTACCACCCACTGTCCATATGGCTAAGTTCTTGCAACCTATATGATCATGGCAGAGCCCATATTGCCAAGTGGTTGCACTTGAAGCTTCTCAACATTTGACATCTCAAATCCCTTTGTTTCCTGGGTGGCCATCCACAAGTGAGATACACAATCCAAGTCCATGGCCTTGTGAACCACTCAACCATTCTCCACCAAGCTATTCCATTCCACCCAGGTGATTCATTAACTTAGTTGTTTTATTAAACAAAATCACAAGTCCTCAGACTTAGAATATTTTCCATAGTGTGAATATATATTCCACCCATGTTCTCTATAAGCTAGGCTAAGCTTGGTATTAGTAGGAATATTAACTTAGGAAAATCCTACTAAGGATTCATCTACTAGGTTTCCTATAGCAAGGTTTATACTTAGCAAAATCCATGCAAGTTTTACTTAGCAAAATCACTAATGCATAGTGAAAGTAATGGGATAAAAGTATGAAGCATCACTTGCCTTTTTGGAAGGGAATGGTGGTTCACTCCTTGATCTTGCTAGTCTCACACTTCACTATAAGTCAATCAAGCAAACACCAATTCAATTTACATTCCAAACCAATGATCACTCAAACAAATTCACACACACAAAACAATGGAAACCCATTCATGCATGGGAGCATGCACAAGATAGTTTTATTTTGCAAAGAGGGTCTCTATTGGGTTTCTAAACTTTGTAAGATCCAAATTGGTCATTTACCAAAGTGGCAAAGTCATTAGCAAGAGGGTTTTGTCCAAAACTATTTTTAAATCCATTCATCATTTCATGTGGTGAAAAAAATGTTTTTATCGAGGCAAAACTATTAAGTTGTTCACCAAATGAGTTGCTAATTTGCAAAACTTGGTGTTTTGGGTCAGTGGGTTTGATCAAAACCATTTTCTTAAAGTTTCCTTTCCATAAACATTTTTATAACAAAAACTATTCTTTTTATTTGGCTAGAAAATGGCTAAGTCAAGTAATCCAACCTAAATCTTACTATAATCATTTTTACTACCAAGGGTTGGTTCCTAGGGTCAGTAAGGTCACAACAATCCAATTTGCAAAGGTTTTAACCCTAAAATCAATTTTAAACAATTTTTATACTCTAAATAAGCTCATAAAAGAATCTGCAAAATCAAGCAAGCTAACATATACTATTTGCTAAACTAATTCCACAGTTGGCTAGGGCTTGTTCTCCTGATTTCAACGATATAAAGTTTGCAAAATTTGGACGTGTGGTTTGAAAGCTACAGTGGTTTGAAGTTTGCAAATAATTCTGTTTTTCAAATATGTTTTTAAGCCAAATAGGTGACACGCGGTGATTTCTAACTGGGCGATACCGGTTCGGCTGGATCGCGGTTGTGGCGCGTTGGATTTAAGTCCGATCGTGCGGCACAGATTGCTCAATACCCCTTCGGTTAAGTGAATCTATCGTGCTCGTTGGATCCAGATCGCACGGCTGCTGCTGCCTGGTCACAGATGGGCGGTGCTGCGCGGCGGCAGACGGCGGCGGCGCTCTGGCGGTGGAGTTCCGGCTAACACAGGAAGCGAGAGATAGGGAGGAGTGGCTCACAGTGATCGCCGAGGCACGGGGATGCTCAACCTGCTCGCTTCGGTCGAAGGGGCGCACGGGGCTGTCCTAGATTGCTCGCCGGAGTTAGGGCTGGCGTCGGACGGCTCTGTCCACGGTCGAAGGCGAGGCTGCGATTCGTGCCGAAGCAAAATAAGTACACTGTTAGACGCGGGATGATCTGGGGGTGATGTGAGCATCAATAGGAGGTGCTGGGGCGGTCGGAGTTCACCTGGAAAGTTCGCAGGAGAAACGGCAGACGGTGGTGTGATGTTGTGGTCGTCGTTGTAGAGGCTCTGGGGTGCCCGCGGGTGAATGAATGGCACAGAAAGATGCGCTAGGATGCGGTGAGCGAGATCGTGTGTTCTGGGAGGCAGGAGGCGGTGTGACTTGGTCGGAATCGGTACTGGACCTCGTCGGAGCAGAGGGTGCTCGGGAAGAAATTGGAGGCGGTCTGGGGCGTGCGAGCGCGAGGTGTCAGAGGGGAAATATAGAGGATGCCCTGGCGTTTCCATCTGCGTGATCAAGGCTGGTAACGTCGGTCGCGTTAAAGCGATTTAAGCTGGAAAAATCAACGGCAGAACGGGGGAGAAGAACTGGTCGCTGTGGGGTGGTTGAAGGAGACGATGAACAGTGATAGCGGGCCTACCAGTCAGTGGGAAAAGGAGAGAGGAGAAGGTTCACTGGTCAGTGTCTCTGTGGGCTGATTCGGCGGTGAGGAAAAACGGTTCGGGGAAAAATAAGAGGAGGTGGGGTCTGTTGTCAGCGAGTGAGTGAGAGGGAGAAATGGGCCCCGTTTGTCTGTGACTGAGTGGGTAAGAAAGTTGGTGCCAATTGTTTTATTCGAGGAGAAGACTGGGCTGGTTTTGCTGGGCCTTAGTGGGCTGGGTCTGTTGCACTATTTTTTTCTGTCTAAACACTTTTCTATTTTCCAAAACTATTTCTGTTTTGAAATTCAAATCAATTATTTAAAACATTCAAACAAATCAAACAATTCAAACAAACACTCAACTTTACACTTTGAATTTGGTTCTGTTTGTCAACATAATCCAAATCCAAAATAAAATAATATTTTAAATCTTTTTAGGTTCCATTTATTAATTAAATAAAATGGACCATGGTTTATTAATAAAATAGGGTTTGGTTTAATTAATAAAATCTCCATTTTAAATCCAAATATTTTCAAAACCAAATCAGTAGGTTTTATTTGGAAATAAGGAATACTTGGAAACTTGTTTAAAATAAAATAACATTTTATTTTAGGGTCCAATAACAATTAAATGAATAGATTTTTATTCATTTAATTCAATAGGATTTGTTTTATTAAAATCTTTATTTTGAAAACTAAAATAAAACCAAAACACTTTAGTAAGTTTTATTTGAGAATATAAAATATTTGGAAAACTTATTTTAAATAATTTAATAAGTTTTGATGTTTCAATTAAATTGGTAAAACCCTTTATTTAAATAAAGTTGGATATTAAATCCTTATTAATTTATTTAAATAACCTCTGCTATTTTTATCAAAAATGTTTTTAAACCAAAAGCTTGGCCAAGGTTTAATTTGGCTTTATAAAATAACCCTTATTTGTAAAACTTCTATTTTATTTGAAAATAGATCTTTTCATTTAATTGTTTCAAAATAATATTTCCAAATGTTTTTATTTTTCCTTTTATTAAATTTTTATCTTTTTAAATCCCTTTAGGTTTTATTTATTTCAAATGGGTTTGAAGTTCCAATTGAATTCAAAAAGTTTCTTCTGGCTCTGAAAATCAAACAAAGTTTTATTTTATTCATTTATTTTCACATTACAAGATTTGGAAAATCTTGGGATGTGACAGGCTACCACCCTTAAAATAAATCTCGTCCCGAGATTTGGGGAGGCTAGGGTTACAAGCATGTTCAAAACAACTAGGGTACTACCACCCTTAAAATTTTCAAACAAAAATTACACATTGTCCTTCTTGGGATCCTGGGAAAACTTTCTCTAAGCAAACAGTTGCATGGTGTCCTTGGTTTCCATTCTTGACTCATGGGCCAAGGTTGAGTTTCTCCATAGGCTTGTTCAACTTGTTCTTCATCTTTTCTAGACAGTTGCTTGCATAATGTCCTGGGTTCTTGCAGTTGAAACAATGAATGTCCTTGAGTTCTTTACGTGGTTCTTGTGGACAAGTTGCTACATAGTGGCCTAACTCTTTGCAGTTGTTGCACCACACTTGGTCAATCTCTTTATTCTTCTTGTTCTCTGGGCATCCACTGGAGTAGTGTCCCATTTCCTTACATTTACGACATTGTGCAAGGCTCATGTCTTGCTTTTGTTTCTTAAGTTTCTTTGATCCTTTGAAGTAGGTTGTCTTGTTTGGAGGTATAAGTGGTCCTTTTCCTTTGGTAGACTTGGATCCTTCTTGTTTCCTTTGTTCCACCATGGAGTAGATAGGACATTGGTTAGGAGTATGATCACTTCCTTCACACAGGTAGCAAGTAGCTCGAGAGGTAGGGCATTGTCCAATAGGATGTTCTTCTTCACAATTGGGGCATTGTCCTTCATGTTCCTTGGAAGTATGATCCTTGTCTCCACAAATAATGCAAGCTGGGGCTCCATCTAGGACAACATTCTTGTCATCCTTGTTATCATAAACTCTTCTAGGATAGTTTTCTTCCATACTAATCATTTGATTTGTCACCTTAAGCATCAGTTGGGATTGCTCTTCCAAAAACCTTTGAAGTGCTGGATCCTTATCACTATTGTTGACTATGAACTGAGCTGTCAGTTGGTTCAACTGGTGTTGGGTTGCTATGAGCTCTTTCATGCTGTCAGCTTGGTTGGTGTTGGTGTCATCAACCTTGGAATCCTTTGGAGTAGTCATCTGTTTGGGTTGAAGGGAGGTTAGAATAGGCAAGATATTTCTAAGGACTCAATTCTAATCACACACATCACATTTCACACAAGCAATGTGCATACAATCACAATCCAAACATTTCACTCAAACAAGGTTCAAGCACATACTTAGTCAACAAAATATTTTTGTTACACCACATAAGTTGGTGTGTTTGACTAAATTATGGTGGTCCATCTATATGGTTCACTTGTGATATTTCCATCCTTCTTTGGTTGATCCTTCTTGTATGAGATCATGGTTTCCTTTGAGATAAACTCTTGGTTGCAATACTTCAAAGTTGTTGATGGCTCCTTCTTATTTTGCATTCCCTCAGTCTCTAATTCTTGAGTAAGATTTCCTTGTTTCACTTGTAGTCCTTAGTGATATCCAAGTTGGAAGTCCTTGGGAAATATGCTGAAGATGTTGAAGTCATTAGAGCTGAAGATGTTGAAGTCATTAGAGTTGAAGATGTTGAAGAAGTCCTTTGCACATGGTGTAGTCTTTGGTCATGGGTAGGTTTTTCCATCAAGTTGAAAATAGAAGAGATGTAGAATCAAAACCAAAATGGTTGAGGAGAGAATTTACAAGTGTTTTGTATATCAGTTTTGGATCAAAATATAATTCCTATTTTTCTAAGGGTTTTTGTCCAATCCTAGGGTTTACAAATCCTACAGGCAACACAATGCTCTGATACCATCTGTAGGGGTCCCAACCTTTAATAAGATTGATCCCTCCTGTGTTTACAATGCTAGTCCCTGGATCAATAGCTAGCATCCACAGTTAAGATGTAATATCAAGAAACAAAGGTCATAATATAACTTTATAACCAGGAATAACATAATTTTATTACATCTTTCATAGCTCATATGGCTATTACATTACATTGCAGCGGAATAACTATAAGCATGGGGTCCTTCATCTTCAAAGTGCCACAGGCAGATGTTGGTTGTAGACTTTGTAATCCTATTCAATCAATCCTCACTAAAATCAATCAAACCTGCAACATACAAGTTACAGCCACAAAGGGTCAATACATTTGAATTGTATTGGCAAGTGATACTATGGTAGTATAGTGGAGTCTATCATCTATATGCATTTGGCTAAGTGGAGTTGAGGCTTGCATTGCTCAAAATAGATTTTTCTTATCATTTTGAAAATACTAAGTTTTTGCTTGACAAACTCATTTTTCTCAATCAAAGATTTCAAGATCCTTGTACCAAGCCATCTCTCCATCAATGATTGAAGAATTCAAACAACCCTTGTTCAAACCACAAGATTTTAATTTAGAAATTTGAATGATGAGATTATTGATTGCTTCCATGTCTTGATGCTCAAATTGTCCTTTACCAGGGACATGGCTAAGTACTTAGATTTTACACTCTGCAGAGGTGGTGCACTTTCCCACAAGACTTGGTTTCCCAAGACAAGATCTTTCAGAAGCTTTCCCTTAGACCAATATGGACGCGTTCCATCCTATCAAACACTACCACCCACTGTCCATATGGCTAAGTTCTTGCAACCTATATGATCATGGCAGAGCCCATATTGCCAAGTGGTTGCACTTGAAGCTTCTCAACATTTGACATCTCAAATCCCTTTGTTTCCTGGGTGGCCATCCACAAGTGAGATACACAATCCAAGTCCATGGCCTTGTGAACCACTCAACCATTCTCCACCAAGCTATTCCATTCCACCCAAGTGATTCATTAACTTAGTTGTTTTATTAAACAAAATCACAAGTCCTCAGACTTAGAATATTTTCATAGTGTGAATATATATTCCACCCATGTTCTCTATAAGCTAGGCTAAGCTTGGTATTAGTAGGAATATTAACTTAGGAAAATCCTACTAAGGATTCATCTACTAGGTTTCCTATAGCAAGGTTTATACTTAGCAAAATCCATGCAAGTTTTACTTAGCAAAATCACTAATGCATAGTGAAAGTAATGGGATAAAAGTATGAAGCATCACTTGCCTTTTTGGAAGGGAATGGTGGTTCACTCCTTGATCTTGCTAGTCTCACACTTCACTACAAGTCAATCAAGCAAACACCAATTCAATTTACATTCCAAACCAATGATCACTCAAACAAATTCACACACACAAAACAATGGAAACCCATTCATGCATGGGAGCATGCACAAGATAGTTTTATTTTGCAAAGAGGGTCTCTATTGGGTTTCTAAACTTTGTAAGATCCAAATTGGTCATTTACCAAAGTGGCAAAGTCATTAGCAAGAGGGTTTTGTCCAAAACTATTTTTAAATCCATTCATCATTTCATGTGGTGAAAAAAAAATGTCTTTATCAAGGCAAAACTATTAAGTTGTTCACCAAATGAGTTGCTAATTTGCAAAACTTGGTGTTTTGGGTCAGTGGGTTTGATCAAAACCATTTTCTTAAAGTTTCCTTTCCATAAACATTTTTATAACAAAAACTATTCTTTTTATTTGGCTAGAAAATGGCTAAGTCAAGTAATCCAACCTAAATCTTACTATAATCATTTTTACTACCAAGGGTTGGTTCCTAGGGTCAGTAAGGTCACAACAATCCAATTTGCAAAGGTTTTAACCCTAAAATCAATTTTAAACAATTTTTATACTCTAAATAAGATCACAAAATAATCTGCAAAATCAAGCAAGCTAACATATACTATTTGCTAAACTAATTCCACAGTTGGCTAGGGCTTGTTCTCCTGATTTCAACGATATAAAGTTTGCAAAATTTGGACGTGTGGTTTGAAAGCTATAGTGGTTTGAAGTTTGCAAATAATTCTGTTTTTCAAATCTGTTTTTAAGCCAAATAGGTGACACGCGGCGCTTTCTAACTGGGCGATACCGGTTCGGCTGGATCGTGGTTGTGGCGCGTTGGATTTAAGTCCGATCGTGCGGCACAGATTGCTCAATACCCCTTCGGTTAAGTGAATCTATCGTGCTCGTTGGATCCAGATCGCACGGCTGTTGCTGCCTGGTCACAGATGGGCGGCGCTGCGCGGCGGCAGACGGCGGCGGCGCTCTGGCGGTGGAGTTCCGGCTAACACAGGAAGCGAGAGAGAGGGAGGAGTGGCTCACAGTGATCGCCGAGGCACGGGGATGCTCAACCTGCTCGCTTCGGTCGAAGGGGCGCACGGGGCTGTCCTAGATTGCTCGCCGGAGTTAGGGCTGGCGTCGGACGGCTCTGTCCACGGTCGAAGGCGAGGCTGCGATTTGTGCCGAAGCAAAATAAGTACACTGTTAGACGCGGGATGATCTGGGGGTGATGTGAGCATCAATAGGAGGTGCTGGGGCGGTCGGAGTTCACCTGGAAAGTTCGCAGGAGAAACGACAGACGGTGGTGTGATGTTGTGGTCGTCGTTGTCGAGGCTCTGGGGTGCCCGCGGGTGAATGAATGGCACAGAAAGATGCGCTAGGATGCGGTGAGCGAGATCGTGTGTTCTGGGAGGCAGGAGGCGGTGTGACTTGGTCGGAATTGGTACTGGACCTCGTCGGAGCAGAGGGTGCTCGGGAAGAAATTGGAGGCGGTCTGGGGCGTGCGAGCGCGAGGTGTCAGAGGGGAAATATAGAGGATGCCCTGGCGTTTCCATCTGCGTGATCAAGGCTGGTAACGTCGGTCGCGTTAAAGCGATTTAAGCTGGAAAAATCAACGGCAGAACGGGGGAGAAGAACTGGTCGCTGCGGGGTGGTTGAAGGAGACGATGAACAGTGATAGCGGGCCTACCAGTCAGTGGGAAAAGGAGAGAGGAGAAGGTTCACTGGTCAGTGTCTCTGTGGGCTGATTCGGCGGTGAGGAAAAACGGTTCGGGGAAAAATAAGAGGAGGTGGGGTCTGTTGTCAGCGAGTGAGTGAGAGGGAGAAATGGGCCCCGTTTGTCTGTGACTGAGTGGGTAAGAAAGTTGGTGCCAATTGTTTTATTCGAGGAGAAGACTGGGCTGGTTTTGCTGGGCCTTAGTGGGCTGGGTCTGTTGCACTATTTTTTTTCTGTCTAAACACTTTTCTATTTTCCAAAACTATTTCTGTTTTGAAATTCAAATCAATTATTTAAAACATTCAAACAAATCAAACAATTCAAACAAACACTCAACTTTACACTTTGAATTTGGTTCTGTTTGTCAACATAATCCAAATCCAAAATAAAATAATATTTTAAATCTTTTTAGGTTCCATTTATTAATTAAATAAAATGGACCATGGTTTATTAATAAAATAGGGTTTGGTTTAATTAATAAAATCTCCATTTTAAATCCAAATATTTTCAAAACCAAATCAGTAGGTTTTATTTGGAAATAAGGAATACTTGGAAACTTGTTTAAAATAAAATAACATTTTATTTTAGGGTCCAATAACAATTAAATGAATAGATTTTTATTCATTTAATTCAATAGGATTTGTTTTATTAAAATCTTTATTTTGAAAACTAAAATAAAACCAAAACACTTTAGTAAGTTTTATTTGAGAATATAAAATATTTGGAAAACTTATTTTAAATAATTTAATAAGTTTTGATGTTTCAATTAAATTGGTAAAACCCTTTATTTAAATAAAGTTGGATATTAAATCCTTATTAATTTATTTAAATAACCTCTGCTATTTTTATCAAAAATGTTTTTAAACCAAAAGCTTGGCCAAGGTTTAATTTGGCTTTATAAAATAACCCTTATTTGTAAAACTTCTATTTTATTTGAAAACAAATCTTTTCATTTAATTGTTTCAAAATAATATTTCCAAATGTTTTTATTTTTCCTTTTATTAAATTTTTATCTTTTTAAATCCCTTTAGGTTTTATTTATTTCAAATGGGTTTGAAGTTCCAATTGAATTCAAAAAGTTTCTTCTGGCTCTGAAAATCAAACAAAGTTTTATTTTATTCATTTATTTTCACATTACAAGATTTGGAAAATCTTGGGATGTGACATTTTGGAATGCTAGTTGAAGTTGTGTTTGCTTGATTGATTTGTAGTGAAGTTAAAAGAGTGTGAGATTAGCAAGATCAAGAGTGAACCAACATTCTATACCAAAAAGGCAAGTTACACTATCATCCAAAGTCCTACTATTTTCATTATACTTAGTGGATTTTTGAAACATGCATGAAAAGGATTTCTATACTTTATGCTATGCTAAATCCTAATAGGATACCTTATATGTTCCTTAGTGAAAACAATGTAGTTGTAAAATGCTTAGCCATGCTACATATTTTGAGAAGAGATACATGTTGAGATTTTATGAAGTTGAGAAAAGACTTGTGTTTTTATATAATAAAACAAGTACTCAGTGAACCACCTGGGTGGACAAGGATACTCAAGTTTTGGACAAGGTGGCAATAAGAGGAACCATGTTTATATGGCAATCTCTTTTGTTGTGCACCAGATGAAAACCACCCAGGGACTTAGAGATTGAACATGTTTCTCCAACAGTGGCTTCCGTGTACAGCCACATGCTAAAATGGCTCTGGCTTAGTCAACTACATTGGGAAGACCCATGCATTGGTCTTCAGGTTAACTGGAAATGAGGGAACTAGGAACCCTACATTGGTGCCTGAAGACAAGCTAGCATTGTGTATGGGAGGACCCTATGGAAAGACTTCGTCACATTCTCAATCTGCCAGTATTCCATCTTGGTGATTACTTATCCAGTGGCCACTGGTGGCAACAAGATGAGATTGTGTCATGTGGGTAAAGTGTACAACTTCTGCAGAAGATAAAATTCTAAGTACTTAGTCGTGTCCCCGGTTATGGACAATACTGAGCAACTAAAGCTTGAAGCTATGGGAAATCTCGACATTCCAATTTCTAAAAGCAAAACTTTAAAGTGACAACAAAGACTTGAAGCACTTGGGGTGTACCAAGGAGCTCAAGAGATTTTGATAAAAACTTGAAAGCACTTGGGGATTTACCAAGGAGCTCAAGAGATTTTGATAAAAACTTGAAGCACTTGGGGATTTACCAAGGAGCTCAAGAGATTTTGATAAAAACTTGAAGCACTTGGGGATTTACCAAGGAGCTCAAGAGGTTTAGACAAAGACTTGAAACACTTGGGGATTTACCAAGGAGTTCAGAAAGATTTGACAAAAGATCAAAAACTATTTTGAAAAGATAGGATAAAACTATTGCTTTCTGCAAAAGAGCTAAAACCCTACTTAGCCAAATATGCATGTAATGATAGGATCCACTTATATTCTACTTAGTAGTGAAACTTGCCAATACAATTCAAATGTATTGACCCTTGTGGCTGTAACTTGTAATGTTGCAGGTTTGATTGATATTAGTGAAGTTGATTGATTAGGATTACAAGTCTACATCCAGCATGTTTGCCTGTGGCACTTTGAAGATGAAGAACCCCATGCTTATAGATATTCTGCTGCAATGTAATGTAATAGCCAAATGAGCTATGTAAGATGTAATAAAATTACATTATTCCTGGTTATAAAGTTGTATTATGACCTTTGTTTATTGATATTACATCTTAACTGTGGATGCTAGCTATTGATCCAGGGACTAGCATTGTAAACACAGGGATCTCTACCTTATTAAAGGTTGGGACCTCGACACCACGTTTCCAATAAGAACTAGTTTCAAATAAACCAACCATTGATAGAAAGCATGACAAAGCAAGGAAATAACACACCAACGACTATAGTAGGAACTAATTTTTTTGTGTTTTTGATAAGAAAAAGCAAAGCAAATGAAACTATTTTTTTGTAATTTTTGATAAAAATAAGCAAACCAAACAAAGAAAAACAAAAAAAGTAAAGAGAAAGGTTGTGAAGGACTTCCCTTGTGAAGCCGTCCTTAGCCTCCCCAGCAACGGCGCCAGAAAAGCTTGTTGATTGCGTAGCTTAGATCACTGTATAGCTCCGTTGGGAAACCCCAAGAGGAAGGTACGATGAGCACAATAGCAAGTTTTCCCTGAGTAAGAAACCAAGGTTATCGAACCAGTAGGAGGAAGTAAACGACTCAAAGGTGTTGCTAGCAACTTGGAAACCTGCACAACACAAACTCAAGACTTTGCACCAACAAACAGTGAGGTTGTCAATCTCACTAGTTTACTGAAAACAAAGGATTAACCATCTGGTGTGTAAGGTAATGGTGGCTTGTAGAAAGTAAATAGTAATAGTGGAAGATGAATCAATGGTAAAGATTGGACCGGGGTCCATAGTTCACTGGAGGTGTTCTCCTTAAGATAAATAACATAACATGCTGGGTAAACAAATTACAGTGGGGCAATTGACAGGACTGAGCAAGGCATAACAATGCAATACTAGACATTCATGATCCTATGAGATTCCATTGGGCATTACAACAATATACATAGACCTCCATCCAACTGCATCTATGACTAGTAATCCACCTTCAGGTTATCATCCGAACCCCCTCTAGTATTAAGTTGCAAGCAACGGATAACTGCTTTAAGAAAAGTGTGTAAATTAAACAATACAATTGTTCCATGAACAAAAGATCGTTGTTTTCTCCCTAGTAGCAACAGCACATCTACAACCTTAGAGATTTCGGTCACTTCCCCAGATTCAGTAGAGGCATGAACCCACTATCAAGCATAAATACTCCCTCTTGGTTTCACTAGCATCTACTTGGCCAAGACAGCTACTAGAAACAGAGAGCATGCAAGATCTCAAACAATACAGACATGATAGAATCAATAAGATAGGAGAAGGGGGCTATGGACTTTTTCATGGAGATCTTGTTAGGTGCTTAGGGTTTAGGTATCGGGGGCTTCTTATAGGAGAAGGGGGAGGCCGAGGGGGTGCCCGAGGCGGCCACCCCCCAGTAGCGGGCCAGTCCTGGCTGTGCGGCCAGGGGGTGTGGGCCCCTCAAGGCCCTCCTCCGTCTCATCTTCTAGCTTCGTGTTCTCCTTAGTGAAATATTGACTTTGGCTTTTGTCCCGTCCAATTTCGAGAATATTCATTTTCTGGGTTTTCTAGAACCAAAAACAACTAAAAATAGGCAACTGGCACTGTGGCATCTTGTTAATAGGTTAGTCCCAGAAAACATATACAAATACCTCAAAGTATAGACAAAGCAAAGCAAAGTGGATACTAAACAAGCATGTAACATCAAAAATTATAGATACGTTTACGACATATCAGTAGAGCTCCAGCAAATCATTGGGTCACCCCCAGATCTTCTTCACTGTCCTAGTCATGCCAATACCTATAATGCTGCAAAATATTTCCAAAGGCATGGTGATAGGTTTATCATAGATTTTGAATGAAATAGTTGACCGATAAGGAGTGTTAGTGAAAGTGAAACTCTCCCCAAAAGTTTTGGTGAGCAAAGTATACTGCTCACTGTCATACTGCATGTACGTGGCTAGACCAACCCTCTGAACAAGAATTAAGAAATCATCGAGGATCTCTGCAGCTTGCAAAAAGGTAAAACAAGGGAAGGTAGATGGGTGCGCATCTACATCATCTCCCTCATTGCCAAAGCGCGGCGTAATAAGATCTTCATTATATGATGGCCTAAATTGAGAGGCTGATCTCGAAGGCCTTGCCCTCCTAGGTGAATCTCTTTCAAACACTTCTCCAAAAGTATGGTTGTCCATCTCCCTTTTTCTGAAATTTTTGGATAAATATCAAACCAAGTGATTTCCAAGCTAATAGATGATGGGGAACTACTATAGGGACTTGCAAGAGGGCTAAACATGCATCAAAATGATTTCTCTAAGCATCTAAAAAGCATGGAAACTCACATAACCTATCACCTATAGTAGCAAAATACTTATGATATAATCCACCAATCAAAAAAATAATTGGACAAGCGGAGGAGTCAGATACCTAAGAGAAAACCCTCCAACAATCAGCAACTAAAGTCGGTTGAGCAAGGAGATCAAAAATCGCGAGCAAGAACAGCAAGAACTCGAGCTTTGAGAATTTTTCCGGTGTTTTCTCGGGAGAGAGTGGAATTTCAGGTGGGAGAGTAAGTGGAGGGCCAGGGGTGGCCCACAGCATGGCCAGGCGCGCCCCTGGTCTGGCCATGCCACCAGGTGGTGTGACTTCCTGGTGGGGCCCCCTAGGTCACTCCAGGTACCTCTCTGCCCCTTTTTTGACGTAAAAATTTAAGATGAATTTTCTGGAAATTTTCGAGAAACTTTATTTTTGAGCAATTTTTAGGTAATGAAAAATGATTTTCTCATAGAAAAAAGATTTTGGAAAGATGCAAAAACAAACCAAAACTACAGAAGTTCTAAGACACTCTATTATGCAAGCTACTAGCAAAAAAATATGAACAAGGTGAAGAGCAAAGATTGGAAATGAGAAAGTGAAAGTGAGCAAGGATAATCATGGTGAAAACATTGTTTTGTTCATCCAAAATCCCTTTGTTAACAAGGTTGATCAAGTCTTGTTACCAAAACAATTTTATATGAAACAAAACTTTGGATTGCACTAAATGATTATGTTACCTCAATCTTGATAGCAATAGTCCCAATCATAATAGTTTCATAATTTGGTATGTGACAATATATTTCTCCAACTTTGATGCCCTCAATATTTTCAATTGAATTTAGACCATAACTCTTATCAATCTTCTTGGGAAATAGATAGAATTCTCTTTGTCATTAACATTAAAAGTTACCTTTCCTTGATTACAATTAATGACAGCCCGTGCAGTATTAAGAAAATGTAACATCCCTAAAATCATGATTTCAAAGTTTGCATATCACTCATGCATGCATATAGATTTGAGATCATATTCAAACTCATTTCAGGAAAACAGAAGCACTTGATGCTATGATTTTATGTGAGCAGATTTAATTCAAATGGCCATCACCATTTGAATGCTTGAAAGTTTAGGAACCTAGATGCTTATCTTCATTGTTGGATAGTTTGTGTGTAGAATTTGGACCAAAGTTTTCAACTTAGAAAAAAATTCAAAACTTTTTTTTAAAAAACATTTGCAAATCAGATGCAAAGTCTCTGATTATTTTAATTCCAAGCTTGACCCAGCCTATACAAAGTAACCCCGTGGGTTTTGACCTATTTCTGAGACCAATTCACCACTACAAAACCTTAGAAAGATTTGAATTCAAATTGAACTTGAAACCATTTGAAAACCTATTAAGAAAATCGAAATAGAAAAAGAAAAGGAGTAAACAAAAGAAAAAGGTCGCGCGCCAGGGATCTAGCCCAGCAACGAATCAAGCCCAACAAGCCCACCCGGGGCATTTCCTTTCTTCTCTCACGCGCGAGCGCACTCCTTCAGTCACTGACAGCCAGACCCCACGCCCCCTCTGTTTATTTCACTGACCAGAGGGCCCCGTCCACGTCATCCTCTTCTTCCCCAAACCGCGCCCGCGACCACGTCGCTGCTGCAGTCAAGGCCGGTACTGGCGCGGCGTAATTGGCCATTAACCCGCGAGCGTTTCCTGTCGCACCTGAGCCTATTTAACCCTCTCTGCCTCACGAGCAATTTCCCCCATTCACCTCGCTCACTCCGCCGCCAGGCTGCGCGCAATTGCTCTCAAAGCTCCACAGTACCGAGAACTCCGGCGACCAAATACGGTGAGCCTTGACCACCCCTCTCTCTCTGGTTCAAACGAGAATGTTCAGAATGTTCTTGCGCATCCTCTGATACCTTCCTTTTACCTGCACGTGACCCAGGTTGTCGTCTCCGTTCGCAGTCGAAACCACCTGCGCCGCCGATAAACTCCGGCGACCAATTAAGGTAAATCCCGAGCGCCCTTTTCCTCCCCCTTCACACGAACTTGTTCGCCTGTGTCTTGCGCAAGTCCTGATGCCACTGGTTCGTGCTAGGGCGACGCCACACCTCGGCAAGGACCACGTCTGCAAGCTACCATCGCCGCCCACAACTCCGTCGAGCTCCAGAGACCGTCTCCGCGTGCCCCTTGATAAACCAAAGGCACCTCGAACTTCAGCACGCCACTGCGATTTTGGTAAGCATCTCCCTTCCTCCCCGGGCGACCTAGAACGCCGGCACCACCGTAGTCAGACGCGCCGCCGCCAGTCAACGCCGCTAGCGCCGCCCGTGTATGGTCAGGACAATTAGGAGCGTCGGATGTAGATCCAGCGGTGTAGATTAGAACGTGGCCGAAGAGGTACGCGCGCATCTGAGCCGCCAGATCTCACTTAGATCCTGCGGTCCGCGTCTGTCGATCCAACCGAAGCGGTACACACCAATTGAAACGCAACGCGTGTCTAGGGTTAGTTCAAAAACAGAATTCAAAATCAGATTTGGATCAAATTTTCAATTGGCTATAACTTTTGTTTCCCACGTTGGATTTTTGCAAACTTTATACCGTTGGATTCAGTGAGTCAAGACCTTTCTGAATATCCAATGTGTTTAACAAATAGTAACTGTTAAAATGACTTTATATACAGAAACATGTTTAGGTCCAATTTGAGTATAGTATTAGTTTAGCAAATTGTCTTAGGACTAAATAAGTTCAGTTAGCAAACTTTGTGACTTGTTATGATTATGTATCATGCACTTGCTTGGTAGAGTTTTTCAAAAATCATCACTTAGCATTTTCTTGCATGCATGCATTCATATTTTTGCTTGTATATGAATTGTATGTAATTGTGTGCTACAAAATTTTTGTATAGATTTTGCTAGTGACTGTGATTGTGAAGAGTGCCACTCTCCCCATTACCAAGGCAAGTGATACTTCATGATATTTCCACCCTTTATTTTGAATAAGCATTAGAATTATTTTTGATAAGTCTTGCATGCTACTTTTGCCAAATACTATGTTGGGAAATCCTATGTAGTGTAGAATTGTAGAATTGCTAGGGAATTTTCCTAAGTTAAGTTACTATGCCATGCTTAGCCTAGCTAGTAGAAAACAAGGGTTGGAAAAGTATGCACATGCTATGGTGAAATAATTCTAAGTCCTTTGGGACTCATGCTTTTCTTAATAAAACAACTAAGTCAATGAAAATCCTGGGTGGAATGGGACTTGAATGGTGGTTTTTGGTTGAGTGGTTACACAAGGCCATGGATTTGGCTTGTGTATCTCACTTGTGGTATGCCACCCAGGCACAAAGGGATTTGGAGGCCAAGTGTTGAGAAAGCTGACAGTGCAACCACTTGGCAATATGGGCTCTGCCTTGATCATATAGGTTGCTAGAACTTAGTCACTTGGACAGTTGGTGGTAGTGGGAATGATAGGTTGGAGCGCGTCCATTTGACTAAGGAAAGGCTTCTGAAAGGTCCTGTCTTGGGAAACCAAGTCTGGTGGGGAAAGTGCACAACCTCTGCAGATGGAAAATCTAAGTACTTAGCCAAGTCCATGGCAATGGACAGCTTGAGCATCAAGACATGGAAGCTACAAGAATCTCATCACTCCAACTTCTAAGTAAAACTTGTGGGTGAACAAGGGTGAAGGACCCCAATGTCTATTGGTGGTTTCTTGGGAAGTTTTTGATAAAGAAAAACTTGGTGATTTCAACTAATAGGGAAAACCTATTTTCAAGCAAAGCAAGCCAAGCTACACTTAGCCAAAATGCATATAGAAATATAGTCCACTTAAAACTTACTAAGGTATCACTTGCCAATACTATTCCAAAGTATTGACCCACTGTGGCTGTAACTTGTGATGTTGCAGGTTACTCCGATGATGAGTAGGAGTCATGAGTCTACACTTAACATGCTTGCCTGTGGCACATGAAGATGAGGACTTGTGTTTATTTACTTATTCCATAAACTCTTGTATTAGGCCTTTGGCCCTGAGTTGTAAAAGACTATGTTTTATCTCTGGAATGAATGTAATAAACTACCTTTGTATCTGTGTACTTCATCTTAAACTGTGGATGCTAGCATTGATCCAGGGACTAGAATTGCAATCACAGGGATCCTTTTTCCTTTACAAAGGAGGGGTCTAACAGATGGTATCAGAGCACTGTGTTGCCTGTAGGATTATGACCCTAGGATTGGAAACCACTAAGGAAAAAATTTCAACTACTTCTACACTTGTCTATTCTTCTCGTAAACTTTTCTAATCTTCTCTTTCTCATCTCTATTTGTAGATGAACTCCATCAACGAAGCCTTGAAGAAAGGACCACTCATGACCATGACCTTGGAGTGTGAAACTGAGTTTCCCAAAATTCTCAAGGACCTCATGGTGGCAATGGAAGCACATGGTGCAGCTGTTTACAAAGGCTTTCCAGTGATGGATGAAGGAGTGGAGTATTGGTGGGTGCAACTTCACTTGTACAAAAACAAGGAAGACAACCACAAAGAAAGAGGATTCTGCATGTACACCAACACTGTGATGCACACCACATTCTTTGAGTCAGCAAGGGAAGTAGCTTGGAGGACTATCAAAGAACTAAGTGCTAGAGTCAAGTGCAGAATGCTCAACCTCCAAAAAGACTTAGAGAAAGAGAAGGAACTTACTCAAGAGTTGGAAGCCACCAACCAAACCTTAAGGGGAGATATATAGACTTAGTGATGGAATCATGTGAACGAGATAGGTGGATTGCCTCTAGGAACATTGTGTTAGCCAACAGATCCAGTGAGATAGGATTGTGAACGCACTTCGTTAGTTGGACCACCACCTATCACCTTATTTTCCAAAATGATACCTTAAATAAGTTTGGACCTTGATTGATGTAATGGATTCATGTATGCATGACTTGTGTGATTTTGTGTACCAAGGATGTGTATGTGATGTTTGTTTTTGTTTATCTTAAATAGTGTTGTTCTAACTTTTCTATCTTATAAATAGATGCCTATTACCATCAGCACTGTTGGGGAGTTCCAGGTTACCCGTTTCGGTCCTCGTATCGTCGAGCTTACCACTTTGCTCGATCTCCCTCTTCCCACCATCATGGTGCATCCACTCACCAAGTTCAAGAGGAAGGACCTCTGGGGCTTCAAGGTGAACCAGCCCGGACGCCAGACAGAGCCTACTACAGAGGCCATCGTCTTCAAGCTGATGCACGACGACAGGGAGAGAGGCATGGAGGTAGTCATGCAGGACCTGATAGGACGTCTGTTAGGCCGTCACTCCCGACAGGTTAGGGGCACCCACTTCCATGTCTTCGGAAGACGTGATGTTGATGGAGAGTCCATCGACTTTGAGGACGACTCGAGGGACGTAGCAGAGCCGATACGTCTCTATCTCCAGGACTTAGAGTCTCTTATCAGGCACGTGGACACGGATAGGACCAACGTCATGCTCAGCAATGACGAGCTCCAGGTGCAGCTTCGCGAGAAGGACAAGCTTTTCGCACAGTAGGATGAGATAGTCAAGGAAATGGAGACGAAGTTCGAGGCCCAGGACCGCAAGTTCAAGAGTCAGGAGAAACGCGTCCAGGATAGGAACAAGAAGATCCGGGACATGACCGAGGAACTGAAGTCCAAGGATTTCGAGCTTGAGCAGCAGCAGATGGTGATCGAGAGGCTTCGCTCCCAGAAGAGGGCTCTCAAGGCCAAGATCGATTCCTTGACCACTACGATTGAGGAGAACAAGACCGCGATGGAGAACGCAGGTCTTACCTTTGTCGAGGAGGAGATTGATGCTGATGAGTAGACTTGACTACTCGTTTATCTTTCATTATCGTACTTGTTATTCTTGAACTTGTTATTGGACCATCCGACATGTGGATGGCTTGCCACTTGTGTGTTTTATTTCGAGAACTTTGTTATTCTGTTGTTGAGCTTTTATCCTTGAGTTGCATGCTATATGTTTGCTTGTGATGTATTGTGCATAAAACATCTATGGGTATCTCATTCTTATCTATTTGAACAAACCACAGATGCCTCCCCGTCGCGCAAACCCCAACCCTAACAACATCACTCCAGAAATGCAACAGATGATGAATGCTCAGACGCAGCTTATGCAGATGATGACAACATTCATCCAAAACCAGAATAACAACAACAACAACAACCCAATAACAACAATAATAACAACAACAACAACAACAACAACAACCCTCCGGGTTTTGATATGCTCACCAGATTTCTGCGTTTGAGGCTAGCTAAGTTTTCGGGGACAACTGATCCCATGGTGGCCAATGATTGGCTACGTTCTGTGAACAAAGACTTAGTGATCGTGGGCTGCACGGATGCTGAAAAGGTCAGGTTCGCAGCGCATCTGTTGGAAGGACCAGCCGCCACATGGTGGGACAACTTCCAAATCACCACTCCTTTAGATGAGGTGACTTGGGCTATCTTTGAAGATGGCTTTCGCACTGCTCATATCTCATCAGGAATGATGAGCTTGAAAAAGAAGGAGTTTCACAACCTGAAGCAGCGCCACCGCAGTGTGGCTGAATATATAGAAGAGTTCAACAATCTGGCGTGTTATGCACCGGATGAGGTTGACACGGATGCCAAAAGAAAGGAGAAGTTTCTGGAAGGCTTGAATGATGATCTAAACTTACAGTTGTCTGTGGCATATGTTCCAACTTATCAGTCTCTGTGTGACAAGGCTGCTATTTTGGAGAATAAAATGAAGCAAGTCGAGAGTAGGAAAAGGAAACACTCCGACAAGCACAGCTCGGGATCGTCTCACAAACGATCTCACTATGATGACAGTGGTAGCTCAGGATCCCATAAGCATGGGAAATTCAACAAACACCACAACCACAACCGTCATGACAACAAGCATCACCGCAGTCATGACAATGACAAGTACAAGAACCACAAGAGTGGACATAAGAGCCACCACAGTGGAAATGGTAGTGGAAGTGGAAGTCAGCCTGCTAAAAGGGACATCAGTCAGGTTGAGTGCTTCAAATGCAAGAAGCTGGGGCATTATGCTAATGAGTGCCCTGAAAAGAAAGTTGAAGGACCTAACAAGCCCAATCCTTTTCAGAAAGTACAGGTTAACCACATCAATGTGGAGGAGGTCTATGAGGAGCCTGATGCTGTTGCTGGTAAGTTCAGACTCAATTCCATTCCAGCATTTGTACTCTTTGACACTGGTGCATCTCATTCATTCATATCAAAAGAATTTGTTGATAGAAATGGGTTTGCATCTGAAAACATTGGGTGTCCAATAAAAGTTAGTTCTCCGGGGGGAGATATGATAGTAAGTCTTGGATGCCGGGAGCTTGTCATAGAGTTTGGAAAGCATAAGTTTCCAGTGAGCCTGATAATCCTAGATTCCCAGGGACTAGACGTAATATTGGGAATGGATTGGATGGCTAAGTATGAAGGAGTACTAGATTGTGCTAATCGTACTGTTGCACTCACAACCCCAGAAGGAAAAAGAATAAAATTCAGGTCAAACTTTGAATCCAAAGGAAGTAAGCTGAATTCTCTTAAGGGGGTTAGCATGGACAGTGTGCCAATTGTATGTGAGTATCCGGATGTGTTTCCGGAAGAGTTGCCAGAAATGCCACCAGATAGAGATGTGGAATTTCTGATAGATCTGGTACCAGGATCGGGACCAATAGCCAAGAGACCATACAAAATGTCAGTTGATGAACTGAAAGAGCTCAAAAAGCAACTAGGAGAACAGTTGTAGAAAGGATTTATTCAACCAAGTTCTTCATCTTGGGGAGCCCCGGTATTGTTCGTGGAGAAGAAAGATAGAAGTTAAAGGTTGTGCATAGATTACCGTTCACTCAACGAGGTAACTATCAAGAACAAATATCCTTTGCCAAGAATCAATGACTTGTTTGATCAGCTAGAAGGAGCATGTGTGTTCTCGAAGATTGATCTCCGGTCAGGCTATTTTCAACTTAAGATAAGAGAGCAAGACATACCTAAAACAGCATTCACCACAAGGTATGGATTGTATGAGTATACCGTGATGCCTTTTGGCTTAACCAATGCTCCAGCATACTTCATGAATATGATGAACAAGGTGTTCATGGAATTTCTTGGCAAGTTTGTTGTCGTTTTCATCGATGACATCTTAGTCTACTCCAAGAGCAAAGAAGAACATGAAAGACACTTACGCTTGATACTTGAGAAGTTAAGAGAGCATAAACTTTATGCCAAATTCAGCAAGTGTGATTTTTGGTTAGAGGAAGTTGGTTTTCTTGGTCATGTTATGACAAAGGATGGTGTGGCAGTTGATCCTGCTAAAGTTTTAGCTGTGACAGATTGGGAATCTCCCAAGAACATGAAAGAAGTACGCAGTTTCCTTGGCTTAGCAGGTTACTACAGAAGGTTCATTGAGAATTTCTCAAAGGTTGCTAAACCCATGACTGAATTGTTGAAGAAAGACAAGAAATTTACTTGGTCTGAAGGTTGTGAAGTCAGCTTCCAAGAATTGAAGAAGAGACTTGTGACAGCACCGGTTCTATGTCTGCCAGATTTGGAAAAGGATTTCCAAGTATATTGTGATGCGTCACATCAAGGTTTGGGTGCCGTACTTATGCAAGACGGTAAAGTTGTGGCTTATGCCTCGAGACAACTCAAAACTCATGAAGTAAACTATCCTACTCATGATTTAGAGTTAGCCTCTGTCGTCCATGCACTCAAAACATGGAGGCATTACCTTTTGGGAAAGCGTTGTGAAGTGTTCACCGATCACAAGAGTTTAAAGTATATCTTCACCCAAAAGGAAATCAATATGAGACAAAGAAGATGGTTAGAGCTTATCAAGGATTATGACTTAAGTTTGCAATACCACCCCGGTAAAGCAAACGTTGTAGCAGATGCTCTAAGTCGTAAGGTATTTGTGAATGGCCTTACCAAAGGTGAATTGCTAGATGATTTGTGTAAGCAATTCAAAGAACTCAGATTGGAAATTGTGCCTGAGGGACATCTCATGTCTTTGGATGTTCAACCCACCTTGTTGGACAAGATCCGAGAAGCTCAGAGGACTGATAAGGAAATTGAAGAGATTAAGAAAAATATTGGTCTAGGGAAAGCTAAGAATTTCCATGAAGACGAACAGGGTACGTTATGGCATGGGAAACGTATCTGTGTTCCACAAGATCCGGAGTTACGAAACTGATTTTACAAGAAGCACACAACTCTCCGTATTCTATCCATCCGGGTAACACCAAAATGCACATGGACATGAAAGAAAGATTTTGGTGGAACAATCTCAAGAGAGACATCGCCGAACATATTGCTTTGTGTGATGTGTGTAGTAGAGTAAAGGCGGAGCATCAGAAACCAGCAGGTTTGCTTCAACCACTACCAATTCCTGATTGGAAATGGGACAAGATTGGTATGGATTTCATCACCGGATTACCAAGGACCAGATCAGGATATGACTCCATATGGGTAGTAGTGGATCGCCTAACTAAAGTGGCACATTTCATACCCATGAAGACAACTTATACAAGTGCCAAGTTAGCCAAAATCTACATGAGTAGAATTGTATGCCTTCACGGTGTCCCTAAGAGTATTGTGTCCGATAGGGGAACCCAATTCACTTCCCATTTTTGGAGACAGCTACATGAGTCGTTGGGAACGAGGTTGGAATTCAGTACTGCTTTTCATCCTCAAA
Source organism: Avena sativa (assembly GCA_916181665.1). NCBI lineage: Eukaryota > Viridiplantae > Streptophyta > Magnoliopsida > Poales > Poaceae > Avena > Avena sativa. The sequence goes on along the minus strand of OV702284.1, from coordinate 259,265,151 downwards.
CTGATGGACAAACAGAAAGGACTAATCAAATTCTAGAAGACATGTTGAGGGCATGTGCCCTAGATTATGGAGCAAGTTGGGATGAAAGTCTGCCTTACGCAGAATTTTCTTATAACAACAGCTATCAAGCCAGCATTGAGATGGCACCGTTTGAGTTTCTCTATGGAAGAAAATGTACCACCCCCTTGTTATGGAATGGTGTGGGAGAAAGAAGTTTATTCGGGCCAGATCTTATCAAAGAAGCCGAAGAGAAGGTCAAATTGGTTAAGGACAGATTGAAGATAGCACAGTCCCGACAGAAAAGCTACGCAGATCCTAAGCGTAGAGAAGTCACCTACGAGGTTGGTGATATGGCTTATCTTAGAGTATCACCACTCCGTGGAGTGAAAAGATTCGGAGTCAAAAGAAAGTTGGCACCAAGGTATGTTGGGCCATTCAGGATTCTGAGTCGCAAAGGAGAAGTTGCTTATGAAATTGAACTGCCAACATCTCTATCAGCAGTCCATAATGTATTTCATGTGAGTCAGCTTAAGAAATGTCACCCAGAAATGGAAGAGTCTTCTTTGAAGGATACCATACCTTTGGAAGAAGTTCAACTAGAAAGTGATCTCACTTATGAGGAAAAGCCTATCAAGATTCTTGAGACTGCGGAAAGAGTCACGAGAACAAAGACTATCAAGTTTTGCAAAGTACAATGGAATCATCATTCCGAAGAGGAAGCAACATGGGAAAGAGAAGATGATCTTCGGAAAGACCACCCTCACCTATTTGCTAGCCAATCCGAATCTCGAGGGCGAGATTCACCTTAAGGGGGTTAGATTTGTAACATCCCTAAAATCATGATTTCAAAGTTTGCATATCACTCATGCATGCATATAGATTTGAGATCATATTCAAACTCATTTCAGGAAAACAGAAGCACTTGATGCTATGATTTTATGTGAGCAGATTTAATTCAAATGGCCATCACCATTTGAATGCTTGAAAGTTTAGGAACCTAGATGCTTATCTTCATTGTTGGATAGCTTGTGTGTAGAATTTGGACCAAAGTTTTCAACTTAGAAATAATTTCAAAACTTTTTTTTAAAAACATTTGCAAATCAGATGCAAAGTCTCTGATTATTTTAATTCCAAGCTTGACCCAGCCTATACAAAGTAACCCCGTGGGTTTTGACCTATTTCTGAGACCAATTCACCACTACAAAACCTCAGAAAGATTTGAATTCAAATTGAACTTGAAACCATTTGAAAACCTATTCAGAAAATCGAAATAGAAAAAGAGAAGAAGTAAACAAAAGAAAAAGGCCGCGCGCCAGGGATCTAGCCCAGCAACGAATCAAGCCCAACAAGCCCACCCGGGGCATTTCCTTTCTTCTCTCACGCGCGAGCGCACTCCTTTAGTCACTGACAGCCAGACCCCACGCCCCCTCTGTTTATTTCACTGACCAGCGGGCCCCGTCCACGTCGTCCTCTTCTTCCCCAAACCGCGCCCGTGACCACGTCGCTGCTGCAGTCAAGGCCGATAATGGCGCGGCGTAATTGGCCATTAACCCGCGAGCGTTTCCTGTCGCACCTGAGCCTATTTCACCCTCTCTGCCTCGCGAGCAATTTCCCCCATTCACCTCGCTCACTCCGCCGCCAGGCTGCGCGCAATTGCTCTCAAAGCTCCACAGTACCGAGAACTCCGGCGACCAAATACGGTGAGCCTCGACCACCCCTCTCTCTCTGGTTCAAACGAGAATGTTCAGAATGTTCTTGCGCATCCTCTGATACCTTCCTTTTACCTGCACGTGACCCAGGTTGTCGTCTCCGTTCGCAGTCGAAACCACCTGCGCCGCCGATAAACTCCGGCGACCAATTAAGGTAAATCCCGAGCGCCCTTTGCCTCCCCCTTCACACGAACTTGTTCGCCTGTGTCTTGCGCAAGTCCTGATGCCACTGGTTCGTGCTAGGGCGACGCCACACCTCGGCAAGGACCACGTCTGCAAGCTACCGTCACCGCCCGCAACTCCGTCGAGCTCCAGAGACCGTCTCCGCGCGCCCCTTGATAAACCAAAGCCACCTCGAGCTTCAGCACGCCACTGTGATTTCGGTAAGCATCTCCCTTCCTCCCCGGGCGACCTAGAACACCGGCACCGCCGTAGTCAGACGCGCCGCCGCCAGTCAACGCCGCTAGCGCCGCCCGTGTATGGTCAGGACAATTAGGAGCGTCGGATGTAGATCCTGCGGTGTAGATTAGAACGTGGCCGGAGAGGTACGCGCGCATCTGAGCCGCCAGATCTCACTTAGATCCTGCGGTCCGCGTCTGTCGATCCAACCGAAGCGGTACGCACCAATTGAAACGCGACACATGTCTAGGGTTAGTTCAAAAACAGAATTCAAAATCAGATTTGGATCAAATTTTCAATTGGCTATAACTTTTGTTTCCCACGTTGGATTTTTGCAAACTTTATACCGTTGGATTCAGTGAGTCAAGACCTTTCTGAATATCCAATGTGTTTAACAAATAGTAACTGTTAAAATGACTTTATATACAGAAACATGTTTAGGTCCAATTTGAGTATAGTTTTAGTTTAGCAAATTGTCTTAGGACTAAATAAGTTCAGTTAGCAAACTTTGTGACTTGTTATGATTATGTATCATGCACTTGCTTGGTAGAGTTTTTCAAAAATCATCACTTAGCATTTTCTTGCATGCATGCATTCATATTTTTGCTTGTATATGAATTGTATGTAATTGTGTGCTACAAATTTTTTGTGTAGAATTTGCTAGTGACTGTGATTGTGAAGAGTGCCACTCTCCCCATTACCAAGGCAAGTGATACTTCATGATATTTCCACCCTCTATTTTGAATAAGCATTAGAATTATTTTTGCTAAGTATTTCATGCTACTTTTGCCAAATAATATGTTGGGAAATCCTATGTAGTGTAGAATTGTAGAATTGCTAGGGAATTTTCCTAAGTTAAGTTACTATGCCATGCTTAGCCTAGCTAGTAGAAAACAAGGGTTGGAAAAGTATGCACATGCTATGGTGAAATAATTCTAAGTCCTTTGGGACTCATGCTTTTCTTAATAAAACAACTAAGTCAATGAAAATCCTGGGTGGAATGGGACTTGAATGGTGGTTTTTGGTTGAGTGGTTACACAAGGCCATGGATTTGGCTTGTGTATCTCACTTGTGGTATGCCACCCAGGCACAAAGGGATTTGGAGGCCAAGTGTTGAGAAAGCTTACAGTGCAACCACTTGGCAATATGGGCTCTGCCTTGATCATATAGGTTGCTAGAACTTAGTCACTTGGACAATTGGTGGTAGTGGGAATGATAGGTTGGAGCGCGTCCATTTGACTAAGGAAAGGCTTCTGAAAGGTCCTGTCTTGGGAAACCAAGTCTGGTGGGGAAAGTGCACAACCTCTGCAGATGGAAAATCTAAGTACTTAGCCAAGTCCATGGCAATGGACAGCTTGAGCATCAAGACATGGAAGATACAAGAATCTCATCACTCCAACTTCTAAGTAAAACTTGTGGGTGAACAAGGGTGAAGGACCCCAATGTCTATTGGTGGTTTCTTGGGAAGTTTTTGATAAAGAAAAACTTGGTGATTTCAACTAATAGGGAAAACCTATTTTCAAGCAAAGCAAGCCAAGCTACACTTAGCCAAAATGCATATAGAAATATAGTCCACTTAAAATTTACTAAGGTATCACTTGCCAATACTATTCCAAAGTATTGACCCACTGTGGCTGTAACTTGTGATGTTGCAGGTTACTCCAATGATGAGTAGGAGTCATGAGTCTACACTCAACATGCTTGCCTGTGGCACATGAAGATGAGGACTTGTGTTTATTTACTTATTCCATAAACTCTTGTATTAGGCTTTTGGCCCTGAGTTGTAAAAGACTATGTTTTATCTCTGGAATGAATGTAATAAACGACCTTTGTATCTGTGTACTTCATCTTAAACTGTGGATGCTAGCATTGATCCAGGGACTAGCATTGCAATCACAGGGATCCTTTTTCCTTTACAAAGGAGGGGTCTAACTTAAAAGGTCTCCCAAAAATAATAGACATATTATCATCTTCAGGCATTTCAAGCACAACAAAATCAGTTAATATCAAACAATTATGAGCCACTTGAACAGGAACACCTCACATATAACAACAGGAATAGTAGTAGACTTATCAGCCATTTGCAAAGATATATCAGTTGGTATTATTTTTTCCAGCTGAAGTCTCTTGTAGAGAGAAAAAGGCATAACACTAACTCCTGCTCTCAGATCACACAAAGAAGTTCTAACATAAATATTTTTAATAGATCAAGGAATAGTTGGAATCCCAGGGCCTCAAGCTTCTTTGGAACCTTACCATTGAAGGAATAATTAGCAAGCAAAGTGGAAATTTCCTCATTAGGAATCTTCCTTTTATTAGAGACAATATCCTTCATATACTTTGAATAAGGAGGCAATTTAATAGCATCAGTCAAAGTAATTTGCAAAAATAAAGGTTTCATCCACTCACAACACTTGTTATAGTGTTCTTCTTCCTTTGACTTGTGTTTCTTATCAGGAAAAGGCATTGGTTTTTGCACCCAAGGCTCTCTCTTTCACTACCATGTTTATTAGCAACAAAATCTTCCTTAGTGTACTTAGTATTCTTAGTGTGCCTTTTAGGTTCTTCTTCAATTTCTTCCTTATCATGAGCATCATTTTTATCATTACCACTTTCAGTTTCAGCATTAGAGACAGATATACTATTAGGATCTATAGCAGGTTCAGAAGATTCTACAACTGTTTTATGTTTCTTTTTCTTTCCCTTAGAAGAAGTACCAATATTTTTAGCTTGTTGAGAATCATGCTCAATTCTTTTAGGATGTCCCTCGGGATATAAAGGATATTGAGTGGAAGCACCACTCCTAGTTCTAATTTCATAAGCATGTTTTTCTCCAGATGCATTAACTAGCAAATCATTTTGTACTTTAGTAAGCTGATCAATTTGATTTTGAACCATTTGGAAATGTTTAACAATCATTTTAACATCATTTGAGGTTCTATCCACAATATGTTTCAAATCATTAATAGCTCTAGATTTTTCCATTAAATGATTCTGCACTCTCTTATTAAAATTATCTTGCTTAACAATAACAATATCAAATTCTTCTAATCATTGATCAGGAGGTTTAGAATAAGGAATATCACCCTCATCAAAATTTTGGAGAGAGTGTACCTCAATAGTGTATGAGTGGGATATTGGCTTACATTATTCTTCTATAGGAGGTAAATTCTTCATATCTTCAAATTTAATACCCTTCTCCTTAAGACATTTCTTAGCTTCCTTCATCACTTCATCATTTAGTTCAATTACTCCCCTATTCTTTGGTGTTGGTGTTGGTGTTGGCTCAAGCATAGTTGGTTCAGGTGTTGTTGGCTCAGGTGTAGTCCAATCATCATAATTTTTTCTTATTTTATCCATTAATTCCTCAGCTTCTTCGGGAGTTCTTTTCCTGAATACACAATAAGCACAACTATCCAGGTATGTCCTAGATTCATCAGTCAGTCCATTATAGTATATATCAAGAAGCTCATATTTAGGTAATGGACATCCAGGATGTGCATGAATTAAAGCACAAAACCTTGCCCATGAGTCAGGCAATTTCTCCTTTTCTCCCTGTTTAAAATCAAAAAGTTCCTGCAAAATGGCATGTCAAGCACTAGGAGGGAAATATTTCTGAAAGAAAGTATCAATCAAGCAATCAGGGCTATCAATGGATCCAGGAGGTAAATTATTATACCAAGCTTTATCCTCTCCTTTCAATGAAAAGGGGAAAATTTTAGCAACAAAGTAGGTGCGCATCTTAATATCATCAGAAAATAAGCCACTCATAGTAGAAATCTCAGTCATATGTGCCACAAAACTTTCATTTTCAGTCCCACAAAAAGGTTCCTTCTCAACAATGGTTATATAGGATAAATCAAGAGAGAAATCATAATCCTTATCTTTAATGTTTATGGGAGATGTGGCAAACTTAGCATCAGGAAATAGTTTGAGTCTAATAGTACGTCTCTCAAGAAGGCTTTTAATAGCACTTGCACCATGAGTGTTTCGACATTCTTCAATAAATTCATCAGTTAATTCAATATAACCATCATTAATATCATAGCTAGGACTCTCTCTAGACTCAAGTGAGCTAACATGTGTAGTAATATCTTCATTAGGAGTTCAGTGTTTCCCATTATACTTCTAGCAATTGTAGCATCTAGGAAAGGACCTAATGAACCACTCTCATCAAGCATAGTAGAAGTAACATCATGAGTATCAGAAGCAATTTCAGATTCAGCAGAAGTAGTAGTATGTGTAACATGTGTATGTGGTGGTGGTGTAAGGAGCTTACTCATAATAGATGGTGAATCAAGAGCAGTAGAGGTGTTCAGAACTGTACCTCTTATTGTAGTGGATGGTAAAATAGGAACTTTTTCATCACGAGTTTTACCCATGATGAATGGATAGCAGCGAACAATAATAATTCCAAGCGAACATCCCAACTTTTTAATCCTATTTGTTCAAGTAGGAGTCCAAAGTTTAGGGGGAAATAAAACTTTTTAAGTTTGTTCTTACTTGTTTGTTTACTTACTTAGAGTGCTTGATCCTTAGTGTTGCCTTGTTACTTTTATACCTGACATGCTAGTGTTCCCTTGCTGGTTTGTTCACATGATTAAGACTTAGAACAATGCTTGGTAACCGCTAGTACCACCATGGTTGTTGGTTTGGGAATCTAGAGAAGGATCCCAAAATTTGACTAAGTCCTTACTCACTTGCCATGTTACAATCTTGGAGTTATGGTGTGATCAATACCACAAACCCTTTTGGCCATGCAACCTGATGCCTTGACACCTTGCCATGAGCACTCTAAAACCCACCATACATTTTGGTTAAACCCCAAACCCAAGCCCATTGCATGCAGGTGTTTTATACACTAGTGGCAATATGGGAAATGGTCACCTTATTTTCTGCCAACTTTGGAGGAACCTTGCAAGCTAATGGGAATGATCAAGTAAGAAACCAAGGCATGTACTCACTCATCTCACATCCCTCTACACCCCCATATCCCTCTCTGCCATTCGAGGCTTGTGCTCGAAGGGAGCCTCAAGCAAAGTCACCCACGAGCCCTGGTTGCCATAGATCACTCCACACTCTTGCCACTCTCCCCACACCCGCTGCAACACATGCAAACGCCCTGGCACGTCTCCAACGTGCAGGGGTACACCACCCCACCACCCTGGTAGCCCCTTTGTCACCCCAAGCCGAGGGAGAGAGAGAGAGGAAGGACGGAAGATTGTCCAAATCTTGCCTGGCCCCCTCTCTCGACCACGCTAGCTGATGTCTATGCACTTCTATTCTTGTAGACAATTGTTGGGCCTCCAAGTGCAGAGGTTTGTAGAACAACAGCAAGTTTCCCTTAAGTGGATCACCCAAGGTTTATCGAACTCAGGGAGGAAGTGGTCAAAGGTATCCCTCTCAAGCAACCCTACAATCAAGATACAAGAAGTCTCTTGTGTCCCCAACACACCCAATACACTTGTCAGGTGTATAGGTGCACTAGTTCGGCGAAGAGATGGTGAAATACAAGCGGTAACAGTGCCAAAAAATAGCTTTACGTGAGGTAAAGACTAAAGGTAACAAGAAGGAAGCAATCAAACATGCAACAGATCTAGATCCAAACGGTGTTTCAATGCTTAGAAACAAGGCCTAGGGATCATACTTTCACTAGTGAGCACTCTCTCATAAATATATTCTCTTCATGATAACTCTTAACTACTCTCCAGTTGGACACTTTAATCCATGGTAGGGCTATAACAACACTCCTCAAAGTCCGTCTTTCCCAATCTAGATAACCCCACACTATCACCTTGAGCGCTAGATGGTTCCAATAAACACCACAATTTCATAGAGACATCCAACTCCAAATATACTCATGATAAATATATATGTAACCTAGCTTAAGTGCCACACACGGTGTGCACTCTATCACTTTCACACACGTGGGGAAAAGCATAGATCTATTAAAGCACAATGAGTATTTATGTAGACTCTAGCCTAAGTACCACCATGGCGTGCACGCTGTCACTTTCACACACATGGGGAGAGAGGAGATCTATTGAAGCACTTGAGTAGAAGAGCAGTTCTACTTGATTACAAAGCTCATGATCACAACATGATCATGCATAGAGAGAGAGAGAACTCATAGCAACTAGTAGAGCCCTTAGCCTCGAGGAAGAACTACTCCCTCCTCATCATGGGAATCAGCAATCGTAATGGAGATGGTGGTGGAGATCGATGGAGATGGCTCCGGGGGCACTTTCCCATCCCGGCGGGGTGCCAGAACAGAGACTTTCTGTTCCCCTAATCTCCCCTTCGGTGGCGGCGGCGCTGCGGAACTTTTCGTGGCTTTTTTCTAGATCCTTTAGGGTTTTCTTCCTGGGGGCTTCTTATAGGCGCAGGAGGCAAGGTCGGTGGAGGTCTAGGGGGCCCACACCCCCTATGGGTGCCACCAGGGCTGGCCTGCGCCTAGGGGGTGCAGCCACCCTGGTGTCCTCCTCCAACTCTGCTTCGTGGCTCCGTGTTGCTCTAGAAAAAATAATGACTTTGGCTTTTGTCCCGTCCAATTCCGAGAATATTGATTTTCTGCCTTTCTGGAACCAAAAACAGAAGAAAACAGGCAACTGACACTGTGGCATCTTGTCAATAGGTTACTTCCATAAAGTGTATAAAAATACCTCAAAGTGTAGACAAAAAAAAGCAAAGTAGATACTAAACAAGCATAGAACATCAAAAATTATAGATACATTTCCGACGTATCAAGCATCCCCAAGCTTAACTCCTGCTCGTCCTCGAGTAGGTAAGTGACAAAAAGAATAATTTTTAAGGTGACATGCACCATCAAAATCAAGATCAAACCATTTGTGTAGAGGGAGTGTCCCAACCTTACAACAATATAAGGTGGTGTCCCCTGTGCTTACAATGCTAGTCCCTGGATCAATAGCTAGCATCCAAAGTTAAGATGTAATATCAAGAAACAAAGGTCATAATATAATTTATAACCAGGAAGAACATAGTTTTATTACATCATACATAGCTCATTTGGCTATTACATTACATTGCAGCGGAATAACTATAGTCATGGGGTCCTTCATCTTCAAAGTGCCACAGGCAGATGTTGGTTGTAGACTTTGTAATCCTAATCAATCAATCTTCACTAAAATCAATCAACCCTGCAACATTACAAGTTACAGCCACAAGGGTCAATACATTTGAATTGTATTGGCAAGTTTCACTACTAAGTATAATATAAGTGGATCCTATCATTACATGCATATTTGGCTAAGTAGAGTTTTAGGCTCATTTGCATAAAGCAAAATTTATCCTATCTTTTCAAAATGGTTTTGGTCCTTTGTCAAATCTCCTTTTCAAAAATCCCTTGAAATCCTTGGTAACCCCAAGTGTTCAAGTCTTTGTCAAAATCTCTTGAGCACCTTGGTAACCCCAAGTGCCTCAAGTTTTAAAAGTTTTCTTTTAGAAATTAGAGTGTCGAGATCTTCCATAGCTTCAGGCCTTAGTTGCTCAGTATTGTCCATGACCGGGGACACGGCTAAGTACTTAGAATTTGATCTTCTGCAGAAGTTGTACACTTTACCCACATGACACAATCTCATCTTGATGCCACCAGTGGCCGCTGGATAAGTACTCACCAAGATGGAGTACTGGCAGATTGAGAATGTGACAAAGTCTTTCCATAGGAGTCCTCCCAATACAAAATGCTAGCTTGTCTACTAGGCACAAATGTAGGGTTGCTCCCTTACACAAATCTAGTTAACCTGAAGATGCCAATGCATGGGACTTCCACTATGTAGTTGACTAAGCCAGAGCCCATTTAGCATGTGGCTGTACACGGAAGTCACTGTACGAGAAACATGTTCAATCTCTAAGTTTCCTGGGTGGTTTTCCTTTGGAGCACAACACAAAGAGATTGCCATAGCATGGTTCCTTTTGTTGCCACCTTCTCCAAAACTCAAAGTATCCTTGTCCACCCAGGTGGTTCATTGAGTCCTTGTTTTATTATATAAAACATAAGTCTTTTCTCAATCTCATAAAATCTCAACATGTATGTCTTTTTCAAAATATAGCATGGCTAAGCATGTATCAACTACATTGTTTTCACTAAGGAATGTATAGGGTATCCTATTAAGATTTAGCATAGCACAAGTATAGAAATTCTTTTCATGCATGTTTCAAAATCCACTAAGTATAATGAAAATAGTAGGACTTTAGATGATAGTGTCACTTGCCTTTTTGGTAGGGAATGGTGGTTCACTCCTTGATCTTGCTAGTCTCACACTTCTCTAACTTCACTACAAGTCAATCAAGCAAACACAAAAATCAACTAACATTCCAAACCAAAGTCAAACAAACAATTTCACACACAAAGCAAAAAGGGTTCTAAGTTATGCATGGGAGCATGCACAAGATAGTTTTATTTGCAAACAGGGTCTCCACTAGGCTTCTAAACTTTGTAAGGTCCAAATTGGTCATTTACCAAAATGGCAAAGTCATTTGCAAATGGGTCTTATCCATAAACCATTTTCAAAACCTTTCATCATTTTATGTGGTGAAAAACATTTTTCTCAATGCCACAACCTTAAGTGATTTCACTTAATAAGTTGTTGTTTCTCAAAGCTTGGTTTTTTTTATGGTCAGTAGGTTTGGTCCAAAACATTTTCTCCAAAGTTTTTACTCAAAACCATTTTTATAAACAAAACAATAGTTTTATTTAGCTAGAAATGGACTAAACCAATTAATCCATTCTAAACTTTTCCAAATCCATTTTTCAAACCATGGGTTGGTTCCTGGGGTCAGTAGGTTCTTCACAAACCCTTTTGCAAAAGTTTTAACCCTAAAATCATTTTTAAACAATTTTTCTAATCTAAATAAGCACACAAATGAATCTGCAAAAACAAGCAAACAAACAGATACTATTTTCTAAACCAAGGGCATGGTTGGCTAGGGCTGGTTCTCCTGAATCCAACGACATAAAATTTGTAATTTTTGGACGTGTGGATCCAAAGTTACAAGGGTTTGAAATTCATCTCTCAATCAGATTTTAAATCTGTTTTTAAACTGAACTCGTGACACGCGGCACTATCTAATTGGACGGTACCGGTTCGGGTGGATCGCGCGCTGTAGACCGTAGGATCTCATTTAGATCGAGCGGCGCAGAGGCATACGATACCTCTTCGCTTATGTTCTATTACAGCCTTACGATCTAGATCTAACGGATGCAATCAATCAGACCACTAACTGGCGGCGCTGCGCGGCGGTGGACGGCGGCGACAGCCAGACGAGGTGCTCGCGGAGGTTCTAGGAAGAAAGGAAGACGGAGGGGGTGCTCACCGAGATCGCAGGAGGCTGGGGAAGCTCAACGTGTGGTCGACGAGGCAGGGGGCGCACGGGAACGGTGGCGATTGCTCGCCAGAGACTTCGTCGGCTTCGGGTGGTTCTGTCCGTGGTCGAAGGCGACGCTGTAGATCACGCGGAGGCAAGACAGGAGCATGGTCAGGTGCGTAAGACCAAGGCGAAGATGCTCGCGTGATCGAGAAGCAGAGGGGCGGTCGGATTTCACCTGGGGAACGCGCCGGAGTTGGAGACAGACGCGGCGGTGCTCGGAGTTTGTCGAGGACGGTGTTCTGGGGCGCCCGCGGTCGAACGAAGAGCACAGGGAGGATTGTCTGGGAGTGGGGAGTCTGCTAGTGTGCTCAGGGAGGCAGGAGGTGGCAGGTATTGGCCGGAATCGGTCGAAGACGGTGGTCGGAGCAGAGGGTGTGCAAGCTCGATTCAGGCAGCCTAGGGGCGCATTTGGGGAAGGAGACAGAGGGGAAAGGAGGAGAAGGGCGAGGCAATTTAGACAGCGTGCTCGCGGCGAGAGATTAATGCTGTATTAAGGTATATTCAACCGGAGAATCAATGGCAGCAACGGTGGCGAGTTAAACACGAGGAGGAAGAAGAGTGAGCTGGTTACGTGGGGTCGGTTGGTCAGTGGGAAAAGAAGTGAGGGAAGGGTCCACTAGTCATTCTCTTTGCGGGTCTGGTTGCGAGTGGAAAAACGTTTCGTCGCGGGAGGAATAGCTGGGCTGGTTCTGGGCCTTACTGGGCTGTTGGGTTGGGTCGACCTAAACTTTATTTTTTTCTTCCAATTTGTTTTTCCTTTTCTATTTCTAAATTCTGTTTGAAACTCAACAAACAAACAACAATCAAATCAAATCAAACAATCATCAGATCTTTGGAAATTTGAACTTGATTCTGTTCAGTAACAAAAACCAATTTCAGAAATAAAATAAAATAATACCTTAAATCTTTTTAGGTTCCATTCCTTAATTAAATAAAATGGACCATGGCTTATTAATCAAATAGGGTTTGATTTTATTAATAAAATATTTATTTGAAACCTAAATATTTTCAAAACCAAATCAGTAGGTTTTATTTGGGAATAAAATACTTAGAAAACTTATCTTTAAATAAATAAGTTTTGTTATTTTGGAAATAGTAAAACCTTTATTAATAAAACTTGGTTTATTAAATCCTTATTGATTTTATTAAATAAACTTTTACTATTTTATCAAAACAAAATGTTTTATTTCCAAGCTTGGTTAAGTCTTAATTTGGCTTTGTGAAATAATTTCTTATTTTAAAATCCTCCCTTTTCTTCTGGAAGTTAAATCCTTTTATCTTAAATGATTCAAAATAGTAATTCCAAATATTTTATTTTCCTTTTATAAATGTTTAACCTTTTAAATCCCTTTAGGATTTTATTTAATCCAAATAGGTTTGAAGTTCCATTTAAATTCAAAAAGTTTCTTCTGGCCCTGAAAATCAAACAAAGTTTTATTTTATTCATTTATTTTCACATTACAAGATTTGGAAAATCTTGGGATGTGACAATTTGCAAGCATTGAAAGCTGGGACCAATAAACTCTAAACATGAGCATGAAAGATGAAGTTCTAACAATAAGACAAAGTAACTATGCATGCAACATGAAAGGTTACAAACAAATATCATGAATAACATGCATTGAAAAACATTTGTTTGTTTCACATATATAAAACATATCATAGTGGCATTCAGCTTGTCCCTCATGGAGTAGCAAATAGATGCATAGGTCACCTTCAAAGTTCATAAGGGTGACTAGATACAAATAGTTCAAGAACAAGTAATATCAACAATATGAATCAATCAATAAGTTTTGGGACAATGCACATAGAACTAAGAATGGCAACTATGCTCTCTTAACTGGTGCCTAAGGATAGAAGGTGGAGACTCAATATAATGGTGGAAGAAAGGCCCTTCATAAGGGAAGTAGGGATTTCAAGTTTCAAAAAAATCCAAAAATTATGGTACTTGTTAGCTTTCAGCTCTCATTGCCCCTATCATAAGCAGCTTGAAATGATTAAGGTTAAAGTGAACAAACTATGGAGTATATGCTTGACAAAGTATAAGTTGGCAATCTCATGTCCCTTGAATACGAGGGCCGCTCCTCATGCTACTCAACTTTAGTCACCTGTAAGTTCTTGTCATAGTAAGTACATGTGTACCATAGAGAACCGCCAATGGGGTACCCCTTGCACATGATACAGGAGCTATCACATAAGCAAAATGACAAGGCAAGCATACAATGAGCATCTCAGCAATCTTTTTATTTGCTATTTGCATAGGTTTTTATTGAGGATGCTTCAGAGATTGCTCATTATGGTGATGTTGCAAGTTTCCACCATGATTAGGCATGGCTTAGGCTAGCGGCCCAGGCGTTTCTCTAACACAAAATACATAACTCCATGGACTTACAAGCTCCCTTTTTATTTCACACCGGAGACATCCATAGACAAAAGAGCATGATATCAACTGTGTACAAAGTACAAGTGTAATGTTGAAAGCGTTCCCCATGAGGTTCTGCTAATTCCAACGTATAAGTGCAAGCATATACAACATAGATGACACAATGGTTCAAGTTTATTAGGGGCAAGAAAAATATAGTGTGCCTTCAAGTTTGTGAGAGCTTTAATCACTAAGTTTTCACATAACAAAATACTTTTTAATTTGAAGATAGATGAAAACAAGAATATACTTGGAATGGTGTAACACACCATGCATAGGAATTTATAGTGGACACTTTGGAATAACTTGGTTTCTTGGAAGTTGGAAGCATGAGTAGAGCTTACTCATACAAGTGGAGGCTAGCAAAAGACTGGGAGCGACCAACTAAGAGGGCAATAATGGCCATAATCATGCAGAGCAACAAAACTTTACTAATCAAACCATAAAGTGGTACTACAAGTCAAGGACGAAATGATCATAGAGGCTATGGTGACTTATTCATAGTCATAACATGGTGTGATCATGTGCCAAGTCAACCCAAACAAAGCATCAAAGGAGAATACCACAATATTATGCTTTTGTATGCTAAAACAACGCATGATTCTTTCAAGGCACATTAAGCAATCTCAATTGTTTGGAACAAGTCATGATACAACAATAATCACTAAGCATAAGGTCAAAACAACATCTAGCATGACATGATAAAGTCTAAGTCACAGTCAAAGCAAGATCCCTATTGTACCACTTAAGCATGAAACTTTCTACTCTTTTCCAACACCAATCAACTTATTTGAAACAACTCACAAGGATAATAATCAATAAAAACCAGTGAGATTCTATCACAAATTCACAAAGAAGAACCAGAAAGTTCTTATCAAAAAGCATAAGAAAACTAAGGCTAACGCAATGCTAGCAAAAGTGAACACTCACAGAACTATAAGAGTGAAAACTAGAGTGTTCGTAGGCAATGAAAACATAGTGTGTCTCTCTCCAAAATAAGTGTGCTGAGATCCAACCAACTTACTAAAGCAAACTAAGCAAACAAAAACCAAAAACGAAAACTAAGACGCTCCAAGAACAACACAACTGTGCATGAAACAATAAAAACAAAGTGTCTAGAAAAACCTGAGATTTTTATTCTTGAAGAAGGGGATGCCTTGGGCACCCCCAAGCTTTGACGCTTGTACCTCTTGAATATTTCTTGGGGTGACACAGGGTGGAATCCTAAAGCTTGAGCTCTTGTCCATTCTTCATCTCATTACATCATTCTTTCTCTACACCTGAAAATTTTCCTTCATACAAAACTTCACACAATCTTCATTAGCAACATTAGTATATTCAAAAGATAATAGACCCTTGGGTTTAGCTTTAGAACAACAAAACTTTCACTAAAAACACAAGATACTATATCAATTTCCTCAAAAATCTCAATTTCGCAAAAAGAACCCAAAAAGGAATCAATAAGAAGCAAATGCAAATAATGGCAGAAATCTGTCAAAACAGACCAGTAAGTAGAAACCGATTTTTTCGAAGACCTTCTGTTGCTCAAATGAAAAAGTGTTGAACTAACTAAAGTTATCTAACATACTGGGGGATTCATTCGTAAAGATTCAGCTCAATCCGACTTACAGAGACTCCTCACGAATTTTTATGGTGGAGGACAGAAATCTGTTTTGGGACAGCAACTCCCCAGATCTTACTTCTCTCTAATTAGAGGTTATTCTTGGCACAAAAAGCAAATAAAAAGGATAAGGAGAGGTCATTACAGAGGTAATAACTTCTAATACTCAAGAAAACTTTTGGGTTATCTCCCAATAAGTACTTTTCTTTAACGCCTTTAAGTTAGGCCTGATAGTTTGAGAAGATGCTCACATAAGAAATATGAATTGAAATAAAAGAGAGCATCAAGAAGCAAATTCAAAACACATTTAAGTCTAACCCACTTCCTATGCATAGGAATATTGTAAATAAACAAGTGATGAAAGGACAAAGCAACAAGCATAGGAAATCAAAACAAGTGCAACTTCAAGATTTTCAACATAAAGAGGGGAAACTTAATATTTTTGAGATGCATAAGACCATGTTTCCCTCTCTCATAATAAATTCCAGTAGCATCATGAATAAAATTAACAATATAACTATCACGTAAAACATTCTTATCATGAGCCACATGCATATAATAATTATTACTCTCCACATAAGCATAGTCATTCTTATTAATTGTAGTGGGAGAAAATTCAACAAAATAGCTATCATTACTATTCTCATCACCATAATCATCAAATATAGGAGGTAGATTGTAATCACAACTAATTTTCTCCTCTATTGTAGGTGGACTGAAAATATCATATTCATCATTGTAATCATCATATATTGGAGGTTTGGTATCATCATGAGCAATAGAATAGCTATCTTCCAAATCTGGGGGACTAAAAAGATCATTTTCATAAAAACTAGCTTCCCCAAGCTTAGACGTTTCCATAGCATTAGCAATAATGGTGTCCAAAGAATTCATACTAATAACATTGCTATTAGCATGCAAATAAAGTTCCATAGGTTTTTTAATTTTCTCTTCAAACACTTCATGTACTAACTCAAGATAAATGCTATAAAGCTCTCTAATTTTGTTGTTGTTTTCCATTAAGCCTAACTAGTGAAAACAAGAAACAAAAATACAAAATTGAAAATCTAAAGGAAATAACTTCGAGCACTCACACCGGAGGATGTGAGTACCTTTTACCTTACCTCCCCTGCAATGGCGCTAGAAAATAGCTTGCTGGCTTGCTGTTGCCGTGGGGTAACGTGTGTGAGTTCCTTTTACCTTTCCTCCCCGGCAACGGTGCCGGAAAATAGCTTTCTGGATTGCTGTTGTCGTGGGGTAACGTGTGTGACTGCCTTTTACCTTTCCTACCCAGCAACGGCGCCAGAAAATAGCTTAATGTCTACGCACTTCTATTCTTGTAGACAGTTGTTGGGCCTCCAAGTGCAGAGGTTTCTAGAACAGCAGAAGTTTCCCTCAAGTGGATCACCCAAGGTTTTTCGAACTCAGGGAGGAAGTGGTCAAAGGTACCCCTCTCAAGCAACCCTGTAATCAAGATAGAAGAAGTCTCTTGTGTCCCCAACACACCCAATACACTTGTCAGGTGTATAGGTGCACTAGTTAGGCGAAGAGATAGTGAAATACAAGCGGTAACGGTGCCAGAAAACAGCTTGACGATGAGGTAAATACTAAAGGCAACAAGAAGGAAGCAAGCAAACATGCAACAGATCTAGATGCAAACGGTGTTTCAATGCTTAGAAACAAGGCCCAGGGATCATACTTTCACTAGTGAGCACTCTCTCATAAATATATTCTCTTCATGATACTACTTTTAACTACTCTCCGGTTGGACACTCTAATCCATGGTAGGGCTATAACAGCACTCCTCAAAGTCCGCCTTTCCCAATCTAGATAACCCCACACTGTCACCTTGAACGCTATATGGTTCCAACAAACACCACAATTTCATAGAGACATCCAACTCCAAATATACTCATGATAAATATATATGTAACCTAGATTAAGTGCCACACACGGTGTGCACGCTGTCACTTTCACACACGTGGGGAAAAGCATAGATCTATTAAAGCACGATGAGTATTTATGTAGACTCTAGCCTAAGTGCCACCATGGTGCGCATGCTGTCACTTTCACACACATGGGGAGAGCGGAGATCTATTGAAGCACTTGAGTAGCAGAGCAGTTCTACTTGATTACAAAGCTCTTGATCACAACATGATCATGCATAGAGAGATAGGTGAACACATAGCTACCGGTAGAGCCCTTAGCCTCGAGGAAGAACTACTCCCTCCTCATCATGGGAATCAGCAACGGTGATGGATATGGTGGTGGCGATCGATGGAGATAGCTCCGGGGGCACCTCCTCGTCCCGGCAGGGTGCCGGAACAGAGACTTTCTGTCCCCCGAATCTCCCCTGCGGTGGCGGCGGCACTGTGGAACTTTTCGTGGCTTTTTTCTGGATCCTTTAGCCTTTTCTCCTTGGGGGCTTATTATAGGCGCATGAGGCAAGGTCGATGGAGGTCCAGGGTCCCACACCCCCTGTGGGCACCTCCAGGGCTGGCCCGCTCTTAGGAGGGTTCGGCCACCCTGGTGTCCTCCTCCAACTCTACTTCATGGTTCCGTGTTGCTCTGAGAAAATAATGAGTTTGGCTTTTGTCCCGTCCAATTCCGAGAATATTGATTTTTTGCCTTTCTGGAACCAAAAACAGAAGAAAACAGGCAACTGGCACTGTGGCATCTTGTCAATAAGTTAGTTCCAGGAAGTGTATAAAAATATCTCAAAGTGTAGACAAAACAAAGAAAAGTAGATACTAAACAAGCATGGAACATAAAAAATTATAGATATGTTTCCGACGTATCACTAGCCTCCTTTCTGTCGCGCCTGGGCCCGCGCCGCGTGCGAACCTTCCCCAGGCACCGCCCACGTCCCTCCCTCGCTCACCCGTAGCCTCTCCTACCCCCAACCCGAGCCATCCATGTCGCCCCGGCCACGTTGAGCGCGCCCGCGTCGCCCCGCCCCCTAGTACAGACCGACCCCGCCCGCGCGTGGAGGACACGGTCCTCTCCCATCTCCACCATCCCGAGCCAATACCCATGCAGCACCTCGCCTACCCCTAGCTCGACCAAGACGGGACATAACGCCGAGGACATGGTGAGCAGGGGCATCATAGGGCCAGCTCGCGCCGTCTCGAGGCCACAAGCCTGCCTGCGCGTGCCAGACCCCTGTAACCCCCTCGCAGAGACGCTCCCCACCGTGCTCCTGGCCAATCCCCACCCTCAGCCCTCGCCACGGTCACCCCCTACACCCGGTGCACCGTGGGTCTCCCCTCCGCGGCATAAAAACCCCCGAGCCATCCCAGTGCTCGCCATCCACTCCATTCCACTCCCAACTTACCTTCACTCCACCGCCAGAGCAGAGTCGACCTCGCTCGTCTCCCGCAGCCCACGCTGCTCACCGCACCACCACGGTGTCGAGGGAGAACGGTGAAGGTTGCCATTGCCAGGCTCCCTCTCCCTCCCAGCTTTCCACGCATGCATGCATGCCTCGAGCGGCACCTATGACCCTACCCTTCCCTTTCCCCAGGAATAGCTAGGGTGTCGCCGGAGAGGAGCCGTGAACGCAGACGCCGCAAGCACGTCCCCGACCTCCTCGGGAGCCCAAGGCACTGTTGCCGCCCCTCATTCGGATCCGCATCATCGAACGCTTCGAGCTACGCCCTTCCCGACCCTCCTCCGCCCGTGGGTGAGCCTCCCCAACCTCCACAATAGCTTCTAGGGTTTGCATCGATGGCGTCACCTCCCGCGCGAGGAAGACGAGCCCTGGGCCGTTGGATCTCTTCAGATCTGACGACCCACATCACCCTATACCCCTTCGCTGGCTCTCTGCCACTAACACGCGGGGCCCCCGCCAGTGATTTGAATCCCTAGATCCCGCGCGCGCTGCCAAGCAAATGGACCGGCCTAGCCCTTAGCGCGGGCCGCGACCCAGACCCCAGCGACCCCTACCCTTTTCTTTTTCCTGTTAATTTAACTTCCAGAAATTTGTGATGTAGCTTTAAATCCACAAAAAATCACCAGTACCTCCATCTGACCTGATTCAAATTTTGGGAGGTAGCCTCTGAAAATCCTCACCACCTCGCACTGGTAGATTGTTAAAATAGTGCCTGAAGCTTTTCTGAGAATTTTTGGGGTGAAATGATGTAGTTTACACTGTTTTATTCCTAGTAAATTTTCTGGAGGTCAGAAAATTATGAAACTACTTCCTATGCCTTCGTACTGAAACTACCTATCCAGTAAAATTGGAATCACATATTTAGGAGCTGTGTAGCATCTGTGATAAATTTAGCAAGATTGGGACATAAGCTTCTTGCAGAAATTCTAGAAGCTTCTGTGAAGCCCCTTTTGGAGTAATTACAACTCCAGGAGATGAGCAGCTTCTATACCCACTTACTCCCAGGAGGTTATATTTTTAGCAGCATTACTTATGTACTAGGATATATTTGTTTGTTTCTAGTGCTGTTTGTAGTTTTTAAATTGCTAAAAATCAATCTTAATAGCTAAAAATATGAATGCAACTGGGTTGGTTTGGTATTTCAGATACCTATCCAGCAATATTGTTTTTGGTCACTGTTCACTCACAGAAACTGGTTGAGACACTGTAAGGGTCCCAACCTTTAATAAGGTAGAGTCCCCTGTGTTTACAATGCTAGTCCCTGGATCAATAGCTAGCATCCACAGTTAAGATGTAATATCAAGAAACAAAGGTCATAATACAACTTTATAACCAGGAATAACATAATTATATTACATCTTACATAGCTCATTTGGCTATTACATTACATTGCAACAGAATATCTATAAGCATGGGGTCCTTCATCTTCAAAGTGCCACAGGCAGACATGTTGGTTGTAGGCTTTGTAATCCTAATCAACACACTTACTAAATCAATCAAACCTGCAACATAACAAGTTACAGCCACAAGGGTCAATACATTTGAATTGTATTGGCAAGTGATACTATGGTAGTATAGTGGAGTTTATTATCTATATGCATTTGGCTAAGTGGAGCTTAGGCTTGCATTGCTCAAAATAGATTTTCCTTATCATTTGAAAATACTAAGTTTTTGCTTTGACAAAAACATTTTTCTCAATCAAAGATTGAAGATCCTTTAACCCTTGTTCAACCACAAGTTTTTAACTTAGAAATTTGGATGATGAGATTCTTGATTGCTTCCATGTCTTGATGCTCAAATTGTCCTTTACCAGGGACATGGCTAAGTACTTAGATTTTACACTCTGCAGAGGTGGTGCACTTTCCCCACAAGACTTGGTTTCACCAAGACAAGATCTTTCAGAAGCCTTTCCTTAGACCAAGTGGACGCGTTCCAACCTATCATCTCACTACCACCAACTGTCCAAATGGCTAAGTTCTAGCAACCTATGTGATCCAGGCAGAGCCCATAATGCCAAGTGGCTGCACTAGAAGCTTCTCAACACTTGACATCTCAAATCTCTTTGTTCCTGGGTGTCCATCCACAAGTGAGATACACAAGGTCAACCATAAACATGTGCCTTGTGAACCACTCAACCAAAAACCACCATTCAAGTCCCATTCCACCCAGGTGATTCATTAACTTAGTTGTTTTATTAAACAAAAACACAAGTCCTCAGACTTAGAAATTTTTCCATAATATGAATGTATATTCCTCCCTTGTTTTCTATTAGCTAAGCTTGATAGTAGTAGGAATCTTAACTTAGGAAAATTTTACTAAGGTTTCATCTACTAGGTTTTCCTATAGCAAGGTTTATACTTAGCAAAATTCCATGCAAGTTTTACTTAGAAAAATCACTAATGCATAGTGAAAGTAATGGGACAAAAAGTATGAAGCATCACTTGCCTTTTTGGTAGAGGGTATAAGTTCACTCCTTGTCATTGCTACAATCACACTCTTCAAGTCACTACACATCAATCAAGCAAGGCACAATCTCAATCTACCAATCAAGCAAAACATCACATAAAATCATAGAACCAAGATAATGCATGCAAGCATGCCAAGGATTGTTTTATTTGGAAAAGTGGTTCCTAATGGGTCATAAACATTGGAAAACACCTAATGGTCATTTTATAAAGTGGCAAAGTCATTTGCAAAAGGTTTCACTTTATAAACCATTTTCAAAACAAAGTATCATTTTATGTGGTGTAGAAATATTTTTACAAAGACATTCATCTATAGGGTTCACAAAATATGTTTTCAAACCACAAAACTTTGTGTTTAGGGTCAGAGAGTTTAAAACAAAACATTTCCCAAAGGTTTTCCTTCAAAAACATTTTTAACAAATAAACCATATTTTTATCTGTCTAGAAATGGTTTTAAATCAAAGAATCATTCTTTTGTTTCACCCAATACATTTTTGAATCCACAAAGTGTTTCCTATGGTCAGTAGGTTCAAATCACACCATTTTCCAAAGATTTTATCCCCAAAAACATTTTTGAACAATTTTTATAATCTAAACAAGCTTACAAATGTTTCTACAAAAACAAACATTTTTCCAGAAGCTTTTTACTAAACAAATGGCATGGTTGGATAGGGCTTGTTACACTGATTCCAATGATATAAAGTTTGTAAATTTTGGACGTGTGGATCAAAAGTTATAAGGTTTTCAAATCTGCATCTAAATTAGATTCTAAAATCTGTTTTAAATCAAACCAGTGACACGTGTCCTATTCTGATTCGCCCATACCGTTTCGGTTGGATCAAGTACTCTGGTGCGTTGGATTTTAAACAGATCGTGTGGTGCAGAGCAATTCGTACCCTTTCGATCAGTGGATCTATTGTGGCGCTTGGATCGTCATCTAACGGCTATCGTCGCATTGACCAAGCTCTGGCGGTGCTCGACGGCTGCGCGCGGCGGCGACGGTCAGACGACAGGGAAACTGGCGATGCAGGAAGCGAGGAAGGAAGGTAGTATGCTTACCGTGTTCGCAGTAGCGTGGGGAAGCTCAACGTGTTGTTGGTTCGACGAGGGGCGCACAGGGTAGTCCTGAATCACTCGCCGGAGTTGCACTTCTCCTCGGGTGCGGTCAGATGTTGTCGGAGGTGAGCGTCTGGGGCGCAAGCAAGAGAAACAACACATCAGGAAGATGCACACGAGTTCAAGGATCACGAAAACACTCACCAGTGAGTAAGGGGCACACGAGGTCGTCGGCTATGGCTCACCGGAGTTGGGCTTATCGTCGGTGGCGCTCAGACATGGACAGAGTCGAGGCTGCAAGGCATGTGCAGGCAAGCTGGCGCTATGGGGAGGTTCGCCTGGAGGTGGGGAGGAAGCTCGGGTGCACCAGAGAGCAAGGGGGGCGTGGACTGGCCGGAATTGCCGCGGTTGTTCGTCGGAGGCAGGGAGGTTGTCGCAAGCAATGCGGGCAGCCTGAGGACAGAGAGGGGGTGGTGTCTGGGGGAAACGGAAGAGGGGAGGCAGGCGCTTTTATCTTGCGTGATGGCTGGGCGAATTAACGCGGCAGTTAATGGGGATTGAAGGAGCTTTCAACGGCAGAAACGGCGACGTGGTTTGGGGAAAGAAGAAGTCGCGGCGGGTGAGGAAGAAGGCTCGGGTGTGGGGCCGTTTCGTCAGCGGAGTGGGAGAGGGGAGTCGGGGTCCACAAGTCAGTGACTTAGTGGGTTGCTTTCGCGGTAAGGAAAACATTTCAGGGGCGTGGGGATAGGTGGGCTGGACTGGGCTGTTTGGGCTGGCCGGGCTGGCACTACTAGGAAAACGGCTATAGGTAATCAGCACATCCGTGGCTCACATGGTTGAAGTGCCCCACGGCTAAAACAGGCGTGGCTCACCTGTGGGCAGTGCCCTACTAATAACTAGAACAACTGTGGCGCACATGACTATAGTGCGCCACAGATGTGTGTGGGCCAGGGCCCTGTTGGCCACACGCCAAACATCTGTAGCGCACTATAGTCATGTGCGCCACGGTTGTTAGGGTCATCTGTGGCGCACGTGTGCCTGGTGCGCTACGCCTAAGCGCATGGCCCCCTCTGCTCTGAAACGGCCACAAACTTCTGTGGCGCACTCCGCCTAGTGCGCCACAGGGACTAGGAGCATCTGTGGCGCACTCGGCCTAGTGCGCCACAGAAGTTTGTACTCCCTGTGGCGCACTGGGGCCGTGTGCGCCACGGATGTGTCGATTCTTTTAGGACAGCACTTTATGTGCACATGTGTGCCCACACCTCCACCACCCACACTTCACTTTCCCCTTCTTCTTCCTCCTTAGATCTAGTCGGGATCTTCTCCTTCCCACCTCAATTTCTCCATACATTCACCATTTTCAGCATGTAAAACTTGCTTTGGATGTTACATAAGTAATAGAGGAGGTCTCCGGTCTCTCATCTATCCGTCTCCGGTCGACGCGCGCACCTCTCCTTTCCATCTTTCTCGCGATCGGTCTCTCATCTCGGTAAGTTGTCCATGTAAGGATGTGTTCATGTGTATATGGATGATGCATGTGCTCATATGTATGTAGATGATCGATGCTCATGATGTGTGTATGTGTGTGGAGAGGATCGATGGTCATATGTGTGTGTATATGGAGAGTATCGATGATGCTCATGCATGTGTGTATGGAGAGGATAATGATATGTTCATGTGTGTATGGATCGGTCTCTCTCTCTCTTGTTTTTGTATGTGAACAAGTTGCCATTTGTTTTGCCAAAATGTTGATTCATTTCCATTTTGGCAAGACTTTGGCATTTCGCAAAGGTCTAATTTTAGGATAGGTCATGCCGAAATTTTCTATCGACCATTGCATGCATGCATTCATTATGTGGTTCTAATAGACTTCAAAATTGTACCGTGTACATCGTGCAGGCAAAAATGGTCCGCATAATGAGCGAAGGCATTGTGGCTAGATTTTTTAAATGTGCGACGGCCGACATGATACGAAATAACAAGACAGATATAATATGTCCGTGCAGAAGATGCAAACTCAACTGGGTGATCGACCCAGATTCCGGGAATCTGCAGGCGCACCTGCTCCGCCATGGTTTCATGGATGGATACACTCGTTGGATAAGCGATGGCGTAGATGATGGAGACGGTGAAGAAGGTGGCCAACATGACGATGATCATCATCACGGCGAGAACGGGCGAGATGATGAAGAGGCTCCTGGAGATGGTGAAGGTGCGGAAGCAGACCGGGATGATGATGATCTAGATGCCGGAGGAGCAGACGACGATGGAACAACGTCAGGCTGGGTGCGGGACCCTTATGTGCAAGAGCTGCTTCTCAAGCAGACGAGTAACGCCAGGGCTGCCGCTAGAGAGAAAGCCAAGCTTGCGCAACTTGAGAAAGACGCGGTTACTCCATTGTATGAAGGATGCAGGCCCGATGATACCCGGTTGAATGTAACGCTCAAGGCTATGGAGATGAAGGCAAAGCACAAATTGAGCGACGCAAGCTTCGACGATATGATGGCATTCTGGCACGATCGTCTCCCGGAGGGGAACACATGTCCAACTAGTATCGAGGATGCCAAGAAAATCGTCTGTCCTCTCGATCTACCGCACGTTAGATATCACGTATGCATCAACGATTGCATCATTTATCGGGGCGAGGACGCGGAGAAAACCACATGTCCGGTGTGCGGCGTGAGTCGATACAAGAAAGGGAAGAAAGCACCTCGAAAAGTGGTATGGTACTTTCCTATCACTCCTCGTCTGCAGCGCTATTTCGCGGACCCTAAGGAAGCGAAGCTCATGCGATGGCATGCGGAAAGGAAGAAGCCAGGAGATGATGATGACCCCAAAAAGGATGAGCTGCTGACGCACCCTTCAGATGCTAGCCAGTGGAAAGCATTGGACCTCGAATTCCCGGAATTTGGTGGAGATTCGAGGAACATCAGGCTTGGTGCGAGCACCGATGGACTCAATCCGTTCGGTAGCCAGAGCAGCACGCACAGCACTTGGCCCGTGTTTGTATGGATGTACAACCTCCCTCCATGGTTGTGCATGAAGAAGAAGTACATACAAACGAGTATGCTAATTCAAGGGCCAAAACAACCTGGTACCGACATCAATCTGTATCTCGGGCTGTTGAAAGAGGAGCTAGCAACGTTATGGGATTCTGGAGCCAATACTTACGACGCCGTCGCACAAGATTATTTCACTATGAGAGTCGCGTTGGTCACTACGGTGCAAGACTATCCAGGTTGCGGGTATATCTCGGGGCAGGTTATCCAAGGATTCTGCGCATGCGTTAGGTGCATGGATAACACAAGCTATCTCCAACTAGAGAAAGATCCAGGGTCATCGAAAACCGTGTTCATGGCGCAGCGGAGGTGGCTCGGCAAGAATGATCCATGGAGAAAACGTGGAGACCTGTTCGATTGTAAATCAGAGACCCGAGGTATCCCAGAGCGTAGGAGCAGCGAAGAAGTGGAAGAGTTGCTGAAAAACTGGAAAGATTGTCCTAAGCCTGGAAAGAAGCGAAAGAGGCAGCAACAAGACAAGCCGTTGATGAAGGTATGGAAAACAAGGTCTGTTTTCTGGGAGTTGCCATACTGGAAGTTTCTCCGCACGCCTCATAGCCTCGACATCATGCATATCACGAAAAACGTGTGCGAGAGTCTGGTCGCCACCATAATCAACATGCCAGATAGGACGAAAGATGGTCCGAAAGCAAGGCACGACCTGATATGCTTGGGTATCCGGAAGGAGCTTCACGGAGGACGCACTACTCCTGATGATCAGGAAGATGACGATGATCATGAGTCGGAGACGACACAAGGTCGTCGGAAGGGTAAAAAGTTCAAGAAGAACGAATATTACTGCCCTCCTTCTTGCTTCACTCTAACCCAGGATGAGATCAAACAGTTTTTCAAGTGCCTTCTAGGAGTCAAATTTCCTTACGGCTACGCGGGCAAGAAAAGCAGATACCTAGACGAGGCGAAGCAGAGGTTCAGTGGCATGAAGTCTCACGACTGTGCCGTGCTAATGACGCAGGTACTTCCGGTCGCACTAAGAGGGATAATGGACGAGCACGTCCGTGAAACGTTATTTGGCCTATGCAAGTTTTTCGACGTCATCTCTAGGAAGTCGATTGGCTTGAATCAGCTCGGAAGGCTACAGGAGGAGATCGTAGTGATACTATGTGAGCTTGAGGTCTACTTCCCACCCGCATTCTTCGACATTATGGTGCATCTGCTGGTCCATGTCGTGGAGGACATCGTACAACTCGGGCCGATGTTTCTCCGCAGCATGATGGCGTTCGAAAGGATGAACGGACACATCAAAGGATACGTTCGCAACAGGTCCCGTCGATATGGAAGCATAGCCAAGGGCTTTCTGGCCGAAGAGTGCATCTCTTTCTGCACGAATTATCTAGACATCGAGAACCCTGTCGGTCTTCCCGTCAACAGACACCTTGGTAAGCTCGACGGATCTGGTCACCGAGAGGGTCGTCGCATACTGCATGCAGACTTCGATTTTCGACGCGCAGACTTTGATCGAGCAAACCTCGTCGCGCTACAGCATTTAGAACTGGTCGATCCTTGGGTACAGAAGCACAAAAGGTTAATCGAGAAGAAGTACAGTGACTGGGGCATACAGAGGACGCAGGGAGAAATAATCAAAGAGCACAACTCAGATTTCACGCGTTGGTTTAGGCAGACGCTCCTTGATAATCCCCCGCGCTCGCATTCTTCTGACACGGAAAAGATCATATTCACCTTGTCGTAGGGACCGATGCAAAACCTGGTGACCTATCAGGCGTATGATATCAACGGCTACACATTCTACACGGAGGAAAAGGACAACAAGTGTGATTATCAGAACTCAGGCGTAACGTCGGAATTCTACACCGATGACAACGTGAAGGAAAGATTCTACGGAAGAATCGAGGAGATCTGGGAGCTCGACTACTGTGGATAAAAGGTGCCGATGTTCCGTGTCAGATGGGCAAAGAGCGTCGAAAGAGAAGACCGGTATTTCACAACCATGGTTATACCCGAAGCAGCCAAATCCAAGGCCGCCGGTGCAAACGTGGCCGCGAAAAATGAACTGTGGGTACTGGCTACCAAAGTGGACCAATGTTTTTTCATTACCGACCCGACAAAGCCTAGCCGTGTTGTCGTGAGGAGAGGAAAAAGAAACATCATCGGAATGGATGGAGTCGCCAACGAGCAAGACTTCGACCAGTACGGCGATCCAAAGATTGAAGATGACGACGACTACGATGCAGCAACATACATCACAAGAAGAAAAAGGACAACCCTACCCAAAAAAGGTAGCCCGTTCGAAAGAAGAAACATTAAAGTGCCGGGGCTAAATTATTCAACCGCGACAAAGAAGGGAAAAAAGATTGTAAAACGCTAGCTCAAAAAATATTGTAAACGCGTGGTCAAAAAAGATTGTAATATTCATGAACAAAGTATTATGAAATTTAGTTATACTTTAAATCATATTTTTGGGCATTTTTGGAATATTATTACTTTTGGGCATTTTTGGAATATTTAAAAGTATTTTAAAATCAAAATAAAACTTCTATGGCATATATCACCACTTTTGGGCATTTTTTGGAATATTTAAAAGTGTTTTTAAAATCAAAACAAAAAATTGGGGCACCAGGATTCGAACCTGGGTGCTCTCAGGTTTAGAATAGAGTAGTGGGCAGAACCAGTGGGATAGGCTAGTATAGTTGTTAGCTAGTGGGTCTGTAGTTCTCTTATCCAGTAGTTAGAAGCCGATAGGCGTAGCGCACTAGCCCGTAGTGCGCTACAGATATCCGTAGCGCACTATGGCTCAGTGCGCTACGCCTAAGTGCCTTTATCCACACGTGTGGCGCCCGACCCCCTCTCTCATCCCCATCTCTCCATCTCTCAGCCCGAAGCCGAAGGACCGCCGCCGCCGCTCTCGATCCGCCGCCGCTGCGTCTGAGGAGGAGGAGGCCTGCCCGCGCCCGAGGAGGAGGAGGTCCGCCCATACGTGTCCGAGGAGGAGGTCCGCCCGCGTCTCAGGAGGAGGCCCGTGTCCGAGGAGGAGCAGCCGCCGCGCGCGTCTCAGGAGGTGGGCCGCCGTCGTCCGCCCGTCGTCGTCCGCCCGTCGTCGTCCGCCCGTCGTCCGCCCGTCAGATGTGAGCATCTCCTCTCCCCTCTCCCCCTCTCTTCCTGCGGCGCCTATGACATGATACTCGGCGAGGTCTCTTCCCCTTATCCAATGATTTCCTAGAGGCGCTGCAGGGAGATGCCTGTGGCAGCATGGCTCTTCCCTTAGGACTGAAGCCAAGGTCTTATACTGCTGTTGGCCTATTGCTTTACAAGCTGCTCTAAGGTTAACTGACCATGCTGTAGATGATGTAGTTCAGTGGTTATTTTGCAAGCTGCTCGCTGGTATATATGGTGGATGATGGGTGTTCGGTGTTCCCATGCTCGCCGTGAAATGTGTTACGGAAGGTTTTAACTTGGGTGCTCTGTTACTTCCCGTGCATCCGAGCAATTGTCTGAAATCTGAACTTAGTATGTTGGTTACTGTGCATTCTATTAACTGCTCTGGTTTTCAACTTGTAATGTGGTTGTTTTTGTGGCTATGAAAGATATTGCATCGTTGGTAATCTCTATCTTTGGCATGGTGGTCTCTTTATTTTTTTGTGATGATTTGGCATGGTGGTCACTTTCCTTTTCTAGTACTGCTGTTGTGTTGCTAGTGTTGGTTGATGGAGTTTGAATAATCTGATATGCAGTCACAGTTAACTTCCTGGTCCCCTTTCACCGTACATCAATACATTTCATCGCTTGGATTTGAAAGACACAAAACTGGGCTGGTTTGTAATTGCTTATCATGCCTGCCACACAATTGACAAGCACAAACTTAACTTCGAAAGAAAATAGGAATTCTTCTAGGAAAGTAGTACTCTTTTGATGTAATGTTACACACTGTATAGATTCATTTCTTACTGGTCTGTATAATTCTTTTGATAGATATTTTTGTTATGCAAATAAAATATTAACACGTATTTCCAAAAATAAATCCGGTGTAGAACATTTTTATCCAGAACAGATACAAGTTTTAAAAGTCATGTTAGAATTTTTTAATTTACACATTTGGTTACCTAAAAGCTTCACATAGGATCACTAGGAATGTTGCCTCAGATCAAAGCCTCTGTTCTTTCAGGATGCAGAGTTCAGTGATATCAGCCTGGGAAGGATGCCACGCTGAATTTCCTGCTACTAAAATGCAAGTACAGAACCAGAAGCTAAGAATTCAGATATAGGTTTACTGCATGAAAGAGACCACCATTGAACATAACTGAAAAACGTTATTATCACCCTGGAAGGTTGCCAACAGTAACAGCTTAAGTACATCAACAGATCACCGTTACTTTGAATTCTTAGCTTCTTTGTATAACAGTAACAGCTTAAGAAAATATTCGTGTATCTGATCAACATCTTGCACCCCATATAGGTGGATTATAATACTAATGATGGTTGATAAGTGGTGGAGTAATTAGAAAGAGAGTAGAAGTAGTGGCATGAATTAGCATCTGGGAACTAAAAGAATAAGTTATTTTCTCTGTTCAGGTTATTTCCATCATATGAGCACAACTGAATGATATTTTCTTTTTTCAAGAGACCTAGCAGGCTTTAGTTGACAGAAACATGTATCCTTGGGTTTTAGTTGCTGCTGTGTATGCTCATATGTGTTATTTTATTTTTTCAAGAGACCTAGCAGGCTTTAGTTATTTTCTTTCCATCATATGCTTGGTGCCTGGTGAATCCAGATGATAACTGTAAAAGCCCATTGCTTGATGTGGCTGGGCATGTTGATGCATTCTTAACCAATGTGTTTTCTACCTAGATGTTTATGTGTTGGTTGTGTTGGCCAGATTATCCTATGTGACCAGATTATGTGCTGGCTGTGTTGGCCATTTATTGTGTGCTGGTTGTGCTGGCTATGATGGCCATTTATTGTGTGCTAGCTATGCTGGCCATATATATGCAGGTTCTTGTATGAAATGAGTCCCGATTTTTGCCGGAATGTTGATTAACTTCTGTTTCGGCAGAAATCGGGCACTCCTAGTTTAAGAAAATTAGCAAAGGTCATGCCGGATTTTTCCGTGCATTTAACCAATTATTTGTTTTTTATTAGTGCAAAGATGTGTGACAACGACGAGGCTGGATGTTCTAAGCGCATCAGCGCTGAAGGAGAACTCAGACCTCCGAATAAACAATTGACATTCTGGGAGGCGGCCCAGCGGCTAGAAGACGATGAAGAATACCATCCTTCGGAGAGCGAGGATGATGAGATGGAAGACGCGGAGGAAGAAGCCGAAGGAACGGCGGACGATGAAACCACTGATGGCGGCGAGGGCACAGGGAGTGGTAGCAACCCTCCTAAGAAGAAGAAGAAGCCGAAGGACCGGCGCCCGAACACGGTCGGCACGGTCAGGGAGGAAATTACCGAAGTGAGCCCATCAGGGGTTCCTTTGGAGCCCGCCCTTGTCGTCAAAGGGTACGGTGGGCAAGTGGCGGCGATCACCCGGACAACCATCTCGATCAACACCGAGAATCTCCGGCATAAAGATAATGGCCACTTGCGCACACTCCTCTTTGAGAAGCTGCACGCAAGATACAAGTTCCCCGCTAAGTATCAGAACACAAATTATCATGGGAACGAAGTAAACAAATCCGCCCTCACAAAGATGAGCACCGCCCTGGCCAGCTGGAGAACCCGGATAAAGAAGAAGATCTATAAAGAAGGCAAAAGTCTCGAGGAGATCCAGAAGATTGACCCGCAGATCACCGAAGATCAGTTCCGGGAGTTCAAGGAGAGGTGTGAATCCGAAAGAGCCCTGGCCAATAGTAATCGGGGAAAGGTGCTACAGGCGATGAATATAGGTCATCACCATCTCGGATCTGGTGGATACAGAACCGCGGAGGCCAAATGGAATAAGGAGGACGAAGAGTATAGATCCAAGGGGATAGAAAACCCCTTTGCTAAATTCGAACCCGGGCAGGTTCGAAACTTCATCAGGGCCCGTTACCATGTGGACCCAAAAACCAAACAACTCACCGCGGATCCTGCGGTGAAGGAATTCGAGGAAATTGTGGTAAGTATAATCTAATTACCACGGATCAACACGATTGCAATCTAATCGATGATCTAAATGATTCACTGTTACTTCTTCTGCAGGAGGAGGAAATTGTTGCTAGTCATGGATCCCAGGGTTCCTCATCCCAGGGGTCGACGGCGGCCACCCGGTGGGATAACCCTTTTAACAGGGCGATGAACCGGGCCAAGAAAATAGAGCCGGTTACGAAGAAGCCGTCGTCGGCTGGCCGTCTGGCCGGCCTCGGGGGTAAGAATTGGGTGGATCATTTTGGTCCACCGCCGAGGACGCATGTGGCGCCG
The DNA here is from genome assembly GCA_916181665.1 of Avena sativa. Taxonomy (NCBI): domain Eukaryota; kingdom Viridiplantae; phylum Streptophyta; class Magnoliopsida; order Poales; family Poaceae; genus Avena; species Avena sativa. The sequence goes on along the minus strand of OV702284.1, from coordinate 259,233,266 downwards.
TCGGGAAGGAGCGAGGAGGAAAACAGAGAGGTTCAAGAACTTAAGGCACAAGTGGCGCGGATCCCGCAGATCGTCCAAGACAACCTGGCAATCACCCTTACGTCCTTCCTGCCTACCTTGGTGGAGTCAATAGCGAACTGGAGTGCGGGTGGTCGAGTAGGGCCGTGCCCGATTCCAAGCATGGTCAGCAGCCACTCGAACAACGCGGCGCCGACGAATCAGGCAAACTACGTGTTCGTGACTCCGCCCGCTAGCACCGCGGCGCCGCAAGTGTTGGTGACTCCCCCTGCCATCACCGCGGCGCCGGAGTACATGTTGGTGCCCCCCCTGCCATCGTCGCGGCGGCACCGGAGCTCCAAGCACCCGTCGGTAGGGAGAATACACCGGCGGCCAGCACCGCGCCATCAAGCAGCCCTTCCGTCTCTTGCACGCCCGTCGCCGTATGCGGTGCGTCGACATTAGCCGATCTTGACGCCATCACGGTAAACAAATTGCTTTAATTACCGCCTTTCATGCCATCTATATATTTCTCTTGTGGCATCTCGCTCTGACGACGCCGTACATGTTTTCTGCAGACGGATGTTCCTTGCACTCTCTTATGCTACGTGAACAACGAGCTGAGGGATGTTGCCAAGGGTACCATCGTTCAACCCTTGCAGCGCACGTTCCACTCAAAACCGATGCCAGATAGCGTGCACAGGGTTAAAATTAGTCGGGTGCTAAGGGGCTGCGACGACCTGGAACCTCCCATTCAACCCCCAGGAGCGGATGAAGAAGAGTCGTCTGTCCTCAGAAGTTGCTTTGGCTTGTTCTTGCTATGGCCAAAGAGTATGATCCGTTTGGGGACGGCGGGGGCCATCACGCCACAAACAACAGCACCGCCTGTCGTGCCAGCGACAAGCGGTGGCAAGGCCCCCTTACCGCCCTCGCCGTCACCTCCACGCGGTGGGTCGGATGATCATGTTGATGATATGCACATGGCACAGGATCCGGCCGAGGACTTCGAAGACTGGAATGATCACTTCTTCAGCACTCAGTTTGGCAACGAAGAAGACCTAGCTGGTGGCCCCACAGAGAAAGCCACTATCACCAAGCGTTTGTTTGGTTCTCAGGAGACGCCTCCAGCTTGCGCCTTTACAGAGCTAGCTGATACAACCAACCGGCCCTTTATTCTAAGCCCTGACACACTACATAGGGCGGCCGGTGCTCAGATTGCGGTGCCTGCCCGCTCTCCAAAAGGAAAAAAGGGCAGGAAAAGAAAATCTAGCAGCTCGAGCCAGCCGGTGGCGTCAACAACTGCGAATCCGATCAGGTTTCGGGACGGGCCACCAAGACCCGAGGGTATTATGTGGAGGATTCATGTGGCGGGTGAGCCCATGCTACCTAAGAATTTGCGGAAGCTCGCCAGTTCGGAACTACAGAGTGTGCATGACGGCGTGCTGACGATAGAGAGACGCCTTCTATCGGAGAAAGATCCCTCGCACCCGGTATTCGTGGTTAAGGTGCCACCAGGCTTGGGCTTCGTCGACACTGCCCCCGCGGATCTTTTCTTCCTGCGGTTCGAGGACATCTTCAATATGTTCCACCTATACGCGCTGCACTATACCATGGTCCGTCTCTTTTCTCTCAGCCTGGCCACGCAGATCATTAGAGAGAACACACCGGGCATCGCTATAGTGGACCCCTACTACATGCGTGACGGCTGCTTGGGTTCCCCCGCCGAACGACGTATCGTGGCCTCGTACCTAAAAAGAATCCTCGTGGCGAACAAGACAAAGGAATACATTCTCGTGCCTTACTTTCCCGAGTAAGTCGTTATTCAGTCGCCACCGTCGATTGGCTTTATTAGATCATCATCATTCTTTTTTCAACACATTCCATTTGAATTTTTTGCCCAGAGATGAACACTGCACGCTCATCTCCTTATCGCCGAAGCATTCCCACGCCACGTATTTCGACTCGGGGAGTCTAGAAAAGAAGAAAAACTACGACAAGATCAAGGAAGTTCTAGATGATGCTCTCACTGGCTTTGCCTCGACGGAAGGCACCAGCTTCGTGCATAAGAAGGTCAAGTTCGGCAGGCACGTCTTCAACCACGTAACAGAGTTCCCCTGCGTGAAGCAGCCGGAAAACAGTAAGAAGGAAGCCTACTACGCACTCCATCACATGAGGGCGTTCCTACTTGACCAGCAGAATTCTACGCTGCCAGATCATCTCAAACAGTGGGCCGAAGCAAAGGCCAAGATCAATGATTCGGATATTAGACAAGAGATGTATCGCATCCAGCAGCAGTTTGGGGCAATCATCTTTCGTGATGTCATGACTTCGGGGGGGATCTTCTACGGAGGAAATATCCCGAATAACCGTGACATAGAAGATCGCCTAGAGATGCAGGGTGACTATAGGAAGTTCATGACGAGGCAGGGCGTCCTCCCGTTCCCTAAGCCGAGCCAGAAGGCTTGATGTTGGCCTAGTTGTAGTTGCAAACTATAGATGACCTTTGTGTGTGTGTGGACGACAAGTGTACTTATCTTATTAGGTTTATGAATCACCGCTTACTTATTTTGCTTATTATTATTATATATCAATCAATGCTTGGTTTTTTTGCTTACTCTTTGGTTCGCGGACGACAAGTGTGAGTTTTTTTTGTCTTTTTCGAGAATATGCCGATGATTGAAATGTCGTGGCACAATATATATGTGAATGTGCTATGACGGGATTGTTAGCCTTGTGATATGCACAAGTCCAGGAATTGTGCATCCTACTTGGCTAACAGTCCCGTCATAAGCATATTCCTGTGTCCAACGACCTAGCTAGTTATATATGAGGCATTCTTTTCGAGTTATTTTTGTCTTTTTCGAGAATATGCTGATGATTGAAATGTCGTGGCACAATATATATGTGAATGTGCTATGACGGGATTGTTAGCCTTGTGATATGCACAAGTCCAGGAATTGTGCATCCTACTTGGCTAACAGTCCCGTCATAAGCATATTCCTGTGTCCAACGACCTAGCTAGTTATATATGAGGCATGCTTTTCGAGTTATTTTTGTCTTTTTCGAGAATATGCCGATGATTGAAATGTCGTGGCACAATATATATGTGAATGTGCTATGACGGGATTGTTAGACTTGTGATATGCACAAGTCCAGGAATTGTGCATCCTACTTGGCTAACAGTCCCGTCATAAGCATATTCCTGTGTCCAACGACCTAGCTAGTTATATATGAGGCATTCTTTTCGAGTTATTTTTGTCTTTTTCGAGAATATGCCGATGATTGAAATGTCGTGGCACAATATATATGTGAATGTGCTATGACGGGATTGTTAGCCTTGTGATATGCACAAGTCCAGGAATTGTGCATCCTACTTGGCTAACAGTCCCGTCATAAGCATATTCCTGTGTCCAACAACCTAGTTATATATGAGGCATGCTTTTCGAGTTATTTTTGTCTTTTTCGAGAATATGCCAATGATTGAAATGTCGTGGCACAATATATATGTGAATGTGCTATGACGGGATTGTTAGCCTTGTGATATGCACAAGTCCAGGAATTGTGCATCCTACTTGGCTAACAGTCCCGTCATAAGCATATTCCTGTGTCCAACAACCTAGTTATATATGAGGCATGCTTTTTGAGTTTGCTCTTTTTGATTTAAGAGTACTTTCTATAAGTGTATCTTCATATGCGACTTTAATTATACATGTTTTTTCAATCACCGGTTAGTTATTATTGTCAACTTGTAGATGACGTGGTACGTCGTGTACAAGGGACGGGTTCCCGGAGTCTACGATGATTGGGAAGACTGCCGGAGACAGGTGCACCGTTTCAGCGGCAATAGCAAAGGGTACAACACTATGGCGGAGGCGGAAGCTAGATACACGCGCTATCTAGCGGTAGTTAGGACAAGGAACCGGATGAAGACCTACACCTTCGTCGCGGCGGTGATCATGCTTATCTTCTTTGGTTATTTATCCCGCGTTTGTGTCTAGCTAGCTAGTTTAGATGTCTAGGCGAGCTTCCGAGCTCTAACTTGTTCGATCGACACATGTATTCGCATGTCACCAACTACTACTTTGTAACATGATCAAAACAATGTAACTTGGACTATGTATTCATGTATGAGACTTATCTATATGTATTTGTTTCAATCTTGTTTTTCATATTGAGTATTTATATATATAATTGTATATCTTGTATCTATGTGTGTATATCTGCTGTAATATTGTATATAATCTGTATTGCATATAATCTGGCTTGGAAATTAAAAAAAAACAAAAAATACATCTGTGGCGCACATGGTCTACCTTCTGTGGCGCACTACACCTAAAGCGCACCATGGATGTTTAGTGGCGCACTAGGTAGTGCGCCACAGAAGATCCAAGGGGTAGCGAACCACGCCAAACTTCTGTGGCGCACTAGGTGGTGCGCTATGCCTATCTCTACACAACCGTGGCGCACTAGGCAGTGCGCCACGGCTGAGAGATAGCCGTAGCGCAAGGCCCGTGGCGCACTACAGGTGCGCCACAGATGATGGTTTCAGGTGCGCCACTAAAGGCCGTTTTCCTAGTAGTGTGGGTCGTCTTTGCTCTATTTTTTTTCTGTTCTGAATCTTTTTCTTTTTCTCTTTTGATTTTCTGTTTTGAAATTCAAACAACAAATCAAACATTCAAAATAATTCAAACATTCCCCACACTTGTAATGAGTTTTGGTTCTGTTTAACAACATAAACCAAAGTCCAAAATAAAATAATAATTTTAATCTTTTTAGGATCTATTTAATAATTAAATAAAATAGACCTTAATTAATAATTCAAATAGGTTTTGATTTATTTAATAAAATCTCCATTTGAAAACTAAATATTATCAAAATCAAATCAGTAGGTTTTATTTGAAAATAGAAGATATTTGGAAAACTTGCTTAAAATAAAATAACATTTTTTTATTTTAGGGTCCATTAATAATTAAATAAAAATTGACCTTAATTATTAAATCAAATAGGGTTTGTTTTATTTATTTTCAAAACTCTATTTGAAATCCAAAATAGTACCAAAACCATTCAGTAGGTTTTATTTGAAAATAGTATACACTCGGAAAACTTATTTAAAATAATTTAATAAGTTTTGATGTTTTAATTAAAATAGTAAAACCTTTTATTTAAATAAAATTGGATATTAAATCCTTATTATTTTATTTAAATAAACCTTTACTATTTTTAATCAAAACAAAACATTTTATTCCAAAATATTGGCCAAGGTTTAATTTGGCTCTATAAAATAATCCTTATTTATAAATCTACCTTTTCTTTTGAAAACCACATCTTTTATTAAAAGATCCAAAAATAGTAATTTTAAATATTTTTAAGTTTATTGTTTATTTATCTTTTTAAATTCCTTTAGGATTTTATTTGATCCAAATAGGTTTTGAAAGTTTCCAATTGGATTCAAAAGTTTCTTCTCACCCTAAAAATCAACAAAGTTTTATTTTATTCATTTATTTTTCACATTACAAGATTTGGAAAATCTTGGGATGTGACAGGCTACCACCCTTAAAATAAATTTCGTCCCGAGATTTGGGAAGGCTAGGGTTACAAGTTGGCTCAAAAGCATCTAGGGTACTACCACCCTTAAAAATTTCCATCTAAATTACATACTGGCCTTCTTGGGATCTTGGTGTAACTTTCCTGGACAGAAGTTTGCATAGTGGCCTAGTTCCTTGCATTTGAAACATGTGACAAGGCTGAGATCCCTCATAGGCTTGTTTATCTTGTGTTTCATCTTTTCTTGACAGTTGCTTGCATAATGTCCTAGCTCTTTGCAGTTGTTGCACCACACTTGGCTAATATCTTTCTTTTCTTTTGGTATCATTTCCTCTTGTTTGTTTCCTAGGTTCTTATTCTTTTCTGGGCAGTCACTGGCATAGTGTCCCATCTCTTTGCAATTGTAACATTGCAACTGGCTTATGTCCTTCTTCTTCTTTTTGGGTCTCTCCAAAGCTAGGAGTTCTTCTAGTTCATGCTCTTCATATCTCACCTCAAAGGTGGGAAATCTTTCTCTCTTCTTGGGGCATTGATCTTCATGCTCCTTGGATGCATGATCCTTGTCTCCACAAGTATTGCTAGCTTGGGTTCCTTCTAGAATAGCATCTTTGTCATCCTTGTTGTTATTAGCTTTTTGGGAAAAGTTTTCTCCCATGTTGATCATTTGAGTAACCAATCCTTGCAACAATTGGGATTGAAGTTTCAAAATCCTTTGTATGGCTGGGTCTAGTCCATTGTTGTTGGCTAAAAGCTGAGTTGTCTCTTGGCTCAACTGGTTTTGGGTTGCTATAAGTTCTCTCATGTTGTCCTCTTGGTTGTTGTTGTTGTCATCAACTTTTATGTTGGTGTTTCTTGGAGAAGTCATCTGTTTGGACTGGATTGGGATTAGAATAGGAAAAATATTTCTAAGTAAGGGTTCTAATCACACACATCACCATTCACACAAGCAATGTGCAAGCAATCACAAACAAACATTTCACTCAAACAACAAAGTTCAAGCACATTTTTAGGCAACAAAATATTTTTGTTACACCACATAAGTTGGTGTGTTTGACTTAACTAAAATATGGTGGTCCATCTATATGGTTCACTTGTGATCTTTCCATCTTTCTTGGTTGATTCCTTCTTGCATGAGCTCATGGTTTCCTTGAGGAAAAATCTTGGTCACAAAACTTCAAAGGTGATGATGGTTCCTTCTAATTGTGTTTCCTTAGTCTTCAAGTCTTGGGCAATATTTCATGTCTCACTTGTCCTTAGTGGTATCTAAGGTTGAAGTCCTTGGTGAATATGCTGAAGATGTTGAAGTCATTAGAGTTGAAGGAGTTGAAGTCATTAGAGTTGATGGAGTCCTTTGCACATGGTGAAGTATTTGGTCATGGGGTAGGCTTTTATCCATCAAGTTGAAATAGAAGAGATGTAGAGTTGAAACAAAAATGGTTGAGGAAAGAGTTTACAAGATTGTTTGTAAATAAGTTTTGGAACAAATACAACTCCTATTTATCTAAGGGTTTTGTCCAATCCTAGGTTTACAAATCCTACAGGCAACACATTGCTCTGATACCATCTGTAAGGGTCCCAACCTTTAATAAGGTAGAGTCCCCTGTGTTTACAATGCTAGTCCCTAGATCAATAGCTAGCATCCACAGTTAAGATGTAATATTAAGAAACAAAGTTCATAATACAACTTTATAACCAGGAATAACATAATTTTATTACATCTTACATAGCTCATTTGGCTATTACATTACATTGCAGCAGAATATCTATAAGCATGGGGTCCTTCATCTTCAAAGTGCCATAGGCAGACATGTTGGTTGTAAGGTTTGTAATCCTAATCAACACACTTCACTAAATCAATCAAACCTGCAACATAACAAGTAACAGCCACAAGGGTCAATACATTTGAATTGTATTGGCAAGTGATACTATGGTAGTATAGTGGAGTCTATTATCTATATGCATTTGGCTAAGTGGAGCTTAGGCTTGCATTTCTCAAAATAGATTTTCCTTATCATTTGAAAATACTAAGTTTTTGCTTTGACAAAAACATTTTTCTCAATCAAAGATTGAAGATCCTTTAACCCTTGTTCAACCACAAGTTTTTAACTTAGAAATTTGGATGATGAGATTCTTGATTGCTTCCATGTCTTGATGCTCAAATTGTCCTTTACCAGGGACATGGCTAAGTACTTAGATTTTACACTCTGCAGAGGTGGTGCACTTTCCCCACAAGACTTGGTTTCACCAAGACAAGATCTTTCAGAAGCCTTTCCTTAGACCAAGTGGACGCGTTCCAACCTATCATATAACTACCACCAACTATCCAAATGGCTAAGTTCTAGCAACCTATGTGATCCAGGCAGAGCCCATAATGCCAAGTGGCTGCACTAGAAGCTTCTCAACACTTGACATCTCAAATCTCTTTGTTCCTGGGTGTCCATCCACAAGTGAGATACACAAGGTCAAGCATAAACATGGGCCTTGTGAACCACTCAACCAAAAACCACCATTCAAGTCCCATTCCACCCAGGTGATTCATTAACTTAGTTGTTTTATTAAACAAAAACACAAGTCCTCAGACTTAGAAATTTTTCCATAATATGAATGTATATTCCTCCCTTGTTTTCTATTAGCTAAGCTTGATAGTAGTAGGAATCTTAACTTAGGAAAATTTTACTAAGGTTTCATCTACTAGGTTTTCCTATAGCAAGGTTTATACTTAGCAAAATTCCATGCAAGTTTTACTTAGAAAAATCACTAATGCATAGTGAAAGTAATGGGACAAAAAGTATGAAGCATCACTTGCCTTTTTGGTAGAGGGTATAAGTTCACTCCTTGTCCTTGCTACAATCACACTCTTCAAGTCACTACAAATCAATCAAGCAAGGCACAATCTCAATCTACCAATCAAGCAAAACATCACATAAAATCATAGAACCAAGATAATGCATGCAAGCATGCCAAGGATTGTTTTATTTGGAAAAGTGGTTCCTAATGGGTCATAAACATTGGAAAACACCTAATGGTCATTTTATAAAGTGGCAAAGTCATTTGCAAAAGGTTTCACTTTATAAACCATTTTCAAAACAAAGTATCATTTTATGTGGTGTAGAAATATTTTTACAAAGACATTAATCTATAGGGTTCACAAAATATGTTTTCAAACCACACAACTTTGTGTTTGGGGTCAGAGAGTTTAAAACAAAACATTTCCCAAAGGTTTTCCTTCAAAAACATTTTTAACAAATAAACCATATTTTTATTTGACTAGAAATGGTTTTAAATCAAAGAATCATTCTTTTGTTTCACCCAATACATTTTTGAATCCACAAAGTGTTTCCTATGGTCATTAGGTTCAAATCACACCATTTGCCAAAGATTTTATCCCCAAAAACATTTTTGAACAATTTTTATAATCTAAACAAGCATACAAATGTTTCTGCAAATACAAACATTTTTCCAGAAGCTTTTTACTAAACAAATGGCATGGTTGGATAGGGCTTGTTCCACTGATTCCAATGATATAAAGTTTGTAAATTTTGGACGTGTGGATCAAAAGTTATAAGGTTTTCAAATCTGCATCTAAATCAGATTCTAAAATCTGTTTTAAATCAAACCAGTGACACGCGTCCTATTCTGATTTGCCCATACCGTTTCGGTTGGATCGAGTACTATGGTGCGTTGGATTTTAAACAGATCGTGCGGTGCAGAGCTATTCGTACCCTTTCGATCAGTGGATCTATCGTGGCGCTTGGATCGTCATCTAACGGCTATCGTCGCATTGACCAAGCTCTGGTGGTGCTCGACGGCTGCGCGCGGCGGCGACGGTCAGACGACGGCGAATCTGGCGATGCAGGAAGCGAGGAAGGAAGGGAGTATGCTTACCGTGTTCGCAGTAGCGTGGGGAAGCTCAACGTGTTGTTGGTTCGACGAGGGCGCATAGGGTAGTCCTGAATCGCTCGCCGGAGTTGCACTTCTCCTCGTGTGCGGTCAGATGTTGTCGGAGGTGAGCGTCTGGGGCGCAAGCGAGAGAAACAACACATCAGGAAGATGCACATGAGTTCAAGGTTCACGAAAACACTCACCAGTGAGTAAGGGGCGCACGAGGTCGTCGGCTATGGCTCACCGGAGTTGGGCTTATCGTCGGTGGCGCTCAGACATGGACAGAGTCGAGGCTGCAAGGCATGTGCGGGCAAGCTGGCGCTATGGGGAGGTTCGCCTGGAGGTGGGGAGGAAGCTCGGGTGCGCCAGAGAGCAAGGGGGCGTGGACTGGCCGGAATTGCCGCGGTTGTTCGTCGGAGGCAGGGAGGTTGTCGCAAGCAATGCGGGCAGCCTGAGGGCAGAGAGGGGGCGGTGTCTGGGGGAAATGGAAGAGGGGAGGCAGGCGCTTTTATCTTGCGTGATGGCTGGGCGAATTAACGCGGCAGTTAACGGGGATTGAAGGAGCTTTCAACAGCAGAAACGGCGACGTGGTTTGGGGAAAGAAGAAGTCGCGGCGGGTGAGGAAGAAGGCTCGGGTGTGGGGCCGTTTTGTCAGCGGAGTGGGAGAGGGGAGTCGGGGTCCACAAGTCAGTGACTTAGTGGGTTGCTTTAGCGGTAAGGAAAACGTTTCAGGGGCGTGGGGATAGGTGGGCTGGACTGGGCTGTTTGGGGTGGCCGGGCTGGGTCGTCTTTGCTCTATTTTTTTTTCTGTTCTGAATCTTTTTCTTTTTCTCTTATGATTTTTGTGTTTTGAAATTAAAACAACAAATCAAACATTCAAAATAATTCAAACATTCACCACACTTGTAATGAGTTTTGGTTCTGTTTAACAACATAAACCAAAGTCCAAAATAAAATAATAATTTTAATCTTTTTAGGATCTATTTAATAATTAAATAAAATAGACCTTAATTTATAATTCAAATAGGTTTTGATTTATTTAATAAAATCTCCATTTGAAAACTAAATATTATCAAAATAAAATCAGTAGGTTTTATTTGAAAATAGAAGATATTTGGAAAACTTGCTTAAAATAAAATAACATTTTTTTTTATTTTAGGGTCCATTAATAATTAAATAAAAATGGACCTTAATTATTAAATCAAATAGGTTTGTTTTATTTATTTTCAAAACTCTATTTGAAATCCAAAATAGTACCAAAACCATTCAGTAGGTTTTATTTGAAAATAGTATACACTTGGAAAACTTATTTAAAATAATTTAATAAGTTTTGATGTTTTAATTAAAATAGTAAAACCTTTTATTTAAATAAAATTGGATATTAAATCCTTATTATTTTATTTAAATAAACCTTTACTATTTTTAATCAAAACAAAACATTTTATTTCAAAATATTGGCCAAGGTTTAATTTGGCTCTATAAAATAATCCTTATTTATAAATCTACCTTTTCTTTTGAAAACCACATCTTTTATTAAAAGATCCAAAAATAGTAATTTTAAATATTTTTAAGTTTATTGTTTATTTATCTTTGTAAATTCCTTTAGGATTTTATTTGATCCAAATAGGTTTTGAAAGTTTCCAATTGGATTCAAAAGTTTCTTCTCACCCTGAAAATCTACAAAGTTTTATTTTATTCATTTATTTTTGACATTACAAGATTTGGAAAATCTTGGGATGTGACGGACACTTGTTTGCTTGCTAGGCTAGGGTTCACCATTAATTTCATCATATTTGTTTGAAGTGTCCTTTTTAGTTGATTCCAGTGGCATTGGCTTGTTTTGTTCAGTAGATGCAAGTGTGTCGTTGGGTTTGCCCAGTTGGGTATCTGATCTATATTGTTGCTATGTTTGCTCCGTGGTTGATGTGTGGTATGTTGCTTGTTTGTTTATTTTGCGACGATAGATACGAACGAGGAAGGATATGAGGAAGGTGGTTGGGAGTACTTTGAAGAAGGAGATCAGTGACAAGTTCCCAACAAAGGCAAGCCACCTCTTGCTCATATGCCTTGTCCTATTATTTTACATATGCATGTTTTAGCTACTCGTTTATGCAATTGCATTGTTTTACTATATTATGTTTTATATGGGGAATGTTTGGCTCCTCCAAACCATTACCACTTAGTACCATTAGGTATGACTCATTTTATGGTACCTACCTGCCCTTAGTATGGTAGATGGTGTTTAACACCATAACCCCTTGGAGACCCGTTTTAGTCGAAGTAAAAACTATGGGATGGGAAGACCTCGGAAAAAGTCTTACCAAAAATGTTTTATGAGAAAACGTTGGTGAGGCTTGGCCTACCAAGTGATGTTAAAAATGAGAAAGGTTTTGGTTTACAAAATGGTCAGACGACAGATGGACGAAAATGTTTATGAAAACACGTCAGGTTGTAAAGTTCCTAATGCTTGAGAAATTAACCCGTGCAACCACATTACTATGGAATGGGATGGGGCTGGGCTGGAAGCTTGTCTAATCTGGTATAGGTGCCTCACACTACTACATGGTCAAACAATCCCCGGAGGGTAGGCATTCTCTGTCCAACGGTCCATGCGTGGCATCGACCGGGAGAAGGAACAAAGGGTCTATGGGCCTCCACGCGATACTATGAGCCCCTCATTGAAAGCGCACACCAGACAAGGTGCAAAACGCGCTCCAGTTGGCTTGGTTAACTATATAGGGTGTCCCGGTCTTGAGGGGATTAACTTCATAGGATAGGCACTTGTCTCGGAGAGGGCATTTAGAAGGTCTTGACTGGTTATTCGACCCACTATTAGTGTAGATCAGGGATGGGTAATCGGATGGTGTGGGTATAGTGTACAACCTCTGCATAGTGTAAATCTATTCGAATAGCCGAGTCCTCGGTCATGGACGGTTGTGATGGATTTTGTACGGCGGTGATGGTTTTGTTTTCAAAAAGGATTTCGAAAAAGAAATGGCTTGGACATGTTTTGACCATGCGATGGTCGGAGAAAAAGGAGGCAGGAGTTTGGTCAAGAGATGACCGGAAGGAGAAACAAATGGGTGACCCAATCCTAGTGTTTTATTAAAACTTTTCTTTCAAAAAGGTTTCCAAATGTTTTACAAAAGTTTTTCAGCAAAAATATAGAGATATGCTATATCTATAAGAGAAACTAGTTTATAAAAGAACCCTTCATGGAGCCATCCTACTACAGCCATATTGCATATCTTTTATTATTATTCTTCTAAGGTGGTTTGCGAGTACATTCAAAGTACTCATTGGCATTGTCCCTGGCTATCTACTTGGCCAGATTATGAACAGGAAAATGGGAACAATGAAGGTTACGACGATGACTTCACGAACTAGGGCGTTACTCCGTGTCAGGCACCCTGTGGGCTATGGCATGACTCGGGTCTTCCGCGTTTAGTGTTTCTGCTGCTATTACCTATTTGTGCCCATGTGGTCCTCTTGTAAGACTGTTTATGTAAGACTTGTTGTATTCTATACTTTAATGGATGTGTACCTTGATACTACTTCGATTATGCTCCATGAGTCACTGATCATGGGATCGTGGTGGTTTGCATAATGGGTAATCTCGGGATAAATTCCGGGGTCACCACATATATAGTCATACATGCTCGCAATGAGAACTTGCACAATATCTTTTGTCCTGCCAGCCCGTTGCAGCGGGGGCTCAAGGGAATCTACTAGCAATTAAGGTGCTCCTTTTAATAGAGCACCGAAGCAAAGCATTAACACTCCATGAACACATGTGATCCTCATATCACAACCATCCCCTCCGGTTATCCTGATTTCTGTCACTTCGGGGCCTCGGGTTCCGGATAATAATATGTGTAAACAACTTGCAAGTAAGATCACAAACAATAATATCATCATGAATCAATAATATGTTTAGATCTGATATCATGGCACTCGGGCCCTAGTGACAAGCATTAAGTATAACAAGTTGCAACAATGTCAAAAATCACTAAAAATAGATACTAGGCACCATGCCCTAACAATCTTATGCAATTAAATGATAGATCTCATCCAATCCCTACCATCCCCATAGCCTACTGTAGGGGATTACTCAGTCATGGATGGGGGAATCATGGATGGTTGATGGAGAGGCGTTGGTGATGATGATGGCGATGATCTTCTCCAATTCCCCATCCCGGCAGGGTGCTAGAACGGAGTTTCTAGTTCTAAATCGCGGTTTCTGGTGGTGGCGGCGCAGGGGAACTCTATCTGGAAAAACGTCGAACCCCCTTTGTTTTTAGGTCAGAGGGCTATTTGTAGGCGGAAGTAGAGGTCGAGGGGGAGACCGAGGCGGCCACACTACCCCCTGGCGTGGCCTGGGCTAGCCCACGCAACCAGGTGGTGTGGGCCCCTCGTGGCCCCTCTTCATCTTGTCTTCTAACTCCGTGAGTCTTCTGGTAAAATAGGAGTTTTGCGATATTTTCTGGGATTTTTTCTGAAAGTTTATTTCAGGCACAAAAATGAGACACCAAAGCAATTCTGTTGAAAACATCGTCAGTCCGTGTTAGTTGTATCCAAATCACACAAATTAGAGGAGAAACAATAGCAAAAGTGTTCGGTAAGTAGATACGTTTTGGATGTATCACCCTTTCTGTATTGGTCTTCTTTTCAAATAATTCTTTATAATAAGGGTCGTCCACCATGCTAGCGAAGGATGACTCTTCGGTGCCTTGCACCTCATCTTTTTCGTGCTCTTCCTCTTCATGATCATCTTCGGACTCTCTTCGTCATCATCATCTTCATACCCTCCTCCAGTCCCTCCCTCTTCCAGATGGTCCTCCTCAAAATCAGCAGCCTCATCCTCCTCTTCCTCTTCCTCGCTGTGAAGTGTCCAACGTGTGTAACCAGGCATGAAATTATTTGTAATCAAGTGCATCAAAATAGTTCCATTGAATGGTTCATACATAACATTGTTATTGCATTTTGTACATGGACATCTTATTTTCGTGGCACACTTTTTGTATATTTCTGCTGTCGCGAACGACAAGAAGCCTTGTGGGCTTTGATCCATATGGATGTCGATGCCTATAAGACATAATAAAATTTATTAGAAAATTTCGGCATGACCTTTTCTAAATATTGGACATATATAAGTGTCAAATTTGACGAAATGGAAATTAATCAACATTTCGCCAATAAATTTGGCACTCTTGTGTACAAGCGCCATGTTCGTGAGAAACACAATGGTCGCCGCCATCACACACTAGGCGCATAAAATCAAATATATGCATGCATATGCGCATGAAACACGTACACAAGTAAGCCACCGAATTGTATACTCACCTTTGGAGCTCGAGGGGCACGTAGATCCGCTAGCTCGATGTCAATCCAACACGTGGTGAAGAGATAAATAAAAGTGGAGAAGGTAGTGTATGGAGGCTTTTGTCTCACTAAACAAAGAGAATAATTAATTTAATGCATGGGAGAGTGAGATAATTAGCTAGGGTGGTGGAGGAGAGTGGTGTGGACAAGAGGTTTCATAATTAAGGCTAATTTATTGGCTAGATCTACAGAATTTATAGAGTGAGCGTGTGAAGGAGTGAGAGATGTGAGAGAGAGTGTGGCAAAATAACAACAAAGAATGGGGAAAGTAGGGAACAAGAGAAGAAAAGGGAAGTCACATGGGAAATAGTGACTACGAACCAACTAGTGACGTTTGAAACATGTGAATTCTGCCGCTAGGAAATATAATAGCAGCGTTCACACAGACGTAAACACCACCACTATATATCGAAGAAAACTGGTCCCCACCTAAAATTTTCGTGGCATGCAACCTGCACAAACGCCATTGGTAACCAAACTATTCATGGCTTTCAGAAAAGGCAAACGCCGCGACTATGTTGGATCCGGCTCCCATCTTGGTCTCCACTTAATAGCGGTGTTCGACCTTTCGCAAATGCTAGGACTACGTTGTGACACTGGCATTCATGTTTTCCTCAACGCCACTACTATTTTGCTAATAGTGGTGGCGCCTTGTTTTTAGGGTACATCACTAGAAAATGACAGTTATAAAGGGTTTTCCTACTAGTGAAAAGTTCTAATGACTTTATCGAACTTTAGGTAGCATTGTATTGATCTCAAAAAAGGTACCATTGTATTGAGTCTTCCTTCAAGCCATAAATAGATTTGTTTAATCAACATGACAAGTATTATTTTCCTTGTACGATAAAAGCTTCTGGCTGATTCATGTAAACATCTTCATTCAGTCACCATTTAGAAACGTCGTCTTAACATCCATTTGAGATGCAAGCTCTAAGTCATAGTGAGTTGTTAATGCCAGAATGATTCTAAAATAATCTTTACTTGACACGGGATAGAAAGTCCCGTTGTAATAGATTCCCTCTCTTTGAATCCTTTTGCAACAAGCTATGCTTTGAACCATTCGACGTTGACTTTGGAATCATACTTAGTCTTGTAGACCCACTTGCAGCCTACTCTTTTAGATCCATTGGAAATGTCTACTAAGTTCCAGACATCATTTGTGCCCATATAATTTAATTCATCTTCCATGGCAGCTACCCATCTAGATGAGTTCTCACTTTTCATAGCCTCTTTGTTGGAGGATGGGTCCTCCACCTTTCCCATATCATTAACATCCTCACTCATGCAAGTGATATAATCATCTAGGATGGATTTCTTTCTTTCATGTTGTGTTCTTTGTAGTGGAGTTGGTGGTGGAGGATCATTTTCTGGTTGACGATCATGTTCTTCATGAGAATCATCTTCTGGTTATGAATATCCATTCGGTTCAGTATCAACATTATTTTCAACATGAGTATTTTCAGTATGCGTATTGGATGTCACATCAAAATTTTGAAATGGGGAAATGATATCTTGGATAGTCGGGGATGGATCACACACCTGCTTCTCTTCAAGATCAATAAATCTTATTTTCGTGACTTAATCATCCTCAAAAAATATCACAAGATCAATAATCCTTATTTTTGTGACTTCATCATCCTCAAAAATACCACTTGTCTAGTTTCCACAAATTTAGTGGTATGGCCTTGACAATAAAAGTGATATCCCTTTCCCCTATGAGGGTATCCAATAAAGTGACAACTTAATGTCTTCGGATCTAGTTTCTTAAGTTCTGGATTGAATACTTTTGCTTCAGCAAGATAGCCCCACACATGTAGGTATTTTAAGCTCGGTTTCTTTCCCGTCCACATCTCTTCAGGTGTGCTCGGTGCAGACTTAGTGGGAGTAATATTTAGTACATGTTCGGTTGTCTTTAAAGCCTCCATCCAAAGTCTTAATGGCAAACTTGCGTGGCTGAGTATGCTTCGCACCATATCCATATGGGTGCGGTTGCGATGCTCAGCTACGCCATTTTTCTGAGGTTCACCGGGCATTGAATAGTGGGCAACAATTCCATTCTCAACCAGGAACTTTACAAAAGGTCCAAGAATCTTTCTATAAGGAGCATGCCTACCATAATACTCTCTTCCATGATCAAACTGTATAACTTTAATATTTTCATTCAGTTGGTTCTCAGCTTCGGCTTTGAACACTATGAATTTATCCAAAGCTTCTAATCGATCACGTATAGGGTAAATATACCCATATCGGGAAAAGTCATCAGTGAATGTTATGAATGAACCAAAACCATCAATGGAATTTACACTAAGGGGTACACAAATGTCCGAGAACCCTCGTGTCTCTTTCTACTCCTTTCTTAATAGTTTTAGCATATTTTACTTTAATGCAAACGATGTATTTATCAACATTTGAGAATTCTAATGGAAGAAGTATTTTGTTTTTAATCAAACATTCAATTATCCCCCTCTAAATGTGGCCTAAACGATGATGCCACAATTTCTAAGAAGTGCTCATGTCTTTCCATTTCTTCTCAGTGCTGCATTTTCCATCCATATCATTCACATTCACATGCAAAATAGAATCATTGACAAATAACATATATAATTTGCCTCGTCTGACACTAAGGCCAATATCTTTATTACAATGCTTTAAAACACATTGATTATTATCAAATAGACATTCAAACATGTCATCATGTAAACATGAAACTGAAATAAGATTCCTACTTAAGGTAGGGACATAGAGAACATTATTCAAACGAAGGAAAAAATCCGGTGTCTAGCTCAAGACCGAGAGAACCCAAAGCTTCAAAATCTTCTTCCTTCCCATTTTTGTAAGGTTCCCAACCTTTAATTAGAGATCCCTGTGTTTACAATGCTAGTCCCTAGATCAATAGCTAGCATCCATAGTTAAGATGTAATATCAAGAAACAAAGGTCATAATACAACTTTACAACCAGGAATAACATAATTTATTACATCTTACATAGCTCATTTGGCTATCTAATTACAATGCAGCAGAATATAACAATAGCATGGGGTCCTTCATCTTCAAAGTGCCACAGGCAGACATGTTGGTTGTAGACTTGTAATCCTAATCAGTAAACTTCACCAACATCAAACAAACCTGCAACATAACAAGTTATAGCCACAAGGGTCAATACATTTGATTTGTATTGGCAAGTGATACTATGGTGGTATAGTGGAGTCTATCATCTATATGCATTTGGCTAAGTGGAGCTTAGGCTTGCTTTGCTCAAAATAGATTTTCCTTATCATTTGAAAACACTAAGTTTTTGCTTGACAAAAACACCCAAGGCATCTCCAATAGAAATTGGTGATCCTTCAACCCTTGTTCAACCACAAGTTTTTACTTAGAAATTGGGATGAGGAGATTCTTGGTAGCTTCCATGTCTTGATGCTCAAATTGTTGGTAGCCTCACTAAAATCAATCAAACCTGCAACATACAAGTTACAGCCACAAAGGGTCAATACATTTGAATTGTATTGGCAAGTGATACTATGGTAGTATAGTGGAGTCTATCATCTATATGCATTTGGCTAAGTGGAGTTGAGGCTTGCATTGCTCAAAATAGATTTTTCTTATCATTTTGAAAATACTAAGTTTTTGCTTGACAAACTCATTTTTCTCAATCAAAGATTTCAAGATCCTTGTACCAAGCCATCTCTCCATCAATGATTGAAGAATTCAAACAACCCTTGTTCAAACCACAAGATTTTAATTTAGAAATTTGAATGATGAGATTATTGATTGCTTCCATGTCTTGATGCTCAAATTGTCCTTTACCAGGGACATGGCTAAGTACTTAGATTCTTCCATCTGCAGAGGTTGTGCACTTTCCCCACAAGACTTGATTTTCACCAAGACAGGACCTTTCAGAAGCCTTCCCTTAGACCAAAATGGACGCGCTCCAACCTATCAAACCCCTACCACCAACTTTCCATTTGGCTAAGTTATTGCAACCTATATGATCCAGGCAGAGCCCATATTGCCAAGTGGCTGCACTTGAAGCTTCTCAACATTTGACATCTCAAATCTCTTTGTTCCTGGGTGGCCATCCACAAGTGAGATACACAAGGTAAACCATAGAAATGGGCCTTGTGAACCACTCAACACAAACCATTCCTTCCATTCCACCCAGGTGATTCATTCACTTAGTTGTTTTATTAACAAAACACAAGTCCTTGACTTAGAAATATTCCATGGTATGAATATATATTCCACCCTTGTTTTCTATTAGCTAAGCTAAGCATGATAGTAGTAGGAATCTTAACTTAGGAAATTTCTACTAAGGTTTCATCTACTAGGATTTCCCATGGCATAGTTTATACTTAGCAAAAATTCCATGCAAGTCCTACTTAGAAATATCACTAATGCATAGTGAAAATAATGGGACAAAGTATGAAGCATCACTTGCCTTTTTGGTAGAGAATATAAGTTCACTCCTTGTCTTTGCAATGATCACACTCTTCAAATCACTACAATACAATCAAGAAAGGGCACAATTTCAACCTACCATTCAAGCAACATCACATCAATTAATAGAATCAAAACAATGCATGCAAGCATGCCAAACTTTGTTTTATTTACAAAAGTGGTTTATAATAGGTTATAAACATTCTAATACACTTATTGGTCATTTTATAAAGAGGCAAAACTATTTGCAAAAGATTTTACCTATAAACCATTTTTAAACCAAATCATTATTTTATGTGGTTGAAAATGCCTTTATCAAAGTAGCAACCTTTATAGGGTTCACCAAACACATTTTTTAATCATAAAACTTTGTTCTTGGGGTCAGAGAGTTTAATTCAAAACATTTCTCAAAGGTTTTCCTCCAAAAGCATTTTTAATAAATAAACATTATCTTTATTTGTCTAGAAATGGTTTAAATCAAATATTTATTCTTTTGCTTCACCAAATATATTTTTGAAACCACTAATTGATTTATATGGTCATTAGGTTCAAAACAAACCATTTGCCAAAGATTTTATCTCAAAAGTCATTTTAGAATAAATTTTATATTCTAAATATGCCTACACAAGTTTCTGCAAAAAACAAACAATTTAACAGAAGCAATTTACTAAACAAAGGGCATGGTAAGAAAGTACTTGTCTTGCTGAATCCATTGATATAAAATTTGCAAAATTTGGACGTGTGGTTTGAAAGTTATGAATTTTTCAAATTGGAATCACCAAGTTTGGATCTTCTAATAAAAAGATTTGGTTTTCAAAAGAAAAGGTATAATTATAAAATAAGGATTATTTTATAGAGCAAAATTAAATCTTGGACAAGCTTTTAAAATAAAATATTTTGTTTGATAAAGATAGTAAAGGTTTATTTAAATAAAATCATGAGGATTTATTAATATCCAATCTTATTAAAGTAAAGGCTTTTTCCTTTTAAATAAACACTAAAAACTTGTTAAAGTATTTTAAATAGAAATTCCAAGTGTTTTAGTTTTTCAAATGAAACCTACTGAAAATATTTTGATATTATTTTAGATTTCAAAAAGAGTTTTAAAAATAAACTAAAAACCTATTTGAATTAAAGACTATAGTCTATTTATTTAATTATTAATAGATCCTAAAAGAATTATTTTATTTTGGACTTTGAAATATGTTGATAAACAGAAATAAAATTCACCCAAAGTTTGGTGGTGATTTGAATTCAAATGGAGATTGAATAATATTATAAATCTTATTTAATTAATACTAGAGCTATTTTAAATAATTAAAAGACCTTAAGAAGAATAAATAAATTATTCTAAATTTGACTTTGGAATGTGTTATTAATCAGTATATGAATCTACACAAATTTTGGTTGAGGTTTGAATTGATTTGTTGCTTGAATTGTTTGAATGAAAATCAAATCAGAATATTCAAAAACAGAAAAGAAAAAGGTTTAGTATAAAAAAATGGAAACAAACCCAGCCCAGCTAGCCCACTAAGGCCCAGCAGCCCACCTCTCCCTCTCTCCCCGAAACTTTTTTCCTCACTACAGACCGAACCCGCTAAGTCGCTGACCACTGGACCCCATTCCCTCTCTTCCTCTCTCGCTGTCAAACGGACCCCACGACCACGTCAGCGCCTTCCCCGCGCGACCAGTTCTTTCTCCCGTTACTGCCAATTGATTCGCGTGGTAAATTCTCTTCAATGTCGCGTGATCCTCGCCCCCTGACCACACTCACTTAAGCGCCCATTTCCCCTCTTTCTTTCCGCCCCAATCATCACGCCTCGAGAGCCACGAGGCTGCTCGGAATCATCTCC
Source organism: Avena sativa (assembly GCA_916181665.1). Taxonomy (NCBI): domain Eukaryota; kingdom Viridiplantae; phylum Streptophyta; class Magnoliopsida; order Poales; family Poaceae; genus Avena; species Avena sativa. The sequence continues at coordinate 259,212,171 of OV702284.1, read as the reverse complement.
GGACCGCCACTGACTCCAGGGAGCTCCACCTCCAATTCCGGCCAAACCCTGCCACCCCTCGCCTCCTCGAGCACCCGAGCGTGACCCCCAGACCCTGGCGCTTCTCTCTGCACCCTCGACTTGCCCGCGCGTGCCCCCCCAGCGTCGGCATCGACGACGACCAGCAACGCCGCCGTCTGCTTTTTCTCCGACAAAGCCTCCAGGTAGTCTCTGACCGTGCCTCCACTCCTCTTTGATGCTCCCATACTCCCTACTCTTCCACGCGTCTAATAGCACCATCTGTTCCATCTCCCGTGCTCTACAGCGACGTCCCCGACAACGACAGTGCGTGCCCATCGCCAGACATCTCTCCGGTGAGCAATCCACGCAACTCCAGCGCGCCCCTCGACAAACAGCAGGCACCTCGAGCACCACCACGCCTCCACGAACTTGGTGAGCTCCTCCCCACCCTCTCTCGCTTCCTGCATCGCCAGCAACGCCACCGTCTGACCGCGCGCCACCAGTCGTCGCCGCCAGCGCCGCCACTCAATGGTTGCTCGAACGCCAGCCGTAGGATTAGAATCTAACGCACGCGATAGAACATAAACCAAAGGGTACGCTTGCTTCTGTGCCGCATGATTTCATTAAGATCCAACGCTCCACGGAGCTCAATCCGCACGAACCGTTTTCGACGAATCAGAACAGCCCACGTGTCCAGAGATTGTTTTAAAAACCAGAAACTTGTCTATTAGATGTTCCAATTTGAAAAATCTTATTTAATATTTATTTATCCTTTTAAATATATTTACGATTATTTGCTCACCATTTGGTATGGATTTTAGATAGGTGCTTTATTGGTTTTGGAAATTCAATTTCCTCATCCTATTAAATTCATAAGATTTTATCTATGGCTCCAAATTGAATGAAAACAATTTTATATTGTTTTATAATATTTATAATAGTCATTCTTGATCAATTTGAAATGTTTGTTTGACCAACTTTTATATGGATCAAATCCATAGGCTTTGGAGATAACTTGAAAATTATTTCCTTACATTAGGGTTTTAGGGTTTTGGTTCATTTCTCAAGTGTTTAAATTTCCAGATGCATTTATGAAGAGTGCATTCCACTTGATTTGAATTTAGTTGGATTCAAATGTTAACCAAAGTTTGTTCAAGATGGGATTTTAAGTTTCCATTTAGAAACAAAAGTTTCTTCTCACCCTAAATTTCAACAATTAATTATTTTGTTTATTTATTTTTCACATTACAAGATTTGGAAAATCTTGGGATGTGACAATTTTCCACCTTAAGCTTTCTTTCCTCTGGACCTATGGTGCGGGTTATATGGAATCACCGCATGGAAGTTGCAACATGAACAATTGCACCTAAGTCAACCCACCATGTATTTCTAGACAAGTCAACATAAAGAGATTCATCTATAAATGTAATTTCATCATTACCTCTCTTGGCTAGCCACTTCAGCCACTTTGGGCAATCCTTCCTATAATGTTTCTTCCTGCTTACAAAAGTTGCAAACATTTGACCTAACACTAGCAGAAGTGCTAGGACCATTCCAAATATTCTTCCTCTTCGAGGTGCCAACTTGTAAGACTTGATCTTTAATTTTTATCTTAAATTACACAAATTCGGCTGGTTGTGATTGCAATATCACGAATATGAGTAGGTTCTCACTAAGTTCACACTTCAAAACTTTAAGCTTTTGATAATCATTCACTTTCCACACTATATAAGTCCTAACCTCATCTTTACCAGTTATGGTAGATTTCTTAAGGAGCTTATAGAAAAGCTCAGGAGCATAAATTTTCTTGGAGCCATTTAATTGATCCTCAACAGCTGCTAGAAATTCCTTAGAAGTGTCCTTTTTAGGGAGTGCACCAACAATATAAAAAAATATAGATGCATTTATTAAAAGAAGAGCGATGTGGTTAGAATTCTACCATTTCTCCATCTTGGAATCATAAGTTTTCTTGAGTGGGTTCCATGGGTTTTTCTTCCCTCAAAGCATAATCAAGACCATTAGAAACCAAATACAACTCAATGTCTGACTCCTAGCATTTGAAATTACTTCCCGTGATATGTTCAACATTCTTGTATCGAAAGGGGTTCGACGTTGTCACTATGGCATAAGAAAACAATATTAGTCCATTGCATGAAAATAAACTTACGTTGGTAAATAAATAAACATGCAATGGAACAACACATATAACTCTATGTCAGATTGTAACATCCCAAAATTCATGAATTGTAAAAGCATGCATTTCATTCATATCATCATAGCATCTAGAGATTGCACAAAAAATTTCAAAGTTTGAAACCAAATAAAACCATATTTATGCCCATTTTATTAATCATATGAGGCATGGTTTTATTTTTATTTTTCAAAGGACCAAAGTGATTTTGAGTGGACAAGTGTGTTTGTCACACTTTTGAGTGCAAGTTTCACAGTGCAAAAATCCAAAAAAAGATTTGAATTCAAACAAGTTTGAAAAGGGTTTCAAATTAATTCCTGAAAATCAAAACAGAAAAAGAAAAGGACAAAGAAAAAATAAAACAGGGCGCCACCTATTCGGCCCAGCGCCAGAACCAGCCCAAAAGCCCACCCGGGCCATTCCCCCTCTGCTCTCTCTCTCTCACGCGTGCAAACCAAACCCCGCACCCGCCGACCAATGGCCCAAACGCCACAACATCATCGTCTTCCCCCAAATCTCGCGCGATGACCATGCCGTCGCCGCTCGTTACCTCGCCGGTTCAATTCAAATCAATTCCATTGATTTTGGCAGTAATTGTCGCCCCCGCCGCCTGCTACTTAACCCCCACCTCGCCACGGTCGTTTCCCCTCAACCCACATCGCCAGAGCGCCCCCAGGCTGCCAGCATTTGAGCTTGCACCGCCGCTGCCCGACAAACTCTAGCGATCAATCCCGGTGAGCCCCGTCCACCCCTCTCCCACTATTTGATGTTGTCTTGCTCTCCGTCCTCTTGCGTTCCTTATTATGCTCGCTGTTTACTTTATTGTGCCCCAGAACGTCGCCCCTATCGAGCACCGTGAGCATCCGACGCCGTCCTCAACTCCGGCGAGTAATTCCATCAAGGTTCGCATGCCCCTTGGCCTCTAATTCAAACCAACTTGTGCACCTTGTTCTTGTGGACACACTGATTCCTTTGGTTTGCGGTAGGTGACTCAGGTCGTCGCCTTCGTCGCCGTTCGCAAATGCCCGACGCTGCCCGCAACTCCGACGAGCTTTCACGGCCACTACAGCCCGCCCCTGTCCAAACCAAGGCCTCGTTGAGCATCCTCGCAACCATGCGACGCTGGTAAGCTACTGCACCACCCCTATCCCCCTCTAGATTCGTCGGAGCACCACTGGCAGTGCCGTCGCCGCCGCAGTAGCCACGTGCGCCACCCATCCTTGGTTGCTGGAGCTAGGGCCGTAGGATCTAGATCTGACGTCATAGATAAAATCACTTAACGAACTGGCATCGCTAGATCTAGGCCACAGGATGTGACTTAGATCTAACGGTCCATGTGCATGATCCGCGTGAAGCGGTACGGGCCAATCAGACACGGCCACGTATTTGTGTTTTGTTTTAAAATCTGTTTTTGAATCTATTAGAGATTTAAACTTGTAATATTCATAACTTCAGTTCTGTTTGGAAAATTTTTGCAAATAATATATCAATGGATTCAGAAAATTGAGCCCTACATTAATGTGGGCTTGAATTTTTATTTTTCTTCTAAAAAAATTGGATTATTTGCAGAACCAATTATAGGCTTATTTTGACTATATAAAATGTTTTAAAAATTATTTCAGAGTGAAACTTGTTTTATTTGAACCATAGAAAGTTTACTTTGTGTTCAGTACTATTTGGTTTGATTTGTTTAGTGTAGAAAATAATACCATTGCATTTGCATGCATTCATGTATATTTTCGTTTGATTATTTGAATGTGAATTTGGAGCTATGATTTTATGTGTAGATTTTGGTGCTAGTGGTGTTTGTGATTGTGAGGATTGTTGCTACTCTCCCAACTACCAAGGGAAGTGGTTCTTCATGTATTTTGTCCTATTATTTTGACTATGCACTAGTGATATTTTGAGTAGGGCTTGCATGGAATTTTTCTAAGTATTTATACCATGCTATTCCTTGGGAAATCCTAGTAGTTGTAGTCTTAGTAGACTTTTTATCTAAGTTAAGAAACTTGTTATGTTATCATGCTTAACCTAGATTGTAGCAAACAAGGGTGGTATATTCATGCTATGGAATTTTGCTAAGTCTATGACTTGTGTTTTTGATTAATAAAACAACTAAGTGAATGAATCACCTGGGTGGAATGGTATGATGGTTTTATGTTGAGTGGTTACACAAGGCCCATGTCTATGGTTTACCTTGTGTATCAAACTTGTGGAAAGTCACCCAGGAACAAAGGGATTTGATATGTTTAGTGTTGAGAAGCTTCTAGTGCAACCACATGGCATATGGGCTCTGCCTTGACCACATAGGTTGCAAGAACTTAGCCAGATGGACAGTTGGTGTAACACCCTCAAAATCGGCCCTATGCAAGTTTTAGCGAAACCCGCCAAACCCGCATAGAAACGATTCAAAGGTGCCCGCCAGGCACTTTCGTGCGGGTGGAAAACGAAGTAATAACATTACACAACAGTCCTCGATGGGACCCACAGAACAGATATATATATAACAGCGACTCAATGAGTCAAGAATACAGATATAATATACAAAGATCCAAATCACCTTTAAAACGACATAGCGTCCGAGTACGGACAAGATGCAAATTGAGCTAAGAGCCCTGAAGAATAACCAATGGCGTACATAACCCTGCCCAGGCCAAGCCGGAAGGGTAACCCTGCTAACGACGTCGAACTCAAAACCTGCTTAAACAAAAGGGGTGCCGACAAAGGGCAAAGGAAAAGAGAGAGCGGTCAGTACTGAGGCCAGTACACGGCGAGACTAGAATTCGGCGGTCCTCGCCTACATAGGTATGGTGGACTGAGTGGCAGCGCAGCATGCACTAAACACCCTATAGAGACTCGATATAACTGTCGGCTATCAGAAAAGGATAAGAAAGACCTATTCGGAACCAACCTGATACTACCACCAAACATACCCATCCTGGTATTTCCCCCTCGAGACCAAACGAGGAAGTCAACCGAGAAACTCACGCAGTTGGCAGTTTTAGTTATTCAGTTATCATTGCAGCAATTACTAGTCAGGTATAGATAGTCATCCTGATATAATAAGCAGTGGGCAATTTTAGTTAAACATTCCGTTGTAGTGGCGACACTTACTAGTCAAATACAATTAGCATGAGATATCCCAAAACCCAGCAGTTGTTGGTACTTTTATTTAGCCATTCCGTTGTAGTTGTAATACTTACTAGTCAGATAGCATGGTAGCAGGAGACAACCCAAACAAGCAAGTTGGCAGTTTTATTTAGCCATTCCATTATAGTGAAGCTGATTACTAGTCATTATAAAGTCAAATTTATAGCACTACTTTAGTTATAGTTGTCTATGATCGAGATACTGTGCTCCAAGTCGTCCATAACCGCGGACACGGCTTTCAGAAAGTTTTACCCTGCAGGGGTGCACAAATAGCAACACACACTCGATCAACCTCAGAAAAACCAAATCAAAACCCAACGAGGCCTTCACGACAAAGCAATCACAAGATTCAGAAATATTTCAGGGGGCCACCCCATTGAGTACACCCGCAACGAAGTTAGCTGACTCCGAGACGGACTCAAGGTTTGCGTCAATGGCTGTAAACGACTAGGAACCCGAAAATGTGACTGGGCTTGTCGATACCGCGAAAACACTCCGCTTACCTAAACAGTACAGGTGCTCCTCGCACAATCGTAAATTAAGCAGTAAAGCATGGCATAAGTACAGGATAGTAAATAAAACCTCAAACTAGTTTGTGGCCCCAAGAAATAAGAATGAATCAAGCTCTGGCTCAGGGGGGTCCCATAATCCTCCCGGATGTGGATAGCGCGAATATTCAAGGAACAGGTATCAAGTACTCGGGGTCCTACGGGACACAAGTGGACGGTTAACAACCAAATAACATCTATTGCCCACCTGTGCCTATGCATTTACCTACTTCAATTTTAGTTGTTAAACAGTAATTAAAGTCTTGATCATCTCCAACAATAAACACACGGCAATACTCCAACAACTGTGGTACTTGACGACACGCAACAACACTTGAGCAAGCGACTATGACGCGCAGGTCCAACTATCTACCAAACAACAGGTAATAGGAGGTGTCCAAGGCAATATAAGGCTACAAGGGATATCACGGGTACGAAAACTAGAGCATCGCAACACAGATAGCAATAGATCAACAGGAGGGAATAAATACTAAAAAAGTAAGATAGGTAGAAAGGGGGAGGTGCTCGCCTAAAAACATTGTCGAAGGTTCATCCGAAGATCGGGTCGACACTCGCATCAACTCAACGTCCTTATCCGCGAAGAAGCAAAACACTAGAATAAACACCGGATGCAATATTTAATACTACGGCAAAAGATCGGGCATGATGCATGTATGATGTATGACATGGCAAGGGTGCAATGCAATTAGGCAATATTAAGCGGAACCAGGGTCCCGACAATTATTCAGATGGTTCATGTTGTTTAGCTACCCTGCATTTTAAATGTTGGATTAGCAAGATAAAACATGGCTTCGGTTCGCTATGCCAATTTAAATGAAGTCCGGAATAAGACAAAGATATCCCGCATATAGACTCCATATTTAATTTAGGTGAATCGACATAAGGTCCCCAAACACCCACAAACATGCATGCGAATATGATAATTAAATATGCAACAGGTTTTATATAAAGCATTTATAAAATAGGGGCTCGGGAAAAGGTTCACACATCTGGGTTTGGCGAACTTGGGCTTCCGGGGTTCGATCTCAGGGTTCAGGGTTCGACGGGATCGGTATTCGAAGGTCGGATACAAGATGAGGTGCTTGGCGTTCCGGGAAGAAGGACTTGGTGTGGCGTCGGGGGCGCATCGGACTCGCCCTGGTCGATGTCGTTCTTGTCGTCGTGAAGACTTTGTCGGGTCCGTGTATCGGGTCGGTCCTGGCGTTCGGGATGCAGAACTTGGCGTTCCGCGGCGAAGTGCTTGGCGTCATTTGGTTCCATGTCGACGGTCTTGGTGTTCTTGATGGAGAACTCGGTGTATCCGTGTCGGCGGCCTTGGCGGTTATCGGGTTCGGTCTTCGGATCCGGGTGTGGCATCGATGGTCTTATGTGGCCTGATGGTTCCACGTAGGAGATCCCCGGGTACCGCGGCGGAGTTCTCGGGGGTTCGATGAAGATCTTGGCGAGGGGTTTGGGGTTCGGGCGCCGGGATCGGTCTTCGGAACCGGGAACGGGTCTTAGCGTTCCGTCTTCGATGTCGATGGCGAACTTGGGCTCGATACCGGGGGTCCATCGGATTTATCTTGATCAATGTCGACCTTGTCGAGGCCTTACAACACGGTGTAGATACCGGCACAGCGAGGTCGAGGTGAAGCCCCCAGGAGGTGGCGATGTGCAGGAGGAAACATGGTGGCGTCACGAGCTTGTAGGGGTGGTCAGGGCCACGCAGGGGTGGAGCTCACGCAGCGCTGAGGCGAGGCAAAGGGCAGGGCGACGGTAGACGCGGCCTGAGGTGGAGCACCGTAGGCGGTGACGTCCTGCAGAAGGGCACCAGCGACGATGATGACGGGGCCGCGGTGGCGCAGGAGGGCGAGGCCGACGGGGAGGCGAGCTCCAGCGAGGTCCGCAGCGGCAGGTGCTCAGGACGGGGAGGAAGCGGGCCAGCGGCGAGCTTGCGGAGGGCGGCGGTCCAGGCGCCGGCTTGACGGAGGTTGATGTAGGGCAGCGAGGGGCAGCCCCTGCAGGCGGCGGGGAGGCGACGGAAGCCGAGGAGGGCGGCCATCGCGGGCGCATCGCGTGAGGCAGGCGACCAGGGGTGGGAACAGGATGAGGGAGCGGTCGGAGGTGGTCGGGCGGCGCCATGCTTCCAGGACGGGGAAGGGCGGTCGCGTGCGAGCCGGATGCAAGCGGCAGAGGGAGGACGGCGAGCAACGCGGGGCACTCGCAGGCTGCAGAGGCGCGCGAATAGGAGAGAGAGGGGCGGCGGCGGGTGGTTTGTGGAGGGGAGGAGAGAGTAGAGGCGGCGGCCGCTAGCGTAGGAGCTTGAGGGCGGCGGGAATCGAGGCGGCCGGCGGCGGCCTTGCAGGATCGAGGAGGCGACATGGAGAGGCAGGGCCACGGGAGGGGGAGGCGGCGACGGGCTTCGGCGGCAGGATCAGTGGAGAGCTAGGCGGCGGGGGGAACAGGGCGATGAACGGTGTCGGGGAGGGATGCTCGCGGAGGGGCCCGCCGGCAACAGCGGCGTCAAGGGAAGGAGGGAGAGACGGGGCGAGCGGGGAAGAGACGTGCGGGTCGGGGTGGGGTCGGTATCGGTTGGGGCCGGGGCTAGCGAGGGTTGGGGAGGTGTGTCCAGGGGCGGGCACATCTCGTGCGGGGAGCGGTTCTGGGGTGGGGTCCTCGTGGTGGAACCAGGATGGCGACAGGGGAGTGGGGCGCTAGTGGGGCTTGCAGGGTGGTTGACCGGGTTGGTGGAGAAGAGGTGGAGGGAGGGGATTGGGTGGAGAGAGGGCCAGGCTGATGTGGCGCAAAGGGATAGGTTGGGGTGAGGTGGCTGGAAGGGTGGGTAGATAGGATTGGGTAGAAAAAGGGTCTAGGTTTTAGGTTTATTATTTTGTAAGATATTTATTTGTCTTGTTTTGTTTGAAATCTTTTTAACAAATAATTTTTAGTTAAATAGTTTAGCAGATAAATATGAGACTTTGTTTTGAAATAAAAGAAGGGTAATTTTAGAAAACAAAAATAGGCTTTTCGAAAATAGTTCCAGGCAAACAAATGCATGATGATGACGATGCAATGCACAAACACAACGCGATTTTCTAGTAGTGGTTTTGTGGGATGCCACAATTCGACACCACTAACAATGGATCTCGCCCTCGAGATCCGCCTCATGGTACCGGAAAGAAGGTCGACGATCTGAATCTTCTCGCTTCGTGTAGATCCTCGCGACACCACTAACAAGAGGTCGTTGTCCGTGATCGTCGAGAGAACACTCCGGGAACAAAGGTCGAAGGTAGAGGTATCAACAAATAAAGCCACCTCTAGCTTCGATGGAAGGAGAGAACCGATGCATTCTTATCCACTACAATGTACAAAACCGAATAGAAGGGGTAGTCGGCATGGGGGCCAATCCATCACGCACCCAAACTATTACTCCGCACAATCAGTAGAAAAGCGTGCAACCATTCTCGGAATCAGACTGAAGATCTCGACAATCGAGGTTCAGAAACAAAGGAGTGATGCAGACTCTGCATCGGATCTAGCGTAGATGATGTCGTCGCGTCGGAAAACACCGGAAGGCACGAGAAGGAACAAAGATAAGTCCACCAGACGAAGGATTCCTCGGATAGCATGAAGACCAGATGTAGCAACACTGTTACCAAAGGAGGAAGCGAAACCCTGAAGGTACGATGGAACCCAACCACGAGAAATCCTGGACTAGAAGAAGGTAAGAGAGCAGATTCAAAACACGCAGAGGTAAGGGGAGAACAGCAGAGGGGTAAGTAGTAAAACAGACCTAATCAGATCTATCCAACCGATTTTGCAAAAATAGTTTTGACACTCTACTTCGGCCGTTAGCTAGGTTATCCTACAGGCTGGACTTGTGGGGTATCGCAACTGCTGAGCTCTGATACCACTCTATAACACCCTCAAAATCGGCCCTATGCAAGTTTTAGCGAAACCCGCCAAACCCGCATAGAAACGATTCAAAGGTGCCCGCCAGGCACTTTCGTGCGGGTGGAAAACGAAGTAATAACATTACACAACAGTCCTCGATGGGACCCACAGAACAGATATATATAACAGCGACTCAATGAGTCAAGAATACAGATATAATATACAAAGATCCAAATCACCTTTAAAACGACATAGCGTCCGAGTACGGACAAGATGCAAATTGAGCTAAGAGCCCTGAAGAATAACCAATGGCGTACATAACCCTGCCCAGGCCAAGCCGGAAGGGTAACCCTGCTAACGACGTCGAACTCAAAACCTGCTTAAACAAAAGGGGTGCCGACAAAGGGCAAAGGAAAAGAGAGAGCGGTCAGTACTGAGGCCAGTACACGGCGAGACTAGAATTCGGCGGTCCTCGCCTACATAGGTATGGTGGACTGAGCGGCAGCGCAGCATGCACTAAACACCCTATAGAGACTCGATATAACTGTCGGCTATCAGAAAAGGATAAGAAAGACCTATTCGGAACCAACCTGATACTACCACCAAACATACCCATCCTGGTATTTCCCCCTCGAGACCAAACGAGGAAGTCAACCGAGGAACTCACGCAGTTGGCAGTTTTAGTTATTCAGTTATCGTTGCAGCAATTACTAGTCAGGTATAGATAGTCATCCTGATATAATAAGCAGTGGGCAATTTTAGTTAAACATTCCGTTGTAGTGGCGACACTTACTATTCAAATACAATTAGCATGAGATATCCCAAAACCCAGCAGTTGTTGGTACTTTTATTTAGCCATTCCGTTGTAGTTGCAATACTTACTAGTCAGATACCATGGTAGCAGGAGACAACCCAAACAAGCAATTGTTGGCGTTTTTATTTAGCCATTCCATTATAGTGAAGCTGATTACTAGTCATTATAGAGTCAAATTTATAGCACTACTTTAGTTATAGTTGTCTATGATCGAGATACTGTGCTCCAAGTCGTCCATAACCGCGGACACGGCTTTCAGAAAGTTTTACCCTGCAGGGGTGCACAAATAGCAACACACACTCGATCAACCTCGGAAAAACCAAATCAAAACCCAACGAGGCCTTCACGACAAAGCAATCACAAGATTCAGAAATATTTCAGGGGGCCACCCCATTGAGTACACCCGCAACGAAGTTAGCTGACTCCGAGACGGACTCAAGGTTTGCGTCAATGGCTGTAAACGACTGGGAACCCGAAAATGTGACTGGGCTTGTCGATACCGCGAAAACACTCCGCTTACCTAAACAGTACAGGTGCTCGTCGCACAGTCGTAAATTAAGCAGTAAAGAATGGCATAAGTACAGGATAGTAAATAAAACCTCAAACTAGTTTGTGGCCCCAAGAAATAAGAATGAATCAAGCTCTGGCTCAGGAGGGTCCCATAATCCTCCCGGATGTGGATAGCGCGAATATTCAAGGAACAGGTATCAAGTACTCGGGGTCCTACGGGACACAAGTGGACGGTTAACAACCAAATAACATCTATTGCGCACCTGTGCCTCTGCATTTACCTACTTGAATTTTAGTTGTTAAACAATAATTAAAGTCTTGATCATCTCCAACAATAAACACATGGCAATACTCCAACAGCTGTGGTACTTGAAGACATGCAACAGCACTTGAGCAAGCGACTACGACGCGCAGGTCCAACTATCTACCAAACAACAGGTAATAGGAGGTGTCCAAGGCAATATAAGGCTGCAAGGGATATCACGGGTACGAAAACTAGAGCATCGCAACACAGATAGCAATAGATCAACAGGAGGGAATAAATACTAAAAAAGTAAGATAGGTAGAAAGGGGGAGGTGCTCGCCTGAAAACATTGTCGAAGGTTCATCCGAAGATCGGGTCGACACTCGCATCAACTCAACGTCCTTATCCGCGAAGAAGCAAAACACTAGAATAAACACCGGATGCAATATTTAATACTACGGCAAAAGATCGGGCATGATGCATGTATGATGTATGACATGGCAAGGGTGCAATGCAATTAGGCAATATTAAGCGGAACCAGGGTCCCGACAATTATTCAGATGGTTCATGTTGTTTAGCTACCCTGCATTTTAAATGTTGGATTAGCAAGATAAAACATGGCTTCGGTTCGCTATGCCAATTTAAATGAAGTCCGGAATAAGACAAAGATATCCCGCATATAGACTCCATATTTAATTTAGGTGAATCGACATAAGGTCCCCAAACACCCACAAACATGCATGCGAGTATGACAATTAAATATGCAACAGGTTTTATATAAAGCATTTATAAAATAGGGGCTCGGGAAAAGGTTCACACATTTGGGTTTGGCGAACTTGGGCTTTCGGGGTTCGGTCTCAGGGTTCAGGGTTCGACGGGATCGGTATTCGAAGGTCGGATACAAGATGAGGTGCTTGGCGTTCCGGGAAGAAGGACTTGGTGTGGCGTCGGGGGCGCATCGGACTCGCCCTGCTCGATGTCGTTCTTGTCGTCGTGAAGACCTTGTCGGGTCCGTGTATCGGGTCGGTCCTGGCGTTCGGGATGCAGAACTTGGCGTTCCGCGGCGAAGTGCTTGGCGTCATTTGGTTCCATGTCGACGATCTTGGTGTTCTTTATGGAGAACTCGGTGTATCCGTGTCGGCGGCCTTGGCGGTTATCGGGTTCGGTCTTCGGATCCGGGTGTGGCGTCGATGGTCTTATGTGGCCCGATGGTTCCATGTAGGAGATCCCCGGGTACCGCGGCGGAGTTCTCGGGGTTTCGATGAAGATCTTGGCGAGGGGTTCGGGGTTCGGGCGCCGGGATCGGTCTTCGGAACCGGGAACGGGTCTTAGCGTTCCGTCTTCGATGTCGATGGCGAACTTGGGCTCGATACCGGGGGTCCATCGGATTTATCTTGATCAATGTCGATCTTGTCGAGGCCTTACAACACGATGCAGATACCGGCACAGCGAGGTCGAGGTGAAGCCCCCAGGAGGTGGCGATGTGCAGGAGGAAACATGGTGGCGTCACGAGCTTGTAGGGGTGGTCAGGGCCACGCAGGGGTGGAGCTCACGCAGCGCTGAGGCGAGGCGAAGGGCAGGGGCGACGGCAGACGCGGCCTAAGGTGGAGCACCGTAGGCGGTGACGTCCTGCAGAAGGGCACCAGCGACGACGATGACGGGGCCGCGGTGGCGCAAGAGGGCGAGGCCGACGGGGAGGCGAGCTCCAGCGAGGTCCCGCAGCGGCAGGTGCTCAGGACAGGGAGGAAGCGGGCCAGCGGCAAGCTTGCGGAGGGCGGCGGTCCAGGCGCCGGCTTGACGGAGGTTGATGCAGGGCAGCGAGGGGCAGCCCCTACAGGCGGCGGGGAGGCGACGGAAGCCGAGGAGGGCGGCCATCGCGGGCGCATCGCGTGAGACAGGCGACCAGGGGTGGGAACAGGACGAGGGAGCGGTCGGAGGTGGTCGGGCGGCGCCATGCTGCCAGGACGGGGAAGGGCGGTCGCGTGCGAGCCGGATGCAAGCGGCAGAGGGAGGACGGCGAGCAGCGCGGGGCACTCGCAGGCTGCAGAGGCGCGCGAATAGGAGAGAGAGGGGCGGCGGCGGGTGGTTTGCGGAGGGGAGGAGAGAGTAGAGGCGGCGGCCGCTAGCGTAGGAGCTTGAGGGCGGCGGGAATCGAGGCGGCCGGCGGCGGCCTTGCAGGATCGAGGAGGCGACATGGAGAGGCAGGGCCACGAGAGGGGGAGGCAGCGACGGGCTTCGGCGGCAGGATCAGTGGAGAGCTAGGCGGCGGGGGAACAGGGCGATGAACGGTGGCGGGGAGTGACGCTCGCGGAGGGGCCCGTCGGCGACGGCGGCGTCAGGGGAAGGAGGGAGAGACGGGGCGAGCGGGGAAGAGACGTGCGGGTCGGGGTGGGGTCGGTATTGGTTGGGGCCGGGGCTAGCGCGGGTTGGGGAGGTGTGTCCAGGGGCGGGCACATCTCGTGCGGGGAGCGGTTCTGGGGTGGGGTCCTCGTGGTGGGGCCAGGATGGCGACAGGGGAGTGGGGCGCTAGTGGGGCTTGCAGGGTGGTTGACCGGGTTGGTGGAGAAGAGGTGGAGGGAGGGGATTGGGTGGAGAGAGGGCCAGGCTGATGTGGCGCAAAGGGATAGGTTGGGGTGAGGTGGCTGGAAGGGTGGGTAGATAGGATTGGGTAGAAAAAGGGTCTAGGTTTTAGGTTTATTATTTTGTAAGATATTTATTTGTCTTGTTTTGTTTGAAATCTTTTTAGCAAATAATTTTTAGTTAAATAGTTTAGCAGATAAATATGAGACTTTGTTTCGAAATAAAAGAAGGGTAATTTTAGAAAACAAAAATAGGCTTTTCGAAAATAGTTCCAGGCAAACAAATGCATGATGATGACGATGCAATGCACAAACACAACGCGATTTTCTAGTAGTGGTTTTGCGGGATGCCACAATTCGACACCACTGACAATGGATCTCGCCCTCGAGATCCGCCTCATGGTACCGGAAAGAAGGTCGGCGGTCTGAATCTTATCGCTTCGTGTAGATCCTCGCGACACCACTAACAAGAGGTCGTTGTCCGTGATCGTCGAGAGAACACTCCAGGAACAAAGGTCGAAGGTAGAGGTATCAACAAATAAAGCCACCTCTAGCTTCGATGGAAAGAGAGAACCGATGCATTCTTATCCACTACAATGTACAAAAGCGAATAGAAGGGGTAGTCGGCATGGGGGCCAATCCATCACGCACCCAAACTATTACTCCGCCCAATCAGTAGAAAAGCGTGCAACCATTCTCGGAATCAGACTGAAGATCTCGACAATCGAGGTTTAGAAACAAAGGAGTGATGCAGACTCTGCATCGGATCTAGCGTAGATGATGTCGTCGCGTCGGAAAACACCGGAAGGCACGAGAAGGAACAAAGAGAAGTCCACCAGACGAAGGATTCCTCGGATAGCATGAAGACCAGATGTAGCAACACCGTTACCAAAGGAGGAAGCGAAACCCTGAAGGTACGATGGAACCCAACCACGAGAAATCCTGGACTAGAAGAAGGTAAGAGAGCAGATTCAAAACACGCAGAGGTAAGGGGAGAACAGCAGAGGGGTAAGTAGTAAAACAGACCTAATCAGATCTATCCAACCGATTTTGCAAAAATAGTTTTGACACTCTACTTCGGCCGTTAGCTAGGTTATCCTACAGGCTGGACTTGTGGGGTATCGCAACTGCTGAGCTCTGATACCACTCTGTAACACCCTCAAAATCGGCCCTATGCAAGTTTTAGCGAAACCCGCCAAACCCGCATAGAAACGATTCAAAGGTGCCCGCCAGGCACTTTCGTGCGGGTGGAAAACGAAGTAATAACATTACACAACAGTCCTCGATGGGACCCACAAAACAGATATATATAACAGCGACTCAATGAGTCAAGAATACAGATATAATATACAAAGATCCAAATTACCTTTAAAACGACATAGCGTCCGAGTACGGACAAGATGCAAATTGAGCTAAGAGCCCTGAAGAATAACCAATGGCGTCCATAACCCTGCCCAGGCCAAGCCGGAAGGGTAACCCTGCTAACGACGTCGAACTCAAAACCTGCTTAAACAAAAGGGGTGCCGACAAAGGGCAAAGGAAAAGAGAGAGCGGTCAGTACTGAGGCCAGTACACGGCGAGACTAGAATTCGGCGGTCCTCGCCTACATAGGTATGGTGGACTGAGCGGCAGCGCAGCATGCACTAAACACCCTATAGAGACTCGATATAACTGTCGGCTATCAGAAAAGGATAAGAAAGACCTATTCGGAACCAACCTGATACTACCACCAAACATACCCATCCTGGTATTTCCCCCTCGAGACCAAACGAGGAAGTCAACCGAGGAACTCACGCAGTTGGCAGTTTTAGTTATTCAGTTATCGTTGCAGCAATTACTAGTCAGGTATAGATAGTCATCCTGATATAATA
The DNA here is from genome assembly GCA_916181665.1 of Avena sativa. Taxonomy (NCBI): domain Eukaryota; kingdom Viridiplantae; phylum Streptophyta; class Magnoliopsida; order Poales; family Poaceae; genus Avena; species Avena sativa. Next base: position 259,196,370 of record OV702284.1, on the reverse strand, counting down.
AGCAGTGGGCAATTTTAGTTAAACATTCCGTTGTAGTGGCGACACTTACTAGTCAAATACAATTAGCATGAGATATCCCAAAACCCAGCAGTTGTTGGTACTTTTATTTAGCCATTCCGTTGTAGTTGCAATACTTACTAGTCAGATACCATGGTAGCAGGAGACAACCCAAACAAGCAATTGTTGGCAGTTTTATTTAGCCATTCCATTATAGTGAAGCTGATTACTAGTCATTATAGAGTCAAATTTATAGCACTACTTTAGTTATAGTTGTCTATGATCGAGATACTGTGCTCCAAGTCGTCCATAACCGCGGACATGGCTTTCAGAAAGTTTTACCCTGCAGGGGTGCACAAATAGCAACACACACTCGATCAACCTCGGAAAAACCAAATCAAAACCCAACGAGGCCTTCACGACAAAGCAATCACAAGATTCAGAAATATTTCAGGGGGCCACCCCATTGAGTACACCCGCAACGAAGTTAGCTGACTCCGAGACGGACTCAAGGTTTGCGTCAATGGCTGTAAACGACTGGGAACCCGAAAATGTGACTGGGCTTGTCGATACCGCGAAAACACTCCGCTTACCTAAATAGTACAGGTGCTCCTCGCACAGTCGTAAATTAAGCAGTAAAGCATGGCATAAGTACAGGATAGTAAATAAAACCTCAAACTAGTTTGTGGCCCCAAGAAATAAGAATGAATCAAGCTCTGGCTCAGGGGGGTCCCATAATCCTCCCGGATGTCGATAGCGCGAATATTCAAGGAACAGGTATCAAGTACTCGGGGTCCTATGGGACACAAGTGGACGGTTAACAACCAAATAACATCTATTGCCCACCTGTGCCTCTGCATTTACCTACTTCAATTTTAGTTGTTAAACAGTAATTAAAGTCTTGATCATCTCCAACAATAAACACATGGCAATACTCCAACAACTGTGGTACTTGACGACACGCAACAGCACTTGAGCAAGCGACTACGACGCGCAGCTCCAACTATCTACCAAACAACAGGTAATAGGAGGTGTCCAAGGCAATATAAGGCTGCAAGGGATATCACGGGTACGAAAACTAGAGCATCGCAACACAGATAGCAATAGATCAACAAGAGGGAATAAATACTAAAAAAGTAAGATAGGTAGAAAGGGGGAGGTGCTCGCCTGAAAACATTGTTGAAGGTTCATCCGAAGATCGGGTCGACACTCGCATCAACTCAACGTCCTTATCCGCGAAGAAGCAAAACACTAGAATAAACACCGGATGCAATATTTAATACTACGGCAAAAGATCGGGCATGATGCATGTATGATGTACGACATGGCAAGGGTGCAATGCAATTAGGCAATATTAAGCGGAACCAGGGTCCTGACAATTATTCAGATGGTTCATGTTGTTTAGCTACCCTGCATTTTAAATGTTGGATTAGCAAGATAAAACATGGCTTCGGTTCGCTATGCCAATTTAAATGAAGTCCGGAATAAGACAAAGATATCCCGCATATAGACTCCATATTTAATTTAGGTGAATCGACATAAGGTCCCCAAACACCCACAAACATGCATGCGAGTATGACAATTAAATATGCAACAGGTTTTATATAAAGCATTTATAAAATAGGGGCTCGGGAAAAGGTTCACACATCTGGGTTTGGCGAACTTGGGCTTCCGGGGTTCGGTCTCAGGGTTCAGGGTTCGACGGGATCGGTATTCGAAGGTCGGATACAAGATGAGGTGCTTGGCGTTCCGGGAAGAAGGACTTGGTGTGGCGTCGGGGGCGCATCGGACTCGCCCTGCTCGATGTCGTTCTTGTCGTCGTGAAGACCTTGTCGGGTCCGTGTATCGGGTCGGTCCTGGCGTTTGGGATGCAGAACTTGGCGTTCCGCGGCGAAGTGCTTGGCGTCATTTGGTTCCATGTCGACGGTCTTGGTGTTCTTTATGGAGAACTCGGTGTATCCGTGTCGGCGGCCTTGGCGGTTATCGGGTTCGGTCTTCGGATCCGGCTGTGGCGTCGATGGTCTTATGTGGCCCGATGGTTCCACGTAGGAGATCCCCGGGTACCGCGGCGGAGTTCTCGGGGTTTCGATGAAGATCTTGGCGAGGGGTTCGGGGTTCGGGCGCCGGGATCGGTCTTCGGAACCGGGAACGGGTCTTAGCGTTCCGTCTTCGATGTCGATGGCGAACTTGGGCTCGATACCGGGGATCCATCGGATTTATCTTGATCAATGTCGATCTTGTCGAGGCCTTACAACACGGTGTAGATACCGGCACAACGAGGTCGAGGTGAAGCCCCCAAGAGGTGGCGATGTGCAGGAGGAAACATGGTGGCGTCACGAGCTTGTAGGGGTGGTCAGGGCCACGCAGGGGTGGAGCTCACGCAGCGCTGAGGCGAGGCGAAGGGCAGGGGCGACGGCAGACGCGACCTGAGGTGGAGCACCGTAGGCGGTGACGTCCTGCAGAAGGGCACCAGCGACGACGATGACGGGGCCGCGGTGGCGCAGGAGGGCGAGGCCGACGGGGAGGCGAGCTCCAGCGAGGTCCCACAGCGGCAGGTGCTCAGGACAGGGAGGAAGCGGGCCAGCGGGCCAGCGGCAAGCTTGCGGAGGGCGGCGGTCCAGGCGCCGGCTTGACGGAGGTTGATGCAGGGCAGCGAGGGGCAGCCCCTGCAGGCGGCGGGGAGGCGACAGAAGCCGAGGAGGGCGGCCATCGCGGGCGCATCGCGTGAGGCAGGCGACCAGGGGTGGGAACAGGACGAGGGAGCGGTCGGAGGTGGTCGGGCGGCGCCATGCTGCCAGGACGGGGAAGGGCGGTCGCGTGCGAGCCGGATGCAAGCGGCAGAGGGAGGACGGCGAGCAGCGCGGGGCACTCGCAGGCTGCAGAGGCGCGCGAATAGGAGAGAGAGGGGCGGCGGCGGGTGGTTTGCGGAGGGGAGGAGAGAGTAGAGGCGGCAGCCGCTAGCGTAGGAGCTTGAGGGCAGCGGAAATCGAGGCGGCCGGCGGCGGCCTTGCAGGATCGAGGAGGCGACATGGAGAGGCAGGGCCACGGGAGGGGGAGGCAGCGACGGGCTTCAGCGGCAGGATCAGTGGAGAGCTAGGCGGCGGGGGGAACAGGGCGATGAACGGTGGCGGGGAGGGACGCTCGCGGAGGGGCCCGCCGGCGACGGCGGCGTCAGGGGAAGGAGGGAGAGACGGGGCGAGCGGGGAAGAGACGTGCGGGTCGGGGTGGGGTCGGTATCGGTTGGGGCCGGGGCTAGCGCGGGTTGGGGAGGTGTGTCCAGGGGCGGGCACATCTCGTGCGGGGAGCGGTTCTGGGGTGGGGTCCTCGTGGTGGGGCCAGGATGGCGACAGGGGAGTGGGGCGCTAGTGGGGCTTGCAGGGTGGTTGAACGGGTTGGTGGAGAAGAGGTGGAGGGAGGGGATTGGGTGGAGAGAGGGCCAGGCTGATGTGGCGCAAAGGGATAGGTTGGGGTGAGGTGGCTGGAAGGGTGGGTAGATAGTATTGGGTAGAAAAAGGGTCTAGGTTTTAGGTTTATTATTTTGTAAGATATTTATTTGTCTTGTTTTGTTTGAAATCTTTTTAGCAAATAATTTTTAGTTAAATAGTTTAGTAGATAAATATGAGACTTTGTTTCGAAATAAAAGAAGGGTAATTTTAGAAAACGAAAATAGGCTTTTCGAAAATAGTTCCAGGCAAACAAATTCATGATGATGACGATGCAATGCACAAACACAACGCGATTTTCTAGTAGTGGTTTTGCGGGATGCCACAGTTGGCAATAGGGTGATAGCATGGAACACGTCCATGGTGGTCTAAGGGAATGCTTCCGAAAGGTCTCATCTCGATGCATGTCGAGTCTTGTGGGGAAAACTGCACCACCTCTCGAGAGGGTAAAACCTAAGTACTTAGCTGTGTCCCCGGCAACATAAAATTTGAGCATCAAAGACATTGAAGCTATCAAGGATCTCCTCATCCCAATTTCTAAGTTAAAAACTTGTGGTTGAACAAGGGTAAAGGTTCACCAATGTCTATTGGTGGTTCCTTGGGTGGTTTTGATAAACAAAAACTTAGTGTTTTTCAACTGATAAGAAAAACCTATTTTTAGCAAAGCAAGCTTAAGCTACACTTAGCCAAATTCGTATAGATGTTAGATACCACTATTCTACTATGGTATCACTTGCGAATACAATTCCAAATGTATTGACCCACTGTGGTTATAACTTATGATCTTGCAGGTTACTCTGATGGAGATTAGGGTTTAATTATGAGTCTACACTCAACATGCTTGTCTGTGGCACATGAAGATGAAGACTTGTAGTTATTTACTTTATGTTATGCACTATTGTACTAGACTCTGGCTATTGAGTTGTAAAGACTATGTTGATCTCTGGAATGACGATGTAATAAAGACCTTTGTATCTGTGTACTTCATCTTAAACTGTGGATGCTAGCATTTGATCCAGGGACTAGCATTGCAATCACAGGGGCCTTTACCTTTAAAAGGTGGGGTCTTACAGATGGTATCAGAGAATTGTGTTGCCTATAGGATTATGACTGTAAGATCCCTCCTATATAAAGGAAAATATCCCTATGATTGTAATGCTAGTCCCTGGATCAATGCTAGCATCCACAATTTAAGATGAAGTACACAGAAACAAAGGTCATTATTACATATCGTTCTAGAGACAAACATAGTCTTTTACAACTCCATGGCCACATGCCTAATACAAGAGTTCAAATAGTAAATAATATAACTAAGTCTTCATCTTCATGTGCCACAGGTAAGCATGTTGAGTGTAGACTCATAACCCCTAATCACCATCAGAATAACCTGCAACATCACAAGTTACAGCCACAGTGGGTCAATACATTGGAATAGTATTGGCAAGTGATACCTTAGAATAATATTGGCATCTAGTTACTATATGCATTTGGCTAAGTGTAGCTTAGGCTTTCTTTGCTCAAAATAGGTTTTGCCTATTAGTTGAAAACACTAAGTTTTTTATTGATAAAACTTTCCCAAGGAACCACCAATAGACATTGGTGAACCTTCACCCTTGTTCAACCACAAGTTTTTAACTCCAAAATTGGGATGAGGAGATTCTTGATAGCTTCCATGTCTTGATGCTCAAGTTGTCCAATACCAAGGACATGGCTAAGTACTTAGATTCTTCCATCTGTAGAGGTTGTGCACCTTCCCCACAAGACTTGATTTTCACCAAGACAGGAACTTTCAGAAGCCTTCCCTTAGACCAAATGGACGCGTTCCAAACCTATCATCCCACTACCACCAACTGTCGAAATGGCTAAGTTATTGCAACCTATATGATCCAGGCAGAGCCCATAATGCCATGTGGCTGCACTAGAATCTTCTTAACATTTCGCATCTCAAATCCCTTTGTTCCTGGGTGGCTTTCCACAAGTGAGATACACAAGGTAAACCATAGAAATGGGCCTTGTGTAACCACTCAACACAAACCATTCTTTCCATTCCACCCAGGTGTTTCATTCACTTAGTTGTTTTATTAAGCAAAAACACAAGTCAAAGACTTAGAAATATTTCACATAGCATGAATATATAATCCACCCTTGGTTGCTACTAGCTAGGCTAAGCATGGCAATGGTAAGCATCTTAACTTAGAGAAATCTCTAACAATTCTACAACTACTAGGATTTCCCAAACATAGCATATAGATCAAAATATTCATGCAAGTCTAAACAAAATATTTCTAGTGCATAGTGGAAAAATATAGGAATGAAATCATGAAGCACCACTTGCCTTGGTTGTTTGGGGAGTAGAAACAATCTTCACAATCACAATCACTATTTGCACCAAAATCTACACATAAAATAATGGCACCAAAATCACATACAAAATATATACAAGCAAAAATATATGAATGCATGCAAAATGTCATGTGATGATTTCTTACACCAAACAAGACAAGTATATAGTACTGATTCATAAACAATTCCAAAACATGCCAAATAAACTTTATTTGAACAACAAAACATTTTTCATATAATTACTATACACAAATTATGCCTACAAATATTTCTGTAAAAACAACCATTTTTTACAGAGGCAAAACATTAAACACATTGCATAAACATAAAGGATTTTCTCTCCTGATTCCAATGATATAAAATTTGTAAAATTTGAACGTGTGGATCAAAAGTTATGAATTTTACAAGTTTGAACATCTAATAGATCAAATTTCTGTTTTTAAAACAAAGAACTAGCCACGCGGCGCTCTCTGATTGGTTGATACCGATTCGCGTGAATCGACTAACATGGACCGTCAGATCTAACTTAACTCGTACGGCTCAGATCGTCACTTACCGCTTCGATGCAGATCTAATCTAGAGCGCTGGATCTAGATCCTATGGCTGCTAAGCAAGCGACCAAGGATGGGCGGCGCAGATAGCTGCTGGTGGCGGCGGCTCTACTGGCGGCGATGGTCCGGCGATTACAGGAGGGCTGGGGGATGTGGGGTGGCTTACCAGGATCACAAAATCACGAGGAAGCTCGAGATGTTGCTGGCATGGACAGGGGCGAGCTGATGTGGCCGTAGGAACTCGTCGGAGTTGAGCACAGCGTCGGGTGCACGGTGACAAAGATGTTGGCGACCCTCTGGGTCACCCTAGCATGAACCAGTTGCATTAGGGGGTACGCAAGTCTACGGCGAACACTACTGGATCAAGTAGAATACAAGGGGCGGTCGGATTATACCTCAATTGCTCGTCGGAGTCACACGGCGGTTCTGTCACTTGCGGGCGTGAACGGGGACGGCGTGATGGGTCACGAGAAAGCAAACAGAAGGTATCAGGGAACGCGCAAGAACACGCTGGTCACGATTGTTTGAACCAGAGAAAGGGGGGCGGTCGGAGCTCACCGTAATCGGTCGCCGGAGGTCGCCGATGCTGCGGGGGTCTGAGCTCGAATGCGCGCAGCCTGGAGGCGGAGTGAGCGAGGGAAGTGTGGGAAAATGACCACGGCAGTGAGGGGTTTAATTATCCAGAAGTGGGGCGAGGATTGCACGCTGAATCAGTGGGATTTAAGCGAGTTTTAATCGCGGCGTCACTGCACGGTGGTAACGGCGGAGCGGTGTCTACGCGCGAGAAATTGGGGAAGACGACGCTGACGTGGAGAGGGCCCAGTGCTCAGTGGTTGCGGGGCTGGTTTGTCGTGGGTGATAAAAGACAAAGAGAAGAGTGGCCCGGGTGGGCTGCTTTGCCTGTTGGGCTGAAAGGCTGGCGCCAGGCCCAATTGGGTTTTCAAAATCCTTTTCTTTTTCCTGAATGAATTTCAGGAATCTTTTTCAAATGAAATCAAGTGCATTTGAACTCCATAATATTGGACATAAAACCTTGTTGTCTCATTAAACTTTCTTGGTCTTTTTGAAAAATCAAAATAAACAGTGCCTTAGCACTTGATTTGAATAGGTTTTGAAAATGGTTTAAAACCATATTTATTTTGTAAATTTTTATCCAATCCTTGCTCACAACCAAACCAATCCTATGAACTCACAACAATGGTTTTAAAACAAATATTCCCTCACTAGAGAGTGGCATTGAATTAATGTTTTGCTCACATAAAATGATAGCACCCAGTGCTTCTGTTTTCTTGAAATGAGATTGAAATTGATCCCTAAATGATATACATGCATGAATGATATGCAATCTTTGAAACATGATTTTAGGAATGTTACAAATCTAACCCCCTTAAGGTGAATCTCGCCCTCGAGATTCGGATTGGATAGCAACTAGGTGAGGGTGGTCTTTCCGAAGATGTCGTGGTGGTAGCACGGCAGATGCCATGGGTAGGCTAAAGTATGGGGCCAATGGATGCTAGAGGGATCTGGCGAGGGAAGATGTAGTTGATTCTACACACAGAAGACTAAGGTAAAGATCTTTATTTCTCCTTCCTTGGGCTACAAGTGCTCCTTGAGCTGTTTACAAGTAGAGAGGAAGAACTTTACCAGCCTAACAGTACTAAATGAGCTGATGCCCTTCTCAGGGTCCAAGCCTCCCCTTATAAAGGAGTGCCCTGGGTTCCTCTAGGGCTGACGTGGCAAGCATATTCGAGGAATATGCTTGTCCCAATATAGTAACTCGGCGGCCTCCTTTCCGTGTCGCCATTCTAATGACGGCAAGGTTCCAGAGGGCCCCTCCTGCGTGCCTCGGGCTTCAAAACTGTCACCTCCGTGACCTCCTTCTGCCCCTCTGTCGCTCTGCGCCTTTGTACTTTGTGCTTGGTTCTGCTATGATTCTTCTTAGCCTGTGACTAGAGTTTGACTTTAGGCTTCTCCTTCTCCTGCAAGCTTCGTATCATTCGGCCCTGCCTCGCATAACTCGGCTCGTCCTTTACCTACATTAAGACTACTCGGGCTAACCCAGCCGACTTACGCAGTATTTCGGCCGGGTAATTCCTTGCCATTATCATAAGGGTCCTGCTCTTTCATATCTCGGTCGACCTCTACAGGATTCGGCCGACTTAGACTGTAACTCGGAAACTGGACGGGGAACGTCCTTTCGTCTTTCCCCGTCTTTACCCTATCCGAGGTCACCTCCCCAACATTAGTCCCCGAAGCTGGTATGGCCCCGCCAATAACTTCGGCCGGGCCGTATCAGTTTCATGAGAATTGTTTCCCATTGTTTCCGAGTTATCTTTTTCTCGTTCGAGGTATCAGCATATCTTCTCGCGTACGCCTCGTCCTACGTGTCATACTCATCATTGTTTCTCTAGTTTTTTGTTCCTCTACAGTATTTACTAACAGGCTACAGTTATTACTGCGCTTGTCGCGTCGGTGCTACGACGCCTCGCGTACCGTTTCTGTCAGGGATCTTGGCCTTCTCTTTCATCGTGTGGTCGTTGGTGTGGTTCCACTTAGCGGCGTGCGGTCGTGCCGCGTACACAATCTACACAGATAACCGCCACACCCACGATCCCACTACCTCTCAGGCGGCGCGGTTATAAAGAGGGGCGCGGGGCTGGGGGATTCACTTTCCCCCTCCGCTTACCTGCGCCCTTCTCCTTCCTCTCGCCTCTGCGCCCGTTCGTGCTTCCGCCGCCGTGCGCTCATCTGGGTCTTCGATGGCAGGGATCCCATCGCACTGCTCCGTCGACCTCTTTGCCATTCGCTTGCTCCGGCGTCGTCGCTTGTGAGTTCATCCGGTCCTATCGCCTTGGCTCTCCTCTAGACACCTCTGCTTTTCTTTTGTTCTCGCGTGGTAGTTCCTTCTCTGCTCCGCCGCCGTTTTCGCGTAGAATCACGACGGGGCCTTGCAGTTCTAGGTTTTGCTCCGCCGCTATTTCTTCCTCCGTAAGTTTCTCCGGCGACCCCATGTCGAGCTCCGTCAGCGGTGCGCTCATTGAGGATGACGATGCTACGTCTGGGCCCGAGCGGGGCTCGTGGCAGGCTCTTCCGTCACCCGCCGAGAGGTTGAGTGGCTAATCCGGACTCGCCGGATTCCTGCCGAGGTAGCTTGTCGCTTACCCGGCAGTGAATCCTCTCCAGTTCTTAGGGAGGGCAAATATGTAGTCTTTATGTCACATTTTGCTCGTGGGTTTGGTCTCCCTCTCAGCGATTTCGTTAGGGAGTTCCTTGATTACTTCGGCCTTCAGCCGCATCATCTTCCTCTAACGCCATTGCCTCTCTTTCTGCCTTCATCTCTGCTTCAGAGGGATACTTCGGCCTATGGCCGTCTGTGCACGTTTGGTCAAAGTTTTTCCAGATTCGATCCAACGTCATCCTAGGCAAATCTCTGCAACCCTCCGAGAAGTTGCTCACCCAATGTGGAGCCGCGTCCATCACACCTCGGAGGAAATCCGAATTTCCTCGCGTTGCAGGTCTAGAATCATGCAAGAAGTGGCATAAGTCATTCTTTTATGTCAAGAACTCTGGGAATGAGGATAAGATTCGGCTCCCTGCTTTTTCCATTGGCCCTCCTTCCAAGAAGAACTGGACCTATAATCCGAGGAAGAGTCATGCTCTAGCCGAGGCTTTTGAGATTCGGCTGAAGGAACTGATCCGCTCCGGGCTACGCGGCGAGGATCTGATGACTACCTTCGTCAGCAGCCGGATCTGCCCATTCCAGAAACGCACACACAAGCTCTGCTATATGAGCGGTCCTCTCGATCCCAACCGAGTCTCGACGGTGGAGCTGGACAACTACCTCATCTTCAAGCGTGTCCGGGCTATCTTTAAGACAGAGATGCCGGAGGACTGGGCCTGGGGATTGAAGCCGTTCACCCGCGAGCATCCCCCTCCCAGAGTAAGTTGTTGCAGTCATGTTTTACCTTTTAATCGCATCCGTGTTTTCTCTTGTTAATTTTTTCTCTCTCTTGTCCTGCAGAGGTTTGTGGAGCACGATGTTGAGGATGCCGAGGTTTTGTCCCTCCCGTGGCCCGTGAATCGTAATACTCCAGACAGCGGGGAGCCGGACTCAGAAGAGTTCGTTCCCAAGTCGGATCTTGCTCCGGCTCGCGCCCGCGGCAAGACCCTAGCCCACGAGGAGGAAGGTGATTCGGACGAGGTCCAAGTTCTAGAGGTAGTTGCCGCAATGCCAATTTCTTATGCATTTCCGGCTTCTACTTTCTCATCTAATCCGGCCGGTCAGGTTCACAACGCTGAGCCTCTCGCCTCCCGGCCTCCTATTACCTCGGGGAAACGCAGCGCTCCCGCTAGTGCCTCAGAAGCGGCTCCCAAGAAACGAATGAAGAAGTCAGCCCAGCATCCTCCAAGGCGAAAAACTATGCCCGGGGTTACTGGGTGAGTTGCTTTTGTTTGTATTTCTTGTTTCTCTCTTTCTGCTTTTTGACTTGATCTTTTTTGTCTTTGCAGGGCTCCTCTTTCTGTTAAGCCCAGCGGTCCCAGCATGACGAGTCGTACGACTCGGCCGCCTTATCCTCCGCCTCCTGAGGATACCAGAGTTTCGAGTCCTGCTTGCGTTGCTTCTCCTCCCGCTCCGAATCAGACGCCACCTCGCCATGATGCGTCTGAGATTTCTCCTATTGAGGCCGATACAACTCGGCCAATAGATATTCCTACCGAACCTGCTGCCTCCTCTGTGAAGCCCGATGTTTCTGCTGAGATTCCTTCGACCCCCGCAGTCTTTACTGCGACGCCAACTTGAGCCGAGGATATCAATATCTCGGCGCCCTCTGCAACCGTAATCCCTCCGGCTCCCAAAGATGCCACTCCAAGCGCCGAGGTATCGGCTCCACTGATGCCTCTTCTAAAACAAGAAAGGTTGTCGTCAGCAGGCCTCCCTCCTCTCAGAAAGGTCTTGCTGGCTCTTCTCAGCCTACCGTTGCCGATGCGCTGCGCAAAGGGGTTACCTCTACCAAGGCCATTGTTACCCCGGCTGCCGATACACAGCTCACTCTTCACAAGAGTCCTGCGGCGGCGGTGGCTACACAACACGTCCGAGGTAAAGTCCTAACTCGTACGGAGAGTGGGAGCAGCCTCGGCTCGTTGGTTGAGTATGCCAACAATTGGAATGCTGCTGATCAGCTCGAAGGCAATCCAAGCAGTCAGCCCTTTCAACTCTCCGACATCAGCAGTCGCTTACATATGGCTACCAAGATCGTTCTTGAAAGCTATAAGATGAATGAGGTAATTGTCTTTATCGACGTTTAATTCGTTATTCGAATGATATTATACATACTCTAGTCCCCGAAGCTTGCAACCGAATAACTTGTTAATCGTTTGGAAGTTTTATTATGTTTTGCCTGGTTCAGTTTTGTCTGAGTGTTCGAATCTCCATCCACCTAGATAGGAATTAAGCTTTGCTTGATTTGGGTCTGTCTGAGCTTTGAATATCCATCCACCTAGGTCCGAGTAAAGTTTCGCTTGACTCGGATTTGTCTTAGCTTTGAATATCCAGCAACCTAGATCCGAGTTAAGTTTCGCTTGACTCGTATTTGTCTTAGCTTTGAATATCCAGCCACCTATATCCGAGTTAAGTCTTGCTTGACTTGGATCTGTCTTAGCTTTGAATATCGGGCTACCTAGATCCGGGTTAAGCTTTTCTTGACTCGGATTTGTCTTAGGTTCGAATATCTTATTACTATTTGCTTTATTGCTTAGGTTGCGCATGACCGGCGGACCGCCGAATTCCAAAGGCTGCTTTTTGCGCATAAAAAATTGCAAGATAAGTATGAGAAGGTTATTCCTGTGGTGAAGAAAGCTGGTAAGTCAACAAACTCTTGCATTATCTCCAAAGCTCTTATTGTTTTGTACACGAGGTGTTGGCTCACTTTGTTGGTCAATAGGGAACATCAACAATCTTAACATCCGTCTTGAGAAGAAAGTCAAGGCCCTGGAAGGTTAGTTACTCTTTTGATTTATATACTCCCATTTGAAATGTGCTCTCGGTTTCTTTTAACTCTTTTGGCTTTGGTAAAGCCGAGTTACAAATCTTTGCAGCGTCTCATCAAGATTGCACGCCCATGCCTGATATGATGCTGCATTTTTTAGAACAAGCCGCTACTCACTCGACGCAGCTGAAGGATAAAGACGATGAGATAGCTCGCTTGTGTGCCGAGGTGGAGTACCTTAAGCTCTCTCAGAAGTCTGAGTTAGAGAAAGTTGACCAGAAATTCTCCGAGGAGAAGAATCGGCTAGCTCTGCAATTGCAGAAGGATAAAGAACTCCTCGAGGCTGCCGAACTTAAGGCACGGACGATGGGCGAGGAGGTCACTCGCTTTGAAAAAACCAAGGGTGACTGGGCGTAGGATCTTCAGAGGATGTTGTCCTATATTCACCGTAAGCCTATGACCGTGGCCAAGTTATCTTTTTCCCTTTCTTATTGTTGATCGGCGTATCTTTCTTTTACGCAGATCATTTTCCAGAAGCTAAGCCTGTGAGTTCAAAAGCGGTGGTTAATTCTCGTGTGCGCCGAGGTGTCCCTGCTGATGCGAGCCCAGAGTACTCGATGGAAGATTATTTGGTTGCTGTTGGCGCTGTTGTTGGTCCGATGAAGATTATGGGCAGGGACTTGGTGCAGGCAGCCATCCGGGCCTACCATGTTCTCTGGCCGAATACTTCTAGGACTCCTGATATTGATGAGGTCAAAGTATTGGTGGAAAGATTAATGGCATCTGAGAGGCAGTTAAGTCTTTGGAGGGAATCCGCCGGACGAGCTGGTGCTGATATGGCTCTCACAGTCATTATGTCATGGTATGAGGATATTTCCGTTGATACCCTGATAAATTTGCGCACTGGTTCCCGTTGGGTCAAGGACCCAGACTTTGTCGCTCTCCGGCAAGCTCGTGCCTTCTAGCTTGTTGAGTATGCAGACGTGCATAACTGGAATGAAGGGCCGAGTTTCCTTCCTAACCCGAAAGACGAGGTCGAAGTTGAAGATGCCTCTGATGATAACTCAGCCGAACAGGGCGAACATGAGGGTGACTCGGCTACTTCTGGTGATTCCAATTCGAGCTCGGATGGTAATGGCGACACGCGATCCTCCTCCAAAGGTACTGGGCATTCCACAGCGCAAGCTGACGTTCCTCAATAGCCTCGGGCTTCCCCCGAAGTCGCTCATGGGTCTGTGGAGGGCGAGGCAACTTCGGCCGAAGTACCACCTACCTCGGAGTGCCCAGCTCCTGATCAATTCGTTGCCTCTCCAGTTAAAAAACTCTAAGTCATGTCTTATCCCCGGTATGCCGGGCGTATGATGTGTGTCAAACATTTGTCCGTCCTTTTGTGCGGTATGAACCTCTTTTGCCTGTCGCCGCTGAGGCACATGTGGTTGTAATCTTTATCACTTTGTTTAAACTAATCTTTGTTCATCCGAATCTTTGCTTTGATAGCCTTCAATTTCTTGAATTTGGAGTGTATGTTTGTCTTTGCCCTACCATGGTTCGGCGTTCAATATTGCCTGACTTTGATAAACTTCTTAACTTGACCACTGTGTTTTGGACTGTTAATCTGGGTGTAAATCTCGAAGGTCGTATTTGGGGAGAGTGAAATAGCATCACTCTGGGTGCCGAAGTTTGATACTTACTCTTGTAACACGGGATACCCATATTTAGAAATAATATATGGTAGTCCCCGAGCCACTGCTCAAGGCACCGAGGTTTAATACATAAACCAAACTTAGAAACAACATAGGGCAGTCCCCGAGCCACTACTCTGGGCGCCGGGGTTCGATACATAAACCAAACTTAGAGACAATATAGGGCAGTCCCTAAGTCACTACTCAAGGTGCCGAGGTTTAATACATAACACAAAATCAAAAACAACATATGGCAGTCCCCGAGCCACTGCTCTGGGCGCCGAGGTTCAATACATAGCTGATGCTCCGTCCTGAAGCGTCACTTTACGATGTGTCGTAGATGACTCCTATGAGTAAAATGGGCAAAGTAAAGCTACGTTCCATGGTCTTTTCGATTCTTTGCCGGCTTTGTCTGCCTTGTTCTTTCCTGGTGACTGAGCATCGATTAGGTAATACGCATCATTGTGCAATGCCTTGCTCACGATGAATGGTCCTTCCCATGGGGGCGACAGTTTGTGCATGCCGTCCGTGCGTTGCACCAGCCGGAGAACCAAATCTCCTTCTTTAAACACTCTTGGATTCACCTTCTTGCTGTGATATAGTCGCAAGTCCTGCTGATAGATAGCTGATCTTGATAGCGCCAGCTCTCTGGCTTCTTCTAGCAGATCGACATCATCTTGCCGAGCTACTTCATTTACTTCAACGGTTGTATACTGGGTAACCCTTGGCGAGTCATGTATTATGTCGGCTGGAAGCACAGCTTCTGCCCCATACACTAGAAAAAATGGTGTATAACCTGTTGATCTGTTTGGGGTAGTCCTGGGGCTCCATAGTACTGCTGGTAGTTCCTCAATCCAACATCCTGCCGACCTTTGCAGCGGTTCCACGAGTCGTGGTTTTATTCCGGACAATACTAGTCCATTAGATCTTTCTACTTGCCCATTGGATGCTGGGTGAGCCATAGAGGCGACATCTAGTCTTATGTGCTATTCTTGACAGAATCTAGTGAAGGCTCCTTCTGCAAAGTTTGTACCGTTGTCTGTAATAACACTGTGTGGGTAACCATATCTTAAGATAATATCTTTGAGGAATTTCACTGTTGTGGGCCCATCACACTTCTTTATTGGTTTCACTTCAATCCATTTTGTGAATTTGTCAACCATGACTAAGATGTGGGTCATCCCGCCTCGGGCCGGCTTAAATGGTCCCACCATATCTAAGCACCATACAGAAAATGGCCAAGTAATTGGTATCGTTTTTAATTCAGACGATGGCATATGTATCTTGCTGGCATTTCTCTGGCAACCATTACATTTTTCGACCAGTTCTTTGGCCTCTTTCAACGCTGTTGGCCAATAAAACCCATGCATGAATGCTTTGGCCACTAAAGCTCTGGATGAGGCGTGATGACCGCATTCTCCTTGATGTATATCTAGGAGGATCTCCTGGCTTTCCGCCGAGTTCACACATCTTTGCAACACGCTTGTGACGCTCCTTTTATACAGCTCATTGTTTATGATTGTATAAGCTTTAGCTCTTCTCGCTGTCTGTCTTGCCAATATCTCGTTATTCGGCAAAATCGCATCTTTAATGAAAGAGAATATGGGTTGCGCCCATGTTGGTGTGACTTTTTCTGTTGTAATCGCACTATCTATTTCCATATTTTCTGCCGACATAACTACCTCGGATTTCTCCATATTCATCCTTGCATCAGCCGGCTTCATTTTTGGAAATTCCGGGTTACATTCCTTGTCAATTTCCATCGGCACATTATCTTCTCTTGATTTTGCCGGAATGAAGATGGATTCGGACTCTAGAGATGGTGTTATTGATGGCTTCCTCAGGTGCTCTAGGGCGATACCTTGGGGAATCGACTGTCTGGTTGATCCGAGTTTTGACAATGTGTCTGCGGCGTCGTTTTCTGCCCGAGGTATATGATGAAATTCACATCCATCGAAATATCCACTGAGTTTTTGCACATGAAATCTGTATAAGGCCATATTAGCATCTAATGCATCCCAATTGCCTGAGACGTGCTGTACTACAAGATCTGAGTCTGCATAGCACAAGATTCGGCGTATGCCAGTCTCTTTCGCCACCTTCAATCCATGGACGAGTGCTTCATATTCGGCGACATTGTTTGACGCGGCAAAATGTATTTGCAACACATATCTCAGCTGGTCTCTTTTTGGCGAGGTTAACACTATTCCTGCCCCCAAACCATTTCTTATTTTGGAACCGTCGAAGTGCATCGTCCAATAATTCGGATTTGGTAATGGTGGCTCATATTGTACCTCGGCCCAATCCACGAAGAAGTCGGCCACAACCTGAGATTTGCTTGCATCTCGCCTATCGAATTGCGGAGCATAAGGTGACAATTCAATTGCCCATTTTGCTATTCGGCCACTTGCATCTTTGTTGCTCAATATGTCGGTTATGGGTGCTTCACAAATCACCTTGATGGGGTGCTCTTTGAAGTAATGTTTAAGTTTCTTTGCTGACATGTACACCCCATATGCCATCTTCTGATAATGTGGGTAATTTTGTTTTGAGGCTGATAGTACCTCGCTTAGGTAATACACCGGCCTTTGTACTGATTTATCATCTTCAATTCGTTCCACCACGATCACAGCGCTCACTACTCTGTTCGTGGCCGCTATGTAAAGTAACTTAGGCTCTTTCGACAATGGAGAAGCCAAGACTGGCGCTGTGACCAACATCTTATTCAATTCATGGAACGCATTGTCTGCTTGTGGTGTCCAAATGAACTTATCAGATTTTTTCATCAACTGATAAAGTGGTAGTGCTTTCTCTCCCAGCCGACACACAAATCGGCTGAGCGAGGCTAAGCAACCTGTGAACTTTTGTACGTCATTTAGACATCTTGGCAATTCCATCCTTTCCACTGCTTTTATCTTAGTTGGGTTGGCCTCTATACCTCGGCTAGATACGAGAAAACCGAGCAGTTTTCCCGCAGGCACACCGAATGTGCATTTTTCTGGGTTAAGCTTCATTCGGAACCTTCTCAGGTTCGCGAAAGTCTGCCGGATATCATCCAGTAGCGTTTTGCTTTCTTTGGTTTTGATAACCACATCATCTACATATACTTGTACATTTTTTCCTATCTGGTCATGTAGACATTTTTGCATAGATCTCTGATACGTTGCTCCTGCGTTACGCAGGCCAAATGGCATGGTGCGATAGCAATAAGCCCCGTACGGGGTAATAAACACAGTCTTTATTTGATCGGCCGGATTTAACGGTATCTGGTGAAAACCAGAATACACGTCTACAAATGATAATAGTTCACAACCAGCGGTCGAATCAATGACTTGGTCTATTCTAGGTAAAGGAAAAGGATCTTTTGGACACGCCTTGTTCAGGTTCGTGTAATCGATACACATTCGCCATACAATGGCTACATTTGGATCATCCTTCTTCTTTTCCACTAGCACCGGGTTCGATAGCCAATCCGGATACATCACTTCCATGATGAACCCGGTCACAAGGAGCCGAGCTATTTCATCCCCTATTATTTTTCTCCTGTCTTCAGCGAAGCGGCGGAGAGGTTGCTTCACCGGCCTTGCTCCTGGCCTTACATTCAGAGAGTGCTCAGCCAACTCCCTCGGCACACCTTGCAGATCCTGAGTTGACCATGCAAAGATATCCCGATTCTCACAGAGGAAGTTGGTGAGCTCTCTTTCCTATTTAGCATCTAGGCCGGCACCAATGGTGACGGTGCGCTCTGGGAACTGCTCATCTATCTGGAACTTTTTTGTTTCTTTAGTCGGCTGAAAGGAGACACTTCCATGCGGGTTGGATAATGCCGGCATATTCAGTTGCGCCGACTGGGCGAGGGCCGCTACCTCCTGAATCCTTATTTTTTTCTCTTGCTATTACCAATGACTCGGTCCGATTTGATCCGGCTGAAGCACATTCCATTGACTTCCTGTAATCCCCTGCTACTGTTATCACCCCTTGTGGTCTGGGTAACTTCATTTTCAGGTAAGTTATGTGGAAGCTGCCCATGAATTTGGCCAATGCTGGCCGTCCGAGTAGAGCATGATAGCAACTCTCTAGATCCACCACTTCAAACTCTAAATTTTCTACTCTACGGTTATCTCTTGTTCCGAATAACACATCCACTCGAACCTTTCCAATGGGTTCGCATGAAAGCCCTGGTACTATCCCATGGAATGTGGTCCTCGTGGATTGCAGCATGTTCTGCGATATTCCGAGTTTATGCATTGTATCTTTGTACATGATATTGATACTGCTCCCATTGTCAATGAGTACTTTTGAAAATTTCACATTAATGCTTGGTCCGACAAACGTCGGATCTAGCACGAGTGCATACGATCCCGGACTCGGCATTATTTTGGGGTGATCCTTTATGCTCCAAGTGATTTCTTGATCTGACCAAGGCACATATCTTGGTACTGCCGGCATAACTGCATTTACTTCCATATGCCGGCGATGTACACTTTGCCTGTCTTGCTGTTCTGTTGTGAACACGCAATATGATTGATGATGTTCTCTGTAATCGTTGCGTCCATTACTTCCTGTATTTGTCCTTCCATCCGGACCCTGGTTTATCACTTGATGCACTGTGTCTCTCCGGTCCGAGTTTTCATACCTCGGGGGAGGAGGCGGTAACATCAGTTGTTGTGCATTTGCCCCAGTCAACTATGGCTGATGCTGCTGATGTTCCTGGAGGGGCGTTGCTTGCATGCCTGCGGGGTTACCCATTGGATTTTTCATCCAGGCACACTGGCGGGTTGTATGATTGGCCGGCCTGGCCGGGTTTGACGTGTGAAATTTACACGGCTGATCTAACATAGACTCAAACGTGTACTTCGCCCTCTCCTGCAATTGCTTCTTTTGCTCTGGTGTCCACTGTCTTTTCCCTTCATTCCTTGGTGTCCATTGCTGAGGACCATTCTTTTGCCGCTGATTGTTTCCGTGACTCGGCTGATCTTGCACTACTGCTGCCACCTGAGTTGAACCATATCTATAATCCGGTCTTTCTTCTCTTCTTCTTCCTCTGAAATCATTGTTCCTAGATGACCCGGCCACATCTCTTGCATATTGATCTTGATGTTCCCAATGATCTGCTAACATTATTTCTGGTTGCGTCGGATCTCCCAACGCATAGGAATCCGCTATCCTGATGGTTTCTGCCAAAGTGGTAGGCATATCTCTTTGCAGTCGCTGCCATAATACACTGGCATAGAGGCATCCTTGAGCAAACCAAGCTATTGCCTGTGATTCTATAACTCCCTCACACGAGTTTCTCAGGTTACACCACTGAGTCAAGAATTCTCTGTCTGTCTCATTCGGCCTTTGCTTGCACATGGCTAGCTGCTGCGGCCTGTTTGGCCTCTTGTAAGTACTGGTGAAGTGGCTAACGAACATTTCTTCAAAATCCAACCAACAGTTGATGCTGCCTGCTGGCAGGTTATTCAGCCATACTCTAGCTGGTCCTTCCAACATTTGCGGGACATATCGTACTGCCCATCGTATGTTTCCACCAGCTATTTTTACAGCAGCGGCATAATCGATCAGCCAATCCTGTGGTTTGGTGCTCCCATTATATGTTTTTGTGCCTCTTGCCAGCTGAAAGTTCGACACAGGCGGCTCGCCCATAATCCGAGGTCCGAAGCATTCCGGACCTGGTGGACCCTGTTCTTCTAGCAGTTCGGACCGGTATAGCCGGTCCAGCTTCACTCTAGCGTCAGTTGACGGCAAGTCTCTATACAGAACTCTTTCCTGCATTCCATAGTGGTTATTTCCACCATGAATCGCATATTCCATCTCAGAATAACCACCATTATACCTCTCACTCACCTGATTGTGGCGGACTGGTCTCACTTCTCTTTCCTGCCGAGGTTCATGTCTCGGCTGCGGGTTGGGTGGCAGTTCTCTCCTTCCTTCGACCGGGATATTGTTCTCGTGATTCCCTCTTCCGAGTTCTCCTCTTCCGAGATCTCCATTGCCTCGGCTTCCGCTGCCTTTCTCGGCACGGCCGGGGTTTCTCTCGCCAGTATTACCTCGGCTTCCATTGCCTCTGTTCTCATTTGCTTTTCCGGCTATCGCCGGATCATATGGAACAATTTGCTTATTTCTCTTTCCCGAAGTTACCGCTTTGTCTTTTCGTACATTGTTTCCGGGCGATGATGCTGCTGCCACAGATAAGGCAGGTGCTGCACCAGCCGAGTGAACCATTCGCGAGGCACCTGGCCTTGCCGGGTCTGCCCTGAGCATATCTTCATTCTGCTGGTTCGCAATGCGCACTAGCTCATTTACTCTTTCTTGCTGTTTCTGCCGGGCTTCGCCGGTCAATCCTTCTAACTCTAGCGCAGCGGCATTTGCTGCCCTTAGGTTCTTTGTTGGGGTACTGTACCTCGGCAAGCCTAGAGCAACTGATTCTGCTCTATGAGCATCATGCTCCTTGTTGATATCATCTGTGATGTTTTTTCCTCTTAATCTCAATTTGTCAACCCGCTCGGGGGCGACGTCAAGCTTGTTTGCCCTGGCATATTCTCGCAGGGTCCTGTTTAAGGACACCCGCAAGGCCGACACCTTTTTTGCCTCTACCAGTACTTTCTGCCTGGTCTCTTCTAACTCTGCCTCAGCATTTGCCGGATCAAGTATCGGCGCTATAGGTGTAGTCAGATTATCTATGGTTGCCTGGAGAATGTTTTCTGGTCTTTCCAGAGGTGGCCCTCTTACCCTTGGTGCCTTCGGGGTTATCTCCTGCACCTCGGCCTGGTTGGCCACTGAAGGAATTACCTCGGTGGGTTGTGGAGCTATCTGCCTGGGCGCCACCTGCACACCTGTCGTCGGATCTCTGCTTAATCCGGCGCCCGCTGCTCCCGCCTGCACCCCGGCTGCGACCATCACCTCGACGCTGCTGACAGTGCATGCTCCGCGTGGACTGCTTGCGGCGCTAAGGGGAGGTTCTCCTGCAATAACAACCTGGTGAGGATAAACGTCGGAGATGTCGACACCGACGTAGATCTGGTGCATGCTCAAGTTGATGAAGACACCCTTGCGCGGAGGAGCTCTTCCCTTGAAGCTGCCTGCGTTGTCGCTGACGTAGTCACAGAGATCGAGTCTCCGGACTAAGCCAGAGGCAATGCGCTCGCCAGTGTTGATGAAGTTTCCCGTCCGGATCATGACTCCAGCTAGCACCGCTGCTGGCCCCACGGTGGGCGCCAACTGTCGTGGTGGTGGCACGGCAGATGCCATGGGTAGGCTAAAGTATGGGGCCAATGGATGCTAGAGGGATCTGGGGAGGGAAGATGTAGTTGATTCTACACACAGAAGACTAAGGTAAAGATCTTTATTTCTCCTTCCTTGGGCTACAAGTGCTCCTTGAGCTGTTTACAAGTAGAGAGGAAGAACTTTACCAGCCTAACGGTACTAAATGAGCTGATGCCCTTCTCAGGGTCCAAGCCTCCCCTTATAAAGGAGTGCCCTGGGTTCCTCTAGGGCTGACGTGGCAAGCATATTCGAGGAATATGCTTGTCCCAATATAGTAACTCGGCGGCCTCCTTTCCGTGTCGCCCTTCTAATGACGACAAGGTTCCAGAGGGCCCCTCCTGCGTGCCTCGGGCTTCAGGACTGTCACCTCCGTGACCTCCTTCTGCCCCTCTGTCACTCTGCGCCTTTGTCCTTTGTGCTTGGTTCTGCTCAGATTCTTCCTAGCCTGTGACTAGAGTTTGACTTTAGGCTTCTCCTTCTCCTGCAAGCTTCGTATCATTCGGCCCTGCCTCGCATAACTCGGCTCGTCCTTTACCTGCATTAAGACTACTCGGGCTAACCCAGCCGACTTACACAGTATGTCGGCCGGGTAATGCCTTGCCATTATCATAAGGGTCCTGCTCTTTCATATCTCGGCCGACCTCTACAGGATTCGGCCGACTTAGACTGTAACTCGGAAACTGGACGGGGAACGTCCTTTCGTATTTCCCCGTCTTTACCCTATCCGAGGTCACCTCCCCAACAGAAGATCATCTTCTCTTTCCCATGTTGCTTCTTCTTCGGAATGATGGTTCCATTGAACTTTGCATAATTTGATAGTCTTAGTCTGAGTAACTCTTTCTGCAGTCTCAAGAATCTTGATAGGCTTTTCCTCATAAGCGAGATCACTTTCCAATTGTACCTCCTCCAAAGGTATAGTATCCTTCAAAGAAGTCTCTTCCATTTCTGGATGGCATTTCTTTAGCTGACTCACATGAAACACATTGTGAACAGCAGACAATGATTCTGGCAATTCAATATCATAAGCTACTTCTCCTTTATGACTCAGAATCTTGAATGGTCCAACATATCTTGGGGCCAATTTTCCTTTGACTCCAAATCTCTTCACTCCACGAAGTGGTGACACTCTAAGATAAGCTCTATCACCTACTTCATAGGTGACTTCTCTACGCTTCGGATCTGCGTAGCTCTTTTGTCGGGACTGTGCTATCTTCAATCTGTCCTTAACTAGTTTGACTTTCTCTTGAGCCTCTTTGATCAGTTCTGGTCCGAACAGATTTCTTTCTCCCACACCATTCCATAGCAATGGGGTGGTACACTTTCTCCCATAGAGAAATTCAAATGGTGCCATCTCAATACTGGCTTGATAGCTGTTATTGTAAGAGAATTCTGTGTAAGGCAGACTTTCATCCCAACTGGCTCCATAGTCTAGGGCACATGCCCTCAACATATCTTCAAGAATCTGGTTGGTCCTTTCTGTTTTTCCATCAGTCTGAGGATGAAAAGCAGTGCTGAATTCCAACCTTGTTCCCAATGACTCATGTAACTGCCTCCAAAAATGGGAAGTGAATTGAGTTCCCCTATCAGACACAATACTCTTGGGTACTCCATGCAGACATACAATCCTACTCATGTAGATCTTGGCTAATTTCGCACTTGTATAGGTTGTCTTCACGGGTATGAAATGAGCCACTTTAGTTAGGCGATCCACTACTACCCAAATAGAGTCATATCCTGACCTGGTCCTTGGCAATCCGGTGATGAAATCCATGCCGATCTTGTCCCAGTTCCAATCAGGAATAGGTAGTGGTTGTAGCAATCCTGCTGGTTTCTGATGTTCCTCTTTCACTCTGCTACATACATCACACAAAGCAATATGTTCGGCGATGTCTTTCTTGAGATTATTCCGCCAAAAAATTTCCTTCATATCCATGTACATTTTGGTGTTACCCGGATGAATGGAATATGGTGAGTTATGTGCTTCTTGTAAAATTAGTTTCCGAAGCTTCGGATCTTGTGGAACACAGATACGTTTTCCATACCATAAAGTACCCTGTTCGTCTTCATGGAATCCTTTGGCTTTTCCTATGCCAATCTTTTCCTTGATTTTTTCAATTTCCTCGTCTGTCTTTTGTGCTTCTTTGATTTTGTCCAACAAAGTGGGTTGAACATTCAAAGTCATGAGATGTCCTTCAGGCACAATCTCCAATCTGAGATCTCTAAATTGGGCACACAGATCATCTGGCAACTCTCCCTTAGTAAGGCCATTTACAAAAACCTTACGGCTTAGAGCATCTGCTACGACATTTGCTTTACCGGGGTGGTATTGCAAACTCAAGTCATAGTCCTTGATGAGTTCTAGCCATCTTCTTTGTCTCATGTTGATTTCTTTCTGGGTGAAGATATACTTCAAAATTTTGTGATCTGTGAACACTTCACATCGCTTTCCGAAAAGTTAATGTCTCCATGTTTTGAGTGCATGGACTACAGAGGCTAACTCTAAATCATGAGTTGGGTAATCTACCTCATGAGTTTTGAGTTGTATTGAAGCATAAGCCACAACTTTCCCTTCTTGCATTAGCACTGCACCTAATCCATGATGAGATGCATCATAGTACACTTGGAAATCCTTCTCCAAATCTGGCAGACACAAGACTGGTGCTGTCACTAGTTTCTTCTTCAATTCTTGGAAACTGAGTTCACATCCTTCAGACCAAGCGAATTTATTGTCTTTCTTTAGTAACTCTGTCATTGGTTTAGCTACTTTGGAGAAATTCTCAATAAATCTTCTATAGTATCCTGCCAAGCCAAGGAAACTACGAACCTGTTTTACTGACTTAGGAGATTCCCATTCGGTTACAGCCGACACTTTAGCAGGATCAACTGCTACACCATATCCTGATACAATGTGTCCAAGAAAACCAACTTCATTTAACCAAAATTCACACTTGCTGAACTTGGCATACAGCTTATGCTCTCTAAGCTTCTCAAGTATCAAACGTAAATGTCCTTCATGCTCTTCTTTGCTCTTGGGGTAGATCAAAATGTCATCAATGAAAACGACAACAAACTTGTCGAGGAACTCCATGAACACTTTGTTCATCATATTCATGAAGTATGCTGGTGCATTGGTCAAACCAAATGGCATCACAGTATACTCATACAATCCATACCTAGTGGTGAAAGCTGTCTTAGGTATGTCTTGTTCTCTTATCTTGAGCTGAAAATAACCTGACCGGAGATCAATCTTTGAGAACACGCAGGCTCCTTCTAACTGATCAAACAAGTCATTGATTCTTGGC
This sequence comes from Avena sativa, assembly GCA_916181665.1. Lineage (NCBI taxonomy): Eukaryota > Viridiplantae > Streptophyta > Magnoliopsida > Poales > Poaceae > Avena > Avena sativa. Next base: position 259,171,799 of record OV702284.1, on the reverse strand, counting down.
AAAGGGTACTTGTTCTTGATAGTCACCTCATTGAGTGAACGGTAATCTATGCATAACCTTTGGCTTCTATCTTTCTTTTCCACAAACAAAACTGGTGCTCCCCAGGATGAAGAACTTGGTTGGATAAATCCTTTCTGCAACTGTCCTCCAAGTTGTTTCTTGAGTTATTTCAACTCATCAACTGACATCTTGTATGGTCTCTTTGCTATTGGTCCTGATCCTGGTAGCAAGTCAATAAGAAACTCCACATCTCTATCTGGTGGAATTCTCGGCAATTCTTCCGGAAACACATCCGGATATTCACTCACAATAGGTACACTGTCTATGCTAACCCCCTTAAGAGAATTTAGCTTACCTCCTTTTGATTCAAAGTTAGTCTTGAATCTAATCCTTTTGTTTTCTGGAGTTGTGAGTGTGACACTATGGTTGTCACAATCTAGCACTCCTTTCTGCTTGGTAATCCAGTCCATTCCCAAAATGACATCCAATCCTTGGGAATTTAGGATTATCAGATTAACAGGAAACTTATACTTCCCAAACTCTATGACTAGATCATGACATCCTGAGTTCACTATCATTTCTCCGCCTAGAGAACTTACTTTTATAGGACACCCAATTGTTTCTACCGGTAATTCATTTCTTTCAACAAATTCTCTTGATATGAATGAATGAGATGCACCAGTATCAAAGAGAACAAATGCTGGAACAGAATTGAGTTTGAACTTACCAGCAACAGCATCAGGTTCCTCATAGATTTCCTCCACATTGATGTGGTTCACTTGCCCCTTTTGGAAAGGGTTGGGCTTGTTGGGTCCTTCAACTTTCTTTTCTGGGCATTCATTTGCATAATGCCCCATCTTCTTCCACTTGAAACATTCCACCTGACTAAGATCTTTCTTGACAGGCTGGCTTCCACTACCATTTCCACTTCCATTGTGGTGGCTCTTATATCCACTCTTGTGATTCTTGTACTTGTCATTGTCATGACTACGGTGATGCTTGTTGTCATGATGATGGTTGTGGTTGTGGTGGTTGTTGTACTTTCCATGCTTGTGGGATCCCGAATTTCCACTATCATCATAATGGGAACGTTTGTGAGACGATCCCGAGCTGTGCTTATCAGAGTTGTGCTTTCTCTTCCTGCTTTCAACCTGTTTCATCTTGCTCTCCAAGATGGCAGCCTTGTCACAAAGAGACTGGTAAGTGGGGACATAGGCCACAGATAGCTGCAGGTTCAGTTCATCGTTCAGTCCTTCGAGGAACTTCTCTTTCCTCTTGGCATCAGTGTCAACTTCATCCGGTGCATAATGCGCCAGATTGTTGAACTCCTCAATATATTCAGCCACGCTGCCATGGCGTTGCTTCAAGTTATGAAATTCCTTCTTCTTCAAACTCATCACTCCGGATGAGATGTGAGCAGTACGGAAACCATCTTCAAAGATAGCCCATGTCACATCTGCAATGGGTGTGGTGATCTGGAAGTTATCCCACCAGGTAGCTGTTGGTCCTTCCAACAAGTGTGCCGCGAACCTGACTTTCTCTTCATCAGTATAGCCCACGGTTACCAAATCCTTGTTCACTGAGCGTAGCCAATCATTGGCCACCATGGGATCATTAGTTCCTAAGAACTTTGCTGGCCTCAGTCTTAAGAATCTGGTGAGCATGTCAAAACCCGGTGGATTGTTCTGATTGTTGTTGTTGTTGTTGTTGTTATTGTTGTTGTTGTTGTTCTGATTTTGTATGAATGTGGTCATCATCTGCATCAGTTGCGTCTGAGCTGTCATCATCTGCTGCATCTCAGGGGTGATATTGTTGTTGTTCGGGTTGGGATTGGCATGCCGGGGAGGCATCTGTGGTTTTCAATAAGGATAAGAATGAGATACCCATAGATGCTTAACATGCACAATACAACACATAGACGATCACCAAACAAGCATCAAGATAACATAAGATTCAACAACAAGACAATAAGTTTTTGAAAAGTAAAACACACCAATAGCAAGCCATCCACATGTTGGATGGTCATTGCGACTCAATAATCGAAAGCATGGTAAATAAAAGGTAAATGAGTAGTCATCACTACTCCTCTGCATCAACCTCCTCATCAACAAGTGTAAGACCTGCATTCTCCATAGCGGTCTTGTATTCCTCGACATTGGTGGTCAAGGCCTCTACTTTGGCTTTAAGAGCCCTCTTCTATGAACGAAGTCTCTCAATCACACCCTGTTGATGCTCGAGCTCGAAGTCCTTGGCCTCTAGTTCTGCAGTCATGTCTCAAATCCTCTTGTTCCTATCTTGGACTCTCTTCTCTTGACTCTTGAACTTTCTATCTTGACTCTTAAACTTGGCCTCCATTTCTGTGGCATCCCGCAAAACCACTACTAGAAAATCGCGCTGTTTTGTGCATTGCATTATCATATTCGCATGTCTTGTCTCTGTGCATCATCATGACATCAGCATGCATCTATATGTTTAAAACTATTTTGCTAAAAACCCTATTTTGGTTTTCTATATTAATCCCCTCGTCTTATTTCAAAACAAACCCGGGTCTCCGGATTATCTTGTTTCGTCTGGCAATGGTTTTCGAAAGTCCCGTTTTGAATAATGAAATCATTTAAATTATTTTAGGGAGGCAGCCAGCCAGGCTCGAAAGCCCAGTCGGCCACCTCCAGATAAAAATCTACCTAACCTAAACCCTTTTGCTACCAGATAGCCTATCCAGCCCTCCCCTCCACCTCACCCTCACCAATGCCCTCTCACCACCTCACCTCTCCTCTCTCCACCACCCAATCCCCCCCTGCCACATCAGCCACCCCACTCCCTCTCTCCCCCTGGTCAACCTCCCCAAACCCCACCCACACGGCAAACACACACACGCACCGCGGCGCCCCCGCACCTCCCTGTCTCCACCGGGCCCGCCACCGCCGGCGTCGTCCTCTCCCCCCAACGCCATCGCCTCCTCTCCGCTCCACCGCCTTCTCCCGCCGCCCCTCCGCTCGCCATCTTCCTCTCTGCTCGCCGGAGCCGCGTGCTCCGCTGCCTCGGACATGGCGCCACCGCCCGGCGCCGCCTCCTGCAGCCCGCTCCCGGCCGCCGCCCTCTGCTCCTCGCCCCGAGCCGCCCCGCTTCCTCCTGCTCCCGCGGCCCGGCGGCCTCCGCCCGCCGGCGAGCCACCACCCTCCTCTCCACCCGATGCCGTCGCCCCTCCTACTCCGGCGAGCGCGCCGTCCTCTGCCTCTCTGGCGCGTGGCGTTGCTGCCGTCGACCTCACCCCTGCCGGCGTCGCCCCTCACCGCGCCGACCTCGGCCTCACCCTCCCCGCGCCCCACGGCCCGCCGCGCCCCACGGACCTTGCAGCACCGCCGCCGCCAGGGACAGCGGGCCCCGTCTCCAACCTCCGCCGTGGAGCTCGCCGCCCGGTGCTCGTCCTCGGCCAGCGGCCGTTCGCGCCCGCCTCGCGGTCCCCTGGTGGCTACCCCGTGCGTCGCCAATGCTCGTGCAGGAGTATAGTAACCGCCAAGATCGACACCGACCCGACAGAGACCCGAGCGAGCCCGATGAACCATCGATGACCCTCGAAGAACCACCGACAAGGGTATCAACGCCATGCTCGGCTTCATGGATCCTCATGAACTCCGACGCGGAACCAAGTTCTCTACGAGCAACCAAATCCGGAGCCTTCAAGGTTGTCGGTGGAAACCCAGAGGATCCCCGGACGCCAAGACCGTCGACATGGATACCGAAGGACGCCGAGCGCCAAGTACTTTCCTCGGACGCCAAAACCCGAACCGGAAGGACGCCAAGATCGCTGCAAGGACGACAAGTTCTACTTCCGAACGACAAGACCGGTCGATCCGTGGACCCGACAAGATCGACCGCTTGGAACCAAGATCTCTGGCACGTCACGACAAGTCCTCCGTATTGTATCCGATGGTCGAGACCCCGAAGCCTCGGACCCCGAAGACCGATCCCCGAGACCGAAACCTCGGCACGCCAAGATCTTCTCCTCGGAACGCCATGACCGCCGACAACATGGCCCGACCACCGCGAATGCGCCAAGATCTACCCCGTTACCCGAGAACGATCCCGCCGAGTCCGAACCCGTCGAACCCTGAACCCTGAGCCTGGACCCCGAACCACCCCGGAGCCCAAGTTCGCCGAACCCTAATGTGTGACCGCTTTGCCGAGACCCTATTTTATAAATGATATATCTTGTTGCATATTAATTGCCATACTTGCATGCATATTTGTGTGGTTTGGGGGCCTTATGCCGATTCACCTTATAATTAAATATGGGGCCCATATGCGGGCAAATCTAGTCTCATATCGGCCTCATTTAAATTGATGTAGCGAACCGGTAACTTATCTTGCCCTGTTATTACAACATTTAATTTGCGGGGGTTCTATCTAACTTGAACCGTTTAATTAATTGTCGGGACCCCGGTTCCGCTTAATATGACCTAATTGCACCGCATATCTACCATGCCATGCATCATACCTGCATCATGCCCGATCTTTTGCCGTAGTATTAAATAGTGCATCCGGTGTTTATTCTAGTGTTTTGCTTCTTCGCGGATAAGGTCGTTGAGTTGATGCGAGTGTCGACCTGATCTTCGGTTGAACCTTCGGCAATGTTTTCAGGCGAGCATCTACCCCTTTCTACCTATCTTACTTTTATAGTCTTTATTCCCTCCTGTAGATCTATTGCTATCTGTGTTTCGATGCTCTAGTTTTCGTACCCGTGATATCCCTTGCAGCCATATATTACCTTGGACACATCCTATTACCTGTTGTTTGGTAGATAGTTGGACTTGCGCGTCGTAGTCGCTTACTTCAGTGCTGTTGTGTGTCGCCACGTTCCACAGTTGTTGGAGTATTGCCGCATGTTCATATTGGAGATGAACATGGCTTTATTTATTGCTCACTTTAATTACTGTTTAACAACTAAAATTGAAGTAGGTAAGCAGAGGCACAGGTGGGCAATAGATGTTATTTGGTTGTTAACCGTCCACTTGTGTCCCGTAGGACCCCGAGTGCTTGATACATGTTCCTTGATTTATCGCGCTATCCACATACGGGGAATTATGGGCCCCCTCGAGCCAGAGCATGATTCATTCTTATTTCTTGGGGCCACAAACTAGTTTGAGGTTTTATTTACGATCCTGTACTTATGCCATGCTTTACTGCTTTATTTACGATTGTGCGAGGAGCACACTTTACTGTTTAGGATCGGGACACGATTCCGCGGTGTCGACAAGCTCAGTTTTGGGTTCCCAGTCGTTCACAGCCGTCCACCCAAACCTCGGGTCCGTCTCGGAGTCAGCTAGCTTCGTTGCGGGTGTACTCCAAGGGGTGGCCCCCTGAAATATTTCTGAATCCTGTGATTGCTTTGTCGTGAAAGCCTCGTTGGGTTTTGATTTGGTTTTTCCGAGGTTGATCGTGTGTGTGTTGCTATTGGTGCACCCCGGCCGGGTAAAACTTTCTGAAAGCCGTGTCCGCGGTTATGGACGACTTGGAGCATAGTATCTCGATCATAGACAACTATAACTAAAGTAGTGCTATAAATTTGACTCTATAATGACTAGTAATCAGCTTCACTATAATGGAATGGATAAATAAAACTGCCCACAATTGCTTGGTTGGTTTGTCGCTCGCGACAATTGTATCTGACTAGTAAGTATTGCAACTACAACGGAATGGCTGAATAAAAGTATCAACAACTGCTGGGTTTCGGGTTATCTCATGCTAATTGTATCTGACTAGTAAGTGTTGCCACCATAACGGAATGGTTAACTAAAAGTGCCCACTGCTTATTTTATCAGGACGATTATCTCTACCTGACTAGTAATTGTTGCAACGATAACTGAATAAATAAAACTGCCGACGGTGTGAGTTCCTCGGTTGACTTCCTCGTTTGGTCTCGAGGGGGAAACACCAGGATGGGTTTGTTTGATGGTAGCATCAGGTTGGTTCCGAATAGGTCTTTCTTACCCCTCTCTGATAGCCGCCCGTTGCACCGAGTCTCTATAGGTTGTTTAGTGCATGCTGCCGCTGCCGCTTCAGTCCACCATACCTATGTAGGCGAGGACCGCCAAATTCTAGTCTCGCCGTGCACTGGCCTCAGTACTGACGCTCCTCTTTTTCCTTTGCCCTTTGTCGGCACCCCTTTTGTTTAAGCAGGTTTTGAGATCAACGTCGTTAGCAGGGTTACCCTTCCGGCTTGGCCTGGGCAGGGTTATGGACGCCATTGGTTATCCTTCAGGGCTCTTAGCCCCATTTGCATCTTGTCCGTAGTTGGACGCTCTATCATTTTCAAGGTGATTTGGATCTTTGTTCTGTATATCTGTATTCTTGACTCATGGAGTCGTGTTGTATATATATCTGTTCTGTGGGTCCCATCGAGGACTGTTGTGTAATGTTATTACTTCGTTTTCCACCCGCACGAAAGTGCCTGGTGGGCACCTTTGAATCGTTTCTATGCAGGTTTGGCGGATTTCGCTAAAACTTGCATAGGGTCGATTCTGAGGGTGTTACAATTTCCTTGACTATCTCATCTTGCTCTGCGAAGAGCTTGTCCTTCTCATGAAGCTGCACCTGGAGTTCGTCATTGCTAAGCATGACGTTGGTCCTATCAGTGTCTAGGTGCCTAAGAAGAACCTCTAGGTCCTAGAGGTACAGACGAATCGGCTTTGCCGTCTCTCTAGCGGTATCCTCGAACTCAATAGACTCACCATCCTCATCACGTCTACCAAAGGCGTGGAAGTGAGTACCTCTAACCTCCCGAGAGTGTCTCCCTAACAAGCGTCCAATTAAATCCTGCATGACTACCTCTAGGCCTCTCTCCTTGTCATCATGCATAAGCTTGAAGGTGATGGCCTCCGTGGCTGGCTCAGTCTGGCGTCCTGGCTGAGTAACCTTGAAGCCCCAAAGGTCCTTCCTCTCGAACTTGGTGAGGGGAAGCATCATGATGCTAGGAAGCGGAAGATTGAGCACACTAGTGAGCTCAATAAGACGGGTGCCAAAACAAGTTCCCTTGAACTCTTCAGCCATGCTGATAGTAACATTAGGCATCTATTTTATAAGAGAGAAAAGTTAGAAACAACATCAATAGGTAAACACAAGACAAGGTAGCACAAGCATATCATTTGCAAATCAAACACACTAGTCATGGCATACATAATCCATTACAAGCATCCAAGGTTCAACAAAACTTAGAATTTTTTTGGAATTAAAGTGATAGGTGTGGTGGTCCAACTAACGGAGTACGTTACAACTCTCACTCACTAGACAAAATGGCTTTCAAAGCATCCTTAGTAGCCATCTGCCTATCTTGCTCACAAGATTCCCAAATCAAGTCTATGATGTCTTCTCTTAGTTGTTGGTTGGTGGTTTCCAACTCTTGGGTATGCTTCTTTTCTTCCCTAAGATCATTTTGGGTGTTGAGCGTTCTGCACTTGAGTCTTTCACCAAGCTCTTTGATGGCGTTCCAAGCTGCATCCCTTGCAGAGTCAAAGAATGTGGTGTCCATCACTGAGTTGGTGACCATGCAGAATCCTGATTCTTTGTGGTTGTCTTCCTTATTTTTGTATAAGTGAAGTTGCACCCACCAGTATTCTTCTCCTTCATCCATCACAGGGAAACATTTGTACACAGCTGCACCATGTATTCCCATGGTAACCATAAGGTTCTTGAGGGCCCTTGGAAATTCAGTCTCACACTCTAGGGTCATGGTCATGAGTGGTCCCTTCCTCACAGCTTCGTTGATGGAGTTCATCTACAAATAGAGATGAGAAAGAAGAATTAGAAAAGTTTACGAGAAGAAAAAGACAAGTGTGTAAATGGTTGGAAAAAATTTCCTTAGTGGTTTCTAATCCAATCCTAGGGTCATAATCCTACAGGCAACACGGTGCTCTGATACCATCTGTAAGATCCCTCCTTTATAAAGGAAAAGATCCCTGTGATTGCAATGCTATTCCCTGGATCAATGATAGCATCCACAGTTTAAGATGAAGTACACAGAAACAAAGGTCATTATTACATATCGTTCTAGAGACAAACATAGTCTTTTACAACTCCATGGCCACATGCCTAATACAAGAGTTCAAATAGTAAATAAGATAACTAAGTCTTCATCTTCATGTGCCACAGGAAAGCATGTTGAGTGTAGACTCATAACCCCTAATCACCATCATAATAACCTGCAACATCACAAGTTACAGCCACAGTGGGTCAATACATTGGAATAGTATTGGCAAGTGATACCTTAGAATAATATTGGCATCTAGTTACTATATGCATTTGGCTAAGTGTAGCTTAGGCTTTCTTTGCTCAAAATAGGTTTTGCCTATTAGTTGAAAACACTAAGTTTTTTATTGATAAAACTTTCCCAAGGAACCACCAATAGACATTGGTGAACCTTCACCCTTGTTCAACCACAAGTTTTTAACTTAGAAATTGGGATGAGGAGATTCTTGATAGCTTCCATGTCTTGATGCTCAAGTTGTCCAATACCAGGGACATGGCTAAGTACTTAGATTCTTCCATCTGCAGAGGTTGTGCACTTTCCCCACAAGACTTGATTTTCACCAAGATGGGACCTTTCAGAAGCCTTCCCTTAGACCAAATGGACGCGTTCCAAACCTATCATCCCACTACCACCAACTGTCCAAATGGCTAAGTTATTGCAACCTATATGATCCAGGCAGAGCCCATAATGCCATGTGGCTGCACTAGAAGCTTCTTAACATTTCGCATCTCAAATCCCTTTGTTCCTGGGTGGCTTTCCACAAGTGAGATACACAATGTAAACCATAGAAATGGGCCTTGTGTAACCACTCAACACAAACCATTCTTTCCATTCCACACAGGTGTTTCATTCACTTAGTTGTTTTATTAAGCAAAAACACAAGTCAGAGACTTAGAAATATTTCACATAGCACGAATATATAATCCACCCTTGGTTGCTACTAGCTAGGCTAAGCATGGCAATGGTAAGCATCTTAACTTAGAGAAATCTCTAACAATTCTACAACTACTAGGATTTCCCAAACATAGCATATAGATCAAAATATTCATGCAAGTCTAAACAAAATATTTCTAGTGCCATGTGATGATCTACACATAAAATCTTCACAATCTTCACAATCACTATTTGCACCAAAATCTACACATAAAATAATGGCACCAAAATCACATACAAAATATATACAAGCAAAAATATATGAATGTATGCAAAATGTCATGTGATGATTTCTTACACCAAACAAGACAAGTATATAGTACTGATTCATAAACAAGTCCAAAACATGCCAAATAAACTTTATTTGAACAACAAAACATTTTTCATATAATTACTATACACAAATTATGCCTACAAATGTTTCTGTAAAAACAACCATTTTTATAGAGGCAAAACATTAAACACATTGCATAAACAGAAAGTATTTTCTCTCCTGATTCCAATGATATAAAATTTGTAAAATTTGAACGTGTGGATCAAAAGTTATGAATTTTGCAAGTTTGAACATCTAATAGATCTAAATTCTGTTTTTAAAACAAAGAACTAGCCACGCGGCGCTCTCTGATTGGTTGATATTGATTCACGTGGATCGACTAACATGGACTGTCAGATCTAACTGAACTCGTATGGCTCAGATCGTCACTTACCGCTTCGATGCAGATCTAATCTAGAGCGCTGGATCTAGATCCTACGGCTGCTAAGCAAGGACCAAGGATGGGCGGCGCAGATGGTTGCTGGCGGCGGCGGCGCTACTGGCGGCGAAGGTCCGGCGATTAAAGGAGGGGCTGGGGGATGTGGGGTGGCTTACCAGGATCACAAAATCACGAGGAAGCTCGAGATGTTGCTGGCATGGAGAGGGGCGAGCTGATGTGGCCGTAGGAACTCATCGGAGTTGAGCACAGCGTCGGGTGCACGGTGACAAAGACGTTGGCGACCCTCTAGGTCACCCTAGCATGAACCAGTTGCATTAGGGGGTACGCAAGTCTACGGCGAACACTACTGGATCAAGTAGAATACAAGGGGCGGTCGGATTATACCTCAATTGCTCGTCGGATTCACACGGCGGTTCTGTCACTTGCGGGCGTGAACGGGGACGGCGTGCTGGGTCACAAGAAAGCAAACGGAAGGTATCAGGGAACGCGCAAGAACACACTGGTCATGATTGTTTGAACCAGAGAAAGGGGGGCGGTTGGAGCTCACCGTAATCGGTCGCCGGAGGTCATCGGTGCTGCGGGGGTCTGAGCTCGAATGCACGCAGCCTGGAGGCGGACTGAGCGAGGGAAGTGGGGGAAAATGACCACGGCAGCGAGGGGTTTAATTAGCCAGAAGTGGGGCGAGGATTGCACGCTGAATCAGTGGGATTTAAGCGAGTTTTAATCGCGGCTTCACTGCACGGTGGTAACGGCGGAGTGGTGTCTACGCGCGAGAAATTGGGGAAGACGACGCTGACGTGGAGAGGGCCTAGTGCTCAGTGGTTGCGGGGCTGGTTTGTCGCGGGTGAGAAAAGACAGAGAGAAGAGTGGCCCGAGTGTGCTGCTTTGCCTGTTGGGCTAAAAGGCTGGCGCCAGGCCCAGTTGGGTTTTCAAAATCCTTTTCTTTTTGTAGAATGAATTTCAGGAATCTTTTTCAAATGAAATCAAGTGCATTTGAATTTCAAACATTTTCTGGATTTTTGTAAAGTGTGAACTCCATAATATTGGACATAAAACCTTGTTGTCTCATTAAACTTGCTTGGTCTTTTTGAAAAATCAAAATAAACAGTGCCTTAGCACTTGATTTGAATAGGTTTTGAAAATGGTTTAAAACCATATTTGTTTTGTAAATTTTTGTCCAAGCCTTGCTCACAACCAAACCAATCCTATGAACTCACAACAATGGTTTTAAAACAAATATTCCCTCACTAGAGAGTGGCATTGAATTAATGTTTTGCTCACATAAAATGATAGCACCCAGTGCTTCTGTTTTCTTGAAATGAGATTGAAATTGATCCCTAAATGATATGCATGCATGAATGATATGCAATCTTTGAAACATGATTTTAGGGATGTTACAATGACCCTAAGTTGGATTAGACTAAGGAAACCACTAGGAAAAAATGCAACTCTTTGCAAATTGCACACTTGTCTTTTTCTGCTTGTAAACCTCTTCTAATCTCCTTTCTCATCTCTATTTGTAGATGGCCACCATCAACGAATCCATCAAGAAGGGACCACTCATGACCATGACTTTAGAATGTGAGACGGAGTTTCCCAAAGCACTCAAAAACCTTATGGTTAGCTTGGGGATACATGGTGAGGCCGTGTACAAGGGATTCCCGGTGATGGATGAAGGAGAGGAGTATTGGTAGGTGCAACTACACTTGTACAAAAACAAGGGATACAACCAAAGAGTCGGGATTATGCATGGTCACCAACTCAGAAATGTATATGTCATTCTTTGACTCTGCAAGAAATGCATTTGGAATGCTATCAAGGATCTTGGTGAAAGACTCAAGTGTAGAATGCTCAACACCCAAAATGACCTTAGTGAGGAGAAGATGCATACCCAAGACTTAGAGACCGCCATAAAACGTCTAAGGGAAGATATCATAGATTTAGCGTATGAGTGAGAATTGAGACGTATTCCAAATAGTTGGACCACCACACTTGTCGTTTTTCTCGCAAAAATTTGTCTAAGTTATGTTTGAACATCAATGCTTGTGATAGAATCTTTGTATGCCATGACTTGTATGTTTTATTGATGAATGTATGTTTTGGCTTTGTTTCACTATCTTGTGTTTTTATCTCTACTTGAATTGTTACTAATTTTTCTCTATCTTATGCAATAGATGCCTAGCCTTGTTATTAGCACTGCCGAGGAGTTCAAGGGAAATCGTTTTTGTTCTCGTCTTGTGGAGCTCACTAGTGTGCTCAACCTCCCACTCCCTAGTATTAAGGCACTTCAGCTCACCAAGTTCAAGAGGAAGGATCTTTGGGGCTTTAGAGTCTCACAGCCTGGACGCCAGACGGATCCACCCACGGAGGAGATTACCTTCAAGCTGATGCATGATGACAAGGAGAAGGGACTTGACGTGGTCATGCAGGAGCTACTCGGATGCCTCTGCGGACGACACTCCACCGAGCTTAGGGGCCTCTACTTCCACCCGTTCGGGAGACATGACGAGCAGGGTGAGGCTGTAGTGTATGATTATGCTACTAGAGAGACAATTGAGCCTGTACGTCTCTACCTCCAGGACCAAGAGAGTCTCGTTAGACACCTCGACACAGATAGGACCAACGTCATGCTTAGCAATAATGAGCTTCAGGTTCAGTTGAGGGAGAAGGACAAGCTCTTCGCGGAGCGGGACGATATCGTCAAGGAGATGGAGGCCAGATTCGAGAGCCAGGACAAGAAGTTCAAGAATCAAGAGAAGAGAGTGCAGGAGAGAAACAAGAATATCAAGGACAAGAGAGCCGAGATAGAGGCCAAGGACTTTGAGCTAGAGACCAAGCAGGGAGTGATAGAGAGGCTGCGCTCGCAGAAGAGAACCCTTCATGCGAAGGTCGAGGCTTTGACCACCAGCGTGGAGGAGTACAAGACAGCCCTGGAGACAGCCGGACTTACTCTTGTGGACGTGGAGGTCGACATGGAGGAGTAGATATGATTACTCGGATACCTATTTATCTATCATCCTTTGATTTATCGAGTCACAATGATCATCCAACATGTGGATGGCTTGCTAGTGTGTTTACTTTTCCAAAACTTGGTGTTTATGTTGTTCAAACTCTAAGTTTATCTTGTGCTTGATTATTTTGTGATTGTTTCTATCTGATGTATTGTGCATGTTAGCATCTATGGGTTATACCTCACTACTTATCCTTATTGAAACCACAGATGCCTCCCCGTCGTGCCAATCCCAACCAAAACAACAACAATAACGTCAATCCCGAGATGCAGCAGCTGATGACAGCTCAGACTCAACTGATGCAGATGATGACCCAGTTCATGGCAAATAAAAATCAGAACCAGAACAACAACAATAACAACAACTACCAAAACAACCCGTCAGCCTTTGACATGCTTACAAGGTTTTTGAGGTTGAGGCCAGCCAAGTTCTCGGGAACCACTGATCCAATGGTAGCCAATGATTGGTTACGCTCTATGAACAAAGACTTAGTCACTGTTGGCTGCACCAATGAGGAAAAGGTCAGGTTTGCAGCACATCTGCTTGAAGGACCAGCAGCAACATGGTGGGACAACTTCCAAATCACCACTCCCCTTGAAGATGTGACTTGGGCTATATTTGAAGATGGTTTCTGCACTGCCTACATCTCATTAGGGGTGATGAATTTGAAGAAGGAGTTCCACAATCTAAAACAGCGTCACTGTAGTGTGGCAGAATACATTGAGGAGTTCAACAATCTGGCGCGCTATGCACCGGATGAGGTTGATACTAATGCCAAGAGGAAGGAGAAATTCCTTGAGGGACTGAATGATGATATGAACCTGCAGCTATCTGTTGCATATGTCCCAACATATCAATCATTGTGTGACAAGGCCACCATCTTGGAAAGCAAGATGAAGCAGGTTTAGAACAGGAATAGGAAGCATCACTTGACAAGCACAGCTCAGGATCGTCTCACAAGCGTTCCCATGGTGATGATAGTGGAGGTTCTGGGTCCCACAAGCATGGGAAGTATAACAACCACCACAACAGTAACCGTCACCATGAAAACAAGAACCACCACAGCCATGACAATGATAGATATAAGAATCACAAGAGTGGACACAAGAGCCACCACAGTGGGAATGGCAATGGAAGTCAGCCTGCAAAAAGAGACATCAGTTAGGTTGAGTGCTTCAAATGCAAGAAAACTGGGAACTATGCAAATGAATGCCCAGAAAATTAAGTTGACGGTGCCAACAAGACCAACCCTTTTCAGAAGGGACAAGTGAACCACATCAGTGTGGAAGAAATCTATGACGAATCTGATGCTGTGGCTGGTAAGTTCAAGCTTAATTCTTTCCAGCACTTGTTCTTTTTGATACCGGCGCATCGCATTCATTCATATCAAGAGAATTTGTTGATAAAAATGGACTTCCAACTGAAACTATTGGGTGTCCTATTAAAGTAAGCTCTCCTGGTGGAGAGATGATAGTGAATTTTGGATGTCATGATCTAGTGATAGAATTTGGAAAGTATAAATTTCCAGTTAGTCTGATAATCCTAGACTCCCAAGGATTGTATGTAATTTTCGGCATGGATTAGATGACTAAGTATGAAGGAGTAATAGATTGTGCCAATCGTACTGTTACACTCACAACCCCAGATAAGAAACGGATTATGTTCAAGTCTAACTTTGAATATAAAGGTAGTAAGCTAAATTCTCTTAACGGGGTTAGCATAGATGGTGTACCAGTTGTGAAGAAATATCCGGATGTGTTTCCGGAGGAATTACCAGGAATGCCACCAGATAGAGATGTGGAGTTTTTGATTGACTTACTGACAGGATCTGGACCAATAGCAAAGAGACCCTACAAGATGTCAGTTGATGAGTAAAAAGAGCTCAAGAAACGACTTGGAGAACAGTTGCAGAAAGGATTTATTCAACCAAGTTATTGGTCTTGGGGTGCACCAGTTCTGTTTGTTGAGAAGAAGGATATAAGTCAAAGGTTATGCATAGATTATCGTTCACTCAATGAAGTGACTATAAAGAACAAGTACCCTTTGCCTAGAATCAATGATCTATTTGATCAGCTAGAAGGAGCCCGTGTGTTCTCAAAGATTGATCTCCGATCAGGCTACTTTTAGCTAAAGGTTAGAGAGCAAGACATAACTAAGACTGCTTTTACCACCAGGTATGGATTGTATGAATATACCGTGATGCCATTTGGATTAACAAATGCACCAGCTTATTTCATGAACATGATGAACAAAGTCTTCATGGAGTTTCTTGACAAGTTTGTTGTCGTATTCATCGATGACATATTGATCTATTCCAAGAGCAAAGAAGAACACGAAGAACATTTGCGTTTGATACTTGAGAAACTCAGGGAGCACAAGTTGTATGCCAAGTTTAGTAAGTGTGAATTTTGGTTGAATGAAGTTGGATTTCTCGGACATATTGTGTCGGGAGATGGTATAGTTGTCGATCCCGCAAAGGTGTCAGCTGTAACTGAGTGGGAATCTCCCAAGATAGTTAAAGAAGTTCGCAGTTTCCTAGGCTTGGCAAGATACTATAGAAGGTTCATTGAGAATTTCTCAAAGGTAGCTAAGCCAATGACGAAGTTACTTAAGAAAGATAATAAGTTTGATTGGACTGAAGGATGTGAAATCAGTTTCCAAGAATTGAAGAAGAGACTAGTATCAGCACCAGTCTTATGTCTGCCAGATTTGGAGAAGGATTTCCAAGTATATTGTGATGCATCTCACCAAGGATTAGGTGGAGTTTTGATGCAAGAAGGGAAAGTTGTGGCTTATGCCTCGAGACAACTCAAAACTCATGAAGTGAATTATCCTACTCATGACTTAAAGTTAGCCTCTGTTGTCCATGCACTCAAAACATGGAGACATTACCTTTTGGGAAAACGATGGGAAGTGTTCATGGATCACAAAAGTTTGAAATATATTTTCACTCACAAGGAACTCAATATGAGACAAAGAAGATGGCTAGAGCTCATCAAGGACTATGACTTGAGTTTGCAATACCATCCCGGTAAAGCAAATGTTGTAGCGGATGCTTTAAGCCGTAAGGTTTATGTGAATGGCCTTACTAAAGGAGAATTGCCAGATGATCTATGTGCCCAATTCAAAGATCTCAGATTAGAGATAGTGCCTGAAGGATACCTCATGTCATTGGATGTTCAACCAACATTGTTGGACAAGATCAAAGAAGCCCAAAAGTTGGACAAGGAAATAGAGGAGATTAAGAGTAAAATTAGTAAAGGAAAGGATAAAGGATTCCACGAAGATGAATAAGGTACTTTGTGGTATGGAAAGCAAATCTGCATTCTGCAAGATCCGGAACTTTGGAAATTGATTCTGCAAGAAGCACATAATTCACCATATTCTATTCATCCAGGTAACACTAAAATGTACATGGATGTGAAGAAAAGATTTTGGTGGAACAATCTCAAGAAAGATATTGCAGAACATATTGCATTGTGTGATGTGTGTAGTCGAGTAAAAGCGGAACATCAGAAACCAGCAGGGTTATTGCAACAACTACCTATTCCTAATTGGAAGTGGGATAAGATTGGAATGGACTTTATCACTAGATTGCCAAGGACCAGATCTAGATATGATTATATTTGGGTTGTTGTAGATCGCCTAACTAAAGTGGCTCATTTCATACCCGTGAAGACTACCTATACAAGTGCTAAGTTAGCCAAGATCTATATGAACAGGATTGTATGTCTACATGGAGTACCTAAGAGTATTGTGTTTGATAGAGGAACTCAGTTCACTTTGCACTTTTGGCGACAACTGCATGAATCATTGGGAACAAGATTAAAGTTCAACACAACTTTTCACCCCTAGACTGATGGACAGACAGAAACAACCAATCAAATTTTGGAGGATATGTTGAGGGCATGTGCCCTAGACTATGGTGCTAGTTGGGATGAAAGTCTGCCTTATGCAGAATTCTCTTACAATAATAGCTATCAAGCAAGCATTGAGATGGCACCGTTTGAATTTATTTATGGAAGGAAGTGTACTACGCCATTGCTATGGAGTGGTGTAGGAGAAAGAAATTTGTTCAGACCAGAACTGATCAAGGAAGCTGGAGAGAAAGTTAAATTGGTAAAGGACAGATTGAAGATAGACTAGTCCCGACAATAGAGTTATGCAGATCCAAAGCATAGAGAAGTCACCTATGAGTTAGGTGATAGAGTTTATCTTAGAGTCTCACCACTTCGTGGTGTGAAGAGATTTGGAGTCAAAGGAAAATTGGCACCAAGGTATGTTGGACCATTCAAGATTTTGAGCCGAAAAGTAGAAGTGGCTTATGATATTGAATTACCCGAATCACTGTCAGCAGTTCAAAATGTGTTTCATGTGAGTCAGTTGAAGAAGTGTCATCCAGAGATGGAAGAAACTTCATTGAAGGACACTATACCTTTAGAAGAAGTACAGTTGGAGAGTGATCTCACTTATGAAGAGAAGTCTATCAAAATTCTTGAGACTATAGAAAGAGTTATTCGTACTAAGACTATCAAATTCTGCAAAGTATAGTGGAATCATCATACCGAAGAAGAAGCAACTTGGGAAAGAGAAGATGATCTTTGGAAAGATCACCCTCACCTATTTGCTAGCCAATCCGAATCTCGAGGGCGAGATTCATCTTAAGGGGGTTAGATTTGTAACATCCCAAAATTCATGAATTGTAAAAGCATGCATTGCATTCATATCATCATAGCATATAGAGCTTGCACAAAAAATTTCAAAGTTTGAAACATAAAACCATATTTATGCCCATTTTATTAATCATATGATGCATGGTTTTATTTTTATTTTTCAAAGGACCAAAGTGATTTTGAGTGGACAAGTGTGTTTGTCATACTTTTGAGTGCAAGTTTCATAGTGCAAAAATCCAAAAAAGATTTGAATTCAAACAAGTTTGAAAAGGGTTTCAAATTCATTCCTGAAAATCAAAACAGAAAAATAAAAGGACAAAGAAAAAATAAAATAGGGCGCCACCTATTCAGCCCAGCGTCAGAACCAGCCCAAAAGCCCACCCGGGCCATTCCCCCTCTGCTCTCTCTCTCTCTCTCTCTCTCTCTCTCTCACACACACACACACACACACACACACACACACGCAAACCCTACCCCGCACCCGCTGACCAGTGGCCCAAACGCCACGTCGTCATCGTCTTCCCCCAAATCTCGCGCGATGACCACGCCGTCGCCGCCCGTTACCTCGTCGATTCAATTCGGATCAATTCCATTGATTCTGGCAGTAATCGTCGCCCCCGATGCCTCCTACTTAGCCCCCACCTCGCCACGGTCGTTTCCCCTCAAACCACATCGCCAGAGCGCCCCCAGGCTACCAGCATTTGAGCACGCACCACCGCTGCCCGATGAACTCCGGCGATCAATCCCGGTGAGCCCTGTCCACCCCTCTCCCTCTGGTTGACGCTATCTTGCTCGCCGTCCTCTTGTGCTCCTTCTGATGTTCGTCGTTTACTTTACTATGCCCCAGAATGTCGCCCCTATCGAGCACCATGAGCATTCGACGTCGTCCACAACTCCGACGACTAATTCCATCCAGGTTCGCACGCCCCTTGGCCTCTAATTCAAACCAACTTGTGCGCCTTGTTCTTGTGGACACACTGATTCCTTTGGTTTGCACTAGGGTGACCCAGGTCGTCGCCTCCTTCGCCGTTCGCAAAACCCGACGCTTCCCGCAACTCCGACGAGCTTTCACGGCCACTATTGCCCGCCCCTATCCAAACCAAGGCCATGTTGAGCATCCTCGCAATTGTGCGACGCTGGTAAGCTACTGCACCACCCCTAGCCCCCTCTAGATTTGTCGGAGCACCACCGGTAGTGCCGTAGTCGATGTAGTAGCCACACGCGCCGCCCATCCTTGGTCGCCTGAGCTAGGGCCGTAGGATCTAGATCTGACGTCGTAGCTAGAATCACTTAACGAACCGGTATCGCCAGATCTAGGCCACAGGATCTGACTTAGATCTAACAGTCCACGCGCATGATTTGCGTGAAGCGGTATGGGCCAATCAGACACGGCCATGTGTCTGTGTTTTGTTTTAAAATTTGTTCTTGAATCTATTAGAGATTTAAACTTGTAAAATTTATAACTTTAGTTCTGTTTGGCCAAATTTTGCAAATAATATATCAATAGATTCAGAAAATTGAGCCCTACATTACTATGGGCTTGAATTATAGGATTATTTGTAGAACTAATTATAGGATTATTTTGACTATATAAAATGTTTTAAAAATTATTTTAGTCAAACTTGTTTTATTTGAACCTTAGAAAGATTACTTTGTGTTCAGTACTGTTTGGTATCACTTGCCAATACAATTCTAAAAGTATAGATGTTAGATACCACTATTCTACTATGGTATCACTTGCCAATACAATTCTAAAATTATTGACCCACTATGGCTGTAACTTATGATATTGCAGGTTACTCTGATGGAGATTACGGTTATGAGTCTACACTCAACATGCTTGCCTATGGCACATAAAGATGAAGACTTATAGTTATTTACTTTATGTTATGAACTCTTATACTAGCCTTTGGCTATTGAGTTATAAAGACTATGTTTATCTCTGGAATGACGATGTAATAAAGACCTTTGTATCTGTGTACTTCATCTTAAACTGTGGATGCTAGCATTTAATCCATGGATTAGCATTGCAATCACAGGCGCCTTTACGTTTAAAAGGTGGGGTCTTACACATCATTGTTGAGAAGAAATGACAAAGAATTTAAAACAACATTAATGTGATGACTCATAAAATAAACGGTGGTCAAAATTAATTTTAGATCCTAAATTTTATCAATTTAAACATCAACTTCAAACATTAAAGAATTACATCGATAATTATTAAATTGATAAACAACATGCAACATATTGAAAATTCTAAATAAAAAATCTCGTTGGTTCGATTTTATTCAGAATATTAACATGTTTGTGAACATATTTTAAGAAATTATATTTTGTGTACATAACACAGTGCATAAAACATATAACATAAATACATTAACATAAAAATAGAAAAAAAATGCACTTGAAAAGAAAAAACACAAAAAACAGAAAACGTCTGAAGCCCACTGAAAGTACTGGGCCGACCCAACTCAGGATGCAGCCCAGCCTCAGAAAACATCCCATTAATGGATGAGTCCCGTTATCCTATCCTCCTCGCTCTTGGCCGTTGGATCCATCCAACGGATGTCATCGAGCTGAGATAGGGAAAAATGGCACCCTGGCCAGAACCCTAGCCTCATTTCTTTTTCTCCCTCCTGACTCCTCCACTCTTGCGAGATACACAGACGGCGGTGGCCGGCACGCCCTAGCCTCCCCTTTGCTCATGCCAGCGCAGTGGCGGTACTCGCCAGAAGAGCATGCGCTAGACGAAGTCCCACATTCTTCTTCGTCAAGAAGGGTTATCGACACTGTTTTGTGCGGTGCGGCGAGGTAGGTTATGCCGGTGACCTGTAGCCCCTTTCGGATGAGGTGAGCACGGCCTCGTTCTTTTTGCGCGCTCTGGTGGGGGCGCCATCACACACACGACAAGCGGCACGGCGTTCAGGTGACACGGGTGTGTGTCATGGCGGCTGGGCGACGCGGGCATGCGACCCTACCACGGCCGCACGGGGCAGCGGCTTGGCTCCGCGACATGGCACAGTGGCACGCCTTCTTTAGCATGTCTTCTTCAATGGATTCGAGGGCATTTCCGTGCTTACTGAGCACGTCCTTCCGCACGTCACTTCTGGCGAGAGAGAAGACGGCGGTGTGGCTTTGTCGCCCTCGCACAACAGTGGCTACTGCACGGGCCTCGAGGGGAGAGGCGACCAAGCGGCCATTGGTAAGTGCCCAATTCGTGAGTGCGCCTGATGACTGCAAGTGCACAGATCTTTATCTTAGTTCAGTCACATACTAGGGTTTCTCCATCTCCCCAAGAACAAAGGAAACTACTCACACATGAAGGCAATCAGCATCATGGATAGAATATGGATGAAGTATGATGATACAATTGAGGACAAGTGCAAATCCAAGATTCAATCTAGAATTACAACAAGTAGCAAAGGGGATAGGTGATGGAGACGTTGTTGATGAAAATGACGATGTAGATTGATGTGGGGGCCTTCAAGATCCTAGTCCCTTTTCCTCTTGTGTGATGGTGATGGTGTAGATCTGATTGGAGGCAGCTATGGCGGTGGCACGGTGGCAGGGCTCCGTCATGGTGGAGAATATGGATTGGTGCCTCTGTCTTGGCACCCCTCACCTTTATATAGGCCTTAGAAGTGCCCTAGGTCGCCCCCAATACCGTCATATGGCTTAGGGAAGGTTCTGGAGCAGTCCAGGGTCGAAAACAAGTCGTTTCCGATGTTTTTCGCAACTATACGACTAGAATTTTTGCTCCCACCATATAGTTGGTCGTTAAACCTTCGGGCTCCTTAGTATTTTGGTCGCCATTTATTCATACGAACTCCGTTTTGGGTGTTCTTGGGCTCATTGGATTTGTATCGACAAGGGATACAACCCCGTGGTCTTGGATCTTCATTTTGAGAAAGTGGAAAAATTCACATTTCCAACCTCTCAAATGGCTAAGTCTGGTCCCTATAGCTCCTCCATACTATGCTCTCTTTGTTTCTTTTGCCTTTGTTTTATCCATAATCATCATCAACACCTACACAGATGTCAAATACAAGGAAGAGGGATAAAATTCTACCTAAACTACTAAATGTGTAAAGCTCATATTAAAATGAATGAAAACAGAAACCATGCATATTTGGCATAACTGTAGCTAGATAAAACATGAGATGGGTGGTTGATATGTATAAAATACTTCTATAAAAGTGTACATAAATTCCACTCATCAACCTCCCCAAGCTTAGACTCTGCTTGTCTCGAGCAGTAACTGTTAATAAATAATATGAGGGGAATTTTGCTTGTCATTGAAACTTCAGCATGCCTTGCATCCTTATTTTTCTTGCAAGCTCAAAGAGAATAAACATGTAATCACACAAGGAAATACAAGCTCAGTTATAAAGAAAACTAAAGATTCATCAGAACTTATATGCTCCATGTCAACAGTTAATCTAACTTGCAAACAAACTTGTGATCCTCCTATTGCACCTTTTATATAACTTTTCATATCTTTATTTTTATGAGACAAAACTTAGTCACAAATAGATGTTAATCATAAATAGCAATAAAGTTTATCAATTCTACCCAATCATGTCATCTAGTTATGGCTCTCAAGTACAAACATCAGTTATTGAAACTTTTAGAAAGTTTATCTCATAGTAACGAGATTTATGCCAAAAGGAAATGCGAGAACATGTCAAAAGAAGCATAGCATTAGAGTGTCTCATTTGGTCATCCACATAAATGAATCATGGCTATAAAACACTCATTTCTATTCTTTGTCTTTCTAAAACTTTAGTTCATCAGTAATGAGATCATGCCAAAACTTAGTGTGTTTAATCAGACTATGTAGGCTAAAAATGGATACTCGTGACCATTACCAAGGTTTACCTTTTTGGTATAATGATTTCTCATAACGGTCAGAGGGGTATTCCCTATTTTTCTTCGAACGTAGGCCCATGAGAAAGCCAAAACTCTTACCCATCATAACATTGTTGTTATAGATGTTTAATCAACTCATAGCCAAAATCTAAGATTTCTCTCTTGGTAGATCATTTATAGGCCAGCGGAGTCGTTGGCCCTCCATGGAGTGTGACAGTGGTGCAGACACGCATAAAGCAATATCATACTTTAATCAACAGGTCAAGATTTGGCATGCATCTCAATTACCGCTAAACATTAGTTTGTTCAAACAAATCCTTTCAAAGAGTACTATCAAGTCGATCATCACATCTATGGTGTTGAGTATCTTTAAGGCTAAACTCTTAAGACAATTAAACAACACCTTATTTAGCATATAACTCAAAACTTTGAAATATCATTTCCAATTGATAACTCCTTCGTAAGATGTAAGGTTCCCAACCTTTAATAAGGTAGAGATCCCTGTGTTTACAATGCTAGTCCCTGGATCAATAGCTAGCATCCACAGTTAAGATGTAATATCAAGAAACAAAGGTCATAATACAACTTTATAACCAGGAATAACATAATTTATTACATCTTACATAGCTCATTTGGCTATTACATTACATTGCAGCAGAATATCTATAAGCATGGGGTCCTACATCTTCAAGGTGCCACAGGCAGACATGTTGGTTGTAGACTTGTAATCCTAATCATTACACTTCACTAAAACAAACAAACCTGCAACATAACAAGTTACAGCCACAAGGGTCAATACATTTGAATTGTATTGGCAAGTGATACTATGGTAGTATAGTGGAGTCTATCATCTATATGCATTTGGCAAAGTGGAGTTGAGGCTTGCATTGCTCAAAATAGATTTTTCCTTATCATTTGAAAACACTAAGTTTTTGTTTGGCAAAAATCACCCAAGGCATCTACCAATCAAAGATTGAAGATCCTTTAACCCTTGTTCAACCACAAGTTTTTAACTTAGAAATTTGGATGATGAGATTCTTGATAGCTTGTCACATCCCAAAATTCTCCTAATTTTTGGAATGTGAAATAAATAAATAAGTTTGTTTGATTGTTTGACTATGTTGAAAATTCTCAAAGAGAAGAAACTTTTTGAATAGAAAATCCTCTCAACCATGAATTCAAAATCTTATATTCTTTTGTTAAGACCTAAGTAGCCATATAGGCAAAAGGGCATGGATTGATTATGGATTTTAGAATTGGTGTGCAAGATTTCAAAATGAAAATCATGAAGCATTCATAAGCATTTCATCCATGCAAAGTTCTCACAAACTGAATCCAAATCCTGGTATCTAAAATCCTATAGTTGATTTCCCAAATGTTCCTAAAGGAAATTAAATTGACTTTATAAAACCAACTATTGCTAAGACAACGATTATTGCTAAATCATAGCCTAAAGAGATCCAATTAATACTACAAAATTTTAGAAACAAAATTGAGCTCATTTGGAGCTAGTATGAAAAAGTTATGGAATAAATACAAACACATAAAGATATAAATAAAATGTGATATACAAGGATTTATAAACCCACTACTTCCAAACTAGTAAAAAGATTACAAATTTGATTCTATAATGACCTATTCGATTTAAGAAAAATTTAGAAACAAGAATCATGTCATTTGGAGTTCGTATGCAAAAGATATGAGGGAAACAAGTAAAAAAAACGGGCCGGCCGAGCCAGCCGGCGGCCCAGCAAGGGACCGACCGGACCAGGCCACGCGCGCGCGTACGGGATCGATCGGGTTGCTCCAAAAACCGTGCGAAAATATGTTTTTCTAGACCTATCTCTACTCAAACTCTTATAACTTTTTATCTACAACTCCGAATCGACTTCCATTTGTTTCTACTTGTTCCCTACTCCAAGGCCTATCTCTACACCATCCTAAATCTCCATATAAACTCGTGGAGCCACGGCTGTACGAGTTTCTATTCTCGAAATCTCGAATCTACATATTCCCGAATCTTATTTCGCTTTTTAACCCATCTAGACTTCGTCGTTTGCCTTCGGTTAAAAAACGAAAGTTGTAGGAATCATCGAAATCTTTCAATCCCGACAAACCTCACCTCTTTTCATCCACCACAGCCGGAGAATTTCGTATCGCAATATTTCAGATCTTACGGTGTAAATCCAAGATCTACTCGCGCTCGTTTCTTCAAATCCAAATTCCTTTGGTGAGAAGGTAGGAATAATGATTCCCCACAACTTTCATGTTCTGAGTTTTTCAATTTGACCTACGGATTTGTCTCTCTAACACAGATCTATTTCTTGTCTATTCTGAGCCAAAATCGGGTCAATCTCTTCTTCTAGCCACCGGATCCTATCCAGACGGTCGAGATCCAATCAAACCGGTGCGTGCCATGTCGTCATCCCGGTCATCTTCCTCATCAACGCCACGTCAACGTAAGGTCAACATCTAGTCCCAGTCAGCATGCAAAGTCAACATGTCCAGTCAGCGGAATATTCCCTGAAATATTCCGTTCGAATTTAAAATTGCACATTATAGATCTAACTTGTAAAATTCATTAGAAATTCATACCACGTCCAAAAATTGCGTATAATATATAAAATTGAAGATAATTTCACGTAGAATCATCTTATCAGAATAGATCCAACTTTTACTGTACGTGGTTACTGCAGTAATTTAATTAGTTTTAATGGTCTTTTAGGTTAATAAATTCATAAGAAATTATCTGTAACTCCGAAAAATATGAATAATATATCAAATTGAAGCTACTATAATGTACTTTAATAATATCTGGTTGGATCTAGCCTTTGCGGAATATTTACCCCGTAGCAATTTAATTAGTTTTAATGGCTTTAGAAATCATTAAATTCGTAGAAAATTATTTGCATATCACAAAATATAAATAATATACCGATAGAAAGATGGTTCCATGTAGATCATCAATCTGCAAATGGTTCAGTAAAATACTATAAGGTTTCGCAGCAATTAAATAAATGGTTTAATGGCTTATTTAGAGTAATAAATTCATAAGAAAATAAATACTATTCAGAAAATTACAAATAATATGTCCCTGAAATCACAATTCCGTGGAGATTACAGATATAATTTTAGTTTGATTTTTAGGCAACAGAAACTGTATGAATCATTTAAAACCCATTAAACACTATTTAAATCATACAAAAAGATCTATAACTCCGATTAGGGTGAATCCAACGCCTATTGGTTCGTATTAACGTCCTCTATCCAGTAAACCCAAGAAACAAATTTAATTCTACAGTTAGAACAGGCGTTACAATAGAACTATCAAAACCCTTATATTGGCAAGTAATTATTAATAACAAGTACCCTATTGCATTAAATGAACTCATACATGCATCATATGATATATTAATATTCATAAAACTAATTATAACCATTGTCTAATGTTAAATCATCATGCATGTTTTCGATCATCCTTGTTGTGTTTGCTGTGTTTGCAATTGTTTTGATTGGAACTACCTTGTCCTCGTATTAGATTGTTCGGAGAGTGCGATTGCTGCGGAGAAATACAATCAACACCCATATTATCAACATAAGGCAAGTTACACCACTTGTTCATAATTTTGTCCCAGTTTTGATTCTATGCATGTGATCTTCAAAATTCTGTAGTATGCATGTGTAGGATGTTCTAGTAGATTTTCCCCTTAGTATTATTTTGCAAGTGCGATGATTTTGTAGTATGCCATGAGTAGCTCTATACTTAGGATTTCCCATCCTAATAGGTTACCCCTATTTTTGCTAAGTATTGCTTGCTATGCTATATATACAAAGTACCGTTGGGGGGTTCGAAAGGCAAAGAATTTTTCTAAGTATAAAGGCTCTCTAGAGCAAACTTTTCTTCTCAAATCCACTTCAAAATAAAACTAAGTTTTCTTTTGGGCGAAATGGTTGTCGGGTCAACGAGTGAGATTTTGGTGGAGGACGGCCGCCCAAGAATCAAAGAAGTCTGCCATGTTTCAGAATTCAGAAGCTTCCAGTGCAACCACAAAACATTATGGGCTCTGTCTTGGCCTAGTACTTAGTGGGAAACCTCACCTGGGTACCAACATTTGGAGGTTCTTGGCACGGTTAGATCCGGAAGGTAGAGGGGCTACTAAGGGAAAGCCTCGCCATGGTCTTGTCTGTAAAAGGACTTGATCGTGTTTTGTGGGTAAAGTGCACAAACTCTCGAGAGTATTGCAATCTGATCGATCAGCCGTGTTCACGGTAACAGAATAACAATGAGCGTCTGAAGGATGGAGCCTCTGAAGGATCTTCCTCTCTCTTTTCTAAAACAAAGTTTTTAAACCCCATGGCGTGCGTAATATCGCTAATGGGTGGGAATTTGGGAACTTGGTGTGTAATATCCAAGTGACGCTTGGTGCGTAATATCCATGTATGCTTTTAGCGGGAATCTTATTAAAGATGGGAGCATATGGATTGATTCGTATCAACATGGAATTATTACCTCATGCTCATTATCTATTTTTGCCCTGGTTGGTAATAATAGGAGCTATCCAGATAATCTATGCATCTTCAACTTCTCTTGGTCAACGAAATTTCAAAAAAAGAATAGCCTATTCCTCCGTATCTCATATGGGTTTCATAATTATAGGAATTGGTTCCATAACCAACATTGGACTCAATGGAGCTATTTTACAAATATTATCCCATGGATTTATTGGTGCTACACTTTTTTTCTTGGCAGGAACGGCTTCTGATAGAATGCGTCTTGTTTATCTCGAAGAACTTGGGGGAATATCTATCCCAATGCCGAAATTTTTTACTATGTTTAGTAGCTTTTCAATGGCTTCTCTTGCCTTACCAGGAATGAGTGGTTTTGTCGCAGAATTAGTAGTCTTTTTTGGACTAATACTAGTCCA
Organism: Avena sativa; assembly: GCA_916181665.1. Lineage (NCBI taxonomy): Eukaryota > Viridiplantae > Streptophyta > Magnoliopsida > Poales > Poaceae > Avena > Avena sativa. The sequence goes on along the minus strand of OV702284.1, from coordinate 259,144,649 downwards.
AAATTTTTGTTAATGCCAAAAATGCTAATTACTTTTGTAATGGCAATCGGAATGATATTAACCCCTATTTATTTATTATCTATGTTACGCCAGATGTTCTATGGATACAAGCTATTTAATGTTCCAAACGCAAATTTTGTGGATTCTGGACCACGGGAACTCTTTATTTTAATCTATATCTTTTTACCAGTAATAGGTATTGGTATTTATCCAGATTTAGTTCTCTCCCTATCCGTTGACAGGGTAGAGGCTCTCTTATCCAATTATTATCCTAAATAGGTTTTTTTAATTAGTCCGCTCTATTACTATTAATGCAGAAAAAAGTAAAAAGTCTAATTAGATCTTTTTTGTTTTATTTGAGAACCCTTTGAGAGGGTGTTCAAAGGGTTCTCAAATAAAACAAAAAAGTAAAAACGTGCATTTCATGAAGGTTTCAGTTTATGTAATCATTTAGGTGTTAATGTAAACGAACCATAACTATGCAAACCTATTCCTAATAGATTGATACCAAAATAGCAGATCCAAATTATAAGAAATCCTATCGAAGCTACAAGTGCCGAATTCGTACCCTTCCAATTTGGATTTGTTCTACTATGTAAATAAATTGCAAATATGGTCCAAGTAATAAATGCCCAAGTTTCCTTAGGATCCCAATTCCAATAGGATCCCCACGCCTCATTAGCCCATACTGCTCCACAAAGAATACCTATGGTTAAAAGGGTAAATCCTAGACTAATGACACGATAACTCCAAGAATCCAAACGCTCCGTTAATTGATATTTGTAATAATTTGGAAATGAAGGAACAGAGGTGCTTTTTAAAGCACTTCTTTTTGCATTAAAATCACTAAAGAAAAATGTTTTAAATAAAACATTCTTTTCTTTTTAGAAAAGAAATGGAAATTCTTTCGAAATCTAATGATTAGAATAGCGGCAGATAATAAGGATCCGCACAAAAGAGTTTCATAGCTTAGTAACATCATACTGACATGCATCATTAACCACTGAGATTGTAGAGCAGGTACTAGTATTGTGGATTGATGCATTTCAGTTAAAAGACCCGATGTGGCAAAGCCTTGCGTTAAAATAGTACTTGGCGTAGTTATTGTGCTTAAATCATTTTTAGAGTTCTGTATCTTAGGAATGGTATGAAGAATATACAGAGCCCATGAAAGGAAGATCAATGACTCATATAAATTACTTAATGGAAAATGTCCCGAAGAAGCCCAACGAGAAACTAGGAATCCTGTTATAGAGAAAAAAGTAACTATCATTCCTTTTCCTGACGAATCACGTAATCCCCCAAGTTCACGAACTAATAAGGTTATCAAATGAATCGTAATCACAATAGAAATGGTTGAGAAAGAGATATGAGTTAGTATATGTTCTAAAGTTGCAAATAGCATAAGGGGAAGGTCCCATTACAAAATTGTAAATTTCGAATTGAATCCATTTTCTAATCTATTGTATTCTTTTTCGAGAATGCCACCACTCGGATTCGAACCGAGATGCTTGAGCACTGCTTCCTAAGAGCAGCGTGTCTACCAATTTCACCATGGCGGCTAACTTCAAATAATGGGTAACTTAAAAGAACAATATCTATTATCTCGTGAATCGCCGAGATTGGAAAAGTCTATAAAATTTAGGAACATTAGAGTCTTCATTAAAATAGACTTCGTTTGGTAGCAGATGGGACTAAGCTACTTTTAAAAGAGGATATACTACCATCCCGAGGGGATATTCCTTTATTTAGCATTGGACCCTCTATAGCATTCATATCCATTTTATTAAGTTTTTTAGTTATCCCTTTGGGATATCATTTTGTTTTAGCTGATCTTAGTATTGGTGTTTTTTTATGGATTTCCATTTCAAGTATTGCCCCTATCGGTCTTCTTATGGCAGGATATAGCTCAAATAATAAATATTCTTTTTCAGGCGGTCTACGAGCTGCTGCTCAATCCATTAGTTATGAAATACCATTAACTTTTTGTGTGCTAGCAATATCTCTACGTGTGATTCGTTAAAATAGGGTCTTTTTCCTATAAAATCCATTAACTATTTATCTTCCTTTTATTATTCCGTATTCGGGTTGGTAAGTTAAACTAGATAGCTATATGAGTGAAACAAAACACCTTATAAATTTGTAGTAAAAAGAAAAATCTCATTTCCTACGTACAAGAAAAAAGTTGAAGTAAACATAAGCAGTGTAAACTCTTTATCCCAAGATTGAAATTTTTTAATTAGTCATCCTATCTTGAAGCGGGCAAGAATAAAGGATTCGCGATATGGAATTCCATTACTAGAATATTCCTAGTTATTACTATAACTTATAATCATAAGAAGAATCCATCAAAAGTTAGTGAAGGGTTAGGAACACTAAAGTACATAAAGGATTAAGAATGGGGAATCTAAGATATTAGATATTTTTCCCCATAAAAGGAATCATAATAAGGACTTGAAATTAGTGGAAATTATCAAGTAGTACTTTCTTCGTATTTCGATCCAGAGTATGTTCCCATTCACTTGTTAAGGAAATTGCTATAAAGAACGAATTAACCCTTTACCCCTTTTTTCTTTTTAATTTTAAATACCCCCTACCTAGGGAAAGAAGAGTAGGACAAAAGATGTGGAGTGCAATACAAAAAAATTGGAATTATTTCCTTCCTCTATTCATAGAGAATTCCTTATGAACTAATACCCAAATCTTTTCATTTATTAATTTAATTCCTATAACAAGTATTTTATTCCAAGATTAAGTTATTACTGAAGAAAGAAATAAATTTATTATATTATAAAGGATGAGATCAATTCAGAAGCTCTTTTTCTTATTCTAGCAGACAGAATTACTTTGGTCTAATTTAGGACTTTGCCATCTATTTTATTTTATCTAATTCTATCTGCGCCCCAGGGGCTAATAACGAAACAGTCCTCTCTTTTTTCTGATCATAGAGAAGCCGTATGAAGCTAAGGTTTCACGTACGGTTTTGGAATAGCGGTGGGAACTGTGATGTTATCATCGACTATGATTATCTAACAGTTCAAGTACAGTTGATATAGTTGAAGCACAGTCAAAGTATGGTTTTTTTGGATGGAATATTTGGCGCCAGCCTATAGGTTTTCTAGTTTTTCTAATTTCTTCGTTGGCAGAATGTGAAAGATTACCTTTTGATTTACCAGAAGCAGAGGAAGAATTAGTAGCAGGTTATCAAACCGAATATTCCGATATAAAATATGGTTTATTTTATCTTGTTTCTTACCTCAATTTATTAGTTTCCTCTTTATTTGTAACAGTTCTCTACTTAGGTGGGTGGAATTTATCTATTCCCTATATATCCTTTTTTGATTTTTTTCCAAATGAATAACCCAATTGGAATTTTGGAAATAACAATAGGTATCTTTATTACATTAACTAAAGCTTATTTATTTCTCTTCATTTCTATCACAATAAGATGGACTTTACCCAGGATGAGAATGGATCAGTTATTAAATCTTGGATGGAAATTTCTTTTACCTATTTCTCTGGGCAATCTCTTATTAACAACCTCTTCCCAACTTGTTTCACTATAAATAAGATAATACAATAACAGTAAGAATATTTTCAACACAAAGGTTCTCTCAAACAAGAGAAAGAAACATATCTTTTTCATAGATATTTAGAATGAATATGTTCCCTATGGTAACTGGGTTCATGAGTTATGGTCAACAAACAATACGTGCTACACGGTACATTGGTCAAAGTTTCATAACTACCTTATCCCACACAAATCGTTTACCTATAACGATTCACTACCCTTACGAAAAATCAATTACACCGGAGCGTTTTCGGGGCCGAATCCACTTTGAATTTGATAAATGTATTGCTTGTGAAGTATGTGTTCGCGTATGTCCGATAGATCTACCCCTTGTGGATTGGAGATTTGAAAAGGATATTAAAAAGAAGCAATTGCTTAATTATAGTATTGATTTTGGAGTTTGTATATTTTGTGGCAATTGTGTTGAGTACTGTCCGACAAGCTGTTTATCAATGACTGAAGAGTTTGAACTTTCTACTTATGATCGTCATGAATTGAATTACAATCAAATTGCTTTAAGTCGGTTACCGATCTCCATAATGGAAGATTACACAATTCAAACAATTAGAAGTTCTACTAAAAGTAAAATAGAGGAAGAAAAATCTTCGAATTCAAGAACGATTACTGATTACTAAATTCGTATTTTTTTCTTTTCTTTTTGTTATAAAAAAGAATAATTCTTTACTAACTATAAACAAAAACGAATAACTACATGCTTATTCGGAATTTTTGATTATTTTAAATCAGACTAGATTTTCGTGATATAATTTCTAACTATACAGCTTATACCCCCAAAAAATATCCTAATCCCTTTTGCCTTTCTTGAATCCTTTAGTTTTAGTCAGTTCATGAAAAATTTTATACTATTAATTTCTTTTCGTGTGCCATTCGACCCTATTTTATCTAAGCAAATGTTTACAAAGTAGGGTAAAACTCTCCCTATGTTTTCTCCATACTTAGAGAAAATTAGCTTTATGCAAATGAACTCTAAAGCCTAAACTAGCCTTGCATGTAGAGTTAGTCTCTCCTTCCTTGGTGTAATTTGCCAATACATTCAAAGTATTGACCCAACTTGTTGGCTGCACGTTTCATGTGCAGAATTTCGGAGATCTTTGAAAGGTGCGCTAGGATCGCGGGTCTTCACTCAACCTGCCTGTGGAATTGATGGGACTCCGAGTTGTATTTATATCGCTTATGTTGTAATAATGTAAACTCTGGATTATTCGATTCATGTAATAAAGACTTGTGTTTTACATGATATTTCATCGACTGTGAGTGCTAGCTATTGATCCAGGGACTAGCATGTTATTCATAGGGACTTAGGATCTTACTTGATCCGAGGTCACTACAGATGGTATCAGAGCATAAGTTGACTGTAGATCGTGACCCTAGACATTGAAAAACCTTAGGACAAATATTTTCTAAGTTATTTCAGAAAACTCTCATACTTCTCATCATCTACCTTTGGGGTTTTAAAATTTAAGTCTCTTCTTTTCAACATTAGAAAATGACCACTACACACTTCAAGAAGAAACTTTTATCAAGATTACCTTTTCAAAGAAGATCATCTCAATGTTTCGATTAAGTTGGTACTTGAAGACCTCCATGAAAGATGTTCCAAGACTAATGATACAAGATTAAAGACTTCAAAGGCCTTAAGTCAATGTTATTAACTAAAGAACTCGAAAGATTGAAGATTATGAAGAACATGAAGACTATCAAGAGCACGAAGACTTTTGGAGACTCGAAGCCTCGAAGATTCCAAGTGACCTATTAGGAACCAAACCCGAATAAGTTTCGCTAAATATAGACGCGACAAATTGTTTGCTATCTTGTATGGTTTATTACCTTAGCTAATGAAAACCTGTTTTCTAAATAAAATTTCTTCTATGGGTTATTCTTCTTCTTCCATACTCCATTCGTTCCTACTCTAAACCTTGGTCAACTCGACGGATGGACCATATCAATAAGGAGGACAAGGAACTCAACTCCACCAAGCGTAAGAGCCACGCCGATGCAAAGAAGTGGATGCTCCAGGTTGAAGAAAGAATGAAGGATGCCAACATTGGAGTCAACAGAATGCTTCATTATGCCACCCAATTCCTAAAGGATGACGGTCCAACTTGGTGGGAGATGCAACACACCATTGATGATCATCAAGGGGTGATATCTTAGGAAGAATTTAAAGTGGTTCTACTTCAATCTCGTCTCGTATACCAAAAATCCAAGAAGTTGAAGTCCCGAAACATTTAGCTTGCACGATCTATGGAGAAATAGGGCATATCACCAAGGAGCATCATGATCAGCGCCCCTACTGTGAAGGAAGGCACCCATCAGAAGAATGTCCCACCTCTCAAGTTACATTCTTCCTGTGCGAAGGGACCAATCACAACCCCGCTCAATGCACCTCTACCCGGTGGTACATCAACTGAATCAACAAGTCAGAGACGGAATGCGCCAAGACCTCATGAAGCTCCGCGAGGACACGGCAAATACAAGGGATGGATTCAAGACTCTAGACACCGCACCCAAAGTCATCACTTCGCAATACTCGACATATGAAAGGAATGCCCATTTTCCCCAAACTGGCTCAAGGAAACGATCAAGGCTTCCAAATGTTGAGGTAGAGCATGAAGAACCACAAGACGGGATGTCCTTGCCAAAAAGGAGGAAGGATCTAAGCAAAAGTCCTATGCTTCCAGTGTCACAATCCTGGGCATTATGCTGATAATTGTCCAAAACATGTGAATGTAGCTGGAAAGGATAAAAACGACGATGGTAATAGCAATAGAAGACCTCTATTAGGAGAACTATCATATTTTATACTTATTAGATGTTCTTATATTTCTTGTCTATCTTTTCTATAACCTCTTCTTGTTCAAATTTGTAGTTGTCCATTCTTATGATACCTATATGAGATTTAGCTAAGTAAAAGAACAAATAGTATGACATAAATAAACATCTCATCAAGTTTCGTTAGGTCTGGACCACCATATTTTATCTCTTTAGGAGATCATCGCTATCGTGTTAGCATATTGTTTTTACCAACTTATGTGGTATGACAATATAGGTTGCTTGCTGGTTTGTACTGAATCATATCGTGTGATGCCTTGTTTAGGATCTGTTGTTTTGAAACTCTAAAGTTGCTGGAACTTTCGTGTGGTTTTAAAATTATTTTAATGGTGTGAATTGATTGAAATTCGTGGATTACTGCTGCAGTTTTTTGCCTGACCTGTTATACCGCGCGATTTTACATATTTTATTGGTAACTCAGAAAAATCTACAAAAATAGGATCTGGAGCGTAATTACCTGTAGTACATGCAAAAAAATTGGCTAAAATTCTTGACGAGTTTAAGTTGGTCATAAAAATTCGTGAAGTCTGCTGTACCGTTTTGACAGATTTTGTTTATTGCTTATATGTTGCTCTATTTTACTCTAGTATTGTTCCCAATGCTTTCAAACTATTTTGTGGTTATATACTACTAAGTTTATACACATGTAATGTTATTATATAGGTGCTTGCTTGTGTGTTGATTTCTTATGATTGTTTTCCTTGTTTGTGACATTGATTGCTTCATATAGTTATGGGTAGGATTATTTTCTTAGTCGTTTCTTTCCTATATAATCTATCCTTTCCTATCTTGAACCCTTGGAGATATAATGATGTGTTAAGTGGAAGGTTTGACAACACAATGCATTTAGGAAGGGAATGCTCCACCTAATAGAAAAAAAGGATGTGGAAGTATGAAGTGTTGCACATGATGTTATGTAGTAGATTACCCAACCTGAAAGTTGAAGTATCGATAGCTTAGTTTTAGTAGTAGCTTTGTTGATTGAATACATGGGAGTATACATAGAGCATTAGTCCGTGCCCATGGAAACATTCTTCAAGGCAAGTAAGAATGCCCGAGTGATAGAAAAACGTGATTCACCTATCCTCATACAGGGTAATGATTTGGGTGCAGGATGGATTGATCACCATTCCTACTACTCTTATTATTCGCTCTTGTACTGTTGGCTTTGGGAATCTTGAGTGCCCTTTTCAACCTTAGCAGAGAGTCGACATTGAGCATAAACCCTAGAATGGTATATTGTTACACCCTTCTAAAAGCATCCATTGCTAAGCATAGGATGTACGGTAAGGATGAATCCCAACTGTGAATTATGGGCACCGTGAAGTAAACATTCCCTATTTGCCCACCATGAGAGTTTTGCTAGTTTAAGAAGTGCTTTTTCGGAAACTATCAATCATGATGTTTAGAATGTTCTAGAGACATTGTGCCAATAAAAGTCTAAAGGAGAACCAATCTGAGCTAAGTGAATCCTCGAGAAGTGACCTAGTCAATTTTCTTTTAAGGGTGGTAGCATCCTAATGGATCCCGAACCTTTCTTTCTTTCTAGCCTTCCCAAATCTCGGGACGAGATTTCTTTTAAGGGTGGTAGTCTATCACATCCCAAAATTCTCCTAATTTTTGGAATGTGAAATAAATAAATAAGTTTGATTGATTGTTTGACTATGTTGAAAATTCTCAAAGAGAAGAAACTTTTTGAATAGAAAATCCTCTCAACCATGAATTCAAAATCTTATATTCTTTTGTTAAGACCTAAGTAGCCATATAGGCAAAAGGGCATGGATTGATTATGGATTGTAGAATTGGTGTGCAAGATTTCAAAATGAAAATCATGAAGCATTCATAAGCATTTCATCCATGCAAAGTTCTCACAAACTGAATCCAAATCCTGGTATCTAAAATCCTATAGTTGATTTGCCCAAATGTTCCTAAAGGAAATTAAATTGACTTTATAAAACCCACTATTGCTAAGACAGCGATTATTTCTAAATCATAGCCTAAAGAGATCCAATTAATACTACAAAATTTTAGAAACAAAATTGAGCTCATTTGGAGCTAGTATGAAAAAGTTATGGAATAAATACAAACACATAAAGATATAAATAAAATGAGATATACAAGGATTTATAAACCCACTACTTCCAAACTAGTAAAAAGATTACAAATTTGATTCTATAATGACCTATTCGATTTTAGAAAAATTTAGAAACAAGAATCATGTCATTTGGAGTTCGTATGCAAAAGATATGAGGGAAACAAGTAAAAAAAAACCTAAACCCTAAACCCTAAACCCTAAACCCTAAGCCAGCCGGCGGCCCAGCAAGGGACCGACCGGACCAGGCCACACGTGCGCGTACGGGATCGATCGGGTTGCTCCAAAAACCGTGCGAAAATACGTTTTTCTAGACCTATCTCTACTCAAACTCTTATAACTTTTTATCTACAACTCTGAATCGACTTCCGTTTGTTTTTACTTGTTCCCTACTCCAAGGCCTATCTCTACACCATCCTAAATTTCCATATAAACTTGTGGAGCCATGGCTGTACGAGTTTCTATTCTCGAAATCTTGAATCTACATATTCTCGAATCTTATTTCGCTTTTTAACCCATCTAGACTTCGTCGTTTGCCTTCGGTCAAAAAATGAAAGTTGTAGGAATCATCGAAATCTTTCAATCCCGACAAACCTCACCTCTTTTCATCCACCACAGCCGGAGAATTTCGTATCGCAATATTTTAGATCTTACGGTGTAAATCCAAGATCTACTCGCGCTCGTTTCTTCAAATCCAAATTCCTTTGGTGAGAAGGTAGGAATAATGATTCCTCACAACTTTCATGTTCTGAGTTTTTCAATTTGACCTACGGATTTGCCTCTCTAACATAGATCTATTTCTTGTCTATTCTGAGCCAAAATCGGGTCAATCTCTTCTTCTAGCCACCGGATCCTATCCAGACGGTCGAGATCCAATCAAACCGGTGCGTGCCATGTCGTCATCCCGGTCATCTTCCTCATCAACGCCACGTCAACGTAAGGTCAACATCTAGTCCCAGTCAGCATGCAAAGTCAACATGTCGAGTCAGCGGAATATTCCCTGGAATATTCCGTTCGAATTTAAAATTGCACATTATAGATCTAACTTGTAAAATTCATTAGAAATTCATACCATGTCCAAAAATTGCGTATAATATATAAAATTGAAGATAATTTCACGTAGAATCATCTTATCAGAATAGATCCAACTTTTACTGTACGTGGTTACTTCAGTAATTTAATTAGTTTTAATGGTCTTTTAGGTTAATAAATTCATAAGAAAATATCTGTAACTCCGAAAAATATGAATAATATATCAAATTGAAGCTACTGTAATGTACTTTAATAATATCTGGTTGGATCTAGCCTTTGCGGAATATTTACCCCGTAGAAATTTAATTAGTTTTAATGGCTTTAGAAATCATTAAATTCGTAGAAAATTATTTGCATATCACAAAATATAAATAATATACCGATAGAAAGCTGGTTCCATGTAGATCATCAATCTGCAAATGGTTCAGTAAAATACTATAAGGTTTCGCAGCAATTAAATAAATGGTTTAATGGCTTATTTAGAGTAATAAATTCATAAGAAAATAAATACTATTCAGAAAATTACAAATAATATGTCCATGAAATCACAATTCCGTGGAGATTACAGATATAATTTTAGTTTGATTTTTAGGCAACAGAAACTGTATGAATCATTTAAAACCCATTAAACACTATTTAAATCATACAAAAAGATCTATAACTCTGATTAGGGTGAATCCAACGCCTACTGGTTCGTATTAACGTCCTCTATCCAGTAAATCCAAGAAACAAATTTAATTCTACAGTTAGAACAAGCGTTACAACAGAACTATCAAAACCCTTATATTGGCTAGTAATTATTAATAACAAGTACCCTATTGCATTAAATGAACTCATACATGCATCATATGATATATTAATATTCATAAAACTAATTATAACCATTGTGTAATGTTAAATCATCATGCATGTTTTCGATCATCCTTGTTGTGTTTGCTATGTTTGCAATTGTTTTGATTGGAACAACCTTGTCCTCGTATTAGATTGTTCGGAGAGTGCGATTGCTGCGGAGAAATACAATCAACACCCATATTATCAACATAAGGCAAGTTACACCACTTGTTCATAATTTTGTCCCTGTTTTGATTCTATGCATGTGATCTTCAAAATTCTGTAGTATGCATGTGTAGGATGTTCTAGTAGATTTTCCCCTTAGTATTATTTTGCAAGTGCGATGATTTTGTAGTATGCCATGAGTAGCTCTATACTTAGGATTTTCCAGCCTAATAGGTTACCCCTGTTTTTGCTAAGTATTGCTTGCTATGCTATATATACAAAGTACCGTTAGGGGGTTCGAAAGACAAAGAATTTTTCTAAGTATAAAGGCTCTCTAGAGCAAACTTTTCTTCTCAAATCCACTTCAAAATAAAACTAAGTTTTCTTCTGGGCGGAATGGTTGTCGGGTCAACGAGTGAGATTTTGGTGGAGGACGGCCGCCCAGGAATCAAAGAAGTCTGCCATTTTTTAGAATTCAGAAGCTTCCAGTGCAACCACAAAACATTATGGGCTCTGTCTTGGCCTAGTACTTAGTGGGAAACCTCACCTGGGTACCAACATTTGGAGGTTCTTGGCACGGTTGGATCCGGAAGGTAGAGGGGCTACTAAGGGAAAGCCTCGCCATGGTCTTGTCTGTAAAAGGACTTGATCGTGGATTGTGGGTAAAGTGCACAAACTCTCGAGAGTATTGCAATCTGATCGATCAGCCGTGTTCACGGTAACAGAACAACAATGAGCGTCTGAAGGATGGAGCCTCTGAAGGTTCTTCCTCTCTCTTTTCTAAAACAAAGTTTTGAAACCCCATGGCGTGCGTAATATCTCTAATGGGTGGGAATTTGGAAACTTGGTGTGTAATATCCAAGTGACGCTTGGTGCGTAATATCCAAGTGTTTGGTTGTTTGGACACTTGGTGAGTAATATCCTCGTGTTCCATTCGACCCTATTTTATCTAAGCAAATGTTTACAAAGTAGGGTAAAACTCTCCATATCTTTTCTCCATACTTAGAGAAAATTAGCTTTATGCAAATGAACTCCAAAGCCTAAACTAGCCTTGCATGTAGAGTTAGTCTTTCCTTCCTTGGTGTAATTTGCCAATACATTCAAAGTATTGACCCAACTTGTTGGCTGCACGTTTCATGTGCAGAATTTCGGAGATCTTTGAAAGGTGCGCTAGGATCGCGGGTCTTCACTCAACCTGCATGTGGCATTGATGGGACTCCGAGTTGTATTTATATCGCTTATGTTGTAATAATGTAAACTCTGGATTATTCGATTCATGTAATAAAGTAAACTCTGCATTGATCCAAGGACTAGCATGTTATTCATAGGGACTTAGGATCTTAATTGATCCGAGGTCACTACATAGCTTCCATGTCTTGATGCTCAAATTGTCCTTTGCCAGGGACATGGCTAAGTACTTAGATTTTACACTCTGTAGAGGTGGTGCACTTTCCCCACAAGACTTGGTTTCACCAAGACAAGATCTTTCAGAAGCCTTCCCTTAGACCAAAATGGACGCGCTCCAACCTATCAAACCCCTACCACCAAATGTCCATTTGGCTAAGTTATTGCCACCTATATGATCCAGGCAGATCCCATAATGCCAAGTGGTTGCACTTGAAGCTTCTCAACATTTGACATCTCAAATCTCTTTGTTCCTGGGTGGCCATCCACAAGTGAGATACACAAGGTAAACCATAAAAATGGGCCTTGTGAACCACTCAACACAAACCATTCCTTCCATTCCACCCAGGTGATTCATTCTCTTAGTTGTTTTATTAAACAAAACACAAGTCCTCAGACTTAGAAATTTTTCCATAATGTGAATATATATTCCACCCTTGTTTTCTACTAGCTAAGCTAAGCATGATAGTAGTAGGGATCTTAACTTAGGAAATTTCTACTAAGGTTTCATCTACTAGGATTTCCCATAGCAAGGTTTATACTTAGCAAAATTCCATGCAAGTCTTATTTAGAAATATCACTAATGCATAGTGAAAATAATGGGACAAAAGTATGAAGCATCACTTGCCTTTTTGGTAGAGGGTATAAGTTCACTCCTTGATCTTTTCAATGTTCTCACACTTCAAGTCACTACAATTCAATCAAGCAAACAATATTTCAATCTACCATTCAAGCATTTCATCACATAAAATCATAGAACCAAGATAATGCATGCAAGCATGCCAAAGGTTGTTTTATTTGGAAAAGTGGTTTCTAATGGTTCATAAACATTTTAAAACACCTAATGGTCATTTTATAAAGTGGCAAAGTCATTTGCAAAAGGTTTCACTTTATAAACCATTTTTAAAACAAGGTATCATTTTATGTGGTGTAGAAATGTTTTTACTAAGGCATTAATCTATAGGGTTCACAAAATATGTTTTCACACCACAAAACTTTGTGTTTAGGGTCAGGGAGTTTATTTCCAAAACATTTCTCAAAGGTTTTCTTCCAAGACCATTTGTAATAAATAAACCATATTTTTATTTGACTAGAATTGGTTTTAAATCCAAGATTCATTCTTTTGTTTCACCAAATACATTTTTGAATCCACAAAGTGTTTCCTATGTTTAGTAGGTTCAAAACAATCCATTTGTCAAAGATTTTATCCCCAAAATCATTTTTGAACAATTTTTATATCCTAAACAAGCATACATATGTTTCTGCAAAAACAAACATTTTACCAGAAGCTTTTTACTAAACAAAGTGCATGTTTGGCTAGGGCTTGTTTTTCTGAATCCATTGATATAAAATTTGCAAAATTTGGACGTGTGGTTTGAAAGTTATGAATTTTACAAGTTTGAATAAGTAATAGAACATTTTCTGGCTTTTATATTAGCTCTAGGCCACGTGTCTGTTTCTGTTGGACAAAAACGGTTCACCAGGATCGGTCGGCGTGGAGCGTTAGATCTAACTAAAAACGTGCGGCACAGATGGACGCGTACCCTTTCGATTGGATCTAATCCTAGCCAGATGATTCGCATCCTACGGCTCCTGACACACTAACCAAACCCGGCGGCGCTCAACGGTGGCTGGCGGCGGCGACGCGCTGCTGGCGATGCTACGGCGGCTACAGGAAGCAAGGGAGAGGACGGATATGCTCACCTGGTTCGCCGTGGTATTCTGGTGCTCAATGTGGTCGTAGGAGAGCAGGGGGTGCACGGGGGCGACGGTGATTGCTCGTCGGAGGAGCTTCTGGCGACGGGTGTTCCCAGATGCTGACGAAGGCGACGCTATGGGTCACGCCAGAGAGAAAGGAAGGTGTGGTTATATGCGGAAGGTTGTGGTGAGTGCTCGTATGCGAAAGAGGGGAAGAGGGGCGGTCAGACACTACCTGGGGAACTCGCCGGAGGAGGAGCAGACAGTGGCGTTGTTCTGTTGTCGACGATGCCGATGATGTGGGTCAAGTGCGAGTAAGCTGAGGCTACTGGGAGGTTTGCCTGGAGGTGGGGAGAAAGCTCGGGTGCGCCAGGGAGCAAGGGGGGCGTGGGCTGGCCGGAATCGCCGCGGTTGTTCGTCGGAGACAGGGAGGTTGTCGCAAGCAATGCGGGCAGCCTGAGGGCAAAGAGGGTCGGGCGAGAGAGGGGAAAGAGAGGGAACGCAGGCGACTTAGTACGCGTGATCGCGGGGTTGAATTGCTGAGGCATTGACGCGAATTTACGCGAGCGATTATAGCCAAAAACGGCCGGCGAGGTGAGGGGAAGGAACGGGTCCGCGGGTTGAAGATGCTGACGAGGCAGGTGGGGTCCGCTTGAAGGCTTAAGAGAGAAAAGTAAGGTGGGTCCATGCAGTCAGCGACGCTGTGGGTTTTTCCTGCGGTGAGAAAACGTTTTAGGGAGAGAGGGGTGAGGTGGGCTGCGAGTGGGCTTAGCTGGGCTGAGCAGATGGGCTGAGTCCTTTTCATATTTTTTTGTTCAGGTACTTTTTCCTTTTTCCATTTCTTATTTCTGTATTGATTTTGTTTTGTCTATTCAAACATCTATTTGAATTCAAAACTCTCTCAAATTTTGTGTGGATTCAAACACTGCTTAATATTACAATCTGAAATCATTTTTAGAATAAATATCTTATTCTTTTTAGGGTCCTTTAATTATTTAAATTAGGCCTTTTCATTACTTCATATAAGATTTAGAATATTTTTAATCCTTATTTAAATTTCACTCTTCCACAAAACCTTTTCAGTAAGTTTTTATTTGTTTAGTTGGTTCAAATAATTCATCTTGAACTATTTGGAAAGTATTTAATATGATTTATTAATCATTTAAGATTGGGTATTTGTTTTAATTCCAATGGAATTTAATATAGTTTTAATTCCCAAATTTTTATTTGGAGGTTTTATTTTATTTAAGTTGATTAAACAACTTTCATTCCACTTGGGTGAATTCCAAATATCATTTTCTCATGTATTCTTATTTAGAGATTTGTCCTTATTAAGATAGGCATAGAATGGTTATTGCCATTTTATTTTATTTGGAATATTATTTATCCCTTTATTTTATTTGGATTGGGATTATATTCACTCCATTTACTTAATGGATTAGGCCAAGATTTGATTTGGTCTTTAAATATTCTTTATTTAATATTTTTATCTTTGTCTTATAAAATCCATATCTTTTTATTTATAGATCCAAACTTAGTGATTCCAATTTGTGAAATCTTATTTATTATTATCCTTTTAAATCCTTTTAGGATCAATTGTTCACCATTTGGTATGGATTTAGATAAGGGCTTTAATAGCTTTGGGAAATCAATTTCTTATCTTATTAAATTCATAAGATTTTATCTATGGTTCCAAATTAAGTGAAACCAATTTCTATGGTCTTATATTATTTCTATTTGTCTTTCTTGATCATTTGTGAATGTTTGTTGATCAATTTTTCATATGGATCAAATCCATAGGCTTGGGGATAACTTGGAAATGGTTTTTATTCCATTAGGGTTTAGGGTTTTGGATTTATTTTCCAAGTGTTCAAATTTCCAGATACATTCATTGAGGAATGCATTTCTCTTGATTTGGATTTTGTTGGATTCAAACTTTAACCAAAGTTTGTTCAAGATGGGATTTTCAGTTTCCTTTTAGAAACAAAAGTTTCTTTTCACCCTGATTTTCAAAAAAATTTATTTTGTTTATTTTATTTTTCACATTACAAGATTTGGAAAATCTTGGGATGTGACAGGATACCACCCTTAAAATAAATATCGTCCCGAGATTTGGGGAGGCTAGGGGTTACAAATTGGCTCAAAAGCATCTAGGGTACTACCACCCTTAAAAAATTTCAACTACATTACATCTTGTCTTACTTGGGATCTTGATGCAACTTTCCTGGACAGAGGTTTGCATAGTGGCCTAGCTCCTTGCATTTGAAACATGTGATAAGGTTGAGGTCTTGAGGTGGCTTCTCTGGACAATATGATGCATAATGTCCTAACTCTTTGCATTGGTTGCACATCACTTAGCTAATATCCTTCCTCATCTTGGGTTTCACTAGCTTTTGTTTG
This sequence comes from Avena sativa, assembly GCA_916181665.1. NCBI lineage: Eukaryota > Viridiplantae > Streptophyta > Magnoliopsida > Poales > Poaceae > Avena > Avena sativa. Next base: position 259,128,603 of record OV702284.1, on the reverse strand, counting down.
TCTTCTTGGCTCTTCTTCTTTTCTGGGCATTCACTGGCATAGTGTCCCATCTCTTTGCAATTGTAACATTGCAACTGGCTTTTGTCCTTCTTCTTCTTTTTGGGTCTCTCCAAAGCTAGGAGTTCTTCTAGTTCATGCTCTTCATACCTCACCTCAAAGGTGGGAAATCTTTCTCTCTTCTTGGGGCATTGATCTTCATGCTCCTTGGATGTATGATCCTTGTCTCCACAAATATTGCAAGCTTGGGTTCCTTCTAGAATAGCATCTTTGTCATCCTTGTTGTCATAAACTCCTTGGGAAGAGTTTTCTCCCATGTTGATCATTTGAGTAACCAATCCTTGCAACAATTGGGATTGAAGTTTCAAAATCCTTTGTATGGCTGGGTCTAGTCCATTGTTGTTGGTTAAAAGCTGAGTTGTCACTTGGCTCAACTGGGTTTGGGTTACTATGAGTTCTCTCATGTTGTCCTCTTGGTTGTTGTTGTTGTCACCATCCTTGATGTTGGAGTTTCTTGGAGAAGTCATCTGTTTGGGTTGGATTGGGATTAGAATAGGCAAAAATATTTCTAAGGGAATAATTCTAACCACACACATCACAATTCACACAAGCAATGTGCAAGCAATCACAAACAAACATTCCACTCAAACAACAAGTTTCAAGCATATTTTTAGGCAACCAAAAATATTTTTGTTACACCACATAAGTTGGTGGGTTTGACTTAAACAAAATATGGTGGTCCATCTATATGGTTCACTTGTGACCTTTCCATCCTTCTTGGTTGATTCTTTCTTGCATGAGATCATGGCTTCCTTGGAAAGACTCTTGGTCACAAATCTTCAAAGGTGATCATGGTTCCTTCTAAGTTGTTCTTCCTTAGTCTTCAAGTCTTGGGCAAGATTTCTGGTCTCACTTGTAGTCCTTAGTGATATCCAAGGTTGAAGTCCTTGGGGAAAATGCTGAAGATGTTGAAGTCATTAGAGTTGAAGATGTCCTTTGCACATGGTGAAGTCTTTGGTCATGGGGTAGGTTTTTCCATCAAGTTGAAATAGAAGAGATGTAGATTCAAAACCAAAATGGTTGAGGAAAGAGTTTACAAGATGGTTTGTAAATAAGTTTTGGAACAATTACAACTCCTATTTTTCTAAGGGTTTTTGTCCAATCCTAGGTTTACAAATCCTACAGACAACACAATGCTCTGATACCATCTGTAAGGTTCCCAACCTTTAATAAGGTAGAGATCCCTGTGTTTACAATGCTAGTCCCTGGATCAATAGCTAGCATCCACAGTTAAGATGTAATATCAAGAAACAAAGGTCATAATACAACTTTATAACCAGGAATAACATAATTTATTACATCTTACATAGCTCATTTGGCTATTACATTACATTGCAGCAGAATATCTATAAGCATGGGGTCCTTCATCTTCAAGGTGCCACAGGCAGACATGTTGGTTGTAGACTTGTAATCCTAATCATTACACTTCACTAAAACAAACAAACCTGCAACATAACAAGTTACAGCCACAAGGGTCAATACATTTGAATTGTATTGGCAAGTGATACTATGGTAGTATAGTGGATTCTATCATCTATATGCATTTGGCAAAGTGGAGTTGAGGCTTGCATTGCTCAAAATAGATTTTTCCTTATCATTTGAAAACACTAAGTTTTTGTTTGGCAAAAATCACCCAAGGAATCTACCAATCAAAGATTGAAGATCCTTTAACCCTTGTTCAACCACAAGTTTTTAACTTAGAAATTTGGATGATGAGATTCTTGATAGCTTCCATGTCTTGATGCTCAAATTGTCCTTTGCCAGGGACATTGCTAAGTACTTAGATTTTACACTCTGCAGAGGTGGTGCACTTTCCCCACAAGACTTTGTTTCACCAAGACAAGATCTTTCAGAAGCCTTCCCTTAGACCAAAATGGACGCGCTCCAACCTATCAAACCCCTAACACCAACTGTCCATTTGGCTAAGTTATTGCAACCTATATGATCCAGGCAGAGCCCATAATGCCAAGTGGTTGCATTTGAAGCTTCTCAACATTTAAAATCTCAAATCTCTTTGTTCCTGGGTGGCCATCCACAAGTGAGATACACAAGGTAAACCATAAAAATGGGCCTTGTGAACCACTCAACACAAACCATTCCTTCCATTCCACCCAGGTGATTCATTCTCTTAGTTGTTTTATTAAACAAAACACAAGTCCTCAAACTTAGAAATTTTTCCATAATGTGAATATATATTCCACCCTTGTTTTCTACTAGCTAAGCTAAGCATGATAGTAGTAGGGATCTTAACTTAGGAAATTTCTACTAAGGTTTCATCTACTAGGATTTCCCATAGCAAGGTTTATACTTAGCAAAATTCCATGCAAGTCTTATTTAGAAATATCACTAATGCATAGTGAAAATAATGGGACAAAAGTATGAAGCATCACTTGCCTTTTTGGTAGAGGGTATAAGTTCACTCCTTGATCTTTGCAATGTTCTCACACTTCAAGTCACTACAATTCAATCAAGCAAACAATATTTCAATCTACCATTCAAGCATTTCATCACATAAAATCATAGAACCAAGATAATGCATGCAAGCATGCCAAAGGTTGTTTTATTTGGAAAAGTGGTTTCTAATGGGTCATAAACATTTGAAAACACCTAATGGTCATTTTATAAAGTGGAAAAGTCATTTGCAAAAGGTTTCACTTTATAAACCATTTTTAAAACAAGGTATCATTTTATGTGGTGTAGAAATGTTTTTACTAAGGCATTAATCTATAGGGTTCACAAAATATGTTTTCACACCACAAAACTTTGTGTTTAGGGTCAGGGAGTTTATTTCCAAAACATTTCTCAAAGGTTTTCTTCCAAGACCATTTTTAATAAATAAACCATATTTTTATTTGACTAGAATTGGTTTTAAATCCAAGATTCATTCTTTTGTTACACCAAATACATTTTTGAATCCACAAAGTGTTTCCTATGGTCAGTAGGTTCAAAACAATCCATTTGCCAAAGATTTTAACCCCAAAATCATTTTTGAACAATTTTTATATCCTAAACAAGCATACATATGTTTCTGCAAAAACAAACATTTTACCAGAAGCTTTTTACTAAACAAAGTGCATGGTTGACTAGGGCTTGTTTTTCTGAATCCATTGATATAAAATTTGCAAAATTTGGACGTGTGGTTTGAAAGTTATGAATTTTACAAGTTTGAATAAGTAATAGAACATTTTCTGGCTTTTATAACAGCTCTAGGCCACGTGTCTGTTTCTGATTGGACAAAAACGGTTCGCATGGATCGGTCGGCGTGGAGCGTTAGATCTAACTAAAAACGTGCGGCACAGATGGACGCGCACCCTTTCGATTGGATCTAATCCTAGCCAGATGATTCGCATCCTACGGCTCCTGACACACTAACCAAAACCCGGCGGCGCTCAACGGTGGCTGGCGGCGGCGACGCGCTGATGGCGATGCTACGGCGGCTACAGGAAGCGAGGGAGAGGATGGATATGCTCACCTGGTTCGCCGTGGTATTCTGGTGCTCAACGTGGTCGTAGGAGAGCAGGGGGTGCACGGGGGCGACGGTGATTGCTCGTCGGAGGAGCTTCTGGCGACGGGTGTTCCCGGATGCTGACGAAGGCGACGCTATGGGTCACGCCAGAGAGAAAGGAAGGTGTGGTTAGACGCGCAAGGTTGTGGTGAGTGCTCGTATGCGAAAGAGGGGAAGAGGGGCGGTCAGACACTACCTGGGGAACTCGCCGGAGGAGGAGCAGAAGGTCGCACTGTTCTGTTGTCGACGATGCCGATGCTGTGGGTCAAGCGCGAGTAAGCTGAGGCTACTGGGAGGTTCGCCTGGAGGTGGGGAGAAAGCTCGGTTGCGCCAGGGAGCAAGGGGGGCGTGGGCTGGCCGGAATCGCCGCGGTTGTTCGTCGGAGACAGGGAGGTTGTCGCAAGCAATGCGGGCAGCCTGAGGGCAAAGAGGGTCGGGCGAGAGAGGGGAAAGAGAGAGGGAACGCAGGCAACTTAGTACGCGTGATCGCGGGGTTGAATTTCTGAGGCATTGACGCGAATTTACGCGAGCGATTATAGCCAGAAATGGCCGGCGAGGTGAGGGGAAGGAACGGGTCCACGGGTTGAAGACGCTGACGAGGCAGGTGGGGTCCGCTTGTCGGCTTAAGAGATAAAAGGAAGGTGGGTCCATGCAGTCAGCGACGCTGTGGGTTTTTCCTGTGGTGAGAAAACGTTTCAGGGAGAGAGGGGTGAGGTGGGCTGCGAGTGGGCTTAGCTGGGCTCAGTCCTTTTCATATTTTTTTGTTCAGGTACTTTTTACTTTTTCCATTTCTTATTTCTGTATTGATTTTGTTTTGTCTATTCAAACATCTATTTGAATTCAAAACTCTCAAATTTTGTGTGGATTCAAACACTGCTTAATATTACAATCTGAAATCATTTTTAGAATAAATATCTTATTCTTTTTAGGGTCCTTTAATTATTTAAATTAGGCCTTTTCATTACTTCATATAATTAGAATATTTTTAATCCTTATTTAAATTTCACTCTTCCACAAAACCTTTTCAGTAAGTTTTTATTTGTTTGGTTGGTTCAAATAATTCATCTTGAACTATTTGGAAAGTATTTAGTATGATTTATTAATCATTTAAGATTGGGTATTTGTTTTAATTCCAATGGAATTTATAATAGTTTTAATTCCCAAATTTTTATTTGGAGGTTTTATTTTATTTAAGTTGATTAAACAACTTTCATTCCACTTGGGTGAATTCCAAATATCATTTTCTCATGTATTCTTATTTAGAGATTTGTCCTTATTAAGATAGGGATAGAATGGTTATTGCCATTTTATTTTATTTGGAATATTCTTTATCCCTTTATTTTATTTGGATTGGGATTATATTCACTCCATTTACTTAATGGATTAGGCCAAGATTTGATTTGGTCTTTAAATATTCTTTATTTAATATTTTTATCTTTGTCTTATAAAATCCATATCTTTTTATTTATAGATCCAAACTTGGTGATTCCAATTTGTGAAATCTTATTTATTATTATCCTTTTAAATCCTTTTAGGATCAATTGTTCACCATTTGGTATGGATTTAGATAAGGGCTTTAATAGCTTTGGGAAATCAATTTCTTATCTTATTAAATTCATAAGATTTTATCTATGGTTCCAAATTAAGTGAAACCAATTTCTATGGTCTTATATTATTTCTATTTGTCTTTCTTGATCATTTGTGAATGTTTTTTGATCAATTTTTCATATGGATCAAATCCATAGGCTTGGGGATAACTTGGAAATGGTTTTTATTCCATTAGGGTTTAGGGTTTTGGATTTATTTTCCAAGTGTTCAAATTTCCAGATACATTCATTGAGGAATGCATTTCTCTTGATTTGGATTTTGTTGGATTCAAACTTTAACCAAAGTTTGTTCAAGATGGGATTTTCAGTTTCCTTTTAGAAACAAAAGTTTCTTTTCACCCTGATTTTCAACAAAATTTATTTTTTTTTTTTTTTTTCACATTACAAGATTTGGAAAATCTTGGGATGTGACATAAGCAGACTATCAAGTCTATTGTTTTGACACTATGGGGTCGAGCGTAACTTATTTATTTCAGACAAATATTTTAGGTGACAACCAACAAATTTCAAAATATCTTGATCAAATATTCATTCTTTCCAAGTGTAGAGATTGTGGCAATGTTTTCTAGAGGATCGCAAATATTGTCAGAAGCTTGATAAACAATTTGCATACAAGATCTAAGTCAACTCATATGGTGCCTATCATGAGCAGTTGTATCCCCGTATAAATACAAAACTAGACTCAGTTAAGCAAGCATTCAAAAACAGCGGGATACATGATTGCATTAAACCTTCATTGAATATGAACATTGCACATGATTCTACACATGCAGAAGTAACCTCCCCAATCTTAGAACTTTGCAAGAACCAAACTTGAGTATATCACCAAAATAAAAGATAAAATACAGTTTCCAAAAGAGAGTGTGATAAGTGGTTACTGAAGGGATACGGGTAGGCTACACTAGCGCAAATCAAAAATTTCTACCGCGTATACCAGGATTACTGTTGTCATAGATCACGGGATTACCACTAGACGCGCAGTTGCGGAATTGATGAAGCGCGTCAAGGCAGTGCAGACGTTCCACGTCTCCTCCTTGTCCTTGTCCCACGAGAAGCTCCCCTTGCGCGGCTCGTCCAAGCGCTACAGATGCAGCGCCTTCGAGGTATCCACACGTACAGGGTGGAAGCGTCAGACGCCGGACTACTAGGTCCACGCGCACGACACAGGCGTGAGGAGTGGCGGCTGGGTGGAATGATCTCAGGTCTCACCCTTGCCAGCTCGCCCCACCCTCTCTTATATAGGAGATTGAAAGAACATGTTGGGCCCCCATGTGTGGTTTTGGTAATTAATGACAATCTTTATGGACTAATGTGTGTATTAAGTTATACTTGTAGGATTTGTCCATTGACATCGCTTGGACCATGTGTTGTCTTCAAGGTCGATGAAATGAGAAGAAGATGTGATGTGCAAGCTCAAAATGCGCCATCTATAGAAGATCTCATGTTTGATGCTTGCCATCCGCGGTGATCATGGATCGATGATGAGAAATCAAGAAAGGTGTTCCATCTTGAGAAGGTCAAGTTCGTCTACATCGAGCTCAACTGGAACGCAAAAGGCAAAGGTATAGTCTTGATAGGTTTTCCCTTTTGCCGGTCTCATGTTGTGTGTCGGAGACCAGGTTTAGGATAGATAGCCGTACTATCAAGAGGGGCTCTCGAATGAGTAACTCGTTCACTTCGTTCGGAGAGAGCTCAAACCTTTGCATATTTGCATCATCATATTTGGTTGTTATTTGGTCTTATCCATGTGAGTATATAGAGCTTTTGGTAATCTCCATAACAAGCTCTTGTTCATCAAAATCGGATCTTTCGTTTGTATCTTGTTGTGATTTTGATCTTGGCGGCTTTTCGGTTTCTCACCAAGTGAGGTATCTCAAATTATTATACATGATACATTCTCACTTGGCTATAACCAATATTTTCACCTTTCATAGGGTAGCTCATGTTGTCCTTATTCCAACGCAATTGGAATCGGGTCGATCGGAGTTACCAATCAAAAGTTATAGAGGTTTGAATTTTCCTAGGTACCAAAATGCGGTAGTACCGTATTTTAGTACCTAGCACGGCAGTAGGTTTTGGAAAGTTGCCAAATTCCACTGCCCTCCTAGGTACTAAAATGCGGTAGTACCGCATTTTAGTACCTAGCACGGCAGAAGGTTTTTGACAAGTTTCCAAAAGCCACTGCCGGGCTAGGTACCAAAAAGCGGTAGTACCGCATTTTAGTACCTAGCACGGCAGAAGGTTTTTTACTTCATAATTTGGATCTATCCTCCCTTTCTGTACTATGATGTTTCTTTGCATGATCTTGTAGAGGTTGTTGTCCTCTTCGAAACGAGCCCAAGATCATCGAAATCGGAGTCCGGATGCAAAAGTTATGGCTGCTTTCGTTCTGTGATGACCGGTAGTACCGGACCAGGATCCGGTAGTACCGGGGTCCGGTAGTACCGCATTTTGCTACCGGGGAGCACATAGAAAAATGCGTTTGGAGCCCTAGGAACCCCAGGAAATGTACGGTAGTGCCGGAAAAGTCCGGTAGTACCGGGAAAAAGTCCGGTAGTACCGGGAATCGTGTTTTTGGGCTGCAACGATTGGATTTTGGAGGGACCTATATAAGGGGCCTTCTTCCCCAACGGTTCCTCAACCATTCTTGCAAGTTTTCCCCTCCATTGTTGACCTTGTTGAGCTTTCTTTCTCTCAATCCCTCCTATGATTCTTGCATATTCTTGAGGGATTTGAAAGAGGAGATCTAGATCTACAATCCCACCAATCAATCTCTCCTCTAAGTGAGGGGAACATATTGGGATCTAGATCTTGGAGTCTTTTGTGGATTTCCTCCATTGTTCTTCCTCTCTTATTCCCCCATAAGCTTTTGTAGCTTTGGTGGAATTTGGGAGAGAAGGATTTGAACACCTTTGTGGTGTTCTTGCCATTTGCATTCGGTGCATCGGTTTAAGTTCTCTCCGGAGGATTTGGTGAGTGAAAGTTGAGAAGCTTTTTACTCATGGGTTCTTGGAACCCTAGACAGTTTGTTGTGTTGCACGTTGAGGCCTTGGTGGAATTTTTTTGAAGCCTCCAATTAAGTTGTGGAGAAGTGCCCCAACCTTGTGGCCTTTGTGGCGTTTGTTGGGAGCCTCCAATTAAGTTGTGGAGGTGCCCCAACCTTGTGAGAGGTTCTGGTTGCCACCGACAAGTCCACCGATAGTGGAAGAGTGGATCGATCCCGTTGGGGTGAGATTCACCAGAGAATAAGGGAGGCCTTTTGTGGTGTAGGTGGTTAGATACCACCCCCTCTCCAAACGAGACGTACTCCATGTTGGGAGGAACTCGGTAAAAAACTTTAATCGCCTATTCAACCCCCCCCCCTCTAGGCGACATCCGTATCCTTTCAATTGGTATCAGAGCCCGGTCTCTCATTTTAGGCTTCACCGCCTTGAGAGTAAAGATGTCGGCTAGAGGATTAGTGCACAAGGACACACTCACATTCGATGGCACAAATTTTGATGTTTGGAAAATTCGCATGCTTAATTTATTTCAGGAAATTCACCCAATTATCGAGGGATATCTATATGTGGGTGTCTCTTCTCCTATGGATACCCAAAACGAATATTTAGAGGAGAAGTTAAACTCTCATATAGATGCTCTAGCTACTAAAATTCTTTTGCATGTTGTGAGCAATGTAGTTCTTTCTTCTATCATGCCTTATTCAAGCGCTCGTGAGATATGGACCAAGCTTCAAGATAAATATAGCAAGTCCAATATTTTTGAGGATGATTGTGTAGCTTCCACTTCCGGTCGAGATGAGTTCTCATCCTCTACCACTTCACCAACATGTGACTTTTCACAAGGTAATGATATGGTGAGTGGTGATAGAAATTTCAATTTGGATAGTGTGCTTACTATTTGTAATCCTTCATCTATATATAGTTGCAATGATATATCTTTGGACCCTAATACTTATAGCACTACAAACTTCTTACATGCTTGTGTTAATAGTCCTTGCATATCATGTAGAAATGACTTGAATAAATCTCATGATGATATGCTTGTGTTGTCTTGTTGCCATGATAAAATGCTTCTATTTCCTCTAGTGCTTGTGTTGCTAACCATGTAGAGGAAACCGAAGATTCTATGGACCAATACAAGGTCTTGAATAGAGCTACAAGTGCAATCGCATTATCACCTTTCTCCGGTTCTCACATATGCCTTATGGCTAAGGGAACAAAGGTAACCTCTTTGGATCCCATTGTATCTCATGATGATGATGATGATGATGATGATGATGAGGTTGAAAATTATAATGATGATTATATAGGTAAGTATGATATTACCTCTATTAAGAAAATGGGAGAGGTTGTCTATGGCGCTCTCTTCAAAAATAAAATTGCTTCCTCCAACTTTCTTGAAATCTTGAATTATGATATAGAAGGCAATGATCTTATTGAGGAGCAAGAAAACTTAACTGATGAACAATTTGCACGTGAGCATAAGTATGCTAATGAAATTTCTCAACTAAATGACTCCCTTGAAGAAGAACAAACCACCAAAGAATCTCTTGAGGAGACTTTCACTCTAGAATTATCTAGAGTAAAAGAATACCATGATAGAGAACTTGTGGTGGCAAACTCCTTCAAGTTTAAAAATGATGAACTTGAAGTTGCTTATGCTAAACTTGTTGAGGGTTTTAAGCATCTTGATAATGGCTCTCGGGTTGTTAAGAGGGAGCTCATCAAACTCACTGAGTCGCATGAGCAACTTAAAGCTTCATATTCAAAAGAGCTTGCCAAGTTGCCCTCACCTCTCACTAATAATGATGATGCTTGTGCTACTAACTCTATTTCTTGTGAAGCATCTATTTTGGAGGAGAATGTTGAGCTAAAGGCTCAACTTGCGTTGCTAACTAGCAACTACGGGAAATTAGAAGAAAGTCATGTTAAGCTCTCAAGCTCGCATGAGGATCTTCTAGTCTCCCATGGTTGGCTAAAGTTAGCTCATGAGGCCATCGTGTCAAAGGTAACATCTAGTGGGCCTCATGTGGACATTGTTGGAGATATGCCCAAGAGGCAATAATAAAGTGGTTATTATCATATCTTCATACTTGCGATAAATGTTTACATACCATGCTATAATTGTATTAATCGGAAACATTAATACTTGTGTGATTTGTAAAAAAACATAAAAGAATCCCTAGTGAAGCCTCTTGTTAAACTAGCTTGTTGGTTAATATATGATCATGGTTTCCTGATCATGAACATAGAAGATGTTATTAACAATAGGGTCATATCATTAGGAGAATGATGTGATGGACATACTCCTATAGTTAAGCGTATCATAAAGATCAAGTCATTTAATATAGTTCATTTGCTATAAGCTTTCTGATACATAGTAACCTAATTCCTTCGACCATGAGATCATGCTAATCACCATCATCGGAAGGATGCTTTGATGACATCAAACACCACACCGTAACTAGGTGGCTATAAAGGTGGCATTGAGTGTTCGGAAAGTATGTGTTGAGGCACATGGATCAAGAGTGGGATTTGTCCATCGATATGACGGATAGATATCTGGGCCCTCTCGGTGGAATGTCATCCAATTAGCTTGCAAGCATGTGACTGGCTCACAAGGGATCACATATCACGGGAACGAGAAAAGATTACTTATAGGTAACGATGTTGAACTAGGTATGCAGAGATACCGACGATTAAAACCTCGGATAAGTAAACTATCGTGAGACAAAGGGAAATTGGTATCGTATGTAAGTGGTTCATTCGATCGCAAAGTAATCATAGAAATATGTGGGAGCCATATGAATTTCCAGATTCCTCTATTGGTTATTGATCGGAGAAGTGTCTCGATCATGTCCGCATAATTCACGAACCGTAGGGAGACGCACTAAAGGATTCGATGTTGTTGAGTAGTTATGGAATGATGAGTAAGAGACCGAATGTTGTTCAGAGTCTCGGATGGGATCCGGGATATCACGAGGAGATCCGGAATGGTCCGGAGAATAAGATTCATATAAGGAAAGTCCTGTTTCGGAGTTGGGGAATGATTTCGGTGTTTTCACCGGGAATGTTCTAGAAGGGTCCGGAAGGTCCGACACTCCGGAGGGGAAGGGTACATGAATATGTCATGACAATATGGAATGATTGCATCATGTACTAGGTATCATGGCTGGGCAAAATAAAGGAAGAATTCAAATCCTAGTTTGAAAGTCAAACGCCAATTTGAAAAGTCAAACGGCAAGTTTGCTTGGTGGAGGGAGAGTAGGAAACCTACTTAGGTAGGAAGTCCTACTCCCTCCACCCGCCGGCCAAGGAGGAGGAGTTGGAGGAGGACTCCCTCCTCACAACCGCGCCTCCCTCCCACCTATAAAAGAAGGGGCAGGGGTGCCCCCTCTTCTACACACCCAACACCTCCAAACCTAGCCCTAGGCGCCACCACCTGCAGCTGCCGCCGCCTAGGGCCTCCTCCCAAGTCGCCGACTAGGGTTTCCCCAAACCCTAGCCGCCGGCTACACCTTCCCCCTTGGTGCCTCTAAACCTTAGATCGCCAAGGCCTCTCTCATACTCCACCATACTCGCTCCAGCTTAAGGCGAAGCCCTGCGAGATCTCCCCTCTACTTCCGGTATCACGCCGTCGTGCTGCTGGAATCACGAGGAGAGTACTACAACCTCCGCTGCCTGTTGGAACAAGGGAGAGGAAGGTCTTTATCGAGTACCGAACGTGTGACCGACTGCGGATGCTCTGCCTAAACGCAGCGCCGGAAGGATCGTCTACGCGATCTTGAGATCGGAAGTGTACGACTACATCACCCATGAGAATCTGCTCTCGTTAACTGCTTTGGATCTTCGAGGGTTAGTATTCCATCGACTCGTTGCTACAATCTAGTAGATAGATCTTGGCTTGATCATAGATTAGATCTTTATTGTGTGTTCATGCGGTAGAAAATTTTGTTTTCCATGCTACGAAACCCTACAGACATTAGCACTACATCTACTCCAAATGTTATATTGCCATGTGCTAGTCCTTGTAGTTCATCCTCTCACAACCATATATATCTCGTGATGAATTACATTTCGTGCCTTGTTGCTCTAACAATGTAGCATCTACTTCCTATAGTGCTTTTGTTGAAACTAACCATGTAGAGGAAATCAAAAGGCTCAAGGCTCAAGTCACTTCTTTGAAGAATGACTTGAAAAAGGGTCATCAAGGGAAGGTCACACTCAACAAAATCTTAAGTGTGCAAAAATTCCCCAATGACAAGAGTGGGCTTGGATTCAACTGCAATGTCAAGAACAAGTCCACTATCAAGTTGAAGCACAAGGACAACAACAAGAATGGCCAAGATCAAGTCAAGAATCTGGCCAACATTGTTTGCTTCAAGTGCAAGGAAGAAGAGCACCATGTTAGATCTTTCCCATTGAAGAAAAATCCTCTTAGGGTGAAGCAACAAGGGAAGCGGCCTCAAGCTCCACCTCAAGTCATTAATGGGCCTCTTCCTAAGAGGACTACTTGAGCTCTTCCTCGAGTTGTGGCTTCACCTAAGAAGAAAGATGGCAAGAGTAGAACTTGCTACATATGCCGTGAGAAGGGGCATATTTCTTCCTCATGCACTATCGGTATATCCTCATCCAACCCTATCATTATTGATGATGCTTATTCTCTTTGTAAGTATGATGTTGGAAATGTCTTTGCCAAATTTGTTGGTGCCCAATGTGGTGTCAAGAAAAGATCAATTTGGGTTGCCAAGCCTATTGTGACTAACTTCTTAGGACCCAACTTGGTTGGGAACCAACAAGCCAAAACTTGATCAATATGTGTGTTTTGGAGGGCATTGGAGTCTTGGCTACATTATGAAGAATTAAGGGATCTTAATCAATTATTATTGTCAAGCCAAGCCATTTGGATTATCATGATTATATTATATTTCCAATGTTCCTCCTTGCGGTAACATATGCTAAACTCTTTACATTGAAAGTTACTCGTCCCCTTGTGCATGTGTTGGTTTTGTATCTTCCATGCTTTTGTACATGTTGTGCTATCCACGTATCAAGCATATCTTGAGGTATCAAGCATATTTGTGTATGATTAGGTGGCACACCATGTATGTGTGTTTCTTATGTTTGTGCTTGGTTATATTTGGTATCTTATTGGCTCTTGTGATAAATTAATGGATTATCCCTTTTTGGGGGAGTGTTATGCTTGGGAATTCCATAATCCTAAAATTGTGTGTACATGAGGAATACCACCTAGTATTTATATTGGATTATTGTTAGTCTCTATGTGGTATAATTCTCATGACAAATTTAATTTTATAATGTCCATTAATTATCTCTATTTGTATCGTTTTGCCTCGTGTTGGTTTTATGGTAGTCTCACATTATGGGGGAGTCATATGCTTAGTGCATATTACAATCCTAGAAAATGTGAATATTCGAGGTTGTGTCACTTAGAATTGATATTGATAATTATCTAGCACCTATGTGACACAGTTGCTCATACAAGTTCCAATTTGCTTGAATGGTGTTGTTGATCATATTTTGGATCTTGGATATGAGAGTGTTTCTTGGTATGTGTTTCCTCATATTTAGATCTCTATATCATCATGGAAACCATTTGCTTCAAGTTACTCTAATCACTAGTGATTGTGTGACTATTGGAAGCTACCAAGAATATTGTTCGAAGTATCATGCTTAATTCTTATATTTTGTTATATGCTTCTTGTTGTGACTATGATCTTGGATATCCATGCAAGCTACCTTGGGAAAATTATTCCCAATATTTCTTGTCCTTAGACAATGAGTACCCAATTTATGGTAGAATTTATTGATCATATTCACTTTGGCCCTTGCTTAATATTGTCCTATCTTTGGCCAAGTAAATGTTTTGTGTGCTCCCATGTATTCATTGCTACTTTTCGATCTTCTTATTTTATTGGTATCCTCTTGTGTTTTATTTAATGTAGGTAGTAGTGATGATCTCATTTGTGTGCATTTTGCATTAAAAAGCAAAATTCTATATAATGTACTACTTATGGGTGAGCTCTCCTATATTATTTAGAACACTCGTATTTATGATTCTTTGTTTGATCCATATCAGATTTTTTGTGCTTGGAACCTCAATCTTTTCATTTTGGTACTTTGTGCCATCATGAGAAGTTTGGGGAGTTTGGTTTCTTATTAGAACCTTGCTCTTTTTGGGAGTTGTTTTTGTCTCATTCCTTGTTTCATGATTTGACCATTTTAGAATAAGATAAATCCTTGAGCATTTTTATTTCTATCTATCTTTTGCTCTTTTGGTTTTAGCCTAGTTCATTTGTTGAATTTGTTATCTTTCATGTGTTTAATTGGTTCTTTGATACAATTTGGATATCGTTTGTCATGTCACACTCTTGTGTGTGCAATCTCGATTTACTTGGTGTTTTTGTTCAAATTGTATCTCCTTTTTGGTTCTTGAAAGCTTTATGCATGCATATTTACTATATGATTATATTATGGCATGCTTGCTTTCTTTGATCCAATATATAAGGGAAACTCCACCAAATCCCATCGGCTAAGTTGTGCATGAAATTCAATTTCATATCAATATGCACATATTTATGTGGAGTCTCTCCTATGTATTGTAGTTGCACTAACTACTTTGGACCCAATATGTTTGGGGACCATTTTGTACTTAATTGTGTTTTAGGTACATTGGAGATATATTGGATGCTTGTCTCTCAATTTTGAAGAAGTGGTGCATACATGAAAATTTGAGACAAGCTATAGGATGATCAATGAATTCATATCCTCTACATCCTAACAATTATATCTCGGTAACAAGTATCTCTTTCTCAGGCTCATATATCTTGATTCCAACCGTTTGTCGGTTGCCTTCTAGCATGAATTAATGTATTTGTAATTATTGTAGTTCTAGCCATGGTTTTAAGAGGACTTTATATTGTATATGTGTTTAAGTTGAGATGAGTGCATATAATTGGGACTATAAAAAATCATGCATATGATCCTCCAATCCCCAATATGTCAATCTAGCAATTTTATTGCCTATCATTTCATCAACTTCTCTCAAGTGCCATAGTGAGATTATGCTAGTTGATTTTTCTTTATTAGAGTGATACTTGTTGCCTTTCTCCATATATTCCAACTTTCTCCTTTTCCCTTGGTGATAGTTGTAATGTATGGGGTGTATTGGTTGTTGAAGCTCATAGATGTACAATAAGATATATTTGAGCCTTTGGCCATGCTTTGAAGCAAAAATATTATTGGTATATGTTGTGACTTCATTTTTGCTTTCATGTGCTTTATTGTATATCTTCCTTATGTGTGCATATTTCTTTGTTGGCATATGTCTTTGTGATGTTTTCCACTTAGAGACATATACACATATGAGAAGATAATTTTAGTTGATTTTTAATCCTTGGAGACCACCTTTCTATTCCTTTTGATTCTTTGGTGGCTTCCAAATTTAATTGCCTATGAGTTCTTGTTTCTCTTGTTTGCATCTTTGGGCACTCATATTTATTTTCTCATGCCTTGTATTGTTAAATGAATTTGTATGAGTGAGGATTCCATGATTATGCACCTTGTTCCCAAATGCAATTGTCATAAATGGTGCATTATCTTTGGGGAGCTCATCTAATTCATTTAATAATGCTCATTTGTCTCCTTTCTCATTTATTGTGCCTTAAATGTTTATGGAGGAGTGAGGATTCCATATTTGTGAATTTTTGTATTAAAATACAACGATTCGAAAGTGTGCACAAATCTTGGGGAGCTTCTCTATTTTTATTTAAGCATTTGTTTGATCTTTCATTTGTTGTGTTTTAAATGCTTATGGGGGAGCAAGGATTCCATATTTGTGCATTATGTATTCCAATTCATTTATATTAAAATTGTGCACAAATCTTGGGGAGCTTCTCTATTTGTTATTTCAAACACTCTTTTGCTCATATCATAATATCTCGTAGTTTCCATTTGAACTCATTTGTTGTTTTCAATTGGTTTGTCGGACCTTGTAAATTGCTTGCATCATTTTACTTTATTTTGGAAATCTTCGGATCCTCGATATAGTTATACTCCCTCCCAAGTATTCATGATTGGATATGTGCGAAGGCACACCTTTGGAGGAATTATTACTATATTTGCCTTCTAGAACTTGTCACCCATTTCGGCAATCGATGCCAATGGGGGAGAAGTTTTAGAGGGTTTAAGGGAAGTTGGTTTATGCATTGAGTTTGTTCTTGTGCATTTGCCTCTCATGCTCTTGCATCTTTGTTGTTGCTTAGCATGTGGTATATATATCTGAAACTCCACCAATGATAATGATTGGCAATATATGCAATGAAATTCAAGTTCATCTCACATGCATAGATTGTGGGGGAGTTTGCTCTATATATGGTGGTGGTACCAATATCACATACTTTTGTAGTATTTTATATTGGTATTACCATTTTATTCATTAATATTCCTTATATAAACCCTCTTAAAGGGATTGTCATCAATTACCAAAATGGGGGAGATTGAAAGAACATGTTGGGCCCCCATGTGTGGTTTTGGTAATTAATGACAATCTTTATGGACTAATGTGTGTATTAAGTTATACTTGTAGGATTTGTCCATTGACATCGCTTGGAGCATGTGTTGTCTTCAAGGTCGATGAAATGAGAAGAAGATGTGATGTGCAAGCTCAAAATGCGCCATCTATAGAAGATCTCATGTTTGATGCTTGCCATCCCCGATGATCATGGATCGATGATGAGAAATCAAGAAAGGTGTTCCATCTTGAGAAGGTCAAGTTCGTCTACATCGAGCTCAAGTGGAATGCTCAAGGCAAAGGTATAGTCTTGATAGGTTTTCCCTTTTGCCAGTCTCATGTTGTGTGTGGGAGACCGGGTTTAGGATAGATAGCCGTACTATCAAGAGGGGCTCTCGAATGAGTAACTCGTTCACTTCGTTCAGAGAGATCTCAAACCTTTGCATATTTGCATCATCGTATTTGGTTATTATTTGGTCTTATCCATGTGAGGATATAGAGCTTGTGGTAATCTCCATAACAATCTCTTGTTCATCAAAATTGGATCTTTCGTTTGTATCTTGTTGTGATTTTGATCTTGGCGGCTTTTCGGTTTCTCACCAAGTGAGGTATCTCAAATTATTATACATGATACATTCTCACTTGGCTATAACCAATATTTTCACCTTTCATAGGGTAGCTCATGTTGTCCTTTTTCCAACGCAATTGGAATCGGGTCGATCGGAGTTACCAATCAAAAGTTATAGAGGTTTGAATTTTCCTAGGTACCAAAATGCGGTAGTACCGCATTTTAGTACCTAGCGCGGCAGTAGGTTTTGGAAAGTTGCCAAATTCCACTGCCCTCCTAGGTACCAAAATGCGGTAGTACCGCATTTTAGTACCTAGCACGGCAGGTTGTTTTTGACAAGTTTCCAAAAGCCACTGCCGGGCTAGGTACCAAAAAGCAGTACTACCGCATTTTAGTACCTAGCGCGGCAGAAGGTTTTTTACTTCATCATTTGGATCTATCCTCCCTTGCTGTACTATGATGTTTCTTTGCATGATCTTGTAGAGGTTGATGTCCTCTTCGAAACGAGTCCAAGATCATCAAAATCGGAGTCCGGATGCAAAAGTTATGGCTGTTTTCGTTCTGTGATGACCGGTAGTACCGGACCAGGATCCGGTAGTACCACATTTTGGTACCGGGGAGCGCAGAGAAAAATGTGTTTGGAGCCCCAGGAACCCCAGGAAATGTCCGATAGTGCAGGGAAAGTCCGGTAGTACCGGGAAAAAATCCGGTAGTACCGGGAATCGCGTTTTTGGGCTGCAACGGTTGGATTTTGGAGGGACCTATATAAGGGGCCTTCTTCCCCAACGGTTCCTCAACCATTCTTGCAAGTTTTCCCCTCCATTGTTGACCTTGTTGAGCTTGCTTTCCCTCAATCCCTCCTATGATTCTTGCATATTCTTGAGGGATTTGAAAGAGGAGATCTAGATCTACAATCCCACCAATCAATCTCTCCTCTAAGTGAGGGGAACATATTGGGATCTAGATCTTGGAGTCTTTTGTGGATTTCCTCCATTGTTATTCCTCTCTTATTCCCCCATAAGCTTTTGTAGCTTTGGTGGAATTTGGGAGAGAAGGATTTGAACACCTTTGTGGTGTTCTTGCCATTTGCATTCGGTGCATCAGTTTAAGTTCTCTCCGGAGGGTTTGGTGAGTGAAAGTTGAGAAGCTTTTTACTCTTGGGTTCTTGGAACCCTAGACATTTTGTTGTGTTTCACGTTGAGGCCTTGGTGGCATTTGTTGGGAGCCTCCAATTAAGTTGTGGAGAAGTCCCCCAACCTTGTGGCCTTTGTGGCGTTTGTTGGGAGCCTCCAATTAAGTTGTGGAGAAGTGCCCCAACCTTGTGAGAGGTTCCGGTTGCCACCGACAAGTGCACCGATAGTGGAAGCGTGGATCGATCCCATTGGGGTGAGATTCACCGGAGAATAAGGGAGGCCTTTTATGGCGTAGGTGGTTAGATACCACCCCCTCTCCAAACGAGACGTACTCCATGTTGGGAGGAACTCGGTAAAATATCGTCGTCCCCGCGTGCCTCGGTTATCTCTATACCCGAGCTCTTACTTATGCACTTTACTTTGTGAATAGCCTTCGTGCTTGAAGTATATATCTTGCTATCACATAGTTGTTTGTCTTGCTTATCATAAGTTGTTGGTGCACATAGGTGAACCCTAGATTGTTCTAGGTTTTGTGCTTAACAAAGTAAACGTTAGTTTTATTCCGCCTTTGTTGAGCCACTCTAGGAAAAGTTTTAATCGCCTATTCACCCTCCCTCTAGGCGACATCCGTGTCCTTTAAGGCGTCCCTAGTGGGCTTCTACATTAGCAGCCCATTAGTAGCCTAAGCCTGGTCTAATTCGGATCCAATCCTCATTAGGCTCCCAGCCCCTTAAGTGTGTGACCCTATAGGTTCATATGCGTATAGACATGACACGAATACACTTATTCTATCAATAGTTGGTAGCGGCCTCTATCAAGACGTGTCAACTCCTAAACGCATACAAAGATCATATCAGACGAACCATCACAAGGTTTAGTACATGTCCTTCCTTTTACCTCATGATATTTGGTCTAGCTCCAAGATGACCTCCCTTTCTCGATACCGTGATTCGGAATCCCTTTACTAGGTTAACTCTTAACCATATGTGGCACGGCCATGCATTTCTGGATCCGATGACTCGAGGGGCCCAGAGATATCTCTCTCAAGTAGAGAGGGGCAAATCCCATCTTGATTGACCATGCCTTGCAGCATGCTTCAGGACAAACCCAAAAGCTACCTTTATAACTACCTTGTTACGGTGCAGCGTTTGATAGCCCCAAAGTAGGTCGATCCATATATCAAGTACATGCGACAATCTCAGGTCTAAGGATAAAACGTACACAATGTGTAGAGAGAGAGCTGCAACTAATTGCCAGTCTCAAGTTGGGTCAGTCCAACCCCATGTTCATAACATGTGTCCACATCATTGGTTTGACATCTCCATGTCTATGACTTGCGAAACATAGTTATCAACCAATCGATGTGCTAGTCTAATATTCACATGTGTCCTCACATGAACTCCGACTAGGGACAACTATTAAATAACCATACAAGTAAAGAGTTTCACAAACAATTCACATAATTGTCAATCAATACAAGTTGCCTGATATGGATATTCAAGGAACATTACAATAACTCATGGATACATATGAAATATAATCATCTCTATGATTGCCTCTAGGGCATATTTCCTTTTGTTACCTCCCCAATCTTAGTTGAAAACAAGGGTGACACACTTTACCGTTGAGGTACAAGTAACCTCTCTTTTGATGGACAAAGAACTTTTGCTTTAACGTATATTTTTTGATGTAGCCTAGTGGCTGCCTTCTTTGAGAACCTGCTTGGAAACAACCATTAATATGTAAGCATGTTGATTTGAAGAAACCAAGTGGCTCATGCGAGTGTTTGCATGGTCGGCACCACCGTACACGTCGTCACAAAAGATTCAAGTCCCTGCGAAAATAATACACAAAATAAAAGACATTGGTTTGGTGTAGAAACGAAGTTCGTTCACCCAACCGACAAAAAGAAAGTAAAAAAGAAAACATGAACTTCTATAGAGAATTACAATCTAGAAAGTTTCCGAGATAGAAGTTTATTGCTTACATATGCTCGGCTTCTCTAGAACATGGGAGAATCTCCTTACCCAGACCTTGGAATCGTGTTCATAGCAACTATACGACCGGAACTATACGGCCAGAAAAATATTTCTCGCCGTATAGTTGGTCGTCAAACGTGCAGTAACCTAAAATAAGAATTCGAAGGAGGTGTCGATATATATACGGATGCAACTATACACCCGGACCAAAACGGTCCCTCTGTATAGTTGGTCGTTAAACCTTCTGTAACTTTCAAAAACTGACGGAGATATGTTGGAACATCTATATGATCGCAACTGTACAGCCAGAAAGTTTATTTCCGCCATATAGTTGATCGTTAAACCTTCTGGAATTACCAATCTTCACATGTTTCTTTGAGAATTTTTTATTACCCTGAAACTTAATGAAATACCATGTTTTGACAGAAAAATGACAGCTCAACATTAACATGTATAAAACGGGATTTAAGTATAATCGAGTTATACAACACATAGTAACAATAAATTCTACCTTTTGAAAACTACAACAAGATAACTCTAATAGAAAATCATGCAAAGAATAAAAAAGCCAATGCAACATGAATACATCAAGACTCAAGACACAAAACTAATAAAGACACCTAATGACTTCCAGGTTACCTCCTGGGAAGCACTTTCTTATAACCAAGTAGCCAGGCTTTTCTCCATTATTATTTCAATAGATAGGAGCCAGATAATTATTTATTCTTACCTCCAAAAGAGGTTTGGATCACTTACTATTATAGCATGGTCGAAGTATCACCCGCTTGTGGTGCATCAGAGTCATGTAGATAAATGTGTTATTGCTCACAAGTGATGATTGATGTGCCATGTGTGGTGAGCATACCTCCCTAGATAGCTTCAACCGAAGGATTAGATATTTATATATAAATTCAAACATTTTACCTTTAATAGCATCATCAGGATACAATTCATAGTACTCTTCTTGGGCCACACTATCATGAGGGAACACTTCATAATACTCATCTTTAACAGCAGGGAAAAATTCAGAACTGTCTATATTCTCTATTTCATCACCTTTGCTAGCAAGTTCATCAGTTCTAGAGTTATCAATCCACTCACAAAAATAAGCATCGTCAACAAATATTTCATCAAAGATGTGCTCTCCCAAAACCTGCTCATTAATAATACAAGGATTTATCTCCAATTCATCATTATTAATGTTCTCCAAATGAGTATCTAGGCATAAAGCCTTCGCAGATAAATTATCTTCAGTTTCAACACAATAAGAATCATTACTAGAGACTGAGGCATCATAAACAAACTTATTATTAGTAGAATGATGTTTGTCTTCAACCTCACCTTGTTGGTGTTCCTCCTCATTATCTAGTGATTCCTACAAAATGTTAGTTTTGGGAACTATTGTTTTACATAGCTCCTTACTCTTTATCACAAGCGTATTCCCACTAAACTATTCTTGACAATATAATACATAATATTATGATACCTTGATAAATCCTCATTATCGCTACTTTTCATAATAATACCAATTTTTCTAAGCAGCTCATGAGACCCTTCATAAACTATGTATTCCAAGAGTTTTACATTATTATCGTTTATGTGATTATTTGTTGATAAAAATTCTTTAAAGAGAGGAATGCATTCATAATCATAACGCTTGTCAGACTTACCATTATATTGCATCATCCCTTCGAATAAACTTGACAAATTACCAGAACAGTAATCCACCTACTCCCACATGCCTAGTAGTTGTGTATCCTCAAGGATTAGCAGTTCTTCTTTGTGTTCATCCTCTTCTTGGGAAGGAACTTCATCTTTCTCCAATGGGATTTCCTGCAAAGGATTAACATAGGGCACTACGTCTCTACTCCATGCCTTACTCCTAATAATAAGTGCATTCTCACTAAAATGTTCGTGACAATACCAAGAAATATGTTGCAGGATTTTATAAGCCATTTTTATGAGAATACTATCTTCACTATTAATACGTGATATGACATGTATTATCATCTCATGGGCACCTTCAAAGATAACATACTCTAATACTTCACTAGTGGTATCACCATTATTATAAGACACTAAAGATTGATTAAAGGTATCAGAGCATTGAAAACGGAAGTAGTGCCCAAGTTTCAGACATTGAGGACGTATTATTGGATCGTCTATCGTATCCGAAGAAATTAACTTTTGAGCATATTCCACCATTTGGGAATACATTTCTCTTAACGTCATATTGCTCATTTGTTATTCAAAATACTCATTCTCCTCTTCCAATGAGGATTAATATACCATGTTAATAGCATCACAATATTCATAGAAAGATTCATTTTCTAGTTCCTCACCAAAGTCCCCAAAATCACTGTCTAGGCACGAACCCTCCTCAGAACAATCATCATAAGTTTGGGACTTATATAAATCATTACTAGAGAATGAGATATCATTAACAAGAATACTATTTATATGTGGAATTTTAATTTCAGAAGTAGCTAATTCAATTGTTTGATCCAATATCTCCTTTTCATTATTGCTAAGGTAATTAGCGAGTAGCTCAGAGATAGTCTTACCTTTTGGTTTACCTTCCACTAGTTGAGAGGGTGAAACGTCAAGCGTCACCTCTTCATTAGCAATATGTTCAGATGGTTTCGGTGTAGGTTCTTCATATGATCTTGCCTTCTCTTCAGCTTTTTAATCCCCTATCAGCCATTGATTCAGTATTTCTCGCTTCTTTAATAGATACTCCTCCTCCCTTGCGAGATTTTCCTGCTCAAAGGTAGTCATCTTAGACTACATGATTAGTAACAAATATTTTTATGGGTTTTTGGTTTGTAAACAAAAGCAAAAATACAAATGCAGCAAATAAAGAAAGCTTAAAACAAAATCTAGCAAAACTAAAATAAATAAACAAAAGCTATAAGACCTACAACGCTTAGCTCCCCGGCAATGGCGCTAGAAAATAGCTTGATGACTGCAAGTGCACATATCGTTTGTAGCTAGTTTCAAAATAAAGATATGATCCCACAGGGAGCAGGAGTCTGAAGTCTAATAACTCTTGAACTAAATACTGAAATAGTAATGCTAAATAACGTTCTAAGTAACAACATAAAATGCGAGTTTTGTGTAAAAGATATTTTTAGGTTTTCAAATAAGAGAACAATAAGTAAACTAAAGCTGTAATTAAACAAGAGCATGTGAGTATGATTATGACAGTCTGCAAGATGATGGAAAGAGTTCTCAGGGAGTAGTGGATCCACCGCTAGTAATTAGAAAGAGTGATCAAATTATTATAATGAATAAGACCATTTATGATATGTGTGGGAGAAGCTCCATATATGGACGAATAGGCAAACCACTGCTAACATCATCCGTCATAACCACAACAGACAGATAAACGACATAAATTGTATTATCTCTCTATTAAGGGATTTATCCCGTGGCATGGACATGGCTTAATGAGTTCTCCTTGCTTCCCCAGGTTGACACGTGAGGGAGTTTTAACAGCTTTATAGTCACTCTAAGTGCTATCACCCCTCTGTCTATCAAAAAGTAGTTCCCTCCATCTAGTCCTCATTGAGGCAAATATTGAGTGGCGCGCTTCACCCAACATCAAGATGAAGAAAATCTAACACAGACACATAATGAACAATATCACATAATAATCTTTATCTCAGTTCAATCACATACTAGGGTTTCTCCATCTCCCCAAGAACAAAGGAAACTACTCACACATGAAGTCAATCAACATCATGGATAGAATATGGATGAAGTATGATGATACAATTGAGGACAAGTGCAAATCCAAGATTCAATCTAGAATTACAACAAGTAACCAAAGGGGATCAGTGATGGAGACGTTGTTGATGAAAATGACGATGTAGATTGATGTGGAGGCCTTCAAGATCCTAGTCCCTTCTACTCTTGTGTGATGGTGATGGTGTAGATCTGATTGGAGGCGTCTATGGCGGTGGCACGACGGCAGGGCTCCGCCATGGTGGAGAATATGGATTGATGTCTCTCTCTTGTCTCCTCCCACCTTTATATATGCCTTAGAAGTGTAAGGGTCCCAACCTTTAAATAAGGTAGAGTCCCCTGTGTTTACAATGCTAGTCCCTGGATCAATAGCTAGCATCCACAGTTAAGATGTAATATCAAGAAACAAAGGTCATAATACAACTTTATAACCAGGAATAACATAATTTTATTACATCTTACATAGCTCATTTGGCTATTACATTACATTGCAGTAGAATATCTATAAGCATGGGGTCCTTCATCTTCAAAGTGCCACAGGCAGACATGTTGGTTGTAGACTTTGTAATCCTAACCATCAAACTTTACTAACATCAATCAAACCTGCAACATACAAGTTACAGCCACAAAGGGTCAATACATTTGAATTGTATTGGCAAGTGATACTATGGTAATATAGTGGAGTCTAACATCTATATGCATTTGGCTAAGTGGAGTTGAGGCTTGCATTGCTCAAAATAGATTTTTCCTTAACATTTGAAAACACTAAGTTTTTGCTTGACAAAATCATTTTTCTCAAGACATCTCCCAATCAAAGATTGAAGATCATTTAACCCTTGTTCAATCACAAGTTTTTAACTTTGAAATTTGAATGATGAGATTCTTGATTGCTTCCATGTCTTGATGCTCAAATTGTCCTTTACCAGGGACATGTCTAAGTACTTAGATTTTACACTCTGCAGAGGTGGTGCCCTTTCCCCACAAGACTTGGTTTCCCAAGACAAGATCTTTTAGAAGCCTTCCCTTAGACCAAAATGGACGCGTTCCAACCTATCAAATTCTACCACCAACTGTCCATATGGCTAAGTTCTTGCAACCTATATGATCCAGGCAGAGCTCATAATGCCAGGTGGCTGCACTCGAAGCTTCTCAACATTTGACATCTCAAATGTCTTTGTTCCTGGGTGGCCATCCACAAGTGAGATACACAAGGTAAACCATAAACATGGGCCTTGTGAACCACTCAACCAAAATCCACCAAGCAATTACCATTCCACCCAGGTGATTCATTAACTTAGTTGTTTTATTAAACAAAAACATAAGTCCTCAGACTTAGAAATTTTTCCATAGTGTGAATATATATTCCACCCTTGTTTTCTATTAGCTAAGCTAAGCATGATAGTAGTAGGAATCTTAACTTAGGAAAATTTCTACTAAGGTTTCATATACTAGGTTTTCCTATAGCAAGGTTTATACTTAGCAAAATTCCATGCAAGTTTTACTTAGAAAAATCACTAATGCAAAGTGAAAGTAATGGGACAAAAAGTATGAAGCATCACTTGCCTTTTTGGTAGAGGGTATAAGTTCACTCCTTGTCCTTGCAACAATCACACTCTTCAAGTCACTACAATTCAATCAAGCAAGGCACAAACTCAATCTACCAATCAAGCAAAACATCACATAAAATAACAAAGTCAAGGTAATGCATGCAAGCATGCCAAGCTTTGTTTTATTTGAAAAAGTGGTTCCTATTGGGTCATAAACATTTGAAAACACCTAATGGTCATTTTAGAAAGTGGCAAAGTCATTTGCAAAAGACTTCACTTCATAAACCATTTTCAAAACAAGGTATCATTTTATGTAGAAATATTTTTACTAAGGCATTAATCTATAGGGTTCACAAAATATGTTTTCAAACCATAAAACTTGGTGTTTAGGGTCAGAGGGTTTAAAACCAAACATTTCCCAAAAGTTTTCCTTCAAAACCATTTTTAATAAATAAACCATATTTTTTTATTTGACTAGAAATGGTTTTAAATCAAAGAATCATTCTTTTGTTTCACCAAATACATTTTTGTAACCACCAAGTGTTTCCTATGGTCAGTAGGTTCAAATCTCACCATTTGCCGAAGATTTTATCCCCAAAATCATTTTAGAACAATTTTTATAACCTAAACAAGCATACAAATGTTTCTGCAAAAACAAACATTTTTCCAGAAGCTTTTTACTAAACAAATGGCATGGTTGGCTAGGGCTTGTTCCACTGATTCCGTTGATATAAAGTTTGCAAATTTTGGACGTGTGGTTTAAAAGTTGTGCAATTTACAAAATCACAAGTCTAATTGATCAAATTCTGTTTTTAAAACTAACTCTGGGACACGTGTCTGTTTCCTATTCGTCGAAAACGTTTCGTGTGGATCGACTAACACAGACCGTTGGATGAAGTCATATCGCACGGCGCGCAGATGCTACTTACCTCTTCGCTTATTTCTAATCTTATCCGTCAGATCGAGATCCAATGGACCCTATTGCTTTGACCATTTGGCAGCGGCGCTGACGCGGCGGCGATTGGCGGCGCGGTCAGACGTGGACAGTGCCGGCTATCTAAGAAGCGAGGGAGGAGGTGAGGGTGCTTACACTGATCGCGGTGACGTTCTGATGCTCAAGGTGCTCGTCGTTGGGCAGGGGGCGCACGGGAACGGCGGCGATTGCTCATCGGAGAC
Organism: Avena sativa; assembly: GCA_916181665.1. Taxonomy (NCBI): domain Eukaryota; kingdom Viridiplantae; phylum Streptophyta; class Magnoliopsida; order Poales; family Poaceae; genus Avena; species Avena sativa. Next base: position 259,101,749 of record OV702284.1, on the reverse strand, counting down.
GTCGTCGGCGTCGGGCTTGCTCAGGCGTCGTCGAGGACGAGGCTACAGCGTGTACTAGGGTAAACGGAAGACAGGGTCAGATGCGCACAGTCCTGGCGAAGATGCGTGCGTGAAGGAGAAGGCGCGGGGTGGTCTAGCTTACCAGGGGGAGGTCGTCGGAGAAGAACCAGACGCGGCGGCGCTCGGAGCTTGTCGAAGACGACGTTCTGGGGCGCCCGTAGTTGAACGAAAGGCATGGACAGATGCGCCAGGAGGTGGGGAGTATGTGTGCGTGGTTGATGAGGCAAGGAGCGGCGCGGGGTCGCCGGAAATTGCACCGGAGAGTCATCGGAGCAGTGGTAGTGTAGGGCAAAATTCTGCGGCCTGGGGGCGCGCTAAGGTGAGGTGACTGGGGGGAAATGGGGAGGGAACGCTGGCGTTTAAGCGAGTGTGGTCAGGGGGCATTGATCACGCGGCATTGAAGCGAATTTACGCGTGCGATTATAGCCAGAAACGGCCGGCGAGGTGAGGGGAGGAACAGGTCCGCGGTTGAAGACGGTGAGCTGGCGGTGGGGTCCGCTTGGCAGCGTGAGAGAAGGAAAGGGAACGGGGTCCACCAGTCATTGGCTTAGTGGGTTTCTTTTGCGGTGAAAAAAGATTCGCTCGCTGAGAGGGAGAGGTGGGCTAGGTTGGGCTGAGTTGGGCTGGAACTGGGCCAGATGGTTGGGCTGCTGTCTGGTTCCATTTTTTTCTTTCCTGATTGATTTTCCTTTTTCCGATTCTATTTTCTGTTTTGAAATTCAAACAACCAATCAAACATTCAAAACAATTCAAACATTCACCACACTTGTAATTGAATTTGGTTCTGTTTAACAACATAAACCAATTCCCAAAATAAAATAATATTTTTATTTTAGAGTCCATTTATAATTAAATAAAATGGACACTAGTTAATAAATCAAATGTGTTTTAATTTATTAAAAACTCCATTTGAAATCTAAATATTATCAAAACCAATTCAGTAGGTTTTATTTGAAAATATAAGATACTTGGAAAACTTGTTTAAAACAAAATAACATTTTTATTTTAGGGTCCTTTAATAATTAAATAAAATGGACCTTAGTTATTAAATCAAATAGGATTTGTTTTATTAAAAACTTTATTTGAAATCTAAAATAAAACCAAAACACTTTAGTAGGTTTTACTTGAGAATATAAAATACTTGGGAAAACTTATTTAAAATAATTTAATAAGTTTTGATGTTTTATTTAAAATGGGAAAAGCCTTTACTTTAATAAAATTGGATATTAATAAATCCTCATTATTTTGTTTAAATAAACTTTTACTCCTTTAATCAAAGCAAAACATTTTATTTCAAAATATTGGCCAAGGTTTAATTTGGCTCTATAAAATAATCTTTATTTATAAATCTACCTTTTCTTTTGAAAACCAAATCTTTTATTAAAAGATCCAAAATAGTACTTTTAAATATTTTTAAGTTTATTGTTTATTTATCCTTTTAAATCCCTTTAGGATTTTATTTGATCCAAATAGGTTTTGAAAGTTCCCAATTGGATTCAAAAAGTTTCTTCTCACCCTAAAAATCAACAAAGTTTTATTTTTATTCATTTATTTTTCACATTACAAGATATGGAAAATCTTGGGATGTGACAGGCTACCACCCTTAAAATAAATCTCGTCCCGATATTTGGGGAGGCTAGGGTTACAAGTTGGCTCAAAACAACTAGGGTACTACCACCCTTAAAAATTTTCCAACTAAATTACATATTGGCCTTCTTGGGGTCCTGGGGAAACTTCTCTGGGCAAACATCTGCATAGTGTCCTTTGTTTTCACACTTGAAACATGTGACAAGGCTGAGATCAATTATAGGTTGGTTTATCTTGTGCTTCATCTTTTCTGGATAGAAGTTTGCATAGTGGCCTAGTTCCTTGCATTTGAAACACATCACTTGGCTGATATCTTTCTTTTCCTTTGGTATCATTGCCTCTTGTTTGTTTCCTTGGTTCTTCTTCTTTTCTGGGCAATCACTGGCATAGTGTCTCTTCTCTTTGCAATTGTAACATTGCAACTGGCTTACGTCCTTCTTCTTCTTTTTGGGTCTCTCCAAAGCTAGGAGTTCTTCTAGTTCATGCTCCTCAAAGGTGGAAAATCTTTCCCTCTTCTTGGGGCAGTTACTAAAGATATGACCTTCTTCTTCACAATTAGGGAATTGATCTTCATGTTCCTTGGATGTATGATCCTTGTCTCCACAAGTATTGCTAGCTTGGGTTCCTTCTAAAATAACATCTTTGTCATCCTTGTTGTCATTAGCTCTCTGGGAAAAGTTTTCTCCCATGTTGATCATTTGAGTAACCAATCCTTGCAACAATTGGGATTGAAGTTTCAAAATCCTTTGTATGGCTGGGTCTAGTGTAACTACCTCGGTGAATTACGCTCCTAGTTACAAGCCTGGATGAGCGGAAATGGTTGAAATAGTACGGTGGGGCCCAAATGCCACTCACAGGTAGACCTTTCGGCCGTCCCAACCATTTCCAATCATCGGGGCAAGAACGGGCGGCGTAATCGGCAGGCGAAGGGATCAACTACATACACAAATGAGTATGTATGCAAGCCACCATACAACAGTACATCAGAGCCATTCCATCTAAAAAGAAAGGAAATATAGCAACGCCATACGGCAAGATTCAAATGTCCTAGATAGATATAATAGTTTAGGATATTTCCTCATACATCAAACATCAGAGTATCAGGCGGAAGCGGCAAACAAGATCCGAGTACGGATAAGAAGCAAATCGGCATAAGATGCCCCATAAATAAACACATCCCGCCCACAGATCTCACGGATCCCCGTTCCCGGAATCTCTACACCGAACGATCGTTGCCCACATCATCCGCCTCCTCCACCCAGTATCCATCTTGTGAGTGTACCTGCCCATCTGAATCAAACAATTTATCGTGTGAGACCCTAGGGGTACTCAGCAAGTCTTTATGCCTCTAAAGGGGACACAACCTGGGGTGACGCAATTGCAGCAAAAGATAAACCCTATCAGTTCTATAGATACTCGCTAACCATCCGCCTAACCAAAGATAGACGGATGTCCGTGAATTAATGACAACAGTTATAACAGTAATATCAACAGATCCATCCTCCTCCTCGCTTACCAACGAGGAAGCGGACGAACAACCCCCATCCGTTGGCAGTTTTCTTATCCATTCCATGAGTGTTGCACTATTCACTAGTCAGTTACTTAGTCAAATTAAAAGCGGTACTTTAGTTATACTTGTCTATGATCGAGAAACTGTGCTCCGAGTCGTCCATAACCGCGGACACGGCTTTCAGAAAGTTTTACCCTGCAGGGGTGCACAAATAGCAACACACACTCGATCAACCTCGGAAAAACCAAATCAAAACCCAACGAGGCCTTCACGACAAAGCAATCACAGGATTCAGAAATATTTCAGGGGGCCACCCCATTAAGCTACCCGCAACGAAGTTAGCTGACTTCGAGACGGACTCAAGGTTTGCGTCAGTGGCTGTAAACGACTGGGAACCCGAAAATGTGACTAGGCTTGTCGATACCGCGAAAACACTCCGCTTACCTAAACAGTACAGGTGCTCCTCGCACAATCGTAAATTAAGTAGTAAAGCATGGCATAAGTACAGGATAGTAAATAACACCTCAAACTAGTTTGTGGCCCCAAGAAATAAGAATGAATCTAGCTCTGGCTCAGGGGGTCCCATAAGCCTCCCGGATGTGGATAGCGCGAATAATCAAGGAACAGGAATCAAGTACTCGGGGTCCTACGGGACACAAGTGAGCAGGAAAAACCAAATAGCAGATATTGCTCATCGGTGCCACTTTCATTAGTTATCCCATTACTACTCAGGTTAAGTTGTTTGGTACCTCGTTATCCATCAGACACTCACATACCCTACACATGCCGTTCTACGACTCGCATGGCCCAAACAACTCCTGTAGTAATGGCTCATGGGATGGAGGAACAAGCTTTGGTGGGGTTTAAAAGTAAAGGCTATGCAATACTTGGGATTCAGTTTAATGCAATCGTGACTCAATGATGCAAGAGTAAGATAGAGGCAATAGGTACTAAATGTATGCAAGCATGTGGTAGTGCTTGCCTGGCAGCTCAGTTGAAGCGAGAGACGGATCTGGGTAGTGCTCCTGGGTTTCTTGATATATCCCCTGCTCAGCGTCTATTCGAAGAAGAACCAAACAAACAAGGGCCAACATAAATATAGTGCACAAGCATATGAATTAAATGCGACAAGCAAACAATCATGCCATGATGAATGATGCACAATTTTCATGGCATTAAAGTAGCATGGCATGGGTGAGGTGTGGAATACAAGAATAAATCATTTTATTGAGTTTTGGCCACATTTTATCCTCATAATAGTTGCTGTTTGCATTATATTTATATGATGCATGCTGCAAAACAGAACATGGAATGCATAAACAGAAAGGTCTCGTCGAGCTGATCATTTTAGACGTATCATTTGTTAAATTTGGAGTTATAAAACAAAAGTTATTAATTAATTAAGAAAAGGGCATTTTATTGTAATTTTATTCAACTTGAAATTTTAAGTGTTCCAAATATATTTTGGATGGCATATTTGAAATCCTCACATTTTTCTGATCTAAAAACATATATCATTTGTATTATTTGGGTTTGTATTTTAAAAGTTATTATAAATCTGATTTGAATTTTGAATTTGAATTAAATTTGAAAAGATTTGAATTAAAACCGAAAACAGAAAAGCTTTTCCTACTCAGGCAGACCTAGCCACTGCCGCTGACGGGTGGGGCCAGGTCGACTGGGCCCAACACGCGCACAGAAAGGGGGGGGACTGCGGGTTGGTGGAACCAAGTGCCGGGAGCCTTTTTGCAAAATGGCAACAGCCACAGACAGGTGGGTCCGGAGGGGTCGCGGGTTGAGGATACAAAAAGGAAGGGGTTTTCTGTAAAACGGCGCCGCGTACTGTGGATCTTCCCTGAACTTTCTGACGACAGACGGCGTTCGACAGGCGGGGCGCGACGCAGGGTTCGAACCCGCGACCTCGCGTGCGCGCGCGGCGGCGGCTACCACTGCGGCTCAAAGGGGTTGTTGGTAGGTTGTTGTGGCGCGGCTAGGTAAGGTGCTTGGTGGCGTAGGAGCTGGCTGACGCCGACGAGCCCGACGCACAGACGGCGCTCGACGAAAGGGACGGCGGCGCTAGACGGTGACGGTGAGGCGGACCATGTCAGGGGAGACGGGAGGCTCACCGCGAGGTTGTTGCCGGTGGTGGTTCGGGCGGAGGCGCCGGCGATCATCGACGAGGCAGGGGCCGAGCGTAGCTAGGGTTCCGTCGGGGCGGCGTCGGCCTGGGGGATTCTGGTCCTACTCCTCCTCGCTGGGGCGTACGGAGCTGTTGCAGAGGACCTCCTCGTCCTCCTTGATCACCTCCAACACGCCGCCGGCTTGCAACGAGTAGATGGGGAAGAGGCCGACGGTGAGGTCGTCGGGGGTAGACGGTGGTGGAGAGGGAGAAGGGAGGCGAGGGCAGGGCCCTGGGGGTGGATCTCGCGAGGCAGAGAGGGGGAGAGGGAGTAGATAAGGACGGGGGAAGGGGAGTGGGGCAGAGAAAGGTGGATCGGGTAGGGTTTTTGAAGAGAGGGGGTGAGGTGATGGTTTGGTTTAGCCAAACAAAGGGTAGGTTTAGGGTTTTGTTTGAGCTAGAATAGAGAGGGAGAGGTGGGAGCTTAGGGTTTAAGCAAGATCAAACAAGACCAAGCCCAAAGGAGGGAGAGAGAGGAGAGAGATGATCCACTCAAAAGGATTTCAAATAAAATCCAAATGACTTAGATGAGGTGGTTCTTGCATGGCCCATGCATGAATAGTAGATGCCACATTTGATTTTGTGAGAACAAAATTAAATCCCATGGCATTTATTTCCATGCATTCCCAAATATGGAATAAAGGTCAAGCAAAAGGAATTAGATCCATCCCAACCCACATGGGCTAGATTAAGTGCCAAAATAAAATAAAAGCCCATGGGTAATTAGGGTGGTAGAATTATAAGGTGGTGACAAAGAAAAGGTGATGGAGTCAATAAAAGATATGCCCCCAACTCAACTTGGGCATTTACACAATATCAAGAACCAAATACAATATCAAGAGGCAAATACAATTTTACAATGCAGATGAGAGAAGAACCAAATCAACAGGGTTTTATATGATGCTCAAATGCAAGATGGCATGATGGCATGAGCATGATATAATGATGATGCAACAATTATACCTATATGAAGTAGCCATATATTACTAAACCAAGTAGCATTACAGTTGTTAGACAAATGGGATGCTACAACTCTCCCCCACTAAACAGGAATCTCGCCCCGAGATTCTAGGATGAAGAAGAAGACTCGAAGAGGGTAGGATAGTTGGCACGGAGCTCATCTTCACGTTCCCAAGTGGCTTCATCAACAGAATGGTGCGACCACTGCACCTTGCAGAACTTGATGGACTTGTTGCGAGTCCTTCTTTCTGCGATCTCGAGGATTTTTGTGGGGTGTTCTTGATAAGACAGGTCTTCTTGGAGATTGATTAGCTCATGATCCATGGTCCTGCCGGGATCCTTGAAGCACTTCTTGAGTTGAGAGATGTGGAAAACATCATGGACCTTGAGTTTTTCCGGGAGCTCAAGAGCATAAGCAACTTCTCCTCTTCTTCCACGAATTTTGAATGGACCGTTGTATCTAGGAGCCAGCTTTCCTTTGATACCAAAACGGTGCGTGCCTTTCATGGGAGTGACACGAAGGTAAACGAGATCACCAGGGACATACACCATGTCTGTGTGCTTCCTGTCATAATTGCTCTTCTGGCGACTTTGAGCAATCTTCAGATTTTCAAGAATGATATGCACCTTCTCCTCCGCTTGAGTTACAATGTCAGGGCCAAACCAAATTCTTTCTCCTGCACCCGACCAACCAATCGGAGTTCTGCATTTGCGGCCATAGAGAGCCTCAAATGGTGCCATCTTCAGACTTTTCTGGAAGCTGTTGTTGTAAGAGAATTCAGCATAAGGAAGACATTCCTCCCACTTCATGCCAAAAGAGATAACGCAAGCACGAAGCATATCCTCCAGAATCTGATTGATCCTTTCAACTTGTCCTTGCGACTGAGGGTGGTAAGCTGTGCTGAAGTTCAACTTTGTTCCCAAAGCATTTTGGAAACTCTCCCAGAACTTGGAAGTGAAGATGCTTCCACGGTCTGAACTGATCTCGAGAGGAACCCCATACAGAGAGACAATTCTGTTGATATAGAGCTCAGCCAACTGAATTGCAGAAATTGTTTCCTTGACGGGGAAGAAGTGAGCCACTTTAGAAAGCCTGTCAATGACAACAAAGATTGCATTGTTGCCCTTCTGCGACCTTGGAAAACCAGTGATGAAGTCCATCTCTACTTTCTCCCATTTCCATTCCGGGGGTTTCAATGGCTACAGAAGACCGAAAGGTTTCTGATGGACAGCTTTCACTCTGCGGCAGACATCACACTCCGAGACATACTTGGCACAATATCGTTTCAAACCCGGCCACCAATATTGTGTTTTCAAGTCCATGTACATGTTTGTGCTGCCAGGGTGGATAGAAAGAACAGAATCATGCGCCTCCTTAAGAACTTGCTCTCTCAAACCCGGGTAGTTCGGAACAAACATCCGGTGTTCAAAGAAAAACATGCCTTGATCATCAACATGGAAGGACTCATACTTCGGAAGCTGAAGTTTGGAGATGATCTTTCTGGTGTGCGGATCACCCAGCTGACGAGACCGAACCTTTTCTTCCAAGAGAGGGGTTGCTAGAAGGTTCAGGAGATACCCTTGTTCCACAATTTCAAGGTTGAGCTGACGGAATTCCTCGCACAAGAGAGGCTGTTGTTCCTCCATCATGAGGTTGTTGACATAAGCTTTGCGGCTGAGAGCATCGGCCATGACATTAGCTTTGCCCGGAGTGTAGTTGATGGTCAAATCAAAATCATTGATTGCTTCAATCCATCTCCTCTGCCGAAGGTTGAGATCAGGCTGAGTGAAGATATACTTTAGACTCTTGTGATCAGAAAAGATTTCACAACGGTTGCCAAGCAAGTAGTGCCTCCAAAGTTTCAAAGCAAAGACAACTGCTGCGAGCTCGAGGTCGTGTGTAGGATAGTTGATCTCATGCGTCTTCAACTGTCGAGAGGCATAAGCAACAACTTGTTTTTCTTGCATAAGGACCGCACCCAATCCTTGCAAAGAGGCGTCACAGAATATCTGGAAAGGCTTAGAGGTGTCCGGAGGAACCAAGACTGGCGTGGAAGTGAGCTTCTCTTTGAGTGTCTCAAAGCTTGCTTGACATGCAGGAGTCCAAAGGTATTTCTTGCCTTTCTTGAGGAGATCGGTAAGAGGCTTCGCTATCTTCGAAAAGTTCTGAACGAAGCGACGGCAATAACTAGCCAAACCCAGGAAACTCCGCACTTCTTTGACATTAACAGGAGGAAGCCATTCAACAATTGTCTTCACAGTTTCCGGGTTGACTGCAATGCCCTTGGTAGAGATGACGTGACCAAGATAGGTTACTTGAGGCAGCCAAAACTCACACTTGGAGAACTTTGCATACAAGCGGTTCTCACGAAGCTTGTTTAGGACACACCGAAGGTGTTCTTCATGTTCTTCCTTTGACTTAGAATAGACTAGGATGTCATCCAGATAGACCACAACGAACTTATCAAGATACTCCATGAAAACCGAGTTCATGAGCCTCGAGAAGGTAGCAGGTGCGTTGGTGAGACCGAAGGACATGACTGTGTACTCATACAGGCCATAGAGGGTGGTGAAAGCTGTTTTAGGAACATCTTCCTTGCGAATCTTGATTTGGTGATAACCACTTCTCAAGTCAAGCTTAGAGAACACCACAGCTCCAGCTAGCTGATCGAAGAGATCATTAATCCGCGGAAGGGGATATTTATTCTTGATGGTTTTAGCATTGAGAGCCCGATAGTCAACACAAAGTCTATCAGTCCTGTCTCGCTTCTTCACAAAGATTGTTGGGCTACCCCAAGAGGAGGTACTGTGTTGAATGAAACCCAACTTCTCTTGTTCATCAAGTTGACGTTTGAGTTCAGCCAACTCAGCAGGACCCATTTTATAAGGCCGCTTGGAGATAGGAGCCGTTCCCGGTTCAAGCTCAATTACAAACTCAACCTCACGATCCGGAGGCATACCCAGCAACTCTTCAGGAAAGACATCTGGGAACTCACAGACCACCGGAACACTCTGAATAGCTTCCATAGCATCATCATTCAGAGCCGCCAAAGAGAAAAGCTGGATAGCAGGAGTCAGACTTGGAGAAAAGACTATATGGCCTTCAGGAATCTTCAGAGAAACTGAGCGTTCAGCACAATCTATCACAGCTGCATATGTTGTCAACCAATCCATGCCCAAGATGACATCAATGTCAGAATTGCCCAGAACAATTAAGGACGCCGAGAACGAAGAGCCACCAATCTCAATTTGATTGCCATGGCTGATTTTAGAAGCTGCCATCTTTGCTCCAGGAGAAAGGACCATTAACCGCTTAAGGAGAGGATCCAACGCTAACTCGTTCTCATTTGCAAACTTGTGAGAAACAAATGAATGCGATGCACCAGAATCAAACAAAACTCGTGCAGGGACTGAGTTAACGGGAAGCATACCCATCACAACTCCAGGTGCATGCTCAGCTTGAGCGGCGTTGACACAGTTGGCACGAGCAACAGTAGACCCGGGCTTGGTGTTGATGTTGAGAGCCCGAGGTGGTGGTGCACGAACCAAAGGAGAGCTTGCCGCAGATCTTGGAGGGGGTGGCGGAAGAGCTTTGTTTTTCATCGGACAGTTCCATCTTAGATGCCTAGAGTCTCCACACGTGAAACAAGCACCAGGTGGACGTGGAGCAACGTAGCCAGGGACTCCGCCAGGCGCTCCAGGGTAGTGGTGGTTGTAGCCCCTGGGAGCAGCAGTGAGGAAGTTTGTTGGCCTTGCCGCGAAGCTTGAAGGTCTTGGTGGAGCCGGGAGCGACGGTGGGGTGTTAGGAACCCAGACACGACGCTTAGAAGGAGCTGACATAGCTGAAGAGCTTGGTGCATCACGGTTGTGTTTCTTTGACTCCTCAAACACTTGCCTACTTGCTTCTTCCTGCAGAGCTGTATGTTGAAGTTCCAGAAAAGACGCTGGCCTTGCATGTGTGATTGCATATTTAATCGATGCATTGAGCCCTTGCCGGAACCTCTTTTGCTTCTTCTTGTCATCAGAGATCTCATCGCCACCATAACGAGAAAGATTCATGAAGTTCCTGATGTAGGTATTGACATTGTCATTTCCCTGCTTGAGGTTGAGAAACACTTCCTTCATCCTTTCCATGACAATTTCTGACAGATACTGCTCTTTGAAGGCTCCAGTGAACTGTTCCCAAGTAGGCTGAAAACCAATGCAGTTTGCCTTCAGGTAATTCTCCCACCAGAGAGCTGCATCTCCCTTCAGAAGGTGAGTAGCACACTTTACCCATTCTTGCTCAGGAACATCAGCAGTTGCCAGTAACCTTGACATCTCACGCAACCAATCATCAGCATCAAGTGGTTGATCAGAAACATCAAATTGGCGTGGGTTGAACTTCAGGAAGCTTTTGATGTCTCCTCTCTTGGGAGGTGGAGGTAGCGGAGCAAACTCATTCCTCCTGACACTTTCCTCAAAACGCTGCTGGTTCTGCTGCATTGCTGCCAAGGCATTGGCGATGTTTGACAACGCGGACCCCAGTTCAGGTGGTATGTCCTCATCAGAACGGCGTGGTGGAGCCATCCTGTGATTGATATAAAACACAAGTCAGTACTATAATGGAGAATAATAATAATCCAAAATAGTACCAAGATGGAATTAACCAAGATTAAAGGATACAATTTACTAAGATGATATTAAAATACCAATAGATGCGCAAAAACACTTAACGAATCAAGATTAGTGACTTTACCAATTCAATATACAAAAGCGAATGATAAGAGTAGTGGTATGGTCGCGACTCCATCCCGCACTCAAATCATTACTCCGCACATGAATAAGTAAAACACATATCCCAACACCTTCCTCTCACGATGAACCTAAAGGTTAGTAACTACGGAAACGAACACCCCAAACAAGATAACGTCGGATAACAAAGAGTAAGACAGATCGCGGCGGTATACAACGAATCAGATAGATCGCGTCGGTTTGTAAAAGCCTGTCGGTATGGAATGTACCAATAGTTGATAACCAAAAGGCTGATTGTGATAACAACTTGGATGCAACAGGTAGACAAGGAATTACACACACACACACACACACACACACACACAAAAACACACAACCTATGGTACTACGGAAACCCAGAACACGTGAATCCTAGTTTGAACTTTTAAGAAGAGGATTGAAAACGTTACACTTCCTTACCAGAAAAGGGTGGGTGGGTGGGTAAGAAGAAAAATGGAAGCAGTCCTACTCTCACGTTTTGTTTTTCCCTAGTATACATAACTACCAAAATATTTGCTAGACTGACAACGACCATTTGGCTGAGACCCTGAAGGGCGGGATGGCTCTGATACCAATTGTAACTACCTTGGTGAATTACGCTCCTAGTTACAAGCCTGGATGAGCGGAAATGGTTGAAATAGTACGGTGGGGCCCAAATGCCACTCACAGGTAGACCTTTCGGCCGTCCCAACCATTTCCAATCATCGGGGCAAGAACGGGCGACGTAATCGGCAGGCGAAGGGATCAACTACATACACAAATGAGTATGTATGCAAGCCACCATACAACAGTACATCAGAGCCATTCCATCTAAAAAGAAAGGAAATATAGCAACGCCATACGGCAAGATTCAAATGTCCTAGATAGATATAATAGTTTAGGATATTTCCTCATACATCAAACATCAGAGTATCAGGCGGAAGCGGCAAACAAGATCCGAGTATGGATAAGAAGCAAATCGGCATAAGATGCCCCATAAATAAACACATCCCGCCCACAGATCTCACGGATCCCCGTTCCCGGAATCTCTACACCGAACGATCGTTGCCCACATCATCCGCCTCCTCCACCCAGTATCCATCTTGTGAGTGTACCTGCCCATCTGAATCAAACAATTTATCGTGTGAGACCCTAGGGGTACTCAGCAAGTCTTTATGCCTCTAAAGGGGACACAACCTGGGGTGACGCAATTGCAGCAAAAGATAAACCCTATCAGTTCTATAGATACTCGCTAACCATCCGCCTAACCAAAGATAGACGGATGTCCGTGAATTAATGACAACAGTTATAACAGTAATATCAACAGATCCATCCTCCTCCTCGCTTACCAACGAGGAAGCGGACGAACAACCCCCATCCGTTGGCAGTTTTATTATCCATTCCATGAGTTTTGCACTATTCACTAGTCAGTTACTTAGTCAAATTAAAAGCGGTACTTTAGTTATACTTGTCTATGATCGAGAAACTGTGCTCCGAGTCGTCCATAACCGCGGACACGGCTTTCAGAAAGTTTTACCCTGCAGGGGTGCACAAATAGCAACACACACTCGATCAACCTCGGAAAAACCAAATCAAAACCCAACGAGGCCTTCACGACAAAGCAATCACAGGATTCAGAAATATTTCAGGGGGCCACCCCATTAAGCTACCCGCAACGAAGTTAGCTGACTTCGAGACGGACTCAAGGTTTGCGTCAGTGGCTGTAAACGACTGGGAACCCGAAAATGTGACTAGGCTTGTCGATACCGCGAAAACACTCCGCTTACCTAAACAGTACAGGTGCTCCTCGCACAATCGTAAATTAAGTAGTAAAGCATGGCATAAGTACAGGATAGTAAATAACACCTCAAACTAGTTTGTGGCCCCAAGAAATAAGAATGAATCCAGCTCTGGCTCAGGGGGGTCCCATAAGCCTCCCGGATGTGGATAGCGCGAATAATCAAGGAACAGGAATCAAGTACTCGGGGTCCTACGGGACACAAGTGAGCAGGAAAAACCAAATAGCAGATATTGCTCATCGGTGCCACTTTCATTAGTTATCCCATTACTACTCAGGTTAAGTTGTTTGGTACCTCGTTATCCATCAGACACTCACATACCCTACACATGCCGTTCTACGACTCGCATGGCCCAAACAACTCCTGTAGTAATGGCTCATGGGATGGAGGAACAAGCTTTGGTGGGGTTTAAAAGTAAAGGCTATGCAATACTTGGGATTCAGTTTAATGCAATCGTGACTCAATGATGCAAGAGTAAGATAGAGGCAATAGGTACTAAATGTATGCAAGCATGTGGTAGTGCTTGCCTGGCAGCTCAGTTGAAGCGAGAGACGGATCTGGGTAGTGCTCCTGGGTTTCTTGATATATCCCCTGCTCAGCGTCTATTCGAAGAAGAACCAAACAAACAAGGGCCAACATAAATATAGTGCACAAGCATATGAATTAAATGCGACAAGCAAACAATCATGCCATGATGAATGATGCACAATTTTCATGGCATTAAAGTAGCATGGCATGGGTGAGGTGTGGAATACAAGAATAAATCATTTTATTGAGTTTTGGCCACATTTTATCCTCATAATAGTTGCTGTTTGCATTATATTTATATGATGCATGCTGCAAAACAGAACATGGAATGCATAAACAGAAAGGTCTCGTCGAGCTGATCATTTTAGACATATCATTTGTTAAATTTGGAGTTATAAAACAAAAGTTATTAATTAATTAAGAAAAGGGCATTTTATTGTAATTTAATTCAACTTGAAATTTTAAGTGTTCCAAATATATTTTGGATGGCATATTTGAAATCCTCACATTTTTCTGATCTAAAAACATATATCAGTTGTATTATTTGGGTTTGTATTTTAAAAGTTATTATAAATCTGATTTGAATTTTGAATTTGAATTAAATTTGAAAAGATTTGAATTAAAACCGAAAACAGAAAAGCTTTTCCTACTCAGGCAGACCTAGCCACTGCCGCTGACGGGTGGGGCCAGGTCGACTGGGCCCAACACGCGCACAGAAAAGGGGGGGGGCGACTGCGGGTTGATGGAACCAAGTGCCGGGAGCCTTTTTGCAAAATGGCAACAGCCACAGACAGGTGGGTCCGGAGGGGTCGCGGGTTGAGGAAACAAAAAGGAAGGGGTTTTCTGTAAAACGGCGCCGCATACTGTGGATCTTCCCTGAACTTTCTGACGACAGACGGCGTTCGACAGGCGGGGCGCGACGCAGGGTTCGAACCCGCGACCTCGCGTGCGCGCGCGGCGGCGGCTACCACTGCGGCTTGAAGGGGTTGTTGGTAGGTTGCTGTGGCGCGACTAGGTAAGGTGCTTGGTGGCGTAGGAGCTGGCTGACGCCGACGAGCCCGACGCACAGACGGCGCTCGACGAAAGGGACGGCGGCGCTAGACAGTGACGGTGAGGCGGACCATGTCAGGGGAGACGGGAGGCTCACCGCGAGGTTGTTGCCGGTGGTGGTTCGGGCGGAGGCGCCGGCGATCATCGACGAGGCAGGGGCCGAGCGTAGCTAGGGTTCCGTCGGGGCGGCGTCGGCCTGGGGGCTTCTGGTCCTACTCCTCCTCGCTAGGGCGTACGGAGCTGTTGCAGAGGACCTCCTCGTCCTCCTTGATCACCTCCAACACGCCGCCGGCTTGCAACGAGTAGATGGGGAAGAGGCCAACGGTGAGGTCGTCGGGGGTAGACGGTGGTGGAGAGGGAGAAGGGAGGCGAGGGCAGGGCCCTGGGGGTGGATCTCGCGAGGCAGAGAGGGGGAGAGGGAGTAGATAAGGACGGGGGAAGGGGAGTGGGGCAGAGAAAGGTGGCTCGGGTAGGGTTTTTGAAGAGAGGGGGGTGAGGTGATGGTTTGGTTTAGCCAAACAAAGGGTAGGTTTAGGGTTTTGTTTGAGCTAGAATAGAGAGGGAGAGGTGGGAGCTTAGGTTTTAAGCAAGATCAAACAAGACCAAGCCCAAAGGAGGGAGAGAGAGGAGAGAGATGATCCACTCAAAAGGATTTCAAATAAAATCCAAATGACTTAGATGAGGTGGTTCTTGCATGGCCCATGCATGAATAGTAGATGCCACATTTGATTTTGTGAGAACAAAATTAAATCCCATGGCATTTATTTCCATGCATTCCCAAATATGGAATAAAGGTCAAGCAAAAGGAATTAGATCCATCCCAACCCACATGGGCTAGATTAAGTGCCAAAATAAAATAAAAACCCATGGGTAATTAGGGTGGTAGAATTATAATGTGGTGACAAAGAAAAGGTGATGGAGTCAATAAAAGATATGCCCCCAACTCAACTTGGGCATTTACACAATATCAAGAACCAAATACAATATCAAGAGGCAAATACAATTTTACAATGCAGATGAGAGAAGAACCAAATCAACAGGGTTTTATATGATGCTCAAATGCAAGATGGCATGATGGCATGAGCATGATATAATGATGATGCAACAATTATACCTATATGAAGTAGCCATATATTACTAAACCAAGTAGCATTACAGTTGTTAGACAAATGGGATGCTACATCTAGTCCATTGTTGTTGGCTAAAAGCTGATAGTCTCTTGGCTCAACTGGTTTTGGGTTGCTATGAGTTCTCTCATGTGGTCCTCTTGGTTGTTGTTGTTATCATCCACCTTGATGTTGGAGTCTCTTGGAGAAGTCATCTGTTTGGGTTGAATTGGGATTAGAATAGGCAAAATATTTCTAAGGGAATAATTCTAATCACACACATCACAATTCACACAAGCAATGTGCAAGCAATCACAAACAAACATTCCACTCAAACAACAAGTTTCAAGCATATTTTTAGGCAACCAAAAATATTTTTGTTACACCACATAAGTTGGTGTGTTTGACTTAAACTAAATATGGTGGTCCATCTATATGGTTCACTTGAGATCTTTCCATCCTTCTTGGTTGTTTTCTTCTTGTATGAGATCATGGTTTCCTTGAGGAAAATTCTTGGTTACAATACTTCAAGTGAAGTGAACTCCTTCTAATTTTACATTCCCTTAGTCTCCACATCTTGAGCAAGATTTCCTTGTCTCACTTGTAGTCCTTAGTGGTATCCAAGTTGGAAGTCCTTGGTGAATATGCTGAAGATGTTGAAGTCATTAGAGTTGAAGAAGTTGAAGTCATTAGAGTTGAAGCTGTTGAAGTCATTAGAGCTGAAGATGTCCTTTACACATAGTGAAGTCTTGGGCCATGGAGTAGGCTTTTCCATCAAGTTGAAATAGATGAGATGTAGAATCAAAACCGAAATGGTTGAGGAAAGAGTTTACAAGATTGTTTGTAAATAAGTTTTGGAACAAATACAACTCCTATTTTTCTAAGGGTTTTTGTCCAATCCTAGGTTTACAAATCCTACAGGCAACACAATTCTCTGATACCATCTGTAAGGGTCCCAACCTTTAAATAAGGTAGAGTCCCCTATGTTTACAATGCTAGTCCCTAGATCAATAGCTAGCATCCACAGTTAAGATGTAATATCAAGAAACAAAGGTCATAATACAACTTTATAACCAGGAATAACATAATTTTATTACATCTTACATAGCTCATTTGGCTATTACATTACATTGCAGCAGAATATCTATAAGCATGGGGTCCTTCATCTTCAATGTGCCACAGGCAGACATGTTGGTTGTAGACTTTGTAATCCTAACCATCAAACTTTACTAACATCAATCAAACCTGCAACATACAAGTTACAGCCACAAAGGGTCAATACATTTGAATTGTATTGGCAAGTGATACTATGGTAATATAGTGGAGTCTAACATTTATATGCATTTGGCTAAGTGGAGTTGAGGCTTGCATTGCTCAAAATAGATTTTTCCTTAACATTTGAAAACACTAAGTTTTTGCTTGACAAAATCATTTTTCTCAAGGCATCTCCCAATCAAAGATTGAAGATCCTTTAACCCGTGTTCAACCACAAGTTTTTAACTTTGAAATTTGAATGATGAGATTCTTGATTGCTTCCATGTCTTGATGCTCAAATTGTCCTTTACCAGGGACATGGCTAAGTACTTAGATTTTACACTCTGCAGAGGTGGTGCACTTTCTCCACAAGACTTGGTTTTCCAAGAAAAGATCTTTCAGAAGCCTTCCCTTAGACCAAAATGGACGCGTTCCAACCTATCAAATTCTACCACCAACTGTCCATATGGCTAAGTTCTTGCAACCTATATGATCTAGGCAGAGCCCATAATGCCAGGTGGTTGCACTTGAAGCTTCTCAACATTTGACATCTCAAATCTCTTTGTTCCTGGGTGGCCATCCACAAGTGAGATACACAAGGTAAACCATAAACATGGGCCTTGTGAACCACTCAACCAAAATCCACCAAGCAATTACCATTCCACCCAGGTGATTCATTAACTTAGTTGTTTTATTAAACAAAAACATAAGTCCTCAGACTTAGAAATTAACTGGAACGGCGACGATTGCTCGTCGGAGACGTCGTCGGCGTCGGGCTTGCTCAGGCGTCGTCGAGGACGAGGCTACAGCGCGTACTAGGGCAAACGGAAGACAGGGTCAGATGCGCACAGTCCTGGCGAAGATGCGTGCGTGAAGGAGAAGGCGCGGGGTGGTCTAGCTTACCAGGGGGAGGTCGTCGGAGAAGAACCAGACGCGGTGGCGCTCGGAGCTTGTCGAAGACGACGTTCTGGGGTGCCCGCAGTTGAACGAAAGGCACGGACATATGCGCCAGGAGGTGGGGAGTATGTGTGCGTGGTTGATGAGGCAAGGAGCGGCGCGGGGTCGCCGGAATTTGCACCGAAGAGTCGTCGGAGCAGTGGTAGTGTAGGGCAAAATTCTGCGGCCTGGGGGCGCGCTAAGGTGAGGTGACTGGGGGGAAATGGGGAGGGAACGATGGCGTTTAAGCGAGTGTGGTCAGGGGGCGTTGATCACGCGGCATTGAAGCGAATTTACGCATGCGATTATAGCCAGAAACGGCCGGCGAGGTGAGGGGAGGAACATGTCCGCGGTTGAAGACGGTGAGCTGGCGGTGGGGTCCGCTTGGCAGCGTGAGAGAAGGAAAGGGAACGGGGTCCACCAGTCATTGGCTTAGTGGGTTTCTTTCACGGTGAAAACGATTCGCTCGCTGAGAGGGAGAGGTGGGCTAGGTTGGACTGAGTTGGGCTGGAACTGGGCCAGATGGTTGGGCTGCTGTCTGGTTCCATTTTTTCTTTCCTGATTGATTTTCCTTTTTCTGATTCTATTTTCTGTTTTGAAATTCAAACAACCAATCAAACATTCAAATCAATTCAAACATTCACCACAATTGTAATTGAATTTGGTTCTGTTTAACAACATAAACCAATTCCCAAAATAAAATAATATTTTTATTTTAGAGTCCATTTATAATTAAATAAAATGGACACTAGTTAATAAATCAAATGGGTTTTAATTTATTAAAAACTCCATTTGAAATCTAAATATTATCAAAACCAATTCAGTAGGTTTTATTTGAAAATATAAGATACTTGGAAAACTTGTTTAAAACAAAATAACATTTTTATTTTAGGGTCCTTTAATAATTAAATAAAATGGACCTTAGTTATTAAATCAAATAGGATTTGTTTTATTAAAAACTTTATTTGAAATCTAAAATAAAACCAAAACACTTTAGTAGGTTTTACTTGAGAATATAAAATACTTGGGAAAACTTATTTAAAATAATTTAATAAGTTTTGATGTTTTATTTAAAATGGGAAAAGCCTTTACTTTAATAAAATTGGATATTAATAAATCCTCATTATTTTGTTTAAATAAACTTTTACTCCTTTAATCAAAGCAAAACATTTTATTTCAAAATATTGGCCAAGGTTTAATTTGGCTCTATAAAATAATCTTTATTTATAAATCTACCTTTTCTTTTGAAAACCAAATCTTTTATTAAAAGATCCAAAATAGTACTTTTAAATATTTTTAAGTTTATTGTTTATTTATCCTTTTAAATCCCTTTAGGATTTTATTTGATCCAAATTGGTTTTGAAAGTTCCCAATTGGATTCAAAAAGTTTCTTCTCACCCTGAAAATCAAAAAGTTTTATTTTTATTCATTTATTTTTCACATTACAAGATTTGGAAAATCTTGGGATGTGACAAGAAGTGTCCTAGGTCGCCCCCAATACCGTCATATGGCTTAGGGAAGGTTCTGGAGCAGTCCAGAGTCAAAAACAAGTCGTTTCCGACCCTTTTCGCAACTATACGACCGCAACTATATGGCAGGAATTTTTGCTCCCGCCATATAGTTGGTCATTAAACCTTCGGGCTCTTCAGTATTTTGGTCGTCACTTCTTCATACGAACTCCGTTTTTGGTATTTTTGGGCTCGTTTGATTCTTCTCGACAAGGGATACAATCCCATGGTCTTCAATATTCATTTTGAGGAAGTGTAAAAATTCACATTTCTAACCTCTTAAATGGCTAAGTCTGGTCCCTACAGCTCCTCCATAATATGGTCTTTGTTTCTTTTGTCTTTGTTTTATCCATAATCATCATCAACACCTACACACATGTCAAAGACAAGGAAGAGGGATAAAATTCTACCTAAACTACTAAATGTGCAAAGCTCATATGAAAATGAATGAAAACAAAAACCATGCATATTTGGCATAACTGTAGCTAGATAAAGCATGAGATGGGTGGTTGATATGTATAAAATAATTCTATAAAAGTATACATAAATTCCACTCATTAGCGCCCAAAATTAGCATTAGGGTTCTTACAAAATGGGGATTTTCCTTAACATTCAATTCGTCCTCCCCTAATGTAATTGCTTGCAGATGAGTAGCAGTAGATCAAACTGAGTAACCGAGACATAAAAAATGGCATCTTATATTGTTACTGGTTATTTCATTTTTGATCATTAGCATTAACAGTGCATATTTAGGGATTAAATTAGAACTAATCTGATGCCAAATTAATCATACTTCCCTAAACATCATTCATGCATGGAAACATGATCAATAGATTGCAACCCTAATCAAAATTAAAAGTGCTAGGGCACTTAAGGTGATTAGATCCGCTCTGATACCATTGTTGAAAATATTATAGTGCATCAGTTCATCTAATGCATGTGCTGATCAAAAGTGCACCCAAGGATAATTAGCGGTGGGAATTTAGGGTAGACTTACGGGTTGCCATCTCATGTTTGTTGCAGGCAAGATGAAGGGATGGTGAAGGTGTTATAGATGAATTGGGGATCTTCATGATCCCCTCTTGTCTCCACCTATACTAGCCTGGAACAACCTGGAGGGATGCAGATCTTCTTGTCGTTGCAGCACTCCCCTTTAGATTGGTAAGGATTTTGGATTTTTGGGAGTTCATGTGCTAAACGTCAACTGGGTGACTCGTTTGCAGTCGGGACTCCCCTTTTATATGGTGATGCACGACAGGGGACCTGAACCATGAGTTGGTTTAGGCACCCCCTGATCAGGGTACGTTAGTTAGTCGTATAGATGAGGTCCCGAATCGTTGGTTCATGGGCCTCCTCTTTGTTATCGTAAGTTTTTGCATTATTTCTTTATCCTTTCGTTTGTTAATGTGATAGATATATTTGCTAACTTGACAAAAGAAGTCCACATAACCCTCCTAAGTATTAAGTTTGGGACACTAACCCCTCCTAAGTTTGGATTATGGCACTTAACCCCCCTAAGTATCAAATATCAGGCAAATTACCCCCTCCGACAGCTGATAGCTGTTTTGATAGCTGTTTTAGTCCACGTGGACAAGTGTTTTCAGTGCTTGTAACAGATGTTGGTGCCGGACCTGAATTTATTTAGTTCTTTCAGTCATGGGCAAAGAAAATACACCACTGCTCTGGTCCTCTCCTTCGCTGCTGCCCCCATTAGCTGAATGGTCATCGGGGTAGCCTGCTGCTGCTACGAGAATAGAGCAGAGTAACAGACGATCATAGTATGTAAGGTAAGCACGTCGCCACGGCCAAAATTGGCATGCGATAAAAGAAACTATAGTGAAATCTAGAGGCCAGCAATGCTCCAATCAATTCATGATATCTTTGACTCTCTACTGGCTTCAGGTGATGACATATATACATATGGAGGCCCAGAACAAGGAAGTGTTCGCTCTGCTGAATAAGATCGCCGGCCTCTACGTCGCCACCTTAGCTGCCGTCGCTGAGCGCGTCTCCTGAGGTTGGCGCCCTGTTCATCTCCCTCGTGGCTTTGTGCTTCCCGCCGATCCCCGTCGCTAGGAGCCAAGGTCCAGAGGATGCACGATCAGCTCGTTCGATTTTGCGCCTATGCAGAGGCGCGCCTCGAGGCACACTGCTCCGACGGGCCTGCCGCGCTCGACCACCCGCTCCACCACCTGAGGTTTTTTCGGTACTACGATAATCAGGGCATAGGTCTAAGCGATTTGGAGCTAGAGCACAGGCTCCTGTCCTGCCACGTGCCAGACCGCCTCGCCGCGCCCACACGCGTCACGTTTGTCAGGGCTCGCTGCCGCTCAGCTCACTCTTGCTCGCCACGCACCACACGCCGGACGACGTCAACGACAGCTTCGACCGGAGTGGCGATGCCAACGACCGCGTTCGGTGGCTGCTGCTATTTTGGTTCAGAGGAGATGGTATAAATTAACCGCTAATATCCACCATGGATAAAAACACTTGTCTACATAGACCAAAACAGCCATCGGCCGGAGGGGGTAATTTGACTGGTATTTAATACTTAGGGGGTTAAGTGTCCCAATCCAAATTTAGGGATGGTTAGTGTTCCAAACCCAATAATTAGGAGGGTTTTCTAGACTTCTTTCTTAACCTGACTGATCAAAACCCAACACTCATGTCTACTTAGGTGGAGGGATTTCCCACAAGATTTCCAGCGGCTGAGGAATCCAGCTTCAATCAGATCGGCACAGATTAAATCTGCGTGCCATGCGCGCCCACGCGAGTGGCCTTCCCTCGCCTCGTTGGTCCCCTGCTCCGCTCGCTGCTCTCCACCGCGAGCAGAAGGCCGTCGTTCACCGTCAAGGTTGGGAGCCCTGCCTGCCTCTCTAAGCGTCGTTCGATCTGGGAGAGAAAAAATACAAGTACGAACCTGTATTTCTGCGCGTCGTT
Organism: Avena sativa; assembly: GCA_916181665.1. NCBI lineage: Eukaryota > Viridiplantae > Streptophyta > Magnoliopsida > Poales > Poaceae > Avena > Avena sativa. Next base: position 259,079,580 of record OV702284.1, on the reverse strand, counting down.
CTGGCGTGCGGAGAAGAAAAGGAAGAACGAGCCGGAGAGAAGAAAATTAAGAACGAACTGTGGCAATACTACATTATATCTAGTTTGGTGGTTTGGTGGAAAGGTAAAACCGACTAAAAAATTAATAAAAAATTAAACCTTACTTTTTTCTCCGTCTAAAAATAAAGGACTTGTATTTATCTAGATTCATATATATCTAAGAGCATCTCTAATGGCTGTTTTATAGTGAAAGTGTCTCGAAAATATAAAACTGCTGCCCTAAAAGATTTTAGGGCACAAAGTTAGGTATAGATTTTCTAGTTGCCCTGTAATAGGGCACGGCTGCCGCAGCGGCTGCCCTATAATAGGGCGCAGTTATCACGCGGTTGCCTCTCCTTTTGCCTATTTGCAATACAATTTCAATGTAAACATAACATAGTTCAAAATGTAAACATATAGCTCACACACAAACAAAAGGTAGAAAAGTTCTTCAAATATGTAAATAAAATGTGCAACATAGCACTCAAGCATCGTTGTTGCTCATGTTGTTGTTGGCTTCCATTGTCTCCCTCTCATCCGTGCCATCACCAGTGTTGTTGTGCTCATTGCCATCTTTCATGCCTTCCGTGGTTCACCAACTCCCATGAAACCACCACCATCACCACCTCTTTCCATGAAAGGACCACCACCATATGGAGGCATATAGCCTTCCATCAAACTTCCAAATGTACCCTTGACTTGCTCCGTGCCTACGGCGGCTGCTGCTCGACGACCGGCGTGGGTTGTGGGACGACCGACGGTGCCTGCTATTGCGGAGGAGTCGGGTTCCCGGTTGCATGCCTCTTCTCGGCAATGCCTTCTTCTTTCCGCCGCCGCCCGCACCGCCAGTCGGCCGCTTTACAACGGCCACTTTCTTGGTCTTGGGGCCTGGTTTGGTAGCGGCGGCGGGAACTGCGAGAGCAGCGACGACTGGCCATGGCGCCACGAATGTCTGGTGTAGAGGCGGCGACATAGGGTTTTCCACAGCTGCCGCGGCGCCTCCCGGGGGGTGGGGGTGGCCGGAAGTGGCAGCGGTCATGGAGGAATCTACAGGGGAGGGAGGTGTGAGGTCCTCCATGGCCTACGGTAGTCGTTGGCGGCCGATCTGCGACAGTTCCGCGGCGAAGGGAGGCGAGCGGGCGGCTGATGGTGGCTCATATCAATGTCGAGCTTCGTTGGGAGTCCCCAAGAGGAAGGTGTGATGAGCCCACCGGCAAGTCTTCCCTCAGTAAGAAACCAAAGTTATCGAATGAGTAGGAGGAAGGAAACGAATCAAAGCTGTTGCTAGCAACTTGGAAACCTGCACAACACAAACTCAAGACTTTGTCCCAACAAACAGTGAGGTTGTCAATCTCACTGGTTTGCTAAAAACAAAGGATTAACTGTATGGTGTGAAAGGTAATGGTGGTTTGCAGAAAGGTAAACAGTAACAATGGAAGATGTATCAATGGTAAAGATTGGACCGGGGTCCATACTTCACTAGAGGTGTTCTCCTTAAGATAAACAAACAGGCCATGCTGGGTAAACAAATTACAACAAGGCAATTGATAGGACTGAGCAAGGCATAACAATGCAATACTAGACATTCATGATCCTATGAGATTTGATTGGGCAATACAACAAGATACATAGACCGCCATCCAACTGTATCTATGACTAGTAATCCACCTTAAGGTTATCATCTGAACCCCCTACAGTATTAAGTTGCAAGAAATGGATAACTCCTTTAAGCAAAGTGTGTAAGATAAACAATCCACTTGTTCCATGAACAAGAGACCGTTGTTTTCTCCCTAGTAGCAACAACACATCTACAACCTTAGAGATTTCTATCACTTCCCTTAGATTAAATAGAGGCATGAACCCACTATCGAGCATAAATACCCCCTCTTGGAGTCACTAGCATCTACTTGGCCAAGATAGCTACTAGAAACAAAGAGCATGCAAGGTCACAAACAACACAGACATGATAGAATCAATAAGATAAAACCATTAATCAATCTGACATAGTAATCTCAATATCCATCGGATCCCCGCAAACCCAACATGCATGATTACAAATAGATGATCTTAATCATAAACGAAGCTCACAAGATCTAAACACGATAGCACAAAGGAGAAGATACAACCATCTAGCTACTACATGGACCCATAGTCCAAGGTGGAACTACTCACGCCTCGTACCGGAGGATGGCATGATGATGAAGAAGGCCTCCGAGATGATCTCCCCTCCGGCAGGGTGCCGGGAAGAACTTCAGATCGCCCCCAATCTAGGGACGATGGTGGTGGTGGCTACGGAATGTTTCGTGGAAGATTGATCGGGTCCTTAGGGTTTTGGTATCGGGGGCTCTTTATAGGCGAAGAGGCGAGGCAGGGGCACCTAGGGCGGCCGCACCACCCCTAGGCGAGGGCCCAGCCTGGCCGCGCGGCCAGGGGTGTGGCCACCTGGTGGCTCCCCTCCGTCTTGTATTCTGACTCCGTGTACCCCACGATAAAATATTGACTTTGGCTTTTGTCCCGTCCAATTTCGATAATATTGATTTTCTGCCTTTTCTGAAACAAAAAACAGAAGAAAACAGACAACTGGCACTGTGTCATCTTGTTAATAGGTTAGTACCAGAAAACATATAAAAACACCTCAAAGTGTCGACAAAGCAAACCAAATTAGATACTAAACAAGCTTGAAACATCAAAAATTATAGATACGTTTCCGACATATCAAGCATCCCCAAGCTTAACTCCTGCTCGTCCTCAAGTAGGTAAGTGATAAAAAGAATAATTTTTTAGGTGACATGCACCATCAAAATCAAGATCAAACCATTTGAAAGCATTGAAAGCTGGGATCAAAGAACTCTAAACATGAGCATGAAAGATGGAGTTCTAACAGTAAGACAAAGTAATTATGCATGCAACATGAAAGGTTACAAACAAAGATCATGAATAACAATGTATTGAAAGACGTTTATTTGTTTCACATATAAAAAAATAGCATAGTGGCATTCAGCTTGTCCCTTATGGAGTAGCAAATAAATGCATAGGACACCTTCAAAGTTCATAAGAGTGACTAGATACAATAGTTTATGAGCAAGCAATATCAACAATATGACTCAATCAATAAATTTGGGGACAATGCACATAGAACTAAGCATGGCAACTATGCTCTCTTAATTGGCGCCTAAGGATAGAAGGTGGAGACTCAATAAAATGGTGGAAGAAAGGCCCTTCATAAAAGAAGGAAGCAGGGATTTCAAGTCTCAAAAAGAGCTTCCAAAAATTATAGTACTTGTTAGCTTTCAGCTCTCATTGCCCCTATCATAAGCATCTTGAAGTGATTAAGGTTTAAATGAACAAACTATGGAGTATATGCTTGACAAAGTATAAGTTGGCAATATCATGTCCCTTGTATACGAGGACCGCTCCTCATGCTACTCAACTTTATTCACCTATAAGTTCTTGTCATAGTAAGTACATGTGTATCATAGAGAACCGTCAACGGGGTACCCCTTTCACATAATACAGGAGCTATCCCATAATCAAAATTACAAGACAAGTAGACAATGAGCATCTCGGCAATCTTCTTATTTACCATGGGAAAATGGTGTTTTTTTCTCTCTTTCCTCTTTTCAATATGTCTTTCTTTTTTTATAAGAAGAAAGATTCATAGATTGCTCACTACGGTGATGCTGCAAGTTCCAACCATGATTAGGCATGGCTTAGGCTAGCGGCCTAGGCGTTTCTCTACCACACATACATAACTCCATGGACTTAAAAGCTCTCCTTTTATTTCACACCGACGACATCCATAAAAAAAAGAGCATGATGTCAACTATGTACAAAGTACAAGTACAATGTTGAAAGCGTTCCCGTGACAACACGGTTCTGCTAATTCCAACGCATAAGTGCAAGCATATACAACATAGATTACACAATGGTTCAAGTTTATTAGGGGAAAGAAAAATAAAGTGTGCCATCAAGTTCGTGAGAGCTTTAGTCACTAAGTTTTCACATAACAAAATAACTTTTTAATTGGAAGATATATGAAAACAAGAATATACTTGGAATGGTGTAACACACCATGAATAGGAATTTATAGTGGACACTTGGGAATAACTTGATTTCTTGGGAGTTGGATGCATGAGTAGAACTTACTCATACAAGTGGAGGCTAGCAAAAAACTGAGCGACCAACTAAGAGAGCAATAATGGCCATAATCATGAAGAGCGACAAAACATTACTAATCAAAGCATAAAGTGGTACTACATTCAAGGACTAAATGTTCATAGAGGCTATGGTGACTTGTTCATAGTCATAACATGGTATGAGCATGTGCCAGGTCAACCCAAACAAAGCATCAAAGGAGAATACCATAATATTATACTTTTGTATGCTAAAACAAGGCATGATTCCTTCAAGGAACATTAAGCAATCCCAATTGTTTGTAACAAGTCATGCTACAGCAATAATCACTAAGTATAAAGTCAAAACAACATCTAGCATGACATGCTAAAGTCTAAGTCATGGTCAAAGCAAGCTCCTCTTGTACTATTCAAGCAAGAACTTTCTACTCCTCTCCAACACCAAGCAACTTATTTGAAACAACACAGTGAGAACGGGGGTCCAAACTAATTTATTCAAGAAAACTAAGCAAACAAAAAACAAAAACTAAGATGCTCCAAGAACAACACAACTTGTGCATGAAACAATAAAAACGAAGTGACTAGAAAGACCTGAGATTTTTATTGATGAAGAAGGGGATGCCTTGGGCATCCCCAAGCTTTGACGCTTGTACCTCTTTAATATTTCTTGGGGTTACACGGGGTGCCATACACAAGCTTGAGATTTTGTCCATTCTTCATCTCATTACATCATTCTTTCTCTACACCTGAAATTTTTCCTTCATATAAAACTTCACACAATCTTCATTAGCAACATTAGTGTATTCAAAAGATAATAGACCTTTGGGTTTTAGTTTTAAAACATCAAAAATTTCACTAAATACATAAGCTATTGTATCAATTCCCTCAAAAAGCTCAATTTCCCAAAAACGACCCAAAAAGGAATCATAAGAAGCAAATGCAAATAATGGTAGAAATCTGTCAAAACAGACCAGCAGGTAGAAACCGATATTTTTGAAGACCTTCTGTTGCTCAAATCAAAAAGTGTTGAACTAACGAAAGTTAGATAACATACTGGGGGATTTATGCAGAAAATTACAGCTCCATCCGACTTACATAGATTTTACACGAATTTTTACGGTGGACCAAAAAAATCTTTTTTGGGACAGCAACTCCCCAAGTCTTACTTCCCTCTCATTAGAGGTTATTCTTGGCATAAAAGGCAAATAAAAAGGATAAGGAGAGTTCATTACAGAGGTAATAACTTCCAAGACTCAAGAAAACTTTTGGGTTATCTCCCAAGAAGTACTTTTCTTTAACGTCTTTAAGTTAGGCTTGATAATTTGAGAAGATGCTCACATAAGAAATATGAATTGAAGTAAAAGAGAGCATCAAAAACCAAATTCAAAACATATTTAAGTCTAACCCACTTCCTATAAAAAGGAATCTTGTAAAGAAACAAGTCATTAAAGCACAAAGCAATAAGCATAGGAAAGCAAAACAAGTGCAACTTCAAAACTTTCAACATAAAGAGAGGAAACTTAATATTATTGAGATGAATAAAACCATGTTTCCATCTATCATAATAACTTTCAGTAGCATCATGAATAAATTTAACAATATAACTATCACATAAAACATTCCTATCATGAGCCACATGCATATAATGATTATTACTCTCCACATAAGCATAGTCATTCTTATTAATTGTAATGGGAGCAAATTCAACAAAATAGATATCATTATTATTCTCATCACCATAATCATCAAATATAGGAGGCATATTGTAATCACAATTAATTTTCTCCTCAATATTAGGTGGACTGAAAATATCATAATCATCATAAATTGGAGGTAAAGTATCATCATAGGCAATAGAATTTTCAGAATTGGTACCAAAGAGATTTTCAATATCAAAAGTAGTGTGCTTTTCCTAATCATGATCACTACTATAGGTAACAGGCATATGAACATCATCACTAGTATTACCCATAGTAGATATTTCAAAAGAATCCACGGGAGCATAACATTCATCCTCCTTTTTTCATCTAATGAGCTTCCTGTTTCAGCAATTTCTTCTTCCATATGCTCTTGCAAGGCATTAGTCTCTTCCGTTTGTGGAAAGCAGTTATTAAAATATTCAAGAATATAGCCATTTTCTTCCTTGTAATTATCAAAGCAAAATTTAAGTATCTAATAAACCTCATATTCATAAGGTGCATCATCAGTATTTTTAAGCAAACTGGTAAGTTCAAATGCACCCTTGAAAGAAATAAATTCTTCAATTTGTTCCACATCGTAAAGGTCATAATTTCCTTTAACATAAGAGGATATGGTAACATTATCATTATACTCACATTGAAAAGGGAGGTGTTTATACCTCCTACAGCAACAAGCTTTATCAAAGCAATAAGTAACATTATAACTAGAGCACACCTCTCTAGCAATAGTGTTCAATTTATCAATTTGTGCCCATAAGTGTTTCCCTTTTTGCGACAAAAGGTGTTCCTTATAATAGTACTTTTGTTCTTCCGTGAACCCGCCTTGCCAATAAGAACTAGTTTCAAAGTAACCATCCATTGATTGAAAGCATGACCAAGCAACGCAATAACAGACCAGCAACTAGAGTAGGAACTAATTTTTTGTGTTTTTGATAAGAGAAAGCAAACCAAACTAAACTTTTTTTGGAGTTTTTGATAAAAAGAGGCAAACAAAACCAAGCTAAATAAACTAAGCAAAACAAAAACAAATTAAAGAGAAAGGTTGTGAAGGACTCCCCTTGTGAAGCCGTCATCAGCCTCCCCGGCAATGGCGCCAGAAAATCTTGACGGTGGCTCAGATCAATGTAGTGCTTTGTTGGAAGTCCCCAAGAGGAAGGTGTGATGAGCACAGCAGCAAGTATTCCCAGTAAAAAACCAAGGTTATCGAACTAGTAGGACGAAGGAAATAACTCAAAGATGTTGCTAGCAACTTGGAAACCTGCACAACACAAACTCAAGACTTTGCCCCAACAAACAGTGAGGTTGTCAATCTCACCGGTTTGCTGAAAACAAAGGATTAACTATATGGTGTGGAAGGTAATGCTGGTTTGTAGAAAGGTAAACAGTAACAGTGGAATATGTATCAATGGTAAAGATTGGACCGGGATCCATAGTTCACTAGAGGTGTTCTACTTAAGATAAACAAACATGACATACTGGGTAAACAAATTACAGCAGAGCAATTGACAGGACTGGGCAAGGCATAACAACGCAATACTAGACATTCATGATCCTATAAGATTTGATTGGACAATACAACAAGATACATAGACCGCCATCCAACTGTATCTATGACTAGTAATCCACCATCAGGTTATCATCTGAACTCCCTACAGTATTAAGTTGCAAGTCACGAATAACTGCTTTAAGCAAAGTGTGTAAGGTAAACAATCCACTTGGTCCATGAACAAGAGACTGTTGTTTTTTCTAGTAGCAACAGCACATCTACAACCTTAGAGATTTCTGTCACTTCCATTAGATTAAATAGAGGCATGAACCCACTATCGAGCATAAATACCCCCTCTTGGAGTCACTAGCATCTACTTGGCCAAAATAGATACTAGAAACAAAGAGCATGCAAGGTCACAAACAACACAGACATGATAGAATCAATAAGATAAAACCATTAATCAATCTGATATAGTAATCTCAATATCCATCGGATCCCCGCAAACCCAACATGCATGATTACAAATAGATGATCTTAATCATAAACGAAGCTCACAAGATCTAAACACGATAGCACAAAGGAGAAGATACAACCATCTAGCTACTACATGGACCCATATTCCAAGGTGGAACTACTCACGCCTCGTACCGGAGGATGGCATGATGATGAATAAGGCCTCCGGGATGATCTCCCCTCCGGCAGGGTGCCGGGAAGAACTTCAGATCGCCCCCAATCTAGGGACGATGGTGGTGGTGGCTACGGAATGTTTCGTGGAAGATTGATCGGGTCCTTAGGGTTTTGGTATCGGGGGCTCTTTATAGGCGAAGAGGCGAGGCAGGGGCACCTAGGGCGGCCGCACCCCCCCCCCCCACACACACACACACACACAAGCACGGGCCCAGCCTGGTCGCGCGGCCAGGGGGTGTGGACCCCTGGTGGCTCCCCTCTGTCTCGTATTCTGACTTCATGTTCCCCATGGTAAAATATTGACTTTGGCTTTTGTCCTGTCCAATTCCGAGAATATTGATTTTCTGCCTTTTCTGGAACCAAAGGCAGAAAAAAACTGACAACTGACACTGTGGCATCTTGTTAATAGGTTAATACCAGAAAACATATAAAAACACCTCAAAGTGTAGACAAAGCAAAGCAATGTAGATACTAAACAAGCATCGAACATCAAAAATTATAGATACGTTTCCGACGTATCAGCGACGCGCGAAAAATTTCAGCGGAGCGGTTGCCGGGGGGTCGTGGTCTTTGCGGCATCGCTCGTCTGCCGCAAAGATACGGCAGGATGGAGCATTTTTTGGGCTTGCCAAATAAATTTTTAAGGCACTTGCGTTTTAGGGAAACCACTAGAGGCATGTTTTTACGACAGTTTATTGGGCATCTTGAGTTTATAGGGCAGCCATTAGAGATGCTCTAACTTCAGTCACTATTTCCGGACCAAATATTTAGGAGAAAATATTTGCATCTAGTATATTGAATAAACACATTAAGAAGGTATATTTTACAGTGAATCTATTAATACTGATTTAGTATTATAATTTTTCATAATTTTGTGTATAAATTTAGAAAACGTTGACTTTAAGTAATCTTTGGATGTCTCATATTTTAGTACGGAGAGAGTAGTAGGTATGGATATATCTGGAGACTTTTGGCAGATATTCTCGTTTTATATATCTTGAGTAAATAATTTCTTGCTCTTTTTGTCACACATGTGAATTATCCGTCTCCTCACTATTCTCATACTACTCGTTTTATAGAAATTAAAGGGAGCTCCTCGTTTTGTAGAGAGATGTTTTTTTGAAGAGGGGCATATATTAATATCGTGATGATACTAATTATACCCCGCTTCTGCAATAATGCATTACCTTATTGGCATTACGGATGCACACAGAAGAAAAAAAGAATTACAAAAAAGAAAAGTCCCGCTGCAGCGATAAGATCCTTAGTAGTAGCGACACTAACCCCACCACAACAACACCAGAAGTCCAACATCTCCAATAGCGATGCCTTTAAGAAGAAAACAAAGCACAAGCACCGTCATCACCCGAACAAAGAACACAGATTTTCACCCTGGAGAAAGTCTCCGTTCACACAATAATGCCTTCAACAAGGTCATTGCGAGGCATAATCAATTAAGTTTAGACCTTGGATTTTTACCCTACAAGATAAGACTGTAAACTCCTCCTGTGCTGACGCCCCCACCTTCCGATGCCACTGCTACAATTCACGAATCACCAAGCTAATTCCTCATCGCCACCAGAACTCGACCCACCATAGCTAGTCCACAAATCTTGGCTTCCATGACATTCTCCGAACACTGACTTCACCATGAAACTAAAGACATGTTCCACGATGGCAACAGACTGCGGAGCTTCGACTCGCTCCCTCTGAAACCAAACGGTCAGAAAAAACGGTTGCGCACGATTGAATCCCATCTGTTCCAGCAATCTCCAGGCATGAATCGTCCATGGGAGTTCGTCGGCGGAGCGTTCCGGAACACAACACTGCCACCAGATCAATGAAAACATGTTGAAGGTAGATCTTCGTCCTGGCGTGAGAGAAACCCTAGGACTGTGCCCCTGACAGCAGATTCGACCCGCACCATGATCCACTGAGGGAGAACCTCCATCAAAGCCCGAGGTCACCGCTCCGGCTTCTAGACCCCGCCGCCATCAGATCGCCGTCGAGGCGACAACCTTCGAGCGCCTAAGGGGCTCCCTACGGGGGAGAGGCCACCACGCGAGGAAGCAGCCCCGCTGCCACCGTCAGCCGGCCGGACTTTGCCCGCCGACATCCTCCGATGGCAGCGGGGTAGAGGTAGGAGGAGGAGTCGGGGGCGGCGGCGGAGGAGGCTGAGGGTTCCGCCCGTGCCGCCTCCCCCGGGAGGCAGCGCGTGCGTATCTCTTTTGTAGAGAGATGTAAATCCAGAGGAATTAAATCTCGTAGCCAATGCAGTATTGTATAGGATTGATTGGCCACAAAGGGAAAATAAAAGAGTAATTACCAGTTTGATTACCATTTGAGATGAGAGGGAGAGAAAATAGGGAGTAATTACCAAATTGATTACCACGTCAACATTAACCATCGATGGATAGGGCACCCCTTCGGAGCCCTACCCGATGCATAGAGTAGAAGCAACGTTGGATTCAATTAGGCCTTGTTTCGCAGGCCAGTGTTGGAGGCAGGTTTTACACATCATTTCCCGGGCGGTCATGATATCCCCAAGAATTCTCATTATTCTGTTTTGCAGTCTAGATTTAGATGGATTGGGCCCTAAATATCCCTGCCAGTGTTGGAGGCAGGTTTTACACATCATTTCTCGGGCGGTCATGATATCCCCAAGAATTCTCATTATTCTGTTTTGCAGTCTGGATTTAGATGGATTGGGCCCTAAATATCCACCATCAATCAAGAATAGACAAGCAAGAGTAGGGTTTTCCCTCTGGGGGCCTGAACCTAGGTAAACATCGTGTCCCCTTGCTACATGTCTGTTAACTGTCTCGCGATCTCCAGCATCTCCATCTTCTCCAAACCCAATTTCATAACAATGGGCATTGACGAGTCGAACCCTCGTCAATTGGCGCTGTCTGTGCGAACTAGGGGCGTTGATCGTGCGATCGTGATGGTTCCATCCACCACCGTCTTTGATTCGTACGCGACGGACAACCACCTCTTCTTCGGTGCCATCGACTTCACCGTCCACTCGCCGGCAACTCGCGGAAACTTTGACTCCATAGGCGACGGAGTCAAACTGATGTCCGGGAGCTTCTGCTTCCAGGTGGGACAGATCGGCACCCTCCTCTTCCCTGAGCGAATAGTGCCGCCGACAGTCGCACCCGCTCCATGGGTATCGCCAATCGGTGCCCTGTGCACACCGTCACTGACAAGCCATTCGTATGAAAGCAGTAGGTGCAACTCCGACCTATGCGACCCTCCTATGGAGGTAGGAACCTACGGTTCCGGATCTGGAAGCTGTGGGAGCAACGATCTCCCCCATCGCTACATGTGCGCGGACATCCACGATGGCAAACATCGACGACGGTGCCGATTCACAGAATCCCCCTCCCAACCCACAGGCTCCCAATGCTACGAATGGAGGAAGCGGACCACCCCCGCCCAATACCAACCAGAACAGGGCACCCGACAATGTTGAGGTATCAACCGCGTACGTCACAAGATCAATCTCAATAACGATGAATGGGCGAGAGTGCAAGAAGCTGTGCGAGGTACCAATACTCTGCCAATCAACACCTCCCACGACATGCTGATGAGCTACCACTGGCTCCTCATCAAGGAGCACAATCGACAAATCAAGCAGCAGCACGAGCTCGAGCAGCGCAAGAGAGAGGCTGACGAGTCAAGCATGCGGTGAGCTTCGCTCTCCTCCGCTGGTGGCTCTTCCTCGAAAGGCTACGATGGCCGCAAGTATCACTCCGGCATGGAGCGCATGGATCCCGCTACACGACACGATGCCACCAAGGCACTTGACCTATCCTTCATGTTGATGGACTCGCAGGGAAATATCATGCCCAAAACGCTACATGCCGCGGTCATAGAGGCCACCACCTACCTGTCATCAAACCCGCCACCGACGGGGGATCCATGGTACGCAATCCACAAATCTGCGATTGCAGGTCTCAGACTTGTCGGAGTCACGTTTCATGACAATACGGCCCTGAAGCCGAAGAAAAAGGCCGCGGTAAATTTCACCCGAAGCCGCACACCCTCATCTGACAAGGAAGAGCATGACCTGCCGCGACGTGGCCATAGTCCATGGTGCAGGATCCACAACTACGAAGCCCGTAGCGAGCTCACATAGCGCAAGATTGACAAGTCACACGCAAAACGCGCGTGCTCCACGGAGTCCTAAGAGGAAGACATGGAGCTATGCGGCGCCAGATGCTTCAGCAGGGCCATATGGCAGTCGCGGATGCCTAAGGGCTTCAAGCTTCCTTCGGACAACCCGAAGTTCGACGGCATGTAGGAGCCGAAGATCTGGCTTGACGACCATCTTTCGTCAGTCAAACTCCATGGCGGGAGCAGAAACATAGCCATGCAATGCCTTCAGATGCAACTGACGGGCGCAGCCAGAGCCTGGCTCAACAGCCTCCCCTCCGGATCCATCCGCAGCTGGGAAGAGCTGACATACTGCTTCATCCGCAACTTCAAAGTAAGAGACCGGCTTCAATCGAGGAGCTACGCGCATGTTGCCAGCGGTCCAACGAGTCCATTCGCTCGTACATACAACGATGGTCCATCATCAAGAATTTCATCGAGAACATCTCGGAGGAAAGGGCAATCAACACCTTCAACTGTGGCGTAAGGCGCCATGAATTCAGAGAGGAGATCGTGCGCGTCAAGAACAAAACCATCGACCACCTGATGGACATCGCCAATCGTTGGGCTGATGGCGAGGATGTCTTCAACTAAACATGTTCGGATGACGAGGACGACTTCAGCCGTAGGCACGATCGCCGAGGGAAAAGAAAAAACATGTCTACGACGAGCGCGAAGAGGTTGATATGATCGCGGCTAGCTACGCCGATCGCCGTGAGGAAGGAAACCGCAACAGCTGGTATCACAACAGCAATTACCGTGATGGCGGAAGACCAACACAAATGTGGCAACGCCGCAACCGCGATGACGAGCCATCCGCACTCGACAAACTGTCAGGTCCCTGCATCATCCACTTCTACATCGACAAGCAGGATGGCAAAAGTAAGGCCAGCCAGATGCTCAAGGACTGCAGGGAGTTCCAGAAACTCCATGAGGGCTATGCCCAAATGCGCCGCCAAACGGTGAACCTAGGGTTCGCCCCCGCCCCAGGAGCTGTCGCACATGGATCTCCACCTCCTCCACCTAGAGCACCCGCACAGCATGCGTCTGTGCCGGCCTAGAATAACAGATTAGATCCATACCCGCCACCATTGGGGGCTATGATGATACAAAAGGGGCGACCAACTTCAGGCGCGAGCAGCTCGACGTCATCTTCGACACCCCCAGCAACTTCAGGCGCGAGCAGCTCGAATTCGAGGTGGTGGACTATCCCTGACAGTACCACACCATCCTTGGGCGAGTGTCATTAGCAAGATTCCTGGCGGTGCCACATTATGCATACCTTCTGCTGAAAGTGCCAGGGCCCAACGGTGTCATCAACATCCCATGAAGCTTCACCAAGTCAGATAGTTGTGAATGGAACTTCAACAGAATCTCCTAGTCATTCGGCACGCAGGAGGTGCTCGCAAGGCTAAAGGAGTCAACAGACAACAGCCTGCCCCTAGTCACCAGGAAAAATGCACCTGACATGTCGTTTGACTCCACAGTCAACACCAAAAAGGTGCAGGTCCACCTGACAGACCCTTCCAAGACGGATTTGAACACCAACGACTTGAGTCCCGCATAGGAACCCGTGCTCGTCAAATTCCTCCATGAGCACTGGAAAATATTTGCCTGGTGTCCTTCGGACATGCCAAGAGTTCCCAGGGAATTCGTCGAGCACGCACTCAATGTATTTCCGGATGCAAAACCGGTGAAGCAGTTGATGCGTCGACTATCCGAGAAAAGGGCTGAAGCAATCGGCATCGAAGTAAATAGACTCCTCGAAGCCAACTTTATAAGGGAGATAAAGGAAAGCACCTGGGTAGCTAACCCCATGTTGGTCCCTAAGAAGGACACGGACATCCTGCGGATGTGTGTGGACTTCACGGCGCTTAACAAGCATTGGCCTAAGGACCACTTCCCTCTACCATGGATCAATCAAATCATTGACTCCACTACTGGATGTGAGAGACTCTCCTTCCTCGACGCCTACTCAGGCTACAATCAAATTCGACTGAAGGTCGAAGATCAAGAGAAGAAGATGTTCATTACACCATTCGGGGTGTTTTTCTACAACACAATGCCTTTCGGACGCAAGAACGCAGGTGCCACCTATCAAAGGTGCATGCAGGCATGCCTGAAGAGCCAGATTGACGATCTCTGCGAGATGTTCGACAACCTTGATCGCTACAAGATCAAGCTAAACCCAAAAAAGTTTGCCTTTGGCCTCCCGTCCGGGCAACTACTCGGGTAATTCATCTCTCAACGAGGCATCGAGGCTAACCCGAAGAAAATCAGGGCTATACTAGCCATGGAGAAGCCAAAGAACGTCAAAGGAGTCCAGCAGCTAGTTGGGCGAATCACGGCGCTTAAAAGATTCATCAGCCGCATGGGCAAAAAGGCTCTCCCGTTCTACCAGCTGCTGCGCAAGGCCGATAAGTTCGAGTGGACGGCCGAAGACGATGAGGCATTCGAAGACCTCAAGCGCTTACTCCCTACATCTCCAGTACTGGTAACGCCAAAGGAGAGGAAGCCCATGCTGCTATACATCGCAGCCACACACCAGGTGGTCAGCACTGCCCTCGTGGTCAAACGACCTGAAGACGGCAAAACCCACGGGGTACAGTGCCCAGTCTACTACCTCAGCGAGGTACTGACACCAATAAAGCAAATTTATCCCCACTACCCAAAGCTCGCCTACGGCGTATTCATGACAGCGCATCGATTGTGCCACTACTTTCAGGAACATCAGATCATGGTCATCAACGACACACCACTGCCAAACATCCTGAACAACCCCGAACCTACAGGGCGAGTAGCCTTATGGGGCATCGAGTTGTCCCCTGAGGACATCATCTATGAGCATTGATACGTCCAAAACATATCTACTTTCCTGAACACTTTTTCTATTGTTTCTCCTCTAAACTTGTGTGATTTGGATACAACTAACACGGACTCATGCTGTTTTCAGCAGAATTACCTTGGTGTCTAGTTTTTGTGCAGAAAATCAACTATCAGGAAAAATCCCGGAAAATATGCCAAAAATCCTATTTCGCTAGAAGACTCATGGAGCCAGAAGACGAGGCGGATGTGGGCCACGAGGGGCCCACACCCCTTGGCCACGCGGGCCAGCCCAGGCTGCGCTTGGGAGGGGTGTGGCCGCCTCGGGCACCCCCTTAGCCTCCCTCTTCGCCCATAAGTTGCCTCTTTACCTAAAAACTCAGGGGGTTCGACGTTTTTCCAGAAAGAGTTCCACTGCGCCGCCACCACCAGAAACCGCGATTCGGAACCAGAAACTCCGTTATGGCACCCTGCCGGGACGGGGAATTTGGAGGGGATCATCGCCATCATCACAATCGACGCCTCTCCATCAACCATCCATGTTTCCCCCATACATGAGTGAGTAATTCCCCGTTGTAGGCTATGGGGATGGTAAGGATTGGATGAGTTCTATCATGTAATCAAATAAGATTGTTAGGGCATGGTGCCTAGTATCTCTATTAGTGCTATTTGACTTTGTTGCAACTTGTTGTGCTTAATGCTTGTCACTAGGGCCTGAGTGCCATGATCTCAGATCTGAACTTATTATTGATTCATGATGATAGTATTGTTTGTGATCTTATCTGCAAGTTGTGTATATATATATCATTGTCCGGATCCAAAGGCCCCGAAGTGACAGAAATTGGGACAACCGGAGGGGATGACTATGATGTGAGGATCACGTTTGTTCATAGAGTGTTAATTCTTTGCTCTGGTGCTCTATTAAAAGGAGTATCTTAATTGCCAGTAGATTTCCTTGAGGCCCCGCTGCAACGGGCTGGCTGGACAAAAGATGTTGTGCAAGTTCTCATTGCGAGCAGGTATAACTATATATGGAACACATGCCTATGATTGTTTAGTACTTGGATGCTTTATCTTATTTATCTGCAATTTCCCTAGATCTTGAAGTTATATGTTTAGACTTGTCCATGTAATGCCTGTCCATCCATCCCTATGCCTACTGCACCCATATCCTACTGTTTGCTACTATTGTTACTACTGCCTTTGTTTCACTGCTACTGTTACTTTGCTATTGCTACTACAAAACTTTTGCTACTGATAAACTACTATGAGCAAGACTATTTCCAGGTGCAGCTGAATTGACAACTCAGTTGTTAAGGCTTATAAGTATTCTTTGGCCCCCCTTGTATCGAATCAATAAATTGGGTAATACTACCCTCGAAGACTGTTGCGATCCCCTATACTTGTGGGCTATCAAGACTATTTTCCGGCACCGTTGTCGGGGAGCATAGCTTTATTTGTAAGTTCACTTGGTTCTATTACTGTTCACTGCTATTCATTTCATCATGGGGAAGTCTCGTAATGGGAATTTTCCCATTTTACCATCCACTACAAGATTCACCTAAACACCTCTGCTGCTCTTGATTCACCATCTGTTATAAGTAAGCTTGTTACACCACCACCACATACACATGCTACGCTACACACGTTGCTACTACTGCTAAATCTGAAATTGCTTCTGATACTCATGATGCTACTTCTATTGTGCTTGATGCAAGTAGTTCATTAGGTCCTTTCCTAGAAGCTACTATTGCTAGAACTATTTTGGGAAACACTGAAACTCCTAGTAAAGACACTATTTCACCTGTTAGCTCACCTTAGTCTAGAGAGAGATATGATATTAATGATGGTTACATTGAAATGACCGATGAATTTATTGAAGAGTACCAAAACACACATGGTGCTAGTGCTATTAGGAGTCTCCTTGAGAGACGTACTATTATTCCTAAATTGTCTCCTGGTTCTAAGTTTGCAACTTCTCCCATAGACATTAAAGATCAAGATTATGATTTCTCTCTTGATTTATCCAATATAAACATTGTTGAGAAAGAAACTTTTTGTGGGACTGAAAATGAAAGTGTTGTAGCTCATATGAAAGAGCTTTCCACTATGAATGCCTTATTCTCTAATGATTTTAAGATGCGCAGGTACTTACTTACAAAGATCTTCCCTTTTTCACTAAAAGGAGAAGCTAAAGCTTGGTTTAATAGATTACCTCCTGGATCTATTGATAGCCCTGATTGCTTGATTGCTTATTTCTTTTAGAAATATTTTCCTCCCAGTGCTAGACATGCTGCTTTGCAGAAACTTTCTGATTTTAAACAGGGAGAAGAATAGAAATTGCATGAGTCATGGATAAGGTTTTGTGGCTTGATTCATGCACATCCTGGATGTCCATTACCTAAAAATGAGCTTCTTGATATTTATTATAATGGACTAAATGATGATTCTAGGACATACCTAGATAGTTTTGTTGATTGTGTTTTCAGGAAAAGAACTCCTGCAGAAGCTGAAGAATTAATGGTTAAAATAAGCAAGAATTATGATGATTGGACTTCAACTGAGCTAAATAGACCTGAGGCCATTACTCCTAAACCAATTATGCCGAAACCAACTCATACACCAACACCAAAGAAGATGGGAATGATTGAATTAAATGATGAAGTGATGAAAGAAGCTAAGAAATGTCTTAAGGAGAAATGTATTAGATCTGAAGATGTGAAGAATTTACCTCCTACAGAAGAATTATGTAAGCGGATTCCCCACTCATCCACTATTGAGGTACACTCTCTTCAACACTTTGATGAAGGTGATATTCCCTATGGTAAACCTCCTGATCAATGCTTATAGGAACTTGACATTTTTATTGTTAAACAAGGTAATTTTAATAAACAAGTTTAGAATCATTTATTGGAAAACTCTAGAGCTATTAATGAGTTGAAAGATATTGTGGAAAGAACTGCTAATGATGTTAAAATGCTTTGTAAACTTCCAAATGGTTCAAACCCAAATTGATCAACTTGCTAAGGTACAAAAAGATATGCTAGTTAATGCTTCTAGAGATAAACATGCTTATGGAATTAGAACTAGGAGTGGTACAACCACTCAAGATCCTTTATATCCTGAAGGACACCCTAAAAGAATTGAGCAGGATTCTCAACAAGTTGAAAATAGTGGTAGCCCTCATAAGAGAAAGAAAAAGAAACATAAAACTGTTGAGACACCTCCTGAACCTGTTGTAGATCCTAATAGTATATCTGTCTCGGATGCTGAAACCGAAAGTGGTGATAAAAATGATGCTCCTGATAAGGAGGAAGTTGAGGAAGAACCTGAGAAGCACACCAAGAACACTAAATACACAAAGGAAGATTTTATTGCTAATAAACATGGTAGTGAAAGAGAACCTTGGGTGCAGAAACCAATGCCTTTTCCTAATAAGAAACACAAGTCAAAGGAGGATGAACACTATAACAAGTTTTGTGAGTGGATGAAACCTTTATTTTTGCAAATTCCTTTGACTGATGCTATTAAGTTGCCTCCTTATTCAAAGTATATGAAGGATATTGTCTCTAATAAAAGGAAGATTCCTAATGAGGAAATTTCTACTTTGCTTGCTAATTATTCCTTCAATGGTAAGGTTCTAAAGAAACTTGGTGATCCGGGTATTCCAACTATTCCTTGCTTTATTAAGAATAATTATGTTAGAACTGCTTTGTGTGATTTGGGAGCTGGAGTTAGTGTTATGTTTTTTTCTCTCTACAAGAGACTCCAGCTAGAAAATTTGATACCAACTAATATATCTTTGCAAATGGCTGATAAGTCTACTACTATTCCTGGTTGTATATGTGAGGATGTTCCTGTTCAAGTAGCTCAAATTGCTTGGTTTTAACCGATTTTGTTGTGCTTGAGATGCCTGAAGATGATAATATGTCTATTATTCTTGGGAGACCTTTTCTTAATATTGCAGGTGTTGTCATCAATTGTAATCAAGGAAAAGTAACTTTTAATATCAATGACAAAGATCATACTATCTATTTCCCCAAGAAGGTTGATAAGAGCTATTGCCTAAATTCCATTGAAAATATTGAGAGTATCAAAGTTGGAGAAATATATTGTCCCATTCCACAAAAAAGTTTTGAAACAATTATGATTGGGACAATTGCTATCAAGTTTGAGGTAACATAATCATTTTGTGGAATGCAAAGTTTTGCTTCATATAAGATTGTTTTGGTAACAAGACTTGATCAACCTTGTTAACAAAGGGATTTTTATGGACAAAACAATGCTTTCACAGTTGTTATACTTTCTCACCTTTATTTTTCTCCCTCTTCATTCTTTGCTCTTCGTCTTGTTAGTCTTAGTTTTGCTAATTGTTTGCTTGTGATAGTGTCTTAGAACTTCTGTAGTTTTGGTTTGCTTTTTGCTTCTTCTAAAAAAAAACTTTTTCTGCGAGAAAATCAATTTTCATAACCTGAAAAATTGCCAAAAATAAAGTTTCCCAAAAATTCCAGAAAATTCATATTAATTTTTTTCTTGAAAAAAGGGGCAGAGTGGTACCTCGAGTGACCCAGGGGGACCCACCAGGCCAGCACACCTCCTAGTGGCGCGGCTAGCCCCAGGGCGCGCCTGGCATGGGTGGGGCCCACCCATGGCCCTCCAAAGTGTCTCCTTCCAGCCACTTCTTTCTTTCTCCCAAAAAACACCAAAAAACTTTCTTAAGCTCGAGTTCCTACTGTTCTTGCTCCCGATTTTGGATCTCCTTGCTTAGCCCATATTTGCTGCTGATTTTTGGAGGGATTGCTCCTTGGTATGTGCCTCCTCTGCTTGTCCAATTAGATTTGTGATTGGTAGATTGTATCTTGAGTATTTTGCTACTGTAGGTGTCAGGTTGTGTAAGCTTGCATGCTTGTTCTAGGCTTAGATATTTCATTTTGATGCATGTTTAGCCCTCTAGCAAGTTCCTATAGTAGTTCCTCATCATTTACCAACTTGGAAATTACTTGGTTTGATGTTTGTCTAAAAATTTCAGAAAAAAGGGTCATGGACAACCACACCTTTGGAGAAGTATTTGAGAGTGATGCACCTAGGAGGACAAGGCCTTCGAGATCCTCCTCCCGAGCTAGGGCATCATACAATGAGGAGCTTATTACGCCGCGCTTTGGCAACGAGGGAGATGAGGGGGATGCGCACCCTTCTACCTTCCCTTGTTTTACCTTTTTGCAGGCTGCAGGGATTCTCAATGATTTCCTAACTCTTGTTAGGAGGGTTGGTCTAACTGATTATATGCAGGATGAGAGTGAGCAATATTCTATGCTCACCAAAACTTTTGTGGATAGTTTCTCTTTTTCTAACAACCCTTTCAGGTCAGATGTGTCATTCAAAATCTATGATAGGCCTATCACCATGACATTGAATAAATTTTGCGAAACTTTGGGTATTGGCATGGATGGGACGGTGAAGAATATTCCAGCTCAACAGGCTGATTTGTTGGAGCTCTACCGCGGGGTAACCAATGATGATGACCGCAGAGCCCAATGCGAAAAGATAAGAAATATTCAACTCCCAGCTATCAGATATTTTGCTTATTATCTTGCCACTAGTATTCTTGGTAGGGAGAACACTAGCAATATTTCCAACTATCATTTGGCCTTTCTAGATGCTGCACTCAACAATGAAACCATGTATAATCTTAATTATCTCATTGCTTGTCGCTTAACTGCTAGAGGACCCATTTATGGGGGTATTGTTGTTGCACGTGTAGTTGCTGCCTTAGGACTTTATGTTGACCAAATGATACAATTTTTGCTCCTCAGAGGCTTGATCTTGCTGACATGAAAGCGCATCACTTTGTCACTGCTAGCTCTACCATTGAGAGTTTGGTTTAGAGGATGATGTTTACTGATGGGGAAGAGAGGGAAATTCCTTTGCCACAAACCACTTTGTTCAGTATTTGCAGGGGACCTTGGTCACATTCCAAGGAGGATTTGTACGAGCAGTTGCGCATTTGTGGTTTCCACGAGAACTACCAGGGGGACGCGCCGTCTTATGACCACTCTGTGCACTACACAGGGCTTCCTCGAGCACGTACCAGGACGAAGGGGCCTCTTCGTCGCATTACGGAGGCGCATCTTCTTGGCCAAGATGGGATTGAGCCCCACTTAGGCCAAAAGCCTAAGCTTGGGGGGAGGTATACCGACAACACACTCATTTACATATCATGTTTCGTCAGTTCTTTGTATATCCATGTTTCGCTTTCTTTTTCGTTTTTGTTTCTGCTTTCCCAAAACACAAAAAGACCAAAAACATTTTCTTTGTTTCTCTTGGTTTGTTTCTTTGCTTTTAGCTTTGCTTTGCCTTAAGAAAATGCAAAAAAGATTTTGCTTTGTGTGATTGCTTTAAAAAATTGAAAACACCAAAAATATTTGTTGTTCTTCTTTGGTTTTGTGAAGTTCTTTGCAGGGTTCAGCAGTTCTCAGTGGAGTTTGGTTTCATGTTATTATTCAAGCCACACAAGTGAAGAGCAATGATGAAGATTAATGACAACTCGAGGTGTGGTAAGAGGCTGGTAATGAACTCTATTTGTTTTCAATTTTGTACATATACTCATCATTGCGGGCATGCTTAGTCTGTTCATGTAAGGTGTATGTTATTTATGGATGCTTGGTAGTTCTTGCTCTCTTATGATTAGCTCCAGCTTGCTAATAGTTTGTAGTGTGTCATATGAATGTTTGCTTGTATTGTTCTATTCATAACTTCGTATGATATTGTGGTATCCTCCTCTAAATGTTTCATTTGAATCGACTTGGCACATGCTCACGCATTCATATGACTGAACAAAGTCATTTAAACCTTGATGATTTATTTTGCCTCAGAGTTCTTGTATCACTTTTATGCCATAATTAATTCTATTTTGTTGCAAGCATGATTATGATAGTTATTCCTCTCTTGTTTGTCGCTCCCTCTCCATTGCTAAGACTTCACTTGCACTGAGTATGAGCTCTACTTGTGCATCCAACTCCCCAAAACCAATATTGCCAAAGTGTCCACCATACCTACCTATTAGCATCATTTGTTATTCTGTGCATATTCATTATGCCTTGTTTTCTTCCAAACAAAATGCTTGCTTGTTATGAAAATTTTAGTTAGTAAAACTCTCACGAACTTGATGGCACACTTTATTCCTTGCAATTAATAAACCTGAACCATTATGACTATCCATGAAAGTTATATGCTTGCAAATTATAGGCTGGGAGTTAGCAGAACCATGCTGTCGCGAGGAATGCTTTCAACATTGCACTTGTACATTGTACCCAGTTGATATCATGCTCTTTTTTTGTGGATGTCAACGGTGTGAAATAAAAGGGGAGCTTGTAAGTTCATGGAGTTATATATATGTGTGTTAGAGAAACGCCTGGGCTGCTAGCCTAAGCCATGCCTAATCATGGTGGAAACTTGCAGCATAACCATAATGAGCAATATGTGATGCATCCTCAATAAAAACCTATGCGAATAGCAAATAAAAAGATCGCTGAGATACTCATTGTCTGCTTGCCTTATCATTTTTATTATGGGATAGCTCCTATATCATGTGCAAGGGGTACCCTGTTGGCGGTTCTCTATGATATGCATGTATTTACTATGACAAGAACTTGCCGATAACTAAAATTGAGTAGCATGAGGAGCGGCCCTCGTATTCAAGGGACATGAGATTTTTAGTTTATGCTCTGTTAAGTATATAACTCATATTGGACCTCACTTTCAACATTAACCATTTAAAGATGCCTATGATAGGGGCAATGAAAGCTCAAAGCTAATGAGTACCATACTTTCAGCATTTGGAAGCATTTCAAACTTTTCAAAACCTTTTCACTTCCTTGTTGAGTCACCACTTATTCTATGAGCACCTTCTTGAGAGCATAGTTGTCATTCTTAGTGTAATGTTCTTGTCTCAAAACTTGGTTAATTATGTCATAACCATGATAACTTCAGAGGTGCTTTGGCATTCACATTTTGCTCCACCATCAAAGGCAAGCGAGATACCACTCTATCATACCTCTTTATGAGCATTGCAATGTTGCTTATGTTCATGTTTCATGCTACTTATTATTATTGATTTGGAATCTCTTCATAGCTTGCAATGACTATTGAGTAGACTTAATTGCATACTCCTTATTATGAATTGTCTAAGTATCTACTCATGTGCTGAGAATATTTACATCATATGAAGCATATGTGTTCATGAAAGTTCTTTTATCGCACTTAGTTTTCAACTGAATTGCTTGAGGACAAGCAATAAGCTAAGCTTGGGGGAGTTGATACGTCCAAAACGTATCTACTTTCCCGAACACTTTTACTATTGTTTCTTCTCTAAACATGTGTGATTTGGATACAACTAACACGGACTGACGTTGTTTTCAGCAAAATTACCTTGGTCTCTAGTTTTTGTGCAGAAAATCAACTATCAGGAAAAATCCCGGAAAATATGCCAAAAATCCTATTTCGCCAGAATACTCACGGAGCAAGAAGATGAGGCGGACGTGGGCCATGGGGGGCCCACACCCCTGGTCGCGTGGGCCAGCCCAGTCCGCGCCTAGGAGGGGTGTGGCCGCCTCGGGCACCCCCTCGGCCTCCCTCTTCGCCTATAAGTTGCCTCTTGACCTAAAAACTCAGGGGGGGTCGAAGTTTTTTCCAGAAAGAGTTCCGCTGCGCCGCCACCACCAGAAACCGCGATTCGGATCCAGAAACTCCGTTCTGGCACCCTGCCGGGACGGGGAATTTGGGGAGGATCATCACCATCGACGCCTCTCCATCAACCATCAATGTTTCCCTCATCCATGAGTGAGTAATCCCCCATTGTAGGCTATGGGGATGGTAGGGATCGGATGAGTTCTATCATGTAGTCGAATAAGATTATTAGGGCATGGTGCCTAGTATCTCTATTAGTGTTATTTGACTTTGTTGCAAATTTTTGTGCTTAATGCTTGTCACTAGGGCCCGAGTGCCATGATCTCAGATCTGAACTTATTATTGATTCATGATGATAGTATTGTTTGTGATCTTATCTGCAAGTTGTGTACACATATCATTGTCCGGATCCAAAGGCCCCGAAGTGACAGAAATTGGGACAACCGGAGGGGATGGTTGTGATGTGAGGATCACGTATGTTTACGGAGTGTTAATGCTTTGCTCCGGTGCTCTATTAAAAGGAGTACCTTAATTGCCAGTAGATTCCCTTGAGGCCCCGCTGCAACGGGTTGGCTAGACAAAAGATGTTGTGCAAGTTCTCATTGCGATCACGTATGACTATATATGGAACACATGCCTATAATTGTTTAGTACTTGGATGCTTTATCTTATTTATCTGCAATTGCCCTAGATCTTGAAGTTACATGTTTAGACTTGTCCATGCAACGCCCGTCCATCCATCCCTATGCCTACCGCACTCATATCCTACTGTTTGCTACTATTGTTACTACTACTACCTTTGTTTCACTGCTACTTTTACTTTGCTATTGCTACTACAAAAATTTTGCTACTGATAAACTGTTGTGAGCAAGATTATTTCCAGGTGCAGCTGAATTGACAACTCAGTTGTTATGGCTTATAATTATTCTTTGCTACCCTCGAAGACTATTGTGATCCCCTATACTATTGGGTCATCAAGCATCGCACCGCCATCAAGTCTTAGGTGCTCCCTGACTTCTTCGTCCACTGGATGGAGCTACAGCTATCGGACACTACGGACATGTCCTAGTCCTAGAAAATGCACTTCGACGGCTCCAAGCGCGAGGCTGGAGCAGGAGCCGGAGTGATATTGACATCCCCTCAAGGGGATATGATGAGATATGTGCTGCGGATGATCTTCCGTGCATCCAACAATGAGGCTGAGTACGAGACACTCCTGCATGGCATGTGATGGCCAAAGTGTGCAGCACCACGCGCCTCGTCATCTACGATGACTCCAACCTTGTCTTCCAGCAGACGATGAATGAATGTGACGCCCATAGCGCCAACATGATCGCATATCGTGCGCTCCACAAATCACTCGAAGGAGACTTCGACGACTACGAACTCCGGCACGTTGGCAGGGAAAGCAATGAAGAGGCTGATAAGCTCTCCAATATTGGCTCCACATGTGCACCAGTGCCACCGGGTGTGTTCCTCGATCAAATCTGTGTGCCCTCCAGCAAGCGGAAACTCCCGAAAGAAATAACCGACACCGCGGGACACTCGGGGGCTATGCCACCCAAGAAACCGGTGAGCCTCATGCAGGTCCTGGCAGTCGAACAAACATGGACTCAACCATACGTTAAGTACCTGGTGAGCAAACAACTGCCTGAGGACCCGACGGACGCTTGGCACATCGCTCGCCGATCAAAGGCCTTCACCATCATCAACGGTGATATATACAAGCGCAGCATTTCGGGGGTGCTCCAGTGATGCGTAACCAACAGTGATAGGAAGAGTATACTCCTCGACATCCATGAAGGCATCTGCGGCCACCACGCAGGCAGCCACGCCCTCATCGCTAAGGCTCTGCAACCTATCTTCTACTGGCCAACTGCAATGCACGACACCAAGGACATCATCCAGAAGTGCAACGCTTGTCTAAGGTACGCAGACAAGCCGCACGTGCCAGGCTCAGAGCTGTGGCCCATACCATGGCCTAGCCCTTCGCCCAGTGGGGACTTGACATGGTTGGAAAGTTGCAGAAGTCCTCACCCGGAGGACATGTCTTCTTCCTGGTGGCATTCAACAAATTCACAAAGTGTATTGAGGCCATGCCTGTCACTAATCAAACCGGCGCTTCCGCCATTAAGTTCCTTCAATCCATCGTCTACAGGTTTGGAGTGCCTCATATCATCATAACTGACAATGGCTCGAACTTCAACTCGAAGGAATTCCGAGACTTCTGCGAATAGCTCCGCATCAACCTCACATATGCCTTTGTGGCGCATCCGCATACCAACGAACAGGTCGAAAAGGCCAACGGCCTCGTCTGTAACGTCATCAAGGAGCGGCTGCTATGCCCACTCAAAAGGCTGGCGGGAGCCTGGCCGGAGGAGCTACCCTCCGTCCTCTGGAGCCTATGCGCAACGCCAAACAGTGCTATCGGCTTCATGCCCTTATTCATGGTGCACTGAGCCGAAGCAATGCTACCCGTCGAGGTACGCTACAAGGCTCCATGGGTCTTCACCTACAGCGAAGCCGAATCATCGGTTGCACTCAAAGACGCCGTCGACACGCTGGACGAAGCTCACGACATCGTCGTAGCCCGTTGGATGGTGTACCAACAAAGTCTCCGCAACTACCACAGCCAACGGCTGCGCCCAAGGTACTTCGTCGAAGGAGACCTCATCATGCGACTCAAGCAGAAGGGGCACCTGAAGCTCGAACCACCCTGGGAAGGACCTTACATGGTTACTAAAGTAATATTAGGTGGCGCCTACCGCCTAAAGGACGTCGAGTACAGAATCTTATACTCCAACCCCTGGAACATCGCAAAACTGCAACGCTTCTACCCCTAGGTGTCTTTTACTTTCAATAATGCTACACAGCCGAACACTTGTACCTCCTGCATTACGAGGAATAAAAGCCAAGTTCCTTGGCCCAAATATTTTACCTCCCGTATACA
This sequence comes from Avena sativa, assembly GCA_916181665.1. NCBI lineage: Eukaryota > Viridiplantae > Streptophyta > Magnoliopsida > Poales > Poaceae > Avena > Avena sativa. The sequence goes on along the minus strand of OV702284.1, from coordinate 259,052,937 downwards.
TTTACATCCTTAAACTACGCTCGTGGTATGCGCATCACCTTACGACTTTGTTGATCCTCACAACAAACGCATCACCCTGACTAGCTGACCACGTCAGGCAAACGAAAAGGACAAGCACAACTCATAGTCAACAACGTACTACGTGCCAATACATACTTACAACTTTACAAGGGCACAAAAGCCCACTCGACAATATACAGACTTTACATTGCTCTATTTATAACTCGCAGGGCTCGGCTACGTTGGACCAGGATGTTTGTCTGCTCATCGAAGACGTTGACGATGTCGTCAGCATGACGAGCCACCACGGCATAGTGTGGACGCATGTACCATGCCATACCATCTGGAGGAGCGGGTGGCCCTGCTGCTATCTCGGCCAAGTCAACGTCGTGACGATGTAGCCGAACAAGTGCTAGCGCCGCCTTTGCACCTGCCACAAGTTGATGACGCACAAGTTCCTTCATGGCGTCCATGTTATGAAATTTGCCCAGCAACCCCAAGAGGATGGAGGGAGCCGCAACCAGAGAAACATCACAGCCCAGACAACCGTGAGTGATGACCTTGCGCACTTTAGCATCCCGAAGAACTTGATGGACGCGGTCTTGAACCTTAGCGGCAATAGTCGCTCGGTCACAATCCATCCAGAAGAAGTCGCCGGCCTCCAACTCCTGTTGTGTCGGGCAATTCAGCTGAATTGCAACTCGCCCGTTCTCTTCCTTCAGAAGAAGATTCACAACTACAAGCAAAAGAATCAGATAAGAAGCCATGAAGGTTAGGACCAGCCGAAAAGAAAAACAAGCTCATAGTGACTTACACTGGAGTTGCTCGCCGATTTACCGAAATTCCTCAAGGAGAAATTCCTCTCTAGCAACGGACCATTCAGTCTTGGACTTCCAAACGTTCGCGTGGCCACGGATCATGAGAACATCCTTCTCCAGGCTTCGGATGCGATCGCGTAGCAGAGGCAACTACGATGACTCACTCGTTGGTGGACGGGCACCAGTCAAGGCAGGAGGCGTGGTCACTGGCTCAGCATTCGAAGGACCCTAAGAGGTGCACATGTGACAGAATATAAAAACCAAAGCAATTGACAACAATCAAAAGAAGCACATATATTTACATCAAACAACAACTACATGGTAGAGTCAAGTTTGTCGAGCACGAAGCATTACATGCACGCTGGCAAGGCAAAATAAAAATACTATCAAATAAACTACGATGCAGGAGACCTAGGCAACCGCATCCGGAGCAGCTTCAGACTCTGAGGCCTTTGCCTTGGCTACCCGCTGCTGGTCCAGCGCATATGAGGCTAGAAGATCAATGAGCTTTGGGCAAAAATGCTTGTAGCGGGAGGCAAAAGGAGTAAATGCTACCTCGGTGCCATCCGATGCCACCGGCATCCTGGAGGTGATCTGGGAAGATCCAGCTACACGCAAGCCGCCATCGCTAGGCCTAGGTTCGCACGCACACCCTTCTGGGCCCTCTTGTAGTCCGTAGGGGCATCGCCCGCCAAGGCCTTCTTTAGAGAGTCGACGTCGTCAAGGGCGACGCTTTTGGGATGATCTCCCGGTAGAAGCAGACGAGGACCTCCTTGGCCTTGCTCAACGTCTTGATGGTAGAGCTATAGCGGTCTTCGACCGCCACAACAACATCCGCCATGGGATCCCCATGCTCCAAAGAGTTGCGATCAAATGCAACACCAATAGCATCTACAAGGTGTGGCAAAAGAAAATTCGAATGAGGCACAGGAAGCACACCAGAAGAAAAATAGGCTCAGGCAGAGGAGCATATGATCACTTACCGGACAGCGCTTTGGCAGCAGTCATAAGCTGCTCTGCCATTGTCTTCTCCCGAGATGTCGTGGTAGACGCAAGTTGCCGCTCGCGATCCTGGGCCTCCTGCTGAGAACGCTAAAGAGCCTCCATGGCATCCTTTGCCTTGGTCTCCGCCTGGTTGAGACTCTTTTCGAGTGTGTTCAGCTTGTGGAGAGCCTCATTGTTCTCGTCTTCGAAAATCAACAAGGAAAAGATCAGTAAAAACGGTACTCATCAGTACTCAAAGACAAAAAGAAGAAAAACATGCACCTCGGGGTTGCTGAAGGTCGTCCTCCAAGGAGAGGTATTGATGTCTGAGGCGATTGATGTCGCGGATGAAGGGCTACACAAAAAACAAATAGGCAAAGTCAGACAAACAAAAGGGCTCGGGGACTCGCCCGTGTCAATTAAAAAGGCACTCACGTGGCCACCCGAAGACTCCGAAGGAGTGGCTTGTGTCTTTCGTGTGAAGACCATTCGAGGCCTTAGTTTCGAGGAGCTCGAGGCGGCATCACCGGAGTTGGCCGGTATCTTCGGGGAGGCAGTTGCAGGTTCCACCCTCAACATCTTCGACTCCACCGCGGCTTCTTCAGTCTCATCCTTTATAGATTTGGCTGAGGAATACTTCCTGATATGACAGAGGCAAACAAGTCACTCAAAGCATCATCAAGGAGAAATACAATCAGCAGTGTAAATCATTCGATACTCATGATGGGATGTCGGAGAGTTTGAAGACCTGTGTCTCCTTCTTCTTCTTGGTCGTCGGCTGAGGAGCCACGGCCTGGAGGGGAACGACAGGAATGGGGGAGGTTGCACCTTCATCCCCAGTGTGTCACTCGAGGAAGGCGGTCCCGCTCGGTGTTGGTGGTGTTTCGCTTTGGTTTCTCTTGCGAGATATCCCTTCGCTATGCTCGGGGGCTTCCGTCATTGGCGACTGCATAGGGGGAAGCGTGGAATCAGAATTCGCGTCCCCGCCATCTGGCGTAGCCGTATATTTTTCGAGAAGGGGAGTCATCATGCCCTACACCTTAAGCTCCTGCGGGGCAAAAGATACACATGACAACGTCAAAAAATAGAAGACACAAACAATCAAAAAAGCACAACGTGCAAACAGGAGACTCACTTGAGGAACTTCCCTCCTGCCAGAAAAGGGGGTAGTCAGAGATTTCCCCGGCAGGTCCTCGTCAGCCTTGTACTTCAGCAAGGGTCGAAGAACCCGGTCGAGGTCGGCTAAGGGCATTTCCTCATCCAACACTCTCATCGGGTCGGTGACACAGGAGTACAGAAACATCGGGTATGCCCTCGCTTGGAGGGGCTACACTTGACGCTTGAGGAATGTCCGGATGATGTCGACACTGCAAACCTCCTTGCCTCGCATCAGCTGGAGATCCTTCACTCACTAGTACAGCTTCTCCACCACCTCGGTCTCACTGTTGATGATGTCGTTTGACCATGAGCGCTCTCGGGTGACCACCTTACTAGCGTTGAAGGGGCTAGCCCATAATGCTGGCCAGCGAGCTTGGAATCGCGAATGTAGAACCACTTGTTCCTTCATCCTTGGACGGATTCATAGAGGTGGAAGGAGAAAAATTGGACAATGGGGCAGATGGAGATCCCGCACTCACCCAGCACGTAAACGCCACCGGTACCAGATTGCCTCTTCAAGGAATAGAGCTTCCTAAAGAGGCCGAAGTGTGGCGTGATACCGAGCCAACACTCGCAAAGTGTGATAAAACACGCGATGTGAAGAAAGGAATTGGATGAAAACTGGTGGAGTTTTAGCCCATAAATAAAAATAAGCCCACGAAGAAATCCGTGGCAGGAAGGGAAAGCCCCCAGAAGACAAAAGTGTAAAACATAACCCGAAAACCTTCGGGTGGGTCTGGAGTTACCTCCTCGTCGGGGATGATGACGTCGCCCTTCTCCTTCGAGATGAGGCCGGATTCGCGCAGGTGGCTCAGGTCTGCCTCCCTGATCGTAGACCGCCGCCAGTCACCGTCGATGACGCGGCCGGCGGTGGAGGTCTTCTTGGTAGCACCGACGGTGCTCGTCCCCGCAGCAGTGGCATAGACTTCTTTGGTTTGCCCATCTTGGCTGCGCGGCTCGCGGCGCGCGGCACGCGGAGCGCGGCGCGATGGGCACGGAGGAAAGGTGATAGAAAAATGCAGAGAACGTGCAGTGCATGGTGTGAGCGAGCTATGAAAATGGCGAAGACAGAGAGATGAAAGCAAATGGCAAGGGGAAATTACCCTGGTCTCTCTGCGATATAAAAAGATGAAGAAGATGAAGCAGAACCGTCGATTCGCATGCCATAATGTGTGTCCTCCATCGCACCATACACGTGGCGGGCATCTACTAAACCGTCGCGAGCACGTCGTCCACTACGCACGGAAATCGAGGATATGTAGTAATTACCGCGTAAACTACGCATGACTAGACAAATCCAAGTCAGAACGTTGGACCCATGATCGTCTCATCACGTCGCTTCTGCTGCCGCTGACGGTTGAGCTCACCAAGCCTCATCAATGACGTCATCAAAACAAAGGCTAGCAACGGCTAAAAATTTTCGACTTCATAAAAGTACTTACTCGAGTCTATGACTCAACCAACTACTCAGGGGCTGCTCCTATCAGGAGCGCTGGCCGCGCACCTGAAAATTGACATTAGTTCCCGTGTCAGTTGGAACACTTCCTCACAAGCTTCAAGTCCTTCGTCGAGTCTGCGACTCCACTATGGACTCGGGGGGTACTCCCATAGGGAGCACTGATCGCGCATTCGAAAAAGCATTAGCGTTGATGGCACCTGCAGATTTAAAGTCTCCGCTCGAGTCTGCGACTCGAACAGACACTCGGGGGCTACTCCCAGAGGGAGCGCTGGTCGTGCACCCTATGCACCATTCGAATGAGATCCCTCGGATCACACATGACAAAAAAAATATTTTTGGCAACTTTTCCCAAATTAACGCTAAGAGAGATATCGTCTCCTAGGTCACCCGAAACACCTCCATGGTGATAAATTTTTGGATGATGTGTCTACGACGCAAAGATAAGACCTATAGATATAATCTGATGGCCTGGTATCGCACCTGACTGTGCTCTGCCAGTAATATACCGTGTCAGCATGCATGATGAAAAATCTTGATGGACGCGTTGTGTACCTAACTTAAAACACTGGAATTTGACTCCTGTAAGACCTCTGCGGCCTGAGTCGAATTACGCCAGCAATTTTCTGGATCCGAGTCTGGAGACTTGAGTTTGAAGTAGATCGTGTTGTTTTGTCCAAATACATTAACTGGCCCTGATCTGTTGGGTGAGTCAGGCACATGTATCAATAATCCATATGAACCAGCATATCCACCTGAAAACATGTTTGGATGATAAGCACTCGAAAGACTATAGAGTCTCCAATCGAATCTACAATTCGACTAAACACTCAGGGGCTACTGACATGGATATGCCCTACGGGTACCTGACATTGGCCTACCTGGTCCAGTCCAGTGAAGTCCCACACGGAGACCTGCTGCTAACGCAAAGCCCAAGGAGACTCCGGATGGCCCAAGCCCGGGGAAGTTCGACTCCTTGGAGCACACGACCAAGCTGTAGATAGAATCTTAAAGGGTGAAACCCTAATTTGTAACTGACTTGACCTACCCGAGACCTGGCCTCCTCATATAATGGAAGGAGGGCATGGCGCGAGGATATCCCCCCAACTTTCATACACACACCTCATGCCAGATTGCATCTGCTTACCCATGTAACCTTCGGTTCCTCATCAATCAAGAACAGACAAGCAGGAGTAGGGTTTTCCCTCCGGGGGCCTAAACCTGGGTAAACATTGTGTCCCCTTACTGTGTGTCTGTTAACCATCTCGTGATCTCCAGCATCCCCATCTTCTCCAAACCCATGTCCATAACAATGGGCATTGACGAGTCGAACCCTCGTTAGCCGCCGCCTCTCCCTCTTCTCTCCTTGCTGCCGCCGGGGCGTGCTGGCGGGCGAAGCCCGGCCGGCATCGGCGGTGGTGGGGCCTCTTCTCCATCCCCTTGGCGGTGGTTCGCGTGGGCTGGCCGTGTTGAGCAGGGTGGCGTGCTATTGGGGGCGTGGTGGCGCGGAAGCGGGTGATGGAGGCGGAGGTCGCGGTGACTTGGCTTCGGCATAAAGGGCTGCAAGGCTGCAGGGTGTTGGTGGCACGTCCCGGCGCATCTCGGACGGCGGAGGCAAGGTGACCTCGCACGGAGCTGGCGGGCGATGACAACTGTTTTGGGGCAGCTCGGTGACCTCTGCCTGGGGGTGGTGGCAGGACCTGGAGGCGGGGCGTGGGATGGCGCGGGGTGGGGTGGAAGGGGTCTGCACGGGCGATCCTCCGGCGGAGGCGGCTCCGGGAGGTGACTCGTGTTGGTGTGCCTCATACCGGTGGCGGTCCAGCAGGACCGGGTGAGCTCGATGGGGATGGTTCTACTGCTTGGCGGCTGGGATTTGCCGAGGTGGCGGATCCCTTGGTGGACAAAGGAGTGGGATCTGATGTTGGAGTTGGCGGGTATGGCGGCACCCTTGCTACATCGCGGCGGTGGGACTTCATGAGCCTATTTGGGCTCGGCCGGGTCAGAGGGCCTGATTTGTATTGCTACTGCATCCGGTTGGCTACCGCCTTATGGCGGTGGAGGTAGTTCCCTCCCGCGTGCCATTTTCATGTTGACTCTCGCCGAAGTTTTGGCTTCCTCGGTCCTACCGGCCTTGCCCTGTGGCTCATGGTGTGATGGCGGTGGCGACCTCAAGACCGTGGTGGCGCGTGGACGTGGACATGGACGGTGAGCTTGGTGGAGCATTACAAACGGTCCGGGAGCATGGGTGAGAGGTCGGGAGAAATCCTTGTCACTTTGACACTGACGTGACGATGCCTGCGGGTACCACCATCCTTCCTGAAGGGTGTCGGGTGTATCTCTCCCCCACCTCCCGTGGCATACTAGGGGAAACCCCAGGACTAGTCCGGCCAGCAGTGTCGTCATATGCACTCTCCTTCTTGGAGGTGCTGCTTGGTATGCGGCATTTTGGAATGCTAGATTTGTGGTGGTACTTCTCTGGTGGGCGCAACGGTTGCGAGTTATCTCCGTTTTCATCACACCGCCGATGTCGGCTTTATTTTCTTTTCTCTCTTTTTGTTTTTTCTTTTGGGTTGGCTTGTGTTGTTCTTCCCCAGCATGATTGGGAACATTGTATTGGTCGTTTGATATATTAATATAGTGGTGCATAAAGCCTATTTGGAGAGAATTATGAAACACGATTTGGCCTCTCGGAGTGGGACTGTGGGGGAGAGGGATGAACTACTTCTGCTATGGTGTGTTCTTGCCGGAGTATGGATGCACCGTTGCCTGCTGTTTTTTCCCTGCTCCCTGGCCGTGAGGAAGATCAGGGGGCGGAGAAGGGGGCTAGACACGACAAGATAACTCGCTGGAGGGAGCGAGGCGCTGTTGCGGCGGTACAAACGCACGGTGCACCGACGACTGAGGTGAGCCGATTGGCGATCGCGATTATCCGTGGTGGAGGAAGCAAATGCATCGTGGTCATGTGTTTCTACTTTTCTCGGTGTCTGACCAAGCAGCTAAGGTAAAGGATGAGACGTGATCGTGGGGTGGCAGCCTAGGCCAGACTACAACCCATAATATTTAAACATGGTCTAGTTGCTGACTCGGTGGAAGGGCTTAATCGTTTTTAGGCCCGGATTGAGAAGGCTGGCTGCGGGAGAGCTCTGGAGGTCGCGTTGTTGCTTCAATTTTTCAGAGTTTAGCAAGTGGAAAAGAATACTACTCTCTCCGATCCATATTAATTGTCGCTGAAGTGGATGTATCTAGACATGTTTTAGTGTTAGATTCATCTGATTCAGAGAAAATTAATATGGATAGTATCATGTATATATAGCTATATAGGAGCCTATATACTGAAAATTTTGTGTAGGTATTCATTGCATACCCATGAAATAGTCTAGTTCCCCCTGCCATAGGTCGTTCTCGCATCAACGCATCATGCCTCCTTTTTTTGGAAATGGGCGCATTTATTAACATAAAATGTTTAATGCTTACACCCGGTCTTTGCATAACTAAGATGCACACAGTCACACGAATGACAGAACTAGGGAAAAAAGTAGACAAACATTACAAAAAGGCACCATCGAGATAATTGGCTTCAATCTAAGGTAGATCAATCCTCAAATCACGCGGCCATCCATGTCAGGAGAAAATATCCCTCGCTGTGTCCTCCAATCGCGTACATCCCTCCACAAATAAGTCGTGAAACTCCATGCGTTGGAGAATAGTCCATGATCGGAGGATAGTCGTGGCTCGATAAATAACCTACAGAGGAGAAGACATGATGTTATTAAAAATCTTGTCATTTGTACAAAGTCATAGCGACCATATAATGGCAAGCGCTCCCACCCTAAATAGAGTTCTGTACTTATCAGCAATTCCATGCAACCAATTAACAAAAACATTGGTTACTGAACATGGAGGAGATAAACCAGAAGCTATTTGGATGAATAACCATATAGAGCGAGCAAATTTGCAATGAAAGAATAAATGACGAATTGTCTCATCGTGATGACAAAAAATGCATTGTGTACTTCCATGCCAATTCCTCTTTGCAAGATTATATTTTGTTAGAAGTACACCTTTACATAGATACCATGCAAATATCTTCGTCTTAAGGGGTATTTTCATTTTCCAATTTTACTATTATCATCGACCGGGATATCAGGTTGGACCAAAGCTCTATATAGTGAGCCAACAGAAAATTTACCACTTTCTAGTAATTTCCATTTGAACACATCAACACCGTACGACCATTGTATCATGGATAATCATAATAGTAGATTATTCCAAGATACTAGTCGAGAACTAATGAGACTTCTTCTGAAAGACATATTAGGATGGTTATCTTCCATCACTGTGGAAATTGTATCCCCTTTATGTCTAACAATCAAATATAGAGCTGGATATTATTCGCGAAGAGTAGTTTGGCCAAGCCACTTACCTTCCCAAAACCTAATCTGTGATCCATCCTTAATCTCGAAAGCACCAAAACAAAAGAAATGTTTTTTGGTGGCCATAATGGCCGCCCAAAAGTGTGAATCACCGGGTTTCCAAACCACTTCATACACAGCTTTGGACCCCACATATTTCCTCCATAACATGGTTTGCCAAACACCATCTTATGTAAGTAGTTTAAAAAGCCATTTTCCTAGAAGCGCGGTGTTTTTGAATTGCAAATCGTGTATGCCCAGTCAACCATACTCCTTCGGGCGGCAAACCACATTCCATCTGGCCAATCGATACTTCTTTTTCTCACTATCCCCTTGCCAAAAGAATCTTAAACAGAAATAATCCACTTTGTTCAAGACACCGTTAGGTAATTGGAAAAAATCATATATAGTACCATGTTAGTAAGTACTGAATTTATGAGTACTAGTCTTCCACCAAGGAATAACAATTATCCTTTCCAACTATTAAGACGTTTTTGTAGCCTTTCCTCAACAAGTTTCCATTCAGCAATTGTGAGACGCCGATAATGAATCGGTATTCCCAAATAGTTGATTGGAAATTTCCCCTAACCACTGAAAAGTTCAGCATATAGGTGGGCCTCGTTTTGGGCCTCGCCAAAACAATACAAATCACTCTTATGAAAGTTAATTTTAAGTCCAGATAGCTGCTCGAATGCTGATAAAATTAATTTCATATTGTTAGCCTTCTCCAGATCATGTTCCATAAAAAGGATTGTGTCATCAGCGTATTGAAGAATAGAGGGTCCACCATCAATAAGATGTGGAACTAATCCTTCAATTTGACCATCAGCCTTTGCTCCCTCAATAAGGATGGCCAACATATCAGCCACTATATTAAATAGTAAAGGCGATAATGGATCCCCTTGTCTTAGTTCTTTCTTGGTCTGAAAGTATTTATCAGTATCTTCATTTACTTTAATGGCAACACTACCCCTAGACACAAAGGACTGAATAAGAGCGCCCACTCCTCAGAAAAACCTTTCATGCGGAGTGTTTGCTGGAGGAAAGACCAATTAACTTTGTCGTATGCCTTCTCAAAGTCAATCTTGAACAGTACACCATTTAATTTTTTTGAGTATAGTTCATGAATTGTTTCATGCAGAATTACAACACCATCTAGGTTATTTCTTCCTTGCATGAACGCAGTTTGAGACGGGCTAACATGTTCATCAACTGAGTTTAGTCTAATCATGGAAACTTTAGTAAAAATCTTAAAGCTAACGTTAAGCAAGCAGATTGGTCGATACTGTTGTATACGTTCTGTATTGTTAACCTTAGGCAGTAAAATTATGTTGCCAAAATTTAGTCTAAAGAGATCCAACTGACCGACTTGTAAAAACCCAAACAAATTCATTAGGTCCTCCTTGATAACGTCCCAGAATTTTCGGTAAAATTCCGCTGGGAAACCATCAGGACCTGGCGCTTTGTTATGTTCCATTTGAAAAACAACTTTCTTAACCTCTTCCTCGGTATATGAGGCAGTTAGAAAGTTGTTTTCTTCAGCAGAAACCTGGGGGATATCGGCCGTTTGGGACTCATCCAGAGAGAATGAATTTTCCGCTGGAGCCCCAAACAAGGATTTATAATAAGCTGTAATATATGACTTCAGTTGCTCCTATCCCTCAATCATACCTTCATCCTGGATCAGAGAGTAAATAAGTTTCTTCTTATGCTTGCCATTGGCAACAGCATAGAAGTACCTTGTATTCGCATATCCTTTCAGAATGAATTTTGCTTTAGAGCATTGGTACCATTTGAGTTCCTCTTCGCACAGAAGTCACGCTATCTCTGCATTTGATTGGCTTTTAAGCTCAATTTCTTGTGCAGTTGATGGACTGACCTCCGTGGAAGCCTCTAATTCATCAATTATAGATGTTAGGTGTATTTTTCCGTTTTTTAGGATCCCAGCTGTGTGCCTGGCTTAGCCCCGAAGGAACTTGCGTAAAGCACGCATTTTGTTATTCCATCGTAGGATAGGCGTTTGGTCACCAACCAGTTTCTTCAAAATAGCCTTAACCATCTCATAAAAACCATCACGGATTATCCATCCAAGTTCAAATTTAAAATCATTCGTAGACTTCAGTGGTGGTGATTCAAAAGATAAAAGTAAAGGAGCATGATCCGATAAAGCCTCAATACGCTCTAGAGCGCGAACAGTTACCATAGGGAACTTATGTTCCCAGTCGGTATCCATACGCACTCTATCTAGTTTTTCATATGTTGGCTCCGGAAGACTGTTAGCCCAGGTAAATTGTCTTCCTAACATTGTAACCTCTCTTAAGTCCAGACTGTCTATAACAACATTGAACAAAATAGGCCAATGTTCATCGAACCGGCCCCGACTTTTCTCATGAGGGAATCTAAGCAAATTAAAATCCCCTCCTATAAGAATAGGGTATGGATTGCCCTTTGCCAGATTTATAAACATCTTGGGCGGCCCCATAAACGGCGACTAAAGACCATTTGAACTTGTTGGCCTTGTTACGGACATGGAGTTTTATAAAAAAAATCTTTCACCGAACTAGCTAAAACTTACATAGTCTCATCTCGAACGCCTAACAAGATCCCCCCAGATCGACCACGCGGCGGACATGATATCCACGTAAAGTCCACTCCACCAGAAAGGCGATTGAGTAGAGCTTGTGAAAAATCTCGTCTACTAGTCTCAGAAATACCCAGAAAATCCAACTTATGGTCTCTCACACAATCAGCAAATAATAAATGTTTAGCCAAGTCCCCAAGACCTCTGCTATTTGAAAACATTCCATTCATTGAGAAACTATGGGAGATTTGGATACACGGGATCTCTTGCGCGACCTCTGGCTCTTTGATTTCTGACCAGAAGCTTTTAGCTCATACATAGAGGCAAGTCCAGTCTCATCAAAGTCCACCTCTGACACTTCACCAACTAAGTGAGAAAATATTTGACCATCTACTATGGCATGAAACTCCTCTTCCTCGGTTAGTGAAGCATCAGAAACAACAACGACCTTAGGAGTAACCGTTAAATGGTCAACCTCCATGTGTCGCAAAACATTAGAAGAAAAAATAACATCATGTACAGAACTACCCAAACTAATACCGACATTGGCTAGTTTAGAAGAAATAATAGGAGTAGAAAAACACAAAAAAGATTTTGAAGAACTCATTATACCTGGCGAATCTAAGTTCTTCTCACCCTTACGACGCATGGCCTTGACCATGGAATCCTCATCAGTAGCCGACGCCCCAGAGGCATCGACTCCATGGCGCGAGCTCCACCTGAAGGGAGTACCACTCCCCTACACATCAACTGGTGTAACAATACCAGGAGAGAAAACCCGTGTTGGAGACAGAGGCAGACCTAGCCCCTCCTGGGTCCGGCCACCCCCGTCGTCCAACGAGGTCTCATGGCCCTCCAAGGGAGGCCACCCGTCCTGATGCAGCTCCAGGTCCTCCCTGACCAGAGCCACTTGATCCTCCCTGACCAAAGCCACGTGGTCATCCACATCGTCACGGTCGGCCAACCCCTCCTGAGTCAGCCCCACAAGAACATCAACCTCGACCTGATCACGAACGACGCGGTCAGTCGACCCCTCCTTGGTCAGCATCTGCGAGCACTCCAATGTAACAACCCCCTCAAGGACCGGTCGAGTATGATCACCAGGAATGGATCTACCCATAACATGTGTCTTGGACCTCGCCGGCGAAGCAGAATGAGTCCGCTGAACAGCCACAGAAACAAAGCGAAGAGCCTCCTATAGTTGAGCTGGAGAAACACGAGTCGCCGAAACATCACCCCTCCCACGGAGGGGAGAATCCACAGCTAGTGCAGCCACGAGTTCTCTACCACGAGGAGTAGCCGAATTAGCATTAAAAGGAGTGACAACAAACACCCTCTTCACCCCCTGACTAGAAGAAGAAGGCGTCGAGGTCTCCTACATAGGCACGACCGAGGAGGAACCAGAACCCGCCACCTGAGCGGCAGTAGCTGTATCAGAAATATCCATAGCATCCTCCATAGGCTTCCCATTGGCATCATCATCTGCGTCATCATCCCCTTTCCTCCACAAGTAAGGAACAAACTCTGGTTCCGGAATATATCCCTCAGGCTCTAACTGGAAACGGAACTCATAGACTTTATGCTTGACCATGGCTTCAGACAAAATATAGTGACCCAAAGAATCATGCAGCTTCAGAAAGACCTTAATTAGTATCAAACATCTCCACAAGAATTTGAACTACCCCCCGCTTCCGTAGACTGAACAGATCCACATCTAGAGTGTTCCCCATGAGACCTCCAACAGCCCACGGTCCCAAGAAAGAGCGCAAAATATGAGGAACCCCTTCAACAAGTAATCAAACCTACTGCATCTCAAACTTATGTGGCACTTCCTCCGTCCTGTAGACAGAAAGAGTAAGCTGAGAGGAACAAAGCGGAACTGGCATATGGATCTCATCAACTCTGTCCAAGTCCTCAAAAGACGGGAAGCTCACCAAGAAAGCAGAGTCACCATATGACAATGCCTCCCACTTCCACTGAGCCTGCACCGGACACCTCCTAGCAATCTTCCGCTGGACGACATCCGCAGATACCATCTGTCCCGGAACTCGCACCAGAGCTATAGGAGTATGACTGTGCATCAAGTGATCATGAGCCACCACATCCGGGATCTGAGTAAACATGGTGTGCTCACCTCCGATACCGGCCATATAAGGAGTCAAGCGCGGCTGCTTCAGCACAGTACAATGCAAGGTAAGGTGGGAGGCGTTATCACAAATATAACAGTAATGAACCGCCTTGCAATCCTTAGTCGCGTGTGTATTGATCGCACACTTCTATCAGCGAACAAACTTGCTATTCTTCTTAACCCCAGCAGCAGACGAAACCGGCGGTGCGACAACAGGTGGCTATGGTGACTCTGCTTTCTTAGTGAGCTTCTCGTCTTTTGAGGACCTGGACAGAGTTGATGGGATCCATATGCCAGTTCCGCTTTATACCTCTCATCTTACTCTTTCTGCCTACAGGACGGAGGAGGTGCCACATAAGCCTCGTTTTCAAGATAGAAATTGAGGGGGGAGATTGGGTGAGTGAAGTGGATTCACCCAATCCGGGTGGAGATTATCCTACTAATCTCCTAAAAAACACAACTACGAAACAAGGACTTATCGGGGCAGCCAGTAGAGGAATTGTTGGAGCCATTTTTTGCCCTCTCTCCTACTCCCTTCGTTCTAAAATATAAGGATTTTTCTAAAACACATGTGTTTATATATTTTTAGTGTGTAGATTTATTTATTTTGCTTCGAATTACAGAAGTTGTTTATATACATGTCTGTAAAAAGTGATATGAAACATGTAATTTTATCGGGACCATTGAACTTACTCTAATGCTTAGTACAAAGCAAACTTTATTTTAAAAAAATAAGGTAGGATGATGATCCCACTTTGTCCTAGTAGGTCCTCCGCTAGTGGTAGGAGTATATAATGGCTTGAGAGCAAGTATAATAAAATGATGTGACTAGGCCCTAAGAGCATCTTCCGTCGGGCTCCCTAAAGGGCTCCCAAGCGTCTCTTGGACACGCCAGACAGAAAATCATGCCTAGCCAGGATCTCTAAGGCTGCGATATATCCGGCGTGGCCCAATAAGATGTCCTGCACACCCAGATTGAGCCCACGCAAACGGGAGTATTCTGAACGTGCTGGACCAGGCCATGCGCCCCTTGGGCCACCCCTAGCACTGAATGCCGCAAACTTCTCTCCTAATGCAGACGGCATGTTGTCCAACTATAAAATCGCAACATATGGCTCGCTATGCTTACAAACATTTCTCATTGTGTTTAAACATGTTGTGCCGCCTACCTACCACCTAATTAATGCATGGTCGCCCCTGTTCCACCACCACTAATAGAGTGGAACACAAACTCACTGTCTTGTACACAATTTTATAATTAATAAATGAAGAGATGGTTAGAATATTATAAATAGATACCTAAAAATCCTAATGCAAGTAAATGTTATACACAATTTTACATTAAAATTCTACAAATTATTAAATATAATAGTATCATATGATATCATGTACTATAGAAATAATATCATACTACTAATATGATACACATCGATACTAGTAGTATGATATGATTACATGACTCCTCGCCCGGCTACATACATCGACTACATGGTCCGATTCCGAGAGCGTGGAGCAGTGGGGAGGACTGTGGCGGAGGACTGCGCTCAGTTCACGGGTCACCTCACGAGCACCAGTCTACTAGTTGACAAGAGGGGGAAACCGAAAGACTTCTGGTGTGTGTGCCTGGTGCTGGGTCGAGAAAACAGGGGAAAGAACAGTTCGGCAAGCCGATTTGCTTGGCATCTTCCGGGTTTTCCTTTTGATCCAATAAATACAAGTGCGAAGTGAAAAAAGGTGAAAGAAAAGGCATAGTAGATTTTTTTTCCCGAGTCGATGAGACGAAAAAGGACTCGCTGCTGTACGTGCAAACTGTCAAACTGGGCGTCAGCAGCACGACCCATCGCTATCGTTGCAAACACCTCGCTACCCCACGCCGCAGGGCCGGCACAGAGCAAAAATGATCTCATGCGGCCGGAGCATCGTGTATTGCTGACCCCGGAGTTTATTTTTCCTTTGCACCAGACGACTTCAGTGCTGTGTACTGGTCCACAGAACCCGTCAGCGAGCACTGTCTTTCAGAGACTACTCTTTATCTGATCATAATGTAGCTTCTGGTATATAATAAAAACTCTCCATGACTACCACAAGCAAACACGAACCATCACAGTGCAGCAATATTCAGAACTTTGGCTAGCCATTGATTGCAAAATAAATCTCAGCAGCAATGCCAGACATTATTTGGCTGGTAGCTTTCTTTCGAGGACAGCCGATAGCAGCATTCAAACATCGACGTTTGATCCTAGATAGACACGCCTACCAGAACCTATGGACACAGGATATCGTACCCAGCATTTCTGAGCCTCCACTTGCACACCAGCTCATTCTTACAAAAGAAAGAGACAGCAAAAAAAGAGGCAACGAGCCAGCCCAAAGTACACAGATCGACTCCCTAAAACGATGGAACTAGACCATAATCCTTCAAGAAATGTCTAAAATGCGTGGTGTACCAGGGGAAGAAAAGGCAGACGGAAGAGGCCGAGTCAATACCCGAACCACCACCATTGCTCTGTGCTATGGACCTTGTCAGGTTAAGATCCTTATCACCTAGCAAAGGATTTCTTTGTTCCATTGTGCGGTTCGTTCTTGACTCAGACTCGACGTCGCCGTCACCCGGTCATCCCCCCAGGCAAAATTCATTCTAACAATCGAGCATTGGGCACTGCAGCGCTGTCTTGATCTTCCTAATGGTGCAGGAGATAAGATTGTTCACGGTCTCGACCGACTCCACCGTGAGTTTGGCGGTGGGCTGGCTGTTCACAAGAATCTGGAATGCCACAGTCAACAGAGAGCCGCCGGTCTTCTGCTCGGTGCCCACACTAGGACCGTCAGGGAGAATGGCGAAACCAGATGGCAGCAGAGCAACATAGGTGGAATCGCCACCGTTCATGACAAGCTGCATTGCCGGGATGTCCACCGGAGCATATACAACAATTGAACCCGAAGCATCAGTGCAGGTTTCCTGAAGGATCAGCATGCTACTCTGGTTGGCACTCACGGCCTACAGGAGAAGGTATAAATGATCAAAGATTTGTTTGCAGAATATTAGTTAGTATCAATAATACAACTCAAAGTCCTGAACAAAATTTTGATAGAGCGAAGCCAATAATTTATATCTGACGATCAAACAGTTCAAATTTGAGAGTATATTGCTCATTATGTAGGTGCTATGTTGGAGGCTGGCAGAAACAGCGGGTTTTTTGTTTTTCCAAAATTTTATTTGTTAGTCCTTGGAAATAGGATCCACACAAACTGCACAGAGGATCCGGTCCAGCTTTGTGTTTGGCTGCTAACACTTTGTACGGGTTAGACAGTATAATGAACTTGTCAACCTGACACCTTTTCAAGCAGATCTGCACCTCCTCCCCCAGTTTGGTCCCCACTTTGTAGTACCTTTCCCAGACCTTTGTGAACTGTGGTGCTAGTCATTCTAGACTTTCTAGACGGCTTTAGCTTTTGGTCCATGATTACGACTTTTTTTCATCTACCCTAGACTCCAAACAGTGTTTGATAGAAAGTTGCCAGACTTTCTTGTGATTTTTCCTTGTCATCATGCGCTTCACAATATATACTAGTTATGGCGTTAAAGTTATTCTACGTGAGAGCTCCCAGAGAGTGCTGTCAGTTGTACCAATTTATGTGTGAGAGCTCAGTGTTATTCTATCTGTGGCCCCAAGAAAACTTTTCCCAGGTAAATAAAATATCTCTAGAGTTCAGTAATATCCTAGTATGTCAGTGAAAGTCTAGAAAATGAAGACAAGTGTAGTACTAAAGCTTCTTAGTATACATTTCAAAAATTTGTGTAGAGCCATATTTTCAAGCATTTGGAATACACAACAAAGTTGCAGGTTCATTCATATTACTCTGGTGAAAGTGATGTGCATTGCCCTAGACACATCAATTAATCTTTGTGTTGGAAAACCTCATTAGCCAGTTAACCATGAAAGAAGTGATATAAGAGAAGCAGACAATACTCACACTGGCTCTGAGGAGGGCTACGGAGTTTCCATTTTGATGCCCCTTTGCGATTCGAGTCACCTCGTGCATAGGTCCTCCATTGCTGAGGATATCCCACTCCGCACGCAGCCCTTCATCACGCAGAAAGTCGAACAGCCTCTCAGGAGCAACAGGCACCCATACGGATGTGGCGGCACTCAGCACCACTCCCGGTGGCTCCCCAGGCTCGCTCACACTCTTTCGTGCCATGACACGCACATCCTCATCGATGCTACCTGTTGCACCATCCAGCTTGCTCCATTCACGTGCAGATGATGCACTCACCCCCGCACAGAAGTTCTCCGTCATCCGGCGTGCAAGCTTCAGCATGCTTCGCTTGCCCTCTGGTGATATAGCTGACACAAAATGTAACACATTATAAATCAGTTGAGTATCAAAGTAAAGGCAGCACCTAATCTAACCCACACATCATTTACTTGTAACAGAGTAGCAACATCTCGAAGTAGCCTTATTTGTTTGCATAGTAAGATGCTTGAGAAAATGTCTTCTCTTAACAGGATGTACATGAAAATGGCAAAGGTTCAGCAATTTCTGTACCTGTTGGTTCATTTGGTGGCACTGTAGCAGAGGACATGAGGATGGCCATTATAAATCAGTTGAGTATCAAAGTAAAGGCAGCACCTAATCTAACCCACACATCATTTACTTGTAACAGAGTAGCAACATCTCGAAGTAGCCTTATTTGTTTGCATAGTAAGATGCTTGAGAAAATGTCTTCTCTTAACAGGATGTACATGAAAATGGCAAAGGTTCAGCAATTTCTGTACCTGTTGGTTCATTTGGTGGCACTGTAGCAGAGGACATGAGGATGGCCAGGCATTCGCACTGGCGCTGCAGCGTCGCAAGCCACCGGCTGGCGCCAAAGGCAAGACCAGATCGAAGAAGTGGTCGGTAGAACTGGTGGACAGATGCCTCATCGTATTCCGCATGCTCAACCCATGTGACCTACAGGGTAAATGCATCCGTTAGCCATTAATGCACGCCCACATGCAATTGTCATGGGGTGTAACACACCAACCGAGTTCTGAGCGCAATACAACACAACTGTGGCTACACAGTGCAGATACTAGATAGCAGTCTTCTATTTACCTTATGATGTACTACTTCTGTTAGGTAAAAACTTGAAAACTACAGTGCTCTTTGCCAGTGTTAACCAGACGCAAGACGTGAACCTACTGATGGCTATCGGAGTGCCACCATAACTTGTAGTGTGCAACTGTTGAATTACAGTAGTTGTACCGGGCATGCCATTTTACTATAACTGTAGTGAGACTTGGAAAGGATTCGTCAGAGATTTAGTAACATGGAAGTAAAGGACCACAATAAGAAATGGAAACAGCTCGAATAAATTAATGAATAAATTGCATCTTGAGCGAGATAAGATCATATCTCTAGTTAAATAATATAAGAGCAGATACTTCTGCACATGGATTGGCCAGCAAATTTTGATATCAGTCTGATGCTACACTGTTGAATCTTGATCTCTTGCCTGCAAACTCCCAGATGATGCATATACTATTTCCAGAATATTTCTCCTCTTGAGATATTACAGTAAGAGTCTTCAAAAGGATCTTAAGTGAAGTGATAATTTCACCATACATTATAAGCCAGCATGTGTGATTAAAGTGTTAAACAAATGGAAGAATCAATTTATTTTCTGAAGCTACTTGAACAGGAAACGTCACTCTTGAAGTTAATCCCATAACTTACCAGAGCTACCATTTAATCAACAAACTGGTAAAGGAGTTCCTTCTCACTGTATTTTCACCAGAAAGTTATTTCTCACTTAACCACATCAGTTTAAGAATTAATCAATTCCCTTGGTCTATTGCACAGATTGAGAACACCTTAAGATCTGTTCAAATCTGAAGTACACAAAGATAGTTTTCTTACAAAAAAAATGAGCAAGTGGCCCAGATTTCAATATGTCAGGGACACATTGATAGAGGTGCGGACAATAAGTTACCCAAGGTGCTCTATCCAAGGTGTAGAAGCATCTAATCCCCTAGAAAAGTTGGTGCTACAATTAAACAAACACAAATAAGCTTGGGTAATGGTGTTGGATCCATATAAACGTTAAACTATTCCTAAACTTCTTGTTTAACCCATCTCCTCGTTGACCAACCGATTTGTTTACTAGGGTAGTGGGTTCATGACCCTAACTAATCAATTAGGCCTTGACTTGTGAACACTGTGTTGCATGGGCATCATCAAATCACATTATAAAACATAAACAGTAAGATTAAACAAGCAGGTTGGAAAAGAACGCCAGTGTTTCCAAGTTTTGAGAGAGTACAGTGGTAGTGGAGAAGTAGTGGAAGTAACATGGTTAACTTCTAATGCTCCGGGGCAAAGTTTGACCATTAACTTCCATGTAAAAGTACCGGTTCCAAACTACAGTGATAGCGGTAGTGTTTACAGCGCCATCGATTTATTTATTTGCAATGGCACACGTACGTCAATCTAAGATAACTATTTGATGGAGAAAATATGTAGCTCGGTCTTGGTTATTACCTTGCAGTAGCCACTGGGAGTGTCTTGTATGACACAGCCGGAAGGTAGTCTCCTGCACTTCAAATTTGCAGCTGCCAAGGTATTGGCCGTATTTTGATTGCTCTCCAATCCATCAATGGACACATCCACCACTGCCCATGCGCCCTCAGCCAGCTGCTTGCAGAACCTGAGAAATATAACCTCTCTGATGGGGACCAGAGGTGAGAGCACCTGTAGCTCCGCCTTCATCTGTGGCAAGAAAACACAAGCAACGTTAACAACTCAGAGGTCACATGTGGTTACACTGGTTGCATATGATGAACACTGGGGACTGTTGGGCACTCACTAGCAGCAACGCGCCATTTCTGCTTCCGGCAATGCCGGTAGACACCTCCTCAAGGATTGTGGCCTTAGCAATCATGCAGGAGAACATGTCAGACCACCGTCTCTGAAATGAATGGAGCAGCATCAGCATAACATATCTGCTTTCCTATAACTAGGAACAAATGTATGAAGGGAAAAAAGGTGGGCTTGAGCTCAAACCTCGTCCATAAGGGTCTCTACAAGGGCAACACTGTTGTCGATGAAGACAAGGCCGGACTCCCTAGAGGCCTCAGACACAAACCCAACAGGTTTCATGCCAATGCACGGCACGAAGGAGTGGATATACTCCTCAAAGTTGAGTGTCTCCTTGTTGGGAGAACCAGGCAATCCGGTAAGCCACAAAGGATCGCCCATCTGTGCCATCTTGACAAGTTCATCCATCGCGCTGATAGCAATCTCCAGGAAGACGGATCTGTCGATGTCAAGCATCGATGCCAGAGCAGACCCAGTTGCCCGTGCGGGTGTGATCACGGTGCCCATGGAGCTTGAGGGACCACCCCCAGCATAGTCAGTGATGGTACTGTGCATTGAAGGCTGCATCGAGCCTATGCCACCGATACCACCGACTGCTAGCTCCAGTGATGAGTTGGGCATGGGCATGGACAGGTGTGGCTGCAGCTGGAGTGGTGAGAGGAGGGAGACGGGTTTGCCGAGGAACTTAGTGGCAAGGGAACAGACACGGTTGAGTTCGTCCTTGAGCCGTGCGTTCTCGATGCGGAGGTGCTGCTCCTCCAGCGAGACCTCCCCGAGCATGGCGGGGCTCCCGCAGCCGCCGCACATTGGGCTGCGCATGGCCTCCCTGATAGTCATGTTCTCCGTGCGCAGCTTGTCGTTCTCCTGCTTCAGCAGCGCGTTCTCGTGCCGCTCTAGTTGCGTCTTTGGGACGCGAAAGGAGAAATTATTAAGGCGTGTTACTACTACGACTCAGGAAATTCGCAGGAACGGGAGACGAGAAGTGTGCGACAGAATAACTGATCTAGCTAGTACCTTCATCTGCGTGCGACGGTTCTGGAACCAGAACTTGACCTGCCGCGCATCGAGGGAAAGCCTCCTGCTGAGCTCGGCGCGCTGCTTCTCGTCCGGGTGAGGGCACTCCTTGAACAGCCTACACACGCGACACGGACGAAATCCATGCATGAGAGGACAAGTGGAAAAAGGCGGGGCGGAGAGAGAGAAGGATCGATGCAAAAAGTACTAGTACTAGTACGAGATTTGAGTCGGGGGGTATTACGCTTCGAGCTCTTGGATCTGCTGCGGCGTGTGGCGGTGGTAGCGCTTCTTGCGCTTGCGGGGGTTGCTGGGCTCGGCGTCGTCGTCGTCCTCGCCGACGCCGGAGATGGCGTCCAGGTGGTCGCTCCCAGACCGGCTGTCGTTCTGCGCCTCCGCGTCCGCGCCCATCGCGCCGTCGGGGAACATCCGCCCTCCGATGCCGCCGTCTCGGCCGCCTGCGTTGTCCTGCCAACACCAACACAGGAAGAAAAAAAACTAATCAGCCACGACGGCGGCGGCAGGAGAAGCAATCAAACAAAGAGCGCGTCGTCGTCCGATACATACCAGGCCGAGGGAGAGCGCGGGCGAGGAGGAGAAGGCGCCGGCGTACGGGAACTGCATGCCGCCGCCGCCGCCGTCAAAGAGGCCCCCAAAGCTCATGCCTCCCGACGCGAAGAGCAGTGTAGACTCCCGCGACCGTCTCTATCCTTTGTCCCGAAAAAGACCTACGCCTGGATCTGCACAGCCTTTCCGCACACCTCACAACCCGAATCCTGGCTGCGCCTCTCCGAGGGAGAGAGAGAGGGAGAGGAAGAGAGAGAGAGACTCGCCTCGCCTCGGCCACCTCTCTCTTGTAATACCACGAGATTAGGCCCCTCAAAACCCTAACCCTCCACGGCGAGCGGAGGATTAAATTAAGGAAGGCGAGGGTGAGGGCGAGGCGAGACGGGCGAGCAGCAGCCGAGCCGATTAAAGAAAGCTTTATGCACGGGGGGCGGGGCGGGGAGGGGGGAGATGGGAAAGGGAGGTCAAAATGGCAAGACGACGATTGAGGGGGGAGGACTATCCGGGTATGGACGCATGAAAAAGGGGGTGTGGGGAGAAACGCGAGGCGCTGACGCTGATGCAGCGCGCAGTCAAACGGGCGGTGCGGTGCCTGTCTTTTGTTGCCTTCCGGCGCATCGCTGCTTTGCTTTTGTTTGTGCACGTAGACGTAGCGGCGGAGCCCCTGTCCGTCCGTCCGTCCGGTCCGGGCCGTTTCGTTCGTCTGCGCCTCCGCGGCGTCATGCTCCGGCCCGACCGGCGCAGCGGCTACTTGCTTGCATGCCGGGGAACAAACAACCCGTTTCATCTTTTTTGGCTGCTGGCCTCGCTAACCGTGTCGCTTGAACTTTTTTCTTATTATTATTATTACTTCCTTCGATCCATATTAGTTGACTTCAATTTGTCAAAATTTAGATGAATCTAGACACTATTTAGTATATAGGTTCATTCAAATTTTAACAAATTTAAATCAAATAATATGGGTCGGAGGAAGTATTATAAAAGTGCAATGCGAACTTTTTTTCTTCTGTTTGCCACAAATCTCGTACGCGATCTTGACTACGATCGAATTGCGATATTTCTGATTCTTAAGGCCACACACGTCAGATTTTCGTTCTTCAACATGATGCTGCGAGATTGAGCGGATCAGACAAAGTGAGCTCGCCAGCAAGCGCGCGCAAAGACGGCCCAGCAAACCAGTATAAGTTAAACGTGTGTTAATATTAAGTATTAACTAGTTAAATGTATGAATTTTTTTTACTTTTCACAATGTATATAAAACATTACGCGTAAAAACACCTATGCTAATACAACAACTGCCAAAATAAAGTTATTTGTGTGTCCAAAATCAACTAAGGGACCCGTACATTGCTATGGGTAAATAGGGAACCAATGAAATACATGTTTCGTTTAAACACTTATCTTAGTTTTAAACAACTGGCCGGTAAATTTTGTAATCTTCTAAGATACCACCTTCTATACACAGTCCAATTTCAATACTATGTTGCATCTTCTTTGTGCCTCTTCTCTGTACTCTTCTTGGCTCAGCCGCCACCCTCCTCAGCGCCGCCTTTCTCAAGCGCACTTGACCTCATGGCTAGCACTGCTGCCACCGCTCTCACGTCTTCCTCCTCCATCACTGCCGAGAACGTACGCCTTCTCATCACCACCAGTTCCAACTCCATCGCCCCACCACCATATAGATCCGCCCTCTGTGACCTATCCATCTTCTCCAAATCTCCATACCTACATATACTTAGCACAACTCTCATCAATCAGATTCAACAATAGAGACAAAGGAACGATAGTGACATCAAATGATTTCACTGGTAGGTGTTGCATAAAGTTTTGACTTCTGGTTCTTTGCCTCGTGTTTGAGCTTCATAAAATATCATGATTGATCATCACAAAAAAATATCTCAATGCAAGGAATGATCCATTTTTGTCACATAAAGCCTTGTCATATTTTCTATATGGAAAGTGCAAAATAACCACTTCAAGACAGAGAATGCAGGAAAAATACCTCTATAGAATCCTGACACTTGAAATCTGATTGATTGATGATGAATCTATAGTATATTCAAATATTATTGCGATGAGAGAAGGGCAAAACTTATATGACACAAGAATGATCTTTACCGTCCACATATTCAATATTTCATTTAATGACCCCCTTCATCCATTGAAACAAAGATTAGCTAAAGTGTTACAACATGTCATGCAATGCCAGATCAAAGATAGATGCTTTCAAAGTTCTGGTGGATGTGCATTGAGGCAGCGGCCTCAAGATCCATGGTGGGCAACATAAATCAATATGTGCTAGTTCACAAGATAACTTTGCAGAGGATTCAAGCATCTTAAAATACCAGTGTCATGGCCGACTGCTCTTGGTGCACATGATAGAGACAATCCCATGTTATCCCAAGCATAAATTCAGGAAGGCCACCAGCTCTGAACCACCACTATAAACAGAAGAAGAAACAACTAATGCGAATACAAGACTACTAAGAGAAAACATATGAAAAAGACATAGATTTTGTACTCACTTTTCTCAGATCAAGCAAATCTATCATTTTCGAAGTGAATAAAGACATCTGAACCTCACGTCCATAGTCTAGGGACCCACCGATAACAAATATATAGCTACAAATCTTTAGCCAACTACCATGTGTAATACAAAAGGAGAATATGAATCGCTAACCTTTCCTCATAAGAAGCATGTTGATCATCTTGTTGTATTCATTGTACGCCATAACTCATACCTAAATCCCCAAAAATATTTGTATTGGCTTCAAAACTATAGAATAAGGCAGTTGTTGGTTCTTAACAGAATTAAGAAACATCACAAGTGTTTATTCTATGAATCTGGCATAGAATAAAAACATCACAATAGATTATGGATGTGAACTCATGTCAAAATTTAAACTTCTCAAAAGTAAGCAATGAATCAAATGAAAATGTACAAATAATAGTCATCAATTGTTGTTCTTATGATAAATTACCATATCAAAATATTCGTCATCTACAAATAGAAAACTTATAGGTTTCAGTCCCAAACAGGGTATATTTGATGAGGCATTAAAACAAACATATGGGGTGAGTGACAAAATATGCCATGGATACCAACAACATTCAATATATGCCATTTCACTTTAGAAATTGTTGGCGGCCTTTCTCAATATCCTAATGGCAGAAGGGGCATCATCTCTCTCCGTCTCTAATAAAAAAGTAATGAAGTTAAACCGGACAAGCTTGAAATCTAAAACTTTTTGTGTAGAAAAACTCAAGGCAAAACAACTTGAACCAACCATCTCCACACCATGCTCAACAACACCGTGATTACAATCTCATGTCTATTACAACAAATAAACAATTTCATTTCTACATGAGTCTTGCATTTCCTTGGCTAAAACTAAATGAATATATGGGTGGCCTTAGACAATACAATATATGAGGGCATTCACATGAAGTCCTTAGACCCCGGACCTGCACGCGCTCCAGAACACATCTCCCTGGGGTGGCATGGCGCCCCGCTCCCCCATCTTGATTAATCCATCTTGAGTGAGGATCATCATGAATATTACAGCAAGAACAAATGTGTGCATCTTGAAGATGAAATTCAATAGATATTGAGAAAAACACAACAGACATGCACGCTCTTTCATGAAGAGATTACAACACATAAATATTGGGAAAATAATTTTAAAAAGGAGGGGATGTACATCGGAAAAAAGGAACATATATATACTGTATCCATCCAACAGTCCACAAATGTGGCAACTCATATTTTCCATACCAGAGCAATGGATCGTTAAGAAAAAGAAACAAATGAACATCCAACCATTTCAAGCATGCATGTTAGTAACACGCTATATATGTACATGCATGATGCGACACTTGAACATACTACCAAGCAGAGGAAAGCAATAGTAAATTGGGAAATAATTGGCAAGGCCATAGACTACCATCTGATACCATGGAGGAAAACTGCAATATGAACAAGTAGCAAAAAATCGCATTACTATTAGATGCAGTATGCAAAGAAGGCATCCTAAGTCAAATAATATTGATTATATATACAAATATGAACAAGTAGTCTTGCATACTAACATAGCTAAAAATCAAGGCTGCAATCTTGTCACCAAAAATCTGTAATGCATGTACAATGGTATTGGTACTTGTGAGACGATTCCGGCAACACCAGAAATTGGTAGTTGATTAGCAAACGCATACTTTGATATAACCAAAATCTTTATCACCTAATTGAAACCTTGGGATGATGCACAACTCTCACATCGCCAACATATCTTGAGTAACGACGAATGAAAGATGGTCACCTACTAGGAACAATCAGAAATATAGCACAGTTTGCAAAACGATAGCAAAAATGAAAGTTCGGATATATATATATATTGGTGCAAAATATAAATAAGTAGCTCTAAACGTTATTTTTTCAAACCAAATTATGTGCATGGAATATACACACCTGCAGTGGCTTACTCATATGTTCATCTTTAATCACTGACAACACCCAAGTCAATTTAATCTCACTGTCAGAAAACAATGGAAACTAAACTAACATGAATAGCATAACTTAAGGTGGGCTTGTAGGCTGCCCATGAGTCACGCAGGAGCAAGAAGCCGGTGACCCTTCTTGCATGCCTTAAGGCATGGGCACTTGTTACTACTCCCAGGTCCATGCCCGCCAGAGTCGTTGTTTCTTCTACACATATACAGATACGTATATATACTCAGTAAAAAGCCAAATAGCATGGCCCTTTTGTCAATCAAAAAATTCCAAAAGATCATCACAAAAAGTGCACACCAAATATCAATTTGATGACAATCATTACTCCTCCTTCCTTGTTGAAATGATAGTATTAATCCGCCAAATGGAAAGGATATAATACTCACGGTCAATATGCCATAGTAATATAAATTAAACTGAAACTCGGTTAGATATTTTACTCTTGAAATGTGCTTCAGTTATAACTTATAACAGGCTAGCAACCCACGTATAAATCACAATGCAACCACCTACCTTTACTATTAAATATGAGTTGGTGATCGTAGGTCATATCAAACATTGGAGTAATCTTAAACATTAAAACACAAACATCTTTAATATTAAATGTGAGTCGGTGATCGTAGGTCACATCAAACATTAGAGCAATCTTAAACATCAAAACACAAACATCAAACATTGAAACAATCTTAGCCGTCAAATCGCGGAAATCAACATCCAATTAATCTCCCTATAATCATGTATCAATTAGTAAAGATAATAACTACCTAAAAAGAATGTATTATCTATTTACGGTTATTGATCAGATTAATTATCCCCTTAATTATGCTCCGTCCTTGGAAAATGGATTTGCATGCCCTACCTGTGAACCTTGTAAAACAAGGCATAAAATTCGGAGATAATTCATTCTTGATTAGGCATTTAGCGATACACGCAAATTAAATGCAAATTAATCACGCTATTACATGTTGATTGGCTAAAGAAACAAAGAGAAATTGCTATCATCGTGCTTACACCTTGGTCGTGTATCCAGAGCTAGCGAGCCCTTTAAACCCAAACAGAAGAAGTATGTTTTTTGCCAACACACTGGCCTAGAACGCCACCTCACACCGGCTCCACCCACGCCTCCTCG
Organism: Avena sativa; assembly: GCA_916181665.1. Taxonomy (NCBI): domain Eukaryota; kingdom Viridiplantae; phylum Streptophyta; class Magnoliopsida; order Poales; family Poaceae; genus Avena; species Avena sativa. Next base: position 259,025,319 of record OV702284.1, on the reverse strand, counting down.
GCCTCTCTACCTCCTTCGTGAGTTCCTCAGAAAGCTGTTGTCACCCTCTTTAGCCTATCATGCTGCCTCTAGGGGGTCTCGCAGGACAAGAAACACGCTTGGGACAACCGCTTTTGCGGGAGGCCCCATCGCCGTTGTCAATGTGACGCCCATTGCCTCCGCCAAACCACTCCCTAGAACTCCACATCACCATGATCGGCTGACATCAAGTGATTTACCCCCTCCCGATGTTTGATTTTACTAGCAACATGTTATTTCTTCTTTTTAGATGTGTAGAGGAGAGAAGGGAGATAGATGACCACGTATGAGTCGAGGATTGAGTTTTCTTGTTCGTGTTAGGAGATTGCGGTGGGCTGCGGCAAGATCAAGATCAAGAGGATCAAGAACACGTAGAACCATAGGTGACCTTCACCAAGCACCGGGCGGGTTGCCGAAGAAGGACCATGAGATCGGTGTGCTCTGGGACATAGAGGTCGGTGTCGTCATCTTCTCCAACGCCGACAAGCTCTATGACTTATAGACACCCAAGACCATGCAAGTTCTCTACACCCTCTTTATGTCTCTATGTCTTTGTTTTCTTTGGGACTGATCCCAAATATGCAAAAATGTGGCTCGCTTCTAGGCTGCTAGGGATCTGGAGAAGTATAGACCAACTCGGGAAAGTTACTATAGAATGAGAAGCATGATATACTTCAATATTTTCTTTCGACAATAAAAATATTTAGAATTTGCAAACCCTGGACATGTTTTTAGAGCAACGGCGCATATCTACATTGTGAAGAAGGAGAATAACAACATGCATGTCGAGCTCGGGCAAGTGTTCTAGCATCCAGATTCGATGTTCTTTTCTTTCCATTTTTACCTATAGCACTTCAATGTTTGTATGACCCTATTGTCATGGATGATGACGATGTAGGCATATGAAAGGTGTGGATACGAACTCCATGTAGACCAAGAGTTGATTGCCATCTTGGATGTTGTCTAGAATGGCCAGACCCCTTTTCTCTTTCTTCGTAAGTCCTTAGTAGATTTCTAATCTCTCATGCTTGATATATATGCAACAAATGCTCCCTATATATATATATATATATATATATATATACACTTAGCTAGATCATGCATATGATATCAGTCTTTTAAATAATAGCATATTTGATTGCTCTTTATGCTTCATGTACTTTTAACTTCTGTAATAAGGTACTCCCTCCGATCCATATTAATTGTCATTGTATTGGATGTATGTAGCATTAAAATATGTCTAAATACATCCATTTCTACGACAAGTAATATAGATCGGAGGGAGTATGTTATTGGAAAATACAGTGTTTAATTATAAAATCAAATTATACATTATACTGAAGCATGATCTACTTCAATATTTTATTTCAGCACAAATAATCAAATAAAAATATTTAAAATTTGCAAACCCTAGACATGTTTTTAGAGCAACAGTGCATATCGACATTGTGAAGAAGGAGAACAACAACATACAGATCGAGCTCGGGCAAGTGTTCCGGCATCCAGATTCGATGTTCTTCTCTTTCCATTTTTACCTATAGCACTTCAATGTTCGTACGACCCTATTGTCATGGCTGATGATGATGTAGGCATATGAAAGGTGTGGATACAAACTCCATGTAGACCCAAGAGTTGATTGCCATTGAGGATGCGCCCTATAAAGGCTAGACTCCTTTTCTCTTTCTTCGTAAGTCCTTAGTAGATTTCTAATCTCTCATGCTTGATATATATGCAGCAAATTCTCCCTCTCATACATATATATATGTACTTAGCTAGATTATGCATATGATATCAGTCTTTTAAATAATATCATATTTGATTGCTCTTTACGCTTCCTGTGCTTTTAACTTTTGTAGTAAGGTATGTTATTGGCAAATCCAGTGTTTAATTATAAAATCATATTGTACATAATATCGGTATGAATAAAATTATATCAACATTGGTTGACATGTCATACTGCCATTTTAAAACATTAATGGTCTTACGTCATACTCATGATGATATTTTCTCAGCTCTATAAGGTGTGACATGTATGTAGGATCGTACTGTTCAAAAATTGTCTTAAAGGACATGTGATATGAGCTGGAAGAAATATGTTGCCAAACAAGTTGAAGGACAAAGGAGCAAAGAAGAAGCTATTTATTAGTCTGCCCAATGCTTGATGTGATTGTTTTCTCTGGTTGTGTTACCTTAATGTTTTCCATTGTTAAAAGTGATATTAGATCTCCTCTCCAAATATAAAATATCCTGCATGTACATTGTTTTTCAATTGGACTATGTACTTCAATTGTGAGTACAACCCTCAGACCAGGTACCTCTAATTATGAGAACTACATAGAGAGAGAGATTTGGGTTGCGTTTATAGACATATTTCTAGAAAAAAATGGTACCATACACATCTTTATAGAAAAAAATGGTACCAAAGCAAAACACAAAGGTGAATACGTTGAGCAATATTTTTAGATGCATAGAGACAGCCACACCAAGAAAATTCTTTTCAATTATCTAATATGACAGACGATGGCATCCAGATGAAGCATAATAGACAAAATAGAAAGGAAACATAATAGTTGAATTGTTGTTCCTCTATGTATATGATGTTGAATTATAGATATTTCTCTAATTAAATTTTAAGCAAAGTAGAATCTTATTCTTTTTGAAATATGGTCATGTGTCTATTTTTCAATACATGTGAATTCTCATGTGTAGTATACTGACAATATGCCACAAGATAAAAACTTACAGGAGCCATGACAATGCACGGTCATTCAACTAGTGAATATAGACAAGGCACTTATTTCCGTTTCTCCAAAAAAAATACAGCTACAAACAAAAGGATTCAAAAACTCTGAGCAGTAGCGAGAGGAATCAAAACAAGCAACTATAAATCATCAACAAGAAATACATAAGACCCTTGTTTTCACTTCTTCAACTTGTATCAATATTCAAGACCTGAGCAATCTTGAAGTTAGTATCAAGGATTTTTATAATTATTTGTTATGAATTTAGATCAAGTAATCAAACAAAAAGAAATAGAAGGATTGAAACTACCAACCTTCCATAGTAAGAATTGCAGGAAAAGTGCATATTAATATTTCCATTCCATTCCGTGAGGAGCCCTTTTGCTGTTCAAAATGGGAAACATCTAATTCAAATACCTTGTAACTCCATGTACTAACTGTAATTCCTAGAATTTAATTTCTAACTAACTGATAATGTTTGCATGAAAGAGGTTGCACAAAAAACAACAATATAGTCTGGGCATAGAAATAATGTATGGCTGATGTTTCAAACATAATTAAGCTTTTGTTATAGGACCCGTATCTAACAGAATCTATGGTAGGTTTTGTGATCACTGATACAATATAAAGTACAATATTTATTGTATCATTATATGACAGGTCACTTATCATTGTTAAACCGAGAGAGGACTCTACCATCACGGATGAAGCGAGTAGGTTGAGGCTGAAAAAAGAAATGCCATAATATGCAGGATACGATCCAAATTGATGAATTATGTCTTTTTTTACTTCATGGCATACTGCATGGGAAGGCTAAAAATCTCATCTTATACATATGGACCAAATTTGAGCAGAAAATTTAGTGACACTACACATGGTGAAATAGCAAAACAGAGAGGTTTCAGTTTGATACGTGAAGTCATCTGCCTGCTTGGATTACATGCGATATGAAAATTCCTATCATATCTAGAACTTTATTATTCAAAGATTAATCTATTTGGCCATTTATAAACACATAACATGAAAATTCAGTAATTGGACTATTGGCTTCATAAATTTATGTATTAATAAATGACAACTCATAGATCAAATAATCATGTGTATCGATATGATACGATAGCCACAATTTATGTATCAATAAATGACAACTCATAGATCAAATAATCAAATTCAGTCCTAATCGTATAACCATTTATAAACTTTTCTAGTATAATCTCTTTCAGAATAGAAGGGGATCATAGTTTAAATCATAAAATTTAGTCCTAATATCATATGTAGGATTGGCATATATAGGTAAGAATCGACTTTACCTGTTTACCTTGAGTACATTTATTAGGTAATAAATCTAATACATATATGAGTGTGAGAGCTCACGAGTCAGAGTATAGAAAAAATCTATACGATGCCAAAGCATTAGACACAAGTACTTCTATACTTCTCGTGCGAATCATGTATGCAGACCAAGGCATGGATGAAAAACATTTCATAATCCCTAGTGTTTTGTGTGTTAGATAACAATATCAAGGATTATTTGATGTCAATTTAGTGCTGCGGATTAGTGTCCACTCAAATACAGCTAAACAAGACTTTTGGGGGGCGGATTAGACACCACTGGCTCGATCAACAAGGGCGACAAGGCGCATAACACAGAAGTGGGGGGCGAAGTTTTCCCCCGGATTGTCCGACTAAGTCCGGTGCTTGTGCCCGGGCTAGATAATCCGGCCCACCAGGGGGGGCGGATAATCCGCCCCTTTGGGATTTTTCCAAAGGCAGCCAAGGCGCAACTCCCGGATAGGGGCGGACATTTGGCCCGGATTGTCCAATTCTAGGGCGGATGTTTGTCTCGGCCGGATAATCCGTCCCCCACTTAGACTGGATAATCCATCCCCTTTTTCTCCAATGGATGGCTTTTGGCAGGGGGTATAAATACCCCAATTGATCCTCCTATCAGTCTTCTTGATTCATTAGAAAAAGTGTTGTGATGTTCATCCTAATACTCGTGATATCTCCATGCTCAACCACCCAAAGATTCCGATGTTTGGGGAATCGCGCGGAGGCTTCGATCCACATCGGTACCAATCAAGGTCTTCAATTCCCCTCCAATAACTTGGAGGATTATTGATCTAGTATTTCTTGCAAATATCTAGATCTCCATTTTTGGTTATTGATTAACCTGCTCTTGTGGCAGCTTGTTTTCATCATGAGAGCCTCCAATTCAGTTGCGGATGTGTGCCTCGCTAGTGTTGTAAATGAAGGGTTTCGCAGCATAGTAAATCAAAATTTTCTACGGATACGAACGGGAAAGCCAAGATCTAATCTAGGAGATGCAAACAACGAGAGGGATTAGATGATATCTTCATACCCTTGAAGATTCGCACAGCGGAACGTTCGTCAGAACATGGGTGATGTAGTCGTACTCGCTTCTCCTCCTCGCGATCCGCTCCGATCTAACACCGCAAGTGACGATGCCTCCGAGAGATGCACACGTGCGGCACCTCGACGTCTCCTCCTTCCTCGGTCCAGCAAGTATGGTGGAGAGACGGATTGAATCTACAACGCGACGGCGCGGTGCAAGTGGTGGAGAGTTTCTGCAGCAGGGCTTCGCCTACGTGCAGTTGGGAGGGAGAGAGAGAGGAGGGCAGCAGGGCGGCTAGGGCTTGAGGAGGAGGTGTGGGGGTGGTGCGCCCCCAGCCCTCTTTATATAGATGGGTGGGCGCCAACCCTAGCCCCTCCCCCAAGCCTAGGCCGGCGGCCAAGGAGGGAAGAGTGGGGGGCAAGTTTCCCCCCCCCCCTCCTTCTAGAAGCTCCCCTAGGGTTTCCCCTAGGTTTGGCCGGATGGGCCCTATGGGGCCTTGTGCCCCTGGCCCAATGCGGCCAGGGCACTCCCTCATAGGCCCATGCCCCCTCCCGGCAGGTGGGGCCACGTTGGTCCCCCTCCGGAAGGTTCTAGAAGCTTTCGGTACAATACCGATTAACCCGAAACAATTCCGAACTCCAAAAACTGCATTGCCTTATATGAATCTTATTCTCCGGACTATTCCGGAACCTCTCGTGATGTCCCGGATCCCATCCGAGACTCCGAACAAAAACTCATAAACCAATTATCCAATCTATCCTATCGTCGAGACACGTTAAGTGTGTGACCCTTCGGGTTCGAGAACATGCAGGCATGATCTTCTATCAATAATCAACAGCGGGGTCCGGAAACCCATATTGACTCCCACACATTCATCGATGATCATATCGGATGAACCACGATTCCAGGATAATCAATCCCATATATATATATTCCCTTCGTCTCGCGATATTTTACTTGCCCGAGATTTGATCGTCGGTACCGTCATACCTAGTTCAATCTCGTTCACAACAAGTACTTTACTCGTTTCGTAATCCAATATCACTTTGTGATTAACTCCTTAACCACATGCTTGCAAGCGGTGTTGATATCGATTACCGAGTGGGCCCGAAGTATATCTCTCCGACTTGGGAGGGACAAATCCCATCTCGATACATACAACCCAACAGGTAATTTCCGATCACCTGAGAGACACCTTTATGATCACCCTCTCATAGGATGACGTTTGATGACCTCAAAGCTTTCTTCCGATACCAGGGAGTTGTATTATCTCATGGTCTAAGGAATACAATATTTGACATAAGAAAAGCTTCGCAAAGATGAACACGATGACACGATCTAATTGGTTCGCTCAGTTTGGGTCTGTCCATCATATCATTCTCCCAATGATATGATCTCATTATCAATCGACAACTCATGTCTATGGTTAGGAAACCTTAACCATCATTAATCAATAAGCTAGTCCATAGAGGCATACTAGGGACACGGTGTTGTTCATAAACCACACAAGTATTAAAGTTTACGCTTAATACAATTCTAGCATGGAATATAAACTTTATCATGAACAAGAATTATAATAATAACATCTTTATTATTGCCTCTAGGGCATAATTCCAACAGTCTCCCACTTGCACTAGAGTCAATAATCTAGTTTACATTTGGCAACAATCTCACACCCATGGCACTAAGGTGCTGATCATGTTTTGCACGTGGAAGAGGTTTAGTCAATGGATCTGCGACATTCAGATCTGTATGTACTTTGCTAATCTTCAGATCTCCATCTGCTATATAATCTCGGATTATATGAAACTTGCGATTGATATGCTTGGTCTTTGGATGATATCTTGGTTCCTTAGCGAGTGCTATGGCGCCAGTGTTGTCACACAATATCTCCAGTGGGTCCAATGCACTTGGAACCACGCCAAGCTCAGTGATGAAGTTCCTGATCCAAACTCCTTCACTTGACGCTTCTGCAGCAGCCATGTATTCCGCTTCTACTGTAGATCCCGTGATCACGCTTTGCTTGCAGCTTATCCAGCTCATAGCTCCTCCATTCAAAATATAAACGTATCCTGTCTGAGATTTAGAATCATCCTTATCGGTGTCGAAACTAGCGTCGATGTAACCCTTTACGGCGATCTGTTCATCACCTCCATAGACTAAGAACATTTATTTAGTCCTATTTAGGTACTTTAGGATATTCTTCACGGCTATCCAGTGTTCCACTCCTGGATCACTTTGGTATCTGCTCGTCAAACTAAGAGCATTGGACACATCCGGTCTAGTACACAGCATGGCATACATGATAGAACCTATGGCCGAGGCATAAGGCACTTTGCTCATAGCTTCTCTATCATTTACTGTAGCTGGACACTGATCCTTGCTCAACATCTTACCTGACAACATAGGCACTGAACCTTTCTTTGCCTTATCCATTCTGAACCTTTTCAGAACTTTGTCTAGGTATGTACTCTGGCTTAAAGCTATCAAGCGTCTTTGTCTATCTCTATAGATTTTGATGCCCAATATATAAGCAGCTTCACCTAGGTCTTTCATTGAAAAACACTTGTTCAAATAACTCTTCACATCGTTAAGCATGTTAATGTCATTTCCAATAATCAATATGTCATCCACATATAGTACCAGAAATATCACTGAGCTCCCACTCACTTTCTTGTAGATACAAGCTTCGTAGCAATTTGGAACAAATCCAAAGCTCTTGATCACTTGATCAAAACGAAGGTTCCAACTCCGAGATGCTTGCTTCAGTCCATAAATGGAACGCTGAAGTTTGCACACTTTATCAGCATCCTTAGGATCGACAAAACCTTCGGGTTGCATCATATACAACTCTTCATCAATGTTGCCATTGAGGAACGCAGTCTTGACATCCATCTGCCATATTTCATAATCATGAAACGCATCAATTGCTAATAAAATCCGAATGGACTTAAACATCGCTACGGGAGAGAAAGTCTCATCGTAGTCAACACCTTGAACTTGTCAAAAACCTTTCGCGACAAGCCGTGCTTTATAGACGGTAACATTACCATCCGCGTCCGTTTTCTTCTTGAAGATCCATTTGCACTCAACGGCCTTTCGGCCGCTAGGAGGGTCCACCAAAGTCCATACTTGGTTTTCGCTCACGGATCCCAATTCGGATTTCATGGCCTCTAGCCATTTCTCAGAGTCTGGGCTCATCATTGCTTCCTCATAGTTCGTAGGTTCACTGTCTTCTACCAACAAGACAGTCAAGACAGGGTTGCCGTACCACTCAGGAGGGGCACGCGACCTTGTCGACCTGCGACGTTCAGTAGCAGCATCGTCCGAAGCTTCATGATCCTTGTCATTAGCTTCCTCTATTGTTGGTGCAGGCGGCACTGGAACAATTTCAGGTGCTGCGCTACTCTCCAACTCAAGAGAAGGTTCAACAACCTCGTCTAGCTCTACCTTCCTCCCACTCACTTCTTTCGAGAGAAACTCCTTCTCAAGAAAGGAACCGTTCTTTGCGACAAACACTTTGCCTTCGGTTCTGTGATAGAAGGTATACCCAATAGTTTCCTTAGGGTATCCTATGAAGACGCATTTCTCCGCTTTGGGTTCGAGCTTGTCCGACATCAACTTCTTGACGTAAGCTTCGCATCCCCAAACTTTAAGAAACGACAACTTAGGTTTAGCACCAAACCACAGTTCATACGGTGTCGTCTCAACGGATTTAGATGGTGCCCTATTTAAAGTGAATGCAGCGGTTTCTAATGCATAACCCCAAAATGATAACGGCAAATCAGTTAGAGACATCATCGATCGGACCATATCTAATAGGGTTCGATTCCGGCGTTCAGACACACCATTGCGCTGTGGTGTTCCGGGTGGCGTGAGTTGCGAAACTATTCCGCTTGCTTTAAGATGCGTGAGAAAATCACAACTCAAATATTCACCTCCACGATCGGATCGTAGAAACTTAATCTTTCTGTTACGATGGTTCTCCACTTCATTCTGAAATTCCTTGAACTTTTCAAATGTTTCAGATTTATGTTTCATTAAATAGATATACCCATATCTACTTAAGTCATCGGTAAAAGTGAGAAAATAGCGATATCCATCGCGCGTCGAAACACTCATCGGTCCGCATACATCGGTATGTATGATTTCCAACAAGTTCGTTGCTCGCTCCATCATTCCGGAGAACGGGGTTTTGATCATCTTGCCCATGAGGCATGGTTCGCATGTGTCAAATGATTCAAAATCAAGAGACTCCAAAAGTCCATCTGAATGGAGTTTCTTCATGCGCTTTACACCAATATGACCTAGACGACAGTGCCACAAATAAGTAGTATTATCACTATCTACTTTGCATCTCTTAGCCTCAATGTTATGGATGTGTGTTTCATCCCTTTCGAGATTCAGAAGAAATAAACCATTCACAGCAGGTGCATGACCATAAAAGATGTTACTCATATAAATAGAACAACCATTATTCTCCGATTTAAATGAATAACCGTCTTGCAATAAACACGATCCAGAAATAATGTTCATGCTCAACGCAGGCACATAATAACACTTATTAAGGTTTAAAACTAATCCCGAAGGTAAAACTAAGGAGAGCGTGCCGACGGCCATCACATCAACTCTTGATTCGTTGCCAACGCGCATCGTCACCCCATCCCTCGCAAGCCGCCGTCTATTCCGTAGCTCCTGTTTCGAGTTCCAAATATTAGCAACTGAACCAGTATCAAATACCCAGGCACTACAACGAGGGCTAGTAAGGAAAACATCAATAACATGTATATCAAATATACCTTTGATGGTGCCAGCCTTCTTGTCCGCTAAGTACTTCAGACAGTTGCACTTCCAGTGACTCTTGTCCTTGCAATAGAAGCACTCAGTGTCCGGCTTGGGTCCAGACTTGAGCTTCTTATCAGCAGGGGCAACGCGCTTGCCGCCGCCTTTCTTGAAGGGCTTCTTTGGACCCTTACCTTTCTTGAAGGTGGGGGGCTTGTTGACCATCAACACATGATTATCCTTTTTGATGTCCACCTCCGCAACCTTCAGCTTTGCGAAGAGCTCGGTGATCGTATCAGTGGAACCAATCTGATTATGAGTCACTACAAAACTTTTGTAGCTGGGAGGGAGTGATTGCAGAACCCTGTCAATCTTGAGCTCCTCTAGAATCTTGCAGTCCAGTTGCTCAAGGCGTTGAGTGTAGCCCGACATCTTTATGGCGTGCTCACTAACGGAACTCTCTTCCTCCATCTTGCAGTTAAAGAATTTCTCAGAGATCTCATATCTCTCAGAACGGGCCTGGGTCTGAAACATGGTTTTCAGCTCCTCAAGAATCTCAAAGGGCCCGGGATAGTCTTCAAAACGATTTTGAAGGTCCGATTCCATAGCAAACAACATGGTGCTCTTAATCACACCATAATCATCTTTGCGCGACTGATAGACAGCTTTCTCATCAGCCGGCGCATCTATAGCAGGAGCGTCACCTAGCGCATTTTCAAGGACATAGTCCTTTTGACCGCCAGATAGAATGATTCTCAGATTGCGGAACCAGTTGGTGAAGTTAGACCCATTGTTTCTAAGCTTTTCCTTCTCAGCAAAAACGTTGAAGTTGAAGTTGTACTTAGCCATTTGATCTAAAATATTTGCAAGTACAAATTAGACTATGTTCATGATAACTAGTTCAACTTTTAATCAAATTACTAGATGAACTCCCACTAAATTCAACATCCCTCAAGTTGTTTAGTGAACACGATCCAAATTCACGACACCTAATCCGATCTTCACGAGAAGAGATGTGGCTTCAATGGTGGACAACGAAGTGTCGATCATATCATTCATATGACTCATGCTTAACCTTTCGGTTCATGTGTTCCGAGGCCATGTCTGTACATGCTAGGCTCGTCAAGTCAAACCCAAGTATTTCCGCGTGTGCAAAAACTGGCTTGCACCCGTTGTATGTGAACGTGGAGTCTATAGCACCCGACACGTGATGCTTGGACACGACGAACTTTCGCAACGGTGCATACATGGGGAGAACACAGTTTTATCTTGATCTTTAAGTGAGGAATCATCTTATAATGCTACCGTCGCGATCTAAGCATAATAAGATACATAAAAGGATAAACGTCACATGAATATAACTTTATGTGACATGGTATAGCCAATCTTCGCGCAATGATCTCCATCTTGTGCGTGCCGGCATGATCTCCATCACTCCACCATGATTGCCTCCACCACGAACAACAACTACAACTATTTCTAACTACTTAGCGATAAAGTGAAACTATTACATGGCGTATAAGAAGTTGACACACATGTCATACACAATTATAAAGACAACCATATGGCTCCTACCGGTTGTGTACTCATAGACATGCAAGTCGTGAAACATTACAAAACATGATCATCGCATACGATATACACATCACATCTTGGGCCATACCATATCACAGAAAATACTCCCTGCAAAAACAAGTTAGACGCCTCTACTTTGTTGTTGCATGTTTTACGTGGCTTATGGGAGTAGCAAGCTAAGAACGATTCTTACCTACGGAAAGCCACAACGGTGATATTATGGTTGCCAAACTCCGGTGTAAATCCCATGACAACTATAGTGAGAGAAACTGGCATCCACCAGCCGCATGTGTGGAACAAGCCACACGTCAAGTGCGGAGCCGGTCTCGCGAACGACGTCGCGTAAGGTTGGCCTGGACCGCTTCAATCTCACTATCCCGCGTCATAAGAAGAACACAAACAAGAGTCTTGCAACAGAAAACATCAACGCCCGCAACAACCATGTTGTGTTCTACACGTGAAACACATCTACGCATAGATCTAGCTCTGATACCACTGAAGGGTTTCGCAGCATAGTAAATCAAAATTTTCTACGGATGCGAACGGGAAAGCCAAGATCTAATCTAGGAGATGCAAACAACGAGAGGGATTAGATGAGATCTTCATACCCTTGAAGATTCGCACAGCGGAACGTTTGTCAGAACGTGGGTGATGTAGTCGTACTCGCTTCTCCTCCTCGCGATCCGCTCCGATCTAACACCGCAAGTGGCGATGCCTCCGAGAGATGCACACGTGCGGCACATCGACGTCTCCTCCTTCCTCGGTCCAGAAAGTATGGTGGAGAGACGGATTGGATCTACAACGCGACAGCGCGGTGCAAGTGGTGGAGAGTTTCTGCAGCAGGGCTTCGCCTACGTGCAGTCGGGAGGGAGAGAGAGAGGAGGGCAGCAGGGCGGCTAGGGCTTGAGGAGGAGGTGTGTGTGTGTGTGGGGGGGGTGCGCCCCCATCCCTCTTTATATAGAGGGGTGGGCGCCAACCCTAGCCCCTCCCCCAAGCCTAGGCCGGTGGCCAAGGAGGGAAGAGTGGGGGGCAAGTTTCCCCCCTCCTTCTAGAAGCTCCCCTAGGGTTTCCCCTAGGTTTGGCCGGCTGGGACCTATGGGGCCTTGTGCCCCTGGCCCAATGTGGCCAGGGCACTCCCTCATAGGCCCATGCCCCCTGCCGGCAGGTGGGGCCACGTTGGTCCCCCTCCGGAAGGTTCTAGAAGCTTCTGGTACAATACCGATTAACCCGAAACAATTCCGAACTCCAAAAACTGCATTGCCTTATATGAATCTTATTCTCCGGACTATTCCGGAACCTCTCGTGATGTCCCTGATCCCATCCGAGACTCCGAACAAAAACTCATAAACCAATTATCCAATCTATCCTATCATCGAGACACGTTAAGTGTGTGACCCTTCGGGTTTGAGAACATGCAGACATGATCTTCTATCAATAATCAACAGCGGGGTCTGGAAACCCATATTGACTCCCACACATTCATAGATGATCATATCGGATGAACCACGATGCCAGGATTCAATCAATCCCATATATATATTCCCTTCGTCTCGCGATATTTTACTTGCCCGAGATTTGATCGTCGGTACCGTCATACCTAGTTCAATCTCGTTCACAACAAGTACTTTACTCGTTCCGTAATCCGATATCACTTTGTGATTAACTCCTTAACCACATGCTTGCAAGCGGTGTTGATATCGATTACCGAGTGGGCCCGAAGTATATCTCTCCGACTTGGGAGGGACAAATCCCATCTCGATACATACAACCCAACAGGTACTTTTCGATCACCTGAGAGACACCTTTATGATCACCCTCTCATAGGATGACGTTTGATGACCTCAAAGCTTTCTTCCGATACCAGGGAGTTGTATTATCTCATGGTCTAAGGAATACAATATTTGACATAAGAAAAGCTTCGCAAAGATGAACACGATGACACGATCTAATTGCTTCGCTCAGTTTGGGTCTGTCCATCATATCATTCTCCCAATGATATGATCTCATTATCAATCGACAACTCATGTCTATGGTTAGGAAACCTTAACCATCATTAATCAATGAGCTAGTCCATAGAGGCATACTAGGGACACGGTGTTGTTCATAAACCACACAAGTATTAAAGTTTCCGCTTAATACAATTCTAGCATGGAATATAAACTTTATCATGAACAAGAATTATAATAATAATATCTTTATTATTGCCTCTAGGGCATAATTCCAACAGTAAAGGCACTGATTCCCGCCTCGAAGGTACAAAATAGTGGAAAGGTGGATCAGGCCTTTAGTGGCGAGATCCATCGGAGAACAGGGTGAGGCCTATTGTGGAGTGGTAGTCTTAGTACCGTCCATCCCTCCAACGCAGACGTACTTCCCTTAACAAGGAAGGAATTGCGTTAAAAAAATCATCTGTCTCCGCGTGCTCCACTACAGTTACCTCATTCCTCTCACTACCTTTACTCACTTAGTACATAGGTTTTCATATAGGAAGGAATTGCGGTAAACAAAAATAGTACAGGCATCCAATTTTTTGGCTGGGCCGCGCTTGGATTTTTTGCTCAATGTGGAGGCCTAAGATAAGAAATATTCGTTAATATAATATATATACAACTCGGTACATACAGCTACTCCCAGACATTTGATACGTCGAAAACGTATCTATAGTTTTGTATGCTCCATGCTTGTTTAGTATCTACTTTGCTTTGTTTTGTCTACATTTTGAGGTGTTTTTTACATATTTTCTGGAACTAACCTATTAACAAGTTGCCACAGTGCCAGTTTCCTATTTTCTTCTATTTTTGGTTTCAGAAAGGAAGAAAAGTAATATTCCCGGAATTGGACGGGACAAAAGCCAAAGTCAATATTTTATCGTGGGGGACATGAATCCAGAAGACGAGATGGAGAAGCAAACCAGGGCGGCCAACCCCCCTAGGCATGGCTAGGGGTGGGCTCGCGCCTGGGTAGGGTGTGGCCCACCTCGTAACCCGACCTCGCCTCTTTGCCTATAATAAGCCCCTATGCAGAAACCCTAAGTACCCGATCAAAACTCCACGAAACCGTCTGTAGCCACCGCCACCATCTTCCCTAGATCAGGGGGGATCTGAAGTTCTTCCCGGCACCCTGCCGAAGGGGAGATCATCCCGGAGGCCTTCTTCTCCGGTATGATGCGTGAGTAGTTCCACCTTGGACTACGGGTCCATGTAGTAGCTAGATGGTTGTATCTCCTCCTTTGTGCTTTCATGTATAGATCTTGTGAGCTCCGTTCATGATCAATATCTAATCTATTTGTAATCATGCATGTTGTGTTTGCGGGGATCCGATGGATATTGCGATTACTATGTCAGATTGATTAATGGTTTTGTCTTTATGATTCTATCATGCCTGTGTTATTTGTGATCTTGCATGCTCTCCGTTGTTAGAAGCTATCTTGGCCAAGTAGTTGGTAATGACTCCAAGAGGGAGTATTTATGCTCGATAGTGGGTTCATGCCTCTAGTTTCCAAGGGAAGTGACAGAAATCTCTTCGGTTGTAGATGTGTTGTTGCTACTAGGGAGAAAACAACGGTCTCTTGTTCATGGAACAAGTGGATTGTTTACCGTACACACTTTGCTTAAAGTAGTTGTCTGTTGCTTGCAACTTAATACTGGAGGGGATTCGGATGATAACCTGAAGGTGGACTTCTATTCATAGATGCAGTTGGATGGCGGTCTATGGATATTGTTGTATTGCCCAATCGAATTTCATAGGATCTTTTTGTCTGGTATTGAATTGTTTTGCCTAGCTCAGTTCTTGTCAATTGACCTGCTGTAATTTGTTTACCCTTCATGCCATGTTGTTTATCTAAGGAGAGCACCTCTAGTGAACTATGGACCCCGGTCCAATCTTTACCATTGATACATCTTCCACTGTTTACTTGTTGCAAACCATTCATCACCTTCCACACCATACATTTAATCCTTTGTTACAACAACCGGTGAGATTGACAACCTCACTGTTCGTTGGGACAAAGTCTTGAGTTTGTGTTGTGCAGGTTTCCACGTTGCTTGCAATACCTTTGAGACGTTTCCTTCCTCCTACTGGTTTGATAACCTCGGTGTCTTACTGAGGGAAGACTTGCTGATGTGCTGCTTCACACCTTGCTCTTGGGGTTTACCGACAAAGTGCACCTACATCAACTAGGCGCATCAACAAGTTTTCTGGTGCTGTTGCCTGGGAGGCTAAGGACATCTTCGCAAGGGGAGTCCTCCACTTCCTTTCTATTTACTTTGTTTTTAGTTTGCTTGGTTTTGTTTGCCTCTTTTCAAAAAACCCAAAAAAATTAGCCTAGTTTGGTTTGCTATCTTTATTCAAAAACACAAAAAAATTGGTTCATGCTCTAGCAGCTGCTGCTGTTTTTGGCTTTCCCACCTTTGCCAAAATGAACTCTGCTGAGAACACCAAGTTGTGTGACTTCACTAGCACCAACAACAATGATTTCCTTAGCACACCTATTGCTCCACCTGCTCCTGATGCTACCTTTTATGAAATTAAGCCTGCTTTGTTGAATCTTGTGATGAGAGAGCAATTTTCTGGTGCTAGTTCTGATGATGCTACTGCCCATCTCAATAACTTTGTTGAACTTTGTGAGATGCAAAAGTATAAGGATGTAGATGGAGATATTATTAAGCTCAAGCTTTTTTCCTTTCTCCTTGAGAGGAACAGCTAAATAATGGTTGCTATCCTTGCCTAGAAATAGTATTGATTCTTGGACTAAGTGCAAAGATGCTTTTATTGGAAAGTACTACCCTCCTGCTAAGATTATATCTATGAGAAGTGATATTATGAAATTTTAAAAACTTGATAATGAACATATTGCTCAAGATTGGGAAAGAATGAAGTCTTTGGTTAAGAATTGCCCCACTCATGGACTCACTGCTTGGATGATTATCCAGACTTTTTATGCAGGTTTGAACTTCTCCTCAAGAAACCTGTTGGATTCAGCTGCTGGAGGTACCTTCATGGGCCTCACTTTGGGTGCTGCAACAAATCTCCTTGATAATATGATGGTTAACTACTCTGAATGGCACACTGAGAGAGATCCACATGGTAAGAAGGTAAATTCTGTTAAGGAAACCTCCTCTTTGAGTGATAAGATTGATGTTATTATGGCTATGCTTGTTAGTGGGAAAGATCCTCTAGATCCTAATAGTGTTCCCTTAGCCTCTTTGGTTGCTCAAGAAGAGCAAGTTAATGTGAACTTCATTAGAAACAACAATTTCAACAACAATGCCTATAGGAATAATTTTGGTGGTAACAACAATTATAGGCCTTATCCTCCTAATAATGGCAATTCCTATGGAAACTCTACAACAATGCTAGAAGTGCCCCCTCTGAACTCGAAGTCATGCTCAAAGACTTTATTAGTAAACAAACTGCTTTCAACAAAACTGTAGAGGAAAAAATTTAACTGTTGAGAAAAACATATCCTCTTTGTCCGAAGCTCAGTCCTCCTTGATTAATAAAATGGCTGCTAAACCTGAAACCATGGAAAGTACCTTTGCTGCCACTCATGCCATACAAGTTACTATTTATGAAAATGTTAGGCTGTTAGCTCAACTCCATGCTAAGTGGGAAAGGGAAGCTGAAAATTATAGAAACAATAGTGTGTGCACTATCACCACTAAACCATAAGTAGCCCATGTTCCTCCTCCTACTATGCCTAAGCCTATTGAGCCTACTACTAGTGATGCTAAGTTTGATTTTGATATAGATGGTTGCAATATTTCTTAAGTAATTATGTTATTGCAAAAGCTTGCTAGAAGTCCTGATGCTAGTGATATGCATGTTTCTTTCACCAAACACATTACAGATGCTCTTGTTAAGATTAAGGAAGAGAAGCTAAAACACAAAGATTCTATTCCTAGGAAAGTAGAAGATAGTTGGGAACCCATTATTAATGTGCAAGTGAATGACTGATCTCAAAGCTTCATGTGATCTTGGTTCTAGTATCTCTATTATGCCTAGGAATATTTATGAAATGCTTGATTTGCCACCTTTAGAAGATTGTTATTTGGATGTCCCACTCAACGACAATGCTAAGAATAAACTTAAGGGGAGTATTAATGATGTTCTCATTATGGTTAACAATGCTTATGTCCATGTGGATTTCTATGTTTTGGATGTTGAATACAATGCTTCTTGTCCTATTACTTTGGGAAGACCTTTTCTTAGAACAGTTGGTGCCATCATTGTTATCAAAGAAGGCACCATTAAATATCATTTGTCATTCAAGAAAGGTATGGAACACTTCCCTATGAGGAGAGAGAAGTTTCTTTTTGCTCCTCCTTTGAAAGAAAGGTTTGATGTGAATGCTTCCTCATTTGAAAATACTTGATTCTTCTTGCTTCTTGTGCCTAACTTAAAGGCGTTAAAGAAAAGTACTTGTTGGGAGACAACCCAAGAGTTTCCTTGAGTCTTGGAAGTTATTACTTCTGTAATAACCTCTCCTTATACTTTTTGTTTGCTTTTTGTGCCAAGAATGACCTCTAATGAGAGGGAAGTAAGATTTGGGGAGTTGCTGTCCAGAAACAGATTTTTGTCCTCCACCATAAAAATTCGTGAGGAGTCTCTGTACCTCGGATTGAGCTCAAAATTTATGAATAAAACCCCCAGTATTTTAGCTAACTTTAGTTTGTTCAACACTTTTTCATTTGAGCAACACAATATTTTCGAACAAATCGGTTTCTACCTGCTAGTCTGTTTTGATAGATTTCTGCCATTATTTGCATTTGCTTCTTAATGATTCCTTTTTGAGTTCTCTTTTGGGGAACTGAGCTTTTTGAAGGAGTTGCTACAGTGGCTTGTGTTTTTAGTGAAATTTTTTGTTGTTCCAAAGCTTTGCCTAAGGTCTAATATCTTTTGAATACACTAATGTTGCTAATGAAGATTGTGTGAAGTTTTGTATGAAGGAAAAATTTCAGGTGTAGAGAGAGAATGATGTAATGAGACGAAGAATGGACAAAATCTCAAGCTTGTAGATGCCACCCCGGTGTCACCCCAAGAAATATCCAAGAGGTAAAAGCGCCAAAGCTTGGGGATGCCCAAGGCATCCCCTTCTTCATCAATAAAAAGCTCAGGTCTGTCTAGACACTTCTCTTTTATTGTTTCATGCACTGTTGTGTTGTTCTTGGAGCGTCTTAGTTTTTGTTTGCTTTTCTTAGTTCTTTAGTTTGCTTGAATAAAGTAGTTTGGACCCCCCGTTCTTGCTGTGTTGTTGCAAATAAGTTGCTTGGGGTTGGAAAGGAGTAGGAAGTTCCTGCTTGAAAGTGCAAGAGGAGCTTGCATTGACTGTGACTTAGACTTTAGCATGACATGCTAGGTGTTGTTTTGACCTTATGCTTAGTGATTATTCCTGTAGCATGTCTTGTTCCAAACATTTGGTATTGCTTAGTGTGCCTTGAAGAAATTATGCGTTGTTTTAGCATACAAAAGCATAGTGTTGTGGTATTCTCCTTTGATGCTTTGTTTGGGTTGACTTGGCACATGCTCACACCATGATATGACTATGACAAGTCACCATATCCTCCATGATCATCTAGTCCTTGACTTGTAGTACCACTTTATGCTTTAATTAGTAATTCTTTGTTGCTGCATGATTATGGCCATTATGCTCTCTTAGTTGGTTGCTCCTAGTCTTTTGCTAGCCTCCACTTGTATGAGTAAGATCTACTCATGCTTCCAACTCCCAAGAAACCAAGTTATTACAAAGTGTCCACTATAAACTCCTATGCATGGTGTGTTACACCATTCCAAGTATATTCTTGTTTTCAGCTATCTTCCAGTTAAAAACTATTTTGTTATGTGAAAACTTAGTGAATAAAGCCCTCACAAACTTGATAGCACACTTTATATTCTTTGCCCCTAATAAACTTGAACCATTGTGTCGTATATGTTGTATATGCTTGCACTTATACGTTGGAATTAGCAGAACCATGCTATCATGGGGAACGTTTTCAACATCGCACTTGTACTTTGTACTCAGTTGATATCATGCTCTTTTGTCTATGGATGTCACCGGTGTGAAATGAAGAGGGAGCTTGTAAGTCCATGGAGTTTGTATTTTGTGTTAGAGAAACGCCTGGGACGCTAGCCTAAGCCATGCCTAATCATGGTGGAAACTTGCAGCATCACCATTGTGAGCTATCTATGAAGCATCCTCAATAAAAAGCTATGCATATAGTAAATAAAAAGATCGTTGAGATGCCCATTGTCTGCTTGCCTTGTCATTTTGGTTATGGGATAGCTCCTGTACCATGTTCAAGGGGTACCCCGTTGGCGGTTCTCTATGATACGCATGTACTTACAATGACAAGAACTTACAGGTGACTGAAGTTGAGTAGCATGAGGTGTGGCCCTCGTATTCAAGGGACTTGAGATTGCCAACTTATACTTTGTCAAGCATATACTCCATAGTTTGTTCACTTTAAGCTTAATCACTTCAAGATGCTTATGATAGGGGCAATGAGGACTGAAAGCTAACAAGTACCATAATTTTTGGAAGCTCTTTTTGAAACTTGAAATCCCTGCTTCCCTTTATGAAGGGCCTTTCTTCCACTATTATTGAGTCTCCACCTTCTACCTTTAGGCACCATTAAGAGAGCATAGTTGCCATTCTTAGTTCTATGTGCAATGTCCCAAAGCTTATTGATTGATGCATATTGTGATATTACTTGTTCTTATGCTACTTGTTTCTAGTCACCCTTGTGAACTTTGAAGGTGTCCTATGCATCTATTTGATACTCTATGAGGGACAAGATAATTACCACTATGCCATGTTTTCTGTGTGTGAAACAAACAAACGTTTTTCAATGCATGTTATTAATGATCTTTGTTTGTAGCCTTTCATGTTGCATGCATAGTTACTATGTCCTATTGTTAGAACTCCATCTTTCATGCACATGTTTAGAGTTCTTTGATCCCAGCTTTCAATGCTTGGAAATGGTTTGATCTTGGTTTTGATGGTGCATGTCACCTCAAAAATTATTCTTTTTATCACTTACCTACTCGAGGACGAGCAGGAGTTAACCTTGGGGATGCTTGATACGTCGGAAACGTATGTATAAGTTTTGATGCTCCATGCTTGTTTATTATCTACTTTGCTTTGCTTTGTCTAAACTTTGGGGTGTTTCATATTTTTTCTGGAACTAACCTATTAAAAAGTAGCCACGGTGCCAATTGAAAGCTTTCTTCTGTTTTTGGTTCCAGAAAGGCAGAAAATCAATATTCTCGGAATTGGACGGGACAAAAGCCAAAGTCAATATTTTACCGTGGGGGACACGAATCCAGAAGACGAGACGGAGAACCAAACTAGGGCGACCAAACCCCCTAGGCACGACCAGGGGTGGGCCCGCACCTGGGTAGGGTGTGGGCCCCCTGGTCGCCTCCCGGACTCGCCTCTTCGCCTATAAGAAGCCCCCGATGCAGAACCCTAAGTACCCGATCAAAATTCCACGAAACCGTATGTAGCCGCCGCCACCATCGTCCCTAGATCGGGGGATCTGAAGTTCTTCCCGGCACCCTACCGAAGGGGAGATCATCCCGGAGGCCTTCTTCTCCGATATGATGCGTGATTAGTTCCACCTTGGACTATGGGTCCATGTAGTAGCTAGATGGTTGTATCTCCTCCTTTGTGCTTTCATGTATAGATCTTGTGAGCTCCGTTCATGATCAAGATCTAATCTATTTGTAATCATGCATGTTGTGTTCGTGGGGATCGATGGATATTGCGATTACTATGTCAGATTGATTAATGGTTTTGTCTTTATGATTCTATCATGTTTGTGTTGTTTGTGATCTTGCATGCTCTCCGTTGTTAGTAGCTATCTTGGCCAAGTAGTTGCTAATGACTCCAAGAGGGATTATTTATGCTCGATAGTGGGTTCATGCCTCTAGTTTCCAAGGGAAGTGACAAAAATATCTTCGGTTGTAGATGTGTTGTTGCTACTAGGGAGGAAACAACGGTCTCTTGTTCATGGAACAAGTGGATTGTTTACCTTACACACTTTGCTTAAAGCAGCTATCTGTTGCTTGCAACTTAATACTGGAGGGGGTTCGGAGGATAACCTGAAGGTGGACTTCTAGTCATAGATGTAGTTGGATGGCGGCCTATGTATATTGTTGTATTTCCCAATCGAATCTCATAGGAATTATTTTGCCTAGCTCAGTTCCTGTCAATTGCCCTGCTGTAATTTGTTTACCCTTCATGCCATTTTGTTTATCTAAGAAGAGCACCTCTAGTGAACTATGGACCCCGGTCCAATCTTTACCATTGATACATCTTCCACTGTTTACTTGCTGCAAACCATTCATCACCTTCCACACCATACGTTTAGTCCTTTGTTACAGCAACTGGTGAGATTGACAACCTCACTGTTTGTTGGGACAAAGTCTTGAGTTTGTGTTATGCAAGTTTCGACGTTGCTTGCAACACCTTTGAGACGTTTCCTTCCTCCTATTGGTTTGATAACCTCGGTTTCTTACCGAGGGAAGACTTGTTGTTGTGCTGCTTCACACCTTGCTCTTGGGGTTTACCGACGAAGTGCACCTACATCAAATAGGCGCATCAACATCTAGTGATCATCGGACATCTTATATATACCTCGTCGGTCTTTGTTAGGCGTCCATGGGCTTCTCCATCATTGGAGTTGTCAGATTCTTCCTCTCGTTGCTCCTCTCCCTCACCGGATGAGTTCAGATACCTAGAGGGAGATCCCTCACCGGATGGATCAGCATCGTGAATCATATCCTCGAGAATTTGTTCTAAAGCTATGTCTCTACAGATTGGACTAGGTGGATCCATAGTTTCTGCAAAATGTTAGATGCACACAATATTTATTTGAACATAAACAAAAATATTCTCATACAAAATATTTCTATACACAGATATTTCTATACAAAATAATAGAAATAAACCCTAAACCCGGAGGTGCGGTGGCGGTGGCCGGTGCCGGTGGTGGTGGCCGCGGGAGAGGCGGGCGACTCCGGCTTACCGAGAACCACCACCCTAACCCTAACTCCGGTCACCACTGAGCACCAACACCCTAACCCTAACTCCGGTAACAAAGAGGGTCTTACAATATTACAATTAAAATACTATATTACACTATTATATTACAATAAAAAACTTACAATATTATAATATACCTCATACCCTAAAAAACTTACAATATTATATTATAATATACCTCATACCCTAAAAAACTTACAATATTATATTACAGTAAAAATATATACACTAAAATAATCCTATAGTAATCATATATAATCATAATAATTTAAAATAATTCCTATATATACTAAAATAATCCTATACTAAAATAATCCTAGATTATATATACTAAAATAATCTTGTACTAATCATAATTATATACTAAAATAATCCTTGATTATATATATACTAAATAATCCTATACTAATCATAATCATATACTAAACTAATCATAATCCTGTACTAAAATAATCCTAGAATATATATACTAAAATAATCCTATACTAATCATAATCATATACTAAAATAATCCTAGATTATATATATACTAAAATAATCCTATAGTACTAATCATAATCATATACTAAACTAATTAATCATAATCCTATACAAAAAACTAATTTACATAGTTGATTGAGGAGGCCGATAGGAGGCTGGCGGCGGGCGGTGGCGCAGCCGGCGACAGTTATCGGTGGCGGGGAGGTGGCGCCGGTGGCGGAGGTGGACGGAGGTGCCCGCAGGGTGCCGCGGGAGGCCGGCGCGGGGGCGAGAGAGGTGCGGGGAGGCAGGCACGGTGGCGCGGCCGGCTCGGGCGGCCGGTGCGGAGGACGGAGGGGCGGAGGCACGATGGCGCGATCGACAGTGGAAAAATCTGGCAGCCTGGCGGCAGTGTGTCTTTGATTTGGCCTCCAAGTCCCGGTGCTTGGAACGCACCAGGGGAAGAGGCCCTCTTTTATACCCTCCCCCTCTAGTCCCGGTGCGTGGCACCCGTCGGGACTAGAGGGGGGGCTTTTCGTTATCGCACGCGCTGGGAAACCCTTTACTCCTGGCTGGTTATTTGGGCCAAGACTAAAGGCCCAAATTTGCGCGCTGTGCTTTTTTTTTCAAATGTTTGAATATATTGTTTAAAACATTTAAATTATACATTTTTGCATACTTATGAATTTGAGAAAACTTTCAACATGAAAAGTGGTTGAATTTGAATAAGTAATCCAAATCTATTTTCTATTTTATATAATAATTTTTTTAAATAGTCAAATTATTAACCATTTTGCCATTATCAATTTAAAAATGCATTAACTATTATATTTTGCATATTTTTTGAATCTCACTAAACTTTCAAAATGAAAAGTGCTTAAATTTGAATAAGTAATCCAAATCCATTTTCTGTTTTATAAAATAATTATTTTAACTAGTCAAATATCAACCATTTTGCCATTATCAATTTAAAAATGCATTAACTATTATATTTTGCATATTGTTGAATCTTACTAAACTTTCAAAATGAAAAGTGCTTGAATTTGAATAAGTAATCCCTCTGGCCGAAGCTTTAGTCCCGGCTGTAGCCACTAACAGGGAGTAAAGATATTTCCCATCATTTCCCAACGCTTCCCGCCAAATTTTCCTGCCTTTTCCCTCTGAACTGAGCTTTTAGTCCCGGTTGTAGCCACTAACCGGGACTAAAGATATTTCCCGCAATTTCCCACCGCTTCCCGCCAAATTTTCGCACCCTTTCCCTCTGAACTAAGCTTTTAGTCCTGGTTGTAGCCACTAATCGGGACTAAAGATATTTCCCGCCATTTCCCACCGCTTCCCGCCATGTTTTCCCGCCCTTTCCATCTATATATAGGCCGACCACGCCATGGTTATTCACACATCCACACCTTCCTCTCTCACAACAATGGACAGCGCCTACTGAGCCATTCTGACGCTCGAGGAGACCGAGGCGCTGTGCGCCTCCAGCTACCCTTGTCCGCCGGGCTACCGGCCGCCCGCCGGTTGGATGCTGAGAGCTGGAGGGGTTCCTGTCCCTCAAGGTTCCGCATGCCAGGCCGCCATCATGAACCACATCTACCACGAGCTCACGCCGGAGCAGCGGATGGATCCCCAGTGGGATCCCAACAACTATGACACCTGGAATGCCTTCTTTTCTAAATAGCGGGAAAGGGACCTCGACAAGTATGAGGGTGACGGCCCTCCCCCAGTGAACCACAACGAAGCCGGTCGCCGCCTGTGGTGGGCAAACCAGACTATTATCAGTGTGATAGGCTACATTGTCGGGGAGACCATCGTCACCTGTGGTACCCGCAGCCGCCATAGAGCCATAAGAAGGGTGGCGGTGGTGAAGGTCGCGGGTTTAGCGGCGTCGTCATCCAGGAGCCCCTCTCCAACACATCGTGAATCCGGGACCGGAGTGGCAGGTGCCCCCACAATATTCCATGGCTGGGCTGAGGATCCAGCCGCGTGCGCCTAGCAACAACCACAATGATGACGACGATGATGAAGACGAAGACGGCCCTGAAGCTGAGTACTATAGGGCTAGATATGAGCGTTACTAAAGGGGGGCCTTTAGTCCCGATTCCGTAGTCTCGTTTTTTTAATATTAATAAATGTATTGAGTGTTAGTCCCGGTTTGTGGCTGGACCGGGACTGCATAGTGTTGTTCGCAAACCATCTTGAGTGTGTTAGTCCCGTTTTGTGGCTGGACCGGGACTAAAGGGGGGCCTTTAGCCTCGATTCGTAGAACGACTTTCATGAACTATGAAGATGTTGTCCTGATTCGTACTTACCATGAAGATCTGATCTCCAAATGCGCGTGGTCACATATTAGGGAGTGCCTCTATGACCAGTTTGTTGGAGATGCCAGAGGACTGGGCTCCAGCGACATCTCCCTAAAACTGGCCGTAGTGGTGTCCCTGCTCTCGCACACCATCTTACATCTTGTAACTTCTCTAACTAGATTGATACACCTGCGAGCTAACTAATTTCACATATTAGGGAGTGCCTCTATGACCAGTTTGTCGGAGATGCTGGAGGACTAGGCTCCGGCAGCATCTCCCTCAAACTGGTCATAGTGGTGTCCCTGCTCTCGCACACCATCTTCCAGCTCCCTCAAACTGGCTGGAGGACTGGACTCACAACGATGCTTATTTATAGTACAAGCAACACGGCATAGTGTTGAAACTCACGACATAATGCCGACACTAACACCTATCATTAGTGCCGACCCATGTTTTTCCCTGGTTGGTGTCTCCAACCGGGACTAAAGGTTCATCTTTAGTCCCGGTTGGCGACACCATCCGGGACAAGGTACAAGACGCACGACATAATGTTGAAACTCACCCCTATCATTAGTGCTGCCTGCCCCACCCTGCCGCAATCCCTTCAGTCCTGGTTGGTTTATCCAACCGGGACTAAAGATGAACCTTTCCCGCCATGTTTTCCCTTAAGTTTGGGACTAAAGATATTTCCCGCCATGTTTTCCCGCCCTTTCCCTCCACTTTCCGCCATGTTTTCCCATCCTTTCCCTCTATTTATAGGTCGACCGTAATGGCCACCCACACATACACACATTCCTTGTTGCCTACTTTAGGATGCCCATCCCGCATCCTCGTAGTCGACTCAGTGGCAACGATGGAGTACTGGGCTCCGCCGGGCATGTCCGAGACTACGCTCCGTCGGGATGGCACTGGATGGTGCTACCTTCCGGGAAGCGTAGCTTGGTGAGGAATCCGGGTGTCGTCGTCGACCCGGAGCTTCTTTGGTGGAGGTCGCCTGGTCCAGGCAGGGTGCAGAGGGAGGGGCCACCGAGGAGGTGGTACGGCGTCGTGTTAGGGAGGAGGACGAGCATGTTCGTTGCTATATGGCTGTGTTGGGTGATACGTTGGAAACATATCTATAATTTTTTATGCTCCATGCTTGTTTAGTATCTACTTTGCTTTACTTGTATACACTTTGGGGTGCTTTTTACATGTTTTCTGGTACTAACCTATTAACAAGTTGCAATAGTGCCAGATGTCTGTTTTCTGCTATTTTTGGTTTCAAAAAAGTTAGTAAAGAAATATTTTCGGAATTGGACGGGACGAAGGACAAAGTCAATAACTTTCCGTGGGGAACAAGAAGTCCAGAGGAGAGCCTGAGGGGCCGTCCAAAGGGGCCAGACCCCCCTAGGCGCGGGTGGGCCCTAGCCCGCGCCTGGCTAGGGTTTGGACGCCCTGGCGGCCGCCTCGGTCTCCCCCTTCGCCTATAAGAAGCCCCCGATGTAGAAACTCTCAGTACCCGATCAATATTCCACGAAACCGTCTATAGCCGCCGCCACCATCGTCCCTAGATCGGGGGGATCTGAAGCTCTTCCCGGCACCCTGCCGGAGGGGAGATCATCCCGGAGGCCTTCTCTATGGTATGATTTGTGAGTAGTTCCACCTTGTACTATGGGTCCATGTAGTAGCTAGATGGTTGTATCTCCTCCTTTGTGCTTTCATGTATAGATCTTGTGAGCTCCATTCATGATCAAGATCTAATCTATTTGTAATCATGCATGCTGTGTTTGCGGGGATCCGATGTATATTGAGATTATTATGTTAGTTTGATTAATGGTTCTATATTTATGATTCTATCATGTCTGTGTTGTTTGTGATCTTGCATACCCTCCGTTGCTAGTGGTTATCTTGGCCAAGTAGTTGCTAGTGACTCCAAGAGGGAGTATTTATGCTCGATAGTGGGTTCATGCCTCTAGTTTCCGAGGGAAGTGACAATAATCTCTTCAATTGTAGATGTGCTGTTGCTACTAGGGAGAAAACAATGGTCTCTTGTTCATGGAACATGTGGACTGTTTTGAAGGGAATATGCCCGAGAGGCAATAATAAAGTGGTTATTATCGTATTCCTTATTTATGATAAATGTTTATTTTACATGCTACAATTGTATTAATATGGAAACGTTAATACATGTGTGTTTAATAAACAAAAGGTAGTTCCTAGTTATGCCTCTCTTATAAACTAGCTCGTTGATTAACAAGATGATCATAGGTTTCCTGATCATGGACATTGGATGTTGTTAATAACGAGGTCACAACATTAGTGTAATGATGTGATGAACATTCATCCGAAGTATAGCATTACGATCAAAGTCATTGAGTTTATATTGCTATAACAACTTACAAAGTGATCCTAATCCTTAGACCATGAGATCATGTCAATCACTAACACCGGAAGAGTTTCTCGATGACATCAAACGTCACACCGTAACTGGGTGATTATAAAGATGGCTTCAGCACTACTAAAGTGTTATGTTGAGACCCATGGATCGAGAGTGGAATTTGTTCATCCTGATGACGGATAGATATGCTCTGGGCCCTCTCGGTGATATCACATTGATTAGCTTGCAAGCAAGTGATTTGATCACTAGAATGTTATATCACGGGAACGAGAAAAGAGTGCATGTCGGTAACGAGATCAAACTAGGTATGGAGATACCGATGATCGAATCTCGGACATGTAATATATCGTGAAACAAAGGGATTAAGATACTAGCGTAAAAGGTTCACACGATCACAGAAGTCATCGTTGAATGTGTGGGAGTCAATACGGATCTCTAGGTCCCGCTGCTGATTATTGATCGGAGAGGGGTCTCGATCATGTTTGCATTATTCGCGAACCATAGGGTGACACACTTAAGGGATACCGACACCATTCGGAGCAAATGATATGCCAGAGAAAGAAAAAGGAAAGCGCAGGAATTTATTTCACTAGACACCGAAACTGTTTCGGTTGAAATTGCTGAAACGGGTTCTGCATGTGAAATTGAAATGTTGTAAGGGGTTTTATGTGAATGTTTGTTAATTAAAGTAATTAAAAAAATTCTGAATAAATAAATAAAATAGTTTTATTTAAATGAGAGCTTGCATTAATTTTGGTGGAAATTTAATGCATGTGAGTGGATTTTTGAGTGGAGGCTTTTTAATGGGAGTGGAGGCTTTTCATTTTGAGTGGGAGCTCCACCCACATGAATGTGGAAGAGGTGGGGGCAGCCCCATGGCTGGGCGCCATGCCCCTTGGGTGCCCCCCTCTCCCCTATAAAAGGCCCCCCTCTCCTCCTCTCAAAGCACACCTCCTCGCGAAGGATCTCTCTCCCCCCTTTAGAATTTCCCCATGGTCTCGGATCAGCGAGATACATGTTCCCGGTGGATTTTTCTGGAAGGATTTGTTGCTTCCGCTGCTTCGCTGGAGCAAGGGCGCGGAGGTTGTCGGGGCACCCGTACGTGTGTGCGATCACAGATGCACCACTGCTTTGAGGTGCTGGACTTGATCGTGCTGGACCGGCTGGACCAGATGGACTTCATCATGATCTTGAGATTGGCAAGCATTCATCTACATCATCCACGAGTACAACCTCGTTAACGCTATTCAGTCTTCGAGGGTATGTATTCTATGGATGTATATCCACCCGTTGCTTGTATCTAGTAGATAGATCTTGGTA
The DNA here is from genome assembly GCA_916181665.1 of Avena sativa. Classification (NCBI taxonomy): domain Eukaryota; kingdom Viridiplantae; phylum Streptophyta; class Magnoliopsida; order Poales; family Poaceae; genus Avena; species Avena sativa. The sequence continues at coordinate 258,996,344 of OV702284.1, read as the reverse complement.
CATAGATGTTCCCATCGTAGGAAAAATTTTATTTTCTATGCTGCGAACCCTACAGTGGTATCAGAGCCGGATCTATGCGTAGATGCTTTGCACGGGTAGTACACATATGAGTATGTGGGCGATGATGATCATTTTATTGCTTCTTAGTTATACTTTGGATATTGGTGGCATAGTGGGATGAAGCGGCCCGGATAAACTTTACATGTCCTCGCACATGAGACCTGTTCCACGCTTGACATGCAACTAGTTTTGCATAAGTGGCTAGCGGGTGTCTATCTCTCCTACTATAGTCAATATCTAATTTGCATTGAGTTGTCAACAATTTGGTTATCCTCGTTGTGGTTCATGTTCGTAGGTAAGAATGGTTCTATCTTCGAAAGCCCTAAGCCACGTAAAACTTGCAATGGACAAATTAGAGGCGTCAAGTTTAGATTGTTGCTGGGCTAGTGTTATGATATGGTGATGTTGTAATTAGAAGTATGAGATGATACTCTTACAACACACATAGCGTGTAAGTTCCATAGACCTTGGCCTTACACATAAAGGTATGATAGTGATCATACCACGGTGCACATGATGGAGATCATATGCGGGAACCATATCATTCCACTAATAAACATGTGATGTTTGATAGCATCTTATATTGCTTGTTTGGCGTTTTATTAGCATAATAAGATGATCCCTCATTTAGATATCAAGATAAAAATGTGTTCTTCCTTAAGTATGCACCGACAATGTTTCGTCGCTTCAAGGCATCACGTGATGATCGGGTGTACTTGAATCCACGAGCATATCTCGGGTGTAAGACAGTTACACACGCGAATACTAAGGTTCTTACTTGGCGAGCCTAGCATGTACAGACATGGCCTCGGAACACAGACCGAAAGGTTAAGCATGAGTCATATAGTAGATATGATGCCCATTTGATGCTCGCCTTTGAAGCTACACCGACTCACGTGATGATCGGACTTGGTGTAGTGGATTTGGTTCATGTAATCACCAAAAAGACACGAGGGATGTCGTTTTTGAGTGGGAGTTCATTTCTAATTTGGATTAGTAAAACTCAATTTATCATAAATTAAATCAAAGTGAATTTGCATAATTTGTTGTAGTCATTGGCATTCGTTCACCACCTTATGCATAGTTGTAATTGAGATAATAGAACTATAGAATTCTGGATATATACTTTACGAACTGGTATCGTATTGTGTTGAGTGTCAATCTAAAGTTTAAAGTACTATTTCAAACTTTCAGCAAAATTCTATTTACTCAGTGAAATTTAATAATTGGTATTAAATCGAGAGTAACAATTCTAGTGTTAGTATCCTAAGTATCATGTTTGCCTCCATGATTCTTGATTGTTTTAATATCAAGTTTATCTAGGAGCTGAAAGAATTGTTTCAGAAACCATCATGTGTGACAGATATAACGATATCTGAAACAATTTTTTGGTTGCAATATGATAGTGCATAATATGTGTTCTCATATAGGATGAGAATTTACAAAGGTTGGAGATGCTAGACATCTTAATCATCCAAAAGGGTTTTGGAAAGCAACATTATACTCACGATTCTCCTTATAAGCTACATTAGCTTGATCATGAAAGTCGTCATGATAAGGATGAATAGAAGATGTATGTAAAGTGTTTACTACACTAAAAGATTACTAAAGAATGGATTTTAAAAGAATACCGATCATTTTGATGATGGTGATCTACTTCAAAGTGCAAGTCTAAAGGTATTATTATTTGAATATACACGCTTTGGACTATGTGTCATGTATATGACGCCACTTTGGTGTTGATAGATTCTTTTAAAAAGTAAAAAGGAAATGCTGAAAGAGAATCTATAAAATATATTTGGCAGAAAATAAAAGATTGGAAATATCCAATTTAGGTATATGGATGATATACATGTTATGGTTATATTCTTTGCTTGTTAAACAATGTGGTTCTTGGGTATTGGATACCGAATTGGTTGGTATGAAATTTTATACGGAACGACGCAATTCATAAACCACAATGGCCTAAATAACTAGCAAGAGAATATGTGATGATGTTCATCGAAAACAAACAAACCGTTGTTTGTATTTCTCGTTGACATCAAAGCTTGACTTCAAGATTTTTTTTAATAATTGTTATTTGAATCAGGTATTATGATAACAAAGGTTGTTCAAATAATTATTGTATTCCATATAAGATGGATGATTTACAAATCTAGTTGGAGAAATCACATCCATAAAACCTAATGCTAAAATGTCGCAAGACAAATGATTGAAAGATCACTTACGAAGTGACATCGCCGTTTAAATTATATTGGAAAGAAAACATGAAGAATCTCCATATTCATGGATTTTTGGAGTCTTTGATTTGATCAAGTGATGCTTGTGAGACTTTCCTCAAGATAATTAAAACTTCGTTCAAAGTCCAAAGAAGAACGAACGACTAAAATATTGGAATTTATACATATCGATGTATGTAGTCCATTATGTGTAGTCGTAAGCGATGGGTTTCAACTTCATATGCTTTCTCCGGAAATTTGAGTGAATACTCACTTAATGAGAAAGAAGTGTGAAATATTTGAAAATGTTCAAAGACTTTCAAGATGAAGTGAAAATCATTGTGACAAGAAAATAAATGGTTTATGATTTTATCATAAGGGATTTATTCGAGTTACAAGTGTAACAAGAAAATAAATGAATTATGATTTTATCATAAAGGGATTTATTTGAGTTTCAAGTTTAGCAAAACACCTAGATTTGCATTTCCCGAAACACCATAGGAGTATGGAGTGTTTGAGATTTGTAATGAAACCTTGTTTGACATGGTTGGATCAAAGGTGTTATTTATAAAACTACCATTATGTTTTAAAAGATTAAAGCTTTAGAGACTACCGCTTTTACACTGAAAAGAGCTCCATCTTGATCCGTTGAAATGACACCATGGAAGTTATGGTTTGGGGTAAAACCCAAGTTGTCATTTCTTAAATTTTGGTATGCTAAACATAAGTAAGATGTTTACAACCGAAGTCAGATGAGCATGTCTTTGTAGGTTATTTCGAATAACAATTGGTTATTCCTCCATAAGACCAAGGACAAAAAGGTTTTGTCGCTTGAAATGTGAAGTTTCTTGAAAAAGGAATTTTTCACAAAAGTTAATTGGGAGGACAATAGAACTTTGATAAGGTTATCGAACCTTAGCTAAATGTGCTGAGTTGCACAGCGCCGGAAATTTTTCCGAAGGCTGCCATAATTCTCATAGCTTATGTGCCTCAAAGGTTGTGGTCACGGAGATCTAAGTTCTTATTGAACCAAGTCGGTCGGTTAAACAATCAAATGCTAAGATTTGACAGTAAATCATTATTGTCTGACAATGATGAACTGACTACATTCAAAGAAGTGATGATGGGCCCTGACTCCGTCAAATGGCTTGAAGCCATAAAATCCGTGATAGTTCCATACACGAGAAATCAAGTTTTGAACTTGGAAGACCCTCAGGAAAGGTGTAAAACCCTATCGGTCGTATTTGGATCTATAAAGAAACAGACATGGATGTCTCACATCTATGAAATAGTCGACATGTCGTAAAGTATTTTACGACAATGTTCAAGGAGTTGACTATGACAAGATTTGATCTTTCATAGCGATAATTAGTCTGGACGGATTAAAGTAGCAACCACTACATATAATTTGGTATATGGTAGATGAATAAACAAAACAAAGTTCTTCTAATAGAATGGTTACCTAGGACGTGTACATGACACGGTCCAAAGGGTTTTGTTCAATTCAAAGGATGCTAAAAGGGCATGCAAACTTCAATAGTTGAAGTAAGCATCGCGGAGTTGGAATCTTCACCTTAATGAAAAGGAGTTTTCATCAGGAGACGATGAAGATGCTTGCATTTGCAAGAAATTAAGTGGGAGCGCTGAGACATACTTCTAATACATTATGTGGAGGACATCTTGTTGATTAGAAATGTTGTATCTTTTATTGACAAAGGTTAAGAATTTCATTTTGATGAAATACTTAGGCAAAACCCAAATATTTAGCGTGAATGTCTATAGTGGATAGACTGTGACACTAATATGGTTGTGCCAAACGTACATATATGAGATATTGAAGGAGTTCAATATAGAAACAACAAGAAACGGTTCTTGTCGCATGGAAAAGGAATTGAATCAAGATTCAAGTGCATCGACACTTGATAAGTGAAACAAGATTCAAGTGCTTTGACACTTGATGAGTGAAATCACGAGAATGTTTTGATCAATCATACCATGATATGTACACATCCAGATATGTCCTATGGTCTAAGTGTTATGAGCATATACCAGAATGAATCATAAAATGATCATTGGACGATAGTAAGGATATTCTTATGATCTTTTGGAAGAACTAAGAATATATTTGTGTAGAGGTGACAAACAATTACAAATAGTTCATTGTAAAGAGTTACATTGATACTAGTTTTGTCACAAGATACAAATTAAGTTTATCTCAATTTAAACTATGAGTGGCACAATGAAATGGAAAGGAGTTTTCATGATGGATTTGGATATATTCCAAAGTTAAGACATTGTGACGAATACTACAACAAAAGGCTAAGTATATGACTGCTATAGTAGCAGCAAAGGAGGGAATTTGTGTCAAGTAGTTTGTTATCAAACTAAGGCGTGGTTTGCAACAGGCTAACACTAAAGATATATTGTATGACAATAGTATCGACGTGTTTTAAACCCCAAGGAACTAAAGGTCTCACCGAAAGACCAAATTTATACAATGCCATCTCATTGGAGAATGAGTGATGCGTGAAGACGCAAAGACATGCAAATACACACGGACCTGAAAGTGTCAGATCTGTAGATTATGTTAACCACTTGCAGTTGCGTATATGGAACACCAGAAAGCCATATGTGTTCAATACGCAAAGTTTTCAAACTAGATTATTGTCTCTAGTGCAAGTGGGAGACTGAAGGGAATATGCCCGAGAGGCAATAATAAAGTGGTTATTATCGTATTCCTTATTTATGATAAATGTTTATTTTACGTGCTATAATTGTATTAATACGGAAACGTTAATACATGTGTGTTTAATAAACAAAAGGTAGTTCCTAGTTATGCCTCTCTTATAAACTAGCTCGTTGATTAACAAGATGATCATAGGTTTCCTGATCATGGACATTGGATGTTGTTAATAACGAGGTCACAACATTAGTGTAATGATGTGATGAACATTCATCCGAAGTATAGCATTACGATCAAAGTCATTGAGTTTATATTGCTATAGCAACTTACGAAGTGATCCTAATCCTTAGACCATGAGATCATGTCAATCACTAACACCGGAAGAGTTTCTCGATGACATCAAACGTCACACCGTAACTGGGTGATTATAAAGATGGCTTCAGAACTACTAAAGTGTTATGTTGAGACCCATGGATCGAGAGTGGAATTTGTTCATCCTGATGACGGATAGATATGCTCTAGGCCCTCTCGGTGATATCACATTGATTAGCTTGCAAGCAAGTGATTTGATCACTAGAATGTTATATCACGGGAACAAGAAAAGAGTGCATGTCGGTAACGAGATCAAACTAGGTATGGAGATACCGATGATCGAATCTCGGACATGTAATATATCGTGAAACAAAGGGATTAAGATACTAGCGTAAAAGGTTCACACGATCACAGAAGTCATCGTTGAATGTGTGGGAGTCAGTACGGATCTCCAGGTCCCGCTTCTGATTATTGATCGGAGAGGGGTCTCGATCATGTCTGCATTATTCGCGAACCGTAGGGTGACACACTTAAGGGATACCGACACCATTCGGAGCAAATGATATGCCAGAGAAAGAAAAAGGAAAGCGCAGGAATTTATTTCACTAGACACCGAAACTGTTTCGGTTGAAATTGCTGAAACTGGTTCTGCATGTGAAATTGAAATGTTGTAAGGGGTTTTATGTGAATGTTTGTTAATTAAAGTAATTAACAAAATTCTGAATAAATAAATAAAATAGTTTTATTTAAATGAGAGCTTGCATTAATTTTGGTGAAAATTTAATGCATGTGAGTGGATTTTTGAGTGGAGGCTTTTTAATGGGAGTGGAGGCTTTTCATTTTGAGTGGGAGCTCCACCCACATGAATGTGGAAGAGGTGGAGGCAGCCCCATGGCTGGGCGCCATGCCCCTTGGGTTCCCCCTCTCCCCTATAAAAGGCCCCCCTCTCCTCCTCTCAAAGCACACCTCCTCGCGAAGGATGTCTCTCCCCCCTTTAGAATTTCCCCATGGTCTCGGATCAACGAGATACATGTTCCCGATGGCTTTTTCTGGAAGGATTTGTTGCTTCCGCTGCTTCGCTGGAGCGAGGGCGCGGAGGTTGTTGGGGTACCCGTACGTGTGTGTGATCACGGATGCACCACTGCTTTGAGGTGCTAGACTTGATCGTGCTGGACCGGATGGACCAGATGGACTTCATCACGATCTTGAGATCGGCAAGCGTTCTTCTACATCATCCATGAGTACAACCTCGTTAACGCTATTCGGTCTTCAAGGGTATGTATTCTATGGATGTATATCCACCCGTTGCTTGTATCTAGTAGATAGATCTTGGTACATAGATGTTCCCATCGTAGGAAAATTTTTATTTTCTATGTTGCGAACCCTACATGTTTACCTTACACACTTTTCTTAAAGCAGTTGTCTGTTGCTTGCAACTTAATACTGGAGGGGGTTCGGATGATAATCTGAAGGTGGACTTCTAGTCATAGATGCAATTGGATTACGGTCTATGTATATTGTTGTATTGCCCAATCAACCTCATAGGATCTTTCTGGCTAGTAATTGCATTGTTATGCCTTGCTCAGTTCCTGTCAATTGCCTCGCTGTAATTTGTTTACCCTTCATGCCATGCTGTTTATCTAAGGAGAGCACCTCTAGTGAACTATGGACCCTGGTCCAATCTTTACCATTGATACATCTTCCATTGTTACTTGTTTACTTGCTGCAAACCATTACCTTCCACACCATACGTTTAATCCTTTGTTATAGCAAATCGGTGAGCTTGACAACCTCACTGATTCGTTGGGACAGAGTCTTGAGTCTGTGTTATGCAGGTCTCCACGTTTCTTCCAACACCTGTGTGACGTTTCCTTCGTCCTTCTGGATCGATAACCTCAGTTTCTACTGAGGGAAATCTTGCTGTTGTACTCTTCACACCTTGCTCTTGGGGTTTCCAACGAAGCACTCTTCCTCATTGTTGAGTGTAGCATCAAGTAATTTCTGGCGCCGTTGCCGGGGAGGCTAAGGACGTCTTCACTAGGGGAGTCCTTCACTTCCTTTCTCTTTACTTTGTTTTTAGTTTGCTTTGTTTCATTTGCTTGGTTTTGTTTGCCTCTTTTAAAAAAAACCAAAAAATCAGTCTAGTTTGGTTTGCTTCCTTTATTCAAAAACACACAAAAAATTAGTTCCCACTCTGGTTGCTGGTCTGTTATTGCCTTGCTTGGTCATGCTTTCTATCAATGGATGGTTTCTTTGAAACTAGTTCTTATTGGCAAGGTGGGTTCACGGAAGAACAAAAGTATTATTATAAGGAACACTGTTTGTCACAAAAAGGGAAACACTTATGGGAACAAATTGATAAGTTGAATACTATTGCTAGAGACGCGTGCTCTACTTATAATGTTACTTATTTGTCACATCCCAAGATTTTCCAAATCTTGTTATGTGAAAAATAAATGAATAAAATAAAACTTTGTTGATTTTCAGGGTGAGAAGAAACTTTTGATTCCAACTGGAAACCTTCAAACCTATTTGATCAAACAAATCCTAAAGGGATTTGAAAAGATAAACAATTATTAAAGAAAATATTAAATATGTGAAAATACTATTTTTGGATCTTTTAACAAAAAGATTTGGTTTACAAATGAAAAGGTAGAAATATAAAGGACTATTTTTATAGAGCCAAATTAAACCTTGGCCAAGTTTTTGAAGTAAAATATTTTGTTTTGGTTAAAGGAGTAAAGGGTTATTTAAATAAAATAATGAGGATTTATTAATATCAATTTTTTTATTAAAATAAAGGGTTTTACCATTTTAATTAAAACATCAAAACTTGTTAAATTATTTTAAACAAGTTTTCCAAGTATTTTGTATTTTCAAATAAAACCTACTGTTTTGGTTTTGATAATATTTAGATTTCAAAAGGAGTTTTTAAATAAAACAAATCCTATTTTAATGATTAAGATCTATTTTATGTAATTATTAAATAGATCTTAAAAAGATTAAAATTATTATTTTATTTTGGATTTTGGTTTTGTGTTGTTAAACAGAACCAAAACTCAATACAAGTTTGGAGGAGGTTTGAATTGTTTTGGATGTTTGATTTGTTGTTTGAAATTCAAAACAGGAAATTCAAACAGAAAAAGGGAAAACAATCAGAAAGAAAAAATATGAAATGGACTCGACCCAACCAGCCCAGCCCACTAAGCCCAACAGTCCAGTTCCTCTCACCCCGCAGAAAAACGCTTCGCACCACGAAAGAAACCCACTAAGTCACTGACAGATGGACCCCGCTGTAACACCCTCAGAATCGGACCTATGCAAGTTTTAGCGAAACCCGCCAAACCCGCATAGAAACGATTCAAAGGTGCCCACCAGGCACTTTCGTGCGGGTGGAAAACGAAGTAATAACATTACACAACAGTCCTCGATGGGACCCACAGAACAGATATATATACCAGCGCGACTCGAAGAGTCAAGAATACAGATATATTATACAAAGATCCAAATCACCCTGAAAACGACACAGCCCCCAGCTACGGACAAGATGCACATGGGGCTAACAGCCCTGAAGAACAACCAATGGCGTCCATAACCCTGCCCAGGCCAAGCCGGAAGGGTAACCCTGCTAACGACGTCGATCTCAAAACCTGCTTAAACAAAAGGGGTGCCGACAAAGGGCAAAGAAAAAAGAGGAGCGTCAGTACTGAGGCCAGTACACGGCGAGACTAGAATTCGGCGGTCCTCGCCTACATAGGTATGGTGGACGGAAGCGGCAGCGGCAGCATGCGCTGAGCAACCTATAGAGACTCGATACTACTGGCGGCTATCAGAGAGGGGTAAGGAAGACCTATTCGGATCCAACCTGATACGATCATCAAACAAACCCATCCTGGCGTTTCCCCCTCGAGACCAATCGAGGAAGTCAACCGAGGTACTCACACAGTTGGCAGTTTTACTTATTCAGTTATAGTTGCGGCAATTTACTAGTCAGGTAAAGATAGTCGTCCTGATAAAATAAGCAGTGAGCACTTTTATTTAATCATTCCGTTGTAGTTGCGACACTTACTAATTAGATACAATTAGTATGAGATAACCCAAAACCCAGCAGTTGTTGGTACTTTTATTTAGCCATTCCGTTATAGTTGCAATACTTACTAGTCAGGTACAATGGTCGCAAGCGACAACTCAAGCAAGCACTTGTTGGCAGTTTTATTTAACCATTCCATTATAGTGGAGCTGATTACTAGTCATTATAAAGTCAGATTTATAGCACTACTTTAGTTATAGTTGTCTATGATCGAGATACTGTGCTCCAAGTCGTCCATAACCGCGGACACGGCTTTCAGAAAGTTTTAACCCGGCCGGGGTGCACAAATAGCAACACACACACGATCAACCTCGGAAAAACCAAATCAAAACCCAACGAGGCTTTCACGACAAAGCAATCACAGGATTCAGAAATATTTCAGGGGGCCACCCCTTGGAGTACACCCGCAATGAAGTAAGCTAGCTCCGAGACGGACCCGAGGTTTGGGTGGACGGCTGTGAACGACTGGGAACCCAAAACTGGGCTTGTCGACACCGCGAAAACGTGTCCCGATCCTAAACAGTACAGTGTGCTCCTCGCACAATCGTAAATAAAGCAGTAAAACATGGCATAAGTACAGGATCGTAAATAAACCTCAAACTAGTTTGTGGCCCCAAGAAATAAGACTGAATCAAGCTCTGGCTAAGGGGGGCCCATAATTCCCCGTATGTGGATAGCGCGATAAATCAAGGAACATGTATCAAGTACTCGGGGTCCTACGGGACACAAGTGGGCGGTCGGAAACCAAATATTATCTATCACCCACCGATGCCTCTGCTTACTTACTTCAATTTTAGTTGTTAAACAGGAATTAAAGTGAGCGATAAGTAAAACCAGGATCATCTCTAGCATCAAACAGGCGGCAATTCTCCAACAACTGTGGCAATTGACAACACGCAACAGCACTTGAGCAAGCGACTACGGCGCGCAAGTCCAACTATCTACCAGACAACAGGTAATCGGATGTGTCCAAGGCAATATACGGCTGCAAGGGATATCACAGGTACGAAAACTAGAGCATCGCAACACAGATAGCAATAGATCAACAGGAGGGAATAAATACTATAAAAGTAAGATAGGTAGAAAGGGGGAGATGCTCGCCTGAAAACATTGCCGAAGGTTCAACCGAAGATCGGGTCGACACTCGCATCAACTCAACGTCCTTATCCGCGAAGAAGCAAAACGCTAGAAGAATCACCGGGTGCAATATTTAATACTACGGCAAAAGATCGGCATGATGCATGTATGATGCGTGACATGGCAAAGGTGCAATGCAATTGGATCATATTAAGCGGAACCGGGGTCCCGACAATTAATTAAGTGGTGCATGTTGTTTAACTACCCCGCAATTTAAATGTTGTCTTAACATGGCAAAATATATCACCGGTTCGCTACACAAATTTAAATGAGGCCAATATAAGGCTAGATTTGCCCGCATATGGGCCCCATATTTAATTATGAGGTGAATCGGCCTAAGGCCCCAAACCACACAAATATGCATGCGAGATGAATGATTCATATGCAACAGGTTTTATATTTAGCATTTATAAAATAGGCTGGAATAAAGGGTCACACATTAGGGTTCGGCAGATCTTGGGGTCCCGGGGGGTTCGGGGTCGGGTCTCGGGGTTCGACGGGGGCTCAGGGTTCGACAGAAACGGTCTCGGCAGGAACGTTCTCGAACAACGAGGCAGATCTTGGGGTTCCGGTAAAGAAGGACTTGGCGTTCCGCGGTGAAGTGCTTGTCGTTCCGGTGGCGACCTTGGCGTCAGGGTTCGCGGTCATCGGTAGATCTTGTCATCGCTTTGGTATTGGTCTCGACACATACGATGGAGATCTTGGGGTACCCTCTTGATTGTCGGAGGCGAACTTGGGGCCCGACACCGGGGTCTTCAGGGTGCGACGAGATCGGCCTTCGGGGTCCCGGTCGCCGGGATCGGTCTTCGGTTTTCCATGTTGGCGCACCACCGAGGTTCTCGGCGTTCTTGAGGGTTGCAGCGTTCGGGCTCTGGATCCGGGTTCGACGGAGTTCGGTGTTCCGTGTCGAAGGCCTTGGCGTTTCGCCTCCTCGTGATGGTCTCGGGGCGTCGAATCCGGGAAGTAAATCTTGGCGTTCCGTGAAGGCGATGTTGTCGGCTCCCTGCCAAAGGCCTTGGGGTTCACGCTTCGGAGGTCGGTGACGAGCTTGTGCGGTACTAGGTACCTCATAGCACTCCTTCGGTTCCTAGTTGTCGATTTTTGGTTCCGTCTTCATCCATCGATGGCGGACTTGGAAACAGAGGTCACGCGGCTCGCTGAGCAGGGGCGAACGCCGACGAGGTCAGGGTGCGGTGGCTCGATGGCGCTGCAGCCAAGGCGAGGGGAGCGGCTCGGGGCTCGACGGAGGCGCTGGCGGGGCTCGGCGAGGCGGGCCCGCCGGCGACGGCGGCGCCAGGGAGGAAGCAACGGTGGCTCTGCGAGGATGGCCGGGAGGAGGGCGAGGCGGAGGGTCGAGGCGGCCCGTCGCGAGGAGGAGGCGGGGCACCGCGCCGGGCGAGGAGACCGGCAGGCAGAGGCGACGACGGGGAGGCGCGCACGGAGGGGGAGGTGCAGGGCGGCGGAGGCTGACGGGGAGGGGCAGAGGGCGTGGTCGCGAGGAGAGCTCGGGAGGACGGGGACGCCGGCGGGGCGACGGCGAGCTTGGGCCGGAGGGGGCCGCGCGGGCGTCGGCGGGAGGAGGCGGCTGCAGAGCTCGCGGGAGGGCGGGGCGGAGAGGGGAGAGATGGGGCCGGCGGGGCGCGCGGAGAGGACGCCGGCGAGAGGGAGAGAGCGGTGGAGGCGCCGGGGCTGGGGGAGAGGGAGGAGGGAGACGGCGACAGGTGACGCCGGCGGCGGCGGCCTGAGCGGCGCGAGGAGGTTGGGGGATCCAGGGGAGCATCGGGGCAGGGGCACGCGAGCGGGAGGTGGGGGAGCATCCCGCGTGCGGGGCGTCGGGACGGTGGGCCCAGGGGTCGGCTCGGGAGTGGGGTGAGGCAGGTGGGCGGGCCACGTGGGGCGAGTGGTGAGGCGGGCGGTGGGACCCGGGGATCTGTGAGAGGAGGGAAGGGGTGTGCGTGCGTGCTGAGTGAGAAGTGGTCTGGGGGTGGGTCCCAGGGAGAGAGAGGGGGAGAGAGAGAGAGGGAGGGAAGAGGGGCTGGTGAGGTGGCAGCTTTTGATTGGAGGGGGGGATGGCCAAGGGTGATGTGGCAGCCTGGGATAGGTGGGGGTGATGTGGAGGGGTTGTGGGTAGATTAGGTTGGGTAGCTTTAGGATTATGGGTGGACCGATTTTTATTCTGGGGGTGGTCGTTCGGGTCGATTCGGCCCGTTCGACTGCCCCACTGAAAATAATTCAGAATTTTATTTATTTTAAATGCACCGTTTGCAAACCGATAGCAGACAAACAAAATAATCCGGAGACCCGGGTTTGCATTTGAAGACAAGACGGGGCGTTTTAGAAAACAAAAACGGGCTTTGCGAAAATAGTTTTAGACAAACAACGCATGATGATGACGATGCAATGCACAAAAACAACGCGATTTTCTAGTAGTGGTTTTGCGGGATGCCACAATTCGACACCACTAACAATGGATCTCGCCCTCGAGATCTGCCTCATGGTACCGGAAGGAAGGTCGGTGATCTGCATCTTCTCGCTTCGTGTAGATCCTCGCGACACCACTAACAAGAGGTCGTTGTCCGTGATCGTCGGGAGAACACTCCGGGAACAAAAGGTCGAAGGTAGAGGTATCAACAAATATAGCCACCTCTAGCTTCGATGGAAAGAGGGAACCGATGCATTCTCATCCACTTCAATGTACAAAAGCGAATAGAAGGGGTAGTCGGCATGGGGGCCAATCCATCACGCACCCAAACTATTACTCCGCACAATCGGTGGAAAAACGTGCAACCATTCTCGGAATCAGACTGAAGATCTCGACAATCGAGGTTCGGAAGCAAAGGGGTGATGCAGACTCTGCATAGGATCTGGCGTAGATGATGTCGTCGCGTCTGAAAACACCGGAAGGCACGAGAAGGAACAAAGAGAAGTCCATCAGACGAAGGATTCCTCGGATAGCATGAAGACCAGATGTAGCAACACCGTTACCAAAGGAGGAAGCGAAACCCTGAAGATACGACGGAACCCAACCGCGAGAAATCCTGGACTCGAAGAGGGAGAAGAGAGCGGATTCAAAACACGCAGAGGTGAGAGGAGAGCAGCAGAGGGGTAAGGAATAAAATCAGACCTGATCAGAACTATCCAACCGATTTTGCAAAAATAGTTTTGACACTCTACTTCGGCCGTTAGTTAGGTTATCCTACAGGCTGGACTTGTGGGGTATCGCAACTGCTGAGCTCTGATACCACTCTGTAACACCCTCAGAATCGGACCTATGCAAGTTTTAGCGAAACCCGCCAAACCCGCATAGAAACGATTCAAAGGTGCCCACCAGGCACTTTCGTGCGGGTGGAAAACGAAGTAATAACATTACACAACAATCCTCGATGGGACCCACAGAACAGATATATATACCAGCGCGACTCGAAGAGTCAAGAATACAGATATATTATACAAAGATCCAAATCACCTTGAAAACAACACAGCGCCCAGCTACGGACAAGATGCACATGGGGCTAAGAGCCCTGAAGAACAACCAATGGCGTCCATAACCCTGCCCAGGCCAAGCCGGAAGGGTAACCCTGCTAACGACGTCGATCTCAAAACCTGCTTAAACAAAAGGGGTGCCGACAAAGGGCAAAGGAAAAAGAGGAGCGTCAGTACTGAGGCCAGTACACGGCGAGACTAGAATTCGGCGGTCCTCGCCTACATAGGTATGGTGGACTGAAGCGGCAGCGGCAGCATGCGCTGAGCAACCTATAGAGACTCGATACTACTGGCGGCTATCAGAGAGGGGTAAGGAAGACCTATTCGGATCCAACCTGATACGATCATCAAACAAACCCATCCTGGCGTTTCCCCCTCGAGACCAATCGAGGAAGTCAACCGAGGTACTCACACAGTTGGCAGTTTTACTTATTCAGTTATAGTTGCGGCAATTTACTAGTCAGGTAAAGATAGTCGTCCTGATAAAATAAGCAGTGAGCACTTTTATTTAATCATTCCGTTGTAGTTGCGACACTTACTAATTAGATACAATTAGTATGAGATAACCCAAAACCCAGCAGTTGTTGGTACTTTTATTTAGCCATTCCGTTATAGTTGCAATACTTACTAGTCAGGTACAATGGTCGCAAGCGACAACTCAAGCAAGCACTTGTTGGCAGTTTTATTTAACCATTCCATTATAGTGGAGCTGATTACTAGTCATTATAAAGTCAGATTTATAGCACTACTTTAGTTATAGTTGTCTATGATCGAGATACTGTGCTCCAAGTCGTCCATAACCGCGGACACGGCTTTCAGAAAGTTTTAACCCGGCCGGGGTGCACAAATAGCAACACACACACGATCAACCTCGGAAAAACCAAATCAAAACCCAACGAGGCTTTCACGACAAAGCAATCACAGGATTCAGAAATATTTCAGGGGGCCACCCCTTGGAGTACACCCGCAACGAAGTAAGCTAGCTCCGAGACGGACCCGAGGTTTGGGTGGACGGCTTTGAACGACTGGGAACCCAAAACTGGGCTTGTCGACACCGCGAAAACGTGTCCCGATCCTAAACAGTACAGTGTGCTCCTCGCACAATCGTAAATAAAGCAGTAAAACATGGCATAAGTACAGGATCGTAAATAAACCTCAAACTAGTTTGTGGCCCCAAGAAATAAGACTGAATCAAGCTCTGGCTAAGGGGGGCCCATAATTCCCCGTATGTGGATAGCGCGATAAATCAAGGAACAGGTATCAAGTACTCGGGGTCCTACGGGACACAAGTGGGCGGTCGGAAACCAAATATTATCTATCACCCACCGATGCCTCTGCTTACTTACTTCAATTTTAGTTGTTAAACAGGAATTAAAGTGAGCGATAAGTAAAACCAGGATCATCTCTAGCATCAAACAGGCGGCAATTCTCCAACAACTGTGGCAATTGACAACACGCAACAGCACTTGAGCAAGCGACTACGGCGCGCAAGTCCAACTATCTACCAGACAACAGGTAATCGGATGTGTCCAAGGCAATATACGGCTGCAAGGGATATCACGGGTACGAAAACTAGAGCATCGCAACACAGATAGCAATAGATCAACAGGAGGGAATAAATACTATAAAAGTAAGATAGGTAGAAAGGGGGAGATGCTCGCCTGAAAACATTGCCGAAGGTTCAACCGAAGATCGGGTCGACACTCGCATCAACTCAACGTCCTTATCCGCGAAGAAGCAAAACGCTAGAAGAATCACCGGGTGCAATATTTAATACTACGGCAAAAGATCGGCATGATGCATGTATGATGCGTGACATGGCAAAGGTGCAATGCAATTGGATCATATTAAGCGGAACCGGGGTCCCGACAATTAATTAAGTGGTGCATGTTGTTTAACTACCCCGCAATTTAAATGTTGTCTTAACATGGCAAAATATATCACCGGTTCGCTACACAAATTTAAATGAGGCCAATATAAGGCTAGATTTGCCCGCATATGGGCCCCATATTTAATTATGAGGTGAATCGGCCTAAGGCCCCAAACCACACAAATATGCATGCAAGATGAATGATTCATATGCAACAGGTTTTATATTTAGCATTTATAAAATAGGCTCGGATAAAGGGTCACACATTAGGGTTCGGAAGATCTTGGGGTCCCGGGGGGGTTCGGGGTCGGGTCTCGGGGTTCGACGGAAACGGTCTCGGCAGGAACGTTCTCGAACAACGGGGCAGATCTTGGGGTTCCGGTAAAGAAGGACTTGGCATTCCGCGGTGAAGTGCTTGTCGTTCCGGTGGCGACCTTGGCGTCAGGGTTCGCGGTCATCGGTAGATCTTGTCATCGCTTTGGTATTGGTCTCGACACATACGATGGAGATCTTGGGGTACCCTCTTGATTGTCGGAGGCGAACTTGGGGCCCGACACCGGGGTCTTCAGGGTGCGACGAGATCGGCCTTCGGGGTCCCGGTCGCCGGGATCGGTCTTCGGTTTTCCATGTTGGCGCACCACCGAGGTTCTCGGCGTTCTTGAGGGTTGCAGCGTTCGGGCTCTGGATCCGGGTTCGACGGAGTTCGGTGTTCCGTGTCGAAGGCCTTGGCGTTTCGCCTCCTCGTGATGGTCTCGGGGCGTCGAATCCGGGAAGTAAATCTTGGCGTTCCGTGAAGGCGATGTTGTCGGCTCCCCGCCAAAGGCCTTGGGGTTCACGCTTCGGAGGTCGGTGACGAGCTTGTGCGGTACTAGGTACCTCATAGCACTCCTTCGGTTCCTAGTTGTCGATTTTTGGTTCCGTCTTCATCCATCGATGGCGGACTTGGAAACAGAGGTCACGCGGCTCGCTGAGCAGGGGCGAACGCCGACGAGGTCAGGGTGCGGTGGCTCGATGGCGCTGCAGCCAAGGCGAGGGGAGCGGCTCGGGGCTCGACGGAGGCGCTGGCGGGGCTCGGCGAGGCGGGCCCGCCGGCGACGGCGGCGCCAGGGAGGAAGCAACGGTGGCTCTGCGAGGATGGCCGGGAGGAGGGCGAGGCGGAGGGTCGAGGCGGCCCGTCGCGAGGAGGAGGCGGGGCACCGCGCCGGGCGAGGAGACCGGCAGGCAGAGGCGATGACGGGGAGGCGCGCACGGAGGGGGAGGTGCAGGGCGGCGGAGGCTGACGGGGAGGGGCAGAGGGCGTGGTCGCGAGGAGAGCTCGGGAGGACGGGGACGCCGGCGGGGCGACGGCGAGCTTGGGACGGAGGGGGCCGCGCGGGCGCCGGCGGGAGGAGGCGGCTGCAGAGCTCGCGGGAGGGCGGGGCGGAGAGGGGAGAGATGGGGCCGGCGGGGCGCGCGGAGAGGACGCCAGCGAGAGGGAGAGAGCGGTGGAGGCGCCGGGGCTGGGGGAGAGGGAGGAGGGAGACGGCGACAGGTGACGCCGGCGGCGGCGGCCTGAGCGGCGCGAGGAGGTTGGGGGATCCAAGGGAGCATCGGGGCAGGGGCACGCGAGCGGGAGGTGGGGGGAGCATCCCGCGTGCGGGGCGTCGGGACGGTGGGCCCAGGGGTCGGCTCGGGAGTGGGGTGAGGCAGGTGGGCGGGCCACGTGGGGCGAGTGGTGAGGCGGGCGGTGGGACCCGGGGATCTGTGAGAGGAGGGAAGGGGTGTGCGTGCGTGCTGAGTGAGAAGTGGTCTGGGGGTGGGTCCAGGGAGAGAGAGAGGGGGAGAGAGAGAGAGGGAGGGAAGAGGGGCTGGTGAGGTGGCAGCTTTTGATTGGAGGGGGGGATGGCCAAGGGTGATGTGGCAGCCTGGGATAGGTGGGGGTGATGTGGAGGGGTTGTGGGTAGATTAGGTTGGGTAGCTTTAGGATTATGGGTGGACCGATTTTTATTCTGGGGGTGGTCGTTCGGGTCGATTCGGCCCGTTCGACTGCCCCACTGAAAATAATTCAGAATTTTATTTATTTTAAATGCACCGTTTGCAAACCGATAGCAGACAAACAAAATAATCCGGAGACCCGGGTTTGCATTTGAAGACAAGACGGGGCATTTTAGAAAACAAAAACGGGCTTTGCGAAAATAGTTTTAGACAAACAACGCATGATGATGACGATGCAATGCACAAAAACAACGCAATTTTCTAGTAGTGGTTTTGCGGGATGCCACACCCGCTCTCCCTCTCCTTTTCTCACTGACGCCGGGCCCCATAGCCAGGTCATCGTCGTCTTCACCCCCCGCGATGAACTCGCATCTAACTGTTTCTTCCGCGTCTTAATTCGAACCAATACGAGTTATTCTGCGAATTAAAATCCCCCGCGATCACGCTCGTTTAACCACCTCCCCCTCCTCTTCCTTTCCCCCCAAACACCACGCCTCGAGAGCCACCAGGCTGCTCTAATTCCCTTTTGCACCGCCGCGGCTCCGACGCACTCCGGCGACAAATGCGGTGAGTACACGCCGCCCCTCCTCTCTGGTTCACGCTCACTGGATCTCCATCACTTTGCGCATCCACTGACCCCAGCCACACTTCCTCTAGTGACCCAGAGCGTCGACAACCACCTCAACTGAGCGCCGCCACGGTCTGCTTCAACTCCAGCGAGCAATAGCCGACAAACCAGCGCGCCCCTTTCCCTCTGGTGAGTTCTTTCACAACCTAGGCAACCTTGCGCACCCTCCTGACAAGTTTACTTGATCAGTTGCGACCCAAACGCTTGCCTTCGACCACGGCCGTGCGTACCCGTGCCAGAGAGCAACTTCGGCGAGAGATTGCCGACCCGTCCGTGCGCCCCCTGCCCTGCGACAACCACGTTGAGCATCAGCAAGCTTTGGCGATTCTGGTGAGCTACCCCTTTGTTCCCCTTGCTTCCTAAATCACCGATGACCGCACCGTCCGAGCGCGCCGCCGCCAACCACCGCCGCCAGCGCCGCCACTTTGTGGTCAAATAGATCAGGGCCATTCGATTTAGATCGGACGCGTAGAAACGGGCGACTTAAGCGAAAGGGTAAGAACTGATCTGTGACGAACGATCTCATTTTAATCCAACGCCTCGCAACGCTTGATCCGCACGAACCGTTATCGTCCAATGAGGAACAGCCACGTGGCCAGCCTGTTTGATTGAAACAGAATTTGATCTATTAGTTTTCCAATTTTGTAAATTCCATAACTTTCAAACCACACGTCCAAATTTTTCAAACTTTATATCAATGGATTCAGAAAAACAAGCCCTAGCCAACCATGCACTTTGTTTAGTAAAAAGCCTCTGGTAAAATGTTTGTTTTTGCAGAAACTTATGTATGCTTGTTTAGATTATAAAAATTGTTCCAAAATGATTTTGAGGATAAAATCTTTGGAAAATGGTGTGTTTTGAACCTACTAACAATAGGAATCACTTTTTGGTTTCAAAAATGTGTTTGGTGAAACAAAAGAATGAAACTTGGATTTAAAACGAATTCTAGTCAAATAGAAATATGGCTTATTTATTAAAAATGGTTTTGGAAGAAAACCTTTGAGAAATGTTTTGTTTTAAACTCTCTGGCCCTAAAACACCAAGTTTTATGATTTGAAAATGTATTTGGTGAAACCTATAGAACTACTACTTTACTAAAGACATTTTCAAACCACATAAAATAATGACTTGGTTTAGAAAATGATTTATAAAGTGAACTCTTTTGCAAATGACTTTGCCATTTTATAGAATGACCATTAGGTGTGTCCAAATGTTTATGACCCATTAGAAACCACTTTTACAAATAAAACAACCCTTTTGCATGCTTGCATGTATTGTTTTGTTTATTATTTTATGAGATGAATTGCTTGAATGGTAGATTGAATTATTGTTTGCTTGATTGAATTATAGTGATTTGAAGTGAGTGAACATTGCAAAGATCAAGGAGTGAACCTATACTCTCTACCAACAAGGCAAGTGGTGCTTCATACTTTGTCCCATTATTTTCACTATGCATTAGTGATATTTCTAAGTAGGACTGCATGGAAATTTGCTAAGTATAAACTATGCTATGGGAAAACCTAGTAGATGAAACCTTAGTAAAATTTCCTAAGTTAAGACCCCTACTACTATCATGCTTAGCTTAGCTAATAGAAAACAAGGGTGGAAATATATTCACACTATGGTAAAATTTCTAAGTCTGGGGACTTGTGTTTGTTTAATAAAACAACTAAGTGAATGAAACACCTAGGTGGAAAGGGACTTGCTTGGTGGTTTTTGGTTGAGTGGTTACACAATACCCATTTTTATGGTTTACCTTGTGTATCACACTTGTGGATTGCCACCCAGGAACAAAGAGATTTGAGATGTCAAATGTTGAGAAGCTTCAAGTGCAACCACTTGGCATTATGGGCTCTGCCTGGATCATATAGGTTGCTAGAACTTAGCCATCTGGACAGTTGGTGGTAGTGGGAATGATAGGTTGGAACGCGTCCATTTGGTCTAAGGAAAGGCTTCTGAAAGATCTTGTCTTGGTGAAACCAAGTCTTGTGGGGAAAGTGCACCACCTCTGCAGAGTGTAAAATCTAAGTACTTAGCCATGTCCCTGGTAAAGGACAATTTGAGCATCAAGACATGGAAGTTATCAAGAATCTCATCATCCAAATTTCTAAGTTAAAAACTTGTGGTTGAACAAGGGTTAAAGGATCTTCAATCTTTGATTGGTAGATGCCTTGGGTGATTTTTGTCAAGCAAAAACTTAGTGTTTTCAAATGATAAGGAAAAAACTACTTTGAGCAATGCAAGCCTCAACTCCACTTAAAAAGCATATAGATGATAGACTCCACTATACTACCATAGTATCACTTGCCAATACAATTCAAATGTATTGACCCTTGTGGCTGTAACTTGTTATGTTGCAGGTTTGATTGATTTAGTGAAGTGTGTTGATTAGGATTACAAAGTCTACAACCAACATGTCTGCTTGTGGCACTTTGAAGATGAAGGACCCCATGCTTATAGATATTCTGCTGCAATGTAATGTAATAGCCAAATGAGCTATGAAAGATGTAATAAATTATTTTATTCCTGGTTATAAAGTTGTATTATGACCTTTGTTTCTTGATATTACATCTTAACTGTGGATGCTAGCTATTGATCCAGGGACTAGCATTGTAAACACAGGGGACTCTACCTTATTAATGGTTGGGAACCTTATAGATGGTATCAGAGCACTGTGTTGCCTGTAGGCTTTGTAATCCTAGGATTGGACAAAACCCCTTAGAAAATAGGAGTTGTATTTGTTCCAAAAACTTATTTACAAACAAACTTGTAAACTCTTTCCTCAACCATTTTGGTTTTGATTCTACATCTCATATATT
This sequence comes from Avena sativa, assembly GCA_916181665.1. NCBI lineage: Eukaryota > Viridiplantae > Streptophyta > Magnoliopsida > Poales > Poaceae > Avena > Avena sativa. The sequence continues at coordinate 258,975,069 of OV702284.1, read as the reverse complement.
TCAACTTGATGGAAAATCCTACCCCATGGCCAAAGACTTCACCATGTGCAAAGGACTTCATCAACTCTAATGACTTCAACATCTTCAACTCTAATGACTTCAACATCTTCAGCATATTCACCAAATACTTCAATCTTGGATATCACTAAGGACAAGTGAGACAAGAAATCTTGCTCAAGATTTGGAGACTAAGGAAACACAAGTTAGAAGAAGGCCACATCACTTGAAGTTTTGTGACCAAGATTTTTCCCAAAGAAACCATAATCTCATGTAAAAAGAATCAACCAAGAAGGATGGAAAGATCACAAGTGAACCATATAGATGGACCACCATATATAGTTAGGTCAAACACACCAACTTATGTGGTGTAACAAAAATATTTTGTTGTCTAAAAATGTGCTTGAACTTCATTGTTTGAGTGAAATGTTTGTTTGTGATTGCTTGCACATTGCTTGAGTGAATTGTGATGTGTGTGGTTAGAATTATTTCCTTAGAGATATTTTGCCTATTCCAATCCCAATTCAACCCAAACAGATGACTTCTCCAAGAGACTCCAACATCAAGGATGGTGACACCAACAACAACCAAGAGGAAAACATGAAAGAACTTATAGCAACCCAAAACCAGTTGAGCCAAATGACAACTTAGCTTTTAGCCAACAACAATGGACTAGATCCAGCCATACAAAGGATTTTGAAACTTCAATCCCAATTGTTGCAAGGATTGGTTACTCAAATGATCAACATGGGAGAAAACTATTCCCAAAGAGCAAATGACAACAAGGATGACAAAGATGTTATTTTAGGAGGAACCAAAGCTTGCATTATTTGTGGAGACAAGGATCATACATCCAAGGAGCATGAAGATCAATGCCCTAATTGTGAAGAAGAAAGTCATATCTCTAGTAACTGCCCCAAGAAGAGAGAAAGATTTCCCATCTCTGAGGTGAGGTATGAAGAACATGAACTAGAAGAACTCCTAGCTTTGGAGAGACCCAAAAAGAAGAAGAAAGACAAAAGCCAGTTGCAATGTTACAATTGCAAAGAGATGGGACACTATGCCAGTGAATGTCCAGAAAAGAAGAAGAGCCAAGAGGACAAACAAAAGCTAGTGAAACCCAAGATGAGGAAGGATATTAGCCAAGTGATATGCAACCACTGCAAAGAGCTAGGACATTATGCATCATATTTTCCAGAGAAGCCACCTCAAGACCTCAGCCTTATCACATGTTTCAAATGCAAGGAACTAGGCCACTATGCAAACTTCTGTCCAGGAAAGTTACACCAAGATCCCAAGAAGGCCAATGTGTAATCTAGTTTGGAAATTTTTAAGGGTGGTAGTACCCTAGATGCTTTTGAGCCAACTTGTAACCCTAGCCTTCCCAAATCTCGGGACGAGATTTATTTTAAGGGTGGTAGCCTGTCACATCCCAAGATTTTCCAAATCTTGTTATGTGAAAAATAAATGAATAAAATAAAACTTTGTTGATTTTCAGGGTGAGAAGAAACTTTTGATTCCAATTGGAAACCTTCAAACATATTTGATCAAACAAATCCTAAAGGGATTTGAAAAGATAAACAATTATTAAAGAAAATATTAAATATGTGAAAATACTATTTTTGGATCTTTGAACAAAAAGATTTGGTTTACAAATGAAAAGGTAGAAATATAAAGGACTATTTTTATAGAGCCAAATTAAACCTTGGCCAAGTTTTTGAAGTAAAATATTTTGTTTTGGTTAAAGGAGTAAAGGGTTATTTAAATAAAATAATGAGGATTTATTAATATCAAATTTTTATTAAAATAAAGGGTTTTACCATTTTAATTAAAACATCAAAACTTGTTAAATTATTTTAAACAAGTTTTCCAAGTATTTTGTATTTTCAAATAAAACCTACTGATTTGGTTTTGATAATATTTAGATTTCAAAAGGAGTTTTTAAATAAAAAAAATCCTATTTTAATGATTAAGATCTATTTTATTTAATTATTAAATAAATCTTAAAAAGAGTAAAATTATTATTTTATTTTGGATTTTGGTTTTGTGTTGTTAAACAGAACCAAAACTCAATACAAGTTTGGAGGAGGTTTGAATTGTTTTTGATGTTTGATTTGTTGTTTGAAATTCAAAATAGGAAATTCAAACAGAAAAAGGGAAAAACAATCAGAAAGAAAAAATATGAAATGGACTCGACCCAACCAGCCCAGCCCACTAAGCCCAACAGTCCAGTTCCTCTCACCCGCAGAAAAACGCTTCACACCGCGAAAGAAACCCACTAAGTCACTGACAGATGGACCCCGCTCTCCCTCTCCTTTTCTCACTGACGCCGGGCCCCATAGCCAGGTCATCGTCGTCTTCACCCCCCGCGATGAACTCGCATCTGACTGTTTCTTCCGCGTCTTAATTCGAACCAATACGAGTTATTCTGCGAATTAAAATCCCCCGCGATCACGCTCGTTTAACCACCTCCCCCTCCTCTTCCTTTCCCCCCAAACACCACGCCTCGAGAGCCACCAGGCTGCTCTAATTCCCTTTTGCACCGCCGCGGCTCCGACGCACTCCGGCGACAAATGCGGTGAGTACACGCCGCCCCTCCTCTCTGGTTCACGCTCACTGGATCTCCATCACTTTGCGCATCCACTGACCCCAGCCACACTTCCTCTAGTGACCCAGAGCGTCGACAACCACCTCAACTGAGCGCCGCCACGGTCTGCTTCAACTCCAGCGAGCAATAGCCGACAAACCAGCGCGCCCCTTTCCCTCTGGTGAGTTCTTTCACAACCTAGGCAACCTTGCGCACCCTCCTGACAAGTTTACTTGATCAGTTGCGACCCAAACGCTCGCCTTCGACCATGGCCGTGCGTACCCGTGCCAGAGAGCAACTCCGGCGAGAGATTGCCGACCCGTCCGTGCGCCCCCTGCCCTGCGACAACCACGTTGAGCATCAGCAAGCTTCGGCGATTCTGGTGAGCTACCCCTTTGTTCCCCTTGCTTCCTAAATCACCGATGACCGCACCGTCTGAGCGCGCCGCCGCCAACCACCGCCGCCAGCGCCGCCACTTTGTGGTCAAATAGATCAGGGCCATTCGATTTAGATCGGACGCGTAGAAACGGGCGACTTAAGCGAAAGGGTAAGAACTGATCTGTGACGAACGATCTCATTTTAATCCAACGCCTCGCAACGCTTGATCCGCACGAACCGTTATCGTCCAATGAGGAACAGCCACGTGGCCAGCCTGTTTGATTGAAACAGAATTTGATCTATTAGTTTTCCAATTTTGTAAATTCCATAACTTTCAAACCACACGTCCAAATTTTTCAAACTTTATATCAATGGATTCAGAAAAACAAGCCCTAGCCAACCATGCACTTTGTTTAGTAAAAATCCTCTGGTAAAATGTTTGTTTTTGCAGAAACTTATGTATGCTTGTTTAGATTATAAAAATTGTTCCAAAATGATTTTGAGGATAAAATCTTTGGAAAATGGTGTGTTTTGAACCTACTAACAATAGGAATCACTTTTTGGTTTCAAAAATGTGTTTGGTGAAACAAAAGAATGAAACTTGGATTTAAAACGAATTCTAGTCAAATAGAAATATGGCTTATTTATTAAAAATGGTTTTGGAAGAAAACCTTTGAGAAATGTTTTGTTTTAAACTCTCTGGCCCTAAAACACCAAGTTTTATGATTTGAAAATGTATTTGGTGAAACCTATAGAACTACTACTTTACTAAAGACATTTTCAAACCACATAAAATAATGACTTGGTTTAGAAAATGATTTATAAAGTGAACTCTTTTGCAAATGACTTTGCCATTTTATAGAATGACCATTAGGTGTGTCCAAATGTTTATGACCCATTAGAAACCACTTTTACAAATAAAACAACCCTTTTGCATGCTTGCATGTATTGTTTTGTTTATTATTTTATGAGATGAATTGCTTGAATGGTAGATTGAATTATTGTTTGCTTGATTGAATTATAGTGATTTGAAGTGAGTGAACATTGCAAAGATCAAGGAGTGAACCTATACTCTCTACCAACAAGGCAAGTGGTGCTTCATACTTTGTCCCATTATTTTCACTATGCATTAGTGATATTTCTAAGTAGGACTGCATGGAAATTTGCTAAGTATAAACTATGCTATGGGAAAACCTAGTAGATGAAACCTTAGTAAAATTTCCTAAGTTAAGACCCCTACTACTATCATGCTTAGCTTAGCTAATAGAAAACAAGGGTGGAAATATATTCACACTATGGTAAAATTTCTAAGTCTGGGGACTTGTGTTTGTTTAATAAAACAACTAAGTGAATGAAACACCTAGGTGGAAAGGGACTTGCTTGGTGGTTTTTGGTTGAGTGGTTACACAATACCCATTTTTATGGTTTACCTTGTGTATCACACTTGTGGATTGCCACCCAGGAACAAAGAGATTTGAGATGTCAAATGTTGAGAAGCTTCAAGTGCAACCACTTGGCATTATGGGCTCTGCCTGGATCATATAGGTTGCTAGAACTTAGCCATCTGGACAGTTGGTGGTAGTGGGAATGATAGGTTGGAACGCGTCCATTTGGTCTAAGGAAAGGCTTCTGAAAGATCTTGTCTTGGTGAAACCAAGTCTTGTGGGGAAAGTGCACCACCTCTGCAGAGTGTAAAATCTAAGTACTTAGCCATGTCCCTGGTAAAGGACAATTTGAGCATCAAGACATGGAAGTTATCAAGAATCTCATCATCCAAATTTCTAAGTTAAAAACTTGTGGTTGAACAAGGGTTAAAGGATCTTCAATCTTTGATTGGTAGATGCCTTGGGTGATTTTTGTCAAGCAAAAACTTAGTGTTTTCAAATGATAAGGAAAAAACTACTTTGAGCAATGCAAGCCTCAACTCCACTTAAAAAGCATATAGATGATAGACTCCACTATACTACCATAGTATCACTTGCCAATACAATTCAAATGTATTGACCCTTGTGGCTGTAACTTGTTATGTTGCAGGTTTGATTGATTTAGTGAAGTGTGTTGATTAGGATTACAAAGTCTACAACCAACATGTCTGCTTGTGGCACTTTGAAGATGAAGGACCCCATGCTTATAGATATTCTGCTGCAATGTAATGTAATAGCCAAATGAGCTATGAAAGATGTAATAAATTATTTTATTCCTGGTTATAAAGTTGTATTATGACCTTTGTTTCTTGATATTACATCTTAACTGTGGATTCTAGCTATTGATCCAGGGACTAGCATTGTAAACACAGGGGACTCTACCTTATTAATGGTTGGGAACCTTACATTATTACTTTGATAAAGCTTGTTTCTACAGGAGGTATAAACACCTACCCTTTCAATGTGAGTATAATGATAATGTTATCATATCTTCTTATGTTAAAGGAAATTATGACTTTTATGATGTGGAACAAATTGAAGAATTTATTGCTTTCAAGGGTGCATTTGAACTTGCTAGTTTGCTTGAAAATACTGATGATGCACCTTATGAATGTGAGGTTTATGAGATACTTAAATTTTGCTTTGATAATTACAAGGAAGACAATGGCTATATTCTTGAATATTTTAATAATTGTTTTCCACAAATGGAAGAGACTAATGCCTTGCAGGAGCCTATGGAAGAAGAAATTGTTGAAACTGGAAGCTCATTAGATGAAAAAGAGGAGGAGAGTGATGAATAAAAGGAGGAAGAATGGATCTACCCATGCCTACCTTCTAATGAGAGTAACTCTTTACCTCTTATATTATTTGATTGTCCCCATGCTTACCAAAAGAGGATGAATGTTATGTTCCTGTGGATCCTTTTGAAATATCTTCTTTGGGTAAAACCTGTGAAGGTTTTAATCCCACCGTTTTTGAGCTTGATAGAAATTATGTGTTTGTAGATCATGAAAAGCATGCTTTATGTGATAGCTATATTGTTGAGTTTATTCATGATTCTACTGAAAATTATTATAAGAGAGTAAAATTTGGTTGTAGAAGTTTTGATGGTATTGAAACATCTCTCTTTGTGCTGAAAGTTTTGAAGTTATTCTTGTTTTCTCTTCCTATGCATGTCGCTTTGTTCTTTGTGAATTTATTTGTGTACAAGATTCCTATGCATAGGAAGTGGTTTAGACTTAAATGTGTTTTGAATTTGCTTCTTGATGCTCTCTTTGACTTCAATTCATAATTCTTATGAGAGCATCTTCTCAAACTATTGTGCCTAACTTAAAGGTGTTAAAGAAAAGTACTTGTTGGGAGATAACCCAAGAGTTTCCTTGAGTCTTGGAAGTTATTACTTCTGTAATGACCTCTGCTTATCCTTTTTGTTTGCTTTTTGTGCCAAGAATGACCTCTAATGAGAGGGGAGTAAGATTTGGGGGGTTGCTGTCCCTAAACAGATTTCTGTACTCCACCAAAAAAATTCGTGAGGAGGCTCTGTAACTTGGATTGAGCTCAAAAATTTACAAATAAACCCCCCAGTATGTTGGATAACTTTCATTAGTTCAACACTTTTTTATTTGAGCAACAGAAGATGTTCAAAAAAAAATTTCTTCTTATTAATTCCTTTTTGATCCCTGTTGAGGTAAATTGAGTTTCTTTCAGGAGTTACTTCAGTAGCTTGTGTTTTTAGTGAAAAGCCTTGCTATTACAAAGCTTTGCCAGCGGTCTAATATCTTTTGAATAAACTAATGTTGCTAATGAAGATTGTGTGAAGTTTTGTATGAAGGAAAATTTTCAGGTGTAGAGAGAGAATGATGCAATGAGATAAAGAATGGACAAAATGTCAAGCTTGGGGATGCCACCATGGTGTCACCCCAAGAAATATCCAATAGGTACAAGCGTCAAAGCTTGTGGATGCCCAAGGCATCCCCTTCTTCATCAATAAAAAGCTCAGGTCTGTCTAGACACTTCACTTTTATTGTTTCATGCACAGTTGTGTTGTTCTTGGAGCGTCTTAGTTTTTGTTTTGTTTGCTTAGTTTGCTTGAATAAAGTAGTTTGGACCCTCGTTCTCGCTGTGTTGTTTTGCAAATAAATTGCTTGGTGTTGGAAAGGAGTAGTAAGTTCTTGCTTGTAAGTGCAAGAGGAGCTTGCATTGACCGTGACTTAGACTTTAGCATGACATGCTAGGTGTTTTTTGACCTTATGCTTAGTGATTATTGCTGTAGCATGTCTTGTTCCAAACAATTGGTATTGCTTAGTGTGCCTTGAAGAAATTATGCGTTGTTTTAGCATGCAAAAAGCATAGTATTGTGTTATTCTTCTTTGATGCTTTGTTTGGGTTGACTTGGCACATGCTCACACCATGTTATGACTATGAAAAGTCACCTAGCCTCTATGATCTTTTAGTCCTTGACTTGTAGTACCACTTTATGCTTTGATTAGTAATGCTTTGTTGCTCTGTATGATTATGGCCATTATGCTCTCTTAGTTGGTTGCTCCCAGTCTTTTGTTAGCCTCCACTTGTATGAGTAAGATCTACTCATGCTTCCAACTCCCAAGAAGCCAAGTTATTCCAAAGTGTCCACTATAAACTCCTATGCATGGTGTGTTACACCATTCCAAGTATATTCTTGTTTTCAGCTATCTTCCAATTAAAAACTATTTTGTTATATGAAAACTTAGTGATTAAAGCCCTCACGAACTTGATGGCACACTTTATATTCTTTGCCCCTAATAAACTTAAACCATTTTGTCATCTAGTTGTATATGCTTGCACTTATACGTTGGAATTAGAAGAATCGTGGGATGTCACGGGGACATTTTCAACATTGCACTTGTACTTTGTACTCAGTTTATATCATGCTCTTTTGTCTATGGATGTCAGCGGTGTGAAATAAAGAGGAAGCTTGTAAGTCCATGGAGTAATTATTTTGTGTTAGAGAAACGCCTGGCCCGCTATCCTAAGCCAAGCCTAATCATGGTGGAAACTAAGTCTGCTTGAATAAAGTAGTTGGACCCCCCGCTTTCGTTATGTTGTTTCAAATAAGTTGATTGGTGTTGGAAAGGAGTAGGAAGTTCTTGCTTTAGTAGTACAAGAGGAGCTTGCTTTGACTGTGACTTAGACTTTATCATGTCATGCTAGATGTTGTTTTGACCATGTGCTTAGTGATTATTGTTGTAGCATGACTTGTTCCAAACAATTAGTATTGCTTAATGTGCCTTTGAAGAATCATGCATTGTTTTAGCATACAAAAGCATTGTATTGTGGTATTCCCCTTTGATGCTTTGTTTGGGTTGACTTGGCACATGCTCACACCATGTTATGACTATGAACAAGTCACCTTAGCCTCTATGATCATTTAGTTTTTGACTTGTGGTACCACTTTATGCTTTTATTAGTAATGTTTTGTCGCTCTGCATGATTATGGCCATTATTGATCTCTTAGTTGGTAGCTCCCAGTCTTTTGCTATCCTCCACTTGTATTGAGTAAGCTCTTCTCATGCATCCAACTCCCAAGAAACCAAGTTATTCCAAAGTGTGCAATATAAATTCCTATACATGGTGTGTTACACCATTCCAAGTATATTCTTGTTTTATCTACCTTCCAATTAAAAAATAACTTTGTTATGTGAAAAAAATAGTGATTAAAGCTCTCACAAACTTGATGGCACACTTTATTTTTCTTGCCCCTAATAAACTTGAACCATTGTGTCATCTATGTTGTATATGCCTACACTTATACGTTGGAATTAGCAGAACCGTGCTGTCACGTGGAACGCTTTCAACACCTATAAATATCTACCCAGTTGATATCATGCTCTTTTGTTTATGGATGTTGTCGGTGTGAAATAAAAGGGGAGCTTGTAAGTCCATGGAGTTATGTATGTGTGTCAGAGAAACGCTTGGGCCGCTAGCCTAAGTCATGCCTTAATCATGGTGGAAACTTGCAGCATCACCATAGTGATCAATCTATGATGCTTTCTTCTTATAAAAAAGAGAGCCATTGAAAAGCGGAAAGAGAGAAAAAAGCATCATTTTCCCATGGTAAATAAGAAGATTGCTGAGATGCTCATTGTCTTCTTGCCTTGTCATTTTTTTATGGGATAGCTCCTGTATCATTGGGAAAGGGGTACCTCATTGGCGGTTATCTATGATACACATGTACTTACTACGACAAGAACTTACCAGTGACTAAAGTTGAGTAGCATGAGAAGCGGCCCTCACATTCAAGGGACATGAGATTGCGAACTTATGCTTTGTCAAGCATATACTCCATAGTTTGCTCACTTTAACCTTAATCACTTCAAGATGCTTATGATAGGGGCAATGAGAGCTGAAAGCTAACAAGTACCATAATTTTTGGAAGCTCTTTATGAAACTTGAAATCCCTGCTTCCCTTATGAAGGGCCTTTCTTCCACTATTATATTGAGTCTCCACCTTCTATCTTAGGCACCAATTAAGAGAGCATAGTTGTCATTCTTAGTTCTATATTCATTGTCCCAAAACTTATTGGTTGATTCATGTTGCTGATATTGCTTATTCTTGAACTATTTGTATCTAGTCACTCTTATGAACTGTCACATCCCAAATTTTAGATTTGGTCTTGCATATCATTCATAGCATTGCATCATATCTTTCCATGCAAAACCGTCGAGTAGAAAGGTTCGGCGAAACGCTATCTTCAAAACCCTATTTTGTTTCGCTACGAGTTTCCTACGGGAGGCTTTAGGAGGACTTGCGACAACCACCCCTGTAGGTTCGAGTTTTCGCGCAAACCTTGACTGAAGGTTGTTCCCCTCGACGATACGAACCCGTAGGCGCAAGAATCGCTCAAATCGGAGTTCGTATGCAAAAGACTCGGACGTTTTGGTAAACCGCCGGAAAACGGTCCGAAAATCTGGACCGATTTCCGAATCAGAGTCCAACTGCGGACAGTTTCAGTTTAGAACTCGCGCGCAGGACTGTTTAAAGAGGCCCCACCGGGACCTCGTTTTTCGTGCCCAACTCCTGCCCCACGTCGCCACCCAGCCGCCGCCTCTCCTCCTGTCGCGCGCGACTCCCGAGGAGCCACGCCTGCCGCCGCCATCTGCGCCGCCACCCGGCCACCTCGCCGCCGTCGGCCACCCCGCCGCCGCCGGCCATCGCCACCACCACCGCCGGGTTCGCCTCCTCCTCCTCTCTCTATTCTCGCCGTCTGCGCCGCCTTCCGCCGCCGCGGCCACGCCGCCATCACCGCCGCCACGCCGTCGCCGCCTTCCACCGCGGGCACGCCGCCACCCGCCCGCATCGCTGCCGCCTGCGCCGCGCCATGCCCCGCCGCCTCGCTGCCGCGGCAGCCGCCGCCATCGCGCCACCGCCCGCGCCTCGGCCGCCGCCTGCCGCGCGCCGCGCAGCTGCCCGCTGCCGCAAGCCGCGCGCGCCGCTGCTGCGCTGCTGCCTAGCCGCTGCTCGCTGCGTGCGCTCGCCGCGCGCATTATCGCATGCGTGCATGCCCGCATACGTGCACGTACGCGCGCCGTTGTTGCGCGCGATGTTATTTTTCCGGACCGTTAGTTGACCATGTGTGTACGCGCAGGAAAAACCTCGTCGCCGGAAGTGATCGTCGCCGCCGCCCGGAGCTCGTCGGAGTTCGTTTCGCCGTCCGTTTCCGGTAAGACAGCAGCCACCGTCAGATCTCGGATCAGCGGCTTAGATCGTTAGTTGACCGGTCAGTATCAGGCATTGACTAGTCAGACACCCAGTCAGCGCCCAGTCAGCAGACGCTTTGACCAGTCAACAGACACAATTGACTGGTCAATTTCGTTAATCCCTTTAGTTGGCAGATTTCGGTAGAATCTTATAAACTGCGTAGAAATTAAACCGCTTGGCCAAAAATTGCAAATAAAATATGTACGAGTTCAGTGAGTCGTGTAGAATCTCGCTGTAGCTTTGGTTCAGACTTTTACTGTAAGGTTTAGTACATTTTAATCAAACTAGTTAGTGGCCTTTTCGGAGTATTAAATTCGTAGAAAAAGATCCGTAGCTCCAAAAATCGCGTATGATATGTCCCTGAACTCATGTGAACGAGGGGAATCTCATCGTGAATTAAAAAGATAGGACTACAGTAAAAACTTCTACAGTAATTGTCTAATGGCTTTCTGCAGTGTTTTAATTACTCGGGAAGTTTTATAACTCCTTTTTGAGTAATTCCAATTGGTACTGTATCTAATCAGCGATGCCTATGTGGTAGAATTTTTCCAAGATTTTACAAATAGTATACTACCGGTAGTGAATTATTTAAGTTCTAGCTCTAGTTGTGAGCACTACTTTTGCCTATTAGTTTTCCTAGCGCTAAAACTATTTTCCATGCATGCAATCGGTAGTGTTATGGTATAGGATGTTGTGGTGCAGCTGTAGCACCAATTCACTTGCCGTTCTTGCATTCATGCATCATCTTTGTTGCATATGCTTGTGGATTGTTTGTTTATGATTGCAATCGTGTCGTGTAGATTGTGCTGAGTGCAACGCTTGCTCGTGTGAGGATTGTGCTCCCGACCGCTACAACCAAGGCAAGTAGATGCTACTTTGTTCATGATATCGTCCTACTATTTTCTATGCATTGTCGTGTATTTTGTAGATGCATGTGTAGGATGATACTATCTCTATGCTATGTCCTATTATGTGGTAGGGCTTTCCTTGTAGATGAAACACCGTTGGTAGATGTGCTTAGCCATGCTTTGTTGAACGAGGGCTGGGTTACATCATTGACACTTGTTTTCTCAAGTATTGGTTTGTGAAAACTAAAAACAACTTAATCAATGAACCCCCTGTGTGTGATGGTATTGATAAATTTTGGTGGTTTCATTGCGGAAAGGCACCCAGGTATCAAGAGAGAATGATTGGCTTCTTTATTGTGTAGCTTACGTGTACAACCATGTGTCAATAATGAAATGGGCGGTTGGTTTTACTTAGTAGGTTGTGGTAACTCGAACCCGCGTATCCAGAGATGTAGAATTTTGGTAGGTTGGACCGGTGCGCGTCGGGATTGAGGAGCTACTTCCCAAACAGTCTCTTCTTGGACTTCTCCCTATCATCACCCAGAATGAGAGTGATGGTACGAGCTGGGCTGGCCAAGTCACATGGGTAAAGTGTACTAACCTCTGCAGAGTGTATAAACTAATCGATTAGCCGTGTTCCCGGTTATGGACATCTGAGTTGCTAGATATTGATTCCATGACATGTTTCTCGCTCATTCTAATTTCATAATTGTTTTAATGTTGTTGGGTTACTTAATTGGGATCTTTTCAAATAAAATCAAAAACTGTTTATGAAAGTAGGACAAATGTATTTGCAAATGCAAGCCAGACACAGCTCCACTCGCCAAATATGCATGTAGATGTTAGTACTATTGTCTCCATTACTAGCTCTACTTGCCATACATTCCATGTATTGACCCTTCGGGGCTACTACGTTTCATGTTGCAGGTTATTCCGATTCTGATTGATCGTTATAGGCCACGGTACTCCACTCGGCACTTGTTCACTTGTGGGAAATTTGATGATTGGAGGATTTACATGTTTATGTTGCTACCTGAATAATTTGAGCTAGCTTTATGCTAAGCTTTTATTGTAATAATGGTACTCTGGATCTTTGTAGTACATGATACACGGTTATTTTGCTATGTTATCTATCTTACTCTATTGTGGGCCAATGAACAGATCCAGGGATTGGCATGTCACATAGAGGCCACGGTCTTTTCAGAACCGGGGTGTTACAGGATGGTATCAGAGCCAGGTTGTCGACTGTAGGATCGTGACCTAGGATTGGATTAGGAAGCCATAGAATTATTAAGCCTATATTAACTCTATCTTTCCTCTTATGCCTTTCACCCTCGTAAATTCTTACCATATGCTAATCTCACACTTTCCTCTTCTACCGATAGATGGGAGACGTCAGGATTGAGTATGTCACCATGGAGTCATCAAGGCCCTTTGCAAGGCAGTTAGCTCAGCTCTCTCAGTCATTGGGATTACCACTGCCTATGTTCAAGGGAAGAAGGCTGTACACCTATGGATATAGAGAGGATGCATGGGAGATCACTACCTTCATATTCAGAGATGTCGCCTTGCCAAACCCCGCGCATTTGGTCTACACCAAGATATACTGCAATTGGGGACTTGGAATCAACTTGGCCATACATGAAGCCCTGTCTCGCCAGTGCCACTATGTCCGACACCTACTGCCTGCAGATTCACCTTACCGTGACTATGGAAGGCGTGATGAAGAAGGGAACATTGTGATTACCCCGGGCGACAGGAACAACATGCCGCCCCGTCGGAGGCACATAGAGGACATGGAAAGAGAGAATGGAGCTCTAGCAGAGAAGGTGAGGATGTTAAAGGAGATTGCAGACTTTACTAGCAATGGAATGGTGGTCCAAGGACAGGAGATCGACACTTTGCATGAAGCTGTGGGAGTTCTGGAGAATGCCCTGATAGCCAGAGATGAAACCATAGCACATCTTCATGGTACGGTGCAGGAGAACACCCAGAACATACAACAGTTGCAAGGGACCGTCCAGGAAAGGGACCAAACCATTGAAGCTATGACAGCCCAGATTGCCGCTCTCCAAGCACAGCTGAATCCACCCTCTGATGATGACAATGGAGATGATGGCAACAATGGGGATGATGATGACAGTGGAGATGATGATGATGATGAGGACGAGGATGATGATGATGGAGACGATGATGGTGGAGGAGATGAAGCTGTTGCTGTTGCAACTGAGGATGAAGAAGAAGAGGAGGATCCAGAAGAGGTGGAGTTTGAAGTCTCAAGTGATGGTTCAGGAGAGGTGTACACTCCGCCGCCATGGTTGTACCGCGAGCCGAAGCGTTAACGCATGACCGTAAGGACCTACCTCAATCTCTTCAAGAAGTAGATAGAAGTCCACCAATTAGTCCGCGTTAGGAGAATTCGTTAGGATTAGTCTCGATCGTTGTGAAACTTAGTTCGTGTTAGTTTGAGAGTGTTTAGTTGCTTATTTGTACTTCAATATCCCAGGATTTATTTGTGTGAATTTTAATGAAAGAGTTATGGCAATTTGGTTATCATCTGTGTTATTTTCGCTGCAGTTTTTCTGCTGATACAGCAGTACTGCGCGATTTTTAATATTTTTCTGGTAACTCGTAAAAATCTGAAAAAAATTGGGCTGATGTAAAACTCTCTGTGTCATATGAAAAAAAATTGGCTAATTTTTCTGACGAGTTTAAGTCAGGCGTAAAAATTCGTGAACGCTGCTGGACTGTTCTGGCAGATTGTTGTTTTGTTGATTAGTTGATCTATTGTTTAGTTAACCATTGCCAACTCTTGCAAAACTATTTCAGTAGGTATATACTGTTAGGATAACACCTGGGATGTTGCTGGATCGCTTGTTTGTTGATGAGTTGCTTGCTTGTGATTGTCTGCTATTGCTTGTTGTTGTTTGATCATATGCATGAGTAGAATCCTATTGTCGTAGTTGATTCTTTCTAAACTTACCTATGCTGAACCGCAGATGCCTCCCCGCCGCCAACCCACTGAGATGGAGCAGCTCATGGCAGCTCAGGCACAGCTGACTCAAGTGATGACCCAGTTCATGGCAAACCAGAACAACAACAATGGAAACAATCAGCCTCAGGGAGATGCTCTCACCAGATTTCTGAGGTTAAGGCCAACTAAGTTCTCTACTGCAACGGAACCAATGGTTGCTCTCAACTGGTTGCGTTCAGTCAACAAGGATCTAGTAACTGTCGGATGCACTGATGCTGAGAAGGTGAGGTTTGCCGCTCACCTACTGGAGGTACCAGCCGCTTCTTGGTGGGACACATTTCAGATCACCCACCCGCTGGATACCGTCACTTGGGCAATGTTCGAGGAAGGTTTCAGGACCAACCATGTGTCTTCAGGAGTTGTGAGCCTGAAGAGGAAGGAGTTCCGCAACTTGCGCCAAACCAATCGTTCCGTGGCCGAGTACATTGAGGAGTTCAACAACCTGTCCCGTTATGCACCTGAGGATGTTGACACTGATGCCAAAAGGAGGGAGAGATTCCTGGATGGCCTCAGTGATGAACTTTCAGTACAGCTACTGGTGGTTTATTGCCCCACTTTCCAGGAGCTTATGGACAAGGCCAGGATCTTGGAGGGGAAGCACAAGCAAGTGGAGAACCGCAAGAGAAAGAACAACAATCACCACTCTGGTTCACACCACAAGACTCGCACTTCATATGATGGATACTCCAAGCATGGAGGAAGTGACCATGGGAGCCATGACCGCCGAGATGGACATCGCCATGACAACCATAGGAGCAGCCACCACAACCACAAGGGAGGACACTCTCACCACTCTGGAGGACACGGTGGACATGACCGCAACCGTGATCGCAACTTCGTGAAGAAGGATCTGAGTGAGGTGACGTGCTTCAAGTGCAAGCAGAAGGGACGCTATGCTGACAACTGTCCGGAGAGGAAAGGACTCAAGCCAACCAACGGCGAGAAGGCCACAGTAAACCACATGAATGTGGAGGAGATTCCAGATAAACCTGACCTTGTGATTGGTAAGTTCCCAATCAACACTTACCCTGCACTTATACTTTTCGATACTGGTGCATCGCATTCATTCATATCAAGGGCATTTGTGGATAAGTGTAAGTTACCTACTGAGTCTATGAAAAGGTCTATTAGAGTGAGTTCACCTGGAGGAGATATGATAGCTAGTGCGGGATGCCGCGACTTGACTGTGAGGATTGGAACACACAACTTTATTGCACATTTGGTAGTGTTGGATTCACAGGGATTAGATGTTATTCTGGGTATGGATTGGATGTCCATGCATGGGGGACACATAGATTGTGCACAGCGAGCTGTTTCACTCAAGACCCCGGATGGTAAGAGGATTAGATTCAAGTCGGCTGCACGACCAGGAAGGTGTAAGTTGAATTCTCTTAAGGGGGTTAGCATGGATACTGTGCTAGTGATTAGGGATTACCCCGACGTGTTTCCGGAAGAGCTGCCAGGGATGCCGCCTGACAGAGATGTAGAGTTTCTTATCGATCTGATGCCGGGAACAGGACCAATAGCAAAGAAACCATATAATATGGATGTGGATGAGCTGAAGGAATTGAAGAAACAGTTGAAGGAGCAGCTGGAAAAGGGATTCATTCAGCCTAGTGCGTCGTCATGGGGAGCACCTGTTCTGTTTGTAGAGAAGAAAGACAACACCAAGAGATTAGTGGTGGACTATCGATCGCTGAATGAAGTAACCATCAAGAACAAGTACCCTCTGCCAAACATAAATGATTTGTTTGATCAACTAGAAGGAGCAAAGGTGTTCAGCAAGATTGATCTGCGATTTGGCTACTTTCAATTGAAGATCCGGGAGGAGGACGTACCAAAAACCGCCTTCACCACTAGGTATGGTTTATATGAGTATACGGTTATGTCTTTTGGACTAACGAATGCCCCGGCGTACTTCATGACCATGATGAACAAGGTATTTATGGAGTATTTGGACAAGTTCGTGGTGGTGTTTATTGATGACATACTGATATATTCCTAGGATGATGCCGAGCATGAGAAGCATCTGAGACTGATTATGGAGAAGCTGAGAGAACACAAGCTGTATGCCAAATCAGCAAGTGTGAATTCTGGCTTAACACTGTTGGGTTTCTTGGACACGTAGTGTCAGGAGAAGGAATTGCTATTGATCCAAACAAAGTGACTGCAGTAACAGAGTGGGAAGCGCCCAAGAATGCAGGAGAGATTCGAAGCTTTTTGGGACTTGCTGGATATTACCGGAGGTTCATAGAAAACTTTTCTAAGATTGCTAAGCCGATGACTGAACTTCTGAAGAAGGAGAGGAAGTTTGAATGGTCAGACATATGTGAAGCCAACTTTCAGGAACTGAAGCGTCGACTAGTGACCGCGCCTGTTCTGTGTTTACCAGATCTTCAGAAGGATTTCCAAGTGTACTGTGACGCTTCGCGACAGGGACTTGGGAGTGTGCTGATGCAAGATGGGAGAGTAGTGTCATATGCCTCGCGACAACTCAAGCACCATGAGCGGAATTACCCCACACACGACTTGGAGTTAGCGTCAGTGGTTCATGCGCTCAAGGTATGGAGACATTACTTAATGGGAAAACACTGTGATGTGTACACCGACCACAAGAGCCTGAAGTACATATTTACACAGAAGGAACTGAACATGATATAGAGGAGATGGTTGGAGCTTATCAAGGATTATGATATGAATCTACAATACCACCCAGGAAAGGCCAATGTAGTAGCGGATGCTCTGAGCCGGAAGGTTTATGCCAATGGATTGACGATTGGTGAATTGCCTGAGGATTTGTGCAAGCAATTCAAGGACCTTAGACTGGAAGTAGTATCTGAAGGATACTTAGCAACAATGGAAGTCCAACCAACGCTACAGGACAAGATCATAAAGGCTCAGATAGGAGACAAAGAGATAGATGAAGTTAAGGAAAAGATGAAGGAAGGTCGAGCAAGGGAATTCTGCGAGGATGAGCAAGGAACCTTGTGGTACGGTGATCGTTTGTGCGTCCCCAACGATCCCGAGATAAGGAAGTTGATTCTGCAGGAAGCTCATGACTCGCTGTATTCCATACATCCGGGCAATACGAAGATGTATATGGACCTAAAGGACAGATTCTGGTGGAACAACATGAAGGGAGACATCGCGGAGCATATTGCCCTATGTGATGTATGCAGCCGAGTGAAGGCAGAACATCAGAAGCCAGCAGGACTGCTGCAACCATTGCCCGTGCCGGATTAGAAGTGGGATAGAGTGGGAATGGATTTTATCACAGGACTGCCCAGGACTAGGTCAGGATATGACTCTATTTGGGTAGTGGTCGACCATTTGACCAAGGTAGCCCACTTTATACCAGTGAAGACGACTTATACGAGTGCAAAGTTGGCCAAGATTTACATGGACATGATTATGTGCCTACATGGAGTTCCCAAGAGTATCGTATCTGACAGAGGCACCCAATTTACCTCACACTTCTGGCGCCAGCTGCACGAGTCACTTGGTACTAGATTGGAGTTTAGCACAGCGTTTCACCCACAGACTGATGGACAGACCGAGAGGGTGAATCAGATTTTGGAGGACATGCTGAGAGCTTGCGCCTTGGCTCATGGATCCAGTTGGGATGAGAATTTGCCGTATGCGGAGTTTTCCTACAACAACAGCTATCAAACCAGCATCAAGATGTCACCGTTCGATGTGCTATATGGGAAACGGTGCCAAACACCATTGCTGTGGGATGGAGTAGGAGAACGTCAGCTGTTTGGACCTGATTTGATCAAGGACGCTGAGGAGAAGGTCGCCTTGATTAGAGATAGGCTGAAGGTAGCACAATCAAGGCAGAAGAGCTACGCTGACGCCAAGCGCAAGGAAGTGGTGTATGAGATAGGTGATAGAGCATACCTCAGAGTATCGCCGCTTCGTGGAATCAAGAGATTTGGAATTAAGGGTAAGCTGGCACCTCGATTTATTGGACCGTATCGGGTCTTAGCACGCAAAGGAGAAGTTGCTTATCAGTTGGAGTTGCCAGAGGCTCTGTCTGCTGTTCACAACGTGTTCCACGTGTCCCAGCTGAAGAAGTGCCATCCGGAGATGGTGGATACACCATTGAGAGACACTGTGCCGCTAGAGGAGGTTCAGCTTGATAGTGACTTGACCTATGAGGAGAAACCAGTCAAGATTCTGGAGACAGCAGAAAGGACTACCCGTACCAAGACAATCAAGTTTTGCAAAGTACAGTGGAGCCACCACACCGAAGAGGAAGCCACTTGGGAGCGTGAGGATGACATCCGAGAGGACTACCCACACCTATTTGCTAGCCGCGCCGAATCTCGAGGACGAGATTCATCTTAAGGGGGTTAGTCTTGTCACATCCCAAATTTTAGATTTGGTCTTGCATATCATTCATAGCATTGCATCATATCTTTCCATGCAAAACCGTCGAGTAGAAAGGTTCGGCGAAACGCTATCTTCAAAGCCCTATTTTGTTTCGCTACGAGTTTCCTACGGGAGGCTTTAGGAGGACTTGCGACAACCACCTCTGTAGGTTCGTGTTTTCGCGCAAACCTTGACTGAAGGTTGTTCCCCTCGACGATACGAACTCGTAGGCGCGAGAATCGCTCAAATCGGAGTTCGTATGCAAAAGACTCGGACGTTTTGGTAAACCGCCGGAAAACGGTCCGAAAATCTGGACCGATTTCCGAATCGGAGTCCAACTGCGGACCGTTTCAGTTTAGAACTCGCGCGCAGGACTGTTTAAAGAGGCCCCACCGGGACCTCGTTTTTCGTGCCCAACTCCTGCCCCACGTCGCCACCCAGCCGCCGCCTCTCCTCCTGTCGCGCGCGACTCCCGAGGAGCCGCGCCTGCCGCCACCCGGCCACCTCGCCACCGCCGGCCACCCCGCCGCCGCCGGCCATCGCCGCCACCACCGCCGGGTTCGCCTCCTCCTCCTCTCTCTATTCCCGCCGTCTGCGCCGCCTTCCGCCGCCACGGCCACGCCGCCATCACCGCCGCCACGCCGCCTTCCACCGCCCCCACGCCGTCGCCGCCTTCCACCGCGGGCACGCCGCCACCCGCCCGCATCGCCGCTCCTGCGCCGCGCCATGCCCCGCCGCCTCGCTGCCGCGGCAGCCGCCGCCATCGCGCCACCGCCCGCGCCCCGCGCGCGCCTCGCCTCGGCCGCCGCCTGCCGCACGCCGCGCAGCTTTCCGCTGCCGCAAGCCGCGCGCGCCGCTGCTGCCTAGCCGCTGCTCGCCGCGTGCGCTCGCCGCGCGCATTATCGCATGCGTGCATGCCCGCATACGTGCACGTACGCGCGCCGTTGTTGCGCGTGATGTTATTTTTCCGGACCGTTAGTTGACCATGTGTATACGCGCAGGAAAAACCTCGTCGCCGGAAGTGATCGTCGCCGCCGCCCGGAGCTCGTCGGAGTTCGTTTCGCCGTCCGTTTCCGGTAAAACAGCAGCCACCGTCAGATCTCGGATCAGCGGCTTAGATCGTTAGTTGACCGGTCAAACTCAGGCGTTGACTAGTCAGACGCCTAATCAGCGCCCAGTCAGTAGACGCTTTGACCAGTCAACAGACACAATTGACTGGTCAATTTCGTTAATCCCTTTAGTTGGCAGATTTCGGTAGAATCTTGTAAACTGCGTAGAAATTAAACCGCTTGGCCAAAAATTTCAAATAAAATATGTACGAGTTCAGTGAGTCGTGTAGAATCTCGCTGTAGCTTTGGTTCAGACTTTTACTATCAGGTTTAGTACAGTTTAATCAAACTAGTTAGTGGCCTTTTCGGAGTATTAAATTCGTAGAAAAAGATCCGTAGCTCCAAAAATCGCGTATGATATGTCCCTGAACTCGTGTGAACGAGGGGAATCTCATCGTGAATTAAAAAGATAGTCCTACAGTAAAAACTTCTGCAGTAATTGTCTAATGGCTTTCTGCAGTGTTTTAATTACTCGGGAAGTTTTATAACTCCTTTTTGAGTAATTCCAATTGGTACTGTTTCTAATCAGCGATGCCTATGTGGTAGAATTTTTCCAAGATTTTACAAACAGTATACTACCGGTAGTGAATTATTTAAGTTCTAGCTCTAGTTGTGAGCACTACTTTTGCCTATTAGTTTTCCTAGCGCTAAAACTATTTTCCATGCATGCAATCGGTAGTGTTATGGTATAGGATGTTGTGGTGCAGCTGTAGCACCAATTCACTTGCCGTTCTTGCATTCATGCATCATCTTTGTTGCATATGCTTGTGGATTGTTTGTTTATGATTGCAATCGTGTCGTGTAGATTGTGCTGAGTGCAACGCTTGCTCGTGTGAGGATTGTGCTCCCGACCGCTACAACCAAGGCAAGTAGATGCTACTTTGTTCATGATATCGTCCTACTATTTTCTATGCATTGTCGTGTATTTTGTAGATGCATGTGTAGGATGATACTATCGCTATGCTATGTCCTATTATGTGGTAGGGCTTTCCTTGTAGATGAAACACCGTTGGTAGATGTGCTTAGCCATGCTTTGTTGAACGAGGGCTGGGTTACATCATTGACACTTGTTTTCTCAAGTATTGGTTTGTGAAAACTAAAAACAACTTAATCAATGAACCCCCTGTGTGTGATGGTATTGATAAATTTTGGTGGTTTCATTGCGGAAAGGCACCCAGGTATCAAGAGAGAATGATTGGCTTCTTTATTGTGTAGCTTACGTGTACAACCATGTGCCAATAATGAAATGGGCGGTTGGTTGGACTTAGTAGGTTGTGGTAACTCGAACCCGCGTATCCAGAGATGTAGAATTTTGGTAGGTTGGACCGGTGCGCGTCGGGATTGAGGAGCTACTTCCCGAATAGTCTCTTCTTGGACTTCTCCCTATCATCACCCAGAATGAGAGTGATGGTACGAGCTGGGCTGGCCAAGTCACATGGGTAAAGTGTACTAACCTCTGCAGAGTGTATAAACTAATCGATTAGCCGTGTTCCCGGTTATGGACATCTGAGTTGCTAGATATTGATTCCATGACATGTTTCTCGCTCATTCTAATTTCATAATTGTTTTAATGTTGTTGGGTTACTTAATTGGGATCTTTTCAAAGAAAATCAAAAACTGTTTATGAAAGTAGGACAAATATATTTGCAAATGCAAGCCAGACACAGCTCCACTCGCCAAATATGCATGTAGATGTTAGTACTATTGTCTCCATTACTAGCTCTACTTGCCATACATTCCATGTATTGACCCTTCGGGGCTGCTACGTTTCATGTTGCAGGTTATTCCGATTCTGATTGATCGTTATAGGCCACGGTACTCCACTCGGCACTTGTTCACTTGTGGGAAATTTGATGATTGGAGGATTTACATGTTTATGTTGCTACCTGAATAATTTGAGCTAGCTTTATGCTAAGCTTTTATTGTAATAATGGTACTCTGGATCTTTGTAGTACATGATACACGGTTATTTTGCTATGTTATCTATCTTACTCTATTGTGGGCCAATGAACCGATCCAGGGATTGGCATGTCACATAGAGGCCACGGTCTTTTCAGAACCGGGGTGTTACATGAACTTTGAAGGTGTCCTATGCATTTATGTTTTGCTACTCCATGAGGGACAAGCTGAATGACACTATGCTATGTTCTCTATATGTGAAACTAACAAACATCTCTCAATGCATAGTTATTCATGAATCTTTGTTTGTATCCTTTCATGTTGCATGCATAGTTACTTTGTCTTATTGTTAGAACTTCATATTTCATGCTCATGTTTAGAGTACTTTGATCCCAGCTTTCAATGCTTGCAAATGGTTTGATCTTGATTGTGATGGTGCATGTCACCTAAAAAATTATTCTTTTTATCACTTACCTACTCGAGGACAAGCAGGAGTTAAGCTCGGGTATGTTTGATACGTCGTAAACATATCTATAATTTTTGATGTTCCATGCTTGTTTAGTATACACTTTGCTTTGTCTACACTTCGAGGTATTTTATATGTTTTTTGGGACTAACCTATTAACAAGATGCCATAGTGACAGTTGCCTGTTTTCTGTTGTTTTTGGTTCCAAGAAAATGAATATTCTCGTAATTGGACGGGACAAAAGCCAAATTATATATTTCACCGAGGGGAACACGGAGCCAAAAGACGAGATAGAGAAGGTCCGCAAGGGGGCAACACCCCCTGGCCGCGCGGCCAGGCCTGGCCCGCGCCTGGGGGGTGCAGCCGCCTCGGGCACCACCTCGGCCTCCCTCTTCTCCTATAAGAAGACCCCGATACCTAAACCCTAAGTACCTGATCAATCTTCCACGAAACAGTCCATAGCCGTCACCACCATTGTCCCTAGATCGGGGGGATCTGAAGCTCTTCCTAGCACCCTGCCGAAGGGGAGAAATCATCCCAGAGGCCTTCTTTATCACCATGTCAGCCTTCGGTATGATGCGTGAGTAGTTCCACTTTGGACTATGGGTCCATACAATAGCTAGATAGTTGTTTCCTCCTTTGTACTACCATGTTTAGATCTTGTGAGCTCCGTTCATGATCAAGATCATCTATTTGTAATCATGCATGTTGTGTTTGCAGGGATCCGATGGATATTGAGATTACTATGTCAGATTGATTAATGGTTTTGTCTTATTTATTCTATCATGTCTGTGTTGTTTGAGAGCCTGCATGCTCTCTGTTTCTAGTAGCTATCTTGGACAAGTAGATGCTAGTGACTCCAAGAGGGAGTATTTATGATATATAGTGGATTCATGCCTCTATTGAATCTGGGGAAGTGACAAAAATCTCTAAGGTTGTAGATGTGTTGTTGCTACTAGGGAGAAAACAACGATATTTTGTTCATGTAACAATTGTATTCTTTACTTACACACTTTACTTAAAGCAGTTATCCGTTGCTTGCAACTTAATACTAGAGGGGGTTCGGATGATAACCTGAAGGTGTATTACTATTCATAGATGCAGTTGGATGGCAGTCTATGTATCTTGTTGTAATGCCCAATTGAATCTCATAGGATCATGAATGTCTAGTGATGACCCACCAGTATAGGGGATCACAACAGTCTTCGCGGGTAGTATTATCCAATTTATTGATTCGACACAAGGGGAGCCAAAGAATACTTGCAAGCCTTAACAACCGAGTTGTCAATTCAGCTGCACCTAGAAATAGTTCTTGCTCACAGAAGTTTATCAGTCACAAAAATTTGGTAGTAGCAACAGCAAAGCAACAACAACAACAGTGGAACAGGAGCAATAGCAATAGTAACGGTAATAGTAGGAAACGAGTGCGGTAGGCATAGGGATGGATGGACGGGCGTTGCATGGACGAGTCTAAACATGTAACTTCAAGATCTAGGGCATTGCAGATAAATAATAACAAGCATACAAGTACTAAACAATCCTAGGAATGTGCTCCAAATATAGTCATACGTGCTCGCAATGAGAACTTGCACAACATCTTATGTCCAGCCAGCCCGTGGCAGCGGGGCCTCTAGGGAACTACTGGCAATTAAGGTGCTCCTTTTAATAGAGCACCGGAGCAAAGCATTAACACTCCATGAACACATGTGATCCTCACACCATAGCCATCCCCTCAGGTTGTCCCAATTATTGTCACTTTGGGGCCTTTGGATCTGGACAATGATATGTGTACACAACTTGCAGATAAGATCACAAACAATACTATCATAATGATTCAATAATAAGTTCAAATCTGAGATCATGGCACTCGGGCCCTACTGACAAGCATTAAGCACAACAAGTTGCAACAAAGTCAAATAGCACTAATAGAGATACTATGCACTATCCCCTAACAATCTTATTCAATTACATGATAGAACTCATCCAATCCCTACCATCCCCAAGCCTACAGCGGAGGATTACTCACTCATGGATTAGGGAAACATCGGTGGTTGATGGAGATGCATTGGTGATGACGATGGCGATGATCCTCTCCAAATTCCTCGTCCCGGCAGGGTGCCAGAACGGAGTTTCTGGATCCGAATCTTGGTTTCTGGTGGCAGCGGTGGAGCGGAACTCTTTCTGGAAAACTATCGAAACCCCCCTCGGTTTTTAGGTCGAAAGGAAACTTATAGGCGCAGAGGGAGGCCAAGGGGGTGCCTGGGGTGGCTGCACCCCCCAGGCGCGTCTAGTGGTGGGCCCGCGCCTGGCATGGGTGTGGCCCCCCCAGGATCCTTCTCCGTCTCGTCTTCTGGCTCCATGGATCTTCTGGTGAATTATATTTTTTGGCATATTTTCCGGGATTTTTCCTGATAGTTCATTTTCTGCACAAAAACAAGACACGAAGGTAATTCTGCTGAAAACAGCGTTAGTCCGTGTTAGTTGTATCCAAATCACACATGTTTAGATAAGAAACAATAGCAAAGTGTTCAAGAAAGTTGATACGTTTTGGACGTATCAACTCCCCCAAGCTTAGCTTATTGCTTGTCCTCAAGAAATTCAGTTGAAAACTGAGTGCGATAAAAGAACTTTCACGAATACTTTGCTTCATATGATGTAAATATTCTCAGCATAGGAGTAGATGCTTAGACAATTCATAATAAGGAGTATGCAACTAAGTCTACTCAATAGTCATTGCAAGCTATGAAGAGAAACCAACTCAATAATAATAAGTAGCATGAAACATAAACATAAGCAACATTGCAATGCTCATAGTAAGGTATGATAGAGTGTTATCTCGCTTGCCTTTGTTTGAAGAGCACAATATAAATGCCAAGGCACCTCTGAAGTTCAAGTGAAGGTACTCATTAGCTTTGAGCTCTCATTGCCCCTATCATAGGCATCTTCATGTGGTTAAGGTGAAAGTGAGGTCCACTCTGAATCATATGCTTGACAGACCATAAACTAGAAATCCCAAGTCCCTTGAGTACGAGGGTCGCTCCACATGCTACTCAACTTTAGTCACCTGAAAGTTTTTGTCATTGTAAATACATGCATATCATCGAGTACCGCCAATGGGCTACCACTTGCACATGGTATAGGAGCTTTCCCATAACAAAAATGACAAGGCAAGCAGACAATGAGCATCTCAACAATCTTTTTATTTACCATATGCATAGCTTTTTATTGAGGATGCTTCATAGATGCTCATTATAGTGATGCTGCAAGTTTCCACCATGATTAAGCATGGCTTGGGCTAGCGGCCCAGGTGTTTCTCTAACGCAATGTATAAACTCCATGAACTAGCAACTTCCCCTTTTATTTCACATCATCGACATCCATAAACAAAAGAGCAAGGAATCAACTGGATGAGATATCCAAAAAGTGTTAAAAGCATTCCCCATGACAACACAGTTCTGCTAACTCCCAGTATATAATTAGCAAGCATATAACTTTCATGGACTAGTCACAATGGTTCAGAATTATTGAGCGCAAGGAATAAAGTGTGCCACCAAGTTCTTGAGAGATTTACTAACTAACTTTCTCAAAACAAACAAACATTTTATTTTGGAAGAAAACATGGCATATGGAATATGCACTGAAATAGCAAATGACGCTAATAGGTAGGTATGGTGGACACAGCTGGCAATATTGGTTTTGGGGAGTTGGAAGCACAGGTAGAGCGCATACTCAGTGCAAGTGAAGGCTAGCAATAGAGAGGGAGCGACAAACGAGAGAGCAATAGATGTCATAATCATGCTTGCAATAAAACAGGACTAACTATGGCATGAAAATGATACAAGAACTCTAAGGCAAAATAAATCATCGAGGCTTACTGACTATTGATTAGTCATATGCATGCGTGAGAATGTGCCAAGTCGATTCACATGAACAGTCACAGGAGGATACCACAATGTCATACCAAAGTTTGAATAAAACAATGCAAGCAAACATTTATATGACATGCTACAAACTATTAGCAAGCTGGAGCTAATCATAGACAAGCAAGAACTACTAAGCATCCATAATGACATACACCTTACACAAACAGGCTAAGCATGCTCACAATGATGAGTATATGTACAAAAATGAAACAAATAGAGTTCGTTACCAGCCTCTTATAACACCTCGAGTTGTCTTAATCTTCATTATTGCCCTTCACTTGTGTGACTTGAATAATTAACTTGCAAAACCAAAGAAGAACAACAAATATTTTTGGTGTTTTCGATTTTTTAGAAACAAGTAAACAAAGAAAAACCAAACAAAAGCAAAGCAAAGCAAACAAAACAAAATCTTTTTGGTTTTTTCTTTTAAGGAAAACCAAAGCAAAGAAACAAAGAAGCAAACTAAGAGAAATAACGAAAATATTTTTGGGTTTTTAGAAAGAAGCAACAAAAACCAAAAAAGAAAGCAAAACAATGGATATACAAAGAACCGACCGAACATGATATAAAGATGAGTGTAATGTCGGTGTACGTGCCCCCAGGCTTAGGATTTTGGCCTAAGTGGGGCTCAATAGCGCGAATAGTACCCCCATGCTGGTGGATCATCATAGGAATGATCATAGTCAGGCACCTGCGATGAAGAAGAAGACGCGCCCCAATCAAATGAGGGATGCTGATATGAAGACTCTCCCAAGTTGGAGGACTGGACCGAATAGTTTTCGGCATCCTCTTCAACATTCTCCTCTTGCTGGGAGAGTCCCCCCACATAAGTGTCAACCTCCTCCTCTGTAAGTGACCATCCTTTCCTGTTATCAAAGTTAAACAAAGCAGGTGCAGGCAAATAAACTATTTTCTCAGTCCTACCCTTTCTCCGACCTTGCTGGGCAAAAGATAATTCATATGGCAAACTTCTCACATTAGCCCCCAAGGAAACAAAACCATGTTGAATCATGGATTCAATATCAAGCCTCTCTATGGGGAACTAAAAATCTGAATAATGAGGCTCTAAACCATGGAAAGCTCGCAACCTAGAAGCAATGAGACCTCCACAAATTCCACCCTTCTCACGGTTGGTGGTGAGACGGTGAGCTATCAAAGTACCCAAACTATAAGAATTATTCCTATTCAGAGCAGCTGCAATAAAATCTTGATCAAAATAAGACAACTTTCTAGCAGTCTTTCTAGCAAGAACACACTTGGTAATGAAATAGGAAAAGTATCTAATAGCTAGGAGCTGGATGTTCCAAATTTTACCACTTTCCTTTGAGAATTTGAAACCTTGGCAAATCTCAGCATACAAATCAACAAGTGACTTGGGCCTCTCCTTGATCTTCTCACAAGATCCCCACTAAGGTACTCTAATTGCTGCACAGAAATCAGCAAAAGGCAGGTCGACATGTATATTATATATTTTGTAATGGACCATGGGATTAGAAGTAGACCAAGTGAACTGGAAGTCCTTCACAAAAGCCATGGTTAGCTTAACATATTGGATTGGTTCACCTTCAACAAAGTGCTCCAACCCTGCATTTGCAACCAAAGTTTGGAAATCTTGGAGGATCCCGCAGCTCTCATAAATTCATGGCATGGATAAATGGAAGGAAAAACTGCCTCCTCACGATGAACCCTCATTGGCTCATGCACCATCAAGTTATATTGATTCAGTGGATAAGCACTCATCTTCCTTGCTGAAATTTTTAGACAACCATCAAACCAAATGATTTCTAAGTTGATAAATGATGAGCAACTACTATAGGAACTTGCTAGAGTACTACACTTGCATCAAAACAAAGTTTCTAAGAAAATAACAAGCAAGCAAGCTTAAACAACCTGTCACCTATAGCAGCAAAATACTCAAGATACAATCTACCAATCGCAAATCTAATTGGACAAGTGGAGGAGGCACATACCAAGGAGCAAACCCTCCAAAAATCAGCACTTGAGATGGGCTGAACAAGGAGATCAAAAATTGCGATCAAGAACAACAAGAACTCGAGCTTGAGCAAGTTTTCCAGTGTTTCTCGGGAGAGAGAAAGAAGGTGGCTTTGAGGAGGCAGCCTGGAGGGGCCTAGGTGGGCCAAACCCCCCCTAGGCGCCACCCCTAGGTAGGCCGCGCCTACCCCGGGTGTCGTGGCCTGGGGTGGCCCCCTGGGTCATTCAGGTGTCTCTCTGCCCCTTTTTCGAGGAAACATTTATTTTGAATTTTCTAGGATTTTTCGGGAAACCTTATTTTTGGCCAATTTTCAGGGTATGAAAATTGATTTTCTCGCAAAAACAGTTTTTTCAGAAGAAGCAAAAGCAAACCAAAAGCCAAACTACAGCAACTCTAAGAAAACCAAACAAGCAAACAACTAGCAAAACTAAAGCTAAAGCAAAGACTAGGAAGGGGAAAGGAAAAAAGAAAACAAGTATAACCACAGTGGAAACATTATTTTGTTCATTAAGATCCTTTTGTTAACAAGGTTGATCAAGTCTTGTTACCAAAACAATCTTATATGAAACAAAACTTTGCATTCCACAAGGTGATTATGTTACCTCATACTTTATAGCAATTGTCCCAATCATAATAGTTTCAAAATTTTCTTGTGGAATGGGACAATATATTTCTCCAACCTTGATGCCCTCAATATTTTCAATGGAATTCAGGCAATAGCTCTTAATAACCTTCTTGGGAAAATAGACAGTGTGCTCTTTGTCATTAATATTGAATGTTACTTTTCCTTGATTGCAATTGATGACAGCACCTGCAGTATTAAGAAAAGGTCTCCCAAGAATAATAGACATATTATCATCTTCAGGCATTTCAAGCACAACAAAATCAGTTAGAACCATGCAATTATGAGCAACTTGAACAGGAACATCCTCACATATACCAACGGGAATAGTAGTTGACTTATCAACTATTTGCAAAGAAATATCAGTTGGTATCAACTTTTCTAGCTAGAGTCTCTTATAGAGAGAAAAAGGCATAACAATAACTCCAGCTCCCAAATCACATAAAGAAGTTCTCACATAATTATTCTTAATAGAGCAAGGAATAGTCGGTATACCTGGATCACCAGGTTTCTTTGGAACCTTACCATTGAAGGAATAATTAGCAAGTAGAGTAGAAATCTCCTCATTAGGAATCTTCCTTTTATTAGAGACAATATCCTTCATATACTTTGAATAAGGAGGCAACTTAATAGCATCAGTCAAAGGAATTTGCAAGAATAAAGGTTTCATCCACTCACAAAACTTGTTGTAGTGTTCCTCCTCCCTTGACTTGTGTTTCTTACCTGGAAAAGGCATAGGTTTCTGCACCCAAGGTTCTCTCTCTTTACCATGTTAATTAGCAATAAAATCTTCCTTAGTGTACCTAGTGTTCTTACTGTGCTTCTCAGGTTCTTCCTCACCTTCCTCCTTATAAGGAGACTCATTTTTATCATTACCACTCTCAGTTTCAGCATCAGAGACATATATACTATTAGGATCTACAGCAGGTTCAAGTGGTTCCTCAATTGTCTTATGTTTCTTTTTCTTTCTCTTACGGGGACTACCACTATCCTCGCCTTGTTGGGAATCCTGCTCTATTCTTTTAGGGTGTCCTTCAGGATATAAATGATCTTGAGTAGCTATAGCACTCCTAGTTCTAATTCCATAAGCATGTTTATCTCCTAAAGCATTAACTAGCATATCCTTTTGTACCTTAGCAAGTTGATCAAGTTGGGTTTGAACCATTTGAAAGTGTTTACAAAGAATTTTAATATCATTAGAAGTTCTTTCCACAATATCTTTCAACTCATGGATAGCTCTAGAGTTTTCCAATAAATGATTATGAACTTGTTTATTAAAATACCCTTGCTTAACAATAAAAGTGTCAAGTTCCTCTAAACATTGATCAGGAGGCTTACCATAAGGAATATCACCTTCATCAAAGTGTTGGAGAGAGTGTACCTCAATAGTAGATGAGTGGGGAATTGGATTACATAATTCTTCTATAGGAGGTAGATTCTTCACATCTTCAGCTCTAATACCTTTCTCCTTTAGACACTTCTTAGCTTCCTTCATCACTTCATCATTTAATGCAATAACTCCCCTCTTCTTTGTTGTTGGTGTGGGAACTGGTTCAGGAACAACTGGTTCAGGAGTAATAGGCTCATGTGTATTCAGCTCGGTTGAAGTCCAATCATCATAATTTTTGCTTATCTTGGTCATTAATTCTTCAGCATCTGTAGGAGTCCTTTTCCTGAAAACACAATCAGCAAAGCTATCTAGGTAGGTCCTAGAATCATCTCTTAGTACATTATAATAAATATCAAGAAGCTCATTCTTAGGTAATGGACATCCAGGATGTGCATGAATCAAGGCACAAAATCTTTTCCATGACTCAGGCAATTTCTCTTCTTCTCCCTGTTTAAAATCAAAAAGTCTCTGCAAGCAGCATGTCTAGCACCGGGAGGAAAATATTTCTGGAAGAAAGAAGCAATCAAGCAATTAGGGCTATCAATGGAACCAGGAGGTAATCTATTAAACCAAGCCCTAGCTTATCCTTTTAGTGAAAAAGGAAAGATCTTAGCAACAAAGTACTTGCGCATCCTAAAATCATCAGAGAATAAAGCACTCATAGTAGAAAGCTCATTCATATGAGCCACATCACTCTCATTTTTAGTCCCACAAAAAGGTTCTTTCTCAACAATATATAACTAAGATAAATCAAGAGAGAAATCATAATCTTCATCTTTAATATCTATGGGAGAAGTGGCAAACTTAGGATCAGAGGACAACTTAGGCATAATAGTACGTCTAGCAAGGAGACTCTTCATAGCACTAGTACCATATGTGTTTCGGCACTCTTCAACAAAATCATCAGTGAACTCAATGTAACCATCATTAATATCATAACTCTCACTAGCCTCAGGTGAGCTAACAGGTGTAACAGTGTCTTCACTAGGAGTTTTGGTGTTTCCTAGACCAACCATAGTAGCATCTAGAAAAGGACCTAGTGAACCACTTGCATCAAGCACAGTAGAAGTAACATCATGAGCATCAAAAGCAGTTTCAGACTCAGCAGTAGTAGTAGTGTGTGTAGCATGAGTATGTGGTGGTTGTGTGACAAGCTTACTTATAACAGACGGTGAATCAAGAGCAGAAGAGATATTTAGGATTGTACCTCTTCTTGTAGTGGATGGTAAAATAGGGAAATTTCCATCACGAGACTTCCCCATGATGAAAGGTGTAGCAGTGAACAATAATAGATCCAAGTGAACTTACAAATAAAGCTATGCTCCCCGGCAATGGCGCCATAAAATAGTCTTGATGACCCACAAGTATAGGGGATTGCAACAGTCTTCGCGGGTAGTATTACCCAATTTATTGATTCGACACAAGGGGAGCCAAAGAATACTTGCAAGACTTAACAACTGAGTTGTCAATTCAGCTGCACCTGGAAACAGTTCTTTCTCACAGAATTTTATCGGTCGCAACAGTTTGGTAGTAGCAACAGCAAAGCAACAACAACA
The DNA here is from genome assembly GCA_916181665.1 of Avena sativa. Classification (NCBI taxonomy): domain Eukaryota; kingdom Viridiplantae; phylum Streptophyta; class Magnoliopsida; order Poales; family Poaceae; genus Avena; species Avena sativa. The sequence continues at coordinate 258,943,231 of OV702284.1, read as the reverse complement.
ACAACAACAACAACAACAGTGAAACAGGAGCAATAGCAATAGTAACGGTAATAGTAGGATTCGAGTGCGGTAGGCATAGGGATGGATGGACATGCGTTGCATGGACAAGTCTAAACATGTTACTGCAAGATCTAGGGCATTGAAGATAAATAATAACAAGCATACAAGTACTAAACAATCCTAGGCATGTGCTCCAAATATAGTCATACGTGCTCACAATGAGAACTTGCACAACATCTTCTGTCTAGCCAGCCCGTGGTAGCGGGGCATCTAGGGAACTACTGGCAATTAAGGTGCTCCTTTTAATAGAGCACCGGAGCAAAGCATTAACACTCCATGAACACATGTGATCCTCACACCACAGCCATCTCCTCAGGTTGTCCCAATTATTGTCACTTTGGGGCCTTTGGATCCGGACAATGATATGTGCACACAACTTGCAGATAAGATCACAAACAATACTATCATAATGATTCAATAATAAGTTCAAATCTGAGATCATGGCACTCGGGCCCTACTGACAAGCATTAAGCACAACAAGTTGCAACAAAGTAAAATAGCACTAATAGAGATACTATGCACTATCCCCTAACAATCTTATTCGATTACATGATAGAACTCATCCAATCCCTACCATCCCCAAGCCTACAGCGGAGGATTACTCACTCATGGATGAGGAAAACATCGGTGGTTGATGGAGATGCGTTGGTGATGACGATGGCGATGATCCTCTCCAAATTCCTCGTCCCGGCAGGGTGCCAGAACGGAGTTTCTAGATCCGAATCTTGGTTTCTGGTGGCGGCGGTGGATCGGAACTCTTTCTAGAAAACTATCGAAACCCCCCTCGATTTTTAGGTCGAAAGTCAACTTATAGGCGCAGAGGGAGGCCGAGGGGGTGCCTGGGGTGGCTGCACCCCCCAGGCGCGGCCAGTGGTGGGCCTGCGCCTGGCATGGGTGTGGCCCCCCTAGGCTCCTTCTCTGTCTCGTCTTCTGGCTCCATGGATGTTCTGGTGAAATATAATTTTTGGCATATTTTCCAGGATTTTTCCTGATAGTTCATTTTCTGCACAAAAACAAGACACCAAGGTAATTCTCCTAAAAACAGCGTTAGTCCGTGTTAGTTATATCCAAATCACACAAGTTTAGAGAAGAAACAATAGCAAAGTGTTCGAGAAAGTAGATACATTTTGGACGTATCATCTAGTATTGCATTGTTATGCCTTGCTCAGTCATGTCAATTGCCCCGCTATAATTTGTTTACCCAACATGTTATGTTGTTTATCTTAAGGAGAACACCTCTAGTGAATCATGGACCCCGGTACAATCTTTACCATTGATACATCTTCCACTGTTACTGTTTACTTTCTACAAGGCACCATTACTTTCCACACCATACGGTTAATCGTTTGTTTTTAGCAAACCGGTGAGATTGACAACCTCGTTGTTTGTTAGGGCAAGGTCTTGAGTTGGTGTTGTGCAGGTTTCCAAGTTGCTAGCAACACCTTTGAGTCGTTTCCTTCCTCCTACTACTTCGATAACCTTGGTTTCTTACTGGGGGAAAAACTTGTTGCTGTACTCATCATACCTTCCTCTTGGGGTTTCCCAACGAAGCTCTACAGTGATCTGAGCCACATCAGGGACCGGCGGGATGGGCACTCCACTGGCGCTGAGGACCTATTGGTGAGGGAACCGAATGTCTGGCGCCGGGTAGCCCGTACCTCGTGGACACGTAGAGAGCGTCGCCCGGAGCCGTTCGCGGCGGCGCCATCTCCGGGAAACCTCTCCCTGGTCGACAAGGAGGATTTTTGGGAAAGATGGGAGTGGAGGCTGCGTGGATGATGTGCGTCAAAGGAGCTGGGAAGAAGGGTTTTTATTGGCCAGGCGAGGGAGACAACCACTGAATGCGCGGGGCGCGACAGGTAAGGTCGGTGACGGACGGGACGCATTGGCTGTTCGTCTGCAAAAGGCTGATCGGTGGGCAACATCTCCATTACTAGGGCGCGGCAGGCGAGCAGGAAGACAGACCAAGCACGAACCAAACGTGTCGGTCGTTGACGCTGACAGGGGTGACCCGCGATGACTAGCCGTTTCACACGCCATCTTCTCTACTCCTTCCTGCCAAAGACGTGACATCCGGCGCCACCGCTTGCTCCCGTGTGTTGGATTCGGCCTGGGGGCACCGGGTAACAAAATGGGCCATGCCGGCGCCAAATAAAATTTGGGTGGGGTGGGTGGGCTGGGCGTCAATTTGGCCATCGGTGCCCCCGATAGCCCTTTAAGGGGGCTTTAGGGCCCCCGAGTGGAGATACTCCTATATAAACCAGCTGAGGGCTCCTGGGTTTTAGGGAGTTATTTTTTTCAACAAAACGGGCAATTTTCCTAATTTTATTTAAAAAAGAAGGACATAATTGACCAGTTCATTACGGAGAACAGGCCAAAAACCGATACAAATGCACCAATGTCGTCATGGAACATGACCACATTGGGCACAACCACCATCGGCTGACCTGGCCACCCACACGGATATTGGAGATATGCCCAAGAGGCAATAATAAAATTGGTTATTATTATATCTTTATGTTTATGATGAATGTTTGCATAACATGCTATAATTGTATTATCCGGAAACATTAATACTTGTGTGTTTTGTAAACATAAAAGAGTCCCTAGTATGCCTCTTGTTAAACTAGCTTGTTGATTAATAGATGATCATGTTTCCTGATTATGGACATTAGATGTTATTAATAACAAGATCATGTCATTAGGAGAATGATCTGATGGACACACTCCTACAGTTAGCATAGCAGAAGATCAAGTTGTAGGGTTTGCAACATAGAAAATAAAAAATTCCTACGATGGGAACAACTATGTACCAAGATCTATCTACTAGATACAAGCAACAGGTGGATATACATCCATAGAATACATACCATCAAAGACCGAATAGCGTTAACGAGGTTGTACTCGTGGATGATGTAGACGAACGCTTGCCGATCTCAAGATCGTGATGAAGTCCATCTGGTCCAGTCGGTCCAGCACCATCAAGTCCAGCACTGCAAAGCAGTGGTGCATCCGTGATCACACACACATCCGGGTACCCCGACAACCTCCACGCCCTCGCTCCAGCGAAGCAGCGGAAGCAACAAATCCTTCCAGAAAAAGCCACCAGGAACATGTATCTCGCTGATCCGAGACCATGGGAAAATTCTAAAGGGGGAGAGAGATCCTTCGCGAGGAGGTGTGTTGTGAGAGGAGGAGAGGGGGCCTTTTAAAGGGAGAGGGGGCAACCCAAGGGGCATAGCGCCCAGCCATGGTGGCTGCCCCCACCTCTTCCACAGTCATGTGGGTGGAGCTCCCACTCAAAATGAAAAGCCTCCACTCCCATAAAAGTGCCTTCACTCAAAAATCCACTCACATGCATTAAATTTCCACCAAATTTAATGCAAGCTCTCATTTAAATAAAACTCTTTTATTTATTTATTCAGAATTTTGTTAATTACTATAATTAACAAACATTCACATAAAACCCTTTACAACATTTCAATTTCACATGCAGAACCAGTTTCAGCAATTTCAACCGAAACAGTTCCAGTGTCTAGTGAAATAAATTCCTGCGCTTTCCTTTTTCTTTCTCTGGCATATTATTTGCTCCAAATGGTGTCGGTATCCCTTAAGTGTGTCACCCTATGGTTCGTGAATAATGCAGACATGATCAAGAATCCTCTCCGATCAATAATCAGCAGCGGGACCTGGAGATCTGTATTGACTCCCACACATTCAACGATGACTTCTGTGATCGTGTGAACCATATACGTATGTAACTCAATCCCTTTGTCTCGCGATATATTACATGTACGATATTTGATCATCGGTATCCCCTTACCTAGTTTTATCTCGTTACCGACATGTATTCGTTTCTTGTTCCCGTGATATAACATTCTAGTGATCAAATCACTTGCTTGCAAGCTAACTAATGTGATATCACCGAGAGGGACCAGAGTATATCGGAAAAATTCCACCCTTGATCCATGAGCCTCAACATAATACCTTCTTAGCACTGAACCCATCTTTATAATCACCATGTTACGGTGTGACGTTTGATGTTATCAAGATACTCTTCTGGTGTTAGTGATTGACATGATCTCATGGTCTAAGGACTAAGATTACTTTGTATGATGTTATAGCAATATAAACACAATGACCTTGATCGTAATGCTATACTTAGGATGAATGTTCATCGCATCATTCCAACAATGTTGTGACCTCGTTATTAACAACATCCAATGTCCATGATCAGGAAACCTTTGATCATCTTGTTAATCAACGAGCTAGTTTATAAGAGAGGCATAACTAGGAACTTCCTTTTGTTTATTAAACACACATGTATTAATGTTTCCGTATTAATACAATTATAGAATGCAAAATAAACATTTATCATAAATAAGGAATACGATAATAACCACTTTATTATTGCCTCTCGGGCATATTCCCTTCAGTCTCCCACTTGCACTAGAGACAATAATCTAGTTTAGAAACTTGGCGTATTGAACACCTATGGCTTTCTGGTGTTCCATATACGCGATTGCAAGTAGTTAACATAATCTACGGATCTGATGCATTCAGGTTCGTGTGTATTTGCATGTCTTTGCGTTTCCACGCATCACTCATTTCCTAATGAGATGGGATTGTATATATTTGGTCTTTTGGTGAGACCTTTAGTTCCTTGGGGTTAAATCATGTCGATACTATTGTCGTACAATATATCTTTAGTGTTAGCTCATTGCGAACCACACCTTAGTTTGATAACAAACTACTTGACACAAGTGCCCTCCGTTGCTGCTACTATAGCAGTGATATACTTAGCCTTTTGTTGTTGTATCCGTCACAATGTCTTAACTTTGGAATTTATCCAAATCCATCATGGAATCTCCTTTCCATTACATTGTGCCACCCATATTTTAAATTGATATAAACTTAATTTGTATCTTATGACAAAACTAGTATCATTTTTCAATGAACTATTTGTCTCTTATACAAATATAATATATTCTTAAATCTTCCAAAAGATTATAAGAATATTCTTACTATCATACAATGATCATTTTATGATTCACTCTGGTATATGCTCATAACACTTAGAGCATAGGACATATTTGGATGTGTACATATCATGGTATGATTGATCAAAACATTCTTGTGATTTCACTCATCAAGTGTCAAAGCACTTGAATCTTGTTTCACTTATCAAGTGTCGATACACTTGAATATTGATTCAATTCTTTTCCCATGCGTTGAGATCCTTTTCTCGTCGTTTCTATATTGAACCCCTTCAATATCTCATATATGTACGTTTGGCATGACCATATTAGCGTCATTGTATATACATGTAGACATTCATGCTAAATATTCAGGTTTTTCCTAAGTCTTTCATTGAAATGAAATTCTTAACCTTTGTCAGTAAAAGATACATCATTTCCAATCAACAATATGTCCTCCACATAATGTATTAGAAATATGTCTCAGCGCTCCCACTTAATTTCTTTCAAATGCAAGCTTCTTCATCGTCTTCAGATGAAAACTCCTTTAACAGTTTCATCATAGTGAAGGTTCCAACTTCGCGATGCTTACTTCAACCATTGAAGTTTGCATGCCCTTTTAGCATCCTCTGAATTTAACAAAACCCTTTGGACCGTGTCTTGTACATGTCCTAGGTAACCATTCTATTAGAATAACTTTGTTTTGTTTATTCAACTACCATATACCAAAATTATATGTAGTGGTTGCTACATTAATCCGTCTAGACTAAATATCACTATGAAAGTCAAATCTTGTCATAGTCAATTGCTTGAACATTGTCGTAAAAACTTTACCGACATGTCAACTATTTCATAGATGTAAAAACTCCATGTCTGTTTCTTTATAGATCCAAATATGACCGATAGGTTTTTACACCTTCCCGAAGGGTCTTCCAAGTTCAAAAAACTTGATTTCTCATGTATGAAACTATCACGGATTTTATGGCTTTAAGCCATTTGACAGAGTCAGGGACTATCATCGCTTCTTTACATGTAGTCGGTTCATCATTGTCAAACAACATTGATTTACTCTCAAATCTTAGCATTTGATTGTTTATCCGACCTACTTGGTTCAATAGTAACTTAGACTTCCGTGACCGCAACCTTTGAGGCACATGACCATGAGCATTGTGGCTGCCTCCGGAACGTTTTCTGGTGTTGTGCAACTCAGCACATATAGCTAAGGTTCGTTAACCTTATCAAAGTTCTATTGTCCTCCCACTTAAATTTTTGTGAAAAAATTCTTTTTCAAGAAACTTCACGTTTCAAGCGACAAACCCTTTTGTCCTCGATATTATGGAGGAATACCCAATGGTTATTCGAAACAACCTACAAATACATGCTCATCCGACTTTGGTTGTAAACATCTTACTTATTCTTAGCATACCAAAATTTAAGAAAAGACAACTTGGGTTTTACCCCAAACCATAACTTACATGGTGTCATTTCAACGGATCAAGATGGAGCTCTTTTCAGTGTAAAAGCGGTAGTATCTAAAGCTTTAGTCTTTTAAAACATAATGGCAGTTTTATAAATAGCACCTTTGATCCAACCATGTCAAACAAGGTTTCATTGCAAATCTCAAACACTGCATATTCCTATGGTGTTTCGGGAGATGTAAATCTAGGTGTTTCGCTAAACTTGCAACTCAAATAAATCCCTTATGATAAAATCATAAATCTTTTATTTTCTTGTTACAATGATTTTCCACTTCATCTTGAAAATCTTTGAACGTTTTCAAATATTTCATACTTCTTTCTCATTAAGTGAATATTCACTCAAATTTCTGGAAAAAGCATATGAAGTTGAAATCCATCGCTTACAACTATACATAATGGACTACCTACATCGATATGTATAAATTCCAATATTTTAATCGATAGTTATTCTTTGTCCTTTGAACAAAGTTTTAATTATCCCTAGGAAAGTCTCACAAGCGTCATTTGATCAAATCAAAGACTCCAAAAATCCATGAAAATGGAGTTTCTTCATGTTTTCTTTCCAATATAATTTAAACAGCGATGTCAGTTCGTAAGTGATCTTCCAATCATTTGTCTTGCAACATTTTAGCATTAGTTTTATGGATGTCATTTCTCCAACTAGATTTGTAAATCATCCATCTTATATGGAATACGGTAATTATTTGAACAATCTTTGTTCTCATAATACCTGATTTAAATAACTATTATTAAAACAAATATTGAAGGCAAGCTTTGATGTCAATGAGAAATACAAACAACGGTTTGTTTGTTTTCGATGAACATCATCACATATTCTCTTGCTAGTTACTTAGGCCATTGTGGTTCATGAATTGCATAATTCTGTATGAAATTTCATACCAACTAATTCGTTATTCGATAACCAAGAACCACATTGTTTAACAAGCAAAGAATACAACCATAACATGTATATCATCTATACCTAAACTGGATGTTTCCAATCTTTTATTTTCTGCCAAATATATTTTATAGATTCTCTTTCAGCATTTCCTTTCCTTTTAAAAGAATCTATCAACATCAATAGTGGCACCATAAACATGACACATAGTCCACAACATGTATATTAAAACACTAATACCTTTTGTAAGATCCCTCCTTTGTAAAGGAAAAGGATCCCTGTGATTGCAATGCTAGTCCCTGGATCATTGCTAGCATCCACAGTTTAAGATGAAGTACACAGATACAAAGGTCATTTATTACATTCATTCCAGAGATAAAACATAGTCTTTTACAACTCAAGGCCACAGGCCTAATACAAGAGTTTGGAATAAGTAAATAAACATAAGTTTTCATCTTCATGTGCCACAGGCAAGCATGTTGAGTGTAGACTCATGACACCTAATCATCATCGGAGTAACCTGCAACATCACAAGTTACAGCCACAGTGGGTCAATACTTTGGAATAGTATTGGCAAGTGATACCTTAGTAAATTTATAGTGGACTATATTACTATATGCATTTTGGCTAAGTGTAGCTTGGCTTGCTTTGCTCAAAATAGGTTTTTCCTATTAGTTGAAATCACTAAGTTTTTCTTTGTCAAAACTTTTCCCAAGAAACCACCAATAGACATTGGGGTCCTTCACCCTTGTTCACCCACAAGTTTTTACTTAGAAGTTGGAGTGATGAGATTCTTGATAGCTTCCATGTCTTGATGCTCAAGTTGTCCATTGCCATGGACTTGGCTAAGTACTTAGATTTTCCATCTGCAGAGGTTGTGCACTTTCCCCACCAGACTTGGTTTCCCAAGACAGGACCTTTCAGAAGCCTTTCCTTAGACCAAATGGATGCGCTCCAACCTATCATTCCCACTACCACCAACTGTCCAAATGGCTAAGTTCTAGCAACTTATGTGATCCAGGCAGAGCCCATATTGCCAAGTGGCTGCACTATAAGCTTCTCAACACTTGGCCTCTAAAATCCCTTTGTGCCTGGGTGGCATACCACAAGTGAGATACACAAGGTAAACCATGTCCATGGGCCTTGTGTAACCACTCAACCAAAATCCACCATTCAAGTCCCATTCCACCCAGGAGATTCATTGACTTAGTTGTTTTATTAAGAAAAACATAAGTACAAAGACTTAGAAATATTTTCATCATAGCATGTATATACTTTACCAACCCTTGTTTGCTACTAGCTAGACTAAGCATGGCATAGTAACTTAACTTAGGAAATTTCCTAGCAATTCTACAACTACTTAGGATTTCCCAACATAGTATTTGGCAAAATAGTAACATGCAAGACTTAGCAAAATATCTCTAATGCTTGTACAAAATATAGGGATGGAAATATTCATGAAGTACCACTTGCCTTGGTAATGGGGAGAGTAGCACTCTTCACAATCACAATCACTAGCACCAAAATCTACACAAAGATTATAACCACAATCACATACAAGTCATATACAAACAAAAATATGTATGCATGCATGCAAGAATGCTAAGTGATGATTTTTAAAACTCCACCAAGCAAGTGCATAGTACTGAACCATAGACAAGTCAAAAACTTGCCAATCCAAGTGTATTTTGCCCTAAAACAAATTCCTAAACAATTCCTATACTCAAGATAGCCTTAAACAAGTTTCTGCAAATAAAGTCATTTTAACAGAAACTTTTCACTAAACACATTGCATGAACAGAGAGGCCTTGTCTCCCTGATTCCAACGGTATGAAATTTGTAAAAATATAACGTGGGAATCAAAAGTTATAGCCTAATCAAATTTGAATCCAAATCTGTTTTAAATTCTGTTTTAAACTCTAACCCTAGCCACGCGTCTTAATTCTATTGGTTGATACCGTTTCGCTCAGGATCACCCTCCCGCGCCGTCGGATCTATTTAAAACACACGGCTCAGATCTACCCATAACGATTCGTTAAGTGATCTAATCCTATACGCTGGATCCAGATCTGACGGCTCTGGATCAAACGACCCAAGTGGGGCGGCGCTGGCGGCGGCGAGCTCTGTCTGCGGCGGCGCGGCGCTACAGGTCGCCGGGAGAGGCAGGAGGATGCTTACCAGGTTCGTAGAGTCGAGGAGAAGCTCAACTTGGCAGCGGCTTGACGAGGGGCGCACGGGTACGGTCGCTGGGGCTCGTCGGAGTTGCGGGCGGCGTCTATCACTTGCTGTCGAGGCTTCGTGTCGTCCTAGCACAAGGCAGAGGATTTAGAAGATGCGCAGGTGACTAGCGAACAAGTTGGTATCGAAGGGAAGGCAAGGGGCGCTCAGTTCTTACCGCTATTGCTCGTCGGAGTCGAGCGGCGGCGCTGGTGGTTGCGGGCGTGAACGGAAACGATGACCTGGGTCACGAGAAAGCAAACCAGAGGCGTTAGCAGATGCACAAGATCATGATGGTTGCAGTGGTTTGAACGAGAGGCAACGGGGCAGTCTGAGCTTACCGTGATTCGTCGCCGGAGCGCGTCTGTCTGCGGCGGCGCAAGTGCGAATGTGGGCAGCCTGGTGGCGATGTGGAGGCGCTGAGTGAGGGAAATGACCGCGGGGCAGAGGGGGTTATGTAGGCGAGAGGGGAGCGGTGATTAAGCGCGGAATCAAGGGCATTTAAGCGAGGAATCAATCGCGGCAGTGATGGGCGGAGGAAACGGCCGGCGACGTGGTCGGGCGCGATTTGGGGAAGACGAGGGTGAGCTATCGAGGTCCACCAGTCAGCGAGTGAGACGGAGAGGGGGTGGGGTCTGGATGTCAGCGACCGCGTGGGTGCGTCGGCGTGTGCGAGAGAAGGAGAGGTGGCCCGGGTGGGCTAGCTGGGCCGTGTCTGATGCTGGGCCAAAATCCTGGTGCCGGCCCTTTTCTAATTCTCTTCTCTTTTTCTTTTTCCAATTTGATTTTTCAGGAATGGTTTTCAAATGAATCCAAACTCCATTTGAATTCAAATCTATTTGGGATTTTTGCAGTGTGCAACAGTCTCAAATCTAGGCATAAAACCATGGGGTCACTTTGAAAAGGCTTGGTCATTTTTTGGAGAGACAAAATAACAGGGACTTTGCACTTGTTTTGCAAATGTTTGAAAAATGGTTTTTGAAACCATCTCCATTTGTAAAGTTTGGTTCAATTTCCACACTCAATCCATTCAACAATGGAGACAAACAATCTAGGTTTAAAACATTCAAACTCTCAAATGGGGATGGCCATTTGGTTTAAGTTTGCTCACATAAAATGATAGCACTATGTGCTTCTGTTTTTCTGAAATGAGTTTGAAATTGATCTCAATTCTATATGCATGCATGAATGATATGCAATCTTTGAAATCATGAATTTAGGGATGTTACAAATCTAACCCCCTTAAGGTGAATCTCGCCCTCGAGATTCGGATTGGCTAGCAAATAGGTGAGGGTGGTCTTTCCGAAGATCATCTTCTCTTTCCCAAGTTGCTTCCTCTTCGGAATGATGATTCCACTGTACTTTGCAAAACTTGATAGTCTTTGTCCTTGTGACTCTTTCTGCAGTCTCAAGAATCTTGATAGGTTTCTCTTCATAAGTGAGATCACTTTCTAGTTGAACCTCCTCCAAAGGTATAGTATCCTTCAAAGAAGTTTCTTCCATTTCTGGGTGACATTTCTTAAGCTGACTCACATGAAACACATTATGGACAGCTGATAGAGATTCTGGCAGTTCAATTTCATAGGCAACTTCTCCTTTGCGACTCAAAATCTTGAATGGCCCAACATATCTTGGTGCCAATTTTCCTTTGACTCCGAATCTTTTCACTCCACGAAGTGGTGACACTCTAAGATAGGCTCTATCACCCACTTCGTAGGTGACTTCTCTACGTTTAGGATCCGCGTAGCTTTTCTGTCGGGACTGTGCTATCTTCAACCTGTCCTTAACCAATTTGACCTTCTCTTTGGCTTCTTTGATAAGATCTGGTCCGAATAAACTTCTTTCTCCCACACCATTCCATAACAATGGAGTGGTACACCTTCTTCCGTAGAGAAACTCAAACGGTGCCATCTCAATGCTGGCTTGATAGCTATTGTTATAAGAAAATTCTGCGTAAGGCAGACTTTCATCCCAACTGGCTCCATAGTCTAAGGCGCATGCTCTCAACATGTCTTCAAGGATTTGATTAGTTCTTTCTATTTGTCCATCTGTTTGAGGATGAAAAGCAGTGCTGAATTCCAACCTCGTTCCTAATGACTCATGTAGCTGTTTCCAAAAATGGGAAGTGAATTGAGTCCCCCTATCTGACACAATACTCTTGGGCACACCATGTAGACATACAATTCTACTCATGTAGATTTTGGCTAACTTGGCACTTGTATAAGTTGTCTTCACGGGTATGAAATGAGCCACTTTAGTTAGGCGATCCACTACTACCCATATGGAATCATATCCTGATCTGGTCCTTGGTAATCCGGTAATGAAATCCATACCAATCTTGTCCCACTTCCAATCAGGAATAGGTAGTGGTTGAAGCAAACCTGCTGGTTTCTGATGCTCCGCTTTTACTCTACTACACACATCACACAAAGCAATATGTTCGGCGATGTCCCTCTTGAGATTGTTCCACCAAAATATTTCTTTCATGTCCATGTACATTTTGGTGTTACCCGGGTGAATAGAATACGGAGAGTTGTGTGCTTCCTGCAAAATCAGTTTCCGCAACTCCGGATCTTGTGAAACACAGAAACGTTTCCCATGCCATAAAGTACCTTATTCGTCTTCATGGAAACCTTTAGCTTTCCCTTGGCCAATCTTTTCCTTAATCTCTTCAATTTCCTTATCAGTCTTCTGAGCTTCTTTGATTTTGTCCAACAAAGTGGGTTGAACATCCAAAGACATGAGATGTCCTTCAGGCACAATCTCCAATCTGAGTTCTCTGAATTGGGTACACAAATCATCTAGTAATTCTCACAAATACCTTACGACTTAGAGCATCTGCTACAACATTTGCTTTACCGGGGTGGTATTGCAAACTTAAGTCATAGTCTTTGATAAGTTCTAGCCATCTTCTTTGTCTCATATTAATTTCCTTCTGGGTGAAGATATACTTCAAACTTTTGTGATCTATGAACACTTCACAACGCTTTCCCAAGAGGTAGTGTCTCCATGTTTTAAGTGCATGGACGACAGAGGCTAACTCTAAGTCATGAGTTGGATAGTTCACTTCATGAGTTTTGAGTTGTCTCGAGGCATAGGCTACAACTTTACCATCTTGCATAAGTACTGCGCCCAAACCTTGATGAGATGCATCACAATATACTTGGAAATCCTTTTCCAAATCTGGTAGACACAAGACTGGTGCTGTCACAAGTCTCTTCTTCAATTCCTGAAAGCTAACTTCACAACCTTCAGACCAAGCAAACTTCTTGTCTTTCTTTAATAATTCAGTCATAGGCTTAGCTACCTTAGAGAAATTCTCAATGAACCTTCTGTAGTAACCTGCTAAGCCAAGGAAACTACGAACTTCTTTCACGTACTTGGGAGATTCCCATTCTGTCACAGCTGAAACTTTAGCAGGATCAACTGCTACACCATCCTTTGTCATAACATGACCAAGAAAACCAACTTCCTCTAACCAGAACTCACACTTGCTGAATTTGGCATACAGTTTATGCTCTCTTAATTTCTCAAGTATTAAACGCAAGTGTCCTTCATGTTCTTCCTTGCTCTTGGAGTAGACTAAGATGTCATCGATGAAAACGACAACAAACTTGTCAAGTAATTCCATGAACACTTTGTTCATCATATTCATGAAGTATGCTGGAGCATTTGTCAGGCCAAAAGGCATTACGGTATACTCATACAATCCATACCTTGTGGTGAATGCTGTTTTAGGTATGTCTTGTTCTCTTATCTTGAGTTGAAAATAGCCTGACCTTAGATCAATCTTTGAGAACACGCATGCTCCTTCAAGCTGATCAAACAAGTCATTGATTCTAGGCAAAGGATATTTGTTCTTGATAGTTACCTCGTTAAGTGAACGGTAATCTATGCATAACCTTTGACTTCTGTCTTTCTTCTCCACAAACAAGACTGGGGCTCCCCAAGACGAAGAACTGGGTTGAATAAATCCTTTCTTCAACTGTTCTTCTAGTTGCTTCTTGAGCTCTTTCAGTTCATCAACAGACATTTTATATGGTCTCTTTGCTATTGGTCCGGAACCCGGTACCAAATCTATCAGAAATTCCACGTCTCTATCAGGTGGCATTCCCGGCAGTTCTTCCGGAAACACATCCGGATACTCACTCACAATTGACACACTACCCATGCTAACCCCCTTAAGAGAATTTAGCTTACTTCCTTTGGATTCTAAGTTGGACTTGAATTTAATTCTTTTTCTTTCCGGGGTTGTGAGTGCAACAGTACGATTAGCACAATCTAGTACTCCTTCATACTTAGCCATCCAATCCATTCCCAATATTACGTCCAGTCCTTGGGAATCTAGGATTATCAGACTCACTGGAAACTTATGTTTTCCAAACTCTATTACTAGATCCCGGCATCCAAGACTTACTATCATTTCTCCACCTGGAGAACTAACTTTTATTGGACACCCAATGTTTTCAGTTGGAAACCCATTTCTATCAACAAATTCTTTTGATATGAATGAATGTGATGCTCCAGTATCAAAAAGAACAAATGATGGAATAGAATTGAGTCTGAACTTACCAGCAACAGCGTCAGGCTCTTCATAGACCTCCTCCACACTGATGTGGTTTACCTGACCTTTCTGGATAGGATTGGGCTTGACAGGTCCTTCAACTTTCTTTTCGGGGCACTCATTTACATAGTGTCCCATCTTCTTGCATTTGAAGCATTCAACCTGACTGATGTGTCTCTTAGCAGGCTGACTTCCACTTCCACTACCATTACCACTGTGGTGGTTCTTATGCCCACTCTTGTGGTTCTTGTACTTGTCTTTGTCATGACTGCGATGATGCTTGTTGTCATGACGGTTGTGGTTGTGGTGCTTGTTGAATTTCCCATGCTTGTGGGATCCTGAGCTTCCACTGTCATCATAATGAGATCGTTTGTGAGACGATCCCGAGCTGTGCTTGTCGGAGTGCTTTCTCTTTCTACTCTCGACTTGCTTCATCTTATTCTCCAATATTGCAGCTTTGTCACAGAGCGACTGATAAGTGGGAACATATGCCACAGCCAGTTGTAGATTCAGCTCATCATTCAAGCCTTCCAGAAATTTTTCCTTTCTATTGGCATCTGTGTCAACCTCATCCGGTGCATAACGTTCCAGATTGTTGAACTCCTCAATGTACTCAGCCACGCTGCGGTGACGCTGCTTCAGATTGTGGAACTCTTTCTTTTTCAGGCTCATTATTCCTGATGAGATATGAGCAGTGCGAAAGCCATCCTCAAAGATAGCCCAAGTCACCTCATCTATAGGAGTGGTGATCTGAAAGTTGTCCCACCAAGTGGCGGCTGGCCCTTCCAGCAGATGTGGTGCAAATCTGACTTTTTCAGCATCCGTGCAGCCCACGGTTACTAAGTCCTTGTTTACAGAACGTAGCCAATCATTGGCCACTATGGGGTCAATCGTCCCTAAGAACTTAGCTGGCCTCAATCTCAAGAATCTGGTGAGCATATCAAAGCCCGGAGGGTTGTTGTTGTTATTGTTGTTATTGTTGTTGTTATTGGGGTTATTGTTGTTGTTGTTGTTTTGGTTCTGAATGAATGTTGTCATCATCTGCATCAGCTCTGTTTGAGCAGTCATCATTTGTTGCATTTCTGGTGTGATGTTGTTGTTGTTGTTGGGGTTGGGGTTTGCGTGACGGGGAGGCATCTGTGGTTTGTTCAAATAGAGATAAGAATGAGATACCCATAGATGTTTTCATGCACATTACATCACATAAGCAAACACATAGCATGCAACACAAGATAAAAGTTCAACAACAAGATAACAAGTTCACAAAGTAAAACACACAAGTAGCAAGCCATCCACATGTCGGATGGTCCAATAACAAGTTCTCAAATAGCAAGTACGATAATAAAAGATAAACGAGTAGTCAAATATACTCATCAACATCAATTTCCTCCTCGACAAAGGTAAGACCTGCGTTCTCCATCGCGGTCTTGTTCTCCTCAATGGTAGTGGTCAAGGACTCAATCTTGGCCTTGAGAGCCCTCTTCTGGGAACGAAGCCTCTCTATCACCGTCTGCTGCTGCTCTAGCTCGAAGTCCTTGGACTGCAGTTCTTCAGTCATGTCTCGGATCTTCTTGTTCCTATCCTGGACACGTTTCTCCTGACTCTTGAACTTCCTGTCCTGGGTCTCGAACTTCGCCTCCATTTCCTTGACTATCTCGTCCTGCTGCGCGAAGAGCTTGTCCTTCTCGCGAAGCTGCACCTGGAGCTCGTCATTACTGAGCATGACATTGGTCATGTCCGTGTCCACGTGCCTAATGAGAGACTCTAAGTCCTAGAGATACAGATGTATCGGCTCTGCTGTGTCCCTCGAGTCGTCCTCGAAGTCGATGGACTCTCCATCCTCATCACGTCTTCCGAAGACGTGGAAGTGGGTGCCTCTAACCTGTCGGGAGTGTCGTCCTAGCAGACGTCCTATCAGGTCCTGCATAACTACCTCCATGCCTCCCTCCCTGTCATCGTGCATAAGCTTGAAGATGATGGCCTCCGTAGTAGGCTTTGTCTGGCGTCCGGGCTGGTTCACCTTGAAGCCCCAGAGGTCCTTCCTCTCGAACTTGGTGAGTGGATGCACCATGATGGTGGGAAGAGGGAGATTGAGCAAAGTGGTAAGCTCAACGATACGAGGACCAAAGCGGGTAACCTGGAACTCCTCAACAATGCTGATGGTAATAGGCATCTATTTATAAGATAGAAAAGTTAGAACAACACAATTCAAGATAAACAAAAGTCATAACACACATACATATCCTTGGAAAGCAAAATCACACAAGTCATGCATACATGAATCCATTACATCAACCAAGGTACAATCTTATTTTAAGGTAACAATTTGGAAAATAAGGTGATAGGTGGTGGTCCAACTAACGAAGTACGTTTACAATCCTATCTCACTGGATCTGTTGGCTAACACAATGTTCCTAGAAGCAATCAGCTTATCTTGCTCACATGATCCCATCACTAAGTCTATAATATCTCCTCTTAGGGTTTGGTTGGTAGCTTCCAACTCTTGGGTAAGTTCCTTCTCTTTCATCAAGTCTTTTTGGAGGTTGAGCATTCTGCACTTGACTCTAGCACTAAGTTCTTTGATAGTCCTCCAAGCTGCTTCTCTTGCTGACTCAAAGAATGTGGTGTGCACCACAGTGTTGGTGTACATGCAGAATCCTTTTTCTTTGTGGTTGTCTTCCTTGTTTTTGTACAAGTGAAGTTGCACCCACCAGTACCCATCTCCAGGACGTCGCGTTCCCAAGACACGGACGGCTTCTTCGTCGTTGAGGCTGCAGCTGGAGCCTCTAGGATATCTTCGGCAGGAGCCTCCTTGCGAGGCGAAGCTGTTGCAGCCGGAGCCTCCCCCAGCCCAGAGACTGGGGCGAATGGCGGAGGTATTGAAGCCAGCGGCACTTCCATGGACGCCGCGTCCAGCACGGCTGTCACTGGTGGCGCGTCGTCGCCGGCCGGGCTGGGAGCGTCAGAGCTGCTCGCCGAGTGCGGCGGCGAGGCCGGCCTCGATGGCTTCGTCTTCTTCTTCGGGGGGGCCCTTGCCTCCCTTTATTTCTTCTTCTTCTTCGACGGAGTGGTTTGACGGCGCGAGGTGGTTTCTGGGAGCTCGTCGTATCGTCATGACGCTCGAGGCTTCTGCTTGCCTCGATCTCGCGCTATTGTTGTCCGCGGGTCTTTCGGACCAGCGGGGCGACCTCCTCCTCGGACTCGTCGTCGTCCTCGTCGCCCTTAGAGGGCAGCGACTCGCCTACGTCCTGGGCGGACGAGCTCGAGTTCTCGTCGTCCGAAGGTGGAAGCCACCCTTCCACCACTTGGAATAGCTGCGATGAATACAAAGTAAAATCAGAATTACCGCGACTGCATAAACTGCGACTGCGAGCAAGGTAAAGTGGTTACCATTGGAGCTGGACGCTTTGCGGTATAAGGGGCGACCCCAGCCTGTGCATCCAGGTACACCGCCTGGGTAATCTTCTTCATGGCTGGGAGATGGTCCTCCAGCTTCCACTCGTCGAGGCAGGCCTTCGTCGAGTCTCCCCGGCCCGTGTACTGGTACATGTAGTGGTCGCGCTGGGCGAGCGGGACGAGCCGCCGCCCGAGCCAGCAGTTGTACAGGTTTATCGTCTGGAGGCCCTTCTTTTTCAGACCGCGGATAGTCTGGAGCATCTTGTCGATGACCATCCGCTGATCGTTGGGGAGCTTGCCGACTTGGAGATGGCGCGGCTCGGACCGATTGGCGGAATACCATGGGATCGCCACCTCGTCCTCCGGGCTCGCCTCGGCCACGTAGAACCATGACTTCTTCCAGTCGCTCGCTGCCTTGGCGGGCAGCATCAGATCGAAGAATGAAGCTTTGGACTTGAGCTGGAACGTCAGGCCGCCCGCGGCTAGCATTGGGCCGCCTGCTTCCTCGCGGCTGATCCGTCCGTGGAACAGATCTTGCCACAAGGGGAAGTAGGGCCGGCAGCCCAAGTAGCATTCGCAGAACGCCACGAAGATGGCGAGATGCTCGATGCTGTGGGGACCCAGATCTGAAGGCTGGATCCCGTAGTAGGCGCAGAAGCGCCGGAAGAACAGGGACGTAGGAAACCCTAGCCCCCGCTCGAGATGACTGGTGAAACAGATGTATTCCCTCTCTCGCGGGTTCGGGGTCGTCTCTTCGGTTGCGGGAATATGCCAACAGCCGGCTCGCAAGATCCCGGCCTCCTCGAAAGAGGCCAGTTGCGCCCTTGTGCACTTGGATCTACCCCACGGTTCGGTGGAAAGGGCCATGGCCGAGAGGTTTGTTGGGGGTCGAGGGATTTCGGGTCGGCTGGATCGCGATGCGAGGGAAGGAAAATATGTGCAATCAGAAGAAGTGGTGAGGAGGTGGCTCTCCGATCGCTTGCCATTCCCCTTATATAGGGGATGTTACCCGCCAAATCTGGGAACCGTTACCGCGCGATGATTACGCCAAAAGTTACCGTTGGATTACCCCAACGGCTAGTTTGACCACGCTTGACGGTCCAACTACGGCCACTCGGCTCGCCGACCAAATCACTATGATAGTGTTTCGCCGACTCGATTCGCCAAAGCTGCGACCTGGATCACTGGTTTCCTCCTTTATACGGGAGCCCGCCGATGATTCGACTGGATGCCTACTCTGAAGCCGTGTACTCCGACTGCCAGCAGCCACCTACGCCTAATCGCCGACGGCCTCGGGGACTACTGATGGGGATATGCCTACCGGGGTATACCCAGCAGGACGTTTCCGACTGGCCCAAGAACCGGCGAGTGGGCCTGTAGGACGGCGAATGGATTGAAGCCCAGCGAGGAATCAAGCGACTGGAAGCTGAAGGCCCAGGCGAGTAGATAGGCCCAGTCGGATTAGGTTAAACGACTACCGAAGCTTTAACTGAATCGGTTGAGATATGTAAACCCTAGGGGAGGTGAGCCTATATAAACCTCCTTATAGGGCGAGTAGAGATACGTTCCCTCATACACCCAAGCGACTCGCCGCCTAGCCGCCGAGCTCGCCCATTGTAACACCTCCATAATACAATCTAGCAGGAGTAGGTATTTACCCTCCGGGGGGCCGAACCTGGGTAAAACCCTGTGTCTTTGCCCTCATCTCGCACCGCAGATGGCTGGCCGCCCTTGCCCCTCGTTCTACTACTCGCTGCCGATTGCAGCATCTGCCGTGACTATTCCCACGACAGTGGCGCCCACCGTGGGGCCTGGCCGGTCCGGCCGGTGTTCTGCGGCGAGATCCAATCTGCCCATCAACGAGACGGTCGCCACCGGCCGCATGATAGCGATCGGCGAGATGCTCCAAATCTTGCCGAGCAGCTACGTCCCGGCGGCGCGACCCTTCACGCACAGCGTGATCCTGCCGATCGGCACGATCATCCTCTTCGTCGGTCTCACCGACGTCATCACCTCGGAGGATTCGGCTCGCATCCGCGAGTCGTCGCCACGCGATCGGCTCTCCGAGAGCCAGATCCGCACGATCCATCGCCTCGCCTCCGAGTACAACTCGGACCATAGCAACGTGGCCGAGAACTCAGCGGCCGCAGAAGACGCGGCCCTCACCGACGACGCCGACTCGGCAACCCCGACGTCACTCACCGGATCCATCACCGCGGCTTCATCCGCGGGCTCCATCGCCCAGGTCTCCAACGCGGGAGACTTCGAGGACCCCTCCATCCTCGGGATCTTCGAGTTCGACTCCGGGTCGGAGAACTCCGCTGACCTCCGCGACGGTACCGGTCGCCACACCGCGACCTACATGGCGACCGGCACCGATCCGCCGGAGGATCCGTTCTCCACCCCAATCCCTCCTAACGCCACGGCAACGGAGGTCGAGGAACTCCGCCTGAAACTGGCGGAGGCGATACGCAAGGAGCAAGCCGAGCGCGAAAATTTTCGCCTCGAGCAGGTGACGGTGCAGGAGCTATCACGCTACCACCAGCAGCGGATCAGGTCACGCCTGAACCCCACCGTTCAGGGGCGTGCCCTGAACTTCGACGACGAAAACGACCCGGCCCGCGTGGCCGAGCGTGCGATCTGCAAGAACGCGCCACCAGGAGGAAGCGCCCGACCCCCGCCAGGATCAACGACAATGGGCGCCCCACCTCCACCCAACCGCACCCCTCCCAGGGACCAGCCGCGGATAGTAGTCTCCTCACAGGAGCGATATGCAAACGGCCTCCCACTGTTCTCCACCCCGATGGACAACCTCGTGGCAGGCCGAGCAGCAGCCGACAGCATCACGGCCACCGACAACGGCGCCCTACAGATCCAATACGTCAAGGCCCTGCTCGCGAAGGCCGTCGAGCAGCAAAGAGCGGGCGCCGACTCGCAAGGACGAGTATACTCGCATTCCTCGGGAAGCAGAGCGGCCTCCAGCGGCCGCCCCGCGGCGGCAAACACCCTCAATTGCCCGCCACCAGAGCCACTGCAGCTCCAACACCGACCCGCGAACGCGGCACTCTCCACCAACGACCCCAGGCCGACAACCAACCTTGTCGCCGCCAACGGGCAACCCATCGACGCCCGCACCCACATCATCAACAACCAAAGTTGGCGCGCACGCCAGCCCGACGACCTGCGACATACCCTAACCAATCGCCGCGACGGCGAGCCCATGGGGTCGCTCAGTCGACTCGGACCCAAGTGCTTTGGACCAATGATCCGAGGCGAGAAGTACCCGCCAAACTTCAAGGCGCCGAAAGAGATAGAAAAGTACGACTCCTCGTACGACCCCGCCGTCTGGCTCGACACATACCTCATGGCGATGGGGATCGCAGGCCACACTGACCTGCTAGCCACCCGTTACCTCCCCCTGATGATGGAGGGGACGTGCAGGCAGTGGATCAACACCCTCCCCCAGGACAGTATCGACTCCTGGGAGGAGATGCGCGATGCCTTCGTCAGGCACTTCGAGTGCTCCTACACCCGCGCCACCACTATCGAGGACCTGGAGCGATGCGTCCAGGGACCCCGCGAGTCGACCCGCAACTGGGTCCAACGGTGGCAAGAACTTTGGTACAACGCGGCCGGCATCCACCCGGACACCGCGATGCATTGCTTCAAGACTTCGTGCCGCTACGAGCCCCTGGTTGCCAAGCTCAAGCGACACTACCGCACACTCGACAACATCCCCGACCTCCTCGAGATCGCCAAACGGTACGCCGAGGAAGATCCAAACCAGGAAACTGACGACGAGTCAGGAGGTCAACGCCGCACGAGCGGCAACGACGGCGGACGCCGATCCGACCTACGCTACAGCAGCACTCGCCTCACCGGCAAGCGCCGCAGTGACGGGCGAGTCGACTTCGTCGCCAACGCCGGGCACGCGCAACGCGAGCCCAAGAGCTTCCGCCGCGACGACGGCAACTACAAGGCCAAGCCAAGGTTCGACCCCGCGGCTCTCCTTAACCAACCATGTGAGTTTCATAGCAGGGAAGGGAAGCCTGCAATGCACACCATCGCCGACTGCCACACCCTCAGGGAAATCGAGAAGGCACGGCGAGCGCGGGAGGACCCCGACAACGACCCGCCAAACGGCGGAAAATTCGGCCAAGTAGCCGGCTCGCTCCACACCTTCACAGGCTTCAACACGAAGCGCGAGAAGAAGGTCATCGCCCGCGCTGTCGCCGTCAACGCGGTGGCCCAGGTGGACGTTCCCCAGTTCCTAAACTGGTCGGAGCAGCCCATCACCTGGAGCCGCCAAGACCACTCGCCACGCATCGAGTACCCAGGACGAGTCACCCTGGTGGTCAAGCCCAAGGTCGGCGACTACTGGCTCCCCAAGACACTGATGGACGGCGGCAGCTCCATCAACATCCTGTACCTCGACACCTTCAGGCGGCTGCGGCTCCCGCAGTCGATGATCGAGACGACCCACACCACATTCCACGGCATCGTCCCCGGTCGGAAGGCGTACCCGATCGGCAAGGTCACGCTGCCAGTCACCTTCGGCACACCGGCAAACTTCCGCACCGAGCGGATCGTCTTCGAGCTGGTGCCCTTCGACAGCCCCTACCATTGCGTCCTGGGGCGCCAGGCGTTCGCTAAATTCATGGCAGCGCCCCACTACGCGTATAACGCGATGAAGCTCCCCGGGCCGTGCGGCGTCATCACCATCCACGGCGACCCCGACATGGCCGCCGAGTGCGAGGCCAAAGGAGCCGAGCTCGCTGACGCCGTCATCACGGCGGAGACCAACCACGCCGATGAGCTCGCCAAGTACGCGAGCGGAGTCAACAACGACGACCCCACCATACTCAAGAAGCCCAACTCAGAGGGCGCAAATACCTCAACCTTTGAGGCCACGACGCACACCCGCACCATCGAGCTGGTCCCAGGCGACTCCAGCCAGACGGTGACGATCGGGACGGGCATGAGCCCAGCATAGGAAGGCGCGCTCATCGAGTTCCTCCGTGAGAACAGGGACATCTTCGCATGGAAACCCTCTGACATGCCCGGTGTCCCTAGGGAGCTCGCTGAGCACAAGCTAAACGCCGACCCCAAAGTGCGACCTGTCCAGCAGTCGCTGCGGCCCTTCAATGAAGAACGCCGTCGAGCAATCGCCGAGGAGGTGCAGCGTCTACTCGCTGCCGGCTTCATCCGGCCAATCAAGTACTCCAAGTGGCTGGCAAACCCAGTCCTGGTCGAGAAGAAGAACGGGACCTGGAGAATGTGTATCGACTACACAAACCTGAACAGCGCCAGCCCAAAAGAGCAGTTCGTCCTCCCGCGGATCGACCAGATAATCGATTCAACCGCGGGCTCGGAGTCGCTATGTTTCCTCGACGCCTACTCTGGGTACAACCAGATCAAAATGGCTGTCGAAGACGAGGAGAATACGGCGTTCATCACGCCATTCGGAGCCTTATGCTACACCGCCATGACCTTCGGCCTCAAGAACGCCGGGGCGACCTACCAGCGGTGCATGCAAGAATGCCTCGTGAGCCAAATTGGCCGCAACATCCATGTCTGCATCGACGACGTGGTCGTAAAATCCGCTCGCCAAGGCGACATACTCGCTGACCTGGCGGAAACATTCGCCAACCTGCGAAGATATGAGATAAAGCTCAACCCAGGCAAATGCACCTTCGGTGTACCTGCCGGACAACTACTGGGATACGTCGTCTCCAGACGAGGGATCGAGGCGAACCCCACGAAGATCGACACGATCGCCCGGCTCGGCAAACCCGAGTGCCTGCGCGACGTCCAGAAGCTGGCCGGGCGAGTAGCGGCTCTCAGTCGCTTCATCCCCCGCCTGGGCGAAAAGGCGATGCCCCTATACAGCCTGATGCGCAAGAACCCCACCTTCCAGTGGGACAAGGACGCAGACGACGCGCTCCGCGACCTCAAAAAGGTGCTACTCGCCGCACCATTACTCGCTGCCCCCGCCGACAAAGAACCCATGTTGGTTTACGTCGAGGCTTCCGAGCGCGTCGTCAGCGCCGTGATGGTCGTCGAGCGACCAGAGGAAGGAAAGGAGCGCCCAGTCCAGCGGCCGGTGTACTACATCAGCGAGGTCCTCACCGAGTCGCGCCAGCGGTACCCGCAGTACCAAAAGCTAGTATACGCGGTCTTCAGAGCTCAGCGGCGCCTGCCGCACTACTTCTAGGAGCACCCGATCACGGTCGTCTCCTCAGCACCACTGCAAGACATCATCCGCAACCGCGAGGCGACCGGGCGGGTCGCCAAGTGGGCCGTCGAGATCGGCGTCCACAACATCAAATACGAGCCACGAAAAGCGATCAAGTCGCAGGCACTGGCAGACTTCATCGCCGACTGGGAAGAGGCCCAGCAGCCAGAGAAGCTGTTGTACCTCCATTACTGGAGCCTGCACTTCGACGGCTCCAAGAACGCGGACGGTGCAGGCGCAGGGATAGTGCTAACTTCACCAAAGGGCGACAAGCTCCGCTACATCCTCTGCCTCGACTTCACACCTGTACCAACAACATGGCTGAGTACGAGGCCCTACTCCACGGCATGCGAGCCGCCAAGGAGATGAACGTCAATCGCCTCCGCTGCTACGGAGATTCCGACCTTGTCGCGGGGCAAGTCGCTGGCACCTGCGACGCCGTCTCCCCTACCATGGCGGCGTACCGCCAAGCAGTGGACAAGTTGGGCGGACACTTCACCGGCTACTCCGTCGAGTGGATCGACAGGCGGAAGAACGAGGAGGCCGACGCACTCTCTCGCATCGGGTCGGCTCGACTCGCACCACCCACCGGCGTTTTCCTCGACACGATCACCAAGCCATCAGTCTCTCCCCCGAGGGAGATCGACATCGGAGTCCCACTCCAACCAGAGGCAGCCTTGGTCGCACTCGTCCACGAGCCAGACGACTGGACCAAGCCCTACATCGCCTACCTGGAAGCCGGCACCCTGCCGGCAGACGAGACGGACGCTCGGATGATCGCTCGTCGATGCAAGTCCTACACCATCATCGACGGCGAGCTCCACAAGCGCAGCGTCACCGGAGTATTCCAACGCTGCGTCCAACCAGCTGAAGGACGCAAGATCCTCCACGACATTCACTCCGGTGACTGCGGCCACCACGCTGCCGCCCGCTCCCTGGTCGCCAAGGCTATGCGACATGGCTTTTACTGGCCCACCGCACACGCCGATGCTGTCGACATCGTCCAGCGGTGCGCCGGGTGCCAGAAGTACACCAACCAGATGCACGTACCGAGCTCGGCGCTCAAAACAATCCCCATCACCTGGCCATTCGCTGTGTGGGGCATGGATATGGTAGGCCCCTTCAAGAAGGCCCCCTCCGGCTACACCCACCTGCTAGTCGCCGTCGACAAATTCACGAAATGGGTGGAGGCCAAGCCAGTCCGGAAATGCGACGGGAAGACCGCCACTAAATTCCTACGCGAGCTCATATATCGCTACGGGTTCCCAAACAGCATCATCACGGACAACGGCACCAACTTCGCCAAGGGAGCCATGGCCGAATTCTGCGAAGAGCACCACATCCGGCTCGACCTCGCGTCAGTCGCCCACCCGGAATCCAACGGCCAGGCGGAACGGGCCAACCAAAGCATCCTCCACGGCCTGAATCCGCGACTCCAGGTACCACTCGAGCGCACCGTCGGGTGCTGGGTCGAGGAGTTGCCCTCTGTCATCTGGGGGATCCGCACCTCAGTCAACAGATCGACAGGGTTCACTCCCTTCTTCATGGTCTACGGCGCCGAGGCAGTCATGCCCACCGACCTCGAGCACGACTCGCCGCGGGTCGTCCACTATACGGAGGCTGCGAACGAGCTTGCCCGCCAAGACGGGATCGACCAACTCGATGAAGCACGTGACCTCGCTCGGTCACGCACCGCTATCTACCAGCAGGGACTCCGCCGCTACCACAGCCGGCGGGTGAAAGCTTGCACCTTCCAAGAAGGCGACTTGGTGTTACGCCTCATCCAGGACAAGAAGGGCATGCACAAGCTCTCCCCTCCGTGGGAAGGCCCATTCGCCATCGGGCGTGTACTCGGCAACGACGCCTACTACCTCATCGACGTCCGCGGGGACGGCGAACTCGACGTCAAGCGACCATGGAATGTAAACCTCCTACGGAAGTTCTACTCCTAGAACCCCACACATGTACTCTCCAGTCGCTATGAAATAAAAAGAAATGGTTACCGCAAATTGCGCCTACTCTCCATGACTTGTGCCACTCGCACTCGTAATAACAGCGTTACGCTAACCGCAGAAGTCAACCTTTGGTACAGCGATCGGCACGGCTAAGTAGTGCGGTGTAATAGCACTGAGTCACCTCAGGTCTTGCATCGTCCATGAAAAACGCCCACCCGGAGCCCCATTGGAGTCGCCTAGCTCGACTGGTTCTACGAGCCAAGACAACTGCCCTCGCTTCTCACAGCGACGTTGGTCCTCCGCATCCTCGGCATAGCGACTCGAACGGCTAAGTACCACGCCCGGGGACTGAAGACCAGTTCATCGCGAGCGGTCAGGGAAAACGCCAAGTAGTAGAGCATGCCCAGGACTCGCCACGCGACTGACCCCACGGGCCAGGCAAGAGTGACGCGCTCAAACCAACGCGGTAAGTCCTCAACCACCCTCGAGTCGCGCCTAGAACAACCAAGTACCACGCTCGGGGACTCGGCCACCCGACCTCGTTCGCGCAAGGGAAAACGGTAAAGTACAGAGCACTCAAGGGAGTCGCCTAGCGACTGGCTCTTCGAGCTCGGGCGAGTCGACCAAAATAACAAAACACATAACAACAACACATATATCGCATACGAGGTAAACCCCACAAAAAGGGCGGACGCGCTCGGGGACTCGTCCAAAAATCAATCACAAGCACACAACAAATACCAAAATAGACACGATGTCTCATTCAATTGCATATCGCATTGTTTTATGCTATAAAATATGCCCGCATGGCAGACCTGCTGCTAACGCCACAAGGCAAACTATCCTACTCTGCAGGCTTTGATGACGACTCGCCAACATCCCGGCGATTGCGGATGAACGGCGTGTACGGGTTCGATGGATACGTCGTCAGTTCACCCGCCATTGCCGCGCGAAAAGGTTGCTCGACCTTGAAGTCACGATGCGGCGGCTCGGGGTCGTTTGGCGCGACGACCGTCTCCTGGTATGGAAGGAGGTCGCCCATTGCCCAGACACGTTCCGAATACGTGGCGGCGCGATCCTGCAACTTGAGAACCTCGGACAGCTCCACCGCGCCAGTCGATGACGGATATCCACTCATCACATCGTCGATGTCGAAGTCCTCGGGGAAGTGGGCAAGTCCAAGACTAAGTGTCGTCGACGCTCCGCGCCGAAACGCCGACCGCGTCATGAACTCAACGACCGCGGGCGCCTTCTCCAAATACTTCCACACCTCAACGAGGTCGCTGGGAATCACCTCTGTGGGCGATATCTCTTGGAGATAGGCGCGGATGCACGTCGCCGACAACGTTGCCGAGTCGACAAGCATGCTCACACACTGCCTCGCGTCGAACGAGCTCGTCTCTTCCTCGCTATCGATGATGCGACCTGCGAGCAGAAGACAATAATGAGTACGATGAACACCACAAAAGGACACAACCACCTGAAGGGGCAGATGTACTCACCAAGCAGCGGGCGGGCGAGTTCCGTGATGAAGCACTGAAGCGACGTATGGTCGTCCTGAAGCCCAGCAATAAGGACTTCCGACACTTTGCGATCTTCTTCAGCGGCTGCAATGGCGGCCTTAGCTCGCCCGTCAGCCGAGCTCGCTTCTTCCTTTGCCTCCCGCAGCTCGCGCTCGAGGTTGGCGATCCGCTGTTCAGCGGCACTCAAAGCCGATTGCGCCGCCGCCAACTCACCAGCGGGGAAAAGCCCCTGGCGAGCTTCCTCTGCCTTCGCGGCAACAGCCTGAAGCCCTTTGTTCGCTTCCTGGACAATGGCGAGCTCCTTCTCCGTGCGCTGCTTTGCGGCCAATCGGTCAGCCGACTCAAGCTGCACACCCTGCACATCACCAAAAAGGTTAATCAAAGCAAAAATTCTAAGTGCCCACCCGCTGAAATTCAGCGAGTGCGCACTCGGGGACTGGCGATCAAGAAAATTCTAAGTGCCCACCCGCTGAAATTTAGCGCGTGCGCACTTGGGGACTGGACGCGAAAAACAAAATTAAGACATTATAAGAATCAGATCGCTGCAAAGCACCGACCTGATCCTCGGGGACTGGATGTACCTGGATGGCTGCGCCAAGCATGCTGTGGAGTTGTATCGCGTCCACGGACGCAAGGAGAGCCGGCGTATGCCCACGACGTTGGTCGACTTCAGCATCGGCGGTCCCGTGAGCGTGGCTTGAGGGCGAAGTCCCACTAGCCGTGGCCGCCTTGGTCACGAAGCGTGGGAAGGTAGCGATAGAGGCACCCGCACCAAAAGAGGTCGGCTCCGCCGGTCCAGGCAAGGGAGCGCCCTCCTTCGTAGACGCGGCCGCCTCCATCACGGGTCCGGCTGGTGCAACCGCCGTGTCGTCAGAGATAGTGACGGTGTCGTCACCCTTGGCCTTCTTGCTGCCATCCGCCGAGACGACGTCCTCGTCCGCCTTCCTCTTGCGGGAAGGATCCTCCTCGCTAACGACGGGCGGCACCTTAGCCACGGTCGGATGGCCCATCCTCTTCACTCCAGTCCTGTGCATCAATCGTATAAGCAAAAAGAATTGAAGATGTTATGAAAGACAAGGAAGGGTGAGTGCACTCACTTGGCGACTGGAATAAAGCGTAGCCCCGTACGGAGGCCGGCTGGTTTTTCCAGTTCAGGGCCCAGTCGGCGAAGGAGCCCCATCTCCAGGACGTCGCATTCCCAAGACACGGACGGCTTCTTCGTCGTTGAGGCTGCAGCTGGAGCCTCTGGGATATCTTCGGCAGGAGCCTCCTTGCGAGGCGAAGCCGTTGCAGCCGGAGCCTCCCCCAGCCCAGAGACTGGGGCGAATGGCGGAGGTATTGAAGCCAGCGGCACTTCCATGGACGCCGCGTCCAGCACGGCTGTCACTGGTGGCGCGTCGTCGCCGGCCGGGCTGGGAGCGTCAGAGCTGCTCGCCGAGTGCGGCGGCGAGGCCGGCCTCGATGGCTTCGTCTTCTTCTTCGGGGGGGTCCTTGCCTCCCTTTATTTCTTCTTCTTCTTCGACGGAGTGGCTTGACGGCGCGAGGTGGTTTCTGGGAGCTCGTCGTATCGTCATGACGCTCGAGGCTTCTGCTTGCCTCGATCTCGCGCTGTCGTTGTCCGCAGGTCTTTCGGACCAGCGGGGCGACCTCCTCCTCGGACTCGTCGTCGTCGTCCTCGTCGCCCTTAGAGGGCGGCGACTCGCCTACGTCCTGGGCGGACGAGCTCGAGTTCTCGTCGTCCGAAGGTGGAAGCCACCCTTCCACCACTTGGAATAGCTGCGATGAATACAAAGTAAAATCAGAATTACCGCGACTGCATAAACTGCGACTGCGAGCAAGGTAAAGTGGTTACCGTTGGAGCTGGACGCTTTGCGGTATAGGGGGCGACCCCAGCCTGTGCATCCAGGTACACCGCCTGGGTAATCTTCTTCAGTGCTGGGAGATGGTCCTCCAGCTTCCACTCGTCGAGGCAGGCCTTCGTCGAGTCTCCCCGGCCCGTGTACTGGTACATGTAGTGGTCGCGCTGGGCGAGCGGGACGAGCCGCCGCCCGAGCCAGCAGTTGTACAGGTTTATCGTCTGGAGGCCCTTCTTTTTCAGACCGCGGATAGTCTGGAGCATCTCGTCGATGACCATCCGCTGATCGTTGGGGAGCTTGCCGACTTGGAGATGGCGCGGCTCGGACCGATTGGCGGAATACCGCGGGATCACCACCTCGTCCTCCGGGCTCGCCTCGGCCACGTAGAACCATGAATTCTTCTAGTCGCTCGCTGCCTTGGCGGGCAGCATCAGATCGAAGAATGAGGCTTTGGACTTGAGCTGGAACGTCAGGCCGCCCGCGGCTAGCATTGGGCCGCCTGCTTCCTCGCGGCTGATCCGTCCGTGGAACAGATCTTGCCACAAGGGGAAGTAGGGCCGGAAGCCCAAGTAGCATTCGCAGAACGCCACGAAGATGGCGAGCTGCTCGATGCTGTGGGGACCCAGATCTGAAGGCTGGATCCCGTAGTAGGCGCAGAAGCGCCGGAAGAACAGGGACGTAGGAAACCCTAGCCTCCGCTCGAGATGACTGGTGAAACAGATGTATTCCCTCTCTCGCGGGTTCGGGGTCGTCTCTTCGGTTGCGGTAATACGCCAACAGCCGGCTCGCAAGATCCCGGCCTCCTCGAAAGAGGCCAGTTGCGCCCTTGTGCACTTGGATCTACCCCACGGTTCGGTGGAAAGGGCCATGGCCGAGAGGTTTGTTGGGGGTCGAGGGATTTCGGGTCGGCTGGATCGCGATGCGAGGGAAGGAAAATATGTGCAATCAGAAGAAGTGGTGAGGAGGTGGCTCTCCGATCGCTTGCCATTCCCCTTATATAGGGGATGTTACCCGCCAAATCTGGGAACCGTTATTGCGCGATGATTACGCCAAAAGTTACCGTTGGATTACCCCAACGGCTAGTTTGACCACGCTTGACGGTCCAACTACGGCCACTCGGCTCGCCGACCAAATCACTATGATAGTGTTTCGCCGACTCGATTCGCCAAAGCTGCGACCTGGATCACTGGTTTCCTCCTTTATACGGGAGCCCGCCGACGATTCGACTGGATGCCTACTCTGAAGCCGTGTACTCCGACTGCCAGCAGCCACCTACGCCTAATCGCCGACGGCCTCGGGGACTACTGATGGGGATATGCCTACCGGGGTATACCCAGCAGGACGTTTCCGACTGGCCCAAGAACCGGCGAGTGGGCCTGCAGGACGGCGAATGGATTGAAGCCCAGCGAGGAATCAAGCGACTGGAAGCTGAAGGCCCAGGCGAGTAGATAGGCCCAGTCGGATTAGGTTAAACGACTACCGAAGCTTTAACTGAATCGGTTGAGATATGTAAACCCTAGGGGAGGTGAGCCTATATAAACCTTCCTATAGGGCGAGTAGAGATACGTTCCCTCATACACCCAAGCGACTCGCCGCCCAGCCGCCGAGCTCGCCCATTGTAACACCTCCATAATACAATCTAGCAGGAGTAGATATTTACCCTCCGGGGGGCCGAACCTGGGTAAAACCCTGTGTCTTTGCCCTCATCTCGCACCGCAGATGGCTGGCCGCCCTTGCCCCTCGTTCTACTACTCGCTACCGATTGCAGCATCTGCCGTGACTATTCCCACGACATCCTTTGTAAAGGAAAAGGATCCCTGTGATTGCAATGCTAGTCCCTTGATCATTGCTAGCATCCACAGTTTAAGATGAAGTACACAGATACAAAGGTCATTTATTAATTCATTCCAGAGATAAAACATAGTCTTTTACAACTCAAGGCCACAGGCCTAATACAAGAGTTTGGAATAAGTAAATAAACATAAGTCTTCATCTTCATGTGCCACAGGCAAGCATGTTGAGTGTAGACTCATGACACCTAATCATCATCGGAGTAACCTGCAACATCACAAGTTACAGCCACAGTGGGTCAATACTTTGGAATAGTATTGGCAAGTGATACCTTAGTAAATTTTAAGTGGACTATATTACTATATGCATTTTGGCTAAGTGTAGCTTGGCTTGCTTTGCTCAAAATAGGTTTTTCCTATTAGTTGAAATCACTAAGTTTTTCTTTGTCAAAACTTTTCCCAAGAAACCACCAATAGACATTGGGGTCCTTCACCTTTGTTCACCCACAAGTTTTTACTTAGAAGTTGGAGTGATGAGATTCTTGATAGCTTCCATGTCTTGATGCTCAAGTTGTCCATTGCCATGGACTTGGCTAAGTACTTAGATTTTCCATCTGCAGAGGTTGTGCACTTTCCCCACCAGACTTGGTTTCCCAAGACAGGACCTTTCAGAAGCCTTTCCTTAGACCAAATGGACGCGCTCCAACCTATCATTCCCACTACCACCAACTGTCCAAATGGCTAAGTTCTAGCAACTTATGTGATCTAGGCAGAGCCCATATTGCCAAGTGGCTGCACTATAAGCTTCTCAACACTTGGCCTCTAAAATCCCTTTGTGCCTGGGTGGCATACCACAAGTGAGATACACAAGGTAAACCATGTCCATGGGCCTTGTGTAACCACTCACCCAAAATCCACCATTCAAGTCCCATTCCACCCAGGAGACTCATTGACTTAGTTGTTTTATTAATAAAAACATAAGTCCAAAGACTTAGAAATATTTTCATCATAGCATGTATATACTTTAACAACCCTTGTTTGCTACTAGCTAGACTAAGCATGGCATAGTAACTGAACTTAGGAAATTTCCTAGCAATTCTACAACTACTTAGGATTTCCCAACATAGTATTTGGCAAAATAGTAACATGCAAGACTTAGCAAAATATCTCTAATGCTTGTACAAAATATAGGGATGGAAATATTCATGAAGTACCACTTGCCTTGGTAATGGGGAGAGTATCACTCTTCACAATCACAATCACTAGCACCAAAATCTACACAAAGATTATAACCACAATCACATACAAGTCATATACAAACAAAAATATGTATGCATGCATGCAAGAATGCTAAGTGATGATTTTTAAAACTCCACCAAGCAAGTGCATAGTACTGAACCATAAACAAGTCAAAAACTTGCCAATCCAAGTTTATTTTGCCCTAAAACAAATTCCTAAACAATTCCTATACTCAAAATAGCCTTAAACAAGTTTCTGCAAATAAAGTCATTTTAACAGAAACTTTTCACTAAACACATTGCATGAACAAATAGGGCTTGTCTCCCTGATTCCAACGGTATGAAATTTGTAAAAATCTAACGTGGGAATCAAAAGTTATAGCCTAATCAAATTTGAATCCAAATCTGTTTTAAATTCTGTTTTAAACTCTAACCCTAGCCACGCGTCTTAATTCTATTGGTTGATACCGTTTCGCTCAGGATCACCCTCCCGCGCCGTCGGATCTATTTAAAACACACGGCTCAGATCTACCCATAACGATTCGTTAAGTGATCTAATCCTATACGCTGGATCCAGATCTGACGGCTCTGGATCAAACGACCCAAGCGGGGCGGCGCTGGCGGCGGCTACTGGCGGCGGCAAGCTCTGTCTGCGGTGGCGCGGCGCTACAGGTCGCCCGGAGAGGCAGGAGGATGCTTACCAGGTTCGCAGCGTCGAGGAGAAGCTCAACTTGGCAGCGGCTTGACGAGGGGCGCACGGGTACGGTCGCTGGGGCTCGTCGGAGTTGCGGGCGGCGTCTGTCGCTTGCTGTCGAGGTCGCTGTCGAGGCTTCGTGTCATCCTAGCACAAGGCAGAGGGTTTAGAAGATGCGCAGGTGACTAGAGAACAAGTTGGTATCGAAGGGAAGGCAAGGGGCGCTCAGTTCTTACCGCTATTGCTCGTCGGAGTCGAGCGGCGGCGCTGGTGGTTGCGGGCGTGAACGGAAACAATGACCTGGGTCACGGGCAAGCAAACCAGAGGCGTTAGCAGATGCACAAGATCATGCTGGTTGCAGTGGTTTGAACGAGAGGCAACGGGGCGGTCTGAGCTTACCGTGATTCGTCGCTGGAGCGCGTCTATCTGCGGCGGCGCAAGTGCGAATGTGGGCAGCCTGGTGGTGATGTGGAGGCGCTGAGTGAGGGGAAATGACCGCGGTGCAGAGGGGGTTATGTAGGCGAGAGGGGAGTGGCGATTAAGCGCGGAATCAAGGGCATTTAAACGAGGAATCAATCGTGGCAGTGATGGGCGGAGGAAACGGCCGGCGACGTAGTCGGGCGCGATTTGGGGAAGACGAGGGTGAGCTGTCGAGGTCCACCAGTCAGCGAGTGAGACGGAGAGTGGGTGGGGTCTGGATGTCAGCGACCGCGTGGGTGCGTCGGCGCGTGCGAGAGAGGGAGAGGTGGCCCGGGTGGGCTAGCTGGGCCGTGTCTGATGCCGGGCCAAAATCCTGGCGCCGACCCTTTTCTAATTCTCTTCTCTTTTTCTTTTTCCAATTTGATTTTTCAGGAATGGTTTTCAAATGAATTCAAACTCCATTTGAATTCAAATCTATTTGGGATTTTTGCAGTGTGCAACAGTCTCAAATCTAGGCATAAAACCATGGGGTCACTTTGAAAAGGCTTGGTCATTTTTTGGAGAGACAAAATAACAGGGACTTTGCACTTGTTTTGCAAATGTTTGAAAAATGGTTTTTGAAACCATCTCCATTTGTAAAGTTTGGTTCAATTTCACACTCAATCCATTCAACAAGGGAGATAAACAATCTAGGTTTAAAACATTCAAACTCTCAAATGGGGATGGCCATTTGGTTTAAGTTTGCTCACATAAAATGATAGCACTATGTGCTTCTGTTTTTCTGAAATGAGTTTGAAATTGATCTCAATTCTATATGCATGCATGAATGATATGCAATCTTTGAAATCATGAATTTAGGGATGTTACACCTTTGGACTTGCACTTTGAAGTAGATCACCATCATCAAATGATCGGCATTCTTTCAAAATCCTTTCATTAGTAATCTTTTAATGTAGTAAACACTTTACATACATCTTCTATTCATCCTTATCATGACGACTTTCATGATATAGCTAATGTAGCTTATAAAGGTGAATCATGAGTATAATTTTACTTTCCAAAACCCTTTTGGATGATTAGGATGTCTAGCATCTCCAACCTTTGCAAATTATCATCCAATATGAGTACATATATTATACTCTATCATATTGCAACCAAAACATTGTTTCAGATTGTAGGGTTTCGTAGCATGGAAAGCAAAAAAATTCTACCGCATACAAACAAACAAGCCAAGATCTATCTACTAGATTGTAGCAACGAGTCGATGGAATAACTCACCCTCGAAGATTCCAAAGTGTTTAACGAGAGCGGATTCTCGTGGGTGATGTAGTCGTCCTCTTTCCGATCTCAAGATCGCGTAGATGATCCTTCCGGCGCTGCGTTCCGGCAGCGCTTACGCAGTCGGTCACACGTTCGGTACTCGATGAAGACCTTCCTCTCCCTTGTTCCAGCAGGCAGCGGAGGTTGTAGCACTCTCCTCGCGATTCCGGAAGCACAACGGCGTGGTACCGGAATTAGAGGGGAGATCTCGCAGGGCTTCGCCTTAAGCCGGAGTGAGTATGGTGGACTATGAAAGAGAGCCTCGGCAATCTAGGGTTTAGACACACCAAGGAGGGGGCAAGGCCGGCGGCTAGGGTTTGGCCTAGGCGGCGGCGAGTTGCCCTAGGCGGCGGCTATGGAGGGTGGCAGCGGCTAGGGTTAGGGTTTAGAGGGGGCAGCTTGTGTGTTTGGAGGGGCAGCCCTGCCCCTCCTTATATAGGTGGGAGGCGCCGGCCAAGGGGAGGGGAGTCCCTCCCCAACTCGGATCCCAAGTGGGCCGGCGGTGGAGGGAGGGAACTCCTCCCCAAGTAGGTTTCCTACTTCCCCTCCACCTCACAAAATAGCCGTTTGACTTTTCAAATTGGCGTTTGACTTTTCAAACTAGGATTTGATTAAACCCTTTATTTTGTTCAGCGATGACACCTAGTACATGACGCAATCATTCCAACTTGATATGACACATTCATGTACCCTTCCCCTCCGGAGTGCCGGACATTCCGGAACCTTCTAGAACATTCCCGATGAAAACACCGGAACCATTCTCCAACCCCGAAACAGGACTTTCCTTATATGAATCTTATTCTCCGGACCATTCTGGATCTCCTTGTGATATCCTAGATCCCATCCGAGACTCCGAACAACATTCGGTCTCTTACTCATCATTCTATAACTACTCAAACAACGTCGAATCCTTAAGTGTGTCTCCCTACGGTTCGTGAATTATGCGGACATGATCGAGACACTTCTCCGAACAATAACCAATAGAGGAATCTGGAAATTCATATGGCTCCCACATATTTCTACGATTAATTTGCGATCAAATGAACCACTTACATATGATACCAATTTCCCTTTGTCTCACGATAGTTTACTTATCCGAGGTTATGATCGTCGGTATCTCTGCATACCTAGTTCAACCTCGTTACTGATAAGTACTCTTTTCTCGTTCCCGTGATATGTGATCCCTTGTGAGCCAGTCACATGCTTGCAAGCTAATTGGATGACATTTCACCGAGAGGGCCCAGAGTATATCTATCTGTCATATGGATGGACAAATCCCACTCTTGATTCATGTGTCTCAACCAATACTTTCTGAACACTCAATGCCACCTTTATAGCCACCCTTCCGGACACTCAATAGTTATGGTGTGGTGTTTGATGTCATCAAAGCATCCTTCCGGTGAAGGTGATATGCATTATCTCATGGTCGAAGGAATTAGGTTACTATGTATCAGAAAGCATATAGCAATTGAACTATTTAAATGACTTGATCTTTATGCTACGCTTATCTATAGGAGTATGTCCACCATATCATTCTCCTAACGATATGATCTTGTTGTTAATAACATCTCAATGTTCATGATAGGGAAACCACAATCATTTATTAACCAACAAGCTAGTATTATAAAGAGGCTTTACTAGGGACTCTATTTTAGTTTACAAATCACACAATTATTAATGTTTCCTTGTTAATACTATTATAGCATGAATGTAAACATTTATCATAAACACAAAGATATAATAATAACTACATTTATTATTGCCTCTAGGGCATACCTTCAACAGTCTCCCACTTGCACTAGAGTCATCTAATCTAGATTACATGGTAATATACCGAACACCCATGGCAGTTTGGTGTTGGTCATGTTTTGCCCTCGGGAGAGTTTTAGTCAACGGATCCGCCACATTCAGATATGTGTGTACTTTGCAAATCTTTATGTCCCCATCTTGGACATGTTCTCGAATAGCGTGAAAACGCAGCTTGATGTGCTTCAGCTTCTTGTGTGACCTTGGTTCTTGCGCATTGGCTATGGCGCCCATGTTATCATAGTAGATAGACATTGGGTCCAGCGCACTAGGAACCACACCCATCTCTGTAATGAACTCTTTCATCCATATCGCTTCTTGTGAAGCCTCCGAAGCAGCCATGTATTCCGATTCAGTTGAAGATCTCGCCACAACGCTTTGCTTTGCACTCCTCCAGCTAACTGCTGCACCATTCAAAGTAAAAACGTATCCAGATTATGATTTAGAATCATCCGGATCGGTGTTCCAACTAGAATCGGTGTAACCATTAACAATGAGCTGTTCATCACCTCCATAATAAAGAACCATATCCTTAGTTCTTCTCAAGTACTTAAGGATTATTTTGACTGCTGTCCAATGATCCACTCCTGGATCACTTTGATATCTGCTAGTTAAACTAACAGCATATGCAATGTCGGGTCTAGTACATAGCATGGCATACATTATAGATCCTATGGCTGAGGCATAGGGAGTCTTACTCATCCTTTCTCTATCTTCTGCCGATGTCGGACTTTGAGTTTTACTCAAGGTCATATTGGGCAACATGGGCAAGAACCCTTTCTTGCTATCTTCCATTCCAAACCTCTTTAGAACTTTGTCCAAATATGTACTTTGTGACAATGATATTAGGCGTCTCGATCTATCTCTATAAATCTTTATGCCTAATATGTAAGCTGCTTCGCCAAGATCTTTCATTGAAAACTATTATTCAAATATTCCTTGACACTATTAAGAAGGTCTACATCATTCCCAATCAACAATATGTCATCTACATATAGTATTAAGAATGCTACAGAGCTCCCACTCACTTTCTTGTAAATACAACCTTCTCCATAAGTTTGTATAAAACCAAAACTTTTGGTTACCTTATCAAAACGTTGATTCCAACTTCGGGATGCTTGCTTCAACCCATAGATGGACCGTTGAAGTTTGCATACCTTGTTAGCATCTTTAGGATCGACAAAACCTTTGGGTTGCATCATATACAACTCTTCATCAATGTCTCCATTGAGGAACGTTGTTTTGACATCCATCTGCCATATCTCATAATCATAATATGCAGCGATTGCTAACATAATCCTCACAGACTTTAGCTTCGCTACCGGTGAGAAAGTCTCATCGTAGTCAACTCCTTGAATTTGTCGAAACCCTTTTGTGACAAGTCGAGCTTTATAGACAGTAACATTACCATCAGCATTTGTTTTCTTCTTAAAAATCCATTTGTTCTCGACAGCCTTCCGGCCATCCGGTAAGTCCACCAAAGTCCAAACTTGGTTTTCGTACATGGATCCAATCTCGGATTTCATGGCTTCTTGCCATTTATTGAAATCTGGGCTCATCATCGCTTCCTCATATGTCACAGGGTCATCGGTGTTGTCCACCAACATGACACTCATAACGGGATTATACCAATCAGGAGTAGTACGAGTTCTCGTTGACCTGCGAGGCTCTGTAGCAACTACAATCGAAGTTTCATGATCATCATCATTAGCTTCCTCTCTTATTGG
The DNA here is from genome assembly GCA_916181665.1 of Avena sativa. Taxonomy (NCBI): domain Eukaryota; kingdom Viridiplantae; phylum Streptophyta; class Magnoliopsida; order Poales; family Poaceae; genus Avena; species Avena sativa. Next base: position 258,905,078 of record OV702284.1, on the reverse strand, counting down.
TGCAGGCACCACAGGAACTTCTTCCGGTGCTGCGCTACTCGCAATTTCGAGAGAAGGTTCAACAACCTCGTCGAGTTCTACTTTCCTTCCAGTCACTTCTTTCGAGAGAAATTCCTTCTCTAGAAAGGATCCATTCTTGGCAATGAAGATTTTGCCTTCGGATCTATGATAGAAAGTATACCCAATAGTTTCCTTCGGGTATCCTATGAAGACGCATTTTTCCGCTTTGGGTTCAAGCTTGTCCGGCTGTAACTTCTTTACATAGGCTTCGCAACCCCAAACTTTAAGGAACGACAACTTAGGTTTCTTCCCAAACCATAATTCATACGGTGTCGTTTCAACGGATTTAGATGGTGCCCTATTTAAAGTGAACGCGGTTGTTTCTAATGCATAACCCCAAAATGATTGCGGTAAATCTGTAAGTGACATCATAGAACGAACCATATCTAAGAGAGTTCGATTACGACGTTCGGACACACCATTACGCTGTGGTGTTCCCGGCGGTGTCAATTGTGAAAGTATTCCGCATTTCTTCAAATGCTCGCCAAACTCGTAACTTAGATATTCACCTCCACGATCAGAACGTAGAAATTTAATCTTCTTGTTACGTTGATTCTCTACCTCACTTTGAAATTCCTTAAACTTCTCGAAAGTTTCGGACTTATGTTTCATGAAATAGATATACCCATATCTACTCAAGTCATCAGTGAAGGTAAGAACATAACGATAACCACCGCGCGATGCTACACTCATTGGACCACACACATCGGTATGTATGATTTCCAATAAGTCCGTAGCTCACTCCATCATACCAGAAAATGGAGTCTTAGTCATTTTACCCATCATACATGCTTCGCATCTTTCAAGTGATTCGAAATCAAGTGATTCAAGAAGTCCATCGGAATGGAGTTTCTTCATACGCTTCACTCCAATGTGACCAAGACGACAGTGCCACATAGAGGTCGAGTTATCGCTCGATTTCAAACGTTTAGCCTCAATGTTATTAATATGTGTATTTCCACTATCGAGATTCAATAAGAATAGACCATCTATCAAAGGTACATGTGCATAAAACATATTACTCATATAAATCGAACAACCATTATTCTCGGACTTAAACAAGTAACCGTATCGCAATAAACAAGATCCCGATATAATGTTCATGCTTAACGCAGGCACCAAATAACAATTATTTAAGTATAAAACTAATCCATATGGTAGATGAAGGGGTAGCGTGCCGACCGCGATCACATCAACCTTTGATCCGTTTCCCACGTGCATCGTCACCTCGTTCTTCGCTAGCTTCCATTTATTCTGCAGCACCTGTTTCGAGTTACAAATATGAGCAACCGAACCAGTATCAAATACCCAGGCACTACTACGAGTACTAGTGAGATACACATCAATAACATGTATATCGGATATACCTTTCTTCTTGATGTTGCCGTTCTTCAAATCGGCCAAGTACTTTGGGCAATTCCGCTTCCAGTGACCTTCTCCCTTGCAGTAAAAGCACTCAGTATCAGGCTTAGGTCCAGCCTTGGTCTTCTTCATCGGCGCGGTAACTTTCTTACCACCCTTATTGAAGAGTCCCTTTTGCTTAGACTTGCCTTTCTTGAATTTGGTGGTCTTATTGACCATAAACACTTGGTGCTCTTTCTTGGTCTCCACTTCTGCAGATTTTAACATGGCAAAGAGTTCTGGCAACTGCTTGTTCATGTTTTGCATATTGTAGTTCATCACAAAGTTCTTGTAACTTGGTGGTAGTGATTGGAGGACACGATAAATCCCCAAAGCATTAGGAATCACTATACCCAAGCTTTGAAGTTTGTTTGCGTGCCCAGACATCTTAAGCACATGCTCACTGACGGAGCTGCCCTCTTCCATCTTGCAGTTAAAGAACTTTTCAGAAGCCTCATAGCTCTCAATTGCCGCGTGAGTCTCAAAGATCAATTTGAGATCACGGACAATATCATGTGGGTCTGAATTATCAAACCTTTTCTGAAGCTCCGATTCTAAACCATACAAGATAGCACACTGAACTGTGGAGTACTGAGTCTTTCGAGCGAGGTAAACATTCTTTACTTCATCGGTAGCAGTAGCTGCAGGTGGGTCACCCAGCGGTGCATCCAGCACATAGGTCAAATTACCAGCTGTGAGGACAATCCTCAAATTGCGGAACCAATCCGTGAAGTTGCTTCCATTGTTTTTCAACTTTTCTTTCTCTAGGAACGCATTAAAATTGATGGTAGGGGCCGCCATTGATCTACAACATATTTGCAATAGTTTAGACTAAGTTTATGACAAATTGAGTTCTAATTAATAGTTAAATTAATCTAGGTGAACTCCCACTCAAAACAATATCCCTCACATTGTTTTAGTGATCACACGAACCAAATCCACCACATCAACACCGATCATCACGAGAGTTGATGTAGCTTCAATGGCGAACAATCGACATGTTCATCATATCTACTATATGATTCATGCTTTACCTTTCGGTGATCCGTGTTCCAAGACCATGTCTGTACATGCTAGGCTCGTCAAGATCAAACCTTAGCTTCCACATGAGCAAATCTGGCTTGCTCACGTTGTATACACTTGCGGAATCTAACACACCCGATCATCACGTGGTGCTTCGAAACAACAAGCTTTAGCAACGGTGCTTACTAAGGGTGAACACCTTAGAACTTGAAATTCATGTGCATGAGGGATTATCTTATAATGCTACCACCGTTAACTAAGCAATACAAGATGCATAAAGGATTAACATCACATGCAATTCATAATATGTGATATGATATGGCCTTTCTTCTTTGTTCTTCCGATCTCCATCTTCAAGCACGAACATGATCTCCATCATCACCGGCATTGCATCAAGGTCAATGACGCTGCTCCATGGTTATCGTCCACCGGCTTCAAATATTACAACTACTTTGAATAGACACGCGGGTCTTAACAAAATTTAAAGACAACCATATGGATCCTGCCGGTTGCCAACTTACAATAAGGAACATTGCATACATCAAATATAATCACAATCATGGCCATATCACATCACAGCACACCCCTGCAAAACAAAGTTAGACGCCTCTACTTTCTTTGCATGTTTTACGTGGTTTGGGGCTTTCAATAAGTGTCGTTCTAACTTACGAACAAGAACCACAACATTGGTACTAGCATTGTCAATCACCCGTTGTAAATTGAATCTTAACTATGTTGGGAGAAACAGGCACCCGCAAAGCCACTTATGCAATACAAGTTGCATGTCAAGCATGGAGCAAGTCTCATGAACGATGTCATGTAAGGTTAGCCCGGGCCGCTTCATCCCACCATCCCGCAAGATGCAAAGTACACAAGAAGCAATCGACAACAAAAGCATCAACGCCCACAATGACCATTGTGTTCTACTCGTGCAACAGATCTACATATAGACACGGTTCTGATACCACTGTAGGGTTTCGTAGCATGGAAAACAAAAAAATTCTACCGCATAAAAACAAACAAGACAAGATCTATCTACTAGATTGTAGCAACGAGTCGATGGAATAACTCACCCTCGAAGATTCCAAAGTGTTTAACGAGAGTGGATTCTCGTGGGTGATGTAGTCATACTCTTTCCGATCTCAAGATCGCGTAGACGATCCTTCCGGCGCTGCGTTCCGGTAGCGCTTCCGCTGTCAGTCACACGTTCGGTACTCGACGAAGACCTTCCTCTCCCTTGTTCCAGCAGGCAGCGGAGGTTGTAGCACTCTCCTCGCGATTCCGGCAGCACAACGGCGTGGTACTGGAAGTAGAGGGGAGATCTCGCAGGGCTTCGCCTTAAGCCGGAGCGAGTATGGTGGACTATGAGAGAGAGCCTCAGCGATCTAGGGTTTAGACACACCAAGGAGGGGGCAAGGCCGGCGGCTAGGGTTTGGCCTAGGCAGCGGCGAGTTGCCCTAGGCGGCGGCTATGGAGGGCGGTGGCGGCTAGGGTTAGGGTTTAGAGGGGGCAACTTGTGTGTTTGGAGGGGCAGCCCTGCCCCTCCTTATATAGGTGGGAGGCACCGGCCAAGGGGAGGGGAGTCCCTCCCCAACTCGGATCCCAAGTGGGCCGGCGGTGGAGGGAGGGAACTCCTCCCCAAGTAGGTTTCCTACTTCCCCTCCACCTCACAAAATAGCCGTTTGACTTTTCAAATTGGCGTTTGACTTTTCAAACTAGGATTTGATTAAACCCTTTATTTTGTTCATCGATGACACCTAGTACATGATGCAATAATTCCAACTTGATATGACACATTAATGTACCCTTCCCCTCCGGAGTGCCGGACATTCCGGAACCTTCTAGAACATTCCCGATGAAAACACCGGAACCATTCTCCAACCCCGAAACAGGACTTTCCTTATATGAATCTTATTCTCCCGACCATTCCGGATCTCCTCGTGATATCCCGGATCCCATCCGAGACTCCGAACAACATTCGGTCTCTTACTCATCATTCCATAACTACTCAAACAATGTCAAATCCTTAAGTGTGTCTCCCTACGGTTCGTGAATTATGCGGACATGATCGAGACACTTCTCCGAACAATAACCAATAGAGGAATCTGAAATTCATATGGCTCCCACATATTTCTACGATTACTTTGCGATCGAATGAACCACTTACATACAATACCAATTTCCCTTTGTCTCATGATAGTTTACTTATCCGAGGTTATGATCGTCGGTATCTCTGCATAACTAGTTCAACCTCGTTACTGATAAGTACTCTTTTCTCGTTCCCGTGATATGTGATCCCTTGTGAGCCAGTCACATGCTTGCAAGCTAATTGGATGACATTTCACCGAGAGGGCCCAGAGTATATCTATCCGTCATATGGATGGACAAATCCCACTCTTGATCCATGTGTCTCAACCAATACTTTCCGAACACTCAATGCCACCTTTATAGCCACCCTTCTGGACACTCAATAGTTACGGTGTGGTGTTTGATGTCATCAAAGCATCCTTCCGGTGAAGGTGATATGCATGATCTCATGGTCGAAGGAATTAGGTTACTATGTATCAGAAAGCATATAGCAATTGAACTATTTAAATGACTTTATCTTTATGCTACGCTTATCTATAGGAGTATGTCCACCATATCATTCTCCTAACGATATGATCTTGTTGTTAATAACATCTCAATGTTCATGATAGGGAAACCACAATCATTTATTAACCAACAAGATAGTATTATAAAGAGGCTTTACTAGGGACTCTATTTTAGTTTACAAATCACACAAATATTAATGTTTCCTTGTTAATACTATTATAGCATGAATGTAAACATTTATCATAAACACAAAGATATAATAATAACTACATTTATTATTGCCTCTAGGGCATACCTCCAACATAGATATCGTTATATCTGCCACACATGATGGTTTCTGAAACAATTCTTTCAGCTCCTATATAACCTTGATATTTAAAAAACAATTAAGAACCATGGAGGCAAACATGATACTTAAGATACTAACACTGGAATTGTTACTCTTGATATAATACTAACTATTAAATTTCATGGAGTAAACAGAGTTTGCTGAAAGTTTGCAATAGGACTTTAAACTTTAGATTGACACTCAATACAATACAATACAATACCAGTTCGTAAAGTAAATATCCAGAATTCTATAGTTCTATATCTCAATTACAACTAAGCATAAGACGGTGAACGAATGCCAATGACTACAACAAATTATGCAAATTTACTTGATTTAATTTGTGATAAATTGAGTTCTACTAATCCAAATTAGAAATGAACTCTCAGTCAAAAATGACATCCCTCGTGTCTTTTTGGTGATTATATGAACCAAATCCACTACACCAACTCCGGTCGTCACGTGAGTCGGTGTAGCTTCAAAGGCGAGCATCCATATGGTCATCATATCAAAACATATGACTCATGTTTAACATTTCGGTCCGTATTCCGAGGCCATGTCTGCACATGCTAGGCTTGCCAAGTAAGAACCTTAGTATTAGCGTGTGTAAAACTGTCTTACACCCGAGATATGCTCGTGGATTCAAGTACATCCGATTATCACGTGATGTCTTGAAGCGGCGAAACATTGTCGGTGCATACTTAAGGAAGAACATATTTTTATCTTGATATCTAAATGAGGGATCATCTTATTATGCTAATAAAACGCCAAACAAGCAATATAAGATGCAACAAACATCACATGTGAAAAAGTTAAATGATATGGTCCTTGCACTTGGTCGTTATCATGTGCATCGTGGTATGATCCTCATCATTCCTTTATGTGTAAGGCCAAGGTCTATGGAAATTATACGTTATGTGTGTTGTAAGAGTATAGACTTATACTTTTACTTACAACATCACCATATCATGACACTAGCCCATCAACAATCTAAACTAGACGCTTCTAATTTATCCATTGCAAGTTTTACGTGGCTTAGGGATTTCGAAGATAGAATCGTTCTTATCTATGAACATGAACCACAACAAGGATAACCAAATTATTGACAACTCGTTGCAAATTAGATATTGACTATAGTAGGAGAGACAGACACTCGCTAGCCACTTATGCAAAACTAGTTGCATGTCAAGCGTGGAACAGGTCTCATGTGCGAGGACATGTAAAGTTTGTCCGGGCCGCTTCATCCCACTATGCCACCAATATCCAAAGTACAACTAAGAAGCAATAAAATGATCATCATCCCCCACATATACATATGTGTACTACCCGTGCAAAGCATCTACGCATAGATCCGGCTCTAATACCATTGTAGGGTTCGCAGCATAGAAAACAACAAAATTCCTACGATGGGAACAACTATGTACCAAGATATATCTACTAGATACAAGCAACAGGTGGATATACATCCATAGAATACATACCCTCAAATACCAAATAGCGTTAACGAGGTTGTACTCGTGGATGATGTAGACGAACGCTTGCCGATCTCAAGATCGTGATGAAGTCCATCTGGTCCAGCCGGTCTAGCACCATCAAGTCCAGCACCGCAAAGCAATGGTGCATCCGTGATCGCACACACGTCCGGGTACCGAGACAACCTCCACTCCCTCGCTCCAGCAAAGCAACAAATCCTTCCGGAAAAAGCCACCGGGAATATGTATCTCGCTGCTCCGAGACCATGGGAAATTCTAAAGGGGGGAGAGAGATCCTTCGCGAGGAGGTGTGTTGTGAGAGGAAGAGAGGGGGCACCCCAAGGGGCATGGCGCCCAGCCATGGTGTATTCCCCCACCTCTTCCACATTCATGTGGGTGGAGCACCCACTCAAAATGAAAAGCCTCCACTCCCATAAAAATGCCTCCACTCAGAAATCCACTCACATGCATTAAATTTGGTGATTTCCACCAAATTTAATGCAAGATCTCATTTAAATAAAACTATTTTATTTATTTATTCAGAATTTTGTTAATTACTCTAATTAACAAACATTCACATAAAACCCCTTACAACATTTCAATTTTACATGCAGAACCAGTTTCAGCAATTTCAACCAAAACAGTTCTGGTGTCTAGTGAAATAAATTCCTGCGCTTTTCTTTTTCTTTATCTGGCATATTATTTGCTCCAAATGGTGTCGATATCCCTTAAGTGTGTCACCCTACGGTTCGTGAATAATGCAGACATGATCGATACCCCTCTCCGATCAATAATCAGCAGCGGGACCTTGAGATCCGTACTGACTCCCACACATTCAACGATGACTTCTGTGATCGTGTGAACCTTATACGTATGTAACTCAATCCCTTTGTCTCACGATATATTATATGTCCGAGATTCGATCATCGGTATCCCCATACCTAGTTTGATCTCGTTACCGACATGTACTCTTTTCTCGTTCCCGTGATATAACATTCTAGTGATCAAATCACTTGCTTGCAAGCTAACTAATGTGATATCACCAAGAGGGCCCAGAGTATATCTCTCCGTCAATGGGATGGACAAATTCCACTCTTGATCCACGAGCCTCAACATAATACATTCGTAGCACTGAACCCATCTTTACAATCACCCTATTACGGTGTGACGTTTGATGTTATCAAGATACTCTTCCGGTGTTAGTGATTGACATGATCTCATGGTCTAAGGACTAAGATTACTTAGTATGATGTTATAGAAATATAAAAACAATGACCTTGATCGTAATGCTATACTTCAGATGAATGTTCATCACATCATTCCAACAATGTTGTGACCTCTTTATTAACAACATCCAATGTCCATGATCAGGAAACCTTTGATCATCTTGTTAATCAACAAGCTAGTTTATACGAGAGGCATAACTAGGAACTTCCTTTTGTTTATTAAACACACATGTATTAATGTTTTCGTATTAATACAATTATAGCATGCAAAATAAACATTTATCATAAATAAGGAATACGATAATAACCACTTTATTATTACCTCTCGGGCATATTCCCTTCACAAGTCATTTAGAGTTCGTTTGCAAAAAGCTTTGAAATACATAGTAACCTAATCCTTCGACCATGAGATCATGTTAATCACCATCACCAGATGGATTCTTTGATGACATCAAACACCACTTCCGTAAATGGGTGGTTATAAAGGTGGCATTAGGTATTCTAAAAGTATGTGTTGAAGCACATGGATCAAGAGTGGGATTTGTCCATCCATATGACGGATATATATACTCTGGGCCCTCTCGGTGGAATGTCATCCAATTGGCTTGCAAGAATGTGACTAGTTCACAAGGGATGTCATATCACGGAACGAGTAAAGGGTACTTATCGGTAACGAGATTGAACTAGGTATAGAGATACCAACGATCAAACCTCGGATAAGTAAAGTATCACACAACAAATGGAATCGATATCGTATGTAAATGGTCCATTCGATCACGAAGTCATCATAAAAATATGTGGGTGCCATATGGATTTCCAGATCCCTCTATTGGTTATTGATTGGAGAGGTGTCTCGATCATGTCTGCATAGTTCACGAATCATAGGGAGACACACTTAAGGATTCAATGTTGTTTGAGTAGATATGGAATATGAATTGGAGACTGAATGTTGTTTGGAGTCTCGGATTGGATCCAGGACATCACAAGGAGATCTGGAATGGTCCGGATAATAAGATTCATATAAGGAAAGTCAATTTCCAGGGTTCAGAAATGTTTTTTGGTGTTTTGACCGTAAGCTTCTAGAATGTTATAGAAGGTCCACCACCCCGGGAGGGGGCACATGGGATGCACCATGCCCTAAGGGGCTGGCCGCATCATGCCCTAGGGTAACTCGGCCAAGGACTAGGAGAAAAGGGTCAGACCCTAGTTTTAAAAGTCAAATCCTAGTTTGGGAAGGAAAGGACAACTTCAAAGGCAAGTTTACAACTCCCCTTCTCCTAGTCGAGTTGGGGAGGTACTATCCCCTTCCTAGCCAAATTGGGGAGCAACTCGGCTAGGGTAGGGAGGCCTTGGCCACCGGACCCTCTCCCATATAAGGAGGGGTGGGGCGCCCCCTTAGAACCTCAAGTCCTGGCGCCTACAACCCTAGCCATCGCACCCCTCTCTCTCTCTCCATCACATTGCTCAGGCCTAGGCGAAGCCCTGTAGAAATATCTCCTCCTCCACCAGCACCACCACCACACCGTCGTTCTGTTGGGATTCCGAGGAGATCTACAACCTCTGCTGCCCTGCTGGAACAAGGGAGAGGAAGGTCTTCATCGACTACCGTACATGTGATCGACTGTGGAAGCGCTACCGGAACGTGGCGCCGGAAGGATCGTCTACACGATCATGAGATTGACAAGTGATCGACTACATCAACCACGAGATCCGAATCTCATTAAATGCTTTGGATCTTTGAGGGTTAGTTTTCTACAATCTTGTTGCACCGATCTCGTAGATTAGATCTTGGTTTGTGTGTTCTCGCGATAGATTTTTTTTGTTTTCCATGTTGTGAACCCTACAACAAAGCACACACATCACAAAGAAGAAAGGCCACCGTCGAGGTTGCCACCTAGCGTCATCGTCATCACTCCTCCACGAGCCAGCAACTCTGATTTCACCTTCGACAACCCAAACAAAGCCTCGCTTCGAGTGACGCTTGAACCCATGTCAGCCCATGCCAACAGTCGGTCACACACACCAATGGCAGACAACTCCGACTTCGACGACGAGCCTCCTGATAGGGATTTAATTTTGAGAGTTTAGAAATTGAGTTGTGTTTTGGGGTGAACCATTCCTTCGAGGATGGCAAAGTTGTTTATCGATACTTAATGAAGTTTGCGAGAAGTTTCCTGTGTGCATAGAAAATTATGAGGCCAAGATTTGAGGTGTATTTTGATCATCATTACATTGCTTGCTTGATTCTTTCATTCTTTTCAGTTGCGTTCATCACATGATTGAAAGATTTGCTATCTTGTTGATTTGTCGTGAAATATGGGACGAAACTCTATGGATCATTTACCTTATCCTCAAAACATACGTACTAAAGGTCATCGGCTTCATTGCCATCATGGACTTGTCCTCATAACGACTCCATGGAACTCTTCGTTCTCAAGGTTCACACATCCCGATTTGTTTTTTTTCATGACTGGTTTAGCTTCGAAGCAGTTGTTTGTCCTCGTGTCTTGCAAGATGTTTGTACCGTGGTCATGGTGACTCTATGATAAAGGGGTTAACCTCTTGGGTGGCCCGATCTTCATGGATCTCGTGGTCAAATCGATGGGAAAGCGAGGGGAAAGGGAGAAGGTAGCGGAAGCGAACACACACCTCGCGAAGAACACGATGAACACACGCAAAACTCACACAATACAAGGCCGATTGCTCCCGAACGGCGACCACCGGTCCGATAGAATCCTCACAAGGAAAGATCGGTCAACGTGCTCCCTCAAATCCACATCGGAGAGGTAAGAACGCCTTGGGGAGGGTCTTGACAACTGACGAGGCACCGAACTCCAAGGCCTTGTTCAACGATGGATGCGTGATGTGTTGGGGGGTGACTCCGGGTAGGTTAAAGACGGGGAAAGACGAAGGTATGATCCCCGTATGGTTTCCGAGTTACAGTCTAAGTAGGCTGAATCATGAAGAAGTCGGCCGACATATGGAGACGAGAGGCCCGTATATGTATTTTGAGACATTACCCGGCCGAGATACTGCGTAAGTCGGCCGGGTTGGCCTGAGTGATCTTGATGCAGGTGAAGGACGATCCGAGCTATACAAGGGAGGGCCGAATTATATGAGGCTTGCAGGAGAAGGAGAAGCCTGAAGTCAAACCCTAGCTGCAAGCTAGGGAGAATCTAAGCAGAGCCAAGCGCTACGGACAAAGGCGCAGAGCGACAGGGAGGCAGGAGGAGGTCACGGAGGTGACAGTCCAGAAGACCGAGGCGCACAGGAGGGGCCCTCTGGAACCTTGCCGTCGTTAGAAGGGCGACAGGGAAAGAGGGGCGCCGAACTACTATATAGGGACAAGCATATTCCTCGAATATGCTTACCACGTCAGCCCTAAAGGAACCCTGGGTTCTCCTTTATAAGGAGAGGCTTGGACTCAGAAGGAGGGATCGACTAGAGTGAGAGTCGTTAGGCTGGTAAAGTTCTTCTCTTCTCCCTGTATACAGCTCAAGGAGCACTTGTAGCCCGAGGAAGAAGAAATAAAGACTTTTGCCCTAATCTTCTGTGTATAGAATCAACTACATCTTCCCTCCCCAGATCCCACTAGCATCCATTGGCCCCATACTTTAGCCTACCCATGGCATCTGCCGTGCCACCACCACGACAGTTGGCGCCCACCGTGGGGCAAGTAGCGGTGCTAGCTGGAGTTATGATCCGGACGGGAAACTTCATCAACACGGGCGAGCGCGTCGTTTCTGTCTTGGTCCAGAGATTTGGTCTCTGTGACTATGTCAGCGACAATGCAGGGAGCTTCAGGGGGAAAACTCCCCCGCGTAATGGCGTCTTCATCAGCCTGGGCGGGCACAAGGTTTACGTCGGCGTCGACGTCACCGGCGTTTATCCTCACCAAGTTGTTGTTGCAGGAGAGCCCCCTCTTAACGCAGCAAGCCATCCGTCCAGAGTGCGTCCTGCAGGAAGCGTCGAGGTGATGGTCGCTGCTGGGGTGCAGGCTGGAGCAGCAGCATCCGGGTCAAGCAGGGAACCCACCTCAGGCGTACAAGGCGCACCCAGGAAGACCGCACCTCAACCCACCGAGGTAATCCCGCCAGTGACCAACCCGACCGAGCTGCAGAACACCACCCCAAAGGCACCAAGAGTTAGAGGGCCACCTCTGGAAAGGCCAGAGAACATTCTTCAGGCGACCATAGAAAACTTGACTACACCTGTAGCGCCGATACTTGATCCGGCAAATGCTCAGGCTGAGTTAGAAGAAACCAGGCAAAAGGTGCTGGTAGAGGCCAAGAAAGTATCGGCCTTGCGGGAGTCCCTGAATAGGACCCTGAGAGAATATGCCAAAGCTAATAAGCTTGATGTCGCACCCGAGCGGGTGGACGAATTAAGATTAAGGGGGAAGAACCTCATGGATGATATCAACAAAGAGCATGATGCTCATAGGGCGGAATCAGATGACTTGGGTTTGCCGAGGTATAATACCCCGGCAAAGAACCTGAGAGCGGCGAACGCCGCAGCATTAGAATTAGAGGGGTTGACCGGGGAGGCCCGGCAGAAACAGCAGGAAAGAGTGAATGAGCTGGTGCGCATCGCGAACCAGCAAAATGAAGAAATACTCAAAACGAACCTGGCGAGGCCGGGGGCTTCGTGAATGGTTCACTCGGCAGGGGCAGCACCTGCCTTATCCGTGGCAGCAGCATCTTCACCCGGAAATAATGCACGAAGGGACAAGGCAGTAACCTCGGGAAAAAGGAACAAGCAAATTGTTCCATATGATCCGGCAATGGCTGGTAAGGCAAATGAGAACAGAGACAATGCAAGCCGAGGTAACAGTGGGGAGAGGAACCACGGCCGTATGGAAAAAGACGGCGGAAGCCGAGGCAATGGAGATCTCGGCAGAAGAGAACCCGCAAGAGGCAATCATGAGAACAATACCCCCGGTCGAAGTAAGGAGAGAGCTGCCCCTCAACCCATAACCAAGGCATGAACCCCGGCAGGAAAGAGAAGCGAGGCCAGCTCGCCACCATCAAGTGAATGAAAGGTTCAACGATGGCTACTCCGAGATGGAATATGCGATCCATGGTGGAAATAACCACTATGGAATGCAAGACAGAATTCTGTACAGAGATTTGCCATCAAATGATGCAAGAGTGAAGTTGGACTGGCTATACAGGTCCGAGTTGCTGGAAGAACAGGGTCCACCAGGTCCGACTTGCTTTGGACCACAGATCATGGGCGAACCACCCGTGCCGAACTTTCAGCTAGCGAGAGGCACAAAAACATATAATGGGAGCACCAAGCCACAAGACTGTTTGATTGACTATGCCACAGCTGTGGAAATAGCGGGTGGGAACTTACGATGGGCAGTACGGTATGTCCCACAAATGTTGGAAGGACCAGCTAGGGTATGGTGGAATAATCTACCAGCGGGCAGTATCAACTGCTGGTTGGATTTTGAAGAAATGTTTGTCAGCAACTTTACCAGCACATACAATAGGCCAAACAGGCCGCAACAGTTAGCCATGTGCAAACAGAGGCCGAATGAAACAGATAGAGAGTTTTTAACCCGATGGTGCAACCTGAGAAACTCATGTGAAGGGGTTATAGAATCGCAAGCAATAGCTTGGTTCGCGCAAGGCTGCCGTTATGCCAGTGTGTTGTGGCAACGTCTGCAAAGAGATATGCCGACCACATTGGCAGAAACAATCAGAATAGCGGATTCCTACGCATTAGGAGATCCAACGCAACCAGAATTAATGCCGGCAGATTGCCGGGATCAACAAGACCAATATGCAAGAGATTTGGCCAGATCATCTAGGCGCAATGACTTCAGAGGAAGAAGAAGAGAAGAAAGGCCGGATTATAGGTATAATTCGGCCCAAGTGGCAGCAGTAGCGCAGGATCCGCCGAGTCACGGAGCGACTCAACGGTAGAAGAATGGTCCTCAGCAGTGGACACCAAGGAGTGAGGGAAAAAGGCAGTGGACCCTAGAACAAAAGAAGCAGTGGTAGGAGAGGCCGAAGTACACATTCGAATCCATGTTAGATCAGCCGTGTAAATTTCACACGTCAAACCCATCCAGGCCAGCCAACCATACGACCCGCCAATGTGCATGGATGAAAAATGCAATGGGAAACCCCGTAGGCACTCAGGTAGCGACTCATCAAGTACATCAACAGCATCAACCACAATTGACTGGAGCAAATGCACAGCAATTGATGTTACCGCCTCCTCCCCCGAGGTACGATAACTCGGATCGGAGAGATGCGGTACATCAAGTAATGAACTAAGTCCAGGATGGAAGGACAAATCCAGCGAATACTGGACGCAATGATTACAGAGAACATCATCAGTCTTATTGCGTGTTCACAACAGAACAGCAGGACAAGCAGAGTGTACAGCGCCGGCATATGGAAGTAAACGCAGTTATGCCGGCAGTACCAAGATATGTGCCTTGGTCAGACCAGGAGGTAACTTGGAGCATAAAGGATCACCCCAAGATAATGCCGAATCCAGGGTCGTATGCACTCGTGTTGGATCCGACATGCGTTGGACCGAGCATCAATGTGAAATTCTCAAAAGTACTCATTAACAATGGAAGCAGTATCAACATCATGTACAAAGATACCATGCACAAACTTGGAATATCGCAGAACATGTTGCAGTCCACGAGGACCACTTTCCATGGGATAGTGCCAGGACTCTCATGCGAACCCATTGGTAAAGTCCGAGTGGATGTGTTATTCGGCACAAGAGATAACTGCAGAGCAGAAAACTTAGAATTTGAAGTGGTGGATCTAGAAAGTTGTTATCATGTTCTACTCGGACGGCCTGTGCTGGCCAAATTCATGGGCAGCTGTCATGTAAGCTATCTGAAGATGAAACTACCTGGACCACAAGGAGTAATAACAGTTGCAGGGGATTACAAGAAGTCAATGGAGTGTGCTTTAGCCGGGTCAAATTTGGCCGAATCATTGGTTATAGCAAGAGAAAAGAGAAGGATTCAAGAGGTAGCAGCCCTCGCTCAGTCGGCACAGCTGAACATGCCGGCGCTAGACAGCCCGCATGGTAGTGTCTCTTTTCAGCCGACTAAAGAAACGAAGAAATTTCAGATCGATGAGCAATTCCCGGAGCGTACTGTTACTATTGGTGCATGCCTGGACACTAAATAGGAAAGCGAGCTCACCAACTTCCTCCGTGAGAATCGGGATATATTTGCATGGTCAACTCAAGACCTGCAAGGTGTTCCGAGGGAGTTGGCTGAGCACTCTTTGAACGTGACGCCAGGAGCAAGGCCGGTGAAGCAACCTCTCCGCCGCTTCGCCGAAGACAGGAGAAAAATAATAGGAGATGAAATAGCTCGGCTCCTCGCGGCCGGGTTCATCATGGAAGTGCTGTACCCGGATTGGTTGTCGAATCCGGTGCTAGTAGAAAAGAAGAAAGATGATCCCAATGTAGCCATTGTATGGCGAATGTGTATCGATTACACCAACCTGAACAAGGCGTGTCCAAAAGATCCTTTTCCATTGCCTAGAATAGACCAAGTCATTGACTCGACCGCTGGTTGTGAGCTATTATCATTTGTAGACGCGTATTCTGGTTTCCACCAGATACCGTTAAAACCGGCCGATCAAATAAAGACCGCGTTTATTACCCCGTACGGGGCTTATTGTTATCGCACAATGCCATTTGGCCTGCGAAATGCAGGAGCGACATATCAGAGATGCATGCAAAAATGCCTACATGATCAGATAGGAAAAAATGTACAAGTATATGTAGATGACGTAGTCATCAAAACCAAGGAAAGCAAAACATTATTGGAAGATATACGGCAGACTTTTGCGAACCTGAGAAGGTTCCGAATGAAGCTTAATCCAGAAAAATGCACATTTGGCGTGCCGGGAGGAAAATTACTCGGTTTTCTTGTATCTAGCCGAGGTATAGAGGCCAACCCAACAAAGATAAAGGCAGTAGAAAGAATGGAATTACCAAAATGTTTAAATGATGTACAAAAATTCACGGGTTGTCTGGCCTCGCTTAGTCGGTTTGTATGTCGGCTAGGAGAGAAGGCGCTACCACTCTATCAGCTGATGAAGAAATCAGATAAATTCATCTGGACTCCACAAGCGGACATCGCATTTCATGAATTGAAAAAGATGTTGGTTACAGCACCCATTTTGGCTTCTCCATTATCAAAAGAGCCTATGTTACTCTATGTAGCGGCTACCAGCAGAGTAGTGAGTAATGTAGTCGTAGTGGAACGACTTGAAGATGGTAAGTCGGTTCAGAGGCCGGTGTATTATTTAAGTGAGGTGTTATCCACTTCAAAGCAGAATTACCCACATTATCAGAAGATGGCTTATGGGGTATATATGTCGGCGAAAAAGCTTAAACATTACTTCAAAGAGCATCCCATCAAAGTGATCTGTGAGGCACCCATAGCCGACGTACTGAGTAACAAAGACGCAAGTGGCCGAATAGCAAAATGGGCAATCGAGTTATCACCATACGCTCCACAATTTGATAGGAGGGATGCAATCAAATCTCAGGCGGTCGCCGACTTTTTCGTGGACTGGGACGAGGTGCAGTATGAGCCACCATTGCCAGACCCATATTATTGGACTATGCATTTTGATGGTTCCAAACTAAGGAATGGTTTGGGGGCGGGAATAGTATTAACCTCGCCTAAAAGAGACCAACTGAAGTATGTGTTACAAATACATTTTGCTGCGTCCAACAACGTAGCCGAATATGAAGCACTGGTCCATGGATTGAAAGTAGCAAAAGAAATTGGCATACGCCGAATCTTATGCTATGGCGACTCGGATCTAGTAGTGTAGCAAGTCTCAGGCAGTTGGGACGCATTAGATGCTAATATGGCTTTATACAGATTTCACGTGCAAAAGATCAGTGGATACTTTGAAGGATGTGAATTTCACCACATACCACGGGCAGAAAATGATGCCGCAGACACGTTGTCAAAACTAGGATCAACCCGGCAATCAATTCCTCCGGGTATTGCCCTGGAACACCTCAGGAAACCATCAATAATCCCATCACCAGAATCCGAATCTATCTTTATCCCGGCAAATTCAGCAGAAGATAACGCGCCGATGGAAGTAGATCAGCAATATAACTCAGAACCCCCCAAGAGGAGGACAGCCGAGGTAAGCACAATCATGGGAAGAACCGAGATAGGTATGTCGGCAGAAAACATGGAAATAGACAGTGAGATCACACCAGAAAAAGTCACACTGTTATGGGCGCAACCCATATTTTCTTACCTAAAAGACTCGACGTTGCCGAGTAATGAGGTATTAGCTAGACAAACTGTAAGGAGAGCAAAAGCTTATACAATCATAAACAATGAGCTATATAAAAGGAGCGTCACAAACGTGTTGCAGAAGTGTGTGAGTTCGGCAGAAGGTCAGGAGATCCTCCTAGATATACACCAAGGAGAATGTGGGCACATGCCTCATCTCGTGCCTTGGTAGCCAAAGCGTTCAGGCATGGATTTTATTGGCCGACGGCATTGAAAGAAGCAAAAGAATTAGTTAAGAAATGCAATGGATGTCAGAGATACGCAACCAAAATACACATTCCATCGGCCGAATTAAAAACAATACCCATCACTTGGCCATTTTCTGTATGGGGTTTAGATATGGTGGGACCATTTAAGCCGGCACGAGGAGGAGTGACCCACATATTGGTTATGGTAGACAAGTTCACAAAATGGATTGAAGTGAAACCAATAAAAAGTGCGATGGGTCCACAGCGGTGAAATTTCTCAAAGATATTATCTTAAGATATGGGTATCCGCACAGTATTATTACAGATAATGGCACAAACTTTGCAGAAGGAGCATTCGCCAGATTTTAGAAACACATAAGACTAGACATTGCCTCTGTGGCTCACCCAGCATCCAATGGGCAAGTGGAAAGGTCTAATGGGCTGGTGCTATCGGGAATAAAACCACGACTTGTCGAACCATTGCAAAGGTCGGCAGGGTGTTGGATTGAGGAACTCCCAGCCGTATTATGGAGCCTCAGGACTACTCCGAATAGATCAACAGGCTATACACCATTCTTTCTGGTATACGGGGCAGAGGCCGTACTTCCAGCCGACATAATATATGACTCGCCAAGAGTTACTCAGTATACAACCTCGGAGATAAACGAGATAGCTCGGCAAGATGCTGTAGACCTGCTAGAAGAAGCCAGAGAACTGACACTATCACGATCAGCTATTTATCAGCAGAACCTACGACGATATCACAGCAAAAAGGTGAATCCAAGAGTATTCAAAGAAGGAGATTTAGTCCTCCGACTGGTGCAACGTACGGCCGGCATGCACAAGTTGTCACCTCCGTGGGAGGGACCATTCATTGTGAGCAAAGCATTGCATAACGATGCCTATTATCTAATCGACGCTCAGCCCCCCGGAGAGAACAAGGCCGACAAAGCCGGCGAAGAAACGAAGCGTCCATGGAATGTAGCTTTGCTTCGACCGTTTTACTCGTAGCGTTGTGTCTCAAGGTCAAGAACCAATGATGTATTGAACTTCGGCACCCAGAGCAATGACTCGGGGACTGCCAAAAGTTATCTCAATTTCATGTTATGTATTTGAACCTCGGCACCCAGAGCTGTGACTCGGGGACTGCCAAATGTTATCTCAATTTCATGTTATGTATTTGAACCTTGGCACCCAGAGTTGTGACTCGGGGACTGCCAAATGTTATCTCAATTTCATGTTATGTATTTGAACCTCGGCACCCAGAGCAATGACTCGGGGACTGCCAAATGTTATCTCAATTTCATGTTATGTATTTAAACCTCGGCACCCAGAGCAATGACTCGGGGACTGCCAAAGGTTATCTCAATATCATGTTATATATTTGAACCTCGGCACCCAGAGCAGTGACTCGGGGACTGCCGTCCATTATTCCAATATCATCTTATGTACTAGATCTCGGCACCCAGAGCAGTGACTCGTGGACTGCCATATATTATTTCCATTTCATACTAAATATTTCAACCTCGGCATCCAAAGCAGCGACTCGGCGACTACCATATGCTGCCCCAGTTTTATGTTAAGCACTACCTGGAGCAACACCTCGGTATTTGTCTTACATTATTTCTGAAATTTGGTTTACATATTGAAATTCGGCGCGATAAACGGTAACTCAGGGATTGCCATATACTGTTCCAAGGTGGTAGTCAACCTCTGTTCAGAACAGATCAATATTATATGATATTCAGAGCTCACACCTAGACAACTCGGCTAAACCACGGGAAAACAAAGGCAAGGACACATCCTAAAATCGGAAAATTGTGGGCCACCAAAGCAAGATCTTGGACGAACAACCACTTGAACAAAATGATAACAAATACAAGCGTATCTGTCACAGCAGTACACGGCAAAGAGATTCAAGTCATACAGAGAGCGGACAAATGTTTCGCGTACATCATACGCCCGGCATGCCAGGGATAAGAAATAACTTAAGCGTTGTTCGCTGGAGAGGCAGCAACTTGGTCAGGCGCCAGGCACTCCGACGTAGGAGGAACTTCGACTGAGGTTGCCTCGCCTTCCATAGTCCCGGGTGCAACTTCAGCGGAAGCCCGAGGCTGCTCAGGAGCATCAGTCTGTGCGGTGGAATGACCAGTACCTTTGGAGGAGGACCGCGCATCGCCGTCGCTGTCCGAGCTCGAACTGGAGTTGCCAGATGTGGCCGAGTCATCCGCACCTTCCTCTTTCTCAGCCGAATTGTTATCCGAGGCATCCTCAACTACAACCTCCTCATCCGGGTTTGGAAGGAAACTCGGCCCTTCATTCCAAGTATGCACGTCGGCATACTCGACGAGCTGGAAGGCGCGAGCTTGCCGAAGAGCGATGAAGGCGGGGTCTTCAACCCAACGAGAACCAGTGCGCAGATTTCTCAGGATATCAAGAGAGATGTCTTCGTACCATGACATAATAACGGTGAGAGCCATATCAGCGCCAGCTCGCCCGGCTGATTCCCTCCAGAGACTTAGTTGCCTCTCGGATGCCATCAGTCTCTTTACCAGTAATCCAACCTCGTCGATATCAGGGGTCCCAGAAGTGTTCGGCCAGAGAACATGATAAGCTCGAATAGCTGCCTTCACCAAATCCCGGCCCATAATCTTCATTGGACCAACCGCAGCACCAACAGCAACCAGAAAATCCTCCATCAAATACTCCGAATCAACGGTAGCAGGGATACCTCGGCGTACACGAGCCGCAAGAACTGCTTTAGAGCTCACAGGTTTAGCTTCGGGGAAATGATCTGCGTAAAACATGAACGAGTCACGTGGCAGCAAGGACAAAGAGAAAAAGATAATTCGGCCATGCCAAGAAGCTTACGATGAATGTAACTCATCATAATCTGGAGGTCTTTGGCCCAATAAATCTTGCTCTTCTCAAAGCGAGCGATTTCCTCGCTCATTCCCTGAGTTTTCAGCTCGGCAGCCTCGAGGAGTTCGTTATTCTTCTGCAGCTCCAAAGCTAGCCGATTCTTCTCCTCGGAGAACTCCTGGTCGATCTTTTCTAGTTCGGATTTCTGAGAGTACTGAAGGGTATTCACCTCGGCTCGAAGGCGGGCTATTTCATCATCCTTTTCTTGTAACTGTGCCGAATGAGCAGCGCTTTGTTCTAAAAAATGCAGCATCACGTCAGGGAGGGGCGTGCAATCTTGGTGAGATGCTGCAAAGGTTTGCAACTCGGCTTCACCAGAGCCAAACGAAATAAACAAGCTCAGCATACATGTTAAAGGGGAAAAAGGTCTAAGATAAAAGGGAAACTAACCTTCCAAGCTCTTCACCTTCTTCTAAGACGAATGTTGAGATTATTAATATTACCTGTTCACCAAAAGAGTGAGCCGGCATCTAGCGGACAAATCAATAAGACCGCCGAGAATAACAAAAAGGAACTATCGACTTACCAGCCTTTTTTACCACAGGAAGGATTTTCTCATACTTTTCTTCCAACTTGCGGTGCGAAAAAAGCAACCTCTGAAATTCGGCAGTCCGTCGGTCATGTGCAACCTGAGCAATGGGGCAAAACGATAAATGGATATTCAAAGTTAAATCAGATTCGAGTCAAGCAAAACTTAACTCGGATCTAGGTGGCTGGATATTCAAAGCTAAATCAGATCCGAGTCAAGCAAAACTTAACTCGGATCTAGGTGGCTGGATATTCGAAGCTAAATCAGATCCGAGTTAAGCAAAACTTAACTCGGATCTAGATGGCCGGATATTTGAACCCTAGAAATAAACTAAAATTAAGTCAGAGATCATTAAACTTCCAAGCATATAACAAGTTATTTCCTTGCAAGTTTCGGGGACTAGAGCATATAGTAACATCTGGGGAACTAATCTAAACTCAGAGAAACAGCAATTACCTCATTCATCTTGTTAGTGTCAAGGATGAACTTGGCAGCGTGGTCGAAACGGCCGCTGATGTCGGAAAGCTGAAAGGGCTGGTTGATGGGATTACCCTCAAACTGATCAGCAGCATTCCAATTATTAGTGTACTCCACCAGCGCGCCGAGGCTGTTCCCACTAGCTGTCCGAGTTAAGACCTTACCCCGGACATGTTGTGTAACTACTGCAGCCGCAGGGCTCTTATGAAGAGCAAGCTGGGTGTTGGCAGCCGAGGCAACAGAGACCTTGGTAGGCGTAGTTCCCTTGCGCAGTATGTCAGCAATACTCGGCTGAGAAGAGCCGGCAAGACCTTTCTGGGAAGAGGAAGCCTTGGCGGCAACAGCTTTTCTCGCCTTGGACGAGGCATCAGCAGGAAGCGATACCTCGGTAATTGGGGCTGTGTCTTTAGGAGCAGCAGGAGTCATAGTCGCAGAAGGCGCCGGGATAACAATCTCTACGGCCGGGGCTGGAGTGGCTGTAGAAACTACTGGGGCAGATAAAGGCTCAGTAGCGGCGCTGGGACCCACAGAAGGGGCAACGGGTTCAATGGAAATCTCGGAGGGCAGATTGGAATCACTGTCGACAAAAGGAGTTTCAGGTACGTCGCAACGAGGAGGCGATGGATTCGGAGCTGGAGGAGAGGCAGCACGAGCAGGACTGGGGATCCTACTATCATCGACGGGCGGAGGAGACTGCTGCCGAGTCGGGTGGCTAGTCATGCTAGGACCACCGGGCTTAACAGAAAGCGGAGCACTGCAAAAATAAGAAGGAAGAAAGAATGTCAGTATGAAAAACAGAAAGAGAGAAACAAGAAATACGAGCAAAAGGAACTTACCCGGCGACCCCAGGCATAATCTTGCGCCTAGGAGGATTCGGAGCGGATCTCTTCACTCGTTTCTTGGGGACCGCCTCCGAGGCACTAGCAGGAGCCCCGCGTTTCCCCGAGGTAACAGGGGGTCGAGAAGCGATGGGCTCGGCATCGTGAACCTGACCGGCCGGATTAGCTAGGAAAGTAGAAGCCGGAAATGCATAAGAAATAGGCATTGCGGCAACTACCTCAAGAACTTGGACCTCGTCCGAATCACCTTCCTCCTCGTGCGCCGAGGTCTTGCCACGAGCTCGAGCCGGGGCAGGATCCGATTTAGGGACGAACTCTTCCGAGTCCGGCTCACCACTATCCGGGGTGCTCCGGTCCGCGGGCCACGGAAGCAACAAACCTTCGGCGTCCTCATTTTTCTGCTCTGCGAACCTCTGCAAGACGAGGAAAAAGAAAATTTAGCGGAATCCGTTACGAAAACAATGGAATAGCAGAACATTATTGATCAAACTTACTTCGGGAGGCGGATGATCGCGGGTGAACGGTTTCAATCCCCAAGCCCAATCCTCGGGCATCTCCGTCTTAAAGATAGCTCGGACACGCTTATAGATAAGGTAATTGTCCAACTCCACGGTCGAGACTCGGTTAGGGTCGAGAGGACCACTCATGTAGCACAGCTTGTGAGTCCGCTTCTGGAATGGGCAGATCCGGCTACTAATAAAAGTAGCCATCAGGTCCTCGCCGCATAACCCAGCGCGGATCAGCTCTTTAAGCCGAATCTCAAAAGCCTCGGCCAAGGCATGACTCTTCCTCGGATTGTAAGTCCAATTCACCTTAGAAGGCGGACCAATTGAGAAGGCAGGAAGCCGAATCTTGTCCTCTGTCCCTCTGTTCTTAACATAAAAGAAGGATTTGTGCCACTTCTTGCATGACTCCAACCCGGTGACGCGAGGAAATACGGATTTCCTCCGAGGTGTAATGGACGCTGCCCCACATTGAGTAAGAAATTTCTCGGAAGGGTGCAGAGACTTGTCTGGGACTACGTTGGAATGAATCTGGAAGAACTTCGACCAAACGTGCACTGACGGCCACAGGCCGAAGTATCCCTCCGAAGCGGAGATAAAAGCAGAAAGAGAAGCGATGGCGTTCGCAGGAAGATGATGCGGCTGAAGGCCGAAGTAGTCGAGAAACTCTCTAGAAAAATAGCTAAGAGGGAGACCGAAGCCACGCGCGAAGTGCGACATAAAAACTACGTACTCACCCTCCCTAATATCCGGAGAGGACTCGCTGCCAGGTAAGCGACAGAAGACCTCGGCGGGAATCCTCCGAGTTCGGATAAGCCACTCAATCTCACGGCGTGTAACAGAAGAGCCCTGCCACGAGCCTCGCTCGGGCCCAGAGCCAGCGTCATCATCCTCTACCAGAGCGCCGCTAAACGAACTAGACATGGGTTCGCCGGAAAGATCGCCGGAAGAAGAGCTGGCGGCGGAGGAAAGTTTGGAGCTGCAAGGCCCCGTCGTGATTTTGCACGAGAACGGTGGCAAAGGAGCAGAGGAACCGCCGCACGAACACAAGATCAAAACGGAGAAATCTAGGGTAAAACCTAGGCAACGCGGCCGGAAAGGACTCACCGGCGACGGTGCCGAAGCTGGTGAGCGCAGGCGAGGCGAGCAGAACGGCGCAGCGGAGTCCTCGCCGTCGGAAGCTCTGATGAGCGCGCGGCGGCGGAGCTGCGAGAGGGCGCGCAAGCGAGAGGAAGAAGGGGTGCAGAGGCGAACGAGAAGGGGAAAAGTAAATTCCCAGACGCCGTGCCCCTCTTTATAGTCGAGCCACGAACAAGGTAGTGGGATCGTGGGTGCAGCAGTTGACCGTGTAGATCGTGGGTGCGGCACGAACACACGACGATAAGTGGAGCCGCACCAACGGCCACACGGGAACGAAGAAGGTTGCGATCCCCCAGGGACACAGCACACGAGGCGTCGCAGCGGCGGCGCAGCAGGTACAGTGTTAACTGTAGCCTGTCCGTAAATACTGTAGAGGAACCAAAAAGCTAGAAGAACAATGATGGGAGTAACACGCAGGACAAGGCGTACGGGATAAGGAATAAGGGTACCTCGGACGATAAAAAGATAACTCGGAAACAATACAGAAAAATATGATGAAGCTGATACGACCCGGTAGAAGTTATCGACAGGGCCACACCAGCTTCGGGGACTAATGTTGGGGGGGTGACTCCGGGTAGGTTAAAGACGGGGAAAGACGAAGGTACGATCCCCGTATGGTTTCCGAGTTACAGTCTAAGTAGGCCGAATCATGAAGAAGTCGGCCGACATATGGAGACGAGAGGCCCGTATATGTATTTTGAGACATTACCCGGCCGAGATACTGCGTAAGTCGGCCGGGTTGGCCTGAGTGATCTTGATGCAGGTGAAGGACGATCCGAGCTATACAAGGGAGGGCCGAATTATATGAGGCTTGCAGGAGAAGGAGAAGCCTGAAGTCAAACCCTAGCTGCAAGCTAGGGAGAATCTAAGCAGAGCCAAGCGCTACGGACAAAGGCGCAGAGCGACAGGGAGGCAGGAGGAGGTCACGGAGGTGACAGTCCAGAAGACCGAGGCGCACAGGAGGGGCCCTCTGGAACCTTGCCGTCGTTAGAAGGGCGACAGGGAAAGAGGGGCGCCGAACTACTATATAGGGACAAGCATATTCCTCGAATATGCTTACCACGTCAGCCCTAAAGGAACCCAGGGTTCTCCTTTATAAGGAGAGGCTTGGACTCAGAAGGAGGGATCGACTAGAGTGAGAGCCGTTAGGCTGGTAAAGTTCTTCTCTTCTCCCTGTATACAGCTCAAGGAGCACTTGTAGCCCGAGGAAGAAGAAATAAAGACTTTTGCCCTAATCTTCTGTGTGTAGAATCAACTACATCTTCCCTCCCCAGATCCCACTAGCATCCATTGGCCCCATACTTTAGCCTACCCATGGCATCTGCCGTGCCACCACCACGACATGATGCAAAGTCCAATCGAGGTTGGTGATGATAGTCGGTCCCCTTGGTGAAGGGGATGAGGAAAAACTAGAGATTCCACAATGGGGGGTTGTCTTTAGTCTATCATCTATGCCTAAGGGGTACATGAGGGGTGGGGGATCTATTTATAGGCCAGCCACTAAACAAGGGTAGTTTGGGGATAAACTAGGCGAATACGTAAGTAAAGGGGAATACATGGGCTATGGCCCAACTGGTGCGCGCAGGCACAGGCATGACCGGTAGTACCAGAGTTATAACCGGTATTACCGGTCATCACCAGTAGTACCGCTCTCAGTATCCGGTAGTACCGCTTGCGGGCGGTAGTACCGCAAGCCAGTACCGGGGCATCCAGTGGTGATGGCATAGGCTTCAGTACCGGGCGGTAGCAGGGGGCGGTAGTACCGCTGACCGGTAGTACCGGTTCCGATGACCGGTAGTACCGCTTGGACCTGGCAGCTGCCGACCTGTCTTCTTCCGTATCCTCTTCCAAGCCTCCGTCTTGTCGGGCTTGCTGTTCCGGGCTTCCTCCCTTGCCTCCGTTCTGGTCGGTGTGAACCTATCATGCATATGTGACGGAGTATGAAGTAGCATACCATTCAATAGGGTAGGAAGTGGGCTCGCATAGAGGAACGGATATACCTTTGGAGTCCTTGAAGACTTGGTGTAAGTTGGAGACCTTGATGTAGTAACGACCGTAGATCAGGCTGCATCATCTCCCCCTTCAAAAAGATTCGTCCTCGACTCTCCATGTTCATCACAAAGTAGAATAGGTCGAAGGACATCCTTGATCCTGGGGTTCACCATATAGTCGTCCTCGGGAAGATTGACTTGACAACACTTCAATGTTCCTTCACCTTCCATGAAGCCTACAAAGCTCACGACAAACGCGAAGCAACACTCAAAGCGTAGCCAATTCATGAACATTATAGCATGAGTCCTCAAGTAGAAGGAAGTCACCTTAGCTTATAGAGATAGCTCGATGAAGGGTAGCCATAGGTAACTCTCTTCGGTTCTTCTTGTCAACACATGGTTGGTATAGGTTGACGTGTAAGCATTTGTACCTTCATACAACAAAGACCAAGCAACATATGTTTGTGTGTGATAGAGGAGCATGTCATTTGTGGCATGTCCATTCTTGTTCACAACACTATTAGCACAACTCAAGTATAGCAAACGGGATGCATATGCAAGGTCAAGGTGCATGGAAATCTTTGCAAAATCATCCAAATGTGGGAACTCAAAAATTCCATATAACATCTTATTGTGGCATTCAAAGCAATCGCATAGAAATTTGATCAACATCTTTGATGCAAAAATAGGATAATTTGGCAAAAACACAAGAGGAAGAATGTCCAAAGCAACAACAATATGTGTGCAAACCAACCATTGGAAAGAGAAATTGTTTGACATGTTGGATGTCACACACAAATCATCGAAAGCAAATATCATGGGAATATGAGTATCCCAAGCGGAAGCAAAAACAACACGTTTGCAAACAAACCAAATGAAAGTGCAAGTGGTCCTTATGTTTGTTGCAACAACAAGACGAGATACTTGAAAGCTCTCATGACAATACATGCTCTTAATGGCATTATGGTTGCACACAAAACATCGAAAAGAGAAATTGTTCAACATTTTTGTTGCAACACACAAAGCATCAATATCCAATAGCAAAGAAACATGAATGTCAGAAGGTGAGATAATACCATCAACATGCTTGCAATCAAACCATAGGAAAGAGCAATTTGCCAACATGAAAGATGCAAAGCATGCAAAAGGTATCAGAGCTGGGTTCGATCTTGAACTCACTTGTGGGATGCTCTCAAGAGCTCTTTTTGTCAACTCGTGCTCAACCGAGGTTGACATGATAGTGCGGGTACCTATACACATCATACACAAAAGGAAGAACTGTGTGCATGGTAGAGATACGCATCATCCATCATGACGTATCTCTTCTTGTGCACATCACCATTAATGTCAATCAAGTATGAAATAGATGCATGGTGAGTAGGCAAGTGGGGAACATGCTTATCATGGCAGTCATCAAAATCTCCAAAAATTGAGAAAGCTATGGGGGCCATCTCATTATAACGCATATAATCAATATTATTGCAAGCAAAACAAGTGAAATAGCAAGCATTCATCTTATCGCAAGCAACGGGAGAAATTGAATGACTAGCATGACAAGGCAAGTCCGAAGAAATTGGAGGATACACACAAGATGCATAGCATGGCATGTTTATGGCAATGATATCGCAATCAAACAATTCCACGTGATCAATATTATGCAAAGTCAAAGCATCACATTGGAATGTGGATGAAGCATATGTAATGTCACAAGTATCATCCATAGCATGCATATCCTCACAATTCATCATGTCCACTAGTGGGATCATGGCATCATCAACACCCTTATTGTTACCTTGTTCATACCTCTCATATGAAGTGGGTGTTGTGGAAGTAGTGGTCTCCTTGTGGACGACTTCGTCTTCTTGATGTAGCCATGGCGTAGCATCATCTTCTTCCACCATGTATGTCTTCTCCAATTGAGGCATCATTGCTTCATGGCTTAGAGCGTCTTCATTCATGGAACCTAGCACAACATAAGAGAACACACTAGAGGTAGAGGGTAAGTTGTTAGAAATCGAAATGGTCTCACTTGACCTATCAACTACCACTCTCAACTCACTAGGAGTATCACTCATGCCCTCAAAGTGGGAGCACTCAATCTCACATAAGGTGGAGGCACTCATCTCACTCTTGTTCTCACTAAAGTGGGCTAAATGGCTCTCATACTCACATGGGATTGGTACCACATCATAACTCAAGCATAGGGATAGGCTTGGTTTCCTCAACTCCATGCGCCTCCTTTGGTGAAGGGAAAATCCCATGCTCACCATTCTTGACCTTGTCGCCTCCAAGGTTGGATGCCATAAGATGGGCATCATCGCTCGCCTCCTTGGTCGAAGGGAGAATCCCATGCTCGACCGTCTTGTGGCCATCTTGTAGTAGTGTTGGAGGTAGGCTCATGTTATCCAACTTGGCGAAGTACAGGTCTTTATTTTCCTCGTTCACGAGGTCTTGGAAGTCAAGTGAAGACATTGAAGCTTGATGTCGTGGAGGAAGGCTTGCTCTTGGTGCCATTGTGGTGGTGGCACGAGTAGTTGAAGGTGCCCTAGGATGGTGTCGACGGAGGTCATTGGAGTGCCTTGCCGATGGTTGATGTAGGTGGCGCACTTGGTCGTCCACATGACACTCGCGACGATGATCACTTGCCTTGGCACTCTTCTTGTGCTTGTGGTGCCTTCTTGAGCTTGCGTGAGCATTATGGTTGGTGCTCATCATTAGTTCTTCGTCTTGGTGGCAAAGATGCCTTTGACGATGTCTTGTATACTCTTTATGGTGGCGATACTCATGAGAGGATGTTTGTCGATGAAGATTCTTGTTTCTTGGCGCCTCTTGGTGTATATGATGTTTGGACACCACTCTTCTTTGGATAGGAGGTGGAGCTTGGCGCCTTGGCGGTGATGGAGCTTGGCGCCTTGGAGATGGAGGATCTTGACGCCATCTAGGTGGTGGCACTTGATGCCTTGTCGATGGTGGCGCTTGACGCCTTGGAGGTGGTGGCGCTTGTCGCCTTGGAGGTGGATCATCGAAGTAGGTGGTGCCCTTTGGTGTGGCACGCTTGGCCTTGAAGGTCATGGAATCTTGATGATGCGCCTCCTCTTGCTTGGCGTTGTAGGCTTCCATCTCCACACGGTGGAGGAATTCTTCATGGCTCATGGAGGAGCCATCAAAGTCGATGAAGTTCTCCGTGTCCTCCATGCTCGGCGAGGCATCGTCGATGTCGCACTCGAAGTCGTCCATGCTTGGGGAGTAATTGTTGGTGTAGTACTCCATATCACCCAAGCATGTGGAGCGATTGTCGGTGTAGTGCTCCATATTATCCATGCATGAGGAGCCATTGTCGATGTAGCGCTCCAAGTCTTCCATGCATGTGGAGCCGTTGTCGGTGTAGTGCTCCGGGTCCTCAAAGCATGCGGATCCATTGTCGGTGTTGTGCTCCGTCATGTCCTCTATACTTGTGGAGTCCTAGTCATGGTGGCTCATCATGGATTCTTCATAGATATCACCCTCGGTGTCGGAGTCCCTAGACATGAGTCACAAGACCAAGTGTTGTATATGTAAGTGGTAGAGGGTGTTGGGGACGCAACGTCAAACCTTACTTTACCTTGGAAGATCGTATCGTGCAAGTGGCCACACTTGAGAGCAATAAACCAAGCAAAGTGAAGTTCACGCGGAACACCAAAACCAACTACTAACCAAAAAAAACACACACACAAGGCCTATGGTGGATAGGTATGGAAAATGGCATGTCAAGAACCAATCCGAAATCAAGATGTTGTAATGGCAAGTAAAGAACCACAATGATCACAAATCAAAACAAGTCAATCCACAAGATAGGAAATATGTTCAAGGAAACACACACGATGGGATAAATGGGACTTGTGCGACAGAGAAAGTGAGCTAAGAACCAAATGATTACCTAGCGAAGACTATAATCTCATGTCACACAAGTACAAGGAGAGACGCTAGTTCGATTGCACAAAATTGGTGGGTTACAAGATATGCACAATAAGTACCACCTATATGATGTTCATCGAGCTTGCGCTTCCTATTCTATGAGGCACATGTATATTTCTTTCTTTTTCTTTTTTTCTTTTTCTTTTTTTTCTATTTTTCTTTTTATTTCTTTCTTTTTCTTTTTCACTTGCCTCTTCCTTGTGCCAACAACTATACAAGATAACTATATGAGATAGCGCTCACAATGTTTGCTCGGAATCTACAAGGTATCAAATATGCATAGCCCAAGCAATCATAATAGGAACTAGTATCAATAGGTGTTTGTTGCTCGCAAAGATAGTGGGGTTCACAAAGGAATGCAAGTGGGGAGAAGTCGCGGAATGTTTATACCTTTCGTCGACGATCTTCACCCTTTATTGTTGGATTCCGCCTTGCTCACAGAATTTGTATGGAGTAGATAGCATGAACAACGTGAATGATGATGTAGAGCTCCTTCTCTTTGAAACGAGCTAAAAAACACCAAAATCCGAGTTCGAATGCAAAAGTTATGCTCAAAAAGGTGAGCGGTTGAAATCTGGGAACCTGCTGTTTTTGTTCTGTACTGGGGGGTAGTACCGGTTTGCTGAGAGGTAGTACCGGTTAAGTGCGGTAGTACCGGAATTTGAGCCCGGTAGTACCGGTTGGTCCAGAAACTCCCAATTTTGACGCGTTTTCGCGATTTTGGGGCAATTTGGGCGGAAAATCTTCAAGAAAAACACCAAATCGAAAGGGGAAATCAAGGAATTAGGCTATGGGAGCGCAAAGGAAGGTAGATCAACAAGTTTATCAAGTAATCCACGGATCAAAACCTACCAAAACGCACTCAAATGACAAATCGATCCAAAACATGAATTGGGGCTATTTTTTGTGGAATTTTCGAATTTATGGGGAAAAGACCAAATCGATGAGAAATCCGTGGCAACCAAAAGCTGCTGATACCAGATGATAAAGATGATAACCTCTTGGGTGGCCCGATCTTCACGGATCTCGTGGTCAAATAGATGGGAAAGCGACGGGAAAGGGAGAAGGTAGCGGAAGCGAACACACATGTAACATCCCTAAAATCATAATTTCAATGTTTGCATATCATTCATGCATGCATATAGATTTGAGATCAATTTCAAACTCATTTCAGAAAAACAGAAGCACATAGTGCTATGATTTTATGTGAACAAACTCATATCAAATGGCCATCACCATTTGAGAGTTTGAATGTGTTAAACCTTGAATGCTGGTTTTCTTTGTTGGCTGGATTGAATGAGGATTTGAACCAGGTTTTACAAAATGTAAATGGATTCAAAAACCATTTCTCAAATTTTTGCAAACCAAGTGCCAAGTCTCTGATATTTTGCTCTCCAAGCTTGACCAAGCCTTTGCAACGCAACCACTTGATCTTATGCCTATATTTGAGACTACTGCTCACTGCAAAAATCCCAGGAAGATTTGAATTCAAATGAAACTTGAATTCATTTGAAAATCAATCCAGAAAATTGAAACAGAAAAAGAAAAAGGAGAAAGAATTAGAAAAAGGCCGGCGCCAGGATTCCAGCCCAGCAACAGAACCGGCCCAGCTAGCCCACCCGGGCCATTCCTCTCCCACTCGCACGCGCCGACGCACCCAGACAGCCGCTGACGACCAGACCCCACCTCCTCTTCGCGCGCTTCGCTGACGAGCGGGCCCTCTCCATGTTTCCCTCGTCTTCCCCAAACCGCACCCGCGACCACGTCGCCGCTGCTGTCAAGGCCGGTAATGGCGCGGCGTAATTAGCCATTATGCCGCAGGCGTTTCCTGTCGCGCCTGGGCCTATTTAATCCCCTCTGCACCGCGAGCTTTTCCCCCCACTCTCCTCGCTCACTCCGCCACCAGGCTGCGCGCATTAGCTCTCGAAGCCCCGCTGTACCGACGACTCCGGCGATCGATTCCGGTTGTCGTCTCCGTCCACGACCGAAACCATCTGCGCCGCCGCCTGACTCCGGCGACCAATTAAGGTAAAACCCGAGCGCCCCTTGCCCCCTCCTTCACGCGATTTTGTTCGCCTGCGTCTTGCGCAACTCCTGATGCCTCTGGTTCGTGCTAGGGCGACGCCAAACCTCACCAGTGACCACGTCTGCAAGCGACCGACGCCGCCCGCAACTCCGACGAGCTCCAGGGACCGTTCCCGAGCGCCCCTTCGCGAACCAACGCCACGTCGAGCTTCAGCACGCCACTGCGGTTCAGGTATGACCCTTCCCCCTCTCGCGCACGACCGGAAACGCTAGCGCCGCCGTAGACAGAGCGCTCCGCCGCTCGCTGACGCCGCGCGCCGCCAGGACATGGTCGCGTGCTCGAGCACCGTTAGATCTAGATCCAAGCGTCAGGATAGAATCACTTATCAGCGAGGAGGTACGCGCTCAGGACCGTGCGATTTATTTAGATCCTACGGCCCGCAGAGCTCGATCCAGCCGAACCGGTACGCGCCAGTAATATCGCGACGCGTGGCTAGGGTTTGAATCAAAAACAGAATTCAAATCAGATTTAGATCCAATTTTCAAATGGCTATAACTTTTGATTCCCACGTTAGAGTTTTGCAAATTTTATACCATTGGAATCAGTGAATCAAGGCCTTTCTGAATCTGCAATGTGTTTAACAAATAGTATCTGTTAAAATGACTTTGTAAGCAAAAACATGTTTAGGCCCATTTTGAGTATAGTTTTTGTTTAGCAAATGGTTTTAGGGCTAAATAAGTTTAGTTAGCAAACTTTAGGACTTGTTATGTTTCTGTTTCATGCACTTGCTTGGTAGAGTTTTCAAAAATCATCACTTAGAATTTTCTTGCATGCATGCATTCATATCTTTGCTTGTATATGAATTGTATGTAATTGTGTGCTACAAAATTTTTGTGTAGATTTTGCTAGTGACTGTGATTGTGAAGAGTGCCACTCTCCCCATTACCAAGGCAAGTGATACTACATGATATTTCCACCCTTTATTTTGAATAAGCATTAGAATTATTTTTGCTAAGTCTTGCATGCTATTTTTTGCCAAATGCTATGTTGGGAAATCCTATGTAGTGTAGAATTGTAGAAATGCTAGGGAATTTTCCTAAGTTAAGTTACTATGCCATGCTTAGCCTAGCTAGTAGAAAACAAGGGTTGGTAAAGTATGTACATGCTATGGTGAAATAATTCTAAGTCCTTTGGGACTCATGCTTTTCTTAATAAAACAACTAAGTCAATAAACTTCCTGGGTGGAATGGGACTTGAATGGTGGTTTTTGGTTGAGTGGTTACACAAGGCCATGGATTTGGCTTGTGTATCTCACTTGTGGTATGCCACCCAGGCACAAAGGGATTTGGAGGCCAAGTGTTGAGAAAGCTTACAGTGCAACCACTTGGCAATATGGGCTCTGCCTTGATCATATAGGTTGCTAGAACTTAGTCATTTGGACAGTTGGTGGTAGTGGGATGATAGGTTGGAACGCGTCCATTTGACTAAGGACAGGCTTCTGAAAGGTACTGTCTTGGGAAACCAAGTCTGGTGGGGAAAGTGCACAACCTCTGCAGATGGAAAATCTAAGTACTTAGCCAAGTCCATGGCAATGGACAACTTGAGCATCAAGACATGGAAGCTACAAGAATCTCATCACTCCAACTTCTAAGTAAAACTTGTGGGTGAACAAGGGTAAAGGACCCCAATGTCTATTGGTGGTTTCTTGGGAAGTTTTTGACAAAGAAAAACTTAGTGATTTCAACTAATAGGGAAAACCTATTTTCAAGCAAAGCAAGCCAAGCTACACTTAGCCAAAATGCATATAGTAATATAGTCCACTTAAAATTTACTAAGGTATCACTTGCCAATACTATTCCAAAGTATTGACCCACTGTGGCTGTAACTTGTGATGTTGCAGGTTACTCCGATGATGAGTAGGAGTCATGAGTCTACACTCAACATGCTTGCCTGTGGCACATGAAGATGAAGACTTATGTTTATTTACTTATTCCAAAACTCTTGTATTAGGCCTTTGGCCCTGAGTTGTAAAAGACTATGTTTTATCTCTGGAATGAATGTAATAAACGACCTTTGTATCTGTGTACTTCCTCTTAAACTGTGGATGCTAGCATTGATCCAGGGACTAGCATTGCAATCATAGGGATCCTTTCCTTTACAAAGGAGGGATCTTACAACACATGTGGCATCCCGCAAAACCACTACTAGAAAATCGCTTGGTATTTTTGATTTGTGCATCATCATGACATCATCATGCATCTCATTGACTAAAACTATTTTGTTAAAACCTACTTTTGCTTTCTACAAAGACCCCTCTCTAACTCAAAATAATCCCCGGACCCTTCTGGATATTTTATTTGTCTAAAAATAAATTGCACAAGTCTTTTAAACAATACATAAAATTTTATATTAATTTTAGGGGGCAGCCAAACCGGGCCGATCCGACCCAGTCGGCCACCCCTAGTACAAAATCGGACCACCTAAACCTTTTCCTACCCAATCCTAGTCTACCCAAACCCCTCCACCTCACCCCAACCTATCCTATCTCAACACATCACCTCCCCCCTTCCCCCTATCCTATCCTGTGCCGCCACCTCATCCATCCCACCTGCACGCCTCCCGCAGCACCTGCCCACGTCCCCACGCCCCGCGCCTGGCCTCACCACCGTCTGAACCGCGTCGCACCCCGCTCTCCCCGCTCGTTCTTTGGCCCCACCCCGCAGTGAGCCTCGCCCCTCCCTCAGCGACCGAGTCCACCCCGCCTCTCTCCTCGTCTCCTCCCTTTCTCTGGCTCGCGAGAACCACCCCACCAACCATCCTCGCCGCCGCCTCCCCTCATACTCCCGTCCCCGTCCGCCGCCAAAAGGCCCTGCGCGAGCCCTTCCCATCGTCCTCGGTCGTCCACCCGTCGGCCAACCCCGCTCCTCTGCTTCCCTCCCTCACAGCGTCTCCCTCCTCCTCCGGCCGACGCACGCCCACCGCCTCTGCTCTCCATCGCCACCTCCCCTGCTCTGGCCCAGAGCCGGTCGTCCCCGGGCTCGACCCCGTCGTCGTCCCTGCAACCCGCCGCCAAGCTGCAGGTCGTCGGCCGCTTTCTGTAGGCACCACCGCCCGGTGCTCCCTCCCCACACGTCACCACTCCGACCGTCCACGGCCCCGGGCCCGTCCTCCTACGACCTCCTCTCGATTGTTTTTCCTGTAGCGCGACAGAGCCTCCCCGTGCCCGAGCTCGCGGCCGTCTCTCCGTCTTGTGCCCCTCTCGACCTTTGCGTCGTCTCCCTGTAGCACATCATCGTTTCCCTGGCCTTGCCACGGGTCTCATCTGCGCATCCCCAACATCGTCCCTATGCTGCTGCCGTGTTGTTTCAGTGCTAGTGCAGGTTTCCTCTAGTACCAGTGGGGTTGCTCTTATGCCTTGTTTTGGCATTGATATTGTGAAGATGGGTCAGTGGCGATGCTCCGATTCCAGCGACCTCCGTCGTACGAGTTTGACGAGTATCTCAGCAAGGCCGACAATACCACCTTGATGCTGAAGAATATGCTAGGTGCTCCTCGAAGACCTCGACACCGGACGACGAGCTCTTCATCTCGGATGCCAAGACCGATCCTGAACCCGACGCCACGTCAAGTTCTCCCTCACGGATTCGAAGACTGAACCCGATGACCGCCAAGGCCGCCAACACGGATACACCGAGTTCTCCATCTAGGACACCAAGACCGTCGACATGGATCCGAAGGACGTCAAGTTCTTCATCCCGGCACGTCAAGTTCTTCCTCTCGGATCCGAAGACGCCGAGACCCGGGACACCAAGATCTCCGCCGTGAAACGACAAGACCGACGACCCGACAAGACCTTCGTGACGACAAGATCAGCACCGACCAGGGCGGATCCGATGTGCCCCCGACGCCAACCAAGTTCTTCTTCTCGGATGCGACAAGATCGACTTCCGTTGTCCGAGGCCGATCTCGTCGAGCCGTTCTCCCGTCGAACCCTGAGACCAACCCCGAACCCCTCGGAGCCCAAGTTCGCCGAACCCTATGTGATTCCCTATCCGAGACCCCATTATTTTATAATATGACATTATCAACTGATGCATATTAAATTGATCATGCATGCATACTTGTCTGTGGTTTGGGGGCCTTATGCCGATTCACCTAAATTAAATATGGGATCCATATGCGGGCAAATCTAGTCTTATATTAGTCCCATTTAAATTGGTGTAGCGAACCGATGCCATGTTTTGTCCTGTTAAGACAACAATTAAAATGCGGGGTATCTAAACAACTAGAACCATATATTTAATTGTCGGGACCCCCGGTTCCGCTTAATATTGCCTAAATGCATCGCACCTTGCCATGTCATACACCATACATGCATCATGCCCGATCTTTTGCCGTAGTATTAAATATTGCATCCGGTGTTTATTCTAGTACTTGGGTTCTTCGCGGATAAGGCCGTTGAGTTGATGCGAGTGTCGACCCGATCTTCGGTTGAACCTTCGGCAATGTTTTCAGGCGAGCATCTGTGGCATCCCGCAAAAACCACTACTAGAAAATCGCGTTGAATTTGTGCATTGCATCGCCATCATCATGTGTTGTTTGTCTAAAACTATTTTCGGAAAAACCTAATTAGTTTTCCAAACGCCCCATCTTAATTCAAACGCCAAACCCCGGGCCTCCGGATTATTTTTGTTTGTCTACTATCGGTTTGCAAACGGTGTTATTAAAACAAATAAAATTTATATTATTTTTAGTGGGGCAGTCGAAGGGGCTGATAGACCCGAACGACTACCCCCAGAAAATACAAACGGTCCACCCTTTAATCCCTAGTCTACCCTGTCCTAGTCTACCCACCCAGCATCCACCTCACTCCACCCAATCGGTGCTCGCCACCTCAGCTGTCCCTCCCCCACCCACCAATCACCACCCGCCACGTCAGCCCACCACATCCCCACCTAATCCCTCTCCTCTCTCTCCTCTCACCCTGCCTCCACCACACACAGCACACGACTCACACACGCACGCCACGCGCCTGCAGGCCCCACACCCTGGCCCGCCCCTGCCCGCTGTCCCCTGGGACCCACCCCGACCCAGCCCCACGCGCGACCCCGCCCTCCCCTTCTTCCTCCCTCGGCTCCTCTCTCCCCTGCGCCGCCCGACAACCGCACCTCCTCCTCCTCCCTTCTCTCCCCCGGCGCCGGCCTCGCCTCCTCGCCTGCCGCCGCTCGCCGGCCAAGCTCCTCCCCCTCCCCGCCGCGTTCCCCTCCGCCCTCTCCCAAGCTCCTGCCGCCGCATCCGCTCCGCCGCTCCCCGCCCGCGTCCGCCGCAGCGCGAGCCCGCCGGCCTCCTCTGCTCCTCCGCCGGCGCTCCCCTCGCCACCTTCCTCCCCAAGCGCCGCCTGTCGCCTAGCCGCCCCTGGCCCCGCGCCAGGCGCCCCCCCCCACGTGCGTCGCCTCCTCCGGCCGCATCCCGAGCTCCTCCCTGTCGAGCCCCGTGCCCGCCGCCCTACCTCGCGAGAACCACCGCGCCCCATCATCGGCGCTCGACGCCTCCGCTCCAGCCGGGTCCGGTCCTCCCCGACAACCACCGCCTCCCCCCTCGACCGCCTCAAGCACCGCCCGAGCCTCCGCCCGTCTGCCTCTTCCCGCGCCGTCCCAGCGACCCTCGAGCCGGCCCCGCCTCGCCGGTCCTCTCCCTGCGTCGCCCCGCCGCCCGGAGCCTTCTCCTCCCAAGTGCCGCCCCGAGCTTCCGCTGCGGCCCTGCCGCTGGAGCCCGCCGACCCCGACGCCGTCTGCCGAGCACCGCGCCGCCCCTGGCCTCGTCGGCCCTGCCCTC
This sequence comes from Avena sativa, assembly GCA_916181665.1. Taxonomy (NCBI): domain Eukaryota; kingdom Viridiplantae; phylum Streptophyta; class Magnoliopsida; order Poales; family Poaceae; genus Avena; species Avena sativa. The sequence goes on along the minus strand of OV702284.1, from coordinate 258,867,247 downwards.
TCGCCGTCGAGCCCCTCGCCGCCTTTGCCTCCGTGCACCACCTGTGGGGATCACGCTGCGCCACCATCTGTCTCCGTGCAAGAGTTGTCGAGTGCGCCGCGGCCCGCCAAGTTCTGCAACAAGTCGGGCAAGTGTGTTGGGAAGCCGCGGCACATCATGAGCGCCACGAGAACGACCAATATTGATAGCCGAGCACCAGACCGATCCGATGCTGACCCAAGTTCTCCCTCCCGGAACCGACAAGACCACCGTCACGGCCGACAAGATCTCCAGCATGGGTAAGATGCCCAGACCCTGAAGACCCGTTCCCGGAGGCGAAGTCCGGACCCGATGACCGCCAAGAACGCCACTGGTTCAACAAGCACTCCGTCCCGGACACCAAGTGCTGCATTCCGAACGCCAAGACCGACGCGATGGCGCGGACCCGACAAGACCCTCGCAACGGCAAGATCGACCCCGTGGGACCCGGCAAGATCTGCCGACGACAAGAACGACAGCGACCGGGAGAATCCGATGCGCCCCCGACACCGAACCAAGTACTCCTTTCGGGACGCCAAGCCCTCCTTCACGGATGCGACAAGACCTACCTCCGGAGTCCGAGAACGAACCCGTCGAACCCTGAACCCCGAGACCGGACCCCGAACCCCGGAACCCCAAGATCGTCGAGACCCCAATGTGTGAACTCCTTCCCGAAACCCTATTTTATAACATAATACAACTTGTGCATATTGAATTGTTCATGCATGCATCCATATCATGTGGTTTGGGGGCCTTATGCCGATTCACCTCTAATTAAATATGGGGCCCATATGCGGGCAAATCTAGTCTCGTATCGGCCTCATTTAAACTTGTGTAGCGAACCGGTATCTTATCTTGCCTTGTTATAACAACATTTAATTGCGGGGTAGCTAAACAACATGCACCACCTATTTAATTGTCGGGACCCCGGTTCCGCTTAATATGACCTAATTGCATCGCACCTTGCCATGCCATGCATCATACATGTATCATGCCCGATCTTTTGCCGTAGTATTAAATATTGCATCCGGTGTTTATTCTAGTGTTTTGCTTCTTCGCGGATAAGGCCGTTGAGTTGATGCGAGTGTCGACCCGATCTTCAGTTGAACCTTCGGCAATGTTTTCAGGCGAGCATCTCCCCCTTTCTACCTATCTTACTTTTATAGTATTTATTCCCTCCTGTTGATCTATTGCTATCTGTGTTGCGATGCTCTAGTTTTCGTACCCGTGATATCCCTTGCAGCCTTACATTGCCATGGCCACCTCCTATTACCTGTTGTTTGGTAGATAGCTGGACTTGCGCGTCGTAGTCGCTTGCTCAAGTGCTGTTGCGGGTCGTCCAGTGCCACAGTTGTTGATGTATTGCCGCATGTTGATGTTGGAGATGATCATAGTTTTACTTATTGTTCACTTTAATTCCTGTTTAACAACTAAAATTGAAGTAAGCAGAGGCATCGGTGGGTGATAGATAATATTTGGTTTCCGAACGCCCACTTGTGTCCCGTAGGACCCCGAGTACTTGATACCTGTTCCTCGATTTATCGCGCTATCCACATCCGGGAGGTATATGGGACCCCCCTTAGCCAGAGCTTGATTCAGTCTTATTTCTTGGGGCCACAAACTAGTTTGAGGTTTTATTTATGATCCTGTACTTATGCCATGCTTTACTGCTTTATTTACGATTGTGCGATGGATAGCACACTGTACTGTTTAGGATCGGGACACGATTCCGCGGTGTCGACAAGCCCAGTTTTGGGTTCCCAGTCGTTCACAGCCGTCTACCCAAACCTTGAGTCCGTCTCGGAGCTTGCTTACTTCGTTGCGGGTCTACTCCAAGGGGTGGCCCCCTGAAATATTTCTGAATCCTGTGATTGCTTTGTCGTGAAAGCCTCGTTGGGTTTTGTTTTGGTTTTTCCGAGGTTGATCGAGTGTGTGTTGCTATTGGTGCACCCCGGCCGGGTAAAACTTTCTGAAAGCCGTGTCCGCGGTTATGGACGACTTGGAGCACAGTATCTCGACCATAGACAAGCATAACTAAAGTTTATTGCTATAAATTTGACTTTATAATGACTAGTAATCAGCTTCACTATAATGGAATGGCTAATTAATACTGCCTACAATTGCTTGTTTGGAGTGTCGCTTGCGACCATTGTACCTGACTAGTAAGTATTGCAACTACAACGGAATGGCTGAATAAAAGTACCAACAACTGCTGGGTTTTGGGTTATCTCATGCTACTTGTATCTGACTAGTAAGTGTTGCCACTATAACGGAATGGTTAACTAAAAGTGCCCACTGCTTACTTTATCAGGATGATTATCTAAATCTGACTAGTAAAGTGTCGCAACTATAACTGAATAATTAAAACTGCCAACTGTGTGAGTTCCTCGGTTGACTTCCTCGATTGGTCTCGAGGGGGAAACACCAGGATGGGTTTGTCTGATGGTAGTATCAGGTTGGTTCCGAATAGGTCTTTCTTACCCCCTCTGATAGTCGACAGTTGTATCGAGTCTCTATAGGTTGTTTAATGCATGCTGCCGCTGCCGCTTCAGTCCACCATACCTTTGTAGGCGAGGACCGCTGAATTCTAGCCTTGCCGTGTACTGGCCTCAGTACTGACGCTCCTCTTTTTCCTTTGCCCTTTGTCGGCACCCCTTTTGTTTAAGCAGGTTTTGAGATCGACGTCGTTAGCAGGGTTACCCTTCCGGCTTGGCCTGGGCAGGGTTATGGACGCCATTGGTTATTCTTCAGGGCTCTTAGCCCCATTTGCATCTTGTCCGTAGTCGGACGCTCTATCGTTTTCAAGGTGATTTGAATCTTTGTATATTATATCTGTATTCTTGACTCATGGAGTCGCTGTTATATATATATCTGTTCTGTGGGTCCCATCGAGGACTGTTGTGTAATGTTATTACTTCGTTTTCCACCCGCACGAAAGTGCCTGGTGGGCACCTTTGAATCGTTTCTATGCGGGTTTGGCGAGTTTTGCTAAAACTTGCATAGGTCCGATTCTGAGGGTGTTACAGCATCTCCCCCTTTCTACCTATCTTACTTTTATAGTATTTATTCCCTCCTGTTGCTCTATTGCTATCTGTGTTGCGATGCTCTAGTTTTCGTAACCGTGATATCCCTTGCAGCCTTATATTGCCTTGGACACCTCCTATTACCTGTTGTTTGGTAGATAGTTGGACCTGCGCGTCGTAGTCGCTTGCTCAAGTGCTGTTGCGTGTCGTCAAGTACCACAGTTGTTGGAGTATTGCCGTGTGTTTATTGTTGGAGATGATCAAGACTTTAATTACTGTTTAACAACTAAAATTGAAGTAGGTAAATGCAGAGGCACAGGTGGGCAATAGATGTTATTTGGTTGTTAACCGTCCACTTGTGTCCCGTAGGACCCCGAGTACTTGATACCTGTTCCTTGAATATTCGCGCTATCCACATCCGGGAGGATTATGGGACCCCCCTGAGCCAGAGCTTGATTCATTCTTAATTCTTGGGGCCACAAACTAGTTTGAGGTTTTATTTACTATCCTGTACTTATGCCATGCTTTACTGCTTCATTTACGATTGTGCGAGGAGCACCTGTACTGTTTAGGAAAGCGGAGTGTTTTCGCGGTATCGACAAGCCCAGTCACATTTTCGGGTTCCCAGTCGTTTACAGCCATTGACGCAAACCTTGAGTCCGTCTCGGAGTCAGCTAACTTCGTTGCGGGTGTACTCAATGGGGTGGCCCCCTGAAATATTTCTGAATCCTGTGATTGCTTTGTCGTGAATGCCTCGTTGGGTTTTGATTTGGTTTTTCCGAGGTTGATCGAGTGTGTGTTGCTATTTGTGCACCCCTGCAGGGTAAAACTTTCTGAAAGCCGTGTCCGCGGTTATGGACGACTTGGAGCACAGTATCTCGATCATAGACAACTATAACTAAAGTAGTGCTATAAATTTGACTTTATAATGACTAGTAATCAGCTTCACTATAATGGAATGGCTAAATAAAACTGCCAACAATTGCTTGTTTGGGTTGTCGCTTGCTACCATGATATCTGACTAGTAAGTATTGCAACTATAACAGAATGGCTAAATAAAAGTACCAACAACTGCTGGGTTTCGGGATATCTCATGCTAATTGTATCTGACTAGTAAGTGTTGCAACTACAACGGAATGGTTAACTAAAATGGCCCACTGCTTATTTTTATCAGGATGATTATCTATACCTGACTAGTAATTGCTGCAACGATAACTGAATAAATAAAACTGCCAACTGTGTGAGTTCCTCGGTTGACTTCCTCGTCTGGTCTCGAGGGGGGGAAATACCAGGATGGGTTTGTTTGGTGTTAGAATCAGGTTGGATCCGAATAGATCTTTCTCGTCCCTGTATGATAGCCGCCAGTTTTATCGAGTCTCTATAGGTTGTTTAGTGCATGCTGCGCTGCCGCTCAGTCCACCATACCTATGTAGGCGAGGACCGCCGAATTCTAGCCTCGCCGTGTACTGGCCTCAGTACTGACCGCTCTCTCTTTTCCCTTTGCCCTTCGTCGGCACCCCTTTTGTTTAAGCAGGTTTTGAGATCGACGTCGTTAGCAGGGTTACCCTTCCGGCTTGGCCTGGGCAGGGTTATGGACGCCATTGGTTATTCTTCAGGGCTCTTAGCTCAATTTGCATCTTGTCCGTACTCGGACGCCGTATTGTTTTCAAGGTGATTTGGATCCTTGTATTGTATATCTGTATTCTTGACTCATTGAGTCGCTGTTATATATATATATATATATATATATATATATATATATATATATATATATATATATATATATATATCTGTTCTGTGGGTCCCATCGAGGACTGTTGTGTAATGTTATTACTTCGTTTTCCACCCGCACGCAAGTGCCTGGTGGGCACCTTTGAATCGTTTCTATGCGGGTTTTGGCGGGAAGTGCTGAAACTTGCATAGGGCCGATTCTGAGGGTGTTACAACACACCTTGCGAAGAACACGATGAACACACGCAAAACTCACACGATACAAGGCCGATTGCTCCCGAACGGCGACCACCGGTCCGATAGAATCCTCGCAAGGAAAGATCGGTCAACGTGCTCCCCCAAATCCACATCGGAGAGGGAAGAACACCTTGGGGAGGGTCTTGACAACTTGGAGACGAGACACCGAACTCCAAGGCCTTGTTCAACGATGGATGCGTGATGCAAAGTCCAATCGAGGTTGGTGACGATAGTCGGTCCCCTTGGTAAAGGGGATGAGGCAAAACTAGAGATTCCACAATGGGGGTTATCTTTAGTCTATCATCTATGCCTAAGGGGTACATGAGGGGTGGGGGCTCTATTTATAGGCCAGCCACTAAACAAGGGTAGTTTGGGGATAAACTAGGCGAAAATACGTAAGTAAAGGGGAATACATGGGCTGTGGCCCAACTGGTGCGCGCAGGCACAGGCATGACCGGTAGTACCGGAGTTAGAACCCGTAGTACCGCTCATCACCGGTAGTACCGCTCTCGGTATCCGGCCGCAAGCCAGTACCGGGGCATCCAGTGGCGATGGTGTAGGCTTCAGTACCGGGCGGTAGTAGGGGGCAGTAATACCGCTGATCGGTAGTACCGGTTCCTACGACCGGTAGTACCGCTTGGACCTGGCAGCTGTCGACATGTCTTCTTCCGTCTCCTCTTCCAAGCCTCCGTCTTGTCGGGCTTGCTGTACCGGGCTTCCTCCCTTGCCTCCGTACTGGTCGGTGTGAACCTATCATGCATATGTGACGGAGTGTGAAGTAGCATACCATTCAATAGTGTAGGAAGTGGGCTCGCATAGAGGAACGGATTCACCTTTAGAGTCCATGACGACTTGGCGTAAGTTGGAGACCTTGATGTAGTAACGACCGTAGGTCGGGCTGCATCATCTCCCCCTTCAAAAAGAGTCGTCCTCGACTCTCCATGTTCATCACAAAGTAGAATAGGTCGAAGGACATCCTTGATCCTGGGGTTCACCATATAGTCGTCCTCGGGAAGATTGACTTGACAACACTTCAATGTTCCTTCACCTTCCATGAAGCCTACAAAGCTCACGACAAAAGCGAAGCAACACTCAAAGTGTAGCCAATTCATGAACATTATAGCATGAGTCCTCGAGTAGAAGGAAGTCACCTTAGCTTGTAGAGATAGCTCGAATAATGTTTCACACATCCAAGTCATCCAACAAAAATTGATCGCAAGGGTCCAAGTCCATCTATAAATCACGAACGATATTTAGAGCTTGCAGAGAGGAGATCTACGAGCTCGAACTCGAGCGGCGGCGGATTTTACCTTTGAGGGGCGACGGGAGGACGGCGGCGGTGGGGCGCGATCGGATCTGCGTTAGGGGGAGTTTTCCGACCCACAGCGGCTAGGAAACGGGGTCGGCGGGCTCCGGTGGCCTTCTGCGCATGAGGAATCGAGCGGGAGGGTCCTAAATCTACGGCGGCGGTTGACGGCGGGAGGCGGCTGTGCGGGCGAAAGGGAGGGGAATGAGCTGAAAATTCCCTCCCACCAACGGAAACTGAGGATATAGTTCGCGTCCAGGTCAGACTCGAAACCTGGGTTTTTCTGGTTCCACGAGGGCCAAAAAAATTCTGTTCGGTCTATTTTGGGGCATATGTTCTATCCACTTTTATCACGCGAAACCGAAAACTGATTGTTATTTTTATGATTCCCTCCTTTTACGGTGTCCGCTAGAGATGCTTTTACAAGTGCACGACTCGGTAGCACTTTCTCCATTCCAAAGAAAATATAAGATGTTTTTAAAATAGCATAACAATACATTTTATATGTTTTAAAATAGGTACTCTCTCCGTCTAAAAATATAATTTAGTTTTATTAAATAAATATATCTAGACGACTTTTGTATATAGATTCGGAGTAAACATATATATAAAAAACATCTAGACATATTTCTTTTATAAAGTTAAAATATTTTGTATTTTTAAACGGAGAGAGTAGATAGCAACCTGGTAGATAGTACTACAAAGCTGTGCCCGTGGAGAAGGAGAATGGGAGCAGTCCAAAGAGCAGGCGCATCCGACGTTCGCCATCCTGGGCCGAAGCTGGGAGATGCTGTCTAGTAGCCACTAGTCAACCCGTGACATATATAGGGCCAGTCGTCAGTGGCGGAGCTGCAACCTGCGGGCGAGCGTGGCATGTATAGGGGGTAGGGGCCGTAAGATCTGGATCGTGCGGGTGGAAGTTTGTTGTCACTTCAATGCGCCTCTTAAAATTTCCTGATTATTACACATGCTCGCCTTACAAGCCTACTGCTATCACGACTGGTCCCAGGCCCACCCAGCAGTGCCCGTGGACCCAGTGTCAGTCAGCTACCAGTACCTCGAGCCGTATTTGGAGGGACGGGGTACGTGTCGAACAGTGCTAGCTGACGGAGGAGGAAATGCGGTCGAGGCCGGAACCAGCGGCCGAGGCGTGGGCGCCGGGACCGTCTCGCTCCAGTGAACGGCGCGGCGCGGCGGGCCTAGGGCGATTGAGAGGAAGTACCACGCGACGCGAACGTTGTGGGTGTGGCGCTTGAATGGGCTAGTAGTAGGTGGAGGGGAACCGTCCTGGCTGGCGGTGCCGGGCTGGGGCTGGGGCTGCGCTCTACGTACGTACACTGGGTCTGTCTCACAACCAGCTCGCCATCTTAAATAGCCTCCCCTCTCTCGTGTACCTCGTTCCATCTTTGGAGAATTTTCATTTTTTGTCCCCCTGTTTTCGGCTTGGCCCTCGTCGGTACGTGTCGAGAAACGGCGCCCAAGCATGAGAATACGGACACTGTCTACGAGTGAGTTGGATGATGCTAGACACGTACGGGACGCTGACCTGCTCTACTACCGCCGTACCGTAAAGCAAGGCGACATCTATCTCCGTCAGTGTGTACAGGGATGCAGGTGCGCATCACAAGTCCAACGGACGGCGAGAGGAAGAAACGCGCTCAAACTTCAACACGAAGCGGACATGTGGTCATGGGCCGGGTGTGGACCGATCGCAAACTTCCAAGCCATTGATGAGCTAGAGGGATCATTCGAAAGCGAAAGGCTGGCTGCGGATTCCGCTTGGACAGGCGACGAGCGAGCTAGCCAGCTCGGATAACGGTTTCCGCCGCTGCTGCCCCGCGCGCGGTGTCACTTTTGTTGCCAAAAAAAAATACACTACTACGCGTCGCTATCGGTGGTTTTCGTATCTTGATTCCAGCCAACAACGTGTCCACTTTTTTTTTATGCCTAAAAACCTGTTTTGCCTGTTTTATTACAAATAGTCCTGTTTTTGTTACATGTACTAAAAAATAGTTAGGTCTAGAAAAATAACAGACATACTAGATCTCGTCGAAGAGTTCGTTGGAGACCTCGCCGAAGATCATGTAGCAAAAAAGTTAAACTAATGTAGCGAAATCGACTTCACTGGAGAATCACCGGGAGATCTCGTCGGATACCTCCTAGCAAAAAGTTTGCGCTATTGTAGCAAAATCAAAAACAGATGTAGCAATATAATTATGCTAATATAGCAAAAGCCGGTTTCGTTGGAAACATCGCCAGAGCAAAAACTTGTAAAAAACAAATGACATGTAGCAGCACCGCTTGTCGCAGGTAGCAACACCAGAAGCCGTATGTAGCCGGGCCGGTCACCATTTGTAGCTGGGCCGGTCACATTTGTAGCGGGGCCTCTCGCCGAAGGTAGTACCACTGCTCACCGCAGGGTAACAACGACTGCCGCCATAGGTAGCAACACCGGAAGCCGTATGTAGCATGTTGGGTCATGGTGTGTAGCATCGCCGCCGTCTGCACATAGCAATGCTACCAACGTTGGGGAGGAGTGTTGGGGATATGCTATATGGGTATCCTCATAGCATGTCCTCTATCCGGATAACCTGGGTGGCCCACAGTTGGTAGCATGGCCCATGGCCTGCTGGGCGGCCCAGTTAGATGGATCCAGAAGGGAGACCCATGCCGGATAAAGGAAGGCTACGGAGGAGTCACCGACGTATCCGAAGCCTTGGAGTGCAAGACACGCTAGACTAGTTGTAGGCAGTGTAGGACTTTGTAACCTGTCCGGCTAGGACTTTTCCCTGTAACCCTAGGACCCGGCGACTATATAAGTCGGGCCTATGGGAGCCTTTAGGGCATCGATTAACATACACCTCGCACAACGAACCAATCCCTGTAACTCGGCGTATTGCCCTTATAGTGATTTATATCAGGAGTAGGATTCCGCCGCCGTTGTGGCATCTGAACCTGGGTAAGCTGTGTTACCTCGTACCCGTCAATCGTTCGTCTTCCACCACGTCTCTAAACACACAATGTGAGGACCCCTCCATGGCGTACTCGTCGGCAATACCACGACAGTTGGTGCCCACCGTGGGGCAAGAGACGCTCCTGGCTCTTCAGCGGGCGAGGACTAAGATCTTCGCGGGAATCGGCGAAATCGTAGCCATCGGTCGTGTTATCTTCTCCGGCAACGTTTCAATCGTCCCTCCTAACGAGTTCTGGATCCCGGCGAAGATGAACCCTACGCGGTGCTCGATCGTCCCCATCAGAGATATCCATCTCTTCATCGGCGAAACCGACTCGGGCACTAGTTCCCTGGGAGTCGGAGGAGCATCAAGACCCGCACGGACCGACTACGGGCAGGATACGTTCGCGAAAGGATCGATGTAGGATATCTCGTCGGAGTTTGCCGGCAAAGATCGGAAAAATTTAAGGCCCACCCAAATCGCCCATGTGCAGGATATAACGGTGGAAGATCACTGCAAGTTCGCCGGCTTCGTTCGTGCATCTGGACAACAGAGATCCAAGTTCGTCGGTGTGGTTACCATTTTCGATCTGGCGCGTTACGTTCAAAGAGAGGGCAAAAACCCCCGCGATTACCTTTCCAGGTGACTCTGTATACAAGCTGATCTGGCACAATACCCCAATGATGATGCCATGTATCACTTTGTGGAAGGACTGGACCAAGGTACGCTTCTCCGGCATTCTCTAAGGCGGCAGCAGGCTTCGGGACGTCTCACCTTCGAAAGCATGGTGAACACCGTCAACAACTACGCGGAGGCCGAAGAGGCAGCTTAGACAGCTCTTGCGCTCATTGACGGAGCCCCTCCAATTCAGCCACCGCCACCACCGCCTCCCGCCGCCATCGCCGCAGCTGCGCCACCACCTCCAGTCATCGTTGCTGCTATTGCACCTCCACCCCCGTCATCGAGGAAGCCCCGACACCCTCCGACTCTGTGATTGACGCGCTTTACGCCGACTTCAGTGCAGATTCGGAGGAGATAGATTTCAGCCCGGAGGAGCTAGACTATGCCATGCAGGAGATGGAGGAGGAGTACACACGCGACGAGCAGGCCAACAACGCCGTCATGTCCCAAGAGGTGTTCATCACCATTGGGACGGTGATGGATGAAGATCAACCCGAAAGAGCTCCACCTACAGCACTAGACAAGGGGAAGGGACCACCTGTTGCTGCCGATAATGATCGCGCAAAGGACATGCCCCCTCCGCCTAACCCAGTGCAACAACCGCAGGAACTCGGCACCGGCCCGAGCAACAACAACACCGCAAACCCACCGCCTCCGGCATCTACGTCTGATGCTGCCCAAGTTACTCCAGTTGATAGAGTGATGTACGGCAATCTCCTCGTTGAGCCTATGACCGTGGCTCATATCCGCAGTGTAGTCCAGTTTGACGAGAAGCGCAGGCCATCGCGGAGCAAGGCGCAAAGCTAGATCGAGATCTGGCCAATGCACAGAAGTCCATAGAGAAATCTAGAGCAATGGAGGCCGAGTACAAGACTATGCTGCATCAGCAGAAGGCCAAGAAAGCTCCGGCTCGCGTCATCAATGATCCTGGTGTGCGGTGAAACCTAGGATGGGCTCCCCCGAAGCCGGCACAGGCCAAGCCATACATTAACAGTGAAGGCAGACAGGTGATGCCCACTCCTCTCCTCAACCTCGTCGTCGCCAAGACCCTTCTAGAGCAGGATAGATCGCCTGAAGTGGTGGACCAGGTCTATGACCTAGTGGCCAAGGCGATGAAACAGCAGGAAAATACCACCTCTCAGAGGCTCGGGTCTGACCTAGTGTTTTGCTAGTCTAGCCAGCATAAGCCGCCAAGGGACAGATATCCTCTTGATATCGGGTCTCAGACGGGTTCATCAGAATGAAGACAGAGGGATGCGCGCAATAAGAAGGATGCTATCCCCATATCCTTCGACCATGGAGGTAAGGCCCAACCTCGTCGCCCATCGCCATCGCCCCGCTCACCCCGACATCGCGAAGAAACCAAGGCTCATCGTCGTACGGATATGCCTCCGCCAAGGCAGAGCGGCATCGCCATCCGCAACAACGCGAAGCAGACCCTTCATGACGGAGAGCGCAACCAAGGACACAAGAGCAGGTCGCACCATGACCCTCCGCGTCCGACAAGCAACCGTGACAAGCGTGAGGCCTCGCAGGAGGGTAACAGCAAGAAGGCTAACCCACCGCCACCTCCACCTCCGTCGCCACCTAGCAGCCACCATGGCGGAGGAGGCCCGCGTCGTTCACGCAGCCCATCCCCTGATGGCAAGAAGAAAAGAAGCCCGGAGCCATACGACGCACGTTCGCGTATAGACAAGATCCACGAGGCTCGGGAAGGACCATACCTGGGACCACCATACCTAGGACCACGTTGCTTTGGACATGTGATACGGTCTGCAACTTACCCCAAAGGTTTCCGGATTGACAAGCCCATCATGACCTATGACGGCACCGCCAAGCCAGCTACATGGTTGCAGGACTACGTAAACGCGGTGGAGATCGCCGGGGGTAACCCCAACATTGTCGTCAAGTACCTCCCATTGATGTTGGCAGGCATGGCCCGTCAATGGATTGATGACTTGCCGAAGAAATCTATCTGCAATTGGTTGGACATACAAGAAGCGTTCACCAAGAACTTCTACGGTACGTATAAGCGTCCCTGTACTATTGGCGATCTACAGCGGTGCGTGCAAGAGAAAGACGAGACATCTCGCGCCTACCTCTCCCACTGGCTGGATATGAAGAATTCATGTGCAGGAATGCACGCTCAGACCGCCATGGTCGCCTTCATCGATGGGTTGGAAAGGGGTATGTTGCTTCGACATAAGCTGAAGAGCTTGCAGGACAATCACCAGCTAGACTTGAACCAGATGATTCAGTTGGCCAGTGAGTTTGCAGCTGCCGACGATGATGCTCGCGGCTCTCTGTTGGCAACGGCCGTTCCAACTCAAGCTCGGAGGAACAACAGCACAAAGCGAAAAACCGCACCAGAAGAAAAGCAAACTCCCGACATGGTTGCTATGACCTTCGCAGGACGAGGTGATGGCGGACAGCGTGTCCGAGGACGGGGAGCTGGTTGTGGGAAGCAGCGAGGAAGTGAAACTACCTCGGCAGTGCTCCGCGTTCCCCAAACCTACGAGGAGTACCGGGATATGCCGTGCCTCGTACACCTCGATGCCAACGGGAAGGCCACCCACACCAATCGCCACTACAAGTTCGTCAACGACCTCAAGGAGGACACGGAGTTTGGCTTCAAGCAAAGTCGAAAGAATAGACCGCGAGGCAAAGGCAAGGGGAAGAAGAAGGAGGAGGAGTCCAAGGATTCAAGTGACATGGACGAGGACGTTGACCCCAAGTATGCCGCCAAGAGCGATGGCAAAGGCAAGAACCCCTTCGAGAAGAAGGCGACAGTTTTCCACACTTTCCGTGGTACCCCCACCATCCGACAACAGAAGACCTCCATGAGGATACCGATGGATACTCTTCCCCCAGTTCCCCATTTCCTGCGCTGGTCGGAGATTCCAATTACTTGGGACAGGAAGGATTACCCAGACCTCATCCCTACGGAGAACCAATACGCCATGGTCATCAACCCCTTGATTGACGGCAATGAGTTCACCAAATGTATGGTGGATAGTGGAAGCAGCATCAACATCATGTACCTGGATACACTACAAAAGATGAACTTGATGGAGGAAAACCTAAGGCGGACCAACACCATCTTCCACGACGTAGTTCCTGGTCGGGAGGCTCGGTCCCTTGGGTGCATCACACTTCAGGTCGCCTTTGGTGATGTTAATAATTACCACCAAGAGTGCATGACCTTTGAGGTGGTCCCCTTCAAGAGCGTGTACCACGTCATATTCAGCCGCGACATATTCCACACCTTCATGGCCAAGCCATGCTTCGTTTATAACAAACTCAATATACCTGGACCAAACGGTGTCATCACCATATCCGGAAGCTTCGCCAAAGCTAGGGACTGCGAGATTGGAGAAGCAGCCTACGCGGAAGTTGTCCTCTACAGCGAAGAATTCAAGGAGATCCAGAGCAAGGTCGATGCCTCGGAGATGCCCGCGTCGAAGAAATAGATTTCCGACTCCGCTCCAGCATTCAAGGCCGCCATCGAGACCAAGCCAGTGGAACTTGTGGTAGGCGATGCCTCCAAGACCACCGCCATTGGGACGAACCTGGATCCCAAATAGGAAAGCGCGCTCGTCGAGTTCCTACGTGAGAATAGGGACATCTTTGCCTGGCAACCTGCCGACATGAAAGGTGTACCTAGGGAACTTGCCGAGCACATCTTGAATATTGATCCAAAATGTAAACCAGTGAAACAACCTCTACGACGCTTTGGAGATGAGAAGAGACGCGTCATAGGCAAAGAGATAGCTAGGTTACTTAAGGTTAGTTTTATCCGAGAAGTCCTTCACACCCAATGGGTGGCCAATCCTGTACTTGTCCCCAAAAAGGGAACGAAAAGAATTAAGAATGTGCGTTGATTACACCGGCTTGAACAAAGCATGTCCCAAAGATCTGTTTGCTTTGCCTCGCATTGACCAAGTCATTGACTTGACGGCTAGCTCGGAGCTTTTATGTTTTCTTGATGCATACTCAAGATACCACCAGATCAATATGAGGAAGTCGGACCAATTGGCCACTTCGTTCACTACAGCCTACGACACGTTTTGCTATGTCACGATGCCCTTTGGGCTGAAAACGCAGGTGCTACGTACCAGCGGACAATGCAACATTGCCTACACGATCAAATTGGTCGGAACGTTCACGCCTATGTGGATGATATAGCGGTGATGTCTAAAAAGTCAAATGACTTAATCTCCGACTTAAAACAAACCTTTAATAATCTTCGGAAATACAACATGATGCTTAACCCTAAAAGTGCGTCTTCGGGGTTCCAGCCGGCAAATTGTTGGGCTTCATCGTTTCCCAGCGTGGAATCGAGGTCAACCCGGAGAAAATCAAGGCCATCTTAAACATAAACCGTCTGACATTCTTAAAGGACATACAACGACTAACAGGTTGTGTTGCAGCAGTTAGTCGGTTCGTCTGCCGACTTGGAGAGAAGGCTCTGCCGCTGTACAAGTTGCTGAAGAAGGCGGAAAAATTCACATGGACGGACGAAGCAGATGCAGCATTGAAGCATCTCAAGGAGATTCTTTCCTCAGCGCCTATCCTTGCAATGCCCGAGCCTGGAGAGCCCATGTTAATTTACATGGCGGCCACCAACTGGTTAATCAGCATCGTCGTCGTGGTAGAGCGGAAGGAACCAGGCTATGAGCACGGAGTTCAACGACCAGTTTACTATGTAAGCGAGGTCTTGACAGAGTCCAAGAAGCGTTACCCGCACTACCAAAAGATAGCTTATGTAGTATTCCTTGCTTCTCGGAAGCTGAGGCACTATTTCCAGGAGCACCCCATCATAGTGGTGAGCAAGACTCCACTGTCCGACATTATCAACAACAGCGACGCTACAGGAAGGGTCGCGAAGTGGGGCATTGAACTTGCCGCCTTCGAGATCACCTACAAGAGACGCGACGCTATCAAGTCACAAGCCTTGGCGGATTTTATCGCAGATTGCACGGAGATGCCAGATGATACCCCATTGCCGGAGCCATAATACTGGGTGATGCACTTTGACGGATCAAAGCTACTCAACGGCTCGGGGCTGGTGTAATGCTACAGTCACCAACTGGGGACAAGCTCCACTACGTTCTGCAGATCCACTTCGAGGCTACGAACAACATGGCGGAGTATGAAGCACTCATTCACGGATTATGCGTAGCCAAATATATTGGTATCAAGCGCACAGTTTGCTGTGGAGATTCTGACTTGGTTGCCCAGCAGGTGTCTGGCACCTTAAACGCGCGGAACCCTATGATGGCGTCATATCGATACGAAGTGGACGAGATAGCCAAGAGCTTCTTGGGCTACGAGGTCAAGTATGTACCTAGGGAGCAAAATGAGGCGGCTGATCTGCTGTCTAAGCTTGGATAAGGGCACAAACGAATTCCGCCTGGAGTTTTCCTGGAGCATCTACGGACACCATCCGTGAAGGGAGCAGACATCGACAACTCGGCCAGAGTAGACTCTTTCATCCACATGGTGGCAAAGGTCCCTCCGGCTTGGACAAAACCGTTCATGGAGTATCTCGAACATGGAACTTTGCCCGACGACGAGGTCGAAAGACGGCAAATAGTACGTCGAGCAAAGGGATATACCATAATCAATGGACAGCTCTACAAAAGAAGCACTACTGGTGTATACCTTAAGTGTGTTTCCCAGCAAGAAGGTATTGAAATCCTCCGTGAAATCCATCTCGGAGATTGCAGGAATCACGCCGCTCCCCGATCTTTGGTCGCTAAAGCCTTCTGGCAAGGATTCTACTGGCTGACCGCGAAGGCGGACGCCGATAAGCTGGTTGAGACATGCATGGGATGCTAGTACTATGTCCGACAACCACATGTTCCTGTTGAAGAATTGCGAACAATACCAATAACTTGGCCGTTTGCAATCTAGGGGCTGGACATGGTTGGTCCATTGCAGACGGCACCATGTGGGTTTACGCATCTGCTAGTAGCAGTTGGTAAATTCACCAAATGGATAGAAGCTAAACCCATTAGAAAGCTCGATGGGGCAACTGCCCTTAGGTTTGTCCGGGATCTAGTGGTGATATTTGGTCTCCGACATAGCATAATCACCGACAACGGCAGCAACTTGTCACTCAGAGAAGTGGAAGATTATTGTTGGGACAAGGGCATCCGACTTGACCTTGCATCTGTAGAACACCCACAATCCAATGGTCAGGTTGAGCGAGCCAATGGATTAATTATTTAGGGAATCAAGCCACATCTTGAGGCACCGTTGCATAGAGCAGCTGGAGCCTAGGCGGAAGAATTGCCATCTGTATTATGGAGTTTACGAACTACACCCAACAGATCCACCGGCTACACCCCTTACTTCATGGTATATGGAGCAGAAGCCATCCTGCCTTCCGAAATCCTTCACGATGCACCAAGAGTTTATCCTACGACGAGGATGAGGCTGAAGAATCCAGACGCCTAGATGTGGACCTTCACGAGGAGGAGCGCGTTTTGGCATGCCAAAGATCCGCCATCTACCAGCAGAAGCTAGCAGCTACCATAGTCGCCGCGTCCGGCATCGCTCGTTTAAAGAGGGGGATCTTGTGCTCCGACTTAAGCAGAAGAAGTCACACAAATTATCCCCACCATGGGAAGGACCGTTCATCATAAGCAAGGCGCTGCTCAATGGGTCTTACTACCTCGTTGACAATCGTGAACTGAAGGATAAACCCAACGAGGATCATAAGCGTAAGCGACGTGACCCGGATGATGACTACCCGGAGCTTGATCGGCCATGGAACATAGCACAACTACGTTCCTTCTACTCTTAGCATTTTGTATCTATTGTGTACCTCTTATATGATCAATGAAATAAAGCTCTCTGGTTCACTCATATTTCTGAGTCTTTTACCTCCTTTAGTGTTTATTTTTGGATCATATAAAACCTTTATGCCCAAGCTTTGCGATTGCACTTGTAAAAATTCCGCCTATGGGCGTTAGCTTAAGTTTTCTGGTCTACACGTTCTTTGTTTTTTTATGTGGATTCTGGAGTAGTGACTTTCGGCACTTATTGTCGGCGATTTTGTCCTTAGGTTCTTGACGGTGCCATTGGGCACCATCGCCTGAGCGCATAGTTCCGACAATGAGTCTTCCGACTCATGAAAGGTCAAGCATAAAAGCCAAAGTAATGGATAAGCCAGCACTTTCTTAAAAAATATATACATGCTGGAACCAGTTCTTGAGTAGCAGGAAATAACAACCATTGTTTTCCGTCTTAAGTTATCAAGTAGTTTTTGCGCATACACATTACAGAGGAAACAAATATTACATAATTGTTTTTTATTCCTCTGGAGCAGGCGACTTGGACGCAGCATCGTCAGCAGCAGGAGAGTCACCTTCCTCGAAGTCGGCAGTGTTGAGGGACTCGGAGGAGCTTTGGTTGCTACCATCAATGGTTTTCATGGGCACAAAGACGTTGGGGTCGACCAACTCGGTGACTCTGGTTTTCCGTCTAAATCCCCGGGGGCTACAGTGGGATACTCATATGAAATGCAAAGGCAGATAAAACTTACAAGTGCGATGATCTTGAGGTTTGTAGCAGATAAATTGTTTCCTTGCAAGATTTCTGCTTGTCGGAGAAGCTCCTCAAGACCGCATGTTGGAGATGTTGGCGTCGCAGCAGGAACCAGAGCGGAGCTACCCGGCGTAAGCACTGGGTAGACTATCTTCGGGAACTCTATGGCTTTCTTGGGTGCGGAGACGCCGCCTTCAACATACGTACCACCTTCAACCACCGCCTTACCACTACCGATTGCATCCTTAGCCGGAGCTTCAGCCATTTGGTTTGCGGCACTCTCTTGCGTCGCCTGTTCGCCGACAACGGCAAGCTCCATAGAGGCACCTGAGTCCACTTCCATGGCGGAAGGTGTAGGGTTCGCAGCATAGAAAACAAAAATTTTCCTACGATGTGAACTATATACCAATATCTATCTACTAGATACAAATAACGGGCGGATATATATCCGTAGAGAACATACCCTTGAAGACCGACAAAGCTTAACGAGTTCAACTCGTGGTTGACATAGACGATCTCTTGCCGATCTCAAGATCGAGAGGAAGTCCTAGCGCCGCAAATCAGCAGCGCATCCGTGCTCACACACACGTTCGAGGCACCGAGCAACCTCCGCCTCCTCGCTCCATCGATGCAGCGGAAGCACAACTCTTTCTTGCCGAATAGCCACCGGGAACATGTATCTCGCTAGTCCGAGACCATGGGGGATAAATTCTAGAGGGGGAGAGAGATCCTTCACGAGGAGGTGTGTGAGACAAGTGAGGAGGGGGGCTCCTTTTATAGGAGGAGGGGGGAACCCCAAGGGGGTGGCCGGCGCATGGGGGCTGCCCCTTTGCCCTCCCCTCTTCATGTGGGTGGACACTCCACTCACAAATCTCCTTTAAATTCCCTCCACTCAAAAGTCCACTCAAATTCCCATTAAATTTCCACCAAATTTAATGCAAACTATCATTAAATAAAACTCTTTTATTTTATTCAGAATTTTGTCAATTACTTTAATGACAAACATTCACAAATAACCCCTTGCTAGAATTCTATTTCACATGCATAACCACTTTATGCAATTTCACCCGAAAACTTGTTTCGGTATCTAGTGAAATAAATTCCTGCGCTTGTTCATTCTTTCGGCATGAAACATTTGCTCCAATTGGATGTCGGTGTCTCTTAAGTGTGTCACCCTACGGTTCGTGAATAATGCGGACATGATCGAGACCCCTCTCGGATCAATAATCAGAAGCGGGATCTGGAGACCCATACTGACTCCCACACATTCAACGATGACTTTCTTGTGATCGTCGGAACCTTTTACGCTAGTATCTTAATCCCTTTGTTTCACGATATTACATGTCCGAGATTCGATCATCGGTATCTCCATACCTAGTTTGATCTCGTTACCGACATGCACTCTTTTCTCGTTCCTGTGATATAACATTCTAGTGATCAAATCACTTGCTTGCAAGCTAATCAATGTGATATCACCGAGAGGGCCCAGAGTATATCTATCCGTCATCGGGATGAACAAATTCCACTCTCGATCCATGAGCCTCAACATAACACTTTATTAGTTCTGAATCCATCTTTATAATCACCCTGTTACGGTGTGACGTTTGATGTTATCAAGAAACTCTTCCGGTGTTAGTGATTGACATGATCTCATGGTCTAAGGATTAGGATCACTTCATAAGTTGTTATAGCAATATAAACTCAATGACTTTGATCGTAATGCTATACTTTGGATGAATGTTCGTCACACCATTACACTAATGTTGTGATCCCGTTATTAACAACATCCAATGTCCATGATCAGGAAACCTTGATCATCTTGTTAATCAACGAGCTAGTTTATGAGAGAGGCATAACTAGGAACTTTCTGTTTGTTTATTAAACACACATGTATTAACGTTTCCGTATTAATACAATTATAGCATGCAAAATAAACATCTATCATATACTTGGAATACACATAATAAACACTTTATTATTGCCTCTCAGGGCATATTCCCTTCAGTCTCCCACTTGCACTAGAGACAATAATCTAGTTACATAGTGATAAATCTAACACCCATTGAGTTCTGGTGTTGATCATGTTTTGCTCTAGGGAGAGTTTTAGTCAACGGGTCTGCTACATTGAGATCCGTATGTACTTTACAAATCTTTATATCTCCATCCTTGACATGCTCGCGGATGGAGTGAAACCGGCGCTTAATATGCTTGGAATGCTTGTGAGACCTTGGCTCTTTGGCATTGGCAATGGCACCATTGTTGTCACAATAGATCACCATTGGGTCCAACGCGTTTGCCACCACTCCTAGTTCGGATATGAACTCCTTCATCCAAACTGCTTCCTGAGCCGCTTCTGAAGCAGCAACATATTCGGCCTCCGTTGTTGATCCCGCTACCACAGGTTGTTTGGAGATCCTCCAACTAACCGCTCCGCCATTCATGAGAAATATGTATCCGGATTGAGACTTAGAGTCATCCGGATCGGTGTCAAAGCTAGCGTCGACATAATACTTAGTGACGAGCTCTTCTTCACCTCCGTATACAAGAAACATATCCTTAGTTCTTCGTAAGTACTTAAGGATATTCTTGACCGCTATCCAATGTTCCGAACCTGGATCCGATTGGTACCTACTAGTCAAACTAATAGCATGTGCCACATCCGGTCTTGTACATAGCATGGCGTACATTATAGAGCCTATGGCTGAAGCATAGGGGACTTTGTCCATTATCTCTCTTTCTTCCGCCGAAGCCGGACTTTGAGTCTTACTCAAAGTCTTGCCTTGCAACATAGGTAAGAACCCCTTCTTACTTCCGTCCATTTTAAACTTCTTTAAAATCTTATCAAGGTATGTACTTTGCGATAGCCCTATTAGGCGCCTAGATCTATCTCTATAGATCTTTATGCCTAATATGTATGACGCTTCACCTAGGTCCTTCATTGAAAATTTGCTGTTTAGATAACTTTTAACACTGTTTAAAAGATCTATATCATTTCCGATCAATAATATGCCATCCACATATAATATCAGAAATGCCACATTGCTCCCACTCACTTTCTTGTAAATACAAGCTTCTCCATAAGTTTGGACAAATCCAAACTCTTTGATCACCTCATCAAAGCGGAGATTCCAACTTCGTGATGCTTGCTTCAATCCATAGATGGATCGCTGAAGCTTGCACACCTTGTTAGCATCCTTAGGATCGACAAAACCCTTTGGTTATATCATATACAACTCTTCTTCAATATTACCATTGAGAAACGCGGTTTTGACATCCATCTGCCATATCTCATAATCGAAATATGCAGCAATTGCTAACATAATCCTAACTGACTTTAGCATCACTACGGGAGAGAAAGTCTCATCGTAGTCAACTCCTTGAATTTGTCGAAACCCCTTTGCGACAAGTCGAGCTTTATAGACGGTCACATTACCATCAGCATCAGTTTTCCTTTTGAAAATCCATTTGTTCTCCACGGCCTTTCGGTCGTGAGGTAATTCCACCAAGTTCCAAACTTGATTTTCATACATGGATTCCATCTTGGATTTCATGGCTTCTAACCATTTGTTGGAATCCGGGCTCATCATCGCTTCTTCATACGTCGCAGGGTCATCATTTTCATCAACCATGAAATTCATGACAGGATTTCCGTACAGCTCGGGAGCTGCACGCGTCCTGTTTGACCTGCGAGGTTCGGTAGTACTCTCTTTCGGAGTTTCATGATCATTATCATTAGTTCCCTCTTCAACAGGTGGAGCCAACTTCGGAACAACTTCCGGCGCTGCGCTACTCGCCATACTTTGAAGAGAAGGTTCCACAACCTCTTCGAGTTCTACCTTCCGACTACTCACACCTTTCGCGAGAAACTCTTTCTCTAGAAAGGATCCATTCTTGGCAACAAAAACCTTGCCCTCGGATCTGTGATAGAAGGAATACCCAATAGTTTCTTTAGGGTATCCTATGAAGACGCATTTTTCCGCTTTGGGTTCGAGTTTATCCGGTTGAAGTTTCTTCACATAAACATCGCATCCCCAAACTTTAAGAAATGACAGCTTAGGTTTGTTTCCAAACCACAATTCATACGATGTCTTTTCAACGGATTTAGATGGTGCCCGATTTAAAGTGAATGCAGCAGTTTCTAGTGCATAACCCCAAAATGACAATGGCAAGTCCGTCAGAGACATCATAGATCGAACCATATCTAATAAAGTACGATTACGACATTCCGACACACCATTTCGCTGTGGTGTTCCGTCAGGTGTGAGTTGTGAAACAATTCCACACTCTTTCATGTGAGTGCTAAACTCGTAACTTAGATACTCACCTCCACTGTCGGACCGTAGAAATTTGATCTTTCTATTACGATGATTTTCCACTTCATTCTGAAATTCCTTGAACTTTTCAAAGGTTTCAGACTTGTGTTTCATCAAGTAGATATAACCATATCTACTCAAATCATCCGTGAAAGTAACAAAATAACGATATCCACCTCGCGCCAACACACTCATTGGACCACATACATCAGAATGTATGATTTCCAATAAATCTGTCGCCCGTTCCATTGAACCGGAAAACGGCGTTCTAGTCATCTTGCCCATAAGGCATGGCTCACATGTATCAAATGATTCATAATCAAGTGATTCCAAAAGTCCATCCGAATGGAGCTTCTTCATGCGTTTAACGCCAATATGACCTAGACGGCAGTGCCACATATATGCGGATATATCATCATTAAGTTTAATCCTTTTAGCATCAACATTATGAATATGTGTAACATTATCATCGAGATCTAATAGAAATAAACCATTCATCATCGGTGCATGACCATAAAATATTTCATTCATATAAATGGAACAACCATTGTTCTCGGATTTAAATGAATAACCACTTCGCATCAAACACGATCCAGATACAATGTTCATGCTCAGTGCAGGCACCAGATAACATTTATTCAAGTTTATAACTAATCCCGACGGCAAGTGGAGAGGCAGCGTTCCGACGGCGATCACATCAACGCTTGATCCATTGCCGACACGCATCTTGACCTCACCCCTTGCTAGCGGTCTCTTGTTCCGCAGCCCCTGATTCGAGTTACAAATATTAGCAACTGAACCGGTATCAAATACCCAGGTGCTACTACGAGCACTAGTCAAGTACACATCAATAACATGTATATCATATATACCTTTGTTTGCCTTGTCGGCCTTCTTGTCTGCCAGATACTTGGGGCAGTTGCGCTTCCAGTGGCCAGTCCCCTTACAATAGTAGCACTCGGAATCAGACTTAGGTCCAACTCGGGGTTTCTTTTCAGGCGCGGCAACAGGCTTGCCGCCCTTACTTCCCTTCCGTTTTCCCTTCTTGTCTTTCTTGAAACCAGTGTTCCTATTGATCATCAACACTTGATGTTCCTTTTTGATCTCCACTTCTGCAGTTTTAAGCATTGACAGAAGCTCGGGGAGAGACTTCTTCATGCCTTGCATATTATAGTTCATCACGAAGCTCTTATAGCTAGGTGGCAGAGACTGCAGAACACGATGGATGCCTAAGTCAATGGGAATCGATATTCCCAAGGACACAAGCTTATCGGTGTAACCCGACATCTTGAGTACATGCTCACTAACGGAGTTGTGCTCTTCCATCATGCAGCTAAAGAACTTTTCTGAAGCGTTGTAGCTCTCTACAGCAGCATGTGTGTCGAAAATCATTTTCAACTCACCCATTGTATCAAATGCATTGCCGTTTTCGAAATGCTTTCGAAGTTCCGGCTCTAGCCCATACAATATGCCGCAATGAACTAAGTTGTGGTCCTCCTGACGAGTCTGATAGACATTCTTCTCCTCGTCAGGGGCATCATCAAAAGGTGGGGGGCCTAACGGCGCTTCTAGCACATATTGCTTTTGTGCAGCAGAGAGGAGAATCCTCAAATTCATGGCCCATTCGGTAAAGTTGCTACCGTTCGTTGCTAGTTTCTCTTTCTCCATGAACACATTGAAATTAAAAGCAGGTGGTGCCATCTACAACAGAATTTGTAAAGTTTAGACTAAGTGTATGATAGATTGAGTTCAACTAATCGAATGAACTCCCACTCAAAAACGACATCCCTCGTGCCTTTTTGGTGATTACATGAACCAAATCCACTACACCAAGTCCGATCATCACGTGAGTCGGTATAGCTTCAAAGGCGAGCATCAAATGGGCATCATATCAACTATATGACTCATGCTTAACCTTTCGGTCCGTGTTCCGAGGCCATGTCTGTACATGCTAGGCTCGCCAAGTTAGAACCTTAGTATTCGCGTGTGTAACTGTTTTACACCCGAAATATGGTCGTGGATCCAAGAACACCCGATCATCACGTGATGTCTTGGAGCGACGAAAACATAATCGGTGCATACTAAAGGAAGAACGCATTCTTATCTTGATATTTAAATGAGGGATCATCTTATTATGCTAACAAAGCGCTAAACAAGCAATATAAGATGCTATCAAACATCATATGTTTATTAGTGAAATTATATGGTTCCCGCAGATGATCTCTATCATGTGCATCGTGGTATGATCACTATCATACCTATATGTGTAAATCCAAGGTCTATGGATTTTACACGCTATGTGTGTTGTAAGAGTATCATCTCATACTTCTACTTACAACACTACCATATCATAACACTAGCCCAGCAACAATCTAAACTAGACGCCTCTAATTTATCCATTGCAAGTTTTACGTGGCTAAGGGCTTTCGAGATAGAACCGTTCTTACCTACGAACATGAACCACAACGAGGATAATCAAATTGTTGACAACTCGCTTGCAAAATAGATATTGACTATAGTAGGAGAGACAGACACCCGCTAGCCACTTATGCAAACTAGTTGCATGTCAAGCGTGGAACAGGTCTCATGTGCGAGGACATGTAAAGTTTGTCCGGGCCGCTTCATCCCACTATGCCACCAATATCCAAAATTACAACAAAGGAGCAACAACATGATCATCATCGCCCACATACTCATATGTGCACTACCCGTGTAAAGTATCTACGCATAGATCCGGCTCTGATACCACTGTAGGGTTTGCAGCATAGAAAACAAAAAATTTCCTACGATGTGAACTATATACCAAGATCTATCTACTAGATACAAACAACGGGAGGATGTATATCCGTAGAGAACATACCCTTGAAGACCGACAAAGCTTAACGAGTTCAACTCGTGGTTGATGTAGACGATCTCTTGCCGATCTCAAGATCGAGAGGAAGTCCTAGCGCCGCAAATCAGCAGCGCATCCGTGCTCGCACACACGTTCGAGGCACCGAGCAACCTCCGCCTCCTCGCTCCAGCGATGCAGCGGAAGCACAACTCTTTCTTGCCGAATAGCCACCGGGAACATGTATCTCGCTAGTCCGAGACCATGGGGGATAAATTCTAGAGGGGGAGAGAGATCCTTCACGAGGAGGTGTGTGAGACAAGTGAGGAGGGGGCTCCTTTTATAGGAGGAGGGGGGGAACCCCAAGGGGGTGGCCGATGCATGGGGGCTGCCCCTTTGCCCTCCCCTCTTCATGTGGGTGGACACTCCACTCACAAATCTCCTTTAAATTCCCTCCACTCAAAAGTCCACTCAAATTCCCATTAAATTTCCACCAAATTTAATGCAAACTCTCATTAAATAAAACTCTTTTATTTTATTCAGAATTTTGTCAATTACTTTAATGACAAACATTCACAAATAACCCCTTGCTAGAATTCTATTTCACATGCATAACCACTTTATGCAATTTCACCCGAAAACCTGTTTCGGTATCTAGTGAAATAAATTCCTGCGCTTGTTCATTCTTTCGGCATGAAACATTTGCTCCAATTGGATGTCGCTGTCTCTTAAGTGTGTCACCCTACGGTTCGTGAATAATGCGTACATGATCGAGACCCCTCTCGGATCAATAATCAGAAGCGGGATCTGGAGACCCATACTGACTCCCACACATTCAACGATGACTTTCTTGTGATCGTCGGAACCTTTTATGCTAGTATCTTAATCCCTTTGTTTCACGATATATTACATGTCCGAGATTCGATCATCGGTATCTCCATACCTAGATCTCGTTACCGACATGCACTCTTTTCTCGTTCCTGTGATATAACATTCTAGTGATCAAATCACTTGCTTGCAAGCTAATCAATGTGATATCACCGAGAGGGCCTAGAGTATATCTATCCGTCATCGGGATGAACAAATTCCACTCTCGATCCATGAGCCTCAACATAACACTTTATTAGTTCTGAATCCATCTTTATAATCACCCTGTTACGGTGTGACGTTTGATGTTATCAAGAAACTCTTCCGGTGTTAGTGATTGACATGATCTCATGGTCTAAGGATTAGGATCACTTCGTAAGTTGTTATAGCAATATAAACTCAATGACTTTGATCGTAATGCTATACTTCGGATGAATGTTCATCACACCATTACACTAATGTTGTGATCCCGTTATTAACAACATCCAATGTCCATGATCAGGAAACCTTGATCATCTTGTTAATCAACGAGCTAGTTTATGAGAGAGGCATAACTAGAAACTTTCTGTTTGTTTATTAAACACACATGTATTAACGTTTCCGTATTAATACAATTATAGCATGCAAAATAAACATCTATCATATACTTGGAATACACATAATAAACACTTTATTATTGCCTCTCAGGGCATATTCCCTTCAGAAGGGCCATATGCTACTTTGGCTTGTGAGCTCGTCGGAGCGGGCGAAGGCTGGACGCTAGGAGTGACAGGGGCGATGGTGGGAGATGCGTGGGAGAAACATCACGATGCAACATATCCTTAATGTTTCTAGAAGCCCCCAAAGTTTTGGAGGTCTTCTTCAAACTAGTAGTGGCTTTCTTCCTGAAACGTACAAAAAGTATAAGTACAGGAGTAAGACAAACAATGGACAATGTCGGAGAGAAAGAAGCTTACACAAGAGGGGGTGCTTTGGCAAAAGGGATCCCAGTAACTTTTCTTTTCTCCGCCTCCAGGGCGGCGGTAGTCTTCTTGGAGGCTCCACCCTCCGTCTTCTTCTTCTTGCCTCCGTCGGCAGCGTCAGAGGTGGAGATCTTCCGCTTTCGAGCCAACGGGACCTCGTCGTCGGACACGACAGTGACTTCCTTCATCTTTGGATAGATTTGGGCAGCCATGCTATCCTCATTTATATCGCTGAGCTGTTAAGTGAAGATCCATCGTGTTAGATGAGATGGTAATGGCTAGACGGAAGAGCTGGAGTATATGTCATACACGGAAAATAAACAGATACCTTTGGGCACTTGCTCGCTACGAACATGTCATAGGTGATGGTGAAGCCACGCTTCCTATCCTTCACCTTGACGATGTCCTTGAGGCGGAGCTTGATGGAGTCGCTCGAGAAATTATCCTCGGAGATGCGAAGGCTATCCTTCCTCTCATTGGTATACTCGTGCATCAACTTCAAGCGGTGCTGCAGAGGTTGGATTCGCCTGACGAACCAGCACATGGCCAGGTCCAATCCGGTCAGACCCGTATCTACGAACCACTCTATCCGCCTTATAGCGCGGGAAGCGTCGATGTCGGAGGGAAGGGAGGCCTAGGATCTCCATGTCAGGGCTTCAGCGGCAGCTCCATCGACGAAGTCCGGGTATGTCACTTCTCGGACAGACAGAGGGATATCTGGGCCGTAGAAGTACGTTCATTGCTAGTTTTTACATGAATCGTGGCCGACGATGTCAGGGAACCACCGGCCATGCCGGATCTTAAAACTAATGGTGCCACAATTCCTGAGCTCGTCCTTGCCGGCTTCGGCTTTGCGCTTGACGATGAAAAAGTATATAAAGATATCTAGCCTAGGCCTAATCCTAAGTAACCCTCACAAAGCGCCGCGTAGTTGCTAAGCGCGAGGATGCTATTGGGGGAGAGGTTCTGAGGCTGTACTCGCTAATGGTTGAGTATAGCTAGGAAGAAATTGGAGATTGGTACGGAAACGCCGCGTACCAGTTGGGCTTTGAGGTACACCTTTTCTCCGGCTTGGGGAGAAGGAGTGACCTCGCCAGCCGGCGCCCCCTGCTAGGCGAACCCCTCCATCGCAGGGAGGTAGCCCTCGATGATTAGCTCCTTGATGTCGCGGTCCTTAATATCCGAACCACGCCTTTCGCCCTTGTGGGAGTCGTACTCCTCCTCCAACAGCTCCAGCGCCGCTGGGTTATGGTCACCGCCAGTGGTTTCGACCACCGCGGATTTAGGGATCACTAGACCCTCTGGGGGCACGATGACAGAGCTCGCCGGCTTCGCCGCGGCATCACCTAACGCAGTCATGGAGGGGGTGGAACTGCTGTTGGCCATTGGAGGGGTTACGGTGGTGACTAGGAAGGTCGAGGAGTTATGGTTTTTTGCACAGTGCGCAGAGAGCTCGAGGAGGCGCTCGCTGGAGGAAGAAGATGATGCAGAGGAGAATGAGGTGAAAAGTAAAATTTCCACCGTTGTTACAATTTATAACCTCTGGCATCAAGATTCGTGCGGAATGATCGAACGATTGACGCGTGGACGACGTGTGCGGGTGCGTGCGCGGAAATTTCGCCACGTTACCAACCTTCGCCGCCAACGGTTCGTATCGCTCGTGCGGGAAAATCTGACATGATTGCATTCTCTGCATGTGTGAGTTACGAGGCGTTGATGACCTATGTCTACGTCGTCCTAGCTGTCACTGGCAGATGAACCATCACATCGGAAGATTTCGGCATGAACGGATCCAGTCCGGCTACGGAAGAGTACGATGGAAGATTCAGTAATTCTCTGACTTACAAGTTGAAGACGAAGAAAACCTTGCAGGGTTCTTTGAGAGGACTACAAGATGTTGCTTGATAATTTATCGACATCCATCTAGACGGAGCATTCAACGTGAAGAGGCAAGACGACACAAGATCTCGGAGTTCTCCGGAGGCTACTATTGGGGATATGCTATATGGGTATCCTCATAGCATGTCCTCTATCCGGATAACCTGGGTGGCCCACAATTGGTAGCATGGCCCATGGCCTGCTGGGCGGCCCAGTTAGATGGATCCAGAAGGGAGGCCCATGCCGGATAAAGGAAGGCTACGGAGGAGTCACCGACGTACCCGGAGCCTTGGAGTACAAAACACGCTAGACTAGTTCTAGGCAGTGTAGGACTCTGTAACCTATCTGGCTAGGACTTTTCCCTGTAACCCTAGGACCTGGCGACTATATAAGTCAGGCATATGGGAGCCTTTAGGGCATCGATTAACATACACCTCGCACAGTGAACACATCCCTATAACTCGGCGTATTGCCCTTATAGTGATTTATAGCAGGAGTAGGATTCCGCCGCCGTTGTGGGATCTGAACCTGGGTAAGCTGTGTTACCTCGTACCCGTCAATCGTCCGCCTTCCCCTACGTCTCTAAACACGCACTATGAGGAACCCTCCATGGCGTACTCGTCGGCAATACCACGACAAGGAGCGCAGATTCATGGGCGACACCATGGGAGGTGGCGGAGCAGGCGTCCTCTATGGTGCTAGGGAAGTAGCGACCGACAGCACAAGGCAACAAAGGACGGCGAGCACCGTGGAGCTCGCATGGGGGAGGTTGCGTGAGAGGACCCTCTCATGGAGGGACAGGCACGGGGCCGGCCAGCGCGAGACGGGACGGGCGCGGGCGGGACGGACGAGTGTGCGGCGGCGTGGCCAAAACAAGATGGGGGACAGACGGGTGCGACGGCTTAATGGCATGTACGTACGCCGACAGAGGAGAAGACGGTACTGCACGCGAGCAGCATGGGTGTGGAGCTCACCGGAGAAGGGAGGGAGGAGGACGCGGGGGCTCCGGCCGGCGGGGTGTGGGCCGGCGGTGCTACCTCATGCCACCATGGCACTAGGGAAGAAAGAAGATTGGGGAATGATAAGGTGCGTCGGGCCCACCAGGACACGAGCTGACGCTCGATGATGACCCGGGGGATAACGTTTGTGCTAAACACGACGCGCTAAATCGGCTTTGCAGTATGCACGATTCCAGTTTAACATGTGACGTCAGTCTTCTCTCTCGTCAAAACCGCTAAAATATACGCGCTAAAATAGAGCCAAAAATACCCTCCACTAGACGTGTGTCGGCGCAATCAACCTTCACAATGCACTATATGATCAACAGGATCAAATAAACCTAAATATATTCAACAATAAATTTTCTAGTTATTATTACAACACAAGCAAATAGTACATGAGCAATTCAAAAAATAATAATAGATTACCAACAAATATAACAAGTTTTTCATGACAACTACAACAAATGGTTTTCCAACAATACAAGAAACAAAAAATTAAAATGGCCACTATTTTTTGCCGTTCTATTTCCATCACTCCTTGATGAGATCGTTCTTAAGCTCGAGGAGCAAACAATACCAAGGTTACCCAATGGACTAAACCGCCTAATACAGAAAATAGTCGATTTCCAACCTTACAAGACTCTTGTGAACCTCCTACACCAAGCCACCAAAGCCGAACACCTCTTGCAAATGGAGAATGATTATGATAAGCAAAGGGAATACTTCGCTTCCATCAATGTGAATCAGCGTGTAAGTGGAGATGGCAGTCCACGGCGCCGCCAGCCCAAGCCCACTTAAACCGCTAAGTGGTCATCCACTGACACTAAAAAAATCGTGGCAGACAGTCACGGCGCGTCCGCTACCACCGCCTCCCTGTCGCTCCAGATCCTCTCCTGGCCTCCTAGACGATGGAGACGGGCGCCATGTCCCAAGGAACTGTCCCATCCCTCCGCTCCTCTTCTCCGACCACCTCCATACCGTTTCTCAAGCAGCCGGTGTCCGGTGAGATTCGTTGGGAACGACCGGCGTCCAGCGAGATCCATCGGGAACGGCATGCGCCCGATGTACGCGGGGAGGAGAAGGGCGACAACCAAGGTCAGCAGAAGAAGAGCGGGAAGAACGTAAGATTGCTGCTCCTGGAGTTAATTCCATCTCGTCCCTTTCAGATTTAGTATGTTTTTCCCCTTACTCCATGCTCGATTTTTCAGCTCTAATCTGCTTGGACAATCCAAATGGTGGTCTTCGGTTGAGATGGCCAACATGATTTGTGTTGATCAGACAATTTTGGTCATGTGTGGGATGGAAGGAAGTAAATAGTGTGTGTTCATCTTGCATCAAAACTAAGTACCTCTTCATCTCTAGAATTTGTGTTGTGTGTGCAGACCCATACATCGCACCAAGGATTTTATTTGTTGTCACTTTGTTTTACGTATGAACTGAATCCTGAATAGAATAAAGCTTGTAGGGATCATCACTTTGTTTTACTGTCCCTGTTTTCTCTTCTGTTTATCATCACTTCCTTCCTTCCATGGTTTGTTGTCAATATATTCTAAAGGCAGGGGTGGTCCACTAGGGCAGTGTAAAGAAGCTGATGGAGATGTTCCCAGCAATTTTGAGGTGAATCTTTTGTCTGTGTAAGTCAAGTGTCAAACAAACGAAACAAGCCGATGACTATATTATAGTATTATCTGCATACATAGCACTGAATAATTTTGAAAAAAATCTCACTTGTCAAAGAATACTAGTTATACACAAGAATTTACTGATTCTCACTATTTCCTTTCTTGTGCAATTCTTAATTTATTGTGTCAATAAGTCAACATCTATACAAGAGCACCAACTATTATGCTTGAAGATATATTTACGTTGACCCCCGGGAAATGATCCCTCGCGGGCTATATGTTGTTAGGTAGGTGAGACTCCCGGTTTATTCGAGTATGCCACAGCTGGGACTCGATTTTTCGAGTATTGCCGCAGTTGGGACTCGAACCCGGGCCGGCTGGCTCCACACCCGGAGCAACAGCCATCAGGCCAACGCCTGGTTCTCATGCTTGAAGATATCTTTGGTGCCAATCTCATTTCGAAATGGAATTACTGCAGATTACCAAAAGTGCTAGAGATTTCTCAAAAGTTTGATTTTCTTTGTTGTTATGTTGTCCCTAGTGAACCTAGAAACTATGAGCTGATACTCTGCATAAATGCGCACAGACAGTAATCCTAAGCTTATCATGTATCTTTAACGTGCAGAGATATAAACGTAGCTCCTTTGACCATCTCAACGATTGGAAGGGGTTTATCTGATGTTGGTTTGACTGTTGTTGTCACTTCTGACCAAGAGTGGTAAGTTTCTGGAATTTACTCATACACTTTGGTTTGGTTTACGTATAAGTTATGACCAAATGGATGTATCTAGGGGAAGAAGGATTGAGGCTGGTGTCACGGTTCTTGCTGATCGTGGTGTTGTCTGTATTGATAATTTGATAACATGAATGATCAAGACAGAGTTGCTATACATGAAGTAATGGAACAACAAATTGTGACCATTGCGACGGCAGGAACACATGCATCATTTAATGTGAGATGCAGGTGTTGCTACAAGAACATTTCTAGTTGACAACAAATCATCAGTTGCTTAATTTTTATTCACTATTCTATCTATGATTTATTCACCATTTCATCCTGCAAGCATGCTCTGGGCAAGTTGAAAAGTACAGTAAAATAAATGAGGTGTTTCTAAGTTATTGGACCAAAGTAAAACATGCTATTACTTTTGATCAAGCATTTCTTATCGAGATATTACCTTCTCCGTGATCATGATTAGCTTGGTGTCTGATCTTCAGGTACTCCATGATCATCCTCTTATAAAGGACTGAAGTTGAGTTTCGGCATCATCATGGCGGCTGAAGCGGAGGAGGAGCGCGGTCTGGTGGCTGAGAGGGAGCTGCTGGTGACAAGACGACGTCATTGGAAAGACCTGGCGATGGATCGATTAGCGCATGCTTCTTCAGGATAGTTGAGACAGAGCTGCCGACGACAAGGCGACGTCGCCAGAGAGACCTGACGGTGGATCGAGCAGCGCCTGCTTCTTCAAGACAGAGTTGAGATGGAGCTGCAGGTTTTGGCACGCCTCTGTCCTAGCGAGCTAAGATGCAGGTGGGCTGAGACTGGATCGTTCGAGGGGACGAGCTGAGCTGCTGGCGGAGCAAGCTGAGACTCAACATTGTGACTCGTTTTCCATGTGTATTGATTTGTGATGACGTTAGGTTAGTAGGTTTAAGTGGACAGAGCTGACGCTGGTTAATCTAAATGAACTAAACGGGCAGCAAGTGGCGTCCCGTATAGTCAAGTGGACATAGGTAATCAACTAGTGGGCACCCACGGGCGTGCCCACTTACAGGCTAAAATGTGAATGCCTCCTCCAAACCAACAAACCAAGCACCAAGATCATCCAAGCAAACAAAGCCTCCAATGGCATCCTTCTCCAACACAATAACGGATAGTCAAGTCATTTTCTACAAGTGTGGAGGAAAGGGTCACAAGTCCTATGAGTGCATCAACACAAGAATTATGCTTACGGATGAACATGGCGCAACCTACTCCGTGAGTGAAGAAGAATATGAAGCTTTGACACAAGTCACTATCTCAAAGGATGCCGCGATGCACGATGAGGACACACTTCTATGTGAGCACGATCCAAGTCCATCACTCGTCATAGCGTAAGTCTTGACAACACACTCCATTCCAAGAGAGGACCAATGCCTCAACATTTTCCAAACACGAGCCGGAATTGATGGCAAGTCCATACATGTTATCATTGATGGACGAAGTTGTCACAACCTCACGAGCACCGAACTTTGTGAGAAATCAAGTTTACATACATGGAGCACCCTCACCCATATCATGTCAAATGGCTGGATGACAATGGATCCCTTAAGATCAAACACAAAGTCAACGCCTCCTTCAAGATTGGCCCCTATGAAGACACAGTCGAGTGTGATGTCGTGCCAATGACCGTGTGTCACATGCTTCTTGGAAGACCATGAAAATACGACAAAGAAGCAATACATGATGGTACCACGAACAAATACTCCTTCAAATGGAATGACAAGACGTTTGTGCTCCAACCTATGACGCCAAGCCAAGTTATTGCGTCCAACATGACGTCTTTGCCCAAGATACAACAAGCTAAGGACCCTTCTGAGATAAGTGGTGAGAAGAGTGATTTGAGTGTGACCCATACTAGCAATCCATCATATAATTCTCTCTATTTGTTGTTGGTTTTGCAAGGTACCCAAGATAGACCACCGCCTACAAGGAACATACTACAAGATCTCCAACCACAACTTGATAACAAGCTCAACTTCAAGCTCTTTCAACAACTTTGAACAAGGCTACGACACCGAAGATCCAACCACATACATACTCAAGACCATGGGTACATTTCTTTCCTTACATGATGAATGAACTTCATCGAGGATGACTTGTTTTTAAGCGAGGGGAGATGATGTAGCCCAACACATGACATTCACCATTGGTCCATATCATGATACGCCAACCATTCCTACAAAGGTGAATTCATTACATATCTCGTCTTCATTTGGTTATCATGTGAATGGGATCCTACTTGAGACAAATGCCTATTATATGACTAGCTCCATGACCATGACACCAAGAGGAGGAGACAAGGATGCCCCAGGATCCAATACCCCAAGAAGAGCCCTAGAAGAGGAGAAGGAAGAAGCAGGACCGGAGTCTCCGCCCCCTCGAGCCTCCGCCCCTTTGCACCCAGAGTCTCCGCCCGAGCCACGTCCCGCCTACGGCTGCAAGGTTCTGGAGTCGGTTTGGAGTCTCCGCCTCCAAACCGGAGTCTCCGCCTCCAAACCGGAGTCTCCGCCCCTATGCACCTGTAGTCTCTGCACCGCCCAGAATCTCTGCCCTCACGACGTCGGAGACTCCGCCATAAGTGAACAGGCATGCGAGCCTTGAAGTTGGGTCTGGCCCATGTAACGCCCAGAACTTCCTGTTTATACCTAAATTACCCCTAGCTTATGGTTGGCCTATATATATATACTCCAACTCCCCCTTGAAACCCTAGATATGATGATGAATGAAGGCATGTGCCTAAACATAGATGGGAACCACTCTCAATAGTTAATCTATGAGTTGTACAAGGCCTTGGATTTGGTGTTTGTCTCCAAGTCGTCAAGATCGTCCTCAAATGTTTGGTCTGTCCCTATCAAGAATTCTAGTAGTGCTAGGTCTCTCCCTTTTGGGATTCTATTTGGTTTTCACTCTCTTCTTTTGATTTTGATTCTATCATCCACTTGCCGATATCTCCTTTGGTGATTCTACCACAAGGTCTCTCGCCGATGATTCTATTGGATTGGTTGTTCGACCCAACGGGAGCAAATCGAATCGGGTGTGTTTGTATATTTATCTTGAATTTGAGTTGAGTTCATCGTGTTCATCGTGTTTCGGCTCACTCCCCGTCTCAAATCCGTGAAGATCAGGCCATCTTAGGGTCAATCCCACAAGGGAACCCATATCAGATTCGCTGTTGTTCACTAAGGTCGTATGCGCGAGCTTGACATCGACTGACAGAGACATGCTCAGGCTCGCGTGGAAGGTCAACTGCGATACAAGAATGAGAGGGGAAAGTAGAGGAATTGGGTAGGGAGCTCACCAGAATGACGCGTGCATGGTCGAAGATGACGAAGGATGACCGAAGGTGACATATTTGACGAATTCCGACAAAAGTTCGTCGAGTCCTTCGACGGAAGGGCAACGACGTGTTCTGACACCCCCCCCCCCCCGCCCCCTCCCCCTCCCCCGGCGCCAATAATTGACTGTCTTATGGGGCACTGCCAAAATTACCTCCGAATCCGAGAATATGTAGTTCCCGAGAAAAAGTTTATGGGTCAGCCGAGTTAGATCTGAAATGGATAATTTTTCTGACCAAAATCTTAAAAGTCGGTCTATCATGAGGGTCCGTCGACTTCTATAGAATCTAGTTAGATATGTTGGCAAACCGTTTCTTCAGTTCTTTTAAGAGCAGTAGGACAGTCAGAGCCCTTTTTGACGCCAGTCCATTGCTCAATCAAGGAACAGTACCAGCCTTTGTTGGTCTTTGAGAGGAACACGCACAGTCACAGACCTTTTGAGTTTTGACGTCAGTGCATCATCCTTCATGAGAGTACTTTTGTTTTTGAGCGTACAGAGTAAAGATCTACTAGACCGGAAGCTATATTTGGTGGGTGCCCAATTGCCAACATCCATGTCCACGTCTTCTTAGACGGACAACAGCGGCCCACGTCGAGGGCAATTAACCACGGCCCACGAGCACGAGCAGCCGAATCGGCGCATCCCAACAAGGCCAGAACGGGCGAGCGTGGGGCTATAGGTCGGCGGCGGCCGCCTCGTTCTGCCATAGACCAACTCGAACTGTTCTTCCGCCATGGAGCACGGGGATGCCTTGAAATGAAGATCGCGACTGAGCCGGTAAGGTAAGTACTACGATCTATCCCGCTCACAAAGTTTAAGTTCGATCGTCGAGTGGTGTCTTCATTAGCACTTGATGGATACGAAGTTGTTAGATTTCGCCCGTTCGATTCCGGGAGATACATGCAATTTTATTGCGAATTTGTTGCCGCCAATTGCCTTCCCCTCCCTTGCCAGTTGCCCGGATATGAGTGTTCAGTGAGCAGGTGCTCAGAAAGTCCACCCAAAGGGTCGAAGAGTTTTAGCTTTTTAGGAGTTTGGTGTTGGAATTAGACATCTGTGTACTCAATCGTGACACATGAAATTTCAACTGAGAAACGTTGGACGACCTGGTCAGATGTATGTGGTATGTACATGTTAGATGCAAAACGTGTGAGAATCGAATGGAAGATTAATGTTGAAATAATTAGCATTTTAATTAGTTTATTAATTCAACTAAAAATCATGACAAACATTATTACCAAGATTAACTATCATAGGTAAATTAGACATGCGACAAAAAACTAGCAAAAACCTATGCATATGGCGTCATGATAAGGAAAACAATAGTAGGATAAGAATCATGTATGAGTTGGTCGGTGGAACGACCAACGCCAGTATCACAGCAGCTGCTGCCTTGGCGGGGAGGTCAATAGCATCCATGGGATCAACAATTTTGTCAGCATGGCCTGACATAGTGATGAAGACGACGTAGACAAAATAGCTATTCGTAGTCAACGAAGATGAGA
Source organism: Avena sativa (assembly GCA_916181665.1). Taxonomy (NCBI): domain Eukaryota; kingdom Viridiplantae; phylum Streptophyta; class Magnoliopsida; order Poales; family Poaceae; genus Avena; species Avena sativa. Next base: position 258,830,666 of record OV702284.1, on the reverse strand, counting down.
CTGAGCAGTAGCACCGAGAAGCTCCCCCTGCCCCCCCTCCCCTCGCCCAAACCTTACCGCCTAGGCGGGGTTCTAGAGGCATGTTCTCCTGGATGGTTGTGCATGTAGTCGGTGGAAGGGAGTAGGCATGAGCACTATAGCGAGATAGAACATGTGTTCGTCGGGCGAGTGCCTGAGGAGATAAATGCAATCTAATTGTTGGTGTTGGCTAGGGAAGGCTTCCACCTCCTTATTATAGTATTGTTCGTGTAAGATGTGGGGAGTAATCCCAATGTTTGAGTCGGCTAGGGCCTTCGCCGTCTCACCTTTGCTTCCTATGGCCAAAGGGTGTTCCCTCCTCAGCCACACCATACTGCTGGCTACTCTTCTTCCACGTATTATGTCGATGCAGAGGATATTCGCTCCATTTGGGTACCACACACGGCGCCGCCCCAAGTGGTTTGTCCCTAACAACGGCAAAGTTGGTGGACCGTGGAGTTTGACTCGTCGGTTCGGTGGAGAAGGTCCCAATCACGTTGTCATGATTTGTTTTAGGGCCTTCGTGTAAAAGTTGAGGTCCTAGTTTTAATTTTTCTTTCTTTATGGACCTCTTTGTAAAATGCAATCCCACCACTGAAATATCAGTTTCTGGGTCCTAAAGGAACAAATGTATCCTTTTGGTCAGTTCTTGACATTCGGGTCGTATAGTACATAAGTCTTCCTATTAATACATGAAAACCAGCGTTTGCTAGATCTTTCAAGAATAGAACTTAGCTTAGTTGGTTAGTTAGGAAGTTGTATCTCCAGTCTACCGCCACCTCCAGGAATTGAATACCATGTTTGACGTTCATATGTGTCCCATAACGACGGTTTAATATTTCAATGGTACTACCTCTGTTCCACAATATAATCCTTTTTAGCAAGCTGTTTTAGCTTGCTAAAAAGGCTTACATTGTGGAACGGAGGGAGTATACAATAGCTAGGGGTCCATGATGATTTCGTTAGTGTTGAAACACTTCTGTAGTTGTTGTGTGAGTGAGTGTGTGTATAGTGGTATACCTCTATGTTGTATTTGGTGTTGGTGTTTCGAAAAGAAAAACCATGCCACAATCACACATAGCTAATCGTTTTCTTTAGTTTGCAATATGCATTTATACAATAAAAGATATACAACATATGAGTAGACCCCTACACCATTTGGTCAACTAATTACCATCATGGGAAACAATCAACAACTGCTTTTTCTTTGGGACTAGAGGCCTAAATATTTCTGTCCTGTGACTACAACACTACTGGCATAGGAACAAGGTGCAAAAGAGGTGCGCTAAAACGACCTCAAGTATACATACTACCGAGTAGTTCACCACATAGATGTGCCGTCTTTACACATAATTATTTATTGTACTTGTATATATATCTGCAAGCAGCTAGATGGAGCTGCCAGATATATGATATCAATTCTTAGGGAAGAGCTGAAGGTGAAACCCATCCGGGAAGCTCAGTCCTGGGGTACGGACTATGTTCCCTCCTTTAACCGTCCTCCATCTGAAATACAAACATTCATGCTTAATTAGAAAACGTCGATTTCACCTTGTTATTAGAGAGAAACAGTACATATATATGTACATTGGTTCATGTGACAAACTGCACCTGTATTTCGTCACCAGGCGGTGGATGAAGGTGGCCATCAGGACCTTGGTGAGGTCGGTTCCGACGCAGAATCGGAGACCTCCACCGAAGGCCATGAAATGCTTCGTCCCTCCGGTGATTTCCATCTTGTCCTGCTCAAGAGAATGCTAGAACTGTTATTTCTTCAGAAATAGGTTAGTCCGGACCCAAAATAGAACACATTACTTCAGTATGCAGGTTGCTTACGAAAGGCATACATATGCATGGAGGCCCCTCTAGAAGCAGGTATTATTCTAGTACTACCATTTGCTTCATGGCAAATGTTTCTACTGCTATAACACAAGTAAGTTTTTGAAACGAATAACACAAGTAAGTTCGCTTCCTTTGTTTATTCCTCGGTGTCCCTTATCAGCAGAACACTTGGTATCATTTGACTATATATATGCTGCTCGATCTAGAAGCTGACTTGACCGCACTGAAGCTGGTAGACTAATCACGTAGCACAATGAAGATAACTGAGCTTATTGTTACCGAACTTCCAGGTTCATCCTCTGGTATGCTACTAGAAACTCTGACTTCTGTATTTGTGAGAATTCCACAATACTTTATAAGAATTACATTGATTTGTTAACTGCATGTTGCCATTCGGTCTAAAAGCTTGCAAGTGCAAATAGTTACTAAGTAGTTTTATCGAAAAAAGAAAATGGTTTATTTTGGTTAGAGTGGTCAAACTTCAGGGATTATAGGCTATAGTTGTTTACTTGGCACTGGGAACCTCGGGAGTTTAAGCAAACAAAACCCTGAAGATATACCACGTAAAGTTACAGTATGTCATATTTAATTAGCACGCTGAATTCTAAGATTAAGTTCTCATCCAGAATGAAATACATAGAGTTGAGCCCAACTTGCATAAATAAAGATCAAAGTGCACAAACCTGCCACCTCCATGGATTAAACGCCAACGGATCTTCGTAAATTTCTGGATTTAAGTGCACTGCTGGAGGACACACCATCACTGCCCAGCCTGCTGGAATAGTGTAGCCTGCACCAAGAGGAGACAGTGCATGCAGAAAAAAAATCAGATTTCTTAAACTCACTCACCATTAACAAAAAGGTTTCACGCCTTGATATTTAGGTACTCAATTACCTTTGAATTCAATATCTTTCAAGGCCTTCCGAAAAATCCCCGGCACGATGTTTGCTATCCTTGCTATCTCCAACGTTACCTTCATGCACAAGGTCGGAGAGATATGGCGTCAGTTTCACCAAGCTTTCAGAGGCGGAATTTGTATGAGTTCCAGTTCTTTCTCTCATTTTCTTTTACTATGTTCTACCATATATAGATGTTCTCCCTTTTGGAATAATTAAGGAATTTAGTTACACAAGAACGGAACACAACGTAAGCACTTGCGTAATCGCATCAGTCTGCCAGGGCTCCTGTTTTTAATTCCCAACTTACTGGCCTAATTGTCATTCATTAGTCACCATTTCGATGGGGTGAATTTCTTAAAATGCGCAATTTGCATCATAGCTTAGCTAGTCCCGGTTAGGCTCACCTGAGAGGTGAAGGTCATGGACTTGTACTCTGCCCACGTGAGGCCGGCATCCGGGTCCTTCCTGTTCCTGACGATCGCCTCATGTTCCTCCTGGCCACACATAGAGCATTATCTCGTCAATTGTTATTTGGGCACAAGTAGCTCGCCTAGTTGCACGCCTTGCTCGATCGATCAGGGACACAACACAACGTCGATCGAGAAGTCACACACAGTTTATACAACTAACCGTTAACGCGTCGACCACCCTTGGGTTGTCAGTCAGGAGCTTGATGCCTAGCGTGAGGGCCAAGGCCGTCGTCTCGAAGCTCGCGAAGAGGAGCACGAACATGAGGTCCAACGCTACTGCCTCCGTCAGGACGGGATTCTCCTTCCTCAGCTCCTCGATCATGACGTCAAGGAAATCCTCGCGCCGCCTCCCCGGGTCGGCCATCCTTTCCTTCATCATCCCCTTGAGTACCTTCATGGCGTTCCTCCTCCCCTGCACACAAACATACATTCAGTTTCAGCCACCTCAGGTGTTCAGAGTTTCAGACAGATAGAGCTGTTTAATGGGTTCCGTATGAGAACTGTAAGCCATTGACCGGTCGTATGTTGACCTGAAACGCATGCATGTGCAGTTTTGTGCACTACGTATCGGTGGTCAAGAAGCATTGTGCGCATGCGAGCGAGCGTACCTTCATGCACTCGTGGTACGCAGTGCCAGGGATGTCCACCGGGAAGGAGATGAGGCCGCGGATGAATGCCACGAAGTTCTTCCTCAGATTCTCAGATGACTTTGACGGCTCATAGCCGATCAGCTTCTTCGCCGTAATGTCAAATATCATCTGGGAGAAGTTTCAAGAGATGCACACCTCATCAAAAAACTAGCTAGGGACGTTTGTTCCAGCAACAGATATGCAAGAAATGGAGGTCTTACCGCGGAGAGTCCGTCCTTGAGCTCGACACTTGGTTGGCCTGCCCATGAGGCGAGGGTGGCGCGGCAGGCGGTGTCTGTCTCGGCGAGGAGCACCGCCCGGAGGTTCTCCTGGCCGTACAGCCGGAGAATGAGGGTCTTGAGGTACTTGTACATGAAGCCGTGGAGGGAGCCGACGTTGTCGCGGCCAAAGATCTCCGTGAACGTGGCCGGGTACCAGCTCTCGAACAGCTTCCCTTCCTGCTGGAACACGTAGTGGTTCAGGTCCGGGTCTGCCGACACCACCATGGCCCGCCCGACGACGCTGGTCTTGAAGATGGTACCGTACCTACACATATATACATCCATTGTTACGGCAAGCTCATCAGTTTCTCCAGTGTGATCATGCATGGAATAATCGGTTTGGGTTGGACACTGCTGGGTGGTTAACTACCCTACCTGTTCACCCTGTCCTTGACAAAGGCGGAGACGTCGCAAGTAGGGTTAGGAGCGAAGAACTGCATTGTCTCGCCGAGGAGAGGGAGGCCGAGGGAGCCCGGAGGCAGCCGGCCGTTTGCCTTGGGATGGCTCCATCTGTACGCCCACATGAGGAAAGAAGCTAGGGCCATGGCCAAGGCAACAGCGCATGCTGCTCTACAGAGTGTTTCCATGGCCTTCACAAGAAGATTATTAGCTACTACTAGTACCCTGTATCGATCCTAACTAGCTATTTGATCAGGTCACGGGCAATGGCGGTGCTCGCGCAGGGAATAGAGAAGCTAGTGCAAGATATGGTTGCAACAACAAGCACCGGGAGCTATATGTTGAGAGAGATTGCCTTGCTTTATATAGAGGCTCCGGCCGCAGAAATGCCGGGAGATGCAGGAGCTTAAACAAATGGAGGGAGAGGAATTATTGTCCAAGTGTGCGTTTCTTTTTTTGACGGAGGAAATGCTTGCCTCTGTGTGTGTTGTTATGTTCCATTGGCTCAGCTACGTGCCACGGAAGGTCAGCTGTACTGTTCTGAAGTTTTTAGGAATTGGCTACCTCATCAAGGCTGGCACTGTCCGTCCGTGCGCATGACATAGGATAGAAACATATATGTACACCTAGCACTGTGTATTGCCGGCTGTTCTCCAGACCGTGAGTTGTGTTCTTTTGGCCCCAAGTTAGATCATTAGCCGATCAGTTGAGACATTAGGCTATGAACTTACTTTCTGAATGTTCCCCGTGTCTTCCCATTTTTGTTGTATAGTATAGGTTCGGAATTCAGATGACCTAAAGGTAGATGACAAAATGAAGCAGTTGAGCTTTGCCGGGAAGATGCAATGGAAGGTACTACTAAATCTTGAATCTGGATTAATTGTTGGTATAAGGGATAAATCATACTTAGAGAGACTAAAGTTAGCTCTTTTTTCAAGAATACGACTAACGTTAGCTCTCGCCCATGTAAACTTTATGGATAAGAACTAAAGGACTCCTCCTGGCTTCCATGTCTCTGAAGAAAAGACAGAAAGAAATACAGCAGAAGAAAAGGGTTAAATATCCACCGGCACACCAAAATTGTCAAATGCCCATGGACAGCGAGTCAACACTTGTTTTATCATCTAGCTCACACTTTTGTTTGTTGCTGTGACTGTGAGCATCAGAGCATGCATCGAACGAGTAGGACGTCGCAATCACATGTGTGGTAGACCCACCCCCTAGCTAAGAGCATCCTCACTCAGTTGAGCGTTCCCAAGCCGAAATCCAAATTTTTTTTGGTCGAACCAAACTAGACTTCGGTTTGGGAACGCCGAGTTGGCCGTGTTCACAGGTCGTAGAGTAAACAACGAAACATTCGAATTTTTAATGTTCCCGCCGGCGAGAGCTCGGCCAAAAGGTGTTCGACATAATTACGCACAAAAAGTCCGGCGACAAATTATTACAGAACCAGAGAAAAAGGCTCGGCCATCAGTCGTCGATGGGGATGGGCTCCTCCGATGTGGTCGGTGCGGCGGGGTCGGGAGTCTCGCCGGTGGACGCCGACTGGTTGGAGGAGGTGGAAGCGGAGCTCGGCGTAACAGTGGTGTTCGGCGCAGGGGAGTTCGGCCTTGGGGAGTTCGGCCTTGGGGCAGGCGTGATCTCGGTGTTGTCCTCCTGGAGGATGGCATTGCGGCACGCCATGTACCAGGCCTTGACCGGCGAACTCATCGCCGATGTGTCCTCGCCGCCCATCAGAAACTGGAGATCCGTGTTCCTCTTCTTGGCGACGAAGTTGGCCATGAGGAGGTCGATCTTCTGGTCTTGGTTCTGGAGCAGCTGCGCCCACCTCTCGTCGCTCTTCTCCGCCCTCCTCTCGGCCTGTGCCTTCGTGTCGGCGATGCACTTCTCGATGGAAGCTTGGAGGCGCTCGGCGGGAGGCTTTGAGCATCTTCGCCTTCTTCTGGCCGATCTCTGGCCTTCCTTCGCCGGCAGCAAGGGAGGAGCCTCCAGGTTGTACACGCCGTCCTTGGTCTTGGCGAGACTCAGGCTAGTTTCCCGCCATTTCTCGCGGTGCTCGATCTCGGTGAACACATGGTGAAACTTAAACCTCGCCTTCATGTCGTCTTGGTACAAAGTGAGTGCACGAAGGAGCTGAAAAATGCAAGACAAAGTGTGTCTGGATATGCTTGATCTTGTCATAACATCGGCTAGTGTTGGCGAAATACCTTGTTGTCCATGTTTTCCCCGCTGGTTTGTGTGCGTTCCACCTCTTTCACGCAGTTGTGCCTCCGTCGCCAATGAGCCCCCAATGGTTGGTCATGGCCTTCTCCCCTCGCTCCATATGAATTTTGCTATACTTCGGGTCGCAAAGGCTACGCTCGTCGAACGCTTGCTTCACGCGCTTCTAGTAGTTGTCGGAGTTTTGGTTGGCACCGGTGATGGGATCCATACTCACCGATTTCCAGGCTTCGGCGAGAAAAAGGTCCTCGGGCACCGTCCACTTGATCCGTGCCTCCGACGCCAATGTGCCAGGCTTCTTCTTGCCCTTCTTGCCCTTCGCCGGAACCTCGGCGTCAACCTCGGTGTCCTCGGCCTATGTCTGTTCGCCCTGCGTCTGCTTGGCATCGATGTCGGCGAAATCCTGGGACTCGATGTCGTGTTCGGCATCGGCCCAGGACTATTCTTGAGTGAAGGAGGGGTTGACGGCCGAACCTTGGGCGAGCATGTCCTGCATGTATGTCTCGGCCGACATTCCTCCGAACAGGTTGTGCGCCTCGCCGTAGGTTACTTGCGACGAGCTTCCGCCGAACGGGAGTGGGCCGCGACGCATTGCCGACGACGAACCTGCATACGCCGGGGAGGTGGAGTAGGGTTTGTTGATGTCGATGTTGAAGGACGAAGGAGGGCGAGGCGCGGGGCAGGGGAAGACCACGTTCGGGTTGAACCCGTCGTTGAACTCGGGGGACGAGGAGTACCTCTGCCGAGCATTCATCTGTCTCTCCTGGAAGCCGGCCGGCGAGATCGACGAGAATCCGGCCGGCGAGTCGACGCTTGCTTGGCTTCTCCAGTGAGGGGAGGGGGGATACGGCGCCAGAACGACCTGCTTCGCCATCATCACCGCACGCGCCACCGCCGCCGCCTGCTTCGCCTGATTCACCCTCATCGGCGCCTGCTCGTCGGCGTGCTCTTGTTCTTGCCTGAGCTTCGCCCTCTCCTTTCTCTCCCTCCGTTCGTCCGACGAGATCTTCATCTTCTGCACAGTGGCCAGCCACTCGGCGCTGGATACACCCTCTGGCCTCGCCGCCGGCGCTCTCGGTTTCCTCGCCTTCTTCTCCCCCAATTCCTTGCCGAGTTTCAATTTGGGTTTGACGAAACCTTTGGGCGGCATGGCGGGCGGGCGGAAGCTCGGCGAAGTGGCAGAAGTGGGGGGAATGGGGAAGAAAGGCGGGAGGGGAGCAAGAAAAGGGCGGGAGTTCGGCCTTCTGTCGCCGACAGAGCTGGCTCACGCCCATTTTCGCTTCGTCCGGCGTTCTCAGGGCGTTTCCGAGATACTGGAAATGGCTTGAAAAGTCCAGACCAAAGTTCGCTCGAAACCGAACAAATCGGGGTCTCGGAATGTGACTGAACCGATTTTCGACGTCCGGGCCCTCCGACTCGGCGTTATAGAAACGTGAGTGGAAATGCTCTGATAAGGTAGGTAGGAGCTAAGTGGTGCACTTCTCTCCGTTCCAAAGCTTGCTAGCCTGAATCCAGCACAGCAGCTAGCACACTGCACACGTACTGCAGATCGACATGGATCGCGGAATCTTCCGTGAACGTCACCATATATAGATCGGTCGGTCGGTCGATCACGCGTGATCGAACTCCGTCACGTCATGCTGAGTGTGTCCGTGACAAGTGGTTCCACGCACGTACGGCCACGTACGTACCTGTATGTCCACGCACACGTACGTGCTCGTCTCTGCAGATCCATGCCGCCATTTTTGTCAGCAAGTCTGTCGGTCGACACACACGGTCGTCGCGTCGATCTGGCTGCAGGGACGACGTTTTCTTCATCTATGTTCATGCATGCACCTTGATCCTCGATTACATAATTACATACATGTACACGTGTTCGTGTTCTCGTTCATGGATGAATGCTGCACCGTCGTCCCACTGATTAGGTCTGCACGACCGGACTGCGAAGTATGAACGGAAACCGTGACTCAGATCGACCAGCACAGCCGGCACCGGCACTACTGACGCTGACCGAAGATTGCAATCTCGATCGGAGATGTGTAACCCAGCAAACAGCTAGCTTCGGCAGAGATCGGCACATATCCACCGTTCAGAAATACTCCATCCGTTTATAAATATAAGACATTTTAGTTTTATAAAATAAATGTATGTAGATGTCTTTTAGTGTATATGTTTACTTCGAACCTCTACAAACCTATACACTAAAAAATGTTTAGATACATTCGATTCATAAACGTAAAATGTCTTAGTTTTGTGAAATGAATATATATCTAGATGTCTTTTACTCCCTCTATTTCAAAATATAAGATGTTTTAGGTTTATGAAGAAAATATATCTAGACTTTTTTTAATATGAGATTTATTCTAAACTTGAGTGAACCTAAATACTAAAAGTAGTCTAGATAAATTTGCTTCACAAAGCTAAAACATCTTATATTTTAAAACGGAGGGAGTAGTATATATGTTCACTCCGAACCTTTACAAACCTATATATCTAAAGACATCTAAACGCATTCAATTTATAAAGCTAAAACGTCTTATATTTCAAAACGAGGGAGTAGCTAGCATCTCCGTGGAAGGCAGCACAAGTAAAAAAGAAGTTCCGATGGCCTGTAGTCCTGCTACATTCTATAGCTCCATGCTCTTGTTAAATGCATTGTTGTTCGCGTGGCTGGTTAGTTAACTCAACGACCGGCCGTGATCTGGGTTCAGACAGCGACAAAAGATTCTTGTAAGCACGAAGAAGATCTACTAGTAGTGAACTTTGGCCACCAGATCGCTGTTGGCAAGCAAAATCCATTGTGTGCCGTTGGATTACGTACAGCCACGCCACCCAAAAGGGTAGCTAAGCTAGGCCTGACCTGACCTCCCAACCAGGGTTGCTGGACGGTTCACGCAAGAATCTACTACTACTCTTATTATCATTTTGAATGCACTCCTGTCCCGCGGCTCCCCTTTCTCTGGCCATGTTATATGGATTAGTTTAAGAGCTTGGAAAGATCTCTTCTCATGGTAGATATGACTAGTGATCGATGTGCATAATCTACAAGGGAGAATCGTCGTTCCGGGTTAACCTATACACCCAAATCTTCTAGATATTCCACGTATCTGAAATACAGCCAGCAAGATCGCTATACGAATAGGATGGCTGAACAAAAAAATTGAGGGGAGAAGCTATGAAGACAAAATAGAGAAAGATGTATCGCATCATAAAAAAACGTGTTTGATATAGAGGTGGCTATTCGGCTCACGGGTGCATTTGCACCCATTGTGAAAAAACATATTTTAAAATATCAAAAAAAATAAAATAAAATTTTAATATATACATTCGAATATTTTATATTTGTTCAATTTTTTGAGATGAAATATCATTTACGTACTCTTGGTAGCGAATGATACCCTTTGAGACAAACTGAGGGGAAAAGTGCAATCTATGTACTCTTGGTCCATGGTAGGCTAGTCTACTTGTACCTGCACTATCTTGGGAAGCCGACTTTTTTTTAGCTTCTCGAACAGATTTTGGATCGCCGATTTTGTCTAGCTTATTTCCACCGGGAAGCTGGTTTCCTTCGTCAACTGAGAATCGGGTCGGACCCTGATTGTGAGCTGATTCCCATGATTCCCCCTAGTGAAACGAAAGGTTGTCCATATGTAGACATGTTGTTATTCATATTTACATAGAAATGTCACCGGCCCGAATTAGGAGAAAAGAAAAGAAAGCAACGGGAGCATCGCGTCGATCCGTTCATCCCGCACCGCACGCGTAGGGCCCCCATCGAAAGTGAGCTAGGATTAGCTCGCTGCGCCACCGCCGCCGCCGCTTCAGCTGCACCCTCTCCTCGCCGGACGCCGCTGGCCCGACCCTCTCCTCGCCCGACGCCGCACCGACCCTCCCCCCTCGCCCACCTTCGACGGGAGACCCGCTCCTGGCTCGCCGCTACGTCGACAGAAGCCCTGCACCGCCATCCGCCACCCGCAGGCCGACCTCGCCATGCCTCCTCTCAGCCACTGCCGCAGTTAGCAAGTCCCTGTTCTGGTTGTTTTTCAGTGTAGTTCATTTACAGACATGAGCATGAGAAAATAAATTTCAGTGTAGTTTCAATGAAGTTTAGTGTAGTTCATTTACAAGACATCATCATATTGTTCATTGTAGTTCAGTGTAGTTTAATTCCAGATTTGTGTTGTTTCATTGTAATTCCAGACCTCACCATATTGATCTCCTTTTATTGCAAAACATGAAAAAATACTAGCAGTAGGTGGTAAGATGAACACTAGATTTGTGTTGTTTCATTCTAATGCATGCTATGTGGTAAGATGAACAATTTAATTGCCTAAGGAGTATTCTAATTGTAATTGTTGAATCACTAAAAAAGAATTTTATTTGGTTTTGGCATGCGTATGGTATCATCTATTTGTCTTTTTTAATCTTCTGTAAGCATTTCTATCTCATTTGTACCAAGAACTAGCATACAAATGAAATTCACGGGCGTTACAGACATTTCACCACTCAACCCATCAAACAAGCCAAATATCTAGAAGATAAAAAGAATAGAGGGCAGCAGATTCTGTCAGCTTCTCCTCGCCACAGCTTCTCCCCACAATCTCTCAAAATCCAGCTTCTCAAGAATCATAAGCTAAAAAGAAGTCGGCCTTTGTTGGGCTTCTTTTCTTGACTATATTTTATCTCTCCCCCCTTTGAATTGTTGAACATTTGTAGCCGTTTTCACTTTTCTTGACTTGACCTTCTTGGGGGTTTACCTCCTTTCATTGTCCCTATTTCAAAACTCATCTCTATGAGTGTGTCCTTGTTTCCTTCCATAGTGGTATTCGGTCTGCATTCTCATGATTCTGTTGTGACAGATTTCTGGGTGGAGCGATGCTTGGACCTGCATCGGTTACGTATTGATAATATATCGAGGACCAAGCCATCGAGAGTTTGTTACAATCAGAGAGATAGAGTCTGATTGGAGTACTACTCCATAACAGCACAATATCAAATACGAAATTACATTTAAAAATAGGGATAATGTTGTCTAACAGCCCCCCTTAATCACAACCTTGTCTAAGGTTGAGATTACGTTTAAACTCATCAAGATATCTCACAGGAAGTGCTTTTGTGAATCCATCTGCTACTTGATCTTTAGAGGAAATAAACTTGATATCCAACAATTTTCTTGCAACTCTTTCTCTGACAAAATGAAAGTCTATCTCTATGTGCTTAGTCCTTGCATGAAAAACAGGATTTGCAGACAAGTATGTAGCTCCTAAGTTATCACACCATAAGCATGGTCTTTCTTTTAGTGGAACACCCAGCTCACCAAGAAGTGCTTCAACCCATATTATTTCAGCTGTGGCATTGCCTAAAGCTTTATACTCAGCTTCAGTACTAGATCTTGACACAGTGTCTTGTTTTCTGGCACTCTAAGATATTAAGTTTGGTCCAAAAAATATAGCAAAGCCTCTTGTGGACCTTCTATCATCAAGACAACCAGCCCAATCTGCATCAGAAAAAGCACTAAGCAGACTTGAGGAAGACTTCTGAAAAACAAGTCCAACCTTCAGAGTACCCTGAATATATCTCAATATTCTCTTAGCGGCTGTCCAGTGAGAAGTTGTTGGGGCATGTAGAAACTGACAAACTTTATTAACTGAGAATGAAATGTTAGGCCTTGTCAATATCAAATATTGCAAGGCACCCACAATGCTTCTATATTCAGAAATATCATCCGGACCAAGAAGAGTACCCTCATGAAGAGACAACCTCTCAGTAGAAGATAACGGAGTGGAACATGGTGTGCAATTTTTCATACCAACTCTTGCAAGTAAATCAACAACATATTTCTCCTGTGTGAGAAGTAAACCATCATTGACTTTCTTTACCTCAATGCCTAAAAAGAAGTGAAGATCTCCCAAATCCTTGAGAGCAAAATCATCTTTCAGATCATGCAGCAAAGCAGAGATGGCCTGATCGGATGAACTAGTGACTATTATATCATCAACATATATGAGAACAAATATCATAATGCCTGACTTTTTATAGAGAAAAAGTGAGGTGTCTGCTATGGAAGGAACAAACCCAAGTGTTTGCAACTTTGTGCTTAGCCTGGAATACCATGCTCGAGGGGCTTGTTTGAGACCATAAAGAGTCTTGTCAAGTTTGCATATGTAATGCGGAGTTTGAGAATCTTCAAAGCCTGGTGGTTGTTTCATATAGACTTCCTCTTCCAGAACGCCATGAAGAAACACATTCTTGACATCTAGCTGCCTTAAGCTCCAGCCTCGAGAGACAACAACTGATAGAACAAGTCTAATAGTAGCCGCCTTCACAACAGGGCTGAAAGTGTCTTCATAATCTATGCCATACCTTTGCTTGAACCCTTTTTGCAACCAGACGTGCCTTATATCTGTCAACCGTACCATCTGCATTTCTTTTCACACGGTACACCCATTTGCAGTCAATAAGATTCTTTGTTGAGTTTGGAGGAACAAGTCTCCAAGTTTTATTTTCCAAGAGAGCATCATATTCTTCTTTCATAGCTTGATTCCAACGATCATCCGAAAGAGCTTCTAAAAGTGATGATGGTTCTGAAGGGTTTCGCAGCATAGTAAATCAAAAACTTTCTACGGATGCGAACGGTAAAACCAAGATCTAATCTAGGAGATGCAGTCAACGAGAGAGATAGATGAGATCTTCATACCCTTGAAGAAATCGCACAGCAAAAACGTTCAACAGAACGTGGTTGATGTAGTCGTACTAGCCGTCTCCTCCTCGCGATTCGATCCGATCCTACGTCGCAAGTGTTGGCGCCTCCGAGAGATGCACACGTACGGTGCCGCGACGTCTCCTCCTTCCTTGGTCCAGCAAGTGGGGTGGAGAGATAGATTGAATCTGCAGCACGACGGCGTGGTGCTATGGTGGAGAGTTTCTGCAGCAGGGCTTCGCCTACACGCAGTCGGGAGAGGGAGAGAGAGAGGAAGGGCAGCAGCTGGCGGCTAGGGTTTGGGGTGAGGGGAGGGTGCGCCCCTGCCCACCTTATATAGGGGGCTGGCCGGCCCCCTCCTCCAAGCCCTAGGCCGGTGGCCACAAGGGTGGAGTGGGGGGAAAGTCTCCCCCCCTTCTAGAAGGTCCCCTAGGGTTTTGGCCGGCTGGGCCTATGGGGCCTTGTGCCCCTGGCCCAATGCGGCCAGGGCACTCCCTCGTAGGCCCACGCCCCCTCCGACAAGTGGGGCCACGTTGGTCCCACTCCAGAAGCTTCTAGAACCTTCCGGTATAATACCGAACATTCCGAAACAATTCCGAAATCCAAAAAACTGCTTTTCTTTATATGAATCTTATCCTCCGGACCATTCCGGAACCTCTCGTGATGTTCTGGATCTCATCCGAGACTCCGAACAAAAACTCGTAAACCAATTATCCATTCTATCCTAGCGTCGAAGCACGTTAAGTGTGTGACCCTACGGGTTCGAGAATATGCAGACATGATCTTCTATTAATAATCAACAGCGGGATCTGGAAACCCATATTGACTCCCACATATTCATCGATGATCATATCGGATGAACCACGATGCCAGGATTCAATTAATCCCATATATATATTCCCTTCGTCACGCGATATTTTACTTTCCCGAGATTCGATCGTTGGTATCGGCATACCTAGTTCAATCTCGTTCACAACAAGTACTTTACTCGTTGTGTAATCCGATATCACTTTGTGATTAACTCCTTAACCATGTGCTTGCAAGCGGTATTGATATCGATTACCGAGTGGGCCCGAAGTATATCTCTCCGACTTGGGAGGGACAAATCCCATCTCGATACATACAACCCAACAAGTACTTTTCGATCACCTGAGAGACACCTTTATGATCACCCTCTCATAGGATGACCTTTGATGACCTCAAAGCTTTCTTCCGATACTAGGGAGTTGCATTATCTCATGGTCTAAGGAGTACAATATTTGACATAAGAAAAAGCTTCGCAAAGATGAACACGATGACACGATCTAATTGCTCTGCTTGATTTGGGTCTATCCATCATATCATTCTCCCAATGACATGATCTCATTATTAATCGACAACTCATGTCTATGGTTAGGAAACCTTAAACATCATTAATCAATGAGCTAGTCCATAGAGGCGTACTAGGGACACGGTGTTGTTCATAAACCACACAAGTATCAAAGTTTCCGCTTAATACAATTCTAGCATGGAATATAAACTTTATCATGAACAAGAATTATAATAATAACATCTTTATTATTGCCTCTAGGGCATAATTCCAACAGTCTCCCACTTGCACTAGAGTCAATAATCTAGTTTACATCTGGTAACAATCTAACACCCATGGCATTAAGGTGCTGATCATGTTTTGCTCGTGGAAGAGGTTTAGTCAACGGATCTGCGACATTCAGATCCATATGTACTTTGCTAATCTTCAGATCTCCATCTGTTATATAATCTCGAATTATATGAAATCGGCGGTTGATGTGCTTGGTCTTTGGATGATATCTTGGTTCCTTAGCCAGTGCTATGGCGCCAGTGTTGTCGCACAATATCTCCAGTGGGTCCAAGGCACTTGGAACCACATCAAGCTCAGTGATGAAGTTCCTGATCCAAACTCCTTCACTTGACGCTTCTGCAGCAGCCATGTATTCCGATTCTACTGTAGATCCCGCGATCACGCTTTGCTTGCAGCTTCTCCAGCTCACAGCTCCTCCATTCAAAATATAAACGTATCCTGTCTGAGATTTAGAATCATCCGGGTAGGTGTCGAAACTAGCGTCGACGTAACCTTTTACGACGAGCTGCTCATCACCTCCATAGACCAAGAACATTTCTTTAGTCCTATTTAAATACTTTAGGATGTTCTTTACGGCTGTCCAGTGTTCCACTCCTGGATCACTTTGGTACCTGCTCGTCAAACTAAGAGCATTGGACACATCCGGTCTAGTACACAGCATGGCATACATGATAGAACCTATGGCCGAGGCATATGGCACTTTGCTCATGGTTTCTCTATCGTTTACCGTAGCTGGACACTGAGCCTTGCTCAATATCTTACCTAACAACATGGGCACTGAACCTTTCTTTGCCTTATCCATTCTGAACCTTTTCAGAACTTTGTCTAGATATGTACTTTGGCTTAAAGCTATTAGGCGTCTTTGTCTATCTCTATAGATTTTGATGCCTAATATATAAGCAACTTCTCCTAGGTCTTTCATTGAAAAACATTTGTTCAAATAACTCTTCATATCGTTAAGCATATCAATATCATTTCCAATAATCAATATGTCATCCACATATAGTACTAAAAATGTCACTAAGCTCCCACTCACTTTCTTGTAGATACAAGCTTCGTAGAAATTTGAAACAAATCCAAAGCTCTTGATCACTTGATCAAAACGAAGGTTCCAACTCCGAGATGCTTGCTTCAGTCCATAAATGGAACGCTGAAGTTTACACACCTTATCAGCATCCTTAGGATCGACAAAACCTTCGGGTTGCATCATATACAACTCTTCATCAATGTTGCCATTGAGGAACGCAGTCTTGACATCCATCTGCCATATTTCATAATCATGAAACGCAACAATTGCTAATAAAATACGAATGGACTTAAACATCGCTACGGGAGAGAAAGTCTCATCGTAGTCAACACCTTGAACTTGTCGAAAACCTTTCGCGACAAGCTGTGCTTTATAGACAGTAACATTACCATTCGCGTCCGATTTCCTTTTGAAAATCTATTTGCACTCAACGGCCTTTCGGTCGCTAGGAGGGTCCACCAAAGTCCATACTTGGTTTTCGCTCATGGATCCCAATTCGGATTTTATGGCCTCTAGCCATTTCTCAGAGTCTGGGCTCATCATTGCTTCCTCATAGTTCGCAGGTTCACTATTGTCTACCAACAAGACAGTTAAGACAGGGTTACCGTACCACTCAGGAGGGGCACGTGACCTTGTAGACCTGCGGCATTCAGTAGTAGCATCGTCCGAATCTTCATGATCCTCGTCATTAGCTTCCTCTATTGTTGGTGCAGACGGCACTGAAACAATTTCAGGTGATGCTCTACTCTCCAACTCAAGAGAAGGTTCAATACCCTCGTCTACCTCTACTTTCCTCCCACTCACTTCTTTCGAGAGAAACTCCTTCTCAAGAAAGGATCCGTTCTTTGCGACAAACACTTTTCCTTCGGATCTGTGGTAGAAGGTAGACCCAATTGTTTCCTTAGGGTATCCTATGAAGACGCATTTCTCCGCTTTGGGTTCGAGCTTGTCCGGCATCAACTTCTTGACGTAAGCTTCGCATCCCCAAACTTTAAGAAAGACAACTTAGGTTTAGCACCAAACCATAGTTCATACGGTGTCGTCTCAATGGATTTAGATGGTGCCCTATTTAAAGTGAATGCAGCGGTTTCTAATGCATAACCCCAAAATGATAACGACAAATCTGTAAGAGACATCATCGATCGCACCATATCTAATAGAGTTCGATTCCGGCGTTCAGACACACCATTGCGCTGTGGTGTTCCGGGTGGCGTGAGTTGCGAAACGATTCCTCTTGCTTTAAGATGCGTCAGAAAATCATAACTCAAATATTCACCTCCACAATCGGATCGTAGAAATTTAATTTTCCTGTTACGATGGTTTTCCACTTTGTTCTGAAATTCTTTGAACTTTTCAAACGTTTCAGATTTATGTTTCATTAAATAGATATACCCATATCTACTTAAGTCATCAGTAAAAGTGAGAAAATAGCGATATCCACCGCGCGTCGAAAAACTCATTGGTCCGCATACATCGGTATGTATGATTTCTAACAAGTCCGTTGCTCGCTCCATTATTCCGGAGAACGGGGTTTTGATCCTCTTGCCCATGAGGCACGGCTCGCACGTGTCAAATGATTCAAATCAAGAGACTCCAAAAGTCCATCAGAATGGAGTTTCTTCATGCATTTTACACCAATATGACCTAGACGACAGTACCACAAATAAGTCTAATTATCACTATCTACTTTGCATCTCTTAGCCTCAATGTTATGATGTGTGTTTCATTGCTTTCGAGATTCAGAAGAAATAAACCATTCACAGTAGGTGCATGACCATAAAAGATGTTACTCATATAAATAGAACAACCATTATTCTCTGATTTAAATGAATAACCGTCTTGCAATAAACACGATCCAGATATAATGTTCATGCTCAACGCAGGCACATAATAACACTTATTAAGGTTAAAACTAATCCTGAAGGTAAAACAAAGGAGAGCGTGCCGATGGCCATCACATCAACTCTTGATCCATTGCCAACGCGCATCATCACCTCATCCCTTGCTAGCCGCCGTCTATTCCGTAGCTCCTGTTTCGAGTTACAAATATTATCAACTGAACCAGTATCAAATACCCATGCACTACAACGAGCGCTAGTAAGGTAAACATCAATAACATGTATATCAAATATACCTTTAATGGTGTCAGCCTTCTTATCCGCTAAGTACTTCAGACAGTTGCGCTTCCAGTGACCCTTGTCCTTGCAATAGAAGCACTCAGTATCTGGCTTAGGTCCAGACTTGAGCTTCTTCTCAGCAGGGGCAACACGCTTGCCGCTGCCTTTCTTGAAGGACTTCTTTGCACCCTTACCTTTCTTGAAGCTAGGGGTCTTGTTGACCATCAACACATGATTATCTTTCTTAATATCCACCTTCGCAGCTTTCAGCTTAGCGAAGAGCTCAGTGATTGTATCAGTGGAACCAATCTGATTGTGAGTAACTACAAAACCTTTGTAGCTAGGAGGGAGTGATTGTAGAACTCTGTCAATCTTGAGCTCTTCTGGAATGTTGCAGTCCATTCGCTCAAGACGTTGAGTGTATCCCGACATCTTAATGGCGTGCTCACTAACGGAAATCCCTTCCTCCATCTTGCAGTTAAAGAACTTCTTAGAGATCTCATATCTCTCAGAACGGGCCTGAGTCTGAAACATAGTTTTCAGTTCCTCAAGTATCTCAAAGGGCCCGGCGAACTCCTCAAAATGATTTTAAAGGTCCGATTCCATAGAAAACAACATGGTACTCTTAATCACTCCATAATCATCTTTGTGCGACTGATAAACAGCTTTTTCATCAGCCGGCGCATCAATGGCAGGGGCGTCACCTAGCGATTTCTCTAGGACATAGTATTTTTGTCCGCCAGCGAGAATGATTCTCAGATTGCGGAACCAGTTGGTGAAGTTAGACCCATTGTTCTTAAGCTTTTCTTTCTCAGCAAAAACGTTGAAGTTGAAGTTGGACTTAGCCATTTGATCTACAAAATTTGCAAGTACAATTTAGACCATGTACATGATAACTAGTTCAACTTAATCAAATTACTAGATGAACTCCCACTAAATTCAACATCCCTCAAGTTGTTTAGTGAACACGATCCAAATTCACCACACCTAATCCGATCTTCACAAGAAGAGATGTGGTTTCAATGGTGGACAACAAAGTGTCGATCATATCATTCATATGACTCATGCTTAACCTTTCGATTTGTGTGTTCCGAGGCCATGTCTGTACATGCTAGGCTCGTCAAGTCAAACCCAAGTATTTCCGCGTGTACAAAACTGGCTTGCACCCGTTGTATGTGAATGTAGAGTTTATAGCACCCGATCATCACGAGGTGCTTGAACATGACGAACTTTCGCAACGGTGCATACATGGGGAGAACACAATTTTATCTTGATCTTTAAGTGAAGAATCATCTTATAATGCTACCGTCGCGATCTAAGCATAATAAGATACATAAAAGGATAAACATCACATGCATATAATTTTATGTGACATGGTATAGCCAATCTCCGCGCAATGATCTCCATCTTGTGCGCGCTAGCATGATCTCCATCACTCCACCATGATTGCCTCCACCACGAATAGCAACTACAACTATTGCTAACTACTTAGCGATAAAGTAAAGCTATTACATGGCGTATAAGAAGTTGACACACATGTCATACACAATTATAAAGACAACCATATGGCTCCTGCCGGTTGTGTACTCATCGACATGCAAGTCATGAAATATTACAAAACATGATCATTGCATACAACATACACATCATATCTTGGACCATACCATATCACAAAACACTCCCTGCAAGAACAAGTTAGACGTCTCTACTTTGTTGTTGCATGTTTTACATGGCTTATGGGAGTAACACGCTAAGAACGATTATTACCTACGGAAAGCCACAACGGTGATATTATGGTTGCCAACATCCAGTGTAAATCCCATGACTACTATAGTGAGAGAAACTGGCATCCACCAGCCGCATGTGTGGAACAAGCCACACGTCAAGTGCGGAGCGGGTCTCGCGAACGAGGTCGCGTAAAGTTGGCCTGGACCGCTTCGATCTCACTATCCCACGTCATAATAAGTACACACCAAGAGGCTTGCAACAGAAAACATCAGCGCCCGCAACAAGCATGTTGTGTTCTACTCGTGAAACACATCTACTCATAGATCTAGCTCTGATACCACTGAAGGGTTTCACAACATAGTAAATCAAAAAAATTCTATGGATGCGAACGGGAAAGCCAAGATCTAATCTAGGAGATGCAATTAACGAGATAGATAGATGAGATCTTCATACCCTTGAAGAAATCGCACAGCGGAAACGTTCAACAGAACGTGGTTGATGTAGTCGTACTAGCCGTCTCCTCCTCGCGATCCGATCCGATCCTACGCCTCAAGTGGCGGCTCCTCTGAGAGATGCACATGTACGGTGCCGCGACGTCTCCTCCTTCCTTGGTCCAGCAAGTGGGGTGGAGAGATAGATTGGATCTGCAGCACGGCAGCGTGGTGCTATGGTGGAGAGTTTCTGCAGCAAGGCTTCGCCTACATGCAGTCGGGAGAGAGAGAGAGGAAGGGCAGCAGCTGGCGGCTAGGGTTTGGGGTGAGGGGAGGGTGCGCCCCCTGCCCACCTTATATAGGGGGCTGGCCGGCCCCCTTGCCCCCTCCTCCAAGCCCTAGGCCGGCGGCCACAAGGGTGGAGTGGGGGGCAAGTCTTCCCTCCTTCTAGAAGGTCCCCTAGGGTTTTGGCCGGCTGGGCCTATGGGGCCTTGTGCCCCTGGCCCAATGTGGCCTGGGCATTCCTTTATATGAATCTTATTCTCTGGACCATTCCGGAAACTCTCGTGATGTCCTGGATCTCATCCGAGACTCCGAACAAAAACTCATAAACCAATTATCCATTCTATCCTAGCGTCTAAGCACGTTAAGTGTGTGACCCTATGGGTTCGAGAATATGCAGACATGATCTTATATCAATAATCAACAACGGGACCTGGAAACCCATATTGACTTCCACCTATTCATCGATGATCATATCAGATGAACCACGATGCCAGGATTCAATTAATCCCATATATATTCCCTTTCGTCACGCGATATTTTACTTGCCCGAGATTCGATCGTTGGTATCGGCATACCTAGTTCAATCTCGTTCACAGCAAGTACTTTACTCGTTCCATAATCCGATATCACTTTGTGATTAACTCCTTAACCATGTGCTTGCAAGCGGTGTTGATATCGATTACCGAGTGGGGCCGAAGTATATCTCTCCGACTTGGGAGGGACAAATCCCATCTCGATACATACAACCCAACAAGTACTTTCCGATCACCTGAGAGACACCTTTATGATCACCCTCTCATAGGATGACGTTTGATGACCTCAAAGCTTTCTTACGATACCAGGGAGTTGCATTATCTCATGGTCTAAGGAATACAATATTTGACATAAGAAAAAGCTTCGCAAAGATGAACACGATGACACGATCTATTGCTCTGCTTGATTTGGGTCTATCCATCATATCATTCTCTCAATGACATGATCTCATTATTAATCGACAACTCATGTCTATGGTTAGGAAACCTTAACCATCATTAATCAATGAGCTACTCCATAGAGGCGTACTAGGGATACGGTGTTGTTCATAAACCACACAAGTATCAAAGTTTCCGCTTAATACAATTCTAGCATGGAATATAAACTTTATCATGAACAAGAATTATAATAATAACATCTTTATTATTGCCTCTAGGGCATAATTCCAACAGGTTCCCCTGTGGACGTAAACATACCATATCGAATAGTGCCGTCAGTGTACTGTTTGGGATTTCTTATACCTTTTTGAAGCCGTGTACGGGGTTCCGGTGGTGCAGGCTGCGGCGATGGAGCCACAGAAGATCTTGAAATATTTTCCTCTTCTTCCTGATGTGCTTCCTGATGTGAATGCAGCAGCAGGGACAGCTGCATGCGCCCGTCGCTTTCTTCGTCCTGGCCAGGCGCGTCAGACGCAGACGCGTCGCTTTCCTCCTGGCGGGCGTCGCTTTCCTCCTGGCGAGATTCCTCAGACGCGTCGCTTTCCTCATCCTGTGAAGATTCCTCGTCCTGGTGGCGGGACCGACCAGCACCAGACGCGTCGCTTTCCTCCTGGGGGACCGCAGCACAGGAGACAGGGGCATCTCCGGGGACAGAGACGGGCGAGAACGCCTCCCATTGGCCGCATGCGCACCAGTACGAGGAGCATCAGCATGGGGATCATCAGGCGCGTGATCCCATGTTGATACAGAAGCAGTTTCTGGTTGCATTTGTTCACTGTTTTCACTCAAACTTTCACCGTTTGTACTGAAATTTTCTTCCGTTTCTTGTTGTATCTCGATCCATCTGCAACAACAGGTTCTATAGGAACTTGCCCAGAATTAGTAACATTAGGTATAATATGCAAATCCATATGATCATCAATGTGTGTCTTCCCATTGTTTGAAGGTAGCAAAAGAATATCCTTTTTAAGATGCGATCCAGCGTTAGGATGCAATTCAGCAAAGGGGAAGACGTGTTCATCAAATACTACATCTCTAGAGATATAAACACGGCCTGTTTTAGTGTCAAGACACTTGACACCTTTATGGCGAGGACTATACCCCAATAAAACACACTTTTTAGAACGAAACACCAATTTCTTTGTGTTGTAAGGACGGAGATTAGGCCAGCAAGAACAACCAAAAATTCTAAGAGACTCATAGTTAGGCTTTGTGTGGAGAAGACGTTCAACAGGAGTGTCGAAATTTATAACCTTGCTGGGAAGAAGATTTATGAGAAAAGTAGCAGTGAGAAAAGCTTCATCCCAAAACTTAAGAGGCATGGATGCATTTGCAAGGAGAGCAAGTCCTACTTCAACAATATGACGGTTTTTACGTTCTGCTGAACCGTTTTGTTGATGTGCATGGGGACAAGACACATGATGAGTAATACCAACTTTCTGAAAGAAACCATGGAGTTTTTCATACTCACTACCCCAATCAGTTTGCATAGTTATGATTTTCCTATCAAATTTTCTCTCAACAAGTTGCTGAAAGTTAAGAAAGACTTGATAAACTTCAGAGCGCTTCTTTAGCAAATATATCCAAGTAAACTTACTAAAATCATCAATAAAGCTTACATAATATGAATGTTTGCCAACAGAGGTAGGTGCTGGTCCCCATACATCAGAGAAAACTTGTTCGAAAGGAACAGTTGATACACTAGTAGAGACAGGATATGGTAACTGATGGCTCTTAGCTAGTTGACAAGAGTCACAAATGTATGGATTTATTTTTGGCGAATAAGAAATATGATGTTTCCTAAGAATTTTCTGAACCACAAAAGAAGATGGATGTCCTAAGCGGCGATGTCATGTGGAGGAAGACGGCTTTATTGTGATGAATGCTTGTTTGGATGACCCGGTAGACATAGGCACTAGCGGGTAGAGACCATCATGACATGGACCTTTAAACAGAGTTCTCCTTGTGGCCTGGTCCTTAATCAAGAAAAAATAAGGCCAAAATTCAATAAAGGCATCATTATGTAGTGTAAGTTTATGAACAGAATGAAGATTTTTTGTGGCATCTGGAACATGAAGGATATCTTGTAGATGAAAAGAACTATGGGGAGTGCGCAACATTGAATGACCGATATGAGAAATTTGCATACCTTTACCGTTGGCCGTGTGGACTTGATCCTGTCCAATGTATTTCTCCTGGATGGAGAGTTTGTTCAGCTCACTGGTGACATGGTTGGTGGCGCCAGTATCAGGGTACCAGTTTGTATCAACACCATAATACGCCACGTTGGCACCTTTATCACCACCATCATTGCGACGGTCACGACGATCACCATCATCATCATCACGATGGTCACGGTTGTTCTGGAACCTCCACCAACAATCACTAGCCGGGTGACCATGGATCTTGCATATCTTACAAGTAACGTTGACATACGGGGTGGATGCACGTCCACGACGACGTCCATCATCACGGCGACCACCATCATATCTTCCTCCATCATCCCTCCGTCTCCCGCCATCATCATCACGGCGCCGAGGACGGTCATCATACCGATCACGACGATCATCATAGCCCCGGCGGTCAGCATGGTCCTGACGGTCATCATAGCCCCGGCGGTCATCATAGCCACGGTGGCTCCGATCATCCTGACGGTGGTAGTCACGATCTTCATGGCGCCTCTCATCTGGGAGCCGATCATCCTGGTGGCCACGTGGAGGAGGTGGTGGTCCACCCCGGCGTGCTATGTTGGCAGAGGAAACAAACGCCTCACCACCATCATCAAACTTGTGGAGCTGATCAAAGGCTTGAAGCTGGTCGAACAGATCGGCGAGACTAGTGTTGGGGTTTGCATTGATGGCAACCTTCAGCGTGTTGTAGGAGTCGCCAAGGCCATGGAGGATTGACCATATAAGCTCATCATCATCAAGGGGTTTTCCCGCTGCAGAAAGTTCAGAGGCAATATTCTTGATCTTGGCGAAGTATTTCTCAGCAGAGAGCTCCCCTTTTTTGGTGTCATTGAGGGCAGACCTGAGTTGTTGAGAACGGGAGCGTGATGACGTCGTGGTGAGAGACTCAAGTGCCTTCCAAACCTCAGCAGATGTGTCAAGACCAATGACATGAGAGAGTACATCGGGTGACAGGGAGTTGAGGATGTATCGCAGGACTTGTTGGTCACGCGTGATCCACGCGGTATACTCAGGATTTTCAATCGTGATCTTTTTTCCATTGGGATCTTCAGCTTCAATTTCTTCAGCAGGAGATTTTTCAACGCCATGCACCAGATTCAGAACACGGGCACCACGTAAGGCAGGCACCACAAGAGCCTTCCACACCGGGGAGTTTTCCCGAGTTAAAAGTTGGATCGGTGGTGCACCAAGAGTGGCAGCCAGCGAACTTGCAGAGGAGAACGCCATGGAGTGTGGAGATGCGGCGACAGCAAACAGGAGGTTGCGGCGGCGGCAGATTTCTTCAGGAGCGGACGGCGGTTTGATTTTTGTTGGCTTGAGGAGATGTAGTTTTTGGCGGCGGCGGCAGCGAGAGAACTAGCTGCGGCGGCGGTTTTTTGTTGGCTTGAGGAGATGTGGATTTTGGCAGCGGCGGCAGCGAGGGAACTGGCTGCGGTGGCGGCAGAGTTTTGTTGAGCGTGGCGACGGCGGCGGCAGGGAAATCTGCAGCGGCGGCAGCGATTTTTTTGGCGCTAGATGGGAAGAGCTGGCTCTGATACCATGACAGATTTTCTGGGTGGAACGATACTTGGATCTGCATCGGTTACGTGTTGATAATATATCGAGGACCAAGCCATCGAGAGTTTGTTATAATAAGAGAGATAGAGTCTGATTGGAGTACTACTCCATAACAGCACAATATCAAATACGAAATTACATTTAAAACATAGGGATAATGTTGTCTAACATGTTGCAGTGGATATTTGGAAGGTCCAAAATTATTAGGTATTTGTAACAACCCAAATTTTGGATGCAATAAAAGAAATTTGAATTGCAAATTCATCAAATCAGAACCAAACAAAACAAGCAGAAAAAAATGAAGAACAGGGCAAACCCTAGCTGCCGTCGATCCCTCCATCAGCGGACAACCACGCCGCCGCCCCTGCCGCACCATCCATGTGGCTGACGCGCACTCCTGCGCCGCGCGTCGCCCCGTCTACGGTCGCGCTCACTGTCGCCATACCTCGCTGCCGCTCCGCCGTACAGAGACCACGCCGTCGCCCCCCGTCCAAATCATCGCTGCTCGCCACCTCGCCGCACTCCCAGAGCTGGCCGAACACGTCGGCCGCTTCAAGGCGGTTCCAGAGAACCTCAACAACGACGGATAGGCTCGCCAACACCGCCAATTTCACCCTGCTGCCATGTGGCAAACCTCCCGAGCGCCCCATCGCCTATAAAATCCACACCGCCTTGCGAATTTTCAATTTTTTCGCGGGAATTAGTCTCTCTCTCGCTCCCAACCTCTTCTACACCGCCAATTTCAACCACCGCCGTCGCCAAGCTTGCCTCCAACACCGCCGACCGCCGGTGAGCTCCTCTCTTCTTCTCCCTCCCCGTCTGCTTCCTTTTTTTTCTTTTCTTCCCTATGGTACCGAAGCGGTACGCAGCATGGGCTGCCTTCTAGGCCGTGGCCAGGCCAAAGATGGGATGGCTGGTTTCTTTCCCTAGCCCAAAAAAAAGGTTAACCATTTTCTTTTTCTATTTTTTTTGTTTTCCATTTAGCGTTTAGTTTTAAAGCAAACTCTTTTGCAAAATCTCTTTGGCTAAAAGTTTTAAAATAAAAGGGGGGTATACTAGTCCTCATAAACCCCTAACTTTTGACATCATCTCCAAAGTATTCAAAATTTCATTTCTTGAGGCTTTTAAAATCCAAAACCCCCACGCATACATAATGAAATAAAAAGTTTCTATATTTCATATTTCAACTCTAGTCTACAAATACAAGAAATGACCTTGGACAGATATTTCTGAATAGTTTAGGACCCATTGGTGAAGCCTTGGAGGATTTTGACATAGGAGTGCACCATCTCGGAGTCGAGGATCTTCCGGAGACCTTTCTTTAGGCAAGTCACCTCTCTCACTGATAAAATTTTGGTGATAAATGATTTAAGAACATTGAAGCTATGTGCAATAATAGAACCCCTGAACCATTAATATTTTATGTTATGCCTTGAGACCAACCCTAGTGGAAACCCTGGACTTGCTTGATGGATGATGCATGATTGTTTGTATGATTGCTTGGAGGCCATATTTACCTTCAAAATCTTGGTATAAAAAGGACTCATCACCCGGATGAGAGCCTCGACTTTGGATTATGTGCCCTAGTATGTGGGCGTGGTTGGGTAAACCTGTGGTACATCCCTGCCACAAAACAATAAAACACACCACATAAATTGTAAGAACCCCTACTCTATTCCAATGGATTTTCTACATGGTAGATTGACCCTGGTATGGGTGATCAACGGGAAGACACTCGGAGTCGGGATGCTATAGTATGTTATCGATTTCCGTGGCCCTGACATACTCCCGGTGGGATTCGAGTGATGAGACCTTCCCGGGTAGAACTTTCAAAAGATAGAGTAGATAAAAACTTAGCTTTCGATTAAAGGTTCTGATGCTAACGGTAGCAATATCGCAAACCCTAGTGATTTGAGCCACTATGGCTTAGCACGGAACCATCGGAGGCACACACTTACATATTTAAAATCCATGGATAAGAGCGAAAGAAAAATATATATATAAAAGAAAATAAGTGGTACCAAGTGTGGTCAGTTGATGGAATTAATTATGCCACGGGTGGATGATGTTTTCCCTCCGTCTGGCAAAGTGGTGAAAATAATACTATTATGGGATTGACCTTGAGGAAACCCTATGGGATCTTCCTGGCTAATTAATCTTAAGTAAATCTTTAAACTGGAAACCGTCTTGTGACTTGCTGACTACTTTTGTACTCACCCTTGCTATATAAACATTTTTCAGAAATACCTGAAGACACCGTGGAGGTTGATCCTGACTTTATCCTTTGCAAAGAAGATTTCGAATTCTAGGTCATTCCTACGCTCGAGGGCTGATCCTAGAAGTGTAGCCATGTGTGTGAAGTCACCAAGTTTGTATGTTTTAATCAAGGTTTAATGATTTTAAGACAAAGTGAACCTCGTTTTATGCCAAGTTGTAATAAAACTATTTGTGTGACTTTTACTATCCATGTAATAATATTCTTATGAGTTTGTATGCGATGGCTGTGTTTTGTAATCACTCGAAATTTCACAGATTTTTCCTTCGGAGAATTCGTGGAATTTCTAGTCACGGTCCCCAATTTTCGGGGCGTGATAGAGTGGTATCAGAGCCAGCCTTGACCGTAGGAAAGACCCCGATTTTTAGAAAATGGTACATATTTACAAAATAAAAATAGAATTTTTTCTTGAAGTGTTTATTAAGCTCTTAAGATCTTTTGTTTTTGGATATAAATTTTATAAGAGAAAAAAAATTATATGTGAAAAGCAAAAAAAAACTTCGCTCTTTAAACCCTTTTATTTTCATTTTTTCATTTTAGGGTTTGTTTTAAGCAAGTTTTTTTTTTGCAAAACTGCTTTGACAAAAAAAATTAAAATAAAGGGGTTCATTTTAATCCTCATAAACCCCTAAATATCGACACCCTTTCCAATATTCTAAAAAATCACTATTTCTTGAGTTTTTATAAAAAAAAACCCTTATGTATATATGGTAGAATGAAGGTTTCTTTCCTTCATATTTCAACCATAGTTTGCAAATACAAGATATGACCCTTGGGAAATTATTTTTATACCTCTCCCTCGGGGGATGGGACCAACTTTTATGGAGGATGTTGGGGTGTCTTTTTGTGCCAAGACGGAACCTCCCATACTTTCATGCAAAAGCTATTTTTGCACATGGGATACTCCAGTACTGGACAAGACGGGTTAATGTAAAAGTTAACGGTACTGAAACCACCTACGTCGGACAAAGAGATATGGAAGAGAATGCTATTCAGGATGCATTTCGAAAGGCCATACTAAACCTGCATCATAAGTATGATGACACATTTGATGAGTCCATCTGTTGACTCATGGCTCAGGAGCTGAACGACGAGAATAGTGTGGGAGTACCATTTCCACCATTCGTGAACAACGGATCGGAGATAGAACTATTAATAGACATCGCCTTTGTGACAGGGCAATATGGGAAAATTAGGAAGGAATATCAAGAAGCCCAAGATGAGATAGTTCCGTTGCGAGGCGAAAATATAGATCTTCGTTAGAACATAGTCGACTTGGAGGCAAGACATAAGGAAGCTTTAAGTGCCCAACAGAATATGACTGGTCCTAGTACGAAACGATTAAAGGCTTGCCAAGGGGACCAATCCCAAGGACCAGGAGCGAAGAATATTAAAGCTATATGGACCAAGAAAATATCTTAAACGCTTCAAGAATGGCCCACAAGCGAATCCGAAAGAATTAGAAGCACCACCAACTCAGGAAAACGAAGAGGAAGAGGAACCAATGGAACGTGAGTCCTATACCGGAAGCAACCCTTCATCAGACGACAAATAGTTGTTCCAAGGGAGGCGCTAGTATAGTCTAGGTTTGTGTTTTAAAATAAAGTGTGCTATGTTGGGTGGTGTATGTGATGTATGCATGTTTGTGTGTTTAAGTATGAGGATGATAGAAACACAGGACTAGATGCTATAAAGAATAGCAACAAAATTAGCAGAACAAAAGGGAAGTCCGGAAGCAAAGAAGGAATCAAGAAAACCAAGGTGGGGAGATTTTTAGAAAACGAATCCTCCAGTTTCTATGGATCAGATGAGCCATTAGACTCCAATGACTGGCTTAGAGATGTTGAACGACAACTGCAAACCATAGGATGTGAGGACATGGGAAAATGTGCTTTTTGCATCACACCAACTGCAAGGATCTGCCGCGTCTTGGTGGATAAATTTTCAGGAAGCCAGTCAGAACCCGAAGCAAAGATGAAAGCTCAATCAAAGATCAATGAGGTAGAAATAGACATCCAAGGAGAAAATTTTAAAGCAAACCTGATACACCAGCAACTAAGAGATTTGGATGTCATATTAGGAATGGACTGGTTATAAATATAAGGCAAAGGTCGATTGTGAGGAGAAACTGGTTTATGTCACCAGTCTGAATAATCTGACCCTAAGGATGAAGTCACAAAATTCCTATCTGAGGAAGCATAAGAAGAGGATATGTAGTACGGTAGCAGAAGTAATGTAGATTCCGGTGGTTAAAGAATTTGCAGATGTGTTCCCATAGGAATTACCTGGGGAGCCACCAGATAGAGAGGTGGAATTTAAAATAGAACTTAAACCCGGAATATAACCAATTACAAAGCAACCATACCACATGTCAAGAAAGGAGATAGTAGAATTGAAGAAGCAAATTGACGAGTTACTAGACAAGAACTTTATACAACCAAGCATCTCATCATGGGCAGCACTGGTATTATTTGCAAAGAAGAAGAATGGTGGCTCGAGACTATGTGTAGACTACTGAGGACTGAATGCAGTCACCATTTAGAATAAATACCCTCTTCCCATAATTGATGATCTTTTTGTCCAATTGATAAATGCTAAAATATTTTCATAGATTGACCTAAGATCTAGATATCATCAGCTGAAAATTCGCCCAGAGGATAGACCAAAGACCGCTTTTACTACCAGATATGGATTGTATGAATTCACGGTAGTGCCTTTTGGATTAACCAATGCACTAGCATTTTTCATGAATCTCATGAATAAGGTAATGATGGACTTTTTGGACCAATTTGTAGTGGTCTTTGTCGATGATATCCTAGTATACTCAAGTAGTCCTGATGAGCACGAGCGACACTTGAGGAAAGTTCTAACAAGGCTAAGAGAGCATAAGTTAATCGCAAAGTTTTCTAAACGTGAATTCAAAATGAAGGAAATTGCTTTTCTGGGTCACATTATATCAGAAGAAGGAGTTAAAATGGATCCAGAGAAGGTGAAAGAAATATTGGAATGGAAGGCCCCAACAAACATGAAAGAAGTTCGAAGTTTCTTAGGATTGGCAGGATATTATAGGAGGTTTATCGAAGGAGTTTCAAGAATCCGCCGACCACTAACCCAATTGCCGAACAAGGATAAAGATTATGAATGGACAAGTAAATGCGAAAGTGCATTTCAGGAATTGAAGAACCGGCTAACCACCGCACCAGTCTTAGTTTTACCAGTTTCGTATAAAGGGTTTCAGATATATTGTGACGCATCAAAACAAGGACTTGGATGTGTGCTGATGCAAGACGGAAAAGTCATATCCTATGTGTCAAGACAATTCCGACCACACGAAGAAAATTATCCGACACATGACTTGGAGCTAGCAGCCGTGGTCCGTGCGTTAAAAATATGGAGACACTATTTGTTAGGAAATAAGCGTGAGATATTTTCAAATCATAAATATATTTTTACACAGCCCGATTTAAATCTTTGGCAACAAAGATGGTTAGAACTGATAAAGGATTATTGAGTTGGAATTTCAGTACAAACCCGGTAAGACCAATGTGGTAGCAAATGCATTGAGACGAAAGATATATCATAGCACCGCAACTATGCGGCAAGATCAGTTGGATTTAGGAAAAGAATTCCAAAAGCTGAATTTCAAATTAGTTGACGAAGGAGTAGTAATGACTCTACAAGTTCAAACCACATTGGATGAACGAATCAAGCAAGCCCGGGAAAAAGATGAAGAAATATAAAGGCTTAAAGAGAAAGTGCGGAAAAATGAGGCACTAGACTTTTCAGTAGATGACCAGAGAGTACTATACTTCCGAAACCGTCTGTTTGTACCAAATAAAAAGGAGTTAAGAGACTTGATCCTGCAGGAAGCACATGCTTCAGCATTCTCTATACACCCCGGAGGTATGAAAATGTACCAGGATTTGAAAAAGAATTATTGGTGGAGAAATATGAAACGAGAAATTGGTGAATATGTTACACTTTGTGACATATGCCAACGAGTGAAAGCAGGCCACCAAAAGCTGGTTGGACTACTTCAGCCTTTACCTATTCTAGATTAGAAGTGGGAGAAGATCGATATGGATTTTATTACCGGTTTACCTAAGACCAGAAATGGTTATGATGCTATATGGGTCATTGTCGATAGATTGACTAAGGTAGCCCACTTTATACCCATAAAGCAAATATATAGAAAGAATAAGTTTGCCGAGTTATATCTTACCAAGATTGTAGTGTTGCATGGAGTACCTAAGAAGATTTGCTCTGATAGAGGGTCGCAGTTCACTTCTCACTTTTAGAAAAAGTTACATGAAGCCAAGGGGACAGATTTGGATTTTAGTACAGCATACCACCCTCAAACCATCAGACAAACTGAAAGAGTGAATCAAATCCTGAAAGATATGTTACGTTCATGCGCACTAGTATATAGAGTAGCATGGGATACATGCTTACCATTTCTGGAATTTTCCTACAATAACAGCTATCAAGCTAGTATTGGGAGATCACCATTTGAAGTCCTGTATAGAAGAAGTTGTAGAACACCGTTAAATTATACTGAGGTAGGAGGGAAGCAACTTCTTGGACCACAAATAGTTCAAGATGCAGAGACTCAAGTGAGAATTATTAGAGAAAAGCTCCAAGCACCTCAAACCAGATATAAACAATATGCCGACCAACACCGACTTGATCTTAGCTTTCAGGAAGGGGATTATGTATATATAAGGGTCACTCCTTTCAATTCAATCCAGCGGTTACACACAAAAGGTAAGTTGGCACCCAGATTTGTGGGACCATTCAAAATTACAAAACGAGTAGGGGAAGTTGCCTACCAACTGGAGTTAAGTCCAAAGCTAAAACGTGTACATAATGTGTTTCATATATCACAACTCCGAAAATGCTTAGAGCCGTCAAAAAAGAAGATACCCCTGGACGAAATCGAACCCCAAGAGGATCTGACCTACACAGAGAAGCCAGTTAAAATCCTTGAATCCAATGAGCGACAACTAAGGACACGAAACATCAAGTTCTGTAAGGTGCAATGGAGTAATCGCATGGAAGCAGAAGCTATATGGGAAAAAGAATCGGAGATCCGACAAAAATATCCACATCTGTTTCCAGAGGAAGAATGAATCTCGGGGACGAGATTCTTTTCAAGGGGGGTAGGTTGTAACAACCCAAATTTTGGATGCAATAAAAGAAATTTGAATTGCAAATTCATCAAATCAGAACCAAACAAAACAAGCAGAAAAAAATGAAGAACAAGGCAAACCCTAGCTGCCGTCAATCCCTCCATCAGCGGACAACCACGCCGCCGCCCCTGGCCCACCATCCATGTGGCTGACGCGCACTCCCGCGCCGCGCGTCGCCCGGTCGCGCTCACTGTCGCCATACCTTGCTGCCGCTCCGCCGTACAGAGACCACGCCGTCGCCCGCCGTCCAAATCATCGCTGCTCGCCACCTCGCCGCACTCCCAGAGCTGGCCGAACACGTCGGCCGCTTCAAGGCGGTTCCAGAGAACCTCAACAACGACGGATAAGCTCGCCAACACCGCCAATTTCACCCTGCTGCCATGTGGCAAACCTCCCGAGCGCCCCATCGCCTATAAAATCCACACCGCCTTGCGAATCTTCAATTTTTTCGCGGGAATTAGTCTCTCTCTCGCTCCCAACCTCTTCTACACCGCCAATTTCAACCACCGCCGTCGTCAAGCTTGCCTCCAACACCGCCGACCGCCGGTGAGCTCCTCTCTTCTTATCCCTCCCCGTCTGCTTCCTTTTTTTTCTTTTCTTCCCTGTGGTACCGAAGCGGTACGCAGCACGGGCTGCCTTCTAGGCCGTGGCCAGGCCAAAGATGGGATGGCTGGTTTCTTTCCCTAGCCCAAAAAAAAAGGTTAACCATTTTCTTTTTCTATTTTTTTGTTTTCCATTTAGCGTTTAGTTTTAAAGCAAACTCTTTTGCAAAATCTCTTTGGCTAAAAGTTTTAAAATAAAAGGGGGGTATACTAGTCCTCATAAACCCCTAACTTTTGACATCATCTCCAAAGTATTCAAAAATTCATTTCTTGAGGCTTTTAAAATCCAAAAACCCCACGCATACATAATGAAATAAAAAGTTTCTATATTTCATATTTCAACTCTAGTCTACAAATACAAGAAATGACCTTGGACAGATATTTCTGAATAGTTTAGGACCCATTGGTGAAGCCTTGGAGGATTTTGACATAGGAGTGCACCATCTCGGAGTCGAGGATCTTCCGGAGACCTTTCTTTAGGCAAGTCACCTCTCTCACTGATAAAATTTTGGTGATAAATGATTTAAGAATATTGAAGCTATGTGCAATAATAGAACCCCTGAACCATTAATATTTTATGTTATGCCTTGAGACCAACCCTAGTGGAAACCCTGGACTTGCTTGATGGATGATGCATGATTGTTTGTATGATTGCTTGGAGGTCATATTTACCTTCAAAATCTTGGTATAAAAAGGACTCATCATCCGGATGAGAGCCTCGACTTTGGATTATGTGCCCTAGTATGTGGGCGTGGTTGGGTAAACCTGTGGTACATCCCTGCCACAAAACAATAAAACACACCACATAAATTGTAAGAACCCCCTACTCTATTCCAATGGATTTTCTACATGGTAGATTGACCCTGGTATGGGTGATCAACAGGAAGACACTCGGAGTCGGGATGCTATAGTATGTTATCGATTTCCGTGGCCCTGACATACTCCCGGTGGGATTCGAGTGATGAGACCTTCCCGGGTAGAACTTTCAAAAGATAGAGTAGATAAAAACTTAGCTTTCGATTAAAGGTTCTGATGCTAACGATAGCAATATCGTAAACCCTAGTGATTTGAGCCACTATGGCTTAGCACGGAACCATCGGAGGCACACACTTACATATTTAAAATCCATGGATACGAGCGAAAGAAAAATATATATATAAAAGAAAATAAGTGGTACCAAGTGTGGTCAGTTGATGGAATTAATTATGCCACGGGTGGATGATGTTTTCCCTCCGTCTGGCAAAGTGGTGAAAATAATACTATTATGGGATTGACCTTGAGGAAACCCTATGGGATCTTCCTGGCTAATTAATCTTAAGTAAATCTTTAAACTGGAAACCGTCTTGTGACTTGCTGACTACTTTTGTACTCACCCTTGCTATATAAACATTTTTCAGAAATACCTGAAGACACCGTGGAGGTTGATCCTGACTTTATCCTTTGCAAAGAAGATTTCGAATTCTAGGTCATTCCTACGCTCGAGGGCTGATCCTAGAAGTGTAGCCATGTGTGTGAAGTCACCAAGTTTGTATGTTTTAATCAAGGTTTAATGATTTTAAGACAAAGTGAACCTCGTTTTATGCCAAGTTGTAATAAAACTATTTGTGTGACTTTTACTATCCATGTAATAATATTCTTATGAGTTTGTATGCGATGGCTGTGTTTTGTAATCACTCGAAATTTCACGGATTTTTCCTTCGGAGAATTCGTGGAATTTCTAGTCACGGTCCCCAATTTTCCGGTCCCCAATTTTCGGGGCGTGACAGTATTCAACCACTTAAACTGCTCTATTGGGACCTAGAAACATCATGTACAATTCAGTTGTCGACATTTATGGTCCACAATCACCTTAGTCGTTGCGACATTATATCTTCTTACACTCCCTTATGTAAATTTTACTTTATGTTGCCATTTAATCAGCCCTTATATGATACAGTTATTATCTTCAAGTGATTAACAAAACCCACTTGTGTGCCCCTCCCTTCTCACGAGAATCCTTAGAATAACATTTACATGATGTAGCGTAAATATGGATGCATCTGTATGGCCTTGTTTTCTCTATGTGCTCCTTCTTTGTTACATCTTCCCTCCCCCTCCCCCTCCCCACCATCACTTTGACCCTATTTGCCCCCTCAATGCTACTTCCGCTTTGCAGTCTCTCCACTTTTCCCTTCGCAGTAGATTTGGTCATCCTTTGTTGTTGATGTCGAGGCATGACGCCATCGCCTGAATGAAGCATCACTCTAAGCCCAACATTCATTGGTTTTTGTCCAACACATCGATGAGCCTCGGGATTGTCCTTTGTCCATCGGTGCCATGCTTGCTCGTCAGCCCCCACTCCCACCCTTTCTTGCTCCTTCTCCTTCTCCCTATGGTATGACACACGAAAAAATCACCCACTAAGATTAACACAAAACCATTCATAATTTTGTTTTTCCATATAAGTATTATGATTATTCATGATTAATGTCGTTGCTAGAGATGTGTTCGCATCCCAGTGCCCACGTTGGACATGGCATGTAGCCACTATAGTGCCGTGGATCACCAATCCTTTGTTGCCCCGTTGCCCGACCACCGTTTTACATGATTGCTAACTTAAATCAGTTTATTGTTGTGATGGAAATTAATGGTTCTTTTAGCAAACTTCACCTTCAGTTAATGACAACTGAAACGTTCATACAAACACGCTCAGGTGGATTTAAGAACCACACATGACAGACACAGACAAATAGTGCGTGGGTGTGGTTGCTACTTTTATGGATGGCAGTAAAACCTAAACTCTAAACCCATAAAGGTCAGGTGACCGCCAGCAATACGAACGCCCTGTAATGGAGTATATATTGGTTTTAATACCGGTTGGCACAGATGCATCGGCTGGATACACAAGGCACAACTTTTAGATGCAAGTGAGTAATATATGTGAAATCTTTTCACATATACATAACCAATACAGCTAGCCAACAGTTTGATTATATTTTTTGCGGGTAGCCAACAGTTTGATTGGGGTGTGATACGTTGCGGGCGAGCTAGCAAGCTCGAGCAGGCTTTAGTGTTCTCGCATACATGCCTGCTTACATCGATGACCGATGGATTGAGTATTCTGTTTTGTTACAACAAGTCACAAGTGGTTGCGTTCTTATTCTTCTGTCGTATCTATGTCTCAGCATTTTGTGATTCTCATAATATTCAAAATTTGGACCTTTTTATCGGGTCACGCTTTACATGGAGAGTGCAAGTTTCTGAATCAATTGAGACTTAAAGAAAATCTCGGTCGATGGGGGCCTTGCGAAACCGGTAATATATTTGTCCCTGTATACGGCATCTGTTAATTTGCTTAGCCGTGTTAATAGGTTTCTAGTCAAGCGGTCAAAGTCAGCTCTCCCTAGCCACGGTATCTGCACCGGTCAAGTACTCGATTAAATACCTTTTTTTTTTTTGCAAGGACTCGATTAAATACCTCTTCACCACACCACACCACACAATGTGATCTTCATACGCACGTATAGTCTTCACATGCATATCCTGGGAATTACAGTGTACACAAAGGCACATCATGCGTGCAACATCTGAACTCATGAGCAAGGCATATGGTACACGGCACACGCAGATATAGCTAGATTAGGGCGAAGAATGTGGAGGATGAGCAACATCCGATGCGCCACAATATTAGCTTCGTTTGATAGCATCCTTTGTACCGAGTATGCGTCACAAATCTACAAGATATGTTGACTGTCTCATCTGATACCTCCAATTCTTGGCTGAGTTCACCTGTTGCTCATGAGAAGTAAACGGGAGAGGGGACATAAGTAAGATTGAAAATGTGAGATTATTGATCTTGTACTCTGATATTAATTTGTTCGCTTAAGAGAAATTCAAATACTACTCAATATGCACTAAATAATTGACATACTGCTCATGATGACAGGGAAATTGGAGGGGACAAAAGTAAGATGTAAAAGGAAAGACAGGTACGTCTACGTGAAACAGCTTCTATGTCCTGTTTTTTCTTGCAATATACTCATGTGTCTTGTTGGTTGGCGAACACAGCACGTACACTTCAGACATGGATCATCTTTTGACTGCCTTATTGGATTCCTTAAGTCGATATAAAGTTTTGACCATAAAGTTCGGACGTTTTGACCAGAGCAATTTTAGCCATGTCATGGATTATTAGATAAATCCAAGCACAAATTTTTTTATCTACAAAAATATAGAGTACTCTAGATGCCAAAGCCCCAAACACAAGACAAGAGTACCTAAGACCAACAAGGCCGTAATGTAGTGTAGTGTTGGTAGTACTGCCAGTGCCAGTACTAACGGTACTAGCAAACTCCACTGGACGCAGTGGGTCTACCCTGCTAACCTGCTTACATTGAAAAAGTTACAGCTTGTCCATACGCCAGGCTGGGCTAAGGACACATGAATGACAAGCCATGGTGCACTGTCTGAATGTCCGTAAGTATCGAGCTGTCAGTTTGGAGCTTATGGTTGCTCGAGTGGCAGTGTGAATCTCATCACAGGGCGCAGTGCAACATAGACAACCGACCACCCATACGATGGATGTTGGTTGCTAGCTACAAGCCTACAACATACTTGCCTGAGTTGTCACTTGTGATACCTAGTAGCACAGATAAGTATACAACATGCCCATACACCACCTAAGAGCATCTCTAACCCATCCCTAAAAATTTAGAGGAGAAAAATGCTCTCTATCCTTTAGAGGAGCAAATATACTCTAAATTTTGCGCCGTGAAACCGATCTCCAATAATTTAGAGGAGTAAATTTTTTTAACAAAGTTTGCAAATTTGAGCACATGAATACATGGAAACATATCATATAAAGATTTTTTTTGGAGCAACCGACAGGAGCTGTCTTTTTAGATAGATAGAGGAAAAGCGAACCACACAATAGGGGGGCAGTGGCGGATCCAGGATTTTAGCAAAGGGTATGCTACAAAAAATGAAATTCCTATTGAGACAAACAATTTTATAGTAGAATATAAAGAAAAATAAAAATAATTAAAAAAATAGATATTACATTGTAATAGAATAAGATAAATTATTGGACACATTCACCGTCATCGGACGTTCTAATATTGAACTAAATTCTCATTGTTGCGTGCAACCCTAAATTTCCAAATTATTCGACCGGGATAATCATTTCGGCAATAATATATGATACAACTAACTATACTAAAGAAAAATATAAAAGCCGTGTTACAAAAAGCAGCAAGGGAACATATATAAAATATACTAGAGTACGTGAGACTAAATTTCAGTTGATCAAATTATCTACTAATGCTAGGCTACTAGTCCATATACACACTACTAAAACGCAGCGTAGACTCCAACCATATTGTACAGTATTTCCCTTGATTAGTCATCTTAGCTAATAGGGTCATCCATTACCAAAATAGCTGTGCGTCGGTGCATGTCATAACCTACAGGCTTAGATAAGTAAGACTAAAACCCATCTTGATAAACATCCGAGTAGATTAGTGGCCTACCTTGAAGGGTATGCCATGGCATATGCGGCATACCTTGTAGGTCCGCCGCTGTAGGGGGGGGGGGGGGGGGCATGTTTTGGGTAAGGTGAAAACATGCCCAAAAACACCACAAAAACAAAAAAAATCGATGAACGTCTAATCAGATTTCACAGGAATGGTAGGCCCGAAGGCCACAAAAGCCTGGGCGCGTTGACTGATATCCTCCATTGCGATCTCAGCCACCTCGACATAAGTCAGCCATCGGCCGGTGAAGATTCTTCTGTTTCTCTCTTTCCATGCGTTCCGAAGGACATATAACAGCTAGCCACTTAATGTTTTTTTTGCGTTTGATGGTCTTCCGGCAATCCAATTGTTCCACCATTCTATGAGGGAATAGAAGTCGTGGCCATGGATCCTCCCGTGGCATTGTCCTAGACTTGGGTTAGGTTCCAGACTGCTGTAGTGAAAGGGCAGTCTTTGCAGAGGTGATCGGCCGTCTCAGGCGTGCTAAGGCAAAGAGCAGAGATGGGGTCGTGCGTCCACCCCCTGGTGGCTAAGTTATCTGCCGTAAGGAGCTTGCCATGCATGGTTAGCCAGCCGAAAATCTTGCATTTGGGTTCGGCGTGGGCAGTCCACAAATTTTGGCCAATGAACTTGGGGTGGCTTCCGTGGGATCGCGCAAGGTACGCAGAGGTAGCACTATAGTTTCCATCTGACATCAAAGTCCAAACTATCTCATCTTTTTATCCTCGAGTCAGCTGCGTGCTCTCAACCACGTCCCAAACTTTGATTTACTGGGCAAGCTGCACCGGAGTGGTCAGGCTAGAAATGGCGCGTATCCAGTTTCTGTCAGCTAGCTCTTTGGACATGCTCCTGGTTTTTCTTGAAACAATCTTGAAAAGGTCCGAAGCCCAAATACATATGGGGCCATGCTGAGACCAGCTGTCATGCCAGAATGAGGCCGTCTTCCTATCTCCCGGAGAGATTTTCATGAAATCTCTAAAGAGGTCCATGTCGGCATCGTCACAGGGGAGCTTAGAACCCTCCCAAGTGTGTTGAGGGTCAGTCCACTGTAGCCAAGGCCATCAGAGTCTTACCCCTTTTTAAAATATTCTTATTAGACATGATTCTTCTCTCTCTTGTTTTATAAACAAATATGGCTTTATGCAAAACAGCTCTACCATCCATAAGTCTTGCGGGGTACACCCTGTAGTCACCTTTGCTTTGTTGGTACTTTTGTAGCAGAGTAAGTGTTCCCCTGAAGATGAGTTTGGTACGACATTGACACCGACGAGTAGCTTGAGGTTCCCGGCCGACATCCTGAAATCTATGGGCTGGGACGTCATCGTTATGTGATACGTCGTAAATGTATCTATAATTTTTAATGTTCCATGCTTGTTTAGTATCCACTTTGCTATGCTTTGTCTATACTTTGAGGTGTTTTTATATATTTTTTAGGACTAACCTATTAACAAGATGCCACAGTGCCAGTTGCCTGTTTTCTGTTGTTTATGGTTTCATAAAATCTAGTAAAGAAATATTCTCGGAATTGGACGGGACAAAAGCCAAAGTCAATATTTCACCGAGACGAACACGGAGACCGATGGGAAACCGGAGGGGAGCCACAGGGTGGCCACACCCCCCATGCACAGGCCCACCCTAGGCCACGCCTGGGCAGGGTGTGGGCCCCCTGGCCGCCCTCCTGCCTCGCCTCTTCGCCTATATAATCACCCCGATGCCAGAATTCTAAGTACACGATCAGATCTTTATAAAATAGTCCGTAGCTGCCACCACCATCGCCCCTAGATTGGGGGGGATCTGAAGCTCTTCCCGGACCCTGCCGGAGGGGAGAGATCATCCCGGAGGCCTTCTTCATTACCATGCCAGCCTCCGACATGATGCATGAGTAGTTCCACCTTGAACTATAGGTCCATAAAGTAGCTAGATGGTTGTTTCTCCTCCTTTGTGCTATCATGTTTAGATCTTGTGAGCTCCGTTTATGATCAAGATCATCTATTTGTAATCATGCATGTTGTGTTTGTGAGGATCCGATGGATATTGAGATTACTATGTCAGATTGATTATTGATTCTATCATGTCTCTTGATTATTGATTCTATCATGGCTGTGTTGTTTGAGATCTTGCATGCTCTCCATTTCTAGGAGCTATCTTGACCAAGTAGATGCTAGTGACTCCAAGAGGGAGTATTTATACTCGATAGTGGGTTCATGCCTCTAGTAATCTAGGGAAGTGACAGGAATCTCTAAGGTTGTAGATATGTTGTTGCTACTAGGGAGAAAATAACAATCTTTTTTTCATGGAACAATTGTATTGTTTCCTTTACACACATTGCTTAATGCAATTATCCGTTGCTTGGAACTTAATACTGGAAGGGGTTCGGATGATAACTTGAAGATGGATTATTAGTCATAGATGCGGTTGGATTACAGTCTATGTATATTATTGTAACGCCCAATCAAATCTCATAGGAATCATGATGTCTAGTATATGCATTGTTATGCTTGCTCAATCTGTCAATTGCCTCGCCGTAATTTGTTTACCCAGCATGTTTTGTTATTTATCTTAAGGAGTACCTCTAGTGAACTACAGACCCCTGTCCAATCTTTACCATTGATACATCATCCACTGTTATTGTTTACCTTCTGCAAGTAATCATTACCTTCTACACCATACTTTTAATCCTTTGTTTTCATCAAACCGGTGAGATTGACAACCTCACTGTACGTTGGGGCAAAGTCTTGAGTTTGTGTTGTGCAGGTTCCAAGTTGTTAGAAACACCTTGGAGTCGTTTTCTTCTCCTACTGGTTCTATAACCTTGGTTTCATAACTGAGGGAAGACTTACTGTTATGCTCATCATACCTTCCTCTTAGGGTTTTCCAACGAAGCTTTACAATGATCTGAGCCGCATCAAGACGTTTTCTGGCGCCGTTGCCGAAGTGTTAAGGCCGGCTTCACAAGGGGAGTCCTTCACAACCTTTCTCTTTACTTTGTTTTTGTTTTTCTTAGTTTTGTTTTGTTTTGTTTGGGTTGCTTCTTTCTATCAAAAATTACAAAAAAAAATAGTTTCGTTTTGTTTGCTTTTTCTTATAAAAAACATAAAAACATTAGTTCTTTCTATAGTTGTCATCTTGCTCTAGCTCACCATGTTGATCCCTAAGTTCACCCTGAAAGACCTTTCAATAGGTAGTGGCTCTATAGTTGGGAAAGAAAACATTTAAGAATTCTTTAATCATATTAGCAAACATGAGGATACTGAGGATAGATCATTAGCAGAACTTGCTCCTAATTATGAAATTATTGCAGCTTCTTTAGTTCACATGTTGTAGGCTAGGTTTTTTAACCTTAATCCCATGATGCAAATAACGGTTTTTAAACTAAAAGAAATTGAGGATGCTGAAAAGAGAGATTTTATTCTAGAAACTATGCTAAAGGAGTTCAACGATGTTGCTAAAGAACCCAAAAAGGTATTTGCTCGTTTTAATATGCTAGGATCATGTGTAGATGTCATGGATACATTAGAAAAGTTGGATAAAACCAAACCCAATGGAGAGGAAATTAAAATACCCATACCTTTTAAACTTGTAGGAATGCATGAAGCCCTAGAAAAGAATTTTGATTGGATTGTTCCTAAAAACCCGTTTGATGAAAGTAGTGAGCCCAAGAGTGCTGAGAGAGGATCCTCTACAACTCATTTGGATGATATACCTTTCCTAGTTGAAGAAATTTCGAGTATTGATCTTAATGCCTCTTCATTTAA
This sequence comes from Avena sativa, assembly GCA_916181665.1. Lineage (NCBI taxonomy): Eukaryota > Viridiplantae > Streptophyta > Magnoliopsida > Poales > Poaceae > Avena > Avena sativa. The sequence continues at coordinate 258,787,971 of OV702284.1, read as the reverse complement.
AAATAATTGATTATTGTTTCTTGTGTCTAACTTAAAGGCGTTAAAGAAAAATACTTTTTGGAAGATAACCCAATAGTTTTATTGAAACTTGGAAGTTATTACTTCTGTAATAACCTCTTATTATCCTTTTTTTTTATTTTTGTGCCAAGAATAACCTCTAATGAGAGGGAAGTAAGATTTGGGGAAGTGCTGTTCCGAAACAGATTTTTGTGCTTCACTGTAAAAATTTGTGAAACATCGCTGTAAGTTGGATTGATCTGTAATTTTCTAATTAAATCCCCTAGGTTGTTAGATAACTTTCGTTAGTTGAATAATTTTTGATGTGAGCAACATAAGGTCTTCGAAAAAATCGGTTTTTACCTGCTAGTCTGTTTTGACAGATTTCTGCCATTAATTGCATTTGCCTCTTTATCGATTTCTTTTGGGGTTCTCTTTGGTAAATTTAGATTTTTGAGGGAATTGCTACAGTAGCTTGTGTTTTTAATGAAATTTTTGCTGTTTTGAAACTAAAACCAAAGGTTTATTATCTTTTGAATACACTAATGTTGCTAATAAAGATTGTGTGAAGTTTTGTATGAAGGGAAACTTTCATGTGTAAGGAAATAATGATGTAATGAGGTGAAGAATAGACAAAAGCTCAAACTTGGGGATGCCACCCCATTTCACCCCAAGAAATATTCAAGAGGTAACAAGCGTCAAAGCTAGGGGATGCCTTGGGATGCCCAAGGCATCCCCTTCTTCATCAATAAAAATCTCAGGTCTTTCTAGACACTTCGTTTTTATTGTTTCATGCATTGTTATGTTGTTCTTGGAGCGTTTTAGTTTTTGTTTTTTTGGTTTGCTTAGTTTGCTTTAATAAAGTAGTTGAACCCCCTCTTTCGATGTGTTGTTTCAAATAAGTTGATTGGTGTTGGAAAGGAGTAGAAAGTTTCTTGCTTATAGTGGTACAAAGGGAGCTTGTTTTCACTGTGGCCTAGACTCTATCATGTTATGCTAGATGTTGTTTTGACTTTATGCTTAGTGATTATTGCTGTAGCATGACTTGTTCCAAACAATTAGGATTGCTTAGTGTGCCTTGAAAGAATCATGTGTTATTTTAGCACAAAAGCATAGTATTGCGGTATTCTCCTTTGATGCTTTGTTTGGGTTGACTTGGTACATGCTCACACCATGTTATGACTATGAACCAATCACCTTAGCCTCTATGATCATTTAGTTTTTGACTTGTGGTACCACTTTATGCTTTGATTAGTAATGTTTTGTCGCTATGCATGATTATGGCCATTATTGCTCTCTTAGTTGGTCGATCCTAGTTTTTTGCTAGCCTCCACTTGTATTGAGTAAGCTCTACTCATGCATCCAACTCCCAAGAAACCAAGTTATTCCAAAGTGTCTACTATAAATTCCTATGCATGGTGTGCTACACCATTCCAAGTATATTCTTGTTTTATCTATCTTCCAAATTAAACTTGTTATGTGAAAGTTAGTGATTAAAGCTCTCACAAACTTGATGGCACACTTTATTTTTCTTACCCCTAATAAACTTGAACCATTGTGTCATCTATGTTGTATATGCTTGCACTTATACGTTGGAAATTAGCAAAACCGTGCTTTCACGGAGAACGCTTTCAACACCTGTAAATATCAACCCAGTTGATATCACGCTCTTTTATTTATGGATGTCGGCGGTGTGAAATAAAAGGGGAGCTTGTAAGTCCATGGAGTTATGTATATGTGTTAGAGAAACGTCTGGGCCGCTAAGCCATACGTAATCATGGTGGAAACTTGCAGCATCACCATAGTGAGCAATCTATGAAGCATTCTTCTTATAAAAAAGAGAGATATAAAAAAGAGAAAAGGACAAAAAAAGAGGAAGGAAGAGAAAAAAGCATAATTTTTCCATGGTAAATAACAAGATTGTTGAGATGCTCATTGTTTTTTGCCTTGTCATTTTGATATGGGATAGCTCCTGTATCATGGGGCAAGGGGTACCCGTTGGCGGTTGATATACATATACTTACTATGACAAGAACTTACCGGTAACTAAAGTTGAGTAGCATGAGGAATGGCCCTCGTACTCAAGGGACATGAGATTTCCAACTTATACTTTGTCAAGCATATACTCCATACTTTGTTTACTTTAATCTTAATCACTTCAAGATGCTTATGATAGGGGCAATGAGAGCTGAAAGCTAACAAGTACCATAATTTTTTAAAGCTCTTTATGAAACTTGAAATCTCTGCTTCCCTTTGAAGGGCCTTTGAAAGGATCGTATGGGCACCTAGAGGGGGGGGGGGGGTGAATAGGTGCTACTTCAAATTTTCTTTCTTTTTCAATTTAGGGTTTGACAATAAGGTAAATTCTCTAGATAATGTTGTTGGAGATATGCCCTAGAGGCAATAATAAATGTAGTTATTATTATATCTTTGTGTTTATGATAAATGTTTACATTCATGCTATAATAGTATTAACAAGGAAACATTAATACTTGTGTGATTTGTAAACTTAATTTGAAGTCCCTAGTGAAGCCTCTATATAATACTAGCTTGTTGGTTAATAGATGATTGTGGTTTCCCTATCATGAACATTGAGATGTTATTAACAACAAGATCATATCGTTAGGAGAATGATATGGTGGACATACTCCTATAGATAAGCGTAGCATAAAGATCAAGTCATTTCAATAGTTCAATTGCTATATGCTTTCTGATACATAGTAACCTAATTCCTTCGACCATGAGATCATGCATATCACCTTTACCGGATGGATGCTTTGATGACATCAAACACCACACCGTAACTGGGTGGCTATAAAGGTGGCATTGAGTGTTCGGAAAGTATTGGTTGAAACACATGGATCAAGAGTGGGATTTGTCCATCCATATGACGGATAGATATACTCTGGGACCTCTCGGTGAAATGTCATCCAATTAGCTTGCAAGCATGTGACTGGCTCACAAGGGATCACATATCACGGGAACAAGAAAAGAGTACTTATCAGTAACGAGGTTGAACTAGGTATGTAGAGATACCGACGATCATAACCTCGGATAAGTAAAGTATCGTGAGACAAAAGGAAATTGGTATCGTATGTAAGTGGTTCATTAGATCGCAAAGTAATCGTAGAAATATGTGGGAGCCATATGATTTTCCAGATTCCTCTATTGGTTATTGTTCAGAGAAGTGTCTCGATCATGTCCGCATAATTCACGAACCGTAGGGAGACACACTTAAGGATTCGACGTTGTTTGAGTAGTTATGGTATGATGAGAAAGAGACCGAATGTTGTTCGGAGTCTCGAATGGTATTCGGGATATCACGAGGATATCCGGAATGGTCCGGAGAATAAGATTCATATAAGGAAAGTCCCGTTTCGGAGTTGGGGAATGATTCCGGTGTTTTCATCGGGAATGTTCTAGAAGGTTCCGGAATGTCCGGCACTCCGGAGGGGAAGGGGTACATGAATGTGTCATTGCAAGTTGGAATGATTGCATCATGTACTAAGTGTCTTCGCTGTCCAAAATAAAGGGTTTATTCAAATCCTAATTTGAAAAGTCAAACGGCTAGTTTGAAAGCCAAACGGCAAGTTTTGGAAAGAGGAGGAGGAGTGGGAAACCGAGTTGGGGAGGGAATCCCTCCCCCAACCGGCGGCGTGCCCACCCAAGCCGAGTTGGGGAGGGACTCCCCTCCCTCCCCTTGGCCGGCCGGCCCCTCCACCTATAAAAGGAGGGGCAGGGCTCCCTCCTAGACACACAACTCCTACTCCTCTAAACCCTAGCCCAAGCCGCCGCCGCCTCCAAGCTGCCGCCGGCCCCTAGGGCATCAACTCGCCGCCGCCTAGCTAAACCCTAGCCGCCGGCTTGTCCCCTCCTTAGTGTCTCTAAACCCTAGAACACCGAGGGACTCTCTCATACTCCACCATACTCGCTCCGGCTTAAGGCGAAGCCCTGCGAGATCTCCCCTCTACTTCCGGTACCACGCCGTTGTGCTGCCGGAATCACGAGGAGAGTGCTACAACCTCCGCTGCCTGCTGGAACAAGGGAGAGGAAGGTCTTCGTTGAGTACCGAACGTGTGACCGACTGCGGGAGCGCTGCCGGAACGCAGCGCCGGAAGGATCGTCTACGCGATCTTGAGATCGGGAAGAGTACGACTACATCACCCACGAGAATCTGCTCTCGTTAAACACTTTGGAATCTTCGAGGGTGAGTTATTCTATCGACTCGTTGCTACAATCTAGTAGATAGATCTTGGCTTATTTGTTTGTATGCGGTAGAAATTTTTTTTTTCCATGCTACGAAACCCTACAGTGGTATCAGAGCCGTGTCTATATGTAGATCTGTTGCACGAGTAGAACACAATGGTCATTGTGGGCGTTGATGCTTTTATTGTCGATTGCTTCTTGTGTACTTTGCATCTTGCGGTATGTTGGGATGAAGCGGCCCGGGCTAACCTTACATGACATCGTTCATGAGACTTGCTCCACGCTTGACATGCAACTTGTATTGCATAAGTGGCTTTGCGGGTGCCTGTTTCTCCTAGCATAGTTAAGATCCAATTTACAACGGGTGATTAACAATACTAGTATCAATGTTGTGGTTCTTGTTCGTAAGTTAGAACGACACTTATTGAAAGCCCTAAACCACGTAAAACATGCAAAGAAAGTAGAGGCGTCTAACTTTGTTTTACAGGGGTGTGTTGTGATGTGATATGGCCATGATTGTGATTATATTTGATGTATGCAATGTTCCTTATTGTAAGTCGGCAACCGGCAGGAGCCATATGGTTGTCTTTAATTTATGTTAAGACCCGCGTGTCTATTCAAAGTAGTTGTAATAGTTGAAGCCGGTGGACGACAACCATGAAGAAGCGTCATTGACCTTGATGCAATGCCGGTGATGATGGAGATCATGTTCGTGCTAGAAGATGGAGATCGGAAGCACAAAGAAGAAAGGCCATATCATATCACATATTATGAATTGCATGTGATGTTAATCCTTTATGCATCTTGTATTGCTTAGTAGACGACGGTAGCATTATAAGATGATCCCTCATGCACATGAATTTCAAGTCATAAAGTGTTCACCCTCAGTTAGCACCGTTGCTAAAGCTTGTTGTTTCGAAGCACCACGTGATGATCGGGTGTGTTAGATTCTGCAAGTGTATACAACGTGAGCAAGCCAGATTTGCTCATGCAGAAACTAAGGTTTGATCTTGACGAGCCTAGCATGTACAGACATGGTCTCGGAACACGGATCACCGAAAGGTAAAGCATGAATCATATAGTAGATATGATGAACATGTCGATTGTTCGCCATTGAAACTATATCAACTCTCGTGATGATCGGTGTTGATGTGGTGGATTTGGTTCGTGTGATCACTAAAACAATGTGAGGGATATTGTTTTGAGTGGGAGTTCACCTAGATTAATTTTATTATTAATTTGAACTCAATTTGTCATAAACTTAGTCTAAACTATTGCAAATATGTTGTAGATCAATGGCAGCCCCTACCATCAATTTTAATGTGTTCCTAGAGAAAGAAAAGTTGAAAAACAATGGAAGCAACTTCGCGGATTGGTTCCGCAATTTGAGGATTGTCCTCACAGCTGGTAATTTGACCTATGTGTTGGATGCACCGCTGGGTGACCCACCTGCAGCTGATGCTGCCGATGAAGTAAAGAATGTTTACCTCACTCGGAAGACTCAGTACTCCACAGTTCAGTGTGCTATCTTGTATGGTTTAGAATCGGAGCTTCAGAAAAGGTTTGAGAATTCAGACCCATATGATATTGTCGAGGATCTCAAATTGATCTTTGAGACTCATGCGGCAATTGAAAGCTATGAGGCTTCTGAAAAGTTCTTTAACTGCAAGATGGAAGAGGGCAGCTCCGTCAGTGAGCATGTGCTTAAGATGTCTGGGCACGCAAACAAACTTCAAATCTTGGGTATTGTGATTCCTAATGCTTTGGGGATTTACCGTGTCCTCCAATCACTACCACCAAGTTACAAGAACTTTGTGATGAACTACAACATGCAGAACATGAACAAGACGTTGCCAGAACTCTTTGCCATGTTGAAATCTGCAGAAGTGGAGATCAAGAAAGAGCACCAAGTGTTGTTGGTCAATAAGACCACCAAATTCAAGAAAGGCAAGTCTAAGCAGAAGGGACACTTCAAGAAGGGTGGTAAGAAAGTTGCCACGCCGACGAAGAAGACCAAGGCTGGACCTAAGCCTGATACTGAGTGCTTTTACTGCAAGGGAGAAGGTCACTGGAAGCGGAATTGCCCAAAGTACTTGGCGGATTTGAAGAACGGCAACATCAAGAAGAAAGGTATATCTGATATACATGTTATTGATGTGTATCTCACTAGTACTCGTAGTAGTGCCTGGGTATTTGATACTGGTTCGGTTGCTCATATTTGTAACTCGAAACAGGTGCTGCAGAATAAACAGAAGCTAGCGAAGAACGAGGTGACGATGCGCGTGGGAAACGGATCAAAGGTTGATGTGATCGCGGTCGGCACGCTACCCCTTCATCTACCATCGGGATTAGTTTTATACTTAAATAATTGTTATTTGGTGACTGCATTGAGCATGAACATTATATCGGGATCTTGTTTATTGCGAGACGGTTACTTGTTTAAGTCCGAGAATAATGGTTGTTCGATTTATATGAGTAATATGTTTTATGCACATGCACCTTTGATAGATGGTCTATTCTTATTGAATCTCGATAGTGGAAATACACATATCAACAACATTGAGGCTAAACGTTTGAAATCAAGCGATAATTCGACCTATGTGGCACTGCCGTCTTGGTCACATTGGAGTGAAACGTATGAAGAAACTCCATTCCGATGGACTTCTTGAATCACTTGATTTTGAATCACTTGAAAGATGTGAAGCATGTCTGATGGGTAAAATGACTAAGACTCCATTTTCTGGTATGGTGGAGCGAGCTACAGACTTATTGGAAATCATACATACCGATGTGTGTGGTCCAATGAGTGTAGCATCGCGCGGTGGTTATCGTTATGTTCTTACCTTCACGGATGACTTGAGTAGATATGGGTATATCTATTTCATGAAACATAAGTCCGAAACTTTCGAGAAGTTTAAGGAATTTCAAAGTGAGGTAGAGAATCAACGTAACAATAGGATTAAATTTCTACGTTCTGATCGTGGAGGTGAATATCTAAGTTACGAGTTTGGCGAGCATTTGAAGAAATGCGGAATACTTTCACAGTTGACACCGTCGGGAACACCACAGCGTAATGGTGTGTCCGAACGTCGTAATCGAACTCTCTTAGATATGGTTCGTTCTATGATGTCACTTATAGATTTACCGCTATCATTTTGGGGTTATGCATTAGAAACAGCCGCATTCACTTTAAATAGGGCACCGTCTAAATCCGTTGAAACGACACCGTATGAATTATGGTTTGGGAAGAAACCTAGATTGTCGTTCCTTAAAGTTTGGGGGTGCGAAGCCTATGTAAAGAAGTTACAGCCGGACAAGCTTGAACCCAAAGTGGAAAAATGCGTCTTCATAGGATACCCAAAGGAAACTATTGGGTATACCTTCTATCATAGATCCGAAGGCAAAATCTTCGTTGCCAAGAATGGATCCTTTCTAGAGAAGGAATTTCTCTCGAAAGAAGTGACTGGAAGGAAAGTAGAACTTGACGAGGTTGTCGAACCTTCTCTCGAAATTGCGAGTAGCGCAGCACCGGAAGAAGTTCCTGTGGTGCCTGCACCAATTAGAGAGGAAGCTAATGATGATGATCATGAAACTTCGGTTGAAGTTGCTACAGAGCCTCAGAGGTCAACGAGAACTCGTACCACTCCAGATTGGTATGATCCCGTTATGAGTGTCATGTTGGTTGACAACACCGATGGCCCTGAGACATATGAGGAAGCAATGATGAGCCCAGATTCCAATAAATGGCAAGAAGCCATGAAATCCGAGATTGGATCCATGTACGAAAACCAAGTATGGACTTTGGTGGACTTACCAGATGACCGGAAGGCTGTCGAGAACAAATGGATTTTCAAGAAGAAGACAGATGCTGATGGTAATGTTACTGTCTATAAAGCTCGACTTGTCGCAAAAGGGTTTCGACAAATTCAAGGAGTTGACTACGATGAGACTTTCTCACCAGTAGCAAAGCTAAAGTCTGTGAGGATTATGTTAGCAATCGCTGCATATTATGATTATGAGATATGGCAGATGGATGTCAAAACAACATTCCTCAATGGAGACATTGATGAAGAGTTGTATATGATGCAACCCAAAGGTTTTGTCGATTCTAAAGATGCTAACAAGGTATGCAAACTTCAAAGGTCCATCTATGGATTGAAGCAAGCACCCCGAAGTTGGAATCAACGTTTTGATAAGGTAATCAAAAGTTTTGGTTTTATACAAACTTATGGAGAAGCTTGTATTTACAAGAAAGTGAGTGGGAGCTTTGTAGCATTCTTAATACTATATGTAGATGACATATTGTTGATTGGGAATGATGTAGACCTTCTTAATAGTGTCAAGGAATATTTGAATAATAGTTTTTCAATGAAGGATCTTGGCGAAGCAGCTTACATATTAGGCATAAAGATTTATAGAGATAGATCGAAACACCAAATATCATTGTCCCAAAGTACATATTTGGACAAAGTTCTAAAGAGGTTTGGAATGGAAGAAAGCAAGAAAGGGTTCTTGCCCATGTTGCCCAATACGACCTTGAGTAAAACTCAAAGTCCGACATCGGCAGAAGATAGAGAAAGGATGAGTAAGACTCTCTATGCCTCAGCCATACGATCTCTAATGTATGCCATGCTATGTACTAGACCCGACATTGCATATGCTGTTAGTTTAACTAGCAGATATCAAAGTGATCCAGGAGTGGATCATTGGACAGCGGTCAAAAACATCCTTAAGTACTTAAGAAGAACTAAGGATATGGTTCTTTCTTATGGAGGTGATGAACAGCTCGTTGTTAATGGTTACACCGATGCTAGTTGGAACACCGATCCGGATGATTCTAAATCACAATCTGGATACGTATTTATTTTGAATGGTGCAGCAGTTAGCTGGAGGAGTGCAAAGCAAAGCGTTGTGGCAAGATCTTCAACTGAATCGGAATACATGGCTGCTTCGGAGGCTTCACAAGAAGCGATATGGATGAAAGAGTTCATTACAGAGCTGGGTGTGGTTCCTAGTGCGCTGGACCCAATGTCTATCTACTGTGATAACATGGGCGCCATAGCCAATGCGCAAGAACCAAGGTCACACAAGAAGCTGAAGCATATCAAGCTACGTTTTCACGCTATTCGAGAACATATCCAAGATGGGGATATAAAGATTTGCAAAGTACACACAGATCTGAATGTGGCGGATCCGTTGACTAAACCTCTCCCGAGGGCAAAACATGACCAGCACCAAACTGCCATGGGTGTTCGGTATATTACCATGTAATCTAGATTAGATGGCTCTAGTGCAAGTGGGAGACTGTTGGAGATATGCCCTAGAGGCAATAATAAATATAGTTATTATTATATCTTTGTGTTTATGATAAATGTTTACATTCATGCTATAATAGTATTAACAAGGAAACATTAATACTTGTGTGATTTGTAAACTTAATTTGAAGTCCCTAGTGAAGCCTCTATATAATACTAGCTTGTTGGTTAATAGATGATTGTGGTTTCCCTATCATGAACATTGAGATGTTATTAACAACAAGATCATATCGTTAGGAGAATGATATGGTGGACATACTCCTATAGATAAGCGTAGCATAAAGATCAAGTCATTTCAATAGTTCAATTGCTATATGCTTTCTGATACATAGTAACCTAATTCCTTCGACCATGAGATCATGCATGTCACCTTTACCGGATGGATGCTTTGATGACATCAAACACCACACCGTAACTGGGTGGCTATAAAGGTGGCATTGAGTGTTTGGAAAGTATTGGTTGAAACACATGGATCAAGAGTGGGATTTGTCCATCCATATGACGGATAGATATACTCTGGGCCCTCTCGGTGAACTAGGTATGCAGAGATACCGACGATCATAACCTCGGATAAGTAAAGTATCGTGAGACAAAAGGAAATTGGTATCGTATGTAATTGGTTCATTCGATCGCAAAGTAATCGTAGAAATATGTGGGAGCCATATGAATTTCCAGATTCCTCTATTGGTTATTGTTCAGAGAAGTGTCTCGATCATGTCCGCATAATTCACGAACCGTAGGGAGACACACTTAAGGATTCGACGTTGTTTGAGTAGTTATGGTATGATGAGAAAGAGACCTAATGTTGTTCGGAGTCTCGAATGGGATTCGGGATATCACGAGGAGATCCGGAATGGTCCGGAGAATAAGATTCATATAAGGAAAGTCCCGTTTCGGAGTTGGGGAATGATTCCGGTGTTTTCATCGGGAATGTTCTAGAAGGTTCCGGAATGTCCGGCACTCCGGAGGGGAAGGGGTACATGAATGTGTCGTTGCAAGTTGGAATGATTGCATCATGTACTAAGTGTCTTCGCTGTCCAAAATAAAGGGTTTATTCAAATCCTAATTTGAAAAGTCAAACGGCTAGTTTGAAAGTCAAACGGCAAGTTTTGGAAAGAGGAGGAGGAGTGGGAAACCGAGTTGGGGAGGGAATCCCTCCTCCAAACGGCAGTGCGCCCACCCAAGCTGAGTTGGGGAGGGACTCCCCTCCCTCCCCTTGGTCGGCCGGCCCCTCCACCTATAAAAGGAGGGGCAGGGCTCCCTCCTAGACACACAACTCCTACTCCTCTAAACCCTAGCCCAAGCCGCCGCCGCCTCCAAGCCGCCGCCGGCCCCTAGGGCATCAACTCGCCGCCGCCTAGCTAAACCCTGGCCGCCAGCTTGTCCCCTCCTTGGTGTCTCTAAACCCTAGAACACCGAGGGACTCTCTCATACTCCACCATACTCGCTCCGGCTTAAGGCGAAGCCCTGCGAGATCTCCCCTCTACTTCCGGTACCACGCCGTTGTGCTGCCGGAATCACGAGGAGAGTGCTACAACCTCCGCTGCCTGCTGGAACAAGGGAGAGGAAGGTCTTCGTCGAGTATCGAACGTGTGACCGACTGCGGGAGCGCTGCCGGAACGCAGTGCCGGAACGCAGTACGACTACATCACCCACGAGAATCTGCTCTCGTTAAACACTTTGGAATCTTCGAGGGTGAGTTATTCTATCGACTCGTTGCTACAATCTAGTAGATAGATCTTGGCTTGTTTGTTTGTATGCGGTAGAAATTTTTTGTTTTCCATGCTACGAAACCCTACAAATGCAACTAAGGTGAATTTACCTATATGACAAATGATCACAAGCTAACACAACACTAAGCAAGAACAAGTAAGTAAGTGTGGTAAAGGATAGAAGTAACCAAAGTGGTGGACGCGGAGACACGAGGTTTTTGTTTCCCGTAGTTCCTTCCTTTTGAGGGGAAGTACGTCTATGTTTGGAGAGGGGGTGGTTTCAAACCACCAATGCCACGAGAGGACTCCCTTGTTCTCCGATGAATCTCACCCCAACAGGCTCGATCCACCTTCCACTATACCGGCAACCTTCGAGGTGGAAGCCGACACCTTTACAACAAGTTCGGGGCACACATCCACAACTTAATTGGAGGCTCCCAAATACAAGCAAGCTGTCAAGACAAATCAAAGACAAGCTTGTAAGAACCAAATCAAAGTTAGGGTTTCCAAAGAAACACTAGAGCTTGGGGGCCCTCAAGTGAATGAGGGGGAAATGAAGATCTCTCTTGGTGAAGATGTAGATCAAGGCCTCCTCCTTCGATTCTCCAAAGATCAATGACTTTGGATGGTTGGATGAAGAGATCTTGTAGATTTGGTGGCTCTAATGGAGTTGGTGTTATTGAGCAACTCGAGCAACTGGAGGAAGAAGATAAGGGTCCCTTTTTATAGGCATCTCCCTCCACGAACCGTTTTCTGACCGTTGTAGAAAAGTCAGACCGGAGGCCGGAGATTTCGCCCAATCTCCAGACCAGACTCTGGACCGCCCATCTGAATGACCCAGGGCCTTTCTTCCACGTTTATATTGAGTCTCCACCTTATATCCTTAGGCACCAATTAAAAAAGCATAGTTTCCATTCTTAGTTCTGTGTGCATTGTCCCAAAACTTATTGATTGATTCATAATGTTGATATTGCTTGTTCTTGAACTATTTGTATCTAGTCACCCTTATGAACTTTGAAGGTGCCCTATGCATTTATGTTTTGCTACTCCATGAGGGACAAGCTGAATGTCACTATGCTATGTTTTCTATATGTGAAACAAACAAACGTCTTTCAATGCATTGTTATTCATGATCTCTGTTTGTATCCATTTATGTTGCAGCATAGTTACTTTATCCTATTGTTAGAACTTTATATTTCATGTTCATGTTTAGAGTACTTTGATTCCAGCTTTCAATACTTGCAAAATGGTTTGATCATGATTGTGATGGTGCATGTCACCTCAAAAATTATTCTTTTTATCACTTACCTACTCGAGGACGAGCAGGAGTTAAGCTTGGGGATGCTTGATACGTCGTAAACGTATCTATAATGTTTGATGTTCCATGCTTGTTTAGTATCCACTTTGCTATGCTTTGTCTACACTTTGAGGTATTTTTATTCATTTTCTGGGACTAACCTATTAACAAGATGTTGCAGTGCCAGTTGCCTGTTTTCTGATGTTTTTAGTTTCAAAAAAGCTAGTAAGGAAATATTCTCGGAATTGGACACGACAAAAGCCAAAGTCAATATTTCATTGAGACAAACATAGAAACCGAAGGGCGACCAAATGGGAGCCACAGGGTGGCCACCCCCCCCCCCACGTGCAGGCCCACCCTGGGCTGCACCTGGGCAGGGTGTGGGCCCCCTGGCCGCCTTCCCGCCTCGCCTCTTCGCCTATATAATCACCCCGATGCCTAAACCCTAAGTACCTGATCAGATATCCACGAAACAGTCTATAGTCGCTGCCACCATCTTCCCTAGATCGGGGGGATCTGAAGCTCTTCCCGGCACCCTGCCGGAGGGGAGAGATCATCCCGGAGGCCTTCTTCATCACCATGCCAGCCTCCGGTATGATGCGTGAGTAGTTCCACCTTGGACTATGGGTCCATACAGTGGCTAGATGGTTGTTTCTCCTCCTTTGTGCTATCATTACTATGTCAGATTGATTATTGATTCTATCACGTCTCTTGATTATTGATTCTATCATGTTTGTGTTATTTGAGATCTTGCATGCTCTCCGTTTCTAGTAGCTATCTTGGCCAAGTAGATGCTAGTGACTCCAAGAGGAAGTATTTATGCTCGATAGTGGGTTCATGCCTCTATTGAATCTAGGTAAGTGACAGAAATCTCTAAGGTTGTAGATGTGCTCTTGCTACTAGGGAGAAAACAACAATCTCTTGTTCATGGAACAATTGTATTGTTTACTTTACACACATTGCTTAAAGAAGTTATCTGTTGCTTGCAACTTAATACTGGAGGGAGTTCAGATGATAACCTGAAGATGGATTACTAGTCATAGGTGCAGTTGGATGGCGGTCTATGTATATTGTTGTAATGCCTAATCAAATCTCATATGATCATGAATGTCTAGTATTGCATTGTTATGCCTTGCTCAGTCCTGTCAATTGCCCTGCTCTAATTTTTTTACCCAACATGTTTTGTTATTTGTCTTAAGGAGAACACCTCTAGTGAACTGTGGACCCCGGTCCAATCTTTACCATTGATACATCATCCACTGTTATTGTTTACCTTCTGCAAGCAATTATTACCTTCCACATCATACGTTTAATCTTTTGTTTTCAGCAAACCGGTGAGATTGATAACCTCATTGTATGTTGGGGCAAAGTTTTGAGTTTGTGGTGTGCAGGTTCCAAGTTATTAACAACACCTTGGAGTCGTTTCCTTCCTCCTACTGGTTCGATAACCTTGGTTTCATAACTGAGGGAAGACTTACTGTTGTGCTCATCATACCTTCCTCTTGGGGTTTCCAACGAAGCTCTGCAGTGATCTGAGCCGCATCATTATGCTTCAGACCTCTTAGGCCATTTGTTAAGTTTGCTATACTTAATAGCATAATTTTCCTTCCGTTGTTTGATGTTTGTGGACAGTGACCTCTTCTTGTAATAATTTGATTCTTCGCTCAATTATGAGCTTGCTGTAATAATTTTTATATAGTAGGGTCACTGTTGTGTTACCGATTCTCTTACTGGATATCCTCGAGCTCTAGGTTAGGCTTATGTCAGACGAAGGTCTGGGATTTGTCTAGCCCTGATCTCGGGGGTGTCACAACTACCTCCACCGCCTGAGGCCGATAGCCGACTAGATGTAGCAGCAAGGGCAAACCAGGCCCTCTCTGGCCCAGTCGAGCCCAAATGGACTCATGAATCCCCACCACCAAAATGCAGCAACGGTGTCACCATCACCACCAACCCTAGCGCTAGTCCCTACTCCTCCGTACACCAATGGATCCGCCGTCACCGTGGATCCTCGCCGCCAAATAGCAGCGCCATCACCACCGTGGTCACTCGAGCCTACCGGGTCGCCGCCGGTTCGAGGAAAACCATGATCTCGCACCTGCGAGGCAGCAACAATCTCCGAACCGAGACCAACAACATGGATGAGGGGGCTACACAAACTAACACAAGGTCGGTGAGCAAGGCAATCACGGCATCTCTGGATTGCTTGCAGGTTGGAAACCGCAGACAGCCTCAGATCTAGGCCCACCTGACCCGTATCTAGACCCCGGCCACACGGCCAGGGATGGTGCTCAAAAGCCTCCCGACCAGAACCAGGATGTGGCGGCCAGGACCCTCACTAGCCAAGATCTGGCTTACAAGGACTAGATCAAGCCCTCACCAGCCCATATCTAGCTCGTCACCCGGCCACTACAGTGCACACCGCCGCCTTTCGCCGCCGGCCGCCGCGTCAGGCCACCGCCGCCAGGCCGAGCTCGTACACTTTCATCACACCAACACGCCGTCAGCCGGGCCACACGAGCCACCACTACTGTGCCGCCACCTCCACCTAAGTTGCAGAGACGGCCGCCCGCAGTCCTTGCCGCTCCCGGCCCTCGTCGCCAACAAAGACGGGCGCGCACCGCCACCGCGTCGCCACGACAGGTCACAACTACGCCACTGCGACCCGCATCTTGCAGTGCCCTGGAACGGCAACGCCGGCCCGCGTCAGCAACCTGCCATGCGAGGGGGTGAGAGATCCCCGCGGCCGCCGGCGCCGGCCGGGCTTTGCCTGGGCGCTCCTTCTGGCGGCGGCGAGGAGGGAGAATGACGGGAGGAGGTACGGAGCGACGACGGCGATAGGGCTCCCGTCCGCTCATGGGAGCGGGTGGGGAACCTTTTCTCTTCGACCTCTTGGTGATTCCAGATCTTCAAATGGGAGCCTTTTTTTTCAATGTAATAATATAGCAGTACTCTCAAACAAGGTGTTCCCTACGTAGGTCTACCCTGCTAACCTTCTTACATTGAAAAAGTTACAACTTGTCCTTACGCCAGGCTGGGCTAAGGACACATGAATGACAAACCATGGTGCACCGTCTGAATGTCCGTAAGTATCGAGCTGTCAGTTTGGAGCTTATGGTTGCTCGAATGACAGTGTAAATCTCGTCACAGGGCACGGTGCAACATGGACAACCGACCATCTATCCGATGGATGTTGGTTGCTAGCTACAAGCCTAGAACATACTTGGCTGAGTTGTCACTTGTGATACCTAGGAGTACAGACAAGTAGACGGCATGACCATCGGCCCATGCACCACCTAAAATCTTTTTCTCCAGGCTACTTCTCCCATGCACCAGTGTCCAGTGGCATGCATGATCAACTTAAGTCATGAATAAAGCAGATAATAACAAGAAGCTTCTTTATCTGTTTCACTCGTTGGCATCCTTCGACATCTAGGTCCAGGATAATGATTTTCTGCTGGAATAGCTACTGATCAGTTGCTCACCGTAAAGTGCAATTTTTTTTAACAGAATAAAGTGAAAGTTGGGAGGTTCTTTGTTCCTAAAGGAATTGACCTGAGAAGAATTGTACTTCTAGTTGGGTTTTGTCGATGGAGTCGTCAGGAAACCTCGGATGCATGCGAATGCGTGGAAACTTGAAGCAACTCTAGGGAGATGCTATATCTAAACTTGCCGGTGCCCTGCCCTACATACACTAGGCTAGTTTTATGTAGTTCGCACATAGTGAAGTGCGTACTCATTTTGTGCAGTTTGCAAGCCAGTCTATGAATTTGAACTAGAGTAACACATTATGCGATACTACTTCCATTCTGTAAAATAAAGCGCATAATTTTTTCAAAAGTCAAACTATATAAACTATGACCAAGTTTTTAGAAAAAAGGTACCAACATCTATCATGCCAAATCAATGTTATTAGATACAGCATGCCGTACATTTTCATATTATATTTATGTAGTATCATGCTTCTTGATAAAAAAAATTATATCAGCTTGGTCAAATTTTACATTGTTTGACTTCATGAAAAAATTATATGCCCTCTTCTATGGAAGGGAGGTAGTAGGAGTTTACCATAGCAACGACATATTTTGGTTCAGGCATTTGCTCGTATAACCTCACTAAAGTCGAAGCCATTTTCATTGTTAACGTACCAGCTGTTTAAAATTAGGTATGCTTGCCTAGGACTTGATCTTTGTACCAATTCATAACGATCAAAGTCGAATCGTGAGCCTATTAATGAAGCAAATTCAATGAAACACAAATGGTATCATGTAGAAGGGTTCATAAACTGGTGAGTCTTGACCTATTTGAAAAATCATTTGATGTGGTTGAAATAGTAAATAGAATTGGAACTTCTATGTTCAAGTAAGGGAAACTCAATCAAATTCATAAGTGTCTCATTGTAAATTCAGTGCAATCATAAATGGGCTTAATTGGAAGAATGGAGGTCGTAGCATGTCTACCGGAAAAAGTCCATGGGCCCGAGAAAAGCAGCCCAAGATAAAACTGCAACCACCGGACAGTAGAAGTAGTCCCAATCGGCACTGTCATCTGTTCTTGTACTGCAAAACTGTTGGACTTACTGTTCCAGCTTAACTTGTTGTGTTTAGCTGCAAGTGTTCGGACACTTGTCCGTACATTCCAAATTATGTGGGCATGGTGTGGAGCATGGACCATGTGGAAAGTTTCAGATCGGATTTTTCAGACTTTAGAGGGGTCTCCTCCCCTGTCAATACGTCTGTATCAATTCATTTCATGACCCCATAATCCACCGGTGTTTCGTTCCTTTGCTCCTTTCTTGTTTCCGGGACCTGTCCTGTTTTGTCGGTGTTCCTGCATCCTAGCCCACGGACTCGAACAGTTGCGAGATCTGCCGAACAGAAACCATGGATAAACCTTGAATCCAATGTTAGCTCAACGGTTAAACTTTACTGCGCATAACACTTGCAAGAGGATTGCCAGATGAAAAGTACTACTATGCGCTTAAATCGTATCTTAAATATAACTGAGGAACAATAGTTGTATTTACCACTTGACGCAATTTGGCCATCAAGTGACAACCTATGCAGACAAATCTTGTTGTCCTGTTTTACAACTTACCAGAGACAAACAAATATCCTATATATAGAAAAGGGGCAGTAAGAAATAGTAGGAGTAGTACATGAAGCTAGAAATGGCGACCCAATTGCGAGATCATCTGACCTGAGCAACAAATTGCTCATCAGTTACGAGCATATAGATAAAACACTATAGTCTACTACTGCTATTGATCCTGGACCTTGGCAGTCCAATATGTCTTGGCAACAAGGAGGATCTTCTCCCTGACGAGCGGGCCGTCTTCGTGGTCGACGATCTGGCTGTCCCACCGCATCCCGTCGGCGACGCTCTTGATCTTCACCAGCATGTCCACGTCGTCCCTGATGATCACCGTGCCCTCCGGCCTCAGGATCCTGTCCATCTCCAGGAGGATGATGTCCATCTCACACCTTGCAGGAGTTACAGTTCGGTCAGAGAGAATCAAAATTGTCAGACAACCTTTTTCCTCTCAGAATTACAGGGTAGTTCTGCTGCAAATTATCTACCTGTTCTTGTACAGGGTGAAGACTGAATCCGCGTGGATGAGATCGTAGGTCCGAGGGTAAGTGGACGTGCCCTCGCACCTGCAGCAGTAGTGAATTAATGCAAACCAGATCAGAAACCATGCCACCGACGCGCACCGCTGTGATCACTGTGACAGAACAGAAGGACCATGTACTAGCAGTACTACGATGGCCGACGTGCCCGGTACGAGAGGACGAGTTGTACCAACCAGTCCTGGTAGCTTCCGATGAGGCCGCGCTCGTAGATCACGCCGAGCGCGCTGGAGTTCTTCCCCACGGTCGGGACCATGTTCATGACCCACAGAGGGTAGCTCGCACTCGCCAGGGCCGCCGCGAAACCGCCGAGGCCGGCGTCCATGTCCAGCACGTTGCGGTACCGTCCTTTCTGCTCGAACTGGTTGATCACCGCCCTGTAGTGGCGCACCCTCTTCTTCCACAGCTCGGTGTCCTGCAGGAACGCCTTGGCGGTCACGCCCTTCACGCCGCCCGCGGAGACCCTGGGCGGCACGGCGGTGAGCCTCTGCGGCCATTTCTTCACCGCGCCGCCGGCCACCTCGCTCGCGTCCGAGACCTCCGGGAGCGGCGTCACGCAGGCCTCCATCTTGTCGTACCTATGTGCAGTAATAAACCAATTATTACAAGAATGCATCATGCATGCCGATTCTACCATTGGTCAATGACTCGGGGAAGCGGTAGTTACCATGCCGCGTCGGGATTTTTACGGGAGCAGAAAGGCGGGGACTTCTTGGCGGCCTTCCGGGAGGCCTTGCAGGCGACGTGGTTGGCGGGTTTCTGCCAGACGGCGATGTCGCCGGCCTCCTTGATCTTGGTCCAGCACAGGCTCCGGGCGACCGCCTCGATGGCCTGCTGCTCGGCGTTCAGGTCCTCCTTGCTCCTCTCCCACCCTTTCCAGTACTTCTTCCAGTTGATCGGCGGCCCGGACAGGATCCAGTACCCTCCGGGGCGCAGGACGCGGTCGACCTCCATCAGGTACAGCCCATCTGCACGCACGTTCACAGTATATCCCTGAGCTGAGCGACAGACCAGAGTCCAGAGGGGAGAATTACTGTGTTTGGATGGGCAAGGGGTGTGTACCGTAGAGGTGCCAGGGGATGAGGCAGCGGGAGCAGTGCGCCATGTCGAAGGCGCGCGCCGGGTAGGTCAGGCGGTTGGACGCCAGCACGCCGATCATGGCGGGCACGCCGCGCTCCAGCGCGAACTGCACTTGCGCCTCGTGGGAGTCCCGTGGCGCGAAGGACATGGCCAGGATGTCACGCGACAGCAGGTACGCGCCCCAGCTCGCCACCTGCATGCGGCCGCCGACGCGTCAGCCAATGCAACCGGAGAGAAAGAAGAGAGTGCTACCATGCGCCATTTTCATGCGGCTACGCTTGGCTCTACGGCCAAGAGTCAAAAGTAGAAGGTTCTGTCCTAGTACGAAATTACTTCAAGTATAGTCTGTAGGAGTCTCCGTTCGGGGTCTCCGTAGAGTTCAGCTGTATTATTGACTCTACGGTGCACGTATAATACAGCAGGTATGTGCCTATGTGGGTCAGCCATGCACGTGAAGGCAGTACATATGATTGTTCAGGAAAAACTTTTAACGTCACTCCAAGCTTGCATCTTGCGGTACCATGATTGCTGAATATGTGTATTCGTTGAAAAACACACGATTCTTTTGTCAACAACTCCGTAGCACCGACTGACAGGTGACAAGTCAAGTGACAAGATAACCTTACAGTTTACTTGATCTAGTAATTCAGCTCTGCAGTAGTATGACAGAGCCCCCTGCGACTGACAAGTTTAGTGACAAGCTGTTTCGTTTTCCATTTCAGGTGTGGTGTTTCATCAGTTCATAAAAGGCGCTACTAACACGGTTTTTGAGCCTAATTCACAGGTTCAGGTGAAAATTTCACCTAGTATTCAATAAGATGCTAAGTGCTTAACCATTTCAAATAGTACGCACGGTACTGCTAAACAAGTCGGTCTGAATTGAAAATTGTGCTATCACTAGTAAAATCATCCCATATAATCTGCCGACATTCTGCAGTTTGTACTCAGTATAGTGCTACTTTTGACCCCTGTCGACCAAGAGATATCCCCATTTCTCCCAAAGTAAAAAAAAAAATACGTCCTAGAATCGCACAAGTTACTCCAATGTGGCGCAATCCATTCTAATCTCAGTAAAGCAAAGCTGTAGTAGTAAGAAATTTAAGACTTACCCCGCAGCCGGTGTCGAGGGCGGTGCGGATGGACCCGTCGTGGAGCGGGATGAGCTTCCCAATGTCGTCGATGTACGCGTCGGCGCCGTGCGGGAACATGGTCCCGCCACCGGGAAAGCGGAGCTTGTCCCCGTCGACGCGGATCCAGTTCTGGACCGCCTTCTCGACGGTGAGCTCCTTGTGCGGCACGTTGGCGAACCACGCGACGTCGCGGCTGGCGGGCCACGGGAACGGGTTGCGGTACCCGGCCGGCGCCGGCACGAGGCACCTCAGCCGCTCGCGGCCCGAGGGGCAGTGCCGCTCCCGGTACACCAGCCGGTCCCGCGGGTACCGCAGCGACCGCTTCACGTCCTCGCACGGCGTGTACTCCGAGTACTCGGCTGGGCACGCCGGGTACCTCCGCGGCGCCGAGGAGGAGGCGGAAGAGGCGGCCTTGGCCGCGGCGGCGTCGAACGCCGCCGCGTGGTGCGCGGAGAAGTCGAGGGACGGGGTGGACGGCGCGAGGGTGGTGGTGCAGGAGATTTGGGTGGCGACGGAGGCGAGGCGGGAGCTGGGGGAGGAAAAGGAGAAGCCGCCGTGTTGCCAGGCGCCCAGGAGGTAGGAGGCCGAGCAGAGGAGGGCGACGGCGGCGAGGGGTAGGAAGAAGGAGCGCCGGCCGGCGGAGTGGGCCGGGGGTATGTGCAGCTTCGTGGCCGAGCGGACCCCCATTGCCTTCGTCTTCCTGCTCCTGCCAACTCCCACACGGTGCCCGGAGGAGTGTGGTGCTGTGCTCACTGCTCAGTCAGTGTGGGTCACTGAGCAATGGTAGCTTGCCGTTAGGTAGTGAGGCGGGGACACGGGTGCCAATGAATGGCGCGTTGGATTAACTCAATGGCATGTGTTTGATTAGGGACTGATTACGTGAGCGGCACAGTTCTTAGCCCTTGACCACGTCTCCTTTTTTTTCACAGCTCTCGATGTACACCAAGTCCAGCGTGTGTGTAACTATAAAGGCGCGTTCCATCCAATTTTCATTTTGTACTTTTCTGAAGAATGTTTAGCCCGTGAAGCCACTGGATCTCGATGCTCAGGTCACTCGCTTGCTGCACGCCATCATGATATTTTGTTATTTGTATTTGCCCTCTCTTTCCCAAGCCGGTCCGGCTCTATATTTTTTGGGCACTTGGACGAAGTCGATAAACGAACCATAAAAACAATATATATATATATATGTATAACTAGATATATAGATGATATATATGCCAATTTTATTTGCAAAATATTTAAAAGCATATAACCACACATTCATAGTCGAGATGTCTATAAATAATTGTCAAGCACTAAAGCATTGTGATATTTAGATAGAAAAAATAAAAATAATAGGAAAATATAACAAGTATTCCATGCTAGTGAATACCTCAAAAACACCTAGCCTCCAATTAGTTCATCGACAATTAAGCTTCAGTGCTTCGTAAAAATCTTCTTCGTGCATTTCTAGATGCAAAATCATCGAGGACACTATCAAGATTAATGTTGTTCAATATATCCTTCTCAATACAACACGTAGCCAAGCCATTCAATTTGTCTTGTAACATAGTTGACCTCAAACAGTTCTTCAATAGCTTTATTTTAGAGAAACTTCTTTCAGCTGAGGCCACAGTCACATGTGAAGTCAAAAGGATCCGATAGGCAACTGAGACATTTGGATAGCAATCTACGGTTGTAATGAATTGAAGAATCTCATGCGCTGACATCAAATGATCTGCCAAAGTTACTTGCAATACCTAACTCAGAGAAAAATCATTAAGATCGACATCACATGAATTCTCGTGAGTAAAAGTTTCTGCAAAAGTAGTGCAAGATTTTCGTAGATTACTTTCATCCATGGACTTCAGATTTTTTGAGTTGAATAAGAAACCAAACACCTTTCCAAATTCCTTCAGCTGCTCAAATCAACTATTCAATAAAGCAATTGTAGTGTCAACAATGACAAGAAAGTAAGAAACTCTGAAAGATTCAATAGCTGACAACTGTAATTCTTCTTCTTCATCATTGATTTCATCAAAATGCTTCTTTCTTTTACTTTGACGTTTTGTATGAAATTTTGGCTCTATGTCCATAGAAGATGCAAGGTTTTTGGCACTTTCAATGCTAGTATCGAATCCTTCAACTCTGAACTTTGCCGAACTATGACATGTTGGAACCATTGTCATAACCTTCATGTTGGAACATGTAAGGTTTTTGGCACTTGCTTTTTTCCCTTCATGTTGGAACCATTGTCATAACCTTCGCCCCCTCACATTAGCAACATCCAAGTCAAGAGCATCCAATGTATCCAACAATACATTAAAAAGCCCCAATCCTGATGTGTCCATTAAACGCTGCCAATCTCTCAATCCATTAGATGCTAGCAAGGACTTATTATTATTTGATTTGAACAACTTGCAGCAAAAACAATAAACTTTGTCCACCTCTTTGGAGTAAAACAACCACTTTCTATCAACAACCTCACAATTGGCTAACTTTCTGGAGTAGTATTCATAAGAAAAATGTCTACCTTTGTCATCCTTAGGGATCTCTAGACCCAATTCTCTCACATGCCCCTTTTCAATTCAATATCACTTTTGCAATTATCAAGATTATTCCATGTTCTAGGATCATAGATAGATGAAAGAGAATCATCTTGTTCATCACCACTAGGAGCATCTGCATGGCAAACAAAAAATTGTAATTGGTTACTTACTTACTTACACTTGGAAAAATTGATGCTAGTTAGTTATTTACCATTTTCCGGGGATTGTTTATCACCACTAGGAGCATCTTGTTCTTCCGCTATATTGTCCTTATTAACATTAACATTTGCATGGCAAACAAAAGATTGTAATTAGTTATTTATTTATAATTGGAAAAATTGACGCTAGTATTTACCGTTTTCCGAGGATTGTTCATTGGCCTCAAAGTTTGCATTTGAATTATTCTCATCATCTTCTCCGAGATCAGATTCTTGCCTTTGATTATTATTGTTGACATCAACACTACTTTTTGTTAGAAAAAACTTATTTAAAACACCTCTTTGTGAATAAATAAGCTCATTCTCTCTCTTTCTTTTCTTCTTTTTCGCAGCACCCAAAAATTGCTTCCCCATCGTAACACCTATCAACGATTAATGTGATGGAATTTATATCAAATTGTAATCTTAAAAATTATAACCCGAATCGAGAGATTAAGTAGAAGGATTAAACCAGGGATTAGATGTAAACTTACAGAGGCAGGGCAGCAGAAACTAGGGCGCAACACACTAGCGCGGGGCAGCAGGGCGGCACTGCGGGCTGCGGCACAGCGACAGAGCAGGCGATCAGCAAGGTACCAGGGGGGCCACGTGCACCGTGCACGAGGGCCAGGGCGTGCGGCGTCTGGGGCGCTGGGCGTGGTTGCGTGGCTCCTTCGATGTTCGATCTTCCAGGGGCGAGTGCGTGTGGCGTCTGGCCGCGTGGGCGAGTGCGTGCGATGCGGCAGGGCGACGTTTCGGTTCCAGGGCGAGGGCATTCGGCATCTGGCCGCGTGGGCGAAGGCTGCTTCGATCGATCTCCCCTGGCATGGGCTCTTGTAGCGCTAAATTTTTTTGGGCCCCCCTCTGGCCTGGGCCCTTGGCCATGGCACAACCCTGCCATGGGTTAGAGCCGGCCCTGTTCCCCAGTGTGGTAGCCATGAATCGGCCGCATAGCCACCGTCTGCGCAACTTAGCGAGCCATCTTCTCGGCGATTTCCTGCTTCCCCGCGTCACTCCTGTGTCCTGGCGGTGTGTATGACTACGGATGTACATGTCCGCACCTAGCCCCCATCGGCACTTACCGCCACCTTGGGCACCGGTCGACGCTACATGCCATGGCTAGGGAGGTGCTGCCCCCTTGCTCCTAGCAACACACGCGTGCCTCCTCGAGCCATACATCTCTACCACGTCCTCCATCTCTAGGAGCTCGTCGTCGTGAAGGTCATGAGGCAGTAAGCCCTCGGTAACCAGGGTCAATCCTATGTTATCACTAGGGGGCTCATAGGGGAGCGGATGGTGCATCCTGGAGGGATGGCCGAGATCGTCACCGCCACGCGCAGCGCCGCTCTCCGCACCAGGAGGGGAATGTTGCGTCCACATTTGCAGCAATGAACAAGACACAGAACAAGCCGATGTGATAGCCATGAATCAACCGCATAGCCGCCATCGGCTCAACGTAGGGATCCATCTCCTCGACGTTGTCACGCTTCCCCACAACACTCCTCTCTCCTTGCGGTGCGCATGACTGCGGCTGCAACGGCCAACACCCAGCCCCCCACCGCCTCCTACCGCCACCATGCGCGTCGGTCGCCGCCCTAGGCCCTAACTAGGGAGCCATGGGAGGGGGGCTCCGGTTCGCCCCCTCGCTCCTAGTGACACATTGTCT
This sequence comes from Avena sativa, assembly GCA_916181665.1. Taxonomy (NCBI): domain Eukaryota; kingdom Viridiplantae; phylum Streptophyta; class Magnoliopsida; order Poales; family Poaceae; genus Avena; species Avena sativa. The sequence continues at coordinate 258,763,210 of OV702284.1, read as the reverse complement.
CCTCCTCGAGGCACAAATCCCCGCCTTGTCATCCATCTCTAGGAGCTCGCTGACATGAAGGCCCCATATGAGGTAATAGGCCCTTAGTAACCAGGGCCAGTCCTTTGTTATCATAGGAGCCCTACAGGGAGAGCGTATGGTGTGTCTTGGCGGGATGCTCGAGACCGTGACCGCTACGCGCGGTGCCCCTTTATGTGCCTAGAGGGGAATGTTCTGTCCACAAATGCGATAAATAAAAATATAACGAACAAGAAAATGAAGAAGAAGCCCAATGCGTCGATGGGTGCTGGTTGTGCCGCTGACCTTGCTCCGCTTGCCAACTCAGGGGTTCCCTAGACGATGTTTCGTCCATGACCTTGACTCGAGCGGAGTCGATTGAGATGGCTCGTGCTCGGGTTGTCTTAGGGCCACCCCTGACTAGGGTTCTCGGTGCGACAACGAGAGCATGGAGTACCTGGGCTACACGGTGGTCGGTGCTTTGTTCTTCATTGACATGTGTGGTGTCAATATGACAGTCTCAAAGATCCTTGCGATGGTCATGGTGATGCAAACACATGAGCCACCACTAACAGCCGAGATTACAAAGGAACTCGTCCACGACGAGTTATGCGAGGTCCTTCCATTGTACAAGTGGTTGGTACGGAGAGTCTCGTCCACTAAGTTTGCGGTGGCATTCCCCTCTATGGTGACCCTCCGTGTGTGTGTGTGTTCATATGGTAGCATGTTTGCTCTACTTATTCACCAGATTCAGGTCTCCATCAAACCTTCCACATATCAACTGGAGTCGACTCACTTCGTATTCACTGCGTGGGTTCTCCTGCTCGGGGTTTCGGTCTTATGGACGTGTCCAAGACTGCAGGGATTGTTGACCACATCTCTCTAAGACCTTCGGCAAGTTCCTTGAGGTGTACGAGTGCTCCTCGCTGCTCATGGTGCCGTCTGGCTAAGGATTATGTGCCCGAACCCAAACGTGTTCCCATCACCTTGTCACACTTCTACTTGGACATATTAGGAAAGGATCTTACCGTCGAGCTGGACAAGGAGCTTGACATCCCACCGTCCGCCTCCGCATGCCTCTTCGATGGAGGCATGAGGTCTAGCAAGCGTGCCTCTATGGAGGAGTCCTCATAGGAAAAGACATCTGATGAGGACAAGTACCCTCCCCCAGCTGAGCCCGCACCACCATCGCCCTAGTCAACTTAGGCTCCAAGCGGGGGCCCTGCCAACACCATGTCGTCGACCTAGACAGCCCTATCGGGGCCCTTCTTCCTATATAGGAGGCTTCTCTCTCGAGGTAACCCCCCTGTCGACCTCCCTTGCTATTCTCGTCCTAACTCATTGTCGTGGTGGTGGCATGGCAAATGCCATGGGTAGGCTAAAGTATGGGGCCAATGGATGCTAGTAGGATCTGAGGAGGGAAGATGTAGTGATTTCTACACACAACTGAATAGAACATAGATCTTTATTTTTCCTCTATCGTTTTACTAGTGCTCCTAGAGCTGTATCAAGGAGAGGAGGATGAAAGCTACAATGTAAGCTCTAAGTCGTCAAATGAATCGATCCCCTCTCCAGGAGCCCGTGCCCCTCCTTATAAAGGGGTCCCTTGGTTCCTCCTAGGGCTGACGTGGCAAGCATATTCTTGGAATATGCTTGTCCCAAAGTGGTAACTCGGCGGAGTCCTTTCCGTGTCCCCCTTCTATCGGCGGCAAAGATCTAGAGGCCCTCACATGTGTGCCTCGGGCTTCCTCACTGTCACCTCCGTGATGCTTGTCTGCCCCTCTGCAGCTCTGCTCTTTGTCCTTAGTGCTTGGCTCTATGTAGATTCCTCCTAGCCCGCAACTAGGGTTTGCTCTAGGATCCTTCTCCTTCTCCTGCAAGTTTCCCGTTACTCGGCCTCATCTCGCATAACTCGGCTCGGCCTTCACCTGCATACGAACTGATCAATCCTATTCAGCCGACTTAATTCACACGTCGGCCGAGTAAGGTGTTAATCACTCGATTCTTGCCATGGCTCATTCGGCCGATTCTTACATGACTCGGCCGACTTAGCTTATAATTCGGCCTATGGTAAGAAAGGCTCATTCTTTCTTTCCGCTATCTTGACCCTACCTGGGATCATCCCCCCAACATTATTCCCCGAAGCTGGTGCGGTCCTGCCGGGAATTTTGGCCGGGCCACATCAGTTTCCAGACATGAATTCCTTCTTATTGCTTATCCGAGGTATTTCTTAGCCGACGTTCTTTTTCAGCTTTCCTCAATCTCTTTATCTTCTCCTTTCGAGGTACGTACTATGTTCCGAGTTATTCTCTATTTCCCGTGGTATCTACTTGTCTTCTCGAGTAAGCTTCGTCCTACGTGTACCAATAATTACTGCCGCCTGGTTTTTTGTTCCGCTACAGTGTTCACTGGCATGCTACAGTGATTATTGCGCCTGTCGCGTCGTCGCAGTGACGCTTAGATAAACTCAACGGTTAGATGGCTTGATCCCATCTCGCACCGTGTGGCCCTCGCTGTGGCTCCACTCTCTTTCCGCGGTTGCGTGATACACGCGATTATGCGGTTCCTGCGGCACAGTCATGATCCCACTACCGCTTACCGCACGCAGTTATAAGGATGGGAGTGGGTCGATTCACTTTTCCCCTCCCACTCCCTTTGTCTTCTTCCTCGCGCCGCCGCCATCGTTCTTGCTCCAGTAGCTGAGCCGCCGCAGTTTCTCCTCGACGAACCCGCTACAGCTTTCTGGCTGCCGCGACCTCGCCGCTACGCCCCTGCTCTCGTGTTTTCACTGGCGAGCTTCTTTACAGCACCGCCGCTAGGTTTCTGCATTAGGGGTTTTCCCAGTTTTCTTTGATTTCCTGCGGTGGTTCTTTCTTTGGTCCGCCGTCGCGTCTGTCGCCGTCACGACGGGCCCCTACACTTCTAGGCCTCTCCCCGCTGCCAGTTACTCTTCGGTTGATTCCTCCGACAAGCCCATGTCTAGCTCCGCCAGTGGCGCTCTCGTCGGGGAAGAAGACCTTGCGGTGGGCCCAGAACGGGGTTCCTAGCAAGGTTCCATGGTTACTAGCCGAGAGGTCGAATGGATGATCAAGACTGGCTGAATCCTTGTCGAGGTAAGTTGTCGCTTACCCGGCAAAGAATCCTCCCTCGTACTTGACGAGGGTGAGTTCGTAGTTTTTATGTCCCACTTTGCTCGTGGATTCGGCCTCCCTCTTAGTGACTTCGCTAGGAGTTTCTTAGATTACTTCGGCCTTCAGCCGCATCACCTGCCGGCTAACACCGTAGCTTCTCTGTTGGCCTTTATCTCGGCTTCGGAGGGGTACTTAGGCCTTTGGGATTTTGTAGACGTATGGTCTAAATTCTTTTAGATCCGAGCTAACGTGGTGCCGGATAAATCTCTCCATCCCTCTGAGAAATCTCTCACCCAATGCGGGGCCGCCTCCATTACACCTCGGAAAAACTCCGTGTTCCCGCGTGTTGCAGGCCTCGAGTCTTGTAAAAAGTGGCACGGATCATTTTTCCACGTCAAGAATACCGAAAAGGAAGATAAGATTTGGCTCCCCGCTTTCTCTATCGGTCCTCCTTCAAAGAAGAACTGGATCTATAATCCGAGGAAGACTCATGCTCTTGCCGAGGCATTCGAGCTCCGGCTTAAGGAATTGACTCGTGCTGGGCTCTAAGGTGAATACTTGATGACTGCGTTTGTTAGCAGCCGAATCTGCCCCTTCCAGCTTCGCTCCCACAAGCTCTGCTACATGAGTGGTCCTTTGGATCCCAACTGAGTTTCTATGGTTGAGCTTGATAATTATCAAATCTATAAACGTGTCCGGGCTATTTTTAAGACTGAGATGCCCAAGGAATGGACGTGGGGACTGAGGCCATTTTCTCGCGGGAATCCTCCTCCTCAGGTAAATTAAACATAGGTGTTTTATTCTGAGTTATTCTTCCATTGTTCTTTTGATAACCCTCATCCGCTTTTCTCGCAGAGGTTTGCAGAGCAGACCATAGAAGACGCCGAGGTTTTGGCTCTTCCTTGGACCGCTGACCACAATACCCTAGACAACGGAGAGCCTGATCCGGAGGAGTTCATTCCTAAGCCGGAAGCCGCCCCTGTTCGTGCCCGGAGCAAGACCTCGGCCCGAGCTGACGAAGGTGATTCGGACGACGTCCAAATTCTCGAGGTAGTTGCTGCGATGCCTATCTCTTACACATTTCCGGCTCCTTCTTTCCCAGCTAATCAAGTTGGCCAGGTGCACGACGTCGAGCCTCTTGCTTCCGAAGCTCCTGTTGCTTCGAACAAGAGCACCGCTTCGACGTATCCTTCCGGTGCTGCCCCCAAGAAGCGAATCAAGAAATCTTCTCAGCACATTCCGAGGCGTAAGACCATGCCTGGGGTTACTGGGTAAGTTTCCCTTTATATTTCCATTTGTATTTCTTGTTTCTCTCTTTCTACTTCTGAATCAACTTCTACTTTCTTGTAGAGCTCCTCTTTCCGCAAAGCCAAGCGGTCCGAGTATGACATCTCATACTACTCGGCCGTCTTCTCCTTCGTCTCCGGAGGATGTTCGGGTTCCCAGACCTCCTCGTGTTGATTCCCCTTCAGCGCCGACTAATGCATCTCCTCGTCGAGATGACCCCATTTCTCCCCCCTGTTGTCTCCGATGATGCCCCAGTGCCGGATCTCCCTGCCGACCCTGCTGTCCCCCTCAAAACTCCCGAGGTTTACCCCAATGATCCTTCGACCACCGCCGTTCCAGCTCCTGCTCCAATTCCCACCGAGGATACCACTACCTCGGCCCCTTTGGAGACTGTTGTTCCTCCTTCCGCCAAGGATGTGGCCCCCAGTGCTGAAGTTGTTGCCCCTACCGAAGTTTCTGCCAAGAGCAAGAAAGTTGTTGTCACTAAATCCTTGCCATCTCAGAAGGGGCCAACAAGATCTTCTCACCCCAGCATTGCTGATATACTTCGTAAGGGAGCTTCCACCGCTAAACCTGGTGTCGCCCTTGCTGCCGACACTCAGCTTATTCTTCATAAGAGTCCGACATCGGCGGCAGTTACGCAACAGGACCGAGGTAAAGTGTTGACCCATACTGAGAGTGGGAACAACCTCGGATCACTGGTGGAGTATGCCAATAACTGGAATGCCGCCGATCAACTTGAAGGCAATCCGAGTAGCCAACCATTCCAGCTTTCCAACATCAGCAGTCGCTTGCATATGGCTGCTAAGATTGTCCTTGAAAGTGATAAGATGAACGAGGTAAGCGCCTCCGTTGATACTTCGTCTATTATTCATATGATACCATACACATACTAGTCCCCGAACCTTGCAACCATATGATTTGTTATTCGTTTGGAAGCTTCAACTTGTTTCAAATACATTACTTGCCAAGTCAATTAACCGTGGTCTGGAATATCCAGCCATCCAGATCCGAGTCAAGTTTTACTTGATTCGGGTCTGTTTTACTTTTGCATATCCAGCCATCTAGATTCGAGTCAAGTTTTACTTGATTCGAATTTGGTTTACTTTTGAATATCTAGCCATCTAGATTCAAGTTAAGTTTTACTTGATTCAGATCTACCTTACTTTTGAATATCCAGCCATCTAGATCCGAGTCAAGTTTTACTTGATTCGGCTCTATCTTACTTTTGAATATCTAGCCATCTAGATTCGAGTTAAGTTTTACTTGATTCAGATCTGCCTTACTTTTGAATATCCAGCCATCTAGATCCGAGTCAAGTTTTACTTGAGTCGGATCTGTCTTACTTTTGAATATCCAACCATCTAGATCCGAGTCAAGTTTCACTTGATTCGGATTTGTCCCTACTTTGTGTAACTTGTTGTCATCTTCAGGTTGCCCATGATCGGCGGACAGCCGAATTTCAAAGGTTGCTCTTTGCGCACAAGAAACTTCAAGATAAGTTTGAGAAAATTGTCCCTGTTGTGAAGAAAACTGGTAAACTATCTGGTTCGTTTAATTTATCTTACCCTTGTAAAAGATTTAGTTTTTGTACCAACTTGTATCTTGCTGTTATGCAGCTAGTGTCAACAATCTGAATACTCGTCTTACCAAAAAAGTTGGCGCTCTTGAAGGTTAGTCACTCCTTATGCCTTTTAATTTGTCTACTTTTTGTTCGAGGTAAATCTTGGGTATCTTACGACCTCCCGGCTTTGGTATAGACGAGTTACAAACACTTGCAGCGTCGCATTAAGAATGCATATCTATGCCTGATATGATGCTGCATTTTTTAGAACAAGCTGCCGCTCACTCGGCATAACTCAAGGAAAAGGATGACGAGATAACCCGGTTACGCGCCGAGGTTGAATCTCTTAAGCTCTACCAGAAGTCTGAGTTAGAGAAGGTTGATCAGGAGTTATCTGAGGAAATTAACCGACTAAGTCTGCAACTTTAGAAGGGCAAGGAACTTCTTGATGCTGCCAAACTAAAGAACCAGGCTATGAGCGAGGAAATCACTCGTTTTGAGAAGAGTAGGACCGACTGGTCCCGGGATCTCCAGAAAATGCTGAGTTACATCCATCGTAAGTTTTTGTCTCTTGTCGAGTTATTCTTTTCCCTTGCTTATGTTAACTTATATGACGTCCTTTCGGGTAGATCATTTTCCAGAAGCTAAACCTGTGACCTCCAAGGCTGTGATTTCTCCTCGCGAGCGCCGATGTGTTCCCATTGCTCTGAATCAGGAATATTCCATGGAAGATTTCCTGATTGCCGTTGGCGCTGCTATTGGGCCAATGAAAATTATTGGAAAAGATCTGTTGCAAGCAGCTATCCGAGCCTACCATGTTCTCTGGCCGAATGAGCCGGATATTGATGAAGTAGAAGTGCTTGTGGCGAGGTTGATGAAATCTCAGACTCAACTTAATCTCTGGAGGGAATCTGCTGGAAGGGCTAGTGCTGATATGGCGCTTACAGTTGTTTTGTCATGGTATGAGGATCTCTCCCTCGATATTCTGATGAACTTGCGCACTGGTTCTCCTTGGATTGAGAATCCAGATTTCTTTGCTCGTCACCAAGCCCGTGCCTTCCATCTTATCGAGTATGCCGATGTGCATCATTGGATCGATGGGCCGAGTTTTCTTCCTAACCCAACCGAAGACGATGCTGAGGCTGAAGATGAATCTGGTGGTGATTCTGCTGATCAGGAAGAATCGGAGGAAGATTCTGACAATGACGATGATTCCAATGATAGCTCAGATGGGGATGGCGAGGCTCGAACCTCCTCCAAAGGAACTGAGGCTTCTCGAGCCCAAGATGACGTCTCCCAGCAGCCAGAACCTGCCCAAGATGTTACTGCGGCCTTCGTCGATTCCAAGGTAACCTCCGCAGAGGCCCAAACAACCTCGAAGCCCCCAGTTACTAAGGATGCGACTTTTAAGGAAACCGAGGTATCCCCGACTGCGTCCGAGACACCCATGTCAGAAACCCCTGGTGCTACTACTGTTCCTCCAACGGGTGATTCGGCCATTGCCGATTTTTAGGTTCAAAAACTCTTATTTGTCTAAGTCCGCGGTATGCCGGGTGTATGCAGTTTTTTAAAAACAGTTATCCACCTTTTGGTACAATGTGAACCGTTTTGACTTTGGCCTCTTATGCCATAGTAACTGTTGTTACTCTATCTAGTTGAGCTTACGTGATTCGTATATTTACTTTGCCCAACTTTAATTTTGTAAATCCGAATCATATTTTACATTTGTCTGACTTCCGTTTGGCCTCCGTCTTGTGTTTTATCTATTCTTGTTTGTAAAACTTTTGGTTTTGCAATTTCCTCTCAAAGATTATGAGTCCTAAGCCCATAAATATTTTTTTTAAATGATGGACTTATCACCTTTTTCCGAGTTATCTGTGGGTAAAATGATATAAATAAGGTATTTTCCTCGTTATATCTCGAATCGCCGATGTTATCATTCGTGTGACTATGCTGGTATGGATTGTTGGTTGCCTCCTCCGCGTTATTTCTCCGGTTGCCAAAGCAATTTTATACCGCATCTGTAATTGATGATAAGTTAGTCGGGGCAATTCCCGAATTATGGCTTGGGCTCCCAAGGTTCCATCTATATCCAAGTGGACAAATAGTACGGGGTAGTCCCCGAGTTATTGCTTGCGTTATCGAATTTTCATACATACATCAAAACAAATGATAAACATCATGAGGCAATCCCCGAGTTACTATTCGGGTTGCCGAAGTTTCATACATAGTTAAAAATGACGATTATCATGAGGCAGTCCCTGAGTTACTGTTCGGGTTGCCGAAGTTTCACACATAAATACGAATGACGGATAACACTGGGCAGTCCCCGAGCCATTGCTCGGGTTGCCGAAGTTTCACACATAAATAAAAATGACGTATAACACTGGGGAGTCCCCGAGCCACTGCTCGGGTTGCCGAAGTTTCATACATAAATAAAAATGATGAATAACACTGGGTAGTCCCCAAGTTATTGTTGATACATGCCTGGTACATCAATTTGGTACATCACGTTGCTAGATGCAATACAGGTCTTCTAAGTGTAAAACGGACGAAGTAAGGCCACGTTCCATGGTCTTTTTGACTCATCTCCGGACTTGCTTGCCTTGTTCTTTTCTGGTGTCTGAGCGTCGATCAAATAGTATGCATCGTTGTGTAATGCTTTACTCACAATGAATGGTCCTTCCCATGGGGGTGAGAGCTTATACATGCCGGCTGTGTGTTGCACTAGCCGAAGAACTAGATCTCCTTCTTTAAAAACTCTTGGACTGATCTTCTTACTATGATATTGTCTGAGCTCTTGCTGATAGATAGCTGATCTTGAGAGTGCCAATTATCTTGCTTCTTCTAGCAAATCCACATCATCTTGCCGTGATATCTCGTTTTCTTCGGCGCTTGTGTATTGAGCCACTCTTGGCGAGTCATGCATTATGTCGGCTGGAAGTACAACTTCTGCCCCATACACGAGAAAGAACGGGGTATACCCCGTCGATCTATTTGGGGCGGTCCTGAGGCTCCACAATACTGCTGGAAGTTCCTCAATCTAGCATCCTGCCGACCTCCGCAGTGGTTCAATCAGCCGAGGTTTTATCCCTGACAGTACCAGTCCACCGAGGCCACATCGAGTCTCATGTGTTTCTCTTGGCAGAATCTAGCAAATGCTCCTTCAGCGAAGTTTGTGCCATTATCTGTGATGATACTATGTGGGTATCCATATCTCAATATAATATCCTTGAGGAATTTCACCGCTGTGGGCCCATCACACTTCTATCCATTTCGTGAACTTATCCACCATGACCAGGATATGAGTCATTCCGCTGCGAGCCGGCTTAAATGGACCTACCATATCCAAACACCATACCGAAAATGGCCAAGTGATTGGTATTGTTTTTAACTCGGATGAAGGCAGGTGTATCTTGCTGGCATATCTCTGGCAACCATTACATTTTGTTACCAATTCCTTTGCTTCCTTCAGCGCAGTTGGCCAATAAAATCCATGCCTAAATGCTTTGGCCACTAGGGCTCTGAACGAGGCGTGATGCCCACATTCTCCTTGATGTATATCCAGGAGGATGTCCTGCCTTCTGCCGAGTCAACGCATCGTTGCAGTACATTCGTGACACTTCTCTTATAAAGCTCAGTGTTTATGATTGTGTAGGCTTTTGCTCTTCTCACTATCTGCCTGGCCATAACCTCATCATTCGGCAAGATCTCTCCTTTGAGGAATGAGAATATGGGTTGTGCCCATGTTGGTGCGACATTTTCTGGGAAAATTATGTCATCAATTTACATGATTTCCACCGACATAATAGCTGTGGGATTTTCCCGATCCAACCGTTGGTCAGCCAAATTAATCCCCGAGTAACTCGGATCATGCTCTATGTCAATGTCCATTGGGACACACCCTTCTGTCTGTTCGGCCGAGATATGAATAGACTCGGACTCTGGCGAAGGTGTTATTGACGTTTTTCTCAGGTGTTCTAGAGCTATACCAGGGGGAATTGACTGTCTGGTCGATCCTAACTTTGATGGTGTGTCCGCAGCATCATTTTCTGCCCGAGGTACGTGATGGAACTCACACCCATCAAAATAGCCGCTGATTGTTTGCACATGAAACCTATACAGGGCCATATTCACATCTAGCGCATCCCAATTCCCCGACACTTGTTGTACTACGAGGTCTGAATCCCCGTAACACAAAATCCGACGTATTCCGATCTCTTTTGCCATTTTCAGGCCATGAACGAGGGCTTCATATTCAGTTGCATTGTTTGATGCTGCGAAGTGTATTTGCAACACATATTTCAGCTGATCTTTTTTGGTGAAGTTAGCGCTATCCCTGCTCCTAGTCCATTTCTTAACTTGGACCCATCAAAGTGCATTGTCCAATAGTTCAGATCTGGCAATGGAGGCTCATATTGTACTTCGGCTCAGTCTATGAAGAATTCAGCTACTGCCTGAGATTTAATTGCATCTCGCCTATCGAACTGCGGAGCATAAGGTGATAACTCAATTGCCCATTTTGCTATTCGGCCACTCGCATCTTTGTTGCTCAGTATCTTGGCTATGGGCGCCTCATAGATCACCTTTATTGGGTGTTCTTCGAAATACTGTTTGAGTTTCTTGGCCGACATGTACACTTCGTAAGCCATTTTCTAGTAGTGTGGGTAGTTCTGCTTGGAGGCCGATAATACCTCACTTAGGTAATATACCGGCCTTTGTACCGACTTACCATCTTCTTCTTGTTCCACAACAATTATCGCACTTACGACTCTATTCGTGGCTGCCACATAGAGTAGCATAGGCTCTTTTGACAATGGAGAAGCCAGAATTGGTGCCGTAACCAACATTTGTTTTAATACATGAAAGGCACTGTTGGCCTGAGGTGTCCAGGTGAACTTGTTGGATTTTTCATCAATTGATACAAAGGTAATGCTTTTTCACCTAGCCGACTCACGAACCGACTCAAGGAGGCAAGACACCCAGTAAACTTTTGTACATCATTTGGGCATTTTGGCAGTTCCATTCTTTCAACTGCTCTGATCTTAGTCTGATTCGCCTCTATACCTCGGCTAGATATGAGGAAACCGAGTAATTTTCCGGTCGGCACACCAAAGGTACATTTTTCTGGGTTAAGCTTCATTCGGAACCTTCTCAGGTTCGCAAATGTCTGCTGAATATCTTCTAGGAGCGTGTTGCTCTCTTTGGTTTTTATAACCACATCATCAACATATACTTGTACATTCTTCTCAATTTGGTCATGCAAACATTTTTGCATGCATCTCTAGTATGTGGCTCCTTCATTACGCAAGCCGAATGGCATGGTGCGATAACAATAAGCCCCATATGGGGTGATAAATGCAGTCTTTATTTGATCATTCGGGTTTAACGGTATCTGGTGAAAACCAGAATACGCGTCTACAAATGATAACAGCTCATAGCCTGCGGTCGAATCAATGACTTGGTCTATCCTAGGTAAAGGAAAAGGATCTTTGGGACACGCCTTATTAAGGTTCGTGTAATCGATGCACATTCGCCTTACGATGGCTACATTTGGGTCATCCTTTTTCTTTTCTACCAACACCGGATTTGATAGCCAATCCGGATGAAGCACTTCCACGATAAACCTGGCTACAAGGAGCCGAGCTATCTCATCCCCTATTATTTTTCTCCTGTCTTCGGCGAAGCGGCGGAGAGGTTGCTTCACCGGCCTTTCTCCTGGCCTTACATGCAAAGAGTGCTGAGCCAACTCCCTCAGTACACCTTCCAGGTCCTGTGTTGACCACGCAAAGATATCTCGATTCTCACGGAGGAAGTTGGTGAGATCGCTTTCCTATTTGTCATCTAGGCCAGCACCAATTATGATGGTGCGCTCTAGGAATTGATCATCAATCTGGATCTTTTTTGTCTCCTTAGTCGGCTAGAAAGATACACTTCCATGCGGATTGGCTAGTGCCGACATATTAAGCTGTTCTAACTGAGCCAGAGCTGCTACCTCTTGAATTCTTCTTTTCTCCCTTGCAATTACCAATGACTCGGCCAGATTTGACCCAGCTGAAGCACATTCCATTGATTTCCTATAATCTCTAGCCACTGTTATTACTCCCTGAGGTCCTGGCATCTTCATTTTCAAGTAATTGATGTGGCAGCTGCTCATAAATTTAGCCAATGCTAGCCGTCCGAGTAAGGCATGATAGCAACTTTCCAAATTCACCACTTCGAACTCCAGATTCTCCGCTCTACAATTCTCTCTTATGCCGAATAATACGTCTACTCGGACTTTCCCTATGGGTTCGCACGAGAGCCCCGGAACTATCCCATGGAATGTGGTCCTTGTTGGCTGCAACATATTCGGAGTTATTCCGAGCTTGTGCATTTACATGATGTTGATGATACTCCCATTATCTATGAGCACCTTTGAGAACTTCACATTGATGCTCGGCCCGACAAATGTCGGGTCCAGTACTAAGGCATATGATCCTGGATTCAACATTATCTTTGGATGATCCCTTATGCTCCAGGTTATCTCTTGATCGGACCACTGCACATATCTCGGTACTGCCGGCATAACTGCATTCACCTCCATATGCCGGCGTTGTACGCTTTGTTTGTCTTGTTGTTCTATTGTGAACACACATTAGGATTGATGATGTTCCCTGTAGTCATTGTGTCCATTGTTTCTGAAGTTTCCCCTTTCATCTTGGTTCTGATTTGTCACCTGGTGCACTACATCCCTCTGATCCGAGTTTTCATACCTCAGAGGAGGCGGTGGTAACATTAGCTGCTGCGCATTTCCCCAGTTAACTGTGACTGCTGCTGGTGATGCGTTAGATTTGGTGGTGCTTGCATGGCCATCGGATTTCCCATTGCACTTTTCATCCATGCGCATTGACGAGTTGTGTGATTGGCTGGCTTAGCGGGGTTTGGCGTGTGGAATTTACACGGCTGATCTAACATGGATTCAAACATGTACTTCAGCCTCTCTTGCCATTGTTTCTTCTGTTCGGGTGTCCACTGCTTCTTCCCCTTGTTCCTCGGCGTCCACTGCTGAGGACCATTCTTTTGCCGTTGACTGTTCCCATGACTCGGCTGATCCTGCACAATCGCTGCCACTTGATTAGAGTTGTATCTGTAATCTGGTCTCTCTTCCCTTCTTCGTCCTCTGTAATCGTTGCGCCGTGATGATCCGGCACCATCCCGAGATAATGATCGTGTTTCTCGTGATGTTCTGCCGACATTAGCTCTGGTTGAGTCGGATCACCCAAGACGTATGAATCAGCTACTCTAATTGTTTCTGCCAATGTGGTTGGCATATCGCTCTGCAGTCTCTGCCACAATACACTTCCATATCTGCACCACTGAGCGAACCAGGCAATTGCTTGAGATTCAATAACCCCCTCGCATGAGTTCCTGAGGTTACACCACCGAGTCAGGAATTCTCTATCCGTTTCATTTGGCTTCTGTTTGCACATAGCGAGCTGTTGTGGCCTGTTTGGCCTCTTATATGTGCTGGTGAAATTACTGACAAACATTTCCTCAAAATCTAACCAACAGTTGATACTTCCTGTTGGCAAACTATTCAGCCAGACTCTGGCCGGTCCTTCCAACATCTGTGGCACGTATCTTACAGCCCATCTTAAGTTTCCTCCTGCTATTTTTACGGCCGTGGCATAATCAATTAGCCAATCTTGCGGCTTCGTGTTCCATTGTATGTTTTCGTGCCCCTCGCTAGCTGAAAGTTCGGCACGGGCGGTTCGCCCATAATCCGAGGTCCGAAACACGCCGGGTCGGGCGGACCCTGCTCTTCCAACAGTTCGGACCGGTACAGCCTGTCCAGTTTTAATCTTGCGTCAGTCGATGGCAAGTTTCTATAGATAGCTCTCTCTTGTATCCCACAATGCCTTTGCCCACAATGCTCTGCATACTCCATCTCTGAGTAACCATCATTGTATATGTCATTTGCCTGGTTATGTGGAGTTGGTCTTGCTTCTCGTTCTTGCCGAGGTTCATGCCTCGGCTGATGATCCTGCGGAGGGTTCCTCCTTCCCTCCGCGGGGTTATGGTTCTCATGGTTTCCCCTTCCGAGGTTTCCGTGTTCTCTGTTTGCACGGCCGGGGTTTCTATCCCCGCTATTACCTCGGCTTCCATTGCCTCTATTCTCATTGATCTTCCCGGCTATCGCCGGGTCATACAGAACAATCTGCGTGTTTCTCTTTCCCGAAGTTACTGCTTTGTCTTTCCGCGCATTATTTCCGGGTGAGGATGCCGCTGCCGCAGATAATGCGGGGGCAGCTCCTGCCGAATGAACCATGCGGGAAGCTCCTGGTTTTGCCAGGTTAGCCCTAAGCATTTCCTCATTCCGCTGGTTCGCAATGCGTACCAGCTCATTCACTCTTTCTTGCTGCTTTTGCTGGGCTTCCCCGCTTAATCCCTCCAATTCCAGGGCCGCTGCATTTTCCGCCCCAAGGTTCTTTGCGAGGGTACTATACCTCGGCAAACCTGGATTGACCGAATCATCTGGTCGAGCTTCATGATCTTTGTTAATATCATTCACGAGGTTCTTTCCTCTCAACCTCAGATCATCTACTCGGTCTGTGGCCGTGTCTAGCTTGTTTGCTCTAGCATATTCTCGCAATGTCCTGTTAAAGGACTCCTGCAAAGCCGACACCTTTTTTGCCTCCTCTAACACTTTTAGTCTAGTTTCTTCTAACTTTTCCTGCGCGTTTGCCGGATCAACTATCGGCGCTACAGGGGTAGTCAAGTTATCTATCATTTCCTGGAGGATATTCTCCGGCCTCTCTAGCGGTGGCCACCTTACCCTTGCCGCTTTTGGAGTTACCTCCTGCTCCTCGGCAACCCTGATCACCTGTGGATCTGCAACGGCTAGCCTTGGAGCTGCTTGCTTCGTCATTACCTGCCCTCCTACCTCCGGGTACTTGCTTGCTCCTGCGCCTGCTCCCGCCGCTGGTGCTGGCGCCGTCATCATCACCTCGACGCTGCATGCGGGGCGAACACCACGCTGACCGCTGGCAGCGCTGAGGGGAGGATCTCCTGCATGGATGACTCGGCTCGGTATACGCAGGAGGTGTCTATGCCGACGTAGATCTTGTGCGTACCCAGGTTGATGAAGACGCCATTGCGCGAGGGCGTTCTGCTCCTGAAACTGCCAGCGTTGTCGCTGACGTAGTCCCAGATATCAAATCTCTGTACTAGGCCAAAAACAACCCGCTCGCCGATGTGGATGAAGTTTCCCATCCGGATCATGACTCTAGCTAGCACCGCTACTGGCCCCACGGTGGGCGCCAACTGTCGTGGTGGTGGCACGGCAGATGCCATGGGTAGGCTAAAGTATGGGGCCAATGGATGCTAGTGGGATCTGGGGAGGGAAGATGTAGTGATTTCTACACACAACTGACTAGAACATAGATCTTTATTTCTCCTCTATCGTGTTACAAGTGCTCCTAGAGCTGTATCAATGAGAGGAGGATGAAAGATACAATGTATGCCCTAAGCCGTCAAATGAATCGATCCCCTCTCCAGGAGCTCGTGCCCTTCCTTATAAAGGGGTCCCTTGGTTCCTCCTAGGGCTGACGTGGCAAGCATATTCTTGTAATATGCTTGTCCCAAAGTGGTAACTCGGCGGACTCCTTTCCGTGTCCCCCTTCTATCGGCGACAAAGACCCAGAGGCCCTCACATGTGTGCCTCGGGATTCCTCACTGTCACCTCCGTGACGCTTGTCTGCCCCTCTGCAGCTCTGCTCTTTGTCCTTAGTGCTTGGCTCTATGTAGATTCCTCCTAGCCCGCAACTAGGGTTTGACTCTGGGATCCTTCTCCTTCTCCTGCAAGTATCCCGTTACTCGGCCTCATCTCGCATAACTCGGCTCGGCCTTCACCTGCATACGAACCGATCAATCCTATTTGGCCGACTTAATTCACACGTCGGCCGAGTAAGGTGTTAATCACTCGATTCTTGCCATGCTATGGCTCATTCGGCCGATTCTTACATGACTCGGCCGACTTAGCTTATAATTCGGCCTATGGTAAGAAAGGCTCATTCTTTCTTTCCGCTATCTTGACCCTACCTGGGGTCATCCCCCCAACACTCATATGTGCCCCTCGACTTCTCCATTTCTTAGTATGGCACCATCAACTTCGAAGAGGGCACCATAGTCCTCGGACACAAGGGCGTGGACTATGTGATGAGGGGTCACCAGCCCACTTCCTGGCCGCCCTCGTTAGAGGAGGATTCCGAGAGTGTGGGGATGGAGGTGTTCTCCATGTCGTCTCCACAGTCTTCGGGTGTGGTCTGCTACTCCCTCGCACCAAACACCACGGACCTCTGTGTCTTTGATCCGGCCATAGTCACCATCAGATCGTCTTCATCATCATCACCCGTGACTTCACCGATAATGCCGCCATCGACTCATGTCTATGTGTCATCCATGCCATGGAGCATACGGTGCACCATCGGTCTGATGGACCAATCATGTGCCCCTTTATGCCAAGCATGTCCCCGAGCATGCGCCTACCACTTATCGAGCTACGACTTTTGTTGCATCGCCCCTTCGGGCTTCAGCGCCGCCGCCTTGGTCCTTGCCTAATGGCTGCCAACACGCCTAACAAGCGTGTACGTGCTAGTGGCCTCTAGACGCTACATCATCTCGCGCCATCGGGTCGTAGCATCGCTCCACGCAGTCTACATCATTGTCCTAGTGCACCGATGCCCCAAGCTATCTCCGTGCCACATCCCATAGTGTGAGTCGCCTACGTCTGCGCATGGTCTTTGTCATGCCGGATTCTTCTTCGCCCACTGATGACTCCAAAATTTGAGCATTTTTACTTATTGTTTTTGCATTAGTAGCATAGGGTTTTCAGTATTTTACCGCGTTCGCGCGCACCTTTCTATCCTCGTTTCAACATGATCCCAATTTACTAAGTCTGTAATGAATATATCAATCGAGACTATCATATTACACAGTATTATGGGTTTTTTAAGTGATAAAGTCATTTTATTGATTTACCTTCGCACCTGGAAGAATTTCCCATGCCCAGGAAACTCCAGCCAGCGTAACGACCAGTGGTACGGGCGGATCCCGCCCCTACAGCGCGCTCATATGACCCGGCATCGGGACCGCCTCGTCAAATACTTCCTCCTCACGAAAACATATCGCAGATCTGACATTCACAGAAACCTCCAGCCAAGAAAAACCACACCAGAACGGGATGTGAAGAAGGAACTTATAGAAGGTCAAATCCTTGCTTCTACATGGATCATTGGAGGATAACGCATCATCCCTACATCATCATCTCTACCCCCATCTTCTATTAATTAGATCTTGTTGTAATTCCAGATTCAATTGTGGTTTGCACTAGATTGGTTCCATTACCTTTATCCATACATTTGATTATGATGATATTGTTGATTACTTCCATGTGTGAATAGTTCCCTTCGTTCTTGGGGAGATGGAGAAACCCTAGCATTATTATGAAATGAAATAAAGATGATATATTACTTGTGTAGAGGATTCATTGATCTATGATTTTTGTTTGATCTCTCCCTTTAGATGGTATGTCTAATCGGCCACATATCATTTGCCTTCGGGTCTAAAGTAAGAGGGTGAAACCCTTTGGATGTGTTTGGATGTTTGTGCTGGTTGCTACTGTGACTATAAGCACCGCTATCACCCAACATGGTCGAAGGGGGAAAAGGGAGATTAACTAAGCTAATTACGATATCCACGGGGAAACCCTTAATTATGGTGGTCTACATGGTGATTGCTTTTAGGAGTCGCAGTGGTTATTTAGAGATGACCTCATTCTTGGCTCAACAAAGTGACTGCCTACGGGCCTTGGTGAACATCTTATTATGAAGCTCTCTCCAGACATTTCATGAAACCAGAAATAGTCATCCTAATTATGATTAATTACAACATGCTAGAGGTGTATCCTACATCCTCGGGAACGTCTTAGACCTATTGAGTTTGACCTCCATTCTAAAACACTCTTTTTACTTGCTTTGTTTTTACTCATTTTATTTACTTTCTTGCACTTAAACTAAAAACCTTACAGACACCCGTTTACTTGAAATCAAAGACAGCTTATAAGTATACTTTGGTATATAGTGACGAGGGGCATAAAGACTGATACGTCCAATTTGCATCACCATTCTATATCATAATTTGCCTCTATTCATTGATATGTGTCTTATTATGAGGTGTTACTTATGTCTTTTCCTCTGTTTTTGCATGTTGGATGATTCTTGGAGGATGGACTGGAGGAGTCGAGTTTCTGATGTAAAACGAGGTGTTTTGATGCAATTTCGCGAAGATCAGAAAAATACCAGGAAAATATTGGAAAATTATATTTTCCTAGAAGATGAAGGAAGCCAGAAGGGGAGGCGTAACTGGGCCACAGGGGGCCCACACCCCTCCTAGGCGCGGGCCCACCTTGCCCTGTGCCTAGGGTAGGTGTGGCCCACCTGGCCGGCTCCCAACTCCGCCCTCTCGCCTATACCTTCCTCTCGGAACCCTAATACTAGGAGAGTGGCCAAAAAATATTTCCACCACCTCTGCGAGGCGGAAAACACCGAGAGAGAAAGAGCTCTCCGGCAGACAGATTTCTGCTGGGGAAATTCCTTCCCGGAGAGGGGAGATCGTTGCCATCAACACCGTCATCAAGCTAGGATTCATCGGGATCATCATCATCATCCAAACCATCATCTCCACCATAACCATCATCACCACTCCATCCCGATGTAACAATTGTGTTGGATCTTGCATTAGTTCTTAGGGGAAACTTTCCTGGTGTTAATTACTACTGTAGTTGATGCTTGTGAGTGGAACCATTGGATTATTGTTTATGTTCAGATTATTATCCATAACCATATCATCTTTCATCTTGATCCATATGATGTCTCGTGAGTAGTTCGTTTAGTTCTTGTGGACATGGGAGAAGTCATGTTGTTAGTAGTGGATTTGTGTTGAGTTATTATTCAATGGTTTAGTATTTAAGTTGTGGTGCTATTCTTCTAGTGGTGTCATGTGAACGCCGACTACATGATACTTCACCATTTATGGGCCTAGGGTAATACATTGTGTATTTGGCTACTAATTGTGGGGTTGCCGTAGTGACAGAAACCTGAACCCCCATTAGGACACCATTGCATAAGGGAGCGTAGGATCTCAGAGTTTAAGGCCGTGGTTAGGTTTATATCTTAATTACTTTCATGTAGTTGCGGATGCCTGCAGGGTGTTTAATCACAAGTATGTATTAGTCCAAGTAAGGTCGGTACATTATCATAGGTTCACCCACACAACACTTACAACACCAAAGAAGGGTACTCAGCTATTTGAAGCAAAAGCACTTGATAGAATTCCCATGTGTCCTCGAGAACGTTTGGTCTTTATAAGTATTTCCACCGGCTTGTCCTTTGCTAAAAAAGGACTAGGACACTTGCTACAGTTGTTCGTTGTATTTATTACTTGCACTTTGTTTCTTTGCTTTATCAGAAAACCCCTAAAAATCTGTTTGCTAAGTATTTATAGAGATTTCCTTCTCCATACCACTATTCAACACCTTCTGCTCCTCGTTGGGATCGACACTCCTATTTATCAAAAGTACTACGATACACCCCCCTATACTTGTGGGTCATCAAGACTATTTTCTGGCGTCGTTGCCGGGGAGTGAAGCGTTGTTGAAGAGTGGAACTGGTAAAGGAAACTTCTACTATGAGTATTTCTTTTTGTTTCTGTTTGTTACTTTCTTTACAATATGGATAACCCACTTGGTTTTCTGTTTGGGAAAACTACTACCACTGTTAGGGTAGTAGATGAACCACCACCTGTTGAGATAGATCCTTTTAAGATACCTACAAGTATTGTTGATCGTGTTATGGATAATTATTATTTTGGGGATGGAACTGTCCATCCTGGTGATCATTTGCTTTTTATCCATGAATTATGCGGGTTGTTTAAGTGTGCAGGTATCACAACTGAACAGGTGAAGAAGAAGTTACTCTCTATATCCTTGATAGGGAGAGCTGAAGAATGGTATAATCTGCTGAAGAATGGACAATCCATGGAATGGGAGGAAATGGCTTCTCTCTTTTATTCTAAATTCTATCCTCCCAGTGAAATTCATCAGGATAGAAATCTGATATATTAACTTTTGGCCTCGTGATGGAGAGAGGACAACTCAAGCTTGGGGGAGATTGAAGTTACTAATGCTTAAATGTCCTATTCATGAACTCCCTAACAATATTATTATCAATAACTTTTATGCTAGGCTTTCTCTTCATGATAAAGATTTGCTTGATGCTTCTTGTGATGGATCATTCACACGTATGAAGGAAGAAGCTAAATGGGATCTCCTAGACTGTATTCAAGAAAACACTGAAGCTTGGGAGAATGACAAAGGAAGAAAGTCAAGTATAAACTATGATTATGAATGCATTAAATCTTTTATGGGAACTGATGACTTCTGTGATATTAGCAATGAGTTTGGTCTAGATTCCCAAAGTATTTCCAATTGTTTTAAGGCCTTTGGCTCTTACATAGAAATTCCCAAAAAGAAGTGGAATAAGTACCATGCACCTTATAAAGATGTTGTTAGTCATGTTCCTGTTAGAAGCACCAAAGTTTGTACTACTAATCATATTGTGCGTGAACCTTATGTTGAGAAAATACCTTTCCCAACTAAGGTAAAGGATTAATCTATGATGATTAGTGTGAATAACAAAGGTGCTAAGAAAACTGTGGAACCTGATGAGCAAATTAATATTGAGCCTGTGGTAGCTATTGTGAAAGACCCTGTCACTAGAAATATAGAGGATGAGCACATTGTCTTCTGTGAAGACGCTTCTAATATTATCTATCATCCTAGTAAAGCTAGAAAAGCTAGTGTCCCTATGATTTCTATTAAAATTGGTGATCATTGCTACTATGGTTTATATGATATTGGTGCTAGTTCTAGTGCTATTCCTTATGAGCTTTACAGGGAAATTATGCATGAAATTGGTCTTTGTGAGCTTGAGGACATTGATGTGGTTATTCACCTTGCTAATAAGGAAACCATTTGCCATATTGGTATTGTAAGAGATGTGGAGTTCCTCTGCGGTAAGATTAAGTATCCTGCTGATTTTCTAGTGCTTAATTCAGCAGCTAGCAAAACTTGTCCTATTATTTTTGGTAGACCTTTCTTGAACACTTGTGGAGCTATTATAGATTGTAAGAAGGAGAAAGTTTTAACTAAGTTTGATGGAGATTCTTATGAGTTTAACTTTTCCAAATTTGCTAAAGCTCCTTGTGAAAATAGCTTGCCTAATGAAGATTTTAGGATGGAACAACTTGCTTCTATTGATCCAGTTTATGACATTGGGCCTCTTTTTGATGACTGTAAGTGTGCTCATTCTGATGATAGAGTTATTTCCTATGACAGTTATATTGTCAACTTTATTCAAAGTGCTACTGAAAGTTATTATGTGTAACATCCCTAAAATCATGTTTTCAAAGATTTCATATCATGCATGCATGCATATGATTTAGGGATCAAATTCAAACTCTTCAAACTCTTTTTGGAAAGAAAACAGAACTTGGGAGCTATGATTTTATGTGATCAAGCATTTATCAAATACCACTCTCAAATGGAGATTATTTGTTTCAAAACCAAACCTTGTTGCTCTCAAAATGTTTTGCTTGATTGCTAGTGCTCAAACCAAAGATTACAAAACAAATATGGATTTAAAACCATTTTCAAAATTTGTTCAAATCAAGTGTTATGTCACTATTTATTTTGTTTGAACAAAAGGACCAATGTAATAAAGTGATACCCCATGTTTTTATACCCAGAGATATGAGTATTACACTCTACAAAACATCCAGAACAAACTGAATTCAAATGGCATTTGAATTTGTTTGAAAATGGATTTAGAAAATTAAAACAGAAATGGAAAAAGAATAGAGAAAAGGAAAAAGGCCGGTGCCAGGCTTTTGGCCCAACAGTGAAACCAGCCCACTAAGCCCACCCGGGGTTTTCCCCTCTCTCTCTCTCTCAATCGCAGCCATAATGGCTAAGTCACTGACCGCCTGGGCCCATTTCCTCTTTCTTTCTCTCGCTGACAGCCGCGGCCCACATGGCAGTCGTCGTCTCCACCCCTGGCGACCAGTTCATCCCTAAAATCTCGCCGGGCGTTTCCTGTTTGATTGCGGCTTCAATTCCCGTTCAATGCCTGAGTAAATCGCGCCCGTGCCCTTGCTACTTAAACCCCCTCTGCCCCTCTCCATTTTCCCCCAAACCCCAAGCACAGAGTGCCCCCAGGCTGCGAGAATTCCTCGCCGCAACCCCGCTGCTCCGATGAGTTCGCCGACGAATTCCGGTGAGCACCACACTCCCCTCTGCCTATGGTTCA
The DNA here is from genome assembly GCA_916181665.1 of Avena sativa. NCBI lineage: Eukaryota > Viridiplantae > Streptophyta > Magnoliopsida > Poales > Poaceae > Avena > Avena sativa. The sequence goes on along the minus strand of OV702284.1, from coordinate 258,740,825 downwards.
TGCTGGCTTGTTCTACGTCTCCGTGCGCACCTACTGATGCTTTCCGTTTGCTCGCGCATGGTCTGTAGCCTCGGCAACGTCAACGACTGAGCTCCGCTGCCCTCTGCTCGAACTCCGGCGACCTTTTCCCGTAAGTCCCAGCCTCCCCTCTTCCTCTGTTTGATACGCGTGAGATCCCCAGTGTCCTGCGCATCTAACGACACCTTTCTCTCGTCTTAGCGCGGCCCAGAGCGTCGCCAATGTCGACGAACAGAAGCCACCGTCGCCAAGGACTACTCCGACGAGCAATCCGCGACAACTCCGAGCGCCCCTTCGCCAACCGAGCATACGTCGAGCTTATCCTCGTCACGGCGATTCTGGTGCGCATCCTCCCACCTCCCCGGGCGACCTAGTTTGCCGGCTCCGCCACTGACAGAGCGCGCCGCCGCCAGTCGCCGCCGCTAGCGCCGCCAGTCTTTGGTAGTTTGATCGATCACCGTAGGATTTAGATCTAACGCATACGATAGATCATAAGCAAAGCGGTATGTTTTAATCAGAGCCGCACGTTTTTAGTTAGATCCAATGGCTCGCAGACGCGATCCAGCGCGAAGCGGTACCAGCCAGTAAGAAAGCGCCGTGTGGCATGTTCTTCGTTTTAAAATTCTAATTGAAATCTATTAGATGTTTAAACTTGTTTAATTCATAACTTTTGATTCCCACGTCCAAATTTGACAAATTTTATATCAATGGAATCAGGAGAGAAAGCCCTTTCCATAAATGCAATGTGTTTAATGTTTTGTTTCTGTTAAAATGATTATTTTCACAGAAACATGTGTAGGCCTATTTTGTATATAACAATTATTTGGGAAATGTTTTAATGATCAAATAAAGGTTGTTTGGCAAGTTTTGAACTTGTTTATGAATCAGTACTGTGCACTTGTCTTGTTGAGTATAGAAAATCATCACATATCATATTGCATGCATCCATATATTTTTGCTTGTATTTATTTTGGTATGTGATTTGGTGCTATCATTTTATGTGTAGATTTTGGTGCAAATAGTGATTGTGATTGTGAGGACTCTAGCTACTCTCCAAACTACCAAGGCAAGTGGTGCTTCATGATTTATTCCTATGTTTTCAAATATGCATTAGAAATTCTTGCATGGATATTTTTGATCTATATGCTATGCTTGGGAAATCCTAGTAGTTGTAGAATTGCTAGAATTATTTCTAAGTCTTATCAATGCCATGCTTAGCCTAGCTAGTAGCAACCAAGGGTGGTTATATTCATGCTATGAATAAATATTTCTAAGTCTTTGGACTATGTGTTTGCTTAATAAAACAACTAAGTGAATGAAACACCTGGGTGGAATGGAAGGAATGGTTTATGTTGAGTGGTTATACAAGGCCCATTTCTATGGTTTACCTTGTGTATCTCACTTGTGGAAAGCCACCCAGGAACAAAGGGATTTGAGAGGCCAAATGTTAAGAAGCTTCTAGTGCAGCCACTTGGCAATATGGGCTCTGCCTGGATTATATAGGTTGCAATAACTTAGCCATTTGGACAGTTGGTGGTAGTGGGATGATAGGTTGGAGCACGTCCATTTGGTCTAAGGGAAGGCTTCTGAAAGGTCCTGTCTTGGTGAAAATCAAGTCTTGTGGGGCAAGTGCATAACCTCTACAGATGGAAGAATCTAAGTACTTAGCCACGTCCCTGGTATTGGACAACTTGAGAATCAAGACATGGAAGCTATCAAGAATCTCCTCATCCAAATTTCTAAGTAAAAACTTGTGGTTGAACAAGGGTGAAGGACCCCAATGTCTATTGGTGGTTCCTTGGGAAAAGTTTTTAACAAAGAAAAACTTAGTGTTTTCAACTGATAGGCAAAACCTATTTTGAGCAAAGCAAGCCTAAGCTACACTTAGCCAAAATGCATATAGTATTTAGTCCACCAATATTCTACTAAGGTATCACTTGCCAATACTATTCCAATGTATTGACCCACTGTGGCTGTAACTTGTGATGTTGCAGGATATTCTCATGATGATTAGGAGTCATGAGTCTACACTCAACATGCTTGACTGTGGCACATGAAGATGAAGACTTATTTATCTTATTATATATTTGAACTCTTGTATTAGCCATGGAGTTGTAAAGACTATGTTTGTCTCTGGAATGATATGTAATAATGACCTTTGTTTCTATGTACTTCATCTTAAACTGTGGATGCTAGCATTGATCCAGGGACTAGCATTGCAATCACAGGGATCCTTTCCTTTACAAAGGAGGGATCTTACAGATGGTATCAGAGCACTGTGTTGCCTGTAGGATTATGACCCTAGGATTGGAAACCACTAAGGAAAAAAATTCAACAACTTCCACACTTGTCTTTTCTTCTCATAAACTTTTCTAATCTTCTTTATCATCTCTATTTGTAGATGAACTCCATCAACGAAGCCGTGAAGAAGGGACCACTCATGACCATGACTTTGGAATGTGAGACAGAGTTCCCCAAGGCTCTCAAGGACCTCATGGTTGCCATGGGAATACATGGTGCAGCTGTGTACAAAGGTTTTCCTGTGATGGATGAAGGAGTTGAGTACTGGTGGGTGCAACTTCACTTGTATAAAAACAAGGAAGACAACCACAAGGACTCAGGATTCTGCATGGTCACCAACACAATGATGCACACCACATTCTTTGATTCAGCAAGGATGCAGCTTGGAGGGCCATCAAAGAACTTGGTGATAAAATCAAGTGCAGAATGCTTAACACTCAGAATGATCTTAAGGAAGAAAAGAAACATACCCAAGAGTTAGAGGCTACCAACCAAAGCTTAAGGAAGGACATCATAGACTTAGCAATGGAGTCTTGTGATCTAGACAAACAGATTGCCTCTAAGGATGCCTTGTTAGCCAACTTGGCAAGTGAGATGGGATTGTAAGCGTACTTTGTTAGTTGGACCACCACACTTATCATTTTATTTTCCAAAATGCTGTCTAAAATAAGTTGAACCTTGGATGCACGTAATGGATTTTATGTATGCTATGACTTGTGTGTTTGTCAATGTTATGCTTGTGATGCTTTGTCTTGTAAAATTATTCATTGTGTTGACTCTAACTTTTTCTATCTTATAAATAGATGCCTAATGTTACTATCAGCATGGCTGTAGAGTTCAAGGGAACTCGTTTGGGCCCTTGTATTATTGAGCTCACTAGTTTGCTCAATCTCCCTCTTCCTACCATCATGGTGCTTCCCCTCACCAAGTTTGAGAGGAAAGACCTATGGGGCTTCAAGGTTAATCAGCCCGGATGCCAGACTGAGCCTACCACGGAGGCAATCATCTTTAAGCTCATGCATGATGACAAGGAGAGATGCCTAGAGGTAGTCATGCAGGACTTGATTGGACGTCTGTTAGGGAGACACTCTCGACAGGTTAGAGGTACTCACTTCCATGCCTTCGGTAGACGTGATGAGGATGGTGACGCCATTGACTTCGAGGATACTTCGAGGGAGACAGCAGAGCCGATTCGTCTATACCTCCAGGACTTAGAGGTTCTTCTTAGGCACGTGGACACTGATAGGACCAACGTTATGCTCAGCAATGACGAACTCCAGGTGCAGCTTTGTGAGAAGGACAAGCTCTTCGCGGAGCAAGATGAGATAGTCAAGGAGATGGAGGCCAAGTTTGAGAGTCAAGACAGAAAGTTCAAGAGTCAAGAGAAGCGAGTCCAATATAGGAACAAGAGGATTCGAGACATGACTGCAGAACTGGAGACCAAGGACTTCGAGCTTGAGCATCAGCAGACTATGATTGAGAGACTTCGTTCACAGAAGAGGGCTCTCAAGGACAAAGTAGAGACCTTGACCACCAATGTCGAGGAATACAAGACCGCTATGGAGAATGCAGGTCTTACATTTGTTGAGGAGGAGGTCGATGCCGATGAGTAGTGACTACTCATTTACCTTTATTTATCATGTCTTTGATTATTGAGTCGCAATGACCATCCAACATGTGGATGGCTTGCTATTGGTGTGTTTACTTTGCAAACTTGTTATCTATGTTGTTGAACTTTTTATGATGCATGTTTGGTGATTGTTTATGTGATGTATTGTGCATGTTAGCATCTATGGGTACCTCATTCTTATCTCTATTGAACAAACCACAGATGCCTCCCCGACTGTAACATCCCTAAAATCATGTTTCAAACTCATGCATATCATTCATGCATCCATGATCATATGAGTTTCATTTCAAACAGATCATTTCAAAACAGAAGCATATTTGCTTATTATTTCATGTAAGTTTGCTCTAGCCTTAGTGCTATCTCCCAATGAGAAGAGTACTTGTTTTGATTTAGTAAGGTTTGAAATTCAAATTTAGGCACCATCAAAAGTTTGAACAAAGTTTCAAAACAAATTAAGCAAATAAAACCAATATTATGCCTATTGTATATATATCACATAAAGGCTTGGTTTTATTTTTATTTTCATTTGATCAAAGTGTTTTGATTGAACAGTAGTGTTTGACACACATTTGAGTGCAAGGTTTGCAGCATAAAAACCTAGAGAAGATTTGAATTCAAAATCATTAGATTTGGGTTTGAAAATCATTTCAGAAAATCAAAACAGAAAAAGAAAAGGAGAAAAGAAATGGAAAAAGGCTAGCGCCACCTATCTGGCCCAACTACGAATCCATCCCAGTTAGCCCACCCGGGTTCTCCCTCTCTCTCTCACTCGCAGACGAACCCACTGAGTGACTGACGCCAGGACCCCACCCCCTCTCTGGTTAACTCGCTAACGAGTGGACCCTGCGACCACGTCGTCATCGTCGTCAATCACGCGTGGCCGCGACGCTCGCTCCGCCGTTACCTCGCCGCAGTCACTGCGGGCTTAATTGCCCTTGATTCCGCGCTTAATTGCCGCTCCCCTCCCGCCTACATACCCCCCTCTGCACCGCGGCCATTTCCCCTCACCTAGCGCCACCTCTCCGCCACCAGGCTGCCCACAATTGCCCTTGCGCCGCCGCAGACAGAACAGCTCCGGCGACGAATCTCGGTGAGTACAGACCACCCCTCTACCTCTAGTTCAAACCACCGTGACCAACATGACTTTGCGCGTTCGCTAATGCCCTCCGTTTGCTTTCTCATGACCCAGAGCGACGTCTTCGTTCTCACCCGCGAGCACCTGAGCCACCGCTCGACTCCGACGTGCGATTCAGGTAAAATGAGACCGCCCCTTGCCTTCCCTTTGGTACCGTCTTGATCGCCAGGTCCTTGCGCATCTCCTAAACCATCTGGCTTGTGCTAGGTCGATGCCAAACCTCGGCAACATCTTCGACAGCAAGCAACAGACACCGCCCGCAACTCCGACGAGCTCCAGCGACCATCTCCGTACGCCCCTTGCCAAACCACCGCCACCTTGAGCATCAGCAGCACACGACGAGTCTGGTAAGCCCCTTTTCCCTCTCCCACGCGACCTAGAACGCCGGTAGCATCTCTGATAGAGGCGCCGCCGCCTGTCGCCGCCGCCAGCGCCGCCACTGGATGGTCAAAGTGCTGAGCGCCGTTAGATCTAGATCCTGCGGATACGATAGAACGTGAGCGAAGCGGTAAGATTGGATCTGAGCCGCGCGATTAAGTTAGATCCAGCGGCTCAGAAGCGTGATGCAACGCGAAACGGTCCGGGCCAATCAGAATAAGACGCGTGGCCAGGAATTAGATTTAAAAACAGAATTTGAATCTATTAGATGTTTGAATTTGTTTTGGCTATAACTTTTGATCCCCACGTTAGAATTTGACAAATTTTATATCAATGGAATCAAGAGAACAAGCCCTTTCCAAATATGCAATGTGTTTAATGTTTTGCTTCTGTTAAAATGGTTTTATTTGAAGAAACTTGTGTAGGGCTAATTTGAGTATATGAATTGTTTAAGAAATGTTTTAGGCTTTAAATAAATGTTGTTTGGCAAGTTTTTAACTTGTTTATAAACCAGTCCTGTACACTTGCTTTGTTGAGTTTTAAAAATCATCACATACCATATTGCATGAATTCATATATTTTGTTTGTATATGTTTTGTATGTGATTTGTGGCTATGATTCTTTGTGTAGATTTTGGTGCTAGTGATTGTGATTGTGATTGTGAGGAGTGTAGCTACTCTCCAAACTACCAAGGAAAGTGGTGCTTCATGAATATTTTTATCCCTATGTTTTCTACTAAGCATTAGAAATATTTTTCTAGACTTGCATGCTATATTTTTTGCTTATATGCCATGTTGGGAAATCCTAGTAGTTGTAGAATTGCTAGGAAATTTCTAAGTTAAGATGCTTATCTATGCCATGCTTAGCCTAGCTAGTAGCAACCAAGGGTTGGTGAAATATACATGCTATGATGAAAATATTTCTAAGTCTTTGGACTTGTGTTTTTCTTAATAAAACAACTAAGTAAATGAAACACCTGGGTGGAATGGAAGGAATGGTTTATGTTGAGTGGTTACACAAGGACCATTTCTATGGTTTACCTTGTGTATCTCACTTGTGGAAAGCCACCCAGGAACAAAGAGATTTTAGAAGCCAAGTGTTAGGAAGCTTCTAGTGCAGCCACTTGGCAATATGGGCTCTGCCTGGATCACATAGGTTGCTAGAACTTAGCCATTTGGACAGTTGGTGGTAGTGGGATGATAGGTTGGAACGCGTCCATTTGGTCTAAGGGAAGGCTTATGAAAGGTCCTGTCTTGGTGAAAATCAAGTCTGGTGGGGAAAGTGCACAACCTCTGCAGATGGAAGAATCTAAGTACTTAGCCATGTCCCTGGAAAAGGACAACTTGAGCATCAAGACATGGAAGCTATCAAGAATCTCCTCATCCCAATTTCTAAGTAAAAACTTGTGGGTGAACAAGGGTGAAGGACCTCAATGTCTATTGGTGGTTCCTTGGGAAAAGTTTTGAAAAAGAAAAACTTAGTGATTTCAACTAATAGGCAAAACCTATTTTGAGCAAAGCAAGCCAAGCTACACTTAGCCAAATTGCATATAGTATCTAGTCCACCTAAATTATAATAAGGTATCACTTGCCAATACTATTCCAATGTATTGACCCACTGTGGCTGTAACTTGTGATGTTGCAGGTTACTCTGATGAGGATTAGGAGTCATGAGTCTACACTCAACATGTTTGACTGTGGCACATGAAGATGAATACTTTTATTTATTTACTTATTCCAACTCTTGTACTAGGCCTGTGGCCTTGGAGTTGTAAAGACTATGTTTGTCTCTGGAATGACTGTAATAATGACCTTTGTTTCTGTGTACTTCATCTTAAACTGTGGATGCTAGCATTGATCCAGGGACTAGCATTGCAATCACAGGGATCCTTTTCCTTTAAAAAGGAGGGATCTTACAGATGATATCAGAGCACTGTGTTGCCTATAGGATTATGACCCTAGGATTGGAAACCACTAAGGAAAATTTTCAACAACTTCTACACTTGTCTATTCTTCTCGTAAACTTTTCTAATCTTCTTTCTCATCTCTATTTGTAGATGAACTCCATCAACGAAGCCGTGAGGAAAGGACCACTCATGACAATGACTTTGGAGTGTGAGAAAGAATTCCCCAAGGCTCTCAAGGACCTCATGGTTGCAATGGAAATACATGGTGCAGCTGTGTACAAAGGTTTTACTGTGATGGATGAAGGAGTTGAGTACTGGTGGGTGCAACTTCACTTGTATAAAAACAAGGAAGACAACCACAAGGAATCAGGATTCTGCATGTTCACCAATTCAGTGATGCACCCTACATTCTTTGACTCAGCAAAGGATGCCGCTTGGAAGACCATCAAAGAACTTGGTGAAAGAGTCAAGTACAGAATGTTCAACATCCAATATAGCCTAAAAGAAGAGAAGAAACATACCCAAGAGTTGGAGGCTACCAACCAAACCTTAAGAGGAGACATTATAGACTTAGTGATGGAGTCATGTGCTCAAGATAGAGTGATTGCTTCTAGAAATATTGTGTTAGCCAACATATCTAGTGAGATAGGATTGTAAGCGTACTTCGTTAGTTGGACCACCACTTATCACCTTATTTTCCAAATGTTGCATTAAAATAAGTTGAACCTTGGTTGATGTAATGGATCCATGTATGCCATGACTTGTGTGTTTTGATTTCCAAGGATATGTATGTGGTGCTTTGCCTTGTGTTTTATCTTAAATTGTGTTGTTCTAACTTTTTCTATCTTCTAAATAGATGCCTAATGTTACCATCAGCACTGTTGAGGAGTTCCAGGGAACTCGCTTTGGTCCTCGTATTGTTGAGCTTACTACTTTGCTCAATCTCCCTCTTCCTACCATCATGGTGCTTCCCCTCACCAAGTTTGAGAGGAAAGACCTCTGGGGTTTCAAGGTCAATCAGCCCGGACGCTAGACTGAGCCTACCACGGAGGCCATCATCTTCAAGCCCATGCACGATGACAAGGAGAGAGGCCTTGAGGTAGTCATGCATGATCTGATAGGACGTCTGCTAGGGAGACACTCACGACAGGTTAGAGGTACTCACTTTCACGTCTTCGGTAGACATGATGAGGATGGAGAGTCCATCGACTTCGAGGACACTTCGAGGAGACAGCGGAGCCGATTCGCCTATACCTCCAGGACTTAGAGGCTCTCATTAGGCACGTGGACTCTGATAGGACCAACGTCATGCTCAACAATGACGAACTCCAGGTGCAGCTTCGCGAGAAGGACAAGCTCTTCGCGGAGCAAGATGAGATAGTCAAGGAGATGGAGGCAAAGTTCGAGAGACAGGAAAGAAAGTTAAAGAGTCAGGAGAAGCGAGTCCAGGATAGGAACAAGAGGATTTGGGACATGACTGAAGAACTGCAGGCCAAGGACTTCGAGCTCGAGCATCAGCAGACGGTGATTGAGAGGCTTCGTTCTCAGAAGAGGGCTCTCAAAGCCAAAATAGAGACCTTGACCGCCAACATCGAGGAATACAAGACCGCAATGGAGAATGCAGGTCTTACCTTTGTTGAGGAGGAGGTTGATGCTGAGGAGTAGATTTGACTACTCATTTATCATTTATTTATCATACTTTATTTGTGTCACAATGACCATCCAACATGTGGATGGCTTGTTATTTGTGTGTTTACTTTGCGAACTTGTCATTTTTATTGTTGAACTATTATTGCTATGATGCATGTTTTGTGATTGTTTATGTGATGTATTGTGCATCAAAGCATCTATGGGTATCTCATTCTTATCTCTATTGAACAAACCATAGATGCCTCCCCGTCGTGCCAATCCCAACCCCAACAACAACAACATCACTCCAGAAATGCAACAAATGATGACAGCTCAGACTCAGCTGATGCAAATGATGACGACGTTCATCCAGAACCAAAACAACAACAACAACAATAACAATAACAACAATAACAACAACAATAACAACAACCCACCGGGTTTTGACATGCTTACCAGGTTCTTGAGATTGAGGCCAGCAAAGTTCTCAGGAACAACTGATCCCATGGTGGCCAATGATTGGCTACGCTCTGTGAACAAGGACTTGGTAACTGTGGGCTGTACTGATGCAGAAAAAGTCAGATTTGCAGCACATTTGTTGGAAGGACCAGCCGCCACTTGGTGGGATAACTTCCAGACCACCACTCCCATCGAAGATGTGACATGGGCAATCTTTGAGGATGGCTTTCGTACTGCTCATATCTCATCCGGAGTGATGAGTCTGAAAAAGAAAGAGTTTCATAACCTGAAGCAGCGCCACCGCAGCATGGCTGAATATATTGAGGAGTTCAACAATCTGGCGCGTTACACACCGGATGAAGTTGACACTGATGCTAAGAGGAAATAAAAGTTCCTCGAAGGGTTGAATGATGAGCTGAACCTGCAGTTGGCTGTGGCATATGTTCCCACATACCAGTCTCTTTGTGATAAGACTGCTATTTTGGAGAACAAAATGAAGCAAGTAGAGAGCAGGAAGAGAAAACACTCGGACAAGCACAGCTCGGGATCGTCTCACAAACGTTCCCATTACAATGCCAGTGGAAGCTCAGGATCCCACAAGCATGGGAAATTCAACAAGCACCACAACCACAACCGTCATGACAACAAGCATCACCGTAGTCATGACAATGACAAGTACAAGAACCACAAGGGTGGATATAAGAGCCACCACAGTGGTAGTGGAAGTGGCAGTGGAAGCCAGCCTGTCAAGAAGGACATTAGTCAGGTTGAATGCTTCAAGTGCAAGAAGATGGGGCATTATGCAAATGAATGCCCAGAAAAGAAAGTTGAAGGACCCAACAAGCCCAACCCTTTTCAGAAAGGACAAGTGAACCACATCAATGTGGAGGAAATTTATGAGGAGCCTGATGCTGTTGCTGGTAAGTTCAAACTCAATTCTGTTCCAACATTTGTTCTCTTTGATACTGGTGCATCTCATTCATTCATATCAAGAGCATTTGTTGAAAGAAATGGGTTTCCAACTGAAAACATTGGGTGTCCAATAAAAGTAAGTTCTCCAGGTGGAGATATGATAGTAAGTCTTGGATGCCGGGATCTAGTAATAGAATTTGGAAAGCATAAGTTTCCAGTGAGTCTGATAATCCTAGATTCCCAAGGACTGGATGTAATTTTGGGAATGGATTGGATGACCAAGTATGAAGGAGTTTTAGATTGTGCTAATCATACTGTTGCACTCACAACCCCGGAAAAGAAACGGATTAGATTCAATTCTAACTTTGAATCAAAAGGGAGTAAGCTAAATTCTCTTAAGGGGGTTAGCATAGACAGTGTGCCTATTGTGACTGAGTATCCAGATGTGTTTCCGGAAGAATTTGTCACACCCAAGATTTTCCAAATCTTGTAATATGAAAATAAATGAATAAAATAAAACTTTGTTTGATTTTCAAGGCCAGAAGAAACTTTTTGAATTTAAATGGAACTTCAAATCAATTTGGATCAAATAAAATCCTAAAGGGATTCATAAAGTTAAACATTTATTAAAGGAAATTAAAATGTTTTGGAATTACTATTTTGGAATCTTTTTAATAAAAGATTTGGTTTTCAAAAGAAAAGGTGGATTTATAAATAAAGATTATATAAAGCCAAAATAAACCTTGGCCAAGCTTTGGAATTAAAACATTTTATTTTAAATAAGATTAGCAAAGGTTTATTTAAATAAATTAATAAGGATTTAATATCCAACTTTATTTAATAGAAGGTTTTACCAATTTAATTGAAACATCAAAACTTATTAAAATTATTTAAAATAAGTTTTCTAAATATTTGATATTCACAAATAAAACCTACTAGAGAGTTTTGGCTTTATTTTAGATTTCAAAATAAATATCTCAATAAAGCAAATCCTATTTGATTTAATAATGAAAGTCTATTTTATTTAATTATTAATGGACCCAAAAATAAAAGGTTATTTTGTTTTAAACAAGTTTTCCAAATATTCTTATTTCCAAATAAACTACTGATTGGTTTTGAAAGTATTTGGAGTTCAAATGAAGATTTTATTAAATAAACCAAACCCTATTTTATTAATAAACCATGGACCATTTTACTTAATTAATAAATGGAACCTAAAAAGGTTTAAAACATTATTTTTATTTTGGATTTTGGTTCATGTTACTGAACAGAACTAATTTCAATATTACAAAGTTTGGGTGTTGTTTGAATTGATTTGAACCTTGTTTGATTGTTTTGAAATTTAAAACAGGAAATGGAAAGTAGAAAAAGGAAAAAGATTCAGAAACAGAAAAAAAATAAGAAAAGGGTCGACCCAACCCAGCAGCCCAACAGGCCTAGTAACCAGCCCAGCTCCCCTCCCCGAAGCGTTTCTTTCCACTCGGAACCGCACCCACACAGAGGCTGATCGGTGGACCCAACTTCATTTCCTTTCTTTCACTTCCAAGCGGACCCCACCCTCTCCTGTTCATCGTCCTCCCCGCAGCGACCCGTTCCTCCTCGTTCTGCCGTTGATTCTCCGGCTTAATTCGACTTAATGCCGCGTTTATTCCTCGCGGTGATCAAGCACCTTTAAACGCCAGCACGTCCTCTCTCGTTTCCCTCTGACCCCTCCCTCAAGCACGCCCCCAGGCCGAGGAATTTTGCCCTGCACTCTCTCTACTCCGACGAGCTTTCTTCCCAAAATCCGGCCAGCACACACCACCCCGAGCCTCCCTGAGCATGCTGACAACTTCCCCACAACCAGACGCATCTCCTAGCACCCTCCTCTCAACCGCGGGCGCCCCATAGCGTCGGCTACATCAAGCTTTCGAACGCCGCCGCGTCTGCCACCTCTCCGACGACGCCCACAGGTTGTACCAGACCGCCCCTCTCCCCCTTATTCACACACGCGTCATCCCCTCGACCATACGCATCTAACCGTGCCCTTTGTTTGCCTCCGCGTGATCTGCAATGTCGCCTTCGACCACAGACAGAGCCGTCCGACGTTGCTCTCTACTCCGGCGAGCAATCGCAGCTGCCCCCTAGCGCCCCTCGACGGACAAGTACCACGTTGAGCATCAGCGAGCGTCAGCGATTCCGGTGAGCATCTCCCCACCCTCCTTTGCTTCCTGTACCGCCGGCGCCGTCATCGACTGGCCGCTCCGCCGCTAGCCACCATCGTCGCGCCGCCAGCTTTTGGCAAAGCACTGAGAGCCGTTCGATCTAGTTTGAACGAGCAGGATTAGATCACTTAGTCGCGAAGAGGTACGTTCTCTGGACCGCGCGATTTGACTTGATCCAACGCACCACGATGCCGATCCGGCCGAACCGGTATCAGCCAGTGAGATAGCGACGCGTGGCCAGTGTTTGAGTGAAAACAGATTTTTGAATCAGATTTATTTGCAAACTTCAAACCTTTGTAACTTTCAAACCACACGTCCAAAAATTACAAATTTTATATCAATGGATTCAGAGAGAAAGCCCTAGCCAACCATGCCCTTGGTTTAGTAAATAGTATCTGTTAACTTGCTTGTTTTTGCAGAATCAAATGTGTGCTTGTTTAGAGTATAAAAATTGTTTAAAAATGATTTTTGGATTAAACCCTTTGCAAAATGGTTTTTTGTGACCTTACTGACCCTAGGAACCAACCCATGGTTTTGAAAATGGATTTGGAAAAGATTAGGATGGAATATTAGATTTGGTCCATTTCTAGCCAAGTGAAAATAATGGAATTGCTATGGAAAAGATTTTGGAACAAAAACTTTGGGAAAATATTGAGATTCAAAGCTACTGACCCCAAAACACCAAGTACTAAGAGTTAGAAACTTTTGGTGAAGATTTAAAGGTTTTAGACTTGATAAAACTAAGTTTCCACCACATAAAATGATGAATGGATTTAAAAATGGTTTTGGACAAAACCCTCTTGCTAATGACTTTGCCACTTTGGTAAATGACCAATTTGGATCTTACAAAGTTTAGAAACCCAATAGAGGCCCTGTTTGCAAAATAAAACTATCTTGTGCATGCTCCCATGCATGACTTAGATCCCATTGTTTTGTGTGTGTTAAATTGTTTGATTGATTTATTGGTTTGGAATGCTAGTTGATTTTGTGTCTACTTGATTGACTTGTAGTGAAGTTATAAAGTGTGAGACTAGCAAGATCAAGGAGTGAACCACCATTCCCTACCAAAAAGGCAAGTGATGCTTCATACTTTCTATCCCATTACTTTCACTATGCATTAGTGATTTTGCTAAGTAAACTTGCATGGATTTTGCTAAGTATAGACCTTGCTATAGTAAAACTTAGTAGATGAATCCTTAGTAGGATTTTCCTAAGTTAAGATTCCTATTACTATCAATCTTAGCCTAGCTAATAGAAAACATGGGTGGAAAATATATTCACACTATGGAAAAATCTCTAAGTCCGAGGACTTATGTTTTTGTTTAATAAAACAACTAAGTTAATGAATCCCCTGGGTGGAATGGGCTTGCTTGGTGGTTTTTGGTTGAGTGGTTCACAAGGCCCATGTTTATGGTTGACCTTGTGTATCTCACTTGTGGTATGCCACCCAGGAACAAAGGGATTTGAGATGTCAAATGTTGAGAAGCTTCAAGTGCAACCACTTGGAAATATGGGCTCTGCCATGATCATATAGGTTGCAAGAACTTAGCCATATGGACAGTGGGTGGTAGTGTTTGATAGGTTGGAGCGCGTCCATTTTGGTCTAAGGGAAGGCTTCTGAAAGATCTTGTCTTGGGAAACCAAGTCTTGTGGGGAAAGTGCACCACCTCTGCAGAGTGTAAAATCTAAGTACTTAGCCATGTCCCTGGTAAAGGACAATTTGAGCATCAAGACATGGAAGCAATCAAGAATCTCATCATTCAAATTTCTAAGTTAAAACTTGTGGATTGAACAAGGGTTGTTTGAAATATTCAATCTTTGATTGGTAGATGCCTTGGAAAGGATCTTCAATCTTTGATTGAGAAAAATGATTTTGTCAAGCAAAAACTTAGTATTTTCAAAATGATAAGAAAAATCTATTTTGAGCAATGCAAGCCTCAACTCCACTTAGCCAAATGCATATAGATGATAGACTCCACTATACTATTATAGTATCACTTGCCAATACAATTCAAATGTATTGACCCTTTGTGGCTGTAACTTGTATGTTGCAGGTTTGATTGTTTTTAGTGAAGATTGATTGAATAGGATTACAAAGTCTACAACCGACATCTGCCTGTGGCACTTTGAAGATGAAGGACCCATACCTATAGTTATTCCGCTGCAATGTAATGTAATAGCCAAATGAGCTATGTTTGATGTAATAAACTTATGTTATTCCTGGTTATAAAGTTATATTATGACCTTTGTTTCTTGATATTACATCTTAACTGTGGATGCTAGCTATTGATCCAGGGACTAGCATTGTAAAACACAGGAGGAATCTACCTTATTAGGTTGAGACCCCTACAGAATTGCCGGGAATGCCACCAGATAGAGATGTGGAGTTTCTTATTGATTTGCTACCAGGATCTGGACCAATAGCAAAAAGACCGTACAAGATGTCAGTTGATGAGTTGAAAGAACTCAACAAGCAGCTTGGAGAACAGTTACAGAAAGGTTTTATCCAACCAAGTTCCTCATCTTGGGGAGCACCAGTTTTGTTTGTGGAAAAGAAAGATAGGAGTCAAAGGTTATGCATAGATTACCGTTCACTCAATGTGGTGACTATCAAGAACAAATACCCTTTGCCAAGAATCAATGACTTGTTTGATCAGTTAGAAGGAGCTTGTGTGTTCTCAAAGATCGATCTCCGGTCAGGTTATTTTCAGCTCAAGATAAGGGAACAAGACATACCTAAGACAGCTTTCACCACAAGGTATGGATTGTATGAGTATACCGTAATGCCATTTGGTTTGACCAATGCACCAGCGTACTTCATGAATATGATGAACAAGGTGTTCATGGAATTCCTTGATAAGTTTGTTGTCATTTTCATCGATGACATTCTGATCTACTCCAAGAGCAAGGAAGAGCATGAAGGACATTTACGTTTGATACTTGAGAAGCTTAGAGAGCATAAGCTGTATGCCAAATTCAGCAAGTGTGAATTTTGGTTAGATGAAGTTGGTTTTCTTGGACACGTGGTGTCAGGAGATGGTGTAGCAGTTGATCCTGCTAAAGTTTCAGCTGTAACTGAATGGGAATCTCCTAAGTCAGTGAAAGAGGTTCGTAGATTCCTTGGCTTGGCAGGATACTACAGAAGATTTATTGAGAATTTCTCCAAGGTAGCTAAACCTATGACATAATTGCTAAAGAAAGACAAGAAGTTTGCTTGGTCTGAAGGTTGTGAACTCAGCTTTCAAGAATTTAAGAAGAGACTAGTGACAGCACTAGTGACAACACCAGTCTTAAGAAAGACAAGAAGTTTGCTTGGTCTGAAGGTTGTGAACTCAGCTTTCAAGTATATTGTGATGCATCTAATCATGGGTTAGGTGCGGTACTTATGCAAGAAGGGAAAGTTGTGGCTTATGCCTCGAGACAACTCAAAACTCATGAGGTAAACTATCCTACTCATGATTTAGAATTTGCCTCTATTGTCCATGCACTCAAAACATGGAGACATTATCTTTTGGGAAAGCGATGTGAAGTGTTCACAGATCACAAGAGTTTGAAGTATATCTTCACCCAGAAGGAAATTAACATGAGACAAAGAAGATGGCTAGAACTCATCAAAGACTATGACTTGAGTTTGCAATACCACCCAAATGTTGTAGCGGATGCTCTAAGCCGTAAGGTTTTTGTGAATGGCCTTACTAAGGGAGAATTGCCAGATGATCTGTGTGCCCAATTTAGAGATCTCAGATTAGAGATTGTGCCTGAGGGACATCTTATGTCTTTGGATGTTCAACCCACTTTGTTGGAAAAGATCAAAGAAGCCCAAAAGGCAGATATGGAAATCGAAGAGATTAAGGAAAAAATTGGCAAGGGAAAAGCCAAAGGATTCCATGATGACGAACATGGTACTTTATGGCATGGAAAACGTATCTGTGTTCCACAAGATCCGGAGCTTCGGAAACTGATATTACAAGAAGCACATAACTCACCATATTCTATTCATCCGGGTAACACCAAAATGTACATGGATATGAAGGAAAGATTTTGGTGGAATAATCTCAAGAAGGACATCACCGAACATATTGCTTTGTGTGATGTATGTAGTAGAGTGAAAGCAGAACATCAGAAACCAGCAGGATTGTTACAACTGTTGGAGATATGCCCTAGAGGCAATAATAAATATAGTTATTATTATATCTTTGTGTTTATGATAAATGTTTATATTCATGCTATAATAGTATTAACAAGGAAACATTAATACTTGTGTGAATTGTAAACTTAAATTGAAGTCCCTAGTATAGCCTCTATACTTCACTAGCTTGTTGGTTGATTAAATGATTGTGGTTTCCATATCATGAACATTGAGATGTTATCAACAACAAGATCATATCGTTAGGAGAATGATATGGTGGACATACTCCTATTGATAAGCGTAGCATAAAGATCAAGTCATTTAAATAGTTCAATTGCTATATGCTTTCTGATACATAGTAACCTAATTCCTTCGACCATGAGATCATGCATATCACCTTTACCGGATGGATGCTTTGATAACATCAAACACCACACCGTAACTGGGTGGCTATAAAGGTGGCATTAAGTGTTCGGAAAGTATTGGTTGAAACACATGGATCAAGAGTGGGATTTGTCCATCCACATGACGGATAGATATACTCTGGGCCCTCTCGGTGGAATGTCATCCAATTAGCTTGCAAGCATGTGACTTGGTCACAAGGGATCACATATCACGGGAACGAGAAAAGAGTACTTATCAGTAACGAGGTTGAACTAGGTATGCAGAGATACCGACGATCATAACCTCGGATAAGTAACATATCGTGAGACAAAGGGAAATTGGTATCGTATGTAAGTGGTTCATTCGATCGCAAAGTAATCGTAGAAATATGTGGGAGCCATATGAATTTCCAGATTCCTCTATTGGTTATTGTTCGGAGAAGTGTCTCGATCATGTCCGCATAATTCACGAACCGTAGGGAGACACACTTAAGGATTCGACGTTGTTTGAGTAGTTAAGGTATTATGAGAAAGAGACCGAATGTTGTTCGGAGTCTCGGATGGGATCCGGGATATCACGAGGTGATCCGGAATGGTCCGGAGAATAAGATTCATATAAGGAAAGTCTCGTTTCAGAGTTCGGGAATGATTCCGGTGTTTTCATCGGGAATGTTCTAGAAGGTTCCGGATTGTCCGGCACTCCGGGGGGGGAGGGTACATGAGTGTGTCATTGAATGATTGCATCATGTACTAAGTGTTCTTGCTGTTCCAAAAACATGAAAGTCAAATTGCCAGTTTGAAAGTCAAACGGCTAAAACAGGAAACTGTGGGAAACAGGAAACTGTGGGAAACAAGCAAGAGGAGTTGGAACCAACTTGGAGGAGGAGTCCCACTCCTCCAAGCCGGTGCCCAGCCCAAGGCCGACTTGGGGAGGGACTCCCCTCCCCTGGCCGCGCCTCCCCACCCATAAAAGGAGGGGCAGGGCTCCCCTCCTAGAACACACAAGTTCCTATCTTCTAGTTAGTTTAGAGCCGTTTTGGTTTAGAGCTTCTAATTGCTTTAGCCAGCGGTTTAGAGCCTTCTAGTTGGTTTAGAGCCTTCTAATTGGTGTGTCTAATTACTAGACCACTAATAGCCTCTCTCATAAGCTCCACTATACTCGCACCGGCTTAAGGCGAAGCCCTGCGGGATTTCCCCTCTACTTCCCGTACCACGCCGTTGTGCTGCCGGAATCGCGAGGAGAGTGCTACAACCTCCGCTGCCTGCTGGAACAAGGGAGAGGAAGGTCTTCGTCGAGTACCGAACGTGTGACCGACTGCGGGAGCGCTGCCGGAACGTGGCGCCGGAAGGATCGTCTACACGATCTTGAGATCGGAAAGAGTACGACTACATCACCCACGAGAATCCGCTCTCGTTAAACGCTTTGGAATCTTCGAGGGTAAGTTATACCATCGACTCGTTGCTACAATCTAGTAGATAGATCTTGGCTTATTTGTTTGTATGCGGTAGAAATTTTTTTTTTCCATGCTACGAAACCCTACAGTGGTATCAGAGCCGTGTCTATATGTAGATCTGTTGCACGAGTAGAACACAATGGTCATTGTGGGCGTTGATGCTTTTATTGTAGATTGCTTTTAGTGTACTTTGCATCTTGCGGTATGTTGGGATGAAGCGGCCCGGGCTAACCTTACATGACATCGTTCATGAGACTTGCTCCACGCTTGACATGCAACTTGTATTGCATAAGTGGCTTTGCGGGTGCCTGTTTCTCCTAGCATAGTTAAGATCCAATTTACAACGGGTAATCAACAATGCTAGTATCAATGTTGTGGTTTTTGTTCGTAAGTTAGAATGACACTTATTGAAAGCCCCAAACCACGTAAAATATGCAAAGAAAGTAGAGGCGTCTAACTTTGTTTTGCAGGGGTGTGCAGTGATGTGATATGGCCATGATTGTGATTATATTTGATGTATGCAATGTTCCTTATTGTAAGTTGGCAACCGGCAGGAGCCATATGGTTGTCTTTAATTTATGTTAAGACCCGCGTGTCTATTCAAAGTAGTTGTAATAGTTGAAGCCGGTGGATGACAACCATGGTGAAGCGTCATTGACCTTGATGCAATGCCGGAGATGATGGAGATCATGTTCGTGTTTGAAGATGGAGATCGGAAGCACAAAGAAGAAAGGCCATATCATATCACATATTATGAATTGCATGTGATGTTAATACTTTATGCATCTTGTATTGCTTAGTAGACGACGGTAGCATTATAAGATGATCCCTCATGCACATGAATTTCAAATCATAAAGTGTTCGCCCTTAGTTAGCACCGTTGCTAAAGCTTGTTGTTTCGAAGCACCACGTGATGATCGGGTGTGTTAGATTCTGCAAGTGTATACAACGTAAGCAAGCCAGATTTGCTTATGCGGTGGCTAAGGTTTGATCTTGACGAGCCTAGCATGTACAGACATGGTCTCAGGAACACGGATTACCGAAAGGTAAAGCATGAATCATATAGTAGATATGATGAACATGATGATTGTTCGCCATTGAAACTATATCAACTCTCGTGATGATCGGTGTTGATGTAGTGGATTTGGTTCGTGTGATCACTAAAACAATGTGAGGGATGTTGTTTTGAGTGGGAGTTCACCTAGTTTAATTTCATTAATTAATTTGAACTCAATTTGTCATAAACTTAGTCTAAACTATTGCAAATATGTTGTAGATCAATGGCAGCCCCTACCATCAATTTTAATGCCTTCCTAGAGAAAGAAAAGTTGAAAAACAATGGAAGCAACTTCACGGATTGGTTCCGCAATTTGAGGATTGTCCTCACAGCTGGTAATTTGACCTATGTGCTGGATGCACCGCTGGGTGACCCACCTGCAGCTGATGCTCCCGATGAAGTAAAGAATGTTTACCTCGCTCGGAAGAATCAGTACTCCATAGTTCAGTGTGCTATCTTGTATGGTTTAGAATCGGAGCTTCAGAAAAGGTTTGAAGAGTCAGACCCATATGATATTGTCGAGGATCTCAAATTGATTTTTGAGACTCATGCGGCAATTGAAAGCTATGAGGCTTCTGAAAAATTCTTTAACTGCAAGATGGAAGAGGGCAGCTCCGTCAGTGAGCATGTGCTTAAGATGTCTGGGCACGCAAACAAACTTCAAAGCTTGGGTATAGTGATTCCTAATGCTTTGGGGGTTTACCGCGTCCTCCAGTCATTGCCACCAAGTTACAGGAACTTTGTGATGAACTACAACATGCAGAACATGAACAAAGAGTTGCCAGAACTATTTGCTATGTTAAAATCTGCAGAAGTGGAGATCAAGAAAGAGCACCAAGTGTTGATGGTCAATAAGACCACCAAATTCAAGAAAGGCAAGTCTAAGCAAAAGGGACACTTCAAGAAGGGTGGTAAGAAAGTTGCCACGCCGACGAAGAAAACCAAGGCTGGACCAAAGCCTGAAACTGAGTGCTTTTACTGCAAAGGAGAAGGTCACTGGAAGCGGAATTGCCCAAAGTACTTGGCGGATTTGAAGAACGGCAACATCAAGAAGAAAGGTATATCTGATATACATGTTATTGATGTGTATCTCACTAGTATTCGTAGTAGTGCCTGGGTATTTGATACTGGTTCGGTTGCTCATATTTGTAACTCGAAACAGGTGCTGCAGAATAAACGGAAGCTAGCGAAGAACGAGGTGACGATGCGCGTGGGAAACGGATCAAAGGTTGATGTGATCGCGGTCGGCACGCTACCTCTTCATCTACCATCGGGATTAGTTTTATACTTAAATAATTGTTATTTAGTGCCTGCGTTAAGCATGAACATTATATCAGGATCTTGTTTATTGCGAGACGGTTACTTGTTTAAGTCAGAGAATAATGGTTGTTCGATTTATATGAGTAATATGTTTTACGCACATGCACCTTTGATAGATGGTCTATTCTTATTGAATCTCGATAGTGGAAATACACATATCAACAATATTAAAGCTAAACGTTTGAAATCAAGCGATAATTCGACCTATATGTGGCACTGTCGTCTTGGTCACATTGGAGTGAAGCGTATGAAGAAACTCCATTCCGATGGACTTCTTGAATCACTTGATTTTGAATCACTTGATAGATGCGAAGCATGTCTGATGGGAAAAATGACTAAGACTCCATTTTCTGGTATGATGGAGCGAGCTACGGACTTATTGGAAATTATACATACCGATGTGTGTGGTCCAATGAGTGTAGCATCGCGCGGTGGTTATCGTTATGTTCTTACCTTCACGGATGATTTGAGTAGATATGGGTATATCTATTTCATGAAACATAAGTCCGAAACTTTCGAGAAGTTTAAGGAGTTTCAAAGTGAGGTAGAGAATCAACGTAACAAGAAGATTAAATTTCTACGTTCTGATCGTGGAGGTGAATATCTAAGTTACGAGTTTGGCGAGCATTTAAAGAAGTGCGGAATACTTTCACAATTGACACCGCCGGGAACACCAGAGCGTAATGGTGTGTCCGAACGTCGTAATCGAACTCTCTTAGATATGGTTCGTTCTATGATGTCACTTACAGATTTACCGCTATCATTTTGGGGTTATGCATTAGAAACAGCCGCATTCACTTTAAATAGGGCACCGTCTAAATCCGTTGAAACGACACCGTATGAATTATGGTTTGAGAAGAAACCTAAATTGTCGTTCCTTAAAGTTTGGGGATGCGAAGCCTATGTAAAGAAGTTACAGCCAGACAAGCTTGAACCCAAAGCGGAAAAATGCGTCTTCATAGGATACCCGAAGGAAACTATTGGGTATACCTTCTATCATAGATCCGAAGGCAAAACATTCGTTGCCAAGAATGGATCCTTTCTAGAGAAGGAATTTCTCTCGAAAGAATTGACTGGAAGGAAAGTAGAACTCGACGAGGTTGTCGAACCTTCTCTCGAAATTGCAAGTAGCGCAGCACCGGAAGAAGTTCCTGTGGTGCCTGCACCAATTAGAGAGGAAGCTAATGATGGTGATCATGAAACTTCGGTTGAAGTTGCTACAGAGCCTCGGAGGTCAACGAGAACTCGTACCACTCCAGATTGGTATGATTCCGTTATGAATGTCATGGTGGTGGACAACACCGATGACCCCGAGACATATGAGGAAGCGATGATGAGCCCAGATTCCAATAAATGGCAAGAAGCCATGAAATCCGAGATTGGATCCATGTACGAAAACCAAGTATGGACTTTGGTGGACTTACCGGATGGCCGGAAGGCTATCGAGAACAAATGGATTTTCAAGAAGAAAACATATGCTGATGGTAATGTTACCGTCTATAAAGCTCGACTTGTCGCAAAAGGGTTTCGACAAATTCAAGGAGTTGACTACGATGAGACTTTCTCACCGGTAGAGAAGCTAAAGTCTGTGAGGATTATGTTAGCAATCGCTGCATATTATGATTATGAGATATGGCAGATGGATGTCAAAACAGCATTCCTCAATGGAGACATTGATGAAGAGTTGTATATGATGCAACCCAAAGGTTTTGTCGATCCTAAAGATGCTAACAAGGTATGCAAGCTTCAACGGTCCATCTATGGATTGAAGCAAGCATCCCGAAGTTGGAATCAACGTTTTGATAAGGTAATCAAAAGTTTTGGTTTTATACAAACTTATGGAGAAGCTTGTATTTACAAGAAAGTGAGTGGGAGCTCTGTAGCATTCTTAATACTGTATGTGGATGACATATTGTTGATTGGGAATGATGTAGACCTTCTTAATAGTGTCAAGGAATATTTGAATAATAGTTTTTCAATGAAGGATCTTGGCGAAGCAGCTTACATATTAGGCATAAAGATTTATAGAGATAGATCGAAACGCCAAATATCATTGTCACAGAGTACATATTTGGACAAAGTTCTAAAGAAGTTTGGAATGGAAGAAAGCAAGAAAGGGTTCTTGCCCATGTTGCCCAATACGACCTTGAGTAAAACTTAAAGTCCGACATCGGCAGAAGATAGAGAAAGGATGAGTAAAACTCCCTATGCCTCAGCCATAGGATCTCTAATGTATGCCATGCTATGCACTAGACCCGACATCGCATATGCTGTTAGTCTAACTAGCAGATATCAAAGTGATCCAGGAGTGGATCATTGGACAGCGGTCAAAAACATCCTTAAGTACTTGAGAAGAACTAAGGATATGGTTCTTTCTTATGGAGGTGATGAACAGCTCGTTGTTAATGGTTACACCGATGCTAGTTGGAACACCGATCCGGATGATTCTAAATCACAATCTGGATACGTATTTATTTTGAATGGTGCAGCAGTTAGCTGGAGGAGTGCAAAGCAAAGCGTTGTGGCGAGATCTTCAACTGAATCGGAATACATGGCTGCTTCGGAGGCTTCACAAGAAGCGATATGGATGAAAGAGTTCATTACAGAGCTGGGTGTGGTTCCTAGTGTGCTGGACCCAATGTCTATCTACTGTGATAACATGGGCGCCATAGCCAATGCGCAAGAACCAAGGTCACACAAGAAGCTGAAGCATATCAAACTGCGTTTTCACGCTATTCGAGAACATATCCAGGATGGGGATATAAAGATTTGCAAAGTACACACAGATCTGAATGTGGCGGATCCGTTGACTAAACCTCTCCCGAGGGCAAAACATGACCAACACCAAACTGCCATGGGTGTTCGGTATATTACCATGTAATCTAGATTAGATGACTCTAGTGCAAGTGGGAGACTGTTGGAGATATGCCCTAGAGGCAATAATAAATATAGTTATTATTATATCTTTGTGTTTATGATAAATGTTTATATTCATGCTATAATAGTATTAACAAGGAAACATTAATACTTGTGTGAATTGTAAACTTAAATTGAAGTCCCTAGTATAGCCTCTATACTTCACTAGCTTGTTGGTTGATTAAATGATTGTGGTTTCCATATCATGAACATTGAGATGTTATCAACAACAAGATCATATCGTTAGGAGAATGATATGGTGGACATACTCCTATTGATAAGCGTAGCATAAAGATCAAGTCATTTAAATAGTTCAATTGCTATATGCTTTCTGATACATAGTAACCTAATTCCTTCGACCATGAGATCATGCATATCACCTTTACCGGATGGATGCTTTGATAACATCAAACACCACACCGTAACTGGGTGGCTATAAAGGTGGCATTAAGTGTTCGGAAAGTATTGGTTGAAACACATGGATCAAGAGTGGGATTTGTCCATCCACATGACGGATAGATATACTCTGGGCCCTCTCGGTGGAATGTCATCCAATTAGCTTGCAAGCATGTGACTTGGTCACAAGGGATCACATATCACGGGAACGAGAAAAGAGTACTTATCAGTAACGAGGTTGAACTAGGTATGCAGAGATACCGACGATCATAACCTCGGATAAGTAACATATCGTGAGACAAAGGGAAATTGGTACGTATGTAAGTGGTTCATTCGATCGCAAAGTAATCGTAGAAATATGTGGGAGCCATATGAATTTCCAGATTCCTCTATTGGTTATTGTTCGGAGAAGTGTCTCGATCATGTCCGCATAATTCACGAACCGTAGGGAGACACACTTAAGGATTCGACGTTGTTTGAGTAGTTATGGTATTATGAGAAAGAGACCGAATGTTGTTCGGAGTCTCGGATGGGATCCGGGATATCACGAGGTGATCCGGAATGGTCCGGAGAATAAGATTCATATAAGGAAAGTCCCGTTTCGGAGTTCAGGAATGATTCCGGTGTTTTCATCGGGAATGTTCTAGAAGGTTCCGGATTGTCCGGCACTCCGGGGGGGGAGGGTACATGAGTGTGTCATTGAATGATTGCATCATGTACTAAGTGTTCTTGCTGTTCCAAAAACATGAAAGTCAAATTGCCAGTTTGAAAGTCAAACGGCTAAAACAGGAAACTGTGGGAAACAGGAAACTGTGGGAAACAAGCAAGAGGAGTTGGAACCAACTTGGAGGAGGAGTCCCACTCCTCCAAGCCGGCGCCCAGCCCAAGGCCGACTTGGGGAGGGACTCCCCTCCCCTGGCCGCGCCTCCCCACCCATAAAAGGAGGGGCAGGGCTCCCCTCCTAGAACACACAAGTTCCTATCTTCTAGTTGGTTTAGAGCCGTTTTGGTTTAGAGCTTCTAATTGCTTTAGCCAGCGGTTTAGAGCCTTCTAGTTGGTTTAGAGCCTTCTAATTGGTGTGTCTAATTACTAGACCACTAATAGCCTCTCTCATAAGCTCCACCATACTCGCACCGGCTTAAGGCGAAGCCCTGCGGGATTTACCCTCTACTTCCGGTACCACGCCGTTGTGCTGCCGGAATCGCGAGGAGAGTGCTACAACCTCTGCTGCCTGCTGGAACAAGGGAGAGGAAGGTCTTCGTCGAGTACCGAACGTGTGACCGACTGCGGGAGCGCTGCCGGAACGTGGCGCCGGAAGGATCATCTACACGATCTTGAGATCAGAAAGAGTACGACTACATCACCCACGAGAATCCGCTCTCGTTAAACGCTTTGGAATCTTCGAGGGTAAGTTATACCATCGACTCGTTGCTACAATCTAGTAGATAGATCTTGGCTTGTTTGTTTGTATGCGATAGAAATTTTTTGTTTTCCATGCTACGAACCCCTACAACAACCACTACCTATTCCTGAATGGAAGTGGGACAAGATTGGTATGGATTTCATCACCGGATTGCCAAGGACCAGGTCAGGATATGATTCTATTTGGGTGGTAGTGGATCGCCTAACTAAAGTGGCTCATTTCATACCCATGAAGACAACTTACACAAGTGCTAAGTTAGCCAAGATCTATATGAGTAGAATTGTATGTCTACATGGAGTACCCAAGAGTATTGTGTCTAACAGGGGAACCCAATTCACTTCTCATTTTTTGAGGCAACTACATGAGTCATTGGGAACGAGGTTGGAATTCAGCACTACATTTCATCCTCAAACCGATGGACAGACAGAAAGGACTAATCAGATTCTTGAAGATATGTTGAGAGCATGTGCTCGAGACTATGGAGCCAGTTGGGATGAAAGTCTGCCGTACGCAGAATTCTCTTACAATAACAGCTATCAAGCCAGTATTGAGATGGCTCCATTTGAGTTTCTCTATGGGAGAAAGTGTACCACCCCATTACTATGGAATGGTGTGGGAGAAAGAAGTTTGTTCGGACCAGAACTAATCAAAGAGGCTGAAGAGAAAGTCAAGATGGTTAAGGACAGGTTGAAGATAAAACAGTCTCGACAAAAGAGCTACGCATATCCTAAGCGTAGAGAAGTCACCTATGAAGTGGGTGATAGAGCTTATCTTAGAGTGTCACCACTTCGTGGAGTGAAGAGGTTTGGAGTCAAAGGGAAGTTGGCCCCAAGGTATGTTGGACCATTCAAGATTCTGAGTCGTAAAGGAGAAGTAGCTTATGAGATTGAATTGCTAGAGTCTTTGTCAGCTGTTCATAATGTGTTTCATGTGAGTCAGCTTAAGAAATGCCATCCAGAAATGGAAGAAACTTCTTTGAAGGATACTATACCTTTGGAAGAGGTTCAGTTGGAGAGTGATCTCACTATGAAGAGAAACCTATCAAGATTCTTGAGACTGCAGAAAGAGTTACACGGACTAAGACTATCAAATTCTGCAAGGTTCAATGGAACCATCATTCCGAAGAAGCAACATGGGAAAGAGAAGATGATCTTCAGAAAGACCACCCTCACCTATTTGCTAGCCAACCCGAATCTCGAGGGCGAGATTCACCTTAAGGGGGTTAGATTTGTAACATCCCTAAAATCATGTTTTCAAAGATTTCATATCATGCATGCATGCATATCATTTAGGGATAAAATTCAAACTCTTCAAACTCTTTTTGGAAAGAAAACAGAACTTGGGAGCTATGATTTTATGTGATCAAGCATTTATCAAATACCACTCTCAAATGGAGATTATTTGTTTCAAAACCAAACCTTGTTGCTCTCAAAATGTTTTGCTTGATTGCTAGTGCTCAAACCAAAGATTACAAAACAAATATGGATTTAAAACCATTTTCAAAATTTGTTCAAATCAAGTGTTATGTCACTACTTATTTTGTTTGAACAAAAGGACCAATGTAATACAATGAGACCCCATGTTTTTATACCCAGAGATATGAGTATTACACTCTACAAAACATCCAGAACAAACTGAATTCAAATGGCATTTGAATTTGTTTGAAAATGGATTCAGAAAATTAAAACAGAAATGGAAAAAGAATAGAGAAAAGGAAAAAGGCCGGCGCCAGGCTTTTGGCCCAACAGTGAAACCAGCCCACTAAGCCCACCCGGGGTTTTCCCCTCTCTCTCTAAATCGCAGCCATAACGGCTAAGTCACTGACCTCCTGGGCCCATTTCCTCTTTCTTTCTCTCGCTGACAGCCGCGACCCACATGGCAGTCGTCGTCTCCACCCCTGGCGACCAGTTCATCCCCAAAATCTCGCCGGGCGTTTCCTGTTTGATTGCGGCTTCAATTGCTGTTCAATGCCTGAGTAAATCGCGCCCGTGCCCTTGCTACTTAAACTCCCTCTGCCCCCTCTCCATTTTCCCCCAAACCCCAAGCACAGAGCGCCCCCAGGCTGCAAGAATTCCTCGCCGCAACCCCGCTGCTCCGACGAGTTCACCGACGAATTCCGGTGAGCACCGCACTCCCCTCTGCCTATGGTTCATGCTGGCTTGTTCTACGTCTCCGTGCGCACCTACTGATGCTTTCCGTTTGCTTGCGCATGGTCTGTAGCCTCGGCAACGTCAACGACTGAGCTCCGCCGCCCTCTGCTCGAACTCCGGCGACCTTTTCCCGTATGTCCCAGCCTCCCCTCTTCCTCTGTTTGATACGTGTGAGATCCCCAGTGTCCTGCGCATCTAACGGCACCTTTCTCTCGTCTTAGCGCGGCCCAGAGCGTCGCCAATGTCGACGAACAGAAGCCACCGTCACCAGGGACTACTCCGACGAGCAATCCGCGACAACTCCGAGCGCCCCTTCGCCAACCGAGTATACGTCGAGCTTCTCCTCGTCACGGCGATTCTGGTGAGCATCCTCCCACCTCCCCGGGCGACCTAGTTCGCCGGCTCCGCCACTGACAGAGCGCGCCCCCGCCAGTCGCCGCCTCTAGCGCCTCCAGTCTTTGGTAGTTTGATCGAGCACCGTAGGATTTATATCTAACGCATACGATAGATCATAAGCGAAGCGGTATGTTTTAATCAGAGCCGCGCGTTTTTAGTTAGATCCAACGGCTTGCAGACGCGATCCTGCGCGAAGCGGTACCAGCCAGTAAGAAAGCGCCGCGTGGCATGTTCTTCATTTTAAAATTCTGATTGAAATCTATTAGATGTTTAAACTTGTTTAATTCATAACTTTTGATTCCCACGTCCAAATTTGACAAATTTTGTATCAGTGGAATCAGGAGAGAAAGCCCTTTCCATATATGCAATGTGTTTAATGTTTTGGTTCTGTTAAAATGATTATTTTCACAGAAACATGTGTAGGCCTATTTTGTATATAACAATTATTTTGGGAAATGTTTTAATGATCAAATAAAGGTTGTTTGGCAAGTTTTGAACTTGTTTATGAATCAGTACTGTGCACTTGTCTTGTTGAGTATAGAAAATCATCACATATCATATTGCATGCATCCATATATTTTTGCTTGTATTTATTTTGGAATGTGATTTGGTGCTATCATTTTATGTGTAGATTTTGGTGCAAATAGTGATTGTGATTGTGAGGATTGTAGCTACTCACCAAACTACCAAGGCAAGTGGTGCTTCATGATTTATTCCTATGTTTTCAAATATGCATTAGAAATTCTTGCATGGATATTTTTGATCTATATGCTATGCTTGGGAAATCCTAGTAGTTGTAGAATTGCTAGAATTATTTCTAAGTCTTATCAATGCCATGCTTAGCCTAGCTAGTATCAACCAAGGGTGGTTATATTCATGCTATGAATACATATTTCTAAGTCTTTGGAATATGTGTTTGCTTAATAAAACAACTAAGTGAATGAAACACCTGGGTGGAATGGAAGGAATGGTTTAAGTTGAGTAGTTATATAAGGCCCATTTCTATGGTTTACCTTGTGTATCTCACTTGTGGAAAGCCACCCAGGAACAAAGGGATTTGAGAGGCCAAATGTTAAGAAGCTTCTAGTGCAGCCACTTGGCAATATGGGCTCTGCCTGGATCATATAGGTTGCAATAACTTAGCCATTTGGACAGTTGGTGGTAGTGGGATGATAGGTTGGAGCGCGTCCATTTGGTCTAAGGGAAGGCTTCTGAAAGGTCCTGTCTTGGTGAAAATCAAGTCTTGTGGGGAAAGTGCACAACCTCTGCAGATGGAAGAATCTAAGTACTTAGCCATGTCCCTGGTATTGGACAACTTGAGCATCAAGACATGGAAGCTATCAAGAATCTCCTCATCCCAATTTCTAAGTAAAAACTTGTGGTTGAACAAGGGTGAAGGACCCCAATGTCTATTGGTGGTTCCTTGGGAAAAGTTTTTGACAAAGAAAAACTTAGTGTTTTCAACTGATAGGCAAAACCTATTTTGAGCAAAGCAAGCCTAAGCTACACTTAGCCAAAATGCATATAGTATTTAGTCCACCAATATTCTACTAAGGTATCACTTGCCAATACTATTCCAATGTATTGACCCACTGTGGCTGTAACTTGTGATGTTGCAGGATATTCTCATGATGATTAGGAGTCATGAGTCTACACTCAACATGCTTGCCTGTGGCACATGAAGATGAAGACTTATTTATCTTATTATATATTTGAACTGTTGTATTAGGCCTGTGGCCATGGAGTTGTAAAGACTATGTTTGTCTCTGGAATGCTATGTAATAATGACCTTTGTTTCTGTGTACTGCATCTTAAACTGTGGATGCTAGCATTGATCCAGGGACTAGCATTGCAATCACAGGGATCCTTTCCTTTACAAAGGAGGGATCTTACATTATGACAGAGGGAAACATGGTTTTATGCATCTCAATAATGTTAAGTTTCCTCGTTTTATGTTGAAAGCTTTGAAGTTGCATCTGTTTTGTCTTCCTATGTTGGTGGCTTTTTGTTTCAACAAATTGTTTTATCATGATACCCCCATGCATAGGAAGTGGGTTAGACTCAAATGTGTTGGTTATTTGCTTCTTGATGCTCTCTTTCACTCCAGATATATATCTCCTTTGTGAGCATCTTTGAACTTTCAAGCCTAACTTAAAGGCGTAAAAGAAAAGTACTTGTTGGGAGATAACCCAAGAGTTTGGTTGAGTCTTGGAAGTTATTACCTCTGTAATAACCTTTTGTTTTGTTTTTTGTGTCAAGTTCAACTACTTTTGAGAAGTGGGGGAGTTGTGAAAAGTGGCTGTCTTGGGACAGATTTTTGTGTTGCATTGTAAAAATTCGTGAAGGAGCTCGGTACGTCGGATAGAGCTGTATTTTTTTAGCTTGTTCTCCAGGTTGTTACCCAACTTTCATTAGTTTTGCACTTTTTGATTTGAGCAACAGAAGTTTTTCGAAAAAATCAATCTTTACCCGCTGCTCTGTTTTGACAGATTTCTGTTATCATTTGCATTTGCCTCTTACAGAAGCCTTTGTTTTGATGGATTTCAGTTGAAGTGTATGCCTAAAGGTTTATTGTTTTTTCTTACACTAATGTTGCCATTGAAGTTTGTGTATTGCCTTGTGAGAAAAAGAATTTCCAGGAGAAGGAGAAAAGGAGTCTGTAGAGTTCGTCTTTGAATAGGTAAAAGTGGTGAAAACAGAAGGTTTGTGAAAGCCTAATATTTTTATATTTTTTATGTTTTTATTACATAAGGAAAGTTACAAGACAGAACAAAGGAGGAAACGGAGGCCGGGGTGGCCAAACCCACCCCAGGCGCGGGCCCCAGCTGGCCGTGCCTGGAGGGGGTGTGAGCACCCCGAGCTCCGTCTTCGCCTTGTTTTCGTACCAGTACCTTCCTTATGCATTGAAAATTGGTAATATATAACCCCCCGGGTTCCCCGAGGTTCTTGTATCAAGTTCTCATCGTGTTTTTGTTTCGATTTGTTTCTGTCAGGCAAATTCTCAGTTTTAGGGCCACGATGTCTTCCTCTGGATCACCCATGGAGGATTCCTCTACGGATGTCATCAACCCATACATGTATGAGTTGAGGATCCATCCCAAGGAGTTTATTCTCAAAGATGGGAAGGTACAAATGAAAGAAGTTTAATGTCCTAAAGGAGAAGGCAGCCTGGAAGACAGAATGGAAGCATTGGAGCAGGAGGTTTTCAGGTACAAGAAGATGGCAGAAAGCGAAGTGGATGTTATTCACAAGATAAGTTCAGAACTCATTGCCAAGCACGAGGAGGAGGTTGCTGAGCTCCGAGAAGAAATCTTCTCGCTCCGTCAGACCACCAACCAATTACAAGCATAGCTCTATGACATACAAAATCAAAAACTATGAGTATGAGGCTAGATTTGATCACATAAGCTCTGCTGCTAGTTTCAGGATTGCGGAAACCAGGACGTCCTTTTTGGATGGGGAACCTTTGCCTTGGAAGTTTTATGATGACAAGATAACACCACCACCGAAGGAGTAATTCGTCATTAGGTTTGGCATCCCCTTGGATTGTTCCAAACTTGGGGGAGTGCGGCGGTATCACCATCATTTTCTTTTTTCTTTTACCTTTTTAGTGGATTCATATCTTTGGTAGAGGAGTTCTCTTATAGGTTGGTTTGCATGTGGAAGTATCTCTCCTTTAGTTGATTATCTATGTATCCCTTGGTGTGAGTGCCTTTATGGAGTATTAATGAGAAGTTTGATCTTTTACTTTTTGCACTTCTTATTTTAGTTTGCAATCTCTATTATATTACTGATCTTGTTGATTAGTATTGGCATCACTTTGGGAGCATCAAGTATATCTAAATTGGTTTTGGCAAACCAAGTTCTGCTCAGTAGCAACACTTTTTGAGGCTTGAAAGAAAAAGAAAAAAAGCTTACAGGTATTTTGTATCATTTATTTTCTTTCTTGATTGGCTCATAAGCTTAGTATTCTTTATTTAAGATCTTCTGTATCTTCACGGAAGATTGCATGTTTGGCTTTATCACTTGTATGTTTACTTGTTTCTTTCAACTCTTTTGCTTGCTACCTAGCCTTGCTAGCCAAAAACCTGTTTTGAGAAGGCATACTTCTCATGCTTCCAATACCTTTGAACCAAAACCTGTGTCATTTGTGTCCACCATATCTACCTATTAGCATTATTGCTATTCCAAGCAAATTCTCAAGCTTCATCTATCTTTCGAATTAAAAAGTATTTTGTTATGTGAAAATTAGTTAGTAAATCTCTCATGAACTTGACGCCACACCTTATTTTATTGCTCCTAATAGACTTGAACCATTGTGTCATCAAAGTTGTATATGCTTACATCTATATGTTGGAATTAGCAGAACCGTGTTGTCACGGGGAACACTTTCAACATGGCATTTGTACGCTGTACACAGTTGATATCATGCTCTTTTGTTTGCGGATGTCGACGGTGTGAAATAAAGAGGGAACTATTAAGTCCATGGAGTGATGTATGTGTGTTAGAGAAACGCTTGGGCCGCTAGCCTAAGCCATGCCTAATCATGGTGGAAACTTGTAGAATCACCATAATGAGCATTCTGTGAAGCATCCTCAATAAAAAGCTATGCACATAGTAAATAAAAAGATCGTTGAGATGCTCATTGTCTGCTTGTGTAACATCCCAAAAATATTGATCATGCTTATCAAATTCTAATCACTAAAATTAGGGTTAACAAAAACTTTGATTAAATAAAAACCATATGAATGCATGTGTGTATGTGATGATTGAATGAATGCATGAATGGATTTGTGTGATTAACCTAAATAGCAAGGAATGGTTTAAAGATGAAAATAACATCATCTAAAACATTTCCAAGCAGAAACAAATCAAGAGAAAATCAAAAACAAAACAAATAAAGCAAATGGTCATTTTTGCCAATCTTGCTCACTAGGTCACTTTGAGTGTTTCTAGTCCAAGATTTCAAACAGAAACTTTTCCATTTTTTTCACCCCTTGCAAGACCAGGTAAAAGTGAATCAAGGCCCACCTTTCAAACTTACAGAAACATTTAGCAACCCCATTCAAATGACAATTGAAAATTGAATCTATAACATATGTGAAGATCACACATTTTCAAAACCTAACCAAACCAGTTTCCCTTGACCAATCCAACTAACCAGAGACTCCCTAGTATGTGCCTAGTAAACCCACCAAGTTTGAATCCAAAATTCAAATTTGAATTTCTTTCGGCCATTTCATCAAACACCTTGTTTGCAGCAAACAACAAACCATCAAACACTATTTAGTAGCAGTAATTTTTGCCAACCTTGTCCCCTTCCTAGATCACTCTACACTCTTAGTAGATGATCAAACTAATCTAACTAGCTTTATCACCACTGTGAGCAAGCATAGCCATCAATGGTGACCATGCCGAGAGCACCATTACCACCCCCATGTCGCCAGCAAGCTAGAGGAAGCACTAGCCTCGCGGACCTTGTCTGTGACACTCTCCACCGTCCACCGCCACCCCATGTCCAAGCCCCGAGCGCAGCCAGCCACTGGACCACCCGCCAAGCTCGCGCTCAGTTCCTGTGCGTGCGAGCCGAGAGCGCGCCAGTGCGCCACACGCGACACCAGCCCACAGACCGTGCGCCGCCCTTGCCGCTTGCATACGTGATCGCCAGCACCCCAGCATCCCGCCAGACAACCCCGTTTGGCGCTGCGAACCACGCATGCCGTGCACCATTAAAATTGCCGTCGGACCTGCCCAGAGCGCCGCGACGTTCCGACCGTTCAGCACCGCCCCACGCCATGTGACCATGCCGTTGAGCTTTGCCAGGGAGCACAGCACCGCCCCCTACCTTTGCCCATGCCATTAGCATGCTGTGCCGACGACACCGACGAGCTCCATCCGCGCCATTTGGTCCCCTTGTCACACTATAAATAGAGGCCCTCCCAGCTCAAACCCTTCACACCATCTCACTCTCCACCTCTCACTGATCACACCCACTCACCCCCGGAGCAAGGCGAGCACCAGGTGGCCGGAATTTCACCGGAGTTTGCCGCTCTAGAGGAGGAGAGGCACTGTCGATTGGAGCCGCCCCAGGAGGAGATGCCTGTACCAGGAGGATCACCGTCGTCGACTTTATCATTCACCCCCATCGCCGACCATCGCCGGAGCCCTGGTGAGCCTCCCATGACCCCTACTAGCCGCGCTAGGGTTCTGCCTTGCTGTGTCCTGTTCAGGCATGGATGATGAACCACAGCCGTAGGATTAGAACTAGATCGCACGGCTTAGATCGCCTCGTACCGCTTTGCCACTCGCTGTCTCACTAACGAGTGGGGTCGCTCACTTAACCAGCCCATGCACGCTGTGTGTAGTGGGCTGGCCCAGTTAACCTCCCGCGCGACCCAGTAATTCAAATCTAGGTTTATTCTTTTAATTTCAAACTCAGTTCTATACCTAGATTCAAAAATCAACCCAGCTCGATTCACTGAACCAAAATGCATGAAACCAATTTTGTTAGAAAGGTTCTGGAGTGCTTAATCCAAGCCCGTTGGATTCAAACCATTTAGAATTGTAGATCACCCATGGTAAAAATATCAAGGCAAAAGCTTTTCTGCATTCAAACATTTTTCAAAATTCAACCATAAAGCTTTTGAGTTGATTCCAACTCTCAAAAATCAGATTTAACCATACCTTTCAAAATATATAAAAATATATAGGGTTACTTGCAGAAATAATGATCAAGTAATAAAAGAATGCCCCATAGGCATTTCTAGTCATTTTTATTTAATTAAAATAAAAAGGTTAAACCTTATTAAATTGTGACACCACTTTAAATCACATTCCCAAGTACTGAAATATGTGGTGATGACATGTGTCAACATGATCCCATGTTTTATTGGAGAATATTAAATCTTTAGTTTTTCAATGAGTAGAAATTACTTCTCTAAAATAAAATAAATAAGGCAAGTGCTTTAATCTTTGTGATAATAGTGTCACATCCCAAGATTTTCCAAATCTTGTAATGTGAAAATAAATGAATAAAATAAAACTTTGTTTGATTTTCAGAGCCAGAAGAAACTTTTTGAATCCAATTGGAAACCTTCAAACCAATTTGAGACAAATAAAACCTAAAGGGATTTAAAAAGATAAACATTTTATAAAAGGAAAAATAAAAACATTTGGAAATACTATTTTGAAACAATTAAATGAAAAGATTGTTTTCAAATGAAATAGAAGTTTTATAAATAAAGATTATTTTATAAAGCCCATTAAAACCTTGGCCAAGCTTTTGAATTAAAACATTTTATTTTAAATAAAATAGCAAAGGTTTAATTAAAAATAATAAAGGATTGTTTAAATAAAATAATAAGGATTTAATATCCAACTTTATTTAATAAAAGGTTTTACCATTTTAATTAAAACATCAAAGCTTATTAAATTATTTTAAGTAAGTTTTCTAAGTATTTTATTTTCTTAATTAAAACCTACTAAAGTGTTTTGACCTTATTTTAGATTCAAAATAAATATCTCAAATAAAATAAATCATATTTGAAATAATAATGAAAGTCTATTATATTTAATTGATAATGGACCCTAAAATAAAATGTTATTTTATTTTAAACAAATCTCCAAGTATTCTTTATTTCCAAATAAAATCTACTGATTGGTTTTGAAAATATTTAGATATCAAAGGAAGATTTTATTAAATAAACCAAACCCTATTTTATTAATAAACCATGGTCCATTTTATATAATTAATAAATGGAACCTAAAAAGATTTAAAATATTATTTTATTTTGAAAGTTGGTTATACTACTAAACAGAACCCAAAAACCCATTACAATAGTTTGAA
This sequence comes from Avena sativa, assembly GCA_916181665.1. NCBI lineage: Eukaryota > Viridiplantae > Streptophyta > Magnoliopsida > Poales > Poaceae > Avena > Avena sativa. The sequence continues at coordinate 258,704,783 of OV702284.1, read as the reverse complement.
TTGTTTGAATGGTTTGAATGTTTGAAATGTTGATTGAAAATCAAATCAGGAAATAAAAATAGAAAAAGAAAAAGAATTAGACAGAAAAAAAAGAGAGAAACAACAGCAGCCGAACAAGGCCCAGCCCAACAGCTCAAACAGCCCAGCTCCCCTCTCCCACGACGAAGCGTTTTCTACTCATTCCCAGACCCGCAAAACCACTGACAACTGGACCCCTCCCCTTCTTCCTTTCTTTCACTGCCAGCGGACCCCACACCCTACTGCTCTTCTTCCCCACCCGCGAACCACACCTTTCCCCCTCGCCGGCCGTTGCAGGTGAGTTAAACCCGATGTAATTCACATTGAAGGATGGATTAAACCCGCCATTGACCATGCGCGTTAAAACCCCAGCGTCTCCTCCTCCTTTCCCCTCTGCCTCCTTCCCCGAGCACGCCCCCAGGCTGCCGTATTTCACCAGCCACTCTCCCTGTCTCCAACGAGGTCCATTGACGATTCCATCCAAACCGGACCACCCCATGCCACACTGAGCACACGAACAAGTTCCCCACTCCTAGACGCTCCTCTCTGTACCCTCCTTTCAACCGCGGGCGCCCAGAGCATCGACTTCGACAATATCTGACCGCGCCGCCGCGTCTGCTGTTCTCCGACGACGTCTCCCCGGTAAAACCTGACTCCCCTCTCATCCCCGTGGACACGATGATGATCCCCAAGCTCTTACGAACCTAACCGTACTTTCCGTTTGTCCTAGGGCGCCCTCTATCCTCACCTTCGACAACATCTGAACGCGCCCGACGCCGACGACGTCTCCGACGAGCAATCGCCGCCGTTCCCGTACGCCCCCTGCCCAACGACGAGCACCTTGAGCATCAGAGCGTCACCGCGATCACGGTGAACATCCTCTCCCTCCTTCTCGCTTCCTGTAACGCCGGCGACACCACTGACAAGCCGCCGCCGCCGCGCGTCAGAGCCCAGCGCCGCCCGCTTATGGTCGGGATACTGAGAGCCGTCCGATCTTAATCCGATGGATAGGATAGAGTTACTTAAACACGAAAGGGTACGTCTCCAGAGACGCACGATTTATTTAGATCTAACGCACAGCAGCACGCGATCCAGACGAACCGGTACGGGCGAATAGGAACAAGCCACGTGGCCAGGTTCTGATTAAAAACAGATTTTCAAATCAGATTGAAATGCCATTTTGAAAACCCTATAACTTTCAAACCACACGTCCAAAATTTGCAAATTTTATATCAATAAATTCAGGAGAACAAGCCCTAGCCAACCATGGCCTTAGTTTGACAAATAGTATCTGTTAGCTTGTTTAAATTTGCAGAAACATTTGTGTACTTGTTTAGAGTATAAAAATTGTTTAAAATTGAATTTAAGGATAAAACCTTTGCAAATTGGATTGTTGTGACCTTACTGACCCTAGGAACCAACCCTTGGTATTAAAAATGATTTTTGTAAGATTTAGGTTGGATTACTTGATTTAGTCATTTTCTAGCCAAATAAAAAGAATGGTTTTTGGTTATAAAAATGTTTATGGAAAGAAAACTTTAAGGAAATGTTTTGGACCAAACCTACTGACCCAAAAACACCAAGTTTTGCAATAGCAACTCATTTGGTGAACAACTTAAGAGTTTTGCCTTAATAAAAACATTTTTCACCACATGAAATGATGAATGGAATTAAAAAAATAGTTTTTGGGCAAAACCCTCTTGCTAATGACTTTGCCACTTTGGTAAATGACCAATTTGGATCTTACAAAGTTTAGAAACCCCATAGAGACCCCTTTGCAAAATAAAACTATCGTGTGCATGCTCCCATGCATGAATTGGTTTCCATTGTCTTGTGTGTGTGAAATTGTTTGAGTGATTATTGGTTTGGAATGTAAATTGAATTAGTGTTTGCTTGATTGACTTGTAGAGAAGTGTGAGACTAACAAGATCAAGGAGTGAACCACCATTCCCTACCAAAAAGGCAAGTGATGCTTCATACTTTTGTCCTATTACTTTCATTATGCATTAGTGATTTTGCTAAGTAAAACTTGCATGGATTTTGCTAAGTATAGATATTGCTATAAGAAAACCTAGTAGATGAATCCTTAGTAGGATTTCCTAATTTAAGTTTCCAATTACTACCAAGCTTAGCCTAGCTAATAGAAAACATGGGTGGAATATATATTCACACTATGGAAAAATATTCTAAGTCTGAGGACTTATGTTTTTGTTTAATAAAACAACTAAGTTAATGAATCCCCTGGGTGGAATGGGCTTGCTTGGTGGAGAATGGTTGAGTGGTTCACAATGCCATGAGCTTGGATTGTGTATCTCACTTGTGGAATGCCACCCAGGAAACAAAGGGATTTGAGATGTCAAATGTTGAGAAGCTTCAAGTGCAACCACTTGGCAATATGGGCTCTGCCATGATCATATAGGTTGCAAGAACTTAGCCAAATGGACAGTGGGTGGTAGTGTTTGATAGGTTGGAACGCGTCCATTTTGGTCTAAGGGAAGGCTTCTGAAAGATTTTGTCTTGGGAAACCAAGTCTTGTGGGTAAAGTGCACCACCTCTGCAGAGTATAAAATCTAAGTACTTAGCCATGTCCCTGGTAAAGGACAATTTGAGCATCAAGACATGGAAGCAATCAAGAATCTCATCATTCAAATTTCTAAATTAAAACTTGTGGATTGAACAAGGGTTGTTTGAATTCTTCAATCATTGATGGAGAGATGTCTTGGTACAAGGATCTTGAAATCTTTGATTGAGAAAAATTATTTTGCCAAGCAAAAACTTAGTATTTTCAAAATGATAAGAAAAATCTATTTTGAGCAATGCAAGCCTCAACTCCACTTAGCCAAATGCATATAGATGTTAGACTCCACTATACTACCATAGTATCACTTGCCAATACAATTCAAATGTATTGACCCTTTGTGGCTGTAACTTGTATGTTGCAGGTTTGATTGATTTTAGTGAAGATTGATTGTTTAGGATTACAAAGTCTACAACCAACATCTGCCTGTGGCACTTTGAAGATGAAGGACCCATGACTATATTTATTCCGCTGCAATGTAATGTAATAGCCAAATGAGCTATGTTTGATGTAATAAACTTATGTTATTCCTGGTTATAAAGTTATATTATGACCTTTGTTTCTTGATATTACATCTTAACTGTGGATGCTAGCTATTGATCCAGGGACTAGCATTGTAAACACAGGAGGGATCAATCTTATTAAAGGTTGGGACCCCTACAGATGGTATCAGAGCATTGTGTTGCCTGTAGGATTTGTAAACCCTAGGATTGGACAAAAACCCTTAGAAAAATAGGAGTTGTATTTGTTCCAAAAACTTATTTACAAAAACACTTGTATACTCTTTCCTCAACCATTTTGGTTTCAACTCTACATCTCATCTATTTCAAACTTGATGGAAAACCTACCCCATGACCAAAGACTTCACCATGTGCAAAGGACTCCATCAACTCTAATGACTTCAACATCTTCAACTCTAATGACTTCAACATCTTCAGCATATTCCCCAAGGACATCTAACTTGGAAACCACTAAGGACTACAGTTGAAACAAGGAAATCCTACTCAAGATTTAGAGACTGAGGGAATGCAAAATAAGAAAGAGCCATCAACAACTTTGAAGAATTGTGACCAAGAGCTTTTCTCAAGGAAACCATGATCTCAAGTAAGAAGAATCATGAAGGAAGGAAAGATCACAAGTGAACCATATAGATGGACCACCATATACTAGTTAGGTCAAAACCACCAACTTATGTGGTGAAACAAAAGTATTTTGCTTCCTAAGTATGTGCTTGAACTTTGTTGTTTGAGTGCAAAATTGTTTGTGAATGTTTGGTTTGTGATTGCATGCACATTGCTTGTGTGAATTGTGATGTGTGTGATTAGAATTGAGTCCTTAGAAATATCTTGCCTATTCTAATCTCCCTTCAACCCAAACAGATGACTTCCCAAAGAAACTCCAACATCAAGGATGGTAACAACATCAACCAAGAGATGCACATGAGAGAACTTATAGTAACCCAAAACCAGTTGAGCCAAGAGACAACTCAGCTTTTAGCCAACAACAATGGACTAGACCCAGCCATACAAAGAATTTTGAAACTTCAATCTCAATTGTTGCAAGGATTAGTTACTCAAATGATCAACATGAGAGAAAACTTTTCCCAAAGAGCTAATGACAACAAGGATGACAAAGATGTTATTCTAGAAGGAACCCAAGCTAGCAATATTTTTAGAGACAAGAATCATACTTCCAAAGAGCATGAAGGATAATGCCCCAATTGTGAAGAAGATCATCCTGTTGGACAATGTCCCACCTCTCAAGCTACTTGCTACCTTTGTGAAGGAAGTGATCATATTCCTAATCAATGTCCCATCTATGCCATGGTGGAACAAAGGAAACAAGAAGGATACAAGTCTACCAAAGGAAAAGGACCACTCCTACATCCAAACAAGACAACCCAATTTAAAGGATCAAAGAAAATCAAGAAGCCCAAGCAAGACATGAACCTTGTGCAATGTCGTAAATGTAAGGAAATGGGACACTACTCCAGTGGATGCCCAGAGAACAAGAAGAATAAAGAGATTGACCAAGTGTGGTGCAACAACTGCAAAGAACCAGGCCACTATGTAGCAACTTGCCCACAAGAGCCACGTAAAGAACTCAAGGACATTCATTGTTTCAACTGCAAGAAACCAGGACATTATGCAAGCAACTGTCCAGAAAGGATGAAAAACAAGTTGAACAAGCCTATGGAGAAACTCAACCTTGGCCCATGAGTCAAGTAAAGAAACCAAGGACACATGCAAAGTTTGCTTAGAGAAGTTTTCAAGAAGGACAATATGTACTTTTTGTTTGAAAATTTTTAAGGGTGGTAGTACCCTAGTTGTTTTGGACTTGCTTGTAACCCTAGCCTCCCCAAATCTCGGGACGAGATTTATTTTAAGGGTGGTAGCCTGTCACATCCCAAGATTTTCCAAATCTTGTAATGTGAAAATAAATGAATAAAATAAAACTTTGTTTGATTTTCAGAGCCAGAAGAAACTTTTTGAATCCAATTGGAAACCTTCAAACCAATTTGAGACAAATAAAACCTAAAGGGATTTAAAAAGATAAACATTTTATAAAAGGAAAAATGAAAACATTTGGAAATACTATTTTGAAACAATTAAATGAAAAGATTGTTTTCAAATGAAATAGAAGTTTTATAAATAAAGATTATTTTATAAAGCCAATTAAAACCTTGGCCAAGCTTTTGAATTAAAACATTTTATTTTAAATAAAATAGCAAAGGTTTAATTAAAAATAATAAAGGATTGTTTAAATAAAATAATAAGGATTTAATATCCAACTTTATTTAATAAAAGGTTTTACCATTTTAATTAAAACATCAAAGCTTATTAAATTATTTTAAATAAGTTTTCTAAGTATTTTATTTTCTTAATTAAAACCTACTAAAGTGTTTTGACCTTATTTTAGATTCAAAATAAATATCTCAAATAAAATAAATCATATTTGAAATAATAATGAAAGTCTATTATATTTAATTGATAATGGACCCTAAAATAAAATGTTATTTTATTTTAAACAAATCTCCAAGTATTCTTTATTTCCAAATAAAATCTACTGATTGGTTTTGAAAATATTTAGATATCAAAGGAAGATTTTATTAAATAAACCAAACCCTATTTTATTAATAAACCATGGTCCATTTTATATAATTAATAAATGGAACCTAAAAAGATTTAAAATATTATTTTATTTTGAAAGTTGGTTATACTACTAAACAGAACCCAAAAACTCATTATAATAGTTTGAATTGTTTGAATGGTTTGAATGTTTGAAATGTTGATTGAAAATCAAATCAGGAAATAAAAATAGAAAAAGAAAAAGAATTAGACAGAAAAAAAAGAGAGAAACAACAGCAGCCCAACAAGGCCCAGCCCAACAGCTCAAACAGCCCAGCTCCCCTCTCCCACGACGAAGCGTTTTCTACTCATTCCCAGACCCGCAAAACCACTGACAACTGGACCCCTCCCCTTCTTCCTTTCTTTCACTGCCAGCGGACCCCACACCCTACTGCTCTTCTTCCCCACCCGCGAACCACACCTTTCCCACTCGCCGGCCGTTGCAGGTGAGTTAAACCCGACGTAATTCACATTGAAGGATGGATTAAACCCGCCATTGACCATGCGCGTTAAAACCCCAGCGTCTCCTCCTCCTTTCCCCTCTGCCTCCTTCCCCGAGCACGCCCCCAGGCTGCCGTATTTCACCAGCCACTCTCCCTGTCTCCGACGAGGTCCATTGACGATTCCATCCAAACCGGACCACCCCATGCCACACTGAGCACACGAACAAGTTCCCCACTCCCAGACGCTCCTCTCTGTACCCTCCTTTCAACCGCGGGCGCCCAGAGCATCGACTTCGACAATATCTGACCGCGTCGCCGCGTCTGCTGTTCTCCGACGACGTCTCCCCGGTAAAACCTGACTCCCCTCTCATCCCCGTGGACACGATGATGATCCCCAAGCTCTTACGAACCTAACCGCACTTTCCGTTTGTCCTAGGGCGCCCTCTATCCTCACCTTCGACAACATCTGAACGCGCCCGACGCCGACGACGTCTCCGACGAGCAATCGCCGCCGTTCCCGTACGCCCCCTGCCCAACGACGAGCACCTTGAGCATCAGAGCGTCACCGCGATCATGGTGAACATCCTCTCCCTCCTTCTCGCTTCCTGTAACGCCGGCGACACCACTGACAAGCCGCCGCCGCCGCGCGTCAGAGCCCAGCGCCGCCCGCTTATGGTCGGGATACTGAGAGCCGTCCGATCTTAATCCGATGGATAGGATAGAGTTACTTAAACGCGAAAGGGTACGTCTCCAGAGCCGCACGATTTATTTAGATCTAACGCACAGCAGCACGCGATCCAGACGAACCGGTACGGGTGAATAGGAACAAGCCACGTGGCCAGGTTCTGACTAAAAACAGATTTTGAAATCAGATTGAAATGCCATTTTGAAAACCCTATAACTTTCAAACCACACGTCCAAATTTTGCAAATTTTATATCAATAAATTCAGGAGAACAAGCCCTAGCCAACCATGGCCTTAGTTTGACAAATAGTATCTGTTAGCTTGTTTAAATTTGCAGAAACATTTGTGTACTTGTTTAGAGTATAAAAATTGTTTAAAATTGAATTCAAGGATAAAACCTTTGCAAATTGGATTGTTGTGACCTTACTGACCCTAGGAACCAACCCTTGGTATTAAAAATGATTTTTGTAAGATTTAGGTTGGATTAATTGATTTAGTCATTTTCTAGCCAAATAAAAAGAATGGTTTTTGGTTATAAAAATGTTTATGGAAAGAAAACTTTAAGGAAATGTTTTGGACCAAACCTACTGACCCAAAAACACCAAGTTTTGCAATAGCAACTCATTTGGTGAACACCTTAAGAGTTTTGCCTTAATAAAAACATTTTTCACCACATGAAATGATGAATGGAATTAAAAAATAGTTTTTGGGCAAAACCCTCTTGCTAATGACTTTGCCACTTTGGTAAATGACCAATTTGGATCTTACAAAGTTTAGAAACCCCATAGAGACCCCTTTGCAAAATAAAACTATCTTGTGCATGCTCCCATGCATGAATTGGTTTCCATTGTCTTGTGTGTGTGAAATTGTTTGAGTGATTATTGGTTTGGAATGTAAATTGAATTAGTGTTTGCTTGATTGACTTGTAGAGAAGTGTGAGACTAACAAGATCAAGGAGTGAACCACCATTCCCTTCCAAAAAGGCAAGTGATGCTTCATACTTTTTCCTATTACTTTCATTATGCATTAGTGATTTTGCTAAGTAAAACTTGCATGGATTTTGCTAAGTATAGATATTGCTATAAGAAAACCTAGTAGATGAATCCTTAGTAGGATTTCCTAAGTTAAGTTTCCTATTACTACCAAGCTTAGCCTAGCTAATAGAAAACATGGGTGGAATATATATTCACACTATGGAAAAATATTCTAAGTCTGAGGACTTATGTTTTTGTTTAATAAAACAACTAAGTTAATGAATCCCCTGGGTGGAATGGGCTTGCTTGGTGGAGAATGGTTGAGTGGTTCACAATGCCATGAGCTTGGATTGTGTATCTCACTTGTGGAATGCCACCCAGGAAACAAAGGGATTTGAGATGTCAAATGTTGAGAAGCTTCAAGTGCAACCACTTGGCAATATGGGCTCTGCCATGATCATATAGGTTGCAAGAACTTAGCCAAATGGACAGTGGGTGGTAGTGTTTGATAGGTTGGAACGCGTCCATTTTGGTCTAAGGGAAGGCTTCTGAAAGATTTTGTCTTGGGAAACCAAGTCTTGTGGGTAAAGTGCACCACCTCTGCAGAGTATAAAATCTAAGTACTTAGCCATGTCCCTGGTAAAGGACAATTTGAGCATCAAGACATGGAAGCAATCAAGAATCTCATCATTCAAATTTCTAAATTAAAACTTGTGGATTGAACAAGGGTTGTTTAAATTCTTCAATCATTGATGGAGATATGGCTTGGTACAAGGATCTTGAAATCTTTGATTGAGAAAAATGATTTTGCCAAGCAAAAACTTAGTATTTTCAAAATGATAAGAAAAATCTATTTTGAGCAATGCAAGCCTCAACTCCACTTAGCCAAATGCATATAGATGTTAGACTCCACTATACTACCATAGTATCACTTGCCAATACAATTCAAATGTATTGACCCTTTGTGGCTGTAACTTGTATGTTGCAGGTTTGATTGATTTTAGTGAAGATTGATTGTTTAGGATTACAAAGTCTACAACCAACATCTGCCTGTGGCACTTTGAAGATGAAGGACCCATGACTATATTTATTCCGCTGCAATGTAATGTAATAGCCAAATGAGCTATGTTTGATGTAATAAACTTATGTTATTCCTGGTTATAAAGTTATATTATGACCTTTGTTTCTTGATATTACATCTTAACTGTGGATGCTAGCTATTGATCCAGGGACTAGCATTGTAAACACAGGAGGGATCAATCTTATTAAAGGTTGGGACCCCTACAGATGGTATCAGAGCATTGTTTTGCCTGTAGGATTTGTAAACCCTAGGATTGGAAAAAAACCCTTAGAAAAATAGGAGTTGTATTTGTTCCAAAAACTTATTTACAAAAACACTTGTATACTCTTTCCTCAACCATTTTGGTTTCAACTCTACATCTCATCTATTTCAAACTTGATGGAAAACCTACCCCATGACCAAAGACTTCACCATGTGCAAAGGACTCCATCAACTCTAATGACTTCAACATCTTCAACTCTAATGACTTCAACATCTTCAGCATATTCCCCAAGGACATCTAACTTGGAAACCACTAAGGACTACAGTTGAAACAAGGAAATCCTACTCAAGATTTAGAGACTGAGGGAATGCAAAATAAGAAAGAGCCATCAACAACTTTGAAGAATTGTGACCAAGAGCTTTTCTCAAGGAAACCATGATCTCAAGTAAGAAGAATCATGAAGGAAGGAAAGATCACAAGTGAACCATATAGATGGACCACCATATACTAGTTAGGTCAAAACCACCAACTTATGTGGTGAAACAAAAGTATTTTGCTGCCTAAGTATGTGCTTGAACTTTGTTGTTTCAGTGCAAAGTTGTTTGTGAATGTTTGGTTTGTGATTGCATGCACATTGCTTGTGTGAATTGTGATGTGTGTGATTAGAATTGAGTCCTTAGAAATATCTTGCCTATTCTAATCTCCCTTCAACCCAAACAAATGACTTCCCAAAGAAACTCCAACATCAAGGATGGTAACAACATCAACCAAGAGATGCACATGAGAGAACTTATAGTAACCCAAAACCAGTTGAGCCAAGAGACAACTCAGCTTTTAGCCAACAACAATGGACTAGACCCAGCCATACAAAGAATTTTGAAACTTCAATCTCAATTGTTGCAAGGATTAGTTACTCAAATGATCAACATGAGAGAAAAAATTTCCCAAAGAGCTAATGACAACAAGGATGACAAAGATGTTATTCTAGAAGGAACCCAAGCTAGCAATATTTTTAGAGACAAGAATCATACTTCCAAAGAGCATGAAGGATAATGCCCCAATTGTGAAGAAGATCATCCTGTTGGACAATGTCCCACCTCTCAAGCTACTTGCTACCTTTGTGAAGGAAGTGATCATATTCCTAATCAATGTCCCATCTATGCCATGGTGGAACAAAGGAAACAAGAAGGATACAAGTCTACCAAAGGAAAAGGACCACTCCTACATCCAAACAAGACAACCCAATTCAAAGGATCAAAGAAAATCAAGAAGCCCAAGCAAGACATGAACCTTGTGCAATGTCGTAAATGTAAGGAAATGGGCACTACTCCAGTGGATGCCCAGAGAACAAGAAGAATAAAGAGATTGACCAAGTGTGGTGCAACAACTGCAAAGAACCAGGCCACTATGTAGCAACTTGCCCACAAGAGCCACGTAAAGAACTCAAGGACATTCATTGTTTCAACTGCAAGAAACCAGGACATTATGCAAGCAACTGTCCAGAAAGGATGAAAAACAAGTTGAACAAGCCTATGGAGAAACTCAACCTTGGCCCATGAGTCAAGTAAAGAAACCAAGGACACATGCAAAGTTTGCTTAGAGAAGTTTTCAAGAAGGACAATATGTACTTTTTGTTTGAAAATTTTTAAGGGTGGTAGTACCCTAGTTGTTTTGGACTTGCTTGTAACCCTAGCCTCCCCAAATCTCGGGACGAGATTTATTTTAAGGGTGGTAGCCTGTCACATCCCAAGATTTTCCAAATCTTGTAATGTGAAAATAAATGAATAAAATAAAACTTTGTTTGATTTTCAGAGCCAGAAGAAACTTTTTGAATCCAATTGGAAACCTTCAAACCAATTTGAGACAAATAAAACCTAAAGGGATTTAAAAAGATAAACATTTTATAAAAGGAAAAATAAAAACATTTGGAAATACTATTTTGAAACAATTAAATGAAAAGATTGTTTTCAAATGAAATAGAAGTTTTATAAATAAAGATGATTTTATAAAGCCAATTAAGACCTTGGCCAGGCTTTTGAATTAAAACATTTTATTTTAAATAAAATAGCAAAGGTTTAATTAAAAATAATAAAGGATTGTTTAAATAAAATAATAAGGATTTAATATCCAACTTTATTTAATAAAAGGTTTTACCATTTTAATTAAAACATCAAAGCTTATTAAATTATTTTAAATAAGTTTTCTAAGTATTTTATTTTCTTAATTAAAACCTACTAAAGTGTTTTGACCTTATTTTAGATTCAAAATAAATATCTCAAATAAAATAAATCATATTTGAAATAATAATGAAAGTCTATTATATTTAATTGATAATGGACCCTAAAATAAAATGTTATTTTATTTTAAAAAAATCTCCAAGTATTCTTTATTTCCAAATAAAATCTACTGATTGGTTTTGAAAATATTTAGATATCAAAGGAAGATTTTATTAAATAAACCAAACCCTATTTTATTAATAAACCATGGTCCATTTTATATAATTAATAAATGGAACCTAAAAAGATTTAAAATATTATTTTATTTTGAAAGTTGGTTATACTACTAAACAGAACCCAAAAACTCATTACAATAGTTTGAATTGTTTGAATGGTTTGAATGTTTGAAATGTTGATTGAAAATCAAATCAGGAAATAAAAATAGAAAAAGAAAAAGAATTAGACAGAAAAAAAAGAGAGAAACAACAGCAGCCCAACAAGGCCCAGCCCAACAGCTCAAACAGCCCAGCTCCCCTCTCCCACGACGAAGCGTTTTCTACTCATTCCCAGACCCGCAAAACCACTGACAACTGGACCCCTCCCCTTCTTCCTTTCTTTCACTGCCAGCGGACCCCACACCCTACTGCTCTTCTTCCCCACCCGCGAACCACACCTTTCCCCCTCGCCGGCCGTTGCAGGTGAGTTAAACCCGATGTAATTCACATTGAAGGATGGATTAAACCCGCCATTGACCATGCGCGTTAAAACCCCAGCGTCTCCTCCTCCTTTCCCCTCTGCCTCCTTCCCCGAGCACGCCCCCAGGCTGCCGTATTTCACCAGCCACTCTCCCTGTCTCCAACGAGGTCCATTGACGATTCCATCCAAACCGGACCACCCCATGCCACACTGAGCACACGAACAAGTTCCCCACTCCCAGACGCTCCTCTCTGTACCCTCCTTTCAACCGCGGGCGCCCAGAGCATTGACTTCGACAATATCTGACCGCGCCGCCACGTCTGCTGTTCTCCGACGACGTCTCCCCGGTAAAACCTGACTCCCCTCTCATCCCCGTGGACACGATGATGATCCCCAAACTCTTACGAACCTAACCGCACTTTCCGTTTGTCCTAGGGCGCCCTCTATCCTCACCTTCGACAACATCTGAACGCGCCCGACGCCGACGATGTCTCCGACGAGCAATCGCCGCTGTTCCCGTACGCCCCCTGCCCAACGACGAGCACCTTGAGCATCAGAGCGTCACCGCGATCACGGTGAACATCCTCTCCCTCCTTCTCGCTTCCTGTAACGCCGGCGACACCACTGACAAGCCGCCGCCGCCGCGCGTCAGAGCCCAGCGCCGCCCGCTTATGGTCGGGATACTGAGAGCCGTCCGATCTTAATCCGATGGATAGGATAGAGTTACTTAAACACGAAAGGGTACGTCTCCAGAGCCGCACGATTATTTAGATCTAACGCACAGCAGCACGCGATCCAGACGAACCGGTACGGGCGAATAGGAACAAGCCACGTGGCCAGGTTCTGATTAAAAACAGATTTTGAAATCAGATTGAAATGCCATTTTGAAAACCCTATAACTTCCAAACCACACGTCCAAATTTTGCAAATTTTATATCAATAAATTCAGGAGAACAAGCCCTAGCCAACCATGGCCTTAGTTTGACAAATAGTATCTGTTAGCTTGTTTAAATTTGCAGAAACATTTGTGTACTTGTTTAGAGTATAAAAATTGTTTAAAATTGAATTTAAGGATAAAACCTTTGCAAATTGGATTGTTGTTACCTTACTGACCCTAGGAACCAACCCTTGGTATTAAAAATGATTTTTGTAAGATTTAGGTTGGATTACTTGATTTAGTCATTTTCTAGCCAAATAAAAAGAATGGTTTTTGGTTATAAAAATGTTTATGGAAAGAAAACTTTAAGGAAATGTTTTGGACCAAACCTACTGACCCAAAAACACCAAGTTTTGCAATAGCAACTCATTTGGTGAACAACTTAAGAGTTTTGCCTTAATAAAAACATTTTTCACCACATGAAATGATGAATGGAATTAAAAAAATAGTTTTTGGGCAAAACCCTCTTGCTAATGACTTTGCCACTTTGGTAAATGACCAATTTGGATCTTACAAAGTTTAGAAACCCCATAGAGACCCCTTTGCAAAATAAAACTATCTTGTGCATGCTCCCATGCATGAATTGGTTTCCATTGTCTTGTGTGTGTGAAATTGTTTGAGTGATTATTGGTTTGGAATGTAAATTGAATTAGTGTTTGCTTGATTGACTTGTAGAGAAGTGTGAGACTAACAAGATCAAGGAGTGAACCACCATTCCCTACCAAAAAGGCAAGTGATGCTTCATACTTTTGTCCTATTACTTTCATTATGCATTAGTGATTTTGCTAAGTAAAACTTGCATGGATTTTGCTAAGTATAGATATTGCTATAAGAAAACCTAGTAGATGAATCCTTAGTAGGATTTCCTAAGTTAAGTTTCCTATTACTACCAAGCTTAGCCTAGCTAATAGAAAACATGGGTGGAATATATATTCACACTATGGAAAAATATTCTAAGTCTGAGGACTTATGTTTTTGTTTAATAAAACAACTAAGTTAATGAATCCCCTGGGTGGAATGGGCTTGCTTGGTGGAGAATGGTTGAGTGGTTCACAATGCCATGAGCTTGGATTGTGTATCTCACTTGTGGAATGCCACCCAGGAAACAAAGGGATTTGAGATGTCAAATGTTGAGAAGCTTCAAGTGCAACCACTTGGCAATATGGGCTCTGCCATGATCATATAGGTTGCAAGAACTTAGCCAAATGGACAGTGGGTGGTAGTGTTTGATAGGTTGGAACGCGTCCATTTTGGTCTAAGGGAAGGCTTCTGAAAGATTTTGTCTTGGGAAACCAAGTCTTGTGGGTAAAGTGCACCACCTCTGCAGAGTGTAAAATCTAAGTACTTAGCCATGTCCCTGGTAAAGGACAATTTGAGCATCAAGACATGGAAGCAATCAAGAATCTCATCATTCAAATTTCTAAATTAAAACTTGTGGATTGAACAAGGGTTGTTTGAATTCTTCAATCATTGATGGAGAGATGGCTTGGTACAAGGATCTTGAAATCTTTGATTGAGAAAAATGATTTTGCCAAGCAAAAACTTAGTATTTTCAAAATGATAAGAAAAATCTATTTTGAGCAATGCAAGCCTCAACTCCACTTAGCCAAATGCATATAGATGTTAGACTCCACTATACTACCATAGTATCACTTGCCAATACAATTCAAATGTATTGACCCTTTGTGGCTGTAACTTGTATGTTGCAGGTTTGATTGATTTTAGTGAAGATTGATTGTTTAGGATTACAAAGTCTACAACCAACATCTGCCTGTGGCACTTTGAAGATGAAGGACCCATGACTATATTTATTCCGCTGCAATGTAATGTAATAGCCAAATGAGCTATGTTTGATGTAATAAACTTATGTTATTCCTGGTTATAAAGTTATATTATGACCTTTGTTTCTTGATATTACATCTTAACTGTGGATGCTAGCTATTGATCCAGGGACTAGCATTGTAAACACAGGAGGGATCAATCTTATTAAAGGTTGGGACCCCTACAAATAGTGATGATGCTAGATCATCTAGTGTGAACCTTTGTGTGATAAATATAAATAGTTAAGTATTGTTTGGTGATTGTGTACCTCGTATTTATTTATAGACGCTAGTACCGACCAAGGATACGAGGAGGAAGGAGGATACTATGAGGAAGAAGCCGAGGATAACTTCAACCACTGCTCTGCACAAGGCAAGCTTATACTTGCAATTATGCAAGCCTAATACTACTGGTTGAATTAGCAAGCTATTAACACTTGCAACTTAGCCAGCTACTACTTGCATTGTTACATATGCAAGCCAATACTTGCAAGCTACTCATTAAGCAAGCTGCCACTTGCAAGCTTATACCCATTTGATGATACCCAATCCTAGTTTTACTTGCAAAGCTTAATACTTTATTTCTTTATCAAAGCTTTCTCTTAGAGTTTACTTAGTAACTCGTAGATAATAGAAGAATATTGGAAGGTAGCATAAAGAGCATAAACCTTGGCCTAAGTTAGATAATCTTGATGTCATCCTGAGGCATGAGATTGAACTTAGCTAGTTCACACTTGTTTACCACCCCTCATTAGTATTTACCCCCCACTTGTAGATGCTGGTGCTAAGCATAAAACTTGATCAACTTTAGATGGGAATACTTGGTGAAAATGGTTATGAAAACCTTAGAATGATGAGTCATTCTACTGAAATGTTTTGACACGTGTTCTTGAACACCAAATGATTTTGATGATGAAAATGTTAAGACATGAGCCTTAGCCCTTTACAAAACTGATGGTCGTCTGGATGCGATACCATTCCAATTTTACTGTACAACCACAATACCCGAAATTTGGGTAGGGCTTGATTGGAAATTTATATACCTTAGTATGAGTTCCCTTGTGGCCAAGGTCTGAGCTGAGGCTACCTTTTGAAGATTGTCCACCTGTGCAGTACCCAAGATGACAGTTGGTCATGGTTGGGAGGCCAAACTCATAGGAAAGGTGCCTATACTAGGGCGTGTAATGGAAAGGTTAATATTGATTATCCGCATACTGAGTATGTGTGAATTCAGGATTGTTCCTGACGGATATATCGAATGTTGTGGTAAAAGTGTACAATCTCTGCAGAGTGTCAACTATTCAAATAGCCGCGTCCGCGGTTATGGAAAATTGGAGTGGCCATACTGTTCCGTCGTCAGATGTTTTCAAAATGACTTATGAAATGTTTTGTGACTTTGACTTGACCATAACAAGGTTGTGTTATGAAATTCAAGTTCCCACTTAGGTGTTATAAACTTTTCAACTAGATTTCTTTGATTCTGAACTTAGTTAAGGTAAATCTGGCTTTTTGCAAAACAACCTAGGGCTTAGTATATCCTACTCAAAAAAAACCTTCACTTGTTAGTATTAGTTTGTGTAAGATCCCTCCTTTGTAAAGGAAAGGATCCCTGTGATTGCAATGCTAGTCCCTGGATCAATGCTAGCATCCACAGTTTAAGATGAAGTACACAGAAACAAAGGTCATTATTACATATCATTCCAGAGACAAACATAGTCTTTTACAACTCCATGGCCACAGGCCTAATACAAGAGTTCAAATATATAATAAGATAAATAAGTCTTCATCTTCATGTGCCACAGGCAAGCATGTTGAGTGTAGACTCATGACTCCTAATCATCATCAGAATATCCTGCAACATCACAAGTTACAGCCACAGTTGGTCAATACATTGGAATAGTATTGGCAAGTGATACCTTAGTAGAATATTGGTGGACTAAACACTATATGCATTTTGGCTAAGTGTAGCTTAGGCTTGCTTTGCTCAAAATAGGTTTTGCCTATTAGTTGAAAACACTAAGTTTTTCTTTGACAAAAACTTTCCCAAGGATCCACCAATAGACATTGGGGTCCTTCACCCTTGTTCACCCACAAGTTTTTACTTAGAAATTGGGATGAGGAGATTCTTGATAGCTTTCATGTCTTGATGCTCAAGTTGTCCAATACCAGGGACATGGCTAAGTACTTAGATTCTTCCATCTGCAGAGGTTGTGCACTTTCCCCACAAGACTTGATTTTCACCAAGACAGGACCTTTCAGAAGCCTTCCCTTAGACCAAATGGACGCGCTCCAACCTATCATCCCACTACCACCAGCTGTCCAAATGGCTAAGTTATTGCAACCTATATGATCCAGGCAGAGCCCATATTGCCAAGTGGCTGCACTAGAAGCTTCTTAACATTTGGCCTCTCAAATCCCTTTGTTCCTGGGTGGCTTTCCACAAGTGAGATACACAAGGTAAACCATAGAAATGGGCCTTGTGTAACCACTCAACATAACCCATTATTTCCATTCCACCCAGGTGTTTCATTCACTTAGTTGTTTTATTAAACAAAAACAAGTCCAAAGACTTATAAATATTTATTCATAGCATGAATATAACCACCCTTGGTTGCTACTAGCTAGGCTAAGCATGGCATTGATAAGACTTAGAAATATTTCTAGCAATTTCTACAACTACTTAGGATTTCCCAAGCATAGCATATAGATCAAAAAATATCCATGCAAGGCTAGCAAAATATTTCTAATGCATATTTGAAAAAAACATAGGAAATAAATCATGAAGCACCACTTGCCTTGGTAGTTTGGAGAGTAGCTACAATCCTCACAATCACAATCACTATTTGCACCAAAATCTAAACATAAAATGATAGCACCAAATCACATACAAAATAAATACAAGCAAAAATATATGGATGCATGCAATATGATATGTGATGATTTTCTATACTCAACAAGACAAGTGCACAGTACTGATTCATAAACAAGTTTAAAACTTTCCAAACAACCTTTATTTGAACATTAAAACATTTCCCAAATAATTGTTATACACAAAATAGGCCTACACATGTTTCTGTAAAAACAACCATTTTAACCGAGGAAAAACATTAAACACATTGCATAGATGGAAAGGATTTTCTCTCCTAAATCCATTGATATAAAATTTGTCAAATTTGGACGTGGGAATCAAAAGTTATGAATTAAACAAGTTTTAATATCTAATAGATCAAATTCAAAATTTTAAAACCAAACTCGTGCCACACGGCGCTTTCTAACTGGCTGGTACCGCTTCGCGCTGGATCGCGTTCGTGCACCGTCAGATCAACTTAAAATCTAACGTCTCAGTTCTAACCATACCCCTTCGCCTATCTTCTAATCTCAACCACTGGATCTAGATCCAGTGGATCTAAATGATTTGACCAAAACCCGGCGGCGCAAATGGCTAGGACGGGGGCGACGGCTCTGCCGGTGATGGATCGGCGAATCTAGCGAGGGCTGGGGGTGGTGGTGATGCTTACCAGACTCGTATGAGCACCAGGAAGCTTAACGTGGTCGTCGTGGAAACGGGGGCGTGCTGCTGTGGCCGTGGGAGCTCGTCGGAGTCAGGGCAGTGTCGTGCTTAGGTGGACGGCGACATTGGCGACGCTCTGATCCGCCCTAACACAAACGAAAAGCATCAGCGCGTGCATATCGTTCAGGTGAACAAGATGGGGTCAAGGGAAAAGCACGGGGCGGTCGTACCTCACCAGAATTCCTTGCCGAAGTTGGAGACGGCGTCGGGAAGTTGCGGTGCTTGACGAAGTCGATGCTCTGGTGCGAAATAGGGCAAACGGAGAACGTCAGAAGATGCGCAAAGAGATAACGGACAAGCTTGCATGAACCAGAGAGCGAGGCGCGCACGAAGCTTACCATAATCGGTCGCTGGAGTCTGTCGGTACCGCGGCGGTGTGAGGGCAAATTCTACCAGCCTGGTGGCGCTCTGTGCTTGGGGTTTGGGGGAAAATGGAGAGGGGGCAGAGGGGGTTAAGTAGCAAGGACACAGGCGTGATTTACTCAGGCATTGAACGAGAATTGAAGCCACGAATTAAACAGGAAATGCCCGGCGTAATTTGGGGATGAACTGGTCGCTGGTGGTGGAGACGACGACTGCCATGTGGGCCGCAGTTGTCAGCGAGAGAAAGAAAGAGGGGATGGTCCCAGGCGGTTAGTGACTCTGTGGGTACGGCTGCGAGTGAGAGCGAGAGGGGAAAACCTCGGGTGGGCTTAGTGGGCTGGTTTCACTGTTGGGCTAGATTAGTAGCGCCGGCCTTTTCTTATTTCTTTATTCCTTTTCTTTTTCTATTTGAATTTCCAGGAAACATTTTCAAATGATTTCAAAACCATTTGAATTCAAACTTTTTCTGGATTTTTGTAGAGTGTAACACTCAAAATTATGGGCATAAAATCATGTGGTATCTCTGTATTATCTTGGTCCTATAGATCAAACAAAATAAATAGTGACTTAGCACTTGATTTGAACAAGTTTTAAAAATGGTTTTAAATCTATATTTGTTTTGTAAATTTTGGTTTAAGCACTAGCAATCAAGCAAAACAATCTGAGAGCAACAAGGTTTGGTTTTTGAACAAATAATCTCCCATTGGAGAGTAGCATTTGATTAATGTTTGATCACATAAAATCATAGCTCCCAAGTTCTGTTTTCTTTCAAAATGAGTTTGAATTTGATCCCTAAATGATATGCATGCATGATATGAAATATTTGAAAACATGATTTTAGGGATGTTACAAATCTAACCCCCTTAAGGTGAATCTCGCCCTCGAGATTCGGGTTGGCTAGCAAATAGGTGAGGGTGGTCTTTCCGAAGGTCATCTTCTCTTTCCCAAGTTGCTTCTTCTTTGGAATGATGGTTCCATTGAACTTTGCAGAATTTGATAGTCTTAGTCCATGTTACTCTTTCTGCTGTTTCAAGAATCTTGATAGGTTTCTCCTCATAAGTGAGGTCACTCTCCAATTGAACCTCTTCCAAAGGTATAGTATCCTTCAAATAAGTCTCTTCCATTTTTGGATGACATTTCTTAAGCTGACTTACATGAAACACATTATGAACAGCTGACAAAGACTCTGGCAATTCAATCTCATAAGTTACTTCTCCTTTACGACTCAGAATCTCGAATGGTCCAACATATCTTGGGGCCAATTTACCTTTGACACCAAACCTCTTCACTCCACGAAGTGGTGACACTCTATGATAAGCTCTGTCACCTACTTCATAGGTGACTTCTCTACGCTTAGGATCTGCGTAGCTCTTTTGTCGGGACTGTGCTATCTTCAATCTGTCCTTAACCAGCTTGACTTTCTCTTCAGCCTGTTTGATGAGTTCTGGTCCGAACAAACTTCTTTCTCCCACACCATTCCATAGCAATGGGGTGGTACACTTTCTCCCATAGAGAAACTCAAATGGTGCCATCTCAATACTGGCTTGATAGCTGTTATTATAAGAAAATTCTGCGTAAGGCAGACTTTCATCCCAACTGGCTCCATAGTCTAGAGCACATGCTCTCAACATATCTTCAAGAATATGATTAGTCCTTTCTGTCTGTCTATCAGTTTGAGGATGAAATGCAGTGCTAAATTCCAACCTCGTTCCCAATGACTCATGTAGTTGCCTCCAAAAATGAGAAGTGAATTGGGTTCCCCTATCAGACACAATAATCTTGGGTACCCCATGCAGACATACAATTCTACTCATATAGATCTTGGCTAACTTAGCACTTGTATAAGTTGTCTTCACGGGTATGAAATGAGCCACTTTAGTTAGGCGATCCACTACTACCCAAATAGAATCATATCCGGACCTGGTCCTCGCCAATCCGGTGATGAAATCCATGCCAATCTTGTCCCACTTCCAATCAGGAATAGGTAGTGGTTGTAACAATCCTGCTGGTTTCTGATGTTCCGCTTTCACTCTACTACATACATCACATAAAGCAATATGTTCGGCGATGTCCTTCTTGAGATTATTCCACCAAAATCTTTCCTTCAGATCCATGTACATTTTGGTGTTACCCGGATGAATGGAATACGGTAAGTTGTGTGCTTCTTGTAAAATCAGTTTCCAAAGCTCCGGATCTTGTGGAACACAGATACGTTTTCCATGCCATAAAGTACCCTGTTCGTCTTCATGGAATCCTTTGGCTTTTCCCTTGCCAATCTTTTCCTTAATCTCTTCAATTTCCTTATCTGCCTTTTGGGCTTCTTTGATCTTGTCCAACAAGGTGGGTTGAACATCCAAAGACATGAGATGTCCCTCAGGCATAATCTCCAATCTGAGATCTCTAAATTGGGCACACAGATCATCTGGAAATTCTCCCTTAGTAAGGCCATTCACAAAAACCTTACGGCTTAGAGCATCCGCTACAACATTTGCTTTACCGGGGTGGTATTGCAATCTCAAGTCATAGTCCTTGATGAGTTCTAGCCATCTTATTTGTCTCATGTTAATTTCCTTCTGGGTGAAAATATACTTTAAACTCTTGTGATCTGTGAACACTTCACAACGCTTTCCCAAAAGATAATGTCTCCATGTTTTGAGTGCATGGACAACAGAGGCTAACTCTAAATCATGAGTAGGGTAATTTACCTCATGAATTTTGAGTTGTCTCGAGGCATAAGCCACAACTTTCCCTTCTTGCATAAGTACCGCACCTAATCCATGATGAGATGCATCACAATATACTTGGAAATCTTTCTCCAAATCTGGCAAACATAAGACTGGTGTTGTCACTAGTCTCTTCTTCAATTCTTGAAAACTGAGTTCACAACCCTCAGACCAAGAAAATGTCTTGTCTTTCTTTAACAATTCTGTCATAGGTTTAGCTACCTTGGAGAAATTCTCAATGAACCTTCTATAGTATCCTGCCAAGCCAAGGAAACTACGAACCTCTTTGACTGACTTAGGTGCTTCCCATTCAGTTACAGCTGAAACTTTAGAAGGATCAACTGCTACACCATCTCCTGACACAACGTGTCCAAGAAATCCAACTTCATTCAACCAAAATTCACACTTGCTGAATTTGGCATACAGCTTATGCTCTCTAAGCTTCTCCAGTATCAAACGCAAATGTCCTTCGTGCTCTTCTTTGCTCTTGGAGTAGATCAAAATGTCATCGATGAAAACAACAACAAACTTATCAAGAAATTCCATGAACACCTTGTTCATCATATTCATGAAGTATGTTGGTGCATTGGTCAAACCAAATGGCATCACTTGGTATACTCATACAATCCATACCTTGTGCTGAAAGCTGCCTTAGGTATGTCTTGTTCCCTTATCTTGAGCTGGAAATAACCTGACCGGAGATCAATCTTTGAGAACACACAAGATCCTTCTAACTGATCAAACAAGTCATTGATTCTAGGCAAAGGGTATTTGTTCTTGATAGTCACCTCATTGAGTGAACGGTAATCTATGCATAACCTTTGACTTCTATCTTTTTTTCCACAAAAAAAACTGGTGCTCCCCAAGATGAAGAACTTGGTTGGATGAAACCTTTCTGCAACTGTTCTCCAAGCTGCTTCTTGAGTTCTTTCAACTCATCCACTGACATCTTGTACGGTCTCTTTGCTATTGGTCCAGATCCTGGTAGCAAATCAATGAGAAATTCCACATCTCTATCTGGTGGCATTCCTGGCAATTCTTCCGGAAACACATCCGGATATTCACTCACAATAGGCACACTGTCTATGCTAACCCCCTTAAGAGAATTTAGCTTACTCCCTTTTGATTCAAAGTTAGACTTGAACCTAAACCTTTTCTTTTCCGGGGTTGTGAGTGCAACAGTACGATTGGCACAATCTAGTACTCCTTCATACTTGGTCATCCAATCCATTCCCAAAATTACATCCAGTCCTTGGGAATCTAGGATTATCAGACTCACTGGAAACTTATGCTTTCCAAATTCTATCACTAGATCCCGGCATCCAAGACTTACTATCATATCTCCACCTGGAGAACTTACTTTTATTGGACACCCAATGTTTTCAGTTGGAAACCCATTTCTATCAACAAATGCTTTTGATATGAATGAATGCGATGCTCCAGTATCAAAAAGAACAAGTGCTGGAATAGAATTGAGTTTGAACTTACCAGCAACAACATCTGGCTCTTCATAGATTTCCTCCACATTGATGTGGTTCACTTGTCCCTTTTGAAAAGGGTTGGGCTTGTTGGGTCCTTCAACTTTCTTTTATGGGCATTCATTTGCATAATGCCCCATCTTCTTGCACTTGAAACATTCAACCTGACTAAGATCCTTCTTGACAGGCTGGCTTCCACTGCCACTTCCACTTCCACTGTGGTGGCTCTTATATCCACTCTTGTGGTTCTTGTACTTATCATTGTCATGACTACGATTGTGCTTGTTGTCATGATGACGGTTGTGGTTGTGGTGCTTGTTGAACTTCCCATGCTTGTGGGATCCAGAACTCCCACTGTCATCATAATGGGAACGCTTGTGAGACGATCCCGAGCTGTGCTTGTCAGAGTGCTTTCTCTGCCTGCTTTCAACTTGTTTCATCTTGCTCTCCAAAATAGCAGCCTTGTCACAAAGAGACTGGTATGTGGGAACATAGGCCACAGCTAACTGCAGGTTCAGTTCATCATTCAACCCTTCAAGGAACTTTTCCTTCCTCTTAGCATCAGTGTCAACTTCATCTGGTGCATATCGCGCTAGATTGTTGAACTCCTCAATGTATTCAGCCACGCTGCGGTGGCGCTGCTTCAAGTTATGGAACTCTTTCTTCTTCAAACCATCACTCCGGATGAGATGTGAGCAGTACGGAAACCATCTTCGAAGATAACCCATGTCACATCCTCAATGGGAGTGGTGATCTGGAAGTTATCCCACCAAGTGGCTGCTGGTCCTTCCAACAAGTGAGCTGCAAATCTGACTTTTTCTTCATCAGTACAGCCAACTGTTACCAAGTCCTTGTTCATAGAGCGTATCCAATCATTGGCCACCATAGGATCAGTGGTTCCTGAGAACTTTGCTGGCCGCAGTCTCAAGAACCTAGTAAGCATGTCAAAACCCGGTGGGTTGTTCTGATTGTTCTTGTTGTTATTGTTGTTATTGTTGTTGTTGTTGTTGTTGTTGTTGTTGTTCTGATTCTGGATGAACGTAGTCATCATTTGCATCAGCTGAGTCTAATCTGTCAGCATTTGCTGCATCTCAGGGGTGATGTTGTTGTTGGGGTTGGGATTGGCACGTCGGGGAGGCATCTGTGGTTTTCAATAAGGATAAGAATGAGATACCCATAGATGCTAACATGCACAATACATCGCATAACAAATCACAATCATGCATCATAGTAATAAAAGTTCAACATAGACAACAAGTTCTGAAAAGTAAACACATCAATAGCAAGCCATCCACATGTTGTATGGTCATTGCGACGCAATAATCAAAGACATGATAAATAAAGGTAAATGAGTAGTCATCACTACTCCTCAGCATCAACCTCCTCATCAACAAATGTAAGACCTGCATTCTCCATAGCGGTCTTGTATTCCTCGACATTGGTGGTCAAGGTCTCTACTTTGGCTTTGAGAGCCCTCTTCTGTGAACGAAGTCTCTCAATCACAGTCTGCTGATGCTCGAGCTCGAAGTCCTTGGGCTCTAGTTCTGCAGTCATGTCTCGAATCCTCTTGTTCCTATCTTGGACTCGCTTCTCTTGACTCTTGAACTTTCTATGCTGACTCTCATACTTAGCCTCCATCTCCTTGACTATCTCATCTTGCTCCGCGAAGAGCTTGTCCTTCTCACGAAGCTGCACCTGGAGTTCGTCATTGCTAAGCATGACGTTGGTACTATCAGTGTCTATGTGCCTAAGAAGAACCTCTAGGTCCTGGAGGTATAGGCGAATCGGCTCTGCCGTCTCTCTCAAAGTATCCTCAAAGTCAATGGCATCACCATCATCATCACGTCTACCAAAGGTGTGGAAGTGAGTACCTCTAACCTCTCGAGAGTGTCTCCCTAGTAAACGTCCAATCAAATCCTGCATGACTACCTCTAGGCCTCTCTCCTTGTCATCATGCATGAGCTTGAAGATGATGGCCTCCGTGGCTGGCTCAGTCTGGCGTCCTGGCTGATTGACCTTGAAGCCCCAAAGATCTTTCTTCTCAAACTTGGTGAGGGGAAGCATCATGATAGTAGGAAGAGGGAGATTGAGCAGACTAGTGAGCTCAATAATACGAGGGCCAAAACGAGTTCCCTTGAACCCTTCAGCCGTGCTGATAGTAACATTAGGCATCTATTTAATAAGATAGAAAAAGTTAGAATCATCACAATTTAAGACAAATCACAAGACAAAGCATCACATGCATAACTTTGGAAATCAAAACACACAATTCATGGCATACATGGATCCATTACAAACAACCAAGGTTCAACTTATTTTTAAACAACATTTGGGAAATAAAATGATAAGTGTGGTGGTCCAACTAACGAAATACGTTACAATCCCATCTCACTTTCCAAGTTGGCTAACAGGGCATCCCTAGAGG
Organism: Avena sativa; assembly: GCA_916181665.1. Classification (NCBI taxonomy): domain Eukaryota; kingdom Viridiplantae; phylum Streptophyta; class Magnoliopsida; order Poales; family Poaceae; genus Avena; species Avena sativa. The sequence continues at coordinate 258,679,446 of OV702284.1, read as the reverse complement.
CAATCTGTTTATCTTGATCACATGACTCCATTGCTAAGTCTATGATGTCATTCCTTAAACTTTGGTTGTAGCCTCTAGCTCTTGGGTATGCTTCTTTTCTTCCCTAAGGTCATTCTGGGTGTTAAGCGTTCTGCACTTGATTCTATCACCAAGTTCTTTGATGGCCCTCCAAGCTGCATCCCTTGCTGAATCAAAGAATGTAGTGTGCATCACTGTGTTGGTGACCATGCAGAATCCTGAGTCCTTGTGGTTGTCTTCCTTGTTTTTATACAAGTGAAGTTGAACCCACCAGTACTCAACTCCTTCATCCATCACAGGAAAGCCTTTGTACACAGCTGCACCATGTATTCCCATGGCAACTATGAGGTCCTTGAGAGCTTTGGGGAATTCTGTCTCACACTCCAAAGTCATAGTCATGAGTGGTCCCTTCCTCACGGCTTCGTTGATGGAGTTCATCTACGAATAGAGATGAGAAAGAAGATTAGAAAAGTTTACGAGAAGAAAAGACAAGTGTGGAAGTTGTTGAATTTTTTTTCCTTAGTGGTTTCCAATCCTAGGGTCATAATCCTACAGGCAACACAGTGCTCTGATACCATCTGTAAGATCCCTCCTTTGTAAAGGAAAGGATCCCTGTGATTGCAATGCTAGTCCCTGGATCAATTCTAGCATCCACAGTTTAAGATGAAGTACACAGAAACAAAGGTCATTATTACATATCATTCCAGAGACAAACATAGTCTTTTATAACTCCATGGCCACAGGCCTAATACAAGAGTTCAAATATATAATAAGATAAATAAGTCTTCATCTTCATGTGCCATAGGCAAGCATGTTGAGTGTAGACTCATGACTCCTAATCATCATGAGAATATCCTGCAACATCACAAGTTATAGCCACAGTGGGTCAATACATTGGAATAGTATTGGCAAGTGATACCTTAGTAGAATATTGGTGGACTAAACACTATATGCATTTTGTCTAAGTGTAGCTTAGGCTTGCTTTGCTCAAAATAGGTTTTGCCTATTAGTTGAAAACACTAAGTTTTTCTTTGACAAAAACTTTCCCAAGGATCCACCAATAGACATTGGGGTCCTTCACCCTTGTTCACCCACAAGTTTTTACTTAGAAATTGGGATGAGGATATTCTTGATAGATTCCATGTCTTGATGCTCAAGTTGTCCAATACCAGGGACATGGCTAAGTACTTAGATTCTTCCATCTGCAGAGGTTGTGCACTTTCCCCACAAGACTTGATTTTCACCAAGACAGGACCTTTCAGAAGCCTTCCCTTATACCAAATGGACGCGCTCCAACCTATCATACCACTACCACCAACTGTCCAAATGGCTAAGTTATTGCAACCTATATGATCCATGCAGAGCACATATTGGCAACTGGCTGCACTAGAAGCTTCTTAACATTTGGCCTCTCAAATCCCTTTGTTCCTGGGTGGCTTTCCACAAGTGATATACACAAGGTACACCATAGAAATGGGCCTTGTGTAACAACTCAACATAACCCATTCATTCCATTCCACCGAGGTGTTTCATTCACTTAGTTGTTTTATTAAACAAAAACATAGTCCAAAGACTTATAAATATTTATTCATAGCATGAATATAACCACCCTTGGTTGCTACTAGCTAGGCTAATCATGGCATTGATAAGACTTAGAAATATTTCTAGCAATTTCTACAACTACTTAGGATTTCCCAAGCATAGCATATAGATCAAAAAATATCCATGCAAGGCTAGCAAAATATTTCTAATGCATATTTGAAAAAAACATAGGAAATAAATCATGAAGCACCACTTGCCTTGGTAGTTTGGAGAGTAGCTACAATCCTCACAATCACAATCACTATTTTCACCAAAATCTACACATAAAATGATAGCACCAAATCACATACGAAATAAATACAAGCAAAAATATATGGATGCATGCAATATGATATGTGATGATTTTTTATACTCAACAAGACAAGTGCATAGTACTGATTCATAAACAAGTTGAAAACTTGCCAAACAACCTTTATTTGAACATTAAAACATTTCCCAAATAATTGTTATACACAAAATAGGCCTACACATGTTTATGTAAAAACAACCATTTTAACCGAGGAAAAACATTAAACACATTGCATAGATGGAAAGGATTTTCTCTCCTGATTCCATTGATATAAAATTTGTCAAATTTGGACGTGGGAATCAAAAGTTATGAATTAAACAAGTTTTAATATCTAATAGATCAAATTCAAATTTTTAAAACCAAACTCGTGCCACGCGGTGCTTTCTAACTGGCTAGTACCGCTTCGCGCTGGATCGTGTTTGCGCACCGTCAGATCAACTTAAAATCTAACGGCTCAGTTCTAACCATACCCTTTCGCCTATCTTCTAATCTCAACCACTGGATCTAGATCCAGTGGATCTAAATGACTTGACCAAAACCTGGCGGCGCAAATGGCTAGGACGGCGGCGACGGCTCTGCCGGCGATGGATCGGCGAATCTAGCAAGGGCTCGGGGTGGTGGCGATGCTTACCAGACTCGTACGAGCACGAGGGAGCTCAACGTGGACGTCGTGGAAACGGGGGCGTGCTGCTGTGGCCGTGGGAGCTCGTCGGAGTCAGGGCGGCATCGGGCTTAGGTGGACGGCGACGTTGGCGACGCTCTGATCCGCCCTAACACAAACGAAAGGCATCAGCGCGTGCGTATTGTTCAGGCGAACAAGATGGGGTCAAGGGAAAAGCACGGAGCGGTCGTACCTCTCTAGAATTCCTTGCCGAAGTTGGAGACGGCGTCGGGAAGTTGCGGTGCTTGACGAAGTCGATGCTCTGGTGCAAAATAGGGCAAATGGTGAACGTCAGAAGATGCGCAAAGAGATAACGGACAAGCTTGCATGAACCAGAGAGCGAGGCGCGCACGAAGCTTACCACAATCGGTCGCCGGAATCTGTCGGTACCGCGGCGGTGTGAGGGCAAATTCTAGCAGCCTGGTGGCGCTCTGTGCTTGGGGTTTGGGGGAAAATGGAGAGGGGGCAGAGGGGGTTTAAGTAGCAAGGACGCGGGCGTGATTTACTCAGGCATTGAACGGGAATTGAATCCGCAAATTGAACAGGAAACGCCCGGCGTAATTTGGGGATGAACTGGTCGCTGGTGGTGGAGACGACGACTGCCATGTGGGCCGCGGTTTTCAGCGAGAGAAAGAAAGAGGGGATGGGCCCAGGCGGTCAGTGACTCTGTGGGTACGGCTGCGAGTGAGAGAGAGAGAGGGGAAAACCCCGGGGTGGGATTAGTGGGCTGGTTTCACTGTTGGGCTAGATTAGTAGCACCGGCCTTTTCTTATTTCTTTATTCCTTTTCTTTTTCTATTTGAATTTCCAGGAAACATTTTCAAATGATTTCAAAACCATTTGAATTCAAACTTTTTCTGGATTTTTGTAGAGTGTAACACTCAAAATTATGGGCATAAAATCATGTGGTATCTCTGTATTATCTTGGTCCTATAGATCAAACAAAATAAATAGTGACTTAGCACTTGATTTGAACAAGTTTTAAAAATGGTTTTAAATCTATATTTGTTTTGTAAATTTTGGTTTAAGCACTAACAATCAAGCAAAACAATCTGAGAGCAACAAGGTTTGGTTTTGGAACAAATAATCTCCCATTGGAGAGTAGCATTTGATTAATGTTTGATCACATAAAATCATAGGTCCCAAGTTCTGTTTTCTTTCAAAATGAGTTTGAATTTGATCCCTAAATGATATGCATGCATGCATGATATGAAATCTTTGAAAACATGACTTTAGGGATGTTACAGTTTGCGAGTACTTAAAGAGTACTCATGGCTTTGTCCCTGGCTATTCCCGTGGTCAGACTATGAAGAGGAGTATCAGGAAGAGGGACATCAGGATGGTTACAACAACTAGGATCATCTCCCATCGTCAACATTGCCTGTGACCATGAAGATGGAGCTTCGCCCACACTATCATTATCTTTACGTTATTCCGCTGCTTGAATTGTATTAAGACTGGATCATGAGATCCTTATTTGTGTAAGACCTTATGTATGGTTTGTAATGGATGAGGTACTATGATATCCAATCTGTTATGTCTCGCAAAAGTGGTAATCCTGGGATTGCGATCTATGGAATAACAGGCATTTGGGATTAAAAATCCGGGCGTTGACAAGTTGGTATCAGAGCCATCCTGACCATAGGAGACCCTAGTTTAGAATAGACATTTGAATCAAAAACTTAGTTTCAAAACCCAAGGAAGTGAGTATTTATGAACACTTATTCTCATTCTTATCACTTAGACTCTTTCATGAAAATTCATGTTCCTCAAAAATTCTTGCAAACTTACATAAAATTTGACACACTTGATCACTCTATAACTTACTCATCCTATATTCTTATAGATGGACGTGAAGTACATCAAGTTTTATCAGTTGGGGAATAGAGGAGACCTCATCTTTGAGCGTGACTTGGACCAGCTGGCAGAAATGCTGGAGCGTCCTCACCCCGAGTTCTTCGGAGCTCAATGATCAAGAAGGAGATGATTTGCAGTGGTTAGTTGTTGCAAGTATCCGAGGAAAGATTGAACCCCCTACCGCAGAGGGAATTCAGTTCACCATGAGAGAGAACAACTGGCTCGATGGACTTGCCAGGGCCATGCAGGAAGCTCTTGCCTGTCTGTGTGGGCAGAGTATCAATCAGATCAAGGGTACCCACTTTGAGTTCTACCCAAGGCGTGATGCTATGGGACAGCCACTGGAGGCCCCATACCACCACGAGCTGAAGACTCAATTGGACCACCTCAGCTTCATGATGTATGACCGTCAGAAGGAGTTGGACAATGCCCGCTCCTACGCCAACCACAAGTACGCCATCGCTTCCAAGAAGGATTAGACCATTGCCATGCTAGTGAAGGATCGCCAGTATCGTCGACGTCATCTCGACAAGAAGGAGCGCGTCATTGCCCGTCTTTGCCACCGGATCATGGATTTGGAGGAGACTGTCCACGAGAGGGATATGCAGTTGGAGGAGAGGGAGAATGCAGGGGAAGACCTTCGTGGATACCCCTACTCCTATCTCAGTGATGATGATGACTTTCTAGAGGATCAGGCCATGGACTTCTTCACCGATGAGGATGACTTCGCCTTCATTGAAGATGATGATGATGAGTATGATGAGGACACCGACTCTGAGGAGTAGTAGCACTTGGGCACTAGCGTTAGTGAGTTGTATTCGGTCCCACTATATCGTAGTTTCACAGAATGGTTCTTAAAACCATCTGTTTTCCTTTGTTGTGGTGTATGTTTGTATCGTGTGCTATGAATGAATGAAAAGCAAGTTGCTAGAAAAACCTGAGTCAAACTTTGAAAACTTTTCAAACACAAAACCCTAAACCTTAGAAATTTCCCTCTTTTCTCATGATCTACCTCAATCTTCAAATGCCTCGCGGAGGAAGCAGTTCATCCCCGGACCCGATGTTGCAGATCTTGCAAATGTTGGTTTCTGACCGCGAAGCTGAAAGAGCCGAACGTCAAGCTAACTTAGCCACCCTTCAACACATCGCTTAGATAGCCGACAACAATCAAGGCCATGGAAATCAGGAGAACCATGGATCTAAGCTCAAGAATTTCCAGAACACCACCCGTTCTCACTAAGTCAGAAGAGCCCCTAGACATAGATGATTGGCTGCAAACCATGGAGAACAATCTAGAAGTTGCAGGAGTGGAAGCTAACGAGAAAGTGTTGTTTGCCACCCACTATATGGATGGAGATGCAAGAGCATGGTGGAACAGCGTTCATGCCATGACTGCAGGACAGATGATGACTTGGGAAGAGTTCAAAGTCAAGTTCAGCAGAACCCATGTGCCACCGGGTTTGATCAAGAGGATGAGAGATGAATTCAGGGAACTGAAGCAAGGAAGGATGACCGTAGTGGAATACCGTGACAAGTTCTTGTCATTGGCTATTTATGCCCCAGATGAGATAGATACTGAAGCCAAGAAGGAGAGATTCCTGAATGGTCTACACGATGAGATGTAGACAGTGTTAGTCAATATCCCCTTTGCTGATATTAAAGCCTTAGTTGACTCTGCCATTCAGATGGAAGGAATGATCAACCAAGCTAATTAAAACCGCAAGTGTTGCATGATGCATCAACCGAGAACCCACCATACACCAAAGTATCGCCCCAACCCATCTCCAGGATTTGCCCCAAGAAACAATAGACCCCCGATGAATCGTTCGACCTATGCCAACCGTGGAAACCCAAGGCCCGGAGAAAATCACAACAACCCCGGCAACCCCAGCAATTTCAACCGTGCACCGCCTAAGTTCAACAACAACAATGCCACCACTAACACCAACACTGACCCAAGGACTGGAAGCAATGTTGTGCCTGTTGCGGCAAAGGACAAGTCTTAGGTGACTTGTTATGAATGTGGAGCCAAAGGTCACTATTCCAATGAATGCCCCAAGAAGATTGTCGTGCCCCCCAATACAAAAGCCCCAGCTCAGCAGCAGCATCGTGTTCAGCCTAGAAGAAGGTTTTCCCTAGGGAATTCACTCAACCGCAACGGCGGTCTCTTTCTCATGCATGCTGAAGAATCCCAAGAAGCGCGATACATCGTGCTGGGTATGTTTTCTGTTAACTCAGTACTTGCAAAAGTGTTGTTTGATTCTGGAGCATCACACTCATTTGTTACTGGAGAATTTGCATGCACTAGTAAGATTCAACCCACCAAATTGAAGCATGTTATGATTGTTCAAATACCTGGTTCAACCACCAAAGCTAGACAAATTTGCAAAGTCGTCCCTATCCGAATCCATGGCATAGATTTTTATGCTAATCTAATAGTACTCGGAACTAAAGGTTTGGAAGTAGTACTAGGAATGGATTGGATGTCCAAACATAAAGGATTAATTGACTGTGCCAAGAAAGCCAAAACAATGACCAGTACAGCCGGCATATCAGTAGAGCATGTATCGGAAATCTTGCCCCGTCAATTCAAGTGCAACAAGAGTATAGCCTAGCCAACCATTGACCAAGTTCGGATAGTCTGTGAATACCCCAATGTATTTCCAGATGTTTTGCCCGGTATGCCCCTAGATCGGGATATCGAGTTTATCATTGAACTAATCCCTGGAACTAGACCCATAGCCCATGTAGGGTTCGCAGCATAGAAAACAAAAAATTTCCTATGATGGGAACAACTATGTACCAAGATCTATCTACTAGATACAAACAACGGGCGGATGTATATCCGTAGAGAACATACCCTTGAAGACCGACAAAGCTTAAAGAGTTAAACTCGTGGTTGATGTAGACGATCTCTTGCCGATCTCAAGATCGAGAGGAAGTCCTAGCGCCGCAAATCAGCAGCGCATCCGTGCTCGCACACACGTCCAAGACACCGAGCAACCTCCGCCTCCTCGCTCCAGCGATGCAGCGGAAGCACAACTCTTTCTTGCCGAATAGCCACCGGGAACATGTATATCGCTAGTCCGAGACCATGGGGGATAAATTCTAGAGGGGGAGAGAGATCCTTCACGAGGAGGTGTGAGTGAGAAGTGAGGAGGGGGTGCCTTTTATATGAGAGGGGGGAACCCCAAGGGGGTGTCCGGTGCATGGGGCTGCCCCCTTGCCCTCCCCTCATTCATGTGGGTGGACACTCCACTCACAAAATCCTTTCAGTTCCCTCCACTCAAAATCCCACTCAAAATTGTTATTAAATTTCCACCAAATTTAATGCAAACACTCATTAAATAAAACTCTTTTTATTTATTCAGAATTTTGTCAATTACTTTAATGAAAAACATTCACATATAACTCCGTCCTAGAATTCTATTTCACATGCAAAAACACTTTCTGCAATTTCACCCGAAAACCTGTTTTGGTATCTAGTGAAATAAATTCCTGCGCTTGTTATTCTTTCCGGCATGAAACTTTTGTTCCAAATGGATGTCGGTGTCTCTTAATTGTGTCACCCTACTATTCGCGAATAATGCGAACATGATCGATACCCCTCTCGGATCAATAATCAGAAGCGGGATCTGGAGACCCATACTAACTCCCACACATTCAATGATGACTTTCTTGTGATCGTCGGAACCTTTTACGCTAGTATCTTAATCCCTTTGTTTCACGATATATTACCTAGTTTGATCTTGTTACTTACATGCACTCTTTTCTCGTTCCCGTGATATAACATTCTAGTGATCAAATCACTTGCTTGCAAGCTAACCAATGTGATATCACCAAGAGGGCCTAGAGTATATCTATCCGTCATCGGGATGAACAAATTCCACTCTTGATCCATGGGCCTCAACATAACACTTTATTAGTTCTGAACCCATCTTTATAATCACCCTGTTATGGTGTGACATTTGATGTTATCAAGAAACTCTTCCGGTGTTAGTGATTGACATGATCTCATGGTCTAAGGATTAGGATTACTTCGGAAGTTGTTATAGCAATATAAACTCAATGACTTTTATCGTAATGCTATACTTCGGATGAATGTTCATCACACCATTACACTAATGTTGTGATCCCGTTATTAACAACATCCAATGTCCATGATCAGGAAACCTTGATCATCTTGTTGATCAACGAGCTAGTTTATGAGAGAGGCATAACTAGGAACTTTCTGTTTGTTTATTAAACACACATGTATTAATGTTTCCGTATTAATACAATTATAGCATGCAAAATAAACATCTATCATATACTTGGAATACACATAATAAACACTTTATTATTGCCTCTTAGGGCATATTCCCTTCAGTCTCCCACTTGCACTAGAGATAATAATCTAGTTACATAGTGATGAATCTATCACCCACGGAGTTTTGGTGTTGATCATGTTTTGCTCTAGGGAGAGTTTTAGTCAAAGGATCTGCTACATTGAGATCCGTGTGTACTTTACAAATCTTTATATCTCCATCCTTGACATGCTCGCGGATGGAGTGAAACCGACGCTTAATATGCTTGGAATTCTTGTGAGACCTTGGTTCTTTGGCATTGGCAATGGCACCATTGTTGTCACAATAGATCACCATTGGATCCAACACGCTTGCAACCACAGCTAGTTCGGATATGAACTCCTTCATCCAAACCGCTTCCCGAGCTGCTTCTGAAGTAGCAACATATTCGGCCTCCATTGTTGATCCCGCCACCACAGGTTGTTTGGAACTCCTCCAACTAACCACTCTACCATTCATGAGAAATACGTATCCGGATTGAGACTTAGATTCATCTGGGTCGATGTCAAATCTTGCGTCGACATAACACTTAGCGACGAGCTCTTCTTCACCTTCGTACACAAGAAACATATCCTTAGTTCTTCACAAGTACTTAAGGATATCCTTGACCGCTATCCAGTGTTCGGAACCTGGATCCGATTGGTACCTACTAGTCAAACTAATAGCATGTGCCACATCCGGTCTTGTACATAGCATGGCGTACATTATAGATCCTATGGCTGAAGCATAGGGGCCTTTGTCCATTATCTCTCTTTCTTCCGCCGTAGCCGAACTTTGAGTCTTACTCAATGTCTTGCCTTGCAACATAGGTAAGAACCCCTTCTTACTTCCGTCCATTTTAAACTTCTTTAAAATCTTATCAAGGTATGTACTTTGTGATAGCCCTATTAGGCGCCTAGATCTATCTCTATAGATCTTTATGCCTAATATGTATGACGCTTCACCTAGGTCCTTCATTGAAAATTTGTTGTTTAGATAACTTTTAACACTGTTTAAAAGATCTATATCATTTCCGATCAATAATATGCCATCCACATATAATATAAGAAATGCCACATTGCTCCCACTCACTTTCTTGGAAATACAAGCTTCTCCATAAGTTTGGACAAATCCAAACTCTTTGATCACCTCATCAAAGCGGAGATTCCAACTTCGTGATGCTTGCTTCAACCCATAGATGGACCGCTGAAGCTTGCACACCTTGTTAGCATCCTTAGGATCGACAAAACCCTTTGGTTGTATCATATATAACTCTTCTTCAATATTACCATTGAGAAACGTGGTTTTGACATCCATCTGCCATATCTCATAATCGAAATATGCAGCAATTTCTAACATAATCCTAACTGACTTTAGCATCGCTACGGGAGAGAATGTCTCATCGTAGTCAACTCCTTGAATTTTTCGAAACCCCTTTGCGACAAGTAGAGCTTTATAGACGGTCACATTACCATCATCATGAGTTTGCCTTTTGAAAATCCATTTGTTCTCCACGGCCTTTCGGTCGTGAGGTAATTCCACCAAGTTCCAAACTTGATTTTCATACATGGATTCCATCTCAGATTTCATGGCTTATAACCATTTGTTGGAATCCGGGCTCATCATCGCTTCTTCATACGTCGCATGGTCATCAATTTCATCAACCATGAAATTCATAACAGGGTTTCCGTACAGGTCGGGAGCTGCACGCGTCCTGCTAGACCTGCGAGGTTCGTAGTACTCTCTTTTGGAGTTTCATGATCATTATCATTAGTTCCCTCTTCAACTGGTGAAGCCAACTCCAGAACAACTTTCGGCGCTGCGCTACTCGCCATACTTTGAAGAGAAGGTTCAATAACCTCTTCGAGTTCTACCTTCCGACTACTCACACCTTTTGCGAGAAACTCCTTCTCTAGAAAAGATCCATTCTTGGCAACAAAAACCTTGCCCTCGGATCTGTGATAGAAGGAATACCCTATAGTTTCCTTAGGGTATCCTATGAAGACGCATTTTTCCGCTTTGGGTTCGAGTTTATCCGGTTGATGTTTCTTCACACAAACATCGCATCCCCAAACTTTAAGAAATGACACCTTAGGTTTGTTTCCAAACCATAATTCATACGGTGTCTTTTCAACGGATTTAGATGGTGCCCGATTTAAAGTGAATGCAGCAGTTTCTAGTGCATAACCCCAAAATGACAACGGCAAGTCCGTCAGAGACATCATAGATCGAACCATATCCAATAAAGTACGATTACGACGTTCTGACACACCATTTCGCTGTGGTGTTCCGGCAGGTGTGAGTTGTGAAACAATCCCACACTCTTTCATGTGAGTGCTAAACTCGTAACTTAGATACTCACCTCCACGGTCGAACCATAGAAATTTGATCTTTCTATTACGATGATTTTCCACTTCATTCTGAAATTCCTTGAACTTTTCAAAGGTTTCAGACTTGTGTTTCATCAAGTAGATATAACCGTATCTACTCAAATCATCCGTGAAAGTAACAAAATAACGATATCCACCTCGCGCCGACACACTCATTGGACCACATACATCAGAATGTATGATTTCCAATAAATTTGTCGCCCGTTCCATTGAACCGGAAAACAGCGTTCTAGTCATCTTACCCATAAGGCATGGCTCACATGTATCAAATGATTCAAAATCAAGTGATTCCAAAAGTCCATCCGAATGGAGCTTCTTCATGCGTTTAACACCAATATGACCTAGACGGCAGTGCCACATATATGCGGATATATCATCATTAAGTTTAATCCTTTTAGCATCAACATTATGAATATGTGTAACATTATTATCGAGATCCAATAGAAATAAACCATTCATCATTGGTGCATGACCATAAAAGATTTCATTCATATAAATAGAACAACCATTGTTCTCAGATTTAAATGAATAACCACTTTGCATCAAACACGATCCAGATACAGTGTTCATGCTCAGTGTTGGCACCAGATAACAATTATTCAAGTTTATTACTAATCCCGATGGCAAATGGAGAGGTAGCGTTCTGACGGCGATCACATCAACACTTGATCCATTGCCGACACGCATCTTGACCTCACCCCTTGCTAGCGGTCGCTTGTTCTGCAGCCCCTGATTCGAGTTACAAATATTAGCAAGGTATCAAATACTTGGGGCAGTTGCGCTTCCAGTGGCCAATCCCCTTACAATAGTAGCACTCGGTATCAGACTTAGGGCCAACTCGGGGTTTCTTTTCAGGCACGGCAACCGGCTTGCCGCCCTTACTTCCCTTCCATTTCCCTTTCTTGTCTTTCTTGAAACCAGTGTTCTTATTGATCATCAACACTTGATGTTCCTTCTTGATCTCCACTTCTATAGTTTTAAGCATTGACAGAGGCTCGGGGAGAGACTTCTTCATGCCTTGCATATTATAGTTCATCACAAAGCTCTTATAGCTAGGTGGCAGAGACTGCAGAACACGATGGATGCCTAAGTCAATGGGAATCGATATTCCCAAGGACACAAGCTTATCTTGAGTACATGCTCACTAACGGAGTTGTGCTCTTCCATCATGCAGCTAAAGAACTTTTCTGAAGCATTTTAGCTCTCTACTACAGCATGTGTGCCAAAAATCATTTTCAACTCACCCATTGTATCAAATGCATTGCCATTTTCGAAATGCTTTCGAAGTTCTGGCTCTAGCCCATACAATATGCCGCAATGAACTAAGTTGTGGTCCTCCTGACGAGTCTGATAGACATTCTTTTCCTTGTCAGGGGCATCCTCAAAAAGGTGGGGGGCCTAGCGGCGCTTCTAGCACATATTGCTTTTGTGCAGAAGAGAGGAGAATCCTCAAATTCATGGCCTATTCAGTAAAGTTGCTACCGTTCGTTGCAAGTTTCTCTTTCTCCATGAACACATTGAAATTAAAAGTAGGTGGTTCCATCTACAACATAATTTGAAAAGTTTAGACTAAGTTTATGATAGATTGAGTTCAACTAATCCACATTACGAATGAAATCCCACTCAAAAACGACATCTCTCGTTTCTTTTTGGTGATTACATGAACCAAATCCACTACACCAAGTCCGATCATCACGTGAGTCGGTGTAGCTTCAAAGGCGAGCATCAAATGGGCATCATATCTTCCATATGACTCATGCTTAACCTTTCGGTCCGTGTTCCGAGTCCATGTCTATACATGATAGGCTCTCCAAGTAAGAACCTTAGTATTCGCGTGTGTAATTGTCTTACACCCGAAATATGGTCATGGATCCAAGAACACCCGATCATCACGTGATGTCTTGAAGCGACGAAAACATAATCGGTGCATACTAAAGGAAGAACACATTCTTATCTTGATATTTAATTGAGGGATTATCTTATTATGCTAATAAAACGCCAAACAAGCAATATAAGATGCTATCAAACATCACATGTTTATAAGTGAAATGATATGGTTTCCCGCATATGATCTCTATCATGTGCATCGTGGTATGATCCCTATCATACCTTTATCTGTAAGGCCAAGGTCTATGGAACTTACACGTTATGTGTGTTGTAAGAGTATCATCTCATACTTCTACTTACAACATCACCATATCATAACACTAGCCCAGCAACAATCTAAACTGGACGCCTCTAATTTATCCATTGCAAGTTTTACGTGGCTTAGGGCTTTCGAAGATAGAACCGTTCATACCTACGAACATGAACCACAATGAGGATAACCAAATTGTTGACAACTCGTTGCAAAATAGATATTGACTATAGTAGGAGAGACAGACACCCGCTAGCCACTTATGCAAATTAGTTGCATGTCAAGCGTGGAACATGTCTCATGTGCGAGGACATGTAAAGTTTGTCCGGGCCACTTCATCCCACTATGCCACCAATATCCAAAATTACAACTAAGAAGCAACAACATGATCATCATTGCCCACATACTCATATGTGTACTACCCGTGTAAAGCATCTACGCATAGATCTGGCTCTGATACCACTGTAGGGTTCGCAACATAGAAAACAAAAAATTCCTATGATGGGAACAACTATGTAACAAGATCTATCTACTAGATACAAACAACGGGCGGATGTATATCCGTAGAGAACATACCCTTGAAGACCGACAAAGATTAACGAGTTAAACTCGTGGTTGATGTAGACGATCTCTTGCCGATCTCAAGATCGAGAGGAAGTCCTAGCGCCGCAAATCAGCAGAGCATCCGTGCTCGCACACACGTTCGAGACACCGAGCAACCTCCGCCTCCTCGCTCCAGCGATGCAGCGGAAACACAACTCTTTCTTGCCGAATAGCCATCGGGACCATGGGGGATAAATTCTAGAGGGGGAGAGAGATCCTTCACGAGGATGTGTGAGTGAGAAGTGAGGAGGGGGTGCCTTTTATAGGAGAGGGGGAACCCCAAGGGGGTGGCCAGCGCATGGGGGCTGCCCCCTTGCCCTCCCCTCATTCATGTGGGTGGACACTCCACTCACAAAATCCTTTCAATTCCCTCCACTCAAAATTGCTATTAAATTTCCACCAAATTTAGTGCAAACTCTCATTAAATAAAACTCTTTTTATTTATTCAAAATTTTGTCAATTACTTTAATGACAAACATTCGCATATAACCCCTTGCTAGAATTCTATTTCACATGCAAAAACACTTTCTGCAATTTCACCTGAAAACCTGTTTCGGTATCTAGTGAAATAAATTCATGCGCTTGTTATTCTTTCCGGCATGAAACTTTTGCTCCAAATGGATGTAGGTATCTCTTGAGTGTGTCACCCTACGGTTCGCGAATAATGCGGACATGATCGAGACCCCTCTCAGATCAATAATCAGAAGCAGATCTGGAGACCCATACTGACTCCCACACATTCAATGATGACTTTCTTGTGATCGTCAGAACCTTTTACGCTGGTATCTTAATCTCTTTGTTTCACGATATATTACATGTACGAGATTCGATCATTGGTATCTCCATACCTAGTTTGATCTCGTTATTGACATGCACTCTTTTCTCGTTCCCGAGATATAACATTCTAGTGATCAAATCACTTGCTTGCAAGCTAACCAATGTGATATCACCGAGAGGGCCTAGAGTATATCTATCCATCATCGGGATGAACAAATTCCACTCTTGATCCATGGGCCTCAACATAACACTTTATTAGTTCTGAACCCATCTTTATAATCACCCTGTTATGGTGTGACGTTTGATGTTATCAAGAAACTCTTCCGGTGTTAGTGATTGACATGATCTCATGGTTTAAGGATTAGGATTACTTCGTAAGTTGTTATAGCAATATAAACTCAATGACTTTGATCGTAATGCTATACTTCGGATGAATGTTCATCACACCATTACACTAATGTTGTGATCCCATTATTAACAACATCCAATGTCCATGATCAGGAAACCTTGATCATCCTGTTAATCAACGAGCTAGTTTATGAGAGAGGCATAACTAGGAACTTTCTGTTTGTTTATTAAACACACATGTATTAATGTTTCCATATTAATACAATTATATCATGCAAAATAAACATCTATCATATACTTGGAATACACATAATAAACACTTTATTATTGCCTCTCAGGGCATATTCCCTTTAGCCCAGAGACCATATAGTATGAACTCGTTGGAACTAGTGGAGCTGAAGAAGCAACTTGATGCTATGCTAGAAATTGGATTGATTCAACCAAGTGCGTCGCCATGGAGATCACCTATTTTATTTGTGGATAAGAAAGATGGAGGTAATGGTTTGTGTACGGATTATCGGAAATTGAATGATGTCACCATCAAAAACAAGTACCCATTGCCAAAGATAGAATATTTGTTTGACCGGTTGACTGGTGCCAAAGTGTTTTCTAAGATTGATCTTAGAACTGGCTATCATCAACTCAAGATTCGCGCAGAGGATATTCCAAAGACAGCCTTTACCACCAGATATGGATTATAGGAGTATACTGTCATGTATTTTGGATTAACCAATGCCCCCGCTTACTTCATGAACCTCATGAATAAGATTTTTATGGGATTCCTAGATAAGTTTGTTGTTGTTTTCATCGATGACATTCTGATTTATTACAAATCAGAAGAAGAACATGAGCTGCACCTAAGAACCATCCTTGGAACTCTTAGGGAGCATCAGTTGTATGCCAAGTTTAGCAAATGTGAATTCTGGTTACAGGAGGTAGGATTCCTCGGACACATTGTATCAGCCGGAGGAATTGCCGTTGACCATGCAAAGGTGAAGGATGTTGAAGATTGGCAAGCCCCAACCACCCAAACCCAAGTTCATGCATTTCTCGGATTAGCTGGATATTACCGCAAGTTTGTAGAAGGATTCTCGAGTATCGCAAGACCCATGACCCAATTGCTGAAGAAGGACAAGAAGTTTGAATGGATGGACAAATGTGAAGCGAGTTTTCAGGAACTCAAGAGGAGATTGATTTCAGCCCCCATCTTGATCATGCCGGATATCACGAAGCCCTTCGATGTGTATTGTGACACATCCAAGATCGGTCTCGGATGTGTGTTGATGCAAGAAGGAAAAGTTATATCTTATCTATCCCCGACAACTGAAGCAGCATGAACAGAATTATCCAACCCATGACCTTGAACTAGCAGCCGTAGTTCTAGCCCTGAATACATGGAGGCATTACCTTATGGGTAATCATTGTGAGATTTATTCATATCACAAGAGCCTGAAGTATATATTCACTCAGAAGGAGCTGAATATGAGGCAGAGAAGATGGATCGAGCTAATCAAGGACTATGATCTGGACATTCACTATCACCCCGGTAAAGCCAATGTGGTAGAAGATGCCCTTAGCAGATTGCCGTGCCGCTTGAACTCCATGATTCTAAAGGAGCAACCAAGTTTGCACAAGGAGATGGAAGATTATAGAATGGAATTGGTAAGTGAAGTATTTTTGGCTAGCATAGAACTCCAACCCACTTTGATCAGTCAGATCAAGGAGGGGCAGAAAGGAAATATTAGTATCAACGGAATCAAACATCGTATAGGTACAGGCAAAGTATCTGGATTCACCGAAGATGAAGAAGGAGTGTTGTGTTACAAAGGACGTCTCTGTGTACCAGCACATTCAGAGTTGAAAAAATGTTAGTTTGAAGGAAGCCCATGATACTCTTTATTCTATCCACCCCAGAGGAACAAAGATGTATCAGGACCTGAAGGAGTAATTTTTGGTGGCATACGATGAAGAGAGAAATCGGAAGCTATATCGCCAAGTGTGATATATGTCAGAGAGTCAAGGCGGGACATCAAAGACCCGCAGGACTGTTGCAACCCTTGCAGATTCCAGAATAGAAATGAGATTCAGTTGGAATGGACTTTATCACCGGATTGCCAACTTCTAGTAGGGGAAATGACTCTATTTGGGTCATAGTTGACAGATTGTCCAAGGTAGCCCATTTCTTACCAGTCAAGACCACCTACCTAAGTTCGAAGCTAGCGGAGTTGTACATCGCTAGAATCGTCAGCTTGCACGGAGTCCCCAAGAACATCGTGTCGGATCGAGGAACTCAATTTACCTCGAGATTCTAGAAGAAAGTCCAAGAAGGTTTAGGAACCCGACTGGATTTCAGCACCGCGTATCACCCTCAAACTGATGGACAAACGAAGCGAGTAAACCAAATACTCGAAGATATGTTGAGAGCATGTGTGCTAGAGTATGGATCTAAATGGGAAGACTGTCTGTCGTTCGCAGAATTTTCTTACAACAACAGTTATCAAGCTAGTTTGCAAATGGCCCCATTTGAATTCATGTATGGAAGGAAGTGTTGTACCCCTTTTAATTGGTCGGAAGTAGGAGAGAGTTAGATTTTTGGACCCGACATCCTACGAGAAGAGAAGGGAAAGTTCACAAGATTTGTGAGCACCTCAAGACAGCCCAATCCAGATAGAAGAGTTATGCCGACAACAGACGTCGAGACCTCGCTTTCAATATCGGAGATTTTTTGTATCTCAAAGTGTCGCCTTTGAAGGGAATGCAACGTTTCTAGCTCAAAGGAAAGTTAGCCCCCATATATATCGGACCCTTCAAGATTCTGAATCGTCGAGGAGAAGTATCATATCAATTTGAACTGCTAGAAGAAATGTCAGCTCTGCACAATGTGTTCCATATATTGTTACTTCGCAAATACCTTGAAGTTCCGGAGAAGACCAAAGTTTTCAAAAACATTGATCACCGGACCATAGAGATCAACGATGACCTGACATATCCTGAAGTACCCATCCGTATTTTGGAGGAAGCTTTCAGGACCACCAGGACCCGAAGCATCAAGTTTCTCAAGATTCAGTGGAGCAACCACACTGAAAAACAAGCTACCTGGGAGCGAGAAGATCAGATCAGGATGGAGTTTCCCGATCTCTTTAAATCCTAGGTAATCTTTTTTCTTCTTTCTCAAATCTCGGAACGAGATTTTGTTTAAGGAGGGAAGGTTTGTAACATCCCAAAAATATTGATCATGCTTATCAAATTCTAATCACTAAAATTAGGGTTAACAAAAACTTTGATTAAATAAAAACCATATGAATGCATGTGTGTATGTGATGATTGAATGAATGCATGAATGGACTTGTGTGATTAACCTAAATAGCAAGGAATGGTTTAAAGATGAAAATAACATCATCAAAAACATTTCCAAGAAGAAACAAATCAATAGAAAATCAAAAACAAAACAAATTAAGCAAATGGTCATTTTTGCCAATCTTGCTCACTAGGTCACTTTGAGTGTTTCTAGTCCAAGATTTCAAACAGAAACTTTTCAATTTTTTTCACCCCTTGCAAGACCAGGTAAAAGTGAATCAAGGCCCACCTTTCAAACTTAAGAAACATTTAGCAACCCCATTCAAATGACAATTGAAAATTGAATCGATAACATATGTGAAGATCACACATTTTCAAAACCCAACCAAACCAGTGCCCCTTGACCAATACAACTAACCAGAGACTCCCTAGTATGTGCCTAGTAAACCCACCAAGTTTGAATACAAAATTCAAATTTGAATTTCTTTCGGCCATTTCATCAAACACCTTGTTTGCAGCAAACAACAAAACGTCAAACACTATATAGTAGCAGTAATTTTGGCCAACCTTGTCCCCTTCCTAGCTCATTCTACACTCTTAGTAGATTATAAAACTAATCTAACTAGCTTTATCACCACTGTGAGCAAGCATAGCCATCAATGGTGACAATGCCGAGAGCACCATTGCCACCCCCATGTCGCCAGCAAGCTAGAAGAAGCACTAGCCTCGCCAACCTTGTCTGTTACACTCTCCACCGTCCACCGCCACCTCTTGTCCAAGCCCCGAGCGCAGCCAGCCATTGGACCACCCGCCAAGCTCGCGCCAAGTTCCTCTCCGTGCGAGTCGAGAGCGCGCCAGTGCGCCGCACGCGACACCAGCCCACAGACCGTGTGCTGCCCTCGCCGCTTGCATACGTGATCGCCAGCACCCCAGCACCCCGCCATACAACCCCGTTCGCCGCCGCGTGGACCAAGCATGTTGTGCGCCATTAAAATTGTCGTCGGACCCGCCCAGAGCGCTGCGACGTTCTGACCGTTCAGCACCGCCCCATGCCGCGTGACCATGCCGTTGAGCTTCGCCAGGGAGCACAGCACCGCCCCTACCTTTGCCCATGCCATTAGCACACTGTGTCGACGACACCGACGAGCTCCACCCACGCCATTCGGTCCCCTCATCGCACTATAAATAGAGGCCCTCCCAGCTCAAACCCTTCACACCATCTCACTCCCCACCTCTCAGTGATCACACCCACTCACCCCCGGAGTAAGGCGAGCACCAGGTGGCCGGAATTTCACCGGAGTTCACCGCTGCAGAGGAGGAGAGGCGCCGTCGATTGGAGCCACCCCAGGAGGAGCTGTCTGTACCAGGAGGATCGCCGTCGTCGACTTCGTCGTTCGCCCCCATCACCGACCATCGCCGGAGCCCTGGTGAGCCTCCCACGACCCCGACTGGCCGTGCTAGGGTTCTGCCTCGCCGCGTCCTGTTAAGACATGGACGATAAACCACAGCCGTAGGATTAGAACTAGATCGCGCGGCTTAGATCGCCCCGTACCGCTTCGCCACTCGCTGTCTCACTGACGAGTGGGGTCGCTCACTTAACCAGCCCGCGCGCGCTGTGCATAGCGGGCCGGCCCAGTTAACCTCCCGTGCGACCCAGTAATTCAAATCTAGGTTTATTCTTTTAATTTCAAACTCAGTTCTGTACCTAGATTCAAAAATCAACCCAACTCGATTCACTAAACCAAAATGCATGAAACCAATTTTGTTAGAAAGGTTCTGGGGTTCTTAATCCAAGCCCGTATTTAGAATTGTAGATCAGCCATGGTAAAAATAACAAGGCAGAAGATTTTCTGCATTCAAACATTTTTCAAAATTCAACCATAAAAGCTTTTGAGTTGATTCCAACTCTCAAAAATCAGATTTAACCATACCTTTCAGAATATATAAAAATATATAGGGTTACTTGCAGAAATAATGATCAAGTAATAAAAGAATGCCCCATAGGCATTTCTAGTCATTTTTATTTAATTAAAATAAAAAGGTTAAACCTTATGAAATTGTGACACCACTTTAAATCACATTCCCAAGTACTTAAATATGTGGTGATAACATGTGTCAACATGATCCCATGTTTTAGTTGGATAATATTAAATATTAAGTAGTTTTTCAATGAGTAGAAGTTACTTTTCTAAAATAAAATAAATAAGACAAGTGCTTTAATCTTTGTGAAAATAGTGATGATGCTAGATCATCTAGTGTGAACCTTTGTGTGATAAATAGAAATAGTTAAATATTGTTTGGTGATTGTGTATCTCGTATCTATTTATAGACGCTAGTATCGACCAAGGATACGAGGAGGAAGGAGGGTACTACGAGGAAGAAGCCGAGGAGAACTTCAACCACTGCTCTGCACATGGCAAGCTTATACTTGCAATTATGCAAGCCTAATACTACTGGTTGAATTAGCAAGCTATTAACTGAGCAAGCTAACACTTGCAACTTAGCAAGCTACTACTTACATTGTTACATATGAAAGCCAATACTTGCAAGCTACTCATTAAGCAAGCTGCCACTTGCAAGCTCTACTTGCAAGCTTATACCCATTTGATGATACCCAATCCTAGTTTTACTTGCAAAGCTTAATACTTTATTTCTTTATCAAAGCTTTCTCTTAGAGTTTACTTAGTAACTTGTAGATAATAGAAGGATATTGGAAGGTAGCATAAAGAGCATAAAACTTGGCCTAAGTTAGATAATCTTGATGTCATCCCGAGGCATGAGATTGAACTTAGCTAGTTCACACTTGTTTACCACCCCTCATTAGTATTTACCCCCCACTTGTAGATGCTAGTGCTAATCATAAAACTTGATCAACTTTAGATGGGAATACTTGGTGAAAATGGTTATGCAAACCTTAGAATGATGAGTCATTCTACTGAAATGTTTTGACATGTGTTCTTGAACACCATATGATTTTGATGATGAAAATGTTAAGGCATGAGCCTTAGCCCTTTACAAAACTAATGGTTGTCTGGATGCGATATCATTCCAATTTTACCGTACAACCACAATACCCGAAATTTGGGTAGGGCTTGACTGGAAATTTATATACCTTAGTATGGGTTCCCTTGCAGCCAAGGTCTAAGCTAAGGCTACCTTGTGAAGATTGTCCACCTGTGCAGTACCCAAGATGACAGTTGGTCATGGTTGGGAGGCCGAACTCACAGGAAAGGTGCCTATACTAGGGCGTGTAATGGAAAGGTTAGGATTGATTATCCGCATACTGAGTATGTGTGAATTCAGGATTGTTCCTGATGGATATATCGAATTTTGTGGTAAAAGTGTACAATCTCTGCAGAGTGTCAAACTATTCGAATAGCCGCGTCCGCGGTTATGGACAGTTGGAGTAGCCATATTGTTCCATCGTCAGATGTTTTCAAAATTACTTATGAAATGTTTTGTGACTTTGACTTGACCACAACAAGGTTGTGTTATGAAATTCAAGTTCCCACTTAGGTGTTATAAACTTTTCAACTAGATTTCTTTGCTTCTGAACTTAGTTAAGGTAAATCTGGCTTTTTGCAAAACAACCTAGGGCTTAGTATATCCTACTCAAAAAAACCCTTCACTTTTTAGTATTAGTTTGCAAGTACTTAAAGAGTACTCATGGCTTTGTCTGTCACATCCCAAAATTTTCCAAATTTTGTAATGTGAAAAATAAATAAACAAAATAAATAATTGTTGAAATTTAGGATGAAAAGAAACTTTTTGTTTCTAAATGGAAACATTAAAAACCTATCTTGAACAAACTTTGAACAAAAAGGATTCCAGCAAAAATTCAAATCAAGTTAAATGCATTCCTCAAGAATGAATCTTGAAAATTTAAACACATGGAAAAGTTAAACAAAACTCTAAAACCCTAATGGAAGAAAATCATTCCAAGATCTCTCTAAGACTATAGATTTGATCCATATAAAAATTCAGCAACAATCATTTTAAAATGATCAAGAATGACAAACCAAAAATATTATAAAACCATAGAAATTGATTTCATTCAATTTAGAACCATGGGTAAAAATCTTATGAAGTTAATAAGATAAAGAAATTAAATATCAAAGCTAATAAATCTCCTATCTAAAATCCATACCAAATTGTGATCAAATTAATCCTAAAGGGATTTAAAAAGATAAACAAATATTAAATAAGATTTTACAAATTGGAATCACCAAGTTTGGATCTATAAATGAAAAGATATGGATTTTATAAGGCAAAGAAAGAAAATAAATAAGGAATATTTAAAAGCCAAATTAAACCTTAAATTAAATCCATAAGCAAATGGAGCAAAGATAATCCAATTAAAAATAAAGGGATAAAGAATATTCAAATAAAATAAAATGGCCTTAACCAAATTCTACTCCATTTTGATTAAAGACAAAATCCCTAATAAGAGTGATTAATTAAAATTATGGGAAAATAATAAATGGAATTTACCCAAGTGGAATACAAGTTAATTAAATTAACTTAAATGGAATGAAAGAATCATTTAAACAAAATTATGGAATTAAAACCAAATTTGATTTTATTGGAATAAAGACAATTGCCCAATTTAAATGATTAATAAGTCATATTAAATATTTTAAATAATTCAAAGTGAATTATTTGCACTAAATAAAACCTACTGAAAAAGGTTTGATAAAAAATAAGATTTAAATAAGAATTTGAAAATATAAATAAAATCTTATTTGAATAAAAGGCAAGTGCCTATTTTAAATAAAATATAAACGATAAATGAATAAAAGAATTATTCCTAAAAAGGTATTTAAAATACGTGTTTAAAAAAAATAAAAACTTACTGAAAAGTTTGAACAGTTTTGAAATGAAAAAGAGTTTGAAATCTTTTGGATAAAATCAAAACAGAAAATCTAAATAGAAAAAGAAAAAGGTTTCAGAATAAAAAAAATGGAAGCAACCCAGCCCATCTAACCCAGCCCATCTAACCTAGCCCATTTCGGCCCAGCTAGCCCACTCCCTCTACCCCGAATCGTTTTCAGTCACTCACTCACGCACCCGCAAACTCACTGACCGCTGGACCCCTCCGCAAAGCCCTCTCTCACGCTGACAACACGGCCCCACTCGTCAGTCGTCGTCCTCACCCACGCGACCAGTTCCTCCCTCCTCTCTCTCCCGTTACTGCTTGATTTCCGCAGCTTAATTCGACATAATTTCACGAGTAAATTGCCGTTGTAACTATGCTCATCAATGCGCCTCGCTCCCCTCTATCTTTCCCCTAGCCGCCTCGCACTCACTGCCCATAGGCTGCCTTGATTTTGCACTTGAGCATCCTCTACTCCGACGAGCTTCGCAAGCAATTCCAGCCAGTACCTGCCACCCCTTTGCCCCTCGACCAGACGAGCTTGTTCGCAAGGATCGCCTGCATCTGCCAGTACCTCGCACTCGCCCGCACGTGCTCTCCTTCGTCGGCAACCTCAACAACAACACGCGCTGCCGTCTGCCTCCGCTCCGACAAACGCTACTGGTATCATCTGACCTCACCTCTCCTCCTCTTTCACACGCACATACTCGCCATGACTCTGCGCATCTAATAGTACCCTCCCTTTTCTCTGACGTGCACCGTAGCCTCGCCAACGTCTTCAACAGAGAACACCCGACGCCGTCTCGATCTCCGGCGAGCAATCAGCATCGACCTCGTGCGCCCCTCGACAAACGGCGAGTACCTTGAGCATCACCGCCACCCTGCGAACCCGGTGAGCCCCTCCACACCTCTTCTCGCTTCCTGTATCACCGACACCGTCCATGTCTGACCGTGCCGCCGCCAGCCACCGTCGCTCGTGCCGCCAGTTCCTGACCAGTTGCTTAGGGCCGTTAGATCTGGATCGTAGAGTCAGGATAGAATCACTAATCGAAGAGGTATCGTTCAATCAGATATGTGTGATGCCCTTTAAATCCTGCGGTCCACATTGCCTGATCCGAACAAAACGGTATGGACCAATCAGAACACACCATGTGGCCAGTGTGGATTTAAAAACAGGTTTGTTTCTATTAGATGTTAGATTTTGCAAAAATCATAACTTTAAATCCACACGTCCAAATTTTACAAATTTTATATCAATGGAATCAGCAAAAAGAATTCTATCCAACCATGTGCTTGGTTTAGTAATTTGCTTCTGTAAACTTAGTTGTTTTTACAGAAACTTGTGTAGGAATATTTTGAATATAAAATTCATTCTAAAATTATTTTTAGAGTAAAATATTTTTTAAATGGATTGTTTTGAACCTAATGACCATAGAAACCAACTTGTGGATTTAAAAACATATTTTGTGAAGCTAAATAATAAATCTTTGAGTAAAAGCATTTCTAGCTAAATAAAAATGTTGAATATGTTTTAAAAATGCTTCTTGAGTAAACCTTTGGAAAATTATTTGATTTAAACCCTCTGACCCTAAACACCAAATTTTAGGATTTGAAAATATATTTGGTGAACCCTATAAAATTATTACCTTGTTTAAAGGCATTTCCAACAAAATAAAATATGGCTTTGACTTAAAAATGGTTTATAGGTAAAACCTTTTGCAAATGGTTTTAATAATAAACACTTGACCATAAAACACTAACATTTTTGTTTAAAAAATGTATTTGTCAAACACTAGAAAATAATACTTGATTTAAATCATTTCTAGCAAAACAAGAATGATTTAAATGGCCATTTTCACTAACTTAATATCAAATGGTTTTGCCACTTTTATAATTGACCAATAGGTGTTTTAAAATGTTTATGAAAGTACCGACTTGATACGACTAGAGGGGGGTGAATAGGCGTCTACCAATTTTAATTTGTTTCACACTTTTAGGATCAACGAGAAAGGAAGTTATCTAGAGATGCAACTAAGTGAGCAACCTAAATGCAAGAAAGCGAACACAAACCACAAAAACAGTAAAAGCAAGGAATAAAGGAAGGGAACGAAGTAACCGGCGAGGGGACACGGAGATGTAATTCCCGTAGTTCACTTCCAAGGAGCTACGTCTACGTTGGAGAGGTGTCGGGGCCACACAAGGTCACCCGAGCGCCACAAAGGCCTCACCTTCTTCTCCGGTGAGCTCCCCCACAAAGGAGGCCTCACAATCCACTAACCGGTGACCTTGAAGGCGCCAACCGAAACCTTTACACCAAGGTTGAGGGGGAGGCTCCACAAGTCAATTGGAGGCCCTCAACGACACCTCGAAGCTTTACAACACATGCCTCAGCTCCGGGGATGCCCTACACCGTCTAGGGTTCCAAGAAACCCAAGAGTAACAAGATCCACAAAGGATGGGTGGGGGGAAATCAATTCTTCTTTGGTGGAAGTGTAGATCTAGGTCTCCTCCCTCACCTCTCAAAAGATCAGGTCGTTTGAGTGGCTAGAGAGAGAGATCTAGTGAGGTGAGGCTCAAGCATTAATGGAGGAGAGAGAAAAATTCGAGAGAGGATGGGAGGAAGAAGAGGGGTGCCTTAAATAGTCCCCCCTCGCACTGAACCGTTACAGCCCCCGCGACCTCACCGGAAGTTCCGGTGAGAGGCCGGAAGTTCCGCCTAAGCCTGGCTCCAACGGTCATCAGTCCGTTGACGCCCGCTCCAGAAGCGCAACCGGAAGTTCCAGTCAAAGCAGACCGGAAGTTCCGGTGAACTTCCGAGCAAGTTCCGTTCAAGTTCCGGCAAATAGCACGTTTCAAAACAGAAACTTTCTGAGCCTTCACCGGAACTTGGGGCGGAACAGGGGCGGAACTTTTGGGTCGCGAAGCGAGTCTGACCGGAAGTTCCGGCCTTCAGGCGGAAGTTCCGCTCAAGAACTTTTGCCAGGAAAAGTTCCAAGCAAGTTCCGGTCAAGTTCCGGCCAGGTTCCGGCAAATAGCACACTTCAACACAGAAGGTTACTGAACTGCCACCGGAACTTGGGCGGAACTAGCGTCGGAACAAACTGCAGAACAGCCCGCAGAAAAAGGTTTGAGCGGAACTTCCGGTCTATGACCGGAAGTTCCGGTGAGACTCAAAAGGCCCCAACAGAACAGGAAAAACTCTCTCTCTCACAGAATAATGGGATGGCTGTGGTGGTGCATATAGGTTTGTGCAAAAACAAGTGATTTCCCACAGCCCTCCAACATGGACCCCCTCTTAATAGTACGGTGACCTAAAAACATCAACCAGAAAGAAACTAGGAGAAGACTAAAAAGGCCACCGACTTCAAAAGATCACAAGAGAGCATCCATCACAATACAATGAGACAACAACGACGTTTCCCCTGAAACTCAAGAGCACAGTTAAAAACAAGGTTGGGATTGTCATTTAACACCAAAAAAACATCATGGGAAGATATAGTCCTTTCAATCTCCCCCTTTTTGGTGTTAGATGACAATCCCACAGATTTGCATAGAAACAAAGCAATCTTTGCAATGGACGGGACAGGCTCCCCCTGTATGTGTGCAAGGTAGAGAGAAGACCCCTAAGGATTGAACTAGCACACATACACGGAGGCTCCCCCTAACAATTGTAAAGATAGCACAAGAACAAAAAGGGATAGAGATCATACCAGAACCAACTAAACAGTGGTGGAGACAACCGAAGTAATAATAGTAACAAGATCAATGAGGCTCCACCACCAAAACAACAGCCCAAGGGATGACAATAAGATACCACAAAGATATCACATAGAGATATCACATAGAGATACCACATAGTCTCAAACATAACATACCACATGGTCCACAAGCACACATAAGTTCACGGACATAAAACCACAAGCACACCAATAAACGAGAGAGTTCGCGAGTAAGAAAAGATCAAAGGCAAGAACAGGCTCGCGACTCAGCCCATGCAAATCCCGTAGACAACCTAATAGACATCTTTCTCCCCCTTTGGCATCGAGACACCAAAAAGGAAGAAAAGATCAAACTACTCGTCCCAGCCATGAGAAGGGGAAGGAGGAGAAGACTCATGGGGACCAGTGACTTCCTCCTCAGACTCATCTTCAGACCAGTTGCAGTTGGTGCGAACCCAATCCTCCTTGGGAGCAGTGACAGAGCTAGAGACCGGTGAGCAAGGAATATTGAGGGCTGTCATGATGGCCTTCTGGCGCTGAACATTGTGACGCTGATCAACATAAGCCTGATACTCGCGGTCCTGCAGAAAGCAGAAAGTCTTCTTCACTTTCCCAAGCAGCTTCTTTGCCCAAGATGGCTGCCTTTGAAGAGAAGGACCACCAGCACTAGAGCCACCCGGAGCAGAGGAGGGACCACTAGCAACATCTTGAAACTTCTTGAGAGCAGCTTCCTTTTCTTCCTGAGTACGAGGCTTCTGGTGCTTACTCACACGGAGCCTTTTCTCTTCATGAATGGTGATGTTGTCTTGAGGAAAGTGAGTGCCAGTCTTCTCGAGCCACTTGTGATTGATGAGAGTTTGGATGTAGGGAGCATAGATGCAGGAGCGCTTTTCGATGAGAGCCCCCCACAACTCTGAGTGAATGAAGTGCATAACATCCATTGACCTGTCAGTGTCTCGGCGAAGATGGGTCTGATGCATGAGGTCAACCTGATATCCATGAAACTGATCAAAGTTGCCAGCTTTTGGAGAGATGGTGTTCAAGTACACCCTGCGCATAATGTCATAAGCTGGCAGCAGATGATTCACACACCCAACACTTCCCCATCCTTCAATGTAGAGAGGCTCCAGAACCTCAGGATCAGCAGCAGTAGGACCATGAACACGCCAACCATTCGCCCCGCGTCCAGGCTGAATGGGGTAGCCCAGAAGCTCAGCAAACTCAGCCCAAGTAGCGGTAAGGTACACATCCCTGGTCATCCACTTCATCTCACCTTCAGTAGAGGACTGCATGTGAAGAAACAGAGTGGAGTAGAACTGAGAAATAGCAGTTACATCAAAGTTCTGACGGTGCTCCATGAGGGGAATCAGTCCAAACTTCTTGCAGATATCAAGAGCCTCCCCAAAGTAGACTTGCTTCTCTTCCATGTGAGGCACATTGATGTACTTCTGAGGAGCAACCACGAACTTCTTCTTTGATGCATAGATTTCTTCATAAATCTGTTCCTGACGGCAGGTGTGAAAATGAGGGTCCAAGCAGAGACGATCATGAGGCACGAGGTAGGGATCTGTAGCCCTGAATGCAGCATAAGCCTTCTGAGACCACTTGGAAATCTTGGCTTTGGTCATATCTGGCCCTGCAGCAGTGGCCTTCTGAGAAAGAGCAGGCCTCTTCCCTGCAGCAGCAGCAGCACGGCGAGCAGCAGCAGCCTTCTGACGAGAAGTCTGTGTGGTTGGACGCACAACTTCAGCATCTTCCTCGTCAATCTCAGGGAGGAATGTCAGCAGATGGTCTGCGGGCACGCTTGCCTTGGCGAGTCTCTCCTTCCCCTGAGAAGAAAGAACAAGAATAGGGAGGGAAGTTGGGATAAGTGCACAAGTTCGGAAGTGGAAACAAAAAGAGTTAGATTGTGATGGGGATATGCCTATTGGGGTATACCCAGACGGGGGCTTTTCCGACTGGCCCGTGAGCTGGCGAGTGGGCCTGCAGAACGGCGAGTGGATTGAAGCCTAGCAAGGTACCGAGCGACTGGAAGCTGAAGGCCCAGGCGAGTAGATAGGCCCAGTCGGGCTAGGTTAAACGACTACTGAATCTGTAACCGAGTCGGTTGAGATATGTAAACCCTAGGGGAGGTGAGCCTATATAAACCTCCCTATAGGGCGAGTAGAGAGACGTTCCCTCATACACCCAAGCGACTCGCCGCCTAGCCGCCGAGCTCGCCCATTGTAACACCTCCATAATACAATCTAGCAGGAGTAGGTATTTACCCTCCGGGGGGCCGAACCTAGGTAAAACCCTGTGTCTTTGCCCTCATCTCGCACCGCAGATGGCTGGCCGCCCTTGCCCCTCGTTCTACTACTCGCTGCCAATTGCAGCATCTGCCGTGACTATTCCCACGACAGTGGCGCCCACCGTGGGGCCTGGCCGGTCTGGCCGGTGTTCTGCGGCGAGATCCAATCTGCCCATCAACGAGACGGTCGCCACCGGCCGCATGATAGCGATCGGCGAGATGCTCCAGATCTTACCAAGCAGCTACGTCCCGGCGGCGCGACCCGTCACGCATAGCGTGATCCTGCCAGTCGGCACGATCAGCCTCTTCGTCGGCCTCACCGACGTCATCGTCTCGGAGGACTCGGCTCGCATCCGCGAGTCGCCGCCACGCGATCGGCTCTCCGAGAGCCAGGTCCACACGATCCACCGCCTCGCCTCCAAGTACAACTCGGCCCACAGCAACGTGGCCGGGAATTCAGCGGCCGCAGAAGATGCGGCCCTCACCGACGACGCCGACTCGACGACCCCGGCGTCACTCGCCGGATCCATCACCGCGGCCTCGTCCGCGGGCTCCATCGCCCAGGTCTCCAACGCGGGAGACTTCGAGGACCCCTCCATCCTCGGGATCTTCGAATTCGATTCCGGGTCAGAGAACTCCGCCGATCCCCGCGATGGAACCAGTCGCCACGCCGCGGCTTACATGGCCACCGGCACCGATCCGCCGGAGGATCCTTTCTCCACCCCAATCCCTCCTAACGCCACAGCGACGGAGGTCGAGGAACTCCGCCTGAAACTGGCGGAGGCGGTGCGCAAGGAGCAGGCCGAGCGCGAAAAATTTCGCCTTGAGCAGGTAACGGCGCAGGAGCTGTCGCGCTACCACCAGCAGCGGATCAGGTCACGTCTGAACCCCACCGTTCAAGGGCGTGCCCTGAACTTCGACGACGAAAACGACCCGGCCCGCATAGCCGAGCGCGCAATTTGCGAGAACGCGCCCCCAGGAGGAAGCGCCGGCCCCCGCCAGGATCGACGGCAATGGGTGCGCCACCACCACCCAACCGCACCCCTCCCAGGGACCAGTCGCGGATAGTTGTCTCTTCACGAGAGCGAGACGCAAACGGCCTTCCACTGTTCTCCACCCCGATGGACAACCTCGTGGCAGGCCGAGCAGCAGTCGACAGCATCACGGCGATCGGCAACGGCGCCCTACAGATCGAATACGTCAAGGCCCTGCTCGCGAAGGCCGTGGAGCAGCAGAGAGCGGGCGCCGACTCGCAAGGTCGAGTATACTCGCGTTCCTCGGGAAGCAGAGCGGCCTCCAGCGGCCGCCCAGCAGCGGCAAACACCCTCAATTGCCCGCCACCAGAGCCACTGCAGCTCCAACACCGACCCACGAACGCGGCACTCTCCACCAACGACCCCAGGCCGGCGACCAACTTCGTCGCCGCCAACGGACAACCCATCGACGCCCGCACCCACATCATCAACAACCAAAGCTGGCGCGCACGCCAGCCCGACGACTTGCGGCACACCCTAATTAATCGCCGCGATGGTGAGCCTATGGGGTCGCTCAGTCGACTCGGGCCCAAGTGCTTCGGACCAATGATCCGAGGCGAGAAGTACCCGCCAAACTTCAAGGCACCAAAAGAGATAGAAAAGTACGACTCCTCGTACGACCCCGCAGTCTGGCTCGACACATACCTCATGGCAATGGGGATCGCGGGTCACACTGACCTACTCGCCGCCCGTTACCTCCCCCTGATGATGGAGGGAACGTGCAGGCAGTGGATCAACACTCTCCCCCAGGACAGTATCGACTCCTGGGAGGAAATGCATGACGCTTTCGTCAGGCACTTCGAGTGCTCCTACACCCGCGCCACCACTATTGAGGACCTGGAACGATGCGTCCAGGGACCCCGTGAGTCGACCCGCAACTGGGTCCAACGATGGCAAGAGCTTTGGTACAACGCGGTCGGCATCCACCCGGACACCGCAATCCATTGCTTCAAGACCTCGTGCCGCTACGAGCCTCTAGTCGCCAAGCTCAAGCGACACTCCCGCACACTCGACAACATCCCCGACCTCCTCGAGATCGCCAAACGGTACGCCGAGGAAGATCCAAACCAGGAAACTGACGATGAGTCAGGAGGGCAATGCTGCACGGGCGGCAACGACAGCGGACGCCGAACCGACCTACGCTATAGCGGCACTCGCCTCACTGGCAAGCGCCGTAGTGACGGGCGAGTCGACTTCGTCGCCAATGCCGGGCACGCACAGCGCGAGCCCAAGAGCTACCGCCGCGACGGAGGGCAACGCCGCGATGGCGGCAATTACAAGAACAAGCCAAGGTTCGATCCCACGGCCCTCCTTAACCAACCATGTGCGTTCCATAGCAGGGAAGGAAAACCCGCAACGCACACCACCGCCGACTGCCACACCCTCAGGGAAATCGAGAAGGCACGGCAAGCACGGGAGGACACCGACAACGACCCGCCAAATGGCGGAAAATTCGGCAAAGTGGCCGGCTCACTCCACACCTTCACAGGCTTCAACACGAAGCGCGAGAAGAAGGTCATCGCCCGCGCCGTCGCCGTCAATGCGGTGGCCCAAACAGACGTCCCCCAGTTCCTGAACTGGTCGGAACAGCCCATCACTTGGAGCCGGCAAGACCACTCGCCGCGCATCGAGTACCCAGGACAAGTCGCCCTGGTGGTCAAGCCCAAGGTTGGCGACTACTGGCTCCCCAAGACACTGATGGACGGCGGTAGCTCCATCAACATCCTCTACCTCGACACCTTCAGGCGGCTGCGGCTCCCGCAGTCGATGATCGAGACGACCCACACCACGTTCCACGGCATCGTCCCCGGTCGGAAGGCGTACCCGATCGGCAAGGTCACGCTACCAGTCACGTTCGGCACACCGGCCAACTTCCGCACCGAGCGGATCGTCTTCGAGCTGGTGCCCTTCGACAGCCCGTACCACTGCGTCCTGGGGCGCCAGGCGTTCGCTAAATTCATGGCAGCACCCCACTACGCGTACAACGCGATGAAGCTCCCCGGGCCGTGCGGCGTCATCACCATCAACGGCGACCCCGACATGGCCGCCGAGTGTGAGGCCAAAGGAGCCGAGCTCGCCGACGCCGTCATCGCCGCGGAGACTAACCACGCCGACGAGCTCGCCAAATACGCGAGCGGGGTCAACAATGATGACCCCACAATACTCAATAAGCCCAACTCAGAGGGCGCAAACACCTCAACCTTTGAGGCCACGACGCACACTCGCACCGTCGAGCTGGTCCCAGGCGACTCCAGCCAGACGGTGAAGATTGGGACAGGCATGAGCCCAGCATAGGAATTCGCGCTCATCGAGTTCCTCCGTGAGAACAGGGACATCTTCGCATGGAAACCCTCCGACATGCCCGGTGTCCCTAGGGAGCTGGCTGAGCACAAACTAAACGCCGACCCCGAAGTGCGACCTGTCAAGCAGTCGCTACGGCCCTTCAATGAAGAACGTCGTCGAGCAATCGCCGAGGAAGTGCAGCGTCTACTCGCTGCCGGCTTCATCCGGCCAATCAAGTACTCCAAGTGGCTGGCAAACCCAGTCCTGGTGGAGAAGAAAAACGGGACCTGGAGGATGTGTATCGACTACACAAACCTGAACAGCGCCTGCCCAAAGGAGCAGTTCGTCCTCCCGCGGATCGACCAGATAATCGATTCAACCGCGGGCTCGGAGTCGCTATGTTTCCTCGATGCCTACTCTGGGTACAACGAGATCAAAATGGCTGTCGAAGACGAGGAGAAGACGGCGTTCATCACGCCATTCGGAGCCTTCTGCTACACCGCCATGACCTTCGGCCTCAAGAACGCCGGGGCAACCTACCAGCGGTGCATGCAAGAATGCCTCGCGAGCCAAATTGGCCGCAACATCCACGTCTACATCGACGACGTGGTCGTGAAGTCCGCTCGCCAAGGCGACCTACTCGCCGACCTGGCAGAAACCTTCGCCAACCTGCGAAGGTACAAGATAAAGCTCAACCCAGGCAAGTGCACCTTCGGCGTACCCGCCGGACAACTACTGGGGTACGTCGTCTCCAAACGGGGGATCGAGGCGAACCCAACAAAAATCGACACGATTGCCCGGCTCGGCAAACCCGAGTGCCTGCGCGACGTACAGAAGCTGGCCGGGCGAGTAGCGGCTCTCAGTCGCTTCATCCCCCGCCTGGGCGAAAAGGCGATGCCCCTATACCGCCTGATGCGCAAGAACCCCACCTTCAAGTGGGACAAAGAGGCGGACGACGCGCTCTGCGACCTCAAAAAGGTGCTACTCGCCGCACCACTACTCGCCACCCCCGACGACAAAGAACCTATGCTGGTTTACGTTGCGGCGTCCGAACGCGTCGTCAGCGCTGTAATGGTCGTCGAATGACCAGAGGAAGGAAATGAGCGCCCGGTTCAGCGGCTGGTGTACTACATCAGCGAGGTCCTCACCGAGTCGCGCCAACGGTACCCACAGTACCAAAAGCTAGTGTACGCGGTCTTCAGGGCTCAGCGGCGCCTGCCGCACTACTTCCAGGAGCACCCGATCACGGTCGTCTCCTCAGCGCCACTACAAGACATCATCCGCAACCGCGAGGCAACCGGGCGGGTCGCCAAGTGGGCCGTCGAGATCGGCGTCCACAACATCAAATACAAGCCACGAAAGGCGATTAAGTCGCAGGCGCTGGCAGACTTCATCGCCGACTGGGAGGAGGCTCAGCAGCCAGAAAAGCTGCCGTACCTCCATTACTGGAGCCTGCACTTCGACGGCTCCAAGAACGCGGACGGTGCAGGAGCAGGGATAGTATTGACTTCACCAAAGGGCGACAAGCTCCGCTACATCCTCTGCCTCGACTTCACGCCCTGCACCAACAACATGGCTGAGTACGAAGCCCTACTCCACGGCATGCGAGCCGCCAAGGAGATGAACGTCAATCGCCTCCGATGCTACGGAGACTCCGACCTCGTCGCGGGGCAAGTCGCCGGCACCTGCGACGCCGTCTCCCCCACCATGGCGGCGTACCGCCAAGCGGTGGACAAGTTGGGCGGCCACTTCACCGGCTACTCCGTCGAGTGGATCGACAGGCGGAAAAACGAGGAGGCTGACGCCCTCTCTCGCATCGGGTTGGCTCGACTCGCACCACCCGCCGGCGTGTTCCTCGACACAATCTCCAAGCCATCAGTCTCTCCCCCGAGGGAGATCGACATCGGAGTCCCACTCCAACCGGAGGCAGCCTTGGTCGCACTCATCACCGAGCCAGACGATTGGACCAAGCCCTACATCGCCTACCTGGAAGCCGGCACCCTGCCAGCAGACGAGACAGACGCTCGAATGATCGCTCGCCGATGCAAGTCCTACACCATCATCGACGGCGAGCTACACAAGCGCAGCGTCACCGGCGTGTTCCAACGCTGCGTCCAACCGGCTGAAGGGCGCAAAGTCCTCCACGACATTCACTCAGGCGACTGCGGCCACCACGCCGCCGCTCGCTCCCTGGTCGCCAAGGCTATGCGACACGGCTTCTACTGGCCCACCGCACACGCCGACGCCGTCGACATCGTCCAGCGATGCGCCGGGTGCCAGAAGTACGCCAGTCAGACGCACGTACCAAGCTCGACGCTCAAAACAATCCCTATCACCTGGCCATTCGCCGTATGGGGCATGGACATGGTAGGCCCCTTCAAGAAAGCTCCCTCCGGCTACACCCACCTGCTAGTCGCCGTCGACAAATTCACTAAGTGGGTGGAGGCCAAGCCAGTCCGGAAATGCGACGGGAAGACCGCCACTAAATTCCTACGCGAGCTAATATATCGCTACGGGTTCCCAAACAGTATCATCACGGACAACGGCACCAACTTCGCCAAGGGAGCCATGGCCAAATTCTGCGAAGAGCACCACATCCGGCTCGACCTCGCGTCAGTCGCCCACCCAGAATCCAACGGCCAGGCGGAACGGGCCAACCAAAGCATCCTCCACGGCCTGAAGCCGCAACTCCAAGTACCACTCGAGCGCACCGCTGGGTGCTGGGTCGAAGAGTTGCCCTCCGTCATCTGGGGAATCCGTACCTCGGTTAACAGATTGACGGGATTCACTCCCTTCTTCATGGTCTACGGCGCCGAAGCAGTCATGCCCACCGACCTCGAACACGACTCGCCGCGAGTCATCCATTATACGGAGGCTGCAAACGAGCTGGCCCGCCAAGATGGGGTCGACCAGCTCGACGAAGCACGCGACCTCGCCCGGTCACGCACCGCCATCTACCAGCAAGGACTCCGCCGCTACCACAGCCGACGGGTGAAAGCCCGCACCTTCCAGGAAGGCGACCTGGTGTTACGCCTCATCCAGGACAAGAAGGGCATGCACAAGCTCTCCCCTCCGTGGGAAGGCCCATTCGCTATCGGGCGCGTACTCGGCAACGACGCCTACTACCTCATCGACGTCCGCGGGGACGGCGAGCTCGACGTCAAGCGACCATGGAATGTAAACCTCCTCCGGAAGTTCTACTCCTAAGAACCCCACACATGTACTCTCCAGTCGGTATGAAATAAAAGAAACGGTTACCGCAAATTGCGTCCACTCTCCATGACTTGTGCCACTCGCACTCGTAATAACAGCGGTATGCTAAAATGCAGAAGTCAACCTTTGGTACAGCGATCGGCACGGCTAAGTAGTGCGGTACAAGAGCACTGAATAACTTCAGGTCTCGCATCGTCCACGAAAAACGCCAACCCGGAGCACCATTGGAGTCGCCTAGCTCGACTGGTTCTACGAGCCAAGACAACTGCCTTCGCTTCTCACAGCGACCTTGGTCCTCCGCATCCTCGGCATAGCGACTCGAACGGCTAAGTACCACGCTCGGGGACTGAATACCAGTTCGTCACGAGCGGTCAAGGAAAACGCCAAGTGAGAGAGCATGCCCAGGACTCGCCAAGCGACTGACCTTACGGGCCAGGCAGGAGTGACGCGCTCACACCAACGCGCTAAGTCCTCAACCACCCTCGAGTTGCGCCTAGAACTACCAAGTACCACGCTCGGGGACTCGGCCACCCGACTCCGTTCGCGTACAGAAAAACGGTAAAGTACAGAGCATTCCAGGGAGTCGCCTTGCGACTGGCTCTCCGAGCTCGGGCGAGTCGACCAAAGCAACAACACACATGATAAACAACAAACATCATACACGAGGTAAACCCCACAAAAGGGCGGACGCGCTCGGGGACTCGTCCAAAATCAACCCAAAAGCACACAAACAAATACCAAATAGACACGACATCCCATTCAAACGCATATTGCATTGTCTTATGTTACAAAATATGCCCGTATGGCAGAACTGCTGTTAACGCTTCAAGGCAAACTACCCTATTCTGCAGGCTTTGATGATGACTCGCCAGCATCCCGGCGATTACGGATGAACGCGGTGTACGGGTTTGATGGATACGTCGTCAGTTCACCCGCCATCGCCGCGCGAAAAGGCTGCTCGACCTTGAAGTCACGATGCGGCGGCTCGGGGTCGTTTGGCGCGACGACCGTTTCCTGGTAGGGAAGGAGGTCGCCCATCGCCCAGACACGCTCCGAGTACGTGGCGGCACGCTCTTGCAACTTGAGAACCTCGGACAGGTCCACCGCGCCAGTCGACGATGGATACCCACTCGTCACATCGTCGACGTCGAAATCTTCGGGGAAGTGGGCGAGTCCAAGGCTCAGTGCCATCGACGCTCCACGCCGAAACGCCGACCGCGTCATGAACTCAATGACCACGGGCGCCTTCTCCAAATATTTCCACACCTCAACGAGGTCGCTGGGAATCACCTCCGTGGGCGATATTTCTTGGAGGTAGGCGCGGATGCACGTCGCCGACAGCGTCGCCGAGTCGACAAGCATGCTTACGCACCGCCTCGCATCGAGCGAACTCGCTTCTTCTTCGTCATCAATGATGCGACCTGCGAGCAGAAGACAACGATGAGTACAACGGACACCACAAAAATCATAACTAATAGAAAGGGAAGATGCACTCACCAAGCAACGGGCGGACGAGTCCCGTGATGAAGCACTGAAGCGACGTGTGGTCGTCCTGAAGCCCAGCAATAAGGACCTCCGACACCTTGCGATCCTCCTCTGCGGCTGCAACGGCGGCCCTCGCTCGCCCGTCCGCCGAGCTTGCTTCTTCTCTCGCCTCCCGCAGTTCGCGCTCAAGGTCGGCGATCCGTTGTTCAGCGGCACCAAAAGCAGATCGCGCCGCCACCAGCTCACCGGCGGAGACAAGCCCCTGGCGAGCTTCCTCTGCCTTCGCAGCAACAGCCTGAAGCCCTTTGTTCGCCTCCTGGACGACGACCAGCTCTTTCTCAGCACGCTGTTTCGCGGCCAATCGGTCCGCCGACTCAAGCTGCAGACCCTGCACATCATCGAAGAAGTTAGTCAAAACGAAATTCCTAAGTGCCCACCCGCTGAAATTCAGCGAGTGCGCACTCGGGGACTAACGATCAAGAAATTCCTAAGTGCCCACCCGCTGAAATTCAGCGAGTGCGCACTCGGGGACTGGCAATCAAGAAATTCCTAAGTGCCCACCCGCCAAAATTTGGCGCGTGCGCACTCGGGGACTGGATACGAAAATAAAAGACGAGAAATTATAAGAATCAAGCCGCTGCAAAGCACCGACCTGATCCTCGGGGACTGGATGTACCTGGATGGCTGCGCCAAGCATAGCATGGAGTTGTATCGCGTCCACGGACGCAAGCAACGCTGGTGTGTGCCCACGACGCTGGTCGACTTCAGCATCGGCGGTCCCCGGAGCGAGGCTCGAGGGCGCAGCCCCGCTCGCCGCGGCCGCCTTGGTCACGAAGCGGGGGAAGGTAGCGATAGAGGCACCCGCTCCAAAGGAAGTCGCCTCCGCCGCTCCAGGCAAGGAAGCGCCCTCCTTCATAGACGCGGCTGCCTCCACCACGGGCTCGGCCGGCGCGGCCACCGTGTCGTCAGAGATAGTGACGATGTCGTCGCCCTTGGCCTTCTTACTGCCATCCGCTGAGGCGACGACCTCGTCCGCTTTCCTCTTGCGGGAAGGATCTTCCTCGCTAGCGGCGGAGGGTACCTTGGCCACGGTCGGATGGCCCATCCTTTTCACTCCAGTCTTGTGCATTAATCGAATCAACAAAGACAATTGAAATAATTATGGAAGCTAAGGAAGGGCGAGCGCACTCACTTGGCGACTGGGATGAAACGTAGCCCTGTACGGAGGCCAGCCGACTTTTCTAGTTCAGGGCCCAGTCGGCGACTGAGCCCCAGATCCAGGACGTCGCGTGCCCAAGACACGGACGGCTTCTTCGTCGTTGAGGCCGCGGCTGGCGCCTCTGGGACATCCTCGGCGGGAACTTCTTCGCGAGTTGGAGCCGCTACAGCCGGAGCTTCCTTGCGAGGCGAAGTCGCTGCAGTCGGAGCCTCCCCCAGCCCAGAGACTGGGGCGAATGGCGGGGGAATCGAGGCCAGCGGCACTTCCACGGTCGCCGTGTCCAGCGCGGCTGTCGCTGGGGGTGCATCGTCACCAGCAGGGCTGGGAACATCGGAGCTGCTCGCCGAGTGCGGCGGTGAAGCCGTCCTAGACGGTTTCGTTTTCCTCTTCGGGAGGGCCCTCGCCTCCCTTTCCTTCTTCTTCTTCTTCTTTGAAGGAGTGGCTTGACGGCGCGAGGTGGTCTCTGGGAGCTCGTCGTCGTCATCATGACGCTCGAGGCTCCTGCTCGCCTCGATCTCGCGCTGACGTTGCCTGCGGGTCTTTCGAACCAACGGGGCGACTTCCTCTTCGGACTCTTCTTTGTCGTCCTCGTTGCCCCTCGCGGGTGGCGATTCGCCTATGTCCTGGGCAGATGGCCCCGGGCTCTCATCATCCGAAGGTGGGAGCCACCCTTCCACCACTTGGAATAGCTGCGATGAATACAAAACAGAATCAGAATTACCGCGACTGCATACACTGCGACTGCGAACAAGGTAAAGAAATTACCGTTGGAGCCGGACGCTTCGCGGTGTAGGGGGCGACCCCAGCTTGCGCATCCAGGTACACCGCTTGGGTGATCTTCTTCAGCGCTGGGATATAATCCTCTAGCTTCCACTCGTCGAGACAGGCCTTCGTCGAGTCTCCCCGGCCCGTGTACTGGTACATATAGTGGTCGCGTTGGGCGAGTGGAACGAGTCGTCGCCCAAGCCAGCAATTGTACAAGTTTATCGTCTGAAGGCCCTTCTTTTTCAGACCGCGGATGGTCTGGAGCATCTCGTCAACGACCATCCGCTGGTCGTCGGGGAGCTTGCCGACTTGGAGATGGCGCGGCTCAGATCGATTGGCCGAGTACCGCGGGATCGCCACCTCGTCCTCCGGGGTCGCCTCGGCCACGTAGAACCACGACTTCTTCCAGTCGCTCGCTGCCTTGGCGGGCAGCATCAGATCAAAGAAAGAAGCTCTGGACTTGAGCTGGAACGTCAAGCCGCCCGCGGCTAGCATTGGGCCACCTGCCTCCTCGCGGCTGATCCGTCCGTGGAACAGATCTTGCCACAAGGGAAAATAGGGTCGGCAGCCCAAGTAGCACTCGCAGAACACCACGAAGATGGCGAGCTGCTCGATGCTGTGGGGACCCAGATCTGAAGGCTGGATCCCGTAGTAGGCGCAAAAGCGCCGGAAGAACAAAGACGTCGGAAACCCTAGCCCCCGCTCGAGATGACTGGTGAAACAGACGAATTCCCTCTTTCGCGGGTTTGGGGTCGTTTCTCCGGCTGCGGGGATACGCCAACAGCCGGATCGCAGGATCCCGGCTTCCTCGAAAGAAGCCAGCTGCGCCCTCGTACACTTGGACCTGCCCCATGGTTCGGTGGAAAGGGCCATGGCTGAGAGGTTGGTTGGAGATCGGGGGATTTCGAGTCAATTGGATCGCGGAGCAGAGGAAGGAAAATGTGCGCACTCAGAAGAAGTGGTGGGCAGATGGTTCTACGATTGCCTGCCATTCCCCTTATATGGCGGGAGTGCCCGCCAAATCAGGGGGCCGTTACCGCGCGATGATTACGCCGAAAGTTACCGTTGGATTACCCCCAACGGCTAGTTTGACTATGCCTGACGGTCCAACTTCAGCCACTCGGCTCGCCGGGTCAATCTCCATGACCGCGTCCTGCCGACTCGACTCGCCCAAGCCGCGACTTGGTTCACCGGATTTTCTCCTTTATACAAGAGCCCGCCGATGATTCGACTGGATGCCTGCTTTGAAGCCGCATACTCTGACTGCCAGCAGCCACTTACGCCCAATCGACGACGGCCTCGGGGACTACTGATGGGGATATGCCTATTGGGGTATACCCAGCAGGGCGTTTCCGACTGGCCCGTGAGCTGGCGAGTGGGCCTGCAGAACGGCGAGTGGATTGAAGCCCAGCAAGGTACCGAGCGACTGGAAGCTGAAGGCCCAGGCGAGTAGATAGGCCCAGTCGGGCTAGGTTAAACGACTACTGAATCTGTAACCGAGTCGGTTGAGATATGTAAACCCTAGGGGAGGTGAGCCTATATAAACCTCCCTATAGGGCGAGTAGAGAGACGTTCCCTCATACACCCAAGCGACTCGCCGCCTAGCCGCCGAGCTCGCCCATTGTAACACCTCCATAATACAATCTAGCAGGAGTAGGTCTTTACCCTCCGGGGGGCCGAACCTGGGTAAAACCCTGTGTCTTTGCCCTCATCTCGCACCGCAGATGGCTGGCCGCCCTTGCCCCTCGTTCTACTACTCGCTGCCGATTGCAGCATCTGCCGTGACTATTCCCACGACAGATTGGAAAAATACAAACAGGAAAAAAAATTTGCAGTGTAGCCGGAACTTCCGCTGAAACGTAGGAACTTCCGGTCTAGACCGGAAGTTTCGGTCGTGGCTCACCGGAAGTTCCGGTGAGGCCACAAACTGACAGTTTCAACAGGAGTTCCCTACATGTAGATCTAAAGACCACCAATGCACAAATTTTTCCAAGGATGTATTGGACCAATCTACTCTAGCATGATACCCTAGGCCTACCAAGATCTTCCAACAAGTTCTAGCCAAAGAACTAGCCTAGACAAGGTGTGCCCTAACTCAAGCCATGGTGAGAGCAAGATCTCCATTAATGGAGGGAGTTAAGGGCAAATACCGGAGTCCATGGCGGGAGATCAAGGTGGGGAAGGATCCCACGGAGCAGATCTGGAGAGGAGCGGTTGGAGAAGAGGGGGCCGGAGCGCCCTCTTGGAGACGTCCTGGCCGGCGGCGCTCCTGATAGAAGATGGGTCTTGGGGGAAAAAAGGAAGAAGATCCCGTTTTCCCCCAGGGTTCACCTTATATAGGACAGGGAGCACCACCGGAAGTTCCGCTGACACCGGTAGGAACATCTCAGGATAGGATAACAAGGAAGAACTTGTGCAGGTAATAGAGAGGGCTTGAGGTAAGGAAAGGCTTAGGATAGATAGCTCAAACTGTGAAGAACCAAAAACACCAAAACAAGAAAACACAAATAAACACGAAATAAAAGCGAACCAAATAAAAAACGAGTCGGTGGCCGAAGCCACCTTATATAAGAGTAAATGGCTTGACACCGCGAAGATATATCTTGGGTTCATTACCAACACTCATCATGAAGCTCAAATGGTCTCCTTTAGAGACAATAGAGTATGAAAACTTTAATGTGCGCATAATAGGGATAGTGTTTGTTCATAAGAGGAACTACACTCCCCCTAAATCCATGCCTACATCCAAACAAGATACACATTGAGACACGGGTAGGTGTGCAAGGGCTCAAGCAACATTGCTCGAATCAATGATATTTAGCTCATGCCTTAACTCTCGGAACCTTGCTTCATCAAGAGGCTTCGTGAAAAGATCCGCAAGATTTGCCTTGGTGGGAACATACTCCAAAGAAATGTCTCCTCTAGCAACATGGTCCCGAATGAAATGATGACGAATCTCAATGTGCTTGGTCCGGTTGTGTTGCACGGGATTGTGAGCAATAGCAATTGCACTCTCATTGTCGCAAAGAAGAGGCACCTTGTCAAAAGATAGTCCAAGATCCTTCAAGGTTTGCTTCATCCATAGCAATTGAGCACAACAGCTTGCGGCAGAGATATACTCAGCTTCGGCAGTAGACATAGACACACAGTTTTGCTTCTTCGAGGACCAACACACCAAAGATCTTCCGAGAAACTGACAAGCTCCGGAGGTTGACTTTCTTCCCACTTTGTCACCAGCCCAGTCCGAGTCCGTGTAGCCAATCAGATCAAAGTTGGCTCCCTTGGGGTACCACAACCCAAAGTTTGGGGTATGAACTAAATATCGAAAGATCCTCTTGACAGCCACCATGTGACTTTCCTTTGGTGCGGCTTGAAATCTTGCACACATACCCACACTCAACATAATATCCGGCCGAGATGCACAAAGATAGAGCAAAGAACCAATCATCGAACGATAGAGTTTTTGATCCACCTCCTTACCCTTGGGATCGAGATCAAGATTAACCTTAGTTGGCATGGGAGTCTTGGCACCTTTAACTTGATCAAACTTTAACTTCTTGAGCATGTCTTGGATGTACTTGGCTTGATTGATGAAAGTCCCTTTCCTCAATTGTTTGACTTCAAATCCAAGGAAAAACTTCAACTCCCCATCATGGACATCTCGAAGCGGTCGGTCATGAGCTTGGCAAAATCCTCATTAAAAGTTTTGTTAATAGACCCAAAGATAATGTCATCAACATAGATTTGGCATACGAACAAGTGGCCTCCAACTTTCTTAGTAAAAAGAGTGGGATCAATGAGACCCACTTCGAAGCCACGGTCTAACAAGAGCTCCCTAAGGCAATCATACCACGCACGTGGGGCTTGCTTGAGGCCATAGAGTGCCTTATTGAGCTTGTAGACATGGTTCGGAAAAAGTGGATCCTCAAATCCCGGAGGTTGCTTGACGTATACCAACTCTTTCAAAGGACCATTAAGAAAAGCACTCTTAACATCCATTTGATACAATTTAAAGTTATGATGGGTAGCAAAGGCAAGAAGCATACGAATGGATTCAAGGCGAGCAACGGGGGCATAAGTCTCACCGTAGTCGATGCCCTCAACTTGTGAGTATCCTTGGGCAACTAACCTTGCCTTGTTGCGCACGACAATTCCATTCACATCGCACTTGTTCTTGAAGACCCACTTGGTTCCAATGACGTTTTGACAGTCTTTAGGCCGTTCAACCAATGTCCAAACATTGTTCCTCTTGAAATTGTGAAGTTCCTCGTTCATAGCATCAAGCCAATCATCATATTCAAGAGCTTCGAAGACTTTCTGTGGTTCCACAAGAGAGATAAACGCATGGTGAGAGCAAAAGGAAGCTAGTTGCCTCCTAGTAGTGGAACCTTTATTGAAATCTCCATAGACATTATCAAGGATATGGCCATCTCGAACAAGCTTGGCGAGACAATAGGCTTGACGACGGGCTTGTGCATCAATTCGAGATTCTTGAGCTAC
The DNA here is from genome assembly GCA_916181665.1 of Avena sativa. Taxonomy (NCBI): domain Eukaryota; kingdom Viridiplantae; phylum Streptophyta; class Magnoliopsida; order Poales; family Poaceae; genus Avena; species Avena sativa. The sequence goes on along the minus strand of OV702284.1, from coordinate 258,635,762 downwards.
CACTTGGTCATTTCCACCAATTGAGCCGCCCCCTTGACTATAAGCACGAACACGAGGGTCATCTTCATCAATTTCCACTTCGGGGGAGTCATCACTTGGAGAGGATCCTTGAGGATCATTGACTTGATCTTGATCTCGACGAGCTTGACCTTGGGGAGAAACGTGATCTTGAGGAGGAGCCCCATCTTGGGGAGGTTGATGTGGTTGGTGAAGAGCTTGTTCTTTAGAGCTTGGAGAGTCATGAGCATGGGAAGCTTCGGAAGAGCTTGAGGGAGCTTGTGCCAAGAAAGTAGGTCCTTGAGGTGCAAGATGATCTTGTGAGAGTGAGGGCTCCACTTGAGTAGAGCTTGGTCCTTCTCCTTCATCCATAAGGGGATCCTCAATGGGGAGGTGGAAACCCACACCCATTCTTCCTATGGCCTTGGGAGGAATTTCATCACTTGGATCACAAACACCATCTTGCCTAACAAGAGACTCATGATTTTCATCAAACTTCACGTTGCTCGTCTCTTCAACTCTTCCATTGGCTTTGTTGTAGACTATATAAGCATGGGACTGATTTGAGTAGCCAACAAAAATTCCTTCTTGAGTCTTGGATTCAAACTTTGACAACCGAAATCCTTTCTTGAGTATGTAGCACTTGCACCCAAACACCCGAAAGTAGCTAACATTAGGCTTTTTCCCGGTGAGAAGTTCATAGGGGGTCTTGTTCTTATTCTTGCGGAGATAAAGCCGGTTGGTTGCATGGCAAGCGGTGGAGATGGCCTCGGCCCAAAAGTTGTATGGAGACTTGAACTCAGCTAGCATAGACCGAGCCGCATCCATCAAAGTGCGATTCTTCCTTTCAGCAACACCGTTTTGTTGAGGGGTGTAGGGAGTGGAGTATTGATGCTTGATTCCTTCATCACTGAGAAACTAATCCAAGGTATAGTTTTTGAACTCGGTGCCATTGTCACTTCGAATAGAGAGAATAGTTGCATTGTGCTTCCGTTGAACCTCATCTGCAAAGTCAATGACGGTTTGTTGAGTCTCACTTTTGTACTTAAAAAAGAACACCCAAGTGTATCTTGAGAAATCATCCACAATAACCAAGCAATACTTCTTGCCTCCAAGACTATCATGAGAGGGAGGACCAAAGAGATCCATATGCAAGAGATCCAAACATCTCTCGGTAGTGATTTGATTGAGCGCTTTGTGAGGAGTTTCATGCATCTTCCCTTCAATACAAGCCCTGCAAACACGATCTTTGGCAAAGGAAACATCGTTAATACCAAGGATGTGGCCCTCGGAGTGAAGTCTTTGCAAAGTTCTCATGTTAACATGGGCTAGGCGGCGATTCCACAACCAGCCCTTGTCGGCTTTAGCATAGAGACATAGAGCATGAGGAGTAGTGGTCCCTGAAAAGTCCACCACGTACAAGTCATGTTCTACATATCCTACAAAAGCCACCTTGAGAGACTTGCTCCACATGAGGACCATGGAATGAGAATTAAAGAAAGAATAAAGACCCATAAGAGCAAGAGTACGAACTGAGAGTAAGTTGTAACCAAGAGTTTTGACAAGCATGACGTCAACCAAGGATACATCCGGGGTTACCACCACTTTGCCAAAACCCAAAACCTGAGAGCTTGTTTTATCACCGTAGGAGACCATGGTGTTGGCAATATTGGGTCTCAACTCGGTCATGATAGACTTGCTTCCGGTCATATGACTTGTGGCACCACTATCGAGCACCCATTTTGAACCGCCGGAAGCATAGTCCTACAAGAAAATCAAGCCTTGGTTTTAGGTACCCATTTTGCAATGGGTCCCCTTTTGTTAGTGACAAGAACCTTTGGCACCCAAATGGCCCAATGATAATCATGCGTGTAAGATGTCCCCACATATCTAGCATAAACATGACCATCATAAGATTTGCAAAGAATATAAGAGGGATTGTTCTTTCCGGCAAAGTTGTCACTTTGCAAGAGAGTTAGGCCATTTGGTACTCCTTGGGCCATGCCATTGTTCTTTTTCTTCTTCTTGTTCTTCTTCTTCTTCTTCTTAGTCTTGGCAAGTTGATCCTTCAAAACTTTGACCTCCTCTATGAGATGCTCATGCTTGCAATAAGGGTTAGAAGAGCTAGACAAGTCTATAATTTGCACAGCGGAAGGCTTAGAAAGATCACAAGTTAATTGAGTTTGAAGCTGTTTATGAGCCTCAAAAATACTTGTGAATTTACTCTCCAAGGCTTTGTGTTCCTCTTTGAGTTTCTCAAGATCCTTTTGAGTCTTATCATGACCACCCACAAACTCAGCATTTTCTTTCTTGAGAACCTTAATCAAAGCAAGAGCATGGTCACGTTCTTTAATTGTAGAGGTCAAAGTGTTGTTATGATCATCTACAAGCTTAGACACATTTTCTTCAAGATTAATTCTCATATTTTGTTCATCCTCAAGACTTTGAGTGAGAGAGGCAATTTCATCGGCGGCATCTCTTTCATTTTTACTTAGCAAGTCAAGAAGTTCTTCCTTTTCATCTAAGGCATCTCTAGCATTTTCAAGTTGAGCAAGTAAGGACTCAAAACAGTTTTTAGTTTCTTCATCTAAGGTATCAACAAATTCACACATGTCAATCATCTCTTTCTTCACCTCCAGACCAACAAGATCAAGAGAGGAAGGCTCACTAGAGATGGGTTGAGGAGTGGGTTTCGGTGATACCTCGGTGGCCTTGGCCATGAAGCACTTTTGGTTGGAGGAGATGACATTTTCATTTGGCGAGTCGAAGAGGGATAGACGTGGAGTTGAGGTAGTGGCAATAGCAGCAACCCCCACAATCTCTCCACCATGAACTTCATCATCATCATCTTCATCCGTGCCCGAAAGATATTCCTCATGGACCACAATTGCTCATTCCTTGTTAGTGGCGTTCTTGACGGTGTAGTTCTTGTTTATAGGATGAGGAGATCTTGACTTGACCTTGCGAATGAGACGACCACCATTGTCTTCACGGTTCTCGAAGGGACACTTGGCCACAAAGTGACTCTTGTCGTTGAAATTGTAGCATGACCTTGCTTTGGGAGACTTGTTGGGTGAATTGAATCTTGAGTTGTCCCTTGATCTTGACTTGAAACCGGACTTGTTCCAAAAGGCCCTTGAAGCGAGAGCAAGATGTTCGTTGAAGGCACATTTGAGATCTTCTTGAGACCACTCACTTGATGTATCATCATCATCAACTTCAATAGCCTTGGCCTTCAAAGCAAGGTTCACTTTTGTTGATCCAATGGCTCTAGCTCGAGCGGACTCCGCATTCTTCTTAGCAATAGTCATGGCAATGACTTCGCTCAAGACTTCTTGGGAGTTCATTAAGTGAAAGTTGGTTCTTCCCTTGATAGAGTTGAGCTTTTGTTCTTCAAATGGGAGAAGAGCTTGAATGAACTTTCTCTTCATAAACTTGTCATCAACATAGTGAGCCCCAAGGTCCCTCATAGTGGAACAAAGGACCTTAAGGCGCCTATACATGTCTTCAGGGGTCTCATCATCTTGCATTGCGAAACCATCGCACTCGTTGTTGATCTCGTCAAACTTGGAGCTTTGGATGCTAGCATTCCCAATGAAGAGCTCGGTGAGTTGATCCCAAGCTTCCTTGGCAGTGTCAAATTGGCGAATGTGAGCAAAATCCTTTGGAGTCAAGGCCTTTTGAATCATTCCCAAAGCTGTAGCATTGAGTTGCTTGTCCACCACTTCACCTCGTGTCAACTTCTTTGGGTCAAATGGAGAGAATCCATCCTCCACAATCCTCATTAACTCAATGGATGAGCTGGAAATATGTGAGCGCATTAGATATTGCCAATTGGCGAAATTAGACGTATCTAGCATAGGTGGTGCTCCTTGAGGGATAATGTGTGGCATGGGAATGGGTGGATCCGGAGTGTACTTCGGCGGTGGGGGTACCGCCGAGTAGTCCTTTCCTCCATTCTCCCCTTTTGAAGTTGGGTTCTCGGGCTCCTCGATGTTCTCACTTGGAACCTTGGTAGAGGTTTGAGCAACAAAACCAAGTCCCAAATGAGTGGTGGCAGCCGCGGGAGTTACCCCGGGGGCGGACACCGTAACGGTGGGAGGAACCTCGTTGGATTGTGGTGTGTCAATAGCAACCATGGGGTTTGGCTTGAGGGACTGCAAGAGAGTCATCATTTCCTCGAACTTGGACATCATGGATGACTCCAATTGCTTGAGGTCATCCATAGTGGCCAAGTTCTTGGCTTTTTCAGTTTCACTACCCCCTTCGTCGGCCATAGTCTCTTAGGCGGTAAAGCCCGAAATAAGAGCATGTGCTCTGATACCAATTGAAAGTACCGACTTGATACGACTAGAGGGGGGTGAATAGGCGTCTACCAATTTTAATTTGTTTCACACTTTTAGGCTCAACGAGAAAGGAAGTTATCTAGAGATGCAACTAAGTGAGCAACCTAAATGCAAGAAAGCGAACACAAACCACAAAAACAGTAAAAGCAAGGAATAAAGGAAGGGAACTAAGTAACCGGCGGGGGGACACGGAGATGTAATTCCCGTAGTTCACTTCCAAGGAGCTACGTCTACGTTGGAGAGGTGTCGGGGCCACACAAGGTCACCCGAGCGCCACAAAGGCCTCACCTTCTTCTCCGGTGAGCTCCCCCACAAAGGAGGCCTCACAATCCACTAACCAGTGACCTTGAAGGCGCCAACCGAAACCTTTACACCAAGGTTGAGGGGGAGGCTCCACAAGTCAATTGGAGGCCCTCAACGACACCTCAAAGCTTTACAACACATGCCTCAGCTCCGGGGATGCCCTACACCGTCTAGGGTTCCAAGAAACCCAAGAGTAACAAGATCCACAAAGGATGGGTGGGGGGAAATCAATTCTTCTTTGGTGGAAGTGTAGATCTAGGTCTCCTACCTCACCTCTCAAAAGATCAGGTCGTTTGAGTGGCTAGAGAGAGAGATCTAGTGAGGTGAGGCTCAAGCATTAATGGAGGAGAGAGAAAAATTCGAGAGAGGATGGGAGGAAGAAGAGGGGTGCCTTAAATAGGTCCCCCTCGCACTGAACCATTACAGCCCCCGCGACCTCACCGGAAGTTCCGGTGAGAGGTCGGAAGTTCCGCCTAAGCCTGGCTCCAACGGTCATCAGACCATTGACGCCCGCTCCAGAAGCGCAACCGGAAGTTCCGGTCAAAGCAGACCGGAAGTTCTGGTGAACTTCCGAGCAAGTTCCGTTCAAGTTCCGGCAAATAGCACGTTTCAAAACAGAAACTTTCTAAGCCTTCACCGGAACTTGGGGCGGAACAGGGGCGGAACTTTTGGGTTGCGAAGCGAGTCTGACCGGAAGTTCCGGCCTTCAGGCGGAAGTTCCGCTCAAGAACTTTTGCCAGGAAAAGTTCCGAGCAAGTTCCGGTCAAGTTCCGGCCAAGTTCCGGCAAATAGCACACTTCAACACAGAAGGTTACTGAACTGCCACCGGAACTTGGGCGGAACTAGCGTCGGAACAAACTGTAGAACAGCCCGCAGAAAAAGGTTTGAGCGGAACTTCCGGTCTATGACCGGAAGTTCCGGTGAGACTCAAAAGGCCCCAACAGAACAGGAAAAACTCTCTCTCTCACAGAATAATGGGATGGCTGTGGTGGTGCATATAGGTTTGTGCAAAAACAAGTGATTTCCCACAGCCCTCCAATATGGACCCCCTCTTAATAGTACGGTGACCTAAAAACATCAACCAGAAAGAAACTAGGAGAAGACTAAAAAGGCCACCGACTTCAAAAGATCACAAGAGAGCATCCATCACAATACAATGAGACAACAACGACGTTTCCCCTGAAACTCAAGAGCACAGTTAAAAACAAGGTTGGGATTGTCATTTAACACCAAAAAAACATCATGGGAAGATATAGTCCTTTCAGTTTATAACCTATTAGAAACCACTTTCCCAAATAAAACAATCTTTGGCATGCTTGCATGCATTGCTTTCTTTTTATTATTTCTATGTGATGAATTGCTTGAAAGGTAGATTGAATTTGTGCCTTGATTGAATTGTAGTGAAATTTGAAGAGTGTGACTATTGCAAGATCAAGGAGTGAACTTATATTCTCTACCAAAAAGGCAAGTGGTGCTTCATACTTTTTTCCCATTATTTTCACTATGCATTAGTGATATTTTCTAAGTAGGACTTGCATCGAATTTTTATTAAGTATAAACTATGTCATGGGAAATCCTAGTAGATGAAACCTTAGTAGAATTTTCCTAAGTTAAGATTCCTACTACTATCATGCTTAGCCTAGCTAGTAGAAAACAAGGGCGGACAATATTCATGCTATGAAATATTTCTAAGTCTTTTGACTTATGTTTTTGCTTAATAAAACTACTAAGTGAATGAATCACCTGGGTGGAAAGGGACTTGCATGGATGGATTTTTGTTGAGTGGTTACACAGGGCCCATCTTCATGGCTTACCCTGTGTATCTCACTTGTGGAATGCCACCCAGGAACAAAGAGATTTGAGATGCCAAATGTTGAGAAGCTTCAAGTGCAGCCACTTGGCATTATGGGCTCTGCCTGGATCATATAGGTTGCAATAACTTAGCCAAATGGACAGTTGGTGGTAGGGTTTGATAGGTTTGGAGCGCGTCCATTCTGGTCTAAGGGAAGGCTTCTGAAAGATCTTGTCTCAATGCATGTTGAGTCTTGTGGGGAAAGTGCACCACTTCTGCAGAAGGAAAAATCTAAATACTTAGTCGTGTCCCCGGCAATGGACAATTTGAGCATCAAGACATGGAAGCTATGAAGAATCTCCTCATCCCATTTTCTAAGTTAAAAACTTGTGGTTGAACAAGGGTTAAAGGATCTTCAATCAATGATTGGTATATGCCTTGGGTGATTTTGCCAAACAAAAACTTAGTGTTTTCAAATGATAAGGAAAATCTATTTTGAGCAAAGCAAGCCTAAGCTCAACTTAGCCAAATGCATATAGATGTTAGTCTCCACCATACTACCATAGTATCACTTGCCAATACAATTCAAATGTATTGACTCTTGTGGCTATAACTTATTATGTTGCAGGTTTGTTTGATGTTAGTGAAGTGTGTTGATTAGGATTACAAGTCTACAACCAACATGATTGCATGTGGCACTTTGAAGATGAAGGACTCCATGCTATAGTTATTTCTGCTGCATTGTAATGAGATAGCCAAATGAGCTATGTAAGATGTAATGAATTATTTTATTCCTGGTTATAAAGTTATAATATGACCTTTGTTTCTTGATATTACATCTTAACTGTGGATGCTATCTATTGATCCAGGGACTAGGCATTGTAAACACAGGGATCTCTACCTTATTAATGGTTGGGACCTCTACATAGTCCCTGGCTATTCCTGTGGCCAGACTATGAAGAGGAGTATCAGGAAGATGGACAGCAGGATGGTTACGACAACTAGGATCATCTCCCATTGTCAGCATTGCCTGTGACCATGAAGATGGAGCTTCACCCATGCTATCGTTATCTTTACGTTATTTCGCTGCTTGAATTGTATTAAGACTGGATCATGAGATCCTTATTTGTGTAAGACCTTATGTATGGTTTGTAATGGATGAGGTACTGTGATCTCCAATCTGTTTAGTCTCGCAAAAGTGGTAATCCTGGGATTGCGATGTATGGCATAACAGGCATCTGGGATTAAAAATCCAGGTGTTGACAACTTGCCTTGTCATTTTGGTTATGGGATAGTCTTGTACCATGTGCAAGGGGTATCCCTTTGGCGGTTCTTTATGATACACTTGTACTTACAATGACAAGAACTTACCGGTGACTAAAGTTGAGTAGCATGAGGATCGGCCCTCGTACTCAAGGGACATGAGATTGCCAACTTATATTTCGACAAGCATATACTCCATCCTTGTTCACTTTAACCTTAATCATCTCAAGATGCCTATGATAGGGGCAATGAGGGCTCAAAGCTAGTAAGTACCATAATCTTTTGAAAGCTCTTTATGACTTGAAATCCCTACTGCCCTCTATGAAGGGACCTTTCTCCTATTTTCTGAGTTGAGTCAGTAAACCTACTTCCTCTCTATCTCCAGCAAGCATTTGAGTTGTTGTGTTGCAAGCATTCATATGGTGATTTATTCAATCATGTTCTTTATCTTCCTTGTTTGCACAAGACTCTTATCTATTGAGTATTACTTTGAAAGTCGTCATTGTGAAAAACCTTTTTGAGCAAAGAGTTCTCCTGTTTGAAGACTTCTACAAAGGCTTTATTTGTGAAACTGTTTGCCAGCCGTTCTCTGACCAAGAGCAAGAGTTTGCCAATTCCAATTATGATTTATCTTTACGCATCTCTATTGTGACTCATGTACTTGTTGCAAGCTAAGTTATATAATGGTGAGTTGCCTTCTTCTATGAGTTGTGTAATGGTAAGTGTGATGCTTCTTGTCCGTATTCTTTTATCGACACTTCACTCCATAAACCTGTGGACATGTTTACTGAGCTCAGTTTTCGCTTGGGGACAAGTGAATGTCTAAGCCTGGGGGGAGTTGATACGTCCAATTTGCATCACCATTCTATATCATAATTTGCCTCTATTCATTGATATGTGTCTTATTATGAGGTGTTACTTATGTCTTTTCCTCTGTTTTTGCATGTTGGATGATTCTTGGAGGATGGACTGCGGGAGTCAGGTTTCTGATGAAAAAAGAGGTGTTTTGATGCAATTTCATGAAGAACAGAAAAATACCAGAAAAATATTGGAAAATTATATTTTCCCAAAAGACGAAGGAAGCCAGAAGGGGAGGCGTAGCTGGGCCACAGGGGGCCCACACCCTCCTAGGCGTGGGCCCACCTTGCCCCATGCCTAGGGCAGGTGTGGCCTACCTGGCTGGCTCCCGACTCTGCCCTCTCGCCTATATCTTCCTCTCGGAACCCTAATACCAGGAGAGCAACCATAGAAAGATTTTTGCCGCCTCTACGGGGCAGAAAACACCGAGAGAGAAAGAGCTCTCTGGCAGACAGATTTCTGCCAGGGAAATCCCTTCCCGGAGAGGGGAGATCGTCGCCATCAACACCGTCATCAATCTAGGCTTCATCGGGATCATCATCATCATCCACACCATCATCTCCACCTGCACCATCATCACCACTCCATCCCGCTATAACAATTGTGTTGGATCTTGCATTAGTTCTTAGGGGAAACTTTCCCGATGTTAATTACTATTGTAGTTGATGCTTGTGAGTGGAACCATTGGATTATTGTTTATGTTCAGATTGTTATCCATCACCATATCATCTTTGATCTTGATCCATATGATGTCTTGTGAGTAGTTCGTTTAGTTCTTGAGGACATGGGAGAAGTCATGTTGTTAGTAGTGGATTTGTGTTGAGTTATTATTCAATGGTTTAGTATTTAAGTTGTGGTGCTATTATTATAGTGGTGTCATTGAACGTCGACTACATGATACTTCACCATTTATGGTCCTAGGGTAATACATTGTGTATTTGGCTACTAATTGTGGGGTTGCCGGAGTGACAGAAACCTGAACCCCCGTTAGGACACCATTGCATAAGGGAGCGTAGGATCTTAGAGTTTAAGGCTATGGTTATGTTTATATCTTAATTACTTTCCTGTAGTTGCGGATGCTTGCAGGGGTTTTAATCACAAGTATGTATTAGTCCAAGTAAGGTCAGGTTCACCCACACAACACTTATAACACCAAAGAAGGGTACTCGGCTATTTGAAGCGAAAGCACTTGACAGAATTCCCATGTGTCCTCGAGAATGTTTGGTCTTTATAAGTATTTACACCGGCTTGTCCTTTGCTAAGAAAGGATTGGGCCACTTGCTGCAGTTGTTCGTTGTCTTTATTACTTGCACTTTGTTTCTTTGCTCTATCACAAAACCCCTAAAAATCTGTTTGCTAAGTTATTACAGATATTTCCTTCTCCATACCATAGTCAACACCTTCTGCTCCTCGTTGGGATCTACACTCCTATTTATCGAAAGTACTACGATACACCCCCTATAATTGTGGGTCATCAAAGATCTCAACCAAATACCTCTCTGTGGGTTTGATACTCTTATTTCAAAACTAGCTGCAATTGATTTGTGCACTTGTAGTTATCAAGCTATTTTATGGAACCGTTGCCGGGGAGCTAAGCGCTTTTGGTCTTTGTTCTTAGTTGCTATTAATTGTTTTACTAAAATTGTTTACTAGTTTTTGGTAAACACCATGGCTACACTCGGACTAGTGAATCAGCTCGATGCAGTTGAACATCTCGGTACATTTAATCAAGGACTTGTCAAGGAATTCCCGAGTGGGGCTCACCCGGAGTAAGAGGTTAACCCCTCGTTTTGTTGCTATAATTAAATAAAAACTTTTGCAGGAGATGATCCGGATGAGGATCCTTACAATCATTTAATGCATTTTACCAAGTTATGTTGGGCGCTTAAATTGAGAGACTATTTCGATGAATTGAAACTTAAATTGTTTAGATAATCTCTAACCAAAACTGTTTTAGCTTGGTATAGAATTTGCCCTGCAGAGAAAATTGATACCTGGGAAAAGCTCAAGGAGGAATTTGTATTCTGATTCTTCCCCAAGGTAAAGAATGCTAAAGTGAGAAGGGAAATTACAAATTTCAAGAACCACCCAGGTGAAGGCTTGGTAAGGACCTTCAAAAGGTACAAATATATTCTTAACAAATGTCCCCATCATGATTTACCTGAATGGTATGCTTTACACATTTTCTATAGGGGACTTAAATCAAGAAATTAAACATTAACTAGATTTAAATTCTGGAGGATCTTTTATGGAGCTAACTATAACTAAAGCTTGGGAACTCCTAGAACGCATTCTCCGCAATAGAGAAACAATGGGATTTGATTTAGGTGGCAAAGGAGTAGAAATTGAATATGATTGTCTTAATGCTTATAAATAATCTGGTAAGATAAAATAAACTGCTAATGACCTTCAACTTGATGATGATATTATTGTGCAAATCCTTCAGTTGTTTAAAGAACACATTGAAACTCCCAAGAAAGACTGGCTCCATTATACTTCTGAACCAGTCAAACATGTTAATGTAATAACTGCAGATCATGAAGAGCCATCGGGGAAGGTCCATCAGTATGTTGAATCCCTTCCTTTTTAATGTACTATGAGGAAACATATGATGGCCCAACAACTCGAGGACCAACTTGAGGAAGAAAGAATGTTCCTCAAAATTCTAGAAGAAGAGACACAAGCAAGAAAATCTAATGATGAAAGCAAGGAGGAGAACGGGGGACCAACAAAAGAATATATCTTAACTATGTTTGCACATTGCAACATAATAGAGCTAGATACCGAAGCTTCGCAATTTGTTGAAGGGAAGGTACAAGCTCAAAAAGTTGGTAAACCTATTCTCCCTTTGTACTTTTGGTGGATCTTCTTATTATGGTCTCTGTGATATAGGAACATCAGTTAATGTAATCCCTTTTAATTTTTATTTGAAATCCTAAAATAATTATCCCTGGCCGAATTAGAAGATACCGATATGACAATAATGCTTGCTGATAAAACACTCGGAGTTCTTATGGGAGTGATTAGAGATGTTCCATTTTGTATTGGACCCTACAAATATCCTACTGATTTTATACTCTTTGACATGCCTACTGATGTTTATTGTCCATTTATTTTTGGGAAACTTTCTTAAACACTACAGGAGCAAACATTGATTGCAAGAAAGAGATGGTATCCCTCAAGTTTGGTGAAGAGAAAATGGAATTTAACTTCTTAAAATTACAACATAAACCTACTATTCATGGTTTAGACGAATATGAGTTTGGGCAAGAGGAAGAAGGTAATATAATTAATCTTGCCTCGGTAGTCATTGAAACTCCCGATGATGATTTGGTTAGGAGTTTAGTTACTAACAATGATATGCCTCAAGATATGGATAAATTGAAATAGATGATTATCTTGACTCTACACCTATGGTGGATTCCGAGATAAATCAAATTATGAAGAACCTACAAGAAAAGAAGACAAGGCACCTCCACCTCCTACACTTAAAACCTTACCCAAGGGATTAAAATATAGGTTTCTTGATGAAGCTAACAATAATTTTCCTGTTATTATAAGTTCTAACCTTTCAGAAAGAGAAGAGGAAAACTTGATGATGGTTGTCAGAATGCATCGGAATGCTTTTGGGTATTTGATGAGTGACTTGAAGGGTATTAGTCCCTCGATAACCACTCATAGGATATTTATGGAAGAAGGAGCTCAAGCCGTTGCAGATTTCTTGAGACGATTGAAACCCCCACATGAAAGAAGAGGTGAGAAAGGAGGTAATTCGCTTATTGGATGCAAGAATTATATTTCATGTAGAGGAGAGTGATTGGGTAAGCCCTGTTCATTATATTCCTAAGAAAGGTGGGTTTACCGTTGTTCAAAACGAACGCAATGAACTGGTACCAACTAGAACTGTAATGATATGCATTGATTATAGAAAAATTAATAAGGAAACAAGAAAGAATCATTACCCTTTACCATTTATAGATCAAACTTTAGAAAGGCTTGCTATGCATTCCCATTTTTGTTATATATACAGTTACTGTGGATTTTCCCAAATTAAATCAATGTCCACCCTGATGATCAAGTTAAAACAACCTTCACTTGTACTTACGGTTTATATGCTTATCGACCTATGCCTTCCCCAGCTACCTTCCAAAGATGCATGACTACTATATTTGTTGATTATGTTGAAAGTATTATGGAAGTTTTCATGGACAATTTTTCTGTCTATGGAACTTCACTCAATCATTGTCTTCATAACCTTCATAAAGTCTTGCAGAGATGTGAGGATACTAACTTAGTATTGAATTGGGAAAAATGTCCCTTCATGGTTCAAGAAGGTATAGTTCTTAGTCACAAAATCTCAGGTAGAGGTATAGAAGTTCATAAAGCGAAAATATAAGTAATAGAAAGGCTTCTCCCTCCTTGAGACATAAAATTTATTAGGAGTTTCTTAGACCACGCTCGGTTTTATAGAAGATTCATTAAGAATTTCTCTAAAACTGCTAGACCTCTAACTAACCTTCTACAGAAGGACGTTTTTTTAATTTTGATGAAAGTTGTCTTACTTCCTTCAACATTCTAAAGCAAGCTCTTCTTGAAGCTCCTATTATAAAACTCCATAATTGGAAGAAACCCTTTGAACTTTTCTGTGAGGCTAGCCATGAAGCTATTGGAGCAATTCTTTGCCAGTATGATGGTGATGAACTTAATATCATTCATCATGCTAGCCGTACCTTGAATGGTGCCCAAAAGAATTACCCCATGGCAGAAAACGAATTATTCGCAGTAGTTTTCTCATGTGATAAGTTTATATCTTATATTATTGACTCAAAAGTAAGGTTGCATACGAATCGTGCTAGTTTAAAAGAAATTCTTGAAAAAACTAATGTTAAGCCAAGGATGATTTGTTGGACTCTACTTTTGCAAGAATTTGACTTGCAGATCCTTCAAAGAAAAGAAGAACTGTGGAGGACATACCCATAGGTATTGAGGAGATCCAACCACCCAAGGAAGTGTCATCCATATGCATACCATCTGGTACCTCGATTTCTAAAATGCCATTTCCAGTTTTCATTTGCAATGGTATTAGCAATTTCCTACTATCAACCTTGTTTAAAGGGAAAAGGAAAAAGTTAGTTTAGAAATCAAAGAAAGAAGGAGGTACTCGAATAAATCCATTTTCTTTGGATGAATAATATGGTTGAAATATCATTTTATTTTTTTCTTGGATATTGTTTTGCTTTTTCTTTCTTGCATTTTTTATTCTTTGAATTTTTCTAAGGCTACTGCTAGTTTTGCGAAGGTGGTACAGGCGGACGGTATGGCTGGACCCGCCGGTACCAGTGATCGTTAAACAACCAGTAAACCTGGTGTTTTCGTGAATGTTTCGGTACGATCGCGCCTTACGGGTGTATCGTCCCGCATGGCAGGTCGTTACGTTTGTTGTGTGTCTCGTTCTTTTGGTTTTTGTCGATTGCATTCAGAAAAACCAAGGCAGTAACCGAGCGATTACAGCCGGGCCGTATGAGAGGGAACCGCCTTTACTGACTAGGTAGGCTGACTTCGTACCGACTTCACAGAGATGGATCTATGACTTCTTTATCTCTTATTTTCCTCCTTATTTGTTGGGATTCTTTTCTTTGCTGACCTTTTTTCTTCCAGTATGAATTTTTACCTGTTCCTAACCCTTCTTAAACCTCCAAGGAGACCCTTTTTCATCTCTTATCAAACCATATCTTCCTCGCATATGCACTTCTTCTTCAACAACTCCGAAGGACATGTATCATCCATGGATCTTCCTACGAGCCAATGAGAGCCATGGAGGTTTTTCCATGAAGGCCATGGTTGATCTAAAGGAAGAAAATATAAGGAAGTCATGGGAAACTAGCATGACGTTGAGGATGGATTCAAACTGGTGGAGACTATGAATGATGGGCGAAAGACACTTGATCTTCTGGTTGGACAAGAAGATGACTTCAAGAAGATCCAACTCAGCATAAAGGGAGAAGTAAAATCATATCTAGAGAAGCTTAAACATCAAGAAGAGGAAATTCGGGCTTCTTTAAACAATCTTGACCATCGAATCAACAAAATTGAGGTAAAGTCTCCAGGATATTCTAAAGATATTGAGTTACTGCGTCGTTATCTGGGTCAGTTAGATACCAATATAATGACAGGACTAGAAGCCAACCTCGACATCAGCCTCTGAATATTGAAGCACAAAAGAAAACTATAGAGATGAAGCACAAAAGAAAATCAACGAGCAACGTAAGATTCACATAAATATCCTTGAAACTACAATCAAGACACTTCGCGTCGGTTCTCGCTCCAACAATGTCTCTTTGCCTTGAAAAGTACCACGGTATCGAATAATCGCAAGGGATTATTTCATCCCAAGCTTGAGGGAGATCTATAACACCTTGTAATCTATGTTACAGTTTTAGCATGTTTACTTTACCGCACGCATGTTAGGTTTTTATTCAAGAGCTTTTGCATTAGTTGCATCAAATTTGATTCCCCTTGTTCGAGAGAAGAATTATATCCGTTGAGTTTTGAGACTTTATGATATTTGAAGTTATCATTTTGATTCATGATTATTATATTAAATGATTGAACTAGGTTGAGTGTTATGATACTTGTACAACTATTATGATTTTAGGGACTTCCACACCAATAAATTATTGATTAAATTATGAGAGGTAAAATCTTGGTTGCATATTATATTCACAAGTTTGGATTATAAAAGCCATAGTAGTGAGCATGATCACATAGTTGTGCTAAAAAGGAGAAAAAGGAAGAGAAGAAAGATAAAGAAACAAAAGATTCGCTATCAATTAAAATCTCAAAAGCAAAAGAAAGAGTACAAGATTATAAAAAAGAGAGAAGAAAGAAAATAGAAAAGGATATGATCATGAATCTTCATTACTAAATTAAGTGATCAACCGTTTTTAACCTTATGATTTTATAATGTGTTCAATCACTAGTAGCTTCTTATAATACATTAATACAAAAAGGTGTGGAATCCTCTAAGTCATGTGATGTGTAAAGGTGTGATAAAGCTCCCGATGTAACTCTACATCCGATATTGTACTCCTATTTCAATTTTTTCCTTATTTATTATAACGGCTCATGCCTCATAAACCTGATGATCTTGTTAATAAGCCACCATCTTGTTCGGGGACGAGCAAGAGTCTAGCTTGAGGGAGTTGATGAGTCCAAAATTTGAGCATTTTTACTTACTGTTTTTGCATTAGTAGCATAGGGTTTTTAGTATTTTACTACGTTCGCGCGCACCTTTCTGTCCTTGTTTCAACAAGATCCCAATTTACTAAGTCTGTAGTGAACATATCAATTGAGAATATCATATTGCACAGTAATATGGTATTTTAAGTGATAAAAGTCATTTTATTAATTTACCTTCACACCTGGAAGAATTGCCCACGCCCATGAGGCTCCGGCCGGGGTAACAACCAGTGGTACGAGCGGAGCCTGCCTTTACCGTGCGCCCGTACGACCCTGCATCAAGACCGCCTTGTCAAATACTTCCTCCTTGCAAAAACAATTCATAGATATGACATTCACAGAAACCTCCAGCCACAAAAAACAACACCAAAAACGGATCTAAAGGAGGAACATGGAGAAGGGCAAAACCTTGCTGCTGCATGGATCATTGGAGGACAACGCATCATCCCCTACATCATCAACCGCTGCATCTCCATGACCATCTCTACCCCCATCTTCTATTCATTAGACCTTGTCGTAATTCCAGATTCAATTGTGGTTTGCACTAGATTCGTTCCATTACCTTTATCCATCCATTTGATTATGATGATGTTGTTGATTGCTTCCATGTGTGAGCAGTTCCCTTCGTTCTTGGGGAGATGGAGAAACCCTAGCGTTATTATGAAATAAAATAAAGATGATCTATTACGTGTGTAGAGGATCCATCGATTTATGATGTATGTTTGATCTCTCCCTTTAGATGGTATGTGTAGTCGGCCACATATCATTTTCCTTCGGGTCTAAAGTAAGAGGGTGAAACCCTTTGGACGTGTTTGGATGTTTGTGCTAGTTGCTACTATGACTATAAGCACCGCTATCACCCAACACGGTCCAAGGGGGAACAAAGGGAGATTAACTAAGCTAATTACGATGTCCACAAGGAAACCCTTAATTGCGGTGGTCTACATGGTGATTGCTTTCAAGCTTCGCAGTGGTTATATAGAGATGACCTCATTCTTGGCTCAACAAAGTGACTGCCTACGAGCCTTGGTGAACATCTTATTATGAAACTCTCTCCACACATATCATGACACAAGAAATAGGTCATTCTAATTATGATTAATTACAACATGATAGAGGTTTATCCTACATCCCCGAGAACGTCTTAGACCTATTGAGTTCTACCTCCATTCCAAAACACTATTTTTACTTGCTTTGTTTTTACTCATTTTATTTACTTTCCTGCACTTAAACTAAAAACCTTCCAAACACCCGTTTACTTGAAATCAAAGGCAGCTTATAAGTATCCTTTGGTAGATAGTGACGAGGGGCATAAAGACCTCAACCAAATAGCCGTATGTGGGTTCGATACTCTTATTTTGAAACTAGCTACAATTGATCTATGCACTTGCAGCCGTCACCTACATCGAGAACCGCTGTTGCGCCTCTCTAGGCGTCCAACATGACCACTCTGGGTCGCCGCCGGTTTCGCCACCTTCTACATCTTCATCCACAATGACCTTGTCACCATTGTCATATCGTCCCCTACGACACTGGCACACAAGTTCATGATGGTCCCTGCCCTCGCACGCCCGGTACTAGCAACATTGGTACGTGACTTCGTCCCCAACGCGTTCTCGAGTCTAGCAAACTCGGATTGGCGCCGCTTCTACATCGTCATCGAAAACATATTCTTTGCAACGACCTCTATGACTGCCTCGACCGTGTCATCGACGAGTTCTTCTTTTCTTCCTTGGTTTTGGCAAAACCAATTCAAAGGACACAGATGCCTCCTATAGGGGCGGTTATAAACTTTTACGAGATGGTCTTAACAAATGCGAAATAAAACTACCGTTTACTTTGTCAACCACAAAGCCTATATATACTATGGTTCACCTATGTGCACCAATAACTTATGCTAAGCAAGATAAGCAACAAGGTGATAGAAAGATAGATTACTTGAAGCACGATGGCTATCAACATGTAAGGTGCATAAGTAAAGGGCTCGGGTATAGAGATAACTGAGGCACGCGGAGACGAAGATGTATCCTGAAGTTCCTGTCTTTTAAAGAGAAGTACATCTCCATCGAAGGGGTGGGTGGTACTAAGACCACCAACGCCACAAGAGGTCTCACCCTATTCTCTCGAGCACCCGTCGCACGGTAAGAACCCGATCCACTATGGGACACTTGAGGGAGGTCACCAAACCCGTACAAGATTAGGGCAATCTCCATAAATTAATTGGAGGCTCCCAATAATCACCACCAGGGCCACTACACCGTCTAGGGTTCCAAGAACCCAAGAGTAACAAGCTTATTGATTTCACCAAACAAATCCTCCGAGGAGAACTCACATCAATGCACCTAATGAAATGGAAAGTCCTTCACTCCAAAATTCCATCAAAGCTACAAAAGCTATTTGGGGAATAAGAGAGGAAGAACACAAGTGTAAAACCACACAAGTCTCCAAGATCTAGATCCCAAGATCTTCCCTCACTTGGAGGAGAGATGGATTGGTAGGATTGTAGATCTAGATCTCCACTCTCTTTTCCCTCAAATAGATGCAAGAATCATGGGAAGAAGAGGGAGAGGACAAGCTCAAGAGATTCAACAATGGAGGGGGAAAATACATCAGATGGATAAGGTCCAATAGAGAAGAAGGGTCCCTTAAATAGGGCAGGGCCAGAAATCTGCCCGTTGGGCTACTGTGATGGACGATACTACCGGACCTGGCAGCGGTAGTACCAGAGAATCTCGGTACTACCGGCTTGGTACTGAGGCGAGCAGTCGGGCGAGACAGCGAGGAAAACCAAGGAGCCGGACCAGCTTAGTGACTATCGGTAGTGTCGGATCTAAGGGCGGTACTACCGCTTACCGATAGTTCTAGGCTATGGAGCGACACTATCGCTAACCCCCGTAGTACTAGGGGAGGTACCGGATGCTCCAGAGGAGGAGCCCCAGCTTGCTTCTAGGTTCAAATGTGACCGGTACCGCCGGGCGGTACTACCGCTACAGAGCGATACTACCAGACAAAAGAGTCCGGTACTACCGGACACGACAGACAGTTCTGGCAGCAGCAACAAATGCAATAACTCGAGAAACCGAAGTCCGCATCGGATGAAACCAATTCTGTTAGAAATATAACGACGAGTAGAACCCAAGGGAGAAAATACTGGATATTACCAAGGGAGAAAATATCAAGTATTATTATGTGAGATACCTCCCATGGTGTGGAGCCGGAAAACCTTCAAGATAAAAAATGCAATAAGAGATACAAGAGAAATCTGTTTTTGATGAACTAGAGCTTGTTATGAAGATTATCACAATCTCTAGAACCTCACACGGATAGGGTCCAAATAATAATCAAGAAAGATAATGCTAAATATGCAAAGGTTTGAGCTGTCTCCGAAAGATAGATCGAGTTACTCACTCGAGAGCCCCTATTGATAGTACGTAATCTATTCTAAACTCGATCTGCCAACTAACAATATGAGACCGGTAAAAGGAAAAACATATCACGATTATACCTCTGCATTGAGCATTCCACTTGATCTTGATGTAGACGATCTTATCCTCCTCAAGATGAAACATCTTTATTGATTGCTCTTGCTCTTGCTTGCTTGATGAATACTTGTGAATTGTTCCCCCATACATACGGGGAAACTCTTTCTTAGAACCCGTCTTCATCAATTCTTCTAACTTCATTTGGATGATGTCTTAAAGATACACATGATAAATTCTATCTTTTTCTTTAAGACACTCTTCATCTTATTTTCTTAATTATTCTTCTTCTACATGATTCCCATTGGCCCAAAACCCTTGGATAATGTTTCTTCTTCATTTCTTCTACCTTAAAGCCAACACATGGTCCAAGCGATGCCAATGAACAATTCCTATAAGTGTAACTCAACGCAAACATTAGTTTATAAAGATTATCATTAATTACCAAAACCACACATGGGTCACACATGCCCTTTCACCAAAGATGCATTCGTTATTGATGTGCGCCTAGTTCTGGCAAAACTATGGTCGCACCTCGTCCTCGATGGCTCGGACTATATCGGCTCCGACATCGCCACCTTCGCTGACTGCCTCGACGCGTCTCCTTCATCATCCTCGCGCACTATGCGCACGCGGCTTCATATGCAGCTACCTCGACACCAGCAACCCCGACCATGAGCACGACAATAGCGACCCCTCGCACGACTACATCGACCACGACACCGTCCCACGCTCTCGGCTTCTCCGGCATAGGCACAAAGGGTTACCACCTTGCTTGAGCTTCTCATCAGCTTCCTCTATAGTCCAAGCTGCCGCCCCGCGACATCGTCCACGACGTTTCCACTTGAAATGCGGGAAATGTGAGCCCACCGGATGCTATTTTGGTTCATCTATAATCTGACTTTCTGCGACATTTTAGTTGTTTACGATGCTACCGCTAGGACTACAGTGATATTAGAGTATTGTATGGATATAATTGTTACGATAGTTTAAAATTGTAACCTAAATTGATTTGTACTTCTAAGATGATTCCTTGTACTTCTAAGATTATTCCTTGTACGGCCATGTAATCAGTCAATCCTCTCTCTCGTTCTACATTGTAACTGTCAGTGATTGTATATAGCATGAAAACAGTCGCTGGACTCATCTAGATGTATGGAACTATTATCACCGCTTTGTCAAGTACTCCCTCCGTTTGGAGCGTTTGAAAATATAAGATGTTTTAGATTTATGAAGCTTCTGTATCTAGACATCTTTTAATATGTAGGTTTAAACGAATCTAGACACTAAAAATTGTCTAGATACATTTACTTCATAAACCTAAAACATTTTACATTTCCAAACGAAGGGAGTACAACTCAATGCTTAGATCAATGCGAGTCGGTTAACCAAAGTTGTAACTAGTGTCTGTTGTCTAAGCTTAGCCCGAGCGGAGGACACGCTTCGACAACCACCCTTTCCCCTTGAGAGTCGACTTTCTCCCCCTCCCGCCGCCCCTCTCCCCCCTTCTCTCCGGTATCCATGGCGACCGAAAAGGAGTCGGAGCTGGTGGTTGGCCCTCCCTATATCTAATACTAGTAGCAGCTTGTGATTTTGGGGTAGATCCCTGTGTTTATCCTAGATGGATGTCTTGGAGTAGGTCTCTGGATCTCTGTAGCCAGATCCAGAGCGCCTTGGTGCTTCCTTCGGTGGCGGCGCTCCTCAGGTGGCAGGAGGCGGCGCGGCTGGTGGCGAAGACCCCGAGCATCTCCATCAATAAGGCCTGCTCTTGGTGTTTGCTGCTGGATCTGGGCCAATCCAGCGATGTCGGCGACGCCCCCTCTGCGGCGGCGCTCCCATGGTGGGAGCCGAGTGCGGCGGCGTCGTGGTCTCCGGCAAGCACCTCCAATAAGGTCTACTTCCCGGGTCTTTGCCACTACAAATCTTCTTCTGGTCTGCCTCCTCCAGTCCATGGCGGGGGCTTGGAGTCTGATGGCAGGCTCGTTTTCTCGGTGCGGTGGTCAAAGCCCCCTTTCTGGTGCTGGCGGTGGACTAGTGAAGATTCATCCATGCTCTTCTCTACTTCTCTCCTGGGTGGAGTTGAAGATCCGAGGAGGATTGATGAACCTCGATCTGGTCGCTGGCGGCAAGGGAGTATCGAAGCCACAATCTTCCCAAGCACTTCCTTGGTCCTGGGTGACCCGATTATGCTGGTATGCTCCAGCCTTCTTTCAACCTCTTTTGAGAGGCTCTTCCTGAAGCCTGCTGATGCTATGGAGCTCATCGGCATCGTCGCAAGTGGTGACGTCCCCGTGGCGGTGTACGTCAACGGCAAGCACGGCTTCCTGCTTGGCCGTGGAGAAAGAGGAGGACCTGATTGCAATTGGCTATTCTCTTGCAAGGTTCTTTCTGTCTTTGCTAGAGACACATGATAATAATGAATGGCTTCTAGCCTCTTCAGGGGCTCCCTGTTTTTTTATTTTTTTAACTAGTGTCTGCTAACCGAGTCCGTGCTTATTGGTCTGACACCCGCAGGGCTGAAGGATGGGTTCACACCCATATGGTCCGGTTCTCCTGTCACTGCACACGAGTGGATAGGACAGCGTGCACGCATCGTGCACCGCCCCGGTACATATGTACCTGCAGTGGCAGGTTGTACTGGTTGGATCAGCGAACCTAGATGTAGTAACTCTGGAACAGAGTGCACATGCAATGGCCTTTTCTTTTTTCTTTTTAGAGGAAAGTTCTGTCGAGGTTGACAAGCCCGTGCGCATGGCCCGGCCGATTGTGGATGAGTACGTAATGGAAGTCGTGTGGTGTGGGAGCCTGGGAGGTGTCGAGTCGAGTGGTTGTCTAATACGGAGTATCGACCGAGTACTATTTCCATATCGACACGTCTGCCTTCTTCTTCTAGCTCATCGACATGAACCGTTTGAAGCGATTAAATCGACGGTTCCAAGGCTCGGGGCATCGCGAAGGACAACCCGCACGAAACGAGAGGCAACCGTTTTGAGAGTCGTCTCTTCCCCCCGATCTCTCTCTCGTCTCTTCTCTGGCAGCGCCGCCGCTGGGGAAGGGACTGAGAGAGATGCTCGGCTCCCTCTCTGTAGTTGTAGGTGTAGTATTCCTAGCGGTATGCCAGTAGGTTGGAGTAGGGCGCTGGGTTTTCTAGCCCAGATCTGGCGCATCCGGAGGGTGGACGGCGGCGGCGTGGTGCTCCGATGGCTAGAGCAGGCGGCGAGCTCTTCCACAACCGGGATCTCCGTAATAAGGGCTCTGGTGTGTGGCTCCTCTTTGATCTATTGCCTCTTCCTCCTCGTTTCTCTCGATCTGGCCGGCCGTGGTGGCGGGGGGGGGGGGGGGGGGGGGGGAGGGAGATGGGAGGAGGTTGTGCTATGGATTGCAGGGAGGAGCGGAGGTGCTCTGGGTTGACGTGGTGGCGTGACGTTGACCAGTTGCCGTCGGTGGAAATCACTGGGCGTCCGTGGCGGAGGGCGGCGAGCTTCCGCGAAACGGTGAGCCTGCTTCAAAATAAGCGTCGGCATCTCCTTTCTTGCGAGCTCTCGATTCTGCATCCCCACTTGGCCGGCCTCAGTGGCGGGGGAGTGGTGGCTATTGAAGCGACTACTGCGTTGGGTAGGAGATGCAGTTGGGACTCTCTGCTGCTAGAAGAGGATCTTCATCACGCAAAGGCCATTGCTTGCCGATGCGATTTATGGCTAAGAAGGCAGCCAATTCTGATGCCGGTGAGGGCATCCTTTCAACCTCCCAGGCGAAGGCCTTTCTCAGGAGCTTCGACGGCGAGGTGCGCCCTCTCTCTCCCAAGCGGTGCGTCCCCAGCGAGAGGGATGGTGGCCGTCAGTGGTCTCCTGATCGCGAAGGTGGAGAAGAGGACGAAGGGGCCGATTGCTTTTTTATCTTTCCCCCAAGGTCCTCTGTGCAAAATGCCAGGGCTTTCTGTAATTTTCTTTCTTGTAGGGCCCTGTTGCCTATATGTATCCCAGCGACAGTTTTCAATGAAGCAGCACTAGGCCCTTCTGGGCCTTTCTCGTTCAAAAAAAATAAATCGACGGTTCCAATCAAGACTATGAAGTACTCCCTCTGTTTTAAAATATAAGATATTTTAGATTTATAAAAAAATATATCTAGATTTGTTTTAGCGTGTAGATTTATTTTAAACTTGAGTGAACCTACATACGAAAATTGGTCTAGATACATTTATTTTATAAATCTAAAACATCTTATATTTTAAAACAGAGGGAGCACCTCTTCGTAGAAGTGCAGAAAAATGTGGCAGTAGGATAGAGGGCTCGTAGCACTCTACAAATCTTGTCCCAAAAATACAAAGTGGCGCACTGGCGCTACTGCAAACCCAGGGTCGTAGCGCAATGCCAAACAAAACCCAACTTAATCGAACACGGCTACGTTTATGCTTCCAGTGGAGGCGGCTGGCGCCGCACGGGGACATTTCCCATGGTCGGCCCATTTGCTTCACTATTTGTGTTTTCGGTCTTATTTTTTTTTGTCTTCTTTTTGTTCTATTTTTTGTTTTGTTTTTTAAGGTTCATATTTTAGCAAATTATTTATGATTTTCGAAAAGTACATGATTTAAAAAATATTCATGCTTGTTAAAAAATGTTCATGATTTTTGAAAAATGTTCATTTTTACAAAATTACTAAATCGGTTCATGTTTTTGAAAAATGTTCATAACTTTTTTAAAAGAGTTGAACTTTTATATTTGTTCGTGATTTTCAAAATATGTCTTATTTTCAAAAATATTAATGATTGTACGAAATGTTTATGTTTTAGAAATTCTTTTATATTAAAATATTTGAATTTAGACAAATCCAAGTCAGTTATTTTAGAGTATATTTTAAAATAAAATTAGAAAAAAGAAACAAAAAAGAAAAGATGAAGAAAGGAGAAAAAAAGGGAAAAACGCCTCACTTGGGCCGGTCCAGTAGGCGCGTTCTTCAGGCGGCGCGTGCGGCTGGTACCGCTTGAAGCGGCATCTAGCACCGTCCAGATCCCGCTCCCTCGAATTCTAAGACTTTTGTCCAATCCACGTAAAAACAAAAAGACTTTTGTGCAATCTCTGCCTAATAACTCTCTCATCGCACGACTCAAATACTTGGTTGCCTTGCTCATGCCACGACAACGACAATGCCTATATGCCAACCTGTGATGCCTACAGTTAAAAAAAAAACTGTGATGCCTACGACGCCGCAGCGGGTAGCCAGCCCAAGTGGATGAACTTTTATTTACTCTTTCTACTAGGAAACATGTCCGTGCGTTGCAACGGGAGAAAAAAATGTTCGTCATTCTCGTCTTTGGTCTTAGTTGGTTGAGCAGTTCGTCTACTCCAAAATACATTTTCTCTCGATGCTGCAGCAACCGCACTGACCCCGATATCCCTGAGTGCCATATACATTTAGTGAACAGGTAGAGACACTCCAAAAAATGCCATCGTAGACAACTTGTCCTCCGAACCGTTATCCTCTTGCGCTTGAGAAGGTAGTATCATGCAGGGTGTCTGGAGGCGGAACATCGGGCGTTCAGATTGGGGTCGCCTTTTTTGTTCTTATTTTTCTTGCATGTTCTGCTGTTTTTTTATTGTGTGCTACCTCTATTTCTAAATATAAATCTTTCTACCAATTTAAATTGAACTACTAAATGACATGGCCTACATTGAGTATGTTGCTTGGGCGGAAACATAGTTGAGCAGTTGAGCTTCCTTTGGATTATATATCCTAAACTTTGATAACATGGAAAAAGAGAAAGCATAGATTTGCAATGTCACGTCACCTTTAATCCAACATAATTAATATTGAGTATTCCTTCCAACGGGTTAGAGTTTGATATTTTCTCCTACAACATACTGCAGCCGAACAATCCACGTAAGGAGAAATGACACGGATTGTAATTCCCAAAACTCCTTTGAATCAAGGAGGGAAAGGTCTCTTGCTTTGTTTCTGTGCTGGAGCAATTTCGGTGGACTCGCCTAACATTTCCCACTCGTGATTTTAGTTGACAAAAATATAATCTTTTCACATGTAGGAATTTTTGTTCAATCATCTTCTTTTCTCTGACCAAGACAAAACAGAGTTTGTATACCTTACATATCACTCTTGTTCACAATAACAAGAAGAACCAAGAACAAAACGACAAACACATAAGCTGATTTACTATCTATACACGTCCACAATAGTAGAAGTAACACTTTATCTGTTGTTAGTGAAAATAGGACACATAAACAACATGGCGCTACTATATATCTGGATGAAACACAAGGTCACAGTAATCAAGACATATGACCAAAACCAGGATGACACTCCAAACTACACAATTGGATACATCATGTTCATAAACCATACGCACACAGTAGGTTTTCTCTGTCTCCAAATTACACTCACTAGTTGAACTGATCAGCCCATCAAACACTTTAATATAGCATTACTTCCAAAGTTTCTGAACCTGGATTTTACACTAAGCTACGCAGGAAGAACTCCCAGAAGAATAGTATTGGTTCACTACGTATTTGTATAGATGGAGCACACACTCCACTCCAATTGTGATTGCAATTGGAGGCGAATAAGATCACAAGGCAAAAACATTCAGCAACACAAGATATATAATAATTTAGACGAACTACATTAAATAGAGAGAGTGAACAAACCTAGAGTCCAGATCAATAATACGGTGTGTCTCCCCACATGGTGAACTACTCCCTCACCTACAACATGTAGCACCTGGCCCCGGTCTCCCTGTCCAGCCACATATCCATCATAAAATTTGAAGTTCAATCTCTATTGATAATGATAGCTAGAGCTTTTAAGGGTAGACGAAATGCTCTGTAGGAGATAACTGAAACTGAACTATCAAAGGTAGGACTATTATCTTCTATCAGATACCATATGAAAACATTAGGGGTATCTTTCAGTCAGATGTCCGATACTTTATGATCATTGATACTACCTGTGAAAGAACAAAACCCTTGAGCGTACTGAATACAAGAGATGTGTGGGTACAGTTTAATTAGTTTCTCTTGGTCGCCATAGTACCTTCATTCCCGACGAGCAGCAAGTACTTCCTTCCTCGTCAATGTTGTGGGCGTGAACCCAAGCACATCGGCAAGCACGCCCTGTACCTGGTTCGCGATATTGATAGTGCTGCTCCAGTCGAGGGCACTGTCTCCAGGAAATGGACAGAGTACTCTTGCTGAACATTTTATTTTTACCAAACACATATGAGACTGTCCCATTCACCAAATTCCTAAACAAAAAAGGGCTCTAGTAAAACTATTTCAGTAGAAGAAATGCTCTAGTAAGACCAACAGAGCGGAGAAA
The DNA here is from genome assembly GCA_916181665.1 of Avena sativa. Classification (NCBI taxonomy): domain Eukaryota; kingdom Viridiplantae; phylum Streptophyta; class Magnoliopsida; order Poales; family Poaceae; genus Avena; species Avena sativa. The sequence goes on along the minus strand of OV702284.1, from coordinate 258,609,159 downwards.
CCAAATATAGAAATAGCCATCAGTTAGCTAGTTGTTTTGAATTCTAGCTTTGTATGTCAACTCACTACAGTGCTTGCATTTCTATTCCTTTTGCATTATGCAGTGTATATATCTCGTACATCAAAAAGGAAATAGCAGCATGTACGTCAACTTACCACCAGTGACCGCTACAAAACTTATAACCAGTTTTTTAACGAAACAGATAACCAGCTAAAAAACTAACATAAGTTAGATGACACCATGTCAGGTCCCTAATCAGTTAGTTTTGCATTACCCTATATATCGATTGAACTATTGTTACTTTCCCTAGCTATCTGGCAAAAATTGGCATTCACTTCCTATGCACTGCATATGCATAAACAGATGCCTGAATCACACAATATTCACAAGCGCACACATCTCTCATGCAAACAAATCAGGACGAACAACCACAATGCAACCATAATGAATCTCACCGTATAGAGCATCGCCTTCGTAGTAGTCGAACTCCGTGAGCGCGGTCACGATGGACTTGAGCCTCACCCTCCCTCCATGTATGTTTCGATGGACACACACAAACATAAAACAACCATCCTGATTTATTAGTCAGTTTCTAGCTAGCACTCAGGGCACAATGATATATCAACTAAATGGTCAAGGAACTCAATGACACTTAGTACTCCTTGAGCATTTGGGCGTGCCGCCTTTCCTCTTTCCCGGATTACTTAAAGAATCTACGGAAAATAAACAGACGCATTTCAGATAATATTGACTTCAGAACATTGTATTGATAATTTTGGTAAAAAATATTGTACTTGGAAAATCCCTTGAGGGCAACATATTTAATAGTACATATTTGTTGCTCCAGTGCATCCATTTTATATCACAAAACCGTGAATTTGAAACTTAAGTTACAGTATATGTCAGACATTGTGGAATAGTAAACACCTCTCTAGAAGTATAGCATATTTTCCGTACCTTTCTTGCCAATTCAGAAAGGAGAAATCAACTATTGAATCCTCACCAAGGCTAAGCACACCTCAGTAGCATTCCTTGTGATTGTACTTGCAGTTTTTGTGTCCAATGCTGAGAAAAAGCACGGTAGTATAATAGAGAGAGAAAAATAGCATCAAGCTTTGTAATGGAAAAGGATGTCTGCAAATAAATCATAGGCACACTGATATATAATTTTCATAATGTGCAATATCGATTAAGTACCTTTGAAAAAGAATCTTACGGCAGTAGTTGAAAATTTCCTTTGAGATGTGTTGGAGAAGTGCAAAATCATGGAACTGAAAATAGATGTATTCCTTCACAGGGAAATCAATTTATCTATTTTTTCAGACCATGCTGAATATAGAAGAAGACAAAAAATCACAAAAGGATGACACATGAAAATGTACTATGAACTGAATGCGAGAACCATACAATTTAAAAATGCACTCAACTTTGAATAATGTACCAGAGAACAATAATGTACCAGGATTATGACTACTCACTATTAGCTCATATATATAAGAGGGAAATAGCCTGCTAAACACGGGCATAGCTGCGCATAGCGTATCCACCGTTGATTCTATCCTCTTTTGATATAGGGAGCACATGTATCCAGACCCAGGATTTGTCTAAGAACTAACGCCGTTAGTGTTCCTTTGGCATGCATGCATGAAGCCCTACCAAAATAAAGCTTGTCTAATTTCGTTTGCATAAGGCAAACCCTAACGAGCAACATGCAAAACAAAGCTTGTCTAATTTCGTTTGCATGAGGCAAACCCTAACGAGGAACATGCAAAACAAAGCTTGTCTATTTTCGTTTGCATGAGGCAAACCCTAACGAGCAACATGCAAAACAAAGCTTGTCTAATTTCGTTTGCATGAGGCAAACCCTAAGGAGCAACATGCAAAACAAAGCTTATCTAGTTTCGTTTAGGTGAGGCAAACCCTAACGAACAACATGCTGAGAAACCCTAACTTATTTAGGTGAGAAACCCTAACGAACAATACACTAAACCAGTTAGGTGAAATTTTAGGGTTTGCATAGTACCACAAACCTTCACTAGGGTTTGCATACTATGTAGAACTCATTTTAAGCCTTGTTGACTTATCTTTCTATTTTAGATGCTAAAAGTTTCTTTGCCAAACAGCAAGCTAAAATTTTTAGGGTTTTCACGAGCCCCTAGGCATTGCATGCAAGTACACACACGCGGTGCTTCAAACGCCGTTAGGAACCGTTATTACTTTCAAGATCCAGCCATTACCATCTAAACTAGTATTGTATGTGATCTCTTTATCCAACGGTCCTAAGCCTATGCGCAGCTATGCCCGTGTGTAGAAAATCCGCGTCGATATATAAGAAAGGACATACAAGTGTTATGCGTGAAGCAACATGCTGGACAAATTAGAAGTCATTAATATTATATATTATTCAGATTTACTAAACATTACAAAGGATATTTGAATGGCATCCAAGATCTAAGGCATCTCATGTCAAAAAAAAAAGATCTAAGGCATCTAGTTGCAAAATCAAACTTAAACCATGTGTATTGGCAACGACTCAACAAAACTCTTGAAAAAGAATACATAGTCAGTACAGAAACAACAAGTAGGTGAATATGACACAAATAACTGTCTCATCAGAAACAACAGCAGAAACAAATAGGTGAATGTATTAGGCGTCCAAGCTTTGTCCCCTGTAAAAAAGGGGGAAGATTCAGTACCTATGTGATGGTACAAAGGAAGCATGGTAAATGTACAGAATATAGGCACACTTGATCTTTGATCATGTTACACATTCTATTTGTGTTACAGAAAACCATGCACAATGTCCGGTTTGTTTGGGTTTACAACAATTTAGAATTTCTGTGATGCTTTAGTATGAAAATAAAATATGAGCATTCCTACTCTTTCTCCTGAAGCCTATTATGAGAAAGCAAAGGCTGATGAAAAGCATGTCATGCTAGACATGGAGCCCTAGTCAATCCCATTATGCTAGCAAAGGAGGCCAATGGACACCAGATCACTCTTTGAGGCTTATATGCTAGTTGTAAGCAATGTACACCCTGCGGTATTGGTTCTTATTCTACATATAGAGTATTTGCAAAATGGCATGTAATACATTAAAAACCATACTCTGAAATTATGAGTACTCTCAACAATGAATGGCATGAAATGGCTCGTAAAGCTTCCATTGACTGAACCCCGCGAGATCCGAGCTGCAGAGACATGACAGAAGCGCAGATCAAGGCGCATAGGAGGAGAAGCTGAATCAGGTTATTGAGAAGAGAGGTAGGAGTAGGGAGCCATGGGCTTGATGTGGGAGCCCTGGCCTTGATGGGGACTCCTGCAGTGAAGTTATCAAAATAGATGCATCTACCAATTTGTATTTTAAGGTCACACATATGCACGGAGCACTATTTTCTAAGAATTGTGATTTTCTGTGTTTCACAAATCAACTGAATGTCTTCTAACGCTGACTAATGGTAATGCTTTAAAAGCAAGTTATTAGAAAATTGTACTCGTATCTGAATTAATAAATGGAAAGTATGAATCTATAAATTGAAGAATATGTTGTACCAAATCAGTATGTATTGTATATAATACTTGAAATCTCTAGAAGCAAGCAATAAGAAATATCTGAGATCATGTTATTTGTATTTGTAAAAACCTGACATAGTATTGTCGAGGTGCTCGTTACTCATCGGATATCTCTCGTATGTCATTGCCACTGCTGTCAGTCACCATCATCGGCTTCAGCACTCTTGCCATCATTGGTGCCAAGCTCATCTTCATCTCCGTGGTATGCCCCTCCTTCCCTTCTCCTTCTTTCCTTTCTACCTCACTTCTCATCTTCATCTATGTGGTCAACATGGCATGTTCCCCTTCTTCTCTTGTGGTTACAATGAACACAATTAGCGAATCCGAAAAATATGTTCCACCACCGTCGCTAGTCATTGTCTCACCGATGGACACAATTGCAATAATTTAGAAAAGTAAATTACCTCTCCTCCTCGCTGCTCCCTTCCCCTTACAGCCTTCCTTTGCATTTTTTGATAAGTCAACAAAGATATCATGAGCTAGAGCAAGAAATCGGATAAATCAATTTGATTATGTCGGAAGACCCTGATGTTAATACATAAGAAATAAAAAAACAAGGCATCTAGATGGAGCAAACCTTGAAAGGTCAACATAGATGAAACGGTGATCTACGTGGCCAGGCTGTAGCCTATAGGTCAGGCACGCGGACGCCCTTGCTGCTGCCTTCGGCCCGACGTTGATCTATTTGTCCGCGGTGGCCTAGTACGGCTGCCTGCCACTACGGACCCTGATTTGATTTGAATCGTCTGCTCGGCTGAGCAAATCCCTGCTAAACGAATGAACCAGAACCAGACGTGTGGCAAATCGAGGGGCTCGATTCTGGAATTCCGGAATTGAAATAAGGTTAGTGTGTGCTTCCTCGGGCAGGGACAGTGGTGGTGCTGGGGCACATGCAGGGAGGTGGTAGTGTTGGGGATCGAGGGGGCGGCGGGGGGAGATGGGGATAGGGGACGGTGGCGGCAGTGGGAGCGGAGAGGGATGGTGGAGGTGGCGCGGTGGATGAGAGAGCCGAAGTCGTGGGCGGCGTGCCGATCGGTGGAGGAAACCGTGTGGGCGTGGGTGGTAAAAGACGATATGTTCTACTGGTTTGACGGAGGGACGCATGAAGCGTTATTTTAGCAAGGTGTAGTTCGCGGGGCAGATGACGGGCGGCGATAGTCGGACGAAGGACACACGACGTATTGGAGGATACGGAACGCGACTTCTTTTTTAGGTATATATATATAGTAGAGATAGTAGAGATTACGTTTCTATTCTTAATTTCCTTTTCTAGATTTATATTTTTGCTTTATTGTTCAATTATTTTTCTTACATTTCTTCCCTATATTGCACTTTTTTCTAGTTACTGATTTTCAATTATTTGTCCTTGTGTACTTTTCTGATTTTTTAATTATATTTTCTACCAATTTTCTCCTTCACTCCTTTCGTATTCCCATTTATCTCAATTTTAGTTTTATTTTAATTTTTTCCAATTTTTTCCTAGAAATACCCAAACATTCTTTTTTTGGCGAAATCCGCCGACTGTAATAAACTTTAATTTTCATGAACATGCATTCTAATTTGATGAACATTTCTTCCAAATATGAGAGCAGTTCTTTGGTTATACATGCACTTTTTAGTAAGTATGAAGATTTTTTATTGTGAATAAAACTTTCAAGATTCAAATAAGAAATGTACTTGTTATCGGCCGCACAAGCATGTGTGCTATGTAGTCCGTCAAGCGGTACTCTATGTGGCACTGCAGGCGTCGGATAGAAGCCCTCTTACTACCTCGCGTAGTGAGTGGTCCGTTCTATAGAGATTTGGTACTCCCTCCGCCCGGTTAGAAATATAAGATGTTTTAGGTTTGTAAATATAATGTGTCTAGACACCGTTTAGTGTGTAGGTTTAAGTGAATCTACACACTAAAAAGTGTCTAGATACATTTATTTTACAAATCTAAAACATCTTATATTTTCAAACGGAGGGAGTACATACTTTGTAGAGTCAAGAGGGCCGGCAGAGAATCTTTTGTTTATGAAGAGAGGTGGTGTAGACTCCTTTGCTTGGAACGCTAGAGAATATAATACATTTTCTTTTGGGATCAAATCTACCCCCGCCTTGAAACATGGCAGACAACTAAGTTGCTCTGTGAAAAATAAAATCTAAACCTTGGTCGATATATTGCTAAACCAAGATTTATGCCCATGTTGGTGGTTTTCATAGTTATATTTTATCCAACATTCAAGTTTCATCAAAATTTCATGTACAAAACTTAGAGGTTGTGGACATTGCTGAGTTTGATAGGATACATGATTCTTTTGCAATTGACTATGATGCTCTCTATATAAAAACTTGATGTGGGTGGATTGTGGGTTGATTTTAATAATATCCATGGTTACTTATTCTAGGATCCAAACTTTAGGATCACACTTTGCGAATTCTAAAATCTGACTACATTTAGTAGATTGTCATTTCCCTTGCTTACTTCCTCGTGAGCATTGATTAGCGCGGTAGGGGATTTTGTATGCACTCTGTATAGCGCAGGGGCTGATAGAGAATGCCTCTTCGGTGAAGTGAGTCAACGACACATCTACTCTACTACGCTTGATTATTTGTTTATCATCTCCGAGAAGGCATAACATTGTCCTCCAAAATTAGGTCATTCCGTAGTTGAAACATGGATGGTGATCACAATAGTGGGCTATGTAGAAGAGCCAAAACTGAGTATTTGCCGACATGATTTGATATGTTTATGATATTCACATCACAAGATCTCCAGTTTCAACTCAAAAAAATTATCCTAGTTAGACGAGCATATATCGGTTGGAATAGTTCTAACAAATCGAAAGTTGTCGGTTACTCTATTGTGTCACATTTAAATGAATTTGGACGTGAATTTAGATTCACATCATTGCAATACACTACTAGGAAAACGGCTATAAGTAATCCACACATCTGTGACGCGCGTGCTAGTGGTGCCCCACGGATAAAATAGACGTGGCGCACTGTTCACATGTGCCCTACGGCTAACTGCCGTAAGCATGACGCACATGAGGTGGTGCGTCACGGCTATGTGTGGTCCAGGGCACATGTGGCCACAAGGTGCGCTATGGATGTAAAATTTAGCCACAGCATACCCTGAACCTAGTGCGCTACGGATATGTGTGCTGCAGCTGCTGGGTCAACTTAGCCGTAGGGCACTCTGCCCTAGTGCCTTACAACTAAGTGGCCTGTACCAACTCCACCCCCGTGAATCGCCTTTTTAGACTTTGCAAAAAATAAATTAAAATAAAAAACACATCAATAAATAAAATCCTTTCATATTTAGGTAGATAACGTGGTCTAGTTTCTAGAAAAATTGACAAACATGAGTTTTGACTTTTTCTACGAAAAAAAGTCATGCCACGGTAATATGGCTGTAACTTTTGCATACGATGTCGAAAAGAATGATATAATATATCAAAATGACGAGAATGAGATTTCACATCCGATCGCAACGACCGATGTCGTTTAGCGATTATTTAGATTTTCAAAATTTGAAAAGATTAAAAAGTTACGGTCAAAAGATCGTTTTTTCTTGCAGAAAAAATAGAGGGCAACTTACCCGTAGCGCACCACCACCTAGTGCGCTACGAGTAAGTTGGGCGGGATTCAAAATTTGAATCCCCGCCTACCTACCTTTTACTTTCCCCTTTTCCCTTTTCCTTTTCCTTCTCCCTTCTTCTTCTTCCTTCTCCTTCTCCTTCTTCCTTCTCCTCTCTCCGACCACCTTGCTCCGGCGTCCTTTCTCTGGCCTCCTCCTCTCTTTGCAGTTACGGCGGCGCGACGATGGCCTTCTCCTCCTCCTCACAGTGACAACGGGCTACGGCGGAATCCTTCTCCTTACCGACCTTCCTCCCTCTCTTCCTACCTCCCTCTCTTCCTCCCTCCCTTTCTTCAACCACACCCTTCCTACACTACTAGAAAAACGGCTATAGGTAATCAACACTTCTGTGGCGCACTTTCTAGTGGTGCCCCACGGGTAAAATAGCCGTGGCGCACTGCCCACAGGTGTCCTACGGCTAACTACCGTAAGCGTGGCGCACATGAGGGTGGTGCGCCACAGCTATGTGTGGTCCAGGGCACATGTGAGCGCAGCACACATACCCGTAGCGCACTAGGTCAAGGTGCGCTACGGATGTGAAACTTAGCCGTAGCGCACCCTGACCTAGTGCGCTACGGGCATGTGTGCTGCAGCAGCTGGTCAACTTAGCCGTAGGGCACTATGTCCTAGTGCCCTACGGCTAAGTGGTCTGCACCAAACTCCCCCCCCTGGATCGTCTTTTTAGGCTTTGTAAAAAATAAAAGAAAATGATAAACACTTCAAAAAAAAAATTCATATGTAGATAGGTAATGTGGTATAGTTTGTAGGAAAATTAAAAAACAATAGTTTCGACTTTTTCTGCAAAAAAAAGTCATACCACGGTAAAATGGCCGTAACTTTTGCATACGATGTCGAAAAAAATCGTATAATATACCAAAATCGCATCCGGTCGTTTAGCGATTATATAGATTTTAAAAATCCGAAAAGAGTAAAAAGTTACGATAAAAAAACCGTTTTTTCCTGCAAAAAAAAAATAGAGGGCAACTTACTCGTAGCGCACCACCACCTAGTGCACTACGAGTAAGTTGGGCGGGATTCAAAATTTGAATCCCCACCCCGCCCATCTACCCCTTTTCCCTCCCTCTTCTCCTTTTCATTCTCCTCCCTCCTCCTTTTCCTTCTCTCTTCTCCCCTCCTTTTTCTTCTCTCTTCTTCTCCTCCTCCTCCTTTTCCTTCTCCTTCCCTTGCACTGACGACGGCGACGGTGGCCTTCTCCCCCTCCTTACTCCGGCATTCTCCTCTCCTTGCAGTGACTATGGCGACGGCGACAGCGACCTTCTCCTCCTCCTTGCAGTCACGACGGCGACGACCTCTTTCTCCTTGCGGCCTCCTCCTCCTTGCAGTCACGACGAGCGACGACGAGCGCCGACGACCTCCTTCTCCTTGCGGCGACCTCCTCCCTTCTCCAGCCACACCTCCTTCTCCCTCTCTTTCTCGATGCCGGCGAGGAGTAGCACGGCCACGGCCTCCCGCACCTTCCTGCGGTGGTAGGTCGTGGCCACGACCACCATGCTCCAGCGAGGCGACACGACGGCGGCGATGCGGACCCGATTGCTTTTGCAATTCAAAACGAGGGTGTTTTTTGCATTTTTTTGTTTTTTGAAAAAAACATCCGTGGCGCACCTGTACCCCTATCCGTGGCGCACTGTGCGCCACGCCTATCCCCATATAACCGTAGCGCACCAGGGTAGTGCGCTATGGACACTTTTTAGCCGCAGCGTACGCTTAGTGGCGCACCACTAGTGCGTCACTGATGGGCTTTTTAGGTGCGTCACGAACAACCCTTTTCCTAGTAGTGCTACCACCTCGACACCGGCGAGGACTAGGTCGTGGCCACGGCCATGCTCCGGCAAGGTGACACGACGGCGGTGATGCACGGACCCGTTTGCTTTTACAATTCAAAACAAGGGTGTTTTTTTTGAAAAAACACATCTGTGGCGCACCCTATACCCCTACTCGTGGCGCACCAGGTAGTGCGCTACATCTATCTCGAGATAACCGTAACGCACCAGACACTGCGCTACGGCTAAGAGATAGCCGCAGCGGGAGGCTAGTGGCGCACAGCTAGTGCCCCACGGATGCCCTAGTAGTGATACTCATGATATACTAGTAGTAAAATAGTTAGCATGTTTAATCAAAAGTGAATTATTGGTTCTAAAATAACTTGCTCGCTGATTCATAAGATTTTTTTTAGTACTTTAAACTGTAATTTGCTCTTTGATCCGTAATATATTGTTGTTTAGAATATTGTGGCATAAGGGATCAAAATATAAATATCACAAAATTTCAGATTATGTATTTTGTTTGGCAAGGCAGATTTTTCATGGGGTCACCGAGTTCTCAGGCATGCCGTACTCGGTATAGTTATACTTATGTTGTAAAGCCGACAACCTTCAAATACTGCATTGTATGTACGTAGTATATGTATATCAAAAAACAAATATTGTTTATCTCAAATAAAATTGTACTCCCTCCGTTTTAAAATATAATATATTTAGCTTTGTGAAGCAAATGTAACTAAACTTCTTTCAATATGTAGGTTTACTCGGGTTTAGAATGAATCTAGACATTAAAAGAAGTCTGGATGCATTTTCTTCACAAACCTAAAACATCTTATATTTTAAAATCGAGAAAGTATTAATTATGTTGACTTCTAAAACACCTCTAACTAGATATATGCGGGCTTCTGCTCGCAACTCTACTAATACTGCTACACAAGTGCTTCTGAAGTATCTTCGTGCCATTCTGATTCATTATCTTCATCAAGAATTTGATCGCAAAGGTGTGGACTTTCTGCAGTAATATATAGAGGTTCGTTTTCTGAGTCATTTGGCCCTTTATGTTGAGCTACATACCTTTGGTTTTCTGATTCATCTGGGCCTTCATGTTCAGCTCCAGACCTTTCCGTCGATCATTTGGACCATGATGAAACAGACGCAAACGCGAAAAGGTTTCGATGTATTAACACGTGCGAGTGACTCAACGGCTACACGCTCGCATGCACCGGCATCAGATGATCTCCGAGAAATTGAATTAACAAATCCCATGCACATGTGAGTAGATGTCGCAAACAGGGAATGCGCGTTCTCACTGTCTGACCTGCAACAAAACGTCAAGGCGTGGCCGGACAGTTGGCCACCACTTCCCATCGCACAGAGGAATAAAATATTTGCTGCATGGCCAACGTGCTTAGCTGAATATGAGTATCGTGTGTTGTCCAGAGATCTTATTCGCGCCCATCTCGCTCTCGATTTGCTCTGGTCCAAACCATCATCAAAGAGGTCATCATCCAACATATTTTGCGTGCCTGTCCAAAAAGCTTGCCCCTGTCCTCCTCCCTCTCTCTCTCCGTCTGCGTGTACACGACTTGTGCAAGCAATAGGTATACACTATGAACTGAACGAGACAACCCCAACAGTACTTCATTTGATCCTTTCCAGTGTGTTTGCCAACCAACAATGAGATGTATATGAAAAAAAGTGTTCCGTGCTCTTGCTCGTCCCATTGGCCGACGCAAGGGCGAAACCCTAGCTTCCAACCCCTTACCCCTCCCACTATTTCGCCGCCGCCATGCAAAGTCCAGGTGGTGCCAGAGTGAGTTCGCGGATGTCGAGCGACGACCATGGAAGTTAGAGAGCGGGGATGGCTCTCCGGCGAGCGACGCGGTGGTGCTGGTAGCTTCTCTTTGGCCATGTGGATGGCAAAGAGCGGGCAGAAGGGAGCCCTGATGTTGGCGATGTGATATGGGATCCCTTGTAGGATTGACCCTAGGATGGCCCGATCTTCACGGATTTGAGGCGGTGAGCGTGGGAAAACTCGATGAACACGATGAATGCGGCACAAATGCAATGTAAATATACAAACGCACACAAACACACCCGATTCTATTTTCTCCCGTTGGTTCGAACAACCAATCCAATAGAATCCTCGGCGAGAGACCGTGAGGTAGAATCACCATAGGAGAGATCGACAAGTGGATGATAGAATCCCAATCAAGGAGAGAGTAGCAACCAAGTAGGATCCCAAAGGAAGAGACCTAGAACTACTAGAATCCTTGATGGGGAGAGACCAAACACTTGAGATGAAGGATCATCATTAGTGAGAACAATATCAACATTGCAATTCCCAATACCACTCACCATATCGTTACCTTGTGTCTTGCCACACATTGGTGAAGTGGATGAAGATGAGAACTCATCGTAGCCGGAGGTGGAAGCAACTTGGAGCTCTTCATGGTGTGAAGGAGAAGAGATCTCCTCGGAGAAAGCATCAACAACATACGAAATGGAGCCACCAAATATTTCTTTAAGCTTGGTCCACTTCTCATGATACGACTTGCGCTTTACAATCGTCAAGAACAAATTAACTGTGGGGCTCAAAAAGAAAATAATCTCATAAGATACTTGAGATTCGAAATGTAAAATGTTATCATCCCCTAAAGATAGGTTTTGAGGATCCATCGGAGGAGAAAAACCTACATCTAGAAACCTCTCAATATTTGGAAACAAGGTCCTAAAATTACAAAGCAAGCAATTTCTCCACAAAGCATAATTTGTGCCATCAAAGATAATTGTGTCATTGTGCACTATACTACTAGACGACATCTTTATACTCTAGGCGGTGAATCCTAAACAAGGAGAGACCTTGCTCCGACACCAATTGAAATGATAGATATGTCGCCTAGAGGGGGATGAATAGGCAATTTCAAAACTATTATGGTTTTGGTTTGATAGAATACAGAATTAAACTAACGTTTATTTTACAAGCACAAAACGTAAATACACTAGGCTCAACTAAGTGCACCAACAATAAGTTAAGCTAAGCAAGATAACACAAGATAAATATACCACAAGTAATAGGCAAGATATACGTACTTCAAGCACGATGGCTATCACAAGGAAAGTAATCTCGGGTATAGAGATAATCGAGGCACGCGGAGACGAAGATGTATTCCTGATGAGTGCGTGAACACTTAGTTGGGAGACCCCAAGAGGAAGGTACGATGAGCACAACAACAAGTTTTCCCTCAGTAAGAATACAAGGTTATCGAACCAGTAGGAGGAAGGAAACGACTCAAAGGTGTTGCTAGAAACTTGGAGACCTGCACAACACAAACTCAAGATTTTTCCCCAACAAACAGTGAGGTTGTCAATCTCACCAGTTTGTTGTAACAAAGGATTAACTGTATTGTGTGGAAGGTAATGGTGGTTTGCAACAAGTAAACGGTAACAGTGAAAGATGTATCAATGGTAAAGATTGGACCGGGGTCCATAGTTCACTAGAGGTGTTCTCCTTAGATAAACAAACATGGCATGATGGATAAACAAATTACAGTAGGGAAATTGACAGGACTGGGCAAGGCATAACAATGCAATACTAGACATCATGATCCTATGAGATCCGATTGGAGAATACAACAAGATACATATACCGCCATCCAACTACATTTATGACTAGAAGTCCACCTTTGGGTCATCATCCGAACCCCCTCCAGTATTAAGTTGCAAGCAACACACAACTGCTTTAAGGAAAGTGTGTAAGGTAAACAATCCACGTGTTCCATGAACAAGAGACCGTTGTTTTCTCCCTAGTGGCTACAACACATCTACAACCTTAGAGATTTCTATCACTTCCCTTAGATTAAATAGAGGCATGAACCCACTATCGAGCATAAATACCCCCTCTTGGAGTCACTAGCAACTACTTGGGCAAGATAGCTACTAACAACGGAGAGCATGCAAGATCACAATAACAAAGACATGATAGTATCAAATAGACAAAACCATTAATCAATATGACATAGTAATCTCAGTATCCATCGGATCCCCGCAAACACAACATGCATGATTACAAATAGATGAGATCTTGATCATGAACGGAGCTCACAATATCTAGACATGAAAGCACAAAGGAGGAGATACAACCATCTAGCTACTACATGGACCCGTAGTCCAAGGTGGATGCGGTGACCCAGCATACCACTACATGTGTAGTACACTATAGTCGTTGACATGACATCCATAGAACACCGTTCCGTAAATATCACATCCCTCAGAGTGGTACAACAGAAACATTGCGGGTCCATATTACAAACATACACCATTTATTATTATTACAATACCAGAAGTTCAGGACTTCAAAACATTCAATTTACAAACCAAAATATAAAGTGTTTTAGTGGAAGTTGAAAGTAACAACTGCATCCCAGAGTTGAGCTCAACAGCTTATTATATAAGGTTCATGCTGCTCGGCTCAATTGATTACTAATAACTAAGGCAACTAATCTGACTCGTTGTCATCCACTCCATATCGGATCTCGTAGTCCACTCCTTCAAAACCTCCTGACAGGTCAAGCTCCTCATAGAAGACATCATCTTGACATTCTGCTGCATACATTGAGGTATCTTCTGGATCCTTAGAGTCTAAGCAGGGGATCAAAGGAAAGGGTGAGTAACAGCGTTACCTAGAAACTTCATTATATGCAAGGTAGGAAGTTTGATGCTCTATCTACCACCTCGTACTATAAGTCCTTGGTACTATGCAGTTTTTGTAAATCTTTCTTCAAAGATTGATTTTATTGTGAAAATCTATGACCATCAACCTTCACAGGTTTACCAGAACTTTCATGGAGTTCCTTTCCTGCCGCGTTCGTAGCTCCTTCGCAGAACAGGGATTAACAAGTTACAGTTCTTACACTCTACAGAGGTGCGTTACTTTACCCATGAGAGATCAACTCCTTATTGCATAACCGGGCGTACTTTCCCGTCCACAATTCCATGATGTGGGGCCCAGTAGGTGATCCAAGACAATCACTGCCCCCTTCGTGACCCCGCATGCCTACTTGGTGTACACCATGCCCACCCAATGAATTACGGCAATGGTTTGTACAGACCGTTAGATGCCAGAACTATCGTGGGACAATGAGGGTTCCCACCCATATGCTGCATATCCTCTACGAATTACCAATTACTGCACGTTACGAGGATAACAGCCACGACCTGCACATCCGGATACATGCGAGAGGAAGAAGATACAGTTGACTTCTCTGTCCTATTCCAAATCTCATGGTTAACGCGTAATATATGAAGCTAGAATCACTGATGTCAGGGGTTGTTAAATTCCTAGATGATTATCATTATTGTCAATATAACCCTAAGTTCTATTTCTTCTCTATATCATCACTTTGGATGATATCATCATTTTATTTATATAATAAAATACTATTTTATTTCCTTGAAGCATAGATGATAACACACAAATCATAAATACTTTGGTAAAGACTCTTCAAAAGGACATGAGCAAGTGATGAACTTGCCTTATGATTGCAAGGTAGTGAAGTCGGATGCTTGCACTGGACCTTGAGCTTCTATGTCTACAAAACATCATTATTGCCCGGTAAGGACAATATTTAAAGAAGCAAAATGAATATGCATAGTAATGCAATGCTTTATTTATTATTTATCTTCTTTGTGTGTTTTACCCAATATTTTAGTTTCTGGAATTTCCTTAAATAGTAAAGAAATTTATTTTAAAGAATAATCTTTAATATTTTATAAATATCACATTCACTATTTTTGTAATGTAATATACTATTAATAAAGTTATAGATAAAAATCTTTATTTAATATACACTCTTGTATTTATTTGTTTAATAATTCTTTTAAGAATTAGCATTTAAATAAAAGAGAATTTCCTTTTGGTAACTCTAAAAATCTATTTAATATTTTTATAAAATACTACAATAATAAAATATAATAAAAGTGATTTTTATTTATTTTTATCCTTTTTCTTTAATTTTTTTTAAAATTCCATAAGGAATATATATTACAAAATTCTTGACCAAATTTTTTTATATAAATTATCTCTTAATTTAATTAAATAGGTTGAATTATTATAAATCTAAAAATATATTATTTGAAATTTTTAGACTTCTATTTTATTCTCTAGAGTTTTATTTATTTCTAAGGGTATTTTGGTCTTTTATTAATTGTTAAATTTCTTTTAAGTTTTTGGGCTAACCCTTTAGGCTTATTGGGCCAAACTGGGCCCAAGTGGCTTGGCCAAAAGATCTCCCCGAAGGGGTTCTGGCCCTATCGGCCCATTCTCTGCCTCTCTCTCTCTCTCTCTCTCTCTCTCTCTCTCTCTCTCTCTCTCTTTCTCGACCTTATCTCTTCTCCTCCTCGACCCCGTGGTCGCTGGCGCCGCCGCCGTGCAATGCCTGCCGCCATGGTCCTCCCTGGCCGTTGCCGTGTTGCAGGGCGAGGTTGTTGACCATGATCCTTCGTCTGCTCCAAACCGATTTGGTTCTGGAGCCCTCCTGCGTCAGGCTAGTCCCGTCCCGAACCCTAGGGTTTGGGGGTGGTGCTGTTGACGCCGCCGCTAATGCTCCAGTGGTGCTGTTGAGATGCTCGTGCGTCTTCGTGTGCTGCTGTGGCTGCCGCCGCAGCTAGGTGCGGGTTGCAGCGCCCTCTAGGATTCTCCCCGTGCCGCCGTGAGCTCGTCGGCCCCCTTGCTTCCTCTTCAATTCTCCAGCAAGGACCACAGGTGAGTTGGTTCTCGGTTATCACCTGTGCCTCTGTCTACTACGAGTATCTCCGTGTGTAACTAGTGGCTATTCTTCATTAGGGTTCATACTGGTTCTAGGGTTTAACCCTTTGTGTGCTTGTAAGATGGTGATTTTGATCTGGTAATGATGCCTACTAAGGATTATGGTCTCTGCACCTCAGTGCTTGTTGTCATGCTTTGATTATTTGATGTTGTTGTTGATCTGATGCTAGTGGTTCATAGTGTTGCCTCTGATTGGTGATTAAGCTTGGTTATCCTAATGGCACAATTGTGAAATCTGATTGGTGAAATTGATGCTTAGTGGTTCATCTACTGTCAGTACTTTGATATACTGATAGTAACACTGTCAGTGGTGATTCACTGCATCAGTGGGTGTTTGCTTGTATAGTTATCACTAGACTGAACTTAATCATTGGAGTCGAATGATACTTTAAAAATAGATGGATATGTTAGATGATCTCTGAGTGTAATCTCAAGGAAATGATAATTATTTGCTTACTGGTCTATTCATGAAAGCTAAAATAATTGTTTGGCTTGGTTGTAGGATTTGTTCTTGTGACACCATCTTAGAATGGCACACAAGTTGATTCTACTACTAGCTTTACTATGGTCAGTACTTGAGATTGGATAGATGCCTAAAAATAAGTTATGAAAGATTATCTTGATATTTATGCCTATGATGTTGGTCTGAGGCTCTAGGAACTAGATTCCTATCTTGTTGTCCCTTTCAAATATGCTAAAGTATCATGGTTGCTCACTGGATCTTGGATCCTAGTTGGTTAAGATGATTGGTTTGTTTGCAACCTATGAAATCTGAGGTGCTACTCTTTTAGGAGATGTGCCCAGATTTTATATGAACAAATGATGGAATATATAAGTTTTTTTTGGTATCACCAGATCTATGATGTTGGTATGAGATTTTGGTGGATTTGGTAGAGTTTACTTCTAGTCTTTTATATTTCAAATCCTATAGGATAGGTTCACCCCACTTGGGTGATCACTGAGAGGTTAACTCTAAAATAACACATGCTTTTCTATTTGGATAAGATGAACAGAATATGGGGATGTTTTATGATACTCACCACAATAGTTGATGGTTTGTGATGGTTGTCGGTTGATCTATGGTTTGATCTTCCTGATTATGTTGCTGGCCTGATTTTGTCCTTCATCTCCTGGTGCTGCTCCTGTTACTTCTGGTTCCTATGCTTGGCCTTGATCAGTCCTTCACCTCCTAGCTCCTGCAGCTTAACCTTGCTATCCACCTGATCCACCCCCTCCTTATGTCACTATCTGGTGATGCTAGGTTGATCTGGTGTGTAGTTTTGGTTGGTGGTTTGCTTAGCTTTGTGAAGCTGAGTGTTCTTGGTGTGGTGTTGGAAATGCAAAGATGAACTAGTGGCTGCCACGGCTGTGCTTGGTCCTTTTACTTGTGTGAGCTATCGTTGCTATGTCGACAGCACTCACCATGCAATTGGTGATTGTGCTGCCTATGTGTCTATTGCATGGTTGTGGATGAGATCAGTGAGATGTCTCACCCCTTTGATCTTTTTACTGTTAACCTGCTTGGTGAAACTTGCCCCTTTTACTTGTTGTGATCATTTGACTTATGGTGTATTTATTATGAAAATTCTTTCATATTGGTGAAACTTTCCCCTAAAAGATTTACTCAATGATGTAACCTTGAGCAGTGCAACTCACTGCTCTCTACTGAGAGTAAAATTAATAATTTAACTTTTATTTTCCTTTTTGTTTGTTCTTGATGTTGCAGGTACAAGATCTGAAGATTCAAGATTTAGTATAGGATTACTTTGAATAAATAAATTCCTTTGTAATTTTTATTTCATTCTGTTGTAAGAAATGTATAATAATTTATTCATATAGATATATTTCTCTGTTTGTTATTTCCTTACTATAATGAATCTTTATTAACTCTATGAGTTAATCTTTGTAATTTATTCATGGAATAAAGATAAGGAATAAAATATTCATTTCTTATTTGAATTCCCATTACTATTTATTATTTCTTGTTTAAATTAAATAATATTGTTAAATCATTTTAGAATTCATTTTAAAATATCAATTCCTAAATTTCAAATATAAACTCAAAGTTCAAATTTGAATTCAAATTCTTTTCCCCTCAAACACACTAATTCATAAAGATCATGTCAAAATTTATAATGATCACTCTCTAGAGCTATTCCTACACCTAGAGAGTGAAAGAAACTCTGATCACTTTAGGTTTTTATTTGGCGAAAAAATTACCCACATTTTACAGGTGAATGCATGCATATGCACAAATTCCTAAATCTACCCTTCGTTGGTTCCTAAATGCTGGGATGTTACAGACTCCCCTCCCCCTTAAATTAAAATTCGTCCCGAAGTTTGTTGAAGTGTACCTGAATAGTTCTGGATAGGTTTTTTTTAAGTCATCCTCTTTCTCCCATGTGGCTTCTCTCTCGGGGTGATTCTCCCACTGTACCTTACAGTACTTGATTGCCCTATTTCTTAACCTTTTCCAATTCTCTTCTAGAATTTTATAGGGTTTCTCAACATAAGTTAGGTCTGCTTGTAATTCTACCTCTTGATGTGTAATTGCATCATCTGGAACTTTAAGACATTTTCGGAGTTGTGACACATGGAAGACATTGTGAACTTGAGCCAATCTTGATGGTAACTCTAAAGCATAAGCTATGGTCCTGTTCTGACTCAGTACTTTGAATGGCCCTATATATCTGGTACTTAATTTTCCTTTAACTCCGAATCTCTTAACTCCTTTCATTGGTCTTACTTTGAGATATACCATGTCTCCTATTTCAGGATGCCATGACCTCCGGCTTTGATCAGCATAACTCTTTTGCCTACTTTGAGATATTTTTAATCTATCCTTGATTACATTGATGATATCTTGTCTTTCCTTGATATAGTCTGGCGCAAATTCTTTGCTACTACCAGGCTCATACCAACATATTGGTGATCTACATTTTCTTCCATAGAGTACTTGATATGGAGCTGCATTCAGACTACTTTGATAGCTGTTATTATAGGAAAATTCTGCCAAAGGTAGATGATCTTCCCACGAACCTCCAAAATCTAATGCACAAGCCCTAAGCATGTCTTCCATTATTTGATTGGTTCTTTTAGTTTGACCCCCAGTTTCTAGATGATAGGCTGTGCTGAAATCCAACTTTGAACCAAGTGCTTCATGTAATTGCTTCCAAAATGCTAAAGTAAACACAGATCCTCTATCAGTTACGATCTTCTTGGGCACTCCGTGCTTACTTACTATCTCCTTGATGTAAACTTCTACTAACTTCTCGGCATTATCTTTCTGATTTACCGGAATAAAATGTGCAATATTAGTGAGTCTATCAACAATCACCCATAGCATATCCTTTTGTTTTGGTGTCATGGGTAATCTTGTGATGAAATCCATACCAATTTCCTCCCATTTCCACTCGGGAATCTCCAAAGGTTGTAATGGTCCTGCTGGACTTTGATGTTCAACTTTTACCCTTTGACAAGTATGGCATTCTGACACATATTTTGCAATGTCTCTTTTTCATGTTATTCCACCAGAATAATTCTTTCAAATCCATGTACATCTTAGTACTTCCTGGATGAATGTAATATGGTGTCTCATGTGCCTCTCGAAGTATCACTTCACGAATCTCTGACACATCTAGAACACAAAGACAATCCTGGAACCATAAAGATCCATAATCTCCTAAGCGAAAAACTGATGCTTTTCCTTGAGATATCCTCTGAATTTCTTCAGCAATAAAAGGATCATCAGCTTGATGTTTGAATATTTCGTGCTTGAGATCACTATTCCGTTCTGCAATCACCTACATAGTAGGTAATCCTCCAAGAGTTTCTGTTCTTATAAATTGAAGTTCCAACCTTTCCAAATATATTTGTATCTCTTTTGGTAGCTCCCGATTGCTAGGCTGAATATTTGCTGTCACATCCCAAAATTTTCCAAATTTTGTAATGTGAAAAATAAATAAACAAAATAAATAATTGTTGAAATTAGGGTGAAAAGAAACTTTTGTTTCTAAATGGAAACTTAAAATCCCATCTTGAACAAACTTTGGTTAACATTTGAATCCAACTAAATTCAAAACAAGTGGAATGCATTCCTCATAAAATATATCTTGAAATTTAAACACTAGGGAAATAAACCCAAACCCTAAACCCTAATGGAAGAAAATCATTTTCAAGTTATCTCTAAGACTATGGATTTGGTCCATATAAAATTGGTCAAACAAACATTTCAAAATGACCAAGAATGACAAAGGGAAATATTATTAAACCATATAAATTGATTTCATTCAATTTGGAGCCATAGATAAAATCTTATGAATTTAATAAGATAAGGAAATTGAATTTCCAAAGCTAATAAAGCAACCATCTAGAAATACATACCAAATGGTGAGCAAATAATCCTAAAGGAACTTTAAAAAAAGATAATAAATAATAAATAAAGTTATAATAGTTGGAATCACTATTTTGGATCTTTAAATAAAAACATATGGTTTTGATAAGCATAGGTAGAAATATAAATAAGGATTATTTTAAAGAGCCAAATTAAATCTTGGCCAAGCAAATGAAAGGAAATATTTCTATTTGTTAAAAAATAATAATAAAGGTTTATTTAAATAAAATAGTAAGGATTTATTAATATCCCATTTTATTTAAGTAAAGGCTTTTCCCTTTCAAATAAACATTAAAATTTATTAAAGTTTTTTTTGAAATAAGAATTCCAAGTGTTTTAGTTTTTCAAATGAAACCTACTGAAAAGACTTTGATATTATTTAGATTTCAAAAAGAGTTTTAAAATAAATTAAAACCTATATGAATTAAAGACTAAGGTCTATTTATTTAATTATTAATAGATCCTAAAAGAATAAAAGAATTATTTTATTTTGGACCCTGGAGTATGTTGATAAACAGAATTTAAATCAACACAAAAGTTCGGTGATGGTTTGAATTGAATTAGAGTTTGAATTGTTTGAATGAAAATCAAATCAGAATATTCAAAACAGAAAAGAAAAAGGTTTAGTATAAAAAAAATGGAAACAAACCCAACCCATCTGGCCATCCCACTAAGCCCAACACCAGCCCAATCCTTCTCTCCCGCGGAAAACGCTTCACACCAGAGTTTTTACCCGCACAGCGAATGACTACAGGACCCCACCTCCCCTCTCTCTCCTTCGCTCACGATGCGACCCCACCTCCCAGCTTTCTTCCTCACCCGCACGACGAACCCGCCCCCAACTCTTCCGTCGCCGTTTCTGGCCGTTGAAGACAGCGTCAATATGCATTACTGCCGCCATTAATTCCCCCTGACCTCGCATACTTAATCGCCACACTCCCCTCCTCCTTTCCCCCCAGTCGTCGTCCCACCGGAACCCCCAGGCTGTCCTAATTCACTCGCACATCACCACTGCCTCCGACGAGCTTTGCGAAGAATTCCGGCCAGTCTCCGTCGCCCCTCGCCCCCGACCACACGAGCTTGACCCACAGACTCTGGCGCATCTCCCAGTGGCCCCAGCTCACTCGCGCTCGGTCCAGAACATCGGCAACGTCTTCACCAGTGCGCCACCGACGACCCCACAACTCCGGTGAGCCCTAGAACTCAACTCCGTACGCGCCTCGACCAGTGGATCATGCCGTTTGGTTCGCCTGTGTCTTATGCATCTCCATGTACTCGCCAATCAACCGCTCGCGATCTACAACCTCGTCTCCGACCGCGACAGTACAAGCCCGTCGCCAGGCATCTCTCCGACGAGCAATCACCGTCACCACCGTGCGCCCCTCGACAAGCGGCAAGCAGCTTGAGCATAAGCAGGAAGCTGCGAACTCGGTGAGCCTTTCCTCTACCCCTGTTGCTTCCTATATCACCGGCTCCACCGTAGCCAGACACGCTGCCGCCACCTGCCGCCGCCAGCGCCGCCACTCGATGGCAAGCGTGTTGTGCACCGTTCGATTTTGATCTAGTGTCTAGGATAGAATTTTACCCGAAGGGGTAAGTTGGCATCTGAGCCGCACGATCTGTTTAAAATCTAACGCCCCTCGTTGCACGATCCGCATGAAGCGGTATAGACGAATAGAAACACGCCACGTGGCCCTGTTCGTTTTAATAAAAACAGAATTGATCTATTTGATGTTCCAATTTGAAAAATTCATAACTTTCAAACCACACGTCCAAATTTTGCAAATTTTATATCAATGGAATCAGAAAGACAATTACTTTCTGACCATGCCCTTTGTTTAGTGAATTGCTTCTGATAAACTGATTGTTTTTGTAGAAACTTGTGTAGGCATGTTTGGAATATAAAATTCATTCTAAAATTATTTTAGGGATAAAATCTTTGGCAAATTGTTTGTTTTGAACCTACTGACCATAGAAATCAATTTGTGGTTTCAAAAATGTATTTGGTGAAGCAAAATAATAAATCTTTGATTTAAACCATTTCTAGTCAAATAAAAATATTGTTTATTTGTTAAAAATGCTTTTTGGAGAAAACCTTTGGGAAATGTTTTGATTTAAACCCTCTGACCCTAAACACCAAGTTTTATGATTTGAAAATGTATTTGGTGAACTCTATAAAGATTATTACTTTGCTAAAAGCATTTTCAATCACATAAAATATTGATTTGGTTTAAAAATGATTTATAAGTAAAATCTTTTACAAATGGTTTTGCCACTTTTATAAAATGACCAATAGGTGATTTCAAATGTTTATAACCCTTTATAAACAACTTTTCCAAATAAAACAATCTTTAGCATGCTTGCATGCATTGTTTTGTTTCTATCATTTTATGTGATGTTTTGGTTGAATGGTAGATTGAAATATTGCTTGCTTGATTGAATTGTAGTGGAATTTGAAGAGTGTGATTGTTGCAAGATCAAGGAGTGAACTTATACTCTCTACCAAAAAGGCAAGTGATGCTTCATCCTTTTGTCCCATTATTTTCACTATGCATTAGTGATATTTCTAAGTAGGACTTGCATGGAATTTTACTAAGTATAAATTATGCCATGGGAAATCCTAGTAGATGAAACCTTAGTTTAAATTTCCTAAGTTAAGATTCCTACTACTATCATGCTTAGCTTAGCTAGTAGAAAACAAGGGTGGAATATATATTCATACTATGGAATATTTCTAAGTCAAGGACTTGTGTTTTGTTTAATAAAACAACTAAGTGAATGAATCACCTGGGTGGAATGGAAGGAATGGTTTGTGTTGAGTGGTTCACAAGGCCCATTTCTATGGTTTACCTTGTGTATCTCACTTGTGGATGGCCACCCAGGAAAAAATAGATTTGAGATGTCAAATGTTGAGAAGCTTCAAGTGCAGCCACTTGGCATTATGGGCTCTGTCTGGATCATATAGGTTGCAATAACTTAGCCAAACGGACAGTTGGTGGTAGGGGATGATAGGTTGGAACGCATCCATTCTGGTCTAAGGGAAGGCTTCTGAAAGATCTTGTCTTGGGAAACCAAGTCTTGTGGGGAAAGTGCACCACCTCTGCAGAGTGTAAAATCTAAGTACTTAGCCATGTCCCTGGTAAAGGACAATTTGAGCATCAAGACATGGAAGCTATGAAGAATCTCCTCATCAAAATTTCTAAGTTAAAATCTTGTGGTTGAACAAGGGTTTAAGGATCACCAATTTCTATTGGGAGATGCCTTGGGTGATTTTGTCAAACAAAAACTTAGTGTTTTCAAAAGATAAGGAAAATCTATTTTGAGCAAAGCAAGCCTAAGCTCCACTTAGCCAAATTCATATAGATGATAGACTCCACTATACTACCATAGTATCACTTGCCAATACAATTCAAATGTATTGACCCTTGTGGCTATAACTTATTATGTTGTAGGTTTGTTTGGTGTTAGTGAAGTTTATTGATTAGGATTACAAGTCTACAACCAACATGACTGCCTGTGGCACATTGAATATGAAGGACCCCATGCTATTGTTATATTCTGCTGCATTGTAATGAGATAGACAAATGAGCTATGTAAGATGTAATAAATTATTTTATTCCTGGTTATAAAGTTGTATTATGACCTTTGTTTCTTGATATTACATCTTAACTGTGGATGCTAGCTATTGATCCAGGGACTAGCATTGTAAACACAGGGATATCTACCTTATTAAAGGATGGGAACCTTACAGATGGTATCAGAGCATTGTGTTGCCTGTAGGATTTGTAACCCTAGGATTGGACAAAAACCCCTTAGAAAAATAGGAGTTGTATTTGTCCCAAAACTTATTTACAAACAATCTTGTAAACTCTTTCCTCAACCATTTTTGGTTTTGATTTTACATCTCTTCTATTTCAAATTTAATGGACAAAGCCTACCCCATGGCCAAAGACTTCACCATGAGCAAAGACTTCACCATGAGCAAAGACTTCAACATGAGAAAAGGACTTCACCAACTCAAATGACTTCCACATCACCAAGGACTTCAACTATGGATATCACTAAGGACTACAAGTGAGACAAGAAATGTTACTCAAGAATTGAAGACTAAGGAAACACAACTTAGTAGGAAACATCATCACCTTTGAAGTTTTTGTGACCAAGACACCAAAAATTTTCCCAAGGAAACCATGATCTCATTCAAGAAGAATCAACTAAGAAGGATGGAATGATATCAAGTGAACCATATAGTTGGACCACCATATTTAGATTAAATCAAACTCACCAACTTATGTGGTGTAGCAAAAATATTTTATTGCCTGAAAATGTGCTTGAAACTTGTTGTTTGAGTGGAATGTTTGCTTGCACATTGCTTGTGTGAATTGTGATGTGTGTGATTAGAATTTTTCCCTTAGAAATATTTTTCCAATTCTAATCCCAATCCAACCCAAACAGATGACTACTCCAAGAAACTCCAACATCAAGGATGGTGACAACAACAACAACCAAGAGACCAACATGAGAGAACTCATAGTAACCCAAACCCAGTTGAACCAAGTGACAGCTTAATTTTTAGCCAACACCAGTGAGATAGATCCAACCATGCAAAGGTTTTTGGAAACCCAAACCCAATTGTTGCATAAGGTGACAGATCAAATGATCAACATGGGAGAAAACCCTTCACAAGGAGTTTGTGACAACAAGGATGTCAAGGATGATATTCTAGAAGGAACCCAAGCTTGCAATATTTGTGCAGACAAGGAACACACTTCCAAAGAGCATGAAGATCAATGCCCCAATTGTGAAGAGAAACATCCAAATAATCAATGCCTCACATCTCAAGCTACTTGTTTCCTATGTGAAGGAAATAATCATGTCCCTATCCAATGCCCCATCTATACCATAGTTCAACAAATGAAACAAGGTGGAGTGCAACAACAGTTTTTAAACCCTCATGAAGGAACAACTTCTACCAAGAAGGATGAAGGCGAAGTCAAAAATATGCATCATAAGGCCAAATATAAAGTGACCACAAAGTGTTGCTACTCTTGTGGAGAAGAAGGTCATATCTCTAGTAACTGCCCCAAGAAGAGAGAAAGATTTCCCACCTTTGTGGTGAAGTATGAAGAGCATGAACTAGAAGAACTCCTAGCTTTGGAGAGACCCAAAAAGAAGAAGAAGGACATAAGCCAGTTGCAATGTTATAATTGCAAAGAAATGGGACACTATGCGAGTGATTTCCCAGAAAAGAAGAAGAACCAAGGAAACAAACAAGAGGCAATGATACCAAAGGAAAAGAAAGATATCAGGCAAGTGATGTGTTTCAAATGCAAAGAGCTAGGCCATTATGCAGACAAGTGTCCAGAGAAGCTTCATCAAAATCCCAAGCAAGCCAAGATGTAATCTAGTTGGAAAAAAAATTTAAGGGTGGTAGTACCCTAGATGCTTTGAGCCAACTTGTAACCCCTATTCTTCCCAAATCTCAGGACGAGATTTATTTTAAGGGTGGTAGCCTGTCACATCCCAAAATTTTCCAAATTTTGTAATGTGAAAAATAAATAAACAAAATAAATAATTGTTGAAATTAGGGTGAAAAGAAACTTTTGTTTCTAAATGGAAACTTAAAATCCCATCTTGAACAAACTTTGGTTAACATTTGAATCCAACTAAATTCAAAACAAGTGGAATGCATTCCTCATAAAATACATCTTGAAATTTAAACACTAGGGAAATAAACCCAAACCCTAAACCCTAATGGAAGAAAATCATTTTCAAGTTATCTCTAAGACTATGGATTTGGTCCATATAAAATTGGTCAAACAAACATTTCAAAATGACCAAGAATGACAAAGGGAAATATTATTAAACCATATAAATTGATTTCATTCAATTTGGAGCCATAGATAAAATCTTATGAATTTAATAAGATAAGGAAATTGAATTTCCAAAGCTAATAAAGCAACCATCTAGAAATACATACCAAATGGTGAGCAATTAATCCTAAAGGAACTTTAAAAAAAGATAATAAATAATAAATAAAGTTATAATAGTTGGAATCACTATTTTGGATCTTTAAATAAAAACATATGGTTTTGATAAGCATAGGTAGAAATATAAATAAGGATTATTTTAAAGAGCCAAATTAAATCTTGGCCAAGCAAATGAAAGGAAATATTTCTATTTGTTAAAAAATAATAATAAAGGTTTATTTAAATAAAATAGTAAGGATTTATTAATATCCCATTTTATTTAAGTAAAGGCTTTTCCCTTTCAAATAAACATTAAAATTTATTAAAGTTTTTTTTGAAATAAGAATTCCAAGTGTTTTAATTTTTCAAATGAAACCTACTGAAAAGACTTTGATATTATTTAGATTTCAAAAAGAGTTTTAAAATAAATTAAAACCTATTTGAATTAAAGACTAAGGTCTATTTATTTAATTATTAATAGATCCTAAAAGAATAAAAGAATTATTTTATTTTGGACCCTGGAGTATGTTGATAAACAGAATTTAAATCAACACAAAAGTTTGGTGATGGTTTGAATTGAATTAGAGTTTGAATTGTTTGAATGAAAATCAAATCAGAATATTCAAAACAGAAAAGAAAAAGGTTTAGTATAAAAAAATGGAAACAAACCCAACCCATCTGGCCAGCCCACTAAGCCCAACACCAGCCCACTCCTTCTCTCCCGCGGAAAATGCTTCGCACCAGAGTTTTTACCCGCACAGCGAATGACTACTGGACCCCACCTCCCCTCTATCTCCTTCGCTGACGATGCGACCCCACCTCCTAGCTTTCTTCCTCACCCACACGACGAACCCGCCCCCAACTCCTCCGTCGCCGTTTCTGGCCGTTGAAGACAGCGTCAATACGCATTACTGCCGCCATTAATTCCTCCTGACCTCGCATACTTAATCGCCACACTCCCCTCCTCCTTTCCCCCAGTCGTCGTCCCACCGGAGCCCCCAGGCTGTCCTAATTCACCCGCACATCACCACTGCCTCCGACGAGCTTTGCGAAGAATTCCGGCCAGTCTCAGTCGCCCCTCGCCCCCTCGACCACACGAGCTTGACCTACAGACTCTGGCGCATCTCCCAGTGGCCCCAGCTCACTCGCGCTTGGTCCAGAACGTCGGCAACGTCTTCACCAGTGCGCCACCGATGACCCCACAACTCCGGTGAGCACTAGAACTCAACTCCGTACACGCCTCGACCAGTGGATCATGCCGTTTGGTTCACATGTGTCTTATGCATCTCCAGGTACTCGCCAATCAACCGCGCGCGATCTAAAACCTCGTCTCCGACCGCGACAATACAAGCCCGTCGCCAGGCATCTCTCCGGCGAGCAATCACCGTCACCACCGTGCGCCCTCGACAAGCGGCAAGCACCTTGAGCATCAGCTGCAAGCTGCGAACCCGGTGAGCCTTTCCTCTACCCCTGTTGCTTCCTATATCACCGGCTCCACCGTAGCCAGACACGCCGTCGCCACCTGCCGCCGCCAGCGCCGCCACTCGATGGCAAGTGTCCTATGCACCTTTCGATTTTGATCTAGTGTCTAGGATAGAATTTACCCGAAGGGGTAAGTTGGCATCTGAGCCGCACGATTTGTTTAAAATCTAACGCCCCTCGTTGCACGATCCGCACGAAGCGGTACAGACAAATAGAAACACGCCACGTGGCCCTGTTCGTTTTAATAAAAATAGAATTGATCTATTTGATGTTCCAATTTGAAAAATTCATAACTTTCAAACCACACGTCCAAATTTTGAAAATTTTATATCAATGGAATCAGAAAGACAATTACTTTCTGACCATGCCCTTTGTTTAGTGAATTGCTTCTGATAAAATGATTGTTTTTGTAGAAACTTGTGTAGGCATGTTTGGAATATAAAATTCATTCTAAAATTATTTTAGGGATAAAATCTTTGGCAAATGGTTTGTTTTGAACCTACTGACCATAGAAATCAATTTGTGGTTTCAAAAATGTATTTGGTGAAGCAAAAGAATAAATCTTTGATTTAAACCATTTCTAGTCAAATAAAAATATTGTTTATTTGTTAAAAATGCTTTTTGGAGAAAACCTTTGGGAAATGTTTTGATTTAAACCCTCTGACCCTAAACACCAAGTTTTATGATTTGAAAATGTATTTGGTGAACTCTATAAAGATTATTACTTTGCTAAAATCATTTTCAATCACATAAAATATTGATTTGGTTTAAAAATGATTTAAGTAAAATCTTTTACAAATGGTTTTGCCACTTTTATAAAATGACCAATAGGTGATTTCAAATGTTTATAACCCTTTATAAACAACTTTTCCAAATAAAACAATCTTTAGCATGCTTGCATGCATTGTTTTGTTTCTATCATTTTATGTGATGTTTTGGTTGAATGGTAGATTGAAATATTGCTTGCTTGATTGAATTGTAGTGGAATATGAAGAGTGTGATTGTTGCAAGATCAAGGAGTGAACTTATACTCTCTACCAAAAAGGCAAGTGATGCTTCATCCTTTTGTCCCATTATTTTCACTATGCATTAGTGATATTTCTAAGTAGGACTTGCATGGAATTTTACTAAGTATAAATTATGCCATGGGAAATCCTAGTAGATGAAACCTTAGTATAAATTTCCTAAGTTAAGATTCCTACTACTATCATTCTTAGCTTAGCTAGTAGAAAATAAGGGTGGAATATATATTTATACTATGGAATATTTCTAAGTCAAGGACTTGTGTTTTGTTTAATAAAACATCTAAGTGAATGAATCACCTGGGTGGAATGGAAGGAATGGTTTCTGTTGAGTGGTTCACAAGGCCCATTTCTATGGTTTACCTTGTGTATCTCACTTGTGGATGGCCACCCAGGAACAAAGAGATTTGAGATGCCAAATGTTGAGAAGCTTCAAGTGCAGCCACGTGGCATTATGGGCTCTGCCTGGATCATATAGGTTGCAATAACTTAGCCAAATGGACAGTTGGTGGTAGGGGATGATAGGTTGGAACGCGTCCATTCTGGTCTAAGGGAAGGCTTCTGAAAGATCTTGTCTTGGGAAACCAAGTCTTGTGGGGAAAGTGCACCACCTCTGCAGAGTGTAAAATCTAAGTACTTAGCCATGTCCCTGGTAAAGGACAATTTGAGCATCAAGACATGGAAGCTATGAAGAATCTCCTCATCAAAATTTCTAAGTTAAAATCTTGTGGTTGAACAAGGGTTTAAGGATCACCAATTTCTATTGGGAGATGCCTTGGGCGATTTTGTCAAACAAAAACTTAGTGTTTTCAAAAGATAAGGAAAATCTATTTTGAGCAAAGCAAGCCTAAGCTCCACTTAGCCAAATGCATATAGATGATAGACTCCACTATACTACCATAGTATCACTTGCCAATACAATTCAAATGTATTGACCCTTGTGGCTGTAACTTATTATGTTGCAGGTTTGTTTGATGTTAGTGAAGTTTATTGATTAGGATTACAAGTCTACAACCAACATGACTGCCTGTGGCACATTGAATATGAAGGACCCCATGCTATTGTTATATTCTGCTGCATTGTAATGAGATAGCCAAATGAGCTATGTAAGATGTAATAAATTATTTTATTCCTGGTTATAAAGTTGTATTATGACCTTTGTTTCTTGATATTACATCTTAACTGTGGATGCTAGCTATTGATCCAGGGACTAGCATTGTAAACACAGGGATCTCTACCTTATTAAAGGTTGGGAACCTTACATTTGCACTCTTACGACTTAAAGCATCTGCTACAACATTGGATTTTCTAGGGGTATGATTGATTGTCAAATCATAATCTTTGATTAAATCTAACCAACGCTTCTATCTCATATTTAATTCCTTTTGAGTGAAGAAATATTTGAGACTTTTGTGGTCAGTGTATAACTCACATCTAGCTCCATAAAGAAAATGCCTCCATCCTTTCAACGCAAAGACTACTGCTGCTAATTCCAAATCATGGGTTGGATAATTAACTTCATGTGGTTTTAGTTGTCTAGATCCGTAAGCAATTACTTTACGATCTTGCATTAACACACAACCCAAACCTTTTTTAGATGCATCACAGTATACTGTAAAGTCCTTCCCTGTTTCAGGAACTGCTAGTATTGGGGCGGTGGTTAATCTAGTTTTTAACTTCTGGAAGATTGCTTCACACTTCTCATCTCAGATAAACGGTGTATTCTTCCTTAACAATTTAGTCATTGGAATAACTATCTTGGAGAAACCTGCAATGAACCTCCGAAAATAACCAGCCATACCCAAGAAACCTCGAATTTGTTTACCATTGGTTGGTGCATTCCATTCTAATACTGATTGAACTTTGGATGGATTTACAACAATCCCATCCTTACTGATCACATGACCTAGGAATTCTACCTCATCTAGCCAGAATTCACACTTGCTGAGCTTAGTAGTTGCAAGCTAATTGGATGACATTCCACCGAGAGGGCCCAGAGTATATCTATCCGTCATATGGATGGACAAATCCCACTCTTGATCCATGTGCCTCAACCCATACTTTCCAAACACTCAATGCCACCTTTATAGCCACCCAGTTACGGTGTGGTGTTTGATGTCATCAAAGCATCCTTCCGGTGATGGTGATTAACATGATCTCATGGTCGAAGGAATTAGGTTACCATGTATCAGAAAGCTTATAGCAAATGAACTATATTAAATGACTTGATCTTTATGCTACGCTTAACTATAGGAGTATGTCCATCACATCATTCTCCTAATGATATGACCCTGTTGTTAATAACATCTCTATGTTCATTATCAGGAAACCATGATCATATATTAACCAACAAGCTAGTTTAACAAGAGGCTTTACTAGGGACTCTTTTATGTTTACAAATCACACAAGTATTAATGTTTCCTGTTAATAAAATTATAGCATGGTATGTAAACATTTATCATAAGTATGAAGATATGATAATAACCACTTTATTATTGCCTCTTGGGCATATCTCCAACAGTCTCCCACTTGCACTAGAGTTAATAATCTATTTTCAAACCTTTGTGTATTCAACACCTATGGCTTTTCTGTCACATCCCAAGATTTTCCAAATCTTGTAATGTGAAAATAAATTAATAAAATAAAACTTTGTTTGATTTTCAGAGCCAGAAGAAACTTTTTGAACTCAATTGGAACTACAAACCCATTTGAATCAAATAAATCCTAAAGAGTTTAAAAAGATAAACTTTTATTAAAAGGAAAATAAAAATAATTAAAATACTATTTGGATCTCTTAATAAAAGATTTGGTATTCAAAAGAAAAGATAGATTTATAAATAAAGATTATTTTACAGAACAAAATTAAAACCTTGGCCAAACCTTTGAATTAAACATTTTGTTTTGAATGAAAATAACAAAGGTTTTATTTAAATAAAATAATAAGGATTTAATATCCAACTTTATTTAATAAAAGATTTTACCATTTTAAATAAAGCATCAAAACTTATTAAATTATTTAAAATAAGTTTTCCAAATATTTGATATTCACAAATAAAACCTACTAAAGTGTTTTGGCTTTATTTTAGATTTCAAAATAAATATCTCAATAAAACAAACCCTATTTGTTTTAATAATGAAGGTCTATTATATTTAATTAATAAATGGACCGTAAAATAAAATGTTATTTGTTTTGAACAAGATTTCCAAATGAAATTTATTTCCAAATAAACCTACTGATTTGGTTTTGAAAATATTTGTATTTTAAAAAAAGATTTTATTAATAAACAACAAAAACTCTATTTTAATTAATAAACCATGCCTACTTATTTAATTAAGGATGGAACCT
Organism: Avena sativa; assembly: GCA_916181665.1. Lineage (NCBI taxonomy): Eukaryota > Viridiplantae > Streptophyta > Magnoliopsida > Poales > Poaceae > Avena > Avena sativa. The sequence continues at coordinate 258,577,142 of OV702284.1, read as the reverse complement.
AAAAAGATTTAAATAATATTTTATTTTAGAATGTAAATTATGATGTTAAACAGAACCAAAAATCCATTACAATGGTTTGAATTGTTTGAATGGTTTGAATGTTTGAAATATTGATTGAAAATCAAATCAGCAAATAGAAAAAAGAAAAGGAAAATGTTTCTGTACAAAAAAAAAGAGGGAAACAACAGCAGCCCAACTACCCCAGCCCAACAGCCCAACTCGCAGCCCACCTCCTCTCCAGCCCGAATCGTTTTCTTTCACCCAGCAACTTACCCACCGAGAGACTGACTACTGGCCCCACCTCCACTCCCTTTCTCTCACTGCCAGAGGACCCCACACCACGGCCCCTTCTTCCCCACCCGCGAACCATACCTTCCCCCTCGCCGGCCGTTGCAGGCAAAATTAAGGGCGACGTAATACGCGTTAACTACACCATTACTCAGGCCCTTGACCAAGCAAGTTAAAGCGCCCCTCTCTCCTCTCTGGTTCCCCTCTGTCGCCCCACTTCGACACGCCCCCAGGCCGAGGAATTTTGCCCTGCACCTCCTCTGTCTCCGACGACCGTTCTCACCGATTTCGGCTAACACACTCCACCACCTGCCTTCCTATGCAACCTAGCAGCCTCCCCACTCTCTGGAGCATCTCCTAGTACACTTCGTTCAACCGCGGGCGCCCCAGGAAACCGTCTTCGACAAAAGCTCTGAGCGCCGCCGTCTGTCTCGCCTCCGACGAGCTCCTCCGGTAATTCCAGACCACCCCGACCCCTTCCGTTCACGCACACATCTTTGTCATGGTCTTGCGCAGCTAACCCCGTCCTCCGTTTGTCTTCCCGTGGACCACAACATCATCTTCGACCTCGACCGCACACGACCGTCGCCAGAACCAACTACGGCGAGCAATCCTGCCCGTCCCCGTGCGCCCCTTGCCACGACGACCACACGAACAGCATCACCTCATCCTCGCGACTTCGGTGAGCTTGCTCCCTCACTGTTTCGTTTCCTGCCTCGCCAGCACCGCCGCCAACTGACCGCTCCGCCGCTCGCCGGTGAACTCGTGCCGCCAGTCCTTGGCTAGGCAGCAGCAGCCGTCCGATCTTAATCCAGTGGATAGGATAGAAAGTGGAGCGAAGAGGTATTGAGCAACCAGAGCCGCGCGATGTTAATTAAATCCAACGGCCAGCGTCGCCCGATCCGGCCGAACCGGTACCGTCCAATAGAATCCTGCTGTGTGTCCCTGTTCTGATTAAAACAGAATTAGAAACCAGATTTAAAAGCCATTTTGAAACCTTTGTAACTTTCAAACCACACGTCCAAATTTGACAAATTTTATATCAATGGATTCAGGAGAACAAGCCCTATCCAACTGTGGAGTTAGTTTAGCAAATAGTATTTGTTATCTTGTTTGAATTTGCAGAAACTTATGTATGCTTGTTTAGAGTATAAAAATTGTTTAAAATTGAATTTAAGATTAAAACCTTTGCAAAATGGTTTGTTGTGACCTTACTGACCCTAGGAACCAATCTTTGGTGTTAAAAAATGATTTTGGTAAAGTTTGGAATGGATTAGTTAGTTTAGTCCATTTCTAGCCAAATAAAATTGTTGATTTTATTATAAAAATGTTTATGGAAAGAAAACCTTTGAGAAAATGGTTTAGACCAAACCTACTGACCAGAACACCAAGTTTTGCAATAGCAACTCATTTGGTGAACCATATAGGCTAATGCCTTAGTAAAAAAATATTTCTACACCACATAAAATAACACTTTGTTTTGAAAATGGTTTTAAAGTGAAACCTTTTGCAAATGACTTGGCCACTTTAGGAAATGACCATTAGATGTACCCAAATGACTATGACCCACTAGGAACCACTTTTTCAAACAAAACAAAGCTTGGCATGCTTGCATGCATTTCTTTGACTTTGTTATTTATGTGTGTTGTTTTGCTTGATTGGTAGATTGAGTTTGTACCTTGCTTGATTGATTTGTAGTGACTTGAAGAGTGTGATTGTTGCAAAGATCAAGAAGTGAACCTATACTCTACCAAAAATGCAAGTGATGCTTCATACATTCTATCCCATTACTTTCACTATGCATTAGTAATTTTGCTAAGTAAAACTTGCATGGATTTTGCTAAGTATAGATCTTGCTATAGGAAAACCTAGTAGATGAATCCTTAGTAGGATTTCATAAGTTAAGTTCCCTATTACTACCAAGCTTAGCCTAGCTAATAGAAAACATGGGTGGAATATATATTCACACTATGGAAAAATATTCTAAGTCTAAGGACTTGTGATTTTGTTTAATAAAACAACCAAGTTAATGTATCACCTGGGTGGAAATGGAAGGATTGGGTTATGTTGAGTGGTTCACAATGCCATAGACTTGGATTGTGTATCTCACTTGTGGATGGCCACCCAGGAAACAAAGAGATTTGAGATGTCAAATGTTGAGAAGCTTCAAGTGCAACCACTTGGCAATATGGGCTCTGCCATGATCATATAGGTTGCAAGAACTTAGCCAAATGGATAGTGGGTGGTAGTGTTTGATAGGTTGGAGCGCGTCCATTTTGGTCTAAGGGAAGGCTTCTGAAAGATTTTGTCTTGGGAAACCAAGTCTTGTGGGTAAAGTGCACCACCTCTGTAGAGTGTAAAATCTAAGTACTTAGCCATGTCCCTGGTAAAGGACAATTTGAGCATCAAGACATGGAAGCAATCAAGAATCTCATCATTCAAATTTCTAAATTAAAATCTTGTGGTTTGAACAAGGGATTGTTTGAATTCTTCAATCATTGATGGAGAGATGGCTTGGTACAAGGATCTTGAAATCTTTGATTGAGGAAAATGATTTTGTCAAACAAAAACTTAGTATTTTCAAATGTTAAGGAAAAATCTATTTTAAGCAATGCAAGCCTCAACTCCACTTAGCCAAATGCATATAGATGATAGACTCCACTATACTACCATAGTATCACTTGCCAATACAATTCAAATGTATTGACCCTTGTGGCTGTAACTTGTATGTTGCAGGTTTGATCATTTTTTTAAGTGAAGATTGATTGTTTAGGATTACAAAGTCTACAACCAACATCTGCCTGTGGCACTTTGAAGATGAAGGACCCATGACTATATTTATTCCGCTGCAATGTAATGTAATAGCCATATGAGCTATGTGTGATGTAATAAAATTATGTTATTCCTGGTTATAAAGTTATATTATGACCTTTGTTTCTTGATATTACATCTTAACTGTGGATGCTAGCTATTGATCCAGGGACTAGCATTGTAAACACAGGAGGGATCAATCTTATCTAAGGTTGGGACCCCTACAGATGGTATCAGAGCAAAATATTTCTATGCCTTAGTAAAAAAAATATTTCTACACCACATAAAATAACACTTTGTTTTGAAAATGGTTTTAAAGTGAAACCTTTTGCAAATGACTTGGCCACTTTAGGAAATGACCATTAGATGTACCCAAATGACTATGACCCACTAGGAACCACTTTTTCATACAAAACAAAGCTTGGCATGCTTGCATGCATTTCTTTGACTTTGTTATTTATGTGTGTTGTTTTGCTTGATTGGTAGATTGAGTTTGTACCTTGCTTGATTGATTTGTAGTGACTTGAAGAGTGTGATTGTTGCAAAGATCAAGAAGTGAACCTATACTCTACCAAAAAGGCAAGTGATGCTTCATACATTCTATCCCATTACTTTCACTATGCATTAGTAATTTTGCTAAGTAAAACTTGCATGGATTTTGCTAAGTATAGATCTTGCTATAGGAAAACCTAGTAGATGAATCCTTAGTAGGATTTCATAAGTTAAGTTCCCTATTACTACCAAGCTTAGCCTAGCTAATAGAAAACATGGGTGGAATATATATTCACACTATGGAAAAATATTCTAAGTCTAAGGACTTGTGATTTTGTTTAATAAAACAACTAAGTTAATGTATCACCTGGGTGGAAATGGAAGGATTGGGTTATGTTGAGTGGTTCACAATGCCATAGACTTGGATTGTGTATCTCACTTGTGGATGGCCACCCAGGAAACAAAGAGATTTGAGATGTCAAATGTTGAGAAGCTTCAAGTGCAACCACTTGGCAATATGGGCTCTGCCATGATCATATAGGTTGCAAGAACTTAGCCAAATGGACAGTGGGTGGTAGTGTTTGATAGGTTGGAGCGCGTCCATTTTGGTCTAAGGGAAGGCTTCTGAAAGATTTTGTCTTGGGAAACCAAGTCTTGTGGGTAAAGTGCACCACCTCTGCAGAGTGTAAAATCTAAGTACTTAGCCGTGTCCCTGGTAAAGGACAATTTGAGCATCAAGACATGGAAGCAATCAAGAATCTCATCATTCAAATTTCTAAATTAAAATCTTGTGGTTTGAACAAGGGATTGTTTGAATTCTTCAATCATTGATGGAGAGATGGCTTGGTACAAGGATCTTGAAATCTTTGATTGAGGAAAATGATTTTGTCAAACAAAAACTTAGTATTTTCAAATGTTAAGGAAAAATCTATTTTAAGCAATGCAAGCCTCAACTCCACTTAGCCAAATGCATATAGATGATAGACTCCACTATACTACCATAGTATCACTTGCCAATACAATTCAAATGTATTGACCCTTGTGGCTGTAACTTGTATGTTGCAGGTTTGATCGTTTTTTTTAAGTGAAGATTGATTGTTTAGGATTACAAAGTCTACAACCAACATCTGCCTGTGGCACTTTGAAGATGAAGGACCCATGACTATATTTATTCCGCTGCAATGTAATGTAATAGCCATATGAGCTATGTGTGATGTAATAAAATTATGTTATTCCTGGTTATAAAGTTATATTATGACCTTTGTTTCTTGATATTACATCTTAACTGTGGATGCTAGCTATTGATCCAGGGACTAGCATTGTAAACATAGGAGGGATCAATCTTATCTAAGGTTGGGACCCCTACAGATGGTATCAGAGCATTGTGTTGCCTGTAGGATTTGTAAACCCTAGGATTGGACAAAAACCCTTAGAAAAATAGGAGTTGTATTTGTTCCAAAAACTTATTTACAAAATACTTGTAAACTCTTTCCTCACCCATTTTGGTTTAACTCTACACCTCTTCTACTTCAACTTGATGGAAAAACCTACCCCATGACCAAAGACTTCACCATGTGCAAAGGACTACTTCAACTCCTTCAAACTCTAATGACTTCAACATCTTCAACTCTAATGACTTCAACATCTTCAGCATGTTCACCAAGGACTTCCAACTTGGAAACTACTAAGGACCACAAGTAAAACAAGGAAATCTTGCTTAAGATTTAGAGACTGAGGCAATGCAAAATAAGAAGAAGCCATCAACAACTTTGAAGTATTGTGACCAAGAGTTTTCTCAAGGAAACCAAGATCTCATACAAGAAGAATCATGAAGGAAGGAAAGATCACAAGTAAACCATATAGTTGGACCACCATACTAGTGATTAGTTTAAACCCACCAACTTATGTGGTGTAGCAAAAATATTTTGTTGCCTAAAAGTGCTTGAACTTTGTTGTTTGAGTGGAATGTTTGTTTGTGATTGCTTGCACATTGCTTGTGTGAATTGTGATTAGACTTCTTCCTTAGAAATATCTTGCCTATTCTAATCCCCCATCAAACCCAAACATATGACTACTCCAAGAAACTCCAACATCAAAGTTGATGACAACAACAACCAAGAGGACAACATGAGAGAACTTATAGTAACCCAAAACCAGTTGAGCCAAGGGACAACTCAGCTTTTAGCCAACAACAATGGACTAGACCCAGCCATACAAAGGATTTTGAAACTTCAATCCCAATTGTTGCAAGGATTGGTTACTCAAATGATCAACATGAGAGAAAACTTTTCCCAAAGAGCTAATGACAACAAGGATGACAAAGATGCTATTCTAGAAGGAACCCAAGCCAACAATAGTTTTAGAGACAAAGATTATGCATCCAAGGAACATGAAGATCAATGCCCCAAGAAGAGAGAAAGATCTCCCACTCATGAAGAACATGAACTAGAAGAACTCCTAGCTTTGGAGAGACCCAAGAAGAAGAAGAAATTCCCCAACCCAAACAAGAAGGATATTACTCAAGAGCAATGTTACACTTGCAAAGAGATGGGACACTATTACAATGAATGCCCAGAAAAGAAGAAGAGACAAGAAGACAAACAAAAGCTGGTGAAACCCAAGATAAGGAAGAATTTTAGCCAAGTGATGTGCAAATACTGCAAAGAGTTAGGACATTATGCAAACTACTGTCCTGAAAAGATGAAGCATAAGATAAACCAGCCTATGAGGGATATCAGCCTTGTCACATGTTTCAAATGCAAGGAACTAGGCCACTATGCAAACAATTGTCCAGAAAGGATGGAGAACAAATTAAACAAGCCTATGGAGAAACTCAACCTTGGCCCATGAGTCAAGTGTGGAAGCAAAGCAAAAGATTGCTTAGAGAAGTTTTCCCAGGATCCTAAGAAGGACAATGTGTAATTTTTGTTTGAAAATTTTTAAGGGTGGTAGTACCCTAGTTGTTTGAACTTGCTTGTAAACCCCAGCCTTCCCAAATCTCGGGACGAGATTTATTTTAAGGGTGGTAGCCTGTCACATCCCAAGATTTTCCAAATCTTGTAATGTGAAAATAAATTAATAAAATAAAACTTTGTTTGATTTTCAGAGCCAGAAGAAACTTTTTGAACTCAATTGGAACTACAAACCCATTTGAATCAAATAAATCCTAAAGAGTTTAAAAAGATAAACTTTTATTAAAAGGAAAATAAAAATAATTAAAATACTATTTGGATCTCTTAATAAAAGATTTGGTATTCAAAAGAAAAGATAGATTTATAAATAAAGATTATTTTACAGAACCAAATTAAAACCTTGGCCAAACCTTTGAATTAAACATTTTGTTTTGAATGAAAATAACAAAGGTTTTATTTAAATAAAATAATAAGGATTTAATATCCAACTTTATTTAATAAAAGATTTTACCATTTTAAATAAAGCATCAAAACTTATTAAATTATTTAAAATAAGTTTTCCAAATATTTGATATTCACAAATAAAACCTACTAAAGTGTTTTGGCTTTATTTTAGATTTCAAAATAAATATCTCAATAAAACAAACCCTATTTGTTTTAATAATGAAGGTCTATTATATTTAATTAATAAATGGACCCTAAAATAAAATGTTATTTGTTTTGAACAAGATTTCCAAATGAAATTTATTTCCAAATAAACCTACTGATTTGGTTTTGAAAATATTTGTATTTTAAAAAAAGATTTTATTAATAAACAACAAAAACTCTATTTTAATTAATAAACATGCCTACTTATTTAATTAAGGATGGAACCTAAAAAGATTTAAATAATATTTTATTTTAGAATGTAAATTATGATGTTAAACAGAACCAAAAATCCATTACAATGGTTTGAATTGTTTGAATGGTTTGAATGTTTGAAATATTGATTGAAAATCAAATCAGCAAATAGAAAAAAGAAAAGGAAAATGTTTCTGTACAAAAAAAAGAGGGAAACAACAGCAGCCCAACTACCCCAGCCCAACAGCCCAACTCGCAGCCCACCTCCTCTCCAGCCCGAATCATTTTCTTTCACCCAGCACTTACCCACCGAGAGACTGACTACTGGCCCCACCTCCACTCCCTTTCTCTCACTGCCAGAGGACCCCACACCACGACCCCTTCTTCCCCACCCGCAAACCACACCTTCCCCCTCGCCGGCCGTTGCAGGCAAAATTAAGGGCGACGTAATACGCGTTAACTACACCATTACTCAGGCCCTTGACCAAGCAAGTTAAAGCGCCCCTCTCTCCTCTCTGGTTCCCCTCTGTCGCCCCACTTCGACACGCCCCCAGGTCGAGGAATTTTGCCCTGCACCTCCTCTGTCTCCGACGACCGTTCTCACCGATTCCGGCTAACACACTCCACCACCTGCCTTCCTATGCAACCTAGCAGCCTCCCCACTCTCTGGAGCATCTCCTAGTACACTTCGTTCAACCGCGGGCGCCCCAGGAAACCGTTTTCGACAAAAGCTCTGAGCGCCGCCGTCTGTCTCGCCTCCGACGAGCTCCTCCGGTAATTCCAGACCACCCCGACCCCTTCCGTTCACGCACACATCTTTGTCATGGTCTTGCGCAGCTAACCCCGTCCTCCGTTTGTCTTCCCGTGGACCACAGCGTCATCTTCGACCTGACCGCACACGACCGTCGCCAGAACCAACTATGGCGAGCAATCCTGCCCGTCCCCGTGCGCCCCTTGCCACGACGACCACACGAACAGCATCACCTCATCCTCGCGACTTCGGTGAGCTTGCTCCCTCACTGTTTCGTTTCCTGCCTCGCCAGCACCGCCGCCAACTGACCGCTCCGCCGCTCGCCGGTGAACTCGCGCCGCCAGTCCTTGGCTAGGCAGCAGAAGCCGTCCGATCTTAATCCAGTGGATAGGATAGAAAGTGGAGCGAAGAGGTATCGAGCAACCAGAGCCGCACGATGTTAATTAAATCCAACGGCCAGCGTCGCCCGATCCGGCCGAACCGGTACCGTCCAATAGAATCCTGCCGCGTGTCCCTGTTCTGATTAAAACAGAATTAGAAACCAGATTTAAAAGCCATTTTGAAACCTTTGTAACTTTCAAACCACACGTCCAAATTTGACAAATTTTATATCAATGGATTCAGGAGAACAAGCCCTATCCAACTGTGGAGTTAGTTTAGCAAATAGTATTTGTTATCTTGTTTGAATTTGCAGAAACTTATGTATGCTTGTTTAGAGTATAAAAATTGTTTAAAATTGAATTTAAGATTAAAACCTTTGCAAAATGGTTTGTTGTGACCTTACTGACCCTAGGAACCAATCTTTGGTGTTAAAAAATGATTTTGGTAAAGTTTGGAATGGATTAGTTAGTTTAGTCCATTTCTAGCCAAATAAAATTGTTGATTTTATTATAAAAATGTTTATGGAAAGAAAACCTTTGAGAAAATGGTTTAGACCAAACCTACTGACCAAAACACCAAGTTTTGCAATAGCAACTCATTTGGTGAACCATATAGGCTAATGCCTTAGTAAAAAAAATATTTCTACACCACATAAAATAACACTTTGTTTTGAAAATGGTTTTAAAGTGAAACCTTTTGCAAATGACTTGGCCACTTTAGGAAATGACCATTAGATGTACCCAAATGACTATGACCCACTAGGAACCACTTTTTCAAACAAAACAAAGCTTGGCATGCTTGCATGCATTTCTTTGACTTTGTTATTTATGTGTGTTGTTTTGCTTGATTGGTAGATTGAGTTTGTACCTTGCTTGATTGATTTGTAGTGACTTGAAGAGTGTGATTGTTGCAAAGATCAAGAAGTGAACCTATACTCTACCAAAAAGGCAAGTGATGCTTCATACATTCTATCCCATTACTTTCACTATGCATTAGTAATTTTGCTAAGTAAAACTTGCATGGATTTTGCTAAGTATAGATCTTGCTATAGGAAAACCTAGTAGATGAATCCTTAGTAGGATTTCATAAGTTAAGTTCCCTATTACTACCAAGCTTAGCCTAGCTAATAGAAAACATGGGTGGAATATATATTCACACTATGGAAAAATATTCTAAGTCTAAGGACTTGTGATTTTGTTTAATAAAACAACCAAGTTAATGTATCACCTGGGTGGAAATGGAAGGATTGGGTTATGTTGAGTGGTTCACAATGCCATAGACTTGGATTGTGTATCTCACTTGTGGATGGCCACCCTTAGTTTAGATTGAGATAAACTTAATTTGTACTTTGTGACAAAACTAGTATCAATGTAATTCATTTACAATGAACTAACCATCTATTTATCACTTCCACAAATAATATACTCTTAGTTCTTCCAAAAGATCATAAGAATATCCTTACTATTGTCCAATGATCAACTTATGAATCATTCTGGTATATGCTCATAACATTTAGAGTATAGGACATATCTGGATTTGTACATATCACAGTATGGTTGATATAAATACTCTTTGTGATTTCATACATCAAGTATCAATCTATACTTGAATCTTTGTTTCACTTACCCAGTGTCAATACACTTGAATATATCATCAATATTGAACTCATTCAATCTTTTCTGTGTGACAAGAACCTTTCTTGTAGTTTCTATATTGAACTCATTCAATACATCATCTATGTACTTTCGGCACAACCATATTAGCGTCTATTGATGCCAAATATTTGGGTTTTGCCTAAGTCTTTCATCAGGATGAAATTCTTAATATGTGTTAATAAAAGATACATCATTTCCAATCAACAATATGTCTTCCACATAATGTATTAGAAACATGTCTTAGCACTCCCACTTAATTTCTTGCAAATGCAAGCATCTTCATCGTCTCCGACGAATTTAAACTCCTTTAACAGTTTCATCATAGTGAAGATTCCAACTCCGCAATGCTTACTTCAACCATTGAAGTTTGCATATGCATTTAGCATCCTTTGAATTAACAAAACCCTTTGGACCATGTCATGCACACGTCCTAGGTAACCCTTCTATTAGAAGAACTTGTTTTGTTTATCCAACACATAACAAAATTATATGTCGTGGTTGATACATTAATCCGTCTAGACTAAATCGCTATGAAAGATCAAATCTTGTCATAGTCAACCTTTGAACATTGTTGTGAACTCTTTCCCAACATGTCGACCATTTCATAGATGCGAAACATCCATGTCTATTTCTTTATAGATCCAAACACAACTGTAAGGTCTTACACCTTTCTCGAGGGTCCTTCAAGTTCAAAACTTGATTTCTCGTGTATGGAACTATCACGGATTTTATGGCTTCAAGCCATTTTACGGAGTCAGGGCCCATCATCGCTTCTTTGTATGTAGTACGTTCATTATTCTCAAATAATGATTCAACCCTCAAATCTTGGTATTTGATTGCTTACTCGACCTACTTGGTTCAATAGAGACTTTGACCTTCGTAACCACAACCTTTGAGGCACGTGAGCCATGAGCATTGTTGCTGCCTCCGGAACACTCTTCGGCGCTGCACAACTTTGCACATATAGCTAAGGTTCTTTTAACTTTATCAAAGTTCTATTGTCCTCCCACTTATCTTTTCACGAAAAATTCCTTCTCAAAGAAACTTGACGTTCTAAGTGACAAACACTTTTGTCTCCGATGTTATGGAGGATTACTTAACAGTTATTCGAAATAACATACAAAGACAGGTTCATCCGACTTTGGTTGCAAACATCTTTATTATGCATAGCATGCCAATGTTTAAGAAAGGACAACTTGGGTTTTATCCCAAACCATAACTTTATATGGTGTCATTTCAACGGATTATGATGGAGCTCTTTTTAGTGGAAAAAGGTAGTCTCTATAGCTTTTAATCTTTAAAATATAATGGCAGTTTTATGATTTACACCTTCGATCTTACCATGTCAAACAAGGTTTAATTACATATCTCGAACGCTCCATACTCTTATGGTGTTTCGGGAAAAATGCAAATCCACGGAACGATTCCTTAAATCTTAGGTATTATGCTAAACTTGTAACTCAAATATCTTCCTTTATGATCTTATCATAAACTATTTATATTCTTGTTACAATGATTTTGCACTTCATCTTGAAAGTCCTTGAACTTTTCAAATGTTTCATACTTCATCCTTATTAAGTAAATATTCATATATTCATTCAAATTTTCGGAGAAAGCATATGAAGTTGAAATCCATCGCTCCTGACTACACATAATGGACTTCTTACAACAATATGTAAAAGTTCCAATAAGCTAGTCATTCGTTCCTTTTTGGCCTATGAACGAAGTTTTAATTATCTCTAGGAAAGTTTCACAAGCGTCATGTGATCAAAAATCAAAAGACTCCAAAATTCCATCCACATGGAGTTTCTTCATGTTTTCTTTCCAATATAATTTAAACGGCGATGTCACTTCCTAAGTGATATTTCAATCAATTTGTCTTTCGACATCTTTAGCACTAGTTTTATGGATGTGATTTCTCCAACGAGATTTGTGAATCATCCATCTTTTAGGGATTACGGCAATTATTTGAACAACCCTTTTGTTCTCATAATACCCGATAAAACAAATCTTGAAGGCAAGCTTTGATGTTTAACGAGCAACACAATAACCCTTTATTTGTTCTCGATGAACATCATCACATATTCTTTTGCTAGTTACTTAGGCCATTGTAGTTCATGAATTGTGTTGTTTCGTATGACGATTCACACCAACAAATTCAGTATCAAATACTTAAGAACCACATTGTTTAATAAGCAAAGAATATAGCCATAACATGTATATCATCTATATACTTAATCTGAACAATTCTAGTCTTTTCTTTTCTGCCATATATTTATGAGATTCTCTTTCAATATTTCTTTTCTGTTTGAAAGAATCTATCAATATCAGTAGTGGAGCCATATACATGACACATAGTCCAAAGCATGTATAGTTAAATACCAATGTCTTTGGACTTACACTTTGAAGTAGATCACCATCATCAAATGTTTGGTGTTCTTTCAAATTCCTTTCTTTAGTAATCTCTTGGTGTAGTAAACATTTTACCTACATCAACTATTCACCCTTATCATGGAGTTATCCATGATCAAGCTACTTTTAGCTTATAACGATGAATCGCGAGTATAATGTTGCTCTCCAAAACTTTTGGTGGATTAGGACAACTAGTGTCTCCAACCTTTTGAAAATTCTCATCAAATATGAGAACATGACCTTTGCCATATTATACTCTATCATGTTGCAACCAAAACTTCGTTTCAGATATCACAATATCTTCCACACATCATGGTTTCTGAAACAACTCTTTCAGATCCTAGATAACCTTGATATTAAGACAATCCTTTGAATATCAAGAATCATGGATACAAACATGATACTCATACACTAACTCTTGGAATTGTCACTCTTGTTTTAATACCAATTATTAAACTTCATGGAGTAACCGGAACTTACTGAAAGTTTGCAATAGGACTTTTAAACTTTAGATTAACACTTCAAAACAATACGATACCAGTTCGTAAAGTAACTAACCAGAATTCTATAGTTCTATCATCTCAATTAAAACTAAGCGCAAGGTGGTAAACAGATGCCAATGACTACAACAATTATGCAAATTCACTTTGATTTAATTTATGATAAATAGTTTTCAACTTTTAATCATATTGCCGTTGAACTCCCACTCAAAACAATATCCCTCACATTGTTTTAGTGATCACACGAACCAAATCCACCACATCAAAACCGATCATCACGAGAGTTGATGTAGATTCAATGGCGAACAATCATCATGTTCATCATATCTACTATATGACTCATGCTTTACCTTTCGGTGATCCGTGTTCCGAGACCATGTCTGTACATGCTAGGCTCGTCAAGATTAAACCTTAGCTTCCGCATGAGCAAATCTGGCTTGCTCACGTTGTATACACTCGCATAATCTAACACACCCGATCATCATGTGGTGCTTCGAAACAACGAGCTTTAGCAACGGTGCTTACTAAGGATGAACACTTTAAAACTTGAAATTGTGTGCTTGAGGGATCATCTTATAATGCTACCGTCGTGAACTAAGCAATACAAGATGCATAAAAGGATTAACATCACATGCAATTCATAATATGTGATATGATATGGCCTTTCTTCTTGTCCTTCCGAGCTCCATCTTCAAGCACGAACATGATCTCCATCATCACCGGTGTGACGTCAAGGTCAGTGGCGCCGCTTCATGGTTGTCTTCCACCAGCATCAACTATTACAACTACTTTGAATAGACACGCGGGTATTAACAGAATTTAAAGACAACCATATGGCTCCTGCCGGTTGCCAACTTACAATAAAGAACATTGCATACATCATATATAATCACAATCATGGCCATATCACATCACAGCACACCCCTGCAAAACAAAGTTAGACGCCTCTAATTTTCTTTGCATGTTTTACGTCGTTTGGGGCTTTCAATAAGTGTCGTTCTAACTTACGAACAAGAACCACAACATTGATACTAGTATTGTCAATCACCCGTTGTAAATTGAATCTTAACTATGTTGGGAGAAACAGGCACCCGCAAAGCCACTTATGCAATGCAAGTTGCATGTCAAGCGTGGAGCAAGTCTCATGAACGATGTCATGTAAGGTTAGCCCGGGCCGCTTCATCCCACCATCCCGCAAGATGCAAAGTACACAAGAAGAAATCGACAACAAAAGCATCAACGCCCACAATGACCATTGTGTTCTACTCGTGCAACAGATCTACATATAGACACGGCTCTGATACCACTGTAGGGATTCGTAGCATGGAAAACAAAAAAATTCTACCGCATGCAAACAAACAAGCCAAGATCTATCTACTAGATTGTAGCAACGAGTCGATAGAGGAACTCACCCTCGAAGATTCCAAAGCGGTTAACGAGAGCAGATTCTCCTGGATGATGTAGTCGTACACTTCCGATCTCAAGATCGCATAGACGATCCTTCCGGCGCTGCGTTCCGGCAGCGCTTCTGCAGTCGGTCACACGTTCGGTACTCGATGAAGACCTTCCTCTCCCTTGTTCCAGCAGGCAGCGGAGGTTGTAGCACTCTCCTCGCGATTCCGGCAGCACGACGGCGTAGTACCGGTGTTGGAGATATGCCCTAGAGGCAATAATAAATGTAGTTATTATTATATCTTTGTGTTTATGATAAATGTTTACATTCATGCTATAATAGTATTAACAAGGAAACATTGATACTTGTGTGATTTGTAAACTTAATTTGAAGTCCCTAGTATAGCCTCTATACTTGACTAGCTTGTTGGTTGATTAATGATTGTGGTTTCCCTATCATGAACATTGAGATGTTATCAACAACAAGATCATATCGTTAGGAGAATGATATGGTGGACATACTCCTATAGATAAGCGTAGCATAAAGATCAAGTCATTTTAATAGTTCAATTGCTATATGCTTTCTGATACATAGTAACCTAATTCCGTCGACCATGAGATCATGCCTATCACCATTACCAGATGGATTCTTTGATGACATCAAACACCACACCGTAACTGGGTGGCTATAAAGGTGGCATTGAGTATTCAGAAAGTATTGGTTGAGACACATGGATCAAGAGTGGGATTTGTCCATCCATATGACGGATAGATATTCTCTGGGCCCTCTCGGTGAAATGTCATCCGATTAGCTTGCAAGCATGTGACTGGCTCACAAGGGATCACATATCACGGGAACGAGAAAAGAGTACTTATCGGTAACGAGGTTGAACTAGGTATGCAGAGATACCGACGATCATAACCTCGGATAAGTAACATATCGTGAGACAAAGGGAAATTGGTATCGTATGTAAGTGGTTCATTCGATCGCAAAGTAATCGTAGAAATATGTGGGAGCCATATGAATTTCCAGATTCCTCTATTGGTTATTGTTCGGAGAAGTGTCTCGATCATGTCCGCATAATTCACGAACCGTAGGGAGACACACTTAAGGATTCGACGTTGTTTGAGTAGTTATGGTATTATGAGAAGGAGACCGAATGTTGTTCGGAGTCTCGGATGGGATCCGGGATATCACGAGGTGATCCGGAATGGTCCGGAGAATAAGATTCATATAAGGAAAGTCCCGTTTCGGAGTTCGGAAATGATTCCGGTGTTTTCATCGAGAATGTTCTAGAAGGTTCTGGAATGTCCGGCACTCCGGGGGGGAAGGGGTACATGAATGTGTCATTACATATTGGAATGATTGCATCATGTACTAAGTGTTCTCGCTGTTCCAAATAAAGGATTAAATTGAATCCTAAAACTGAAAAGTCAAATGGCCAGTTTGAAAGTCAAACGGCTAAAACAGGAAACTGTGGGAAACAAGCAAGAGGAGGTTGAAACCAACTTGGAGAGGACTCCCTCCTCTCCAAGCCGGCGCGCCAACCAAGGCCGACTTGGGGACGGACTCCCCTCCCCTTGGCCGCACCTCCCACATATAAGAGGAGGGGCAGGGCCTCCTCCTCTAGACACACAAGTTCCTATCCTCTAATCTCCGGTTTAGAGCCGTTTTGGTTTAGAGCTTCTAATTGCCCTAGCCTTCGGTTTAGAGCCTTCTAATTGGTGTGTCTAAACCCTAGACCACTAATAGTTCTCTCTCATACTCCACCATACTCGCTCCGGCTTAAGGCGAAGCCCTGCGGGATCTCCCCTCTACTTTCGGTACCACGCCGTTGTGTTGCCGGAATCGCGAGGAGAGTGCTACAACCTCCGCTGCCTGCTGGAACAAGGGAGAGGAAGGTCTTCGTCGAGTACCGAACGTGTGACCGACTGCGGGAGCACTGCCGGAACGCAGCGCCGGAAGGATCGTCTACGCGATCTTGAGATCGGGAAGAGTACGACTACATCACCCACGAGAATCCGCTCTCGTTAAACACTTTGGAATCTTCGAGGGTAAGTTATTCCATCGACTCGTTGCTACAATCTAGTAGATAGATCTTGGCTTGTTTGTTTGTATGCGATAGAAATTTTTTGTTTTCCATGCTACAAAACCCTACAGTGGTATCAGAGCCGTGTCTATATGTAGATCTGTTGCACGAGTAGAACACAATGGTCATTGTGGGCGTTAATGCTTTTATTGTCGATTGCTTCTTGTGTACTTTGCATCTTGCGGTATGTTGGGATGAAGCGGCCCGGGCTAACCTTACATGACATCGTTCATGAGACTTGCTCCACGCTTGACATGCAACTTGTATTGCATAAGTGGCTTTGCGGGTGCCTGTTTCTCCTAGCATAGTTAAGATCCAATTTACAACGGGTGATTAACAATACTAGTATCTATGTTGTGGTTCATGTTCGTAAGTTAGAACGACACTTATTGAAAGCCCCAAACCACGTAAAACATGCAAAGAAAGTAGAGGCGTCTAACTTTGTTTTGCAGGGGTGTGCAGTGATGTGATATGGCCATGATTGTGATTATATTTGATGTATGCAATGTTCCTTATTGGAAGTTGGCAACCGGCAGGAGCCATATGGTTGTCTTTAATTTATGTTAAGACCCGCGTGTCTATTCAAAGTAGTTGTAATAGTTGAAGCCGGTGGATGACAACCATGGAGAAGCATCATTGACCTTGATGCTATGCCGGTGATGATGGAGATCATGTTCGTGGTTAAAGATAGAGATCGGAAGCACGAAGAAGAAAGGCCATATCATATCACATATATATTGAATTGCATGTGATGTTAATCCTTTATGCATCTTGTATTGCTTAGTAGACGACGGTAGCATTATAAGATGATCCCTCATGCACATGAATTTCAAGTCATAAAGTGTTCACCCTTAGTTAGCACCGTTGCTAAAGCTTGTTGTTTCGAAGAACCACGTGATGATCGGGTGTGTTAGATTCTGCAAGTGTATACAACGTGAGCAAGCCAGATTTGCTCATGCGGAAACTAAGGTTTGATCTTGACGAGCCTAGCATGTACAGACATGGTATCGGAACACGGATCACCGAAAGGTAAAGCATGAATCATATGGTAGATATGATGAACATGACGATTGTTCGCCATTGAAACTATATCAACTCTCGTGATGATCGGTGTTGATATGGTGGATTTGGTTCGTGTGATCACTAAAACAATGTGAGGGATGTTGTTTTGAGTGGGAGTTCACCTAGTTTAATTACATTAATTAATTTGAACTCAATTTGTCATAAACTTAGTCTAAACTATTGCAAATATGTTGTAGATCAATGGCAGCCCCTACCATCAATTTTAATGCGTTCCTAGAGAAAGAAAAGTTGAAAAACAATGGAAGCAACTTCGCGGATTGGTTCCGCAATTTGAGGATTGTCCTCACAGCTGGTAATTTGACCTATGTGCTGGATGCACCGCTGGGTGACCCACCTGCAGATGATGCTCCCGATGAAGTAAAGAATGTTTACCTCGCTCGGAAGAATCAGTACTCCATAGTTCAGTGTGCTATCTTGTATGGTTTGTAATCGGAGCTTCAGAAAAGGTTTGAGGATTCAGACCCATATGATATTGTCGAGGATCTCAAATTGATTTTTGAGACTCATGCGGCAATTGAAAGCTATGAGGCTTCTGAAAAGTTCTTTAACTGCAAGATGGAAGAGGGCAGCTCCGTCAGTGAGCATGTGCTTAAGTGAAGGGAATATGCCCTGAGAGGCAATAATAAAGTGTTTATTATGTGTATTCCAAGTATATGATAGATGTTTATTTTGCATGCTATAATTGTATTAATACGGAAACGTTAATACATGTGTGTTTAATAAACAAACAGAAAGTTCCTAGTTATGCCTCTCTCATAAACTAGCTCGTTGATTAACAAGATGATCAAGGTTTCCTGATCATGGACATTGGATGTTGTTAATAACGGGATCACAACATTAGTGTAATGATGTGATGAACACTCATCCGAAGTATAGCATTACGATCAAAGTCATTGAGTTTATATTGCTATAACAACTTACGAAGTGATCCTAATCCTTAGACCATGAGATCATGTCAATCACTAACACCGGAAGAGTTTCTTGATAACATCAAACGTCACACCGTAACAGGGTGATTATAAAGATGGATTCAGAACTAATAAAGTGTTATGTTGAGGCTCATGGATCAAGAGTGGAATTTGTTCATCCCGATGACAGATAGATATACTCTGGGCCCTCTCGGTGATATCACATTGATTAGCTTGCAAGCAAGTGATTTGATCACTAGAATGTTATATCACAGGAACGAGAAAAGAGTGCATGTCGGTAACGAGATCAAACTAGGTATGGAGATACCAATGATCGAATCTCGGACATGTAATATATCGTGAAACAAAGGGATTAAGATACTAGCGTAAAAGGTTCCGACGATCACAAGAAAGTCATCGTTGAATGTGTGGGATTCAGTATGGGTCTCCAGATCCCGCTTCTGATTATTGATCTGAGAGGGGTCTCGATCATGTCCGCATTATTCACGAACCGTAGGGTGACACACTTAAGAGACACCGACATCCAATTGGAGCAAATGTTTCATGCCGAAAGAATGAACAAGCGCAGGAATTTATTTCACTAGATACCGAAACAGGTTTTCGGGTGAAATTGCATAAAGTGGTTATGCATGTGAAATAGAATTCTAGCAAGGGGTTATTTGTGAATGTTTGTCATTAAAGTAATTGACAAAATTCTGAATAAAATAAAAGAGTTTTATTTAATGAGAGTTTGCATTAAATTTGGTGGAAATTTAATGGGATTTTTGAGTGGACTTTTGAGTGGAGGGAATTTAGAGGAGTTTTGTGAGTGGAGTGTCCACCCACATGAAGAGGGGAGGGCAAGGGGGCAGCCCCCATGCGCCGGCCACCCCCTTGGGGTTCCTCCCCCTCCTCCTATAAAAGGAGCCCCTCCTCCTCACTTGTCTCTCACACCTCCTCGTGAAGGATCTCTCTCCCCCTCTAGAATTTATTCCCCATGGTCTCGGACTAGCGAGATACATGTTCCCGGTGGCTATTCGGAAAGAAAGAGTTGTGCTTCCACTGCATCGCTAGAGCGAGGAGGCGGAGGTTTCTCGGTGCCTTGAACGTGTGTGCGAGCACGGATGCGCTGCTGATTTGCGGCGCTAGGACTTCCTCTCGATCTTGAGATCGGCAAGAGATCGTCTACATCAACCACGAGTTGAACTCGTTAAGCTTTGTCGGTCTTCAAAGGTATGTTCTCTACGGATATACATCCGCCCGTTGTTTGTATCTAGTATATATAGATCTTGGTATATAGTTCACATCGTAGGAAAATTTTTGTTTTCTATGCTGCGAACCCTACAGTGGTATCAGAGCCGGATCTATGCGTAGATACTTTACACGGGTAGTACACATATGAGTATGTGGGCGATGATGATCATGTTGTTGCTCCTTTGTTGTGATTTTGGATATTGGTGGCATAGTGGGATGAAGCGGCCCGGACAAACTTTACATGTCCTCGCACATGAGACCTGTTCCACGCTTGACATGCAACTAGTTTGCATAAGTGGCTAGCGGGTGTCTGTCTCTCCTACTATAGTCAATATCTATTTTGCAAGCGAGTTTTCAACAATTTGATTATCCTCGTTGTGGTTCATGTTCGTAGGTAAGAACGGTTCTATCTCGAAAGCCCTAAGCCACGTAAAACTTGCAATGGATAAATTAGAGGCGTCTAGTTTAGATTGTTGCTGGGCTAGTGTTATGATATGGTAGTGTTGTAAGTAGAAGTATGAGATGATACTCTTACAACACACATAGCGTGTAAAATCCATAGACCTTGGATTTACACATATAGGTATGATAGTGATCATACCACGATGCACATGATAGAGATCATCTGCGGGAACCATATAATTTCACTAATAAACATATGATGTTTGATTACATCTTATATTGCTTGTTTAGCGCATTGTTAAGCATAATAAGATGATCCCTCATTTAAATATCAAGATAAGAATGTGTTCTTCCTTTAGTATGCACCGATTATGTTTTCGTCGCTCCAAGACATCACGTGATGATCGGGTGTTCTTGGATCCACGACCATATTACGGGTGTAAAACAGTTACACACGCAAATACTAAGGTTCTAACTTGGCGAGCCTAGCATGTACAGACATGGCCTCGGAACACAGACCGAAAGGTTAAGCATGAGTCATATAGTTGATATGATGTCCATTTGATGCTCGCCTTTGAAGCTATACCGACTCACGTGATGATCGGACTTGGTGTAGTGGATTTGGTTCATGTAATCACCAAAAGGACACGAGGGATGTCGCTTTTGAGTGGGAGTTCATTCGTAATATAGATTAGTTGAACTCGATCTATCATACACTTAGTCTAAACTTTACAAATTCTGTTGTAGATGGCACCACCTGCTTTTAATTTCAATGCGTTCATGGAGAAAGAGAAACTAGCAACGAACGGTAGCAACTTTACTGAATGGGCCATGAATTTGAGGATTCTCCTCTCTGCTGCACAAAAGCAATATGTGCTAGAAGCGCCGTTAGGCCCCCCACCTTTTGATGATGCCCCTGACGAGGAGAAGAATGTCTATCAGACTCGTCAGGAGGACCACAACTTAGTTCATTGCGGCATATTGTATGGGCTAGAGCCGGAACTTCGAAAGCGTTTCGAAAACGGCAATGCATTTGATACAATGGGTGAGTTGAAAATGATTTTCGACACACATGCTGCTGTAGAGAGCTACAATGCTTCAGAAAAGTTCTTTAGCTACATGATGGAAGAGCACAGCTCCGTTAGTGAGCATGTACTCAAGATGTCGGGTTACGCCGATAAGCTTGTGTCCTTGGGAATATCGATTCCCATTGACTTAGGCATCCATCGTGTTCTGCAGTCTCTGCCACCTAGCTATAAGAGCTTCGTGATGAACTATAATATGCAAGGCATGAAGAAGTCTCTCCCCGAGCTTCTGTCAATGCTTAAAACTGCAGAAGTGGAGATCAAAAAGGAACATCAAGTGTTGATGATCAATAGGAACACTGGTTTCAAGAAAGACAAGAAGGGAAAACGGAAGGGAAGTAAGGGCGGCAAGCCTGTTGCCGCGCCTGAAAAGAAACCCCGAGTTGGACCTAAGTCTGATACCGAGTGCTACTATTGTAAGGGGACTGGCCACTGGAAGCGCAACTGCCCCAAGTATTTGGCAGACAAGAAGGCCGGCAAGGCAAACAAAGGTATATATGATATACATGTTATTGATGTGTACTTGACTAGTGCTCGCAGTAGCACCTGGGTATTTGATACCGGTTCAGTTGCTAATATTTGTAACTCGAATCAGGGGCTGCGGAACAAGCGACCGCTAGCAAGGGGTGAGGTCAAGATGCATGTCGGCAATGGATCAAACGTTGATGTAATCGCCATCGGAACGCTGCCTCTCCACTTACCGTCGGGATTAGTCATAAACTTGAATAAATGTTATCTGGTGCCTGCACTGAGCATGAACATTGTATCTGGATCATGTTTGATGCAAAGTGGTTATTCATTTAAATCTGAGAACAATGGTTGTTCCATTTATATGAATGAAATCTTTTATGGTCATGCACCAATGATGAATGGTTTATTTCTGTTAGATCTCAATGATAATGTTACACATATTCATAATGTTGATGCTAAAAGGATTAAACTTAATGATGATATATCCGCATATATGTGGCACTGCCGTCTAGGTCATATTGGCATTAAACGCATGAAGAAGCTCCATTCGGATGGACTTTTGGAATCACTTGATTATGAATCATTTGATACATGTGAGCCATGCCTTATGGGCAAGATGACTAGAACGCCGTTTTCCGGTTCAATGGAACGGGCGACAGATTTATTGGAAATCATACATTCTGATGTATGTGGTCCAATGAGTGTGTCGGCGCGAGGTGGATATCGTTATTTTGTTACTTTCACAGATGATTTGAGTACATACGGTTATATCTACTTGATGAAACACAAGTCTGAAACCTTTGAAAAGTTCAAGGAATTTTAGAATGAAGTGGAAAATCATCGTAATAGAAAGATCAAATTTCTACGGTCCGACCGTGGAGGTGAGTATCTAAGTTACGAGTTTAGCACTCACATGAAAGAGTGTGGAATTGTTTCACAACTCACACCTGCCGGAACACCACAGCGAAATGGTGTGTCGGAACGTCGTAATCGTACTTTATTAGATATGGTTCGATCTATGATGTCTCTGACAGACTTGCCGTTGTCATTTTGGGGTTATGCACTAGAAACTGCTGCATTCACTTGAAATCGGGCACCATCTAAATCCGTTGAAAAGACACCGTATGAATTGTGGTTTGGAAACAAACCTAAGCTGTCATTTCTTAAAGTTTGGGGTTGCGATGTTTATGTGAAGAAACTTCAACTGGATAAACTCGAACCCAAAGCGGAAAAATGCGTCTTCATAGGATACCCTAAAGAAACTATTGGGTGTTCCTTCTATCACAGATCCGAGGGCAAGGTTTTTGTTGCCAAGAATGGATCCTTTCTAGAGAAAGAGTTTCTCGCGAAAGGTGTGAATAGTCGGAAGGTAGAACTCGAAGAGGTTGTGGAACCTTCTCTTCAAAGTATGGCGAGTAGCGCAGCGCCGGAAGTTGTTCCGGAGTTGGCTGCACCTGTTGAAGAGGGAACTAATGATAATGATCATGAAACTCCGAAAGATAGTACTACCGAACCTCGCAGGTCAAACAGGACGCGTGCAGCTCCCGAGCTGTACGGAAATCCTGTCATAAATTTCATGGTTGATGAAAATAATGACCCTGCGATGTATGAAGAAGCGATGATGAGCCCGGATTCCAACAAATGGTTAGAAGCCATGAAATCCGAGATGGAATCCATGTATGAAAATCAAGTTTGGAACTTGGTGGAATTACCTCACGACCGAAAGGCCGTGGAGAACAAATGGATTTTCAAAAAGGAAAACTGATGCTGATGGTAATGTGACCATCTATAAAGCTCGACTTGTCGCAAAGGGGTTTCGACAAATTCAAGGAGTTGACTACGATGAGACTTTCTCTCCCGTAGCGATGCTAAAGTCAGTTAGGATTATGTTAGCAATTGCTGCATATTTCGATTATGAAATATGGCAGATGGATGTCAAAACCGCGTTTCTCAATGGTAATATTGAAGAAGAGTTGTATATGATACAACCAAAGGGTTTTGTCGATCCTAAGGATGCTAACAAGGTGTGCAAGCTTCAGCGATCCATCTATGGATTGAAGCAAGCATCGCGAAGTTGGAATCTCCGCTATGATGAGGTGATCAAAGAGTTTGGATTTGTCCAAACTTATGGAGGAGCTTGTATTTACAAGAAAGTGAGTGGGAGCAATGTGGCATTTCTGATATTATATGTGGATGACATATTATTGATCGGAAATGATATAGAACTTTTAAACAGTGTTAAAAGTTATCTAAACAGCAAATTTTCAATGAAGGACCTAGGTGAAGCGTCATACATATTAGGCATAAAGATCTATAGAGATAGATCTAGGCGCCTAATAGGGCTATCGCAAAGTACATACCTTGATAAGATTTTAAAGAAGTTTAAAATGGACGGAAGTAAGAAGGGGTTCTTACCTATGTTGCAAGGCAAGACATTGAGTAAGACTCAAAGTCCGGCTTCGGCGGAAGAAAGAGAGATAATGGACAAAGTCCCCTATGCTTCAGCCATAGGCTCTATAATGTACGCCATGCTATGTACAAGACCGGATGTGGCACACGCTATTAGTTTGACTAGTAGGTACCAAATCGGATCCAGGTTCGGAACACTGGATAGTGGTCAAGAATATCCTTAAGTACTTACGAAGAACTAAGGATATGTTTCTTGTATACGGAGGTGAAGAAGAGCTCGTCGCTAAGTGTTATGTCGATGCTAGCTTTGACACCGATCCGGATGACTCTAAGTCTCAATCCGGATACGTATTTCTCATGAATGGCAGAGCGGTTAGTTGGAGGAGTTCCAAACAACCTGTGGTAGCGGGATCAACAACGGAGGCCGAATATGTTGCTGCTTCAGAAGCAGCTCAGGAAGCAGTTTGGATGAAGGAGTTCATATCCGAACTAGGAGTTGTGGCAAACGCGTTGGACCCAATGGTGATCTATTGTGACTACAATGGTGCCATTGCCAATGCCAAAGAGCCAAGGTCTCACAAGCATTCCAAGCATATTAAGCGCCGGTTTCACTCCATCCGCGAGCATGTCAAGGATGGAGATATAAAGATTTGTAAAGTACATACGGATCTCAATGTAGCAGATCCGTTGACTAAAACTCTCCCTAGAGCAAAACATGATCAACACCAGAACTCAATGGGTGTTAGATTTATCACTATGTAACTAGATTATTGTCTCTAGTGCAAGTGGGAGACTGAAGGGAATATGCCCTGAGAGGCAATAATAAAGTGTTTATTATGTGTATTCCAAGTATATGATAGATGTTTATTTTGCATGCTATAATTGTATTAATACGGAAACGTTAATACATGTGTGTTTAATAAACAAACAGAAAGTTCCTAGTTATGCCTCTCTCATAAACTAGCTCGTTGATTAACAAGATGATCAAGGTTTCCTGATCATGGACATTGGATGTTGTTAATAACGGGATCACAACATTAGTGTAATGATGTGATGAACACTCATCCGAAGTATAGCATTACGATCAAAGTCATTGAGTTTATATTGCTATAACAACTTACGAAGTGATCCTAATCCTTAGACCATGAGATCATGTCAATCACTAACACCGGAAGAGTTTCTTGATAACATCAAACGTCACACCGTAACAGGGTGATTATAAAGATGGATTCAGAACTAATAAAGTGTTATGTTGAGGCTCATGGATCAAGAGTGGAATTTTTTCATCCCGATGACGGATAGATATACTCTGGGCCCTCTCGGTGATATCACATTGATTAGCTTGCAAGCAAGTGATTTGATCACTAGAATGTTATATCACAGGAACGAGAAAAGAGTGCATGTCGGTAACGAGATCAAACTAGGTATGGAGATACCAATGATCGAATCTCGGACATGTAATATATCGTGAAACAAAGGGATTAAGATACTAGCGTAAAAGGTTCCGACGATCACAAGAAAGTCATCGTTGAATGTGTGGGAGTCAGTATGGGTCTCCAGATCCCGCTTCTGATTATTGATCTGAGAGGGGTCTCGATCATGTCCGCATTATTCACGAACCGTAGGGTGACACACTTAAGATACACCGACATCCAATTGGAGCAAATGTTTCATGCCGAAAGAATGAACAAGCGCAGGAATTTATTTCACTAGATACCGAAACAGGTTTTCGGGTGAAATTGCATAAAGTGGTTATGCATGTGAAATAGAATTCTAGCAAGGGGTTATTTGTGAATGTTTGTCATTAAAGTAATTGACAAAATTCTGAATAAAATAAAAGAGTTTTATTTAATGAGAGTTTGCATTAAATTTGGTGGAAATTTAATGGGATTTTTGAGTGGACTTTTGAGTGGAGGGAATTTAGAGGAGTTTTGTGAGTGGAGTGTCCACCCACATGAAGAGGGGAGGGCAAGGGGGCAGCCCCCATGCGCCGGCCACCCCCTTGGGGTTCCCCCCCTCCTCCTATAAAAGGAGCCCCTCCTCCTCACTTGTCTCTCACACCTCCTCGTGAAGGATCTCTCTCCCCCTCTAGAATTTATTCCCCATGGTCTCGGACTAGCGAGATACATGTTCCCGGTGGCTATTCGGCAAGAAAGAGTTGTGCTTCCGCTGCATCGCTCGAGCGAGGAGGCGGAGGTTGCTCGGTGCCTCGAACGTGTGTGCGAGCACGGATGCGCTGCTGATTTGCGGCGCTAGGACTTCCTCTCGATCTTGAGATCGGCAAGAGATCGTCTACATCAACCACGAGTTGAACTCGTTAAGCTTTGTCGGTCTTCAAAGGTATGTTCTCTACGGATATACATCCGCCCGTTGTTTGTATCTAGTATATATAGATCTTGGTATATAGTTCACATCGTAGGAAATTTTTTGTTTTCTATGCTGCGAACCCTACATTAAGATGTCTGGGCACGCAAACAAACTTCAAAGCTTGGGTATAGTGATTCCTAATGCTTTGGGGATTTATCGTGTCCTCCAATCACTACCACCAAGTTACAAGAACTTTGTGATGAACTACAACATGCAGAACATGAACAAGACGTTACTAGAACTCTTTGCCATGTTGAAATCTGCAGAAGTGGAGATCAAGAAAGAGCACCAAGTGTTGTTGGTCAATAAGACCACCAAATTCAAGAAAGGCAAGTCTAAGCAAAAGGGAAACTTCAAGAAGGGTGGTAAGAAAGTTACCACGCCGGCGAAGAAGACCAAGGCTGGACCTAAGCCTGATACTGAGTGCTTTTACTGCAAGGGAGAAGGTCACTGGAAGCGGAATTGCCCAAAGTACTTGGCGGATCTGAAGAACGGCAACATCAAGAAGAAAGGTATATCTGATATACATGTTATTGATGTGTATCTCACTAGTACTCGTAGTAGTGCCTGGGTATTTGATACTGGTTCGGTTGCTCATATTTGTAACTCGAAACAGGTGCTGCAGAATAAACGGAAGCTAGCGAAGAACGAGGTGACGATGCGCGTGGGAAACGGATCAAAGGTTGATGTGATCGCGGTCGGCACGCTACCCCTTCATCTACCATCGGGATTAGTTTTATACTTAAATAATTGTTATTTGGTGCCTGCGTTGAGCATGAACATTATATCGGGATCTTGTTTATTGCGAGACGGTTACTTGTTTAAGTCAGAGAATAATGGTTGTTCAATTTATATGAGTAATATGTTTTATGCACATGCACCTTTGATAGATGGTCTATTCTTATTGAATCTCGATAGTGGAAATACACATATCAACAACATTGAGGCTAAACGTTTGAAATCAAGCGATAATTCGACCTATATGTGGCACTGTCGTCTTGGTCACATTGGAGTGAAGCGTATGAAGAAACTCCATTCCGATGGACTTCTTGAATCACTTGATTTTGAATCACTTGAAAGATGCAAAGCATGTCTGATGGGAAAAATGACCAAGACTCCATTTTCTGGTATGATGGAGCGAGCTACAGACTTATTGGAAATCATACATACCGATGTGTGTGGTCCAATGAGTGTAGCATCGCGCGGTGGTTATTGTTATGTTCTTACCTTCACGGATGACTTGAGTAGATATGGGTATATCTATTTCATGAAACATAAGTCCGAAACTTTCGAGAAGTTTAAGGAGTTTCAAAGTGAGGTAGAGAATCAACGTAACAAGAAGATTAAATTTCTACGTTCTGATCGTGGAGGTGAATATCTAAGTTACGAGTTTGGCGAGCATTTGAAGAAATGCGGAATACTTTCACAATTGACACCGCCGGGAACACCACAGCGTAATGGTGTGTCCGAACGTCGTAATCGAACTCTCTTAGATATGGTTCGTTCTATGATGTCACTTACAGATTTACCGCTATCATTTTGGGGTTATGCATTAGAAACAGCTGCATTCACTTTAAATAGGGCATCATCTAAATCCGTTGAAACGACACCGTATGAATTATGGTTTGGGAAGAAACCTAAATTGTCGTTCCTTAAAGTTTGGGGATGCGAAGCCTATGTAAAGAAGTTACAGCTGGACAAGCTTGAACCCAAAGCGAAAAAATGCGTCTTCATAGGATACCCGAAGGAAACTATTGGGTATACCTTCTATCATAGATCCGAAGGCAAAATCTTCGTTGCCAAGAATGGATCCTTTCTAGAGAAAGAATTTCTCTCGAAAGAAGTGACTGGAAGGAAAGTAGAACTCAACGAGGTTGTTGAACCTTCTCTCGAAATTGCGAGTAGCGCAGCACCGGAAGAGATTCCTGTGGTTCCTGCACCAATAAGAGAGGAAGCTAATGATGGTGATCATGAAACTTTGGCTAAAGTTACTACAGAGCCTCGAAGGTCAACAAGAACTCGTACCACTCCAGATTGGTATGATCCCGTTATGAGTGTCATGTTGGTGGATAACACCGATGACCCCGAGACATATGAGGAAGCAATGATGAGCCCAGATTCCAATAAATGGCAAGAAGCCATGAAATCCGAGATTGGATCCATGTACGAAAACCAAGTATGGACTTTGGTGGACTTACCGGATGGCCAGAAGGCTGTCGAGAACAAATGGATCTTCAAGAAGAAAACAGATGCTGATGGTAATGTTACTGTCTATAAAGCTCGACTTGTCGCAAAAGGGTTTCGACAAATTCAAGGAGTTGACTACGATGAGACTTTCTCACCGGTAGCGAAGCTAAAGTCTATGAGGATTATGTTAGCAATCGCTGCATATTATGATTATGAGATATGGCAGATGGATGTCAAAACAGCATTCCTCAATGGAGATATTGATGAAGAGTTGTATATGATGCAACCCAAAGGTTTTGTCGATCCTAAAGATGCTAACAAGGTATGCAAACTTCAACGGTCCATCTATGGATTGAAGCAAGCATCCCGAAGTTGGAATCAACGTTTTGATAAGGTGATCAAAAGTTTTGGTTTTATACAAACTTATGGAGAAGCTTGTATTTACAAGAAAGTGAGTGGGAGCTCTGTAGCATTCTTAATACTATATGTGGATGACATATTGTTGATTGGGAATGATGTAGACCTTCTTAATAGTGTCAAAGAATATTTGAATAATAGTTTTTCAATGAAGGATCTTGGCGAAGCAGCTTACATTTTAGGCATAAAGATTTATAGAGATAGATCGAAACGCCAAATATCATTGTCACAGAGTACATATTTGGACAAAGTTCTAAAGAGGTTTGGAATGGAAGATAGCAAGAAAGGGTTCTTGCCCATGTTGCCCAATACGACCTTGAGTAAAACTCAAAGTCCGACATCGGCAGAAGATAGAGAAAGGATGAGTAAGACTCCCTATGCCTCAGCCATAGGATCTCTAATGTATGCCATGCTATGTACTAGACCCGACATTGCATATGCTGTTAGTTTAACTAGCAGATATCAAAGTGATCCAGGAGTGGATCATTGGACAGCGGTCAAAAACATCCTTAAGTACTTGAGAAGAACTAAGGATATGGTTCTTTCTTATGGAGGTGATGAACAGCTCGTTGTTAACGGTTACACCGATGCTAGTTGGAACACCGATCCGGATGATTCTAAATCACAATCTGGATACGTATTTATTTTGAATGGTGCAGCAGTTAGCTGGAGGAGTGCAAAGCAAAGCGTTGTGGCGAGATCTTCAACTGAATCGGAATACATGGCTGCTTCGGAGGCTTCACAAGAAGCGATATGGATGAAAGAGTTCATTACAGAGCTGGGTGTGGTTCCTAGTGCGCTGGACCCAATGTCTATCTACTATGATAACATGGGCGCCATAGCCAATGCGCAAGAACCAAGGTCACACAAGAAGCTGAAGCACATCAAGCTACGTTTTCACGCTATTCGAGAACATATCCAGGATGGGGATATAAAGATTTGCAAAGTACACACAGATCTGAATGTGGTGGATCCGTTGACTAAACCTCTCCCGAGGGCAAAACATGACCAACACCAAACTGCCATGGGTGTTCGGTATATTACCATGTAATCTAGATTAGATGACTCTAGTGCAAGTGGGAGACTGTTGGAGATATGCCCTAGAGGCAATAATAAATGTAGTTATTATTATATCTTTGTGTTTATGATAAATGTTTACAGTATTAACAAGGAAACATTGATACTTGTGTGATTTGTAAACTTAATTTGAAGTCCCTAGTATAGCCTCTATACTTCACTAGCTTGTTGGTTGATTAATGATTGTGGTTTCCCTATCATGAACATTGAGATGTTATCAACAACAAGATCATATCGTTAGGAGAATGATATGGTGGACATACTCCTATAGATAAGCGTAGCATAAAGATCAAGTCATTTTAATAGTTCAATTGCTATATGCTTTCTGATACATAGTAACCTAATTCCTTCGACCATGAGATCATGGCTATCACCATTACCGGATGGATGCTTTGATGACATCAAACACCACACCGTAACTGGGTGGCTATAAAGGTGGCATTGAGTATTCAGAAAGTATTGGTTGAGACACATGGATCAAGAGTGGGATTTGTCCATCCATATGACGGATAGATATTCTCTGGGCCCTCTCGGTGAAATGTCATCCAATTAGCTTGCAAGCATGTGACTGGCTCACAAGGGATCACATATCACGGGAACGAGAAAAGAGTACTTATCGGTAATGAGGTTGAACTAGGTATGCAGAGATACCGACGATCATAACCTCGGATAAGTAACATATCGTGAGACAAAGGGAAATTGGTATCGTATGTAAGTGGTTCATTCGATCGCAAAGTAATCGTAGAAATATGTGGGAGCCATATGAATTTCCAGATTCCTCTATTGGTTATTGTTCGGAGAAGTGTCTCGATCATGTCCGCATAATTCACGAACCGTAGGGAGACACACTTAAGGATTCGACGTTGTTTGAGTAGTTATGGTATTATGAGAAGGAGACCGAATGTTGTTTGGAGTCTCGGATGGGATCCGGGATATCACGAGGTGATCCAGAATGGTCCGGAGAATAAGATTCATATAAGGAAAGTCCCGTTTCGGAGTTCGGAAATGATTCCGGTGTTTTCATCGGGAATGTTCTAGAAGGTTCTGGAATGTCCGGCACTCCGGGGGGGAAGGGGTACATGAATGTGTCATTACATATTGGAATGATTGCATCATGTACTAAGTGTTCTCGCTGTTCCAAATAAAGGATTAAATTGAATCCTAAAACTGAAAAGTCAAATGGCCAGTTTGAAAGTCAAACGGCTAAAACAGGAAACTGTGGGAAACAAGCAAGAGGAGGTTGAAACCAACTTGGAGAGGAGTCCCTCCTCTCCAAGCCGGCGCGCCAACCAAGGCCGACTTGGGGACGGACTCCCCTCCCCTTGGCCGCACCTCCCACCTATAAGAGGAGGGGCAGGGCCTCCTCCTCTAGACACACAAGTTCCTATCCTCTAATCTCCGGTTTAGAGCCGTTTTGGTTTAGAGCTTCTAATTGCCCTTGCCTTAGGTTTAGAGCCTTCTAATTGGTGTGTCTAAACCCTAGACCACTAATAGTTCTCTCTCATACTCCACCATACTCGCTCCGGCTTAAGGCGAAGCCCTGCGGGATCTCCCCTCTACTTTCGGTACCACGCCGTTGTGCTGCCGGAATCGCGAGGAGAGTGCTACAACCTCCGCTGCCTGCTGGAACAAGGGAGAGGAAGGTCTTCGTCGAGTACCGAACGTGTGACCGACTGCGGGAGCACTGCCGGAACGCAGCACCGGAAGGATCGTCTACGCGATCTTGAGATCGGGAAGAGTACGACTACATCACCCACGAGAATCCGCTCTCGTTAAACACTTTGGAATCTTCGAGGGTAAGTTATTCCATCGACTCGTTGCTACAATATAGTAGATAGATCTTGGCTTGTTTGTTTGTATGCGATAGAAATTTTTTGTTTTCCATGCTACGAAACCCTACAACCGGAAGTAGAGGACATATCTCGCAGGGCTTCGCCTTAAGCCAGAGCGAGTATGGTGGACTATGAGAGAGCCTCGGTGATCTAGGGTTTAGACGCACCAAGGAGAGGGAGCTAGGACGGCGGCTAGGGCAAGGGGATTGCCCCAACTCGGCGACTTGGCAAACCCTAGGAGGCGGCGGCGACAATGGTGGAGGCCGGCGGCTAGGGTTTAGGTTTAGAGGAGAGAGGTGTTGTGTACTTGGAGGGGCAGCCCTGCCCCTGCTTATATGGGTGGAGGGAGGCGCGCCAGGGGAGGGGAGTCCCTCCCCAACTCGGATCCCAAGTGGGCCGGCGGTGGAGGGGAGGAACTCCTCCCCAAGTAGGTTTCCTACTTCCCCTCCACCTTCCAAAATAGCCGTTTGACTTTTCAAATTGGCGTTTGACTTTTTCAAACTAGGATTTGATTAAACCCTTTATTTTGTTCAGCGATGACACCTAGTACATGATGCAATCATTACAACTTGGTATGACACATTCATGTACCCTTCCCCTCCGGAGTGCCGGACATTCCGGAACCTTCGAGAACATTCCCGATGAAAACACCAGAACCATTCTCCAACCCCGAAACATGACTTTCCTTATATGAATCTTATTCTCCGGACCATTCCGGATCTCCTCGTGATATCCCGGATCCCATCCGAGACTTCGAACAACATTCGGTCTCTTACTCATCATTCCATAACTACTCAACAACATCGAATCCTTAAGTGTGTCTCCCTACGGTTCGTGAATTATGCGGACATGATCGAGACACTTCTCCGATCAATAACCAATAGAGGAATCTGGAAATTCATATGGCTCCCACATATTTCTACGATTACTTTGTGATCGAATGAACCACTTACATACGATACCAATTTCCCTTTGTCTCATGATAGTTTACTTATCCGAGGTTATGATCGTCGGTATCTCTGCATACCTAGTTCAACCTCGTTACCGATAAGTACTCTTTTCTCGTTCCTGTGATATGTGATCCCTTGTGATCCAGTCACATGCTTGCAACTAATTGGATGACATTCCACCGAGAGGTCCCAGAGTATATCTATCCGTCATATGGATGGACAAATCCCACTCTTGATCCATGTGCCTCAACCCATACTTTCCAAACACTCAATGCCACCTTTATAGCCACCCAGTTACGGTGTGGTGTTTGATGTCATCAAAGCATCCTTCTGGTGATGGTGATTAACATGATCTCATGGTCGAAGGAATTAGGTTACCATGTATCAGAAAGCTTATATCAAATGAACTATATTAAATGACTTGATGTTTATGCTACGCTTAACTATAGGAGTATGTCCATCACATCATTCTCCTAATGATATGACCCTGTTGTTAATAACATCTCTATGTTCATGATCAGGAAACCATGATCATATATTAACCAACAAGCTAGTTTAACAAGAGGCTTTACTAGGGACTCTTTTATGTTTCCAAATCACACAAGTATTAATGTTTCCTGTTAATACAATTATAGCATGGTATGTAAACATTTATCATAAGTATGAAGATATGATAATAACCACTTTATTATTGCCTCTTGGGCATATCTCCAACACCTAAATGCTGCGATGTTACACTGGAACTACTCACACTTCATACCGGAGGTTGGCATGATGAAGAAGAAGGCCTCCGGGATGATCTCCCCTCCGGCAGGGTGCCGCGAAGAGCTTCAGATAATCTAGGGACGATGGTGGCGACGGCTACATACGGTTTCCTAGAATATTGATTGGGTACTTAGGGTTTAGGCATCGGGGGATTCTTATAGGCGAAGAGGGAGGCCGATGGGGTGCACGAGGCGGATGCATGATACGTCCAAAATGTATCTACTTTCCTGAACACTTTTGCTATTGTTTCTCCTCTAAACTTGTGCGATTTGTATACAACTAACATAGACTGACGCTGTTTTCAGCAGAATTACCTTGGTTTCTAATTTTTGTGTAGAAAAACAACTATCAGGAAAAATCCTGGAAAAATGCCAAAAATCCTATTTCACCAGAAGACTCACAAAGCGAGAATACGAGACGGAGTGGGGCCCTAGGGGGCCCACGCCCCCCAGCCGCGCGAGCCAGGCCTGGCCGTGCCTGGAGGGGGTGTGGCCGCCCCAGGCACCCCCTCGGCCTTCCTCTTCTCCTATAAGTTGCCTCTTGACCTAAAAACTCAGGAGGGTTCGACGTTTTTCTAGAAAGAGTTTCTCTGCGCCGCCACCACTAGAAACCGTGATTCAGAACCAGAAACTCCGTTCTGGCACCCTGCCGGGACGGGGAATTTGGAGAGGATCATCGCCATCATCATCACCAATGCCTCTCCATCAACCATCCATGTTTCCCCCATCCATGAGTGAGTAATCCCCCGTTGTAGGCTATGGGGATGGTAGGGATTGGATGAGTTCTATCATGTAATCGAATAAGATCTATTAGGGCATAGTGCCTAGTATCTCTATTAGTTCTATTTGACTTTGTTGTAACTTGTTGTGCTTAATACTTGTCACTAGGGCCCGAGTGCCATGATCTCAGATCTGAACTTATTATTGATTCATTATGATAGTATTTTTTGTGATCTTATCTGTAAGTTGTGTACAGATATCATTGTCCGGATCCAAAGGCCCCGAAGTGACAGAAATTAGGACAGCTGGAGGGGATGTCTGTGATGTGAGGATCACATGTGTTCATGGAGTGTTAATGCTTTGCTCCAGTGCTATATTAAAAGGAGCACCTTAATTTCCAGTAGTTCCCTTGAGGCCCCGCTGCAACGGGCTGGCAGGACAAAAGATGTTGTGCAAGTTCTCACTGCGAGCACACATGACTATATATGGAGCACATGCCTATGATTGTTTAGTACTTGGATGCTTATCTTATTTATGTGCAATTACCCTAGATCTTGAAGTTACATGTTTAGACTTGTCCATGCAACACCCGTCCATCCATCCCTATGCCTACCGCACTCATATCATACTATTTGCTACTACTGTTATTATTGCTCCTGTTTTGCTACTGTTGTTACTTTGCTATTGCTACTACAAAACTGTCTCTATTGATAAACTTCTGTGAGAAAGAACTATTTCCAGGTGTAGCTGAATTGACAACTCAGGTGTTAAGTCTTATAAGTATTATTTGGCTCCCCTTGTGTCGAATCAATAAATTGGGTAATACTACCCTCAAAGACTGTTGCGATCCCCTATACTTGTGGGTCATCAAGACTATTTTCTTGCGCTGTTGCCGGGGAGCATAGCTTTATTTGTAAGTTCACTTGGATCTATTTTTGTTCACTGCTATTCCTTTCATCATGGGGAAGTATCGTGATGGAAAGTTTCCTATTTTACCATCCATTACAAGAAGAGGTACAGTCCTAAACACCTCTGCTGCTCTTGATTCACCGTCTTTTATAAGTAATCTTGTTACACCACCACCACATACACATGCTACACAGACTGCTACTACTGCTGAATCTGAAATTGCTTCTGATACTCATGATGTTACTTCTACTGTGCTTGATGCAAGTGGTTCATTAGGTCCTTTCCTAGATACTACTATTGCTAGAACTATTTTGGGAAACACTGAAACTCCTAGTGAAGACACTATTACACCTATTAGCTCACCTGAGTCTAAAGAGAGATATGATATTAATGATGGTTACACTGAAATGACTGATGAATTTATTGAGGAGTACCAAAACACACATGGTGCTAGTGCTATTAGGAGTCTCCTTGAGAGACGTACCATTATTCCTATCAATTTTCATACCCTGAAAATTGGCCAAAAATAAAGTTTCCCGAAAAATCCTAGAAAATTCATATTAAAATTTTCATCGAAAAAAGGGGCAGAGGGACACCTAGAGTGGCCCAGGGGACCCACCAGGCCAGCACACCCCCTGGTGGCATGGCCAGGCCCAGGGCACGCCTGGCCTGGGTGGGTCCACATGTGGCTCTCCAAGTTGCCTCCTCCCAGGCACTTCTTTCTCTCTCCCGAAAAACAACGGAAAACTTTCTCAAGCTCAAGTTCCTGCTGTTCTTGCTCCCGATTTTCGATCTCCTTTCTCATGTAACATCCCAAAAATATAAAACAAGGATCATCAAACTTAAATCACTAAAATTAGGGTTAACAAAAACTTTGATTAATTAAAATCATATGAATGCATGTGTGAATGAAATGATTTGATAAATGCATGAATGAACTTGTGTGATTAACCTAAATAGCAAGAAATGGTTTAAAGAGGAAAATAACATCATATAAAACATTTCCATGCAGAAACAAATCAAGAGAAAATCAAATACAAATCAAATAAAGCAAATGGTCATTTTTGCCAATCTTGCTCACCACGCCACTTTGAGTGTTTCTAGTCCAAGATTTTAAACAGAAACTTTTCCAAATCTTTGCACCCCTTGCTATACCAAGTAAAAGTGAATCAAAGCCCACTTTTCAAACTTGCAGAAACATTTGGCAACCTCATTCAAATCACAATTCAAAATTGAATCTTTATCATATGTGAAGATCACCCATTCTCAAAACCCATCCAAACCAGTGCCCCTTGACTAATCCAACTAACCAGACACTCCCTAGTATGTGCCTAGCAAACCCACCAAGTTTGAATCCAAAATTCAAATTCAAATTTCTTGCGGCCATTTCATCAAACACCTTGCAGATACAAATCAAACCAACATCAAACACTATAGTGTGCAGTAAAATTGGCCTAACTTGTTCCCTATCTAGCTCACACTACACCCTCAGTAGATCATCTAACTAGTTTTACCCTCTAGCTCACTGTAAACCAGACCATGCCATCAATGGAAAGCAGGCCGAGCCTCACCTTTCCACCCCATTGTCGACAGCAAGCTAGGAGCAGCACTGAGCCTAGACAGCATGTCTAGCAAGCACTCCACCGTCCACCGCCACTCCTTGTCCCAGCCCTGAGCACTGCTAGCCCCTGGACCACACGGCACGACAATGCCAAACCTCTATGCGTGCGAGCCAAGAGCGCGCCAGTGCGCCACCCTCGACCAGCACCCACAGACCGCGCGCCGCCTTTGCCGCGTGCGTGCGTGATCACCATCGTCCCAGCAACCCCGTAGACATGCCCGTTTGCTGCCGCGCGGACCACGCGTGATATGCGCCATTAAAATCGCCGTCGACAGCCTAGAGCATCGAACTATTCCAATCGATCAGCACCACCCCACGCCTCGCCACCACGCCGTTGAGCTTCGCCAGGGAGCAAAGAACTGCCCCCTACCATCGCCCATGCCAGTATTCCTCTGTGCCGTCGACCACGACGTGCTCAGCCCGTGCCCGTCGGTCCCCTTCAGCCACTATAAATAGAGGCCTCCACCGCTCGTTTTCTTCACACCAGTTCACTCCCCTCTCACTCAGAACCACCTCACCTCACTCCCGGAGCAAGGCGAGCAACGCATCGCTGGAATTTGGCCGGAGCCCGCCGCTGCTAGAGGAGAAGGGAGCCGTCGATTGGAGCCGCCCCAGGAGAAGCTGCCGGTACCAGGAGAACCGCCATCGTCGACTTCATCATTCGCCCCCGTCGCCAACCCTCGCTTGAGCCCTGGTGAGCCTCCCATGACCCCCATCTGCCGCTCTAGGGTTCTGTCTCGCCAGCGTTGCCCGACGTGGACGATGAAACAGAGCTTAGTTGCCCCATACCGCTTCGTCCCTCCCCGTCTCACTGACGCGTGGGGACAGCCACTAACCAGCTCGCGTACGCGCCTATGTATTGGGGCGGCCCAGTAAAATATCCTACGCGACCCAACAATTCAAATTAAGCTTTATTCATTTAATTTCAAACATAGTTCTCTACCTAGATTCAAAAATCAACCCAGCTCGATTCACTGAACCAAAATGCATGAAACCAGTTTTGTTAGAAAGGTACTGAAATGCTTAATCCAAGCCCGTTGGATTCAAATCATTTGGAGTTATAGGTCAACCTTGGTAAAAATAACAAGGCAGAAGCTTTTCTGCATTCAAACATTTTTCAAAATTCAACCATAAAAGCTTTTGAGTTGATTCCAACTCTCAAAAATCACATTTAACTATACCTTTCAGAATATATAAAAATATATAGGTTTACTTACAGAAATAATGTTCAAGTAATAAAAGAATGCCACATAGGCATTTCTAGTCACTTTATTTAATTAAAATAAAAAAGTTAAACCTTATTAAATTGTGACACCACTTTAAATCACAATCCCATGTACTGAAATATGTGGTCATGACATGTGTCAACATGATCCCATGTTTGAGTTGGAGAATATTAAATCTTAAGTAGTTTGTCAATGAGTAGAAATTACTTTTCTCAAATAAAAGAAATAAGACAAGTGCTTTAATCCTTGTGATAATAGTGATGATGCTAGATCATCTAATGTGACTTTTTGGGTGATGATTAAAAATAGTTAAGTATTGTTTGGTGATTGTGTACCTCGTATTTATTTATAGACGCTAGTACCGACCAAGAATACGAGGATGAAGGAGGATACTACAAGGAAGAAGCCGAGGAGAACTTTAACCACTTCTCTGCTCAAGGCAAGCGAATACTTGAAACCTTGCAAGCTATTAACCTAGCAAGCTAACCCTTGCAACTTATGCAAGCTAATACTTGCTTGTTACTATGCCATTTATATGCCTTGAGCATATGTGATCATACCCACTTGAAAACCCAAACCTAGTTTTACTTGCAAGCTTAATACTTTATTTTCTTTATCAAATATTTCTCTTAGAGTTTACATAGTGACTTGTGGATTCTAGAAAGATAACTAAAGTTAGCATAAAGAGCATAAAATTTGGCCTAAGTTAGATAATCTTGATGTCATCCTAAGGCATGAGATTGAACTTAGCTAATCCCCACTTGTTTACTACCCCTCATTAGTATTTACCACCACTTGTAGATGCTAGTGCTAAGTATAAAACTTGATCAACTTTATATGGGAATACTTGGTGAAATGGTTATGAAAACCTTAGAATGATGAGTCATTCTACTGAAATGTTTTGACATGTGTTCTTGAAAACTAGATGATTTTTGATGATGAAAATGTTGAGGCATGAGCCTTATCCCTTTATAAAACTAAAGGTTGTCTGGATGCGATACTATTCCAATTTTATCGTACAACCACAATACCCGAAAATTGGGTAGGGCTTGACTGGAAATTTATATACCTTAGTATGGGTTCCCTTGCGGCCAAGGTCTAAGATGAGGATACCTTGTGAAGATTGTCCACCTCTGAAGTACCCAAGATGACAGTTGGTCATGGTTGGGAGGCCAAACTCACAGGAGAGGTGCCTATACTATGGCGTGTAATTGAAAGGTTAGGATTGATTATCTGCATACTGAGTATGGTGAATTCAGGTTTGTTCCTGACGGATGTATCGAATGTTGTGGTGAAAGTGTACAATCTTTGTAGAGTGTCAAACTATTCAAATAGCTGCGTCCGCGGTTATGGACAGTTGGAGTGGCCATACTGGTCCCCCGTCAGATGTTTTCAAAACAACTTGTGAAATGATTTGTGACTTTGACTTGACCATAACAGAGTTGTGATATGAAATTCAAATTCTCACTTAGGTGTTATAAAACTTTCAACTAGTTTTCTTTGCTTCTGAACTTAGTAGAGGTAAATCTAGATTTTTGCCAAATAACCCTAGAGCTTAGTATCCTACTACAAAAAAACCCTTAACCTGTTAGTATTAGTTTGCGAGTACTTAAAGAGTACTCATGGCTTTGTCCATGGCTATTCCCGTGGCCATACTATGAGGAGGAGTACCAGGATGATGGACCGCAGGAAGGTTACGACAACTAGGATCATCTCCCATCGTCAGCATTGCCTGTGACCCTGAAGATGGAGCTTCACCTACGCTATCATTACTATTACGTTATTCCGCTGCTTGAATTGTATTAAGAACTGGATCATGAGATCCTTATTTGTGTAAGACCTTATGTATGGTTTGTAATGGATGATGTACTGTGATATCCAAATATGTTATGTCTCGCAAAAATGGTAATCCTGGGATTGCGATGTATGGCATAACAGGCATCCGAGATTAAAAATCCGGGTGTTGACAAGTTGGTATCAGAGCCATCCTGACCATAGGAAACCCTAGTTAGAATGGACGTTTTAATCAGAAACTTAGTTTCAAAACCAAAGGAAGTGAGTATTTACAAAAACTTATTCCCATTCTTATCACTTGAATTCTTTCATGAAAATTCATGTTC
Source organism: Avena sativa (assembly GCA_916181665.1). Classification (NCBI taxonomy): domain Eukaryota; kingdom Viridiplantae; phylum Streptophyta; class Magnoliopsida; order Poales; family Poaceae; genus Avena; species Avena sativa. Next base: position 258,536,816 of record OV702284.1, on the reverse strand, counting down.
CTAAAAAATCCTTGCAAAATACATAAAATTTGACACACTTGATCACTCTACTAACTTACTCATCCTATATTCTTATAGATGGACGTGAAGTACAACAAGTTTTATCAGTTGAGGAATGGAGGAGACCTCATCTTTGAGCGTGACTTGGACCGGCTGTCCGAGATGTTGGAGCGTCTGCACCCCGAGTTCTTCGGATCTCGGCTCAAAGATCAGGAAGGATAAGATATGAAGTGGTTAGTTGTTGCAAGTATCCGATGAAAGATTGAACCTCCCACTGCAGAGGGAATTCAGTTTACCTTAAGAGAGAACAACTGGCTCGATGGACTGGCCATGGCAATGCAGGAAGCTCTTGCCCGTCTGTGTGGGCAGAGTATCAGTCAGATCAAGGGTACCCGTTTTGCGTTCTACCCAAGGCGTGATGTTATGGGACAGCCACTAGAGGCCCCATATCACCCCGAGTTGAAGAGTCAATTGGACCACCTCAGCTTCATGATGTATGACCGTCAGAAGGAGTTGGACAATGCCCATTCCTACGCCAACCACAAGTATGCCATCGCCAAGAAGAAGCATCAGACCATCGCCATGCTAGTGAAGGATCGCAAATCTCGTCGCCATCAGCTCGACAAGAAGGAGCACATCATTGCCCGTCTTCGCCACCGGATCACGGATTTGGAGGAGACCATCCACGAGAGAGACATGCAGTGGGAAGAGAGGGAGAATGCAGGGGAAGACCTTTGTGGAGACCCCTACTCCTATCTCAACGATGATGATGACTTTCTGGAGGATCAGGACATGGGATTCTTCACCGATGAGGATGACTTCGCCTTCATCGATGATGATGATGAGGATGATGACTCCAAGGAGTAGTAGCACTTGAGCACTAGCGTTAGTGAATTGTATTCGGTCCCACTATATCGTAGTTTCCAGAATGGTTCTTAAAACCATTTGTTTTTCTTTGTTGTGGTGTGTGTTTGTATCGTATGCTATGAATGAATGAATGAAAAGAAAGTTGCTAGAGAAATCTGAGTCAAACTTTAACAACTTTACAAAAAAAACCAAACCTTAGAAATTTCCCTCTTTTCTCATAATCTATCTCAATCTTCAGATGCCTCATGGAGGAAGCAACTCATGCAAATGTTGGCTTCGGACCGTGAAGCCGAAAGAGTCGAACGTCAAGCCAAACTAGCCACCCTTCAACAGATAGCCCAGATGGCCAACAACAATCAAGGCCATGGAAATCAGGACAACCATGGATCTAAGCTCAAGAATTTACAGAACACCAATCCACCTGTTTTCACTAAGTCAGAAGAGACCCTAGATGGAGATGATTGGCTACAAACCATGGAGAACAATCTAGAAGTCGCAGGAGTGGAAGCTAACGAGAAATTTCTGTTCTCCACCCACTATCTGGCCGGAGATGCAAGAGCATGGTGGAACAGCGTTCGTGCAATGACCGGAGGTCAGATGATGACTTGGGATGAATTCAAAGTCAAGTTCAGCAGAACCCATGTGCCACCGGGTTTAATCAAGAGGATGAGTGATGAATTCAAGGAACTGAAACAAGGAAGGATGATAGTAGTAGAATACCGTGACAAATTCTTGTCATTAGCTAAGTATGCACCAAATGAGATCGACACTGAAACCAAGAAGAAAGAGAGATTCCTGAATGGTCTGCACGATGAAATGCAGACAGTGTTAGTCAATATCCCCTTCGCAGATATTGAAGCCTTAGTTGACTCTGCCATTCAGATGGAAGGCAAAATCAACCAAGCCAATGAGAACCGCATGCGTCGCATGATGCATCAGCCAGGAACCCATCATACACCAAAGTATCGCCCTAACCCATCTCCAGGATTTGCTCCAAGAAACAACAGACCCTCAATGAACCGTCCGACCTATCCCAACCATGGAAACCCAAGGCCCGGAGGAAACCACAACAACCCCGACAACTCTAGCAATTTCAACCGTGCACCACCCAAGTTCAACAACAACAATGCCGCCACCAACACTAACACTGCCCCAAGGACGGGAAGCAATGCTATGCCTGTTACAGCGAAGGACAAGTCGCAAGTGACTTGTTATGAATGTGGAACCAAGGGTCACTATTCCAATGAGCGACCCAAGAAGATTGCCGCAACCCCCAATGCAAATGCACCAGCTCAGCAGCAGCGTCGTGTTCAGCCCGGAAGAAGGTTTGCCCTAGGTAATTCGCTCAACCGCAACGGCCGTCTCTTTCGCATGCATGCTGAAGAAGCCCAAGAAGCGCCAGATGTCATGCTGGGTATGTTTTTTGTTAACTCAGTACTTGCAAGAGTGTTGTTTGATTATGGAGCATCGCACTCATTTGTTACTGAATAATTTGCATGCACTAGTAAGATTCAACCAACCAAATTGAAGCATGTTATGATTGTTCAAATACCCGGTTCAACCACCAAAGCTAGGCAAATTTGCAAAGCCATGCCTATCCGAATCCATGGCATAGATTTTTATGCTAATCTAATAGTACTCGGAACTAAAGGTTTGGAAGTAGTACTAGGAATGGTCCAAACACAAAGGATTAATTGACTGTGCCAGGAAAGCCATAACCATGACCAGTACAGCCGGAGTATCAGTCGAGCATATATCTGAAACCTTGCCTCGTCAATTCAAGTGCAACAAGAGTATAGCCCAGCCAACCATTGACCAAGTCCGGATAGTCTGTGAATACCCCGATGTATTTCCAGATGTTTTGCCCGGTATGCCCCCAGATTGGGATATCAAGTTTATCATTGAACTCATCCATGGAACCGGACCCATAGCCTAGAGACCATATAGGATGAACCCGTCTGAACTAGAAGAACTAAAGAAGCAATTGGATGCCATGCTGGAAATTGGACTGATTCAACTAAGTGCGTCACCATGGAGATCACCTGTTTTGTTCATGGACAAGAAAGATGGAGGTAACCGTTTGTGTACGGATTATCGGAAGTTGAATGATGTCACTATCAAAATCAAGTACCCGTTGCCGAAGATAGAAGACCCGTTTGACTAGTTGACTGGTGTCAAAGTGTTTTCTAAGATTGATCTTAGAACTTGCTATCATCAACTCAGGGTACGCGCAGAGGATATTTCAAAGACTGCTTTTACCACCAGATATGGATTATACGAGTATACGGTCATATATTTTGGATTAACCAATTGCGGTGACCCAGCATACCACTGCATGTGTAGTACACTATAGTCGTTGACATGACATCCACAGAACACCGTTCCGTAAATATCACATCCCTCAGAGTGGTACAACAGAAACATTGCGGGTCCATATTACAAAAGTACACACATTATTATTATTACAATACCGGAAGGTCAAGACTTCCAAAAGATCCAACTTACAAACCCAAAATATAAAGTGTTCAACGGAAATTTAAAAGTAGCAACTCCGACTAGGAGTTGAGCTCAGCAGCTTATTCTATAGAGTTCATGCTACTCGGCTCCGTTAGTTACTACTAACTATGTACTTAATTGGACTTGTTCTCATTGACACCATAGCGGATCTCGTAATCCACTCCTTCAACTCCTCCGGACAGATCATGTTCCTCGTAGAACACATCTTCTTGACATCCGGCTGCATACATTGGCACGTCTTCGGGATCCTCAGAGTCTAAGCAAGGGATCAAAGGAAAGAATGAGTAACAGCGTTTCCCAACAAGTTCATTACATGCAAGGTGGGAAGTTTGATGATCTAACTACCACCTAGGATTATAAATCCTTGGCACTATGCAATTTTTTGTAAATCTTTCTTCAAAGATTGATTTTATTATGACAATCTATGACCATCAGCCTTCACAGGTTGACATGGAGTTCCTTTCCTGCCGCGTTCGTAGCTCCTTCCCGAATTAGGGAGTAACATGTTACAGTTCTTACTCTCTGCAGAGGTGCGTTACTTTACCCATGAGAGATCAACTCCTTGTTGCACAACCGGGCATACTTTCCCGTCCACAATTCCATGATGTGGGTCCCATTAGTTGGTCCAAGCCAATCACTTCCCCCTTCGCGACCCCGCATGCCTCCTTGGCGTACACCATTCCCACATAATGAATTACGGCAATGGTTTGTACAAACCGTTAGATGCTAGAACTATCGTGGGACGATGAGGGTTCCCACCCATATGCTGCATATCCTCTATGAATTACCAATTAATATACACGCTACAAGGATAACAGCCATGACCTGCACATCCGGCTTCATGCGAGAGGAAGAAGATACAGCTGACTTCTCCGTCCCATTCCAAATCTCATGGCTAACGCGTAATATACGGCGCTAGAATCACTGATGTCAGGGTTATTAAGTCCATATTTTATCATCATTGTTGCAATTATAACTATTGCTCTATCATATCATCACTTAGTATGATATCTATAATTTCTTTATTTGTGAAAATAATATTTTTCTTTCTTTTATAGCATTTATGATAGCACACAATTTGCAAATACTTTGATAAAGACTCTTCAAAGGACATGAGAAAGTGATGAACTTGCCTTGTGATGGTAAGGTAGTGAAGTCTGATTCTTGCACTGGACCTTGAGCTTCTAGTTCTACAAAAACATCATTATTGCCCCTTAAGTACAATATTTAAAGAAGCAAAAATTATTATGCAAGTAATGTAATGCATCATTTAATTTTATATGCATTTACCCCAAAAAGTTACTTTTTAGTAATAAAGGATTTAGAAATATTACTTTTTTATATTTATAACATATATTGAGTTATTTTATTTTATTTTCCTTTTATTTGACTTTTATTGATTTAATAATTCTTTTAGGAATTATTAATTATACATTAAAAATGGTGATTAAATATTTATTTAGTATTTTTCAAAAATACTATAATATTGATATATAATGAAAGTGATTTTTATTTATTTTTATCATCTTTCACTAATTTTGTAAAATTCCATAAGGAATATATAATTTACAAAATTCTTATAAAACTTTAAATGTCCAAAATTTTATATCTTCTTTTATTTGGATAGAGTTGATTATTGTGAATCCAAAAGTATTTAATTTATAATTTTTGGACTTATATTTTATTTAAGTCTAGGGGTATTTTGGTCTTTTCCTGTTTATTAAAACAGGCCTGGAAATGTTTCTGGGCTGGTTCTTATTATTGGCCCTACTGGCCCATTTGGTTTTAGACAAAAGGACCACCCGAAGGGTATGGCCCAGGTTGGCCCACTCCTCACTGCCTCTCTCTCCCTCGAGCTTATCCTTCCTCCTCTGACCCCGACCCCGTGGCCGGCGATGTCGCTACCGTCGATTCTCGTCGTCGTAGGCTGTTTCGGCCGCCGCCGTGGTGCATTAGGGGGTTATCGACGACGCTCGTTTGTTCTATCCAATTGGATTTGAGTTCGGGGCTTCTCCGTGGCCAGGTTCACCCTGTTCCCTAACGCTAGGGTTAGGGAAAAGTGCTGCCGCCATCGCCGTGGTCCCGTCTATGGTGGTGTGGTGGATTCGTGTGTTGCTGTGGCCGCCGCCGTGGCTGGTGCAGGTTGCAACGCCCCCTGGGTGCTCCTTGTGCCGCCGCGGGTTCGTCGGCCAATCTGCTTCCTCTTCAATCTGTTAGTGAGGACCTACGGTGAGTTTGATTCCCCTCTCCTGGTGCTCTCTGTGCTTGCTGATTCGGTGCTCGATGCTGGCAGTGTTCTCTCTTGCTACTGTCTGATTTAGTTTAGGATGATTATCCATTTAAGGTTCCTGTTATGTGATTGATCATGTACTGGATGATTTGAATCATGCTTGGATGGTCTATACACCTGCTAAATGATTGTTGGCCTGAGGCTTGTGGCGTAAGATAGTCCATAATGTTTCTGGTGGCTTACTAGATGATTTGATGCTTGGATTGCATCTGATTCAGATGACATAGTTGTTTGGAAAGCATGCTTGGTAAAGCTAATGACTTGATAGCTTTCCACTATTTATTTGATTCATGGTCATGATTATAATAAGATACAGCTACTGTCTTAGTGCTGTTAGCTTGGGAATTAACATGTGGTTTGAGATCATTATGGTCTCAAACAGTGAAGTATATCATAGGAATATCCTAGTTATGATTCCTGTTTTACAGGAAAATGATTAGTTAGTTGATTGTCTGAATCTATGATGATTTACTATCTTTCCTGATTCATATTGGATTGTTCTTGTGACACCATCATGTATGGCACACAAGTTTGATTCTAAACCATGGATTTGGTTAGTTTATGCTTAAGACAATCTTGGCTTTGAAAGATAAATATAGATGCTCTTATCTGAATTCCCTAAGACCAATGATGTTGGTCTAAGGCTTAGGGATTCAAATCTTATCTAATTGGTTCATCTAGATAGTCCTGGTAGTGGTACCCGCTATTCTTTATTAAATCAAAGCTTGGAAAAATGATAGTGAGCTTGATCATGTTATGGATCCTAAGGATTTGTTCCTAAGGTGCTACCCTTCCTTTAGGGATGTGCCTAGAAATATATCATAGGTGTATGCATGATTGAATGGTGAAATATAGTTTGACAACCAGAGCAAGGATGTTGCTCTGAGCTCTGGTTGGATCCTGGTATTGTGCTGTTTGCCTCTAGAGTTTTAAAGATCCCTATGATGGATTCACCCCACTTGGGTGTTTTTTGAGGTTTTGTTTTTATAAAACAACACATGTTTCTCTCTGAATAAGATGATTAGATCATGTGAAGGTTTTATGAAACTCACCACAAAATCTGATGATGGTGTAGTAAGTTGATGATGATGATCTTGATCTGGTTTTGCTGAACTACTTTGCTTGCTCTTGAGCTAGCCTTCTCCTCCTAGCTCCTAGGCTTGATCTTGCTGTCCACCTGATCCATACCCCTCCTTATGCCGCCAACCTAGTGATGTTTGGTTGATCCTTAGTTGGTGTGGTTGCTGGCTGTGGTGCTTGGTTTAGCTGCTTTCTACACTGGCTGTTCTTGTGTGCTGTGCGGTGGGGTGATGCACTAGTGCCCCCCACGGCTGTGCTGTGGTTTTGTGAGATTGGGGTTGCTCTGTGAGCTTGACAACACACCACATGCATGCTGGTGTGTGTCCAGCCTGTGTGCTTGCTATGCACTTGTGGATATGTTCAGAATTTTTGAACTTACTCTTACCAGGTTACTTTCACCTGGCTGGTGAATTTGTCCCTCTTGGCTGTCATCTGACTTCTGGCTTTGAATTTATGAAAGATGGAATCTTTCATATTGGTGAAACTTGCCCCTTTTATAACATTTCTCAATGATGAATTTGTCAAGTGCATTTCACTGACATATCTGAGAGAAATAATACTAACACTAATCTTCTTTTGTTTTTATTTAGTCTTTGTTTTGCAGGTACAAAGATAAAGATAAAGATTTAGTTTAGATTTAGATATAGGATAGTTAGTAAATATTCCACTGTAATTTTCTTATTCTTTTGTAATTTTCGTTTATTATTCTAGTAATCTTTATTTTATTCAATTGTAATAAAGATTATTTTATTATTAATAAAGAATATTCCTATTCTTTGTGTATTTACTTTTCTAAGTTATGTGGATGATTCAAATAAGTTATAATTTTATAACTTGATTATATATATTGATGATAAGAAATAAACTTTATATTCATTATTGTTTTTCTTTGGATAGAATTCAAGTTGTAATATTTATCTTTTAACTGAATTAAGATTCAAAACTTATATCTAATTCATTTGAATTATAATTCAAACACTCAAGTATAATATTTCAAATCCATTTGAAAACACATATCTCCTTAAGATCATCTCAAAGTTTATAACAATCCTCCTTTAAGACTAAACCTAATCTCAAAGTATGAAAGAAACATTGATCACCTAATATTTTTATTTGGCAAAAAATTTACCCACAGTTTCACAGATGAATGCATGCAACAATCCATATTCCTAAATCTACCCATTCGTTAGTTCCTAAATGCTGGGATTTTACAGACTTCCCCCTTAAATCAAACTTCGTCCCGAAGTTTGTGGAGATGTACCTGAATAGTTTTGGATAAGCTTTTCTTAAATCCTCTTCTTTCTCCCATGTGGCTTCCCTTTCAGGGTGATGTTCCCACTGTACCTTGCAATATTTGATTGCTCTATTCCTTAATCTTTTCCAGTTTCTTCCAGAATCTTACAAGGCTTTTCAATATAAGTCAGGTCTGCTTGTAGTTCTATCTCTTGATGTGTGATTGCATCATATGGAACTTCAAACATTTGCGAAGTTGTGACACATGGAAAACATTATGCACTTGAGCCAATCTTGATGGTAACTCTAAAGCATAAGCTATAGTTCTGTTTTGACTCAGTATCTTGAATGGTCCGATATATCTTGGAGTCAATTTCCCTTTAACTCCGAATCTTTTTACTCCTTTCATTGGACTTACTTTCAAATAGACCATATCTCCCACTTCTGGATGCCATGATCTTTGACTTTGATCCGCATAACTTTTCTGCCTGCTCTGGGCTATTTTCAGTCTATCCCTGATCTTATCAATGATATCTTGTCTCTCCTTGATATAATCTGGCGCAAATTCTTTGTTGCTTCCAGGTTCATACCAACATATTGGTGATCTACACTTCCTTCCATACAGAACCTCATATGGAGCTGCCTTCAGACTACTCTAATAGCTATTATTATAAGAAAATTCTGCCAATGGTAGGTGATCTTCCCATGTTCCTCCAAAATCTAGTGCACAAGCTCTCAACATGTCTTCTAGTATTTGATTTGTTCTTTCAGTTTGACCTCCTGTCTCTGGATGATCTGCGGTGCTGAAATCTAACTTTGAACCAAGTGCTTCATGTAATTGTTTCCAAAATGCTGAAGTAAACACTGATCCCCTATTAGTTATGATCTTTTTGGGTACTCCATGCTTACTTACTATCTCTTTGATATATACTTCAACTAATTTCTCGGCATTATCCTTCTGATTCACCGGAATGAAATGTGCACTCTTAGTGAGTCTGTCCACAATTACCCATATCATATCCTTCCTTTTTGGTGTTATAGGCAATCCTGTAATGAAGTCCATACCTATTTCCTCCCATTTCTATTCAGAAATTTCTAAGGTTGTAATGGTCCTGCTGGACTTTGATGTTCAACTTTCACCCTTTGACAAGTATGGCATTCAGATACATATTTAGCAATATCTCTTTTCATGTTATTCCACAAGAATAGTTCCTTTAAATGTATATACATCATAGTACTTCCCGGATGTATAGAATATGGTGTATCATGTGCTTCTTTGAGTATGACATTTCTGATCTCAGTCACATCTGGAACACATAGACGGTCTTGGAACCATAAAGACCCATAATCCCCATGGCAAAAAACTGATTTTTTCCCTTGAGCTATCCTCTGAATTTCCTCAGTAATAAAAGGATCTTCTTCTTGATGTCTAAAAATTTCTTGCTTAATATCACTGTCCTGCTCTGCAACTACCTGCATAGTAGCTAATCCTCCAAGAACCTCTGTTCTGATGAATTGAAGTTCTAATCTTTCGAAGTCCATTTGTAACTCTTTTGGTAGCTCCCTATTGCTAGGCTGAGTATCTGCACTCTTTCTGCTTAAAGCATCTACCACAACATTTTCTTTTCCTGGAGTGTAGTTGATGGTTAAATCATAATCCTTGATTAGTTCCAACCAACGCTTCTGTCTCATATTCAATTCCTTTTGAGTGAAGAAATATTTGAGACTTTTATGGTCAGTGTATAACTCACATCTGGCTCCATAAAGAAAATGCCTCCATCCTTTCAGTGCAAAAACTACTGCTGCTAACTCTAAATCATGAGTTGGATAGTTGACTTCATGTGGTTTCAGTTGTCTTGAACCATAAGAAATCACTTTCCGATCTTGCATTAATACACAACCCAAACCTTCCTTAGATGCATCACAGTAAATGGTGAAATCCTTCCCTGTTTCAGGAACTGCTAAGATTGGAGCTGTGGTTAATCTAGTCTTCAACTCTTGGAAACTTGCTTCACATTTCTCATCCCACTTGAATGGTGTATTCTTCCTTAATAATTTGGTCATTGGTCCGGCTATTTTGGAGAAACCTTCAATGAATCTCCGATAATAACCAGCCATTCCTAAGAAACCTCGAATTTGCTTCACATTGGTCGGTGCAGTCCACTCTAGTACCGACTGAACTTTAGATGGATTCACAGCAATCCCATCCTTACTGATCACATGACCGATGAATTCTACCTCATCTAGCCAAAACTCACACTTACTGAACTTAGCATAAAGCTTATGTTCTCTTAAAGTCTACAATGCTATTCTCAAATGGTCAGCATGCTCTTCCTTATCCTTGGAATATATTAGAATATCATCAATAAAGATGATGACAAAATTGTCCAAATATGGCATGAAGATCTTGTTCATCAGATTCATGAATATTTCCGGTGCATTAGTCAAACCAAATGGTACCACCAGATACTCATGGTGTCCATATCTTGAGACAAATGCTGTTTTTGGAACATCTTCCGGCTTGATTTTTATTTGATGGTATCCAGATCTTAAATCGATCTTTGAAAATACTCCAGCTCCTTTCACTTGATCAAACAAATCTTGAATTCTTGGTAAAGGATGCTTATTCTTGATAGTCACGTTGTTCAAATTTCTATAATCACCACACATCCGTCTTCCACCATCTCTCTTATCCACAAAGATTACTGGTGTTCCCCATGGTGATACACTTTCCTGTATAAATCCCTTTCTAACTAACTCATTAATTTGCTCCTTGAGTTATTTCAACTCTTTGGGTCCCATTTTATATGGTGCTTGAGCTATGGGTGCTGTACCAGGTATTAGGTCAATGGTGAACTCTATCTCCCGGTCTGGTGGCATTCCCGGTAACTCTGTTGGAAAAACATCTTGGAATTCATTAACTATAGGAATCTCTTCCAATTTAACTTCTTTCATTGAATTCAACTGCAGATCCACCATGATATGAATGTGCTTATCTGCTTGATAAACTATCCTTGCTCCACTTGGAGTTTTGATTGAGACAGTTTTCTCCTCACAATTTATCTGAGCTCCGTGTTCCATCATCCAATCCATCCCCAACACTACTGCAATTCCCTTCAAAGGAATCACATAAAGGTCTGCGAAATATGTACAACCATAGATCGAGATAACCTGATCTTGTTTTATGTGGCGTACAATCATATTCCCTCCAGCCGTAACTACGGTCATAGGACTTTCTAACGTTGCCCTTCTAATCCCGAACTTATCACAAAATTCTTCAGAAATGAATGAAGTAATTGCAACAGTATCAAATAGAACTTTGCCAGTATTGGTAAGGATAATGAGCATACCTATCACTGCATGCTCCGAATTATCCACCTCCTCGAGGGTTGCACAGTTCAGTTTTCCGGTAGGTCGGTTTCTCTTGCCATTGTTGTTCTTGCCATTATTTCCTCCTTTATTGGGATGTCCATTACCTCCACTGGCTTGCCCTCCTCCCTTGGTAGGCCATCCTCCTGGTGGTTTTCTCGGACAATCTGGCTTGATATGCCCCTTCTGACCACAACTGTAACAGATCAATACAGGCTTTTTGCATTCCCTCTGGAAATGCCCTGGAATTCCACAATTGTTACAGATAACATTCCTTCTCGGATTGGATTGATTTCCACCACTGCCCTTGTTATTGTTATTGTTATTGTTACCATAATTCCTATTCCAAGGTTTGAACTCCAGGTTGGGTTTAGGTTTGCTTGCCTTAATTCTCTTAGTTTCCTTCTTGGCTCTCTTCCTCCGGTTCTCTTGGACATTCTTGTAGTCATCTTCAAAAGTAATGGCTGCATCCAAAAACCACTGATAAGTTTGCTTATTGGCTAACCTTAGCTGCATCTTCACAAATGGATTTAATCCATGCAAGAAACGCTTCTTCCGCTTCTCTTTAGTGTTAACATCCTCCTCAGCATAACGAGACAGTTGGCTAAACTCCCGGATGTATATCCTTGCTGAATCTCCTCAAATTCTCTTCGCTTCAACTCCATGACACTTTCCGGAACATGATATTCACGGAATCTCTTCTTGAACTCCTCCCAGGTAAACTCCCTTTCTGGCTGTTGCATGGCTAACTGATTTTCCCACCATGATGTTGTAGGTCCAGTCAGCAGATGAGTTGCATACCTCAATTTCTCCTCATCATTGCAGCCTACAGTCTTCAGCTTCCTTTCAGTATCTGCTAGCCAGTCTTCTCCATCCATTGGTTCAGGAGCTGATGCAAAAGGTAACGTTCTTGCATTCTGGAAATCAGATAGACTCACTCCTCCACCTTCAGGTGCCCTCTGATTTGCTCGTCCCAGCAGCTCTTCCATAAACTTGTTCTGGGTCTCTTGCATCATTTGCATGCATTGCATAAAGTTCTGCTCCATTAACGGCCTCATTGGTGGTGGTGGTGGTAATGCTTCTTGGTTTATTGTATCTGCATCGGCCTTTTCCTTGGCCTCTCGCTCCATCCGCTGTTGCTCAGTTTCCATTCCTACACCTGTATCCATGACCCACTAGTCCTGCAACATAAAGCGAATACTCATAGTTACATCATGCATATGTGTTCTGAGCTCGACTTTACGCACATAACTAGTCACACAATGAAGATCCAAAGAAAATCCAAATATGCATTTCACATATTTTACATAATATCCTAATGATACAAAGTCATTACAACATATACCATATAGGTATCATTACAAAACTACCTTATTACTTGGGTACAATACACAGTACTTGATACTACTGACTAATTGTCTCCTTCTAATAGTAACTACATTCATCATATAGTTTGTGGAACATATGGCCTTCTAGAAGGAACATACTCTGTATCTGAAGTGATGACGTGTTGTTCGTCGCACAGTTTGTGGAACATATGGCCTTCCAGAAGGAACATACTCTGTATCTGAAGTGTCAGGACTTGAGTCATTACTCAACCTGAGCGCATTGACTCCCTCCAGCTCAGCTGAAAAGTCTTCAGAAACATATTCAACATTATCTCCAGCCTACATCTCCTGAGCTTCATTTCTTGAGTTGTCAACAGGATACACAGATCCTGCTGCTCCCCAGGTGCTCTCGTGGGCAAGATAGTTAAACACTGGATAATGTATATTCCCTGGGTTTTGAGAAGATGTTGATGATTCAAACACTCTCTCCTCAGGATCTTCTTCTTCATCCTAGTTATCTATTGACATGGTATTTCTACTATTGTTATTAGGGTTCATCCTTGCACCCATCCGACTAGATTGTCTAACATTCCTGTCGGAACCATCGGTGGACATCTGGTGTTCATGAGACCCATTATATGATCCCATTCTCCAACCATCTGAATTCTCAATAGGAAGTTCTGAGTCAGAACCCTCCTCTAAGCCCTGTGGCACTGCATACCGCATATCCATAGTAGGATCATGTGTAGGTTCAGGTCTTGGTGAATAAGGATATGGTATAAAAGATTCCGGATCTATAGGTATATCCTTAAAGATAGGTGTTGCACTACTACTTGCTTCTTTCTCTAACTGGAATGCTAACTGCTTCCTCCTTTCCGGATCAGTTAGATCCTCTAACATGTCATTTTTGTCTTCAACAATCACTTGATGAGTCTTATAGAAAGACGCAACGAGTCTCCGGTATCTATCCATAAACTTGGAAGCTAACTTAGGATGCTTCTTAACCAAAGTAAGATGATCTGATATAGGCTCCGAGTCTATAGAATCATGAGGTATCATAGAAAATGTACTACCTTCTAGCTCCTTGGTTTTCTGCTCCTGGATATTAGCTATCGCATCCACAACAACAACATGATAAGATGCTAAATGACTCCTACCTTCTCCTATAGGTAGATCGTGATATAATCCAAGCTTCTCTGGAAGTTGGATACTCACACGATACTTGGATAACATTTGACCATCAAGGTAAGTGATAGTGTTTACTGGAATTCTAGTTGGACAACTAAAGATCTTTAAAAGTTGACGAAGTTGGTCTGTGAATGATCCTTGATAATCATCAAGAGTCTCCTCTTTCCTTACCAAAGTCTGTTTTGGAAACTTTGGTGCCATAACTCTGTATATCAGAAAAATAATTTTGATTAGTATCCAATGACATCTTACATCATGAAAAAGAATTATCGCACTAAAATATATAACGGAATATTCTCATTTGAATACCCATTATATCACTTTTACAGAATTCTTTATCGTTGCTAAATTTTTCCTACAGGTAATACCCTATACTAGGTTTCCAACCTATGGTCAAAGCAATTTTATCTGATACCAACTGCGGTGACCCAGCATACCACTGCATGTGTAGTACACTATAGTCGTTGACATGACATCCACAGAACACCGTTCCGTAAATATCACATCCCTCAGAGTGGTACAACAGAAACATTGCGGGTCCATATTAAAAAATACACACATTATTATTATTACAATACCGGAAGTTCAAGACTTCCAAAAGATCCAACTTACAAACCCAAAATATAAAGTGTTCATCGGAAATTTAAAAGTAGCAACTTCGACTAGGAGTTGAGCTCAGCAGCTTATTCTATAGAGTTCATGCTGCTCGGCTCTGTTAGTTACTACTAACTAGGTACTTAATTGGACTCGTTATCATCGACACCGTAGCGGATCTCGTAATCCACTCCTTCAACTCCTCCGGACATATCAGGTTCCTCGTAGAACACATCTTCTTGACATTCGGCTACATACATTGGCACGTCTTCGGGATCCTCAGATTCTAAGCAAGGGATCAAAGGAAAGAATGGGTAACAGCGTTACCGAACAAGTTCATTATATGCAAGGTGGGAAGTTTGATGCTCTAACTACCACCTCGGATTATAAATCCTTGGCACTATGCAATTTTTTGTAAATCTTTCTTCAAAGATTGATTTTATTATGAAAATCTATGACCATCACCCTTCATAGGTTGACCAGAACTTTCATGGAGTTCCTTTTCTGCCGCGTTCATAGCTCCTTTCCGGAACAGGGAGTAACAAGTTACTGTAACATCCCTAAAATCATGTTTTCAAAGATTGCATATCATTCATGCATGTATATCATATAGGGAACAATTTCAAACTCATTTCAAGAAAACAGAAGCACTGAGTGCTATTATTTCATGTGAGCAAGAATTGATCTAATGCCACTCTCAAATGAGAGTATAATTGTTTTAAACCAAGCTTCGTTTGCTCTCAAGTTACTTTGGTTGAATGTTAAAGTTTGGACAGAAAATTTCAAAACCAATATGGTTTTAAAACTCTTTTCAAATCTTTATCAAACCAAGTGCTAAGGCACTGTTGTTTTAAAAAAATTCAAAGGAACTATGCAAGTCCAGCAAGGCAGCATGGTTTTATACTCAAAATTATACAAGATTCATTTTACAAAAGGCCAGAAAGATTTGAAGTTCAAATGCTTTTGAATGCATTTGAAAATGATTCCAGAAAATCAAATTAGAAAAATGAAAAGGTTTAGAAAACCCAACTGGGCTAGCGCCACCAATCCAGCCCATCAGAAAAAACAGCCCACCCGGGCCACCTCTATCTCTGCCTTTCCTCACCGCGCCCGCGTGCACCCACCCGCTGACAGCTCCACCCCACCATGCCCCGTCAGCTTCGTCCTCAATCAACGCGCGGCCGAGGCGCTCCGCCGTTACCTCGCCGCAGTCACTGCCCGCTTAATTCCCATTGATGAAGCGTGTAATCGCCGCCCCCCTTCTGGCTATTTAACCCCCTCTGCATCACGACCATTTCCTCCCACTCAGCGCCTCCATTCCGCCACCAGGCTGCCCACAATCTCACTTGCACCGCCGCTGTACCGAGCCACTCCGGCGGGCGATTCCGGTAAGCTCCGACCGTCCCTCTGCTTCTGGTTCAAACGAGCGTGACCGCCACGTCCTTGTGCGTCTGCTAACACCCCTGGTTTTCCTGCTCGTGACCCAGGTCGCCGTCTTCGTTCACGCCCGCAACCACTAGAGCCGCCGCTCAACTCCGACGAGCAATAGCGGTATGAATCGAACGCCCCTTGACCCCGCATGCATACTGTCGTATTCGCCTTGTCTTTGCGCAGCTGCTAACACCACTGACTCGTGCTAGGGCGACCCAGAACCTCGGCAGCGTCGACGTCTGCAAGCACCCGACGCCGCGCACAACTCCGACGAGCCCCAACGACCTCCACGGTGTGCCCCTTCGCCAACAAAGACCACGTTGAGCTTCCTCGTGACCGTGCGAGTCTGGTAAGCCACTCCACACACCCCATCTCCTCCTGACAGAGCGCCGTCGCTGACAGAGCGCCGCCGCCGCGCCACCGTCGCCAGCGGCGCCAGGCTTTGGTCGCTTGATCGCGAGCCGTTAGATCCAGATCCAACGCGTTAGATAGATCACTTAAACGAAGGGGTATAGAACAGATCTGGCCGTACGATTTCATTTAGATCGTGCAGTCCCACGCTAGTCGATCCGCGCGAAACGGTACCAGCGAATCAGAAAGCGCCGCGTGGCCTCTGTTTGAATTTAAAATAGAAAATTTGATCTATTAGTGAACCAAACTTGTAAAATTCATATCTTTTGATTCCCACGTTCAATTTTTGCAAATTTTATATCATTGGAATCAGGAGAGAAAATCCTATCTGTTTATGCAATGTGTTTAATATTTTGCCTCTGTAAAAGTGGTTGTTTATGCAGAAACTTGTGTAGGCTTATTTGGATTATATAAATTATTTGAAAAACATATTAAGGATCAAATAGGTTTATTTTGAATATCTTGGACTTGTTTATGTTTCAGTACTGTTCACTTGTCTTGTTTGGTGTAGAAAAATTATCACGTGGCATTTGCATACATTCATGTATTTTTGTTTGTATATATTTTGTATGTGATTTTGGTGCCATTATTTATGTGTAGATTTTGGTGCAAATAGTGATTGTGATTGTGAAGATTGTTGCTACTCCCCAAACTACCAAGGCAAGTGGTGCTTCATGATTTTATTCCTATGTTTTTCAACTATGCACTAGAAATATTTTGTATAGGACTTGCATGAATATTTTGATTTATATGCTATGCTTGGGAAATCCTAGTAGTTGTAGAATTGCTAGAAAGATGCTTATCAATTCCATGCTTAGCCTAGATAGTAGAAACCAAGGGTGGTTATATATTCATGCTATGAAAAATATTTCTAAGTCTTTGGACTTGTGTTTTTGCTTAATAAAACAACTAAGTGAATGAAACACCTGGGTGGAATGGAAATAATGGTTTGTGTTGAGTGGTTACACAAGGCCCATGTCTATGTATTACCTTGTGTATCTCACTTGTGGAAAGCCACCCAGGAACAAAGGGATTTGAGAGGCCAAATGTTAAGAAGCTTCTAGTGCAGCCACATGGCAATATGGGCTCTGTCTGGATCACATAGGATGCAATAACTTAGCCACTTGGACAGTTGGTGGTAGTGGGATGATAGGTTGTAACGCGTCCATTTGGTCTAAGGGAAGGCTTCTGAAAGGTCCTGTCTTGGTGAAAATCAAGTCTTGTGGGGAAATTGCACAACCTCTGCAGATGGAAGAATCTAAGTACTTAGCCATGTCCCTGGTAAAGGAAAAATTGAGCATCAAGACATGGAAGCTATCAAGAATCTCCTCACCCCAATTTCTAAGTTAAACTTGTGGGTGAACAAGGGTAAAGGTTCACCAATGTCTATTGGTGATTCCTTGGGAAAGTTTTGTCAAAGAAAAACTTAGTGTTTTCAACTGATAGGAAAAACCTATTTTGAGCAAAGCAAGCCTAAGCTACACTTGGCCAAAATGCATATAGTATCTAGACTACTAATATTCTACTAAGGTATCACTTGCCAATACTATTCCAATGTATTGACCCACTGTGGTTGTAACTTGTGATGTTGCAGGTTATTCTGATGATGATTAGGGGTTATGAGTCTACACTCAACATGCTTGCCTGTGGCACATGAAGATGAAGACTTATTTATATTATTATATATTTGAACTCTTGTATTTGGCCTATGGCCATGGAGTTTGTAAAAGACTATGTTTGTCTATGGAATGATATGTAATAATGACCTTTGTTTCTGTGTACTTCATCTTAAACTGTGGATGCTAGCATTTATCCAGGGACTAGCATTGCAATCACAGGGATCCTTACCTTTATAAAGGGAGGGATCTTACAGATGGTATCAGAGCACTGTGTTTCTTGTAGGATTATGACCCTAGGATTGGAAACCACTCAGGAAAAAAATTTCAACAACTTCCACACTTGTCTTTTCTTCTCGTAAACTTTTCTAATCTTCTTTCTCATCTCTATTTGTAGACGAACTCCATCAACGAAGCCGTGATGAAGGGACCACTCATGACTATGACTTTGGAATGTGAGACAGAATTCCCCAAGGCTCTCAAGGACCTCATGGTTGCCATGGGAATACATGGTGCAGCTGTGTACAAAGGTTTTCCCGTGATGGATGAAGGAGTTGAATACTGGTGGGTGCAACTTCACTTGTATAAAAACAAGGAAGATAACCACAAGGAATGAGGATTCTGCATGCTCACCAACTTAGTGATGCACACCACATTCTTTGATTCCGCAAGGGATGCAGCTTGGAAGGCCATCAAAGAGCTTGGTGATAGAATCAAGTGCAGAATGCTCAACACCCAGAATGACCTAAGGGAAGAAAAGAAGCATACCCAAGAGTTAGAGGCTACCAACCAACGTTTAAGAAAGGACATCATAGACTTAGCAATGGAGTCATGTGATCAGGATCTACAGATTGCCTCTAGGGATGCCCTGTTAGCCAACTTGACAAGTGAGATGGGATTGTAACGTACTTCGTTAGTTGTGATGGTTTCCCAAATGTTGTCTACAATAAGTTGAACCTTGGATGCTTGTAATGGTTTTATGTATGCCATGACTTGTGTGTTTTGATTGTCAAAGATATGCATGTGATGCCTTGTTTTGTGATTCATCTCTATGTATGTTGATTCTAACTTTTCTATCTTATATAATAGATGCCTAATGTTACTATCAGCACGGCTGAAGAGTTCAAGGGAACTCGTTTTGGCACTCGCCTTATTGAGCTCACTAGTGTTCTCAATCTTCCGCTTCATTCCATCATGATGCTTCCCCTCACCAAGTTAGAGAGGAAGGACCTTTGGGGCTTCAAGGTTACTCAGCCAGGACGCCAGACTGAGCCAGCCACGGAAGCTATCACCTTCAAGCTCATGCATGATGACAAGGAGAGAGGCCTAGAGGTAGTCATGCAGGATTTGCTTGGACATTTGCTGGGGAGACACTCTCGGGAGATTAGAGGTACTCACTTCCATGCCTTCGGTAGACGTGACTAGGATGGTGAAGCCATTGACTTCGAGGATACTGCTAGAGAGACAGCAGAGCCGATTCGTTTATACCTCTAGGACTTAGAGGTTCTTCTTAGGCACCTAGATACTGATAGGACCAACGTCATGCTTAGCAATGACGAACTCCAGGTGTAGCTTCGTGAGAAGGACAAGCTCTTCGCGGAGCAAGATGAGATAGTCAAGGAGATGGAGGCCAAGTTCGAGAGTCAGGATAGAAAGTTCAAGAGTCAAGAGAAGAGAGTCCAATATAGGAACAAGAGGATTCGAGACATGACTGCAGAACTAGAGGCCAAGGACTTTGAGCTCGAGCATCAGCAGGTGGTGATTAAGAGACTTCATTCACAGAAGAGGGCTCTCAAAGCCAAAATAGAGGCCTTGACTACCAATGTCGAGGAATACAAGACCGCTATGGAGAATGCAGGTCTTACACTTGTCGACGAGGAGGTTGATGCAGAGGAGTAGGGATGACTACTCATTTACCTTTTATTTACCATGCTTTTGATCATTGAGTCGCAATGACCATCCAACATGTGGATGGCTTGCTATTGGTGTGTTTACTTTCAAAACTTGTTGTCTATGTTGTTGAACTTTTACTATTATGATGCATGTTTGGTGATTGTTTATGTGATGTATTGTGCATGTTAGCATCTATGGGTATCTCATTCTTATCTCTATTGAAAACCACAGATGCCTCCCCGACGTGCCAATCCCAACCCTAACAACAACAATATCACCCCTGAGATGCAGCAGATGATGATAGCTCAGACGCAGCTAATGTAGATGATGACCACGTTCATACAGAATCAGAACAACAACAACAATAATAACAACAACAACAATCAGAACAACCCACCAGGTTTTGACATGCTTACCAGATTCTTAAGACTGAGGCTAGCCAAGTTCTCAGTAACTACTGATACCATGGTGGCCAATGATTGGCTACGCTCAGTGAACAAGGACTTGGTAACTGTGGGCTGTACTGATGAAGAGAAAGTCAGGTTTGCAGCACTTGTTGGAAGGACCAGCAGCTACTTGGTGGGATAACTTCTAGATCACCACTCCCATTGAGGATGTGACATGGGATATCTTTGAAGATGGTTTCCGTACTGCTCACATCTCATCCGGAGTGATGAGTTTGAAGAAGAAGGAATTTCATAACTTGAAGCAGTGCCACCGCAGCGTGGCTGAATATATTGAGGAGTTTAACAATCTGGCGCGTTATGCACCGGATGAAGTTGACACCGATGCTAAGAGGAAAGAAAAGTTCCTTGAAGGATTGAACGATGAATTGAACCTGCAGTTAGCTGTGGCCTATGTCCCCACATATCAGTCTCTTTGTGACAAGGCTGCCATCTTGGAGAGCAAGATGAAACAAGTTGAAAGCAGGAAGAGGAAGCACTCTGACAAGCACAGCTCGGGATCGTCTCACAAGCGTTCCCATTATGATGATAGTGGGAATTCTGGATCCCACAAGCATGGAAAGTACAACAAACACCACAACCACAACCATCATCATGACAACAAGCATTACCGTAGTCATGACAATGACAAGTACAAGAGTCACAAGAGTGGGTACAAGAACCACCACAATGGAAGTGGAAGTGGTAGTGGAAGCCAGCCTGTCAAGAAGGATCTTAGTCAGGTTGAATGTTTCAAGTGCAAGAAGATGGGGCATTATGCAAATGAATGCCCAGAAAAGAAAGTTGAAGGACCCAACAAGCCCAACCCTTTCCAAAAGGGACAGGTGAACCACATCAATGTGGAAGAGATCTATGAGGAACCTGATGCTGCTGCTGGTAAGTTCAAACTCAATTCTGTTCCAGCATTTGTTCTCTTTGATACTAGTGCATCTCATTCATTCATATCAACAACATTTGTTGAAAGAAATGAACTACCGGTAGAAACTATTGGGTGTCCTATAAAAATAAGTTCTCCTGGCGGAGAAATGATAGTGAACTCAGGATGTCATGATCTAGTCATAGAGTTCGGGAAGTATAAGTTTCCCGTTAATCTGATAATCCTAAATTCCCAAGGACTGGATGTTATTTTGGGGATGGACTGGATGACCAAGCATAAAGGAGTGCTAGATCGTGCCAACCATACTGTCTCACTCACAACTCCAGAAAACAAAAGGATCAGATTCAAGACCAACTTTGAATCGAAAGGGAGTAAGCTAAATTCTCTTAAGGGGGTTAGCATAGACAGTGTGCCTATTGTGAGTGAATATCCGGATGTGTTTCTGGAAGAATTGCCGGGAATGCCACCAGATAGAGATGTGGAATTTTTGATTGATTTGCTACCAGGATCTGGACCAATAGCAAAGAGACCGTACAAGATGTCAGTTGATGAATTGAAAGAACTCAAGAAACAACTTGGGGAACAGTTGCAGAAAGGATTTATTCAACCAAGTTCTTCATCTTGGGGAGCACCAGTTTTGTTTGTGGAAAAGAAGGATAGAAGTCAAAGGTTATGCATAGATTATCGCTCACTCAATGAGGTGACTATCAAGAACAAATACCCTTTGCCTAGAATCAATGACTTGTTTGATCAGTTAGAAGGAGCTGGTGTGTTCTCAAAGATTGATCTCCGGTCAGGTTATTTCCAGATCAAGATAAGAGAACAAGACATACCTAAGACAACTTTCACCACTAGGTATGGATTGTATGAGTATACCGTGATGCCATTTGGTTTGACCAATGCACCAGCTTACTTCATGAATATGATGACCAAGGTGTTCATGGAGTTCCTTGACAAGTTTGTTGTCGTTTTCATCGATGACATTTTGATCTACTCCAAGAGCAAAGAAGAGCATGAAGGACATTTGCGTTTGATACTTGAGAAGCTTAGAGAGCATAAGCTGTATGCCAAATTCAGCAAGTGTGAGTTTTGGTTGAATAAAGTTGGATTTCTTGGACACGTTGTGTCAGGAGATGGTGTAGCAGTTGATCCTGCTAAAGTCTCAGCTGTAACTGAATGGGAATCTCCTAAGTCAGTGAAAGAGGTTCGCAGTTTCCTTGGCTTGGCAGGATACTACAGAAGGTTCATTGAGAATTTCTCCAAGATATCTAAGCCAATGACAGAGTTACTAAAGAAAGACAAGAAATTTTCTTGGTCTGAGGGATGTGAACTCAGTTTTCAAGAATTGAAGAAGAGACTAGTGACAGCACGAGTCTTATGTCTGCCAGATTTGGAGAAAGATTTCCAAGTGTATTGTGATGCATCACATCATGGATTAGGTGCAGTACTTATGCAAGAAGGGAAAGTTGTGGCTTATGCCTCAATACAACTCAAAACTCATGAGGTAAACTACCCAACTCATGATTTAGAGTTAGCCTCTATTGTCCATGCACTCAAAACATGGAGACACTACCTTTTGGGAAAGCGACGTGAAGTGTTCACAGATCCCAAAAGTTTGAAGTATATCTTCACCCAGAAGGAAATTAACATGAGACAAATAATATGGCTAGAACTCATCAAGGACTATGACTTGAGTTTGCAATACCACCCCGGTAAAGCGAATGTTGTAGCGGATGCTCTAAGCCGTAAAGTTTTTGTGAATGGCCTTACTAAGGGAGAATTGCCAGATGATCTTTGTGCCCAATTTAGAGATCTCAGATTGGAGATTGTGCCTAAAGGACATCTCATGTCTTTGGATGTTCAACCCACCTTGTTGGACAGGATCAAAAAAGCCCAAAAGGCAGATAAGGAAATTGAAGAGATTAAGGAAAAGATTGGTAAGGGAAAAGCCAAAGGATTCCATGAAGACGAACAGGGTACTTTATGGTATGGAAAACGTATCTGTGTTCCGCAAGATCCGGAGCTTCGGAAACTGATTCTACAAGAAGCACACAACTCACCGTATTCCATTCATCCGGGTAACACCAAAATGTACATGGATATGAAAGAAAGATTTTGGTGGAATAATCTCAAGAAGGACATCACCGAACATATTGCTTTGTGTGATGTATGTAGTAGAGTGAAAGCGGAACATCAGAAACCAGCAGGATTGTTACAACCACTACCTATTCCTGATTGGAAGTGGGACAAGATTGGCATGGATTTCATCACCGGATTGCCCAGGACCAGGTCAGGATATGATTCTATTTGGGTAGTAGTGGATCGCTTAACTAAAGTCGCTTAACTAGTAGTGGATCGCTTAACTAAGTTAGCTAAGATCTATATGAGTAGAATTGTATGTCTGCATGGGGTACCCAAGAGTATTGTGTCTGATAGGGGAACCCAATTCACTTCTCATTTTTGGAGGCAACTACATGAGTCATTGGGAACGAGGTTGCAATTCAGCACTGCATTTCATCCTCAGACTGATGGACAGACAGAAAGGACTAATCAGATTCTTGAAGATATGTTGAGGGCATGTGCTCTAGACTATGGAGCCAGTTGGGATGAAAGTCTGCCTTACGCAGAATTCTCTTACAATAACAGCTATCAAGCCAGTATTGAGATGGCACCATTTGAGTTTCTCTATGGGAGAAAATGTACCACCCCATTGCTATGCAATGGTGTGGGAGAAAGAAGTTTGTTCGGACCAGAACTAATCAAAGAGGATGAAGAGAAAGTCAAGCTAGTTAAGGACAGACTGAAGATAGCACAGTCCCAACAGAAGAGCTACGCAGATCCTAAGCATAGAGAAGTCACCTATGAAGTAGGAGATAGAGCTTATCTTAGAGTGTCACCACTTCGTGGAGTGAAGAGGTTTGGTGTCAAAGGTAAATTGGCCCCAAGATATGTTGGACCATTCAAGATTCTAAGTCGTAAAGGAGAAGTAGCTTATGAGATTGAACTTCCGAGTCTTTATCGGCTGTTCATAATGTGTTTCATGTAAGTCAGCTTAAGAAATGTCATCTAGAAATGGAAGAAACTTCTTTGAAGGATACTATACCTTTGGAAGAGGTTCAATTGGAGAGTGAACTCACTTATGAGGAGAAACCTATCAAGATTCTTGAGACTGCAGAAAGAGTTACTCGGACTAAGACTATCAAATTCTGCAAAGTTCAATGGAACCATAATTCCGAAGAAGAAGCAACATGGGAAAGAGAAGATCTTCGGAAAGACCACCCTCACCTATTTGCTAGACAACCCGAATCTCGAGGGCGAGATTCACCTTAAGGGGGTTAGATTTGTAACATCCCTAAAATCATATTTTCAAAGATTTCATATCATGCATGCATATCATTTAGGGATGAAAACTCAAACCCATTTGAAAGAAAACAGAATTTGAGAGCTATGATTTTATGTGATCAACATTAAATCAAATGCTACTTTCCAATGAGGGATTATTTGTTCAAGAACCAAACCTTGTTGCTCTCAGATTGTTTTGCTTGATTGCTAGTGCTTAAACCAAAATTTACAAAACAAATATGGATTTAAAACCAATTTCAAAACTTGATCAAATCAAGTTCTATGTCACTGTTTATTTTATTTGATCAATAGGACCAAGCTAATACAGAGAGACCAAATGATTTTATGCACAGAAATATGTGTATTACTCTACAAAAATCCAGAATTTTTTTTGAATTCAAATGGTTTTGAAATCATTTGAAAATGTTTCCTGGAAATTCAAAAAGAAAAAGAAAAGGAATAAAGAAATAAGAAAAGGCCAGCGCTACTAATCTAGCTCAACAGTGAAACCAGCCCACTAAGCCCACCCGGGGTTTTCCTGTCACATCCCAAGATTTTCCAAATCTTGTAATGTGAAAAATAAATAAACAAATTAAACAATTGTTGATTTTTAGGGTGAGAAGAAACTTTTTGATTCCAATTGGAAACATCAAAACCTATTTTGATCAAATAAAATCCTAAAGGAATTTAAAAAAAGATAAATAAATAATAAAGTTATAATAATTGGAATCACTATTTTTGGATCTTTAAATAAAAAGATATGGTTTTTATAAAGCAAAGGTAGAAATATAAATAAGGATTATTTTATAGAGCCAAATTAAATCTTGGCCAAGCTTTTGAAATAAAATATTTCTATTTGATAAAAAGAGTAAAGGTTTATTTAAATAAAATAATGAGGATTTATTAATATCCATTTTTATTAAAGTAAAGGCTTTTCCAATTTAAATAAACACTAAAACTTGTTAATTTATTTTAAATAAGATTTCCAAGTGTTTTAGTTTTTCAAATGAAACCTACTAAAAAGATTTTGCTATTATTTAGATTTCAAAATAGAGTTTTAAAATAAATTAAATCCTATTTTAATTAATGACTAAGGTCTATTTATTTAATTATTAATGGATCCTAAATGAATAAAAAGAATTATTTTATTTTGGACTTTGAAATATGTTGTTAAACAAGATTTAAATTCACCAAAGTTTGGTGGTGATTTGAATTCAAATAGAAATTGAAAAAATATTATTAAATCTTATTTAATTAATACTAGAGCCTATTTTAAATAATTAAAAGACCCTAAAAAGAATAAATATATTATTCTAAATTTGACTTCAGAATGTGGAAATAAACAGTGTTTGATTATTCATAAAATTTGGCAAAGGTTTGAATTCAAATGAGTGTTTGAATTGTTTAATCAAAATCAACACAGAATTAAAGAAATGGAAAAGGAAAAACATTCAGAACAAAAAAAATGAATCTGGCCAGCCCAGCCCACTAAGCCCACTCGCAGCGCACCTCTCCCTCTCTTCCCCGAAACGTTTTCTCACCGCGGAAAGAACCCACTCAGTCGCTGACCACTGGACCCCATTCCCTCTCTTCCTCTCTCGCTGACAACACGGCCCACTTACCAGTTCATCGTTCCCACCCGCGAGGCTGTTTCTTCCCCAAACCTCGCCGTTGCTGCCGTTTATTTCCTCGCTTGAATTCGTCTTAATGATGTAGAAATTACACCCCGCGATTACTCTCGTTAACTCGCCACACTCCCCTCTACCTTTCTTCCCCAGACACCATCTCCTCTCCTCCCAGGCCACCTTGAATTCGTCTCGGAAACTCTCTGGCTCCGACGAGCCATTTCTCCGATTCCGGCCATACACCCTCGCCCCTTGCACCCTCGACCACGCTCACTTGCTTCCCACCTCCTGGCGAACCTTCCCGTAGCGCCAGCTCGCCCCCCGCGCGCCTCAGAACCTCGGCAACGACCACCACCGAGCGCGCTGCCGTCTGCTTTTACTCCGGCGACACTCCCCTGGCTGGTAATGACCGCCCCTCTCTTTCTCTTTCACGCACGCATCCTCGCTACGTCTCCGCGCATCTAACCATGCTTTCCATTTTCTCTGGCATGCTCTGAAGCCTCGTCTTCAACCTCGCCTGAGCACGCCCGACGACTCCACGAACTCCGGAGAGCAATTGTCGTGAACCCCGTGCGCCCCCTGCCCTGCGACAACCACGTTGAGCATCAGTACGTCGCTGCGAACCTGGTGAGCCCCTCCTCCCTCTCCCTCTCTTCCTAGAATAGCCAGAACGCCTCTGCCCGAGCGTCGCCGCCGCCAGCCACCGCCGAGCGCCGCCAGGGTATGGTCAGATCATCTCAGGCCGTTAGATGTTGATCTAATGGATACGATAGAATCACTCAAAAACGAAGGGGTATGCGATCTGTTCTGTGCGATCAAGTGAAATCCTATGGTCTGTGTTAGACGATCCGCGCGAAGAGGTATAGACGAATCAGAATGCGACACGTAGCCTGGAGTTTGGTTTAAAAACAGAAACTTGTCTATTAGATGTTCCAATTTGAAAAATTCATCACTTTCAAACCACACGTCCAAATTTTGCAAATCTTATATCAATGGATTCAGAAAGACAAGTACTTTCTAACCATGCCCTTTTTTTTAGTAAATTGCTTCTGTTAAATTGTTTGTTTTGCAGAAACTTGTGTATGCATGTTTAGAATATAAAAATTGTTCTAAAATGATTTTTGAGATAAAACCTTTGGCAAATAGGTTTGTTTTGAACCTACTGACCATAGAAATCAATTTGTGGTTTCAAAAACATATTTGGTGAAGCAAAAGAATAAAACCTTGAATTAAAGCATTTCTAGTCAAATAAAAATATGGTTTAATTGTTAAAAATGCTTTTGGAGGAAAACCTTTGGGAAATGTTTTGGAATAAACTCTTTGACCCCAATCACCAAGTTTTATGATTTAAAAATGTGTTGGGTGAACCCTATAAAGATTGCTACTTTGATAAAGGCATTTTCAACCACATAAAATAATGATTTGGTTTAAAAATGGTTTATAGGTAAAATCTTTTGCAAATGGTTTTGCCATTTTATAAAATGACCAATAAGTGTTTTGAAATGTTTATAACCTATTATAAACCACATTTGTAAATAAAACAAAGTTTGGCATGCTTGCATGCATTGTTTTGTTTCTATTATTTTATGTGATGTTGCTTGAATGGTAGATTGAAATATTGCTTGCTTGATTGAATTGTAGTGATTTGAAGAGTGTGAATATTGCAAGATCAAGGAGTGAAATTATATTCTCTACCAAAAAGGAAAGTGATGCTACATACTTTTGTCCCATTATTTTCACTATGCATTAGTGATATTTCTAAGTAGGACTTGCATGGAATTTTGCTAAGTATAAACTATGCCATGGGAAATCCTAGTAGATGAAACCTTAGTAGAATTTTCCTAAGTTAAGATTCCTACTACTATCATGCTTAGCTTAGCTAGTAGAAAACAAGGGTGGAATATATATTCATACTATGGAATATTTCTAAGTCAAGGACTTGTGTTTTGTTTAATAAAACAACTAAGTGAATGAATCACCTGGGTGGAATGGTTGTGAATGGGTTATGTTGAGTGGTTACACAAGGCCCATTTCTATGATTTACCTTGTGTATCTCACTTGTGGATGGCCACCCAGGAACAAAGAGATTTGAGATGTCAAATGTTGAGAAGCTTCAAGTGCAGCCACTTGGCATTATGGGCTCTGCCTGGATCATATAGGTTGCAATAACTTAGCCAAATGGACAGTTGGTGGTAGGGGAATGATAGGTTGGAACGCGTCCATTCTGGTCTAAGGGAAGGCTTCTGAAAGATCTTGTCTTGGTGAAACCAAGTCTTGTGGGGAAATTGCACCACCTCTGCAGAGTGTAAAATCTAAGTACTTAGCCATCTCCCTGGCAAAGGACAAATTGAGCATCAAGACATGGAAGCTATCAAGAATCTCCTCATCCCAATTTCTAAGTTAAAACTTGTGGTTGAACAAGCGTTGAAGGATCACCAATTTCTATTGGGAGATGCCTTGGGTGATTTTTGCCAAGAAAAAACTTAGTGTTTTCAAATGATAAGGAAAATCTATTTTGAACAATGCAAGCCTAAGCTGCACTTAGCCAAATGCATGTAGATGATATAATCCACTATACTACCATAGTATCACTTGCCAATACAATTCAAATGTATTGACCCTTGTGGCTGTAACTTATTATGTTGCAGGTTTGTTTGATGTTAGTGAAGTTTATTAACTAGGATTACAAGTCTACAACCAACATGTCTGCCTGTGGCACTTTGAAGATGAACGACCCCATGCTATAGTTATATTCTGCTGCATTGTAATGTGATAGCCAAATGAGCTATGTAAGATGTAATAAATTATTTTATTCCTGGTTGTACAGTTGTATTATGACCTTTGTTTCTTGATATTACATCTTAACTGTGGATGCTAGCTATTGATCCAGGGACTAGCATTGTAAACACAGGGATCTCTACCTTATTAAAGGTTGGGAACCTTACATTTCCCCTCTCTCTCTCACGCGCACCCACACGACCCCGCGCTCACTGACCAGTGGCCCCATCTCCACGTCATCATCGTCTTCCCGGAATCAGCGCGATGAACACGTCGCCGCCCGTTTCTTCCCCCACCTCTGCCGTGATTTTAAACCTCTTAATTGACGATGAATGCGTGCGTGATTCTCGCCCTGCTCCAGCTATAAGACCCCCTCCCCTCGTCGCTCATTTCCCCTCACTCGGCACAGACTCCATGCCACCAGGCTGCCTGTAATCGTGCCTACACCGCCACAGCACCGACGACCTCCGGTGACCAATTCCGGTGAGCCTCGTCCACCCCTTTGTCTCTGCTTCATGCGAGCATATTATATATGTCCTTGCGCATCTTCTCATGCATTTGTTTCTCTCTGTATCGTCCTAGAACGTCGTCACCGTCCACCATTGTGGCATCCCGCAAAACCACTACTAGAAAATCGCGTTGAATTTGTGCATTGCATCGTCATCATCATGCATTGTTTGCCTAAAACTAATTTCGCAAAGCTTGTTTTGTTTTCTAAAACGCCCCGTCTTGTTTTCAAATTCAAACCCGAGTCTCCGGAATATTTTGTTTTGTCTAAACACAGATTGCAAACGCCACGTTTTAATTAAATAAAATGTTTAGTTATTTTAGTGGGGCAGTCGAACGGGCCGAATGACCCGAACGACCACCCCAGAAAATAAATCGGTCCACTCCTTAATCCCTAAGCTACCAGCCCTAGTCTACCCACCCCTATCTCCACCTCACTCCCTCCAATCAACTCTCGCCACATCAGCACACCCCAAACCCCCCACCAACCACCCTCTGCCAACTCACCCCTCCTCTCTCACCCTGCCCCCACCACACACCCCACGCACACACAGCACACCACACAAAACCCACCCACACCGATCCCCACCTCCCTGGCTGGCCCACCCCCTGGCCCCACCTGTCCCGCCCTCATCCCCTTCCTCCATCTCTCTCACCAACCGCCCGCGAGCCCCCCCAAGCCCCGCACGCGCCCGACCCACCTCCCTCCTTCCGCTCCTCCGGCGTCTGCCCCGCCTCCGGCCACCCTCCGCCGCCGCCACGCCCTTCTCCGGCTCCCCTCCTCAGGCCACCCTCCGCCGGTCTCCCCCGACCCCTGACCCCACCTCGCCGTCCTCCTCCCCTCGGCAGAGCTCCGCGCCCCGCTCCGGCCGGCAGCGCCAGGCTCGCCTCCGCCACCGCAGGCCTCGCCGCGGGCCGCCTCAGCGCGTCGAGCTCGCCGCGGGCCCCGCCTCTGCGCCGGCCCCGCAAGGCCTCCGACGCCGGCGCCGCCCGCAGCTTCTGTCTCCGCCACCAGCTCCACCCTCCGCCGGTCCTCTCTGCAGCAGGCCGCCGCTCGCCGCCGGCGACCTGCACCGCGCCCCGCTCCTCCTCACCCCTCCCTGCGGCGCATCCCCGAGCCGCCCCGCCGTCCCCGTCAAGCTCGCCACCGCCGCGGACCGTCGTCGCCGGGCCGTCCTCCTCCACCGCCTCCGCTGCTCCGTCCGCGTCCGCCGAGCCGTGCCGCCATGTTCGTCGCCGTCCGTCCTCCCCGCCACCGCATGGCGCCTCTCCGGCGCGAGGCCGCGCCCCGTCGTCCCTCTGTTGCCCGCTCGGCCCCGCCATGTTCGTCCTCGCATGCGTGCAAGTGCCCTCGCAGCTATCTTCCAAGAGCCATCTCGTCAAGATCGATAGTGCCCAACGCCAACTCGAGTAACCACCGGCGCCGAACCTAAGTCCGGCACTGGCACTCAAGTACCTCGACAAGGCCGCCAAGATCTCCGCCGTGACAAAACAGACGCCATGACCCGACGCCCCCGGATGCCACAAGATCTTCTTCCCAGGATGCGACGTCGAGGCCCCGAACGCCAAGACCGATAAGATCTACCCCGATCCGAAGACCCTAACCCCGGACGCCGAGAACCCCAACCCAAAGAGGACCGGAAACCGCAAGACCTCCTTCCCGAACCCGAGGGTATTCTACATGGAAGACAAGAACATCTACCGGACCCGGTGAAGCGGGCGCCTCAAGATCTACTTCACGGACTCGAGTACCCCGGAACCCGATCCACTCAAGTTCGCCATCGACGACAAGAACGACAGCAACCAGGGCGAGTCCGATGCCCGACGCTACGCCAAGTTTGCTGAGACCCCGAACCCGAGGGTCCCTCGACAAGACCGTCTCGTCATAAGAGCCCCGATGACCTTTTGTCGCCAAGATCTACATCGCTTCGTGTTTCGTCGACCAATGAGCGAGGTGGAACCCGATGGAGCCGGTACCAACAAGATCGGCCGCCGGACGCCAAGCACTTCACCCCGACATCGAGACCCTGGACGACAAGTTCTCCATCTTGTATCCGAACCTCGCCGATCCCGGAGTCCGAGAACGTTTCCGTCGAACCCTGAAACCCGAGGCCGACCCCGGACCCCGAACCCTCAGAACCCCAAGATCGTCGAGACCCTCAATGTGTGAACCCCTTCCCGGAACCCTATTTTATAACATAATAACAACTTGTTGCATATTGAATTGTCATACTCGCATGCATATCTGTGGTTTGGGGGCCTTATGCAGATTCACCTAATAATTAAATATGGGGCCCATATGCGGGCAAATCTAGTCTCATATTGGCCTCATTTAAACTTGTGTAGCGAACCGGTGCCAACTTTTGTCTTGCTAATGCAACATTTAAATTGCGGGGTTTCCAAATAACTTGAACCATCTAATTAATTGTCGGGGCCCCGGTTCCGCTTAATATGACCTAATTGCATTGCACCTTTGCCATGTCATTCATCATGCATGCATCATGCCGATCTTCTGCCGTTGTATTAAATAGAGCATCCGCTGTTTCTTCTAGTGTTTTGCTTCTTCGCGGATAAGGCCGTTGAGTTGATGTGAGCTTCGCCCCGATCTTCGGTTGAATCTTCGACAATGTTTTTCAGGCGAGCATCTCCCCCTTTCTACCTATCTTACTTTATAGTATTTATTCCCTCCTGTTGATCTATTGCTATCTGTGTCGCGATGCTCTAGTTTCCGTACCCTTGATATTACTTGCAGCCTTATATTGCCTTGGACACATCCTATTACCTGTTGTTTGGTAGATAGTTGGACTTGCGCGTCGTAGTCGCTTGCTCAAGTGCTGTTGCGTGTCGTCAAGTGCCACAGTTGTTGATGTATTGCCGCATGTTGATGTTAGAGATGATCATAGTTTTACTTATCGTTCACTTTAATTTCTGTTTAATAACTAAAATTGAAGTAAGCAGAGGCATCGGTGGGTGATAGATAATATTTGGTTTTCGAACGCCCACTTGTGTCCCGTAGGACCCCGAGTACTTGATACCTGTTCCTTGATTTATCGCGCTATCCACATCCGGGAGGTATATGGGACCCCCCTTAGCCAGAGCTTGATTCAGTCTTATTTCTTGGGGCCACAAACTAGTTTGAGGTTTTATTTACGATCCTGTACTTATGCCATGCTTTACTGCTTTATTTACGATTGTGCGATGGATAGCACACTGTACTGTTTAGGTAAGCGGAATGTTTACGCGGTATCGACAAGCCCCGTTTGGGGTTCCCAGTCGTTTACAGCCATTGTCGCAGACCTTGAGTCCGTCTCGGAGCTAGCTTACTTCGTTGCGGGTCTACTCAATGGGGTGGCCCCCTGAAATATTTCTGAATCCTGTGATTGCTTTGTCGTGAAGGCCTCGTTGGGTTTTGATTTGGTTTTTCTGAGGTTGATCGAGTGTGTGTTGCTATTGGTGCACCCCGGCCGGGTAAAACTTTTTGAAAGCCGTGTCCGCGGTTATGGACGACTTGGAGCACAGTATCTCGACCATAGACAAGCATAACTAAAGTTTATTGCTATAAATTTGACTTTATAATGACTAGTAATCAGCTTCACTATAATGGAATGGCTAATAATACTGCCCACCATTGCTTGTTTGAAGTGTCGCTTGCTACCATTGTATCTGACTAGTAAGTATTGCAACTACAACGGAATGGCTAAGTAAAAGTACCAACAACTGCTGGGTTTTGGGTTATCTCATGCTACCTGTATCTGACTAGTAAGTGTTGCCACTATAACGGAATGGTTAACTAAAAGTGCCCACTGCTTACTTTATCAGGACGATTATCTAAACCTGACTAGTAAAGCGCCGCAACTATAACTGAATAAGTAAAACTGCCAACTGTGTGAGTTTCCTCGGTTGACTTCCTCGTTGGTCTCGAGGGGGAAACGCCAGGATGGGTTTGTTTGTTGATAGTATCAGGTTGGTTCCGGATAGGTCCTTCTTACCCCCCTCTGATTTGCCGCCAGTTGTATCGAGTCTCTATAGGTTGTCTAGTGCATGCTGCCGCTGCCGCTCAGTCCACCATACCTATGTAGGCGAGGACCGCCGAACTCTAGTCTCGCCGTGTACTGGCCTCAGTACTGACGCTCCTCTTTTTCCTTTGCCCTTTGTCGGCACCCCTTTTTGTTTAAGCAGGTTTGAGATCGCCGTCGTTAGCAGGGTTACCCTTCCGGCATGGCCTGGGCAGGGTTATGGACGCCATTGGTTATTCTTCAGGGCTCTTAGCCCCATTTGCATCTTGTCCGTAGTCGGACGCTCTATCGTTTTCAAGGTGATTTGGATCTTGTATATTATATCTGTATTCTTGACTCATTGAGTCGCAGTTATATATATCTGTTCTGTGGGTCCCATCGAGTACTGTTGTGTAATGTTATTACTTCGTTTTCCACCCGCACGAAAGTGCCTGGTGGGCACCTTTGAATCGTTTCTATGCGGGTTTGGCGGGTTTCGCTAAAACTTGCATAGGTCCGATTCTGAGGGTGTTACAGAGTGGTATCAGAGCTCAGCAGTTGCGATACCCCACAAGTCCAGCCTGTAGGATAACCTAGCTAACGGCCAAAGTAGAGTGTCAAAACTATTTTTGAAAATCGGTTGGATAGTTCTGATTAGGTCTGATTCTACTCCTTACCCTTTGCTGTTCTCCTCTTACCTCTACGTGTTTTGAATCCGCTCTCGTCTCTTTCTTCGAGTCCAGGAATTCTCGTGGTTGGGTTTCCGTCGTACCTTCAGGGTTTCGCTTCCTTCTTTGATAACGGTGTTCTACCATCCAGTGTTCAAGTTGCCTGAGGAATCCTTCGTCTGTGGTACCTTTCTTTGTTCCTTGTTTGTGCCTTCTGGTGTTTTCCGACGCGCCGACATCCTCTACGCCAGATCTGATGCAGAGTCTGCATCACTCCGTTGTTCCGAACCTCGCTTGGCGAGATCTTCAGTCTGATTCCGAGAATGGTTGCACTCTTTTCTACTGATTGTGCGGAGTAATAGTTTGGGTGTGTGATGGATTGGCCCCCATGCCGACTACCCTTTCTATTCGCTTTTGTACATTGAAGTGGACGAGAATGCATCGGTTCCCTCTTTCCATCGAAGTTAGAGGTGGCTTTATTTGTTGATACCTCTACCGTCGATCTTTTGTTTCCGGAGTGTTCTCTCGACGATCCCGGACAACGACCTCTTGTTAGTGGTGTCGCAAGGATCTACATGAAGCGAGAAGATTCAGATCGCCGACCTGCCTTTCCGGTACCATGAGGCGGATCTTGAGGGCGAGATCCTTTGTTAGTGGTGTCGAATTGTGGCATCCCGCAAAACCACTACTAGAAAATCGCGTTGAATTTGTGCATTGCATCGTCATCATCATGCATTGTTTCCCTAAAACTAATTTCGCAAAGCTTGTTTTGTTTTCTAAAACGCCCCGTCTTGTTTTCAAATTCAAACCCGAGTCTCCGGAATATTTTGTTTTGTCTAAACACAGATTGCAAACGCCACGTTTTAATTAAATAAAATGTTTAGTTATTTTAGTGGGGCAGTCGAACGGGCCGAATGACCCGAACGACCACCCCAGAAAATAAATCGGTCCACCCCTTAATCCCTAAGCTACCAGCCCTAGTCTACCCACCCCTATCTCCACCTCACTCCCTCCAATCAACTCTCGCCACATCAGCACACCCCAAACCCCCCACCAACCACCCTCTGCCAACTCACCCCTCCTCTCTCACCCTACCCCCACCACACACCCCACGCACACACAGCACACCACACAAAACCCACCCACACCGATCCCCACCTCCCTGGCTGGCCCACCCCCTGGCCCCACATGTCCCGCCCTCATCCCCTTCCTCCATCTCTCTCACCAACCGCCCGCGAGCCCCCCCAAGCCCCGCACGCGCCCGACCCACCTCCCTCCTTCCGCGCCTCCGGCGTCTGCCCCGCCTCCTGCCACCCTCCGCCGCCGCCACGCCCTTCTCCGGCTCCCCTCCTCAGGCCACCCTCCGCCGGTCTCCCCCGACCCCTGACCCCACCTCGCCGTCCTCCTCCCCTCGGCAGAGCTCCGCGCCCCGCTCCGGCCGGCAGCGCCAGGCTCGCCTCCGCCACCGCAGGCCTCGCCGCGGGCCGCCTCAGCGCGTCGAGCTCGCCGCGGGCCATGCCTCTGCGCCGGCCCCGCAAGGCCTCCGACGCCGGCGCCGCCCGCAGCTTCCGTCTCCGCCACCAGCTCCACCCTCCGCCGGTCCTCTCTGCAGCAGGCCGCCGCTCGCCGCCGGCGACCTGCACCGCGCCCCGCTCCTCCTCACCCCTCCCAGCGGCGCATCCCCGAGCCGCCCCGCCGTCCCCGTCAAGCTCGCCACCGCCGCGGACCATCGTCGCCGGGCCGTCCTCCTCCACCGCCTCCGCTGCTCCGTCCGCGTCCGCCGAGCCGTGCCGCCATGTTCGTCGCCGTCCGGCCTCCCCGCCACCGCATGGCGCCTCTCCGGCGCGAGGCCGCGCCCTGTCGTCCCTCTGTTGCCCGCTCGGCCCCGCCATGTTCGTCCTCGCATGCGTGCAAGTGCCCTCGCAGCTATCTTCCAAGAGCCATCTCGTCAAGATCGATAGTGCCCAACGCCAACTCGAGTAACCACCGGCGCCGAACCTAAGTCCGGCACTGGCACTCAAGTACCTCGACAAGGCCGCCAAGATCTCCGCCGTGACAAAACAGACGCCATGACCCGACGCCCCCGGATGCCACAAGATCTTCTTCCCAGGATGCGACGTCGAGGCCCCGAACGCCAAGACCGATAAGATCTACCCCGATCCGAAGACCCTAACCCCGGAGGCCGAGAACCCCAACCCAAAGAGGACCGGAAACCGCAAGACCTCCTTCCCAAACCCGAGGGTATTCTACATGGAAGACAAGAACATCTACCGGACCCGGTGAAGCGGGCGCCTCAAGATCTACTTCACGGACTCGAGTACCCCGGAACCCGATCCACTCAAGTTCGCCATCGACGACAAGAACGACAGCAACCAGGGCGAGTCCGATGCCCGACGCTACGCCAAGTTCGCCGAGACCCCGAACCCGAGGGTCCCTCGACAAGACCGTCTCGTCATAAGAGCCCCGATGACCTTTTGTCGCCAAGATCTACATCGCTTCGTGTTTCGTCGACCAATGAGCGAGGTGGAACCCGATGGAGCCGGTACCAACAAGATCGGCCGCCGGACGCCAAGCACTTCACCCCGACATCGAGACCCTGGACGACAAGTTCTCCATCTTGTATCCGAACCTCGCCGATCCCGGAGTCCGAGAACGTTTCCGTCGAACCCTGAACCCCGAGGCCGACCCCGAACCCCGAACCCTCAGAACCCCAAGATCGTCGAGACCCTCAATGTGTGAACCCCTTCCCGGAACCCTATTTTATAACATAATAACAACTTGTTGCATATTGAATTGTCATACTCGCATGCATATCTGTGGTTTGGGGGCCTTATGCAGATTCACCTAATAATTAAATATGGGGCCCATATGCGGGCAAATCTAGTCTCATATTGGCCTCATTTAAACTTGTGTAGCGAACCGGTGCCAACTTTTGTCTTGCTAATGCAACATTTAAATTGCGGGGTTTCCAAATAACTTGAACCATCTAATTAATTGTCGGGGCCCCGGTTCCGCTTAATATGACCTAATTGCATTGCACCTTTGCCATGTCATTCATCATGCATGCATCATGCCGATCTTCTGCCGTTGTATTAAATAGAGCATCCGCTGTTTCTTCTAGTGTTTTGCTTCTTCGCGGATAAGGCCGTTGAGTTGATGTGAGCTTCGCCCCGATCTTCGGTTGAATCTTCGACAATGTTTTTCAGGCGAGCATCTCCCCCTTTCTACCTATCTTACTTTATAGTATTTATTCCCTCCTATTGATCTATTGCTATCTGTGTCGCGATGCTCTAGTTTCCGTACCCTTGATATTACTTGCAGCCTTATATTGCCTTGGACACATCCTATTACCTGTTGTTTGGTAGATAGTTGGACTTGCGCGTCGTAGTCGCTTGCTCAAGTGCTGTTGCGTGTCGTCAAGTGCCACAGTTGTTGATGTATTGCCGCATGTTGATGTTGGAGATGATCATAGTTTTACTTATCGTTCACTTTAATTTCTGTTTAATAACTAAAATTGAAGTAAGCAGAGGCATCGGTGGGTGATAGATAATATTTGGTTTCCGAACGCCGACTTGTGTCCCGTAGGACCCCGAGTACTTGATACTTGTTCCTTGATTTATCGCGCTATCCACATCCGGGAGGTATATGGGACCCCCCTTAGCCAGAGCTTGATTCAGTCTTATTTCTTGGGGCCACAAACTAGTTTGAGGTTTTATTTACGATCCTGTACTTATGCCATGCTTTACTGCTTTATTTACGATTGTGCGATGGATAGCACACTGTACTGTTTAGGTAAGCGGAATGTTTACGCGGTATCGACAAGCCCCGTTTGGGGTTCCCAGTCGTTTACAGCCATTGTCGCAGACCTTGAGTCCGTCTCGGAGCTAGCTTACTTCGTTGCGGGTCTACTCAATGGGGTGGCCCCCTGAAATATTTCTGAATCCTGTGATTGCTTTGTCGTGAAGGCCTCGTTGGGTTTTGATTTGGTTTTTCCGAGGTTGATCGAGTGTGTGTTGCTATTGGTGCACCCCGGCCGGGTAAAACTTTCTGAAAGCCGTGTCCGCGGTTATGGACGACTTGGAGCACAGTATCTCGACCATAGACAAGCATAACTAAAGTTTATTGCTATAAATTTGACTTTATAATGACTAGTAATCAGCTTCACTATAATGGAATGGCTAATAATACTGCCCACCATTGCTTGTTTGAAGTGTCGCTTGTGACCATTGTATCTGACTAGTAAGTATTGCAACTACAACGGAATGGCTAAGTAAAAGTACCAACGACTGCTGGGTTTTGGGTTATCTCATGCTACCTGTATCTGACTAGTAAGTGTTGCCACTATAACGGAATGGTTAACTAAAAGTGCCTACTGCTTACTTTATCAGGACGATTATCTAAACCTGACTAGTAAAGCGCCGCAACTATAACTGAATAAGTAAAACTGCCAACTGTGTGAGTTTTCTCGGTTGACTTCCTCGTTGGTCTCGAGGGGGAAACGCCAGGATGGGTTTGTTTGTTGATAGTATCAGGTTGGTTCCGGATAGGTCCTTCTTACCCCCCTCTGATTTGCCGCCAGTTGTATCGAGTCTCTATAGGTTATCTAGTGCATGCTGCCGCTGCCGCTCAGTCCACCATACCTATGTAGGCGAGGACCGCCGAACTCTAGTCTCGCCGTGTACTGGCCTCAGTACTGACGCTCCTCTTTTTCCTTTGCCCTTTGTCGGCACCCCTTTTTGTTTAAGCAGGTTTGAGATCGCCGTCGTTAGTAGGGTTACTTTTCCGGCATGGCCTGGGCAGGGTTATGGACGCCATTGGTTATTCTTCAGGGCTCTTAGCCCCATTTGCATCTTGTCCGTAGTCGGACGCTCTATCGTTTTCAAGGTGATTTGGATCTTGTATATTATATCTGTATTCTTGACTCATTGAGTCGCAGTTATATATATCTGTTCTGTGGGTCCCATCGAGTACTGTTGTGTAATGTTATTACTTCATTTTCCACCCGCACGAAAGTGCCTGGTGGGCACCTTTGAATCGTTTCTATGCGGGTTTGGCGGGTTTCGCTAAAACTTGCATAGGTCCGATTCTGAGGGTGTTACAGAGTGGTATCAGAGCTCAGCAGTTGCGATACCCCACAAGTCCAGCCTGTAGGATAACCTAGCTAACGGCCGAAGTAGAGTGTCAAAACTATTTTTGAAAATCGGTTGGATAGTTCTGATTAGGTCTGATTCTACTCCTTACCCTTTGCTGTTCTCCTCTTACCTCTACGTGTTTTGAATCCGCTCTCGTCTCTTTCTTCGAGTCCAGGAATTCTCGTGGTTGGGTTTCCGTCGTACCTTCAGGGTTTCGCTTCCTTCTTTGATAACGGTGTTCTACCATCCAGTGTTCAAGTTGCCTGAGGAATCCTTCGTCTGTGGTACCTTTCTTTGTTCCTTGTTTGTGCCTTCTGGTGTTTTCCGACGCGCCGACATCCTCTACGCCAGATCCGATGCAGAGTCTGCATCACTCCGTTGTTCCGAACCTCGCTTGGCGAGATCTTCAGTCTGATTCCGAGAATGGTTGCACTCTTTTCTACTGATTGTGCGGAGTAATAGTTTGGGTGCGTGATGGATTGGCCCCCATGCCGACTACCCTTTCTATTCGCTTTTGTACATTGAAGTGGACGAGAATGCATCGGTTCCCTCTTTCCATCGAAGTTAGAGGTGGCTTTATTTGTTGATACCTCTACCGTCGATCTTTTGTTTCCGGAGTGTTCTCTCGACGATCCCGGACAACGACCTCTTGTTAGTGGTGTCGCAAGGATCTACATGAAGCGAGAAGATTCAGATCGCCGACCTGCCTTTCCGGTACCATGAGGCGGATCTCGAGGGCGAGATCCTTTGTTAGTGGTGTCGAATTGTGGCATCCCGCAAAACCACTACTAGAAAATCGCGTTGAATTTGTGCATTGCATCGTCATCATCATGCATTGTTTGCCTAAAACTAATTTCGCAAAGCTTGTTTTGTTTTCTAAAACGCCCCGTCTTGTTTTCAAATTCAAACCCGAGTCTCCGGAATATTTTGTTTTGTCTAAACACAGATTGCAAACGCCACGTTTTAATTAAATAAAATGTTTAGTTATTTTAGTGGGGCAGTCGAACGGGCCGAATGACCCGAACGACCTCCCCAGAAAATAAATCGGTCCACTCCTTAATCCCTAAGCTACCAGCCCTAGTCTACCCACCCCTATCTCCACCTCACTCCCTCCAATCAACTCTCGCCACATCAGCACACCCCAAACCCCCCACCAACCACCCTCTGCCAACTCACCCCTCCTCTCTCACCCTGCCCCCACCACACACCCCACGCACACACAGCACACCACACAAAACCCACCCACACCAATCCCCACCTCCCTGGCTGGCCCACCCCCTGGCCCCACCTGTCCCGCCCTCATCCCCTTCCTCCATCTCTCTCACCAACCGCCCGCGAGCCCCCCCAAGCCCCGCACGCGCCCGACCCACCTCCCTCCTTCCGCGCCTCCGGCGTCTGCCCCGCCTCCGGCCACCCTCCGCCGCCGCCACGCCCTTCTCCGGCTCCCCTCCTCAGGCCACCCTCCGCCGGTCTCCCCCGACCCCTGACCCCACCTCGCCGTCCTCCTCCCCTCGGCAGAGCTCCGCGCCCCGCTCCGGTTGGCAGCACCAGGCTCGCCTCCGCAACCGCAGGCCTCGCCGCGGGCCGCCTCAGCGCGTCGAGCTCGCCGCGGGCCCCGCCTTTGCGCCGGCCCCGCAAGGCCTCCGACGCCGGCGCCGCCCGCAGCTTCTGTCTCCGCCACCAGCTCCACCCTCCGCCGGTCCTCTCTGCAGCAGGCCGCCGCTCGCCGCCGGCGACCTGCACCGCGCCCCGCTCCTCCTCACCCCTCCCTGCGGCGCATCCCCGAGCCGCCCCGCCGTCCCCGTCAAGCTCGCCACCGCCGCGGACCGTCGTCGCCGGGCCGTCCTCCTCCACCGCCTCCGCTGATCCGTCCGCGTCCGCCGAGCCGTGCCGCCATGTTCGTCGCCGTCCGGCCTCCCCGCCACCGCATGGCGCCTCTCCGGCGCGAGGCCGCGCCCCGTCGTCCCTCTGTTGCCCGCTCGGCCCCGCCATGTTCGTCCTCGCATGCGTGCAAGTGCCCTCGCAGCTATCTTCCAAGAGCCATCTCGTCAAGATCGATAGTGCCCAACGCCAACTCGAGTAACCACCGGCGCCGAACCTAAGTCCGGCACTGGCACTCAAGTACGTCGACAAGGCCGCCAAGATCTCCGCCGTGACAAAACAGACGCCATGACCCGGCGCCCCCGGATGCCACAAGATCTTCTTCCCAGGATGCGACGTCGAGGCCCCGAACGCCAAGACCGATAAGATCTACCCCGATCCGAAGACCCTAACCCCGGACGCCGAGAACCCCAACCCAAAGAGGACCGGAAACCGCAAGACCTCCTTCCCGAACCCGAGGGTATTCTACATGGAAGACAAGAACATCTACCGGACCCGGTGAAGCGGGCGCCTCAAGATCTACTTCACGGACTCGAGTACCCCGGAACCCGATCCACTCAAGTTCGCCATCGACGACAAGAACGACAGCAACCAGGGCG
The DNA here is from genome assembly GCA_916181665.1 of Avena sativa. Lineage (NCBI taxonomy): Eukaryota > Viridiplantae > Streptophyta > Magnoliopsida > Poales > Poaceae > Avena > Avena sativa. The sequence goes on along the minus strand of OV702284.1, from coordinate 258,495,131 downwards.
AGTCCGATGCCCGACGCTACGCCAAGTTTGCTGAGACTCCGAACCCGAGGGTCCCTCGACAAGACCGTCTCGTCATAAGAGCCCCGATGACCTTTTGTCGCCAAGATCTACATCGCTTCGTGTTTCGTCGACCAATGAGCGAGGTGGAACCCGATGGAGCCGGTACCAACAAGATCGGCCGCCGGACGCCAAGCACTTCACCCCGACATCGAGACCCTGGACGACAAGTTCTCCATCTTGTATCCGAACCTCGCCGATCCCGGAGTCCGAGAACGTTTCCGTCGAACCCTGAACCCCGAGGCCGACCCCGGACCCCGAACCCTCAGAACCCCAAGATCGTCGAGACCCTCAATGTGTGAACCCCTTCCCGGAACCCTATTTTATAACATAATAACAACTTGTTGCATATTGAATTGTCATACTCGCATGCATATCTGTGGTTTGGGGGCCTTATGCAGATTCACCTAATAATTAAATATGGGGCCCATATGCGGGCAAATCTAGTCTCATATTGGCCTCATTTAAACTTGTGTAGCGAACCGGTGCCAACTTTTGTCTTGCTAATGCAACATTTAAATTGCGGGGTTTCCAAATAACTTGAACCATCTAATTAATTGTCGGGGCCCCGGTTCCGCTTAATATGACCTAATTGCATTGCACCTTTGCCATGTCATTCATCATGCATGCATCATGCCGATCTTCTGCCGTTGTATTAAATAGAGCATCCGCTGTTTCTTCTAGTGTTTTGCTTCTTCGCGGATAAGGCCGTTGAGTTGATGTGAGCTTCGCCCCGATCTTCGGTTGAATCTTCGACAATGTTTTTCAGGCGAGCATCTCCCCCTTTCTACCTATCTTACTTTATAGTATTTATTCCCTCCTGTTGATCTATTGCTATCTGTGTCGCGATGCTCTAGTTTCCGTACCCTTGATATTACTTGCAGCCTTATATTGCCTTGGACACATCCTATTACCTGTTGTTTGGTAGATAGTTGGACTTGCGCGTTGTAGTCGCTTGCTCAAGTGCTGTTGCGTGTCGTCAAGTGCCACAGTTGTTGATGTATTGCCGCATGTTGATGTTGGAGATGATCATAGTTTTACTTATCGTTCACTTTAATTTCTGTTTAATAACTAAAATTGAAGTAAGCAGAGGCATCGGTGGGTGATAGATAATATTTGGTTTCCGAACGCCCACTTGTGTCCCGTAGGACCCCGAGTACTTGATACTTGTTCCTTGATTTATCGCGCTATCCACATCCGGGAGGTATATGGGACCCCCCTTAGCCAGAGCTTGATTCAGTCTTATTTCTTGGGGCCACAAACTAGTTTGAGGTTTTATTTACGATCCTGTACTTATGCCATGCTTTACTGCTTTATTTACGATTGTGCGATGGATAGCACACTGTACTGTTTAGGTAAGCGGAATGTTTACGCGGTATCGACAAGCCCCGTTTGGGGTTCCCAGTCGTTTACAGCCATTGTCGCAGACCTTGAGTCTGTCTCGGAGCTAGCTTACTTCGTTGCGGGTCTACTCAATGGGGTGGCCCCCTGAAATATTTCTGAATCCTGTGATTGCTTTGTCGTGAAGGCCTCGTTGGGTTTTGATTTGGTTTTTCCGAGGTTGATCGAGTGTGTGTTGCTATTGGTGCACCCCGGCCGGGTAAAACTTTCTGAAAGCCGTGTCCGCGGTTATGGACGACTTGGAGCACAGTATCTCGACTAAAGACAAGCATAACTAAAGTTTATTGCTATAAATTTGACTTTATAATGACTAGTAATCAGCTTCACTATAATGGAATGGCTAATAATACTGCCCACCATTGCTTGTTTGAAGTGTCGCTTGCGACCATTGTATCTGACTAGTAAGTATTGCAACTACAACGGAATGGCTAAGTAAAAGTACCAACAACTGCTGGGTTTTGGGTTATCTCATGCTACCTGTATCTGACTAGTAAGTGTTGCCACTATAACGGAATGGTTAACTAAAAGTGCCCACTGCTTACTTTATCAGGACGATTATCTAAACCTGACTAGTAAAGCGCCGCAACTATAACTGAATAAGTAAAACTGCCAACTGTGTGAGTTTCCTCGGTTGACTTCCTCGTTGGTCTCGAGGGGGAAACACCAGGATGGGTTTGTTTGTTGATAGTATCAGGTTGGTTCCGGATAGGTCCTTCTTACCCCCCTCTGATTTGCCGCCAGTTGTATCGAGTCTCTATAGGTTGTCTAGTGCATGCTGCCGCTGCCGCTCAGTCCACCATACCTATGTAGGCGAGGACCGCCGAACTCTAGTCTCGCCGTGTACTGGCCTCAGTACTGACGCTCCTCTTTTTCCTTTGCCCTTTGTCGGCACCCCTTTTTGTTTAAGCAGGTTTGAGATCGCCGTCGTTAGCAGGGTTACCCTTCCGGCATGGCCTGGGCAGGGTTATGGACGCCATTGGTTATTCTTCAGGGCTCTTAGCCCCATTTGCATCTTGTCCGTAGTCGGACGCTCTATCATTTTCAAGGTGATTTGGATCTTGTATATTATATCTGTATTCTTGACTCATTGAGTCGCTGTTATATATATATCTGTTCTGTGGGTCCCATCGAGTACTGTTGTGTAATGTTATTACTTCGTTTTCCACCCGCACGAAAGTGCCTGGTGGGCACCTTTGAATCGTTTCTATGCGGGTTTGGCGGGTTTCGCTAAAACTTGCATAGGTCCGATTCTGAGGGTGTTACAACCACTAGAAGCAACCAAAGCTCGGCGCAACTCCAGCAACCCCTCCATGTAGTTCCCGACCACCCCTTTCCCCCTTTTCGATACGCACATGTTCGCCTGGCTTGTGCGCATCTAACAGCCTCGCTGGTTTGTCTTAGCGCGCACCAGAACCTCGCCTCCGATGACGCCAAGGTTTGCCCGACGTCTGCCTCTACTCCGACAAGGAATCCTCGCCGTGTCCGCGCGCCCCTTGACAAGCCACTGCCATGTTGAGCTTCAGCACATCGCCGCGAGTCTGGTAAGCCTCTTCGACGACCCCAACCCCCTCTGTAGCTGTCGTGGTATTGCCGACGAGTACGCCATGGAGGGGTCCTCACAGTGCATGTTTAGAGACGTGGGGTAAGGCGGACGGTTGACGGGTACGAGGTAACACAGCTTACCCAGGTTCAGATCTCACAACGGTGGTGGAATCCTACTCCTGCTATAAATCACTATAATGGCAATATGCCGAGTTACAAAGATAGGTTCGCTGTGCGAGGTGTGTGTAAAATGATGCCCTAAAGGCTCCCATAGGCCCAGCTTATATAGTCGTCAGGTCCTAGGGTTACAGGGAAAAGTCCTAGCCGGACAGGTTACAGAGTTCTACACCGTCTATTACTAGTCTTGTGTATCTTGCACTCCAAGGCTCCGGGTACGCTGGTGACTCCACCGTAGCCTTCCTTTATCCGGCATGGGCCTCCCTTCTGGATCCACCTAACGGGGCCGCCCAGCAGGCCATAGGCCATGCTACCGACTATGGGCCACCCGGGTTAGCCGGATAAGAGACATGCTATGAGGATACCCATATAGCATATCCCCAACAGTAGCCCCCCGAGAACTCCGAGATCTTGCGCTGTCTTGCCTCTTCTTGTGGAATGCTCCGTCTAGATGTATGTCGGCAAATCGTCAAGCAATATCTTGTAGTCCTCCCAAAGAACCCTGCAAGGTTTTCTCCGTCTTCTATAAGTAAGTCGGAGAAACGCTGAATCTTCCATCGTACGCTCCCGTTGTCTGATTAAATCTATCCATGCCGGAATCTTCGATGGGACGGCTCATCTACCATGTCAGTTATGACGACGTAGGTTGTAGGTCAGCGATGCCTCGTAACTCGCACATGCAGAGAACGTAATCATATCCGTTTTTCTCGCGCGAGCGATACGAACCGTTGGCGGCGGCGGTTGGAGACGTGGCAAAATTACCGCGCACGTTCACGAACACGTCGTCTACACGGCAACCGTCTGATTAGCTGCACGAATCTTGACGCAGAGTAAGATAAATAGTAACCGTGGGACAGTTGCCACTTTTTCACCCCATTCTCTCACGTCATCGTCTTCTTCCTCCAGCCGCGTGCCTCCTCGAGCTCTCCGCGAAAACCTCGAGAAACCCTAGCCTCTTGCCTGCACCAGTCTCGTTCTTTCCTTCCTCCATGGCCAGCAGCAGCTCATCCCCGTCAATGGCGGCGTCGAGCGAAGCCGCGGCGAAGCCGGTGAGCTCCGTCGTCGTGCCCCCAGAGGGTCTAGTCATCCCCGCATCGGCGGTGATAGAAACCACCGGCGGCGACCACAATCTGGCGGCGCTGGAGCCCCTGGAAGAGGAGCCAGACTCGCACAAAGGCGACTGGCACGGCTCGGACATCACCGCCGCGACATCCAAGAGATGGTCACTGAGGGTTACCTCCCTGCGATGGAGGGGCTCGCCTGGCGGGCGGCGCCGACCAGCGAGGTAACCCCCTCTCCCCAAGACGGAGAGAAAGTATACCTCAAGGCGCAATTGGTACGCGGCGTTTCTCTGCCCATCTCCCACTTCTTCCTGTCCGTCTTGAATCACTTCAAGGTCCAACCCCACAACCTTTCCCCCAATAGTATCCTAGTTCTTAGCAACTTCGCGGCACTTTGTGAGGGTTACCTAGGGATTAGGCCTAGGTTAGACTTGTTTGTCTACTTCTTCACCGTCAAACGTGAAGCCGGACACAGTAGGGAGGAGCTTAGAAACTATGGCACCATAAGCTTCAAGATCCGTCCTGGCCGGCGGTTCCCCGACATCGTCGGCCACGAGTCATGCAAAAATTGGCAGCGGACGTACTTCTACGGCCCCGACATTCCTTTGGCGGGCCGAGAAGTAACGTACCCAGACTTTGTGGACGGAGCCGCCGCCGAAGTCCCGACATGGCGGTCCCGTGCCTCCCTTCCCTCCGACCTCAACGCTTCTCGCGCAATAAGGCAGATAGAGTGGTTTGTAGAGACGGGTCTAACCGGCTTGGACCTAGCCATGTGTTGGTTCATCATCCAACCTCTGCAGCACCGTACGAAGCTTATGCACGAGTACACCGGCGACCGAAGGGATACCCTCCGGATCTCCGAGGACAACTTCTCGAGCGACTCCGTCAAGTTCTGCCTTAAGGACATCGTCAAGGTGAAGGACAAGAAGCGTGGCTTCACCCTCACCTACGACATGTTCGTAAACGGAAAGTGCCCAAAGGTAGGTATTTATTTTCCGTGTATGACATTGCTCCAGTTTTTCCGTCTTGCCAATATCATCTTGTCTAACACGATGATTTCTCACTTTAACAGCTTAGCGATCTAGAAGAGGGCAACCTGGCCGCCCAAATCTACGATCCCAAGACGAAGGAAGTCACAATCGTGTCCGACGATGATGCCCCGTTGGCACGAAAGCGGAAGAGCTCCACCTCTGACGCTGCCAACGGAGGCAAGAAGAAGAAGACGGAGGGTGGAGCCTCCAAAAAGAGTATTGCCGCCCTGGAGGCGGAAAAGAAGAAAGCCACCGGGATGTTTGCCAAAGCGCCCCCCCTAGTGTAGGCTTCTTATTCTCTGACATTGTCTTACTTATCTGTCTTATTCCTGTACTTATGCATTTTGCACGTTTCAGGAAGAAAGCCACAACCAGCCTCAAGAAGTCCACCAAGACTCTTGGGGCTTCTAGAAATATTAAAGATATGCTGCATCGCGACTCTTCCCCCGCCATTGCCCCTGCTACTCCTGCCGTCAAGCCCTCCTCCGCTCCGACAAGCTCCCAAGTCCAGGAGGCACCAGGCCCTTCCGCCATGGAAGTGGATTCTGGCGCTTCTACCGAACTCGCAATTGTCGGCGAGCAGGCGACGCAAGAGAGCACTACTCTTCAAATGGCTGAAGCTCCGGCTAAGGATGCCATCGGTAGCAGCAAGGCGGTGGTGGGTGCTGGTACCTCTGCCGAAGGTGGCGCCTCTACTCCCCAAAAACCCTTCGAGCTGCCGAAGATTATTTTCCCGGTGCTTACGCCGGGTAGCACAACTATGGTTCCTGGAGAAGTGCCGTCATCTCCGACGTGCGGTCTTGAGGAGCTACTCCGTCAAGCAGACATCTTGCAAAGTAACAGCGTTTCCTTTGGCAAGCTGCTGGCCGAGAGTGCTACAAACCTCAAGATCATCGCACTTGTAAGTTTTACTTTACCTTTCATATGAGTATCCCACTGTAGCCCCCGAGGATGTAGACGGAAAACCATTGGCTTTGCATCTATATGCTCTAAGAGTGACTAAGTTAGAAAAACTCTCACTGTAGCCCCCAAGCATTTAGATGGAATGAATTATTCCGACTAGATGCTTTAAGAGTAGCATACACAGTATTCATAATTTTAAGTGTTGTATCCCCCAAGCCTCTAGTTGTAACTGAATTAGTTCCGACTAGATACTTAAAGAAAATATAAGCATTTTTCGAGTTAAAACTTTATACTGTAGCCCCCAAGCTTCTAGTTGTAACTGAATTAGTTCCGACTAGATACTTAAAGAAAAGCTAAGCATATTGCTAAGTTAAAAACTCTCGCTGTAGCCCCCGAGCATCTAAGTGGAAAATTTCCGACTAGAGGCTCTAAGCGGACTAAACAACGGCTTGACTTTGTGTTTGTTTCCACAGAACGAGAATGCTCAGAGGGGCATGGCCAATGATAAGTATCAGAAGATGCGCGCGGACCTTGAAGCTGAAAAGGGTAAAACCGCCATCTTGAAGGAACAGATCATCAAAAACAAGAGTCTGTTTTCTTTTTGCGCACTTCCGTCTTACTTTTGTGCCTTCCTTCTTCAGGTACTCACTGTGTACTTTGTTTTCTCCGACTTGCAGAGCATGTAGCCAAGGCCAAGGATATTGTCGAGTAGTCCAAGCACATCCAGCAGCTGGACAGCGAGAACAAGATCCTTAAGAAGGAGAGGGAAGAAATGCTGAAGATGCACGAGGATTCCATGAAAGCCCTGCAGGACTCCGCCTCCGTGGAGATTAATTGCTTGAAGGAGGAGCTTGCGATCCTAAAGGATCAGAAGCAAGCTGCCAATGAGCAAAACCTTCGCCATAGCGAGGCGTTTAAGCTCCTCCAACAAGAGAAGGAATCTTTGGCGGACGTCGTCTGGCAGGCTAAGGCCAGCATCTTCAGTAAGTGTCCTCCGCCTTGTAGCTCTGTAGTCTGGATACTTAGAATTTATTGAACTCATGCAATTCTTTTCGGAATTTTCAGCGCCTATGGGCTTAACCCGCTCGCCTCCTTCGGACAAGGAATGCATGATTCTTGCCGGCAACTTCATCAATACTGCCATCACCCAAGCCAAGGAGATTGCCAAGCCCCTCCAAATTTATATCAAGGCCTCCGACTCCGTGGTGAAGTACTCGGAGATTCTGCGCCGAGCCCCCGAGCGTGTCGCGAGCTGGAAAGCTTCATGTGCACGGGCTGGCGCTAGGATGGCGTTGTCCATGGTGAAGGCACACTATGAAAGTGCCGACATCGACACGGTGACATCTGGTATCCCCGACGTGGATGATGACGGCAAGGAGATCGATCACGAAGCCATCCTGTCATCACTCGCGGGCTATGACACCAGGGTTGCCGAGTTGGTGGACGTCGACGTCTTCGTGCCCAGGAAATTTCTTGACAACGCCGACCCTGAATCCTCTGAGTCTCCTCACAGTGGTGACGTTGAAGGTGAATCTCCGGCTGGTGATGATGCGGCCTCCAAGTCCCCTGCACCCAAGGAGCGAAAAACACTTTGTAATTCTTGTTTCACCTTTGGAGTGTGCATTGAAAAAACTTGGTGATGTAATCTTAAGGCGGAAAACAGTGGTTGTCGCATCCTGCTACTTAAGAATTAATGCCCAGTATGTATATATTTTTTAAGCAAGTGCTGGCTTATCCATTACTATGGTTTTTATGCTTGACTTTTCGTGAGACGGAAGACTCGTTGTCGGAACCATGCGCTTAGGTGATGATGCCCAATGGCACCGTCTATAACCTGAGCACAAAATCGCCGACAATAAGTGCCAAAAGTCACTACTCCAGAATCCACATAAAAACAACAAAGAACGTGTAGACCAGAAAACTTAAGCTAACGCCCGTAGGCGGAATTTTCACAAGTGTAATCGCAAAGCTTGTGCATAAAGGTTTATATGATCCAAAAATGAACACTAAAGGAGGTAAAAGACTCAGCAATATGAGTGAACCAAAGAGATTTATTTCATTTGATCATATAAGAGGTACACGATTAGATAAAAAATGCTAAGTGTAGAAAGGACGTAGTTGTGCTATGTTCCATGGCCGATCAAGCTCCGGGTAGTCATCATCCGGGTCACGTCGCTTACGCTTATGATCCTCGTTGGGTCTATCCTTGAGCTCGTGATTGTCGACAAGGTAGTAAGACCCATTGAGCAGCGCCTTGCTTATGATGAATGGTCCTTCCGATGGCGGGGATAATTTGTGTGACATCTTCTGCTTAAGTCGGAGCACCAAATCCCCCTCTTTAAACGAGCGATGCCGAACGCGGCGACTATGGTAGCTGCGTAGCTTCTGCTGGTAGATGGCGGATCTTTGGCATGCCAAAACGCGCTCCTCCTCGAGAAGGTCCACATCTAGGCGTCTGGATTCTTCAGCGTCATCTTTGTCATAGGCGGCAACTCTTGGTACATCGTGGAGGATGTCGGAAGGTAGGATAGATTCTGCTCCATATACCATGAAGTAAGGGGTGTAGCCGGTGGATCTGTTGGGTGTAGTTCGTAAACTCCACAGCACAGATGGAAATTCTTCCGCCCAGGCTCCAGCTGCTCTATGTAGCGGTGCCTCAAGACGTGGCTTGATTCCCTACAGAATTAATCCATTGGCTCGCTCAACTTGACCATTGGATTGTGGGTGTGCCACAGACGCAAGATCAAGTCGGATGCCTTTGTCCCAGCAGTAGGCCTCCACTTCTCCGAGTGACAAGTTGCTTCCATTGTCGGTGATGATGCTATGTGGGAGACCAAATCTCACCACTAGATCCCGGACAAACCTGAGGGTAGTTGACCCATCAAGCTTTCTAATGGGTTTAGCTTCTATCCATTTGGTGAATTTGTCAACTGCTACAAGCAGATGCGTAAACCCACACGGTGCCGTTTGTAACGGCCCGACCATGTCTAGCCCCCAGACTGCAAACGGCCAAGTTATTGGTATTGTTCGCAATTCTTCAGCAGGAACATGTGGTTGTCGGGCATAATACTGGCATCCTGTGCACGTTTCAATTAGCTTGTCGGCGTCCGCCTTCGCGGTCAGCCAGTAGAATCCTTGCCGGAAGGCTTTCGCGACCAACGATCGAGGAGCGGCGTGATGCCCGCAATCTCCGAGATGGATTTCGCGTAGGATTTCCATACCTTCTAGCTAGGAAACACACTTTAGGTATACACCAGTAGTGCTCCTTTTGTAGAGTTGCCCATTGATTATGGTATAACCCTTTGCTCGCCGTACTATCTGCCGTCTTTCGACCTTGTTGTCGGGCAAAGTTCCGTGTTCGAGATATTCCATGAACGGTTTTGTCCAAGCCGGAGGGGTCTTTGTCACCATGTTGACGAAAGAATCAGCTCTATCCGGGTTGTCGATGTCGGCGCCCTTCACGGATGGTGTGCGTAGATGCTCTAGGAAAACTTCTGGCGGAATTTGCTTGCGCCCTGATCCAAGTTTAGACAATAGATCAGCCGCCTCGTTTTGCTCCCTAGGCACATACTTGACTTCGTAGCCCAAGAAGCTCATGGCTATCTCGTCCACTTCGTCGCGATATGCCGCCATCATAGGGTTCTGTGCATTCCAGGTGCCAGCCACCTGCTGGGAAACCAAGTCGGAATCTCCACAGCAAAATATGCGCTTGATGCCAATATCCTTGGCTACACGCAGTCCGTGAATGAGTGCTTCATACTCCGCCATGTTGTTTGTAGCCTTGAAGTGGATCTGCAGAACGTAGTGTAGCTTGTCTCCTTTTGGTGACTGTAGCAATACACCAGCCCCCGAGCCGTTGAGCAGCTTTGATCCATCAAGGTGCATCACCCAGTACTCTGGTTCCGGCAACGGAGTGGCATCCGGCATCTCCGTCCAATCTGCAATAAAATCCGCCAAGGCTTGTGACTTGATAGCGTCGCGTCTTTTGTAGGTGATCTCGAAGGCGGCAAGTTCAATGCCCCACTTCGCGACCCTTCCTGTAGCGTCGCTGTTGTTGATAATGTCAGACAGTGGAGTCTTGCTCACTATTGTGATTGGGTGCTCCTGAAAGTAATGCCTCAGCTTCCGTGAAGCAAGGAATACTCCATAAGCTATCTTTTGGTAGTGCGGGTAACGCTGCTTGGACTCCGTCAATACCTCGCTTACATAGTAAACTGGTCGTTGAGGAAAGAATCTCCTTGACAACGATGCTGATAACCCGGTTAGTTGCCGCCATGTAAATTAACAGGGGTTCACCAGGCTCGGGTGCTGCAACGATGGGCGCTGAGGAAAGAATCTCCTTGAGCTGCTTCAATGCTACATCTGCCTCGTCTGTCCATGTGAATTTGTCCGCCTTCTTTAGCAACTTGTACAGCGGCAGAGCCTTCTCTCCAAGTCGGCTGATGAACCGACTAACTACTGCAACACAACCTGTTAGTCGTTGGATGTCCTTTAGGCACGTCGGACGGTTTATGTTTAAGATGGCCTTGATTTTCTTCGGGTTGACCTCGATTCCGCGCTGGGAAACAATGAAGCCCAACAGTTTGCCGGCTGGAACCCCGAAGACGCACTTCTTAGGGTTGAGCATCATGTTGTATTTCCAGAGATTATCAAAGGTTTCATTTAAGTCGGAGATTAAGTCATTTGACTTTTTAGACATCACCGCGATATCGTCCACATAGGCGTGAACGTTCCGACCAATTTGGTCGTGAAGGCAATGTTGCATTGTCCGCTGGTAGGTGGCACCTGCGTTTTTCAGCCCAAAGGGCATCGTGACGTAGCAAAACGTGCCGTATGGGGTAGTGAATGAAGTGGCCAATTGGTCCGACTTCCTCATCTTGATCTGGTGGTATCCTGAATATGCATCAAGAAAACACAAAATTTCCGAGCTAGCCGTCGAGTCAATGACTTGGTCAATGCGAGGCAAAGCAAACGGATCTTTGGGACATGCTTTGTTCAAGCCGGTGTAATCAACACACATTCTTAATTCATTGGTTCCCTTTTTGGGGACAAGTACATGATTGGCCACCCATCGGGTGTGAAGGACTTCTCGGATAAACTCAGCCTTAAGTAACCTAGCTATCTCTTTGCCAATGGCGCTTCTCTTCTCATCTCCAAAGCGTCGTAGAGGTTGTTTCACTGGTTTACATTTTGGATCTATGTTTAAGCTGTGCTCGGCAAGTTCCCTAGGTACACCTTTCATGTCGGCAGGTTTCCAGGCAAAGATGTCCCTATTCTCACGGAGGAACTCGACGAGCGCGCTTTCCTATTTGGGATCCAGGTTCGTCCCAATGGCGACGGTCTTGGAGGCATCGCCTACCACAAGTTCCACCGGCTTGGTCTCGATGGCGTCCTTGAACGCAGGAGCGGAGTCGGAGATCTGCTTCTTCGACGCGGGCATCTCTGAGTCATTGACTTTGCTCTGGATCTCCTTGAATTCTTCGCTGTAGAGGACAGCTTCTGCAATGGCTGCTTCATTAATCTCGCAGTCCCTTGCGTTGGTAAAGCTTCCGGATACGGTGATGACATCGTTTGGTCTGGGTATCTTGAGCTTGTTGTAGACGAAGCATGGCTTGGCCATGAACGTGTGGAATATGTCGCGGCCGAATATGACGTGGTACACGCTCTTGAAGGGGACCACCTCAAAGGTCATGCGCTCTTGGCGGTAATTATTAACGTCACCAAAGGCTACCTAGAGTGTAATACACCCAAGGGACCGAGCCTCCCGTCCAGGAACTACGCCATGGAATACGATGTTGGTCCGCCTTAGGTTTGCCTCTGTCAAGTTCATCTTCTATAGTGTATCCAGGTACATGATGTTGATGCTGCTTCCACTATCCACCATGCACTTGGTGAACTCCACGCCGTCAATCAATGGGTTGATGACCATGGCGTATTGGTTCTCCGTGGGCACAAGGTCTGGGTGGTCCGTCCTGTCCCAAGTGATTGGAACCTCCGACCAGCGCAGGTATTGGGGGACTGGGGGGAGAGTGGCCATCAGGATCCTTAGAGAGGTCTTCTGTTGTCGGACGGTGGGGGTGCCAAGGAAAGTGTGGTAGACAGGGGCCTTCTTTGCGAAGGGCTTCTTGCCCTTGTCGTCTCTCTTGGCGGCGTGCTTGGGGTCAACGTCCTCGTCCATGTCACTTGAATCCTTGGACTCCTCCTCCTTCTTCTTCCCCTTGCCCTTGCCTCACGGTCTGTTCTTCCGACTTCGCTTGTAGCCGGACTCCGGGTCTTCCTTGAGGTCATTGACGAACTTGCAGTGTCGATTGGTATGGGTGGCCTTGCCGTTGGCGTCGAGGTGTACGACGCACGGCATATCGTGGTACTCTTCGTAGGTTTGGGGAACACGGAGCGGCGGCAAGATGGTTTCACTTCCTCGCTGCTGCCCACGGCCTGCTCCCCTTCCTCGTCCACGCTGTCCGCCTTCGCCTCGTACTGCAAAAGTCATGGCGACCATGTCGGTAGATTGCTTTTCTTCTGGAGCGGTTTTCCGCTTTGTACTGCTGTTCCTCCAAGCTTGAGTTGGGACGGACGTTGCCAGCAAAGAGCCACGAGCGTCGTCATCGGCAGCTGCGAACTCACTAGCTAACTGAATCATCTGATTCAAGTCAAGCTGATGATTGTCCTACAAGCGCTTCAGCTTATGTCGGAGCAACGTGCCTCTTTCCAACCCATCGATGAAGGCGGCCATGGCGGTCTGGGCGTGCACTCCTGCACAGGAATTCTTCATATCCAGCCAGTGGGAGAGGTAGGCGCGAGATGTCTCGTCTTTCTCTTGTACGCACCGCTGTAGATCGCCCACAGTGCAGGGACGCTTGTATGTACCCTCAAAGTTCTTGGTGAACGCTTCTTGCATGTCCAGCCAGTTGTAGATAGATTTTTCCGGCAAGTCGTCGATCCATTGACGGGTCGTGCCCGCCAACATTAACGGGAGGTACTTGACGGCGACGTTGGGGTTGCCTCCGGCAATCTCCACCGCGTTGCCGTAGTCCTGCAACCATGTGGCAGGCTTGGCGGTGCCATCATAGGGCTTGATGGTCTTGTCAATCCGGAAACCTTTGGGGTAAGTTGCGGACCGTATTGCAGGTCCAAAGCAACGTGGTCCCAGGTATGGTCCTTCCCGAGCCAAGTGGATCTTATCGATCCGTGAGCGTGCATCGTATGGCTCCGGGTTCTTCTTTTTGTTGTCAACAGGGGATGGGCTGCGTGAACGACGCGGGCCTCTTCCGTCATGGTGACTGCTTGGCGGTGACAGAGGCGGAGGTGGCGGTGGGTTAGCCTTCTTGCTGTTACCCTCCTGCGACGCCCCACGCCTGTCACGGTTGCTTGCCGGACGCGGAGGGTCATGGTGTGACCTGCTCTTATGTCCTTGGTGGCGCTCTCCATCATGACGGGTCTGTGCCGCGTTGTCACGGATGACGATGCCGCACTGCTTTGGAGGGGGCATATCCGTACGATGGTGAGTCTTGTAATCTTCCTGACGTCGGGGGGATCGGGGCGGTGGCGATGGGCGACGAGGTTGGGATCTTTCTCCGTGGTCGGAGGATATGGGGATAGAATCCTTCCTGTTGCGCGCATCCCTCCGTCTTCGTTCTGATGAACCCGTCCGCGATCCGACATCCTGAGGAGATCTGTCCCTTGGCGGTTTGTACTGGCTAGATCGGCAGAGCGCTGGGTCAGACTCAAGCCTCTGAGAGGTGGCCTTTTCCTACTACTTTACCGCCTTGGCCACTAGGTCATAGACCTGCTCGACAGCCTCAGGCGATCTATCCTGCTCCAGAAGGGTCTTGGCGACAGCGAGGTTAAGGAGTGGGGTGGGCATCACCTGCTTGCCTTCACTATCAATGTATGGCTTGGCCTGTGCCGGCTTCGAAGGAGCCCATCCTAGGTTGCGCCGTACACCAGGATCGTTGATGACGCGAGCCGGATCTTTCTTAGCCTTCTGCTGTTGCAGCAGAGTCTTTGTTGGAGATATGCCCTAGAGGCAATAATAAATGTAGTTATTATTATATCTTTGTGTTTATGATAAATGTTTACATTCATGCTATAATAGTATTAACAAGGAAACATTAATACTTGTGTGATTTGTAAACTTAATTTGAAGTCCCTAGTAAAGCCTCTATACATCACTAGCTTGTTGGTTAATGAATGATTGTGGTTTTCCTGTCATGAACATTGAGATGTTATTAACAACAAGATCATATCGTTAGGAGAATGATATGGTGGACATACTCCTATAGATAAGCGTAGCATAAAGATCAAGTCATTTTAATAGTTCAATTGCTATATGTTTTCTGATACATAGTAACCTAATTCCTTCGACCATGAGATCATGCATATCACCTTTACCGGATGGATGCTTTGATGACATCAAACACCACACCGTAACTGGGTGGCTATAAAGGTGGCATTGAGTGTTCGGAAAGTATTGGTTGAAACACATGGATCAAGAGTGGGATTTGTCCATCCATATGACGGATAGATATACTCTGGGCCCTCTCGGTGGAATGTCATCCAATTAGCTTGCAAGCATGTGACTGGCTCACAAGGGATCACATATCACGGGAATGAGAAAAGAGTACTTATCGGTAACGAGGTTGAACTAGGTATGCAGAGATACCGACGATCATAACCTCGGATAAGTAAACTACCGTGAGACAAAGGGAAATTGGTATCGTATGTAAGTGGTTCATTCGATCGCAAAGTAATTGTAGAAATATGTGGGAGCCATATGAATTTCCAGATTCCTCTATTGGTTATTGTTCGGAGAAGTGTCTCGATCATGTCCGCATAATTCACGAACCGTAGGGAGACACACTTAAGGATTCGACGTTGTTTGAGTAGTTATGGAATGATGAGAAAGAGTCCGAATGTTGTTCGGAGTCTCGAATGGGATTCGGGATATCACGAGGAGATCCGGAATGGTCCGGAGAATAAGATTCATATAAGGAAAGTCCCGTTTCGGAGTTGGAGAATGGTTTCGATGTTTTCATCGGGAATGTTCTAGAAGGTTCTGGAATGTCCGGCACTCCGGAGGGGAAGGGTACATGAATGTGTTATATCAAGTTGGTATGGTTGCATCATGTACTCGGTGTCATCGCTGAACAAAATAGAGGGTTTATTCAAATCCTAGTTTGAAAAGTCAAACGCCAAATCTGAAAGTCAAACGGCTATTTTTGGGAAGTGGAGGGGAGGTGGAAACCGACTTGGGGGAGGAGTTCCTCCTCCCATCGCCGGCGCACCACCAAGCCGAGTTGGGGAGGGACTCCCCTCCCCTTGGCCGGCCCCCTCCACCTATAAAAGGAGGGGCAGGGCTCCCCTCCTAGACAGAAGTTCCTACACCTCTAAACCCTAGCCCCAAGCCGCCGCCTCCATAGCCGCTGCCGGCCCTAGGGCACTCGCCGCCGCCGTCTAGGTGAAACCTTAGCCGCCGGCCTAGCCCCCTCCTTGGTGTGTCTAAACCCTAGAACACCGAGGACTCTCTCATACTCCACCATACTCGCTCCGGCTTAAGGCGAAGCCCTGCGAGATCTCCCCTCTACTTCCGGTACCACGCCGTTGTGCTGCCGGAATCACGAGGAGAGTACTACAACCTCCGTTGCCTGCTGGAACAAGGGAGAGGAAGGTCTTTGTCGAGTACCGAACGTGTGACCGACTAAGGGAGCGCTGCCGGAACGCAGCGCCGGAAGGATCGTCTACGCGATCTTGAGATCGGGAAGAGTACGACTACATCACCCACGAGAATCCGCTCTCGTTAAACACTTTGGAATCTTCGAGGGTGAGTTATTCCATCGACTCGTTGCTACAATCTAGTAGATAGATCTTGGCTTGTTTGTTTGTATGCGATAGAAATTTTTTGTTTTCCATGCTACGAAACCCTACAGTCTTGTACTCGGCCTCCATTGCTCTTGCTTTCTCTATGGACTTCTGCGCGTTGACCAGATCTCGATCTAGTTTAGCGCCTTGCTCCGCGATGGCTTGCGCTTCCTCCAGCAGCTGCTGGCGCTTCTCGTCAAGCTGAGTCACGTTCCGGATATGATCAACGATTAGAGGCTCAACGAGGAGATTGCCGTACATCACTCTATCAGCTGGAGTAACATGGGCTGTTGCCGACGTGGATGCTGGAGGCGGCAAGTTCGCGGTGTTGTTGTTGCTCGGACCGGTGCCGAGTTCTGCGGCTGCTGCACTGGGTTAGGCGGAGGCGGCATGACCTTTGCGCGATCAGTGTCGTCTGCAATTAGTGGCCCCTTCCCCTTATCCAGTGCTATAGGCAGAGCTTGCCTGGGCTGGTCTTCATCCATCGTTGTCCCAATGGTGACGAACACCCCTTGAGACATGACGGTGTTATTAGCTTGCTCGTCGCGCGAGTACTCCTCCTCCATCTCCTGCATGGCGGAGTCTAGCTCTTTTGGACTGAAGTCTATTTCCTCTGAATCTGCACTGAAGTCAGCATAAAGCGCGTCAATGACAGAGTCGGAGGGTGCCAGGACTTCCTCGATGACGAGCGGTGGAGGTGCAACGGCCTCAACGATGACTGGAGGTGGTGGTGCTGCTGCGACGATGGCGGCCGGAGGCGGTGGTGGCGGTGGCTGAATCGGAGAGGCTCCGTCAATGAGCACAAGCGCTGTCTGAGCTGCCGCTTCAGCCTCCGCTAGTTGTTGACGGTGTTCACCATGCCTTCGAAGGTAAGGCGTCCTGACGCCTGTTGCCGTCTTAGAGAATGTCGGAGAAGCGTGCCATGGTCCAGTCCTTCCACAAAGTGATAGATGGCATCATCATTGGGGTAGTTGGCCAGATCGGCTCGTATACGGAGCCACCTGGCCAGGTAATCGCGGGGGTTTTCGCCCTCTCTCTGAACGCAGCGCGCCAGATCGAAGATGGTAACCACGCCGACGAACTTGGATCTCTGCTGTCCAGACGCACGGACAAAGCCGGCAGATTTGCAGTGATCTTCCACCTTTATATCCTTCACATGGGCGGTTTGGGTGGGTCTTGAATTTTTCCGATCTTTGCCGGCAAACTCCGAGGAGAGATCCGACATCCATCCTTCCGCGAACGTATCCTGCCCGTAGGCGGTCCGTGCGGGTCTTGAGTTTTTCCGATCTTTGCCGGCAAACTCTGAGGAGAGATCCGACATTGATCCTTCCGCGAATGTATACTGCCCGTAGGCGGTCCGTGCGGGTCTTGATGCTCCTCCGACTCCCAGGGAACTAGTGCCCGAGTCAGTTTCGCCAATGAAGAGGTGGATGTCTCCGATAGAAACGATCGAACACCGCGTAGGGTTCGTCTTCGCCGGGATCCAGAACTCGTCGGGAGGGACGATCGGAACGTTGCCGGAGAAGAGAACGCGGCCGATGGCTATGGTTTCGCCGATTCCCGCGAAGATCTTGGTCCTCGCCCGCTGAAGAGCCTGAAGCGCCTCTTGCCCCACGGTGGGCGCCAACTGTCGTGGTATTGCCGACGAGTACGCCATGGAGGGGTCCTCACAGTGCGTGTTTAGAGACGTGGGGTAAGGCGGACGATTGACAGGTACGAGGTAACATAGCTTACCCAGGTTCAGATCCCACAACGGTGGCGGAATCCTACTCCTGCTATAAATCACTATAATGGCAATACGCCGAGTTACAGAGATAGGTTCGCTGTGCGAGGTGTGTGTAAAACGATGCCCTAAAGGCTCCCATAGGCCCGGCTTATATAGTCGTCAGGTCCTAGGGTTACAGGGAAAAGTCCTAGCCGGACAGGTTACAGAGTTCTACACCGTCTATTACTAATCTTGTGTATCTTGCACTCCAAGGCTCCGGGTACGCTGGTGACTCCACCGTAGCCTTCCTTTATCCGGCATGGGCCTCCCTTCTGGATCCACCTAACGGGGCCGCCTAGCAGGCCATAGGCCATGCTACCGAATATGGGCCACCCGGGTTAGCCGGATAAGATACATGCTATGAGGATACCCATATAGCATATCCCCAACAGTAGCCACCGCGTCGCCGTAGACAGAGTGCGCCGCCAGTCTTTGGTAGGTTGATCGAGCACCGTAGGATCTAGATCTAACGCATAGGATAGATTACTTAACGAAGGGGTAAGTATCGATCTGTGCCGCACGTTTTAGTTAGATCCAACGGCTCGGAAGCGCAATCCAGCGCGAAGCGGTACCAGCCAGTAAGAAAGCGCCGCGTGGCATGTTCTTCGTTTTAAAATTCTGATTTAAATCTATTAGATGTTTAAACTTGTTTAATTCATAACTTTTGATTCCCACGTCCAAATTTGACAAATTTTATATCAATGGAATCAGGAGAGAAAGACCTTTCCATTCATGCAATGTGTTTAATGTTTTGCTTCTGTTAAAATGGGTGTTTTTGCAGAAACATTTGTAGGCATAATTTGGGTATAACAATTATTTGGGAAATGTTTTAATGATCAAATAAAGGTTGTTTCGCATGTTTTGAACTTGTTTATGAATCAGTTTTGTGCACTTGTCTTGTTGAGTATAGAAAATCATCACATATCATATTGCATGCATCCATATATTTTTGCTTGTATTTATTTTGTATGTGATTTGGTGCTATCATTTTATGTGTAGATTTTGGTGCAAATAGTGATTGTGATTGTGAGGATTGTAGCTACTCTCCAAACTACCAAGGAAAGTGGTGCTTCATGATTTTATTCCTATGATTTCAAATATGCATTAGAAATATTTTGCTAGTCTTGCATGGATATTTTTATCTATATGCTATGCTTGGGAAATCCTAGTAGTTGTAGAATTTCTAGAAATATTTCTAAGTCTTATCAATGCCATGCTTAGCCTAGCTAGTAGCAACCAAGGGTGGTTATATTCATGCTATGAATAAATATTTCTAAGTCTTTGGACTATGTTTTTGCTTAATAAAATAACTAAGTGAATGAAACACCTGGGTGGAATGGAAGGAATGGTTTATGTTGAGTGGTTACACAAGGACCATTTCTATGGTTTACCTTGTGGAAAGCCACCCAGGAACAAAGGGATTTGAGAGGCCAAATGTTAAGAAGCTTCTAGTGCAGCCACTTGGCAATATGGGCTCTACCTGGATCATATAGGTTGCAATAACTTAGCCATTTGGACAGTTGGTGGTAGTGGGATGATAGGTTGGAGCGCGTCCATTTGGTCTAAGGGAAGGCTTCTGAAAGGTCCTGTCTTGGTGAAAATCAAGTCTTGTGGGAAAAGTGCACAACCTCTGCAGATGGAAGAATCTAAGTACTTAGCCATGTCCCTGGTATTGGACACCTTGAGCATCAAGACATGGAAGCTATCAAGAATCTCCTCGTCCCAATTTCTAAGTAAAAACTTGTGGTTGAACAAGGGTGAAGGACCCCAATGTCTATTGGTGGTTCCTTGGGAAAGATTTTGATAAAGAAAAACTTAGTGTTTTTAACTGATAGGCAAAACCTATTTTGAGCAAAGCAACCCTAAGCTACACTTAGCCAAAATGCATATATTATTTAGTCCACCATATTCTACTAAGGTATCACTTGCCAATACTATTCCAATGTATTAACCCACTGTGGCTGTAACTTGTGATGTTGCAGGATATTCTGATGATGATTAGGAGTCATGAGTCTACACTCAACATGCTTGCCTGTGGCACATGAAGATGAAGACTTATTTATCTTATTATATATTTGAACTCTTGTATTAGGCCTGTGGCCATGGAGTTGTAAAAGACTATGTTTGTCTCTAGAATGATATGTAATAATGACCTTTGTTTCTATGTACTTCATCTTAAACTGTGGATGCTAGCATTGATCCAGGGACTAGCATTGCAATTCACAGGGATCCTTTCCTTTACAAAGGAGGGATCTTACAAAACCAGATCATGCCATCAATGGCAAGCAGGCCGAGCCTCACCTTGCCACCCCATTGTCGACAGCAAGCTAGGAGCAGCACCGAGCCTAGCCAACATGTCTAGCAAGCACTCCACCGTCCACCGCCACTCCCTGCCCAGCCCTGAGCACTGCCAGCCCCTGGACCACACGGCACGGCCATGCCAAACCTCTCTGCGTGTCAGCCGAGAGCACGCCAGTGCGCCACCCTTGACCAGCACCCACAGACCGCGCGCCGCCCTCGCCGCGTGCGTGCGTGATCACCACCGTCCCAATAACCCCGCAGACATGCCCGTTCGCCGCCGCACGGACCACGCGCGATGTGCGCCATTAAAATCGCCGTCGGACCCGACCAGAGCATCGAAGTGTTCCGACCGATCAGCACCGCCCCACGCCTCGCCACCACGCCGTTGAGCTTCGCCAGGGAGCACAGCACCGCCCCTACCGTCGCCCATGCCAGTAGCCCTCTGTGTCGTCGACCACGACGAGATCAGCCCGTGCCCGTCGGTCCCCTTCAGCCACTATAAATAGAGGCCTCCACCGCTCGTTTTCTTCACACCAGTTCACTCCCCTCTCACTCAGAACCACCCCACCTCACTCCCGGAGCAAGGCGAGCAGTGCATCGTCGGAATTTGGCCGGAGCCCGCCGCTGCTGGAGGAGAAGGGAGCCGTCGATTGGAGCTACCCCAGGAGAAGCTGTCGGTACCAGGAGAACCGCCGTTGTCGACTTTGACATTCGCCCCTGTCGCCGACCCTCGCCTGAGCCCCGGTGAGCCTCCCACGACCCCCATCTGCCGCGCTAGGGTTCTGTCTCGCCGGCGCTGCCCGACGTGGACGATGAACCAGAGCCGTTCGATTAGAACTAGATCCCATGGTCCACGTTGCCCCATACCTCTTCGCCCCTCCCCGTCTCACTGATGCATGGGGACAGCTACTTAACCAGCCCGCGTATGCGCTGTGTGTAGTGGGCCGGCCCAGTAAAACATCCCGCACGACCCAAAAATTCAAATTAAGCTTTATTCATTTAATTTTAAACATAGTTTTGTACCTAGATTCAAAAATCAACCCAGCTCGATTTACTGAACCAAAATGCATGAAACCAATTTTGTTAAAAAGGTACTGAAATGCTTAATCCAAGCCCGTTGGATTCAAATCATTTGGAGTTATAGATCAACCATCGTAAAAATAATAAAGCAGAAGTTTTTCTGCATTCAAACATTTTTCAAAATTCAACCATAAAAGCTTTTGAGTTGATTCCAACTCTCAAAAATCACATTTAACTATACCTATCAGAATATATAAAAATATATAGGTTTACTTACAGAAATAATGTTCAAGTAATAAAAGAATGCCACATAGGCATTTCTAGTCACTTTATTTAATTAAAATAAAAAAGTTAAACCTTATTAAATTGTGACACCACTTTAAATCACATTCCCATGTACTGAAATATGTGGTGATGACATGTGTTAACATGATCCCATGTTTGAGTTGGAGAATATTAAATCTTAAGTAGTTTGTCAATGAGTACAAATTACTTTTCTCAAATAAAAGAAATAAGACAAGTGCTTTAATCCTTGTGATAATAGTGATGATACTAGATCATCTAATGTGACTTTTTGGGTGACGATTAAAAATAGTTAAGTATTGTTTGGTGATTATGTACCTCGTATTTATTTATAGACGCTAGTACCGACCAAGGATACGAGGAGCAAGGAGGATACTACGAGGAAGAAGCCGAGGAGAACTTCAACCACTACTCTGCTCAAGCCAAGCCAATACTTGAAACCTTGCAAGCTATTAACCTAGCAAGCTAATCCTTGCAACTTATGCAAGCTTAGAATGATGAGTCATTCTACTGAAATGTTTTGACATGTGTTCTTGAAAACCAGATGATTTTTGATGATGAAAATGTTGAGGCATGAGCCTTAGCCCTTTAAAAAACTGTCTGAATGCGATACCATTCCAATTTTACCGTACAACCACAATACCCGAAAATTGGGTAGGGCTTGACTAGAAATTTATATACCTTAGTATGGGTTCCCTTGCGGCCAAGGTCTGAGCTGAGGCTATCTTGTGAAGATTGTCCACCTGTGCAGTACCCAAGATGATAGTTGGTCATGGTTGGGAGGCCAAACTCACAGGAGAGGTGCCTATACTAGGGCGTGTAATTGAAAGGTTAGGATTGATTATCCGCATACTGAGTATGGTGAATTCAGGATTGTTCCTGTCGGATGTATCGAATGTTGTGGTGAAAGTGTACAATATTTGCAGAGTGTCAAACTATTCAAATAGCCGCGTCCGCGGTTATGGACAGTTGGAGTGGCCATACTGTTCCCCCTACAAATGTTTTCAAAACAACTTGTGAAATGATTTGTGACTTTGACTTGACCACAACAGAGTTGTGATATGAAATTCAAATTCTCACTTAGGTGTTATAAAACTTTCAACTAGTTTTCTTTGCTTCTGAACTTAGTAGAGGTAAATCTGGCTTTTTGCAAAATAACCCTAGAGCTTAGTATCCTACTACAAAAAAACCCTTAACCTGTTAGTATTAGTTTGCGAGTACTTAAAGAGTACTCATGGCTTTGTCCCTGGTTATTCCCGTGGCCAGACTATGAGGAGGAGTACCAGGATGATGGACCGCAGGAAGGTTACGACAACTAGGATCATCTCCCATCGTCAGCATTGCATGTGACCCTGAAGATGGAGCTTCGCCTACGCTATCGTTACTATTACGTTATTCCGCTACTTGAATTGTATTAAGAACTGGATCATGAGATCCTTATTTGTGTAAGACCTTATGTATGGTTTGTAATGGATGATGTACTGTGATATCCAAATCTGTTATGTCTTGCAAAAATGGTAATCCTGGGATTGCGATGTATGGCATAACAGGCATCCGGGATTAAAAATCCGGGTGTTGACAGCTCATCCCATCTTTGCTGCTGATTTTTGGAGGGATTGTTCCTTGGTATGTGCCTCCTCCGCTTGTCCAATTAGATTTGTGTTTAGTAGATTGTATCTTGAGTATTTTGCTGCTATAGGTGTCAGGTTGTGTGAGCTTGCATGCTTGTTCTATGTTTAGAGATTTCATTTTGATGCATGTTTAGCTGTCTAGCAAGTTCCTATATTAGTTTCTCATCATTTATCAACATGGAAATCACTTAGTTTGATGTTTGTCTAAAAATTTCAGAAAATAAGATGAGTTCATACCCATTGCATTAGCGTGATTTGATGGTACCTGAGCCAATGAAAGTCCATCGTGAGGAAGGAGTCTTCCCTTCCATATATTCATGCCCTAAATTTATGAGAGTCGTGGGAATCTTCCAAGATTTCCAAACTATGATTACTAATGCAGGGTTGGAACACTTTGTTGAAGAGGAACCATATCAGTATGTTAAGCTAGCCATGGCTGTGGTGCAGCACTTCCGGTTTACTTGGTCCTCGTTTAACCCCATGATACATTATAAAATCTATAATATAGCTGTCGACCTGCCTTTTGCTGATTTCTGTGTAGCTATTAGAGTGCCTCATTAGGGATCTTGTGAGAATATCAAGGAGAGGCTTAAGTCACTTATGGATTTATATGCTTAAGTTTGCCAAAGTTTCGACTTCTCGAAGGAAAGTGGTAAAATTTGGAACATTCAGTTCCCATCCATTAGATATTTTGCCTATTTCATTACTGATGACTCCTTGATGGCGCCAGAGAACTTGGTGCTTGATGTGGAGTCTTGTTGGGAACCCCAAGAGCAAGGTGTGAAGAGTACAACAGCAAGTATTCCCTCAGTTGAGACCGAGGTTATCGAACCAGTAGGAGGAAGGAAACGTCACACAGGTGTTGCAAGCAACGCGGAGACCTGCACAACACAAACTCAAGACTTTGCCCCAACGAATCAGTGAGGTTGTCAAGCTCACCGGTTTGATGTAACAAAGGATTAAACGTATGGTGTGGAATGTAATGGCTTGCAACAAGTAAACAAGTAACAGTGGAAGATGTATCAATGGTAAAGATTGGACCGGGGTCCATAGTTCACTAGAGGTGCTCTCCTTAGATAAACAACATGGCATGAAGGGTAAACAAATTACAGCGGGGCAATTGACAGGAACTAAGCAAGGCATAACAATGCAATTACTAGACAGAAAGATACTATGAGGTTGATTGGGCAATACAACAATATACATAGACCATCATCCAACTGCATATATGACTAGAAGTCCACCTTCAGGTTATCATCCGAACCCCCTCCAGTATTAAGTTGCAAGCAACAGACAACTGCTTTATGCAAAGTGTGTAAGGTAAACAGTCCACATGTTCCATGAACAAGAGACCGTTGTTTTCTCCCTAGTAGCAACAGCACATCTACAATTGAAGAGATTTCTGTCACTTCCCTGGGAAACTAGAGGCATGAACCCACTATCGAGCATAATACCCCCTCTTGGAGTCACTAGCAACTACTTGGCCAAGATAACCACTAGCAGCGGAGAGCATGCAAGATCACAAACAACACAGACATGATAGAATCATAAATATAAAACCATTAATAAAACCAACATAATAATCTCAATATCCATCGGATCCTCGCAAACACAACATGCAAGATTACAAATAGATTAGATCTTGGTCATGAACGGAACTCACAAGATCTATACATGAAAACCCAAAGGAGGAGATACAACCATCTAGTTACTACATGAACGCATAGTCCAAGGTGGAACTACTCGCGCATCATACCGAAGAGAAGGCCTCCGGGATGATCTCCCCTCCGGCAGGGTGCCGGGAAGATCTTCAAATCCCCCCGATCTAGGGACGATGGTGGCGGCGGCTACAGACGGTTTCGTGGATTTCTGATCGGGTACTCAGGGTTTCTGCATCGGGGGCTTCTTATAGGCTAAGGGGCGATACCGGGAGGCGGCCAGGGCCGCCAAACCCTAGCAAGCACGGGCCCACCTGCCCCCTTGCCTAGGGTGGGTCTGCCCCCTGGCTGGCCCCTCGGGCTCTCCTTTGGACTTCTTGTTCCCCACGGAAAGTAACTGACTTTGACGTTTGTCCCATCCAATTCCGAGAATATTTCTTTACTAACTTTTCTGAAACCAAAAATAGCATAAAACAGGCATCTGGCACTGTTTCAACATGTTAATAGGTTAGCACCGGAAAACATGTAAAAAGTACCTCAAAGTGTAGACAAGCAAAGGAAAGTAGATACAAAACAAGCATGGAGCATCAAAAATTATAGATACGTTTCCAACGTATCAGCATCCCCAAGCTTAACTCCTGCTCGTCCTCGAGTAGGTAAGTGATAAACAGAATAATTTTTGAGGTGACATGCACCCTCCCAATAAAGATCCAACCATTTGCAAGCATTGAAAGCTGGGATCAAAGAACTCTAAACATGTGCATGAAAGATGGAGTTCTAACAATAGGACATAGTAACTATGCATGCAACATGACAAGCTACAAACAAAGATCATGAATAACATGCATTGAAAAATGTTTGTTTGTTTCACATGCAGAAAACATAGCAAAGTGGCAATCAGCTTGTCCCTCATAGAGTAGCAATATAATGCATAGGATACCTGTAAAGTTCACAAGGGTGACTAGAAACAAGTAGCACAAGAGCAAGTAATAACAAAATATGCATCTATTAATAAGCTTTGGAACACTGCACACAGAATGACAACTATGCTCTCTTAATGGTGCCTAAAGGTAGAAGGTGGAGACTCAACAGTGGTGGAATAAAGGCCTTTTTGTAAAGGAAGCAGGGATTACAAGTTTCAAAAAGAGCTTCCAAAAATAATGGTATTTGTTAGCTTTCAGCCCTCATTTCCCCTATCATAAGCATCTTGAAGTAGTTAAGGTTAAAGTGGCAAAGCTGGAGTAGATGCTTGACGAAGTATAAGCTGGCAATCTCATGCCCCTTGAATACGAGGGCCACACCTCATGCATACTCAACTTTGGGTCCAGGTAAGTTCTTGTCACTGTAAGTATTTGCATATCATTGAGAACCGCCAACGGGGTACCCCTTGCACATGGTACAGGAGCTTTCCCATAACCAAAATGACAAGGCAAGCAGACAATGAGCATCTCAGCAATTCTTCTTATGTACCATGGGAATATGGTGGTTTTTTCTCTCTTTCCTATTTTCTCAATGTGTCTCTCTCTTTTTTTTAATAAGAATGCTTCATAGATGTCACTATGGTGATGATGCAAGTTTCCACCATGATTAGGCATGGCTTAGGCTAGCGGCCCAGGCGTTTCTCTAACACATGATACAAACTCCATGGACTTACAAGTTCCCTATTTATTTCACACCGGTGACATCCATATACAAAATAACATGATATCAACTGAGTACAACAAGGTAGAAGTGCAATGTTGAAAACATTCCCCATGACAACACGGTTTTGCTAATTCCAACTTATAAGTGCAAGCATATACAACAAAGTTGTCACAATGGTTCAAGTTTATTAGGGGCAAATAATAAAGTGTGCCATCAAGTTTGTGAGGGCTTTAATCACTAAGTTTTCACATAAAAAAATAGTTTTTAATTGGAAGATAGTTGAAAACAAGAATATACTTGGAATGGTGTAACACACCATGCATAGGAATTTATAGTGGACACTTTGGAATAACTTGGTTTCTTGGGAGTTGGAAGCATGAGTAGAACTTACTCATACAAGTGGAGGCTAGCAAAAGACTGGTTGGAACCAACTAAGAGAGCAATAATGGCCAAAATCATGCAGTGCAACAAAGCATACTAATCAAAGCAAAGAGTGGTACTACAAGTCAAGGACTAAATGATCATAGAGGCTAATGGTGACTTGTCATAGTCATATGGTGTGAGCATGTGCCAAGTCAACCCAAGCAAAACATCAAAGGAGAATACCACAATACTATGATTTTGCATGCTAAAACAACGCATAATTTCTTCAAGGCACACTAAGAAATCCCAATTGTTTGGAACAAGACATGCTACAGCAATAATTACTAAGCATAATGCTAAAACAACACCTAGTATGTCATGCTAAAGTCTAAGTCACAGTCAATGCAAGCTCCTCTTGCACTTCAAGCAAGAACTTACTACTCCTTTCCAAACACCAAGTAAACTTATTTGCAAAACAACACAGCGAGAACAGGGGTACAAACTACTTTATTCAAGATAACTAAACAACCTAAGAAAAGCAATCGAAAACTAAGACGCTCCAAGAACAACACAACTGTGCACGAAACAATAAAAACGAAGTGTCTAGACAGACCTGAGCTTTTTATTGATGAAGAAGGGGATGCCTTGGGCATCCCCAAGCTTTGACGCTTGTACCTCTTGGATATTTCTTGGGGTGACACCATGGTGGCATCCCTAAGGTTGAGCTTTTGTCCATTCTTCATCTCATTGCATCATTCTCTCTCTACACCTGAAATTTTTCCTTCATACAAAACTTCACACAATCTTCATTAGCAACATTAGCTTATTCAAAAGGTATTAGACCACTGGCAAAGCTTTGGAACAGCAAGGCTTTTCACTGAAAACATAAGCTACTGTAGTAACTCCTTCAAAAAGCTCAATTTACCTGAAGAGAACTCAAAAAGGAATCAATAAGAAGCAAATGCAAATAATGGCAGAAATCTGTCAAAACAGACCAGCAGGTAGAAACGAATTTTTTCGAACATCTTCTATTGCTCATATCAAAAAGTGTTGAACTAATGAAAGTTATCTAACATACTGGGGGATTTAATCATGAATTTTTGAGCTCAATCCGAGTTATAAAGCCTCCTCACGAATTTTTTTGGTGGAGGACAGAAATCTGTTTCGAGACAGCAACTCCCCAATTCTTACTTCCCTCTCATTAGAGGTCATTCTTGGCACAAAAAGAAAACAAAAAAGATAAGAAGAGGTCATTACATAAGTAATAACTTCCAAGACTCGAGGAACTCTTGGGTTATCTCCCAACAAGTACTTTTCTTTAACGCCTTTAAGTTAGGCACAAGAAGCAAGAAGAATCAAGTATTTCAAACGAAGAATTGCCCCTCTTGTTCCTTCTTTTCTTACCTTTCTTTTTCTACTTGGGGAAGATATGATTGCTTACCGGGGGAGAAAAGTGCATGATTCCTTTTCCCACATCTATTACTGCCCCAAGGTGTTTCAGTAGAGATCTTCCAAGTGTGATCGGTCCTTTGCCTACACATTCAATAACAAGATAATCTATAGACATCATTTTCCCTGAGAGTTTTGTAAACACACCTTCAGCTATTCCAATGGGAAATATAGTGGCATTGTTGGTAAGAGATATTTCCTCTCCTCCTTCAATAAGCCCCCAAAGACTCAAGGAATCAAAAATATCTTTAGGCATGAGACAAAATTCAGACATGATATCATAGCGAGCATCACAAAGTGTAGTGTTTATTGAGACTTTAATTGTGGAAAACCAATTTGAAGGCTCCGAATTTATGGGAACATAATCATGGTAAGCCCTAAGAGTGTGATAGCAACTATTCATGGCAGCAATACTGGTCTCAAGATGGTTCAACCTAGCAAAAATACTTGTGAAAGTGGAATCAGACTTGCCAGGTGTACCATAGATCATGATTAATTTCCTTATAGC
Source organism: Avena sativa (assembly GCA_916181665.1). NCBI lineage: Eukaryota > Viridiplantae > Streptophyta > Magnoliopsida > Poales > Poaceae > Avena > Avena sativa. The sequence continues at coordinate 258,466,459 of OV702284.1, read as the reverse complement.
CTCATAAGCTTCATCCTCAGTACAAAGCAAAAAATCTTTTTCAGCCACAGCATCCAAAGCATATCTATAACGAAAAGCAATACCGTGATAGAAACTATCAATAACCAAGCTGAGGCTTACCTCAGGCTCAGTTTCCCTCTGGAAAGTAGAGATTCTAGACCAAGCTTCCTTAAAACTTTCTTCACTTTTTTGCTTAAAAGTGGAGATTTCTACCATAGATGTAATAAAGGCAGACCCCGACATGGCAGCAACTAGAGCAGGAAATAATTTTTTGTGTTTTTGAATAAAGCAAGCAAACCAAACTAGACTAATTTTTTGGGTTTTTTGAAAAGAGGCAAACAAAACCAAGCAAAAGAAACAAAGCAAACTAAAAACAAAGTAAAGAGAAAGGAACTGAAGGACTCCCCTAGTGAAGACGTCCTTAGCCTCCCCGGCAATGGCGCCAGAAAACTTCTTAATGACTCCTTGATGGCGCTAGAGAACTTGGTGCTTGATGTGGAGTCTTGTTGGGAACCCCAAGAGCAAGGTGTGAAGAGTACAGCAGCAAGTCTTCCCTCAGTTGAGACCGAGGTTATCGAACCAGTAGGAGGAAGAAAACGTCACACAGGTGTTGCAAGCAACGCGGAGACCTGCACAACACAAACTCAAGACTTTGCCCCAACGAATCAGTGAGGTTTTCAAGCTCACCGGTTTGCTGTAACAAAGGATTAAACATATGGTGTGGAAGGTAATGGTTTGCAGCAAGTAAACAAGTAACAGTGGAAGATGTATCAATGGTAAAGATTGGACCTTGGTCCATAGTTTACTAGAGGTGTTCTCCTTAGATAAAAAACATGGCATGAAGGGTAAACAAATTACAACAGGGCAATTGACAGGAACTGAGCAAGGCATAACAATGCAATACTAGTTAGAAAGATCCTATGAGATTCGATTGGGCAATACAATAAGATACATAGACCTCCATCCAACTGCATCTATGACTTGAAGTCCACCTTCAGGTTATCATCCGAACCCCCTCTAGTATTAAGTTGCAAGCAACAGACAACTTCTTTAAGCAAAGTGTGTCAGGTAAACAGTCCACATGTTCCATGAACAAGAGACCGTTGCTTGCTCCCTAGTAGCAACAACACATCTACAACCGAAGAGATTTCTGTCACTTCCCTTGGAAACTAGAGGCATGAACCCACTATCGAGCATAAATACCCCCTCTTGGAGTCACTAGCAACTACTCGGCCAAGATAGCTACTAACAACGGAGAGAATGCAAGATCACAAACAACACAGACATGATAGAATCATAAAGATAAAACCATTAATCAAACCAACATAATAATCTCAATATCCATCGGATCCCCGCAAACACAACATGCAAGATAATAAATAGATTAGATCTTGATCATGAACAGAGCTCACAAGATCTATACATGAAAGCACAAAGGAGGAGATATAACCATCTAGTACTACATGGACCCATAGTCCAAGGTGGAACTACTCACGCATCATACCGGAGAGAAGGCCTCCGGGATGATCTCCCCTCCAGTAGGGTGCCGGGAAGAGCTTAAGATCCCCCGATCTAGGGACGATGGTGGCGGTTGCTACAGAAGGTTTCATGGATTTCTGATCGGGTACTCAGGGTTTCTGCATCGGGGGCTTCTTATAGGCGAAGGGGCGAGACCGGGAGGCGGCCAGGGCCTCCAAACCCTAGCCAGGCGCGGGCCCACCTGCCCCCGCGCCTGGGGTGGATCTGCCCCCCTGGCTGGCCCCTCCGGCTCTCCTTTGGACTTCTTGTTCCCCATGGAAAGTAACTGACTTTGATGTTTCTCCCGTCCAATTCCGAGAATATTTCTTTACTAACTTCTCTGAGACCAAAAACGGCAGAAAACATGCATCTAGCAATGTTGCAACTTGTTAATAGGTTAGTACCAGAAAACATGTAAAAAGAACCTCACAGTGTAGACAAGCAAAGCAAAGTAGATACAAAACAAGCATGGAGCATCAAAAATTATAGATACGTTTCTAACGTATCAATTACCAAGTGTGTTCTTGCTAGAAAGATTGCTAGAAAATTATCTTCATTTGATCTAGCTTTTATCTCAACGGCTTTGACTAGGGATTGAACTTATAACTTGGGTTCTTTGATAGCTTACTGTCTTACCACTAACCGCGAGAAGGGTGGAATTTGTGGAGATCTCATGCCTCTAGGTTGCTAGCTTTCCATGGTTTAGAGCCTCACCATTCAGATTATCGGTTCGCCTTAGAGAGACTTGATCTCAATTCCATGATTCAGCATAATTTTGTTTCTTCTTGGGCTACTACGAGAAATTTACCGTATGAGTTATCCTTTGTCAAGCGTGGTTGGAGAGGGGGTAGGACTAAGAAAGTAGTTTATTTGCCTGCACTTGCTTTGTTTAATTTTGATAACAGGCAAGGATGTTCGCTCACGGAGGAGGAGTTTGACACATACGTGGCGGATCTCTCCCATCAAGAGGAGAATGTTGGAGAGGATACAGAAGATGATTCGGTTTATCCCTCCAACATGGGAGAGTCTTCATACCAGCAGCCCTCCTATGATTGGAGCGCGTCTTCATCTTCATCACGAGGGCCTGATTATGATCATTCCCATGATGACCCACCAGCTTGGGGTTACTAACCGCGCTATTGGGCCCCACTTAGGCCAAAAGCCTAAGCTTGGGGGGAGGTACACTGACATCCCACTCATCTATATATCATGTTTCGTCGGTTCTTTGTATATCCATGTTTCGCTTTCTTTTTGGTTTTTGTTTTTCCTTTCTCAAAACACAAAAAAATACCAAAAATATTTTTGTTGTTTCTCTTGGTTTGTTTCTTTGCTTTTAACCTTTGGTTTGCCTTAAGAAAAATCCAAAAAGATTTTGCTTTGTTTGTTTTTGCTTTGTGTGCTTGCTTTAAAAAATCGAAAACACCAAAAATATTTGTTCTTCTTCTTTGGTTTTGTGAAGTTCTTTCCAGGGTTCAGCAGTCCTCAGTGGATTTTGGTTTCATGTTATTATTCAAGTCACACAAGTGAAGAGCAATAATGATGATTAAGACAACTTGAGGTGTGGTAAGAGGTTGGTAACGAACTCTATTTTTTTCAGTTTTGTACATATACTCATCATTGTGAGCGTGCTTAGTCTATTCATGTAAGGTGTATGTTATTTATGGATGCTTAGTAGTTCTTGCTTTCTTATGATTAGCTACAGCTTGCTAATAGCTTGTAGAATGTCATATGAATGTTTGATTGCATTGCTCTATTCATAACTTGGTATGATATTGTGGTATCCTCCTCTGAATGTTTCATATGAATCGACTTGGCACATGCTCACACATGCATATGACTAAGCAATAGTCAGTAAGCCTCGATGATTTATTTTGCCTCAGAGTTCTTGTATCACTTTCATGCCATAATTAGTCCTGTTTTGTTGCAAGCATGATTATGACAGTTATTGCTCTCTCGTTTGTCGCTCCCTCTCTATTGCTCTCCCCAAAACCAATATTTCCAAAGTGTCCACCATACCTACCTACTAGAATCATTTGCTATTCCGTGCATATTCATTATGCCTTGTTTTCTTCCAAATAAAATGTTTGACTGTTATGGGAAAACTAGTTAGTAAAGCTCTCATGAACTTGATGGCACACTTTATTCCTTGCACTTAATAAACCTGAACCATTGTGACTGTCATGAAAGTTATATTCTTGCAAATTATAGGTTGGGAGTTAGCAGAACCGTGGTGTTATGGGGAATGCTTTCAACATTGCACCTGTACTCTGTACCCAGTTGATATCACGCTCTTTTGTTTACGGATGTCGTTGGTGTGAAATAAAAGGGGAGCTTGTGAGTTCATGGAGTTATATATATATGTGTCAGAGAAACGCTTGTGCCGCTAGCCTAAGCCATGCCTAATCATGGTGGAAACTTGCAGCATAACCATAATGAGCAATCTGTGAAGCATCCTCAATAACAACCTATGCAAATACAAATAAAAAAATCGCTGAGATGCTCATTGTCTGCTTGCCTTGTCATTTTGATTATGGGATAGCTCATGTATCATGTGCAAGGGGTACCCCGTTGGCTGTTCTCTATGATACACATGTATTTACTATGACAAGATCTTGCAAGTAACTAAAGTTGAGTAGCATGAGGAGCAGCCCTCGTATTCAAGGGACATGAGATTTCCAGTTTATGGTATGTCAAGCATATAACTCATATTGGACCTCACTTTCACCATTAACCATCCAAATATGCCTATGGTAGGGGCAATGAGAGCTCAAAGCTAATGAGTATCTTACTTTCAGCATTTGGAAGCCTTTCAAACTTTTCAAAACCTTTTCACTTCCTTGTTGAGTCACCACTTATTCTATGAGCACCTTCTTAAGAGCATAGTTGTCATTCTTAGTGTAATGTGCTTGTCTCAAAACTTGGTTAATTATGTCATGACTTTGATGTTTGTATCTCTGATATCTTTACTTCTAGTCTTCACATGAACTTCAGAGGTGCCTTGGCATTTATGTTGTGCTCTACAAACAAAGGCAAGCGAGATACCACTCTATCATACCTTTTTATGAGCATTGCAATATTGCTTATGTTTATGTTTCATGCTACCTATTATTATTGAGTTGGAATCTCTTCATATCTTGCAATGACTATTAAGTAGACTTAGTTGCATCCTCTTTTTTATGAATTTTCTAAGTGTCTACTCCTGTGCTGAGAATATATACATCATATGAAGCAAATGTGTTCGTGAAAGTTCTTTTATCGCACTTAGTTTTCAACTGAATTGCTTGAAGACAAGCAATAAGCTAAGCTTGGGGGGATTTGATACGTCCAAAACGTATCTACTTTCCTGAACACTTTTGCTATTGTTTCTCCTCTAAACTTGTGTGATTTGGATACAACTAACACGGACTGACGCTGTTTTTAGCAGAATTACCTTGGTGTCTAGTTTTTGTGCAGAAAATCAACTATTAGGAAAAATCCCGGAAAATATGCCAAAAATCCTATTTCACGAGAAGACTCACGGAGCCCGAATACGAGACGGAGTGGGCCCCCCAGGTGCGTGGGCCAGGCCTGGCCATGCCTAGAGGGGGTGTGGCCGCCCCAGGCACCCCCTCGGCCTCCCTCTTCGCCTATAAGTTGCCGCTTGACCTAAAAACTCAGGGGGGTCAACATTTTTCCAGAAAGAGTTCCATTGTGCCGCCACCACCAGAAACCACGATTCAGAACCAGAAACTCCGTTCTGGCACCCAGCCGGGACGGGGAATTTGGAGAGGACCATCGCCATCATCATCACCGACGCCTCTCCATCAACCATCCATGTTTCCCCCATCCATGAGTGAGTAATCCCCCGCTGTAGGCTGCGGGGATGGTAGGGATTGGATGAGTTCTATCATGTAATCGAATAAGATTGTTAGGGCATGGTGCCTAGTATCTCTATTAGTGCTATTTGACTTGGTTGCAACTTGTTGTGCTTAATGCTTGTCACTAGGGCCCGAGTGCCATGATCTCAGATCTGAACTTATTATTGATTCATTATGATAGTATTGTTTGTGATCTTATCTGCAAGTTGTGTACACATATCATTGTCCGGATCGAAAGGCCCCAAAGTGACAGAAATTGGGACAGCCGGAGGGGATGGCTGTGATGTGAGGATCACATGTGTTCATGGAGTGTAATGCTTTTCTCATGTGCTCTATTAAAAGGAGCACCTTAATTGCCAGTAGTTCCCTTGAGGCCCCGCTGCAACGGGCTGGCAGGACAAAAGATGTCGTGCAAGTTCACACAGCGAGCACGCATGACTATATATGGATCACATGCCTATGATTGTTTAGTACTTGGATGCTTATCTTATTTATCTGCAATTGCCCTAGATCTTGAAGTTACATGTTTAGACTTGTCCATGCAACACCCGTCCATCCATCCATATGCCTACCGCACTCATATCCTACTGTTTGCTACTACTGTTACTATTGCTCTTGTTTTGCTGCTATTGTTACTTTGCTATTGCTAGTACAAAACTGTTGCTACTGATAAACTTCTGTGAGCAAGAACTATATCTAGGTGCAGCTAAATTGACAACTCAGTTGTTAAGGCTTATAAGTATTATTTGGCTCCCCTTGTGTCGAATCAATAAATTGGGTAATACTAACCTCGAAGACTGTTGCGATCCCCTATACTTGTGGGTCATCACTGCACCCCCCCCAGGCGTGGGGTGGTCCCACCCGTGTGGCCAGGGGGTGTGGCCCCCTCGAGGCCGTCCTCCGTCTCGTCTTCTGGCTCCGTGTTCCCCAAAGTAAAATATTGACTTTGGCTTTTGTCCCGTCCAATTCCGAGAATATTGATTTTCTGCCTTTCTGGAACCAAAAATAGAAGAAAACAGGAAACTGGCATTGTGGCATCTTGTTAATAGGTTAGTACCAGAAAACATATAAAAACACCTCAAAGTATAGACAAAGCAAAGCAAATTAGATACTAAACAAGCATGGAACATCAAAAATTATAGATACGTTTCCGACGTATCAAGCATCCCCAAGCTTAACTCCTGCTTATCCTCGAGTAGGTAAGTGATAAAAAGAATAATTTTTTAGGTGACATGCACCATCAAAATCAAGACAAACCATTTGCAAGCATTGAAAGCTGGGATAAAAGAAAGCTAAACATGTGCATTAAAGATGGAGTTCTAACAGTAAGACAAAGTAACTATGGATGCAACATGAAAGGCTAAAAACAAATATCATGAATAACATGCATTGAAAAATGTTTGTTTGTTTCACATACAGAAAACATGGCATAGTGGCAATCAGCTTGTCCCTCATGGAGTAGCAAATAGATGCATAGGACACCTTCAAAGTTCATAAGAGTGACTAGATACAAATAGTTCATGAGGAAGCAATATCAATAATATGCATCAATCAATAAGTTTTGGGACAATGCACATAGAACTAAGAATGGCAACTATGCTCTCTTAACTGGTGCCTAAGGATAGAAGGCGGAGACTCAATATAATGGTGGAAGAAAGTCCCTTTATATAGGGAAGCAGGGATTTCAAGTCTCAAAAACAGCTTCCAAAAATTATGGTACTTGTTAGATTTCAGCTCTCCTTGCCCCTATCATAAGCATCTTGAAGTGATTAAGGTTAAAGTGAACAAACTATGAAGTATATGCTTCACAAAGTATAAGTTGGCAATCTCATGTCCCTTGAATACGAGGGCCGCTCCTCATGCTACTCAACTTTAGTCACCTATAAGTTCTTGTCATAATAAGTACATGTGTATCATAGAGAACCGCCAACGGGATACCCCTTGCACATGGTACATGAGCTATCCCATAACCAAAATGACAAGGCAAGCAAACAATGAGCATCTTAGCAATCTTCTTATTTACCATGGGAATATGGTGCTTTTTTCTCTCTTTCCTCTTTTCAATATGTCTCTTTTTTATAAGAAGAAAGCTTCATAGATGTCATTATGGTCATGCTGCAAGTTTCCACCATGATTAGGCATGGCTTAGGCTAGCGGCCCAGGCGTTTCTCTAACACACATACATAACTCCATGGACTTACAAGCTCCCCTTTCATTTCACACCGACGACATCCATAGACAAAAGAGCATGATATCAACTGTGTACAATGTACAAGTGCAATGTTGAAAGCGTTCCCCGTGACAGCACGATTCTGCTAATTCCAACGTATAAGTGCAAGCATATACAACATAGATGACACAATGGTTCAAGTTTATTAGGGGCAAGAAAAATAAAGTGTGCCATCAAGTTTGTTAGAGCTTTAATCACTAAGTTTTCACAAAACAAAATAATTTTTAGTTAGAAGAGAGATGAAAACAAGAATATACTTGGAATGGTGTAACACACCATGCATAAGAATTTATAGTGGACACTTTGGAATAACTTGGTTTCTTGGGAGTTGGAAGCATGAGTAGAGCTTACTCATACAAGTGGAGGCTGGCAAAAGGCTAGGAGCAACCAGCTAAGAGAGCAATAATGGCCATAATCATGCAGAGCGACAAAACATTACTAACCAAAGCATAGAGTGGTACTACAAGTCAAGGACTAAATGATCATAGAGGCTATGGTGACTTGTTCATAGTCATAACATGGTGTGAGCATGTGCCAACTTAACCCAAACAAAGCATCAAAGGAGAATACCACAATACTATGCTTTTGCATGCTAAAACAATGCATGATTCTTTCAAGGCGCACTAAGCAATCCCAATTGTTTGTAACAAGTCATTCTATAGCAATAATCACTAAGCATAAGGTGAAAACAAAACCTAACATGACATGCTAAAGTCTAAGCCACAGTCAAAGCAAGCTCCTCTTGCACTATTCAAGCAAGAACTTTCTACTCCTTTCCAACACCAATCAACTTATTTGAAACAACACAGCAAGAACGGGGGTCCAAACTACTTTATTCAAGCAAACTAAGCAAAGCAAACGAAAACTAAGACGCTCTAATAACAACACAACAATGCATGAAACAATAAAAACAAAGTGTCTGGAAAGACCTGAGCTTTTTATTGATGAAGAAGGGCATCCCCAAGCTTTGACGCTTGTACCTCTTGAATATTTATTGGGGTGACACGGGGTGGCATCTCCAAGCTTCAGCTTTTTTCCATTCTTCATCTCATTACATCATTCTCTCTCTACACTTGAAATTTTTCCTTCAAAACCCACCGGCGAGCAGCGACGAGCAACACGAAGAGCCGGGAGGCTCCCAGAACTGCTGGTGGGCCCTGGTCCCTCGGGCAACGGCCCGCAAAACTCCGGCACACGTCCTGGCTGATGCAAGGGCGTGCCACCTGACCTATACCTGGTCAGGAAGGTGATGGATTGCTTCGATTAGTTTCCTGCATGGCAAACAAGTATACGTAAAATTCGAGCCGCGACCGGCTCCCAGGTTTCCCTGTGAATCGGCTCCTGGAACCGATTATCCCATGGTTCTGCATTAAATCTACGATAACATGGGGTTTTGCTTCATCAATACAAGTTAAATCGACCTACGACAGTTTAACGTTTTCACCACATAATTGGAACATCCTACACGTAATTGAGCCTGGTAGATACAAAAGATGATAGAAAACTAACCCTAGAGAAGGCCTAACAACCGACGTAAAGTCAATTCCCGGAACAACTCCTCTCGAATTGGCAAACCATATCCTTACATACTACTGGATCGTTCAACCCGTTTGCAAGGCCTGACTATGTGGATATCAAACTAAACCTTTGAAAACAAGGCATAACTATAACAGATCAAATCAATTGAATAAAGATCAAGCAAGATGCTGCCCTTACACCCGAAAAAGGTGCAAAGGCAGCGAGATAACTAAAGGCAGCATAACTAAGCAATCATAACAAAAAGGTACCGATGCTAGCCCAAACAAATCTATGATAACAGTATTACTCGCCATCAACAAGGCTTCAGTACGAGTAACACTAAATAACGCATAAGCAGATACTGCCTAGACCGCAAGATGCGATCTAGGCAGCATGACACTTACCCGAGAAAAACCCTAGAAACAAGGGGTGGCGATGCGCCGAGATTGTGTTTGTTGTGAACGTGATCGTCCTCTTTTCTCAATAACCTTAGGTACATATTTATAGTCCGGAGACTTTCTATCTTTGGAATAACCCTAACAACTCTATCTCTTACTTAAACCGAAACGTAACCTACCATAATATACAGATACACGGGCAATTTAGCCCAAACCCACGCACAAGGCTGATCCAGCAATACGTTGCATATATGTATCCTCCAAGCCCATCTTGATTACGGCCCATCTCCTCCTTTGGCCAAAATGTGGCGATAACACATGCCCCCCTGGTTTTGGCAATAATAATTCCAAAACCACTCTGTTTTTTTTTCTTATCGGGTTACGCGTTGCAGAGCAGAATCGTCACGCCGCCCCCTCATCATGACGCCTTGTCTTCTCAACTTCTCCGCAGTGCATGATTTGACAGTTTTGGCACCACATTCTGGAAAACCGCTATGGCATTGAACCACCTCCCACTATTCCCCTTATTTAAATTCATCTGAGCAGTTTGTACCCCCATCCTCTTCCATTAGCCAAAAAACCCTCTTCCTCCGCCATGGCCTCCTCTTGTTCCTCCAAATCATCCGGCCTTTCCTTCCAATCCTCCAACACAATGAGCGACCGGGAGCCGACGCCGGAGCACCCGCCAATGGCGGCGTACGAGGCTCTCGCCCCACAATGGTGGGACGAGAGGGACTGGGACTTCGCCGCCTGGTCAGAGGACGACGAGTCCCTGACCGACAGCGAGGAGGGCCTCGAGTTCCTTGTCGACGGGGAACTGGAGGCGGAGAGCGCCGATGATGCCGTGTCCTGGGGCGAGGACGTCGAATCCTCCAACGAGGAGGAGGAAGCGGAGGAGGAAACCTCCTCCGACGAATACCCGCCGGTGAAGCGCTTCCGCGCCGGGTCCAGCGAGGACACCGACGACGACGACGAGGACGAGGAGGCCCCCGCTGACAACTTCAGCAGCAGCGGCGAAGACTACGCCGGCAGCAGCGCCGATGACAGCGAATACGACGACGGCGAAGACAGCGGCAACGACACCGGCTTCTAGATTAGGAACTAGTAGTAGTAGTACTAGTAGTAGATTTCCATTTGTAAGCAATCGGCTTCATTGTAAACAACCGTCTTTTGAATCAACAAAGATTGCTTTCCCAATTCGATTTTGCCGATAGTCAAAATAGGTCAACGTTCCAGAAGCCGATAGTAATGTATCGGCTTTCACCATACTACGCTCATATGGTCAACCAAGTCAAAGCCCAAAGAGCCGATGGTAACACATCGACTTTCCCCACAAACGTTGACAAGGTCAAATTTGGTCGCATATTTAGATAAATCTGAGCGGCCACTTTCCAATTTCAAACGGTAGCCTGCGACCCTCTCCAAAAAGGCTAACCCAGATCTCCCATTGCCTCACCGAATAGATCGAGCTTACAGCGACAAGAACCCTCGATCCCCAATCGCATAGATCCATCTCCACCGGCAAACTAGATGGCGGAATCGTCCAATACCAACACAGCGGTCTCTGGTCTGAAGGTACGCCTGCTCCTCGCAGTCTGAACACGGTGCTAGAATTAATAGCAAACACCTGAATTAATGCTTTATTCCACCGTTAAATTTTTAGGTTTCAGACATTCTGCTGCCGCATCCTTCTCTCCCAAATTCTCTCTGTCTTGGCCCCCGTACAGAATATAGTCCTGCACATCTGATCTCTTGCGAGGCAAACAGAATCCCCTTCGTAAGCCAAAACCTAGATTTGAATTCTTGGGCCGACTGCTTGCGAGCCTGGCCTAATCCTCCTGAACATTGGGTCTCTTGGTACAGCAGGGTAGCCAAAACTTACCAATCCCAATGGGAAACCACGGGAATAGCCGATGCCTTGTATTTGTCATTGTCTCCCCTCGAGAAACATGAAAATCTTCTAAAAACCATCGGCTATTTCTGGTCCGATGCTCTGAACTGCTTCATGTTCGGTCATGGCCCCATGACACCAACTCTGTTAGACGTGGTGGTGATTACTGGTCTGGACGTTACATCACCCAGCCCCTCTGCTTTTAAGCTGAAAAAGGTCCCCTACAAGCTTTCTTCCAAAATAGACTGCACGAACTGGGGTGCCTATCTTCAAAGCCACATGAAAACTAAAGGCCCTGTCATAGAGAAAGAACACACGGCTTTCCTCAACTTCTGGCTGGAACATTTCATATTTTGTGGCCCTTCCCTTGCTCCAACCAAGAATTATCCCTCCTTGGCCTACGAACTTGCCAGAGGCACTCAACTTGGCATCGGCAAACTGTTCCTTGGAGAAGTCTATCGATATCTCCTGTGGATGTCTGTCAAACTATTCTCCGGCATAGCAGTCAAAACAGGAGGTCCTTGGTGGTTCATTCAGCTATGGTCTCAGCTGTATTTTCAAAACCATGTCCCAAACTTCCCCCTTTTGGCGAGTTGCACCTTTCCAGATGCCAAAGGGAAGCAGATCCGATGCACCAGCTACGGCCAAGCTCTGTATAGACTGCCAGGTAGTAAACTGATCCCTCAGGAAGCATCCAAGTGGTTCAGCATTTTCTTCCAAGGCCTAGACAATCCTATCTTCTTTCCTTACACGGAAGAATCGGAACATTTTGAAAATCCAATCTCCTTCAGGCTAGACAACTTTTCCGATGACACCAGCACTCGGCAGCTATTTTCCACTGTGATCCGTACCTGCTTCCTTCCAGTTGGCATGAGCACATCCAACAGAATAATCAAGCCTGGATACGAATTCTACCAGCCGGTCGTAGTGGCTCGGCAATTTGGCCTTGGACAAGTACCTCCCCATTTCTTTCTCCACCATCTTACAGAGAGCAGAGCTGACCTGCCCGATCCTCTCACCAGTCAAAGGTGTTATTCCTTCTTCGATGCTCTGACCATCCCAATTCCTAACAACCTCACCTTCGCTTCATCAACCGATGGTTTTGAGAACTGGTGGTCGATGTGGAAGACTCATGCCTTCAGGAGAGCTCTGGGACCGTTGCTAGAACAGCTCGATGCTGAATATGATATCCCCGTCGAACAGGTACCACTACTTGTAAATTTTCTTGATGCAACTCACAAACGATTCTTCTAATAACCCGCTCTGTCTTCTTGCAGCAACAAGATGGTCCTGAACCTACACACGGTGATGGCTCCCCCTTCGAATTCCTCCCACCAGCTCCTGTGGTCCTTTTCTGCAAAAACTCGCCACCTTTGAAAAAGGTCGTGATGCAGAACCAGCCGATATCACCACAATCGGCTTCCAAGAGCCAAGCAACTTCTGGGTCAGCCGCCTCTCGAGTTCCAACTAAAACAAGAACGGCGGTGAGGAAGGTAGCTGCCAGGAAGACTTTGAGGCGCCGGAGCCCTTCTCCAGAAAGTTCGCATGTACGCTGATCCATGCCTTGGTTGATCTCTTTCATCCTTGCAAACATGCTTGTGCTTACTAGCTCTCCTTTTCTTACAGGTTTCCATCGAAGACACCTCCAGCGGGGACACACAATCCGATCGAGGAGAATCGGGCCCAACATACTCTGAGAGGACCACCACACCGAGCCAGCCAGATTTGCCACCATCGGCTCCCAGGAAAAGGCCGGTTCCTGAACCTACTGCCCCCCGAGCATCAGTCGAGGCGGGGCCAGCTGTGAGCCCCAAGAGGGCTCACAAGGGACTGCAAACTTCTTCGTCGAGCCAAGAGGTTTCGAAAGTCATCACCCTCCATGCTCTTACCAATTGTTTTTTTATCTGCCGATTCATCACTATTTACATCGGCTAAGCACCTTCCATGCAGACGACTGACACTTCTAGTGGGAAAGCCGGGGAAGTGCCGATGCCTTTCGCAAGGCTGGATCTAGTAATCTGTGAAGGTGTAGATGAAACGGTTACCACTTCGGCCAAGCCCCCAGCAACAACACACAAGCCGATTGTCTCGTCATCTGCTATCCCCTTGATCTTAGGAGAGGTACGTTCGCTTCGTTCGGCTCATCCTTCCATGTTGGACGCATACTGACGCCATTTCGGCCTGCCAGGGTTGTGATATCTCAGGCCTGCTGACGTTCGACCCTGAATCCATCGAACCAACTCTCTCTGTCGCCAACGATGAACCACGAGCAAGGGCTGTTCTACCTCAATTCCAGCGTCTCAAAGCCTTGTTGTCCTCCCCGATCGAGAAGTTGATCGAGGGTTCTGAAGAGGTGAAGAGTGTTCTTGCCGAAATCAAGGACCAACTCCCAGTAGCATTGCAGGTGAAGCTTTGGCCAGTTGTAACTCTGTCTTTCTACGGGTCAAGGGTGAAGTTGGCTCGTGAGAGGATTAATCTGCGCCGCGCCCAACTCCCGCTGAAGGCCAATATTGCAGACAAATGTCAGCGGCTCAATGAGAAAAAGGTGTCTCTGGATGCCAAAACTGACACCTCTGTCAGCACCGCCGAGCTTGCATCCTTGAAAAAGGAATTGGGAGATCTTGAAGAGAAGGTCCGGGCGACTAAACAGCTCATTCGTGACAAGGAAGCATTCATCGCCCGCTCCCAAGACGAAGCGGAAGGCCTCAAAGCTCAACTGAAGACTGATCTGGCGGAAATACGTGCCCTGAACAAGCAGCTAGTGATGGGCAAGGACGAAGATGACGAAGCCGAGATCGCCGAGGTGGATCGTTTCCGCGCTGACGCCCTCCACGCCTTCGAGGCATTCCTTCAGTAGCTTATTCATGTAAACTGACACCTGCTCGTAACAGTTTGAACCTCTAGAGTCGATGGCTGTGCATCGGCTATATTTTTTTTATTGGCCGATTTCATGTATCGGCCCCCATATTTCACTGTCCATCATCCCACATGCTTGGGAAATATTTCTTGAGATGCTGACCGTTGACAGCCACTGGGAATTTCACGCCGTCCAGCTCCTCAAGCATGTACGTGTTCCCCCTTAAAACTTGATCGACCCTGTATGGCCCGTGCCAATTTGGAGACCATTTACCATATGCTGCATCCTTAGTCCCCAATGGCAATACAGCTTCCCATACCAGATCGCCAACGTGGAACTCCTTTGGTCTCACCTTCTTATTATATGCACGAGCTACCTTGGCCTTGTTCTTTTTGATTTTCTCAAGCAACCACAGCCTAAGCTCAGTTAAATCCTCAACACTGTCACTCATTAGGGCCGCATACTCTTCAGTTGTTAGATCGTTCTGAAAAGTGACACGTCTCGATCCAGCCGTAATCTCCCAGGGCAATACGGCTTCTTGTCCGTAGACTAGATGGTATGGCGAGGTTTTTATCGCTCCATGACATGACATGCGATAAGCCCATAAAGCCTCTGACAAAATCTCGTGCCAACGCCTAGGGTGCTCGTCGACTTTCCTCTTGATCAGCTTGATAAGGCTCTGGTTGGATGCTTCAGCTTGCCCATTTGCTTGAGCATAGTATGGAGATGATCGGATCAGCTTAATTCCCGTGTCCTCACAGAATTCTCTAAACTCGTGAGAAATGAAGACCGAACCTCCATCGGTCGTGATAGTTTGGGGAATCCTGAATCTATGAATGACATGTTCTTTCACAAAATCGATAACATCCTTCGAGGTCACTGACTTCATAGGGACGGCTTCCACCCATTTAGTGAAATAATCCGTAATGGCCAAAATCCACATGTGGCCTTTGCTTGATGGAGGATTGATCTTGCCAATCATATCCATGCCCCAACCTCGGAATGGCCAAGGCTTGATGATGGGGTTCATTGCTGACGCGGGTACCGTCTGAATTTTTCCAAATTTCTGACATGCTTGACACCCTTTGTAGTACTTAAAACAGTCCTCAAGCATGGTGGGCCAATAAAACCCTGATCGCCTGATCAACCATTTCATCCTGTGAGCCGATTGGTGAGTTCCACAGGCGCCTTCGTGTACCTCGTGTAGGAGCCGATTGGCCTCGGTTGGCCCCAGACATTTGAGCAGTAACCCTTCCAGAGTCCTGTAAAACATGTCGTCCCCAATAAGCACATACTTCATGGCCTTGTACCTTATCCGTTTAGGTGCCCCCCGAGCCGAATCTTTCAAGTAATTGAAGATATCGGCTCTCCAGTCGTCCGCCTCCAGGAACTGTACCTGAACATCAGCTCCCTCTGCTACGTCCTTGTAGCCTGAAGCCATTTGTGCGAGATCATTCGCCTCGGTATTCTGCGATCGCGGGATCCAGTTAAAGTTTATGTACCGGAACTGTGCCATCAGCTCACGGCATTGCAACCATAATGGGAAGAGCGACTCGCTCTCACACTTGTATTCCTCCGTGAGTTGGGAAATCACCAATTTGGAGTCTCCAAAAATTTCCACTGCTTCTGCTCTAGCTTCGATGAGCAACTCCATTCCCTTGTGTATCGCCTCATACTCAGCGACGTTGTTGGTGCAAGGGGTAGATAGCCTGATGGAGAAGGAATACGTTGCCCCCCGGGGCGACACGAGTAGAATGCCGATGCCACAACCATCATCACAAACCGATCCATCGAAAAACATAGCCCACGCTCGTATAGACAGCGCTGCTATATCAGTGTTGATTGTTTCAGCAATAAGGTCGGCCAACGCCTGACCCTTAACCGCTTTCGCGGGTTGATACCGGATATCAAATTCCGATAATGCAAACATCCATTTGCCGAGTCGGCCTTTCAACATAGGAGCCGACAGCATATGTTTTATGACATCTGATTTGCATATAATGATAATTTCCGCTGAGAGCAAGATGTGGCGCAGCTTGGTGCAGGTGAAAAACAGGCAGAGGCACAACTTATCGATCTCAGGATACCTTGTCTCTGCATCCAGTATCCTTCTACTGATGTAAAACACAACTCGCTCCAGACCATCATAAACTTGCACCACCACCGAGGCGATGGACGTGTCAGCTACTGACAAGTAAATGTAGAACGGCCTATCCGGCTGGGGCGGAACCAACACTGGCGGCTTCGTTAGATATTCTTTGATCTCGTCGAAGGCTCGTTGTTGTTCTGTCCCCCAGCGGAACTCCTCATCAGATTTAATTTTCACCAGTCCCATGAACGGCTCTATTCTTCCTGACAGATTGGAGATGAATCTTCTGACGAAGTTGATCTTGCCGATGAGAGACTGCAGTTCTTTCTTCGTGGTAGGTGGCTTCATTGTTCGCACTGCCTCCTGACTTTTCAGGCCGATCTCAATTCCGCGTTCATGGACCAAGAAACCCAAGAACTGACCGGCCGTCACACCGAAGGCACACTTCTTTGGATTCATCCGTAGCCCGAATTTTCTTGTTCGGTCCAGGACGCGTTGCAGATCGTCCAAGTGTCCTTGTACTGAAGCAGACTTGACCACCACGTCATCGATATAAATTTCCACCAGCTTGCCGATCAGATCATGGAAAATGTAATTCATGGCTCTTTGGTATGTGGCGCCGGCATTCTTCAGTCCAAACGTCATGACTACATATTCAAACAACCCCACCGAACCTAGGACTCTGAATGTAGTCTTGTGTATATCTTCCGGAGCCATAAAAATTTGGTTGTAACCGGCATTGCCATCCATGAAGCTCAAAACCTTATGACCAGCAGCTGCGTTGATTAATGTCTCTGCTACCGGCATCGGATACTCATCCTTTGGAGTGGCTCTATTGAGATCCCGAAAATCTATGGCAACACGCCAGCGGCCATCCTTTTTCTCTACAGGTACGATACTAGAAATCCACTCAGCATACCTGCATGGCCTGATTAACCTAGCTGTCAACATTTTCTCGATCTCTTTCTTGACTTCTTCCAAAATTTCGGCCTTCATCTGTCGTGCTCGCTGCTGGAATGGCCGAAACCCTTTTTTAAGCGGGAGTCGATGCTCAATGATGCTCCTGTCTAACCCGGGCATCTCTGTATAGTCCCAGGCAAAGCAATCTGGATATTCTTTCAACAAAGCTATCATCGGACCCCGCAGATTCGGATCTAACTTCTTGCTGATAAATGTTGGTCGCGGCTTATCCCCAGGACCGATGTCAATCTCCTCTAGCTCATCAGCGGAGGTAAACCCATACCCTAGCTTTCCGTCACCTGCTAGATCGATGCTAAACACGGGGCAAACAGTTGGTGAGGATAACAAAGATAATTTGGGCCGATTGCCGGAATCGGCCCCCTTTTTGATTGCATTAGTCAAGGAAGGTTTACAACTTATTTGTGCTCTACAATGGCAGGGAATCTCCCTACTACGACTGCATGACCTGTTTGTCGTAAGATTACTGCTTTTTATTTTTTGTGGCCGATCGCAGGGATCGGCCATACCACGTACGATCGTGGACTTTGCTACTCTGTCAGGCCAGTGGATAAGTGTAGGGTTCGCAGCATAGAAAACAAAAATTTTCCTATGATGTGAACTATATACCAAGATCTATATATACTAGATACAAACAACGGGCGGATGTATATCCGTAGAGAACATACCCTTGAAGACCGACAAAGCTTAACGAGTTCAACTCGTGGTTGATGTAGACGATCTCTTGCCGATCTCAAGATCGAGAGGAAGTCCTAGCGCCGCAAATCAGCAGCGCATCCGTGCTCGCACACACGTTCGAGGCACCAAGCAACCTCCGCCTCCTCGCTCCAGCGATGCAGCGGAAGCACAACTCTTTCTTGCCGAATAGCCACCGGGAACATGTATCTCGCTAGTCCGAGACCATGGGGGATAAATTCTAGAGGGGGAGAGAGATCCTTCACGAGGAGGTGTGAGAGACAAGTGAGGAGGAGGGGCTCCTTTTATAGGAGGAGGGGGAACCCCAAGGGGGTGGCCGGCGCATGGGGGCTGCCCCCTTGCCCTCCCCTCTTCATGTGGGTGGACACTCCACTCACAAAACTCCTCTAAATTCCCTCCACTCAAAAGTCCACTCAAAAATCCCATTAAATTTCCACCAAATTTAATGCAAACTCTCATTAAATAAAACTCTTTTATTTTATTCAGAATTTTGTCAATTACTTTAATGACAAACATTCACAAATAACCCCTTGCTAGAATTCTATTTCACATGCATAACCACTTTATGCAATTTCACCCGAAAACCTGTTTCGGTATCTAGTGAAATAAATTCCTGCGCTTGTTCATTCTTTCGGCATGAAACATTTGCTTCAATTGGATGTCGGTGTCTCTTAAGTGTGTCACCCTACGGTTCGTGAATAATGCGGACATGATCGAGACCCCTCTCAGATCAATAATCAGAAGCGGGATCTGGAGACCCATACTGACTCCCACACATTCAACGATGACTTTCTTGTGATCGTCGGAACCTTTTACGCTAGTATCTTAATCCCTTTGTTTCACGATATATTACATGTCCGAGATTCGATCATTGGTATCTCCATACCTAGTTTGATCTCGTTACCGACATGCACTCTTTTCTCGTTCCTGTGATATAACATTCTAGTGATCAAATCACTTGCTTGCAAGCTAATCAATGTGATATCACCGAGAGGGCCCAGAGTATATCTATCCGTCATCGGGATGAACAAATTCCACTCTTGATCCATGAGCCTCAACATAACACTTTATTAGTTCTGAATCCATCTTTATAATCACCATGTTACGGTGTGACGTTTGATGTTATCAAGAAACTCTTCCGGTGTTAGTGATTGACATGATCTCATGGTCTAAGGATTAGGATCACTTCGTAAGTTGTTATAGCAATATAAACTCAATGACTTTGATCGTAATGCTATACTTCGGATGAGTGTTCATCACATCATTACACTAATGTTGTGATCCCGTTATTAACAACATCCAATGTCCATGATCAGGAAACCTTGATCATCTTGTTAATCAACGAGCTAGTTTATGAGAGAGGCATAACTAGGAACTTTCTGTTTGTTTATTAAACACACATGTATTAACGTTTCCGTATTAATACAATTATAGCATGCAAAATAAACATCTATCATATACTTGGAATACACATAATAAACACTTTATTATTGCCTCTCAGGGCATATTCCCTTCAGTCTCCCACTTGCACTAGAGACAATAATCTAGTTACATAGTGATAAATCTAACACCCATTGAGTTCTGGTGTTGATCATGTTTTGCTCTAGGGAGAGTTTTAGTCAACGGATCTGCTACATTGAGATCCGTATGTTCTTTACAAATCTTTATATCTCCATCCTTGACATGCTCGCGGATGGAGTGAAACCGGCGCTTAATATGCTTGGAATGCTTGTGAGACCTTGGCTCCTTGGCATTGGCAATGGCACCATTGTAGTCACAATAGATCACCATTGGGTCCAACGCGTTTGCCACAACTCCTAGTTCGGATATGAACTCCTTCATCCAAACTGCTTCCTGAGCTGCTTCTGAAGCAGCAACATATTCGGCCTCCGTTGTTGATCCCGCTACCACAGGTTGTTTGGAACTCCTCCAACTAACCGCTCCGCCATTCATGAGAAATACGTATCCGGATTGAGACTTAGAGTCATCCGGATCGGTGTCAAAGCTAGCATCGACATAACACTTAGCGACGAGCTCTTCTTCACCTCCATATACAAGAAACATATCCTTAGTTCTTCGTAAGTACTTAAGGATATTCTTGACCGCTATCCAGTGTTCCGAACCTGGATCCGATTGGTACCTACTAGTCAAACTAATAGCGTGTGCCACATCCGGTCTTGTACATAGCATGGCGTACATTATAGAGCCTATGGTTGAAGCATAGGGGACTTTGTCCATTATCTCTCTTTCTTCCGCCGAAGCCGGACTTTGAGTCTTACTCAATGTCTTGCCTTGCAACATAGGTAAGAACCCCTTCTTACTTCCATCCATTTTAAACTTCTTTAAAATCTTATCAAGGTATGTACTTTGCGATAGCCCTATTAGGCGCCTAGATCTATCTCTATAGATCTTTATGCCTAATATGTATGACGCTTCACCTAGGTCCTTCATTGAAAATTTGCTGTTTAGATAACTTTTAACACTGTTTAAAAGTTCTATATCATTTCCGATCAATAATATGTCATCCACATATAATATCAGAAATGCCACATTGCTCCCACTCACTTTCTTGTAAATACAAGCTTCTCCATAAGTTTGGACAAATCCAAACTCTTTGATCACCTCATCAAAGCGGAGATTCCAACTTCGCGATGCTTGCTTCAATCCATAGATGGATCGCTGAAGCTTGCACACCTTGTTAGCATCCTTAGGATCGACAAAACCCTTTGGTTGTAGCATATACAACTCTTCTTCAATATTACCATTGAGAAACGCGGTTTTGACATCCATCTGCCATATTTCATAATCGAAATATGCAGCAATTGCTAACATAATCCTAACTGACTTTAGCATCGCTACGGGAGAGAAAGTCTCATCGTAGTCAACTCCTTGAATTTGTCGAAACCCCTTTGCGACAAGTCGAGCTTTATAGATGGTCACATTACCATCAGCATCAGTTTTCCTTTTGAAAATCCATTTGTTCTCCACGGCCTTTCGGTCGTGAGGTAATTCCACCAAGTTCCAAACTTCATTTTCATACATGGATTCCATCTCGGATTTCATGGCTTCTAACCATTTGTTGGAATCCGGGCTCATCATCGCTTCTTCATACGTCGCAGGGTCATTATTTTCATCAACCATGAAATTTATGACAGGATTTCCGTACAGCTCGGGAGCTGCACGCGTCCTGTTTGACCTGCGAGGTTCGGTAGTACTCTCTTTCGGAGTTTCATGATCATTATCATTAGTTCCCTCTTCAACAGGTGGAGCCAACTCCGGAACAACTTCCGGCGCTGCGCTACTCGCCATACTTTGAAGAGAAGGTTCCACAACCTCTTCGAGTTCTACCTTCCGACTATTCACACCTTTCGCGAGAAACTCTTTCTCTAGAAAGGATCCATTCTTGGCAACAAAAACCTTGCCCTCGGATCTGTGATAGAAGGAATACCCAATAGTTTCTTTAGGGTATCCTATGAAGACGCATTTTTCCGCTTTGGGTTCGAGTTTATCCGGTTGAAGTTTCTTCACATAAACATCGCAACCCCAAACTTTAAGAAATGACAGCTTAGGTTTGTTTCCAAACCACAATTCATACGGTGTCTTTTCAACGGATTTAGATGGTGCCCGATTTAAAGTGAATGCAGCAGTTTCTAGTGCATAACCCCAAAATGACAACGGCAAGTCTGTCAGAGACATCATAGATCGAACCATATCTAATAAAGTACGATTACGACGTTCCGACACACCATTTCGCTGTGGTGTTCCGGCAGGTGTGAGTTGTGAAACAATTCCACACTCTTTCATGTGAGTGCTAAACTCGTAACTTAGATACTCACCTCCACGGTCGGACCGTAGAAATTTGATCTTTCTATTACGATGATTTTCCACTTCATTCTGAAATTCCTTGAACTTTTCAAAGGTTTCAGACTTGTGTTTCATCAAGTAGATATAACCGTATCTACTCAAATCATCTGTGAAAGTAACAAAATAACGATATCCACCTCGCGCCGACACACTCATTGGACCACATACATCAGAATGTATGATTTCCAATAAATCTGTCGCCCGTTCCATTGAACCGGAAAACGGCGTTCTAGTCATCTTGCCCATAAGGCATGGCTCACATGTATCAAATGATTCATAATCAAGTGATTCCAAAAGTCCATCCGAATGGAGCTTCTTCATGCGTTTAATGCCAATATGACCTAGACGGCAGTGCCACATATATGCGGATATATCATCATTAAGTTTAATCCTTTTAGCATCAACATTATGAATATGTGTAACATTATCATTGAGATCTAACAGAAATAAACCATTCATCATTGGTGCATGACCATAAAAGATTTCATTCATATAAATGGAACAACCATTGTTCTCAGATTTAAATGAATAACCACTTTGCATCAAACATGATCCAGATACAATGTTCATGCTCAGTGCAGGCACCAGATAACATTTATTCAAGTTTATGACTAATCCCGATGGTAAGTGGAGAGGCAGCGTTCCGACGGCGATTACATCAACGTTTGATCCATTGCCGACACGCATCTTGACCTCACCCCTTGCTAGCGGTCGCTTGTTCCGCAGCCCCTGATTCGAGTTACAAATATTAGCAACTGAACCGGTATCAAATACCCAGGTGCTACTGCGAGCACTAGTCAAGTACACATCAATAACATGTATATCATATATACCTTTGTTTGCCTTGCCGGCCTTCTTGTCTGCCAGATACTTGGGGCAGTTGCGCTTCCAGTGGCCAGTCCCCTTACAATAGTAGCACTCGGTATCAGACTTAGGTCCAACTCGGGGTTTCTTTTCAGGCGCGGCAACAGGCTTGCCGCCCTTACTTCCCTTCCGTTTTCCCTTCTTGTCTTTCTTGAAACCAGTGTTCCTATTGATCATCAACACTTGATGTTCCTTTTTGATCTCCACTTCTGCAGTTTTAAGCATTGACAGAAGCTCGGGGAGAGACTTCTTCATGCCTTGCATATTATAGTTCATCACGAAGCTCTTATAGCTAGGTGGCAGAGACTGCAGAACACGATGGATGCCTAAGTCAATGGGAATCGATATTCCCAAGGACACAAGCTTATCGGCGTAACCCGACATCTTGAGTACATGCTCACTAACGGAGTTGTGCTCTTCCATCATGCAGCTAAAGAACTTTTCTGAAGCATTGTAGCTCTCTACAGCAACATGTGTGTCGAAAATCATTTTCAACTCACCCATTGTATCAAATGCATTGCCGTTTTCGAAACGCTTTCGAAGTTCCGGCTCTAGCCCATACAATATGCCGCAATGAACTAAGTTGTGGTCCTCCTGACGAGTCTGATAGACATTCTTCTCCTCGTCAGGGGCATCATCAAAAGGTGGGGGGCCTAACGGCGCTTCTAGCACATATTGCTTTTGTGCAGCAGAGAGGAGAATCCTCAAATTCATGGCCCATTCAGTAAAGTTGCTACCGTTCGTTGCTAGTTTCTCTTTCTCCATGAACGCATTGAAATTAAAAGCAGGTGGTGCCATCTACAACAGAATTTGTAAAGTTTAGACTAAGTGTATGATAGATCGAGTTCAACTAATCTATATTACGAATGAACTCCCACTCAAAAGCGACATCCCTCGTGTCCTTTTGGTGATTACATGAACCAAATCCACTACACCAAGTCCGATCATCACGTGAGTCGGTATAGCTTCAAAGGCGAGCATCAAATGGGCATCATATCAACTATATGACTCATGCTTAACCTTTCGGTCTGTGTTCCGAGGCCATGTCTGTACATGCTAGGCTCGCCAAGTTAGAACCTTAGTATTTGCGTGTGTAACTGTTTTACACCCGAAATATGGTCGTGGATCCAAGAACACCCGATCATCACGTGATGTCTTGGAGCGACGAAAACATAATCGGTGCATACTAAAGGAAGAACACATTCTTATCTTGATATTTAAATGAGGGATCATCTTATTATGCTTAACAAAGCGCTAAACAAGCAATATAAGATGTAATCAAACATCATATGTTTATTAGTGAAATTATATGGTTCCCGCAGATGATCTCTATCATGTGCATCGTGGTATGATCACTATCATACCTATATGTGTAAATCCAAGGTCTATGGATTTTACACGCTATGTGTGTTGTAAGAGTATCATCTCATACTTCTACTTACAACACTACCATATCATAACACTAGCCCAGCAACAATCTAAACTAGACGCCTCTAATTTATCCATTGCAAGTTTTACGTGGCTTAGGGCTTTCGAGATAGAACCGTTCTTACCTACGAACATGAACCACAACGAGGATAATCAAATTGTTGACAACTCGCTTGCAAAATAGATATTGACTATAGTAGGAGAGACAGACACCCGCTAGACACTTATGCAAACTAGTTGCATGTCAAGCGTGGAACAGGTCTCATGTGCGAGGACATATAAAGTTTGTCCGGGCCGCTTCATCCCACTATGCCACCAATATCCAAAATCACAACAAAGGAGCAACAACATGATCATCATCGCCCACATACTCATATGTGTACTACCCGTGTAAAGTATCTACGCATAGATCCAGCTCTGATACCACTGTAGGGTTCGCAGCATAGAAAACAAAAATTTTCCTACGATGTGAACTATATACCAAGATCTATATATACTAGATACAAACAACGGGCGGATGTATATCCGTAGAGAACATACCCTTGAAGACCGACAAAGCTTAACGAGTTCAACTCGTGGTTGATGTAGACGATCTCTTGCCGATCTCAAGATCGAGAGGAAGTCCTAGCGCCGCAAATCAGCAGCGCATCCGTGCTCGCACACACGTTCGAGGCACCGAGCAACCTCCGCCTCCTCGCTCCAGCGATGCAGCGGAAGCACAACTCTTTCTTGCCGAATAGCCACCGGGAACATGTATCTCGCTAGTCCGAGACCATGGGGGATAAATTCTAGAGGGGGAGAGAGATCCTTCACGAGGAGGTGTGAGAGACAAGTGAGGAGGAGGGGCTCCTTTTATAGGAGGAGGGGGGAACCCCAAGGGGGTGGCCGGCGCATGGGGGCTGCCCCCTTGCCCTCCCCTCTTCATGTGGGTGGACACTCACAAAACTCCTCTAAATTCCCTCCACTCAAAAGTCCACTCAAAAATCCCATTAAATTTCCACCAAATTTAATGCAAACTCTCATTAAATAAAACTCTTTTATTTTATTCAGAATTTTTTCAATTACTTTAATGACAAACATTCACAAATAACCCCTTGCTAGAATTCTATTTCACGTGCATAACCACTTTATGCAATTTCACCCGAAAACCTGTTTCGGTATCTAGTGAAATAAATTCCTGCGCTTGTTCATTCTTTCGGCATGAAACATTTGCTCCAATTGGATGTCGGTGTCTCTTAAGTGTGTCACCCTACGGTTCGTGAATAATGCGGACATGATCGAGACCCCTCTCAGATCAATAATCAGAAGCGGGATCTGGAGACCCATACTGACTCCCACACATTCAACGATGACTTTCTTGTGATCGTCGGAACCTTTTACGCTAGTATCTTAATCCCTTTGTTTCCCGATATATTACATGTCCGAGATTCGATCATTGGTATCTCCATACCTAGTTTGATCTCGTTACCGACATGCACTCTTTTCTCGTTCCTGTGATATAACATTCTAGTGATCAAATCACTTGCTTGCAAGCTAATCAATGTGATATCACCGAGAGGGCCCAGAGTATATCTATCCGTCATCGGGATGAACAAATTCCACTCTTGATCCATGAGCCTCAACATAACACTTTATTAGTTCTGAATCCATCTTTATAATCACCCTGTTACGGTGTGACGTTTGATGTTATCAAGAAACTCTTCCGGTGTTAGTGATTGACATGATCTCATGGTCTAAGGATTAGGATCACTTCGTAAGTTGTTATAGCAATATAAACTCAATGACTTTGATCGTAATGCTATACTTCGGATGAGTGTTCATCACATCATTACACTAATGTTGTGATCCCGTTATTAACAACATCCAATGTCCATGATCAGGAAACCTTGATCATCTTGTTAATCAACGAGCTAGTTTATGAGAGAGGCATAACTAGGAACTTTCTGTTTGTTTATTAAACACACATGTATTAACGTTTCCGTATTAATACAATTATAGCATGCAAAATAAACATCTATCATATACTTGGAATACACATAATAAACACTTTATTATTGCCTCTCAGGGCATATTCCCTTCAATAAGACCAGCCTCACCCCGTTTTTTGTAGCTTCAATGCGCTCACAGCCGTCTAGACTGATTCCAGAGATCGGCTCTTGGTCTTCTGCCTCCCAGATGTTCATGCCAGCTATGGAGATCTCGATCGAATCATCTGCATGAATGACCTCCACTTCATCTCCATCCCACTGTATTAGGCACTGGTGCATCATGGATGGAATGCAGCAGTTAGCGTGAATCCAATCCCTCCCTAGCAAGACAGCGTAGGTGCTTTTGCTGTCAACGATGAAGAATGACGTAGGGATGGTTTTTCTGCCCACGGTTAGATCCACGTTCAGAACGCCTTGCATTTCTGAAGTTTGGCCGTTGAAGTCGCTTAACGTGACGTTGGTTTTGATCAGATCTGCAGTGGAGCGTCCCAAACGCCGTAGCATGGAGTATGGCATTATATTGACTGTCGCTCCGGTGTCAACCAACATCTTGCGGACAGGCTGCCCATTGATATAACCTCGCAGGTACAGGGCTTTCAGATGTTTGTAGCCCTTCTCTCGTGGCTTTTCAAAGATAATCGGCCGTGGGCCGCAGTCAAACTGTGCCACTGGTAGTTCTTTGGTTCTTGGAGCGCAAAACTCTGACGGAAGTATGAACACCATGTTTGTGCCAGCCGATGTCTTCGCATCGGCTTTTACTGGTTTGGGGCGCCACTCTTTCCTTTTCGGACGAGCCTCCGTTTCCAAGGTTTGCCGAATTTTCACGGCCAGATCGGGCCGTGCTTTCCTTAAAGTGTGGAGGTACTGCGCTTCGGCTTCCTCCAAGCTACGCAGTCACTGAACTCTACGCTTTTGGGTATGTCTGAGTCCATCGGGACACCACCTTGGCCGGTGATATCTGTCTTCTTCTTCTTCACCCTTTGGCTCCTCGAGATCTTTTGCTCGAGATGACTCCTCTTGTCTGTTCTGAGGCGGGAGAGGCCCTAGACGCTTGAACACTGAAACTAGACCTGTGTCATCCTTCTGCTGTCCACATTCCGGGCAGTTGTCGATTGTAGGCAATCGGCTCATTCCCGCATCCCAGCAATACTTGAATAAAGGACAATCCCAATGTTTATCCACGCCTTCCTTTTCCTTTGACTTTCCCCTAGCGATGTGCTCATATCCTTCATCATCTCTATCGTGCCGGCGACGTCGGTCATACTGACGCTCATACTTGTTAAGGAGATGCGTGGAGTGTGGCTTCTGATATCGCACGCTTCTCACTTGCTCCTCGGTTAAATACCGCATGTCATCATAACGGGGCCGGTCACGTGGACCAGCCTCCTCTCTTTCTTTGCCCCGAGAGCGACCGCCTTCCTCCTTATATGTGCCATGGTGGTACACAGGCCCTGCCATATTAACATCGAACGAGAAATCTAACTGACGCCTCGTGGAGTGGCTGTGTTCTACCATGTTGACGCCGGGAAACGGGTTTGTGTCTACTTTCATGGCGAATTGCCCCAGGATCAGACGACCCTGTTCTATCGCCGTTTGGATCTGGCGACGTAGCTCTTTGCAATCATTGGTGGTGTGGGTGAACGAGTGATGCCACTTGCAGTATGGTCTCCCGTTCATCTCTTGAGCCGTAGGGATTTTATGGCCTTCGGGTAACTTCAGCTGCTTTTCTTTCAGCAGTAAATCGAATATCTGCTCAGCTTTGCTCACATCGAAGTCGAACCCTTTCGCAGGCCCTTGTTGTTTCACCCATTTGCAGGACACAGGATCTGCCCCCTGAGCCCATTCAGCCACGGCCACCTCCTGGTCTTGTACGGGATCCTCTTCTTCTGTATCGACCAGGCCTATCGGACGTTTGAACTTGTCTTGGTACAACTCAGGGTGGCGCTATTCATACATTGTCAGTTTCTGGGCCATGTGCGCCAATGAATTGTATTCTACTTGGATATCCTTGATAGGTGCTGAGAGACCCAACACTGCCAGCTCGACTGCTTCTTTCTCAGTTAAACGAGCCGAATAACATCGGTTCTTGACAGTCCTGAAACGCTGAATGTACTCGGCTACCGTTTCTCCCCGCTTTTGCCGCACCTGCGCCAGATCTGCAATGCCAGCCTCGGTAGCTTCTGAATGATACTGAACATGGAACTGCTCTTCCAGTTGCTTCCAGGTCTGGATCGAATCCGGTGGCAACGAGGTGTACCACCCAAAAGCTGGTCCTGTCAGAGATTGCGCAAAGAACCTCACGCGTAACTGATCCGATGCTGAAATCATGCCTAACTGTGCCAGGTATCGGCTCACATGCTCGATCGAGCTCGACCCTTCTGATCCGCTAAACCTTGAGAACTCAGGGAGCCGATACTTGGGTGGCAGCGGAATCAGATCAAACTCGTTGGGGTACGGCTTGGAATAGCCGATTGTCCTTCTCTTCGGCACGAAGCCGAACTGGTCTCTCAAGATGGTACGGATTTGCTCCACCGTTTGAGCTGCAGGGGCTAAATTCTCATGACTCGTTCCGGTGGCATATTTGGCTATCCATGCCTGTTTATCAGCGTCCATCCCAGACATCCCTGCTCCAGAAATACCTGCTCCCGAAGCCCCTGCTCCAGAAACTCCTGCCCCAGAAATCCCTGCGGTTGCAATCTGGTTCGTGCGCGTCAGGCTATTGCAGTCCGGCACGTAGGTGCACACATATCCATGTGGGATTTCTTTAGGTGGTTCAAACAGGAATTGGCAATCGCCAGGGTCACCTCCAACCTTGTAGACGACGTACGCCGGTGCCCCTGGTGGCTCCGGAGCTGCAAGCGTGAATGGCAGCTGTGGCCTGGTCTGGAGCAGTCTTTCTCCCTGGTGAGTCCCTAGAGTAGGCCCCGACGGAGAGTACTGATGTTTCATGATCTCCTGAACTACGCGAACCGCGACGCGCTCGAAAGCGTTCACTAGGCTCTCAGAATGGCGGTGAAGAGAATGAGCCACCATGTAATTGACTTCCTGTCGCAGAGCTCTGGTGCGCTCCTCTGAAGGAACAGACAGATCCACCTCATCAAGAGCACCTTCGGGTGAGAACCCTTTCCACCTGATGCCATGCTTACGGGTCCTCTCAATAGAGCCGATGAGATCGGCTTCGAAGAGAGCTTTGATATCATCATACTTCGCCTTGTGCTCATCAGGCAGATCGTCGTACGTGACTGGTCTGTCCCCCATCGCAGCGTCGGATGTTGATGCAGATGTTGTTGAATGTCCCACCGGGCGTGCCAGAATGTGTTGCCTGTCAAAACCCACCGGCGAGCAGCGACGAGCAACACGAAGATCCGGGAGGCTCCCAGAACTGCTGGTGGGCCCTGGTCCCTCGGGCAACGGCCCGCAAAACTCCGGCACACGTCCTGGCTGATGCAAGGGCGTGCCACCTGACCTATACCTGGTCAGGAAGGTGATGGATTGCTTCGATTAGTTTCCTGCATGGCAAACAAGTATACGTAAAATTCGAGCCGCGACCGGCTCCCAGGTTTTCCTGTGAATCGGCTCCTGGAACCGACTATCCCATGGTTCTGCATTAAATCTACGATAACATGGGGTTTTGCTTCATCAATACAAGTTAAATCGACCTACGACAGTTTAACGTTTTCACCACATAATTGGAACATCCTACACGTAATTGAGCCTGGTAGATACAAAAGATGATAGAAAACTAACCCTAGAGAAGGCCTAACAACCGACGTAAAGTCAATTCCCGGAACAACTCCTCTCGAATTGGCAAACCATATCCTTACATACTACTGGATCGTTCAACCCATTTGCAAGGCCTGACTATGTGGATATCAAACTAAACCTTTGAAAACAAGGCATAACTATAACAGATCAAATCAACTGAATAAAGATCAAGCAAGATGCTGCCCTTACACCCGAAAAAGGTGCAAAGGCAGCGAGATAACTAAAGGCAGCATAACTAAGCAATCATAACAAAAAGGTACCGATGCTAGCCCAAACAAATCTATGATAACAGTATTACTCGCCATCAACAAGGCTTCAGTACGAGTAACACTAAATAACGCATAAGCAGATACTGCCTAGACCGCAAGATGCGATCTAGGCAGCATGACACTTACCCGAGAAAAACCCTAGAAACAAGGGGTGGCGATGCGCCGAGATTGTGTTTGTTGTGAACGTGATCGTCCTCTTTTCTCAATAACCTTAGGTACATATTTATAGTCCGGAGACTTTCTATCTTTGGAATAACCCTAACAACTCTATCTCTTACTTAAACCGAAACGTAACCTACCATAATATACAGATACACGGGCAATTTAGCCCAAACCCACGCACAAGGCTGATCAAGCAATACGTTGCATATATGTATCCTCCAAGCCCATCTTGATTACGGCTCATCTCCTCCTTTGGCCAAAATGTGGCGATAACACTTTAGAACAGCAAACTTTCACTAAAAACACTAGCTACTATATCAATTCCCTAAAAAATCTCAATTTCCCAAAAAGAACCCAAAAAGGAGTCAATAAGAAGCAAATGCAAATAATGGCAGAAATCTGTCAAAACAGACCAGCAGGTAGAAACCGATTTTTTCGAAGACTTTCTTTTGCTCAAATCAAAAAGTGTTGAACTAATGAAAGTTATCTAACATACTGGGGGATTTATTCGTAAAATATCAGCTCAATCCTACTTACAGAGATTCCTCGCAAATTTTTACGGTGGAGCACAAAAATCTGTTTCGGGACAGCAACTCCCCAAATCTTACTTCCCTCTTATTAGAGGTCATTCTTGGCACAAAAAAGTAAACAAAAAGGATATGGAGAGGTTATTACTGAAGTAGTAACTTCCAAGACTCAAGAAAACTCTTGGGTTATCTCCCAACAAGTACTTTTCTTTAACGTCTTTAAGTTAGGCACAAGAAGCAAGCCTCAAGTATTTTCAAATGAAGAACTAAGATCAATACTTGCAATCTGTTCAACTAGGAAAGGTATCTCATCCAAATGAGCTTTGGAGGATCCCTTCTCATCTCTCTTTGGTTCACTACTTTCATCAAAAGGATTTTCAGGAACAATCCAATCAAAATTCTTTTCTAAGGCTTCATGCATTCCAACAAGTTTAAAGGGTATGGGTATCTTAATTTCCTCTCTAGGTTTGGTTTTATCTAAAGTACCCATAACATCTACACAAGAGCCTAGCATACCAAAATGCTCAAAGAATTTTTTTGGCTTCCTTAGCAACATCATTGAACTCTTTTAGTAAAGTTTCAAGGATAAATTCTCTCTTTTCAGCTTCCTTTTCTTATTTTAGTTTGAGAAACAAAATTTGCATCATGGGGTTAAGGTTAACAAACCTAGCCTCCAACATATGAACTAAAGAAGCTGCAGCAATTTCATAGTTAGGAGCAAGTTCTGCTATAGATCTATCCTCAATATCCTCATGTTTACTAACATGATTAAAGAATTCTTCAATATTTTCCTTCCCAACTATGAAGCCACTACATATTGAAAGGTCTTTCAGGGTGAACTTGGGGATCAACATGGTGAGATAGAGCAAGGTGACAACTAGAGTAGGAACTATTTTTTGTGTTTTTGATAAGGGAAAGTAAACCAAACTAAACTTTTTTTGGAGTTTGTGATAAAAAGAGGCAAACAAAACCAAGCAAAATAAACTAAGCAAAACAAAAACAAAGTAAAGAGAAAGGTTGAGAAGGACTCCCCTTGTGAAGACGTCCTTAGCCTCCCCGGCAATGGCGCCAGAAAAAGGCTTGATGGGTGTCTAAACACTTCGTTGGGAGACCCCAAGAGGAAGGTATGATGAGCACAGCAACAAGTTTTCCCTCAGTAAGAAGCCAAGGTTATCGAACCAGCAGGAGGAAGGAAACGACTCAAAGGTGTTGCTAGCAACTTGGAAACCTACACAACACAAACTCAAGACTTTTTCCCCAATGAACAGTGAGGTTGTCAATCTCACCGGTTTGCTGTAACAAAGGATTTACTGTATGGCGTGGAAGGTATTGGTGGTTTGCAACAAGTAAACGGTAATAGTGGAAGATGTGTCAATGGTAAAGATTGGACCGGGGTCCATAGTTCACTAGAGGTGTTCTCCTTAGATAAACAAACATGGCATGCTGGGTAAACAAATTATAGCAGCGCAATTGATAGGACCGAGCAAGGCATAACAATGCAATACTAGACATCATGATCCTATGAGATTTGATTGGGCAATAAAACAAGATACATAGACCGCCATCCAACTACATCTATGACTAAAAGTCC
Source organism: Avena sativa (assembly GCA_916181665.1). Lineage (NCBI taxonomy): Eukaryota > Viridiplantae > Streptophyta > Magnoliopsida > Poales > Poaceae > Avena > Avena sativa. Next base: position 258,433,969 of record OV702284.1, on the reverse strand, counting down.
ACCTTTGGGTTATCATCCGAACCCCCTCCAGTATTAAGTTGCAAGCAACAGACAACTGCTTTAAGCAAAGTGTGTAAGGTAAACAATCCACTTGTTCCATGAACAAGATACCATTTTTTTATCCCTAGTGGCAACAGTACATCTACAACCTTAGAGATTTCTGTCACTTCCCTTAGATTAAATAGAGGCATGAACCAAATATCGAGCATAAATACCCCCTCTTGGAGTCACTAGCTACTACTTGGCCAAGATAGCTACTAACAACGGAGATCATGCAAGATCACAAACAACACGGACATGATAGAATCAATAAGACAAAACCATTAATCAATCTGACATAGTAATCTCAATATCCATCGTATCTCTGCAAACACAACATGCATGATTACAAATAGATGAGATCTTGATCATGAACGGAGCTCACAAGATCTAGACATGAAAGCACAAAGGAGGAGATACAACCATCTAGCTACTACATGGACCCATAGTCCAAGGTGGAACTACTCACGCTTCATACCGGAGGCTGGAATGATGAAGAAGAAGTCCTCCGGGATGATCTCCCCTCCGACAGGGTGCCGGGAAGAGCTTTAGATCCCCCCGATATAGGGACAATGGTGGCGACGGCTGTAGACGGTTTTGTGGAATATTGATCGGGTATTTAGGGTTTAGGCATCGGGGCCTTCTTATAGGCGAAGAGGGAGGCCGAGGGCGTGCCCGAGGCGGCTGCACCCCCCTCCCCCAGGCGCGGGGTGGGCCCACCCGCACGACCAAGGGGTGTGGCCCCTCGAGGCCCTCCTCCGTCTCGTCTTCTGGCTTTGTGTTCCCCAAAGTAAAATATTGACTTTGGATTTTGTCCCGTCCAATTCCGAGAATATTGATTTTCTGCCTTTCTGGAACCAAAAAACAGAAAAAAAAAAACAGGCAACTGGCACTCTGGCATCTTGTTAATAGGTTAGTACCATAAAACGTATAAAAACACCTCAAAGTATAGACAAAGCAAAGCAAAGTAGATACTAAACAAGCATGGAACATCAAAAATTATAGATACGTTTCTGACGTATCAATTCCCATGTTCCCTTACAAGTAAGGTACGTCACGTTGGAGAGGGTGGGATTCCACGAAGGATTTCCCAATGCCACGAAGGCTCACCTTCTTCTCCAAGTCTATTGCATGAAGGAATATGCCCTTTTCCTATGGCTAGGTTTTCCTCCACTCCGGAGATGGCAAGCTCCACAACCACTTCACAAGCTCCACGAAGGAGAATCCTAGGTCTCTTCACAATCTTCCACGAAGAGGACACCGCGGAACCAACCTCCAAGCCAACTAGGAGGTTACCCTCCAAGAGTAACAAGCTCACAGTATCTCACTCGAACAAATCATATTGGAGATCTCAACACTTATGCAAGAATGCAAAGCAAGACCACCAAGGGTGCTCAAATCCTTCACTCTCAAATCTCACCAAAGAAACAAGTGCCAGTGAGGAATTAGAGAGGAAGAACAACGGTGGAAGTCAACTAATGACTCCAAGATCTAGATCCAAAGGGTTCCCTTCACTTAGAGGAGAAATTGATTGGTGGGGATTGTAGATATAGATCTCCTTTTCCAAAGCCCTTAAAAATATGCAAGAATCATAGGAGGGAAGGGAGAGTAAGCAAGCTCAAGAGGTTCAACAATGGAGGTAAATTTCGTGGTCAAGAACACCCAAAGCGCGTTGGGGAAGAACCCACTTTTATAGGGGAAAGCAAAAATGGCCGTTGGGAGGCTTCCTACGGAAACTCGGTTTAAAAGTCGGTTGGACCGGCTTTGGGACCGGGAAACTTGGTCCCCAGGCCGGTGGATCGGCCTACAAACTGGAACAGCACTAAATACCAACTCAAAATAGACTCGGTTGAGAAAATCGGAAAATCCGGTTTAAGATCCGGTCTACCGACGCTGGCGCCGGACCCCCTGTGTGGGACTCGGTTGAACCGGATCCACAAGAGGGATGAAACATACTTCACGAAAAATGCAATAACTTTTGCATCCAGACTCCGATTTCAATGATATTGGGCTTGTTTTGACGAGTAAAACAAGATCTACAAAATGGTGCATAAAAACATCATAGCCCAACAAAGTAGGATAGAACCAAATGAATAAAAGTATGAATCCTCCTTATGAGAAGAACCGATAAAACCTTCAAACTCAAAAACGCCAGAGAAGATGCATACAAATTATGTTTTCGATGAACTTGGGATTGTTGTAAAGCTAGAAAAAAAATCAAGAACCTCACTTGGAGAAACACCAAGAAGAAACAAAATAGGAATATGCAAAGGATTGAGGTCCCTAATAAGACGATGTGATCAAGTTACCCAATCGAAAGCCCCTCTTGATAGAAGGAAAACCTAGCAACCGAAACCCGGTCTCCCAACAACCACTTTGAGACAGGTAAAAGGAAAACCTAGAAAGGCCATAACTTTGCCTTGCGCATCCCGCTTGATCTTGATGACAATGCTTCAAGCTCCATCCAAGCCGGAATGCATCACTTGATTATTGTTGCTTCATGAAGACTCATAATTTGATCCCCATACACCACTATGGGATAGATTAATTGAGACACATATTCACATGTCCATTATCACCAATATGGACGGCAAGCTTCAAGAAAATGATCTTCTCGAGATGCTTATCGTGAACTTGCCCTTCTCAACCTTGATGACGATCACCACTTGATTTCATCCTCTCATGGGCTATATGCAATCTTCACTTTTGAAGCATGCCCATATAGAAAACACAAAGGCACATATATAATGGGTAAGTTCATGATGCATAATTGACAAGGTACCATACCATAAGATCCATGTGATAGATTCTTTATGCTTCATGTGTTGACCAACTTGAAATCACTCTTCACTCTTTGTATAGGTCAACCATGTATCTTCTCATGATCCATCTCAATATCTTGAGGTACATAATGAACTCTTCATTTGATTACATGCTCTAAATCTTAGTCAACTATATCTCAACTAATGAGGCTATCATGACATCGACTTAGAGCCATATCTTGAATTGTTTTGTTGAGATCACACTCTCAAGATCTTGATCATATCATATTCCTCTCTTCAACTCGATGATCTTGATGCCAATACTCAAGGTATATCTTTATGTTCATGGCATCCATACTTGAATCCAACACATGGACTACAAGCATGACCTATGGAATATTCCTTCATATAAAACTCAATGAAAACATTAGTCCATAGGGATTGTCACTAAACACCAAAACAACACATGGGGGCAATTACCCTTTCAAAAGGTTAGTATCAAACATGGAAAAGATCCAAAAGATCGAAATAGGAAATGATCAAAAGAGCAAAGAAACCTATGTTATACACACACGGTGAGGATAAAAGGGTTTAGCACGACTATGGAAAATGAGCAACGAACAAAATGGTCCTAACAAAGACTAAATATTAGTGTCATGCCAACACTAGGAGAGACTGTAGATCATTCGCAACAAGATTGAGAAGCAACGTATTTGCACGTTTGTCTTGCTCTAACTCGCACTCTTTGTTAGAAGCTTCAGACTCTCTTTTGTATTGGTATCTTTCTTTTTCTTTTTTCTTTTCTCCTATTTTAGGGTTATATATCTTTTCTTTCTATTCTATGGAGTCAACTTTTCTTATTGCGTATGCACTATCACTTTGCAAGAGCAAGCGCACAATGCTTCCTCAAACACATAATGAGCTACTCTCTATAGGTTAGGTATCACACAAAGGAAGAAATGGGGTTATACAAGGGTGGTACAAGTTATACCATTTGTGGATGACGAACTTGCAGCTGTAGAGTATGGTGTGAGGTTCGTGGTGTTGAAGAGTGCAAAGAGTTATTGCGGAAGCTTGCCGTTAGTTTGCGACATGCTCACGAAACACAACACACAAAAGGAAGCAAGAGTGTCAAAATTGGGGTCAACACTGATTTTTCGGTGGGGAATCCGGCGGTGACGGTTCTGTTGCCGAAATTTTTTGGTGAGGTTTTCAGTTCACTGGAAATTTCGCCAGAAATTTTCGGTGGCAGAATCGGTTCATCGGAATGCCTGCCGGTTTTAGTTCGTGATAAACTCCAAAATTTCAATTCGTGGATTGAAAGGGAAATTGGTCAAATTGGAGTTAGGGGACGCAGAAAAACAAAGATCATCACCTAAAGCACCAGATCTATGGACCAAATCCACTAAAAAACTCACCAAAACAAGAGATTGGTCCAAAATTAATTTGGTTAAAAGTTTTGGTATTTTCAAAGAACGAATTCAAATCCGGGGCAAACAAAAGCTGATGATACCATTTGATATGGGATCCCTTGTAGGATTGACCCTAGGATGGCCTGATCTTCACGGATTTGAGGCGGGGAGCGAGGGAAAACTCGATGAACATGATGAACGCAACACAAATGCAAGGTAAAGATACAAACGCACATAAACACACCCGATTCGATTTGCTCCTGTTGGTTTGAACAACCAATCTAATAGAATCCTCGGCGAGAGACCATGTGGTAGAATCACGGTAGGAGAGATCGACAAGCTGATGATAGAATCCCAATCAAGGAGAGAGTAGCAACTAAGTATAATCCCAAAGGGAGAGACCTAGCACTACTAGAATCCTTGATAGGGAGAAACCAGTCACTTGAGGAGGGTATTGACAACATGGAGATGAACACCAAACTCCAAGGTCTTGTACAACTCATTGATTAACTATGGAGAGGGGTTCCCATCTAGGGTTAGGCACAAACCTTCATTCATCATCAACTCCAACTAGATCTGAGCCACAAGGGGGCTATTTATAGTACTAGGGGCGAAGGGGTAGGTAGGAGGGAATATTCTAGGCATCAGACCCTTCACAGTGTGCAGACTGGAATTTCCGGTGATAAGTTCAGCATCGCCGAAAATGTCGCTGGAAGTTTCTGGTGGTCACCGGTTTGTTTCGGCGATCGTCGGATGGTGTTCTGTCTAGCATTTAGGCGAGCGCCGAAAAGGTTCGGCGGAGACCGGGCGGATTTCGGCGGTTGTTCTGGTTCACCGGATCTGGTGCTGGAATGTTTTGGCGAATGTTCCTGTTCGTCCGATCTGGCGTCGGAATGTTTTGGTGTGGATTCCTGTGGTGTCGGGCCTAGCGCCGGAAAGCTTTTTCTGTCTTCTCTTCCATGCTTCCTGCTTGGGCGTCTTGGCTCTTGTGGTGTCCTTGCCTTCTCCTCTTGGTGTCTTGGTCATGGGCCTGGTCATAGCATTGTCACTTGTCTCAAGAAGGATCCCATTCACATGATAACCAAAGGAGGGCGAGATATGGAATGAATTCACCTTGGTAGGAATGGTTGGTGTAGCATGATGTGGACCAATGGTGAATGTCATTTTTTGGGCTGCATCACGATGCTTCGGCAGTGGAGGTGCCCAGAAGGCATCTTGGAGGTCTAGTTTGAATGGAGTAGGCAGTCCATGGTTTTGTTGTACGATGAGGAAGTTTTTCGATGAAACCCTAGCACTTCGGCACTAGCGGCGATGCTTGTGGGTTTCATGACCCTCCTAGGGGCGTTGATGTGGTACTTCTCCCACACAAGGGCTCTTGGTGAAAACCCTAAACATTTTGGTCTTTGTGTCGGCAGCGCGTCGCAGCGTTACCCTCTTGGGGCGTCATCATGGATCACCGAGTTCTTTCTGTCTCGTCGTGTTAGAATCGACGGGTTTCTCGGATCCTACCTTATTGCACTTTGGCCCCGACATGTGGCGTTCCACGGTCTCCTATCATCTACACACGACTTAGTTTTCTCCGCACCTGATACTCGTTGTCTGTTGGCAGGCGCTCCACGTCCCGTAGCGAGTGGGCAGGCGGGTAATCTCCTACGATGACTTGTTGGGTCTAGGGTTATGTTGTCTGGTGTTTTCATAAGGAGACGTAGGTGCACTTTTAGAAGGTTGTATTGGATATGCCATGGAGGGTGCGCCTTCTCCACTGTTTTTATCTATAATATTCTTTGTAAGTGGGTTTTCTTGTCATGTTGTATGGGCTCCGTCATGTAATTTTATTTATAAAACAGGCACATGCAACAATATACGTAGAGGGCATGTTCGGTAGCCTGCATCCGATTCTTGGCCTAGTTTGGCACTGCCGCAGGCAGCACTGCCAGCCTGAGGTAGGCATCGGGCCTAGTTTTGCAGCCCGTTTGGTAGCATGCATGGGATACCTGGGTATGGTTTTGATCTTTTTTGCCATTTGTGTTTGGTTGCATGCATCACTAACTTTTAGCCCATTGCATGCAAAAAACCACTTGTTTAGTTGCACACAGGCTGGTTCTTATGGTCACCCTATTCAAAGCCTGCTATGCTTACCACCACTACAAACACATCCGATCATATGCACCACCCTAAAATAAGATCAACTTGATGATCACCATAAGAAGAATGGCGATGATGAAGTCCTTGAGGCTATCATGTTGGATATGCTATTGTTTTTCATAGCCAGCAATGTGTAGCTGATGTTCTTCTTCCCCGACAACAACTTGCACCTGTTGTTGTTCTTCATGGGTTGTATTGTCCAGCTAATGTTCTTCTTGGTTGATGTAGTTTCCATGAACAAGGTTGTTGTTGTTGTGCTTAGCTATGTACCTATGGTATGCCTCAAATACCTTCTCGGAGGTGTCAAACCCTTTATAGCTGTTGTCGGAGTAACCTGAAACTTGATCCTGGCAGTGTCTACATTTGGAGTAAACCCCTGGTTTCCTGCCTCTGAACACCACATAGAAGTTTCTCTACAAGGTATAAGATTAACATGTCAATGTGTAACATCACAAGATCATCATATGCATGTACCATACACAACCACCATCACAAGTTCATAAGGTAGGTACATACTAATAGGTGTGTGCATGATCATTCCCAAATGGGATCACAGATTCATCCTACACACATGGTCTTAACCTACCACCACATCAAAAGCGGGTGTCATCCTACCACCACAATCAGGTTCAGAATCGCATGACGGGTTAGTATATACCACCTCATCGATTCATACAAGCCATAAAATTTTTTGGGTCCTAGCTACTACCAAAATGTACATCACAAAGGTCGTAAGTTCATCATCACCACCAGCACCACCACCATCATGCACACCACCTTGCTGACCGTAGGAGCCAAAGCTCTAGTCAAAGTACTTGGCCAGGAATGTCCTTATCCACAGGATCATGTGCGGCTCACACATGCCAACGAAGTTGTTACCCTGCTCCTTGTTGTCGACGAGGTGGCTGAGAGCCGCCATGAGATGGCACTCCGCAAAGCCAGCAATGTCCATCACTGCCGCGTAGAGGTCAGGGTGCATTACAGTGGGCTTGTTGTCCTGATGGCCTGCACAACGTCCTTCACAACGTCGGTTATGCTGCTGAAGGCATGGATCTCGTCGTTAGCAAGCACTCCCCTCTTCCTCTTGCTGTTAACGATAGCAGCAGTTGCCCTTGCAGCTACCGCCGCAGCTCGAGCATCGGTCGACTTCTCCGAGGCATCATGGTTCATGGTGTCGAACTCTTGGGTGTTAGGGTCTTCAGGAGTGCTAAGGTGATCGCCTGACCCCGTGGCATACCTCCCGGTGGTAGGGCCATAGGAGAAGATGGTCTGCATCTGGACATAGTTTTGGATGGGCTTGTTGAGGCACTCTGCGTCCCTTGCGTGCGCCTACGAGTTGCAAAACGAGTGTGTTAGCGGTGACAATGTTTACGAAGAGAGGGCTGCAGTGATCATAGCTGCAAACCTGAGCATGTCCCTAGAAGTTCTCAGTGGCAAGAAGAATGGTGAAGGTGTCCTCATCCCATATCGCACTGCTAAGGTCTCTCAGCTTGTTGATTTGGATTCAATGCACCCTCCACTTCCTTAGGTGGTTGTACACCTGAGTTTCTGCGACCTCAGCAGCACAATGCTCGAACAAAGCTTTGGCGAACGCATTGAGATGGATCTCCTTGAACCCCTTCTCAGTATGGGCACCGCTCTTCACTATCTCGTACATCTTGTTGAGCATGAAGGTGTACATGTAAGGGAGCCATTTCATGGCCCCCTTCATATGCGCCTTCTTGAGCTTAGCGACCTTAGCCTCGATGGAGGCAACATAGGTCTGGACAGAAGTGTCACCAAACATGATGCCACTCCCTAGAGTGGGTCACATCGACGACACTACCTGGTTCTATGGGAGAGGCTGGCTGTCATCCACGTAAGAATAGGGGATCTAGGAGTCCCCAATGGGGATCAAATCCTGGATAAACTGGTTGCATAACAAGTCCTATAACAAGGACACAATAGTGACGCAAATGAATCAAGGTGTGAAGAAGATGGTGTTCTAATGGAGAAAACTAGCATATGCATCAAATTCATATCAATCTATTAACAGTAATAGTTCATCCACAGGATCAAGCCGAACACAACCAAACTTTCAGATCCTACCGATAAAATCCTACAAATCTGGCTGAAACCTACACATGCTATTTGCACAACAATCTACCATGTACTTGAATGAATCTTCGAACTACAGCTCCTAACCCTAGCAGCTTTGCAGATCTAAGCTAACCCTAGGTGGAAGTGGAGATGCTTACCGTCATCGTAGGAGGTGGCCGGCGCAGCTTAGCCGTAGAGGAGGAGGAGGTTCCCTTCACGCCACCGTGGCCGCCGTCACTCACCGAAGAAGAAGAAACTACTTACCTGGCGCGGACGAAGCGGGAAACATAGCTCGATCTGGGGAGGGGGGGGAGGGGAAATGACCGGTGCTTTTTCCCTAATTGGGTGGGTGGGTAGAAATAGGGGGGTTTCGGCGGAGAGATGAGCTCACCTCCCGCGCCAACTATTCGATGCAGCCGAAAAGCTAGCGCCATCGCCATCCTCGGCAGCGCTCATGTCGGGGGAGCTCAGGTTTTCTATCTGCGGACGGACGACAAGAGTGGCTCGCTAGAAACAACAAATCAACCGTAGTCGTTGGGTCTGGCTGCGGGCTGTTTTAAAATTATCGCGAGCGTAGTCTAACCAGCACTGCTCCGCCGGCTGGCCGCGTGGCTTCGTGCAGGCTACCAGCCTAGAAAGTTTTAAACACCGCATGCATGAATCGCGCGTCCGGCGGGGTTCGTGTGTGAAGTCATGGCGCACACTACGGCATTACATTAACATATTCGTATGCATGATCAACGAGAGTACGATAGGAAAACTGGAAAAGTACAGCTCTAGTTATAACCGAGTGGCCGAGTCAAATCTAAAAAAAAAAACAAGGAAAACGAGGCACGAACGGTGGTCTATCATGGGAGGGATCGATCGAGCACCGAATTATAAACTCGTGAGCGGCGGGGTAAAGTGGGGATACGGTTCGCCATCCATTCCTACTTGTCCGTTTTTTCCGGGGCACGACATCCCACGAATCACAGCCCGACGTACGTCCCGATCGATCCCGTCCGCTACGTCTGGAAGCAAAGAAAAATTAGCTAGCCATTCATACGTCCGCGCAAATTAACAACCGCGCCTGCGCTGCTCGCTCCATGTCGATCATCGCCCGGGCGTGGTCGCACCACGTCGTCCCCGCTCGCGGGCCTCCTATCTTTTGTTCCGCACGTGTCGCACGACACGACGCGGCCGGCCCGGCCGGTTTGGTGTGGCACAGGCGGCTGGGCTGGGGTTGGATAGTGGGAGACGGATGGAGAGGACGTGCGCTGATATTTGTTGCGCGGCGGGCAATGGAGCAAGCTGGATGGGGAGCTGAATGCGAGCGCTTGATCGAGCTGTCCCAAAACGTGACGACGATATACGCGCATACGTACAGTGCCCTACTAGAATGCTGCCGGCAGGCCGGCTTGCTCCACTCGTGTCCCTCTTCTGAGCGCAACCCGTGGCTGCAACTAGCTCATCTCCCGTGGCGTGGCGTGGCGCGAAATAATGGACACAAGCGAATGTACGTACTCAGCTGCCGAATCCTACGTGCGAATCTGTACAATCTTTAGTTTTCGCGCGTATTGCAGGACTAATAAAAGGCAAGAATTTTCTGCCAAGATCGATTTTGATGGGCACAAATTGCAGTTGTGTGGCTCGCGGCACGGTACGTACATGTTGCGAAAGACGATCGGCGGATCATGTGGCCAGCATTTTCCCCAGAAAATCTGCATGCTAGCTGCTTGCCGCCGATCGAGCTGGACGTTACTACTGGCTAGTAGTGTAGCAATGTTCTTTAGCCCACCGGATAACTAATGTGTGAGTAGACTAACATGCATGCAACTCCATGGGGAATTCGCCATCACCTCTGGTCCTGCTCGATGTACCTGGCGGAGGTATACATGCCTCGTGCAAATAGACTTTCACCTATCCACGAGTATTTTTTTAGATGCGTGATAGCTTGACATAATCGGCGACCGACTCATCGTGCTTCTGTTTAATCTATCTTTTTTTTTCCGCAAAAACGCAAAAGCTTTGCGTTTCGATTTATTGATAAAAAAAAAGAGTTCTGTACATCTATTCATTGACAGGTTAAACCTGTTATTAGCCTTAAATTACACGATTTTCCTAGGCTTCAATAATTATTGGATCCGCCATTGCCTGGATTGTAACTAGGTGTGCTAAAAACTATGCTTTTTAGTAGCATCAACTTTAAGCACTTATTGATTAGACTCACTATCATGTGAATCTAGGACGACTAACTAATCATAAGAAAATGCTTTGATACTTATAGTAGTCTCGTCGAGTAGAGGAGTCAACTGGACTTCACTAGATGAAACGTCGTTCCTTGCACAATCCTTTTTGAACATTGCTAGAAATGCATGATGATCTGGATAAACTTGACCCAAGCCAAATCAACCGCATACAACATCCAGTCGATCACGTAGAAAACACGAAATTTTTGATCCAGAGCAAACAAACAACACCCCTAAAAGTTCACTTTCTCGGAGAAAAGGTTCATCTTAAGACTAGGAACATGAGAAACGTCAGGAACAGAGAAAGATGAAGAGAAAATTCCTTTTTTGACACTAGTTCAAAATATGATTCCCTATTTGACACTGGAAAAGTTTTCCTTACTTATTTGACACTTGGTCTAAATTTTTTGCCTTATATGACACTCTAGTTCATTTTGAACACTAACGGTGTTAAAGAGAGACATGAAAAGACGCTTTTGCCCATGCTACAAAGAAATACACTCACATTTTTTCTCTCATGGCGATGGCGCCCAGCAATCAGATGGAGTGGAGTCGCTCTAGATTCGACCTGACTGCGTTACCCAGACGTGTAATCTCGTGGAGCACTATGTTGCACCAAACAATGAAGAAAGAAATAAAACGTATCATGCATAATAATGATACATGCGTCTATGATTGCAAAAAAAAAAAAAATGATACATGCGTCTAGCAAGCCAAATCGATCCTTGTGTTTGCATGTTCATAACGCCTCCAGGCATCCAGCAAAAGCTTCGGACTAGTCGTGCACGTCTGGCCGGGGATTAGAGCTAGCTTTATATATACAGTATGTCTTAGCGGAATAGAATTTGGAACTCCTACCGTGGCACGACGCCATAATGAGTTTTTCTCTTATAACAAAAAAAAAAGGACGACAAGTTCCAGGGGCGACCATACGCGTCACGTCACATGGAGGCGGTTGGTGCTTGTGCGGTTCACCGGTAAGATCTCGCTGGCTGAAATCTCTTCCTCAAGAACAGGTCTTGGGGGTATTTTGGCCCACCCGAAAAAGAACTAACGGAATCAGGTAAAAGAACAAACGGTAGTGTTATATAAGGCAAAAAAATTTAGACTAATGGTCAAATAAGGAAGAAATTTATTTCCAGTGTCAAATAGGGAATAAAATTTTCAACTAGTGTCAAATAAGGAATCCTCTCAAAGATGAAGTAGAAAAGGTGCCTCGACTGTGGAAACAGTAAGAGAGGTACGATCAGCCGTGATAACACGGACATGAGAAATAAGAGAGCGAAGATCAGAAAAAATAGAGGACGCAGAAGTCATATGAAAAGAAGCTCCAGAATCCAGATACCACGGGGATGACGTACCTGACTATGTAGAAGGTGGTGGTCGCGCGGTGCCAGAAGAGCTAGGCACAGAACCAGCAGTACCTGATGAGGAAGAGCCTGTAGCAGCGAGTAGACCACGAAAAATGTCCTGATCAGACAGTGCAACAGCAGAAGATCCTGAAGAACCAGCCTGCCTACGAGCATGGTACTGCTGACGTAAGCTAGGATCCCTCCTCCAGCAGCTAGAGACATCGTGGCCAGGCTTGCCACAGTAGGCACATGGAGGACAAGGAGGTGCTGTCATACCACGAGGCTGCTGAGGCTGACTCTGGCCCTGGACCGGATGAGTAGAGAGTATCGGCGGTACTTGAGACCGCAATGAAGCCGACGGCACAGGAGGACCATGAGAAGAAAGTACGGAGAAAACCTCAAGAAGACCAGCACCACGAAGACGAGTCTCCTCAGCACGAAGCTCAGACAGTACCTTAGAGAGCGGAACACGACCACGGGCAAGCAGCTGGGCACGGCGCGGCTCAAACTCCTTATGGAGCCGCGACAAGAACTCAAAAACGCGCTAAAACTCCAGATCCGCGCGCACAGTCAGACAGCAGAGACAGGTGGCACACACAGCTGTACGAAGAGAATCAAGCTGACGCCAAATAGCAGCACTCTGAGTATAAAACTCATCAACAGTAGAGTCACCCTGCTGAAGAGCATGCTCCTGGCGAACCACAGAAAGGTAAAGAGCATCCCCAGACGGCTGATAGCACTGACGAAGAAAAACCCACTGAGCAGCAGAAGTGGGAAGACCCATGAACTCAGCAGCATACTGAGGCAGAATACTGGAAGTGAGAACAGCAGCAGCACGAGCATCCTCATCTATCCACTGAGTGTAGTCAGTCAGATCCTGAGGAGCACCGGGGGCAAAGGCAATAGGCGACGTAGGAGCAGCGGGACGCGGCGGACAGGAGACCTCGCCAGAAAGCGCACCCCAAAGATGAAGACCGCGCATGTGAACGCGCATAAAGACAGCGAAATCAGGATAATTCGCGCCATCAAAAATCACCGGGCAGCTAGGAATCGCAAGATAGCCCGACGAGAAAGACATCTTTTTTTTTTGCTTTTTTTTTGCTCTTTTTTTTGACGAAAATCAGATCAGATCAGATCTGATCTGATCAGATCCGCAACACGCAGCAACAGCCGCGGCGGACGGGGTCAATAGGCCGGGCGGCGGCCGGGAAGCGGCGGCGGCCGGGAGACGGCTTCCGGGCGGCGGACGGCGACAGGGCGGTCGGGCGGCGGCCGGGACGGATCGGACGGGCGACAGCGACCGGGGAGGACGGGGCAAGCTCGCAGGAGGTGAGAGAGAGGCAGCGGCGGCGGCCGGGCGCGGCGGCAGGAAGCCGGGGCGGGCGGCGGCGGCGGCTGCGAGAAGAGGAGCTACCTTACAGCTCTGATACCATGTTAGGGTAATAGACTTATTGTATTAACAGAGGACCAAAGGACATAATATATAATACATATACAGACACAAATATATAGAAAACCCCTAACACACGAAGAAACTACAATATACAAATATATACTCTAATATAGTCTAACACGAAGCAGGTCGATCTCCTCCTAGTGTTTGACTCACAATATTTTACTCGTATGCAAACAAAGATGCGCGTTCTCGCTGTGAGACTTGCAACACGTTAAGGCGTGGCCTGGCAGTTGGCTACTTCCCAGTTTCCATCAAACACGAATAAAATACTGCTGCATGGCCAACGTGCTTAGCTGAATATGAGTATCGTGTGTCGTCTAGAGATCTTATTCGCGCCCATCTCGATCTCGATTTGCTCTGGTCCAAACCATCATTAAAGAGTAACATGTAGTCATCTAACGACGTTTTGTTATATTTTGCGTGTCTGTCCAAAAAGCTTTGCCCTGGTCCTCCCTCTCTCCGTCTGCGTGTACAAGACTTGTGCAAGCAACATGTACACTATGAACTGATGGAGACAACCCCACCACAATTTCCTTTCCCAAGTGTTTGCCAACCCACAATGAGATGTATATGAAAAAAAGGCATTTCCTGATCTTGCTCGTCCCCCGGATGACACATGGGCGGAACCCTAACTAGCTTGTCCTAGCCCCTTCTCCCCTCTCGCTATCCGCTACCGTTAGGCAAAGACCGGGTGGTGCCAAAGCGAGTTTGTGGATGTCGGGGCGACGACCATGGAAGGTAGACCGCCCGGATGGATCTACGACGAGTGACGTGGCGATGGTGGTGGCTTCTCTTTGGCCATGTGGCTAGCGAAGAGCGGGCAGAAGGGAATCCTGATGTTAACGGCACTCCGGTAGTGGCGGTGCCTAGAAGGCGTCTTGGAGGTCTAGTTTCAATGCATCATGCGGTCCATGGTTTCGTGGTATGGAGATTTTTAATTTGCAGCGAAAGCCTAGCACATTGGGGCCAGCGGCAGGGATGCCTGTGGGTGACTGACCATCCTGGGGCATCATTGTGGTACGTCTCCCACACCAGAGCTCCAGGTGAAAACCCTAACAGTTTTGGTCTTTGCAACGGCAGTGTGTCACGCTGTCGCCCTCTTGGAAGTCATCATGGATCCCCGTTTCCTTTCGGTCCTGTCGCACTGCCATCGGCGGGCTGCTCGGATCCTACCTCGTTGCACTTTGGCACCGGTGTGGGGCATTTAACGCTCTCTGGATTATTTTTCTCAGGTTCGTTGACTGCTAGCGGGACCAACGCCCCAAGTCTCGTAGGAGAGGGTAGGCGGCCCTCTCCTACAATAACTTGTTGGGTCCGGGGTGATAATGTTTGGTGTTTTCATAAGGAAGCGTAGGTGCACTTCTAGAAGGCTGTCTTGGGCGTGTTGTAGAGGGTGCATCTTCTCCGCTGTTTTTCTTTATCTTGCTTTGTAAGTGGATTTTCTCGTTATATCAATTTGTCCCTGTAGCTTTATTTGTAGAACGGCTCACATGTTTAACAACGCATGCATGGATCGCGTGTCCAGCCGAGTCCACGGTTCGTGTGTGAAGTCATGGCGCACACTACTGGAGTAGATTATCACAGTAACATATTCCTATGCATGATCAACGAGACTACGATTACTAGGAATATAGTACAGCTCAAGTTATAGGCGAGTCAAAGAACTTGGCCGCCAAAAGAAAAGAAAAAGGGAAACAAGTCATGGACTGTGGTCTGTGGGCGGGATCTCGATCCCCGAATAAGTTCGTTGCGTGGCGGGGTAAACCTACGTGTCGCGATCCATTTCCTACTTGTCCGTTTCTTACATATATGCATGGCACGACATCCCGCGAATCACAGCCCGACGTCCCGATCGATCCTGTCCGTTACGTCTCGAAGCAAAGAAAACTATAGCTAGCTATCCGTTCGTTCGTACGTCCGGGAAAAGAAAACCATGTTCAGGTCAAAAAAAAAAAACATGTTGATCATCACCATGCAGTGACCAACGGGCGTGGTCGCACCACGTCGTCCCCGCTCGCGGGCCTCCTATCTTTTATTCCGCACGTGTCGCACGACACCCCACGGCCGGCCCGGTTTGGTGTGGCACAGGCTGGGGTACTACTCGGGTGGGAGGGATAGTGGGAGATGGATGGAGAGGCCAGGCGTGTCGTATTACATGTCTCGCGTCTTGTATTTGCTAGTGTATTCGTGGGAATTGTATAAAATTATTTTAATTTTCATAAAATCTTTACAGTCTGTTTATTATGTTGGGTTTGGCCAGGATAATATCGACATATCCTCATAATTTTTTTATATTTTTAATATTTTGGAAAAGAGTATTTTAAAAGGTTAGAGAGTATTGAATGAATATCAAATTTCCGTATATCCTTAAAACTCTAGTACTCCCTTCAACCCATATTAGTAGTTAAAAGTACAAAAAAAGTACGGGGAGCTGAATGCGAGCGCTTGATCACGACCACTACACATCTATCCTATCGAGCTGTTCCAAAACGTGACTACCAGATATGCCCGTAGTAAGAGCACCTCCACTCGATCACTACACATCTGGATGCCGAATTTCGATCCGGACGCCGAAAACTGGCCCATTCGTATACCCAAGGATCTGTTTTCGGCTGGATTTGAGCCATTTTTGGTCCAGACTACCCAGGCCGAACCCAGGTTTCCGGGTACGTCCTGGAAACGCCGGACTCAGCGAAATTGGCGAAAAAAAATCAAAGCGGCGCGTGAACCTGCTGAGTCAGTGACGGAAGCCGAGTCGTCGTCATCATCGGAACCATGCGGCAACCGTCGGGCAATAACTGCCAATCGCGTCGGCCACGCGTCGCCGATTTACGGCGCCACCGTTGCCGCCTCGGCTCCTGCGACGGACAGGCGGTCACTAACTTCCCGCCGTTTTCACTTTTCCCGTCCTCGCCGCTACACCCCTCCCGCCCTCGCCGCTCACCTCGGCCTTTATAAGCCGTACTCCTCGCCGGAGATCTTAGCACTCCCTCACAGCTCCTCCCACCCACAAGCCCAACTCCAGCGAACCTTCTCTCACCTCTTCCCCTTCTCTCACCATGGGCGAACGCTACCTTGACAACGCTGCGGCGAACGGCTTCGGCCGGTGCACCCTCCAGACCTGGGAGCCGCGCATGCTGTACGAGGCCGGGTATATGGCGCCGCCGGACACGCGGACGCCTCCGGTGTGGAAGCTGAGCGCCGGCGGCATCCCAATCCCACCGGGGCCCATGTCAGACGAGTTGTCGTACGATGTACAAGAGTACATCGCCGGCATGGACAACCCGGCCGAAGCGGAAAGCGCCGACAACCTCCTCTACTGGGGGAACTTCTTCGCGGAGCGACGCGAACAGGAGCTCGCCCGCCACGAGGGGCCGCCGAAGCGCAACAACTCGGCGGGGCGCCGGCGTTGGTGGAGTGCGCCAGGGCGGACGCTCGCCGCCGTGCTGGAGCACATCAACCGCGGGAACACGCCGCGGCTCGGCTTCCCGCGCAACACGACGCCGCCGTCCAGGACAGGTCGGCGTGCTCCGGCGAACTGGGCGCCGAGGAGTATGGCGAGCATGAGCTCGTCCTCCTCCGCTTCGGCCTCCCACTCTTCCGGCTCCGCGCCGCTTCGCACGCCGACGGCCGTGAAGCGCGAAGCCGTCTCGCCTGCGCGCTCACCGCCGCGGACACGCGCGCGCGGTATTTGTTGGAGATATGCCCTAGAGGCAATAATAAATGTAGTTATTATTATATCTTTGTGTTTATGATAAATGTTTACATTCATGCTATAATAGTATTAATAAGGAAACATTGATACTTGTGTGATTTGTAAACTTAATTTGAAGTCCCTAGTATAGCCTCTATACATCACTAGCTTGTTGGTTGATAAATGATTGTGGTTTCCCTATCAAGAACATTGAGATGTTATCAACAACAAGATCATATCGTTAGGAGAATGATATGATGGACATACTCCTATAGATAAGCGTAGCATAAAGATCAAGTCATTTCAATAGTTTAATTGCTATATGCTTTCTGATACATAGTAACCTAATTCCTTCGACCATGAGATCATGCATATCACCTTTACCGGATGGATGCTTTGATGACATCAAACACCATACCGTAACTGGGTGGCTATAAAGGTGGCATTGAGTGTTCGGAAAGTATTGGTTGAGACACATGGATCAAGAGTGGGATTTGTCCATCCATATGACGGATATATATATACTCTGGGCCCTCTCGGTGGAATGTCATCCAATTAGCTTGCAAGCATGTGGCTGGCTCACAAGGGATCACATATCACGGGAACGAGAAAAGAGTACTTATCGGTAACGAGGTTGAACTAGGTATGCAGAGATACCGACGATCATAACCTCGGATAAGTAAACTATCGTGAGACAAAGGGAAATTGGTATCGTATGTAAGTGGTTCATTCGATCGCAAAGTAATCGTAGAAATATGTGGGAGCCATATGAATTTCTAGATTCCTCTATTGGTTATTGTTCGGAGAAGTGTCTCGATCATGTCCGCATAATTCACGAACCGTAGGGAGACACACTTAAGGATTCGACGTTGTTTGAGTAGTTATGATATGATGAGAAAGAGACCGAATGTTGTTCGGAGTCTCGGATGGGATCCGGGATATCACGAGGAGATCCGGAATGGTCCGGAGAATAAGATTCATATAAGGAAAGTCCCGTTTCGGAGTTGTGGAATGTTTTCGGTGTTTTCATCGGGAATGTTCTAGAAGGTTCTGGAATGTCCGACACTCCGGAGGGGAAGGGTACATGAATGTGTTGTATCAAGTTGGTATGATTGCATCATGTACTAAGTGTCATCGCTGTTCCAAATAAAGGATTAATCGAATCCTAGTTTGAAAAGTCAAATAGCTAAATTGAAAAGTCAAACGGCTAAATTTGGAAAGTGGAAAAGAGGAGGAGGAGGTGAAACCGAGTTGGGGAGGGAGTCCTCCTCCCCAAGCCGGCGCACCACCCAAGCCGAGTTGGGGAGGGACTCCCCTCCCTCCCCTTGGCCGCCGGCCCCTCCACCTATATAAGGAGGGGCAGGGCTCCCTCCTAGCACACACAAGTCCCTCACCTCAAACCCTAGAAGCTGCAGCCCACCATAGCCGCCGCCGCCCCCTAGGGTTTTTCCCTAGCCGCCGACTTGGGGGTCCCTGGAACCCTAGATGCCGGCTCTAGCACCTCCTCCTTGGTGTGTCTAAACCCTAGATCGCCGAGGAGCTCTCTCATACTCCACCATACTCGCTCCGGCTTAAGGCGAAGCCCTGCGAGATCTCTCCTCTACTTCCGGTACCACGCCGTTGTGCTGCCGGAATCGCGAGGAGAGTGCTACAACCTCCGCTACCTGCTGGAACAAGGGAGAGGAAGGTCTTCGTCGAGTACCGAACGTGTGACCGACTGCGGGAGCGCTGCCGGAACGCAGCGCCGGAAGGATCGTCTACGCGATCTTGAGATCGGGAAGAGTACGACTACATCACCCACGAGAATCCGCTCTCCTTAAACACTTTGGAATCTTCGAGGGTAAGTTATTCCATCGACTCGTTGCTACAATCTAGTAGATAGATCTTGGCTTGTTTGTTTGTATGCGATAGAAATTTTTTGTTTTCCATGCTACGAAACCCTACAGTGGTATCAGAGCCGTGTCTATATGTAGATCTATTGCACGAGTAGAACACAATGGTCATTGTGGGAGTTGATGCTTTTATTGTTGATTGCTTCTTGTGTACTTTGCATCTTGCGGTATGTTGGGATGAAGCGGCCCGGGCTAACCTTACATGACATCGTTCATGAGACTTGCTCCACGCTTGACATGCAACTTGTATTGCATAAGTGGCTTTGCGGGTGCCTGTTTCTCCTAGCATAGTTAAGATCCAATTTACAACGGGTGATCAACAATACTAGTATCAATGTTGTGGTTCTTGTTCGTAAGTTAGAACGACACTTATTGAAAGCCCCAAACCACGTAAAATATGCAAAGAAAGTAGAGGCGTCTAACTTTGTTTTGTAGGGGTGTGCAGTGATGTGATATGGCCATGATTGTGATTATATTTGATGTATGCATTGTTCCTTATTGTAAGTTGGCAACCGGCAGGAGCCATATGGTTGTCTTTAATTTATGTTAAGACCCGCGTGTCTATTCAAAGTAGTTGTAATAGTTGAAGCCGGTGGACGACAACCATGGAGAAGCGTCATTTACCTTGATGCAATGCCGGTGATGATGGAGATCATGTCCGTGCTTGAAGATGGAGATCGGAAGCACAAAGAAGAAAGGCCATATCATATCACATATTTTGAATTGCATGTGATGTTAATCCTTTATGCATCTTGTATTGCTTAGTAGACGACGGTAGCATTATAAGATGATCCCTCATGCACATGAATTTCAAGTCATAAAGTGTTCACCCTTAGTTAGCACCGTTGCTAAAGCTTGTTGTTTCGAAGCACCACGTGATGATCGGGTGTGTTAGATTCTGCAAGTGTATACAACGTGAGCAAGCCAGATTTGCTCATGTGGAAACTAAGGTTTGATCTTGACGAGCCTAGCATGTACAGACATGGTCTCGGAACACGGATCACCGAAAGGTAAAGCATGAATCATATAGTAGATATGATGAACATGACGATTGTTCGCCATTGAAACTATATCAACTCTCGTGATGATCGGTGTTGATGTGGTGGATTTGGTTCATGTGATCACTAAAACAATGTGAGGGATATTGTTTTGAGTGGGAGTTCACCTAGATTAACTTTATTATTAATTTGAACTCAATTTGTCATAAACTTAGTCTAAACTATTGCAAATATGTTGTAGATCAATGGCAGCCCCTACCATCAATTTTAATGCGTTCCTAGAGAAAGAAAAGTTGAAAAACAATGGAAGCAACTTCGCGGATTGGTTCCGCAATTTGAGGATTGTCCTCACAGCTGGTAATTTGACCTATGTGCTGGATGCACCGCTGGGTGACCCACCTGCAGCTGATGCTTATGATGAAGTAAAGAATGTTTACCTCGCTCGGAAGAATCAGTACTCCATAGTTCAGTGTGCTATCTTGTATGGTTTGGAATCGGAGCTTCAGAAAAGGTTTGAGAATTCAGACCCATATGATATTGTCGAGGATCTCAAATTGATCTTTGAGACTCATGCGGCAATTGAAAGTTATGAGGCTTCTGAAAAGTTCTTTAACTGCAAGATGGAAGAGGGCAGCTCCGTCAGTGAGCATGTGCTTAAGATGTCTGGGCACGCAAACAAACTTCAAAGCTTGGGTATAGTGATTCCTAATGCTTTGGGGATTTACCGTGTCCTCCAATCACTACCACCAAGTTACAAGAACTTTGTGATGAACTACAACATGCAGAACATGAACAAGCAGTTGCCAGAACTGTTTGCTATGTTAAAGTCTGCAGAAGTGGAGATCAAGAAAGAGCACCAAGTGTTGTTGGTCAATAAGACCACCAAATTCAAGAAAGGCAAGTCTAAGCAGAAGGGACACTTCAAGAAGGGTGGTAAGAAAGTTACCGCGCCGACGAAGAAGACCAAGGCTGGACCTAAGCCTGATACTGAGTGCTTTTACTACAAGGGAGAAGGTCACTGGAAGCGGAATTGCCCAAAGTACTTGGCGGATTTGAAGAACGGCAACATCAAGAAGAAAGGTATATCTGATATACATGTTATTGATGTGTATCTCACTAGTACTCGTAGTAGTGCCTGGGTATTTGATACTGGTTCGGTTGCTCACATTTGTAACTCGAAACAGGTGCTGCAGAATAAACGGAAGCTAGCGAAGAACGAGGTGACGATGCGCGTGGGAAACGGATCAAAGGTTGATGTGATCGCGATCGGCACGCTACCCCTTCATCTACCATCGGGATTAGTTTTATACTTAAATAATTGTTATTTGGTGCCTGCGTTGAGCATGAACATTATATCGGGATCTTGTTTATTGCGAGACGGTTACTTGTTTAAGTCCGAGAATAATGGTTGTTCGATTTATATGAGTAATATGTTTTATGCACATGCACCTTTGATAGATGGTCTATTCTTATTGAATCTCGATAGTGGAAATACACATATTAATAACATTGAGGCTAAACGGTTGAAATCAAGCGATAACTCGACCTATATGTGTCACTGTCGTCTTGGTCACATTGGAGTGAAGCGTATGAAGAAACTCCATTCCGATGGACTTCTTGAATCACTTGATTTCGAATCACTTGATAGATGCAAAGCATGTCTGATGGGTAAAATGACTAAGACTCCATTTTCTGGTATGATGGAGCAAGCTACGGACTTATTAGAAATCATACATACCGATGTGTGTGGTCCAATGAGTGTAGCATCGCGCGGTGGTTATCGTTATGTTCTTACCTTCACGGATGACTTGAGTAGATATGGGTATATCTATTTCATGAAACATAAGTCCGAAACTTTCGAGAAGTTTAAGGAGTTTCAAAGTGAGGTAGAGAATCAACGTAACAAGAAGATTAAATTTCTGCGTTCTGATCGTGGAGGTGAATATCTAAGTTACGAGTTTGGCGAGCATTTAAAGAAATGCGGAATACTTTCATAGTTGACACCGCCGGGAACACCACAGCGTAATGGTGTGTCCGAACGTCGTAATCGAACTCTCTTAGATATGGTTCGTTCTATGATGTCACTTACAGATTTACCGCTATCATTTTGGGGTTATGCATTAGAAACAGCCGCATTCACTTTAAATAGGGCACCATCTAAATCCGTTGAAACGACACCATATGAATTATGGTTTGGGAAGAAACCTAGATTGTCGTTCCTTTAAGTTTGGGGATGCGAAGCCTATGTAACGAAGTTACAGCCGGACAAGCTTGAACCCAAAGCGAAAAAATGCGTCTTCATAGGATACCCGAAGGAAACTATTGGGTATACCTTCTATCATAGATCCGAAGGCAAAATCTTCGTTGCCAAGAATGGATCCTTTCTAGAGAAGGAATTTCTCTCGAAAGAAGTGACTGGAAGGAAAGTAGAACTCGACGAGGTTGTCGAACCTTCTCTCGAAATTGCGAGTAGCGCAGCACCGGAAGAAGTTCCTGTGATGCCTGCAATAATTAGAGAGGAAGCTAATGATGATGATCATGAAACTTCGGTTGAAGTTGCTACAGAGCCTTGGAGGTCAACGAGAACTCGTACCACTCCAGATTGGTATGATCCCGTTATGAATGTCATGTTGGTGGACAACACCGATGACCCCGAGACATATGAGGAAGCGATGATAAGCCCAGATTCCAATAAATGGCAAGAAGCCATGAAATCCGAGATTGGATCCATGTACGAAAACCAAGTATGGACTTTGGTGGACTTACCGGATGGCCGGAAGGCTGTCGAGAACAAATGGATCTTCAAGAAGAAAACAGATGCTGATGGTAATGTTACTGTCTATAAAGCTCGACTTGTCGCAAAAGGGTTTCGACAAATTCAAGGAGTTGACTACGATGAGACTTTCTCACCGGTAGCGAAGCTAAAGTCTGTGAGGATTATGTTAGCAATCGCTGCATATTATGATTATGAGATATGGCAGATGGATGTCAAAACAGCATTCCTTAATGGAGACATTGATGAAGAGTTGTATACGATGCAACCCAAAGGTTTTGTCGATCCTAAAGATGCTAACAAGGTATGCAAACTTCAACGGTCCATCTATGGATTGAAGCAAGCATCCCGAAGTTGGAATCAACATTTTGATAAGGTGATCAAAAGTTTTGGTTTTATACAAACTTATGGAGAAGCTTGTATTTACAAGAAAGTGAGTGGGAGCTCTGTAGCATTCTTAATACTATATGTGGATGACATATTGTTGATTGGGAATGATGTAGACCTTCTTAATAGTGTCAAGGAATATTTGAATAATAGTTTTTCAATGAAGGATCTTGGCAAAGCAGCTTACATATTAGGCATAAAGATTTATAGAGATAGATCGAAACGCCAAATATCATTGTCACAGAGTACATATTTGGACAAAGTTCTAAAGAGATTTGGAATGGAAGATAGCAAGAAAGGGTTCTTGCCCATGTTGCCCAATACGACCTTGAGTAAAACTCAAAGTCCGACATCGGCAGAAGATAGAGAAAGGATGAGTAAGACTCCCTATGCCTCAGCCATAGGATCTCTAATGTATGCCATGCTATGTACTAGACCCGACATTGCATATGCTGTTAGTTTGACTAGCAGATATCAAAGTGATCCAGGAGTGGATCATTGGACAGCGGTCAAAAACATCCTTAAGTACTTGAGAAGAACTAAGGATATGGTTCTTTCTTATGGAGGTGATGAACAGCTCGTTGCTAATGGTTACACCGATGCTAGTTGGAACATCGATCCGGATGATTCTAAATCACAATCTGGATACGTATTTATTTTGAATGGTGCAGCAGTTAGCTGGAGGAGTGCAAAGCAAAGCGTTGTGGCGAGATCTTCAACTGAATCGGAATACATGGCTGCTTCAGAGGCTTCACAAGAAGCGATATGGATGAAAGAGTTCATTACAGAGCTGGGTGTGGTTCCTAGTGCGCTGGACCCAATGTCTATCTACTGTGATAACATGGGCTCCATAGCCAATGCGCAAGAACCAAGGTCACACAAGAAGCTGAAGCACATCAAGCTACGTTTTCACGCTATTCGAGAACATATCCAAGATGGGGATATAAAGATTTGCAAAGTACACACAGATCTGAATGTGGCGGATCCGTTGACTAAACCTCTCCCGAGGGCAAAACATGACCAACACCAAACTGCCATGGGTGTTCGGTATATTACCATGTAATCTAGATTAGATGACTCTAGTGCAAGTGGGAGACTGTTGGAGATATGCCCTAGAGGCAATAATAAATGTAGTTATTATTATATCTTTGTGTTTATGATAAATGTTTACATTCATGCTATAATAGTATTAACAAGGAAACATTGATACTTGTGTGATTTGTAAACTTAATTTGAAGTCCCTAGTATAGCCTCTATACATCACTAGCTTGTTGGTTGATAAATGATTGTGGTTTCCCTATCATGAACATTGAGATGTTATCAACAACAAGATCATATCGTTAGGAGAATGATATGATGGACATACTCCTATAGATAAGCGTAGCATAAAGATCAAGTCATTTCAATAGTTCAATTGCTATATGCTTTCTGATACATAGTAACCTAATTCCTTCGACCATGAGATCATGCATATCACCTTTACCGGATGGATGCTTTGATGACATCAAACACCACACCGTAACTGGGTGGCTATAAAGGTGGTATTGAGTGTTCGGAAAGTATTGGTTGAGACACATGGATCAAGAGTGGGATTTGTCCATCCATATGACGGATAGATATACTCTGGGCCCTCTCGGTGGAATGTCATCCAATTAGCTTGCAAGCATGTGACTGGCTCACAAGGGATCACATATCACGGGAACGAGAAAAGAGTACTTATCGGTAACGAGGTTGAACTAGGTATGCAGAGATACCGACGATCATAACCTCGGATAAGTAAACTATCGTGAGACAAAGGGAAATTGGTATCGTATGTAAGTGGTTCATTCGATCGCAAAGTAATCGTAGAAATATGTGGGAGCCATATGAATTTCCAGATTCCTCTATTGGTTATTGTTCGGAGAAGTGTCTCGATCATGTCCGCATAATTCACGAACCGTAGGGAGACACACTTAAGGATTCGACGTTGTTTGAGTAGTTATGATATGATGAGAAAGAGACCAAATGTTGTTCGGAGTCTCGGATGGGATCCGGGATATCACGAGGAGATCCGGAATGGTCCGAAGAATAAGATTCATATAAGGAAAGTCCCGTTTCGGAGTTGTGGAATGTTTCCGGTGTTTTCATCGGGAATGTTCTAGAAGGTTCCGGAATGTCCGGCACTCCGGAGGGGAAGGGTACATGAATGTGTTGTATCAAGTTGGTATGGTTGCATCATGTACTAAGTGTCATCGCTGTTCCAAATAAAGTGTTAATCGAATCCTAGTTTGAAAAGTCAAATAGCTAAATTGAAAAGTCAAACGACTAAATTTGGAAAGTGGAAAAGAGGAGGAGGAGGTGAAACCGAGTTGGGGAGGGAGTCCTCCTCCCCAAGCCGGCGCACCACCCAAGCCGAGTTGGGGAGGGACTCCCCTCCCTCCCCTTGGCCGCCGGCCCCTCCACCTATATAAGGAGGGGCAGGGCTCCCTCCTAGCACACACAAGTCCCTCACCTCAAACCCTAGAAGCTGCAGCCCACCATAGCCGCCGCCGCCCCCTAGGGTTTTGCCCTAGCCGCCGACTTGGGTGTGGCATCCCGCAAAACCACTACTAGAAAATCGCGTTGTTTTTGTGCATTGCATCATCCTGACCGCATGCTCATGTCATCATGCCACATTGCATTTGAGCATCGCCATCATGTTGCATTTGCTTGCATAAAACTAATTGCGGAAAAACCCGTTCTTGTTTTCTAAACGCCCCGTCTATGTTCCCAAACGCAAAACCCGGGTCTCCGGATTATTTTGTTTTGTCTGCTATCGGTTTGCAAAAGCCCTGTGTTAAACAAATAAAATATTTAATTATTTTAGGGGGGGCAGTCGAACGGGCCGATTCGACCCAGACGACCACCCCCAGAATAATCGGTCCACCAAAAAATCCTAAAACTACCCAACCTAGTCTACCCACCCCTCCAGCCACCTCACCCCACCCAATCCTCTCTCGCCACCTCACCTCTCTCCCTCCTCCCCACCACTCATTTGCTGCCACCTCACCTCCCTGGCCCCAAGCACTCACACACACACGCACACCACCCCACCCGCCGATCCCCCCACTCTCTCTGGAACCCGACCCCACCCGCAGCCTCTCTCCCTCCCTCTGGCCCACCACCCACCAGCCCCGCTCCTTCCTCCTCTCTCTCTCCCTCTCTGCGACCCGCCCCGCCTCTCTCCTCCTTCCTCCCCTCCGGCCACCTCTCCTCTGTCCTCTCCCTCTCCTCCGGCCACCGCTCTTCTCTCCCTGAGTCGCGCCGCCGCCGCTCGGAGCTCCCGGCCAAGCCGTCGCCCGGACCCGCGCCGCCCCGCGTCGCCTCGATCCGAGCCCGAGCCGGCCCCGCGCCTCCACCCCGGCCCGAGCTCCGCCCCGCCGCCGTTTCTCCTCCTCGGCACCGGCGCTCCTCCGGCCGCGCCGCCAGGCCTCCTCCCGCGCCGCCGACCGCCTCCGTTTCCCCTCCGTTGCCCGGACCCGCCAGCTCGCCGCCACCACCGTGTTCCTCCCCGCCTCCTCGAGCCCGCGGCCGAGCACCACCCGCGTCGCCTTCCTCTCGGCCGCCCCGCCGCCAAGCCCGAGCCGACCGCCTCGCCGAGCTCCCTCCACCCTCTGCCGCCTCGCCGAACTCCTCCCCCTTCCGCCGTCGCGCCAATGACCCTCATCCCGCCGCCGGTCCACGCTCTGCCCCGCCGGCGCGTCTCCCCATCGCCCTCCGCCCGCCTCCGCTCGCGCATCCCCCCAACCACCGCTGGCGCCCTCCTCCACCCCGCCGGCCCGCACCTTCCCACCTCCTACCTCCGGCCTACGAGCCGCCACCGCCGACAGAGGGCCCGGGTCCCCCGTCACCGCGCCCTCCCTCCTCTCCGGCTCGCCGTGATGCTGCCTCTGCAAGCCGACGCCCGCCTTCTCCGAGCAGGCGCCGCCGCGCCGCCGGTGGCCTCTGCGTCTGCCGTGCCCTGCCATCTTCGTGCCTCCGCCCGCTTGAGGTATTGCTCGGCATTTTTCTCCGCGCCGTGGGCCCGTCATCCCCTGTCTCCGTCGGCCAAGACCAGCCCAACTCCAAGTCCACATCCTGGCGTCTAGCCACGTACAGTCCACCTCGAGTGTGATGATGTTGACCCGGTTGTTCGAAGCTTCGTGATGGACAAGATTGATGGGCATTTTGGCAAGATCTACGGTACCGCGCGGGTACCCGAGACCGAAGGTTGAAGCGAAGCTGAAGAACTGTGTCGCATCGGATATCTCGCCAAGACCGTCATTGATGGCAAGTCCGGACCTTTAGGCCGTGGAGGGGAAAACCCAGGGCCTCCGAAGCCGAGACCCCAAGATCTTCACGGATTCGAAGACCGAACCCCGTGGACCGCCATGACCTTCGGCAAGGATCCGACAAGATCGTCTACACGGACGTAAAGTTCTCCACCCCGAAGACCGATCCCCGAGACCGAACCCTCGGCACGCCATGACCATCTACACGGACCCGAAGACCACATGCGCGACAAGAACTCCTTTCCCGGATGCGAAGTCGAGAACCCGAACGCCAAGATCGACGATGCGAATACGCCAAGTTCATCTTCCCCGGACACCGTGCGGCAAGATCTACTTCCCGGATCCGAAGACCCCGGTACCCGATCCACTCAAGTTCGCCATCGACGACAAGATCAGCACCGACCAGGGCGAGTCCGATGCGCCCCGACGCCGAACCAAGTCCTGCTTCCGGGATGCGACAAGACCTACCTCCGTTATCCGAGACCGAGCCCGTCGAACCCTGAACCCTGAGACCGACCCCGAACCCCCAGACCAAGATCGCCGAACCCTAATGTGTGACCCCTTTTCTCGAGCCCTATTTTATAAATGTAATAACAAATTTATGCATATTAAATTGTCATACTCGCATGCATATTTGTGTGGTTTGGGGGCCTTATGCCGATTCACCTCATAATTAAATATGGGGCCCATATGCGGGCAAATCTAGCCTTATATTGGCCTCATTTAAATTTGTGTACCGAACCGGTAACTTATCTTACCCTGCTATTACAACATTTAATTTGCGGGGTAGCTAAATAACATGAACCATCTAATTAATTGTCGGGACCCCGGTTCCACTTAATATGACCTAAATGCATCGCATCTTTGCCATGGCATACATCATACCTGCATCATGCCCGATTTTCTACCGTAGTATTAAATATTGCATCCGGTGTTTATTCTAGTGTTTTGCTTCTTCGCGGATTGGGCCGTTGAGTTGATGTGAGCTTCGCCCCGATCTTCGGTTGAACCTTCGACAATGTTTTCAGGCGAGCATCTCCCCCTTTCTACCTATCTTACTTTTATAGTATTTATTCCCTCATGTTGATCTATTGCTATATGTGTTGCGATGCTCTAGTTTTCGTACCCGTGTTATCCCTTGCAGCCTTATATTGCCTTGGACACATCCTATTACCTGTTGTTTGGTAGATAGTTGGACTTGCGCGTCGTAGTCGCTTCCTCGAGTGTTGTTGCGTATCGACAAGTACCACAGTTGTTGGAGCATTGCCGCATGTTTAATGTTGGAGATGATCATGGCTTTACTTATCGTTCACTTTAATTATTGTTTAACAACTAAAATTGAAGTAGGTAAGCAGAGCACAGGTGGGCAATAGATGTTATTTGGTTGTTAACCGTCCACTTGTGTCCCGTAGGACCCCGAGTACTTGATACCTGTTCCTTGAATATTCGCGCTATCCACATCCGGGAGGCTTATGGGACCCCCCTGAGCCAGAGCTTGATTCATTCTTATTTCTTGGGGCCACAAACTAGTTTGAGGATTTATTTACTATCCTGTACCTATGCCATGCTTTACTGCTTTATTTAAATTGTGCGATGGATAGCACCTGTACTGTTTAGGATCGGGACACGTTTTCGCGGTGTCGACAAGCCCAGTTTTGGGTTCCCAGTCGTTCACAGCCGTCCACCCAAACCTCGGGTCCGTCTCGGAGTCAGCTAACTTCGTTGCGGGTGTACTCCAAGGGGTGGCCCCCTGAAATATTTCTGAATCCTGTGATTGCTTTGTCTTGAAGGCCTCGTTGGGTTTTGATTTGGTTTTTCCGAGGTTGATCGAGTGTGTGTTGCTATTTGTGCACCCCGGCCGGGTAAAACTTTCTGAAAGCCGTGTCCGCGGTTATGGACGACTTGGAGCACAGTATCTCGATCATAGACAACTATAACTAAAGTAGTGCTATAAATTTGACTTTATAATGACTAGTAATCAGCTTCACTATAATGGAATGGCTACATAAAACTGCCCACAATTGCTTGTTTGGGTTGTCGCTTGCGACCATTGTATCTGACTAGTAAGTATTACAACTACAACGGAATGGCTAAATAAAAGTACCAACAACTGCTGGGTTTTTGGGTTATCTCATGCTATTTGTATCTGATTAGTAAGTGTTGCAACTATAACGGAATGGTTAACTAAAATTGCCCACTGCTTATTTTATCAGGATGACCATCTATATTTGACTAGTAACTGCTGCAACGATAACTGAATAAATAAAACTGCCAACTGTGTGCGTTCCTCGGTTGACTTCCTCGTTTGGTCTCGAGGGGGAAACACCAGGATGGGTGTGCTTGGTGGTAGTATCAGGTTGGTTCCGAATAGGTCTTTCTTACCCCTCTCTGATAGCCACCAGTTGTACCGAGTCTCTATAGGTTGTTTAGTGCATGCTGCCGCTTCAGTCCACCATACCTATGTAGGCGAGGACCGCCAAATTCTAGTCTCGCCGTGTACTGGCCTCAGTACTGACGCTCCTCTTTTTCCTTTGCCCTTTGTCGGCACCCCTTTTGTTTAAGCAGGTTTTGAGATCGACGTCGTTAGCAGGGTTACCCTTCCGGCTTGGCCTGGGCAGGGTTATGGACGCCCTTGGTTATTCTTCAGGGCTCTTAGCCCCATTTGCATCTTGTCCGTAGCCGGACGCTCTATCGTTTTCAAGGTGATTTGGATCTTGTATATTATATCTGTATTCTTGACTCATTGTGTCGCTGTTGTATAAATATCTGTTCTGTGGGTCCCATCGAGGACTGTTGTGTAATGTTATTACTTCGTTTTCCACCCGCACGAAAGTGCCTGGTGGGCACCTTTGAATTGTTTCTATGCGGGTTTGGCGGGAATCGCTGAAACTTGCATAGGGTCGATTCTGAGGGTGTTACAGAGTGGTATCAGAGCCCAGCAGTTGCGATACCCCACAAGTCCAGCCTGTAGGATAACCTAGCTAACGGCCGAAGTAGAGTGTCAAAAACTATTTTGCAAAAATCGGCTGGATAGATCTGGTTAGGTCTTCTTTTACTCCTTACCCCTCTGCTATTCTCCTCTTACCTCTGCGTGTTTTGAATCCGCTCTCTTCTCTCTTCGAGTCCAGGAATTCTCGTGGTTGGGTTCCGTCGTACCTTCAGGGTTTCGCTTCCTCCTTTGATAACGGTGTGTCTGCATCTGGTCTTCATGCTATCCGAGGAACCCTTCGTCTGGTGGACTTCTCTTTGTTCCTTGTTTGTGCCTTCCGGTGTTTTCCGACGCGACGACATCATCTACGCTAGATCCGATGCAGAGTCTGCATCACCCCTTTGTTCCTGAACCTCGCTTGTCGAGATCTTCATTCTAATTCCGAGAGTTGGTTGCATAATCCGCCTATTCGTGTGCAGAGTAATGGTTTGGGTGCGCGATGGACTGATCACCATCCGACTACTCTTATCATTCGCTCTTGTGCATCGAATCAGTGGATCCAGCAATTTTACTCCGTCCACGGAAGCTAGAGGTGGCTTTATTTGCTGATACCTCTACCTTTGACCTTTTGTTCCCGGAGTGTTCTCTCGACGATCACGGACAACGACCTCATTGTTAGTGGTGTCGCGAGGATCTACACGAAGCGAGAAGACGCAGTTCGCCGACCTTCCTTCCGGTACCATGAGGCGGATCTCGAGGGCGAGATCCATTGTTAGTGGTGTCGAATTGTGGCATCCCGCAAAACCACTACTAGAAAATCGCGTTGTTTTTGTGCATTGCATCATCATGACCGCATGCTCATGTCATCATGCCACATTGCATTTGAGCATCGCCATCATGTTGCATTTGCTTGCATAAAACTAATTGTGGAAAAACCCGTTCTTGTTTTCTAAACGCCCCGTCTATGTTCCCAAACGCAAAACCCGGGTCTCCGGATTATTTTGTTTTGTCTGCTATCGGTTTGCAAAAGCCCTGTGTTAAACAAATAAAATATTTAATTATTTTAGGGGGGGCATTCGAATGGGCCGATTCGACCCAGACGACCACCCCCAGAATAATCGGTCCACCAAAAAATCCTAAAACTACCCAACCTAGTCTACCCACCCCTCCAGCCACCTCACCCCACCCAATCCTCTCTCGCCACCTCACCTCTCTCCCTCCTCCCCACCACTCATTTGCTGCCACCTCACCTCCCTGGCCCCAAGCACTCACACACACACGCACACCACCCCACCCGCCGATCCCCCCACTCTCTCTGGAACCCGACCCCACCCGCAGCCTCTCTCCCTCCCTCTGGCCCACCACCCACCAGCCCCGCTCCTTCCTCCTCTCTCTCTCCCTCTCTGCGACCCGCCCCGCCTCTCTCCTCCTTCCTCCCCTCCGGCCACCTCTCCTCTGTCCTCTCCCTCTCCTCCGGCCACCGCTCTTCTCTCCCTGAGCCGCGCCGCCGCCGCTCGGAGCTCCCGGCCAAGCCGTCGCCCGGACCCGCGCCGCCCCGCGTCGCCTCGATCCGAGCCCGAGCCGGCCCCGTGCCTCCACCCCGGCCCGAGCTCCGCCCCGCCGCCGTTTCTCCTCCTCGGCACCGGCGCTCCTCCGGCCGCGCCGCCAGGCCTCCTCCCGCGCCGCCGACCGCCTCTGTTTCCCCTCCGTCGCCCGGACCCGCCAGCTCGCCGCCACCACCGTGTTCCTCCCTGCCTCCTCGAGCCCGCGGCCGAGCACCACCCACGTCGCCTTCCTCTCGGCCGCCCTGCCGCCAAGCCCGAGCCGACCGCCTCGCCGAGCTCCCTCCACCCTCTGCCGCCTCGCCGAACTCCTCCCCCTTCCGCCGTCGCGCCAGCGACCCTCATCCCGCCGCCGGTCCACGCTCTGCCCCGCCGGCGCGTCTCCCCATCGCCCTCCGCGCGCCTCCGCTCGCGCATCCCCCCAACCACCGCTGGCGCCCTCCTCCACCCCGCCGGCCCGCACCTTCCCACCTCCTACCTCCGGCCTACGAGCTGCCACCGCCGACAGAGGGCCCGGGTCCCCCGTCACCGTGCCCTCCCTCCTCTCCGGCTCGCCGTGATGCTGCCTCTGCAAGCCGACGCCCGCCTTCTCCGAGCAGGCGCCGCCGCGCCGCCGGTGGCCTCTGCGTCTGCCGTGCCCTGCCATCTTCGTGCCTCCGCCCGCTTGAGGTATTGCTCGGCATTTTTCTCCGTGCCGTGGGCCCGTCATCCCCTGTCTCCGTCGGCCAAGACCAGCCCAACTCCAAGTCCACATCCTGGCGTCTAGCCACGTACAGTCCACCTCGAGTGTGATGATGTTGACCCGGTTGTTCGAAGCTTCGTGATGGACAAGATTGATGGGCATTTTGGCAAGATCTACGGTACCGCGCGGGTACCCGAGACCGAAGGTTGAAGCGAAGCCGAAGAACTGTGTCGCATCGGATATCTCGCTAAGACCGTCATTGATGGCAAGTCCGGACCTTTAGGCCGTGGAGGGGAAAACCCAGGGCCTCCGAAGCCGAGACCCCAAGATCTTCACGGATTCGAAGACCGAACCCCGTGGACCGCCATGACCTTCGGCAAGGATCCGACAAGATCGTCTACACGGACGTAAAGTTCTCCACCTCGAAGACCGATCCCCGAGACCGAACCCTCGGCACGCCATGACCATCTACACGGACCCGAAGACCACATGCGCGACAAGAACTCCTTTCCCGGATGCGAAGTCGAGAACCCGAACGCCAAGATCGACGATGCGAATACGCCAAGTTCATCTTCCCCGGACACCGTGCGGCAAGATCTACTTCCCGGATCTGAAGGCCCCGGTACCCGATCCACTCAAGTTCGCCATCGACGACAAGATCAGCACCGACCAGGGCGAGTCCGATGCGCCCCGACGCCGAACCAAGTCCTGCTTCCCGGATGCGACAAGACCTACCTCCGTTATCCGAGACCGAGCCCGTCGAACCCTGAACCCTGAGACCGACCCCGAACCCCCGGACCAAGATCGCGGAACCCTAATGTGTGACCCCTTTTCTCGAGCCCTATTTTATAAATGTAATAACAAATTGATGCATATTAAATTGTCATACTCGCATGCATATTTGTGTGGTTTTGGGGGCCTTATGCCGATTCACCTCATAATTAAATATGGGGCCCATATGCGGGCAAATCTGGCCTTATATTGGCCTCATTTAAATTTGTGTAGCGAACCGGTAACTTATCTTACCCTGCTATTACAACATTTAATTTGTGGGGTAGCTAAATAACATGAACCATCTAATTAATTGTCGGGACCCCGGTTCCACTTAATATGACCTAAATGCATCGCATCTTTGCCATGGCATACATCATACCTGCATCATGCCCGATTTTCTACCGTAGTATTAAATATTGCATCCGGTGTTTATTCTAGTGTTTTGCTTCTTCGCGGATTGGGCCGTTGAGTTGATGTGAGCTTCGCCCCGATCTTCGGTTGAACCTTCGACAATGTTTTCAGGCGAGCATCTCCCCCTTTCTACCTATCTTACTTTTATAGTATTTATTCCCTCATGTTGATCTATTGCTATATGTGTTGCGATGCTCTAGTTTTCGTACCCGTGTTATCCCTTGCAGCCTTATATTGCCTTGGACACATCCTATTACCTGTTGTTTGGTAGATAGTTGGACTTGCGCGTCGTAGTCGCTTCCTCGAG
Source organism: Avena sativa (assembly GCA_916181665.1). Taxonomy (NCBI): domain Eukaryota; kingdom Viridiplantae; phylum Streptophyta; class Magnoliopsida; order Poales; family Poaceae; genus Avena; species Avena sativa. Next base: position 258,399,798 of record OV702284.1, on the reverse strand, counting down.
TGTTGTTGCGTATCGACAAGTACCACAGTTGTTGGAGCATTGCCGCATGTTTAATGTTGGAGATGATCATGGCTTTACTTATCGTTCACTTTAATTATTGTTTAACAACTAAAATTGAAGTAGGTAAGCAGAGGCACAGGTGGGCAATAGATGTTATTTGGTTGTTAACCGTCCACTTGTGTCCCGTAGGACCCCGAGTACTTGATACCTGTTCCTTGAATATTCGCGCTATCCACATCCGGGAGGCTTATGGGACCCCCCTGAGCCAGAGCTTGATTCATTCTTATTTCTTGGGGCCACAAACTAGTTTGAGGATTTATTTACTATCCTGTACCTATGTCATGCTTTACTGCTTTATTTAAATTGTGCGATAGATAGCACCTGTACTGTTTAGGATCGGGACACGTTTTCGCGGTGTCGACAAGCCCAGTTTTGGGTTCCCAGTCGTTCACAGCCGTCCACCCAAACCTCGGGTCTGTCTCGGAGTCAGCTAACTTCGTTGCGGGTGTACTCCAAGGGGTGGCCCCCTGAAATATTTCTGAATCCTGTGATTGCTTTGTCGTGAAGGCCTCGTTGGGTTTTGATTTGGTTTTTCCGAGGTTGATCGAGTGTGTGTTACTATTTGTGCACCCCGGCCGGGTAAAACTTTCTGAAAGCCGTGTCCGCGGTTATGGACGACTTGGAGCACAGTATCTCGATCATAGACAACTATAACTAAAGTAGTGCTATAAATTTGACTTTATAATGACTAGTAGTCAGCTTCACTATAATGGAATGGCTACATAAAACTGCCCACAATTGCTTGTTTGGGTTGTCGCTTGCGACCATTGTATCTGACTAGTAAGTATTACAACTACAACGGAATGGCTAAATAAAAGTACCAACAACTGCTGGGTTTTTGGGTTATCTCATGCTATTTGTATCTGATTAGTAAGTGTTGCAACTATAACGGAATGGTTAACTAAAATTGCCCACTGCTTATTTTATCAGGATGACCATCTATATTTGACTAGTAACTGCTGCAACGATAACTGAATAAATAAAACTGCCAACTGTGTGCGTTCCTCGGTTGACTTCCTCGTTTGGTCTCGAGGGGGAAACACCAGGATGGGTGTGCTTGGTGGTAGTATCAGGTTGGTTCCGAATAGGTCTTTCTTACCCCTCTCTGATAGCCACCAGTTGTACCGAGTCTCTATAGGTTGTTTAGTGCATGCTGCCGCTTCAGTCCACCATACCTATGTAGGCGAGGACCGCCAAATTCTAGTCTCGCCGTGTACTGGCCTCAGTACTGACGCTCCTCTTTTTCCTTTGCCCTTTGTCGGCACCCCTTTTGTTTAAGCAGGTTTTGAGATCGACGTCGTTAGCAGGGTTACCCTTCCGGCTTGGCCTGGGCAGGGTTATGGACGCCCTTGGTTATTCTTCAGGGCTCTTAGCCCCATTTGCATCTTGTCCGTAGCCGGACGCTCTATCGTTTTCAAGGTGATTTGGATCTTGTATATTATATCTGTATTCTTGACTCATTGAGTCGCTGTTGTATAAATATCTGTTCTGTGGTCCCATCGAGGACTGTTGTGTAATGTTATTACTTCGTTTCCACCCACACGAAAGTGCCTGGTGGGCACCTTTGAATCGTTTCTATGCGGGTTTTGCGGGAATCGCTGAAACTTGCATAGGGTCGATTCTGAGGGTGTTACATTGGGGGTCCCCGGATCCCTAGCCGCCGGCTCTAGCACCTCCTCCTTGGTGTGTCTAAACCCTAGATCACCGAGGAGCTCTCTCATACTCCACCATACTCGCTCCGGCTTAAGGCGAAGCCCTGCGAGATCTCCCCTCTACTTCCGGTACCACGCCGTTGTGCTGCCGGAATCGCGAGGAGAGTGCTACAATCTTCGCTGCCTGCTGGAACAAGGGAGAGGAAGGTCTTCGTCGAGTACCGAACGTGTGACCGACTGCGGGAGCGCTGTCGGAACGCAGCGCCGGAAGGATCGTCTACGCGATCTTGAGATCGGGAAGAGTACGACTACATCACCCACGAGAATCCGCTCTCGTTAAACACTTTGGAATCTTCGAGGGTAAGTTATTCCAGCGACTCGTTGCTACAATCTAGTAGATAGATCTTGGCTTGTTTGTTTGTATGCGATAGAAATTTTTTGTTTTCCATGCTACGGAACCCTACAGTATCGTCATCGGCAAGCCGCCTGCGCCTACGCCGCCAACAGGCCACCTGCGCCTACGCCGCCCCAAGACAGAAGGCTCGGCGCCGGGCGAAGACGCCGCCTTGAAGATGTCGCTGGAGGAGTCGCTCCGCGAAACAGCGCCGCAGACGCCGCCGCTGCCGCCGGCCGAGCCCTCCTCGCCGGATATCCTGAAATGGTCCAGGAGGGACTTGGAGAAGGCGGAGCGGCAGCGCATCCTCGGCCTGCTGAGCAGGCCGCCCAGCGTAGGGCGCTATCTGGGCGTGAGCTCGCCTACCAGGACGCCCCGCTCTACGTCCTGGACGACGACGACGACGAGGATGCAGGCCCATCCTACCAGCCATGGAGGTACGACGACCCTGGCCAGGGCAGCTCCCGCCAGAACCAGTCGTCGAGCGACGACGGCGAGGATGACGGCCGAGCCGACCCCGGCTACACGTCGTTCTACGACAACTTCGGCCTGTAGGACGACGAAGGCACCGGCGGCGGCCTTTTTAAGTTTATTATGTATTAGTTTAATTTAAATTTGATGTAATCCGCCTATATTCGTCTAACTTAATGAAATTCGCCCATATTTAACGAATTTTAGCCGAACTTGGAAACTCGGCATGGGTACACGAGTGGGCGACTGAGCGTATTCAGACCGAAAACTTGTTCCGTGCGGCCGAAAATCGGTCTGGATTCGGCCAAACGAGCGGAGATGCTCTAACAGTGCCCTACTAGGAATGCTGCCGGCCGGTAGGCCGGTTTGCTCTACTCGTGTCCCTCTTTTGAGCGCAACACCTGGGTGCAACGGGCTCACCTCGGTTGGCCTGGCGCGAAATAACGGACAGGAGAGAAACGAATCCTACGTGCGAATATGGCCAGCATTTCTCCCAGAAAATCTGGCGGATGTAAAAGACGTTATATCGGCGGATGTGGCCAGCATTTCTCCCAGAAAATCTGCATGTTAGCTGCTTGCCGCCCAGTTGGACATTAGTTCTGGCTAGTGTAGCAATTATTAGTCTGACTAAAGTTTTCTTTTGGGCAATGGAGGTGATACCTCATGTCTCTGCATAAAATTAATGTATACAACCTTTTTTATTTATTATTCAATAAAATTTTACAAAAGAATACTCTATCTGATCCATAATACGTATTGGGGGGTTTAGTCCAAATTTGAACTAAAACTCCCAACAGTTATATTATGGACTGGAGGGAGTACATAGATCAATCTGAGTCACCTCACTAACAACAGTCGCAATTCCTACAATTTTAATAAAGGAGTGACCATGTCGAAGCCAGGACCTTGACCTCACACTTATGCACATTATCACAAAACCGAAGACCTCATCAACCGCCTAACGGCTACCCAGGGGCACGAACCGGTTTGATAGACCCAACACGCAGCGTACGTGCTCCAGAAGTCACTGCCACCATCTTTCTTGGACCCATCTTCAAGATAGAGATCTAGGCATTGACCTTGTCAGGCCTGCCAGCGACACCGCCAATGCGCCAGACCACGCCTTCGCCCTCCTTAAGTCTATCATGTTATGTCCAACACCTGGACTCCGCTGCGCCAGGCCACCAAGACTCACCATCATCGATGAGGTAGACGTACACTGCTCCTCCTCGTGGCTCCACCATCCAACAGCTGCCCTAAAAACGATGCCCCAAGAGGAAGAGCGACGCCCAATACGTCGGCATTGTCTGGTATGGTAAACTCGGGTCTATTATTTCCTCCAAAGCAGCGCGAGTAAGTAGACAATAACTGCAACAGTGATGCCTTTAACAAGGTAAAGGAGCTAAGACGCTATCATTACCAGGGTCATAGCACGGTTTTCGCCGGCAGTCGCGCCTTACCAACTCGCCTTCGGTGCTATATGAGGGATGAACCACCACAACCAGCCAGTCGACCACCTCTGGCGGAGGAATAGGTCACCACCGCCATGCCGGAAGCCAATGCACACTGTGTCGCGGGGATGAACCCAGATCACCTCCACATGTCGTCATCGGAGACAACGAGGTACTATAGGGACGACGAAGTGAAGGTTGTGGCCCGCCCGAACCAATATGAGCCTAGATCGGGCTTACCTGTGCTGATACCACCACATGTTGGGCACCTGCGCCACCCACCGCCGTTGCTCGTTGAGACGTGTCGAGTGTCGCTAGCCCGCATCACCGCCGGCAAATAAGAATCGACGGACACCATTTCCACGCTCCAGATGTTGGTTGAGTAGGATCCGCCGCCACTGCCGCCCTACCAGGGCTTTGCCTGACAATGTTTCCAGCGACAACGAGAGTAGGGGAGAGATGGAGTGGTCGAGAGGAGGGGATACAGTGCCCGGTGTGGCCGGGTGTTGCGGCACGGGGTCAGGAAGGCGAGGGGGGGGGACCAAGCGTATCCTCGGTGGATCTGTCTCTCACACGAATAATTAAAGTGTGAGTAGACTAACATGCATGTAACTCATGGGAATTTGCTGTGGCATAGTCTGGGTACTGGGGTGCTATAGTGGGAGAGGAGTTGCGTCGTACTAGACGTCTCGTCACGCCCCTGCCGATAATTGTTGCGCTACGGGTAATGGATCATGCTGGAGAAGGGGAGATGAATGAGAACGTTGTTCCAGGGTGACGCGATACACGCGTACGTACTTTTGATAAGCCCTACTAGAATAGGGTTGGCAGGGCCGGTTTGATCCCCGCTGAGAGCATCTAGGAGATACCGAATCGTGAGCCAACCCGTAAATGGCCATTCAATATCTGGCAAACCTATTATATCGGAAATGTTTTTGCGGTTTAACGTAAATGCGATCTTCATGCTGCATCTTTTCCGTATGGAGGGTTCGTTTTGGTTGGCGGGTGGGACATTTCCCCTTCACTGCTTCCCGCATATCCGTCTCCGTCTTCGCTGTCGTCACCGATCTGGTCGTCCTCGCACCTATAGCCCTTTCTGCGCTGCATCGTCGTTGCCATGAACCCTCCCATGCCTCCGTTGGCCATTTCCACCGCGAAAGCCCATCAACGCCCCTACCGCCGCGACTGCCGTCGAGAACACCGTCCCTCCTCCCACGGTCAAGCAGAACCTGATACGTCGGAAACGTATCTATAATTTTTGATGTTTCATGCTTGTTTAGTATCTACTTTGCTTTGCTTTGTCTACACTTTGAGGTGTTTTTATATCTTTTCTGGAACTAACCTATTAACAAGTTGCCTGTTTTCTTCTGTTTTTGGTTCCAAAAAGGCAGAAAATCAACATTCTCGGAATTGGACGGGACAAAAGCCAAAGTCAATATTTTACCGTGGGTGACACAAAGTCCAGAGGAGAGACGGAGACGCGAGCCAGGGCCGCCACCCCCCTAGGCGCGGCCAGGGTGGGCCCGCGCCTAGGCAGGGTGTGGACCCTCTGGTCGCCTCCCAGCCTCGCCTCTTCGCCTATAAGAAGCCCGATGCAGAAACCCTAGGCACCTGATCAAAACTCCACGAAACCTTCTATAGCCGCCGCCACCATCGTCCCTAGATCAGGGGGGATCTGAAGTTCTTTCCGGCACCCTGCCGGAGGGGAGATCATCCCGGAGGCCTTATTCTCCGGTATGAATCGTGAGTAGTTCCACCTTGGACTACGGGTCCATGTAGTAGCTAGATGGTTGTATCTCCTCCTTGTGCTTTCATGTATAGATCTTGTGAGCTCCGTTCATGATTAAGATTTAATCTATTTGTAATCATGCAAGTTGTGTTTGCGGGGATCCGATGGATATTGAGATTACTATGTCAGATTGATTAATGGTTTTGTCTTATTGATTCTATCATGTCTGTGTTGTGTCTAATCCTGTATGCTCTCCGTTGTTAGTAGCTATCTTGGCCAAGTAGTTGCTAGTGACACCAAGAGGGGTATTTATGCTCGATAGTGGGTTCATGCCTCTAGTTTCCAAGGGAAGCGACAGAAATCTCTTCGGTTGTAGATGTGTTGTTGCCACTAGTGAGAAAACAACGGTCTCTTGTGCATGGAACAAGTGGATTGTTTACCTTACACACTTTGCTTAAAGCAGTTGTCTGTTGCTTGCAACTTAATCTGCAGGGGGTTCGGATGATAACCTGAAGGTGGACTTCTAGTCATAGATGCAGTTGGATGGCGATCTATGTATCTTGTTGTATTACCCAATCGAATCTCATAGGATATTTTTGTCTAGTATTGCATTATTATGCATTGCTCAGTTCCTGTCAATTGCCCTGCTGTAATTTGTTTACCCTTCATGCCATGTTGTTTATCTAAGGAGAGCACATCTATTACCATTGATACATCTTCCACTGTTTACTTGATGCAAACCATTCATCACCTTCCACACCATACAATTAATCCTTTGTTACAGCAAACCGGTGATCTTGACAACCTCACTAATTCGTTGGGGCAAAGTCTTGAGTTTGTGTTGTGCAGGTTTCCACTATGCTTGCAACACCTTTGAGACGTTTTCTTCCTCCTACTGGTTCGATAACCTCGGTTTCTTACTGAGGGAAAACTTGCTGTTGTGCTGCATCACACCTTGCTCTTGGGGTTTCCCGATGAAGCGCTCCACGTTGACCCAACGCTCCATCAAGCTTTTCTAGCATCGTTGCCGGGGAGGCTAAGGACGTCTTCAGAAGGGGAGTCCTCCAGTTCCTTTCTCTTTGCTTTGTTTTTAGTTTTCTTAGTTTATTTTGCTTGGTTTTGTTTGCCTCTTTTCAAAAACTCAAAAAAAAATAGTTCAGTTTGGTTTGCTCTCCCTATTCAAAAACACAAAAAAATTAGTTCTTGCTCTAGTTGCTACCATGTCTTGTTTTGGTCCAATCTCTGTGACACCTATGGAAGAGGTCTCCACTTTTAAGCAAAAAAGTGAAGAGAGTTTTAAAGAACCTTGGTCTAGAATCTCTACTTTACAAAGGGAAACTGATCCTAAGATGAGTCCTGGCTTGGTTATTACTAGTTGTAGGGGTTCGTAGCATGGAAAACAAAAAATTTCTACCGCATGAACACACAATCAAGATCTAATCTATGACCAAGCCAAGATCTATCTACTAGATTGTAGCAACGAGTCGATAGAGGAACTCACCCTCGAAGATTCCAAAGCGGTTAACGAGAGCAGATTCTCGTGGGTGATGTAGTCGTACACTTGCCGATCTCAAGATCGCGTAGACGATCCTTCCGGCGCTGCGTTCCAGCAGCTCTCCCGCAGTCGGTCACACGTTCGGTACTCGATGAAGACCTTCCTCTCCCTTGTTCCAGCAGGCAACGGAGGTTGTAGCACTCTCCTCACAGTTCCGGCAGCACGACGGCATGGTACCGGAAGTAGAGGGGAGATCTCGCAGGGCTTCGCCTTAAGCCAGAAAAAGTATGGTGGACTATGAGAGAGCCTTGTAGATCTAGGGTTTAGAGGCACCAAGTAGATGGAGCTAGGCCGGCGTCTAGGGCAAGTGGATTACCCCAAGTCGGCGGCTTAGGAAAACCCTAGGGCGGAGGCGAATTTGGTGGAGGCCGGCGGCTTAGGGTTAGGTTTAGAGGAGAGAGGTGTAGGGAAGAGGGGCACCCCTGCCCCTTCTTTTATAGGTGGGAGGGAGGCGCGGTTGGGAGGAGGGAGTCCTCCTCCAACTACTCCTCCTTGGCCGGCGGTGGAGGGAAGAGGACTTCCTCCCCAAGTAGGTTTCCTACTCTCCCTCCACCAAGCAAACTTGCCGTTTGACTTTTCAAATTGGCGTTTGACTTTTGAAACTAGGATTTGATTTATCCCTTTATTTTGCTCAGCGATGACACCTAGTACATGATGCAACCACTACACATTGTTATGACACATTCATGTACCCTTCCCCTTCGGAGTGCCGGACCTTTCGGAACCTTCTAGAACATTCCCGATGAAAACACTGAAATCATTCTCCAACTCCGAAACAAGACTTTCCTTATATGAATCTTATTCTCCGGACCATTCCGGATCTCCTCGTGATATCCCGGATCCCATCCGAGACTCCGAACAACATTCGGTCTCTTACTCATCATTCCATAACTACTCAACAACATCGAATCCTTAAGTGTGTCTCCCTACGGTTCGTGAATTATGCGGACATGATCGAGACACTTCTCCGATCAATAACCAATAGAGGAATCTAGAAATTCATATGGCTCCCACATATTTGTACGATTACTTTGCGATCGAGTGAACCACTTACATACGATACCAATTTCCCTTTGTCTCACGATAGTTTACTTATCCAAGGTTTTGATCGTCGGTATCTCTGCATACCTAGTTCAACCTTGTTACCGATAAGTACTCTTTTCTCGTTCCCGTGATATGTGATCCCTTGTGAGCCAGTCACATGCTTGCAAGCTAATTGGATGACATTCCACCGAGAGGGCCCAGAGTATATCTATCCGTCATATGGATGGACAAATCCCACTCTTGATCCATGTGCCTCAACCCATACTTTCCGAACACTCAATGCCATCTTTATAGCCACCAAGTTACGGTGTGGTGTTTGATGTCATCAAAGCATCCTTCCGGTGATGGTGATAAGCATGATCTCATGGTCGAAGGAATTAGGTTACTATGTATCAGAAAGCTTATAGCAAATGAACTATATTAAATGACTTGATCTTTATGCTACACTTAACTATCGGAGTATGTCCATCACATCATTCTCCTAATGATATGACCCTGTTGTTAATAACATCTCTATGTTCATGATCAGGAAACCATGATCATATATTAACCAACAAGCTAGTTTAACAAGAGGCTTTACTAGGGACTCTTTTATGTTTACAAATCACACAAGTATTAATGTTTCCGGTAAATACAATTATAGCATGGTATGTAAACATTTATCATAAGCATGAAGATATGATAATAACCACTTTATTATTGCCTCTTGGGCATATCTCCAACAGTCTCCCACTTGCACTAGAGTCAATAATCTAGTTTCAAATCTTTGTGTATTCAACACCTATGGCTTTCTGGTGTCGTATGTACACGATTGCTAGTGGTCAACTGATCTCCAGATCTGACACTTCCAGATCCGTGTGTAATTGCATGTCTTTGCGTCTCTACGCATCACTCATTCTCTAATGAGATGGCTTTGTACAAATTTGGTCCTTTGGTGTGATCTTTAGTTCTTTGGGGTTAAAACATGTTGATAATATTGTCGTACAATATATCTTCATAGTATTATCCCTGCTGTGAACTACACTTAGTTTGATAACAAACTACTTGACACAAATGCCCTCTTTTGCTGCTATAACATCGGTTATATACTTAGCCTTTTGTTGTAGTATCTGTCACAATGTCTCAACTTTGTAACTCATCCAAATCCATTATGGAACTTACTTTCCATCATATTGTGCCACCCTTAGTTTAGATTGAGATAAACTTAATTTGTACTTTGTGACAAAACTAGTATCAATGTAATTCATTTACAATGAACTAACCATCTATTTATCACTTCTACAATATATTCTTATTTCTTTTACAAGATCATAAGAATATCTTTACTATTGTCCAATAATCATCTTATGAATCATTTTGGTATATGCTCATAATATTTAGAGCATAGGACATATCTGGATTTGTACACATCACAGCATGATTGATAAAATACTCTTTGTGATTTTATACATCAAGTATCAATCTATACTTGAATCTTTGTTTCACTTACAAGTGTCAATACACTTGAATATATCATCAATATTGAACTCATTCAATCCTTTCTGTGCGACAAGAACATTTCTTGTATTATATCATCTATGTACTTTCGGCACAACCATATTAGCGTCTATTGATGCCAAATATTTGGGTTTTGCCTAAGTCTTTCATCGGGATGAAATTCTTAATATTTGTTAATGAAAGATTCATCATTTCCAATCAACAATATCTCTTCCACATAATGTATTAGAAACATGTCTTAGCGCTCCCACTTAGTTTCTTGCAAATGCAAGCATCTTCATCATCTCCGACGAATTTAAACTCCTTTAACAGTTTCATCATAGTGAAGATTCCAACTCCGCAATGCTTACTTCAACCATTGAAGTTTGCATATGCTTTTAGCATCCTTTGAATTGACAAAACCCTATGGACCGTGTTATGCACATGTCCTAGGTAACAATTCTATTAGAAGAACTTGTTTTGTTTATTCAACTACCACATAACAAAATTATATGTAGTGGTTGCTACATTAATCCGTTTAGACTAAATATCGCTATGAAAGATCAAATCTTGTCATAGTCAACCTTTGAACATTGTTGTGAACTCTTTCCCAACATGTCGACTATTTCATAGATGTGAAACATCCATGTCTGTTTCTTTATAGATCCAAACACAACTGTAAGGTCTTACACCTTTCTCGAGGGTCCTTCAAGGTCAAAACTTGATTTCTCGTGTATGGAACTATCACGGATTTTATGGCTTCAAGCCATTTTACGGAGTCAGGGCCCATCATCGCTTCTTTGCATGTAGTCGGATCATTACTGTCAAATAATGATTTAACTCTCAAATATTGGTATTTAATTGTTTATCCGACCTACTTGTTTCAATAGGAACTTAGATCTCCGTGACCACAACCTTTGAGGCACGTGAGCCATGAGCATTGTTGCTGCCTCCGGAACACTTTTCGGTGCTGCGCAACTTTGCACATATAGCTAAGGTTCTTTTAACCTTATCAAATTTCTATTGTCCTCCCACTTATCTTTTCACGAAAAATTCCTTCTCAAAGAAACTTGACGTTCTAAGCGACAAACACTTTTGTCTCCGATGTTATGGAGGAATAGTTATTCGAAATAACATACAAAGACAGGTTCATCCGACTTTGGTTGCAAACATCTTTCTTATGCATAGCATACCAATGTTTAAGAAATGACAACTTGGGTTTTATCACAAACCATAACTTTATATGGTGTCAATTCAACGGATCATGATGGAGCTCTTTTCAGTGGAAAAACGATAGTCTCTAAAGCTTTTAATCTTTAAAATATAATGACAGTTTTATGAATTACACTTTTGATCTTACCATGTCAAACAAGGTTTGATTACAAATCTCTAATGCTCCATACTCTTATGGTGTTTCGAAAAATGCAAATCCACGGCACGATTCCTTAAATCTTAGGTATTATGCTAAACTTGTAACTCAAATATCTTCCTTTATGATCTTATCATAAACTCTTTATATTCTTGTTACAATGATTTTGCACTTCATCTTAAAAGTCTTTGAACTTTTCAAATGTTTCATACTTCATCCTTATTAAGTAAATATTTATATATTCACTCAAATTCGGAGAAAACATATGAAGTTAAAATCCATCGCTCTTGACTACACATAATGGACTTCATACAACAATACGTACAAGTTCCAATAAGCTAGTCATTCGTTCCCTTTTGGCCTATGAACGAAGTTTTAATTATCTCTAGGAAAGTTTAACAAGCGTCATTTGATCAAAAATCAAAAGACTCCAAAATTCTATCCACATGGAGTTTCTTCATGTTTTATTTCCAATATAATTTAAACGGCGATGTCACTTCCTAAGTGATCTTTCAATCAATTTGTCTTTCGACATTTTTAGCACTAGTTTTATGGATGTGATTTCTCCAACGAGATTTGTAAATCATCCATCTTTTATGGATTACGGCAATTAATTGAACAACCCTTTTGTTCTCATAATACCTGATAAAACAAATCTTGAAGGCAAGCTTTGATGTTTAATGAGCAACACAATAACCCTTTATTTGTTCTCGTTGAACATCATCACATATTGTTTTGCTAGTTACTTAGGCCATTGTAATTCATGAATTCTGTTGTTCGTATGACGATTCATACCAACAAATTCAGTATCCAATACTTAAGAACCACATTATTTAACAAGAAAAGAATATAGCCATAACATGTATATCCTTTATATACCTAAACTGAACAATTCTAGTCTTTTCTTTTCTGCCATATATTTATGAGATTCTCTTTCAGTATTTCTTTTTCTGTTTGAAAGAATCTATCAACATCAATAGTGGAGCCATACACATGACACATAGTACAAAGCGTGTATAGTCAAATACCAATGTCTTTGGACTTGCACTTTGAAGTGGATTACCATCATCAAATGTTTGGTGTTCTTTCAAATTCCTTTCTTTAGTAATCTCTTGGTGTAGTAAACATTTTACCTACATCAAATATTCACCCTTATCATGGAATTATCCATGATCAAGCTACTTTTAGCTTGTAACGGTGAATCGCGAGTATAATGTTGCTCTCCAAAACCTTTTGGAGGATTAGGACAACTAGTGTCTCCAACCTTTTGCAAATTCTCATCAAATATGAGAACATGACTTTTGCCATATTATACTCTATCATGTTGCAACCAAAACTTCGTTTCAGATATCAAAATATCTTCCACACATCATGGTTTCTGAAACAACTCTTCCAGATCCTAGATAACCTTGATATTAAGACAATCCTTTGAATATCAAGAATCATGGAGACAAACATGATACTCATACACTAACACTTGGAATTGTCACTCTTGATTTAATACCAATTATTAAACTTCATGGAGTAACCGGAACTTACTAAAATTTTGCAATAGGACTTTTAAACTTTAGATTAACACTTCAAAACAATACGATACCAGTTCGTAAAGTAACTAACCAGAATGCTATAGTTCTATCATCTCAATTATAACTAAGCGCAAGGTGGTAAACGGATTCCAATGACTACAACAACTATGCAAATTCACTTTGATTTAATTTATGATAAAAGTGTTCAACTTTTAATCATCAAAACAATATCCCTCACATTGTTTTAGTGATCACACGAACCAAATCCACCACATCAAAACCGATCATCACGAGAGTTGATGTAGCTTCAATGGCGAACAATCAACATGTTCATCATATCTACTATATGACTCATGCTTTACCTTTCGGTGATCCGTGTTCCGAGATCATGTCTGTACATGCTAGGCTCGTCAAGATCAAACCTTAGCTTCCGCATGAGCAAATCTGGCTTGCTCACGTTGTATACACTCGCAGAATCTAACACATCTGATCATCACGTGGTGCTTCGAAACAACGAGCTTTAGCAACGGTGCTTACTAAGGATGAAAACTTTAAAACTTGAAATTGTGTGCTTGAGGGATCATCTTATAATGCTACCGTCGTGAACTAAGCAATACAAGATGCATAAAAGGATTAACTTCACATGCAATTCATAATATGTGATATGATATGGCCTTTCTTCTTTGTGCTTCTGATCTCCATCTTCAAGCATGAACATGATCTCCATCATCACCGGCATTGCATCAAGGTCAATTGATGCTGCTCCATGGTTGTCGTCTACCAGCTTTAACTATTACAACTACTTTGAATAGACACGCAGGTCTTAACAGAATTTAAAGACAACCATATGGCTCCTGCCGGTTGCCAACTTACAATAAGGAACATTGCATACATCAGATATAATCACAATCATGGCCATATCACATCACAGCACACCCCTGCAAAACAAAGTTAGACGCCTCTAATTTTCTTTGCATATTTTACGTGGTTTGGGGCTTTCAATAAGTGTCGTTCTAACTTACGAACAAGAACCACAACATTGATACTAGTATTGTCAATCACCCGTTGTGAATTGAATCTTAACTATGTTGGGAGAAACTAGCACCCGCAAAGACACTTATGCAATACAAGTTGCATGTCAAGCGTGGAGCAAGTCTCATGAACGATGTCATGTAAGGTTAGCCCGGGCCGCTTCATCCCACCATCCCGCAAGATGCAAAGTACACAAGAATCAATCGACAACAAAAGCATCAACGCCCACAATGACCATTGTGTTCTACTCGTGCAACAGATCTACATATAGACACGGCTCTGATACCACTGGAGGGGTTCGTAGCATGGAAAACAAAAAAATTCTACCGCATGAACACACAATCAAGATCTAATCTATGACCAAGCCAAGATCTATCTACTAGATTGTAGCAACGAGTTGATAGAGGAACTCACCCTCGAAGATTCCAAAGCGGTTAACGAGAGCAGATTCTCATGGGTGATGTAGTCGTACACTTGCCGATCTCAAGATCGCGTAGACGATCCTTCCGGCAGCGCTCCCGCAGTTGGTCACACGTTCGGTACTCGATGAAGACCTTCCTCTCCCTTGTTCCAGCAGGCAGCAGAGGTTGTAGTACTCTCCTCGGGATTCCGGCAACACGACGGCGTGGTACCGGAAGTAGAGGGGAGATCTCGCAGGGCTTCACCTTAAGCCGGAGCGAGTATGGTGGACTATGAGAGAGCCTTGGCGATCTAGGGTTTATAGGCACCAAGTAGAGGGAGCTAGGCCGGCGGCTAGGGCAAGGGAATTGCCCCAAGTCGGCGGCTTGGGAAAACCCTAGGGCGGCAGCGACTTTGGTGGAGGCCGGCGGCTTAGGGTTAGGTTTAGAGGAGAGAGGTGTAGGGAAGAGGGGCACCCCTGCCCCTTCTTTTATAGGTGGGAGGGAGGCGCGGTTGGGAGGAGGGAGTCCTCCTCCAACTCCTCCTCCTTGGCCGGCGGTGGAGGGAAGAGGAATTCCTCCCCAAGTAGGTTTCCTACTCTCCCTCCACCAAGCAAACTTGCCGTTTGACTTTTCAAATTGGCGTTTGACTTTTCAAACTAGGATTTGATTTATCCCTTTTTTTTGCTCAGCGATGACACCTAGTACATGATGCAACCACTACACATTGTTATGACACATTCATGTACCCTTCCCCTTCAGAGTGCCGGACCTTCCGGAACCTTCTAGAACATTCCCGATGAAAACACCGGAATCATTCTCCAACTCCGAAACAAGACTTTCCTTATATGAATCTTATTCTCCGGACCATTCCGGATCTCCTCGTGATATCCTAGATCACATCCGAGACTCCGAACAACATTCGGTCTCTTACTCATCATTCCATAACTACTCAACAACATCGAATCCTTAAGTGTGTCTCCCTACGGTTCGTGAATTATGCGGACATGATCGAGACACTTCTCCGATTAATAACCAATAGAGGAATCTGGAAATTCATATGGCTCCCACATATTTCTACGATTACTTTGCGATTGAATGAACCAATTACATATGATACCAATTTCCCTTTGTCTCACGATAGTTTACTTATCCAAGGTTTTGATCGTCGATATCTCTGCATACCTAGTTCAACCTTGTTACCGATAAGTACTCTTTTCTCGTTCCCGTGATATGTGATCCCTTGTGAGCCAGTCACATGCTTGCAAGCTAATTGGATGACATTCCACCGAGAGGGCCCAGAGTATATCTATCCGTCATATGGATGGACAAATCCCACTCTTGATCCATGTGTCTCAACCCATACTTTCCGAACACTCAATGCCATCTTTATAGCCACCCAGTTACGGTGTGGTGTTTGATGTCATCAAAGCATCCTTCCGGTGATGGTGATAAGCATGATCTCATGGTCGAAGGACTTAGGTTACTATGTATCAAAAAGCTTATAGCAAATGAACTATATTAAATGACTTGATATTTATGCTATGCTTAACTATAGGAGTATGTCCATCACATCATTCTCCTAATGATATGACCCTGTTGTTAATAACATCTCTATGTTCATGATCAGGAAACCATGATCATATATTAACCAACAAGCTAGTTTAACAAGAGGCTTTACTAGGGACTCTTTTATGTTTACAAATCACACAAGTATTTATGTTTCCGATTAATACAATTATAGCATGGTATGTAAACATTTATCATAAGCATGAAGATATGATAATAACCACTTTATTATTGCCTCTTGGGCATATCTCCAACACTAGTTTCTACCGCGGTATTGCTCTTTGTTATATATATGCTTTGGATGATGTGGCTGAGAAAGATTTTTTGCTATGTACTGAGGATGAGGCTTTTGTTGCCATAAAGAAATTGATTATAATTTAATAATACGCCTGGCAAATCTGATTCCTATTTCATAAATATTTTTGCTAAGCTGAACACTCTTGAGTACAGTACTGCTGCTTTGAACAGTTGTTATCACACCCTTAGGGCGTACCATGATTATGTTCCAATAAATTCTGTGCCTTCAAAGTGGTTTCCTACAATCAAAGTCTCTATAAATACTACACTTTTTGATGCTCGTTGTGATGTCATGTCTGAATTTTTCCTTATGCCTAAAGATATTTATGATTCTTTGAGTCTTTGGGGGATTTCTGAAGGAGGAGAGGAAATCTCTCTTACTAATAATGTCACTTTATTACCCATTGGAATAGCTGAAGGTATGTTTACAAAAAACTCACGAAAAATGGTGTCTACTGATTATCTTGTTATTGAATGTGTAGGCAAAGGACAGGTCACACTTGGAAGATTACTACTAAAGCACCTTGGAGCAATAATAGATGTGGGAAAAAGGCATTATGCATTTTGGTCCTCCGGTAAGAAATCATATTTTCCCTAAAGAGAAAAATAAAGGTAAGAAAGGAAAGAACAAGAGAGTTAATGCTTCATTTGAAAATACTTGATTTCTTGCTTCTTGTGCCTAACTTAAAGGCGTTAAAAAAAGTACTTGTTGGGAGATAACATAAGAGTTTCCTTGAGTCTTGGAAGTTATTACTTCTGTAATGACCTATCCTTATCCTTTTTGTTTGCTTTTTGTGCCAAGAATGACCTCTAATGAGAGGGATGTAAGATTTGGGGAGTTGCTATCCCAAAACAGATTTCTGTCCTCCACCATAAAAATTCGTGAGGAGTCTTTGTAAGTCGGATTGAGCTGAAAAGTTACGATAAATCCCCCAGTATGTTAGATAACTTTCGTTAGTTCAACTCTTTTTGATTTGACCAACATAAGATTTTCGAACAAATTGGTTTCTACATGCTGGTCTGTTTTGACAGATTTCTGCCATTATTTGCATTTGCTTCTTATTGATTCCTTTTTGAGTTCTCTTTTGGGGAATTGAGCTTTTTGAAGGAGTTTCTACAGTAGCTTGTGTTTTTAGTGAAAAGTTTTGTTGTTCCAAAGCTTAGCCCAAAGGTTTATTATCTTTTGAATACACTAATATTGCTAATGAAGATTGTGTGAAGTTTTGTATGAAGGAAAATTTTCAGGTGTAGAGAGAGAATGATGTAATGAGATGAAGAATCGACAAAAGCTCAAGCTTGGGGATGCCACTCCGGTGTCACCCCAAGAAATATCCGAGATGTACAAGCATCAAAGCTTGGGGATGCCCAAGGCATCCCCTTCTTCATCAATAAAAAGCTCAGGTCTGTCTAGACACTTCATTTGCATTGTTTCATGCACTGTTGTGTTGTTCTTGGAGCGTCTTAGTTTTCGTTTGCTTTGCTTAGTTTTTTTAGTTTGCTTGAATAAAGTAGTTTGGACCCCTGTTCTCGCTGTGTTGTTTCAAATAAGTCAATTGGTGTTGGAAAAGAGTAGGAAGTTCCTGCTTGAAAGTGCAAGAGGAGCTTGCATTGACTGTGACTTAGACTTTAGCATGACATGCTAGGTGTTGTTTTGACCTTATGCTTAGTGATTATTGTTGTAGCATGTCTTGTTCCAAACAATTGGGATTTCTTAGTGTGTCTTGAAGAAATTATGCGTTGTTTTAGCATGCAAAAGCATAGTATTGTGGTTTTTTCCTTTGATGCTTTGTTTGGGTTGACTTGGCACATGCTCACACCATGTTATGACTATGAAAAAGTCACCATAGCCTCTATGATAATTTAGTCCTTGACTTGTAGTACCACTCTATGCTTTGATTAGTAATGTTTTGTCGCTCTGCATGATTATGGCCATTATTGCTCTCTTAGTTGGTTGCTCCCAGTCTTTTGCTAGCCTCCACTTGTATGAGTAATCTATACTCATGCTTCCAACTCCCAAGAAACCAAGTTATTCCAATGTGTCCACTATAAATTCCTATGCATGGTGTGTTACACCAATCCAAGTATATTGTTGTTTTCAGTTATCTTCCAATTAAAAACTATTTTGTTATGTGAAAACTTAGTGATTAAAGCCCTCACGAACTTGATGGCACACTTTATATTCTTTGCCCCTAATAAACTTGAACCATTGTGTCATCTATGTTGTATATGCTTGCACTTATACGCTGGAATTAGCAGAACCATGCTTTCATGGGGAATGTTTTCAACATTGCACTTGTACTTTGTACACAGTTGATATCATTCTCTTTTGTCTATGGATGTCACTTGTGTGAAATAAAGAGGGAGCTTGTAAGTCCATGGAGTTATGTATTTTGTGTTAGAGAAACGCCTGGGCCGCTAGCCTAAGCCATGCCTAATCATGGTGGAAACTTGCAGCATCACCATAATGAGCATTCTGTGAAGCATCCTCAATAAAAAGCTATGCACATAGTAAATAAAAATATTTCTGAGATGGTCATTGTCTGCTTGCCTTGTCATTTTGGTTATGGGATAGCTCATGTACCATGTGCAAGGGGTACCCCATTGGCGGTTCTCTATGATATGCATGTACTTACAATGACAAGAACTTACAGGTGAATGAAGTGGAGTAGCATGAGGCGTGGCCCTCGTATTCAAGGGACTTGAGATTGCCAACTTATACTTTGTCAAGAATATACTCCATAGTTTGTTCATTTTAACCTTAATCACTTCAAGATGCTTATGATAGGTGCAATGAGGGCTGAAAGCTAACAAGTACCATAATTTTTGGAAGCTCTTTTTGAAATTTGAAATCCCTGCTTCCCTTATGAAGGGCCTTTCTTCCACTATTATATTGAGTCTCCACCTTCTACCTTTAGGCACCTTTAAGAGAGCATAGTTGCCATTCTTAGTTCTATGTGCAGTGTCCCAAAACTTATTGGTTGATGCATATTGTGATATTTCTTGTTCGTGTGCTACTTGTATCTAGTCACTCTTATGAACTTTGAAGGTGTCCTATGCATCTATTTGCTACTCTATGAGGGACAAGCTGATTGCCACTACGCCATGTTTTCTATATGTGAAACAAACAAATGTTTTTCAATGCATGTTATTCATGATCTTTGTTTATAGCCTTTCATGTTGCATTGCATAGTTACTTTGTATTATTGTTAGAACTCCATTTTTCATGCACATGTTTAGAGTTCTTTGATCCCCGCTTCCAATGCTTGCAAATGGTTTGATCTTGGTTTTGATGGTGCATGTCACCTCAAAAATTATTCTTTTTATCACTTACCTACTCGAGGACGAGCAGGATTTAAGCTTGGGATGCTTGATACGTCGGAAACGTATCTATAATTTTTGATGTTCCATGCTTGTTTAGTATCTACTTTCCTTTGCTTTGTCTACACTTTGAGGTGTTTTTATATCTTTTCTAGAACTAACCTATTAACAAGTTGTCACCGTGCCAGTTGCCTGTTTTCTTCTGTTTTTGGTTTCCAGAAAGGCAGAAAATCAATATTCTCGGAATTGGACGGGACAAAAGCCAAAGTCAATATTTTACCGTGGGCGACATGAAATCGAGTGGAGATACGGAGAGGCGAGCCAGGGCCGCCACACCCCCTAGGAGCGGCCAGGGTGGGCCCGCGCCTAGGCAGGGTGTGGGCCCCTAGTCGCCTCCCAGCCTCGCCTATTCGCCTATAAGAAGCCCCCGATGCAGAAACCCTAGGAACCCGATCAAAACTCCACGAAACCTTCTGTAGCCGCCGCCACCATCGTCCCTAGATCAGGGGGATTTGAAGTTCTTCCCGGCACCCTGCCAGAGGGGAGATCATCCCGGAGGCCTTCTTCTCCGGTATGAAGCATGAGTAGTTCCACATTGGACTACGGGTCCATGTAGTAGCTAGATGGTTGTATCTCCTCCTTGTGCTTTCATGTATAGATCTTGTGAGCTCCGTTCATGATCAAGATTTAATCTATTTGTAATCATGCATGTTGTGTTTGCGGGGATCCGATGGATACTGAGATTACTATGTCAAATTGATTAATGGTTTTGTCTTATTGATTCTATCATGTCTGTGTTGTTTGTAATCTTGTATGCTCTCCGTTGTTAGTAGCTATCTTGGCCAAGTAGTTGCTAGTGACACTGTTATCGCCACATTTTGGCCAAAGGAGGAGATGGGCCGTAATCAAGATGGGCTTGGAGGATACATATATGCAACGTATTGCTGGATCAGCCTTGTGCGTGGGTTTGGGCTAAATTGCCCATGTATCTATATATTATGGTAGGTTACGTTTCGGTTTAAGTAAGAGATAGAGTTGTTAGGGTTATTCCAAATATAGAAAGTCTCCGGACTATAAATATGTACCTAAGGTTATTGAGAAAAGAGGACGATCACGTTCACAACAAACACAATCTCGGCGCATCGCCACCCCTTGTTTCTAGGGTTTTTCTCGGGTAAGTGTCATGCTGCCTAGATCGCATCTTGCGGTCTAGGCAGTATCTGCTTATGCGTTATTTAGTGTTACTCGTACTGAAGCCTTGTTGATGGCGAGTAATACTGTTATCATAGATTTGTTTGGGCTAGCATCGGTACCTTTTTGTTATGATTGCTTAGTTATGCTGCCTTTAGTTATCTCGCTGCCTTTGCACCTTTTTCGGGTGTAAGGGCAGCATCTTGCTTGATCTTTATTCAGTTGATTTGATCTGTTATAGTTATGCCTTGTTTTCAAAGGTTTAGTTTGATATCCACATAGTCAGGCCCTGCAAACGGGTTGAACGATCCAGTAGTATGTAAGGATATGGTTTGCCAATTCGAGAGGAGTTGTTCCGGGAATTGACTTTACGTCGGTTGTTAGGCCTTCTCTAGGGTTAGTTTTCTATCATCTTTTGTATCTACCAGGCTCAATTACGTGTAGGATGTTCCAATTATGTGGTGAAAACTTTAAACTGTCGTAGGTCGATTTAACTTGTATTGATGAAGCAAAACCCCATGTTATCGTAGATTTAATGCAGAACCATGGGATAATCGGTTCCAGGAGCCGATTCACAGGGAAACCTGGGAGCCGGTCGCGGCTCGAATTTTACGTATACTTGTTTGCCATGCAGGAAACTAATCGAAGCAATCCATCACCTTCCTGACCAGGTATAGGTCAGGTGGCACGCCCTTGCATCAGCCAGGACGTGTGCCGGAGTTTTGCGGGCCGTTGCCCGAGGGACCAGGGCCCACCAGCAGTTCTGGGAGCCTCCCGGCTCTTCGTGTTGCTCGTCGCTGCTCGCCGGTGGGTTTTGACAGGCAACACATTCTGGCACGCCCGGTGGGACATTCAACAACATCTGCATCAACATCCGATGCTGCGATGGGGGACAGACCGGTCACGTACGACGATCTGCCTGATGAGCACAAGGCGAAGTATGATGATATCAAAGCTCTCTTCGAAGCCGATCTCATCGGCTCTTTTGAGAGGACCCGTAAGCATGGCATCAGGTGGAAAGGATTCTCACCCGAAGGTGCTCTTGATGAGGTGGATCTGTCTGTTCCTTCAGAGGAGCGCACCAGAGCTCTGCGACAGGAAGTCAATTACATGGTGGCTCATTCTCTTCACCGCCATTCTGAGAGCCTAGTGAACGCTTTCGAGCGCGTCGCGGTTCGCGTAGTTCAGGAGATCATGAAACATCAGTACTCTCCGTCGGGGCCTACTCTAGGGACTCACCAGGGAAAAAGACTGCTCCAGACCAGGCCACAGCTGCCATTCACGCTTGCAGCTCCGGAGCCACCAGGGGCACCGGCGTACGTCGTCTACAAGGTTGGAGGTGACCCTGGCGATTGCCAATTCCTGTTTGAACCACCTAAAGAAATCCCACATGGATATGTGTGCACCTACGTGCCGGACTGCAATAGCCTGACGCGCACGAACCAGATTGCAACCGCAGGGATTTCTGGGGCAGGAGTTTCTGGAGCAGGGGCTTCGGGAGCAGGTATTTCTGGAGCAGGGATGTCTGGGATGGACGCTGATAAACAGGCATGGATAGCCAAATATGCCACCGGAACGAGTCATGAGAATTTAGCCCCTGCAGCTCAAACGGTGGAGCAAATCCGTACCATCTTGAGAGACCAGTTCGGCTTCGTGCCGAAGAGAAGGACAATCGGCTATTCCAAGCCGTACCCCAACGAGTTTGATCTGATTCCGCTGCCACCCAAGTATCGGCTCCCTGAGTTCTCAAGGTTTAGCGGATCAGAAGGGTCGAGCTCGATCGAGCATGTGAGCCGATACCTGGCACAGTTAGGCATGATTTCAGCATCGGATCAGTTACGCGTGAGGTTCTTTGCGCAATCTCTGACAGGACCAGCTTTTGGGTGGTACACCTCGTTGCCACCGGATTCGATCCAGACCTGGAAGCAACTGGAAGAGCAGTTCCATGTTCAGTATCATTCAGAAGCTACCGAGGCTGGCATTGCAGATCTGGCGCAGGTGCGGCAAAAGCGGGGAGAAACGGTAGCCGAGTACATTCAGCGTTTCAGGACTGTCAAGAACCGATGTTATTCGGCTCGTTTAACTGAGAAAGAAGCAGTCGAGCTGGCAGTGTTGGGTCTCTCAGCACCTATCAAGGATATCCAAGTAGAATACAATTCATTGGCGCACATGGCCCAGAAACTGACAATGTATGAACAGCGCCACCCTGAGTTGTACCAAGACAAGTTCAAACGTCCGATAGGCCTGGTCGATACAGAAGAAGAGGATCCCGTACAAGACCAGGAGGTGGCCGTGGCTGAATGGGCTCAGGGGGCAGATCCTGTGTCCTGCAAATGGGTGAAACAGCAAGGGCCTGCGAAAGGGTTCGACTTCGATGTGAGCAAAGCTGAGCAGATATTCGATTTACTGCTGAAAGAAAAGCAGCTGAAGTTACCCGAAGGCCATAAAATCCCTACGGCTCAAGAGATGAACGGGAGACCATACTGCAAGTGGCATCACTCGTTCACCCACACCACCAATGATTGCAAAGAGCTACGTCGCCAGATCCAAACGGCGATAGAACAGGGCCGTCTGATCCTGGGGCAATTCGCCATGAAAGTAGACACAAACCCGTTTCCCGGCGTCAACATGGTAGAACACAGCCACTCCACGAGGCGTCAGTTAGATTTCTCGTTCGATGTTAATATGGCAGGGCCTGTGTACCACCATGGCACATATAAGGAGGAAGGCGGTCGCTCTCGGGGCAAAGAAAGAGAGGAGGCTGGTCCACGTGATCGGCCCCGTTATGATGACAGGCGGTATTTAACCGAGGAGCAAGTGAGAAGCGTGCGATATCAGAAGCCACACTCCACGCATCTCCTTAACAAGTATGAGCGTCAGTATGACCGACGTCGCCGACACGATAGAGATGATGAAGGATATGAGCACATCGCTAGGGGAAAGTCAAAGGAAAAGGAAGGCATGGATAAACATTGGGATTGTCCTTTATTCAAGTATTGCTGGGATGCGGGAATGAGCCGATTGCCTACAATCGACAACTGCCCGGAATGTGGACAGCAGAAGGATGACACAGGTCCAGTTTCAGTGTTCAAGCGTCTAGGGCCTCTCCCGCCTCAGAACAGACAAGAGGAGTCATCTCGAGCAAAAGATCTCGAGGAGCCAAAGGGTGAAGAAGAAGAAGACAGATATCACCGGCCAAGGTGGTGTCCTGATGGACTCAGACATACCCAAAAGCATAGAGTTCAGCGACTGCGTAGCTTGGAGGAAGCCGAAGCGCAGTACCTCCACACTTTAAGGAAAGCACGGCCCGATCTGGCCGTGAAAATTCGGCAAACCTTGGAAACGGAGGCTCGTCCAAAAAGGAAAGAGTGGCGCCCCAAACCAGTAAAAGCCGATGCGAAGACATCGGCTGGCACAAACATGGTGTTCATACTTCCGTCAGAGTTTTGTGCTCCAAGAACCAAAGAACTACCAGTGGCACAGTTTGACTGCGGCCCACGGCCGGTTATCTTTGAAAAGCCACGAGAGAAGGGCTACAAACATCTGAAAGCCCTGTACCTGCGAGGTTATATCAATGGGCAGCCTGTCCGCAAGATGTTGGTTGACACCGGAGCGGCAGTCAATATAATGCCATACTCCATGCTACGGCGTTTGGGACGCTCCACTGCAGATCTGATCAAAACCAACGTCACGTTAAGCGACTTCAACGGCCAAACTTCAGAAACGCAAGGCGTTCTGAACGTGGATCTAACCATGGGCAGAAAAACCATCCCTACGTCATTCTTCATCGTTGACAGCAAAAGCACCTACGCTGTCTTGCTGGGGAGGGATTGGATTCACGCTAACTGCTGCATTCCATCCACGATGCACCAGTGCCTAATACAGTGGGATGGAGATGAAGTGGAGGTCATTCATGCAGATGATTCGATCGAGATCTCCATAGCTGGCATGAACATCTGGGAGGCAGAAGACCAAGAGTCGATCTCTGGAATCAGTCTAGACGGCTGTGAGCGCATTGAAGCTACAAAAAACGGGGTGAGGCTGGTCTTATCCACTGGCCTGACAGAGTAGCAAAGTCCACGATCGTACGTGGTATGGCCGGTCCCTGCGATCGGCCACAAAAAATAAAAAGCAGTAATCTTACGACAAACAGGTCATGCAGTCGTAGTAGGGAGATTCCCTGCCATTGTAAAGCACAAATAAGTTGTAAACCTTCCTTGACTAATGCAATCAAAAAGGGGGCCGATTCCGGCAATCGGCCCAAATTATCTTTGTTATCCTCACCAACTGTTTGCCCCGTGTTTAGCATCGATTTAGCAGGTGACGGAAAGCTAGGGTATGGGTTTACCTCCGCTGATGAGCTAGAGGAGATTGACATCGGTCCTGGGGATAAGCCGCGACCAACATTTATCAGCAAGAAGTTAGATCCGAATCTGCGGGGTCCGATGATAGCTTTGTTGAAAGAATATCCAGATTGCTTTGCCTGGGACTATACAGAGATGCCCGGGTTAGACAGGAGCATCATTGAGCATCGACTCCCGCTTAAAAAAGGGTTTCGGCCATTCCAGCAGCGAGCACGACAGATGAAGGCCGAAATTTTGGAAGAAGTCAAGAAAGAGATCGAGAAAATGTTGACAGCTAGGTTAATCAGGCCATGCAGGTATGCTGAGTGGATTTCTAGTATCGTACCTGTAGAGAAAAAGGATGGCCGCTGGCGTGTTGCCATAGATTTTCGGGATCTCAATAGAGCCACTCCAAAGGATGAGTATCCGATGCCGGTAGCAGAGACATTAATCAACGCAGCTGCTGGTCATAAGGTTTTGAGCTTCATGGATGGCAATGCCGGTTACAACCAAATTTTTATGGCTCCGGAAGATATACACAAGACTGCATTCAGAGTCCCAGGTTCGGTGGGGTTGTTTGAATATGTAGTCATGACGTTTGGACTGAAGAATGCCGGCGCCACATACCAAAGAGCCATGAATTACATTTTCCATGATCTGATCGGCAAGCTGGTGGAAATTTATATCGATGACGTGGTGGTCAAGTCTGCTTCAGTACAAGGACACTTGGACGATCTGCAACGCGTCCTGGACCGAACAAGAAAATTCGGGCTACGGATGAATCCAAAGAAGTGTGCCTTCGGTGTGACGGCCGGTCAGTTCTTGGGTTTCTTGGTCCATGAACGCGGAATTGAGATCGGCCTGAAAAGTCAGGAGGCAGTGCGAACAATGAAGCCACCTACCACGAAGAAAGAACTGCAGTCTCTCATCGGCAAGATCAACTTCGTCAGAAGATTCATCTCCAATCTGTCAGGAAGAATAGAGCCGTTCATGGGACTGGTGAAAATTAAATCTAATGAGGAGTTCCGCTGGGGGACAGAACAACAACGAGCCTTCGACGAGATCAAAGAATATCTAACGAAGCCGCCAGTGTTGGTTCCGCCCCAGCCGGATAGGCCGTTCTACATTTACTTGTCAGTAGCTGACACGTCCATCGCCTCGGTGGTGGTGCAAGTTTATGATGGTCTGGAGCGAGTTGTGTTTTACATCAGCAGAAGGATACTGGATGCAGAGACAAGCTATCCTGAGATCGATAAGTTGTGCCTCTGCCTGTTTTTCACCTGCACCAAGCTGCGCCACATCTTGCTCTCAGCGGAAATTATCATTATATGCAAATCAGATGTCATAAAACATATGCTGTCGGCTCCTATGTTGAAAGGCCGACTCGGCAAATGGATGTTTGCATTATCGGAATTTGATATCCGGTATCAACCCGCGAAAGCGGTTAAGGGTCAGGCGTTGGACGACCTTATTGCTGAAAGAATCAACACTGATATAGCAGCGCTGTCTATACGAGCGTGGGCTATGTTTTTCGATGGATCGGTTTGTGATGATGGTTGCGGCATCGGCATTCTACTCGTGTCGCCCCGGGGGGCAACATATTCCTTCTCCATCAGGCTATCTACCCCTTGCACCAACAACGTCGCTGAGTATGAGGCGATACGCAAGGGAATGGAGTTGCTCATCGAAGCTAGAGCAGAAGCAGTGGAAATTTTTGGAGACTCCAAATTGGTGATTTCCCAACTCACGGAGGAATACAAGTGTGAGAGCGAGTCGCTCTTCCCATTATGGTTGCAATGCCGTGAGCTGATGGCACAGTTCCGGTACATAAACTTTAACTGGATCCCGCGATCGCAGAATACCGAGGCGAATGATCTCGCACAAATGGCTTCAGGATACAAGGACGTAGCAGAGGGAGCTGATGTTCAGGTACAGTTCCTGGAGGCGGACGACTGGAGAGCCGATATCTTCAATTACTTGAAAGATTCGGCTCGGGGGGCACCTAAACGGATAAGGTACAAGGCCATGAAGTATGTGCTTATTGGGGACGACATGTTTTACAGGACTCTGGAAGGGTTACTGCTCAAATGTCTGGGGCCAACCGAGGCCAATCGGCTCCTACACGAGGTACACGAAGGCGCCTGTGGAACTCACCAATCGGCTCACAGGATGAAATGGTTGATCAGGCGATCAGGGTTTTATTGGCCCACCATGCTTGAGGACTGTTTTAAGTACTACAAAGGGTGTCAAGCATGTCAGAAATTTGGAAAAATTCAGACGGTACCCGCGTCAGCAATGAACCCCATCATCAAGCCTTGGCCATTCCGAGGTTGGGGCATGGATATGATTGGCAAGATCAATCCTCCATCAAGCAAAGGCCACATGTGGATTTTGGCCATTACGGATTATTTCACTAAATGGGTGGAAGCCGTCCCTATGAAGTCAGTGACCTCGAAGGATGTTATCGATTTTGTGAAAGAACATGTCATTCATAGATTCGGGATTCCCCAAACTATCACGACCGATGGAGGTTCGGTCTTCATTTCTCACGAGTTTAGAGAATTCTGTGAGGACACGGGAATTAAGCTGATCCGATCATCTCCATACTATGCTCAAGCAAATGGGCAAGCTGAAGCGTCCAACCAGAGCCTTATCAAGCTGATCAAGAGGAAAGTCGACGAGCACCCTAGGCGTTGGCACGAGATTTTGTCAGAGGCTTTATGGGCTTATCGCATGTCATGTCATGGAGCGATAAAAACCTCGCCATACCATCTAGTCTACGGACAAGAAGCCGTATTGCCCTGGGAGATTACGGCTGGATCGAGACGTGTCACTTTTCAGAACGATCTAACAACTGAAGAGTATGCGGCCCTGATGAGTGACAGTGTTGAGGATTTAACTGAGCTTAGGCTGTGGTCGCTTGAGAAAATCAAAAAGAACAAGGCCAAGGTAGCTCGTGCATATAATAAGAAGGTGAGACCAAAGGAGTTCCACGTTGGCGATCTGGTATGGGAAGCTGTATTGCCATTGGGGACTAAGGATGCAGCATATGGTAAATGGTCTCCAAATTGGCACGGGCCATACAGGATCGATCAAGTTTTAAGGGGGAACGCGTACATGCTTGAGGAGCTGGACGGCGTGAAATTCCCAGTGGCTGTCAACGGTCAGCATCTCAAGAAATAATTCCCAAGCATGTGGGATGATGGACAGTGAAATATGGGGGCCGATACATGAAATCGGCCAATAAAAAAAATATAGCCGATGCACAGCCATCGACTCTAGAGGTTCAAACTGTTACGAGCAGGTGTCAGTTTACATGAATAAGCTACTGAAGGAATGCCTCGAAGGCGTGGAGGGCGTCAGCGCGGACACGATCCACCTCGGCGATCTCGGCTTCGTCATCTTCGTCCTTGCCCATCACTAGCTGCTTGTTCAGGGCACGTATTTCCGCCAGATCAGTCTTCAGTTGAGCTTTGAGGCCTTCCGCTTCGTCTTGGGAGCGGGCGATGAATGCTTCCTTGTCACGAATGAGCTGTTTAGTCGCCCGGACCTTCTCTTCAAGATCTCCCAATTCCTTTTTCAAGGATGCAAGCTCGGCGGTGCTGACAGAGGTGTCAGTTTTGGCATCCAGAGACGCCTTTTTCTCATTGAGCCGCTGACATTTGTCTGCAATATTGGCCTTCAGCGGGAGTTGGGCGCGGCGCAGATTAATCCTCTCACGAGCCAACTTCACCCTTGACTCGTAGAAAGACAGAGTTACAACTGGCCAAAGCTTCACCTGCAATGCTACTGGGAGTTGGTCCTTGATTTTGGCAAGAACACTCTTCACCTCTTCAGAACCCTCGATCAACTTCTCGATCGGGGAGGACAGCAAGGCTTTGAGACGCTGGAATTGAGGTAGAACAGCCCTTGCTCGTGGTTCATCGTTGGCGACAGAGAGAGTTGGTTCGATGGATTCAGGGTCGAACGTCAGCAGGCCTGAGATATCACAACCCTGGCAGGCCGAAATGGCGTCAGTATGCGTCCAACATGGAAGGATGAGCCGAACGAAGCGAACGTACCTCTCCTAAGATCAAGGGGATAGCAGATGACGAGACAATCGGCTTGTGTGTTGTTGCTGGGGGCTTGGCCGAAGTGGTAACCGTTTCATCTACACCTTCACGGATTACTAGATCCAGCCTTGCGAAAGGCATCGGCACTTCCCCGGCTTTCCCACTAGAAGTGTCAGTCGTCTGCATGGAAGGTGCTTAGCCGATGTAAATAGTGATGAATCGGCAGATAAAAAAACAATTGGTAAGAGCATGGAGGGTGATGACTTTCGAAACCTCTTGGCTCGACGAAGAAGTTTGCAGTCCCTTGCGAGCCCTCTTGGGGCTCACAGCTAGCCCCGCCTCGACTGATGCTCGGGGGGCAGTAGGTTCAGGAACCGGCCTTTTCCTGGGAGCCGATGGTGGCAAATCTGGCTGGCTCGGTGTGGTGGTCCTCTCAGAGTATGTTGGGCCCGATTCTCCTCGATCGGATTGTGTGTCCCCGCTGGAGGTGTCTTCGATGGAAACCTGTAAGAAAAGGAGAGCTAGTAAGCACAAGCATGTTTGCAAGGATGAAAGAGATCAACCAAGGCATGGATCAGCGTACATGCGAACTTTCTGGAGAAGGGCTCCGGCGCCTCAAAGTCTTCCTGGCAGCTACCTTCCTCACCGCCGTTCTTGTTTTAGTTGGAACTCGAGAGGCGGCTGACCCAGAAGTTGCTTGGATCTTGGAAGCCGATTGTGGTGATATCGGCTGGTTCTGCATCACGACCTTTTTCAAAGGTGGCGAGTTTTTGCAGAAAAGGACCACAGGAGCTGGTGGGAGGAATTCGAAGGGGGAGCCATCACCGTGTGTAGGTTCAGGACCATCTTGTTGCTGCAAGAAGACAGAGCGGGTTATTAGAAGAATCGTTTGTGAGTTGCATCAAGAAAATTTACAAGTAGTGGTACCTGTTCGACGGGGATATCATATTCAGCATCGAGCTGTTCTAGCAACGGTCCCAGAGCTCTCCTGAAGGCATGAGTCTTCCACATCGACCACCAGTTCTCAAAACCATCGGTTGATGAAGCGAAGGTGAGGTTGTTAGGAATTGGGATGGTCAGAGCATCGAAGAAGGAATAACACCTTTGACTGGTGAGAGGATCGGGCAGGTCAGCTCTGCTCTCTGTAAGATGGTGGAGAAAGAAATGGGGAGGTACTTGTCCAAGGCCAAATTGCCGAGCCACTACGACCGGCTGGTAGAATTCGTATCCAGGCTTGATTATTCTGTTGGATGTGCTCATGCCAACTGGAAGGAAGCAGGTACGGATCACAGTGGAAAATAGCTGCCGAGTGCTGGTGTCATCGGCAAAGTTGTCTAGCCTGAAGGAGATTGGATTTTCAAAATGTTCCGATTCTTCCGTGTAAGGAAAGAAGATAGGATTGTCCAGGCCTTGGAAGAAAATGCTGAACCACTTGGATGCTTCCTGAGGGATCAGTTTACTACCTGGCAGTCTATACAGAGCTTGGCCGTAGCTGGTGCATCGGATCTGCTTCCCTTTGGCATCTGGAAAGGTGCAACTCGCCAAAAGGGGGAAGTTTGGGACATGGTTTTGAAAATACAGCTGAGACCATAGCTGAATGAACCACCAAGGACCTCCTGTTTTGACTGCTATGCCGGAGAATAGTTTGACAGACATCCACTGGAGATATCGATAGACTTCTCCAAGGAACAGTTTGCCGATGCCAAGTTGAGTGCCTCTGGCAAGTTCGTAGGCCAAGGAGAGATAATTCTTGGTTGGAGCAAGGGAAGGGCCACAAAATATGAAATGTTCCAGCCAGAAGTTGAGGAAAGCCGTGTGTTCTTTCTCTGTGACAGGGCCTTTAGTTTTCATGTGGCTTTGAAGATAGGCACCCCAGTTCGTGCAGTCTGTTTTGGAAGAAAGCTTGTAGGGGACCTTTTTCAGCTTAAAAGCAGAGGGGCTGGGTGATGTAACGTCCAGACCAGTAATCATCACCACGTCTAACAGAGTTGGTGTCATGGGGCCATGACCGAACATGAAGCAGTTCAGAGCATCGGACCAGAAATAGCCGATGGTTTTTAGAAGATTTTCATGTTTCTCGAGGGGAGACAATGACAAATACAAGGCATCGGCTATTCCCGTGGTTTCCCATTGGGATTGGTAAGTTTTGGCTACCCTGCTATACCAAGAGACCCAATGTTCAGGAGGATTAGGCCAGGCTCGCAAGCAGCCGGCCCAAGAATTCAAATCTAGGTTTTGGCTTACGAAGGGGATTCTGTTTGCCTCGCAAGAGATCAGATGGGCAGGACTAGATTCTGTACGGGGGCCAAGACAGAGAGAATTTGGGAGAGAAGGATGCGGCAGCAGAATGTCTGAAACCTAAAAATTTAACGGTGGAATAAAGCATTAATTCAGGTGTTTGCTATTAATTCTAGCACCGTGTTCAGACTGCGAGGAGCAGGCGTACCTTCAGACCAGAGACCGCTGTGTTGGTATTGGACGATTCCGCCATCTAGTTTGCCGGTGGAGATGGATCTATGCGATTGGGGATCGAGGGTTCTTGTCGCTGTAAGCTCGATCTATTCGGTGAGGCAATGGGAGATCTGGGTTAGCCTTTTTGGAGAGGGTCGCAGGCTACCGTTTGAAATTGGAAAGTGGCCGCTCAGATTTATCTAAATATGCGACCAAATTTGACCTTGTCAACGTTTGTGGGGAAAGTCGATGTGTTACCATCGGCTCTTTGGGCTTTGACTTGGTTGACCATATGAGCGTAGTATGGTGAAAGCCGATACATTACTATCGGCTTCTGTAACGTTGACCTATTTTGACTATCGGAAAAATCGAATTGGGAAAGTAATCTTTGTTGATTCAAAAGACGGTTGTTTACAATGAAGCCGATTGCTTACAAATGGAAATCTACTACTAGTACTACTACTACTAGTTCCTAATCTAGAAGCCGGTGTCGTTGCCGCTGTCTTCGCCGTCGTCGTATTCGCTGTCATCGGCGCTGCTGCCGGCGTAGTCTTCGCCGCTGCTGCTGAAGTTGTCAGCGGGGGCCTCCTCGTCCTCGTCGTCGTCGTCGGTGTCCTCGCTAGACCCGGCGCGGAAGCGCTTCACCGACGGGTATTCGTCGGAGGAGGTGTCCTCCTCCGCTTCCTCCTCCTCGTCAGAGGATTCAACGTCCTCGCCCCAGGACACGGCGTCATCGGCGCTCTCCGCCTCCAGTTCCCCGTTGACAAGGAACTGGAGGCCCTCCTCGCCGTCGGTCAGGGACTCGTCGTCCTCTGACCAGGCGGCGAAGTCCCAGTCCCTCTCGTCCCACCATTGTGGGGCGAGAGCCTCGTACGCCGCCATTGGCGGGTGCTCCGGCGTCGGCTCCCGGTCGCTCATTGTGTTGGAGGATTGGAAGGAAAGGCCGGATGATTTGGAGGAAGAAGAGGAGGCCATGGCGGAGGAAGATGGTTTTTTGGCTAATGGAAGAGTATGGGGGTACAAACTGCTCAGATGAATTTAAATAAGGGGAATAGTGGGAGGTGGTTCAATGCCATAGCGGTTTTCCAGAATGTGGTGCCAAAACTGTCAAATCATGCACTGCGGAGAAGTTGAGAAGACAAGGCATCATGATGAGGGGGCGGCGTGACGATTCTGCTCTGCAACGCGTAACCCGATAAGAAAAAAAACAGAGTGGTTTTGGAATTATTATTGCCAAAACCAGGGGGGCATGTGTTATCGCCACATTTTGGCCAAAGGAGGAGATGGGCCATAATCAAGATGGTCTTGGAGGATACATATATGCAACGTATTGCTGGATCAGCCTTGTGCGTGGGTTTGGGCTAAATTGCCCGTGTATCTGTATATTATGGTAGGTTACGTTTCGGTTTAAGTAAGAGATAGAGTTGTCAGGGTTATTCCAAAGATAGAAAGTCTCCGGACTATAAATATGTACCTAAGGTTATTGAGAAAAGAGGACGATCACGTTCACAACAAACACAATCTCGGTGCATCGCCACCCCTTGTTTCTAGGGTTTTTCTCGGGTAAGTGTCATGCTGCCTAGATCGCATCTTGCGGTCTAGGCAGTATCTGCTTATGCGTTATTTAGTGTTACTCGTACTGAAGCCTTGTTGATGGCGAGTAATACTGTTATCATAGATTTGTTTGGGCTAGCATCGGTACCTTTTTGTTATGATTGCTTAGTTATGCTGCCTTTAGTTATCTCGCTGCCTTTGCACCTTTTTCGGGTGTAAGGGCAGCATCTTGCTTGATCTTTATTCAGTTGATTTGATCTGTTATAGTTATGCCTTGTTTTCAAAGGTTTAGTTTGATATCCACATAGTCAGGCCTTGCAAACGGGTTGAACGATCCAGTAGTATGTAAGGATATGGTTTGCCAATTCGAGAGGAGTTGTTCCGGGAATTGTCTTTACGTCGGTTGTTAGGCCTTCTCTAGGGTTAGTTTTCTATCATCTTTTGTATCTACCAGGCTCAATTACGTGTAGGATGTTCCAATTATGTGGTGAAAACGTTAAACTGTCGTAGGTCGATTTAACTTGTATTGATGAAGCAAAACCCCATGTTATCGTAGATTTAATGCAGAACCATGGGATAATCGGTTCCAGGAGCCGATTCACAGGGAAACCTGGGAGCCGGTCGCGGCTCGAATTTTACGTATACTTGTTTGCCATGCAGGAAACTAATCGAAGCAATCCATCACCTTCCTGACCAGGTATAGGTCAGGTGGCACGCCCTTGCATCAGCCAGGACGTGTGCCGGAGTTTTGCGGGCCGTTGCCCGAGGGACCAGGGCCCACCAGCAGTTCTGGGAGCCTCCCGGCTCTTCTTGTTGCTCGTCGCTGCTCGCCGGTGGGTTTTGACAGGCAACAGACACCAAGAAGGGGTATTTATGCTCGATAGTGGGTTCAGATGATAACCTGAAGGTAGACTTCTAGTCATAGATGCAATTGGATGGCGGTCTATGTATCTTGTTGTATTGCCCAATCGAATCTCATAGGATCTTTTTGTCTAGTATTGCATTGTTATGGCTTGCCCAGTTCCTGTCATTTGCCCTGCTGTAATTTGTTTACTCTTCATGCCATGTTGTTTATCTAAGGAGAGCACCTCTAGTGAACAATGGACCCCGGTCCAATCTTTACCATTGATACATCTTCCACTGTTTACTTGCTGCAAACCGTTCATCACCTTCCACACCATACAGTTAATCCTTTGTTACAGCAAACCGGTGAGCTTGACAACCTCACTGATTTGTTGGGGAAAAGTCTTGAGTTTGTGTTGTGCAGGTCGCCACGTTGCTTGCAACACCTTTGAGACGTTTCCTTCCTCCTACTGGTTCGATAACCTCGGTTTCTTACTGAGGGAAAACTTGCTGCTGTGCTGCATCGCACCTTGCTCTTGGGGTTTCCCGATGAAGTGCTCCACGTTGACCCAGCGCTCCATCAGAACTGCCTCGGCGCGAAGACCCGCGCGGCTGCCGGTGGTTTTAAGGCGGGCTCCTCCGCCCCCGTCGAGCAACCAGATGGCGGCCCCAAGAAGCATCGTCAAAAGAAGACCGCCACGAATCTAAAGAAAACCGGCGGTGGAAGCTCCTCCCCATGGGCACGCTGTTGATGACCCCCCCCCCCCCCCCCGTGACCGTCCTGCTCTACACAATTCTCCTAGGTTCCGGGAAGGTATGATTTCCCCCCAAAATCTACTGCATTTTGGTCGTATTGTTTAGATTGCCGACTTTGTGTACCGAAGAGGACAAGGCAAGGGCAACCATCATTGTCGATGAGACACTAGTGATGATGATGGATCCTGAAAAGATTTTTTTTGGAAAGGAGCATATATTAGTATCAGATGATACCAATTACACCCAGCCTCTACAACAATGCATTGACGTAGCGGCCACACGGATGCACACAGCCAAAAAGAAGAATTACAAAAAATAAAAGTCCCGCTATAGTGACTCATTCATTGAAACAACAGTACTACCACCACCAAGACAGCACCAGAAGTCCAGCTTCTCCAAAAACGACGCCTCCAAGAAGGAAATTGTACACGAACACCGTCATTGCCTGATCAAAGATCTAGGTTTTCACCCTGAAGAAAGTCCGTGCTCTCAAAACATTACCTTCAACAAGGCCATTGCCAGGCACAACCAATTAAGGCCAGACCCTGGGTTTTCACCCTGAGAGGTAGGACAATGAACCTCTTGTGTGCAGTCGCCCCCACTTGCATGCCACTGCTCCAATTCACAAGTCACCTAGCCAATTCCTCATCACCACCCTGATGACCCACAAGTATAGGGGGTGTATCGTAGTACTTTCGATAATTAGGAGTGTCGATCCCAACGAGGAGCAGAAGGTGTTGACTAGAGGTATGGAGTAGGAAATCTCTGTAAATACTTAGCAAACGGATTCTTAGGGGTTTTCTGATAAAGCAAAGAAATAAAGTACAATTAAATAAAACAACAAACAATTGCAACAAGTGGCCCAATCCTTTTTTAGCAAAGGACAAGTCAGTGGAAATACTTATGAGGACCAAACGTTCTTGAGTACACATGGGAATAATGTCAAGTTTTTTCGCTTCATATAGCTGAGTAGTCTTCTTTGGTTTTATAAGTGTTGTGTGGGTGAACCTGTGCTAACATACCGAACTTACTTGGACTAATACATACTTATGATTAAACCCCCTGCAAGCATCCGCAACTGCAGGAAAGTAATTAAGATATAAATATAACCACAACCTTAAACTCTGAGATCCTACATTCCCTTGTGCAAAGGTGTCCTAACGGGGGTTCAGGTTTCTGTCACTCCGGCAACCCCACAATTAGTAGCCAAATACACAATGCATCCCCCTAGGCCCATAATTGGTGAAGTATCAAGTAGTCGACGTTCACATGACACCACTAGAAGAATAGCACCACAACTTAAATACTAAACCATTGAATAATTCCTCAACACAAATCCACTACTAACAACATGACTTCTCCCATGTCCTCAAGAACTAAGCGAACTACTCATGGGACACATATGGATCAAGATCAAATATGATATGGTGATGAATAACAATCTGAACATAAACAATAATCCAATGGTTCCACTCACAAGCATCAACTACAATAGTAATCAACACCGGAAAAGTTTCCCCTAAGAACTATGCAAGATTCAACACAATTGTTACAGCGGGATGGAGTGGTGATGATGGTGCTGGTGGAGATGATGGTGTGGATAATGATGATGATCACAATGAAGTCTAGCTTGATGATGGTGCTGATGGCGACGATCTCCCCTCTCCGGGAAGGAATTTCCCCGGCAGAAATCTGTCTGCCGGAGAGCTCTTTCTCTCTCGGTGTTTTCCGTCCGCAGAGGCGGTGGAATCTTTCTATGGTCGCTCCCCATGTGTATTAGGTTTTCAAGGAGAAGATATAGGCGAGAGGGAGGAGCTATAGGTGGGCCAGGTGGGCCACACCCCTTGTAGGCGCGGCCTAGGGTTTCCCGCGCCTAGGGGTGTGGGCCCCTGTGGCCCAGCTCCGCCTCCCATTCTGGCATTCTTCATCTTCTGGGAAAATAGGATTTTCCATAGTTTTTCTGGTAATTTTCTGATCTTCGTGAAATTGCATCAAACACCGCTTTTTCCATCAGAATCCTGACTCCGGTAGTTCATCCTCCAAGAATCATCCAACATGCAAAAACAGTTGAGAAGACATAAGTATCACCTCTTAATACGAAATATATCAATGAATAGAGGCAAATTATGATATAGAATGGTGATGCAAATTGGACGTATGAACTCCCCCAAGCTTAGACCTCGCTTGTCCCCAAGCAAAAACTGAGCTCAGTAAACATGTCCACAGTTTTATGGAGTGAAGTTTCGATAAAAGAATTTGAACAGGAAGCATCACACTTACCAATACACAACTCATAGAAGAAAGCAACTCACCATTATATAACTTAGCTTGCAACAAGTATAGGAGTCACAATAAAGATGCATACAGATAAATCATAATTTGGATTGGCAAACTTTGTTCTTGGATAGAGAACAGTTGTCAAACAGTTTTCAAACAAAGCTTTTGTAGAAGTTTTACAACAAGATTACAAAGGTTTTTCACAATGATGGATTTCAAAGTAATACTCATTAGATAAGAGTCTTGTGCAAACAAGGAAGATAAAGAACATGGTTGACTAAATCATCATATGAATGCTTAAAACATAACAACTCAAATGCTTGCTAGAGATAGAGAGGAATAGGTTTACTAACCCAACTTAGAAGTAGAATAAAGGCCCTTCATAGAGGGAAGCAGGGATCTCAAGTTCATAAAGAGCTTTAAAAAGATTATGGTACTTACTAGCTTTGAGATCTCATTGCCCCTATCATAAGCATCTTGAGCTTATTAAGGTTAAAGTGAACAAAGATGGAGTATATGCTTGACGAAATATAAGTTGGCAATCTCATGTCCCTTGCGTGCGAGGGATGCTCCTCATGCTACTCAACTTTAGTTACCGGTAAGTTCTTGTCATTGTAAGTACATGTGTATCATAGAGAACCGCCAACGGGGTACCCCTTGCACATGATACAGGAGCTATCCCATAATCAAAGTGACAAGGCAAGCAGACAATTAGAATCTCAGCATTCTTCTTATTTACCATGGGAAAATGGTGTTTTTTTCTCTCTTTCCTCTTTTCTCATATATTTTTCTTTTTCTCAAACTCTTTTTCTCTATCTCTTTTTTTCATAAGAAAATGCTTCATAGATGTCACTATGGTGATGCTGCAAGTTTCCACCATGATTAGGCATGGCTTAGGCTATCGGCCCAGGCGTTTCTCTAACACATATACATAACTCCATGGACTTACAAGCTCCCCTTTTATTTCACACCGACCACATCCGCAAACATAAGAGCATGATATCAACTGGGTATGTATTTACATGTGTTGAAAGCGTTCCCCATGACAGCATGGTTCTGCTAATCCCAACGTATAGATGCAAGCATATACAACTTTGATGACACAATGGTTCAAGTTTATTAAGGGCAAGAAAAATAAGGTGTGCCATCAAGTTTGTGAGAGCTTTACTAACTAGTTTTCACATAACAAAATAATTTTTAATTCGAAAGATAGATGAAGCTTGAGAATTTGCTTGGAATTGCAATAATGCTAATAGGTAGATATGGTGGACACAAATGGCACAGGTTTTGGTTCAAAGGGATTGGATGCATGAGAAGTATACCTTCTCAAAACAGGTTTTTGGCTAGCAAGGCTAGATAGCAAGCAAAAGAGTTGAAGGAAACAAGCAAACCTACAAGTGATAAATCCAAACATGCAATCATCCTTGAAGACACAAAAGATCTTAAATAAAGAATACTAAGCTTATGAGCCAATCAAGAAAGGAAATAGATGATACAAAATACCTGTAAGCTTTTTCTCTTTTCGTTTAAAACCTCAAAAAGTGTTGCTACTGACCAGAGATCGGTTTGCCAAAACCAGTTTAGATCTACTTGATGCTCCCAAAGTGATACCAATACTGATCAACAAGATCAATCATATAATTGAGATTGCAAACTAAAATAAGAAGTGCAAAAAGTAAAAGATGAAACTTCTCATTAATATTCCATAAAGGCACTCACACCAAGGGATACATAGATAACCAACTAAAGGAGAGATACTTCCACATGCAAACAAACCTATAAGATAACTTCTATACCCAAGATACGAATCTACTAAAAAGGTAAAGATGAAAGATAATGATGTGATACCGCGACACTCCCTCAAGCTTGGAACAAGCCAAGGGGATGCCAAACCTAATGACGAATTACTCCTTCGATGGTGGTGTTCCCTTGTCATCATCAGACTTCCAAGGTAAAGGATCCCAATCTAAAAAAGGATGTCTTGGTTTCCACAATCCTAAAACTAACAGTAGAGCTTATGCCTTTAAATCTAGCCTCATACTCACAGTTTTGGTTTTGTATGTCGTAGAGTTGTGCTTGTAATTGGTTGGTGGTCTGATGGAGTGAGAGGATTTATTCTCGGAGCTCAGCAACCTCCTCATCATGCTTGGCGATGAGTTCTGAACTTATCTTATGGATGAAATCCACTTCGCGTTCCGCCATCTTCTTGTACCTGAAAACTTCTTGCTCCAATGCTTCCATCATGTCTTCCAGACTGACTTCTCCTTTAGGTCATTTAACTTCTTTCATCCGCACCTTCCCATCCTTGAGAATCAACTCTTTAGGATGAATCCTCAACTCATACATATATGGGTTGATGACATCCGTGGAGGAATCCTCCATGGGTGATCTAGAGGAAGACATTGTGGCTTCAAAACTGAGAATCTGCCTGACAGAAACAAATCGAAACAAAAACACGGCGAGAACACGATATACGAACCTTGGGAGATCCGGGGGGGGTTATATATTATGAAGTATCAATGCATAAGGGAGGTACTGTGCGAAAACGAGGCGGGGACGGAATCCAGGGGGCTCACACCCCTGTAGGCGTGACCAGCTGGGGCCCGCGCCTAGGGTGGGTGTGGCCCACCTGGTCTCCGTTTCCTCCTCTGTTTCTTCTCGTAACCTTCCATATGTAATAAAAACCTCAAAATATAAAAAGATAAGGTTTTCACGAACCTTCAGTTTTCACCACTTTTTACCTACTCAAAGAAGGAATCTGCAGATTCTGGTGTTTAGTTTCTAATAAATTATTCCGGGATCACCATTTGAATAATATCAACATCTTCATTATAAGAATCTCTAGAAATATAATGTTTGAGCCTTTGACCATTCACCACCTGTGTAGTGTTGTCCTTCAAAGAAGATATTTTGATAGCCCCTAGACGATACACTTCCTCAATAACAAAAGGTCCTTCCCATTTTGAGAGTAGTTTCCCTGCAAAAAATCTGAGACGAGATCTATACAAAAGAACTTTCTCACCAACCTGGAACTCCCTTTTGAGAATTCTCCTATCATGCCATCTTTTTACCTTTTCCTTAAAGAGTAGCATTTTCATAAGCTTCACTTCTCCACTCATCTAAGGTACTCAATTCAAGCAATCTTTTCTCACCAACAAGTTTAAAATCTCTATTCATTTCTTTCACTACCTAATAAGCTTTGTGTTCTAATTCTAGAGGCAAGTGACAAGCTTTCCCATAAACCATTTTGTAAGGAGACATTCCCATAGGATTTTTATAAGCAGTTCTATAAGCCCATAAAGCGTCATTCAACTTTTTAATCCAATTCTTCCTAGATCTATTAATAGTCTTCTGCAAGATAGATTTAATTTCTCTATTAGAAAGTTCTACTTGCCCACTGGTTTGGGGGTGATAGTCTGAAGAAATTCTATGGTTACCATCATATTTAGCAAGAGTCTTCCTAAAACCACCATTAATAAAATGAGAACCTCCATCAGTCATGAGATATCTAGGCACACCAAACCTAGGAAAAATAACATCTTTAAGCATTTTTAAAGAGGTCTTACCATCTGCGCTGTTTGTAGGTATGACTTCTACCCACTTTGTAACATAGTCAACGACAACAAGAATATGAGTATACCCTTTTGAATGAGTAAAAGGACCCATAAATCAAATCCCCAACAATCAAAAGGTTCAATAACAAGAGAATAATTCATAGGCATTTCATTGCGTCTAGAAATGTTACCAACTCTTTGACATTCGTCACATGATAAAACAAACTTCCTTGCATCCTTGAAAAGGGTAAGCCAATAAAATCCAGATTGTAATTTTTTTGTGCAGTTCTATCCCCAGCATGATGTCCTCCATAAGCACTGCCATGATATTTTCTCAATATATCTTGTTGTTCATA
Source organism: Avena sativa (assembly GCA_916181665.1). Classification (NCBI taxonomy): domain Eukaryota; kingdom Viridiplantae; phylum Streptophyta; class Magnoliopsida; order Poales; family Poaceae; genus Avena; species Avena sativa. The sequence continues at coordinate 258,359,080 of OV702284.1, read as the reverse complement.
CTCTGGAACACATCTTCGCATAATACCATCTACTCCTTTATATAAATGTGGGTCATCCCAAAAGTAATGCCTTAGATCATAAAAGAATTTCCTTCTTTGCTGAGCTGTAAAGGTTGGAGGCAAATACTTGGAAACAATAAAGTTAGCGTAATCAGCATACCAAGGACTCTCATGCGGGCTTACCATTATTGCAGCCAACTGTTCATTTGGAAAACTATCATTAACAAGCGTAGGGTCAAAAGAAATGTTTTCCAAACAAGATAAATTATTGATATCTCGTTAACGTATCTATAATTTTTTATGTTCCATGCTTGTTTAGTATCTACTTTGCTTTGCTTTGTCTACACTTTGAGGTGTTTTTATATGTTTTCTGGTACTAACCTATTAACAAGATGCCACAGTGCTAGTTGCCTGTTTTCTTCTGTTTTTGGTTCCAAAAAGGCAGAAAATCAATATTCTCGGAATTGGACGAGACAAAAGACAAAGTCAATATTTTACCGTGGGGAACATGGAGCCAGAGTACGAGGCGGAGGGGAGGCAACAGGGGGCCACACCCCCTGGCGGCACGGGCTAGGGTTAGCCGCGCCTGGGGGTGTGACCACCCTGGCCGCCCCTGCCTCGCCTCTTCGCCTAAAAAGAACCCCCGATGCCAAAACCCTAAGGACCCGATCAATATTCCATGAAACCATCTATAGCCGCCGCCACCATCATCCCTAGATCGGGGGGTATGAAGCTCTTCCCGGCAGCCTGCCGGAGAGGATATCATCCCGGAGGCCTTCTTCTTCATCATGTCAGCCTCCAGTATGAAGCGTGAGTAGTTCCACCTTGGACTACGGGTCCATGTAGTAGCTAGATGGTTGTATCTCCTCCTTTGTGCTATCATTTTTAGATCTTGTGAGCTCCATTCATGATCAAGATCTCATCTATTTGTAATCATGCATGTTGTGTTTGCGGGGATCCGATGGATATTGAGATTACTATGTCAGATTGATTAATGGTTTTGTCTTATTTATTCTATCATGTTTGTGTTGTTTGTGATCTTGCATGCTCTTCGTTGTTAGTAGCTATCTTGGCCAAGTAGATGCTAGTGACTCCAAGAGGGGGTATTTATGCTCGATAGTGGGTTCATGCCTATAGAGGTCCCAACCTTTAATAAGGTAGAGATCCCTGTGTTTACAATGCTAGTCCTTGTATCAATAGCTAGCATCCACAGTTAAAATGTATTATCAAGAAATAAAGGTCATAATACAACTTTATAACCAGGAATAAAATAATTCATTACATCTTACATAGCTCATTTGGCTATCTCATTACAATGCAGCAGAAATAACTATAGCATGGAGTCCTTCATCTTCAAAGTGCCACATGCAATCATGTTCGTTGTAGACTTGTAATCCTAATCAACACACTTCACTAACATCAAACAAACCTGCAACATAATAAGTTACAGCCACAAGGGTCAATACATTTGAATTGTATTGGCAAGTGATACTATGGTAGTACAGTGGTAACTATCATCTATATGCATTTGGCTAAGTGGAGCTTAGGCTTGCTTTGCTCAAAATAGATTTTCCTTATCATTTGAAAACACTAAGTTTTTGTTTGTCAAAATCACCTAAGGCATCTACCAATAGACATTGGTGATCCTTTACCCTTGTTCAACCACAAGTTTTAACTTAGAAATTGGGATGAGGAGATTCTTGATAGCTTCCATGTCTTGATGCTCAAATTGTCCATTTCCGGGGACACGGCTAAGTACTTAGATTTTACACTCTCGAGAGGTGGTGCAATTTCCCCACAAGACTCGACATGCATCGAGACAAGATCTTTTAGAAGCCTTCCCTTAGACCAAAATGGACGCGCTCCAAACCTATCATCCCCTACCACCAACTGTCCATTTGGCTAAGTTATTGCAACCTATATGATCCAGGCAGAGCCCATAATGCCAAGTGGCTGCACTTGAAGCTTCTCAACATTTGACATCTCAAATCTCTTTGTTCCTGGGTGGAATTCCACAACTGTGATACACAAGGTTCACCAGTCCCCTGGCCTTGTGTAACCACTCAACAAAAATCCATCCAAGCAATACCATTCCACCCAGGTGATTCATTCACTTAGTTGGTTTATTAAACAAAACACAAGTCCTTGACTTAGAAATATTCCATAGCATGAATATAATCCACCCTTGTTTTCTACTAGCTAGGCTAAGCATGATAGTAGTAGGAATCTTAACTTAGGGAAAATTCTAATAAGGTTTCATCTACTAGGATTTCCCATGGCATAGTTAACACTTAGAAAATTCCATGCAAGTCCTACTTAGAAATATCACTAATGCATAGTGAAAATAATGGGACAAAAGTATGAAGCACCACTTGCCTTTTTTTGGTACAGAATATAAGTTCACTCCTTGATCTTGTAATAGTCATACTCTTCAAATTTCACTACAATTCAATCAAGGCACAAATTCAATCTACCATTCAAGCAATTCATCACATAGAATAATAAAAACAAAGCAATGCATGCAAGCATGCCAAAGATCATTTTATTTGGAAAAGTGGTTTCTAATAGGTTATAAACATTTTAAAACACCTATTGGTCATTTATAAAAGTGGCAAAACCATTTGATATTAAGTTAGTGAAAATGGCCACTTTAAATCATTTTTGTTTTGTTAGAAATGATTTAAATCAAAGCAATACTTTCTAGTGTTTAACAAATATATTTTTAAACACAAATGTTAGTGTTTTATGGTCAAGTGTTTATTATTAAAACCATTTGCAAAAGGTTTTACTTATAAACCATTTTTAAATCAAAGCCATATTTTATTTTGTTGTAAATGCCTTTAAACAAGGTAATAATTTTATAGGGTTCACCAAATATATTTTTAAATCAAAAAACTTGGTGTTTATGGTTAGAGAGTTTAACTCAAATCATTTTCCAAAGGTTTTACTCAAAAGTCATTTTTAAACCATAATCAATATTTTTATTTAACTAGAAATGCTTTTATTCAAGGATTTAATTCCTAAGTGTCACCAAGCATACTTATAAATCTACAAGTTGGTTTCTATGGTCAGTAGATTCAAAACAATCCATTTACAAAAGATTTTACCCTAAAAACATTTCTAAAATAATTTTTATATTCAAAATATGCCTACACATGTTTCTGCAAAAACAACCAAGTTTATAGAAGCAAATAATTAAACAAAGGGCATGGTTGGATAGGATTCTTTTTCCTGATTCCATTGATATAATATGGATTTGATTTAAAGTTATGAATTTTTCAAATCTAACCATCTAATAGAACATTTTCTGTTTTTAAAATAAAGTCACTGCCACACGTCTTGATTCTACTGGTTGATACCCTTTCGCGTGGATCGCGTGTTGTGGATCGTTAGATCTAACTAGCATCCTACGACACAGATCAAAACATACCGGTTCACTTAAATTATCTATCCTAGCCACGCGATCGTGATCTGACGGCTGGTGTGCGAGTGACCGAAGATGGGCGGCGCAACGATGGTGGCTGGCAGCGGCGCGACTCTGCCAGTGGTGGTATGGCGAGTACATGAAGCGCGGGAGAGGGGGAAGATGCTTACTGAGTTCGCCGCGTCGTGCTGAAGCTCGAGGTGGTCGCCTCTTGTCGAGGGGCTCACGGGGTCGTCCTGAATCGCTCGCCGGAGTTCGTGACAGTGTCGGGCACGCTCTGTTGTCGACGAAGGTGAGGCTTCGAGGCATGCTAAGGCAAGTGGATTGTACCGTTAGGTTCGTACGAGAGTCGCAAACATGTGAGCATCAAAGATAGGGGAAGGGGAGGTCAGGGCTCACCAGTAATGCTCATCGGAGCGGAGGCAGATGGCGGCGAAGTGCTGTCGTCAAGGTTGTCGACGATGTGGAGTGCGCGCGGGCGAGCTTATGCCACGGAAAGGTTCGCCAGGAGATGGGGAACGTTCTCGTGGAGGTCAGGGAGCATGGGGAGGTGTGGGCTAGCCGGAATCGTCGCTGGAGGGCGTCGGAGGCAGCGACAGTGCAAGCGAAAATGGAGACAGCCTGGGGCTCTCTGGTGGCGCTGGTTGGGAGGGAAATGGAGAGGAGAGGGTGCTGGTTAAATGAGAGTAATCGCGGGAAGGAATTGCTGGCATGACTAAGCGAATTGAATCGAGGTTTAAACGGGCAGAAACAGACGGAGTTGAGGGCAAGGTCAGCGCGGGGTGAAGACGATAATGACGGGGCAGTGGGGCCTGGCGTCAGTGAGAGAGAGAGAGGGGAGCGGTGGGGTCAGCAAGTCAGTGCCTCTGCGGGTTGTTTCGTGAGTGACAAAAAACGATTCGAGGGAGAAGAGAGTGGGCTGGTTAGGCCTAGTGGGCTTGTTGGGCTGGGCTGCTTTCTATTTTTTTCTCCTTTTCTATTTCTTTTGTTCTGTTTTGATTTCTTTCAAATAATTCCAAACACCATTTGAATTTAGATTTTTACCAAACTTTCAGTAATTTTCTATTTTGTTCAAACATGTATTTTTAAGGATCATTTTAGAATAATTTCTTTATTCTTTTATGGTTTTATTCTTAATTAAAATAAGCACTTGCCTTTATTCAAATAAGTTTTTATTTATATTTTAAAATTCTTATTTGAATCTTAATTTTTACCAAACCTTTTTCAGTAGGTTTTATTTATTCATTAGTGCAAATAATTCTCTTTGAATTATTTAAAGTATTTTAATATGATTTATTAATCATTTAAATTGGGTAGATTGTATTTATTCAAATAAATTCAAATATGGTTTTAATCCCATATAAATTTTATTCAAATAATTCTTTGATTCCTTTTAAGTTAATTAAATAACTTTTAAATCCACTTTGGTAAATTCCAATTTATTATTTTCCCATGATTCAATTACTCATTTCTATTAGGGATTTTGTCTTTATTCAAATGGAATAGAATTTGGTTAATGCCATATTATTTTATTTGAATATTCCGTATCCTTTTATTTCATTTGGATTTGGATTACCTTTATTCCATTTGCTTATGGATTCTAATTCAAGTTTTAAATTGTCTTTCAAATAATTCCCTTCAAATTTATTATTTAGTTTTAGGCAATTTATCTTTATTTAAATAAAATTGAATATTGTTCAATTCCTTATGATTTTATTTAAATAATCTTTTACTCATTTTTATTATTCAATACTTTCATTTGTTTATGGATTTGGCTTTTAAACATTCCTATTTATTTATATCTTTCTTTATTTTATAAAATCCATATCTTTTTATTTATAGATCCAAAATTGGTGATTCCAATTTGTATATTTTTATTTACTATTTGTTTATTCTTTTAAATATCTTTAGTATTATTTTGCTCACCATTTGGTATGGAGTTCAGATAGGAGCTTTATTAGCTTTGGAAATTATTTACTTTTATCTTAATAAATTCATAAGTTTTTATCCGTGGCTCCAAATTAAGTGAAACCAATTTCTAGTACTTTATAATATTCTTATTTATCATTCTTGATCATTTATAAATATTTTTTGACAAAATTTTATATGGATCAAATCCTTAGTCTTAGAGAGATCTTGGAAATGATTTATTCCATTAGGGGGTTTAGTTTATTTTTTTCCAAGTTTGAATTTCAAGGTACATTCATTTTATGAATGCATTTCACTTGATTTGAATTTTGTTGGATTCCCTTTTTCCAAAGTTTGTTCAAGATGTTTTTTTTAAGTTTCCATTTAGAAACAAAATGTTTCTTTTCACCCTAAATTTCAACAATTATTTATTTTGTTTATTTATTTTTCACATTTCAAAATTTGAAAAAATTTGGGATGTGACAATGCCTCTATTTAATCTAAGGGAAGTGACAGAAATTCTAAGGTTGTAGATGTGCTGGTGCCACTAGGGAGAAAACAACGGTCTCTTATTCAAGGAACAAGTGGATTGTTTACCTTACACACTTTGCTTAAAGCAGTTGTCTGTTGCTTGCAACTTAATACTGGAGGGGGTTCGGATGATAACCCAAAGGTGGATTTCTAGTCATAGATGTAGTTGGATGGAGGTCTATGTATCTTGTTGTATTGCCCAATCGAATCTCATAGGATCATGAATGTCTAGTATTTCATTGTTATGCCTTGCTCAGTTCCTGACAATTGCCCTGATGTAATTTTTTTACCTAGCATGCCATGTTTGTTTATATAAGGAGAACACCTCTAGTGGACTATGGAACCTAGTGCAATCTTTACCATTGATACATCTTCCATTGTTCCTGTTTACTTTCTGCAAACGACTATTACCTTCCACACCATATAGTCAATCCTTTGTTACAGCAAACCGGTGAGATTGACAACCTCACTGTTTATTGGGGCAAAGTCTCGAGTTTGTGTTATGTAGGTCTCCAAGTTGCTTGCAACACCTTTGAGTCGTTTCCTTCCTCCTACTGGTTTGATAACCTCGGTTTCTTACTGAGGGAAAACTTGCTGTTGTGCTCATCATACCTTCCTCTTGGGGTCTCCCAACGAAGCTCAACAATCAACTGAGCCACCATCAATTATCAGCAATAGGATTTTCAGCACCTTTCCTATCTACAATATGCAGATCAAACTCTTGAAAAAGCAACACCCATCTAATAAGCCTAGGCTTAGCATCTTTATTTTTCATAAGGTACTTAATAGCAACATGATCAGTATGGATAGTAACCTTTGAATCAACATTATAGGGCCTAAACTTATCGCAGGCAAAGATTACAGCTAAGAACTCCTTTTCAGTAGTAGCATAATTATTTTGAGCAGCATCTAGAGTCTTGCTAGCATAATGAATAGCATTCAACTTTTTATTAACACGTTGCCCAAGGACAGTACACACAGCAAAATCACTAGCATCACACATAATTTCAAAAGGTAAATTCCAATCACGTGGTTGAACAATAGGAGCAGTAGTCAAAGCTTTCTTCAAAGTTTCAAAAGCTTCCTTACAATCATCATCAAAAACAAAAGGTACATCTTTTTGAAGAATATTAGTAAGGGGATTTGAAAATTTTGGAGAAATCTTCAATAAACTTCCTATAGAAACCAGCATGACCAAGGATACTACGAATACCTTTTATATCCCTAGGGCAAGGCATCTTCTCAATTGCTTCAATTTTGGCTCTGTCTACTTCAATACCTCTTTCAGAAATTTTGTGTCCAAGAACAATCCCTTCATTAACCATGAAGTGGCATTTCTCCCAATTAAGAACAAGGTTAGTTTCTTCACATCTCTGCAAAACTTTATCAAGGTTGTGCAAACAGTTATCAAAAGAAGTTCCATAGACGAAGAAATCGTCCATGAAAACCTCCACAATTTCTTCACAAAAACCATGAAAAATAGCAGACATACATCTCTGAAAGGTAGCAGGAGCATTACATAAACCAAAAGGCATACACCTATAAGCATAAGTTCCATAAGGACAAGTGAAGGTGGTTTTATCTTGGTCTTGTGCTCTCACAGCAATTTGAGAGAACCCAGAATAACCATCAACAAAATAAAAGTGGGTATTTTTAGACAACCTTTCTAGCATTTGATCAATAAAGGGCAGAGGTTAATGATCTTTCTTAGTAACTTTATTAACCTTTCTGAAATTAATGAACATCCTATACCCAACCTGTCAACACCCGGATTTTTGAATCCTAGATGCCTGTTATGCCATACATCGCAATCCCAGGATTACCATTTTTGCGAGACATAACAGAATTGGATACCATAGTACATCATCCATTACAAACGATACATAAGTTCTTACACAGATAGGGATCTCATGATCCAGTTCTTAATACAACATCAAGCAGCGGAATACGTAATAATAACGGTAGCGTAGGCGAAGCTCCATCTTCGGGGTCACAGGCAATGCTGACGATGGGAGATGATCCTAGTTGTCGTAACCTTCCTAGGGTCCATCTTCCAGGTACTCCTCTTCATAGTCTGGCCATGGGAATAGCCAGGGACAAATCCATGAGTACTCTTTAAGTACTCGCAAACTAATACTAATAGGTAAAGGGGTTTTTTGGATAATAGGACACTAGGCTCTAGGGTTGTTTTGCAAAAGCCAGATTTATCTCTACTAAGTTCTAAAGCTAGTGACAATTTTATAACTCCTAACTGGGAACTTGTATTTCATATCACAACTCTGTTGTGGTCAAGTCAAAGTCTTAGTTCATTTCACAGGTCATTTTGAAAAGTCTGACGGGGGAACAGTATGGCCACTCCAACTGTCCATAACCGCTGACGCGGCTATTCGAATAGTTTGACACTCTGCAGAGATTGTACACTTTCACCACAACATTCGATACATCCGTCAGGAAAAAATCATGAATTCACCATACTCAGTATGCGGATAATCAATCCTAACATTTCGATTACACGCCCTAGTATAAGCACCTCTCCTGTGAGTTTGGCCTCCCAACCATGACCAACTGTCATCTTGGGTACTGCACAGGTGGACAATCTTCACAAGGTAGCCTCAGCTCAGACCTTGGCCGTGAGGGAACTAATACTAAGGAATATAAGTTTCCAGTCAAGCCCTACCCAATATTCGGGTATTGTGGTTGTACGATAAAATTGGAATGGTATCGCATCCAGACAACCATCAGTTTTATAAAGGTTAAGGCTCATTCCTCAACATTTTTATCACCAAAACTCTCAAGTGTTTGGAAACACATGTCCAAAACATTTCAATAGAATGATCCATCATTCCAAGGTTTTCATAACCATTTTTCCACCAAGTATTCCCATCTAAAAGTTGATCAAGTTTTATGCTTAGCACTAGCATCTACAGGTGGGGGTAGTACTAATGAGGGGTGGTAACTAGTGGAGTTTCAACTAAGTACAACCTCATGTCTCAGGCTGATGTCAAGGTTTCTAACTTAGGCCAAATTTTATGCTCTTTATGCAACCTTCAGCATCTTTCCAATATCTACCAGTCACTTAAGTAAACTCTAAGTAAGCTTTGATAAAGAAATAGAGTAAGGAGCTTGCACATAAAACTAGGATTGGTTTATCAAGTGGGTATGATCACATATGCTTAAGGCATATAGTATTCATAGAACAAGTATGGGTTTGTTGCATCAGTGGGGTATCTTGCAAGGGTTAGCTTGCATAGGTCAACTTGATTCGTAAGGCTTGCATAGGTATAGTATCAGCTTGCATCAATATCAGTATAAGCTTGCTAAAGTAGAGTGTCTTGCAAGTTTTAGCTTGCCTTGTGCAGAGCAGTGGTTGAAGTTCTCCTCGGCTTCTTCTTCGTAGTATCCTCCTTCCTCCTCGTATCCTTGGTCGGTACTAGCGTCTATGAGTAAATACGAGGTACACAATCACCAAACAATACTTAACTACTTGCAATCATCACACACAAGGGTCCTATGGATGATCTAGCATCATCCCTAACATTACAAGGTTAGGGCTTGATTTAAATCCTTTTATTTTTAGAAAAGTAATTTCTACTCATTGAAAAACTACTTAAGATTTTATATTCTCCAAACCCAACATGGGATCATGTTGACACATGTCATCACCACATATTGTAGTCCATGGGAATGTGATTTAAAGTGGTGTCACAATTTAATATGGTTTTACCCTTTTACTTTAATTAATTAAAGTGGCTAGAAATGCTTATGTAGCATTCTTTTATTATTTGAACATTATTTCTGCAAGTAAACCTATATATTTGAATCAACTCAAAAGCTATTATGGTTTAAATTTGAAAAATGTTTGAATGCAGAAAAGCTTCTGCCTTGTTATTTTTACCATGGGTGATCTATAGATCCAAATGACTTGAATCCAACGGGCTTGGATTCAGCATTCACGGACCTTTCCAAAAAATTGGTTTCATTCAATTTGGTGCACTGAATCGATCTGGGTTGATTTTTGAAGTTGGGTACAGAAGTGTGTTTAAATTGAAATAGAAAAAGGTTTAATTTGAATAACTGGGCTGCGCGGGAAAAGTTACTGGGCCGGCCTGCTAAGCGCAGTGCTCCCGCGGGCTGCTTAAGTGGGTGTCCCCACTCGTCAGTGACACGGGGCTGGGCGAAGCGGTATGGGGCGACGTGGATCGTTCGATCTAGTTCTAATCTAACGGTTGGGAGTCATCGTCGACGCGAGACAACGCCGGCGAGAACGAAACCTAGCACGGACAGTGAGGGTTGCTGGGGGCTCACCGGGGTGATGGCGAGGGTCGGCGAGGCGGGCGAACGACGAAGTCGATGACGGCGAACTCAGGGGTGGTCGCGGCAGCTCCTGGGGTGGATGAAATCGATGGCGCCGTTCTTCTCCGGCAGCGGCAGGCTCCAGTGAAATTCCGGCGAGGTGGTGCTCGCCTTTCTCTAAGAATGGTGTGGCACGATCAGTGAGGAGAGGGGAGTGAGATGGTGTGAAGAAATCGTGCGGGGGTGGCCTCTATTTATAGTCGAGCGAGGGGACCGTCCGGGCGCACGGTGAGCTCGTCGGGGGCGAGGTTACAAGCGGCTAATGGCATGGGCAAGGGTAGGGGACGGTGCGGTGTCTCCTGGCGATGATCAACGACATGGTCTCGAGGCATGGGGTGGTGTGGTTTGGTCTGGAACGGGGGATGCTCTGAGCGGCAGAGGCGGTGTCTTCGAAGACGGGCGGTGGCTGTGCGGCACAGGGTGGCAAACGGGGATGTCTGGCGGTCTCCTGGGTCGGTGGGGATTGTGTATGCACGCGGCGAGGGAGGCGCGCGGTCTGTGGACAGGTAGTGGCGGTGGACGGTGGGCTGCCTCCCAGACAAGGTTGGCAAGGCTAGTTCTTCCTCTAGCCTGTTGTCCACAATGGGGTGACAAGGGGGTGCTCGGCTGTTCACCATTGATGGCAATGGAAATCTCACAGGGATGCTAGTCATTAGTTAAACTACCTAGATGATCTACTGAGCTGTGTGTGAGCTAACTAGGGAACAAGTTAGGCCAATTTTACTGCACACTATAGTGTTTGATGTTTTTTTGATTTGTGTCTGCAACTTGTTTGATGAAATGGCCGCATGAACTCAAGTTTTGAATTTTGAAAAGATTTTTGGTGGGTTTGCTAGATTGGTGCTGGTGAGTCTGCAGATGCTTGGGTTTTGAAAGTTGAGCTTGTTTGAGTGGTTTTTGAAAAGGTGGGATCTTCCCGTATGATAAAGATTCAACATTTAAACTATGCATTTGAAAGTTTCTGGATGATCACAAAGTGGGCCTTGATACCTTGTTATGAGTACATTTAAGGGGTGCAAAGATCCAGAAAAGTTTCTGTTAGGTTCTGAAAGTTTGAGACAGCCAAAGTAGGCATGGGAGTTAAATTGGCCAAAATGACCATTCATTTCATATATGTGTTTTGATTTACTTGTCTTTAGGAAAGGTGTGGGAAATGTTTTAGATGATGTTTATTTCACCTAAGAAACATTTTACAAGCAATGAAACAAACAAACAAGGTGGTTTTAAAGGATTTCAAAATCCATGCATACACATATGCATGCATTCATGATTTCATTTAGAAAAGTTTTTGTTAACCCTAATTTTGATGATTAGAATTTGATGATCCAAGCTTAGTATTTTTGGGATGTTACAAACCTTCCCCCCTTAAACAAAATCTCGTCCCGAGATTTGAAAAAGGACAAAAAGATTACCTAGGATTTGAAGAGATCGGGAAACTCCGTCCTGATGTGATCTTCGCGCTCCCAGGTAGCTTCCTCTTCTGTGTGGTTGCTCCACTGAATCTTGAGAAACTTGATGCTTCGGGTTCGGGTAATTCGAAAAGCTTCTTCCAAAATGCGGATGGGTACTTCGGGATAGGTCAGGTCATCGTTGATCTCTATGGTCCGGTGATCGATATTCTTGAACACTTCGGTCTTCTCGGGGACTTTGAGACATTTGCGAAGTAACGAGATATGGAACACATTGTGAACAGCTGACATCTCTTCAGGTAGTTCCAATTGATACGATACTTCTCCTCGACGGTTCAGAATTTTGAAAGGTCTGATATATCTGGGGGCTAACTTTCCTTTGAGTTGGAAACGCTGCATTCCCTTCAATGGCGACACTTTCAGATAAACAAAATCTCCTATATTGAAGGCGAGGTCTCGACGTCTCTTGTCGGCATAACTCTTCTGTCGGGATTGGGCAGTCTTGAGGTGCTCACGAATCTTGTGAACCTTCTCTTCTGCTTCTCGGAGGATGTCGGGTCCGAAAATCTGACTCTCTCCTACTTCCGACCAGTTCAAAGGGGTGCGACACTTTCTTCCGTACATGAATTCAAATGGGGCCATTTGCAAACTGGCTTGGTAACTATTGTTGTAGGAAAATTCTGCAAACGGCAGACATTCTTCCCACTTGGATCCATATTCTAGCACACATGCTCTAAGCATATCTTCGAGTATTTGATTTACTCGCTCCGTTTGTCCATCGGTCTGAGGGTGATACGCGGTACTGAAATCTAGGCGGGTTCCTAAACCTTCTTGGACTTTCTTCCAGAATCTCGAGGTAAACTGAGTTTCTCGATCCGATACTATGTTCTTGGGGACTCCGTGCAAACTGACGATTCTAGCGATGTACAACTCTGCTAGCTTCGAACTCTGATAGGTGGTTTTGACGGGCAAGAAATGGGCGACTTTGGACAATCTGTATGACCCAAATAGAGTCATTTCCCCTACTATAAGTAGGTAGTCCAGTGATAAAGTCCATTCCTACATAATCCCATTTCCATTCCGGAATTTGCAAAGGTTGCAACAATCCAGCGGGTCTTTGATGTCCTGCCTTGACTCGCTGACATATATCACACTTGGCGATATAGCTTCCGATTTCTCTCTTCATCTTATGCCACCAAAATTGCTCTTTCAAATCTTGATACATCTTAGTTCCTCCTGGATGGATAGAATAAAGAGTATCATGAGCCTCCTTCAAGATAACTTCTTTCAACTCTGAATCTGCTGGTACACAAAGGCGTCCTTTGTACCACAGAACTCCTTCTTCGTCCTCGGTGAATCCGGTTACTTTGCCTGTACCGATACGACGCTTGATTCCGTCGATACTGGCATTTCCCTTCCGCGCCTCTTTAATCTGACTGATCAAAGTGAGCTGAAGTTCTATGCTAGCCAAAAATCCTTCACTTACTAATTCCATTCGAAAATCTTCCATCTCCTTGTGCAAACTTGGTTGCTCCTTCAAAATCATGGAGTTCAAGCGGCACGGCAATCTGCTAAGGGCATCGGCTACCACGTTGGCTTTACCAGGGTGATAATGAATGTCCAGGTTGTAATCCTTGGTTAGCTCAATCCATCTTCTCTGCCTCATATTCAACTCCTTCGGAGTGAATATATAATTTAGGCTCTTGTGATCCGAATAAATCTCACAACGGTTTCCCATTAGGTAATGTCTCCATGTCTTCAGGGCTAGAACTACTGCTGCGAGTTCGAGGTCATGGGTTGGATAGTTTTGCTCATGTTGCTTCAATTGTCGAGATAGATAAGATATAACTTTGCCTTCTTGCATTAGCACACATCCGAGACCAATCTTGGATGCGTCACAATACACATCGAAGGGCTTTGTGATATCCGGCATGATTAAGATTGGGGCTGATATCAATCTCCTCTTGAGTTCTTGAAAACTCGCTTCACACTTGTCTGTCCATTCAAACTTCTTGTCCTTCTTCAGCAATTGGGTCATGGGTCGGGCGATACTCGAGAATCCTTCTACGAATTTGCGGTAATATCCCGCCAATCCGAGAAAAGCACGAACTTGGGTTTGAGTGGTTGGGGCTTGCCAATCTTCTACATCTTTCACTTTGGCAGGGTCAACGGCAATTCCTCCGGCTGATACAATGTGACCGAGGAATCCTACCTCCTGTAACCAGAATTCACATTTGCTAAACTTTGCATACAGCTGATGCTCTCTAAGGGTTCCAAGAATGGTCCTTAGGTGTAGCTCATGTTCTTCTTCTGATTTGGAATAAATCAGAATGTCATCGATGAAAACAACGACAAACTTATCCAGGAAGTCCATAAAAATCTTATTCATGAGGTTCATGAAATAAGCGGGGGCATTGGTTAATCCAAAAGACATGACTGTATACTCGTACAATCCATATCTGGTGGTAAAGGCAGTCTTTGGAATATCCTCTGCACGAATTTTGAGTTGATGATAACCAGTTCTAAGATCAATCTTAGAAAACACCTGGGCACCAGTCAACTAATCAAACAAATCTTCTATCTTGGGCAAGGGGTACTTGTTCTTGATGGTGACATCATTTAACTTCCTATAATCCATACACAAACGGTTACCTCCATCTTTCTTGTCCACAAATAAGACAGGCGATCTCCATGGTGACGCACTTGGTTGAATCAATCCAATTTCTAGCATGGAATTCAGTTGCTTCTTCAGTTCTGCTAGTTCCGACGGGTTCATACTATAGGGTCTCTGGGCTATGGGTCCTGTTCCGGGGATTAGTTCGATGATAAACTCGATATCCCGATCTGGGGGCATACCGGGCAAAACATCTGGAAATACATCGGGGTATTCACAGACTATCCGGACTTGGTCAATGGTAGGTTGGGCTAGACTCTTGTTACACTTGAATTGGAGAGGTAAGGTTTCAGATATATATGCTCGACTGATATGCCGGCGGTACTGGTCATGGTGATGGCTTTCTTAGCACATTCAATCAATACCTTATGTTTGGACATCCAATCCATTCCTAGTACTACTTCCAAACCTTTAGTTCCGAGTACTATTAGATTAGCATAAAAAATCTATGCCATGGATTCGGATAGGGACGGCTTTGCAAATTTGCCTAGCCTTGGTGGTTGATCCGGGAATTATAACATGCTTCAGTTTGGTTGGTTGAATTTTACTAGTGCAGGCAAATTCTTCGGTGACAAATGAATGCGAGGCACCAGAGTCAAACAACACTCTTGCAAGTACTGAATTGACAGAAACATACCCAGCACGATGTCTGGCGCTTCCTGAGCTTCTTCAGCATGCATGAGAAAAAGACGGCCATTGCGGTTGAGTGAATTCCCTGGGGCAAATCTTCTCCCTGGCTGGACACGATGCTGCTGCTGAGATGGGGCATTGGTATTGGGGGCTGTAGCGTTCTTCTTGTTGGGGCACTCGTTGGAATAGTGGCCTTTATTTCCACAGTCATAACAGGTCACTTGTGACTTGTCCTTGGCTGCGACAGGCACAGCATTGCTTCCAGTCCTCGGGGCAGTGTTGGTGTTGGCGGTAGCATTGTTGGTGTTGAACTTGGGTGGGGCACGGGTGAAATTGCTAGAGTTGCCGGGGTTGTTGTGATTTCCTCCGGGTCTAGGGTTTCCATGGTTGGGGTAGGTCGGACGGGTCATAGGGGGTCTGTTGGTTCTTGGGGCAAATCCTGGAGATGGGTTGGGGCGATACTTTGGGGTCTGATGGGTTCCTGGTTGATGCATCATGCGACGCTTGCGGTTCTCATTGGCTTGGTTGATCTTTCCTTCCATCTGGATAGCAGAGTCGACAAGGGCTTCAATATCAACAAAGGGGATATTGACTAACACCGTCTGCATCTCGTCATGCAGACCATTCAGGAATCTTTCGTTCTTCTTGGCTCCAGTGTCTATCTCGTCCAGAGCATACCTAGCTAATGACAAAAATTTGTCACGATATTCCACTACAGTCAATCTTCCTTGCTTCAGCTCTCTGAACTCGTCTCTCATTCTCTTGATCAAACCTGGTGGCACATGGGTTCTACTAAACTTGACCTTGAATTCCTCCCAGGTCATCATCTGGCCTCCGGTCATTGCACGAACACTGTTCCACCATGCCCTGGCATCTCCGGCTAGATAATGGGTGGCGAACAGGACTTTCTTGTTGGCTTCCACTCCGGCGACTTCTAGGTTGTTTTCCATGGTTTGCAGCCAATCATCGGCATCTAGGGGTTCTTCTAACTTGGTGAAAACGGGTGGGTTAGTATTCTGGAAATTCTTGAGCTTAGATCCATGGTTGTCCTGATTTCCGTGGCCTTGGTTGTTGTGGGCTAGCTGGGCTATCTGTTGCAGAGTGGCTAGGTTGGCTTGACGTTCCGCTCTTTCAGCTTCGCGGTCAGAAGTCAACATTTGCAGGATCTGCAAGATCGGGTCCGGGGCTGAACCACTTCCTCCACGTGGCATCTGAAGATTGATATAGATCATGAGAAAAGAGGGAAATTTCTAAGGTTTTGGGTCTTTGAAAAGTTTTAAATGTTTGACTCAGATTTTTCTAGCAACTTGCTTTTTTTTGTTTTCATTCATTCATTCACTCGATACAACGCACACCACAGCAAGGAAAAACAGATGGTTTTAAGAACCATTCTGGAATCTACGATACAGTGGTACCGACTACTACTCACTACGCTAGTGCTCAGTGCTACTACTCCTCGGAGTCTGTGGCTTCATCTTCTTCATCATCATCGATGAAGGCGAAATCATCCTCATCGGTGAAGAAGTCCATGGCCTGATCCTCCAGAAAATCATCGTCATCTCTGAGATAGGAGTAAGGGTCTCCACGAAGATCCTCTCCGGCATTCTCCCTTTCCTCCAACTGCATGTCTCTCTCGTGGATGGTCTCCTCCAGAGATGAGATGCGGTGGCGAAGACGGGCAATAATGCGCTCCTTTTTGTCGAGCTGACGGCGGCGAGACTTGCGATCCTTCGCTAGCATGGCTATGGTCTGATCCTTCGTCTTGATGATGGCAGACTTGTGGTTGCAATAGTCACAGCAGTTGTCCAACTCCTGCTGACGATCATACATCATGAAGCTAAGGTGGTCCAATTGAGTCTTTAGCTCGGGGTGGTATGGGGCTTCCAGTGGTTGTCCATTTGCATCACGCCTTGGGCAAAACTCAAAGAGAGTACCCTTGATCTGATTGATGCTCTGCCCACACAGACGGGAAAGAGCTTCCTGCATTGCTCTAGCAAGTCCATCGAGCCAGTTGTTTTCCCTCAAGGTAAACTGAATTCCCTCCGCAGTGGGAGGTTCAATCCTTCCTCGGAGACTTGCAACAATTAGCCACTGCAGATCTTCTCCTCCTTGATCATTGAGCTGAGCTCCAAAGAACTCGGGGTGCGGACGCTCCAGAATTTCCGAAAGCTGATCCAGATCCCTGTCAAACATAAGGTCTCCCCCATTCCCAAGTTGGTAAAACTTGCTGTACTTCACTTCCATCTATAAAAATAGAGGATGAATAGATTAGCAGAGTGATCAAGTGTGTCAAAATTTTATGTATTTTGCAAGAGTTTTTGAGGAACATGAATTTTTATGAAAGAATCAAAGAGATAAGAATAAGAATAAGTTTTTGTAAATATTTGTTTTCTTTGGTTTTGAAACTAAGTTTTTTGATTCAAACGTCCAGTATAACTAGGGTCTCCTATGGTCAGGATGGCTCTGATACCAACTTGTGAACACCCGGATTTTTCAATCCTAGATGCCTATTATGCCATACATCGCAATCCCAGGATTACCATTTTTGCGAGACATAACAGAATTGGATACCATAGTACATCATCCATTACAAACGATACATAAGTTCTTACACAGATAGGGATCTCATGATCCAGTTCTTAATACAACATCAAGCAGCGGAATACGTAATAATAACGGTAGCGTAGGCGAAGCTCCATCTTCGGGGTCACAGGCAATGCTGACGATGGGAGATGATCCTAGTTGTCGTAACCTTCCTGGGGTCCATCTTCCAGGTACTCCTCTTCATAGTCTGGCCATGGGAATAGCCAGGGACAAAGCCATGAGTACTCTTTAAGTACTCGCAAACTAATACTAATAGGTAAAGGGGGTTTTTGGATAATAGGACACTAGGCTCTAGGGTTGTTTTGCAGAAGCCAGATTTATCTCTACTAAGTTCTAAAGCTAGTGACAATTTTATAACTCCTAACTGGGAACTTGTATTTCATATCACAACTCTGTTGTGGTCAAGTCAAAGTCTTAGTTCATTTCACAGGTCATTTTGAAAAGTCTGACGGGGGAACAGTATGGCCACTCCAACTGTCCATAACCGTGGACGCGGCTATTCGAATAGTTTGACACTCTGCAGAGATTGTACACTTTCACCACAACATTCAATACATCCGTCAGGAACAAATCCTGAATTCACCATACTCAGTATGCGGATAATCAATCCTAACCTTTCGATTACATGCCCTAGTATAAGCACCTCTCCCGTGAGTTTGGCCTCCCAACCATGACCAACTGTCATCTTGGGTACTGCACAGGTGGACAATCTTCACAAGGTAGCCTCACCTCAGACCTTGGCCGTGAGGGAACTAATACTAAGGAATATAAGTTTCCAGACAAGCCCTACCCAATATTCGGGTATTGTGGTTGTACGATGAAATTGGAATGGTATCGCATCCAGACAACCATCAGTTTTATAAAGGCTAAGGTTCATGCCTCAACATTTTTATCACCAAAATTCTCAAGTGTTTGGAAACACATGTCCAAAACATTTCAATAGAATGATCCATCATTCCAAGGTTTTCATAACCATTTTTCCACCAAGTATTCCCATCTAAAAGTTGATCAAGTTTTATGCTTAGCACTAGCATCTACAGGTGGGGGTAGTACTAATGAGGGGTGGTAACTAGTGGAGTTTCAACTAAGTACAACCTCATGTCTCAGGCTGATGTCAAGGTTTCTAACTTAGGCCAAATTTTATGCTCTTTATGCAACCTTCAGCATCTTTCCAATATCTACCAGTCACTTAAGTAAACTCTAAGTAAGCTTTGATAAAGAAATAGAGTAAGGAGCTTGCACATAAAACTAGGATTGGTTTATCAAGTGGGTATGATCACATATGCTTAAGGCATATAGTAGTCATAGAACAAGTATGGGTTTGTTGCATCAGTGGGGTAACTTGCAAGGGTTAGCTTGCATAGGTCAACTTGATTCGTAAGGCTTGCATAGGTATAGTATCAGCTTGCATCAATATCAGTATAAGCTTGCTAAAGTAGAGTGTCTTGCAAGTTTTAGCTTGCCTTGTGCAGAGCAGTGGTTGAAGTTCTCCTCGGCTTCTTCTTCGTAGTATCCTCCTTCCTCATCGTATCCTTGGTCGGTACTAGCGTCTATGAGTAAATACGAGGTACACAATCACCAAACAATACTTAACTACTTGCAATCATCACACACAAGGGTCCTATGGATGATCTAGCATCATCCCTAACATTACAAGGTTAGGGCTTGATTTAAATCCTTTTATTTTTAGAAAAGTAATTTCTACTCATTGAAAAACTACTTAAGATTTTATATTCTCCAAACCCAACATGGGATCATGTTGACACATGTCATCACCACATATTGTAGTCCATGGGAATGTGATTTAAAGTGGTGTCACAATTTAATAAGGTTTTACCCTTTTATTTTAATTAATTAAAGTGGCTAGAAATGCTTATGTAGCATTCTTTTATTACTTGAAAATTATTTCTGCAAGTAAACCTATATATTTTCATATATTCTGAAAGGTATGGTTAAATGTGATTTTTGAGAGTAGGAATCAACTCAAAAGCTATTATGGTTTAAATTTGAAAAATGTTTGAATGCAGAAAAGCTTCTTCCTTGTTATTTTTACCATGGGTGATTTATAGATCCAAATGACTTGAATCCAACGGGCTTGGATTCAGCATTCACAGACCTTTCCAACAAAATTGGTTTCATTCAATTTGGTGCACTGAATCAATCTGGGTTGATTTTTGAAGTTGGGTACAGAAGTGTGTTTGAATTGAAATCGAAAAAGGTTTAATTTGAATAACTGGGCTGCGCGGGAAAAGTTACTGGGTCGGCCTGCTAAGCGCAGTGCTCCCGCGGGCTGTTTAAGTGGGTGTCCCCACTCGTCAGTGACACGGGGCTGGGCGAAGCGGTATGGGGCGACGTGGATCGTTCGATCTAGTTCTAATCTAACGGCTGGGAGTCATCATCGACGCGAGACAACGCCGGCGAGAACGAAACCTAGCGCGGCCAGTGAGGGTTGCTGGGGGCTCACCGGGGTGCTGGCGAGGGTCGGCGAGGCGGGCGAACGACAAAGTCAACGACGGCAAACTCAGGGGTGGTCGCGGCAGCTCCTGGGGTGGACGAAATCGATGGCGCCCTTCTTCTCCGGCAGCGGCAGGCTCTAGTGAAATTCCGGTGAGGTGGTGCTCGCCTTGCTCTGAGAATGGTGTGGCATGATCAGTGAGGAGAGGGGAGTGAGATGGTGTGAAGAAATCGTGCGTGGGTGGCCTCTATTTATAGTCGAGCGAGGGGACCGTCGGGGCGCACGGTGAGCTCGTCGGGGGCGAGGTTACAGGCGGCTAATGGCATGGGCAAGGGTAGGGGACGGTGCGGTGTCTCCTGGCGATGCTCAACGACATGGTCTCGAGGCATGGGGCGGTGTGGTTTGGTCTGGAACGGGCGGTGCTCTGCGCGGCAGAGGCGGCGTCTTCGATGGCGGGCGGTGGCTGTGCGGCACGGGGCGGAAAACGGGGATGTCTGGCGGTCTCATGGGTCGGTGGGGATTGTGTATGCAAGCGGCGAGGGCGGCGCGCGGTCTGTGGGCTTCGGTCGAGGGTCGTGCTCTGGCGCATGCTCGTCATGGTCTCTGGCGGTCTGGGCGCGGCTTGTGCGCGTGGTCCAGGGCTTGGCAACGCTCGCAGCTGGGACATGTAGTGGCGATGGACGGTGGGCTGCCTCCCAGACAAGGTTGGCAAGGCTAGTTCTTCCTCTAGCCTGCTGTCCACAATGGGGTGACAAGGGGGTGCTCGGCTGTTCACCATTGATGGCAATGGCAAGCTCACAGGGGTGCTAGTCATTAGTTAAACTTCCTAGATGATCTACTGAGCTGTGTGTGAGCTAACTAGGGAACAAGTTAGTCCAATTTTACTGCACACTATAGTGTTTGATGTTTTTTTGATTTGTGTCTGCAACTTGTTTGATGAAATGGCCGCATGAACTCAAGTTTTGAATTTTGAAAAGATTTTTGGTGGGTTTGCTAGATTGGTGCTGGTGAGTCTGCAGATGCTTGGGTTTTGAAAGTTGAGCTTGTTTGAGTGGTTTTTGAAAAGGTGGGATCTTCCCGTATGATAAAGATTCAACATTTAAACTATGCATTTGAAAGTTTCTGGATGATCACAAAGTGGGCCTTGATACCTTGTTATGAGTACATTTAAGGGGTGCAAAGATCCAGAAAAGTTTCTGTTAGGTTCTGAAAGTTTGAGACAGCCAAAGTAGGCATGGGAGTTAAATTGGCCAAAATGACCATTCATTTCATATATGTGTTTTGATTTACTTGTCTTTAGGAAAGGTGTGGGAAATGTTTTAGATGATGTTTATTTCACCTAAGAAACATTTTACAAGCAATGAAACAAACAAACAAGGTGGTTTTAAAGGATTTCAAAATCCATGCATACACATATGCATGCATTCATGATTTCATTTAGAAAAGTTTTTGTTAACCCTAATTTTGATGATTAGAATTTGATGATCCAAGCTTAGTATTTTTGGGATGTTACACAACCACTACTCTTTGGGGTATAAGCTCATTATTTTCATTAGGCACAACAGTGATTCCCCCTTTCTTTGGGACACAATGAATAGGGCTAACCCATTGACTATTAGCAATAGGGTAAATAATACCAGCATCAAGGAGTTTTAATACCTCATTTCTTACAACATCCTTCATCTCAGGATTTAAACAACGTTGGTGTTCAACAAATGGTTTTGCACCAGGTTCTATATTGATAGCATGCTGACATATAGTAGGAGAAATCCCTTTTAAATCATCAAGAATATACCCCGTAGCTCCTTGGTGTTTCTTCAATATTTCCTCTTCCTTCCCTGAAAGTTTAGAACTAATAATAACAGGATATATTTTCTTATCATCTAGATAAGCATATTTAAGATCATCAGGTAGAGGTTTTAATTCGAAAACAGGATCCCCTTTAGGTGGTACTGTGGTACCCAAATCTTCCACAGGTAGATTATGATTAAGTAACTCAGGTTGATAAAGGAAAATCCCATTAATCTCATTTCTTTCCTTCATGAAGACTTCGCTTTCACGATCTTCCATAAACTGTTGTAAGGCATTGTTAGGAGCAATAGAAATAGCAGAAAGTTGTTCAACCCTGAAATCCTCATTAGGAAGTTCATTTTCATAAGGAGTTTTAGCAAATTTGGAAAAATTAAACTCATAAGACTCTCCAAACTTATTTAAAATGTTTTCCTTCCTACAATCTATGATAGCCCCACAAGTATTGAAGAAGGGTCTACCAAACATAATAGGACAGATTTTACTAGTTTCAGAACCAAGTACTAGAAAATCGGCAGGATATTTAATCTCACCACAAAGAACCTCCACATCTCTTACAATACCAATAGGGCAAACTGTCTCTCTATTAGAGGTGAATAACCACATCAATGTCCTCAAGTTCATAAGGACCAATTTCATGCAAAATTACCCTGTAAAGCTCATAAGGAATAGCACTAGAACTAGCACCAATATCACATAAACCATAGTATCAATGATCACCAATTCTAACAGAAAGCATAGGGACACTAGCTTTTCTAGGATGAGAGACAATATTAGAAGCGTCTTCACAGAAGACAATGTGCTCATCCTCTATATTTTTAGTGACTTTCACAATAGCTACCACAGGTTCAATGTTTATTTTCTCATCGGGTTCCACAGTTTTCTTTATACTTTTCCTGACCACATTAGCTATAAGAGTGTTCCTTTACCTTAGCAGGAAAAGGGATTTTCTCAACATAAGGTTCATGCAAGATATGATCGACAGTACAAACTTCAATGCTAGCAGGAACATGGGTAACAATATCTTTGTAAGAAGCATGGTACTTGTCCCACTCCTTTTTGGGAATTTCAATATAATAGGCAAAATCCTTAAAACATTTTGCAAGAACTTGAGAATCAAGACCATACTCAGTACTAATATCACGGAAGTCATCAGTTCCCATAAAAGATTTAATGCATTCATAATCATACTTTATACCTGACTTTCTTCCTTTGTCATTCTCCCATGTTTCAGTGTTCTCTTGAATACGGTATAGGAGATCCCATTTAGCTTCTTCCGTCATACGTGTGAATGATCCAGCACAAGAAGCACCTAGTAAATCTTTATCATGAAGAGAAAGCCTTGCATAAAAGTTATTGATGATAATATTGTTAAAGAGTTCATGAATAGGATATTTAAGCATTAGTAACTTCAATCTCCCCCAAGCTTGAGTTGTACTCTCTCCATCACGAGGCCAAAAGTTATATATCAGATTCCTATCCTTATGAATCTCACTAGGAGGATAGAATTTAGAATAAAAGAGAGGTACTATTTCCTCCCATTCCATGGATTGTCCATTCTTCAGCAGCTTATACCATTCTTCAGCTCTTCCTTTCAATGATATAGAGAGTAACGTCTTCACCTGTTCAATTGTGATACCTG
Organism: Avena sativa; assembly: GCA_916181665.1. Taxonomy (NCBI): domain Eukaryota; kingdom Viridiplantae; phylum Streptophyta; class Magnoliopsida; order Poales; family Poaceae; genus Avena; species Avena sativa. The sequence goes on along the minus strand of OV702284.1, from coordinate 258,335,641 downwards.
CACACTTAAACAACCCGCATAATTCATGGATAAAGAGCAAGTGATCACCAGGATGGATAGTTCTATCCCCTAAATAATAATTATCCATAACACGATCAACAATACTTGTAGGTATCTTAAAAGGATCTATCTCAACATGTGGTGGTTCATCTACTACCCTAACAGTGTAGTAGTTTTCCCAACAGAAAACCAAGTGGGTTATCCATATTGGAAACAAAGTAACAAATAGAAATAAAAAGCAATACTCACAACAGAAGTTTCCTTTACCAGTTCCACTCTTCAATAGCGCTTCACTCCCCGGCAACGGCGCCAAAAAATAGTCTTGATGACCCACAAGTATAGGGGGTGTATCATAGTACTTTCGATAAATAGGAGTGTCGATCCCAACGAGGAGCAGAATGTGTTGGCTAGTAGTATGGAGCAGGAAATCTCTGTAAATACTTAGCAAACGGATTTTTAGGGGTTTTCTGATAAAGAAAGAAATAAAGTGCAAGTAAATAAAACAGCAAATAATTGCAGCAAGTGGCCCAATCATTTCTTAGCAAAGGACAAGCCGGTGGAAATACTTATGAGGACCAAACGTTCTCGAGGACACATGGGAATACTGTCAAGTGCTTTTGCTTCATATAGCTGAGTAGTCTTTTTTGGTTTTATAAGTGTTGTGTGGGTGAACCTGTGCTAATGTACCGACCTTACTTGGACTAATACATACTTGTGATTAAACCCCTTGCAAGCATCCACAACTACAAGAAAGCAATTAATATATAAACCTAACCACAACCTTAAACTCTGAGACCCTACACTCCCTTGTGCAATGGTTTTCTAACGGGTGTTCAGGTTCCTGTCACTCCGGCAACCCCACAATTAGTAGCCAAATACACAATGCATTCCCCTAGGCCCATAAATGGTGAAGTATCATGTAGTCGACGTTCACATGACACCACTAGAAGAATAGCACCACAACTTAAATACTAAACCATTGAATAATACCTCAACACAAATCCACTACTAACAACATGACTTCTCCCATGTCCTAAAGAACTAAACGAACTAATCACGAGACATCATATGGATCAATATCAAAGATGATATGATGATGAATAACAATCTGAATATAAACAATAATCTAATGGTTCCACTCACAAGCATCAACTACAATAGTAATCAACACCAGGAAAGTTTCCCCTAAGAACTATGCAAGATTCAACACAATTGTTACAGCGGGATGGAGTGGTGATGATGGTGCTGGTGGAGATGATTGTGTGGATGATGATGATGATGATCCCGATGAAGTCTAGTTTGATGATGGTGTTGATGGCGACGATCTCCCTCTCCGGGAAGGAATTTCTACGGCAGAAATCTGTTTGCCGGAGAGCTCTTTATCTCTCGGTGTTTTCCGCCCCGCAGAGGCGGAGAAATCTTTATGTGGTTGCTCCCCCCATGTATTAGGGTTTCGAGGAGAAGATATAGGCGAGAGGGTGGAGCCAGAGGTGGGCCAGGTGGGCCACACCCCCTGTAGGCGCGGCCTAGGGTGGCCCGCACCTGGGGGTGTGTGGGCCCCCTGTGGCCCAGCTCCGCCTCGCCTTCTGGCATTCTCCATTTCTGAAAAAATAGGATTTTTCATAGTTTTTCTGGTAATTATCGGATCTTCACGAAATTGCATCAAAACACCGTTTTTTTCATCAGAATCCTGACTCCGGCAGTTCATCCTCCAAGAATCATCCAACATGCAAAAACAGATGAAAATACATAAGTATCACCTCTTAATATCAAATATATCAATAAATAGAGGCAAATTATGATATAGAATGGTGATGCAAATTGGACGTATCACACCCAGACTCGAACCACCATTGCCTGTCCTCAGATCTTGGTCTCCATGACTTTCCCCATCAGCACCATGGAACGAGAACATGCCCCATGATAATAACAGCCAACAAAGCTTCGAAGGACACCCTCGGTCCTTCCAGCAAACTCACGGCATGATAGAAGTTATGGAGTTTGCCGGCGGAGCCTTCCGGAACACGACACAGAAACCAGATCAATGGAGGCCAACATCTGGCATATCATCGACTTGGCTTGAGAGGGATCCAGGACCACCTCCTTTATTGAAACCGAGCCAGCAACCCCCATTGCCACCCGCCGGAAACTAGCAGGATCCGCCACAAGACGACAAGACCACCCGGCCGTCCATTCCGACGGAGAAGGAGGCCACCGCCACCATGCCGGGGACAGATGCCCCAAGCGCCCTAGTGTCACGGACAAGGCCCGGGTCGCCTAGGCGCCGACGTCAAGGCCAACGTACGGGACAGATCGCGGCTAGGCCCAGATCCCCGCCGCCGCCTGCCACCATCTGGGCCGAGGATCACCAGCCGCCGCTCGCCGCAACACCACCGCCAAACCAACCGGGACGGACGCCGCCGCCTTCCCGCCAGATCGCGATCAGGGACGCCGCCGCCACGTCCCCAGGTATTTGCCTGGCAACGATCCGGGCGGCGGCGGCGGGGAGGAGAGACCACGGGAGGGAGGGCTCGACGGGGAGGAGAGGCCACTCGGCGCGGCGCGGCGCCGCCGCGCGGGTGCGGTAGGAGGAGAGGTCGGGAGGTGTCCCGGATCCTGAAAAGATGGATCCGATCACGAGGGAGTGGTGGGACGATAGACGACTAGAGGTGATCATGGTCTTGACCGTGCGTATTATGTTGTTTTCATCGGGTTTAAAGCAAATGTTCGATTTCATTTGTATTGTTAAAACTTCCGATAAATTCTATGTGTCTTATTTTGATCCCTGACTGGAATAGTGACGGCAATCTATGTTTGTATTGTTCAAACTTTGAAAAATTCTATGCCGTTCCTTGTGAAACACTTAATTATGAGCATGCTGCGGTAAACTCTGTTTCTGTTTTGTGGTACACGTGATGGGACGGACAGATGTCACATAGCTGACCTATAAAGAAAAATATTCGAATCCGCGGTACATATATGCGGCATCTGTTCCGCCCGTCATTTTTTCGCACCGTAGAGACGAGATGCGATTCACCACAAACGTGTTTTGCGGGTTGAGGAGATACGGTATCTGGTAGAGACGCTCCTGTGTCTTTTTTTTTAGCGCAGCCCCTCGGTGCAACTAGCCGATGAAATGGACACGAGCGAACGTACTCGGCTTCCGAATCATATGTTCGAATATGTACTCTTTAGTTTCTCACACGTCTTGCAGGATTAATAAAAGGCAAGAATTTTTCTGCGAAGCTCGATTTTGATGGAACCAACTAACAAGGCTAGCTGTCGCGACAGGCAAATTGCGGGAGTTCTGTGGCTCGCACCTCGCGGCACGGTACATGTTGGAAAAGACGATCAGCGGATGTGGCCAGCATTTCCTCTAGAAAATCTGCATGCTAGCAGGTTGTCGCCGAGCTGGCCGGACGTTCGTACTGGCTAGTGTGTGTAGCAATAATGTTCTTTAGCCTACCGGATAACTAAGGTGTGAGTAGACTGACATGCATGTAACTCCATGGGAATTCGCTGTCACTTCTGTTCCTGCTTGATGCACATGGCAGAGGTACACCTCGTGCGAATAGACTTTCATTTCCCTATCCACGACCGTTGAAAGTTCGCGCGCTGCCGCACTGGCATGGAACATGCACCACGTAAGCAAACATGCCCGCGTCCTTGGAAACGAGATAGAGCCGAATCTCGTCGCAAAGCTATATACACATGATTTGCTTATACATGTGGCGGCAGCAGACACGTTCTAGCTACACGTTTAGTTGGATTCCTTCGCTTTCTGTTTCACTATAGATATCCGTTTGCATCTACTCATGCCTCTCCAAACGGATCTTTCTATTGTCTCCCGTGTAACCAAACAGAGTTTTGCTCATATGTTGGGTTTTAGAATTTTTCATTGCTTTTCATGAAGGGGCTTTGGATGTTCAAAGATTGAACTATGGAATAATCACTCTGTTACCTAAAGTTGCCGGTGCAGACAAAATTACTCAGTATAGACCAAATTTGCCTGTTGAGATGTATATACAAATTGCTCACAAAATTGTTGTCAATTAGACTAGAACCCTATGCTGATAAATTGCTCAATGTTAATCAAAATGCTTTTATCAAGAAAAGGAATATTATGGATGGCATCCTCTCCTTACAAGAAATTTTGCATCATATTCATGTGAAAAAACAATTGGTGTAGTTTTGAAATTGGATTTTAAGAAAGCATGTGATAAATTCAATTGGGATTTCCTTATAAGATGTCACTCTGCTAAAGGTTTCTGCTATATATGGTGTAATTGGATTAGGAAAATTTTATTTTTTACTATTTCTATGAAGTTGAATAATAAATGTAGTCCCTATTTTCAAAGTCATGAGGGAATACGGCAAGAGATCCTATGTCCCCTACAATTCAATTTGGCAAGTGAATGTCCGACAAAAATGATCTTGAATGCTCAAAAAATGGTTTGTTGGTGGGTTTACAGATTTGGGAGAGTGTGGCAGGGAGTGAAGATTAGGGTTGCCACTCAGTGAAATTTATAACATCAGCTATAACATCGGGAACCAACATTATAGAAAACTGTGTCTTTTGAGTTCCCTCCTCTCACAAGAAGAACCCACGTAAATATTATGAGATTTTCTTTCCAACAAAGACATGAGAAAACTAACAAATATTTCTAAATTATAAATCATAATTACAATAAATTAATATGAGTACTCCTACTTCTTGCGCCCTTCTTCCGTGCCATCCTCATCCCTCACACGGCCTCTCTCTTTCACGGTCATTGGTGGCGGCTTGTCAACCTCCGCCTGTAGCAGTACCTCCTCCTCCTCGCCCCCTCATGCGGCAGCACATCCTCCTCATCATTTTCCTCCTCCTCCGGCGTCGTCTCCTCCTCCTTGTCGATCTACTCCGCATCAAAGTCAAGCTCCAGCTTCTCCTTGGCCCCTTAAATGAATTCAATGAATTCTGGATCATCAGAGTTGGAAGTTGATGATAGTTTGTTCTCAGGTCCGTCCATAGAACCATCGTTGTGGTCGGGACTGTCGGGCGGCGATGGAGTTAACTCCTAGGATTCCCAGATTCAGGACATCTTGCAAGAGAGGAAGTTAGTGAAAGGTCGATCCATCCAACGAGAGAGTAGCAACCTTTATAGTCAATAGCTGGCGAATCAAATTCCTCACAAAATCCACCACATTTAACTGGTGTGCTTCCACCTATAAATATAATTGAAATATTTCTAAATACTACCCTTCGAGATTTAGTTCACATTGCACATGAGTATTTATAGAAGACCGTATACATAGGGTGATATCGGACACGAGTATATAAAAGGGAACATTGCTATTATATTTGGCAGCAATCTCATATACTTGTCCGTCACGAATGTTTATACCCTTGGCGTGGTTCATCTCTAGTAGGCCACATCCACAATGTGCAATTACGTTTAACGTGGGCTTTATCACTGTCATTTTCGATGGAGGTATCCTTAGCGTCACTCTATACTAATGAGAAGAAGCGAACACACACCATGCAAAGAATACGATGAACTATACACAAACACAACACAATAAATGTCGATTGATCTCATTGGTGACCACCAATCCAATGGAATCATCACAAGAAAAGATTGGTAAAAACGTCCTCCGATCCCAATCAGAGAGGGGTGAGCACCTTGGAGAAGTCCTTGACAACCTACTTCGCAATCACGCAAACAAGGGCCTTGTACAGCTCATAGATAAATATCTATAGAGGTCTTGTAGATAAAGGCTCCCTTTGAAGGGAGATGAGACAAAAGAAGAACTACAATCTAGGGTTCTTATTTTATCTTCTCTTGTAAAGAATAGAGGTGGGATATAGGGGATATTTATAGTGCAAAGAAAAATGGGTAGGTAGGAAAGGATAATATTGGGAATATTTCAAGGCGACAAACCCAATTTGCACACAGGCAGCGTCCGCAGCGGTAGTACCGCTGGACCCAGCAGTAGTATCACTTCGTCCATTCTCCAGATTACGTGCTCGGGGAGGCGGCGACATGGCAGGTACCGCTTATCATGACCCATGGGGGGGGGGGGGTCCAAAGCGGTAGTAGTGGCGGTAGTGATAGCTATGAGATTCGACACATTTTTGATGGTTTTTATCAATGGTTTTTGTTTGGATTTGATGGTTTTCTAGCTTTATATAACGCTAATACTTCGGTAGCGAATAAAACTTGGTTTTTAATGTGTGTTTCAGGTTCTGAACATCAACAGAGGGGTTTAACAACAAAAACACAATATTCAGACGAAAACAAGCAAGTCTCTTTTTGGAAGCAATCGAGGGGAGGATACAGAAGCTTTAACGAGCAACTATACGGCGGGAATATTTTTTCGGCTGTATAGTTCCCGCCATATAGATGCCATCTCCTTCGTCTTATTAAAAGGGACAACTTTCATGAAGAGGCAGAGGTCGAAAACAGAACACACGAGCCGCCATCTCATCAAGAAGGAAGAAAGAAGAGATCCGGAGAAGAAGGGGAAGACGTTCTTCATCTCTCTCCACGATATTCGATCTCCTAGCCACCACACCTACATAGCCATTACTTGTACTTGAGAGAGAGAGAGATCCACCTTGCAAGATTAGGGTTTGAGATTGTTCTTCCCATCTTGAATTGTGTTGGATTTATTTCTATTTTTATTGTGGATCTCTATGATAATATCAAGAATAACTCCCTTTATTTAATTATATCGATGATGCTTTCTTCTCCCATGTGTGAGTAAGTTCCCTTGAGCGTGGGAGATGTAAGAGATTGGTGAGATGTGATGTGCCTATACAATTTTCATTAAGTTTGTGGTTGATTTTAATTACTATATTATGTGTGTTTGACTATCTGTGGGATGCTTAATGCCTATTGTCTAATTAAGGGCCCAGAAAACATGATGCTTTGTTCTGTATAGATAGAATCTTGTTCGCTAGCAGACCGACGACCCCCGAGTGACACGGGGATATCAATGGGAAGCTACTTTGACTCGAGGATCACGAGGAGACATCTAGCTTATTGCATTAGTCCGATCCAAGGAGCTTAATTGCTAAGCAACCTGAAGGATCTTTTAATCGTCTAGTGACTGATCATGGTTGTGGTAACAGGCTAGTAGGATTATTTAAGTTGGGATGAAATCTACCAAGAGTAGTTCCGACTAATTATGGGTTGCTCGCCTACACACATACTTATAAGATTATAGTTGTTACACTTATCAATCGTCCACTAGAGATATTTATAGTACAAAGAAAAATGGGTAGGTAGAAAAGGATGATATAGGGAATATTTCAAGGCGATAAACCCAATCTGCACACAGGCAGCATCTGCAGAGGTAGTACCGCTGGACCCAACAGTAGTACCGCTTAGGACATTCTCTGGATTACGTGCTCGGGGAGGCAGTGACATGGCAGGTACCGCTTAGCATGACCCATGGGGGGTCAAACGGTAGTAGTGGCTGTAGTGATAGCTGTGAGATTCGACACATTTTTATGGTATTTATCAATGGTTTTCGTTTGGATTTGATGGTTTTCTATCTTTATCTAACGCTAATACTTCGGTAGCAAAGAAAACTTGGTTTTTAATGTGTGTTTCAGGTTCTGAACATCAACAGACGGACTTAACAGCAAAAACACAATATTCAGACGAAAACAAGCAAGTCTCTTTTTGTAAGAAATCAAGGGGAGGATACAGAAGCTTTAACGAGCAACTATACAGCGGGAATATTTTTTGGCCGTATATCTACCATCTCCTTCGTCTTATTAAAAGGGACAACTTTCATGAAGAGGCAGAGGTCGAAAACAGAACACACGAGCCGCCATCCCATCCAGAAGGAAGAAAGAAGAGATCCGGAGAAGAAGGGGAAGACGTTCTTCATCTCTCTCCACGATCTTCGATCTCCTAGCCACCACACCTCCATAGCCATTACTTGTACTTGAGAGAGAGAGAGATATCCACCTTGCAAGATTAGGGTTTGGGATTGTTCTTCCCATCTTGAATTTTTTTGGATTAATTTCTATTATTATTGTGGATCTCAACGGTAATATCAATAATAACTCCCTTTATTTAATTATATCAATGATTCTTTCTTCTCTCATGTGTGAGTAAGTTCCCTTGGGCGTGGGAGATGTAAGGGATTGGTGAGATGTGATGTGCTTATACAATTTCCATTAAGTTTGTGGTTGATTTTAATTACTATATTATGTGTGTTTGACTATCTATGGAATGCTTAATGCCTGTTGTCTAATTAAGGGCCCAGACAACATGATGCTTTGTTCTATATAGATAGAATCTTGTTCGCTAGCAGACCGGCGACCCCCGAGTGACACAGAGATATCAATGGGAAACTAGTTTGACTCGAGGATCACGAGGAGCCACCGAGATTATTGCATTAGTCCGATCCAAGGAGCTTAATTACTAAGCAACCTGAAGGATCTTAATCGTCTAGTGACTGATCATGGTTGTGGTAACAGCCTAGTAGGATTTTTTAAGTTGGGATGAAATCTACCAAGACTAGTTCTGGCTAATTATGGGTTGCTCGCCTACACACATACTTATAAGATTATAATTATTACACTTATCACTCGTCCACTTGGCACATTCACTATCACCATGAACTGAATCTCCCCGTGCCTCTTTTGCCATCTCTAGAAAACAATAACCAAATCGTTCTTTACTTTTATGATTTTTATTTTTGAAGTTTACATCTTAGTTTTATTTAAATACAATCGCTTTAATCCAAATCTCATTCTTATTTCAACACTTGCAGTCAATTCACTTGAAGACCTGTGACAACTTTGGGTGTGACAGAGACTTCACAAATAAACACTTACCTTTGGGCTCCCTGTGGGATGATATGTCATAAACGTATCTATAATTTTTTATGTTCTATGCTTGTTTAGTATCTACTTTGTTTTGCTTTGTCTACACTTTGAGGTGTTTTTATATGTTTTTCTGGACTAACCTATTAACAAGATGCCACAGTGCCAGTTGCATGTTTTCTTCTGTTTTTGGTTCCAGAAAAGACAGAAAATCAATATTCTCGGAATTGGACGGGACAAAAGCCAAAGTAAATATTTTACCGTGGGGAGCACGGAGCCTGAATACGATACGGAGGGGATCCACCAGGGGGCCACACCCCTAGCCGCGCGACTGGGCCCAGCCCGCGCCTGGGGGGTGCGGCTGCCCTGGCTGCCCTCCCGCCTCGCCTCTTCGCCTATAAAGACCCCCTGATACCAAAACCCTAAGGACCCGATCAATTTTCCAGGAAACAGTCTGTAGCCGCTGTTGGAGATATGCCCAAGAGGCAATAATAAAGTGGTTATTATCATATCTTCACACTTATGATAAATTTTTACATACCATGCTATAATTGTATTAACCGGAAACATTAATACTTGTGTGATTTGTAAACTAAAATAAGAGTCCCTAGTAAAAGCCTCTTGTTAAACTAGCTTGTTGGTTAATATATGATCATGGTTTCCTGATCATGAACATAGAGATGTTATTAACAACAGGATCATATCATTAGGAGAATGATGTGATGGACATACTCCTATAGATAAGCGTAGCATAAAGATCAAGTCATTTCAATAGTTCAATTGCTATATGCTTTCTGATACATAGTAACCTAATTCCTTCGACCATGAGATCATGCATATCACCTTTACCGGATGGATGCTTTGATGACATCAAACACCACACCGTAACTGGGTGGCTATAAAGGTGGCATTGAGTGTTCGGAAAGTATTGGTTGAAACACATGGATCAAGAGTGGGATTTGTCCATCCATATGACAGATAGATATACTCTGGGCCCTCTCGGTGAAATGTCATCCAATTAGCTTGCAAGCATGTGACTGGCTCACAAGGGATCACATATCACGGGAACGAGAAAAGAGTACTTATCAGTAACAAGGTTGAACTAGGTATGCAGAGATACCGACGATCATAACCTCGGATAAGTAACATATCGTGAGACAAAGGGAAATTGGTATCGTATGTAAGTGGTTCATTCGATCGCAAAGTAATCGTAGAAGTATGTGGGAGCCATATGAATTTCCAGATTCCTCTATTGGTTATTGTTCGGAGAAGTGTCTCGATCATGTCCGCATAATTCACGAACCGTAGGGAGACACACTTAAGGATTCGACGTTATTTGAGTAGTTATGGTATTATGAGAAAGAGACCGAATGTTGTTCGGAGTCTTGGATGGGATCCGGGATATCACGAGGTGATCCGGAATGGTCCGGAGAATAAGATTCATATAAGGAAAGTCCCGTTTCGGAGTTCGGGAATGATTCCGGTGTTTTCATCGGGAATGTTCTAGAAGGTTCCGGATTGTCCGGCACTCCGGGGGGGAAGGGTACATGAGTGTGTCATTGAATGATTGCATCATGTACTAAGTGTTCTTGCTATTCCAAAAACATGAAAGTCAAATTGCCAGTTTGAAAGTCAAACGGCTAAAACAGGAAACTGTGGAAAACAGGAAACTGTGGGAAACAGGAAACTGTGGGAAACAAGCAAGAGGAGGTTGAAACCAACTTGGAGGAGGAGTTCCTCTCCTCCTTGGCCGGCGCCCAGCCCTAGGCCGAGTTGGGGAGGGACTCCCTCCCTCCCTGGCGCGCCAAGGCCCCTCCACCCATAAAAGGAGGGGCAGGGCTCCTCCTTGAGACACACAAGTTTCCACCTCTAATTTCAGGTTTAGAGCCGTTTGGTTTAGAGCTTCTAATTGCTTTAGCCTGCGGTTTAGAGCCTTCTAATTGGTGTGTCTAATCTCTAGACCACTAATAGCCCTCTCTCATAATCCACCATACTCGCTCCGGCTTATGGCGAAGCCCTGCGAGATCTCCCCTCTACTTCCGGTACCACGCCGTTGTGCTGCCGGAATCGCGAGGAGAGTGCTACAACCTCCGCTGCCTGCTGGAACAAGGGAGAGGAAGGTCTTCGTCGAGTACCGAATGTGTGACCGACTGCGGAAGCGCTGCCGGAACGCAGAGCCGGAAGGATCGTCTACGCGATCTTGAGATCGGAAGTGTACGACTACATCACCCACGAGAATCTGCTCTCGTTAACCGCTTTGGAATCTTCGAGGGTAAGTTATTCCATCGACTCGTTGCTACAATCTAGTAGATAGATCTTGGCTTGTTTGTTTGTATGCGATAGAAAATTTTTGTTTTCCATGCTACGAACCGCTACAGTGGTATCAGAGCCGTGTCTATATGTAGATCTGTTGCACGAGTAGAACACAATGGTCATTGTGGGCGTTGATGCTTTTATTGTCGATTGCTTCTTGTGTACTTTGCATCTTGCGGTATGTTGGGATGAAGCGGCCCGGGCTAACCTTACATGACATCGTTCATGAGACTTGCTCCACGCTTGACATGCAACTTGTATTGCATAAGTGGCTTTGCGGGTGCCTGTTTCTCCTAGCATAGTTAAGATCCAATTTACAACGGGTGATCAACAATGATAGTATCAATGTTGTGGTTCTTGTTCGTAAGTTAGAACGACACTTATTGAAAGCCCCAAACCACGTAAAATATGCAAAGAAAGTAGAGGCGTCTAACTTTGTTTTGCAGGGGTGTGCAGTGATGTGATATGGCCATGATTGTGAGTATATATGATGTATGCAATGTTCCTTATTGTAAGTTGGCAACCGGCAGGAGCCATATGGTTGTATTTAATTTCTGTTAAGACCCGCGTGTCTATTCAAAGTAGTTGTAATAGTTGAAGCTGGTGGACGACAACCATGAAGAAGCGTCATTGACCTTGATGCTATGCCGGTGATGATGGAGATCATGTTCGTGCTTGAAGATGGAGATCGGAAGCACAAAGAAGAAAGGCCATATCATATCACATATTATGAATTGCATGTGATGTTAATCCTTTATGCATCTTGTATTGCTTAGTAGACGATGGTAGCATTATAAGATGATCCCTCATGCACATGAATTTCAAGTTATAAAGTGTTCACCCTTAGTATGCACCGTTGCTAAAGCTTGTTGTTTCGAAGCATCACGTGATGATCGGGTGTGTTAGATTCCGCAAGTGTATACAACGTAAGCAAGCCAGATTTGCTTATGCGGTAGCTAAGGTTTGATCTTGACGAGCCTAGCATGTACAGACATGGCCTCAGGAACACAGATTACCGAAAGGTAGAGCATGAGTCATATAGTAGATATGATGAACATGTTGATTGTTCGCCATTGAAGCTATATCAACTCTCGTGATGATCGGTTTTGATGTGGTGGATTTGGTTCGTGTGATCACTAAAACAATGTGAGGGATATTGTTTTGAGTGGGAGTTCACCTAGATTAATTTAATTATTAATTAGAACTCAATTTATCATAAACTAAATCAAAGTGAATTTGCATAGTTGTTGTAGTCATTGGCATCCGTTTACCACCTTGCGCTTAGTTATAATTGAGATTATAGAACTATAGAATTCTGGTTAGATACTTTACGAACTGGTATCGTATTGTTTGAAGTGTTAATCTAAAGTTTAAAAGTCCTATTGCAAACTTTCAGTAAGTTCCGTTTACTCCATAAAGTTTAATAATTAGTATTAAATCAAGAGTAACAATTCCAAGTGTTAGTATATAAGTATCATGTTTGTCTCCATGATTCTTGATATTCAAAGGATTCTCTTAATATCAAGGTTATCTAGGATCTGAAAGAGTTGTTTCAGAAACCATGATGTGTGGAAGATATTGTGATATCTGAAACGAAGTTTTGGTTACAACATGATAGAGTATAATATGGCAAAGTTCATGTTCTCATATTTTGATGAGAATTTGCAAAAGGTTAGAGACACTAGTTGTCCTAATCCTCCAAAAGGTTTTGGATAGCAACATTATACTCATAATTCATCGTTATAAGCTAAAGGTAGCTTGATCATGGACGATTCCATGATAAGGGTGAATATTTGATGTAGGTAAAATGTTTACTACACCAAGAGATTACTAAAGAAAGGAATTTGAAAGAACACCAACCATTTGATGATGGTGATCTACTTCAAAGTGCAAGTCCAAAGACATTGGTGTTTAATTATACACGCTTTGGACTATGTGTCATATGTATGACTCCACTATTGATGTTGATAGATTCTTTCAAACAGAAAAGGAAATATTGAAAGAGAATCTCATAAATATATGGCAGAAAAGAAAAGACTAGATTTGTTCAGTTTAAGTATATAGATGATATACGTGTTATGGCTATATTCTTTGCTTATTAAACAATGTGGTTCTTAAGTATTTGATACTGAATTTGTTGGTGTGAATCGTCATACGAAACAACACAATTCATGAACTACAATGGCCTAAGTAACTAGCAAAAGAATATGTGATGATGTTCATCGAGAACAAATAAAAGGTTATTGTGTTGCTCGTTAAACATCAAAGCTTGCCTTCAAGATTTGTTTTATCAGGTATTATGAGAACAAAAGAGTTGTTCAAATAAATTACCGTGATCCATAAAAGATGGATGATTCACAAATCTCGTTGGAGAAATCACATCCATAAAACTAGTGCTAAAAATGTCGAAAGACAAATTGATTGAAAGATCACTTAGGAAGTGACATCGCCGTTTGAATTATAATGGAAAGAAAACATGAAGAAACTCCATGTTGATGGAATTTTGGAGTCTTCTGATTTTTGATCAAATGACGCTTGTGAAACTTTCCTAGAGATAATTAAAACTTCGTTCATAGGCCAAAAGGGAACGAATGACTAGCTTATTGGAACTTGTACATATTGTTGTATGAAATCCATTATGTGTAGTCAAAAGCGATGGATTTCAACTTCATATGCTTTCTCAAAAAAAATTGAGTGAATATATGAATATTTACTTAATAAGGATAAAGTATGAAACACTTGAAAAGTTCAAAGACTTTCAAGATGAAGTGCAAAATCATTGTAACAAGAATATGAATAGTTTATGATAAGATCATAAAGGAAAATATTTAAGTTACAAGTTTAGCATAATACCTAAGATTTAAGGAATCATTCCGTGGATTTGCATTTTCCCGAAACACCATAAGTGTATGGAGCGTTCGAGATATGTAATTAAACCTTGTTTGACATGGTAAGATCAAAGGTATAATTTATAAAACTGCCATTATATTTTAAAGATTAAAAGCTTTAGAGATTACCGTTTTTCCACTGAAAAGAGCTCCATCATAATCCGTTGAAATGACACCATATAAAGTTATGGTTTGGGATAAAACCCAAGTTGTCCTTTCTTAAACATTGGTATGCTTTGCATAAGAAAGATGTTTGCAACCAAAGTCGGATGAACCTGTCTTTGTATGTTATTTCCAATAACTGTTAAGTATTCCTCCATAACACCAGAGACAAAAGTGTTTGTCGCTTAGAACGTCAAATTTCTTTTGGAAGGAATTTTTCGTGAAAAGAAAAGTGGGAGGACAATAGAACTTTGATAAGGTTAAAAGAACCTTAGCTATATGTGCAGAGTTGCGCAGCGCCGAAAAGTGTTCCGGAGACAGCAACAATGCTCATGGCTCAAGTGCCTCAAAGGTTGTGGTCACGGAGATCTAAGTTCCTATTGAAACAAGTAGATCGGGTAAACAATCAAATACCAAGATTTGAGGGTTGAATCATTATTTGAGAATAATGAACCGACTACATGCAAAGAAGCGATGATGGGCCCTGACTCCGTCAAATGGCTTGAAGCCATAAAATCCGTGATAGTTCCATACACGAGAAATCAAGTTTTGAACTTGAAGGACCCTCGAGAAAGGTGTAAGACCTTACAGTTGTGTTTGGATCTATAAATAAACAGACATGGATGTTGCACATCTATGAAATAGTCGACATGTTGGGAAAGAGTTCACAACAATGTTCAAAAGTTGACTATGACAAGATCTGATCTTTCATAGCGATATTTAGTCTAGATGGATTAGTGTAGCAACCACTACATATAATTTTATTATATGGTAGTTGAATAAACAAAACAAGTTCTTCTAATAGAAGGGTTACCTAGGACGTGTGCATGACACAGTCCAAAGGGTTTTGTTAAAATTCAAGGGATGCTAAAAACATATGCAAACTTCAATGGTTGAAGTAAGCATAGCGGAGTTGGAATCTTCATTGTGATGAAACTGTTAAAGGAGTTTAAAAGTTCATCAGAGACGATGGAGATGCTTGCATTTGCAAGAAATTAAGTGGGAGCGCTAAGACATGTTTCTAATACATTATGTGGAAGACATATTGTTTATTGGAAATAATGTATCTTTTATTAACACATATTAAGAATTTCATCCCGATGAAAGACTTAGGCAAAACCCAAATATTTGGCATCAATAGACGCTAATATGGTTGTGCCAGAAGTACATAGACAAGATATTGAATGAGTTCAATATAGAAACTACAAGAGAGGTTCTTGTCACACAGAAAGGATTGAATAAGTTCAATGTTGATGATATATTCAAGTGTATTGACATTTGGTAAAGTGAAACAAATAATCAAGTATAGATTGATACTTGATGTATGAAATCACAAAGAGTATTTATATCAATCATACTGTGATATGTACAAATCCAGATATGTCCTATGCTCTAAATGTTGTGAGCATATACCAGAATGATTCGTAAGATGATCATTGGACAATAGTAAGGATATTCTTATGATCTTTTGAAAGAACTAAGAGTATAATATTTGTAGAAGTGACAAATAGATGGTTAGTTCATTGTAAAAGTACTACATTGATACTAGCTTTGTCACAAAGTACAAATAAGTTTATCTCAATCTAAACTAAGGGTGGCACAATATAATGGAAAGTGAGTTCCATAATGGATTTGGATGATTTCCAAAGTTAAGACATTGTGACAGATACTACAACAAAAGGCTAAGTATATGACTGCTATTATAGCAGCAAAAGAGGGCATTTGTGTCAAGTAGTTTGTTATCAAACTAGGTGTAGTTCACAGAGGGATAATACTATGAAGATATATTGTGCGACAATATTATCAACATGTTTTAACCCCAAAGAACTAAAGGTCACACCGAAAGACCAAATTTATACAAAGCCATCTCATTAGAGAATGAGTGATGCGTAGAGACGCAAAGACATGCAATTACACACGGACCTGGAAGTGTCAGATCCAGAGATCAGTTGACCACTAGCAATCGTGTACATACAACACCGGAAAGCCATAGGTGTTGAATACACAAAGGTTTGAAACTAGATTATTGACTCTAGTGCAAGTGGGAGACTGTTGGAGATATGCCCAAGAGGCAATAATAAAGTGGTTATTATCATATCTTCACACTTATGATAAATGTTTACATACCATGCTATAATTGTATTAACCGGAAACATTAATACTTGTGTGATTTGTAAACTAAAATAAGAGTCCCTAGTAAAAGCCTCTTGTTAAACTAGCTTGTTGGTTAATATATGATCATGGTTTCCTGATCATGAACATAGAGATGTTATTAACAACAGGATCATATCATTAGGAGAATGATGTGATGGACATACTCCTATAGATAAGCGTAGCATAAAGATCAAGTCATTTCAATAGTTCAATTGCTATATGCTTTCTGATACATAGTAACCTAATTCCTTCGACCATGAGATCATGCATATCACCTTTACCGGATGGATGCTTTGATGACATCAAACACCACACCGTAACTGGGTGGCTATAAAGGTGGCATTGAGTGTTCGGAAAGTATTGGTTGAAACACATGGATCAAGAGTGGGATTTGTCCATCCATATGACAGATAGATATACTCTGGGCCCTCTCGGTGAAATGTCATCCAATTAGCTTGCAAGCATGTGACTGGCTCACAAGGGATCACATATCACGGGAACGAGAAAAGAGTACTTATCAGTAACGAGGTTGAACTAGGTATGCAGAGATACCGACGATCATAACCTCGGATAAGTAACATATCGTGAGACAAAGGGAAATTGGTATCGTATGTAAGTGGTTCATTCGATCGCAAAGTAATCGTAGAAGTATGTGGGAGCCATATGAATTTCCAGATTCCTCTATTGGTTATTGTTCGGAGAAGTGTCTCGATCATGTCCGCATAATTCACGAACCGTAGGGAGACACACTTAAGGATTCGACGTTGTTTGAGTAGTTATGGTATTATGAGAAAGAGACCGAATGTTGTTCGGAGTCTTGGATGGGATCCGGGATATCACGAGGTGATCCGGAATGGTCCGGAGAATAAGATTCATATAAGGAAAGTCCCGTTTCGGAGTTCGGGAATGATTCCGGTGTTTTCATCGGGAATGTTCTAGAAGGTTCCGGATTGTCCGGCACTTCGGGGGGGAAGGGTACATGAGTGTGTCATTGAATGATTGCATCATGTACTAAGTGTTCTTGCTGTTCCAAAAACATGAAAGTCAAATTGCCAGTTTGAAAGTCAAACGGCTAAAACAGGAAACTGTGGAAAACAGGAAACTGTGGGAAACAGGAAACTGTGGGAAACAAGCAAGAGGAGGTTGAAACCAACTTGGAGGAGGAGTTCCTCTCCTCCTTGGCCGGCGCCCAGCCCTAGGCCGAGTTGGGGAGGGACTCCCTCCCTCCCTGGCGCGCCAAGGCCCCTCCACCCATAAAAGGAGGGGCAGGGCTCCTCCTTGAGACACACAAGTTTCCACCTCTAATTTCAGGTTTAGAGCCGTTTGGTTTAGAGCTTCTAATTGCTTTAGCCTGCGGTTTAGAGCCTTCTAATTGGTGTGTCTAATCTCTAGACCACTAATAGCCCTCTCTCATAATCCACCATACTCGCTCCGGCTTATGGCGAAGCCCTGCGAGATCTCCCCTCTACTTACGGTACCACGCCGTTGTGTTGCCGGAATCGCGAGGAGAGTGCTACAACCTCCGCTGCCTGCTGGAACAAGGGAGAGGAAGGTCTTCGTCGAGTACCGAACGTGTGACCGACTACGGAAGCGCTGCCGGAACGCAGAGCCGGAAGGATCGTCTACGCGATCTTGAGATCGGAAGTGTACGACTACATCACCCACGAGAATCTGCTCTCGTTAACCGCTTTGGAATCTTCGAGGGTAAGTTATTCCATCGACTCGTTGCTACAATCTAGTAGATAGATCTTGGCTTGTTTGTTTGTATGCGATAGAAAATTTTTGTTTTCCATGCTACGAACCGCTACAGTGGTATCAGAGCCGTGTCTATATGTAGATCTGTTGCACGAGTAGAACACAATGGTCATTGTGGGCGTTGATGCTTTTATTGTCGATTGCTTCTTGTGTACTTTGCATCTTGCGGTATGTTGGGATGAAGCGGCCCGGGCTAACCTTACATGACATCGTTCATGAGACTTGCTCCACGCTTGACATGCAACTTGTATTGCATAAGTGGCTTTGCGGGTGCCTGTTTCTCCTAGCATAGTTAAGATCCAATTTACAACGGGTGATCAACAATGATAGTATCAATGTTGTGGTTCTTGTTCGTAAGTTAGAACGACACTTATTGAAAGCCCCAAACCACGTAAAATATGCAAAGAAAGTAGAGGCGTCTAACTTTGTTTTGCAGGGGTGTGCAGTGATGTGATATGGCCATGATTGTGAGTATATATGATGTATGCAATGTTCCTTATTGTAAGTTGGCAACCGGCAGGAGCCATATGGTTGTCTTTAATTTCTGTTAAGACCCGCGTGTCTATTCAAAGTAGTTGTAATAGTGGATTACCTGAATGTGGATTACTAGTCATAGATGCAGTTGGATGGCGGTCTATGTATCTTGTTGTATTGCCCAATTGAATCTCATAGGATCATGAATGTCTAGTATTCAATTGTTATGCCTTGCTCAATCATGTCAATTGCCCTGCTGTAATTTGTTTACCCAGCATGCCATGTTTGTTTATCTTAAGGAGAACACCTCTAGTGAACTATGGACCCCGGTCCAATCTTTACCATTGATACATATTCCACTGTTACTATTTACTTTCTGCAAACCACTATTACCTTCCACACCATACAGTTAATCCTTTGTTTTCAGCAAACCGGTGAGATTGACAACCTCACTGTTCGTTGGGGCAAAGTCTTGAGTTTCTGTTGTGCAGGTTTCCAAGTTGCTAGCAACACCTTTGAGTTGTTTCCTTCCTCCTACTAGTTCGATAACGTTGGTTTCTTTCTGAGGGAAGACTTGCTGCTGTGCTCATCATACCTTCCTCTTGGGGTCTCCCAACGAAGCTCTACATTGATCTGAGTGCATCATGGGATCAACATCTTAACTTCGAAACTAGCTACAAACGATTTCTGCACTTGCAGCCATCAAGCTATTTTCCGGCGTCGTTGTCGGTAGGAACTAAGCGCTAAGCGCTAAGATGGTCGCCCTAGGCGATAAAGGGTCTACACACTCTGGTAGGGCTTATCTACCAGATTATCTTGATCGCATACATGCTCAAAGACACGATGAAATTATTGAAAAACTTTTGAGATCGAATAAGGTTGAAGTTGAGAACCTTAGTGACTTCATGGAAGTCATGTCCATTCATAGGACAACTCCCAAGAAACCTGAGAAGACTCTCAGAGAATACAGTGCCCCAAATTCTGCTTTTCTTAAACAACCAATAGAATTTCCTAATCCTGGAGTTAGGGAATATCGATTTGATGGTGAAATTATTAAAATTTTGCAGGAAAAATCTTTCAGTGGAAGGGAAGATGAAAACCCAGGAAGGCACCTTAGAGAGTTCGACGATGTGATAACATCACTTGGGCCAAAAGGTTTGCCAATAGATTTTTCCCGTTTAAAACTATTTCGTTGGTCTCTCAAAGATAAGGCTCTAGACTGGTTATATTCTCTCCCTCGTCATTATATTAAATGTTGGGAAAACTGCATTGTTAAATTCATAAACGAGTTTAATCCTTTTGCAAAGGTAACAAAAATTAGAAAGAATATAGGCAACTTCAGTCAGAACATGGGAGAAAAGTACCCACAAGTCTGCGAAATATTCTTTGGAATGATCAATAGTATTACTAATCATGGCTATTCTAAGTCAACTGTTTGCCACTTATTTTACCACAGTCTTTATACTCAATGCAGGGAGTTGATAGATTTATCAGCAAGAGGATCGATAAATAGCCTAACTGTTAAAGAATGTTTGGAATTGATGTCTACTAGGGATAAGAATGATTCTTTATATAATCCTGATTTTGGCACTAAGCCGGAAAAGGGAATACTTCATATAAATCCTGATCTTATGCCTGAAGTACGCAAAACCATGAAATAAAAAGGTATACCTTATAAACTTGTCAAGGAAAGCAAAGTAGATTTGTTACAAATTTTTACTAAAGAGGATGAAACTAGAAAAGTTTTTCAAGAATTGAAACATCGACACGCCAAATCTTATAATAACTTGCATAAGCAATTTCAAAGACACAAAAAGATTTTGGCCGAACTTACAGAAAATTATGAAGAAATTGGCCAAGAAATAAAATTATTTCACAAGTACCTTAGTGTGATTGAAACCCAATGTGAACAAATAGCATCTAGTTATCAAATTTTTCTTCAATATGATATAAATATTCCTATTTTTACTAATGTTGACAAGAAGAGGTGCTGTTGTTAAAGGACCATTAGGACCACAAAAATATGAAGCTGAAAAAGATCGAAGGTAAAAAGCCTTGCTGAAAGCAATCCAAGAAGATGATACATTGGTGGATCCTCAAGATTAGTCTGCTCAAGAAACACAAGATCAAACCTTCAAGGAGCATAATGATGCACAGGATGACAGTTATGACTCTGATGCAGAAATTGTCGATCCAAGATAAGAAAAAGACACAAGCAAAGAAGATGAAATTGTTGCAATAGAAATGAATAAAAATGATAAGCAACAACAAAATAAAGCAACTAAAGAGCCTGATCCTCCACAAAAGGTAAAAGATAAGAGTAAGAAACTTCCATTCCAGAACGCAAAAATAAAGCATCGGATGAGGTAATATATGATTCTTTTAAAAAGGCATTAAGTGATATTTTTCTAGAAATTCCATTGACGGATGCAATAAAAGTGCCTACCTATTCTAATTTTCTATGTGATATTCTTAATAGAAAGAAAGAGATAACTGAAACCGTTGCCATGGTGACTAGCTACCCTGCTAATGGGAAGCTATTGTCTAAATCAGGAGATCCTTGAATACCAACTATTTCATGTTCAATAGGCAAAACTGATATTCATAATGCCTTATGTGATTTAGGTGCAGGTGTTAATGTAATGCCATATTCCCTCTATAAAAGGTTAGGATTAGGGGAATATTCCCCCACTTGTATCACTTTACAGATGGCTGACAAATCCACCAAATAACCTGTTGGTATGATTGAGGATGTTATACTTACAATAGACGAGCATGTTATTCCCGATGACTTTATTATTCTTGAAATGCTAGAGGATGAAAAATTATCTATAATACTTGGAAGACTGATATGTCGTAAACGTATCTATAATTTTTGATGCTCCATGCTTGTTTTTTATCGACTTTCTTATGTTGTGTCTACACTTTGAGGTATTTTTATACATTTTCCGGAACTAACCTATTGATAAGATGTCATAGTGCTAGTTTCATGTTTTCTGCTGTTTTTGGTTTCAGAAAAGCTAGTAAGGAAATATTCTCGAAATTGGATGGGACAAAAGCCAAAGTCAATATTTTACCAGAAGGAACAAGGAGTCCGGAGGGCAGCCGAAGTGGGGCCACGAGGCGGCCACACCTAGTGGAAACGCGGCCGGGGGCGCGCCAGCCCTAGGTGTAGGCCCCTCGGGCACCCACCGACCTTGCCCTTTCGCCTATAAAAGCACCCCGATGCAAAAACCCTAAGTACCCGATCAAATCTCCACGAAACAGTCTATAGCCGCCGCCACCATCGTCCCTAGATCGGGGGAATCTGAAGCTCTTCTCGGCACCCTGTCGGAGGGGAGAGATCATCCCAGAGGCCTTCTTCATCACCATGCCAGCCTCCGGAGTGATGTGTGAGTAGTTCAGCCTTGGACTATGGGTCCATACAGTAGGTAGATGGTTGTTTCTCCTTTGTGCTATCATGTTTAGATCTTGTGAGCTTCGTTCATGATCAAGATCATCTCTTTGTAATCATACATGTTGTTTTTGCGGGGATTCGATGGAAATTGAGATACTAAGTCAGATTGATTATTGATTCTATCATGTCTATGTTATTTGTGATCTTGCATACTCTGCGTTGTTCGTAGATTCTTTGGACAAGTAGATGCTTGCAACTCCAAGAGGGAGTATTTATGCTCGAAAGTAGGTTCATGCCTCTAGTAATCTGGGGAAGTGATAGAAATCTCTAAGGTTGTACATGTGTTGTTGCTACTAGGGAGAAAACAACAATCCTTTGTCCATGGGGCAATTGTATTGTTTACTTTACACACATTTCTTAATGCAATTATCTATTGCTTACAAGTTAATACTGGAAGGGGTTCAGATGATAACCTGAAGGTGGATTATTATTCATAGATGCAGTTGGATTATAGTTTATGTATGTCGTCGGAATGGCCACGGCAGATGTTGTGATTGGCAGCGAGTAGTAGAACGTGAAGGGATTCGCAGCATAGTAAATCAAAATTTTCTACGGATGCGAATAGAGGGAAGCCAAGATCTAATCTAGGAGATGCAAACAACGAGAGAGATTGGATTAGATCTTCATACCCTTGAAGATTCGCACAGCGAAACGTTCGTCAGAACGTGGGTGATGTAGTCGTGCTCGCTTCTCCTCCTCGCGATCAGATCCGATCTAGCACCGCAAGTGGCGATGCCTCCGTGAGATGCACACGTGCAGCACCTCGACGTCTCCTCCTTCCTTGGTCCAGCAAGTATGGTGGAGAGATGGATTGGATCTACAATGCGACGGCGCGGTGCAAGTGGTGGAGAGTTTCTGCAGCAGGGCTTCGCCTACACGCAGTCGGGAGGGAGAGAGAGGAGGGCAGCAGGGCGACTAGGCTTGAGGGGAAGGTGTGTGTGGGGGGGGGGTGGTGCGCCCCAGCCCTCTATATATAGAGGGGTGGGCGCCAGCCCTAGCCCCTCCCCCAAGCCTAGGCCGGCGGCCAAAGGAGGGAGGAGTGGGGGGCAAGGAAACCCCCCCTTCTAGAAGCTCCAAACTAGGGTTTCCCCTTTGTTTGGCCGGCTGGGCCCTATGGGGCCTTGTGCCCCTGGCCCAAAGCGGCCAGGGAACTCCCTCATAGGCCCATGCCCCCTCCTGACAGGTGGGACCACGTTGGACCCTTTCCGGAAGGTTCTAGAAGCTTCCGGTACAATACAGATTAACCCGGAACAATTCCGAACTCCAAAAACTGCACTGCCTTATATGAATCTTATTCTCTGGACCATTCCGGAACCTCTCGTGATGTCTCGGATCCCATCCGAGACTCCGAACAAAAACTCATAAACCAATTATCCAATCTATCCTAGCATCGAGACACGTTAAGTGTGTGACCCTTCGGGTTCGAGAATATGCGGACATGATCTTCTATCAATAATCAACAACGGGGTCTGGAAACCCATATTGACTCCCACACATTCATCGATGATCATATCGGATGAACCACGATGCCAGGATTCAATCAATCCCATATATATATTCCCTTCGTCTCGCGATATTTTATTTGCCCGAGATTTGATCGTCGGTACCGTCATACCTAGTTCAATCTCGTTCACAGCAAGTACTTTACTCGTTCCGTAATCCGATATCACTTTGTGATTAACTCCTTAACCACATGCTTGCAAGCGGTGTTGATATCGATTACCGAGTGGGCCCGAAGTATATCTCTCCGACTTGGGAGGGACAAATCCCATCTCGATACATACAACCCAACAGGTACTTTCCGATCACCTGAGAGACACCTTTATGATCACCCTCTCATAGGATGACGTTTGATGATACCAGGGAGTTGTATTATCTCATGGTCTAAGGAATACAATATTTGACATAAGAAAAGCTTCGCAAAGATGAACACGATGACATGATCTAATTTCTTCGATTAGTTTGGGTCTGTCCATCATATCATTCTCCCAATGATATGATCTCATTATTAATTGACAACTCATGTCCATGGTTAGGAAACCTTAACCATCATTAATCAATGAGCTAGTCCATAGAGGCGTACTAGGGACACGGTGTTGTTCACAAACCACACAAGTATTAAAGTTTCCGCTTAATACAATTCTAGCATGGAATATAAACATTATCATGAACAAGAATTATAATAATAACATATTTATTATTGCCTCTAGGGCATAATTCCAACAGTCTCCCACTTGCACTAGAGTCAATAATCTAGTTTACATTTGGCAACAATCTCACACCCATGGCACTGAGGTGCTGATCATGTTTTACACGTGGAAGAGGTTTAGTCAATGGATCTGCGACATTCAGATCTGTATGTACTTTGCTAATCTTCAGATCTCCATCTTCTATATAATCTCGGATTATATGAAACTTGCGGTTGATATGCTTGGTCTTTGGATGATATCTTGGTTCCTTAGCGAGTGCTATGGCGCCAGTGTTGTCACACAATATCTCCAGTGGGTCCAATGCACTTGGAACCACGCCAAGCTCAGTGATGAAGTT
Source organism: Avena sativa (assembly GCA_916181665.1). Taxonomy (NCBI): domain Eukaryota; kingdom Viridiplantae; phylum Streptophyta; class Magnoliopsida; order Poales; family Poaceae; genus Avena; species Avena sativa. The sequence goes on along the minus strand of OV702284.1, from coordinate 258,311,067 downwards.
CCTGATCCAAACTCCTTCACTTGACGCTTCTACAGCAGCCATGTATTCCGCTTCTACTGTAGATCCCGCGATCACGCTTTGCTTGCAGCTTCTCCAGCTCACAGCTCCTCCATTCAAAATATACACGTATCTTGTCTGAGATTTAGAATCATCCTTGTCGGTGTCGAAACTAGCATCGACGTAACCTTTTACGACGAGTTGTTCATCACCCCCATAGACTAAGAACATTTCTTTAGTCCTATTTAGGTACTTTAGGATGTTCTTCACGGCTGTCCAGTGTTCCACTCCTGGATCACTTTGATATCTGCTCGTCAAACTAAGAGCATTGGACACATCCGGTCTAGTACACAGCATGGCATACATGATAGAACCTATGGCCGAGGCATAAGGCACTTTGCTCATAGCTTCCCTATCATTTACCGTAGCTGGACACTGAGCCTTGCTCAATATCTTACCTGACAACATAGGCACTGAACCTTTCTTTGCCTTATCCATTCTGAACCTTTTCAGAACTTTGTCTAGGTATGTACTCTGGCTTAAACCTATCAGGCGTCTTTGTCTATCTCTATAGATTTTGATGCCCAATATATAAGCAGCTTCACCTAGGTCTTTCATTGAAAAACACTTGTTCAAATAAATCTTCACATCGTTAAGCATGTTAATGTCATTTCCAACAATCAATATGTCATCCACATATAGTACCAGAAATGTCACCGAGCTCCCACTCACTTTCTTGTAGATACAAGCTTCGTAGCAATTTGGAACAAATCCAAAGCTCTTGATCACTTGATCAAAATGAAGGTTCCAACTCCGAGATGCTTGCTTCAGTCCATCAATAGAACGCTGAAGTTTGCATACTTTATCAGCATCCTTAGGATCGACAAAACCTTCGGGTTGCATCATATACAACTCTTCATCAATGTTGCCATTGAGGAACGCAGTCTTGACATCCATCTGCCATATTTCATAATCATGAAACGCAGCAATTGCTAATAAAAACCGAATGGACTTAAACATCGCTACGGGAGAGAAAGTCTCATCGTAGTCAACACCTTGAACTTGTCGAAAACCTTTCACGACAAGCCATGCTTTATAGACTGTAACATTACCATCCGCGTCCGTTTTCTTCTTGAAAATCCATTTGCACTCAACGGCCTTTCGGTCGCTAGGAGGGTCCACCAAAGTCCATACTTGGTTTTCGCTCCTGGATCCCAATTCGGATTTCATGGCTTCTAGCCATTTCTCAGAGTCTGGGCTCATCATCGCTTCCTCATAGTTCGTAGGTTCACTGTCTTCTACCAACAAGACAGTCAAGACAGGGTTATCGTACCACTCAGGAGGGGCACGCGACCTTGTCGACCTGCGACGTTCAGTAGTAGCATCGTCCGAAGCTTCATGATCCTTGTCATTAGCTTCCTCTATTGTTGGTGCAGGCGGCACTGGAACAATTTCAGGTGCTGCGCTACTCTCCAATTCAAGTGAAGGTTCAATAACCTCGTCTAGCTCTACTTTCCTCCCACTCACTTCTTTTGAGAGAAACTCCTTCTCAAGAAAGGAACCGTTCTTTGCGACAAACACTTTGCCTTCGGTTCTGTGATAGAAGGTATACCCAATAGTTTCCTTAGGGTATCCTATGAAGGCACATTTCTCCGCTTTGGGTTCGAGCTTGTCCGGCATCAACTTCTTGACATAAGCTTCGCATCCCCAAACTTTAAGAAACGACAACTTAGGTTTAGCACCAAACCACAGTTCATACGGTGTCGTCTCAACGGATTTAGATGGTGCCCTATTTAAAGTGAATGCAGCAGTTTCTAATGCATAACCCCAAAATTATAACGGCAAATCAGTAAGAGACATCATTGATCGGACCATATCTAATAAGGTTCGATTCCGGCGTTCAGACACACCATTGCGCTGTGGTGTTCCGGGTGGCGTGAGTTGCGAAACGATTCCGCTTGCTTTGAGATGCGTGAGAAAATCATAACTCAAATATTCACCTCCACGATCGGATCATAGAAACTTAATCTTTCTGTTACGATGATTCTCCACTTCATTCTGAAATTCTTTGAACTTTTCAAATGTTTCAGATTTATGTTTCATTAAATAGATATACCCATATCTACTTAAGTCATCGGTAAAAGTGAGAAAACAGCAATATCCACCGCGCGTCGAAACACTCATCGGTCCGCATACATCGGTATGTATGATTTCCAACAAGTCCGGTGCTCGCTCCATCATGCCGGAGAACGGGGTTTTGATCATCTTGCCCATGAGGCATGGTTCGCATGTGTCAAATAATTCAAAATCAAGAGACTCCAAAAGTCCATCAGAATGGAGTTTCTTCATGCGTTTTACACCAATATGACCTAGACGACAGTGCCACAAATAAGTAGTATTATCACTATCTACTTTGCATCTCTTAGCCTCAATGTTATGGATGTGTGTTTCATCCCTTTCGAGATTTAGAAGAAATAAACCATTCACAATAGGTGCATGACCATAAAAGATGTTACTCATATAAATAGAACAACCATTATTCTCTGATTTAAATGAATAACCGTCTTGCAATAAACAAGATCCAGAAATAATGTTCATGCTCAACGCAGGCACATAATAACATTTATTGAGGTTTAAAACTAATCCCGAAGGTAAAACTAAGGAGAGCGTGCCGACGGCCATCACATCAACTCTTGATCCGTTGCCAACGCGCATCGTCACCTCATCCCTCGCAAGCCGTCGTCTATTCCGTAGCTCCTGTTTCGAGTTACAAATATTAGCAACTGAACCAGTATCAAATACCCAGGCACTACAACGAGGGCTAGTAAGGAAAACATCAATAACATGTATATCAAATATACCTTTGATGGTGCCAGCCTTCTTATCCGCTAAGTACTTCGGACAATTGCGCTTCTAGTGACCCTTGTCCTTGCAATAGAAGCACTCAGTGTCCGGCTTAGGACCAGACCTGAGATTCTTCTCAGCAGGGGCAACGCGCTTGCCGCCGCCTTTCTTGAAGGGCTTCTTTGCACCCTTACCTTCCTTGAAGGTGGGGGGCTTGTTGACCATCAACACATGATTATCCTTTTTGATGTCCACCTCCGCAGCCTTCAGCTTTGCGAAGAGCTCGGTGATCGTATCAGTGGAACCAATCTGATTGTGAGTCACTACAAAACTTTTGTAGCTGGGAGGGAGTGATTGCAGAACCCTGTCAATCTTGAGCTCCTCTGGAATCTTGCAGTCTAGTTGCTCAAGGCATTGAGTGTAGCCCGACATCTTAATGGCGTGCTCACTAACGGAACTCCCTTCCTCCATCTTGTAGTTAAAGAACTTCTCAGAGATCTCATATCTCTCAGAACGGGCCTGAGTCTGAAACATGGTTTTCAGCTCCTCGAGAATCTCAAAGGGCCCGGGATAGTCTTCAAAACGATTTTGAAGGTCCGATTCCATAGCAAACAACATGGTGCTCTTAATCACACCATAATCATCTTTGCGCGACTGATAGACAGCTTTCTCATCAGCCGGCACAGTAGCAGCAGGGGCGTCACCTAATGCATTCTCAAGGACATAGTCCTTTTGACCGCCAGAGAGAATGATTATCAGATTGCGGAACCAGTTGGTGAAGTTAGACCCATTGTTTTTAAGCTTTTCCTTCTCAGCAAAAACGTTGAAGTTGAAGTTGGACTTAGCCATTTGATCTACAATATTTGCAAGTACAAATTAGACTATGTTCATGATAACTAGTTCAACTCTTAATCAAATTACTAGATGAACTCCCACTAAATTCAACATCCCTCAAGTTGTTTAGTGAACACGATCCAAATTCACCACATCTAATCCGATCTTCACGAGAAGAGATGTGGTTTCAATGGTGGACAACGAAGTGTCGATCATATCATTCATATGCTCATGCTTAACCTTTCGGTTCATGTGTTCCGAGGCCATGTATGTACATGCTAGGCTCGTCAAGTTAGACCCAAGTATTTCCGCGTGTGCAAAACTGGCTTGCACCCGTTGTATGTGAACGTAGAGTCTATAGCACCCGATCATCACGTGATGCTTGGACACGACGAACTTTCGCAAATGTGCATACTTGGGGAGAACACAGTTTTTATCTTGATCTTTAAGTGAGGAATCATCTTATAATGCTACCGTCGCGATCTAAGCATAATAAGATACATAAAAGGATAAACATCGCATGCATATAACTTTATGTGACATGGTATAGCCAATCTTCACGCAATGATCTCCATCTTGTGCGTGCCGGCATGATCTCCATCACTCCACCATGATTGCCTCCACCACGAATAGCAACTACAACTATTGCTAACTACTTAGCGATAAAGTGAAACTATTACATGGCGTATAAGAAGTAGACACACAGGTCATACACAATTATAAAGACAACCATATGGCTCCTGCCGGTTGTGTACTCATCGACATGCAAGTCGTGAAACATTACAAAACATGATCATCGCATACATTATACACATCACATCTTGGACCATACCATATCACAGAAAACACTCCCTGCAAAAACAAGTTAGACGCCTCTACTTTGTTGTTGCATCTTTTACGTGGCTTATGGGAGTAGCATGCTAAGAACGATTCTTACCTACGGAAAGCCACAACGGTGATATTATGGTTGCCAAACTCCGGTGTAAATCCCATGACAACTATAGTGAGAGAAACTGGCATCCACCAGCCGCATGTGTGGAACAAGCCACACGTCAAGTGCGGAGCCGGTCTCGCGAACGACGTCGCGTAAGGTTGGCCTGGACCGCTTCAATCTCACTATCCCGCGTCATAAGAAGAACACAAACAAGAGGCTTGCAACAGAAAACATCAACGCCCGCAACAACCATGTTGCGTTCTACTCGTGAAACACATCTACGCATAGATCTGGCTCTGATACCACTGAAGGGATTCGCGGCATAGTAAATCAAAATTTTCTACGGATGCGAACAGAGGGAAGCCAAGATCTAATCTAGGAGATTCAAACAACGAGAGAGATTGGATTAGATCTTCATACCCTTGAAGATTCGCACAGCGGAACGTTCGTCGGAATGTGGGTGATGTAGTCGTACTCGCTTCTCCTCCTCGCGATCTGATCCGATCTAGCACCGCAAGTGGCGATGCCTCCGTGAGATGCACACGTGCAGCACCTCGACGTCTCCTCCTTCCTTGGTCCAGCAAGTACAGTGGAGAGATGGATTGGATCTACAATGCGACGGCGCGGTGCAAGTGGTGGAGAGTTTCTGCAGCAGGGCTTCGCCTACACGTAGTCGGGAGGGAGAGATAGAGGAGGGCAGCAGGGCGACTAGGCTTGAGGGGAAGGTGTGGGGGGGTGGTGCGCCCCAGCCCTCTATATATAGAGGGGTGGGCGCCAGCCCTAGCCCCTCCCCCAAGCCTAGGCCGGCGGCCAAAGGAGGGAGGAGTGGGGGGCAAGGAAACCCCCCTTCTAGAAGCTCCAAACTAGGGTTTCCCCTTTGTTTGGCCGGCTCGGCCCTCTGGGGCCTTGTGCCCCTGGCCCAAAGTGGTCAGGGCACTCCCTCATAGGCCCATGCCCCCTCCCGATAGGTGGGACCGCGTTGGCCCCCTTCCGGAAGTAGAAGCTTCCGGTACATTACCGCTTAACCCGGAACAATTCCGAACTCCAAAAACTGCACTACCTTATATGAATCTTATTCTCCGGACCATTCTGAAACCTCTCGTGATGTCTCGGATCCCATCCGAGACTCCGAAAAAAAACTCATAACCAATTATCCAATCTATCCTAGCGTCGAGACACGTTAAGTGTGTGACCCTTCGGGTTCGAGAATATGCGGACATGATCTTCTATCAATAATCAACAGCGGGGTCTGGAAACCCATATTGACTCCCACACATTCATCGATGATCATATCGGATGAACCACGATGCCAGGATTCAATCAATCCCATATATATTCCCTTCGTCTCGCGATATTTTACTTGCCTGAGATTTGATCGTCGGTACCGTCATACCTAGTTCAATCTCGTTCACAGCAAGTACTTTACTCGTTCCGTAATCCGATACCACTTTGTGATTAACTCCTTAACCACATGCTTGCAAGCGGTGTTGATATCGATTACCGAGTGGGCCCGAATTATATCTCTCCGACTTGGGAGGGACAAATCCCATCTCGATACATACAACCCAACAGGTACTTTCCGATCACCTGAGAGACACCTTTATGATCACCCTCTCATAGGATGACGTTTGATGACCTCAAAGCTTTCTTACGATACCAGGGAGTTGTATTATCTCATGGTCTAAGGAATACAATATTTGACATAAGAAAAGCTTCGCAAAGATGAACACGATGACACGATCTAATTGCTTCGCTTAGTTTGGGTCTGTCCATCATATCATTCTCCCAATGATATGATCTCATTATTAATCGACAACTCATGTCCATGGTTAGGAAACCTTAACCATCATTAATCAATGAGCTAGTCCATAGAGGCGTACTAGGGACACGGTGTTGTTCACAAACCACACAAGTATTAAAGTTTCCGCTTAATACAATTCTAGCATGGAATATAAACATTATCATGAACATGAATTATAATAATAACATCTTTATTATTGCCTCTAGGGCATAATTCCAACAGAACGAGGGGCAAGGGCGGCCAGCCATCTGCGGTGCGAGATGAGGGCAAAGACACAGGGATTTACCCAGGTTCGCCCCCCCCCAGAGGGTAAAGACCTACTCCTGCTAGATTGTATTGATGAGAGAGTACAATGGGCGAGCTCGGCGGCTAGGCGGCGAGTCACCTCGCTAGGGTTTACAGATCTACAACCGAGTTGGATAAGGACTCAGAGGTTTTTGACCTAATCCGACTGGGCCTAACTATGCTTCCGGGCCTTCAGCCTCCAGTCGTCTGGTTCCTTCTTGGGTCGCGATCTAGTCATCGTCCTGCAGGCCCACTCGCTGGAAGTATGATCTAGTAGGAAACGTCCTGCTGGGTATACCCCACTCGGCATATCCCCATCACTAGTCCCCAAGGCCGTTGTTGATTCGTCGCAGGTGTTTTTTGGCAGTCGGAGTATTCAGGTCCAATTCGGACGCCCAGTCGAATCAGTGATGGACTCCTTCAATGAGAGAAATAATCTTCAGCATGCATCCTCAGTCGCAATAACGGCGACCAGTCAAATCACCAATTTGGCGAGTAGTCGAATCGCAGCCATGGCGAATGGATCGGCGAGTCGAATAGACGAAGTTGGACCGTCAACCTGGTCAAACTAGCCGTTGGGTAATCCAACGGTAATATCGGCGTAATCACCGCGCGGTAACGGATCTCCGAAATTGGCGGGAACCAACCGCTATATAAGGAGAGTGACGGGTGAGTTGCGAGTCATTCCTCACATTTCCTCCGACCCTGCGCGCCCTCCAGTCTTTCATTCCCTCCAGAACCTCCAGAGCGAACCAGCGAGCCCAAATTCATGACCCGATGGCGCCTCCGAAGGAATCGTGGGGGAAGTCCAAGTGTACTAGGGCGTTGCTGAAGTCCTTCGAGGACACAGGAATCCTCTGTGCCGGGAGATGGCAAATTCCCGCGGCCGGGGAGGTGGAGCCAGATCCACGCGCCGGCGAATTCATCTGCTTCACCAGCCATCTCGAGAGGGGACTCGGCTTCCCACCTCGCTCTTCTTCCACTGATTCTGCTGCGTACTACGGCATCCAGCCGTCGGATCTGGGGCCACATAGCATCAAGCAGCTCACCATTTTCGTGACGTTCTGCGAGTGTTATCTGGGCTGCCTCCCATACTTTCCCCTATGGCAGGAGCTGTTCCACAGGCGGATCGGTCGCGAAAGGGCAGGTGGCCTGATGCTGGCAGCGGGCGGCCTTACCTTTCAATTGAAGTCCAAGGCCTCCTTCCTCGACCTCATGCTACCGAAGAAGGCGGCGAGCAAGTGGAAGAAGCATTGGTTTTACATCAGCGAGTCGACTCTGGATGGCGAGGTGTCACTCCCGATGTACTCTGTCGAGCGGCCTGAGCCGCGCTGGCTCCAAGTCGCCAAGCTTCCGCATGACCAGCAGATGGTGGTAGACGAGATGCTGACGACAATTCGCCATCTGAAGAAAGATGGGCTCGAGACCATCAATTTATACAATTGCTGGCTCGGGCGGCGATTGGTTCCCCTAGCCAACTGTGCCCACTGGATGTATGAGTACACCGGTAAGGATGACGGGACCAAGGCCCGCACCGCCGAGTGGAAGGCCGACGATTACGCCCTCGTGCTGAGGAATATCACCGACGCGGAATACTGCGATCCGAAGGCCGGGATCGCCCATACACCATGAAGCGCAAGGCGCCACCGATAAGTCTGCTTTTCCTTATCTATCTCGCAGTCGCAGAAATGCAGTCGCGGTTTATTAATCATGTGTTGTTTGTTCAGCTGTTCCAAGTTGTGGAAGGCTGGCTCCCTCCCGCCAACGACAAAATCTCGGACGAAGCCGCCAAGGACGAGAGCGAGTCCTCCTCCGACAAGGAGAACGGTAGAGACGACGACGATGATGACGATGATGACGAGGCCGTGGAAGTCGCCGCACCCGTGGTTCGGAAAACTCGCAGGAAACAGCAGCGCGAGCTCGAGGCCAACAAGATCCTCGAGGGTCACGATAGGAGAGAGGGCGAGGCCCACGAACATAGTTCGCGGCGTGTGGCTACACCATCGAAAAAGAAGTCGCCGAAGAAGAAGGAGGAGGAGGCGCCTAGGGCAGTGTCGCCGCCTCGGTCAGCGACTAGCTCTGAAGCGACTAGCGCGTCCAATGATGCTGGGGCCGAAGCATTTGCGAAGGCGCCTGAGGCGGCTAGCGCGGCCGTGGTGGAGGACGAGGTGCCGCTGGCATCGCTTCCACCACCGTTCTCGGCAGTCACGGGCCTCAGGGCTGCTCCAACCGCGGAGGCGTCACCGTCAAGGGAGGCACCCGCGTCGACCGGAGGGGAACTTCCCGCTTCCGCGGCCTCATCAATGAAGAAGGCCTCCGTGTCATGGGCTCCAGCCCTGCTCGAGACGGGCATCAGCCGAAAGCTAGGTATGGATAGGGGTGGGCATTCGGTTTTTTCGGTTAATTCGGTTCGGTTTTTCGGGTTTTTCTATAATTTGGTTTCTACAAAATAGGCACCGAAATTATTTCGGTTTTCTAATTAATCAATACTTCGGTTAGTGGACAATTCGGTTCGGTGTTCGGTTTTTAACCGAACTTCTGGAAATAACAACACCGTGCCATAATTTATGTCAGATCCATACGAGCTAAACCACTCATCGGCGCTCCGGAAGCAACCTCCAGGTCGGCGAGTACCAGAAGCAATACATGGCTAGTTGATGTCTTGAACGCATGTGTAGAAAAAGAACATAATAAGTATGATGTCTATCTTCCTCGTTCAAAAAAAATGATATCTATCTTCCAAGCCGTATACATTCAATAAATTGTATGTGTTGAGAGTTTAGCTAAAATACATGATTATATCCGAAACAGGAAAACAATTGAAATGCTTCCAACAAAATTCATAGACACAATTGACAGTTAAACCACAAACATGTACGTGCATGTAGCTGGAGACATACGTACATGCATGGTCTGTCTCACAGCTTTTGCATGCATGTCTTTTTTTCACATGAACTAGTATCTACGTACAGTAATGGACGCCTCGGACAGAATCACAAATATATTTAGCCCTGTCACGTATATTTTTCGGTTTGTACGATTATTTCGGTTAATAGAGAGTCAAAACCGAATTAATATTTATAAATTCGGTTAACCATATTTACTAACCGAAATTAGTTTCGACTAATTCGGGTTCGGTGTATTCGGTTTCGGTTCCGGTTAATTCGGTTTTGGTGTTCGGTTTCGGTTTTTTATGCCCACCCCTAGGTATGGAGCTAGAGAAGCCGACGCACATTCGCACCGGCCTGCGCTACATCCCAGTATCCCCAGGTAAGTGTCTTGCCGTGTCGACTTGAATTGCTAGTTTGTGGTTGTTTGATTTGTTGACCATTTCCTTTTGCAGGACTGGCATGAAAAAGATCGGTCACCCCTTGGTGGCCAAAGTTCCAGTAGATGCCTCCGGGCCGGAGGCTGATCCCTCGAAGAACAGGAAGGGTGACGACGCCGAGGTGCCCGCTGAGGGCGTGAATAAGATGAAGGGCGACGAAATCGTCACGATCTCGTACGAGCTGATTGACGCGCCAAGTGAAGCTCCAACTAGAGTGGATGTGACCGTGAAGGCCATCGAGGACGCGGGGTCGTAGCAGGTGGGACCTGCGGTGCTGGTCGGGGCATCGGACCCCACGATGAGTGCTCCAGGAGCGACGGTGGCGACCTTCCCTCGCTTCATGGTGAGGGCCTTCACCGCAAGTGTCTTGGCGCAATCGGCCCAAGCGCCCAAAGTTTTGGGCTCAGAGGTTGAGCAGCGTCGCGGGCGCACGCCTCTTGTGCTGCCGTCGATGGACGCGGTCGAGCTGCACAACATGCTGGGCGCGGCTATTCAGGTATGCCAGTCCCTGATGTCGTGGGAATGACCACGGCAGATGCTGCAATCGGCAGCGAGTAGTAGAACATGGGGCAAGGGCGTCCAGCCATCTACGGTGCGAGATGAGGGCGGAGACACAAGGATTTACCCAGGTTCGGCCCCCGGAGGGTAAAGACCTACTCCTGCTAGATTGTATTATGGTGAGAGTACAATGAGGTGAGCTCGACGACTAGGCGGCGAGTCGCTTGGGTGTATGATGGAACGTATCCCCTATGCGTCCCCTAGGGAGGTTTATATAGGCTCACCTCGCTAGGGTTTACAGATTATAACCGAATTGGTTAAGGACTCGGAGGTCCTATGACCTAGTCCGACTGGGCCTAGCTACGCTTCTGGGCCTTCAGCTTCCAGTCGCCTGACTCCACGCCAAGTCTTGATCCAGTCGCCGTCCTGTAGGCCCACTTGCTGACGGCTTGGGCCAGCGGGAAACGTCCTGCTGGGTATACCCCGGTAGGCATATCCCCATCACCCGAGGATCTGGTCACTGAATTTCAGCGGGCAGATTCTTATTGCTTTTTGCTATCCAGTCCCTGAGTGCCTAGTTGCTGAATTACAGTGACTAGGCACTTAGGAATTTCTTCAATGTCCAGTCCCCGAGTGGCTAGTCGCTGGATTTTGGCGACTAGGCACTTAGGAATTTCTTTACTGTCCAGTCCCCGAGTGGCTAGTCGCTGAATTTCAGTGACTAGGCACTTAGGAATTTCTTTGATGTTTGCTTATGTTAGTTGTGTCCGTGCAGGGCCTCCAGCATGAATTGGCAAAGTGACTGGCCGCCAAAGAGCGTCTGGAGCGCGACCTCTGCTCCGTGCAAGAAGTGAACAAACAGCTGCAGGCGACCATGGGTAGGTTTTCAAAATACCCTCTCTACTGCTATCTTGTTTCTGATTGTGATATCACCCTCGCGTTGCTGTAGAGGGGCATTCGGCTGCGGTTGCGAAGGCTCACGAGGGTTTGGTCCCCATCGGCAAGTTGACGGCAGCCCAGTCGTTGTTGACCATCACGAAAAAGGGGTGGCCGAGCTGGAACGAGAGCACAAAGTCGCTAATGACCCACAGGTATAGGGGATTGCAACAGTCTTCGAGGGTAGTATTACCCAATTTATTGTTTCGACACAAGGGGAGTCAAAGAATACTTGCAAGCCTTAACAACTGAGTTGTCAATTCAGCTGCACCGGGAAATAGTTCTTGCTCACAGAAGTTTATCAGTAGCAACAGCAAAGCAACAACAGCAATAAAACGAAAACAATAGTAACAGTAGTAGCAAACAGTAGGATATGAGCGCGGTGGGCATATGGATGGATGGACGGGCATTGCATGGACAAGTCTAAACATGTAACTTCAAGATCTAGGGCAATTGCAGATAGATGAGATAAAGCATCCAAGTACTAAACAATCATAGGCATGTGCTCCATATGTAGTCATGCGTGCTCGCAATGAGAACTTGCACAACATCTTTTGTAGGGGTTCGTAGCATGGAAAACAAAAAATTTCTACCGCATGCACACAAACAAGCCAAGATCTATCTACTAGATTGTAGCAACGAGTCGATAGAGGAACTCACCCTCGAAGATTCCAAAGCGGTTAACGAGAGCAGATTCTCGTGGGTGATGTAGTCGTACACTTGCCGATCTCAAGATCGCGTAGACGATCATTCCGGCGCTGCGTTCCGGCAGCGCTTCCGCAGTCGCTCACACGTTCGGTACTCGATGAAGACCTTCCTCTCCCTTGTTCCAGCAGGCAGCGGAGGTTGTAGCACTCTCCTCGCGATTCCGGCAGCACGACGGCGTGGTACCGGAAGTAGAGGGGAGATCTCGCAGGGCTTCGCCTTAAGCCGGAGCGAGTATGGTGGACTATGAGAGAGCCTTGGTGATCTAGGGTTTAGACACACCAATTAAAAGGGGCTAAACCAGTGGCTAGGGCAATTAGAAGCTCTAACTCGGCGGCTTGGGAGAAATCCCTAGGTTGTGGCTAGGGTTTAGGTTTAGAGGGAGGCAACTTGTGTGTCTAGGAGGGGAGCCCTGCCCCTCCTTATATAGGTGGAGGGAGGCGCCAGCCAAGGGGAGGGAGTCCCTCCCCAACTCGGATCCCTAGTGGGCCGGCGGTGGAGGAGGAACTCCTCCCCAACTCGGTTTCCCACTTCTTTTCCACTTTCCAAAATAGCCGTTTGACTTTTCAAATTGGCGTTTGACTTTTCAAACTAGGATTTGATTAAACCCTTTATTTTGTACAGCGATGACACCTAGTACATGATGCAATCATTCCAACTTGCAATGACACATTCATGTACCCTTCACCTCCAGAGTGCCGGACATTCCGGAACCTTCTAGAACATTCCTGATGAAAACACCGGAACCATTCCCCAACTCCGAAACAGGACTTTCCTTATATGAATCTTATTCTCCGGACCATTCCGGATCTCCTCGTGATATCCCGGATCCCATCCGAGACTCCGAACAACATTCGGTCTCTTACTCATCATTCCATAACTACTCAACAACATCGAATCCTTAAGTGTGTCTCCCTACGGTTCATGAATTATGCGGACATGATCGAGACACTTCTCCGATCAATAACCAATAGAGGAATTTGGAAATTCATATGGCTCCCACATATTTGTACGATTACTTTGCGATCGAATGAACCACTTACATACGATATCAATTTCCCTTTGTCTCACGATAGTTTACTTATCCGAGGTTATGATCGTCGGTATCTCTGCATACCTAGTTCAACCTCATTACCGATAAGTACTCTTTTCTCGTTCCCGTGATATGTGATCCCTTGTGAGACAGACACATGCTTGCAAGCTAATTGGATGACAATCCACCGAGAGGGCCCAGAGTATATCTATCCGTCATATGGATGGACAAATCCCACTCTTGATCCATGTGTTTCAACCAATACTTTCCGAATACTCAATGCCACCTTTATAGCCACCCAATTACGGTGTGGTGTTTGATGTCATCAAAGCATCCATCCGGTAAAGGTGATATGCATGATCTCATGGTCGAAGGAATTAGATTACTATGTATCAGAAATCATATAGCAATTGAACTATTAAAATGACTTGATCTTTATGCTACGCTTATCTATAGGAGTATGTCCATCACATCATTCTCCTAATGATATGACCCTGTTGTTAATAACATCTCTATGTTCATGATCAGGAAACCATGATCATATATTAACCAACAAGCTAGTTTAACAAGAGGGTTTACTAGGGACTCTTTTATGTTTACAAATCACACAAGTATTAATGTTTCCTGTTAATACAATTATAGCATGGTATGTAAACATTTATCATAAGTATGAAGATATGATAATAACCACTTTATTATTGCCTCTTGGTCATATCTCCAACATCTTTTGTCCTGCCATCCCGTTGTAGCGGGGCCTCAAGGGAACTACTGGCAATTAAGATGCTCCTTTTAATAGAGCACTGGAGCAAAGCATTAACACTCCGTGAACACATGTGATCCTCACATCACAACCATCCCCTCCGTTTGTCCCAATTTCTGTCACTTCTGGGCCTTTGGATCCGTACAATGATATGTGTACACAACTTGCAGATAAGATCACAAACAATACTATCATAATGAATCAATAATAAGTTCATATCTGAGATCATGGCACTCGGGCCCTAGTGACAAGCATTAAGCACAACAAGTTACAACAAAGTCAAATAGCACTAATAGAGATAATAGGCACCATGCCCTAACAATCTTATTCGATTACATGATAGAACTCATACAATCCCTACCATCCCCATAGCCTACAACAGGGGATTACTCACTCATGGATGGGGGAAACATGGATGGTTGATGGAGAGGCGTTGTTGATGATGATGGCGATGATCCTCTCCAAATTACCCGTCCCGGCAGGGTGCCAGAACAAAGTTTTGAAAGTGAAAAAGTGGTGATAGAATGACATTACGCTAATAGAGACAAGCACATTAAGCTAAGAATGATAACTATGCTCTCAAGAAGGTGCTCATAGAATAAGTGGTGACTCAACAAGGAAGTGAAAAAGGTTTTAAAAGTTTGAAAGGCTTCCAAATGTTGAAAGTATGATACTCATTAGCTTTGAGCTCTCATTGCCCCTATCATAGGCATCTTTATATGGTTAATGGTGAAAGTGAGGTCCAGTATGAGTTATATGCTTGACAAACCATAAACTGGAAATCTCATGTCCCTTGAGTACGAGGGCCGCTCCTCATGCTACTCAACTTTAGTTACCTGTAAGTTCTTGTCATCGTAAATACATGCGTATCATAGAGAACCGCCAATGGGGTACCCCTTGCACATGATACAGGAGCTATCCCGTGGTCAAAATGACAAGGCAAGCAGACAATGAGTATCTCAGCGATCTTTTTATGTGCTATTTGCATAGGTTTTTATTGAGGATACTTCACAGATTGCTCATTATGGTTATGCTGCAAGTTTCCACCATGATTAGGCATGGCTTAGGCTAGCGGCCCAGGCGTTTCTCTAACATATATATATATATATAACTCCATGAACTCACAAGCTCCCATTTTATTTCACACCGACGACATCCGCAAACAAAAGAGCATGATATCAACTCGATAAGTATCCATAAGTGTTGAAAGCGTTCCCCGTGACAGCACGGTTCTGCTAACTCCCAGCCTATAATTTGCAAGCATATAACTTTCATGGACAGTCACAATGGTTCAGATTTATTAAGTGCAAGGAATAAAGTGTGCCATCAAGTTAGTGAGAGCTTTACTAACTAACTTTCTCAAAATAGTCAAACAATTTATTTGGAAGAAAACAGGGCATAATGAATATGCACTGAATAGAAAATGATGCTAGTAGGTAGGTATGGTGGACACTGTTGGCAATATTGGTTTTGGGGAGCCGGATGCACAAGTAGAGCCCATACTCAGTGCAAGTGGAGGCTAGCAATAGAGAGGTAGCAAAAAACGAGAGAGCAATAGCTGTCATAATCATGCTTGCAACAAAACAGAACTAATTATGGCATGAAAGTGATACAAGAACTCTGCGGAAAAATAAATCATTGAGGCTTACTGACTATTGATTAGTCATATGCATGCGTGAGCATGTGCCAAGTCAATTCACATGAAACATTCAGAGGAGGATACCACAATATCATACCAAATTATGAATATAATAATGCAAGCAAACATTCATATAACATGCTACAAACCATTAGCAAGCTGGAGCTAATCATAAGAGAGCAAGAACTACTAAGCATCCATAAATAACATATGCCTTACATAAACAGACTAAGCATGCTCACAATGATGAGTATTGATGAGTGTAGCAGCACTTCGTTGGGAGACCCCAAGCGGAAGGTATGATGCAGTTCAGCAGGCAAGTTTCCCTCAGTAAGAAACCGAGGTTATTGAACCAGTAGGAGGAAGGAAACGTCCCAAAGGTGCTGCAAGCAACATGGAGACCTGCACAACACAAACTCGATACTTTGCCCCAACTAACAGTGAGGTTGTCAATCTCACTGGCTGTTGTAACAAAGGATTAACTGTATGGTGTGGAAGGTGATAATGGTTTGCAGCAAGTAAACAAGTAACAGTGGAAGATGTATCAATGGTAAAGATTGGACCGGGTTCCATATTTCACTAGAGGTGCTCTCCTTAGATAAACAACATGGCATGAAGGGTAAACAAATTACACCAGGGCAATTGATAGGAACTGAGCAAGGCATAACAATGCAATACTAGACAAAAAGATCCTATGAGATTTGATTGGGCAATACAGCAATATACATAGACCGCCATCCAACTGCATCTATGACTAGAATTCCACCTTCAGGTTATCATCTGAACCCCCTCCAGTATTAAGTTGCCAGCAACCGACAACTGCTTTAAGCAAAGTGTGTAAGGTAAACAATCCACTTGTTCCATGAACAAGAGACCGTTGTTTTCTCCCTAGTGGCAACAACACATCTACAACCAAAGATATTTCTGTCACTTCCCTTGGAAACTAGAGGCATGAACCCACTATCGAGCATACATACCCCCTCTTGGAGTCACTAGCAACTACTTGGCCAAGATAGCTACTAACAACGGAGAGCATGCAAGATCACAAACAACATAGACATGATAGAATCAATAAGACAAAACCATTAATCAATCTGACATAGTAATCTCAATATCCATCGGATCCCGCAAACACAACATGCATGATTACAAATAGATTAGATTTTGATCATGAATGGAGCTCACAAGATCTATACATGAAAGCACAAAGGAGGAGATACAACCATCTAGATACTACATGGACCTGTAGTCCAATGTGGAACTACTCACGCTTCATACCGGAGAAGAAGAACTCCGAGATGACCTCCCCTCCGGCAGTGTGCCGGGAAGAACTTCAGATCCCCCAAATCTAGGGACGATGGTGGCGGCGACTACATAAGGTTTCGTGGAGTTTTGATCGGGTCCCTGGGGTTTATGCCTCGGGGGCTTATTATATGCGAAGAGCCGAGGCAGGGGGCCGCTAGGGGGCCACACCCTGCCCAGGCGCGGGCTAGGCCCACCCGCGCCTAGGGGGGTCTGGCCTCCCTGTGGCGCCCCTCCATCTCGTCTTCTGGCTTCGTGTCGCCCATGGTAAAATATTGACTTTGGCTTTTGTCCCGTCCATTTCTGAGAATATTGATTTTCTGCCTTTCTGGAACCAAAAACAGAAGAAAACAGGCAACTGGCACTGTGACAACTTGTTAATAGGTTATTTCCAGAAAAGATATAAAAACACCTCAAAGTGTAGATAAAGTAAAGAAAAGTAGATATCAAATAAGCATGGAGCATCAAAAATTATAGATACGTTTCCGACGTATCAAGCATCCCCAAGCTTAACTCATGCTCGTCCTCGAGTAGGTAAGTGATAAAAAGAATAATTTTTGAGGTGACATGCACCATCAAAACCAAGATCAAACCATTTGCAAGCATTGAAAGCTGGGATCAAAGAACCCTAAACATGTGCATGAAAGATGGAGTTCTAACAATAAGACAAAGTAACTATGCATGCAACATGAAAGGCTACAAACAAAGATCATGAATAACATGCATTGAAAAACGTTTGTTTGTTTCACATACATAAAACATGGCATAGTGGCATTCATCTTGTCCCTCATGGAGTAGCAAATAGATGCATAGGACACCTTCAAAGTTCATAAGAGTGACTAGATACAAATAGCACAAGAACAAGAATATCATAGTATGCATCAATCAATTAGTTTTGGGACACTACACATAGAACTAAGAATGGAAACTATGCTATCTTAATGGTGCCTAAAGGTAGAAGGCATAGATTCAATATAATAGTGGAAGAAAGGCCCTTCACAAAGGGAAGCAGGGATTTCAAGTTTCAAAAAGAGCTTCCAAAAAATTATGGTACTTGTTAGCTTTCAACCCTCATTGCCCCTATCATAAGCATCTTGAAGTGATTAAGGTTAAAGTGAACAAACTATGGAGTATATGCTTGACAAAGTATAAGTTGGCAATCTCAAGTCCCTTGAATACGAGGGCCACACCTCATGCTACTCAACTTCAATCACCTGTAAGTTCTTGTCATAGTAAGTACATGTGTATCATAGAGAACCTCCAACGGGGTACCCCTTGAACATGGTATAGGAGCTATCCCATAACTAAAATGACAAGGCAAGCTGACAATGAGCATCTCAGCGATCTTTTTATTTACTATGTGCATAGCTTTTTATTGAGGATGCTTCACAGATAGCTCATTATGGTGATGCTGCAAGTTTCCACCATGATTAGGCATGGCTTAGGCTAGCGTCCCATGCGTTTCTCTAACACAAAATACATAACTCCATGGACTTACAAGCTCCCTCTTTATTTCACACCGGTGACATCCATAGACAAAAGAGCATGATATCAACTGTGTACAAAGTACAAGTGCAATGTTGAAAACGTTCCCCATGACAACATGCTTCTGCTAATTCCAACGTATAAGTGCAAGCATATAAAACATAGATGACACAATGGTTCAAGTTTATTAGGGGAAAATAATATAAAGTGTGCCATCAAGTTTGTGAGGGCTTTAATCACTAAGTTTTCTCATAACAAAATACTTTTTAGTTGGGAGATAGCTGAAAACAAGAATATACTTAGAATGGTGTAACACACCATGCATAGGAGTTTATAGTGGACACTTTGGAACTTGGTTTCTTGGGAGTTGGAAGCATGAGTAGAGCTTAGTGATACAAGTGGAGGCTAGCAAAAGACTGGGAGCAACCAACTAAGAGAGCAATAATGGCCATAATAATGCAGAGCGACAAAACATTACTAATCAAAGCATAGAGTGGTACTACAAGTCAAGGAATAAATGATCATAGAGGCTATGGTGACTTGTTTATAGTCATAACATGGTGTGAGAATGTGCCAAGTCAACCCAAACAAAGAATTAAAGGAGAATACCACAATACTATACTTTTGTATGCTAAAAACGCATAATTCTTTCAAGGCACACTAAGCAATCCCAATTGTTTGGAACAAGACATGCTACATCAATAATCACTAAGCATAAGGTCAAAACAACACCTAGCATGTCATGCTAAAGTATAAGTCACAGTCAACGCAAACTCATCTTGCACTTTCAAGCAAGAACTTCCTACTCCTTTCCAACACCAATCAACTTATTTGAAACAACACAGCAAGAATGGGGGTCCAAACTACTTTATTCAAGCAAACTAAATAAACTAAGAAAACCAAGCGAAATGTAAGACGCTCCAAGAATAACACAACAGTGCATGAAACAATAAAAACGAAGTGTCTAGACAGACCTGAGCTTTTTATTGTTGAAGAAGGGGATGCCTTTGGCATCCCCAAGCTTTGACGCTTGTACCTCTTGGATATTTCTTGGGGTGACACCGAGGTGGCATCCCCAAGCTTGAGCTTTTTTCTATTGTTCATCTCATTACATCATTCTCTCTCTGCACCTGAAATTTTTCCTTCATACAAAACTTCACACAATCTTCATTAGCAACATTAGTGAATTCAAAAGATAATAGACCTTTAGGTTTAGCTTTGGAACAGCAAAACTTTTCACTAAAAACACAAGCTACTATGGCAAATCCTTCAAAAATCTCAATTCCCCAAAAGAGAAATCAAAAAGGAATCAATCAAAAAGAAGCAAATGCAAATAATGGCAGAAATCTGTCAAAATAGACCAGTAGGTAGAAACCGATTTTTTTGAAAATCTTATGTTGCTCAAATCAAAAAGTGTTGAACTAACGAAAGTTAGCTAACGCACTGTGGGATAGACTCCTCATGAATTTTTATGGTGGAGGACAGAAATCTGTTTCGGGACAGCAACTCCCGAAATCTTACTTCCCTCTCATTAGAGGTCATTCTTGGCACAAAAAGCAAACAAAAAAAGATAAGGAGAGGTCATTACTGAAGTAATAACTTCCAATACTTAAGAAAACTCTTGGGTTATCTCCCAACAAGTAATTTTCTTTAACGCCTTTAAGTTAGGCACAAGAAGCAAGAAATCAAGTCTTTTCAAATGTAGAATTGAGACAAATACTTGCAAAGTCTTCAACTATGAAAGGTATCTCATCCAAATGAGTTTTGGAGGATCCCTTATCATCTCTCTTTGGTTCACTACTTTCATCAAAAGGATTTTCAGGAACAATCCAATCAAAATTCTTTTCAAAGGCCTCATGCATACCAACAAGCTTAAAGGGTATGGGTATCTTAAATTCCTCTCTAGGCTTGGTTTTATCTGAAGTACCCACAACATCTACACATGATCCTAGCATATTAAAACGCTCAAAGACCTTTTTGGCTTCCTTAGCAACATCATGGAACTCTTTTAGTAAAGTTTCAAGGATAAATTCTGTCTTTTCAGCATTCTTTTATTCTTTTAGTTTTAGGAACAAAATTTTCATCATGGGATTAAGGCTAACAAACCTAGCCTCCAACATATGAACTAAAGAAGCTGCACCAATTTCATAATTAGGAGCAAGTTCTGCTATAGATTTATCCTCAATATCCTCATGCTTGCGAACATGATTAAAGAATTCTTCAATATTTCTTTCCCAATTATAGAGCCACTACCTATCAAAAGGTTCTTCAGGGCAAACTTGGGGAACAACATGGTGAGCTATAGCAAGGTGGCAACTAGAGTAGGAACTAATTTTTTTGTGTTTTTTATAAGAGAAAGCAAACCAAACTAAACTATTTTTTGGAGTTTTTCATAAAAAGAGGCAAACAAAACCAAGAAAAAGAAACTAAGCAAACTAAAAACAATGTAAAGAGAAAGATTGAGGAGGATTCCCCTTGTGAAGACGTCCTTAGCCTCCCCGGCAACGGCGCCGGAAAACTTGTTAATGGCGCCTGAGAGCGCTTTGTCGGGAAACCCCAAGAGCAAGGTGTGAAGCAGCACAACAGCAAGTCTTCCCTCAGTAAGAAACCGAGGTTATCGAACCAGTAGGAGGAAGGAAACGTCTCAAGGGTGTCGCAAGCAACATGGAAACCTACACAACACAAACTCAAGCGTTTGCCCCAACTAACAGTGAGGTTGTCAGTCTCACCGGTTGCTGTAACAAAGGATTAACTGTATGGTGTGGAGGGTGATGATCGTTTGTAGCAAGTAAATAGTAATAGTGGAGGATGTATAAATGGTAAACATTGGACCGGGGTCCATAGTTCACTAGAGGTGTTCTCCTTAGATAAACAAACATGGCGTGCTAGGTAAACAAATTACAGCAGGGCAATTGACAGGACTGAGCAAGGCATAACAATGCAATACTAGACAAAAAGATCCTATGAGATTCGATTGGGCAATACAACAGTATACATAGACAACCATCCAACTGCATTTATGACTAGAAGTCCACCTTTAGGTTAACATCCAAACCCCCTCCAGTATTAAGTTGCAAGCAACAGACAACTGCTTTAAGCAAAGTATGTAAGGTAAACAATCCACTTGTTCCATGAACAAGAGACCGTTGTTTTCTCCTAGTGGCAATAACACATCTACAACCGTAGAGATTTCTGTCACATCCCTTGATTAAGTAGAGGCATGAACCCACTATCAAGCATAAATACCCCCTCCTGGAGTCACTAGCAACTACTTGGCCAAGATAGCTACTAACAACGGAGAGCATGCAAGATCACAAACAACACAGACATGATAGAATCAATAAGACAAAACCATTAATCAATCCAACATAGTAATCTCAATATCCATCGGATCCCCGCAAACACAACATGCATGATTACAAATAGATTAGATCTTGATCATGAACGGATCTCACAAGATCTATACATGAAAGCACAAAGGAGGAGATACAACCATCTAGCTACTACATGGACCCATAGTCCAAGGTGCAACTACCCACGCATCATACCGGAGAGAAGGCCTCCGGGATGATCTCCCATCCGGCAGGGTGCCGGGAAGAACTTCAGATCCCCTGATCTAGGGACGATGGTGGCGGCGGCTACAGACGGTTTCGTGGAGATTTGATTGGGTGCTTAGGGTTTATGCATCGAGGGCTTCTTATAGGCGAAGGGGGAGGCCGAGGCGGTGTCCAGGGGCCCCACACCCTCCCAGGCGCGGGTCAGGGCCCACCCGTGCCTAAGGTGGGTCTGGTCGCCCTGGCCGACCTCTCCAGCTCCCCTCTGGACTTCTTGTTCCCCATGGAAAGTAATTGACTTTGACGTTTGTCCCGTCCAATTCTGAGAATATTTCTTTACTAACTTTTCTGACACAAAAAACAGCAGAAAACAGGCATCTGGCACTGTTGCAACTTGTTAATAGGTTAGTACCAAAAAACGTGTAAAAAGCACCTCAAAGTGTAGACAAAGCAAAGCAAAGTAGATACTAACAAGCATGGAGCATCAAAAATTATAGATACGTTTCCGACGTATCAACATCCCCAAGCTTAACTCCTCCTCGTCCTCGAGTAGGTAAGTGATAAAAGAATAATTTTTGAGGTGACATGCACCCTCAAATAAAGATCCAACCATTTGCAAGCATTGAAAGCTAGGATCAAAGAACTCTAAACATGTGCATGAAAGATGGAGTTCTAACAATAGGACATAGTAACTATGCATGCAACATGACAAGCTACAAACAAAGATCATGAATAACATGCATTGAAAAACGTTTGTTTGTTTCACATACAGAAAACATGGCATAGTGGCAATCAGCTTGTCCCTCATAGAGTAGCAATATAGATGCATAGGACACCTTAAAGTTCATAAGGATGACTAGAAACAAATAGCACAAGAACAAGTAATATCACAATATGCATCAATTAATAAGCTTTGGAACACTACACACAGAATGACAACTATGCTCTCTTAATGGTGCCTAAAGGTAGAAGGTGGAGACTCAATAGTGGTGGAAGAAAGGCCTTTTTGTAAAGGAAGCAGGGATTACAAGTTTCAAAAAGAGCTTCCAAAAATTATGGTACTTGTTAGCTTTCAGCCCTCATTGCCCCTATCATAAGCATCTTGAGGTGGTTAAGGTTAAAGTGGCAAAGTTGGAGTATATGCTTGATGAAGTATAAGTTGGCAATCTCAAGTCCCTTGAATACGAGGGCCACACCTCATGCATACTCAAATTTGGGTCCAGGTAAGTTCTTGTCATTGTAAGTATCCACATATCATTGAGAACCGCCAACAGGGTACCCCTTGCACATGGTACATGAGCTTTCCCATAACCAAAATGACAAGGCAAGCATACAATGAGCATCTCAGCAATGTTTTTATTTACCATGTCCATAGCTTTTTATTGAGGATGCTTCATAGATAGCTCACTATGGTGATGCTGCAAGTTTCCACCATGACTAGGCATGGCTAAGGCTAGCGGCCCAGGAGTTTCTCTAACACAGGATACAAACTCCATGGACTTACAAGTTCTCTCTTTATTTCACACCGGTGACATCCATAGACAAAAGAACATGATATCAACTGAGTACAAAGTACAAGTGCAATGTTGAAAAAGTTCTCTGTGACAGCACGGTTCTGCTAATTCCAACTTATAAGTGCAAGCATATACAAAAAAAGTTGTCACAATGGTTCAAGTTTATTAGGGGCAAAGAATATAAAGTGTGCCATCAAGTTCGTGAGGGATTTAATCACTAAGTTTTCACATAACAAAATAGTTTTTAATTGGAAGATAGTTGAAAACAAGAATATACTTGGAATGGTGTAACACACCATGCATAGGAATTTATAGTGGACACTTTGGAATAACTTGGTTTCTTGGGAGTTTTAAGCATGAGTAGAACTTACTCATACAAGTGGAGGCTAGCAAAAGACTGGGAGCAACCAACTAAGAGAGCATAATGGACATAATCATGCAGTGCAACAAAGCATACTAATCAAAGCTAAGAGTGGTACTACAAGTCAAGGACTAAATGATCATAGAGGTTAATGGTGACTTGTCATAGTCATAACATGGTGTGAGCATGTGCCAAGTCAACCCAAGCAAAGCATCAAAGGAGAATACTGTTGGAATTATGCCCTAGAGGCAATAATAAAGATGTTATTGTTATAATTCTTGTTCATGATAAAGTTTATATTCCATGCTAGAACTGTATTAAGCGGAAACTTTGATACTTGTGTGGTTTATGAACAACACCGTGTCCCTAGTACGCCTCTATGGACTAGCCCATTGATTAATGATGGTTAAGGTTTCCTAACCATAGACATGAGTTGTCGATTAATAATGAGATCATGTCATTAGGAGAATGATATGATGGACAGACCCAAATCAAGCAGAGCAATTAGATCGTGTCATCGTGTTCATCTTTGCGAAGCTTTTTCTTATGTCAAATATTGTATTCCTTAGACCATGAGATAATGCAACTCCCTTGTATCGGAACAAAGCTTTGAGGTCATCAAACGTCATCCTATGTGAGGGTGATCATAAAGGTGTCTCTCAGGTGATCGGAAAGTACTTGTTGGGTTGTATGTATCGAGATGGGATTTGTCCCTCCCAAGTCGGAGAGATATACTTCGGGCCCACTCGGTAATTGATATCAACACCGCTTGCAAGCACGTGGTTAAGGAGTTGATCACAAAGTGATATCAGAATACGGAACGAGTAAAGTACTTGCCGTGAACGAGATTGAACTAGGTATGTCGATACCAACGATCGAATCTCGGGCAAGTAAAATATCGCGTGACGAAGGGAATATATATGTGGCATTAATTGAATCCTGGCATCGTGGTTCATCCGATATGATCATCGATGAATATGTGGGAGTCAATATGGGTTTCCAGATCCCGCTGTTGATTATTGATAGAAGATCATGTCTGCATATTATCGAACCCGTAGGGTCACACACTTAACGTGTATCGACGCTAGGATAGAATGGATAAATGGTTTATGAGTTTTTGTTCGGAGTCTCGGATGAGATCCAGGACATCACAAAAGGTTCCGAAATGGTCCGGAGAATAAGATTCATATAAAGGAAAGCAGTTTTTGGATTTCGGAATCGTTTCGGAATGTTCGGTATTGTACCGGAAGGTTCTAGAAGCTTCCGGAGTGGGACCAACGTGGCCCCACTTGTCGGAGGGGTGCGTGGGACTACGAGGGAGTTCCCTGGCCGCATTGGGCCAGGGGCACAAAGCTCCATAGGCCCAGCCGGCCAAAACCCTAGGGAAACCCTAGGAAACCTTCTAGAAGGGGGGGAAGACTTGCCCCCCACTCCACCCTTGGGGCCGCCGCCCTAGGGCTTGGAGGAGGGGTCAAGGGGGCCGGCCAGCCCCCTATATAAGGTGGGCAGGGGGCGCACCCTCCCCTCACCCCAAACCCTAGCCGCCAGCTGCTGCCCTACCTCTCTCTCTCTCCAGACTGTGTGTAGGCGAAGCCCTGCTGCAGAAACTCTCCACCATAGCACCACGCCGTCGTGTTGTAGACCAATCTACCTCTTCACCCCACTTGATGGAACGAGGAAGGAGGAGACGCCGCAGCACCGTACGTTTGCATATCTCGGAGGCGCCGCCACTTGCGGCGTTGGATCGGATCGGATCGCGGGGAGGAGAAGGCGAGTACGACTACACCAACCACGTTCTGTTGAATGTTTCCGCTGTGCGATTTCTTCAAGGGTATGAAGATCTCATCTATACCTCTCGTCTATTGCATCTCCTAGATTAGATCTTGGCTTTCCCGTTCGCATCCGTAGAATTTTTTTGATTTACTATGCTGTGAAACCCTTCAAATACCACAATACTATGCTTTTGCATGCTAAAATAACGCATAATTTCTTCAAGACACACTAAGCAATCCCAATTGTTTGGAACAAGAAATGATACAATAATAATCACTAAGCATAAGGTCAAAACAACACCTAGCATGTCATGCTAAAGTCTAAGTCACAGTCAACGCAAGATCCTCTTGCACTTCAAGCAAGAACTTACTACTCCTTTCCAACACCAAGCAACTTATTTGCAAAACAACACAGCGAGAACGGGGGTCCAAACTTCTTTATTCAAGCAAACTAAACAACCTAAGCAAAGCAAATGAAAACTAAGACGCTCCAAGAACAACACAACTATGCATGAAACAATAAAAACGAAGTGTATAGACAGACCTAAGCTTTTTATTGATGAAGAAGGGGATGCCTTGGGCATCCCCAAGCTTTGACACTTGTACCTCTTGGATATTTATTGGGGTAACACCATCGTGGCATCCCCAAGCTTGAGATTTTGTCCATTCTTCATCTTATTGCATCATTCTCTCTCTACACCTGAAATTTTTCCTTCAGACAATCTTCATTAGCAAAATTAGTGTATTCAAAAGATATTAGACCTCTGGCAAAGCTTTGGAACAGAAAGTATTTTCACTAAAAACACAAGCTACCGTGGTAAATCCTTCAAAAAGCTCAATTCACCTAAAGAGAACCCAAAAAGGAATCAATAAGAAGCAAATGCAAATAATGGCAGAAATCTGTCAAAATAGACCAGCAGGTAGAAAACGATTTTTTCGAACATCTTCTTTTGCTCAAATAAAAAAGTGTTGAACTAAAGAAAGTTAGATAACATATTGGGGGATTTATTCGTAAACTCTGAGCTCAATCAGAGTTACAAAGACTCCTCACCAGTTTTTTTGGTGGAGGACAGAAATCTGTTTCAGGACAACAACTCCCCAAATCTAAGTTCCCTCTAATTAGAGGTCATTATTGGAACAAAAAGCAAACAAAAAGGATAAGGAGAGGTCATTACTGAAGTAATAACTTCCAAGACTCAAGGAAACTCTTGGGTTATCTCCCAACAAGTACTTTTATTTAACGCATTTAAGTTAGGCACAAGAAGCAAGAAGAATCAAGTATTTTCAAATGAAGATTTGCCCCTCTTGTTCTTACCTTTCTTCTTCTCTTTAGGGAAGATATGATCGATTACCGGAGGATAAAAGTGCATAATGCCTTTTACCACATCTATTACCGCTCCAAAGTGTTTCAGTAGGGATCTATCAAGTGTAGTTTATCCTTTGCCTACACATTCAATAACAAGATAATCAGTAGACACCATTTTCTCTGAGATTTTTGTAAACATACCTTCAGCTATTCCAATGGGCAATATAATTGCATTGTTGGTAAGAGAGATTTCCTCTCCTCCTTTAGTAAGCTCCCAAAGACTCAAGGGATCATAAATATCTTTAGGCATGAGGCAAAATTCAGACATGATATCACAGCGAGCACCGAAAAGTATAGTGTTTATTGAGACTTTGATTGTGGGAAACCACTTTGAAGGCTCAGAATTTATGGGAACATAATCATGGTAAGACCTAAGCGTGTGATAGCAACTATTCATAGCAACAATACTAGTCTCAAGAGTGTTCAACCTAGCAAAAATATTTGTGAAAGAGGAATCAGACTTGCTAGGTGTACCATAAATCATGATTAGTTTTTTTATGGCATCAAAAGCTTCATCCTCAGTACATAGAAAAAAATCTTTCTTAGCCACAGCATCCAAAGCATATCTATAACGAAGAGCAATACCGCGGTAGAAACTATCAATAACCAAGCTAAGGCTCACCTTAGGATCAGTTTACCTCTGTAAAGCAGAGATTCTAGACCAAGCTTCTTTAAAACTTTCTTCACTTTTTTCTTAAAAGTGGTGATTTATATCATAGGGGAAACAAAGGTTGGTCCAAAACCAGACATGGTAGCAACTAGATTAGGAACTAATTTTTTTATTTTTTTGAATAAATAAAGCAAACCAAACTAGACTATTTTTTTTGGGTTTTTTGAAAAGAGGCAAACAAAACCAAGCAAAAGAAACAAAGCAAACTAAAAACAAAGTAAAGATAAAGGAAGTGAAGGACTCCCCTTGTGAAGACGTCCTTAGCCTCTCCAGCAACGGCGCCAGAAAGTCTTGATGATGCTCGACGTGGCACTTCGTTGGTAACCCCAAGCGTAGGGTGTGAAGAGCAAGCAGAAAGTTTTCTCTCAGTTGAGACCGAGGTTATCGAACCAGAAGGAGGAAGAAAACGTCACACAGGTGTTGCAAGCAATGCGGAGACCTGCACAACACAAACTCAAGACTTTGCCCCAACGAATCAGTGAGGTTGTCAAGCTCACCGGTTTGCTGTAACAAAGGATTAAACGTATGGTGTAAAACGTAATGGTTTGCAGCAAGTAAACAAGTAACAGTGGAAGATGTATCAATGGTAAAGATTAGACCGGGATCCATAGTTCACTAGAGGTGCTCTCCTTAGATAAACAACATGGCATGAAGGGTAAACAAATTACAGCAGGGCAATTGACAGGAACTGAGCAAGGCATAACAATGCAATTACTAGTCAGAAAGATCCTATGAGATTCTATTGGGCAATACAACAAGATGCATAGACCGTCATCCAACTGCATCTATGACTAGAAGTCCACCTTCAGTTTATCATCCGAACCCCCTCCAGTATTAAGTTACAAGCAATAGACAACTGCTTTAAGCAAAGTGTGTAAGGTAAACAGTCCACATGTTCCATGAACAAGAGACCGTTTTTTTCTCCCTAGTAGCAACAGCACATCTACAACCGAAGAGATTATTGTCACTTGCCTTGGAAACTAGAGGCATGAACCCACTATCGAGCATAAATACCCCCTCTTGGAGTCACTAGCAACTACTTGGCCAAGATAGCTACTAACAACAAAGATCATGCAAGATCACAAACAACACAGACATGATAGAATCATAAAGACAAAACCATTAATCAAACCAACATAATAATCTCAATATCCATCGGATCCCTTCAAACACAACATGCATGATTACAAATAGATTAGATCTTGATCATGAACGGAGCTCACAAGATCTATACATGAAAGCACAAAGGAGGAGATACAACCATCTAGCTACTACATGGACCCATAGTCCAAGGTGGAACTACGCACGCATCATACCAGAGAGAAGGCCTTCGGGATGATCTCCCCTCCGGCAGGGTGCTAGGAAGAACTTCAGATCCCCCCGATCTAGGGACGATGGTGACAACAGCTACAGACGGTTTCGTGGAGATTTGATCGGGTGCTTAGGGTTTCTGCATGGGGGATTCTTATAGGTGAAGGGGAGGCCGAGGCGGCGGCCAGGGGCCCCACACCCCTCCTAGGCGCGGGGCAGGGCCCACCCGCGCCTAGGGTGGGTCTGGTTGCCCTGGACGGCCTCTCTGGCTCCCCTATGGACTTCTTGTTCCCCACGGAAAGTAATTGACTTTGACGTTTGTCCTGTCCAATTCCGAGAATATTTCTTTACTAACTTTTTTGAAACCAAAAACAGCAGAAAACAGGCATCTGGCACTGTTGCAACTTGTTAATAGGTTAGTACCAGAAAACATGTAAAATCACCTCAAAGTGTAGACAAAGCAAAGCAAAGTAGATACTAACAAGCATGGAGCATCAAAAATTATAGATACGTTTCCGACGTATCAATTGGCAGCGATTAGTAGAACAAGGGGCAAGGGCGGCCAGCCATCTACGATGCGAGATCAGGGCAAAGACACAGGAATTTACCCAGGTTCGGCCCCCGGAGGGTAAAGACCTACTCCTGCTAGATTGTATTGATGAGAGAGTACAATGGGCGAGCTCGGTGGCTAGGCGGCGAGTTGAGGGGGTGTATGATGGAACATAAGTTCTATGCGTGCCCTAGGGAGGTTTATCTAGAGTCACCTTGCTAAGGTTTACAGATCTACAATCGAGTTGGATAAGGACTCGCAGGGTTTTGACCTAATCCGACTGGGCCTAACTATGCTTCTGGGCCTTCAGCCTCCAGTCGCCTGGTTCCTTCTTGGGTCGCGATCCAGTCGCCGTCCTGCATGCCCACTCGCTAGAAGTATGATCTAGTAGGAAACGTCGTGCTGGGCATACCCCACTCGGCATATCCCCATCAATGTATTATGTTGTAATGCCCAATCAAATCTCGTAGGTGTCAAGATGTCTAGTATATGCATTGTTATGCTTTCTCAATCTATCAATTGCCCCGTTGTAATTTGTTCACCCAACATGCTATCTATCTTAAGGATATCACCTCTAGTGAACTGTGGACCCCGGTCCAATCCTTTATCATTGATACATCATCTACAGTTATTGTTTACTTTCTGCAAGCAAATCACTATCTTCCACACTATACGTTTAATCCTTTGTTTTTCAGCAAACCAGTGAGATTGACAACCTCACTGCAAGTTGGGGCAAAGTATTGAGTTTGTGTTGTGCAGGTTCCAAGTTGTTAGCAACACCTTGGAGTTGTTTCCTTACTTCTACTGGTTCGATAACCTTGGTTTCATAACTAAGGGAAAAACTGCCGCTGTGCTCATCACACCTTGCTCTTGGGGTCCCCCAACAAGCTCTACCATCACCGAGTCACGTCAAAGACATTTCCTTAGTACTGCAGGAGCATTAGTTGATTGTGCTGAAGGGAAAATAATCTTCAATGTTTATGATGCTGAAATTATCCGGTATTTTCCAAAGAAACTAGAAGCAGGAGAAAGGTATGTCCCACTGGCAAAACGAGTTCATGTGGTAAGTACCTTTGATAAAGGGCAACCGAAGGTAAGAATTCAAGAACATAAAAGGGGTTGAAATATTCAACCGTTCCTAATAAAATGCTTAATGGGAGTTAACCCATCATATCAATAAAGTAGAGTTAAATAATAAGATGTTCATCGCATTCCTATGATTTTTTAACAGACATTTTTGCAGAAGCGCGCCCATAAAGATGCAGCTGTCAAAAAGTAGTAGAAATATCAATTGAATAAGTATAGATTTAGTGCAGAAAATAAACTTTAAATTTTATATGTAGAAACTAGCTTAATAATATTGTCTAGATTAAAAAATGAATCTCTGAAAATTTGGACGAAAAAGCATGTTCCAGGAGTTGTAACGACCAACTATACGGCGGAAATATTTATTCCAGCTGTTTAGTTGCGGCCGTATAGTTATCGACAAAAATCTCAAAACTTGGGTCTCGGATACAGAAGGTTTGACAACCAACTATATGGCGAGACCATTTGGTCCGGCCATATAGTTGTGTCTGTATAGTTGTGATCTGGCATTGGGAAAACCTAACCCTTGCCGCCGCCACAACTATACGGTGGGAGCTACTTAACCCGGCCGTATAGATCCCGCCGTAAAGTTTGCCACGGCCACTTAAACGGGTTGGGGCAGGCTAGGGTTCTTCATCCCCTCACTATTTCTCTCAAACTCTCTCTCTCTCTCCAAACCTCTCAAAACCCACCTAGAACTCTTGATTCTTCGCGTATTTCGTTCGTTTGAGTGGGGGAAATGACAGATCATGCATCAAGATGAACAAGCTCCGTAGTATTTTTCGCAAGAGCAAGCACCGACATGGTGAAGGCTCGGGGCTCCGGGCTGAGCTCGACAACAAGTACGCCATTTGTTTTGGAAAGGAAGGTGCTGCCCACACGATGGGCCGATGACGGCTTTCTCAGCTTAGCAGGGTTGAGGGCGGACTTCGACCACTTGTGTGCAAACGCAGGGCGATCCAACCTCGCCTATGCAAGCCACCACACCTATGCCGAGCTCACCCATGAGTTCCTCGCCTCCTTCTACGATGACTACAAGGAGAATGGTAATGCATGCACGGTGAGTTTCACCGTTAACCAATGGCCAAATCAAATCACTTTTCAATAATTTTGTGAAGCCTATGGATTCCCTTGGGAAGGGGAATCAACCTTCACAAACTTGTATAGCATCTCAAGTGGAGCAATTTGGGAGGTTATTTCTATTAATGGTGGCAGGGACTTCTATCAGAAGAATATGTCCACCATTCAGAACCCAACCATATGTTACTTCGCTTTGTTTCTTGCTAACACTTTGTTAGGAAGAGGAGATACCAGCTCTATGGACAATGCAGACATGGACATGATCACCAAGGCACTCTTCCCTAATGCACCACAGATTCCCACTCCTGCAGCTCTATTCCTCCAGCACCTCCACCACCAGAGCAACAAAAAGAAAGGTGATATTCGCATCGGTGGACTAGTAACCCACCTAGTCAAGGCTCTAGGAATTGCAATTCCTATTGTGCAACTTGTTGATGGCTCCATACTTATGGATGTCAAGTATATAACTGCATGCGGCTTTCTCGATGTTTACCGAGCTAATAGGAGGCTCTGAACCTATAAATTTGGTTATCTTGATGTTGCGCAGGATGATCAGGTGCCATTGCCTTGCCCGCAAGCCTTCGAGGTTTAGGGAAGGGACAACTGGATCATCACCAAGGAACAAGTGACTGAGATCATGGCAGTACTATATCCTGACTCCGAGGAAGAGGAAGAAGGAGAGCAACAGGATGAGCAGGAGCAGCAGTAGGAGCAGGAGTACAACCCTGCTTGGGAAGGACAACAACAACAACATCAAGAGGGACCTTGGGACCCATGTCCCAATCAGCAGTGATAGCAGCAGGGGTTCAACAATGTCCCCTATCAGAACTTTCTACAGCTCAACCAGCGCGTTGGGGAGATCGACCAGAATCTGCATGTAGCGAGTGAAGATGTGAGTGCCTTAACTCACAACTTTAGTCACTTCATGACCAACTTCCCCGACTACTACCATCAGCTTCCGTACCCACCGCCTAATGACGGCAACAACTAAGCATGGAAACCGCCTAAGCTTGGGGGAGGTTTGAAAAATCTCAAAACTTACATTCATATTTTTATTTCTTCTTTTGATTTATTTTCTTTTCCAAGAATAGCATGTTTACTTTCAGTTTGCATTCTTAAACCAAAAACACAAAAAAAAATAGTTGTAACCTGTATTTGCAAGTTTGTTTCTTTGTTTTCTCGGAGATTTCTCAATTTCAGGTGACTTGGCACTAGGGAAATATAGAGGGGATTCCACTCAAGTACGAGAATGGAGAAAGCAAGAGGAGGTATCACATTCCTTTCATCATCTCTTCTGCAACTTTAAACTGATCCTACAATTATTTACTCGCTTGCACTTGATTCACTCCTCACCTAGATTGTTATCCTATAAATTATATTCCCTTGCCAGTGTCCTCTTTTTGCTTTGAAATAATGAGCAATGAACTTGGTTGAAATATTTCCGATATTTTTACAAAAATAAAAAGGATCCAAGAGATGACTTGAGCCCATGGTTAGCCCAAAGGATATTATTTTATAAACTACTCCACCCCATTGAGCTTAATGTAAATAGACTAGATAGCACCCTTGAATAAAACTGTCTAATAAAATGGATGGTTCGAAGTAGTAGAGATTATGCCACTGTTTTTTCTAATAATTACAGTAGGATATTGCTTTACGTGTGTCACTACAACACTGTCGGACTCCATGGGTACCTATTAACTCCGCTGGCCAACGAACGATCTAAATGTGGGAAACCACTTGATTTCGGCTATTGATTTATGTAAACGTCTATAGCTATAATGCTATGACGGGTAAAATTTTAGTCTCCTCGTGGTTTCACGTTCCAAGTGAAGTCGTAGTACTCCTCTGACGCAATAGTTATCTATTGGTATGGTCACGAGTGCGCAACACAATCCCAATTAACATGTTAAAAACAGTGGCATGATTTCTCTATGAAAGAGCTGAAGTTTTTGAAAAACAAGGAAAGGAAAAAGGTGCTTTGAGAGTCTTGAAATTTTAACGTGGGAGTAGATGAGTTGTTCTTAAATTAAATGTCGTTGGTGCCAACTTGAGTACTTTTAATTGATTAAAGGAACAAGAGCAAAAAGTTTTCATCTCTCAATAAGAGAGAGAGACCAAAAAGAGTTGTTACACTTTCCTAGCTAAATTATTGACACTCACTCAGGCATATGATTTATTTGCTAGCAATATATATGTGTATAGGAAGTGCACTCAGTGCAATTTTGTGAATACTTGTATGATCATGTTTAAGATTGCAGGAATTATGAAGAAAAGAATTTGACACCAATTCGAGCTTGTAAGTTCTTTTATTTCAGTCTCGAATCTTCGCTATCCTTTCTTATTTCTTTGTCACTCAAGGGCGAGCAACATCTAAACTTGGGGGAGTTGATAGCTGTGAGATTCGACACATTTTTTATGGTTTTTATTAATGGTTTTTGTTTCGATTTGATGGTTTTCTAGCTTTATTTAACGCTAATACTTCGGTAGCAAAGAAAACTTGGTTTTTAATGTGTGTTTCAGGTTCTGAACATCAACAGAGGGATTTAACAGCAAAAACACAATATTCAGACGAAAACACGCAAGTCTCTTTTTGGAAGCAATCGAGGGGAGGATACAGAAGCTTTAACGAGCAACTATACGGCGAGAATATTTTTCGGCCATATAGTTCCCACCGTATAACTACCATCTCATTCTTCTTATTAAAAGAGACAACTTTCATGAAGAGGCAGAGGTCGAAAACAGAACACACGAGCCGCCATCCCATCCAGAAGGAAGAAATAAGAGACCCGGAGAAGAAGGGGAAGACGTTCTTCATCTCGCTCCACGATCTTCGATCTCCTAGCCACCACACCTCCATAGCCATTACTTGTACTTGAGAGAAAGAGAGAGATCTCCACCCTGCAAGATTAGGGTTTGAGATTGTTCTTTGTAACACCCTCAGAATCGGCCCTATGCAAGTCTTAGCGATCCCCACCAAACCCGCATAGAAACGATACAAAGGCGCCCACTAGGCACTTTCGTGCGGGTGGAAAATGAAGTAATACCATTACACATTAGTCCATGATGGAACCCACAGAACAGATATATACAACAACGACTCCATGAGTCAAGAATACAGATATACAATACAAATACCCATATCACCTTGAAAATGATACAACGTCCGACTATGGACAAGATGCAAATAGGGCTAAGAGCCCTGAAGAATAACCAATGACGTCCATAAACCTGCCCAGGCCAAGCCGGAAGGGTAACCCTGCTAACGACATCGATCTTAAAACCTGTTAAAAAATAAAGGGGTGCCGACAAAGGGCAAAGGAAAAAGAGGAGCGATCAGTACTGAGGCCAGTACACGGCAAGACTAGAATTCGGCGGTCCTCGCCTACATAGGTATGGTGGACTGGAGCAGCGGCGCAGCATGCACTAGACAACCTATAGAGACTCGATACAACTGGCGGATATCAGATAGGGATAAGAAAGACCTATTTGGATCCAACCTGAAACTATCACCAAGCATACCCATCCTGGTATTTCCCCCTCCAGACCAAACGAGGAAGACAACCAAGGAACTCACACAGTTGGCAGTTTTATTCATTCTGTTATAGTTGTGGAAATTACTAGTCAGATATGGATACCATGAGTCATCCTGATATTATAAACAGTGGGCAGTTTTAGTCAACCATTCCGTTGTAGTTGCAATACTTACTAGTCAGATACATATAGCATGAGGCATCCCAGAACCAGCAGTTATTGTCACTTTTATTTAGCCATTCCATTATAGTGAAGCTGATTACTAGTCATTATAAAGTCAAATTTATAGCACTACTTTAGTTATAGTTGTCTATGATCGATATACTGTGCTCCAAGTCGTCCATAACCGCGGACACGGCTTTCAGAAAGTTTTACCCTGCAGGGGGCACAAATAGCAACACAAGCACGATCAACCTCGGAAAAAACCAAATGAAAACCCAACGAGGCATCACGACAGAACATTCGCCAGATTCATATTTGATTTCAGGGGGGCCACCCTACTAAGCAACCCGCGACGAAGTTGGCCGGCTCCGAGACGGACCTAGAGGTTTGTGTCGATGGCTGTAAACGACTGGGAATCCAAAAGTGTGACTGGGCTTGTCGATACCGCGGAAACATTCCATATTTGTTCCTAAACAGTACAGGCGCTCCACGCGCAATCGTAAATAAAGCAGTAAAGCATGGCATAAGTACAAGATATTAATAAAGCCCCAAACTACTTTGTGGCCCCCAGAAATTAAATATGACTCAAGCTAGGCTTAAGGGGATTCATGGTCCTACTTGCGGATAGTGCGAATATTCAAAGAACAGGTATCAAGTACTCGGGGTCCTACCGGACACAAGTGGACGGTTAAAAACCAAATAACATCTATTGCCCACTTGTTCCTCTGTATTATTTACCTACTTCAATTTTAGTTATTATACGGTAATTAAAACTATGATCATCTCCAACATTAATCATGAGGTATTTCTCCAACAACGGTGGTACATCGACGGCACGAAGCAACACCTGCGCAAGCAACTATGACTCGCAAGGCCGACTATCTACCAAACAATAGGTAAAGGACGCGTCCAAGGCAATATAATGGCTGCAAGGGATATCACGGGTATGAAAACTAGAGCATCGCAACACAGATAGCAATAGATCAACAGGAAGAAGTAAAGACTAGGAATGTAAAATAGGTAGAAAGGGGGAGAATGCTCACCTGAAAACATTGCAGAAGTTTCATAACCGAAGAACTTGTCGAAGCTCACAACATCTCATCGTCCTATCCGGGAAGAAGCAAAACACTAAAAGGAACAAGCGACGCAACAATTACAACTAATGCGCAAGAATCAGCATGATCATGATATAATGCATGACATGGCAAGCTAATGATGCAAACTATGTTGAATAGGTATTAAGGGCATCGCACATTCATGAGATAGCATCCGTGAGGCGTTATTAATAAGAAACAATTAGTTCTCAATTTTATTTATCATGTTTTTCTTGCATAAATAATACTGATTATAAAACTTCTCTTAATACATGATGCAAATGATAACATGGATATCATGGTTGGAGAGGTCTCATCGCGCTGATCGATTTAGACATATCATTTGTCGAATTTCGAATTATGGTTTAAATTATATGATTTATTAGAGTTTAATAGTATTTAGTCAAATTGTTAATGGTTTGTCTATTTAGAACTTTCCAAACGATAGACAAAATTTTATATTCATATTATTCAAACAAAAATAATGACTTTTCATTTAGAAATTATTTGATTTTGAGATATATTTGTAAAGATAGAATTATGTGTTTTAGAGGCTGGTATACACAATTTTACATAGAAGTTTATGGACTTGCGTGTAGAAACACTAGACTGAACGTATTCAGGTCCAGAGAATGAACTACAGAACAACAGAAGATAAAAATGATCTCATCAACTGATTTGGAATTCAATCATGGAATAAGGGGCGTGAGTATGTAGGTTCTAGCCACTAGGCTAGGAATTAGATTGATGTCAACCAGTGGACGCAAGAACCAAAACCAGATGAAAGTTTGCAGAGTTAACTGAAGAATAGACAGAGGCTCTCTCTAGTGCTGAACATTGACGGCCAGCAGGGGTGCGCGGACGGCCGACATCGGCGCAGTCGTATTAGGACAACAGAAAGGGGGCAGGAGGCTCACCGAGAGGCTATCGCTGTAGACGTACAGAGGCCAGTCAGCGATGCAGATGGCAGGGGAGACATAGCTGACGGTGGGCAATGCAGAGGAAGCCTAGCACGTCCTTGGCAGTTCCAGCTCCGGCTCCTTGAACAAAGTAGACGAGGGATACGTCCTGATTCCGTTCCCGGCATCAACTTGTCCTAGCAAAGTCGATGGCGTCGACATGGTCGGGAAAGGCGGTGTTGTTGCTCACAGTGGTGGTAATTTTTGCTGATGTGGAGAAGGAGAGGGAGAACGAGTGGCGGCGCGAGGAGAGGAAGAATCTAGGGTTACCTGGAACCGATCTGGGGATGGAAGGAGGGCATGTGTGGTGGTACGAGCTGTGGTGGTTGAAAAGGTGGAGCCTGGAGGGGATCACGTTCCTCTCATGAAGGAAGACGAAGACGACAGGAAACATGATGAGTTGGTCATGGTGGGCTGCTGGCTGCTTCGTTGGACGAAAATAATAGGTGGGCTTTTGTAGAGCAGGTTCATTGCCAAAATCTGGGTTGGCCTGCAGGTAGGTCCAGGTAGAATTTATTTGTTGTTTTCTTTTTACCATCTATTATTTGTTTGATGTTTAAACAATTTCAAACAAATAATTAAATTAAAATACATTAAAACATTTTGCAGGTTATTTTAGAGGAGGGATTAAAACATAATAGAGGGGAAGAGGGAATATAGCAATGTCAAGAAGAAGAATGCCCACCATATTCCTTTTGGGCATGATACAAGATATGGGATTTTGTTTTTTTTGTTTGTTTGGAAATTGAATAAAAGCATTTCTTATATAAGGGAACCTAGCAATGGATCCTCCTTTGTAGAAAATAAAATAGAGATATCAAAGAGGGGTAGATTTGGTTAACAGCAACATCACAAGCAAGACAAGCATATGCAATGTTTGGTATAATGCTCAAATGCAATATGGCATGATGACATGAGTATGATACCATGATGATGCACAAAACAAAAACACCAAGCTATTTTCTAGTAGTGGTTTTACCCGGGGTGCTACAGTTCGACAACACTAACAATGGATCTCGCCCTTGAGATCCGCCTCATGGTACGGGAAAAAGGCCGACGATCGGAATCTTCTCGCTTCATGTAGATCCTCGCGGCACCAGTAACAAGGATTCTGTCTCCGTCTTAAAATCGGCGACACCACCAACAAGAGGTCGTTTATCGTGTTCGTCGAGAGAATGCTCCGGATAAACAATGAACAAAGTTAGAGGTAAGGACACCTCTAACTTCCAGGGAAGGAGTAAGAATTGCCTCGATCCATCATTCAATGTACAAAAGCAAATGAAAAGAGTAGTGGTATGGTCGCGACTCCATCCCGCACTCAAAGCATTACTCTGTACACGAACAACGATTTATGCAACCAACTCTTGGGATTCAGACTGAAGATCTTGACAAACAGAATTTGGAAACTAAGGAGTGATGCAAACTCTTCATCGGATCTGATGCAAATGATGATGAAACATCGGAGGATACAAAGAAAAAATTTAGTGGGTTTTTGGTCCACTGAAAGGTACAACACAGGATGATTCCTTAGATAGCATGAAGACCAGATGTCGAAGCACCGTTATAAGAGGATGGAAGCAAAACCCTGAAGGTACGACGGAAACCCAACCACGAGAATTCCTGGACTCGAAAAAAATATAAAAGAGCAGATTCAAAACACGTCGAGATAAAAGGAGAATAGCAAAGGGGTAAGAAGTAAAAGCAGACCTAATCAGATCTATCCAACCGATTTTTCAAAATAGTTTTGACACTCTACAACGTCTGTTAACTAGGTCATCCTACAGGCTGGACCAGTGGGGTCTCGCAACTGCTGAGATCTGATACCACTTTGTAACACCCTCGGAATCGTCCCTATGCAAGTCTTAGCGATCCCCGCCAAACCCGCATAGAAACGATTCAAAGGCGCCCACCAGGCACTTTCGTGCGGGTGGAAAACGAAGTAATACCATTACACATTAGTACACGATGGAACCCACAGAACAGATATATACAACAACGACTCCATGAGTCAAGAATACAGATATACAATACAAAGATCCATATCACCTTGAAAACGATACAACGTCCGACTACGGACAAGATGCAAATGGGGCTAAGAGCCCTGAAGAATAACCAATGGCGTCCATAACCCTGCCCAGGCCAAGCCGGAATGGTAACCCTGCTAATGACGTCGATCTCAAAACCTGTCAAAAAATAAAGGGGTGCCGACAAAGGGCAAAGGAAAAAAGAGGAGCGGTCAGTACTGAGGCCAGTACACGGAGAGACTAGAATTCGGCAGTCCTCGCCTAAATAGGTATGGTGGACTGAAGCGGCAGCGCAGCATGCACTAAACAACCTATAGAGACTCGATACAACTGGCGGTTATCAGATAGGGATAAGAAAGACCTATTTGGATCCAACCTGAAACTATCACCAAGCATACCCATCCTGGTATTTCCCCCTCGATACCAAACGAGGAAATCAACCGAGGAACTCACACAGTTGGCAGTTTTATTCGTTTCGTTATAGTTGCGGCAATTACTAGTCAGATATGGATAGCATGAGTCATCCTGATATTATAAACAGTGGGCAGTTTTAGTCAACCATTCCGTTGTAGTTGCAATACTTACTAGTCAGATACATATAGCATGAGGCATCCCAAAACCAGCAGTTGTTGTCACTTTTGTTTAGCCATTACATTATAGTGAAGTTGATTACTAGTCATTATAAAGTCAAATTTATAGAACTACTTTAGTTATAGTTGTCTATGATCGATATACTGTGCTCCAAGTCGTCTATAACCGCGGACACGGCTTTCAGAAAGTTTTACCACAAATAGCAACACACGCACGATCAACCTCGGAAAAAACCAAATGAAAACCCAATGAGGCATCACGACAGAACATTCGCCAGATTCATATTTGATTTCAGGGGGCCACCCCACTAAGCAACCCACGACGAAGTTGGCCGGCTCCGAGACGGACCTAGAGGTTTGTGTCAATGGCTGTAAACGACTGGGAAC
Organism: Avena sativa; assembly: GCA_916181665.1. Lineage (NCBI taxonomy): Eukaryota > Viridiplantae > Streptophyta > Magnoliopsida > Poales > Poaceae > Avena > Avena sativa. The sequence continues at coordinate 258,270,672 of OV702284.1, read as the reverse complement.
CCAAAAGTGTGACTGGGCTTGTCGATACTGCAGAAACATTCCAGATTTGTTCCTAAACAGTACAGTTGCTCCACGCGCAATGTAAATAAAGCAGTAAAGCATGGCATAAGTACAGGATAGTAATAAAGCCCCAAACTACTTTGTGGCCCCCAGAAATTAAATATGACTCAAGCTAGGGTTAAGGGGATTCATGGTCCCACTTGCGGATAGTGTGAATATTCAAAGAACAGGTATCAAGTACTCGGGGTCCTACGGGACACAAGTGGATGGTTAAAAACCAAATAACATCTATTGCCCACCTGTGCCTCTACATTATTTACCTACTTCAGTTTTAGTTATTAAACGGTAATTAAAACTATGATCATCTCCAACATTAATCATGAGGTATTTCTCCAACAATGGTGGTACATCGACGGCACGAAGCAACACCTGCGCAAGCAACTATGATTCGCAAGCACGACTATCTACCAAACAATAGGTAAAGGACGTGTCCAAGGCGATATAATGGCTGCAAGGGATATCACGGGTACGAAAACTAGAGCATCGCAACACAGATAGCAATAGATCAACAGGAAGAAGTAAAGACTAGGAATGTAAAATAGGTAGAAAATGGGAGAATGCTCGCCTGAAAACATTGCCGAAGTTTCATAACCGAAGAACTTGTCGAAGCTCACAACATCTCATCGTCCTATTCGGGAAGAAGCAAAACACTAAAAGGAACAAGTGACGCAACAATTACAACTAATGCGCAAGAATCAGCATGATTATGATATGATGCATGACATGGCAAGCTAATGCTGCAAACTATGTTGAATAGGTATTAAGGGCATCGCACATTCATGTGATAGCATCCGTGAGGCGTTATTAATAAGAAACAATTAGTTCTCAATTTTATTTATCATATTTTTCTTGCATAAACAATACTTATTATAAAACTGCTCTTAATGCATGATGCAAATGATAACATGGATATCATGGTTGGAGAGGTCTCGTCGCGCTGATCGATTTAGACATATCATTTGTCGAATTTCAAATTATGGTTTAAATTATATGATTTTTTAGAGTTTAATAGTATTTAGTCAAATTGTTAATGGTTTGTCTATTTAGAACTTTCCAAACGATAGACAAAATTTTATATTCATATTATTCAAACAAAAATAATGAATTTTCATTTAGAAATTATTTGATTTTGACATATATTTGTAAAGATAGAATTATGTGCTTTAGAGGCTCGTATACACAATTTTACATAGAAATTTAAGGACTTGCATGTAGAAACACAAGACTGAACGTATTCAGGTTCACAGAATGAACTACAGAACAACAGAAGATAAAAAGGATCTCATCAACTGATTTGGAATTCAATCATGGAATAAGGGGCGTGAGTATGCAGGTTCTAGCCACTAGGCTAGGAATTAGATTGATGTCAACCAGGGACTGGACGCAAGAACCAAAACCAGATGAAAGTTTGCAGAGTTAACTAAAGAATAGACAGAGGCCCTCTCTAGTGCTGAACATTGATGGCCAGCAGGGGCGCGCGGACGGACGACATCGGCGCAGTCTTATAGGTGAATGAGGACAACAAAAGGGGCAGGAGGCTCACCGAGAGGCTATCGCTGTAGACGTACAGAGGCCAGCCGGCAATGCAGATGGCAGGGGAGACATAGCTGACGGTGGGCGATGCAGAGGAAGCCTAGCACGTCCTTGGCAGTTCTAGCTCCGGCTCCTTGAACAAAGTGGGTGGGGGATACATCCTGATTCCGTTCCCGCATCAACTTGTCCTAGCAAAGTCGATGGCGTTGACATGGTCGGGAAAGGCTATGTTGTTGCTCACAGTGGTGGGAATTGTCGCTGATGTGGATAAGGAGAGGGAGAACGAGTGGCGGCGCGAGGAGAGGAAGAATATAGGGTTACCTGGAATCGATCTGGGGATGGAAGGAGGGCATGTGTGGTGGTAGTGAGCTATGGTGGTTGAAAAGGTGGAGCCTGGAGGGGATCACGTTCCTCTCATGAAGGAAGAAGAAGACGACAGGAAACATGATGAGTTGGTCATGGTGGGCTGCTGGCTGCTTCGTTGGAGGAAAATAATAGGTGGGATTTTGTAGAGCAGGTTTATTGCCAAAATCTGGGTTGGGCTGCAGGTAGGTCCAGGTAGAATTTATTTGTTGTTTTCTTTTTACCATCTATTATTTGTTTGATGTTTAAACAATTCAAACAAATAATTCAATTAAAATACTTTAAAATGTTTTGCAGGTTATTTTAGAGGAGGGATTAAAACATAATAGAGGGGAAGAGGGAATATAGCAATGTCAAGAAGAATAATGCCCACCATATTACTTTTGGGCATGATACAAGATATGGGATTTTGTTTTTTTTGTTTGTTTGGAAATTGAATAAAAGCATTTCTTAAATAAGGGAACCTAGCAATGGATCCTCCTTTGTAGAAAACAAAATAGAGATATCAAAAAGGGGTGGATTTGGTTAATAGCAACATCACAAGCAAGACAAGCATATGCAATGTTTGGTATAATGCTCAAAAGCAATGTGGCATGATGACATGAGTATGATACCATGATGATGCACAAAACAAAAACACCAAGCGATTTTCTAGTAGTGGTTTTACCCGGGGTGCTACATTCTTCCCATCTTAAATTGTGTTGGATTTATTTCTATTCTTATTGTGGATCTCCACAGTAATATCAAGAATAACTCCCTTTATTTACTTATATAGATGATGCTTTCTTCTCTCATGTGTGAGTAAGTTTCCTTGGGCGTGTGAGATGTAAGGGATTGGTGAGATGTGATGTGCCTATACAATTTACATTAAGTTTGTGATTGATTTTAATTACTATATTATGTGTGTTTGACTATTTGTGGAATGCTTAATGCATGTTGTCTAATTAAGGGACTAGACAACATGATGCTTTGTTCTATATAGATAGAATCTTGTTCGCTAGCAGACCGACGATCCCCGAGTGACACGCGGATATCAATGGGAAACTAGTTTGACTCGAGGATCACGAGGAGCCACCGAGCTTATTGCATTAGTCCGATCCAAAGAGCTTAATTGCTAAGCAACCTGAAGGGTCTTAATCGTCTAGTGACTGATCATGGTTGTGATAACAGGCTAGTAGGATTATTTAAGTTGGGATGAAATCTACCAAGAGTAGTTCCGGCTAATTATGGGTTTCTCGCCTACACACATACTTATAAGATTATAATTGGTACACTTATCACTCGTCCACCTGGCACATTCACTATCATCATGAACTGAATCTCCCCGCGCCTCTTTTGCCATCTGCAGAAAACAACAAGCAAATCGTTCTTTACTTTTATGCTTTTTATTTCTGAAGTTTACATTTTAGTTTTATTTAAATAATCACTTTAATCCAAATCTCATTCTTATTTCAACACTTGCAGTCAATTCACTCGAAGACTTGTGACAACTTTGGGTGTGAAAGAGACTTCACCAATAAACACTTACCTTTGGGCTCCATGTGGGATCGACTTCTTAGCTTTGAAACTAGCTACAAACGATCCTTGCACTTGTAGCCATCAGGTAGTAACGACATGGTGGTAGTAACGCTCATGGTAGTTATAGTGCCGCTCCTAGAGCTCGCCGACTTCTGCTCTAATCTCTGATGTAGGTGGGCGGTAGTACCAACTGCTCAAGTGGTAGTACTTTTTACTTCACCTCTTTTAACCCTCCGTCTTGTCGGGCTTAAGTCCTCATGCTCCCTTGCTTGTCTCCATACATATCGATGTGAACCTACCATGGTAATATGATGGAGTATGAAGTAGTATACCGTTCAAGGGTAGGAAGTGGACTCACATAGAGGATAAGTTTCACCTTTGAGGTCCAAGTTGACTTGGAATATGTTGGGGCGCTTGATATAGTGACCATCGTAGGTTAGGTTGTATCACAAAGTATCCTAGAGTCCACAAGCATGTGAAATAAAGAGAGAAAATAAATAAGCGTGGATTGGAGCATAGTTTAAAGAACTAGACCAAATCCATGGTTTCACTAGAGTAAACTTAAATTGAAGCCGGTGGTGCCTAGCAATGTCTCATTAATGTATACATACAAGTATATAAACCCACAAACCACAATTAAATCCATGGTGCTAGCTTGGACCATGAATTTTCAACTAACCGCACTGCATGCGCGTGAAAAACACTAGTAGGAAAAGGCTTATTCACACGGGTCATATCTGTGGCGCACATTCAAAGTGTGCCCCACGGATAATTATCCGTGTTTCACCATAAAAAGGTGCTCCACGGATATGATCCTATCCGTGGCGCACAGGCAAAAGGGTGCACCACTCATAAGCGAGCCCCGGCATCATGGGGTCACCCCTATCTATCCGTAGCGCACGGAATCCACGTGCGCCACACATAAGTTTGTTCTCTGTGGCACATGTTATTGAGGTGCGCCACTGACCAACCATGTTATTGAGGTGTGCCAACTGACTTGGCATGTTAGTGTCGCACAAAGCACCCATGCGCCACAGATAAGTCCCAAAAAATCTGCTCCCATCCCTAGATCGTCTTTCTAGTCTTGAAGAAAATAAAAAAATGAAAACACTTTAAATTTTATAATCCTTTGACATGTAGGTAGGTAATGTGGTCTAGTTTGTAGCAAAATTAATAAATATGAATTTCGATTATTTTTGCAAAAAAGTCATGACACGATAAAACGGCCATAACTTTTGCATATGATGTCGAAAAAAATTGTTTAATATATCAAAATGATGAGAACGAAATTTTGCATCCGCTAGCAACACCTTAGGTCGTTTAGCGATCTTTTAGAATCTCAAAATTCGAAAGAGTAAAAAGTTATGAAAAAACAAGATTTTTTCCTGCAAAAAAATGAGGCAACTTATTTGTGGCGCACCACAATAGGATGTGCCACGGATAAGTTTGGCGGGATTTGAAATTTGAATCGGCCGGCCATCAACCCCCTTCTCCTTATATTCTCCTCGACCTTCCCCGTTCATTCCCCTCCTTACCTCTTCTTCCTCTTCCTCCTCCTCCTCTCTGCTTCTTCTTTCTCCTCCTTCTCCTCCTTTTCCTCTCTTCTTCCTCTTCCACCTCCTCCTTCTCCTCCTCATCCTCCTCCTCCTCTATTTCTCCTCCTCCTCCTCCTCATCCTCCTCATCCTTTCCTCTTATCCTCTTCTCCTTCCCCTCTCCTCTCCTCTGACCGCATCGGACTCTTCCGACAACCTGTCAACACCCGGATTTTTCAATCCTAGATGCCTGTTACGCCATACATCGCAATCCCAGGATTACCATTTTTGCGAGACATAACAGAATTGGATACCATAGTACATCATCCATTACAAACGATACATAAGTTCTTACACAAATAGGGATCTCACGATCCAGTTCTTAATACAACATCAAGCAGCGGAATACGTAAAAATAACGGTAGCGTAGGCGAAGCTCCATCTTCGGGGTCACAGGCAATGCTGACGATGGGAGATGATCCTAGTTGTCGTAACCTCCCTGGGGTCCATCCTCCAGGTACTCCTCTTCATAGTCTGGCCATGGGAATAGCCAGGGACAAAGCCATGAGTACTCTTTAAGTACTCGCAAGCTAAAACTAACAGGTAAAGGGGTTTTTGGATAATAGGACACTAGGCTCTAGGGTTGTTTTGCAAAAGCCAGATTTATCTCTACTAAGTTCCGAAGCTAGTCACAATCTTATAACTCCTAGGCGGGATCTTGTAACTCAGGTCACAACTCTGTTGTGGTCAAGTCAAAGTCTCAATTCATTTCACAAGTCAATTTGAAAAGTCTGACGGGGGAACAGTATGGCCACTCCAACTGTCCATAACCACGGACGCGGCTATTCGAATAGTTTGACACTCTGCAGAGATTGTACACTTTCACCACAACATTCGATACATCCGTCAGGAACAAATCCTGAATTCACCATACTCATTATGCGGATAATCAATCCTAACCTTTCAATTACACGCCCTAGTATAAGCACCTCTCCTATGAGTTTGGCCTCCCAACCATGACCAACCGTCATCTTGGTACTGCACAAGTGGACAATCTTCACAAGGTAGCCTCAGCTCAGACCTTGGCCGTGAGGGAACTAATACTAAGGTATATAAGTTTCCAGTCAAGCCCTACCCAATATTCGGGTATTGTGGTTGTACGATAAAATTGGAATGGTATCGCATCCAGACAACCATCAGTTTTATAAAGGGCTAAGGCTCATGCCTCAACGTTTTCATCACCAAAATCATCAAGTGTTCGGAAACACATGTCCAAAACATTTCAATAGAATGATCCATCATTCCAAGGTTTTCATAACCATTTTTCCACCAAGTAAACCCATCTAAAGTTGATCAAGTTTTATGCTTAGCACTAGCATCTATAGGTGGGGGTAGTACTAATGAGGGGTGGTGAACTAGTGGAGTTTCAACTAAGTACAACCTTATATCTTAGGATGATATCAAGGTTTCTAACTTAGGCCAAATTTTATGCTCTTTATGCAACCTTCAGAATCTTTCTCGTATCTATAAGTCACTTAAGTCAACTCTAAGTTAAAGCTTTGATAAAGAAATAAAGTAAGAAGCTTGCAAATAAAACTAGGATTGGTTTATCAAGTGGGTATGATCACATATGCTTAAGGCATATAGTAGGCATAGTAACAAGCAAGTATTTGCTTGCACAAAATCAGTATAAGCTTGCTAAATTGCAAGTGTTAGCTTGCATAGGTCAACTTGATTAGTAAGTCTTGCCTTGGGCAGAGCAGTGGTTGAAGTTCTCCTCGGCTTCTTCTTCGTAGTATCCTTCTGTAGGGTTCGCAGCATAGAAAACAAAAATTTTCCTACGATGGGAACAACTATGTACCAAGATCTATCTACTAGATACAAACAACGGGCGGATGTATATCCGTAGAGAACATACCCTTGAAGACCGACAAAGCTTAACGAGTCCAAACTCGTGGTTGATGTAGACGATCTCTTGCCGATCTCAAGATCGAGAGGAAGTCCTAGCGCCGCAAAACAACAGTGCATCCGTGCTCGCACACACGTTCGAGGCACCGAGCAACCTCCGCCTCCTCGCTCCAGCGATGCAGCGGAAGCACAACTCTTTCTTGCCGAAAAGCCACCGGGAACATGTATCTCGCTAGTCCGAGACCATGGGGGATAAATTCTAGAGGGGGAGATAGATCCTTCACGAGGAGGTGTGAGTGAGAAGTGAGAGGAGGGGCTCCTTATATAGGGGAGGGGGGGCAGCCCAAGGGGGCATGGCCGCCGGCCATGGAGGGTGCCCCCACCTCTCCCTCATTCATGTGGGTGGACACTCCACTCACAAAATGGCCCTTCAATTTTCTCCACTCAAAAACCCACTCAAATTCCCATTAAATTTCCACCAAATTTAATGCAAACTCTCATTAAATAAAACTCTTTTATTTTATTCAGAATTTTGTCAATTACTTTAATGACAAACATTCACAAATAACCCCTTGCTAGAATTCTATTTCACATGCATAACCACTTTATGCAATTTCACCCGAAAACCTGTTTCGGTATCTAGTGAAATAAATTCCTGCGCTTGTTCATTCTTTCGGCATGAAACTTTTGCTCCAACTGGATGTCGGTGTCTCTTAAGTGTGTCACCCTACGGTTCGTGAATAATGCGGACATGATCGAGACCCCTCTCAGATCAATAATCAGAAGCGGGATCTGGAGACCCATACTGACTCCCACACATTCAACGATGACTTTCTTGTGATCGTCGGAACCTTTTTACGCTAGTATCTTAATCCCTTTGTTTCGCGATATATTACATGTCCGAGATTCGATCATCGGTATCTCCATACCTAGTTTGATCTCGTTACTGACATGCACTCTTTTCTCGTTCCCGTGATATAACATTCTAGTGATCAAATCACTTGCTTGCAAGCTAATCAATGTGATATCACCGAGAGGGCCCAGAGTATATCTATCCGTCATCGGGATGAACAAATTCCACTCTTGATCCATGGGCCTCAACATAACACTTTAGTAGTTCTGAATCCATCTTTATAATCACCCTGTTACGGTGTGACGTTTGATGTTATCAAGAAACTCTTCCGGTGTTAGTGATTGACATGATCTCATGGTCTAAGGATTAGGATCACTTCGTAAGTTGTTATAGCAATATAAACTCAATGACTTTGATCGTAATGCTATACTTCGGATGAATGTTCATCACACCATTACACTAATGTTGTGACCCCGTTATTAACAACATCCAATGTCCATGATCAGGAAACCTTGATCATCTTGTTAATCAACGAGCTAGTTTATGAGAGAGGCATAACTAGGAACTACCACTTTCTTTATTAAACACACATGTATTAATGTTTCCGTATTAATACAATTATAGCATGCAAAATAAACATTTATCATAAATAAGGAATACGATAATAACCACTTTATTATTGCCTCTCGGGCATATTCCCTTCAGTCTCCCACTTGCACTAGAGACAATAATCTAGTTTGAAAACTTTGTGTATTGAACACCTATGGCTTTCTGGTGTTCCAAATACGCAATTGCAAGTGGTTGACATAATCTACGGAGCTGACGCTTCAGGTCCGTGTGTATTTTCATGTCTTTGCGTCTCCACGCATCACTCATTCTCCAATGAGATGGCATTGTATAAATTTGGTCTTTCGGTGAGACCTTTAGTTCCTTGGGGTTAAAACACGTCGATACTATTGTCATACAATATATCTTTAGTGTTAGCCCGTTGCGAACCACACCTTAGTTTGATAACAAACTACTTGACACAAATTCCCTCCTTTGCTGCTACTATAGCAGTCATATACTTAGCCTTTTTGTTGTAGTATTCGTCACAATGTCTTAACTTTGGAACTCTTCCAAATCCATCATGGAATCTCCTTTCCATTACATTGTGCCACCCATAGTTTAAATTGAGATAAACTTAATTTGTATCTTGTGACAAACCTAGTATCAATGTAACGCTTTACAATGAACTATGTGTAATTGTTTGTCACCTCTACACAAATATATTCTTAGTTCTTCCAAAAGATCATAAGAATATCCTTACTATCGTCCAATGATCATTTTATGATTCATTCTGGTATATGCTCATAACACTTAGAGCATAGGACATATCTGGATGTGTACATATCATGGTATGATTAATCAAAACATTCTCGTGATTTCACTCATCAAGTGTCAAAGCACTTGAATCTTGTTTCACTTATCAAGTGTCGATACACTTGAATCTTGATTCAATTTCTTTTCCATGTGACAAGAACCATTTCTAGTCGTTTCTATATTGAACTCCTTCAATATCTCATATATGTACGTTTGGCACAACCATATTAGCGTCACAGTCTATCCACTATAGACATTCACGCTAAATATTCGGGTTTTGCCTAAGTCTTTCATCAAAATGAAATTCTTAATCCTTTGTCAATAAAAGATACATCATTTCCAATCAACAAGATGTCCTCCACATAATGTATTAGAAATATGTCTCAGCGCTCCCACTTAATTTCTTGCAAATGCAAGCATCTTCATCGTCTCCTGATGAAAACTCCTTTTCATTAAGGTGAAGATTCCAACTCCGCGATGCTTACTTCAACAATTGAAGTTTGCATGCCCTTTTAAGCATCCTTTGAATTAACAAAACCCTTTGGATCGTGTCATGTACACGTCCTAGGTAACCATTCTATTAGAAGAACTTTGTTTTGTTTATTCATCTACCATATAACAGATTATATGTAGTGGTTGCTACTTTAATCCGTCCAGACTAAATATCGCTATGAAAGATCAAATCTTGTCATAGTCAACTCCTTGAACATTGTCGTAAAATACTTTACGACATGTCGACTATTTCATAGATGTGAAACATCCATGTCTGTTTCTTTATAATTCCAAATACGACCGATAGGTTTTTACACCTTTCCGGAGGGTCTTCCAAGTTCAAAACTTGATTTCTCGTGTATGGAACTATCACGGATTTTATGGCTTCAAGCCATTTGACGGAGCCAGGGCCCATCATCTCTTCTTTGCATATAGTCGGTTCATCATTGTCAAACAATAATGATTTACTCTCAAATCTTAGTATTTGATTGTTTATTCGACCGACTTGGTTCAATAGGAACTTAGATCTCTGTGACCGCAACATTTGAGGCACATAATCCATGAGCATTATGGCTGCCTCCGGAACATCTTCCGGCGCTGCGCAACTCAGCATATTTAGTTAAGGTTCGTTAACCTTATCAAAGTTCTATTGTCCTCCCACTTAACTTTTACGAAAAAATTCCTTTTTCAAGAAACTTCACGTTTCAAGCGACAAACCCTTTTGTCTTTGGTGTTATGGAGGAATAACCAATTGTTATTCGAAATAACCTACAAAGACATGCTCATCCGACTTCGGCTGTAAACATCTTACTTATGTTTAGCATACCAAAATTTAAGAAATGACAACTTGGGTTTTACCCCAAACCATAACTTCCATGGTGTCATTTCACCGGATCAAGATGGAGCTCTTTTCAGTGTAAAAGCGGTAGTCTCTAAAGCTTTAATCTTTTAAAACATAATGGCAGTTTTATAAATAACACCTTCGATCCAACCATGTCAAACAAGGTTTCCTTACAAATCTCAAAACATTCCATATTCCTATGGTGTTTCAGGAGATGTAAATCTAGGTGTTTTGCTAAAATTGTAACTCAAATAAATCCCTTTTATGATAAAATCATAATTCATTTATTTTTCTTGTTACACTTGTAACTCAAATAAATCCCTTTATGATCAAATCATAATTCATTTATTTTTCTTGTCACAATGATTTTCACTTCATCTTGAAGGTCTTTGAACATTTTCAAATATTTCACACTTCTTTCTCATTAAGTGAATTATTCACTCAATTTCCGGAGAAAGTATATGAAGTTGAAACCCATCGCTTACGACTACACATAATGGACTACATACATCGATATGTATAAATTCCAATATTTTAGTCGTTCGTTCTTCTTTGGCCTTTGAACGAAGTTTTAATTATCCCGAGGAAAGCCTCACAAGCGTCACTTGATCAAATCAAAGACTCCAAAAATCCATGAAAATGGAGATTCTTCATGTTTTCTTTCCAATATAATTTAAACGGCGATGTCACTTCGTAAGTGATCTTTCAATCATTTGTCTTGCGACATTTTAGCATTAGGTTTTATGGATGTGATTTCTCCAACTAGATTTGTAAATCATCCATCTTATATGGAATACGGTAATTATTTGAACAACCTTTGTTCTTATAATACCTGATTCAAATAACAATTATTAAAACAAATCTTGAAGTCAAGCTTTGATGTCAACGAGAAATACAAATAACGGTTTGTTTGTTTTCGATGAACATCATCACATATTCTCTTGCTAGTTACTTAGGCCATTGTGGTTCATGAATTGCGTCGTTCCGTATGAAATTTCATACCAACCAATTCGGTATCCAATACCCAAGAACCACATTGTTTAACAAGCAAAGAATACAACCATAACATGTATATCATCCATATACCTAAATTGGATATTTCCAATCTTTTCTTTTCTGCCAAATATATTTTATAGATTCTCTTTCAGCATTTGCTTTTCCTTTTAAAAGAATCTATCAACATCAAAAGTGGCGCCATATACATGACACATAGTCCAAAGCGTGTATATTCAAATAATAATACCTTTGGACTTGCACTTTGAAGTAGATCACCATCATCAAAATGATCGGTATTCTTTCAAAATCCATTCTTTAGTAATCTTTTAGTGTAGTAAACACTTTACATACATATTCTATTCATCCTTATCATGACGACTTTCATGATCAAGCCAATTTAGCTTATAAAGGAGAATCGTGAGTATAACATTACTTTCCAAAACCCTTTTGGATGATTAGGATGTCTAGCATCTCCAACCTTCGTAAATTCTCATCCAATATGAGAACATATATTATACTCTATCATATTGCAACCAAAACATTATTTCAGATATCGTTATATCTGCCACACATGATGGTTTCTGAAACATTTCTTTCAGCTCCTAGATAAACTTGATATTTAAATCAATCAAGAATCGTGGAGGCAAACATGATACTTAAGATACTAACACTGGAATTGTTACTCTCAATTTAATACCAACTATTAAATTTCCCGGAGTAAATAGAGTTTGCTGAAAGTTTGCAATAGGACTTTAAACTTTAGATTGACACTCAACACAATACGATACCAGTTCGTAAAGTATATATCCAGAATTCTATAGTTCTATTATCTCAATTATAACTAAGCATAAGGCGGTGAACGAATGCCAATGACTACAACAAATTATGCAAATTCACTTTGATTTAATTTATGATAAATTGAGTTCTACTAATCCAAATTATAAATAAACTCCCACTCAAAAACGACATCCCTCGTGTCTTTTTGGTGATTACATGAACCAAATCCACTACACCAAGTCCGATCATCACGTGAGTCGGTATAGCTTCAAAGGCGAGCATCCATATGGTCATCATATCAAAACATATGACTCATGCTTAACCTTTCGGTCCGTGTTCCGAGGCCATGTCTGTACATGCTAGGCTCGCCAAGTAAGAACCTTAGTATTCGCGTGTGTAACTGTCTTACACCCGAGATATGCTTGTGGATTCAAGTACACCCGATCATCACGTGATGTCTTGAAGCGACGAAACATTGTCGGTGCATACTTAAGGAAGAACACATTCTTATCTTGATATTTAAATGAGGGATCATATTATTATGCTAATAAAATGCCAAATAAGCAATATAAGATGCTATCAAACATCACATGTTTATAAGTGAAATGATATGGTTCCCGCATATGATCTCCATCATGTGCACCGTGGTATGATCACTATCATACCTATATGTGTAAGTCCAAGGTCTATGGAGATTACACGTTATGTGTGTTGTAAGAGTATCATCTCATACTTCTACTTACAACATCACCATATCATAACACTAGCCCAGCAACAATCTAAACTAGACGCCTCTAATTTAACCATTGCAAATTTTACGTGGCCTAGGGCTTTCGAGATAGAACCGTTCTTACCTACGAACATGAACCACAACGAGGATAAACAAATTGTTGACAACTCGTTGCAAATTAGATATTGACTATAGTAGGAGAGACAGACACCCGCTAGCCACTTATGCAAAACTAGTTGCATGTCAAGCGTGGAACAGGTCTCATGTGCGAGGACATGTAAAGTTTGTCCGGGCCGCTTCATCCCACTATGCCACCAATATCCAAAGTACAACTAAGAAGCAATAAAATGATCATCATCGCCCACATACTCATATGTGTACTACCCGTGCAAAGTATCTACGCATAGATCCGGCTCTGATACCACTGTAGGGTTCGCAGCATAGAAAACAAAAAATTTCCTACGATGGGAACAACTATGTACCAAGATCTATCTACTAGATACAAACAACGGGCGGATGTATATCCGTAGAGAACATACCGTTGAAGACCGACAAAGCTTAACGAGTCCAAACTCGTGGTTGATGTAGACGATCTCTTGCCGATCTCAAGATCGAGAGGAAGTCCTAGCGCCGCAAAACAGCAGCGCATCCGTGCTCGCACACACGTTCGAGGCACCGAGCAACCTCCGCCTCCTCGCTCCAGCGATGCAGCGGAAGCACAACTCTTTCTTGCCGAAAAGCCACCGGGAACATGTATCTCGCTAGTCCGAGACCATGGGGGATAAATTCTAGAGGGGGAGAGAGATCCTTCACGAGGAGGTGTGAGTGAGAAGTGAGAGGAGGGGCTCCTTATATAGGGGAGGGGGGCAGCCCAAGGGGGCATGGCCGCCGGCCATGGAGGGTGCCCCCACCTCTCCCTCATTCATGTGGGTGGACACTCCACTCACAAAATGGCCCTTCAATTTTCTCCACTCAAAAACCCACTCAAATTCCCATTAAATTTCCACCAAATTTAATGCAAACTCTCATTAAATAAAAATCTTTTATTTTATTCAGAATTTTTTCAATTACTTTAATGACAAACATTCACAAATAACCCCTTGCTAGAATTCTATTTCACATGCATAACCACTTTATGCAATTTCACCCGAAAACCTGTTTCGGTATCTAGTGAAATAAATTCCTGCGCTTGTTCATTCTTTCGGCATGAAACTTTTGCTCCAACTGGATGTCGATGTCTCTTAAGTGTGTCACCCTACGGTTCGTGAATAATGCGGACATGATCGATACCCCTCTCAGATCAATAATCAGAAGCGGGATCTGGAGACCCATACTGACTCCCACACATTCAACGATGACTTTCTTGTGATCGTCGGAACCTTTTTACGCTAGTATCTTAATCCCTTTGTTTCGCGATATATTACATGTCCGAGATTCGATCATCGGTATCTCCATACCTAGTTTGATCTCGTTACTGACATGCACTCTTTTCTCGTTCCCGTGATATAACATTCTAGTGATCAAATCACTTGCTTGCAAGCTAATCAATGTGATATCACCGAGAGGGCCCAGAGTATATCTATCCGTCATCGGGATGAACAAATTCCACTCTTGATCCATGGGCCTCAACATAACACTTTAGTAGTTCTGAATCCATCTTTATAATCACCCTGTTACGGTGTGACGTTTGATGTTATCAAGAAACTCTTCCGGTGTTAGTTATTGACATGATCTCATGGTCTAAGGATTAGGATCACTTCGTAAGTTGTTATAGCAATATAAACTCAATGACTTTGATCGTAATGCTATACTTCGGATGAATGTTCATCACACCATTACACTAATGTTGTGACCCTGTTATTAACAACATCCAATGTCCATGATCAGGAAACCTTGATCATCTTGTTAATCAACGAGCTAGTTTATGAGAGAGGCATAACTAGGAACTACCACTTTGTTTATTAAACACACATGTATTAATGTTTCCGTATTAATACAATTATAGCATGCAAAATAAACATTTATCATAAATAAGGAATACGATAATAACCACTTTATTATTGCCTCTCGGGCATATTCCCTTCACCTTCTTCCTCCTCGTATCCTTGGTCGGTACTAGCGTCTATGAATAAATACGAGGTACACAATCACCAAACAATACTTAACTACTTGCAATCATCACACACAAGGGTCCTATAGATGATCTTTCATCATCTCTAACATTACAAGGTTAAGGCTTGATTTAATTCCTTTTATTTTTAGAAAAGTAATTTCTACTCATTGAAAAACTACTTAAGATTTAATATTCTCCAAACCAAACATGGGATCATGTTGACACATGTCATCACCACATATTGTAGTCCATGGGAATGTGATTTAAAGTGGTGTCACAATTTAATAAGGTTTTACCCTTTTATTCTAATTAATTAAAGTGGCTAGAAATGCCTATGTAGCATTCTTTTATTACTTGACCATTATTTCTGCAAGTAAACCTATATATTTTTATATATTCTAAAAGGTATGGTTAAATGTGATTTTTGAGAGTTGGAATCAACTCAAAATCTATTATGGTTTAAATTTGAAAAATGTTTGAATACAGAAAAGCTTGTGCCTTGTTATTTTTACTAAGGATGATCTACAGATCCAAATGACTTGAATCCAACGGTCTTGGATTCAGCACTCACAAACCTTTCCAACAAAATTGGTTTCATTCAAATTGGTGCACTGAATCGATCTGGGTTGATTTTTGAAGTTGGGTACATAAGTGTGTTCGAATTAAAATAGAAAAGATTTAATTCAAATCACTAGGCTGCGCAGGAAAAGTTAACAGGCCGGCCTGCTAAGCGCGGTACTCCCGCGGGCTGCTTAAGTGGGTGTCCCCACTCGTCAGTGACACGGGGCTGGGCGAAGCGGTATGGGGCAACGTGGGTCGTTCGATCTGATTCTAATCCAACGGCTGGGAGTCATCGTCGACGCGAGACAACGCCGGCGAGAACGAAACCTAGCGCGGCCAGTGGGGGGTGCTGGGGGCTCACTAGGGTATTGGCGAGGGTCGGCGAGGCGGGCGAACGACGAAGTCGACGACGGCGAACTCAGGGGGTGGTCGCGGCAGCTCCTGGGGTGGACGAAATCGATGGCTCCCTTCTTCTCCAAAGGCGGCGGGCTCCGGTGAAATTCTGGCGGGGTGGTGCTCGCCTTGCTCTGAGAACGGTGTGGCACGATCAGTGAGGATAGGGGAGTGAGATGGTGTGAAGAAATCGAGCGGGGGTGGCCTCTATTTATAGTCGAGCGAGGGGACCGTCGGGGCGCACGGTGAGCTCGTCGGGGGCGATGTTACATGCGGCTATTGGCATGGGCAAGGGTAGGGGACGGTGTGGTGTCTCCTGGCGATGCTCAATGACATGGTTTTGAGGCATGGGGCGGTGCGGCTTGGTCTGGAACGGGCAATGCTCTGCGCGGCAGAGGCGGCGTCTTCGACGGCGAGTGGTGGCTATGCGTCACGGGGCGGCGAACGGGGATGTCTGGCGGTCTCCTGGGTCGGTGGGGATTGTGTATGCACGCGGCGAGGGCGGCGTGCGGTCTGTGGGCTTCGGTCGAGGGTGGTGCTCTGGCGCACGCTCGGCATGGTCTCTGGCGGTCTAGGCGCAGTTCGTGCGCGTGGTCCAGGGCTTGGGAAGGCTCGAGCAGTGTACAGGGAGTGGCGATGGACGGTGGGCTGCCTCCCAGACATGCTGGCTAGGCTCGCTGCTGCTCCTAGCTTGCTGTCGACTATGGGGTGGCAAGGGTGTGCTCGGCGGTTCACCATTGATGGCAATGGCAAGCTCACAGTGGTGCTAGTGCTTGGTTAATCTTGCTAGATGATCTACTAAGCTGGTTGTGAGCTAAATGGGGAACCAGTTAGGCAAGAATCACTGCTCACAATAGTGTTTGATGTTTGTTTGATTTGTGTCTGCAACTTGTTTGATGAAATGGCCTCATGAAATCAAGTTTTGAATTTTGAAAAGATTTTTGGTGGGTTTGCTAGATTGGTGCTGGTGATTCTGCAGATGCTTAGGTTTTGAAAGTTGAGCTTGTTTGAGTGGTTTTTGAAAAAGTGGGATCTTCCCATAAAGATTCAATTTTGAATTATCATTTAAACTATGCATTTGAAAGTTTCTGGATGATCACAAAGTGGGCCTTGATACCTTGTTATGAGTACATTCAAGGGGTGCAAAGATCCAGAAAAGTTTCCATTAGGTTCTGAAAGTTTGAGACAGCCAAAGTAGGCATGAGAGTTAAATTGGTCAAAGTGACCATTCATTTAATATATGTGTTTTGATTTACTTGTCTTTAGGAAAAGTGTGGGAAATGTTTTAGATGATGTTTATTTCACCTAAGAAACATTTTACAAGCAATGACACAATCAAACAAGGTGGTTTAAAAGAATTTCAAAATCAATGCATACACATACGCATGCATTCCTAATTTTAATTAGAAAAGTTTTTTGTTAACCCCAATCTTGATGATTAGAGTTTGATGTTCCAAGTTTAGTATTTTTGGGATGTTACAAACCTTCCCCCCTTAAACAAAATCTCGTCCCGAGATTTGAAAAAGGACGAAAAGATTACCTACGATTTGAAGAGATCGGGAAACTCCGTCCTAATGTGATCTTCGCGCTCCCAGGTAGCTTCCTCTTCTGTGTGGTTGCTCCACTGAAACTTGAGAAACTTGATGCTTCGGGTTCGGGTAGTTCGAAAAGCTTCTTCCAAAATGCGGATGGGTACTTCGGGATAGGTCAGGTCATCGTTGATTTCTATGGTCCGATGGTCGATATTCTTGAATACTTCGGTATTCTCGGGGACTTCGAGACACTTGTGAAGTAACGAGATATGGAACACATTGTGCACGGCTGACATCTCTTCAGGTAGTTCCAATTGATACGACACTTCTCCTCGGCGGTTCAGAACTTTGAAAGGTCCAATATATCTGGGGACTAACTTTCCTTTGAGTTGGAAACGCTGCATTCCCTTCAATGGCGACACTTTCAGGTAAACAAAATCTCCTATGTTGAAGGCGAGGTCTCTACGTATCTTGTCGGCGTAACTCTTCTGTCGGGATTGGGCGGTCTTGAGGTGCTCACGAATCTTGTGAACCTTCTCTTCTGCTTCTCGTAGGATGTTGGGTCCAAAAATCTGACTCTCTCCTACTTCCGACCAGTTCAAAGGGGTGCGACACTTTCTTCCGTACATGAATTCAAAGGGGGCCATTTGCAAACTAGCTTGATAACTGTTGTTGTATGAAAATTCTGTAAACGGCAGACAGTCTTCCCACTTGGATCCATATTCTAACACACATGCTCTCAGCATATCTTCGAGTATTTGATTTACTCGCTCCGTTTGTCCATCGGTCTGAGGGTGATATGCGGTGCTGAAATCTAGACGGGTTCCTAAACCTTCTTGGACTTTCTTCCAGAATCTCGAGGTAAACTGAGTTCCTCGATCCGATACTATGTTCTTAGGGACTCCGTGCAAACTGACGATTCTAGCGATGTACAACTCCGCTAGTTTCGAACTCTGATATGTGGTTTTGACGGGCAAGAAATGGGCGACTTTGGACAATCTATCCACTATGACCCAGATAGAGTCATTTCCCCTACTAGAAGTAGGTAGTCCAGTGATAAAGTCCATTCCTACAGAATCCCATTTCCATTCCAGAATTTGCAAGGGTTGCAACAATCCAACGGGTCTTTGATGTCCTGCCTTGACTCGCTGACATATATCACACTTGGTGATATAGCTTCCGATTTCTCTCTTCATCTTATGCCACCAAAATTGCTATTTTAAATCTTGATACATCTTAGTTCCTCCGGGATGGATAGAATAAAGAGTATCATGAGCCTCCTTCAAAATAACTTCTTTCAATTCAGAATCTGCTGGTACACAAAGGCGTCCTTTGTACCACAACACTCCTTCTTCGTCCTCGGTGAATCCGGGCACTTTGCCTGTACCGATACGACGCTTGATTCCGTCGATACTAGCATTTTCCTTCTGCGCCTCCTTAATCTGACTTATCAAAGTGGGCTGGAGTTCTATGCTAGCCAAAAATCCTTCACTTACTAATGCCATTCGAAAATCTTCCATCTCCTTGTGCAACTTGGTTGCTCCTTCAAAATCATGGAGTTCAAGCGGCACGGCAATCTGCTAAGGGCATCGGCTACCACGTTGGCTTTACCAGGGTGATAGTGAATGTCCAGGTCATAATCCTTGATTAGCTCAATCCATCTTCTCTGCCTCATATTCATCTCCTTCTGAGTGAATATATACTTTAGGCTCTTGTGATCCGAATAAATCTCACAACGGTTTCCCATCAGGTAATGTCTCCATGTCTTCAGGGCTAGAACTACGGCTGCGAGTTCGAGGTCATGGGTTGGGTAATTTTGCTCATGTTGCTTCAATTGTCGAGATAGGTAAGATATAACTTTGCCTTCTTGCATTAGCACACATCCGAGAACAATCTTGGATGCGTCACAATACACATCGAAGGGCTTCGTGATATCCGGCATGATCAAGATTGGGGCTGAAATCAATCTCCTTTTGAGTTCTTGAAAACTCGCTTCACATTTGTCTGTCCATTCAAACTTCTTGTCCTTCTTCAGCAATTGGGTCATGGGTTGGGCGATACTCGAGAATCCTTCTACGAATTTGCGGTAATATCCCGCCAATCCGAGAAATGCACGAACTTGGGTTTGAGTGGTTGGGGCTTGCCAATCTTCTACATCTTTCACTTTGGCAGGGTCAACGGCAATTCCTCCGGCTGATACAATGTGACCAAGGAATCCTACTTCCTGTAACCAGAATTCACATTTGCTAAACTTTGCATACAGCTGATGCTCTCTAAAGGTTCTAAGAATGGTCCTTAGGTGTATCTCATGTTCTTCTTCTGATTTGGAATAAATCAGAATGTCATCGATGAAAACAACGACAAACTTATCCAGGAAGTCCATAAAAATCTTATTCATGAGGTTCATGAAATAAGCGGGGGCATTGGTTAATCCTAAAGACATGACTCTATACTCATACAATCCATATCTGGTGGTAAAGGCGGTCTTTGGAATATCCTCTGCACGAATCTTGAGTTGATGATAGCCAGTTCTAAGATCAATCTTAGAAAACACCTTGGCACCGGTCAACTGATCAAACAAATCTTCTATCTTGGGCAAGGGGTACTTGTTCTTGATGGTGACATCATTCAACTTCCGATAATCCGTACACAAACGGTTACCTCCATCCTTCTTGTCCACAAACAAGACAGGTGATCTCCATGGGGACGCACTTGGTTGAATCAATCCAATTTCTAGCATGGAATCTAGTTGCTTCTTCAGTTCTGCGAGCTCTGACGGGTTCATACTATAGGGTCTCTGGGCTATGGGTCCGGTTCCGGGGATTAGTTCAATGATAAACTCGATATCCCGATCTGGGGGCATACCGGGCAAAACATCTGGAAATACATCGGGGTATTCACAGACTATCCGGACTTGGTCAATGGTAGGTTGGGATATACTCTTGTTGCATTTGAATTGGCGAGGTAAGGTTTCAGATATATGTTCGACTGATATTCCGGCTGTACTGGTCATGGTGATGGCTTTCTTGGCACAGTCAATCAATCCTTTATGTTTGGACATCCAATCCATTCCTAGTACTACTTCCAAACCTTTAGTTCCGAGTACTATCAGATTAGCATAAAAGTATATGCCATGGATTCGGATAGGGACGGCTTTGCAAATTTGCCTAGCCTTGGTGGTTGATCCGGGAATTTGAACAATCATAACATGCTTCAGTTTGGTTGGTTGAATTTTACTAGTGCATGCAACGGTGACAAATGAATGCGATGCACCAGAATCAAACAACACACTTGCAAGTACTGAATTAACAGAAAACATACCCAGCACGACGTCTGGCGCTTCCTGAGCTTCTTCAGCATGCATGAGAAAAAGATGGCCATTGCGGTTGAGTGAATTCCCTGGGGCAAATCTTCTCCCTGGATGAACACGACGCTGCTGCTGAGCTGGGACATTGGCATTGGGGGCTCTAGCATTCTTCTTGTTGGGGCACTCGTTGGAATAGTGGCCTTTATTTCCACAGTCATAACAAGTCACTTGCGACTTGTACTTGGCTGCGACAGGCACAGCATTGCTTCCAGTCCTAGGGGCAGTGTTGGTGTTGGCGGTAGCATTGTTGTTGTTGAATTTGGGTGGGCACGGGTGAAATTGCTAGAGTTGCCGGGGTTGTTGTGATTTCCTCCGGTTCTAGGGTTTCCACGGTTGGGGTAGGTCAGACGGTTCATCGGGGGTCTGTTGGTTCTTGAGGCAAATCCTGGAGATGGGTTGGGGCGATACTTTGGGGTCTGATGGGTTTCTGGCTGATGCATCATACGACACTTGTGGTTCTCATTGGCTTGGTTGATCTTTCCTTCCATCTGGATGGCAGAGTCGACAAGGGCTTCAATATCCGCAAAGGGAATATTGACTAACACCGTCTGCATCTCGTCATGCAGACCATTCAGGAACCTCTCCTTCTTCTTGGCTTCCGTGTCTATCTCGTCTGGGGCATACCTAGATAATGAAAAAAATTGTCACGGTATTCCACTACAGTCATCCTTCCATGCTTCAGCTCTCTAAACTCGTCTCTCATTCTCTTGATCAAACCCGGTGGCACATGGGTTCTGCTGAACTTGACCTTGAATTCCTCCCAGGTCATCATCTGGCCTCCGGTCATTGCGCGAATGTTGTTCCACCATGCCCTGGCATCTCCGGCTAGATAATGGGTGGCAAACAGAACTTTCTCATTGGCTTCCACTCCGGCGACTTCTAGGTTATTTTCCATGGTTTGCAGCCAATCATCGGCGTCTAGGGGTTCTTCTGACTTAGTGAAAACAGGTGGGTTGGTATTCTGGAAATTCTTGAGCTTAGATCCATGGTTGTCCTGATTTCTGTGGCCTTGGTTGTTGTGGGCTAGCTGGGCTATCTGTTGTAGAGTGGCTAGGTTGGCTTGACGTTCCGCTCTTTCAGCTTCACGGTCAGAAGTCAACATTTGCAGAATCTGCAACATCGGGTCCGGGGCTGAACCACTTCCTCCACGTGGCATCTGAAGATTTAGATAGATCATGAGAAAAGAGGGAAATTTCTAAAGTTTTGGGGTCTTTGCAAAGTTTTTAAGGTTTGACTCAGATTTTTCTAGCAACTTGCTTTTTCATTCATTCATTCATTCATAGCACACAGTACAACACACACCACAACAAAGAAAAACAGATGGTTTTAAGAACCATTAGGAGAACTACGATACAGTGGGACCGAATACTACTCACTACGCTAGTGCTCAAGTGCTACTACTCCTCGGAGTCTGTGGCTTCATCATCTTCATCATCATCGATGAAGGCGAAATCATCCTCATCGGTGAAGAAGTCCATGGCCTGATCCTCCAGAAAATCATCGTCATCGCTGAGATAGGAGTAAGGGTCTCCACGAAGATCCTCTCCGGCATTCTCCCTTTCCTCCAACTGCATGTCTCTCTCGTGGATGGTCTCCTCCAAAGATGAGATGCGGTGGCGAAGACGGGCAATAATGCGCTCCTTCTTGTCGAGCTAACGGCGGCGAGACTTGCGATCCCTTGCTAGCATGGCGATGGTCTGATCCTTTGTCTTGATGATGGCAGACTTGTGGTTGCAGTAGTCACGGCAGTTGTCCAACTCCTGCTGACGATCGTACATCATGAAGCTAAGGTGGTCCAATTGAGTCTTCAGCTCGGGGTGGTATGGGGCTTCCAGTGGTTGTCCATTTTCATCACGCCTTGGGCAAAACTCAAAGCGAGTACCCTTGATCTGATTGATGCTCTGCCCACACAGATGGGAAAGAGATTCCTGCATTGCTCTGGCAAGTCCATCGAGCCAGTTGTTTTCCCTCAAGGTAAACTGAATTCCCTCCGCAGTGGGAGGTTCAATCTTTCCTCGAAGACTTGCAACAATTAGCCACTGCAGATCTTCTCCTCCTTGATCATTGAGATGAGCTCCGAAGAACTCGGGGTGCGGACGCTCCAGAAGTTCCGAAAGCTGGTCCAAATACCTCTCAAAGATAAGGTCTCCTCCATTCCCAAGTTGGTAAAACTTGCTGTACTTCACGTCCATCTATAAGAATAGAGGATGAGTAGATTAGAAGGGTGATCAAGTCTGTCAAAATTTTATGTATTTTGCAAGAGTTTTTGAGGAACATGAATTTTTATGAAAGAATAAAAGGGCTAAGAATTAGAATAAGTTTTTGTAAATATTTGTTTTCTTTGGTTTTGAAACTAAGTTTTTGGTTCAAACGTCCAGTCTAACTAGGGTCTCCTATGGTCAGGATGGCTTTGATACCAACTTGTCAACACCCGGATTTTTCAATCCTAGATGCCTGTTATGCCATACATCGCAATCCCAGGATTACCATTTTTGCGAGACATAACAGAATTGGATACCATAGTACATCATCCATTACAAACGATACATAAGTTCTTACACAAATAGGGATCTCACGATCCAGTTCTTAATACAACATCAAGTAGCGGAATACGTAAAAATAACGGTAGCGTAGGCGAAGCTCCATCTTCGGGGTCACAGGCAATGCTGACGATGGGAGATGATCCTAGTTGTCGTAACCTCCCTGGGGTCCATCCTCCAGGTACTCCTCTTCATAGTCTGGCCATGGGAATAGACAGGGACAAAGCCATGAGTACTCTTTAAGTACTCACAAGCTAATACTAACAGGTAAAGGGGTTTTTGGATAATAGGACACTAGGCTCTAGGGTTGTTTTGCAAAAGCCAGATTTATCTCTACTAAGTTTTGAAGCTAGTCACAATTTTATAACTCATAGGTGGGATCTTGTAACTCAGGTAACAACTCTGTTGTGGTCAAGTCAAAATCTCAATTCATTTCACAAGTCATTTTGAAAAGTCTGACGGGGGAACAGTATGGCCACTCCAACTGTCCATAACCGCGGACGCGGCTATTCGAATAGTTTGACACTCTGCAGAGATTGTACACTTTCACCACAACATTCGATACATCCGTCAGGAAAAAATCCTGAATTCACCATACTCAGTATGCGGATAATCAATCCTAACCTTTCGATTACACACTCTAGTATAAGCACCTCTCCTGTGAGTTTGGCCTCCCAACCATGACCAACTGTCATCTTGGGTACTGCACAGGTGGACAATCTTCACAAGGTAGCCTCAGCTCAGACCTTGGCCGTGAGGGAACTAATACTAAGGTATATAAGTTTCCAGTCAAGCCCTACCCAATATTCGGGTATTGTGGTTGTACGATAAAATTGGAATGGTATCGCATCCAAACAACCATCAGTTTTATAAAGGGCTAAGGCTCACGCCTCAACGTTTTCATCACCAAAATCATCAAGTGTTTGGAAACACATGTCCAAACCATTTCAATAGAATGATTCATCATTCCAAGGTTTTCATAACCATTTTTCCACCAAGTAAACCCATCTAAAGTTGATCAAGTTTTATGCTTAGCACTAGCATCTACAGGTGGGGGTAGTACTAATGAGGGGTGGTGAACTAGTGGAGTTTCAACTAAGTACAACCTTATATCTTAGGATGATATCAAGGTTTCTAACTTAGGCCAAATTTTATGCTCTTTATGCAACCTTCAGAATCTTTCTAGTATCTACAAGTCACTTAAGTCAACTCTAAGTTAAACCTTTGATAAAGAAATAAAGTAAGAAGCTGGCAAATAAAACTAGGATTGGTTTATCAAGTGGGTATGATCACATATGCTTAAGGCATATAGTAGGCATAGTAACAAGCAAGTATTTGCTTGCACCAAATCAGTATAAGCTTGCTAAATTGCAAGTGTTAGCTTGCATAGGTCAACTTGATTAGTAAGGCTTGCCTTGGGCAGAGCAGTGGTTGAAGTTCTCCTCGGCTTCTTCTTCGTAGTATCCTTCTTCCTCCTCGTATCCTTGGTCGGTACTAGCGTCTATGAATAAATATGAGGTACACAATCACCAAACAATACTTAACTACTTGCAATCATCACACACAAGGGTCCTATAGATGATCTAGCTGTAGGGTTTCGTAGCATGGAAAACAAAAATTTTCTACCGCATACAAACAAACAAGCCAAGATCTATCTACTAGATTGTAGCAACGAGTCGATAGAATAACTCACCCTCGAAGATTCCAAAGTGTTTAACGAGAGCAGATTCTCGTGGGTGATGTAGTCGTACTCTTCCCGATCTCAAGATCGCGTAGACGATCCTTCCGGCGCTGCGTTCCGGCAGCACTCCCGCAGTCAGTCACACGTTCGGTACTCGACGAAGACCTTCCTCTCCCTTGTTCCAGCAGGCAGCGGAGGTTGTAGCACTCTCCTCGTGATTCCGGCAGCACAACAGCGTGGTACCGGAAGTAGAGGGGAGATCTCGCAGGGCTTCGCCTTAAGCCGGAGTGAGTATGGTGGAGTATGAGAGAGTCCCTCGGTGTTCTAGGGTTTAGAGACACCAAGGAGGGGACAAGCCGGCGGCTAGGGTTTAGCTAAGCGGCGGCGAGTTGATGCCCTAGAGGCCGGCGGCGGCTTGGAGGCGGCGTCGGCTTGGGCTAGGGTTTAGAGGAGTAGGATTTGTGTGTCTAGGAGGGAGCCCTTCCCCTCCTTTTATAGGTGGAGGGTCCGGCCGGCCAAGGGGAGGGAGGGGAGTCCCTCCCCAACTCGGCTTGGGTGGTGCGCCGCCGGTTGGAGGAGGGATTCCCTCCCCAACTCGGTTTCCCACTCCTCCTCCTCTTTCCAAAACTTGCCGTTTGACTTTTCAAATTAGGATTTGAAAAAACCCTTTATTTTGGACAGCGAAGACACTTAGTACATGATGCAATCATTCCAACTTGCAATGACACATTCATGTACCCCTTCCCCTCCGGAGTGCCGGACATTCCGGAACCTTCTAGAACATTCCCGATGAAAACACCGGAATCATTCCCCAACTCCGAAACGGGACTTTCCTTATATGAATCTTATTCTCCGAACCATTCCGGATCTCCTCGTGATATCCCGAATCCCATTCGAGACTCCGAACAACATTCGGTCTCTTTCTCATCATACCATAACTACTCAAACAACGTCGAATCCTTAAGTGTGTCTCCCTACGGTTCGTGAATTATGCGGACATGATCGAGACACTTCTCCGAACAATAACCAATAGAGGAATCTGGAAATTCATATGGCTCCCACATATTTCTACGATTACTTTGCGATCGAATGAACCACTTACATACGATACCAATTTCCCTTTGTCTCACGATAGTTTACTTATCCGAGGTTTTGATCGTCGGTATCTCTGCATACCTAGTTCAACCTCGTTGCCGATAAGTACTCTTTTCTCGTTCCCGTGGTATGTGATCCCTTGTGAGCCAGTCACATGCTTGCAAGCTAATTGGATGACATTTCACCGAGAGGGCCCAGAGTATATCTATCCGTCATATGGATGGACAAATCCCACTCTTGATCCATGTGTTTCAACCAATACTTTCCGAACACGCAATGCCACCTTTATAGCCACCCAGTTACGGTGTGGTGTTTGATGTCATCAAAGCATCCATCCGGTAAAGGTGATATGCATGATCTCATGGTCGAAGGAATTAGGTTACTATGTATCAGAAAGCATACAGCAATTGAACTATTGAAATGACTTGATCTTTATGCTACGCTTATCTATAGGAGTATGTCCACCATATCATTCTCCTAACGATATGATCTTGTTGTTAATAACATCTCAATGTTCATGATAGGGAAACCACAATCATCTATTAACCAACAAGCTAGTATTATATAGAGGCTTCACTAGGGACTTCAAATTAAGTTTACAAATCACACAAGTATTAATGTTTCCTTGTTAATACTATTATAGCATGAATGTAAACATTTATCATAAACACAAAGATATAATAATAACTACATTTATTATTGCCTCTAGGGCATATCTCCAACACTAGCTCTAACATTACAAGGTTAAGGCTTGATTTAATTCCTTTTATTTTTTGAAAAGTAATTTCTACTCATTGAAAAACTACTTAAGATTTAATATTCTCCAAACCAAACATGGGATCATGTTGACACATGTCATCACCACATATTGTAGTCCATGGGAATGTGATTTAAAGTGGTGTCACAATTTAATAAGGTTTTACCCTTTTATTCTAATTAATTAAAGTGGCTAGAAATGCCTATGTAGCATTCTTTTATTACTTGAACATAATTTCTGCAAGTAAACCTATATATTTTTATATATTCTGAAAGATATGGTTAAATGTGATTTTTGAGAGTTGGAATCAACTCAAAAGCTATTATGGTTTAGATTTGAAAAATGTTTGAATGCAGAAAAGCTTCTGCCTTGTTATTTTTACTAAGGATGATCTACAGATCCAAATGACTTGAATCTAACGGGCTTGGATTCAGCATTCACAAATCTTTCCAACAAAATTGGTTTCATTCAAATTGGTGCACTGAATCGATCTGGTTTGATTTTTGAAGTTGGGTATAGAAGTGTGTTTGAATTAAAATAGTAAAGATTTAATTCAAATCACTGGGCTGCGCGGGAAAAGTTAACGGGCCGGCCTGCTAAGCGCGGTGCTCCCGCGGGCTGCTTAAGTGGGTGTCCCCACTCGTCAGTGACACGGGGCTGGGCGAAGTGGTATGGGGCAACGTGGGTCGTTCGATCTGATTCTAATCCAATGGCTGGGAGTCATCGTCGACGCGAGACAACACCGGCGAGAACGAAACCTAGCGCGGCCAGTGGGGGGTGCTGGGGGCTCACCGGGGTACTGGCGAGGGTCGACGAGGCGGGCGAACGACGAAGTCGACGACGACGAACTCAGGGGTGGTTGCAGCAGCTCCTGGGGTGGACGAAATCGATGGCTCCCTTCTTCTCCAGAGGCGGCAGGCTCCGGTGAAATTCCGGCGGGGTGGTGCTCGCCTTGCTCTGAGAACAGTGTGGCACGATCAGTGAGGAGAGGGGAGTGAGATGGTGTGAGGAAATCGAGCGGGGGTGGCCTCTATTTATAGTCGAGCGAGGGGACTACAGCTCGTCGGGGGTGATGTTACAGGCGGCTATTGGCATGGGCAAGGGTAGGGGACGGTGTGGTGTCTCCTGGCGATGCTCAACGACATGGTTTTGAGGCATGGGGCGGTGCGGCTTGGTCTGGAACGGGCGATGCTCTACGCGGCAGAGGCGACGTCTTCGACGACGAGTGGTGGCTATGCGTCACGGGGCAGCGAACGGGGATGCCTGGCGGTCTCCTGGGTCGGTGGGGATTGTGTATGCACGCGGCGAGGGCGGCGCGCGGTCTGTGGGCTTCGGTCGAGGGTGGTGCTCTGGCGCACGCTCGACATGGTCTCTGGCGGTCTGGGCGCGGTTCGTGCGCGTGGTCCAAGGCTTGGCAAGGCTCGAGCAGTGGACAGGGAGTGGTGGTGGACGGTGGGCTGCCTCCCAGACATGCTGGCTAGGCTTGCTGCTGCTCCTAGCTTGCTGTCGACTATGGGGTAGAAAGGGTGTGCTCAGCTGTTCACCATTGATGGCAATGGCAAGCTCACAGTGGTGCTAGTGCTTGGTTAATCTTGCTAGATGATCTACTAAGCTGGTTGTGAGCTAAATGGGGAACCAGTTAGGCAAGAATCACTGCTCATAATAGTGTTTGATGTTTGTTTGATTTGTGTCTGCAACCTGTTTGATGAAATGGCCGCATGAAATCAAGTTTTGAATTTTGAAAAGATTTTTGGTGGGTATGCTAGATTGGTGCTGGTGAGTCTGCAGATGCTTGGGTTTTGAAAGTTGAGCTTGTTTGAGTGGTTTTTGAAAAAGTGGGATCTTCCCATATGATAAAGATTCAATTTTGAATTGTCATTTAAACTATGCATTTGAAAGTTTCTGGATGATCACAAAGTGGGCCTTGATACCTTGTTATGAGTACATTCAAGGGGTGCAAAGATCTAGAAAAGTTTCCATTAGGTTCTAAAAGTTTGAGACAGCCAAAGTAGGCATGAGAGTTAAATTGGTCAAAGTGACCATTCATTTAATATATGTGTTTTGATTTACTTGTCTTTAGGAAAAGTGTGGGAAATGTTTTAGATGATGTTTATTTCACCTAAGAAACATTTTACAAGCAATGACACAATCAAACAAGGTGGTTTAAAAGAATTTCAAAATCAATGCATACACATATGCATGCATTCCTAATTTTAATTAGAAAAGTTTTTTGTTAACCCCAATCTTGATGATTATAGTTTGATGTTCCAAGTTTAGTAATTTTAGGATGTTACAAACCTTCCCCCCTTAAACAAAATCTCGTCCCGAGATTTGAAAATCCTAATTTTAATTAGAAAAGTTTTTTGTTAACCCCAATCTTGATGATTATAGTTTGATGTTCCAAGTTTAGTAATTTTGGGATGTTACAAACCTTCCCCCCTTAAACAAAATCTCGTCCCGAGATTTGAAAAAGGACGAAAAGATTACCTAGGATTTGAAGAGATCGGGAAACTCCGTCCTGATGTGATCTTCGCGCTCCCAGGTAGCTTCCTCTTCTGTGTGGTTGCTCCACTGAATCTTGAGAAACTTGATGATTCGGGTTCGGGTAGTTCGAAAAGCTTCTTCCAAAATGTGGATGGGTACTTCAGGATAGGTCAGGTCATCGTTGATTTCTATGGTCCGATGGTCGATATTCTTGAGTACTTCGGTCTTCTCGGGGAATTCGAGACACTTGCGAAGTAACGAGATATGGAACACATTGTGCACGGCTGACATCTCTTCAGGTAGCTCCAATTGGTATGATACTTCTCCTCGACGGTTCAGAATCTGGAAAGGTCCGATATATCTGGGGGCTAACTTTCCTTTGAGTTGGAAACACTGCATTCCCTTCAATGGCGACACTTTCAGATAAACAAAATCTCCTATGTTGAAGGCGAGGTCTCTACGTCTCTTGTCGGCGTAACTCTTCTGTCGGGATTGGGCGGTCTTGAGGTGCTCATGAATCTTGTGAACCTTCTCTTCTGCTTCTCGTAGGATGTTGGGTCCAAAAATCTGACTCTCTCCTACTTTCGACCAGTTCAAAGGGGTGCGAAACTTTCTTCCGTACATGAATTCAAAGGGGGCCATTTGCAAACTGGTTTGATAACTGTTGTTGTATGAAAATTCTGCAAACGGCAGACATTCTTCCCACTTGGATCCATATTCTAACACACATGCTCTCAGCATATCTTCGAGTATTTGATTTACTCGCTCCGTTTGTCCATCAGTCTGAGGGTGATATGCGGTGCTGAAATCTAGACGGGTTCCTAAACCTTCTTGGACTTTCTTCCAGAATCTCGAGGTAAACTGAGTTCCTCGATCCGATACTATGTTCTTATCGACTCCATGCAAACTGACGATTCTAGCGATGTACAACTCCGCTAGTTTCGAACTCTGATATGTGGTTTTGACGGGCAAGAAATGGGGGACTTTGGACAATCTGTCCACTATGACCCAGATAGAGTCATTTCCCCTACTAGAAGTAGGTAGTCCAGTGATAAAGTCCATTCCTACAGAATCCAATTTCTATTCCGGAATCTGCAATGGTTGCAACAATCCAGCGGATCTTTGATGTCCTGCCTTGACTCGCTGACATATATCACACTTGGCGATATAGCTTCCGATTTCTCTCTTCATCTTATGCCACCAAAATTGCTCTTTTAAATCTTGATACATCTTAGTTCCTCCGGGATGGATAGAATAAGAGTATCATGAGCCTCCTTCAAAATAACTTCTTTCAATTCATAATCTACTGGTACACAAAGGCGTCCTTTGTACCACAACACTCCTTCTTCGTCCTCGGTGAATCCGGGCACTTTGCCTGTACCGATACGACGCTTGATTCCGTCGATACTAGCATTTTCCTTCTGCGCCTCCTTAATCTGACTGATCAAAGTGGGCTGGAGTTCTATGCTAGCCAAAAATCCTTCACTTACTAATTCCATTCGAAAATCTTCCATCTCCTTGTGCAAACTTGGTTGCTCCTTCAAAATCATGGAGTTCAAGCGGCACGGCAATCTGCTAAGGGCATCGGCTACCACGTTGGCTTTACCAGGGTGATAGTGAATGTCCAGGTCATAATCCTTGATTAGCTCAATCCATCTTCTCTGCCTCATATTCAGCTCCTTCTGAGTGAATATATACTTTAGGCTCTTGTGATCCGAATAAATCTCACAACGGTTTCCCATCAGGTAATGTCTCCATGTCTTCAGGGCTAGAACTACGGCTGCGAGTTCGAAGTCATGGGTTGGGTAATTTTGCTCATGTTGCTTCAATTGTCGAGATAGGTAAGATATAACTTTGCCTTCTTGCATTAGCACACATCCGAGAACAATCTTGGATGCGTCACAATACACATCGAAGGGCTTCGTGATATCCGGCATGATCAAGATTGGGGCTGAAATCAATCTCCTTTTGAGTTCTTGAAAACTTGCTTCACATTTGTCTGTCCATTCAAACTTCTTGTCCTTCTTCAGCAATTGGGTCATGGGTTGGGCGATACTCGAGAATCCTTCTACGAATTTGCGGTAATATCCCGCCAATCCGAGAAATGCACGAACTTGGGTTTGAGTGGTTGGGGCTTGCCAATCTTCTACATCTTTCACTTTGGCAGGGTCAACGGCAATTCCTCCGGCTGATACAATGTGACCGAGGAATCCTACTTCCTGTAACCAGAATTCAAATTTGCTAAACTTTGCATACAGCTGATGCTCTCTAAAGGTTCTAAGAATGGTCCTTAGGTGTAGCTCATGTTCTTCTTCTGATTTGGAATAAATCA
This sequence comes from Avena sativa, assembly GCA_916181665.1. Classification (NCBI taxonomy): domain Eukaryota; kingdom Viridiplantae; phylum Streptophyta; class Magnoliopsida; order Poales; family Poaceae; genus Avena; species Avena sativa. The sequence goes on along the minus strand of OV702284.1, from coordinate 258,238,850 downwards.
GAATGTCATCGATGAAAACAATGACAAACTTATCCAGGAAGTCCATAAAAATCTTATTCATGAGGTTCATGAAATAAGCGGGGGCATTGGTTAATCCGAAAGACATGACTGTATACTCATACAATCCATATCTGGTGGTAAAGGCAGTCTTTGGAATATCCTCTGCACGAATCTTGAGTTGATGATAGCCAGTTCTAAGATCAATCTTAGAAAACACCTTGGCACCGGTCAACTGATCAAACAAATCTTCTATCTTGGGCAAGGGGTACTTGTTCTTGATGGTGACATCATTCAACTTCCGATAATCCGTACACAAACGGTTACCTCCATCCTTCTTGTCCACAAACAAGACAGGTGATCTCCATGGGGACGCACTTGGTTGAATCAATCCAATTTCTAGCATGGAATCTAGTTGCTTCTTCAGTTCTGCGAGCTCTGACGGGTTCATACTATAGGGTCTCTGGGCTATGGGTCCGGTTCCGGGGATTAGTTCAATGATAAACTCGATATCCCGATCTGGGGGCATACCGGGCAAAACATCTGGAAATACATCGGGGTATTCACAGACTATCCGGACTTGGTCAATGGTAGGTTGGGCTATACTCTTGTTGCATTTGAATTGGCGAGGTAAGGTTTCAGATATATGTTCGACTGATATTCCGGCTGTACTGGTCATGGTGATGGCTTTCTTGGCACAGTCAATCAATCCTTTATGTTTGGACATCCAATCCATTCCTAGTACTACTTCTAAACCTTTAGTTCCGAGTACTATCAGATTAGCATAAAAGTCTATGCCATGGATTCGGATAGGGACGGCTTTGCAAATTTGCCTAGCCTTGGTGGTTGATCCGGGAATTTGAACAATCATAACATGCTTCAGTTTGGTTGGTTGAATTTTACTAGTGCATGCAAATTCTTAGGTGACAAATGAATGCGATGCACCAGAATCAAACAACACTCTTGCAAGTACTGAATTAACAGAAAACATACCCAGCACGACGTCTGGCGCTTCCTGAGCTTCTTCAGCATGCATGAGAAAAAGACGGCCATTGCGGTTGAGTGAATTCCCTGGGGCAAATCTTCTCCCTGGCTGAACACGACGCTGCTGCTGAGCTGGGACATTGGCATTGGGGGTTGTAGCATTCTTCTTGTTGGGGCACTCGTTGGAATAGTGGCCTTTATTTCCACAGTCATAACAAGTCACTTGTGACTTGTACTTGGCTGCGACAGGCACAGCATTGCTTCCAGTCCTAGGGGCAGTGTTGGTGTTGGCGGTAGCATTGTTGTTGTTGAATTTGGGTGGGCACGGGTGAAATTGCTAGAGTTGCCGGGGTTGTTGTGATTTCCTCCGGGTCTAGGGTTTCCACGGTTGGGGTAGGTCAGACGGTTCATCGGGGGTCTGTTGGTTCTTGGGGCAAATCCTGGAGATGGGTTGGGGCGATACTTTGGGGTCTAATGGGTTTCTGGATGATGCATCATATGACACTTGTGGTTCTCATTGGCTTGGTTGATCTTTCCTTCCATCTGGATGGCAGAGTCGACAAGGGCTTCAATATCCGCAAAGGGAATATTGACTAACACCGTCTGCATCTCGTCATGCAGACCATTCAGGAACCTCTCCTTCTTCTTGGCTTCCGTGTCTATCTCGTCTGGGGCATACCTAGCTAATGAAAAAAATTGTCACGGTATTCCACTAAAGTCATCCTTCCTTGCTTCAGCTCTCTAAACTCGTCTCTCATTCTCTTGATCAAACCCGGTGGCACATGGGTTCTACTGAACTTGACCTTGAATTCCTCCCAGGTCATCATCTGGCCTCCGGTCATTGCACGAATGTTGTTCCACCATGCCCTGGCATCTCCGGCTAGATAATGGGTGGCAAACAGAACTTTCTCATTGGCTTCCACTCCGGCGACTTCTAGGTTATTTTCCATGGTTTGCAGCCAATCATCGGCGTCTAGGGGTTCTTCTGACTTAGTGAAAACAGGTGGGTTGGTATTCTGGAAATTCTTGAGCTTAGATCCATGGTTGTCCTGATTTCCGTGGCCTTGGTTGTTGTGGGCTAGCTGGGCTATCTGTTGTAGAGTGGCTAGGTTGGCTTGACGTTCCGCTCTTTCAGCTTCACGGTCAGAAGTCAACATTTGCAGAATCTGCAACATCGGGTCCGGGGCTGAACCACTTCCTCCACGTGGCATCTGAAGATTTAGATAGATCATGAGAAAAGAGGGAAATTTCTAAAGTTTTGGGGTCTTTGCAAAGTTTTTAAGGTTTGACTCAGATTTTTCTAGCAACTTGCTTTTTCATTCATTCATTCATTCATAGCACACAGTACAACACACACCACAACAAAGAAAAACAGATGGTTTTAAGAACCATTAGGAGAACTACGATACAGTGGGACCGAATACTACTCACTACGCTAGTGCTCAAGTGCTACTACTCCTCGGAGTCTGTGGCTTCATCATCTTCATCATCATCGATGAAGGCGAAATCATCCTCATCGGTGAAGAAGTCCATGGCCTGATCCTCCAGAAAATCATCGTCATTGCTGAGATAGGAGTAAGGGTCTCCACGAAGATCCTCTCCGGCATTCTCCCTTTCCTCCAACTGCATATCTCTCTCGTGGATGGTCTCTTCCAAAGATGAGATGCGATGGCGAAGACGGGCAATAATGCGCTCCTTCTTGTCGAGCTGACGGCGGCGATACTTGCGATCCCTTGCTATCATGGCGATGGTCTGATCCTTTGTCTTGATGATGGCAGACTTGTGGTTGCAGTAGTCATGGCAGTTGTCCGACTCCTGCTGACGATCGTACATCATGAAGCTAAGGTGGTCCAATTGAGTCTTCAGCTCGGGGTGGTATGGGGCTTCCAGTGGTTGTCCATTTGCATCACGCCTTGGGCAAAACTCAAAGCGAGTACCCTTGATCTGATTGATTCTCTGCCCATACAGACGGGAAAGAGCTTCCTGCATTGCTCTGGCAAGTCCATCGAGCCGGTTGTTTTCCCTCAAGGTAAACTGAATTCCCTCCATAGTGGGAGGTTCAATCTTTCCTCGGAGACTTGCAACAATTATCCACTGCAGATCTTCTTCTCCTTGATCATTGAGCTGAGCTCCGAAGAACTCGGGGTGCAGACTCTCCAGAAGTTCCGAAGGCTGGTCCAAATCCCTCTCAAAGATAAGGTCTCCTCCATTCCCAAGTTGGTAAAACTTGCTGTACTTCACGTCCATCTATAAGAATAGAGGATGAGTAGATTAGCAGGGTGATCAAGTGTGTCAAAATTTTATGTATTTTGCAAGAGTTTTTAAGGAACATGAATTTTTATGAAAGAAAAAAAAGGGATAAGAATTAGAATAAGTTTTTGTAAATATTTGTTTTCTTTGGTTTTGAAACTAAGTTTTTGGTTCAAACGTCCAGTCTAACTAGGGTCTCCTATGGTCAGGATGGCTCTGATACCAACTTTTCAACACCCGGATTTTTCAATCCTAGATGCCTATTATGCCATACATCGCAATCCCAGGATTACCATTTTTGCGAGACATAACAGAATTGGATACCATAGTACATCATCCATTACAAACGATGCATAAGTTCTTACACAAATAGGGATCTCACGATCCAGTTCTTAATACAACTTCAAGCAGCGGAATACGTAATAATAATGGTAGCGTAGGCGAAGCTCCATCTTCGGGGTCACAGGCAATGCTGACGATGGGAGATGATCCTAGTTGTCGTAACCTCCATGGGGTCCATCCTCCAGGTACTCCTCTTCATAGTCTGGCCATGGGAATAGCCAGGGACAAAGCCATGAGTACTCTTTAAGTACTCGCAAGCTAATACTAACAGGTAAAGGGGGTTTTGGATAATAGGACACTAGGCTCTAGGGTTGTTTTGCAAAAGCCAGATTTATCTATACTAAGTTTCGAAGCTAGTCACAATCTTATAACTCCTAGGTGCGATCTTGTAACTCAGGTCACAACTCTGTTGTGGTCAAGTCAAAGTCTCAATTCATTTCACAAGTCATTTTGAAAAGTCTGACGGGGGAACAGTATGGCCACTCCAACTGTCCATAACCGTGGACGCGGCTATTCAAATAGTTTGACACTCTGCAGAGATTGTACACTTTCACCACAACATTCGATACATCCGTCAGGAACAAATCCTGAATTCACCATACTCATTATGCGGATAATCAATCCTAACCTTTCAATTACACGCCCTAGTATAAGCACCTCTCCTATGAGTTTGGCCTCCCAACCATGACCAACTGTCATCTTGGGTACTGCACAGGTGGACAATCTTCACAAGGTAGCCTCAGCTCAGACCTTGGCCGTGAGGGAACTAATACTAAGGTATATAAGTTTCTAGTCAAGCCCTACCCAATATTCGGGTATTGTGGTTGTACGATAAAATTGGAATGGTATCGCATCCAAACAACCATCAGTTTTATAAAGGGCTAAGGCTCATGCCTCAACGTTTTCATCACCAAAATCATCAAGTGTTTGGAAACACATGTCCAAACCATTTCAATAGAATGATTCATCATTCCAAGGTTTTCATAACCATTTTTCCACCAAGTAAACCCATCTAAAGTTGATCAAGTTTTATGCTTAGCACTAGCATCTACATGTGGGGGTAGTACTAATGAGGGGTGGTGAACTAGTGGAGTTTCAACTAAGTACAACCTTATATCTTAGGATGATATCAAGGTTTCTAACTTAGGCCAAATTTTATGCTCTTTATGCAACCTTCAGAATCTTTCTAGTATCTACAAGTCACTTAAGTCAACTCTAAGTTAAACCTTTGATAAAGAAATAAAGTAAGAAGCTGGCAAATAAAACTAGGATTGGTTTATCAAGTGGGTATGATCACATATGCTTAAGGCATATAGTAGGCATAGTAACAAGCAAGTATTTGCTTGCACCAAATCAGTATAAGCTTGCTAAATTGCAAGTGTTAGCTTGCATAGGTCAACTTGATTAGTAAGGCTTGCCTTGGGCAGAGCAGTGGTTGAAGTTCTCCTCGGCTTCTTCTTCGTAGTATCCTTCTTCCTCCTCGTATCCTTGGTCGGTACTAGCGTCTATGAATAAATATGAGGTACACAATCACCAAACAATACTTAACTACTTGCAATCATCACACACAAGGGTCCTATATAGGACTGGGCGTTCGGTTACACCGAACCGAACGGTTCGGTTCCTCGGTGATCGAGCGAATTCAGTGTTTCAAAATCAAGCACCGTTCGGTGCACGTCAGATCTGGGAACCGAGCGATCGGTGTATCGGTAGCTTCGGTTCGGTCATCGGTTGGACCGAACTGCACCGAAAATGTATCAGCAGAACTCGGCCATTAGCAGTATCAGCAGAGCTCGGCCATTAGCAGCACTCAATCAATTAAGAATCGATTTGTAATTCCCAACCATAAACAATCCCCATCGAGAAATCGCTATTCACTAACATTCAATTTACAAAGAAGTATTACGTACCTGGTATCTTGCATCCTAGAAGTAGCAGCAACTCTCCGTGCGGACGTCTTCCGATGTGGTGTTCCGTCGAACAGCGCCGTCGCCCCCGGCTGCGGCTAGGTACCGAGGCGAGTGGAGCGGCGAACAGATGCATCGGTGCAGCGATGGGATCCCGCCTTATATAAGGGACTGGGGGGCAAAGATCAGTCGATTTGGAAGCCGAAGATCACGCTCGCGTGAGAATTGAAGGGAGGAATAACTCGGCTGTCGGTACCATGATTTTTGGAGAGGAAAATTGGAAGGGGCTCGCTGATTTAGAGGGAGTCAACGCGACCACATAGTCTGCACCTCTACGGGAAGGAAGTCCATGGGATGGGGTGTCGGTTCTTCGGTCAATTCGGGGCACCGAGTGTATGCACCGATATCACCGATATAATTTCGGTTTTCCAAATCTGCTAACCGAGTTAGGTACCGACGGATTCGGTTTTGGTCATATCGGGTTCGGTCCAAGTCTTTTCGGGTCGGTCTTTCGGTTCTCGGGTTTTATGCCCAGTCCTAGTCCTATAGATGATCTAGCATCATCTCTAACATTACAAGGTTAATGCTTGATTTAATTCCTTTTATTTTTAGAAAAGTAATTTCTACTCATTGAAAAACTACTTAAGATTTAATATTCTCCAAACCAAACATGGGATCATGTTGACACATGTCATCACCACATATTGTAGTCCATGGGAATGTGATTTAAAGTGGTGTCACAATTTAATAAGGTTTTACCCTTTTATTCTAATTAATTAAAGTGCCTAGAAATGCCTATGTAGCATTCTTTTATTATTTCAACATTATTTCTGCAAGTAAACCTATATATTTATATATATTCTGAAAGGTATGGTTAGATGTGATTTTTGAGAGTTGGAATCAACTCAAAAGCTATTATGGTTTAAATTTGAAAAATGTTTGAATGCAGAAAAGCTTCTGCCTTGTTATTTTTACTAAGGATGATCTACAGATCCAAATGACTTGAATCCAATGGGTTTGGATTCAGCACTCACAGACCTTTCCAACAAAATTGGTTTCATTCAAATTGTGCACTGAATCGATCTGGGTTGATTCTTGAAGTTGGGTACAGAAGTGTGTTTGAATTAAAATAGAAAAGATTTAATTCAAATCACTGGGTTGCGCGGGAAAAGTTAACGGGCCGGCCTGCTAAGCGCGGTGCTCCCGCGGGCTGCTTAAGTGGGTGTCCCCACTCGTCAGTGACACGGGGCTGGGCGAAGAGGTATGGGGCAACGTGGGTCGTTCGATCTGATTCTAATCCAACGGCTGGGAGTCATCGTCGACGCGAGACAACGCCGGCGAGAACGAAACCTAGCGCGGCCAGTGGGGGGTGCTGGGGGCTCACCGGGGTACTGGCGAGGGTCGGCGAGGCGGGCGAACGACGAAGTCGACGACGGCGAACTCAGGGGTGGTCGCGGCAGCTCCTGGGGTGGACGAAATCGATGGCTCCCTTCTTCTCCAGAGGCGGCAGGCTCCGGTGAAATTCCGGCGGGGTGGTGCTCGCCTTGCTCTGAGAACGGTGTGGCACGATCAGTGAGGAGAGGGGAGTGAGATGGTGTGAAGAAATCGAGCGGGGGTGGCCTCTATTTATAGTCGAGCGAGGGGACCGTCGGGACGCACGGTGAGCTCGTCGGGGGCGATGTTACAGGTGTCTATTGGCATGGGCAAGGGTAGGGGACGGTGTGGTGTCTCCTGGCGATGCTCAACGACATGGTTTTGAGGCATGAGGCGGTGCGGCTTGGTCTGAAACGGGCGATGCTCTGCGCGGCAGAGGCGGCGTCTTCGACGGCGAGTGGTGGCTATGCGTCACGGGGCGGCGAACGGGGATGTCTGGCGGTCTCCTGGGTCGGTGGGGATTGTGTATGCACGCAGCGAGGGCGGGGAGCGGTCTGTGGGCTTCGGTCGAGGGTGGTGCTCTGGCGCACGCTCGGCATGGTCTCTGGCGGTCTGGGCGCGGTTCGTGTGCGTGGTCCAAGGATTGGCAAGGCTCGAGCAGTGGACAGGGAGTGGCGGTGGACGGTGGGCTGCCTCCCAGACATGCTGGCTAGGCTTGCTGCTGCTCCTAGCTTGCTGCGACTATGGGGTGGCAAGGGTGTGCTCGGCTGTTCACCATTGATGGCAATGGCAAGCTCACAGTGGTGCTAGTGCTTGGTTAATCTTGCTAGATGATCTACTGAGCTGGTTGTGAGCTAAATGGGGAACCAGTTAGGCAAGAATCACTGCTCACAATAGTGTTTGATGTTTGTTTGATTTGTGTCTACAACCTGTTTGATGAAATGGCCGCATGAAATCAAGTTTTGAATTTTGAAAAGATTTTTGGTGGGTTTGCTAGATTGGTGCTGGTGAGTCTGCAGATGCTTGGGTTTTGAAAGTTGAGCTTGTTTGAGTGGTTTTTAAAAGTGGGATCTTCCCATATGATAAAGATTCAATTTTGAATTGTCATTTAAACTATGCATTTGAAAGTTTCTGGATGATCACAAAGTGGGCCTTGATACCTTGTTATGAGTACATTCAAGGGGTGCAAAGATCCAGAAAAGTTTCCATTAGGTTCTGAAAGTTTGAGACAGCCAAATTAGGCATGAGAGTTAAATTGGTCAAAGTGACCATTCATTTAATATATGTGTTTTGATTTACTTGTCTTTAGGAAAAGTGTGGGAAATGTTTTAGATGATGTTTATTTCACCTAAGAAACATTTTACAAGCAATGACACAATCAAACAAGGTGGTTTAAAAGAATTTCAAAATCAATGCATACACATATGCATGCATTCCTAATTTTAATTAGAAAAGTTTTTTGTTAACCCCAATCTTGATGATTAGAGTTTGATGTTCCAAGTTTAGTATTTTTGGGATGTTACACAACCCACGGGAGGCGCCACCTCCCGCCACACCATCCTCGATCTCCTTCCCGTTGACGTGACGCGGCACGACGTGGCGACGACGAGGCGAAGACGTGGCAGATCGAGATCCACTTTTTTTGAAATTTGAAAATTTTATTAGTGGCGCACCATACTCACATGCGCCACGGATAATTTTGAGATGTCCCGCCTTTTTATGAAATTTTGAAATCGATATTAGTGGTGCGCCATGGATAGGACTTTTCCTACTAGTGAAATAATAATCCGCTAGAAGTAAGATTTGTTGATCTCAGGACACGAGATAGCTAGTATTGGAAGTGGCAAGCACGGAAAGTGTCTTTGGCACATGGGCATCAGTGCCCCCTTTACTTTCAGATTTTTAAAATTTGAAAACCTTACACTTCTCTGTCTCCAAAAATTATGTTGTTAATATATAGATAGATAGATACATAAGCATAAGCAAAAAACTTCTGTTAAAAATAAATTGTATTTGGGAAATAAAAAAGACAAAATTTTGACAAAAATATATACTATTTTATTTTTATAGTCGGAAATTTGTCTTTTTATATCTTCCAAAATATAAAGTTTTTTTCACGGAATTTTTTTGCGGTACACTCCTCTCGTATATATCTATATATATATTTAATGCCATAATTTTTTGAGATATAGAAGTGTGAGGTTTTAAAATTTTCAAAAATCTGAAAATGAAGAAAGCACCGGTGCCCATGTGCACAAAATCACTTCTCGTGGCAAGCACTATTTGTTTGTTGACCAAGTGTGGATCACAACTGTTGTTAACCATTTGAACTCTTTACATTAATGCATAAAGGTAACAAAATTTATTTTAGGGAACCAACTATTAAACCAATGTTACTAATGTCCATATCTGAACCAATGGGACTTGCTTTTATTTCGCTGGCTAGACCACTAATCCTTTCCTTAAAAATGTAAGTTAGTGTCAAAGGATATTTTAAGCTAGCCAGTGAAGATCATAGTCTTCTTAGCATAGGCCCCTGGACCTAAAAACGCAGTCACGAGACCAAAACAACATTTCACTCTCAGCTATTACCCTAACACAATAGGCAATAGGTTAATGGTCAAGCTAGAAAGAAAGAGAGTTCCTCTATTCTCAGTGGGATAGATCGAGTGCTTGTCTTTGTACAACATCATGATTCAGAAGTCACACCATTTGCTTCGTGTCAGTGAAAGCCAACCGTCTCAACAACTGGAGCTCTGGTATGTCTTCGCCACCCGAGTGCGCCAAACTTGGCGATGTAAACACATAGGCAACATGTGCTAAGCATTGTGCATATGCATCTTGATTCATATGAACATACTTCTCGTCGGTATATGTTGAATTCCAAGATATAAATTATGGGTGTGTGTGTGTGCGCGCGCGCGCGTGCACACGCGCGAATAAGAGACATAAGACACCTTTGAGTTTGCACTTCACCCTTGGTGAGTGTAATGGTTATGTCCTCATCTTTGGCCAATGGAGTGCTATTTCGTGCATTTGAGTTGTTCTTGGCTGCTTTGATTTTGCTAGTCATCATTGTTGGTGATGTTGAAACCATTGAGCCGATCATGATGTTCCAATTTAGTAAGAAAAATAAAAAAACATACTACCTCCGATCCATAACATAAGTCTTTCTACCAGTTTAAATTAAACTGCTAAAAAACTTATAAAGTATTTTAGAACAGAGGTAGTATATATATAGCCATCATGGTATTTCGTTATGGTAAAAAGAGAAAAGACAGGACACGGGTTTAGGTGGGTGTCTATAAATGTGTCAATATCCTGAAACAAGAAAGCATGCAAATTGCAGCAAAATATTGAATACTACAATTAATCAAAATCCTCTCGCAACAAAGAAGAACTTTATCCACATCCAATCGAATCATATCCGCGCAAACGTAGCCGTAGGCATGTCTACATTATCCACCGCTGTCTTACGCCGTTATCCTAAAAAAAGATTGGCTAACGAAAATTAAACAACTGGACGTCTGGACCCAAACGGCAATGTTATACGGTCAGTAGGTAAGCGACCTACCGTATGGCCGTATATCTATACCGGGACCGGCGGGCGGTGGACCAAGTCCCTTCTTCCTTAAAAGGCCTCGGAAAATCTCCCCGTTTCCTCCCAGCGCTTCTCCCCTACCATTCGAGGAATTCTTTTCTCAGGGATTCGATACGCCTCCCGATCCGAGGCCGAGTTTTCCATCAATTTCGGGCCAATTATCGGGAAAGGGCGGGTGTGTCTAGCTCGACGTGGCGCCAAGCCGGTAGGAATTGGCAGCATTTTCTTGTCGATTTTGCTCGATTTGAGTTCAGCCGGGGTCCAAAGGGGCGACCTTTTGGCCGAGCCGGCCGTGCAAGGCTTGGATTTGAGAATCACCCAGCTCCGCATGCGTGATTCTTGAATTGTACTCTCCTGGATGTAAGGCTGATTGGCGGTTTCTTGGCTCATATCCCACTACGCTCGGCAAATCTGAGGCGCTTGGGAGTCGTTCGCAAACAAGGCGGCGGTAGCCCGTGAAATTGGGTCTTAGATGGGGACGGGATCGAGCATCCTTGGCGCCGACGGGGAGTGGGGCGAGACATCGCTCGGCGACATGCCGGAGAGCTGCGTGGCGGCGGTGCTGCTCAACCTTGACCCGCCGGAGATCTGCCAAGTAGCCTGCCTCAACCGCGCCTTCCGGGGGGCCGCCTCCGCGGACTGCGTGTGGGCTGGCAAGCTGCCCGCGAACTACCGCTACCTTGCGGCTCTTGCAGCTGCCGCCGATGATGAGAGCGGTGGCGACGGAGACGGCAATGTCAAGGACTGCTCCCCTATATCGACTAAGAAGGGGATTTACGCGCGCCTGTGTCGACCTACTCTTTTTGATGCTGGTACAAAGGTAGCTCATTTAACTAAACCCTTATAGCAGTCAACTGTAGCTGATTATTTGTGTCGGTGCACATAGATGATTAATTGAGCAGATAGATTGGCTAATAAGCTGGAGTAGATTTCTAATTTCTGTTTTGTTCATGTTTTGTTGGATTGGCAGTAGTCCTATTCATGGCCCGTTCTTGCTTGAAATGATTTGTTATGTTTAATAGGAAAACATGTTGTGGCTTGTAGGAATTCTGGATTGAGAAGAACAAAGGGGGTCTTTGCATGACCATCTCCTCAAAAGCGATGGCCATCACAGGTATAGATGATCGAAGATACTGGAGCCACCTTGTCACGGAGGAATCAAGGTATTTTCCCCTTGCTAATCTTCTTCAGTATAGATTTTCTCTATGAGATGTGAATTCCAATAATTACCATTAAAGAAATCATGTCAGCATATGGTTATTTGGTTCAGGTTTAAAGCCTTGTGAGCTAGAGTCATTACTGGCGTGTCCTTTCTTAGTCCCCAATATATTTTACAGTGAGTTATTTTTTGTATAACAGGACATTCAGTTTACGACAGTCCACACAAATAGAGGGAACACTAGATAAGAACATTGAATTTGTTTAACTCTATTTTAGTAGTGTACTCTTTGATGTGACTATAAATTAATGTAATACTAGTATATAGCTGGTGCCTGGTTAGGCTATTACGTGTTTTCATAGCATACATTGATGAGAGGCCTTTCTTTCAAATTAGAAATCATTTTAAGGTCAGAGTTAACCTCACGTTGCCCAAATTTTGCAAATTTTGTAAGATACATTATTCGATTAGTAGTCATTGGTATGTTAACCTTCTATTATCATAAACTAGATGTTAGTCAAGTGAATACCAACACCAATTAATTTGCAAGATGATGTACTGTGAGGATGACAACGGGTCCTTTGACATGAATTTACTACAATATTAAAAGAAGGTTAACTGTTTCGTTCATGTTTGCTCCTCGGGCTAGAATTTCTCATATTAATCTAAAAAGAATGAAAACCATATTGTCATCAGGGTGGGTCTAGATTATAATTGTGTAGATGTTACGAAAATAAACACATGTTTACAAACAAAGGTACATAAATGAAAGAAGTATCTGAAAGGGCAACATGGTGGATGTATTTATAAGGTTGAAAAGATAAACTCCTTGCAATTATATAAAAGGCGTGTTTTACTTTTGAGTTTTTAATACCCTTTAGTCTAAATATATATTTATATATTAGAATGACCCATTTCGATGTTGTTCTAAGTATGTCGTAAACAACTGTACATAATTTTAAATTTAAATAAAATTCATCAATGTGCACTATTTACAATACACGCACATTCTTTTTTGATATATTCTCAAGCCACATGAAAGATGCATTTAAAAGGAAGAAATGGTGAAAAAAAATCATAAAAATATAGTGACAGAAATATACTTTTGGAATTTTCGTTTGATGCAGTATACAAAGTCTTTTACCCCCTTTCACTCAGGATTAAGTTAACTCCCTAAAATGGTGGAATAAGTCAACCAACCGAAATGGCATAATTAACTCTCCCATATTTTGTTTTGAATTGCTAAACCACAGCTAACCCGCCCAAGATATCCAAACTGCAGTCTGTACTATATAATCAGGTTCGTTGCCAAACAATATCTGCATTAAGCTAACCTACCTAGATTAAGGTTAGCAAATTTAGTTATGTTTAATTCTTAACCAGTGAAACCTTAGTGCCTTAAAGAGCATTTCCGCTTTCCTGTTGATGAAGCTGTGTAGATCTATGTAAATTATAGTAATTTTGCGTAGCTTTGTACTTGATTTGAACTTTCAATCATACTGGTATTGTTTTCTTGATTGTAGTCGGCTATATTTGGTGTTATCAGTTTCAGAGATCGTAACTTACGAAATACATGGTTACAAGATCTGCTGTCAGATGTTTAGTCTTTCAATTTTCTCGACATCTCCTAAACCATTTAGTTTCCTGTACTATATGAATCTATAGCAATATAAAAAGCATGAGTTAGCACATTCAATCTTGGCTATCCATCCACTTCCCCCAGGATTGTAGTTGATTACTGAAAATGCCTATTAGTTGCAAGGCATTCCCTAATCAATCAATCAACATGTCAAAAAAAAAAACCTAATCAACCCCATGTAACTGCCGTACTGACCAACTCATCTGTCTTCCTTGTTCCGTACGTCATTGTAGATATTACCAATCAACACTGAATATAGTTCACTACTTAAAAAACAAAACAAGTATCTACTGAAGATGTATGGCATATTCACTATACCGTGTATAAGGTTAAACGTGCACTCTGCACATTTACAATTACTAGTATATGCAAAGGAAATGAACTTTGCATATTAAGTGCAACATTACTCTTCAATGTTTCATAGTGTGGTATTTTGTATTTTTGGTACAAGGTGTACCTTTTCTTTATAGATTTGTGGTAAATGGAGGCTTGCTGAGTTTCTTCCCTCTGCTATTTCAGATTCCATAGTGTTGCTTATCTTCAGCAAATTTGGTGGCTTGAGGTGGGTGGGGAGCTTGATTTCTGCTTCCCTGCAGGTTCATACAGCCTGTTTTTCCGTCTTCACTTGGGCCGAGCGCACAGGCGCATGGGTCGCCGGGTTTGTGATACTGAGCTCATCCATGGGTGGGATGCCAGACCCACCCGGTTCCACCTCTCAACTTCGGACGAACAGCAGGCTACATCGGAATATTTTCTAGATGGACCAGGAAGCTGGATTCTTTACCATGTCGGGGATTTTGTCATTTCGAACTCCGAAGAGTTGATCAGCCTGAAGTATTCAATGATGCAGATCGACTGCACCCATACGAAAGGTGGCTTGTGTGTTGATTCAGCTGTGATATATCCGAAAGGGTATCGTCGCGAGAAGATGAACATGGTCTACATGTAATTTTGCAGAGTGGCTGCGATGCTCCAGCAACGCAGGGCAATTCAGAGGGAGATGGCTAGTATTTTTCCTGTCCATTCTTATCTGAAAGTCCGTGTATATATTATTTTTTTCTGTCTTCTTGCTTACTTTCTGATAGTTTTGCACCTCGTTCTGTATTCTTTGTAGTGTTAGTTACATTGGTAGGGAGGTAGGAGAGATCTAGGAGCAGTTTAACTTGACATCTTGTTTGTGGAGTGCACTAGTCTGAAATAAGCGGTCAATGTCATCTTCATCTGTAGTTTTTCAATCAGCATAATGATCTTTGGCGAGCTGAGTGGGTGTTCTTTTTTGTGTGGTCCTATGACTATTGATTAATTTTATCTCGACCAGTCGTGTATTCAGGAGCTGCGTTTGTTTGTTTCACCGTGTCAAGCTCAAATCTGTGAGAACGATATGTTCTATTTTTTGTAGAGAGAAATATGTTCTATCGGGTTGTGGCTAACATGTTTCTTGTGGTTACTGATTGTGCTGCTTGGTCTGAAGCTTATGCACGGACTGCAGATCACGCCCTGGAGAGATTTGGGAGACGGATCCGGCGAGAAAGGCCACTGAACTCTGTCATAAATTCTCCACGAAGTTCAGTTTCAGCAAATTTCCTTCAGAGTGAGCCTTCTTGACTGCCAGCATCAGGACGAGCAGTTTTTTTCTATTTGAGAGAGAACATAGAATGCTTTATTGAACTAGATGACCTGGTGCGCCACCGGCGCCGAGGCCGAAAGTGAGAAAGTATTTTAGCCATAAGTTTTACCTGGAAATGATAGAAATTTTCATGTATGTCAATTTACATAAAAAAAATGTAACTGACTGTCAACACACACGATATGAATTGTTCCTAATGTGACAGGCTGTAAATAGGTTGGCAGGGCAGTTAGCTCGAGTTTAAAGCAATCGAGAAGTACAAAGATGATAACTAAAGGCGGCAAGGGCTGAGTATGTGTCTTCAATGATAGAAGGGCCGCAAAATTAAGTTTGTGTAAGTCTCGTATCCTCCTTTGAACTCTCCGTGAGAGAACACATTGAGCCAAAAGATTTCAACCACTCATCTTACCGCCTCCATCCTCTGTTCCGTGAACAAAAATGGTCGAGACATTATTTAGAAGTAATAATACATGCGCTGCCAGTCATAAACTGAACCATGATTCCAACAATACTGGGTGTGAGTAGCCTCTGAAGCTTGTAATAAGTGACTTCTTGCTTGAGTTCTAGTCCCACTGCAATATACTGTACTATATTAGGGGCTGAATGAAGCAGTTGTATATGGGCAGGCACATCTAAGTAGCTGAGGTAGCAATGTCAAATCAAAGTTGGATCCAACGAATTGAAAAACCTTAATGATTTATTAGTACTCAAGTTCAATCTATATACAATTACAAGAACGTTCTAACTCAAGGTCTATCAATTTTAGAATGTCAAATAAATCAAAACCATCAAGACCTACATAGATGAATCCACAGGGATATAATTTGACAATGAATGTCCATATCTGACACTCTTAGAACTAATTTAGGATGTGCAAAGGCATGCACGCCCAATTCATGCACACTCACTGATGGCATGAACCGATGAGCGAGAGGAAACATCATTGGTGTCATCTGGGTAGAAATCCACATAATATGACAAAATTGCAGGGTAGCTCGGCTGGAACTTGGTAGAAGCAGAAGACTTTCCTCTTCATGGAAAAAAGTTCAAGAGTTCATAAATGAAACTACATATGAGAGCAGAAATTAATAAACCTATCCAGCGACTCGTTGAGATAAAGCTGGAAAAAATTACACCAGAGAACCCTATATTTTCACATCGAAGAGGAAAAGGAGAATACGCCCAGAACTCGTTGCTATATTCACCAATTCTAGGACAGAGAAACAAAATTAGGCTCAGTAGATAAAGGTGTCATCTTACTAATGGCGAATAAAGGCATCTCAGGCTGCTTGTTCCTGAACATTATAACAAACCATATATTTGTTTACAAAGAGAAACAACAACCAGAAGTAAGTCTAACAATAAAGGGTAGCAACTCTGAAAGGCGCAAATGGTCATTTGTTTGACATCATAATCATGATCATGACCGGTTAAAGAATATTCTTTCTTTCCTTCCCTACCAAGATAGACCTAAGGCTTGCATGTACAGGGATGGCATAAATTTATTTACCCACTGGAACACCAATCGAAGGAAGTCTAACCGCAATCTAACACTGTTAGAAAACGTATCATCATATCATTTCTTTCCATCTAAAAAGCTAGCCCTAAACCACTTAAGCAATGTAGAGGAACAACCATGATTTGTTTTACCCATAGAAACTACAACCATAATTAATCTAATTAACACAAGTAAATGGAAACAAAATATAATATAATAAACAACAATATGGACCAAGCGCCAAACTAAGTGAAAAAATGAAGGCAAAGTTTGAATCATCCCGAGAAGATGAAATAAAAAAGTGTAGAGAACAATTCTAACAAGATCACAGTAGAATTTAGCAGTTAGCATGAAGGCTTCAGAACTACACGTGGCTCAGCACTTCAGAAGAGTAAAGGCTTGTAGATAGCACCCGCCAACACGTGAAATAAACACAAGGACACAAAACATAATAAACAGGCAGTAGTAGCAGTAGACACCAAGACCATGTAACATGCATATTAACCAAGGTGCGATTACCAAACCAGCTTTATGTTTTTATCTTCTTCCCCAATCCCAAATGGGTGTATTGTATTACAACTTTTGGCTACTTTTAAGTACGACAAATAATGTTGGTATTATATTTAAGACACACACATGATCTATTGCTTGTTTTTCTAAGATACTATCATAGTTCACCGATGATTAAAGGAATGCCACCATCTGTAGTTGGAGGTCCAACCATAATTTATCGAACTACACACTGATCTGGCTAGTTCATACTATAAACCATTTCCAGATGCTATTTTTATATTATAGGTTAATGTTTGTTCTTCTAACCAGTTGTAAGAAGCTCAAGGAATCCCACGCACCTCTTTTTATTATATTTTCTATATTTGTATTACGCGGTGATATGATTTGTTTATGCGGGAAAGAGTTCAGTTGCTTGATTCATTACATTCGCTGCCACACTAGTATAGGTAGTCTGCATGAGACACACATGTTGATTGCTTTTTGATTTATTATATTAGGACAATGCTGATTTTGAAATTCTTTGACTATAAACACAGTGTTTCTTCGCCTGCTTTGCTTCTCTAACTTAATATGTCTTAGTTTTAGCCTGCAAATAATCTATATTGTTTGTTCCACGGAGCGGTTTGTGATACAAGCACATGCTCGCATCGGTTTAGGAAGACAACTATTCCTGTTATTCTGGAAACATATATATGAGGCACATCATTGATTGTTCCTGGCCAATGATGCATTAGAATTATTTTACATATAAGATGGCTGTCAGTTTGCTGGTATGCTGTGCTGACTTGTTTTTTTTTTGTTTCAGGCTGCATATGAAGCTATGGAGACAGAAGGGAGGACTCTTAAGTTAAGTATTGAGGTCATTTCACAAAGCAACAGTGACAGTGGTTATTGCTTGCATCGGTCCATTGTTCTAGTTTTTCATTACAAAGAGGTGTTACAGCTACACTTGAAACAACTAATTTAATTGAATAAGAAACAGAGAAAACAGATGCAATAATCACGATTACATGCGAACAGATACATGAACTGAAAGATCGACAAGATTGAACTGACTTCTACTTAATAATCTCTTCTGCAGCTGTCATGGCAAGCCTGTTGTTACTTGTATGGCGATGTAAGTTCCATAGCAGAAATCCTGTTCCAACCCATGTTTGGCGATGTCTGTGTAATACATCATTTTGTTTCTATTGAAATTTTGGTCTGTAATAAATTTCAAAACTTTTCTGTTGATGCGGCTATTAGTGAGCCAAAATATTAACAAACTATTTTAAATAAGAATTGCGCCATAATTGTAGAATACGATATGCCGACCAACAGACAGACTCAATAAACAGTAAAAGGCCAGAATCATGTCAGGCCGCATAAGCGGCGAAAGGCCTTAAACCGTATCTGTCAGAACAGTAACGAGCAAAAGACCAGAACAGTAACGAGCAAAAGATCAGAACAGCAACAAGCCAAAATAGTAACAAGCCAAAACAGTAATAGACCGGAACTATAGCAGACCAAAATAATAACATGCCAAAATTATACCAGGCCAGAACTGTAACAGGCCGAAAAAACTACGATGCCAGAACAGTAACATGCCAGAATATGAGCATGTCGCTTATGGGACGGAACAATAACATGTCTTCTTAAAGAAGGGTTGTTAGTGGGCGGCCCATGACGGGCTGTAAGAACAGTGACGGTCCGACCGCGGGCCTTAACAGTACCGGTCCAAGATTACGTCGTCCATTAATGGGCCATGCAGTATCAAGCCGAGGCGGGCTTCTGTAGGCCAAACAGTAATGGACCCAAAAATTTACGAGACGTAGCGAGTAGCACTAGTGGGCCAATTTAAAACAGTGCAGGTAGGAACAGTAATGGGCCATGGGATCTCTTAATGGGCCAGCCCACTTAATAATTAGTAGGCCTGGATGAGTGTGGCTTTTTTACCACGGTTTTATTGACAATTAACGGTGGTAACTGGCCATTAACGGAGTTCGTCACGTGGCAGTTTGCATGACATCAGCAGATGACGTGACTGGCGAACATATCTATGCCGAAACAACTTTTTATGGCTGAAGGGTGCGATCCGCCACGGGAAAAAAACGTGGTAGATTATTTTGTGACAAGATTTTACCACGAAGGGCATCTATCATAGAAGGCTTTTCAACCATGAAAAAGGGCCTTCAACCATGAAAATTGTCCGTTATAAAAGGTGATTTTTCTTGTAGTGATATGGGTATTTCTGAACCCGAATTTAAAAGAAATATGCCCTAGAGGCAAATAATAAATGGTTATTATTGTCATATTTCAATAAGTTCGTAATAGTTTTATATTGTGCTATAACTGTATTAAGTGGAAACATTGCTACAGATATGATATGAAACAGAAGTCCCTAGTAGCATCTATTCATACTAGTTTATTGGGCAACCGATGATCAAGGTTTCTTGATCATGGGTGGCCGTGCCAGTTGATAACATGGTCATATTATTGGCGAATGATGCGATAGACATTACCCAAAGATTGCGAGAAACCAGAAAAGTTTCGTGAGAAAACCGAAATCGTTTCGGAAAGTTCCGAAGTCGTTCGGAGGAAATTAAAAGGGAACCGAAAGGTGTTTCGGTCAAATTAGATTTCATAATATGTATTTACATATTAATTATTATAATTAATATTAAATATAATATTAAAATCTAATTTGAAAGATATTTCACTAATAGACCAAACTTGTTAGAAAAAAAGGACCCATGAGAGAAACCGCAAGAGGGAAGGCCTCCTAGATGGGCACTAAGGGCCCATGCGCCTGAGGGCACACCAAAAAGGCACGAGTTGGGAGCTCTCCTTCCTCCTCTATGCGCCTTCTACCTCTCTTTCCTCTCTCTAGTTGTCTCCTTACGCTAGTTTGGTTCCATGATAGAACTGTTCGCGCAAGAGACGATGTACTAGCAGCACGTCGTTGTGCTGCAGAGATTTTAAACTGGAGATCTACTTCCGCACTCCCGACAGGGATCAAGGAGCCAGAGGTCATTATCGTACATTGTTTGTGTATGAAACCACGAGTGGTCATACTTGAGGCACTTTGGATATCGTGAGTCGGTCTGCTGCGTGATGATGGAGCAACGGGTGACTTGCGAGGAGCTTCGCGACCTTGAGAGGTCGGCTACGAGCACGACTACATCAATCACGTTCCCCAGAATGTTAAGGCTGGTCATAGTGCTAAGTAACTTAGCCTAGTAACATGCATATATTACTAGTTGATGTTATTATCTTCATAGTGGAAAGTAACATGTGTGTGGTGCCATGCAAAGACTAATTAATTAGGTTGTAGACTCACATGGTCTTGGTATGCGTGATAATATGGTAACTACTCCCTCCTTCACGGTTTGTAAGGCGCACTACAAAAATCTCACGGACCTAGACGTGAACGTATTGGCTGAAAATTACGCCTGTTAGTGAACGGTTAAGGCGCATGCAGTGGCGGGAGACTGTTGCATGCATAGGAAGTTGAGAGGAAAGCTGCCATATTAATCAACAATTAATTCTCATGCGCCTAGGAACGTTGTAGTTTTGGAAAAACCCAAATTTGATTAGGCGCCCTGCAAACCGTGAAGGAGGGAGTTGCTAAGTTACTACCTCCCTCTTTTTCCTTATTAAATACCATGTCATGTCATTGATACGTCCAAAACGTATCTACTTTCTCGAACATTTTGCTATTGTTTCTTCTCTAAACTTGTGTGATTTGGATACAACTAAAACACGGACTGATACTATTTTGAGCAGAATTACCTTGGTGTCTTGTTTTTGTGCAGAAAATGAACTATTAGGAAAAATCCTGGAAAATATGCCAAAAATTATGTTTCACCAGAAGATCCACGAAGCCAGAAGGGGAGACAGAGGGGAGGCCTAGGGGTCCCAGACCCACCCCAGGAGCGGGCCCACTGACCCCGCGCCTGGGGGAGGTTTGGCCATCCCAGGCAGCTCCTCGGCCTCCCTCCGCGCCTATAAGTTTCCTTCTGACCTAAAAACAGAGGGGGGGTCGATAGTTTTCTAGAAAGAGTTCCGCTCCGCCACCGCCACGAGAAACCAAGATTCGGATCCAAAAAATCCGTTCTGGCACCCTGCCGGGACAGGGAATTTGGAGAGGATCATCACCATCGTCATTAGCAACGCATCTCCATCAACCACCAATGTTTCCCTCATCCACGACTGAGTAATCCCCCGCTGTAGGCTTGGGGATGGTAGGGATTGGATGAGTTCTATCATGTAATCGAATAAGATCTGTTAGGGGCATAGTGCCTAGTATCTCTATTAGTGCTATTTGACTTTGTTATAACTTGTTGTGCTTAATTCTTGTCACTAGGGCCCGAGTGCCATGATCTCAGATCTGAACTTATTATTGAATCACTATGATAGTATTGTTTATGATCTTATCTGCAAGTTGTGTACACATATCATTGTCCGGATCCAAAGGCCCCAAAGTGACAATAATTGGGACAACCGGAGGGGATGGCTATGGTGTGAGGATCACATGTGTTCACGGAGTGTTAATGCTTTGCTCCGGTGCTCTATTAAAAGAAGCACCTTAATTGCCAGTAGTTTCCTAGAGGCCCCGCTGCCACGGGCTGGCTGGACAGAAGATGTTGTGCAAGTTCTCATTGCGAGCACGTATGACTATATTTGGAGCACATGCCTAGGATTGTTTAGTACTTGGATGCTTGTTATTATTTATCTGCAATGCCCTAGTTCTTTGAAGTTACATGTTTAGACTCGTCCATGCAACGCCCGTCCATCCATCCCTATGTCTACCGCACTTGAATCCTACTGTTACCGTTACTGTTACCATTACTCTTGTTTCACTGTTGCTGTTACTGCTGTTGTTGCTTTGCTTTACTGTTACCATTTCCAGGTGCAGCTGAACTGACAACTCAATTTTTTAGGCTTGTAAGTACTCTTTGGCTCCCTTTGTGTAGAATCAATAAATTGGGTAATACTACCCGCAAAGACTGTTGCGATCCCCTACACTTGTGGGTCATCAAGACTATTTTATAGCGCCGTTGCCGGGGAGCATAGCTTTATTTGTAAGTTCAGTTGGATCTATTATTGTTCACTGATAATCCTTTCATCATGGGGAAGTCTCGCGATGGAAAATTCCCTATTTTACCATCCACTACAAGAAGAGGTACAGTCCTAAACACCTCTGTTGCTCTTGATTCACCGTCTGTTATAAGTAAGCTTGTCACACCACCACCACATACTCATGCTACACACACTGCTACTACTGCTGAATCTGAAACTGCTTTTGATACTCATGATGTTACTTCTACTGTGCTTGATGTGAGTGGTTCATTAGGTCCTTTTCTAGATGCTACTATGGCTAGTCTAGGAAATACCGAAACTCCTAGTGAAGACACTGTTACACCTGTTAGCTCACCTGAATCTAGTGAGAGTTTTGATATTAATGATGGTTACATAGAGCTCATCGATGAATTTGTTGAAGAGTGCTAGAACACACATGGTGCTAGTGCTATTAAGAGTCTCCTTGCTATACGTATTATTATGCCCATATTATTATCCTATGATACTAAGTTTGCCACCTCTCTCATAGATATTAAAGATAAAGATTATGATTTGTCTCTTGATTTAGCTTATTTAGATATTGTTGAGAAAGAACCTTTTTGTGGTACTGAAAATGAGAGTGTTGTGGCTCATATGAATGAGCTTTCTACTATGAATGCTTTGTTCTCTGATGATTTTAAGATGCGCAAGTACTTTTTTGCTAAGATCTTCCCTTTTTCACTAAAAGGAGAAGCTAGGGCTTGGTTTAATAGATTACCTCCTGGTTCCATTGATAGCCCTGATTGCTTGATTGCTTCTTTCTTCCATAAATATTTTCCTCCCAGTGCTAGACATGCTGCTTTGCAGAGACTTTTTGATTTTAAACAAGAAGAAGAAGAGAAATTGCCTGAGTCATGGAAAAGATTATGTTCCTTGATTCATGCATATCCTGGATGTCCATTACCTCAAAATGAGTTTCTTGATATTTATTATAATGGAATAACTGATGATTCTAGGACCTACCTAGATAGCTTTGCTGATTGTGTTTTCAGGAAAAGGACTCCTACAGACACTAAAGAATTAATTAACAAGATAAGCAAGAATTATGATGATTGGACTTCAACTGAGCTGAAAACACCTGAGCCTATTACTCCTGAACCAGTTGTTCCTGAACCAGTTTCAACACCAACAACAAAGAAGAGGGGAGTTATTGCATTAAATGATGAAGTGATGAAGGAAGCTAAGAAGTGTCTAAAGGAGAAAGTTATTAGAGCTGAAGATGTGAAGAATCTACCTCCTATAGAAGAATTATGTAAGCCAACTCCCCACTCATCTACTATTGAGGTACACTCTCTCCAATTTAATGAAGGTGATATTTCTTATGGTAAGCCTCCTGATCAATGCTTAGAGGAACTTGACACATTTATTGTTAAACAAGGTAATTTTAATAAACAAGTTTAGAATCATTTATTGGAAAACTCTAGAGCTATCCATGAGTTGAAAGATATTGTGGAAAGAACTTCTAATGATATTAAAAAAATTGTAAACACTTTCAAATGGTTCAAACCCAACTTGATCAACTTGCTAAGGTACAAAAGGATATGCTAGTTAATGCTTCAGGAAATAAACATGCTTATGGAATTAGAACTAGGAGTGGTGCAGCTACTCAAGATCCTTTATATCCCAAAGGACACCCTAAAAGAATAGAGCAGGATTTCCAACAAGGTGAGGATAGTGTTAGTCCTCGTAAGAGGAAGAAAAAGAAACATAAGAAAGTTGAGGGACCACTTGAACCTGCTGTAGATCCTAATAGTATATCTATCTCTGATGCTGAAACTAAAAGTGGTAATAATAATGATGCTTCTGATAAGGAGGAAGGTGAGGAAGAACCTGAGAAGCACACTAAGAACACTAGGTACACAAAGGATGATTTTATTGCTAATAAACATGGTAAAGAGCGAGAACCTTGGGTGCAGAAACCTATGCCTTTTCCAGGTAAGAAACACAAGTCAAAGGAGGAAGAACACTACAACAAGTTTTGTGAGTGGATGAAGCCTTTATTTCTGCAAATTCCTTTGACTGATGCTATTAAATTGTCTCCTTATTCAAAGTACATGAAGGATATTGTCTCTAATAAAAGGAAGATTCCTAATTAGGAGATTTCTACTTTGTTTGCTAATTACTCTTCCAATGGTAAGGTTTCAAACAAACTTGGTGATCCAGGTATACCAACTATTCCTTGCTCCATTAAGAATAATTATGTTAGAACTTCTTTATGTGATTTGGGAGCTGGAGTTAGTGTTATGCCTTTTTCTCTCTACAAGAGACTCCAGCTAGAAAAGTTGATACCAACTGATATATCTTTGCAAATGGCTGATAAGTCAACTAATGTCCCTGTTGGTATATGTGAGGATGTTCCTGTTTAAGTTGCTCATAATTGCATGGTTCTAACTGATTTTATTGTGCTTGAAATGCCTGAAGATGATAATATCTCTATTATTTTTGGGAGACCTTTTCTTAATACTGCAGGTGCTGTCATAAATTGCAATCAAGGAAAAGTAACATTCAATATTAATGACAAAGAGCACACTGTCTATTTCCGCAAGAAGGTTGTTAGAAGCTAATGCTTGAATTCAATTGAAAATATTGGGAGCATCAAGGTTGGAGAAATATATTATCCCATTCCACAAGAAAATTTTGAAACTATTATGATTGGGACCATTGCTATCAAGTATGAGGTAACATAATCACCTTGTGGAAAGCAAAGTTTTGATTCATATAAGATTGTTTTGGTAGCAAGACTTGATCAACCTTGTTAACAAAAGGATTTTAATGAAAAAAATAATGTTTTTACAGTGGTTATACTTGCTCACTTTTATTTTTCTCATTTCCAATCTTTGCTCTTCGTCGTGCCTAACTTAAAGACGTTAAAGAAAAGTACTTGTTGGGAGATAACCCAAGAGTTTCCTTGAGTCTTGGAAGTTATTACTTCAGTAATGACCTCTCCTTATCCTTTTTGTTTGCTTTTTGTGCCAAGAATGACCTCTAATGAGAGGGAAGTAAGATTTGGAGAGTTGCTGTCCTGAAACAGATTTCTGTCCTCCACCATAAAAATTCGTGAGGAGTCTTTGTAAGTCGAATTGAGCTGAAAATTTACGAATAAATCCCCCAGTATGTTAGCTAACTTTAGTTAGTTCAACACTTTTTGATTTGAGCAACATAAGGTCTTCGGAAAAATCGGTTTCTACCTGCTGGTCTGTTTTGACAGATTTCTGCCATTATTTGCATTTGCTTCTTATTGATTCTTTTTCGGGCACTTTTTGGGAAATTGAGCTTTTTGAAGCAGTTGCTACAGTATCTTGTGTTTTTAATGAAAAGTCTTGCTATTCCAAAGCTTTGCCAGAGGTCTAATATCTTTTGAATAAACTAATGTTGCTAATAAATATTGTGTGAAGTTTTATATGAATTTTTTTAGGTGTAGAGAGAGGATGATGTAATGAGATGAAGAATGTACAAAAGCTCAAGCTTGGGAGGAGCCACTCCATGTCATCCCAATAATTACTCAAGAGGTACAAGCGTCAAAGCTTGGGGGTGCCCAAGGCATCCCCTTCTTCATCAATAAAAATCACAGGTCTTTCTAGACACTTCGTTTTTATTATTTCATACACAATTGTGTTGTTCTTGGAGCGTCTTAGTTTTTGTTTTTGGTTTTCTTTTGCTTCGTTTGGTTTTGCGTTGGTTGCCTTCTAAAAAAATTAAAAACACCAAAACTATTTGTTGTTCTTCTTTGGTTTTGTGAGTTCTTTGCAGGGTTCAGCCATCCTCAGTGGATTTTGGTTTCATGTTAATTATTCAAGTCACATAAGTGAAGGTCAATAATGAAGATTAAGACAACTCGAGGTGTGGTAAGAGGCTGGTAACGAACTCTATTTGTTTCATTTTTGTATATATACTCATCATTGTAAACATGCTTAGCCTGTTTGTGTAAGGTGTATGTCATTATGGATGCTTAGTAGTTCTTGCTTGTCTATGATTAGCTCCAGGTTGCTAATAGTTTGTAGCATGTCATATGAATGTTTGCTTGCATTGTTTTATTCATACTTTGGTATGACATTGTGGTATCCTCCTCTGACTGTTCATGTGAATCGACTTGGCACATGCTCACGCATGCATATGACTAATCAATATGCAGTAAGCCTCGATAATTTATTTTGCCTCAGAGTTCTTATATCACTTTCATGCCATAATTAGTCCTGTTTTGTTGCAAGCATGATTATGACAGTTATTGCTCTCTCGTTTGTCGCTCCCTCTCTATTGCTAGCCTTCACTTGCACTGAGTATGTGCTCTACCTGTGTTTCCAAATCCCCAAAACCAATATTGCCAACTGTGTTCACCATGCCTACCTATTAGCATCATTTACTATTCCAGTGCATATTCCATATGCCTTGTTTTCTTTAAAAATAAAATGTTTGTTTGTTTTAAGAAAGTTAGCTAGTAAAGCTCTCACGAACTTGATGGCACACTTTATTCCTTGCGCTTAATAATTCTGAACCATTGTGACTAGTCCATGAAAGTTCTATGCTTGCTTACTATATACTGGGAGTCATCAGAACCGTGCTGTCACGGGGAACGCTTTCAACACCTGTTGGATATCTCATCCAGTTGATTCCTTGCTCTTTTGTTTATGGATGTCGACAATGTGAAATAAAATGGGAAGTTGTTAGTTCATGGAGTTTATACATTGTGTTAGAGAAACGCCTGGGCCCCTAGCCTAAGCCATGCTTAATCATGGTGGAAACTTGCAGCATCACTATAATGAGCATCTATGAAGCATCCTCAATTAAAAAGCTATGCATATGGTAAATAAAAAGATTGATGAGATGCTTATTGTCTGCTTGCCTTGTCATTTTGGTTATGGGAAATCTCCTATACCATGTGCAAGGGGTACCCCGTTGGCGGTTTTCGATGATATGCATGTATTTACAATGATAAGAACTTTCAGGTAACCAAAGTTGAGTAGCATGCGGAGCGACCCTCGTACTCAAGGGACTTGGGATTTCCAGTCTATGGTCTGTCAAGCATATGATTTAGAGTAGACCTCACTTTTACCTTAACCACATGAATATGCATATGATAGGGGCAATGAGAGCTCAAAGCTAATGAGTAACCTTCCTTTCAGCATTAGGAAGCCTTTCAAACCTTCACAAAACCGTTTTCACAACTTTGTTGAGTCACCACTTATTCTATGAGCACCTTCTTGAGAGCATAGTTGTCATTCTTATGTTTGTTCCAAAACTTGGTTAATTATGTAATGACTTTGATGCTTGTATCTCTGATATCTTTATCTTTAGTCTTCACTTAAACTTCAGAGGTGCCTCAGCATTTATATTGTGCTCTTCAAACAAAGGCAAGCGAGATACCACTCTATCATACCTTATTATGAGCATTGCAATGTTGCTTATGTTTTATGTTTCATGCTACTTATTATTATTGAGTTGGTTTCTCTTCATAGCTTGCAATGACTATTGAGTAGACTTAGTTGTATACTCTTTATTATGGACTGTCTAAGCATATACTCCTGTGCTGAGAATATATACATCATATGAAGCAAAGTGTTCGTGAAAGTTCTTTTATCGCACTCAGTTTTCAACTGAATTGCTTGAGGACAAGCAATAAGCTAAGCTTGGGGGGAGTTGATACGTCCAAAACATATCTACTTTCTCGAACACTTTGCTATTGTTTCTTCTCTAAACTTGTGTGATTTGGATACAACTAACACGGACTGACGCTGTTTTGAGCAGAATTACCTTGGTGTCTTGTTTTTGTGCAGAAAATGAACTATCAGGAAAAATCCCGGAAAATATGCCAAAAATTATATTTCACCAGAAGATCCACGGAGCCAGAAGGGGAGACAGAGGGGAGGCCTGGGGGGCCCAGACCCACCCCAGGCACGGGCCCACTGACCCCGCGCCTGGGGGAGGTTTGGCCATCCCAGGCAGCTCCTCGGCCTCCCTCCGCGCCTATAAGTTGCCTTCTGACCTAAAAATAGAGGGGGGGTCGATAATTTTCCAGAAAGAGTTCCGCTCCGCCGCCGCCACGAGAAACCAAGATTCGGATCCAGAAAATCCGTTCTGGCACCCTGTCGGGACTGGGAATTTGGAGAGGATCATCGCCATCATCATCACCAACGCATCTCCATCAACCACCAATGTTTCCCTCATCCACGACTGAGTAATCCCCCGCTGTAGGCTTGGGGATGGTAGGGATTGGATGAGTTCTATCATGTAATCGAATAAGATCTGTTAGGGGCATAATGCCTAGTATATCTATTAGTGCTATTTGACTTTGTTGCAACTTGTTATGCTTAATGCTTGTCACTAGGGCTCGAGTGCCATGATCTCAGATCTGAACTTATTATTGAATCATTATGATAGTATTGTTTATGATCTTATCTGCAAGTTGTGTACACATATCATTGTCCGGATCCAAATACCCCAAAGTGACAATAATTGGGACAACCGGAGGGGATGGCTGTGGTGTGAGGATCACATGTGTTCACGGAGTGTTAATGCTTTGCTCCGGTGCTCTATTAAAAGAAGCACCTTAATTACCAGTAGTTCCCTAGAGGCCCTGCTGCCACGGGCTGGCTGGACAGAAGATGTTGTGCAAGTTCTCATTGCGAGCACGTATGACTATATTTGGAGCACATGCCTAGGATTGTTTAGTACTTGGATGCTTGTTATTATTTATCTGCAATGCCCTAGTTCTTTGAAGTTACATGTTTAGACTCGTCCATGCAACGTCCGTCCATCCATCCCTATGCCTACCGCACTCGAATCCTACTATTACCGTTACTGTCACTATTACTGTTGTTTCACTGTTGTTGTTACTGCTGCTGTTGCTAGTACAAACTGTTGCTACTAATAAACTTCTGTGAGCAAGAACTATTTCTAGGTGCAGCTGAACTGACAACTCAATTGTTAAGGCTTGCAAGTATTCTTTGGCTCCCCTTGTGTCGAATCAATAAATTAGGTAATACTACCCGCGAAGACTGTTGCGACCCCCTACACTTGTGGGTCATCAGTCATCAATTTTCTTACTTGGCAATGCATGTACATGCATGTTACTAGCTAAGTTACTCCCACTATGACTAGCCTACCCACTTTCGGACTATAATGATATGTATTCGGAACCTTCGACCATTACTGCATTACTAATACATAGATTTTGGGCATTAAAGCGTTGTAACGTAGGAAATTTTTTATTTCCTGCCCCAGAACCCCAACAGAATTTACTTAACTTACTGTTAGATTATATTTACTTGCATATCAAGTTAGGGTTTAGGCCGGTGCGCTGTACCTCCTCTCCTCCCTCTCCTATATAAACCATTGTATTATCTCATTGTACAATCTAAAGGGAATATGCCCGAGAGGCAATAATAAAGTGGTTATTATCGTATTCCTTATTTATGATAAATGTTTATTTTGCATGCTATAATTGTATTAATACGGAAACGTTAATACGTGTGTGTTTAATAAACAAAAAGGAAGTTCCTAGTTATGCCTCTCTTATAAACTAGCTCGTTGATTAACATGATGATCAAAGTTTCCTGATCATGGACATTGGATGTTGTTAATAACGAGGTCACAACATTAGTGTAATGATGTGATGAACATTCATCCGAAGTATAGCATTACGATCAAAGTCATTGATTTTATATTGCTATAACAACTTACGAAGTGATCCTAATCCTTAGACCATGAGATCATGTCAATCACTAACACCGGAAGAGTTTCTTGTTGACATCAAACCTCACACCGTAACTAGGTGATTATAAAGATGGCTTTAGAACTACTAAAGTGTTATGTTGAGACCCATGGATCGAGAGTGGAATTTGTTCATCCCGATGACGGATAGATATGCTCTGGGCCCTCTCGGTGATATCACATTGATTAGCTTGCAAGCAAGTGATTTGATCACTAGAATGTTATATCACGGGAACGAGAAAAGAGTGCATGTCGGTAACGAAATCAAACTAGGTATGGAGATACCGATGATCGAAGCTCGGACATGTAATATATCGCGAAACAAAAGGATTAAGATACTAGCGTAAAAGGTTCACACGATCACAGAAGTCATCGTTGAATGTGTGGGAGTCAGTATGGATCTCTAGGTCCCGCTACTGATTATTGATCTGAGAAGGGTATCGATCATGTCCGCATTATTCGCGAACCGTAGGGTGACACACTTAAGGGATACCGACACCATTCGGAGCAAATGATATGCCAGAAAAAGAAAAGGAAAGCGCAGGAACTTATTTCACTAGACACCGGAACTGTTTCGGTTGAAATTGCTGAAACTGGTTCTGCATGTGAAATTGAAATGTTCTAAGGGGTTTTATGTGAATTTTTGTTAATTAAAGTAATTAATAAAATTCTGAATAAATAAATAAAAGAGTTTTATTTAAATTAGAGCTTGCATTAAATTTGGTGGAAATTTAATGCATGTGAGTGGATTTTTGAGTGGAGGCTTTTTAATGGGAGTGGAGGCTTTTCATTTTGAGTGGGAGCTCCACCCACATGAATGTGGAAGAGGTGGGGGCAGCCCCATGGCTGGGCTCCATGCCCCTTGGGTGCCCCCCCTCTCCCTTATAAAAGGCCCCCCCTCTCCTCCTCTCAAAGCACACCTCCTCGCGAGGGATCTCTCTCCCCCCTTTAGTACGGTTCCCAACCTTTAATAAGGTAGAGTCCCCTGTGTTTACAATGCTAGTCCCTGGATCAATAGCTAGCATCCACAGTTAAGATGTAATATCAAGAAACAAAGGTCATAATACAACTTTATAACCAGGAATAACATAATTTTATTACATCTTACATAGCTCATTTGGCTATTACATTACATTGCAGCAGAATATCTATAAGCATGGGGTCCTTCATCTTCAAAGTGCCACAGGCAGACATGTTGGTTGTAGACTTTGTAATCCTAATCAACACACTTCACTAAATCAAACAAACCTGCAACATAACAAGTTACAGCCACAAGGGTCAATACATTTGAATTGTATTGGCAAGTGATACTATGGTAGTATAGTGGAGTCTATCATCTATATGCTTTTGGCTAAGTGGAGTTGAGGCTTGCAATGCTCAAAATAGATTTTTCCTTATCATTTGAAAACACTAAGTTTTTGCTTGACAAAATAATCTTTCCCAAGGCATCTCCCAATCAAAGATTGAAGATCCTTAAACCCTTGTTCAACCACAAGTTTTTAACTTAGAAGTTTGGATGATGAGATTCTTGATAGCTTCCATGTCTTGATGCTAAAATTGTCCTTTACCAGGGACATGGCTAAGTACTTAGATTTTACACTCTGCAGAGGTGGTGCACTTTCCCCACAAGACTTGGTTTCACCAAGACAAGATCTTTCAGAAGCCTTCCCTTAGACCAAAATGGACGCGCTCCAACCTATCAAACCCTACCACCAACTGTCCATATGGCTAAGTTCTTGCAACCTATATGATCCAGGCAGAGCCCATAATGCCAAGTGGTTGCACTTGAAGCTTCTCAACATTTGACATCTCAAATCTCTTTGTTCCTGGGTGGCCATCCACAAGTGAGATACACAAGGTAAACCATAAACATGGGCCTTGTGTAACCACTCAACCAAAAACCACCAAGCAATTACCATTCCACCCAGGTGATTCATTAACTTAGTTGTTTTATTAAACAGAACACAAGTCCTCAGACTTAGAAATTTTTCCATAGTATGATTGTATATTCCACCCTTGTTTTCTATTAGCTAAGCTAAGCTTGATAGTAGTAGGAATCTTAACTTAGGAAACTTTCTACTAAGGTTTCATCTACTAGGATTTCCCATAGCAAGGTTTATACTTAGCAAAAATTCCATGCAAGTTTTACTTAGAAAAAAAATCACTAATGCATAGTGAAAGTAATGGGACAAAAGTATGAAGCATCACTTGCCTTTTTGGTAGAGGGTATAAGTTCACTCCTTGTCCTTGCAACAATCACACTCTTCAAGTCACTACAAATCAATCAAGCAAGGCACAATCTCATACCAATCAAGCAAAACATCACATGAAATGATAAAGTCAAAGTAATGCATGCAAGCATTCCAAGCTTTGTTTTATTTGAAAAAGTGGTTCCTAATGGGTCATAATCATTTTAAAACACCTAATGGTCATTTTAGAAAGTGGCAAAGTCATTTGCAAAAGATTTCACTTCAAAAACCATTTTCAAAAAAAGGTATCATTTTATGTGGTGTAGAAATGTTTTTACTAAGGAATTAATCTATAGGGTTCACAAAATATGTTTTCAAACCATAAAACTTTGTGTTTAGGGTCAGAGAGTTTAAAACAAAACATTTCCCAAAAGTTTTCTTCCAAAACCATTTTTAATAGATAAACTATATTTTTATTTGACTAGAAATGGTTTTAAATCAAAGAATCATTCTTTTGTTTCACCAAATACATTTTTGAAACCACAAAGTGTTTCCTATGGTCAGTAGGTTCAAATCACACCATTTGCCAAAAAATTTATCCCCAAAATCATTTTTGAACATTTTTTATAATCTAAACAAGCATACAAATGTTTCTGCAAAAACAAACATTTTACCAGAAGCTTTCTACTAAACAAATTGCATGGTTGGATAGGGCTTGTTCCACTGATTCCATTGATATAAAGTTTGCAAATTTTGGACGTGTGGAACTAAAGTTATGGAATTTACAAATTGGAACATCTAATTGATTTGCTTCTGTTTTTAAATCCAAAGGCTGGCCACGTGGCGTGATTCTACTTGGCAATACCGGTTCGCGCGGATCAAGCGACGCAGGCCGTTGGATTAAGTCATATCGCACGGCGCGCAGATGCTACTTACCTCTTCGCTTATTTCTAATCTTATCCGTCAGATCGAGATCGAATGGATCCTATTGCTTTGACCATTTGCCAGCGGCGCTGACGCGGCGGCGACTGGCGACGCGGTCAGACGACGGCGAAACTGGCAATGCAGGAAGCGAGGAAGGAAGGGAGTATGCTCACCGTGTTCGCAGTAGCGTGGGGAAGCTCAACGTGTTGTTGGTTCAACGAGGGCGCACAGGGTAGTCCTGAATCGCTCGCCGGAGTTGTACTTCTCCTCGGGTGCGGTCAGATGTTGTCGGAGGTGGGCGTCTGGGGCGCAACTGATCAAGTAAACATGTCAGGAGGGTGCACAAGGTTGCCTAGGGTGTGAAAGAACTCACCAGAGGTAAAGGGGCACCCAGAGTTGACGACAGTAGCTCGCCGGAGTTGATGCAGACGGTGGTGGTTCCCAGTCGAAGACGAAGGTGAGGCTGTGGGGCACGAGCAGACAAGTGGGAGGTACTGGAAGAAGCGCACGGTGATGGTGAACGAGCTCGTAGCATCCAAGGGGCAAGGGAAGGCAGGTACTAGCTGGAATTGGCCAGACAGCTCGTCGGAGCAGAGGGCGTTCTAGGTCGCGATTTGTGCAGCCTGGTGGCTCCGGTGGTGCGGTGTCTGGGGAAAAGAGAGGGGGCAAGCAGGCGATTAAGAAGGCGTGGCCGAGTGAGGGATTAATGGAGGCAATAACGTGTATTTACACCGGCTTCAACGGCCAGAAATGGCGAGGAGGCGTTGGTGGCGTGGTCACCGCGAGGTAGAAGATGGTGAGCTGGCTGCGTGGGTCTGCTTCGTCAGTGAAGGAGAGAGAGGGGAAGCGGGGTCCAGTAGTCAGCGACTCAGTGGGTTCAATCGCGAGTAAAAACGGTTCGCTGCGGGTGGGGTGGGGATTGGGCTTGCTGGGTCTTATTGGGCTGGCCGGCTGGGCTGGCTCCTTTTCATATTTTTTTTTCTGTTCTGATTGTTTTTCTTTTTCTATTTTGATTTTTCTGTTTTGAAATTCAAACAACAAATCAAACAACAAATCAAATCAAAACTCCTCCAAACTTTGCATTGAGTTTTAGTTCTGTTTAACAACACAAAACTAAAGTCCAAAAATAAAATAATAATTTTATTCTTTTTAGGATCTATTTAATAATTAAATAAAATAGACCTTAATTATTAATTCAAATAGGTTTTGATTTATTTAATAAAATCTCCATTTGAAATCTAAATATTTTCAAAACCAAAACAGTAGGTTTTATTTGAAATTATAAAATACTTGGAAGACTTGTTTTAAAATAATTTAACAAGTTTTTGATGTTTATTTAAAATGGTAAAACCTTTATTTTAATAAAATTGGTTTACTAATAAACTCTTATTATTTTATTTAAACAAACCTTTACTCTTTTAATCAAAACATAACATTTTATTTCAAAAGCTTGGCCAAGGTTTAATTTGGCTATATAAAATAATCTTTATTTATAACTCTACTTTTTCATTTGAAAACCAAATCTTTTATTGAAAGATCTAAAAATAGTAATTTTAAATATTTTTAGGTTTATTGTTTATTTATCTTTTTAAATCCTTCTAAGATTTTATTTGATCAAATAGGTTTGAAGGTTTCCAATTGGGTTCAAAAAGTTTCTTCTCACCCTGAAAATCAACAAAGTTTTATTTTATTCATTTATTTTTCACATTACAAGATTTGGAAAATCTTGGGATGTGACAGGCTACCACCCTTAAAATAAATCTCGTCCCGAGATTTGGGGAGGCTAGGGGTTACAAGTTGGCTCAAAAGCATCTAGGGCACTACCACCCTTAAAAATTTTCCAACTAAATTACATATTGGCCTTCTTGGGATCCTGGGGAAACTTCTCTGGGCAAACATATGCATAGTGTCCTTTGTTTTCACACTTGAAACATGTGACAAGGCTGAGATCCTTCATAGGATGGTTTATATTGTGCTTCATCTTTTCTGGACAGAAGTTTGCATAGTGGCCTAGTTCCTTGCATTTGAAACACATCACTTGGCTGATATCTTTCTTTTCCTTTGGTATCATTGCCTCTTGTTTGTTTCTTTGGTTCTTCTTCTTTTCTGGGCATTCATTGGCATAGTGTCCCATCTCTTTGCAAGTGTAACATTGTTCTTGAGTAATATCCTTCTTGCTAGGGTTGGGGCATTTCTTCTTTTTCTTGGGTTTCTCCAAAGCTAGGAGTTCTTCTAGTTCATGTTCTTCATATGTTATCTTATAGGTAGGAATGTCTACTGGTTTCTTTGACCTTCTATTGCTCCTTGGATAATTCATATGCCTCTTCTTTGGTCCTTTAAATTGGGTCATATTGCATGGAGGTATAAGTGGAGCTTTTCCTTTGTCCTCATCCTTCTTGGTAGAAG
Source organism: Avena sativa (assembly GCA_916181665.1). Classification (NCBI taxonomy): domain Eukaryota; kingdom Viridiplantae; phylum Streptophyta; class Magnoliopsida; order Poales; family Poaceae; genus Avena; species Avena sativa. The sequence continues at coordinate 258,203,633 of OV702284.1, read as the reverse complement.
TTGTTCCTTCATGAGGGTTTACAAACTGTTGATGCACTCCACCTTGTTTCCTTTGTTGAACTAGGGAATAAATGGGGCATTGGATTGGGACATGGTTATTTCCTTCACATAGGTAGCAAGTAACTTGAGATGTGGGGCATTGGCCAACTGGATGTTCCTCTTCACAATTGGGGCATTGATCTCCATGCTCCTTGGAAGTGTGATCCTTGTCTCCACAAATATTGCAAGCTTGGGTTCCTTCTAGATTAACATCTTTGTCATCCTTGTTGTCATTAGCTCTTTGGGAAAAGTTTTCTCCCATGTTGACCATTTGAGTAACCAATCCTTGCAACAATTGGGATTGAAGTTCAAAATCCTTTGTATGGCTGGGTCTAGTCCATTGTTGTTGGCTAAAAGCTGAGTTGTCTCTTGGCTCAACTGGGTTTGGGTTACTATGAGTTCTCTCATGCTGTCCTCTTGGTTGTTGTTGTTGTCACCATCCTTGATGTTGGAGTCTCTTGGAGTAGTCATCTGTTTGGGTTGAATTAGGATTAGAATAGGCAAAAGATTTCTAAGGAAATAATTCTAATCACACACATCACAATTCATTCAAGCAATGTGCAAGCAATCACAAACAAACATTCCACTCAAACAACAAGTTTCAAGCATATTTTTAGGCAACCAAAAATATTTTTGTTACACCACATAAGTTGGTGTGTTTGTCTTAAACAAAATATGGTGGTCCATCTATATGGTTCACTTGAGATCTTTCCATCTTTCTTGGTTGATTCTTCTTGCATGAGATCATGTTTTCCTTGGAAAAACTCTTGGTCACAAATACTTCAAATGATGTGGGCCCCTTCTAACTTGTGTTTCCTTAGTCTTCAAGTCTTGAGCAACATTTCTTGTCACACTTGTACTTAGTAATATCTAAGGTTGAAGTCCTTAGTGAAAATGCTGAAGATGTTGAAGTCATTAGAATTGAAGATGTTGAAGTCATTAGAGTTGATGAAGTCCTTTGCACATGGTGAAGTCTTTGGCCATGGGGTAGGTTTTTCCATCAAGTTGAAATAGAAGAGATGTAGAATCAAAACCAAAATGGTTAAGGAAATAGTGTACAAGATTGTTTGTAAATAAGTTTTGGAACAAATACAACTCCTATTTTTCTAAGGGTTTTTGTCCAATCCTAGGTTTACAAATCCTACAGGCAACACAATGCTCTGATACCATCTGTAAGGTTCCCAACCTTTACTAAGGTAGAGTCCCCTGTATTTACAATGCTAGTCCCTGGATCAATAGCTAGAATCCACAGTTAAGATGTAATATCAAGAAACAAAGGTCATAATACAACTTTATAACCAGGAATAACATAATTTTATTACATCTTACATAGCTCATTTGGCTATTACATTACATTGCAGCAGAATATCTATAAGCATGGGGTCCTTCATCTTCAAAGTGCCACAGGCAGACATGTTGGTTGTAGACTTTGTAATCCTAATCAACACACTTCACTAAATCAAACAAACCTGCAACATAACAAGTTACAGCCACAAGGGTCAATACATTTGAATTGTATTGGCAAGTGATACTATGGTAGTATAGTGGAGTCTATCATCTATATGCTTTTGGCTAAGTGGAGTTGAGGCTTGCAATGCTCAAAATAGATTTTTCCTTATCATTTGAAAACACTAAGTTTTTGCTTGACAAAATAATCTTTCCCAAGGCATCTCCCAATCAAAGATTGAAGATCCTTAAACCCTTGTTCAACCACAAGTTTTTAACTTAGAAGTTTGGATGATGAGATTCTTGATAGCTTCCATGTCTTGATGCTCAAATTGTCCTTTACCAGGGACATGGCTAAGTACTTAGATTTTACACTCTGCAGAGGTGGTGCACTTTCCCCACAAGACTTGGTTTCACCAAGACAAGATCTTTCAGAAGCCTTCCCTTAGACCAAAATGGACGCGCTCCAACCTATCAAACCCTACCACCAACTGTCCATATGGCTAAGTTCTTGCAACCTATATGATCCAGGCAGAGCCCATAATGCCAAGTGGTTGCACTTGAAGCTTCTCAACATTTGACATCTCAAATCTCTTTGTTCCTGGGTGGCCATCCACAAGTGAGATACACAAGGTAAACCATAAACATGGGCCTTGTGTAACCACTCAACCAAAAACCACCAAGCAATTACCATTCCACCCAGGTGATTCATTAACTTAGTTGTTTTATTAAACAGAACACAAGTCCTTAGACTTAGAAATTTTTCCATAGTATGATTGTATATTCCACCCTTGTTTTCTATTAGCTAAGCTAAGCTTGATAGTAGTAGGAATCTTAACTTAGGAAACTTTTTACTAAGGTTTCATCTACTAGGATTTCCCATAGCAAGGTTTATACTTAGCAAAAATTCCATGCAAGTTTTACTTAGAAAAAAAATCACTAATGCATAGTGAAAGTAATGGGACAAAAGTATGAAGCATCACTTGCCTTTTTGGTAGAGGGTATAAGTTCACTCCTTGTCCTTGCAACAATCACACTCTTCAAGTCACTACAAATCAATCAAGCAAGGCACAATCTCAATCTACCAATCAAGCAAAACATCACATGAAATGATAAAGTCAAAGTAATGCATGCAAGCATGCCAAGCTTTGTTTTATTTGAAAAAGTGGTTACTAATGGGTCATAATCATTTGAAAACACCTAATGGTCATTTTAGAAAGTGGCAAAGTCATTTGCAAAAGATTTCACTTCAAAAACCATTTTCAAAACAAGGTATCATTTTATGTGGTGTAGAAATGTTTTTACTAAGGCATTAATCTATAGGGTTCACAAAATATGTTTTCAAACCATAAAACTTTGTGTTTAGGGTCAGAGAGTTTAAAACAAAACATTTCCCAAAAGTTTTCTTCCAAAACCATTTTTAATAGATAAACTATATTTTTATTTGACTAGAAATGGTTTTAAATCAAATAATCATTATTTTGTTTCACCAAATACATTTTTGAAACCACAAAGTGTTTCCTATGGTCAGTAGGTTCAAATCACACCATTTGCCAAAACTTTTATCCGCAAAATCATTTTTGAACAATTTTTATAATCTAAACAAGCATACAAATGTTTCTGCAAAAACAAATATTTTACCAGAAGCTTTTTACTAAACAAATTGCATGTTTGGCTAGGGCTTGTTCCACTGATTCCATTGATATAAAGTTTGCAAATTTTGGACGTGTGGAACTAAAGTTATGGAATTTACAAATTGGAACATCTAATTGATTTGCTTCTGTTTTTAAATCCAAAGGCTGGCCACGTGGCGTGATTCTACTGGGCAATACCGGTTCGCGCGGATCAAGCGACGCAGGCCGTTGGATTAAGTCATATCGCACGGCGCGCAGATGCTACTTACCTCTTCGCTTATTTCTAATCTTATCCGTCAGATCGAGATCCAATGGATCCTATTGCTTTGACCATTTGGCAGCGGCGCTGACGCAGCGGCGACTGGCGGCGCGGTCAGGCGACGGCGAAACTGGCGATGCAGGAAGCGAGGAAGGAAGGGAGTATGCTCACCGTGCTCGCAGTAGCGTGGGGAAGCTCAACGTGTTGTTGGTTCAACGAGGGGCGCACAGGGTAGTCCTGAATCGCTCGCCGGAGTTGTACTTCTCCTCGGGTGCGGTCAGATGTTGTCGGAGGTGGGCGTCTGGGGCGCAACTGATCAAGTAAACGTGTCAGGAGGGTGCTCAAGGTTGCCTAGGGTGTGAAAGAACTCACCAGAGGGAAAGGGGCACCCGGAGTTGACGACAGTAGCTCGCCAGAGTTGATGCAGACGGCGGTGGTTCCCAGTCGAAGACGAAGGTGAGGCTGTGGGGCACGAGCAGACAAGTGGGAGGTACTGGAAGAAGCGCACGGTGATGGTGAACGAGCTCGTAGCATCCAAGGGGCAAGGGGAGGCAGGTACTAGCTGGAATTGGCCGGACAGCTCGTCGGAGCAGAGGGCATTCCAGGTCGCGATTCGTGCAGCCTGGTGGCTCCGGTGGTGCGGTGTCTGGGGAAAAAGAGAGGGGGCAAGCAGGCGATTAAGAAGGCGTGGTCGAGTGAGGGATTAATGGAGGCAATAACGCGTATTTACACCGGCTTCAACGGCCAGAAACGGCGAGGAGGCGTTGGTGGCGTGGTCACCGCGAGGTAGAAGATGGTGAGCTGGCTGCGTGGGTCCGCTTCGTCAGCGAAGGAGAGAGAGGGGAAGCGGGGTCCAGTAGTCAGCGACTCAGTGGGTTCAATCGCGAGTAAAAACGGTTCGCTGCGGGTGGGGTGGGGATTGGGCTTGCTGGGCCTTATTGGGCTGGCCGGCTGGGCTGGCTCCTTTTCATATTTTTTTCTGTTCTCATTGTTTTTCTTTTTCTCTTTTGATTTTTCTGTTTTGAAATTCAAACAACAAATCAAATCAAAACTCCTCCAAACTTTGCATTGAGTTTTAGTTTTGTTTAACAACACAAAACTAAAGTCCAAAAATAAAATAATAATTTTATTCTTTTTAGGATCTATTTAATAATTAAATAAAATAGACCTTAATTATTAATTCAAATAGGTTTTGATTTATTTAATAAAATGTCCATTTGAAATCTAAATATTTTCAAAACCAAAACAGTAGGTTTTATTTGAAATTATAAAATACTTGGAAGACTTGTTTTAAAATAATTTAACAAGTTTTTTATGTTTATTTAAAATGTTAAAACCTTTATTTTAATAAAATTGGTTTATTAATAAACTCTTATTATTTTATTTAAACAAACCTTTACTCTTTTAATCAAAACATAACATTTTATTTCAAAAGCTTGGCCAAGGTTTAATTTGGCTTTATAAAATAATCTTTATTTATAATTCTACTTTTTCATTTGAAAACCAAATCTTTTATTGAAAGATCCAAAAATAGTAATTTTAAATATTTTTAGGTTTATTGTTTATTTATCTTTTAAATCCTTCTAAGATTTTATTTGATCAAATAGGTTTGAAGGTTTCCAATTGGGTTCAAAAAGTTTCTTCTCACCCTGAAAATCAACAAAGTTTTATTTTATTCATTTATTTTTCACATTACAAGATTTGGAAAATCTTGAGATGTGACACATGTTTGCCTCCATGATTCTTGATTGTTTTTAAATATCAAGGTTGTCTAGGAGCTGAAAGAATTGTTTCATAAACCATCATGTGTGGCAGATATAACTATATCTGAAACAATGTTTTGGTTGCAATATGATAGAGTATAATATATGTTCTCATATTGGATGAGAATTTGCGAAGGTTGGAGATGCTAGACATCCTAATCATCCAAAAGGGTTTTGGAAAGTAATGTTATACTCACGATTCACCTTTATAAGCTACAGTAGCTTGATCATGAAAGTCATCATGATAAGGATGAATAGAAGATGTATGTAAAGTGTTTACTATATGTAACATCCCAAAAATACCAAACTTAGATCATCAAACACTAATCATCAAGATTAGGGTGAACAAAAACTTTTCTAAATAAACTCATGAATGCATGTATATGTGTATGCATGGATTTTGAATTTCTTTAAAAACCACCTTGTTTGTGTGATCCATTGCTTGTAAAATGTTTCTTAGGTGAAATGAACATCATATAAAACATTTCCCACACTTTTCCTAAAGACAAGTAAATCAAAACAAATATATTAAGTGAATGGTCATTTTGACCAATTTAACTCCCATGCCTACTTTGGCTGTCCCAAACTTTCAAAACCTAACAGAAACTTTTCTGGATCTTTGCACCCCTTGAATGTACTCATAACAAAGTATCAAGGCCCACTTTGTGATCATCCAGAAACTTTCAAATGCATAGTTTAAATGACAATTAAAAATTGAATATTTATCATATGGGAAGATCCCACTTTTCCAAAACCCACTCAAACAAGCTCAACTTTCAAAACCCAAGCATCTGCAGACTCACCAGCACCAATCTAGCAAACCCACCAAAATTCATTTCAAAATTTAAAACTTGATTTCATGCGGCCATTTCATCAAACAGGTTGCAGACACAAATCAAACAAAACATCAAACACTATAGTGCGCAGTGATTCTTGCCTAACTTGTTCCCTAGTTAGCTCACACACAACTCAGTAGATCATCTAGAAAGTTTAGCCCAACACTAGCACCCCTGTGAGCTTGCCATTGTCATCAATGGTGAACAGCCGAGCACCCCAATGTCACCCCATTGTGGACAGCAGGCTAGAGGAAGAACTAGCCGTGCCAACCTTGTCTAGGAGGCAGTCCACCGTCCACCGCCACTCCTTGTCCCAGCCGCGAGCGTAGCCAAGACCTGGACCACGCGCACAAGTCGCGCCCAGACCATGCCGAGCGTGCGCCAGAGTGCCACCCTCGACCAGCGTCCACAGACCGCGCCGCCCTCACCGCGTGCACACACGATCACCACCGACCCAGGAGACCGCCAGACATCCCCGTTTGCCGCCCCGTGCCATACAACCACCGCCCGCCGTCGAAGACGCCGCCTCTGCCGCGTAGAGCACCGGCCGTTCCAGACCAAACCACACCGCCCCATGCCTCGCGACCATGTCGTTGAGCATCGCCAGGAGACACAACACCGTCCCCTACCCTTGCCCATGCCATTAGCCTCCTGTAACGTCGCCCCCGATGAGCTCACTGTGCGCCCCGACGGTCCCCTCGCTCGACTATAAATAGAGGTCACCCCCGCACGATTTCTTCACACCATCTCACTCCCCTCTCCTCACTGACCGTGCCACACCGTCCTCAGAGCAAGGCGAGCACCACCTCGCCGGAATTTCATCGGAGCCCGCCGCCTCTGGAGAAGAAGGGAGCCAGCGATTGGAGCCGCCCCAGGAGAAGCCACCGGTACCAGGAGGTTCGCCGTCGTCGACTTCGTCGTTCGCCCGCCTCGTCGACCCTCGCCCGTACCCCAGTGAGCCCCCAGCACCCCTCACTGGCCGCGCTAGGTTTCGTTCTCGCTGGAGTTGTCTCGCGTCAACGATGACTCCTAGCCGTTAGATTAGAACTAGATCGAACGATCCACGTTGCCCCATACCGCTTCGCCCAGCCCCGTGTCACTGACGAGTGGGGACACCCACTTAAGCAGCCCGTGGGAGCACTGCGCTTAGCAGGCCGGCCCATTAGAATTTCCCGCGCAGCCCAGCAATTCAAATTAAATCTTTTTCTATTTCAATTCAAACACACTTCATCACCCAACTTCAAAAATCAACACAGATCGATTCAGTGCACCAATTTGAATGAAACCAATTTTGTTGGAAAGGTCTGTGAATGCTTAATCCAAGCCCGTTGGATTCAAGTCATTTGGATCTGTAGATCTCCCATAGTAAAAATAACAAGGAAGAAGCTTTTCTGCATTCAAACATTTTTCAAATTTAAACCATAAAAGCTTTTGAGTTGATTCCAACTCTCAAAAATCACATTTAACCATACCTTTCAGAATATAAATATATATATAGGTTTACTTGCAGAAATAATGTTCAAGTAATAAAAGAATGCTACATAAGCATTTCTAGCCACTTTAATTAATTAAAATAAAAGGGTAAAACCTTATTAAATTGTGACACCACTTTAAATCACATTCCCATGGACTACAATATGTGGTGATGACATGTGTCAACATGATCCAATATTTGGTTTGGAGAATACTAAATCTTAATTAGTTTTCCAATGAGTAGAAATTACTTTTCTAAAAATAAAAAGATTTAAACCAAGCCTTAACCTTGTAATGTTAGAGATGATGCTAGATCATCTATAGGACCCTTGTGTGTGATGATTGCAAGTAGTTAAGTATTGTTTGGTGATTGTGTACCTCGTACTTATTCATAGACGCTAGTACCGACCAAGGATACGAGGAGGAAGGAGGATACTACGAAGAAGAAGTCGAGGAGAACTTCAACCACTGCTCTGCACAAGGCAAGCCTAATACTACTAGTGAATGTGCAAGCTAACACTTGCAAGATAATATACCTATGCAAGCTTATACTGATATTGATGCAAGCTAACCCTTGCCAGATACCCTACTGATGCCACAAACCCATACTTGTGATATGACTACTATATGCCTTAAGCATATGTGATCATACCCACTTGATAAACCAAATCCTAGTTTTATGTGCAAGCTTCTTACTTTATTTCTTTATCAAAGCTTACTTAGAGTCTACTTAAGATATTGGTAGATACTAGAAAGATATGTGAAGGTTGCATAAAGAGCATAAAATTTGGCCTAAGTTAGAAACCTTGATATCAGCCTGAGACATAAGGTTGTACTTAGTTGAAACTCCACTAGTCCACCACCCCTCATTAGTGCCTACCCCCACCTGTAGATGCTAGTGCTAAGCATAAAACTTGATCAACTTTTAGATGGGAATACTTGGTGGTAAAATGGTTATGAAAACCTTGGAATGATGGATCATTCTATTGAAATGTTTTGGACATGTGTTTCCAAACACTTGATGATTTTGGTGATGAAAATGTTGAGGCATGAGCCTTAGGCCTTTACAAAACTGATGGTTGTATGGATGCGATACCATTCCAATTTTATCGTACAACCACAATACCCGAATATTGGGTAGGGCTTGACTGGAAACTTATATTCCTTAGTATTAGTTCCCTCACGGCCAAGGTCTGAGCTGAGGCTACCTTGTGAAGATTGTCCACCTGTGCAGTACCCAAGATGACAGTGGTCATGGTTGGGAGGCCAAACTCACAGGAGAGGTGCTTATACTAGGGCGTGTAATTGAAAGGTTAGGATTGATTATCCGCATACTGAGTATGGTGAATTCAGGATTTGTTCCTGACGGATGTATCGAATGTTGTGGTGAAAGTGTACAATCTCTGCAGAGTGTCAAACTATTCGAATAGCCGCGTCCGCGGTTATGGACAGTTGGAGTGGCCATACTGTTCCCCCGTCAGACTTTTCAAAATAACAGAGTTGTTACCTGAGTTACAAGATCCCACCTATGAGTTATAAAATTGTGACTAGCTTCAAAACTTAGTAGAGATAAATATGGCTTTTGCAAAACAACCCTAGAGCCTAGTGTCCTATTATCCAAAAACCCCTTTACCTGTTAGTATTAGCTTGTGAGTACTTAAAGAGTACTCATGGCTTTATCCCTGTCTATTCCCATGGCCAGACTATGAAGAGGAGTACCTGGAGGATGGACCCTAGGGAGGTTACGACAACTAGGATCATCTCCCATCGTCAGCATTGCCTGTGACCCCGAAGATGGAGCTTCGCCTATGCTACCGTTATTATTACGTATTCCGCTGCTTGATGTTGTATTAAGAACTGGATCATGAGATCCCCATTCGTGTAAGAACTTATGTATCGTTTGTAATGGATGAAGTACTATGGTATCCAATTCTGTTATGTCTCGCAAAAATGGTAATCCTGGGATTGCGATGTATGGCATAACAGGCATCTAGGATTGAAAAATCCGGGTGTTGACACTATACTAAAAGATTACTAAAGATTGGATTTTAAAAGATCATTATGATGATGGTGATCTACTTCAAAGTGCAAATCCAAAGGTATTATTATTTGAATATACACGCTTTGGACTATGTGTCATGTATATGGCGCCACTTTTGATGTTGATAGATTCTTTTAAAAAGGAAAAAGGAAATGCTGAAAGAGAATCTATAAAATATATTTGGCAGAAAAGAAAAGATTGGAAATATCCAATTTAGGTATATGGATGATATACATGTTATGGTTGTATTCTTTGCTTGTTAAACAATGTGGTTCTTGGCTATTGGATACCGAATTGGTTGGTATGAAATTTCATACGGAACAACGCAATTCATGAACCACAACAGCCTAAGTAACTAGCAAGAGAATATGTGATGATGTTCATCGAAAAAAACAAACCGTTGTTTGTATTTCTCGTTGACATCAAAGCTTGACTTCAAGATTTGTTTTAATAATTATTATTTGAATCAGGTATTATGAGAACAAAGGTTGTTCAAATAATTACCGTATTCCATATAAGATGGATGATTTACACATCTAGTTGGAGAAATCACATCCATAAAACCTAATGCTAAAATGTCGCCAGACAAATGATTGAAAGATCACTTACGAAGTGACATCGCTGTTTAAATTATATTGGAAAGAAAACATGAAGAATCTCCATATTCATGGATTTTTGGAGTCTTTGATTTGATCAAGTGACGCTTGTGAGACTTTCCTCGGGATAATTAAAACTTCGTTCAAAGGCCAAAGAAGAACGAACGACTAAAATATTGGAATTTATACATATCGATGTATGTAGTCCATTATGTGTAGTCGTAAGCGATGGGTTTCAACTTCATATGCTTTCTCCGGAAATTTGAGTGAATATTTACTTAATGAAGAAGAAGTGTGAAATATTTGAAAATGTTCAAAGACTTTCACGATGAAGTGAAAATCATTGTAACAAGAAAATAAATGGTTTATGATTTTATCATAAGGGATGTATTTGAGTTACAAGTGTAACAAGAAAAATAAATGAATTATGATTTTATCATAAAAGGGATTTATTTGAGTTACAAGTTTAGCAAAACACCTAGATTTACATCTCCCGAAACACCATAGGAATATGGAGTGTTTGAGATTTGTAAGGAAACCTTGTTTGACATGGTTGGATCAAAGGTGTTATTTATAAAACTGCCATTATGTTTTAAAAAGATTAAAGCTTTAGAGACTATCGCTTTTACACTGAAAAGAGCTCCATCTTAATCCGTTGAAATGACACCATATGAGTTATGGTTTGGGGTAAAACCCAAGTTGTCATTTCTTAAATTTTGGTATGCTAAACATAAGTAAGATGTTTACAACCAAAGTCGGATGAGCATGTCTTTGTAGGTTATTTCGAATAACAATTGGTTATTCCTCCATAACACCGAGGACAAAAGGGTTTGTCGCTTGAAATGTGAAGTTTCTTGAAGAAGGAATTTTTCATAAATGTTAAGTGGGAGGACAATAGAACTTTGATAAGGTTAACGAACCTTAGCTAAATGTGCTGAGTTGCGCAGCGCCGGAAATCGTTCTGAAGGCTGCCATAATGCTCATAGCTTATGTGCCTCAAAGGTTGTGGTCACGGAGATCTAAGTTCTTATTGAACCAAGTCGGTCGGTTAAACAATCAAATGTTGAGATTTGAGAGTAAATCATTATTGTTTGACAATGATGAACCGACTACAAAGAAGCGATGATGGGCCCTGACTCCGTCAAATGGCTTGAAGCCATAAAATCCGTGATAAGTCCATACACGATAAATCAAGTTTTGAACTTGGAAGACCCTCCGGAAAGGTGTAAACACCTATCGGTCGTATTTGGATCTATAAAGAAACAGACATGGATGTTTCAAATCTATGAAATAGTCGACATGTCGTAAAGTATTTTATGACAATGTTCAAGGAGTTGACTATGACAAGATTTGATCTTTCATAGCGATATTTAGTCTGGACGGATTAAAGTAGCAACCACTACATATAATTTGGTATATGGTAGATGAATAAACAAAACAAAGTTCTTCTAATAGAATGGTTACCTAGGACGTGTACATGACACGGTCCAAAGGGTTTTGTTAAATTCAAAGGATGCTAAAAGGGCATGCAAACTTCAATGGTTGAAGTAAGCATCGCGGAGTTGGAATCTTCACCGTGATGAAAAGGAGTTTTCATCCGGAGACGATGAAGATGCTTGCATTTGCAAGAAATTAAGTGGGAGCGCTGAGACATATTTCTAATACATTATGTGGAGGAAATCTTGTTGATTAGAAATGTTGTATCTTTTATTGACAAAGGTTAAGAATTTCATTTCGATGAAATACTTAGGCAAAACCCGAATATTTAGCGTGAATGTCTATAGTGGATAGACTGTGACGCCAATATGGTTGTGCCAAACGTACATATATGAGATATTGAAGGAGTTCAATATAGAAACGACAAGAAACGGTTCTTGTCACATGGAAAAGGAATTGAATCAAGATTCAAGTGTATCGACACTTGATAAGTGAAACAAGATTCAAGTGCTTTGACACTTGATGAGTGAAATCACGAGAATGTTTTGATCAATCATACCATGATATGTACACATCCAGATATGCCCTATGCTCTAAGTGTTATGAGCATATACCAGAATGAATCATAAAATGATCATTGGACTATAGTAAGGATATTCTTATGATCTTTTGGAAGAACTAAGAATATATTTGTGTATAGGTGACAAACAATTACAAATAGTTTATTGTAAAGCGTTACATTGATACTAGTTTTGTCACAAGATACAAATTAAGTTTATCTCAATTTAAACTATGAGTGGCACAATGAAATGGAAAGAAAGTTTCCATGATGGATTTGGATGAAATCCATAGTTAAGACATTGTGACGAATACTACAACAAAAGGGCTAAGTATATGACTGCTATAGTAGCAGCAAAGGAGGGAATTTGTGTCAAGTAGTTTGTTATCAAACTAAGGTGTGGTTCGCAATGGGCTAACACTAAAGATATATCGTATGACAATAGTATCGACGTGTTTTAAACCCCAAGGAACTAAAGGTCTCACCAAAAGACCAAATTTATACAATGCCATCTCATTGGAGAATGAGTGATGCGTGAAGACGCAAAGACATGCAAATACACACGGACCTGAAAGCATCAGATCCATAGATTATGTTAACCACTTGCAATTGCGTATATGGAACACCAGAAAGCCATAGGTGTTCAATACGCAAAGTTTTCAAACTAGATTATTGTCTCTAGTGCAAGTGGGAGACTGAAGGGAATATGCCCGAGAGGCAATAATAAAGTGGTTATTATCGTATTCCTTATTTATGATAAATGTTTATTTTGCATGCTATAATTGTATTAATACGGAAACGTTAATACATGTGTGTTTAATAAACAAAAAGGAAGTTCCTAGTTATGCCTCTCTTATAAACTAGCTCGTTGATTAACATGATGATCAAAGTTTCCTGATCAAGGACATTGGATGTTGTTAATAACGAGGTCACAACATTAGTGTAATGATGTGATGAACATTCATCCGAAGTATAGAATTACGATCAAAGTCATTGAGTTTACATTGCTATAACAACTTACGAAGTGATCCTAATCCTTAGACCATGAGATCATGTCAATCACTAACACTGGAAGAGTTTCTTGTTGTCATCAAACGTCACACCGTAATTGGGTGATTATAAAGATGGCTTCAGAACTACTAAAGTGTTATGTTGAGACCCATGGATCGAGAGTGGAATTTGTTCATCCCGATGACGGATAGATATGCTCTGGGCCCTCTCGGTGATATCACATTGATTAGCTTGCAAGCAAGTGATTTGATCACTAGAATGTTATATCACGGGAACGAGAAACGAGTGCATGTAGGTAACGAGATCAAACTAGGTATGGAGATACCGATGATCGAATCTCGGACATGTAATATATCGCGAAACAAAAGGATTAAGATACTAGCGTAAAAGGTTCACACGATCACAGAAGTCATCGTTGAATGTGTGGGAGTCAGTATGGATCTCTAGGTCCCGCTACTGATTATTGATCAGTGAAGGGTCTCGATCATGTCCGCATTATTCGCGAACCGTACGGTGACACACTTAAGGGCTACCGACACCATTCGGAGCAAATGATATGCCAGAAAAAGAAAAGGAAAGCGCGGGAATTTATTTCACTAGACACTGGAACTGTTTCGGTTGAAATTGCTGAAACTGGTTCTGCATGTGAAATTGAAATGTTGTAAGGGGTTTTATGTGAATGTTTGTTAATTAAAGTAATTAACAAAATTCTGAATAAATAAATAAAAGAGTTTTATTTAAATGAGAGCTTGCATTAAATTTGGTGGAAATTTAATGCATGTGAGTGGATTTTTGAGTGGAGGCTTTTTAATGGGAGTGGAGGCTTTTCATTTTGAGTGGGATCTCCACCCACATGAATGTGGAAGAGGTGGGGGCATCCCCATGGCTGGGCGCCATGCCCCTTGGGTGCCCCCCCCTCTCCCCTATAAAAGGCCCCCCTCTCCTCCTCTCAAAGCACACCTCCTCGCGAAGGATCTCTCTCCCCCCTTTAGAATTTCCCCATGGTCTCGGATCAGAGAGATACATGTTCCCGGTGGCTTTTTCTGGAAGGATTTGTTGCTTCCGCTGCTTCGCTGGAGCGAGGGCGCGGAGGTTGTTGGGGTACCCGTACGTGTGTGCGATCACGGATGCACCACTGCTTTGAGGTGCTGGACTTGATCGTGCTGGACCGGCTGGACCAGATGGACTTCATCACGATCTTGAGATCGTCAAGCGTTTGTCTACATCATCCACGAGTACAATCTCGTTAATGCTATTCGGTCTTCGAGGGTATGTATTCTATGGATGTATATCCACCCGTTGCTTGTATCTAGTAGATAGATCTTGGTACATAGATGTTCCCATTGTAGGAAAATTTTTGTTTTCTATGCTGCGAACCCTACACAATCATCAATTATTATTATTATCACAAATTTACATGGTATCAGATTAAGGTTAGATTCTAGGGCATGGCTCCCACGCCTCCCACCCCGCCGCCGCCCCCTCCGGGGTTCTTCGAGTGGCGCGCCGCCATGGCCGCCGTCGCGGCTGCCAAACCATCCATCTCATCCGCCCCACCTCCTATCGCCACCACCATCAACTTTGCCGATACAATCTCCGACGTTACTCCATTGATTCCCATCACTTTAGATCTCCCCAAACACAACTACTACCATTGGAGGCACTTGGGCCGCTGCAACCTCATGGCGCACGTCGACCCCAACATCCCGCCGTCTCCCTCGGATCCCCGCTGGGTCAAGGATGATCTCGCTGTAATACAGTGGATCTACCAGCGGGTGAGCACCGAGATTTTCAATCTCGTTTTCAGGGCTGCCACCAGCGCCGCCACCCTTTGGGCAGCCCTCCGTCAGCTTTTTCAGGACAACGCCGACGCCCGTGTTAACACGCTCAACACAGAGCTTCGGAACACCGCCCAGGGCGTCTTGCCCGTAGGGGTATACTGCCAGTGCCTCCAGACCATCGCCGATGAACTCTATGAACTCGGTGATCCCGTTGAGGACAAACAGCTCATCAATATCCTCCTCGTCGGCCTCAATCAGCGCTTCGACAAGCAGCAGTCCTTCATCCCCATGATGCGACCGTCTCCTTCCTTTGCAGAAGTCCGTTCCATGCCCTCCTGGGCGGACCGCGCCATGACCACTCAAGAGTCTCGCCCTCAGGCCTATACTGCTGCTCCACGGCCTCCTGCACTGCCACCGCCTCCGGCGCCGCTTGCGCCTATTCCACCGCCAGGTTGGCGCCCCAGCCCCAACTATAGGGGCACCCGGCCTATCTATCGGCCGCTTGCACCACGGCATCCTCCAACAGCACCGACTCCTCCACCTGCCCCGGCACCACCACCGGCTCCACCTGCAGCACCGCTTGGCGATCTTCTCAGGACCCTTGGACTGGCATGGTTCAGGCTTGGCCAATGCCCTGGACCGTGCCCTCTCCTGTTGGCGCGCCACCTCCCTACACTGGTTCGTGGCAGCCCGGCGTGCATCCTCATACAGGCTCACCTGGCCTCCTTGCACCACGGGTCCCTGCACAAGCTCATTACGCCGCTCCTTCACCGCCCATGTATGCTGCACCATCGCCGGCTCCCTATGCCTCGCCGATGCACTCGCCGATGCCCTTTGCTATGGGTCCTTATGGCTCTTCGGCACCGGTCACTTATAATCCTGGAGTCTACTACTCGCCATACTCCATGTACTCGACTCCTGCTGCACCGCCACCACCTGCGCCAGTACCTGCTCCGTCAACTGCACTGACTCCCTCTACTCCGAGCTGGGAACAAGCTGTGTTTCTACAGGCCATGAATAATTTTGCTGCTCAAGGTAACTCAGGTACTGATTGGATTTTCGATTTTGGTGCTTCTAGTCACATGTCTTCATCGAATACTATGCTGTCAACTTACATACCATCTCATTTTTCATCCATTACATTAGGCGATGGTTCCTCCATACCAATTTCATGTGTCCGACATACAAACCTTGCATCTTCCACTTCCAAACCACTCCTACTTAAAGATGTCTTAGTTGCACCAGTCCTCATTAAAAATTTAATCTCTGTTCGTCGTTTCACCAAAGACAACCATGTTTCCGTCGAATTTGACCCTTTTGGCTTGTCTGTGAAGGATTTCATGACCAAGGCGGAGATCGCTCGCTTTGATAGCTCTGGCGACCTCTACTCTGTTCATGGCGCTCCTGCGGCCTCGTCTCCATCATCCATGCTCGCCTCCGTAGATCTATGGCATAAACGCTTAGGCCATCCGAATAAAGCCACTTTATCCTCTCTACTTAGTGATTTTTCGATCCCTTGTAATAAAGAGGTTCATAATTCCTCCGTTTGTGAGTTTTGTCAACAAGGAAAACATGTTCGTTTACCATTTGCGCATTCTACTTCTCATAGTACTTATCCCTTTGAACTTTTGCACTGTGATCTATGGACCTCTCCAACCGTGAGTCTCTCCGGTTTCAAATACTACTGAGTTATTTTAGATGATTTTACACACTTCGTTTGGACTTTTCCACTTCGCAACAAATCTGATGTCCACTCACTTTTATCAACTTTAAAACCTATGTCAACACACACTTCTTTTTACCCATAAAATTTATCCAATGTGACAATGGAAAAGAATTTAACAACTTTGCAAACCGTAATTTCTTTCTCCAACATGGCATTCTCCTTCGTTTCTCTTGCCCTTACACTTCCCCACAAAATGGCAAGGCTGAGCGATCACTCCGCACCATCAATGACATAGTTCGCACACTCCTCATTCAATCATCTATGCCCTCCACGTTTTGGGCTGAAGCTCTTAGAACCACAACCTATCTCCTCAATATTCGACCATCTAGCACTAACCCAAACACCACACCTTTCTATTCCCTTTTTTCTCTCTCACCCAAACTACACTGAGCTTCGCGTTTTTGGTTGCCTTTGCTTTCCCAATGTCTATGCAACTTCCCCAAACAAACTCTCTCCTCGTTCCCTTCCTTGTGTCTTCCTAGGTTATTCAGATGAACACAAAGGCTACCGGTGTTTTGATCTTGTGACCGGTCACATTCACATCTCTAGGCATGTCACTTTCGATGAAAACACCTTTCCTTTCGCCACTAGAACCCCTACATCTACTCCCACCACATCCACCCCTCGCTCAGCCAATTCCATAAAACCTCACTTTTTCGTTCCTAACCTGCCCTACAAACCTGCCACGGCTTCCCTCTACCCTCCCTCGACCAATACCGCTCCCGATTCTCCTGCCACGGTACTCCCTAACCCTGCCCCGGCCGACTCGGCTGCCTCGACAGCCCCATCAGCACCCGTGTCTCGACCACCCATAACCTAGGTTTCCGCTCGCCGCCCCAAAACTCCTGCCCCCGACAATCCAACTACCCAATCCTCTGTCCCTCATGATGTTGCGTCCTCCTCCTCCGCTGCGCCGGATGCAGCAGCTCCTCCTTCACATGCCGTTCCCATTATCGCACCTACCAACGACCATTCCATGCGCACACGTGCCAAGTCTGGTTTTCGACTTCCTCAAACACGCCTCAATCTTCATGCTTCTCCAACTCTCTCACCTCTTCCCAAAACATACAAATCTGCTCTTCTTGATCCGAACTGGTCCGCTGCCATGCACGATGAGTTTCAAGCACTCCAATCCCATAACACATGGCAACTTGTTCCCCGACCTCCTAATGCAAATGTTGTTTCTGGAAAGTGGGTGTTCCGTCAAAAATTTCATTCTGATGGCACTCTCTCTCGGTATAAAGCGCGTTGGGTTTGTCGTGGGTTCTCTCAACAACACGGTGTCGATTACGACGAAACTTTCTCTCCAGTAGTTAAACCTAGCACCATCCGAACCATTCTTAGTCTTGCTGTTTCCTCTTCCTGGCGCATTCATCAACTCGATGTAAAAAAATGCTTTCCTCCATGGTTCCTTAAACGAAGTCGTCTACTCTCAACAACCTTCCGGTTTCGAAGATTCTTCTTTTCCTGATCACGTTTGCCTTCTCCAAAAATCTCTCTATGGCCTCTAACAAGTACCCCGAGCCTGGTTTCAACGTTTTTCTACCTTTATTCAAACTATAGGATTCATTCCCTCTCGTTCTGACTATTCTCTTTTTGTTTACCACTCTAACACCCAGGTTGCATATCTCCTACTTTATGTTGATGATATAGTTCTCACTGCCTCCTCCACAACTTTTCTCACTCATATTATTTCTCTCCTACAAACTGAATTCTCTATGACTGATCTAGGTTCCCTTCATCACTTCTTAGGTATAGCTGTCACTCGTGATTCTTCTGGTCTTTTTCTCTCTCAACGTCAGTACCCTGTTGATCTCCTAACTAGGGCTGGAATGTTAGATTGTCAACCATCCCGTACACCTGTAGATACTTCTTCTAAATTTTCCTCGGATGGTGATATTTTTCCTGATCCGACTCTATACCGTAGCTTAACTGGAGCCCTTCAGTATCTCACCATTACACGTCCAGAAATATCATATGCTGTCCAGCAAGCTTGTCTTTACATGCATGATCCAAGAGTCCCGCATTTTAACCATGTCAAACGCATACTTAGATATCTCAAAGGTACATTAGATCATAGTTTGCATATCAACCACTCATCACCCACATCATTGACAGCATATTCCGATGCAGACTGGGCTGGTTGTCCAGACACTCGTCGATCCACTTTAGGATACTGTGTTTTTCTTGGCAATAATTTAATTTCTTGGTCTTCGAAGCGTCAGCTTACGGTTTCTCGCTCGTCCGCAGAGGCTGAGTACCGTGTTGTTGCTCACGCAGTTTCTGAAACAGTTTGGTTGCGTCAGTTACTTGTTGAGTTACATCGACCTATTGGTCAGACCACAGTGGTATATTGTGATAACATTTCAGCTGTTTACATGTCTGGAAATCCAGTTCAGCATCGGCGGACAAAGCATATCGAGATTGACATCCATTTTGTTCGAGAGAAGGTCGTTTTGGGAGAAGTGCATGTTCTTCATGTGCCTTCTACGGCCCAGTTTGCAGATATTTTTACCAAAGGACTTGCTACTACACCATTTACAGAGATTCGTTTCAGTCTCAACGTTGTCGAGCCCACGGTTGAGACCGCGGGGGATGTTAGATTATATTTACTTGCATATCAAGTTAGGGTTTAGACCGGTGCGCTGCACCTCCTCTCCCCCCCCCCCCCCCCCACTCCTATATAAACCATTGTATTCTCTCATTGTACAATCATCAATTATTATTATTATCACAAATTTACACTTAACCTTAAGTTACATAGCTTTCTGATCCTTAAGTTACAAAAATTTCTGAAACTTAGATGCTCTTTCTTACCGTTTATTTCGGAAATCTGTTGTTTTGCCTAATCTATATAATTTGGAGTTTTGGTATACCGAAAATAAAGCACGTACATACGTGCTGCCTCTACCTGTTTCGTTTTTCTTTTACTCCCTTCGGTCCATATTAATTGACTTTGATTTGTTAAAATTTGAATTTGGATTGGAGAGAACATCATTTACTAGTACGTTTTTCGATTTTACTATTTCATGAGTATCCTAAGATTCCATTGCTTATGTTCGGCGAGGACAACGGCAGGGGTGCCTCACCTTGCATTTCTCCGTGCTCGGGCGAAGGATGGACCCGGGCGAATGTTCCACTCAGACGGCGGGTACTGAATTCTCCACCCTCCCCGTGGCCATCCCATCATCATGTCGCCTCCGCAGCCCGCCGCACCGCACCGCACAGCACCGTCGTACTACGACTCACCTGCTTCCAGTCGCCTCGTTTGCTACTGCCATATCTGCATCGTCGGGCCAATCTGGCCGAGACAGTGCGCGCCGCGCCGCGCCGCGCAATAACTCCGGGCTTTCATTTCTCAGGCGACCGGGCATTGATTGCATTTGCCGCCGGACCGATCCGATCGGCCGCTCTGTCGGCCTCCTGCTCTGACAACCCGGCCGGCTGGCCTGCTCGCGGTTCGTTTGGGGATATCGCGCGCCCCGCCCGGCCGCCCACCATGCTAGTATATGTTTGCTGCCGGAAAAGGTTCGGCCAATGCCCTCCGTGTCCCCGAAGTTTCTCGAATTTCCTCCCGGGCGACAACGAATAATACGGGCGCACCCCTCTGCCGTCTGCAGCAGAGTTCGTTCCTGCAAATCCTGCACCAGGGATATTCGGACATTCTTCCCAGGATGCATACAACTTTTTGTTCTATATATATTCTCGCGGTGGACGTGTAGTTTTGTACGGACGTTTAGTTAGGGTTTTCCTATTGATCCGTTAACCGAAATTCATTCTGAATTAGTTAGGGTGTTGCTATTTTGATCGTGAGATGACGCAGTATAGTCCAACTGGGAAGTGACCTACCGATGCTGACGGGTAACTAACCGTAAGCTAACTAGAATGATGGGGGCGAATTATTAGTAAATGCTAGTACTCGTCTTGTTAGTGGACTCTTGTTATTTGCCTCCTATATGTTTGTTTGCTAGGTAGGTGTTCTGTTTTTTTAGGGGGGGAAAGTATGGGGAAAAAAGGTACTAGGTGTTCTCTTTAGGATCTAGAACTACTAGAACTTTTGTGAAGGATACAGGAATCCTTTTCGGAATACAGGTGATGGATTGCTTTTTACTGAATGTTACAACGATGATGCACTAAATCAGGAGTCTGAAGAAAAGGATAAAAAGTATGAGAAAAATGTTCGGAAAAATATATATACGCATCCACGCAGAAGGAACAGATGGGCTACTTTTTTACCAACACTTTATTCGTCTTAAATGTTAAAAGCTATCACTACCTGCTTATACTATGTGGATAGAGCAGACACAAATTACCTAAGAGCATCTCCAGCTCTATTTTAATGCTGCGTTAAAATAACAGAAAATTTAGCGCACGCTCGGAAATTTAGCGCACGCTCGAAACGTCTCCAACAAGGGCGAAAAAATAGAGCGCGCCGTGGATATTTTGCTGCCTCGCGCCGCTTTGCGCTATCTCACGCGGGAGATTTGTCGCGCCAGCTCGAGGGCGCTATAAACTGTGGCCGGCGCCCGCCCAACTGCCACGTGCGCAGTTTCTGAAATTTTAGCGTGGCTCTTCTCCCTACCTCTCCCGTCGCGCGCGCTTCCCCTTCCGCCACTGCTCCGCCGACATGCTGCCTCGCCGCCGCTCCGCTTCGGGCTTCCGCTGCGTCCGCCCGCACCCGAACGACACCTTTGACGCCGAGCTACGCTCTGGCGGGTTCCGCCTCACCCTCGGCACCTATGGGTCGCCGGAGGAGGCCACCCGCGCGTACGACGCGGCGCGACGTGGCACGTCGGCCTCCCGCGGCGCGAGATGTGAAGGGAATATGTCCTAAGAGGCAATAATAAAGTGTTTATTATGTGTATTTCAAGTATATGATAGCGATCATATACTACCGAACCAGTTGAAGAGGGAACTAATGATAGCGATCATAAAACTACGAAAGAGAGTACTACCGAACCCCGCAGGTCTAGCAGGACGCGTGCAACTCCCGAGCTGTACGGAAACCTTGTTATGAATTTCATGGTTGATGAAATTGATGACTCTGCGACGTATGAAGAAGCGATGATGAGCCCGGATTCCAACAAATGGTTAGAAGCCATGAAATCCGAGATGGAATCCATGTATGAAAATCAAATTTGGAACATGGTGGACTTACCTCACGACCGAAAGGCCGTGGAGAACAAATGGATTTTTAAAAGGAAAACAGATGCTGATGGTAATGTGATCGTCTATAAAGCTCGACTTGTCGCAAAGGGGTTTCGAAAAATTCAAGGAGTTGACTACGATGAGACATTCTCTCCCGTAGCGATGCTAAAGTCAGTTAGGATTATGTTAGCAATTCCTGCATATTTGGATTATGAGATATGGCAGATGGATGTCAAAACCGCGTTTCTCAATGGTAATATTGAAGAAGAGTTGTATATGATACAACCAAAGGGTTTTGTCGATCCTAAGGATGCTAACAAGGTGTGCAAGCTTCAGCGATCCATCTATGGACTGAAGCAAGCATCACGAAGTTGGAATCTCCGCTTTGATGAGGTGATCAAAGAGTTTGGATTTGTCCAAACTTATGGAGAAGCTTGTATTTATAAGAAAGTGAGTGGGAGCAATGTGGCATTTCTGATATTATATGTGGATGACATATTATTGATCGAAAATGATATAGATATTTTGAACAATGTTAAAAGTTATCTAAACAGCAAATTTTCAATGAAGGACCTAGGTGAAGCGTCATACATATTAGGCATAAAGATCTATAGAGATAGATCTAGGCGCCTAATAGGGCTATCGCAAAGTACATACCTTGATCAGATTTTAAAGATGTTTAAAATGGACGGAAGTAAGAAGGGATTCTTACCTATGTTGCAAGGCAAGACATTGAGTAAGACTCGAAGTCTGGCTACGGCGAAAGAAAGAGAGATAATGGACAAAGTCCTCTATGCTTCAGCCATATGCTCTATAATGTACGCCATGCTATGTACAAGACCGGACGTGGCACATGCTATTAGTTTGACTACTAGGTACCAATCGGATCCAGGTTCGGAACACTGGATAGCGGTCAAGAATATCCTTAAGTACTTGCGAAGAACTAAGGATATGTTTCTTGTGTACGGAGGTAAAGAAGAGCTCGTCGCTAAGTGTTATGTTGACGCAAGCTTTGACACCGATCCGGATGACTCTAAGTCTCAATCCGGATACGTATTTCTCATGAATGGAGGAGCGGTTAGTTGGAGGAGTTTCAAATAACCTGTGGTGGCGAGATCAACAACGGAGGCCGAATATGTTACTGCTTCGGAAGCGGCTCAGGAAACAGTTTGGATGAAGGATTTCATATCCGAACTAGGTGTGGTTGCAAGTGCGTTGTACCCAATGGTGATCTATTGTGACAACATTGGTGCCATTGCCAATGCCAAAGAACCAATGTCTCACAAGAATTCCAAGCATATTAAGCGCCGGTTTCACTCCATCCGCGAGCATGTCAAGGATAGAGATATAAAGATTTGTAAAGTACACACGGATCTCAATGTAGTAGATCCGTTGAATAAAACTCTCCCTAGAGCAAAACATGATCAACACCAGAACTCCATGGGTGTTAGATTCATCACTATGTAACTAGATTATTGTTTCTAGTGCAAGTGGGAGACTGAAGGGAATATGTCCTGAGCGGCAATAATAAAATGTTTATTATGTGTATTCCAAGTATATGATAGATGTTTATTTTGCATGCTATAATTGTATTAATACGAAAACGTTAATACATGTGTGTTTAATAAACAAACAGAAAGTTCCTAGTTATGCCTCTCTCATAAACTAGCTCGTTGATTAAAAAGATGACCAAGGTTTCCTGATCATGGACATTGGATGTTGTTAATAACGGGATCACAACATTAGTGTAATGATGTGATGAACATTCATCCGAAATATAGCATTATGATCAAAGTCATTGAGTTTATATTGCTATAACAACTTACGAAGTGATCCTAATCCTTAGACCATGAGATCATGTCAATCACTAACACCGGAAGAGTTTCTTGATAACATCAAACGTCACACCCTAACAAGGTGATTATAAAGATGGGTTCAGAACTAATAAAGTGTTATGTTAAGGCCCATGGATCGAGAGTGGAATTTCTTCATCCCGATGACGGATAGATATACTTTGGGCCCTCTCGGTGATATCACATTGGTTAGCTTGCAAGCAAGTGATTTGATCACTAGAATGTTATATCACGGGAACGAGAAAAGAGTGCATGTCAGTACCGAGATCAAACTAGATATGGAGATACCAATGATCGAATCTCGGACATGTAATATATCGCGAAACAAAGGGATTAAGATATTAGCGTAAAAGGTTCCGACGATCACAAGAAAGTCATCGTTGAATGTGTGGGAGTCAGTATGGGTCTTCAGATCCCGCTTCTGATTATTGATCCGAGAGGGGTCTCGATCATGTCCGCATTAGTCGCGAACCGTAGGGTGACACACTTAAGAGACACCGACATCCAATTTGAGCAAAAGTTTCATGCCGAAAAGAATAACAAGCGCATGAATTTATTTCACTAGATACCGAAACAGGTTTTCGGGTGAAATTGCAGAAAGTGTTTTTGCATGTGAAATGGAATTCTAGCAAGGGGTTATATGTGAATGTTTGTCATTAAAGTAATTGACAAAATTTCGAATAAATAAAATGATTTTTATTTAATGAGAGTTTGCATTAAATTTGGTAGAAATTTAATAGCAATTTTGAGTGGAGGGAATTTAAAGGAATTTTGTGAGTGGAGCGTCCACCCACATGAATGAGGGGAGGGCAAGGGGGCAGCCCCATGCGCCGTCCACCCCCTTGGGATTCCCCCTCTCCTATAAAAGGCACCCCCTCTCCTCTCTCTCACTCACACCTCCTCGTGAAGGATCTCTCTCCCCCTCTAGAATTTATCCCCCTCTCCTATAAAAGGCACCCCCTCTCCTCTCTCTCACTCACACCTCCTCATGAAGGATCTCTCTCCCCTCTAGAATTTATCCCCCATGGTCTCGGACTAGCGAGATACATATTTCCGGTGGCTATTCGGCAAGAAAGAGTTGTACTTTCGTTGCATCGTTGGAGCGAGGAGGCGGAGGTTGCTCGGTGCCTCAGACGTGTGTGCGAGCACGGATGCGCTGCTAATTTGCGGCGCTAGGACTTCCTCTCGATCTTGAGATCGGCAAGAGATCGTCTACATCAACCACGAGTTTAACTCGTTAAGCTTTGTCGGTCTTCAAGGGTATGTTCTCTACGGATATACATCCGCCCGTTATTTGTATCTAGTAGATAGATCTTGGTATATAGTTGTCCCATCGTAGGAAATTTTTTGTTTTCTATGCTACGAACCCTACAAGATGAACTTCCCGGAGACGGAGTCTCTCACGAGGCGGAGTTCCTCGTGCCGCCGCCCGCGCTCATCACCGAGGAGGACCGCCGCCGACACCACGCGCTGCAGCGGCTCCTCGCCATCGCACAACGCGATGAGAACGACATGGTGGAGTGGCACTGCCAGTTCCTATAGGACGTGCAGGCGGAGGTAGACTTTTACGCCGCGAGGAGGGCCGAGCGAAGGGCGGCGCGCGTGGAGCGCCGCCGGCACAAGGCGTTCATCAACACACAAATCGAAGGCCTATAGACCGTCCCGGATGAGGATCCGCGGTGGGACGACGTGTGTTTGGAGTCCGATGACACCACCACCTAGGACGAGGACGACGAGGAGTAGTTCTAGTTTCTGTAGCACGCATGAGTAGTTCTAGTTTCTGTTTATTTTTGTTCGTCCTAAAAATGTTTTATGTACATTTTCTAAATCTTGCAATGAGTGTGTTTCTGTGTGCACGCGGTTTTTACGCGCTGTATTTTGCAACATCTGGTGAGGCGCGTTTGTGTGTTGTATTTTGCAGCGTCGGTTTAACACCTTCCGGTGAAGGACGCGACAAAATAACACACGCTAAAATAGAATATCCGCTAAAGATGCTCTAGTAGCTTAATTCCGATTACATGCACAGACAGCTTAGTCCCGGTGACATGCACAGGAAAATATATATGCGTCGACGCCATAGAAGGAACAGAGGAGCTACTTTTATAGCAATACTTTATTCGTCTTAAATATTGAAAGCTACCGCTACCTGCATATACTATGGATAGAACAGACACAAATATGAGATATCTATGGACACATCATGTGATGTCCCCATAGGGCCGACGAACATCCTTCGATATTCTCGATGAACGTAGTTGTAGTTGGTGTAGTTAAAGCGTATTACTCTTTTTTACCACTATAGCACTCACTCGGTTGATTCATGTGGAATGTCCACGTCTAGCAGAACAACTAGATCATCTCCAGCGACGATTTTTTCTCTATGGAGTTATCTGGGAGCGTTGCACCCTTCGTCGTGCCACGTGTCGCTTAACTGATGGATTGTTCAAGGTATCCATGGACAAGCTCATGGCACGGGCAAGATCTAGCCACACCAGACTCAAAGAAGACGAACCTCCGACGAGCCGGATGCGTGGCGGGCGAGCTCAAATAGGTGAATTGTGCTCCCACCATGGTCGATGGTGGAGGTTAGATTTTAGAGATTTCTCGAGCTTGCAGAACTTTAGTATTGCGACAAAGACTATCATTTTTATCGCTTAAGCATGGGTATGCTACTCCCTCCGCCGCCGTCAAGTAAGTGACTTCTATTTGTTTATATTTATATGTATTTAGACACATTTTAGTATTAGATATCTTCACATGCTGTTTTCAAGGCCACTTTTTCGTCTTGACGCTGAAAATTGGCCTAGTCGCGTTTCTAGGGCATCGGTTTCGTCCGGATTTAGGCCAACTTTCGTCCAAAATTTCCAGGCCGATCCCGGGGCGCTAGAAACACCCTGGGACGCCGGACGAAGCGAAAACGGTGTGGGCCAACCCTGTCGGCGAGACAACCCCATTCCCCACTTCCACTCGCCTCCCTGTGGCGAAGAGCTCCCCCAGCTGTCCTGTCGCCATGCCTTCACCGGTGAAGCTTCACCATGCCAAGCCGTATCCACACCTGTAGATAGGCCCGCCGTTGCCATCGCCCTTTCCCCTCGACCTATGCCATCTTTCGTCGTCCAAGCTTCGCCATCCACTACAGACATGGACCTCTTGCAGAGCCTGATCACCAGGTGCCTCCAACCTGGGCTGCTTTTATCGCCATGCATCAGGAGATTCGAGATCCGGTAGTGCATCAACAGCTGGAGGATGATCTGATTGAACACCTATGGATACGCAGGAGCAACACGTAGATGCCGAGCATAAACAGTCCGAACTAGGCCAAAATATGTTGTATTGTCATTGTATACCAAACTATGTTTAATTTTATGCCGAACTATGTTAAATTAATGCCGAACTAGGCCGAACTTTGCCATGTATTCATATTATGCCGAACTATGCCAAAAACTGGTCAAATTTGAGCTGAATTTGGGCGGAAAAAAGCTTACCTGAGAACTCGGCCTTGAAACGCGAGTGGGAAATTGGGTGTTCTCAATCCGAAAACTAGCTCCGTCCGGCGCTATTTGGTCCGAATTTAGGCCTGAAAACGCCCAACAAGTGGAGGTGCTCTTAGATACATACAAATCTAGACATACTCAAGTCACTTTATTTAAGATGGAGGGAGTACAATGTTTGTTGTGCCGTATGCTACAGATGCATTTCTCCAAGGTTGCATACGTGGTTACCTAATGTTCAATGAGTTGGGCACATATGTTAGGTGCGTTGTTGTTTTTTTCTGCAAACAAAGACACATGTTTTTACATTTTGTTGTAAATAAATGGAGATTTGTTGAATGCGTTGTTGCTTTTAGTTACATTGGTGTGTTGAAAATGTTATTTTTTTGATACACTCCGCGTGTTTTTACATGAAACTATTGCATTTACATTGAAAATGTTATGTTTGGGACTTTTTTTTGCAAGTATGACCAGATTTTGGCTTCAATGATCGGGTCATCGTATGGATAGGCAGTCAAACCGAGTAAATGACACTAAGAGTCACACAACTTGTTCGACATGTGCACTCAAGTCACAGAACTTGCAAACTGAACTAACAAGTCACACAATTTGTCAACCCGTGCACTCGTGGTCACAAAACCGATCAACTGAGTGGTTTTTGACCAAAACCGGTTATAGACAAACTAAATTTTTACAAAGAAAACATTAAGCTTATATTTTTATGTTCGCAAGTGTATAGGATGCTCACGAGCAAAACTCGAGGTGGCTTCCGAGCGGATCTTTTTTTGAAAAAAAAGAAATATTTTAAGACTCCAAAAAATCAGAAAAAATCACGCACAAACATTTATTCATTCTTAAGGTACGCAAAAAAATTAGACAAAAATACTTTTTATTTTGCAAAATACAAAAAAGACAAATCTCGTATAGAAATACGTGCTTATATACAGCTGGGATTTTTTTCCTGAAACCCAAAACAAAACGGATTTTGACCGAAACGTGCCACAATCATTCAGCCCGTACATATGTATTTCCAAAATAGAATTTAGATTTTCTGAAATGGAAAAATATGGATTTTGAGGTATGAGGGGGTTTGTAAAATTTTAGTATTTTTATGACCGATTTTGGTCAAAAACCACTGAGTTGACTGGTTTTGTGATCACGGGTGCATGGATTCACAAGTTGTGTGACTTATTAGTTTAGTTTGCAAGTTATGTGACTTAAGTGCACATGTGAGACAAGTTGTGTGACTCCCGGTGCCATTTACTCCAGTCAAACCGGTCGATGCATCAGCCGACTGATGCCCACCACTTGCCAATTAAAAAACCTTGTCATAAAATAGGCAAAAACTTGCTTGACAAAACGTATTATCACACTCAATTTCAATGGCAATATGCAGGCCTAGTTCCTTGTAAAAAAACTACTCCCTCCGTCTCAAAGTTGATGTTGCAGATTTGTCAAAACTTGAATGAATCTATTGTGCCCTTCAAAAACAGATTTGCTAGACACTATTTAATATATAAGTTCATCTAAATTTTGAAAAACTTGCGACATTTATTTTTGAACAGAGGGAGTATTATATATGGACTAAATGATACAAAACCCAGACTACCCGAGCGACATCTATCCTTTTTAAGATCACCTGTTTTCAAATATGAACTGTATCAAAACAATTACGGCCATATTTCAACTTCCGTACTTATGTAAAATTCTACTCAGGTATTTAAAAATATTGTACTCCATGTCGATTACATGATACAAAATTGGCATCGCTTGGGCGGCATCTAAATTCATATGTCCGAAGTTACTTGTTTTCAGTTTTGAAACCGTTGAAATAAAATTACGGCCACATTTCAACTCCAGAAACTCATGTAGTAACATTCTAGATCATCAGGTACTCCATTCGTTTCAAAATATAAGATGCTTTAGGTTTGTGAAGAAAATGTATCTAGACTTGTTTTAGTGTGTAGATCACTCTAAATATGAGTGAACCTACATACTAAAAGTAGTCTAGATACATTTGCTTCATAAAGCTACAACATCTTATATTTTGAAACGGAGGGAGCACGTATTAAAACTTAGAATGCACGCAAGAGAATATCTCTAGGAATGTACGGGCGTGTGCACATACGACGTCTTTGCTCCGTGACCTCCACCAAAAGTCCAATCAAACAAGACACATGCTTTGGAATTACGTGGAGTTTACCTGTTCTATGATGAAGGCCAAAAGTTAAAATAGAAGTAATAAGTATTATTATGCCCATGATGCAGCATATTGCTTGCTTCAATCCATCAATCAATCATGTAACGACTACGTTTGATTGTCGCCGGCGTACGGCACCTACGCGTTGCGATGTCATCCGTAGTTCTTATCCAATTCATCTCACTTCAAAGCTACCCAATTATATCATCGCAAGTTTCCTGTTATTCCACGCTGCAAATTCACGAAAAGAAAGGGTGTCGTGTAGAAAGATACCTTCCCAAGATTTCCACGGCATCCGACAGACACACATATACAGACACGCGGCTCGCGAGCTCGCTACAGAAAAAAACCAATTCCTCTATTTCTGTATCGCCCGCATCTGTTGTTGTTGCCTCCCCCCTCCGGCGGCGGTGGCGGTGGCGACGATGGGGCTCGAGATGGAGCCGATGGCGGCCGCGATCGGCGTCTCGGTGCCCGTGCTACGCTTCCTGCTCTGCTTCGCGGCCACCATCCCGACGGGCCTCCTCTGGCGCGCGGTGCCGAGCGCCACGGGGCGGCACCTCTACGCGGGGCTCACCGGCGCCGCGCTCTCCTACCTGTCGTTCGGGGCCACATCCAACCTCCTCTTCGTCGGGCCCATGGCGTTCGGCTACCTCGCCATGCTCCTCTGCCGCCGCCGCGCCGGGCTTGTCACCTTCCTTGGTGCCTTCGGCTTCCTCATCGCATGGTGAAACCCTCCCTCCTATCATCCTTCACTACAGGGTTTCATACCGGTGCTTACTTTCGGGTCATCAGCAATATCGGATTCATATATTTACGTTTACTTGTGGGTAGTACCAGGCTGACAATGTACAGTTAACAGTAGTTTGTTCAATTAGGAAACCAGAGGAACTGTAAGCAGATCTGCGCCAGAGCATTGGGCGATCACGGGGTTAGACACTAGTTTGTTAGAATTGAAAACCAGAGGAATCGTAAGCGAGCATTGAACTTTTGTTGTGGGCAAAACTGCAGCATTGACGATTTCATGTTGAAGTTGATTGAAATGTTTTTTTTTCTGGCCGGCCATGTGGTGCTATTTACGATTATTTTCAAGGAGAACCCAGATCTTGTATTAATTCTACATGATTTTGCTTCTACACCTGCAAACTTATGGATAGGTGGTCTCGTAAAGCTTGCAACGACTGCATATGAATAGTTAACTCATTTGCTCGGTTGCAAAAAAAAAAGAAAAGATCATTTTCTTATGTTTTTTTCTTAACTTAAAGATGCAACAATGGTTTTGCAATGGGACCTCGTTATTGCTACTTGTGCATGATCCGTATCAGTTGTTATCAGGTTGATGTAAGCCTGCGTCATGTCTTGTTAGGAATAATATATGACATAAGTAGGCAACTAATTATGATTTTTTTTAATTGAATCTAAAGCAGTGTATTGTTGAGTTTAGAGTCCTTTACTCCTTTACATCCCTGCCGGTGAATGGTTATGCACACACTTGAGAGGAAGATAATTGCTCCCAGGGTCTTGTACTTTATATGTATGCCTTGTTGTTTGCATATATTTAACTTTTGTATAGTTGTATCAGATTTCAAAATTGCTAATGAAAATTGCGCCAAAACATCAGTGTCAATGAAAATTGGTATCTGTTCCTGCTAGCGTAGTTCTTTATTATGTGCTCGTTAGGGGCAATTTTGGATTGCATGTTTTAGTGAATATTTTAGTATCAGGTACATCAGTGCTTGATCGATCTCTGTATATGGAAATGTCTGCCTGTCTAGCCAATTAAACCTATGCACAGCTCAGAGGAAGCAAAGAGAAACATTTTTCATCTATACTACCTGAATTTTTATTGTTATTTCAACCCTTCTTAGTCACCTGCTTCAGTTTTTTTTTCTTTTGTATAAGGTTGAGTTTGATTTTGCTCTTGGTAATGGTACTAGAATGTAATTTATGGTTGGCCACAATGAGGGTTGATTAATATGGTCTATGTTTTAAAGGAGGTTCAGGGATGAAAAAAATAGTTCCCATCAAAATACCGCCGACAAAGTCTCAAACCGGAGAATGGGGCCGGTTCACATAGCTATTATTCATTTGTAGCTGGAGTCATACAAATCCCACCATTTTTTAAATCCATGTTAATTAATACGCAGGTATTTGATTTATGAGGATAAGTGTTACTTCCTCCGTTCCTAAATATAAGATGTTTTGGCAAGCCGATATGACTTGCCAAAATGTCTTATATTTAGGAACACAGGAAGTATTTTGTAGCCAAATACACAGGCTGGAAACTAGTCTTGTGAGATATTGATGTATTCAAACTGACTGTGTCCACGTATTCTGGTTCCAATATCATGCACATTGATGCTCCGTTAAGCTCTGAACCAATTTACCATAAACAGATAGGCGCACTTATCTATATCCTCTAGCTGTTAATATGAATCAGTGGCAACAACTGTTGAAATTGATTGTAGTTCCATTCTTATCAATTTTGGCGTCGCACCATCCTCTTCTACTTCTCATATGGTGCCAAATTAGGGCAGGTGCAGTTAATTATGTTCACTACCTAGAAATGTACATTAGCGGCAAGCTGGAAACAAGTGTTATTTGGTAGTTCTAATTCCATTCTCATCGTTGATGCATCCTCAGCTTCCTCTTCCACCTTTTATTGTATGGTACGAAATAAGGGTTCTCAGGTTTACGAGGTAACCTATTTCTTAATGGGCTGCACACTTGAATATTAATGGTAAAATATGAGGACAGTATGGCAT
This sequence comes from Avena sativa, assembly GCA_916181665.1. Taxonomy (NCBI): domain Eukaryota; kingdom Viridiplantae; phylum Streptophyta; class Magnoliopsida; order Poales; family Poaceae; genus Avena; species Avena sativa. The sequence goes on along the minus strand of OV702284.1, from coordinate 258,171,575 downwards.
GTTTTCTTCCTGTCCGTTCATAAGATTTAGTTCCTGTTTCATTCGCAACTGAAATGAAAAAGTTATGCATTATATCAATTTTCCCATCTTTCACATGGTGTGCGGCAACACTTCAGAGACACAGCCTGTGTTGGGCCAGTCACTCATATAGATTATCTATATCCAAAATCGAGATATTTGAAATATGACAACCGGACATTCAATTCTTTCCCTTCGTAGAATGTCCTTGTTGGCATCTGCTGTTTGCTGTATATCCATGAGACAGCAATTTGTCCTGTACAATGGGCAGTCAATGAGCTAGGTAAAGATTCTTAAATTGGTTGTTGAAGATAGTGGTGTATTTCTTTAGATATTTAAATGTATAAATGATTCTAAAAAAACTCTCCATGGATGCGATCACGTCCTTTATACATAACCTCGAGATAGCATCATTTATTGTGTCTCGTAAAGGCGTTTACCCACGCTAGCACTATCACCGCCATTCCGCGACACCAAATTCTGCTAATGCCAGAAAGCTTGGAAAATGTATATCGCTTTACCCTCGCGCCATAAGCTAATGTTAGAGCAATATTGGATAGGAAGGCCATCAAAAGCGGGCTAAGAGGGAAGCTAGTTCGGTGAGTAACTGAGTATTATATTCTACTGCCATGTACTATTGGGAAGATTTGCAGCAAAGCACCAAAATCGACCACAAAAATTGTTTCACCTTTCCACATGATCAGTGCCTGTCCTGTGCCATATTCGCCTTGTATATTCTGCTACAGGACTAAAACTTTTGGTTGATTGAGTCACTCACCTCTTTCTTCTGTGTTTTTTTGTATCATAGCCTGTTTTATTTTCTAGGTTTCTGTTCGTTAATCAATTGATAGGACTCGTGCTGTCTCCTATGTGATTTTATTAGTGTATTCCCCTTCTACACCATCTAAGGAGTTTAAGTGAACTTATCCTAGGCGCTATTCTTTTTTATGTTCAAGCTTGGTTTGACACGTAGTTTACTTGCATGAAGGATAAAGTGGTTATATATTGTCGGTTAGTTCTTTGCTTTTCAATATTGTATTTTGTACTGTTTCCTTCTATGCCCCCCCCCCCCCCCCCCCGACCCATATTAGTTGACTTAGATTCATCTAAATACGGATGTATCTAGTCAAGTTTTTGTGCTAGATACACTCGTATCTAGACAAATTTGAGTCAACTAATATGGGTCGGAGGGAGTACAATAGTTTAGGGATTTGTAGGGGCTTAATATAATGCCTAGTTACTTCTAGACTAATTTGTTGTGCTGGAGAGGCTGGTGAGCAAATTGGTGTTGGACGTTACAATTACACATTGGAATGTATTTAAAATTACCCTCAGACATGTGGATCATAGTCATACTACATAAAAGTTAACACATTTGGAGGTACTGACATTTTTTGTTCTTGTTTCAGTCACGTGTACTACATGAGTGGAGATGCATGGAAGGAGGGAGGCATTGATGCAACTGGTATTGTATAATTTTTTTTGTTGCTTGTGTTTATGTGAAGTTAAGCTAGTGTTCACCGTACAATCCTTTTGGCTTATGTATATGTACATGTTCAAATAATAAGATTTTTTAATTTCGAAGATCTATATTATCTTCACTTCATTTAGCATTTCTTTCTGTCGTGGTCCTTCCTCATAGATAACAGTGTTCATTGGGATTCTGTTCTCATCTAGTAGTGAGAAGGATGCTTTCTTTTACCGAGAGACAGGGAGAGGATTAAAGCCATAGTTAAATAATTTTAGATAGGATATAAGCAGGGAATATAACATAACTGAATGTATACATTACATGTACAAATTCAACCATGTAACATCAAGCTCTTATTTGTGTCACCCTTGAGTATAATCATCAACCAAGCTTCCTGTGCCTTCTAAAATTCCTTTGTTGTGCAATGCCAGGTGCTTTAATGGTTTTAACGTTGAAAGTCATTTCATGCGCAATGAACTACAGTGATGGTCTCTTGAAGGAAGAAGAGGGTCTGCGCGATGCTCAGAAAAAGTATCGCTTGACTAAGGTTCCTTCTCTAGTTGAATATTTTGGTTACTGCCTCTGCTGTGGCAGCCACTTTGCTGGACCAGTATATGAGATGAAAGATTATCTTGACTGGACTGAAAGAAAAGGAGTAAGTAGCCTCCATCTACTTTGGGTATGTTATGCAATGTTTTTCTGCTTCCTGATTTCATAAGATCTTCAACAGATATGGGCCAGTTCAACTCCTTCACCATTGTTACCTACTCTGCGTGCTCTAGTTCAGGCTGGAATATGCATGGGGTTATATTTGTATCTGTCATCTATCTTTCCACTTTCACGGTTTAGTGAACCCCTATACTATGAATGGGGCTTCTGGCACCGTCTTTTCTATCAGTACATGTCAGGATTTACTGCTCGTTGGAAATACTACTTTATATGGTCAGTTTCAGAGGCTGCAGTTATTATATCTGGTCTGGGTTTCACGGGTTGGTCGGATTCTTCTCCCCCAAAAGGCAAATGGGACCGTGCTAAAAATGTTGATATTCTAGGCGTCGAACTAGCTGGAAGTGCAGCTCAATTGCCACTTAACTGGAATATTCAAGTTAGCACATGGCTACGATACTGTAAGCTCTATACCTTGATATTCCAGTATACTGTCATTTAAAGAAATTTTACTACTTTCATATGATTGTTAACTTGCGTTGTTGGATGATATATTGTTTTTTTCATCAACTCCTGTTGTTCTCCTTATAAAATAGAAAGTGCATTTAAAGTAGATTGAGTGTCCTTTATGCAATCACACAATACACTACTATGCATACCACTTTTAAGATACGTGCAATCTAGGACTTGGGAGAACATATACAAGCACTATTCTCTTTAATTCACTATGCATTCATTTCCCCCAAAAAATAAGTATTTTTGACTTATTTGTATAAATAGAAATTAGTTGGTAGTGCATAATTCCATAGTGTTTCCCTGTTTGATTTCGAGGTTTTGTAAATTCATCTTGTTGATCACTTCGTAATTCTTTGGAACCTTTTGGTCGCTAGTAGATTTATAGTGTAAATGAGAAGATCATGTATGCATGTAATTGTTGATCTCTAGCTGATTTCAAAATTCTGTATGTGTGCATTCAGTATTATGTCTTCAAACTTGTCTCCTTGAGAAATGATCATCTTAAATTTACTTTTGTGCTAAGTATGGTATGCACTAAGCATTTTATTCCATGCAAATTCCATAATTGATGTGACACGCTTCTGCTGTACTTATATGGTGTTCCCAATTGCATGAGACTAACTTAACTTCCATGGATCCACTATTCTTTCAGATGTGTACGAGAGGTTAATTCAGAAAGGAACGAAGCCTGGTTTCCTTCAGTTACTGGGTACACAGACAGTCAGTGCTATCTGGCATGTGAGTTGTATTTCTCCTGTCCACTTTCTATGTCTTTAGTTCGTTGGATATTTGACTTGTCATGTAGCAGAGCATCCTGAAGTTTGCTGGACCAATACTTGATAAATAAAACAAGAATGCTCTAGTGGGTATTTAGGGCTGCTATTGTCCTGGGAATGGAGCCTTAGTACCTGCCTTTCAAACTAGAGGCAGTATGCGTCATTTTAAACTTGCGCTTTACCCATGATAATAACTGGTTTGACTTGTGACATATTATATTTTTTGTTGTGTTGGCAAGCTGTTGCCGAATGATGGTTGATACTTTGCCAATCCCATGTCACATGGATTTGACCATCAATCTGATTTTTTCCATCGTTCCACAGGGACTGTATCCAGGATACATGATATTCTTTGTTCAGTCAGCATTGATGATAAATGGTTCAAAAGGTAGCTCTCCCTCCCTTTCGTGACATTGAGATGTACTTGATTAAAAGCTGTGTGAGTTTGTAATCTGATTTGGCCTCCTGTCCTCTCTCTGTACAGTTATATACAGATGGCAACAAGCCGTGAGCAACTCGGGCCTCCACACTATCCTAACTTTACTAAACTGTGCATACACCATGATGGTGCTTAACTACTCATGCATTGGCTTCCAGGTTAGTTTCACGCTCTGAATCTGGCTATAGTTTACCCTGTAGCAAACCAGGACACAATCTGATCACATTGCTTGTCTGAATGAATTCATACACCTAATTTCTCCCACTGCATTATTGGTTCTCTGATTGTGTTATTGGTCATGCTCATGCGTATGTGAATTTGCAAGCATCAAATTAGGTTTCGCTTAATCAAAACGATATCATCAGGCGAATAAGCTGGTTGGAACCCGGGCCCAGGTAGCTCTATGTTTTGTTTTTTTCAAACTTCGAAAATTTGAATCCAAAGTTTTTTAAAAAATGGGGAAAATTACGTGGTTGTAGCCAACCATGTATTCTATCAGTCTGTAGATTTTCAGCTTGAAATACTTCATATTTGGACTCAGCAAAAATGACAAAATCTTCACAACAGTCTACTGTTCAATACTGTTCACTGAGAACAAAAACTTGATTTGTCATTTTTTCTGAGACTAAAATACAAAATATTTGGAGCTGAAATTTTACAGTGATAGAACACATAGTGGGCTACACCCAGGTATTTTTTTCGAATTTTTTTGAAACTTTCGAATGCAAGTTTTTAAGGTAAAAAAAAGGCTCCATGGAGTCCGGGAGCCACCACGCCGCGTTCGGAAATCAGGTTGCTTTACAAACTTAATTAGAAAAAGATGCTAAGTGCTTTAGCTTCTTCACAAAAGTTACCATTTGGACCATGATGTGGCCATCAACATACTGGCTTTGGGGAATTTGTCCCCATCAAGCACATCTCATGATTCTGAAAGATACATTAGAGGTACTGTGGTATTACTAGTAGCATTGCCGTTTTTGTAGACAAAAAAGGTGTGAGTTTAAATTCCTTGCAAATCTTTAACTGTTCCACATTAGCTGATCTACTCTAGGATGAGCAACCATGAGTGCGTGATTTGGAGGACGGGATCCATGGTGCCCTTTTTTTCATTTTTCTTTGAAATCGACATTTTGAAGTTCCAAAAAATTCTGAAAAAAAACTTACTCCATCCAGTCCATATTAATGCCTTCTACTGTGTGCAAAAAACCAATGTGAAATATTCTGTATTCTGGGCTTTGTAAAAATGACAAATTTCTAGATCCGAGGTAGTGAACAGTATTCAGAGTTCCTAGTGCTCCTTGTACGGCCTGTTGGAAAACCCGTTGTCGGACCTGATTCATTGCCCTTTGTTTTTCAAAATAAAGGGTTTCATTTTTAGACTTTTCTAATTGTTCCAAACTAATAGAAGTAGCATTAATCAAATTTCCTTTTTCTCGTTCTATCTCAGAGTATCCATTCATTTGATACTCATCCGCTTCTAGTTCGACTTTCTGTAATCAAATCCGAGCTTTTTCGAGTTGCTCAATGGTCCCTCTAGGCTATTCTTCCGAATTTCGAATAGTACTCAAGATCCTATGTTTTCGATTATCTACAAAATTCAAAAACCTTCAGATTTGTCAGGTTTTGTCAAATTTTTGTAGGCTGGAATACAAACTATTTCATGTTGAGATTTTGCAGGACCATAGAATACACCATTGTCTACATGTAGGATTGTTTTCGATTTTTTTTATTGGAACTTAAAAAATTGTCGATTTCAGAAAATTCAAAAACAGGCTCCATGGAGCCCTCCCTCCAAAGCGATTATTTGGAGCAACCATGCCTTTGTCAGTTATCTTCCACGCACACAACAGACAGATATAAACTTTTATGTTGTATACTTTTGTTTTACTAGGTACTGAGCTTAGAGGAGACGTTGGCATCCTTCAAAAGTGTATATTACGTGGGCACGATTGTTCCTATTCTATTTGTGTTGCTGGGCTATGTTATCAAGCCAGCGAGATCTGCCAAGCCGAAGGCTCGCAAGGCAGAGTGAGGAACAGAGTGAACTAATGATACATAGAGGAGTTACGGAGCTTTGGTGATGGTTATGACAAGCTAGTTTTCAGTTTACTCTTTGTGGAACTAGCAAAATTTAGCAAAAGGATAATGTGGCCGCTCCAACTCATCTCACCACATATTGGAGCTCCATTGTAATTGACCCATCATTGAAAAAACGTGTAATTTCGGTTGGGTTTATCTTCCATTTGTTTCACCACATGCAACACATGAATTTGGCTCGAAAGCTATTTGTTAGAAGCATCTATTTACCGTGTGAATGCTAAGCCTTTTGTTAGAGCTCTTTTTTTTCTCCTTGGTTGTATTCAAATTGATCTCTATGTTAACACGTTTCCACTGAGCACCAGGTGGACGTGTGAATGTGTTCATGTACTGTAGTAGTTCATAGTCTTCATACTCATCTTACCAGCTAGGCTCCTAGCTAGTAGAACAGAGCATACGTGTGTTGACTGCTACACCACTCACTTTGAATGCAATTTTGGTGCGATGCTAGCTCAACCTGAAACGATGGATGTTTGGTCGTAGATAACGAGTGAGTTGAGTCTGTCTGACGGTCTTCTTTTGCTCGGTCATACAAATGGTGCTATAGGCTGTAGCGGTGTGCACCTATGTGTGGTCCGGTCCAACTGCGGCTGATTGATGGGCGGTGGTGCTGTTGGCTGCTCATGGTCGTGGATTCCGCAACCTGAAAGTGCCAGCTTGGTGCTCTGCTCTGACGCGACCACTATAAACGGCGGAGTAGTGAGCTACAGTGGTATGCAGAAGAAAGGCCAGTGTTGCGACCTAACGTGGCGTTGATCATGAGCCTGCTCGTGCTGGCTGCCCCGCCCCCTGGCCGGGTTCCAGTTGCACTTGCACGTTGCACTCATCCTCCTGATCCCGCACTCGTTCTTTCGGGTGCGCTGGCCATCAAGAACGACGTATGCTCCGCGGCAAGAAAACATCCAAGGGCAAAAAAACAAAACAAAAAAAAAAGCTTTGTATAGCATGAAAGGTGGAACGCAGCCCGTGTCTTCCTTCCATAATTCAATTGCGTTGCTTTGGTCGCGCTGCCGCCGTTAGGTTACGCCCATGATTTTCAAAGTCTTCCGTCCGCGCTTGTCAAACACCAGCATTGCGTTGCGTTGCGTCCAACCGGTGGTAGTCTTCCGCCCGCTACAGCGTGGTGTGGTGTGGGTATGGCCGTATACCAGCGACCGGTGCGCGCCTCCATGCCCCGGACGCGACGCCGTGCAGCCTTTGCTGCTGATTCGCTGGACGCCGTGCAGCGACATGTGTGTTCACTGTGGTGAGTGCGGCGTCTGGCTAGCAGTAGCAGGTCGGCTTGGGTAGACGCTGTTGTATGCATGGAATAGCAGCGTTGCAGAGCACGCAGAGATGCTCCGCGCGTTCGTTGCGCAGCTGCCACTGCCAGCAGCCGCAGCGGTCCACCCGTCTCGAGTCGCTCGCGACGGCACCACCGCGCTCCCCACAGGAGCAAGGCAAGGCCGCAATACTGATCCAGGGGAGGTGTGCGCGCGTGACACACTTGGGGTGAGTTCCGGCCCGCGTGCGCGCGCACTCACACACACACTCGCGCCCGCCCGAGCGACGCTGCCGCTGCGCAACACACTGATACAGCACCATCTATCCGTGTAGTACGTCAGGTAGCGTCGTCCACGACCGTCGGTCGGTCGAGATGGAATTCGCCACAACTTTCACGCCGGCCGTATGCATTGCATTTGCGCTTGTGCTCATCTTCTCGCACGCCATTCAGAGGGCCACATTTTTCGAAACGACTCGCGAATGATCCTAGCTTACTTTTCAGCACAGCACCTACACAGCGCCACCACTTGGTTAATTTCGTGAGGAGAAAAAAAAAATGCACCTGCTGCACTTCAATCTCGACGCACGCCCCGATCGACGGATGCATGCATGCACCTGCCCATCGGCGGATAAATCCTAGCTTCACACGTGTCACAATGGTATACTTCGCCGGGGTTTCATTTCTGTTGGCTTTATCTAACTACTATACAATCAGCTAGTCTAGATTAATATTTCACGACGGCACTCTCGGAAAAAATATATTTAACGACGGCATGCAAAACAAGAAAACTCACCTAATCATGATGATTTTTGGGCAACCGAAAAGTTCTCTTTTGCCCCGACGTTCACTCCATAGCTCCCATACTGCCGCGTGGATAAATTAAAAAGCTACCAGGCCGGCGAGAAGAGCCAACTTGCTCGATAACCAAATGGAAGTCAAACTCTACATGGCCGTCCGCTGTTGGCTCTATCTGGCTACGAGCATAACGAATTTCAGGTGGCGAGCATAGTCAAAAAGAGGAGCCGTCGGTCAACCGTCACCGCACGATAAGCTCGTTGTCATCATGATTCATCACACGACGTAGCCATGCATTATTCAACCTATTATAGGAAAACAGGTTTCGAATTATGAAAAAAAGAGAAACAGAAGTGACAATTTCTTAATGCTGCGACCAAACTGTACATAAACAAGATACATAGTCAGTGTCTGCTGAAGTGCGTCCACTGATGGCCCCCATGTGGGTATGTGCGCACAAGGCGGCAAACGACGTACGTACTGAAGGTATATACACAAAGACTTGCGTCGCCTGCACCCAATAGCATGGCAAAGCTCTACCAAATACTTGAAATTTTTAATATGGTGCATACAATACAACAAATATGGTACCATATAGTACATCTTTGTCGTGCATAAGGCGACGCCAGACGGGCCAAAATAGGCGCTTTTTTTTTTGGCGCAGGGTCACATGCATGCATCCGTGTCCTGTGCGCGTCGTCTTCATCGTAGGTAACAAGCTGCACACAGCTCTGCCGTTGATGCACACAACAATAGCGAGATTATCGGTAGAGACATAGACAAGAAACAACAAAACTCTCGCGGCTCTATATGGTACAGCCCTTGCTACTTGTTTCGATCGTACGTATATACTACTTTCTTCGGTCTATACTAATAAACTCAAATTTACCTAGATATATTTAGTCTAAGCACTTAACTAAATACATATAAATCTAGATAATGTTGAAGGCCACTAATATGGAACGGAGAGAGAGTACTGTCGTGTACACCATCTTCTTCGTTATCCTTTGCATACGACAAGGACAAAATCGGCATATCCGCATATATACAGCCCAACGTGCGAACATGGTTATTCGGGTTCTACTAGGTTTTAATTGATATAAGCAATTGATGATCGATGCCTAGAACAATTGCCCTTAGGCATGCATGAGCCAAGCATCTAGCTCGACATAAGTATGTAATTATATATAAGTGGAAGCTCTGGACGGGCTCGGTTTTGATATGGTTAATTAGCTACCTCTGGATGGGTGCTGCCGTGCACGCATCTTGCAAGGAGAATCCATGACCTGATAGGCTGATAGGTCAGGACAAGACTCTCCCCATGGACCCAAAAATTCTTGATTGATGCTCTCTCTTTTATGTAAATATGTTCACTTGCTCCAAGTACGCACGGGCACCTAATAGCTTCCGTGTATGCTAGCTAGCCGCCCAAATCCAGCTTGCACGTACAGATCGGCTATAACATTGGTCTGCTCTAAATAAAGGTACAATGGTTAAGAGTTACTGGCCTAAAACTACCGTTTTGAAGATGCAATGGACGAGGGTTCGACTCGTTAATGTTCATTGTTATGGGCTTGGGTTTTGAAGAAGTAGGGAACGCTGGAGATCGCGGTGGCTAACAGATTCGCAATACGGGAACATGAGGTTTACTCAGGTTCATGTCCCCAGAAGGAAAACCCTACTTCTGTCTGTCTGTTCTTGATTGTTGGTGATGCCGAATGTTACATGGATGCGCAGATAAGATCTGGCAGGTTGTGTGCTAGGTTATGAGGTGAGATATGTAGATCTGTTGTGGCGGTAAAGATCATAGATCTATCTATTAGGGGTTTATGGCGTGCTCTTCTCGTTGGACCCTTCTAGCCTTTATATATGGGGGAGGCTAGGTCTTAGGTACCAGTACGAGTAGGTTACAAGTTGTATTAAAACTCTAGTCTTGAGTTTTCCTTGTCTTGCGCGCTTGAAGTCCGTGTTCATATGGGCTTCGTATCAGGGGGGCTAGCAGGGGCTAGACCCCTCTAATGGTTGCCCCCTAACTATTTTCAGTACATGATGACTGCAAGTGTACAAATCGATTGTAGCTAGTTTCGAAATAAATATATCGATCCCACAGGAAGCAGGAGTCTAAAGTCTAAGAATTCTTGAAATAAATACTGAAACTAGAAATGCTAAACAGAGTTCGAAGTGACAAGATAAAATGTGAGTATTGCGTAAAAAGGTGTTTTGGGGTTTTTGGTATAAGAGAACAATGAGTAAAGTAAATAAAACTGAATAAAGAAAATAAGTATCGCGATTTGAAACTTTAGTGGGAAAAGCGTTCTTAGGGATTAGCGGATACACCACTTGCATTATAAAGGGCTAAGGTAAAAATTATTATCATGAACATTCTCAACTATGTATGTGTGGAAGAAACTTTGTATTTGGCCAAAGAGCCAACAACCACTATTCAAATCATCCTCATAACCACAACAGACATCAATCAACATCAATTGAATTACTGCGCTATTAAGAGACATAATCCCGCAGGACGTATCCCATGACATGGGTAGTGTTTGTGAGTTTCGTCAATTCCCAAGTTGATACGTAAGGAGTGCCAACAGCTTTATAGTCACTGTAAGTGCTAACATCCCTTCGTCTACCAACAAGTAGTTTCCTACATCAAGTCCCCACAAGAGGAAAATATTGAGAGGTCGACTTCTCCCAACATCAAGATGTAGACAATCTAACACATGGTCACAGCGATGAATATCATGATAAACTTTATCTTATTTAAATCTCATGCTAGGGTTTCTCCATTTCCCCAAGAACTAATGATCTACTCAGATATGGAGGCAAACAACATCATGACAATGGTAATGAAAACGATTATCGATGAATAGTACTTGTATAAATACACAACTAGTGCAAGAATTACAACAAGATCTAGATGAGATGGATGAAGATGATGGTGGTGATGAAGATGCAGCGGTTGATAAAGATGGAGATCGATGCCTTGGACTCTGTAGCATCCCAATTGTCTAACAATTGTAATGCTACTTGGTCTAGTAATATAATGGCTACTTCCTATATATAATTGTTGCATCATAATTATATCATGCTCATGTCATCATGCCACCTTGCATTTGAGCATCATATAAAACCCTTTTTGTTTTGGTTCTTCTCTCATATGCATTGTTAATTGTATTTGCCTCTTGATATTGTATTTGGTTCTTGATATATTGTTTAATGCCCAAGTTGAGTTGGGGGCATATCTTTTATTGACTCCACCACCCTTTCTTTCACCACCTTACAATTCCACCATCCCATTATCCATGAGCTTGTAATTATTTTTCTTTTGGTGTTTAATCAAGCTCATGAGAGATAGGGTGGGTCCAATCCTACAAGTTCTTTTGCTTGACCCTTACTCCAACTTTGGAGGATGCAAATAAATAAATGCCATGGGATATTATTTTGTTTTCACAAGATAAAACCTAGCATTTAATGCATTTGCATGGGCCATGCAACCATCACCAACTTTGGTCATCTTTTGGTTCTATTTGAATCTTGGAGTGGATCATCTCCCTCTATATCTTTTTCCCTCACCTTCCTCTCTTCTCACCTCCTCATGCATGCTCCATGGCTTGCCTACATGCATTATGGATGCATTGCATGGCACATGCAATATGGGCACCATCTACCCTTTACCTCTATTTTTGTTATGGTGTTGTTTGGTTTTTAACTAAAGGGGTGTGATCAATTGCTTGGGACAACAAAATATTCAAACCTAGCTAACCCTAATTCCAATCCACATCACACCAACCCTCACCACCCCCTCTCTCATAACCTTCTCCCTAAACCCTACCCCCTCTAATCACCATACCCTCTCCTATCTAAACCCTAATCCTCCCCCTCTCTCTCTCTCGGCCTCTCTCTCTCTCACCTAGCTTGGCCCCACCATGCCACCTAGCTACCCCAACCCTGTTGGAATTATGCCCTAGAGGCAATAATAAAGATGTTATTATTATAATTCTTGTTCATGATAAAGTTTATATTCCATGCTAGAATTGTATTAAGCGGAAACATTAATACTTGTGTGGTTTGTGAACAACACCGTGTCCCTGGTACGCCTCTAAGGACTAGCTCATTGATCAATGATGGTTAAGGTTTCCTAACCATAGACATGAGTTGTCAATTGATAATGAGATCATATCATTGGGAGAATGATATGATGGACAAACCCAAACTAAGCGAAGCAATTAGATCGTATCATCGTGTTCATCTTTGCGAAGCTTTTCCTATGTCAAATATTGTATTCCTTAGACCATGAGATAATACAACTCCCTGGTATCGGAAGAAAGCTTTGAGGTCATCAAACGTCATCCTATGAGAGGGTGATCATAAAGGTGTCTCTCAGGTGATCGGAAAGTATCTGTTGGGTTGTATGTATCGAGATGGAATTTGTCCCTCCCAAGTCGGAGAGATATACTTCGGGCCCACTCGGTAATCGATATCAACACCGCTTGCAAGCATGTGGTTAAGGAGTTAATCACAAAGTGATATCGGATTACGGAACGAGTAAAGTACTTGCTGTGAACGAGATTGAACTAGGTATGACGGTACCGACGATCGAATCTCGGGCAAGTAAAATATCGCGAGATGAAGGGAATATATATATGGGATTGATTGAATCCTGACATCGTGGTTCATCCGATATGATCATCGATGAATGTGTGGGAGTCAATATGGGTGCCCAGACCCCGCTGTTGATTATTGATAGAAGATCATGTCTGCATATTCTCGAACCCGCAGGGTCACACACTTAACGTGTCTCGACGCTAGGATAGATTGGATAATTGGTTTATGAATTTTTGTTCGGAGTCTCGGATGGGATCCGGGACATCACGAGAGGTTCCGGAGTGGTCCGGAGAATAAGATTCATATAAGGCAGTGCAGTTTTTGGAGTTCGGAATTATTCCGGGTTAATCGGTATTGTACTAGAAGCTTCTAGAACCTTCCGGAAGGGGACCAACGTGGCCCCACCTTCCGGGAGGGGGCATGGGCCTATGAGGGAGTGTCCTGGCCGCATTGGGCCAGGGGCACAAGGCCCCATAGGGCCCAGCCGATCTTAGAGATTTTAAATCGTTTAAACTAGAGATAGGGTTTCTAGAAGAGGGGAGAGTCCATGCCCCCCACTCCTTATCCTTTGGGCTTGGGAGAGGGGCTAGGGATGCGCCCCCCCCTCTATATAAAGAGGGGTGGGGGCGCACCAACCCCCCACACCTCTCCTCCAAACCCTAGCCGCCTTGCTAGCTTTCCTCTCTCCCTCCCGACTGTTTGTAGGCGAAGCCCTGCTGCAGAAATTCTCCACCATATACACCACGCCGTCGTGTTGTAGATCCAATCTATCTCTCCACCATACTTGCTGGTCCGAGGAAGGAGGAGACGTCGAGGTGCTGCACGTGTGCATCTCACGGAGGCACCGCCACTTGTGGTGCTAGATCGGATCGGATCGCGAGGAGGAGAAGCGAGTACGACTACATCACCCACGTTCCGACGAACGTTCCGCTGTGCGAATCTTCAAGGGTATGAAGATCTAATCCAATCTCTCTCGTTGTTTGCATCTCCTTAGATTAGATCTTGGCTTTCCCTCTGTTCGCTCCGTAGAAAATTTTGATTTACTATGCCGCGAAACCCTTCAGTGGTATCAGAGCTAGATCTATGCGTAGATGTGTTTCACGAGTAGAACGCAACATGGTTGTTGCGGGCGTTGATGTTTTCTGTTGCAAGCCTCTTGTTTGTGTTCTTCTTATGACGCGGGATAGTGATATTGAAGCGGTCCAGGCTAACCTTACGCGACGTCGTTCGCGAGACCGGCTCCGCACTTGACGTGTGGCTTGTTCCACACATGCGGCTGGTGGATGTCAGTTTCTCTCACTATAGTTCTCATGGGATTAACACCGGAGTTTGGCAACCATAATATCACCGTTGTGGCTTTCCATAGGTAAGAATCGTTCTTAGCATCTACTCCCATAAGCCACGTAAAACATGCAACAACAAAGTAGAGGCGTCTAACTTGTTTTTGCAGGAAGTGTTTTCTGTGATATGGTATGGCCCAAGATGTGATGTGTATATTGTATGCGATGATCATGTTTTGTAATGTTTCACGACTTGCATGTCGATGAGTACACAACCGGCAGGAGCCATATGGTTGTCTTTATAATTGTGTATGACCTGCGAGTCAACTTCTTATACGCCATGTAATAACTTTACTTTATCGCTAAGTAGTTAGCAATAGTTGTAGTTGCTATTCGTGGTGGAGGCAATCATGGTGGAGTGATGGAGATCATGCCGGAACGCACAAGATGGAGATCATTGCGCAAGGATTGGCTATACCATGTCACATAAAGTTATATGCATGTGATGTTTATCCCTTTATGTATCTTATTATGCTTAGATCGCGACGGTAGCATTATAAGATGATTCCTCACTTAAAGATCAAGATCAAAACTGTGTTCTCCCCAAGTATGCACCGTTGCGAAAGTTCGTCGTGTCCAAGCATCACGTGATGATCGGGTGCTATAGACTCTACGCTCACATACAACGGGTGCAAGCCAGTTTTGCACACGCAGAAATACTTGGGTCTAGCTTGACGAGCCTAGCATGTACAGACATGGCCTCGGAACACAAGAACCGAAAGGTTAAGCATGAGTCATATGAATGATATGATCGACACTTTGTTGTCCACCATTGAAACCACATCTCTTCTCGTGATGATCGGATTAGGTGTGGTGAATTTGGATCATGTTCACTAAACAACTTGAGGGATGTTGAATTTAGTGGGAGTTCATCTAGTAATTTGATTAAGTTGAACTATTTATCATGAACATAGTCTAAATTGTACTTGCCAATACTGTAGATCACATGGCCAAGTCCAACTTCAACTTCAACGTTTTTGCTGAGAAGGAAAAGCTTAGAAACAATGGGTCTAACTTCACCAATTGGTTCCGCAATCTAAGAATCATTCTGTCTGGCGGACAAAAGGACTATGTCCTTGGGAAAGCGTTAGGTGACCCCCCTGCTGCAACTGCGCCGGCTGATGAGAAAGCTGTCTATCAGTCGCGTAAAGATGATTATGGTGTGATTAAGAGCACCATGTTGTTTTCTATGGAACCGGAACTTCAAAATCGTTTTGAAGAGTATCCCGGGCCCTTTGAGATTCTCGAGGAGCTGAAAACCATGTTTCAGACTCAAGCCCGTTCTGAGAGATATGAGATCTCCGAGAAGTTCTTTAACTGCAAGATGGAGGAAGGGAGTTCCGTTAGTGAGCATGCCATAAAGATGTCGGGCTACACTCAACGCCTTGAGCAACTGGAATGCACGATTCCAGAGGAGCTCAAGATTGACAGGGTTCTGCAATCACTCCCTCCCAGCTACAAAAGTTTTGTAGTGACTCATAATCAGATTGGTTCCACTGATACGATCACCGAGCTCTTCGCAAAGCTGAAGGCTGCAGAGGTGGACATCAAGAAGGATAATCATGTGTTGATGGTCAACAAGCCCTCCTTTAAGAAAGGTAAGGGAGCAAAGAAACCCTTCAAGAAGGGCGGTGGCAAGCGCAATGCCCCTGCTGAGAAGAAGCTCAAGTCTGGTCCTAAGCCCGACACTGAGTGCTTCTATTGCAAGGACAAGGGTCACTGGAAGCGCAACTGTCCGAAGTACTTAGCGGACAAGAAGGCTGGCACCATCAAAGGTATATTTGATATACATGTTATTGATGTTTTCCTTACTAGCCCTCGTTGTAGTGCCTGGGTATTTGATACCGGTTCAGCTGCTAATATTTGTAACTCGAAACAGGAGCTACGGAATAGACAGCGGCTTGCGAGGGATGAGGTGACGATGCGCGTTGGCAACGGATCAAGAGTTGATGTGATGGCCGTCGGCACGCTCTCCTTAGTTTTACCTTCGGGATTAGTTTTAAACCTTAATAAGTGTTATTATGTGCCTGCGTTGAGCATGAACATTATTTCTGGATCATGTTTATTGCAAGACGGTTATTCATTTAAATCGAAGAATAATGGTTGTTCTATTTATATGAGTAACATCTTTTATGGTCATGCACCTCTTGTAAATGGTTTATTTCTTCTAAATCTCGAAAGGGATGAAACACACATCCATAACATTGAGGCTAAGAGATGCAAAGTAGATAGTGATAATACTACTTATTTGTGGCACTGTCATCTAGGTCATATTGGTGTAAAGCGCATGAAGAAACTCCATTCTGATGGACTTTTGGAGTCTCTTGATTTTGAATCATTTGACACATGCGAACCATGCCTCATGGGCAAGATGATCAAAACCCCGTTCTCCGGTATGATGGAGCGAGCAACGGACTTGTTGGAAATCATACATACCGATGTATGCGGACCGATGAGTGTTTCGACGCGCAGTGGATATCGCTATTTCCTCACTTTTACCGATGACTTAAGTAGATATGGGTATATCTATTTAATGAAACATAAATCTGAAACATTTGAAAAGTTCAAGGAATTTCAGAATGAAGTGGAGAACCATCGTAACAGAAAGATTAAGTTTCTACGATCCGATCGTGGAGGTGAATATTTGAGTTATGATTTTCTCACGCATCTTAAAGCAAGTGGAATCGTTTCACAACTCACGCCACCCGGAACACCACAGCGCAATGGTGTGTCTGAACGCCGGAATCGAACCTTATTAGATATGGTCCGATCAATGATGTCTCTTACTGATTTGCCGTTATCATTTTGGGGTTATGCATTAGAAACCGCTGCATTCACTTTAAATAGGGCTCCATCTAAATCCATTGAGACGACACCGTATGAACTGTGGTTTGGTGCTAAACCTAAGTTGTCGTTTCTTAAAGTTTGGGGATGCGAAGCTTACGTCAAGAAGTTGATGCCGGACAAGCTCGAATCCAAAGCGGAGAAATGCGTCTTCATAGGATACCCTAAGGAAACTATTGGGTATACCTTCTATCACAGAACCGAAGGCAAAGTGTTTGTCGCAAAGAACGGTTCCTTTCTTGAGAAGGAGTTTCTCTCGAAAGAAGTGAGTGGGAGGAAAGTAGAGCTAGACGAGGTTATTGAACCTTCTATTGAATTGGAGAGTAGCGCAGCACCTGAAATTGTTCCAGTGCCGCCTGCACCAACAATAGAGGAAGATAATGACAAGGATCATGAAGCTTCGGACGATGTTGCTACTGAACGTCGCAGGTCGACAAGGTCGCATGCCCCTCCTGAGTGGTACAGCAACCCTGTCTTGACTGTCTTGTTGGTAGAAGACAATGAACCTACGAACTATGAGGAAGCGATGATGAGCCCAGGCTCTGAGAAATGGCTGGAAGCCATGAAATCCGAATTGGGATCCATGAGCGAAAACCAAGTATGGACTTTGGTGGATCCTCCTAGCGACCGAAAGGCCGTTGAGTGCAAATGGATATTCAAGAAGAAAACGGACGCGGATGGTAATGTTACCGTCTATAAAGCACGGCTTGTCGCAAAAGGTTTTCGACAAGTTCAAGGTGTTGACTACGATGAGACTTTCTCTCCCGTAGCGATGTTTAAGTCCATTCGGATTTTATTAGCAATTGCTGCGTTTCATGATTATGAAATATGGCAGATGGATGTCAAGACTGCTTTCCTCAATGGGAACATTGATGAAGAGTTGTATATGATGCAACCCGAAGGTTTTGTCGATCCTAAGGATGCTAGTAAAGTATGCAAACTTCAGCGTTCCATTTATGGACTGAAGCAAGCATCTCGGAGTTGGAACCTTCGTTTTGATCAAGTGATCAAGAGCTTTGGATTTGTTCCAAATTGCTACGAAGCTTGTATCTACAAGAAAGTGAGTGGGAGCTCGGTGACGTTTCTGGTACTGTATGTGGATGACATATTGATTATCGGAAATGACATCAACATGCTTAACGATGTGAAGAGTTATTTGAACAAGTGTTTTTCAATGAAAGACCTAGGTGAAGCTGCTTTATTGGGCATCAAAATCTATAGAGATAGACAAAGACGCCTGATAGCTTTAAGCCAGAGTACATACCTAGACAAAGTTCTGAAAAGGTTCAGAATGGATAAGGCAAAGAAAGGTTCAGTGCCTATGTTGTCAGGTAAGATATTGAGCAAGGCTCAATGTCCCGCTACGGTAAATGATAGGGAAGCTGTGAGCAAAGTGCCTTATGCCTCGGCCATAGGTTCCATCATGTATGCCATGCTGTGTACTAGACCGGATGTGTCCAATGCTCTTAGTTTGACGAGGAGATATCAAAGTGATCCAGGAGTGGAACACTGGACAGCCGTGAAGAACATCCTAAAGTACCTAAATAGAACTAAAGAAATGTTCTTAGTCTATGGGGGTGATGAACAGCTTGTCGTAAAAGGTTATGTCGATGCTAGTTTCGACACCGACAAGGATGATTCCAAATCTCAGACAGGATACGTTTATATTTTGAATGGAGGAGCTGTGAGCTGGAGAAGCTGCAAGCAAAGCGTGATCGCGGGATCTACAGTGGAAGCGGAATACATGGCTGCTGCAGAAGCGTCAAGTGAAGGAATTTGGATCAGAAACTTCATCACTGAGCTTGGCGTGGTTCCAAGTGCATTGGACCCACTGGAGATATTGTGTGACAACACTGGCGCCATAGCACTCGCTAAGGAACCAAGATATCATCCAAAGACCAAGCATATCAACCGCAAGTTTCATATAATCCAAGATTATATAGCAGATGGAGATCTGAAGATTAGCAAAGTACACACGGATCTGAATGTCGCAGATCCATTGACTAAACCTCTTCCACGTGTAAAATATGATCAACACCTCAGTGCCATGGGTGTGAGATTGTTGCCAGATGTAAACTAGATTATTGACTCTAGTGCAAGTGGGAGACTGTTGGAATTATGCCCTAGAGGCAATAATAAAGATGTTATTATTATAATTCTTGTTCATGATAAAGTTTATATTCCATGCTAGAATTGTATTAAGCGGAAACATTAATACTTGTGTGGTTTGTGAACAACACCGTGTCCCTGGTACGCCTCTAAGGACTAGCTCATTGATCAATGATGGTTAAGGTTTCCTAACCATAGACATGAGTTGTCAATTGATAATGAGATCATATCATTGGGAGAATGATATGATGGACAGACCCAAACTAAGCGAAGCAATTAGATCGTATCATCGTGTTCATCTTTGCGAAGCTTTTCCTATGTCAAATATTGTATTCCTTAGACCATGAGATAATACAACTCCCTGGTATCGGAAGAAAGCTTTGAGGTCATCAAACGTCATCCTATGAGAGGGTGATCATAAAGGTGTCTCTCAGGTGATCGGAAAGTATCTGTTGGGTTGTATGTATCGAGATGGAATTTGTCCCTCCCAAGTCGGAGAGATATACTTCGGGCCCACTCGGTAATCGATATCAACACCGCTTGCAAGCATGTGGTTAAGGAGTTAATCACAAAGTGATATCGGATTACAGAACGAGTAAAGTACTTGCTGTGAACGAGATTGAACTAGGTATGACGGTACCGACGATCGAATCTCGGGCAAGTAAAATATCGCGAGACGAAGGGAATATATATATGGGATTGATTGAATCCTGACATCGTGGTTCATCCGATATGATCATCGATGAATGTGTGGGAGTCAATATGGGTGCCCAGACCCCGCTGTTGATTATTGATAGAAGATCATGTCTGCATATTCTCGAACCCGCAGGGTCACACACTTAACGTGTCTCGACGCTAGGATAGATTGGATAATTGGTTTATGAATTTTTGTTCGGAGTCTCGGATGGGATCCGGGACATCACGAGAGGTTCCGGAGTGGTCCGGAGAATAAGATTCATATAAGGCAGTGCAGTTTTTGGAGTTCGGAATTGTTCCGGGTTAATCGGTATTGTACTAGAAGCTTCTAGAACCTTCCGGAAGGGGACCAACGTGGCCCCACCTTCCGGGAGGGGGCATGGGCCTATGAGGGAGTGTCCTGGCCGCATTGGGCCAGGGGCACAAGGCCCCATAGGGCCCAGCCGATCCTAGAGAGTTTAAATCGTTTAAACTAGAGATAGGGTTTCTAGAAGAGGGGAGAGTCCATGCCCCCCACTCCTTATCCTTTGGGCTTGGGAGAGGGGCTAGGGCTGCGCCCCCCCTCTATATAAAGAGGGGTGGGGGCGCACCAACCCCCCACACCTCTCCTCCAAACCCTAGCCGCCTTGCTAGCTTTCCTCTCTCCCTCCCGACTGTTTGTAGGCGAAGCCCTGCTGCAGAAATTCTCCACCATATACACCACGCCGTCGTGTTGTAGATCCAATCTATCTCTCCACCATACTTGCTGGTCCGAGGAAGGAGGAGACGTCGAGGTGCTGCACGTGTGCATCTCACGGAGGCACCGCCACTTGTGGTGCTAGATCGGATTGGATCGCGAGGAGGAGAAGCGAGTACGACTACATCACCCACGTTCCGACGAACGTTCCGCTGTGCGAATCTTCAAGGGTATGAAGATCTAATCCAATCTCTCTCGTTGTTTGCATCTCCTAGATTAGATCTTGGCTTTCCCTCTGTTCGCTCCGTAGAAAATTTTGATTTACTATGCCACGAAACCCTTCAAACCCACCATGCAAACCCTAGCCCGAGCCTCCCATCTACCCTACCCTAGCTCCTAACCCGAGCCTCACCCCTCCTCCATTGGTCCCTCTCTGCCCTCTCTAAGCTACAGGACAAGAAGGAGGCAAGAGAGAAAGACCTAGCCCGAGCTCACCCTCCTCCCCTTTTGCAAAAGTGCACCACCCCCCCATGTGCCTCTCTCCTCTCTCCCTTATCTCCCCAACCACCCCAGCTCACCTTACCATCTCAGATCCGTCCAGGAGGCGCCCAGGTTCCTCTCTCCCTCCCTTTCTTCCTCTCCTTGCAGCCTCCCTTGACCATGGCCACCTTCATGTCTCCTCAAACCCTAGCCCATCTACCTCCTGGCCTCGTCGATCTGAAGCTCACCGAAATGATCCAGAAGCACCAGGGCGTCCTCTGCTTCCTCTTCATCGCCTAGCCCCGCTGGAAGCCACCGGGAACCGCCGGAGGAGCCCCGCCGCCGCCGTGCCCGTGAGCAGCAGGAGTGCTCCGGACCCCTTCTTCCCCGACGATCGACGCTACCCCGAGCCCGCTAGCTGCACCAGATGGTCGCTGGTGAGCCCCTCTTCCCCCTAGACATCGTCTCCCTCCCCCTCTTGCCTTGCATCGCCGCCGCCTTCCGTCGAGCGCTCTGCGCGTGCCGCTCGTCGCGCTCTGGCGGCAGCAGCTGCAGCAGCTTCCCGTCCGCCTGTTCCTCGACCTACCCCGCGCGCTGTAGCCCTCCTCTGCGTTAGATCGCTGAACGAGACTTGTAGCCCGATGTCCCCTCTTCAACTTTCGTTTTAGCCGCATCGCGTTTCTCCCAGCGGATTCGTCGCCACCGTCGACGAAGAGCAGCCGAATCCGCCGCCGTCAGGGACGGTTTCGTCAGCAGCGCAGTAGCAGCCGATGACGCTTTTGTGTTTAGGCCCCTGTAGTTTCTTCCGCCTCAACCCGCGGTCCCCGCGGCCCCACCTGCCAGCCTCGTTACCTATTTGCAAGTAAACCCCCGGAAAACCCAGTCCATCACGAACCGATCCCCCCCGCGCCCCGGCTTGCCCACGTGTCCAACACGCGTTGGCCGCGCGCGCGTGTGGCCCCGAGGTCGCTCTGGCCCGCCTGTCAGTCTCAGAAGCTAGACGAGCTCGCGGTGGCAAAAGTTTTTCTGTGCGCCTGTGTCGTCCAGTCAGCATGGCCCCATCTGTCTTTGTCTCTGGCTAGCTCTGGGCTAAGTAACAAAACTTTTCTGTCTATCTGTTTTAATTCAAATCTTTTCCAAATTAATTTAAATTCAAAATTCAAATCTGTTTTGAATATCTTTTAAAATATAAATCCAAATAATACATATAATATATGTTTTCAAATCAGAAAAATATGAGGAATTCAAATATGCCATCCAAAATATATTTTGGACACTTTAAATTTCAAGTTGAATTAAATTACAATAAAATGCCATTCACCTTAATTAATTAATAACTTTTGATTTATAACTATATGTCTAAAATGATTAGCTCGACGAGACCTTTCTGTTTATGCTATCCATGACTTAAATTGCAGCATTCATCATATAAATATATAGTATACAGCAACTAATATGACAATAAATTGTGGCCAAAACTCAATAAAATGTTTATTTCTTGCCTTCTACACCTCAACCATGCCATGCTACATTATTGCCATGCAACTTGTGCATCATTCATCATGGCATGATTGTTTGATTGACGCATTTATTCCTATGCTTGTGCACTTTATTTATGTGGCCCTTGTTTGTTTGGTTCTTCTTCGAATAGACACTGAGCAGGGGATATATCAAGAGAACCAGGAGCACTACCCAGATCCGTCTCTCGCTTCAACTGAGTTGCCATGCAAGCACTACCACATGCTTGCATACATACAGTACCTATTGCCTCTATCTTATTCTTGCATCATTGAGTCGCGATTGCATGAAACTGAATCCCAAGTATTGCATAGCCTTTACTTTTAAACCTCACCAAGCTTGTTCCTCCATCCCATGAGCCATTACTACAGGAGTTGTTTGAGCCATGCGAGTCGTAGAACAGCATGTATAGGGTATGTGAGAGTCTGATGGATAACGAGGTACCTAAACAACTTAACCTGAGTAGTAATGGGATAACTAATGAAAGTGGCACCGGTGAGCAATATCTGCTATTTGGTTTTTCCTGCTCACTTGTGTCCCGTAGGACCCCGAGTACTTGAAACCTGTTCCTTGAATATTCGCGCTATCCACATCCGGGAGGCTTATGGGACCCCCCCTGAGCCAGAGCTTGATTCATTCTTATTTCTTGGGGCCACAAACTAGTTTGCGGTTTTATTTACTATCCTGTACTTATGCCATGCTTTACTGCTTTATTACGATTGTGCGAGGAGCACCTGTACTGTTTAGGTAAGCGGAGTGTTTTCGCGGTATCGACAATCCCATTTTTGGGTTCCCAGTCGTTTACAGCCATTGACGCAAACCTTGAGTCTGTCTCGGAGTCAGCTAGCTTCGTTGCGGGTGTACTCAATGGGGTGGCCCCCTGAAATATTTCTGAATCCTGTGATTGCTTTGTCGTGAAGGCCTCGTTGGGTTTTGATTTGGTTTTTCCGAGGTTGATCGAGTGTGTGTTGCTATTTGTTAACCCCTGCAGGGTAAAACTTTCTGAAAGCCGTGTCCGCGGTTATGGACGACTTGGAGCACAGTTTCTCGATCATAGACAAGCATAACTAAAGTACCGCTTTTAATTTAACTAAGTAACTGACTAGTAATTAGAGCAACACTCATGGAATGGTTAATAAAATTGCCAACAGATGGGGGGTTGTTCGTCCGCTTCCTCGTTGGTAAGCGAGGAGGAGGATGGATCTGTGGATATTACTATTATAACTGTTGTCATTAATTCACGGACATCCGTCTATCTTTGGTTAGGCGGATGGTTAGCGAGTATTTATAGAATTGTTAGGGTTTATCTTTTGCTGCAATTGCGTCACGCCAGGTTGTGTCCCCTTTAGAGGCATAAAGACTTGCTGAGTACCCCTAGGGTCTCACATGATAAATTATTGGTTCAGATGAACAGGTACACTCGCAGGATGGATACTGGGTGGAGGAGGCTGATGATGTGGGCAACGATCGTTCGGTGTAGAGATTCCGGGAACGGGGATCCGTGAGATCTGTGGGCGGGATGTGCTTATTTCTGGGCATCTTATGCCGATTTGCTTCTTATCCGTACTCGGGTCTTGTTTGCCGCTTCCGCCTGATACTCTGATGTGTGATGTATGAGGAGATATCCTAAACCATTATATCTATCTAGGTCATTTGAATCTTGCCGTATGGCGTTGTTATATTTCCTTTCTTTCTAGATGGAATGGCTCTGATGTACTATTGTATGGTGGCTTGCATACATACTCATTTGTTTATGTAGTTGATCCCTTCGTCTGCCGATTACGCCGCCCGTTCTTGTCCCGATGAATTGGAAATGGTTGGGACGGCCGAAAGGTCTACCTGTGAGTGGCATTTGGGCCCCACCGTACTATTTCAACCATTTTCGTTCATCCAGGCTTGAATCTAGGAGCGTAATTCACCGAGGTAGTTACAATTGGTATCAGAGCCATCCCGCCCTTCAGGGTCTCAGCCAAATGGTCGTTGTCTGTCTAGCAAATATTTTTGGTAGTTATGTATACTAGGGAAAAACAAAACGCGAGAGTAGGACTGCTTCCACTTTTCTTCTTAACCAACCACCACCCTTTTCTGGTAAGGAAGTGTAACGTTTTCAATCCTCTTCTCAAAATTCAAACTAGGATTCACGTGTTCTGGGTTTCCGTAGTACCATAGGTTGTGTGTGTGAGTGTGTGTGTGTGTGTAATTCCTTGTCTATCTGTTGCCTCCAACATGTTATCTTTATCTGCTTTTGGGTTATCAACTGTCGGTACATTCCATACTGACAGGCTTTTGAAAACCGGCGCGATCTATCTGACTCCTTGCTAACCGGTGCCATCTTTTTAAGGGTGTCCTTCCTTCTAGCAACTCCACATTCTGTGTAAGAATCAGTTGCTAATCTCTACCTGATAAATGGTTTTGCGCATCTATTGGTATTTTAATGCCGAAAAATGCGGAAAATTTTTGTTTGATACATCTGTGTTTCCACACTCCTTTTCAGTCGTTTGTGAAACATTATCTATCTCCCTTTTATCAGCATGTCCATGCTAACTCATTCTTTTGTCACCGGCGCTTAATCCTGGAGTTTGTTTCACCTCCTTTTCTCTTGGGCTAATTACATAACATGTGTCGATCCGATGCGGGTGATTGTAAATTGGTTCTCAGCAAGCATCTTTGGCAATCCGGAGTTTCTCAAGGCACTACGATGGTCTATCATCTGTTTATCATGCTTCACATCTTTTTGGGAACTCCACATCTGCAAAATTCTCGTTGATACGAGGGAATTACATCTTTTCGTCTCTGATAGCTTTGCTTAAGGTATGAGCTATCATCGGTCCTTATCCAAGATATATTTATCTTGTAACCGGTGATCCAATCGACAATGTGAACCAGGTGACATCTCTTTTTCTTCCGAAGGATCAGATAATCTATTCTTCCAGTGCATCTTCTTCAACACGAACCCGTGCTCTTAATGTTGATCTTTCTAAGAGCTTTGAGCTTAGAAAGTGTTTCAAGCATTTGTTCGTTTCTCCCGCCTCGTGAACTTGATATTCTGGGAATACTTGTTAATCCATGGTGGTATATGTTGTTAATATGCTTGCCTACTCGATATCAATGGAAGTACATGGAAGATCATCTGTATCTCTTTCTCTCAAGCTTCGTGAGCACTGCCTGTGTGCAAAGTCTCAAAGTGAGAATTCTGACTTCTTGAAGTCACCTGTCTCGACCACGTCCTTCTGCTAAATACATTGCTTCAATTCTGGAATTAGCAAGTCCATTGTTAATTCCATCCTCCATCTTCAACCAATCCGGAGTTGTTCCTTGTTGGCAAGTTATCATCGTCGTTCCGCTAAAGTTTTTCCTCAAGACCGCTAAATCTCTCTCAATCATTTCAAGAAGGACATGGAGCTCTTTCTCCTCAGTCTCGTCAATTGATCTTGTGAAACCCTCTCGCTCTATCATCCATGCTCAATCCACCGGAGGCCAGGAAGACTTTTCAGATCTTTCGTAATCCTTCTGTTCAAGTGGTGCTATCTTTTTCTTTGTCTGTGGAATCTTACAGTTGTCTCCGTGATCTTTCTTCATATCTTTCCGGTGGCTGGTTACTCATGATATGACGACAACATCATCACCATTATCTATCTTGGATCCGGTGAATCGTTTGCATCTATCCTTGTTTTCTAACGGAGTTCCATGAGTTTTTGTCAATAACTTCAGTCTGTTTCGGTAGTTGGGTTGCATGATTTTCTTATTCATGTGCGGAGTAATGCTTTGAGTGCGGGATGGAGTAGCTACCATACCACTACTCTTATCATGCGCTCTTGTACATTGGATTAGTAAATTAATGTGATTTAACTCATTCCACGGAAGTTAAAAGTGGCCTTTATCCCTTGATACTTTTACTTCCATCCTTGTTTTTCCGGAGTGCTCTCTCGAAGAAGTAATCAATAATCTCTTGTTGGTGATCTCGTCTTATCCTACACAGAGCAAAATCTTCAATTATCTGGTGGAAACAAACACAAACTCTTTTCTATCCTCGTCTTGCTACCGGTGCTCTACATCCCCAAACAAGATGGAAGCAAGCTATCTCTCTCTTTGTTTCAGCAATTCTTTTTCTGTGGTAAAGCCAGTTATGGTTGAGGCCATCAGCCACAAATCTATTGAGTTAGCCTCAAGGCTAAAGAAAGCAATAAGTATCTCTACAATAAACTCCAGATCCTCCATATTCTTTGCTTCTCAGGATTCCACCATGATCTGGCTTCACATCCGTCTCTGAAAGTTATATCCGCGCACCTCAATTGCGTGATCCTTGGTTCTTACCGGCGCAACAAGAATCTAATCCGGCAATATCTAACTAAATCTTTCTGTTGATATCAACGGACTTTATTGTTTGAAGGCAATATTGTTTCCGGACTTCATATCTCAATCCGAGAGAAGGTAGGATGCTATTGTCATAGTGGTTCTAACCTCTCCATTCTAGCTCTTTTCTTCCGGCGATATAAAGATTCATCCTCTCCCGTATTAGCAAATCTTTAATCGTAATGGTGTGTCTTTCTCTATCCATGATACATCTTCTTGTCCTTTCTTTCTCAAGTGGTTCTATTCTTTTATCATGTTCTTGAGAAAAACCGAAGCTATGTCAATCCTATCCTTCTTGTCTCACGAAAATCCTTCAACTCATCCGACCATTGTTTCTCAAGCAAAACGCAAGACTCGCAACAAGTCTAGCAAGTTTTGCAAGGTGTAGTGGTCGCACCATTCCGTTGTTCATCAACTTGGGAACGTGAAGATGAGCTCCGTGCCAAGTATCCTACCCTCTTTGTGTCTTCTTCTTCTTCCTAGAATCTCGGGGCGAGATTCCTGTTTAGTGGGGGAGAGTTGTAGCATCCCAATTGTCTAACAATTGTAATGCTACTTGGTCTAGTAATATAATGGCTACTTCCTATATATAATTGTTGCATCATAATTATATCATGCTCATGTCATCATGCCACCTTGCATTTGAGCATCATATAAAACCCTTTTTGTTTTGGTTCTTCTCTCATATGCATTGTTAATTTTATTTGCCTCTTGATATTGTATTTGGTTCTTGATATATTGTTTAATGCCCAAGTTGAGTCGGGGGCATATCTTTTATTGACTCCACCACCCTTTCTTTCACCACCTTACAATTCCACCATCCCATTATCCATGAGCTTGTAATTATTTTTCTTTTGGTGTTTAATCAAGCTCATGAGAGATAGGGTGGGTCCAATCCTACAAGTTCTTTTGCTTGACCCTTACTCCAACTTTGGAGGATGCAAATAAATAAATGCCATGGGATATTATTTTGTTTTCACAAGATAAAACCTAGCATTTAATGCATTTGCATGGGCCATGCAACCATCACCAACTTTGGTCATCTTTTGGTTCTATTTGAATCTTGGAGTGGATCATCTCCCTCTATATCTTTTTCCCTCACCTTCCTCTCTTCTCACCTCCTCATGCATGCTCCATGGCTTGCCTACATGCATTATGGATGCATTGCATGGCACATGCAATATGGGCACCATCTACCCTTTACCTCTATTTTTGTTATGGTGTTGTTTGGTTTTTAACTAAAGGGGTGTGATCAATTGCTTGGGACAACAAAATATTCAAACCTAGCTAACCCTAATTCCAATCCACATCACACCAACCCTCACCACCCCCTCTCTCATAACCTTCTCCCTAAACCCTACCCCCTCTAATCACCATACCCTCTCCTATCTAAACCCTAATCCTCCCCCTCTCTCTCTCTCGGCCTCTCTCTCTCTCTCACCTAGCTTGGCCCCACCATGCCACCTAGCTACCCCAACCCACCATGCAAACCCTAGCCCGAGCCTCCCATCTACCCTACCCTAGCTCCTAACCCGAGCCTCACCCCTCCTCCCTTGGTCCCTCTCTGCCCTCTCTAAGCTACAGGACAAGAAGGAGGTAAGAGAGAAAGACCTAGCCCGAGCTCACCCTCCTCCCCTTTTGCAAAAGTGCACCACCCCCCATGTGCCTCTCTCCTCTCTCCCTTATCTCCCCAACCACCCCAGCTCACCTTACCATCTCAGATCCGTCCAGGAGGCGCCCAGGTTCCTCTCTCCCTCCCTTTCTTCCTCTCCTTGCAGCCTCCCTTGACCATGGCCACCTTCATGTCTCCTCAAACCCTAGCCCATCTACCTCCTGGCCTCGTCGATCTGAAGCTCACCAAAACGATCCAGAAGCACCAGGGCGTCCTCTGCTTCCTCTTCATCGCCTAGCCCCGCTGGAAGCCACCGGGAACCGCCGGAGGAGCCCCGCCGCCGCCGTGCCCGTGAGCAGCAGGAGTGCTCCGCCCCCCTGCTTCCCCGACGATCGACGCTACCCCGAGCCCGCTAGCTGCACCAGATGGTCGCTGGTGAGCCCCTCTTCCCCCTAGACATCGTCTCCCTCCCCCTCTCGCCTTGCATCGCCGCCGCCTTCCGTCGAGCTCTCTGCGCGCGCCGCGCGTCGCGCTCTGGCGGCAGCAGCTGCAGCAGCTTCCCATCCGCCTGTTCCTCGACCTACCCCGCGCGCTGTAGCCCTCCTCTGCGTTAGATCGCTGAACGAGACTTGTAGCCCGATGTCCCCTCTTCAACTTTCGTTTTAGCCGCATCGCGTTTCTCCCAGCGGATTCGTCGCCACCGTCGACGAAGAGCAGCCGGATCCGCCGCCGTCAGGGATGGTTTCGTCAGCAGCGCAGCAGCAGCCGATGACGCTTTTGTGTTTAGACCCCTGTAGTTTCTCCCGCCTCAACCCGCGGTCCCCGCGGCCCCACCTGCCAGCCTCGTTACCTCTTTGCAAGTAAACCCCCGGAAAACCCAGTCCATCACGAACCGATCCCCCCCGCGCCCCGGCTTGCCCACGTGTCCAGCACGCGTTGGCCGCGCGCGCGTGTGGCCCCGAGGTCGCTCTGGCCCGCCTGTCAGTCTCAGAAGCTAGACGAGCTCGCGGTGGCAAAAGTTTTTCTGTGCGCCTGTGTCGTCCAGTCAGCATGGCCCCATCTGTCTTTGTCTCTGGCTAGCTCTGGGCTAAGTAACAAAACTTTTCTGTCTATCTGTTTTAATTCAAATCTTTTCCAAATTAATTTAAATTCAAAATTCAAATCTGTTTTGAATATCTTTTAAAATATAAATCCAAATAATACATATAATATATGTTTTCAAATCAGAAAAATATGAGGAATTCAAATATGCCATACAAAATATATTTTGGACACTTTAAATTTCAAGTTGAATTAAATTACAATAAAATGCCATTCACCTTAATTAATTAATAACTTTTGATTTATAACTCCGAATTAAACAAATGATATGTCTAAAATGATTAGCTCGACGAGACCTTTCTGTTTATGCTATCCATGACTTAATTTGCAGCATGCATCATATAAATATATAGTATACAGCAACTAATATGACAATAAATTGTGGCCAAAACTCAATAAAATGTTTATTTCTTGCCTTCTACACCTCAACCATGCCATGCTACATTATTGCCATGCAACTTGTGCATCATTCATCATGGCATGATTGTTTGCTTGACGCATTTATTCCTATGCTTGTGCACTTTATTTATGTGGCCCTTGTTTGTTTGGTTCTTCTTCGAATAGACACTGAGCAGGGGATATATCAAGAGAACCAGGAGCACTACCCAGATCCGTCTCTCGCTTCAACTGAGTTGCCATGCAAGCACTACCACATGCTTGCATACATACAGTACCTATTGCCTCTATCTTATTCTTGCATCATTGAGTCGCGATTGCATTAAACTGAATCCCAAGTATTGCATAGCCTTTACTTTTAAACCTCACCAAGCTTGTTCCTCCATCCCATGAGCCATTACTACAGGAGTTGTTTGAGCCATGCGAGTCGTAGAACAGCATGTATAGGGTATGTGAGAGTCTGATGGATAACGAGGTACCTAAACAACTTAACCTGAGTAGTAATGGGATAACTAATGAAAGTGGCACCGGTGAGCAATATCTGCTATTTGGTTTTTCCTGCTCACTTGTGTCCCGTAGGACCCCGAGTACTTGAAACCTGTTCCTTGAATATTCGCGCTATCCACATCCGGGAGGCTTATGGGACCCCCCTGAGCTAGAGCTTGATTCATTCTTATTTCTTGGGGCCACAAACTAGTTTGAGGTTTTATTTACTATCCTGTACTTATGCCATGCTTTACTGCTTTATTACGATTGTGCGAGGAGCACCTGTACTGTTTAGGTAAGCGGAGTGTTTTCGCGGTATCGACAATCCTAGTTTTGGGTTCCCAGTCGTTTACAGCCATTGACGCAAACCTTGAGTCCGTCTCGGAGTCAGCTAGCTTCGTTGCGGGTGTACTCAATGGGGTGGCCCCCTGAAATATTTCTGAATCCTGTGATTGCTTTGTCGTGAAGGCCTCGTTGGGTTTTGATTTGGTTTTTCCGAGGTTGATCGAGTGTGTGTTGCTATTTGTGCACCCCTGCAGGGTAAAACTTTCTGAAAGCCGTGTCCGCGGTTATGTACGACTTGGAGCACAGTTTCTCGATCATAGACAAGCATAACTAAAGTACCGCTTTTAATTTGACTAAGTAACTGACTAGTAATTAGAGCAACACTCATGGAATGGTTAATAAAATTGCCAACGGATGGGGGGTTGTTCGTCCGCTTCCTCGTTGGTAAGCGAGGAGGAGGATGGATCTGTGGATATTACTGTTATAACTGTTGTCATTAATTCACGGACATCCGTCTATCTTTGGTTAGGCGGATGGTTAGCGAGTATTTATAGAATTGTTAGGGTTTATCTTTTGCTGCAATTGCGTCACGCCAGGTTGTGTCCCCTTTAGAGGCATAAAGACTTGCTGAGTACCCCTAGGGTCTCACATGATAAATTATTGGTTCAGATGAACAGGTACACTCGCAGGATGGATACTGGGTGGAGGAGGCTGATGATGTGGGCAACGATCGTTCGGTGTAGAGATTCCGGGAACGGGGATCCGTGAGATCTGTGGGCGGGATGTGCTTATTTCTGGGCATCTTATGCCGATTTGCTTCTTATCCGTACTCGGGTCTTGTTTGCCGCTTCCGCCTGATACTCTGATGTGTGATGTATGAGGAGATATCCTAAACCATTATATCTATCTAGGTCATTTGAATCTTGCCGTATGGCGTTGTTATATTTCCTTTCTTTCTAGATGGAATGGCTCTGATGTACTATTGTATGGTGGCTTGCATACATACTCATTTGTGTATGTAGTTGATCCCTTCGCCTGCCGATTACGCCGCCCGTTCTTGTCCCGATGAATTGGAAATGGTTGGGACGGCCGAAAGGTCTACCTGTGAGTGGCATTTGGGCCCCACCGTACTATTTCAACCATTTCCGTTCATCCAGGCTTGAATCTAGGAGCGTAATTCACCGAGGTAGTTACAGACTCCCAGATATGCTTAGGGCGAATATGGATCCCTAGGGCAAGTTCCCCCTCTAGATGCCTTCCGGAGGTTAGGTTTCGGTGATTTCTGGGTGTTCTGTATGTCGTCTTGCTGATCCAGTTGCACGGGGTGAAACTATTTGAGGAGGCAGAGGCGGAGCCAACTATATGGCCGCAACTATACGGCAGTGGCCCGTATAGTTGGTCGTTAAACCTTCTGCCTCCTTTGCTCGCTTCGGGTTTTCTTCTGGTATTGTTAATATTTTCCAAATAAGCAATTTACGTAGTTTTTGGCTCCTTTTCACTCCAATATAACTGGTCTAAGAATTGTGTCCATCGGATCCATCATCTGATCTGATCCTGGTGAAAATAAACATAAAAAGTGCGTGCAAATGCCATAAAATACTAAGATCCTACTACTACAATGCAAAATAATAATCTAAAACATGATGCAAATATGCACTCATCACCTTCTCCAAGCTTAGACTATTGCTCGTCCGGAGAAGTTTAGATTAATGGATGTGATCCTCATATTCATGAAGCCGAGTCGATAAAATCAATGAGGCAGTTGCAGCATGTGTTTATCATAAAGGATACATATAAATAAGTTCATGAATAGTACCTTACTCGAACCATCCGAATAATATTAGCAGGATTCCACACCTTAGCAATTAACAGTTCATAAAATATTATTCTCAACATGATGTAAAAGTATTCGGTTCAACCGAATGAGTTAATGAGGTAGTCCCAAGTGTTTTTAGGATTAACATATTCACTTGGTATTCAAAATCTCAAATGTCTCTTTGGCTTAATACAATATAGTGATATATGCCTATTTGCTCTTTGCACATTTGCTCTTTTTCTTCATCTTTCTCTTTTTCTATATACATTTGTGCTCACACTTTTGTTAAAGTGATGTGCAAAGGAGCTAGCCATATATTCCACTTCATGTAGGAGTTTTAAAGTTTAACGATCTCAATTATTAAATTCCAAATACATATGAAGCATCTTTATAAATTGAGTATTCTACCTCAAACTTGTTGTCACTCTATTCGATAGCACTTATAATTCTCCTCTGTTCAAGGTTTTTTTTCATGTTAATTAATTAGATAATTTCTCCTTTTTGTAAATCAAACCATTGACCTACAACATATTGATCAAATTATCTTTATTTGTTCCGTTAATACCAATGGTGTGGAAGACTACTATTGCTATCATCAAGTGCAAGTAAAATCATACTCAAGTCATTCATATATCCAATAGGACAAACTCAAACTCAATAATGCTCCATATATTATAATAAACTCAGAATTTCATAAGAGGGATCAAATATTCCTGAAGGGAATTCTAATGATGCAAACTTTATTTATGAGCTCGAACTAATACAAAACTAGAAAACAAATAAAAACTTGTAAGATAGATTACAAGGTCTTAAAGATCTCCCCAAGCTTGGAATCAAGCCAGGCAGGATCAAATAATCCCTCGCGATTATTTGATACCGTGTTTTATTGTAGGTCACTATGGTGCCATGGCATGTAAAACCGCGGTGCGTAGCTTCTTATTGGTATCCTCTAGAGTAGTGATGCGGCTATATCACCTACGCAAATCATATTGCAGAGTATCCACCCTATCTGCGAGCTTAGTCATCATCGGGAGAAGATCATCCTTCTCCTCTATCTCCTTGAGGCAATGACGACCTTCAACGCGATGGAGTAGCTCCTGCTTCTGATATACTTCCAGTGCCCGCATGCGATCTTTTGTCCTGGAGACAACTTCTTCTTTCTCATCCATTATTGATGGATTGGGGAAGTAGAAGCTGCTCCTCCGCTCCTCTTGAGGTTTCACCCTCATACGAGCGCAAGTGGTAGGCATCGAGCGGGGCAATGACGGTCCCTTGCTAGCACCCGCACCAATGTTAGGTATTTCCTTACGCTTGTGCGGCCTAGAATCTGTAGTGATGAACTTGACCGTCTCCACATGCTCTTTTACGTACGTTTTGCGGCCTTCTCTCTATTCTAGAGTTCTTTTCATTGCCGCCCAGTCGACTTCTGGGGGATCATAGACATCACGGCAGATGTAAACGTCACCCCAGACTTCATCGGGGTCGCTGCTGTAGAGGCTTGGCTCGACGTACTCTTTGTACCCCAGGATAAACCTCTCCACCTCCTCATCGCCGTACTCCATCAACGGGCTGCTAGAAAGGTCCCTAGGAGCAATGAGCCCCATAGGTTTTCCACGGCCTGAGACGGGATAACGCATAGCTGGATTTGTTCCTGGTGATTTATGATTAGAGATAGGAACAAGGGAAGTATATAAGAGGGGTAAGAGGTCGGTAAAACTCGCGAGAAACACCAAATTCTCGTCCAAGAAAAGAATCCAAACCGACAAGGAAAAGAAATCGCGGATTTGGAGGAGTCCTGCGCCGTAACGACCAACTATACGGTCGCAACCCGTATAGTTCCGGCCGTATAGTTGGTTCCGGGCAGATAATTCCGAACATCTCGAGCCCAGGTCGGTTAGAAGACCGACTAGGAACCGACAAAAGCGTTTTTTATCAATAATAATATAAGAACAAAAACGGGTCGAGGGTATTGAAGCTTTGACGACCAACTATACGGCGGGAGAATCTTCTCCGGCCGTATAAATATAGTACCCCGAAAATTATTTCGCAAGGGGATACAGATCATTTAACGACCAACTATAGGGCGGGAGAATTTTCTCCGGCCGTATAGTTGCGTCCGTATAGATGCTGCATCCCAAAAATTATTTCGCAAGGGGGATACAGAACGTTTAACGACCAACTATACGGCGGGTGGATTTTCTTCGGCAGTATAGTTGCGCACGTATATTTACAGCAACCCCTCAAAAACTTCAGAAAACAAGATGAAAACAAAGGCAAAAAATTTAGAAGTAGAAACTGTGAAAACAAAACACTTATTAGAGCTAGAAAACTTACCTTCCACTTACAATTTTATTTAGTCGGGAGTGGCAAGCTCCTCCAACAATAAGGACTTCTTCTTCTTGGGAGGATTTTACCTTAGCTTATATAATAATCCTCGAAAACGAAAATCACCAGAACTAAAGCTCCTCTCAATAAGATCGGTATCTTGATGGGAACATAGGGATTCTACATCCAATATCTTTGCTTCTTGTCTCTGCATAATCTGCAACTCAAATTCTTGAAGTAAAAGGATCCAACGGATCAGTCTTGGCTTATGAATCTTCCTCTCGAGGAGTTCTTTTAAACCATCACGATCCTTATGAACTCTTACTTTGCATCGACAATATAAGAACAAAACTTATCACAAGATAAAAATACAGCAAAGAGTTCTCTTTCTTCCTTAGGATAATTCTTTTGAGCACTATTGAGAGTTCTACTAGCATGATGTATAATATTAAATCCGTGACCTATGTGTTGTCCCAGAGTTACTCCTATAGCATCGTCACTAGATTCACATATTAAATAAAAAGTCATATCCCATATAGGTGGTTTAATGATGGGAGAAAGAGATAAAGCATATTTAAGTTTATCAAAGGCAGTAAGGCACTTATCATCAAAATTGAATCTTACTCCTTTTTGCAACTGATTAGTCAAGGTTTAGAAATTCCAGAAAAATTCCTAATGAACCTTCTATAAAATCCTACATGACTAAGAAATCTTCTTATACCTTTTATGTCCCTTGGTTATGGCATTCTCTCTATTGCTTCAACTTTAGCTCTATCTACTTCAATACCCTTACCTGATACTTTATGTCCATGGACTATGCCTTCTTTGACCATAAAATGGCACTTCTCGCAGTTTAAGACAAGATTGGTTTCTTCGCAACACTGCAAAATTCTATTGAGATTATCCAAGCAACTAGTAAACGAAGTTCCATAGCCAGAAAAATCATCCATAAATACTTCTATTATAAGTTCTATAAAACCTGCGAAAATAGCAGTCACGCATCTTTGAAAAGTAGCTGGAGCATTATATAACCCAAAAGGCATGCATCGATAAGCATGTAAACCATAAGGACTAATGAAAGTTGTTTTAAGTTGGTCATCAGGATGAACAGCTATTTGGGAAAAACCATAATATCCGTCCAAGTAACAAAAACGAGTATGGTTTGCTAACCTCTCTAAAGTTTGATCTATGAACGGTAAAGGATAGTGATCTTTCCTTGTTTCCTTATTCAATTTCCTAAAATCTATGCACATCCTATGTCCAACAATAGTTCTAGTAGGTATCAATGCATTATTTTCATTAGGAACAACAGTAAAGCCGCATTTCTTAGGAACACAATGAACATGACTTACCCATTCACTTTCTTTTACATGATAGATTATATCTGCATCAAGTAGGTGTACTATTTCTTTTCTTACTACTTCCTTCATTTCAGGCTTTAGTCTTCTATTAAATTCTGAAACTGGTTTAGCACCTTCCTCCATGAATATTCGATGGGAGGATATCATGAAACTAATACCCTTCAAGTCGTCCATCGAGTACCCAAAGGACTTGCGGTGCTCCTTTAGTACCTTCATGAGTTCTTCTTCTTCTTCTTCCCCTGAAAGTTTAACACTAATAATAATAGGGAATTTATTAGTATCATCTAAGAATCTATAATTAAGATTATCTGGTAGAGTTTTTAATTCTGGGGGTGGTAATTCTTCATCCCCTCTCTTTTCTGGCTCTTCAAAAGCTTCATCAGTTGGAGGTTCTTATATGGGAAATGAATCAAATTCACTTTCTAATTCTTCTAAAGTTCTGTCCTCCATAATTATTTCTTCACAATTTGGGTCTTCATTTATTTCTTCATCTTGATTATTTAAGAAAAGAGCTGTCATCTCCTTGATAGTCTTCTCTTTCTCTTCTTCTTGTATATGTAGAGATTTGTGTTTAAATTTGGAAAAGTGGAATTCTTTTTCCGCTTTCCCAAGCTTAAGGGATACAACCTCCTTTTTGAAATCGACTGTGGCACCTATATCATTCAAAAAGTTTCTTCCAAATATGATCGGGCAAAGAGTGTCAATTGTCATATCAACAACTACAAAATCAATAGGGAAATTTTTATTGCCAATTGTGACAGTTGCATATTCAACTACTCCCATTGGAATTCTAAGATTTTTATTGGCTAACATGATTGTCATATCAATATTTTCTATTGTAGCCGGTGCTATCTCTTCTTTTATTTCTAAATAAAATCCATATGATATAACATTAAATATGCATGAAAGAATAGGCTTACCAACATCTTTTACCTTAATTTTACCTTTAACCAATATAGAATTCGCTTCATCAAGTTCGACTATGTTACAATGTGCATACATAGCCATCATTGCTTCCTTGGTTACCTCTTCATCTTTCGTTTCATCTAGATGTTCTTCAATTATTGGCACAATTTCCTCTTCTTTATCCTCCTGTACTTCCTTGACCCGTTCATATTCCAAAATATGCTTATGTGCAGTGTTAGGGAAAGGTATATCATACATTGGTTCTAGGGAGGCCAATGTTGTTTTAACTTCTCTTTTCTTCTCAGGTTCGGGTGGTGGATCATACTTGGCCAAACCCTCTTTTGGAGCTTTGATGTGTTCTGTAAAAGCTTTAACAACTTGCAACACAAGATCTGAATCTAAATAAATCTCTTTAGATAATTCATCAACATGGACCTTTTTATTATTGTCATGAATACATTCATGATCTATTTCTGTGCCTCCTTCACTTCCTAGACCAAAATTCCATGAAACTCTATGATCGCGAATTCTATTAAGTAAAGCCCAAGATTTAGTTATAGGTAAATCCATAAAATATCCTCTCGCGTAAGAGTCTAGTTCCATTTTATTAGGTTCGATTAAACCACCATAAAAGATATGCAATAAATACCATTCAGGCAAATCATGGTGAGGACATTGACTAAGTAAAATTTTAAATCTTATATAAGCTCCTACTATTCCTTCATTAGGACGGTTCCTCGAAGTCATTATAAGACGCCTGATTCCAAAGGATTTCGATAATGGGTAATATTTGGACAGAAATCCGCAAGATAAATTATCCCAAGTATTAGTGTCTTCTGAGGGTAGAGATCTATACCATGAGAGAGCTGTACTTGTCAAAGTTTTACTAAAATTTTTAATCCTTACCTCATCGGTGGTATACCCCGTTAGTTGGAAGGTGCCACATATATCTTTGAAACATGCTATATGCTCATATGGATCAGGATCTTATTCATCTCTAGTAAATTGCTTCTTGTGTAAAATACCAAGTATAGAGGATTTATTTCAAACCCCCTTGTCTTCTCGTTGGAGTTGTCTCTTTGATAAATATCATAGGGCTTCCCAAAGTGTTTGAGTGGGTTAGCACTAGTCATATGCTCTGTAACATCCCAAAAATCATAGTATCAAAACTTATTCATATCATCTTTGCATCATTCATCCATTTAGGGTTTTCTTAAAAATCATTTAGAGACAGAAGTTGGAGCTATGATTTCATGTGGGCAATTTATCCCAAATGACCATCACCCTTGGAAATTTGAAAGTTTAAATACTTGTTTGCTTGCCTCCATTGATGGAAAGATTAGGTGAAACTTTTAAACCAAGATTCCAAATTTAGAAATAGTTTCAAAATCCTTTTACAAATATTTGCAAACTGGAGCAAATCTCTGTTTATTTTGAAAACCAAACTTGACCAAGCCTTGCAAAGTAACCACTGGTTTAAAAAGACTGTTTTTGAATCCACAAAACCCTGCAAAAATTCCCAAGGCAGTTGAATTCAAAAGGATTTGAAATTAATATCAAATTCAAACCAGAAAATGAATTTAGAAAAATAAAAGGCTTGAACAATGGAAAAGGGCCGCGCGGCCAGAATCTGGCCCAGCAGCGGATCAAGCCCAGCAAGCCCACCCGGGGATCTCCCTTTTCTTCTCACACGCGCGAGCACACGCAAACAGACGCTGACAGCCTGACCCCACCATCACCTTACGCGTTTCGCTGACGAGCGGGTCCAGTCCACGTCGTCCTCGTCTTCCCCAGACTGCGCCTGCGACCACGTCGCTGCAGCAGTGATGGCCGGTAATGGCGCGGAGTAAATGGGCAATTATCTTCGAGCATTTCTTGTCGATTCCCCGGCTATAAGACCCTCTCTGCCCCGCGATCTTTTTCCCCCAAACACCTCGCTCACTCCGCCACCAGGCTGCCCTCAATCCTCCGCGCATCGCCGCTGACAGAGCCCTCTCCGGCGAGCAATTCAGGTGAGCCTCGCGTTCCCCTCTGCCTATCGTTCTTGCTATCTGACTTAGTGTATCTTTGCGCACCTCCTGACCTCACTAGTCCGTCTTGTACTGCCCCAGGTCGCCGGTTCCACTTGACACCGCGAGCACTGACGGCGACATCAACTCCGACGAGTTTTCCCGGTAGGTACAGACCGCCCCTCGCCTTTCCGTTCATGCACACAACTTTCCCTTGACCCTGTGAACCTAACCGTGTCGCTATCTTGCCTTGGGGTGATTCACAGCGACGTCCACGACGACCACCTGACGCACCCGACGCCGCCACGAACTCCGGCGAGCAATCGCAACCGTGCCCGAACGCCCCTTGACCAACCACGAGTACGACGAGCTTCGCCAAGATCTCCTGAGCACGGTGAGCTACTCCTCGATCTCACCTACCCCCTGTAGCGCCGCCTCCGTCGACGACTGACAGTTCCGCCGCCGGTAGCCGTCGCTCCGCCGCCAGATCTTGGTCAGTACAATAGCAGCCGTCAGATCTTTATCGTAGCGCTAGGATAGATTCACTTACTCTGAAGCGGTACGCGATCTGAGCCGCCAGATTTCATTTAAATCCTACGGCTGTGGAGCTCGATCCGGTGCGAAGCGGTACGGGCGAATAAAAACACGACGCGTGGCTAGGTTAGATCTAAAAACAGATTTAAAAACCAGAATTTTGATCCAAATTCAAATGCTCATAACTTTCAAATGCCACGTTAGATTTTTGCAAACTTTATACCGTTGGATTCAGTGAAACAAGGCCTTTCTGAATATCCAATTTATTTAGCATATAGTAACAGTTAAAATGATTTTATTTGTGGAACAAGTTTTAGGCTATTTTAGATATAGATTTAATTTGGTAAATTATATTGGGGCCAAATAAGTTTAGTTGGCAAACTTGTGACATGTTAAGTTTCTGTACTCATGAACATACTTGGTATAATTTTCAAAAATCACCACCTAGTAGATTCTTGCATGCATGCATTCATATTATTTTTGGTTGTATATATTTGTGTGTAATTGTATGCTATTATTTCTTGTGTAGATTTTGCTAGTGATTGTGATTGTGAAGAGTGCTACTCTCCCCACTACCAAGGCAAGTGATATTTACATGAATAAATTTTGTCCTATGTTTTTGAACTAGCATTAGATATTTTATAGTATTGCATGTTATTTTGTATAATGCAAAAGTTGGGGAAATCCTATGTAGTCTAGTAGATTTGCTAAGGAATTATTCCTAAGATAAGTTGCCATACTTTGCTTAGCCTAGCTTATAGCAAAACAAGGGTTGGTGAAAAACTACACTTACTATAAAGAAAATATTTCTAAGTCAAGAGACTTATACTTTTCTAA
This sequence comes from Avena sativa, assembly GCA_916181665.1. Classification (NCBI taxonomy): domain Eukaryota; kingdom Viridiplantae; phylum Streptophyta; class Magnoliopsida; order Poales; family Poaceae; genus Avena; species Avena sativa. Next base: position 258,131,238 of record OV702284.1, on the reverse strand, counting down.
TAAAACCACTAAGTCAAATGAACCTCCTGGGTGGAATGGAAGTATGGGTTATGTTGAGTGGTTACACAAGGCCATGGACTTGGGTTGTGTATCTCACTTGTGGTAAGCCACCCAGGCACAAAGGGATTTGGAGGCCAAGTGTTGAGAAAGCTTACAGTGCAACCACTTGGCAATATGGGCTCTGCCATGATCATATAGGTTGCTAGAACTTAGTCACTTGGACAGTTGGTGGTAGATGGGATGATAGGATGGAACGCGTCCATTTGACTAAGGAAAGGCTTCTGAAAGGTCCTGTCTTGGGAAACCAAGTCTGGTGGGGAAAGTGCACAACCTCTGCAGATGGAAAACCTAAGTACTTAGCCTTGTCCAAGGAAATGGACACTTTGAGCATCAAGACATGGAAGCTACAAGAATCTCAACACTCCAACTTCTAAATAAAAATTGGTGGGTGAACAAGGGTGAAGGACCTCAATGTCTATTGGTGGTTCCTTGGGAATGTTTTTGACAAAGAAAAACTTAGTGATTTCAACTAATAGGAAAAACCTATTTTCAAGCAAAGCAAGCCAAGCTACACTTAGCCAAAATGCATATAGTAGTATAGTCCACCTAAAATATACTAAGGTATCACTTGCCAATACTATTCCAAAGTATTGACCCTCTGTGGCTGTAACTTGTGATGTTGCAGGTTACTCCGATGATGAATAGGAGTCATGAGTCTACACTCAACATGCTTGCCTGTGGCACATGAAGATGAAGACTTATGTTTATTTACTTATTCCTTAAACTCTTGTATTAGGCCTATGGCCCTGAGTTGTAAAAGACTATGTTTTATCTCTGGAATGAATGTAATAAACGACCTTTGTATCTGTGTACTTCATCTTAAACTGTGGATGCTAGCATTGATCCAGGGACTAGCATTGCAATCACAGGGATCCTTTCCTTTATAAAGGAGGGGTCTAACAGATGGTATCAGAGCACTGTGTTGCCTGTAGGATTATGACCCTAGGAATGGAAAACCACTAAGGAAAAAGTTTTCAACTACTTCTGCACTTGTCTATTCTTCTCGTAAAACTTTTCTAATCTCTTTCAACCTCCTTTGTAGATGAACTCCATCAACGAAGCCGTGAAGAAGGGACCACTCATGACCATGACCTTGGAGTGTGAAACTGAGTTTCCCAATGTTCTCAAGGATCTCATGGAGGCAATGGATGCACATGGTGAAGCCGTGTACAAGGGCTTTCCAGTGATGGATGAAGGAGTGGAATATTGTGGGTGCAACTTCACTTGTACAAAAACAAGGAAGACAACCACAAAGAAAGGGGATTCTGCATGTACACCAACACCACAATGCACACCACATTATTTGAGTCAGCCAGGGATGCAGCTTGGAGGACTATCAAAGAACTAAGTGCTAGAGTCAAGTGCAGAATGCTCAACCTCCAAAAGGACTTAGAGAAAGAGAAGGATCTTACCCAAGAGTTGGAAGACACCAACCAAGAAATAAGGGGAGATGTTATAGACTTAGTGATAGAATCAAGAGAGCAAGATTGGTGGATTGCCTCTAGGAACATTGTGTTTAATAATAGATCCCGTGAGATTGGATTGTAAGAACACTCCGTTAGTTGGACCACCACTTATCACCTTATTTTCCAAAATGATACCTTAAATAAGTTGGATCTTGTTTGATGTAATGGATTTGTGTAAGCATGACTTGTGTGAAATTGTGTTCCATGGTTAAGTATGAGATGGTTGTTTTGTGTTCATTTTAATAAGTGTTGTTCTAACTTTTCAATTTTATAAATAGATGCCTATTGCCGTCAGCACTGTTGAGGAGTTCCAGGTTACTCGTTTCGGACCCCGTATCGTTGAGCTTACCACTCTGCTTGATCTCCCTCTTCCTACCATCACGGTGTATCCACTCACCAAGTTCGAGAGGAAGGACCTCTGGGGATTCAAGGTGAACCAGCCCGGACGCCAGACTGAGCCTACTACGGAGGCCATCGTCTTCAAGCTGATGCACGACGACAGGGAGAGAGGCATGGAGGTAGTCATGCAGGACCTGATAGGACGACTGTTAGGCCGTCACTCCCGACAGGTTAGGGGCACTCACTTCCACGCCTTCGGAAGGCGTGATGTTGATGGAGATTCCATCGACTTTGAGGACGACTCGAGGAGCACTGCAGAGCCGATACGTCTCTATCTTCAGGACTTAGAGACTCTTCTCAGGCACGTGGACACGGATAGGACGAACGTCATGCTAGGAAATGACGAGCTTCAGGTGCAGCTTCGCGAGAAGGACAAGCTTTTTGCGCAGCAGGATGAGATGATCAAGGAAATGGAGACGAAGTTTGAGGCCCAGGACCGCAAGTTCAAGAGTCAGGAGAAACGCGTCCAGGATAGGAACAAGAAGATCCGGGACATGACCGAGGAACTGAAGTCCAAGGACTTCGAGCTTGAGTAGCAGCAGATGGTTATTGAGAGGCTTCGCTCCTAGAAGAGGGCTCTCAAGGCCAAGGTCGATTCCTTGACCACTACGATTGAGGAGAACAAGACCGCGATGGAGAACGCAGGTCTTACCTTCGTCGAGGAGGAGATTGATGCTGATGAGTAGACTTGACTGCTCGTTTACCTTTCATATTCATATTTGTTATTGTGAACTTATTATTGGACCATCCGACATGTGGATGGCTTGCCACTTGTGTGTTTTACTTCATGAGCTTATTATGTGGTTGTTAAACCTTTGTTCTTATGTTGCTTGTTATGTGTTTGCTTATGTTGTATTGTGCATGAAACATCTATGGGTATCTCATTCTTATCTATTTGAACAAACCACAGATGCCTCCTCGTCGTGCAAATCCCAACCCCAACAACATCACCCCGGAAATGCAACAAATGATGAATGCACAAACACAACTTATGCAAATGATGACAACATTCATCCAAAACCAGAATAACAACAACAACAACAACAACAACGACCCCAACAACAACAACAACAACAACAACAACAACAACAACAACAACCCTCCGGGTTTTGATATGCTCACCAGATTTCTGCGTCTGAGGCCAGCAAAGTTTTCGGGAACAACTGATCCCATGATAGCCAATGACTGGCTACGTTCTGTGAACAAAGACTTAGTGACCGTGGGCTGCACAGATGCTGAAAAAGTCAGATTCGCAGCACATCTGTTGGAAGGACCAGCCGCCACATGGTGGGACAACTTTCAAATCACCACTCCTATTGATGAGGTGACTTGGGCTATCTTTGAAGATGGTTTTCGCACGGCTCATATCTCATCAGGGATAATGAGTCTGAAAAAGAAAGAGTTTCACAACCTGAAACAGCGCCACCGCAGCGTGGCAGAATACATAGAAGAGTTCAACAATCTGGCGCGCTATGCACCAGATGAGGTTGATACAGATGCCAAGAGAAAAGAAAAGTTCTTGGAGGGTTTGAATGATGAGCTGAACCTACAGTTGTCTGTGGCATATGTTCCAACTTATCAGTCATTGTGTGACAAGGCTGCTATTTTGGAAAGTAAAATGAAGCAAGTCGAGAGTAGAAAGAGGAAACACTCCGACAAGCACAGCTCGGGATCGTCTCACAAACAATCTCACTATGATGACAGTGGCAGCTCAGGATCCCATAAACATGGGAAATTCAGCAAGCACAACCGTCATGACAACAAGCATCACCGCGGTCATGACAAGGACAAGTACAAGAACCACAAGGGTGGACATAAGAGCCACTATGGTGGAAATGGTAGTGGAAGTGGAGGCCAACCTCCTAAAAAGGACATCAGTCAGGTTGAATGCTTCAAATGCAAGAAGATGGGACACTATGCAAATGAGTGCCCCGAAAAGAAGGTGGAAGGACCTAACAAGCCGAATCCTTTCCAGAAAGGACAGGTTAACCACATCAATGTGGAGGAGGTCTATGAGGAGCCTGATGCCGTGGCTGGTAAGTTCAGACTCAATTCAATTTCAGCATTTGTACTCTTTGATACCGGTGCATCTCATTCATTCATATCAAAGGCATTTGTTGAAAGAAATGAACTGCCGGTAGAAACCATTGGGTGTCCTATAAGAGTAAGTTCTCCGGGGGGAGAAATGATAGTAAACTCAGGTTGTCATGACTTAGTCATAGAGTTTGGAAAATATAAGTTTCCAGTGAACCTAATAATTCTGGATTCCCAAGGACTAGATGTGATTTTGGGAATGGATTGGATGGCTAAGTATGAAGGAGTGTTAGATTGTGCCAACCGTTCAGTTACACTCACAACCCCCAAAGGAAAAAGAATAAAATTTAAGTCAAACTTTGAATCCAAAGGAAGTAAGTTAAATTCTCTTAAGGGGGTTAGCATGGACAGCGTACCAATAGTATGTGAATATCCGGATGTGTTTCCGGAAGAGCTACCAGGAATGCCACCGGATAGAGATGTGGAGTTTCTGATAGATTTGGTGCCAGGATCAGGACCAATAGCTAAGAGACCGTACAAAATGTCTGTTGATGAATTGAAAGAGCTCAAGAAACAGCTAGGAGAACAGTTATAGAAAGGGTTTATTCAACCAAGTTCTTCATCTTGGGGAGCCCCAGTATTGTTCGTGGAAAAGAAGGATAGAACACAAAGATTGTGTATTGACTACCGTTCTCTCAACGAGGTTACCATCAAGAACAAATATCCTTTGCCAAGAATCAACGACTTATTTGATCAGCTAGAAGGAGCATGTGTATTCTCGAAGATTGATCTCCGGTCAGGTTATTTTCAACTCAAGATACGAGAGCAAGACATACCAAAAACAGCATTCACCACAAGGTATGGATTGTATGAGTATACTGTGATGCCTTTTGGATTAACCAACGCTCCGGCATACTTCATGAATATGATGAACAAGGTGTTCATGGAATTCCTTGACAAGTTCGTTGTCGTTTTCATCGATGACATCTTGGTTTACTCCAAGATTAAGGAAGAGCATGAAAGACACTTACGCTTGATACTTGAGAAACTAAGGGAACATAAACTATATGCCAAATTCAGCAAGTGTGAGTTCTGGTTAGAGAAAGTTGGTTTTCTTGGTCATGTAATGACAAAGGATGGTGTGGCAGTTGATCCTGCTAAAGTTTCAGCTGTGACAGATTGGGAATCACCTAAGAATGTGAAAGAAGTTCGTAGTTTCCTCGGCTTAGCAGGTTACTACAGAAGGTTCATTGAAAATTTCTCGAAAGTTGCTAAGCCTATGACAGAATTGCTAAAGAAGGATAAGAAATTTGCTTGGTCTGAAGGTTGCGAAGTCAGTTTCCAAGAATTGAAGAAGAGACTTGTAACAGCACCAGTTCTATGTCTGCCAGATTTGGAAAAGGATTTCCAAGTGTATTGTGATGCTTCTCATCAAGGTTTGGGTGCCGTACTTATGCAAGATGGTAAAGTCGTAGCCTATGCTTCAAGACAACTCAAAACTCATGAAGTAAACTATCCTACTCATGATTTGGAGTTAGCCTCTGTCGTCCATGCACTCAAAACATGGAGACATTACCTTTTGGGAAAGCGTTGTGAAGTGTTCACCGATCATAAGAGTTTGAAGTATATCTTCACCCAGAAGGAAATCAACATGAGACAAAGAAGATGGCTAGAACTTATCAAGGATTACGACTTAAGTTTGCAATACCATCCCGGTAAAGCAAATGTAGTAGCGGATGCTCTAAGTCGTAAGACATTTGTAAATGGCCTTACAAAAGGGGAATTGCCAGATGACTTGTGTAAGCAATTTAAAGAACTCAGATTGGAGATTGTACCAGAAGGACATCTCATGTCCTTAGATGTTCAACCCACTCTATTGGACAAGATCCGAGAAGTCCAGAAGACTGATGAGGAAATTGAAAAGATTAAGGTAAATATTAGTCTAGGGAAGGCTAAGAGTTTTCATGTTGACGAACAGGGTACTTTATGGCACGGGAAACGTATATGTGTTCCACAAGACCCAGAATTGCGGAAACTGATCTTACAGGAAGGTCACAACTCTCCGTATTCTATTCACCCGGGAAATACCAAGATGTACATGGACATGAAGGAAAGGTTTTGGTGGAACAATCTCAAAAGGGACATCGCCGAACATATTGCTTTGTGTGATGTGTGTAGCAGAGTCAAAGCGGAGCACCAGAAACCAGCAGGTTTGCTTCAACCACTGCCTATTCCTGAATGGAAGTGGGAGAATATTGGTATGGATTTCATTACCGGATTACCAAGGACCAGGTCAGGATATGATTCCATATGGGTGGTAGTGGATCGCCTAACTAAAGTGGCTCATTTTATACCAGTGAAGACAACTTATACAAGTGCCAAGTTAGCAAAAATTTACATGAGCAGGATTGTATGCCTTCACGGTGTGCCAAAGAGTATTGTGTCAGATAGAGGAACCCAGTTCACATCTCACTTTTGGAGACAGCTTCATGAATCCATAGGAACGAGATTGGAGTTTAGCACTGCTTTTCATCCTCAAACGGATGGACAAACAGAAAGGACCAACCAAATTCTTGAGGACATGTTGAGAGCCTGTGCTTTAGATTATGGAGCAAGTTGGGATGAAAGTTTGCCTTACGCGGAGTTCTCTTACAATAACAGCCATCAATCTAGTATTGGAATGGCACCGTTTGAGTTACTCTACGGAAGGAAATGTACCACCCCATTATTATGGAATGGTGTGGGAGAAAGAAGCTTATTTGGACCTGATCTTATCAAGGACGCCGAAGAGAAAGTCAAATTGGTTAAGGACAGATTGAAGATAGCACAGTCCCGACAGAAAAGCTACGCGAATTCTAAGCGTAGAGAAGTCACCTACGAAGTTGGGGATAGAGCTTATCTCAGGGTATCACCACTCCATGGAGTAAAAAGATTTGGAGTCAAAGGAAAGTTGGCACCAAGATATGTTGGGCCATTCAAGATTCTAAGTCGCAAGGGAGAAGTTGCATATGAAGTTGAATTGCCAGAATCTCTGTCAGCTGTCCATAACGTATTTCATGTGAGTCAGCTTAAGAAATGTCACCCAGAGATGGAGGAATCATCTCTAAAGGATACCATACCTTTGGAAGAAGTTCAGCTAGAAAGTGATCTCACTTATGAGGAAAAGCCTGTCAAGATACTTGAGACCGCAGAAAGAGTCACAAGGACTAAAACCATCAAGTTTTGTAAAGTGCAATGGAACCATCACTCTGAAGAGGAAGCAACATGGGAAAGAGAAGATGATCTTCGGAAAGACCACCCCCACCTATTTGCTAGCCAAACCGAATCTCGGGGGCGAGATTCATCTTAAGGGGGTTAGATTTGTAACATCCCAAAAATCATAGTATCAAAACTTATTCATATCATCTTTGCATCATTCATCCATTTAGGGTTTTCTTAAAAATCATTTAGAGACAGAAGTTGGAGCTATGATTTCATGTGGGCAATTTATCCCAAATGACCATCACCCTTGGAAATTTGAAAGTTTAAATACTTGTTTGCTTGCCTCCATTGATGGAAAGATTAGGTGAAACTTTTAAACCAAGATTCCAAATTTAGAAATAGTTTCAAAATCCTTTTGCAAATATTTGCAAACTGGAGCAAATCTCTGTTTATTTTGAAAACCAAACTTGACCAAGCCTTGCAAAGTAACCACTGGTTTAAAAAGACTGTTTTTGAATCCACAAAACCCTGCAAAAATTCCCAAGGCAGTTGAATTCAAAAGGATTTGAAATTCATATCAAATTCAAACCAGAAAATGAATTTAGAAAAAGAAAAGGCTTGAACAATGGAAAAGGGCCGCGCGGCCAGAATCTGGCCCAGCAGCGGATCAAGCCCAGCAAGCCCACCCGGGGATCTCCCTTTTCTTCTCACACGCGCGAGCACACGCAAACAGACGCTGACAGCCTGACCCCACCATCACCTTGCGCGTTTCGCTGACGAGCGGGTCCAGTCCACGTCGTCCTCGTCTTCCCCAGACTGCGCCTGCGACCACGTCGCTGCAGCAGTGATGGCCGGTAATGGCGCGGAGTAAATGGGCAATTATCTTCGAGTGTTTCTTGTCGATTCCCCGGCTATAAGACCCTCTCTGCCCCGCGATCTTTTTCCCCCAAACACCTCGCTCACTCCGCCACCAGGCTGCCCTCAATCCTCCGCGCATCGCCGCTGACAGAGCCCTCTTCGGCGAGCAATTCAGGTGAGCCTCGCGTTCCCCTCTGCCTATCGTTCTTGCTATCTGACTTAGTGTATCTTTGCGCACCTCCTGACCTCACTAGTCCGTCTTGTACTGCCCCAGGTCGCCGGTTCCACTTGACACCGCGAGCACTGACGGCGACATCAACTCCGACGAGTTTTCCCGGTAGGTACAGACCGCCCCTCGCCTTTCCGTTCATGCACACAACTTTCCCTTGACCCTGTGAACCTAACCGTGTCGCTATCTTGCCTTGGGGTGATTCACAGCGACGTCCACGACGACCACCTGACGCACCCGACGCCGCCACGAACTCCGGCGAGCAATCGCAACCGTGCCCGAACGCCCCTTGACCAACCACGAGTACGACGAGCTTCGCCAAGATCTCCTGAGCACGGTGAGCTACTCCTCGATCTCACCTACCCCCTGTAGCGCCGCCTCCGTCGACGACTGACAGTTCCGCCGCCGGTAGCCGCCGCTCCGCCGCCAGATCTTGGTCAGTACAATAGCAGCCGTCAGATCTTTATCGTAGCGCTAGGATAGATTCACTTACTCTGAAGCGGTACGCGATCTGAGCCGCCAGATTTCATTTAAATCCTACGGCTGTGGAGCTCGATCCGGTGCGAAGCGGTACGGGCGAATAAAAACACGACGCGTGGCTAGGTTAGATCTAAAAACAGATTTAAAAACCAGAATTTTGATCCAAATTCAAATGCTCATAACTTTCAAATGCCACGTTAGATTTTTGCAAACTTTATACCGTTGGATTTAGTGAAACAAGGCCTTTCTGAATATCCAATTTATTTAGCATATAGTAACAGTTAAAATGATTTTATTTGTGGAACAAGTTTTAGGCTATTTTAGATATAGATTTAATTTGGTAAATTATATTGGGGCCAAATAAGTTTAGTTGGCAAACTTGTGACATGTTAAGTTTCTGTACTCATGAACATACTTGGTATAATTTTCAAAAATCACCACCTAGTAGATTCTTGCATGCATGCATTCATATTATTTTTGGTTGTATATATTTGTGTGTAATTGTATGCTATTATTTCTTGTGTAGATTTTGCTAGTGATTGTGATTGTGAAGAGTGCTACTCTCCCCACTACCAAGGCAAGTGATATTTACATGAATAAATTTTGTCCTATGTTTTTGAACTAGCATTAGATATTTTATAGTATTGCATGTTATTTTGTATAATGCAAAAGTTGGGGAAATCCTATGTAGTCTAGTAGATTTGCTAAGGAATTATTCCTAAGATAAGTTGCCATACTTTGCTTAGCCTAGCTTATAGCAAAACAAGGGTTGGTGAAAAACTACACTTACTATAAAGAAAATATTTCTAAGTCAAGAGACTTATACTTTTCTAATAAAACCACTAAGTCAAATGAACCTCCTGGGTGGAATGGAAGTATGGGTTATGTTGAGTGGTTACACAAGGCCATGGACTTGGGTTGTGTATCTCACTTGTGGTAAGCCACCCAGGCACAAAGGGATTTGGAGGCCAAGTGTTGAGAAAGCTTACAGTGCAACCACTTGGCAATATGGGCTCTGCCATGATCATATAGGTTGCTAGAACTTAGTCACTTGGACAGTTGGTGGTAGATGGGATGATAGGATGGAACGCGTCCATTTGACTAAGGAAAGGCTTCTGAAAGGTCCTGTCTTGGGAAACCAAGTCTGGTGGGGAAAGTGCACAACCTCTGCAGATGGAAAACCTAAGTACTTAGCCTTGTCCAAGGAAATGGACACTTTGAGCATCAAGACATGGAAGCTACAAGAATCTCAACACTCCAACTTCTAAATAAAAATTGGTGGGTGAACAAGGGTGAAGGACCTCAATGTCTATTGGTGATTCCTTGGGAATGTTTTTGACAAAGAAAAACTTAGTGATTTCAACTAATAGGAAAAACCTATTTTCAAGCAAAGCAAGCCAAGCTACACTTAGCCAAAATGCATATAGTAGTATAGTCCACCTAAAATATACTAAGGTATCACTTGCCAATACTATTCCAAAGTATTGACCCTCTGTGGCTGTAACTTGTGATGTTGCAGGTTACTCCGATGATGAATAGGAGTCATGAGTCTACACTCAACATGCTTGCCTGTGGCACATGAAGATGAAGACTTATGTTTATTTACTTATTCCTTAAACTCTTGTATTAGGCCTATGGCCCTGAGTTGTAAAAGACTATGTTTTATCTCTGGAATGAATGTAATAAACGACCTTTGTATCTGTGTACTTCATCTTAAACTGTGGATGCTAGCATTGATCCAGGGACTAGCATTGCAATCACAAGGATCCTTTCATTTGTAAAGGAGGGGTCTAACATGCTCAAACTCCATCATATTGGTGGAAACATGTAACTCAAAACAAAACTTAACAAAACTAAAGTAAATAATCCAAAACTAAAAGACCTACAACGCTTAGCTCCCTGGCAACGACACCAGAAAATAGCTTGATGACTGCAAATGAACAGATTGGTTGTAGCTAGTTTCGAAATAAAGATATTGATCCCATAGGGAGCAGGAGTCTGAAGTTTAAGATTCTTGAAATAAATACTGAAACTAGAAATGCTAAACAGAGTTCTAAGTGACAAGATAAAATGCGAGTATTGCGTAAAAAGGTGTTTTTGGGTTTTTGGTATAAGAGAACAATGAGTAAAGTAAATAAAACTGAATATAGAAAATAAGTATCGCGTATGTGAAAGAGATTTGAAACTTTAGTGAGAAAAAGCATTCTCAGGGATTAGCGGATACACCACTTGCATTATAAAGGGCTAAGGTAAATATTATTATCATGAACATTCTCAACTATGTATATGTGGGAGGAACTTCATATTTGGACAAAGAGGCATCAACCACTGCTCAAATCATCCTCATAAGCACAACAGACATCAATCAACATCAATTGAATTACTGCGCTATTAAGGGACATAATCCCGCAGGACGTATCCCATGGCATTGATAGTGTTTTGTGAGTTTTCTCGATTCCCAATTTGATACGTAAGGAGTTCCAACAGCTTTATATTCACTGTAAGTGCTAACATCCCTTCGTCTACCAACAATTAGTTCCCTACATCAAGTCCCCGCAAGAGGCAAATATTGAGAGGTTGACTTCTCCCAACATAAAGATGTAGACAATCTAACACATGGTCACATCGATGAATATCATAATAAACTTTATCTTATTTCAATCTCATGCTAGGGTTTCTCCATCTCCCTAAGAACTATTGATCTACTCAGACATGGAGGCAAACAACATCATGGAAATGCTAATGGGAACAATTATCGATGAATAGTACTTGTATAAATCCGCAAATGTGCAAGAATTACATCAAGATCTAGATGGGATGGATGGAGATGATGGTGGTGATGAAGATGCATTGGTTGATTGATGACCCACAAGTATAGGGGATCGCAAGAGTCTTCGAGGGTAGTATTACCCAATTTATTGATTCGACACAAGGGGAGCCAAAGAATACTTATAAGCCTTAACAACTGAGTTGTCAATTCAGCTGCACCTGGAAATAGTCTTGCTCACAACAGTTTATCAGTAGCAATAGTTTTGTAGCAATAGCAAAGTAACAACAGCATTAGAACAAAAGCAATAGTAATAATAGTAGCAAACAATAGGATATGAGTGCAGTAGGCATAGGGATGGATGGGCGGGCGTTGCATGGACGAGTCTATCCATGTAACTTCAAGATCTAGGGCATTTGCAGATAAATAAGATTAAGCATCAAAATACTAAACAATCATAGGAATGTGTTCTATATATAGTCATACGTGCTCGCAATGAGAACTTGCACAACATCTTTTGTCCAGCCAGCCCGTTGCAGCGGGGCCTCAAGGGAATCTACTGGCAATTAAGGTACTCCTTTTAATAGAGTACCGGAGCAAAGCATTAACACTCCGTCAACACATGTGATCCTCATATCACAGCCATCCCCTCCGGCTGTCCTAATTTCTGTCATTTCGGGACCTTTGGTTCCGGACAATGATATGTGTACACAACTTGCAAATAAGATCATAAACAATACTATCATCATGAATCAATAATATATTCAGATCTGAGATCATGGCACTCGGGCCCTAGTGACAAGCATTAAGCACAACAAGTTGCAACAAAGTCAAATAACACTAATAGAGATACTAGGCACCATGCCTTAACAATTTTATTCGATTACATGATAGAACTCATCCAATCCCTACCACCCCCATAGCCTACAGCGGGGGGATTACTCACTCATGGATGGAGGAAACATGGATGGTTGATGGAGAGGCGTCAGTGATGATGATGGCAATGATCCTCTCCAAATTCCCCGTCCCAGCAGGGTGCCCGAACGGAATTTCTGGTTCTGAATCGCGGTTTCTGGTGGTGGCAGCGCAGCGGAACTCTTTCTGGAAAAACATCGAACCCCCCTCGGTTTTTAGGTCAGGAGGCTTCTTATAGGAGAAGAGGGAGGCTGAGGGGGTGCCCGAGGTGTCCACACCCCTCCCAGGCGCGACCCTCCTCCGTCTTGTCTTCTGGCTCCGTGAGTCTTCTGGTGAAATAGGATTTTTGGCATATTTTCCGGGATTTTTCCTGATAGTTGATTTTCTGTGCAAAAACTAGACACCAAGGTAATTCTTCTGAAAACAGCGTCAGTCCGTGTTAGTTGTATCCAAATCACACAAGTTTAGAGGAGAAAAAATAGCAAAAGTGTTCGAGAAAGTAGATACGTTTTGGACGTATCAACTCCCCCCAAGCTTAGCTTATTGCTTGTCCTCAAGCAATTCAGTTGAAAACTGAGTGCGATAAAAGAACTTTCACGAACACATTTTCTTCATATGATGTAAATATTCTCAGCACATGAGTAGGTACTTGGAAAATTCATAATAATGAGTATGCAACTAAGTCTACTTAATAGTCATTGCAAGCTATGAAGAGATTCCAACTCAATAATAATAAGTAGCATGAAACATAAACATAAGCAACATTGTAATGCTCATAAAAAGGTATGATAGAGTGGTATCTCGCTTGCCTTTGATGGTGGAGCAAAACATGAATGCCAAGGCACCTCTGAAGTTCAAGTGAAGACTAGAAGTAAAGATATCAGAGATACAAGCATCAAAGTCATGACATAATTAACCAAGTTTTGAGACAAGCACATTACACTAAGAATGACAACTATGCTCTCAAGAAGGTGCTCATAGAATAAGTGGTGACTCAAAAAGGAAGTAAAAAGGTTTTGAAAAGTTTGAAAGGCTTCCAAATGCTGAAAGTATGGTACTCATTAGCTTTGAGCTCTCATTTCCCCTATCATTGGTTCTTTAGATGGTTAATATGAAAGTGAGGTCCAATATGAGTTATATGCTTGACAGACCATAAATTGGAAATCTCATGTCCCTTGAGTACGAGGTCCGCTCCTCATGCTACTCAACTTTAGTTACCGGTAAGTTCTTGTCATAGTAAATACATGCGTATCATAGAGAACCGCCAACGGGGTACCCCTTGCACATGATACATGAGTTATCCCATATCAAAATGACAAGGCAAGCAGACAGTGAGCATCTCAACAATCTTCTTATTTACCATGGGAAAATGGTGCTTTTTTCTCTCTTTCCTCTTTTCAGTATGTCTCTCACTTTTTTATAAGAAGAAAGCTTCATAGATTTCTCACTATGGTTATGCTGCAAGTTTCCACCATGATTAAGCATGGCTTAGGCTAGCGGCCTAGGCGTTTCTCTAACACATATACATAACTCCATGGACTTACAAGCTCCCCTTTTATTTCACACCGACGACATCCATAAACAAAAGAGCATGATATCAACTGGGTAAATAATTATAGGTGTTGAAAGCGTTCCCCGTGACAGCACGGTTCTGCTAACTCCTAGCCTATAATTTGCAAGCATATAACTTTCATGGACAGTCACAATGGTTCAGGTTTATTAAGTGCAAGAAATAAAGTGTGCCATCAAGTTCGTGAGAGCTTTACTAACTAACTTTCTCATAACAAGCAAACATTTTATTTGGAAGAAAACAAGGCATACAAAATATGCACGGAATAGCAAATGATGCTAGTAGGTAGGTATGGTGGACACTTTGGAAATAATGGTTTTTGAGGAGTTGGATGCACAAGTAGAGCACATACTCGGTGCAAGTGAAGGCTAGCAATAGAAAGGGAGCGACAAACGAGAGAGCAATAACTGTCATAATCATGCTTGTAACAAAACAGAATTAATTATGGCATAAAAGTGATACAAGAACTCTGAGGCAAAATAAATCATCAAGGCTTAGCTGACTATTGATTCAGTCATATGCATGCATGAGAATATGCCAAGTCGATTCAAATGAAACATTCAAAATAGGATACTACAATGTCATACCAAGTTATGAATAGAACAATGCAAGCAAACATCCATATGACATGCTACAAACTATTAGCAAGTTGGAGCTAATCATAAGAGAGCAAGAAATACTAAGCATCCAATAAATAACATACACCTTACATGAACAGACTAAGCATGACCACAATGATGAGTATATTTACAAAACTGAAAACAAATAGAGTTCATTACCATCCTCTTACCACACCTCAAGTTGTCATTAACCTTCATTATTGCCCTTCACTTATGTGGCTTGAATAATAAAATGAAACCAAACTCCACTGAGGACCGCTAAACCCTGCAACAAACTTCACAAAACAAAAGAAGAACATCAAATATTTTTGGTGTTTTCGATTTTTTAAAGCAAGCACTAAAAGCAAAAACAAACAAAGCAAAATATTTTTGGATTTTTCTTAAGGCAAATCAAAGCTAAAAAGCAAAGAAATAAACCAAGAGAAAAAAAAATATTTTTGGTCTTTTTTTGTTTTGGGAAAGCAGAAACAAAAACCAAAAAGAAAGCGAAACATGGATATACAAAGTACCGATGAAGCATGATATACAAATGAGTGTGGTGTCAGTGTACCTCCCCTAATCTTAGGCTTTTTGCCTAAGTGAGGCTCAATAGCGCGGGTAGTAACCCCAAGTTGGTGGGTCATCGTAGGAATGATCATAATCAGGCCCTCACGATGAAGAAGAAGACGCACTCCAATCATAGGAGGGCTGCTGGTATGAAGACTCCCCCATATTGGAGGGCTAAACCGAATCATATTCGGCATCCTTTCCAACATTCTCCTCTTGCTGGGAGAGGTCCGCCACGTATGTGTCAAGTCTTCCTCCGTGAGTGACCATCCTTGCCTGTTATCAAAGTTAAATAAAGCAGGTGCAGGCAAAGAGACTACATTCTCAGACCTACCCCCTCTCCAACCACGCTTGACAAAGGATATATCATATGATAAATCTCTCAAAGTAGACCAAGAAGAAACTAAATTCTGCTGAACCATGGAATTGAGATTAAGTCTCTTTATGTGGAACTGAAAATATGAATGGTGAAGCTCTAAACCATGAAAAGCTAGCAAACGAGAGGCAATGAGACCTCCACAAATTCCACATTTCTCGCGGTTAGTGGTAAGACGGTAAGCTATCAAAGCACCCAAGTTATAAGATATATCCCTATTCAAAGCAGCTGAGATAAAAGCTAGATCAAATGAAGACAATTTTCTAGCAGTCTTTCTAGCAAGAACACATTTGGTGATGAAATAGGCAAAATATCTAATGGATGGGAACTGAATGTTCCGAATTTTACCACTTTCCTTTGAGAAGTCGCAACCTTGGCAAATTTCAGCATATAAATCCATGAGTGGCTTAGGCCTCTCTCTAATCTTCTCACAAGAACCCCATTATGGCACTTTAATAGCTTCACAAAAATCAACAAAGGGGAGGTCGATAGCTATATTGTAAATTTTATAGTGGACCATGGGATTAGACAAGGACCAACTAAAACGAAAGTCCTGCACCACAGCCATGGTTAGCTTAACATATTGATATGGTTCTTATCCAACGAATTGTTCCAACCCTGCATTAGAAATCATAGTTTGGAAATCCTGGAAGATCCCCGTAGCTCGCATAAATTCAGGGCATGGATATATGGAAGGGAAGACTGCCTCCTCACGATGGACTTTCATTGGTTCAGGTACCATAATTCATGTTGATTCAGCTGGTATGCACTCATCTTCTCTTCTGAAATTTATAGACAAACATCAAACCTAGTGATTTCCAAGTTGATAAACGATGAGGAACTACTATAGGAACTTGCTAGAGGGCTAAACATGCATCAAAATGAAATCTCTAAGCATAGAATAAGCATGCAAGCTCACACAACCAATCACCTATAGTAGCAAAATACTCAAGATAAAATCTACCAATCAAAAATCTAATTGGACAAGTGAAGGACGCACATACCAGAGAGCAATCCCTCAAAAAATCAGCAGGAAAGATGGGCTGAGCAAGGAGATCGAAAATCGGGAGCAAGAATAGCAGGAACTCGATCTTGAGAAAGTTTTTCGATGTTTTTCGGGAGAGATAAAGAAGTGGCTGGGAGGAGGCACTTTGGAGGGCCATAGGTGGGTCCCACCCAGGCCAGGCGTGCCCTGGGCTGGCCGTGCCACCAGGGGGTGTGCTGGCCTGGTGGGTCTCCCTGGGCCAATCCAGGTGCCCCTCTGCCCCTTTTTCGAGAAAAAAATTAATATGAATTTTTTGGGAAACTTTATTTTTGGCCAATTTTCAGGTTATGAAAATTGATTTTCTCGCAGAAAAAGTTTTTTTGAAAGACACAAAAAGCAAATCAAAACCAAAACTACAGAAGTTCTAAGACACTCTAAAAAGCAAGCAACTAGCAAAACTAAGACTAACAAGAGGAAGAGCAAAGATTGGAAAGGAGAAAAATAAAGGTGAGCAAGTATAACCACTACGAAAGCATTATTTTGTTCATTAAAATCCCTTTGTTAACAAGGTTGATCAAATCTTGTTACCAAATCAATCTTATATGAGACAAAACTTTGCATTTCACAAAATGATTATGTTACCTCAATCTTGATAGCAATGGTCCCAATCATAATAGTTTCAAAACTTTCTAGTGGAATGAGACAATATATTTCTCCAACTTTGATGCTCTCAATATTTTCAATGGAATTCAGGCCATAGCTCTTATCAATCTTCTTGGGGAAATAGACAGTATGCTCTTTTCCATTAATATTAAAAGTGTCTTTTCCTTGATTACAATTGATGACAATACCTGCAGTATTAAGAAAAGGTCTTCCAAGAATAATAGACATATTATCATCTTCAGGCATCTCAAGCACAACAAAATCAGTTAAAACCAAGCAATTATGAGCCACTTGAACTGGAACATCCTCACATATACCAACAGGAATAGTAGTAGACTTATCAGCCATTTGTAAAGATATATTAGTTGGTATCAACTTTTCTAGCTGGAGTCTCTTGTAGAGAGAAAAGGCATAACACTAACTCCAGCTCCCAAATCACACAAAGGAGTTCTAACATAATTATTCTTAATAGAGCAAGGAATAGTTGGAATACCTGGATCACCAAGTTTCTTTGGAACCTTACCATTGAAGGAATAATTAGCAAGGAAAGTAGAAATTTCCTCATTAGGAATCTTCCTTTTATTAGAGACAATATTCTTCATATACTTTGAATAAGGAGACAACTTAATAGCATCAGTCAAAAGAATTTGCAAAAATGAAGGTTTCATCCACTCACAAAACTTGTTATAGTGTTCTTCCTCCTTTGACTTGTGTTTATTATTAGGAAAAGGCATTGGTTTCTGCACCCAACGTTCTCTTTCACTACCATGTTTATTAACAACAAAATCTTCCTTAGTGTACTTAGTGTTCTTAGTGTGCCTCTCAGGTTCTTCTTCAATTTCTTCCTTATCAGGAGAATCATTGTTATCATTACCACTTTGAATTTTAGCATCAGAGACAGATATCCTATTAGGATCTACAACAAGTTTAGAAGGTTCCTCAACTGTTTTATGTTTCTTTTTCTTTCTCTTAGAAGAAGTACCTCTATTTTCAGCTTGTTGAGAATCCTGCTCAATTATTTTAGGATGTCCCTATGGATATAAGGGATCCTCATATCCATACCCTCCGGTTGTCCCAGATTCTGTCACTTTGGGGCCTTTGGTTCCGGACAATGATCTGTGTACACAACTTACAGATAAGATCATAAACAATACTATCATCATGAATCAATAACATGTTCAGATCTGAGATCATGGCACTCGGGCCCTAGTGACAAGCATTAAGCACAACAAGTTGCAACAAAGTCAAATAACACTAATAGAGATACTAGGCACCATGCCCTAACAATCTTATTCGATTACATGATAGAACTCATCCAATCCATACCATCCCCATAGCCTACTATGGGGGATTACTCACTCATGGATGGGGGAAACATGGATGGTTGATGGAGAGGCATCAGTGATGATGATGGCGATGATCCTCTCCAAATTCCCCATCCCGGCAGGGTGCCAGAACGAAGTTTCTGGTTCCGAATCGCGGTTTCTGGTGGTGGTGGCGCAACAGAAATATTTCTGGAGAAACGTCGAACCCCCCTTGGTTTTTAGGTCAGGAGGCTTCTTATAGGCAAAGAGGGAGGCCGAGGGGGTGATTGAGGTGGCCACACCCCTCCCAGGCGTGGCCTGGGCTGGCCCGTGCGGCTAAGGGGTGTGGGCCCCTCATGGACCTCCTCCGTATCGTCTTCTGGCTCCGTGAATCTTCTGGTGAAATAGGATTTTTGGCATATTTTCTGGGATTTTTCCCGATAGTTGATTTTGTGCACAAAAACTAGACACCAAGGTAATTCTGCTGAAAACAGCGTCAGTCCGTGTTAGTTGTATCCAAATCACACAAGTTTAGAGGAGAAACAATAACAAAAGTATTCGGGAAAGTAGATACGTTTTGGACGTATCATTGATGAAGATGGAAATCGATTCCTTGGCCTCCCAGATCTTCTTAGTGCGAAGATGGATCCCTAGGGCAATTTTCCCCTATAGGTGCCTTCTGGAGGTTAGGTTTTGATGATTTCTGGGTGTTCTGTATGTCGTCTCTCTGATCCAGTTGCATGGGGTGAAACTATTTGAGGAGGCAGAGGCGACGCCAACTATACGGCCGCAACTATATGACGGCATCCCGTATAGTTGGTCGTTAAACCTTCTACCTCCTTTGCTCACTTCGGGTTTTCTTCTAGTATTATTAATATTTCCCAAATAAGCAATTTACGTAGTTTTTGGCTACTTTTCACTCTAATATAACTGGTCCAAGAATTATGTCCATCGGATCCATCATCTGATCTGATCCTGGTGAAAATAAACATAAAAAGTGCATGCGAACGCCGTAAAATACCAAGATTGTCGGGGGGATAACCCCCGGTAGGGTCACAAGGGGTAAAACACAGCCCATCTTGGCTTGCGCCGAGTGAAGAAAGAACCAGGCCGAGTAAGGAAGGCCAGGTAAGAAGGTCATATGCAGCCGACATAGAAACTATGTCGGCCTTTATAGAAAAAATATGTTAACCTTGCAGGAACCAACGAGCCGAGTCTCACGAGGAAGGGCCGAGTCAGATAAGACGCACGACACCTTTCCGAGTGAGGTTCAGGAGGGACCATGGTAAAGCATGGTCAAAAGAGAAGGGCGACGTCAGGTGACACAAAAGGAGCCGGGTGACGCCTAAAGCAAGGTCTGACATACAAAGTTACTGCATGACGCCAAAGGAACTGGAGGCGACGTACCTGAAGACCGTTAGCTGTCTAACTTTATGGACTGGGCCACTGGGCTTAGGGAAAGCCCATGACCCGGCCCACACAGTAGGGACCAAGATCCAAACAGTAACCCTAGTTTGGGTCCTTTCCTAGATGCTACTATTTCTAGAACTATTTTAGGATACACTAAAACTCCTAGTGAAGACTCTATTACACCTGTTAGCTCACCTGAGTCTAGAGAGAGATATGATATTAATGATGGTTACATTGAAATGACTGATGTATTCATTGAAGAGTGTCAAAACACACGGTGCCAGTGCTATTAGGAGTCTCCTTGAGAGACGTACCATTATACCTAAACTATCTCCTAATGCTAAGTTTTTTACTTCTCCCATAGACATTAAAGATAAATATTATGATTTCTCTCTTGATTTATCCTATATAAACATTGTTGAGAAAAAACCTTTTTGTGAGACTGAAAATGAAAGTGATGTAGCTCATTTGAATGAGCTCTCCACTATGAGTGCCTTATTCTTAGATGATGTTAAGATGCGCAAGTACTTTTTTACTAAAATCTTCCCGTTTTCACTAAAAGGAGAAGCTAAAGCTTGGTTTAATAGATTACCTCCTGGATCCATTGATAGCCCTGATTGTTTGATTGCTTCTTTCTTTTAGAAATATTTTCCTCCTAGTGCTAGACATGCTGTTTTGCAGAAACTTTTTGATTTTAAGCAGGGAGAAGAAGAGAAATTGCCTGAGTCATGGACAAGGTTTTGTGCCTTGATTCATGCACATCCTGGATGTCCATTACCTAAAAATGATCTTCTTGATATTTATTATAATGGACTAACTGATGATTCTAGGACATACCTGGATAGTTTTGCTGATTATGTTTTTAGGAAAAGAACTCCTACAGAAGCTGAAGAATTAATGGCTAAAATAAGCAAGAATTATGATGATTGGACTTCAACTGAGCTAATTACACCTGAGCCTACTACACCTAAACCAGTTGTGCCTGAACCAACTCCAACACCAACACCAAAGAAGAGGGGAATGATTGAATTAAATGATGAAGTGATGAAAGAAGCCAACAAATGTCTTAAGGAGAAGGGTATTAGATCTAAAGATGTGAAGAATTTACCTCCTATAGAAGAATTATGTAAGCCAATTCCCCACTCATCCACTATTGAGGTACACTCTCTCCAACATTTTGATGAAGGTGATATTCCCTATGGTAAACCTCATGATCAATGCTTAGAGTAACTTGATACTTTTATTGTTAAACAAGGTAACTTTAATAAACAAGTTCAGAATCATTTATTGGAAAACTCTAGAGCTATTAATGAGTTAAAAATATATTATGGAAAGAACTACTAATGATGTTAAAATGCTTCTTAAACACTTCCAAATGGTTCAAACCCAGATTGATCAACTTTCTAAAGTACAAAAATATATGATAGTTAATGCTTCCGGAGATAAACATGCTTATGAACAATACTATCACAGCCATACCCTCCGGTTGTCCCAGATTCTGTCACTTTGGGGCCTTTGGTTCCGGACAATGATATGTGTACACAACTTACAGATAAGATCATAAACAATACTATCATCATGAATCAATAACATGTTCAGATCTGAGATCATGGCACTCGGGCCCTAGTGACAAGCATTAAGCACAACAAGTTGCAACAAAGTCAAATAACACTAATAGAGATACTAGGCACCATGCCCTAACAATCTTATTCGATTACATGATAGAACTCATCCAATCCCTACCATCCCCATAGCCTACTATGGGGGATTACTCACTCATGGATGGGGGAAACATGGATGGTTGATGGAGAGGCATCAGTGATGATGATGACGATGATCCTCTCCAAATTCCCCATCCCGGCAGGGTGCCAAAACGAAGTTTCTGGTTCCGAATCGCGGTTTCTGGTGGTGGCGGCGCAACAGAAATATTTCTGGAGAAACGTCGAACCCCCCTCGGTTTTTAGGTCAGGAGGCTTCTTATAGGCAAAGAGGGAGGCCAAGGGGGTGATCGAGGTGGCCACACCCCTCCCAGGCACGGCCTGGGCTGGCTCGTGCGGCTAAGGGGTGTGGGCCCCTCATGGACCTCCTCCGTATCGTCTTCTGGCTCCGTGAATCTTCTGGTGAAATAGGATTTTTGGCATATTTTCTGGGATTTTTCCCGATAGTTGATTTTGTGCACAAAAACTAGACACCAAGGTAATTCTGCTGAAAACAGTGTCAGTCCGTGTTAGTTGTATCCAAATCACACAAGTTTAGAGGAGAAACAATAACAAAAGTATTCGGGAAAGTAGATACGTTTTGGACGTATCATTGATGAAGATGGAGATCGATTCCTTGGCCTTCCAGATCTTCCTAGTGCGAAGATGGATCCCTAGGGCAATTTTCCCCTATAGATGCCTTCTGGAGGTTAGGTTTTGATGATTTCTGGGTGTTCTGTATGTCGTCTCTCTGATCCAGTTGCATGGGGTGAAACTATTTGAGGAGGCGGAGGCGACGCCAACTATATGGCCACAACTATATGACGGCATCCCGTATAGTTGGTCGTTAAACCTTCTACCTCCTTTGCTCGCTTCGGGTTTTCTTCTGGTATTATTAATATTTCCCAAATAAGAAATTTACGTAGTTTTTGGCTACTTTTCACTCTAATATAACTGGTCTAAGAATTATGTCCATCGGATCCATCATCTGATCTGATCCTGGTGAAAATAAACATAAAAAGTGCATGCGAACGCCGTAAAATACCAAGATTGTCGGGGGGATAACCCCCGGTAGGGTCACAAGGGGTAAAACACAGCCCAGCTTGGCTTGCGCCGAGTGAAGAAAGAACCAGGCCGAGTAAGGACGGCCAGGTAAGAAGGTCATATGCGGCCGACATAGAAACTATGTCGGCCTTTATAGAAAAAATATGTTAACCTTGCAGGAACCAACGAGCCGAGTCTCACGAGGAAGGGCCAAGTCAGATAAGACGCGCAACACCTTTCCGAGTGAGGTTCAGGAGGGACCATGGTAAAGCGTGTTCAAAAGAGAAGGGCGACGCCGGGTGACACAAAAGGAGCCGGGTGACGCCTAAAGCAAAGTCTGACATACAAAGTTACTGCATGACGCCAAAGGAACTGGAGGCGACGTACCTAAAGACCATTAGCTGTCTAGCTTTATGGACTAGGCCACTGGGCTTAGGGAAAGCCCATGACCCGGCCCACACAGTAGGGACCAAGATCCAAACAGTAACCCTAGAACCCAAAGTGACGAGGTTTGATCTCATCAATGCCCATTGTTATGGACTTGGGTTTTGGAGAAGATGGGGATGCTAGAGATCGTGGAACGGTTAGCAAACAAGCAACACGGGGACACAAGGTTTACCCAGGTTCAGGCCCCCAGAGGGAAAACCCTACTCCTGCTTGTCTGCTCTTGATTACGGCGGAACCGAAGGTTATAGGGGTGCGCAGATGCAATCTGGCGTGGAGGTGTGTATGCGAAAGTATGAGTCGAGAGATCTAGGTCGTGCCCTCCTGGCCTTTATATAGACTTAGGCAGGTCCCGGGCATAGTCCTAGTCGGTTACAGGTTCTAGGGTTTTACCCCTTTGAATTTCCTATCTACTCTAGTCTTGCTCTCCAAGGATCCGAAGGTGTCATGGGCCTGGGCCACCCGAAAGTCTTCATGGGCTGGCGTACATCCGCCGTGGGCCTTCCTTGGGCTGGACTAGGTATGCTAAGGTCACGCACCCGTAGGGTACAACCATGTCAGTAGCCCCCGAGTGATCAGTCGAATCGTAGATTCGACTGAGGACTCTTCAATCCTTCGGGTGCAACTATGTATTAACAGTATGTGTATAGGGATTGTTGATGCGTGTGCCTGACTCTCCCGACGGATCAAGGTCAGTTAACTGTCTTAGGACGAAACAACACGATCTTCCTCAGGTTCGAGTCCCTCAACTCGAAACTGGAACATATGCTGGCGTAATTCGACTCAGGCCGCGGAGGACTTACAGGAGTGGAATTCCAGTGAATTTAATTGATGTACCCAACGCGTCCGTCGGGATTTTTCATCGCACCTGTTAGTGCGGGTTTTTACTAGCAGAGCGCAGTCGTGTGCGTTGCCAGGCCATCAGATGATTTCTGTAGGTCTTATCTTTGTGTCGCAGACACAACATCCGAATGTTTGTCACCGCGGAGGTGTTTCGGGTGGCCTAGGAGATCTTTGATCACTCAGCGTTTTGTTGGGGCAGAGTTGCCGAAAAGGTTTTGCATGCGGATCCGAAAGATCGCAGTCAAAGATTTCATAGGGTGCGCGACCAGCGCTCCCTATGGGAGTAGCCCCCGAGTGTCTGTTCGAGTCGTAGACTCGAGCGGAGACTTTAGTTCAAACATTGTTCAGTTGTTAGGTCCGTAGGACACAAAATTTTTCGGATGCTTAAATCCATCCTCCCTATGGGAGTATCCCCCGAGTCCGTAGTGGAGTCGTAGACTCGACGTAGGACTCGAAGAAATATTTTGTCTTTATTCATCTTTCGGGTGCGCGACCAGCGCTCCTGATAGGAGTAGCCCCCAAGTATTTAGCCGTTTTCTCCTGATCTTCAACCTTGAGTCGAATCTGGTTATAGCCTGAGTAGGCGTCGAGGAAGGAGAGTTTCTCGCAACCTACAGTCGAATCGATGATCTGATCGATCCTAGGAAGAGGGAAGTGGTCCTTTGGGCAATGCTTGTTTAGCGACGTGAAGTCCACGCACATCCGCAGGATGTCCGTGTCCTTCTTTGGGACCATGACTGTGTTTGCAAGCCACTCGCTTTCTTTGATTTCCCTGATGAAGTCTGCGGCGAGTAGTCTGTTGATTTCCTTTTCGATAGCTTCGGCTCGTGGCTCGGACAGTCTTCGGATGGACTGTTTGACGGGCTTGGTGTCTGGAAAGACGTTGAGTGCGTGCTCGGCGAATTCCCTGGGAACTCCTGGCATGTCCGCAGGACACCAGGCGAAGATTTCCCAGCGCTCACAGAGGAGTTCGACGAGCGCGCCTTCCTATGCGGGGCTGAGGTCGTTGGCGATCAGCGCCGTCTTGGAGGCATCCGTCGGGTGGATCTGCACCTTCTTTGTGTTGACCGTGGAGTCGAAAGATATGTCAGGTGCATTTTGTCGTGCGACTGGGGGTGCCCCATTGTCCGTCACCTCGCGGAGCCTAAGGAGCTCCTCCTGCATTCCGAATGATTGGGAGATTCTGTTGAAATCTCTGTCGCATTGGTCCGATCGGGTGAAGCTCCCGTGGACTGTAATGACGCCCTTCGGTCCTGGCATCTTGAGTAGCAGGTATGCGTAATGTGGGACAGCCAGGAACCTTGCGAATGCTACACGCCCGAGGATGGCGTGGTACTGTAATGGCCAGTCCACCACTTCGAATTCGAGCCGTTCTAGTCGGAAGTTGTCCGGCTTGCCGAAGATGAAGTCGAGCCATATCTTGCCCAGGGGAAATATGCCCTTCCCTGGAACGATGCCGTGGAACGTTGTGTCTGATTGTTCCAGGCTGCACTGCGGGATCCGCATTGCTGCTAGAGTGCTTGCGAACATCAGGTTGATGCCGCTGCCGCCGTCCATGAAGACGCGACTCATATCGAAACCTCCGATCTGTGCATCCAGCACCAGGGCAGCATGGCCTGGGCGAGGGATCTGGCAAGGGTGATCCGAACGAGTGAACGTGATGCAGGACTCCGATCCGCTGAGGTACTCAGGGATGGCGGGTGGAGTTGCCACGGCCAGATTGATCTGTCGGGTGATTTTCTTCTGCACCCTATTCGTAGGGCGCCCCTTCTGGATCATCAATGATCCTTTTGGCAGAGGGTACCCGTTTCCAGCGTTGTTCTGTGCTGGTGCGACCGGTTGGTTCGGGCCTCCTATAGGTGGCGGTGGAGGAGCTCCATGCGCTATCTCACCTGGCGCGGGTGTGTTTCCGAACGCAGGGATTGGAGCTTGCTGCCTCATCTGCACCATGCTTTCACTGAGCTTCTGGAACTCGCGGCAGTCCTTGAGCATGTGGCTCGCTTTCCTTTTGCCATCCTGCTTGTCGATGTAGAAGTGGATGGTGCATGGACCTGAAAGCTTTTCGTATGCTGAGGGTCCGTTATCGCGGTCGCGGCGTTGCCACGACTGCGCTGGGCGTCCTCCATCGCGGAAGTTTCCTCCGCGGTATCCTCCGCTGTTGCGGTTGGCGTCGTTGCGGCGATCGGTGTAGCCAGCCGCGACCATGTCGGGTCCGTCGTGATCGTCGTAGACGCGTGATCTTCTCTTGCTACGGCGCTCTCGCTATCGACCATAGTCGTCCCCTTCTTCCGATTGTGCTCGGTGAATGGAGTCTTCTCCGTCAACCCACCTGTTGGCAATGTCCATGAGGTGATCGAGCGTTTTGGGTTTGACGCGCCCAAGCTCCTCCTTGAAGTCTTGGCGCTTGATGCCGTCCCTGAAGGCGTCGATGGCCCTCTCTTCGGAGATGTGTGCTGTGGAGTTCTTGGTGTTGGACCAGCGTAGTATGTATGAGCTAATGGATTCGATGTTTGTTGAGTGCAGGCGCGCAACTCTTCGATTGAGGCGGGCCTCTTGCTGGTGCCCTTGAAATTTCGGATGAAGCTGTAAGCTAGCTCCTCCCAGCTTCAGATGGACCCTGATGATAGGCTGCTGAGCCAGATCCATGCCGCGCCTGTCAGCTGCAGCTGAAGGCATTGCATGGCGGTTTCTTTGTTACCGCCGTGCAGCTTGACGGATGACAGATGGTCGCTGAGCCATGCTTTTGGATCTTGCGTGCCGTCGAACTTCGGAGTATTCGAAGGAAGCTTGAAATTGTGTGGCATCCGCATTCACTGAACGGATCTGCTGAAGCATCGGGCTCCACAGAGTTCTCCTTCGTCTTCGTCCATCTCGGATTCAGACGAGCATGCGCGCTTAGCTCGCGCTTTGTCGATTTTGCGCTGTGTGAGCGCATCTCTGGCGTCGTAGTCGCGTTTATGGTGACGCGAGCTCTTCTTCCTTCGAGGAAGGTCGTGTTCCTCTTCCTCTTCGGATGAAGGGGTGGGGCTCCGGTCGTGCCTGGCCGGAGCCTTCTTCTTCGGCTCCGCAAGAGCGTCTTGGTGGAGCGCAGCTCCGACAAGTCCGAGTCCGGTAAGTGCGGACTTATGCATGGCCCTCTTCGGGTCCCCCTCGGGAGGTGGGTGGGCTGCGAGATACGCAGTGGCTGCCATGATCGCAGCCTGCGGCGTTTTCGGGATGACGTTGCCGTCGGCGTCCATATCCATGAAGGATGTGTGGAGAGTTCGCGTCAACTCGCGGCGCTCCTTGGGATCCATGTTCTCCATCCGAGAGCGGTGCTTGTTGCCTGGGTTGGCATTCGAGCTGGAGCCGATTCCCATGGCGGAGAGCGCGGCTCGTCGCGCGCTGGACTCTGAGGCTGCTTGCTTGCGTTTGTCAAGCACCTCCTGCATCTTGACCTGCTTCTTGTGCTCCTCGATTAGGAGAAGGTGGTAGGCCATCAGCATATCTCGCGAAGCGTCTGCGGGCAGTACTATGTTGCCTGCCACAGCTTCGCGGACCTGGGTCCATCCCTCTTTGCTAAGGCGGATGACGTAGCCGCCGTTGTTTTCCCCTTCGGGTGGGGGAGATTGGCTTCTTCTGTTCCCACCGTTTCGTTCTGGCGGGTTGGGTGCTTGCTGATCCACGTCGCTTTGGATGACTGCGGCGCATTGGTAGCGCTCGTAGATCGGCCCGCTGCTGCCGTAGCTTTCGGATCCGGAACCGTAGGTCCCTGCATCCGACGGCGGATCGCACATATCGGAGTTGCAGCTGCTGCTGTTCATAGGAATCATCTGCTGATGATGTTGTGCGTAGCACGGGGTGTGGGGCCCATGAAGCGGGCCTGATTGATGGTAGGGGCACCCGCTCAGGTAGGCGGAGGGTGCCCGTTTGCCCCACCTGGAAGCAGAAGCTCCCGAACAAGATTTCGAGTCCGTCGCCTACGGGCTCAAAGTCCTTCATGGTGGCCGGCGAGTGGGCGGTGAAGTCGAAAGCGCCGAAGAGGAGATGGCTCTCCGTTGCTGTAGAGTTGTACATCGATCGGGTTGGGACCGTCACAATCGCACAATCAGCGCCCCCAGTTCCCACAAACGGCGCCAATTGACGAGGTTTGATCTCATCAATGCCCATTGTTATGGACTTGGGTTTTGGAGAAGATGGGGATGATGGAGATCGTGGAACGGTTAGCAAACAAGCAACACGGGGACACAAGGTTTACCCAGGTTCAGGCCCCCGGAGGGAAAACCCTACTCCTGCTTGTCTGCTCTTGATTACGACGGAACCGAAGGTTATAGGGGTGCGCAGATGCAATCTGGTGTGGAGGTGTGTATGCGAAAGTATGAGTCGAGAGATCTAGGTCGTGCCCTCCTGGCCTTTATATAGACTTAAGCAGGTCCCGGGCATAGTCCTAGTCGGTTACAGGTTCTAGGGTTTTACCCCTTTGAATTTCCTATCTACTCTAGTCTTGCTCTCCAAGGATCCGAAGGCGTCATGGGCCTGGGCCACCCGAAAGTCTTCATGGGCCGGCGTACATCCCCCGTGGGCCTCCTTGGGCTGGACTAGGTATGCTGAGGTCACGCACCCATAGGGTACAACCATGTCACAAAGGGGTGTAACCTAGGTAGCAACGCCTATATAAGGAAGGGCTGTAGTTAGAGGAGGTTGGACCAAGTAGGGAACTAGTGCACTGAACACTAGTTCATACAGCTCGAGGAGCACTTGTAAACCACTAGCATCAATTGAATTCCTAAGCATGGAGAGTTCATCTTGTTCTTCGTGCATGGCAAGACCGTGCACTCCCTCCCCGGTGACCACAAGCACCCATTCAGCCCCCAACTTAAGCCTACCCATGGCATCTGCCGTGACACCACCACGACAGTTGGCACCCACCGTGGGGCAGAAGTAGGTGCTTGAAGGAGTCTTCATCCGGACGGGCAACATCATCGCCAAGACCGGCGAGCGCGTCTACTCCGGCCTCATCCAGAGGTTTGGAGCGCTCAACTTCGTTAGCGACAACGCGGGATGCTTCAGGACCAAGCCGTTCCCAAGGGGCGGTCGCTTCATCAAGTTCGGCGAGCATTAGGTCTACGTCGCGGTATGCGTGGAGCACGCGTATCCGGAGCGCGTCATTCTGGCGCCGGATCCACCTGTGGTTCCTGTCGCAAGAAAGCTTCATCAGCTCATCTCCGTTGAGGTAGTGATGACAGCTCCTAACCCAACAACACCTCCAGTAGCTCCTGTAGTGAATGAGGATCCCGAGGGAGGAAATCAAGAGGAAGCTCCAAGGGCTGCAAGAACAGCAAAGGCACCGCTAGAAAAGCCAGAGAACATAGCTAGAAGTAAGAGATCTAAAGAGCTGCAAGACGCGATAGACAAGTTGGCAGAGCCAGTAGCGTAAGCAACTGACCCGGCATGCGTGCAAGCCGAGTTGGAGGAGGCCAGGATAAAGGTCCTGGAGAAAGCAAAGGAGTTAGCACAGTTACATCAAGATGTGGATATCACAATCCGAGAACTAAACTCGGCAAATCGAGTCAAGCGCACGAAGACCCGGCTTGATGCAACAAGGATAAGAGGAAGAAACCTCAATGAGGAGCTGGCAAATGCAATGTCAAAGTTGACACCAGAAAACAACAATGAAACAGCCATTCGGCCGACATACAATACAGCAGCAGCTAACCTAAGATCCGCAGAAGCAGCAATGGCAGAGCTAACCCATTTGACGGGTGAAGCAAAGAAAAGGCAACAAGAGCGAGTCAGTGAACTGGTGAGAGCAGCAGGAATGCTGAATGAGGCATACTATAGGGTGAATCCGGGTATAGCAGGGAGATCGCAGCTGGTTCACTCAAGAACTCCTATCCCGGCAAGATCAGCAGGTCATACAGCGTCCTCACCTGGAGTGGCGCCAAGACCAAGAAAGGAAAAGAGTGTGGATTCATGGAGGAACAAGCAAATGATCACCTATGACCTGACGATGGCTCAGGGAAACCCAGCACGTGCACAAGAAACAAGAAGGAACAATGTACATGGAAATGAGAACCAGGAAAATGCAGGCCGAGAAAGGAAAGTAGGACAAACGAATGACAATGGAGGGCAAAATTTTGCGTCTCAGCCTAGGCGTGGAGCTCACTCGACAGGAGGAGGAAATCCAGCGCCGAATAATGCTCCAGCTCAACCCGAAAGAAGACAGCAAAGTGCAGGAAAGGCAGTACAACAACCTGCTGACCCGAATGCAAACAGGTACAATGAAGGTTACTCGGCGATGGTAAATGACGGGTATGAATTGCCAGATCATGCATACCAAGCAATGGGAGCTAGACTCGGAGGCAGAAACCTTCAGCCGGATGATGCAAGGCTAAAGCTTGATCGAATAAAGATGGCAGAACTGATCGAGTCGCAAGGTCCACAGGGTCCACCATGCTTTGTCCCAAGGATCACGAAGGAGCCACCTGTACCAAATTTTCAGCTGTCCAGAGGAACAAAAACTTACGATGGAAGCACAAAGCCAGAAGACTGGCTCATAGATTATGGAACTGCTGTGAAAATTGCACAGGGAAATTTGAGATGGGCAGTATGATATGTACCACAAATGTTAGAAGGACCAGCACGGGTATGGCTGAACAACTTGCCACCCAGAAGCATCAACAGCTGGATCGATTTTCAGGACGCTTTTGTAGCAATTTCACAAGCACCTACAAGAGGCCGAATCGCCCACAACAACTAGCAATGTGCAAACAAAGGCCGAATGAGACGGACAGATAATTCCTCACAAGATGGTGTACGATGCCTAACTCTTGCGAAGGGGTAATCGAGTCACGGGATATCGCTTGGTTTGCACAAGGATGCAGGCATGGAAGTGTGTTGTGACAAAGGTTACAGAGGGATATGCCGGCAAGCTTGGCAGAAACAATAAGGATTGCTGACTCGTATGCGTTAGGAGATCCGACTCAGCCTCTGCTCATGTCGGCAGACGGAATGACTGAGACGCAAATCTAGGATGCTACCGGGTCGCAAAGGCGCCAGGAAAGAGCCGAGTATAGAAGCAAGAGAAGAGATGAAATGCCAGACTACAGGTATGGTTCGACTCAGGTTGCAGCCGTGAGTCAAGATCATACAGATGCTGGAAGTAGCCAACGTCAAAGGATAATTGGGAAGCAGCGGTGGATACCAAAGAATAATGGAAAAAAGCCATACGAACAAAGAAAGCCATATCAGGACAGGCAAAAATATACCTATGAGATGATGCTGGATCAGCCGTGTAAATTTCACACGCCTAGTCCGAGTAAGCCCGCAAATCATACAACGAGACAATGCACTTGGTTTCAGAAGGGAGATAGAGTGTATTCGCCGAGTAAGCAACTACCACCACCTCCCCCTCCACCACTCACAGGAGGAAATGCTCAAGCTGTTGGAGCTGATAATAGATACGAGAACAGGCAGCCAAGGTATCATAATTAAGAAAGAAGAGAAGCTGTGCACCAGGTGCACAATCCAAGAGGTGACGACGCTCATGTCGGCCATGGAACTAGAAATGAGTACAGAGAACATCGCCAGAGTTACGTTGTCTTTGTCACAAAGCCGAATGACAAAAAGAGCCAGCATAGACGAATGATGGAAGTGAATGCCACAATGTCGGCAATTCCAAAGTACATGCATTGGTCTGAGCAGGAAATAACTTGGAGCATAAAGGATCACCCCAAGATCATGCCAACCCTAGGTGGTTATGCTCTAGTCTTGGATCCAACTTTCATGGGCCCTGATATCAACGTGAAATTTTCCAAGGTACTGATCGATGATGGCAGTAGCATCAACATCATGTACAAGGATACCATGCTCAAGTTAGGCATTACCATGAACATGCTGGAGCCGACTAAGCCAACTTTCCATGGCATCGTGCCGGGATTGTCCTGTGAGCCAATTTGCAAGATCTGGATTGACGTCTTATTCGGCAACAAAGAGAATTGTCGCACTGAAGCCATAGAGTTCGAGGTGGTTGACTTGGTCAGCTCATATCATGCCTTACTCGGCAAGCTGGATATGGCAAAGTTTATGGCGAATCCTCACATTTCTTACTTGAAGATGAAGCTGCCAGGTCCATGTGGAGTTATCACAGTCGAAGGAGATTACAAAAGGTCTATTGCTTGTGCCTCATCCAGATCTTCACTGGCCAAGTCATTGGTCATAGCACAGGAAAAGCATCAAATGTTGGAGGTGGAAGCATTGGCCAAAGTAGCACAAATGTCCATGCCGACACTCACTAATCCGCATGGAAATGTATCATTCCAAGCTACCAAAGAGACCAAGAAGGTACAAGTGGATGAAAATTTCCTAGAGCGCACAGTTACCATTGGGGAGGGCTAACTGACAAATAGGAAAGTGAGCTCACCAGCTTCCTTCGTGAGAATCGGGATATCTTTGCATGGTCCACACAAGATTTGCAAGGAGTTCCGAGGGAGCTGGCTGAGCACTCTCCTCATGTAAGGCCAGATGCCAAGACGGTGAAGCAACCCCTCCGCTGCTTCGTCGAAGATAGGAGGAAAGTGATAGCTGCCGAGATAGCCAGGCTCTTAGCCGCTGGATTCATCATGGAAGTACTGCACCCAGATTGGTTATCAAATCCAGTCTTGGTCGAGAAGAAAAAGGATGACCCGAACGTAGTAGTGGTGTGGGGCATGTGTATTGATTACACGAACCTCAATAAGGCGTGTCCAAAAGATCCATTCCCCCTGCCACAGATCGATCAAGTCATAGATTCTACTGCCGGGTGTGAGTTGTTGTAATGTGTGGACACGTACTCTGGATTCCACCAGATACCACTGAATCCGAATGATCAAATAAAAACAGCTTTTATCACCTCGTACGGGGCTTATTGCTATCGTACCATGCCATTCGGATTGAGAAATTCAGGTGCAACATATCAAAGATGCATGCAAAAATGCTTGCAAGATCAATTGGACAAAAATGTTCAAGTATACGTCGATGACGTGGTGATAAAAACCAAGCAAAGTCATACTCTAATTGAGGATTTGTGTCAAACATTCGCAAACTTAAGAAGATTCCGGATGAAACTTAACCTAGAAAAATGCACATTTGGTGTCCCGGCTGGGAAGTTACTCGGATTTCTTGTATCCAGCCGAGGAATTGAGGCTAACCCGACAAAGATCAGGGCCATCGAAAGAATGGAATTGCCAAGAAACCTCAACGATGTCCAGAAGTTCACAGGATGTCTGGCTTCGTTGAGTAGATTTATTAGTCGGCTAGGTGAAAAATCCCTACCACTATATCAACTGATGAAAAAATCAGACAAATTCACATGGACACAACAAGCTGATAGCACTTTCCATGAACTCAAGAAGATGTTGGCAACATCACCAATATTAGCGTCACCACTGTCAAAAGAGCCAATGCTGCTCTATGTCGCCTCAACCAACGGAGTTGTAAGTGCAGTAATAGTGGTTGAACGTGAAGAGGAGGGAAAATCAGTCCAAAGGCCAGTTTATTACTTGAGCGAAGTGCTCTCTGTATCAAAGCAAAACTACCCCCATTACCAAAAAATGACATATGGGGTATATATGGCAGCAAAGAATCTGAAACACTATTTCCAAGAACACCCAATCCGGGTAATATGTGAGGCTCCTATCTCGGATATATTGGGCAGCAAAGATGCCATTGGACGAGTCGCAAAATGGGCCATAGAGCTAGCACCATATACTCCACAATATGATACTCCTCTATCTGCAAATAAGTGTACATCTAGCACTCAAAATTTGTCCCAAAAAGAGTGTACATCTACAATACCAAGGCATTCAATAAATGCAATTAGCTCCTCGTAATCACTCCCCCACCTCATCCTCCAATCTCTATTCTTCTCCTCCATATCATCCACCAATCCTCATTATTCTCTTTTCTTGATAATTGATAAAGCCTCATAAAAGAAGAGAGAGAACTAATTTGTCTAGTATTTCCTAGATGTACACTTATTTGCGGACGGAGGGAGTAGGCGAGATGCAATTAAATATCAAGCCATAGCAGATTTCTTCGTGGATTGGATGGAGATGCAGTACGAACCACCACTGCCAGATCCGAATTACTGGAAGATGCATTTTGACGGGTCCAAGACGAAAATGGGTCTAGGCGCTGGGATAGTGCTCACATCGCTAAAAAGGGATCATCTCAAGTATGTGTTATAGATCCATTTTGCTGCTTCCAATAATGTTGCCGAGTATGAAGCACTTGTCCACAATATCAAAGTGGACAAATAAATTGGCATCAAAAGGATCATGTGTTTTGGTGATTCAGACTTGGTGATCTAGCAAGTATCTGGGCATTGGGACACGTTGGATGCAAACATGGCACTATATCGCTTCCATGTACAACAAATTTCGGGATACTTTGACGGGTGTGAATTCCATCACGTGCCAAGAGCAGAGAATGAGGAAGCGGATGTACTATCCAAGTTAGGCTCATATCGGCAAGCAATACAATCTGGAATAGCATTGGAACATCTCAGGAAACCATCGATCAAGCCATCACCAGAATCCGAGTCAATATTCATCCCGGCGATACAAGAGTCAGAAGTTGTGCCAATAGACATTGACTCAGGGGCAAGTTCGAGTCACTCGGGGACTGATCCGCTCGTCTCAGGGGTTGCCGAAGCACACTCGGGGAATCCTCAGGTCATGTCGGCAAAACATATGTCGGCTGAGCCAATGGAAATTGATGAGCAAACAGATCCGGCACCGCTGATACCAACATGGGCGTAGCCAATATTCAACTACTTAAAAGATGGAACTTTGCCAGATGACGAGATATTAGCAAGGCAAACAGAAAGAAGGGCAAAAGCATACACCATAATCAACAAGGAGCTGTACAAGAGAAGTGTGACGAGTGTACTGCAACGGTGCATAAGTTCAGAGAAAGGCCAAGAAATCTTGTTGGATATTCACCAAGGAGAATGTGGGCACCATGCATCATCAAGGGCATTGGTGGCCAAGGCATTTTGACATGGATTTTATTGTACAAGTGCACTGGCACAAGCACAAGAGCTAGTCGGAAAATGCAACGGTTGCCAGCACTATGCATCCAAGTCACACCTACCAGCATCTGAATTGAAGACTATACCAATCACTTGGCCATTCGCGGTATGATGCCTGGATATGGTAGGACCATTCAAGCCAGCAAGGGGAGGCATGACTCATATACTGGTAATGATTGACAAGTTCACCAAATGGATAGAGGTGAAGCCCATCAAGAAATTGGACGAAAAAACAGATGTCACATTCCTAAGGGATATAATCCTGAGATACGGTTACCCGCACAGTGTAATCACAGATAATGGCACAAACTTTGCCGAAGGAGCTTTTGCTTGATTCTGCGGAAAAAACCGAATAAGACTCGACATAGCATTAGTCGCTCATGCGGAATCAAATGGAAAAGTTGAACGAGCTAATGGCTTAGTTCTATCCAGGATAAAACCCCGTCTAATGGAGCCACTCCAGAGATCACCTCGCTGTTGGATAGAGGAACTACCCTTAGTGCTATGGAGTCTAAGGACAACTTCGAATCAATCAACAGGCTATACGCCATTTTTACTCGTGTATGGGGCAGAAGCAGTTTTGCCTGCCGACATAGAGTATGACTCGCCAAGAGTAAGGCAATACTCGGAAGCCGAGGTAAAAGAGGCCCGAGAAGATGGAGTTGACTTACTCGAAGAAGCAAGGGAATTGGCATTGTCCAGATCCGCTATATATAAGCAAAATCTCCGATGCTATCATAGCCAGAAAGTTCAACCTCGTGTTTTTGAGAAAGGGATATGGTGCTCAGACTAGTGCAGCGCACAGCTGTAATGCATAAGCTATCACCCCCATGGGAAGGTCCATTCATTATAAGCAAAACATTGCACAATGGTTAATATTATCTAATATATGCTCGTGAAGCACAAAAGAACAAGGAGGATAGATCAGGTGATGAGACCAAAAGGCCATGGAATGTAGCACTGCTTCGCCCCTTCTACACTTAGGAGAAGCACTGCATGTATCACTCCAACTCTCATATGTCGGACGTTTATGTAGGCTATGTGCTGAGAATAAAATGGTATGACTCGAAAAACTGACTCGGGGACTGCCCCGTGTGTTTATCCTTTAAAATTATTCTATGTTGGCTGGCATGACACCTAAAGCTTATCTCGGAAAAAGTAGTGTTTACTCAGAAAAAATCAACTCTTCAACTATGCTGTTATCTGAAAACATGGCTTCATGGCAAGCAAGAGGAAAGGATGTAGGACGAGTAAACATGAACGCCAGATAAGTACAGCGAGGAACACGAGTCGACCCTGTGTTTTTACCTAACCCACTGCAGGTTATATCGCATTGTATGTTGAATGATCCTCAGTCAAGTGATCTAAGTTTCATACCCGCTAACTAAAATCCTTAGTACTTTGAGACTCTAATGTCGAACGCCAAAAAAGGTAGACAAAGGCCAAAGTCAAGGAAAGGTGAAATGGAAAAATGAGACTCGGGGACTTGCCCTTGGATTATTCACATTCAAAATATAACAATAAGTTTAAGCCTTATCAAAAGGCACACATCCAAACGTAAGTGCAATGTATGTTACATCTGTACCCCACATACCGGGAATCTCATCAAAGTTCAGGTGTTTTCCTACTCAGCCTAAGAAGCAGCTGGGATCGGAGGAGCAGTCTTGGAGCTAGGAGCATCACCCAGAGCATCTGCCGAGTCAGGGGCATCGGTCGCCGAGTCTTCCGGGTCGTCTGACTCGGTAGCCTCGCTGTCAACACCTTCTTCATCAGCAACTTCAGCAAGAGGTTCGCCGAGGTAGAGGAAGCTGGGCCCGTCGCACCAAGCATGCACCATACTATACTCGATCATGGCATAGGCTAGCTCCTGGCGTTTCTTGATCAGCTTAGGATCATGCAGCCACTTGCCTCCCCCCTTATGCATGCAAGAACATCAAGATTGATGTCCTCGTACCATGAAAGAACGAAGGAAAGGGCCTTGTATGCTGCAGCTCGGCCGACCGACTCACGCCATTGATCCAGCCTGTCTTCGGTAAGAAGCAGCCTGTCAGCAAGGGGCTCGATGAGTGTGGGCGCGTCTTCATCCGGCCAGAGCATTCAGAATGCATGAATTGCTGATTTGAGCAAGTCCATGCCACATGACTTGAGGGTCTTGCGCGCTCTGACAACTCTTCGAGATGCTCATCAATGGTCACCTCGCCATCAGCTGGAGCGCCAGACTCGGCTCGTACTTTTTTCATGGCCCGAATGGCGAACATATCAGCCTCGGGAAAGTTCTCTACAAACAAAAGAGAACATTAGCAAAATAACAAAGAAGATGAAAAAGTCAAGAACATAAAAGACAGTGCAAAAAGGGTAAGAACTCACTACCGAGGAAAGAGTTGATGGCGCCGAGTTTGCTTTGCCAAGTCTTGGCCTTGGCTTGGAGCGTGTCAATATACATGTTAGCCGACTCAACCGCCGACTCGGCCTCCTTGAGCAGCTCCCTGGTCTTCTCGGTGCTGGCGGCATGATGGACGTCTTTCTCGGAAAGCTCCTCCTTCAACCCCTTCACCTCGGCCTGATGCTTCTGCTCCATGTCGGCCATCAGCTTTTTCAGCCGGATCACCTCATCTCTCTCCTTCTGGAGTTCGGCTTGGTGCTTCTCTGCTTATTCGGAACAAATTACTCGTCAGCAGCAACAAAGCTATCTTGATCCATCAGGATAACAAGGGCAAAGGAATGAGCATGAACACAAAGCAGCACAAGGATGGCTAAGGAACTTACTTTCTGTCTCGCTGATCTGCGAGTGGAGCGCATCGATGGTGGACTGGGCAGAAGCTGTGGGAATACAACGAGAAAAGATTAAGAAAATGAAACTCGGAGAGATGCGCTGGCTAAAGATATGGTGAGTAAGAAAATTACCTTGGCCTTGAGTCTCAGCTCGTAGCTTCTGATGAGCAAGTTCGAGCTTGCGATGCTCCAAGAGGAGAACTTGGTGCACCTTGCTACGCTCATTATGTGTAAGCTGCACAAAGGGAAGAGACAGTGAATAAATTGAGAAGTCGAGCTTATAGCCGGATAAGGGCTGACTCCTATCGTAGAGCTTACAGCCGAATAAGTTTCTCATTCAGCAGCAACCTCGGGGACTAGGGATCAAAAATATAACATGCGAACTTGGCATAAGGAAATAAAGGCTAAATTATTGCTTTGAGCTTACAGCCGAGTAAGTTCCTCACTCGGCAGTAACCTCGGGGACTAGGTGATATGTATAACAGAAATACTCAGTAACACAAAAGAGTAAGAATGTTATTTACCTCGTTCACTTCATCCGCTCGAGCCATTAAGGCAATGGCCTGCTGGGTCATGTCGGAAACGGCCTTGGGGCCCAACTATAACATCCCAACATTAGAGCTTAGAAGTAAGCTGAACACAGATGTGTGCATTGCATTCATGCATAGAAAATCTGAATAATTTTCGCGCTTTTGAATAAATCTTGTCAAAGTGATTGAAGCTTCTCTCAACTTGATGGAATTTAAGTAGATCATCAAGTTGACTGTGATAAGTTTAAATATGACCTTTGCTAAAACCTTATTTTGGGTAAACATGATTTGATCTAAGGGTAGATCAAATGTAACAAAATTAAACCCTAATACATTACTTAGTGATTTATATTTGATCCTTAGGTGATCATATCATAGTATTCATTATAATCACTCATGAGTACCAAGTTAAGGATATAACACAAATAATAAGAATGTAACAACTATATCTTAATCTCATCTACTTATACCATGAGTATCATGGAAATACCTAACTTTAACTCTCTAGTGAGATTGAGTAGGAAGGAAACCAAGTCAAGATCATTCACCATATATATCCTTCTTTCCATATCAATCCTTATGGAATCCTATCTCAACATCTGTTGTTCATCAATATTGGGTAATCAACTATTGATTCACAAATTATTAAGCTATCAATTCTTGATCTATCAACTCCTGTCCTTATCCTAGCATTCATTTCAGTCCTTAAGAGAAAGAAGTAAGGAGAGGTAGGTGGTGATGCTAGTATTAGATATCATCTATAGGATGTGAGTGATTGAAGGAAATCAAATCAGTATGGTAACAAAGAAGGTTACAAGGATGAATCCTGAAGATAGATACCCAGGAGTAATCCTATTGGATTAAGTAAGCATAGTCCATGAATAGCATCCCTTAATCCAATAGAGATACTAAGAAGATAATTTCAATACAACTGTAATGTTGTATTGATGAAGCTTTGATTAGCCAACTAGAAACCTAAACCACAAAGGATTATAATGACCATGCCTTATTCACCAAGATTGAATGCTTATATCAGGTATAAGTGACATTGGTGGATAAAACATGATTGAACCCTAGTATAGCATTGTTATTCTAGGTTAGCCATGACAAGTCATATTAATATAATGGGAGATTGGAGTATTTTTTACTAGAGTCAAGTAGAGACAATATAGTATGATTAAGATGATGTTAGAGCAACATTGGATTAAAGAAGTAGTATTTTCCTTTTTGGAAATACTAGCACTTGAAGTGAAGTAGGATTTGATGTATACATCTATTGAGGTGATATTAGTGAAGGATGATAAAGGAAGAGCATGAATGGAAGTATCTGTAAACATTTGTTAGATAGGAGGTTATCAGCACTAGAGTAGTAGATATAACCCAGTCTGGATAGGTGAAGATTATGAAAATCTTTAGTGTCAAGCTCATTGGATTTATCAATAGGTTCAAAAGAATAAAAGGTGGATAATAATATTCTTAAGAAGTAGATCTCATCATGATAACACATGATGATTGATATGGAGAAGTAATATATCTAGGAAAGGAATTATTTTAGTAGAAGTCAAAGAGTTATGAATTGTGGAGGATAGGAATTTTTGGTAAACACTAAACTCTAAATCTTAAACCAAGTATAATGTCCATTCTGGGAATTGATTCATCATCTTATGTAAATATCATTTTATAGGAATATTTTCCTATAACAGATCACATAAGCACATCTCTTTCAATTATAATTATCATAATTATATGTGCTTAAGAGTATCTATATCAATTCCTTTTTATGAAACATCCTAAATATAACTTTCTATTTTAAAAAGGATGATGTTATCAAATATCACAAACAGAAGACAATATGCTTAGTCATTAAATCTTTACTCACATCAACAAAAGAATATAAATATATTAAGTACCATAAACCTATGGTAAATACTCATAATTCCAAACCCTAACTTAAATGTTAGTTATAATAAAAGATTCACATTGCTATCTACTAGATTCATGGGAATGATATAAATCATATTAAATCCTTAGGATATCATGCATCAAATAATGGTATAGGATCATTACATCAAACTTATCTCCAAACTATAAATTCATTAAAAATAAAAGTTGTAAATAGATAAGGAAATATTCCATAATAAAATTCATGGTTTATTACTAAAAGAAAAATTTAATAATAAAAGCCTTGACAAAACATTAATTAAATATTGACTCCCATTAATGGAATAAAGTAAATAAATTATAAAGATTCACAAAATAAATTTCAAAAAATATTATTTGCTATTGCAAGTATTCAGCAAATAAACCCTATAAAGAAATTTAAATCAAATGATCTAATTCAAATCTAAAAATGAAAATAGAATATAGAAAATAAAGAAGTGATAAGATTATAAAATAAAATTCACTAAATGAATCTAAATACACTTCATTAATGTTGCAGCTATTTATCAAATAATTTCTATAAAGAAATTTGCAAACAATTGTGTATATATAAATTTAGAAATAAAAACAGGAAATAAAAAAGGTGTAATTAAAAAGAAAAACGAAACCAGGCCGGCCCATTTCTTATCCACCTATCTACTATCCAGCAGCAACCCTTCCTTCTCCCGCTCACTTCACTGCAGCCCAGTAATGGCCCAAGCCCACATACCTTTTGGAAATCTAATCTGCCGTCTTCCTCCCCTGGACAAGATCTCGCTAGAGGGTCGACGAACACCCGATGCCGCCGTCGACGTGACGCCGCCACCGAGGCCTCCACGAGGATAAGAACGACACGATGACACCCTCGTCCTCATACTAATCAGTCCTCGCGTGCTCCCTCTCTAATTCTCTTTACAAACACCGAAGCCACCGCCGGTGAGCTCCGACTAGCCACTGATGCAGGCCACCTCGAGGATCGTAGGATGGTCGAGAATAAGAGTTGTGTCTCCGGGATCCTCTAGCTTGAGCACTACAACATGTGGAGCTCTGATTGAAGCGAATTTCTCAAATTCCTTCCCACGGTGGTCGCTGGAACCCGTGAAGTTGCGCTCGTCTCCGACAACCATCGTCGTCATGGACCACACAGCCATACTCAGGGTACATCTACGCATCTCTGGTCCTAATATCGTTTCCTAATTTCACCTCTAGCTCGAATTCATTGAGAGGCCGATGTGCACCACCGCAATTAAGTTCGCCGAAGTTACCACCGTGGTCTTAAGCGCTCGTGTAGCACCCTATTCTACTCACCGCATCCAGACGCATCGAACACACACTTTAGATCGAAGCCTTGTGCCATATTTTGGCGGCGCCGTCGTGTTCTGGCGAGGTGATGTTAAACTCCGAAGAGGTGATGTCATCATTGACCTAGTCTAAGGTTTGACCTGGTCTTTGCCTGTGTGGCGTGTGACGTGGCCCCTGGCCCATGTGTCATTCCCTGTGAGTAAGAATTAATCTGGTAACAAATGAATTTGCTAGATCCAAGTTTAGGACGTGGCCACTGGCCCACTGGTCAGTGACTTGGGTAGGTTTAGTCTAGGTGTAAAAAGTTCTGTGTCTGTTTAGTAAGTTGGTAAAACATTATTAATTCAAATATAAATATTTTCCGAAATATAATAAAGTAATTACATCTTGTTTAATTAATAACTTTTGATTTATAAATCAGAAAAATGTGTATAATATATGAAAATTTGTAGAAAAATAAAATCTATAACTTAAAACTATTATCAAACATTATTATGTTAAAAATTTAAATAGTTATTATTTAATAAATATTTTATAAGTTTTAATGCTTTGATAAATCATATTTTAATATTAATAAATGTTAAAAATATAAATAAAATACCAAAAATCTTAGAAAGATAAGAATTATAATTTAAAACTATAATCATACATTCTTACTTCGCTTAATTAAATATTTATTGTTTATTAAGTGTTTATAAACTGTTTATAAAGTAATAAACCTTATTAAAATCATATCTTATTATTTATAAATCACAAAAATAAATGTAATATACCAAAAGGATCACAAAAATAATACCTACATGTTAAAAATATGATATTCCACTTTTGAGTTAAATAAAAAGTTAAACACTTTCATAACTTGAATTGAACCTATTTCCTTAATTAATAATTCATATAAAGGTAAATAAAAATTTGTTAATAATTCTAAAAATTAGTCAATTGAGTCTAATAAATAGTATTAGTCCCAAATATTGGTAGTGTGCATTCAAAATGAATTAACACACTTTAAATACAATTTTATTAAATCATCTCTCAACCATTAATGTTGATTATTTTATAAAAGGATCCTTATCCAATCTAAAATCTACAAGAATAATTGTAATAAGATAAAACCTATTCCTTTACTTTAATCACAAGTTTATAAACAAATCAAAACACTATAGTGAGTTCATAAGTAGTTAATAACATTGTTTACTTATTCATAAACCTTAACCACAAACTTATAAGGAGATAAATCCCTTTATACATTTATAATGTAAAGAAACCATTACCAACTAAAAATAATGCCATTCTTAAGTAACCTTAAGAAACCTTATAAAGTAAACAAGATAAAAATATCATAAGTACTATAACCTAAGTCCATATATGTCTTTAAAGTTAACTTTAGTTTGCAACACTTTAAATATTATATAAAAACTTTATTATATGTTTTATAGTTTACTTTGGTCTGTTTCAATTAAGACCTAGTGCATCTCAATACCAAACTAACCAAGTTAAAAACGAAGATAGATAAGTCTCAAATACTAATGATGTCATTATTCAAATGGAGTAATTCTTTCTTACTCAAGGACTATAACTAGTAAGAACACCTAATAATGTTAGCTTAAGGTTAAATAATTTTTGCTTAGTTAAATAAAGAAATCTTTTCTTCAAATGTTATTCTTTTTTCCACTTCAAACATCAAGTGACAATCAATAATAATCACATTACATTAAGCTTTACTTATACTTAGGATTGTTAACACTTAAGTTCTTTATAAATGCCATTACTTGTAAGGTAAAATTTGAAGATAAGGCCATTCTTATATAAGTAGTCTTTGAGTAGCATTCCACAATTGTGTATCTCATTGTTTTATGATTTTATAATTACATATTGTTTCACACACACTCACAAGCCTTAATAAGAAGCACATGTGTGAAACTTAATCTAAAAGGGCAACACATTCCAAGGAA
Source organism: Avena sativa (assembly GCA_916181665.1). Lineage (NCBI taxonomy): Eukaryota > Viridiplantae > Streptophyta > Magnoliopsida > Poales > Poaceae > Avena > Avena sativa. The sequence goes on along the minus strand of OV702284.1, from coordinate 258,087,801 downwards.
ACCCTTTCCAGTATCCAAACCCTAGAACAACGTTATCCTCGGGATTCGAGTTTATCAACTTGCATTACATTGCTTATGCATAAAAGAATATTGCTTCTTTAAACACTAGTCCTTACCGGACCAATGATGCTGATTTCAGATATTGGATCTTTTATATTGTCTTAAATACCATGAATGCATAATCTTGCAATCACAAAAGGAAAGTTCACACTTGCTCATGTCCTTTGATTATTTTCTATAAAGTATTTTGCAAATCCAGTGTTGTCATCACCTGCATTTGAAAAAGGACAGAAAACACTATTTTCATAATAATGTGATTATAGGTTATTTACCATGAGGTAATAACCTACTATAAGAGTTTTGGTGGTAAAGGAACATATTACCTATGACTTAACAACCAATGTCGCCAGTGATTCTTGCGCCGTATATTACGCATTGACCATGAGATTTGGAATGGGACGGAGAAGTCAGCTGTATCTTTTCCCTCTCGCACGGAGCCGGATGTGCGGGTCGTGGCTGTTATCACTCATAGCGTTCATATTATATGGTAATTCGTAGAGGATATGAAACATATGGGTGGGAGCCCTCAACGTCCCACGATAGTTCCGGCATCTGAACGGTCTGTACTGCCAATTGCCGTAATTCAATACGTGGGCTGGCGTACACCAAGGAGACATGCCGGGTCGTGGAGAAGGCAGTGATTGGCTTGGATCTTAGTATGGGCCTCACACCAAGGAAGTGTGAACAAACCTGCAATACGGATGTGCAACAAAGCTAAGATCTCTCATGGGTAAAGTAACGCACCTCTGCAGAGTGTAAGAACTGTAACTTGTTACTCCCTGTTTCGGGAAGGAGTTGCGAACGCGACGGGAAAGGAACTCCATGAAAGTTCTGGTAAACCCGTGAAGGCTGACGGACATAGCTTTTCAGAATAAAAGCAACCTTTGAAGAAGTGTTTATGAAAACTTGCATTGCCTATGACCTACAGTCTGTGGCTATAGATTTAGAGCATCAAACACTCATTTTCTAGTGAACTTGCTGAGTACGCTCGTACTCAACGTATCTTCTTAACCCTTGCTAGGTTCTAAAGCCAGTACAAACGATGTCTACATCAAGTCATGCTCTAGGAATTATCATCAAAAGATAAAGCTCTTCAATGAAGTCAAGGAAGTCAACATATACATCAACTCAAGTGAAGACGAAGTTACTGATTAGATAGGAATATAATCTCTACATCAAGTACTACTTATGGGTGATCTCTACTATATTATCTAGAACAATCCTATTTATGCTTCTTTGCTTGATCCATATCGGGTCTTATGTGCTTGGAACCTCAATCTTTTCGTTTTGGTATTTTGTGCCATCATGAGAAGTTTGGGGAGTTTGGTTTCTTGTTGCAACCTTGCTCTTTTTGGGAGTTGGTTTTGTCTCATTCCTTGTTTCATGATTTGACCATTTTAGAATGAGATAAATCCTTGAGCATTTTTATTTCTATCTATATTTTGCTCTTAGGCTTTAGCCTAGTTCATTTTTTGAACGTGTGATCTTTTCATGTGTTGAATTGGTTCTTTGATACAAGTTGGACATCGTTTGTCATGTCACACTCTTGTGTGTGCAATCTCGATTTACTTGGTGTTTTTGTTCAAATTGTATCTCCTTTTTGGTACTTGAAAGCCTTATGCATGCATATTTACTATATGTTTATACTATGGCATGCTTGCTTTCTTTGATCCAATATATAAGGGAAACTCCACCAAATCACATCGGCTAAGTTGTGCATGAAATTCAAATTCATATCAATATGCACATATTTATGTGGAGTCTCTCCTATGTATTGTAGTTGCACTAACTACATTGGACCCAATAAGTTTGGGGACCATTTTGTACTTAAATGTGTTTTAGGTACATTGGAGATAGATTGGATGCTTGTCTCTCAATTTTTGAAGAATTGATGCATACATGAAAATTGGAGGCAAGCTATAGGATGATCAACGAATTCATATCCTCTACATCCTACCAATTATATCTCGGTAACAAGTATCTCTTGCTCATGCATATTTATCTTGATTCCAACCTTTTGTAGGTTGCATCTTGGCATGAATTTTTGATATTATATTTATTGTTATATCTCTAGACACGGTATTAAAAGAACTCTCTATTGTATATGTGTATGAGTTGAGATGAGTGCATATAATTGGGACTATACAAAATCATGCATATGATCCTACAATCCCAAATATATCAATCTAGCAATTTTATTGTCTTTCCTTTCCTCAACTTCTCTCATGTGCAATAGTGAGATTTTGCTAGTTGATTTCTCCATGTGATACTTGTTGCTTTTCTCCATATATTCTAACTTTCTCCTTTTTCCCTTGGTGATAGTTGTAATATATGGGGTGTGTTGGTTGTTGAAGCTTATCGATGTACAATAAGATATATTTGAGCCTTTGGCCGTGCTTTCAAGAATAATCTTATTGGTATTGTCATGAATTCATTTTAGATATCTTGCTCTATTTATTTTAAGTATCTACATTGTGTGTACATGTTTCTTTGTGGATCAATATCTTTACTAGATTGTCTACTTAGAAACTTATACACATGATAGATGTTACTACTCTATTTTTTATATCTTCCTTGTTTCGTGTGTGTTCTATGGTCATACTAAGCAATATCATTTATTGAAGACTATGTGGATACGCAATGATCATCCTTATACTAGTCTTATAATATGATTTGTCATGCATCTCACACATCCTTGTGGTTGAGCCTGCTAGTATGTTGTCTCTTACTTATTTCTCAACCATTTGTTCCTTGCAAATTTTATGCCTTGGTATATTCTCATTTGCACAAAGTTGTGTTATAATTAAAATAGAGAAAGTGAGGATTCCATGTTGTGCACATTGTATTCACATATAAAAACCTCTTTGGGAGCTTCCTAATTTTATTTATAGTATCACTTTGTGCTTATCATATTTATTCTCTCATGCCTTGTTTTATTAAATGAAGTTGTATGAGTGAGGATTCCATGATTATGCACTTTGTTCCCAAATGCAATTATCATAATTGGTGCATTATCTTTGGGGAGCTCATCTAATTCATTTAATAATGCTCATTTGCCTTCCTTCTCATTTATTGTGCCTTAAATGTTTATGGAGGAGTGAGGATTCCATATTTGTGCATTTTTGCATTGAAATACAATTATTCTAAAGTGTGCACAAATCTTAGGGAGCTTCTCTATTTTATTTAAGCTTTTATCTGATCTTTCATTTGTTGCGTTTTAAATGCTTATGGGGGAGCAAGGATTCCATATTTGTGCAATGTGTATTCTAATGCATTTATTTTGAATTGTGCACAAATCTTGGGGAGCTTCTCTATTTATTATTTAAAGCACTCTTTTTATCATATCATAATATCTTGTTGTTTCCATTTGGACTCATTTGTTGTTTTCAATTGATTTGTCGGATCTTGTGATTGCTTGCGTCATTTGTGATGCGTCGTTTTATTTTATTCCTTTGGAAATCTTCGGGTCCTCAATATAGTTCTACTCCCTACCAAGTATTCATCATTGGATATGTGCGAAGTCACATCTTTGGAGGAAATATTACTATATTTTCCTTCTAGAACTTGTCACCCATTTCAGCAATCGATGCTAGTGGGGGAGAAGTTTTAGAGGGTTTAAGGGAAATGGTTATTCTTTGAGTTTGTTTCTAAGCATTTTCCTTTCATGCTCTTGCATCTTTGTTGTTGCTTAGAATATGGTATATATAGAGGAAACTCCACCAATGATAATGATTGGCAATATATGCAATGAAATTCAAGTTCATCACACATGCATAGATTATGGGGGAGTTTGCTCTATATATGGTGGTGGTACCAATATAACATACTTATGTAGTATTTGATACTGGTGTTATCATTTTTCTCATTAATATTCCTTATATAAACCCTCTTAAAGGGATTGTCAAAAATTACCAAAATGGGGGAGATTGAAAGAACATGTGGACCCCCATGTATGGTTTTGGTAATTAATGACAATCTTTATGGACTAATGTGTGTATTAAGTCGCACTTGTAGGAATTATCCTTTGGTAGCGCTTGGAGCATGTGTTGCCTTCAAGGTCAATGAAATGAGGAGAAGATGTGTTGTGCAAGCTCAAAATGCATCATCTATAGAAGATCTCATGTTTGATGCTTGCCATCCTCGGTGATTATGGATCGATGATGAGGAATCAAGAAAGGTTTCCATCTTTAGAAGGACAAGATCGTCTACACTGAGCTCAAGTGTATTGCTCAAGGCAAATGTATAATATTGATAGGTTTTCCCTTTTGCCGGTCTCATGTTTGTTGGGAGACCGGGTTTAGGATAGATAACCGTACTATCAAGAGGGGATCACGAATAAGTAACTCGGTCACATCGTTCGGAGATAGATCAAGCCTTTACATACTTGCACCATCATATTTGGTTGTCATTTGGTCTTATCCATGTGAGGATATAGAGCTTGTGATAATCTCCATAACAAGCTCTAGTTCATCAAAAAACGGATTTCCCTTTTATATCTTATTGTGTTTTGATCTTGGAGGTTTTACCGGTTTGTATTTTAGAGATAGGTAAAACCTTCCATTATTTGGTTCTTACTCATGTGAGGATTTAGAGATTGTGTTAGTCTCCATGACAAGCTCTAGTTCATCAAAAACGGATTTCATATGCATTTTCTATTACGTTTTTGATGTTGGAGATTTTATCGGTTCGTCTTTTTGAGAGAGGTGAAAACTTTCTTCATTTGGATCTATCCTCCCTTGCTGGACTATAATGTTTATTTTCATGATCTTTTAGAGCTTGTTTTCTTCTTCTAAACGAGCCCAAGATCATCAAAATCGGAGTCCGGATGCAAAAGTTATGGCCGTTTTCGTTCAGGGATGACCGGTAGTACCGGACCAGGGTCCGGTAGTACCGCCCCTTAGTACCGGTTGGTACAGAATAAGGTGCGTTTGGTGACCTGGGATCCCTAGGGAATGTCCGGTAGTACCGGGAATATCTGTTAGTACCGGGAAAAAGTCCGGTAGTACCGGGATTCGTGTTTTTGGGCTTCAACGGTTGGATTTTGGGGGGACCTTGTTAAGGGGCCTTCTTCCCCAATGGTTCCCCAACTATTCTTGCAAGTTTTCCCCTCCATTGTTGACCTTCCAAAGCTTGCTATCTCTCAATCCCTCCAATGATTTTCCCCCATATTTGAGTGGAAGAGAGAGGAGATCTAGATCCACATTTTGACCAAACCAAAACATCTCTCTGTGAGTGTATCCTTGGGATCTAGATTTTGGGGGATTTTGTGTTCCTCTTTGATTCCTCCTCTCTTGTTCCCCCAATAGCTTTAGTAGCTTTGTTGGAACTTGAGAGTGAGGGATTCGAGAACCTTTGTGGTGTTCTTGCCATTTGCATTCGGTGCATCGGTTTGAGTTCTCCCCGGAGGATTTGGCGAGTGAAAGTTGAGAAGCTTTTTACTCTTGGGTTCTTGGAACCCTAGACGGTTTGTTGTGTTACAAGTTGATGCCTTGGTGGCGTTTGTTGGGAGCCTCCAATTAAGTTGTGGAGAAGTGCCCCAACCTTGTGGCCTTTGTGGCGTTTGTTGGGAGCCACCAATTAAGTTGTGGAGAAGTGCCCCAACCTTGTGTGAGGTTCCGGTTGCCACCGACAAGTGCACCGATAGTGGAAGCATGGATTGATCCCATCGGGGTGAGATTCACCGGAGAATAAGGGAGGACTTTTGTGGCATAGGTGGTTAGATACCACCCCCTATCCAAACGAGACATACTCCATGTTGGGAGGAACTCGGTAAAATATCGTCATCCCCGCGTGCCTCGGTTATCTCTATACCCGAGCTCTTACTTATGCACTTTACTTTGTGCTAGCCTTCGTGCTTGAAGTATATATCTTGCTATCACATAGTTGTTTGTCTTGCTTAGCATAAGTTGTTAGTGCACATAGGTGAACCCTAGATTGTTCTAGGTTTTGTGCTTGACAAAGTAAACACTAGTTTAATTCCGCCTTTGTCGATACACTCTCGGAAAAGTTTTAATCGCCTATTCACCCCCCTCTAGGCGACATCTGTATCCTTTCAGTTTTGCAACATGGAATCAGTTGGAGGAGGCGCAGGACTTAGTGGCGAGGCAATGCTAAGAGCAGCCTGGTTTGCCGACAAAGGCACGGCGCTGAAAATGACAAAATGCTCATGAGAAAGCAGTAGCAAAACATGAGAAGGAAAAGTGCAAAGTAAGCAGATCGCAAAAGCTTACCTGGAAACGATCGGGTCGAGCGGTGGGCGACGCGTGACTGGGCGTCCAGCTGCTTTGCGAGTCTCCGCCAGCGTGGCAGCGGTAGGAGTAGCCTTGCGCTTCTTAGCCGGCTTAGCACTAGAGGAGCCCCCCGTCTCTTATTCGTCTTGGGGACAGGGACTTTGCCGACTCCGCTCACAGCAAGAGGGGGAGTGTCATGTACCTGGCCAGCTGCATAAGTAAATGATAGGCTTACTCGAATAAGTTAGAGGGCAAAGGTCTAAAGGCAAGTACCTCCAGAATCTCACAATCATCATCATCATCGTCGTCGGACCAATCTTGTAAGGGGTTTCAAGTGTGGCTCTTACCCGGATTTGAAGCAGCAGCCACATGCGGAATGGGCATGAAGCGCTCCAGATCATACTCGACTTTGTCGGAGTCGGAGCGGTCCTTGTTGTAAGCACTAGGAGGGACAGTACTGTCATCAACCTGGTGAACAAGATTCTATGAAAGACAAACAAAATAAGCATCGAAAACTAGACAGAAAATAGCAAAACAAGCTACAGCTGACTCGACAGCGAAAGGTGACTCAGAAACTTACCCAGGGGACAAGCCTGACCTGGATAAATGGAGGGCAGCTCCAAGCCCAATCATCCGCCAAGTTTAGCTTAAAGATCGAGCTTACTCGGCGGGACACAGAATCGTGGGTAAGCTCCTTCGTGGAGTGCCGAGTGGGGCCATGCGTGCCGCTCATGAAGCACATCTTATGGCTCCTGGCTTGGATGGGGCTGACCCGGCGTGCAATGAAAGTGCACATGAGATCCGTGTCGGCAAGATGAAAGTTCTCATCCGGCAACAGCAACCTCTCCAGAATTACGTTGGCCTCATTCACCGCAGCGTTTTGGTTGCGCGGGTCAAGCTGCCAGAGCTTTTTGCTGGGGACCTCGTCCGAGAAAGGGGGGAGACGGATGTAATCAGTGGCCCCGCTGTTTTTGACATAGAAGAAAGTTCTATGCCATTTCTTGCAAGAGTCAAGGCCAGTAACCCGAGGAAAGATGGAGTCTCTCCTGGGTGTGATGCCAGCAGCACCGCACCGGGTCGGCCTTTTCTCGGCTCGGGGAGTGCCAGGCTGAGGAACTACTTGGACCCTAAAACTAAAATATTTGGCCCATAGAAGAACTATAGGACAAATGCCAAAGTAGGCCTCGCAAGAAGAAATGAAACAAGAAAGGGATCCAATCGCATTGGCAGGCAAATGATGGGTTTCAAGATGGAAGGTGGAAAGAAAAGAAGCAAAGAAACTGCTCACGGGCAAGGCGAAACCTCGCTCGAAATGGGAGAGAAAAACCACCCTTTCATTGGCGTCGGGTTTGGGGGAAATCTCACTGATGGGAAGACGACAGTCAACCTCGAGCGGGATGCGCCTGGTGGAGTGCATCCATTCAACCTCCTCGGCGGAGACCTGTGAACCCTCCCAGCCGCCACGCTCGCCGGCGGGAACCTCCTGTTCTTCGGCTCCCTCAGCGGCATCGTGTGCGTCCATGATTTCCCTGGACTCAATCTCTTCCGCCGTTGGAAGAGGCTTGGAAGAGGAAGGACCCGTAGTGGAATGAAAAGAGGGGAAAGGCAATCGAAAGCAAGAATGGAGGGGAGGAAGAACCGCAGAGGAGGAAGTTGGATTTTGGAGGCGCAAGGAAGAAGAAGAGGCTATGGGGAAACTGAACGGGCGGGGGAAGTTATGATCCCCTCACGCCTACTTAAGGGCAGTAAAAACCCCAATCGTGGGATCCCCTGCGTCGTGCGACCAGCGTGTGGCCGTGTATTCGGACGAGTGAGCCAATCAGCGGGTGCCACGTGGCAACGATACACGAAAAATCCCCTGCCATGTAACGCAACGAAGGACAAGGGGCCCATACCGATGGGACTGCCATAGTGACGGGGAATAACTACGCAACCGTCAATGTGCAGTCAGGGCTTGGAAAAAAAATTGAGGCAAGTCACCATGATTACCAGTTGTCAGTGGCTGAAGCACGCCGAAAATGACTCGGAATTGGCCAAAATGACTCGGCACGAGGCAAAAACAAGCCAAAAAGTCAAAGAATAGACCCGAAAACTGTCAGATAGACTCGGCAAAGTGCGATATTGCGCCAAACAGTGTGCCCAAAGCAGTCAATAAAGACAAAATAAGAAGTTCCAATTACATTAAAAGAACCTGGAGACGCCTAACAGCTAGAACTGTTAGACCTCACCTGCTTCGGGGACTAATGTCGGGGGGATAACCCCCGGTAGGGTCACAAGGGGTAAAACACAGCCCAACTTGGCTTGCACTGAGTGAAGAAAGAACCAGGCCGAGTAAGGACGGCCAGGTAAGAAGGTCGTATGCAGCCGACATAGAAACTATGTCGGCCCGTATAGGACAAATATGTTAACCTTGAAGGAACCAACGAGCCGAGTCTCACGAGGAAGGGCCGAGTTAGATAGGACGTGTGGAACCTTTCCGAGTGAGGTTCAGGAGGGACCATGGTAAAGCGTGGTCAAAAGAGAAGGGCAACGCCGGCTGACGCCTAAAGCAAGGGCTGACGTACAAAGTTACTACATGACGCCAAAGGAACTAGAGGCGACGTAACTAAAGACCGTTAGCTATCTAGCTTTATGGACTGGGCCACTGGGCTTAGGGCAAGCCCATGACCCGATCCACACAGTAGGGACCAAGATCCAAATAGTAACCCTAGAACCCAAAGGGGTGTAACCTAGGTAGCAACGCCTATATAAGGAAGGGCATAGTTGTAGTTAGAGGAGGTTGGACCAAGTAGGAAACTAGTGCACTAAACACTAGTTCATACATCTCGAGGAACACTTGTAAACCACTAGCATCAATAGAATTCCTAAGCGTGGAGAGTTCATCTTGTTCTTCGTGCATGGCAAGACCGTGCACTCCCTCCTCGGTGACCACAAGCACCCATTCGGCCCCCAACTTAAGCCTACGCATGGCATCTGCCGTGACACCACCACGACAAAGATCCTACTACTACAATGCAAAATAATAATCTAAGACATGATGCAAATATGCACTCATCAGTATACAATACTAGTAATAAACCCCTTTATATACATGCTAATGGATGGAAAGTATCACTTGATTATCTCATTATTGATTATTTAGTCCATCTCACATGGAAGCATGAAGCCCAAATACCCTAGCCCGTGTACATGTACAAGTTTAGGCTATCATGGCTATAGTTTGTTCCCAAGATCCATTGATCGTAGCTGCGTACGTGACTACCGCCTCTGTTTCTTCGTCGACTGCTAGGGCTAAAGGATGTTTGTTGTTGACGCTGCTCGCCATGTAGTTTTTCCGGTCGCCGTTCAGTTCCACCTCTCACGGACGCCTATGTGGCACTATTCCGATTGTATTTGGTGTTTTAGTCAAATTATCTATTGATTTCCGTCGCCAGGTTTCACGGATCTATGGCATAGGCCGGCGCATAGTGAGAATTACCCCTGAAGAGCCTAAGATAGATGGAACGTGGGAACAGGGAATAAACTGCATCAAATGTTAGCAAATAGCGATGGCTTCCCCGCGCCTGCCGCCAATCTCCTTTAACCTCCAATTCTACTCAGTTTTGGAAGAGACAACCATTACCTAGATTTAATTCTCTTAAGGTATGTATTCCCGCAACATTCTTTGACACTCCTTATGCACTACTAACTAATTAATAATCCTATTTGATTGTGTATGTACACGCGTAGCTATCAAGCCCAATTTTAGTGCTTGTCCAACCAATGATTTGACATCCAAACCTATGTAAATGCTAGCTAAATCCAACAATTTAGTTAAAATTATTAATTTCATTAATATATCTTAGAAATTTAATATGAATATGATTTTGTGGCAAGATACTTCATGCAATATAACAGAGTAGCTTGATTACTAACCTCGTCGACATCGTATATAGATTTATTCACCATTATTAGCTATGCTACATACCCTCGCAATTATTTTCCATGTAGGGGCAGCAAATGTTACGTAGATATAAACCTTCTAAGTTAGTTTGGGGAATGAAAAAACTTTAGCTCCATTTCTATTTTGCCCCGTATAGCTAAATCCTGGCTTCGCCCCTGGTATCAGCCGAACCGTCTTAGGCGTCATGGACCCTGATAGGTCATCGAGTGGGACTTCTGTTGAGCCACACCAGGTAGGCCAATAGTAGGTGCCCGTAGGGTATACCTATGTTAGTATTCCCCGAGTGTCCATCAGAAACGTAGATTTGGGTGAAGACTTAGTTGTCTTGAATCTTGCATTCAGATGTCGGAGTCGATAGTTGTGTCGAGTGCGATGCACCTGCATGAGTGGATGTCGACATTGTGGACGCAGTCAACACAATGGATTATAGGGTGCACGACCAGTGCTCCCTATGGGAGTAGCCCCCTAGTGTCTGTTCAAGTCGTAGACTCGAGCAGAGACTTATAGTCGTCAGTTGCGCGATATGGCAATCTGAAAGTTCTTTGGATGACCTTGCAAATGCCATCAATGTGGGTACTTTTTCGAATGCATGACCAGTGATCCCTATGGGAGTAGCCCCCGATTCCTTAATCGAATCATTGATTCGAGTGAGGAATCGGAGCATGCCACTCGAAGATCTTATATGTGCGCGACCAGCGCTACAGTTTGGAGTAGCCCCGGAGTGTCTGGCGGAGTCATAGACTTGGGCAGAGACTCGAGTCTTGTATCGTGCAGTTGTAGTCGATAGTCTCATGGGAGTATCGCTGACCCGGAAGTACATCGGTGCGTGACCATCGCTCCTGATAGGACTAGCCTCCGAGTGTCTAGTCGATTCGTAGAATTGAATGGATACTCATGCGAGGAGAAATCACTGACCCATAAGTGCATCGAGTCAGCGTCTCCTACACAAGGAGCCAAGAATCGACGATGGAGTCGGAGTTGACGTAGCAAAGTGTGCGGCGTTTAGCCGGAAGGACTCGATGTTGCAGATGAGGGTTTCTTATATCGGGTGTGTGCCCAGCGCCGCTTCTGTCGACAACTAAAGTGGTCATACGAGGAAAGTATTGACTCGGACCTTGGCGTCCATGGACACGACTGGCGCTGGTCGACTCCGTTGGAGGACCCGATAGAATAACTCGATGCATTCGACGTCCTTGTAAGCTGTAGAAAATGCAAAGAATTGTGAAGCACTTTATATCTTGTAAATAATAGTCGCCTGTCGGCTTGTAAAGTAAGATTCTAGTGCCAATCGAGTCAACACTTTTGCACTATTTGCTAGGCCTTTTCGTTAGCCTAATTATCCTTAGTCTTAGTACCTTTCCGAGGCACTCAGAGTTCAAGGATTCGACAGTCAGGTAGAATCAGCTACTCAGGCTGTCGTGTATGAGGTGCTCGAGTGCGTGGAGACGATGTCATTCTAGGTTACTCAAAGAGGGCGCAACCCCCGAGTGTATCTAGTGAGATTAAAGTAAGAAAGAAATCAACTCTAAGTAGAGAACTTAGACTTATTTGTAGTTGAAGCGGTGAATGTGTTGCGGGAGCCAATGCGATCGGCGGATCATGGGAGCCGATGCCTGTAGGGTTCATAGCATAGGAAACAAAAAATTCTAACGCAAGAACGAATAAAACCAAGATCTAATCTATGGCCAAGACAAGATCCAATATACGAGATAGGTGCAACGAGATACATGAGAACTAACCCTCATTGATCCAAATCCTTAATGAGATCTAATCTCGTGGTTGAAGTAGTCTATCACTTGCCGATCTCAAGACCACGATGACGATTATTTTGGTGCCGCATTCTGGCAGTGCTTCCGCACTCAGCCACACGTATGGAGTCGATGAAGACCTTCCTCTCCCTGTTCTAGCAGGCAGCAGAGGTAGTAGACCCCCTCGGAACCCTAGCAGCACGACGGCGTGGTGGTGGAGGTTAAATCCTACAGGGCTTCGCCTAAGTCCGAGCAGGAAAATGGAGGAGGGAGGAGAGGTGGTGGCTAGGGTTGGGAGAGGGGGCAAAGTGGGCGGCCACCCCTCCCCTATTTATATAGAGGGGGTGCGGCTAGGGTTTCCCCCTGGGCCCACTCCTCCTAGGGCCGACGCAAGGGGAGTATGGGGGAGTTTCCTTCCCCCCAAGTCATATCCCCTATTTTCTAGGGTTTTTCCCTTATCCCTGTAGGGCTAGCCGGTTGGGCCTCTAGGGCTTGGTGCATATGGCCCATGTCCCTCCGCATCATTCCCTCATCCCATGTGGCCCCTCCTGGGGTGGTGGGCCCACTGGTGGCCCTTTAGAACCTTCTAGAAGCTCCGGTCAAAATACCGAAACTTTTCCCGAACCCTAGAAGATGGCTTCCATTATATGAATCTTATTCTCTGGACCATTCCGGACCTCCTCGTGATGTCCTGGATCCCATCCGAGACTTTGAACAACATTCAGTATCCAACTCATATTCCATATCTACTTAAACAACATCGAACCTTAAGTGTGTCACCCTACGGTTCGCGAACTATGTAGACATGATCGAGACAGCTCTCCGATCAATAACCAATAGTGGGACCTGGAGATTCATAATGGCTCCCACATATTCAACGATGGCTTCATGATCGAAAGAACCATTAACATACTATACCGATTCCCTTTGTCACGCGATACTCTACTTATCCGAGCTTCGATCATCGGTATCTCCATACCTAGTTCAACCTTGTTATGATAAGTACTCTTTAATCGTACTGTGATATGACATCCCTCGTGACCTAGTCACATGCTTGCAAGCCAATTGGATGACATTCCAACGAGAGGGCCCATAGTATATCTATCCGTCATTTGGATGGACAAATCCCACTCTTGATCCATGCGCTTCAACACATACTTTCAGGTCGTCAAGTGGGCATTCCGTTGAGCCGCCCCAGGTAGGCCAATAGTAGGTCCCCATAGGTCATACCTATGTCAGTACCAAATGATACCATTTTACATTTTTTGGATGTATATCTACCATCCTACGGCTAGATTTTGCCTATGTGCGCAAATGACGCTCGGATAGCGTGTTGACACAGAAACTGACAACGGATATCACCCGACAGGATGACATGACAAGGTGGTGATGGTTGCAGTCTAGCATACTTTATGATGTGAACACGTATACCACTTGTCAGACTATATTGAAAAAACAAAAAAATAACATAAATTGGGAAGGTAGTCTCCCTTGAACCAAAGACCTCCACCACCGCTGGTGCTGAGGTGGTCCGCAGCAAAGGTGGTTCCCATGGCGGCAAGCTCGCCGACTACCAACCTATCACAGGATATAGCTACGGGTTGAACATCAGATTTATGTTTTAGAAAATAATGCCATATTTTTCTTAAGTAATCATTAATGATAGTAAGCATGTAATAAGCACTACCAATAGAAGTCTTACGGGAAGGTCCCCATACATCAGCATGCACATAATCTAATATGCCTTGTATGAATGAAAGCATTGAATTTTACTTGTTTATGCTTACCAAAAATGCAGTGCTCATAGAACTTCAACTTACTCAAGTTGCAATCATCAATCCGGTCTGTCTTGACCAATTATTCCATTCCATGTTAAATATGGCACAAATTAGTTTTACTAGAATCATTAGAAGTAACAATAACAATACTAGACAAAGTTCTACCTCTAAGAACATATAATTTTATAGAATTCATACCACTCATCATGTGAATGAGAGAACTCTTTTGATACCTTTAGAAGTCTACGCCAACCGGCATACATGTACCCATCAACATTAAAGGTACTGAGTGAGATCAAATTTCGCTTGGTATGTGGTTCACCCCAATCAATGTTACATTTGTCCTGATCTTAACATACCCAACACCAATAATATGACAAGGGTTGTTATTCCCCACGCAAACAAAATATCGAGACTTCACATACTCATATGAACTAAACCCATCCTTGTTACAACAAATATGAAATGAACATGCAGTATCAAGTATCCGTTTGTCACCACGAGAAGCAAAAGCAGCAAAATGGATAGACATTCACCATCTGAACTCTCACTAGAAACAACAGAAACCTTACCAGTACCATTAGACTTATCTTTCGGTTGGTAAGTAAAATTCCTTTTCTCCTTATTCTGCAGCTTCCAACAATCATCAATAACATGATTAGTTTTCTTACAATACATGTATAACTTTTCTTTTCCCTTGGACTTTGAATGACCTTTGCCCTCATTTCTCTTATCTCTATTGCGGTAGTAGTTATTCCTCTACTCGGTCCTGCCAGGAACCTGTAGAGCTCTGGCCTTGGATGACGACCCGTCTATATGCACCATTGTTTTCATATTTTCCCTCTTTTGAGGGCCTATTGTACTTCGGCAAGGATAAGTTCATCATGGCTCAACAATATTGTATCATGAAAATTTTCATAGGAACTAGGCAGCGAGCATAAGAGTAAAACAACTAGATTCTCATCATCATATTTTACCTCCATAGACTGCAAGTCAGAAATGATCTCTCTAAAAACATATAGATGATTCCCGCTTATGCAAGAATAACTTCATCTTCACGTGCGTATTACTAGTTAGATCCTTTAACATGCAGACCACTTCATGTTGTAGTACACAAGTCATTGACATAATATCTCCGGAATCCCCGCTCCGCAAATATCACATTTCTCGGAGTGGTACATCAAAAACATTGCGGATCCACAATACATACAAACTTATTACTACAATATCAAAATAAATGATACCATAAGTTCTACGGACTTACAATAAGCTAATATGATCCTTAGAGTTGTTCGGACATAAGAACGAAAAGATCCAAAATGATTAACAAGGCGGGAGCTCAACAACTTATTATATAAAGTTCTATGCTGCTCGACTCAACCTAGAGAATAAATGTTACTCTAGCAACTAAAGGAGATATGCCATAGAGGCAAATAATAAATGGATTTTATTATCATATCTCACTTAGTTCATAATAGTTTTATACTATGCTATAACTGTATCAAGTGTAAACATTGATACATGTGTGGTATTAAAAAAACCAAGTCCCTAGTAGCCTCTATTTATACTAGTTCTTTGGGCAATCGATGATCAAGGTTTCATTAATGAATGCTGTGATGGACATTACCCATGAAAGTAATGCAAAATGATCAAGTCACACAGTTCATCGTTGAAATAATTAGAAGCGTAGTATCCTTCTCCTTTGAACATGAGATCATATTAATCACTCTCACCCGAGGTTGCTTTGATTGCATCGAATGTCATGTCTATAACTAGATGATAATAAAGGTGTATGTTGTGTATTCTAGAGGGATATGTTGAGGCCTATGTGTTGGAGATATTCTCAAGAGGCAATAATAAAATGGTTATTATTATATCTTTGTGTTTATGATAAATGTTTACATCCCATGCTATAATTTTATTAACCGGAAACATTAATACTTGTGTGTTTTGTAAGCATAAAAGAGTCCCTAGTAAGCCTCTTGTTGAACTAGCTTGTTGATTAATAGACATGGTTTCCTGATCATGGACATTACATGTTATTAATAATAAGATCATGTCATTAGGAGAATGATATGATGGACACACTCCTATAGTAAGCGTAGCGTAAGATCAAGTAATTTAGAGTTCGTTTGCTACAAGCTTTCAAATACATAGTAACCTAATTGTTCGACCATGAGATCATGTTAATCACCATCACTGGATGAATGCTTTGATGACATCAAACACCACTTCTGTAACTGGGTGGTTATAAAGGTGGCATTAGGTATTCTGAAAGTATGTGTTGAGGCACATGGATCAAGAGTGGGATTTGTCCATCCATATGATAGATAGATATACTCTAGGCCCTCTCGGTGAAATGTCATCCAATTGGCTTGCAAGCATGTGACTAGTTCAGAAGGGATGTCATATCACATAACGAGTAAAGAGTACTTATCAGTAACAAGGTTGAACTAGGTATAGAGATACCGACAATCAAACCTCGGATAAGTATCGCGCGACAAATGGAATCGGTATCGTATGTAAATGGTTCATTCGATCACAAAGTAATCGTAGAAATATGTGGGAGCCATAATGGATTTCCAGATTCCTCTAATGGTTATTGATCGGAGAGGTGTCTCGATCATGTTTGCATAGTTCACGAACCGTAGGGAGACACATTTAAGGATTTGATGTTGTTTAGTAGATATGGAATATGAGTTGGAGAACAAATGTTGTTCGGAGTCTTGGATTGGATCTAGGACATCACGAGGAGATCCGGAATGGTCCGAAGAATAAGAATCATATAAGGAAAGTCAATTTCTAGGGTTCGGAAATGTTTTCGGTATTTTGACCGAAAGATTCTAGAATGTTCTAGAAGGTCTACCACCCCGGGGGAGGGGTACTTGGAATGTGCCATAAAAATGTGGGATGGTTGCATCATACCCTAGGATACTTGGCTGGGCAATAGGAAGAGAGAAATCAAACTCTACTTTGATTAGATTAAACAATTGTTTGAAAAAGTCAAATCCTAAATTAAAAGTCAAAGCCTAGTGGAGGAAGGAGAGAAAACCCAGAGGGGAGAGGTTTCCCTCTCCCTCCCCAATCCGCCGGCCAAGGGGGAGTTGGGGGAGGACTTGGCCTCCCCTTGATGACCCACAAGTGTAGGGGACCGTAACAGTCTTCGCGGGTAGTATTACCCAATTCATTGGTTCGACACAAGGGGAGCCAAAGAATACTTACAAGCCTTAACAACTGAGTTGTCAATTCAGCTGCACCTGGAAATAGTTCTTGATCACATAAGTTTATCAGTAGTAACAGTTTGTAGTAGCAACAGCAAAGCAACAGCAACAGTGAAACAGGAGCAATAGTAACAGTAATGGTAACAGTAGGATTCGAGTGCGGTAGGCATAGGGATGGATGGAAGATCTAGGGCATTGCGGATAAATAATAACAAGCATCCAAGTACTAAACAATCCTAGGCATGTGCTCCAAATATAGTCATACTTGCTCGCAATGAGAACTTGTACAACATCTTCTGTCCAACCAGCCCGTGGCAGCGGGGCCTCTAGGGAACTACTGGCAATTAAGGTGCTCCTTTTAATAGAGCACCAGAGCAAAGCATTAACACTCCATGAACACATGTGATCCTCACACCACAGCCATCACCTCCGGTTGTCCCAATTATTGTAATTTTGGGGCCTTTGGATCCAGACAATGATATGTGTACCCAACTTGCATATAAGATCACAAACAATACTATCATAATGATTCAATAATAAGTTCAGATCTAAGATCATGGCACTCGGGCCCTAGTGACAAGCATTAAGCACAACAAGTTGCAACAAAGTCAAATAGCACTAATAGAGATACTAGGCACTATGCCCTAACAGATCTTATTCGATTACATGATAGAACTCATCCAATCCCTACCATCCCCAAGCCTACAGCGGGGGATTACTCACTCATGCATGAGGGAAACATTGGTGGTTGATGGAGATGCGTTGGTGATGACGATGGCGATGATCCTCTCCAAATTCCCCGTCCCGGCAAGTTGCCAAAACAGAGTTTCTGGATCCGAATCTTGGTTTCTGGTGGCGGCGGCAGAGCGGAACTCTTTCTGTAAAACTACCGAACCCCCCTCGATTTTTAGGTTGAAAGGCAACTTATAGGCGCAGAGGGAGGCCGAGGGGGTGCCTGGGGTGCCTGCACCCCCTCCAAGCGCGGCCAGTGGTGGGCCCGCGCCTGGGTGGGTGTGGGCCCCCAGGCCTCCTCTCCGTCTCCTCTTCAGGCTCTATGGATCTTCTGGTGAAATATAGTTTTTGGCATATTTTCCGGAATTTTTCCTGATAGTTGATTTTCTGCACAAAAACAAGACACCAAGGTAATTCTGCTGAAAACAACGTCAGTCCGTGTTAGTTGTATCCAATTCACACAAGTTTAGAGGAGAAACAATAGCAAAGTGTTCGAGAAAGTAGATACATTTTGGATGTATCAACTCCCCCCAAGCTTAGCTTATTGCTTGTCCTCAAGCAATTCAGTTGAAAACTGAGTGCGATAAAAGAAATTTCACGAACACTTTGCTTCATATGATGTATATATTCTCAGCAAAGGAGTAGATGCTTATACAGTTCATAATAAGAAGTATGCAACTAAGTCTACTCAATAGTCATTGCAAGTTATGAAGAGAAACCAACCCAATAATAATAAGTAGCATGAAACATAAACATAAGCAACATTGTAATGCTCATAATAAGGTATGATAGAGTGGTATCTTGCTTGCCTTTGTTTGAAGAGCATAATATGAATGCCAAGACACCTCTGAAGTTCAAGTGAAGAATAGAGGTAAAGATATCAGAGATACAAGCATCAAATTCATGACATAATTAACCAAGTTTTGGAACAAACACAAGAATGACAACTATGCTCTCAAGAAGGTGCTCATAGAATAAGTGGTGACTCAACAAAGTTGTGAAAATGGTTTTGAAGAGTTTGAAAGGCTTCCAAATGCTGAAAGGAAGGTACTCGTTAGCTTTGAGGTCTCATTGCCCCTATCATAGGCATCTTCATGTGGTTAAGGTGAAAGTGAGGTCCACTCTGAATCATATGCTTGACAGACCATAGACTGGAAATCCCAAGTCCCTTGAGTACGAGGGCCACTCCGCATGCTACTCAACTTTGGTCACCTGAAAGTTCTTGTCATTATAAATACATGCATATCATCGAGAACCGCCAACGGGGTACGCCTTGCACATGGTACAGGAGCTTTCCCATAACCAAAATGACAAGGCAAGCAGACAATGAGCATCTCAACAATCTTTTTATTTACCATATGCATAGCATTTTATTGAGGATGCTTCATAGATGCTCATTATGGTGATGCTGCAAGTTTCCACCATGATTAGGCATGGCTTAGGCTAGCGGCCGAGGCGTTTCTCTAACACAATGTATAAACTCCATGAACTCATAACCTCCCCTTTTATTTCACATCGTCGACATCCGTAAACAAAAGAACAAGGAATCAACTGGATGAGATATCCAAAAAGTGTTGAAAGCGTTCCTCGTGACAGCACGGTTCTACTGACTCCCCGCATATAATTAGCAAGCATATAACTTTCATGGACAAGTCACAATGGTTCAGGATTATTAAGCGCAAGGAATAAAGTGTGCCATCAAGTTCGTGAGAGCTTTACTAACTAACTTTCTCAAAACAGACAAACATTTTATTTTGTAAGAAAACACGACATATAGAATATGCTGAAGTAGCAAATGATGCTAATGGGTAGGTATGGTGGACACAGCTGGCAATATTGGTTTTGGGGAGTTGGAAGCTGTAGAGGTCCCAACCCAATAAGGTAGAGTCCTCCTGTGTTTTACAATGCTAGTCCCTGGATCAATAGCTAGCATCCACAGTTAAGATGTAATATCAAGATACAAAGGTCATAATATAAATTTATAACCATGAATAACATAAGTTTATTACATCAAACATAGCTCATATGGCTATTACATTACATTTGCAGCGGAATATCTATAAGTATGG
This sequence comes from Avena sativa, assembly GCA_916181665.1. Lineage (NCBI taxonomy): Eukaryota > Viridiplantae > Streptophyta > Magnoliopsida > Poales > Poaceae > Avena > Avena sativa. Next base: position 258,068,020 of record OV702284.1, on the reverse strand, counting down.
GTCCATCATCTTCAAAGTGCCACAGGCAGATGTTGGTTGTAGATTTTGTAGTCCTAGTCAATCAAACAATCTTCATTTTTAAAACAATCAACCTGCAACATTACAAGTTACAGCCACAAGGGTCAATACATTTTGAATTGTATTGGCAAGCTTCACTTTTATGTATAATGAGAGTGGATCCTATCATTATATGCACATTTGGCTAAGTAGAGTTTAAGGCTTATTTGCAGAAAGCAATATTTTATCCTATCTTTTCAAAAGGGTTTTAAAGTCTTTTGTCAAATTTCTTTTCCAAGTTCCTTGAACTCCTTGGTAAAAACTCAAGTGTTCAAATCCTTGTCAAAATCTCTTGAGCACCTTGGTAACCCCAAGTGCAACAAGTTTTATCAAAACTCATGAGTTCCTTGGTAAAGCCCCAAGTACTTCATGCTCTTGAGCACCTTGGTAACCCCAAGTGCAACAAGCTTTACAAAATCTCTTTGAATTCCTTGGTAGACACACAAGGGCATCAAGTTTTTATATTAGAAGTTGGAATGTCGAGATCTCCCATAGTTCAAACTTTAGTTGCTCAGTATTGTCCATAACCGGGGACACGGCTAAGTACTTAGATTTTATTTACTTCTGCAGAAGGAGTACACTTTACCCACATGTCACAATCCCATCCTTTTGCCACCAGTGGCCTACTGGATTAGTGCTCACCAAGATGGAGTACTGGCAGATTGAGAATGTGACGAAGTCTTTCCAAAAGGTCCTCCCATACATCATTGCTAGCTTTGTCTTCAGCCCCCATGAAGCATTCCAGATCCCCATGTCCAGTAACTAAAGACAATGCATGGGTCTTCCTAATGTAATTGACTAAGCCAGAGCCATAATAGCATGTGGTTGTACACGAAAGCCACAATTGGAGAAACATGTTTGATCTCTAAGTTTCCTAGGTGGTTTTCTTTTGGAGCACAACACAAAGTGATTGCCATAGACATGGTTCCCTTTTGTTGTCACCTTCTCCAAAACTTAAAGTAGCCTCCACCTAGGTGGTTCATATAGTCCTTGTTTTATTATGTAAAATACAAGTCCTTTTCTCAACCTTTGTAAATCTCAACATGTATCTCTTTTCTAAAATATAGCATATAGCATGGCTAAGCATGTACAACTTCAATATTTTCACTAAGGAATGTATAAGGAATCCTATTAGGATTTAGCATAGCATAAGTATAAAATATCTTTTCATGCATATTTTCAAAATCCACTAGGTATAATGAAAGTAGTAGGATTTTGTATGATAGTGTAACTTGCCTTTTTGTTTAGGGAATGATAGTCACTTCTTGATCTTGCTAGTCTCACACTTTGCAAATTTTACTACAATCAAACAAGCATAGTATCAAGTAGCATTCCACCATTCAAACAATAATTCACATACACAAAACAATGGTTCCTAAGTCTTTTAAAAAGAGGGTTCTATTGCAAAGTTGGTCTCTACTAGGTTTATAAAATTTGTAACGTCCACATTGGTCATTTACCAAAATGGCAAAGTCATTTGCAATTGGGTTTAATCCTAAGACTATTTTAAAATTCATTCATCATTTTATGTGGTGAAAATTATTCTTATCCAAGCAAAACTTTGGGTTTTGCACCAAGTAAGTTGCTCTTGGCAAGGCTTGGTGTTTTTGGGTCAGTAAGTTTTGTCCATAACACTTTTCCAAAGTTTTCCTTGCACAAACTTTTCCATAATAAAATCAATGAGTTTTATTTGGCTAGAAAATGACTAAGTTAACTAATTCAACTTAAATTACACAAAATCATTTTTAACACCATGGGTTGGTTCCTAGGGTTAGTAGGGTCACATAAATCCATTTTGCAAAAGATTTAATCTTAAAATCAATTTTTAAACAATTTTTATACTCTAAACAAGTACACAAATGTTTCTGTAATTTCAAACAAGCTAACAGATACTATTTTCAAAACTAAGGCCATGATTAGCTAGGGCTTGTTCTCTTGATTTCATTGATATAAAATTTGTAATTTTTGGACGTGTGGATCAAAAGTTATGAGGGTTTGAAAATGGCATTTAAATCTGTTTTCAAAATCTGTTCTAAACAGACAGGTGACACGCGGCACACTCTGATTGGGCGATATCGGTTCGCTGCGGATCACGCTCTGGTGCGTTGGATTAAGTCTAATCGTGCGGCTCTGAACGCATACCCTTTCAGCGTTAAGTGATTCTATCGTAACGCTGCGATCTAGGTCGGACGGTTGTCCTTGCACGGACCAGACTTGGGCGGCGCAGCGACGGTTGCTGGCGGCGGCGAGGTCAGTCGGCGGCGGCGCTGATGAAATAGGACGCGAGGAAGAAGGGGAGGATGCTCACCAGGCTCAGGAGAATACGGCGATGCTCAACGTGCGGTTGACGAGGCAAGGGGCGCTCGGGATCGGGCGGAATTCCTCGCCGGAGTCGGTTCTGGCGACGGGCGCGCTCGGTCGAGGTCGAAGACGGCTCTATGGTTCATGAGAAGACAAACAGAGGGTTGGGTTAGCTGCGTAGGACCATGGCAAAGGTGTGTGCGTGATCCAGAGGGTACGGGGTGGTCGGAATTAACCTGTGGGCGTCGTCGGAGTTGAGGCAGACGATGGTGGCGGTAGGAGTCGTCGCTGCAGATCGCCCTAAGGTAAAACAGGAGCACATTTAGGTGCGCAAGAGCAAGGCGATGCTGGGTGCGTGAACGAGAGGGGTCGGGGCGGTCTGGTTCACCTGAGAGTCGTCGCCGGAGTTGAAGACAGACGCGGCGGCGTCGGAAGCTTGACGTAGGCGACGTTCTGGGGCGCCCGCGGTTGAACGGAGGGCACGGACTGAAGCGCCAGGTGATGGGGAGCGTGCGTGCTTGGTCGATGAAGCAAGGGGAGGCAGTGTGTGGCTGGAATTGAGAGCTAAGCTCGTCGGAGACGGCGGCGATGCAGAAGAGATTGGCGACAGCCTAGGGGCAGAGAGGGAGTGGCGACAGAGGGGAAAGGAGGAGGAGGCGTTGGCGCTTAATAGCGGGCATTCACGGCGAGGTTTAAGGCGCGGCATCACTGCGAATTGATCGCGGCTTTGAATGGCAGCAACGGCAGCGAGGGAGAAGGCGTGGTCTACATGTGGGGAGGAAGAATAGTAGCGGTGGGGTCTACCTGTCAGCGGGGAAAGGAGTAAGGGAGAGGTCGACCGGTCATTCTCTCTGAGGGTTATTTACTGAGTGCGAACCGTTTTCTTGCGGGGTGAGGAGCTGGGCTGGTTGGTGGGCTTATTGGGCTGTCTGGGCTAGATGGTTGGGTTGCTCTATTTTTTCCTGTCTGAATCCTTTTTCTTTTTCTATTTCTGATTTCTGTTTTGAATTTCAAATCAAACAAACATCAACCAAATCAATTCAAACAACACTCAAATTTTGTAATCTTGAAATTAGTTCTGTTTAGTAATATGGTAAAAAGCCCAAAATAAAATAATAACTTTATTAATCCATTCTTTAATAAAATGGAACTTTATTTATTTAACATGGTTTGATTTATTTAATAAAAATTCTCATTTGAAAACACTTTTCAAATCTAAATCAGTAGGTTTATTTGGAAATAAAGAATATTTGGAAGATTTGTTTTAAAACAAAATAACCTCTTATTTTAGGGTCCATTAGTAATTAAATATAATGGGCCTTAGTTATTAAATCAAATAGAGTTTGATTCTATTAATAAAATCTTTATTTGAAACCTAAATATTTTCCAAACCAAATCAGTAGGTTTTATTTGGAAGTATTAAATGCTTGGAAACTTGTTGTTAAAACAAAATAACATTTTATTTTAGAGTCCATTAAATAACATAGACTTTTATTATTAAATCCACTTGGGTTTGCTTTATTGAGAATATTTATTTTAAAATCTAAAATAAAGCCAAAACACTTTGTTTTAACACTTTAGTAGTTTTTGATGGTTTATAATTGATAGAACCTTTATTATTAAAACTTGGATATTAAATCCTTTTTAATTTATTTTAAATAAACCTTTGCTAATTTATTTTAGAAAAAAAATGTTTTTAATTCCAAACTTGGCCAAGGTTTAATTTGGCTTTATAAAATAATCTTTATTTTAAATCCATCTTTTCTTTTGAATACCAAATCTTTTATTTTAAAAGATCCAAAATATTAATTCCAAAATATTTTATTTTCCTTTATTTAAAATGTTTATATTATTATTATTTTTTAAAATCCTTTTAGGATTTTATTTAATTCAAATGGGTTTGAGGTTCCATTTAAATTCAAAAAGTTTCTTCTGGCTCTGAAAATCAAACAAAGTTTTATTTTATTAATTTATTTTCACATTACAAGATTTGGAAAATCTTGGGATGTGACAGGCTACCACCCTTAAAATAAATCTCGTCCCGAGATTTGGGAAGGTAGGGTTTCAAGCAAGTTCAAAATAACTAGGGTACTACCACCCTTAAAAATTTTCAAACAAAAAATTACATATTGGCCTTCTTGGGTCCTGGAAAACTTCTCTAAGCAAACTTTTGCTTTATTTCTACACTTGACTCATGGGCCAAGGTTGAGTTTCTCCATAGGCTTGTTCAACTTGTTTTTCATCCTTTCTGGACAGTTGCTTGCATAGTGCCCTGGATTCTTGCAGTTGAAACAATTAATGTCCTTAAGTTCTTTGCGTTGCTCTTGTGGGCAAGTTGCTACATAGTGGCCTGGTTCTTTGCAGTTGTTGCACCACACTTGGTCAATCTCTTTATTCTTCTTGTTCTCTGGGCATCCACTGGAGTAGTGTCCCATTTCCTTACATTTACGACATTGCACAAGGCTCATGTCTTGCTTGGGCTTCTTGATTTTCCTTGATCCTTTGAATTGGGTTGTCTTGTTTGGATGTAGAAGTGGTCCTTTTCCTTTGGTAGACTTGGATCCTTCCTGTTTCCTTTGTTCCACCATGGCATAGATAGGACATAGACCTGGAGTATGATCACTTCCTTCACACAGGTAGCAAGTAGCTTGAGAGGTAGGACATTGTCCAACAGGATGATCTTCTTCACAATTGGGGCATTGTCCTTCATGCTCCTTGGAGGTATGATCCTTGTCTCCACAAATAATGCAAGCTGGGGCTCCATCTAGAACAATATTCTTTTCATCCCTGTTATCATAAACTCTCTTTGGATAGCTTTCTTCTATGCTAATCATTTGATTAGTCACCTTAAGCATCAATTGAGATTGCTCTTCCAAAAACCTTTGCAGTGCTGGATCCTTATCACTATTGTTGACTAGGAACTGAGCTGTTAGTTGGTTCAACTGGTGTTGGGTTGCTATGAGCTCTTTCATGCTATCAGCTTGGTTGGTGTTGGTGTCATCAACATTGGAGTCCTTTGTAGTAGTCATCTGTTTGGGTTGAAGGGAGTTTAGAATAGATCAAACAAATATTTCACAAACAACTTTGCACTCAAACAACAAGGTTCAAGCACAATTTAGGCAATCAAAATATTTTTGTTATACCACATAAGTGGGTGGTTTTTGATTTTAACTAGATTATGGTGGTCTATCTATTTGGTTTACTTGTGATTTCTCCTTCCTTTATGATTCTTCTTATGAGATCTTGGTTTCCTTGAGAAAACTCTTGGTCACCATACTTCAAAGTTGTTGATGGCTTCTTCTTATTTTGCATTCCCCCAGTCTCTAAATCTTGAGCAAGATTTCCTTGTTTCCCTTGTGGTCCTTAGTTGTTTCCAAGTTGGAAGTCCTTGGTGATCATGCTGAAGATGTTGAAGTCATTAGAGTTGAAGAAGTTTGAAGAAGTCCTTTGCACATGGTGTAGTCTTTGGCCATGGGTAGGTTTTCCATCAAGTTGAAGTAGAAGAGATGTAGAGTTAAAACCAAAATGGTTGAGGAAAGAATTTACAAGTGTTTTTGTAAATAAGTTTTGGAACAAAATACAACTCCTATTTCTCTAAGGGTTTTTGTCCAATCCTAGGGTTTACAAATCCTACAGGCAACACAATGCTCTGATACCATCTGTAGAGGTCCCAACCCAATAAGGTAGAGTCCTCCTGTGTTTTACAATGCTAGTCCCTGGATCAATAGCTAGCATCCACAGTTAAGATGTAATATCAAGATACAAAGGTCATAATATAAATTTATAACCAGGAATAACATAAGTTTATTACATCAAACATAGCTCATATGGCTATTACATTACATTTGCAGCGGAATATCTATAAGTATGGGTCCATCATCTTCAAAGTGCCACAGGCAGATGTTGGTTGTAGATTTTGTAGTCCTAGTCAATCAAACAATCTTCATTTTTAAAACAATCAACCTGCAACATTACAAGTTACAGCCACAAGGGTCAATACATTTTGAATTGTATTGGCAAGCTTCACTTTTATGTATAATGAGAGTGGATCCTATCATTATATGCACATTTGGCTAAGTAGAGTTTAAGGCTTATTTGCAGAAAGCAATATTTTATCCTATCTTTTCAAAAGGGTTTTAAAGTCTTTTGTCAAATTTCTTTTCCAAGTTCCTTGAACTCCTTGGTAAAAACTCAAGTGTTCAAATCCTTGTCAAAATCTCTTGAGCACCTTGGTAACCCCAAGTGCAACAAGTTTTATCAAAACTCATGAGTTCCTTGGTAAAGCCCCAAGTACTTCATGCTCTTGAGCACCTTGGTAACCCCAAGTGCAACAAGCTTTACAAAATCTCTTTGAATTCCTTGGTAGACACACAAGGGCATCAAGTTTTTATATTAGAAGTTGGAATGTCGAGATCTCCCATAGTTCAAACTTTAGTTGCTCAGTATTGTCCATAACCGGGGACACGGCTAAGTACTTAGATTTTATTTACTTCTGCAGAAGGAGTACACTTTACCCACATGTCACAATCCCATCCTTTTGCCACCAGTGGCCTACTGGATTAGTGCTCACCAAGATGGAGTACTGGCAGATTGAGAATGTGACGAAGTCTTTCCAAAAGGTCCTCCCATACATCATTGCTAGCTTTGTCTTCAGCCCCCATGAAGCATTCCAGATCCCCATGTCCAGTAACTAAAGACAATGCATGGGTCTTCCTAATGTAATTGACTAAGCCAGAGCCATAATAGCATGTGGTTGTACACGAAAGCCACAATTGGAGAAACATGTTTGATCTCTAAGTTTCCTAGGTGGTTTTCTTTTGGAGCACAACACAAAGTGATTGCCATAGACATGGTTCCCTTTTGTTGTCACCTTCTCCAAAACTTAAAGTAGCCTCCACCTAGGTGGTTCATATAGTCCTTGTTTTATTATGTAAAATACAAGTCCTTTTCTCAACCTTTGTAAATCTCAACATGTATCTCTTTTCTAAAATATAGCATATAGCATGGCTAAGCATGTACAACTTCAATATTTTCACTAAGGAATGTATAAGGAATCCTATTAGGATTTAGCATAGCATAAGTATAAAATATCTTTTCATGCATATTTTCAAAATCCACTAGGTATAATGAAAGTAGTAGGATTTTGTATGATAGTGTAACTTGCCTTTTTGTTTAGGGAATGATAGTCACTTCTTGATCTTGCTAGTCTCACACTTTGCAAATTTTACTACAATCAAACAAGCATAGTATCAAGTAGCATTCCACCATTCAAACAATAATTCACATACACAAAGCAATGGTTCCTAAGTCTTGTAAAAAGAGGGTTCTATTGCAAAGTTGGTCTCTACTAGGTTTATAAAATTTGTAACGTCCACATTGGTCATTTACCAAAATGGCAAAGTCATTTGCAATTGGGTTTAATCCTAAGACTATTTTAAAATTCATTCATCATTTTATGTGGTGAAAATTATTCTTATCCAAGCAAAACTTTGGGTTTTGCACCAAGTAAGTTGCTCTTGGCAAGGCTTGGTGTTTTTGGGTCAGTAAGTTTTGTCCATAACACTTTTCCAAAGTTTTCCTTGCACAAACTTTTCCATAATAAAATCAATGAGTTTTATTTGGCTAGAAAATGACTAAGTTAACTAATTCAACTTAAATTACACAAAATCATTTTTAACACCATGGGTTGGTTCCTAGGGTTAGTAGGGTCACATAAATCCATTTTGCAAAAGATTTAATCTTAAAATCAATTTTTAAACAATTTTTATACTCTAAACAAGTACACAAATGTTTCTGTAATTTCAAACAAGCTAACAGATACTATTTTCAAAACTAAGGCCATGATTAGCTAGGGCTTGTTCTCCTGATTTCATTGATATAAAATTTGTAATTTTTGGACGTGTGGATCAAAAGTTATGAGGGTTTGAAAATGGCATTTAAATCTGTTTTCAAAATCTGTTCTAAACAGACAGGTGACACGCGGCACACTCTGATTGGGCGATACCGGTTCGCTGCGGATCACGCTCTGGTGCGTTGGATTAAGTCTAATCGTGCGGCTCTGAACGCATACCCTTTCAGCGTTAAGTGATTCTATCGTAACGCTGCGATCTAGGTCGGACGGTTGTCCTTGCACGGACCAGACTTGGGCGGCGCAGCGACGGTTGCTGGCGGCGGCGAGGTCAGTCGGCGGCGGCGCTGATGAAATAGGACGCGAGGAAGAAGGGGAGGATGCTCACCAGGCTCAGGAGAATACGGCGATGCTCAACGTGCGGTTGACGAGGCAAGGGGCGCTCGGGATCGGGCGGAATTCCTCGCCGGAGTCGGTTCTGGCGACGGGCGCGCTCGGTCGAGGTCGAAGACGGCTCTATGGTTCATGAGAAGACAAACGGAGGGTTGGGTTAGCTGCGTAGGACCATGGCAAAGGTGTGTGCGTGATCCAGAGGGTACGGGGTGGTCGGAATTAACCTGTGGGCGTCGTCGGAGTTGAGGCAGACGATGGTGGCGGTAGGAGTCGTCGCTGCAGATCGCCCTAAGGTAAAACAGGAGCACATTTAGGTGCGCAAGAGCAAGGCGATGCTGGGTGCGTGAACGAGAGGGGTCGGGGCGGTCTGGTTCACCTGAGAGTCGTCGCCAGAGTTGAAGACAGACGCGGCGGCGTCGGAAGCTTGACGTAGGCGACGTTCTGGGGCGCCCGCGGTTGAACGGAGGGCACGGACTGAAGCGCCAGGTGATGGGGAGCGTGCGTGCTTGGTCGATGAAGCAAGGGGAGGCAGTGTGTGGCTGGAATTGAGAGCTAAGCTCGTCGGAGACGGCGGCGGTGCAGAAGAGATTGGCGACAGCCTAGGGGCAGAGAGGGAGTGGCGAAAGAGGGGAAAGGAGGAGGAGGCGTTGGCGCTTAATAGCGGGCATTCACGGCGAGGTTTAAGGCGCGGCATCACGGCGAATTGATCGCGGCTTTGAATGGCAGCAACGGCAGCGAGGGAGAAGGCGTGGTCTGCGGGTGGGGAGGAAGAATAGTAGCGGTGGGGTCTACCTGTCAGCGGGGAAGGGAGTAAGGGAGAGGTCCACCGGTCATTCTCTCTGAGGGTTATTTACTGAGTGCGAACCGTTTTCTTGCGGGGTGAGGAGATGGGCTGGTTGGTGGGCTTATTGGGCTGTCTGGGCTAGATGGTTGGGTTGCTCTATTTTTTCCTGTCTGAATCCTTTTTCTTTTTCTATTTCTGATTTCTGTTTTGAATTTCAAATCAAACAAACATCAACCAAATCAATTCAAACAACACTCAAATTTTGTAATCTTGAAATTAGTTCTGTTTAGTAATATGGTAAAAAGCCCAAAATAAAATAATAACTTTATTAACCCATTCTTTAATAAAATGGAACTTTATTTATTTAACATGGTTTGATTTATTTAATAAAAATTCTCATTTGAAAACACTTTTCAAATCTAAATTAGTAGGTTTATTTGGAAATAAAGAATATTTGGAAGATTTGTTTTAAAACAAAATAACCTCTTATTTTAGGGTCCATTAGTAATTAAATATAATGGGCCTTAGTTATTAAATCAAATAGAGTTTGATTCTATTAATAAAATCTTTATTTGAAACCTAAATATTTTCCAAACCAAATCAGTAGGTTTTATTTGGAAGTATTAAATGCTTGGAAACTTGTTGTTAAAACAAAATAACATTTTATTTTAGAGTCCATTAAATAACATAGACTTTTATTATTAAATCCACTTGGGTTTGCTTTATTGAGAATATTTATTTTAAAATCTAAAATAAAGCCAAAACACTTTGTTTTAACACTTTAGTAGTTTTTGATGGTTTATAATTGATAGAACCTTTATTATTAAAACTTGGATATTAAATCCTTTTTAATTTATTTTAAATAAACCTTTGCTAATTTATTTTAGAAAAAAAATGTTTTTAATTCCAAACTTGGCCAAGGTTTAATTTGGCTTTATAAAATAATCTTTATTTTAAATCCATCTTTTCTTTTGAATACCAAATCTTTTATTTTAAAAGATCCAAAATATTAATTCCAAAATATTTTATTTTCCTTTATTTAAAATGTTTATATTATTATTTTTTTAAATCCTTTTAGGATTTTATTTAATTCAAATGGGTTTGAGGTTCCATTTAAATTCAAAAAGTTTCTTCTGGCTCTGAAAATCAAACAAAGTTTTATTTTATTAATTTATTTTCACATTACAAGATTTGGAAAATCTTGGGATGTGACAGAAGCACAGGTAGAGCACATACTCAGTGCAAGTGAAGGCTAGCAATAGAGAGGGAGCGACAAACGAGAGAGCAATAACTGTCATAATCATGCTTGCAACAAAACAAGACTAATTATGGCATGAAAGTGATACAAGAACTCTGAGGAAAAATAAATCATCGAGGCTTACTGACTATTGATTAGTCATATGCATGCGTGAGCATGTGCCAAGTCGATTCACATGAACAGTCAGAGGAGGATACCACAATGTCATACTAAAGTATGAATAAAACAATGCAAGCAAACATTCATATGTCATGCTACAAACTATTAGCAAGCTGGAGCTAATCATAGACAAGCAAGAACTACTAAGCATCCATAATGACATACACCTTACACAAACAGGATAAGCATGCTCACAATGATGAGTATATGTACAAAAATGAAACAAATAGAGTTCGTTACCAGCGTCTTACCACACCTCGAGTTGTCTTAATCTTCATTATTGCCCTTCACTTGTGTGACTTGAATATTAACATGAAACCAAAATCCACTATGGACGGCTGAACCCTGCAAAGAACTCAGAAAACCAAAGAAGAACTACAAATACTTTTGGTGTTTTCGAAATTTTAGAAACAAGCAAACAAAGAAAAACCAAACAAAAAGCAAACCAAACAAATCAAAATATTTTTGGATTTTTATTTTAAAGCAAACCAAAGCAAAGAAAAAAACCAAGAGAAACAACGAAAATATTTTTGGTATTTTTTTGTTTTTGAGAAAGAAGCAACAAGAACCAAAAAGAAAGCGAAACAATGGATATACAAAGAACCGACCAAACATTATATATATATGAGTGTGATGTCGGTATACCTCCCCCCAAGCTTAGGCTTTTGGCCTAAGTGGGGCTCAGTAGCACGGATAGTAACCCCATGCTGGAGGGTCATCACAGGAATGATCATAGTCAGACGCCTGCGATGAAGAAGAAGACGCGCCCCAATCAAATGAGGGCTGCTGGTATGAAGACTCTCCCAAGTTGGAGGGCTGAACCGAATTGTCTTTGACATCCTCTTCAACATTCTCCTCTTGCTGGGAGAGTTCCCCCACATATGTGTCAACCTCCTCCTCCGTAAGTGACCATCCTTGCCTGTTATCAAAATTAAACAAAGCAGGTGCAGGCAAATAAACTATTTTCTGAGTCCTACCCTTTCTCCGACCTTGCCGGGCAAAAGATAATTCATATGGTAAACTTCTCACATTAGCCCCCAAGGAAACAAAACCATGCTTAATCATGGATTCAATATCATGAATCTCTATGGGGAACTGAAAATCTGAATAATGAGGCTCTAAACCATGGAAAGCTAGCAACCTAGAAGATCTATTCCTACTCAGAGCAGCTGCGATAAAAGCTAGATCAAAAGAAGATAACTTTCTAGCAATATTTATATCAAGAACACACTCGGTGATGAAATAGGCACAATATCTAATAGCTGGAAGCTGAATGTTCTGAATTTTACCACTTCCCTTTGAGAATTCGAAACCTTGGCAAATCTCAGCATATAAATCCATAAGTGACTTGGGCCTCTCCTTGATCTTCTCGCAAGATCCCCACCGAGGTACTCTAATTGCTGCACAGGAATCAGCAAAAGGCAGGTCGGCAGGTATATTATATATTTTGTAATGGACCATGGAATTAGAAGTAGACCATGTGAACCAGAAGTCCTGCACAAAATCCATGGTTATCTTAACATACTGGAATGGTTCACCTTCAACAAAGTGTTCCAACCCTGCATTTGTAACCATAGTTTGGAAATCTTGGAGGATCCCGACAGCTCTCATAAATTCATGGCATGGATATATGGAAGGAAAAACTGCCTCCTCACGATGAACCTTCATTGGCTCGTGCACCATCAAGTCATATTGATTCAGTGGATAAGCACTCATCTTCCTTGCTGAAATTTTTAGACAACCATCAAACCAATTGATTTCTAAGTTGATAGATGAAGAGCAACTACTAAAGGAACTTGCTAGAGGACTACACATGCATCAAAACAAATTTTCTAAGCATAGAACAAGCATGAAAGCTCAAACAACCTGTCACCTATAGTAGCAAAATATTCAAGATACAATCTACCAATCACAAATCTAATTGGACAAGTGGAGGAGGCACATACCAAGGAGCAATCCCTCCAAAAATCAGCACTTGAGATGGGATAAACAAGGAGATCAAAAATCGTGAGCAAGAACAGCACGAACTCAAGCATGAGAAAGTTTTCCGGTGTTTTTCGGGAGAGAGAAAGAAGGTGCTTTGAGGAGGCAGCCTGGAGGGGCTCAGGTGGGCCAAACCCCCCTAGGTGCCACCCCCTGGTTGGCCGCGCCTACCATGGGTGTGGTGGCCTGGGGTGTCCCCCTGGGTCACTTCAGGTACCTCTCTGCCCCTTTTTTCGAGGAAAAATTTATTTTGATTTTTCTGGGATTTTTCGGGAAACTTTATTTTTTGGCCAATTTTCAGGGTATGAAAATTGGTTTTCTCGCAGAAACAGTTTTTTCAGAAAAAGCAAAAGCAAACCAAAAGCCAAACTACAGGAGCTCTAAGAAACTCAAACAAAAAACTACTAGCAAAACTAAAACTAAAGCAAAGACTAGGAAGGAGAAAAATAAAAGAAAGCAAGTATAACCACAGTGGAAACATTATTTTGTTCATTAAAATCCTTTTGTTAACAAGGTTGATCAATTCTTGTTACCAAAACAATCTTATATGAAACAAAACTTTGCATTCCAAAAGGTGATTATGTTACCTCATACTTGATAGAAATGGTCCCAATCATAATAGTTTCAAAATTTTCTTGTGGAATGGGACAATATATTTCTCCAATCTTGATGCTCTCAATATTTTCAATGGAATTCAAGCAATAGCACTTAACAACCTTCTTGGGGAAATAGATAGTGTGCTCTTTGTCATTAATATTGAATGTTACTTTCCCTTGATTGCAATTGATGACAACACCTGCAGTATTAAGAAAAGGTCTCCCAAGAATAATAGACACATTATCATCTTCAGGCATTTCAAGCACAACAAAATCAGTTAAAACCATGCAATTATGAGCTACTTGAACAGGAACATCCTCACAAATACCAACAGGAATAGTAGTTGACTTATCAGCCATTTGCAAAGATATATCAGTTGGTATCAACTTTTCTAGCTGGAGTCTCTCGTAGAGAGAAAAAGGCATAAAACTAACTCCAGCTCCCAAATCACATAAAGCAGTTCTAACATAATTGTTCTTAATAGAGCAGGGAATAGTTGGTATACCTGGATCACCAAGTTTCTTTGGAAAATTATCATTGAAGGAATAATTAGCAAGTAGAGTAGAAATCTCCTCATTAGTAATCTTCCTTTTATTAGAGATAATATCCTTCATATACTTTGAATAAGGAGGCAGTTTAATAGCATCAGTCAAAGGAATTTGCAAGAATAAAGGTTTCATCCACTCATAAAACTTGTAGTAGTGTTCTTCCTCCTTTGACTTGTGTTTCTTACTTGGAAAAGGCATAGGTTTCTGCACCCAAGGTTCTCTCTCTTTACCATGTTTATTAGCAATAAAATCTTCCTTTGTGTACTTAGTGATCTTAGTGTGCTTCTCAGGTTCTTCCTCAACTTACTCCTTATCAGGAGCATCATTATTATTATCACTCTCAGTTTCAGCATCAGAGACATATATACTATTAGGATCTACAGCAGGTTCAAGTGGTTCCTCAACTACTTTATGTTTCTTTTTCTTTCTCTTACGAGGACTACCACTATCTTCACCTTATTGGGAATCCTGCTCTATTCTTTTAGGATTTCCTTCAAGATATAAAGGATCTTGAGTAGCTATACCACTCCTAGTTCTAATTCCATAAGCATGTTTATCTCCTGAAGCATTAACTAGCATATCCTTTTGTACCTTAGCAAGTTGATCAAGTTGAGTTTGAACCATTTGAAAGTGTTTACAAAGCATTTTAATATCATTAGAAATTCTTTCCACAATATCTTTCAAATCATGGATAGCTCTAGAGTTTTCCAATAAATGATTCTGAACTTGTTTATTAAAATACCCTTGCTTAACAATAAATGTGTCAAGTTCCTCTAAACATTGACCAGGAGGCTTACCATAAGGAATATCACCTTCGTTAAATTGGAGAGAGTGTACCTCAATAGTAGATGAGTGGGGAATTGACTTACATAACTCTTCTATAGGAGGTAAATTCTTCACATCTTCATCTCTAATACCTTTCTCCTTTAGACACTTCTTAGATTCCTTCACCACTTCATCATTTAATGCAATAACTCCCCTCTTTTTTGTTGTTGGTGTTGGAATTGGTTCAGGAACAACTGGTTCAGGAGTAATAGGCTCAGGTGCATTCATCTCAGTTGAAGTCCAATCATCATAATTCTTGCTTATCTTGGTCATTAATTCTTCAGCATTTGTAGGAGTCCTTTTCCTGAAAACACAATCAGCAAAGCTATCTAGGTATGTCCTAGAATCATTAGTTAGTCCATTATAATAAATATTAAGAAGCTCATTCTTACGCAATGGACATCAAGGATGTGCATGAATCAAGGCCTAGAACCTTGTCCATGACTCAGGCAATTTCTCTTCTTCTCCCTGTTTAAAATCAAAAAGTCTCTGCAAAGCAGCATGTCTAGCACTGGGAGGAAAATATTTCTGGAAGAAAGAAGCAATCAAGCAATCAGGGCTATCAATGGAACCAGTAGGTAATCTATTAAACCAAGCCCTAGCTTCTCCTTTTAATGAAAAAGGGAAGATCTTAGTAACAAAGTACTTGCGCATCTTAAAATCATCAGAGAACATACTCATAGTAGAAAGCTCATTCATATGAGCCACACCACTCTCATTTTCAATCCCACAAAAAGGTTCTTTCTCAACAATATCTAAATAAGACAAATCAAGAGAGAAATCATAGTCTCCATCTTTAATATCTATGGGAGAAGTGGCAAACTTAGGATCAGAGGACAACTTAGGCATGATAGTATGTCTAGCAAGGAGACTCTTAATAGCACTAGTACCATGTGTGTTTCATCAATCTTCAACAAATTCATCAGTGAATGCAATGTAACCATCATTAATATCATAACTCTCACTAGACTCAGGTGAGCTGACAGGTGTAACAGTGGCTTCACTAGGAGTTTTGGTATTTCCTAGACTAGCCATAGTAGCATCTAGAAAAGGACCTAATGAACCAATCACATCAAACACGGTATAAGTAACATCATAAGCATCAAAAGCAGTTTCAGATTCAGCAGTAGTAGCAATGTGTGTAGCATGAGTATGTGGTGGTGGTGGTGTGAAAAGCTTACTTATAACAGACGGTGAATCAAGAGCAACAGAGGTGTTTAGGCTGTACCTCTTCTTGTAGTGGATGGTAAAATAGGGAACTTTACATCACGAGATTTCCCCTTGATGAAAGGAGTAGCAGTGAACAATAATAGATCCAAGTGAACTTAAAAAATAAAGCTATGCTCCCCGGCAACAATGCCAGAAAATAGTCTTGATGACCCACAAGTGTAGGGGATCGCAACAGTCTTCGCGGGTAGTATTACCCAATTTATTGATTCGACACAAGGGGAGCCAAAGAATACTTGCAAGCCTTAACAACTGAGTTGTCAATTCAGCTGCACCTCGAAATAGTTCTTGCTCACAGAAGTTTATCAGTAGTAACAGTTTGTAGTAGCAACAACAATAGTGAAATAGGAGCAATAATAACAGTAATGGTAACACTAGGATTCGAGTGCGGTAGGCATAGGGATGGATGGCCGGGCGTTGCATGGATGAGTCTAAACATGTTACTTCAAGATCTAGGGCATTTCAGATAAATAATAACAAGCATACAAGTACTAAACAATCCTAGGCATGTGCTCCAATTATAGTCATATGTGCTCGCAATGAGAACTTGCACAACATATTTTGTCCAGCCAGCCCATGGCAGCGGGGCCTCTAGGGAACTACTGGCAATTAAGGTGCTCCTTTTAATAGAGCACCAGAGCAAATCATTAACACACCGTGAACACATGTGATCCTGACACCACAGTCATCCCTTCCGGTTGTCCCAATTATTGTCACTTTGGGGCCTTTGGATCTGGACAATGATATGTGTACACAACTTGCAGATAAGATCACAAACAATACTATCATAATGATTCAATAATAATTTCAGATCTAAGATCATGGCACTCGGGCCCTAGTGACAAGCATTAAGCACAACAAGTTGCAACAAAGTCAAACAACACTAATAGAGATACTAGGCACTATGCCCTAATAGATCTTATTCGATTACATGATAGAACTCATCCAATCCCTACCATCCCCAAGCCTACAGCGGGGGATTACTCACTCATGGATGAGGGAAACATCGGTGGTTGATGGAGATGCGTTGGTGATGACGATGGCGATGATCCTCACCAATTTCCCCGTCCCGGCAGGGTGCCAGAATGGAGTTTCTGGATCCGAATCTTGGTTTCTGGTGGTGGCGGCGGAGCGGAACTCTCTTTGGAAAACTATCGAACCCCCCTCGGTTTTTAGGTCGAAAGGCAACTTATAGGTGCAGAGGGAGACCGAGGGGGTGCCTGGGGTGGCTACACCCCCTCCAGGCGCGACCAGTGGGGGACCCGCGCCTGGGGTGGGTGTGGGCCCCCCAGGACTCCTCTCCATCTCCTCTTCTGGCTTCGTGGATCTTCTGGTGAAATATAGTTTTTGGCATATTTTCCGGGATTTTTCCTGATAGTTCAGTCCTGTTTGTTGTATCCAATTCACACATGTTTAGAGGAGAAACAGTAGCAAAGTGTTCGAGAAGGTAGATACGTTTTGGCCGTATCACCCTTGCCGCCCCCCCACCCATATAAGGAGGGGAAGGGAGCCCCACCCCTCCACCCCAAAACCCTAGGCCGCCACCTTTCCCTAAGACATCGGTGCCCTAGCCCTCCAAGCCGCCGACGCCGCATACACCCCAAGCCGCTGGCACCTCCTTCCCTCGGTGCCTACGGCCTAGCCGCCGAGGCCCTCTCTCCTCCACCATACCTGCTCCGTCTTAGTAAAAGCCCTGCAGGATATATTCCTCCACCTCCACCACCACACCGTCGTGCTGCTGGAATCACGAGGAGATTTACAAACTCCGCTGCCTGCTGGAACAAGGGAGAGGAAGGTCTTCATCGAGTACCGAACATGTGATCGACTGCGGAAGCGCTGACGAAATGCGGTGCCAAAAGGATCGTCTACACGATCTTGAGATCGGAAAGTGAACGAATACATCAACCACGAGAACCCGATCTCGTTAAACACTTTGGATCTACAAGGGTTAGTACTCTATAAACTTGTTGCACCGATCTCGTAGACTAGATCTTGGATTTTGTGTGTTCATGCGATAGAATTTTTTTGTTTTCCATGCTACGAACCCCTACACTATGCATTAAGATCGGGATTTTTTCACCCGTATGAAGGGAATATACACACTGCCAACTCAGTGAGGTTACATCCATAATGTTGCAACAAGTGACTAGGTTATGAGGATGGAATATCATGGAAAAAAGTAAAACAATGCTTTTCTGTAACGAGATTGAACAAGGTATATGGTACCGATGATCAGATCTTGGACAAGTCAGTATCAAAGTAACAAATGGAATTGGACTCAAAGTTTGCTGTTCAAACAACATAAAACACAAGGGTCATTATGGGATTCCCTATCCCGCTATTAAACATTGATCTGGGAGAAGTCGCAATCATGTCTGATGTTCCCAAACTGTTGGGGTAACATGCTTAAGGGTACGATGACGCTTGGTGATCATCATGGAATTATCGGAATAACAGGAAGAAAGAGAAGAGAGGACCGAAATTGTTCCAAGAGGATTGGAAGTCGTTTGTAGTGAATTGAAAGGTGTTTTAGGTCAAAGGGAATTTAATAATATGTATTTCATATTAATTATTGGAATTAATATTAAATATATATTTAAGATTAATTTAAAGGGAAACTTCCACTAATGGGCCAAGTTCCAGGAGGAACAAGGCCCAAGAGGGAAGCCACCCAAAGGGAGGCAAGCCAAACTGCCGCATCCATGGGCCTTGGTGCGCGGGGTGGGCCCCACTCTAGCCCGGATCGGCCATGGGCAGGCACGTGGGTGGGGCCAGCCGGTTGCCGTCCGCCTCCTCCCTTGCCACCTCCTCCTTTAGTCCCACCCGAGGTCTTGGATGGTTGGGGGTACCCTTCCTTCCCCTATATAAGAAGGGGCATATGGGAGGAAGAGAGGGCAATCCAATACACCAATATTTCTCTAAGGCATGTTCCTTATAGAATCTCTCTCTCTCACATGTGGTTCCCAAGTTTTGAACTACACACGGGGATATCTATCTCTCTCGTCAATGTTGCACTGGCGTGGTTCCTGGAGGAACTATACACGCAATAGATGACATCGCTACAGCATACCATTGTGTTATAGGGATTCCATCCAGAAGATCTACTTCCGCACTCTTGGCAGGGATTAGAAAACCGGAGGTTGTCATCGTACACCGTGGGTGTGCGAAACCATAGGGGTGCTGCCACTAGTGGAGCCCGGATTGTCGTGCAAGGACCAGGGGTGATTTGCGAGGAGCTTTGCGACCTTGAGGTTGGCTACGAGTACGACTACATCATCCATGTTCCCTGCAGAATATTAACCACTTTCGGTCTACAAGGGTATGTTGCCGAAAACCCCTCCATTATAGTATTACTCCTAGATAGATCTTGGGGAGTAGGTGTGTTCTGCTGTAGAATTTTTTTTGTTTTCCGCTGTGAACCCCTTCAGTGGTATCAGAGCCAATCTGTGCATAGTAATGCTTTTACGGTTAGAACACATGTTGATTGTGTGGGAATTGTTCCTATAATTGTTACCCTCTCACGTGTACTTGCTTATATTGCGACATTATTTGATGAAGCAGTCCGAACCGACCTTACGCGTGATCTTATGCGAGACTAGTTCCACGCTCAACATATGGCCTCTTGTACTGTATAAGTGGCTAGAGGGTGTATGTCTCTCTTAGAGTAGTTGATATATCATTTACAACAGAGGGCCCCAAGAGGGTGTAATAGAGACAACTGTTTGATTCATGTTGTGGTTGGAAGTTCGTAGGTAAGAAACGGTTCTATCTCGAAAGCCCTAGAAACCACATAAAACTTGCAAAAGATAAAGTAGAGACGTCTAACTTTATTTTGTAGTAGGGGCTTGTGATTTGGTATGGTCTTGGTCATGAATAAGGTAAAGTAGTTTACTATTTTCTTACTAAGTAGTATAGTAATAGTCATCATATCGATGGACGACCATCTGGTGGAGTCGCGGATTTGGCGCCATATCGGTGGCAAGATGGAGATCATACCGGAGCGCTCGATGGAGATCATGGCGAGTGAAGAAGGAGCATATCATATCACTAAATACACATGTGATGTTAATACCTTTACATCTTATTGATTGCTAGTATTAGATACAAAATGGTATCATTATATAATATAAGCCCTATAAATACCAATAATAGTGTTCTCCCTTTAGTGTGCACCACAAAGGAAGTCCATCGTTATGAAGCAGGCCGTGATGATCAGGTGCTAGACATATCGACGTCGCGTATGGTGGGTGCAGACCATGTATGCACTGCGAATACACTAAGTTTGAATTGGAGAGCCTAGCATGTACATACATGGCCTCAGAACACAAGTAATCAAAAGATTGAGCACGAGTCACATGAATAATGTGATCGACGGTATTTTTCCACCCTGGCATCTATATCAAAGGCCGCGACGATCGTGGATGATATAGTGCAAAGGGATCATGTGATCACTAAAATCATCCAAGGCATGGCAGTTTAATTGGATGCTCAATTATTGATTGAACTCATATTATGAACTTAGTCTAGATGTCTTTGCAAATATCTTTATAGATCATGGACTATCCTAGTGAGTTTTTTCAACCATGGGATATTTTCTTGCTTGATGTGAAACCTAAATAGATGGGTCAAACTTCATAGATTAGTACCAACGCGTGAGGGATG
Source organism: Avena sativa (assembly GCA_916181665.1). Classification (NCBI taxonomy): domain Eukaryota; kingdom Viridiplantae; phylum Streptophyta; class Magnoliopsida; order Poales; family Poaceae; genus Avena; species Avena sativa. Next base: position 258,047,378 of record OV702284.1, on the reverse strand, counting down.
ACCTCGATATATATGATCTTCTCTTCTTGATACAAGAACCATGGGGGATATTCCGATGACTCCGCAATGTTTTGTGTTTTCTCCATTGTCATCCAATGAGCCATGCCCCATTTGACGGAGGCTGAGCTGTGACTGTGTCTCTTCAACACCGACACATACGAGATAATTGATATTGAAGGAGCTCTTCACATCCCAAGTCAGGCTTATGAAATGAGCTGTTGGATGAGTTTCTTCCAAACAAGATGGAAGAAAAAACAGATGCTTGGAGAATCACTCAGCGATCATGCACGAGCTTCATGAACACCTCACATACGATGTGGACAGCTGACAACTTTGCGGTAAATGGGGTGTTGTGCTCGCTTCATCCCAGCTACAGAGATGCCATCAGGGGCTATATCATGAGAGATGAATCGTTCACTTTTCATGAGTTTATAATTGAAAACTCTTAAGTTGGATCGATCATAGTGAATGTCATGGAAGAAATAGGTATATACCTGATATGCAAGTTATAAATGCTATTCATGCAAACACTGACTGCAGTTTACAAAGTGTTTGATACTTGTCCTGTTTATGAAAACAAGACATTCTGCTTGAGAATTGCTGTAAGTAATGAGCTGACATGCTGGCATTATGACGACAAGAAATATAGTTGATGACCGACATCACTCCTTCCCTTGACATTTATCGTTTGGATTAGTAGATTTGAATAAAATGTTGTAATCGTTATTTGTGTCTTGCTTTTGGAGAGACACTTATTCATATAAGTAAGTTACAAGACAGTTGTACTATTCTTATGAATAATATATTTTATAGTCACATTATGATTATGAATGAGTTATTTTTATTTTAATCTCAATGATAATAGTTTAAGCATTTATAAAGAATGAGAATGCTAAAAGATATCCAAGTTTAACAATGACATAATTTTGAATGACAATATTGTTTAAGTCACCTTGGTATTTTTATTCTGATGAAAAATAAAGTCTTCAGATATTCAATATTTTGACTTGTGTAAAACCATACCTCGATGGGCAAAGTGACTAAACCCCTGCATTCTGATAAAATAGTTCTATGCTAAGAATTGTTGGGTATCATACATAATGATGTAGTGTATTTCAACAAAATAGTGGAAATCATTATTTTATAAACTTCATTGTGGATTTAAGTAAATAAATGTATTTACTTAATGAAACGCAAGTCCAAAACTATTTGAATTGTTCAAATGATTTTAGAATGAAGAAGGTTATTAAATTAACAAAAATATAAAGTCTCTATCATTTGATTGACATGTCTAAGTATTTAAGTTAATTTTTTGGCATAAAGGACTTGTGGAAATGTTTCACGTATTATGATAATTGGACACTTCAAAGTGTATTGTCATGTCTAAACATCATAATCATATTGTATTAGATACACATAGTCTAAAAGTTATCTCTTACTGGGTTACATTTATCTTTTAGAGCTAGAGATCAAATAGCAAATACTCATTTTAAAATATATGGAACATCTAAAGATTCTTGGAAGCAACACGATAAGAGTTATGTCACGTTTGAGTTTCTGGAGATTTTGATAATTCGAAGTTGTGGCGAATAAACAAATCTTTGTAGTGTATTCTTAGGAAACTATGAATATATCTTCCAAACTAAAACCAAATAAAGAAAATCTGGTATTGCCTAGCGTGGTACCTCATCGAGAAAATGCTTTATCATAGAAGGTGTTAGTGGAAGAAAGTGAAAGCATGAACAAGGTATTTGACCTTACCTCCGAATTGTCGAATGGCGCAATGGAATATGTTTCGGGAGCCAAACTCTATAAGTAGAGGAGAAACTAATGATAATGATCATGAAGTTTCATCTAATACTTTACTAAAGAAAGAAGGATTCAAGAATACATTCTGCAAGTTTGCAGAATTATATTGTTTATCCACTTGTCATGTTAATGTAATAAGACATACCTACGAACTACGAAGAAGCATGATGGACATAAGTACGATAAAGGACTAAGAGTCATAAAAATCCTATATTAAGTTACATTTAATATTAGAAAGTAATGTATTACTTGATCTTATTAAGTAATAATATTTACTTGATCTTTCCAAATGACAGCAAAGTCATAAGGAAGAAATGAAACTTAAAGAAAGACTTAAAATCTTGTTTTTTCACAAAGTATGTTTTGACAAATTCAAAGGATTGACTACAATGTGTAGAGATGCTTAAGTCTGTTGGATTTACACCAGCAATTACTCCAATTTAATAATTGGTAGAATTTTTTCAAAACATCGTGTTCTTCAATGACAAGATTGAATAAGGGTTGTAGTTGGTACAACAAGTAGGCTTTAGCAAACCATATGGATGCTAGTGCCTCGTAGCTGGAATTCTCGATTTGATGGATGATCAGAGAATTTTGGAATTACCAAGAGATTTGAGAGGACCTGCATCTACATAAATTTGAGTGGGAGCTAAGTATCTTTCCTAAATCTCAATATGTAGATGACATATTATGAGTGTGAGCTAAATGAAATCCCTGGATCTCATATGTGGATGAAACATTTGAGTGGGAGCATGACACCATTCTATATATGTGAATGACATATGATGAATGATGTAATTAGTATTAATGACATTTAAGTTAGTAAATATTCTATGGATGAAGTTTGAGCAAAGTATTAAACATTGAAATCTATCGAGATAGATCAATATGTTTAATAAAACATTAGTGTTGAAATGCTTCCTGGATTTGATTCTGAAGATGTTTAGAATATCCTAGATAAAATTCTGATTTTTTTAGAATGGAACAAGGCAAGAAAGAAGTTCTTACTTGTATATCTAGATGAAGCGTTGAGTTAATATAAGTATTACAACCATGGTTAAAGGAAAAAAAGAGATGCGTTGCATCTCCTATTCCTCAGTCATAGGTTCTTCCATAGAAACCATATTGTATACTCGACATAATGTGACCGACGCTTTTTGGTTAGAAGAACACGTTCTTAGTTGTAAGAACATGTTTTCAAACTAATTCCTAAGTTAATAACTAAACTAAAGTTAAGTTTATCCTTAAATTGTAAGGATTAATATTAGGCATTGATGTTGCAACTAATGCACTATCGATTTAGATCAGCATAGATATAAAAGTATGTTGCTACTTATGAAGTGGCTAGTATAGTTGTTTTGGCTTAAGAAGTTCGACTTCTGCTGAGTGTGTTCCTAAGTTTACATGACAACATTGAAAGTTCTCATGACCAATAGACCATCGTTGTAAACACTAAGGAACAAAGTCTCACTTTTTCACCAAACAAATACTTTGACACATTGTGTAATAATGGTGAAATGTCAAATTAGGAAACATTAACGATTTGAAAAGACATACGCATCTGGTAAAATAGATCAAGGACATGATGTTTTCCATGAGCATGCATGATCAATACACACATATGTGATATGATTTATGATAAGTATAAAATGCAAGATAGATTATTTGTACTCTAGTGAAAGTGGGAGACTCAAGGAGATATGCCCTAGAGGAAAATAATAAATGGATTTTATTATCATATCTCAATTAGTTCATAATAGTTTTATACTATGCTATAACTATATCAAGTGATAACACTGATACATGTGTGGTATGTAAAAAAACCAAGTCCTTGGTGGCCTCTATTTATACTAGTTTGTTGGGCAACCAATGATCAAGATCCACCTGTAGCTACACATCATATGAGATAAAGGATAATAATAAGCATACTCATGTGTAAGGTTCTAATAGAGATAATATTTTGTGGGCAACACATCCTAATATACTAGAGCCCTTGAGAGGCCATAGGAATAACAATAGTCTTTTGATCCAACCAAGTGCACCACGAAGCACCGGGATACAAACGATTATTAAGTGTAAAACATAGATCAAAGCATTAAGTGGTGATGTTATTGTGATCCTGAATGGGTCACTAAGCGAAGAACTTACAACCCTTTTTGTCACTGGGTTTCCTATGAGATCGCCGCTAGCCAAGTATCTTACCTCAAGCCTTGATCAATCTCGAGGGTCTTGGGTACCAACAAGTACAAAGATCGAGACAAGATACAAAGAAACAAAATATACAAATCCCTCTTTCAAACTGATAGCTTTGAGATTTGACACATTTTCGATGGTTATTATTAATGGTTTTCGTCTGTATTTGATGGTTTTATAGCTTTACCTAACGCTAATTGTCACATCCCAAGATTTTCCAAATCTTGTAATGTGAAAAATAAATAAACAAAATAAATAATTGTTGAAATTTAGGGTGAAAAGAAACTTTTGTTTCTAAATGGAAACTTAAAATCCCATCTTGAACAAACTTTGGTTAATATTTGAATCCAAACAAAATTCAAATCAAGTGAAATGCATTCTTCATAAATGCATCTGGAAATTTAAACACTTGAGAAATAAACCAAAACCCTAAAACCCTAATGGAAGAAAATCATTTTTAAGTTGTCTCTAAAACCATGGACTTGATCCATATAAAGTTGTCAAGCAAACATTTCAAAATGATCAAGAATGACAAATGGAAATATTATAAAACCATATAAATTGATTTCATTCAATTTGAAGCCATCAAAAAAATCTTATGAATTTAATAAGATAAGGAAATTTAATTTCCAATGCTAATAAAGCAGCTATCTATAAATCCGTACCAAATGGTGAGTAAATAATCCTAAGGAGAGTTAAAAGGATAAACAAATATTAAATAATATTTTACCAATTGGAATCACCAAGTTTGGATCTATAAATAAAAGGATATGGTTTTTATAACATAAAGATAGAAATATTAAATAAGGAATATTTAAAGACCAAATTAAATCTTGGCCTAATCCATTAAGCAAATGGAATGAATAGAATCCAAATCCAAATAAAATAAAAGGATAAATAATTTCCAAATAAAATGGCATTAACCAAATTCTATTTGAATAAAGATAAAATCCCTATTAGAAATGATTAATTAAATCAGGGAAAATAATTTGAATTTACCCAAGTGGTTTAAAAATCATTTAATTAACTTAAATGGGATCAAAGAAAATCAAATAAAATTTATGGAATTAAACCCATAATTATTTTCATTAGAATAAAGACAAATACCCAATTTAAAATGATTAATAAATCATATTAAAAAAATTCCTAATAATTCAAGGTGAGTTGTTTGACACCCAAATAAACAAATAAAACCTACTGAAAAGATTTGGAAAGATTTAGAATTCAAATGCAATTTAAAAACATTATTAAATCTTGAATGAATGAATACAAGAGCCTATTTTAAATAATTAAAAGACACTAAAAAGAATAAAATAATTATTCTAATTATGACTTCAGAATGTATTATTAATCAGTATTAAAATCTACTCAAAGTTGAGAGAAGTTTGAATTCAAATGAATGTTTGAATTGATTAAATAAAATCAAAACAGATTAATAGAAAAAGAAAAAGGGAAAAACATTCAGATAAAAAAAGAATAGAAACCAGCCCAGCTCGGCAAAGCCTAGTCCAGGCCCAGCAGCCAACCTCTCCCTCTCTCCCCGAAGCGTTTTCTTACCGCAGAAAGAACCCGCGCAGTCACTGATCACTGGCCCCCACCTCCTCTCTCTTCCTTTCGCTGACAAACGGACCCCATCGCCACCTCAACGCCTCCCTCACCCGCCCGCTGACCACGCCTCGCCGGCCGTTGCAGCCGTTTGAATGCCGGCGTAAATTCGCGTTAACCACGCCATGAAACGGCCCCGCGATCACGCGTACTAAATCACCTGCGCCCCCTCTCTCTTTCCCCTCTCTCACCCGGCCCTCTCTGCCCCCAGGCTGTCTCCAATTCCACCTGCACTGCCACGGCCTCCGACGAGCTGTCCGGCCGATTCCGATGCCGCCTGACCCTCTCCCACCTCCTAGTTCACGCGAGCGTGATCCCCAGTCTCTAGCGCATCTTCCTGTGCCTTCCATTCATCCGCACGAGCACCGTATCATCGACAACGACCACACCCGAACTCCGCCGTCGTCTGTCTCGTCTCCGGCGAACTATCCCCGGTAAACCCGACCACTCCTCTCACCCCCGTTGAAACTCTCATACTCGCCTTCCTCTTGTGAACCTAACTGTGCTGTCTGCTTGCTCTAGCGCGACCTCTATCTTCGCTCCGACGACGGACAGAGACGCCAGACACAGACTGCAACTACGGCGAGGAATCCAAGTCGACTCTGTGCGCCCCTTCAGCAGCGACAACCGCCTTGAGCTTCACCAGGACCACGCGAACACTGTGAGCATATTCTCTTCCCCCTTTTCTTCCTGCTTCACCAGAACCACCGCGACCAGAGCCCGCGCCGCCAGCCGCCGCCGCTAGCGCCGCCAGTTAGTGGCTAGTGAGCTGTGCACCGTAGGATTCAGATCCAAGCGCCACGACAGATTCATAATTGAAGGGGTACGAGTGTCTCTGTGCCGCTCGATCTAATTTAAATCCAACGCTTCACAACGACCGATCCGAGCGAAACGGTATCGGCCAGTGAAATCACGCCACGTGGCCCAGACTTTGTTTTAAAAACAGGATTTGTTCTATTAGTTGTTTGATTTTGTAAATTGCATAACGTTTAATCTACACGTCCAAATTTTGCAAATTTTATATCAATGGAATCAGCAAGACAAATCCTACCCAACCATGCACTTTGTTTAATGAATTGATTGGGGAAAATGGTTGTTTTTGCAGAAACTTGTGTAGGCATATTTTGGATATAAAAATTGTTCTAAAATTATTTTTGTGATAAAACCTTTGGCAAATTGATTGTTTTGAACCTACTGACCATATAAATCAACTTGTGGTTTCAAAAATATATTTTGTGAAGCAAAAGAATAAATCTTTGAATAAAAGCATTTCTAGTCAATTAAAAATGTTGATTATGGTTTAAAAATGATTTTGGAGGAAAACCTTTGGGAAATGTTTTTGTTTTAAACTCTCTGCCCCCAAAAACCAAGTTTTATGATTTAAAAATACATTTTGTGAACCCTATAAACATTATTTCTTGCTAAAGGCAATTCTAACCACATGAAATATTGATTTGGTTTAAAAATGGTTTATAAGTAAAATATTTTTGCAAATGGTTTTGCCACTTTTACAAAGTGACCAATAGGTGTTTTAGAATGTTTATAACCCATTGGGAATCACTTTTCCAAATAAAACAATCTTTGGCATGCTTGCATGCATTGTTTTGATTCTATTATTTTATGTGATGTTTTGCTTGAATGGTAGATTGAATTTTTTCTTGCTTGATTGAATTGTAGTGGAATTTGAAGATTGTGAATATTGCAAGATCAAGGAGTGAACTTATACTCTCTACCAAAAAGTCAAGTGATGCTTCATAATTTTGTCCTATTATTTTTCACTATGCACTAGTGATATTTCAAAGTAGGACTTGCATGGAATTTTTGCTAAGTATAAACTATGCCATGGGAAATCCTAGTAGATGAAACCTAGTAGAATTTTCCTAAGTTGAGATTCTTACTACCACCATGCTTAGCCTAGCTAGTAGCAACCAAAGGTGGTTATATATTCATGCTATGGAATATTTTTAAGTCAAGGACTTGTGTTTTTGTTTAATCAAACAACTAAGTGAATGAATCACCTGGGTGGAATGGAAGGAATGGTTTGTGTTGAGTGGTTACACAAGGCCCAATTCTATGGTTTACCTTGTGTATCACACTTGTGGATGGCCACCCAGGAACAAAGAGATTTGAGATGTCAAATGTTGAGAAGCTTCAAGTGCAGCCACATGGAATTATGGGCTCTGCCTGGATCACATAGGTTGCAATAACTTAGCCAAATGGACAGTTGGTGGTAGGGGATGATAGGTTGGAACGCGTCCATTCTGGTTTAAGGGAAGGCTTCTGAAAGGTCCTGTCTTGGTGAAAATCAAGTCTTGTGGGAAAAGTGCACCACCTCTGCAGAGTGTAAAACCTAAGTACTTAGCCATGTCCCTGGTAAAGGACAATTTGAGCATCAAGACATGGAAGCTATCAAGAATCTCCTCATCCCAATTTCTAAGTTAAAAACTTGTGGTTGAACAAGGGTTAAAGGATCACCAATTTCTATTTGAGCAAAAACTTAGTTTTTTCAAATGATAAGGAAAATCTTATTTGAGCAAAGCAAGCCTAAACTCCACTTAGCAAAATGCATATAGATGATAGACTCCACTATACTACCATAGTATCACTTGCCAATACAATTCAAATGTATTAACCCTTGTGGCTGTAACTTATTATGTTGCAGGTTTGTTTGATGTTAGTGAAGTTTATTGATTAGGATTACAAGTCTACAACCAACATGACTGCCTGTGGCACTTTGAAGATGAAGGACCCCATTATATTGTTATATTCCGCTGCATTGTAAGGAAATAGCCAAATGAGCTATGTAAGATGTAATAAATTATTTTGTTCCTGGTTATAAACTTGTATTATGACCTTTGTTTCTTGATATTACATCTTAACTGTGGATGCTAGCTATTGATCTAGGGACTAGCATTGTAAACACATGGATCTCTACCTTATTAAAGGTTGGGAACCTTACACTAATACTTCGGTAGCAAAGAAAACTTGGTTTTCAATGTGTGTTTCAGGTTCTGAATATCAATAGAAGGTTTTAACAACAAAAAAAAATATTCAGGCAAAAACAAGCAACTATATTTTTGGAAGCAATCGAGGAAGGCATCCAGAAGGTTTAACGACCAACTATATGGCGGGAATATTTTTTCTGGCGATATAGTTGCCACTGCCTTTGTCTTATAAAAAGGGACAACTTTCGTGAAGAGGCCACAAGCGAAAACAGAACACATCAGCCGATGTTCCATCTAGAAGGGAGAAAGAAGAGATCTGGAGAAGAAGGGGAAGACGTTCTTCATCTCGCTCCACAATCTTCGACCTCCTAGCCACCACACCCCCATAGCCATTACTTGTACTTGAAAGAGAGATCTTCACCTTGCAATATTAGGGTATGAGATTGTTTCTTCCTATCTTGATTGTGTTGGATTAATTTTCTATTATTATTGTGGATATCCACGGTAATATCGAGAAGAACTCCCTTTATTTAATTATATCGATGAGGCTTTCTTATCCCATGTGTGAGTAAGTTACTTTGGGCGTGGGATATATAAGGGATCGGTGAGATGTGATGTGCCTTTATATTTTCCATTAGGTTATGGTTGATGTTAATTCCTATATTATGTGTGATTGACTATCTGCGGATGCCTAATGCTTGTTGTCCAATTAAGGGCCCAGACAACATGATACTTTTTTCTATATAGATAAGACCTTGTTTTCTAGAAGACCGACGACCCCCGAGTGACACGGGGATATCAATGGAAAAATAGTTGAACTCGAGGAGTACGAGGAGCCACTATGCCTATTACATTAGTCTGATCCAAGGAGCTTAATTGCTAAGCAACCTGAAAGATCTTAATCGCCTAGTGACTGACCATGGTTTTGGTAACAGACTAGTAGGATTATTGAAGTTGGGATAAAATCTACCAAGAGGAGTTCCGGCTAATTAAGGGTTGCTCGCCTACACACATACTTATAAGAACTGTAACAGACCATGGTTTTTACACTTATCACTCATCCACTTGGCACAGTCACTATCACCATGAACTGTATCTCCCCACGCCTATTTTGTCATCTACGGAAAACAACAAACAATCGAATTGTTCTTTACTTTTATGCTTTTTATTTCTGAAGTTTAAATTTTATTTTTTACTTAAATACATTCAGTTTAATCCAAATCATGTTCTTGTTTCAACACTTGCAGTCAATTCACTCGAAGACTTGTGACAACTTTGAGTGCGAGAAAGACTTCATTCATAAACACTTACCTTTGGGCTCCCTATGGGATCGATACCTTAACTTTGAAACTAGCTACAAACGATATGTGCACTTGCAATCATCAAGCTATTTTGTGGCACCATTGCCGGGGAGCTAAGTGCTAAATGTTTGTCTTTTGACATTTTAGGTGTTACTACTACAAAATGATCTCCCTAGGAGACAAAAGGTCTACGCGCTCTAGTAGGACCTATCTACTAGATTATTTTGATCACGTACCTATTCAAAGGCGCGAGGAAATTATTGAAAAACTTTTAAGGTCAAATAAGGTTGAAGTTGAAAACCTGAGTGATTTCATGGAAATCATGTCCATTCACGTGACAACTCCCAAGAAACCTGAGAAAACTCTTAGAGAATACAGTCCTCCAAATTCTTCTTATCTTAAACCAATAGAATTTCCTAATCCTCGAGTTAGAGAATATCAATTTGATGGTGAGGTTATTAAAATTTTGCAGGAAAAAGCTTTATGTGGAAGGGAAGATGAATACCTAGGAACACACCTTAGAGAGTTTGATGATGTGATAACATCAATTGGACCAAAAGGTTTACCTAGATATTTCTCCCATCTAAATTTTTTCCGTTGGACTCTTAAAGGTAAGGCTCTAGACTGGTTATATTCTCTCCCTCGTCATTACATTAAATGCTAGGAAAACTGTATTATTAAATTCGTAAACATATTTAATCCTTTTAAAAAGGTAACTGAAATTAGAAAGAATATAGGCAACTTCAGTCAGAATGTGGGAGAAAACTACCCACAAGCTTGGAAAAGATTTTTTTGGAATGATCAATAGTATTCCTAATCATGGCTATTCCGAATCCACTATTTGCCACTTATTTTACCATAGTCTTAATACTCAATGCAGAGAGTTGCTTGACTTGTCAGCAGGAGGATTGATAAATACTTTAACTGCTAAAGCCTATTTGTAATTAATGTCCACTAGGGCTAAAAATGTTTCTCTTTATAATCCTGATTTTGGTACTAAGCTGGAAAAAGGGATACTTCGTATAACTCATGATATTATCCCTGAAGTACGCAAAACAATGAAAGAAAAAGGTATACCTTCTGAACTTGTTAAGGAAAACAAAGTAGATCTGTTACAAGTTTTTACTGAAGAAGATGAAACTAGGAAAGTTTTTCAAGAATTAAAACATCGACAAGCCAAATATCACAATAACCCGCATAAGCAATTTCAAAGACATTAGAAGATTTTGGCAGAACTCATAGAAAATTATGATGATATTGGCTAAGAAATAAAATTATTTCACAAGTACCTTAGTATGATTGAAACTCAATTTGAACAAATAGCATCTAGTTATCAATTTTTTCTTCAAGGTGATATAAATATTTCTGTTTCTACTAATGTTGTTACAAGGAGAGGTGGAGTTTTTACAGGACCATTAGGACCACCAGAATATGAAGCTGAAAAAGAGAGAAGAGAAAAAGCCTTGCTCAAAGAAAGCCAAGAAGATGACACACTGGTGGATCCCCAAGTTGAAACTTCTCAAGAAACACAAGACCAAACCTTGGAGGAGCAAAACGATGCACATGATGACCGCTATGACTCTGATGCAGAGACTGTTGATCCAAGAGAAGAAAAAGAGATAAGCAATGAATATGAAGTTGTTGCAGTAGAAAAGAAGAAAAGCGATAAGCAGCAACAAAAGGAAACAACTAAATATCCTGATCCCCCACAAAAGGTAAAAGATAAGAATAAGAAAGGTGAGTAAAAACTTCCATATCCAGATCGCAAAAAGAAAGCACTGGATCAGGTAATCTATGGTTCTTTCAAAAAGGCACTTGGTGATCTTCGTCTGGAAATTCCATTTGCGGATGCAATAAAAGTTCCTACCTATTCTAAATTTCTCCGTGATATTCTTAATAGAAATAAAGAAATAACTCAAACAGTTTCCATGGTGACTAGTTATCCTACTAATGGGAAGTTATTGTGTAAGTCAGGAGATCCCGGAATACCAACTATTCATCCTCAATTGGCAAAACTGATATTCACAATACCTTGTGTGATTTAGGTGCAGGAGTTAGTGTAATGCCATATTCCCTCTATAAAAGGTTAGGATTAGGGGAGTATGCCCCTACTACTATCACTTTACAGATGGCTGACAAATCCACTAAACAACCCATTGGTATGATTGAGGATGTTCTACTTAGAATATATGAGCATGTTACTCCCACTGATTTTATTATTATTGAAATGCCAGAGGATGAAAAATTAACACTGCAGGAGCGTTAGTTGATTGTGCTGACGAAAAAATAATCTTCAATGTTTATGATGCTAAAATCATTCGGTACTTTCCAAAGAAACTAGAAGCAGGAGAAAGGTATATTACACCGGCAAAATGAGTTCAAGTGGTAAGTGCCCTTGATAAGGGGCAATCCAAGGTAAGAATTCAAGAACAGAGAGGGGTTGAAATTTTCAACCATTCCTAATAAAATGCTTAATGGGATTCAACCCATCACATTAATAAAATAAAGTTAAAGAATAAAATGTTCATCACATTCCTACAACTTTTTTTATAGAAATTCTTACAGAAGTGCGCCCGTAAAGATGCAACTATCAAAAAGTAATAGAAATATCGACTGAATAAGCATAGACTTAGTGTAACAATTAAAGTTTGAGTTTTATCTACAAGAACTAGCCTAAACATATTGTTATTATTAAAAAGAGCATCTCTGAAAAATTTGGGTAAAAAGCATGTCCTGGAGAGTCTAACGACCAACTATACGGCAAGGATATTATTCCAGCCGTATAGTTTTGGTCGGATAGTTATCGACCCCCTTATTCACAAATTGTATCTTGGGACACAGAAGGTTTAACGATCAACTATACCGTGGGACCGTTTTGGTCCGGCCGTATAGTTCCGTCCGTATAGTTGATATCTGGCATAAAGAAACCCTAATTGTCGATGCCGCCGCAACTATATGGAGGGAACTACTTATCCCGCCCGTATAGTTCCCGCCGTATAGTTCGGGCGACCTCATAAACGAATCAGGAGGGCTAGGGCTCTTCCTCCTCCTCAATTTTTCTGTCAAATTCTCTCTCCAAAGCCCTCAAAATCCACCTAGAATTCTAGATTCTTTGCAGATTTCGTTCGTTTGAGTTGGGGAATCAACAGATCGGTATGTTTCTCTCCCTATCCATGCTTTATTTTCAGAATTCCATGGTTGAAACTCTCACATTGATCTAGTGGATGAACTCAAGATTTTTTGATTTTCCCTTTTTATTTCTCATGTTAGGATTAAATTTATCCACGTAGAATTGTTCATATATCATGTAGAAACTATATGCCTAAGGTTTTATGTTGAAATTTTTCAGTGCATCAAGAAGAACAAGCTTGGTAGTATTTTTCGCAAGAGCAAGCGCCAATGTGGCGAGGGCTCGGGACTCCGATCTGAGCTCGACAGCAAGTATGCCATGGTTTCATCAAGAAGGGTGATGCCCACACGTTGGGATGATGATGGCTTTCTCTCCGCGGCAGGGTTGATGGCGGATTTCAACCACATGTGTGAAAATGCAGGGCTATCACTCCTCGCCTATGCAAGCCACTACACCTACATTGAGATTACCTTCGAGTTCCTTGCCTCCTTCTATGATGACTACAAGGAGAAAGGTAATGCGTGCACGGTAAGCTTCACCATAAACTAGCAACTATATCAAATCTCTTTTCAACAATTTTGTGAAGCTTTTGGGTTCCCTCGGGAGGGGGAATCAACTGTTACAAATTTATATAGCGTCTCAAGTGGAGAAACTTGGGAGGTTATTTCTGTTAATGGTGGCAGGGTCTTCTAACAGAAGAAGATGTCCACCATTCAGAGCCCAACAATTATCTACTTCGCCTAGTTCCCTACCAACACTATATTGGGAATAGGATATACCGGTTCCATGGCCAATGCATACATGGCCATGATCACCAAGGCACTCATCCCCGCTGCCCTCAGAGTCCCAATCCCGCGGCCCTATTCCTCTAGAACCTCCGCCACCAGAGCAACAAAAAGAAAGGTGACATTCGCATTGGTCGATTGGTAACCCACCTTGTTCAAGCCTATGGAATTCCAATACCTGTTATGCAACCTGTTGATGGCTCCATACTTATGGATGTCAAATATATAACTGCTTGTGGTTTCCTCGTTGTTTACCGAGCTAACAGGAGGCTCTGAGCATATTAGTTTGGTTATCTTGATGCTGCACAGGATGAGCAGGTGCCATTGCCTTGTCCACAAGATTTCTCGATTTTGGAGAAGGACAACTAGATCCTCACCAAGGATCAAGTGATGGAGATCATGGCAGGGGTCCATCTTGACCCCGAGGGGGATGAGCAGGAGGAGCAACATGAGGAGTAGGATAATCCTGCTTGGGGAGGACAACAACAGCAACAGGAAGGACCCTAGGACCCATGGACCAACCAGCAGTAACAATAGTAGGGGTTCAACAATGTCCCCTATCAAGAATTTCTGTAGCTCAACCAACACGTTGGGGAGATCAACCACACTCTTCAGGGAGTGAATGAGGATGTTAGTTTCCCAATTAACAGCTTTAGTCACTTCATGACCAACTTCCCCAACTACTACCAGCAGTACCCGTACCCGCCACAGAATGATGGCAACAACTAAGCATGGCAACAACCTAAGCTTGGGGGAGGTTTGAAACCTCCAAACTTTGCATTAATATTTTTATTTCTTATTTTGATTTATTTTCCTTCTTAAATAATTGCATATTTACTTTCAGTTTTGCATTCCTAAATCAAAAACACAAAAAAATTAGTTGTAACTTTTATTATAAATTTGTTTCTTTGTTTCTCTCGGAGATTGCTCAATTTCAGGTGACTTGGCAGTAGGGAAATATAGCGGGGTTTAACTCAAGTACAAGAATGAAGCAAGTAAGAGGGGTATCACATTCCTTTCATCACCTCTTCTGCAATTTTAAATTGACCCTACAACTATTTTCTCGCATGCACTTGAGTCACTCCCCACTTAGAGCTTGCTATCCTATAAATTTTATTCCCTTTCTAGTGTCTCCTTTTTATCTTTGAAATAATGAGAAATGAACTTGGTCAAAATATTTTCAATGTTTTTACAACAAGAAAAAGCATCCAAGATATGACTTGATTCCATGTTTAGCACAAAGGATTTGATTTTAGAAACTACTCAACCCCATTGAGCTTAATTTAATAGACTTGATAGCACTTTTAAATGAAATTGTTTGATAAAATGGATTCTTTAAAGTAGTAGATATTATGCTTTTCTAATAAATAAAGTAAGATATTCTGTCATGCTCCATGGGGAACTATTAACTCCGCTGGCCAACGAACGATCTAAATGTGGGAAACCACTTGATTTCGGATATTGAGTTATGTAAGCGTCTGTAGCTGCAATGCTAGACGAGTAAAAAATTTAGTCTCCTCATGGTCTCACGTTCCAAGTGAAGTTGTAGTACTCCTCTAGCCCACTATTTCTCAACAGTTATCTATTGGCATGGTCACGAGTGCGCAACATAATCCCAATTAACATGTTAAAAATAGTGGCATGATTTCTCTATGGAAGACCTGAAGTTTTTGAATAGAAAGGAATGAAAAAAAGGTGGGAGTAGATGAGTTGTTCTTTAATTGAATGTTTCTGGTGCCAACTTGAGTACTCCTAATTGATTAAAGAAACAAGAGCAAAAAGTCTTTCATCTCTCAACAAAGAGAGAAACCAAAAGAATTTGTTTCACTTTCCTAGCTAAACTATTGACACTTGCTCGGGCAAATAATTTATTTGCTAGCAAGATATACGTGGTTAGGATGTGTACTCAGTGCAATCTTGTCAATACTTGTATAATCATGTTTAATATTGCAGGAATTGTGAAGAATGGAATTTGACACCAATTCGAGCTTGTAAGTTATTTTATTTCAGTCTCAAATCTCCACTATTCTACCTTATTTTCTTGTCACTCGAGGGCGAGCAACATCTAAGCTTGGGGGAGTTGATAGCTTTGAGATTCGACACATTTTTGATGGTTTTTATTGATGGTTTTCGTCTAGATTTGATGGTTTTATAGCTTTACCTAATGCTAATACTTCGGTAGAAAAGAAAACTTTGTTTTCAATGTGTGTTTCAGGCTTTGAACATCAACAGAAGGTTTTAACAACAGAAATACAATATTCAGGTAAAAACAAGCAAGTATCTTTTTGGAAGCAATCGAGGAAGGCATCCAGGAGGTTTAACGATCAACTTTTCCATGGGAATATTTTCTCTGGTGATATAGTTTCCACCGCCTTCGTCTTTCAAAAGGGACAACTTTCGTGAAGAGGCCACAAGCAAAAACGGAACACATCATCTGTCGTTCCATCCAGAAGGGAGAAAGAGGAGATCTGGAGAAGAAGGGGAAGACGTTCTTAATCTTGCTCCATGATCTTCGACCTCCTAGCCACCACACCCGCATACCCATTACTTGTACTTGAGACAGATAGAGATCTTCACCTTGCAATATTAGGGTTTGATATTGTTTCTTCCTATCTTGAATTGTGTTGATTTATTTTCTATTCTTATTGTGGATCTCCATGGTAATATCGAGAAGGACTCCATTTATTTAATTATATCGATGATGCTTTATTCTCTCATGTATGAGTAAGTTCCTTTGGGCATGGGAGATGTAAGGGATTGGTGATATATGATGTTCCTATATATATTTTCCATTATTTTGTGATTAATTTTAATTAATATATTATGTGTGCTTGTCTATCTGTGGGATTCCTAATGCTTGTTGTCCAATTAAGGGCCTAGACAACATAATACTTTGTTCTACATAGATAAGACCTTGTTTGCTAGCAGACCGACGACCCCCGAGTGACACGGGGATATCAATGGAAAACTAGTTGAACTCGAGGAGTACGAGGAGCCACTATGCCTATTGAATTAGTCCGATCCAAGGAGCTTAATTTCTAAGCAACCTGAAGGATCTTAATCGCCTAGTGACTGGCCATGGTTTTGGTAACAGACTAGTAGGATTATTGAAGTTGGGATGAAATCTACCAAGAGGAGTTCTGGCTAATTATGGGTTGCTCTCCTACACACATTCTTATAAGATTATAATTGATACACTTATCACTCATCCACTTTGCACAGTCACGGTCACCATGAACTATATCTCCCCGCGCCTATTTTGTCATATGCGAAAAACAACAAACAATCGAATCATTCTTTATGTTTATGCTTTTTATTTTTAAAGATTACATTTTAGTTTTACTTAAATACATTCAGTTTAATCCAAATCCTGTTCTTATTTCAACACTTGCAGTCAATTCACTCGAAGACCTATGACAACTTTGAGTGCGACAAAGACTTCATTCATAAACACTTATCTTTTGGATCCCTGTGGGATCGATATCTTAACTTCGAAACTAGATACAAACGATCTGTGCACTTGCAGTCATCACAAAAAATAAACAATTCTTGCATAGATTAGATGTACATAAACACTGTAAGGTTTCTCCCCAACCCGCAGCTCGTGAGGACTATTCACTCATCATAACAATAAGATCGAGGATACAAAACATTGTGCAAAATACTTAGATTGAAATCAAATATTCTTACAATGGTCGCTGAATCACAAGGATATCTCAAGTACAAAGTAATGGCTATGGCTAATGGAGAGGATGGGGAATGGAAGGGATGAACTATGGTGTGGATATCCATTGGTGGTGTTGTGATGCAATCTGAGAATGTCGGCCCTCTGCATGGCGGTTGGGACCTCGAAATATATAGGCGCCTTCACGATAGTTGTAGGGTTTAATGAGACGAAGCCGCCGCCACCTCGTACGGGCGAGCCGCGCCCATACCAGTGCTCGTTATTCCGATTGGCGCTTGGAATTAGCTCCAGGAATACTTGGTCATCAAAACTTTCTCAAAATCTTCATTCATGACTCCAGATTTCGCAATAAAAGTGTGATTTCCTGCACAAAATAAATCAAAGGAAGGTTTTGCATATCTTTGCAATAATTAGTCATTAGTGTCAAATCAAGAGAGAATAATGTCAATTTATTTATGAAAAACAATGTTTAAACATGGAGAAAGATGGCGATTTTGGAGCCATCAACATCCCCAAAGCTCAAACCTTGATCGCCCTCGAGCAAGAAGAAACAAAAGAAGTATAAGTAATTCAGCGTTTAAACTTGAAACAACAAGAATATGAATTGACTTATGGTTGGTAGCCATATGCGTCCAACACTTATTCCATTTTGAAACGATCATCAAAGTTAGAGAGATGCTAAGAACACTATACAAGCTTTGATAACTCAAGACAATCAAAGTAGAGTTTAATATAAGTATAAACAACTAGAAGTGTAACAATCAATCCAATTCCTCTAGTTAACTCTCAGCTTTCCAAGGAACACTAGGATGTTTATTATAGCAATATTGAGTAAGAGAGTTCATGTCTTAAGTAGCATAACATTGAAGTGTCTTATTGACACCCACATCGGTAAATCAAGACTATAAAAAACACTACTATTACAATCATTGGTTATCAAGAAAATTCATAAAGTAGTAACGAGATCATGCCAAAGACTTGTTGTGTGGATCATCATATTTTCCTCTTTCTCTTTTTTCTTCCTTCTTTCAAGGATATTTCGCAACAAGGATCACTGAGTGATTCTTTTAAATAATGGTTTGCACAACCTTCGAGAGTACCAATACTTTTTCCCATACAGTGACACGTATGCCACCCATGTCATCAATTCATAGCCGAACCCCGAGGTTATACCATAGATCATTCAAAAGCTAGCGGAGTTGTTGGCATCCAAAGGTGTGCATGGGAATCACAGAACTTTTTAAACAGTATCACCGTTTGATCCAAAAGGTTAGCTTTGGCATGTAATCACAATTACCACTAGACTTCATTTCAATCAAACAACTCCTTTCAAGAGTGAAGTCAAGTCTATCAAAACGTCTATGGGGTTAAATATCTTAAAAGGTAAACTCTCAAGATAATCACTCATCAAACAAGTCATAAAAATGTTAGAATTTTCTTGTTGTACTTGTTTGGAAAAAATATTTTCAAGGCCAGACTCAGTTAGCTACAATAACTAGAGCAAAAGCTTCCACAACTAATCATTCATACATATAAAAAGATTTACTCTAACTATTTTGAATTACTCCCACTAGAATAGCATCTTAGAAAATTAACTAACTAAGATAAACAATTCAAACTTCAAAACTAGGAGACATAGGACATACCTATCATGAGGGACTTTATAATACACTTACTTATAGGGATGTGTTCCTTCAAAACTCAAGAAAAACACTCTTATAATAAAATTGAAGCAAGGAGGCAAGGCGCAAATCCACTTTCATCAAAAAGGGAAAAAGGGAAAATCTTTTTGTATTTTTGAGGATGGGGATTAAAGAATAGAAAACAACTTGCGACCAAGCAAGGGACTAATAAAACAAAAGCAAACTAAAAACTTAACGCAAACAAAAAATGAAAGAAAACTAAAAGGAAAAGAAAAACCAAAGTGTTGGAACAAACCAACAAGAGTGTTTCAAAGCACATAAGGAGCTAGAGTACAACCTCATTATTAAACAAATAAATTTGTCGGGGGACACATCCCGAAGCTCAGGCTTTTGCAAGACCTTTTGTTTCTCATTGCGGTGGTGGTGGATAGTTACCCACATTCAATTGGCTAATCCAATCATGGAACTGAGTGGCGAGGTTGGCAGTAGAATATCGAAGGTTTATGAAGAGGTTGTTCATGTTTTGGATATCTCCTTCGAGAGCATAGATATCATCATAAGTGGTGCAGAAGTTTGGTGGGTGCACATCTTGTTCGGGTCCTTCTTGTTCCACTTATTCATCTTTTCCTTGTTCATCCATGGGTACTTCTTGTTGTGGTATACTTGCCTCAACCTGCGCTTCATAAAGCAAACGTCTCTCCTCGATAGAGAAAAGACCATTAGACAAAGGAGCAAGGATCAAGTGATCTGCTCCAGGTATATCAGATAAATATCTACCATTGATTCTAGAAATCATACCACAAGCTCCAAGATGACGATTTCCAGACAACGGTTGGATGTTACCTAGGTTGACTTAGAGCGCACGTGCAATAATGGTTATGACTCCTCCTCTGCATATGGGACCACGAGATTGAAGCCCCTGATGATGAAGATAAAACAAAATAAGTGCACCCAAATTTGACACCAACTTATAGTTAGGGATAATAGCTTTAGCAAGGATCATCATGTCCTCCTCATTGAATCTAGTAAACTCAGCACGTGCCTTCATAGTGTTAGCAATAACATAAAACAAATAAGGAATAGAAGGATGATAAATTTGGTTTCCCTTGGTTATGTTTATACGAACTCTCATTCTATTAAAATAACCCAATGGTGTAGGATTAAAGACAAACGTGGTGGAGCGTATGTCAATGGTGTTATTGGCAAACCCAAATGAATGAGCTATTGGCTAAGTGTCAAGGAATACTCACAGTTCATAAGACAAAAGTTGATGCGATCAACTATAGGAATTTGCTCCTCGGGACAGTAGAGAGAAGCCACCGAATGCATCGAAGTTCTAAGAAACTCAAGCGTCAAGTGGTAGTATGTGGCACAATCCTAAAATAAAAATCATACAAACCAACATTGTTGCACAATAAATCAAAATCAACATGGATACCAAGTCGGTTTAGGATAAAGGGACACGCCCACTTGGTGGACCTTATTTTTCGGAGCTTGAGGCGGTTGAAACCGTTCAGCTGAAACTGCTCGATGAAATTGATATCAAGTGACTCGGGGGTTAGCGTGTCAACAGGTGGTGCGGATTGTGCCGCAACCATCACACGTGTTCGAATCCTCATGTTTATCTAATAAGAAATATAAATGAAAGTGATAATCAATTTTTTGATCCAATAGAAACATAGCATATACGATCCTCTGCACTAGTTACAACAGAATCTCCTCTAAAAATTAACTAAACATGCTCAATATCAAGATTAGCTCAATAAAAATACCTAAGTCTACATTGATAATGGTGAAAGATTGAGCAAGGTTTGGATGCAAATAAGTTGGGGATCAGAGGAGAAACATACCTTGGATCGATTGGGTGCGAGGTATCAATGAAAGAATGAGTAGAATTAAAGATCCAATGGAGGTAGTTTGAAATTTGGAGGTAGAAGAAAGAGAATAGTGTTTTAGAAAATTTTGGTTACCTCTTCCTGGGGTCATATGGCAGCCGAGTACGTGGCACGGGCGGGCAGTGCGATGGGAGCCGCCCGTACCGAGTACATACCTTGGGGTCGACAAAACCCTTCCGACAGTGAACTCGGTATGGGCACGCGGTACGATTGCGCGCGTCCGTACTACTGGTCATTACACGGTCAATAACTTTGGTTCAAGTTTGATGTTTGCTCGAGGATATGGTACGAGCGGGTGGTAAGACCGTGTCTGACCATACCAGTGGTCATTATGATGACTCTGTCCTGCAGCAAAAATAAACACTTTTATTTTTCGATGTTGTGATGGAGTATGGGCGCATGATAATAGGGTTTCCCACCGTATCAGTGGTTG
This sequence comes from Avena sativa, assembly GCA_916181665.1. Classification (NCBI taxonomy): domain Eukaryota; kingdom Viridiplantae; phylum Streptophyta; class Magnoliopsida; order Poales; family Poaceae; genus Avena; species Avena sativa. The sequence continues at coordinate 258,025,954 of OV702284.1, read as the reverse complement.
TTATGCGACCTGGAAGCTGCATAAACTTAGGGAATTTGATTAGTAGCGTTGCACACCTTGCACATCTTAGCAAATGGCAAACTAACAAAAAAATAGACTTTGTAGAAATTAGCAATACCTTAAGGCCATGTGTTAGCAAAATATAAAATCGATGATTACCTTATTTTCTTCTCCTCTCTCCATAGGTCTTTTTGAACACTCTTTATTAAGAATAAAAACAAACAAAACAAAACTAACACAAGAATAAATACTTTTATTTCACATGGGTTGCCTCCCATGAAGTGCTTCTAGTTAAGGTCAATTAGCTTAACCTAGATGGTGATCATTTAGGTTTCGTGAGTGGAACACCCACTCCAAAGTAATTATCTTTCAGAATGATTATATCATCAACATCATTTTTAGGCTTGGACTTCTTCTTCCTATGGAAGTGTACTATAAAAGGATCTCTAGATGGTAGTCATATTCTCACATTCCCTTCATGCAAATTAATTAAAGATTTAATAGTTTTTAAGAATGGCGTACCTATAATTATAGGTGCTATGGGATCTTCGGGCATGTCCACTATAACAATATCAATAAGCGCAAGACTGCCTTTAATTTCTACTACTATATTTTCTTTAATCCCAATAGCTTGTTTATAAGTTGAATCAGCTAGACGGAGTCTCATTTTAGTAGTTGTAAATAGACCTAAATTTAGTTTATCAAATAGAGTCTTGGAAATCGTTGAGACGCTTGCACCAAGATCACAAAGTGCTGATATCTCATTAACCCCAACCTTAATTTTAATAGTAGGCTTAAATATATCATCTAGCCTAGCAGTAAGCTTATCATCTAGTCTTTTATACTCTATTTCTAACTCTCAAACTTTAGATGCTACTTGTTGAATAAATTTTTAATAGGTAGAATCATTACCTTTTTCAATACCGGGATTCTTTACGGTGATCATCTTTAGTAGATCTTTCATGCTATACTCGGGTGTTGGTGTGTTGCTATATCTAGATCTTTAGGCTTCTCTTCATTATTTTCGACCCTTATCATCTTTAGGTCTTCCACCAGATTTGGCTCGGGATTTCCAGCAAATTTTGCAAGTATGAGAGCCTGGCTCTCGGCTACCTTACCCAATTGAGCCTCCATGGTCTTTATCCTTTCCTGTAGAGCCTACACATCATTTATAATTGAAACACTTGATTAGACAATTTACCTATACTAGTTTCATGGTTCTCCATGATTTTAATAAGCATATTATTTTGCTTGGTTGGAGCTTGCATAAAATTTCTAACAGTATGTTCAAATGAGAGATTGCCATGATTTGCTCCATTATGATTATCATAATTATTATAAGGAACTCCTATAAGATTATAATAATGTTTTTAAACATTAGAAGCAAAATTTTGATTTTTCCATGCAGGACTATAAGGACTATGAGCCATAAAATTAACATCATTAGCATCAGTAGTGATAGAATTAGTTTGTGTATCTTCCTTACCCTTTACTATATTAAGTAACTCATCTATCTTTGTAGTAAGCTCTACATTTTTTACCTCGGTGATTGAATTCACACTTTTTGAGGTTTTTCCCACATGCCATTGATCATGGTTGTTTTGCATATCATCAAGTAATTTCTTTGCAACACTCACCTGCTTTCCCATGATTGTTCCTCCTGCTATAGTATCTATCATAGACTTAGACATTGAGTTAATGCCATTATAAAATAAATGCAATATAAGCCACTCTTCAATACCATGACTAGGACAGTTCATTATGGCTTATTTCATCCTTTACCATGCAAGCGCTAGTGGCTCGCGGTCTTCTTGTCTAAAAGTTGTAATATTGGATCTTAGTTGCATAGTTTTAGCTGGGAAAAAAATTAGTCATGAAAGATTAGTACATTCCTCCCAAGATGTCATAGTGCCCTTAGGTAGAGCTAGCAACCAGTACTTAGCCTTTACTCTAAGAGACAAATGGTAACAATCACAATTTAACATCATTTGGATCAACATCCTTAATACGCATCATGTCACAAAATTCAGTAAATGTACTTAGGTCCAAACCTGAATCCTTAGAAGATGAGCCTCCAAATTAGTTCTGCTGAACCAAAATTAATAGGTTAGGCTTAATTTCATAGGCTTCCGCACCGACAACGGGCCGAGTAATAGGTGCACGAATAAAATCATCAGTAGGAGTAGCATACTCCCCAAGTTTCTTTTGAGCCATCGCTCTTTTCTTTTTGGTATTTTAAAGTAAGATAAACAAATAAAGAAGTACCTAATTTTTTGGGCTTTCAAATATATAACAAGAAAGTAAACTAATAACAAGAAATAAACTACAAAAAAAATTAAAACTAAAAACAAGGTCCCTAGTGACCTCACCGGGATAGCGAATTACTTCTACGGCAATGGCACCAGAAAAAGGGTTGATACCTTTGATCTAGATTACAATGCAATATAGTAGATTTTTTCCCTAATAGACCTTGGTTTAATTGAACCTTGGAAACAACGCTAATAGGAATGAAAACAAGGAGACGTCTACAAGACTTTTTTCCCATTTTACCTTTATTTACTGAACCAATCTAGTTTACTTTATATTGTGGGATGAATCAATGGATGGAGATATGCCACGATTGAAGATCCACCTGTAGATGCACATCATATGGGATAATAATAAGCATAGTAATGTGTAAGGTTTCAATAGAGATAATCTTTTGCGAGCAACACATCCTAATATACTAGAGCCCCCAAGAGGCCACATACATAGCAATATTCTTTTGATCCAATTGAGTGCACCACGAAGCACCGGGATACAAACAATTATTAAGTATAAAACAAAGATCAACGCATTAAGTGGTGATTTTGTTGTGATCCCGAATGGGTCGCTATGCAAAGATCGTACAACCCTTTCTGTCACTAGGTTTCCTATGAGTGTTGGGTTCGCAACATAGAAAACAATTTTTTCCTACGATGGGAACTATATGCACCAATATCTATCTATCTAGATACAAGAAAAGGGTGGATATACATCCATACAATACATACCCTCGAAGACCGAAAAGCTTTAACGAGGTTGTACTCATGGATGATGTAGTCGAACGGTTGCCAATCTCAAGATCGAGAAGAAGTCCAGCTAGTCCAGCAGGTCCAGCACCATCAATTTCAGCACCGCAAAGCAGTGGTGCATCCATGATCACACACACGTTCAGGTATCCCGACAACCTTCGTGCCCTCGTTCCAGCGAAGCAGCGAAAGCAACAAATCCTTCCAGAAAAAGCCATCGGGAACATGTATCTCGGTGATACGAGACCATGTGGAAATTCTAGAGGGGAAGAGAGATCCTTCGCGAGGAGGTGTGAGAGTGGAGGAGGAGGTTCTCCTTATATAGTGGAGGGGGGGGCAGCCCAAGGGGCTTGGCTTCCGGCCATGGAGGGTGCCTCCCCCTCTCCCTCGTTCATGTGGTGGAAGCTCCACTCACATGTCCACTCACATGCATTAATTTTCCACCAAAATTAATGCAATCTCTCATTTAATAAAACTCTTTTATTTATTTTATTCAGAATTTTGTTAATTACATTAATTAACAAACATTCACATAAAACCCCTTGCAACATTTCAATATCACATGCAGAACCAGTTTCAGCAATTTCACCCGAAACAATTCCGGTTTCCATTGAAATAATTCTAGCGCTTTCATAATCTTTTCCTTGCATATTATTTGCTCCAAATGGTGTCGGTATCCCTTAAGTGTGTCACCCTACGGTTCGTGAATACTGTAGACATGATCGAGACCCTCTCCGATCAATAATCAGCAGCGGGACCTAGAGATCCGTACTGATTCCCACACATTCAACGATGACTTATGTGTTCATGAGAACCTTTTATGCATGTAACTCAATCCCTTTGTCTTGTATATATTACATGTCCAAGATTTCATCATCGGTATATCCATACCTATTTTGATCTCGTTACCGACATGTACTCGTTTCTCGTTCCTGTGATATAACATTCTAGTGATCTCATCACTTGCTTGCAAGATAACTAATGTGATATCATCGAGAGGGCCCAGAGTATATATATCCTTCATTGGGATGGACAAATTCCACTCTTGATCCATGAGCCTCTACATAACACCTTCTTAGCACTGAACCCACCTTTATAGTCACCCTGTTACGGTGTGACGTTATGTTATCAAGATACTCTTCCAGTGTTAGTGATTGACATGATCTCATGGTCTAAGGACTAGGATTACTTCATATGATGTTATAGAAATATAAACATAATGAATTTGATAGTAATGCTATACTTCGGATGAATGTTCATCACATCATTCCAACAATGTTGTGACCTTGTTATTAACAACATCCAATGTCCATGATCAGTAAATGAATTTGAATCAACGAGCTAGTTTATAAGAGAGGCATAACTAGGAACTTTCTATTTGTTTATTAAACACACAAGTATTAACTTTTCCGTAATAATAAAATTATAGCATTCAAAATAAACATTTATCATAAATAATGAATAAGATAATAACCACTTTTTTATTGCCTCTCGGGCATAGTCCCTTCCATGAGATTGCTGCTATCCAAGTATCTCACCTAAAGACTTCATCGATATCGGGGGTCTTGGGTACCTACAAGTCCAAAGATCAAGGCAAGAGACAAAAAACAAAATACAAATCCCTCTTTCAAATAATACACAATTCTCCCATAGTTTAGATGTACATAAACGCTACGAGGTTTCTCACCAACCTGTAGCCCGTGAGGAGTACTCACTCATAATAATAAGATCATCAAGGATAGAAAACATTGTGCAAAATACTTAGATTGAAATCAAATATTCTTACAATGGTGGCTGAATTATAAGGAGATCTCAAGTACAAAGTAATGACTATGGCTAATGGAGAGGATGGGGAATGGAAGTGATGAACTATGGTGTGGATCTCCTTTGATGGTTTTGTGATGCAATCTGAGAATGACGGCCCTCTACACGGCGGCTGGGACCTTGAAATATATAGGCGCCTTTGTTGTAGGGCTTGACGAGACGGATCCGCTGCCACCTCATACAGGCAGGCCGCGCTCGTACCCGTGCTCGTTACGCCACCTAGTGCCTAGCATTAGCACCAAGAATACTTGGTCGTCAAAACTTCCTCAAAATCTTCATTTATGACTCCAGATTTTGGAATAAAAGTGTGATTTCCTGCACAACATAAATCAAAGGAAGGTTTTGTATATCTTTGCAATAATTAGTCATTAGTAGAAAATCAATAGAGAATAATGTTAATTGCTTGATCAAAAAATGTTTAAACATAGAGAAAGATGGTGATTTTTGGAGCCATAAAGGCCTATGCATCAAGATTGGGATTTGTTCACCCGCATGGAGAGAAGATACATATGGCCAACTCGGTGAGCTTACATCCATAATGTTGCAGCATGTGACTAGGTTACGGGGATGGAATATCACGAGAACGAGTAAAATAGTGCTTGTTGGTAATGAGATTGAACACGATATATGATACCGATGATCAGATCTCGGACAAGTCAGTATCAAAGTAACAAAGGGAATTGGACTCAGTATTTGTGGTTCAAACGACATAAAACTTCATGGAATGCATAGGGGTCATTATGGGCTTCCCGGTCCCAATATTGATCATTGATCCGAGAGAAGTCTCGATCATGTCTGTGATGTCCCCGAACCACTGGGGTAACACGCTTAAGGTTACGATGACGGTTGGAGATCATTATGGAATCATCGGAATCACATGAAGAAAGAGAAGAGAGAACCGGAATTGTTTCGGGAGGATCTGATGTCGTTCGGAGTGAACCGGAAGGTGTTTTGGGTCAAAGGGAATTTAATAATATGTATTTCATATTAATTATTAGAATTAATATTAAATATATATTTTAAATTAAATTTAAAGGGAAACTTCCACTAATGGGCCAAGTTCCCGGAGGAACAAGGCCCATGAGGGAAGTCACCCAAAGGGAGGCAAGCCAAACCGCCACTGCCATGTGCCTTGGTGCGCGGGGTGGGGCCCACCCCAGCCCCAGCAGGCCATGGGCAGGCACCTGGGTGGGGGCCCATCTGGCCACCGGCCGCCTCCTCCCTTGCCTCTTCCTCTCACCTCATCCTTTAGTCCCATCTCGAGACTTGGATGGTTGGGTGTTCCCTCCCTTCCCTTATATAAGAAGGGGCATATGGGAGGGTGAGAGGGCAATCCAATACACAAATATTTCTCAAAGGATTTTTTCTTATAGAATCTCTCTCTCTCTCCCTCCCTCTCTCTCTCTCTCTCTCTCTCTCTCTCTCTCTCTCTCTCTCTCTCTCTCTCTCTCTCTCTCGTCTCTATTGCACTGGAATGGTTCCTGGAGGAACTATACACGCAAGAGATGACAATTCTATGGAATGCTGTTGTGTTGTAGGGATTCCAGCCAAAAGATCCACTTCAGCACTCTTGGCATGGATCAGATAACTGGAGGTTGTCATTGTACACCGTATGTGTGCAAAACCATAGGGATGATGCCACTAGTGGAGCCCGAATTGTCATGCAAGGACCATGGGTGACTTGCGAGGAGCTTCTCGACCTTAAGGTCGGCTACGAGTACGACTACATCATTCCATGTTCCCTGCGGAACGTTAACCGTTTTCGGTCTACAAGGGTATGTTACCGAAAACCCCTCTGTTACAATATTACTCCTAGATAGGTCTTCGGAATTAGGCGTGTTCTGCCATAGATTTTTTTTCCATTGTGAACCTCTTTAGTGCTATCTGAGTCGCTCTATGCGTTGTAATGCTTGTACTGTTAGAACACACGTTGATAGTGTGTGCATTGATCCTATATTTGTTACCCTCTCACGTGTACTTGCTTATATCGCGGCATTGTTTGTGAAGCAGCCCGTACTGACCTTGCGCGTAATCTTATGCGAGACTCGTTCCACGCTTAACATACGGCTTGCACCATATAAGTGGCTAGTAGGTGTTTGTATCTCTCATAGTAGTTGATATAAACTTAATCTTAAATAGTAATGTCATGCAATACTTAATTTTGAGTTTAATACCCTTCTTTGCATGTTTTACCCACATTATTAAGTTTAGAAGAAACATTGAAGAGGATTAAAAATTATTTATAAAGACATGATTATTTCTTTCATAGAAAGTAATCTTAAATATTTTAAACAAGTAAAAAGGAATTTATTTTATAAGAGGTAAAAGAAAATACATTTCTTTTATTTTTATATAGAATAAGGATCTTTAAACCCTTTTATTTTTTTATTTCTTTAGAAATCCTAAAACTTTATGAAATAATATATTTAGCATTTTTATAGCGGAACCTATCCATTTATATACTTAAAAATGATTTTATTTATTTTTAAGATTTACCCTCCTTTTTATAAAATTCTATAAACGAGTTAATGGTTTAAATCTTTTGGCTTAATTTGTCATTGCAAAGGAATAACTTAATATTTTTATTGGATAGATTATTTTTGAAAATTTAGACATATTATATTTATTTTTATGATTTTTCCTTATTTTTATATAGCCTAAAATGTTCATAGGGTCATTTTGGTAATTTAATTTTAATTATTTATTTTTATTTACTTTCTTATTTATTTATCAGGGCCTGTTCCACTAGACACCCTGGCCCATTGGGTTGGGCTAGACCCATTAGTCTAGTCCATTGGGTCGGTTGACCGACCCATATATGCTTCTCCTCCCCTCGACTTCTCCCCCTGGCGCTCACGATGTTGCGTTCGCCACCACCATCACCATGCTATTCCGGTTGGCTTTATCCTATCTAGCCACCGCCATTGGTTGTCAGCGAACCACCATTCTCTGTTGCTTCTACCTATCCCACTCAATCTAGAAATCGAGCCTTGTAGTGCTCGCCCCTTCGATTACCTGGCGCTAGGGTTCGGACACCGCGGTTTTGCCGTGCTCCGGAGACCCTGCCGTCCCCCTAGTGGTCCTGTGAGATGGTGTTGATGCGGTTGTTGCATGTTGTGGTGTGGCTCGGTGTAGGTTGAGCGCTGTTTTGCTGCTCATGCCGCCATGCCAATCATGATGCCCTCCACCACCTCTGCTGGCATCACCTCTACTTCCTCTTCTGGTGAGCGACGACTCGCCGCCAGGTAGGTGCCATCCTCTCCTCTCTCTCTCTCTCTCTCTCTCTTACGTTCTCTCTGGTACCAACCCTAGTTAGGGTTTCTCCATGTTCAATCCCTATTTAGGGTTTGCAGAGAAAAGTTTAATATGGTTTCTAGTCCTAACATGATTTGATTAGCTTAGATTATAAATTGCTTAGCAATAATTTTAGGTGATGTATATGATATCCTACATTCCCATCTCTAACCTATCTGTCCCTACTAACTGTAATTGATACTATGAAATACCAATTCTTGTGTGTTGTTAGTGATATCTACAGTATCCCATGCTTTGTGGAAATCACACTAAGATGATGTTTAGGTTTAGTTTCTTTATGGAATCCTAAAATCTCTTGTTGGAGAAGTTGCTTAGAATGCCGAGAGGGATCTAGCTGCCAGGTCTGGGCTCAAACCATGTAGTAGATCCATGTTCTGGTTAGTGAGGGGAAGGTGTAGGGTTGAAAACCATGTTAAATCCTACTTGATAAAGTCCTGGTTTCTCTTGTTTATGATTTTATGATGGTAGTGGATGACATACAAGGGCTACTCGAGTTGGATTCGTGTTTTTTGATTTTTTATGAATTTCCTTTTGTCGGGGTTCGGGAGGTGGGAAGAATCGGCAAACCTGCAGGTGTGCACAGGCATGCGAGGGCCAGTATAATCCTGAACCTAGGCACGTACCTTTCCTAGGTACCCCATGGGGCACCCCAAAATTTTTTTCCCAAAAATTGAGGGTGTTTTCTATGATACCTACAGTTAGAAACCACCATTACTGGGTTGTAACTCAGGAAAAAAACTGTATATGCGTGCACCACGAGATAAATACCAACCTCCCGAGAATGGTCATCCACCATGATGTAGCATGTGTGTAAATTGCCTCACGGCCTAGGGCGTGCTCAATTCTTGCACCTCCTATGCAAAATCGCCGGTTTTTCGGAGCCGGTAAATGGAAACTCCGGATTTGTTCATGGAACCCTAAAATATCTACTTGGAGAAGTTGCTTAGAATGCCGAGAGGGAGATAGGTGCTGGGTTTGGGCTCAATCCGCGCAGTGGATCCATGTTTTGGGCAGTGAGGGGAAGGTCTAGGGTTGAAAGCCATGTTAACTCCTACTCGATTGCTATCCTGGGGGAGCACCTTGTACCAAAAGTCCCGGTTTGTACTGTTTATGATTTTATGATGGTAGTGGGTGACATAAAAGGTATACTCGAACTGGTTTTGTGTTTCTTTTGATTTTTTATGAATTTCCTTTTGCCTGGGTTTGGGAGGTGGGAAGAATCGGCAAACCCGCTGACATGCGCAGGCACGCAAGGGCTAGTGCGATCCTAAACCTGGGCACATACCCATCCTAGGTACTCCATGGGGCACCCCAAAACATTTTTTCTCGAAAATTGAGGGTGTTTTATAGGGTACCTACAGTTAGAAACCGCCATTACCAGGTCATAACTCAGGAAAAAAATAGTATATGCTTGCACAACGAGATAAATACCAATATCCCGGGAATGTCCATCCACCATGATGTAGCATGCATGTAAATTGCCTCGGGGCCTAGGGCGCTCTCAATTCTTGCACCTCCTTTGCAAAGTCGCCGGGTTTTTTGGAGCCGGTAAATGGAAACTCTAGATTTCTTCATAGAACCCTGGAATATCTAGTTGGAGAAGTTTCTTAGAATGTCGAGAGGGATCTAGGTCTCGGGTTTGGGCTCAATCCACATAGTGGATCCATGTTCTCGGCAGTGAGGGGGAGGTCTAGGGTTGAAAGCTATGTTAACTCCTACTCGAGTGCTATCCTGGGGATGCACCTTGTACCAAAATTTCCGGTTTGTACTATTTATGATTTTAGGATGGTAGTGGGTGACATAAAAGGTATACTTAAAATGGTTTTGTCTTTCTTTTGATTTTTTATGAATTTTCTTTTGCCGAGGTTTGGGAGGTGGGAAGAATCGGCAAACCCGCCGGCATGCGCAGGCACGCAAGGGCCAGTGCGATCCTAAACCTAGGCACATACCCATCCTAGGTACTCCATGGGGCACGCCACAACATTTTTTTTCAAAAATTGAGGGTGTTTTGTAGGGTACCTACAATTAGAAACCGACATTACCGGGTCATAACTCAGGAAAAAAACAATATATTCTTGCACCACGAGATTATAAGACCCCACCTTTATAAAGGTAAAGGTCCCTGTGATTGCAATGCTGTACCCTAGATCAAATGTTAGCATCCACAGTTTAAGGTGAAGTACACATATACAAAGGTCTTTATTACATCATCATTCTAGAGATAACATAGTATTTTACAACTCCATAGCCATAGGCTAGTACAAGATTTCATGGCATAAGTAAATAAAGTAAAGTCTTCATCTTCATGTTCCACAGGCAATCATGTTGAGTGTAGACTCATAACCCTAATCCTCATCAGAGTAACCTGCAACATCACAAGTTACAGCCACAGTGGGTCAATACATTGGAATAGTATTGACTAGTGATACCTTAGTAGAATATTAGTCTCTAGCTTCTATATGAATTTGGCTAAGTGTAGCTTAGGCTTGCTTTGCTCAAAATAGGTTTTGCCTATCAGTTCAAAAGCACTAAGTTTTTGTTTGAAAAAAATTCCCAAGGAACCACCAATAGACATTGGTGAACCTTTACCCTTGTTCAACCACAAGTTTTTAACTTAGAAATTGGGATGGGGAGATCCTTGATAGCTTCAATGTCTTTATGCTCAAATTGTCCATTGCCGGGGACACGGCTAAGTACTTAGATTTTTCCTTCTCGAGAGGTGGTGCACTTTTCCCCCAAGACTCGACATGCATCGAGACAAGACCTTTCAGAAGCCTTCCCTTAGACCAAATGGACGCGTTCCAACCTATCACCCTACCACCATCTGTCCATCTGGCTAAGTTATTGCAACCTATATGATCAAGGCAGAGCCCATATGCCATGTGGTTGCACTAGAAGCTTCTAAACACTAAGTATCTCAAATCCCTTTGTTCCTGGGTGGCTTTCCACAAGTGTGATACACAAGGTGGACCATAGATATGGGCCTTGTGTAACCACTCAACAAAACCCAAACATACCATTCCACCTAGGTGATTCATTCACTTAGTTTTTTTATTAGGCAAAAACATAAGTCAAAGACTTAACCAAATTTCCATAGCATGTATATAATCCACCCTTGTTTTCTACTAGCTAGGCTAAGCATGACAATATAACAAGTATCTTAACTTAGAGAAAATTTCTACCAAGACTGCAACTACTAGGATTTCCCATAGCATAACATATAGATACTTAGCAAAAATTCATGGAAGCCATTTACAAAATATTACTAGTGCAAATTAAAAATAATGGGACAAATACATGAAGCACCACTTGCCTTGGTAGTTGGGGGAGTAGCAACAATCCTCACAATCACAATCACCACTAGCACCAACATCTACACATAAAATGATAGCACCAAATTTACATTCAAAATTATCAAGCAAAAATACATGAATGCATGCAAATGCCAGGTGATGATTTTTCTTAAACTAAACAAGACAAGTAAATAGTACTAAACACTAAACTAAACATTTATAGACTAAATAAACTTAATTTGGCCTTAAAACATTTTCTAAATAATTTATATACTCAAAATAAGCCTATAATTGTCTCTGCAAAAAATTCAATTTTACAGAAGCCCACAGATGTGTAGGATTTATTTTTGTGAATCCATTGATATGTTATTTTCATTTTTTGGATAAACAGATCAAAAGTAATGAATTTCAAAACTTTAAACATTCAAAAACCTTTTCTGGATTTATTTAAACAAAGCACCCACATGTGGCGTGCTCTGATTGGGCGGTACTGCTTCGCACAGGATCACGCTTCCGCGCCGTTGGATCAAGTTAGATCCAACACGCCAGATCTAAAGAAAACAATTTGATCTGGATCTAATCTATACCCTACGATCTAGATCTAACGGCGCTGGCTCACTCGACCAAAGTCTGGTGGCACTGGCGGCGGCGACACACTGCTAGTGGCGTTCCGACGGCTACAGAGGGGGCTGGGGTTGGCAGAGACGCTTACCAGAATCGCAAGGACACGAGGATGCTCAAGGCGTCACTGGCGTGGGCGGGAGCGTGCTGTAGTGGTTGCTGGGGCTTGTCGGAGTTGCGGGCAGCGTCGGGTTTGCTCAGACGGCAACGGAGGAGACATCCTGGGCCACCCTAGCACAAGCCAAGGACATAAGCGTGTGCACAAAGAGCTTGCGAACAAGTTAGCGTGAACCAGGAGGCGAGGGGCGGTCGTATCTCATCGAGATTTCTCGTCGGAGTTGGAGACGGCGTCGGATGCTCATGGTGCTCGTCGAAGCCGATGTTATGGGTCACGAGCAGATGAATCATGGATATGAGAAGGTGCGCAAGAAGCATAGGATCATCCTCGAATGAATGAGGGGTGGGCGCGAGCACGACACTTACTGGAATACCTAGTCGGAGTTGCTCGGGAAGCGGCGGTGTGAGTTGAAAAGCGAGCAGCCTGGCAGCGTTTGGGTGAAATTGGTTGGGGGGAATGGAAGTGGTGCTGTGCAGTTTACGTAGCCATAAGGGGCGAGGAAATTGTGCTGCGAATCAATGGCAATCAAGCCCGCAATCACGCGGCGATGAATGGGGAGGAAACGGCCGGCGACTGCGCCTGCGCACGCGGGGTGGCGAAGAAGGTGTTGAGATGGACGGGGCCACCGGGCAGTGTAAACGGGGTAGGTTTGCGCGCGTGAGAGAGAGAGAGACAGGAAAGGGGCTCCCCCGGGTGGGCTTGTTGGGCCTGTTTTGGTGCTGGGCCAAATAGGCAGCGGCTGGTTTTATTTTTTTCTTTTTGCTTTTCCTTTTTCTATTTGATTTCCAGGAACCAAATTCAAACTATTTTCAAATAAGTTTTAATTCAAACTACCTCTATATTTTTGTAGTTAAATCTTTGCACCTAATTGAGTATAAAACCTTGCTGTATAGTCAAATTGACTTTGACACTTTGAAAAAAAAATTAACCATGCCTTTATTGATATATATATATATATATATTAGGCATATAAATGGTTTTATTTGAATTTTGTTTTGAGAATTTTTGTGCAAGCCTTGCATTCAACTTTAAAACATTACTGATCAATCCAAAGCACTCTCATACCTTGAAGGTAAAAAAATTAAAACCATTGCCTTAGTTGCATAAATTAGTAGGCAAAACATTGTTTCTTATTTTGAAATTTTGTTTGAAAAGACCAAATGCTATGAATGCATGAATGATATGCAAACTTTACAAATTATGATTTTTGGGATGTTACAAATCTAACCCCCTTAAGATGAATCTCGCCCTCGGGATTCGGATTGGCTAGCAAATAGGTGAGGGTGATCTTTCCGAAGGTCATCTTCTCTTTCCCAAGTTGCTTCCTCTTCGGAATGATGATTCCACTGAACCTTGCGGAGTTTGATAGTCTTCGTACGAGTAACTCTTTCTGCAGTCTCAAGAATATTGATAGGTTTCTCTTCATAAGTGAGGTAACTCTCCAACTGAACCTCTTCCAAAGGTATAATATCTTTCAAAGAAGTCTCTTCCATCTCCAGATGGCATTTCTTCAACTGACTTACGTGAAACACATTGTGAACGGCAAACAGTGATTCAGGCAACTCAATCTCATAATCCACTTCTCCTTTGCGACACAGAATTTTGAATGGTCCAACATACCTTGGTGCCAATTTTTCTTTGACTCCAAATCTTTTCAATCCACGAAGTGGTGAGACTCTAAGATAAGCTCTGTCACCTACCTCATAGGTGACTTATCTACGCTTTGGATCTGTGTAGCTCTTCTGTCGGGACTGTGCAATCTTCAATCTGTCCTTTACCAACTTTACTTTCTCTTCAGCTTCCTTGATTAGTTCTGGCCTGAACAAATTTCTTTCTCCGAGACCACTCCATAGCAATCGTGTAGTGATGGGGATGTGCCTACCGGGGTATACCCAGCAGGGCGTTTCCGACTGGCCCAAGAACTGGCGAGTGGGCCTGCAAGACGGCGACTGGATCAAGGCCCGGTGTGGATCCAAGCGACTGGAAGCTGAAGGCCCAGGCGAGTAGATAGGCCCAGTCGGATTAGGTTAAACGAGTACCGAAGCCTTAACTGAATCGGTTGAGATATGTAAACCCTAGGGGAGGTGAGCCTATATAAACCTCCCTGCAGGGCGTGTAGAGATACGTTCCATCATACACCCAAGCGACTCGCCGCCTAGCCGCCGAGCTCGCCCATTGTACCACCTTCATAATACAATCTAGCAGGAGTAGGTCTTTACACTCCGGGGGGCCGAACCTAGGTAAATCCTTGAGTCTCCGCCCTCATCTCGCACCGCAGATGGCTGGCCGCCCTTGCCCCTCGTTCTACTACTCGCTGCCGATTGCAGCATCTGCCGTGACCATTGCCACGACAGTGGCGCCCACCATGGGGCCTGGCCGGTCTGGCCGGTGTTCTGCGGCGAGATCCAATCTGCCCATCAATGAGACGGTCGCCACCGGCCGCATGATAGCGATCGGCGAGATGCTCCAAATCTTGCCGAGCAGCTACGTCCCGGCGGCGCGACCCGTCACGCAAAGCGTGATCCTGCCGGTCGGCACGATCAGCCTCTTCGTCGGTCTCACCGACGTCATCGTCTCGAAGGACTCGGCTCGCATCCGCGAGTCGTCGCCACGCGATCGGCTCTCCGAGAGCCAGATCCGCACGATCCATCGCCTCGCCTCCGAGTACGACTCGGCCCACAGCAACGTGGCCGAAAACTCAGCGGCCGTAGAAGACGCGGCCCTCAACGACGACGCCGATTCGGCGACCCCGGCGTCACTCGCCGGATCCATCACCGCGGCTTCACCCGCGGGCTCCATCACCCAGGTCTCCAACATGGGAGACTTCGAGGACCCCTCCATCCTTGGGATCTTCGACTTCGACTCCGGGTCGGAAAATTCCGGCGACCTCCGCGACGTGACCGGTCGCCACGCCGCGACCTACATGGCGACCGGCACCGAACCGCCGGAGGACCCCTTCTCCACCCTGATCCCTCCTAACGCCACGGCAACGGAGGTCGAGGAACTCCGCCTGAAGCTGGCGGAGGCAGTGCACAAGGAGCAAGCCGAGCGCGAAAAATTTCGCCTCGAACAGGTGACGGCGCAGGAGCTATCACGCTACCACCAGCAGCGAATCAGGTCGCGCCTGAACCTCACCGTCCAGGGGCGCGCCCTGAACTTCGAGACGAAAATGACCCAGCCCGCGTGGCCGAGCGCGCGATCTTCGAAAACGCGCCACCGGGAGGAAGCGCCCGGCCCCCGCCAGGGTCGACGGCGATGGGCGCCCCACCTCCACCCAACCGCACACCCCCCAGGGATCAGCCGCGGATAGTAGTCTCCTCACGGGAGCGGGACGCGAACGGCCTCCCACTGTTCTCCACCCCGATGGACAACCTCGTGGCGGGCCGAGCAGCAGCCGACAACATCATGGCCACCGGCGACGGCGCCCTACAGATCCAGTACGTCAGGGCCCTGCTCGCAAAGGCCGTCGAGCAGCAAAACGCAGGCGCCGACTCGCAGGGTTGAGTGTACTCGCGTTCTTCGGGAAGCAGAGCAGCCTCGAGCGGCCGCCCAATGGCGGCAAACACCTTCAAACTGCCCGCCACCAGAGCCACTGCAGCTCCAACATCGACCCGCGAACGCGGCACTCTCCACCAACAACCCCAGGCCATCGACCAACTTCGTCGCCGCCAACGGTCAACCCATCAACGCCCGCACCCACATCATGAACAACCAAAGCTGGCGCACACGCCAGCCCGATGACCTGTGACACACCCTAACCAATCGCCGCGACGGCGAGCCAATGGGGTCGCTCAGTCGACTCGGCCCCAAGTGCTTCGGACCGATGATCCGAGGCGAGAAGTACCCACCGAACTTCAAGGCGCCGAAAGAGATAGAAAAGTACGACCCCTCGTACGACCATGCCGTCTGGCTCGATACATACCTCATGGCAATAGGGATCGCAGGCCACACCGACCTGCTAGCTGCCCGTTACCTCCGCCTGATGATGGAGGAGACGTGCAGGCAGTGGATCAACACCCTCCCCCAGGATAGTATCGACTCCTGGGAGGAGATGCGCGACGCCTTCGTCAGGCACTTCGAGTGCTCCTACACCCGCGCCACCACCATCGAGTACCTGGAGCGATGCGTCCAGGGACCCTGGGAGTCGACCCGCAACTGGGTCCAGCGGTGGCAAGAACTCTGGTACAACGCGGTCGGCATCCACCCGGACACCGCGATCCATTGCTTCAAGACCTCGTGCCGCTACGAGCCTTTGGTCGCCAAGCTCAAGCGACACTCTCGCACACTCGACAACATACCGGACCTCCTCGAGATCGCCAAACGGTACGCGGAGGAAGATCCAAACCAGGAAACCGACGACGAGTCGGGAGGTCAACGCCGCACGAGCGGCAACGACAGCGGACGACGGTCCGACCTACGCTACAGCAACACTCGCCTCACCGGCAAGCGCCGCAGTGACGGGCGAGTCGACTTCGTCGCCAACGCTGGGCACGCACAACGCGAGCCCAAAAGCTTTCGCCGCGACGGAGGACAATGCCGCGATGGCGGCAACTACAAGGCCAAGCCAAGGTTCGACCCTGCGGCCCTCCTTAACAAACCCGCAACACACACGACTGCCGACTGCCACACCCTCAGGGAAATTGAGAGGGCACGGCGAGCAAGAGAGGACCCCGACAACAACCCTCCAAACGGCGGAAAGTTCGGCAACGTGGCCGGCTCGCTTCATACATTCACAGGCTTCAACACGAAGCGCGAGAAGAAGGTCATCACCCGCGCCGTCGCCGTCAACGCGGTGGCCCAGGTGGACGTTCCCCAGTTCCTCAACTGGTCGGAGCAGCCCATCACCTGGAGCCGCCAGGACCACTCGCCGCGCATCGAGTACCCAGGCCGAGTCGCCCTGGTGGTCAAGCCAAAGGTGGGCGACTACTGGCTCCCCAAGACATTGATGGACGGCGGCAGCTCCATCAACATCCTGTACCTGGACACCTTCAGGCGGCTGCGGCTCCCGCAGTAGATGATCGAGACAACCCACACCACGTTCCACGGCATCGTCCCCGGTCGGAAGGCGTACCCGATCGGCAAGGTCACGCTGCCAGTCACCTTCGGCACACCAGCAAACTTCCGCACCGAGCGGATCGTCTTCGAGATGGTGCCCTTCGACAGCCCCTACCACTGCGTCCTGGGGCGCCAGGCGTTCGCCAAGTTCATGGCAGCGCCACACTACGCGTACAACACGATGAAGCTCCCTGGGCCGTGCGGCGTCATCACCATCAACGGCGACCCGGACATGGCCGCCGAGTGCGAGGCCAAAGGAGCAGAACTCGCCGATGCCGTCATCGCGGCAGAAACCAACCACGCCGACGAGCTCGCCAAGTACGCGAGCGGGGCGAACAATGACGACCCCACCATACTCAAGAAGCCCAATTCGGAGGGCGCAAACACCTCAGCCTTCGAGGCCACGACGCACACTCGCACCGTCGAGCTGGTCCCAGGTGACTCCAGCCAGACGGTGACGATCGGGACGGGCATGAGCCCAGCCTAGGAAGGCGCGCTCATCGAGTCACGCTGCCAGTCACCTTCGGCACACCAGCAAACTTCCGCACCGAGCGGATCGTCTTCGAGATGGTGCCCTTCGACAGCCCCTCTGACATGCCTGGTGTCCCTAGGGAGCTCGCTGAGCACAAGCTAAACGCCGACCCCAAAGTGCGACCCGTCAAACAGTCGTTGCGGCCCTTCAATGAAGAGCGCCGCCGAGCCATCGCCGAGGAGGTGCATTGTCTACTCGCTGCAGGCTTCATCCGGCCAATCAAGTACTCCAAGTGGCTGGCAAACCTAGTCCTGGTCGAGAAGAAGAATGGGACCTGGAGGATGTGTATCGATTACACAAACTTGAACAGCGCCTGCCCAAAGGAGCAGTTCGTCCTCCCGCGGATCGACCAAATAATCGACTCCACCGCGGGCTCGGAGTCGCTATGTTTCCTTGACGCCTACTCTGGGTACAACCAGATCAAAATGGCTGTCGAGGACGAGGAGAAGACGGCGTTCATCACGCCATTCAGAGCCTTCTGCTACACTGCCATGACCTTCGGCCTCAAGAACGCCAGGGCGACCTACCAGCGGTGCATGCAAGAGTGCCTCGCGAGCCAAATTGGCCGCAACATCCAGGTCTATATCGACGACGTGGTTGTAAAGTCCGCTCGCCAGGGCAATCTACTCGCCGACCTGGCGGAAACATTCGCCAACTTGCGAAAATACAAGATAAAGCTTAACCCAGGCAAATGCACCTTCGGTGTACCAGCAGGACAACTGCTGGGGTACGTCGTCTCCAAGCGAGGGATCAAGGCGAACCCCACTAAGACCGACACGATCGCCCGACTCGGCAAACCCGAGTGCCTGCGCGACGTCCAGAAGCTGGCCGGGCGAGTAGCGGCTCTCAGTCGCTTCATCCCCCGCTTGGGCGAAAAGGCGATGCCCCTATACCGCCTGATGCGCAAGAACCCCACCTTCCAGTGGGACAAGGAGGCGGACGACGCGCTCCGCGGCCTCAAGAAGGTGCTACTCGCCGCACCCGCCGACAAAGAACCCATGTTGGTCTACGTCGCGGCCTCCGAGCGCGTCGTCATGGTCGTCGAACGGCCGGAGGAAGGAAAGGAGCGCCTAGTACAGCGACCGGTGTACTACATCAGCGAGGTCCTCACCGAGTCGCGCCAGCGATATCCGCAGTACCAGAAACTGGTATACGCGGTCTTCAGAGCACAGCGGCGCCTGCCGCACTACTTCCAGGAGCACCCGATCACGGTCGTCTCCTCAGCACCGTTGCAGGACATCATCCGCAACCGCGAGGCGACCGGGCGGGTCGCCAAGTGGGCCGTCGAGATCGGCGTCCACAACATCAAATACGAGCCACGGAAGGCGATCAAGTCGCAGGCCCTAGCGGACTTCATTGCCGACTGGGAAGAGGCCGAGCAGCCAGAGAAGCTGCCATACCTTCATTACTGGAGCCTGCACTTCGACGGCTCCAAGAACGCGGACGGCGCAGGAGCAGGGATCGTGCTAACTTCACCGAAGGGCGACAAGCTCCGCTACGTCCTCTGCCTCGACTTCACCCCCTGCACCAACAACATGGCCGAGTTCGAGGCCTTACTCCACGGCATGCGAGCTGCCAGTGAGATGGCCGTCAATCGCCTACGCTGCTACGGCGACTCCGACCTCGTCGCTGGGCAAGTCGCTGGCACCTGCGACGCCGTCTCCCCCACCATGGCGGCGTACCGCCAAGCAGTAGACAAGCTGGGCGGACACTTCGCAGGCTACTCCGTCGAATGGATCGACAGGCGGAAGAACGAAGAGGCCGACGCACTCTCTCGCATTGGGTCAGCCCGACTCGCACCACCCGCCGGCGTCTTCCTCGACACAATCACCAAGCCATCAGTCTCTCCCCCAAGGGAGATCGACATCGGAGTCCTGTTACAACCAGAGGCAGCCCTGGTCGCACTCGTCACCGAGCCAGACGACTGGACCAAGCCCTACGTCGCCTACCTGGAGGCCGGCAGACGAGACGGACGCTCGGATGATCGCACGCCGATGCAAGTCCTACACCATCATCGACGGCGAGCTCCACAAGCGCAGCGTCACCGGCGTGTTCCAACGCTGCGTCCAACCCGCCGAAGGACGCAAGATCCTCCACGACATCCACTCCGGCGACTGCGGCCACCACGCCGGCGCCCGCTCTCTGGTCGCCAAGGCTATGCGGCATGGCTTTTACTGGTCCACCGCACACGCCTATGCCGTCGACATTGTCCAGCAGTGCGCCGGGTGCCAGAAGTACGCCAACCAGACGCACGTGCCGAGCTCAGCTCAAAACAATCCCCATCACCTGGCCATTCGCCGTGTGGGTCATGGACATGGTAGGCCCCTTCAAAAAGGCTCCCTCCGGCTACACCCACCTCCTGGTCGCGGTCGACAAATTCACAAAGTGGGTGGAGGCCAAGCCAGTCCGGAAATGCGACGGGAAGACCGCCACTAAATTCCTACGCGAGCTCATATATCGCTACGGGTTCCCAAACAGCATCATCACGGACAACGGCACCAACTTCGCCAAAGGAGCCATGGCCGAATTCTGCGAAGAACATAACATCCGGCTCGACCTCACGTCAGTCGCCCACCCGGAATCCAACGGCCAGGCGGAACGGGCCAATCAAAGCATCCTCCACGGCCTGAAGCCGCGACTCCAAGTACCACTCGAGCGCACCGCCGGGTGCTGGGTCGAGGAGCTACCCTCCGTCATCTGGGGGATCCGCACCTCGGTCAATAGGTCGACAGGATTCACCCCCTTCTTCATGGTGTACGGCGTCGAGGCAGTCATGCCCACCGACCTCGAGCACGACTCGCCGCGGGTCGTCCACTACACGGAGGCTGCAAACGAACTCGCCCGCCAGGATGGAGTTGATCAACTCGACGAGGCACGTGACCTCGCTCGGTCACGCACCGCCATCTACCAGCAGGGACTCCGCCGCTACCACAGCCGGCGGGTGAAAAATCGCACCTTCCAAGAAGGCGACCTGGTGTTGCGCCTCATCCAGGACAAGAAGGGCATGCACAAGCTTTCCCCTCCATGGGAGGGACCATTCGCCATCGGGCGAGTACTCGGCAACGACGCCTACTACCTCATCGATGTCCGCGGGGACGGCGAACTCGACGTCAAGCGACCATGGAATGTAAACCTCCTACGAAAGTTCTACTCCTAGAACCCCACATATGTACTCTCCAGTCGCTATGAAATAAAAAGAATTGGTTATCGCATATTGCGCCTACTCTCCGTGTCTTGTGCCACTCGCACTCGTAATAACAGTGTCAAGCTAACCGCAGAAGTCAACCTTTGGTACAGCGATCGACACGGCTAAGTAGTGCGGTGCAAGAGCACTGAGTCACCTCAGGTCTTGCATCGTCCACGAAAAACGCCTACCCGGAGCTCCATTGGAGTCGCCCAGCCCGACTGGCTCTACGAGCCAAGACAACTGCCTTCGCTTCTTACAGCGACCATGATCCTCCGCATCCTCGACATAGCGACTCGAACGGCCAAGCACCACGCTCGGGGACTGACGACCAGTTCATCGCGAGCGGCTCGGGAAAACGCCAAGTATGAGAGCATGCCCAGGACTCGCCACGCGACTGAGCCAACGGGCCAGGCAGAAGTGATGCGCTCAAACTAACGCGCCAAGTCCTCACCCACCCTCGAGTCACACCTAGAACAACCAAGTACCACGCTCGGGGACTCGGCCACCCGGCCTCATTCGCGCAAGGGAACACGGTGAAGTACAGAGGGCTCAAGGGAGTCGCCTTGAGACTGGCTCTTCGAGTCCGGGCGAGTCGACCACAATAACAAAACGTTCAAAAAACACAAACACATCACACACGAGGTAAACCCCACAAAAGGGCGGACGCGCTCGGGGACTCGTTCAAACCTCAATCAGAATACACATGACAAGTCACAAAGCAAATACGATGTCACATTCATATCATGTTGCAATCATCTCAGAATACAAAATATGCCCGAACGGCAGATCTGCTACTAACGCCCCAGGGCAAACTATTCTATTCTGCAGGATTCGACGACGACTCGCCAGCACCCTTGCGATTGCGGATGAACGGCGTGTACGGGTTTGACGGGTACGTCGTCAGCTCACCCGCCATCGCCGCGCGGAATGGCTGCTCGACCTTGAAGTCCCGGTGCTGCGGCTCAGGCTCATTGGGTGCGACGACCGTCTCCTGGTACGGAAGGAGGTCGCCCATTGCCCAGACACGCTCGGAGTACATCGCGGCGCAGTCCGTCAACTTGAGCACCTCAGAGATCTCCACCGCGCCAGTCGACGACGGGTAGCCACTCGTCACGTCGTCGAGGTCGAAGTCCTCCGGGAAGTGAGCAAGCCCAAGGCTAAGCGTCGTTGCGGCTCCGCGCCGGAACACCGGTTGCGTCATGAACTCAACGACCGAGGGCGCCTTCTCCAAGTACTTCCACACCTCGACACGGTCGCTAGGGATTACTTCCGTGGGCGATATCTCCTGGAGGTAGGCTCGGATGCATGTCGCCGAGTCGACGAGCGTGGCCACACATTGCCGCGCGTCGAACGAGCTCGCCTCTTCCGTGCTATCAAGGATGCGACCTGCGAATGGAAGATAATAGTGAGTACGTCGGACATCACAAAAAGGCAAATGCTATTGGCGGGGGCAGATACACTTACCAATCAAGGGGCGGGAGAGATCCGTGATGAAGCGTTGAAGCGAAGTATAGTCGTCCTGAAGCCCAACAACAAGGGCGTCGGACACTTTACGATCCTCTGCGGCGGCCGTAATGGCGGCCTTGGCTCGCCCATCCGACGAGCTCGCTTCCTCCTTCGCCTCCCTCAGCTCGCGCTCGAGATCGGCGATCCGCTTCTCAGCCGAGCTCAATGCCGATTGAGCCACTGCCTACTCACTCGCTGGGACAAGTCCCTGACGAGCCTCCTCCGCCTTCGTGGCAACTGCCTGAAGACCCTTATTCGCCTCTTGGACGGCGACCAGTTCTTTCTCCGCGCGGTGTTTAGCTGCCAATCGGTCAGCTGACTCACGTTGCAGACCCTGCACACAATTCAAACAATTAACCAAAGCAACATCCTAAGTTCCCACCCGCTGAAATTCAGCGGGTGCGCACTCGGGGACTGGCAATCAAGAAATCCTAAGTGCCCACCCGCTGAAATTCAGAGAGTGCGCACTCGGGGACTGGCAGTCAAAAAATCCTAAGTGCCCACCCGCTGAAATTCAGCGAGTGTGCACTCGGGGACTGGATTCGAAAAATAAAACACAAGACACTAAAAGAATCAGACCGCTGCAACCCACCGGCCTGATCCTCGGGGACTGGACATACCTGGATGGCTGCGCGAAGCATGCCGTGAAGTTGTATCGCATCCACGGATGCGAGGAGAGCCGGCGTGTGCCCACGACACTGCTCGACCTCCGCGTCGGCGATCCCAGGTGCACGGCTCGAGGGCGAGGTCCCACTCGCTGTAGCTGATCTGGCCATGAAGCTTGGGAACGTGGCGATGGAGGCACCGGCACCAAAGGAGGCCGGCTCAGCCACCCCAGGCGAGGGAGCACCCTCCTTCGCGGGTATGGCCGCCTCCATTGCGGGTTCATTCGGCGCGACCGCCGTGTCATCGGAGATCATGACGACATCGTCACCCTTGGCCTTCTTGGCGCCATCGCCAGGGACGACGACTTCGTCCGCCTTCCTCTTCCGGGAGGGATCCTCTTCGCTGACGACGGGGGGCACCTTAGCCACGGTCGGGTGGCCTATCTTCTTCGCTCCGGTCCTGTAAGTCGATCGTGTGAGCAAGATAATTCAAGCTGCTATGAAAGACAAGGGTAGGTGAGCAAACTCACTTGGCGACTGGAATGAAGCGTAGCCCCGTGCGGATGCCGGCTGGCTTCTCCAGTTCAGGGCCCAGTCGGCGGCTGAGGCCCATCTCCAGGACGTCGCGTGCCCAAGACACGAACGGCTTCTTTGTCGTCGAGGCTGCAACGGGAGCTTCTAGGACGTCTTCAGCAGGAGCTTCCTTGCGAGGTGAAGCCGCCGCGGCCGGAGCGGCCCCTAGCCCAGAGACTGGGGCGAATGGCGGAGGCATCGAGGCCAATGGCACTTCGACAGTGGCCGTGTCCAGCGCGGTTGTCGGCGGAGCCTCGTCCTTGGTCGGGCTGGGGACGTCGGAGCTGCTCGCCGAGTGCGGTGGCGAGGCCGGCCTCATCGGCTTCGTTTTCTTCTTCGGAGGAGCTTTCGCCTCCTTCTCCTCCTCCTTCTTCTTCTTCTTCGATAGAGTAGCCTGGCGACGCGAGGTGGTTTCTGGAAGTTCTTCCTCATCATCATGGCGCTCGAGGATTTTGCTCGCCTCAAGCTCACGCTGACGCTGCCCGCGGGTCTTGCGGACCAGCGGAGCGACCTCCTCCTCGGACTTGTCGTCGCCGTCACTCTCGTCGCTCTCGGTGTCTCCCTTGGCGGGAGGCGACTAGCCCATGTCTTGGACGGACGAGCTTGAGTTCTCGTCGTCTGAAGGCGGGAGCCATCCTTACACCACTTGGAATAGCTGCAATGAACACAAGATGAGATTAGAATAACCGCGACTGCACAAACTGCGACTGCGAATGATGCAAAGAGGCTTACAGTTGGGCTGGATGCTTCGCAGTGTAGGGGGCGACTCCGGCCTTTGCATCCAGGTACACTGCCTGGGTGATCTTCTTCAGCGCTGAGGTGTAGTCCTCAAGCTTCCACTCGGCGGAGCAGGACTTCGTCGAGTCTTCTCGGCCCGTATATTGGTACATATAGTGGTCGCGCTGCGCCAGAGGGACGAGCCGCCGCCCGAGCCAGCAGTTGTATAAGTTGATCGTCTGGAGGCCCTTCTTCTTCAGACCGCGGATGGTTTGAAGCATTTCATCCACGACCATCCGCTGGTCGGTGGGAAGCTTGCCGACTTGAAGTCGGCGCGGCTCGGGTCAGTCGGCAGAGTACCGTGGGATCGCCACCTTGCCCTCCGGAGTCGCCTCGGTAACATAGAACCACGAATTCTTCCATTGGCTCGCCGCCTTGGCGGGTAGCATCAGATCGAAGAAGGAGGCCTTCGATTTAAGCTGGAACGTCAGGCCGCCCATGGCGAGCATTGGGCCGCCCGCTTCCTCGCGACTGATCCGTCTGTGGAACAGATCTTGCCACAGAGGGAAGTAGGGCCGGCAGCCCAGGTAGCACTCGCAGAACGCCAGAAAGATGGCGAGCTGCTCGATGCTGTGCGGACCCAGGTCCGACAGCTGGATCCTGTAATAGGCGCAGAAGCGCCGGAAGAACAGGGATGTAGGGAATCCCAGCCCCCGTTCCAGGTGGCTGGTGAAGAAGATGAATTCTCCCGCGCGTGGGTTCGGGGTCACCTCCCCGGCCGCGGGGATGCGCCACCTGCCGGTGCGCAGGATCCCGGCCTCCTCGAAGGACGCCAATTGTGCTCTCGTGCACTTAGATCTGCCCCAAGGCTCGTTGGAGGGGGCCATTGGCGGAAGGGTTCGTGGAGGTCGGAAGGTTTCGGGTCGGTTGGATTGCGATGCGGAGGAAGGCGAAAATGTGCGCAGTCGGAGGAAATGATAAGGAGATGGTTCTCCGATCGCCAGCCATTCCCCTTATATAGCGGTTATTACCCGCCAAATCAGGGAGCCGTTATTACGCGGTGATTACGCCAAAAGTTACCGTTGGATTACCCCAACGGCTAGTTTGACCACGTTTAACGGTCCAATTTCAGCCACTCGGCTCGCCGACCCGATCACTACGACAGTGACTGAGTATTTCGCCGGCCCGATCACTATGACAGTGACTGAGTATTTCGCCGACTCGACTCGCCAAGAGCTGCGATCAGAATGACTAGTTTTCTCCTTTATACAGGAGCCCGCTGACGATTCGACTGGATGTATACTCTGAAGCCGTATACTCCGACTGCCAGCAGCCACCTACGCCCAATCGACGACGGCCTCGGGGACTACTGATGGGGATGTGCCTACCGAGGTATACCCAGCAGGACGTCTCCGACCGGCCCAAGAACTGGCGAGTGGGCCTGCAAGACGGCGACTGATCAAGGCCCGGTGTGGATCCAAGCGACTGGAAGCTGAAGGCCCAGGCGAGTAGATAGGCCCAGTCGGATTAGGTTAAACGAGTACCGAAGCCTTAACTGAATCGGTTGAGATATGTAAACCCTAGGGGAGGTGAGCCTATATAAACCTCCCTGCAGGGCGTGTAGAGATACGTTCCATCATACACCCAAGCGACTCGCCGCCTAGCCGCCGAGCTCGCCCATTGTACCACCTTCATAATACAATCTAGCAGGAGTAGGTCTTTACCCTCCGGGGGGCCGAACCTGGGTAAATCCTTGAGTCTCCGCCCTCATCTCGCACCGCAGATGGCTGGCCGCCCTTGCCCCTCGTTCTACTACTCGCTGCCGATTGCAGCATCTACCGTGACCATTCCCACGACATGTAGTACACTTTCTTCCATAGAGAAATTCAAACGGTGCCATCTCAATACTGTCTTGATAGCTGTTTTTGTAAGAGAAATCTGCGTAAGGCAGACTTTCATCCCAACTAGCACCATAGTCTAGGGCACATGCCCTTAACATATCCTCCAGAATCTGATTGGTCCTTTCGGTCTGTCCATCAGTTTGAGGGTGAAAAGCTATGCTGAACTCTAATTTTGTTCCCAATGATTCATGCAGTTGTTGCTAGAAATGCAAAGTGAACCGAGTTCCTCTATCAGACACAATACTCTTGGGTACTCCATGCAGACACACAATCCTATTCATGTAAATCTTGGCTAGCTTAGCACTTGTATAGGTTGTCTTTACGAGTATGAAGTGAGCCACTTTAGTTAGGCGATCCACCATGACCCAAATAGAATCATATCCTGATCTAGTCCTTGGCAGTCCGGTGATGAAATCCATGCCAATCTTGTTCCACTTCCAATCAGGAATAGGTAGTGGTTGTAACAATCCTGCTGGTTTCTGATGTTCCGCTTTCACTCGACTACATATATCACACAAAGCAATATGTTCTGCGATGTCCTTCTTGAGATTATTCCACCAAAATCTTTACTTCACATCCATGTACATTTTTGTGTGTTACCTGGATGAATGGAATATGGTGAGTTGTGTGCTTCCTACAGAATCAGTTTCCGAAGCTCCAGATCTTGCGGAATGCAGATACGTTTTCCATACCATAAGGTACCTTGTTCATCTTCATGGAAACCTTTAGCTTTCCCTTTGCTAATTTTTCCTTTAATCTCCTCAAGTTCCTTGTCCAACTTTTGGGCTTCTTTGATCCTGTCCAACAATGTGGGTTGAACATCCAATGACATGAGATGTCCTTCCGGTACTATCTCCAATCTGAGATCTTTGAATTGGGCACACAGATCATCTGGAAATTCTCCCTTAGTAAGGCCATTCACATAAACCTTACGGCTTAAAGCATCCTCTACAACATTTGCTTTACCAGGGTGGTATTGCAAACTCAAGTCATAGTCCTTGACGAGTTCTAGCCATCTTCTTTGTCTCATATTGATTTCCTTTTGGGTGAAGATATATTTCAGTCTCTTGTGATCTGTGAACACTTCACAATGTTTTCCAAAAGATAATGTCTCCATGTTTTGAGTGCATGGACAACAGAGGCTAACTCTAAGTCATGAGTAGGATAATTCACTTCATGAGTTTTGAGTTGTCTCGAGGCATAATCCACAACTTTCCCTTCTTGCATCAGAACTCCACCCAATCCTTGGTGAGACGCATCACAGTATACTTGGAAATCTTTTTCCAAATCTGGCAGACATAAGATTGGTGCTGTCACTAGTCTCTTCTTCAACTCTTGGAAACCGAGTTCACATTTTCAATCCAATCAAATTTCTTGTCTTTCTTAAGTAATTCTGTCATTGGCTTAGCTACCTTTGAGAAATTCTCAATGAATCTTCTATAGTATCCTGCCAAGCCAAGGAAACTGCGTACTTCTTTTACTGACTTAGGAGATTCCCACTAAGTTACATCTGACACTTTTGCGGGATTGATAACTACACCATCTCCCGACACAATATGTCCGAGAAATCCCACTTCATTTAACCAGAATTCACACTTGCTGAATTTGGCATACAACTTGTGTTCCCTGAGCTTCTCAAGTAACAAATGCAAATGCTCTTCATGCTCTTCTTTTCTCTTGGATTAGATCAAAATGTCGTCGATGAATACGATAACAAACTTGTCGAGAAACTCCATGAACACTTTGTTCATCATGTTCGTGAAATAGGTGTAACACCCTCAGAATCGGTCCTATGCAAGTTTTAGCGAATCCCGCCAAACCCGCATAGAGACGATTCAAAGGTTCCCACCAGGCACTTTCGTGTGGGTGGAAAACGAAGTAATATCATTACACAATAGTCCACGATGGAACCCACAGAACAGATATATACAACGACTCCAAGAGTTAAGGATACAGATATACAGTACAAAGATCCAAATCACCATGAAAATAATACAGCGTCCGACTACGGACAAGATGCAAATGGGGCTAAGAGCCCTGAAGAATAACCAATGGCGTCCATAACCCTGCCCAGGCCAAGCCGGAAGGGTAACCCTGCTAACGACATGTAGGGTTTCGTAGCATGGAAAACAAAAAATTTCTATCGCATACAAACAAACAAGCCAAGATCTATCTACTAGATTGTAGCAACGAGTCGATGGAATAACTCACCCTCGAAGATTCCAAAGTGTTTAACGAGAGCAGATTCTCGTGGGTGATGTAGTCGTACTCTTCCCGATCTCAAGATCGCGTAGACGATCCTTCCGGCGCTGCGTTCCGGCAGCGCTCCCGCAGTCGGTCACACGTTCGGTACTCGACGAAGACCTTCGTCTCCCTTGTTCCAGCAGGCAGCGGAGGTTGTAGCACTCTCCTCGCGATTCCGGCAGCACAACGGCGTGGTACCGGAAGTAGAGGGGAGATCTTGCAGGGCTTCGCCTTAAGCCGAAGCGAGTATGGTGGATTATGAGAGAGCTCCTCGGCAATCTAGGGTTTAGACACACCAAGGAGGAGGTGCTAGAGCCGGCGGCTAGGGCTTGGGGAAGCCCAAGTCGGCGGCTAGGGCAACCCTAGGAGGCGGCGGCAGCTGCAGGAGGTGGTGGCGCCAAGCTAGGGTTTGGGGCAGGGAACTTGTGTGCTAGGAGGGGCAGCCCTGCCCCTCCCTTTATAGGTGGGAGGCGCGGCCAAGGGGAGGGGAGTCCCTTCCCAACTCGGCTTGGAGGTGGGCCGCTGGTTGGAGGAGGGAACTCCTCCCCAACTCGGTTTCCACCTCTCCTCCTCTTTCCAAAAACTGCCGTTTGACTTTTCAAACTAGCCGTTTGACTTTTCAAACTAGGATTTGAATAAACCCTTTATTTTGGACAGCGATGACACCTAGTACATGATGCAATCATTCCAACTTGTAATGACACATTCATGTACCCCTTCCCCTCCGGAGTGCCGGACATTCCGGAACCTTCTAGAACATTCCCGATGAAAACACCGGAATCATTCCCCAACTCCGAAACAAGACTTTCCTTATATGAATCTTATTCTCCGGACCATTCCGGATCTCCTCGTGATATCCCGAATCCCATTCGAGACTCCGAACAACATTCGGTCTCTTTCTCATCATACCATAACTACTCAAACAACGTCGAATCCTTAAGTGTGTCTCCCTACGGTTCGTGAATTATGCGGACATGATCGAGACACTTCTCCGAACAATAACCAATAGAGGAATCGGGAAATTCATATGGCTCCCACATATTTCTACTATTACTTTGCAATCGAATGAACCACTTACATACGATATCAATTTCCCTTTATCTCACGATAGTTTACTTATCCGAGGTTATGATCGTCGGTATCTCTGCATACCTAGTTCAACCTCGTTACCGATAAGTACTCTTTTCTCGTTCCCGTGTTATGTGATCCCTTGTGAGCCAGTCACATGCTTGCAAGCTAATTGGATGACATTTCACCGAGAGGGCCCAGAGTATATCTATCCGTTATATGGATGGACAAATCCCACTCTTGATCCATGTGTTTCAACCAATACTTTCCGAACACTCAATGCCACCTTTATAGCCACCCAGTTACGGTGTGGTGTTTGATGTCATCAAAGCATCCATCCGGTAAAGGTGATATGCATGATCTCATGGTTGAAGGAATTAGATTACTATGTATCAGAAAGCATATAGCAATTGAACTATTAAAATGACTTGATCTTTATGCTACGCTTATCTATAGGAGTATGTCCACCATATCATTCTCCTAACGATATGATCCTGTTGTTAATAACATCTCAATGTTCATGATATGGAAACCACAATCATCTATTAACCAACAAGCTAGTATTATATAGAGGCTTTACTAGGGACTTCAAATTAAGTTTACAAATCACACAAGTATCAATGTTTCCTTGTTAATACTATTATAGCATGAATGTAAACATTTATCATAAACACAAAGATATAATAATAACTACATTTATTATTGCCTCTAGGGCATATCTCCAACAGTCTCCCACTTGCACTAGAGTCATCTAATCTAGATTACATGGTAATATACCGAACACCCATGGCAGTTTGGTGTTGGTCATGTTTTGCCCTCGGGAGAGGTTTAGTCAACGGATCCGCCACATTCAGATCTGTGTGTACTTTGCAAATCTTTATATCCCCATCTTGGATATGTTTTCGAATAGCGTGAAAACGTAGCTTGATGTGCTTCAACTTCTTGTGTGACCTTGGTTCTTGCGCATTGGCTATGGCGCCCATGTTATCACAGTAGATAGACATTGGGTCCAGCGCACTAGGAACCACACCCAGCTCTGTAATGAACTCTTTCATCCATATTGCTTCTTGTGAAGCTTCCGAAGCAGCCATGTATTCCGATTCAGTTGAAGATCTCGCCACAACGCTTTGCTTTGCACTCCTCCAGCTAACTGCTGCACCATTCAAAATAAATACGTATCCAGATTGTGATTTAGAATCATCCGGATCGGTGTTCCAACTAGCATCGGTGTAACCATTAACAACGAGCTGTTCATCACCTCCATAAGAAAGAACCATATCCTTAGTTCTTCTCAAGTACTTAAGGATGTTTTTGACCGCTGTCCAATGATCCACTCCTGGATCACTTTGATATCTGCTAGTTAAACTAACATCATATGCAATGTCGGGTCTAGTACATAGCATGGCATACATTAGAGATCCTATGGCTGAGGCATAGGGAGTCTTACTCATCCTTTCTCTATCTTCTGCCGATGTCGGACTTTGAGTTTTACTCAAGGTCGTATTGGGCAACATGGGCAAGAACCCTTTCTTGCTATCTTCCATTCCAAACCTCTTTAGAACTTTGTCCAAATATGTACTTTGTGACAATGATATTTGGCGTTTTGATCTATCTCTATAAATATTTATGCCTAATATGTAAGCTGCTTCGCCAAGATCCTTCATTGAAAAACTATTATTCAAATATTCCTTGACACTATTAAGAAGGTCTACATCATTCCCAATCAACAATATGTCATCCACATATAGTATTAAGAATGCTACAGAGCTCCCACTCACTTTCTTGTAAATACAAGCTTCTCCATAAGTTTGTATAAAACCAAAACTTTTGATCACCTTATCAAAATGTTGATTCCAACTTCGGGATGCTTGCTTCAATCCATAGATGGACCGTTGAAGTTTGCATACCTTGTTAGCATCTTTAGGATCGACAAAACCTTTGGGTTGCATCATATACAACTCTTCATCAATGTCTCCATTGAGGAATGCTGTTTTGACATCCATCTGCCATATCTCATAATCATAATATGCAGCGATTGCTAACATAATCCTCACAGACTTTAGCTTCGCTACTGGTGAGAAAGTCTCATCGTAGTCAACTCCTTGAATTTGTCGAAACCCTTTTGCGACAAGTCGAGCTTTATAGACAGTAACATTACCATCAGCATCTGTTTTCTTCTTGAAAATCCATTTGTTCTCGACAGCCTTCCGGCCATCCGGTAAGTCCACCAAAGTCCATACTTGGTTTTCGTACATGGATCCAATCTCGGATTTCATGGCTTCTTGCCATTTATTGGAATCTGGGCTCATCATTGCTTCCTCATATGTCTCAGGGACATCGGTGTTGTCCACCAACATGACACTCATAACGGGATCATACCAATCTGGAGTGGTACGAGTTCTCGTTGACCTGCGAGGCTCTGTAGCAACTTCAACCGAAGTTTCATGATCATCATCATTAGCTTCCTCTCTTATTGGTGCAGGCACCACAGGAACTTCTTCCGGTGCTGCGCTACTCGCAATTTCGAGAGAAGGTCCGACAACCTTGTCAAGTTCTACTTTCCTTCTAGTCACTTCTTTCGAGAGAAATTCCTTCTCTAGAAAGGATCCATTCTTGGCAACGAAGATTTTGCCTTCGGATCTATGATAGAAGGTATACCCAATAGTTTCCTTTGGGTATCCTATGAAGACGCATTTTTCCGCTTTGGGTTCAAGCTTGTCCGGCTGTAACTTCTTTACATAGGCTTCGCACCCCCAAACTTTAAGGAAGGACAATCTAGGTTTCTTCCCAAACCATAATTCATATGGTGTCGTTTCAACGGATTTAGACGATGCCCTATTTAAAGTGAATGCGGCTGTTTCTAATGCATAACCCCAAAATGATAGCGGTAAATCTGTAAGTGACATCATAGAACGAACCATATCTAGGAGAGTTCGATTACGACGTTCGGACACACCATTACGCTGTGGTGTTCCTGGCGGTGTCAATTGTGAAAGTATTCCGCATTTCTTCAAATGCTCGCCAAACTCGTAACTTAGATATTCACCTCCACGATCACAACGTAGAAATTTAATCTTCTTGTTACGTTGATTCTCTACCTCACTTTGAAATTCCTTAAACTTCTCGAAAGTTTCGGACTTATGTTTCATGAAATAGATATACCCATATCTACTCAAGTCATCCGTGAAGGTAAGAACATAACGATAACCACCGCGCGATGCTACACTCATTGGACCACACACATCGGTATGTATGATTTCCAATAAGTCCGTAGCTCGCTCCATCATACCAGAAAATGGAGTCTTAGTCATTTTACCCATCAGACATGCTTCGCATCTATCAAGTGATTCGAAATCAAGTGATTCAAGAAGTCCATCGGAACAGAGTTTCTTCATACGCTTCACTCCAATATGACCAAGACGACAGTGCCACATATAGGTCGAGTTATCGCTCGATTTCAAACGTTTAGCCTCAATGTTATTAATATGTGTATTTCCACTATCGAGATTCAACAAGAATAGACCATCTATCAAAGGTGCATGTGCATAAAACATATTACTCATATAAATCGAACAACCATTATTCTCGGACTTAAACAAGTAACCGTCTCGCAATATACAAGATCCCGATATAATGTTCATGCTCAACGCAGGCACCAAATAACAATTATTTAAGTATAAAACTAATCCCGATGGTAGATGAAGGGGTAGCGTGCTGACCGCGATCACATCAACCTTTGATCCGTTTCCCACGCGCATCGTCACCTCGTTCTATGCTAGCTTCCGTTTATTCTGCAGCACCTGTTTCGAGTTACAAATATGAGCAACCGAACCAGTATCAAATACCCAGGCACTACTACGAGTACTAGTGAGATACACATCAATAACATGTATATCAGATATACCTTTCTTCTTGATGTTGCCGTTCTTCAAATCCGCCAAGTACTTTGGGAAATTCCGCTTCCAGTGACCTTCTCCCTTGCAGTAAAAGCACTCAGTATCAGGCTTAGGTCCAGCCTTGGTCTTCTTCGTCAGCGTGGTAACTTTCTTACCACCCTTCTTGAAGTGTCCCTTCTGCTTAGACTTGGCTTTCTTGAATTTGGTGGTCTTATTGACCAACAACACTTGGTGCTCTTTCTTGATCTCCACTTCTGCAGACTTTAACATAGCAAACAGTTCTGGCAACTGCTTGTTCATGTTCTGCATGTTGTAGTTCATCACAAAGTTCTTGTAACTTGGTGGTAGTGATTGGAGGACACGGTAAATCCCCAAAGCATTAGGAATCACTATACCCAAGCTTTGAAGTTTGTTTGCGTGCCCAGACATCTTAAGCACATGCTCACTGACGGAGCTGCCCTCTTCCATCTTGCAGTTAAAGAACTTTTCAGAAGCCTCATAGCTTTCAATTGCCGCATGAGTCTCAAAAATCAATTTGAGATCCTCGACAATATCATATGGGTATGAATTCTCAAACCTTTTCTGAAGCTCCGATTCTAAACCATACAAGATAGCACACTGAACTATGGAGTACTGATTCTTCCGAGCGAGGTAAACATTCTTTACTTCATCGGTAGCATCAGCTGCAGGTGGGTCACCCAGCGGTGCATCCAGCACATAGGTCAAATTACCAGCTGTGAGGACAATCCTCAAATTGCGAACCAATCCGCGAAGTTGCTTCCATTGTTTTTCAACTTTTTTTTCTCTAGGAACGCATTAAAATTGATGGTAGGGGCTGCCATTGATCTACAACATATTTGCAATAGTTTAGACTAAGTTTATGACAAATTGAGTTCAAATTAATAATAAAATTAATCTAGGTGAACTCCCACTCAAAACAATATCCCTCACATTGTTTTAGTGATCACACGAACCAAATCCACCACATCAACACCGATCATCACGAGAGTTGATATAGTTTCAATGGCGAACAATCGACATGTTCATCATATCTACTATATGATTCATGCTTTACCTTTCGGTGATCCGTGTTCCGAGACCATGTCTGTACATGCTAGGCTCGTCAAGATCAAACCTTAGTTTCTGCATGAGCAAATCTGGCTTGCTCACGTTGTATACACTTGCGGAATCTAACACACCCGATCATCACGTGGTGCTTCGAAACAACAAGCTTTAGCAACGGTGCTAACTAAGGGTGAACACTTTATGACTTGAAATTCATGTGCATGAGGGATCATCTTATAATGCTACCGTCGTCTACTAAGCAATACAAGATGCATAAAGGATTAACATAACATGCAATTCATAATATGTGATATGATATGGCCTTTCTTCTTTGTGCTTCCGATCTCCATCTTCTAGCACGAACATGACCTCCATCATCACCGGCATTGCATCAAGGTCAATGACGCTTCTCCATGGTTGTCGTCCACCGGCTTCAACTATTACAACTACTTTGAATAGACACGCGGGTCTTAACATAAATTAAAGACAACCATATGGCTCCTGCCGGTTGCCAACTCACAATCATGGCCATATCACATCACAGCACACCCCTGCAAAACAAAGTTAGACGCTTCTACTTTCTTTGCATATTTTACATGGTTTGGGGCTTTCAATAAGTGTCGTTCTAACTTACGAACAAGAACCACAACATTGATACTAGTATTGTTAATCACCCATTGTAAATTGGATCTTAACTATGCTAGGAGAAACAGGCACCCGCAAAGCCACTTATGCAATACAAGTTGCATGTCAAGCGTGGAGCAAGTCTCATGAACGATGTCATGTAAGGTTAGCCCGGGCCGCTTCATCCCAACATACCGCAAGATGCAAAGTACACAAGAAGCAATCGACAATAAAAGCATCAACGCCCACAATGACCATTGTGTTCTACTCGTGCAACAGATCTACATATAGACACGGCTCTGATACCACTGTAGGGTTTCATAGCATGGAAAACAAAAATTTTCTATCGCATACAAACAAACAAGCCAAGATCTATCTACTAGATTGTAGCAACGAGTCGATGGAATAACTCACCCTCGAAGATTCCAAAGTGTTTAACGAGAGCAGATTCTCGTGGGTGATGTAGTCGTACTCTTCCCGATCTCAAGATCGCGTAGACGATCCTTCCGGTGCTGCGTTCCGGCGGCGCTCCCGCAGTCGGTCACACATTCGGTACTCGACGAAGACCTTCCTCTCCCTTGTTCCAGCAGGCAGCGGAGGTTGTAGCACTCTCCTCGCGATTCCGGCAGCACAACGGCGTGGTACCGGAAGTAGAGGGGAGATCTCGCAGGGCTTCGCCTTAAGCCGGAGCGAGTATGGTGGATTATGAGAGAGCTCCTCGGCGATCTAGGGTTTAGACACACCAATGAGGAGGTGCTAGATCCGGCAGCTAGGGCTTGGGGAAGCTCAAGTCGGCGGCTAGGGCAACCCTAGGAGGCGGCGGCAGCTGCAGGAGGTGGTGGCGCCAAGCTAGGGTTTGGGGCAGGGAACTTGTGTGCTAGGAGGGGCATCCCTGCCCCTCCCTTTATAGGTGGGAGGCGCGGCCAAGGGGAGGGGAGTCCCTCCCCAACTCGGCTTGGAGGTGGGCCGCCGGTTGGAGGAGGGAACTCCTCCCCAACTCGGTTTCCACCTCTCCTCCTCTTTCCAAAAACTGTCGTTTGACTTTTCAAACTAGCCGTTTGACTTTTCAAACTAGGATTTGAATAAACCCTTTATTTTGGACAGCGATGACACCTAGTACATGATGCAATCATTCCAACTTGTAATGACACATTCATGTACCCCTTCCCTTCCGGAGTGCCGGACATTCCGGAACCTTCTAGAACATTCCCGATGAAAACACCGGAATCATTTCCCAACTCCGAAACGAGACTTTCCTTATATGAATCTTATTCTCCGGACCATTCCGGATCTCCTCGTGATATCCCGAATCCCATTCGAGACTCCGAACAACATTCGGTGTCTTTCTCATCATACCATAACTACTCAAACAACGTCGAATCCTTAAGTGTGTCTCCCTACGGTTCGTGAATTATGCGGACATGATCGAGACACTTCTCCGAACAATAACCAATAGAGGAATCTGGAAATTCATATGGCTCCCACATATTTCTACGATTACTTTGCGATCGAATGAAACACTTACATACGATATCAATTTCCCTTTGTCTCACGATAGTTTACTTATCCGAGGTTATGATCGTCGGTATCTCTGCATACCTAGTTCAACCTCGTTACCGATAAGTACTCTTTTCTCGTTCCCGTGATATGTGATCCCTTGTGAGCCAGTCACATGCTTGCAAGCTAATTGGATGACATTTCACCGAGAGGGCCCAGAGTATATCTATCCGTCATATGGATGGACAAATCCCACTCTTGATCCATGTGTTTCAACCAATACTTTCCGAACACTCAATGCCACCTTTATATCCACCCAGTTACGGTGTGGTGTTTGATGTCATCAAAGCATCCATCCGGTAAAGGTGATATGCATGATCTCATGGTCGAAGGAATTAGATTACTATGTATCAGAAAGCATATAGCAATTGAACTATTAAAATGACTTGATCTTTATGCTACGCTTATCTATAGGAGTATGTCCACCATATCATTCTCCTAACGATATGATCCTGTTGTTAATAACATCTCAATGTTCATGATATGGAAACCACAATCATCTATTAACCAACAAGCTAGTATTATATAGAGGCTTTACTAGGGACTTCAAATTAAGTTTACAAATCACACAAGTATCAATGTTTCCTTGTTAATACTATTATAGCATGAATGTAAACATTTATCATAAACACAAAGATATAATAATAACTACATTTATTATTGCTTCTAGGGCATATCTCCAACACGACATCGATCTCAAAACCTGCTTAAACAAAAGGGATGCCGACAAAGGGCAAAGGAAAAAGAGAGAGCGGTCAGTACTGAGGCCAGTACACGGCGAGACTAGAATTCGGCGGTCCTCGCCTACATAGGTATGGTGGACTGAAGCGGCGGCACAACATGCACTAAACAACCTATAGAGACTCGAGATAATTGTCGGCTATCAGAGAGGGATAAGAAAGACCTATTCGGAACCAACCTGATTCTACCACCAAACACACCCATCCTGGTATTACCCCCTCGAGACCAAACGAGGAAGTCAACCGAGGAACTCACACAGTTGGCAGTTTTATTTATTCAGTTATCGTTGCAGCCATTACTAGTCAGGTATAGATAGTCATCCTGATATAATAAGCAGTGGGCACTTTTAGTTAACCATTCCGTTGTAGTTGCAACACTTACTAGTCAGATTCAATTAGCATGAGATATCCCAAACCCAGCAGTTGTTGGTACTTTTATTTAGCCATTCCGTTGCAGTGAAGCTGATTACTAGTCATATCGGATACAAGTCAAATTATAATAGTAAACTTTAGTTATAGTTGTCTATGATCGAGAACTGTGCTCCAAGTCGTCCATAACCGCGGACACGGCTTCTCGAAAAGATTTAACCCTGCAGGGGTGCACCAAAGTTTCCACACGCACCTACACCCTTGTTGTCAGATCAGGTAGGTACAAGATCACAAAACATACACCCAACGGTATGTCGACGGGGTTTCGGACACGACGTTTCCCAGACCCAAAGCAAGCACGGGGGTCCACCCCACTAAGCTACCCGTAAAGAAGTCGGCTGGTCTTCGAGACGGACCCAGGGTTTGTGTCGACGGCTGTAAACGACTGGGAACCCGAAAGTGTGACTGGGCTTGTCGATACAGCGAAAACGTATCACGGGGCTCCTAAACAGTACAGACGCTCCACGCGCAATCGTAAATAAAGCAGTAAAGCATGGCATAAGTACAGGATAGTAATAAAGCCCCAAACTACTTTGTGGCCCCTAGTACAGTACTTTGAAATCAGGTACTAAATCGATGGGGGTGCCCACACACCCCACCTGTGGTTAGCGCGCTCGATCTCGGAACAGGTGTCAAGAACTCGGGGTCCTACGGGACACCAGTGAGTGGTTAAAAACCAAATATTGTCTATTACCCATCGGTGCCTCTGCATTTACCTACTTCAATTTTAGTTATTAAACGATAATTAAAGCCATGATCATCTCCAACATAAAGCATATGGCAGCCTTCCAACAGCTGTGGTACTAGACGACACGCAACAACACTTGAGCAAGCGACTACGAAGCGCAAGTCCAACTATCTACCAAACAACAGGTAGTAGGATGCGTCCAAGGCAATATAAGGCTGCAAGGGATACCACGGGTACGAAAACTAGAGCATCGCAACACATATAGCAATAGATCAACAGGAGGAAATAAAGACTAGAAATATAAAATAGGTAGAAAGGGGGAGAATGCTCGCCTGAAAACATTGCCGAAGATACACCGGAGATCGGGTCGACACTCGCATCAACTCATCGGCCTAATCCGTGAAGAAGCAAAGCACTAAAAGAAACACCGGATGCACTATTTAATACTACGGCAAAAGATCGGGCATGATGCATGTATGAAGTATGGCATGGCAAGGATGCGATGCAATTATGCAATATTAAGCGGAACCGAGATCCCGAAAATTAACTAGGTAGTTCATGTTGTTTAGATACCCCAAAATTTAAATGTTGTATTAGCATGGCAAAATATAGTATCGGTTTGATGCACACATTTAAATGGGACCAATATAAGACTAGAAAATCCTGCATATGGTCTTCATGTTTAATTATAAAGTGAATCGACATAATACCACCAAACCACATAGTATGTATGCGCCATGAACAATTTAGATGCAACAGACATATATTATATATTATAAAAATATTGGTCTCGGAAAAAGGGTCACACTTGGGTTCGACGATCTTGGTCTGGAGGGGTCCGTCGGGGTTTGGGTCTTTAGACTCCGAGATCAGGTGTCTTCGGTTTCCGTGAAGGAGTGTTTGGTGATCCGTGAGGGGGTTCTT
The DNA here is from genome assembly GCA_916181665.1 of Avena sativa. Lineage (NCBI taxonomy): Eukaryota > Viridiplantae > Streptophyta > Magnoliopsida > Poales > Poaceae > Avena > Avena sativa. Next base: position 257,986,422 of record OV702284.1, on the reverse strand, counting down.
GGAGTCCGGTATGGAGATCTTATTGGCCCATGTCGGTGATCATTGAGTAGCGCAAGTTTTACTTGTCAATGCCGGAGCCGAAAGGATCATGGCCGAGAGCAGCAACACCACATCAGTACAACATGAGGCCGATCTAGGAGAGCCATGCCAACAACGGTACATCAGACCACCAAAACACATGCTTAGATCAACAGGACAAAAAGAAAAAACGAGGACATTTATACACTGCGAGAAGGCCCCTGTCCTGTGTAGACATTGGCTCGAACACCTTGTGGTCGGGATGTAACAGGAGGTCGGCGAGCTGGTGACGAAGAGGGGCAAGAATGCACGGGAAGAGAGGGCACGATCCAGGAGGAGGACGTCAGCGGGGAAGCAAGATCTCGGGAAGGTAGCGGAGGAGGCCTGTCTTGGCCAGAGATCGACAGCTCGCGCTCGCGGGTAGAGGGACTACAGCGGCGGCGGTCTCCAGCGATTCAAAACCAAAGGAGGTAGCGGTCGACGGCCTTCGGAGGAGGGCAGCGCTCAGGCATGCACGGACGAGGCAGGGCGGTGGCTCGAGGCCAATGGCGGGGCGCTGCAGAGGCGCAAGGGCGGCTGTCGGGGTTCGGCTCGAGAGGAATGAGCGACGCTAGGCCCGACGGAGGGGGGTTGCAGGGAAGGGAGGCGGCGATTGGAGGCGAGAGGGAGAGGACGGGGAGGCGCGGCCAGCTCCAGGGAGGTCGAGGATGCGGCCGGGGGCTCTCTGCGGGACGGCGATGTGCAGAGTTGCGAGAAGAGGCAGGGCCGCGGGGCTCTGGCGGCGGACGGGGATGGGGTGAGTGGGCGAGGTGGTTCACGAGGGAGAGAGAGGGAGGCGGTCGATGGTGACGTGAGATCTCGGGCGGCGCACAGAGCTTGCGGGAGGGAGATGCAGAGAAGCGAGGGAGGGGATCGCGAGGAGGTCCTGGCGGCGGGGATCGATCGAGGGGGAGCGGGGCTCGCATCGAGAGAGGAGGGAGTGGGATCCGCGGGGTGGGGCCAGGGAACGTGACGGGGAGGCGTCAGTGTGCATGGGTGCGTTTGTGTAGCGTGCTGTGTGTGAGCATGTGTGTATGGTAGCGTGTGCGTGCGTGGTGAGCGCTGTGCCTGGCGGCGGCAGGGTGGAGGGAGGGTGGCGATGGGGTGAGGTGTTGGGGTTTGGGGTAGTTAGGGTTTGGAGGGAGAAAAATTTAGGGTTAGGTTTGGAGGTGGCCGGCTGGGCTTTTGGGCCTGGCTGGCTGCGTTCTAAAAATAATATAAATTTTTTTATGTATTATTTAAAAGACGTGTGCAATTTGTTTTTAGACAAAACAAAATATCCCGAAGGGTTCAGGGATAACTTTTGAAATAGAAAGGGATCTTTGTAGAAGCAAAACTAGGTTTTAAGAAAAATAGTTTTAGTCAATTAGATGCATGATGATGCACAAAACAAAAATACCAAGCAGTTTTCTAGTAGTGGTTTTACCCGGGGTGCTACAATAGGCTGGTGCATTTGTCAAACCAAATGGCATCACAGTGTACTCATACAAACCATACCTAGTGGTGAAAGCAGTCTTAGGTATAACTTGTTCCCTGATCTTTAGCTGAAAGTAGCCTGACCGGAGATAAATCTTTGAGAACACTCGGGCTCCTTCTAGCTGATCAAATAGATCGTTGATTCTAGGCAAAGGATACTTGTTCTTGATAGTTACCTCATTGAGTGAACGGTAATATATGCATAATGTGAATTCTATGTTTCTTTTCAACAAACAAAACTGGTGCACCCCAAGATGAAGAACTTGGTTGAATAAATCCTTTCTGCAACTATTCTCCAAGCTATTTCTTGAGTTCCTTCAACTCATCAACTGACATCTTGTAGGGTCTCTTTGCTATTGGTCCTGATCCTGGCAGTAAGTCAATCAGGAACTCAACATCTCTATCTGGTGGAATTCTAGGTAATTCCTCTGGAAACACATCCGGATACTCTCTCACAATTAGCACGCTGTCTATGCTAACCCACTTAAGAGAATTTAGCTTACTGCCTTTAGATTCAAAATTAGACTTGAATCTAATCCGTTTCTTATCCGGGGTTGTGAGTGTGACAGTACGATTGGCACAATCTAGTACTCCTTCATACTTAGTCATCCAATCCATTACCAAAATTACATCCAGTCCTTGGGAATCTAGGATTATCAAACTAACGGGAAACTTATACTTCCCAAATTCTATCGCTAGATCATGACATCCAAGGTTCACTATCATTTATCCATCAGGAGAGCTTACTTTTATGGGACACCCAATAGTTTTAGTTGGAAGTCCATTTTTATCAACAAATGCTCTTGATATGAATGAATGCGATGCGCCAGTATCAAAAAGAACAAGTGCTGGAAAATAATTGACATTGAACTTACCAGCCACAACATCAGACTCTTCATATATATTCCTTCCACATTAATGTGGTTCACTTGTCCCTTTTGGAAGGGATTGGGCTTGTTGGCACCTTCAACTTTCTTTTCTGGGCACTCATTTGCATAGTGCCCCATCTTCTTACACTTGAAACACTCAACTTGACTAAGATCTTTCTTTACAGGCTGACTTCCATTTCCACTTCCACTGTGGTGGCTCTTGTCTCCACTCTTGTGGTTCTTATACTTGTCATTATCATGACTTCTATGATGCTTGTTGTCATGATGATGGTTGTGGTTGTGGTGGCTGTTGTACTTCCGATGTTTGTGGAATCCAGAACTTCCACTATAATCATGATGGGAATGCTTGTGAGACGATCCCAAGCTATGCTTATCAAAGCTATGCTTCCTCTTCCTTCCCTCAACCTGTTTCATCTTGTTTTCCAAGATGGTTGCCTTGTCACAAAGTGATTGATAGGTTGGGACATTGGCAACAGACAGCTGCCGGTTCAACTCATCATTAAGTCCTTCGAGGAATTTCTCTTTCCTCTTAGCATCAGTATCAACTTCATCCGGTGCATAGCGTGCCAGATTGTTGAACTCCTCGATGTACTCAGCCACACTGCGATGACGATGCTTCAGGTTGTGGAACTCCTTTTTCTTCAAGTTCATCACTCCGGATGAGATGTGAGCTGTACGGAATCCATCCTCAAAAATAGCCCAAGTCACATCCTCAAGGGGAGTGGTGATCTGAAAGTTGTCCCACCAGGTTGCTGCTCATCCTTCGAGAAGATGTGCTGCAAACCTGATTTTTCCTCGTCGGTGTAGCCGATAGTGACTAAGTCCTTATTCACTGAACGTAACCAGTCATTGGATACCATTGGATCAGTGGTTCCCGAGAACTTTGCGGGCCTCAGTCTCAGAAATCTGGTGAGCATGTCCAATGCTGGGGGATTGTTCTGATTGTTGTTGTTGTTGTTATTGTTGTTGTTATTATTGTTCTGACTCTGATTTTGCATGAACTGTGTCAACATTTGCATCAGTTGAGCTTGAGTTGTCATTAACTACTACATCTCGGGAGTGACGTTATTGTTGTTTTTTGGGTTGGGGTTGGCACGACGGGGAGGCATCCGTGGTTTCAATAAGGATAAGAAATGAGATACCCATAGATGCTTAACATGCACAAAACATCACATAGTAATAATCATCACAACCAAGCTCAAAAATAATGTAGAGTTTCAACAGAGTAAACAACAAGTTTTTGGAAAGGTAAACACACCATAGCAAGCCATCCACATGTTGGATGGTCACTGCGACTCAATAATCAAAGTATGATAGAATAAAGATAGTCGATTAGTCTATAATACTCCTCCATGTCGACCTCCACGTCAACAAGAGCAAGACCTGCACTCTCCATGGCGGCCTTGTACTCCTCTACACTAGTGGTCAAGGCCTCGATCTTTGCACTGAGGGCCCTCTTCTGTGAGCGAAGCCTCTCAATCACTCCCTGCTGGTGCTCAACGAAGTCCATGGCCTCTAACTCAGCCTTCATCTCCCTAATCTTCTTGTTTCTGTCCTGGACTCTCTTCTCCTGATTCTTGAACTCCTTGTCCTGGCTCTCTAATCTAGCCTCCATCTCCTTGACGATCTCGTCTTGCTCTGCGAAGAGCTTGCCCTTCTCCCTCAACTAAACCTGGAGCTCGTCATTGCTAAGCATGACGTTGGTCCTATCAGTGTCAAGGTGTCTAATAAGGCCCTCTAAGTCCTGAAGGTATAGACGAACTGGCTCAATCGTCTCTCTAGTAGCATCATCGTACTCTACTGCCTCACCCTGCTCGTCACGTCTCCCGAACAGGTGAAAGTAGAGGCCTCTAAGCTCGGTGGAGTGCCTCCCAACCAGGCGTCCAAGTAACTCCTGCATGACTACATCTAAGCCCTTCTCCTTGTCATCATGCATCAGCTTGAAGGTGATGTCCTCCGTGGGTGGCTCTGTCTGGCGTCCCGGTTGTGTGACTCTGAAGCCCCAAAGGTCCTTCCTCTCAAACCTGGTGAGCTGGAGTGTCGTGATACTAGGAAGTGGAAGGTTGAGCAGACTAGTGAGCTCCACGAGACGAGAACCGAAACGAGTTCCCTTGAACTCCTCGGAAGTGCTGATAACAATGTTAGGAATCTATTGTATAAGATAGATAAAGGTTAGAATCAATACAAGTAGGGAAAATCACAAGACAATAAAAACACAAGAACACTTTCAACAATAAAACATACAAGTCATGGCATACACAAATCCAATACAAACACCAAGGTTCAACATAACTTAGACAAATTTTTGCGAGTAAAATAACAAGTGTGGTGGTCCAACTAACGGAGTACGTTACAATTCTCACTCACTTGACAAAATAGCTATCAGGGCATCCCTAGAGGCAATCTGTCGATCTTGTTCACAAGACTCTAATGCTAAGTCTATGATGTCTTCTCTTAAACGTTGGTTGGCAGCCTCTAAGTCTTGGGTATGCTTCTTTTCTTCTCTAAGGTCATTCTGAGTGTTGAGCATTCTACACTTGAGCCTATCACCAAGCTCCTTGATGGCATTCCAAGCTGCATTTCTTGTAGAGTCAAAGAATGTTGTGTGCATTTCAGAGTTGGTGACCATGCAGAATCCCGACTCTTTATGGTTGTCTTCCTTGTTTTTGTACAAGTGAAGTTGCACCCACCAATACTCTTATCCTTCATCCATCATAGGGAATCACTTGTACATAGCTGCACCATGTATTCCCATGGTAACCATAAGGTTCTTGAGTGCTTTGGGAAACTCCGTCTCACATTCCAAGGTCATGGTCATGAGTGGTCCCTTCCTGACGGCTTCGTTGATGGAGTTCATCTACAAATAGAGATGAGAAAGAAGATTAGAAAAGTTTACGAGAAGAAAAAGACAAGTGTGGAATTTTACAAAGTGTTATAGTTTTCCTCAGTGGTTTCTTAGTCTAATTCAACCTAGGGTCATAATCCTGCAGGCAACACAGTGCTTTGATACCATCTATAAGACCCCACCTTTATAAAGGTAAAGGTCCCTGTGATTGCAATGCTAGTCCGTGGATCAAATGCTAGCATCCACAGTTTAAGATGAAGTACACATATACAAAGGTCTTTATTACATCGTCATTCCAGAGATAACATAGTCTTTTACAACTCCATAGCCATAGGCTAGTACAAGAGTCTTCATCTTCACGTGCCACAGGCAAGCATGTTGAGTGTAGACTCATAACCCTAATCCTCATCAGAGTAACCTGCAACATCACAAGTTACAACCACAGTGGGTCAATACATTGGAATAGTATTGGCAAGTGATACCTTAGTAGAATATTAGTCTCTATCTTCTATATGAATTTGGCTAAGTGTAGCTTAGGCTTGCTTTTCTCAAAATAGGTTTTGCCTATCAGTTGAAAAGCACTAAGTTTTTGTTTAACAAAAATTCCCAAGGAACCACCAATAGGCATTGGTGAACCTTTACCCTTGTTCAACCACAAGTTTTTAACTTAGAAATTGGGATGAGGAGATCCTTGATAGCTTCAATGTCTTGATGCTCAAATTGTCCGTTGCCGGGGACACGGCTCAGTACTTAGATTTTTCCTTCTCGAGAGGTGGTTCACTTTTCCCACAATACTCGACATGCATTGAGACGAGACCTTTCAGAAGCCTGCCCTTAGATCAAAAGGACGTGTTCCAACCTATCACCCTACCACCATCTGTCCATCTGGCTAAGTTATTGCAACCTATATGATCAAGGCAGAGCCCATATGCCATGTGGTTGCACTAGAAGCTTCTAAACACTAAGTATCTCAAATCCCTTTGTTCCTGGGTGGCTTTCCACAAGTGTGATACACAAGGTAGACCATATATATGGGCCTTGTGTAACCACTCAACAAAACCCAAACATACCATTCCACCCAGGTGATTCATTCACTTAGTTGTTTTATTAGGCAAAAACATAAGTCAAAGACTTGACCAAATTTCCATAGCATGTATATAATCCACCCTTGTTTGCTACTAGCTAGGATAATCATGAAAATATAAAAAATATCTTAACTTAGAGAAAATTTCTACCAAGACTACAACTACTAGGATTTCCCATAGCATAGCATATAGATACTTAGCAAAAATTCATGCAAGCCCTATACAAAATATTACTAGTGCAAAGTAAAAATAATGGGAAAAATACATGAAGCACCACTTGCCTTGGTAGTTGGGGGAGTAGCAACAATCCTCACAATCACAATCACCACTAGCACCAAAATCTACACATAAAATGATAGCACCAAATTTACATTCAAAATAATCAAGAAAAAAAATACATTAATGCATGAAAATGACATGTGATGATTTTTATTAAACTAAACAAGACAATTAAATAGTACTAAACATTAAAGTAAACATTTATAGACTAAATAAACTTAATTTGGCATTAAAAACATTTTCTAAATAATTTATATACTCAAAATAAGCCTATAATTGTCTCTGCATAAATTTCCATTTTTACATAAGCAAAGTACAAAACTAAGACCACATATGTGTAGGATTTATTTTTGTGAATCCATTGATATATTATTTGCACTTTTTGGATAAACATATCAATAGTTATGAATTTCACAAGTTTAACCATTCAAAAACCTTTTCTGGATTTATTTAAACAAAACACCCACACGTGGTGTGCTCTGATTGGGCTATACCGCTTCGCGTGGGATCACGCTTCTGCGCCGTTGGATCAAGTTAGATCCAACGTGCCAGATCTAAACAAAACGATTCAATCTGGATCTAATCTATACCCTATGATCTAGATCTAACGGCGCTGGCTCACTCGACCAAAGTCTGGCGGCGCTGGCGGCGGCGACGCCCTGCCAGTGGCGTTCCGGCGGCTATAGAGGGGGCTGGGGTTGGAAAAGACGCTTACCAGACTCGCGAGGACACGAGGATGCTCCAGGCGTCGCTGGCGTGGGCGGGGGCGTGCTGTAGTGGTCGCTAGGGCTCATCGGAGTTGTAGGCAGCATCGGGTTTGCTCGGACGGTGACAGAGGCGACGGCCTGGGCCACCCTAGCGCAAGACAAGGACATCAGCATGTGCACAAAGAGCTTGCGAACAACTTAGCGTGAACCAGGAGGAGAGGGGCGGTCGTATCTCACCGATATTTCTCGTCGGAGTTGGAGACGGCGTCGTATGCTCACGGTGCTCGTCGAAGCCGACGTTCTGGTTCACGAGTAGATGAATCATGGATATGAGAAGGTGCGCAAGAAGCAGAGGATCATCCTCGAATGAATGAGGGGTGGGTGCGAGCATGACACTTACCGGAATACCTCGTTGGAGTTGCTTGGGCAGCGGCGGTGCGAGTTGAAAAGCGAGCAGCCTGGCGGCGTTTGGGTCAAATTGGTTGGGGGGAAATGGTCCTGGTGCTGTGCGGTTTAAGTAGCCAGCAGGGGCGAGGAAATCGTGCTGTGAATCAATGGCAATCAAGCCTGCAATCACGCGGCGGTGAATGGGGAGGAAACGTCCGACGACTGCGTGTGCACGCGCGGGGTGGGGAAAAGGTGCTGAGCTGGACGGGGCCACCGGGCAGTGTCAGCAGGGTAGGTTTGCGCGCGTGAGAGAGAGAGAGAGAGAGAGAGAGAGGAAAGGGGCTGCCCCGGGTGGGCTTGTTGGGCCTGTTCTGGTGCTGGGCCAAATAGGCAGCGACTGGTTTTCTTTTTTTCTTTTTTCTTTTCCTTTTTGTATTTGGTTTTCAGGAACCAAATTCAATACATTTTCAAATAAGTTTGAATTCAAACTACCCTTAGATTTTTGTAGTGAAATCATTGCACCTAATTGAGTATAAAACCTTGCTGTATGGTCAGATTCACTTTGACACTTTGAAAAAAAAAATAAACCATGCCTTTATTGATATATATATATATTAGGCATATAAATGGTTTTATTTGATTTTTGTTTTGAGAATTTTGTCCAAGCCTTGCATTCAACTTTAAAACAATACTGATCAATCCAAAGCACTCTCATACCTTGAAGGTAAAAAATTAAAACCATTGCCTTACTTGCATAAAATAGTAGGCATAACATGGTTTCTTATTTTGAAATTTTGTTTGAAAAGACCAAATGCTATGAATGCATGAATGATATGCAAACTTTACAAATCATGATTTTTGGGATGGTATAGAGATAAATACCAATATCCCGGGAATGGCCATCCACCATGATGTAGCATGCATGTAAATTACCTCGGGCCTAGGGCGCTCTCAATTCTTGCACCTCTTTTGCAAAATCGACGGTTTTTTTGGAGCCGGTAAATGGAAACTCTAGATTTCTTCATGGAACCCTAGAATCTCTAGTTGGAGAAGTTTCTTAGAATGTCGAGAGGGATCTAGGTGTCGGGTTTAGGCTCAATCCACGTAGTGGATCCATGTTCTCGGCAGTGAGGGAGAGGTCTAGGGTTGAAAGCCATGTTAACTCCTACTCGATAGCCATCCCGGGGGTGCACCATGTGCCAAAATTCTCGGTTTGTCCTGTTTATGATTTTATGATGGTAGTGGGTGAAATACAAGGGCTACTCGAGATGGTTTCGTGTTTTTTTATTTTTTTATGATTTTACTGTTGCCGGGGTTCGGGAGGTTCGCAGAATCGGCAAACCCGCCGGTGTGCGTAGGCACGCGAGGGCTAGTGCAATCCTAAACCTAGGCACGTACCCAGCCTAGTTACCCCATGGGGCACCCCCAAATTTTTTTTTCCAAAAATTGAGGGTAGTTTCTTGGGTACCTACAGTTAGAAACCTCCATTATCGGGTCATAACTCAAAAAAAACAACATATGCTTGCACCACGAGATAAATACCAACCTCCCAGGGATGGTCATCCACCATGATGTAGCATGCGTGTGAATGCCTCGGGGCCTAGGGTGTGCTGAATTCTTGCACCTCCTTTGCAAAATCGTCTTTTTTTGGAGCCAGTAAATGGAAACTCTGGATTTCTTCATGGAATCCTGAAATCTCTATTTGGATAAGTTGCTTAGAATGCCTAGAGGGGTCTAGGTGCCGGGTTTGGGCTCAATCCACGTAGTGGATCCATATTCTAGGCAGTGAGGGGGAGGTGCAGGCTTGAAAGCCATGTTAACTCCTACTCGATAGCCATCCCGGGGGTGCACCATGTGCCAAAAGTTTCGGTTTGTCCTGTTTATGATTTTATGATGGTAGTGGGTGACATACAAAGTCTACTCGAGCTGGTTTCGGGTTTTTTGATTTTTATGAATTTCCTTTTGCCGGGATTCGGGAGGTGGGCAGAATCGGCAAACCTGTAGGCATGCGCAGGCATCCGAGAGCCAGTACAATCCTAAACCTAGGCACGTACCCAGCCTAGGTACAACCCAAAACATTTTTTCCCAAAAATTGAGGGTGTTTTCTAGGATACCTATAGTTAGAAACCACAATTACCTGGTCGTAACTAAGGAAAAAACAGTATATGCTTGCACCACAAGATAATTACCAATCTCCCAGGAATGGCCATCCACCATGATGTAGCATGCGTGTTAATTGCCTTGGGTCCTAGGGAGCGCTCTATTCTTGCACCTCCTTTGCAGAATCGCCGGTTTTTCGGAGCCGGTAAATGGAAACTCTAGATTTGTTCATGGAATCTTGAAATCTCTAGTTGGAGAAGTTGTTTAGAATGCCGAGAGGGAGATAGGTGCCGAGTTTGGGCTCAATCCACACCGTGGATCCATGTTATGGGCAGTGAGTGGGAGGTCTAGGGTTGAAAGCCATGTGAACTCCTACTCGATAGCCTTCCCGGGGGTTTACCATGTCCCAAAAGTCCCGGTTTGTCCTGTTTATGATTTTATGATGGTAGTGGGTGACATATAAGGGCTACTCGAGATGGTTTCGTGTTTTTATTTTTTGTGAATTTCCTTTTGTTGGGGTTGGGACGTGGGCAGAATCGGCAAACCCGCGGTGTGCACAGGCACGTGAGGGCCAATGCAATCCAGAACCTAGGCACGTATCCAGCCTAGGTACCCCATGGGGCAGTCCAAAACATTTTTCCCAAAAATTGAGTGTGTTTTCTGGGGTACCTACTGTTAGAAACTGCCATTACCGGCTCGTAACTTAGGAAAAAACAATATATGCTTGCACCACGAGATAAATACCGACCTCCCAGTAATGACCATCCACCATGATGTATCATGCGTTTAAATTGCCTTAGGGCCTAGGGCACGCTCAATTCTTGCACCTCCTTTGCAAAATTGCCATTTTTTCGGAGGCGGTAAATAGAGACTCTGGATTTCTTCATCGAATCCTGAAATCTCTAGTTGGAGAAGATGCTTAGAATTCTGAGAGGGATCTAGGTGTCGGGTTTGGGATCAATCCACGCAGTGGATCCACGCTATGGGCAGTGAGGGGGAGGTCTCGGGTTGAAAACCATGTTAATCCTACTCGATAGCTATCCCGTGGGTACACCGTGTGTCCAAAGTCCCGGTTTGTCCTGTTTATGATTTTATGATGGTAGTGGGTGACATACAATGGCTACTCGAGCTGCTTTCATGTTTTTTTATTTTTTATGAATTTCCTTTTGCCGAGGTTCAGGAGGTGGGCAAAATCAGCAAACCCGTCAGCGTGCACAGGCATGCAAGGGCCAGTGCAATCCTGAACCTAGGCACGTACCCAGCCTAGGTAACCCATGGGGCACCCCAAAATATTTTTTCCCAAAAATTGAGGGTGTTTTCTAGGATACTTACTATTAGAAACCTCCATTATAGGGTCGCAACTCAGGAAAAAACATTATCTGATTACACCACGAGATAAATACCAACCTAGCGGGATTGGCCATCCACCATGATGTAGAGTATGTGTAAATTGCCTCGGGGCCTAAGGCATGCTCAATTTTTGCACCTCGTTTTCAAAATCGCTAGTTTTTTAGAGCTGGTAAATGGAAACTCTGGATTTCTTAATGGAACCATGAGGTATCTAGTTGGAGAAGTTTCTTAGAATGCCGAGAGTGAGGTAGGTGCCGGTTGGGGCTCAATCCATGCAGTGGATCCATGTTCTGTGTAGTGAGGGGGAGTCTAGGGTTGAAAACCATGTTAACTCCTACTCGATAGCCATCCCGTGGGTACACTGTAACATCCCAAAAATACTAAACTTGGATCATCAAACTCTAATCATCAAAATTAGGGTTAAGAAAAACTTTTCTAAATAAAATTATGGAAGCATGCATGTGAGTATGCATTTCATTTTGAATTCTTTTGAACCACCTTATTTGTGTGTTCCATTGCTTGTAAATGGATGCTTAGGTGAAATAAACATCATCTAAACATTTCCCACACTTTTCCCAAAGACAAGTAAATCAAAACAAATAAAATAAGTGAATGGTCATTTTGACCAATTTAACTCCCATGCCTACTTTGGATGTCTCAAACTTTTAGAACATAACAGAAACTTTTCTGGATCTTTGCACCCCTTGATTGTACTCATAACAAAGTATCAAGGCCCACTTTGTGATCATCCAGAAACTTTCAAATGCATAGTTTAAATGACAATTCAAAATTGAATCTTTATCATATGGGAAGATGCCACTTCTTCAAAAACCACTCAAAGAAGCTCAACTTTCAAAACCCAAGCATCTGTAGACTCACCAGCACCAACCTAGCACACCCACCAAAAATATTTTCAAAATTCAAAACTTGAGTTCTTGCGGACATTTCATCAAACACTTGGCAGACACAAATCAAACAAAATCCAAACACTATTGTGAGCAGTGATTGAAGCCTAACTTGTTCCCTCTCTGGTTACAACTAGGTTTTTGTAGATCATCTAGCTCAATTGCACACCCTTAGCATCACTGTAAGCTTGGCATTGCCATCAATGGTGAGCAGAACGAATGCACCCTTGTCACCCCCATGTCGACAGCAAGCTAGGAGGAGAAACAAGCCTAGCCAGTATGTCTGGGAGCAAGCCAACACCCCACCGCCACTCCCTGTCCAGCGCTCGAACGTTGCCAGCCACTGGACCACACACACGAACCATGCCAACCTCGCCAGCAACCATGCCGAGAGCACGCCCCGTGCGCCACGCTCGACCGACGCCCACAGACCGCGCGCCGCCGTCGCCGTGTGCATACGTGATCACCACCGTCCTAGCAACCCCGTAGACACACTCGTTCGCCGCCGCGCGGACCACGCATGTTGTGCGCCATTAAATTCTCTGTCGGGCACGCACAGAGCACTGTCGCGTTCCGACCAAGCCGCACCGCCCCACGTCTCGCCACCATGTCGTTGAGCATCGCCAGGGAACACCGACCGCCCCCTACCGTCGCCCATGCCGATAGCCATCTGTACCATCGACCACGACAAGCTCACCGTGCGCCCCGTCGGTCCCCTCTCGCCACTATAAATAGAGGCCACCCCCGGCTGAATTGAGCACACCATCTCACTCCCCTCTCCTCACTGATCATTCCACCCCGTTCCCGGAGCAAGGCGAGTAGCGCAGCGCCAGAATTTCACCGGAGCCCGCCGCTGCTGGAGAAGAAGGGAGCCAGCGATTGGAGCCGCCCCAGGAGAAGCTGCCGGTACTAGGAGGTTCGCCGTTGTCGACTTCGTCGTTTGCCCGCCTCGCCGACCCTCGCCTAAACCCCGGTGAGCCCCCAATGACCCCCACTGGCCGCGCTAGGTTTCTGTCACGCCGGCGTTGCCCAATGTCGACGATGACCCTAAGCCGTTGGATTAGAACTAGATCAAACGCACCACATCGCCCCATACCGCTTCGCACCCCCTGTCTCACTGAAGCGTGGGGACAGCTACTTACGCAGCCCGCGGAAGCGCTGTGCTTAGCAGGACGGCCCGTTAACCTTTCCCGCGCAGCCCAGTTATTTGAATTAAACCTTTTTCATTTTATTTCAAACACACTTCTGTACCCAGTTTCAAAAATCATCCCAGATCGATTCAGTGCACCAAATTGAATGAAACTAATTTTGTTAGAAAGGTCTTGAAATGCTGAATCCAAGCCCGTCGGATGCAGGTCATTTGGATCTGTAGATCACCCTTGGTAAAAATAACAAGGCAGAAGTTTTTCTACATTCAAACATTTTTCAAATTAAAAACGTAATAGCTTTTGAGTTGATTCCAACTCTCAAAACTCACATTTAACCATACCTTTCAGAATATATAAAAATATATAGGTTTACTTATAGAAATATTGACCAAGTAATAAAAGAATGCCACATAGGCATTTCTAGCCACTTTAATTAATTAAAATAAAAGGGTAAAACCTTATTAAATTGTGACACCACTTTAAATCACATTCCCATGGACTAAAATATGTGGTGATGACATGTGTCAACATGATCCCATGTTTGGTTTGGAGAATATTAAATCTTAAGTAGTTTTTCAATGAGTAGAAATTACTTTTCTAAAAATAAAAGGAATTAAACCAAGCTTTAATCTTGTAATGTTAGTGATGATGCTAGATCATCTATAGGACCCTTTGTGTGATGATTGCAAGTGGTTAAGTATTGATTGGTGATTGTGTACATCGTATTTATTTATAGACGCTAGTACCGACCAAGGATACGAGGAGGAAGGAGGATACTACGAAGAAGAAGCCGAGGAGAACTTCAACCACTGCTCTACACAAGGCAAGCCAATACTTGCAAGCTATTAACTTAGCAAGCCTAATACTACTAGTGAATGTGCAAGCTAACACTTGCAAGATAATCTACTATTAGCAAGCTTTACTAACCAAGTGGACCAATGAAAGCTGATACTATACCTATGCAATGCCCTAAGCATGCTTGGTTAGATACATTTGATGATACCCAATCCTAGTTTTATTTGAAAGCTTTCTATTTTATTTCCTTATCAAAGCTACTTCCTTAGAGAGTACTCAAGTGACTTGTAGATTCTAGAAAGATATATTTGAAGGTTGCATAAAGAGCATAAAATTTGGCCTAAGCTAGAAAATCTGGATGTCATCCTAAGGCATGAGATTGAACTTAGTTGAAACCCCACTAGTTTACTACTCCTCATTAGTACTCACCCCCACTTGTAGATGCTAGTGCTAAGCATAAAACTTGATCAACTTTAGATGGGAATACTTGGTGAAAATGGTTATGAAAACCTTAGAATGATGGATCATTCTATTGAGATGTTTTGACATGTGTTTCCGAACACCAGATGATTATGGTGATGAAAATGTTGAGGCATGAGCCTTAGCCCTTTATAAAACTGATGGTTGTCTGGATGCGATACCATTCCAATTTTATCGTACAACCACAATACCCGAAGATTGGGTAGGGCTTGACTGGAAACTTATATACCTTAGTATTAGTTCCCTCACGGCCAAGGTATGAGCTGAGGCTACCTTGTGAAGATTGTCCACCTGTGCAGTACCCAAGATGACAGTTGGTCATGGTTGGGAGGCCAAACTCACAGGAGAGGTGCTTATACTAGGGCGTGTAATTGAAAGGTTAGGATTGATTATCCGCATACTGAGTATGGTGAATTCAGGATTTGTTCCTGACGGATGTATCGAATGTTGTGGTGAAAGTGTACAATCTCTGCAGAGTGTTAAACTATTCGAATAGCCGTGTCCGCGGTTATGGACAGTTTGAGTGGCCATACTGTTCCCCCGTCAGCTGTTTTCAAAATGACTTGTGAAAGGAATTGAGACTTTGACTTGACCACAACAGGGTTGTGCTACGAAATACAAGTTCCCACTTAGGTGTTATAAACTTCAACTAGCTCTCTTGCTTCTGAACTTAGTAGGGATAAATCTGCCCTTTGCAAAACAACCCTAGAGCCTAGTGTCCTACTATCCAAAAACCCTTTTTACTTGTTAGTATTAGTTTGCGAGTACTTAAAGAGTACTCATGGCTTTGTCCCTGGCTATTCCCGTGGCCATACTATGAATAGGAGTACCTGGAGGATGGACCCCAGGAAGGTTACGACAACTAGGATCATCTCCCATCGTCAGCATTGCATGTGACCCCGAAGATGGAGCTTCGCCTACACTACCGTTATTATTACGTATTCCGCTACTTGAAATTGTATTAAGAACTGGATCATGAGATCCTTATTTGTGTAAGACCTTATGTATGGTTTGTAATGGATGATGTACTGTGGTATCCAATTCTGTTATGTCTCGCAAAAATTGTAATCCTGGGATTGCGATGTATGGCATAACAGGCATCTAGGACTAAAAATCCGGGTGTTGACAAGTTGGTATGAGAGCCATCCTGACCATAGGAGACCCTAGTTAGACTGGATGTTTGAATCAAAAACTTAGTTTCAAAACCAAAGAAAACAAATATTTACAAAAACTTATTCTCATTCTTATCCCTTTGATTCTTTCATGAAAATTCATGTTCCTCAAAAACTCTTGCAAAATACATAAAATTTTGACACACTTGATCACTCTACTAACTTACTCATCCTATATTCTTATATATGGACGTGAAGTACAACAAGTTTTATCAATTAGGGAATGGAGGAGACCTTATCTTTGAGAGGGATTTGGACCAGCTTTCGGAATTTCTGGAGCGTCCGCACCCCGAGTTCTTCGGAGCTCAGCTCAATGATCAAGGAGGAGAAGAGCTGCAGTGGCTAATTGTTGCAAGTCTCCGAGGAAAGATTGAACCTCCCACTGCTGAGGGAATTCAGTTTACCTTGAGAGAGAACAACTGGCTCGATGGACTTGCCAGGGCCATGCAGGAAAGTCTTGCCCGTCTGTGTGGGCAGAGCATCAATCAGATCAAGGGAACTCGCTTTGAGTTTTTCCCGAGGCGTGATGCAAATGGACAACCACTGGAAGCACCATACCACCCCGAGCTGAAGACTCAATTGGACCACCTTAGCTTCATGATGTATGATCGTCAGCAGGAGTTGGATAACTGCCGTGACTACTCCAATCACAAGTCTGCCATCATCAAGACGAAGGACCAAACCATCGCCATGCTAGCCAAGGATCGCAAGTCTCGCTGCCGTCAGCTCGACAAGAAGGAGCGCATCATTGCCCGTCTTCGCCACCGCATCTCATCTTTGGAGGAGACCATCCACGAGAGAGACATGCAGTTGGAGGAAAGGGAGAATGCCGGAGAGGACCTTCGTGGAGACCCCTACTCCTATCTCAGCGATGATGATGATTTTCTAGAGGATCAGGCTATGGATTTCTTCACCGATGAGGATGATTTCGCCTTCATTGATGATGATGAAGAGGATGAAGCCACCGATTCCGAGGAGTAGTACCACTTGAGCACTAGCTTAGTGAGTAGTATTCAGTCCCACTGTATCGTAGTTTTCAGAATGGTTCTTAAAACCATCTGTTTTTCTTTGTTGTGGTGTGTGTTGTATCGTGTGCTATGATTGAATGAATGAATGAAAAGAAAGTTGCTAGAAAACTCTGAGTCAAACTTTAAAAACTTTTCAAAATCCCCAAAACCTTAGAAATTTCTCTCTTTTCTCATGATCTATCTCAATCTTCAGATGCCACGCGGAGGAAGTGGTTCATCCCCGGACCCAGTGTTGCAGATCCTACAAATGTTGACTTTTGACCGTGAAGCTGAAAGAGCCGAACGCCAAGCCAACCTAGCCACCCTGCAACAGATATCTCAGCTTGCCCACAACAACCAAGGCCACGGAAATCAGGACAACCATGGATCTAAGCTCAAGAATTTCCAGAATACCAACCCACCTATTTTCACTAAGTCAGAAGAGCCCCTAGACGCTGATGATTGGTTGCAAACCATGGAAAATAACCAAGAAGTCACCGGAGTGGAAGCCAACGAGAAAGTTCTGTTCGCCACCCACTATCTAGCTGGAGATGCCAGGGCATGGTGGAACAGTGTTCGCGCAATGACCGGAGGCCAAATGATGACCTGGGAGGAATTCAAGGTCAAGTTCAGCAGAACCCATGTGCCACCGGTTTTGAGCAAGAGGATGTGAGACGAGTTCAGAGAACTAAAGCAAGGAAGGATGACTACAGTGGAATACCGTGACAAATTCTTGTCATTAGATAGGTATGCCCCGGATGAGACTGACACCGAAGCCAAGAAGAAAGAGAGATTCTTGAATGGTCTGCATGATGAGATGCAGAAGGTGTTAGTCAATATCCCCTTTGCCGATATTGAAGCCCTTGTAGACTCTGCTATCCAGATGGAAGGAAAGATCAACCAAGCCAACGAGAACCGCAAGCGTCGCATGATGCATCAGCCAGGAACCCATCAGACCCCAAAGTATCGCCCTAACTGAAGGAAATATGCCCGAGAGGCAATAATAAAGTGGTTATTATCGTATTCCTTATTTATGTTAAATTTTTATTTTACATGCTATAATTGTATTAATACGGAAACGTTAATACATGTGTGTTTAATAAACAAAAAGGAAGTTCCTAGTTATGCCTCTCTCATAAACTAGCTCGTTGATTAACAAGATGATCAAGGTTTCCTGATCATAGACATTGGATGTTGTTAATAACGAGGTCACAACATTAGTGTAATGATGTGATGAACATTCATCCGAAGTATATCAAAGTCATTGAGTTTATATTGCTATAAAGCTTACGAAGTGATCCTAATCCTTAGACCATGAGATCATGTCAATCACTAACACTGGAAGAGTTTCTTGATAACATCAAACGTCACACCGTAACAGGGTGATTATAAAGATGGGTTCAGAACTACTAAAGTGTTATGTTGAGGCCCATGGATCGAGAGTGGAATTTGTTCATCCCGATGACGGATAGATATACTCTGGGCCCTCTCGGTGATATCACATTGGTTAGCTTGCAAGCAAGTGATTTGATCACTAGAATGTTATATCATGGGAACGAGAAAAGAGTGCATGTCAGTAACGAGATCAAACTAGGTATGGAGATACCGATGATCGAATCTCGGACATGTAATATATCGTGAAACAAAGGGATTAAGATACTAGCATAAAAGGTTCCGACGATCACAAGAAAGTCATCGTTGAATGTGTGGGAGTCAGTATGGGTCTCCAGATCCCGCTTCTGATTATTGATCCGAGAGGGGTCTCGATCATGTCCGCATTATTCACGAACCATAGGGTGACACACTTAAGAGATACCAACATCCAATTGGAGAAAAAGTTTCATGCCGAAAGAATGAACAAGAGCAGGAATTTATTTCACTAGATACCGAAACAGGTTTTCGGGTGAAATTGCATAAAGTGGTTATGCATGTGAAATATAATTCTAGCAAGGGGTTATTTGTGAATGTTTGTCATTAAAGTAATTGACAAAATTATGAATAAAATAAAAGAGTTTTATTTAATGAGAGTTTGCATTAAATTTGGTGGAAATTTAATGGCATATTTGAGTGGGATTTTCAGTGGAGGGAATTTAAAGGAATTTTGTGAGTGGAGTGTCCACCCACATGAAGAGGGGAGGGCAAGGGGGCAGACCCCATGCGCCGGCCACCCCCTTGGGGTTCCCCCCCTCCTCCTATAAAAGGCACCCCTCTCCTCACTTCTCACTCACACCTCCTCATGAAGGATCTCTCTCCCCCTCTAGAATTTATCCCCCATGGTCTCGGACTAGCGAGATACATGTTCCCGGTGGCTATTCGGCAAGAAAGAGTTGTGCTTCCGCTGCATCGCTGGAGCGAGGAGGCGGAGGTTGCTCGGTGCCTCGAACGTGTGTGCGAGCACAGATGCGCTGCTGATTTGCGGCGCTAGGACTTCCTCTCGATCTTGAGATCGGCAAGAGATCGTCTACATCAACCACGAGTTGAACTCGTTAAGCTTTGTCGGTCTTCAAGGGTATATTCTCTATGGATATACATCCTCCCGTTGTTTGTATCTAATAGATAGATCTTGGTACATAGTTCACATCGTAGGAATTTTTTTTTCTATGCTGCGAACCCTACAGTGGTATCAGAGCTGGATCTATGCGTAGATACTTTGCACGGGTAGTACACATATGAGTATGTGGGCGATGATGATAATTTTATTGCTTCTTAGTTGTACTTTGGATATTGGTGGCATAGTGGGATGAAGCGGCCCGGACAAACTTTACATGTCCTCGCACATGAGACCTGTTCCACGCTTGACATGCAACTAGTTTTGCATAAGTGGCTAGCGGGTGTCTGTCTCTCCTACTATAGTCAATATCTAAATTGCAACGAGTTGTCAACAATTTGGTTATCCTCGTTGTGGTTCATGTTCGTAGGTAAGAACGGTTCTATCTTCGAAAGCCCTAAGCCACGTAAAACTTGCAATGGATAAATTAGAGGCGTCTAGTTTAGATTGTTGCTGGGCTAGTGTTATGATATGGTGATGTTGTAAGTAGAAGTATGAGATGATACTCTTACAACACACATAGCGTGTAAGTTCCATAGACCTTGGCCTTACACATAAAGGTATGATAGATATCATACCACGGTGCACATGATGGAGATCATATGCGGGAACCATATCATTCACTTATAAACATGTGATGTTTTGATTGCATCTTATATTGGTTGTTTGGCATTTTATTAGCATAATAAGATGATCCCTCATTTAGATATCAAGATAAGAATGTGTTCTTCCTTAAGTATGCACCAACAATGTTTCGTCGCTTCAAGACATCACGTGATGATCGGGTGTACTTGAATCCACGAGCATATCTCGGGTGTAAGACAGTTACACACGCGAATACTAAGGTTCTTACTTGACGAGCCTAGCATGTTCAGACATGGCCTCGGAACACGGACCGAAAGGTTAAGCATGAGTCATATGTTTTGATATGATGACCATATGGATGCTCGCCTTTGAAGCTATACCGACTCACGTGATGATCGGATTTGGTGTAGTGGATTTGGTTCATGTAATCACCAAAAAGACACGAGGTATGTCGTTTTTGAGTGGGAGTTCATTTCTAATTTGGATTAGTAGAACTCAATTTATCATAAATTAAATCAAAGTGAATTTGCATAATTTGTTGTAGTCATTGGCATTCGTTCACCACCTTATGCATAGTTGTAATTGAGATAATGGAATTATAGAATTCTGGATATATAATTTACGAACTGGTATCGTATTATGTTGAGTGTTAATCTAAAGTTTAAAGTCCTATTGCAAACTTTCAACAAACTCTATTTACTCCGTGAAATTTAATAGTTGATATTAAATCGAGAGTAACAATTCCAGTGTTAGTAAGTATCATGTTTGCCTCCATGATTCTTGATTGTTTTAATATCAAGTTTATCTAGGAGTTAAAAGAATTGTTTCAGAAACCATCATGTGTGGAAGATATAACGATATTTGAAACATTGTTTTGGTTGCAATATTATAGAGTATAATATATGTTCTCATATTGGATGAGAATTTACAAAGTTTGGAGATGCTAGACATCCTAATCATCCAAAAGGGTTTTGGAAAGTAATGTTATACTCACGATTCACCTTTATAAGCTATAGTAGCTTGATCATGAAAGTCGTCATGATAAGGATGAATAGAAGATGTATGTAAAGTGTTTACTATTCTAAAAGATTACTAAAGAATGGATTTTGAAAGAACGCCGATCATTTGATGATGGTGATCTACTTCAAAGTGCAAGTCCAAAGGTATTATTATTTGAATATACACGCTTTGGACTATGTGTCATGTATATGGCGCCACTTTTGATGTTGATAGAATCTTTTAAAAAGTAAAAGGAAATGCTGAAAGAGAATCTATAAAAAAATATATTTGGCAGAAAAGAAAAGATTGGAAATATCCAATTTAGGTATATATATGATATACATGTTATGGTTCTATTCTTTGCTTGTTAAACAATGTGGTTCTTAGGTATTGGATACCGAATTGGTTGGTATGAAATTTCATACAGAACGACGCAATTCATGAACCACAATGGCCTAAGTAACTAGCAAGAGAATATGTGATGATGTTCATCGAAAACAAACAAACCGTTGTTTGTATTTGTCGTTGACATCAAAGCTTGACTTCAAGATTTGTTTTAATAATTGTTATTTGAATCAGGTATTATTAGAACAAAGGTTGTTCAAATAATTACCGTATTCCATATAAGATGGATGATTTACTAATCTAGTTGAAGAAATCACATCCATAAAGCCTAATGCTAAAATGTCGCAAGACAAATGATTGGAAGATCACTTACAAAGTGACATCGCCGTTTAAATTATATTGGAAAGAAAACATGAAGAAACTCCATTTTCATGGATTTTTGGAGTCTTTGATTTGATCAAGTGACGCTTGTGAGACTTTCCTCGGGATAATTAAATCTTCGTTCAAAGGCCAAAGAAGAATGAACGACTAAATTATTGGAATTTATACATATCGATGTATGTAGTCCATTAGGTATAGTCATAAGCGATGGATTTCAACTTCATATGCTTTCTCCAGAAATTTGAGTGAATGTTCACTTAATGAGAAAGAAGTATGAAATATTTGAAAACGTTTCAAAGACTTTCAAGATGAAGTGCAAAATCATTGTAACAAGAAAATAAATGGTTTATGATTTTATCATGAGGGATTTGTTTGAGTTACAAGTGTAACAAGAAAATAAATGAATTATGATTTTATCATAAAGGGATTTATTTGAGTTGCAAGTTTAGCAAAACACCTAGATTTACATCTCCCGAAACACCATAGGAGTATGGAGTGTTCGAGATTTGTAATGAAACCTTGTTTGACATGGTTGGATCAAAGGTGTTATTTATAAAACTGCCATTATGTTTTAAAAGATTAAAGCTTTAGAGACTTCCTCTTTTACACTGAAAAGAGCTCCATCTTGATCCGTTGAAATGACACCATGGAAGTTATGGTTTGGGGTAAAACCCAAGTTGTCATTTCTTAAATTTTGGTATGCTAAACATAAGTAAGATGTTTACAACCGAAGTCGGATGAGCATGTATTTGTAGGTTATTTTGAATAACAATTGGTTATACCTCCATAACACCAAGGACAAAAGGGTTTGTCGCTTGAAACGTGAAGTTTCTTGAAGAAGGAATTTTTCAAAAATGTTAAGTGGGGGGACAATAGAAATTTGATAACGTTAACGAACCTTAGCTATATGTGCTGAGTTGCGCAGCGCCGGAAAATGTTCCGGAGGCAGCCAAAATGCTCATGGCTCACGTGCCTCAAATGTTGTGGTCACAGAGGTCTAAGTTCTTATTGAACCAAGTCAGTCGAATAAACAATCAAATGATTAAGATTTGAGAGTAAATCATTATTGTTTGACAATGATGAACCGACTATATGCAAAGAATCGATGATGGTCCCTGACTCCGTCAAATGGCTTGAAGCCATAAAATCCGTGATAGTTCCATACACGAGAAATCAAGTTTTGAACTTGGAAGACCCTCCGAAAAGGTGTAAAAACCTATCGGTCGTATTTGGATCTATAAAGAAACAGACATGGATGTTTCACATCTATGAAATAGTCGACATGTCGTAAAGTATTTTACGACAATGTTCAAGGAGTTGACTATGACAAGATTTGATCTTTCATAGCGATATTTAGTCTGGACAGATTAAAGTAGCAACCACTGCATATAATTTGTTATATGGTAGATGAATAAACAAAACAAAGTTCTTCTAATAGAATGGTTACCTAGGACGTGTACATGACACGATCCAAAGGGTTTTGTTAATTCAGAGGATGCTAAAAAGGGCATGCAAACTTCAATGGTTGAAGTAAGCATCGCGGAGTTGGAATCTTCACCGTGATGAAAAGGAGTTTTCATTAGGAGACGATGAAGATGCTTGCATTTGCAAGAAATTAAGTGGGAGCATCGAGACATATTTCTAATACATTATGTGGAGGACATCTTGTTGATTAGAAATGATGTAATTTTTATTGACAAAGGTTAAGAATTTCATTTCGATGAAAGACTTGGGCAAAACCCGAATATTTAGCATGAATGTCTATAGTGGATAGACTGTGACGCTAATATCGTTGTGCCGAACATACATATATGAGATATTGAAGGAGTTTAATATAGAAACGACAAGAACCAGTTCTTGTCGCATGGAAATGAATTGAATCAAGATTCAAGTGTATTGACACTTGATAAGTGAAACAAGATTCAAGTGCTTTGACACTTGATGAGTGAAATCACGAGAATGTTTTGATCAATCATACCATGATATGTACACATCCAGATATGTCCTATGCTCTAAGTGTTATGAGCATATACCAGAATGAATCATAAAATGATCATTGGACGATAGTAAGGATATTCTTATGATCTTTTGGAAGAACTAAGAATATATTTGTGTAGAGGTGACAAACAATTACAAATAGTTCATTGTAAAGCGTTACATTGATACTAGTTTTGTCACAAGATACAAATTAAGTTTATCTCAATTTAAACTATGGGTGGCACAATGTAATGGAAAGAAGATTCCATGATGATTTTGGATGAAATCCATAGTTAAGACATTGTGACGAATACTACAACAAAAAGGCTAAGTATATGACTGCTATAGTAGCAGCAAAGGAGGGAATTTGTGTCAAGAAGTTTGTTATCAAACTAAGGTGTGGTTCGCAATGGGCTAACACTAAAGATATATTGTATGACAATAGTATCGACATAATTTAACCCCAAGGAACTAAAGGTCTCACCGAAAGACCAAATTTATACAATGCCATCTCATTGGAGAATGAGTGATGCGTGAAGACTCAAAGACATGCAAATACATACGGACCTGAAGCGTCAGATCCGTAGATTATGTTAACCACTTGCAATTGCGTATATGGAACACCAGAAAGCCATAGGTGTTCAATACGCAAAGTTTTCAAACTAGATTATTGTCTCTAGTGCAAGTGGGAGACTGAAGGGAATATGCCCGAGAGGCAATAATAAAGTGGTTATTATCGTATTCCTTGTTTATGATAAATGTTTATTTTACATGCTATAATTGTATTAATACTGAAACATTAATACATGTGTGTTTAATAAACAAAAAGGAAGTTCCTAATTATACCTCTCTCAAAAACTAGCTCGTTGATTAACAAGATGATCATGGTTTCCTGATCATAGACATTGGATGTTGTTAATAACGGGATCACAACATTAGTGTAATGATGTGATGAACATTCATCGGAAGTATAGCATTACGATCAAAGTCATTGAGTTTATATTGCTATAACAACTTACGAAGTGATCCTAATCCTTAGACCATGAGATCATGTCAATCACTAACACTGGAAGAGTTTCTTGATAACATCAAACGTCACACCGTAACAGGGTGATTATAAATATGGGTTCAGAACTACTAAAGTGTTATGTTGAGGCCCATGTATCGAGAGTGGAATTTGTTCATCCCGATAACGGATAGATATACTTTGGGCCCTCTCGGTGATATCACATTGGTTAGCTTGCAAGCAAGTGATTTGATCACTAGAATGTTATATCATGGGAACGAGAAAAGAGTGCATGTCAGTAACGAGATCAAACTAGGTATGGAGATACCGATGATCGAATCTCGGACATGTAATATATCGTGAAACAAAGGGATTAAGATACTAGCATAAAAGGTTCCGACGATCACAAGAAAGTCATCGTTGAATGTGTGGGAGTCAGTATGGGTCTCCAGATCCCGCTTCTGATTATTGATCCGAGAGGGGTCTCGATCATGTCCGCATTATTAACGAACCGTAGGGTGACACACTTAAGAGACACCGACATCCAATTGGAGCTTAAATTTTCATGCCGAAAGAATGAACAAGCGCAGGAATTTATTTCACTAGATACCGAAACAGGTTTTCGGGTGAAATTGCATAAAGTGTTTATGCATGTGAAATATAATTCTAGCAAGGGGTTATTTTTGAATGTTTGTCATTAAAGTAATTGACAAAATTCTGAATAAAATAAAAGAGTTTTATTTAATGAGAGTTTGCATTAAATTTGGTGGAAATTTAATGGCATGTTTGAGTGGGATTTTCAGTGGAGGGAATTTAAAGGAATTTTGTGAGTGGAGTGTCCACCCACATGAAGAGGGGAGGGCAAGGGGGCAGCCCCCATTCGCCAGCCACCCCCTTGGGGTTCCCCCCTCCTCCTATAAATGGACCCCTCTCCTCACTTCTCACTCACACCTCCTCGTGAAGGATCTCTCTCCCCCTCTAGAATTTATCCCCCATGGTCTCGGACTAGCGAGATACATGTTCCCGGTGGCTATTCGGCAAGAAAGAGTTGTTCTTCCGCTGCATCGCTGGAGCGAGGAGGCGGAGGTTGCTCGGTGCCTCGAACGTGTGTGCGAGCACAGATGCGCTGCTGATTTGCGGCGCTAGGACTTCCTCTCGATCTTGAGATCGGCAAGAGATCATCTACATCAACCACGAGTTGAACTCGTTAAGCTTTGTAGGTCTTCAAGGGTATGTTCTCTACAGATATACATCCTCCCGTTGTTTGTATCTAATAGATAGATCTTGGTACATAGTTCACATCGTAAGAAATTTTTTGTTTTCTATGCTGCGAACCCTACACTAACCCATCTCCAGGATTTGTCCCAATAACAAACAGACCCCCGATGAACCGTCCGACCTATCCCAACCATGGAAACCCTAGACCCGGAGGAAATCACAACAACCCCGACAACCCTAGCAATTTCAACCGTGCACCACCAAAGTTCAACACCAACAATGCTGCCACCAACACCAACACTGCCCCTAGGACTGGAAGCAATGCGGTGCCTGTAGCAGCAAAGGACAAGTCACAAGTGACTTGTTATGACTATGGAAATAAAGGTCACTACTCCAACGAGTGCCCCAACAAGAAGAATGCCACAGCCCCAATACCAATGTCCCAGCTCAGCAGCAGCATCGTGTTCAGCCAGGAAGAAGACTTGCCCCAGGGAATTCGCTCAACCGCAACGGACGACTTTTTCTCATGCATGCTGAAGAAGCTCAGGAAGCGCCAGACGTCGTGCTGGGTATGTTTTCTGTTAATTCAGTACTTGCAAGAGTGTTGTTTGATTCTGGTGCATCGCATTCATTTGTCACCGAAGAATTTGCATGCACTAGTAAAATTCAACCAACCAAACTGAAGCATGTCATGATTGTTCAAATTCCCGGATCAACCACCAAGGCTAGGCAAATTTGCAAAGCCGTCCCTATCCGAATCCATGGCATAGATTTTTATGCTAATCTGATAGTACTCGGAACTAAAGGTTTGGAAGTAGTACTAGGAATGGATTGGATGTCCAAACATAAAGGATTGATTGACTGTGCCAAGAAAGCAATAACCATGACCAGTACAGCCGGAATATCAGTCGAGCATATATTTGAAACCTTACCTCGTCAATTCAAATGCAACAAGAGTATAGCCCAACCTACCATTGACCAAGTCCGGATAGTCTGTGAATACCCCGATGTATTTCCAGATATTTTGCCCGGTATGCCCCCAGATCGGGATATCGAGTTTATCATTGAACTAATCCCCGGAACTGGACCCATAGCCCAGAGACCCTATAGTATGAACCCGTCAAAGCTAGCAGAACTGAAGAAGCAATTGAATGCTATGCTGGAAATTGGATTGATTCGACCAAGTGCTTCACCATGGAGATCACCTGTCTTGTTTGTGGACAAGAAAGATGGAGGTAACCGTTTGTGTACGGATTACCGGAAGTTGAATGATGTCACCATCAAGAACAAACACCCCTTGCCCAAGGTAGAATATTTGTTTGATCAGTTGACCGGTGCCAAAGTGTTTTCTAAGATTGATCTTAGGACTGGCTATCATCAACTCAAAATTCGTGCAGAGGATAATCCAAAGACTGCCTTTACCACCAGACATGGATTATACGAGTATACAGTCATGTCTTTTGGATTAACCAATGCCCCCGCTTATTTCATGAATCTCATGAATAAGATTTTTATGGACTTCCTGGATAAGTTTGTCGTTGTTTTCATTGATGACATTCTAATTTATTCCAAATCATAAGAAGAACATGAGCTACACCTAAGGACCATTCTTGGAACCCTTAGAGAGCATCAGTTGTATGCCAAGTTTAGCAAATGTGAATTCTGGTTACAGGAGGTAGGATTCCTCGGTCACATTGTATCTGCCAGAGGAATTGCCGTTGATCCTGCCAAAGTTTGTGCATTTCTCGGATTGGTAGGATACTATCGCAAGTTTGTAGAAGGATTCTCGAGTATCGCCAGACCCATGACCCAATTACTGAAGAAGGACAAGAAGTTTGAATGGACCGACAAATGTGAAGCAAGTTTTCAAGAACTCAAGAGGAGATTGATTTCAGCCCCAATCTTGATCATGCCGGATATCACAAAGCTCTTCGATGTGTATTGTGATGCATCCAAGATCGGTCTCGGATGTGTGCTAATGCAAGAAGGCAAAGTTATATCTTATCTATCTCGACAACTGAAGCAACATGAGCAAAATTACCCAACCCATGACCTCGAACTTGCAGCCGTAGTTCTAGCCCTGAAGACATGGAGACATTACCTGATGGGAAACCGTTGTGAGATTTATTCGGATCACAAGAGCCTGAAGTATATATTCACTCAGAAGGAGCTGAATATGAGGCAGAGGAGATGGATTGAGCTAATCAAGGATTACGACATGGACATTCACTACCACCATGGTAAAGCCAATGTGGTAGCAGATGCCCTTAGCAGATTGCCGTGCCGCTTGAACTCCATGATCTTGAAGGAGCAACCAAGCTTGCACAAAGAGATGGAAGATTTCCGAATGGAATTAGTGAGTGAAGGATTTTTGGCTAGCATAGAACTCCAGCCCACTTTGATCAGCCAGATCAAAGAGGCGCAGAAAGGAAATTCTAGTATCGACGGAATCAAGCGTCGTATCAGTACAGGCAAATTACCTGGATTCACCGAAGACGAAGAAGGAGTTCTGTGGTACAAAGGACGCCTTTGTGTACCAGTAGATTCTTAGTTGAAAGAAGTTATTCTAAAGGAAGCTCATGATACTCTTTATTCTATCCATCCCGGAGGAACTAAGATGTATCAAGATTTGAAAGAGCAATTTTGGTGGCATAAGATGAAGAGAGAAATCGGAAGCTATATCGCCAAGTGTGATATATGTCAGCGAGTCAAGGCAGGACATTAAAGACCCGCTGGATTGTTACAACCCTTGCAGATTCTGGAATGGAAATGGGATTCCGTTGGAATGGACTTTATCACCGGACTTCCTACTTCTAGTAGGGGAATTGACTCTATCTGGGTCATAGTGGACCGATTGTCCAAAGTCGCCCATTTCTTGCCCATCAAGACCACATATCAGAGTTCGAAGCTAGTAGAGTTGTACATCGCTAGAATAGATAGTTTGCATGGAGTCCCCAAGAACATCGTATCGGATCGAGGAACTCAGTTTACCTCGAGATTCTGGAAGAAAGTCCAAGAAGGTTTAGGAACCCGCCTAGATTTGAGTACCACGTATCACCCTTAGACATATGGACAAACGGAGCGAGTAAATCAAATACTCGAAGATATGCTGAGAGCATGTGTGTTAGAATATGGATCCAAGTGGGAAGACTGTCTGCCGTTTGCAGAATTTTCTTACAACAACAGTTATCAGGCTAGTTTGCAAATGGCCCCATTTGAATTTATGTACAGAAGAAAGTGTCGCACCCCTTTGAATTGGTCGGAAGTAGGAGAGAGTTAGATTTTCGGACCCGACATCCTACGAGAAGCATAAGAGAAGGTTCACAAGATTCGTGAGCACCTCAAGACTGCCCAATCCAGGAAGAAGTGTTACTCCAACAAGAGACGTCGAGACCTCGCCTTAAACATAGGAGATTTTGTTTATCTGAAAGTGTCGCCATTGAAGGGAATGCAGTGTTTCCAACTCAAAGGAAAGTTAGCCCCCAGATATATTGGACCTTTCAATATTTTAAACCGTCGAGGAGAAGTGTCGTATCAATTGGAACTAACCAAAGAGATGTCAGCTGTGCACAATGTGTTCCATATCTCATTACTCCGCAAGTGTCTCGAAGTCCTAGAGAAGACCGAAGTGTTCAAGAATATCGATCACCGGACCATAGAGATCAACGATGACCTGACCTATCCCGAAGTACCCATCCGTATTTTGGAATAAGACTTTAGAACTACCCGAACCCGAAGCATCAAGTTTCTCAAGATTTAGTGGAGCAACCACACAGAAGAGGAAGCTACCTGGGAGCACGAAGATCACATCAGGACGGAGTTTCCCGATCTCGTCAAATCTCGGGACGAGATTTTGTTTAAGGGAGGTAGGTTTGTAACATCCCAAAAATACTAAACTTGGATCATCAAACTCTAATCATCAAAATTAGGGTGAACAAAAACTTTTCTAAATAAAATTATGGAAGCATGCATGTGAGTATGCATTTCATTTTGAATTCTTTTGAACCACCTTGTTTGTGTGTTCGATTGCTTGTAAATGGATGCTTAGGTGAAATAAACATCATCTAAACATTTTCCACACTCTTCCCAAAGACAAGTAAATCAAAACAAATAAAATAAGGGAATGGTCATTTTGACCAATTTAACTCCCATGCCTACTTTGGCTGTCTCGAACTTTCAGAACATAACAGAAACTTTTCTGGATCTTTGCACCCCTTGATTGTACTCATAACAAAGTATCAAGGTGTTAGACCCCTCCTTTATAAAGGAAAGGATCCCTGTGATTGCAATGCTAGTCCCTGGATCAATGCTAGCATCCACAGTTTAAGATGAAGTACACAGATACAAAGGTCGTTTATTACATTCATTCCAGAGATAAAACATAGTCTTTTACAACTCAGGGCCATAGGCCTAATACAAGAGTCTAAGGAATAAGTAAATAAACATAAGTCTTCATCTTCATGTGCCACAGGCAAGCATGTTGAGTGTAGACTCATGACTCCTACTCATCATCGGAGTAACCTGCAACATCACAAGTTACAGCCACAGAGGGTCAATACTTTGGAATAGTATTGGCAAGTGATGCCTTAATATATTTTAAGTGGACTAAATTACTATATGCATTTTGGCTAAGTGTAGCTTGGCTTGCTTTGCTTGAAAATAGGTTTTACCTATTAGTTGAAATCCCTAAGTTTTTCTTTATCAAAAACATTCCCAAGAAACCTCCAATAGACATTGGGGTCCTTCACCCTTGTTCTCCCACATATTTTACTTAGAAGTTGGAGTGATGAGATTTTTGTAGCTTCCATGTTTTGATGCTCATGTTGTCCATTGCCTTGGACTAGGCTAAGTACTTAGGTTTTCCATCTGCAGAGGTTGTGCACTTTCCCCACCAGACTTGGTTTCCCAAGACAGGACCCTTCAGAAGCCTTTCCTTAGTCAAATGGACGCGCTCCAACCTATCATTCCCACTACCACCAACTGTCCAAGTGACTAAGTTCTAGCAACCTATATGATCATGGCAGAGCCCATATTGCCAAGTGGTTGCACTGTAAGCTTTCTCAACACTTGGCCTCCAAATCCCTTTGTGCCTGGGTGGCATACCACAAGTGAGATACACAACCCAAGTCCATGGCCTTGTCTAACCACTCAACATAACCCAAACCTTCCATTCCACCCAGGGGGTTCATTGGACTTAGTTGTTTTATTAGGAAAACATAAGTCTCATGACTTAGAATTATTTTCATCATAGTAAGTATAGATTTTTAGCAACCCTTTGTTTGCTAAATAGCTAGGCTAAGCATGGCATGATATCCTAACTTAGGAAAATTTCCTAGCAATTCTACAATGCTACACTACTTAGGATTTCCCAACTTACCATTAGACAAAAGTAGTATGCAAAACTTAGCAAAAATATCTAATGCTAGTACAAATCATAGGATAGAAATATTCATGAAAATATCACTTGCCTTGGTAGTGGGGAGAGTAGCACTCTTCACAATCACAATCACTAGCAAAATCTACACAAAAATATAGCATACAATTACACACAATTATATTCAATCAAAAATAATATGAATGCATGTATGCAAGAATTTATTAAGTGGTGATTTTGAAAACTCTACCAAGTATGCACATGTTTACAGAAACTTAACAAGTCACAGATTTGCCAACTAAACTTATTTGGCTCCAATACCATTTACCAAAATAAATCTATACTTAAAATAGCTTTAAACATGTTCTACAAATAAAGTCATTTTAACTGTTACTATTTGATAAACAAATTGGATATTCAGAAAGGTCTTGTTTCACTGAATCCAACGGTATAAAGTTTGTAAAATTCTAACGTGGCATTCAAAAGTTATAGCTGTTTAAAGTTTGGATCAAAATCTGATTTAAATTTATGTTTTTGAATTCATCCTAGCCACGCGTCGCAACCTTACTGGTGCGTACCGCTTCGCTTGGATCGGCAGCCGCAGGCCGTAGGATCTAACTTAGATCTAACGATCCAGATGCGCGCGTACCTCTTCGGCCTAGATCTACCCTAGCCCTACGATGCAGATCCAACGGACCAAACCATCAAGCCATGAACGGGCGACGCTGGCGGCGTTGACTGGCGGCGGCGCGTCAGACTACGGTGGCGCCGGCGTTCTAGATCGTCCGCATGGGGAAGAAGGGGCTTACCAGGTTCGCCGGAGGCTGCTGAAGCTCGACGTGGTACTGGCTTGCGGAGGGGCGCTTGGAGATGGGCTCTAGATCTCGTCGGAGTTGCGTCTGGCGTCGGGTGGATGTTGTCGGAGTCGTTGCCGAGGTTCTGCGTCGCCCTAACACGAGCCAGCGGGTTTAGGAGATGCGCAGGACAATTGCGAACACGCTCGGGTGAATAAGAAAGCAAGGGGCGCACGAGACTTACTGAGATTGGTCGCCGGAGTTGGGGTGGTCGTCGGGTGCTTACGGCGTCAAGCGAACACGGCGACCTGGGGCAGTACAGGATGCTCTGTTGTGGTTAGGAGGTGCGCAAGAGGATTACGAAGTGTCTCGAATAATCCAGAGGGGAAGGGGCGCACGGAGCTCACCTGAATCGATCGCCGGAGTTGCTCTGTCTGCGGTGGTTTTGAGCGAGTCGTGGGTAGCCTGGGGGCGTGAGTGTGGAATTGACTGGGGGAAAACGACTGCGAGGAGGTGGGGATCTTATAGCCGGTGCCTCGACAGGAAACGCCCGTGTTTTAATGCCCAATTAAGCCGCGCCATTACCGGCAGTCACTGCAGCTGCGACATGGTCGCGGGCGCAGTTTGGGGAAGACGATGACAGCATGGACAGGGCCCGCTCGTCAGCGATGTGCGCGAAGTGAGTGTGGGGTCCGTCTGTCAGCGACTGGCTGTGTGCGTTCGCGCGTGAGAGAAGAAAAGAGAATTCCCGGGTGGGCTTGCTGGGCTGGGTTCGTTGCTGGGCCAGATATCTAGCGCGCGGCCCTTTCCTTTGTTTATTTTTTTTTTCTATTTTGATTTTCTGGTTAGATTTAGATATGAATTCAAATCCTTTTTGAATTCAAACAATTTTGGGGATTTTTGCAGGGTACTGTGATTCCTAAAATCTGTTATTTAACCATGTGGTTATTCTGTAAGGGCTTGGTCAAGCTTGGATTTCAAACAATAGAGGCTTTGCATCTGTTTTGAAAATGTTTGGAAAAGGGATTTTGAATTCCTTTCTAATTTTGAAACTTTGGCTAACCCTTCTCTTCCTAAACTTTTCCAACAATGGGGCAAGCAAACAAGTTCCTAAACATTCAAGTTTCAAATGGTGTAGGTCTTTTGAATTAAATCTGTCCACATAAAATCATAACATCAAAAGTTTCTGTTTTTCTGAAATGATTTTTGAAAAGATCCCTAAATGATGATGAATGCAAGGATGATTTGAATAAGTTTTGGAATATGAATTTAGGGATGTTACAAATCTAACCCCCTTAAGATGAATCTCGCCCTCGAGATTCGGATTGGCTAGCAAATAGGTGAGGGTGGTCTTTCCGAAGATCATCTTCTCTTTCCCATGTTGCTTCCTCTTCAGAATGATGATTCCATTGCACTTTGCAAAACTTGATAGTTTTTGTCCTTGTGACTCTTTCTGCGGTTTCAAGAATCTTGATAGGCTTTTCCTCATAGGTGAGGTCACTTTCTAGTTGAACTTCTTCCAATGGTATGGTATCCTTCAGTGAAGATTCTTCCATTTCTGGGTGACATTTATTAAGCTGACTCACATGAAACACATTATGGACAGCTGACAGAGACCCTGGCAATTCAACTTCATATGCAACTTCTCCCTTCCGACTTAGAATCTTGAATGGCCCAACATATCTTGGTGCCAACTTTCCTTTGACTCCAAATCTTTTCACTCCACGAAGTGGTGATACTCTAAGATAAGCTCTATCTCCAACTTCGTAGGTGACTTCCCTACGCTTAGAATCCGCATAGCTTTTCTGTCGGGACTGTGCTATCTTCAACCTGTCCTTAACCAATTTGACTTTCTCTTCGGCGTCTTTGATAAGATCAGGTCCAAACAAACTCCTTTCTCCCACTCCATTCCATAGCAATGGGGTGGTACACTTCCTTCCGTAGAGTAACTCAAATGGTGCCATTCCAATACTAGATTGATGACTGTTATTGTAAGAGAACTCTGCGTAAGGCAAACTTTCATCCCAACTTGCTCCGTAGTCTAGGGCACATGCCCTCAACATGTCTTCAAGAATTTGGTTAGTCCTTTCTGTTTGTCCATCAGTTTGAGGATGAAAAGCAGTGCTGAATTCCAACCTTGTTCCCAAAGATTCATGAAGCTGTCTCCAAAAATGAGAAGTAAACTGAGTTCCTCTATCAGACACTATACTCTTAGGCACACCGTGAAGGCATACAATTCTGCTCATGTAGATCTTGGCTAACTTGGCACTTGTATAAGTTGTCTTTACGGGTATAAAATGAGCCACTTTAGTTAGGCGATCCACTATTACCCATATGGAATCATACCCTGACCTGGTCCTTGGTAATCCGGTAATGAAATCCATACCGATATTTTCCCACTTCCATTCAGGAATAGGTAGTGGTTGAAGCAAACCTGCTGGTCTCTGATGCTCCGCTTTTACTCTGCTACACACATCACACAAAGCAATATGCTCGGCGATGTCCCTTTTTAGATTGTTCCACCAAAATCTTCCTTTCATATCCATGTACATCTTGGTGTTTCCTGGGTGAATAGAATACAGAGAGTTGTGACCTTCTTGTAAGATCAGTTTCCGTAACTCCGGGTCTTGTGGAACACATATACGTTTCCCGTGCCATAAAGTACCTTGTTCGTCTATATGGAAACTCTTAGCTTTCCCTAGACTAATATTTTCCTTAATCTTTTCAATTTCCTTATCAGTCTTCTGCGCTTCTCGGATCTTGTCCAATAAAGTGGGTTGAACATCTAAGGACATGAGATGTCCTTCAGGCACAATCTCCAATCTGAGTTCTTTGAATTGCTTACACAAGTCATCTGGCATTTCTCCTTTGGTGAGGCCATTTACAAACGTCTTACGACTTAGAGCATCTGCTACTACATTCGCTTTACCGGGGTGGTATTGCAAACTTAAGTCGTAATCTTTGATAAGTTCTAGCCATCTCCTTTGTCTCATGTTGATTTCCTTCTGGGTGAAGATATACTTCAAACTCTTATGATCGGTGAATACTTCACAACGCTTTCCCAAAAGGTAATGTCTCCATGTTTTGAGTGCATGGACGACAGAGGCCAACTCCAAGTCATGAGTAGGATAGTTTACTTCATGAGTTTTGAGTTGTCTCGAAGCATAGGCTACGACTTTACCGTCTTGCATAAGTACGGCACCCAAACCTTGATGAGAAGCATCACAATATACTTGGAAATCCTTTTCCAAATCTGGCAGACATAGAACTGGTGCTGTTACAAGTATCTTCTTCAAATCTTGGAAGCTGACTTCACAACCTTCAGACCAAGCAAATTTCTTGTCCTTCTTTAACAATTCTGTCATTGGCTTAGCAACCTTCGAGAAATTTTCAATGAACCTTCTGTAGTAACCTTCTAAGCCGAGGAAACTACGAACTTCCTTCACATTCTTGGGAGATTCCCATTCTGTCACAGCTGAAACTTTAGCAGGATCAACTGCCACACCATCCTTTGTCATAACATGACCAAGAAAACCAACTTCCTCTAACCATAACTCACACTTGCTAAATTTGGCATAAAGTTTATGCTCTCTTAACTTTTCAAGTATCAAGCGTAAGTGTCTTTCATGTTCTTCCTTGCTCTTGGAGTAGACTAAGATGTCATCGATGAAAACGACAACAAACTTGTCAAGGAATTCCATGAACACCTTGTTCATCATATTCATGAAGTATGCTGGAGCGTTGGTTAAACCAAAAGGCATCACTGTGTATTCATACAATCCATACCTTGTGGTGAAAGCTGTCTTAGGTATGTCTTGCTCTCTTATTTTGAGTTGAAAATAACCTGACCGAAGGTCAATCTTCGAGAACACACATGCTCCTTCTAACTGATCAAACAAGTCGTTGATTCTTGGCAAAGGATATTTGTTTTTGATGGTTACCTCGTTGAGAGAACGGTGGTCAATGCATAATCTTTGTGTTCTATCCTTCTTCTCTACGAACAATACTGGGGCTCCCCAAGATGAAGAACTTGGTTGGATAAATCCTTTCTGCAACTGTTCTCCTAGTTGCTTCTTGAGCTCTTTCAGTTCATCAACTGACATTTTGTACGGTCTCTTAGCTATTGGTCCAGAACCTGGTACCAAATCTATCAGAAACTCCACATCTCTATCCGGTGGCATTCCTGGTAACTCTTCCGGAAATACATCCGGATACTCACACACAATTGGCACACTGTCCATGCTAACCCCCTTAAGAGAATTCAGCTTACTTCCCTTGGATTCAAAGTTTGACTTGAATTTAATTCTTTTTCCTTCTGGGGTTGTGAGTGTAACTGTACGATTGGCACAATCTAGTACTCCTTCATACTTAGCCATCCAATCCATTCCCAAAATTACGTCTAGTCCTTGGGAATCTAGAATTATCAGGCTTACTGGAAACTTATGCTTTCCAAACTCTATGACAAGATCCCGGCATCCAAGACTTACTATCATGTCTCCACCCGGAGAACTAACTTTTACTGGACAACCAATGTTTTCAGATGCAAACCCATTTCTATCAACAAATGCTTTTGATATGAATGAATGAGATGCACCAGTGTCAAAGAGTACAAATGCTGGAATGGAATTAAGTCTGAACTTACCAGCAACGGCATCAGGCTCTTCATAGACCTCCTCCACATTGATGTGGTTAACTTGTCCTTTCTGGAAAGGATTTGGCTTGTTAGGTCCTTCCACTTTCTTCTCAGGGAACTCATTAGCATAATGCCCCAGTTTCTTGCACTTGAAGCACTCAACCTGACTGATGTCCTTCTTTGCAGGCTGACTTCCACTTCCACTACCATTTCCACTATAGTGGCTCTTATGTCCACCCTTGTGGTTCTTGTACTTGTCTTTGTCATGACTGCGGTGATGCTCGTTGTCATGACGGTTGTGGTTGTGGTGCTTGTTGAATTTCCCATGCTTATGGGATCCTGAGCTGCCACTGTCATCATAGTGAGATCGTTTGTGAGACGATCCCGAGCTGTGCTTGTCGGAGTGTTTCCTCTTTGTACTCTCGACTTGCTTCATTTTACTCTCCAATATAGCAGCCTTGTCACACAAAGACTGATAAGTTGGAACATATGCCACAGACAGCTGCAGATTCAGCTCATCATTCAAGCCTTCCAGAAACTTTTCTTTTCTTTTGGCATCCGTGTCAACCTCATCCGGTGCGTAGCGCGCCAGATTGTTGAACTCTTCTATGTATTCTGCCACGCTGCGGTGGCGCTGCTTCAGGTTGTGAAACTCCTTCTTTTTCAGACTCATCATTCCTGATGAGATATGAGCAGTGCGAAAGCCATCTTCAAAGATAGCCCAAGTCACCTCATCAATAGGAGTGGTGATTTGGAAGTTGTCCCACCATGTGGCGGCTGGTCCTTCCAACAGATGTGTTGCGAACCTGACTTTTTCGGCATCCGTGCAGCCCACAGTCACTAAATCTTTGTTCACAGAACGTAGCCAGTCATTGGCCACCATGGGATCAGTCGTTCCCGAAAACTTAGTTGGCCTCAGACGCAGAAATCTGGTGAGCATATCAAAACCCGGAGGGTTGTTGTTGTTGTTGTTGTTGTTATTGGGGTTGTTGTTGTTGTTGTTATTCTGGTTTTGGATGAATGTTGTCATCATTTGCATAAGCTGTGTTTGCGCATTCATCATTTGTTGCATTTCCGGGGTGATGTTGTTGGGGTTGGAGTTTGCGCGACGGGGAGGCATCTGTGGTTTGTTCAAATAGATAAGAATGAGATACCCATAGATGTTTTATGCACAATACATCACAAGCAAAAATCACATAGCATGCAACTCAAAAATAAAGGTTCAACAACCACATAACAAGGTTCTCAAAATAAAACACACAAGTGGCAAGCCATCCACATGTCGGATGGTCCAATAATAAGTACGAATATGAAAGATAAACGAGTAGTCAAGTCTACTCATCAGCATCAATCTCCTCCTCGACGAAGGTAAGACCTGCGTTCTCCATCGCGGTCTTGTTCTCCTCAATCGTAGTGGTCAAGGAATCGACTTTGGCCTTGAGAGCCCTCTTCTGGGAGCGAAGCCTCTCAATAACCATCTGCTGCTGCTCAAGCTCGAAATCCTTGGATTTCAGTTCCTCGGTCATGTCCCGGATCTTCTTGTTCCTATCCTGGACGCGTTTCTCCTGACTCTTGAACTTGCGATCCTGAGCCTCGAACTTCGTCTCCATTTCCTTGATCATCTCATCCTGCTGTGCGAAAAGCTTGTCCTTCTCGCGTAGCTGCACCTGAAGCTCGTCATTGCCGAGCATGACGTTCGTCCTGTCCGTGTCTACGTGCCTGAGAAGAGTCTCTAAGTCCTGGAGGTAGAGACGTATCGGCTCTGCCGCGTCCCTCGAGTCGTCCTCAAAGTCGATGGACTCTCCATCAACATCACGTCTTCCGAAGACGTGGAAGTGAGTGCCCTTAACCTGTCGGGAGTGACGGCCTAACAGACGTCCTATCAGGTCCTACATGACTACCTCCATGCCTCTCTCCTTGTCGTCGTGCATCATCTTGAAGACGATGGCCTCCGTAGTGGGCTCTGTCTGGCGTCCGGGCTGGTTCACCTTGAAGCCCCAGAGGTCCTTCCTCTCGAACTTGGTGAGTGGATACACCGTGATGGTGGGAAGAGGGAGATCGAGCAAAGTGGTAAGCTCAATGATACGGGGACCAAAACGGGTAACCTGGAGCTCCTCAATGGTGCTGATGGTAATAGGCATCTATTTATAAGATTTGAAAAAGTTAGAACAACACAATTTAAGATAATCAAGACAAACATTCATACATATCCATGGGACACAAACATCACACAAGTCATGCATACGTAAGTCCATTACATCAATCAAGATTCAAACTTATTTAAGGTATCATTTTTGGAAAATAAGGTGATAAGTGGTGGTCCAACTAACGAAGTGTGCTCACAATCCTATCTCACTGGATCTGGTGGCTATCACAATGTTCCTTGAGGCAATCCACTTATCTTGTTCACACGATTCCATCACTAAGTCTATTATATCTCCCCTTAAATCTTGGTTGGTGGCTTCCAACTCTTGGGTAAGTTCCTTCTCTTTCTCTAAGTCTCTTTGGAGGTTAAGCATTCTGCACTTGAATCTAGCACTTAGTTCTTTGATAGTCTTCCAAGCTGCATCTCTGGCTGACTCAAAGAATGTTGTGTGCATCACAGTGTTGGTGTACATGCAGAATCCTCTTTCTTTGTGGTTGTCTTCCTTGTTTTTGTACAAGTGAAGTTGCACCCACCAATACTCCACTCCTTCATCCATCACTGGAAAGCCTTTGTATAAAGCTGCTCCATGTGCTTCCATTGCCACCATGAGGTCCTTGAGAACCTTGGGAAACTCAGTCTCACACTCCAAGGTCATGTTCATGAGTGGTCCTTTCTTCACGGCTTCGTTGATGGAGTTCATCTACAAATGGGGTTGAGGATGAAAAGATTAGAAAAGTTTTACGAGAAGAATAGACAAGTGTAGAAGTAGTTGAAAACTTTTCTTTAGTGGTTTTCCAATCCTAGGGTCATAATCCTACAGGCAACACAGTGCACTAATACCATCTGTTAGACCCCTCCTTTATAAAGGAAAGGATCCCTGTGATTGCAATGCTAGTCCCTGGATCAATGCTAGCATCCACAGTTTAAGATGAAGTACACAGATACAAAGGTCGTTTATTACATTCATTCCAGAGATAAAACATAGTCTTTTACAACTCAGGGCCATAGGCCTAATACAAGAGTCTAAGGAATAAGTAAATAAACATAAGTCTTCATCTTCATGTGCCACAGGCAAGCATGTTGAGTGTAGACTCATGACTCCTACTCATCATCGGAGTAACCTGCAACATCACAAGTTACAGCCACAGAGGGTCAATACTTTGGAATAGTATTGGCAAGTGATACCTTAATATATTTTAAGTGGACTAAATTACTATATGCATTTTGGCTAAGTGTAGCTTGGCTTGCTTTGCTTGAAAATAGGTTTTACCTATTAGTTGAAATCCCTAAGTTTTTCTTTATCAAAAACATTCCCAAGAAACCTCCAATAGACATTGGGGTCCTTCACCCTTGTTCTCCCACATATTTTACTTAGAAGTTGGAGTGATGAGATTTTTGTAGCTTCCATGTCTTGATGCTCATGTTGTCCATTGCCTTGGACTAGGCTAAGTACTTAGGTTTTCCATCTGCAGAGGTTGTGCACTTTCCCCACCAGACTTGGTTTCCCAAGACAGGATCCTTCAGAAGCCTTTC
Organism: Avena sativa; assembly: GCA_916181665.1. Taxonomy (NCBI): domain Eukaryota; kingdom Viridiplantae; phylum Streptophyta; class Magnoliopsida; order Poales; family Poaceae; genus Avena; species Avena sativa. Next base: position 257,946,200 of record OV702284.1, on the reverse strand, counting down.
CTTAGTCAAATGGACGCGCTCCAACCTATCATTCCCACTACCACCAACTGTCCAAGTGACTAAGTTCTAGCAACCTATATGATCATGGCAGAGCCCATATTGCCAAGTGGTTGCACTGTAAGCTTTCTCAACACTTGGCCTCCAAATCCCTTTGTGCCTGGGTGGCATACCACAAGTGAGATACACAACCCAAGTCCATGGCCTTGTGTAACCACTCAACATAACCCAAACCTTCCATTCAACCCAGGGGGTTCATTGGACTTAGTTGTTTTATTAGGAAAACATAAGTCTCATGACTTAGAATTATTTTCATCATAGTAAGTATAGATTTTTACCAACCCTTTGTTTGCTAAATAGCTAGGCTAAGCATGGCATGATATCCTAACTTAGGAAAATTTCCTAGCAATTCTACAATGCTATACTACTTAGGATTTCCCAACTTACCATTAGACAAAAGTAGTATGCAAAACGTAGCAAAAATATCTAATGCTATTACAAAACATAGGATAGAAATATTCATGAAAATATCACTTGCCTTGGTAGTGGGGAGAGTAGCACTCTTCACAATCACAATCACTAGCAAAATCTACACAAAAATATAGCATACAATTACACACAATTATATTCAATCAAAAATAATATGAATGCATGTATGCAAGAATTTATTAAGTGGTGATTTTGAAAACTCTACCAAGTATGCACATGTTTACAGAAACTTAACAAGTCACAGATTTGCCAACTAAACTTATTTGGATCCAATACCATTTACCAAAATAAATCTATACTTAAAATAGCTTTAAACATGTTCTACAAATAAAGTCATTTTAACTGTTACTATTTGATAAACAAATTGGATATTCAGAAAGGTCTTGTTTCACTGAATCCAACGGTATAAAGTTTGTAAAATTCTAACGTGGCATTCAAAAGTTATAGCTGTTTAAAGTTTGGATCAAAATCTGATTTAAATTTATGTTTTTGAATTCATCCTAGCCACGCGTCGCAACCTTACTGGTGCGTACCACTTCGCGCGGATCGGCAGCCGCAGGCCGTAGGATCTAACTTAGATCTAACGATCCAGATGCGCGCGTACCTCTTCGGCCTAGATCTACCCTAGCCCTACGATGCAGATCCAACGGACCAAACCATCAAGCCATGAACGGGCGGCGCTGGCGGCGTTGACTGGCGGCGGCGCGTCAGACTACGGTGGCGCCGGCGTTCTAGATCGTCCGCATGGGGAAGAAGGGGCTTACCAGGTTCGCCGGAGGCTGCTGAAGCTCGACGTGGTACTGGCTTGCGAAGGGGCGCTCGGAGATGGGCTCTAGATCTCGTCGGAGTTGCGTCTGGCGTCGGGTGGATGTTGTCGGAGTCGTTGCCGAGGTTCTGCGTCGCCCTAACACGAGCCAGCGGGTTTAGGAGATGCGCAGGACAATTGCGAACACGCTCGGGTGAATAAGAAAGCAAGGGGCGCACGGGACTTACTGAGATTGGTCGCCGGAGTTGGGGTGGTCGTCGGGTGCTTACGGCGTCAAGCGAACACGGCGACCTGGGGCAGTACAGGATGCTCTGTTGTGGTTAGGAGGTGCGCAAGAGGATTACGAAGTGTCTCGAACAATCCAGAGGGGAAGGGGCGCACGGAGCTCACCTGAATCGATCGCCGGAGTTGCTCTGTCTGCGGTGGTTTTGAGCGAGTCGTGGGCAGCCTGGGGGCGTGAGTGTGGAATTGACTGGGGGAAAACGACTGCGAGGAGGTGGGGATGTTATAGCCGGTGCCTCGACAGGAAACTCCCGTGTTTTAATGCCCAATTAAGCTGCGCCATTACCGGCAGTCACTGCAGCTGCGACGTGGTCGCGGGCGCAGTTTGGGGAAGACGATGACAGCGTGGACAGGGCCCGCTCGTCAGCGATGTGCGCGAAGTGAGTGTGGGGTCCGTCTGTCAGCGACTGGCTGTGTGCGTTCGCGCGTGAGAGAAGAAAAGAGAATTCCCGGGTGGGCTTGCTGGGCTGGGTTCGTTGCTGGGCCAGATATCTAGCGCGCGGCCCTTTTCCTTTATTTATTTTTTTTTCTATTTTGATTTTCTGGTTAGATTTAGATATGAATTCAAATCCTTTTTGAATTCAAACAATTTTGGGGATTTTTGCAGGGTACTGTGATTCCTAAAATCTGTTATTTAACCATGTGGTTATTCTGTAAGGGCTTGGTCAAGCTTGGATTTCAAACAATAGAGGCTTTGCATCTATTTTGAAAATGTTTGGAAAAGGGATTTTGAATTCCTTTCTAATTTTGAAACTTTGGCTAACCCTTCTCTTCCTAAACTTTTCCAACAATGGGGCAAGCAAACAAGTTCCTAAACATTCAAATTTCAAATGGTGTAGGTCTTTTGAATTAAATCTGTCCACATAAAATCATAACATCAAAAGTTTCTGTTTTTCTGAAATAATTTTTGAAAAGATCCCTAAATGATGATGAATGCAAGGATGATTTGAATAAGTTTTGGAATATGAATTTAGGGATGTTACACAAGGCCCACTTTGTGATCATCCAGAAACTTTCAAATGCATAGTTTGAATGACAATTCAAAATTGAATCTTTATCATATGGGTGTAGGGGTTCGTAGCATGGAAAACAAAAATTTTCTATCGCATACAAACAAACAAGCCAAGATCTATCTACTAGATTGTAGCAACGAGTCGATGGAATAACTTACCCTCGAAGATTCCAAAGCGGTTAACGAGAGCAGATTCTCGTGGGTGATGTAGTCGTACACTTCCGATCTCAAGATCGCGTAGACGATCCTTCCGGCGCCACGTTCCGGCAGCGCTCCCGCAGTCGGTCACACGTTCGGTACTCGACGAAGACCTTCCTCTCCCTTGTTCCAGCAGGCAGCGGGGGTTGTAGCACTCTCCTCGCGATTCCGGCAGCACAACGGCGTGGTACCGGAAGTAGAGGGGAGATCTCGCAGGGCTTCGCCTTAAGCCGGAGCGAGTATGGTGGATTATGAGAGAGGGATATTAGTGGTCTAGTAATTAGACACACCAATTAGAAGGCTCTAAACCAATTAGAAGGCTCTAAACCGCTGGCTAAAGCAATTAGAAGCTCTAAACCAAAACGGCTCTAAACCGGAGGTAGAAGATAGGAACTTGTGTGTTCTAGGAGGAGCCCTGCCCCTCCTTTTATGGGTGGGGAGGCGCGGCCAGGGGAGGGGAGTCCCTCCCCAAGTCGGACTTGGGCTGGGCGCCGGCTTGGAGGAGTGGGACTCCTCCTCCAAGTTGGTTCCAACTCCTCTTGCTTGTTTCCCACAGTTTCCTGTTTCCCACAGTTTCCTGTTTTAGCCGTTTGACTTTCAAACTGGCAATTTGACTTTCATGTTTTTGGAACAGCAAGAACACTTAGTACATGATGCAATCATTCAATGACACACTCATGTACCCTCCCCCCCCCGGAGTGCCGGACAATCCGGAACCTTCTAGAACATTCCCGATGAAAACACCGGAATCATTCCCGAACTCCGAAACGGGACTTTCCTTATATGAATCTTATTCTCCGGACCATTCCGGATCACCTCGTGATATCCCGGATCCCATACAAGACTCCGAACAACATTCGGTCTCTTTCTCATAATACCATAACTACTTAAACAACGTCGAATCCTTAAGTGTGTCTCCCTACGGTTCGTGAATTATGCGGACATGATCGAGACACTTCTCCGAACAATAACCAATAGAGGAATCTGGAAATTCATATGGCTCCCACATATTTCTACGATTACTTTGCGATCGAATGAACCACTTACATACGATACCAATTTCCCTTTGTCTCACGATAGTTTACTTATCCGCGGTTATGATCGTCGGTATCTCTGCATACCTAGTTCAACCTCGTTACTGATAAGTACTCTTTTCTCGTTCCCGTGATATGTGATCCCTTGTGAGCCAGTCACATGCTTGCAAGCTAATTGGATGACATTCCACCGAGAGGGCCCAGAGTATATCTATCCGTCATATGGATGGACAAATCCCACTCTTGATCCATGTGTTTCAACCAATACTTTCCGAACACTCAATGCCACCTTTATAACCACCCAGTTACGGTGTGGTGTTTGATGTCATCAAAGCATCCATCCGGTAAAGGTGATATGCATGATCTCATGGTCGAAGGAATTAGGTTACTATGTATCAGAAAGCATATAGCAATTGAACTATTGAAATGACTTGATCTTTATGCTACGCTTATCTATAGGAGTATGTCCATCACATCATTCTCCTAATGATATGATCCTGTTGTTAATAACATCTCTATGTTCATGATCAGGAAACCATGATCATATATTAACCAACAAGCTAGTTTAACAAGAGGCTTTACTAGGGACTCTTATTTTAGTTTACAAATCACACAAGTATTAATGTTTCCGGTTAATACAATTATAGCATGGTATGTAAACATTTATCATAAGTGTGAAGATATGATAATAACCACTTTATTATTGCCTCTTGGGCATATCTCCAACAGTCTCCCACTTGCACTAGAGTCAATAATCTAGTTTCAAACCTTTGTGTATTCAACACCTATGGCTTTCCGGTGTTGTATGTACACGATTGCTAGTGGTCAACTGATCTCCGGATCTGACACTTCCAGGTCCGTGTGTAATTGCATGTCTTTGCGTCTCTACGCATCACTCATTCTTTAATGAGATGGCTTTGTATAAATTTGGTCTTTCGGTGTGACCTTTAGTTCTTTTGGGGTTAAAACATGTTGATAATATTGTCGTACAATATATCTTCATAGTATTATCCCGCTGTGAACTACACCTAGTTTGATAACAAACTACTTGACACAAATGCCCTCTTTAGCTGCTATTATAGCAGTCATATACTTAGCCTTTTGTTGTAGTATCTGTCACAATGTCTTAACTTTGGAACTCATCCAAATCCATTATGGAACTCACTTTCCATTATATTGTGCCACCCTTAGTTTAGATTGAGATAAACTTAATTTGTACTTTGTGACAAAACTAGTATCAATGTAGTACTTTTACAATGAACTAACCATCTATTTGTCACTTCTACAAATAATATATTCTTAGTTCTTCCAAAAGATCATAAGAATATCCTTACTATTGTCCAATGATCATCTTATGAATCATTCTGGTATATGCTCATAATATTTAGAGCATAGGACATATCTGGATTTGTACATATCACAGTATGATTGATATAAATACTCTTTGTGATTTCATACATCAAGTATCAATCTATACTTGATTATTTGTTTCACTTTACCAAATGTCAATACACTTGAATATATCATCAACATTGAACTCATTCAATCCTTTCTGTGCGACAAGAACCTCTCTTGTAGTTTCTATATTGAACTCATTCAATATCTTGTCTATGTACTTCTGGCACAACCATATTAGCGTCTATTGATGCCAAATATTTGGGTTTTGCCTAAGTCTTTCATCGGGATGAAATTCTTAATATGTGTTAATAAAAGGTACATTATTTCCAATCAACAATATGTCTTCCACATAATGTATTAGAAACATGTCTTAGCGCTCCCACTTAATTTCTTGCAAATGCAAGCATCTCCATCGTCTCTGATGAACTTTTAAACTCCTTTAACAGTTTCATCACAATGAAGATTCCAACTCCGCTATGCTTACTTCAACCATTGAAGTTTGCATATGTTTTTAGCATCCCTTGAATTTTAACAAAACCCTTTGGACTGTGTCATGCACACGTCCTAGGTAACCCTTCTATTAGAAGAACTTGTTTTGTTTATTCAACTACCATATAATAAAATTATATGTAGTGGTTGCTACACTAATCCATCTAGACTAAATATCGCTATGAAAGATCAGATCTTGTCATAGTCAACTTTTGAACATTGTTGTGAACTCTTTCCCAACATGTCGACTATTTCATAGATGTGCAACATCCATGTCTGTTTATTTATAGATCCAAACACAACTGTAAGGTCTTACACCTTTCTCGAGGGTCCTTCAAGTTCAAAACTTGATTTCTCGTGTATGGAACTATCACGGATTTTATGGCTTCAAGCCATTTGACGGAGTCAGGGCCCATCATCGCTTCTTTGCATGTAGTCGGTTCATTATTCTCAAATAATGATTCAACCCTCAAATCTTGGTATTTGATTGTTTACCCGACCTACTTGTTTCAATAGGAACTTAGATCTCCGTGACCACAACCTTTGAGGCACGTGAGCCATGAGCATTGTTGCTGCCTCCGGAACACTTTTCGGCGCTGCGCAACTCTGCACATATAGCTAAGGTTCTTTTAACCTTATCAAAGTTCTATTGTCCTCCCACTTAACTTTTCACGAAAAATTCCTTCCCAAAGAAATTTGACGTTCTAAGCAACAAACACTTTTGTCTCTGGTGTTATGGAGGAATACTTAACAGTTATACAAAGACAGGTTCATCCGACTTTGGTTGCACACATCTTTCTTATGCATAGCATACCAATGTTTTAAGAAAGGACTACTTGGGTTTTATCCCAAACCATAACTTTATATGGTGTCATTTCAACGAATTATGATGGAGCTCTTTTCAGTGGAAAAACGGTAATCTCTAAAGCTTTTAATCTTTAAAATATAATGGCAGTTTTATGAATTACACCTTCGATTTTACCATGTCAAACAAGGTTTAATTCATATCTCGAATGCTCCATACTCTTATGGTGTTTCGGGAAATGCAAATCCACGGAACAATTCCTTAAATCTTAGGTATTATGCTAAACTCTGTAACTCAAATATCTTCCTTTATGATCTTTATCATAAACTGTTTATATTCTTGTTACAATGATTTTGCACTTCATCTTGAAAGTCTTTGAACTTTTCAAATGTTTCATACTTCATCCTTATTAAGTAAATATTCATATATTCACTCAAATTTTCGGAGAAAGCATATGAAGTTGAAATCCATCGCTCTTGACTATACATAATGGACTTCATACAACAATATGAACAAGTTCCAATAAGCTAGTCCATCGTTCCCTTTTGGCCTATGAACGAAGTTTTAATTATCTCTAGGAAAGTTTCACAAGCGTCATTTGATCAAAAATCAGAAGACTCCAAAATTCCATCCACATGGAGTTTATTCATGTTTTCTTTCCAATATAATTTAAACGGCGATGTCACTTCCTAAGTGATCTTTCAATCAATTTGTCTTTCGACATCTTTAGCACTAGTTTTATGGATGTGATTTCTCCAACGAGATTTGTGAATCATCCATCTTTTATGGATTACGGCAATTATTTGAACAACCCTTTTGTTCTCATAATACCTGATAAAACAAATCTTGAAGGCAAGCTTTGATGTTTAACGAGCAACACAATAACCCTTTATTTGTTCTCAATGAACATCATCACATATTCTTTTGCTAGTTACTTAGGCCATTGTAGTTCATGAATTGTGTTGTTTCGTATGACGATTCACACCAACAAATTCAGTATCAAATACTTAAGAACCACATTGTTTAATAAGCAAAGAATATAGCCATAACATGTATATCATCTATATACTTAAACTGAACAATTCTAGTCTTTTCTTTTCTGCCATATACTTATGAGATTCTCTTTCAGTATTTCCTTTTCTGTTTGAAAGAATCTATCAACATTAACAGTGGAGTCATACATATGACACATAGTCCAAAGCGTGTATAATTAAATACCAATGTCTTTGGTCTTGCACTTTGAAGTAGATCACCATCATCAAATGTTTGGTGTTCTTTCAAATTCCTTTCTTTAGTAATCTTTTGGTGTAGTAAACATCTTACCTACATCAAATATTCACCCTCATCATGGATTTATCCATGATCAAGCTACTTTTAGCTTGTAACGGTGAATCGCAAGTATAATGTTGCTCTCCAAAACCTTTTGGAGGATTAGGACAACTAGTGTCTCCAACCTTTTGCAAATTCTCATCAAATATGAAAACATGACTTTTGCCATATTATACTCTATCATGTTGTAACCAATACTTCGTTTCAGATATCACAATATCTTCCACACATCATGGTTTCTGAAACAACTCTTTCAGATCCTAGATAACCTTGATATTAAGAGAATCCTTTGAATATCAAGAATCATGGAGACAAACATGATACTTATATACTAACACTTGGAATTGTTACTCTTGATTTAATACTAATTATTAAACTTCATGGAGTAACCGGAACTTACTGAAAGTTTGCAATAGGACTTTTAAACTTTAGATTAACACTTCAAAACAATACGATACCAGTTCGTAAAGTAACTAACCAGAATTCTATAGTTCTATCATCTCAATTATAACTAAGCGCAAGGTGGTAAACGGATGCCAATGACTACAACAACTATGCAAATTCACTTTGATTTAGTTTATGATAAATTGAGTTCTAATTAATAATTAAATTAATCTAGGTGAACTCCCACTCAAAACAATATCCCTCACATTGTTTTAGTGATTACACGAACCAAATCCACCACATCAAAACCGATCATCACGAGAGTTGATATAGCTTTAATGGCGAACAATCAACATGTTCATCATATCTACTATATGACTCATGCTCTACCTTTCGGTAATCCGTGTTCCTGAGGCCATGTCTGTACATGCTAGGCTCGTCAAGATCAAACCTTAGCTTCCGCATAAGAAAATCTGGCTTGCTTACGTTGTATACACTTGCGGAATCTAACACACCCGATCATCACGTGGTGCTTCGAGACAACAAGCTTTAGCAACGGTGCATACTAAGGGTGAACACTTAAGAACTTGAAATTCATGTGCATGAGGGATCATCTTATAATGCTACCATCGTCTACTAAGCAATACAAGATGCATAAAGGATTAACATCACATGCAATTCATAATATGTGATATGATATGGCCTTTCTTCTTTGTGCTTCTGATCTCCATCTTCAAGCACGAACATGATCTCCATCATCACCGGCATTGCATCAAGGTCAATGACGCTTCTCCATGGTTGTCGTCCACCGGCTTCAACTATTACAACTACTTTGAATAGACACGCGGGTCTTAACAGAAATTAAAGACAACCATATGGCTCCTGCCGGTTGCCAACTTACAATAAGGAACATTGCATACATCAAATATAATCACAATCATGGCCATATCACATCACTGCACACCCCTGCAAAACAAAGTTAGACGCTTCTACTTTCTTTGCATATTTTACGTGGTTTGGGGCTTTCAATAAGTGTCGTTCTAACTTACGAACAAGAACCACAACATTGATACTAGTATTGTCAATCACCCATTGTAAATTGGATCTTAACTATGCTAGGAGAAACAGGCACCCGCAAAGCCACTTATGCAATACAAGTTGCATGTCAAGCGTGGAGCAAGTCTCATGAACGATGTCATGTAAGGTTAGCCCGGGCCGCTTCATCCCAACATACCGCAAGATGCAAAGTACACAAGAAGTAATCGACAATAAAAGCATCAACGCCCACAATGACCATTGTGTTCTACTCGTGCAACAGATCTACATATAGACACGGCTCTGATACCACTGTAGGGGTTCGTAGCATGGAAAACAAAAATTTTCTATCGCATACAAACAAACAAGCCAAGATCTATCTACTAGATTGTAGCAACGAGTCGATGGAATAACTTACCCTCGAAGATTCCAAAGCGGTTAACGAGAGCAGATTCTCGTGGGTGATGTAGTCGTACACTTCCGATCTCAAGATCGCGTAGACGATCCTTCCGGCGCCACGTTCCGGCAGCGCTCCCGCAGTCGGTCACACGTTCGGTACTCGACGAAGACCTTCCTCTCCCTTGTTCCAGCAGGCAGCGGAGGTTGTAGCACTCTCCTCGCGATTCCGGCAGCACAACGGCGTGGTACCGGAAGTAGAGGGGAGATCTCGCAGGGCTTCGCCTTAAGCCGGAGCGAGTATGGTGGATTATGAGAGAGGGCTATTAGTGGTCTAGTAATTAGACACACCAATTAGAAGGCTCTAAACCAATTAGAAGGCTCTAAACCGCTGGCTAAAGCAATTAGAAGCTCTAAACCAAAACGGCTCTAAACCGGAGGTAGAAGATAGGAACTTGTGTGTTCTAGGAGGAGCCCTGCCCCTCCTTTTATGGGTGGGGAGGCGCGGCCAGGGGAGGGGAGTCCCTCCCCAAGTCGTCCTTGGGCTGGGCGCCGGCTTGGAGGAGTGGGACTCCTCCTCCAAGTTGGTTCCAACTCCTCTTGCTTGTTTCCCACAGTTTCCTGTTTTAGCCGTTTGACTTTCAAACTGGCAATTTGACTTTCATGTTTTTGGAACAGCAAGAACACTTAGTACATGATGCAATCATTCAATGACACACTCATGTACCCTCCCCCCCGGAGTGCCGGACAATCCGGAACCTTCTAGAACATTCCCGATGAAAACACCGGAATCATTCCCGAACTCCGAAACGGGACTTTCCTTATATGAATCTTATTCTCCGGACCATTCCGGATCACCTCGTGATATCCCGGATCCCATACGAGACTCCGAACAACATTCGGTCTCTTTCTCATAATACCATAACTACTTAAACAACGTCGAATCCTTAAGTGTGTCTCCCTACGGTTCGTGAATTATGCGGACATGATCGAGACACTTCTCCGAACAATAACCAATAGAGGAATCTGGAAATTCATATGGCTCCCACATATTTCTACGATTACTTTGCGATCGAATGAACCACTTACATACGATACCAATTTCCCTTTGTCTCACGATAGTTTACTTATCCGCGGTTATGATCGTCGGTATCTCTGCATACCTAGTTCAACCTCGTTACTGATAAGTACTCTTTTCTCGTTCCCGTGATATGTGATCCCTTGTGAGCCAGTCACATGCTTGCAAGCTAATTGGATGACATTCCACCGAGAGGGCCCAGAGTATATCTATCCGTCATATGGATGGACAAATCCCACTCTTGATCCATGTGTTTCAACCAATACTTTCCGAACACTCAATTCCACCTTTATAACCACCCAGTTACGGTGTGGTGTTTGATGTCATCAAAGCATCCATCCGGTAAAGGTGATATGCATGATCTCATGGTCGAAGGAATTAGGTTACTATGTATCAGAAAGCATATAGCAATTGAACTATTGAAATGACTTGATCTTTATGCTACGCTTATCTATAGGAGTATGTCCATCACATCATTCTCCTAATGATATGATCCTGTTGTTAATAACATCTCTATGTTCATGATCAGGAAACCATGATCATATATTAACCAACAAGCTAGTTTAACAAGAGGCTTTACTAGGGACTCTTATTTTAGTTTACAAATCACACAAGTATTAATGTTTCCGGTTAATACAATTATAGCATGGTATGTAAACATTTATCATAAGTGTGAAGATATGATAATAACCACTTTATTATTGCCTCTTGGGCATATCTCCAACAATGGGAAGATCCCACTTCTTCAAAAACCACTCAAAGAAGCTCAACTTTCAAAACCCAAGCATCTGCAGACTCACCAGCACCAACCTAGCACACCCACCAAAAATCTTTTCAAAATTCAAAACTTGAGTTCTTGCGGCCATTTCATCAAACACTTGGCAGACACAAATCAAACAAAATCCAAACACTATTGTGAGCAGTGATTGAAGCCTAACTTGTTCCCTCTCTGGTTACAACTAGGTTTTTGTAGATCATCTAGCTCAATTGCACACCCTTAGCATCACTGTAAGCTTGGCACTGCCATCAATGGTGAGCAGGCCGAATGCACCCTTGTCACCCCCATGTTGACAGCAAGCTAGGAGGAGAAACAAGCCTAGCCAGCATGTCTGGGAGCAAGCCAACACCCCACTGCCACTCCCTGTCCAGCGCTCGAACGTTGCCAGCCACTGGACCACACGCACAAAACATGCCAACCTCGCCAGCAACCATGCCGAGAGCACGCCCCGTGCGCCACGCTCGACCGACACCCACTGCCCTTGCCGCGTGCATACGTGATCACCACCGTCCCAGCAACCCCGCAGACACGCTCGTTCGCCGCCACGCGGACCACGCGTGTTATGCGCCATTAAATTCTCCGTCGGGCACGCGCAGAGCACCGTCGCGTTCCGACCAAGCCGCACCGCCCCACGTCTCACCACCGTGTCGTTGAGCATTTCCAGGGAGCACCGCATCGCCCCCTACCGTCGCCCATGCCGATAGCCGTCTGTACCATCGACCACGACGAGCTCACCGTGCGCCCTGTCGGTCCCCTCTCGCCACTATAAATAGAGGCCACCCCCAGCCGAATTGAGCACACCATCTCACTCCCCTCTCCTCACTGATCATTCCACCCTGTTCCCGGAGCAAGGCGAGCAGCGCAGTGCCGGAATTTCACCGGAGCCCTCCACTGCTGGAGAAGAAGGGAGCCAGCGATTGGAGCCGCCCCAGGAGAAGCTGCCGGTACCAGGAGGTTCGCCATCGTCGACTTCGTCATTCGCCCGCCTCGCCGACCCTCGACTGAACCCCGGTGAGCCCCCAACGACCCCAACTAGCCGCGCTAGGTTTCTGTCTCGCCGGCGTTGCCCAACGTCGATGATGACCCTCAGCCGTTGGATTAGAACCAGATCGAACGCACCACATCGCCCCATACCGCTTCGCACCCCCTATCTCACTGACGCGTGGGGACAACCACTTACGCAGCCTGCGGAACCGCTCTGCTTAGCAGGCCGGCCCGTTAACCTTTCCCGCGTAGCCCAGTTATTTGAATTAAACCTTTTTCATTTTATTTCAAACACACTTCTGTACCCAGTTTCAAAAATCAACCCAGATCGATTCAGTGCACCAAATTGAATGAAACTAATTTTCTTAGAAAGGTCTCGAAATGCTGAATCCAAGCCCGTTGGATGCAAGTCATTTGGATCTGTAGATCACCCTTGGTAAAAATAACAAGGCAGAAGCTTTTCTGCATTCAAACATTTTTCAAATTAAAACCATAATAGGTTTTGAGTTGATTCCAACTCTCAAAAATCACATTTAACCATACCTTTCAGAATATATAAAAATATATAGGTTTAGTTACAGAAATATTGACCAAGTAATAAAAGAATGCCACATAGACATTTCTAGCCACTTTGATTAATTAAAATAAAAGGGTAAAACCTTATTAAATTGTGACACCACTTTAAATCACATTCCCATGGACTAAAATATGTGGTGATGACATGTGTCAACATGATCCCATGTTTGGTTTGGAGAATATTAAATCTTAAGTAGTTTTTCAATGAGTAGAAATTACTTTTCTAAAAATAAAAGGAATTAAACCAAGCTTTAATCTTGTAATGTTAGTGATGATGCTAGATCATCTATAGGACCCTTTGTGTGATGATTGCAAGTAGTTAAGTATTGTTTGGTGATTGTGTACATCGTATTTATTTATAGACGCTAGTACCGACCAAGGATACGAGGAGGAAGGAGGATACTACGAAGAAGAAGCCGAGGAGAACTTCAACCACTGCTTTGCACAAGGCAAGCCAATACTTGCAAGCTATTAACTTAGCAAGCCTAATACTACTAGTGAATGTGCAAGCTAACACTTGCAAGATAATCTACTATTAGCAAGCTTTACTAACCAAGTGGACCAATGCAAGCTGATACTATACCTATGCAATGCCCTAAGCATGCTTGGTTAGATACATTTGATGATACCCAATCCTAGTTTTATTTGCAAGCTTTCTATTTTATTTCCTTATCAAAGCTACTTCCTTAGAGAGTACTCAAGTGACTTGTAGATTCTAGAAAGATATATTTGAAGGTTGAATAAAGAGCATAAAATTTGACCTAAGCTAGAAAATCTGGATGTCATACTAAGGCATGAGATTGAACTTACTTGAAACCCCACTAGTTTACTACCCCTCATTAGTACTCAACCCCACTTGTAGATGCTAGTGCTAAGCATAAAAATTGATCAACTTTAGATGGGAATACTTGGTTAAAATGGTTATGAAAACCTTAGAATGATGGATCATTCTACTAAGATGTTTTGACATGTGTTTCCGAACACCAGATGATTATGGTGATGAAAATGTTGAGGCATGAGCCTTAACCCTTTATAAAACTGATGGTTGTCTGGATGCGATACCATTCCAATTTTATCGTACAACCACAATACCCGAAGATTGGGTAGGGCTTGACTGGAAACTTATATACCTTAGTATTAGTTCCCTCACGGCCAAGGTATAAGCTGAGGCTACCTTGTGAAGATTGTCCACCTGTGCAGTACCCAAGATGACATTTGGTCATGGTTGGGAGGCCAAACTCACAGGAGAGGTGCTTATACTAGGGCGTGTAATTGAAAGGATTTGTTCCTGACGGATGTATCGAATGTTGTGGTGAAAGTGTACAATCTCTGAAGAGTGTCAAACTATTTGAATAGCCGCGTCCGCGGTTATGGACAGTTGGAGTGGCCATACTGTTCCCCCGTCAGCTATTTTCAAAATGACTTGTGAAAGGAATTGAGACTTTGACTTGACCACAACAGGGTTGTGCTACGAAATACAAGTTCCCACTTAGGTGTTATAAACTTCAACTAGCTCTCTTGCTTCTGAACTTAGTAGGGATAAATCTGGCCTTTGCAAAACAACCCTAGAGCCTAGTGTCCTATTATCCAAAAACCCTTTTTTACTTGTTATTATTAGTTTGCGAGTACTTAAAGACTACTCATGGCTTTGTCCCTGGCTATTCCCGTGGCCAGACTATGAAGAGGAGTACCTGGAGGATGGACCCCAGGAAGGTTACGACAACTAGGATCATCTCCCATCGTCAGCATTGACTGTGAACCCGAAGATGGAGCTTCGCCTACGCTACCGTTATTATTACGTATTCCCCTGCTTGAAGTTGTATTAAGAACTGGATCATGAGATCCTTATTTGTGTAAGACCTTATGTATGGTTTGTAATGGATGATGTATTGTGGTATCCAATTCTGTTATGTCTCGCAAAAATGGTAATCCTGGGATTGCGATGTATGGCATAACAGACATCTGGGACTAAAAATCCGGGTGTTGACATACACCGTGTGTCAGAACTCCCGGTTTGTCCTCTTTATGATTTTATGATGGTAGTGGGTGACATATAAGGGCTAATTGAGCTGGTTTCATGTTTCTTTTTTTATTTTTTTATGAATTTCATTTTGTCGGGGTTCAGGAGGTGGGCAGAATCGGCAAACCCGCCGGCGTGTGCCAGCACGTAAGGGACAGTGCAATTCTCAACCTATGCACATACCTAGCCTAGGTACCCCATGGGGCACCCCAAGACATTTCCCTCGAAAATTGAGGGTGTTTTCTAGGGTACCTACTGTTAGAAACCTCCATTACCGGGTCATAACTCATGAAAAAAATAGTACTACCTCCGTCCCAAGGCTTAAGGCCTATATTTTTTTTGAAAAGTCAAACTATGTCAAGTTTGACAAAGTTTTTATCAAAAATTGTTAATATGCAAAACACATAATAAATATCATTAGATAGATAGTGAAATATATTTTCATATGATGTCTACAAAATATCATATTTATTGATAGTTTTTTCTAAAAGTTTGGTCAAAGTTTAGTTGGTTTGACTTTTCAAAAAAAATATAGGCCTTAAGCCTTGGGATGGAGGGAGTATATGCTTGCACCACAAGTTAAATACCAATCTCCCAGGAATGGCCATCCACCATGATGTAGCATGCGTGTAAATTTCCTCGGGGCCTAGGAAGCTCAATTTTTGCACCTCCTTTGCAAAATTGACGGTTTTTCGAAGCTGATAAATGGAAACTCTGGACTTCTTCATGGAATCCTAAAATCTCTAGTTGGAGAAGTTGATTAGAATTACAATACGGAGCTAGGTGCCGGGTTTGGGCTCAATCCACGATGGATCCATGTTCTGGGATGTGAGGGAAAGGTCTAGGGTTGAAAGCCATGTTAACTCCTACTCGATAGCCATCTCGAGGGTGCACCGTGTGCCAAAAGTCCCAGTTTGTCCTGTTTTATGATTTTATGATGGTAGTGGGTGACATACAAGGGCTACTCGAGCTGTTTTCTTGTTTTTTTATGAATTTTATTTTGCTGGGGTTCAGGAGGTGGGCAGAATCGGCAAACCCACCGACGTGCGTACGCATGCGAGGGCCAGTTTAATCCTGAACCTAGGCACATACCCAGCCTAGGTACCCCATGGGGCACCCCAAAACATTTTTTTCCTGAAAATTGAGGGTGTTTTATAGGGTGCCCATAGTTAGAAACCGCCATTACCGGGACGTAACTCAGGAAAAGACAGTATATGCTTATACCACGAGATAAATACCAACCCCTGGAATGTCCATTGATGACTGCAAGTGCACAGATCGTTTGTAGCTAGTTTCGAAATAAAGATATCGATCCCAGAGGGAGCAGGAGTCTGAAGTCTAATAACTCTTGAATTAAATACTAAAATAGAAATGTTAAATAAAGATCTAAGTAACAAGATAAAATGCGATTGTTGTGTAAAAAGGTGTTTTGGGGTTTTTGGTATCAGAGAAAAATAATTGAAGTAAAACAAAGCTGAATATAGAAAAGTAAGTATCGAGTATGTAAAAGAGATTTGAAACTGCAATGGAGAAAAGCGTTCTTAGGGAGTAGCGGATACACCTCTATCATTTATAAAGTGCTAAGGTAAAGATTATTATAATGAACATTCTCAACTATGTATGTGTGGGAGGAACTCCGTATTTGGACAAATAGGTAGCAACCACTGCTCACATCATCCTCATAACCACAACAGACAGCAATCAACATCAATTAAATTACTGCGCTATTAAGGGACCTGATCCCGTAGGACGTATTCCATGGCATGGATAGTGTTTTGTGAGTTTCCTCGATTTCCATGTTGATACGTAAGGAGTGCCAACAACTTTATAGTCACTGTAAGTTCTAACACACCTCCGTCTACCAACAAGTAGTTCCCTCCATCAAGTACCCACAAGAGGAAAATATTGAGAGGTCGACTTCTCCCAACATCAAGATGAAGACAATCTAACACATGGTCACAACGATGAATATAATAATAAACTTTATCTTATTTCAATCTCATGCTAGGGTTTCTCCATCTCCCCAAGAACTAATGATCTACTTAGACATGGAGGCAATCAACATCATGGCAAAGACAATGGAATCTATCATAGATGAATAGTACTTGTATAAATCCACAATGAATACGGAAATTACAACAAGATCTAGATAATATGTAGATGGGATGGATAGAGATGGTGGTGATGCAGCGGTTGATGATGAAGATCGATGCCTTAGCCTCCCGGATCTGCATAGGGCTAATGGATGCCCGGTGGATGAGTTCCCCCTCCAGATGCCTTCTGGAGGTGAGGTTTCGGCGATTTCTGGGTGTTCTGTATGTCATATCTCCGATCTAGTTGCACGGGGTGAAAATGTTTGAGGAGGCGGTGTCGGCGCCAATTATACGGCGGGAAATATACGGCCGGAAAAAGTATTCCCGCCGTATAGTTAGTCGTTAAACCTACTGTATCCTCCAATTTCTTCGGTTTTTCTTCTAGTGTTATTAATATTTCCCAAGTAAGCAATTTACGTTGTTTTTTGGCTCCTTTTCACTCCAATATAACTGGTCCAAGAATTGTGTCCATCGTAGCCATCATCTGACCTGATACTGGTAAAAATAAACATAAAAGGTGCACACGAACGCCGTAAAATACCAAGATCCTACCACTACAATGCAAAATAATAATATAAAACATGCTGCAAATATGCACTCATCAGCCATCCACCATGATGTAGCATCATGTAAATTACCTCGGAGCCTAGGGCGCGCGCTCAACTCTTGCACCTCCTTTGCATAATCGCCGGTTTTTTGAAGCCGGTAAATGGAAACTCTAGATTTACTCATGGAACCCTAAAATATCTAGTTGGAGAAGTTGTTTAGAATGCCGAGAGGGAGCTAGGTGTCGGGTTTGGGCTCAATCCATGCAGCAGATCCATGTTCTGGCAGTGAGGAGGAGGTCTAGGGTTGAAAGCCATGTTAACTCCTACTCGATAGCCATCCCGGGTGTCCACTGTGTCCAAAAGTCCCGATTTGTCCTGTTTATGATTTTATGATGGTAGTGGGTGACATACAGGGCTACTCGAGGTGGTTTTGTGTTTTTTTTATTTTTTATGAATTTCCTTTTGTCGGGGTTCGGGCGGTGGGCAGAATCGACAAACCTACTAGCGTGCACAGGCACGCGAGGGCCTGTGCAATCTAGAACCTAGGCACGTACCTAGCCTAGGTACCCCATGGGGTACCCCAAAACATTTTCCCGAAAATTGAGGGTGTTTTCTAGGATACCTATAGTTAGAAACCACCATTACCATATTGTAACTCAGGAAAAACCAGTATATGCTTGCACCACGAGATAAATACCAACCTCCCGGAATGGCCATCCACCATTATGTAGCATGCGTGTAAATTGCCTCGGGGCCTAGGCGTGCTCAATTCTTGCACCTCCTTTGCAAAATCTCCAGTTTTTTAGATCTGGTAAATGGAAACTCTTTATTCCTTCATGGGATCCTGAAATCTCTAGTTGGAGAAGTTGCTTAGAATGACGAGAGGGAGCTAGGTGCCTGGTTTGGGCTCAAGACACATAGTGGATCCATGTTCTGGGCAGTTAGGGGAGGTCTAGTATATGAAGCCATGTTAACTCCTACTCGATAGCCATCCTGGGGATGCACCGTGTGCTAAAAGTCTCGGTTTGTCCTGCTTATGATTTTATAATGGTAGTGGGTGACATACAAGGGCTACTCGAGATGGTTTCGTATTTTTTTAGATTTTTTATGAATTTACTTTTGCCGGGGTACGGGAGGTGGGCAGAATCGGTAAACCAACAGGCATGCTTAGGCACACGAGGTCTAGTGCAATACTAAAACTAGGCACCTACCTAGCCTAGGTACCCCATGGGGCATCCCAAAACATTTTTTCCAAAAATTTAGGGTGTTTTCTCGGGTACCTACACTTAGAAACCGCCATTACAGGGTCATAAGTCAGGATAAAAAAGTATGTGCTTGCACCACAAGATAAATACCAACCTCCCGAGAATGGCCATCCACCATGATGTAGCATGCGTGTAAATTGCATTAGGGACTAGGGCACGCTCAATTATTGCATCTCCTTTGCAAAATCGCCGGTTTTTTAGAGCCGGTAAATGGAAACTATGGATTTCTTCATGGAACCCTGAAATCTCTAGTTGGTTAAGTTGCTTAGAATGCCATGAGGGATCTGGGTGCTGGGTTTGGGCTCAATCCACGCAGTGGATCCATGTTCTGGGAAGTGAGGGAGAGGTCTAGGGTTGAAAGCCATGTTAACTCATACTCAATAGCCATCTCGGGGGTGCACCATGTACCAAAAGTCCCGGTTTGTTCTGTTTATGATTTTATGATGGTAGTGGGTGACATAAAATGGCTACTCGAGCTGGTTTCGTGTTTTTTGATTTTTTATGAATTTCCTTTTGCCGGGGTTCGGGAGGTGGGCAGAATCGTCAAACCCGCTGGCATGCGCAGGAACGTGAGGGCAAGTGCAATCCTGAACATAGGCAGGTACCCAGCCTAGGTACCCCATGGGGCACCCCAAAACATTTTTTCCCGAAAATTGAGGGTGTTTTCTAGGGTACCTAGTGTTAGAAACCGCCATTTCCGGATCGTAACTCAACAAAAAATAGTATATGCTTGCACCACGAGATAAATACCAACCTCTTGGGAATAGCCATCCACCATGATGTAGCATGCGTGTAAATTTCCTCGGGGCCTAGGGTGTGCACAATTCTTGCACTTCCTTTGCAAAATCATGGGTTTATTGGAGCCGGTAAATGGGAACTCTATATTTCTTCATGGAATCCAGAAATCTCTAGTGGGATAAGTTGCTTAGAATGCGGAGAGGGAGCTAGGTGCCGGGTTTGGTCTCAATCCACGCAGTGGATCCATATTCTGGGCAGTGAAGGGGAGGTCTAGGGTTGAAAGCCATGTTAACTCGTACTCGATAGCCATCTCGGGGGGTGCACGTGTGCCAAAAGTCCCGGTTTGTCCTTTTTATGATTTTATGATGGTAGTGGGTTACATACAAGGGCTACTCGAGCTGGTTTCATGTTTTTTATCTTTATTAATTCCCTTTTGATGGGGTTCTTGAGGTGGGTAGAATCGGCAAACCCGCCGGCGTGCGCAGGTATGCGAGGGCCAGTGCAATCCTAAACCTAGGCACGTACCCAGCCTAGGTACCCCATAGGGCACCCCAAAACATTTTTTCCCAAAAATTGAGGGTATTTGCTAGGGTACCTACAATTAGAAACCGCCATTACCGGGTCGTAAGTCGGAAAAAAAACAGTATATGCTTGCACCATGAGATAAATAACAGCCTCCCGGGAATGGCCATCTACCATGATGTAGCATGCGTGTAAATTTCCTCAGGGCCTAGGGCGCGCTCAATTCTTGCACCTCCTTTGAAAAGTTGCCGACTTTTCATAGCTGGTAAATGGAAACTCTGGATTTCTTCATAGAACAGTGAAATCTCTAGTTGGATAAGTTTCTTAGAATGTTGAGGGAGCTAGGTGACAAGGGTTCGGCTCAATCCACGTAGTGGATCCATGTTCTGGGCAGTGAGGGGGAGGTCTAGGGTGTGTGTGTGTTGTGTCTAGGGTTGATATGAAAATGGTAGTACTCGGTTTTCCCCCACACACAATAACTCTTCCTCACTTTGGTTGCTACGCCCTGATTGGTCGAGACGGTTGTCATCTGGATCGTTCCCACCCATCGTTGATCCTCTATGATCGAACGGGCAAGATAGCCTCTCTCTCTCTCTCTCTCTCTGCCGGACTTCTCTATCTACGCGAAATAATGAGTTTGCCACCGATACTTTACTTCAATAATCAAATAGAGGGAAAGTGTACAAAGGCGTATAATTTTCGTATATGCGTGTCTATGGATTACCTTTTATTCTCTAAAAATTATAAACGATTTGGATTTTTATACATGAGGGTAGATAAAATATGAAAAATGAGTGTGTTTTCAAGTGCAGCGAGGGGGAGCGGCGGCACGCTCGTCTAACATGTTGTAACGCGTCCACCATGGCACATGTACGGTGCACCGTAATGTCATGTCAGCGGGGGTCGAACGATACATTTGCTGCACGCGCCGTTCCCTTCACACTAGAAAATGACAATGCACGGATCTGGCTAGCCATGCTTTAACCGTTGGGTTTTTAGGCGTCCCTCCTTTCGAACCTTATACGAGAAGGAAACAATCAAGCCGTAAATTAAAGAATTCGTCGAGTGATCATGTCACGCTTATTCGCGTCTATAAATCCTACTACTGCTCCAACTGCACACGACAATAGGCCTCACAACACCGCGCCTGCAATCTCACTTCCAGCTGGGGTCCATCGCACGAACCGTCCACGCATTAGCCATAGGCCGAAAAACTAGCTAACGGGGCACCAATTGGGCCACTAGATGGAGGGCCCCTAGAGGAGACTTAACAATGCCCCGTCTTTAAAACCTACTCCTCTGCACCGTACCCCTCGCACGCATTGACCCATTCTCCTCGATCTATAAAAACCCACAAACCTCACCATACAGCTCGAGGCCAAACAACCACCTTCTCCCTTCCGACGCCATGAAGCGTGTGTTTTGAGGTGAGTCTTCGGGCGTTGCCGTCGGGCTGCCTACGCCTACTACGAGCGATGTCGTTCCTCCCCCCTAAGATCTAGAGGAGAAGCATGCAGCCCAGGGCAAGGAGGACGTCCAGTTCAACCCTTAAGAGGAATATGTGATCGCGGGTGCAGACGACTTCGGAGCCCCCGATGAGGGCGAGGAGTTCGACGAGCATGCTCCGCTCATGTACCCAGAGGTACATTTATTTCTCCATCTTTTTAGTTTATTGTTCATATTTTCTTGTCCAGCTGTAGATGTACTAGTACTGAATCTGTTCAAGTACTCCTTATTCTACCGATCATGATTAGATGCACCGTACAACCCGTTGCATGCAGAGATTTAGTCTGTTCTGAATTAATCCACATTCTCGATTTAGGAGCGAGCTGTGAAGACAACCATAATAAATCTGTAAAAATATGTTGTGGTTTTCAAAGTAACTTGAAATGTTTGTTCAAATATCTATGCATGACTGGTAAATGAACTACTAGTTTGTGCGTTTTTTTGAACAAGTAGACTAAGTAAAATTATTTTTCTCATTTCTTTTACATTTTGCACATTATAGGTTGATTCAAGTGACTTGGACTCTGACAAGGAGCACAGGGACCATAAGAGCCACCAAGTCTTGAAGAGTATCAAGAGCGGGAAGGTCCCTTTCTGCACTCTACTTAGGGAGCTCATGTGCCCCTTCTGTAGCAAACAAGTCAACCTGAGGATTGATAGCCTGATTCAACATGTGGTTGGCTTCGGTAAAAGCTCTGCGAGTAGACACAAGCCAGCGACCAAAGCTAAGCATGCTGCGTATGGAAAATTTCTAAGGGAGTACGTTAGGACCGGCCTTGTATCCCCATTCTTTCGGATCGGGATCAGCTGCTCCAAGCCGGCCAAGAAGTGACCTTGTTGCCTCCTCCGGCACCTAATAATTTTAATTTTAAGTTGTTCTGCTGTTTCTTGAACATGAAACTATGTGGTGTGTTGAACCGGATGCAATGTCTTCATTTATGTGTGTGTTTAAACCTTGTTTAATCATGCTTGCGTAACGATCACAAATAAATTCCGTGGGGCATAATGATAATGACAAATTAATTTACCTCTATGTTTTGTCAAGTCATAGTTACATCGTGTCAGCACTGTGCACCCGCTGCATAGCGGCAACGGGATGGGTGGACTCCGTGGAGTGTTCTCACGGTATCTGTGTCGCCCCCCTCTCTATCCCCACGCCATCTCCAAGTCACACGCACACCCTTCCTGCCTGGCAAGACCACCCAATCGTAGCCCTAGAATTTGGAAACCGACGATGCTCGACCGGTCAAACTTTCTTCGGGGTAGGTAAAGACCTTAGTGATGGTAAATATGATTTACCATCCCTGGCCCTCCTCCCCTCCCCTTTTAACGAAGGTCCTCCTGGCCCCGCAACACTACACTATGCAAAAATCCCCAACGCTACCCACCGCTGTCGTAGCCACCACAAGAACGATCGTGGCCATCGCCGCCATGCCAAACCATCGGAATAAATCTCTCCATGCCACACCCTGATCCCATCCAACTCCACCGACGCTACGCCACTGATGCTAGGCTACCGCCGCCATAGTAGCTATTGCCATGGAGGCAGAGTATGGCGTGTTCGGCGACAGGAGCGACTTCACCGACAGGCACACCGTCTGTTGTGGATATACCAAATGGGTATACCTATGGCATAGTCTCATACCGGCAAGCCCGGGTGGCCCACAGTTGGTGGTTAGGCCTATGGCATAACCGGGCAGCCCAGTTGCTGATAGAAAAGACGAAGGTCCAGCAGGGATAAAGGAAGGCAACGTGCCACCACCTATGATGGAAGCCGGAGCCTTGGAGGACACGAAGACTAGTTAGTGTTAGTCTAGGACTCTGTAACCGTATTCGGCTGGGACTCTCCATGTAACCCTAGGTCATGGCGTCCTTATAAGCCGGCCTACGGGAGCCTTTAGGGCACAACACAAGAACAACAAGTGCATAGCACTACCCGCACACAGCGAACCCCCAAATCCTGTAACTCGGCGTATTGCCATTATAGTGATTTATAGCAGGAGTAGGATCTCGCCACCGTCGTGAGATCTGAACCTGGGTAAACTGTGTCATGCTGACCCGGACGCTCTCCGTCTTCCCCCCACGTCTCTGAACTCTCCGTTGGGATACCCCTATGGCGTACGTGTCGACAAAACCACGACACCGTCAATGCCCATGGCTCCACCCAGCTGATGGTCGTCCACACCAATGCGTCAGCAGAGGTGGCCAATGTCATCGCAATGTATGAGAAGTGGCTCCAGAGCCGACAGACAGGTACAAGATCGTCGGCCTTGACCTGGAGTATACCAGCGATAGGAAGAGGAAGCGCTCCTGCAACTGTCCATGCGCAACCACTGCCTCATGTACCACATATGCAGGGCCAAATGGGTAAGACCGTAGCTTCACCAGTTCCTACGGAGAAGGGAGATCTACTTTGCCAGCGTCGGCATCACGAACGACACTCCGAAGCTAGAGTGGGATCCACAGGTTCATTTCGCCAATCATGTCGATCTCTAGACTGTGTGGAGGTACCCAGACGACGATACAGGGAAGGCATGGCTAGACTAGATGCCGACATCATCAACCGCGATTACACTCGGATGAAGTCCGACTTCCCGAAGCACATGCACAATCAATGGGAGTGGAGTTACATGGATCACGTTGCCTTCCAGTACGCAGCCATGGATGTGTATGTCTGCTACGAGATGCTCAACGGATTCTAGGGGATGAACGAGTGTGTTGTTGATTTGTACTACTAGCTTTTCTCGTCTATATTTTGTAAGCATTCTGTGTGAGAATGGATCCGGTTTGTTACTTGCGCTACCGTATTAACCAGTATGAATTACATTCCCCCTTTTTGTATGCTCAATGGTCATACTTATAAATTCTGTCTATGCCCTTTGCATGCGGTAGCATCTAGAACTGCCATGCAGTGCCTGGGTTTATTATTGAATATAGGTACCTGAGATTGTGGTGGGATCCACAAGATCAGATGTCGTTTTCCATAAATAGGCACAATCTAAGGACACATTCATAATATAAGATGCTAGAAAACTTGGCACATCGTGCGTGGCTGTAGTGACACAAACATAATTGTTATAACGAAGGACATAGTCATAAACAAACCCATATTATAGTTCAAAAAGGTAATACACAAAAGTTTGGAAGTGCTCACACATAGATATCGTACATTGTACTTGTGAAAGAACATGTTTTCGTAAACATAACAAGCCCCATACAAACGCAACAATTGTGCACTAATACCGGGCATCCCAGCCTGTTGGAATGATTGGCGAAGAAGGCGACCGATCCTAGGATGTCTTCGGGCGCTTGCCCTAGCTATTAGATTCATCTCCTTCTAGCATTTGAGGCAAACCACTTGCCTTGGTGGTGGTTTGAGGGTGTGATGCCTGGAATGAAACAATTGGATCTGGCAGTACAGCTCGTAGCTAACATACCTATCAATTGCAACATACTTCAGGTTAGGTTCAGAAAGTGGCTTATCCTCCCAGAAATCATGCCCTAAATGCATCCACCAACATTTTGGTAATTTTTCCATCATGTCAGCGTACCACGTGTCGATGAGTTCGGTGGCAAGATCGTCCATCCCAGTCCTATTGCCCTTCGTTCCTGGGATCTAGTAAATATCCTGGATGTCCACTCTGTACTCCTCTGGGATGATATCCGACAGTTGGGATGGTAAGTGGGCGAGTGCCACCCCTGGTGTCAACACTAGTAAATGTTATCTAGTGGTTCATGAGAAAGTCACCAAAGAGAGACCTAATACTTTCAGACCACCTGCATGAAAATTAATCTAGACAAATAATGTAGCAAGAACTTTTGCAAACAGACGGTTCGGGAACAAAATGATAGCAGCATGTACCTGTTCCCATCACCCCCCTCCTCACAAAAAGGCTGGTATACAAGGAAGTGCCTCCTCATGGAGAGTTGCGCCATGGAGATACTGTGCTGATCTCAGTTGTACTTGAGGTCGAGACCCACGAACCTGCTTTCTTCATATGGAAACCAATTCTTGTACTTGGAAATAGTGCACTTCACCTTCTTAGGGTTGGTGGTGTAGACGACACTGAGCTTCTTTCCTTCGTGGACTTCTATGTCAAAGTATGTAGTCGTTATCATGCCGTGGTTTTGGACATCCTGCTAGTCCATGACTATAGGTAAGAGGGAAAGGACACGGAGGAAGAGGGTGATGCTATGGCAGAGAAAATGGATGAGGCCATGGAGGAGGAAGACGATGAGGACATGGAGTAGGAAAGGAGACGAAGAAGAGTGAAACTACTTATTTCAAGATTGCAACCGCCCTTCCTAATATGTGGAATGGTGTACGACCGTTCGTAGTGGGGTGGAAGTGGAGGCAAACGGCGGCTCTACATGGTGATGGTAGCGCTGCCTGAAATTGGTTCTATGCCACTTGCATGAGTGGAACCAAGGTCTACCATGCACGATCTAAGTCAAACACAGTCATGTTTGCGCCTTGCGACCTTCACTCGCTGACAGGTGGGACCCTACATTTGGCAGTGGCATTCCGGTGGCTTTCTAGGAATTTATGACTGTGGTTTGACTCATGGAGTCCATAGAGTCATTTTCATGTGTTCTTTTCTAAACCACAATGATGCACATGACCATACACACTCAACTAGATGTGGTGATGCAACTTCTATTACACCGGTGCATCATTCCATGTGGAAGTTGCATTGGAGGGGCTTTGTGGGAATTTCTGACCATGGTTTGACACATTGCGTCCCTAGAGTCATTACATGAGTTATTTTCCAAACCATAATGATCCAAACGACCACATACACTCAAGTGGATGAGGTGATGCAACTTTTGTCACACTGGTGCATCACTCCATGTGGCAGATGCAGGGGCTTTCTTGGGATTCCTGACCATGGTTTGAGGAGTCCATAGAGTAATTGCATCTATTCTTTTCAAAACCACAATTATTAACATGACCACACATACTCCAATGGATGTGGTGATGCAACTTCTTTCACACCGGTGCATCATTCAAGGTGGCAGTTGTATTCCAGGCGCCTTTTGGGGATTTTTGGCCATGGTTTTACACATGGAATCCCTAGAGTCAGTTCATATGTTATTTACCAAACCACAATGATCGACATGACCACACACACTCAAGTGGATGTGGTGATGCAACTTTTGTCACATTGGTGCATCACTCCATCTGGTAGTGGCAATGCAGGGCCTTCTAGGGATTTATGACCATGGTTTGACACATGGAGCCCATAGAGTCATTTTCATGTGTTCTTTTCCAAACCACCTTTATCCACATGACCACACACACTCCAATAGATGTGGTGATGCAACTTCTATCACACTGGTGCATCACTCCATGTGGCAATCGCAATGCAAGGGCTTTCTAGGGATTCCTGACCATGGTTTGACACATGGAGTCCATAGAGTCATTGTATATATTTTTTCAAAACCACAATGATCTACATGACCACATATACTCCAATGGATGTGGTGATGCAACTTCTATCACACCGGTGCATCATTCCATGTGGCAGTTGCATTCCAGGGGCTTTCTAGTCATGGTTTGACACATGGAGTCCCTAGAGTCATTTCATGTGTTATTTACCAAACCACAATGATCGACATGATCAGACAGACTCAAGTGGATGTGGTGATGCAACTTATGTCACATTGGTGCATCATTATATCTGCCATCTGCATTCCAGTGGCTTTCTGGGGATTTATGACCATGGTTTGACACATGGAGTCCCTGGAGTCATTTGCATATGTTCTTTTCAAAACCACAATGATCCACATGACTACACACACTAAAATGGATGTGGTGATGCAACTTCTGTCACACTGGTGCATCACTCCATGTGGCAGTTGCATTCCAGGGGCTTCCTAGGGATTTCTGACCATGGTGTGACACATGGAGTCCATAGAGTCATTGCATGTGTTCTTTTACAAACCACCTTGATCCACATGGCCACACACTCCAATGGATGTGGTGATGTAACTTATATCACATTGGTGCATCATTCCATGTGGCAGTTGCATTCCATGTGGCAAAGACAGTCATATTTAAATTATTCAATTTTAGTTTACAGGTTCTGATCGACATTCGCATGTTTGCAAACTGAATCCGTGTAATCGGTGCCCCGTATCACCAATTTTACAGGCCACGTTTTATGGGCACTTCTAGTGATGCTCTTACACGGCGACACTAGTGCTGCCTGAAATTGGTTCTGCGCCATTTGCATGCAGTGGAATTGAGGTCCGTCATGCACGATCCATGTCAAACATAGTCACTTTTGCGCGTGCCGACCTTCACTCACTGACAGATGGGACCCTACATTTTTCCCCTTACGATTAATTTTTCACTTCCTCTAGACGGTTCCTGATTATGGCCCCCTTTCCTAATTCCATCCCCTACTCGAATAACTGCCCCCTCCCTGATTCCATCCCCTCCATATCACACAGCCTCCATTAATCTGCAGGATTCCAGACTCCATTTGCCACTATGGATAAACATTGGGGTAGCAGTAGGCTAAAGCGCAAGGCATCCGCGGCTGGCCATGGCGATCGCCACCGTGAGGATTGGGGATGGCCAAACCTCAGATTTGCGAACATGCACAGGATCGCCATAGGGTTGGACATCATCTCCGCCGATCAAGTCGCTCACTGCATCCCTGGCTACCGCATCTCGATACAGGAAATGGAAGAACTCCCGTTCGACATGCCAGGCCTTGTTTACCCCGATAGCAGCAAATGGCCAAACAACCACAATGGCCACATAAGTTCCTATTTCTTTCTTATTGATTTAGTCATATCATTCATTCATATGTGTTGAACTTTCATCGGAATCCTATGTTCCTTCCGTCCAACATGTTGTGTGCACGTGCTATTTGAACAGATTGAACCATTTTAGACTATTATGTACAACAGAATCTCTGCTAATACTTGATATTCTGGTATTTTTGTAGTGATATAGTATTAATTTAGGCGATAGCTGAGGTGTCAATTTGGATTTCAATGGAATGCCTGATAGGTGATATTCCTACTTGATATTTTGGGTATTTTCGTATTGACACGGGCATAATTTAGGTGAGATCTGAGGAGACAGTCATATATTTAACTTTAATCTAAGGGTATAGGTGTCAAATTGTATTTGCAATGGAATCCATGCTAGGTGATTCTACGAACTGACAACAAACTTGGCAGAATATTCATGCAAAACTAATGCTGCTGGATAAGTGGTCGCAATTAGTAGTGGTGAATATCAAGGAGAAAGACGAGATGGAAATGGGAGATGACCAGAACTGGGTGGGTGGCAACGGCGAATGGCTGGTCCTTTTAACCCAGGACGGGAGTACTTGGACTCTCAAAAATGTCTACAGATCATTGAGATTTACACTACCATCTTTAGAGGGTGTCGGCATTACTGCATTCAACAATGGCTTCCCGCAGAATTCGCTTATAGGTTCAAAATGGCAGAAGTTGAGCTCCTGAAGGTACAACTCCCACGGAAGCCTCGCCTAGTATGGCAGAATTGGCACTACAAACTCTTAGCGGTGTTCAACAAGGAAATCGCATTCATTAGATGCCCAGATGACAAGGAATGGACAGTCTTGCGCGGCGACCATCTGCGGCCGGAGAAGTATGTTGACGTCGAATTGACATCCAACTACTATTCTGACACACCGCAACGCATTTACGCGGTCACTGAACCTAGCGGCGACATGCGTGTTTGGGATCTATTCACCAAGGGTTGGTCATGGTGACATATAGCATGTAAATTCCCATTCAAAATTCTGCTTACTGACCGAAGGTAACACGTAGGTACACATGTAGCCCTACACGTTATTCTAGATCTAGTGATCAAAGATGCAATAGTAAATTATGATCTTGGATCATTGTGCTGGTTCCTTGCACCTCTCAGAGGCGACAGGAACCAGGACGCTGAACTCATGTGGTTTCATATCAGGGGAGCACTAAATAGCGTTGGTGATACAACAAAACATATGGGGACAAACCCTTCTTCATACCCATTGTTGCGGTGTCATGTTTTCTCAAGGTCCGCATGTACATCCAAGGACCTAGTAGAATAGGTCTGGAGCGGAGTCAAAAATCTGTATTTCCTGGGATCAACTACTCTTTCTTCGTCGTAGCCCCTGGAGCTATTTCACCTGTAATTGCTTAGGCATCCCAAGCTCCTGATGTTGTTGCTGCTCCTGGTGAAGCTAGCGAAATACTTGGTAATGCCGATGCTGGTGAAGCTGACAAAATACTTTCTAATGTTGCTGCTGGTGAAGCTGATGAAATACTTGCTGAGGCTACTGCCGAAGTCCAGGAAGAACATGTTGATGTTGTTGCTGAGGTGCCAGCACTTCGAGTGTTGATAGCAGACTGTGTGTTTGCTGCACACTCACGCGCCTATTAAGTTGACACTCCAGATCCGACCTAGAGCCGAATCCTCGTCAGGGGGGAGGGGGCCTACCATTGGATCATTAGTGGGGTCGTACAATTTGATAGAGAATGAGAGATAGCCAAACTCGGCATTTTTTCGTTCCAACAATACCCCCAGCTCCAGTGACCTAGTGCTCAACTGGAAGATCCGATGAACATTTATATTTATATTTATCTTTAGTTCCCCCTAATTCTATGAATTAGATGATCCATTGGTCAAGACTCAGATATGCTTATTTGTGTCAGCCTGCTTTGCTTATTTGTTTAAGAAAAAGTTAAGACTAAGTTATGACTAACTGCGTAATATTCAATGAAGCCTAGCTTTTTTTCCCTGCCCACAATAGCAGAATTCCAGCATAGAACAAACAAGGGTCATGTGTATACCAGACATTTTTCTCAGGATAACAACCACTTCAAGTTAATTGCAGTTTCAAGTTTACTATCCAGGAAAGTAATGTGCCATGGTCATATAAAATTAATAACTCTTGTTGATGCAATGCAAAGTACAGACTATGGTCTTCATCGTCATTACATTTAGGTTCTCTCTGTTTCTTCATCACGGAGCTACTAATTTCAAAGGAAACTCTAGTAAACAACATATTGGTACATGTTCTTCTACCATAATCACAAGAAGAAAACTGGATGGAGTTTCACCTTATTGGCAT
The DNA here is from genome assembly GCA_916181665.1 of Avena sativa. Taxonomy (NCBI): domain Eukaryota; kingdom Viridiplantae; phylum Streptophyta; class Magnoliopsida; order Poales; family Poaceae; genus Avena; species Avena sativa. Next base: position 257,915,371 of record OV702284.1, on the reverse strand, counting down.
TGTGCCGAACATAGTGGATGTGTCCTTGGGGTTCGAGGAGGAAGGCGACGTGGCTAGTGCGGGTGCGACCATGGCGACGGCGAGCTCGGATTCTGGAGGAGGACAACATGACTGAAATCTCGTCCCAGTGCCATGCCATGGGTGCGGTCATGCCATGGGTCGAGCTCCGGTTCAGGAGGAGGAGGGTGGGGGCGATCGGGTTCGGCTAGGTGCCGGATCTCGCCACTGAAGGAATTACCTCCCAGCTCCGCGCCATGGCGGCGACCACAGATCGCCCCTTTGGAGAAGAAGAAGGCCGCGTAAAAAACAATAGGGAATGGACGAGGGCGCCAACGCTGCAAGTCTACATGGTAGCCAGGATGTCAGCTACTTAACGGTCAAAACTAATAGGGGGCCCAATTTGACGGGCGTTAGCGAGATTTCTCGTTTTCAAACGTTTTGATGAATTTGTGTCAAAAAGACCCTCTAGGCAATTGGCAACCCCACCATGGGTAGCTCGATCCAATACCAATGAACTCGTACCCCGCTATGCCTTGTGTAGAGGTCCCAACCTTTAATAAGGTAGAGATCCCTGTGTTTACAATGCTAGTCCCTGGATCAATAGCTAGCATCCACAGTTAAGATGTAATATCAAGAAACAAAGGTCATAATACAACTTTTTAACAAGGAATAAAATAATTCATTACATCTTACATAGCTCGTTTGGTTATCTCATTACAATGCAGCAGAAATAACTATGTAGCATGGAGTCCTTCATCTTCAAAGTGCCACAGGAAGTCATGTTGGCTGTAGACTTGTAATCCTAATCATTAAACTTCACTAACATCGAACAAACTTGCAACATAATAAGTTACAGCCACAAGGGTCAATACATTTGAATTGTATTGGCAAGTGATACTATGGTAGTATAGTGGAGTCTATCATCTATATGCATTTGGCTAAGTGGAGCTTAGGCTTGCTTTTCTCAAAATAGATTTTCCTTATCATTTGGAAAACACTAAGTTTTTGTTTGACAAAATCACCCAAGGCATCTCCCAATAGAAATTGGTGATCCTTCAACCCTTGTTCAACCACAAGTTTTAACTTAGAAATTGGGATGAGGAGATTCTTGATAGCTTCCATGTCTTGATGCTCAAATTGTCCTTTGCCAGGGACATGGCTAAGTACTTAGATTTTACACTCTGCAGAGGTGGTGCACTTTCCCCACAAGACTTGATTTTCACCAAGACAAGACCTTTCAGAAGCCTTCCCTTAGACCAGAATGGACGCGTTCCAACCTATCATCCCCTACCACCAACTGTCCATTTGGATAAGTTATTGCAACCTATATGATCCAGGTAGATCCCATAATGCCAAGTGGCTGCACTTGAAGCTTCTCAACATTTGACATCTCAAATCTCTTTGTTCCTAGGTGGCATTCCACAAGTGTGATACACAAGGTAAACCATAGAAATGGGCCTTGTGTAACCACTCAACACAAATCCATCCACCATTCCATCCAGGTGATTCATTCACTTAGTTGTTTTGTTAAACAAACACAAGTCCTTGACTTAGAAATATTCCATAGCATGGATATAATCCACCCTTGGTTTCTACTAGCTAAGCTAAGCATGATAGTATTAGGAATCTTGACTTAGGAAAATTCTACTAAGGTTTCATCTACTAGGATTTCCCATGGCATAGTTTATACTTAGCAAAAATTCCATGTAAGTCCTACTTAGAAATAACACTAATGCATAGTGAAAATAATGGGACAAAAGTATGAAGCACCACTTGCCTTTTTGGTAGAGAATATAAGTTCACTCCTTGATCTTGCAATAGTCACACTCTTCAAATTCCACTAAAATTCAATCAAGCAAGCAAATATTCAATCTACCATTCAAGCAAATCATCTCATAGAATGATAGAAACAAAGCAATGCATGCAAACATGCCAAAGATTGTTTTATTTGGAAAAATGGTTACAAAAAGATTATAAACATTATAAAATACCTATTGGTCATTTATAAAGGTGGCAAAATCATTTGATATTAAGTTAGTGAAAATGGCCACTTTAAATCATTTTTGTTTTACTAGAAATGATTTAAATCCCAGGAATATTTCTAGTGTTTACCAAATATATTTTTAACACAAATGTTAGTGTTTTAAGGTCAAGTGTTTAATATTGAAACCATTTGCAAAAGGTTTTACCTATAAACCATTTTTATAACAAAATAATATTTTATGTTGTTGAAAATGCTTTTTAGCAAAGTACTAATTTATAGGGTTCATCAAACATATTTTTAAATCCTAAAACTTGTTGTTTAGGGTCAGAGAGTTTAAATAAAAAAAATTCCAAAGGTTTTACTCAAAAATCATTTTTAAAACATATTCAACAAATTTTATTTAGCTAGAAATGCTTTTATTCTCAAGATTTATTCTTTAGCTTCACAAAATATATTTTTAAATCCATAAGTTGGTTTCTATGGTCAGTAGGTTCAAATCAAAGCATTTACCAAAGATTTTACCTTAAAAATATTTCTAGAATAATTTTTATATTCAAAATATACCTACACATGTTTCTGCAAAAACATCCAATTTAACAGAAGCAATTTACTAAACAAAGTACATGGTTGGAAATTATTTGTTTTGTTGATTCCATTGATATAAAATTTGCAAAATTTGGACGTGTGGATCAAAAGTTATACAATTTACAAATTCACACATCTAATGGAAAAGTTTTTGGTTTTAAAACAAAACTCTGGCCATGCGTCATGTTCTGATTGGGCGATACCGTTTCGTTCGGATTATGCCATGTGGACCGCAGGATCTACTTAACATCGCCCGACACCGATCAATCTATACCCCTTCGTTTAATGAATCTATCGCAGCCACACGATCAGGATCTAACGGCCGTTGATCAAACGACCATAAACCAGCGGCGCGCGGCGACGGTGAGCGGCGGTGCGCTCGGTCTACGGCGCTGCGGCGGCTAATGGAAGCGAGGGAGAGAACGGGGAGCGTTACCAGACTTGCAGAGTGTTGCTGAAGCTCAACGTGGCAGCCGTTTGTCGAGGGGCGCACAGGGTGGACATTGATTTCTCGTTAGAGATCGAGACGGCGTCGGGTGCTCTCTGTTGGAGACGGTGACGAGGCTACAATGCACGCTAGAGATAAAGGAGGGTATGGTTAGATGCGCAAATTCCTGGCGAGTATGCGTGTGTGAAAGAGGAGGAGAGGGGCGGTCAGATGCTACCTGGGGAACTCGCTGGAGTCGAGGCAGTGGACGGCGACGTCGTGTCTTGGTCGTTGCCGACGTTGTGGGTCAAGCGCGGTCAAGACAAGGATACTGGGAGGTTCAGGGGGCGATGGGGAGCGTGCTCGTGGGATCTGGGAGGCAAGGGGCGACGGTGGCTGGCCGGAATTGGAGAAAAAATTCGCCGGAGCAGTGTTGGTCTTCAAGCAAAATCAGAGCGGCCTGGAGGCAGAGGGTGGGTGGCGTCTGGGGGAAAATGGAGAGGGCAGGGAGGCGATTAATAGTGCGTGATCACTAGGCGGAATCAACACGGCATTTACGCGAATTTATTCGAGGATCAAATGACAGAGAACGGCAGGGAGAAGGAGGAAGCATTCGCGAGCAGGTGTATACGAAGACTGACAAGTGGGGTCGCTTCGTCAGTGTTAGGGAGAGAGGAAGGGTGGGGTCCGCAGCTCAGTGACTGGGTGGGTGAGACTGAGGGTGTGAAACGTTTTCCTACGGGGTGGAGGGAGTGGGCTGGTTGCTGGGCCTGCTGGGCTTAGCTGGGTTGGGCTGTTTGTTTTATTTTTTTCCTTCTCTGTTTTATTTTTCTTTTTCTGTTTTGATTTTATTCAAACCATTTCAAACTCTTATTTGAATCAGATTTGTTTATCAAATCTTTTCAGTAGTTTCTATACTGTTTAAACATGGATTTTAAAGATAATTTTGGGATATTTCTTTTATTATTTTATGGTTTATATTTTATTTAAATAGGGCACTTTCCTTTATTAAATAAGATTTAATCAAATTCTCAAACTCTTATTTGAAATCAAAATTTCACCAAACCTTTTCAGTAGGTTTTATTTATTTATTAGGGTGTTTAAATAACTCACTTTGAATTATTTAAAGTATTTTAATATGATTTATTGATCCTTTAAATTGGGCAATGTCCTTATTCAAAACAATTTAAATATGATTTTTAATCCTATACAAATTTTTATTCAAATAATTCTTTGATCCCATTAAGTTAATTAAATTCTTTTATTCTACTTGGGCAAATTCCAATTACTATTTTTCCATGATTTAATTAATCATTTCTGTTAGGAATTTTATCTTTATTTCATTTGCTTATGGACTTAGCCAAGATTTAATTTGGCTTTTAATTACTCCTTATTTATTATTTCTTTCCTTATCTTATAAAATCCATATCTTTTTATTTATAGATCCAAATTTGGTGATTCCAATTTGTATAATTTTATTTAATATTTGTTTATCCTTTTAAATCTCTCTAGGATTATTTTCTCACCATTTGGTATGGATTTTAGATAGGAGCTTCATTATCTTTGGAAATTTAATTTCATTATCTTATTAAATTCATAAGGTTTTATCCATGGCTCCAAATTGAATGAAATCAATTTCTATGCTTTTACAATATTTTTATTTTTCATTCTTGATCATTTTAAAATGATTGTTGCTGAATTTTTATATGGATCAATTCCATAGTTTTAGAGAGATCTTGGAAATGATTTCTTCCATTAGGGTTTTTAGAGTTTCGGTTTATTTCCCAAGTGTTTAAATTTCAAGATGCATTTATGAAGAATGCATTTAACTTGATTTGAATTTTAGTTGGATTCAAACTTTATTCAAAGTTTGTTCAAGATGGTTTTAATGTTTCCTTTTAGAAACAAAAAAAAATCTCTTCGCCCTAAATTTCAATAATTATTTATTTTGTTTATTTATTTTTCACATTACAAAATTTAGAAAAATTTGGGATGTGACAGGCTACCACCCTTAAAAGAAATCTTGTCCCGAGATTTGGGAAATTTAGAGGTTACAAGTTGGCTTAAAACAACTAGGGTACTACCACCCTTAAAAATTTTCCAACTAGATTACATCTTGGCTTGCTTGGGATCTTGATGAAGCTTCTCTGGGCAGACATCTGCATAGTGTCCTTTGTTTCCACACTTGAAACATGTGACAAGGTTGAGATCCTTCATAGGCTTGCTTGTCTTGTACCTCATCTTTTCTGGACAATTGCTTGCATAATGTCCTTGGTCACCATAATTGTAACATGTGACAAGGTTGAGTCCTTCACGCATCTTCTATGGACAAGTTGATACATAATGGCCTAGATCTTTGCAGTTGTTGCACCACACTTGGATAATTTCCTTATTCTTCTTCTTTTTTGGACATTCATTGGTATAGTATCCCATCTCTTTGCAATTGTAACATTGCACTTGGCTTTTGTCCTTTTTCTTCTTGGGTTTCTCCAAAGCTAGGAGTTCTTCTAGTTCATGTTCTTCATATCTCACTTCAAAGGTGGGAAAGTCTCCTTGTTTCCTTAATCGTTTCCTTGGATAATACATATGTTTCTTCTTTTGTCCATCAATGTGAGTCATAATGCATGGGGGTGCAAGATGAGATTTTCCTTTGTCTTCATACTTCTTGGTAGAAGTTGTTTCCTCATGGGAGTTTTGAAACTTTTGATGCATTCCACCTTGCTTCCTTTGTTGAACTATAGAATAGATGGGGCATTGGATAGGGACATGATTATTTCCTTCACATTGGAAACAAGTAGCTTGTGATGTGGGGCATTGTTTGGTTGGATGTTTCTCTTCACAATTAGGGCATTGATCTTCATGCTCTTTGGAAGTGTGATCCATGTCTACACAAATATTGCAAGCTTGAATTCCTTCTATAATATCATCCTTGACATCATTGTTGTCACAAACTCCTTGGGAATGGTTGTCTTTCATGTTGATAATTTGAGTGGTCATCCCTTGAAACAATTGGGATTGGATTTCCACAAACTTTTGCATGGTTGGGTCTAACTCATTGCTGTTGGCTAAAAACTGAGTTGTCATCTGATTCAACTGGGTTTGGTTTGCTAGTAGTTGTTCTCCCATGTGCATCTCTTGGTTGTTGTTGTTGTTGTCACCATTCTTGATGTTGGAGTCTCTTGGGTAAGTCATCTGTTTGGGTTGGATTGGGATTAGAATGGGAAAAAGATCTCTAAGGAAGAATTCTAACACACACAACAATTCACATAGGCAATGTGCAAACAATCACAAACAAACATTCCAGTCAAACATATTTTTAGGCAACAAAATATTTTTGCTACACCACATAAGTTGGTGTGTTTGTTCTAAATTAAACACTAATATGGTGGTCCAACTATATGGTTTTCTTGAGATCATTCCAGTCTTCTTGGTTGTTTCTTCATGTACAAGATCATGTATCCTTGGAGTAATTCTTGTATCTTCGCCATCAAAATTCAAAGCTGATGATGGTTCCTCCTAATTTATGTTTCCTTAGTCTTCAAGTCTTGAGTAATATTTCCTTGTCTCACTTGTAGTCCTTAGTGATGTCCAAGTTGAAGTCTTTGATGATCTAAAGTTGAAGTCATTGGTGATGTTGAAGTTGAAGTCCTTTGAGTTGGTGAAGTCCTTTGCTCATGTTGAGGTTTTGTCCATAAAGTTGAAATAGAAGAGATGTAGAATCAAAACCAAAAAGGTTGAGGAAAGAGTTTACAAGATTGTTTGTAAATAAGTTTTAGAACAATTACAACTCCTATTTTTCTAAGGGGTTTTGTCCAATCCTAGGGTTACAATCCTATAGGAAACACAGTGCTCTGATACCATCTGTAGAGGTCCCAACCTTTAATAAGGTAGAGATACCTGTGTTTATAATGCTAGTCCCTGGATCAATAGCCAGCATCCATAGTTAAGATGTAATATCAAGAAACAAAGTTCATAATACAACTTTTTAACCAGTAATAAAATAATTCATTACATCTTACATAGCTCGTTTGGGTATCTCATTACAATGCAGCAGAAATAACTATGTAGCATGGAGTCATTCATCTTCAAAGTGCCACGGGCAATCATGTTGCTTGTAGACTTGTAATCCTAATCAACACACTTCACTAACATCAAACAAACCTGCAACATGATAAGTTACAACCACAAGGGTCAATACATTTGAATTGTATTGGCAAGTGATACTATGGTAGAATAGTGGTATCTACCATCTATATGAATTTTGCTAAGTGGAGCTTAGGCTTGCTTTGATCAGAATAGATTTTTCTTATCATTTGAAAACACTAAGTTTTTATTTGTCAAAATCACCCAAGGCATCTCCCAATAGAAATTGGTGATCCTTTAACCCTTGTTCAACCACAAGTTTTAACTTAGAAATTGGGATGAGGAGATTCTTGATAGCTTCCATGTCTTGATGCTCAAATTGTCCAATACCAGGGACATGGCTAAGTACTTAGATTTTTCACTCTGTAGAGGTGGTGCACTTTCCCTACAAGACTTGATTTTCACCAAGACAAGACCTTTCAGAAGCCTTCCCTTAGACCAGAATGGACGCGTTCCAACCTATCATCCCCTACCACCAATTGTCCATTTGGCTAAGTTATTGCAACCTATATGATCCAGGTAGAGCCCATAATGCCAAGTGGCTGCACTTGAAGCTTCTCAACATTTGACATCTCAAATCTATTTGTTCCTGGGTGGCATTCCACAAGTGTGATACACAAGGTAAACCATAGAAATGGGCCTTGTGTAACCACTCAACACAAACCAATCCACCATTCCACCCAGGTGATTCATTCACTTAGTTGTTTTGTTAAACAAACACAAGTCCTTGACTTAGAAATATTCCGTAGCATGAATATAATCCACCATTGTTTTCTACTAGCTAAGCTAAGCATGATAGTAGTAGGAATCTTGACTTAGGAAAAATCTACTAAGGTTTCATCTACTAGGATTTCCCATGGCATAGTTCATACTTAGCAAAAATTCCATGCAAGTCCTACTTAGAAATAACACTAATGCATAGTGAAAATAATGGGACAAAAGTATGAAGCACCACTTGACTTTTTGGTAGATAATATAAGTTCACTCCTTGATCTTGCAATAGTCACACTCTTCAAATTCCACTACAATTCAATCAAGCAAGCAAATATTCAATCTACCATTCAAGCAAATCATCTCATAGAATGATAGAAACAAAGCAATCCATGCAAGCATGCCAAAGATTGTTTGATTTGGAAAAATGGTTTATAAAAGTTTATAAACATTATAAAATACCTATTGGTCATTTATAAAGGTGGCAAAATCATTTGATATTAAGTTAGTGAAAATGGCCACTTTAAATCATTTTTGTTTTGCTAGAAATGATTTAAATCCCAGGAATATTTCTAGTGTTTACCAAATATATTTTTAACACAAATATTAGTGTTTTAAGGTCAAGTGTTTATATTGAAACCATTTGCAAAAGGTTTTACCTATAAACCATTTTTATACCAAAATAATATTTTATGTTGTTGAAAATGCTTTTTGGCAAAGTACTAATTTATAGGTTTAATCAAACATATTTTTAAATTATAAAACTTGGTATTTAGGGTCAGAGAGTTTAAATAAAATCATTTTCCAAAGGTTTTACTCAAAAATCATTTTTAAAACATATTCAACAAATTTTATTTAGCTAGAAATGCTTTTATTCCAAAGATTTATTCTTTATCTTCACAAAATATATTTTTAAATCCATAAGTTGGTTTCTATGGTTATTATGTTCAAATCAAAGCATTTACCAAAGATTTTAACTTAAAAATATTTCTAGAATAATTTTTATATTCAAAATATACCTACACATGTTTCTGCAAAAACATCCAATTTAACAGAAGCAATTTACTAAACAAAGTACATGGTTGGAAATTATTTGTTTTTTGATTCCATTGATATAAAATTTGGATGTGTGGATCAAAAGTTATACAATTTAAAAATTCACACATCTAATGGAAAAGTTTCTGCTTTTAAAACAAAACTCTGGCCACGCGTCATGTTCTGATTGGACGATACCGTTTCGTTCGGATTAGGCCATGTGGACCGCAGGATCTACTTAACATCGCATGGCATAGATCAATCTATAACCCTTCATTTAATGAATCTATCGCAGCCACATGATCAGGATCTAACGGCCGTTGATCAAACGACCATAAACTAGCGGCACGCGGCGACGGTGAGCGGCGGTGCGCTCGGTCTACGGCGCTGCGACGGCTACTGGAAGCGAGGGAGAGAACGGGGAGCGTTACCAGACTTGCAGAGTGTTGCTGAAGCTCAACGTGGCAGCCGTTTGTCGAGGGGCGCACAGGGTGGACATTGATTGCTCGTCAGAGATCGAGACGGCGTCGGGTGATCTCTGTTGGAGAAGGTGACGAGGCTACGGTGCATGCTAGAGATAAAGGAGGGTACAGTTAGATGCGCAAAGTCCTGGCAAATATGCGTGTGTCAAAGAGGAGGAGAGGGGCGGTCAGATGCTACCTTAGGAACTCACCGGAGTCGAGGCAGTGGACGGCGACGTCGTGTCTTGGTCGTTGCAGACGTTGTGGGTCAAGTGCGGGCAAGCCAAGGACACTGGGATGTTCAGGGGGCGATGGGGAGTGTTCTCGTGGGATCTGGGAGGCAAGGGGCGACGGTGGCTGGCCGGAATTGGAGAAAAACTTCGCCGGAGCAGTGTTGGTCTTCAAGCGAAATCAGAGCGGCCTGGAGGCAGAGGGTGGGTGGCGTCTGGGGGAAAATGGAGAGGCGAGAGATGCGATTAATACTGCGTGATCACTGGGGGGAATCAACGCGGCATTTACGCGAATTTATTCGAGGATCAAATGACAGAGAACGGCAGGGATAAGTAGGAAGCATTCGCGGGCGGGTGTAAACAAATACTGACATGTGGGGTCGCTTCGTCAGTTTTAGGGAGAGAGGAAGGATGGGGTCCGCAGCTCAGTGACTCGGTGGGTGAGACTGAGGGTGTGAAACGTTTTCCTGCGTGGTGGAGGGAGTGGGCTGGTTGCTGGGCCTGCTGGGCTTAGCTGGGTTGGGCTGTTTGTTTTATTTTATTTTCCTTCTCTATTTAATTTTTCTTTTTCTGTTTTCTTTTTCTGTTTTGATTTTCTGTTTTGATTTTATTCAAATCATTTCAAACTCTCATTTGAATCAGATTTATTTATCAAATCTTTTCAAAAAAATTCAGTAGTTTCTATACTGTTTAAACATGGATTTTAAAGATAATTTTGGGATATTTCTTTTATTATTTTATGGTTTATATTTTATTTAAGTAAGGCACTTTCCTTTATTAAATAAGATTTAATTAAATTCTCAAACCCTTATTTGAAATCAAAATTTCACCAAACCTTTTTAGTAGGTTTTATTTATTAGGGTGTTTAAATAACTCACTTTGAATTATTTAAAGTATTTTATTATAATTTATTAATCTTTTAAATTGGGTAATGTGTTTATTCAAAACAATTTAAATATGATTTTTAATCCTATACAAATTTTTATTCAAATAATTCTTTGATCCCATTTAAGTTAATTAAATGATTTTATTCTACTTGGGCAAATTCCAATTACTATTTTTCCATGATTTAATTAATCATTTCTGTTAGGAATTTTATCTTTATTTCATTTGCTTATGGACTTGGCCAAGATTTAATTTGGCTTTTAATTACTCCTTATTTATTATTTCTTTCTTTCTTTATCTTATAAAATCCATATATTTTTATTTATAGATCCAAATTTAGTGATTCCAATTTGTATAATTTTATTTAATATTTGTTTATCCTATTAAATCTCTCTAGGATTATTTTCTCACCATTTGGTATGGATTTTAGATAGGATCTTCATTAGCTTTGGAAATTTAATTTCCTTATCTTATTAAATTCATAAGGTTTTATCTATGGCTCCAAATTGAATGAAATCAATTTCTATGCTTTTATAATATTTTTGTTTTTCATTCTTGATCATTTTAAAATGATTGTTGCTGAATTTTTATATGGATCAATTCCATAGTTTTAGAGAGATCTTGGAAATGATTTCTTCCATTAGGGTTTTTAGAGTTTTGGTTTATTTCCCAAGTGTTTAAATTTCAAGATGCATTTATGAAGAATGCATTTCACTTGATTTGAATTTTAGTTGGATTCAAACTTTATTCAAAGTTTGTTCAAGATGGTTTTAATGTTTCCTTTTAGAAACAAAAAAAATTCTCTTCACCCTAAATTTCAATAATTATTTATTTTGTTTATTTATTTTTCACATTACAAAATTTAGAAAATTTTGGGATGTGACACGTTGGCGCTTCAACTTTTGGGCCGCATGTTCAAATTCTCCTGGCGCCTTTATAAGCCGAACCTGAGGGAGCTTTTAGGGCACGACCAATCATAGACACCACAACCAACTCGCATAGCCAAACCTACATTGTAATCCGCTATAACATCCGGCTCTCACTGATATATTATAGGGTTGCAGTCGGATCTGAACCTGGGTAAACTTGTGGTCATCACTCCTGGAACACCATACGTCTCACACCCCATCTTCTTAATGCCTCTAGGACCCCCTATGGCATACTTTTCATCAATCCGACGATAGTTGGTGCCCATCGTGGGTAAGGTGACCTTCAGACCTTCGTTTTGGGAGGAATCTGCATGTGAAGGAATCGACAAAACAATCGCGATCGATCACGTGTTCTACGCCAATGACGTCCCTATCATTCTTATCGACAAGACCTGTATTCTGGCTTAGGATCCCATGACGACCTTCACCATCATGAAAATCAGCGAGATTCATATCTATCTCGCTTTCACTAAACCCGCTCAACCCACCCTTGAGATGATGACCATGGCAGAAGAACAATCATGATCTGCTCTGTCTGCAGAAGCAGAAGAGCTCAAGATCCTAGAAAAACCTGAACCCACCTAGCCTTCTCCTGTAGTGGAAGAAGTGGTGGATGAAAAATCCAGATATGATCTACTAGTTGAGGTCGGATACAAGGATGAAGAATATATCCGCTCTAGATCTGGTTCTATCGATGCTGGAGCAGGAAAATCGTTTTTGAGGCACATGATAAATCAGATGATGAAATGCCCTTACATTGATTACGACGGAATCACTGAGATCATGTAGAGTTTTGAAGAAGCAGAGGCGGAGACTCCATTTTTACATTACCTCAAGTCAATCAAGAAGAAGCATTTCCTTGTGTGCTACGTCGACTCTGGATCCGACTCTGTCGATGCTGGAGCCAAAAACAACTCAGTCCTCGATGCGATCAGATAAAATACTAACTTACCTGCTTCCCCTTAGGAATCACTGATGTTGCTAGAACTCCAAGAGTTCGAGAAAGAGATGGAGGCGTATGAAGATGAATACAACTCCAAAGCAAAGCAAGGTGAGGAGGAGACACATCCAAGTCTATATGATAGCATGGATGAAGACTACACCTCACAAGATGACATGGACATCGGAGAATCTTCCGAGGTCCAAAAGTCCGAGCCAATCATGGCTGGAAGTATTGACAGAAGCTAATCCCTCGATACCGGACCAAAAGACATCTTTTGCACTGGAACACACGTAAAAGCTATTGGGCGAACAAAGAAGAAGAAGAACAAAAACCCCAACACCGATAGATCTGGTGGAGGCGCCAACGCTGTAGACATCAACAAAAAAATCAAGATGGAGCAGCCGGATGGAAACCGGTTAATCCCACACCTATCGATCCTTCGGTTGATGGACATGTTGTCACCCAAGGTGAACGTGAAATCTATGAGATGCACTAACAGTACCAATCCCAACTTCTTTGGATTTTACACCAAAGGAGCTGGAGAAAGGGCTGAGGATCTAGAGAAACATCGTTTGCTCTTGATCAATGAGGCTGCATGCATTGTCGAGATTAAGCAACAGATAGATAGCAATCATGCCCAATATCAGTTAGAATTCAAACGACTACCAAACAAGACTAGAGGTGGCCCTTTTCTTGTCAATAGAAACTCGGAAGTCCACATAGATTTATTCGACGGAAAAACTGGAGAGAAGATGCGAGTCTACAGCACACCAGTAGAAAACACTGCAGCTGCTCAATCTATCCTCGCCAATAATCAGTTTCCAAAATAGGTCCGGCAATGCGTAGCATTTCTTGACAAAGGACTACAACCGTAGAAAATAGCCGCATCATTTAGCGGGAAACTGGCGTCAAAATCGGAGTAGTGACGCACTGATGCATGGCAAAATGCTGATGTAAGACACCAAAGGGAACCAGATTAGCGTCACCATTCCGCCCCTAAGGATGACGAAAACTCAATGACCGAATCAAACGGTCATCATCGCAGGACCGCGCGGGGCTGGTCGTAAGTTCTTCCGGCTGCATCCCAGGATGCTATAAGAGCACTGGCCCCTCACCAACCCCATCATCAGCAAAGCAATGGCCACATGGATGAAGAGGAAGCGCGGCACTAGCAAGAACGGGATCGGCAAAGGATGCCACCTCCCAGACACACCATCCGTCCGGCTAAACCTCGTCATAATGACGATAACTCGAGATGAAGAAACAACAAGGACCGCCCTGGAACAAGTTGGGATGGTGGCCGATGTCGTGAAGATCCACCTCAGAGCCATCACAATGAAGCTCTAGGAGCCCGCTGCTTAGCCGAAAATAACCCGTTGGAGCCACCGTCCCCACCTAGCAGTGACCATGAAGGATCTCACCATAGTCGTGGGAGCCGTAGAGGTGGATATGGCAACTGTAGGAGGGGAAGCAGGAATCCGACTCTTCCACCGCGCGGGCACAACGAGCATCTGAGGCGTATATCGCTCTCGCTCAATGATGCTCACCATCGCATCGAATCCAACATAGAGGCGCAGCGGTACAAGGAGGAGGATTTGTATGTGCGACCCAAATGTTTTGGTCCACGCATTTGTCAAACAAAGTTTCCAGTTGACTTCAGCATCATCAAACACATTCAACCCTACGACGATGTGGCTCGTCCATATACTTGTCTCCAAGATTTTTTCCAAGCTTGTTGCATCGCCAAAGGAGGAAATAGCTTGGTCGCAGTCTAGTATCTCCCACTTATGCTGCGGAAGATGGCTCGATCGTGGCTCAATGAGTTGCCAAAAAACTCGGTAAACAACTGTTATGATATGAAAAGTGTGTTATTTTTGATCTTCGAGGGTACATATAGGAGGCCCTACACAGTCAGAGACTTGCAGCGTTGCACCCAAAGTCCTGGAGAAACTTGTTGGATTACCTCGGACGATGGATCGACACAAAAAAACTCCTATGAGGGAGAAAATGATTAGTCCAGGATTGAAGCTTTCATCGCAGGGCTCCTAGTCGGATTACTACGTCACAGGCTGAAGCATGACAAAGTTATAGACTTGGGAGAGATGGTAGAAACGGCAAGAAAACATGCAGACATTGATGATGATTTAGATGGATAGCTGAATGTTCTGGCCATCCCAAACACTGCCAAATAGCCAAAACAGCAAAATCAGAAGCGCAAGAACACCTCAGAAGATAAGCCTAATCCGGATAATGCAGCTGTCAACGCAACTTTCAGATCTGGAGGACGAGGAGGGCGCGGAGGCGAGCGGGGATGAGGCTATAGAACTTCCCAAGTCCAGTGTAGAAGAGATCAACATCTCGGAAAAACTTATTCCTGGGCCGACATTGCCAATAACCCTTGTTTACATGACCCGGACGAAAACGAGGGTTCTTACCACACTAATGCTGAGTGTCGCTTCAATGATGACATCAAGAAAGACGAATCCACTGGCTACAGGGATAAGAAGCGAAAAGGAAAGAAAAATTCCAAGAAAGGCAAGGAGGCCAAGGAAGATTCCAACATGGAAGAAGCAGATGCCGCAAAGCCCAAGTCGGATGGAAAGAAGGATTACCCTACAAAGAAAGACACTTATGTCTGCTTCCTTGGAACTCGGCCGGCTAAGGTCAAAACATCGGTTCTCCATGAGCTCAATGCCACGGTTCCAGCTATCCCCCCCCCCGCCAGTTTCTGAATCGGTCGGAAGTAACCATCACCTTTGACCAAAGCAAACACCCGAAGAAAGCTCATCATCTGGGAAAGTACCTTCTAGTCATCAATCCTCTTGTTGATGGCTATGAGATCTCTAAAACTCTCATGGATGGTGGCAACAGCATGGACATCATCTACATCAAAACGCTCCACCGCATGAAGATTCATGAAAGCCAGCTAAACCATGGCATTGTACTAGGAAGACTTGTAGATTCATTGGGTGAGATCACACTGGATGTGACATTCGGTACTCAAGATAATTACCAGATCGAGCCACTCTCCTTCGAGGTGGTACCATTCAAAAGTGCCTACCATGCCATCTTCGGATGTCCGGCTTACTGGGCGTTCATGGCCCGTCCCTGCTACATCTACAAATGATGAAACTTCCGAGTCCCAACGGCGTCATCACTATCTGGGGAAACCTGAAGAAAGCACAAGATTCAGAGGAAGGATCTGCCGCCTTTGCTGAAGCCGTACTGCATTCCCAGGAGTACCTGGAGATCAAGAAAAACACCGACCCGTCTGAGATGCCCGCTACAAAGAACGAGGTGCTGAAACCGAGTCTGGAGTTCAAGGCATCATAAGATACAAAGAAGACACCGCTGAAGGAAAATGATCCCTCCAAGGCGAACAACATAGGGGAAGGTTTAGACCGTGCATAGGAAAGCGCGCTCGTCGAGTTCCTCAAAGCTAATAAAGATATCTTTTCATGGCAACCTTCTGACATGACCGGAGTACCTAGGCAACTTTCCGAGCACTCTCTTAATGTGTATCCCGATCCTAGACTCGTCAAATAGTCCTTACACCAGTTTGGTGATGAAAACCACAAAGCTATAGCTAAGTAATTAGCCCGACTAGATTTAGCCGGATTTATCATAGAGGTCATCCATACAGATTGGGTGGCAAATCCTATACTCGTCCCTAAAAAACACACTATTGATTTAAGGACGTGTGTTGATTATACTGCCTTAAACAAGGCTTGTCCCAAAGATCCGTTTCCTTTGCCAAGAATTGATCAAGTTATCAATTCCACGATAGGGTCGGAATAACTTTGTTTTCTTGATGCATATCCCAGATATGCCAAATACTGATGAAAAAATCAAGGGATTTCTATTTTCGTGCCCTCGGTTTGTTAGTTGTACTCAGTTTTCCCAGCCTCTTAACTTTTCCTCACTTTTCCCCTTGCCATGTTAATAAACCCTCGCGGGCGCTCGCAGGGAGGGATGCCATCAGGTCAAAGGCTTGACCATTACATGCTGACTGGTGGGACCACGTTGGGGCGGGGCAGGTGTTGAGCGTTACTTTACGAGGCCTCGACCGTTACATGCCTGACCGGTGGGGCCGCTTTGGTGCGGGTCCTGCTGTGGCCGATACGTGCTGATGGTGAGGGCCAGAATACACGTCGGACCCGCCATCCTTCTCTTGCTGCCTTGTGGTCCGCTTTTTTCCTAATTGGGTGGCCGGTGCAGGCAATGACAAATGGGGCCGTTCCGTGGGTCCATCGAAGCCAATGAACGATGGGGCCGTCATGTGGGGCCATCTAAACCAATGACTGATGGGGCCATGATGTGGATCTAGAGGGGGATTTGCATATTCGCCATGTTTTACGTTGCAACTTTCATATTTGCCATTTTGTGTGTCGCTGACATGTGGTGGTCATGTTGCAAATATGCAAATTTCAGAGAAAAGGTTCGTTCTATGGGGCCATCGAAGCCAATGAACGATGGGGCTGTCATGTGGGGCGGTCGAAGCCAATAACCGATGGGGTCGTGATGTGCGGCTGGAGGGGGATTTGCATATTTGCCACATTTTAGATTGCAACTTGCATATTTGCCATTTTGTGTGTCGCTGACATGTGGTGGTCATGTTGCAAATATGCAAATTTCAAAGAAAAGGTTTGTTCTATGGGGCCATCGAAGCCAATGAACGATGGGGCCATTATGTGGGGCCGTTGAAGCCAATGACCGATGGGGCCATGATGTTTGGCTGGAGGAGGGATTTGCATATTTGCCACGTTTTAGATTGCAACTTGCATATTTGCCATTTTGTATGTCGCTGACATGTGGTGGTCATGTGGCAAATATGCAAATTTCAAATAAAAATTTTGCCAGATATGCAAAATTGGCAAATATGAAAAAATCCCGGAGCATCTACTCCCCCAAACATTGATAGGTGGGGTCGTGTATAACACACGTGAGGTCGGCACTCTCTCATCCGCTCTCAGCCCCCAGCCCCGAGAATCTCCTACCCTAACAGCGGTCAGAGCAGCCATCATCGGCGCGTCGGCGGCTCCATCCTACGGTGGCGTCGGACGGACTGCCGCGCTGCCCCTCAACCATGACTCTAGCACCTGTTTTGTCTGCACGCAATGTACGATGAGGCAGTACTGACCGCAGGCAGGTCCGCCGCCCACGACGACCGGGATTTTGTTCTGCCGCCATAGCTCGACGCACGGTCGCAACAATTTCTAGTAGTGCTTGGTAAGACCTTCGCTCCTACTCAGCCCACCCTAATCAATTCGGTTCCCGTAATTTCCTCGATATTGCAGGCGTAAATTAGTCTTCAATGTCCGGTTGTAGCGGGTACACCGGCAAGGGTGGGGATTCGATCATGTCGTGTCCACGTTCTCCTTCTCCTACCATGTCGGAAGTGAAGGTATCTCCTTCTCTTTGTACTACTGTTGAATTTGAAGTGCCGCCATGGCTTATCGGACTGATTTAATTGGGTTTGTTTTGGGATTGTTACAGTGTCTAGCCAGAGGATGGATTTGGAGGAGATGGTTGCCAATTTAGGTGATGAATTGGCCCATAAAAACCTATTGATATTAGAGCTGAAGCGTACTATCGAGGAAGAAAAGAAGAACTCAGTGTTTATTCGCAAAGAGAAGTTGACACTTGAGGCTGATCTTGCCATATCTGATCAAGTGGTAAAAAATATAAAACATGAACTTCAAGTGAAGGGGGAGGAGAATAGTAGATTCATGTCGGTAGTTTTAGTAGTTGTCATCCCCGTCCTAACAGTTACACTATAGGGTTGTGGTGAAGGTGGCACATGTAATGATTAGTTGAATTGATAGCTAATTTAGATAGTAGAATTGTTATTCGATGGATGGTTGTGAGTTCCTGCAAATTTAGTCACTTTGCGGTCCCAAAGTTGTCATGAGAATGCATTGCGGGGCCCGAGTTGCTTGCCATTGGATCTAGCTGCCCATAGTTAGCATGCCAAATGCCATGTAGACTTAGGCCTATAATTTATCTGGAAGTTGTAGCATCCATTCCATGTTCTTCCTAACGCCCCATTCCTCTTCTCCAGAGAGGCGATCTATCAAATAAAGTACTACTCCCTCCGATCCAATTTAGTTGACTCAAATTCGTCAAGATACGAATGAATCTAATACTAATTCATGTCTAGATAAAATCGAATCTATAAAAATCTAAATCAACTAATACAAGCCCACCGGAGATTATCAAAGCAAGTACTGCTACTTATGAATCTAATATTAGTAGTAAAACTTGACTAGATATGTTTCATATCTAGATGAATCCAAGTCAACTAATATGGGTCTGAAGGAGTATCAAATTTATTCAAATCGGTTCACAGGGGCCTTATCTGCGCCGTCACGGTGATGTTGCGGATGATGGCTTCAATCGTCATCACATCGATGACCACTGTCGGCACCGCCGCCGCCTCGGTGTCTTTAATCAGCAACGGATCTGAGGAGGTGAACATGAGTGAGACGGACAAAGACAGAAATTTCAGACGCTTAGATCCTCACCACCGCATGTCGTTCCAGCCTCCACGCTTGGAACTGTGTCGCCGCATTCCGTTCCAACCCCCACGCTTAGGTTCGCGCTTCCGCACGCCGTTCCGACCGCCAGGCTGAGATCCTCGCCGCCGCACGCCGTTCTGACGCCCATGCTTAGCTATGCGCTGGCGCACGCCATTCGAACCGCCAGGCTTAGGTCCGCGCCGCCGCATGCTGTTCGGACCGCCACCCTTAGAACTGTTATATCGTACATCGATAGGAGGGGAGGAAGATGCGGCTGGTATACGTGCGACAGGGAAAGGGAGGGAGATACATCCAGCCCGTCAGGATGTCCTCTCTGTATAAGGTAGGTGCGCCTAGAGAGAGAGAGACCTCTAGCCCGTCGGGCTCTCCTCTCCATACGAGGTAGGTGCACCCATCGGGAGAGAGAGACCTCCAGCCAGTCGGATCATGATGTATCCAATGGTGGTTAGCCAAGATCCGTGTGACATACATCTCAACCAATCAGAGTGCAACAACTGTTGTGAGGGTTTGAGTTAGGAGAGAGGGGAAAAGTGAGGAAAACTTTAGCGGGAGGGGAAAAGTGAGGAAAACTTTAGAGGGAGGGGAAAATTGAGTAGAGATAACGAAAACAAGGGCACTGAGATAAAAAAATGAGTAAGGGAAATTCAATCTTTTGGCATAAAAATGGAAAATGTGTTATTTGAACAAAATAATTCATCTTGGCCGACATTATATTGTTTGCAACTCAGATATAGACAATTGTTCCAAATTTGGCCTCATTTAGACAAAGTATGTTTTGGGATGGGTTATTTTGGAGGTTGATCGAGTAGAAAGCCATGCATCTTCATAGCTACTAGCTCATTCCAACAAGGGTTTAAGAAGTGGTTTAGGGGACAAGTCCATTTCCCTTTATTTCCTTTTCCTTTATTATTCATGCTAGGTTGTAGGCAATGATGACCCACAAGTGTAGGGGATCGCAACAGTCTTCGCGGGTAGTATTACCCAATTTATTGATTCGACACAAGGGGAGCCAAAGAATACTTGCAAGCCTAAACAACTGAGTTGTCAGTTCAGCTGCACCTAGAAATAGTTCTTGCTCACAGAAGTTTATCAGTAGTAACAGTTTGGTAGTAGTAACAACAAAGCAACAGCAGCAGTAGAAGTAATGGTAACAGTAGAATTCTAGTGCGATAGGCATAGGTATGGATGGACGGGCGTTGCATGGACGAGTCTAAACATGTAACTTCAAGATCTAGGGCATTGCAGATAAATAATAACAAGCATCCAAGTACTAAACAATCCTAGGCATGTGCTCCAAATATAGTCATACGTGCTCGCAATGATAACTTGCACAACATTTTCTGTCCAGCCAGCTTGTGACATCGGGGCCTCTAGGGAACTACTGGCAATTAAGGTGATCCTTTTAATAGAGCACCGGAGCAAAGCATTAACACTCGGTGAACACATGTGATCCTCACACCACATTCATCCCCTCCGATTGTCCCAATTATTGTCACTTCGGGGCCTTTGGATCCGGACAATGATATGTGTACACAACTTGCAGATAAGATCACAAACAATACTATCATAATGATTCAATAATAAGTTCAGATCTGAGATCATGGCATTGGGGCCCTAGTGACAAGCATTAAGCACAACAAGTTGCAACAAAGTCAAATAGCACTAATAGAGATACTAGGCACTATGCCCTAACCGATATTATTCTATTGCATGATAGAACTCATCCAATCCCTACCATCCCTAAGCCTACAGCGGGGGATTACTCACTCATGGATGAGGGAAACATCAGTGGTTGGTGGAGATGTGTTGGTGATGACGATGGCGATGATCTTTTCCAAATTCCCCGTCCCGGCAGGGTCCTAGAACGGAGTTTCTAGATCCGAATCTTGGTTTCTGGTGGCGGCGGTGGAGCGGAACTCTTTCTGGAAAACTATCGAACCCCCCTCGGTTTTTAGGTCGAAAGGCAACTTATAGGCGCAGAGGAAGGCCGGGGGGGTGCCTGGGGTGGTTGCACCCCTCCAGGCGCGGGGTCTGGTGGGCCCACGCCTAGGTGGGTGTGGGCCCCATAGGCCTCCTCTCCGTCTCTCCTTCTGGCTCCGTGGATCTTCTGGTGAAATATAATTTTTGGCATATTTTCCAGGATTTTTCCTGATAGTTGATTTTCTGCACAAAAACAAGACACCAAGGTAATTCTGCTGAAAAGAACATCATTATGTGTTAGTTGTATCCAAATCACACAAGTTTAGATAAGAAACAATAGCAAAGTGTTCGAGAAAGTAGATACATTTTGGACGTATCAACTCCCCCCCAAGCTTAGCTTATTGCTTGTCCTAAAGCAATTCAGTTGAAAACTGAGTGCGATAAAAGAACTTTCACGAACACTTTGCTTCATATGATGTATATATTCTCAACACGGGAGTAAATGCTTAGACAATTCATAATAAGAAGTATGAAACTAAGTCTACTTAATAGTCATTGCAGGCTATGAAGAGAAACCAACTCAATAATAATAAGTAGCATGAAACATAAACATAAGCAACATTGCAATGCTCATAATAAGGTATGATAGAGTGGTATCTCACTTGCCTTTGTTTGAAGAGCACAATAAGAATGCCAAGGCACCTCTGAAGTTCAAGTGAAGACTAGAGATAAAGATATCAGAGATACAAGCATCAAAGTCATGACATGATTAATCAAGTTTTGGAACAAACACAAGAAAGACAACTATGCTCTCAAGAAGGTGCTCATAGAGTAAGTGATGAATCAACAAAATTGTGAAAATAGTTTTGTGAAGGTTTGAAAGGATTCCCAATGCTGAAAGGAAGGTACTCATTAGCTTTGAGCTCTCATTGCCCCTATCATAGGCATCTTAATATGTTTAAGGTGAAAGTGAGATCCACTCTGAATCATATGCTTGACAGACCATAGGCTGAAAATCCCAAGTCCCTTGAGTACGAGGGCCGCTCTGCATGCTACTCAACTTTGGTCACCTGAAAGTTCTTGTCATTGTAAATACATGCATATCATCAAGAACCGCCAACGGGGTACCCCTTGCACATGGTACAGGAGCTTTCCCATAACCAAAATGACAAGGCAAGCAGACAATGAGCATCTCAGCAATCTTTTTATTTACCATATGCCTAGATTTTTATTGAGGATGCTTCATAGATGATCATTATGGTGATGCTGCAAGTTTCCACCATGATTAGGCATGGCTTAGGCTAGCGGCCCAGGCGTTTCTCTAACACAATGTATAAACTCCATGAACTCACAACCTCCCCTTTTATTTCACATCGTCGACATCCATAAACAAAAGAGCAAAGTATCAACTAGATAGGATATCCAAAAGGTGTTGAAAGCGTTCCTCGTGACAGCACGGTTCTGCTGACTCCCAGCATATAATAAGCAAGCATATAACTTTCATGGACTAGTCACAATGGTTCAAGATTATTAAGCGCAAGGAATAAAGTGTGCCATCACGTTCGTGAGAGATTTACTAACTAACTTTCTCAAAACAGACAAACATTTTATTTTGGAAGAAAACACGGCATATATAAAATATGCACTGAAATAGCAAATTATGCTAATAGGTAGGTATGGTGGACACAACTGGCAATATTGGTTTTGGGGAGTTGGAAGCATGGGTAGAGCACATACTCAGTGCAAGTGAAGGCTAGCAATAGAGACGGATTGAAAAACGAGAGAGCAATAACTGTCATAATCATGCTTGCAACAAAACATGACTAATTGTGGCATGAAAGTGATACAAGAACTCTGAGGCGAAATAAATCATCGAGGCTTACTGACTATTGATTAGTCATATGGATGTGTGAACATGTGCCAAGTCGATTCACATGAACAATCAGAGGAGGATACCACAATGTCATACCAAAGTATGAATAAAACAATGCAAGCAAACATTGATATGACATGCTACAGACTATTAGCAAGCTGGAGCTAATCATAGACAAGCAAGAACTACTAAGCATCCATAATGACATACACCTTACACAAACAGGCTAAGCATGCTCACAATGATGAGTATACGTACAAAAATGAAAAATAAATAGAGTTTGTTACCAGCCTCTTACCACTCCTCGAGTTGTCTTAATCTTCATTATTTCCCTTCACTTGTGACTTGAATAATTAACATGAAACCAAAATCCACTAAGGAAGGCTGAACCCTGCAAAGAACTCACAAAACCAAAGAAGAACAACAAATATTTTTGGTGTTTTCGAATTTTTTAGAAACAAGCAAACAAAGAAAAACCAAAAAAAACAAAGCAAAATCTTTTTGGATTTTTCTTTTATTTTAAGGAAAACCAAAACAAAGAAACAAACCAAGAGAAACAACAAAAATATTTTTGGTATTTTTTGTGTTTTTGAGAAAGAAGCAACAAGAACCAAAAAGAAAGCGAAATGATGGATATACAAAGAACCGACCGAACATGATATATAGATGAGTGTGACGTCAGTATACCTCCCCCCAAGCTTAGGCTTTTGGCCTAAGGGGCTTAGTAGCGCGGATAGTACCCCCATGCTGGTGGGTCATCATAGGAATGATCATAGTCAGGCACCTGCGATGAAGAAGAAGACACGCCCCAATCAAATGAGGGTTGCTGGTATGAAGACTCTCCCAAGTTGGAGGGCTGAACCAAATTCTCTTAGGCATCCTATTCAACATTCTCCTCTTGTTGGGAGAGTTCCCCCACATAAGAGTCAACCTCCTCCTCCGTAAGTGACCATCCTTGTATGTTCTCAAAGTTAAACAAAGCAGGTGCAGGCAAATAAACTATTTTCTCAGTCCTACCCTTTCTCTGACCTTGCTGGGCAACAGATAATTCATATGGTAAACTTCTCACATTATCCCCCAAGGAAACAAAACCATGCTGAATCATGGATTCAATATCAAGCCTCTCTATGGGGAACTGAAAATCTGAATAATGAGGCTCTATACCATGGAAAGCTAGCAACCTAGAAGGAATGAGACCTCCACAAATTCCACCCTTCTCGAGATTGGTGGTGAGACGGTGAGCTATCAGCGCAGCCAGGCTATAAGATCTATTCCTACTCAGAGTAGCTGCGATAAAAGCTAGATCAAAAGAAGATATCTTTCTAGCAATATTTCTAGCAAGAACACAGTCGGTAATGAAATAGGCAAAGTATCTAATAGCTGGAAGCTAAATGTTCCGAAATTTACCACTTTCCTTTGAGAAGTCGAAACCTTGGCAAATCTCAGCATATAAATCCATAAGTGACTTGGGCCTCTCCTTGATTTTCTTGCAAGATCCCCACTAAGGTACTCTAATTGCTGCATAGAAATCAGCAAAAGGCAGGTCGACAGGTATATTATATATTTTGTAATGGACCATGGGATTAGAAGTAGACCAAGTGAACCGGAAGTCCTGCATAAAAGCCATGGTTAGCTTAACATATTGGAATGGTTCACCTTCAACAAAGTGTTCCAACCCTGCATTTGTAACCATGGTTTGGAAATCTTGGAGGATCCCCGTAGCTCTCATAAATTCATGGCATGGATATATGGAAGGAAAAACTGCCTCCTCACGATGAACCTTCATTGGATCATGCACCATAAAGTCATATTGATTCAGTGGATAAGCACTCATCTTCCTTGCTGAAATTTTTAGACAACCATCAAACCAAGTGATTTCTAAGTTGATAGATGAAGAGAAAATACTAAAGGAACTTGCTAGAGGACTACACATGCATAAAAACAAAGTTTCTATGCATAGAACAAGCATGCAAGCTCAAACAACCTGTCACCTATAGCAGCAAAATACTCAAGATACAATCTACCAATCACAAATCTAATTGGACAAGTGGAGGAGTCACATACCAAGGAGCAATCCCTCCAAAAATCAGCACTTGAGATGGGCTGAACAAGGAGATAGAAAATCGCGAGCAAGAACGGCAGGAACTCGAGCTTGAGAAAGTTTTTCGGTGTTTTTCAGGAGAGAGGAAGAAGGTGGCTTTGAGGAGGCAGCCGGGAGGGGCCCAGGTGGGCCACCCCCCGCCCCCCCTAGGCGCCACCCCCTGGTACGCTGTGCCTACCATGGGTGTGGTGGCCTGGGGTGGCCCCCTAGGTCACTTCAGGTACCTCTCTGCCCCTTTTTTCGAGGAAAAAATATTTTGAATTTTCTAGGATTTTTCGAGAAACTTTATTTTTGGCCAATTTTCAGGGTATGAAAATTGATTTTCTCAGAGAAACAGTTTTTTCAGAAGAAGCAAAAGCAAACCAAAAGCCAAACTACAGGAGCTCTAAGAAACTCAAACAAGCTAACTACTAGCAAAACTAAAGCTAAAGCAAAGACTAGGAAGGAGAAAAGTAAAAGAAAGCAAGTATAACCACACTAGAAACATTATTTTGTTCATTAAAATCCTTTTGTTAACAAGGTTGATCAAGTCTTGCTACCAAAACAATCTTATATGATACAAAAATTTGCATTCCACAAGGTGATTATGTTACCTCATACTTGATAGCAATGGTCCCAATCATAATAGTTTCAAAAATTTCTTGTGGAATGGGACAATATATTTCTCCAACCTTGATGCTCTCAACATTTTAAATGGAATTCAGGCAATAGCTTTTAACATACTTCTTGGGGAAATAGATAGTGTGCTCTTTGTCATTATATTAAAAGTTACTTTTCCTTGATTGCAATTGATGACAGCACCTGTAGTATTAAGAAAAGGTCTCCCAAGAATAATGGACATATTATCATCTTCGGGCATTTCAAGCACAACAATATCAGTTAAAACCATGCAATTATGAGCAAATTGAACAGGAACATCCTCACATATACCAAACAGGAATAGTAATTGACTTATTAGCCATTTGCAAAGATATATCAGTTGGTTTCAACTTTTCTAGCTGGAGTCTCTTATAGAGAGAAAAAGGCATAACACTAACTCCAGCCCCCAAATCACATAAAGAAGTTCTAACATAATTGTTCTTAATAGATCAAGGAATAGTTGGTATACCTGGATCACCAAGTTTCTTTGGAACCTTACCATTGAAGGAGTAATTAGCAAGCAAAGTAGAAATCTCCTCATTAGGAATCTTCCTTTTATTAGAGACAATATCCTTCATATACTTTGAATAAGGAGGCAACTTAATAGCATCAGTCAAATAAATTTGCAAAAATAAAGGTTTCATCCAGTCACAAAACTTGTTATAGTGTTCTTCCTCCTTTGACTTGTGTTTCTTACCTGGAAAAGGCATAGGTTTCTGCACCCAAGGTTCTCTCTCTTTACCATGTTTATTAGCAATAAAATCTTCCTTTGTGTACCTAGTGTTCTTAATGTGCTTCTCAGGTTCTTCCTCAACTTCCTCCTTATCAGGAGCATCATTATTATTACCACTCTCAGTTTCAGCATCAGAGACAGATATACTATTATGATCTACAGCAGGTTCAAGTGGTTCCTCAACTATCTTATGTTTCTTTTTCTTTCTCTTATGAGGTCTACCACTATCTTCACCTTGTTTGGAATCCGGATCTATTCTTTTAGGGTGTCCTTCAGGATATAAAGGATCTTGAGTAGCTATACCACTCCTAGTTCTAATTCCATAAGCATGTTTATCTCCTGAGGCATTAACTAGCATATCCTTTTGTACCTTAGCAAGTTGATCAATTTGGATTTGAACCATTTGAAAGTGTTTACAAATCATTTTAATATCATTAGCAGTTCTTTCCACAATATCTTTCAACTCATGGATAGCTCTAGAGTTTTCCAATAAATGATTCTGAACTTGTTTATTAAAATTACCTTGTTTAACAATAAATGTGTCAAGTTCCTCTAAGCATTGATCAGGAGGTTTACCATAAGGAATATCACCTTCATTAAATTGGGGAGAGTGTACCTCAATAGTAGATGAGTGGGGAATTGGCTTACATAATTCTTCTATAGGAGGTAGATTCTTCACATCTTCAGCTCTAACACCATTCTCCTTCAGACACTTCTTAGCTTCCTTCATCACTTCATCATTTAATGCAATAACTCCCTTCTTCTTTGGTGTTGGTGCTGGAATTGGTTCAGGAACAACTGGTTCAGGAGTAATAGGCTCGGGTGTATTTAGCTCAGTTGAAGTCCAATCATCATAATTCTTACTTATCTTGGTCATTAATTCTTCAGCATCTGTAGGAGTCCTTTTCCTGAAAACACAATCAGCAAAGCTGTCTAGGTATGTCCTAGAATCATCAGTTAGTCCATTATAATAAATATCAAGAAGCTCATTCTTAGATAATGGACATCCATGATGTGCATGAATCAAGGAACAGAACCTTGTCCATGACTCAGGCAATTTCTCTTCTTCTCCCTGTTTAAAATCAGAAAGTCTCTGCAAAGCAGCATGTCTTGCACTGGTAGGAAAATATTTCTGGAAGAAAGAAGCAATCAAGCAATCAGGGCTATCAATGGAATCAGGAGGTAATCTATTAAACCAAGCCCTAGCTTCTCCTTTTAATGAAAAATGGAAGATCTTAGTAACAAAGTACTTGTGCATCTTAAAATCATCAGAGAACAAAGCACTCATAGTAGAAAGCTCATTCATATGAGCCACAACACTCTCATTTTCAGTCCCACAAAAAGGTTCTTTCTCAACAATATCTAAATAAGATAAATCAAGAGAGAAATCATAGTCTTCATCTTTAATATCTATGGGAGAGGTGTAAAACTTAGGATCAGAGGAAAACTTAAGCATAATAGTACGTCTAGTAGGGAGACTCTTAATAGTACTAGTACCATGTTTGTTTCGGCACTCTTCAAAAAATTCATCAGTGAAATCAATGTAACCATCATTAATATCATAACTCTCACTAGCCTCAGGTGAGCTAACAGGTGTAACAGTGTCTTCACTAGGAGTTTCGGTATTTCCTAGACTAGCCATAGTAGCATCTAGAAAAGGACCTAATGAACCACTCGCATCAAGCACAGTAGAAGTAACATCATGAGCATCAAAAGCAGTTTCAGACTCAGCAGTAGTAGCAGTGTGTGTAGCATGAGTATGTGGTGGTGGTGTGACAAGCTTACTTATAACAAATGGTGAATCAAGAGTAATAGAGGTCTTAGGACTGTACCTCTTCTTGTAGTGGTTGGTAAAATAGGGAACTTTCCATCACGAGACTTCCCCATGATGAAAGGAGTAGCAATGAACAATAGTAGATCCAAGTGAACTTACAAATAAAGCTATGCTCCCCGACAACGGCGCCAGAAAATAGTCTTGATGACCCACAAGTGCAGGGGATCGCAACAGTCTTCGCGGGTAGTATTACCCAATTTATTGATTCGATACAAGGGGAGACAAATAATACTTGCAAGCCTTAACAACTGAGTTGTCAATTCAGCTGCACCTGTAAATAGTTCTTGCTCATAGAAGTTTATCAGTAGTAACAGTTTGGTAGTAGTAACATCAAAGCAACAGCAGCAGTAGTAGTAATGGTAACAGTAGGATTCGAGTGCGGTAGGCATAGCGATGGATGGACGGGCGTTGCATGGACGAGTCTAAACATGTAACTTCAAGATCTAGGGCATTGCAGATAAATAATAACAAGCATCCAAGTACTAAACAATCCTAGGCATGTGCTCCAAATATAGTCATACGTGCTTGCAATGAGAACTTGCACAACATCTTCTGTCCAGCTAGCCCGTGGCAGCGGGGCCTCTAGGGAACTACTGGCAATTAAGGTGCTCCTATTAATAGAGCACCGGAGAAAATCATTAACACTCCATGAACACATGTGATCCTCACACTACAGCCATCCCCTCCGGTTGTCTCAATTATTGTCACTTTGGGGCCTTTGGATCCGGACAATGATATGTGTCCATAGCTTGCAGATAAGATCACAAACAATACTATCATAATGATTCAATAATAAGTTCAGATCTGAGATCATGGCACTCGGGCCCTAGTGACAAGCATTAAGCACAACAAGTTGCAACAAAGTCAAATAGCACTAATAGAGATACTAGGAACTATGCCCTAACAGATCTTATTCGATTACATGATAGAACTCATCCAATCCCTACCATCCCCAAGCCTACAGTGGGGGATTACTCACTCATGGATGAGGGAAACATCGGTGGTTGGTGGAGATCCGTTGGTGATGACGATGGTGATGATCCTCTCCAAATTCCCCGTCCCGACAGGGTGCCAGAACAGAGTTTCTGGATCCGAATCTTGGTTTCTAGTGGCGGCGGCGGAGCGGAACTCTTTTTGGAAAACTATCAAACCCCCCTTGGTTTTTAGGTCGAAAGGCAACTTATAGGCGCAGAGGGAGGCCGAGGGGGTGCCTGGGATGGATGCACCCCCTCCAGGCGCGGGGTCTGGTGGGCCCGTGCCTGGGGTGGGTGTGGGCCCCCAGGCCTCCTCTTCGTCTCTCCTTCTGGTTCCGTGGATCTTCTGGTGAAATATAATTTTTGGCATATTTTCCGGGATTTTTCCTAATAGTTGATTTTCTGCTGAAAACAAGACACCAAGGTAATTCTGCTGAAAACAGCGTCAGTCCGTGTTAGTTGTATCCAAATCACACAAGTTTAGAGAAAAAACAATAGCAAAGTGTTCGAGAAAGTATATACGTTTTGGACGTATCAGGGAACATAACAAGACTCCATTTGAAGGTTGCACTATGTTTTGACTTTTTTTTGAATTAAACTAACCATAAAACCATTTTTTGAATTTAATCCAAAATTTCCAAAATTCGTTGACTTTTTGCACTAGGTTGCACTATTTTTTGAAGTTAATCCAAAATTTCCAATTTCATATGGTAAATCAATCCAAGATACACAAGTGTGCCAAATTTTGGATCAATTGGTCAATGTTTAAGCCATGAACTAGCTAAACCCCATGCGTTGACCACATGTAGAGGGCAAAACTGAACACTGCTAAGAAACTAGGTGCATGATCATAGAAACTTGCAATACATTATGGGATTATCCAACATATAAACTTGGGAGCGTCACACTAGTTCGAATTAAATAGAAACATTGATAGTAGTTAAAATTTATCATACAAATTAAAATTAATAATTCAAATCCATTTTTTTCTTGCTCCTAGTGTTTTTCGCTGGGTTGACACCTTGCTCCTGGTGATCCTAGCTGGAATATTCTCGGATTCCACCATCAGCTTCTTCTGTTTTTTTACCTTTGTTCTTTTTATCTGCATCCAATGCATCAAGTGCTTCAGTCTGTCATACAATTGGTTCAATCATGTTTCGATCCGCTGGTTCATACAGTTGAAAAAGCATTGTCCCCATTTCTGCCATATCCGCTGGTGTAATTCCTTTATGCTTGAACTCTGCTTCAATCTCCCATGTAGTTGATGTAATATCATCTCGATCGACTGGTTCAATCTCCCCTACATTTTTTTCAATCTCCTCTTGATAGACTGGTTCAATCTCCCCTGCATTTGGTTCAATCTCCTCTCGATCGACTGGTTCAATCTCCCTTGCATTTGGTTCAATCTCCTCTGCATTTGGTTCAATCTCCTCTCGATTGACTGGTTGAATCTCCCCTGCATTTGGTTCAATCTCCTCTGCATTTGGTTCAATCTCCCCTGCATTTGGTTCAATCTCCACTCGGTCCATTAGTTCAATCTGCAATGTATCCATTGCTTCATTCTCCTCTCGTTCAAACGCTTCATTCTCATCTGCATTTCTTGCTCCCGCCTGATCATCCATTCCATAAGCTGGGCCCACTGCATTTTTACAAAGCCTAGCAATGTGCCCTAGGATCCCACAATGTTTGCACTTACATCGTCGAGGTGGTGCACCACCCTCTGCACTAGCTCTTATCCTATTCTTCCTTGGCCTACCTTCTGGTCTAGTAAAAACTGGAGGGTATAGCTTGAAGCCTAAATCCACTTCCATCCATTGGTCTTTTCCCAACAAGGCTGGAACATTCTGAGCATATGCTTCCCTAAATTTGGCAACGGAGAAATACTCCGACACGTACTGATCAACTTTACCCTCTTCACCTCCTAGAACACCCATGAAAAACAATGCATGTATGCAGGGTTTCCGACGGAGCTGCCATTGCCTGCAATGGCATGTCCTACCAACCAAACTCACTGGATACATCCATTGCCTATCTTCACTATCAGTGTATGTTACCACAACCTCCATTCCTCTTCTAATGCATTTCAACTTCAATTGTTTTGCCCTGGCATGCAAAGCCTTAATCAAAGATGGGAGGATGAGATGGCCAGCATATACTATTGATGCAATTCCTTGACGCAAATCAATATTTATCATGATCATCTGCCTAATCTTATCAAATATTTTCCACATCATAAGCCCTTTCAATGACTTAACCTTTGCATTGAAACTCTCTACAAGGTTACTTGTTACATAGTCTACCTTGCAAATTTCATTGAATCGGCTTCTTGACCACACCATTCCATGATGTGCATCCAAGTACTCCTTCACCGCAGGTTTATGTTTATACAACACTTCAAAATGATACAAATGCTTCCTCAAACTGCATGTGTATGAAGCTGGCCATAGGTTGTCAGTATAAACTTTACCGTTGAATTTGTTTGTAAAATTCTGCACTAAGTGTCACATACATTCCCTATTCTCCACTCCGGGGAATACTGCTTCTGCATCTTTCTCCAAACCTTTGCAAGCGTCCGTGTGGATAGTATGTCCTGGTGGATGACCTATAAGGTCGGGAAAATTCTCTAGAAACCAAGTCCAACTTTCCTCTGACTCAATCTCCAAAACTCCATAAGCAACAGGGAACATCCAATTGTGGCCATCAACTGTAGTAGCACCTACTAGCTGTCCTTTAAATCTGCCATGAAGAGTTGTTGCATCCATGGACAAATAAGGCCTGCAACCATCCAGAAACCCTTGCCAGCAAGATTTTAAAAAACAAAAGCCCTTCTAAATCACTCCTTCTCCATTGTCTTCCCTCTTATTTTTTACTGAACTTTATGCATGTCTATCTGTACAACACTACCTGGACTAACCATCTCCACTTCAGCTTTGAAGCTGTAAAGCAACTGAAAAGTTTCATTCCATGGACCATTGATCCTCTCAAGAGCCATTTCCTTTGCATAGAACATCCTCATGTAGGGTACTGTAATATTAAAAAATTTAGAAAGTTATTTTATGATAGTTGTTGCATCAAGTGATGGGTTCGCTCTCATCCAATCCATGATTGCATCTGCCAACCACCTAGTCTTTGCTATTTTTGTTTTGTCCTTTGGTTTCCCCCCTTGAGGTGGACAAGAATGTTCTAACCAGTTAATTTTTATCTGAAACATAATTAAAATGTCAGGTACAGCTAACAAACTCTACACAGTGATCTAAAATACACAAGTGGTTGTAATACCTGAACCAAACTACTCCTGAGCATAGTGGATGCATGCATCCTCCACCTACACCTCTTGTATGGGCACTTCACTGTGAACCTTGTTGGCTCACTCTTAATAACATCATAAGCATTATTGGTGTGAATGCAATATGTAGTAAGGGCATTACGACAGTCCCACATCGTTTCAAATATGGTGCCTTCTGAAATCTTAGGATCGTCCCTGTCCCACTCAGTTACTGGCAAGTCGTCACCATTGTACTCGGCTAAAACGAGGCTGTCATTGTTCTCCTCGTTCTCTTCATCATCACTATCATCAAATCTGGCACCCTGGGCAATTTCATCCATATATTGATCCTCTAGTGCCTGTTTACTGAATCTATCTACAAATTCAGGAAACATCAACTCATCCTCATCATCTAGTGGAGGCACTCGCTCGTCAGGCTCTGCCTTGTCCTCCACATCGGCCACACGAGTGGTTTGGCTTACACTCGCAGTGCGAACAGATGGTACTGTTGTAGACCTACAAGGATCGTCGGGGCGCACACTATTAGCAGAGACAGCAGAGACACATGATGCCTGACCACCTGATATTGCATGACCACCTGATGGTGATTATTTAACACTCTTTCCCGTGTGCTCAACTTTAGGTTGCACATGGAGACGAATTTGACCAAAACGTTCGGCAGCATTCAAAGAGAAAAGCATTACCAGATCATCTTCGCTAGTTGCTCGCTAATGTTGAAATATTGCAAATCAACTGAATTGCCACTGCCCCAGGGGAATTTACGATAGATTTTATCTATCAAATCTCCGCGAGTTATGGAGGTCGCAACCACCACTGGGAAGTAAAATCGAGAGAGATATTGTTCACAACCACGAATTATGCTAGTATCCAGTCTAATCGCTCGCCGAAATGCCAGCACTGGATCAATCCTATTCGAAAAGCAAGGCAGTTAGTTGAGCACCAGTGATTCGTGCTCAAATACTGCCAATAATCAACCCACAAAATGGAAATGATTCTTACCTAGATGGAATCCATGCGTTAGATCCCTGCGATTCCATCCAATCTTCTCCTTGCTTGATGCAGATAGACGGTGCACCAGCTGGTGTTGCATACTGTTTTGCAAAAAGGGTAGATCTAGCGGGGGCGGGAGCGGAGCCGGAGGTGGAGTAGGATCCTTGGCTAGGGGGAGGGGCGACTCTGGGGCCGAGGACGACATAAGGTAGGAGGGCACAACGACAGGGCAGCGCAGGGGCGGTGTGGGAGCTGTTCCAGGCTCGAGGGGAAGTGAATGCTTTGGGTGAGCGATAATGGCCGGTCCGACGTGTCTCCATGCGCTCCCACCCTTCACCACGTATGCAAGACACGTACCAATGCGGCCCCATCCTTCACCACGTATGCAGGACCTGACCCACACATGGCCCCATCGGTCAGGCATGTAACGGTCGAGGCCTCGTAACGTAACGTTCAACGCCCGACCCGCCCCAACACGGTCCCACCAGTCAGCATTGAATGGTCAAGCCTTTGACCTGACGGCATCCCTCCATCCGAGCGCCTGCGAGGGTTTCTTTATATGACGAGGGGAAAATTGAGGAAAAGTTAAGCGGCTGGAAAAAACTAAGTACAACTAACGAACCAGGGGCACGAAAATAGAAATCCGAAAAATCAAATAAAATTAAGACGTCTTTCATCACTCCTTTCGGAACCTTATGCTACACAACTATGCCTTTTAGCTTAGAGAATGCAGGAGAAACTTATCAACGCACTATGCAGCATTGTTCGTCTCAACGACCAAATCGGACGCAACATCCATGTATATATGGATGACATAGCGGTTATGTCCAAAAAGAAAGAAACACTAATTCTGACTTATAGAAAACATTCGCTAGCCTATGAAAATTTAACATGATTCTTAACCCGAAGAAGTGCTTCTTCAAAATAACAGCCGGAAAATTCTTAGGTTTCATCGTGTCGGAAAGAGGCATAGAGATGAACCGCAACAAGATCAAGGCTATACTCAATATTACCAGGTCAACTCACCTGATGGACATCCAACGACTAACAAGATGCATTGC
Source organism: Avena sativa (assembly GCA_916181665.1). NCBI lineage: Eukaryota > Viridiplantae > Streptophyta > Magnoliopsida > Poales > Poaceae > Avena > Avena sativa. The sequence goes on along the minus strand of OV702284.1, from coordinate 257,881,088 downwards.
AGCAGCAAGTCGGTTCGTTAGCCGACACGGAGAAAGATCCACACCTTTATACAAGCTCTTGAAGAAAACCAACAAATTTGTCTAGACAAAAGAAGACGATGCTTCCCTGCAAAGTTTTAAAGATCTACTTATAATCCACCAATCCTTGCCGCACCAGAGCCACAGAAGCCTATGTTACTCTACATCGTAGTGATAAACAAAGTCATAAGTGTTGTAGCATTAGTGGAACGCGAGGAATAAAATCACAAGCATAAAGTACAGTGTCTAACTTATTACCTAAGTGAGGTCCTGACAGAGTCGAAGCAAAGGTATCCACTTATCAAAAGTTACCCTATGGCGTATTCTTTACCGTCGTAAAGCTACGACATTATTTTCAAGAGCACATGATCACAGTGGTGAGTACTACTTCCCTGCGAGATATAATCAATAATCATGATGCCACAAGACGTGTCACTAAGTGGGGAGTAGAGCTTGCAGGTTTCGACATTGAGTACAACCACGAACAAAAATAATGTCCCAAATACCTGCCGACTTTGTCATTGGTTGGACAGAGACGACAGAAAATAGGAGTCTTCCAGACCCAAAATTTTGGACACTTCATTTCGATGGATCAAAAGCAAGGGGAGGCTCGGGGGATGGAATGGTGATCAAATCACCCCAAGGAGATAAGTTGTTCTATGTATTATAGATTTACTTCAAGGCAACCAATAATATTGCCAAATATGAAGCGCTGTTTCATGGAATATGAATGTCCAAAGACGTTGGCGTTACTCGACTCATGTGTCACGGAGACTCGGATTTAGTTGCACAGCAAGTATCCGATATCTGCAACACAAATAAACACATGACAGCATACAAAGCTATTGTGGATGAATTATCCAAATCGTTCGAGGGCTTTGAGGTTCAATACATCCCTCGGGTAGAAAATGAGGAAGAAGATGTTCTATTAAGAATAGGTTCTGCACGGAAACAAGTTCCGAATGGTGATTTTTTAGTGCAGTTAAAATATCCCTCTATGAAAGGAAGAGATGATGACTATCCGACGAAATCCGACTGACCTCTAGTAGCTGTTCTGGCTGTGATTCCTAGCTGGACACAACCCTACCTAGATTTGATAGTAGACATAAAATTACCCGAAGATGAAGTTCCGGGCTGGCAGATCATCTAACGAGCAAAATCCTATACGATTATCAATGGTGAGCTCTATAAGCGGAGTGTTTCTGGGGTTTTCCAGTGTTGTATTTCACCGGAAGGAGTGGAAATATTAAAAGAGATCCACGAAGGCGAAGGCGGTCATCACGCTGTAGCCAAACACTTAGTGGCAAAAGCTTTTAGACACGTATTCTTTTGTCTCATAGCCTAAGGCAGATGCTGAGAAACTTCTCATAATGTGCAAAGGCTGCTAAAATTATGCCCGTCAAGCACATGTTCCGGATAATGAGCTAAGAACAATCCCTATTACATGGCCATTTGCGGTCTGGGGGCTTGATATGGTAGGGCCGTTTATGATGGAAAAATGTGGATTTACTCATCTCCTAGTGATTGTGGATAAATTTATAAAATGGATTGAGGCTAAACCCGTAACAAATTGCGATGGAGCCACAGCCAAAAAGTTCGTCGAGGATGTAGTTATCTGATTCGGATATCCGCACAGTATTATTACTGACAATGGGAGCAACTTTTCCATGGGAGAATTAGCCGAATTCTACGAAGATCAAGGGATCCGACTTGATATTGCATTAGTCGTGCATCCACAAGCCAATGGACAAGTCGAAAGGGAAAACAGTCTCATTTTACAAGGACTCCAACCTCGTCTCGAAGCACCACTTCGTCATTCTATGGGGGCTTGGGCAGAAGAATTACCATCTGTGATATGGAGCTTATGAACAACTCCTAAAAGGTCAACCGGATATACTTCTTTCTTATTGATCTACGGTGCAGAAGCAGTTCTTCCAAGTGATTAATCCATCAATCTCCCTGAGTCAAAGTGTATATCAAAGAAGATGTAGAAGTTTCTCGACAAGATGATATCGATGTAATCGAATAAGTTTGCATCATTGCTGAGCAGAGATCTACAACCTATCAGAAAAATTTACGCAAGTACCATAGTCATAGAGTACAAAATCATTCTTTTAGAAATGTGATTTGGTTCTCTGACTCGTGCAAAAGAGAAAGAACAAACTTTCCCTGATTTGGGAAGGACATTTTATGATCAGCCGAGTTCTGCATAATGGGTCATACTATTTAACTGATATGAGACCAATCAAGGAAAGACCTGATACTCGGAAGAGAAAGAGAGATGGTCGTAGTATAGATCCGGATGAATTACACCGTCCATGGAATATTGCACAGCTACATCCCTTATATTCTTAGTTATATTTCCTTGTAATCATATGTACATTGTCAAAGTGAAATAAAGTAGGGATTTCTATTTTCATGCCCCTGGTTCATTAGTTGTACTCACTTTTCCCAAGCCGCTTAGTTTTTCCTCACTTTTGTCCAGCTCCTATTATGGAACTCTCACATCGGTCTAAAACTCGCTCTTCGTCGGGTCCCGTTAATGGACCCTCGTCATTATGTTCTAACAAGTGGGGCCGCATTCAGGTGGGTCCCGTAGTGGACCCTCGCTGTTACGTGCTAACAAGTAGGAGCCACCCCCGTTACGTGATGATAGGTAGGGCCACGTTCAGTCGGGTCCCGTAGTAGGACCCCCCATGGTGTGGTGCCGGCTTGTTGCGAACACGTTTTGGGGTATGTGGTGTGGGACCATGTGGGGCGCGTATGGTAGTTACGTGTGCCCTGACGCCTAAATTGGAAGATTTCTTTTTTGTTATTTTTATGGTTGGCCTTTTTAAGAGCGTCTTTTCCCCTTTATATCACTAATAGTTGTTATTTTTTCCCAAAAAGGCAGCGAATCTAGAGAAGCTTATCTCTTCATTCATGGTTCCTTTTGGCCCTCGTATTTTACCAATCTGGTAGCAAATCTAACCAGCACCATAAATATGTAGATGAACAGAGCAGATGTAGATAAAGCAGCTAATAAAGTATTATATAGTACGATACTTAAACCAGGTTCGACAATTAGGCTACTCAGTAGTAGCAGCTTACAAGTTCAACATAGACAACAAAACAAAAGAAGCTGCTTTAGAGCAGCAGCATCAGCACATGATTAGTGGCCCCTCATGGCCTGTGATAGGAGGGCCTCCGCCTCCTCCCTGTGGCTCTTCCTCCACTTCCTGTTACCCAGTCCCTTGACCTTGGGCGCCTTGGGCTTGATCGGGGGCATGCGACCCTCCTCGATGGCCACCTTATAGAGGTTGCGGAGGTGAAAACCGAGTGCCTTGTGCTGGGCTTTGAAGGCGTTGGCGTTCTTTGACAGGTCGTGGGTCTTCACGTCCTCGGCATGCATCACGAGGGAGTTGAAGTCGGTGGCGAGGCTCCTGGTGCAGAAGGGGCACCTGTAGAAGTCCCGGCGAAGAAGCCGTTGAACTGGCCGGACTTCATCTTCCTCAGCACCTGACGAGTCTTGGTGTCCATGGATCATCGTCGTTGCAGACATCGCTGCTATCCACCTACTACAAAAAACAGTGGCGTTCAATAAGGACTTGATTGAGATACTGTGATTATTGGGATTGATCACTTGCATAAATTAACCGATTAAGATCCCCTGATTATTCCCCAATCCCCAAATCTCAAACCAAATCGAATACTGATCCCAACTACAGATGAGTGCTAGTACTGATCCCAACTATATATCGGTGCTAGTATTGATCCCAACTAGGGGCATTCATCAAAATACAAGATCTAACACAAGAGGATTAGCTACTATAAAAATACCTAGGATCCACCGATTAGCTGAGCCCTAATAACACACGATCTAGCATCCAACGATGGGAACGGGGGAAGAACAAAGGAAGGGTAGAAAACCCTAGTTACCTCCTACCATGGGTCGGATAAGCTGGTGTCGAAGGGGTTCTCTGGCCTGATGTAATCGTTGTCCCCGTAGGGGTCCCAGCCGTGCGGGATCTGCAGGAGAACGGCGGGGGCCTGTATGGGGACGGGGGCCTCCTCGCCGGCGGCTATGGCGGAAGCAGGGATGGGGTATTGACGGGGATGGAGGCTGCCTTCAATGCCTCGACGGGCGCCACTACAGGGACGGGGCCTCCTCGTCGTCCGCCTTGGAAGCAATGATGGCCATCGCATCGTTCTTCTCCATCGCCGGCGTGGTTGGGGTTTTCTTGGGGGTTTGCAGAAGGTGATGGGACAGTGGAGATAGTTGCATGAGTGAGCAAGTGAGTGATGAGTAAGAGAGAGGAGGCCTCTATAAAGGTGAAGGGAGTAGAGGTTTCGTTTCACCACTGTGCATCGCGTAACCGCGTGCGCTACTGCATCGTGCACGGCAACACGCTTCCGTTACTGCCCCGTGCACCGTGACATGCATACCGTGCGTCACGTTTCCCCCCTCGTGTCTAACCTTGCCCACTCAGTTGTGCTCAGTTATACCCTCAAGTGTAGCACTGGTAGTTTGGTTGTACTCAGTTTTGCCCTCCGATACTAACACTGCCGTGTGCAATATACTCACTTTTACCCTCCGATGGTTGGTCAACAGAGAGTCAACGAATGGGTTTTAGCTAGCTAATTGAGTCATTTTATGCACAACAAATTCAAAAAGATAAAAACATAGTGGCATCTACCCAGGGAGTCTTATTATGTGACATACCACCATACGAAATGTATATAAATCAAGTTTTAACCTAAATCACCACTTCTCAAATCACCTAGTATCTATGAAGGTTCATGGCTTTCTACTCAAGCCTCTCCCCAAAACACCCCTCCCCAAAACATAATTTGTCTAAATGAGACAATAATTGTCAAACTGATGTATATTTGAATTGCAAATAGTTTGATGTATGCCAATATGTATTTTATTGTATAAAAGAAGCATTTTCCATTTTTAAATCTTGTTTTATATTTGAACCCCCTTGTCAGTTTTGCCCTTGGTTTTCAAGTTCTACTCAGTTTTACCCTCCCTCTTAGTGACAAACTCTCACACATGTGCTCATCTTGGCTGCTACGCTCTAATTGGTCGAGAAAGTTGTCACGCGGATCGTACCCACCAACCATTGATCCTCTGATTGGTCCTCTGTGATCTAGCGGACAGGATAACCCTTGTATCTGTCGGGGGGCACCCTCTATCCATGCAAAATAACGAGTTTGCCACCGATTCTTTAACTCCATAAACAAATGATTTTGAATATAATTTGAAGGGAAAGTGTTCAAAGGTGTATAATTTTTGCATTATATTTCACTCCATGTCCTAAGTGCGATTTAAAAGAGTTCAAAGGTGTATAATTTTTGCCATATGCAAGTTTATGCATTACATCCCTACATTCTATGAAAATGATAATATCTCAAGATTTTCTTAGAACATCATTATCACGTATTGAGTGTGATTTCACAGTGTTCCAAGGTTTATAATTTTCATATACGCAAGTTTAGGGATCAGTTTTCACACTATAAAAATGGTAAACACCCTTTTCCTTTACATTAAGAGTTGCGTAATTTTTCAATTTGAAAGTGTTCAAGAGTAGTGTTAATTATAAACACTCTTTTACATTAAGAGTTGTATAATTTTTCAATTTGAAAGTGTTCAAGAGTAGTGTCAAACACTCTTTTCAATTAAGAGTTGTATATTTTTTTAATATGAAAGTGTTCCAGAGTAGTGTAAATTATAAACACTCTTTTACATTAAGAGTTGTATAATTTTTTCAATTTGAAAGTGTCCAAGAGTAGTGTCAATTATAAACACTCTTTTACATTAAGAGTTGTATATTTTTTAATTTGAAAGTGTTCAAGAGTAGTGTCAATTATAAACACTCTTTTACATTAAGAGTTGTATAATTTTTTCAATTTGAAAGTGTTCAAGAGTAGTGTCAAATATAAACACTCTTTTGCATTAAGAGTTGTATGATTTTTTCAATTTGAAAGTGTTCAAGAGTTGTGTAATTTATAAACACTTTTTTATAATAAGAGTTGTATGATTTTTTTTAGTTTGAAAGTGTTCAAGAGTTGTGTCAATTATAAACACTCTTTTACATTAAGAGTTGTATGATTTTTTTTAATTTGAAAGTGTTCAAGAGTTGTGTCAATTATAAACACTCTTTTACATTAAGTGTTGTATAATTTTTTAAAATTTGAAAGTGTTCGAGAGTTGTGTCAATTATAAACACTCTTTTACATTAAGAGTTGTATTTTTTTTAATTTGAAAGTGTTCAAGAGTTGTGTCAATTATAGGGGAATTTACAATAGATTTTAGGGAGATTTTATCTATCTCTGAGAGTTATGGAGGTCGGAACCACCGCTGGGAAGTAAAATCCAGAGAGATATTGTTCACATCCACGAATTACGTCACCACTATATCAATCCTATTCGAAAATCAAGGCAGTTAGTTGAGCACCAGCGATTCGCGTTCAAATACTGCCAATAATCAACCCACAAAAGGAAAATGATGCTTACCCACATGGAATCCATGCGTTAGATCCCTGCGATTCCACCCAATCTTCTCTGTGCTCGACAGGGATGGACGGTGCACCAGCCGGCATTGCATACTGTTCCGCAAAACGGGTAGATCTAGCAAGGGCGGGAGCAGAGCCGGAGGTGGAGTGGGCTCCATGGCTAGGGGGAGGGGCGGCTCTAGGGCCAAGGACGACATAAGGTAGGAGGGCATGACGACGGGGCAGCGGAGCGGCGGTGTGGGAGCTGTTCCAGGCTCGGGGGAAGCAAATGCTTCGGGTGAGCGAGAATGGCCGGTCCGACGTGTCTCCATGCGGCCCCACTCTTCACCACATATGCAATACCCATCCCAACGTGGACCCACCCTTCACCATGTATGCAGGACCCATCCAAACGCGGCCCCACCGATCAAGCATGTAACGGTCAAGGCCTCGTAATTTAATGCTCAACGCCTGACCCGCCCCAATGCGGTCCCACCAGTCAGCATATAACGGTCAAGCCTTTGACGTGATGGCACCCCTCCATCCGAGCGCCTGCGAGCCCCCGCGAGGGTTTCTTAACATGGAAAGGGGAAAAGTGAGGAAAAACTAAGTGGCTGGGGAAAAGTGAGTACAGCTAACGAACCAATGGCACGAAAATAGAAATCCCAATAAAGTATTGGTTCTCTCATAATTTTCTAAGAAGTTTTTTACCATCTTGTTTCGAAAAGAACATGTCAATTTCAAAAATCCCAGGATGCTTGAAAGTACTTTATGCTCATGTTCGTTCTGGTTATGATTTTTGAAAACCTATAAAAATGTTACCGTCGGGTGTAAATCTCATTTTTATTTTTATACTTTGATTTTTTATCTAATTTCTCAGACGCGGGCATTTTCCGAGTAATGAATTGTTGGTATTGGAAGCCCTCTTTGTTTCCAAATTTAAACTGGTTTAGCAATTGCGCTTCGTTGCTTGGCAAAGTTTCCGTGCTAAAGGTTTGATGGCTCATGAAAGGGACGAGGCAGAGAGCCAGATAAAATAATAAGTGTAAACACAAAGTGCTTAAGAAATTTTCAAGCACACATCAAATATATACAAAGTTCTAAGTAGTAAAGCATCATGTCTTACATACCAGCACTGCAAAATAAAGTAGTTTACTTATTACATAACGCCTGTCTTAGAATAATGAAAAGTTTTTCCCTTTGGAATCTATGCGGCAGGCGGAGGAGAAGGATTCTCCGAATCAGTGATGCTTCCCTAATCTTTTCCCGGATGGAGATGTCAGACTCGGTCTCTTCACCGTCCTCGGATTCTTTGGCTTCGACTGGGGGCTTGGTGGCATTGCAACAGAGGTAAAGAAAGGATTCTCGAAGTTGGTCATCTCGGCCACATGACAAGCGTATCCGGCACAAGACTCCCAAATTGCTCCGACATTCTGAGGCTTGCCAACTTCATCTTCAGTTGCATACCCCTTGGTAACATGCCAGATTTCCATGTGTTCCATGGTTGCTCATTACCATTGTGAGGGCATTTTGCGCAGACGTGCGAGCATAAGAAATTTTCCAATCTTGGACCAGCTTCGGCATATCCTTCGCCTTATCACGCACCTCCATAGCTGAAAGCTTCTCTAAGTCGGAGAGATCAACGGTTTCACCAATATCTTCAAGAGATTGACGGTAATCATGAAGTAGATCTCCAACTATTACAAGCCGGCTGGTGCATGACTCGGACGATGAAGAGTCTAGGAGATTGAGAGGCTCTGCAGCTCAAGCACAATATCAAAATCCGACATATAATTGTCAGAAAAATCAAGAAACAAAGTAGAGCGGAGAAAGAATTATAGTAAAACATACCAACGATAGATTCATCTACTTTGGCCTTTTCCTCTCTCAAACTCTGGAGTTCATACCAAAGTGCCTGAGTTGTGTCCTTCAGCCGATCCAGCTCTACCTTTACATCCGAGATTTATTAGTCCTTGAGAGCAATGGTGCGGTCACGCTCCTCGGTAGCTTAATTGCTGGACTCCAAAATATTGCTTTTGGATATGCTGACGAGGTCAAGCATTTTCCGAATCCAAGGCTCGGAAGTTCTTGGCATTCTTGACAAGTTTGAATGACTGCTTCAACAAGTCTGGAATAGAAGAAAACAACAGTTAGTCAAAGTCACAAAATTCGACTGAAGAAAATCATCCAAGAAGAGATAGCCAGAAAAGCTTACCTTCAGCTTCATCCTTCTCCACTTTCAATTGCGCATTTTCAAGTCGAAGAGTTTTTACTTCTCTTCTCTTGTCAAATATGTTCTTCAACAATTCCTAATTGTAAACATTAACTTTCTGTAAGTCGGAATAATAACCAGAGTCAGATTGCTACTAAGACTCGGGCTACAAACTAAATTTTAGAACAAGCCTTGGGGGATACACTACATTGTTCTTTGGCATCCTATAAAAGCATCAACTCGGATTTCTATCCAACTTCATGCTTGGGGGCTAGAGGATAAGATATACATAAAGTAAAAAGAGTCGAAAAGACAACTTACAACATGATCATGTTGGAGCTTGTGGAGACTGGTCTTGATTTCAAGAGTGACCTTCTCAGCAAGCATCAAGGAAACAAAAGGATGAGGAAGAACTTCTCCGGCCTTTAGCTTTTCGTCCCGGAAACAAACTTGTTCCAGCAGCACCACCAGCTTGATATCCTCAGCTTCTTGTGCCTCCTCCTCTGCTGAGATATTCCGACATTCTAGGCATTCCCGGGCAAGCTTGTTTAGCTCTTGAGCTGTTTTCTGGATGAAGCCAGTTGAAATCTTCATGGGATCATTAATAATGTTCTTTTCTGAGGGATCATTACCCTTAGAGGGTTCACCCTTATGTTTAGTCGAGTCACCAATGGTGGATTCGGATTGCAAGCTTTGAATCACAAGTTCGGTTTTTGCAGCGCGTGGAGATAGAATTTCCTCCTGTGCTAAGGACTAAATTGGATTGGGGCCAGAGGTGCAACATCAAAATAAGGCATTGATAACTTCTACTGGCGCATAACCTTTCCTGGATTTATCTTTCCTTTGATAAATGACTTAGCTCTTGACAATAACAAATGATAATTGTTAAGATCCAGAATGAACACAGTCAAACACATGAAAGTATGATGGAAGAAATATACCTCTTAACAACTGGCACCATTTGCGAGCCAACAAACACAAATGGATTCTTGCATTTCTGGGATACAACTTCTGGTACTTCCTCATATTCTTCAACCTCTTAGAGATTCGGAAACCTCTAGAGGATGACCCTCGATAGGAGCATGCTCCGACACGGGGAGAGCAGCAAGATGAAAGTCAGAAACAAGTAACTCAATACTACAAAATACTCAAAGACAAAACATCAAGAAAGAGTAGTCAAAATTATTACCGGGGTTAGAGGCCTTCTGGCTGTGTATATATGCATTGAGATCCCCGGAATTTTCAGGTTCACTCGCTCCTTCATCAGCCACTTCACCTAGGAGTCGTACTCCTTGGGGAGATCGGGTTCGGGCTCAGCTTCAAGATGTCCTTCTTGTCTAGGGTGACCATGTGCATCAGCCGGTCCTCGTGGTGCTGAAGAGGTTTAATCCGACGAAGTAGCCAGCAATGAACTAAGTCGGATCCCCTCATTCCTTGATGCTTCATCAAGTATTCGATCCGCCTCTTCACAATGATCAGATCATCAGTAAGAGTCTGCGCCTCCACGTCCCAAGACTCTTGGTAAGCGGTGGCACCATCAACAAAAACTGGTAGACCTTTCGTCTTGCCGGGAGCCAGTCTATCCTTGTGATAGAAAGAAGTGTAAGCCCATATCCTAACCGACTCACTAGCAAATATCCTAGGATAGACTCATTCTCTCCTAAGAACTAAGCTGGCCATACTGGTATTGAAGGGAATACCGGCAATGGTAGAGTTTTTCCGAGTACCAAAATAAGATTCGGCTTAATGCCGAGGAAACCCTCACAAAGGGAATCATATGAAATGATCTCTAAAATGGAGTTCAGGGAATATTGTGGAGTTGAACACCATAGTGGGAAGATACCTCGGTGAAGAACTCCGATGGTGGGAAACTCAAACCTCTATCGAGGTGAGTCCCAAAGTGGACCCTTTCGTCGGTGTGAGGTGCGGGAACGAGTTCACCATAGACGCTCCACCAATCACTGGTGAGAAGGTGCTCCTCCTCCTCGATGGCTCGCAGCTTCTCATTGTCAAGAACACAGGGGATCCACACTCCCCTGTAGCCCCTATCCTCCGCCGCGGAAGTACCTGCGGTGCTAGAACCAGATGCCTCCGCCATTTGTTGGTCTGTGGGTGATGATTTTCTGGCGGCGCTGGCTAGATATTTGCAGTGAAGAGAGAAAGCGAGGGAGACGAGGAGAACAAAGCGTTTGCGGAGAAGAAGGGAGAAAACGGGGCAGATGGAGAAAATAAGGGGATTACCTACCCTTATAAACCCAACGGTGCCAAGATTAGTGTGAAAGCACTGAGATTGTGCCATGTGTCACAGAACAGGAGATGTAGCTTCCTCGCGAAGCCTCTGCCACCTCGATCTCCATGCATGGATAGTAACGTCGCCTCAGTTTCATAAAATATAGACCCACAAATGGTCATGCTGAAAAAATGTTATGTAAGTGACAGGACATGTCTGAAAAGTTGCCGAACACGTCAACATCCAAAAATCCAGCTCACGTTCGAAATCGAGCATGGAAATGACTTAAGTCTAGAAGACATATCCGACTCATACGAGACTCGGAATCCTACACAATTGAATGAAGTTTTAGGGAACCCTTCAAGATTCTACAAGTGAAATAAACCATCAAGCTAGTTGATTATTCCAACTTTGGATCTTGGAGACTTCCGGGAGATACTGATGGGGATATACTTTCTGGGTATACCCACAGGACTCGCTGAACAGGGTGACCCACTAACAGGTTTGAGATTTTCTTCACGGGAGGCCCAGTCAGGGAAATAGTATAGAGTCAATTTCGGCTATATTACAAGGCCTAGAAGACTTACCGATTTAGGAATGTAGTATTACTTGTAGTCCAAGTTGTATCTAGTTACCGACTCTGTAATGTAGCCAGATAGGTCTCTCCTATAACCCTAGTGGGTGCACAACATTGGTATACCCGATCCAGCCCAAGGAAGGCCCACGCGAGGATTTGTAGCCTAGGAAGATTTTGGGTGGCCCAAGCCCGTGGTGATTTCGACTCCTTGGAGACAAGTCTAGATTAGATAGAATTTCGAAGGGTATCAACCCTAATATGTAACCGACTCGACCTATCCTAGGACCTGGCCTATCTATATAAAGGCCAGGAGGGTACGACGAGAAGGATCTAGAAAAACACCTCCACGCCAGATTGCATCTGTGCACCCCTGTAACCTTCGGTTCCGCCGTAATCAAGAGCAGACAAGCAGGAGTAGGGTTTTCCCTCCGGGGGCCTGAACCTGGGTAAACCTTGTGTCCCTGTGTTGCTTGCCTGTTAACCATTCCACGACTTCCAGCATCCCCATCTTCTCCAAAACCCAGGTCCATAACAATGGGCATAGACGAGTCGAACCATCATCAATTAGCGCCATCTGTGAGAAGCAGGGACGCTGATCGTGCGGTCATGAAGGATCCATCCAGAGCGATCTACGATTCCTTGGCGATGGAGAGTCACCTCCTCTTTGGCGCCTTCGACTTCACCACCCACTCACCCACCACCCTGAAAGATTTCGATTCCGTAGGCGACGGACTCAAGATGCTTTTCAGGAGCTTTTGCTTCTAGGTGGGGCAGACCGGCACCCTCCGCCTCCCAGAGCGGGTGCCACTACCATCCATCAGGCCCGCTTCATGGGTCCCATCCATCTACGCCCTGCATACGTCAACATTGACGGGCGATTCAGATGACAACAGCAGTTGCAACTCCGATCTACGCAATCCCCCTTCGGATGAAGGAACCTATGGTTCCGGATCTAAGAGTTGCGGCAACAGCGACCCACTCCGTGAGCACTACCTGTGCACCGCCATCCTTGGTGGCGACGTTAACAACGGAACCGATCCATCACTAGTTTTGGGTGTCATCCCTCCCAACCCTTAGGTTGCGAACGAGGGAAACGGGGGAAACCTGGCTAACAGGGCGGCTAGAGCTACTGAAGGCAGCAATCGCGCGTACAACCAGATCAACCTCAACGAGGAAGGTTAAGAGATCGCACGCGAAGCCGTGCGAGGCAATAAAATTCTACCTGTGGATGCCTCCCGTGACTTGATGATGGCCTATCACTGGCTCCTGATTGATGACCACAATCAGCAGGTGAAGCTAATGGATGAGCTCAAAAAGCATAAGCGCACAGCCGAAGAGTCAAGCGCGCGGCAAGTTGTGCTCTCCGCTGCTGGTGGCTCCTCTTCACACAGGAACAACTCCAACAAGTACCGCTCCCACCTAGAGCACATGGACCCTGCCGCACGACGCAAGGTCACTAAGGCACTCGACATGTCCTTCATGACGATGGACTCGCAAGGCAACTTCATGCCAAAAACGCCGCAGGATGCGATCATGGCGGCCACCACCTATCTCGCGCCCAACCCTCCACCAGCGGGAGACCCAAAGATCGTGATCCACAAGTCTACTCTGGTAGGCCCCAGACTCGTTGGAGTTGCGCTCCACGACGAAACTCCTGCGGAGCCAAAGAAAAAGTCCGCGGTCAAGTTCACCCGAAGCTGCACGCCCTCATCCGAGGAGGAGTTGGAGCACGACCTACCTCGATGTCGTCGGAGCCCACGGCACCGCAGCAGCAACTGCGATGCTCGTAGTGAACTCACACAGCACAAGGTCGACAAATCACGTGCTAAGCGCGCGTGTTCAACTGAGTCTGAGGAGGTTGACGATGGACAACTATGTGGAGCCCAATGCTTCAGAAGATCCGTTTGACAAACGCGGATGCCGAGAAACTTCAAGCTCCCTTCGGACAACCCGAAGTTCGACGGCGCAGGAGCCTAATAATTGGCTCGACGATCATTTGTCGTCAGTCAAGCTCCATAGTAGGAACAAGAACACCGCCCTACAATGCCTTCAGCTACAGCTGATAGACACGGCTAGGGTCTGGCTCAGCAGCCTACCCTCCGGCTCCATCCGAAGCAGGGAAGAGCTGGCGTACAGATTCATCCGCAACATCAAGAGCACCTCATGGACATCGCCAACCGTTGGGCTGATGGCGAGGATTCCGTCAACTGAACAAATTCGGATGACGAAGATGACTTCGGCCGTAGGCACGAGTGCAGCAGCAAGAGAAGACCGTGCATCTACGACAATCGCGATGGAGTCGACATGGTTGCGGCTGGATACGTTGATCGCCACGATGATGCAAACCGCAATAGCGGACACCGCAGAAGCAACTACCGCGATGGCGGACGACCCACGCAAACGTGGCAACGTCGCAACCGTGACGACGAGCCTTTGGCATACTACAAGCTGTCTGGTCCCTGCACCATCCACTTCTACATCGATAAACAAGATGGTAAGAAGAAGGCCAGCCACATGCTCAAGGACTGCCGGGAGTTCTAGAAGCTCAGCGAGGGCCTCACCCAAATGCGACGCTAGGAGGTGAATCCAGGATTCGCATCCGCTCCAGGTGCTATCGCCCACAGAGCTCCTCCACCACCACCACCTAGAGGACCATCACAGCCACCGGTTGCACCGACACTGAATAACAGTGCAGATGGGTACCCCGCACCGAAAGGGTCAATGATGATCCAGAAGGGGCATCCAATGAATAGGGTGCAGAAGAAGATCACCCGCCAAGTCAACCTAGCCGTGACCTCCCCACTAGACATGCCTGAGTACCTCAGCGGCTCGGAGTCCTACATCACGTTCGACCGTTTGGATCACCCACGCCAAATACCTCGCCTAGGCCACTCTTCCCTGGTGCTCGAGGCCCAGATCGTGGTATTCTAGATGATCCGCGTCTTCATGGACGCCAGAAGCGGCATCAACCTGATGTTTGCCAGCACACTCCAGCGATGCAAATCCCACTATGCAGCCTAGAGCAATCGGACACGATGTTCCATGGCATCGTCCCAGGGAAGGGTATATACCCTTTGGGCACGATATGGCTCGACGTCATCTTCGGCAAGCCCGAAAACTTAAGGCATGAATAGCTGGAGTTCAAAGTGGTGGACTGGCCATCACAGTACCACGCCATCCTCGGGCGAGTAGCATTCGCAAGATTCATGGCCATACCGCACTATGCGTACCTGCTACGGAAGATTCCGAATCACAGTATCGAGAAAGAGAGGTCAGCTTGGAGCTAGACCAAATATCGTGAGGCAAAGGGAAAGACATGTACAAAACCTTGTGATGGTTCATCCGATATGATCTTTGTATGCATTTAGGAGTTGGCACGTCTTGCTAGAGTCCGCTACCAACTATTGACAGAATAAGTGTATTCGTGTCATGTCTATACGTATATGAACCTATAGGGTCACACGCTTAAGGGGCTGGAAGACTAATGAGGATTGGATCCGAATTAGACCAGGCTTAGGCTACTAATGGGCTACTAATGTAGAAGCCCACTAGGGACGCCTATATAAGAGAGGATGGGGCGAGTTGACCAGGGTTAGACCATTCCACCCAGCCGCCACTCCTCATGCATGTGTTGCACATGCGGACCTAGCAGTCCGGCGTCTGACGCTTCCACCCCGCACGTGTGGATACCTCGAAGGTGTTGCATCTATGGCACTTGGACGAGCCGCGCAAGGGGAGATGCTCGTGGGACGAGGACGAGGAGGAGACATAGAACATCTACACTGCCTCGATGCGCTTCGTCAAGTTCCGCAACCGCGCGTCTAGTGGTAATCCCATGATCTATGACAACAGTAATCCTGGTTTACATGGTAGAAAATTTTGTTTTGCGCTAGTGTAGCCTACCTGTATCCTACAAAATATTATTTGAAACATACAGGGGGCCTTGAGCCAATTTGGGATCCTTATATTTTGGGTTTTTCAAAATAGAAAAACCAGTTTTAACATGTTTCAAAGAGAGGAAGGAAAATAGGATTTAGGGTTTGCATTGTTCACATTCTTGCTCTCATGCATAAACTTTATTGATTTAAACAGATGCATGCAATGCTTAAACACTATTTACATATATCACAAACTTGGGCTATTACAACTCTACCCCCCTTACAAGAATCTCGTCCCGAGATTCCTTAGTTTTAGAAAAGAAGGTAGGGTACTCAGATCGAAGATGGTCTTCTTGTTCCCAGGTTGCTTCATCCTCAGAGTGATGAGAACACTGAACTTTCAGGAACTTGATGTTTTTACGACGAGTCTTGCGCTCGGTTTCATCAAGGATACGAACAGGATACTCACGATAAGTCATATCCTTCTGAAGATCAAGAGTTTGGTGGTCAACACCACGGACAGGGTCTTTGAAGCAACGTTTGAGTTGAGACACATGGAAGACATCATGCACCTCAGGGAAGTTTGCAGGCAGCTCCAATTGATATGCGAGTTTACCTTGCTTGGAAATAACGCGAAAAGGACCAACATACTGAGGAGCCAGTTTTCCTTTGATGCTGAAACGATGGACACCCTTTAAAGGAGTGACACAGAGATAAGCTTGGTCATCAACTTCATATTCAACATGTTGATGGTGAACGATCATGATAGCTTTTCTGGCGAGATTGAGCAGTTTTCAAATGATCTCGAATGATACGAACTTGATCTTCTGCTTCCTGGATCTTATCCGGACCAAAGAACTTTCTTTCGCTGGTTTCTGACTAGTTCAAAGGAGTACGACTAGTTCTTCCATATAAGAACTGTAAGGGTGCCATTTCTATACTAGACTGATAACTATTGTTGTAGGAGAATTCAGCAAAAGGAAGGCATTTCTCCCAGTACTTGCCAAAAGATATGACACACGCTCTTAGCATGTCTTCAAGGATTTGATTCACTCTTTCGGTCTGGACAGCTGTACTAGGATGGTAAGATGTACTGAAGGACAGACGGGTTCCCATAGCTTGCTGGAAACTTGTCCAGAACCTTGAGGTGAACAAACTCCCTCGATCAGAGACGATTTTCTTTGGTACCACATGAAGGACAACTATTCGAGAGATATATAGATCAGCCAATTGATTAGCATTAATGCTCTCGCGAACAGGTAGGAAGTGAGCAACCTTGGACATATAGTCAACGATTACCCAGATGGCATCATTTCCTTTCTGAGTCTTAGGAAGACGAGTAATGGAATACATACCAACTTCATCCCATTTCCACTCAGGGATACGATGTGGTTGTAGGAGACCAGCGGGCCTTTGGTGCTCAGCCTTGACGCGACGACAGACGTCACATTCAGCAACAAAACAAGCGATATCCTTCTTCATACCAGACCACCAAAATCTTTGACGAAGATCCCGATACATATTTGTACCTCCAGGGTGGATAGAAAGGGGTGATTCATGAGCTTCAATAAGAATTATATACTTCAAGTCCTTTCCATTTGGTACTACCAAACGTGTACCGAAATATAGAACACCTTCCTCGTTAAGAGAGAAACATTTAGCAACTCTGCTAGTAATGTTCTCTTTAATTGAGTCCATCTCAGGATCTTGCGTTTGAGCAACTTTGATATGATCCTCTAGAGAGGACTTCACTTCAAGAGTAGAAAGGAATCCACGAGGAACTACTTCAAGGTTTAACCGAGCGAATTCCTCATGAAGAGAAGGTTGAGATTGTTTGAGCATCAGGTTGTTGCAATAAGACTTACGACTTAATGCATCAGCAAAGACATTGGCTTTGCCAGGTTGATAGTTGAGACCCAAATCATAGTCCTTTATGAGTTCCAACCATCTTATTTGCCTGAGATTAAGATCAGGTTGTGTGAAAATATACTTCAGACTCTGATGATCCGAGTATAACTCGCAGCGACTACCAAGAAGGTAATGTCGCCATTGCTTAAGAGCATGAATGACAGCTGCAAGATCAAGATCATGAGTTGGGTAGTTGTTCTCATGTGGTTTCAAATGATGGGAAGCATAAGCCACCACATACCCATCTTGCATTAGCACATATCCAAGACCTTGGTGAGAAGCATCACAGAAGACGACAAAGTCTTTGCTGGTATCTGGGAGAACCAGCACCAGAGCAGTTGTTAACTTGGTTTTCAACATCTGGAAGCTTTCTTTAGCCTTATCAGACCATTCGAACTTCTTATACTTCTTAAGAAGATTAGTCATTGGCTTTGCAATCCTAGAGAAGTTATCAATGAACCGACAGTAATAACCAGCCATCCCGAGAAAACTTCGGACATCCTTAACGTATTTGGGAGACTCCCAGTCGACGATAGTTTGGACTTTATCTAGGATAACAGCAACCCCTTTGGCGGAAACAACATGACCAAGCAATATGAGCTCTTGTAACCAAAACTCACATTTGGAAAACTTGGCATATAGGCGATGTTCTCAGAGTTTTGTCAACACCAACCGAAGATGTTTAGCATGCTCTTCTTCAGTTTTGGAATAGACCAGAATATCATCGATGTAGACCACACCAAACTTGTCAAGATACTCCATGAAGACAAAGTTCATAAGCCGGATAAAAGTGGCTGGAGCATTAGTAAGACCAAAGTACATGACTATATACTCGTACAGACCATAACGAGTGGTGAAAGCGGTCTTTGGAATATCTTCCTTATGGATCTTTATCTGGTGATACCCTGACCTCAAATCCATTTTGGAAAAGACTGTGACTATCAAGAACAAGTATCCTCTCCCTAGGATCAAAAAGATCGTTGATCCTAGGGAGAGGATGCTTGTTCTTGATAGTCACAGCATTGAGTGGGCAATAATCCACAACCAGACGCGGTATATTAGTATCCCGCTTCTTAACAAAGATGGTATGACATTCCCAAGAAGATGTGTTGGTCTATATGTATCCTTTTCCTTCTAACTCCTCTAATTGCTTCTTCAACTCCACAATCTCATGAGGAGGCATACGATAGGGTCTTTTAGAAACAGGAGCAGTTCCAGGAGCTAACTCTATGACAAACTCCACACTTCGATCAGGTGGCATGCCAGGCAACTCCTCGGGAAATACATCCGGGAATTCACAGACCACGGAAACATCTTGAATCTCCAGTGGAGGTAGAACTTTAAGAGCATACAACTCTGCTTCAGGGATAGGAACAGCTGAAGGAGATAGTGACCCTACATTCCAATACTTGACTGTTATGCCAGCAGGACTAGTCAGAGTCACAGACTTGGTTGTACAATCGAGGATAGCTTGGTAGCGGGTCAACCAGTCCATGCCCAAAATGATGTCAATGTCAGTTGACTTGAGGGCGATCAAAGAAGTGGGGAAAAGTTGAAATGTAACTTCGATTAGATTCCCATGACTAACCATGGTGGAACGCCAACTAGAACCAGGATACTGACCTAGCATAGGAACAGACAACCCCTCAAAACTTATCCCATGCATTTGAGCAAAAGCTTGTGACAGGAATGAATGCGATGCTCTAGAATCAAACAAAACTTTAGCTGGAATTTGATTGATACGAAGCGTACCCATGATGATGCTTGGATCTTCCTGGGCCTCCTCAGCAGAGATATGGTTCAGGCAACCTCTTCCAGCACCTTGATACTTCTCATTCTTCTTTGGTGGTTGTGCCTTCTCAGAAGCACTCTTTTGAGGACACTCTCTTGCATAGTGGCCAGGCTGGCGACAATTGAAGCAAATAGTACCTGATCCAGTACCAGCAGTAGGATAATTTGATCCACCAGCATTGTTTGGAGTAGCATTCAAACGGGGAGCATATCCAGAAGACTTTAAGGTGTAAGGATCACGTGGCACAACACTATAAGGCACGAAGACATGGAGCTTCTTATTGCTAGAACCAGCCTTGTTGTACCCCTCCTGAGGACGCTTACAGGTTTCTTCATACTCCACCTTTCCACTCTCGGCCTTCATAGCCTTGTTGACAAGACCTTGGAAGTTACCAAAGTCCATGAGGTGGATATCACGGAGAACCTCAGGATCCAGTCCCTTGCGGGACAGAGCTTGCTTCTTAGCATCAATGGATACCTCTTCGGTAGCATAGCAGGCAAGACGATTGAAGTTGCGCTGGTATTCACACACAGAACCAGTGCCCTGCTTCAGCTTGAGGAACTCCTCCCTCTTTTGATCCATCAGACCCTCCGGAATATGGTAAGCTAGGAAGGCTTCAGTGAACTCTTGCCATGTAAGAACATGTTGAGCTTCTTGCATTGCCAAGAAATTTTCCCACCAGGAGCCAACTGCTACTTCCAGATGATAGGCAGCAAAAGTCACCCAATCAGCTTGAGCAACATGACCAACCTTAAGTTTGCGCTCCATAGTGCGAAGCCAGTAGTGCACATCAAGTGGATCAGTGGAATAACTGAAAACTGGCGGAGTGAGACGTGTGAAGTCTTTGATACCAACTTGATTGTTCTGGTGTTGAGCAGTGTTGTGCTCAGTCCTTTCAAGGAGCCTCATGTTGTCAGCACGGTTGGTTTCGTACATGGCCATGAGTTGAACCATGGACGGTGGTGGAGGAAGGTTGGAAGATTCACCCTCATTTGCAGCACCACGGGGCATGAGCACGAGTACGGGAACGATAGGTGTCACCCATCCTGGAAGAACAAAAGGGAGTTAGACAAGGTATTCAAAGGAACAAGACAGAAAGATGAACAAAGAGTACTTGATATAAACGTACCATCTTATCAAGCATGGTAGTATCAAAGCATACTAATGTATACACTAACCAGCTGACTTACAAACCATGACAATGGAATGCTAAGATGTTACACACCAAGCAGAACTAAGATATCTTGAAACTCTGAGAATAGCAACCAGGTACAAAGTACTTTAAGGAAACAACCCAAAACAACGATCCTAAAAGTTTTAAGATATGAGATAAGGAATGAAAACCTTTCCAAACCAAATAGGGTAAGAAAAATCTAGCATCAGAAACACACCAGAGAAGGAGTAAAAAGAATCCTAGTCAGAGTTTCTGCAAAATAATTTTTAACTTTCAAATAGTTTTGTCAAATTCTAGACTCAACATCGACCAATAAAAGGGTTTCCTATAGGAAGTCCTGCTCTGATACCAAAACATGTAACACCCCTCGGGATTAGGGTTAAACTAACCTCAGAACATCATCTAAGATAAGCTCAACTCCAAGCACAGAAGATCACAGTAAGATTTGGTAACATTACAGAACTCATGGATTCAACAACATAAGTTTAAACTCTTAGCAGACTACGATATTAGAGTTATTACAAACCAGAGGTCATAGACCCAACATTACACCACACAGCGAAAGCAAATTATGTTGTTCTACACAACAACTTAGCAAAGGGCCTAAGAGACCTTAAACAGAAGCAACGTCCATCCCATAGTTCTTAGGCTGCTACCTGGGACCCCCAACTACTCGTCAATGTCAACGTAGAAGCCACCTTCAATCGCAACTAGATCATCTGTAGAAAAACAACAATGGCGCAAGGCTGAGTACGAGAATGTACCCCGCAAGACTTAGATAACATAGTATCTACATGCTCTGGCTAGAAAGGCTTCTATGGATTTACTTTTGCGTAAAGCAATCTTTATTTGTAAACAAGAGAGATAAGATGCTCGTCTACTCAGAATCTTTTAAAAGGGATAAGATAATGACTTCTTCATCTTGTTCATCATATCCTGATAACCACCAGCTTCATCAGAACCTCCTATCTAGGACCACCCCCTCAACCCGGAGGAAGCATCCTTAAGCACACGTGGATCAACAAGTTTTATAATGGTTAATGTTATCTATGATCTTATAATCTGATCACCAAGCATTCATAACCGTGAACACGGCTTTTCGAAAAGATTAATACCCTGCAGGGGTGTACAACTTTACCCACATGTACCAACTGTCTCTTAAGGCAAAATATTATTATCCCTCTTCCTTGGAAGTTCGGCAGAGGATGGTTTACCATGACCTTTACCTTGATTTTGCCAAGACCATGAGTCACGCCCTAGGGATGGTTCCGCCATAATGGGTCAAGTCCCGAAGCCGGTCCCTAAAGATGTGAGACGAGGTTGGTTTACCAGGGGCTCCATCCACCCCAAGCAACCGCGGCCACGCTTCCCTACCTGTTATGGTGCACCTACCTATTTCGAAAATGTTTTCAATGCGTATGCCAAATGGAAAGCCCGAACTATGTGACTCATGGAATCTACTAGTCAAGTTAGTCAATCGAGGGGTTGCCAAGCCCCGTGTGGTTGTACGCTCGTCTCAGTTCCAAAGGAAAGAACTCAGGTCCTAGTGGTGGCGAGCATGGGACTACAAAAACCACACCCAACATGGCCTCCCATACAAGCCTTAGCATGTTTAATTAACTCCTTCGATGATGTCACCATCTCCTACCTCTCTAGATTCACCGGCATCTCCGATTCATCATTTGGACAGATCGGGCGTTGTTACTATGCATGGCTAAGCTATCGATCACAAAAGCTCTAGCAACGCTCAAATTCTAGACCTAGGTATGCTAGGAGCAGTGGATCAGGGGTATAAGGCTACAAAAGGGAAATTGTGCAGCAGATAGGTAACACTAGCTACTAACAGAAGACCACATTGGAATCATGTGCATCATAGCGAGAAAGTAAGATACTTTGTAAAGGTAGGTTCAGAATGAGAGGCTACGCTTGCCTTGTCCTTCAGTAGACAGATATGGATCTTCGGTGTCGTTGACTTCAGCGTCGGGCTCGGATCCTATCACGAAGAACCAATACCAGAAAGAAAGGCGACAATTCAAGACATGGCATAATGCAATGCCCAATCAATATGTATGACATGTCATATTAGAGATTACGCAGTAACCCTAAGTGCAACATCGATTTAAGAGGGTTTGGAATGCCCTAGCAAAGGCACATCGTCGAACCCACATGTTCATAAGGGGTGTCGATTTTCCTCCAACTATACTAGGGTTTTAAGTTGCTTGACAATGTATAATGATTTCTTAGACATATAGCTCTTAATTTTCTAAACATTTTGATATATTATTCATATTTTTCTGAATTAATATGAATAAGTTATTGATTTTACAACATTTATTCAATTTTTGGAATTATTTAATCTATTTAAAACATTTACTGCGTCATGCTGATATCATCACACACATCAAATACTTTTTACACCGATGCAGAACCTAGCCACGGTGACTGACGTGTGGGGCCAAAGCCACATCAGCAGCCACGCAAGCAAAGTGGGACGGGGGCGGTTTGACCAGTATGACCACGCACTGGCGTCACGATGACGTTAGTACGACGTCACACCGGCGGTGATCCTCCCAGACGGCAACGGCACGGCGCTAGGGGCAAAATGGCTAGCAAGGACGCGCGCGTTCGACTCAGCTCGTCGCGGGCTACCTAACTACGGTGGCGCCACCCAAAAATGGTAACCGGAGTGACCTCCACGACAAGTAACCGCGGTGTCCCACGGCGGCGCTTGGCGGTGAAACAAACCAGAGGGAGAGGGGAAGCGCGAGGTGGTGCTGGAGCACTGCATGCTCACCACGGAGGCAGTTGAGGGGTCGAGGACGGCAGCCGAGGTCGGAGACGACGGAATCGAGCGGTGGAGCTTCTGTCGGCCATGGAGAAGACGAGGTCAAAGACGACGATTCAGAGTGCCCCTCTTCGATTCCTTCTGCAGGGAGATAGAAGGCAGCAAGGCGGAGCTCATGGGCTCACTGGCTTGGCTCGGGGCGGCTCGATACGGCGACGAAGCTCGTCTAGGGTTCGGCCAGAGAGGGGAGAACGCGCGCGAGAGAGGCGCGGGGAGAGTGGGAGGATACGGTTGAGAGGGTGACGCAGGCGGCGGTCTTATCCTCCTCTAGAGCTCGTCGGACGGCGCAGGATGGGCGGTGGAGATCGACGGCGGCGGCACGCAGCTGCTTGCTGTCGTCGACAAAGACGACGATGAGGGGGAAGGCCGAACCGGTACGGGCCAGGGGTGGGCTGGCATGGTCCAAAGCTGGGCTGCGGGAGTGCGCGCTGGGCAGCAGGGAGAGGAGGGAAAGGAGCTGGGCCGGCCTGGGCTGCGGACTAGCTAGATCAGGACCCATTTTTTAAACTGAAATTCTTTTTCCTTTTCTGTTTTTTGTATTTTCTCTTTTAGATTTGATATGTAAACAGTTTTTGGGTATTTCAAAAATACTAGAAGGTTTAAAATATTATTTGAAACTTACAGGGGCCCTTGAGCCAATTTGGGCTCCTTATATTTTGGGTTTTTCAAAATAGCAAAACCATTTTGAACATGTTTCAAAGAGAGGAAGGAAAATAGGATTTAGGGTTTGCATTGTTCACATTCTTGCTCTCATGCATAAACTTTATTGATTTAAACATATGCATGCAATGCTTAAACACTACATATATCACAAACTTCGGTTGTTACATTTTTCGAGTCCATTGTCTCCAGGTTCAGAGTGCTCCATATCATCATAACAGAAAACGGCTCGAACTTCATCTCGAAGGAGTTCCGAGACTTCTGTGGGAACCTCAACATCAACCTGGCATACGCCTCAGTGGCGCATTCGCAGACCAACGGACATGTCAAAAAGGCCAACGGCCTCATCGGCAACGGCATCAAGAAGCGCCTGCTACGCCCACTCGAAAGGCTTACGGGATCCTGGGCGGACGAGCTACCCTCCGTTCTTTGGAGTCTACACAACAACAAACAGCTCAACCATCTATACGCCCTTCTTCATGGTGCATGGAGCCGAAGCCATGCTACCTGCTGAGGTATGCTACAAGGCCCCACGGGTCGTTGCTTACAGCGAGGCCGAATCATCAGCCGCACTCGAAGACACCGTCTATACACTCGACGAGGCACGTGACATCATCGTGGATCGCTCAATGGTCTATCAGCAGAGCCTCCACAACTACCACAACCGTCGGCTGCGCCCAAGGTCCTTTGTCGAAGGAGGCCCCATCCTGCGACTCAAGCAAGAAGGGAAGAAGAAGCTCGAGTCACCCTGGGAAGGACCCTACATAGTCACTGATGTCATCCCAGGTGGCGCCTACCGCCTCATGAACGTCGCATCGGGAGTCGAATACTCCAATCCCTGGAACGTCGTATGACTGCGACGCTTCTAACCCTAGTTACCCTTTACTTTCAATAAGGCTATTCAGCCAGGCTACTCAGCCGAACAATGCACCTCCTTGTTTACAAAGAATAAAAGCTAAGTTCCTTGGCCCAAATATATTTTTCTCCTTACAATATTTATCGCTAAAACATGCTCGGGGGCTGCGCCTCACCTTATGACTTCGTCGACTGACAACAATGCATACAACCTGAGTAGCTGACCATGTCAGGCTAACAAAAAAGATATGCACATTACATAATCATACAACACACTACGTGCCAACACATACAAACTTTACAAAGGGCAGTACAAGCCCACTCGGATAAATACAGACTTTACATTATCTCGTTTTCTTTTACATGACTTAACTACGCTGGAGCAGAGCGTTTGTCTGCTCCTCAAACACATCTACAATCTCATCGGCGTACTGCACCTCAGCTGGGTAATGTGGACGCATATCCCACGACATGCCATCTCGAGGAGGAGGCGGCCCAGCCGCTATCTTCGCAAGATTAACATCGCGACTATGCAGTCGAACAAGAGATAGGGCTGCCTTCACACCCGCAATCAGCTGATGGCGCATCATCTCCTTCACATGACCTTCATCTCGAAACTTCCCGAGCAAGCCTAGAAACCTAGAAGGTGCAGAGTCTAAAGGAAACATGGTGGCACAAATGGCGCAAGCGACGACCTCGCCAGCTTCAGCACCCGAAGATGTAGAGGTCTCAACCCAATAAGGTAGATTCCTCCTGTGTTTTACAATGCTAGTCCCTGGATCAATAGCTAGCATCCACAGTTAAGATGTAATATCAAGAAACAAAGGTCATAATATAACTTTATAACCAGGAATAACATAATTTTATTACATCATACATAGCTCATTTGGCTATTACATTTCATTGCAGTGGAATAATTATAAGCATGG
Organism: Avena sativa; assembly: GCA_916181665.1. Classification (NCBI taxonomy): domain Eukaryota; kingdom Viridiplantae; phylum Streptophyta; class Magnoliopsida; order Poales; family Poaceae; genus Avena; species Avena sativa. The sequence continues at coordinate 257,855,534 of OV702284.1, read as the reverse complement.
GGTCCTTCATCTTCAAAGTGCCACAGGCAGATGTTGGTTGTAGACTTTGTAATCCTAATCAATCAATCTTCACTAAAAACAATCAAACCTGCAACATACAAGTTACAGCCACAAAGGGTCAATACATTTGAATTGTATTGGCAAGTGATACTATGGTAGTATAGTGGAGTCTATCATCTATATGCATTTGGCTAAGTGGAGTTTGAGGCTTGCATTGCTCAAAATAGATTTTCCTTAACAATTGAAAATACTAAGTTTTTGCTTTGACAAAATAATTTTTCTCAATCAAAGATTGAAGATCCTTTACAAGGCATCTCTCAATCAAAGATTGAAGATTTCAAACAACCCTTGTTCAATCCACAAGTTTTAACTTAGAAATTTGAATGATGAGATTCTTGATTGCTTCCATGTCTTGATGCTCAAATTGTCCTTTACCAGGGACATGGCTAAGTACTTAGATTTTACACTCTACAGAGGTGGTGCACTTTCCCCACAAGACTTGGTTTCCCAAGACAAGATCTTTCAGAAGCTTTCCCTTAGACCAAAATGGACGCGCTCCAACCTATCAAACACTACCACCCACTGTCCATATGGCTAAGTTCTTGCAACCTATATGATCATGGCAGAGCCCATATTGCCAAGTGGTTGCACTTGAAGCTTCTCAACATTTGACATCTCAAATCTCTTTGTTCCTGGGTGGCATACCACAAGTGAGATACACAATCCAAGTCCATGGCCTTGTGAACCACTCAACCAACACCACCAAGCTATCCCATTCCACCCAGGTGATTCATTAACTTAGTTGTTTTATTAAACAAAACACAAGTCCTTAGACTTAGAACATTTTCCCATAGTGTGAATATATATTCCACCCATGTTTTCTATTAGCTAGGCTAAGCTTGGTAGTAATAGGAATCTTAACTTAGAAAAATCCTACTAAGGATTCATCTACTAGGTTTTACTATAGCATAGTTTATACTTAGCAAAATCCATGCAAGTTTTACTTAGAGAAAATTACTAATGCATAGTGAAAGTAATGGGACAAAAAGTATGAAGCATCACTTGCCTTTTTGTAAGGGAATGGTAGTTCACTCCTTGATCTTGCTAGTCTCACACTTCACTACAAGTCAATCAAGCAAACACCAATTCAATTTACATTCCAAACCAATAATCACTCAAACAAATTCACACACACAAGACAATGGAAACCAATTCATGCATGGGAGCATGCACAAGATAGTTTTATTTTGCAAAGAGGGTCTCTATGGGGTTTCTAAACTTTGTAAGATCCAAATTGGTCATTTACCAAAGTGGCAAAGTCATTAGCAAGAGGGTTTTGTCCAAAAACTATTTTTAAATCTATTCATCATTTCATGTGGTGAAAAATGTTTTTATCAAGGCAAAACTCTTAAGTTGTTCACCAAATGAGTTGCTTATTTGCAAAACTTGGTGTTTTAGGTCAGTCGGTTTGTTCAAGCCATTTTCTTAAAGTTTTCTTTCCATAAACATTTTCATAACAAAATCCATTCTTTTTATTTGCCTAGAAAATGGCTAAGTCAAGTAATCCAACCCTAAATTTTACTAAAATAATTTTTAAACACCAAGGGTTGGTTCCTAGGGTCAGTAAGGTCACAACAAACCATTTTGCAAAGGTTTTAACCTTAAAATCATTTTTTAACAATTTTTATACTCTAAACAATCATACAAATGTTTCTGTAATTCAAACAAGCTAACAGATACTATTTGCTAAACTAATTCCATAGTTGGCTAGGGCTTGCTCTCCTGATTTCAACGATATAAAGTTTGCAAAATTTGGACGTGTGGTTTGAAAGTTACAGGGGTTTGAAGTTTGCAAATAATTCTGATTCAAATCTGTTTTTAGATTTAATACTGGCCACGCGTCGTTTTCTAACTGGGCGATACCGGTTCGGCCGGATCACGCGCGGTAGCCCTTGGATCTAGTTAGATCGTGCGGTACTGAGCGCATACCCCTTCGCGGCTTAAGTGACTCTATCGTGCCCGCTCAATCTAGATCGAACGGTTGTCATCGCACAGGCCAAACTCGGGCGGCGCAATGTCAACGGTGAGCGGCGAAGCGGCCAGATGGTGGCGGCGCTGGCAAGGCAGGAAGCGAGAAAGGGTGGGAGTAAGCTCACCTGGTTCGCAATAGCCTGGAGATGCTCAAGGCGTTGTTGGTTCGACGAGGGGCGTTCTAGAATGGGCTTGATTTCTCGCCGGAGTTCCTGCTGGCGTCGGGTTCGCTCGGGCGTCGTCGGAGACGGGTTTATGATGCACGCTAGGACAAATGGAAGATGCTGTTAGGTTCGCACGAGCCTGGAGATCATCATCGTGTCCACGGGGAAAGGAGGGGAGGTCAGGTACTACCTAGGGACGTCGTCGGAGAAGAGGGCAGACAGCGGTGCTGCAGGTCTTCGACGTTGTCGACGCTCAGGGGCGCCCGCGGATGAATGAAAAGCACGGAAAGATGCGCCAGGATGCGGTGAGCGTGCTCGTGTGCTCGGGGAGGCAGGAGGGGGCGTGTGCTGGCCGGAATCCTCACCGGAGCATCGTCGGAGCCGTGGCAGAACAAGGCAAAATTCTGTGGACTAGGAGCGTGCTTGGGGAAGGAAACAGAGGGGAACAAGAGAGGAGTCACTGGCGTTTAAGCGTGTGTGGTCAGGGGGCGTTGATCACGCGGTATTGAAACGAATTGACGAGGTGCAATCAATCGGCAGTAACAGCCAGGGCGACAAGGTCGTGTTGAAGACGATGAATAGGAGGGAGTGGGGTCGGCTGGTCAGCGTGTGAGTGAGAGGGAGAAGAGGGTCCACATGTCAGTTGCTCCGCGGGTCAGATACCGAGTGAGAAAAATAACGTTTCGCTGGGGAAGGAGGTGGGTTGCTGGGCTGAGTTGGGCTTTTAGCTGGGCTGGGTCGACAAAACTCCATTTTTTTCTTAATCTGAACCCTTTTCTTTTTCTGAATTTATTTTCTGTTTTGAATTTCAAACAAACAAACAATGTTCAAATCAATTCAAACAACACCCAAACTTTGTAATATTGAAATTAGTTCTGTTCAGTAACATGAACCAAAATCCAAAAAAAAAATGTTTTAAATCTTTTTAGGTTCCATTTATTAATTAGGTAAAATGGTCCATGGTTTATTAATAAAATAGGGTTTGATTTATTTAATAAAATCTTCATTTGAAATCCAAATACTTTTAAAACCAATCAGTAGTTTATTTAGAAATAAAGAATATTTGGAAAACTTGTTTAAAACAAATTAACCTTTTACTTTAGGGTCCATTAATAATTAAATAAAATGGGCCTTAGTTATTAAATCAAATAGAGTTTGATTTATTAAAATATTTGTTTTGAAATCTAAAATAAAACCAAACACTTAAGTAGGTTTTAATTAAGAAAATAAAATACTTAGAAAACTTATTTAAAACAATTTAATAAGTTTTGATGTTTTAATTAAAATGGTAAAACCTTTTATTTAAATAAAATTTGGATATTAATTCCTTATTATTTTATTTAAATAAACCTTTACTATTTTTAATCAAAACAAAACATTTTATTTTAAATACTTGGCCAAGGTTTAATTTGGCTCTGTAAAATAATCTTTATTTATGAGTCCACCTTTCTTTTGAAAACTAAATCTTTTATTAAAAGATTCCAAAATGGTATCTCCAAAATATTTTAATTTCCTTTAATAAATGTTTAACTTTTTAAATCCCATTAGGATTTTATTTTATTCAAATGGGTTTGAAGTTCCAATTGAATTCAAAAAGTTTCTTCTGGCTCTGAAAATCAAACAAAGTTTTATTTTATTCGTTTATTTTTCACATAACAAGATTTGGAAAATCTTGGTATGTGACAGAAGAACTTGGTGTACACGATCTTGCACCTTCGCAAGAACGATTGCTCGATCACGGTCCATCCAGAAGAAGCCGCCGGTCTCCAAGTCTTGTTGTGTCAGGCAATTCATCCGAATTGCGGCACGCTCCTTCTCTTCCTTTGCAAGCAGATTCAAAACTGTACAAAACATTGGGTGAGCTAACATAAAAATAGGCACACTCGAAGAAGCAGTGGTTCAAGAGGAATCACATTGGAGTTGCTCACCCATCTGCCGAAATTCTTCAAGAAAAAACTCTTCCCTATCAATGGCTCGCTCAGCCTTCGACTTCCACACATCCACATGACCGCGGATGCTGAGGATGTCCTTCTCCAAACTTCGGACGCGGTCACGCAGGAAAGGCAACTGCAATGACTCGCCCAACAACGAGTGAGGACCAGGAGCAGGAGAAGGTGTGATCATTGGAGCCTCACCCGAAGGACCCTAAGGGTGAACAGGCAAACACGAACATCACAAACACTTTTGACAACAGTTGAAATACATATTCATACATATACATAAATAAAGCCATTTCATGGCCAAGTGAAGATTATTCATCACAAAGGCGTTACAGATGCAACAAAATAAAGAGATCTGGACTAACTACAATGCATAAGGACCTAAGCGCCAGCACCCGGAGTAGCTTCAGAGCCAAAATGCCTACTCTTGGCCGCTCGTTGCTGCTCTGACGCATAGTCGGCTAGGAGATCAATGAGCTTAGGCTTGAAATGCTTGCAGTGGGAGGCAAAGGTGGCAAAAGCTACCTCAGAACCATCCTCCGCCACCGGCATCCTGGACGTGACCTGCGTCAGATCCAGTTGGGCTCTAGATGCCAGTTCCATTGCCAACCGCATGGCAGCACCGATCCCTTCTCTGTGCGCTTGTACTGGGCGGGAGCATCATCCGCCAAAGCCTCCGCAAGGGAGTCGATGTCCTCGAGGGCAACGCCCTTGGGGTTGAACTCCTTGTAGAAGCGCGCAAGCACCTTCTTGGCCTTGTCAAGAGAGCCCGCGGCAAAGGAGCAGCGATCCTCGATCGCTGCAACGACATCTACCAGGATATCCACGTGCTCCAGCGTGCTGCGGTCAAACGCGATTCCAGAAGCATCTGGCAAGAAAAGCAAATAAAACATTCGACTGAGGAAGGAGAAATCGCACTCACAAAAAAGAACACTCAAAAGAATGGACATGTGACATACCAGAGATGGCCTTGGCAGCAACCATAATCTTTTCAGCCATGGCCTTCTCCCGGGTGGTTGCGACGGCCGCGAGCTGCTGCTCATGGTCCTCAGACTCCTTCTGCAAGCGTTGGAGGGCCTCTGCAGCATCCGTTGCCTTCTTCTCCGCTTGGCCGAGGCTCTTTTCGAGAGCGTTCAGACTACGGAGAGCAGCATTATTCTCATCAGCAGCATTGAGAAACAGTGGATGAATATAAAAACAAACTTGACGCAATCGAAAAATAGGCAAGAAGACACCTACGCACCTCGGAGCTGCTTGAGTTCACCCTCCAGCGACAGATGCTGCTGGATGAGGAGGTTGGCGCTACAGACAAAAGGCTGCAAAAGGCGAGCAGGTCTGATGAGTAAAGGACTCGGGGGCTCCGCCTATACAATGAAAGAGCTACACATACGTGGTCTGGCATGGACTCCGAAGGTTTACATACCGTCTTCCGAGTCACGAGTGCATGAGCCTCCCTCCTCGTGGAGCTCGAATCCTCGTCCTCAGAGTTGGCCACCATCTTGGGAAACGAAGACGTCGATTTTGATTCTGCGATCATTTCTTCGGTGTCCTCTGTTGGAGATATGCCCAAGAGGCAATAATAAAGTGGTTATTATCATATCTTCATAATTATGATAAATTTTTACATACCATGCTATAATTGTATTAACAGGAAACATTAATACTTGTGTGATTTGTAAACATAAAAGAGTCCCTGGTAAAGCCTCTTGTTAAACTAGCTTGTTGGTTAATATATGATCATGGTTTCCTGATCATGAACATAGAGATGTTATTAACAACAGGGTCATATCATTAGGAGAATGATGTGATGGACATACTCCTATAGTTAAGCATAGCATAAAGATCAAGTCATTTAATATAGTTCGTTTGCTATAAGCTTTGTGATACATAGTAACCTAATTCCTTCGACCATGAGATCATGCATATCACCTTCACCGGAAGAATACTTTGATGACATCAAACACCACACCGTAACTGGGTGGCTATAAAGGTGGCATTGAGTGTTCGGAAAGTGTTGGTTGAGACACATGGATCAAAAGTGGGATTTGTCCATCCATATGACAGATAGATATACTCTGGGCCCTCTCGGTGAAATGTCATCCAATTAGTTTGCAAGCATGTGACTGGCTCACAAGGGATCACATATCACGGGAACGAGAAAAGAGTACTTATCGGTAACGAGGTTGAACTAGGTATGGAATGATTCGATGTTGTTGAGTAGTTATGGAATGATAAGTAAGAGACCAAATATTGTTCGGAGTCTCGGATGGGATCCGGGATATCACGAGGAGATCCGGAATGGTCCGGAGAATAAGATTCATATAAGGAAAGTCCTATTTCGGAGTTGGGGAATGGTTCCGGTGTTTTCATCGGGAATGTTCTAGAAGGTTCCGGAATGTCCGGCACTCCGGAGGGGAAGGGTACATGAATGTGTCATTGCAAGTTGGAATGATTGCATCATGTACTAGGTGTCATCGCTGTACAAAATAAAGGGTTTAATCAAATCCTAGTTTGAAAAGTCAAACGCCAATTTGAAAAGTCAAACGGCTATTTTGGAAAGTGGAGAAGAAGTGGGAAACCGAGTTGGGGAGGAGTTCCTCCTCCACCGCCGGCCCACTAGGGATCCGAGTTGGGGAGGGACTCCCTCCCCTTGGCCGGCGCCTCACTCCACCTATATAAGGAGGGGCAGGGCTCCCCTCCTAGACACACAAGTTGCCTCCCTCTAAACCTAAAACCCTAGCCACAGCCTAGGGATTTCTCCCAAGCCGCCGAGTTAGAGCTTCTAATTGCCCTAGCCGCTGGTTTAGCCCCTTCTAATTGGTGTGTCTAAACCCTAGATCACCAAGGCTCTCTCATAGTCCATCATACTCGCTCCGGCTTAAGGCGAAGCCCTGCGAGATCTCCCCTCTACTTCCGGTACCACGCCGTCGTGCTGCCGGAATCGCGAGGAGAGTGCTACAACCTCCGCTGCCTGCTGGAACAAGGGAGAGGAAGGTCTTCATCGAGTACCGAACGTGTGACCGACTGCGGGAGCGCTGCCGGAACGCAGAGCCGGAAGGATCGTCTACGCGATCTTGAGATCGGCAAGAGTACGACTACATCACCCACGAGAATCTGCTCTCGTTAACCGTTTTGGAATCTTCGAGGGTGAGTTCCTCTATCGACTCGTTGCTACTATCTAGTAGATAGATCTTGGCTTGTTTGTTTGCATGCGGTAGAAAATTTTTGTTTTCCATGCTACGAACCCCTACAGTGGTATCAGAGCCGTTTCTATATGTAGATCTGTTGCACGAGTAGAACACAATGGTCATTGTGGGCATTGATGCTTTTGTTGTCAATTGCTTCTTGTGTACTTTGCATCTTGCGGGATGGTGGGATGAAGCGGCCCGGGCTAACCTTACATGACATCGTTCATGAGACTTGCTCCACGCTTGACATGCAACTTGTATTGCATAAGTGGCTTTGCGGGTGCCTGTTTCTCCCAACATAGTTAAGATTCAATTTACAACGGGTGATTGACAATACTAGTATCAATGTTGTGGTTCTTGTTCGTAAGTTAGAACGACACTTATTGAAAGCCCCAAACCACGTAAAACATGCAAAGAAAGTAGAGGCGTCTAACTTTGTTTTGCAGGGGTGTGTTGTGATGTGATATGGCCATGATTGTGATTATATTTGATGTATGCAATGTTCCTTATTGTAAGTTGGCAACCGGCAGGAGCCATATGGTTGTCTTTAAATTCTGTTAAGACCCGCGTGTCTATTCAAAGTAGTTGTAATAGTTGAAGCTGGTGGACGACAACCATGGAGCAGCGTCATTGACCTTGATGCAATGCCGGTGATGATGGATATCATGTTCGTGCTTGAAGATGGAGATCGGAAGCACAAGAAGAAAGGCCATATCATATCACATATTATGAATTGCATGTGATGTTAATCCTTTTATGCATCTTGTATTGCTTAGTTCACGACGGTAGCATTATAAGATGATCCCTCAAGCACACAATTTCAAGTTTTAAAGTGTTCATCCTTAGTAAGCACCGTTGCTAAAGCTCGTTGTTTCGAAGCACCACGTGATGATCGGGTGTGTTAGATTCTGCGAGTGTATACAACGTGAGTAAGCCAGATTTGCTCATGCGGAAGCTAAGGTTTGATCTTGACGAGCCTAGCATGTACAGACATGGTCTCGGAACACGGATTGCCGAAAGGTAAAGCATGAGTCATATAGTAGATATGATGAACATGTTGATTGTTCGCCATTAAAGCTACATCAACTCTCGTGATGATCGGTTTTGATGTGGTGGATTTGGTTCGTGTGATCACTAAAACAATGTGAGGGATATTGTTTTGAGTGGGAGTTCAACGGCAATATGATAAAAAGTTGAACACTATTTATCATAAACTAAATCAAAGTGAATTTGCATAATTGTTGTAGTCATTGGCATCCGTTTACCACCTTGCGCTTAGTTTTAATTGAGATGATAGAACTATAGAATTCTGGTTAGTTACTTTACGAACTGGTATCGTATTGTTTTGAAGTGTTAATCTAAAGTTTAAAAGTCCTATTTCAAACTTTCAGTAAGTTTTGATTACTCCATGAAGTTTAATAGTTGGTATTAAATCAAGAGTAACAATTCCAATGTTAGTATATAAGTATCATATTTGTCTCCATGATTCTTGATATTCAAAGGATTGTCTTAATATCAAGGTTATCTAGGATCTGAAAGAGTTGTTTCAGAAACCATGATGTGTGGAAGATATTGTGATATCTGAAACGAAGTTTTGGTTGCAACATGATAGAGTATAATATGGCAAAAGTCATGTTCTCATATTTGATGAGAATTTGCAAAAGGTTGGAGACACTAGTTGTCCTAATCCTCCAAAAGGTTTTGGAGAGCAACATTATACTCGCGATTCACCGTTACAAGCTAAAAGTAGCTTGATCATGGATAAATCCATGATGAGGGTGAATATTTGATGTAGGTAAAATGTTTACTACACCAAGAGATTACTAAAAAAAGGAATTTGAAAGAACACCAAACATTTGATAATGGTGATTTACTTCAAAGTGCAAGTCCAAAACCATTGGTATTTAACTATACACGCTTTGGACTATGTGTCATATGTATGACTCCACTATTGATGTTGATAGATTCTTTCAAACAGAAAAGGAAATACTGAAAGAGAATCTCATAAATATATGGCAGAAAAGAAAAGACTAGAATTGTTCAGTTTAAGTATATAGATGATATACATGTTATGGCTATATTCTTTGCTTATTAAACAATGTGGTTCTTAAGTATTTGATACTGAATTTGTTGGTGTGAATCGTCATACGAAACAACACAATTCATGAACTACAATGGCCTAAGTAACTAGCAAAAGAATATGTGATGATGTTCATCGAGAACAAATAAAGGGTTATTGTGTTGCTCGTTAAACATCAAAGCTTGCCTTCAAGATTTGTTTTATCAGGTATTATGAGAACAAAAGGGTTGTTCAAATAATTGCCGTAATCTATAAAAGATGGATGATTCACAAATCTCGTTGGAGAAATCACATCCATAAAAATAGTGCTAAAAAAATGTCGAAAGACAAATTGATTAAAAAATCACTTAGGAAGTGACATCGCCGTTTAAATTATATTGGAAAGAAAATATGAAGAAACTCCATGTGGATGGAATTTTGGAGTCTTTTGATTTTGATCACATGACGCTTGTGAAACTTTCCTAGAGATAATTAAAACTTCGTTCATAGGCCAAAAGGGAACGAAAGACTAGCTTATTGGAACTTGTACATATTGTTGTACAAAGTCCATTATGTGTAGTCAAGAGCGATGGATTTCAACTTCATATGCTTTCTCCGAAAATTTGAGTGAATATATGAATATTTACTTAATAAGGATGAAGTATGAAACATTTGAAAAGTTCAAAGACTTTCAAGATGAAGTGCAAAATCATTGTAACAAGAATATAAATAGTTTATGATAAGATCATAAAGGAAGATATTTGAGTTACAAGTTTAGCGTATTACCTAAGATTTAAGGAATTGTTATGTGGATTTGCTTTTTCCGAAACACCATAAGAGTATGGAGCGTTCGAGATATGTGATTAAAACCTTGTTTGACATGGTAAGATCAAAGGTATAATTCATAAAACTCCATTATGTTTTAAAGATTAAAAGCTTTAGAGACTACCGTTTTCCACTAAAAAGAGCTCCATCATAATCCGCTGAAATGACACCATATAAACTTATGGTTTGGGATTAAACCCAAGTAGTCCTTTCTTAAACATTGGTATGCTATGCATAAGAAAGATGTTTGCAACCAAAGTCGGATGAACCTGTCTTTGTATGTTATTTCGAATAACTGTTCCTCCATAACATCGGAGACAAAAATGTTTGTCGCTTAGAACGTCAAGTTTCTTAGAGAAGGAATTTTTCGTGAAAAGTTAAGTGGGAGGACAAAAGAACTTTTGATAAGGTTAAAAGAACCTTAGCTATATGTGCAGAGTTGCGCAGCGCCGAAAAGTGTTCCGGAGGCAGCAATAATGCTCATGGCTCACGTGCCTCAAAGGTTGTGGTCACGGAGATCTAAGTTCCTATTGAAACAAGTAGATCGGGTAAACAATCAAATACCAAGATTTGAGAGTTAAATCATTATTTGACAATAATGATCCGACTACATGCAAAGAAGCGATGATGGGCCCTGACTCCGTAAAATGGCTTGAAGCCATAAAATCCGTGATAGTTCCATACACGAGAAATCAAGTTTTGAACTTGAAGGACCCTCGAGAAAGGTGTAAGACCTTACAGTTGTGTTTGGATCTATAAAGAAACAGACATGGATGTTTCGCATCTATGAAATGGTCGACATGTTGGGAAGAGTTCACAACAATGTTCAAGGGTTGACTATGACAAGATTTGATCTTTCATAGCGATATTTAGTCTAGACGGATTAATGTAGCAACCACGACATATAATTTTGTTATGTGTTGGATAAACAAAAACAAGTTCTTGTAATAGAAGGGTTACCTAGGACGTGTGCATGACACGGTCCAAAGGGTTTTTGTTAATTCAAAGGATGCTAAAAACATATGCAAACTTCAATAGTTGAAGTAAGCATAGCGGAGTTGGAATCTTCACTATGATGAAACTATTAAAAGAGTTTAATTTCATCAGAGACAATGAAGATGCTTGCATTTGCAAGAAATTAAGTGGGAGCGCTAAGACATATTTCTAATACATTATGTGGAGGACATATTGTTGATTAGGAAAAGATGTATCTTTTATTAACACATATTAAGAATTTCATCCCGATGAAAGGCTTAGGCAAAACCCAAATATTTGGCATCAATAGACGCTAATATGGTTGTGCCAAAAGTACATAGATGATATATTGAATGAGTTCAATATAGAAACTACAAGAAAGGTTCTTGTTGCACAGAAAGGATTGAATGAGTTCAATATTGATGATATATTCAAGTGTATTGACACTTGGTAAGTGAAACAATGATTCAAGTATAGATTGATACTTGATGTATGAAATCACAAAGATTATTTATATCAATCATACTGTGATATGTACAGATCCAGATATGTCCTATGCTCTAAATGTTGTGAGCATATACCAGAATGATTCATAAGATGATCATTGGACAATAGTAAGGATATTCTTGTGATCTTTTGGAAGAACTAAGAATATATTATTTTGGAAGTGACAAATAGATGGTTAGTTCATTGTAAATGAATTACATTGATACTAGTTTTGTCACAAAGTACAAATTAAGTTTATCTCAATCTAAACTAAGGGTGGCACAATATAATGGAAAGTAAGTTCCATAATGGATTTGGATGAGTTCCAAAGTTAAGACATTGTGACAGATACTACAACAAAAGGCTAAGTATATGACTGCTATAATAGCAGCTAAAGAGGGCATTTGTGTCAAGTAGTTTGTTATCAAACTAGGTGTAGTTCACAGCGGGATAATACTATGAAGATATATTGTACGACAATATTATCAACATGTTTTAACCCCAAAGAACTAAAGGTCTCACCAAAGGACCAAAATTATACAAAGCCATCTCATTAGAGAATGAGTGATGTGTAGAGACGCAAAGACATGCAATTACACACGGACCTGGAAGTGTCAGATCCGGAGATCAGTTGACCACTAGCAATCGTGTACATACAACACCGGAAAGCCATAGGTGTTGAATACACAAAGGTTTGAAACTAGATTATTGACTCTAGTGCAAGTGGGAGACTGTTGGAGATATGCCCAAGAGGCAATAATAAAGTGGTTATTATCATATCTTCATAATTATGATAAATTTTTACATACCATGCTATAATTGTATTAACAGGAAACATTAATACTTGTGTGATTTGTAAACATAAAAGAGTCCCTGGTAAAGCCTCTTGTTAAACTAGCTTGTTGGTTAATATATGATCATGGTTTCCTGATCATGAACATAGAGATGTTATTAACAACAGGGTCATATCATTAGGAGAATGATGTGATGGACATACTCCTATAGTTAAGCATAGCATAAAGATCAAGTCATTTAATATAGTTCGTTTGCTATAAGCTTTCTGATACATAGTAACCTAATTCCTTCGACCATGAGATCATGCATATCACCTTCACCGGAAGAATACTTTGATGACATCAAACACCACATCGTAACTGGGTGGCTATAAAGGTGGCATTAAGTGTTCGGAAAGTGTTGGTTGAGACACATGGATCAAAAGTGGGATTTGTCCATCCATATGACGGATAGATATACTCTGGGCCCTCTCGGTGAAATGTCATCCAATTAGTTTGCAAGCATGTGACTGGCTCACAAGGGATCACATATCACGGGAACGAGAAAAGAGTACTTATCGGTAACGAGGTTGAACTAGGTATGCAGAGATACCGACGATCAAAACCTCGGATAAGTAAACTATCGTGAGACAAAGGGAAATTGGTATCGTATGTAAGTGGTTCATTCGATCGCAAAGTAATCGTAGAAATATGTGGGAGCCATATGAATTTCCAGATTCCTCTATTGGTTATTGTTCAGAGAAGTGTCTCGATCATGTCCGCATAATTCACGAACCGTAGGGAGACACACTTAAGGATTCGATGTTGTTGAGTAGTTATGGAATGATGAGTAAGAGACCAAATGTTGTTCGGAGTCTCGGATGGGATCCGGGATATCACGAGGAGATCCGGAATGGTCCGGAGAATAAGATTCATATAAGGAAAGTCCTATTTCGGAGTTGGGGAATGGTTCCGGTGTTTTCATCGGGAATGTTCTAGAAGGTTCCGGAATGTCCGGCACTCCGGAGGGGAAGGGTACATGAATGTGTCATTGCAAGTTGGAATGATTGCATCATGTACTAGGTGTCATCGCTGTACAAAATAAAGGGTTTAATCAAATCCTAGTTTGAAAAGTCAAACGCCAATTTGAAAAGTCAAACGGCTATTTTGGAAAGTGGAGAAGAAGTGGGAAACCGAGTTGGGGAGGAGTTCCTCCTCCACCGCCGGCCCACTAGGGATCCGAGTTGGGGAGGGACTCCCTCCCCTTGGCCGGCGCCTCACTCCACCTATATAAGGAGGGGCAGGGCTCCCCTCCTAGACACACAAGTTGCCTCCCTCTAAACCTAAAACCCTAGCCACAGCCTAGGGATTTCTCCCAAGCCGCCGAGTTAGAGCTTCTAATTGCCCTAGCCGCTGGTTTAGCCCCTTCTAATTGGTGTGTCTAAACCCTAGATCACCAAGGCTCTCTCATAGTCCATCATACTCGCTCCGGCTTAAGGCGAAGCCCTGCGAGATCTCCCCTCTACTTCCGGTACCACGTCGTCGTGCTGCCGGAATCGCGAGGAGAGTGCTACAACCTCCGCTGCCTGCTGGAACAAGGGAGAGGAAGGTCTTCATCGAGTACCGAACGTGTGACCCACTGCGGGAGCGCTGCCGGAACGCAGTGCCGGAAGGATCGTCTACGCGATCTTGAGATCGGCAAGAGTACGACTACATCACCCACGAGAATCTGCTCTCGTTAACCGCTTTGGAATCTTCGAGGGTGAGTTCCTCTATCGACTCGTTGCTACTATCTAGTAGATAGATCTTGGCTTGTTTGTTTGCATGCGGTAGAAAATTTTTGTTTTCCATGCTACGAACCCCTACATCCTCATCAAGAGACTCCTCCGAATGATTACTGCTAGCACTTACCAAATCAACAACAAGCTAATACTTAGCCCATGAATAAAGTACCAAGACTCAAATAGAGCAACTTACGATGGTATGTCTGACAAATTGAAGACAGGAGGCTCCTTCTCCTTCTCCTTCTTCCTCTTCTTCTTCTTGGCTGGCGGCTGCGGGGCCACCACCCGAATTGGCACAGCAGGAAAAGGTGCAGACGGCGCACCCTCATCGCCGCCGTGTTGTTCGAGGAAGGACGGACCCTTTGGCGTTGGTGGCGTCGCCCCATCCGAGGTTTCTCTCTAGGACCGCTTTCGGGTCTGCCCTTCGCTCGGCTCGGGGGCTTCCACGGTGGGAGACTGCGCCGGGGAAGCTCAGATTCAGACTCCGCCGCTTCATGGTCTGGCGCATCCGTGTACTTCTCAGGTAGAGGGGGCATCATCCCTGCTACCTTGAGGTCCTGCAAATCAAAGACAAGAAGATGTACAATTATCAGTACCAATAGCAAACAAATCGCATTCGAAATAGCGCTACGCATAACTACAAGTTTCACCTAGGGTACGACCTTCCTGGCACTAAAGGGGGCAATCAGGGACTTCCCCGGGATATCCTCATCGGCTTTGTACTTCAGCAGAGGCCGAAGAGCCTTATCAAGGTCACCCGAGGATATCTCCTCAGACAACACCCTTGTCGGGTCGTTGGGGCCAGCATACAGAAACATCGGGTGTGCCCTCGCTTGGAGCGGCTGCACCCGATGCTTTAGGAAGGTGCGGATTATGTCGACACCGTTGACCACCTTGTCGGCCACCAGCTGGAGAGCCTCCACCCTCTTGTAGAGCTTCTCCACCTCTGCAGATTCACCCTTCAAGATGTCGTTCCCCCATGACCTCTTTCGGATGATCTCTTGGTTGTAGTCGAAGGGATCAAGCCCATAATGCTGACCGTCCAGTTTAACATCGCGGATGTAGAACCACTTCCTGCGCTAATATTGGAAGGACTCGCAAAGAGAGAAAGAGAAGAACTGGACAGTGGAGCGGATAGAGATTTCGCAACCACCCAGTGGATAAACACCACTGGTGCCAGATTGCCTCTTCACGGAGTAAAGTCTCCGGAAGAGGCCAAAGTGCGGCTCGATGCCAAGCTAGCACCCGCAAAGGGTAATGAAACAAGCAATGTGGAGGATAGAATTGGGAGACAGATGGTGCAACTGAATCCTGTAGAAAAAGAGAAGCCCACTAAGGAATTAGTGGGCGAGCAAGGAAAGACCCCTGATAACAAAGGCGTAAAACATCACCTGAAACCCTTCGGGTGGGCGAGGAATTACCTCTTGGCTCGAGAGGATGGCGTCGTCTTTTTCCTTGGAGATCAACCCGGCATTGCACAACTTGCACAAATCCGAATCGTGCATCTCCATGCGCCGCCACCTGCCGTCGGTGGTGCAGCTCGGAGCAGCGGTTTTCTTTCTGGTGCTAGCGGCACTGGAACCCGCTGTCGTGGAGGAGGTCTTCTTGGGCTTGACCATGGCAATGCGGCAAGTGCGGCAATGTGAGCGAAGGAAATAAGAAGGAAAGTATGAAGGGCGTCCAGTGCGCGATGAGAACAGAGAGCTCAAGAAATAGTGGCAATGGCGATGAGGCAGAGGCAAATGACGAAGGGTGAAAATCACTGTCTTTCCCACAATATAAAAGGACGAAGACGACACAGCAGAGCCGTCGATTGAGAAGCCCTGATGCGTGCCTCAAATCTCGCCGTCCACATGTCAGCACCAAACTGAACCGTCGCCAGCACGCCATCCACTACGTGCGGAAATCAAGGAGACATCGTAACTTTTGCAATGCCTCCGCATTACTAGTCAATGTCCGGTCAGGCGGTGGGACCCACGATCGTCCTGTCGCATCGTTTCTGCTGCCATAGACGGTTGAGCTCACCAATCGTCAGCAATGACTTCACCAAATCAAAAGCCAGCAATGGCTCATAGATTTCGACCGAGCATCAAAGTACTTACTCGAGTCTACGACTCAACCAACTACTCGGGGGCTACTCTTATCAGGAGCGCTGGCTGCGCACCTGAGGGATTACAAAACTCGAAAAAATCTTCGAGTCCTACGTCGAGTCTACGACTCCACTATGGACTCGGGGGCTACTCCCATAGGGAGCGCTGATCACGCATTCGAAAAAATGTGTCCTTCGGACTAATAATGGAAACTTATGAGAACGACTGAACTAAAGTTTCTGCTCGAGTCTACGACTCTAACAGACACTCGGGGGCTACTCCCATAGGGAGCGCTGGTCACGCACCCTATGAATAATTCGACTGAGATCCTTCGGATAAAATACGACAAAAAAAACTTTTGGCAACTTTTCCCAACCTAACGCTAAGTGAGAAGAAGTCTCCTTGGCCACCCGAAACACCTCTGTGGTGATAAAATTTCGGATGATGTGTCTACGATGCAAAGATAAGCCCTACATATACCATCTAATGGCCTGGTAACGCACCCGACTGCGCTCTGCCAGTAAATTCCTATGTCAGCAGGCACGATGAAAATCCCGACGGACGCGTTGGGTACATCATTTGAAAAACACTAGGGTTCGACTCCTGTAAGACCTCAGCAGCCTGAGTCGAATCACACCAGCATTCGTTCCGGATTCGAGTCCGGGGACTCGAATCTGATGATGATCGTGTTGTTTTGTCCTATGACTGTTAACTGACCCGGATCCGCCGGGTGAGCCAGGCACACGCATCAACAATCCCTATGAACTAAACGTTTCTTCCCGAAAAACAGGTTTAAATACCAAGCACCCGAAAGATTATAGAGTCTCCAGTCGAATCTGTGATTCGGCTGAACACTCAGGGGCTACTGACATGGATATACCCTATGGGTGCACAACATTGGTATACCCAGTATAACCCAAGGAAGGCCCACACGAGGATTTGCAGCCCAGGAAGATTTCGGGTGGCCCAAGCTCGTGGTGATTTCGACTCCTTGGAGGATAAATCTAGATTAGATAGAATTTTAAAGGGTATCAACCCTAATATGTAACCGACTCGACCTATCCTGGGACCTGGCCTATCTATATAAAGGCCAGGAGGGTACGGCGAGAAGGATCTAAAAAACACCTCGTACACACACCTCCTTGCCAGATTGCATCTGCCCACCCCTGTAACCTTCGGTTCCACCATAATCAAGAGCAGACAAGCAGGAGTAGGGTTTTCCCTCTGGGGGCCTGAACCTGGTTAAACCTCGTGTCCCCGTGTTGCTTGCCTGTTAACCGTTCCATGACTTCCTGCATCCCCATCTTCTCCAAAACCCAAGTCCATAACAATGGGCATTGACGAGTCGAACCCTCGTCACCTAGGTCCTAGCGCCTTTATAAGTCGGACCTGAAGGAGTCTTTAGGGAAAAACCAATCATGACACCACAATCAACTCGCACAGGCGAAAATCTCTTGTAATCCGCTGTAACATCCGGCTCTCGCCGATATATTACTGGGTTGCTAGCAGGAGTAGGATCCGATCACCACAGTCAGATCTAAACCTAGGTAAACTAGTGCTCACAGCTCCCAGAACACCGTATGTCTCACACCCCATCTTATCAACACCTTCAGGACCCCCTATGGTGTACTTGTCATCAATCGGATGACATAAAAACACCGTGTTTCTAGCAAGCCTCTACTTAACTAGCTCATTGATTACATGATGGTTAAGGATTCCTAACCATGAACATGTGATGGTGATTAATAATAAGGTCATATCATTAGGAGAATGATGTGATGGATAGACCCAATAATAAGCATAGATTCTGATCGTATTGTTTAGTTTGATTGTTATCTCTTTCTCTATATGTCAAGTATTGTTTTCTTAGACCATGAGATTGTGTAACTCCCTGGAATCGTAGGAATACTTTGTGGACATCAAACGTCACTTCGTAACTGGGTTATTATAAGGGTGGATTTCCGGTATCTCCAATGGTGCTTGTTGGGTTACATGAATCAAGACTAGGATTTGTTCCTCCATGTGACAGAGAGAGAGAGAGAGAGAGAGAGATCTGGGCCCTCTCAATAGTATAGCATCTCAGAGATTTCAAGCATGTGACTAATGTGTTTAGTGATGGGTATCCTATACCACAGTACGAGAAAATAGAACTTGCCGGTAACGAGATTGAACTAGGTATGTCGATACCGGTGATCGAATCTTGGGCAAGTAATATATCGTGAGACAAAGGGAATCGAATACCAGATTGATTGAATCCTCGACATCGTGGTTCAACCAATAAAATAACTTAATTTAATATGTAGGAACCACTATGTACATCCTCGGTCCCTCTAAAAGTTATTGATCAGAGAGGTGTCTTGATCATGTCTACATGTTCTCGAACCTCTAGGGTCACACACTTAATGCTTTGGTGTTGGTAGATTTCATCGAGATAATTAATGGTGTTATTGAATGTTGATTTAGAGTCCCGTATGGGATCCGAGATATCACAAGTACTTTTGGAATGGTCCATAGGTAAATAAAAGTATATTGGAAGTCTTGTTTAGGGTTTTGAGAAGAGTTCAAAATATTTTGTATGAGACCGGAATGTTTTAGAAGGTTCCCGTGGGTCCACTTGTGACGTGAGACAACATGGGACTAATAAGGGACACCCCGACCCTAGGGTACAGGGCACCACAGCCTCCCAAGGCCCATGTGGCCAAGGAGGGCAAACCCTAAAAGGAGGTGTAGGGAAAGGGGGAGTTTCCACATCCCCTTGCACCACCAACCCTAGGGATTGGAGGGGGCCAAGGAATCACCCCCTTCCATGCCAATATAAAGAGGGGCAGGGTGGAGGGTGCATCCCCCTCCCACAGGAGCCGCCTCCTCCCTCTCCCTTCTCCCTCCTCTCACACACAACTACTTAGGCGAAGCCCTGTTGCAATTCTCCACCATAGTCCAAGTGTTGGCGTTGTGCTGTCAGGATCTCGCAGAGCTCTTCTATATCTTACAGGATCAAGAAGGAGAAGATGCCACCAAGCCAGGACGTGTGGATACCGCGGAGGTGCTACCGGATTACAGGACTTCATCGGTTTGAGTCGACGAAGTGAATGACTACATCATCCATGATCTCTCGATCATTAACCACGCGTGATCTTCAAGGGTAAGTAGATTAGATCTATCTTCTCATTACATACATTTTCTAGATCTGATCTTGCTGGGTTTTCTCATTGCTATTCCGTAGGAATTTTTTTGTTTTCCATGCAATGAACCTATCAGGATGACATTTCATACCCGAGGACGAGGGGTTACCAGGGGTTATGCATGCCCCATTCTCTAGGTAGGCCCTCTCATTGTCGGGGGTTGGCCCGATGTTTCTTAAGGGAGGAGAGAGCTTCTCATAGGTGTTGTTGACGAAAGAGTTCATGATGGACAACCTTGGATGAGATGCCGATGTGTGGGTGCCACTAGTAGGAAAACCCTTATAGGCGAGATGGATATTTTTGGACTTTCTATGGATTCATTGGCATGACCATCCTTTGAGGCCATGACTGCGTGAAGTGATCGTATTTTGGGATTTGCGGGAAGTGCCGATTTGTTAGTTGTGAAGGTTTGAAGAAAAGTGACTTTGAGTTAGACGCTTCACACATACGGCACTAATGTTTTATTAGTGAAGACAAAATAGCGATGATGCTCGTAAAGTAAAAGTTCGTGCCCAAACGGCCATGTTGCTAGGCGTTAGACACTAACACAAGTGACATACATTTTTTAACGATTGGGTCCAACCTCGACTCATGTGAGAGAGGTCTAGTCCCATTGAGAAAACCTCGGGTGTTTGAAAGGAATGACCTAGCGGTACGACTTTACGTACCATAGTTAAGTCATAATTACTCTCGAAGTCTGAAGGGTTACAAGTTCAGAGGGATCCCTTGAAGGAATTACACTCAAGCTCAAAGCATGAAAGGATTAACTCAAGAAGTAGGTCTCACCACAAGAGGAAAACTCTTGCTTCATATGAGATATGCCATACAAATGACCCCATGGGTGATTTTATAGTCTCATGGCCGTGTACGAATGAGCACCAATACCCTTGGTGGGGAGGTAAAGTAAGAACAACTTAGCCTATTGTAGGAAAAGCCTAAAAAAGCCTTGCCAAGCGGGGAAAAAGTAAGGTCTGTCTTATCTTCTTTGGCCCATGTCTTTGGTCCATGTAGGGAGAGCATTGGTAGTTTTGGTGGGCTGGTTTTTCTTTTATTGGGCTTCTTATTTTTCTTCTCTTTTTATTTATTGCCATTGTCATTTCTTTTATGTTCGTCATTTCTTCATGCACCCTCCATATTTCCGATGTCCGGCTGATGGTGGCGTCAGGGAGAGGGAACCATATCTGGATGATCAAATTTTATGTCATACATCATGCCCCTTTTACTTACTATACTTAGGCTTCAGAGAGAAATGGAGGCTATTCTTAGCTTTAAAAGGCTTCCATTGGTGCTTCCTCTTAGCGGGACTATGCCATTAACTAAACCTTGCATCTTAGAATGACTATGGAATAACTAAGTTTGGTCAATGATAAATTCTAAGGTGCGTGCTATGGTGCCAAAGTGGGCTCGATGGAAATAACTTCGCTCTCCAAAGCGCTATGACCATGGGATTTTTTATGTGGTGTTGCTAATTCTCAGTCTGTGAATTAAGTTAGAGCTCAATCAGTTCCTGATCCATTGGATCCGCATTACAGTTTGTGTGTCCTATATATTGCATGTGGGGTTGTAAGTGGGATTTTCAATTACAAGTGGACTTGCAACTAAGAATTAAGCTCACTGAGAATTAGGCACATATTTTTTTATGTTGCAAAGGCATGCAAACACACTTTGTCAACGCATAAACAATCATAGTACAAAATAAAAGTAGCCTTTTTTATTTGGCAAAGCGAAAGAAAGGGGTTGACTTATATACCTGATAGTCTCGAGCCATATGAAAGATCCAAAAGTTCCAAATGACCCCTCCAAGTAAGTATTTCTTTGGGAATTCCCATGAATCTGTGGTGTCACATCCATTGCAGTCTCGAGCCACATGCCCACGCATCCCACATTCATGATTTCTTTCACCAATTGGATAGAGCAAACAAACCCCGTTTGATACGTCTGGCATGGCGATTTGGTCATCGGGATCACGGTGCAATCCTTTCCATTTGATACGTCCCCCACACCCAGATCGCCCGACCCCGGGCGGTCGAAAATTGCCGCCCACGCTTGGAGCACTACCATATCCGATCACCCTCGTCACACACCAACTAACCCCACTAGCTAGCTACCCTGCCGATCCCCTCTTCTTCTTTTTTATTACGAATTACGTGTTTCGTTAGCCATGGCAATATAGTAGCGGTACAACTTCACATTAGCATCAGCACACATCACGAAATTAAAGAAAGAATTGAGAAGGAACTGGAATTGCATGGTGCGGAATGGCTGAAAAGAAAGACCCGATCGAGCGAGAGGGGAGAAGGCTCCTCGGTCGATCTAACCTGGTGAGAGTGAGATAGATGTCGTTGAACACTGGGATGTCACTTAGCTGAGAATGCATTGAAGCTGAAAATTCCAAGTCGTCACAGCAGCCAAAGACAAGGCCCGTCCAGAAAACCGGACTGCAAAACGAGAGAAAATGTCGCGCGGGTCGTCCAACACATGCGTGCGGTCCATGCGCAGTTCGCCCACCCTCCTTTCCCTTGAATCGCCGCGCGCGTCTATATAAACTACCGCTGCCCGCCCATCCCCTTGCACCGCACTCACCAACCAAGCTCGAATCTCTTGTTTTTGCCAACGATTCCTTCGCCTCGCCGCCGGAGACAGCGGCCTGTCGCTCGTGGCAGCAATCAACGGGACATCCCACTCCCTCCACTCCGGAGCGCGGGGCATCGCAGCTTGCTCCTCTGTTTCGCAGAGGACATGTCGTCCTGCTCCGACGCTGCCACGGTGGCGTGCCGAGATGGCCTCACGTCCTCCTTGCTCTCCGACAAGGAGGAGGCTGTCGTACTCGTGCCCGTGGAGGAGGAGCTGCCGCCGGTCCTCACGTGCAAACCGCCGGGCCGCCTTGCCAGAGCGGTGAAGGATGCCTGGTCCGTGTCTTTGTCCGTCACGTTTCCCACGGTGCCGTCCATGTCGGCCGCCTCGGCAGGGGAGGAAGCGCGGTCCATACTGGGGCTCGCCACGCCGATGATCCTGACGGGTCTACTGCTTTACCTCCGGTCCATGATTTCGATGCTATTCCTCGGCCGCCTCGGGGGCCTGGCGCTCGCCGGCGGCTCCCTCGCCATCGGCTTCGCCAACATCACCGGCTACTCCGTGCTATCTGGCCTCGCCATGGGGATGGAGCCCATCTGCGGGCAGGCCTTCGGAGCGGGCCACTACGAGCTCCTCGGCGTGACCATGCAGCGCACCGTGCTGCTGCTCGTCGCGGCCGCGGCTCCCATCGCCGGGCTGTGGATGCACATCCGGCCTCTGCTCCTGCTCTGCGGCCAGGACGCCGGCATCGCGGCGGTCGCCGAGACATACATTCTCGCCTCCCTCCCGGACCTCCTTCTCCAGGCGTTCCTCCACCCCGTCCGCATCTACCTCCGGACGCAATCCATCAACCTGCCGCTCACCGTGTGCGCCGCGCTGGCCATTGCGCTCCACCTGCCCATCAACTACGTGCTCGTCTCCGTCCTCGGGCACGGCATGAGGGGGGTGGCATTGGCCTCCGTACTCGCCAACTTCAACTTCCTCCTCCTCCTGCTCGGTTACATACTGTTCAAGGGCGTGCACAGACGCACCGGCGGCTTCGCGCTCTCGGCGGACAGCTTCCGTGGCTGGGGCGAGCTCGTCCGCCTCGCCCTGCCGAGCTGCATCAGCGTCTGCCTCGAGTGGTGGTGGTACGAGATCATGATCCTCCTGTGCGGCCTCCTCGCCGACCCGCAGGCCACCGTGGCCTCCATGGGCATCCTGATCCAGACCACGTCGCTCATCTACATCTTCCCTTCTTCGCTCGGCTTCGGCGTCTCCACCCGCGTCAGCAACGAGCTCGGCGCCGACCGCCCGGAGCGTGCGGGCCGCGCTGCCATGGTGGGCCTCGCGCTCGGGTTCACGTTCGGCGGCGCGGCATCGGCGTTCGCGTTCCTGGTGCGGGGCTCGTGGTCGGCCATGTTCACGGCGGACCCGGCGATCGCCGCGCTCACCGCGTCCGTGCTTCCGATCCTGGGCGCGTGCGAACTCGGCAACTGCCCGCAGACGGCGGGGTGCGGCGTGCTGCGTGGCAGCGCCAGGCCCAAGGACGCCGCTAGCATCAACCTCCGGTCCTTCTACCTCGTCGGTACGCCGGTGGCGCTCGTCCTCGCGTTCCGGTACCACTACGACTTCAAGGGCCTGTGGCTAGGCCTCCTCGCGGCTCAGGTGGCCTGCGTGGTGCGGATGCTGCTGGTCATCGGGCGGACGGATTGGACGACGGAGGCCAAGCGCGCGCAGCAGCTCGCTGGAGCAGGCGTGGTCACCACGGCGGTGCTGAACGCGAACCCGAGCGCTGCACAAGGCATTCGCGCGGGCGGCGAGAGGAAGTCGGGGCTGCTTATCGACATTGTTGTCGAGCAACCAAACGATCGATGCTGACCGAGATTCGGGCCACTCTTTTTTTTTCTCTTCATATTTTTGGCGGGAGAGGTACCAGAGACTGACAGAGTGACAATTTTGTTACCCATTGGTAATCTGTAAATATATTTGTCATCAATTCATTACATTCGCTGAGAATACCAAACTTCTCTTTTCTGACTCCGAAACAGACTAACTCACAGTGGTTTCCTTTAGCAGCAACCCCTTGTCGAATTGAGTAACTCACAACTCACAGTGATTTCCTTTAGCAGCAACCCCTTGTCGAATTGAGTATGGCCGGCTAGCATTTGCAGTTGCCAACCCCATGATTTGAAGCGCTGACGAGTGACAACAAGATTGTGCCGTTTAACTTTAATTAATGCTAGTATATGACCAGCAAATAAAATATTGGAGTACGCCATAAGTCCATGTAAGATAAATTACTACTCCATCTTTCCTAAATTAGATGTTTACATTCGCATATATATCTCTACATTAAAACGTGATAGAGATATAAATCTAAACACATCTGTGAATATCTAATTATGTGAGGGAGGGAGTAGTTGAAATGGGTTACATGTACACTAGACTAGAATTCCAAGTCAAGAAGCGGATGCCCATATTCCATTGTCTTTTTTTTTGAAATTTAACAGATCTAAATTTTTTTTGAAATCAACCGATCTATTTTCTTAAATAGGAAAGGTCCGAAGGACCAGAAGACTGCATTAAAGCGGCAGTGGAGGTACATTTACAAAAAGGATCCCAACCAAAAACAAATTACAACTAAATCCTTCACTTTTACAAGAAGCACCCTAGAAAGAATCATGATAATGCGATCAAGGACAAGATCGCCGCCGACTAGAGGAGACCTCTAGACGCAGGCATCCATGTATTCACCGGGGACAATACCACTTGGGGAGGCATTTGCATGCACCACTACGTCAAGATAGATGATGATCCTTCGACGAAGGAAGAAGAGGCTTGAGCAACCAAGCTTAGGCGCAACAGGGCCACTCCTGTGACCAAGGATAACTCGTCATCGCTTGGGTACCGCTCACTAGTACAAATTTATTACTTAGAGACGTTGTCTAGAGACGGTTTACCTCTAAAATACAAACAACCGGATGTGTTTATCAACCTCAGGCGGTCGTTATTCTGTGACCGCCTCTAACTGTAACCTCGGGCGGTTGGGAATTAGCACCGTCTCTAGTACTACTTTCCCTCAGCCAGTCTTTAAAAAGAAACGCCTCTAAGGGTACCTGAGACGAAGGATAGTAGTGATCGTCTCCCTAAATCACTGAACCACAACCGGTCACAAACATTAACCATCTCTAGGAGGTCTACTAAGGAGGACCATTATACCGTCTATATCAAAAACTAGCTTCGTGCTTGTTTCCAGATAGCATGTGCCTTGATCGTTGTTAATGGAATTAGAAAGTGGAGATAATGCTGTTGGAGATATGCCCTAGAGGCAATAATAAATATAGTTATTATTATATCTTTGTGTTTATGATAAATGTTTATATTCATGCTATAATAGTATTAACAAGGAAACATTAATACTTGTGTGAATTGTAAACTTAAATTGAAGTCCCTAGTATAGCCTCTATACTTCACTAGCTTGTTGGTTGATTAAATGATTGTGGTTTCCATATCATGAACATTGAGATGTTATCAACAACAAGATCATATCGTTAGGAGAATGATATGGTGGACATACTCCTATTGATAAGCGTAGCATAAAGATCAAGTCATTTAAATAGTTCAATTGCTATATGCTTTCTGATACATAGTAACCTAATTCCTTCGACCATGAGATCATGCATATCACCTTTACCGGATGGATGCTTTGATAACATCAAACACCACACCGTAACTGGGTGGCTATAAAGGTGGCATTAAGTGTTCGGAAAGTATTGGTTGAAACACATGGATCAAGAGTGGGATTTGTCCATCCACATGACGGATAGATATACTCTGGGCCCTCTCGGTGGAATGTCATCCAATTAGCTTGCAAGCATGTGACTTGGTCACAAGGGATCACATATCACGGGAACGAGAAAAGAGTACTTATCAGTAACGAGGTTGAACTAGGTATGCAGAGATACCGACGATCATAACCTCGGATAAGTAACATATCGTGAGACAAAGGGAAATTGGTATCGTATGTAAGTGGTTCATTCGATCGCAAAGTAATCGTAGAAATATGTGGGAGCCATATGAATTTCCAGATTCCTCTATTGGTTATTGTTCGGAGAAGTGTCTCGATCATGTCCGCATAATTCACGAACCGTAGGGAGACACACTTAAGGATTCGACGTTGTTTGAGTAGTTATGGTATTATGAGAAAGAGACCGAATGTTGTTCGGAGTCTCGGATGGGATCCGGGATATCACGAGGTGATCCGGAATGGTCCGGAGAATAAGATTCATATAAGGAGAGTCCCGTTTCGGAGTTGGGGAATGATTCCGGTGTTTTCATCGGGAATGTTCTAGAAGGTTCCGGATTGTCCGGCACTCCGGGGGGGAGGGTACATGAGTGTGTCATTGAATGATTGCATCATGTACTAAGTGTTCTTGCTGTTCCAAAAACATGAAAGTCAAATTGCCAGTTTGAAAGTCAAACGGCTAAAACAGGAAACTGTGGGAAACAGGAAACTGTGGAAAACAAGCAAGAGGAGTTGGAACCAACTTGGAGGAGGAGTCCCACTCCTCCAAGCCGGCGCCCAGCCCAAGGCCGACTTGGGGAGGGACTCCCCTCCCCTGGCCGCGCCTCCCCACCCATAAAAGGAGGGGCAGGGCTCCCCTCCTAGAACACACAAGTTCCTATCTTCTAGTTGGTTTAGAGCCGTTTTGGTTTAGAGCTTCTAATTTCTTTAGCCAGCGGTTTAGAGCCTTCTAGTTGGTTTAGAGCCTTCTAATTGGTGTGTCTAATTACTAGACCACTAATAGCCTCTCTCATAAGCTCCACCATACTCGCACCGGCTTAAGGCGAAGCCCTGCGGGATTTCCCCTCTACTTCCGGTACCACGCCGTTGTGCTGCCGGAATCGCGAGGAGAGTGCTACAACCTCCGCTGCCTGCTGGAACAAGGGAGAGGAAGGTCTTCGTCGAGTACCGAACGTGTGACCGACTGCGGGAGCGCTTCCGGAACGTGGCGCCGGAAGGATCGTCTACACGATCTTGAGATCGGAAAGAGTACGACTACATCACCCACGAGAATCCGCTCTCGTTAAACGCTTTGGAATCTTTGAGGGTAAGTTATACCATCGACTCGTTGCTACAATCTAGTAGATAGATCTTGGCTTGTTTGTTTGTATGCGATAGAAATTTTTTGTTTTCCTTGCTACGAACCCCTGCAGTGGTATCAGAGCCGTGTCTATATGTAGATCTGTTGCACGAGTAGAACACAATGGTCATTGTGGGCGTTGATGCTATTATTGTAGATTGCTTTTTGTGTACTTTGCATCTTGCGGTATGTTGGGATGAAGCGGCCCGGGCTAACCTTACATGACATCGTTCATGAGACTTGCTCCACGCTTGACATGCAACTTGTATTGCATAAGTGGCTTTGCGGGTGCCTGTTTCTCCTAGCATAGTTAAGATCCAATTTACAACGGGTAATCAACAATGCTAGTATCAATGTTGTGGTTCTTGTTCGTAAGTTAGAACGACACTTATTGAAAGCCCCAAACCACGTAAAATATGCAAAGAAAGTAGAGGCGTCTAACTTTGTTTTGCAGGGGTGTGCAGTGATGTGATATGGCCATGATTGTGATTATATTTGATGTATGCAATGTTCCTTATTGTAAGTTGGCAACCGGCAGGAGCCATATGGTTGTCTTTAATTTATGTTAAGACCCGCGTGTCTATTCAAAGTAGTTGTAATAGTTGAAGCCGGTGGACGACAACCATGGTGAAGCGTCATTGACCTTGATGCAATGCCGGAGATGATGGAGATCATGTTCGTGTTTGAAGATGGAGATCGGAAGCACAAAGAAGAAAGGCCATATCATATCACATATTATGAATTGCATGTGATGTTAATCCTTTATGCATCTTGTATTGCTTAGTAGACGACGGTAGCATTATAAGATGATCCCTCATGCACATGAATTTCAAATCATAAAGTGTTCGCCCTTAGTTAGCACCGTTGCTAAAGCTTGTTGTTTCGAAGCACCACGTGATGATCGGGTGTGTTAGATTCCGCAAGTGTATACAACGTAAGCAAGCCAGATTTGCTTATGCGGTGGCTAAGGTTTGATCTTGACGAGCCTAGCATGTACAGACATGGTCTCAGGAACACGGATTACCGAAAGGTAAAGCATGAATCATATAGTAGATATGATGAACATGATGATTGTTCGCCATTGAAACTATATCAACTCTCGTGATGATCGGTGTTGATGTAGTGGATTTGGTTCGTGTGATCACTAAAACAATGTGAGGGATGTTGTTTTGAGTGGGAGTTCACCTAGTTTAATTTCATTAATTAATTTGAACTCAATTTGTCATAAACTTAGTCTAAACTATTGCAAATATGTTGTAGATCAATGGCAGCCCCTACCATCAATTTTAATGCGTTCCTAGAGAAAGAAAAGTTGAAAAACAATGGAAGCAACTTCGCGGATTGGTTCCGCAATTTGAGGATTGTCCTCATAGCTGGTAATTTGACCTATGTGCTGGATGCACCGCTGGGTGACCCACCTGCAGCTGATGCTCCCGATGAAGTAAAGAATGTTTACCTCGCTCGGAAGAATCAGTACTCCATAGTTCAGTGTGCTATCTTGTATGGTTTAGAATCGGAGCTTCAGAAAAGGTTTGAAGAGTCAGACCCATATGATATTGTCGAGGATCTCAAATTGATTTTTGAGACTCATGCGGCAATTGAAATCTATGAGGCTTCTGAAAAATTCTTTAACTGCAAGATGGAAGAGGGCAGCTCCGTCAGTGAGCATGTGCTTAAGATGTCTGGGCACGCAAACAAACTTCAAAGCTTGGGTATAGTGATTCCTAATGCTTTGGGGGTTTACCGCGTCCTCCAGTCATTGCCACCAAGTTACAGGAACTTTGTGATGAACTACAACATGCAGAACATGAACAAAGAGTTGCCAGAACTATTTGCTATGTTAAAATCTGCAGAAGTGGAGATCAAGAAAGAGCACCAAGTGTTGATGGTCAATAAGACCACCAAATTCAAGAAAGGCAAGTCTAAGCAAAAGGGACACTTCAAGAAGGGTGGTAAGAAAGTTGCCACGCCGACGAAGAAAACCAAGGCTGGACCAAAGCCTGAAACTGAGTGCTTTTACTGCAAAGGAGAAGGTCACTGGAAGCGGAATTGCCCAAAGTACTTGGCGGATTTGAAGAACGGCAACATCAAGAAGAAAGGTATATCTGATATACATGTTATTGATGTGTATCTCACTAGTATTCGTAGTAGTGCCTGGGTATTTGATACTGGTTCGGTTGCTCATATTTGTAACTCGAAACAGGTGCTGCAGAATAAACGGAAGCTAGCGAAGAACGAGGTGACGATGTGCGTGGGAAACGGATCAAAGGTTGATGTGATCGCGGTCGGCACGCTACCTCTTCATCTACCATCGAGATTAGTTTTATACTTAAATAATTGTTATTTAGTGCCTGCGTTAAGCATGAACATTATATCAGGATCTTGTTTATTGCGAGACGGTTACTTGTTTAAGTCAGAGAATAATGGTTGTTCGATTTATATGAGTAATATGTTTTACGCACATGCACCTTTGATAGATGGTCTATTCTTATTGAATCTCGATAGTGGAAATACACATATCAACAATATTAAAGCTAAACGTTTGAAATCAAGCGATAATTCGACCTATATGTGGCACTGTCGTCTTGGTCACATTGGAGTGAAGCGTATGAAGAAACTCCATTCCGATGGACTTCTTGAATCACTTGATTTTGAATCACTTGATAGATGCGAAGCATGTCTGATGGGAAAAATGACTAAGACTCCATTTTCTGGTATGATGGAGCGAGCTACGGACTTATTGGAAATTATACATACCGATGTGTGTGGTCCAATGAGTGTAGCATCGCGCGGTGGTTATCGTTATGTTCTTACCTTCACGGATGATTTGAGTAGATATGGGTATATCTATTTCATGAAACATAAGTCCGAAACTTTCGAGAAGTTTAAGGAGTTTCAAAGTGAGGTAGAGAATCAACGTAACAAGAAGATTAAATTTCTACGTTCTGATCGTGGAGGTGAATATCTAAGTTACGAGTTTGGCGAGCATTTAAAGAAGTGCGGAATACTTTCACAATTGACACCGCCGGGAACACCACAGCGTAATGGTGTGTCCGAACGTCGTAATCGAACTCTCTTAGATATGGTTCGTTCTATGATGTCACTTACAGATTTACCGCTATCATTTTGGGGTTATGCATTAGAAACAGCCGCATTCACTTTAAATAGGGCACCGTCTAAATCCGTTGAAACAACACCGTATGAATTATGGTTTGAGAAGAAACCTAAATTGTCGTTCCTTAAAGTTTGGGGATGCGAAGCCTATGTAAAGAAGTTACAGCCGGACAAGCTTGAACCCAAAGCGGAAAAATGCGTCTTCATAGGATACCCGAAGGAAACTATTGGGTATACCTTCTATCATAGATCCGAAGGCAAAACATTCGTTGCCAAGAATGGATCCTTTCTAGAGAAGGAATTTCTCTCGAAAGAATTGACTGGAAGGAAAGTAGAACTCGACGAGGTTGTCGAACCTTCTCTCGAAATTGCGAGTAGCGCAGCACCGGAAGAAGTTCCTGTGGTGCCTGCACCAATTAGAGAGGAAGCTAATGATGGTGATCATGAAACTTCAGTTGAAGTTGCTACAGAGCCTCGGAGGTCAACGAGAACTCGTACCACTCCAGATTGGTATGATTCCGTTATGAATGTCATGGTGGTGGACAACACCGATGACCCCGAGACATATGAGGAAGCGATGATGAGCCCAGATTCCAATAAATGGCAAGAAGCCATGAAATCCGAGATTGGATCCATGTACGAAAACCAAGTATGGACTTTGGTGGACTTACCGGATGGCCGGAAGGCTGTCGAGAACAAATGGATTTTCAAGAAGAAAACAGATGCTGATGGTAATGTTATCGTCTATAAAGCTCGACTTGTCGCAAAAGGGTTTCGACAAATTCAAGGAGTTGACTACGATAAGACTTTCTCACCGGTAGCGAAGCTAAAGTCTGTGAGGATTATGTTAGCAATCGCTGCATATTATGATTATGAGATATGGCAGATGGATGTCAAAACAGCATTCCTCAATGGAGACATTGATGAAGAGTTGTATATGATGCAACCCAAAGGTTTTGTCGATCCTAAAGATGCTAACAAGGTATGCAAGCTTCAACGGTCCATCTATGGATTGAAGCAAGCATCCCGAAGTTGGAATCAACGTTTTGATAAGGTAATCAAAAGTTTGGTTTTATACAAACTTATGGAGAAGCTTGTATTTACAAGAAAGTGAGTGGGAGCTCTGTAGCATTCTTAATACTGTATGTGGATGACATATTGTTGATTGGGAATGATGTAGACCTTCTTAATAGTGTCAAGGAATATTTGAATAATAGTTTTTCAATGAAGGATCTTGGCGAAGCAGCTTACATATTAGGCATAAAGATTTATAGAGATAGATCGAAACGCCAAATATCATTGTCACAGAGTACATATTTGGACAAAGTTCTAAAGAAGTTTGGAATGGAAGAAAGCAAGAAAGGGTTCTTGCCCATGTTGCCCAATACGACCTTGAGTAAAACTCAAAGTCCGACATCGGCAGAAGATAGAGAAAGGATGAGTAAAACTCCCTATGCCTCAGCCATAGGATCTCTAATGTATGCCATGCTATGCACTAGACCCGACATCGCATATGCTGTTAGTCTAACTAGCAGATATCAAAGTGATCCAGGAGTGGATCATTGGACAGCGGTCAAAAACATCCTTAAGTACTTGAGAAGAACTAAGGATATGGTTCTTTCTTATGGAGGTGATGAACAGCTCGTTGTTAATGGTTACACCGATGCTAGTTGGAACACCGATCCGGATGATTCTAAATCACAATCTGGATACGTATTTATTTTGAATGGTGCAGCAGTTAGCTGGAGGAGTGCAAAGCAAAGCGTTGTGGCGAGATCTTCAACTGAATCGGAATACATGGCTGCTTCGGAGGCTTCACAAGAAGCGATATGGATGAAAGAGTTCATTACAGAGCTGGGTGTGGTTCCTAGTGCGCTGGACCCAATGTCTATCTACTGTGATAACATGGGCGCCATAGCCAATGCGCAAGAACCAAGGTCACACAAGAAGCTGAAGCATATCAAACTGCGTTTTCACGCTATTCGAGAACATATCCAGGATGGGGATATAAAGATTTGCAAAGTACACACAGATCTGAATGTGGCGGATCCGTTGACTAAACCTCTCCCGAGGGCAAAACATGACCAACACCAAACTGCCATGGGTGTTCGATATATTACCATGTAATCTAGATTAGATGACTCTAGTGCAAGTGGGAGACTGTTGGAGATATGCCCTAGAGGCAATAATAAATATAGTTATTATTATATCTTTGTGTTTATGATAAATGTTTATATTCATGCTATAATAGTATTAACAAGGAAACATTAATACTTGTGTGAATTGTAAACTTAAATTGAAGTCCCTAGTATAGCCTCTATACTTCACTAGCTTGTTGGTTGATTAAATGATTGTGGTTTCCATATCATGAACATTGAGATGTTATCAACAACAAGATCATATCGTTAGGAGAATGATATGGTGGACATACTCCTATTGATAAGCGTAGCATAAAGATCAAGTCATTTAAATAGTTCAATTGCTATATGCTTTCTGATACATAGTAACCTAATTCCTTCGACCATGAGATCATGCATATCACCTTTACCGGATGGATGCTTTGATAACATCAAACACCACACCGTAACTGGGTGGCTATAAAGGTGGCATTAAGTGTTCGGAAAGTATTGGTTGAAACACATGGATCAAGAGTGGGATTTGTCCATCCACATGACGGATAGATATACTCTGGGCCCTCTCGGTGGAATGTCATCCAATTAGCTTGCAAGCATGTGACTTGGTCACAAGGGATCACATATCACGGGAACGAGAAAAGAGTACTTATCAGTAACGAGGTTGAACTAGGTATGCAGAGATACCGACGATCATAACCTCGGATAAGTAACATATCGTGAGACAAAGGGAAATTGGTATCGTATGTAAGTGGTTCATTCGATCACAAAGTAATCGTAGAAATATGTGGGAGCCATATGAATTTCCAGATTCCTCTATTGGTTATTGTTCGGAGAAGTGTCTCGGTCATGTCCGCATAATTCACGAACCGTAGGGAGACACACTTAAGGATTCGACGTTGTTTGAGTAGTTATGGTATTATGAGAAAGAGACCGAATGTTGTTCGGAGTCTCGGATGGGATCCGGGATATCACGAGGTGATCCAGAATGGTCCGGAGAATAAGATTCATATAAGGAAAGTCCCGTTTCGGAGTTCGGGAATGATTCCGGTGTTTTCATCGGGAATGTTCTAGAAGGTTCCGGATTGTCCGGCACTCCGGGGGGGGGAGGGTACATGAGTGTGTCATTGAATGATTGCATCATGTACTAAGTGTTCTTGCTGTTCCAAAAACATGAAAGTCAAATTGCCAGTTTGAAAGTCAAACGGCTAAAACAGGAAACTGTGGGAAACAGGAAACTGTGGGAAACAAGCAAGAGGAGTTGGAACCAACTTGGAGGAGGAGTCCCACTCCTCCAAGCCGGCGCCCAGCCCAAGGCCGACTTGGGGAGGGACTCCCCTCCCCTGGCCGCGCCTCCCCACCCATAAAAGGAGGGGCAGGGCTCCCCTCCTAGAACACACAAGTTCCTATCTTCTAGTTGGTTTAGAGCCGTTTTGGTTTAGAGCTTCTAATTGCTTTAGCCAGCGGTTTAGAGCCTTCTAGTTGGTTTAGAGCCTTCTAATTAGTGTGTCTAATTACTAGACCACTAATAGCCTCTCTCATAAGCTCCACCATACTCGCACCGGCTTAAGGCGAAGCCCTGCGGGATTTCCCCTCTACTTCCGGTACCACGCCGTTGTGCTGCCGGAATCGCGAGGAGAGTGCTACAACCTCCGCTGCCTGCTGGAACAAGGGAGAGGAAGGTCTTCGTCGAGTACCGAACGTGTGACCGACTGCGGGAGCGCTGCCGGAACGTGGCGCCGGAAGGATCGTCTACACGATCTTGAGATCGGAAAGAGTACGACTACATCACCCACGAGAATCCGCTCTCGTTAAACGCTTTGGAATCTTCGAGGGTAAGTTATACCATCGACTCGTTGCTACAATCTAGTAGATAGATCTTGGCTTGTTTGTTTGTATGCGATAGAAAATTTTTGTTTTCCTTGCTACGAACCCCTACAAATGCACGAGTCCACTATCCACGCGTCCACACCCACGTGTCCACTCGAGGGAAACCAACTATCCCCACATATATAAACCCACTCGGCCTTCATTTTCTAAAAGTTAGCGTCCTTTTCCCCCAATCTTTCTAGTCAGAAAACTCCAATCTGCACCTTCTACGCACGCAGAAGCTTCTTCCATAGCACAACCCTCCCCTTAGATGTGTGCCATGAACTGTACCCATGGAGACAAGCCAGAGGTGAAGCCAGTTGGAGGCACAACAGATGGCTCGGTCGTCGCCGAGCAGGCGGAGGTGGTTTCTCCGGGAACACACGCCGCTTGTCGCCACGCCATCGCTACTTCGGGCTCCGTCCATCCAGTCCCTGTCGTCGTCGAGCAGCAGGTGAACAACAACATCGTGATGCCGGCGGTAGATCTAGATGAAGGGCATGCAGGCGAAGGTGGCTTCTTCAACCCTGCAGAAGACGAGAACTACGCACACATCATCAATGACCCCATCCTTGAAGCAATCAAGAGTGGGACGAGTTCGAGGAGGAAGTCTCTGATGAGGCATCCGAGGTACAACTTTGCTTCTCTATTCGCAGTAGCAGATGTCACTGTTCATACGTAGGATTTGCTCAATCTATATATTCTTTTACTATGTCGCCTTCTTGTTGTAGGTATATTAGAATATATGGTTCGAATGGTCGATTGTTTTGGATATTTGATTAGATCTGCTCATCTGCCATCTAGTAAATTTATATTTTCTTGTTGTTGTTCATATGGTTCTTCTTGTGTTGTAGATTTAGTAGATCTATAACATATTTGATTATAGGGGTTTTAGGGATTGTTGTTACTCGAGTGTTGATTTCGATACACACCATACATATATGTTACATAGTGTATATATTACATTTATATTTCTCACTAAGGCCAATGATTCAAAAAATTCCCAAAAGTGTGCAAGGGGAGACATATTTGATGGTGTCAGATTTTTTATGGATTGGTTAGTGACCCTGAGCCAATGTACACCAACAATATAAGTTGTGATTGGTACTTTGGTTCACTTACTTCATCTCAAAAAAACTTATGAGGCCCCGGATTTATTCTATATTCATATGACACTATGATCTTTGATTCTTTTTTGCTAGTACACAACCAATTGTGATCGTACATTGAATTTATTACATGTATCTGAATCTCTTGTTTTATTCTTATGATTATGTGATTACACTAGGAAAAAAATGATCCATATGATGAATGTATATGAGTGGTTTGATCATAAGTTGTTGTTACATGTACCTATGAATATTGTTTGTTTCTTGTTATTATTATTACAAAGTTTAGGAAACATGCATATGCATTCATAGTGTATAAGGATTATATTTCAATTTTTACTAAGGCCAATGAGTCAAATTTTACTCAAAAGAGTGTAAGACAAACACATTAATTTGGTGGTATCAGATTTTTCTCAGGGATGGGTTAGTCAACTTGAGGCAATGTACACGAACAATAGGATGTGCTTGGTACTTTAATTGGCTAACTTCATCTCTGAAAAACTTATGAGGCCCCGGATTTATTCTACATTCATATGGAACTATGATACAAATGATTCATATGATGCATGTATATGCATGGTTTGATCATGAGTTGTTTGTACATATACCTATGAGTATTGTTTGGTTTTTGTTATTATTATTACAATATTTAGGAAACACATGCATTCATAGTGTATAAGAAGGATTAAATTTAAATTTCTTGCTGTGGTCAATGATTCAAATTTGCTCCAAAAGAGTGCAAGGAAAACAAATTTGTGTCAAAATAATTCAGGGACGGGGTAGCGAACCTGGGTAATGTCCAAGAACAATAGGTTGTGCAATTGGTATTTGGTTCACTTACACCATCTCTAAAAAAATTATGAGGCTCTAGATTTATTCTACATGAATCTGAATCTCTTGTTTGATTCTTGTGTTACATGTATCAGAATATATTTGTTTCATTCTTGTGTTACACTATACATGAAACTTTACTATTGATGATGATATATATGATAATATAAATTATGAACTGATATTAATCCAATTACTTGCCATTTTGTTTAGATACATGAAATGTTATATGAACTGATCAAACTATTACTGAGATACATTCTTTTTATATCAATTTAATATTGTCTTACGTATGTTATCAATTCTTGAGTTGTAATACAATTCGATCATTTGTATGAGTTCTAATTATGTACTTAAAAATAATCAGAAAGAATCTGATGACGTGTGGGCGCTAACAAGTACTACAGGGACTATAAGAGTTGCTAATGTACTGAGGCGGTCACGGAGTGGGCAAATTTCTTTCCACCATAAGGGAAAATAGTTTGCCCATTATATGGTAGAGTTATCGACAAGAACCTCGAAAGAATGATCTAGCACTCGGTGGACATCGGTTGTGGCTACGACCATAGGCACCAGGCAAAGACCTTGGCGAAGCACGCAGCTTATGGAAAATTCCTCTAGAAATGTATCAGAACTATCTTGTTTCCCTTCGAGTAGGCTGATGCTCTAGTTGGTGTCCCTACTCCTGCTGTTGCATGCCCCTGCTCCTGTTGCAGATCCTCTGATGTTACATGTAAGTTAATTATTACCTCTGATGTTGTATGTAAGACAATATTAATCTACTCCTTTATATAGAGTTTCCTTTAATTTTATAGTGCTCAATTACATTACTGATCATGTTCACGCACACAATCAAAATTTTCTAGTGCTCGATTATATTATAATTGTCAAATTTTAGGATTACCAAACTTCGGAGTTCATAATATGTCTGGAGTTTCAAATATTCACTTAACGAGACTTCCTTTAAGGAATACATGAAAAAAGAGTTTAAATTGCTAGGAAATTTATATTCAAGTAACTGAATGATCTCACATCATGATTAAACATTTGAATTAGTCAAATTTAAAACACTTGCATCTTATTGCTCTCAAGTAAACGCATGAACACTAGGAGTCAGTCGTACCTTTCAGGTTAAGATCAAAGGTTTGTATTACTCCATATATTTTCTTTAATGTATGGACCTCATTTAGACTTAGGACTCAATTTCACACTAGTAATCATGTGTAAACACCTTTCTTTGCTATTAAATTATGAATAATTATCAAAATTTGGGATTAACAAAATACGAAGTTCCGAATATATCCGGAGTTCCAAATATTCATTCAACAAGACTTCCTTAAAAGAATACATGAAAAAAGGTTATATAGGTGAAAAATTCATATTGAAGTAACCACATAATCTCACTTCAAGATTAAATATTTGAATTAGTCAAATACAAAATACTTGCACCTTATTGCTCTGCAGCAAGCACATGAACACCAGGAGGCGTCATGAATTTTAGGGTAAAATCTAAGGTTTTTACTACGCCAATTATTTTCTTCAATGTATGAACCTGATTTAGTCTTAGGACTCAATTTCACACTTGCAAGCATGTATAGACACCTTCCTTTGCTTTCTGGTTCTGAATAATTTTCAAATTTCAGGATAAGAAAACTCTGGAGTTTCGAATATATCCGGAGTTCCGAGTATTAGTTCTTTTCAAATTTCTAGCCGTCTTAGGAAAGTACTTGGTGGAAAAATCTGAAATATTCCAACAATGGACATTTTTAGAGAAATTTTTAATTTGTAGTCGTCTAAGGCTAGTACTTGGCGGCAAAGATCGGAAAATAATTCGACAAATATTTCACGTATGTGCCATATTTTTTCTTCCTTGCCCGCCCAGACCCCCACTTTCCACCGTCGTTGCTGCCACCACCCTCCACCACCGCCGCTTCCGGCCCCTGCCTCTATTCTCTGCTACCTCTGGTCCCCTGTGGTGCATACACTCTCCCTCGCCTTTGAGGACCACTTCATTGTATAGATAGCTATGCGTGAAAACCAAACCAACAAAACCCTAATGTAGAGCTTTGATTTAGAAATTTTGGCATGGAATTTTCCATTTTGCTTCTCGAATTTAGGGTTCAGGGTTACTGGGCTGCAAAGACCCGACAACACCGGCGGGAGAGCCTCCCCTAGCCGGCATCCATCTGTCCCAACTCTTTTCTCCTTGCAGAAATTTGGAGCCGAGTTCACAAGAAAATACCTAAAGAATTGCCTTGATGAACCTATTGATGTCCATGCTTGTCAAATGAACAGCAAGAAGCCAAAGATGGTTAGGATGAAGATGGCAGCTGGGTCAAATTCAATCTTGACGACTGGATGGGAGAAGGTTGTGAGAAGCTTCAACTTGAAGTAGCATAGCACTCTCCTTTTTTGCTTTAATGAAAAAGAGAATGGAGAGGTACATATTATTGTCCAGCAACTTCCACAGTTGGCCTGTTATAAATGCAATGCTAATTTGTTAGAGAATACTAATTATGATAGTTGTTTGGTGTATGGACTCCACTTTGTATGTACTGCCATAACATAATGGCTAAATTTGTATGGATTTCCCCTGGCTAAGGATAATCGTTAATATAATGGTCTTCTTTGGCTGGCTGCTAAGTAGTTGAGCTATAATAATCTGTCTATCCATTTTTTGGCCGCTGAATCATGATTATGTGTCATCTCTTCTATGATTGAGTTTGAATTAGCACTACTATTGGAGGTGGCCATAAATAACCGCTTTGAGGCATCCTTGTTTTGGAGATGGTCTTTATTTGAATCTGACTCCGCTTCCCTTACTCTCGGAGGCTATCCCTACTAGAAACCGTTTGAGAGTGAGGAGTTCTTCCAAATGGTCAAGACTAATAGCTGTCTCAAGATCGTACTTCTTAGAGGTGTTTACATTTTTCAACCGCCTGAGATCTTGTATCTTAGAGACGGAACAAAAAACCAGCTCAGGTGGTGCATTCTTAGAGGCTATGCACTTGAGCCGAAATGAAAAACTGGTTGAGGTCTATGGGCAATAACCCTCTCTAAGTAACGTGTTTGTACTAGTGGCTGTAGAGGCCGCAAAGTCCGAAGGCCTCTGGTGTGAACTCCAAGCGGTAGCAGCAACCTCTACCTACTTTCCTCTGCCTCACCACCACAGCCAGCCAAGAGGAGAAGCATGAGAGGGAGGCTACCATGCACGAGACAGTACAAACAACATTACTTATTAGGAAAGGGGCACACAGTTGATACCGAATCTGATGTCTTCCTCCTTGGAAGAACAACAACATGTATAGGTTGTGATTGTATGGCACCGCGCTGATGCACCAGGACGAGAAGGTACCCCTACCACTCATCAAATCCGGCAGCATCCCTTCTACAGCCTCCCCGTCACCTCCAGGGCTGGCTAGCAAAGACGATGAACACCCAGATCAGATAGCGGAATACGATGACCTTATTCACGGAGATCCTTGCAGCGAAGATTCTCTCCGCCGGCTCCATCCACCAGAGCTCAACCATGAGCACACATCGCCTCAAGTTGTGCCAGATCTGCCAAAGAAGATCTACACCCTACTCCAATTTATCGGCACAAGGCTGCAAACCCTAC
The DNA here is from genome assembly GCA_916181665.1 of Avena sativa. Lineage (NCBI taxonomy): Eukaryota > Viridiplantae > Streptophyta > Magnoliopsida > Poales > Poaceae > Avena > Avena sativa. The sequence goes on along the minus strand of OV702284.1, from coordinate 257,815,663 downwards.
TACTACTCCGGCACAAGGCTGAAAGTTTAAGGTAATCTATAGAGATAAGTCATTTTAAGTAAGAATTATAATTTTATTCTTGTGAAGATATTAATGAGACTTGATCAACCTCATTAGTAACTTGATAAAAAAAATGAAATTATGATCCCATTTTCAAATACCTACAGTTATTGTACATATTTATTAGTTAGTTTAACTCCTTTTTTATATTTAAGTCATTATTTAATTGCCATATATTGCTATAGTTTGAACTTTGAAAATCCTACACATAAAATATTCTCAGAATCTCCTAAAAATTTACATAGGTAAGTTTTTAGAGGGAATGGACTAGTGTGCCAAAGGGGAGAAAAGGGCGCCCACTAGGGGCCATAACAAGGTATGTGTGACGCGACCAGATACCTCTATCGCGCCATCCACCCTTGTGGGCCTCTAGGTGGCTCCAAAGGTGGGTCTTGTGCTCAAGAGCTCCTCCTCCATCTCAAACCCGACCAGATATTTTTCAAAAAAAATCTTGTGCTCCTGTGAAGACTTTGCTCGATCTACAAATTGAGCTAAGGGTTTCTTAATTCGTTTGGTGGGATTACTCTTTGGTATGTAACGCATGTACTCCTTCAATTTATTTTGAGAATGATATTGTATTTAGATATATCAATAAGGTTTATCTTGGTATCATTCTTTTGGCAAGAAAAATTATGTTCTTGAGATTTTTTACGATGCTTTGACTCAATTATTTGCTCATATAAGCCATTATAATCATACAGAAATGTTGTACACTTGCTTAAACTCATTAATTAGTTTTTTTTAGGTTGCTGCAAGGTTCAGCCATGAACAAGGGAAAAGTCTTAATGGGAGTTCATCAAGTTCATCAAGACCTACTAGGTGCCCAGCGCCAAGAGTCTCTTCCTTCTATGGAGAAAACTAGGAGTGGCAGAACCACATTCAATACAAGAATATAGATCTTATTATCCATAGCATGAAGTGGCAAGAACACCAAGTGATGGTTAATTTGGAGTTGCAAGAAGAGTTTGATGCCTTTGCGGCATCACAGTTTTGACAAGTTTTTTCTACTCTTGCATGCAAGACCTATGTTAGTCTAAGCGAAGAATTCATATCTTCTTTTAAGTTTGATTTTAGGCACAAAGTAGGAATTCATAAAATTTCTTTCATGACGCATGGTGTACTAAAGCATTTTAGAATCAATGAAGAAAACGAACTAAACTTTTTAGAGATCCATTCCATTAGTGTAGAAGGTTCTGGGGATATCGTGAGAGGGAAACTTAATTGTATCCAACACCCTGGGCTACACTATTTTGCTGCATTCTTAACTAGAGATTTCCTTGCTTGAGCTAATGCTTAAAATTGCACCGTTTCAGTCATTTATTTACTTAGGTGTGCAGCATATTCAATTGAACATGCTTATAATTTGGGTGCATTATTAGCAAAAACGTTGGCTCGTGCATGCGAGCATAATGAATCTTCATCTCTACATATGGGGGAATTGCTACTCTTGTTAGGAAATATTTGAAGGGGTGGGGCCTTTTCTAAGGCACCTAAACTAACATAATGGAAGCAAATTCCTCGATATCCCAACTCTAGAACGCATTGGCATGCTACAAACTTTGGCCCTAGACTATTTATGTTGCAGGTTTATTATGACTAGGTAAGGTGTCTTCTATGCTACCTTATAACCTCGTCCAAATATGTTTGACACAGGGATTCACAAATGGAAGCCGATAGAGAAAGATATGGTTACAGGATACTTGATACGCGTTTGATCGCGAGAGCCAACAAATAACACCGCAAGCTTGGGGGAGCACATATCATCTTACCCCACTATATATACTTCATTTGTTTGCTGTTTCTTTTTTTGAGTTTAACTACTTTGTTTGCTGTTTCTTAGTAGCTAGGTTCTTTGTTGGCATTTTATTCTAAGTCCCCTGGTGGTTTTTCCTAAGAAAACGAAAAGTGCAAAAATATTTCTTCATTGTTTCAGTTGCCGCTCATTTTATTTATTGTCTTCATTGAAACCACAACTCCAAAATATTTTCAATTGTTTCTTGTTGCTTGTTTCTTTGCTGGTTGTTGAGTTTCATATTTGTAAAATGGAAACAAAAAATAATTTCTCTTTACTTTGACTCTAATATTTGAAGGGAGCTGTAAATCTCTGCATGTTACCGTTCATTGTTCGATTTTTGGAATTTTTGTGTGATTCAACAAAATCTGAAAAAAGTTGGGTATGTTCATCTTTCTATCCCATATATGTTCAAATATTGGCTAAAATTCCAGCGACTTTTCAGTAGGGCAAATTTGCATGATTTTCTATAGCTAATTTTGTTAAAAGATTCTTGTTTTTGTTGTTTGAATGACCCATTTGCATTTATATTTGATTCTTCATGGACCCTATGAGATTATGTTGATATTGGTCATTCAAACAATTCTCTATAAACTACAAAGTTAATTATCTTAAGTGACAAATGCATTTTTTGGGTAGGTTTTGCTCTGCCATTACCGAATTAATGCTATAGAACATTTATTATGTCCAAAATGGTGAGAGGAAAAGTAACAATGATGATCACCTGTGTACGAAAAGTTAATAATAACTAGTGATCTTTATATGATTATCCTAATAACTTGGGGAGTAATGATATACTATTCTCTCACATATGTTCCTCTTATTATATGAAGATGAAAATTAGATATAACTTTGGAATAATATTTAGCCATGAATTTAAGGGATAGTAGCTTTAAACAAATATCTTTGCATCCCATTATCTTGGCAATTGTAGACGTGGCACACATTCAATGATGAATTATATTCATGTTGTGCCTTTAAAATACTATAATTAATGGTAGTTTTCATTCTAAAATCTCAAATTGTAAATCTTATCATCGAGGCTGTACTCGATTATGTTCATTAATACCATCGGTTGACAACCCTAGCCTTGATAGCCTAAAAACCCTAAACCTACAATATAATCCAGTATCGTGAGGAACAACCTTTAGCTTATTACCTAGGATAAACAAAGTGAAACCCATGAGATGGCTAATCATGACTAATAAATGAGATGCCTTGTTTTATGTCCCACATGTGTAGATAATTATAAGTTTGAGAATCTTATTGGGTTGGGCCGTTAACCCAAGCCACGCCTATGTGGTGTACATTTTTTCCTAAATTCAACTGATTGTTATTGTCACTGGAGTATAGATGTTCATCAAGAAACACGATGGTGTATGCGAAGTGTGACCACTCGTACAAAGGGGAAATAAGATACCCCAATTTAATAATATTATTAAGCTTACTACTATCATATATTCAGTACCTAGGACTTGCATAGAAACCAAAAAATTCTCCTACTGCTCGAATAAAATATTTTAATAAAAAAAGCCCTATTTCTTTCTATCTTTTTGTCAAATGTAGTTATAAACTTCTAACCTTAAAATAATGATATCTTGAACCTTACTCTATATGTTCCAAATTATCTGAAATTTCTAGCTTTGTTGTAAGCCAAACCTCCTTAATTTTGATATATGCAACGCAAATTTAGTTTCATTATATTTGTCATAAATACGTTCTTATTCTATGAATGCAGATTTTACTTTAGACCATTAAAGCACCACAAGACAAATTAGTACTCTCTTTTTTCTCAGGAAGCAACGTGTAGTCATTTCTTCCCAAAATATATGGGTAACGTTTTGGAAAATCTCCATGGCAAACATCATTGTATGGTCATGTGGCATGATGTTGTCGACGTCGCCCAATCATGTTTTGCGAAGCTGTGTGCAACTCCTTGTGATGATGCATGAGCTTACCTCGGTGAAATTGTGCGAGTCCTTCTATGCTCATCATCCTCTAGTCCATTTCCATATGTTCTTAACCCGACGACGAAGTGCCTGGTCTTAAATGTAACTACTTTCAGGTTAAGGCTTGATAGCGGCCTAAAAATCACATAGAGAAATCAAAGAAATGGATATGTACGAGCCACTTGAGAGCTCCGGTACCATTTCGTTTGACCTATCAACTCTCCAATGCTTAACCAGACAGACTAGTTCTATAGTTCTATCTTTGTGGAAACTTGATTTGTTCGTTTTTGTACAAATAACTAAAAGAAAGGACTCTCGTCACGCACATATCAACATATATACATACCAGAACATATTTCATGACTATCCAAATCTAAATATTTTACATAGGACAAATTTATATGGTTTATACTCCCTACGTTTCAAAATATAAGATGTTTTAAGATGTTTTAGATGTTTTAGTGTATCTAGACCCCTTTTGAATTGGAGAGAATTTATTCATTTTTCCTTTTAAGTTTACAAATACGCACATCCTTAATAACAAGTCGGAAATAACGGCCATAGTTTATTTGAATGTACACTGTATGTAACAAACAACAAGCTAGCTGTAGTACTGGAGTAAAAGTTGAACTCTGAAAAGAATAAGATCCAGATGCAGCTTCACATCGATCCCGACGAGGGAGATATGGGATTCCTCTGCTCCCGCTGTTCGGTCGGAGGGCACAGGACCAACCAGAGCTCCCCGCCTCCCCACGCCACAACGAATGACGCCACAAGTTCAGGGGGACGTGGATCCGCTTGTGCCTCATAAAATTATACCGGATGCCGTACAGGGTCTGCGCCGGCAGAGAGTAGCCATGCGTATGCAAAATCTGTCATAGAGGACAGGGATTCTCCGGACCCCAAGAAGATAACACTGTTTGGATTTACCCAAGAATGGTATAAAATGTACAAGCAGTAGATTAAAATTTGCTTATGTACAGATCAAAGTAATTTTAGTTGCAGTTATGTTCTCCGTGTCTTGATCCGATTTCTATATGGAGGAAAAATACAAAACATTCCCCTCATGTCGCTCCTGAGGTATGACAATGGAGACCTAGCGTCGCCGACCCCGACTCCTCTGGTTGCTCTCATCTTCTACCGCTGCCGTTGGCCTCTGCTGCGATAGCAATGGGCCCTGCTGCCAAAGGCGGTGGGGGTGCTCTCTCCTAGGCGACATTGGTGGTCAACTCTGCATCTAGGATGGCGGTGGCTGGCCTTCCAGCGCAAAAGAAGTCAGGACAGTGGCCCGAGAACGAGCTCGTCGTCGTGTTATAGAGGGCGGAGGAGATAGTGGTGTGTTGCGGTGTTTTTTCACCGGTGAGGGTTGATGACTTCGACAACGGGCGTGGTAGGGCTATTGGTTGGGTCGATGGTGCATCCGGCCCATAGCATCTGGTCATGTGTTCCATGATCTGCAACTTTGGACTAGGGCCAGTGCAGAGACGTCCTATGCTGGTTCATGGTTGACAATGAGTCACGTGGAGGCTCTGTTGACCGTGCAGTTGGCCGGATTGCGACCAGATCTAGTCTACACATAGGTTATGCCGGTCGTTGATGGCAACCACTCCGTGTGTACATCCCCAAGTTTAGGTTGGAACATATCCTCTTCATTTTCTTCTTCACATAATTCCTATTCCAAGCTTATGTTTTCATCATCTTCTTCCTGCAAAATATTAGTACTTTCCATGGCATCAAGAGTTCTTTCTTTATATTTAATAACATAAGCATTATCACTAATTTTTTTATGCAAATTTGGAGGGTAAGACCCATGTGCCATTTAAACATAGGAGCCATTTCACTAGTTCCAAGTTTTTCATTAATAAGAGAGTCCATTTGATGGCCTGCAGTATAAGCAATATATTTCTCAACTTGTTCTAAATCATGGCATAATAGGATCACTATTATGCTTACATTGATAATGAGAGTGTTTATAGCTTTCTCTAGTGCAACAGGTTATATCATGTAGTTCACAAAAATCCATAGACACGCTGTCGATATGTTGAAGTAATTCATCCATTCTTTTTTCCTTCTTTGGTTGCTTGATATTCATAGTAATTGGCACAAAATTTATCAATATATTCCTCCATGGTCTACAATACATATTAAAGCTACACTTATTTTTTATGAATTTTTAAGTGTTTTAAAGATAAGTAAAAACTAACAAACAAATAAAAGAATAAAACAGGTCAAAAGGAAATTGCTTTGAAAATCTAAGGGAGAAGGAAAAGCTCACGGTGGTGAACCTCCCCAATCTTAGGTGTTTGCACAATGTTGATAAAGATGCCTTCCAGAAAGTGTTCTGGCAGTTGCAGTGGGATTTTAACCACACTTGCAACCACTATTAGATGCTCTTGCAATTACCCGGCAACAACGCCAGAAATGTTCTTGATGGCAACAACTTTGTGTGTACCAACTCATTGGGACTCTAAGTGTAGAATGTTGTACCAATTGTATTTTCCCCACAAGGGTGACTAGATGGTTTATATCAAACTCTAGGGGAATTGGCAAAGAGTATCTTTTTCTTCTCCTGTCAAGCAATCTACAAAACAAATTTTTTGCCTTGTGTCCTGAACTCCATTGTGTGGTTGTCAAGCACAAGGGTTCGCATTAGTAATATGAAATAATAATAATAATAACAAGTAAAGGAAAACCAGTAATAAAATATGCAAGTAAAGTAAATGCAATAATAAAAGGTCTTTTGTGTTTTGTTTGTGTTTGCAAGAAAGAAAGTATTTTTTATGATTTTGGGATAATAAATTGCAGCAAAGGTAAATGATAGTTGTAGTGTTTGAAGGTTATTTCTTATGATAAAATTTGGACCGAGGTTCATCGGTTCACTTGACACTACTCTCTTTTAAGTTGAAGTGGGCATAAAACAATTCACTATCAATATAATATTGGTGAAACTTCAATATGTTTTTGATAAGCATTCATATGGGCATCACGTCCTAACATAGAGATGATGCAACACACCTCTCTTATACTCCTATAGAAAGGGAAAACTCCAAGCAATCTAGAATGAAGAATTAATAAAGCATAACTTTAAGTACTTTGACATGATGTTGGGAATAACAAATATTCTACCTTGACCAAACAAGATTGTCAAGCTGTCACAAGATAACTATAGAACATGAATTCACTTAATCCCTAGTGAGGTAACAAAGGAAAGGTAAAAACCATAGTAGATCTTAAATTTTTTGTCACTATTCAATCACCACCACCATGTTACTCCATCTAATACACACTTCCTCCCACACATGGTCTTGCATACAAGTTGGATCAAAACAAGCAATTAAGAACGGGGTAGGCGTCTACCAATACATCTTATGCATAGATAGGTTCCAATCTCACATATAAACTCGTAGAATAAAGATCCACCACATATGAATGACATATATGACCGTAATCATGTTGGAAGCTCATATGATACTAGATCTATGAAGAATAAGAGATAAATAGATCAAGCTACTGCCACAAACCATAGTCCAGAGGTGGACTACTCCCTCTTCATCATGGTGATGAAGTTTGAGATGTTGGAGAAGGTAGAAATCCCTCCGGCACGGCTTTGATAGATTTTCTCCCTCCAATTTTCGTTGGTTCTAACTCCTTTTAGTGCTTCTGTGTTTCTGTCGCGCTCTCCTCAAGGATGTCATGGGGGACCTTTTTATAGCAGTTTTTAGGTCAAACCAAGTTGGTGGGCGAAATATTTAAGCGAATTGGACGACCGAGGGTCAAAATAGGTGTGGTGGCGTGTGCACCAGGGCACGTCGCGCCACCCACACTCTTTTGAGCCTCCAGGCCTCCCTCGTGATGTCCAAGCACTTCAAATCATCGTCTTCCCAAAATCTTGGCTTTCCTAGAATCTTAGATCCATTGAACTTCATTAAGGTCCCTGAAAAATCAAAATACACAAAACAGGTTTTTCCTACCCTACATAGTTATAACCAAAATAAAGGGGATTATAGGTAAATACCCAAAAATAAATATAAAACATGTTTATTACATTATAAATGTTGTAGATATGTGGGAATATGTGTCAATAAACTACAAAGTTCATGTATGCATTTTACATGCATCAACATCCCCCAGCTTAACATATGCTCTTCCTAGAGAATGAAGGTGATAAAACCAAACATGGACTTTAGAGTTTGTTGCTATGTTTCATGTCATACATCGTTATACTAAGTTTACAAGGTTCAATCTTTAAAGAATAGTAATAAGCAAGTGAGATATAAAGTGATATCTCGTATACACTACAAACATGCTTAACAATAAGTTACTTTGTAATGGAAACAAATGAAAGTAGCATGGACAATTAAGCATGCTTAGATGAATATGTGAAAGAATGGAAGACCCTTTTGCTCCTTTTGATCTTTTGACACTTTTGTAATGGAAAGTAAGCAGGAAATATATGTTCTAGTCCTTCAATAATAGATAATTTTGAGATATGTAGCTCAAGTCAATGGTGTATTCATAAGAATGGGGTTCCATGCATTTGTTTTGGAAGTAGTAGGTACGGTTTATGCATTTGACCTTTACAAGTTAAGTGTTTCATGCCCCTTGACCACAAGTACTAGTTTCTCCAGATCTTAATAAATTCGTCATTGTATACTTTCTATGTGCTTCAAGCAAGTTGACATTAAGGAATCTATTGCCCCTTTGTATGAGGAGTCCCTTTGTGAGGGGCTATCCATACTTAGATGACAAGATGAATAGTCAAACGAACCTCTCAGCACCTGTTTTATTTACTATTTTCATAGAATTTTATTGGAAGTGCTTCATAGAATATTCATGTTGTAAACTTCCACCATGATTCTTTGCATGGCTTAGGTTGGTATCCCAATGCCCCTCTAACATGTAGGCATACTAGAATAAATTGATCATTTATGGCTCATTTGTTTTGGAGGTATCCATGGCCAAAAATACATGATATCAACGAAATAGTTTAGTGCAATGCTTGAAAGATTTCCCCATGTAAGCATGGTTTGGATAAAAAATAACTTATAACCTGTCAGACACATAACTTCCAATTACCAATGGTCAAATTCTTGTTTGCCCTTATGTAGGTTTTACATGGTTGCATGCATCGTGGTTTTCACCCCACATCTTACTTTACCATGAGCTTTGAACAAAAACAAAGAGATTATTTTGAATTAATTGAAAGCATAGCACATATATTATAATTGGAGTAGCTAGTTACACATAGGTAGGTATGGTTTATGTTGTTGGAGTTTTAGGTATTTGAATATACAAGTCTTTGCTTGTTTGAGAATTTTAGGCTACCAAAAAGATGTATACAAGCATGCTAAGGTGTCCATAGTCCTAATCATTTCTTATAAAATAAAGCACCTTAAAGTTATTATCTATCCATGTGAATAAAAGATAGAACTAAATAAGGCACTTGTAAATTAGCATTCATCAAAGTATTTGAAACAAGTAGCATTTAGCATACCTTGCATTTCACTTTTTGTTTTCATTCCATTTTTCTTTGAATAGAATACAACTCAAATTCTTTTAAATTCTAGTAGATCTTTCTTGGGCTTGAAAAATATTTATCATTGTGGTATCTTTTATTTTAAAAGTAATATGCAAAACAAAATATAAAACTAGAAAAATACGCTCTAAGTTTCTATGATCATTTTATGTTTCTCAAAAAACAAAGTTTAGAGGTTTGAAAACCAAGAGTTTAATAGGTCCAGTGGGGTTCCTTGGGCATCCTCAAGCTTATGGTTTTCACCATTCTTGGTTAGCTCTTAATGTGGTGTACCTCAATTCCCTGTCAAAAAACATCAACACAAAACTTTCTCCCATTTCTTTTCTATGGGGTGACATTAGTGATACAAAGATATGATGCTAGATGCCATATAATCCTTAAAAAATTGTTTTAGGTGCCCAGAAAGTGTATTGTGTACTATACATTCTTATCTTATCAAAATACTCATAGTAAATCATTTTGAGACTCAAAATAACGGCTTAAACAAAACAAGGAAGAATTTGTCCAGATTTTCAACAGCAGAAAAACGTATTTATTTAGACCACTTAAACATGTCAAGAATTTTATCCAATTTTTGTGCATATAGAGGACGGAAATTTGTATCTTCAGTTTAAATATGGGCTCAATCGGAGTTACAAAACTCCATGGTAAAGTTTTTACTAAAAAGTGTTGGTGCAGGAATTTTCTACTCCATATGTTTATCAACTTTATATCATCCAAATAGGTCCAACTTGGTACTTTATTAAAAAATTCAGAGAATAAATTTTAAAAAGACTCTTTTAAACTACAACAAGAGTACATAAAAATAAATAACCGGGTTGCCTCCGAAAAAGCGCTTTCTTTATAGACATATAGCTAGGATTTACTTACTTGTTTATGTGATATGGGGATCATGTGGTAGCTTGTACCTTGGTGCTATCTCCTTCTTCCTTGGAATGTGTTCCATACAAAATACCAAGGTACCATGATTTACTCATACCAATCAAAGTAATAGTCAAGTTGAAACATGGTAGAGAGCAACACAAGACATAAAAGCAATAATGACAAAGTCTAACTTTCTTCCTATGTATTGGTATTTTGTATATGACTAAATCACATCAAGTATAATTGGGAAAATGAACAATATCAGCAGTTGAATGCAACATATATTTATAAGTAACATAAAGATGGCACTTTTATCACTTCCTCTTTCATAATAGTTGCAATCAATAGAAGTAAATTTAACAATATAACCATTTAAAGCATGCAAGTTTGTAAAGTTTATTATATAAAGAGGAATGGCATTCTTTCCTCTTTCAAAATAGTTTCTAGTACAATCTTCAACGTTATGGTTGCAATGAGGACTTTTAACAAAAGTTATATGCAAACCACATATATATTTCCTAACAAGTTCATATTTCTCCTCTATGGTGAAACTAGGAGAACTCAATAATAAAGTAGGACTCTTACTAATAAGAGCATCATTACAGATAACAAGTACGTCATTTATATCCTCATGTATTATAGATGAAGGGTTATCAATAATCATAGGACCATCATCTAAAGCATTATTATATACCATATCCAAGATACACTCCTCATTTTCATCAATAGTTTCAATATTAGCATTACTAACAATAAATGAGCATTATCAGTTTCATCCTAATAGTATGGGTTTTCATAAGTGACCATAGAATTTTTATTTGGAAAATTATCAAGCACGGGGTTCTCATAAATGACATATGATTTTTGAGTTTGAGTGTTACTATCATCTATGAGATGTTCCCATACATCCCCAAGCTTAGGTTGGACCATATCCTATTAATTTTCTTCTTCACATACTTCCTGTTCCAAGATGATGTTTTCATCATCTTCTTCCTGCAAAATAATAGTACTTTCCATGGCAGCAAGATCTCTTTTTTTATTTAATAACATAAGCATTATCACTAAATTTGTTATCAAATTTTGGAGGGTAGGATCCATGTGTCATTTAAACATAGGAGCCATTTCACTAGTTCCAATTTTTTCATTAATAAGAGAGTCTATTATATCGGCTGCAATATAAGAAATATATTTCTCAAATTTTTCTAAATCATGGCATGAAGGTCTACACTTTTGATAAGAAGCAATTATAGGATCACTCTTATGCTTACATTGATAATGAGTGTGTTTATAACTTTCTCTAGTGCAACAAATTATATCATGTAGTTCACAAAAATCCATAGCCACACTGTTGATATGTTGAAGTAATCCATCCATTCTTTTTCCTTCTTTGGTTGCTCGATATTCATAGTAATTGGACAAAAAATTATCAATATCTTCCCCTATGGTTTAGCATACATATTAAAAGCTACACTTAATTTTTATGGATTTTTTGTGTTTTAAAGAGAGGTAACAACTAACAGATAAATAAAATACTAAAACAAGACAAAAGGAAATTGCTTTGAAAATATAAGGGAGAAGGAAAAGCTCATAGTGGTGCAACCTCCCTAAGCTTAGGTGTTTGCACAAAGTTTATGAAGATGCCTGCCAGAAAATGTTCTGACAATTGGAGTGGGAGTTTAACCACACTTGCAGCCACTATCAGATGCTCATGCAATTCCCTGGCAATGGCGCCAGAAAGTGTTCTAGATGTCAACAACTCCGTGTGTACCAAGTCGTTGGGACTCTAAGTGCAGAGTGTTGTACCAAGTGTATTTTCCCCCACAAGGGTGGCCCAATGGTTCATATCAAACTCTCGAGGAATTGACAAAGAGTATCTTTTTCTTCTCCTATCAAGCAATCTATAAATCAAAGTTTTTGCCTTGTGTCTCCAACTCAACCGTGTGGTTGTCAAGCACAAGGTTTCGTATTAGTAATATGAAATAATAATAAAAAAAGGAAAGTAAAAGCAGTAATAAAGTATGCAAGTAAAGTAAATGCAATAATAAAAGGTCTTTTGTGTTTTGTTTGTATTTGCAAGAATTAAAGTATTTTTGTGTTCTTGAGGTAATAAATTGCATAAACGGTAAATGATAGTTGTAGTGTTTAAAGGTTGTTTCTTATGATAAAAGTTTGATAGGGGTCAATGGGTTCACTTGTCTACTCTCTTTTAAGTTGCAGTGGACATAAAACAATTCATCATCAATATAATATTGGTGAAACTTCAGTATGTGTTTGATAAGCATTCATATGGGCATCCCATCCTAACATAGAGATGATGCAACACATCTCTCTTATACTCCTCTAAAAAGGGAAAACTCCATGAAATTTAGAATTAAGAATGAATAGAGCATAGCTTTGAGTACTTTGACATGATGTTTGAATAACAAATATTCTACCTTGACCAAACAAGATTATCAAGATATCACAAGATAATTATTGCACATGAATCCACTTAATCCCTAGTGCGGTCAAAAAGGAAAGGTAAAAACCATAGTAGATCTTTAATGTGTTGTCACGATTCAATCACCACCAAAAGGTTACTCTATTTAATACACACTTTCGCCCACACGCGCTCTTGCGTATAAGTTGGATCAAAACAAGAAATTAAGAACAGGGTGCATCATATGCATATATCAATACATCCTACACATAGATAGGATCCAATATCACATATAAAATAATAGAATAAATATTCACCACATAGGAGCTACATATATGACCATAATCATTATTGGTAGCTCATATGGTACAAGATCCATGAAGAGAGAGAGAGAGAGAGAGAGATCAAGATACTGCCACAAACCCATAGTACAGAGGTGGACTACTCCCTCTTTATCATGGTGATAAAGTTCGAGATGTTGAAGAACGTAGAGATCCCTCTAGCGGCAGCTGCGGTGGAGTTTCCCCGTCCAATATTCTCTGGTTCTGACTCCTTTTGGGTATTTTTGTGTTTATGCACCGCTCTCCTCGAGGATGCCCCGGGGGACCTTTTTATAGCAGATTTTAGGTCAAACCAAGTCGGTGGGATTTTTTTTGAAGTGAATCGTAAGGTTGAGGGTCGAAAGAGGTGTGGTGGAGCGTGCACTAGGGCATGCCGCGCCACCCACACTCTTTCGGGACCCCAGGCCTCCCTCATGAGGTCCAAGAACTTTAGATCACCATCTTCCCAAAATATTGGCTTTCCTAGAAACTTAGCTCCATTGGACTTTGTTTAGGTATCTGAAAGATCAAAATACACAAAACAAGGTTTTCCTATCCTACAAAGTGATAACCGAACTAAAGGGGATCATTGGTAAATCCCAAAATATTAATATATAACATGGTTATTACATTATAAATGTTGTAGATACGTGGGAATATGTGTCAATAAACTATAAAGTTCATGTGTGCATTTTACATGCATCAGTCGTGCAGATGAATGACGATGGTGGAATTTTGTCATGCATAACTCTATGGTTGGAATGTCGTGTACTCCAAATATGCGAATCTTTTTTGTGGGTGAGAGATGAGTCGGGCAAAAGCCTATCTTCTACCTTGGGTCGGTGAGGGCGTCGGCGACGCCTTCCGGCGTCGTCTTCCTTCTTGAAGGCGTCACTGACGAGCTCATCCTCCTCTCGGAATGATTATCTTGGGATCTTTAGGTGAAAACCAAAAATCAGGTTGCCTCGTGTGGGTGAGGGTGGCATATTCATCGCTTCTCTCTTGGGATGTTATCTTGGAGAGCTAGTTTTGGATGTTTGGTTGCACTCCCCATGAGTCATGGCTAGTGGATGTCTAGGCGACAACCCTAAGTGGTTGTGTTTGTGCGCCGAGGCGACGGCCTCGGGAATCATCGCGGGAGGTGGCCCTATGAGGTAGGGCTACCGCTTGTCATGACTTGCATGACAATGTTGTGCTGCTTGTGTGGTAGTATGGTTATCTCAATCTACGAGTCCTAGAGTGGGCGATCGGACTTTTATGTTGAGGTGGCGGCCCTGGATAAGTTGCTGTAATGGTCGTGTTCTATGGCTTGCTGACCTATGTAGCTTTGGGCTACATGTTGACAGTTCATGTAGCATTGCACCTCGAGAGCGAGCAAATGAATGTGGGGGCGGTGGCCTTGGTTGACCGTGCAGGGGTGGCGGGGTAGCTAAAATACGGAGCGGCGGCTTTGAGTGTTTGTCAACTTTGAAGGTGTTGTGTCGCAATGAGGTGGTTGTCGATGTTGGTTGTCGGCCTATTGGAACCACTTTAGGGCAAATGGTCTCATGGATGTAGATCTCTTCACCTTTGTGGGAGTGTTTGGGGTCTACTCCTGCAAGCAGGCGCAACTTCTTCTACTCGATAGTGGTGGGAGATCAGCCAGTCTGGTCGACTGGGTCACGTTGGTTGTGTTCGTGTGGTTGGTGTCATTTTATGGTCTTTGATGTGTTGTCGACGAGAGTGGGGACAATCCTATTGGGTCGTTGTTTGGGTGGGCTTGGCCCTCTTTATATCAGGTTTTGCTAGATTTTCTCTAATCAATTGGACATTTTTTCGTAGTTAATGAATTAGATAAAGCCTTTTGTTTTCGTTTAAAAAAGGTGGTCTCCGTGTGTTTATGTATGCTACATCTACCATACTTCATTGTATGAAAAAAGACACCACGCAATGTAACTTATCTTAAATAATGATATATGTATATGCAGGTCAGTGGTACTCCTCTTTCAAAAAAAGGGTCAGTTGTACTCCCTCCATCAGAGTTTATAGGTCGGTCTCCAAAGCAAAACTTTGACCCTCGATCCCATCCTGCATGTATTTATATGTTGTCAATTTGACCAAAGTAGTATAAGATATATATATTATAAAGAGTGTGGATTTGCTGCCACGGAGGATAGCTGTCCTCTTTGTATCCGCCGTCCATATCACTATAGAGACCCGTGAAAATATATAGATTTAGGTTTATATCGGACAAATAATGAATAGTGATTGCTTAATTATCAGAGCATACGTCAGGCTACAGCTTGCAACGCATGCATGTCATGTCGAGCCAAGGAAGCATATAGTGCTGAGGGCTTTAACAGTGGATGCATGACCAATCAAAAGCTGTCGGTGAAAATTACTCAGGTCTCTAGCACAACGTTGTGTGTATGATTAGACAAAACGATTGGCTATATGAGATTACTTTATGTCAAAAAACGCTTGGAAGTATTAGAAACAAGTAGATACCACAACGTAGCCAGGGTGTGCCCATGTGCACCAAATCTTCACTCGAAAGTTGTGTTTTGGGACTACAAACAAGATATCCCTGGGATCACGTTAAAGAAACAAATGACATACATATCGTTCATTATGCCCTTGCATTGCCTTCTATATGCATGGCCTGAAGTAACACATGGTCGTCTAATGGGGAGATATGTGTGGAGTGTGTAACCTTGTAGACGTCTACATGCATGGCTTTTAATAACTTGTTAAAACTCTGCCTAGGTATGTAAACAATAGGTCGCCTATCAAATCAATGTGTGTTTGTACATGACTACTGTAGTTTGGCAGAAACTGCACGTTAATGTGTGTTTGTGCATGACTACTATATTTTGGCAGAAAATGCACGTTAATGCCGCATATTGGTTTGAGAATACAGTGGTAATTTGGTAATTGCGCATCTCACAAAATGAACTATTGTACGTTCTCCGTCTAGATGGTCTCGGCACGTCTCTAGTACATCAATGTTTAGCCAGTTGTAGACACATGTACCTACTGCATTAGGAACTGTACCTACTGCATTAGGAACGTTATACTACATCAGGTGTCATGCATGTTTGGCACACAAAGCGAGCCAATGCTGGGTTGAGTTCACAAGCCACGCATGCAAAGGGATGCATGTCCAGACACGAGTGTAGGACCGTATGATACTTGTTTTCTGTGTCTCCTGTCAATAACATGGGCTGACTACATGTAGCTTTGTTACAGACAAGTTTACCAAGCATCACAGTGATGTCTCCCTAATCCAGTTTGGCACAAATCTTGACAATGTCGATCATATGGTTCGCTGATGGGGGGCAGCTATCCCCGTGGGCAGGAGACTATTATCCATATTATAAAAGATATATTATTAGAAACTATAGATTTTTTTATGGTATGTTTTTTATGTTGTACAGTTTATATTTTATTGATTAAATTGTCGATTTAGGATACACGCAGGAACTATTAACCCGGACAGAGGGAGTAGATTTTTGGGTTGGTATACAACACGATAATGATTCTATAACGATCCAAATTTGTCGTTAAAGTAATGCCACCTTTTGCTTCAATCAACAATTTATGTTTGGGTAAGTATCAGAGAGTATATCCCAGATAAATACTATAGCAGTTGTGTACTTCAAGTCAATAATCCTTTTCAATTTGGCCATTACAACTCATCAGTCAAGTGGAAATCAATCACATC
Source organism: Avena sativa (assembly GCA_916181665.1). NCBI lineage: Eukaryota > Viridiplantae > Streptophyta > Magnoliopsida > Poales > Poaceae > Avena > Avena sativa. The sequence goes on along the minus strand of OV702284.1, from coordinate 257,799,020 downwards.
GGTCTGTCCGGAGGCTTCAAAGTTACTACTATAACATAATCCCGGATATTTGGAGACATATGTCTTTCATCTTTTGAATGAAAGCAATTGCGTGTAACTATCAACTTAGCAGGAAAGTGAAATCATTTCTGCTCCCATTTCACACCCTTTATTGCGGGCTTATTTTTTATTTATCAGGTCAATGCTAACTACAACGTCAGTTTCCATTTTGTGATTAGTAAGTTAGAATTTATATTCCTAAAAAAAGCGTGAGATCACTGTACAAAAATTGCTTCTAGTAAAGAAATCCCCACATTAATCATAGAAGATAGAAAATCTCATCTTTTTATTTCGATGCGCTGGATTATGACGATTTAGACTAATGTTATAACCGAAAGAGAGAGAAAATTTAATAGCGCCGAGCCCGGTAGGGTCTTGTATTTCAATATTTGTATGATTAAACAATATAAGACATTCATTTCGCAGAAAACATGATATGACATTCAACATCTGCACTTCACCTAATCTTATAATTATGGGATTTCTATTTTCGTGCCCTTGGTTCATTAATTATACTCACTTTTTCCCAGCCGCTTAACTTTTCCTCATTTTTCCCCTCGCTATGTTAAGAAACCCTTGCGGGTGCTCGTAGGCGCTCGGACGGAGGGATGACGTCAGGTCAAAGGCTTGACCGTTACATGATGACTGATGGGACCGCGTTGGACGGGTCGGGCGTTGAGCGTTACGTTACGAGGCCTTGACCGTTACATGCCTGACCGGTGGGGCCGCGTTGGGATGGGTCCTGCATACGTGGTGAAGGGTGGGGCCGCGTTGGGACGGGTCTTGCATACGTGGTGAAGAGTGGGTCCGCATGGAGACAGGTCGGACCGGCCATTCTCGCTCACCCAAAGCATTCTCCCCCCCCCCCCCCCCCCGAGCCTGGAACAGCTCCCACACCGCCACTCCGCTGCCTCGTCGTCGTGCCCTCCTACCTTATGTCGTCCTCGGCCCCAGAGCCGCCCCTCCCCCTAGCCGTGGAGCCCACTCCACCTCCGACTCTGCTCCTGCGCTTGCTAGATCTACCCCTTTCGCGGAACAGTATGCAACGCTGATACGTCCAATTTGCATCACCATTCTATATCATAATTTGCTTCTATTCATTGATATATATATCTTATTATGAGGTAATACTTATGTCTATTTGAAAGAACATGTTGGGCCCCCATGTGTGGTTTTGGTAATTAATGACAATCTTTATGGACTAATGTGTGTATTAAGTTATACTTGTAGGATTTGTCCATTGGCATCGCTTGGAGCATGTGTTGGCTTTAAGGTCGACGAAATGCAAAGAAGATATGTGGTGCAAGCTCAATATGCCAGGTCGATGATGAGGAATTAAGAAAGACGTTCCATCTTGAGGAGGGCAAGATCGTCTACATCAAGCTTATGTGGAATGCTCAAGGCAAAGGTATAATCTTGATAGGTTTTCCCTTTTGCCGGTCTCACGTTGTGTGTGTGAGACCGGGTTTAGGATAGATAACCGTACTATCAAGAGGGGCTCTCGTATGAGTAATTCGGTCACATCATTCGGAGAGAGCTCAAACCTTTGCATACTTGCATCATCGTATTTGGTTGTTATTTGGTCTCATCCATGTGAGGATATAAAGCTTGTGGTAATCTCCATAACAAGCTCTTGTTCATCAAAATCGGATCTCCCATATGTATCTTGTTGCGATTTTGATTTATGCGGCTTTTCGGTTTCTCACCAAGTGAGGTATTTCACATTATTCTACTTGATACTTTCTCACTTGGTGATAATCAATATTTCCACTTTTTATTGGGAAGCCCTTGTCGTCCTCTATCCAACGCATTTGAATCGGGTCAATTGGAGCTTCCAGTCAAAAGTTATTGCCGTTTGAATATTTGCCTGTCAATCTGTTTTCTGGGCCGAGCGGTGGTACCGCCCGGACGAGCCGGTACTACCGCCCGGACCTAAAAACGGCCCGTTTTCTTTCTGCCTCGCTAGGTACCTAAATCCGGTACTACCGGCCGGCCCGGTAGTACCGCCCGGTAGGCCGGTAGTACCGGCCGACCCAGATATTTTCCTAGATCTAGATCCGTGCGTGTCCGCTCGATTTGCCCATCCCCGCTCCCGCATGTCCCGCGCGTTGACTCGCGCGCTGCCGCTCCAGATCCATGTGATGCTGCTGCCGCTGGCCCCGCATCCCGCATGCACGCGCACGCGCGTTGACCTGCCGATGCGTTGCTCGCTGCTGCCGCGTTGTGCGCCCGCTTGCTGGCCAGCTGCATGCACGCGTGCCCCCGCCTGCTGGCTGCCTTGCTGCTGCTGCCGCTGCGCTGCGCCGTGCTGCTGCTCTGCTATTGCGCGTGTGCAGCGCTAGCAGCTGCTGCTGCTGCCGAGCATGCTGGCCGCCGCTCGCATGCGCGCGCACGCCTGGGCCCGCTGCTGCTTAGCTGCCCCCCTGTTGACCACCTGCTGCTGCTGCTTTCTCTTCCTCGCTCGCTGCTGTCCGATTTGTTGGGTCCGGTAGTACCGGCCTACCGGACCGTCCAGAAAAATACCCCAACGGCCATATTTTGTTTAGCCCTATTTAAGTCTTTTGTCCATTTTCATTTAGGGTTACTTCTTCCTCCTCCTATTGTCTAAGCTTTGCCCCCATTTGCCTTACTCTTTGAGCTTGATTTCTACTCACCCCTCCATTGATTCTTGCATATATTTGAGGGGTAGTTGGAGGAGATCTAGATCTACGTTTTGACCAAACCAAAACATCTCTTTGTGAGTGTATCTTTGGGGATCTAGATTTTGGGGGATTTTGTGTCTCTCTTTGATTCCTCCTCTCTTGTTCCCCCAATATCTTTAGTAGCTTTGTTGGAACTTGAGAGTGAGGGATTTGAGCATCTTTGTGGTGTTCTTGCCATTTGCATTTGGTGCATCGGTTTGAGTTCTCCTCGGAGGATTTGATTTGAATTGCTCATTGGAGCTTGTCCCTCTTGGGTTCTTGGAACCCTAGACGGTTTTGTGGCCTTGGTGGCATTTGTTGAGGCCTTTTGTGGCGTTTGTTGGGAGCCTCCAATTAAGTTGTGGAGAAGTGCCCCAACCTTGTGAGAGGTTTCGGTTGCCACCGACAAGTGCACCGATAGTGGAAGCGTGGATCGATCCCGTTGGGGTGAGATTCACCGGAGAATAAGGGAGGCCTTTTGTGTCGTTGGTGGTTTGATACCACCCCCTCTCAAAACGAGACGTACTCCATGTTGGGAGGAACTCGGTAAAATATCGGTGTCCCCGCGTGCCTCGGTTATCTCTATACCCGAGCTCTTTACTTATGCACTACATTGTGATAGCCTTCGTGCTTGAAGTAATATATATCTTGCTATCACTTTGTTGCTTGTATTGCTTAGCATAAGTTGTTGGTGCACATAGGTGAACCTTAGTTGTTCTAGGTTGTGCTTAACAAAGTAAACACTAGTTTTATTCCTCCTTTGTTGAGCCACTCTAGGAAAAGTTTTAATAGCCTATTCACCCCCCCTCTAGGCGACATCCGTATCCTTTCAATTGGTATCAGAGCACGGTCTCTCATTTTAGGCTTCACCGCCTTGAGAGTAAAGATGTCGGCTAGGTGATTAGTGCACAAGGTCACGCTCACATTCGATGGCACAAATTATGATGTTTGGAAAATTCGCATGCTTAATTTATTTCGGGAAATTCACCCAATTATTGAGGGATATCTATATGTGGGTCTCACTTCTCCTATGGATACCCAAAACGAATCTTTAGAGGAGAAGTTGAACTCTCATATAGATGCTCTAGCTACTAATATTCTTTTGCATGTTGTGAGCAATGTAGTTCTTTCTTCTATCATGCCTTATTCAAGCGCTCGTGAGATATGGACCAAGATTCAAGATAAATATAGCAAGTCCAACATTGTTGAGGATGATTGTGTTGCTTCCACTTCCGGTCGAGATGTGCTCTCATCATCTACCACTTCACCAACATGTGATTTTTCACAAGGTAATGATATGGTGAGTGGTGATAGAAATTGCAATATGGATAGTGATATTACTATTTGTAATCCTTCATCCCTATTTAGTTGCAATGATCTATCTTTGGACCTTAACACTTGTAGCACTCAAAACTCCTTACATGCTTGTGTTAATAGTCCTTGCATATCATGTAGAAATGACTTGAATAAATCTCATGATGATATGCTCTTGTTGTCTTGTTGCCATGATAAAAATGCTTCTATTTCCTCTAGTGCTTGTGTTGCTAACCATGTAGAGTAAAATGAAGATTCTATGGGCCAAGACAAGGTATTGAAGAGAGCTACAAGTGCAATCTCATCATCACCTTCCTCCGGTTCTCACATATGCCTTATGGCTAAGGGAACAAAGGTAACCTCTTTGGATCCCATTGTATCTCATGATGATGATGATGATGATGAGGTTGAAAATGGTAATGATGATTATAGAGGTAAGTATGATATTACCTCTATTAATAAAATGGGAGAGGTTGTATTTGGCGCTCTCTTCAAAATAAAATTGCTTCCTCCAACTTTCTTGAAATCTTGAATTATGCTATAGAAGGCAATGATCTTATTGAGGAGAAAGAAAACTTAATTGATGAACAATTTGCGCGTGAGCGTAATTATGCTAATGAAATTGCTCAACTAAATGACTCCCTTGAAGAAGAACAAACCACCAAAGAATCTCTTGAGGAGACTTTCACTCTAGAATTATCTAGAGTAAAAGAATACCATGATAGAGAACTTGTGGTGGCTAACTCCTTCAAGATTAAAAATGATGAACTTGAAGTTGCTTATGCTAAACTTGATGAGGATTTTAAGCACCTCGAAAATGGCGCTCGGGTCGTTAAGAGGGAGCTCATCAAACTCACCGAGTCACATGAGCAACTTAAAGCTTCATATTTAAAAGAGCTTGACAAGTTGCCCTCACCTCTTGATAGTAATAATGATGCTTGTGCTACTAACTCTATTTCTTGTGAGGCATCTATTTTGAAGGAGAATGTTGAGCTAAAGGCTCAACTTGCTTTGCTAACTAGCAACTATGGGAAATTAGAAGAAAGTCATGTTAAGCTCTCGAGCTCGCATGAGGATCTTCTAGTCTCCCATGGTAGGCTAAAGTTAGCTCATGAGGCCATCGTGTCAAAGGTAACATCTAGTGGGCCTCATGTGGACATTAGCACTACATCTACTCCAAATGTTATATTGCCATGTGCTAGTCCTTGTAGTTCATCCTCTCACAACCATAATATATCTCGTGATGAATTACATTCCGTGCCTTGTTGCTCTAACAATGTAGCATCTACTTCCTCTAGTGTTTTTGTTGAAACTAACCATGTAGAGGAAATCAAAAGTCTCAAGGCTCAAGTTACTTCTTTGAAGAATTACTTGAAAAAGGGTCATCAAGGGAAGGTCACACTCAACAAAATATTGAGTGTGCAAAAATCCCCCAATGACAAGAGTGGGCTTGGATTCAACTCCAATGCCAAGAACAATTCCACTATCAAGTTGAAGCATAAGGATAACAAGAAGAATGGCCAAGATCAAGTCAAGAATCCGGCCAACATTGTTTTCTTCAAGTGCAAGGAAGAAGGGTATCATGTCAAACATTTCCCATTAAAGAAGAAGTCCCTTGGCAAGAAGCAACAAGGGAAGCGGCCTCAAGCTCTAAATCTTGTTAGAGATGGGCCTCCTCCCAAGAAGACTCAAGCTCTTCCTCAAGTTGTTTCTTCATCCAAAAAGAAAGATGGCAAGAGTAGAACTTGCTACATATGCCGCGAGAAGGGGCACATTTCTTCCTCATGCACTATTGGTATCTCCTCATCCCATCCTATCTTGATTGATGATGCTTATTCTCTTTGTAAGGATGAGGTTGGCAATGTGTTTGCCAAACTTGTTGGTGCTCAATGTGGGTTCAAGAAAAGAACCATTTGGGTTGCCAAGCCTATTGTGACTAACCTCTTAGGACCCAACTCGGTTGGGGACCAACAAGCCAAAACTTGATCAATAGGTGTTGTTGAAGGGCATTGCAGACTTGGCTACATCATGAAGAATTAAGGGATCTTCATTATTATTTTTGTCAAGCCAAGTCATGTGTATTATGTTGCTCCTATTATATTTCCAATGTTCATCCTTGCGGTAACATATGCTTAACTCATTACATTGAAAGTTACTCGCCCCTTGTGCATGTTTTGGTTTTGTATCTTCCATGCTTTTGTACATGTTGTGCTTTCCACTTAATTATCTTGAGATATCAAGTATATTTTTGTATGATTAGGTGGCACTCCATGTATGTGTGTTTCTTGTGTTTGAGCCTTACTTGGTTATATTTGGTATCTTATTTGGCTCTTGTGAGAGATTAATGGATTATCCCATTTTGGGGGAGTGTTATGCTTGGGCATTCCACAATCCTAAAAATGTGTGTACATGAGGAATACCACCTAGTATTTATATTGGATTATTGTCAAGTCTCTATGTGGTATAATTCTCATGAGAAATTTAATTTTATAATGTCCATTAAATATCTCTATTTGTATTATTTTGCCTCGTGTCAGTTTTTATGGTAGTGTCACATTATGGGGGAGTCATATGCTTAGTGCATATTACAATCCTAGAAAATGTGAATATTCGAGGTTGTGTCACTTAGAATTGATATTGATAATTATCTAGCACCTATGTGACACATTTTCTCATACAAGTTCAAATTTGATTGAATGGCTTTATTGATCTTATTTTGGATCTTGTATATGAGAGTGGTTCTTGGTATGTGTTTCCTCATATTTAGATATTTATATTCGCATGGAAACCATTTGCTTCAAGTTACTCTAATCACTAGTGATTGTGTGACTATTGGAAGCTACCAAGAGTCTTGTTTGAAGTATCATGCTCAATTCTTATATTTAGTTATATGCTTCTTGTTGTGTGTATATGATCTTGGATATCCGTATGAACTACCTAGGGCAAATTATTCCCAATACTTCTTGTCCTTGGACAATGAGTACTCAATTTAAGGTAGAATTTATTGATCATATTCACTTTGCCCTTGCTTAATTTTATCCTATCTTTAGCCAAGAAAATGTTTTGTGTTGTCTCCCAAGACTTCCTTGCTTCTTGTGGATCTTCTTATTTTATTGATATCCTCTTGTGTTTTACGTATTATAGGGACTAGTGATGATCCCATTTGTGTGCATTTTGCATTTAAAAGGAAAATCCTACATAATGCACTATCTATGGGGGAACTCACCTATATTATTTAGAACACTCATATTTATGCTTCTTTGTTTGATCCATATCGGGTTTTATGTGCTTGGAACCTCAATCTTTTCGTTTTGGTATTTTGTGCCATCATGAGAAGTTTGGGGAGTTTGGTTTCTTGTTGGAACCTTGCTCCTTTTGGGAGTTGGTTTTGTCTCATTCCTTGCTTCTTGATTTGACCATTTTAGAATGAGATAAATTCTTGAGCATTTTTATTTCTATCTATTTTTGCTCTTTTGGCCTTAGCCTAGTTCATTTGTTGAACTTTTGATCTTTCATGTGTTGAATTGGTTCTTTGATACAATTTGGACCCCGCTTGTCTTGTCACACTCTTGTGTGTGCCATCTCGGTTTACTTGGTGTTTTTGTTTAAATTCTATCTCCTTTTTGGTTCTAGAAAGCTTTATGCATGCATATTTACTATATGATTATATTATGGCATGCTTGCCTTCTTTGATCCAATATATAAGGGAAACTCCACTAATTCCCATCGGCTAAGTTGTGCATGAAATTCAATTTCATATCAATGTGCACATAATTATGTGGAGTCTCTCCTATGTATTGTAGTTTCTCTAACTACTTTGGACCCAATAAGTTTGGGGACCATTTTATACGTAATTGTGTTTTAGGTACATTGGATATATATTGGATGCTTGTCTTTCAATTTTGAAAAAGTGGTGCATACATGAAAAGTTGAGTCAAGCTATAGGATGATCAACAAATTCATATACTCTACATCCTACCAACTATATCTTGGTAACAAGTATCTCTTTATCATGCTCATATATCTTAAGTTGATATGAGTGGGACTATACAAATTCATGCATATGATTCATCAATCCCAAATATGAAAATCTAGCAATTTTATTACCTATATTTCCCTCAACTTCTCTCATGTGCAATAGTGAGATTTTGCTAGTGGTTTATTCCTTATGATACTTGTTGCCTTTCTCCATATATTCCAACTTTCCCCTTTTTCCCTTGGTGATTGTTGTAATATATGTAATGTGTTGGTATTTGAAGCTCATTAATATATAATAAGATATATTTGAGCGTTTGGTCGTGCTTTGAAGCAAAAATCTTATTGGTATATGTTATGACTTCATTTTTGCTTTCATGTACTCTCTTGTATATCTTCTTTATGTGTGCATATGTCTTTGTTGGCATATGTCTTTGTGATGTTTTCCACTTAGAGACATATACACACATGAGAAGATAATTTTAGTTGAATTTTATTCCTTGGATACCACCTTTTATTCCTTTTTGATTCTTTAGTGGCTTCCAAATTTATTTGCCTATGAGTGCTTGTTCCTCTAGTTTACATCTTCGTGCACTCATATTTGTTATCTCATGCCTTGTATTGTTAAATGAGCTTGGATGAGTGAGGATTCCATGATTATGCACCTTGTTCCCAAATGCAATTATCATAATTGGTGCATTATCTTTGGGGAGCTCATCTAATTCATTTAATAATGTTCATTTGTCTTCTTTCTCATTTATTGTGTTTTAAATGCTTATGGGGGAGCAAGGATTCCATATTTGTGCATTATGTATTCCAATGCATTTATTTTGAATTATGCACAAATCTTGGGGATCTTCTCTATTTGTTATTTAAAACACTCTTTTGCTCATATCATAATATCTTGTAGTTTCCATTTGAACTCATTTGTTGTTTTCAAATTGGTTTGTCGGACCTTGTAGTTGCGTACATCATTTGACTTTATTTTGGCAACCTTCGGGTCCTCGATATAGTTCTACTCCCTCCCAAGTATTCATCATTGGATATGTGCGACAGCACACCTTTGGAGGAATTATTACTATATTTGCCTTCTAGAACTTGTCACCCATTTCGGCAATCGATGCCAATGGGGGAGAAGTTTTAGAGGGTTTAAGGAAGTTGGTTTATGCATTGAGTTTGTTCTTGTGCATTTGCCTCTCATGCTCTTGCATATTTGTTATTGCTTAGCATGTGGTATATATAGAGGAAACTCCACCAATGATAATGATTGGCAATATATGCAATGAAATTCAAGTTCATCACACATGCATAGATTGTGGGGGAGTTTGCTCTATATATGGTGGTGGTACCAATATCACATACTTTTGTAGTATTTGATATTGGTATTACCATTTTATTCATTAATATTCCTTATATAAACCCTCTTAAAGGGATTGTCATCAATTACCAAAATGGGGGAGATTGAAAGAACATGTTGGGCCCCCATGTGTGGTTTTGGTAATTAATGACAATCTTTATGGACTAATGTGTGTATTAAGTTATACTTGTAAGATCTGTCCATTGGCATCGCTTGGAGCATGTGTTGGCTTCAAGGTCGACGAAATGCAAAGAAGATATGTGGTGCAAGCTCAATATGCGAGGTCGATGATGAGGAATTAAGAAAGGCGTTCCATCTTGAGGAGGGCAAGATCGTCTACATCGAGCTTATGTGGAATGCTCAAGGCAAAGGTATAATCTTGATAGGTTTTCCCTTTTGCCGGTCTCACGTTGTGTGTGTGAGACCGGGTTTAGGATAGATAACCGTACTATCAAGAGGGGCTCTCGTATGAGTAATTCGGTCACATCGTTCGGAGAGAGCTCAAACCTTTGCATAATTGCATCATTGTATTTGGTTGTTATTTGGTATCATCCATGTGAGGATATAGAGCTTGTGGTAATCTCCATAACAAGCTCTTGTTCATCAAAATCGGATCTCCCATATGTATCTTGTTGCGATTTTGATTTATGCGGCTTTTCGATTTCTCACCAAGTGAGGTATTTCACATTATTCTACTTGATACTTTCTCACTTGGTGATAATCAATATTTCCACTTTTTATTGGGAAGCCCTTGTCGTCCTCTATCCAACGCATTTGAATCGGGTCAATCGGAGCTTCCAGTCAAAAGTTATTGCCGTTTGAATATTTGCCTGTCAGTCTGTTTTCTGGGCCGAGCGATGGTACCGCCCGAACGGGCCGGTACTACCGCCCGGGCCTAAAAACGGCCCGTTTTCTTTCTGCCTCGCTAGGTACCTAAATCCGGTACTACCGGCCGGCCCGGTAGTACCGCCCAGGTAGGCCGGTAGTACCGGCCGGCCCAGATATTTTCCTCGATCTAGATCCGTGCGTGTCCGCTCGATTTTCCCATCCCCGCTCCTGCATGTCCCGCGCGTTGACTCGCGCGCTGCCGCTCCAGATCCATGCGATGCTGCTGCCGCTGGCCCCGCATCCCGCATGCACGTGCACGGGCGTTGACCTACCGCTGCGCTGCTCGCTGCTGCCGCGCTGTGCGCCTGCTTGCTAGCCAGCTGCATGCGCGAGTGCCCCCGCCTGCTGGCTGCCTTGCTGCTGCTGCCGCTGCGCTGCGCCGTGCTGCTGCTCTGCTGCTGCGCGCGTGCAGCGCTAGCAGCAGCTGCTGCCGAGCATGCTGGCCGCCGCTCGCATGCGCGCGCACGCCTAGGCCCGGTGCTGATTAGCTGCTTTCTCTTCCTCGCTCGCTGCTGTCCGATTTGTTGGGTCCGGTAGTACCGACCCAATCCGGTACTACCGGACTGTCAAGAAAAATACCCCAACGGCCATATTTTGTCTAGCCCTATTTAAGTCTTTTGTCCATTTTCATTTAGGGTTACTTCTTCCTCCTCCTTTTGTCTAAGCTTTGCCCCCATTTGCCTTACTCTTTGAGCTTGATTTCTACTCACCCCTCCATTGATTCTTGCATATATTTGAGGGGTAGTTGGAGGAGATCTAGATCTACGTTTTGACCAAACCAAAGCATCTCTTTGTGAGTGTATCTTTGGGGATCTAGATTTTGGGGGATTTTGTGTCTATCTTTGATTCCTCCTCTCTTGTTCCCCCAATAGCTTTAGTATCTTTGTTGGAACTTGAGAGTGAGGGATTTGAGCATCTTTGTGGTGTTCTTTCCATTTGCATTTGGTGCATTGGTTTGAGTTCTCCTCGGAGGATTTGGTTTGAATTGCTCATTGGAGCTTGTCCCTCTTGGGTTCTTGGAACCCTAGACGGTTTTGTGTCCTTGGTGGCATTTGTTGAGGCCTTTTGTGGCGTTTGTTGGGAGCCTCCAATTAAGTTGTGGAGAAGTGCCCCAAACTTGTGAGAGGTTCCGGTTGCCACCGACAAGTGCACCGATAGTGGAAGCATGGATCGATCCCGTTGGGGTGAGATTCACCGGAGAATAAGGGAGGCCTTTTGTGGCGTTGGTGGTTTGATACCACCCCCTCTCCAAACGAGACGTACTCCATGTTGGGAGGAACTCGGTAAAATATCGGTGTCCCCGCGTGCCTCGGTTATCTCTATACCCGAGCTCTTTACTTATGCACTACATTGTGATAGCCTTCGTGCTTGAAGTAATATATATCTTGCTATCACTTTGTTGCTTGTATTGCTTAGCATAAGTTGTTGGTGCACATAGGTGAACCTTAGTTGTTCTAGGTTGTGCCTAACAAAGTAAACACTAGTTTTATTCTGCCTTTGTTGAGCCACTCTAGGAAAAGTTTTAATCGCCTATTCAACCCCCCCCTCTAGGCGACATCTGTATCCTTTCACTTTTCATATGTTTATGAATGTATGATTATTCTTGGAGGATGAACTGCCGGAGTCTGGATTCTGATGGAAAAAGAGGTGTTTTGATGCAAGTTCGCGAAGATCAGAAAAATACCAGAAAAATATGGGAAAATTATATTTTCCCAGAAGACAGAGGAAGCCAGAAAGGGAGGCGAAGAAGGGCCACAGGGGGCCCACACCCTCCTAGGCGTGGGTCCCCCTGGGTCGTGCCTAGGGTAGGTGTGGCCCACCTGCTCGGCTCCCGACTCCGCCCTCTCGCCTATATCTTCCCTATGGAACCCTAATACCAGGGGGCGACCACGGATAGATTTCCGCCGCCTCTGCGGGGCAGAAAACACCGAGAGAGAAAGATCTCTCCGGCAGACAGATTTCTGCCGAGGAAATTCCTTCCCGGAGAGGGGAGATCGTCGTCATCAACACCATCGTCAAGCTAGGCTTCATCGGGATCATCATCATTATCATCCACACCATCATCTCCACCAGCACCATCATCACCACTCCATCCCGCTGTAACAATTGTGTTGGATATTGCTTTAGTTCTTAGGGGAAAATTTCTCGGTGTTGATTACTATTGTAGTTGATGCTTGTGAGTGGAACCATTGGATTACTGTTTATGTTCAGATTGTTATCCATCATCATATCATCTTTGATCTTGATCCATATGATGTCTCGTGAGTAGTTCGTTTAGTTCTTGAGGACATGGGAGAAGTCATGTTGTTAGTAGTGGATTTGTGTTGAGTTATTATTCGATGGTTTAGTATTTAAGTTGTGGTGCTATTCTTCTAGTGGTGTCATGTGAACGTCGACTACATGATACTTCACCATTTATGGGCCTAGGGGAATGCATTGTGTATTTGGCTACTAATTGTGGGGTTGCCGGAGTGACAGAAACCTGAACCCCCGTTAGGACACCTTTGCACAAGGGAGCGTAGGATCTCAGAGTTTAAGGTTGTGGTTAGACATATATCTTAATTACTTCCCTATAGTTGCGGATGCTTGCAGGGGGTTTAATCACAAGTATGTATTAGTCCAAGTAAGGTCGATATGTTAGCACAGGTTCACCCACACAACACTTACAACACCAAAGAAGAGTACTCAGTTATTTGAAGCGAAAGCACTTGACAGAATTCCCACGTGTCCTCAAGAACATTTGGTCCTTATAAGTATTTCCACCGGCTTGTCCTTTGCTAAGAAAGGATTGGGCCACTTGCTGCGTTTGTCCGTTGTCTTTATTACTTGCACCTTGTTTTGTTGCTTTATCAGAAAACCACTAAAAATCCATTTGCTAAGTATTTGTAGAGAGTTCCTGCTCCATACCACTAGTCAACACCTTCTGCTCCTCGTTGGGATCGACACTCCTATTTATCGAAAGTACTGCAATACACCCCATATACTTGTGGGTCATCAAGACTATTTTCTGGCACCGTTGCCGGGGAGTGAAGCGCTATTGAAGAGTGGAACTGGTAAGGGAAACTTCTAATGTGAGTACTATTTTTTTTTCTGTTTGTTGCTTTGTTTCCAATATTGATAACCCACTTGGTTTTCTATTTGGGAAAACTACTACCACTATAAGGGTAGTAGATTAACCACCACCTATTGAGATAGATCATTTTAAGATACCTACAAGTATTATTGATCGTGTTATGGATAATTATTATTTAGGGGATGGAACTGTCCATCCTGGTGATCACTTGCTTTTTATCCATGAATTATGCGGGTTGTTTAAGTGTCCAGGTATCACAAGTGAATAGGTGAAGAAGTTACTCTTCATATCCTTGAAAGAGAGAGCTGAAGAATGGTATAAGCTGCTGAAGGATGGACAATCTATGGAATGGGAGGAAATGGCATCTCTCTTTTATTCTAAATTTTATCCTCCTAGTGAGATTCATTAGGATATAAATCTAATATATAACTTTTGGCCTCGTGATGGAGAGAGTACAGTTCAAGCTTGGGGGGAGATTGAAGTTACTAATGCTTAAATGTCCTATTCATGAACTCCCTAACAATTATTATCAATAACTTTTATGCTAGGCTTTCTCTTCATGATAAAGATTTACTAGATGCTTCTTGTGCTGGATCATTCACACGTATGAAGGAAGAAGCTAAATGGGATCTCTTAGGCTGTATTCAAGAGAACACTGAAGCTTGAGAGAATGACAAAGGAAGAAAGTCAGGTATAAATCGTGATTATGAATGAATTAAATCTTTTATGGGAACTGATGACTTCCGTGATATTAGTAATGAGTTTGGTATTGATCCTCAAGTTCTTGCAAAATGTTTTAATGCCTTTGCCTCTTATATTGAAATTCCCAAGAAAGAGTGGGGCAAGTACCATGCTCCTTATAAAGACATTGTTACCCATGTTCCTGCTAGCATAGAGGTTTGTACTGTTGATCCTATTTTGCCTGAACCTTATGTTGAGAAAATCTTTTTTACTATTAAGGTAAAGGAATATTCTATCATAACTAATGTGGTTAGCAAAAGTGCAAAGAAAACTATTGAGCCCGATGAGCTTATTAATATTTAGCCTATGGTAGCTATTGTGAAAGATCTTGTCACTAGAAATATAGAGGATGAGCACATTGTCTTCTGCGAAGACGCCACTAATGTTGTTTCTCATCCTAAAAAATCTAGAAAAGCTAGTGTCCCTGTGCTTTCTGTTAAAATTGGTGATCATTGCTACTATGGTTTATGTGATATTGGTGGTAGTTCTAGTGCTATTCCTTATGAGCTTTACAGGGAAATTATCCATGAAATTAGTCCTTGTGAGCTTGAGGACATTGATGTGGTTATTCACCTTGCTAATAGAGAGACAGTTTGCCCCATTGGCATTGTAAGAGATGTGGAGGTCATTTGTGGTAAGATTAAATATCCTTCTGATTTTCTAGTACTTGGTAAAGAAGCTAGTAAAACCTATCCTATTATCTTTGGTAGGCCCTTCCTGAATACTTGTGGGGCTATTATAGATTGTAGGAAGGAAAAAGTTTTGACCAAGTTGGATGGAGAGTCTTATGAGTTTAATTTTTCCAAATTTGCCAAAACTCCTTATGAAAATGAACTGCCTAATGAGGATTTCAGGGTTGAACAACTTTATGCTATTTCTCTTGCTCCTAACAATGCCTTGCAGCAGTTTATGGAAGATCATGAAAGTGATGTCTTCATGAAGGAAATAAATGAGATTGACGAGGTTTTCCTTCGTCAGCCGGAGCAACTTAAGCACAATCTAACTGTGGAAGACTTGGGAACCACACTACCACCTAAAGGGGACCCTGTTTTCGAATTAAAACCTTTACCTGATGATCTTAAATATGCTTATCTTGATGATAAGAAAGTATATCCTGTTATTATTAGTTCTAAACTTTCAGGAAAGGAAGTAGAGAGGTTACTGGAAATACTGAAGAAACACCGAGGAGCTATGGGTTGTACTCTTGATGATTTAAAAGGGATTTCTCCTACTATATGTCAGTATGCTATTAATATAGAACCTGATGCAAAACCAGTTGTTGAGCACCAACGCCGTCTAAATCCTAAAATGTAGGATGTGGTAAGAAATGAGGTATTAAAACTCCTTGATGCTCGTATTATTTACCCTATTGCTGATAGTCAATGGGTTAGCCCTGTTCATTGTGTTCCCAAGAAAGGGGGAATAACTGTTGTGCCTAATGAAGATAATGAGATTATACCCCAAAGAGTAGTGGTTGGGTATAGAATGTGCATTGATTTTAGAAAGATTAATAAAGTTACTAAGAAAGATCATTATCCTTTGCCCTTTATTGATCAAATGCTTGAGAGGCTGTCCAAAAAGTCTCACTTTTGTTTTGTTGATGGTTATTCTGGGTTTTCTCAAATTGTTGTGAAAGCACAAGACCAAGATAAGACTACATTCACTTGTCCTTATGGTACTTATGCTTATAGGCGTATGCCTTTTGGTTTATGTAATGCTCCTTCTACCTTTCAGAGATGCATGTATGCTATTTTTCATGGTTTTTGCGAGGAAATTATGGAGGTTTTCATGGACGACTTCTCCATCTATGGAACTTCTTTTGATAACTGTTTGCACAACCTTGATAAAGTTTTGCAGAGATGTGAAGAAACCAACCTTGTTCTTAATTGGGAGAAATGCCATTTCATGGTTAATGAAGGGATTGTTCTTGGAGACAAGATCTCTGAAAGAGGCATTGAAGTTGACAGAGACAAAATTGAAGCAATTGAGAAGATGCCTTGCCCTAGAGATATTAAAGGTATTCGTAGTATCCTTGGTCATGCTGGTTTCTATAGGAGGTTTATTAAAGATTTCTCCAAAATTTCAAAGCCCCTCACTAATCTTTTTCAAAAAGATCTACCTTTTTTTTTGATGATGATTGTAAGGAAGCTTTTGAAACTTTGAAGAAAGCTTTGACTACTGCTCCTATTGTTCAACCACCTGATTGGATTTTACCTTTTGAGATTATGTGTGATGCTAGTGATTTTGCTGTGGGTGTTGTCCTTGGGAAACGTGTTGATAAGAAGTTGAATGTTATTCATTATGCTAGCAAGACTCTAGATGCTGCTCAAAAGAATTATGCTACTACTGAAAAAGAGTTCTTAGCTCTAATCTTTGCTTGTGATAAGTTTAGACCTTATATTGTTGATTCAAAGGTTACTATTCATACTGATCATGCTGCTATCAAGTACCTTATGACAAAGAAGGATGCTAAGCCTAGGCTTATTAGGCGGGTGTTGCTTTTGCAAGAGTTTGATTTGCATATTTTGGATAGGAAAGGTGCTAAAAATCCTGTTGCTGACAATTTATCTCGTTTGGAAAACATTTCTTTTGACCCATTTCCTGTTAATGATAGTTTTCCAAATGAGCAGTTGGCTGCAATAAAGGTAAGTCCGCATGAAAGCTCTTGGTGTGCTGATTATGCTAACTTTATTTTTTCCAAGTATTTGCCTCCAACCTTTACAGCTCAGAAAAGAAGAAAATTCTTTTATGTTCTAAGGCATTACTTTTGGGATGACCCACACTTATATAAAGAAGGAGTAGATGACATTATGTGAAGATGTGTTCCAGAATTTGAACGACAAGAGATATTGAGAAAATGTCATGGCAGTGCTTATGGAGGACATCATGCTGGGGATAGGACTGCACAAAAGGTTTTACAATCTGAATTTTATTGGCCTACCCTTTTTAAAGATGCAAGGAAGTTTGTCTTATCATGTGATGAATGCCAACGAGTAGGTAAAATTTCTAGACGCAATGAAATGCCTATGCATTATTCTCTTGTTATTGACCCTTTTGATTGTTGGGGATTTGACTTTATGGGTCCTTTTCCTCCTTCAAAAGGGTATACTCATATTCTTGTTGCTGTTGACTATGTTACAAAGTGGGTAGAAGCCATACCTACAAACAGCGCTGATGGTAAGACCTCTTTGAAAATGCTCAAGGATGTTATTTTTCCTAGGTTTGGTGTGCCTATATATCTCATGACTGATGGAGGCTCTCATTTTATTCATGGGGGATTTAGAAAAACTCTCGCTAAGTATGATCTAAACCATAGAATTGCTTCAGCTTATCACCCCCAAACCAGTGGGCAAGTAGAACTTTCCAATAGGGAAATTAAATCTATCTTGCAGAAGACTGATAATAGATCTAGGAAAAATTGGGCTATAAAGTTGAATGATGCTTTGTGGGCTTATAGAACTGCTTATAAAAATCCTATGGGGATGTCTCCTTACAAAATGGTCTATGGGAAGGCTTGTGACTTGCCTTTAGAATTAGAACACAAAGCTTATTGGGCAGTGAAAGAATTGAATAGAGATTTTAGACTTGCCGGTGAGAAAAGATTTCTGGACTTGAGTAATCTAGATGAGTGGAGGAGTGAAGCTTATGAAAATGCTAGGCTCTTTAAGGAAAAAGTAAAAAGATGGCATGATAGGATAATTCTCAAAAGAGAGTTCTGTGTTGGTGAAAAAGTTCTTTTGTATAGGTCGCGTCTCAGATTTTTTGCAGAGAAACTACTCTCAAAATGGGAAGGACCTTTTGTTATCAAAGAGGTATATCATTCAGGTGCCATCAAAATATGTTCTTTGAAGGATGGCACAACACAGGTGATGAATGGTCAAAGACTAAAGCATTATATTTCTGGAGATTCATATAATGAAGACGTTGACACACAATTGAACTGGTGACTCCGGAAGAATTTATTAAAAACCAAACACCAGAGTATGTAGAGTTCGTCTTTGAATAGGTTAAAAAGGTGAAAACAGAAGGTTCGTAAAATCCTAATCTTTTTATATTTTTGATGTTTTTAATACATAAGGAAAGTTACGAGACGGAATAGAGGAGGAGGCGGAGGCCAGGGTGGCAAACCCACCCCAGGCGCGGGCCCTAGCTGGCCGCGCCTGAGGGGGGGTGTGAGCCCCCGAGCCCCGTCTCCGCCTCGGTTCCATATTAGCACCTTCCTTATGCATTGAAACTTCGTAATATATAACCCCCCGGATCCCCCAAGGTTCTTGTATCGAGTTCTCGTCGTGTTTTTGTTTCGATCTGTTTCTGTCAGGCGAACTCTCAGATTTGGATCCACAATATCTTCCTCTGGTTCACCCATAGAGGATTCCCCCGCGGATGTCATCAACCCGTACATGTATGAGTTGAGAATTCATCCCAAGGAGTTGATTCTCAAAGATGGGAAGGTGCAGATGAAAGAACTTCAAGGCCCTAAAGGATAAGGCAGTCTGGAAGATAGGATGGAAGCATTGGAGCAGGAAGTTTTCAGGTACAAGAAAATGGCAGAACGCGAAGTGGATGTTATTCACAAGATAAGTTCAGAACTCATCACCAGGCACGAGGAGGAGGTTGATGAGCTCCGAGAAGAAATCTTCTCGCTCCGTCAGACCACCAACCAATTACAAGCACAGCTCTACGACATACAAAACCAAAACTGTGAGTATGAGGCTAGATTTGATCGCATAAGCTCTGCTGCTAGTTTCAGGATTGTGGAAACCAAGACATCCTTTTTGGATGGGGAACCTTTACCTTGGAAGTCTCATGATTACAATGGACCACCACCACCGAAGGAGTAATTCATCATCCTGTTTGGCATCCCCTTGGCTTGTTCCAAGCTTGGGGGGAGTGTCGCGGTATCACCATCATTATCTTTTATCTTTTAACTTTTTAGTGGATTCGTATGTTTGGTAGAGAAGTTATCTTATAGTTTGGTTTGCATGTGGAAGTATCTCTCCTTTAGTTGATTATCTATATATCCATTGGTGTGAGTGCCTTTATTGAATATTAATGAGAAGCCTCATCTTTTAATTTTTGCACTTCTTATTTTAGTTCGCAATCTCTATTATATGATGGATCTTGTTGATCAGTATTGGCATCACTTTGGGAGCATCAAGTAAATCTAAAATGGTTTTGGCAAACCGAGCTCTGGTCAGTAGCAACACTTTTTGAGGTTTGAAAGGAAAAGAGAAAAAGCTTACAGGTATTTTATATCATTTGTTTTCTTTCTTGTTGGCTCATAAGCTTAGTATTCTTTATTTAAGATCTTTTGTGTCTTCAAGGAGATGTTTGGCTTTATCACTTGTAGGTTTGCTTGTTTCTTTCAACTCTCTTGCTTGCTACCCAGCCTTGCTAGCCAAAAACCTGTTTTGGGAAGGCATACTTATCATGTTTCCAATCCCTTTGAACCAAAACCCATGCCATTTGTGTCCACCGTATCTACCTATTAGCATTATTGTTATTCAAGAAAATTCTCAAGCTTCATCTATCTTTCAAATTAAAAAGTATTTTGTTATGTGAAAACTAGTTAGTAAAGCTCTCACGAACTTGATGGCACATCTTATTTTTCTTGCCCCTAATAGACTTGAACCATTATGTCATCGAAGTTGTATATGCTTGCATCTATACGTTGGAATTAGCAGAACCTCACGGGGAACGCTTTCAACATTGCACCTGTACGTTGTACACAGTTGATATCATGCTATTTTGTTTGCGGATGTCGATGGTGTGAAATAAAGAGGGAACTTGTAAGTCCATGGAGTGATGTATGTGTGTTAGAGAAACGCCTGGGCCGCTAGCCTAAGCCATGCCTAATCATGGTGGAAACTTGCAGCATCACCATAATGAGCATTCTGTGAAGCATCCTCAATAGAAAGCTATGCACATAGTAAATAAAAAGATCGCTGAGATGCTCATTGTCTGATTGCCTTGTCATTTTGGTTATGAGATAGATCCTATACCATGTGCAAGGGGTACCCCGTTGGCGGTTCTTTATGATACGCATGTACTTACAATGACAAGAACTTACCGGTGACTAAAGTTGAGTAGCATGAGGAGTGACCCTCGTACTCAAGGGACATGAGATTTCCAACTTATATTTCGTCAAGCATATACTCCATCTTTGTTCACTTTAACTTTAACCATCTCAAGATGCCTATGATAGGGGCAATGAGGGCTCAAAGCTAGTAAGTACCATATCTTTTGGAAGATCTTTATGAATTGTAATCCTTGCTTCCCTCTATAAAGGGACCTTTCTCCTATTCTCTAAGTTGAGTCAGTAAACCTACTTCCTCTCTATCTCCAGCAAGCATTTGAGTTGTTGTGTTGCAAGCATTCATATGGTGATTTATTCAATCATGTTCTTTATCTTCCTTGTTTGCACAAAACTCTTATCTATTGAGTATTACTTTGAAAGCCTTCATTGAAAAACCTTTTTGAGTAAAGAGTGCTCCTGTTATAAAACTTCTATAAAAAGCTTTTTGAGAAACTGTTTGCCAGCAGTTCTCTGACCAAGAACAAAGTTTGCCAATTCCAATTATGATTTATCTTTATGCATCTCTACTGTGACTCCTGTACTTGTTGCAAGCTAAGTTATATAATGGTGAGTTGCTTTCTTCTATGAGTTGTGTAATGGTAAGTGTGATGCTTCTTGTCTATATTCTTTTATCGACACTTCACTCCATTAACTTGTGGACATGTTTACTGAGCTCAGTTTTTGCTTGGGGACAAGCGAAGGTCTAAGCTTGGAGGGAGTTGATACGTCCAATTTGCATCACCATTCTATATCAGAATTTGCCTCTATTCATTGATATATGTCTTATTATGAGGTAATACTTATGTCTTTTCATCTGTTTATGCATTTTGGATGATTCTTGGAGGATGAACTGTCGGAGTCTGGATTCTGATGGAAAAAGAGGTGTTTTGATGCAATTTTGCAAAGATCAGAAAAATACCAGAAAAATATGGGAAAATTATATTTTCCCAGAAGACAGAGGAAGCCAGAAGGGGAGGCGAAGAAGGGCCATAGGGGCCCACACCCCCCTAGGCGTGGGTCCCCCTTGGGACATGCCTAGGGCAGGGGTGGCCCACTTGCTCGGCTCCCAACTCCGCTCTCTTGCCTATATATTCCCTACGGAACCCTAATACCAGGGGGGCGACCATAGATAGATTTCTGCTGCCTCTACGGGGCAGAAAATACCGAGAGAGAAAGATCTTTCCGGCAGACAGATTTCTACCGGGGAAATTCCTTCCCGGAGAGGGGAGATCGTCGCCATCAACACCATCGTCAAGCTAGGCTTCATCGGGATCATCATCCACACCAACATCTCCACCAGCACCATCATCACCACTCCATCCCGCTGTAACAATTGTGTTGGATATTGCTTTAGTTCTAAGGGGAAAATTTCTCGATGTTGATTACTATTGTAGTTGATGCTTGTGAGTGGAACCATTGGATTACTGTTTATGTTCAGATTGTTATCCATTATCATATCATCTTTGATCTTGATCCATACGATGTCTCGTGAGTATTTCATTTAGTTCTTGAGGACATGGGAGAAGTCATGTTGTTAGTAGTGGATTTGTGTTGAGTTATTATTCAATGGTTTAGTATTTAAGTTGTGGTGCTATTCTTCTAGTGGTGTCATGTGAACGTCGACTACATGATACTTCACCATTTATGGGCCTAGGGGAATGCATTGTGTATTTGGCTACTAATTGTGGGGTTGCCGGAGTGACAGAAACCTGAACCCCCGTTAGGACACCTTTGCACAAGGGAGCGTAGGATCTCAGAGTTTAAGGTTGTGGTTAGAAATATATCTTAATTACTTCCTTGTAGTTGCGGATGCTTGCAGGGGGTTTAATCACAAGTATGTATTAGTCCAAGTAAGGTCGGTATGTTAGCACAGGTTCACCCACACAACACTTACAACACCAAATAAGAGTACTCAGCTATTTGAAGCGAAAGCACTTGGCAGAATTCCCATGTGTCCTCGAGAACGTTTGGTCCTTATAAGTATTTCCACTGGCTTGTCCTTTGCTAAGAAAGGATTGGGCCACTTGCTGCGTTTGTTCGTTGTCTTTATTACTTGCGCCTTGTTTTGTTGCTTTATCAAAAAACCACTAAAAATCCGTTTGCTAAGTATTTGCAAAGGTTCCTGCTCCATACCACTAGTCAACACCTTCTGCTCCACCCAATCACTCCTATTTATCGAACGTACTGTGATACACCCCCTATACTTGTGGGTCATCAAACGTCGGCTGGTGCACCATCCATCCCCGTTGAGCACGGAGAAGATTGGGTGGAATCGCATGGATTCCATCTGGGTAAGCATCGTTTCCCTTTTGTGGGTTGATTATTGGCAGTATTTGAATGTGAATCGCTGGTGCTCAACTAACTGCCTTGCTTTTAGAATAGGATTGATCCAGTGCTGGCGTAATTCGTGGTTGTGAACAATATCTCTCTGGATTTTACTTCCCAGCGGTGGTTTCAACCTCCATAACTCTTAGAGATAGATAAAATATCCCTAAAATCTATTCTAAATTCTCCTGGAGCAGTGGCGATTCAGTTGGTTTGCAAGAGTGTTTATAATTATAAAACCCTCACGCGGTCTGAAACTATAATTGACATAACTCTCGCACGGCTAGCGATTCACTTTAAAATTAAAAAAAATTATACAACTCTTAATGTACAAGAGTGTTTATAATTGACACAACTCTTGAACACATTCAAATTAAAAATATATACAACTCTTAATGTAAAAGAGTGTTTATAATTGACACAACTCTTGAACACTTTCAAATTTAAAAAAAATATACAACTCTTAATGTAAAAGAGTGTTTATAATTGACACAACTCTTGAACACTTTCAAATTTAAAAAAGCCATACAACTCTTAATGTAAAAGAGTGTTTATAATTGACACAACTCTTGAACACTTTCAAATTGAAAAAATTATGCAACTCTTAATGTAAAAGAGTGTTTATAATTGACACTACTCTTGAACACTTTCAAATTAAAAAAATTATACAACTCTTAATGTACAAGAGTGTTTATAATTGACACTACTCTTGAACACTTTCAAATTAAAAAATATATAACTTTTAATGTAAAAGAGTGTTTATAATTGACACAACTCTTGAACACTTTAAAATTTTAAAAAATTATACAACTCTTAATATAAAAGAGTGTTTATAATTGACACTACTCTTGAACACTTTCAAATTGAAAAATTATACAACTCTCAATGTAAAAGAGTGTTTATAATTGACATTACTCTTGAACACTTTTGTAACACCCTCGCTTGATAAGGCTGAGTTCATGTGTATAGTGCCAATCCCTGGATCGGTTCACTGGCACACACAGTACAAAATGATACCAAATATAACTGTGCATCATAAATACAACGAATATGATCCAGAATTTACATTATTCATTCAAGTACACAGCGGAAAACGAATACAAGGTAGGTCTCCATCCTTCAAATGTGCCACAGGCGAACAAATGTTGAGTGGAGTCTCGCGACCTATGAACGATCACTCAGATACGATATAACCTGCAACATGAAACGTTGCAGCCACAAATGGTCAATACATTGAATGTATGGAAAGTAGGCTAAAGTGGTTAACAACAGATCTATCAACTACATGCTTATTTGGCCAAGTGGAGTTCAGGCTCATTTGCATAAAGCAACAGTTTTATCCTAACATTTGTAACAAAGTAGTTTTCCAATACGATAAATAGGACACTCTGGTTCACTCCCAGGTGCTCCTACCCAATTATGTTCACCCAACAAGTTTTAAGTAATTAAGAAATAAGGATGAGTGAGAAATATCATAGCATCAGTATCAGGTTGCTCAAATTGTCCATAACCGGGGACACGGCTAATCGATTAGTTTATACACCCTGCAGGGGTTAGTACACTTTACCCATGTGACTTGGCCAGCCCAGCTCGTACCACCACTCTCATATTGGGTGATGATAGGGAGAAGTCCAAGAAGGAACCGTTCGGGAAGTAGCTCCCCAATCCCGACGCGCACCGGTCCAACCTACACTATCTACATCTCTGGATACGCGGGTTCGAGTTACCACAACCTACTGAGTTTAACCAACCGCCCATTCCATTATTGGCACATGGTTGCACACGAAAGCTTCCAAACAAAGAAACCAATCATTTCTTAGTGTCCTGGGCGGCATTCCCCACCAAAATCCACACTCGATGACCCAATCAATGCCATTCCGCCCAGGTGGTTCATTAAAACATGTTGGTTTGTCATTTAGCAAAACATAAGCCTTTCAAAACATATAACTTTTCATGATGTGATTCCCTTCCTCGTCTAAATAGCATAGCTAAGCAATCTACCAATACGATGGCTCATAAACAAGGAATACTAGGGAATAACATGGGACATAGCATAGCATATACACATTAATTCCTACAGATGCAATTCTACAAAAACATCTGCAATGCATAGGAAAACAATAGGACATTTATGACCAAGATAGCACCACTTGCCTTTGTTGTAGATGTAGTCAATTAGATAATCCTCACAATTATAATGGCCTCTTTCGTAATAACCATAATACTTGCAATCATAGTAGTTGCAATCACAGTAGTTGCACTCCTCGCAATCTAACGTTTGAAGCAAACACAACAAACACCATTCAAAACATTGCAAACATACAACAGTGCAACATTACAAGAAAACAATGATGAACAGATGCATGCATGACGATTTAATGAGTCACAATGGTTGCATTTAGTGTTCTAAACATAGTTAGATTACATGATGCATGTGGAAAGTCATTTAATGCACTAAAGCTTTTATTACTAAAGTTGTATCGATTTAATATGGCGTATACCACTTTAATTGAACTAAAGATGTTTACTATGAATTTAATGATTTATAAAGCCATTAAAACTAATTAAATTGCTACGGGTTAAATAATCTGCAAAGGCTAGATCCAACCAGATATTATTAAAGTACATTACAGTAGCTTCAATTTGATATATTATTCATATTTTTCGGAGTTACAGATAATTTCTTATGAATTTATTAACCTAAAAGACCATTAAGACTAATTAAATTACTGCAGTAACCACGTACAGTAAAACTTGTACCTATTCTGATAAGATGATTCTACGTAAAATTATCTTCAATTTGATATATTATACGCAATTTTTGGACATGGTATGAATTTCTAATGAATTTTACAAGTTAGATCTATAATATGCAATTTTAAATTCGAACAGAGGAATATTCCGCTGACTGGACAGGTTGACTTTGCATGCTGACTGGGACTAGATGTTGACCTTACGTTGACGTGGCATTGATGAAGAAGATGACCGGGATGACGACATGGCACGCACCGGTTTGATTGGATCTCGACCGTCTGGATAGGATCCGGTGGCTAGAAGAAGAGATTGACCCGATTTTGGCTCAGAATAGACAAGAAATAGATCTGTGTTAGAGAGACAAATCTGTAGGTCAAATTGAAAAACTTACAACATGAAAGTTGTGGGGAATCATTATTCCTACCTTCTCACCAAAGGAATTTGGATTTGAAGAAACGAGCGCGAGTACATCTTGGATTTACACCGTAAGTTCTGAAATATTGCGATACGAAATTCTCTGGCTGTGGTGGATGAAAAGAGGTGAGGTTTGTCGGGATTGAAATATTTCGACGCATTCTTCAACTTTCGTTTTTTGACCGAAAGCAAACGACGAAGTTTAGATGGGTTAAAAAGCGAAACAAGATTCGGGCATATGTAGATTCGGGATTTTGAGAGGAAAAACTCATACAGCTATGGATCCACGAGTTTATATGAAGGTTTAGGATGGTTTAGAGATAGGCCTTGGAGTAGGGAACAAGTAGAAACAAACGGAAGTTGATTCGGAGTTGTAGATAAAAAGTTATAGCAGTTTGAGTAGAGATAAGTTTTAGAAAACAGGTTTCGCACGCTTTTCAAAGCGCTCAGATCGATCCTCACGTACCTGCTGGCTGCGTCGTGCTCCCGTCGGTCCGGGTGGGCCGGTCCATTAGTTTTTTTTTGTTTTTTTTCTTTTCTTTTTCTATTTACTTGTTTCACTCGTATCTTTTGCATACGAACTCCAAATAACACGATTCTTGTTTTTCAATTTTTCTAAAATCAAATAGATCATTGTAGGATCATATTTATAATCTTTTTACTAGTTTGGAAGTAGTGGATTTACAAATCCTTGTATATTCTATTTTATTTATATCTTTATGTGTTTGTATTTATTTCATAACTTTTTCATAACAGCTTCAAATGAGCTCAATTTTGTTTCTAAAATTTTGTAGTATTAATTGGATATTTTTAGGCTATAATTTAGCAATAATCGCTGCCTTAGCAATAGTGGGTTTTATAAAGTCAATTTAATTCCTTTAGAAACATTTGGGCAAATCAACTATAGGATTTAGATACCAGGATTTGGATTCAGTTTGTGAGATCTTTGCATGGATGTAATGAAATGCTTATGAATGCTTCATGATTTTCATTTTGAAATCTTGCACACTAATTCTACAATCCATGATCAATCCATACCCTTTTGCCTATATGGCTACTTAGGTCATAACAAAAGAATATAAGATTTTAAATTCAAGGTTGAGAGGATTTTCTATTCAAAAAGTTTCTTCTCATTGATAATTTTCAACATAGTTAAACAATCAATCAAACTTATTTATTTATTTCACATTCCAAAATTAGGAGAATTTTGGGATGTGACAGACTACCACCCTTAAAAGAAATCTCATCCCGAGATTTGGGAAGGCTAGAAAGAAAGAAAGGTTCGAGGATCCATTAGGATGCTACCACCCTTAAAAGAAAATTGACTAGGTCACTTCTCGAGGATTCACTTAGCTCAGATTGGTTCTCCTTTAGACTTTTATTGGCACAATGTCTCTAGCACATTCTAAACATCATGATTGATAGTTTCCGAGAAAGCACATTCTTAAACTAGAAAAACTCTCATGGTGGGCAAATAGGGAACGTTTACTTCACGGTGCCCATAATTCACGGTTAGGATTCATTCTTACCGTATATTCCTACGCTAAGCACTGGGTGCTTTTATAAAGGAATAAATATACCATTCTAAGGTCTAGGCTTAATGTCGGCTCTTTGCTAAGGTTGAAAGGCACTCAAGATTCGCAAAGCCAACAGTACAAGAGCGAATAATAAGAGTAGTAGGAATGGTGATCAATCCATCCTGCACCCAAATCATTACCCTGTATGAGGATAGGTGAATCACGTTTTTCTATCACTCGGGCATTCTTACTTGCCTTGAAGAATGTTTCCATGGACACGAACTAATGCTCTATGTAGACTCCCATGTATTCAATCAACAAAGCTACTACTAAAACTAAACTATCGATACTTCAACTTTCAGGTTGGGTAATCTACTACATAACATCATGTGCAACACTTCATACTCCCACATCTTTTTTTTCCATTAGGTGAAGCATTCTCCTTCCTAAATGCATTGTGTTGTCAAACCTTCCACTTAACACATCATTATATCTCTAAGGGTTCAAGATAGGAAAGAATAGATTCTATAGGAAAGAAACGACTAAGAAAATAATCCTACCCATAACTATATGAAGCAATCAATGTCACAAACAAGGAAACAATCATAATAAATCAACACACAAGCAAGCACTTGCATAACAATAACACAGAGGTCTAAATTTAGTAGTATATAACCACAAAATAGTTTGAAAGCATTGGGAACAATACTAGAGTAAAATAGAGCAACATATAAGCAATAAACAAAATCTGTCAAAACGGTACAGCAGGTTTCACGAATTTTTCTGACCGACCTAAACTCTTCCGGAATTTTAGCCAATTTTTGTGCATGTACTAAAGGTAATTACGCTCCAGATCCTTTTTTTTAGATTTTTCTAGGTTACCAATAAAATATGAAAAATCGCGCGGTACAACAGGTCAGGCAGAAAACTGCAGCAGTAAATTCCACGAATTTCAATCAATTCACACCATTAAAATAATTTTAAAACCACACGAAAACTCCAACAACTTTAGAGTTTCAAAACAACAGATCCTAAACAAGGCATCACACGATATGGTTCAGTGCAAACAAGCAAGCAACCTATATTGTCATACCACACAAGTTGGTAAGAACAATATGCTAACACGATAGCGATGATCTCCTAAAGAGATAAAATATGGTGGTCCGGGCCTACCCAAACTTGATGAGATGTTTATTTATCTCATACTATTTGTTCTTTTACTTAGCTAACTCTCATATAGGTATCATAAGAATGGACAACTACAAATTTTGAACAAGAAGAGGTTATAGAAAAGATAGACAAGGAATATAAGAACCCTAATAAGTATAAAATATGATAGTTCTCCTAATAGATGTCTTATATTGCTAATCCATTTCTAAGGTCACGATCCTACAGTCAACACACAGCTCTGATACCATCTTGTAACACCCTCGCCTGATAAGGCTGAGTTCATGTGTATAGTGCCAATCCCTGGATCGGTTCACTGGCACACACAGTACAAAATGATACCAAATATAACTGTGCATCATAAATACAACGAATATGATCCAGAATTTACATTATTCATTCAAGTACACAGCGGAAAACGAATACAAGGTAGGTCTCCATCCTTCAAATGTGCCACAGGCGAACAAATGTTGAGTGGAGTCTCGCGACCTATGAACGATCACTCAGATACGATATAACCTGCAACATGAAACGTTGCAGCCACGAATGGTCAATACATTGAGTGTATGGCAAGTAGGCTAAAGTGGTTAACAACAGATCTATCAACTACATGCTTATTTGGCCAAGTGGAGTTCAGGCTCATTTGCATAAAGCAACAGTTTTATCCTAACATTTGTAACAAAGTGGTTTTCCAATACGATAAATAGGACACTCTGGTTCACTCCCAGGTGCTCCTACCCAATTATGTTCACCCAACAAGTTTTAAGTAATTAAGAAATAAGGATGAGTGAGAAATATCATAGCATCAGGATCAGGTCGCTCAAATTGTCCATAACCGGGGACACGGCTAATCGATTAGTTTATACACCCTGCAGGGGTTAGTACACTTTACCCATGTGACTTGGCCAGCCCAGCTCGTACCACCACTCTCATAATGGGTGATGATAGGGAGAAGTCCAAGAAGGAACCGTTCGGGAAGTAGCTCCCCAATCCCGACGGGCACCGGTCCAACCTACACTATCTACATCTCTGGATACGCGGGTTCGAGTTACCACAACCTACTGAGTTCAACCAACCGACCATTCCATTATTGACACATGGTTGCACACGAAAGCTTCCAAACAAAGAAACCAATCATTTCTCAGTGTCCTGGGTGGCATTCCCCACCAAAATCCACACTCGATGACCCAATCAATGCCATTCCGCCCAGGTGGTTCATTAAAACATGTTGGTTTGTCATTTAGCAAAACATAAGCCTTTCAAAACATATAACTTTTCATGATGTGATTCCCTTCCTCGTCTAAATAGCATAGCTAAGCAATCTACCAATACGATGGCTCATAAACAAGGAATACTAGGGAATAACATGGGACATAGCATAGCATATACACATCAATTCCTACAAATGCAATTCTACAAAACATCTGCAATGCATAGGAAAACAATAGGACATTTATGACCAAGATAGCACCACTTGCCTTTGTTGTAGATGTAGTCAATTAGATAATCCTCACAATTATAATGGCCTCTTTCGTAATAACCACAATACTTGCAATCATAGTAGTTGAAATCACAGTAGTTGCACTCCTCGCAATCTAACGTTTGAAGCAAACACAACAAACACCATTCAAAACATTGCAAACATACAACAGTGCAACATTACAAGAAAACAATGATGAACAGATGCATGCATGACGATTTAATGAGTCACAATGGTTGCATTTAGTGTTCTAAACATAGTTAGATTACATGATGCATGTGGAAAGTCATTTAATGCACTAAAGCTTTTATTACTAAAGTTGTATCGATTTAATATGGCGTATACCACTTTAATTGAACTAAAGATGTTTATGTCGTATTAAATTGTGAGCTAGATGCTACTGGATAGATAATGCAATTTAGAGACAATGGCAATATGAATCACCTAAAAAGGAGTTATAGATATTTTCCTATGATTAAAACACTATTTCAATGGGTTTAAATATTTTTGTATGAATTTCTGTTTTAACAGTGCCAAATAATTTGTCATGCAATTTCTCTGTATAGATATTGTCAATACAAAACCTTAGCACTTGGATTCACCCCAATCGGAGTTATAGATCTTTTTGTATGATTTAAATAGTGTTTAATGGGTTTTAAATGATTTGTATAGTTTCTGTTGTCTAAAAATCAAACTAAAATTATATCTGTTATCTCCACGGAATTGTGATTTCAGGGACATATTATTTGTAATTTTCTGAATAGTATTTTTTTCTTATGAATTTATTACTCTAAATAGGCCATTAAACCATTTAAATCTTCATGGTAAAACCTTACAGTAAAATGCTGAACTAATTGCATATTGATGATCTAAATGGAACCAGCTTTCCATCGGTATATCATTTATATTTTTGTGCCAAGCAATTAATTTACTATGAATTTAATGATTTATAAAGCCATTAAAACTAATTAAATTGCTACGGGTTAAATAATCTGCAAAGGCTAGATCCAACCAGATATTATTAAAGTACATTACAGTAGCTTCAATTTGATATATTATTCATATTTTTCGGAGTTACAGATAATTTCTTATGAATTTATTAACCTAAAAGACCATTAAGACTAATTAAATTACTGCAGTAACCACATAGAGTAAAAGTTGGATCTATTCTGATAATATGATTCTACGTAAAATTATCTTCAATTTGATATATTATACGCAATTTTTGGACATGGTATGAATTTCTAATGAATTTTACAAGTTATATCTATAATATGCAATTTTAAATTCGAACGGAATATTCCAGGGAATATTCCGCTGACTGGACATGTTGACTTTGCATGCTGACTGGGACTAGATGTTGACCTTACGTTGACGTGGCGTTGATGAGGAATATGACCGGGATGACGACATGGCACGCACCGGTTTGATTGGATCTCGACCGTCTGGATAGGATCCGGTGGCTAGAAGAAGAGATTGACCCGATTTTGGCTCAGAATAGACAAGAAATAGATCTGTGTTAGAGAGACAAATCCGTAGGTCAAATTGAAAAACTTACAACATGAAACTTGTGGGGAATCATTATTCCTACCTTCTCACCAAAGGAATTTGGATTTGAAGAAACGAGCGCGAGTACATCTTGGATTTACACCGTAAGATCTGAAATATTGCGATATGAAATTCTCTGGCTGTGGTGGATGAAAAGAGGTGAGGTTTGTCGGGATTGAAAAATTTCGACACGTTCTTCAACTTTCGGTTTTTGACCGAAAGCAAACGACGAAGTCTAGATGGGTTAAAAAGCGAAACAAGATTCGGGCATATGTAGATTCGGGATTTCGAGAGGAAAAACTCGTACAGCTGTGGATCCACGAGTTTATATGGAGGTTTAGGATGGTTTAGAGATAGGCCTTGGAGTAGGGAACAAGTAGAAACAAACGGAAGTTGATTCGGAGTTGTAGATAAAAAGTTATAGCAGTTTGAGTAGAGATAAGTTTTAGAAAACAGGTTTCGCACGCTTTTCAAAGCGCTCAGATCGATCCTCAGGTACGTGCTGGCTGCTTGGTGCTCCCGTCGGTCCGGGTGGGCCGGCCCATTAGTTTTTTTTTTGTTTTTTCTTTTCTTTTTCTATTTACTTGTTTCACTCGTATCTTTTGCATACGAACTCCAAATGACACGATTCTTGTTTCTAAATTTTTCTAAAATCAAATAGATCATTGTAGGATCATATTTATAATCTTTTTACTAGTTTGGAAGTAGTGGATTTACAAATCCTTGTATATTCTATTTTATTTATATCTTTATGTGTTTGTATTTATTTCATAACTTTTTCATAACAACTTCAAATGAGCTCAATTTTGTTTCTAAAATTTTATAGTATTAATTGGATATTTTTAGGCTATAATTTAGCAATAATCGCTGCCTTAGCAACAGTGGGTTTTATAAAGTCAATTTAATTCCTTTAGAAACATTTGGGCAAATCAACTATAGGATTTAGATACCAGGATTTGGATTCAGTTTGTGAGATCTTTGCATGGATGTAATGAAATGCTTATGAATGCTTCATGATTTTCATTTTGAAATCTTGCACACTAATTCTACAATCCATAATCAATCCATACCCTTTTGCCTATATGGCTACTTAGGTCATAACAAAAGAATATAAGATTTTAAATTCAAGGTTGAGAGGATTTTCTATTCAAAAAGTTTCTTCTCACTGAGAATTTTCAACATAGTTAAACAATCAATCAAACTTATTTATTTATTTCACATTCCAAAATTAGGAGAATTTTGGGATGTGACAACTTTCAAATTAAAAAATTATACAACTCTTAATGTAAAGGAAAAGGTTGTTTACCTTTGAACACCGTGAAATCGCACTTAATACGTGATAATGATGTGCTAAGAAAATCTTGAGAGATTATCATTTTCATAGAATGTAGAATGTAATGCATAAACTTGCATATGGCAAAAATTATACACCTTTGAACTCTTTGAAATCGCACTTAGGACATGGAGTGAAATATAATATAAAAATTATACACCTTTGAACACTTTCCCTTCAAATTACATTCAAAATCATTTGTTTATAGAATTAAAGCATCGGTGGCAAACTCGTTATTTTGCATGGATAGAGGGTGCCCCCCCAACAGATACAGGGATTATCTTGTCCGCTAGATCACAAAGGATCAAAGGTTGGTGAGGGTACGATCTGCGTGACAACTGTCTCGACCAATCAGAGCGTAGCAGCCAAGATGAGCACATGTGTGAGAGTTTGTCACTAAGAGGGAGGGGAAAACTGAGTAGAACTTAAAAACCAAGGGCAAAACTGATAAGGGGGTTCAAATATAAAACAAAAAGAGATTTTAAAAATGGAAAATGCTTCTTTTATACAATAAAATACATATTGGCATACATCAAACTATTTGAAATCCAAATATACATCAGTTTGACAATTATTGCCTCATTCACACAAATTATGTTTTGGGGAGGGATGTTTTGGGGAGAGGCTTGAGTAGAAAGCCATGAACCTTCATACATAGTAGGTGATTTGAGAAGTGGTGATTTAGGTTAAAACTTGATTTATATACATTTCTTATGGTGGCAGGTCACATAATAAGACTCTCTGGGTAGATACCACTATGTTTTGATCTTTTTGAATTTGTTGTGCATAAAATGACTCAATTAGCTAGCTAAAACCCATTCGTTGACTCTCTGTTGACCAGCCACCAAAGGGTAAAAGTGAGTATATTGCACACGGCAGTATTAGTACTGGAGGGCAAAACTGAGTACAACCAAACTGCCAGTGTTACACTCGAGGGTATAACTGAGCACGACTAAGTGGCCAAGGTTAGACACGAGGGGAAAAACATGACGCACAGTACGCGTGTCGCGGTGCATGGGGCGGTAGCGGACGCGTGTGGCCGTGCACGGTGCAGTAGCGCACGCGGTTATGCGGTGCACGGTGGTGCAACGAAACGTATCCTCCATTCACCTTTATAGAGTCCTCCTCACTCTCACTCATCACTCATTCGCTCACTCACTCACGCAACCATCTCTACTGTCCCATCACCTTATGCAATCCCCCAAGAAAACCCCAACCAGGCCGGCGATGGAGAAGAACAGCGCAGTGGCCATCGTTGCCTCCAAGGCGGCCGACGAGGAGGCCCCCGTCCCCGTACTGGCCCCCGTCGAGGCATTAAAGGCAGTCGCCATCCCCGTCCAGACCCCCATCCCAGCTTCTGTCGTAGCCACCGGCGAGGAGGCCCCCGTCCCCGTACAGGCCCCTGTCGTTCTCCTGCAGATCCCGCACGGCTGGGACCCCTACAGGGACAACAATTACATTAGGCCGGAGAACCCCTTCGACACCAGCTTAGCCGACCCATGGTCGGAGGTAACTAGGGTTTTCTCCCCTTCCTTTGTTCTTCCCCCATTCCCATCGTTGGATGCTAGATCGTGTGTTATTAGGGATCGGCTAATCGGTGGATACTAGGTATTTTTACAGTAGCTAATCATCTTGTGTTAGATCTCGTATTTCGATGAATTCCCCTAGTTGGGATCAGTACTAGCACCGATCTGTAGTTGGGATTGTAGGGTTCGCAGCATAGAAAACAAAAAATTTCCTACGATGGGAACAACTATGTACTAAGATCTATCTACCAGATACAAACAACGGGCGGATGTATATCCGTAGAGAACATACCCTTGAAGACCTACAAAGCTTAACGAGTCCAAACTCGTGGTTGATGTAGACGATCTCTTGCCGATCTCAAGATCGAGAGGAAGTCCTAGCGCCGCAAAACAGCAGCGCATCCGTGCTAGCACACACGTTCGAGGCACCGAGCAACCTCCGCCTCCTCGCTCCAGCGATGCAGCGGAAGCACAACTCTTTCTTGCCGAATAGCCACCGGGAACATGTATCTCGCTAGTCCGAGACCATGGGGGATAAATTCTAGAGGGGGAGAGAGATCCTTCACGAGGAGGTGTGAGAGACAAGTGAGGAGGGGGGCTCCTTTTATAGGAGGAGGGGGGAACCCCAAGGGGGTGGCCGGCGCATGGGGGCTGCCCCCTTGCCCTCCCCTCTTCATGTGGGTGGACACTCCACTCACAAATCTCCTTTAAATTCCCTCCACTCAAAAGTCCACTCAAATTCCCATTAAATTTCCACCAAATTTAATGCAAACTCTCATTAAATAAAACTCTTTTATTTTATTCAGAATTTTGTCAATTACTTTAATGACAAACATTCACAAATAACCCCTTGCTGGAATTCTATTTCACATGCATAACCACTTTATGCAATTTCACCCGAAAACCTGTTTCGGTATCTAGTGAAATAAATTCCTGCGCTTGTTCATTCTTTCGGCATGAAACATTTGCTCCAATTGGATGTCGGTGTCTCTTAAGTGTGTCACCCTACGGTTCGTGAATAATGCGGACATGATCGAGACGCCTCTCGGATCAATAATCAGAAGCGGGATCTGGAGACCCATACTGACTCCCACACATTCAACGATGACTTTCTTGTGATCGTCGGAACCTTTTACGCTAGTATCTTAATCCCTTTGTTTCACGATATATTACATGTCCGAGATTCGATCATCGGTATCTCCATACCTAGTTTGATCTCGTTACCGACATGCACTCTTTTCTCGTTCCCGTGATATAACATTCTAGTGATCAAATCACTTGCTTGCAAGCTAACCAATGTGATATCACCGAGAGGGCCTAGAGTATATCTATCCGTCATCGGGATGAACAAATTCCACTCTCGATCCATGAGCCTCAACATAA
Organism: Avena sativa; assembly: GCA_916181665.1. Classification (NCBI taxonomy): domain Eukaryota; kingdom Viridiplantae; phylum Streptophyta; class Magnoliopsida; order Poales; family Poaceae; genus Avena; species Avena sativa. Next base: position 257,763,429 of record OV702284.1, on the reverse strand, counting down.
CACTTTATTAGTTCTGAATCCATCTTTATAATCACCCTGTTACGGTGTGACGTTTGATGTTATCAAGAAACTCTTCCGGTGTTAGTGATTGACATGATCTCATGGTCTAAGGATTAGGATCACTTCGTAAGATGTTATAGCAATATAAACTCAATGACTTTGATCGTAATGCTATACTTCGGATGAATGTTCATCACACCATTACACTAATGTTGTGACCTCGTTATTAACAACATCCAATGTCCATGATCAGGAAACCTATGATCATCTTGTTAATCAACGAGCTAGTTTATAAGAGAGGCATAACTAGGAACTACCTTTTGTTTATTAAACACACATGTATTAACGTTTCCGTATTAATACAATTATAGCATGCAAAATAAACATTTATCATAAATAAGGAATACGGTAATAACCACTTTATTATTGCCTCTCGGGCATATTCCCTTCAGTCTCCCACTTGCACTAGAGACAATAATCTAGTTTGAAAACTTTGTGTATTGAACACCTATGGCTTTCTGGTGTTCCAAATACGCAATTGCAAGTGGTTAACATAATCTACGGAGCTGACGCTTCAGGTCCGTGTGTATTTGCATGTCTTTGCGTCTCCACGCATCACTCATTCTCCAATGAGATGGCATTGTATAAATTTGGTCTTTCGGTGAGACCTTTAGTTCCTTGGGGTTAAAACACGTCGATACTATTGTCATACAATATATCTTTAGTGTTAGCCCGTTGCGAACCACACCTTAGTTTGATAACAAACTTCTTGACACAAATTCCCTCCTTTGCTACTACTATAGCAGTCATATACTTAGCCTTTTTGTTGTAGTATTCGTCACAATGTCTCAACTATGGATTTCACCAAATCCATCATGGAATCTCCTTTCCATTACATTGTGCCACCCATAGTTTAAATTGAGATAAACTTAATTTGTATCTTGTGACAAAACTAGTATCAATGTAACGCTTTACAATGAACTATTTGTAATTGTTTGTCACCTCTACACAAATATATTCTTAGTTCTTCCAAAAGATCATAAGAATATCCTCACTATCGTCCAATGATCATTTTATGATTCATTCTGGTATATGCTCATAACACTTAGAGCATAGGACATATCTGGATGTGTACATATCATGGTATGATTGATCAAAGCATCCTTGTGATTTCACTCATCAAGTGTCAAAGCACTTGAATCTTTTTTCACTTATCAAGTGTCAATACACTTGAATCTTGATTCAATTACTTTCCATGCAACAAGAACTGTTTCTTGTCGTTTCTATATTGAACTCCTTCAATATCTCATATATGTATATTTGGCACAACCATATTGGCGTCACAGTCTATCCACTATAGACATTCACGCTAAATATTCGGGTTTTGCCTAAGTATTTCATCGAAATGAAATTCTTAACCTTTGTCAATAAAATATACATCATTTCTAATCAACAAGATGTCCTTCACATAATGTATTAGAAATATGTCTCAGCGCTCCCACTTAATTTCTTGCAAATGCAAGCATCTTCATCGTCTCCAGATGAAAACTCCTTTTTCATCACGGTGAAGATTCCAACTCCGCGATACTTACTTCAACCATTGAAGTTTGCATGCCCTTTTAGCATCCTTTGAATTTAACAAAACCCTTTGGACCGTGTCATGTACACGTCCTAGGTAACCATTCTATTAGAAGAACTTTGTTTTGTTTATTCATCTACCATATACCAAATTATATGTAGTGGTTGCTACTTTAATCCGTTCAGACTAAATATCGCTATGAAAGATCAAATCTTGTCATAGTCAACTCTTTGAACATTGTCATAAAATACTTTACGACATGTCGAATATTTCATAGATGTGAGACATCCATGTCTATTTCTTTATAGATCCAAATACGACCGATAGGTTTTTACACCTTTCCGGAGGGTCTTCCAAGTTCAAAACTTGATTTCTCGTGTATGGAACTATCACGGATTTTATGGCTTCAAGCCATTTGACGGAGTCAGGGCCCATCATCTCTTCTTTGCATATAGTCGGTTCATCATTGTCAAACAATAATGATTTACTCTCAAATCTTAGTATTTGATTATTTATTCGACCGACTTGGTTCAATAGGAACTTAGATCTCCGTGACCACAACCTTTGAGGCACATAAGCTATGAGCATTATGGCAGCCTCCAGAACGATTTCCGGCGCTGCGCAACTCAGCACATTTAGCTAAGGTTCGTTAACCTTATCAAAGTTCTATTGTCCTCCCACTTAACTTTTGCGAAAAATTCCTTTTTCAAGAAACTTCACATTTCAAGCGACAAACCCTTTTGTCCTCGGTGTTATGGAGGAATAACCAATTGTTATTCGGAATAACCTACAAAGACATGCTCATCCGAATTTGGTTGTAAACATCTTACTTATGTTTAGCATACCAAAATTTAAGAAATGACAACTTGGGTTTTACCCCAAACCATAACTTCCATGGTGTCATTTCAACGGATCTAGATGGAGCTCTTTTCAGTGTAAAAGCGGTAGTCTCTAAAGCTTTAATCTTTTAAAACATAATGGCAGTTTTATAAATAACACCTTTGATCCAACCATGTCTCACAAGGTTTCATTACAAATCTCAAACACTCCATACTCCTATGGTGTTTCGGGAGATGTAAATCTAGGTGTTTTGCTAAACTTGCAACTCAAATAAATCCCTTTATGATAAAATCATAATTCATTTATTTTCTTGTTACACTTGTAACTCAAATAAATCCCTTTATGATCAAATCATAATTCATTTATTTTTCTTGTTACAATGATTTTCCACTTCATCTTGAAAGTCTTTGAAACATTTTCAAATATTTCATACTTCTTTCTCATTAAGTGAACATTCACTCAAAATTCCGGAGAAAGCATATGAAGTTGAAACCCATCGCTTACGACTACACATAATGGACTACATACATCGATATGTATAAATTCCAATAATTTAGTCGTTCGTTCTTCTTTGGCCTTTGAACAAAGTTTTAATTATCACGTGGAAAGTCTCACAAGCATCACTTGATCAAATCAAAGACTCCAAAAATCCATGAATATGGAGATTCTTCATGTTTTCTTTCCAATATAATTTAAACAGCGATGTCACTTCATAAGTGATCTTTCAATCATTTGTCTTGCGACATTTTAGCATTAGGTTTTATGGATGTGATTTCTTCAACTAGATTTGTAAATCATCCATCTTATATGGAATACGGTAATTATTTTAACAACCTTTGTTCTCATAATACCTGATCCAAATAACAATTATTAAAACAAATCTTGAAGTCAAGCCTTGATGTCAACGAGAAATACAAACAACGGTTTGTTTGTTTTTGATGAACATCATCACATATTCTCTTGCTAGTTACTTAGGCCATTGTGGTTCATGAATTGCATCGTTCCGTATGAAATTTCATACCAACCAATTCGGTATCCAATACCCAAGAACCACATTGTTTAACAAGCAAAGAATACAACCATAACATGTATATCATCCATATACCTAAATTGGATATTTCCAATCTTTTATTTTCTACCAAGTATATTTTATAGATTCTCTTTCAGCATTTCCTTTTCCTTTTAAAAGAATCTATCAACATCAAAAGTGGCGCCATATACATGACACATAGTCCAAAGCGTGTATATTCAAATAATAATACCTTTGGACTTGCACTTTGAAGTAGATCACCATCATCAAAATGATCGGTATTCTTTCAAAATCCATTCTTTAGTTATCTTTTAGTGTAGTAAACACTTTACATACATCTTCTATTCATCCTTATCATGACGACTTTCATGATCAAGCCAATTTAGCTTATAAAGGAGAATCGTGAGTATAACATTACTTTCCAAAACCCTTTTGGATGATTAGGATGTCTAGCATCTCCAACCTTCGTAAATTCTCATCCAATATGAGAACATATATTATACTCTATCATATTGCAACCAAAACATTGTTTCAGATATCGTTATATCTGCCACACATGATGGTTTCTGAAACAATTCTTTCAGCTCCTAGATAAACTTGATATTAAAACAATCAAGAATCGTGGAGGCAAACATGATACTTAAGATAATAACACTGGAATTGTTACTCTCGATTTAATACCAACTATTAAATTTCCCGGAGTAAATAGAGTTTGCTGAAAGTTTGCAATAGGACTTTAAACTTTAGATTGACACTCAACACAATACGATACCAGTTCGTAAAGTATATATCCAGAATTCTATAGTTCTATTATCTTAATTATAACTAAGCATAAGGCGGTGAACGAATGCCAATGACTACAAAAATTATGCAAACTCACTTTGATTTAATTTATGATAAATTGAGTTCTACTAATCCAAATTAGAAATGAACTCCCACTCAAAAACGACATCCCTCGTGCCTTTTTGGTGATTACATGAACCAAATCCACTACACCAAGTCCGATCATCACGTGAGTCGGTGTAGCTTCAAAGGCGAGCATCAAATGGGCATCATATCTACTATATGACTCATGCTTAACCTTTCGGTCCGTGTTCCGAGGCCATGTCTGTACATGCTAGGCTCGCCAAGTAAGAACCTTAGTATTCGCGTGTGTAACTGTCTTACACCCGAAATATGGTCGTGGATCCAAAAACACCCGATCATCACGTGATGTCTTGGAGCGACGAGAACATAATCGGTGCATACTAAAGGAAGAACACATTCTTATCTTGATATTTAAATGAGGGATCATCTTATTATGCTAATAAAACGCCAAACAAGCAATATAAGATGCTATCAAACATCACATGTTTATTAGTGGAATGATATGGTTCTCGCATATGATCTCTATCATGTGCACCGTGGTATGATCACTATCATACCTTTATGTGTAAATCCAAGGTCTATGGAGTTTACACGTTATGTATGTTGTAAGAGTATCATCTCATACTTCTACTTACAACATCACCATATCATAACACTAGCCCAGCAACAATCTAAACTAGACGCCTCTAATTTATCCATTGCAAATTTTACGTGGCTTAGGGCTTTCGAAGATAGAACCGTTCTTACCTACGAACATGAACCACAACGAGGATAACCAAATTGTTGACAACTCATTGCAAATTAGATATTGACTATAGTAGGAGAGACAGACACCCGCTAGCCACTTATGCAAAACTAGTTGCATGTCAAGCGTGGAACAGGTCTCATGTGCGAGGACATGTAAAGTTTGTCCGGGCCGCTTCATCCCACTATGCCACCAATATCCAAAGTACAACTAAGAAGCAATAAAATGATCATCATCGCCCACATACTCATATGTGTACTACCCGTGCAAAGTATCTACGCATAGATCCGGCTCTGATACCACTGTAGGGTTCGCAGCATAGAAAACAAAAAATTTCCTACGATGGGAACAACTATGTACCAAGATCTATCTACCAGATACAAACAACGGGCGGATGTATATCCGTAGAGAACATACCCTTGAAGACCGACAAAGCTTAACGAGTCCAAACTCGTGGTTGATGTAGACGATCTCTTGCCGATCTCAAGATCGAGAGGAAGTCCTAGCGCCGCAAAACAGCAGCGCATCCGTGCTCGCACACACGTTCGAGGCACCGAGCAACCTCCGCCTCCTCGCTCCAGCGATGCAGCGGAAGCACAACTCTTTCTTGCCGAATAGCCACCGGGAACATGTATCTCGCTAGTCCGAGACCATGGGGGATAAATTCTAGAGGGGGAGAGAGATCCTTCACGAGGAGGTGTGAGAGACAAGTGAGGAGGGGGGCTCCTTTTATAGGAGGAGGGGGGAACCCCAAGGGGGTGGCCGGCGCATGGGGGCTGCCCCCTTGCCCTCCCCTCTTCATGTGGGTGGACACTCCACTCACAAATCTCCTTTAAATTCCCTCCACTCAAAAGTCCACTCAAATTCCCATTAAATTTCCACCAAATTTAATGCAAACTCTCATTAAATAAAACTCTTTTATTTTATTCAGAATTTTGTCAATTACTTTAATGACAAACATTCACAAATAACCCCTTGCTAGAATTCTATTTCACATGCATAACCACTTTATGCAATTTCACCCGAAAACCTGTTTCGGTATCTAGTGAAATAAATTCCTGCGCTTGTTCATTCTTTCGGCATGAAACATTTGCTCCAATTGGATGTCGGTGTCTCTTAAGTGTTTCACCCTACGGTTCGTGAATAATGCGGACATGATCGAGACCCCTCTCGGATCAATAATCAGAAGCGGGATCTGGAGACCCATACTGACTCCCACACATTCAACGATGACTTTCTTGTGATCGTCGGAACCTTTTACGCTAGTATCTTAATCCCTTTGTTTCACGATATATTACATGTCCGAGATTCAATCATCGGTATCTCCATACCTAGTTTGATCTCGTTACCGACATGCACTCTTTTCTCGTTCCCGTGATATAACATTCTAGTGATCAAATCACTTGCTTGCAAGCTAACCAATGTGATATCACCGAGAGGGCCCAGAGTATATCTATCCGTCATCGGGATGAACAAATTCCACTCTCGATCCATGAGCCTCAACATAACACTTTATTAGTTCTGAATCCATCTTTATAATCACCCTGTTACGGCGTGACGTTTGATGTTATCAAGAAACTCTTCCGGTGTTAGTGATTGACATGATCTCATGGTCTAAGGATTAGGATCACTTCGTAAGATGTTATAGCAATATAAACTCAATGACTTTGATCGTAATGCTATACTTCGGATGAATGTTCATCACACCATTACACTAATGTTGTGACCTCGTTATTAACAACATCCAATGTCCATGATCAGGAAACCTATGATCATCTTGTTAATCAACGAGCTAGTTTATAAGAGAGGCATAACTAGGAACTACCTTTTGTTTATTAAACACACATGTATTAACGTTTCCGTATTAATACAATTATAGCATGCAAAATAAACATTTATCATAAATAAGGAATACGATAATAACCACTTTATTATTGCCTCTCGGGCATATTCCCTTCAGGGATCAGTACTAGCACCGATCTGTAGTTGGGATCGGTATTCGATTTGGTTTAAGATTTGGGGATTGGGGAATAATCAGGGGATCTCATCAGTTAATTTATGCAAGTAATCAATCCCGATAATCACGGTATCTCAATCATGTCCTTATTGCACACTACTGTTTTTTGTCATAGGTGGATAGCAGCGACGTCTGCAGCGACGACGAGTCCATGGACACCAAGACTTGTCAGGTGCTGAGGAAGATGAAGTCCGGCCAGTTCAATAGCTTCTTCTCCGGCAACGTCTACAGGTGCCCCTTCTGCACCAGGAGCCTCGCCACCGACTTCAGCTCCCTCGTGATGCATGCCAAGGACGTGAAGACCTGCGGCCCATCAAAGAACGCCAACGCCTTCAGATCCCAGCACAAGGCGCTCGGTTTTCACCTCCGCAACCTCCAGAAGGTGGCCATCAAGGAGGGTTGCATGCCTCCGATCAAGTCCAAGGCGTCCAAGGCGCCCAAGGTCAAGGGACTGGGCAGCAGGAAGTGGAGGAAGCGCCATAGGGAGGAGGCGGAGGCCCTCCTAGCGCAGGGCATAAGGGGCCACTGATCCCGTGCTGCTGCTACTGTAAAGCAGCTTCTTTTGTTTTGTTGTATGTGTTGAACTTGTAAGCTGCTGCTACTGAGCAGCCTAATTGTCGAACCTGGTTTAAGTACCGTACTATATAATCCTTTATTAGCTGCTTTATCTATATTTGCTCTGTTTATCTACATATTTATGATGCTGGTTAGATTTGCTGCCAGATTGAGAAAATAGGAGGACCAAAAGGAACCATGAATGAAGAGAGAAGATGCTCTAGATTGGCTGCTTTTTTGAGCAAAAATAACAACTGTTAGCGACATAAAGGCGAAAAGAAGCTCTTAAAAAGGCCAATCATAAAAATAATAAAGAAGAAATCTTCCAATTTAGGCGACAAGGCGCATGGAACTACCATACGCACCCCACATGGTCCTACACCACATCCCCAAAACGTGTTCCCAACAAGCCGGCGCCACACCATGGGGGGTCCTACTACGGGACCCGACTGAACGTGGCCCCACCTGTCATCACGTAACGGGGGTGGGTCCTACTTGTCAGCACGTAACGACGAGGGTCCACTACGGGACCCATCTGAATGCGAACCCACTTGTCAGCACGTAACAACCAGGGTGCACTAACGGGACACGACGGAGAGCGAGTTTCAGACCGATGTGAGAGTTCCATAATAGGAGCTGGACAAAAGTGAGGAAAAACTAAGCAGCTGGGGGAAAGTGAGTACAACTAACGAACCAGGGGCACGAAAATAGAAATCCCTATAATTATTTCTTTATCAGCTTCCGGCCCTATCAAGATAAGAATCTGTGGTTACTCGACATTTGTCCCTTGGGAAATGGTTCTTGATCGAAGTTGAAGGCCACTTCCGAGATGCAGCGTCCACTCATCTCGTGAAAGTAGAGGCATATGTTTCTTCTGAATCAGCTAGTAGAGTAAACGGCGGCATAACCTCCTCCCGACCCCTTTCGTAACCTATATGCCATCGTCGCCACTAGAGACGCCGTCGGGCAAAGCCCGGACGACTTGGCGGTGGCGGCAGTCTCCCTAGGCCGCCGTTGGCTACAGTGACACATGCCCCCGGAGATGTGGCCTGTCCCTCCCCTGGCGGAGCGGATCCTCCCCCTGGTGGCACCTCTCTTGCCCCGGCGGTTTGGCCATGGCGACACTCCCCTACCGGTGGTGCTGGCGGCGGCCCTCAATGGCGGTGCGACCTTGTGCGGCCCAGACGAAGGCAACGACTTCGGAGGCTGGGCATCCACGAGATATGGATGTTTCGGCGGCGACACCCTGTGGGGAGGCGGCGACCCGGTGACCTCCTGCTAGACGACGGCACGAGACATCGAGGCTTCTCCCGCAACACGAGGACGCCAAGGGCAATATCCCTAGGTATGATGGTGGAGCTTGCTTTCTTCTTTGCTGGAGGTGGTCGGCCTGAGGCTGGTTTGGCGGGTCTCGGGATCCGCATCTAGTTCCGACAGCGAGGCGGCGAGACCTAGGTGCCGGTGAAAACCGAGCCGTTGGCGGGCGATGGCGGCGTTACTACGTCGTTACCTTGATGAAGGCATCGTCGTGCAACTACTGTCGACCTTAATCGTGCTGCTCCAGGGAAATCCTAAGATCTTCGGGTTGGGCGATGGCGGCGCTGCGGTGTCGCGTTGTCTCTTGGGAGCATCGTTTGTGGAGTAGTGCTGGAGAGCCAAGGGAGGAGGTGGAGCGGCTTCGTCTTGCACGGAGTCTTCGGCGGAGATGTGAAGTCATGCCTAGCCTCCAGGTGCTACGATCAGTCATGCCTGGTTCGGTAGGTGCTATGCACGGCAGATCTTCCGAAGGTCTCTGGTTGAGTCTGTTGACGGGACCCAGCGGCATGGTGCCGAGAGGTCTCGGTGGCGATCACACGTTCTTGGATGGATGCCCTGCAGGGTGGTGGCGCCGTCTGGCGTCATGGTAGCATCAATGGAAGGCCTCGCAAGGTCAGTGCATTGATCTCTCCATAAGTTGAGTATGCAGAAAAAGGCGACGGCTAGGACTTTCCGAAGCATGTATGCTGGTACGTGCTGAGGTCTGTCGGATCGGTTATGCCACTTGCTCGTCGTTTGGACGACTTGTCGAGGCCTTCGGTTTTAGATGATGCACGTTGGTGGGATGTTAAGGATATTGACCTTGTTCATAGACACCCTCTTTATCAGAGTTGTAGGATTAGCGAGTTATCGCTTGTTTTGGTGGGCGTCGGTTTGACCTCTGTAATCCCTCTTGTAAGATTTTGAGAATAATCTAATAAAACAAGTTGCGTGTATCTTTTGAATACGGGACGATCTTGCTCGTTTCAAAAAAAGCTAGTAGAGTAAACAAATGTTCAAAATATTTTTGTACTATTATAATCACATGCACAATCCCATGGCCTCCCTCACTTCAGCATTTTAACCTACTCGTAGTGCTAATTTTCAATCACCAGTGTCAGCTATGCAATCTGCAAATGACGAAGCATGATTTGGGTTCTTCTTCTTCCTGCCCGTTCACGCCCCGCAGCAAATTCACAGCATTTTTTATGTATGTAGTTTTTAAAAACCGCCACTTGCGTGGCAATTCTCAAGTGGGGCTGTAACAGGCCACAGTCCCGGAGATTTGGTGGAGATCATGGAGTGGTCGGTATGATCTGCTACCTCTTTACACGATCCTGTGATTGATTCTTACGTAGGTAAGACTGTATCCCCCTGCAGGCAAGAGTTTCCTGGGGACGAAAAGGAGGCAACAGAGCTCTGAAATGATCACGCTGCCGGCCCTTGATTACCAAGCAAAGTGTCACACAGCCACCCGAGTAAATCAATCGGAGGGGAAATGACAGCGATCTTTCAGATTTCGTCTGAAAAACGGCAGACCGACTGGTCGGAGCAGTTGCATTGCGTCGTTGAACTCTACCCAGGGGGGAGTGCGATCATCATCACCATCATTATAGCCTTGGCTGGTACGTATCTGATCGGATACCATACCACGGGCTGGGAAGGGATGGGCAGCGAAGTAAGGAACGACTGGCACGTATCTAAGACTATCGGTACTGCTGCTGCTACTTCGGGCGCGAAGGGTCGTCGAGAGGACGGATGGGGGCGCAGCCGAGCGCGACGCGACGCCCCTTGGGGTTGGGGGATTCTTTACGCACGCGGGGGGCGGCGTGGCCAAGCCCCGGACGGTCGCAAGTTGCAAGAGACCCAGGCAGGCAGGCAAAGCCAATCAGTCGCTGGTGCGCACGGAGGGGGCGGCCTGGGGCGCGTGTCTCGCGATGGGGGAGCAGCGCGGCCGTGGGGCGGTGCACCGATGGGGGAGCAGCGCGGCCGTGGGGCGGCGCGGAAGGTGCACCGCCCCTCCCGTTCCCGTCTCGGGGCATTTGCGTTTCGGCAACCGTGCTCGCCGTGTGCCGGGTGGAAGTCGCATGGCGTCGCCGCCAGGACCCTGGCGATCGAGACGTGAGTTGAACGTCTTGCGAACTAGCACGCACGCACGCGCAAGGGCGGCCGTGACGGCGTCAGCGTCATGGTGGGTTGGTCGTCGATCAGCCGTAAAAGCTATGTGTGCGCGTGCACGCCGCAAGCGACTGCTGCGGGCCGTTTGTTGCGTCGTCTTCGGTTCAGTGGGCTCCTGCCCGGGCCAAGGCCTACAATGAAATTTAAATATAGACCTAAAAATACAATATGGCCCCTTTTTAACTATAAGGGTATATATGGTGTCTTAGCTTTTGGAAAAGTCAAAATGCAACTATACACCGCTAGGATATTAAACATGTTCTGTTCGAGTGTGAGCATGCGATAGAAGTTTGGGCAAAGCTAGGGCTATTATACAGGTGGACCGAGCTGGAAGTGTTGTTCTTGAAAAACTTTTAGTAAATCAACAACCTAGAGATGTCAAAGAATTAATATTGGTAACGGTTTAGTATATTTGGTGGATGAGAAAGCAAGCAGTTCATGACGAGCAAGTATAACCTGCCACAATTACGGCCATGATCGTTAGGAGTAATCATAGAGAATAATATCTGAGTGTTGAAAAAATCTACGGCCAAAGAGAAGAGTACCTGGATGAAACCAAAGGAGTCTTATGTTCTTATCAATGTTCATGTTCTTACCAACATTGATGAAAGTTTCAATTGGGAGAATCTAAAAGGAGGACTTGGGTTGTTATTCGAGATGACAGAGGCAGATTTATTGCAGCCTAACAATGATCTATTCCATTATACTATTGATGCAAATACACTTGAAACTATGGCTATTCGTAGAGATTTAGCTCTTGCAAATGAGGTTGATTTCTTAAAAATTATTGTTCAATCGGATTGCTTGCAGGTCACTTAAACACTACAGTCAGGATGCTTCTCGTCGATGGCAGTCGTGGCTCTTTTTGAAGATATTAATGTGCAAGCTTCTACATTTTCTAAGCGTGAGTTTAATTTTTGTAATAGGGAGGCAAACAGTGTAGAAGATTGTTTAGCGAGAGAGACAGGAACACTACCACTTGTTTGGGTAGATGAATCGTAGGACTTTATTACTGCTCTATTAATCTATGATGTAACTATTATTTGATTAATAAAGTCTGCAGCATGATGGAGTCCTGAATGCTTCTCTCAAAAAAAAGTTTATACAATTTATGAAATCATATCAATATCATTAGACTCAACAAGAAAATATTATATATTTAATTTATTCAATATTTTATATGTTGATAATATTTTACGACGATGGTGCCAACGCCTCCAGGTTGCGGCGATGTTGTGGCAGCACCTATCCTATTCTTCTCCTCCATTTTCCTCTTGACAATATAATCCCCTCTTGCACCCCTCCCCAACCCCCTCCTAGCGTTCCAGGGTTAGGCTGCTTCCATCGGATCCCAGCCGGGCAAAGCCAGGGCGAGGGGAGGATGGCGACAGTAGGGCGTCCCTCCGTCGCGGTTTGGAGGAGTGACTGCAGGTGCGGATCTCAAGCGGGTGCCTTAGTTTGGCGCGTGTGTGGCTATGAAGTTGGTCGCACAGCGAGGTGGCCTACTTCATTATTGACTATCTACCTCGTCGGTGCAATGGGATCCGAACGGTGGTGACGCCATCCTCACAATGGCTTCCTTGTGGCGGATTGCATGGCCATGGAGCGAGTGAAGCGGGTGAGGATGCCACCATCGACGGTGGTGCCTGTGGGCGTTGTATTCCTTGTGGGAGGCATTGTGGGGGCGTATCTCACACCATAGACTCTAGGGGAAACCTTAGATTCAGGCTCCTGGGATCGGATGATGGCGGCGTTCGCATCACCACCCGATGGGAGCATCATCTTTGGAGACATACATTGGTTGAAAAAATGCGTGGATGGCTTCGGTGGCTAGGCGCCGGTCTCCACGTGCTTCTCGCATGAGGACCAATGTGGAGCAACATGGCATCTACCATTCTAAGATGAAGGGTCTTGGTGGCATGGTGTAGTGGGGTCTTGGCATCATAGATGGACGCATGCAGGGCGGTGGCGCTGTGTGGTGTCATGGTGGCATCAACGACAGGCCTAGAAAGATCAATACATTGATCCTTCTTGGAGATGGGTTTGTAGAAGACGGTGTGTAACATCCCAGCATTAGAGTTTAGAAATAAGCTGAACCTAGATGTGTGCATTGCATTCACGCATAGAAAATCCGAATAATTTTCACGTTTTTGAACAAAACTTTTCAAAGTGATTAAAGCTTCTCTTAACTTGATGGAATTGAAGTAGATCATCAAGTTGACCGCGATACGTTTCAATATGACCTTTGCTAAAACCTTATTTTGGATAAACATGATTTGATCTAAGGGTAGATCAAACATAATAAAATTAAGCCCTAATACATTAGTTAATTATTTATATTTGATCCTTAGGTGATCATATCATAGTGTTCATTACACAACTCATGAATACCGAGTTATAAACATAACTTAAGTAATAGGAATATAACAACTAAATCTTGATCTATCTTAATCTCATCTACTTATACCATGAGTATCATGGTAATACCTAACTTTAACCCTTTAGTGAGATTGAGTAGGAAAGAAACCAAGTCAAGATCATTCACCGTATATCTTTCTTTCCATATCAATCCTTATGGAAGCCTATCTCAATATCTGTTGTTCATCAATGTTGAGTAATCAACTATTGATTCACCAATTCTTAACCTATCAATTCTTGACCTAGCAACTCTTGTCCTTATCATAGCATTCACTTAAAGTCCTTTAGAGAAAGAAGTAAGAAGAGGTAGATGGTAATGCTAGTTATAAATATCATCTATAGGATGGGAGTGATTGAAGGGAATCAAATCCATATGGTAATTGAAGGAGTTAACTCACTCCTGAATCGATAGAAGAGTTATATGGAAGATATAATTATATGGTAACAAATAGGATTACAAGGATGAATCCTGAAGAAAGTTATCAGGAGTAACCCTATTGGATCAAGTAGGTATAGTCAATGACTAATATCTCTTAATCCAATAGAGATAAACAGAAGATAATTATAATACAACTGCAATATTGTATGGATGAAAGTCTTGATTAGCCAACTGGAAACCTAAACCATAAAGGATCAAAGGATTATAATGATCATGCTTTAGTCACCAAGATTAAATGCTTATATCATGTATAAGTGACATTGGTGGATAGAACATGATTAAACCCTAGTATAGATATGTATCCTAAGTCAACCATGATAAGTCACCATGATTATAATGTGATGTTTGAGTATAAGATATTAGAGTTAAGTAGAGATAAGATAGTATAATTAAGCTGAAGCTAGAGCAGTAGGGAGCTATTGAAGTAGTATTGTTCCTCTTAAAGGATAGTAACCTTTTGAGGAGAATAGAATTTGATATATACATTTACTGGAGTAATGTTGGTAATGGATGATAAAGGAAGAGTATGAATGGAGGTAACTGTAATCATCTATTGGATTGGAGGTTATCAGTAGTAGAATAGTTTGATAACCAAGTATAGATATGAGAAGATTATGAAAAGCTTTAGTGTCAACCTCATTGATATACAAATGGATTTAGGAGGAGAAATTATTGATAGGAATATTTTTGTGAAGCAAAGCTCATCATGTTAACACATGATGATATATGTGGATAAGTAGTATATCTAGGAAAGGAATTCCTTAATTAGAAGTCCAGGATTGTGAATTATGGAAGATAGGAATTCTTGGTAAACACTAAACCCTAAATCTTTAACCAAACATAGTATCCATTTCATCTAATTGATCTATCATCCTATTTACACAAAGCTTTATAGGAATATTTTCCTATAGCAAATCACTCAAACATATCTTTGGCACTTTCAAACCTCTAAATCATGTGTACCACATGATTGGAAATTACTATAACCATTATGCCCAATATTATATCCATATATTAATCACACTTAAGAAAGTAAAGAATAGCTAGTTCCAGAAAACAACTATGCATATTTTAAATAAGAAGGGTGGTTAGGATTCACCTGTTAGTAGGTTTTGAATAATAGAATTCGCCATTTTGAGAACCCTAATAATTAAATTCTCTTATATAATGATTGTTATATAATAATAAAGATGGATACATGCTTTGCATATATTTAGATATCTTAAACCATTATCATTACATTCTTTAGGAGGAAATAAAATCATTCTATAAGGGTATAATATAGTTAACCAATCCCTAAAACCCTAACTCCTATATTGAGTATAATAAAATATATACCTTGGAATTTTCTAGATTTAAGGGAATAATATTATCCATATTAATTCCTTAGAATATCATGCATCAAGTAATGATATAGGATTATTATATTAAATTTTCTCCAAACTATAAGTTAATTAAAACCAAGATTTATAAATAAATAAGGAAAGATCATTTAATAATCCATGGTTTATTATGGAAAGAAAATGAATAACAAAGTCCCTTACCAAATATTAGAAGATCTATAAAAACAAAATAAAGAAATATAACATTATGATACTAAATACATTTTAGTATTGCTACAAGTAGTTAGCAAATAAAATCTATAAAGAAAATTCAAATCAAAGTTGAAAATTCAAATCTGAAAATAAAACAGGAAATTGAAAACAGAAAAGAATAAAGGAAGAAAACAACAGTCAATTCTGGCCTGTGGCCCATTCCTTCTCTCCCTTATCCGTCGCCCACAAGCAGCAGCAGTCAGCTTCCTATTTCCCTTTGCTACGGTCCAGTTGCAGCCCATGACAAGCCCATACCGGTTCGTCGTCTTCCTCGCGCCGTCGTCGAACTTCCGATGCTGCAAGCAGCTCGGTGGCCGCACCCTCGTCGCCGGCGAGCGCCAAGATCCGTGTCGCCGGCCCCGGTGCCTACAAAGCCTTGAAGCCACTATGGATAAGGCCGAACACATCATCTCCCCTCTCAATTTCTCGCAAGTTCGTCGTTTCTTCAAATCCTAGCGTCTCTGTCACCAGCGAGCCTCGTCGTTCCAGACCTCCTCTTGCCCAGATAAGGACCCTAGGAGATTCGACTCATCGTGCTGGTCCTTCACCCCGAAGGAATCGTTTCCGTGTGGTTCCTACCGACGACGCCGTCCGTTTCCTCTCCGCCTCTGGAAGCTGTTCGCCGTCGACCATGTCGCCATCTCCAAGCTTCCCCGAGCTTGCTAACCATCCCTACACCATCAGGGTGAGCTCGTCGTGCTCCTGTACCCCTTAATTCCTATCCTGTCGTTGTTTGCCATTTCACCGAGAACCTCCAACCGCCGTTGTGTTTGCTCGCCGTGGAGCTAGTTCCGGCGACCAATCAGGAGCGGCGCCGCCACTGCTAGGTTCCCCGTCACGCCCTCTTTCCGATAAGCCCAAGCACCAACCCGCGCACGCACCCGATTCACGGATTCAACCATGATCTGAGGATGATCTAGGGATGATGTCAGCATGACATCACGCTGATGTCATATTTCTATTTTTCTTTTATCATTTTAGAAATTGTGATAAGTTTTCTATAATAAATTAAAACATTAGAGATGACATGGAAAAGGTCCCACCAGTCAGTGACTGGGGTAGGATTAGCTCTGGTGAGAAAAACCCCTCACTTCATGCTGACATCAGCATTACTTCATAAACAGATTTAGTTATTTAATTAAAAATTCACAAAATGATTAAATCTTGTTAAATTAATAACTTCTGTTTTATAATTCAGAAAAATATGTTTAATATATGAAAATTTTCAGAAAAAATAAAATCTATAATATTAAAATATTATCAAACATTATTATGTTAACAATTTAAATAATTACTATTTAATAAAGATTTTATAATATTAATACTTTGATAATTCATATTTTAATATTGTTAAATGTTAAAAATATAAATAAAATACCAAAAATCCTAGAAAATAAGAACTATAATTTAAAACTATAATCATGCATTATTATTTCACCTAATTAAAAAATTATTTATTAAGTATTTATAAAGTAATAAATCTTATAAAAATCATATCTGATTATTTATAAATCATAAAAATAAATATAATATACCAAAATGATCACAAAAATAATACCTACATGTTGAAAATATAATATTCCACTTTTGAGGTAAATAAAAATTTAAAACGCTTTAGCAACTTGAATTTAAACCTATTTCCTTAATTGTTAATTCATATAAGGGTAAATAAAATTTGTTAATATTTCTAAAATTAGTCAATTGAGTCTAATAAATAGTATTAGTCTTAAATATTGATAATATTAAGTCAAAATGGTTCAGCACATTTTAAATACAATTTTATTGAATTATCCTTCAACCATAAGTGTAGATTATTTTCTAAAAGGATTCTTATCCATTATAAAATCCTCAAAGAATAATTTGTGACTAAATTAAATATTTTCCATTTACTTCAACCACAAGTTTACAAAAATATCAAAACACTATAGTGAATCCATAAGTAGTTAAGTAATATTATTTCCTTGTTTATAAATTATAACCACTCATCTATAAAAAGGTAAATGATTCTATTCCTTTATAATCTTGAGAAACCACTACTCAAATAGATGTAATGCCATTCTTAAATAACTTTAAGGAAATATTATGAAGTGAACAAAGTACAATTATCATAAGCATTCCATCTTAAATCCATATATGCTTTTAAAGTTAACTTTAGTCTACAAGACTTTAAATATAATGCTAAAGACTTTATTATATGCTTTATAGTTAACTTTGGTCTATTATAGTTAAGTCATAAAACATCTCAAGTTCAAACTGTTCAAGCAAGCACAACCAACATCGATCACATTTTATTAACCACAAAGATTGTTTAGACCTTAGAAAAGAAATATTTTCTTCAAATGTTATTCTTTTTGCCACTTTAATCAACAGATGACAACTAATCATAATCACATTACTTTATACTTTACTCGTAGATTAGGATTGTTAATACTTAAGTTCCTTATAAATGACAATACTTGTAAAGTAAGATTTAAAGATAAGACAATTCTTATATAAGTAGTCTTTGAGTAGCATTCCACATTCGTGTATCTTATTGTTGTATACAATTATAATTACATGTTGTTTCACACACACTCACAAGCCTTAATAAGAAGCACAAGTATGAAACTTATCTAAAAGGACAACACATTCTAAAGTAACCATTTCCAGTATCCAAACCCTAGAACAACGTTATTCCCGGGATTCGAGTTTACAAAATTGCATTACATTACTTATGCATAATAGCATCTTGCTTCTTTAAACATTAGTCCTTATCGGACCAATGATGCTGATTTCAGATATTGGATCTTATATTGTCTTGAAGACTGTGAGTGCATAATCTTGCAATCACAAAAGGCAAGTTCACACTTGCTCATGTCCTTTGATCATTTTCTGTAAAGTCTTTGCAAATCCAGTGTTGTCATCACCTGCATTTCAAAAAGGTCGGAAAACACTATTTTCATAATAAATGATTATAGGTTATTTACCATGAGGTAATAACCTACTATGAAAGTTCCGGTTGTAAAGGAACATATTATCTAGGACTTAACAACCAATGTCGCTAGTGATTCTTGCGCCTTTTATAACGCGTTAACCATGAGATTTGGAATGGGATGGAGAAGTCAGTTGTATCCTTTTCCTCTTGTATGGAGGCAAGATGACCTTAACATGGCGTTGTGATTCCTTGTGCGGATCCAACATATGGGTGGGCACCCTTACGTCCCACACTTTTGGTGTCTAGATTATCTATGAATGGTGTTTAGGGGTATAGTCCATTTAATATGGTACTTGCCCGGGCATCACCAGGTCATAGAGTCTTCGGGAACTCATCAGGGTTTTAGCCTGCCTGAAAGAGGGCTTAACGGAGGTGAGCCGGCCCCGAAGGATCGTGCATACATATGAGGTCACGGAGAGGGCAGTGATTGGCTTGGATCTTAGTCTGGGCCTCATACCAAGGAAGTGTGAACGGGTTCGCGGCCCGGATGTGCAACAAAGCTAATATCTCTCATGGGTAAAGTAACGCACCTCTGCAGAGTGTAAAAACTGTAACTTGTTACTCCCTGTTCCGGGAAGGAGCTGCGAACACGGCGGGAAAGGAACTCCATGAAAGTTCTGGTAAACCCGTGAAGACTGACGGACATAGCTTTTCAGAATAAAAGCAACCTTTGAAGAAATGTTTATGAAAACTTGCATTGCCTACGACCTACGGTCTGTGGCTGTATATATAGTGCATCAAACGCTCCTTTTCTAGTGAACTTGGTGAGTACGCTCGTACTCAACATATCTTCTTAATCCTTGCTAGATTCTGAAGCCAGTACAAACGATGTCTACATCATGATATGCTCCAGGAATCATCACCAGAAGCTAAAGCTCTTCAATGAAGACAAGAAAATCAACATATACATCAACTCGAGTGAAGATGAAGTTACTGATTAGATAGGAATATAATCTCTGGCCATAGAACGTATTTCTGTAGCTTATTGCAATAGTAGCAATGCCAGACCATTAGTTAAAATACTAGTCATAATAGTATGATAGTTTTTGAGTTGTTTATTTCTAATTCTTTTTTGTAAGAAGTTTCTTTCTCTCTTTTTAACCTAGAGTGTTCTTTGGATCTTTTGTAAAGATTTGATGTAAGGTTCCCAACCTTTAATAAGGTAGAGATCCCTGTGTTTACAATGCTAGTCCCTGGATCAATAGCTAGCATCCACAGTTAAGATGTAATATCAAGAAACAAAGGTCATAATACAACTTTATAACCAGGAATAAAATAATTTATTACATCTTACATAGCTCATTTGGCTATCTCATTACAATGCAGCAGAATATAACAATAGCATGGGGTCCTTCATATTCAAGGTTCCACAGGCAGACATGTTGGTTGTAGACTTGTAATCCTAATCATTAAACTTCACTAATATCAAACAAAACCTGCAACATAACAAGTTACAGCCACAAGGGTCAATACATTTGAATTGTATTGGCAAGTGATACTATGGTAGTATAGTGGAGTCTATCATCTATATGCTTTTGGCTAAGTGGGGCTTTAGGCTTGCATTGCTCAAAATAGATTTTCATTATCATTGAAAACACTAAGTTTTTGCTTGACAAAAATCTTTCCCAAGGCATCCCCCAATAGAAATTGGTGATCCTTTCAATCCCTTGTTCAAACATAAGTTTTTAACTTAGAAATTTGGATGATGAGATTCTTGATTGCTTCCATGTCTTGATGCTCAAATTGTCCTTTGCCAGGGACATGGATAAGTATTTAGATTTTACTCTCTGCAGAGGTGGTGCACTTTCCCCACAAGACTTGGTTTCCCAAGACAAGATCTTTCAGAAGCCTTCCCTTAGACCAGAATGGATGCGTTCCAACCTATCATCCCCTACCACCAACTGTCCATTTGGCTAAGTTCTTGCAACCTATATGATCCAGGCAGAGCCCATAATGCCAAGTGGCTGCACTTGAAGCTTCTCAACATTTTACATCTCAAATCTCTTTGTTCCTGGGTGGCCATCCACAAGTGAGATACACAAGGTTCACCAGTCCCCTGGCCTTGTGTAACCACTCAACATAAACCATTCCTTCCATTCCACCAAGGTGATTCATTCACTTAGTTGTTTTATTAAACAAAACACAACTCCTCAAACTTAGAAATTTTCCATAGCATGAATATATAAATTCCACCCTTGTTTTCTATTAGCTAAGCTAAGCATGATAGTAATAGGAATCTTAACTTAGGAAATTTATACTAAGGTTTCATCTACTAGGATTTCCCATAGCATAGTTAATACTTAGCAAAAATTCTATGCAAGTATTACTTAGAAATATCACTAATGCATAGTGAAAATAATGGGACAAAGTATGAAGCATCACTTTCCTTTTTGGTAGAGAGTATGAGTTCACTCCTTGATCTTTGCAATGTTCACTTACTTCAAATCACTACAATTCAATCAAGCAAACAATATTTCAATCTACCATTCAAGCAATTCATCACATAAAATGATAAAAACAAAGCAATGCATGCAAGCATGTCAAGGATTGTTTTATTTGAAATAGTGGTTTCTAATGGGTCATAAACATTTGAAAACACCTAATGGTCATTTTATAAAGTGGAAAAATCATTTGTATAAGATTTTACTTCATAAACCATTTTTAGATCAAGTCATTATTTTATGTGGTGAAGAAATGCTTTTAATAAGGCAAAATTCTATAGGTTTCACAGAATATGTTTTCAAACCATATAACCTTGTGTTTAGGGTCAGAGAGTTTATTTCCAAAATATTTCTCAAAGGTTTTCTTCCAAAACCATTTTTTATAATTAAACCATATTTTTATTTGACTAGAAATGGTTTAAATCAAAGATTTATTCTTTTGCTTCACCAAATACATTTTTGAAACCACAATTTGTTTCCTATGGTTAGTAGGTTCAAAACACACTATTTTCAAAAGATTTTATCCTCAAAATAATTTTGGAATAAATTTTATAACCTAAACATGCACACACAAGTTTTTGTAAAAACAAACAATTTAATAGAAGCTATTTTCTAAACAAAGTGCATGGTTGGCTAGGGCTTGCTTTTATGAATCCATTGATATAAAGTTTGCAAAATTTGGACGTGTAGATTAAAAGTTATAGATTTTACAAAATCTAGCATCTAATAGATCAAATTCTGATTTTAAATCAGATTCTGTGACACGCGGCGCATTTCTATTCGTCGGTACCGCTTCGGCTGGATCACGCTACGGGAGGCGTTGGATCAAGTTACATCGCATGGCACAGAATGCGTACCCCTTCGGAATTAAGTGACTCTATCGCGTCACTACGATCTAGATCGGACGGCTCCTATCGTCTTGCCAAGAACTGGCGGCGCGACGACGGTGGCGCGCGGCGGCGGCGCTCTGCTAGTGGTGCTGCGGTGGCTACAGGAAGCGAGAGGAGTGGGGGAGATGCTTACCAGGTTCGCAGAGTCGCGGTGATGCTCGAGGTGCTCGCGAGAGTGCAAGGGGCGCACGGGGCCACTGGCAATTCCTCGTCGGAGTTGTCCTCTGGTTCGGGTTCGTCCTGTTGAAGACGACGGTGGAGGTACGGGGCACGCCAGAGATAAAAGAGGACGTGGTTAGATGCGCGGGGTCGTGGCGAATAAGCGCGTGTGAAAGAGAGGGAGAGGGAAGGTCTGGTCTTACCAGCAGTGCTCGTCGGAGCGGAGGCAGACGGTGGCGCTGCACTGGCGGTGACGTTGTCGAGCTTGCAGAGCACGCGCGGGCGAGCTGATGATACGGGAAGGTTTGCCAGGAGATGGGGATCACGTATGTGTGCTCGAGGAGGCAAGGGGCGGAGGGGACTGGCCGGAATCGGCCAGGAAAGCCGTCGGAGACAGTGAGGTTCGGAGGAGAAATTTGTGCAGCCCGGTGGCTCCTGTGGGGTGTGGTCTGGGGGAGAAGGGAGAGGGGAGCCTGGCATTTATCACTGCGTGGTCACGGCGAGGGATTAACGCGGCATTAAGGCGTATTGACGTCGGCGTTTAACAGCAGAAATGGCGAGGAGGAAAGGAGGCGTGGTCACCGCGGGGAGGAAGATGGTGACGTGGCTGTGGGGCCTGGCTGTCTGCGTGTGAGAGAGAGTGGGGTGGGGTCGTTCTGTCAGCGGTCGAGGGGTGCGGGTTTGAGTGATAAAAAGGTCCAGAGAGGGGTTTCCTGCGTGGGCTGGCGATGGGCTTAGTTGGGCCAGTTAGGTTGGGCTGAGTCTTTCATTTTTTTTGTTCTGTTTGTTTTTCTTTTTCCTTTTTTTAATTCTGGTTTGATTTTATTTACTCAATTCAAGCATCCATTTGAATTAAAACTTTTGTTAAATTTTGTGTAGCTTTAAACACTGATTAGTAAAACATTCTGGAATCATTTAAGAATAATTTATTTATTCTTTTTAAGGCCTTTTAATTATTCAAAATAGGCTCTAGTTTTAAATCAAATAGGATTTAATAATATTTTCAAACACCATTTGATTTTCCAAAACCTTCCAAATCCTTCCAGTAGGTTTTTATTTGGTTATTTGGGTGTCAAATAATTCATCTTGAATTATTTGGAAAGTATTTAATATGATTCATAAATCATTGGAATTGGGTATTTGTTTTATTTCCACTGGAATTAAATATAGTTTTAATTCTCTAAATTTTATTTGGAAGTTTTCTTTGATCTTATTTAAGTTGAATTAAACAACTTTTATTTCACTTGGGTAAATTCCAAAATACTAATTTATTATGCTTTATATAATTATTCTTATTAGAGATTTGTCTTTATTCAAATGGAATTTGATTTAGGCCATTTTATTTTATTTGGAGATTCTTCATCCTTTTATTTCATTTGGATTTGGATTATATTCATTCCATTTGCTTAATGGATTAGGCCAAGATTTAATTTGGTCTTTAAATAATCCTTATTTAATATTTTCTTCTTCATCTTATAAAATCCATATCTTTTTATTTAGAGACCCAAACTTGGTGATTCCAATTTGTAAAATCTTATTTGATATTTATTTTTCCTTTTAAATATATTTAGGATTATTTTCTCTCCATTTGGTAGGGATTTTAGATAAGGGCTTTATTAGCTTTGGGAATTCAATTCCTTATCTTATTAAATTCATGAGTTTTTTACTTATGGTTCCAAATTAAGTGAAACCAATTTCTATGGTTTTATTGTTGGAGATATGCCCTAGAGGCAATAATAAATATAGTTATTATTATATCTTTGTGTTTATGATAAATGTTTATATTCATGCTATAATAGTATTAACAAGGAAACATTAATACTTGTGTGAATTGTAAACTTAAATTGAAGTCCCTAGTATAGCCTCTATACTTCACTAGCTTGTTGGTTGATTAAATGATTGTGGTTTCCATATCATGAACATTGAGATGTTATCAACAACAAGATCATATCGTTAGGAGAATGATATGGTGGACATACTCCTATTGATAAGCGTAGCATAAAGATCAAGTCATTTAAATAGTTCAATTGCTATATGATTTCTGATACATAGTAACCTAATTCCTTCGACCATGAGATCATGCATATCACCTTTACCGGATGGATGCTTTGATAACATCAAACACCACACCGTAACTGGGTGGCTATAAAGGTGGCATTAAGTGTTCGGAAAGTATTGGTTGAAACACATGGATCAAGAGTGGGATTTGTCCATCCACATGACGGATAGATATACTCTGGGCCCTCTCGGTGGAATGTCATCCAATTAGCTTGCAAGCATGTGACTTGGTCACAAGGGATCACATATCACGGGAACGAGAAAAGAGTACTTATCAGTAACGAGGTTGAACTAGGTATGCAGAGATACCGACGATCATAACCTCGGATAAGTAACATATCGTGAGACAAAGGGAAATTGGTATCGTATGTAAGTGGTTCATTCGATCGCAAAGTAATCATAGAAATATGTGGGAGCCATATGAATTTCCAGATTCCTCTATTGGTTATTGTTCAGAGAAGTGTCTCGATCATGTCCGCATAATTCACGAACCGTAGGGAGACACACTTAAGGATTCGACGTTGTTTGAGTAGTTATGGTATTATGAGAAAGAGACCGAATGTTGTTCGGAGTCTCGGATGGGATCCGGGATATCACGAGGTGATCCGGAATGGTCTGGAGAATAAGATTCATATAAGGAAAGTCCCGTTTCGGAGTTCGGGAATGATTCCGGTGTTTTCATCGGGAATGTTCTAGAAGGTTCCGGATTGTCCGGCACTCCGGGGGGGGGAGGGTACATGAGTGTGTCATTGAATGATTGCATCATGTACTAAGTGTTCTTGCTGTTCCAAAAACATGAAAGTCAAATTGCCAGTTTGAAAGTCAAACGGCTAAAACAGGAAACTGTGGGAAACAAGCAAGAGGAGTTGGAACCAACTTGGAGGAGGAGTCCCACTCCTCCAAGCCGGCGCCCAGCCCAAGGCCGACTTGGGGAGGGACTCCCCTCCCCTGGCCGCGCCTCCCCACCCATAAAAGGAGGGGCAGGGCTCCCCTCCTAGAACACACAAGTTCCTATCTTCTAGTTGGTTTAGAGCCGTTTTGGTTTAGAGCTTCTAATTGCTTTAGCCAGCGGTTTAGAGCCTTCTAGTTGGTTTAGAGCCTTCTAATTGGTGTGTCTAATTACTAGACCACTAATAGCCTCTCTCATAAGCTCCACCATACTCGCACTGGCTTAAGGCGAAGCCCTGCGGGATTTCCCCTCTACTTCCGGTACCACGCCGTTGTGCTGCCGGAATCGCGAGGAGAGTGCTACAACCTCCGCTGCCTGCTGGAACAAGGGAGAGGAAGGTCTTCGTCGAGTACCGAACGTGTGACCGACTGCGGGAGCGCTGCCGAAACGTGGCGCCGGAAGGATCGTCTACACGATCTTGAGATCGGAAAGAGTACGACTACATCACCCACGAGAATCCGCTCTCGTTAAACGCTTTGGAATCTTCGAGGGTAAGTTATACCATCGACTCGTTGCTACAATCTAGTAGATAGATCTTGGCTTGTTTGTTTGTATGCGATAGAAATTTTTTGTTTTCCATGCTACGAACCCCTACAGTGGTATCAGAGCCGTGTCTATATGTAGATCTGTTGCACGAGTAGAACACAATGGTCATTGTGGGCGTTGATGCTTTTATTGTAGATTGATTTTTGTGTACTTTGCATCTTGCGGTATGTTGGGATGAAGCGGCCCGGGCTAACCTTACATGACATCGTTCATGAGACTTGCTCCACGCTTGACATGCAACTTGTATTGCATAAGTGGCTTTGCGGGTGCCTGTTTCTCCTAGCATAGTTAAGATCCAATTTACAACGGGTAATCAACAATGCTAGTATCAATGTTGTGGTTCTTGTTCGTAAGTTAGAACGACACTTATTGAAAGCCCCAAACCACGTAAAATATGCAAAGAAAGTAGAGGCGTCTAACTTTGTTTTGCAGGGGTGTGCAGTGATGTGATATGGCCATGATTGTGATTATATTTGATGTATGCAATGTTCCTTATTGTAAGTTGGCAACCGGCAGGAGCCATATGGTTGTCTTTAATTTATGTTAAGACCCGCGTGTCTATTCAAAGTAGTTGTAATAGTTGAAGCTGGTGGACGACAACCATGGTGAAGCGTCATTGACCTTGATGCAATGCCGGAGATGATGGAGATCATGTTCGTGTTTGAAGATGGAGATCGGAAGCACAAAGAAGAAAGGCCATATCATATCACATATTATGAATTGCATGTGATGTTAATCCTTTATGCATCTTGTATTGCTTAGTAGACGACGGTAGCATTATAAGATGATCCCTCATGCACATGAATTTCAAATCATAAAGTGTTCGCCCTTAGTTAGCACCGTTGCTAAAGCTTGTTGTTTCGAAGCACCACGTGATGATCGGGTGTGTTAGATTCCGCAAGTGTATACAACGTAAGCAAGCCAGATTTGCTTATGCGGTGGCTAAGGTTTGATCTTGACGAGCCTAGCATGTACAGACATGGTCTCAGGAACACGGATTACCGAAAGGTAAAGCATGAATCATATAGTAGATATGATGAACATGATGATTGTTCGCCATTGAAACTATATCAACTCTCGTGATGATCGGTGTTGATGTAGTGGATTTGGTTCGTGTGATCACTAAAAACAATGTGAGGGATGTTGTTTTGAGTGGGAGTTCACCTAGTTTAATTTCATTAATTAATTTGAACTCAATTTGTCATAAACTTAGTCTAAACTATTGCAAATATGTTGTAGATCAATGGCAGCCCCTACCATCAATTTTAATGCGTTCCTAGAGAAAGGAAAGTTGAAAAACAATGGAAGCAACTTCGCGGATTGGTTCCGCAATTTGAGGATTGTCCTCACAGCTGGTAATTTGACCTATGTGCTGGATGCACCGCTGGGTGACCCACCTGCAGCTGATGCTCCCGATGAAGTAAAGAATGTTTACCTCGCTCGGAAGAATCAGTACTCCATAGTTCAGTGTGCTATCTTGTATGGTTTAGAATCGGAGCTTCAGAAAAGGTTTGAAGAGTCAGACCCATATGATATTGTCGAGGATCTCAAATTGATTTTTGAGACTCATGCGGCAATTGAAAGCTATGAGGCTTCTGAAAAATTCTTTAACTGCAAGATGGAAGAGGGCAGCTCCGTTAGTGAGCATGTGCTTAAGATGTCTGGGCACGCAAACAAACTTCAAAGCTTGGGTATAGTGATTCCTAATGCTTTGGGGGTTTACCGCGTCCTCCAGTCATTGCCACCAAGTTACAGGAACTTTGTGATGAACTACAACATGCAGAACATGAACAAAGAGTTGCCAGAACTATTTGCTATGTTAAAATCTGCAGAAGTGGAGATCAAGAAAGAGCACCAAGTGTTGATGGTCAATAAGACCACCAAATTCAAGAAAGGCAAGTCTAAGCAAAAGGGACACTTCAAGAAGGGTGGTAAGAAAGTTGCCACGCCGACGAAGAAAACCAAGGCTGGACCAAAGCCTGAAACTGAGTGCTTTTACTGCAAAGGAGAAGGTCACTAGAAGCGGAATTGCCCAAAGTACTTGGCGGATTTGAAGAACGGCAACATCAAGAAGAAAGGTATATCTGATATACATGTTATTGATGTGTATCTCACTAGTATTCGTAGTAGTGCCTGGGTATTTGATACTGGTTCGGTTGCTCATATTTGTAACTCGAAACAGGTGCTGCAGAATAAACGGAAGCTAGCGAAGAACGAGGTGACGATGCGCGTGGGAAACGGATCAAAGGTTGATGTGATCGCGGTCGGCACGCTACCTCTTCATCTACCATCGGGATTAGTTTTATACTTAAATAATTGTTATTTAGTGCCTGCGTTAAGCATGAACATTATATCAGGATCTTGTTTATTGCGAGACGGTTACTTGTTTAAGTCAGAGAATAATGGTTGTTCGATTTATATGAGTAATATGTTTTACGCACATGCACCTTTGATAGATGGTCTATTCTTATTGAATCTCGATAGTGGAAATACACATATCAACAATATTAAAGCTAAACGTTTGAAATCAAGCGATAATTCGACCTATATGTGGCACTGTCGTCTTGGTCACATTGGAGTGAAGCGTATGAAGAAACTCCATTCCGATGGACTTCTTGAATCACTTGATTTTGAATCACTTGATAGATGCGAAGCATGTCTGATGGGAAAAATGACTAAGACTCCATTTTCTGGTATGATGGGGCGAGCTACGGACTTATTGGAAATTATACATACCGATGTGTGTGGTCCAATGAGTGTAGCATCGCGCGGTGGTTATCGTTATGTTCTTACCTTCACGGATGATTTGAGTAGATATGGGTATATCTATTTCATGAAACATAAGTCCGAAACTTTCGAGAAGTTTAAGGAGTTTCAAAGTGAGGTAGAGAATCAACGTAACAAGAAGATTAAATTTCTACGTTCTGATCGTGGAGGTGAATATCTAAGTTACGAGTTTGGCGAGCATTTAAAGAAGTGCGGAATACTTTCACAATTGACACCGCCGGGAACACCACAGCGTAATGGTGTGTCCGAACGTCGTAATCGAACTCTCTTAGATATGGTTCGTTCTATGATGTCACTTACAGATTTACCGCTATCATTTTGGGGTTATGCATTAGAAACAGCCGCATTCACTTTAAATAGGGCACCGTCTAAATCCGTTGAAACGACACCGTATGAATTATGGTTTGGGAAGAAACCTAAATTGTCGTTCCTTAAAGTTTGGGGATGCGAAGCCTATGTAAAGAAGTTACAGCTGGACAAGCTTGAACCCAAAGCGGAAAAATGCGTCTTCATAGGATACCCGAAGGAAACTATTGGGTATACCTTCTATCATAGATCCGAAGGCAAAACATTCGTTGCCAAGAATGGATCCTTTCTAGAGAAGGAATTTCTCTCGAAAGAATTGACTGGAAGGAAAGTAGAACTCGACGAGGTTGTCGAACCTTCTCTCGAAATTGCGAGTAGCGTAGCACCGGAAGAAGTTCCTGTGGTGCCTGCACCAATTAGAGAGGAAGCTAATGATGGTGATCATGAAACTTCGGTTGAAGTTGCTACAGAGCCTCGGAGGTCAACGAGAACTCGTACCACTCCAGATTGGTATGATTCCGTTATGAATGTCATGGTGGTGGACAACACCGATGACCCCGAGACATATGAGGAAGCGATGATGAGCCCAGATTCCAATAAATGGCAAGAAGCCATGAAATCCGAGATTGGATCCATGTACGAAAACCAAGTATGGACTTTGGTGGACTTACCGGATGGCCGGAAGGCTGTCGAGAACAAATGGATTTTCAAGAAGAAAACAGATGCTGATGGTAATGTTACCGTCTATAAAGCTCGACTTGTCGCAAAAGGGTTTCGACAAATTCAAGGAGTTGACTACGATGAGACTTTCTCACCGGTAGCGAAGCTAAAGTCTGTGAGGATTATGTTAGCAATCGCTGCATATTATGATTATGAGATATGGCAGATGGATGTCAAAACAGCATTCCTCAATGGAGACATTGATGAAGAGTTGTATATGATGCAACCCAAAGGTTTTGTCGATCCTAAAGATGCTAACAAGGTATGCAAGATTCAACGGTCCATCTATGGATTGAAGCAAGCATCCCGAAGTTGGAATCAACGTTTTGATAAGGTAATCAAAAGTTTTGGTTTTATACAAACTTATGGAGAAGCTTGTATTTACAAGAAAGTGAGTGGGAGCTCTGTAGCATTCTTAATACTGTATGTGGATGACATATTGTTGATTGGGAATGATGTAGACCTTCTTAATAGTGTCAAGGAATATTTGAATAATAGTTTTTCAATGAAGGATCTTGGCGAAGCAGCTTACATATTAGGCATAAAGATTTATAGAGATAGATCGAAACGCCAAATATCATTGTCACAGAGTACATATTTGGACAAAGTTCTAAAGAAGTTTGGAATGGAAGAAAGCAAGAAAGGGTTCTTGCCCATGTTGCCCAATACGACCTTGAGTAAAACTCAAAGTCCGACATCGGCAGAAGATAGAGAAAGGATGAGTAAAACTCCCTATGCCTCAGCCATAGGATCTCTAATGTATGCCATGCTATGCACTAGACCCGACATCGCATATGCTGTTAGTCTAACTAGCAGATATCAAAGTGATCCAGGAGTGGATCATTGGACAGCGGTCAAAAACATCCTTAAGTACTTGAGAAGAACTAAGGATATGGTTCTTTCTTATGGAGGTGATGAACAGCTCGTTGTTAATGGTTACACCGATGCTAGTTGGAACACCGATCCGGATGATTCTAAATCACAATCTGGATACGTATTTATTTTGAATGGTGCAGCAGTTAGCTGGAGGAGTGCAAAGCAAAGCGTTGTGGCGAGATCTTCAACTGAATCGGAATACATGGCTGCTTCGGAGGCTTCACAAGAAGCGATATGGATGAAAGAGTTCATTACAGAGCTGGGTGTGGTTCCTACTGCGCTGGACCCAATGTCTATCTACTGTGATAACATGGGCGCCATAGCCAATGCGCAAGAACCAAGGTCACACAAGAAGCTGAAGCATATCAAACTGCGTTTTCACGCTATTCGAGAACATATCCAGGATGGGGATATAAAGATTTGCAAAGTACACACAGATTTGAATGTGGCGGATCCGTTGACTAAACCTCTCCCGAGGGCAAAACATGACCAACACCAAACTGCCATGGGTGTTCGGTATATTACCATGTAATCTAGATTAGATGACTCTAGTGCAAGTGGGAGACTGTTGGAGATATGCCCTAGAGGCAATAATAAATATAGTTATTATTATATCTTTGTGTTTATGATAAATGTTTATATTCATGCTATAATAGTATTAACAAGGAAACATTAATACTTGTGTGAATTGTAAACTTAAATTGAAGTCCCTAGTATAGCCTCTATACTTCACTAGCTTGTTAGTTGATTAAATGATTGTGGTTTCCATATCATGAACATTGAGATGTTATCAACAACAAGATCATATCGTTAGGAGAATGATATGGTGGACATACTCCTATTGATAAGCGTAGCATAAAGATCAAGTCATTTAAATAGTTCAATTGCTATATGCTTTCTGATACATAGTAACCTAATTCCTTCGACCATGAGATCATGCATATCACCTTTACCGGATGGATGCTTTGATAACATCAAACACCACACCGTAACTGGGTGGCTATAAAGGTGGCATTAAGTGTTCGGAAAGTATTGGTTGAAACACATGGATCAAGAGTGGGATTTGTCCATCCACATGACGGATAGATATACTCTGGGCCCTCTCGGTGGAATGTCATCCAATTAGCTTGCAAGCATGTGACTTGGTCACAAGGGATCACATATCACGGGAACGAGAAAAGAGTACTTATCAGTAACGAGGTTGAACTAGGTATGCAGAGATACCGACGATCATAACCTCGGATAAGTAACATATCGTGAGACAAAGGGAAATTGGTATCGTATGTAAGTGGTTCATTCGATCGCAAAGTAATCGTAGAAATATGTGGGAGCCATATGAATTTCCAGATTCCTCTATTGGTTATTGTTCGGAGAAGTGTCTCGATCATGTCCGCATAATTCACGAACTGTAGGGAGACACACTTAAGGATTCGACGTTGTTTGAGTAGTTATGGTATTATGAGAAAGAGACCGAATGTTGTTCGGAGTCTCGGATGGGATCCGGGATATCACGAGGTGATCCGGAATGGTCCGGAGAATAAGATTCATATAAGGAAAGTCCCGTTTCGGAGTTCGGGAATGATTCCGGTGTTTTCATCGGGAATGTTCTAGAAGGTTCCGGATTGTCCGGCACTCCGGGGGGGGGAGGGTACATGAGTGTGTCATTGAATGACTGCATCATGTACTAAGTGTTCTTGCTGTTCCAAAAACATGAAAGTCAAATTGCCAGTTTGAAAGTCAAACGGCTAAAACAGGAAACTGTGGGAAACAAGCAAGAGGAGTTGGAACCAACTTGGAGGAGGAGTCCCACTCCTCCAAGCCGGCGCCCAGCCCAAGGCCGACTTGGGGAGGGACTCCCCTCCCCTGTCCGCGCCTCCCCACCCATAAAAGGAGGGGCAGGGCTCCCCTCCTAGAACACACAAGTTCTTATCTTCTAGTTGGTTTAGAGCCGTTTTGGTTTAGAGCTTCTAATTGCTTTAGCCAGCGGTTTAGAGCCTTCTAGTTGGTTTAGAGCCTTCTAATTGGTGTGTCTAATTACTAGACCACTAATAGCCTCTCTCATAAGCTCCACCATACTCACACCGGCTTAAGGCGAAGCCCTGCGGGATTTCCCCTCTACTTCCGGTACCACGCCGTTGTGCTGCCGGAATCGCGAGGAGAGTGCTACAACCTCCGCTGCCTGCTGGAACAAGGGAGAGGAAGGTCTTCGTCGAGTACCGAACTCGTGACCGACTGCGGGAGCGCTACCGGAACGTGGCGCCGGAAGGATCGTCTACACGATCTTGAGATCGGAAAGAGTACGACTACATCACCCACGAGAATCCGCTCTCGTTAAACGCTTTGGAATCTTCGAGGGTAAGTTATACCATCGACTCGTTGCTACAATCTAGTAGATAGATCTTGGCTTGTTTGTTTGTATGCGATAGAAAATTTTTGTTTTCCATGCTACGAACCCCTACATTTATAATATTTCTATTTGTCATTTTTGATCATTTGCAAATGTTTGTTGACAAGATTTTATATGGATCAAATCCATAGGCTTGGAGATAACTTGGAAATGATTTTTATTCCATTAGGGATTTAGGGTTTGGATTTATTTTCCAAGTGTTTAAATTTCCAGATGCATTTTATGAGGAATGCATTTTCCTTGATTTGGATTTTGTTGAATTCAAACTTTAATTAAAGTTTGTTCAAGATGGGATTTTAAGTTTCCATTTAGAAACAAAAGTTTCCTTTCACCCTGATTTTCAACAATAATTTATTTTATTTTATTTATTTTCACATAACAAGATTTGGAAAATCTTGGGATGTGACAGTCGAGTTGTAACCTATAGTCTTGTCTTGGACCTGCTGTGTTTCTGGTGTACCACTCTGAGGGATATAATACTAGTGAACGGTGTTTCATTGGTGTTATGTCAACGACTATAGTGTACTACATCATGCGGTGGTATGCTGGGTCACCGCACGGTGGCAGCAAATTTTTGGGCATGTGCATTTTTGCAATATGAGGGTTTGCTAAACAGGTTGTCCCCCTTGCTCACTGATGGGCGACATGGTGAAGCCTTTGATTTTTCGATGATGCACGTAGGTGTGATGTTAGGGCACATGGCTAGGTTCATGGTCACCCATTCATCAATCTTGTAGGTGTAGTGAGATGTCACTAGGATGGTAGGTTTGAATTGATCTTTGTATTTTTATTGTACGGATTTGTTGAACAATCTAATAAAAGGTTGTGTGCACATTTTTTATGCAGAGGTCCGGGGTTTAAACCTCCATATCAGAAAAAATATCACCTTGTAGTTGATTCCTTGTTATGGAGGAAGAAATGGAGAGCCTCTACAATGGTGTGTTCAATGGTTATAGTGTATCTCAATGATGGTTGGGGATGCCCTTGTAGATGAAATCATATATAAAGTGAGACTATTCACCTTTCAATCAGCATCCAAACCTTTCTTAACTCTAATATTTTCTAATGAACCAAATAGAACCAAATTTTGAGGCTAAATGAGAGAGAATGATCCATTCATGAAACTGATCTGACATGATAACAACAGCCATTACAAGCCTGCATGATCATACTATTGTCCAACATCTATTATGTTTACTTTTTATCTTGGCGAGCTGCTTCGTGCGTGTTTGGTAGCCAACATGGATTTTGGGGGTCGCCGGGGCATGGCAATGGGGTGTAAGTCCCGGCAAAAACATCCTTTGGGCCATGTTTCGCACTTGTTTTGTTTACCTGCTCGGCCTTTTTTTGCTCAGGGGAGATATGCGTGGCTACTGTTTGGTTTCATGTTTTGCAGCCCTGGGAGCAAGCCAAAAACAATTTTTTTTGGTTGTCTTCAAAACAACGACTACAGTAGCCTATTCTCATGAGTGCTGATGTTATCATGCACTCAGCGGTTCATAATCAATTCAAAAAAAGAGAATGACACTAGCTAATCACATCAATAATAGTTACCCAAATAGATGATGCACCACGAGCTGAAGACAATAAATAACAACTTGTGATGCATCACAAGTTTGTCATTGGAGGGGTTAATATATACAACCTAACACAGTATTACATGCTAGGGATCAGTTTTCATTAAGTCCTAACTAATGGAGAGATATCAGACCACCTACAAAAATATACATGATTGCATCAATATATCATGCCCACCATCGATAGCAGCAAAGTTGTAGCCTTGATCGAAGTGGGTGCGTAGACAGGTCCTAAGCAATGCCTTCCTCTCACATGGATCCATGTTAGCATAGAATATACCTTCTTAGTTATTGTGTACAAGGAAGTTAATGGCTTTTAGCATCAATTTTAGATCCTAGAGTTGTCTACAATCAACATACTTGGGCATGAAGATCGTCTTCATTTGAGCATAGTATGCTATGGGAGTATGCACCAACTCATGGAGCTTTAGGAAGGCCTATGATTGAGAAGAGAGTGTGTTAGTGCACATCAACTTGTGTGTTACGAACAAATGAAACATAAGGTAGTGTGATGACATCTTACCACGAGGAGCTACTTTAGCATGTCACCATCATCAATCATAAAAGTCATGCTCTCCGCACATCATATGACACCCTCTTTCCCTCTAAGCTTTCTTATTAGTAGGTTACATTTCATTGTACGATTACACATATGGTTGTACAACTAAAGAGTGGTCAGTACGATCCAATTGAAGTCAAGAACATAATTGGAAATCTTTTGCATGTGCCTCTCTTTGAACCCGTTGGCACAATTTACCCGTTGTTCACGATCTCAACCATCCTCTTTAGGATGAACTTTGATAAAGTAGGTTTCGAAACATTAAAGGTGCGACACACTTCAATGGCATTTTGGTAGGCCCCATCTAGCTCATGTCAAAGTTTCTCATGGAAGGAGCAGACAAGTCGAGTTAGCTAGTACCTCTGATGTTCTACACTTGGGTAAACATGGTACAAACGAGACCAAAGGTAAGAACCTTTGTAAAATCCTAACTGGCTAGCAAGAATAATGCTAATCATTATACAATGGGAAGCATGAAAACCATGATACAATTTCTATCGGTTGCATAGGACCTACGAACACATAGTACAACTACAACATCAAGGGTTAACGGTTTTTCTTACATCTAGAGGAGTAGGCTTCATCGCAGAGGTTGGGGAAGTGGAGGAAGCCGGTAGAACCACTATCATCATGTTCGAGGGGGGAAACATGCAGGATCACCATTGTGTGCTTGAGGAAGATGGCGGAATGACCTATAATCGAGCATGACTAAATATGAACCATGGTTGCAGTTGCATACATCTTCCCACATATAGCAGATTCTTACAAATCTAAGCTATATCGAGGGTTTGAGATTCTTCCAGTGAAACATCATCTAGCACATACGTCGGGGAGGAGGGGGAAGCCAACAGGCCATCTACGGCCTCTATCGCCGAGCTCGAGGTCTAAGCTCCCGCCATATCTACGGAAATCAGAGGATGGAGGAGCTCGAAATGGGGGAATGGTGGACTTAACTTCGGCGGTGGCACACTACACCTAAGTAGGGGTGATTTTGGTTGGGCATTGAGCGAAATTGCAGTGAGACAAATTCGATGACTGCCCCTGGCAAATTTTCTATAGTACTTGAGTTCTCTCCTTCTCCCTCCGTCTATGATGGTCTAGCATGTTGGAAGGTGGCATCCCTCTTTTTGGCCGCTGCGCGGGTGGCTCACGAAAACGGTCGATTCGACAGTTTTAGCGGGCCTAAACTGAGATACTTTAATCATCGTGCATGCCACAACGCGTATTGTGGAAAGGCATCTGATCGGCCCATCTTCGTCATCTTGGGGACTGATTAGACCTCGTGCAACCTACCAGACATGCCCTTCGGTGATCTGACTTCACATGTTACTTATGATCTTGGATTGAGATGGACCAAACAAGTGAAGTTGATTGTATCAACAAGAGGCACAAATTTCATGTCAGTGATTTATTCATATGAGATCATCTCGAGGATGTTCTCGCTGTTGGAGATATGCCCTAGAGGAAATAATAAAAGGGGTTATTATTATATCTTTGTGTTTATGATAAATGTTTACATTCATGCTATAATAGTATTAACCGGAAACAATAATACTTGTGTGATTTATAAACTAAATTAGAGTCCCTAGTAAAG
The DNA here is from genome assembly GCA_916181665.1 of Avena sativa. NCBI lineage: Eukaryota > Viridiplantae > Streptophyta > Magnoliopsida > Poales > Poaceae > Avena > Avena sativa. Next base: position 257,727,027 of record OV702284.1, on the reverse strand, counting down.
CCTCTTTGTAATACTAGCTTGTTGGTTGATAGATGATCGTGGTTTCCCGATCGTGAACATTGAGATGTTATTAACAACAAGATCATGTCATTAGGAGAATGGTGTGATGGACATACTCCTATAGATAAGCGTAGCATAAAGATCAAGTCATTTCAATAGTTCATTTTCTATAAGCTTTCTAATACATAGTAACCTAAGATGCCCTCCCTCTCATAAATAGAGGGGAGGGGCTGACCCAAAGCACCACAACCATCCTTCCCCACCTTGCGTCGCCTCCGCCGCCCAAGCCACCACTACCATCGTCAGCCATCGTCGCCGCGCCGCCGCACAACGCCACCGCCGCCTCGTGCCACCGTCGGCCTGTCGCCGTCACCCTAGCCGCTGCCGACACCTCCTCCTCCTCTCCGGACCTCTAAACCTAGATCGCTGGAAACCCTAGCTCCACCATAACCTGCTCCGTCTTAGGCGAAGCCCTGCAGGATCTTCCCTCTACTTCCGACACCATGCTGTCGTGCTGCCGGAATCGTGAGGGGAGAAATACAACCTCCGCTGCCTGCTGGAACAAGGGAGAGGAAGGTCTTCATCGAGTACTGAACATGTGACCGACTGCCGAAGCGCTGCCGGAACGCGGTGCCGGAAGGATCATCTACGCGATCTTGAGATCGGCAAGTGTACGACTACATCATCCACGAGAATCTGCTCTCGTTAACCGCTTTGGAATCTTCGAGGGTGAGTACTCTAATCGACTCGTTGCTACAATCTAGTAGATAGATCTTGGCTTGTTTGTTTGCATGCGGTAGAATTTTTTTGTTTTCCATGCTACGAACCCCTACAGTGTTATCAGAGCCGTGTCTATATGTAGACATGTTGCACGAGTAGAACATAATGGTCATTGTGGGCGGTGGTGATTTTATTATCAATTTCTTTTTGTGTACTTTGCATCTTGCGGTATGATGGGATGAAGCGGTCCGAGCTAACCTTACATGACATCGTTCATGAGACTTGCTCCACGCTTGACATGCAACTTGTATTGCATAAGTGGATTTGCGGGTGCCTGTCTCTCCCATCATAGTATATATTCAATTTACAACGGGCACTTGATAGTTCAAGCATCAACATTGTGTTTCTTGTTCGTAAGTTAGAACGACACTTATTGAAAGCCCCAAACCACGTAAAATATGCAAAGAAAATTAGAGGCGCCTAACTTTGTTTTGCAGGGGTGTGTTGTGATGTGATATGGCCATGATTCTGATTATAGATGATGTATGCAATGTTCCTTATTGTAAGTTGGCAACCGATAGGAGCCATATGGTTGTCTTTTAATTCCGTTAAGACCTGCGTGTCTATTATTCAAAGTAGTTGTAATAGTTGATGCTGGTGGACGACAACCATGGAGCGGCTCCATTGACCTTAACGCAATGCCGGTGATGATGGAGATCATGTCCGTGCTTGAAGATGGAGATCGGAAGCACAAGAAGAAAGGCCACATCATATCACATACTATGAATTGCATGTGATGTTAATACTTTTATGCATCTTGTATTGCTTAGTTCGTGACGGTAGCATTATAAGATGATCCTTCTCACAAAATTTCAAGTTATAAAGTGTCCATCCTTAGTAAGCACCGTTGCTAAAGCTCGTTGCTTCGAAGCACCACGTGATGATAGGGTGTGTTAGATTCTGTGAGTGTATACAACGAAAACAAGCCAGATTTGCTCATGCGGAAGCTAAGGTTTGATCTTGACGAGGCTAGCATGTACATACATGGTCTCGGAACACGGATCACCGAAAGTTAAAGCATGAGTCATATAGTAGATATGATGAACATGTTGATTGTTCGCCATTGAAGCTACATCAACTCTCGTGATGATCGGTTTTGATGTGGTGGATTTGGTTTGTGTGATCACTAAAACAATGTGAGGGATATTGTTTTGAGTGGGAGTTCACCTAGATTAATTTAACTATTAATTAGAACTCAATTTTTCATAAACTTAGTCTAAACTATTGCAAATATGTTGTCGATCAATGGCGTCCCCTACCATCAATTTTAATGCGTTCCTAGAGAAAGAAAAGTTGAAAAACAATGGAAGCAACTTCGCGGATTGTCTTCGCAATTTGAGGATTGTCCTCAATGCTGCTAATTTGACCTATGTGTTGGATGCACCGCTGGGTGACCCACCTGCAGCTGATGCTACCGATGAGGTGAAGAATGTTTTCCTCACTCGGAAGAATCAGTACTCCACAGTTCAGTGTGATATCTTGTATGGTTTGGAATCACAGCTTTAGAAAAGGTTTGAGAACCCTAACCCACATGATATTGTCCGTGAACTCAAAATGATATTTGAGGCTCACACGGCAGTTGAGAGTTATGAGGCTTCTGAAAAGTTTTTTAACTACAAGATGGAAGAGGGCAGCTCCATTAGTGAGCACATGCTTAAGATGTCTAGGCACGCAAGCAAGCTTCAAAGCTTGGGTATAGTGATTCCTAATGCTTTGGGGATTCACCGTGTCCTCCAATCACTACCACCAAGTTACAAGAACTTTGTGATGAACTACAATATGCAAAACATGGACAAATCGTTGCCCGAACTCTTCTCCATGTTGAAATCTGCAGAAGTGGAGATCAATAAAGAGCACCAAGTGTTGATGGTCAATAAGACCACCAAATTCAAGAAGCAAGGCAAGTCTAAGAAAAAGGGAAACTTCAAGAAGGGCGGTAAGAAAATTACCGCGCTGGCGAAGAAGACCAAGGCTGGGCCTAAGCCTGATACTTAGTGCTTTTACTGCAAGGGAGAAGGTCACTGGAAGCGGAATTTCCCTAAGTACTTGGCGGATTTGAAGAACGACAACATCAAGAAGAAAGGCATATCCGATATACATGTTATTGATGTGTATCTCACTAGTTGTCATAGTAGTGCCTGGGTATTTGATACTGGTTCGGTTGCTCATATTTGTAACTCGAAACAGGTGCTGCAGAATAGACGGAAACTAGCGAAGAACAAGGTGACGATGCGCGTTGGAAATGGATCAAAGGTTGATGTGATCACGGTCGGCACGCTACCTCTTTATCTACCATCGGGATTAGTTTTACACTTAAATAATTGTTATTTGGTGCCTGCGTTTAGCATGAACATTATATCAGGATCATGTTTATTGCAAGACGGTTACTTGTTTAAGTCCGAGAATAATGGTTGTTCGATTTATATGAGTAATATGTTTTATGCACATGCACCTTTGATATATGGTCTATTTTTGTTGAATCTCGATTGTAGTAATACACATATTAATAAAATTGAAGCTAAACGTTTGAAATTGAGCGATAACTCTACCTATATGTGGCACTGTCGTCTTGGTCATATTGGAGTGAAGCGTATGAAGAAACTCCATTCCAATGGACTTCTTGAATCACTTGATTCTGAATCACTTGAAAGATGCGAAGCATGTCTGATGGGTAAAATGACTAAGACTCCATTTTCTGGTATGATGGAGTGAGCTGCGAACTTATTGGAAATCATACATACCGATGTGTGTGGTCCAATGAGTGTAGCATCGCGTGGTGGTTATCGTTATGTTCTTACCTTCACGGATGACTTGGGTATATCTATTTCATGAAACATAAGTCCGAAACTTTTGAGAAGTTTAAGGAATTTCAAAGTGACGTAGAGAATCAACATAAAAAGAATATTAAATTTCTATGATCTGATCGTGGAGGTCAATATCTAAGTTAAAAGTTTGGCGAGCATTTGAAGAAATGCGGAATACTTTCACAATTGACACCGCCGGGAACACCACAACGTAATGGTGTGTCCGAACATCGTAATCGAACTCTCTTAGATATGGTTCGTTCTATGATGTCACTTAAAGATTTACCGCTATCGTTTTGGGGTTATGCATTAGAAACAGCCGCATTCACTTTAAATAGGGCACCATCTAAATCCGTTGAAATGACATTGTATGAATTATGGTTTGAGAAGAAACCTAAATTGTCGTTCTTTAAAGTCTGGGGTTGCGAAGCTTATGTAAAGAAGTTACAGCCCGACAAGCTTGAACCCAAAGCGGAAAAATGCGTATTCATAGGATACCCAAAGGAAACTATTGGGTATACCTTCTATCATAGATCCGAGGGCAAAATCTTTGTTGCCAAGAATGGATCCTTTCTAGAGAAGGAGTTTCTCTCGAAAGAAGTGACTAGAAGGAAAGTAGAACTCGACAAGGTTGTTGAACCTTCTCTCGAACTTGCGAGTAGCGCAGCACCGGAAGTAGTTCATGTGGCGCCTACACCAATAAGAGAGGAAGCTAATGATGTTGATCATGAAACTTCGGTTGAAGTCACTACGGAACCTCGCAGGTCAACGAGAACTCGTACCACTCCTGATTGGTATGATCCCATTATGAGTATCATGTTGGTGGACAACACTGATGACCATGCGACATATGAGGAAGCGATGATGATCCCAGATTCCAATAAATGGCAAGAAGCCATGAAATCCGAGATTGGATCCATGTACGAAAACCAAGTATGGACTTTGGTAGACTTACCAGATGGCCGGAAGGCTGTCGAGAACAAATGGATTTTCAAGAAGAAAACAGATGTTGATGGTAATATTACTATCTATAAAGCTTGACTTGTCGCAAAAGGGTTTTGACAAATTCAAGGAGTTAACTACGATGAGACTTTCTCACCGGTAGCGAAGCTAAAGTCTGTGGGGATTGTATTAGCAGTCGCTGCATATTATGATTATGAGATATGGTAGATGGATGTCAAAACGGCGTTCCTCAATGGAGACATTGATGAAGAGTTGTATATGGTACAACCCAAAGGTTTTGTTGATCCTAAAGATGCTAACAAGGTATGCAAACTTCAACGGTCCATTTATGGATTGAAGCAAGCATCCTGAAGTTGGAATCAACATTTTGATAAGGTAATCAAAAGTTTTGGTTTTATACAAACTTATGGAGAAGCTTGTATTTACAAGAAAGTGAGTGGGAGCTCTGTAGCATTCCTAATACTATATGTAGATGACATATTGTTGATTGGGAATGATGTAGACCTTCTTAATAGTGTCAACATTATTTGAATAATAGTTTTTCAATGAAAGATCTTGGCGAAGCAGCTTACATATTAGGCATAAAGATTTATAGAGATAGATCAATACGCCTAATATCATTGTCACAGAGTACATATTTGGACAAAGTTCTAAGTAGGTTTGGAATGGAAGATAGCAAGAAAGGGTTCTTGCCCATGTTGCCCAATACAACCTTGAGTAAAACTCAAAGTCCAGCTACGGTAGAAGATAGAGAAAGGATGAGTAAGACTCCCTATGCCTCAGCCATAGGATCTCTCATGTATGCCAAGCTATGTACTAGACCCGACATTGCATATGCTGTTAGTTTGACTAGCAATATCAAAGTGATCCAGGAGTGGATCATTGGACAGCGGTCAAAAACATCCTTAAGTACTTGAGAAGAACTAAGGATATGGTTCTTTCTTATGGAGGTGGTGAACAACTCGTTGTTAATGGTTACACCGATGCTAGTTGGAACACTGATCCGGATGATTCTAAATCTCAATCTGGATACGTATTTACTTTGAATGGTGCAGCAGTTAGCTGGAGGAGTGCAAAGCAAAGTGTTGTGGCAAGATCTTCAACTGAATCAGAATACATAGCTGTAGGGTTTCGTAGCATGGAAAACAAAAAAATTCTATCGCATACAAACAAACAAGCCAAGATCTATCTACTAGATTGTAGCAACGAGTTGATGGAATAACTCACCCTCGAAGATTCCAAAGTGTATAACGAGAGCGGATTCTCGTGGGTGATGTAGTCGTACTCTTCCCGATCTCAAGATCGCGTAGATGATCCTTCCGGCGCTGCGTTTCGGCAGCGCTCCCGCAATCGGTCACACGTTCGGTACTCGACGAAGACCTTCCTCTCCCTTGTTCCAGCAGGCAGCGGAGGTTGTAGCACTCTCCCCGCGATTCCGGCAGCACAACGGCGTGGTACCGGAAGTAGAGGGGAGATCTCGCAGGGCTTCGCCTTAAGCCGGAGCGAGTATGGTGGACTATGAGAGAGCCCTCGGTGTTCTAGGGTTTAGACACACCAAGGAGGGGTGCTAGGGCCGGCGGCTAGGGCTTGTAGGTGCCCAAGTCGGCGGCTAGGGGTGAAACCCTAGGCGGCGGCGGCTATGGTGGGCGGCGGCTAGGGTTAGGTTTTAGAGGGGGCAATCTTGTGTGCTAGGAGGGGATCCCTGCCCCTCCTCTTATAGGAGGGAGGCGCCGGCCAAGGGGAGGGGAATCCCTCCCCAACTCGGATCCCAAGTGGGCCGGCGGTGGAGGAGGGACTCCTCCCCAACTCGGTTTCCCACTTCCCCTCCACTTCCCAAAATAGCCGTTTGACTTTCAAATTGGCGTTTGAATTTTTCAAACTAGGATTTGATTAAACCCTTTATTTTGTTCAGCGATGACACCTAGTACATGATGTAATCATACCAACTTGATATAACACATTCATGTACCCTTCCCCTTCGGAGTGCCGGACATTCCGGAACCTTCTAGAACATTCTCGATGAAAACACCGGAACCATTCCCCAACTCCGAAATAGTACTTTCCTTATATGAATCTTATTCTCCGGACTATTCCGGATCTCCTCGTGATATCCCGGATCCCATCCGAGACTCCGAACAACATTCGGTCTCTTTCTCATTATTCCATAACTACTCAAACAACGTCGAATCCTTAAGTGTGTCTCCCTACGGTTCGTGAATTATGCGGACATGATCGAGACACTTCTCCGAACAATAACCAATAGAGGAATCTGGAAATTCATATGGCTCCCACATATTTCTACGATTACTTTGCGATCGAATGAACCACTTACATACGATACCAATTTCCCTTTGTCTCACGATAGTTTACTTATCCGAGGTTATGATCGTCGGTATCTCTGCATACCTAGTTCAACCTCGTTACCGATAAGTACACTTTTCTCGTTCCCGTGATATGTGATCCCTTGTGAGCCAGTCACATGCTTGCAAGCTAACTGGATGACATTTCACCGAGAGGGCCCAGAGTATATCTATCCGTCATATGGATGGACAAATCCCACTCTTGATCCATGTGTCTCAACCAATACTTTCCGAACACTCAATGCCACCTTTATAGCCACCCAGTTACGGTGTGGTGTTTGATGTCATCAAAGCATCCATCCGGTAAAGGTGATATGCATGATCTCATGGTCGAAGGAATTAGGTTACTATGTATCAGAAAGCATATAGCAATTGAACTATTAAAATGACTTGATCTTTATGCTACGCTTATCTATAGGAGTATGTCCACCATATCATTCTCCTAACGATATGATCTTGTTGTTAATAACATCTCTATGTTCATGATAGGGAAACCACAATCATTTATTAACCAACAAGCTAGTATTATAAATAGGCTTTACTAGGGACTCTATTTTAAGTTTACAAATCACACAAGTATTAATGTTTCCTTGTTAATACTATTATAGCATGAATGTAAACATTTATCATAAACACAAAGATATAATAACAACTACATTTATTATTGCCTCTAGGGCATATCTCCAACAGTCTCCCACTTGCACTAGAGTCATCTAATCTAGATTACATGGTAATATACCGAACACCCATGGCAGTTTGGTGCTGGTCATGTTTTGCCCTCGGGAGAGGTTTAGTCAACGGATCCGCCACATTCAGATCTGTGTGTACTTTGCAAATCTTTATGTCCCCATCATGGACATGTTCTCGAATAGCGTGAAAACGTAGCTTGATGTGCTTCAGCTTCTTGTGTGACCTTGGTTCTTGCGCATTGTCTATGGCGCCCATGTTATCATAGTAGATAGACATTGGGTCCAGCGCACTAGGAACCACACCCAGCTCTGTAATGAACTCTTTCATCCATATCGCTTCGTGTGAAGCCTCCGAAGCATCCATGTATTCCGATTCAGTTGAAGATCTCGCCACAACGCTTTGCTTTGCACTCCTCCAGCTAACTGCTGCACCATTCAAAGTAAATACGTATCCAGATTGTGATTTAGAATCATCCGGATTGGTGTTCCAACTAGCATCGGTGTAACCATTAACAACGAGCTGTTCATCACCTCCATTAGAAAGAACCATATCCTTAGTTCTTCTCAAGTACTTAAGGATGTTTTTGACCGCTGTCCAATGATCCACTCCTGGATCACTTTGATATCTGCTAGTTAAACTAACAACATATGCAATGTCGGGTCTAGTACATAGCATGGCATACATTAGAGATCCTATGGCTGAGGCATAGGGAGTCTTACTCATCCTTTCTCTATCTTCTGCCATTTGTCGGACTTTGAGTTTTACTCAAGGTCGTATTGGGCAACATGGGCAAGAACCCTTTCTTGGTATCTTCCATTCCAAACCTCTTTAGAACTTTGTCCAAATATGTACTTTGTGACAATGATATTAGGCGTCTCGATCTATCTCTATAAATCTTTATGCCTAATATGTAAGCTGCTTCGCCAAGATCCTTCATTGAAAAACTATTATTCAAATATTCCTTGACACTATTAAGAAGGTCTACATCATTCCCAATCAACAATATGTCATCTACATATAGTATTAAGAATGCTACAGAGCTCCCACTCACTTTCTTGTAAATACAATCTTCTCCATAAGTTTTTATAAAACCAAAACTTTTGATCACCTTATCAAAACGTTGATTCCAACTTCGGGATGCTTGCTTCAATCCATAGATGGACCGTTGAAGTTTGCATACCTTGTTAGCATCTTTAGGATCAACAAAACCTTTGGGTTGCATCATATACAACTCTTCATCAATGTCTCCATTGAGGAACGCTGTTTTGACATCCATCTGCCATATCTCATAATCATAATATGCAGCGATTGCTAACATAATCCTCACAGACTTTAGCTTCGCTACAGGTGAGAAAGTCTCATCGTAGTCATCTCCTTGAATTTGTCGAAACCCTTTTGCGACAAGTCGAGCTTTATAGACAGTAACATTACCATCAACATCTGTTTTCTTCTTGAAAATCCATTTTTCTCGACAGCCTTCTGGCCATCCGATAAGTCCACCAAAGTCCATACTTGGTTTTCGTACATGGATCCAATCTCGGATTTCATGGCTTCTTGCCATTTGTTGGAATCTGGGCTCATCATCGCTTCCTCATATGTCGCAGGTTCATCGGTGTTGTCCACCAACATGACATTCATAACGGGATCATACCAATCTGGAGTGGTACGAGTTCTCGTTGACCTGCGAGGCTCTGTAGCAACTACAACCGAAGTTTCGTGATCATCATCATTAGCTTGCTCTCTTATTGGTGCAGGCACCATAGGAACTTCTTCCGGTGCTTCGCTACTCGCAATTTCGAGAGAAGGTTCGACAACCTTGTCGAGTTCTACTTTCCTTCCAGTCACTTCTTTCGAGAGAAATTCCTTCTCTAGAAAGGATCCATTCTTTGCAACGAAGATTTTGCCCTCGGATCTATGATAGAAGGTATACCCAATAGTTTCCTTCGGATATCCTATGAATACGCATTTTTCCGCTTTGGGTTCAAGCTTGTCCGGCTGTAACTTCTTTACATAGGCTTCGCATCCCCAAACTTTAAGGAACGACAATTTAGGTTTCTTCCCAAACCATAATTCATACGGTGTCGTTTCAACGGATTTAGATGGTGCCCTATTTAAAGTGAATGCGGCTGTTTCTAATGCATAACCCCAAAATGATAGCGGTAAATCTGTAAGTGACATCATAGAACGAACCATATCTAAGAGAGTTCGATTACGACATTCGGACACACCATTACGTTGTGGTGTTCCCGGCGGTGTCAACTGTGAAAGTATTCCGCATTTCTTCAAATGCTCGCCAAACTCGTAACTTAGATATTCACCTCCACGATCAGAACGCGGAAATTTAATCTTCTTGTTACGTTGATTCTCTACCTCACTTTGAAATTCCTTAAACTTCTCGAAAGTTTCGGAATTATGTTTCATGAAATAGATATACCCATATCTACTCAAATCATCCGTGAAGGTAAGAACATAACGATAACCACCGCGCGATGCTACACTCATTGGACCACACACATCGGTATGTATGATTTCCAATAAGTCCGTAGCTCGCTCCATCATACCAGAAAATGGAGTCTTAGTCATTTTACCCATCAGACATGCTTCGCATCTATCAAGTGATTCGAGAAGTCCATCGGAATGGAGTTTCTTCATACGCTTCACTCCAATGTGACCAAGACGACAGTGCCACATATAGGTCGAGTTATCGCTCGATTTCAAACGTTTAGCCTCAATGTTATTAATATATGTATTTCCACTATCGAGATTCAATAAGAATAGACCATCTATCAAAGGTGCATGTGCATAAAACATATTACTCATATAAATCGAACAACCATTATTCTCGGACTTAAACAAGTAACCGTCTCGCAATAAACAAGATCCCGATATAATGTTCATGCTTAACGCAGGCACCAAATAACAATTATTTAAGTATAAAACTAATCCTGATGGTAGATGAAGGAGTAGCGTGCCGACCGCGATCACATCAACCTTTGATCCGTTTCCCACGCGCATCATCACCTTGTTCTTCGCTAGCTTCCGTTTATTCCGCGGAACCTGTTTCGAGTTACAAATATGAGCAACGGAACCAGTATCAAATACCCAGGCACTACTACGAGTACTAGTGAGATACACATCAATAACATGTATATCGGATATACCTTTCTTCTTGATGTTGCCGTTCTTCAAATCCGCCAAGTACTTTGGGCAATTCCGCTTCCAGTGACCTTCTCCCTTGCAGTAAAAGCACTCAGTATCATGCTTAGGTCCAGCCCTGGTCTTCTTCGTCGGCGCGGTAACTTTCTTACCACCCTTCTTGAAGTGTCCCTTTTGCTTAGACTTGCCTTTCTTGAATTTGGTGGTCTTATTGACCAACAACACTTGGTGCTCTTTCTTGATCTCCACTTCTGCAGATTTCAACATGGCAAAGAGTTCTGGCAACTGCTTGTTCATGTTTTGCATATTGTAGTTCATCACAAAGTTCTTGTAACTTGGTGGTAGTGATTGGAGGACACGGTAAATCCCCAAAGCATTAGGAATCACTATACCCAAGCTTTGAAGTTTGTTTGCGTACCCAGACATCTTAAGCACATGCTCACTGACAGAGGTGCCCTCTTCCATCTTGCAGTTAAAGAACTTTTCAGAAGCCTCATAGCTCTCAATTGTCGCGTGGGTCTCAAAGATCAATTTGAGATCACGGACAATATCATGTGGGTCTGAATTCTCAAACCTTTTCTGAAGCTCCGATTCTAAACCATACAAGATAGCACACTGAACTGTGGAGTATTGAGTCTTCCGAGCGAGGTAAACATTCTTTACTTCGTTGGCAGCATCAGCTGCAGGCGGGTCACCCAGCGGTGCATCCAGCACATAGGTCAAATTACCAGCTGTGAGGACAATCCTCAAATTGCGGAACCAATCCGCGAAGTTGCTTCCATTGTTTTTCAACTTTTCTTTCTCTAGGAACGCATTAAAATTGATGGTAGGGGCCGCCATTGATCTACAACATATTTGCAATAGTTTAGACTAAGTTTATGACAAATTGAGTTCTAATTAATAGTTAAATTAATCTAGGTGAACTCCCACTCAAAACAACATCCCTCACATTGTTTTAGTGATCACACGAACCAAATCCACCATATCAAAACCGATCATCACGAGAGTTGATATAGTTTCAATGGCGAACAATCGACATGTTCATCATATCTACTATATGATTCATGCTTTACCTTTCGGTGATCCGTGTTCCGAGACCATGTCTGTACATGCTAGGCTCGTCAAGATCAAACATTAGCTTCCGCATGAGCAAATCTGGCTTGCTCATGTTGTATACACTTGCGGAATCTAACACATCCGATCATCACGTGGTGCTTCGAAACAACAAGCTTTAGCAACGGTGCTAACTAAGGGTGAACACTTTATGACTTGAAATTCATGTGCATGCGGGATCATCTTATAATGCTACCGTCGTTAACTAAGCAATACAAGATGCATAAAGGATTAACATCACATGCAATTCATAATATGTGATATGATATGGCCTTTCTTCTTTGTGCTTCCGATCTCCATCTTCAAGCACGAACATGATCTCCATCATCACCGGCATTGAATCAAGGTCAATGACGCTTCTCCATGGTTGTCGTCCACCGGCTTCAACTATTACAACTACTTTGAATAGACACGCGGGTCTTAACATAAATTAAAGACAACCATATGGCTCCTGCCGGTTGCCAACTTACAATAAGGATCATTGCATACATCAAATATAATCACAATCATGGCCATATCACATCAGTGCACACCCCTGCAAAACAAAGTTAGACGCCTCTACTTTCTTTGCATGTTTTACGTGGTTTGGGGCTTTCAATAAGTGTCGTTCTAACTTACGAACAAGAACCACAACATTGATACTAGCATTGTTAATCACCCGTTGTAAATTGAATATTAACTATGCTGGGATAAACATGCACCCACAAAGCCACTTATGCAATACAAGTTGCATGTCAAGCGTGGATCAAGTCTCATGAACGATGTCATGTAAGGTTAGCCCGGGCCGCTTCATCCCCACATCCCGCAACATGCAAAGTACACAAGAAGCAATCGACAATAAAAGCATCAACGCCCACAATGACCATTGTGTTCTACTCGTGCAACAGATCTACATATAGACACGACTCTGATACCACTGTAGGGTTTCGTAGCATGGAAAACAAAAATTTTCTATCGCATACAAACAAACAAGCCAAGATCTATCTACTAGATTGTAGCAACGAGTTGATGGAATAACTCACCCTCAAAGATTCCAAAGTGTTTAACGAGAGCGGATTCTCGTGGGTGATGTAGTCGTACTCTTCCCGATCTCAAGATCGCGTAGACGATCCTTCCGGCGCTGCGTTCTGGCAGCGCTCCCACAGTCGGTCACACGTTCGGTACTCGACGAAGACCTTCCTCTCCCTTGTTCCAGCAGGTAGCGGAGGTTGTAGCACTCTCCTCGCGATTCCGGCAGCACAACGGCATGGTACCGGAAGTAGAGGGGAGATCTCGCAGGGCTTCGCCTTAAGCCGGAGCGAGTATGGTGGACTATGAGAGACCCTCGGTGTTCTAGGGTTTAGACACACCAAGGAGGGGTGCTAGGGCTGGCGGCTAGGGCTTGGAGGTGCCCAAGTCGGCGGCTAGGGGAGAAACCCTAGGCGGCGGCTATGGTGGGCGGCGGCGGCTAGGGTTAGGTTTTAGAGGGGGCAATCTTGTGTGCTAGGAGGGGAGCCCTGCCCCTCCTCTTATAGGAGGGAGGATCCGGCCAAGGGGAGGGGAATCCCTCCCCAACTCGGATCCCAAGTGGGCCGGCGGTGGAGGAGGGACTCCTCCCCAACTCGGTTTCCCACTTCCCCTCCACTTCCCAAAATAGCCGTTTGACTTTCAAATTGGCGTTTGACTTTTTCAAACTAGGATTTGATTAAACCCTTTATTTTGTTCAGCGATGACACCTAGTACATGATGCAATCATACCAACTTGATATAACACATTCATGTACCCTTCCCCTTCGGAGTGCCGGACATTCCGGAACCTTCTAGAACATTCTCGATGAAAACACCGGAACCATTCCCCAACTCCGAAATAGTACTTTCCTTATATGAATCTTATTCTCCGGACTATTCCGGATCTCCTCATGATATCCCGGATCCCATCCGAGACTCCGAACAACATTCGGTCTCTTTCTCATCATTCCATAAATACTCAAACAACGTCGAATCCTTAAGTGTGTCTCCCTCCGGTTCGTGAATTATGCGGACATGATCAAGACACTTCTCCGAACAATAACCAATAGAGGAATCTGGAAATTCATATGGCTCCCACATATTTCTACGATTACTTTGCGATCGAATGAACCACTTACATACGATACCAATTTCCCTTTGTCTCACGATAGTTTACTTATCCGAGGTTATGATCGTCGGTATCTCTGCATACCTAGTTCAACCTCGTTACCGATAAGTACTCTTTTCTCGTTCTCGTGATATGTGATCCCTTGTGAGCCAGTCACATGCTTGCAAGCTAACTGGATGACATTTCACCGAGAGGGCCCAGAGTATATCTATCCGTCATATGGATGGACAAATCCCACTCTTGATCCATGTGTCTCAACCAATACTTTCCGAACACTCAATGCCACCTTTATAGCCACCCAGTTACGGTGTGGTGTTTGATGTCATCAAAGCATCCATCCGGTAAAGGTGATATGCATGATCTCATGGTCGAAGGAATTAGGTTACTATGTATCAGAAAGCATATAGCAATTGAACTATTAAAATGACTTGATCTTTATGCTACGCTCATCTATAGGAGTATGTCCACCATATCATTCTCCTAACGATATGATCTTGTTGTTAATAACATCTCTATGTTCATGATAGGGAAACCACAATCATTTATTAACCAACAAGCTAGTATTATAAAGAGGCTTTACTAGGGACTCTATTTTAAGTTTACAAATTACACAAGTATTAATGTTTCCTTGTTAATACTATTATAGCATGAATGTAAACATTTATCATAAACAAAAAGATATAATAATAACTACATTTATTATTTCCTCTAGGGCATATCTCCAACAATAGCTTCTTCGGAGGCTTCACAAGAGGCGATATGGATGAAGGAGTTCATTACAGAGCTCGGTGTGGTTCCAAGTGTGCTGGACCCAATGTCTATGTCCCTAGTAAAGCCTCTGTGTAATACTAGCTTGTTGGTTGATAGATGATCGTGATTTCCCGATCATGAACATTGAGATGTTATTAACAACAATATCATGTCATTAGGAGAATGGTGTGATGGACATACTCTTATAGATAATCATAGCATAAAGATCAAGTCATTTCAACAGTTCATTTGCTATAAGCTTTCTGATACATAGTAACCTAATTTCTTCGACCATGAGATCATGCTAATCACCATCACTGGAAGGATGCTTTGATGACGTCAAACACCACACGATAACTGGGTGGCTATAAAGGTGACATTGAGTGTTCGGAAAGTATGTGTTGAGGCACATGGATCAAGAGTGGGATTTGTCCATCCATATGATGGATAGATATACTCTGGGCCCTCTCGGTGGAATGTCATCCAATTAGCTTGCAAGCATGTGACTGGCTCACAAGGGATCACATATCACGGGAACGAGAAAAGAGTACTTATCGGTAACGAGGTTGAACTAGGTATGCAGAGATACCGACGATCAAACCTCGGATAAGTAAACTATCGCGAGACAAAGGGAAATTGGTATCATATGTAAGTGGTTCATTCGATCACAAAGTAATCGTAGAAATATGTGGGAGACATATGAATTTCCATATTCCTCTATTGGTTATTGATCGAAGAAGTGTCTTGGTCATGTCCGCATAATTCACGAACCATAGGGAGACACACTTAAGGATTCAATGTTGTTTAGTAGATATGGAATATAAGTAGGGAGACCGAATGTTGTTCGGAGTCTCAGATGGGATCCGGGATATCACGAGGAGATCCGGAATGGTCCGGAGAAAAAGATTCATATAAGGAAAGTCCGATTCCGGAGTTCGAGAATGATTTTGATATTTTCATCGGAGAGGTTCTAGAAGGGTCTAGAAGGTTCACCGGACCGGAAGGGGAATGGTTCATGAATGTGTCATGGTTAAGTGGAATGATTGGATCATGTCCTTGGTCGCTTGGTTGGGAATTTGCGAGAGAGAAATAAAGCTCTAAATTGAAAGTCAAAAGAGAGGTTTGAAAAGTCAAACTGGAACAATAGTTTCCTAGTGGAAGAAGGAAAGAGTCCTTCTTTCTCTCCAACTTGGGTTTGGGGAAGGATTCAGACTCCCCTCACCCAAGCTGCCCTTCCTCTCATAAATAGAGGGGAGGGGCTGCCCCAAAGCACCACAACCAGCCCTCCCCACCTTGCACCGCCGCTGCCGTCCAAGACGCCGCTGCCGCCGGCCCGTCGCCATCGCCCTAGCCGCCGCCGACACCTCCTCCTCTCTGGCCCTCTAAACCTAGATCGTTGGAAACCCTAGATCCACCATAACCTGCTCCGGCTTAGGCGAAGCACTACATGATCTTCCCTCTACTTACGACACCACGCCGTCGTGCTGCCGGAATCACGAGGGGAGAACTACAACCTCCGCTGCCTGCTGGAACAAGGGAGAGGAAGGTCTTCAACAAGTACCGAACGTGTGACCGACTGCCTAAGAGCTGCCAGAATACAGCGCCGGAAGGATCATCTACGCGATCTTGAGATCGGCAAGTGTACGACTATATCATCCACGAGAATCTGCTCTCGTTAACCGTTTTGGAATCTTCGAGGGTAAGTACTCTAATCGACTCGTTGCTACAATCTAGTAGATATATCTTGGCTTGTTTGTGTGCATGCGGTAGAATTTTTTTGTTTTCCATGCTATGAACCCCTGCACTCGTATCTTACTACCATAGCCTTTTGTTATCCTTCATTTTAGCACTAAAATTAGTGGTGATGCTTGCACGAGGGAGATAAGGTACAACTAAACACTACTAGGAAAACACTTATAGCAGTCATTTTACCAGTGGCGTGCAAAAAAAATACACGCCACCACTAGGAGGCAAAATAGTAGTGGCGTTCAGAAATTACTGAATGCCACCAGTACATGCTATTAGTGGCATCTTATTATACTAAGACGCCATCAATGACGGGTCCTACGGATGAAGTTGTGACAAACCTATTAGTGGCATTGAGAACAAGAGAACGCCAAGGCTATGCTCCATATTGGTGGCATTTAACATGAATTGAAATCCAGGAATAAATAGCACTGCGTGGCCTTTCATAACGCCTCGCCCTTTCGATCGGATCGATCCCTACCTCACTCTATCCCGCTGTCTCCCTCAACCTCGTCGCCGCGCGCATCGAACTCCCCCGCACCTCCTCCTCTCCGAGCCACCGTTCGCCGCCACCGCCCTGTCCATTCCCTGGTCGCCGGACCTCTCTCCTCCTCTCCGAGCCGCTGGCCGCCACAACCACCGCGGCCATTCCCGACGGTCTCCGCAACTTCCCTGGTCCTGGGGACACCAAAGGTCGCCGCACCTCTCTTCTCCTCTCCGAGCTGCTGGCCGCCGCAACCACCGCCGCCATCCTCGGCGGTCGCTACAACTTCCCTTCCCCATCCCCGAGCCGCTCGCTGCAGCTTCCTCGTCCACGACCTCGGTGAGCCACCCGCCACGCCTTCGATCCTCGTTTTTAATGTGTTTTAGACATTGTAGATGCATATGTGTGATAGATATTAGAAATTATAGAGATAACATGTTAGTTAGTGTTTTAGATATTAAGTTTTGGCTCAAATTGTAGATACAGAGATATGGGTTTGTTAATTAGATACTGATAGTTTAGGCCGAGAAAACTTTATATGCAAATATCTTATCTCGTTACCTAGGGAGAAAATTAAGTAGGGGTACAAAACCTAGATAGATGATTATAGATTATTTAGTGTAGATGATTGTAGATCATTTAGTGATTTTAGGGGTATAAAATCTAGATAACTTTAGGGATAGATGTAGAAAATGTACATATATATTCATTTATTATATGTTGAATAATAGTTGTATGAAATGTTGTGGTTTAACTACTTAATTAGTATTATGTCAGATTCGGAGCCACAGCCAAAGTTCCGTGGTGTTCATCGGAAAACCACGAGGACCCCAACTTGGGCAGCTCAGATTATAGTGGATAACAGGAAGATCCAGTTAGGTACCTTCAGGTGCCCATGGCAGGTGGCCCACGCCTATGGCTGCGCAATGGTCCAACACTTGGGGGAGAGTGAGGTCCTCAACTTCGAGGATGAGCATCGCGTGGCGCATCTATTAGCGTGAGATGGCATGAGGATCTCCACGAGGGCCGAGGAGAGGAAGCACTGGCAGGCAGAGAGGCAGCTCACGCGCCACCATCGCGAGGAGGATGACCCCTTGGTCAGGGATCTCCTACTTTATCCCCGGGTGATGGCAGTCCAGTACGAGGTCCTTAGCGAGAGCCAGCAGTGGCAGCAGTGCGGGCAGGGCGAGGTTGGCCCATCCGGCACGCAGTAGTAGTGTCAGCCTGGCCCCTCCGGCACGTAGCAGGACGACTCTAGCAACATGTCGTCCTCTTTCTGGGACCGCTTGGGTGACGGCGACGTCCCTGGCACTGGGTCTACTCAAGTTCAGGATGTTGTTATGTGACTGTTATACTACCTATCGTACTACTTATATAGACTTATCATGCTATGATTGTACTACTTATATATGATGCTAGCTAATCTTACTTATATGTTATGTTGATATGTTGTGCTACTTATGATGCTAAAATGGTCTATATAACTAAGTTTGCATGATCATATATAGGTATAATGAATGATGATGGGTGTGAGCATTGTGGTTACCAAGGATGCAAGAATAAGAAGGTTGTCATAGTGCTCCCTTATGGCTGCGAAGTTAGTATGGTATGTATATTCACAAGCAATTAAACTATATATACCCTGCAACTGAATTACATGCTAATTGTTGCTTTCTTATGATTCTATATGTAGAACATACCTTGTAAATTTGGAGTTGAGTTTCTGAACCATTTTGAATGGTCGTTGTTGCAGCAGGGCCAGCGAGCGCGAGCTTTGGCTGAATCGTGTGCGTACATCAGCCATGAGAACTGCGGCACCATCTGCCCAGCTAGTTTTGGTCGTGGCCCTTGTTGCGTACATCAGCTCCTTTTGGTCGTGGTGGCCCTTATTCGGCCCGTGCAGCTGTCACACTACCTCTTATTTTCCACGCGTTGGCCAGGCCAAGTAGAGCAGTAGTAGTATACACCACACATACTTGGCCCCCCTGTTTTCTCGGGCCAGGGCGACCGCCTCGCCAGCCCTGTTCTAGGGCCGGGCCTAGATAACCCATCCGTTCTCAGAAGACTTTGGTTTCTCACAATAGACAAACCATTGCTTTCAAATACCTGCAATCCGAAGTTCAAAACTTTAAATACTAGTACCTTTGTTCTATAATGTAAGTCTTTTTAAAAGCTTACATTTTGAAACAGAGGTAGTACCTTTTGTGCAAAGAACTGTATTTATATTTTTCACATGAAATAGGACATGATATTAGAAGGCAGTCATATTTTATCAAATTTAACAGCGTATGGTAGGAACATAAGTGACGGAATATAAACCGTGCATTCCCAAATAACAAAAGCCGGAGGAAGTACATGGCCAGCTAATTTTATAAAACCAATCACTTCAATCAGGGCTTCATCCCAGGAAACCAACAAAGTCTAACGGCAGGTGTATGCAACATGGGAAACGGCGATCCTGGAAAAAAATAGTATAATGACAAGAGGTGCCACGTAGATTAACTATTTGTGGCGTGTATATAAATAGTTAAGTCAGATAACGTGTCATTGGTAGCAGAAACTTCTTTATGTTCTCTGTTAACGATTGCTCCAAAAAGAGTCTCTCATATAAACATTTATTATTTCAAGAAAAACCATATACTACACATTTGTGTCAGTTGTAAACTCCATTGAGTACTATAGTTTATGATCGGAGGTTGGTTAATAAATCTATACATTGACCAAACGTGGTCACACAACCATTGAAATCAGTATCGTATGGACAAATAATACATGCAATATTGATATAAATAATTGTATTGTCTGCTAACTGTATTACCTTCTTGAGGCGTAGAGAAACTCATTGACAGGCTTGCGGAATAATAAGAAATAATGCAATCAAGTCAACAGAGGTTAACAGCTGAACATGCAACCAGCCAAGCAGCGCAACTGTGCGAGCCCGTCACACTGAATCTGGTCTAATCAGAGATAACATATCAGTTATCAGAGAATACAGAAAAGAGAATACAGAAAAGAAAATAACTGAACAGCTATAGGGGAATATGCACACATTATCTTTTGGACATATAAGATAAACATTTCTTGGAGCCTCACCACGCAACACATCCCTGAGTTTGTAGAGCTATGGGCAACGATAAGTGAGGTTCAGCTTGTTGATGGTACGGCGGACAACATCACATAAAAATTCACTAAATCCGGTAATTATTCAGCAAGCTCGGCATATAGGGCTCAAGTTGAAGGCTTGACTTGTTCCTTGATGCCCGAGTTAGTATGAAAAAATTAGGCACCTTGCAAGCTCTTTTGCATGGCTTATTCTCCAAGACCGGGTGTGGTTGGCCGACCGTCTTCAAAGACGTGGGTGACCAAATTATGGGCTTTGTCAACTATGTAAAAGAGAAGATGAATCCGTAGAGCACTTCTTATTCAAATGTCGCTACACCATCCATATTTGGAACATGATTGTTGATTGGGTCTTCTCTCCATTGACACATCGAGTTGGGTCTCATGCAACACAGTCGAGGAACGGTGCAAATCGGTTATCTACACAAATGGCAATCAGAGGAAATCTTTGGAGTCGCTTATTATGTTGTCTTTTGGGGGATTTAGAACGAGACGTAATGCATGTTTTTTTCTCAAAGTCTACCTTGCTGTCCTTCGTTGTTCAAAAAATCAAATTTGAGGTGACTTTGTGGAGTGTGGCGGGTGCAAAACAATTATGCCGGAAGAGTAGGCGTATTTCAAGCATTTTTTGCACTTGTGTTATTACTTTGTAAAACTTCTTAATTAATAAGACGATGCAAAGCTGTTGCCTCTTTTTTTTTAATTAACATGGACGTGTCGTAGAAGTCCTGGTTTGGTCAATGCAACGAACTAATAGCTTCAGCCTTCAGTCATGACGGAACATTTTTTTCATTCTAACGAAAAGGCATTCTAACAGAACATGTAATGCATGAGCGAGAGTATCCCATTTAGACATAAATACGCAGGCCTTAATTTAAAAAAGAAAACAGAAAAGGAGCAAGTACTTGAGTGCGGAATACTTTTTTTTAAAGGGGAATGAAACCCGGCCTATGCATCGGTTAATGCACACAGACTTTTTTAAAAAGGGGAGTGCAGAATACATAGTTCAGCATGAGGAAACTCCGAAAAATAGCTTTAGAGGACGGGCCATCTGGAGCCTTTTTGAATTTTTCTCAAAAAGCATTAAATATTTTCAAAAAAAAACTTACGTGTAACCACTAAAACGAAATACATGTATGTAAATTTTCAACGAAAAATACATTGTATTTCGGGTGCAGCAAAATAGACAAATATAACAAAATTTGCAAAAAACGGAGGTCCATTAAAAATTACACTGTTTATGTTTAGATCTGGAATTTTCTTTTTTTACCAAGGACAAAATACAAAATATTTTTATACGATTCTTCGTATTTGTGTATTATAAATCATTATCTATGTCTCTATATTTTTTCGAAATTTTCTAAAACTTTAATTTTGAACTTTTTTAAAAAAAAGGGGGGCTCCAGGGAGCCCAGCGCCATATTGACGCTCTCGAGGAAACTCGGCCTATTGTCAAGAACCGAAAGAAAAACTTTAATGAAATAAAATCTTGGATAAAAAGAGGCCCAAACGAAAAATGAGGTAGAGTGAAGTTCCGCCTGCATAAAGCGAGGCAAAGGCAAGTCGCAGTACTATGTGATAACAGAGAACTATAATAATTTGGTTACTTCATTTGCTTGCATTCTCTGGAAGCTTAATTATAACATAAAATTACCTGGAATTATGTAAAGACTGAGCTTATAATTGATCTGGAGAACTAATTTGTAAAGTCAACTTTTAGATAATAATAACAAGCTGTCGAGCTGCAGCAAGCGAATCCCAGATCTGACAGCTACAGTCAGCGGCATATAAATAGCAAAAGTGCTAAACTGGAATTACAAGCTCCGAAATGATAATATAGTAAATACAATGCATGATCACTTATCATGAGATCTGAGCTGGAAAACCATGCATAGAGCATCTCCATCTGCGTCCTTCAAAGTGTGTCCGGTAACTCCGCAGAAGATGCTTTGGAAAAGTCTAAGATGTCTTTCCACAGCAGCGTCCCCAACAATTAACTTTCCAAAAATTCTTGGCCAAATCCAAAGCCTCCTAAATAGTTCAAAGTCACATAGAACACGCAAATAACTTCAGTTTAATGGCCACGGTGGCCCAAAAGACATATAAATGTAGCAATCTCATACTACAAACTGAGAGCTCAAATGGACGTGTTGTTATAGCCGGGGTTGGCTCCGCCAATGTCGATGCAGGCTCCTCTGTCGCTCATGCCGGTGCCCACGGCGGTCCAGTTGGCAGTGCTCATGCCAGTGCAGATGTCAGTGCCGCTAGTGATGTTGCCCTTGTCGCCCTCTTCTCGTCCAGGAAGGATGCGTGCGTGAGCATCCGAGTACCAAGCCTTCGTATCGTCATTCATATTGGAAGTATCGTCCGTCAAGATTCTCGACTAGTTGGCCATTTTGGCGACGGTGGCTTGCGATGCCACATTTATCGCAAGGATCATGCAGGTCTGGGCGGCGACCTTAGCGACTTCAACCTTTGCCTCCTCGAGTTTGGTCTTCACGTTCGACTTGGCCAATAGTTCCTTCCACCTTCCATCATTCTTGACATCGCGTCCTTGGTTGTTCAATGTCTGTTTGGCGAGGAGGCATCCATCGAGGTTGTCGACGCCGCGCCATTCCTCTCGGCCTTTGTCTTCTTATTGCCGATGCGGCGTTCGACTGAGAAAGTCGTCGGTGCGACCCAGAGTAGGCGTGATTGAGGTCAAGGTGGACACGACAGTCATTGGGGCTGTCGTCACTGTGGCCTTTTTGGGCTAGCACCTCCAAAACCTGTTGGGGCCGCGTTGGCCGGCCCTTGTGAAGATGCTCTTGTACCGGATTTGAGAGAAAGAAATAGAGAGCACCATCGTCTGATTTACAATGTAGACACGACTATGAAAACGAGATCTATTAAGGCCTGTTCGGTTTACCTTGAATTGTCCTGGTTTGACATGGATTGATGTGGTCTAAATCCTATCTAAGTCAAAATATCCTCTAATCCAATCCAATCCGGTCCAATCCAACCTAGAAGTGGATTAACCGAACATAGCCTTAAGGAGATGAGAACGAGAACAGGTAATCCATGACTGTCAAAACGTTCAACATATAGTAAATACGACTACTAATCGGTAATAACTGATGAAAGAGGACATAGATGGTGGTACTGTAGATGGTAGAGTGAAGTTTCGCCTGCATAAACCGATGCAGAGGCAAGTCGCAGTGCCACGTGATAACAGGGAATAATATAATAATTCGGTGACTTCATTTGCTTGCATTCTCTGGAAGCTTAATTATAAAATAAAAGTACTTCAATTATGTAATAACGACTGAGCTTATTATTGATGTCAGAGAAATAATTTGTAAAGTCAACTTTTGATAATAACAAGCTGTGGAGCTGCAGCAAGCGAATCCCAGATCACTTATCAAGAGATCTGAGCTACAGCTATAGTCAGCGGCATACAAATTGCAAAGTGCCAAACTGGCATTACAAGCTCCAAAATGATAATATAGTAAATAAAACGCATGATCACTTATGAAGAGATCTGAGCTGGAAAGCCATGCTTAGATCGGATTTGCGAGAAAGAAATAGATAGCACCATCGCCTGATTTACAATGCAAACACAACTATGGAAACGGGATCAATTGGGCCTTGGTTCTGCAGACCGGTTTTGACAAGGTTTCAAGTGTACGTGTGTAAGGCCTTGTTCGGTTGCATGTGAATCCATCGGATTTGACATGTATTGAAAGAGATTAAATTCCAAATAAATCAAAATCATTTCTAATACTCTCCAAACCACTTCAATCCACTTGGGAAGTGGATTGACCGAACAAAGTCATGGGAACACGACCCTGCCTATTTTGGTCGCTCTCGACGCGGCTCCCAAGAGGGCAGCCACCCAGCAGGGACGCCAACAAAGCGGACCCACAACAACGGCAACGAGGTGTTTATTCTGATTCTAGTCTGTTCTTATTTTAAAAGTGTTGCAGGGATAACGATTAAAATGGTTTTGAGGGGATTGGATGAGGGGAATGATTTCACCCAATTCATGTGGGGATTACCCCTTTGATCCCCTCACAACCACTAGTAAATCACTCCGTCCGCAAATAAGTGTACTTTTAGGTTTTGGCTAAGTTAAACTTTATTAAATTTGATCATCATTTTAGATAAATATATCAACATATATATTATATGAAATTGACATATTATTAAATTAAATTTGAAAATAAATCTAGTGATATCAATTTAGTGTCATAAATATTACTACATTTTCCTATGAAGTTAGTCAATGATTACTAAGTTTGACTTTGGACAAGACTAGAAGTACACTTATTTACGGATGTAGTGAGTACAAAACAAGGCCTAAAGGAGATGAGAGCAGGTAAACCATGACTGAGTCAAAACGTTCAACATACACTAGTAACTGTGATTACTAATTGGTAACTCGTGAATCAAGAGAGCATAAGTAATGGTAGATACCAACAAAGAAAATCAAGAAGAATAGGCATTTGTGTCGCTTGAGAGCGTTGATGAGTTTTACTCATCTCTATCAAACCAACCCATTCAACCATAGCATGTTCGAAAAGGGCAAAACAGACAGGCGGGTCGAGAAAATCGCCCCCAATGGGTCGACTCATTCGACCACACACGTCTGGGCCGACCCATTTCCAACCCAATTGTGGGATGCGCCTGGCCGGATGCGCCGTGTATGTGTGTGTGTGTGTTCACACGTCCTTCCTCGCTTGTCTAGCAGCGACCTGTCCTCCTGTCGTGGCCATCGACGATGCGCAGCATTCGTCTTGCCTTTGATGTGGTGCATACTGGTTGCCGGCTAGCACCAGCGGCTAGCACCGGCATGGCCTGGCCAGCACCAACAGCCCGCACAGGCGTGGTCTAGCCAGCATGCGTAGTGGTGGGGGCAGGAGGTGTGGCAATCTCCGCAGCAGCAGCACCAGTAGCACATGCCGGTGCATTGGCCTTCGGTGTCATGGGATATGCTGATATACATCGACCTATCCCGTGACAACGTGGGCGGGTAGACGACGGCACCTCCACAAGGCCTATCTAGGGTGTCTAGTTATTTTTATATGTAAGTTATGTTTGTTTCAAATGAAATATTATGAAAAAAAATAGGTCAAACCGCTGGGATGGCACTTGTCCAGGCTGGACAAGGAATCATCCTGTCTATGGGCTAACAAACGGAAGAAAATGGATTTATGTATCTGAAATAATCGGTCCGCTGGAGATGCTTTCGCAGAAAACATAAATGGCCACCTTTTGTTTCTCCTCGAGAAAGACGGCCCAACGATACAACAGAGAACTGGGTGAAGCAAGTAAAGATATCAAATCAGGCCTCGGATAGTGGTCACAGTAGCATTTCCACAAGCACCTGCAGCGTGTGGGCCATGATATACTACTTAACGCGAACAATCGTTCTTGGCAAAAAAAAAAAAAGGCTATAACAGATGCAGAACCTGACATCGCGATCTCGCAGTGGGCCAAAAGCAAATCGCCTCCCGAAGCAAGCAAAGCAACGAACGATGTCGGATCATCGGCTTAGGTTTAACGCGGTGTCGCCGCGTACTGAATTAGGCGGGAGGAAAGGGACTGCAGATCGCAAGCCATTCGTGACCATGAGTTTGAGAGAGAATTATAGGCCGTGGATTAATTAATCGTCTAGTTCTGAAATGGGCTTTATCCTTGTAAGTGTCTAGTATAATGGGCTAAAGTCCAGCAAGTCCACATGCCGAAGGGAAGCGGAGTCACCCCAAAATAAGCGGTCCTTCCTACCAGAAAAACCGTTCGCCCACGACTCCGTAGAAAAGGGATCGGGCGATCCCATCTGACCCCGACTACAACACCGCTGTTCCCTGCCTCCTCCATCCGCTGCTCTCGCGACGAGAGGGGGTAGGTACCCCGGGATCCGATCTGTAGTTAGTGTTGGTCTCGTTCTTTCTTGAGGTGCGGTTTTCATTGAGAAGACTGCATCGGATCGGAATAATTTGTCTCTGTTTTTTTTCATCTCGGCGTTGTTTTAATTGGTAGCGTTGGGGGACAAATGGTTCGGTCATCTTGCTGGTATATGAATTCGGTGAGATTTGTGTCTGGTAGTCGATGTTCGGCACTCTCATGCGTGGCGTCAATTGCTGCAGTTGTGTTTGGTGTTTTGCAGCTCTGTGCATGGAAGACGGCAGGCGGTGGCGTTTCTCTTCTTCGACTGTGTCGGATGAAGATGACGGTGTTGGGATCTGGTGACCATGAGAAAGTTCCCCGACCGACATGTCACAAAGTCTCGGACTCGTCGCTCGCGACGACTGGTTTATCGACTCAAAAAGCATCCTCGTATGCGATGGTGTTCTCCCAGATCTAGGTATGACAGTTATTCGCCTTTTTTTCTGGCGCTGCAGAGGGCAATGAACGGTGGTTCGATAAGACATAAGTTTTTCCAAGGATGAAATTATAATTTTACTTGCAGCATTATTTGTATAAAATTGTTTGAAAAACATATTTGTCTTATGTGTGAACCATATATGTAATCTCTGTAAACGGATTGTTTAAGAAATATACGATTACTAAAAAAAAAAAGGAAACGGAGTCCCTAACCGGGAGCTCCTATTCGCTGCTCGTTGCAGGCGCGAGCGGGAACACAAGCCGCTTCTTTATTGGCCACCACTAACGCGATCTAGTAACATGTACGGTCATTTATTTTTTATTTTCCTGTTTTTTCCGTTTGAGAAATAAAAAATGAGATTTTGAAAAAGTTTAAATTTTAAAAAATAACTTTGCAAAGTGTTCAAATTTTAAAAACGTTCAACTTAAAAGTGTTTGGATTTAAAAATTATATTTCCTCAGACCATATTAATAGTCTCAACTTTGTCCAGATATAAATACATTTAGTCTAAATATTTAACTAGATACATACGAATCTACATAAAGTTAAAGTCATTAATATGGATCAAAGTGTGTACAAATTTTAAAATTGTTTAGATTTAAAAATTATTTAGATTTCCAAAAAACTAGTTTTAAAAATATTTTAAATTTAAATTTTGTTCAGATCTAAAATGTTCAAATTTTAAATTGTTCTAATTTAAAAATATCAAATTCATAATTTTCACATTTCAAAAAAGAAATCAAAAGAGGAAATTAACAGAAATAGAAATTGTTCACAGTAAATGGGCCGGCTCAACACCCGCACCCGCGCAAAATTGCACCCGTATTGGGCGGCAATAGGATTCTCCTCCCTAACCCTCGCTCGTTCTTGGAGGGCATTGTGTCCCGTTCAAGAGAGGATGTGAACTTGCCACTGTGCGTTAGTGTCGACGTGGTTTCCTGACGTTTTCTGACCAGTTTTCTTTGGGTGGTTTTGCTGTGCTTTTATTCTTCTTTTGAGTGGCTTTTTCAGTTTTTTCGAATTACAACATTTTCTGAAATATGAACAATTTTTAAATTTAAACTTTTCAAAATTTAAACAAATATTAAATCTATATAAATTTCAAATCTGAATATTTTCAAAATCTAAACATTTACAAGGTCCATGTTTTAAATTTTAAAAAAATCAAATCTGAACTTTTTGAAATACATTTCAAAAAAATATATAAATTTTATACCTAAAACAAAAAACAACAACAAAAGTCAAAACCTATATCTATTTTTGGGCCAAGTTGGTGTGGAGCATTAAGAAGTGCGTCGCGCATTCCCCGCTCAATCCGGAAAAATCCTATTTTCTGCTCTAAGTGGGACATATTCCTACCCGCTCACGCGTAGAGCTATCTTAGCCACGGGTCGTTAATGTGGTAATAGCCGATTTTTCTTGGTTGTTCGCTGGTTATTTTGTTTCATTTTTTGCAGTTTCTTTTTTATTTTTTAAATTCAAATTATTTGAAATTCTACAATTTTTATAAACTATTTGATTTTGGAAAATGTTCATTTTCAAAATATGTTCATGCTATGAAGATGTTTAATTTAAAAATGTTTAGTTTAGAATAGAGTTAAATCCATGGCAGGTAACTGTATTTGCTTAGCTAAGTTAATACGGTCACTGTACAACGGTAATACGTATTTACGGTCACCGAACTTGCGTGAGCGCGTCACGCGTGGTCACTGAGCGATACGTAGCGAAGTATTGGGTGACGTGGAGGTGAGTGGGACCCGAATACAGTGTCACAACTGCATTGATGGTGTACCGAGGGAGCATTTATTTGCCAATAGCCCCCCTGGACAGACAGGTCAACTCAGGCAGGCCCTCCCACCAGTGACCATCCTCAACTTGCTCTCCCCCTTGCTCTACTCCGCGGAGCTGCCGAGGTGAAAGGGGATTTAGGGAGAGGAGGCGGGAACGGGAGCGCAACGCGGAGCGGCCGAGGTGGAGTGATCGAGGTTGGCTGTGGTGGAGCTTCGTCGGCGTCTTCACCGACGACGGCGGTGGAGGTGCTGAGACGGTGTCGCTCCGATGTCGCGGCTAGGAGCCGCGGCCGTGTTCCCAATCCGGCGGCAGGATGGCGCTCCTCCTCCCGTCTATGGTACGTGCTCAGGACCGCCATTGTTGAGGCAAAGAACATATTTGTTGGTAGATTTTTTGTTCTAGACTAGCCAATGTGATGTGCTCTGCATGTTTGAGAACTCTCTTTTGGAGTTCTGTTGATTTGTTTGGTTAGGGTTTTGGCCGTTGATTTTGGTGCGGTTAGGGCTCAGGGTTTTATCAAGATGCTTAGAAGAAAACCCTTTAATTTTAAGAAAATGTTCATGTTCTATAGGAAGATGCCAACATACCTTCATTTTGCTCTGTTTGATATTTTTTGCAAAAAAGGTTGTGTTTTTCATTGTTTTGGCCGTTGACCACTCGTTTATGGTAAATCACAGATAGGGGAAGTTCATGCTTTACATTGGAGATAAACCATGGTGGATATTTTCTGGGAACAGGCAACAATAGAAGCAGAGGACAAAGCAAAGAAAAAGCTGGAGCAAGACAAGTTGAAGGCTGAACTAGCAATAGCCAAAGCAAAAACAGCTGCAGAGAACAAGGAGAAGAAAAGGCAAGAAGTTGAACTGAAGAAGAAAGCTAGGCAGGAGACCAATAGAATCCTTGCAGAGGTTAGAAAAGAGGTAGCTGAGAAGAAAAGAAAAGAAGCTGCAGAAAAGAAGGCACTGAACAAGATATTAGCAGCTGAGCAGAAAAGAAAGGCAAAGAGAGATGCTCAAATTGCAGCACAAACTGCACAAAGGAAAACTGAGGAAGCTGAATTGCTTGTCAACAGAGCTGTGATGTCAGCTAATGCATCAGGTGCTGAAGTTGAGCACATAGATGACCATGTTCCTCTAGTTCCTCAGCTGTCAAGGACTGAAACCATACCCATGGCAGATGTTGTTACAGAGCAAGTGCCAGCATCTAGGAGGATGGAGTGGTACTTGGGTGTCAAAGTAGTACCAGCAGATAAATAGGTGTCAATGTAGTTTAAGATTGCATTTTGGTGTCACAGAACCTAGTGGTACTCTTGCATGAGTCCATTCTTTTGTAATCCTTCAAGCTTTGACTTGATAATTATGTCCTGTTTAGTCCCAACTTAGCTAAAGTTGAAACTGTTAGCTTTTGGGAATGTTTGTTCATGCAAATGCTGTTGAAATGGAAGATGATAATTTAGCATGAGTACTCATTTAGCATTTTAGCTCAAGTTTGATTCTACTGAAATGGAAATTTTTGTTCAATACCAATATTACAACTAAATTCAGGCCTTAAATTAGCATTTGATCTCACAAAAGACAATACATTTTGCTTCATTACTCATGATTCACATACATCAGGCAAAAAGGCATCAGTTACATGGTTCAGTGATTAAAAGATCAACAACAAAAGCATCACCACAACAGTACTACACCATCAACTTCTTCAGTTCCTCAGTTGTCAACTAACCAACACTACATCATCACCACATCAACACTACACCTACCATAGCACAGATCACACAACAACCTGAGGCATCACTTCTTTAGTACAAGAACAGCAACTATAGCACATAGCACACACATCAACCCCACAGCATTCTTCAGAACAACCTTCATTTGCTTGAGTTCCTCCAAAATCATGATCAATTGCTGCTCCTGTCCCTGCACACATGTCACTTTAGCCTCCTGCTTCCTCAACTCTAATTCTTCTCTTCTCTCTTCTGCCCACCCATAAGCTTCAATGCAGTCATCCCCTCGAATGTGATTGTTCTCGATCAGATAACTGACATAGTCTAGCTCCCAGTGCCAGAAGTTGCACCCTGACTGTAAAAAAACAAAAACCAAATCAAAAATTGGAAAAATCGAGCTCACTTGACAACTGAAACTTGAGAAAATCAAAACGCAATCAAAACTTGACAAAATCTAGATAAATCCTAAGAGCAGAAACTTACCCCATGGTTTCTACACTTGTAGTAGATCCATCCTGGGTGGTCCGACGTCCCCGAGCGGCCCTGCATCACCTTCCGGCCGCAATCGGGGCAACAGATGAGCGGCAACGGAGGGCCTGGGCGGCGGAGCGCACAACGGGTTGAGCTCATACTGGACATGACTAAGCAGCCCTAGGTCGGCGGCGGTCACTGCGGAGGCAACTCGCTTCCTGCGGCGGCGGCGCTCTCTACCTTGCGGTGGCACCTCCGATTTAGGGTAAGGAGGATTATAAGGGGACAACGGAGGGGAACGACTTGGTCGGTGCACGGGTGTTAGTACCAGGTAGAAGATTTTGCAATAAAATCCTCCCATAGTTATTTCTTCCATGACTTATCCACCTCGTCATCTGGCAGTGGGACCAAAATCATCCAATACTTCGCTACGTCTCGCTCAGTGACCACGCGTGACGCTCTCAAGCAAGTTCGGTGACCGTAAATACGTATTACCGTTGTACAGTGACCGTATTAACTTAGCTAAGCAAATACAGTTACCTACCATGGATTTAACTCTTTAGAATATGTTCATTTGCAAAAAAAATGTTCCAATAATGAAAATATTTATTTTGAAAAAATGCTTTAAAAAATGTTTAGGTTTTAAATTGTTCAAATTTAACAATCTTTTATTTTGAAACATAAATAATGTAGAAGTTAATCTAGGCCGTATTGGGAGCGGCCCACGAAGAATGTCTCCAAGCGGGCCAAAATTCGTTCTGCTTAGAGCGAAACTAAGGTTGCCCCAGGTCCGCTTCCAACCGCATATAAGGGCTCAAGAGAAGACCAACTAGTCTACTTGACGACCTACTTTCAATTATTAGGGCATCTCTAGCCGCACGACCAATTCTGGGCACCCAAACATTTTGTTTGGATTGAACCCGAGGCAAAAAATGGGTTATGGTCCGGTCGCACAGGCCGATGCACCCAACGGGACAACCCAAATAGTTTGCAATGACCAATTTGATCAGGGTTGATCAGTCATTTTGGAATGCATATTTCAACAATATATTACAATATAATGAGAGTAATAAATAAAATAAAAATAGTACATAAATATAAATAGTACACAATGATGAGTTTATTTGCATCATGTTTACATTATTATTATTGCATTGTAGTGGTTACGGCGTTCGCGCATACTTTTTATGTTTATTTTCACCAGGATCATATCAGATGATGGATTCGATGGAAACAATTTTTGGATCAGTTATATTTGAGTGAAAAGGAGCCAAAAACAACGTAAATTGCTTATTTAGGAAATATTAATAACACCAGAAGAAAATCCGAAACAATTGGAGGGTACTAAAGGGTTAACGACCAACTATACGACAGGAAGAAATATTCCGGCCATATAGTTACCGCCGTATACTTGGCGCCGACACCGCCTCCTCAAATAGTTTCACCCCGTGCAACTGGATCAGAGAGACGACTTACAGAACACCCAGAAATTGCCGAAACCTCACCTCCGGAAGGCATATAGAGGGGGAACTCATCCACCGGGGATCCATCTTCGCTCTGCTCAGATCCAGGAGGCTAAGACATCGATCTTCATAATCAACCGCTGCATCACCACCATCTCCATCCATCACATCTACATCTTGTCTAGATCTTGTTGTAATTTTCGTACTCGTTGTTGATTTATACAAGTACTATTCATCTATGATAGATTCCATTACTTTTGCCATGATATTGATTGCCTCCATGTCTGAGTAGATCATTAGTTCTTGGAGAGATGGAGAAACCCTAGCATGAGATTGAAATAAAATAAAGTTTATTATGATATTCATCGCTGTGACCATGTGTTATATTGTCTTCATCTTGATGTTGGGAGAAGCCGATCTCTCAATATTTTCCCCTTATAGGGACTTGATGGATGGAACTACTTGTTGGTAGACGGAGGTGTGTTAGCACTTACAGTGACTATAAAGCTGTTGACACTCCTCACGTATCAACTTGGTAATCGAGGAAACTCATGAAACACTATCCATGCCATGGGATACGTCCTGTGGGATTAAGTCCCTTAATAACACAGTAATTCAATTAATGTTGATTGCTGCCTGCTGTGGTTATAAAGGATGATGTGAGCGGTGATTGCTGCCTAATTGTCCAAATACGGAGTTCCTGCCACACATACATAGTTGAGAATGTTCATAATAATAATCTTTATATTAGCCTTTATAATGCTAGTGGTGTATCCTCCAATCCTTAAGAACGTTTTTCCCCACTAAAGTTTCCAATCTCTTTTACATACGCGATACTTACTTTCTGTATTCAATTTTGTTTACTTTACTCATTGTTCTCTTGTACCAAAAATCCAAAAACACATTTTTCACAATACTCGCATTTTATCTTGTTATTTAGAACTTTATTTAGCATTTCTATTTTTAGTATTTATTTCAAAAATTCTTAGACTTCAGACTCCTGTTCCATGTGGGATCGATATCTTTATTTCGAAAATAGCTACAAACGATCTGTGCACTTGCAGTCATCAAGCTATTTTCTAGCGCTGTTGCCGGGGAGCTAAGCGTTGTAGGTCTTTTACTTTTTACTTATTTACTTTAGTTTTGTTAAGTTTTGTTTTGAGTTACAGGTTCCCACCAACATGATAGAGTTTGAGCATATGACTAGTGCTAACTCACTCAGCCACTTTGGAAAACCCTATGATATTTATAAAAGAGACAACTCCAACGAGAAGACAAGGGGGTTTGAAATAAATCCTCTACTAGTTGGTATTCTACACAAGAAACAATTTACTGGAGATGAAAAATGTAACATCCCAAAAATATCAACCTTAGATCATCAAAACACTAATCATCAAGATAAGGGTTAACAAAAACTTTTCTAAATAAAATCATGAATGCATGCATATGTGTATGCATCGATTTTTAATTTCTTTAAAAACCACCTTGTTTGTGTGATCCATTGCTTGTAAAATGTTTCTTAGGTGAAAAGAACATCATCTAAAACATTTCCCACACTTTTCCTAAAGACAAGTAAATCAAAACACATATATTAAGTGAATGATCATTTTGACCAATTTAACTCCCATGCCTACTTTGGCTGTCTCAAACTTTCAAAACCTAACAGAAACTTTTCTGGATCTTTGCACCCCTTGAGTGTACTCATAACAAAGTATCAAGGCCCACTTTGTGATCATCCAGAAACTTTCAAATGCATAGTTTAAATGACAATTCAAAATTGAATCTTCTTCATATGGGAAGATCCCACTTTTTCAAAACCACTCAAACAAGCTTAACTTTCAAAACCCAAGCATCTGCAGACTCACCAGCACCAATCTAGCAAACCCACCAAAATTCATTTCAAAATTCAAAACTTGATTTCATGCGGCCATTTCATCAAATAGGTTGTAGACACAAATCAAACAAAACATCAAACACTATAGTGTGCAGTGATTCTTGCCTAACTTGTTCCCTAGTTAGCTCACACACAACCCAGTAGATCATCTAAAAAGATTAGCCCAACACTAGCACCCCTGTGAGCTTGCCATTGTCATTAATGGTGAACAGCCGAGCACCCCCATGTCACCCCATTGTGGACAGCAGGCTAGAGGAAGAACTAGCCGTGCCAACCTTGTCTGGGAGGCAGCCCACCGTCCACCGCCACTCACTGTCCCAGCCACGAGCGTTGCCAAGCCCTGGACCACGCGCACAAGCCGCGCCCAGACCATGCCGAGCGTGCGCCAGAGCGCCAACCTCGACCAGCATCCACAGACCGCGCGCCGCCCTCACCTCGCGCACACACGATCACCACCGACCCAGGAGACCGCCAGACATCCCCATTAGCAGCCCCGTGCCATACAGCCACCACCCGCCGTCGAAGACGCCGCCTCTGCCGCGCAGAGCAATGGCCGTTCCTGACCAAACCACACCGCCCCATGCCTCGCGACCATGTCGTTGAGCATCGCCAGGAGACACAGCACCGTCCCCTACCCTTTCCCATGCCATTAGCCGCCTGTAACGTCGCCCCCGACGAGCTCACCGTGCGCCCCGACGGTCCCCTCGCTCGACTATAAATAGAGGCCACCCCCGCATGATTTCTTCACACCATCTCACTCCCCTCTCCTCACTGACCGTGCCACACCATTCTCAGAGCAAGGCGAGCACCACCTCGCCGGAATTTCACTGGAGCCTGCCGCTGCCGGAGAAGAAGGGAGCCAGCGATTGGAGCCGCCCCAGGAGAAGCCACCGGTACCAGGGGGTTCGCCGTCGTTCGCCGACCCTCGCCCGTACCCCGGTGAGCCCCCAGCACCCCCCACTGGCCGTGCTAGGTTTTGTTCTCGCCGGAGCTGTCTCGCGTCGACGATGACCCTCAGCCGTTAGATTAGAACTAGATCGAACGATCCACGTTGCCCCATACCGCTTCGCCCAGACGCGTGTCACTGACGAGTGGGGACACCCACTTAAGCAGCCCGCGGGAGCCTTGTGCTTACCAGGCCGGCCCGTTAGAATTTCCCGCGCAGCCCAGCATTTCAAATTAAAACTTTTCTTTTTAAATTCAAACACACTTCAGCACCCAACTTCAAAAATCAACCCAGATCGAGTCAGTGCACCAAATTGGATGAAACCAATTTTGTTAGAAAGGTCTGTGTATGCTTAATCCAAGCCCGTTGGATTCAAGTCATTTGGATCTGTAGATCATCCATAGCAAAAATAACAAGGCAGAAGCTTTTCTGCATTCAAACATTTTTCAAATTTAAACCATAAAAGCTTTTGAGTTGATTCCAACTCTCAAAAATCACATTTAACCTAACCTTTCAGAATATATAAAAATATATTGGTTTACTTGCAGAAATAATGTTCAAGTAATAAAAGAATGCTTCATAAGCATTTCTAGCCACTTTAATTAATTAAAATAAAAGGGTAAAACCTTATTAAATTGTGACACCACTTTAAATCACATTCCCATGGACTACAATATGTGGTGATGACATGTGTCAACATGATCCCATATTTGGTTTGGAGAATATTAAATCTTAAGTAGTTTTTCAATGAGTAGAAATTACTTTTCTAAAAATAAATAAAAGATTTAAACCAAGCTTTAACCTTGTAATGTTAGAGATGATGCTAGATCATCTATAGGACCCTTGTGTGTGATGATTGCAAGTAGTTAAGTATTGTTTGGTGATTGTGTACCTCGTATTTATTCATAGACGCTAGTACCGACCAAGGATATGAGGAGGAAGGAGGATACTACGAAGAGGAAGCCGAGGAGAACTTCAACCACTGCTCTGCACAAGGCAAGCTGATACTATACCAATGCAAGCCAATACTTGCAAGCTATTAACTTAGCAAGCCTTACTAAACAAGTTGACCTATGCAAGCTTATATTGACACTGATGCAAGGTAACCCTTGCCAGATACCCTACTGATGCCACAAACCCATACTTGCAATCCTACCTACTTGTTAAAACAATCCTAGTTTTATGGCAAGCTTCTTACTTTATTTCTTTATCAAAGCTTACTTAGAGTCTACCTAAGAGTTTGGTAGATACCAGACAGTTGTGCTGAAGGTTGCATAAAGAGCATAAAAAATTGGCCTAAGCTAGAAACCTTGATATCAGCCTAAGATATAATGTTGGACTTAGTGAAACTCCACTAGTTACCACCCCTCATTAGTACCACCCTCACCTGTAGATGCTAGTGCTAAGCATAATACTTTATCAACTTTTAGATGGGAATACTTGGTGGAAAAATGGTTATGAAAACCTTGGAATGATGGATCATTCTATTGAAATGTTTTGGACATGTGTTTCCAAACACTTGATGATTTTGGTGATGAAAATGTTGAGGCATGAGCCTTAGCCCCTTTATAAAACTAATGGTTGTCTGGATGCGATACCATTCCAATTTTAGCGTACAACCACAATACCCGAATATTGGGTAGGGATTGACTGGAAACTTATATACCTTAGTATTAGTTCCCTCCCGGCCAAGGTCTGAGCTGAGGCTACCTTGTGAAGATTGTCCACCTGTGAAGTACCCAAGATGACAGTGGTCATGGTTGGGAGGCCAAACTCACATGAGAGGTGCTGATACTAGGGCGTGTAATCGAAAGGTTAGGATTGATTATCCGCATACTGAGTATGGTGAATTCAGGATTTGTTCCTGACGGATGTATCGAATATTGTGGTGAAAGTGTAAAATCTCTGCAGAGTGTCAAACTATTCGAATAGCCGCGTCCGCGGTTATGGACAGTTGGAGTGGCCATACTGTTCCCCCGTTAGACTTTTCAAAATGACTTGTGAAACGAATTTAGACTTTGACTTGACCACAACAGAGTTGTGACCCGAATTACAAGATCCCATTTAGGAGTTATAAAATTATGACCAGCTTTGGAACTTAGTAGAGATAAACCTGGCTTTTTGCAAAACAACCATAGAGCCTAGTGTTCTATTATCCAAAAAAAAACCTTACTTGTTAGTATTAGTTTGCGAGTACTTAAAGAGTACTCATGGCTTTGTCCCTGGCTATTCCCATGGCCAGACTATGAAGAGGAGTACCTGGAAGATGGACCCCAGGAAGGTTACGACAACTAGGATCATCTCCCATCGTCAGTATTGCCTGTGACCCCGAAGATGGAGCTTCGCCTACGCTACCGTTATTATTACGTATTCCGTTGCTTGATGTGTATTGAGAACTGGATCATGAGATCCCTATTCGTGTAAGAACTTATGTATCGTTTGTAAGGGATGAAGTACTATGGTATCCAATTCTGTTATGTCTCGCAAAAATGGTAATCCTGGGATTGCGATGTATGGCATAACTGGCATCTAGGATTGAAAAATCCGGGTGTTGACAAGTTGGTATCAGAGCCATTCTGACCATAGGAGACCCTAGTTAGATTGAACGTTGAACCAAAAACTTAGTTTCAAAACCAAAGAATAAAAATATTTACGAAAACTTATTCTCATTCTTACCCCTTTAATTCTTTAATAAAACTTCATGTTCCTCAAAAACTCTTGCAAAATAGATAAAATTTTGACACACTTGATCACTCTGCTAATCTACTCATCCTCTATTTTTATAGATGGACGTGAAGTACAACAAGTTTTAATAGTTGGGGAATGGAGGAGACCTTATCTTTGAGAGGGATCTGGATTAGCTTTCGGAACTTCTGGAGCGTCCACACCCCGAGTTCTTCGGAGCTCAGCTCAATGATCAAGGAGGAGAAGATCTGCAGTGGCTAATTGTTGCAAGTCTCCGAGGAAAGATTGAACCTCCCACTGCGGAGGGAATTCAGTTTACCTTGAGGGAAAACAACTGGCTCAATGGACTTGACAGAGCAATGCAGGAAGCTCTTTCCCGTCTGTGTGGGCAGAGCATCAATCAGATCAAGGGTACTCGCTTTGAGTTTTTCCCAAGGCGTGATGCGAATGGCCAACCACTGGAAGCCCCATACCACCCCGAGCTGAAGACTCAATTGGACCACCTTAGCTTCATGATGTATGATCGTCAGCAGGAGTTGGACAACTGCCGTGACTATTGCAACCACAAGTCTGCCATCATCAAGACGAAGGACCAGACCATCGCCATGCTAGCAAAGGATCGTAAGTCTCGCCGCCGTCAGCTCGACAAGAAGGAGCGCATTATTGCCCGTCTTCGCCACCGCATCTCATCTCTGTAAGAGACCATCCACGAGAGAGACATGCAGTTAGAGGAAAGGGAGAATGCAGGAGAGGATCTTCGTGGAGACCCTTACTCCTATCTCAGCGATGACGATGATTTTCTGGAGGATCAGGCCATGGACTTCTTCACCGATGAGGATGATTTCGCCTTCATCGATGATCCTGAAGATGATGAAGCCACAAACTCCGAGGAGTAGTAGCACTGAGCACTAGCGTAGTGAGTAGTAGTCAGTCCCACTATATCGTAGATTCCAGAATGGTTCTTAAAACCATCTGTTTTTCCTTGTTATGGTGTGTGTTGTACTGTGTGCTATGAATGAATGAAAAAGCAAGTTGCCAGAAAAACCTGAGTCAAACTCTAAAAAAAATTCAAAAACCCAAAACCTTAGCAATTTCCCTCTTTTCTCATAATCTATATCAATCTTCAGATGCCACGTGGAGGAAGTGGTTCAGCCCCGGACCCGATGTTGCAGATCCTACAAATGTTGACTTCTGACCGCGAAGCTGAAAGAGCGGAACGTCAAGCCAACCTAGCCACTCTGCAACAGATAGCCCAGCTAGCCCATAACAACCAAGGCCATGGAAATCAGGACAACCATGGATCTAAGCTCAAGAATTTCCAGAATACCAACCCACCCGTTTTCACCAAGTCAGAAGAACCCCTAGACGCCGATGATTGGCTGCAAACCATGGAAAATAACTTAGAAGTAGCAGGAGTGGAAGCCAACGAGAAAGTCCTATTCGCCACCCATTATCTAGCCGGAGATGCCAGGGCATGGTGGAACAGTGTCCGTGCAATGACCGGAGGCCAGATGATGACCTGGGAGGAATTCAAGGTCAAGTTTAGCAGAACCCATGTGCCGCCAGGTTTGATCAAGAGAATGAGAGACGAGTTCAGGGAGTTGAAGCAAGGAAGGATGACTGTAGTGGAATACCGTGACAAATTTTTGTCATTAGCTAGGTATGCCCCGGACGAGATAGACACCGAAGCCAAGAAGAAAGAAAGATTCCTGAATGGTCTGCATGACGAGATGCAGACAGTATTAGTCAATATCCCCTTTGTTGATATTGAAGCCCTTGTCGACTCTGCTATCTAGATGGAAGGAAAGATCAACCAGGCCAATGAGAACCGCAAGCGTCGCATGATGCATCAACCAGGAACCCATCAGACCCCAAAGTATCGCCCCAACCCATCTCCAGGATTTGCCCCAAGAACCAACAGACCCCCTATGACCCGTCCAAACTATCCCAACCGTGGAAACCCTAGACCCGGAGGAAATCACAACAACCCCGGAAACTCTAACAATTTCACCCGTGCCCCACCCAAGTTCAACACCAACAATGCTACCGCCAACCCTAACACTGCCCCGAGGACTGGAAGCAATGTTGTGCCTGTCGCAGCTAAGGACAAGTCACAAGTGACCTGTTATGACTGTGGAAATAAAGGCCACTATTCCAACGAGTGCCCCAACAAGAAGAATGCTACAGCCCCTAATGCCAATGCCCCAGCTCAGCAGCAGCGTCGTGTCCAGCCAGGGAGAAGATTTGCCCCAGGGAATTCACTCAACCGCAATGGCCGTCTTTTTCTCATGCATGCTGAAGAAGCTCAGGAAGCGCCAGATGTCGTGCTGGGTATGTTTTCTGTTAATTCAGTACTTGCAAGAGTGTTGTTTGATTCTGGTGCATCGCATTCATTTGTCACCGAAGAATTTGCCTGCACTAGTAAAATTCAACCAACCAAATTGAAGCATGTGATGATTGTACAAATCCCCGGATCAACCACCAAGGCTAGGCAAATTTGCAAGGCCGTTCCTATTCGAATCCATGGCATAGATTTTTATGCTAATCTAGTAGTACTCGGAACTAAAGGTTTGGAAGTAGTACTAGGAATGGATTGGATGTCCAAACATAAATGATTGATTGACTGTGCCAAGAAAGCCATCACCATGACCAGTACCACCGGAATATTAGTCGAACATATATCGGAAACCTTACCTCGCCAATTCAAGTGTAACAAGAGTCTAGCCCAACCTACCATTGACCAAGTTCGGATAGTCTGCGAATACCCCGATGTATTTCCAGATGTTTTGCCCGGTATGCCCCCAGATCGGGATATCGAGTTTATCATCGAACTAATCCCCGGAACAGGACCCATAGCCCAGAGACCCTATAGTATGAACCCATCAGAACTAGAAGATCTGAAGAAGCAACTGGATTCCATGTTGGAAATCGGATTAATCCAACCAAGTGCGTCCCCATGGAGATCACCTGTCTTGTTTGTGGACAAGAATGATGGAGGTAACCATTATGTATGGATTATCGCAAGTTGAATGATGTCACCATCAAGAACAAGTACCCCTTGCCTAAGATAGAAGATTTGTTTGATCAGTTGACCGGTGCCCAGGTGTTTTATAAGATTGATCTTAGGACTGTCTATCATCAACTCAAGATTCGTGCAGAGGATATCCCAAAGACTGCCTTCACCACCAGATATGGATTGTATGAGTATATAGTCATGTCTTTTGGATTAACCAATGCCCCCGCTTATTTCATGAATCTCATGAATAAGATTTTTATGGACTTCCTGGATAAGTTTGTCGTTGTTTTCATCGATGACATTCTGATTTATTCCAAATCAGAAGAAGAACATGAGCTACACCTAAGGACCATTCTTGGAACCCTCAGAGAGCATCAGCTGTATGAAAAATTTAGCAAATGTGAATTCTGGTTACAGGAAGTAGGATTCCTCGGTCACATTGTATCAGCCGGAGGAATTGCCGTTGACCCTGCCAAAGTGAAAGATGTAGAAGATTGGCAAGCCCCAACCACTCAAACCCAAGTTCGTGCTTTTCTCGGATTGGCGGGATATTACCACAAATTCGTAGAAGGATTCTCTAGTATCGCCAGACCCATGACCCAATTGCTGAAGAAGGACAAGAAGTTTGAATGGACCGACAAATGTGAAGCGAGTTTTCAAGAACTCAAAAGGAGATTGATTTCATCCCCAATCTTGATCATGCCGGATATCACGAAGCGATGTGTATTGTGACGCATCCAAGATTGGTCTCGGATGTGTGCTAATGCAAGAAGGCAAAGTTATCTCTTATCTATTGCGACAACTGAAGCAACACGAGCAAAATTACCCAGCCCATGACCTCAAACTCGCAGCCGTAGTTCTAGCCCTAAAGACATGGAGACATTACCTGATGGGAAATCGTTGTGAGATTTATTCGGATCACAAGAGCCTAAAGTATATATTCACTCAGAAGGAGCTGAATATGAGGCAGAGAAGATGGATTGAGCTAATCAAGGATTACGACCTGGACATTCACTATCACCCTGGTAAAGCCAATGTGGTAGCAGATGCCCTTAGCAGATTGCCGTGCCGCTTGAACTCCATGATTTTGAAGGAGCAACCAAGTTTGCACAAAGATATGGAAGATTTTCGAATGGAATTAGTAAGTGAAGGATTTTTGGCTATCATAGAACTTCAACCCACTTTGATCAGTCAGATTAAAGAGGCGCAGAAAGGAAATGCTAGTATCGACGGAATCAAGCGTCGTATCGGTACAGCCAAAGTACTCGGATTCACCGAGGACGAAGAAGGAGTTTTGTGGTACAAAGGACGCCTTTGTGTACCATCAGATTCTGAGTTGAAAGAAGTTATCTTGAAGGAGGCTCATGATACTCTTTATTCTATCCATCCCGGAGGAACTAAGATGTATCAAGATTTGAAAGAGCAATTTTGGTGGCATAAGATGAAGAGAGAAATCGGAAGCTATATCGCCAAGTGTGATATATGTCAGCGAGTCAAGGCAGGACATCAAAGACCAGCTGGATTGTTGCAACCTTTGCAAATTCCGGAATGGAAATGGGATTCTGTGGGAATGGACTTTATCACTGGACTACCTACTTCTAGTAGGGGAAATGACTCTATTTGGGTCATAGTGGACAGATTGTCCAAAGTCGCCCATTTCTTGCCCGTCAAAACCACCTATCAGAGTTCGAAGCTAGCAGAGTTGTACATCGCTAGAATCGTTAGTTTGCACAGAGTCCCCAAGAAAATTGTGTCGGATCGAGGAACTCAGTTTACCTCGAGATTCTGGAAGAAAGTCCAAGAAGGTTTAGGAACCCGCCTAGATTTCAGTACCGCGTATCACCCTCAGATCGATGGACAAACGGAGCGAGTAAACTAAATACTCGAAGATATGCTGAGAGCATGTGTGTTAGAATATGGATCCAAGTGGGAAGACTGTCTGCCGTTTGCAGAATTTTCATACAACAACAGTTACCAAGCCAGTTTGCAAATGGCCCCATTTGAATTCATGTACGGAAGAAAGTTCCGCACCCCTTTGAACTGGTCGGAAGTAGGAGAGAGTCAGATTTTCGGACCCGACATCCTACGAGAGGCAGAAGAGAAGGTTCACAAGATTCGTGAGCACCTCAAGACAGCCCAATCCCGACAGAAGAGTTACGCCGACAAGAGACATCGAGACCTCGCCTTCAACATCGGAGATTTTGTTTATCTGAAAGTGTCGCCATTGAAGGGAATGCAGCGTTTCCAACTCAAAGGAAAGTTAGCCCCCAGATATATCGGACCTTTCAAAATTTTGAACCGTCGAGGAGAAGTATCTTATCAACTGGAACTACCTGAGGAGATGTCAGCTGTGCACAATGTGTTCCATATCTCGTTACTTCGCAAGTGTCTCGAAGTCCCCGAGAAGACCGAAGTGTTCAAGAATATCGATCACCGGACCATAGAGATCAACGATGACCTAACCTATCCCGAAGTACCCATCCGTATATTGGAAGAAGCCTTTCGAACTACCAGAACCAGAAGCATCAAGTTTCTCAAGATTCAGTGGAGCAACCACACAGAAGAGGAAGCTACCTGGGAACGCGAAGATCACATCAGGACGGAGTTTCCAGATCTCTTCAAATCCTAGGTAATCTTTTCGTACTTTTTCAAATCTCGGGATGAGATTTTGTTTAAGGGGGGAAGGTTTGTAACATCCCAAAAATATTAACCTTAGATCATCAAAACACTAATCATCAAGATTAGGGTTAACAAAAACTTTTCTAAATAAAATCATGAATGCATGCATATGTGTATGCATGGATTTTTAATTTCTTTAAAAACCACCTTGTTTGTGTGATCCATTTCTTGTAAAATGTTTCTTAGGTGAAAAGAACATCATCTAAAACATTTCCCACACTTTTCCTAAATACAAGTAAATCAAAACACATATATTAAGTGAATGGTCATTTTGACCAATTTAACTCCCATGCCTACTTTGGCTGTCTCAAACTTTCAAAACCTAACAGAAACTTTTCTGGATCTTTGCACCCCTTGAGTGTACTCATAAAAAAGTATCAAGGCCCACTTTGTGATCATCCAGAAACTTTCAAATGCATAGTTTAAATGACAATTCAAAATTAAATCTTCTTCATATGGGAAGATCCCACTTTTTCAAAAACCACTCAAACAAGCTTAACTTTCAAAACCCAAGCATCTGCAGACTCACCAGCACCAATCTAGCAAACCCACCAAAATTCATTTCAAAATTCAAAACTTGATTTCATGCGGCCATTTCATCAAATAGGTTGCAGACACAAATCAAACAAAACATCAAACACTATAGTGTGCAGTGATTCTTGCCTAACTTGTTCCCTAGTTAGCTCACACACAACCCAGTAGATCATCTAGAAAGATTAGCCCAACACAAGCAGCCCTGTGAGCTTGACATTGTCATTAATGGTGAACAGCCGAGCACCCCCATGTCACCCCATTGTGGACAGCAGGCTAGAGGAAGAACTAGCCGTGCCAACCTTGTCTGGGAGGTAGCCCACCGTCCACCGCCACTCACTGTCCTAGCCGCGAGCGTTGCCAAGCCCTGGACCACGCGCACAAGCCGCGCCCAGACCATGCCGAGCGTGCGCCAGAGCGCCAACATCGACCAGCATCCACAGACCGCGCGCCGCCCTCACCGCGCGCACACACGATCACCACCGACCCAGGAGACCGCCAGACATCCCCATTAGCAGCCCCGTGCCATACAGCCACCGCCCGTCGTCGAAGACGTCGCCTCTGCCGCGCAGAGCACCGGCCGTTCCAGACCAAACCACACCGCCACATGCCTCGCGACCATGTCGTTGAGCATCGCCAGGAGACACAGCACCGTCCCCTACCCTTGCCCATGCCATTAGCCGCCTATAACGTCGCCCCCGACGAGCTCACCGTGCGCCCCGACGGTCCCCTCGCTCGACTATAAATAGAGGCCACCCCCGCACGATTTCTTCACACCATATCACTCCCCTCTCCTCACTGACCGTGCCACACCATTCTCAGAGCAAGGCAAGCACCACCTCGCCGGAATTTCACTGGAGCCTGCCGCTGCCGGAGAAGAAGGGA
The DNA here is from genome assembly GCA_916181665.1 of Avena sativa. Taxonomy (NCBI): domain Eukaryota; kingdom Viridiplantae; phylum Streptophyta; class Magnoliopsida; order Poales; family Poaceae; genus Avena; species Avena sativa. Next base: position 257,682,491 of record OV702284.1, on the reverse strand, counting down.
GCCAGCGATTGGAGCCGCCCCAGGAGAAGCCACCGGTACCAGGAGGTTCGCCGTCATCGACTTCGTCGTTCGCCCGCCTCGCCGACCCTCGCCCGTACCCCGGTGAGCCCCCAGCACCCCCCACTGGCCGTGCTAGGTTTCGTTCTCGCCGGAGCTGTCTCGCGTCGACGATGACCCTCAGCCGTTAGATTAGAACTAGATCGAACGATCCACGTTGCCCCATACCGCTTCGCCCAGCCCCGTGTCACTGACGAGTGGGGACACCCACTTAAGCAGCCCGCGGGAGCCCTGTGCTTACCAGGCCGGCCCGTTAGAATTTCCCGCGCAGCCCAGCATTTCAAATTAAAACTTTTCTTTTTAAATTCAAACACACTTCAGCACCCAACTTTAAAAATCAACCCAGATTGATTCAGTGCACCAAATTAGATGAAACCAATTTTGTTAGAAAGGTCTGTGTATGCTTAATCCAAGCCCGTTGGATTCAAGTCATTTGGATCTGTAGATCATCCATAGCAAAAATAACAAGGCAGAAGCTTTTCTGCATTTCAAACATTTTTCAAATTTAAACCATAAAAGCTTTTGAGTTGATTCCAACTCTCAAAAATCACATTTAACCTAACCTTTCAGAATATATAAAAATATATAGGTTTACTTGTAGAAATAATGTTCAAGTAATAAAAGAATGCTTCATAAGCATTTCTAGCCACTTTAATTAATTAAAATAAAAGGGTAAAACCTTATTAAATTGTGACACCACTTTAAATCACATTCCCATGGACTACAATATGTGGTGATGACATGTGTCAACATGATTTCATATTTGGTTTGGAGAATATTAAATCTTAAGTAGTTTTTCAATGAGTAGAAATTACTTTTCTAAAAATAAATAAAAGATTTAAACCAAGCTTTAACCTTGTAATGTTAGAGATGATGCTAGATCATCTATAGGACCCTTGTGTGTGATGATTGCAAGTAGTTAAGTATTGTTTGGTTATTGTGTACCTCGTATTTATTCATAGACGCTAGTACCGACCAAGGATACGAGGAGGAAGGAGGATACTACGAAGAGGAAGCCGAGGAGAACTTCAACCACTGCTCTGCACAAGGCAAGCTGATACTATACCAATGCAAGCCAATACTTGCAAGCTATTAACTTAGCAAGCCTTACTAAACAAGTTGACCTATGCAAGCTTATATTGACACAGATGCAAGCTAACCCTTGCCAGATACCCTACTGATGCCACAAACCCATACTTGCAATCCTACCTACTTGTTAAAACAATCCTAGTTTTATGGAAAGCTTCTTACTTTATTTCTTTATCAAAGCTTACTTAGAGTCTACCTAAGAGTTTGGTAGATACCAGACAGTTGTGCTGAAGGTTGCATAAAGAGCATAAAAATTTGGCCTAAGCTAGAAACCTTGATATCAGCCTAAGATATAATGTTGGACTTAGTGAAACTCCACTAGTTACCACCCCTCATTAGTACCACCCTCACCTGTAGATGCTCGTGCTAAGAATAATACTTGATCAACTTTTAGATGGGAATACTTGGTGGAAAAATGGTTATGAAAACCTTGGAATGATGGATCATTCTATTGAAATGTTTTGGACATGTGTTTCCAAACACTTGATGATTTTGGTGATGAAAATGTTGAGGCATGAGCCTTAGCCCCTTTATAAAACTGATGGTTGTCTGGGTGCGATACCATTCCAATTTTAGCGTACAACCACAATACCCGAATATTGGGTAGGGCTTGACTGGAAACTTATATACCTTAGTATTAGTTCCCTCCCGTCCAAGGTCTGAGCTGAGGCTACCTTGTGAAGATTGTCCACCTGTGCAGTACCCAAGATGACAGTGGTCATGGTTGGGAGGCCAAACTCACAGGAGAGGTGCTGATACTAGGGCGTGTAATCGAAAGGTTAGGATTTATTATCCGCATACTGAGTATGGTGAATTCAGGATTTGTTCCTGACGGATGTATCGAATGTTGTGGTGAAAGTGTAAAATCTCTGTAGAGTGTCAAATTATTCTAATAGCCGCGTCCGCGGTTATGGACAGTTGGAGTGGCCATACTGTTCCCCCGTCAGACTTTTCAAAATGACTTGTGAAACGAATTGAGACTTTGACTTGACGACAACAGAGTTGTGACCCGAATTACAAGATCCCATTTAGGAGTTATAAAATTATGACCAGCTTTGGAACTTAGTAGAGATAAACCTGGCTTTTTGCAAAACAACCCTAGAACCTAGTGTCCTATTATCCAAAAAAAAACCCTTACTTGTTAGTATTAGATTGCGAGTACTTAAAGAGTACTCATGGCTTTGTCCCTGGCTATTTCCATGGCCAGACTATGAAGAGGAGTACCTGGAAGATGGACCCCAGGAAGGTTACGACAACTAGGATCATCTCCCATCGTCAGCATTGCCTGTGACCCCGAAGATGGAGCTTCGCCTACGCTACCGTTATTATTACGTATTCCGCTGCTTGATGTGTATTGAGAACTGGATCATGAGATCCCTATTCGTGTAAGAACTTATGTATCATTTGTAAGGGATGAAGTACTATGGTATCCAATTCTGTTATGTCTCGCAAAAATGGTAATCCTGGGATTGCGATGTATGGCATAACAGGCATCTAGGATTGAAAAATCTGGGTGTTGACAAAAAAAATCCTGATCCATATGAGCATATCGCATGCTTCAAAGATATATGTGGCACTTTTCAATTAACGGGGTATACCATCAATGAGGTAAGTGTTAAACTTTTTAGTCAAACTTTAACAAGTATAGCTCTCTCATGGTATAGATCTTTACCCTCAGAAGCCACTACTACCTAGGATAATTTAGCTTGTAAATTTTTATCTAAATATTATTCATTATCAAAATCTTTTGGAATCACGCGTCTTATAGTGACTTGGAGAAACCGTCCTAATGAAGGGCTAGTAAGAGATTATATAAGATTTAAAGATTTACTTAGTCAATGTCCTCATTATGATTTGCATAAATGGTATTTATTGCATATATTTTATGGCGGTTTAATTGAATCTAATAAAATTGAACTAGACTCTTGTGCGAGAGAAGATTTTATGGATTTACCTATAACTAAAGCTTGGGCTTTACTTAATAGAATTTGCGATCATAGAGTTTCATGGAATTTTGGTCTACGAAGAGAAGGTGACAGAGAAATAGATTATGATTGTATTCATGACTATAATAAGAAGGGCCATGTTAATGAATTATCTAAAAAACTTTATTTAGATTCACATCTTGTGTTGCAAGTTGTTAAAGCTTTTACAAAATACATCAAAGCTCCAAAAGAGGGTTCGTCCAAGTATGATTCACCACACGACCCTGAAAAATAAAAGAGAAGTTAAAGCAACATTGGCCTTCCTAGAACCAATGTATGAGATATCTTTCCCTAACACTACATAGAAGCATATTTGGGAATATAAACATGTTAAAGCAGTATAGGATAAGATAGAAGAGGAAAGTGTTCTAGAAATTGAGAAATATCTGGATGAAATCAAAAATGAAGATATAACCAAGAAAGCAATTATGATTATGTATACAACATAGTTGAATTTGATGAAGAGACTTCCGTATTGGTTGAAGGTAAAACTAAGGTCCATTTACAAGGTCCATGTTTTAAATTTTTAAAAAATAAATCTAAGCTTTTTGAAATACATTAAAAAATATATAAATTTTATACCTAAAACAAAAAACAACAACAAAATTCAAAACCTATATATATTTTTGGGCCGAGTTGGTGTGGACCATGAAGAAGTGCGTCACGCATTCCCCGCTTGATCCCGGGAAAATCCTATTTTCCGCTCTAAGTGCGACATATTCCTACCCGCTCACGCATAGACCTACCTTAGCCATAGGTCGTTAATGTGGTAATAGCCGTTTTTCTTGGTTTTTTGCTGGTTATTTTGTTTTGTTTTATTTTTTGCAGTTTCTTTTTTATTTTTAAATTCAAATTCTTTGAAAATCTACAATTTTTATAAACTAATTGATTTTGGAAAATGTTCATTTTCAAAATATGTTCATGCTATGAAAATGTTTAATTTAGAAAATGTTTAGTTTTCAAAAAATGTTAGGTTTTGAATATTTTCATTTGCAAAAAAATGTTCAAATAATGGAAAAAATTATTTTGAAAAAATGCTTTAAAAAATGTTTAGATTTTAAATTGTTCAAATTTAACAATATTTTATTTTGAAACGGAAAAAATGTAGATGTTAATCTAGGCCGCATTAGGAGCGGTCCATGAAGAATGTCTGCAAGCGGGCCAAAATTCCTTAGAGCGGAACTAAGGTTGCCCTAGGTCCGCTTCCAGCCGCATATAGAGGCTCCCGAAGAGAAGACCAACTAGTCTACTTGACGACCTACTCTCAATTATTAGGGCATCTATAGCTGCACAACCAATTCTGGACACCCAAACGTTTTGTTTGGATTGAGCCCGAGGCAAAAAAATGGGTTGTGGTAAGGTCGCACAGGCCGGTGCACCCAGCGGGGCGACCCAAACGGTTTGCAATGACCAATTTGATCAGGGTTGATCGGTCATTTTGGAATGCATATTTCAACAATATATTACAATATAATAAGAGTAATAAATAAAATAAAAATAGTACATAAATATAAATAGTACACAATGATGAGTTTATTTGCATCATGTTTACATTATTATTATTGCATTGTAGTGGTAGGATCTTGGTATTTTACGGCGTTTGCCTATACTTTCTATGTTTATTTTCACCAGGATCATATCAGATGATGGATTCGATGGAAACAATTTTTGGATCAGTTATATTGGAGTGAAAAGGAGCCAAAAACAACATAAATTGCTTATTTAGGAAATATTAATAACACCAGAAGAAAACCCGAAGCAATTGGAGGGTACTAAAGGGTTAACGACCAACTATACGACAGGAAGAAATATTCCGGCCATATAGTTACCGCCGTATACTTGGCGCCGACACCGCCTCCTCAAATAGTTTCACCCCGTGCAACTGGATCGGAGAGACGACTTACAGAACACCCAGAAATCGCCGAAACCTCACCTCCGGAAGGCATATAGAGGGGGAACTCATCCATCAAGGATCCATCTTCGCTCTGCTCAGATCCAGGAGGCTAAGACATCGATCTTCATAATCAACCGTTGCATCACCACCATCTCCATCCATCACATCTACATCTTGTCTAGATCTTGTTGTAATTTCCGTACTTGTTGTTGATTTATACAAGTACTATTCATCTATGATAGATTCCATTACTTTTGCCATGATATTGATTGCCTCCATGTCTGAGTAGATCATTAGTTCTTGGGGAGATGGAGAAACCCTAGCATGAGATTGAAATAAAATAAAGTTTATTATGGTATTCATCGCTGTGACCATGTGTTATATTGTCTTCATCTTGATGTTGGGAGAAGTCGATCTCTCAATATTTTCCCCTTATAGGGACTTGATGGATGGAACTACTTGTTGGTAGACGGAGGTGTGTTAGCACTTATAGTGACTATAAAGTTGTTGACACTCCTTAGGTATCAACTTGGTAATCGAGGAAACTCATGAAACACTATCCATGCCATGGTATACGTCCTGAGGGATTAAGTCCCTTAATAGCGCAGTAATTCAATTGATATTGATTGCTGTCTGTTGTGGTTATAAAGGATGATGTGAGCGGTGGTTGATGCCTAGTTGTCCAAATACGGAGTTCCTGCCACACATACATAGTTGAGAATGTTCATGTTAATAATCTTTACCTTAGCCCTTTATAATGCTAGTGGTGTATTCGCTAATCCCTGAGAACGCTTTTCCCCACTAAAGTTTCAATTCACTTTTACATATGTGATACTTACTTTCTGTATTCAATTTTGTTTACTTTACTCATTGTTCTCTTATACCAAAAACCCAAGAATACCTTTTTACACAATACTCGCATTTTATCTTGTTACTTAGAACTTTATTTAGTATTTCTATTTTTAGTATTTATTTCAAGAATTTTTAGACTTCAGACTCCTGTTCCATGTGGGATCAATATATTTATTTCGAAACTAGCTACAAACGATATGTGCACTTGTAGTAATCAAGGTATTTTCTGGCGCCGTTGCCGAGGAGCTAAGCGATGAAGGTCTTTTAGTTTTTTCTTATTTACTTTAGTTTTGTTAAGTTTTGCTTTGAGTTATAGGTTCCCACCAACATGATGGAGTTTGAGCATATGACTAGTGCTAACCCACTCAGCCACTTTGGGAAACCCTATGATATTTATAAAAGAGACAACTCCAACAAGAAGACAAGGGAGTTTGAAATAAATCCTCTACTAGTTGGTATTCTACACAAGAAACAATTTACTGTAGATGAAGAATATCCTGATCTATATGAGCATATCGCATGCTTCAAAGATATACGTGGCACTTTTCAATTAATGGGGTATACCGTTAATGAGATAAGGGTTAAACTTAGTCAAACTTTGACAAGTACAACTCTCTCATGGTATAGATCTTTATCCTCAGAAGCCACTACTACCTAGGATAATTTAGCTTGTAAATTTCTATCCAAATATTATCCATTATCAAAATATTTTGGAATCATGCGTCTTATAGTGACTTGGAGAAACCATCCTATTGAAGGACTAGTAAGAGCTTATATAAGATTTAAAGATTTACTTAGTCAATGTCCTCATTATGATTTGCATGAATGGTATTTATTGCATATCTTTTATGGCGGTTTAATTGAACCTAATAAAATTAAACTAGACTCTTGCGCGAGAGGAGATTTTATGGATTTACCTATAACTAAAGCTTGGGCTTTACTTAATAGAATTTGCGATCATAGAGTTTCATGAAATTTTGGTCTAGGAAGTGAAGGTGGCACAGAAATAGATTATGATTGTATTCATGACTATAATAAGAAGGGCCATGTTAATGAATTATCTAAAGATCTTTATTTAGATTCAGATGTTGTGTTGAAAGTTGTTAAAGCTTTTACAAAATACATCAAAGCTCCAAAAGAGGGTTCGTACAAGTATGATACACCACCCGAACCTGAAAATAAAAGAGAAGTTAAAGCACCATTGGCCTCACTAGAACCAATGTATGAGATACCTTTCCCTAACACTACGCAGAAGCATATTTTGGAATATGGACAGGTTAAAGCAGTATAGAAGAAGATAGAAGAGGAAAGTGTTCTAGAATTTGAGAAACATATGGATGAAACCAAAGATGAAGAGGTAACCAAGGAAGAAATTTTGGCTATGTATGCACATTGTAACATAGTTGAATTTGATGAAGAGACTTTTGTATTGGTTGAAGGTAAAACTAAGGTAAAAGATGTGGGTAAGCCTATTCTTCCCTGCATATTTAATCTGGCATTACGGTTTATGTGATCTTGGAACCAAAGTTAATGTTATATCTTATGATTTTTATTTAGAAATAAAAGAAGAGATAGCGCCGGCTACAATAGAAAATACTGATATGACAATCATGTTAGCCAATAAAAATCTTAGAATTCCAATGGAAGTAGTTGAAGAAGCAACTGTCACAATTGGCAATAAAAATTTCCCTATTGATTTTGTAATTGTTGATATGCCAGCTAACACTCTTTGTCCAATTATATTTGGAAGAAACCTTTTGTGCGATGAAGGTGCAATAGTCGACTTCAAAAAGGAGGTTGTATCCCTTAAGCTTGGGAAAGCAGAAAAATAATTCCACTTTTCCAAATTTAAAGACAAACCTCTACTTATATAAGAAGAAGATAAAGAGAAAACTATTGAGGATATGGAAGCTCTTTTCTTATGTAATCAAGAAGAAGAAATAAATGAAGACTCAAATTATGAAGAAATAATTATGGAGGACAGGTCTCTAGAAGGATTAGAAAGTGAAATTTGATTCACTTCCTATCTTAGAACCTCCAAATGAAGAAGCTTTTGAAGATCCATAAAAGAGAGGGGATGAAGAATTACCACCCCCAGAATTAAAAGCTTTACCAGATAATCTTAAATATAGATTTTTGGATAATACTAATAAATTCCCTGTTATTATTAGTGCTAAAATTTCAGGGGACGAAGAAGAAGAACTCATGAAAGTACTCAAGGAGCATCGCAAGGACTTTGGGTATTCAATGGATGATTTGAAGGGCCTTAGTCCCATGCTAACCATCCATCAAATATTTATGGAGGAAGGTGCTAAACCCATTGCAGAATTTAATAGAAGGCTAAAGCCTGAAATGAAGGAAGTGGTAAGAAAAGAAATAGTACGCGTACTGGATGCAGGTATAATTTATCGTGTAAAAGAAAGTGAATGTATAAGTCCTATTTATTGTGTTCCTAATAAAGGCGGATTTACTGTGGTTCCTAATGAAAACAATAAATTGATACCTACTGGAACTATTGTTGGACATAGGATGTGCATAGATTTTAGGAAATTGAATAAGGAAACTAGGAAAGATCACTATCCTTTACCATTCATAGATCAAACTTTAGAGAGGTTAGAAAACCACACTCATTTTTGCTACTTGGACGGATACTCTGGTTTTTCCCAAATTTTTGTTCATCCTGATGACCAACTTAAAACAACTTTCATTAGTCCTTATGGTTTACAATCTTACCGACGCATGCCTTTTGGTTTATATAATTCTCCAGCTACTTTTCGAAGATGCATGACTGCTATTTTCGCAGATGTTATAGAACTAATAATGGAAGTGTTTATGGATGACTTTTCTGTCTATGGAACTTCGTTTACTAGTTGCTTGGATAATCTCAAAAGAATTTTGCAGCTTTGCGAAGAAACCAATCTTGTTCTAAACTGGTAGAAGTGCCATTTTATGGTCAAAGTAGGCATAGTCCTTGGACATAAGATATCAGGTAAGGGTATTGAAGTAGATAGGGCTAAAGTTGAAGCAATAGAGAGAATGCCACGACCAAAGGGACATAAAAGGTACAAGAAGTTTTCTTGGTCATGTGGGTTTTTATAGAAGGTTCATTCGAAATTTCTCTGGAATTTCCAAACCTTTAACTAATTTGTTGCAAAAGGGGGTAAGATTTAATTTTGATGATAAATGCATTATTGCCTTTGATAAACTTAAATATGCTTTATCTCATGCCCCTATCATTAAACCACCTATATGGGATATGACTTTTGATTTAATAAGTGAAGATACTGACGATGTTGTAGGAGTAACTTTGGGACAACACATAGGTCGCGGATTTAATATTATACATCATGCTAGTAGAACTCTCAATAGTGCTCAAAAGAATTATCCTAAGGAAGAAATAGAACTCTTTGCTGTATTTTTCTCTTATGATAAATTTCGTTCTTATATTGTTGATGCAAAACTAAGAGTTCATACGGATCGTGATGGTTTAAAAGAACTCCTCGAGAGGAAGATTCATAAGCCAAGACTGATCCGTTGTACTTAAAGAATTTGAGTTGCAGATTAATGCAGAGACAAGAATCAAAGGTAGTGGATGCATCATCTATATTTGCCAGCAAGACACCAATCTTATTGAGAGGGACTTTAGTCCTGGTGATTTTTGTTTACAAGAATTATTAGATAAACTAAGGTCAATTCCTCGCAGAAAGAAAACGTCATTGTTGTTGGAGGAACTTGTCATCCCTGACTAAATAAACGGTAAGTGAAAGGTAAGTGTTCTTACTCTAATAAGTGATTTATCTTCATAGTTTCTTCTTCTAAAAATGTTGCCTTTGAATTCCTCTTATTTTTCTGAAGTTTTTGAGAGGGTTTTGTAACTATACGGGCGCAACTATACGGTCGGAGAAAAATATTCCGCCGTATAGTTGGTCGTTAAAGGTACTGTATCCCCCTTGCAAAATAATTTTCGGTGTGCAGTATCTATACGGTCGCAACTATACGGCCGGAGAAAAATCTCCCGCTGTATAGTTGGTCATTAAAGATTCTGTATCATCGACCGTTTTTCGTTCTTATTTTACTCATTTACAAAAACTTTGTTGGTTCCTAGTCAGTAATCTAACCGACCTGGGTTCGAGATATTTGGAAATATCTGCCCGGAACCAATTATACGGCCGGAACTATATGGACCGTGAGCGTATAGTTGGTCGTTACGCGGCAGGACTCCTCCAAAATCATGATTTATTTTCCTATTCTATTTGGATTCTATTCTTGGGCGTGAATTGGGTGTTTCTCGCGAGTTTTACCGACCTCTGACCCCTCTTATATACTTCCATTGTGCCTCTCTCTAATCAAAATCAACAGGAACAAATCTAGCTATGCGCTATCCCGTCCCAGGCCATGGAAAACCGATGGGGCTCATTGCTCCTAGGGACCTTTCTAGCCGCCCGTCTATGGAGGACGGTGATGAGGAGGTGGAGAGGTTTAGCCCGAGGTACAAAGAGTACTTCGAGTCAAGCTTCTACAACAGTGATCTCGATGAAGGCTGGAGCGACATTTACATCTACCACGACGTCTATGATCCCCCGGAGATCGACTGGGCAGCGATGAAGAAGGCAAGAAGAGAGGGAAGGCTACAAGCCGCATGGAAAAGGGCGTGTGGAGACGGTCAAGTTCATCACCATGGACCCCATGTCGCACAAGCGTAAGGAAATACCTAACATTGGTGCAGGTGCTAGCAAGGAACCGGCGTTGCCCCGCTCGAGGCCTACCACTGGTGCTCGTATGAGGGTGAAGCCTCAAGAAGAGTGGAGTAGTTTCTACTTCCCCGATCCATCAATAATGGATGAGGAAGAAGAAGTTGTCCCGAGGACAAAGGATCGCGCGCGGGCACTGGAGATATATAAGAAGAAGGAGCTACTCCATCGCGTTGAAGTCCATCACCGCCTCAAGGAGATAGAGAAGAAGGATGATCTTCTCCCAATGGTGACTAAACTCGCAGATAGGATGGACACTTTGCAATCTGATTTGCGCAGGTACTATAGCCGCATTACTGCTCTGGAGGATACCAACAAGAAGTTATGCACTGCGGTTCTACATGCCATAGCGCCACAGTGATCTGCAATAAAACACGGTATCAAATAATGACGACGGATTTTGATCCCGCCTGGCTTGATTACTATTCTTATAAGTTTTTATTACTATTCAGGAGAAAGATTTTGTAATCTATCTTATAAGTTTTTATTACTATTCTAGTTTTGCATTAGTTCGAGCTCATAAGTAAAGGTTGCATCATTAGAATTACCTTCAGGAATAATCGATCCTTTTATGAAATTATGAGTTTATTATAATATATGGAGCATTATTAAGTTTGAGTTTGTCTTATTGGATATATGAATGTCTTGAGTATGATTTTACTTGCACTTGATGATAGCAATAGGAGTCTGATGACCCACAAGTATAGGGGGTGTATCGTAGTACTTTCGATAAATAGGAGTGTTGATCCCAACGAGGAGCAGAAGGTGCTGAACAGTGGTATGGAGCAGGAAATCCCTATGAATACTTAGCAAACGAATTTTTAGTGGTTTTCTGACAAGGAAACAAAACAAGGAGCAAGTAACAACGGTAACGAACAAACGGAACAAGTGACCCAATCCTTTCTTAGCAAAGGACAAGCCGGTGGAAATATTTATAAGGACCAAACGTTCTCGAGGACACATGGGAATTCTGTCAAGTGCTTTCGCTTCACATAGCTGAGTACTCTTCTCTGGTGTTGTAAGTGTTGTGTGGGTGAACCTGTGCTAATGTACCGACCGTACTTGGACTAATACATACTTGTGGTTAAACACCCTGCAAACATCTAACTACAAGAAAGTAATTAAGATATAAATTTAACCACAGCCTTAAACTCTGAGATCCTACGCTCCCTTGTGCAAAGGTGTCCTAACGGGGGTTCAGGTTTCTGTCACTCCGGCAACCCCATAATTAGTAGCCAAATACACAATGCATCCCCCTAGGCCCATAAATGGTGAAGTGTCATGTAGTCTACGTTCACATGACACCACTAGAAGAATAGCACCACAACTTAAATACTAAACCATTCAATAATAACTCATCACAGATTCACTACTAACAACATGACTTCTCACATGTCCTCAAGAACTAAACGAACTACTCACAAGACATCATATGGATCAAGATCAAAGATGATATGGTAATGGATAACAATCTGAACATAAACAATAATCCAATGGTTCCACTCACAAGCATCAACTACAATAGTAATCAACACCGGGAAAGTTTCCCCTAATGAACTAAAGCAATATCCAACACAATTGTTACAGTAGGACGGAGTGATGATGATGGTGCTGGTGGAGATGATGGTGTGGATGATGATGATGATCCCGATGAAGCCTAGCTTGATGACGGTGTTGATGGCGACGATCTCCCCTCTCCGGGAAGGAATTCCCTCGGCAGAAATCTGTGTGTCGGAGAGATCTTTCTCTCTCGGTATTTTCCGCCCCAGAGGCGGCGAAAATCTATCTGTGGTTGCTCCCTGAGGCTTAGGGTTCCGTAGGGAATATATAGGCAAAGGGGCGGAGTCGGAGGCCGGGCAGGTGGGCCACACCTGCCCTAGGCGCGGGGTCAGGTGGGCCCGTGCCTAGGAGGGGTGTGGGCCCCCTGAGGCCCTTCTTCGTCCCTCCTTCTGGCTCCCTCATTATTCTGGAGAAATAATATGTTTCCCTATTTTTCTGGTATTTTTATGATCTTAGCGAAATTTCATCGATACGCCTTCTTTTCCATTAGAATCCAGACTCCGGCAGTCCATCCTCCAAGAATCATCCAACATGCATAAACAGATGAAAAAGCCATAAGTAATACCTCATAATAAGACAAATATCAATGACTATAGGTAAATTATGATATAGAATGGTGATGCAAATTGGGCGTATCAACTCCCCCAAGCTTAGACTTCGCTTCTCCCCAAGAGAAAACTGAGCTCAGTAAACATGTCCACAGGTTTATGGAGTGAAGTGTCGATAAAATAATACGAACAAGAAGCATCACACTTACCATTGCACAACTCATAGAAGAAAGCAATTCACCATTATATAACTTAGCTTGCAACCAAATACAACAGTCATAATAGAGATGCATAAAGATAAATCATAATTGGAATTGGCAACTTGTTCTTGGTCAGAGAACAACTGGCAAACAATTTCAAAAAAGCTTTTTGTAGAAGTTTCAAAACAGGAACACTCTTTGCTCAAAAAGTTTTTTCACAAATGAAGTCTTTCAAAGTAATACTCAATAGATAAGAGTTTTGTGCAAACAAGGAAGATAAAGAACATGATTCAATAAATCACCATATGAATGCTTGAAACACAACAACTCAAATGCTTGCTGGAGATAGAGAGGAAGTAGGTTTACTGACTCAACTGGTAACTAGGAGAAAGGTGCCTTCATAGAGGGTAGCAGGGATTACAAGTCATAAAGAGCTTCCAAAAGATTATGGTACTTACTAGCTTTGAGCCCTCATTGACATGGTTATACCCTGCGGGTACATGACCTCAGCATACCTAGTCTAGCCCAAGGAAGGCCCACGACAAATATACACCGGCCCATGAAGATTTTCGGGTGGCCAAGGCCCATGACGCCTTCGGATCCTTGGAGAGCAAGACTAGAGTAGATAGAAAATTCAAAGGGGTAAACCCTAAAACCTGTAACCGACTCGATCTGTGCCTGGGACCTGCCTAACTCTATATAAAGGCTAGGAGGGCACAACGAGGAAGGAACCTCATGCCACCACATACACACCTCCACGCCAGATTCCATCTGCGCACCCCTGTAACCTTCGGTTCCGCCGTAATCAAGAGAAGACAAGCAGGATTAGGGTTTTCCCTCTGGGGGCCTAAACCTGGGTAAACCTCATGTCCCCGTGTTGCTTGTTTGCTAACCGTTCCGCGATCTCCAGCATCCCCATCTTCTCCAAAACCCAAGTCCATAACAATGGGCATTGACGAGATTAAACCTCGTCAATTGGCGCCGTCTGTGGGAACTGGGGACGCTGATTGTGCGATCGTGATGGTCCCAACCCAAGCGATCTACAACTCCGCGGCAACGGAGAGTCATCTCCTCTTCGGCGCCTTCGACTTCACCGCCCACTCACCGGCCACCATGAAGGACTTCGAGCCCGTTGGCGACGGAATCGATATCCTGTTCGGGAGCTTCTGCTTCCAGGTGGAGCAGACCGGCACTCTCCGCCTTCCAGAGCGGGTGCCCCTGCCATCGATCAGGCCCGCTTCATGGGCTCCACACCCCGTGCTACGCACATCACCATCGACAGACGAGTCCTATGACAGTAGCAGCTACAACTCCGATCTGTGCGTTCCACCATCGGACGAAGGAACCTACGGTTCCGGATCCGAAAGCTGCGGCAGCAGCAAACCGATCTACGAGCGCTACCAGTGCGCCGCGGTCATCCAGGATCAGGAGCACAACCCGCCACCCAACCTGCAGGTTAGAAACGGTGGAAACAGAAGAAGCCAATCCCCCCAGCCAACGGGGACAACAATGATCGGGTCATCCACCTCAGCGAGGAGGGATGGGCCCAAGCACGCGAGGCCGTAGCAGGCAACAAGATCCTACCTGCCGATGCCTCACGGACCTGCTAATGGCATACCACATGCTCCTAATCGAGGAGCACAAGAAGCAGATCAAGATGCAGGAAGCGCTTGACAAGCGCAAGCAAGCAGCCTCAGAGTCCAGTGCGCGACGAGCTGCGCTCTCCGCCATGGGCATTGGCTCCATCTCGCATGGCAACAACGGCAACAAGCACCATTCTCGGATAGAGAACATGGACCCTAAGGAGCGTCGCGACGTGACTCGGGCCCTCAACGCGTCCTTCATGGAGATGGACGCCGATGACAACGTCATCCCGAAAACGCTGCAAGCTGCGATCATGGCAGCCACTACATACATGGCGTCTCACCCACCTCTGGAGGGGGACCCGAAAAGGGCCATGCATAAGTCCGCGCTTACCGGAATCGGACTCGTTGGAGCTGCGCTCCACGGAGAAGCTCCTGCGGAGCCAAAGAAGAAGGCTGCGGTCAGATTCAATCGCAGTCCCACACACTCATCCGAAGACGAAGAGCACGACCTTCCTCGAAGGCACAAGAGCTCGCGCCGTCGCAGCCGCGACTACGACGCTCGAAGCGAGCTAACTCAGTGCAAGATCGACAAGGCGCGCGCCAAGCGTGTATGCTCGTCTAAATCTGAGGAGGATGATGATGAAGGAGAACTCTGCGGAGCCCGGTGCTTTAGCAGATCTGTCCGGCGGACACGGATGCCGTGAAACTTCAAGCTCCCTTCGGACACTCCGAAGTTTGACGGCACACATGACCCCTAGGCGTGGCTCAGCGATCACTTGTCGTCCGTCAAGCTACATGGCGGAAACAAAGAAATAGCCATGCAATGCCTTCAGCTGCAGCTGATAGACGCAACTCGGATTTGGCTTAGCAGCCGATCCTCAGGATCCATCCGAAGCTGGGAGGAGGTGGCATACAGTTTCGTCCGAAACTTCAAGGGCACCAGCAAGAGGCCCGCCTCGATCGAGGAGCCGCGGGCCTACACCCAGCGAACGGGCGAATCCATTTGCTCGTACATACTGCGTTGGTCCAATACCAAGAACTCCACGGCACACATCTCTAAGGAGAGAGCCATCGACGCCTTCAAGGACGGCGTCAAACGCCAGGACTTCAAAGAAGTACTCAGGCGCGTCAAGCCCAAGACACTCGACCACCTCATGGACATCGCCAATAGGTGGGCCAACGGCGAGGACTCCGTCCACTGAGCGCACTCGGAGGAGGAAGACGACTACCGCCGGCGACATGAACGCCGTAGCAAGAGAAGATCGCGCGTCTACGACGATCGCGATGGACCCGACATAGTTGCGGCTGGCTACGCCGACCGCCGCAGCGACGGCAACCGCAACAGTGGCGGATGCCGCAGAAGTAACTTCCGCGATGGAGGACGCCTAGCGCAGTCGTGGCAGCGCCGCGGCCGCGACGACGGACCCTCAACATACGAAAAACTGTCGGGTCCATGCACCATCCACTTCTACATCGACAAACAGGATGGTAAGAAGAAAGCAAGCCACATGCTCAAGGACTACCGTGAGTTCCAGAAACTCAGTGAGAGAATGGCCCAGATGAGGCAGCAAGCCCCGAACCCTGGATACGAAACGCACTCGCCCCAGGCGAGATCGCACATGGAGCTCCTCCACCACCACCTGCGGGAGGCCAGAACCACCCAGTTGCACCTGCGCAGAATAACGGTGGGCACGGGTACCCCCCGCCAAAAGGAGCGCTGATGATCTAAAAAGGGCGTCCAACGAACAGGGTGCAAAAGAAAATCACCCGTCAGATCAACCTGGCTGTGACAGCACCACCCGCCATCCCTGAGTACCTCAGCGGATCGGAGTCCTGCATCACGTTCAGCCGTTCGGATCACCCTTGCCAGGTCCCTCGCCCAGGTCATGCTGCCCTGGTGCTCGAGGCGAAGATCGGCCGGTTTGACATGAGCCGCGTCTTCATGGACGAAGGCAGCGGTATCAATCTGATCTTCGCCAGCACCTTGGCAGCAATGCGGATCCCGCTGTGTAGCCTGGAACAATCTGACACAACGTTCCACGGGATCGTCCCAGGGAAGGGTGTATTCCCCTTGGGAAAGATATGGCTCGACGTCATCTTCGGCAAGCCGGATAACTTCCGATGCGAGCGACTCGAGTTCGAAGTGGTAGACTGGCCATCACAATACCACGCCATCCTCGGGCGCGTAGCATTCGCACGATTCCTGGCAGTACCGCACTACGCGTACCTGCTACTCAAGATGCCAGGACCCAGGGGCGTCATCACGGTCCACGGGAGCTTCACCCGATCAGACCACTGCGATAGGGACTTCAACAGAATATCCCAGTCATTCGGCATGCAGGAGGAGCTCGTAAGGCTCCGCGAGGTAACGGACAATGGGGCACCCCCAGTCGCAAGACAGAACTCACCAGACATGTCCTTCGACTCCACCGTCAACACAAAGAAGGTGCAAGTCCACCCGATGGATGCCTCCAAGACGGTGCTGATCGCCAACGATCTTAGCCCTGCATAAGAAAGCACGCTCGTCGAATTCCTCCGTGAGCACTGGGAAATCTTCACATGGTGTCCTGCGGACATGCCAGGAGTTCCCAGGGAATTCGCCGAGCACGCACTCAACGTCTTTCCAGACGCCAGGCCTGTCAAGCAGTCTATCCGACGACTGTCCGAACCTCGGGCCGAAGCCATAGGAGTTGAAGTCAACAGACTACTCGCTGCAAACTTCATCAGGGAGATCAAGGAGAGCGAGTGGCTCGCCAATACCATGATGGTCCCCAAAAAGGACACGGATATCCTGCGGATGTGTGTGGACTTCACATCGCTGAACAAGCACTGCCCGAAGGACCACTTCCCTCTCCCTCGGATCGATCAGATCATCGATTCGACTGCAGGATGCGAGAAACTCTCCTTCCTCGACGCCTACTCAGGCTACAACCAGATTCGACTGAAGGACAAATATCAGGAGAAGACGACGTTCATCACGCTGTTCGAAGTATTCTGCTACAACACAATGCCCTTTGGGCTGAAGAACGCGGGCGCCATGTACCAACGGTGCATGCAGGCATGCCTGAAGGACCAGATCGGCTGCAATATCCAAGTCTATGTCGACGACATAGTCATCAAAACTAGGGAGGCGAGAACGCTCATCGACGATCTCCGTGAGACGTTCGATAATATCGACCGCTACAAAATCAAGATCAACCCTGAAAAGTGCGCATTCGGCATCCCATCTGGCCAACTGCTCGGCTACTTCATCTCCCAGCGAGGGATCGAGGCGAACCCGAAGAAAATCCGGGCCATAATGGCCATGGAAAAACCAAAGAATCTAAAGGGAGTCCAGCAGCTTGCCGGGCGAATCGCGGCATTGAGCAGGTTCATCAGCCGCATGGGCGAAAACGCTCTGTCGTTCTATCAGCTGCTACGCAAAGCAGACAAATTCGAGTGGACGCCTGAAGCGGACGACACATTTGAAGATCTGAAGCGGCTGCTCTCTACCTCGTCGGTCCTGGTCATGCCAAAGGAACGCGAGCCTTTACTGCTGTACATAGCAGCCACACACCAGGTGGTAAGCACCATACTGGTGGTCGAGCGACCCGAAGAGGGAAAAACCCATGGGGTCCAACGCCCAATCTACTACCTCAGCGAGGTATTGACACCGACAAAGCAGAGGTACCCTCACTACCAGAAACTCGTCTACGGCATGTTCATGACGGCTCGTCGGCTGAGCCACTACTTCTAGGAGCACCAGGTGATGGTCGTCAATGAGGCACCCCTGAACAGCATCCTGAACAATCGGGAGGCCACAGGACGCGTGGCCCTATGGGGCATCGAGCTGTCACCTCTAGACATCGTCTATGAGAAGCGCCACGCGATCAAGTCTCAAGTCCTCCCGGACTTCCTCGTACACTGGATGGAGCTGCAGCTGCCAGACACCCCAGACATGACACAGTCATGGACGATGCACTTCGACGGCTCCAAGCGCGAAGCCAGAGCAGGAGCCGGGGTCATACTGACCTCCCCGCAGGGCGATAAGATGAAGTACGTCTTCCGGATGAAGTTTCGAGCTTCCAACAACGAGGCAGAATACGAGGCCCTCATCCACGGCATGCGGATGGCCAAGATCTGCGGCGCAAAACGCCTCATCATCTACGGTGACTCCAACCTCGTAGTACAGCAGGCGATGAACGAGTGCGACGCGCACGCCGCCAACATGATCGCGTACCGCGCACTCTACAACGCACTCGAAGGAGACTTTGACGGCTGCGAGCTTTGGCACATTGGTAGAGAAAGCAACGAAGAGGCCGACAGACTCGCCAACATCGGCTCCACCTGCCCGTGAGTGCCACCAGGTGTGTTCCTCGAACAGATCTGCGTGCCATCCATCAAACGGAAATTCCCAAAGGGATCACCCGAAGAAGAAGAACACTCGGGGGCTGCGCTACCCGAAGGACAGGAAGGACCCGAAAAGCTAGACACAAAGGTCGCTGTGTTCAACCTGATGCAGGTCATGGCAGTCGAAGAAACTTGGACGCGGCCATACCTCCGGTACTTGATAGACGGAGAACTGCTTGATAGCCCGACAGATGCCCGACGCATATCTCGCCGGTCCAAGGCCTTCACCATCATTAATGGCGAGCTATACAAGCGCAGCATTTCGGGTGTACTACAAAGGTGTGTCACCATCGGTGATGGCAAAACCATACTTCAAGACATCCACGAGGGTATCTGTGGCCATCATGCAGGCAGCCGCTCCCTTGTCGCCAAAGCTCTACGAGCTGGATTCTACTGGCCAACGGCCATGAACGACGCCAAGGACATCGTCCGAAGATGCAACGGGTGCCAAAGGTTCGGCGATAAACCACACGCACCCGGATCAGAGCTCAGGCCCATACCTTTGGCCTGGCCCTTCGCCCAATGGGGCCTCGACATGATCGACAAGCTGCCAAGGTCCTCGAAAGGAGGTCATGTCTACCTCCTGGTCGCAGTCGACAAATTCACAAAGTGGATTGAGGCCATGCCGGTCACTAACCAAAGGGGAAAAACTGCCGTCAAGTTCTTTGAATCCATTGTCTATAGGTTTGGCGTGCCGCACAACATCATCACCGACAATGGGTCGAACTTCATCTCCAAAGAATTCCAGGACTTCTGCGAAGACCTCGGAATCAACATCACATACGCCTCCATGGCGCACCCACAAACGAACGGGCAGGTCGAGAAGGCCAACAGCCTCGTTGGTGCTGGCATCAATAATCGCCTAATGAGCCCACTCGAGTGACTTGCGGGTGCCTGGAAACACGAGCTGCCTTCGGTCCTGTCGAGCCTGTGCACAACGCCAAACAACTCAACTGGCTACACGCGTTTCTTCATGGTGCACGGAGCCGAAGCCGTGCTACCAGCAAAAGTACGCCATAAGGCCCCACGGGTCGTCGCTTACAGCGAAGCCGAATCGACGGCTGCACTCGAAGACGCCGTCGATACACTCGACGAGGCACGCGACATAGCAGCAGCTTGATCAGCGGTGTACCAACAGAGTCTCCGCAACTACCACAGCCGACGGATGCGCCCAAGGTCCTTCGTCGAAGGAGACCTGGTCTTACGACTCAAGCAAGAGCGACCGAAGAAATTCGAGTCACCATGGGAAGGACCCTACATCGTCACTAAAGTCATCCCAGGTGGCGCCTATCGCCTCAAGCACGTGGAATCTGGAGTGGCATACTCCAACCCATGGAACATCGCACAGCTGCGACGATTATACCCCTAGATACCTACCTCTTTTACTTTCAATAAGTCTATTCAGCCAAGGCTACTCAGCCGAACAATGTACCACCTCCATTACGATATGAATAAAGCTAAGTGTCTCGCCCCAAAATTTTGTTTACTATTCGCATTTTACTCCAAGCTACAACGCACTCGGGGGCTCCCCCACCTCACGACTTCGTCGACTGAGGATAACGCGTGTATACCTGAGTAGCTGACCACGTCAGGCTAACGAAAAGGACACGTATACAAACAAAGCACTACATGCTAAAAAACAACACAACCTTTACAACGAAGGGAAGAACACGCCCAGTCAAATAAATACAAATTTTACATCTATTTTTTTACAGGTCCTACCTATTCTGAAGAATAATACGAGCACGCTGCTCAAACAGATCTACGATTTGTTCGGCATACTGCCTTACAGCCGCGTAATGCGGAGGCATATCCCACTCGCCACCATCTGGCCAAAGAGGCGGCCCAGCCGCTACAACAGACAGATCTACATCAGGACGATGTAACCGCACAAGGGAGAGCGCGGCTTCACCCCCGCAACGAGCTGATGCCGCACAAGTTCCTTGACACGATGCACACTCTGAAACTTCGACAGCAGGCCAGAGAGAGTTGACGGCGCATCATCCAGCGGAAACATTACATGCAGAACCGACACCAGCGAAGACTTCGCTTGACGCAGCACCCGCGATACCTGGTGGACACGATCCTGCACTGTTGCAAGGACCATGACACGGTCACGGTCCATCTAGAAGAAACCGCCGGCCTCCATGTCCTGTTGAGTCAAGCAGTTGATCCGAACAGCAACACGCTCCTTTTCCTCCCTCGGAGCAAGGTTAGCACCTGCAATACTTGCAAATAGTGAGGTGAAAGGCCAACAGGCGCATCCGAAGTAATGGGAAACAGCTCGAAAAACTCACACTCAAGCTGTTCGGACAAACGAAGCAACTCCGCCATCAAGTACTCCTCTCTGGCAGCGCCCCGATCCGCCTTGGATTTCCAAACATCGGCGTGGCCACGCACCCCAAGCAACTCTTTATCAAGGCTACGGATGCGGTCTTGAAGAAACACAAGCTGCGACGCACTATCCAGGGATGGCCGCAGCTGCGCCGCAGACTAAGTGTCAACGTGATCTTCACCCAAAGGCCCCTAGAGTAAAAGAAGACAAGGATATGAACAAGTAGACGAAGGAGCACAGAACTCGAAAATTCATTATGTGCAACAAAATACACTACGTGGCACAAGGATCGTTCATAGAAATAATTATAACAAAAGCAACAAAAACTATCCTACAACTACAAAGCCTACGAAGCTGCATCCTGAGTAGCCTCGGAGCCAGACTGCCTCACCTTGGCCTCTCCCTGCTGCCTCAGCGTGTACTCGGCCAACAGGTCAATCAACTTCGGCCCATAACGCTTACAGCGAGCAGCATAGATGGCGAAGGCTACCTCGGATCTGTCAGCAGCGGTCGGCATCCGGGAGGTGACCTGATGAAGATCCAGCTCCGCTCCAGACGCCAAGGCCATTGCCAGCCCGACGGACGCGCCAATGCCTTTCTACTTGCGCTTGTACGCCGCAGGAGCTTCGGTTGACAATGCATCCGCCAGCGCATCAACATCTTCGAGGGCGACACCCTTGGGGACGAGCTCCTTGTAGAAGCGCCCGAGAACCTCCTTGGCCTTGGCAAGCGAGCCGACCATGGTACTGCAGCGGTCTTCGACCGCCGCAGCAGCATCATCCAGAGCACTTCCGTGCTACAGAGCACCACGACCAAACTCGATGCCCGCGGCATCTAAAGAAACAAAGGCAACGAATGATGGGGGAATACCAATCGGGGTATACCCACGAAGCTGTAGGGTTCGCAGCATAGAAAACAAAAATTTTCCTACGATGTGAACTATATACCAAGATCTATCTACTAGATACAAACAACAGGCGGATGTATATCCGTAGAGAACATACCCTTGAAGACCGACAAAGCTTAACGAGTTCAACTCGTGGTTGATGTAGACGATCTCTTGTCGATCTCAAGATCGAGAGGAAGTCCTAGCGCCGCAAATCAGCAGCGCATTCGTGCTCGCACACACGTTCGTGGCACCGAGCAACCTCCGCCTCCTTGCTCCAGCGATGCAGCGGAAGCACAACTCTTTCTTGCCGAATAGCCACCGGGAACATGTATCTCGCTAGTCCGAGACCATGGGGGATAAATTCTAGAGGGGGAGAGGGATCCTTCACGAGGAGGTGTGAGAGACAAGTGAGGAGGGGGGCTCCTTTTATAGGAGGAGGGGGGAACCCCAAGGGGGTGGCCGGCGCATGGGGCTGCCCCCTTGCCCTCCCCTCTTCATGTGGGTGGACACTCCACTCACAAATCTCCTTTAAATTCCCTCCACTCAAAAGTCCACTCAAATTCCCATTAAATTTCCACCAAATTTAATGCAAACTCTCATTAAATAAAACTCTTTTATTTTATTCAGAATTTTGTCAATTACTTTAATGACAAACATTCACAAATAACCCCTTGCTAGAATTTTATTTCACATGCATAACCACTTTATGCAATTTCACCCGAAAACCTGTTTCGGTATCTAGTGAAATAAATTCCTGCGCTTGTTCATTCTTTCGGCATGAAACATTTGCTCCAATTGGATGTCAGTGTCTCTTAAGTGTGTCAACCTACGGTTCGTGAATAATGCGGACATGATCGAGACCCCTCTCGGATCAATAATCAGAAGCGGGATCTGGAGACCCATACTGACTCCCACACATTCAACGATGACTTTCTTGTGATCGTCGGAACCTTTTACGCTAGTATCTTAATCCCTTTGTTTCACGATATATTACATGTCCGAGATTCGATCATCGGTATCTCCATACCTAGTTTGATCTCGTTATCGACATGCACTCTTTTCTCGTTCCTGTGATATAACATTCTAGTGATCAAATCACTTGCTTGCAAGCTAATCAATGTGATATCACCGAGAGGGCCCAGAGTATATCTATCCGTCATCGGGATGAACAAATTCCACTCTCGATCCATGAGCCTCAACATAACACTTTATTAGTTCTGAATCCATCTTTATAATCACCTTGTTACGGTGTGACGTTTGATGTTATCAAGAAACTCTTCCGGTGTTAGTGATTGACATGATCTCATGGTCTAAGGATTAGGATCACTTCGTAAGTTGTTATAGCAATATAAACTCAATGACTTTGATCGTAATGCTATACTTCGGATGAATGTTCATCACACCATTACACTAATGTTGTGATCCCGTTATTAACAACATCCAATGTCCATGATCAGGAAACCTTGATCATCTTGTTAATCAACGAGCTAGTTTATGAGAGAGGCATAACTAGGAACTTTCTGTTTGTTTATTAAACACACATGTATTAACGTTTCCGTATTAATACAATTATAGCATGCAAAATAAACATCTATCATATACTTGGAATACACATAATAAACACTTTATTATTGCCTCTCAGGGCATATTCCCTTCAGTCTCCCACTTGCACTAGAGACAATAATCTAGTTACATAGTGATAAATCTAACACCCATTGAGTTCTGGTGTTGATCATGTTTTGCTCTAGGGAGAGTTTTAGTCAACGGATCTGCTACATTGAGATCCGTATGTACTTTACAAATCTTTATATCTCCATCCTTGACATGCTCGCGGATGGAGTGAAACCGGCGCTTAATATGCTTGGAATGCTTGTGAGACCTTGGCTCTTTGGCATTGGCAATGGCACCATTGTTGTCACAATAGATCACCATTGGGTCCAACGCGTTTGCCACCACTCCTAGTTCAGATATGAACTCCTTCATCCAAACTGCTTCCTGAGCCGCTTCTGAAGCAGCAACATATTCGGCCTCCGTTGTTGATCCCGCTACCACAGGTTGTTTGGAGCTCCTCCAACTAACCGCTCCGCCATTCATGAGAAATACATATCCGGATTGAGACTTAGAGTCATCCGGATCGGTGTCAAAGCTAGCATCGACATAACACTTAGCAATGAGCTCTTCTTCACCTCTGTATACAAGAAACATATCCTTAGTTCTTCGTAAGTACTTAAGGATATTCTTGACCGCTATCCAGTGTTCCGAACCTGGATCCGATTGGTACCTACTAGTCAAACTAATAGCATGTGCCACATCCGGTCTTGTACATAGCATGGCGTACATTATAGAGCCTATGGCTGAAGCATAGGGGACTTTGTCCATTATCTCTCTTTCTTCCGCCGAAGCCGGACTTTGAGTCTTACTCAATGTCTTGCCTTGCAACATAGGTAAGAACCCCTTCTTACTTCCGTCCATTTTAAACTTCTTTAAAATCTTATCAAGGTATGTACTTTGCGATAGCCCTATTAGGCGCCTAGATCTATCTCTATAGATCTTTATGCCTAATATGTATGACGCTTCACCTAGGTCCTTCATTGAAAATTTGCTGTTTAGATAACTTTTAACACTGTTTAAAAGATCTATATCATTTCCGATCAATAATATGGCATCCACATATAATATCAGAAATTCCACATTGCTCCCACTCACTTTCTTGTAAATACAAGCTTCTCCATAAGTTTGGACAAATCCAAACTCTTTGATCACCTCATCAAAGCGGAGATTCCAACTTCGTGATGCTTGCTTCAATCCATAGATGGATCGCTGAAGCTTGCACACCTTGTTAGCATCCTTAGGATCGACAAAACCCTTTGGTTGTATCATATACAACTCTTCTTCAATATTACCATTGAGAAACGCGGTTTTGACATCCATCTGCCATATCTCATAATCGAAATATGCAGCCATTGCTAACATAATCCTAACTGACTTTAGCATCGCTACGGGAGAGAAAGTCTCATCGTAGTCAACTCCTTGAATTTTTCGAAACCCCTTTGCGACAAGTCGAGCTTTATAGACGGTCACATTACCATCAGCATCAGTTTTCCTTTTGAAAATCCATTTGTTCTCCACGACCTTTCGGTCGTGAGGTAATTCCACCAAGTTCCAAACTTGATTTTCATACATGGATTCCATCTCAGATTTCATGGCTTCTAACCATTTGTTGGAATCCGGGCTCATCATCGCTTCTTCATACGTCGCAGGGTCATCATTTTCATCAACCATGAAATTCATGACAGGATTTCCGTACAGCTCGGGAGCTGCGCGCGTCCTGTTTGACCTGCGAGGTTCGGTAGTACTCTCTTTCGGAGTTTCATGATCATTATCATTAGTTCCCTCTTCAACAGGTGGAGCCAACTCGGGAACAACTTCCGGCGCTGCGCTACTCGCCATACTTTGAAGAGAAGGTTCCACAACCTCTTCGAGTTCTACCTTCTGACTACTCACACCTTTCGCGAGAAATTCTTTCTCTAGAAAGGATACATTCTTGGCAACAAAAACCTTGCCCTCGGATCTGTGATAGAAGGAATACCCAATAGTTTCTTTAGGGTATCCTATGAAGACGCATTTTTCCGCTTTGGGTTCGAGTTTATCCGGTTGAAGTTTCTTCACATAAACATCGCATCCCCAAACTTTAAGAAATGACAGCTTAGGTTTGTTTCCAAACCACAATTCATACGGTGTCTTTTCAACGGATTTAGATGGTGCCCGATTTAAAGTGAATGCCGCAGTTTCTAGTGCATAACCCCAAAATGACAACGGCAAGACCATCAGAGACATCATAGATCGAACCATATATAATAAAGTACGATTACGACGTTCCGACACACCATTTCGCTGTGGTGTTCCGGCAGGTGTGAGTTGTGAAACAATTCCACACTCTTTCATGTGAGTGCTTAACTCGTAACTTAGATACTCACCTCCACGATCGGACCGTAGAAATTTGATCTTTCTATTACGATGATTTTTCACTTCATTCTAAAATTCCTTGAACTTTTCAAAGGTTTCAGACAACCGTATCTACTCAAATAATCCGTGAAAGTAACAAAATAACGATATCCACCTCGCGCCGACACACTCATTGGACCACATACATCAGAATGTATGATTTCCAATAAATCTGTCGCCCGTTCCATTGAACCGGAAAACGGCGTTCTAGTCATCTTGCCCATAAGGCATGGCTCACATGTATCAAATGATTCATAATCAAGTGATTCCAAAAGTTCATCCGAATGGAGCTTCTTCATGCGTTTAACGCCAATATGACCTAGACGGCAGTGCCACATATATGCGGATATATCATCATTAAGTTTAATCCTTTTAGCATCAACATTATCAATATGTGTAACATTATCATCGAGATCTAATAGAAATAAACCATTCATCATCGGTGCATGACCATAAAAGATTTCATTCATATAAATGGAACAACCATTGTTCTCGGATTTAAATGAATAACCACTTCGCATCAAACACGATCCAGATACAATGTTCCTGCTCAGTGCAGGCACCAGATAACATTTATTCAAGTTTATAACTAATCCCGACGGTAAGTGGAGAGGCAGAGTTCCAACGGCGATCACATCAACGCTTGATCCATTGCTGACACGCATCTTGACCTCACCCCTTGCTAGCGGTCGCTTGTTCCGCAGCCCCTGATTCGAGTTACAAATATTAGCAACTGAACCAGTATCAAATACCCAGTTGCTACTGCGAGCACTAGTCAAGTACACATCAATAACATGTATATCATATATACCTTTGTTTTCCTTGCCGGCCTTCTTGTCTGCCAGATACTTGGGGCAGTTGCGCTTCCAGTGGCCAGTCCCCTTACAATAGTAGCACTCAAAATCAGACTTAGGTCCAACTCGGGGTTTCTTTTCAGGCGCGGCAACAGGCTTGCCGCCCTTACTTCCCTTCCGTTTTCCCTTCTTGTCTTTCTTGAAACCAGTGTTCCTATTGATCATCAACACTTGATGTTCCTTTTTGATCTCCACTTCTGCAGTTTTAAGCATTGACAGAAGCTCGGGGAGAGACTTCTTCATGCCTTGCATATTATAGTTCATCACGAAGCTCTTATAGCTAGGTGGCAGAGACTGCAGAACACGATGGATGCCTAAGTCAATGGGAATCGATATTCCCAAGGACACAAGCTTATCGGCGTAACCTGACATCTTGAGTACATGCTCACTAACGGAGCTGTGCTCTTCCATCATGCAGCTAAAGAACTTTTCTGAAGCGTTGTAGCTCTCTACAACAGCATGTGTGTCGAAAATCATTTTCAAATCACCCATTGTATCAAATGCATTGCCGTTTTCGAAACGCTTTCGAAGTTCCGGCTCTAGCCCATACAATATGCCGCAATGAACTAAGTTGTGGTCCTCCTGACGAGTCTGATAGACATTCTTCTCCTCGTCAGGGGCATCATCAAAAGGTGGGGGGCCTAACGGCGCTTCTAGCACATATTGCTTTTGTGCAGCAGAGAGGAGAATCCTCAAATTCATGGCCCATTCGGTAAAGTTGCTACCGTTCGTTGCTAGTTTCTCTTTCTCCATGAACACATTGAAATTAAAAGCAGGTGGTGCCATCTACAACAGAATTTGTAAAGTTTAGACTAAGTGTATGATAGATTGAGTTCGACTAATCTATATTACGAATGAACTCCCACTCAAAAACGACATCCCTCGTGCCTTTTTGGTGATTACATGAACCAAATCCACTACACCAAGTACGATCATCACGTGAGTTGGTATAGCTTCAAAGGCGAGCATCAAATGGGCATCATATCAACTATATGAATCATGCTTAACCTTTCGGTCTGTGTTCCGAGGCCATGTCTGTACATGCTAGGCTCGCCAAGTTAGAACCTTAGTATTCGCGTGTGTAACTGTTTTACACCCGAAATATGGTCGTGGATCCAAGAACACCCGATCATCACGTGATGTCTTGGAGCGACGAAAACATAATCGGTGCATACTAAAGGAAGAACACATTCTTATCTTGATATTTAAATGAGGGATCATCTTATTATGCTAACAAAGCGCTAAACAAGCAATATAAGATGCTATCAAACATCATATGTTTATTAGTGAAATTATATGGTTCCCGCAGATGATCTCTATCATGTGCATCGTGGTATGATCACTATCATACCTATATGTGTAAATCCAAGGTCTATGGATTTTACACGCTATGTGTGTTGTAAGAGTATCATCTCATACTTCTACTTACAACACTACCATATCATAACACTAGCCCAGCAACAATCTAAACTAGACGCCTCTAATTTATCCATTGCAAGTTTTACGTGGCTTAGGGCTTTCGAGATAGAACCGTTCTTACCTACGAACATGAACCACAACGAGGATAATCAAATTGTTGACAACTCGCTTGCAAAATAGATATTGACTATAGTAGGAGAGACAGACACCCGCTGGCCACTTATGCAAACTAGTTGCATGTCAAGCGTGGAACAGGTCTCATGTGCGAGGACATGTAAAGTTTGTCCGGGCCGCTTCATCCCACTATGCCACCAATATCCAAAATTACAACAAAGGAGCAACAACATGATCATCATCGCCCACATACTCATATGTGTACTACCCGTGTAAAGTCTCTACGCATAGATCCGGCTCTGATACCACTGTAGGGTTCGCAGCATAGAAAACAAAAATTTTCCTACGATGTGAACTATATACCAAGATCTATCTACTAGATACAAACAACAGGCGGATGTATATCCGTAGAGAGAATACCCTTGAAGACCGACAAAGCTTAACGAGTTCAACTCGTGGTTGATGTAGACGATCTCTTGCCGATCTCAAGATCGAGAGGAAGTCCTAGCGCCGCAAATCAGCAGCGCATCCGTGCTCGCACACACGTTCGAGGCACCGAGCAACCTCCGCCTCCTCGCTCCAGCGATGCAGCGGAAGCACAACTCTTTCTTGCCGAATAGCCACCGGGAACATGTATCTCGCTAGTCCGAGACCATGGGGGATAAATTCTAGAGGGGGAGAGAGATCCTTCACGAGGAGGTGTGAGAGACAAGTGAGGAGGGGGGCTCCTTTTATAGGAGGAGGGGGGGAACCCCAAGGGGGTGGCCGGCGCATGGGGCTGCCCCCTTGCCCTCCCCTCTTCATGTGGGTGGACACTCCACTCACAAATCTCCTTTAAATTCCCTCCACTCAAAAGTCCACTCAAATTCCCATTAAATTTCCACCAAATTTAATGCAAACTCTCATTAAATAAAACTCTTTTATTTTATTCAGAATTTTGTCAATTACTTTAATGACAAACATTCACAAATAACCCCTTGCTAGAATTCTATTTCACATGCATAACCACTTTATGCAATTTCACCCGAAAACCTGTTTCGGTATCTAGTGAAATAAATTCCTGCGCTTGTTCATTCTTTCGGCATGAAACATTTGCTCCAATTGGATGTCGGTGTCTCTTAAGTGTGTCACCCTACGGTTCGTGAATAATGCGGACATGATCGAGACCCCTCTCGGATCAATAATCAGAAGCGGGATCTGGAGACCCATACTGACTCCCACACATTCAACGATGACTTTCTTGTGATCGTCGGAACCTTTTACGCTAGTATCTTAATCCCTTTGTTTCACGATATATTACATGTCCGAGATTTGATCATCGGTATCTCCATACCTAGTTTGATCTCGTTACCGACATGCACTCTTTTCTCATTCCTGTGATATAACATTCTAGTGTTCAAATCACTTGCTTGCAAGCTAATCAATGTGATATCACCGAGAGGGCCCAGAGTATATCTATCCGTCATCGGGATGAACAAATTCCACTCTCGATCCATGAGCCTCAACATAACACTTTATTAGTTCTGAATCCATCTTTATAATCACCCTGTTACGGTGTGACGTTTGATGTTATCAAGAAACTCTTCCGGTGTTAGTGATTGACATGATCTCATGGTCTAAGGATTAGGATCACTTCGTAAGTTGTTATAGCAATATAAACTCAATGACTTTGATCATAATGCTATACTTCGGATGAATGTTCATCACACCATTACACTAATGTTGTGATCCCGTTATTAACAACATCCAATGTCCATGATCAGGAAACCTTGATCATCTTGTTAATCAACGAGCTAGTTTATGAGAGAGGCATAACTAGGAAATTTCTGTTTGTTTAATAAACACACATGTATTAACGTTTCCGTATTAATACAATTATAGCATGCAAAATAAACATCTATCATATACTTGGAATACACATAATAAACACTTTATTATTGCCTCTCAGGGCATATTCCCTTCAGAAGCGGAGTCGCCAGATGGTATCGAGCCGACTGAAGCCAATCCCAGAGCGGGTCGACTCGCTGGATATGACGACTGGCGCATATTGGACCCAGGCGAGTGGCGCCAACTTGAGGCCCAAGACGGTGACTCCAATAGAAAGCCCACCAAAACACTTGTAAACCCTAACTGGCTGCATATATAAAGCCACCAGGGGCACCCCCACGGGGACATCATATTACATCTTCTCCCACATTAGACTAGATCTAGTCTCTCCCACCGCCTCCGGCGGCTCCATTGTAAACCAATCTTGTTGGAATTATGCCCTAGAGGCAATAATAAAGATGTTATTATTATAATTCTTGTTCATGATAATGTTTATATTCCATGCTAGAATTGTATTAAGCGGAAACTTTAATACTTGTGTGGTTTGTGAACAACACCGTGTCCCTAGTACGCCTCTATGGACTAGCTCATTGATTAATGATGGTTAAGGTTTCCTAACCATGGACATGAGTTGTCGATTAATAATGAGATCACATCATTGGGAGAATGATATGATGGACAGACCCAAACTAAGAGAAGCAATTAGATCGTGTCATCGTGTTCGTCTTTGCGAAGCTTTTCTTATGTCAAATATTGTATTCCTTAGACCATGAGATAATACAACTCCCTAGTATCGGAAGAAAGCTTTGAGGTCATCAAACGCCATCCTATGAGAGGGTGATCATAAAGGTGTCTCTCAGGTGATCGGAAAGTATCTGTTGGGTTGTATGTATCGAGATGGGATTTGTCCCTCCCAAGTCGGAGAGATATACTTCGGGCCCACTCGGTAATCGATATCAACACCGCTTGCAAGCATGTGGTTAAGGAGTTAATCACAAAGTGATATCGGATTACGGAACGAGTAAAGTACTTGCTGTGAACGAGATTGAACTAGGTATGACGGTACCGACGATCAAATCTCGGGCAAGTAAAATATCGCGAGACAAAGGGAATATATATATGGGATTGATTGAATCCTGGCATCGTGGTTCATCCGATATGATAATTGATGAATGTGTGGGAGTCAATATGGGTTTCCAGACCGCGCTGTTGATTATTGATAGAAGATCATGTCTGCATATTCTCGAACCCGCAGGGTCACACACTTAACGTGTCTCGACGCTAGGATAGATTGGATAATTGGTTTATGAGTTTTCGTTCGGAGTCTCGGATGGGATCCGGGACATCACGAGAGGTTCCGGAATGGTCCGGAGAATAAGATTCATATAAGGCAGTGCAGTTTTTGGAGTTCGGAATTGTTCCGGGTTAATCGGTATTGTACCGGAAGCTTCTAGAACCTTTCAGAAGGGGACCAACGTGGCCCCACCTTCCGGGAGGGGGCATGGGCCTATGAGGGAGTGCCCTGGCCGCATTGGGCCAGGGGCACAAGGCCCCATAGGGCCCAGCCGGCCAAAGAGGGTTTAAACCCTAGATAGAGCTTCTAGAAGGGGGGGTTTCCTTGCCCCCCACTCTTCCTCCTTTGGGGCCGCCGGTTTGGCTTGGGGGAGGGGTCTAGGGTTGCCGCCCCACCCCTCTATATAAAGAGGGCTGGGGGCGTACCACCCCCCACACCTTCCCCTCCAACCCTAGCCGCCCTGCTTCCCTTCCTCTCTCCCTCCCGACTGTTTGTAGGCGAAGCCCTGCTGCAGAAATTCTCCACCATATACACCACGCCGTCGTGTTGTAGATCCAATCCGTCTCTCCACCATACTTGCTGGTCTGAGGAAGGAGGAGACGTCGAGGTGCTGCACGTGTGCATCTCACGGAGGCACCGCCACTTGTGGTGCTAGATCGGATCGGATCGCGAGGAGGAGAAGCGAGTACGACTACATCACCCACGTTCCGACGAACGTTCCGCTGTGCGAATCTTCAAGGGTATGAAGATCCAATCCAATCTCTCTCGTTGTTTGCATCTCCTAGATTAGATCTTGGCTTTCCCTCTGTTCGCATCCATAGAAAATTTTGATTTACTATGCCGCGAAACCCTTCAAATCTATGATCATATACTGGATTGATAGCAGGACGTAGCGATCCTCCACCGAGGGGACGTGAACCTGGGTATATCGTGTGCCAATACCGCTCCCGGATTCTCCTACATCGCCTTGCTCCCTCTACGTAAGCTATCTCCAGTAGCATCTGCCGTGCAATACCACGACAGTTGGCGCCCACCGTGGGGCTAGTGGTGCTTGGAGGGTGATAATCCGGGCGAGATCCCTCGCCATTAACGCCGACCGGATCGCATCAAGCCCGGTCCAGCCAATACCGCTTCGTGGTGCAGTCCGTGGAGAAGAATCTCGGGCGTGCGGCCACACACGATCAATCAGCTGAGTTTAATCCAATCCCTCTTCTATTTGATTACTTTTGCCACGATCCGGTTCTAGGATCAAGGAAAATAAATTATTACATAATCGATTGACGGCCGCATGTACACGGCAAGGTTGCTCGCGGATTTTCTTGGCAAGCGCCAATGCAATCTTGTCCAAGCAATCCTGGCTTAACATGCAGATCGAGTGCAGCAATAATTACGCTCCGTACTATATATCTTTCATATCAGATTTATCAGTCAATCGCCGCAAAAAGGGTATAAGGCGTATGCTCTGCCTCGGTGATACCATTAAAAATCCGATTGATGTCGCTGCGTGATCCGGTGCGCTCGGGGACTGGTTAACATGCCGGCGAGCGGCATATAAAGGATTAGCCTTTGTCATATCTTGCGTGCCTATTACTGCTTCTCTGATTATTAGCTCCGGTCGGCAAATATTAATTTATAAGTATCTATTTCTTGTTTGCACTATTTCTTTAATGCAGATTTCTCAATCAAGACAGTCTAGAAAAACTGTATAAAACACAGTACAGAAGATGCGGAAAGACTATAAACGACCTCCGACGGGTCGCGGCTCCGACTCGCCGAATGCGAACTCGCCGTCATCGCGAACTCGCCACCGCGGCCTCGCGACCTCGCCCTCGCGGCCTCGCCCTCGTGGCCTTGTCGTCGTTGACGTCGCCATAGCGCGACCTTCGTCCGTCGCGTCGACCCCGTGTCCGCTGCGTCGACTTCGCAATAGAGCGACCCCTGTCCGCCGCGTCGACCCCGTGTCCGCCGCGTCGACTTTGCCATAGCGCGACCTCCGTCCGCCGCGTCGACCCCGTATCCGCCGCGTCGACATCGCCATAGCGCGACCTTCGTCCACTGCGTCGACCCCGTGTCCACTGCGTCGACTTCGCAATAGCGCGACCCCTGTCCGCCGCGTCGACCCCGTGTCCGCCACGTCGACTTTGCCATAGCGCGACCTCCGTCCGCCGCGTCGACCCCGTGTCCGCCCCGTCGACTTCGCCATAGTGCGACCCCATCCGCTACGTCAAATGCGTACGCCGCGCCTGCTAAGGGACCTTCATCGTCCGAGTCGCCAGAGAGGGTCGCGTGCCACGCTGCATGGACTCACCACTGGGCTTCTCTTCCCTCCGGGAAAAATCAATTCGCCTTTGTCAACCTTTGATAGAGCGACTCGCAATGGCCAAGTAGTGCGGACGAGGACTCGCAAACCAAGCCTCAGTTCGTCCACAAAAAACGCTAACCGAGAGCCATCATTGGAGTCGCCTTGCTCGACTGGCCTTCCGGGCCAAGACAAATGGAAGTGCTACACAAACAGCACCATGTCCTCCTCAACCTTAGATAGCGCAACTCGCACGGCCAAGTACTGCGGACGAGGACTCGCAAACCGAGCCTCGGATCATCCAGGAAGAACGCCAAGTCGAGAGCCATCTTTGGAGTCGCCATGCGACTGGACCCCCGGGCCAAGACGAGAGACTCGCTAACAAAAACAGAGCAATCAACATCATCGCGGACTAGCAATCATCGCGGACTCGCCACACTCGAGGACTCTCCCCTCGCGGACTCGCAATCATCGCGGACTGGCCACACTCGGGGACTCTCCCCTCGCGGACTCGCAATCATCGCGGACTCGCCACACTCGGGGACTCTCCCCTCGCGGACTCGCTATCATCAACGACACGCCACGATCGGTGACTCGCCCGCCGTGGCCACGCCATCACGGCCTCGCCATCGCGACCTCGCCCTTGCAGACTCGCCATGCTCACGGACTCGCCATGCTAACATCGTACTGTTTCCTCCTTCTCAGCAAAGCGGTGTCTTTCTCGCCACTCGCCGCGCTCGGGGACTCGGCACGCTACAGACAGCGTCGCTCGACCGTGCCACTCGCCGTGCTCAGAGACTCGGCAATCGCCGGTAACTCAACCTCGCCACTCGACACGCTACAGACAGCGTCGCTCGACCGCGCCACTCGCCGCGCTCGGAGACTCGGCAATCGCCGGTAACTCGACCTCGCCACTCGGCACGCTACAGACAGCATCGCTCGACCGCGCCACTCGCCGCGCTCGGAGACTCGGCAATCGCCGATAACTCGACGCTCGCTGGTCGCTTGACTTCGCAACTCGCCGCGCTCGGCAGCAACCACTAATATTTTCAGAATATGCATCTCTAAAGAGCCGCAAGTCGCCTCTACAAGCCAACTCGAGCCTCGGGGACTACTCCTAGGCATACTGCGTGTGCGCATGGTTCCACGACCGCGGCTCTGCATGCTCGGGGACTCGCCCTCGCGTACTCAACACGCTGGGGGACTCGTCACCGCGGACTCGCCCTCACGTACTCTCCACGCTCGGGGACTCGCCACCGGGAACTCACCCTCGCGTACTCAACGCGCTTGGGGAATCGCCACCGCGGACTCGCCCTCGTGTACTCAACGCGCTCGGGGACTCGGCGTGCTATAGACAGCGCCACTCGCCGTTCGCCCAACTTCGCCACTCGACACACTCTGGGACTCGGCACTCACAGGTCGCTCGACCTCGCCACTCGCCGCGCTCGGGGACCCGCCCCAACTGGCGTCTTCACCGACTCCCTACCTCTTTCACCAACTAGCCATCACCGACTGGCTCACCTCGACCGCCGACCGCCTCCCGCTTCACGGTTCTTTTCTCTATTCGGGAGCTCGTCGCCGATTCGCCACGACCCATCGTCAAGACTCTCCGCGCCCTGCCTCAAGCCCGCATCGAATCGACAACGCGCTCGGGGACTACTGATGGGGTAATACCAATCGGGGTATACCCACGAAGCGGAGTCGCCAGATGGTATCAAGCCGACTGAAGCCAATCCCAGAGCGGGTCGACTCGCTGGATATGACGACTGGCGCATATTGGACCCAGGCGAGTGGCGCTGACTAGAGGCCCAAGACGGTGACTCCAATAGAAAGCCCACCAAAACACTTGTAAACCCTAACTGGCTGCATATATAAAGCCACCAGGGGCACCCCCACAGGGACATCATATTACATCTTCTCCCACATTAGACTAGATCTAGTCTCTCCCTCCGCCTACGGCGGCTTCCATGTAAACCAATCTATGATCATATACTGGATTGACAGCAGGACGTAGCGATCCTCCACTGAGGGGACGTGAACCTGGGTACATCGTGTGCCAATCTCGCTCCCGGATTCTCCTACGTCGCCTTGCTCCCTCTATGTAAGCTACCCCCAGTAGCATCTGCCGTGCAATACCACGACAACGAACATAACCCGAAACCCAGTGGGGGGACAGGGAATTACCTTGTTGACAGGGAGTTTGACGGCCTCCCTATCCTGCGGGATCAAGCCCCGCTCACGGAGCTTTCGGAGATCACTCTCACGCGTCTCCGATCGCCGCCAGCCACCGTCGGTGACACGGACAGCGGTAGAACCCTTCTTGCCACCAGCAATGCTGGTACCAACTGCAGAGGAGGACTTCTTCGGCTTCCCCATTGCGGTGCAGCGGCGCCGGCGGAGAGCACGTAGGATCAAGGAAGGAAATGCTCGAGGAAATTCCAGCGCGCAGCAAGAAAGCTCAGAGAAGATTGGAGCAGTGAAACAAGAATGGCTGCGGTGAAAACAAATTAACTTTTCCCCAATGATTATAAGGACGAAGACGATGAACGATGACCATCCATCGGGAAGACCTAGAGCCAACTACAAGATCTGGCCGTCCACGTGTTAGCACAGCAGCGAACCGTCGCTCACACGCCGGCCACTACGCGCGGAAATCGAGGCGACGCCATAATTATCTCCACGCTGCGCGTGACCGGTCAATTCAAGGTCAGAAGGTGGGACCCATGTGCATCCAGTCACGCCATCTCTGGCGCCGCAGACGCTTGAGGTCACCGATCGTCAGCACTGACGTCATCAAAAGCTATGCTAGCAACGGTTACAATTCTTCGGCTATACAATTAAGAGTACTCACTCGAATCTACGATTCGAATAATTACTCAGGGGCTACTCCTATCAGGAGCGCTGGCCGCGCACCCGAAAAGTGAATAAAACACTACATCACTGAATTGTTTGTTCGAGTCCTACGTCGAGTCTATGACTCCACTACGGACTCGGGGGCTACTCCCATAGGGAGGATGGATTCAAGCATCCGAAAAATGTGTGTCCTACGGACCTGAAGCCGAACAACGACCGAATAAAAGTCTCTGCTCGAGTCTACGACTCGAACAGACACTCGGGGGCTACTCCCATAGGGAGCGCTGGTCGCGCACCCTATGAATTCTTCGACTGCGATCCTACGGATCAGCATGCAAAACTTTTTCGGCAACTCTGCCCCAATTAACGCTAAGTGAGCAACATTCTCCTTGGCCACCCGAAACACCCCCGCGGTGATAAACATTCGGATGATGTGTCTGCGACGCAAGGATAATACCTACAGATATCATCTGATGGCCTGGCAACGCACACGCCTGCGCTCTGGTAGTAAGAATCCGTGCCAGCAGGCGCGATGAAAAATCCCGACGGACGCGTTGGGTACATCATTTAAATTCACTGGAATTCCACTCCTGTAAGTCCTCCGCGGCCTGAGTTGAATTATGCCAGCATATGTTCCGGGTTCGAGTCGAGGGACTCGAATCTAAAGAAGATCATGTTGTTTTGTCTTAAGACAGTTAACTGACCCTGATCCACCGGGAGAGTCAGGCACACGCATCAACAATCCCTACACATTTTCTCTTGAAAGACAGAGATAGTTGCACCCGAAGGATTGAAGAGTCCTCAGCCGAATCTACGATTCGGCTGAACACTCGGGGCTACTGACATGGTTATACCCTGCAGGTACATGACCTCAGCATACCTAGTCTAGCCCAAGGAAGGCCCACGACAAATATACGCCGACCCATGCAGATTTTTGGGTGGTCAGGGCCCATGACGCCTTCGGATCCTTGGAGAGAAAGACTAAAGTAGATAAAAAATTCAAAGGGGTAAACCCTAAAACCTGTAAGCGACTCGATCTGTGCCTGGGACCTGCCTAACTCTATATAAAGGCTAGGAGGGCACAGCGAGGAAGGCACCTCATACCACCGCATACACACCTCCACACCAGATTGCATCTGCGCACCCCTGTAACCTTCGGTTCCGCCGTAATCAAGAGCAGATAAGCAGGAGTAGGGTTTTCCCTCCGGGGGCCTAAACCTGGGTAAACCTCGTGTCCCCGTGTTGCTTGTTTGCTAACCGTTCCGCGATCTCCAGCATCCCCATCTTCTCCAAAACCCAAGTCCATAACAATGGGCATTGACGAGATTAAACCTCGTCACTCATTGCCCCTATCATAAGCATCTTGAGATGATTAAGGTTAAAGTGAACAAAGATGGAGTATATGCTTGACGAAATATAAGTTGGCAATCTCATGTCCCTTGAATATGAGGGCCACTCCTCATGCTACTCAACTTTGGTCACATGTAAGTTCTTGTCATTGTAAGTATTTGCATATCATTGAGAACCGCCAATGGGGTACCCCTTGCACATGGTACAAGAGCTTTCCCATAACCAAAATGACAAGGCAAGCAGACAATGAGCATCTCAACGATCTTTTTATTTACTATGTGCATAGATTTTTATTGAGGATGCTTCATAGATGACTCACTATGGTGATGCTGCAAGTTTCCACCACGATTAAGCATGTCTTAGGCTAGCGGCCTAGGCGTTTCTCTAACATAGGATACAAACTCCATGGACTTACAAGTTCCCTCTTTATTTCACACCGTTGACATCCATAGACAAAAGAACACGATATCAACTGTGTATAGAGTACAAGTGCAATGCTGAAAACGTTCTGCGTGACAGCATGGTTCTGCTAATTCCAACGTATAGATGCAAGCATATACAACTTCGATGTTCACAATGGTTCAAGTCTATTAGGGGCAAGTAAATAAGGTGTGCCATCAAGTTCGTGAGAGCTTTACTAAATAGTTTTCACATAACAAAATACTTTTTTAATTCAAAAGGTAGATGAATCTTGAGAATTTGCTTGGAATAGAAAAAAGCTACTAGGTACATATGGTGGACACAAATGGCAAAAGTTTTGGTTGAAATGGATTTGTAAAAATGAGAAGTATGCCTTCTCAAAACAGGTCTTTGGCTAGCAAGGCTGGGTAGCAAACAAGAGATTTGAAAGAAACAAGCAAACATAAAAGTAATAAAGCCAAACATGCAATCTCCTTGAAGACACAAAAGAATCTTAAATAAAGAATAGTAAGCGTATGAGCCAACAAGAAAGAAAACAAATGATACAAAATACCTGTAAGCTTTTTTTCTTTCCTTTTCTCTTTCATAGTAATGCTACTGACCAGAACTCGGTTTGCCAAAACCAATTTAGATCCACTTGATGATCCCAAAGTGGTGCCAATACTGATCAACAAGATCCATCATATAATAGAGTTTGCAAACTAAAATAAGAAGTTCAAAAAGTAAAAGATGAGACTTCTCATTAATATATAATAAAGGCACTCACACCAAGGGATACATAGATAATCAACTAAAGGAGAGATACTTCCACATGCAAACCAAACTATAAGATAACCCCTCTACCACATATTTGAATCCACTAAAAAGGTAAAAGATAAAAGATAATGGTGGTGATACCGCGACACTCCGCCAAGCTTGGAACAAGCCAAGGGGATGCCAAACCTGATGACGAATTACTCCTTCGGTGGTGGTGGTGTTGCCCCCTTGTTTAGAATAAGAAAACCCTCCAGCATCTTACGAAGCTTGTTGTTCTCCTCTTGAAGTTCATCCACCTTTATCCTCAAAGCACGATATCTTTCACAAAACTCATAAGTGGTCCGAAGGGCTTCCGCTGCCTCGGGGCAGTATCTGAAGTCTGGACCAAAGGCTACGATTCCCTGCATGTGACGATAAAAAGCATCCACAGTGTTAATTGCTCCTACGAAATTAGGTTTCCTTCCCCTTGTTCCTACGACGGTTTTTTCTTCCAACTCTATCTCCACGGGCTTCTTGCCTTTGTCGTTGGCGGAGGCCATGGTGCTCTAAACTTGAGAAGATTTCCTGACAGAAACAGATTGAAACGAAAACACGATGAGAACACGATGCACGAACCTCGGGGGATCCGGGGGGTTATATATTACGAAGTTTCAATGCATAAGGAAGGTTTTCACACAGAAACGAGGCGGAGACAGGGTTCGAGGGGGAAACACCCCCCTCAGGCGTGGCCAGGCTAGGCTCACGCCTAGGGTGGGTTTGTCCACCCGGGATCCATTTCCTCTTCAGTTTCCTCTCGCAACTTCCCTTATGTATTAAAAACATCAAAAATATAAAAAAATTGGGTTTCCACGAACCTTCTGTTTTCACCACTTTTACCTATTAAAAGACGAACTCTGCAGATTCCTTTTCTCTTTCTCCTGAAAATTTCCTTCTTACAAAACCCTTGCACAAACCCATCAAAACAAAAGCTTTGGTAAACACTTCAATTGAAAACCCATCAAAACAAAAGTGAAAGGATACGGATGTCGCCTAGAGGGGGGGGTGAATAGGCTATTAAAACTTTTCCTAGAGTGGCTCAACAAAGGTGGAATAAAACTAGAGTTTACTTTGTAAAGCACAACCTAGAAACAACTAAGGTTTACCTATGTGCACCAACAACTTATGCTAAGCAATACAAGCAACAAAGTGATAGCAAGATATATAGTACTTCAAGCACGAAGGCTATCATGCACAAGTAAAGAGCCCGGGTATAGAGATAACTGAGGCACGCGGGGACACCGATATTTTACCGAGTTCCTCCCAACATGGAGTACGTCTCGTTTGGAGAGGGGGTGGTATCAAACCACCAACGCCACAAAAGGCCTCCCTTATTCTCCGGTGAATCTCACCCCAATGGGATCGATCCACGCTTCCACTATCGGTGCACTTGTCAGTGGCAACCGGAACCTCTCACAAGGTTGGGACACAACTCCACAACTTAATTGGAGGCTCCCAACAAACGCCACAAAAGGCCTCAACAAATGCCACCAAGGCCACAATGCCACCAAGGCCACAAAATCGTCTAGGGTTCCAAGAACCCAAGAGGGACAAGCTCCAATGAGCAATTCAAACCAAATTCTTCGAGGAGAACTCAAACCGATGCAACAAATACAAATGGCAAGAACACCACAAAGATGCTCAAATCCCTCACTCCCAAGTTCCAACAAAGCTACTAAAGCTATTAGGGGAACAAGAGAGGAGGAATCAAAGAGGGACACAAAATCCCCCAAAATCTAGATCCCCAAAGATGCACTCACAAAGAGATGAATCGGTTAGGTCAAAACGTGGGGCTAGATCTCCTTTCTTTTCCACTCAAATATGGGCAAGAATCATCGGAGGAAAAAGATTAGGCAAGCTTTAAGATTTAGAGCAAGTGTGGACAAAGTTTAGCCTAATAGATAATAGAGGTGCTCTCTAAACTGAAAACGGGCAAAGCTTAAATAGATGGCCTAAAAAATATGGCCGTTGGGGCTATTTTTTTTCTGGACGGACCGATAGTACCAGATGCGACCGGTACTACCGGACCGAACAAATCAAATCGGGTCGAGCAAGAGCGAACGAGCCAAGAAGAGGCAAAAAGCAGAGCAGCAGCTGGCCCACTCAGCGTGCGTGCAAGCAAGGAAAAAGGGGCAGAGGCAGCAGCTGGGCGCATGCAAGTGGAGGCAGTAGCAGCAGCGCGCTGGGCCAGCGAGGCATGCGGCAGCTGCATGCAGCCAGCAGCGCAGGCCATGCGGGCGAGTGAGCGCGTGCGGCAGCAGCAGCGTGCGGCGCGCGAGCGGTCGCAGCGGGACGGGCCCAGCGCCAGCGGGGCCAGGGGGTGGCAGCAAGCTGCGCAGCAGCTGGGCGACAGCGCGCGGGCCCGGCCAAGCGGGGCCAGGCGGAGGCAGCAGCGCTGGCGAGCGGCAGGGCGCGCGCGCGTAGCAGGCGGGTCAACGCAGGCAACAGCTCAGATCTGAATCTACGCAAGGATGCAAATAAACTGGAGAAAAGTTTCTGGGCCGACCGGTACTACCGGCCCACCCGGGCGGTACTACCGGGCCGGCCGGTAGTACCGGATCTGGGTACCTAGCAAGACAGAACAAAAACGGGCTGTTTTCAGGCCCGGGCGGTAGTACCGCTTGGCACAGAAAATAGACAAACAGGCAAATATTCAAACGACAATAACTTTTGACTAAAAACTCTGATTGACCCGATTCAAATTGCGTTGGATAGAGGGCGACAAGGGCTTTCCAATAAAAAGTGTAAATATTGATTATCACCAA
The DNA here is from genome assembly GCA_916181665.1 of Avena sativa. NCBI lineage: Eukaryota > Viridiplantae > Streptophyta > Magnoliopsida > Poales > Poaceae > Avena > Avena sativa. Next base: position 257,640,364 of record OV702284.1, on the reverse strand, counting down.
GTGAGAAAGTATCAAGTAGAATAATGTGATATACCTCACTTGGTGAGAAACCGAAAAAGCCGCATAAATCAAAATCGCAACAAGATACAAATAGGAGATCTGATTTTGATGAACAAGACCTTGTTATGGAGATTACCACAAGCTCTATATCCTCACATAGATAATACCAAAATATCAACCAAATACGATGATGCAAGTATGCAAAGGTTTGAGCTCTCTCCGAACGATGTGACCGAATTACTCATATGAGAGCCCCTCTTGATAGTACGGTTATCTATCCTAAACCCGGTCTCACACACACGACGTGAGACCGGCAAAAGGAAAACCTATCAAGATTATACCTTTGCCTTGAGCATTCCACTTGAGCTCGATGTAGACGATCTTGCCCTTCTCAAAATGGAACGCCTTCCTTAATTCCTCATCATTGACCTCGCATATTGAGCTTGCCCAACATATCTTCATTGCATTTCATCGACCTTGAAGCCAACACATGCTCCAAGCGATGCCAATGGACAAATCCGACAAGTATAACTTAATACACACATTAGTCCATAAAGATTGTCATTAATTACCAAAACCACACATGGGGGCCCAACATGTTCTTTCAATCTCCCCCATTTTGGTAATTGATGACAATCCCTTTAAGAGGGTTCATATAAGGAATATTAATGAATAAAATGGTAATACCAATATCAAATACTACAAAAGTATGTGATATTGGTACCACCACCATATATAGAGCAAACTCCCCCATAATCTATGCATGTGTGATGAACTTGAATTTCATTGCATATATTGCCAATCATTATCATTGGTGGAGTTTCCTCTATATATACCACATGCTAAGCAACAACAAAGATGCAAGATAATGAGAAGCAAATGCACAAGAACAAACTCAATGCATAAACCAACTTCCCTTAAAGCCTCTAAAACTTCTCCCCCATTGGCATCGATTGCCGAAATGAGTGACAAGTTCTAGAAGGCAAATATAGTAATAATTCCTCCAAAGGTGTGCCTTCGCACATATCCAATGATGAATACTTGGGAGGGAGTAGAACTATATCGAGGACCCTAAGATTGCAAAAATAAAGTCAAATGATGCAAGCAATTACAAGGTCCGACAAACCAATTTGAAAACAACAAATGAGTCCAAATGGAGACAACAAGATATTATGATACGAGCAAAAGAGTGTTTTAAATAACAAATGGAGAAGCTCCCCAAGATTTGTGCATAATTCGAAATAAATGTATTGGAATACATAATGCACATTTATGGAATCCTTGCTCCCCCATAAGCATTTAAAACACAACAAATGTGAAAGAATGCAAATGAGTATTATTAAATGAATTAGATGAGCTCCCCAAAGAGAATGCACCAATTATGATAATTGCATTTGGGAACGAGGTGTATAGTCATGGACTCCTCACTCATCTAGATTCATTTAACAATACAAGGCATGAAAGAACAAATATGAGTGTCCGAAGATGCAAACAAGAGAAACAAGCACTCATAGGAAAATAAATTTGGAAGCCACCGAAGAATCAAAAGGAATAGAAAGGTGGTCTCCAAGGATTAAAAATCAACTAAAATTATCTTCTCATATGTGTATATGTCTCTAAGTGGAAAATATCACAAAGACATATTCCAAAGAAGAAATATGCACACATAAAGAAGATTATACAAGAAAGCACATGAAAGGCAAAAATAAAGTCATAACATATATCAATAAGATTTTTTGCTTCAAAGCATGACCAAAGACTCACATATATCTTATTGTACATTAAAGAGCTTCAAACATCGACACACTACATATATTACAACTATCACCAAGGGAAAAGGAGAAAGTTGGAATATATGGAGAAAGGCAACAAGTATCATAAGATAAAATAGACTAGCAAAAATCTCATTATTGCATATGAGAGAAGTTGATGAAATGATAGGCAATAAAATTGCTAGATTTACATATTTGGGATTGGAGGATCATATGCATGATTTTGTATAGTCCCAACTATATGTACTCATCTCATCTTATACACATTTACAATAGAGAGTTCTATTAAAACCATGGCTAGAACTACAACAATTACAAATATATGAATTCATGATAGAAGGCAACCGACAAACGGTTGGAATCAAGATATATGAGCATGAGAAAGAGATACTTGTTACCGAGATATAATTGGTAGGATGTAGAGTATATGAATTCGTTGATCATCCTATATATTGGATCAAAGAAAGCAAGCATGCCATAATATAATCATATAGTAAATATGCATGCATAAAGCTTTCAAGAACCAAAAGGAAATACAATTTGAACAAAACACCAAGTAAATCGAGATTGCACACACAAGAGTGTGACATGACAAACGATGTCCAAATTGTATCAAAGAGCCAATTCAACACATGAAAGATCACAAGTTCAACAAATGAACTAGGCTAAAACCAAAAGGAGCAAAAGATAGATAGAAATAAAGATGCTCAAGGATTTATCTCATTCTAAAAAGGTCAAATCATGAAACAAGGAATGAGACAAAACCAACTCCCAACAAAAAGCAAGGTTCCAACAAGAAACCAAACTCCTCAAACTTCTCATGATGGCACAAAATACCAAAACGAAAGGATTGAGCTTCCAAGCACATAAAACCCGATATGGATCAAACAATGAAGCATAAATATGAGTGTTCTAAATAATATAGGAGAGCTCCCCCATAGATAGTGCATTATGTAGGATTTTCCTTTTAAATTCAAAATGCACACAAATGGGATCATCACTTGCACCTACAATAAGTAAAACACAAGAGGATATCAATAAAATAAGAAGATCCACAAGAAGCAAGGAAGGCTTGGGAGACAACACAAAACATTTTCTTGGCCAAAGATAGGATAATATTAAGCAAGGGCCAAAGTGAATATGATCAACAAATTCTACCATAAGTTGGGTACTCATTGTCCCAGGACAAGAAATATTGGGAATAATTTTCCCAAGGTAGCTTGCATGGATATCCAAGATCATAGTCACAACAAGAAGCATATAACTAAATATAAGAAATTAAGCATGATACTTCGAACAAGATTCTTGGTAGCTTCCATTAGTCACACAATCACTAGTGATTAGAGTAACTTGGAGCAAATGATTTCCATGCGAATATATATATCTAAATATGAGGAAGCACATACCAAGAACTAATCTCATATACAAGATCCAACATAAGATCAATAAAGGCATTCAAGCAAATTGGAACTTGTATGAGCAAATGTGTCACATAGGTGCTAGATAATTATCAATATCAATTCTAAGTGACACAACCTCGAATATTCACATTTTCTAGGATTGTAATATGCACTAAGCATATGACTCCCCCATAATGTGACACTACCATAAAAACCAATACGAGGCAAAATAATACAAATAGAGATAATTAATGGACATTATAAAACTTACATTTATCATGAGAATTGTACCACATAGAGACTAGATAATATCCCAATATAAATGGTAGGTGGTATTCCTCATGTACACACATTTTTAGGATTGTGGAATGCCTAAGCATAACACTCCCCCAAAATGGGATAGTCCATTAATCTCTCACAAGAGCCAAATAAGATACCAAATATAACCAAGCAAGGCTCAAACACAAGAAACATACATACATGGTGTGCCACCTAATGATACACAAATAATCTTGATTTCAAGATAATTAAGTGGATAACACAACATGTACAAAAACATGGAAGATACAAAACCAACACATGCATAAGGGGCAAGTAACTTTCAATGTAATGAGTTAAGCATATGTTACCGCAAGGAGGAACATTGGAAATATAATAGGAGCAATATAATCCACATGACTTGGCTTGACAAGATTTAATAATGAAGATCCCTTAATTCTTCATGATGTAGCCAAGTCTCCAATGCCCTCCAATAAACACCTATTGATCAAGTTTTGGCTTGTTGGTCCCCAACCAAGTTGGGTCCTAAGAGGTTAGTCACAATAGGCTTGGCAACCCAAATGGATCTTTTCTTGACACCACATTGTCCACCAACAAACTTGGAAAACACATTGCCAACCTCATCCTTACAAAGAGAATAAGCATCATCAATAATGATAGGGTTGGATGAGGAGATACCGATAGTGCATGAGGAAGAAATGTGCCCCTTCTCACGGCATATGTAGCAAGTTCTAGTCTTGCCATCTTTCTTCTTAGGTGAAGCCACAACTCGAGGAATATCTCGAGTAGTCCTCTTGGGAAGTGGCCCATTAATGACTTGAGGTGGAACTTGAGGCCGCTTCCCTTGATGCTTCACACTAAGAGGCTTTTTCTTCAATGGGCAAGATCTAACATGGTGCCCTTCTTCCTTGCACTTGAAGCAAACAATGTTGGCCGGATTCTTGACTTGATCTTGGCCATTCTTCTTGTTGTCCTTGTGCTTCAACTTGATAGTGGACTTGTTCTTTACATTGGAGTTGAATCCAAGCCCACTCTTGTCATTGGGGGATTTTTGCACACTCAAGATTTTGTTGAGTGTGACCTTCCCTTGATGACCCTTTTTCAAGTCATTCTTCAAAGAAGTGACTTGAGCCTTGAGCCTTTTGATTTCCTCTACATGGTTAGTTTCAACAAAAACACTAGAGGAAGTAGATGCTACATTGTTAGAGCAACAAGGCATGAAATGTAATTCATCACAAGATATATCATGGTTGTGAGAGGATGAACTACAAGGACTAGCACATGTCAATATAACATTTGGAGTAGATATAGTGCTAATGTCCATATGAGGCCCACAAGATGTTACCTTTGACATGATGGCCTCATGAGCCAACTTTAGCCTACCATGGGAGACTAGAAGATCCTCATGCGAGCTTGAGAGCTTAACATGACTTTCTTCTAATTTCCCATAGTTGCTAGTTAGCAACGCAAGTTGAGCCTTTAGCTCAACATTCTCCTCCAAAATAGATGCTTCACAAGAAATAGAGTTAGTAGCACAAGCATCATCATTATTAGTGAGAGGTGAGGGCAACTTGTCAAGCTCTTTTAAATATGAAGCTTTAAGTTGCTCATGTGACTCGGTGAGTTTGATAAGCTCCCTCTTAACAACCCGAGAGCCATTTTCGAGGTGCTTAAAATCCTCAACAAGTTTAGCATAAGCAACTTCAAGTTCATCATTTTTAATCTTGAAGGAGTTAGCCACCGTAAGTTCTCTATCATGGTATTCCTTTACTCTAGATAATTCTAGAGTAAAAGTCTCCTCAAGAGATTCTTTGGTGGTTTGTTCTTCTTCAAGGGAGTCCTTTACTTGAGCAAGTTCATTAGTATATTCACGCTCAAGTGCAAACTTTTTATCAATTATGTTTTCTTGCTCCTCAATAAGATCATTGCCTTCTATAGCATAATTCAAGATTTCAAGAAGGTTGGAGGAAGCAATTTTATTTTTGTAGAGATCACTATAGACAACCTCTCCCATTTTCTTAATATAGGTAATATCATACTTACCTCTATAATCATCATTGTCATTCTCAACTTCATCATCATCATCATGAGATACAATGGGATTCAAAGAGGTTACCTTTGTTCCCTTAGCCATAAGGCACATGTGAGAACCGGAGGAAGGTGATGATGAGATTGCACTTGAAGCTCTCTTCAGGACCTTGTCTTGGCCCATAGAATCTTCATTTTCCTCTACATGGTTAGCAACACAAGTACTAGAGGAAATAGAAGCATTTTTGTCATGGCAACAAGACAACATGAGCATATCATCATGAGATTTGTTCAAGTCATTTCTACATGATATGCAAGGACTATTAACACAAGCATGTGAGGAATTTTGAGTGCTAGAAGTGTTAAGGTCCAAAGATAGATCATTGCAACTAGATAGATATGAGGGATTACAGATAGTGAACACACTATCCATATTGCAATTTCTATCACCACTCACCATATCATTACCTTGTGAAACATCACATGTTGGTGAAGTGGTAGACGATGAGAACTCATCTTGACCGGAAGTGGAAGCAACACAATCATCCTCAATAATGTTGGACTTGCTATGTTTATCTTGAATCTTGGTCCATATCTCACGAGCGCTTGAATAAGGCATGATAGACGAAAGAACTACATTGCTCACAACATCCAAAAGAATTTTAGTAGCTAGAGCATCTATATGAGAGTTCAACTTCTCCTCTAAAGATTCGTTTTGGGTATCCATAGGAGAAGAGAAACCCACATATAGATAGCCCTCGATAATTGGGTGAATTTCCCGAAATAAATTAAGCATGCGAATTTTCCAAACATCATAATTTGTGACATCGAATGTGAGCGTGTCCTTGTGCACTAATCCCCTAGCCGACATCTTTACTCTCAAGGCGGTGAAGCCTAAAATGAGAGACCGGGCTCTGATACCAATTGAAAGGATACGGATGTCGCCTAGAGGGGGGGGTGAATAGGCGATTAAAACTTTTCCTAGAGTGGCTCAACAAAGGCGGAATAAAACTAGAGTTTACTTTGTAAAGCACAACCTAGAAACAACTAAGGTTTACCTATGTGCACCAACAACCTATGCTAAGAAATACAAGCAACAAAGTGATAGCAAGATATATAGTACTTCAAGCACGAAGGCTATCACAATGTAAAGTGCACAAGTAAAGAGCTCGGGTATAGAGATAACCGAGGCACGCGGGGACACCGATATTTTACCGAGTTCCTCCCAACATGGAGTACGTCTCGTTTGGAGAGGGGGTGGTATCAAGCCACCGACGCCACAAAAGGCCTCCCTTATTCTCCGGTGAATCTCACCCCAATGGGATCGATCCACGCTTCCACTATCGGTGCACTTTGAAGGGAATATGCCCGAGAGGCAATAATAAAGTGGTTATTATCGTATTCCTTATTTATGATAAATGTTTATTTTACATGCTATAATTGTATTAATACGGAAACGTTAATACATGTGTGTTTAATAAACAAAAAGGAAGTTCCTAGTTATGCCTCTCTTATAAACTAGCTCGTTGATTAACAAGATGATCAAGGTTTCCTGATCATAGACATTGTATGTTGTTAATAACGAGGTCACAACATTAGTGTAATGATGTGATCAACATTCATCCGAAGTATAGCATTACGATAAAAGTCATTGAGTTTATATTGCTATAACAACTTACGAAGTGATCCTAATCCTTAGACCATGAGATCATGTCAATCACTAACACTGGAAGAGTTTCTTGATAACATCAAACGTCACACCATAACAGGGTGATTATAAAGATGGATTCAGAACTAATAAAGTGTTATGTTGAGGACCATGGATCGAGAGTGGAATTTGTTCATCCCGATGACAGATAGATATACTTTGGGCCCTCTCGGTGATATCACATTGGTTAGCTTGCAAGCAAGTGATTTGATCACTAGAATGTTATATCACGGGAACGAGAAAAGAGTGAATGTCAGTAACGAGATCAAACTAGGTATGGAGATATCGATGATCGAATCTCGGACATGTAATATATCGCGAAACAAAGGGATTAAGATACTAGCATAAAAGGTTCCGACGATCACAAGAAAGTCATCGTTGAATGTGTGGGAGTCAGTATGGGTCTCCAGATCCCGCTTCTGATTATTGATCTGAGAGGAGTCTCGATCATGTCCGCATTATTCGCGAACCGTAGGGTGACACGCTTAAGAGACACCGACATCCATTTGGAGCAAAAGTTTCATGCCGAAAAGAAAAGGAAAGCGCAGGAATTTATTTCACTAGACACCGAAACTGTTTCGGTTGAAATTGCTGAAACTGGTTATGCATGTGAAATGGAATACTAGCAAGGGGTTTTATGTGAATGTTTGTTAATTAAAGTAATTAAAGAAATTCTGAATAAATAAATAAAAGAGTTTTATTTAAATGAGAGCTTGCATTAAATTTGGTGAAAATTTAATGCATGTGAGTGGATTTTTGAGTGGAGGCTTTTTAATGGGAGTGGAGGCTTTTCATTTTGAGTGGGAGCTCCACCCACATGAATGCCTAAGAGGTGGGGGCAGCCCCCATGGCTGGGATCCATGCCCCTTGGGTGCCCCCCTCTCTCCTATAAAAGGCCCCCCTCTCCTCCTCTCAAAGCACACCTCCTCGTGAAGGATCTCTCTTCCCCTCTAGAATTTATCCCCCATGGTCTCGAACTAGCGAGATACATGTTCCCGGTGGCTTTTCGGCAAGAAAGAGTTGTGCTTCCGCTGCATCGCTGGAGCGAGGAGGCGGAGGTTGCTCGGTGCCTGGAACGTGTGTGCGAGCACGGATGCGCTGCTGTTTTGCGGCGCTAGGACTTCCTCTCGATCTTGAGATCGGCAAGTGATCGTCTACATCAACCACGAGTTTGGACTCGTTAAGCTTTGTCGGTCTTCAAGGGTATGTTATCTACGGATATACATCCGCCCGTTGTTTGTATCTAGTAGATAGATCTTGGTACATAGTTGTTCCCATCGTAGGAAAAATTTTGTTTTCTATGCTGCGAACCCTACAGTGGTATCAGAGCCGGATCTATGCGTAAATACTTTGCACGGGTAGTACACATATGAGTATGTGGGCGATGATGATCATTTTATTGCTTCTTAGTTGTACTTTATATATTGGTGGCATAGTGGGATGAAGCGGCCCGGACAAACTTTACATGTCCTCGCACATGAGACCTGTTCCACGCTTGACATGCAACTAGTTTTGCATAAGTGGCTAGCGGGTCTCTGTCTCTCCTACTATAGTCAATATCTAATTTGCAACGAGTTGTCAACAATTTGGTTATCCTCGTTGTGGTTCATGTTCGTAGGTAAGAACAGTTCTATCTTCGAAAGCCCTAAGCCACGTAAAACTTGCAATGGATAAATTAGAGGCGTCTAGTTTAGATTGTTGCTGGGCTAGTGTTATGATATGGTGATGTTGTAAGTAGAAGTATGAGATGATACTCTTACAACACATATAGCGTGTAAGTTCCATAGACCTTAGCCTTACACATAAAGCTATGATAAAGATCATACCACGGTGCACATGATGGAGATCATATGCGGGAACCATATCATTTCACTTATAAACATGTGATGTTTTGATTGCATCTTATATTTCTTGTTTGGCATTTTATTAGCATAATAAGATGATCCCTCATTTAGATATCAAGATAAAAATGTGTTCTTCCTTAAGTATGCACCAAAAATGTTTCGTCGCTTCAAGACATCACGTGATGATCGGGTGTACTTGAATCCACGAGCATATCTCGGGTGTAAGACAGTTACACACGCGAATACTAAGGTTCTTACTTGGCGAGCCTAGCATGTACAGACATGGCCTCGGAACATGGACCGAAAGGTTAAGCATGAGTCATATGTTTTGATATGATGACCATTTGATGCTCGCCTTTGAAGCTATACCGACTCACGTGATGATCGGACTTGGTGTAGTGGATTTGGTTCATGTAATCACCAAAAGGCATGAGGGATGTCATTTTTGAGTGGGAGTTCATTTCTAATTTGGATTAGTAGAACTCAATTTATCATAAATTAAATCAGAGTGAATTTGCATAATTTGTTGTAGTCATTGGCATTCGTTCACCACCTTATGCATAGTTGTAATTGAGATAATAGAACTATAGAATTATGGATATATACTTTATGAACTGGTATCGTATTGTGTTGAGTGTCAATCTAAAGTTTAAAGTCCTATTGCAAACTTTCAGCAAACTCTATTTACTCCGTGAAATTTAATAGTTGGTATTAAATCGAGAGTAACAATTCCAGTGTTAGTATCTTAAGTATCATATTTGCCTCCATGATTCTTGATTTAAATATCAAGATTATCTAGGAGCTGAAAGAATTGTTTCAGAAACCATCATGTGTGACAGATATAACGATATCTGAAACAATGTTTTGGTTGCAATATGATAGAGAATAATATATGTTCTCATATTGGATGAGAATTTACGAAGGTTGGAGATGCTAGACATCCTAATCATCCAAAAGGGTTTTGGAAAGTAATGTTATACTCACGATTCACCTTTATAAGCTACAGTAGCTTGATCATGAAAGTCGTCATGATAAGGATGAATAGAAGATGTATGTAAAGTATTTACTACACTAAAAGATTACTAAAGAATGGATTTTTGAAAGAATACCGATCATTTTGATGATGGTGATCTACTTCAAAGTGCAAATCCAAAGGTATTATTATTTGAATATACACGCTTTGGACTATGTGTCATGTATATGGCGCCACTGTTGATGTTGATAAATTCTTTTAAAAGGAAAGAGGAAATGCTGAAAGAGAATCTATAAAATATATTTGGCAGAAAAGAAAAGATTGGAAATATCCAATTTAAGTATATAGATGATATACATGTTATGGTTGTATTCTTTGCTTGTTAAACAATGTGGTTCTTGGGTATTGGATACCGAATTGGTTGGTATGAAATTTCATACGGAACAACGCAATTCATGAACCACAATGGCCTAAGTAACTAGCAAGAGAATATGTGATGATGTTCATCGAAAACAAACAAACCGTTGTTTGTATTTCTCGTTGACATCAAAGCCTGACTTCAAGATTTGTTTTAATAATAGTTATTTAAATCAGGTATTATGAGAACAAAGGTTGTTCAAATAATTACCGTGTTCCATATAAGATGGATGATTTACAAATCTAGTTGGAGAAATCACATCCATAAAACCTAATGCTAAAATGTCGCAAGACAAATGATTGAAAGATCACTTACGAAGTGACATCGCTGTTTAAATTATATTGGAAAGAAAACATGAACAATCTCCATATTCATGGATTTTTGGAGTCTTTGATTTGATCAAGTGACGCTTGTGAGACTTTCCACATGATAATTAAAACTTCGTTCAAAGGCCAAAGAAGAACGAACGACTAAAATATTGGAATTTATACATATCGATGTTTGTAGTCCATTATGTGTAGTCGTAGGCGATGGGTTTCAACTTCATATACTTTCTCCGGAAATTTGAGTGAATATTCACTTAATGAGAAAGAAGTGTGAAATATTTGAAAATGTTCAAAGACTTTCAAGATGAAGTGAAAATCATTGTAACAAGAAAATAAATGGTTTATGATTTTATCATAAAGGGATTTATTTGAGTTGCAAGTGTAACAAGAAAAATAAATGAATTATTATTTTATCATAAAGGGATTTATTTGAGTTGCAAGTTTAGCAAAACACCTAGATTTACATCTCCCGAAACACCATAGGAATATGGAGTGTTTGATATTTGTAATGAAACCTTGTTTGATATGGTTGGATCAAAGGTGTTATTCAAAAACTGCCATTATGTTTTAAAAGATTAAAGCTTTAGAGACTACCGCTTTTACACTGAAAAGAGCTCCATATTGATCCGTTGAAATGACACCATGGAAGTTATGGTTTGGGGTAAAACCCAAGTTGTCATTTCTTAAATTTTGGTATGCTAAACATAAGTAAGATGTTTACAACCGAAGTCGGATGAGCATGTCTTTGTAGGTTATTTCGAATAACAATTGGTTAATCCTCCATAACACCGAGGACAAAGGGGTTTGTCGCTTGAAATATGAAGTTTCTTGAAGAAGGAATTTTTCATAAAAGTTAAGTGGGAGGACAATAGAACTTTGATAAGGTTAACGGACCTTAGCTATATGTGCTGAGTTGCGCAGCGCCAGGAATCGTTCCGAAGGCTGCCATAATGCTCATAGCTTATGTGCCTCAAAGGTTGTGGTCACGGAGATCTAAGTTCCTATTGAACCAAGTAGGTCGGTTAAACAATCAAATGCTAAGATTTGAGAGTAAATCATTATTGTTTGACAATGATGAACCGAATAATTACAAAGAAGCGATGATGGGCCCTGACTCCGTCAAATGGCTCGAAGCCATAAAATCCGTGATAGTTCCATACACGAGAAATCAAGTTTTGAACTTGGAAGACCCTCCGGAAAGGTGTAAAAACCTATCGGTCGTATTTGGATCTATAAAGAAACAGACATGGATGTTTCACATCTATGAAATAGTCGACATGTCGTAAAGTATTTTATGACAATGTTCAAGGAGTTGACTATGACAAGATTTGATCTTTCATAGCGATATTTAGTCTGGACGGATTAAAGTAGCAACCACTACATATAATTTGGTATATGGTAGATGAATAAACAAAAACAAAGTTCTTCTAATAGAATGGTTACCTGGGACGTGTACTGTCACATCCCAAGATTTTCCAAATCTTGTAATGTGAAAATAAATTAATAAAATGAAACTTTGTTTGATTTTCAGAGCCAGAAGAAACTTTTTGAATTCAATTGGAACTTCAAACCCATTTGAATTAAATAAAATCCTAAAGAAATTTAAAAGATACAACATTTAATAAAGAAAACATTTTGAATATTTAAAATTACTACTTTGGATATTTAATAAAAGATTTTGTTTTCAAATGAAAAGGTGGATTTATAAATAAGGATTATTTTATAAAGCCAAATTAAACCTTGGCCAAGCTTGGGAATTAAAACATTTTATTTTAAATAAAATTAGCAAAAGTTGATTTAAATAAATTAATAAGGAGTTAATATCCAACTTTATTTAAATAAAAGGTTTACCAATTTAATTGAAACATCAAAACTTATTAAAATTATTTAAAATAAGTTTTCCAAATATTTGATATTCACAAATAAAACCTACTAAAGTGTTTTGGCTTTATTTTTAGATTTTAAAATAAATATCTCAATAAAACAAATCCTATTTGATTTAATAATGAAAGTCTATTATATTTAATTAATAATGGACTCTAAAATAAAAGGTTATTTTGTTTTAAAACAAGTTTCCAAGTATTCTATATTTCCCAAACAAACCTACTGATTTGGTTTTGAAAATATTTATGTTTCAAATAAAGATTTTATTAATAAAATCAAACTCTATTTTAATAACTAAGGCCCATTTTATTTAATTATTAATGGACCCTAGAGTAAAAGGTTATTTTGTTTTAAACAAGTTTTAAAAATATTCTTTATTTCAAATACAACCTACTGAATGGTTTAAAATTATTTAGTTCTCAAGTGGAGCTTTGAATTAAATCAAAACCTATGGATTTAATAATTGGTACATCCATTTAATTAAATAGTAATAGCCCCTATTATTAAAATTATTAATTTGAATTTGGATTTTGGTTCATGTTACTAAACAGAACTAATTTCAATATTACAAAGTTTGGGTGTTGTTTGAATTGATTTGGACATTGTTTGTTTATTTGAAAATTCAAAACAGAAAATAAATTCAGAAAAAGAAAAGGGTTCAGATTAAGAAAAAAATAAAGTTTTGTCGACCCATCCCAGCAAGCCCAATAAGCCCAGCAAAGCAGCCCAGCTCCCCTCCAGAAAGAAAACGTTTCGCACTCCTTTTTGAACCCACGGAGCAACTGACATGTGGACCTTCTTCCCCCTCTCTTTCCCACTGACTGACCGACCCCACTTGTCACTGTTCTTCTTTCCCACCCACACGACCCCTTCTTCCTCCCTCGATGTCGTTGCTGCCTTCAATCCGCGGATTCAATACGCCATAATGCCGCGCCTTTACCTCGCCTTGACCACGCAGGATAAATCGCCAGCGTCCCTTCTTCATTTCCCCTCTGGCTCCTTCCCCAATCACGCCCCCAGGCCGAGGAATTTTGCCCTGCACTTCCTCTGTCTACGACGACCGTTCTCGCCGATTCCGGCCAACACACTCCACCTCTTGCCTCCTCGAGCACGCAGCGGTGATCAGCAACCCCCAACGGACTCTCGTGCGCCGCCGTCTGCCATTGCTCCGTCGAGCATTTCAGGTGAACTCCGACCACCCCGCGCCTCCTAGATCACGCACACAGCATCGCCTTGGTCTTGCGCATCTGATACTGTTTTCTATTTGTCCTAGCGTGCATCGTAGACCCGTCTCCGACGACGCCCGAGCGAACCCGACGCCAGCAGGAACTCCGGCGAGAAATCGAGCCCACTCCAGAGCGCCCCTCGTCGAACCAACAACGCCTTGAGAATCTCCAGACTACTGCGAACCAGGTGAGCTTACTCCCACCCTTTCTTGCTTCCTGCCTCGCCAGCGCCGCCGCCAACTGGTCGCTCCGCCGCTCGCCGTTAACATTCGCCGCCAGTTCTTGGCAAGGCAATAGGCACCGTTCGATTCAGATCGAACGAATACGATAGGTTCACTTAAACGCTAAAGGGTACGTCTCCAGAGCCGCACGATTCGTTTAGATCTAACGCACAGCAGCCCACGATCCACCCGAACCGGTATCGGCAAATAGGAAAGTGCCGCGTGTCACCTATTCCGTTTAAAAACAAATTTGAAAACAGATCTATTTGCAAACTTCAAACCCTTGTATCTTTGGATCCACACGTCCAAAAATTACAAATTTTATGTCGTTGGATTCAGGAGAACAAGCCCTAGCCAACCATGCCCTTAGTTTAGCAAATAGTATCTGTTAGCTTGTTTGAATTTGCATAAACATTTGTGTACTGGTTTAGAGTAGAAAAATTGTTTAAAATTGAATTTAGGGTTAAAACTTTTGCAAAATGGTTTGTTGTGACCTTACTGACCCTAAGGAACCAACCCTAAGTGTTAAAAATGATTTTGGTAAGATTTAGGTTTGATTACTTGACTTAGTCATTTTTTTTGAGGATATTAACAGTAGGAAAGACTCCTACTGCCTCATTTTCATTAATAAAGGGTCAGAATCTATATGGTTACATATGTACACAGAGACAGAGGATGGGGGAGAGACTCTAAAAAGTCATAAAAGATAAATCTAGGAGTACAAGAAGGTTTACAAACTATGAATAATGCTCTTGATAAGTGGATGTAGCTCCTCTTTAGTCCTATGAATCAACAATGACAGATCAGCAGCAAATCTTGACTTCCAAGCCTGAACTGAGGGTTGTATGTTATTAAACCAAAGATTGTTTCTCTCTTTCCAGATGTTCCAAGAGCCCAGCAAGGTGATTTCCATAAACAGCTTTTTATTCCAGCTCTTTTTTCCTTGCTCAATGATCTGGAGTCTAGAGTTATTCATAGTCCAAGAGATGTTAATTGAACTCCAGCAATCTTGGCTAAATGGGCAATGAAAAAACAAGTGTTCAATTGTTTCCTCAGTATTGTGATTACACATAAAACAGTCATATCCAGTCCCCAATGTATAATGTCTTCTTCTTAACATGTTTCTTGTATTCAATCTGTCAGACAGAATTAACCACCCAAAGAACTTCACTTTTGCAGTGCACTTGGATTTCCATAGCCATTTGAAGGATATGTGTGGATTTATATTTCTGAAATTGAATTGATAATATTTGCTGGAAGTGAATTCTTTGTCTCCCCAAATATAGCTCCAAGTGTCTTGTGAATGTTCTCTTAGTTCAATATCTCTACAGCTATTCTGAATGTCCCTCAATTCAGCTAATGCTTCAGGTGATAAAGGGAGGTAGAAGAGTTGTGTTAAACTATCAGCTGTAAGAAACTCCTGTACAGAGATATCTTCCTTCCTAGCATAAAGTAAATGGTTGGGTGACTCTCTTCTAGAATGGTTACAGTCCATTGATCTTTCCAAAACAGTGTGGTAGCCCCATTACCAATAGAGCTTTTAGCTATTCCTCTGAATAAATGTGAAAGCCTAGAAACATCTCTCCACCAGAAAGAGCCACAGGGTCCAGAAGCATGAGGAACAATGTTGTTGTAATATGCATTCCACACTAGGGAGACCCAAGGTGTGTCAGTCTTATTATAGAACTTATGCAGGAATTTAAGCAACAGACCTTCATTCTGAATTTTAAGGTTTAGAATGCCAACACCTCCTCTACATTTGGGCCTACAAATCATATCCCAAGCAGCTAAAGAATTACATTTTTCCCCCACTTCAGTTTTCTTGTTCCATAAACAGTGTCTCTGAATTTTTTCTATATGCCCCACAATCTTCTCTGGCAGTTTGATTGCACACATTGTGAAAGTTGCAATTGAGGCCAGTAATGAGTTAATCACAGTAACTCTCCCACTATAAGACATCATCATGAATGAGGCAGAGACCTTTCTTTCAACTCTGTCAATCAGTGGCATAAGATCATAAACAGTGGGTTTAGTGGTGCCAAGAGGAAGCCCCAAATAAGTGAAAGGCATTTTGGCAATTGCACATCCTAATATATCTGCAATTTCCTGAGATAAGTTATCAGCCAGATTTATTGGAATTAGGTGTGACTTATGAAAATTAATTTGTAAACCAGTAGAAACATCATAGTTCTGAAGAATCCCTTTCATTATCTGTATTTGATCTTTGTCTGCTTGCATTATAATCAAAGTGTCATCTGCATATTGAACCACAGGAAAATCCTGTCCAAAATCAGGGGAGAAAGGGGCCCTGAGTATGTTGTCTCTGAATGCCTTATTGATCGCAGATTGTAGTAAATCAGCAGCAAGCACAAAAATAAGGGGGGACAAAGGGTCCCCTTGTCTAACTCCTCTTTTGCAATGAAATTGCCTCCCAGGTACTCCATTGAGCAAAACAGCAGACATTCCAGTACCAAAAATAATTTCAATCCATTTCAACCACTTATCATCAAAACCCATCTATTTCATAATTTTCATCATAGCCATATGATCAATGGTATCAAAAGCTTTGGCAAAGTCCAATTTGAGTAAAATAATCTCTTTCTTAGAAGCTTCACATTGATATAAAAATTCAAATGCCCAAGCAAGGCAATCCTGGATATTTCTGCCTTTTAAAAACCCATATTGATTTCTATGAATAATCTTCAATATAACCTTTTGTAGCCTATTAGCCAAGATCTTTGTTATAAGCTTCAAAACACAATTAAGCAGGGTTATTGGCCTAAAATCATTGATAGATTCAGGTGATCCTATCTTTGGAATGAGTGTAATATGACCCATATTTATACTTTCTAGATTCAGATCTCCTTCATAGAATTGAAAACATAAAGAATAGATATCTTCCTTGATGATGTGCCAACATGTTTTGAGGAAGAGACCATTAAAACCATCTGGACCTGGGGCTTTATCACTTGGCATCTCCTTCACTACCTTATCAATTTCCTCTCTAGTAAATGGTAAGGATAAAACCTGAAGGCCCTTAGTAGGAGTAATCAGATGATGAAGATTAAAAAGCATGTCAGGCTGTGTAGATGTGCCCAGTCTTTCTTTATAGGCTTGATAAATAGCATTTTCTTTATCAGCATGCTCAGTAACAAAAGAACCATCTGAGAGTTTGAGTGATGCAATATTATTCTTTCTATATCTTTCAGTAGCAAAATTATGAAAGAATTTTGTGTTCTCATCTCCAAACTTTGTCCATCTAACTGTGCATCTTTTCTTCCAATAGGCATTCTGATATTGTAAAAGTCTTACAAGGTGAGCTTTTAAAAATCTCCTGAAATTTGCTTCCTGACAGAATAAAGGCCTTTTTTCCTCCAAATTATCAAGTTCAGAGAGGACTTTATTGGTATTTGCAATACAAGTGGACAACTTTGAGATTGATTTGCTCCAAAACTTCAAGTCATATCTCAGCTTTTTTAGCTTTGCATTAATGTTTGCAGCACTGTTGGATTTGTGAGTTGGCTTACTCCAGCATTTTGCAACCACTTCCAGAAATCCAGGATGAGCAACCCAAAAGTTTTCAAATCTAAAAATCCTACTACCAGGGATCTTAGTCTGAATAGAAACAACACATAAAAGAATGGTTTTTGTTATAAAAATAATTATGGAAATAAAACTTTAAGAAAATGGTTTGACCAAACCTACTGACCCAAAAACACCAAGTTTTGCAAATTAGCAACTCATTTGGTGAACAACTTAAGAGTTTTGCCTTAATAAAAACATTTTTCACCACATAAAATGATGAAAGGATTTGAAAATAGTTTAGGGATAAAACCCATTTGCAAATGACTTTGCCACTTTGGTAAATGACCAATTTGGATCTTACAAAGTTTAGAAACCCCATAGATACCCCTTTGCAAAATAAAACTATCTTGTGCATGCTCCCATGCATGAATTGGTTTCCTTTGTCTTGTGTGTGTAAATTTGTTTGAGTGATTATTGGTTGGAATGTAAATTGAATTTGTGTTTGCTTGATTGACTTGTAGTGAAGTGTGAGACTAGCAAGATCAAGGAGTGAACCACCATTCCCTTCCAAAAGGCAAGTGATGCTTCATACTTTTTGTCCCATTACTTTCTCTATGCATTAGTGACTTTGCTAAGTAAAACTTGCATGGATTTTGCTAAGTATAGACCTTGCTATAAGAAAACCTAGTAGATGAATCCTTAGTAGGATTTTCCTAAGTTAAGATTCCTATTACTATCAAGCTTAGCCTAGCTAATAGAAAACATGGGTGGAACATATATTCACACTATGGAAAAATCTCTAAGTCTGAGGACTTATGTTTTGTTTAATAAAACAACTAAGTGAATGAATCACCTGGGTGGAATGGAAGGAATGGTGTATGTTGAGTGGTTACACAAGGCCAGGGGACTGGTGAACCTTGTGTATCTCACTTGTGGATGGCCACCCAGGAACAAAGGGATTTGAGATGTCAAATGTTGAGAAGCTTCAAGTGCAACCACTTGGCAATATGGGCTCTGCCATGATCATATAGGTTGCAAGAACTTAGCCATATGGACAGTGGGTGGTAGTGTTTGATAGGTTGGAACGCGTCCACTTTGGTCTAAGGGAAAGGCTTCTGAAAGATCTTGTCTTGGGAAACCAAGTCTTGTGGGGAAAGTGCACCACCTCTGCAGAGTGTAAAACCTAAGTACTTAGCCATGTCCCTGGTAAAGGACAATTTGAGCATCAAGACATGGGAGCAATCAAGAATCTCATCATTCCAATTTCTAAGTTAAAACTTGTGGATTGAACAAGGGTTGTTTGAAATCTTCAATCTTTGATGGAGAGATGCCTTGGAAGGATCTTCAAATCTTTGATTGAGAAAAATGAGTTTGCCAAGCAAAAACTTAGTATTTTCAAAATGATAAGAAAAATCTATTTTGAGCAATGCAAGCCTCAACTCCACTTAGCCAAATGCATATAGATGATAGACTCCACCATAATACCATAGTATCACTTGCCAATACAATTCAAATGTATTGACCCTTTGTGGCTGTAACTTGTATGTTGCAGGTTTGATTGATTTTAGTGAAGATTGTTTGAATAGGATTACAAAGTCTACAACCAACATCTGCCTGTGGCACTTTGAAGATGAAGGACCCATACTTATAGTTATTCCGCTGCAATGTAATGTAATAGCCAAATGAGCTATGTTTGATGTAATGAACTTATGTTATTCCTGGTTATAAAGTTATATTATGAACTTTGTTTCTTGATATTACATCTTAACTGTGGATGCTAGCTATTGATCCAGGGACTAGCATTGTAAACACAGGAGGAATCTACCTTATTAGGTTGAGACCCCTACATGTACATGACATGATCCAAAGGGTTTTGTTAATTCAAAGGATTCTAAAAAGGGCATGCAAACTTCAATAGTTGAAGTAAGCATCACGGAGTTGGAATCTTCACCATGATGAAAAACTCCTTTTTCATCAGGAGACGATGAAGATGCTTGCATTTGCAAGAAATTAAGTGGGAGCCCTGAGACATATTTCTAATACATTATGTGGAGGACATCTTGTTGATTAGAAATTATGTATATTTTATTGACAAAGGTTAAGAATTTCATTTCGATGAAATACTTAGGCAAAACCCGAATATTTAGCGTGAATGTCTATAGTGGATAGACTGTGACGCCAATATGGTTGTGCCAAACGTACATATATGAGATATTGAAGGAGTTCAATATAGAAATGACAAGAAACAGTTCTTGTCACATGGAAAGGAATTGAATCAAGATTCAAGTGTATCGACACTTGATAAGTGAAACAAGATTCAAGTGCTTTGACACTTGATGAGTGAAATCACGAGAATGTTTTGATCAATCATACCATGATATGTACACATCCAGATATGTCCTATGCTCTAAGTGTTATGAGCATATACCAGAATGAATCATAAAATGATCATTGGACGATAGTGAGGATATTCTTATGATATTTTTGAAAGAACTAAGAATATATTTGTGTAGAGGTGACAAACAATTACAAATAGTTCATTGTAAAGTGTTACATTGATACTAGGTTTGTCATAAGATACAAATTAAGTTTATCTCAATTTAAACTATGGGTGGCACAATGTAATGGAAAGGAGATTCCATGATGAATTTGGATGAAATCCATAGTTAAGACATTGTGACGAATACTACAATAAAAGGCTAAGTATATGACTGCTATAGTAGCAGCAAAGGAGGGAATTTGTGTCAAGAAGTTTGTTATCAAACTAAGGTGTGGTTCGCAACGGGCTAACACTAAAGATATATTGTATGACAATAGTATAGACATGATTTAACCCCAAGAAACTAAAGTTCTTACCGAAAGACCAAATTTATACAATGCCATCTCATTGGAGAATGAGTGATGCGTGAAGACGCAAAAACATGCAAATACACACGGACCTGAAAGTGTCAGATCCGTAGATTATGTTAACCACTTGCAATTGCGTATATGGAACACCGGAAAGCCATAAGTGTTCAATACGCAAAGTTTTCAAACTAGATTATTGTCTCTAGTGCAAGTGGGAGACTGAAGGGAATATGCCCGAGAGGCAATAATAAAGTGGTTATTATCGTATTCCTTATTTATGATAAATGTTTATTTTACATGCTATAATTGTATTAATACGGAAACGTTAATACATGTGTGTTTAATAAACAAAAAGGAAGTTCCTAGTTATGCCTCTCTTATAAACTAGCTCGTTGATTAACAAGATGATCAAGGTTTCCTGATCATAGACATTGTATGTTGTTAATAACAAGGTCACGACATTAGTGTAATGATGTGATGAACATTCATCCGAAGTATAGCATTACGATCAAAGTCATTGAGTTTATATTGCTATAACAACTTACGAAGTGATCCTAATCCTTAGACCACGAGATCATGTCAATCACTAACACTGGAAGAGTTTCTTGATAACATCAAACGTCACACCATAACAGGGTGATTATAAAGATGGATTCAAAACTAATAAAGTGTTATGTTGAGGCCCATGGATCGAGAGTGGAATTTGTGCATCCCGATGACGGATAGATATACTCTGGGCCCTCTCGGTGATATCACATTGGTTAGCTTGCAAGCAAGTGATTTGATCACTAGAATGTTATATCACGGGAACGAGAAAAGAGTGCATGTCAGTAACGAGATCAAACTAGGTATGGAGATATCGATGATCGAATCTCGGACATGTAATATATCGCGAAACAAAGGGACTAAGATACTAGCATAAAAGGTTTCGACGATCACAAGAAAGTCATCGTTGAATGTGTGGGAGTCAGTATGGGTCTCCAGATCCCGCTTCTGATTATTGATCTGAGAGGAGTCTCGATCATGTCCGCATTATTCGCGAACCATAGGGTGACACGCTTAAGAGACACCGACATCCATTTGGAGCAAAAGTTTCATGCCGAAAAGAAAAGAAAAGCGCAGGAATTTATTTCACTAGACACTGAAACTATTTCGGTTGAAATTGCTGAAACTGGTTCTGCATGTGAAATGGAATACTAGCAAGGGGTTTTATGTGAATGTTTGTTAATTAAAGTAATTAACAAAATTCTGAATAAATAAATAAAAGAGTTTTATTTAAATGAGAGCTTGCATTAAATTTGGTGGAAATTTAATGCATGTGAGTGGATTTTTGAGTGGAGGCTTTTTAATGGGAGTGGAGGCTTTTCATTTTGAGTGGGAGCTCCACCCACATGAATGCCGAAGAGGTGGGGGCAGCCCCCATGGCTGGGTGCCATGCCCCTTGGGTGCCCCCTCTCTCCTATAAAAGGCCACCCTCTCCTCCTCTCAAAGCACACCTCGTCGTGAAGGATCTCTCTCCCCCTCTAGAATTTATCCCCCATGGTCTCGAACTAGCGAGATACATGTTCCCGGTGGCTATTCGGCAAGAAAGAGTTGTGCTTCCGCTGCATCGCTGGAGCGAGGAGGCGGAGGTTGCTCGGTGCCTCGAACGTGTGTGCGAGCACGGATGCGCTGCTGTTTTGCGGCGCTAGGACTTCCTCTTGATCTTGAGATCGACAAGAGATCGTCTACATCAACCACGAGTTTGGACTCGTTAAGCTTTGTCGGTCTTCAAGGGTATGTTCTCTACGGATATACATTCGCCCGTTGTTTGTATCTAGTAGATAGATCTTGGTACATAGTTGTTCCCATCGTAGGAAAATTTTTGTTTTCTATGCTGCGAACCCTACACACTTGTCGGTAGCAACCGGAACCTCTCACAAGGTTGGGACACAACTCTCCAACTTAATTGGAGGCTCCCAACAAACGCCACAAAAGGCCTCAACAAATGCCACCAAGGCCACAAAATCGTCTAGGGTTCCAAGAACCCAAGAGGGACAAGCTCCAATGAGCAATTCAAACCAAATCCTTCGAGGAGAACTCAAACCGATGCAACAAATGCAAATGGCAAGAACACCACAAAGATGCTCAAATCCCTCACTCCCAAGTTCCAACAAAGCTACTAAAACTATTGGGGGAACAAGAGAGGAGGAATCAAAGAGAGACACAAAATCCCCCAAAATCTAGATCCCCAAAGATGCACTCACAAAGAGATGAATCGGTTAGGTCAAAACGTGGGGCTAGATCTCCTCTCTTTTCCACTCAAATATGGGCAATAATCATCGGAAGGAAAAGATTAGGCAAGTTTTAAGATCTAGAGCAAATGTGGACAAAGTTTAGCCTAATAGATAATAGAGGTGCTCTCTAAACTGAAAACGGACAAAGCTTAAATAGAGGGCCCAGAAAATATGGCCGTTGGGCTATTTATTTTCTGGACGGACCGGTAGTACCGGATGCGAACAAATCAAATCGGGTCGAGCAAGAGCGAACGAGCCAAGAAGAGGAAAAAAGCAGAGCAGTAGCTGGCCCACTCAGCGTGCGTGCAAGCAAGGAAAAAGGGGCAGAGGCAGCAGCTGGGCGCATGCAAGTGGAGGCAGTAGCAGCAGCGCACTGGGCCAGCGAGGCATGCGGCAGCCGCATGCAGCTAGCAGCGCAGGCCATGCGGGCGAGTGAGCGCGTGCGGCAGCAGCAGCTTGCGGCGCGCGAGCGGTCGCAGCGGGACGGGCCGAGCGCCAGCGGGGCCAGGGGGTGGCAGCAAGCTGCGCAGCAGCTGGGCGACAGCGCGCGGGCCCGGCCAAGCGGGGCCAGGAGGAGGCAGCAGCACTGGCGAGCGGCAGGGTGCGCGCGCGTAGCAGGCGGGTCAACGCAGGCAACGGCTCAGATCTGAATCTAGGCAAGGATGCAAATAAACTGGAGAAAAGTTTCTGGGTCGACCGCCCGGGCGGTACTACCGGGCCGGCCGGATCTGGGTACCTAGTAAGACAGAACAAAAACGGGCTGTTTTCAAGCCCGGGCGATAGTACCGGCCCGTCCGGGCGGTACTACCGCTTGGCCTAGAAAACAGACAAACAGGGAAATATTCAAACGACAATAACTTTTGACTGAAAGCTCCGATTGACCCGATTCAAATTGCGTTGGATAGAGGGCGACAAGGGCTTTCCAATAAAAAGTGTAAATATTGATTATCACCAAGTGAGAAAGTATCAAGTAGAATAATGTGATATACCTCACTTGGTAAGAAACCGAAAAAGCCGCATAAATCAAAATCGCAACAAGATACAAATGGGAGATCTGATTTTGATGAACAAGACCTTGTTATGGAGATTACCACAAGCTCTATATCCTCACATAGATAATACCAAAATATCAACCAAATACGATGATGCAAGTATGCAAAGGTTTGAGCTCTCTCCGAACGATGTGACCGAATTACTCATATGAGAGCCCCTCTTGATAGTACGGTTATCTATCCTAAACCCGGTCTCACACACACGACGTGAGACCGGCAAAAGGAAAACCTATCAAGATTATACCTTTTCCTTACAATGCCAATGGGGCAAATGGTTTCCTTATTAGCAAGGTTAATAACCACATCAATGTCCTCAAGATCACAAGGACCAATCACATGCATAATTTCCCTGTAAAGCTCATAAGGAATAGCACTAGAGCTAGCACCAATATCACATAAACCATAGTAGCAATGATCACCAATTTTAACAGAAAGCACAGAAACACTAGCTTTGCTAACCTTACTATGATGAGAAATAATATTAGAAGCATCTTCACAGAATACGATGTGTTCATCCTATCTTTTTCTATAGACAGTGTCTTTCAAAATAGTTACCACAGGTTCATCATTCAATGGCTTACCAGGCTCCACAGTTTTCATTGTACCTTTATTATTTGCACTAATAATCATAGAATACTCCTTTACCTTAGCTGGGAAAGGTAATTTCTCAACATGAGGTTCAGGCACAATATGATTAGTAGTACAAACTTGAGTACTTCTAACTGGAACATGACTAACACCATCTTTATAAGGAGCGTGGTACTTATTCCACTTCTTCTTGGGAATTTCAATGTAAGAGGAAAAGGCCTTAAAACAGTTGGCAATACTTTGGGAATCAAGACCAAACTCATTACTAATATCACTGAAGTCATCAGTTCCCATAAAAGATTTAATGCATTCATAATCATAGTTTATACCTGACTTTCTTCCTTCGTCATTCTCCCAAGCTTCAGTGTTATCTTGAATACGGTCTAAGAGATCCCATTTAGCTTCTTCCTTCATACGTGTAAATGATCCAGCACAAGAAGCATCTAGTGAATCTTTATCATGAAGAGGAAGCCTAGCATAAAAGTTATTGAGAATAATATTGTTAGGGAGTTCATGAATAGGACACTTAAGCATTAGTAATTTAAATATCCCCCAAGCTTAAGCTGTACTCTCTCCATCAAGAGGCCAAAAGTTATATATAATATTTCTATCCCTATGAATCTCACTAGGAGGATACAATTTAGAGTAAAAGAGAGATGCCATCTCCTCCCATTCCATGGATTGTCCATTCTTCAGCAGCTTATACCATTCTTTAGATCTCCCTTTCAACGATATGGAGAGTAACTTCTTCTTCACCTGTTCAGTTGTGATACCTGCACACTTAAACAACCCGCATAATTCATGGATAAAAAGCAAGTGATCACCAGGATGGACGGTTCCATCCCCAAAATAATAATTATCCATAACACGATTAACAATACTTGTAGGTATCTTAAAAGGATCTATCTCAATAGGAGGTGGTTCATCTACTACCCTAGAAGTGGTAGTAGTTTTCCCAAACAGAAAACCAAGTGGTCTATCAATATTGGAAACAAAGTAACAAGCGGTAACAAAAGCAATACCCATAGTAAAAGTTTACCTTACCAGTTCCACTCTTCAATAGCGATTGACTCCCCGGCAACGGCGCCAGAAAATAGTCTTGATGACCCACAAGTATAGGGGGTGTATCGTAGTACTTTCGATAAATAGGAGTGTCGATCCCAACGAGGAGCAGAAGGTGCTGAACAGTGGTATGGAGCAGGAAATCCCTGTGAGTACTTAGCAAACAGATTTTTAGTGGTTTTCTGACAAGGCAAGAAAACAAGGAGCAAGTAACAAAGGTAACGAACAAACGGAGCAAGTGGCCCAATCCTTTCTTAGCAAAGGACAAGCCGGTGGAAATACTTATAAGGACCAAACGTTCTCGAGGACACATGGGAATTCTGTCAAGTTCTTTCGCTTCAAATAGCTGAGTACTCTTCTCTGGTCTTGTAAGTGTTGTGTGGGTGAACCTGTGCTAATGTACCGACCGTACTTGGACTAATACATACTTGTGATTAAACCCCCTGCAAACATCCGTAACTACAGGAAAGTAATTAAGATATAAATCTAACCACAGCCTTAAACTCTGAGATCCTACGCTCCCTTGTGCAAAGGTGTCCTAATGGGGGTTCAGGTTTCTGTTACTCCGGCAACCCCACAATTGGTAGCCAAATACACAATGCATCACCCTAGGCCCATAAATGGTGAAGTTTCATGTAGTCGACGTTCACATGACACCACTAGAAGAATAGGACCACAACTTAAATACTAAACCATTGAATAATAACTCATCACAGATTCACTACTAACAACATGACTTCTCCCATGTCCTCAAGAACTAAATGAACTACTCACAAGACATCATATGGATCAAGATCAAAGATGATATGGTAATTTATAACAATATGAACATAAAAAATAATCCAATGGTTCCATTCACAAGCATCAATAGTAATCAACATCAGGAAAGTTTCCCCTAATGAACTAAAGAAATATTCAACACAATTGTTACAGGGGGCGGAGTGGTGATGATGGTGCTGGTGGAGATGATGGTGTGGATGATGATGATGATCCCGATGAAGCCTAGCTTGATGACGGTGTTGATGGCGATGGTCTCCCCTCTCCGAGAAGGAATTCCCCCGGCAGAAATCTGTGTGCCGGAGAGATCTTTCTCTCTCGATGTTTTCCGCCCCCAGAGGCGGTGGAAATTTATCTATGGTTGCTCCCTGAGGCTTAGGGTTCCGTAGGGAAGATATAGGCGAAGGGGAGGAGTCGGAGGCCGGGCAGGTGGGCCACACCTGCCCTAGGCGCGGGGTCAGGTGGGCCCGCGCCTAGGAGGGGTGTGGGCCCCCTGAGGCCCTTCTTCGTCCCTCCTTCTGGCTCCCTCATTATTTTGGAGAAATAATATGTTTCCCTATTTTTCTGGTATTTTTCTGATCTCTGCGAAATTTCACCGATACGCCTTCTTTTCCATCAGAATCCAGACTCCGGCAGTCCATCCTCCAAGAATCATCCAACATGCATAAACAGATGAAAAAGCCATAAGTAATACCTCATAATAAGACAAATATCAATGAATAGAGGTAAATTATGATATAGAATGGTGATGCAAATTGGGCGTATCAGAGTCTTCCACACCATTGGTATTATCAGAACATATAAAGATAATTTGATGAATATGTTGTAGGTCAATTGTTTGATATACACGAGGAGAAATTATCTAATTAGTTATGTTGAAAAAGAAAAACCTTGAACAAAGGAGAAATCAAAAGTTTTAGCAAATAGAGTGTGAACAAGTTAAGGTAGAATATTCAAGTTATAAAGATGCTTCATATATATTTGGAATTTGGTAATTGAGATCGTTAAACTTTGAATTACTACATGAAGTGGAATGTATGGCTAGCTCCTTTGCACAACACTTAAACAAAAGTGTAAGCATGAATATATATAGAGGAATAAGAAAAGTAAAGATGAAGAAAAAGAGAGAATGTGCAAAGAGCAAATAGACATATACCACTATAATGTAGTAAGACAAAGAGACGTTTGAGATTTTCAATCCCAAGTGAATATGTTAATCCTAAAACACTTGGGACTACCTCACTAACTCATTCGGTTGAACCAAATACTTTTACATCATGTTGAGAAATAATCTTTTGTGAACTGTTAATTGCTAAGGTGTGGAAGCCTCCTATTATTATTCAGATGGTTCGAGTAAGGTACTTTTCATGAACTTATTATATGTATCCTTTACGATAAACACATGATGTAATTGCCTCATTTATTTTATCGACTCAACTTTATGAATATGAGGATCACATCCATTAAGCTAAACTTCCTCGGGACGAGCAAGAGTCTAAGCTTGGGGAAGTTGATGAGTGCATATTTGCATCATGTTTACATTATTATTATTGCATTGTAGTGGTAGGATTTTAGTATTTTACGGCGTTCGCTGATGAGGCTCAGATCACTGTAGAGCTTCGTTGGGAAACCCCAATAGGAAGGTATGATGAGTACAGCAATAAGTCTTCCCTCAGTAAGAAACCAAGGTTATCGAACCAGTAGGAGGAAGGCAGCGACTCGAAGGTTTTGCTAGCAACTTGGAATCCTGCACAACACAAACTCAAGACTTTGCCCCAACGAACAGTGAGGTTGTCAATCTCACCGGTTTGCTAAAAACAAAGAATTAAACGTATGGTGTGGAAGATAATGATTGCTTGCAGAAACTAAACAGTAACAGTGGAAGATGTATCAATGGTAAAGATTGGACCGGGGTCCACATTTCACTAGAGGTGTTCTCCTTAGATAAATAACATAACATGATGGGTAAACAAATTACAGCGGGGAAATTGATAGGACAGAGCAAGGCATAACAGTGCAATACTAGACATTCATGATCCTATGAGATTTGATTGGGCATTACAACAATATACATAGACCACCATCCAACTGCAGCTATGACTAGTAATCCACTTTCAGGTTATCATCCGAACCCCCTCCGGTATTAAGTTGCAAGCAACGGATAACTTCTTTAAGAAATGTGTGTAAAGTAAACAATACAATTGTTCCATAAACAAGAGATTGTTGTTTTCTCCCTAGTAACAACAGCACATCTACAACCTTAGAGATTTCTGTCACTTCCCTAGATTCAGTAGAGGCATGAACCCACTATCGAGCATAAATACTCCCTCTTGGAGTCACTAGCATCTACTTGGACAAGATAGCTACTAGAAACGGAGAGCATGCAAGATCTCAAACAACACATACATGATAGAATCAATAATATAGAACCATTAATCAATTTGACATAGTAATCTCAATATCCATCGGATCCCCACAAACACAACATGCATGATTACAAATAGATGATCTTGATCATGAACGGAGCTCACAAGATCTAAACATGGTAGCACAAAGGAGGAGAAACAACCATCTAGATACTGTATGGACCCATAGTCCAAGGTGGAACTACTCACGCATCATACCGAAGGCTGGCATGGTGATGAAGAAGGCCTCCGGGATGATCTCTCCCCTCCGACAGGGTGCCGATAAGAGCTTCAGATCCCCCAATCTTGGGATGATGGTGGCGGTGGCTACAGACTATATCGTGGAGATCTGATCGGGTACTTAGGGTTTTGGCACCAGGGGATTCTTATAGGCGAAGGGGGAGACCAAGGGGGTTCCTGAGGTGGCCACACCCTCCCAAGCGCGGCCAGGGGGTGTGGGCCCCTCATCGCCCTCCTCCGTATCGTCTTATGGCTTCGTGTTCTCTTCGGTGAAATATTGACTTTGGCTTTCGTCCCATCCAATTCCGAGAATATTTATTTTCTATCTTTTCCGGAACCAAAAAACAGCGGAAAATAGGCAACTAGCACTATGGAATCTTGTTAATAGGTTAGTCCTAGAAAATGTATAAAAATACCTCAAAGTGTAGACAAAGCAAAGCAAAGTGGATACTAAACAAGCATGGAACATCAATGTAATACCCCACCCTTTTAAGGTAAAGGTCCCTGTGATTGCAATGCTAGTCCCTGGATCAAAAGCTAGCATCCACAGTTTAAGATGAAGTACACAAATACAAAGGTCGTTATTACATCGTCATTCCAAAGATAACATAGTCTTTACAACTCAATAGCCCAAGGCTAATACATAGAGTTCATAACATAAAGTAAATAACTATAAGTCTTCATCTTCATGTGCCACAGGAAAGCATGTTGAGTGTACACTCACAACCCTAATCTCCATCAGAGTAACCTACAACATCATAAGTTACAGCCACAGTGGGTTAATACATTTGGAATTGTATTGGCAAGTGATACCATAGTAGAATAGTAGTATATAACATCTATATGAATTTGGCTAAGTGTAGCTTAGGCTTGCTTTGCTCAAAATAAGGTTTTCCTTATTAGTTGAAAACACTAAGTTTTTGTTTGTCAAAAACTCCCAAGGAACCACCAATAGACATTGGTGAACCTTTTCCCTTGTTTAACCACAAGTTTTTAACTTAGAAATTGGGATTAGGAGACCCTTGATTGCTTCAATGTCTTTGATTCTCAAATTGTCCGTTGCCAGGGACACGGCTAAGTACTTAGGTTTTACCCTCTCAAGAGGTGGTGCACTTTCCCCACAAGACTCGACATGCATTGAGACGAGACTTTTCAGAAGCATTCCCTTAGACCACCATGGACGCGTTCCATCGTATCACCCTACCACCAACTGTCCATCTGGCTAAGTTCTTGCAACCTATTTGGTCAAGGCAGAGCCCATATGCCATGTGGTTGAACTAGAAGCTTCTCAACACTAAACATCTCAAATCCCTTTGTTCCTGGGTGTCAATCCACAAGTGTGATACACAAGGTAAGCCATAGACATGGGCCTTGTGTAACCACTCAACATACACCAACCATACCATTCCACCCAGGTGATTCATTCACATAGTTGTTTTATTAATCAAAACACAAGTCATAGACTTAGCGAAATT
This sequence comes from Avena sativa, assembly GCA_916181665.1. NCBI lineage: Eukaryota > Viridiplantae > Streptophyta > Magnoliopsida > Poales > Poaceae > Avena > Avena sativa. Next base: position 257,610,038 of record OV702284.1, on the reverse strand, counting down.
TCATAGCATGAATATTCCACCCTTGTTTTCTACAAGCTAGGCTAAGCATGATAACATAACAAGTTTTCTTAACGTAGGGAAAAATCTACTAAGACTACAACTATTAGGATTTCCCAAGGCATATCATAGTATATACTTAGCAAAAATCTCCATGCAAGTCCTACTCAAAATATCACTAATGCATAGTTAAAATAATAGGACAAAATATATGAAGCACCACTTGCCTTGGTAGTTGGGAGAGTAGCAACAGTCCTCACAATCACAATCACCACTATCACCAAAATCTACACATAAAATCATAACACCAAATTCAAATTTCAATAATCAAACAAAAATACATATGAATACATGCAAATTAAATGAAATGATTTTATACACTAAACAAGTCAAACCAAATAGTACTAAACACAAAGTAAACTTTCTAAGTTTCAAATAAAACAAGTTTTACTCTAAATAAATTTTCTAAACATTTTATATAGCCAAAATAAGCCTATAATTGGTTCTGCAAATAATCCTATTTTTTCAGACGCAAAATACTAAATCAAGGACATAGATGTGTAGGGTTTAATTTTCTGAATCCAGTGATATATTATTTGCAATTTTTTTACAAACAGATTAAAAGATATGAATTTTACAAGTTTGAAAAGCTAATAGATCTAAAAACAGATTTTAAATAAAAAACAGAGACACGTGGCCGTGTCTAATTGGCCCATAACGCTTCACGCAAATCACGCGCGTGGGTCGTTAGATCTAAGTTAGATCTTGTGGTCCAGATCTGACGATACCGTTTCGTTTAAGTGATCTATCTACGGCGTTGGATCTAAATCCTACGGCTGTAGATCAAGCGACCAAAAGTGAGCGGTGCCGATGGCTACTACGGTAGCGACGCTACTGCCGGCGACATTCTGGCGGCGCTAGGGGGTAAAGGGGATGGTGGCAAGGCTTACCAGGTTCGCACGTACGCGAGGAAGCTCAAGGTACCATTGGCTTGGACAGGGGCAAACGGACGTAGGCGTAGGAGCTCGTCGGAGTTGCTGCTGGCGTCGGGCTTTCACAAACAGCGACGGAGGCGATGACCTAGGTCACGAGAAGACAAGCGAAGGGCATCAGGAGGTGCACAAGGTCACGACGCACATACTGGTTTGAATCAGAGGGCAAGGGGCATGCAGACCTTACATGAATTACTCGTCGGAGTCGTGGTCGGCGTCAGGTGCTCGCAGGGGTTGACGGGGCGGACGTTCTGGGTCAAAAGTAGGCAAACAGAAAGCATGAGAAGAAGCACAAGAGGGTGGCGAGCATGACAGGGTGAACCAGAGGGAACGGGGTGGACGGAGCTCATCGTAATTACTCGCTGGAGGTGCTCGGGTCCGCGGGGGTGCAAGCTTGATTGTGGGCAGCCTGGGGGCGCTTAGATGGTGGCGACTGAGGGGAAATGACCGCCGCGAGGTGGTGTTTAAGTAGCCAGAGCAGGGGCGACAATCACATGGTGAATCAATGGAATTTAACCGAATTGATTTGCGGCAGTGAAGGGAGGAAATGGCGGCAACGACTTGGTCTGCGGGTGCGGGGTTTGGGGACAAAGCGTGAGGTGGCGTCGGGCCCAGTGGTCAGCGACTGCGGGGTGTGGTTGGCACGGGTGAGAAAAGAGAGAGAGGGAGGGTGGCCCGGGTGGGCTTGCTGGGCCGAAAGTGGCTCTAGTCTAGTTAGGCAGCGCAGGTTTTATTTTTTCTTTTACTCTTTTTCTTTTCCAATTTGATTTTTAGGAATGGTTTAAAAACCCTAATTCAAATATGTTTTAATTCAAACCTTTTCCAGATTTTTGTACTGTGAACCTTGCATTCAAAAGTGTGTCAAACACATCTGTTCACTTAAAAACACTTTGGTCTTGTGAAAAAAAAACCATGCCCCATATATTATATATAAAATGGGGTTTAAATATGGTTTCAAATAGGGTTTTGGTTTGAAAATTTTGGTGCAAGAGAAACATGCTATGATGATATGAATGCAATGATATGACTTTTCATTTGATGAAATTTGGGATGTTACAATCAAAAATTATAGATACGTTTACGACATATCAAGCATCCACAAGCTTAACTCCTGCTGGTCCTCGAGTAGTTAAGTGATAAAAAGAATAATTTTTAAGGTGACATGCACCATCACAATGAAGATCAAACCATTTGCAAGCATTTAAGGCTGGGATCAAAGTACTCTAAACATGAGCATAAAAGATGAAGTTCCAACAATAAGACAAAGTAACTATGCTGCAACATGAAAGGATACAAACAAAGATTCATGAATAACAATGCATTCAAAGACGTTTGTTTGTTTCACATATAGAAATGTCACATCCCAAGATTTTCCAAATCTTGTAATGTGAAAATAAATGAATAAAATAAAACTTTGTTTGATTTTCAGGGCCAGAAGAAACTTTTTGAATTTAAATGGAACTTCAAACCTATTTGGATTAAATAAAATCCTAAAGGGATTTAAAAGGTTAAACATTTATAAAAGGAAAATAAAATATTTGGAATTACTATTTTGAATCATTTAAGATAAAAGGATTTAACTTCCAGAAGAAAAGGGAGGATTTTAAAATAATAAATTATTTCACAAAGCCAAATTAAGACTTAACCAAGCTTGGAAATAAAACATTTTGTTTTGATAAAATAGTAAAAGTTTATTTAATAAAATCAATAAGGATTTAATAAACCAAGTTTTATTAATAAAGGTTTTACTATTTCCAAAATAACAAAACTTATTTATTTAAAGATAAGTTTTCTAAGTATTTTATTCCCAAATAAAACCTACTGATTTGGTTTTGAAAATATTTAGGTTTCAAATAAAGATTTTATTAATAAAATCAAACCCTATTTGATTAATAAGCCATGGTCCATTTTATTTAATTAAGGAATGGAACCTAAAAAGATTTAAGGTATTATTTTATTTTATTTCTGAAATTGGTTTTTGTTACTGAATAGAATCAAGTTCAAATTTCCAAAGATCTGATGATTGTTTGATTTGATTTGATTGTTGTTTGTTTGTTGAGTTTCAAACAGAATTTAGAAATAGAAAAGGAAAAACAAATTGGAAGAAAAAAATAAAGTTTAGGTCGACCCAACCCAACAGCCCAGTAAGGCCCAGAACCAGCCCAGCTATTCCGCCCGCGACAAAACGTTTTTCCACTCGCAACCAGACCCGCAAAGAGAATGACTAGTGGACCCTTCCCTCACTTCTTTTCCCACTGACCAATCGACCCCACGTAGCCAGCTCACTCTTCTTCCTCCTCGTGTTTAACTCGCCACCGTTGCTGCCATTGATTCTCCGGTTGAATACACCTTAATGCAGCATTAATCTCTCGCCGCGAGCATGCTGTTTAAATCGCCTCGCCCTTCTCCTCCTTTCCCCTCTGTCTCCTTCCCCAAATGCGCCCCCAGGCTGCCTGAATCGAGCTTGCACACCCTCTGCTCCGACCATCATCTTCGACCGATTCCGGCCAATACCTGCCACCTCCTGCCTCCCTGAGCACACTAGCAGACTCCCCACTCCCAGACAATCCTCCCTGTGCTCTTCGTTCGACCGCGGGCGCCCCATAACACCGTCCTCGACAAACTCCGAGCACCGCGGCGTCTGTCTCCAACTCCGGCGCGTTCCCCAGGTGAAATCCGACCGCCCCTCTGCTTCTCGATCACGCGAGCATCTTCGCCTTGGTCTTACGCACCTGACCATGCTCCTGTCTTGCCTCCGCGTGATCTACAGCGTCGCCTTCGACCGCGGACAGAACCACCCGACGCCGACGAAGTCTCCGGCGAGCAATCGCCACCGTTCCCGTGCGCCCCCTGCCTCGTCGACCACACGTTGAGCTTCCCCAGCCTCCTGCGATCTCGGTGAGCACCCCCTCCGTCTTCCTTGCTTCCTAGAACCTCCGCGAGCACCTCGTCTGGCCGTCGCCGCCGTCCACCGCCGCGCAGCGCCGCCAGTTAGTGGTCTGATTGATTGCATCCGTTAGATCTAGATCGTAAGGCTGTAATAGAACATAAGCGAAGAGGTATCGTATGCCTCTGCGCCGCTCGATCTAAATGAGATCCTACGGTCTACAGCGCGCGATCCACCCGAACCGGTACCGTCCAATTAGATAGTGCCGCGTGTCACGAGTTCAGTTTAAAAACAGATTTAAAATCTGATTGAGAGATGACTTTCAAACCCTTGTAACTTTGGATCCACACGTCCAAAAATTACAAATTTTATGTCGTTGGATTCAGGAGAACCAGCCCTAGCCAACCATGCCCTTGGTTTAGCAAATAGTATCTGTTTGTTTGCTTGTTTTTGCAGATTCATTTGTGTGCTTATTTAGATTAGAAAAATTGTTTAAAAATGATTTTAGGGTTAAAACTTTTGCAAAAGGGTTTGTGAAGAACCTACTGACCCCAGGAACTAACCCATGGTTTGAAAAATGTATTTGGAAAAGTTTAGAATGGATTAATTGGTTTAGTCCATTTCTAGCTAAATAAAACTATTGTTTTGTTTATAAAAATGGTTTTGAGTAAAAACTTTGGAGAAAATGTTTTGGACCAAACCTACTGACCATAAAAAAACCAAGTTTTGAGAAACAACAACTTATTAAGAGAAATCACTTAGGGTTGTGGCATTGAGAAGAATGTTTTTCACCACATAAAATGATGAAAGGTTTTGAAAATGGTTTATGGATAAGACCCATTTGCAAATGACTTTGCCATTTTGGTAACTGACCAATTTGGACCTTACAAAGTTTAGAAGCCTAGTGGAGACCCTGTTTGCAAATAAAACTATCTTGTGCATGCTCCCATGCATAACTTAGAACCCTTTGCTTTGTGTGTGAAATTGTTTGTTTGACTTTGGTTTGGAATGTTAGTTGATTTTTGTGTTTGCTTGATTGACTTGTAGTGAAGTTAGAGAAGTGTGAGACTAGCAAGATCAAGGAGTGAACCACCATTCCCTACCAAAAAGGCAAGTGACACTATCATCTAAAGTCCTACTATTTTCATTATACTTAGTGGATTTTGAAACATGCATGAAAAGAATTTCTATACTTGTGCTATGCTAAATCTTAATAGGATACTCTATACATTCCTTAGTGAAAAAAATGTAGTTGATACATGCTTAGCCATGCTATATTTTGAAAAAGAGATACATGTTGAGATTTTATGAGATTGAGAAAAGACTTATGTTTTATATAATAAAACAAGGACTCAATGAACCACCTGGGTGGACAAGGATACTTTGAGTTTTGGAGAAGGTGGCAACAAAAGGAACCATGCTATGACAATCTCTTTGTGTTGTGCTCCAAAGGAAAACCACCCAGGAAACTTAGAGATTGAACATGTTTCTCTTACAGTGGCTTCCGTGTACAGCCACATGCTAAATGGGCTCTGGCTTAGTCAACTACATAGTGGAAGTCCCATGCATTGGCATCTTCAGGTTAACTAGATTTGTGTAAGGGAGCAACCCTACATTTGTGCCTGGTAGACAAGCTAGCATTTTGTATTGGGAGGACTCCTATGGAAAGACTTTGTCACATTCTCAATCTGCCAGTACTCCATCTTGGTGAGTACTTATCCAGCGGCCACTGGTGGCATCAAGATGAGATTGTGTCATGTGGGTAAAGTGTACAACTTCTGCAGAAGATCAAATTCTAAGTACTTAGCCGTGTCCCTGGTCATGGACAATACTGAGCAACTAAGGCCTGAAGCTATGGAAGATCTCGACACTCTAATTTCTAAAAGAAAACTTTTAAAACTTGAGGCACTTGGGGTTACCAAGGTGCTCAAGAGATTTTGACAAAGACTTGAACACTTGGGGTTACCAAGGAGTTCAAGGGATTTTTGAAAAGGAGATTTGACAAAGGACCAAAACCATTTTGAAAAGATAGGATAAATTTTGCTTTATGCAAATGAGCCTAAAACTCTACTTAGCCAAATATGCATGTAATGATAGGATCCACTTATATTATACTTAGTAGTGAAACTTGCCAATACAATTCAAATGTATTGACCCTTGTGGCTGTAACTTGTAATGTTGCAGGGTTGATTGATTTTAGTGAAGATTGATTGATTAGGATTACAAAGTCTACAACCAACATCTGCCAGTGGCACTTTGAAGATGAAGGACCCCATGACTATAGTTATTCCGCTGCAATGTAATGTAATAGCCAAATGAGCTATGTATGATGTAATAAAACTATGTTCTTCCTGGTTATAAAGTATATTATGACCTTTGTTTCTTGATATTACATCTTAACTGTGGATGCTAGCTATTGATCCAGGGACTAGCATTGTAAACACAGGGATCTCTACCTTATTAAAGGTTGGGAAGTCTACAAGAAAACATAGCATAGTGGCATTCAGCTTATCCCTCATGGAGTAGCAAAACATAAATGCATAGGACACCTTCAAAGTTCATAAGGGTTACTAGATACAAATAGTTCAAGAACAAGCAATATCAATAATATGAATCAATCAATAAGTTTTGGGACAATGTACATAGAACTAAGAATGGCAACTGTGCTCTCTTAATTGGTGCCTGAGGATAGAAGGTGGAGACTCAATATAAAGGTGGAAGAAAGGCCCTTCAAAGGGAAACATGGATTTCAAGTTTCATAAAGAGCTTCCAAAAGTTATGGTACTTGTTAGATTTCAGCTCTCATTGCCCCTATCATAAGCATCTTGAAGTGATTAAGGTTAAAGTGAACAAAATATGGAGTATATGCTTGACAAAGTATAAGTTGGCAATCTCATGTCCTTTGAGTACGAGGGCCGCTCCTCATGCTACTCACCTTTAGTTACCAGTAAGTTCTTGTCATAGTAAGTACATGTGTATCATAGAGAACCGGCAACGGGGTACCCCTTGCACATGATACAGGAGCTATCCCATAATCAAAATGACAAGGCAAGCAGACAATGAGCATCTCAGCAATCTTCTTATTTACCATGGGAAAATTGTGCTTTTTCTCTCTTTCCTCTTTTCTCATATCTTTTTTTCTTTTTCTCAATCTCTTTTTTATAAGAAGAATGCTTCATAGATTGCTCACTATGGTGATGCTACAAGTTTCCACCATGATTAGGCATGGCTTAGGCTAGCGGCCTAGGCGTTTCTCTAACACATATACATAACTCCATGGACTTACAAGCTCCCCTTTTATTTCACACCGACGACATCCATAAACAAAAGAGCATGATATCAACTGGGTAGATATTTACAGGTGTTGAAAGCGTTCCCTGTGACAGAACGGTTCTGTTAATTCCCAACGTATAAGTGCAAGCATATACAACATAGATGACACGATGGTTCAAGTTTATTAGGGGCAAGAAAAATAAAGTGTGCCATCAAGTTTGTGAGAGCTTTAATCACTAACTTTCACATAACAAGTTTAATTTGGAAGATAGATAAAACAAGAATATACTTGGAATGGTGTAACACACCATGCATAGGAATTTATAGTGGACTTTTTGGAATAACTTGGTTTCTTGGGAGTTGGATGCATGAGTAGATCTTACTCAATACAAGTGGAGGCTAGCAAAAGACTGGGAGCGACCAACTAAGAGAGCAATAATGACCATAATCATACAGAGTGATACGTCCAAATGGTATCTACTTTCTCGAACACTTTGCTATTGTTTCTCCTCTAAACTTGTGTTATTTGGATACAACTAACACGGATTGACACTGTTTTCAGCAGAATTACCTTGGTGTCTTGTTTTTGTGCAGAAAATGAACTATCAGGAAAAATCCCGGAAAATATGCCAAAAATTATATTTTACCAGAAGATCCATGGAGCCAGAAGAAGAGACGGAGGGGAGGCCTAGGGGGCCAGACCCACCCCAGGCGCGGGCCCACCTGACCCCGCGCCTGGTGGGGGTTTGGCCACCCTAGGCAGCCCCTCGGCCTCCCTCTGCGCCTATAAGTTGCCTTTCGACCTAAAAACCAAGGGGGGTTCGATAGTTTTCCAGAAAGAGTTCCCCTCCGCTGCCGCCACCAGAAACCAAGATTCGGATCCAGAAACTCCGTTATGGCACCCTGCCGGGACGGGGAATTTGGACAGGATCATCGCCATCGTCATCACCAATGCATCTCCATCAACCACCGATGTTTCCCTCATCCATGAGTGAGTAATCCCCCGCTGTAGGCTTGGGGATGGTAGGGATTGGATGAGTTCTATCATGTAATCGAATAAGATTGTTAGGGCATAGTGCCTAGTTTCTCTTGTGCTATTTTACTTTGTTGCAACTTGTTGTGCTTAATGCTTGTCACTAGGTCCCGAGTGCCATGATCATAGATCTAAACTTATTATTGAATCATTATGATAGTATTGTTTGTGATCTTATCTGCAAGTTGTGTACACATATCATTGTCCGGATCCAAAGGCCCCAAAGTGACAATAATTGGGACAACCGGAGGGGATGACTGTGGTGTGAGGATCACATGTGTTCACGGAGTGTTAATGCTTTGCTCCGGTGCTCTATTAAAAGGAGCACCTTCATTGCCAGTAGTTCCCTAGAGGCCCCGCTGCCACGGGTTGGCTAGACAGAAGATGTTTTGCTAGTTATCATTGAGAGCACGTATGACTATATTTGAAGCACATGCCTAGCATTGTTTAGTACTTGGATGCTTGTTATTATTTATCGGCGATGCCCTAGATCTTGAAGTTACATGTTTATACTCGTCCATGCAACGCCCATCCATCCATCCCTATGCCTACCGCACTCGAATCCTACTATTACCGCTACTGTTACTATTGCTCCTGTTTCACTATTGATGTTGTTGTTGTTGTTGCTTTGCTGTTGCTACTGATAAACTTCTGTGAGCAAGAACTATTTCCAGGTGTATCTGAACTGATAACTCAGTTGTTAAGGCTTGCAAGTATTCTTTGGCTCCCCTTGTGTCGAATCAATAAATTGGGTAATACTACCCGCGAAGACTGTTGCGATCCCCTATACTTGTAGGTCATCAAGACTATTTTCTAGCGCTGTTGCCGGGGAGCATAGATATTTTTGTAAGTTCACTTGGATCTACTATTGTTCACTACTACTCCTTTTATCATGGGGAAGTCTCGTGATGGAAAGTTCCCTATTTTACCATCCACTACAAGAAGAGGTACAGTCCTAAACACCTCTGCTGCTCTTGATTCACCGTCTGTTATAAGTAAGCTTGTCACACCACCACCACATGCTCATGCTACACACACTGCTACTACTGCTGAGTCTAAAACTGCTTTTGATGCTCATGATGTTACTTCTACTGTGCTTGATGCGACTGGTTCATTAGGTCCTTTTCTAGATGCTACTATGGCTGGTCTAGGAAATACCGAAACTCCTAGTGAAGACACTGTTACACCTGTTCGCTCACCTGAGGCTAGTGAGAGTTATGATATTAATGATGGTTACATTGAGTTCACTGATGATTTTGTTGAAGAGTGCCGAAACACACATGGTACTAGTGCTATTAAGAGTCTCCTTGCTAGATGTACTATTATGCCTAAGTTATCCTCTGATCCTAAGTTTTCCACTTCTTCCATAGATATTAAAGACGAAGATTATGATTTCTCTCTTTATTTATCTTATTTATATATTGTTGAGAAAGAACCTTTTTGTGGGACTGAAAATGAGAGTGTTGTGGCTCATATGAATGAGCTTTCTACTACGAGTGCTTTATTCTCTGATGATTTTAAGATGCGCAAGTACTTTGTTGCTAAGATCTTCCCTTTTTCACTAAAAGGAGAAGCTAGGGCTTGGTTTAATAGATTACCTCTTGGTTCCATTGATAGCCCTGATTGTGTCACATCCCAAAATTTTCCAAATTTTGAAATGTGAAAAAAAATAAACTAAATAAACAATTGTTGAAATTTAGGGTGAGAAGAAACTTTTTGATTCCAATTGGAAACATCAAAACCTATTTTGATCAAATAGAATCCTAAAGGGATTTAAAAATATAAACAAATAGTAAATAAAGTTATAATAGTTGGAATCACCATTTTGGATATTTAAATAAAAAGATATGAATTTTATAAGTAAAGGTAGAAATAAATAATAAGGACTATTTTAAAGAGTCAAATTAAATCTTGGCCAAGCAAATGAAATAAAATATTTCTATTTGATAAAAAGAGTAAAGGATTATTTAAATAAAATAATAAGGATTTGTTAATACCCAATTTTATTTAAGTAAAGGCCTTTTTCCATTTTAAATAAACACTAAAAACTTATTAAAGTGTTTTAAATAAGAATTCAAAGTGTTTTATATTATCAAATAAAACCTACTGAAAAGGTTTTGGAAAAATTTAGAAAGTCAAATAGAGTTTTAAACATATTTGAAATCCTATTTGAATTAAATACTAAAGTCTATTTATTTATTTTTAATAAATAATAAACCCTAAAAATTATTGTTCTATTTTGGACTTGGAATATATTGATAAACAGAATTAAAATATACCCAAAGTTTGGTGGTGGTTTGAATTGAATTAGAGTTTGAATTATTTGAATGAAAAATCAAAATAGAAATTCAATACAGAAAAAAGAAAAAGGTTTGTATAAAAAAAGAGAGAAGCAAAACAACCCAGCCAGAAGGCCCAGTCCAGCCCACTCGCAGCCCACCTGCTCACCCCTCTGGTGAAATGTTTTTCACCCAGGAATAAACCCGCAGAGTCGCTAAAACGCTCGGCCCCACCTTTCTCTCCCTCTCCCGTAGACAGCCGGACCCCACCTGCCAGGTCGTCGTCTTCACCCGCGTCGACCGTTTCCCCCATGCTCGTCGCCGTTCTGCCTCGATTCATTTAGCTTTAATTCGAGTTATTGTCTGCGTTAATCTCACCAGCGACCACGCGCCTTTAAACGCCACGCTCCCCTCTTCCATTCCCCCCAAGCCACACCTCCCCTCTGCCTCCAGGCTGCGAGAATCGCTTGCTCGAACCCCTCTGCCCCGACGAACTTCTCCGGCAAATTCCGGCGCCGTCCAACCGCCCCTTGCCTCCCACTGCACGTGATCCTGCTCCCCATCTCCTGGTGCATCTCCCAGTGCCGCTCGTTAGCCCGCGCGAGCACCATATCCTCGGCAACCTCGACACCCGAGCGCAACCGTCGTCTGCCATTGCTCCGGCAAGCCCCCCGGTGAGTACAGACCTCCCCGAACCCTCCCGATGATGCTCCTGTAATCCCCAGTACCATACGCATCTAAACACATGCTCCGTTTGTCTTAGCACGCCCTCAAACCCTGCCCCCGACGACGAACCGAAGCACCCGACGCCGCCACTGACTCCGACGAGCAATCCACTCTACTCCGGTGCGCCCCTCGACAAGCCGACCACACCTCGAGCTTCGCCGCACTCCTGCGAGTACGGTGAGCACACTCTTCCTTCTCCACGCGACCTAGTTCGCTGGCAAGCTCACTGGCCGAGCACGCACCGCCGTCCGCCGCCGCTAGCGCCGCCCAGTTAGGGTCTGGCTGCTATGATCCATAGGATGCAAATCGACTGGTTATGATTAGATCTTAGATCTAAGGGGTATCGTGTGCTCTGTGCCGCACGATCTTATTTAGATCCAACGATCCACAGAGCACAATCCGCACGAACCGGTACGCGCCAGTAAGAATAAGACACGTGTCCAGAGATTGTTTTAAAAACAGAAATTTGATCTATTAGATTTGCAAACTTGCAAAATTCATAACTTCAATTCTACATGTCCAAATTTTGCAAATTTTATATCAATGGAATCAGCAGAACAAGTACTTTGCAACAATGCACTTTGTTTAATGTTTTGCTTCTGGAAAATTGGTTGAAATTTCAGAAACTTGTGTAGGCATAATTTGAATATAAAATTTGTTCTAGAAATATTTTTAAGATGAAATCTTTGCTAATTGGTTTTTTTTGAACCTACTGACCATAGGAACCAACTTATGGATTTAAGAATGTATTTTGTGAAGTTAAGGAATAAATATTTGAATTAGCACATTTCTAGTCAAATAAAAATATTGTTTATGGTTTAGAAATGATTTTTGAGTAAAACCTTTGGGAAATGATGTGATTCAAACCTTCTGACCCTAAACACTAAGTTTTTAGATTTAAAAACATATTTTGTGAACCCTATAAAGTTATTGCCTTGCAAAAGACATTTCTAACAAACATAAAATATCACTTTGGTATAAAATTAGTTTATGGAGTGAAACCTCTTGCAAATGGTTTTACCACTTTTGTAAATGACCAATATGAGCTTTAAAATGTCTAGAGCCTAGTAGAAACCACTTTTCCAAATAAAACTATCTCTTGCATGCTTGCATGCATGACCTTGTTTTTGTTATTTTATGTGTGATAAATTGTTTGAATGCTAGTTGAATATGTGTTTGCTTGATTGAATTGTAGTGAAGTTAGAAGAGTGTGATATTTGCAAGATCAAGAAGTAAACCAACATTCTCTACTAAAAAGGCAAGTGACACTATCATCCATGTCCTACTATTTTCATTACACTTAGTGGATTTTTGTAACATGCATGATAAGGACTACTATATTTTATGATATGCTAAATCCTAATAGGATACCCTTATATCTTCCTTAGTGAAAACATTGTAGTTGTAGTATGCTTAGCCCTGCTATATATTTGGGATGGGATACATGATATGATTATATGAAGTGTTGGAAAGTTATATGTTTTATATAATAAAACAAGTACTCAATGAACCACCTGGTGGAAAAGGATACTCAAGATTTGGACAAGGTGGCAACAAAGGGAACTGTGTTTATATGGCTATGTTTTTGTGTGTGCACTAGAAGAAAACCACCCAGGGACTTAGAGATTGAACATGTTTCTCGTAGAGTGGCTTCCGTGTACAACCACATGCTAAATGGGCTCTGGCTTAGTCAACTGCATAGTGGAAGACCCATGCATTGGCATCTTCAGGTTAACTAGAATTGTGTAAGGGAAATATATCCCTACATTGGTGCCTGGTAGACAAGCTAGCATTGTGTATTGGGAGGACTTCTATGGAAAGACTTTGTCACATTCTCGATCTGCCGGTACTCCATTTGGTGAGTACTTATCCAGCGGCCACTGGTGGCGTCAATACGAGATTGTGTCATGTGGGTAAAGTGTACAACTTCTGCATAAGATCAAATTCTAAGTACTTAGCCGTGTCCCCGGTTATGGACAAATCTGAGCAACTAAGGCCTGAAGCTATGGAAGATCTCGACATTCCAATTTCTCAAAGTAAAACTTGATGGTGACAACAAGGGATTTGAAGCACTTGGAGTTTTCCAAGGAGTTCATAAAGATTTGACAAAAGATCAAAACTATTTTGAAAAGATAGGATAAAACTATATGCTTTCTACAAAAGAGCCTAAACCCTACTTAGCCAAATATGCATGTAATGATAGGATCCACTTACTTCTACATAGTAGTGAAACTTGCCAATACAACTCAAATGTATTGACCCTTTTGGCTGCAACTTATTATGTTGCAGGTTTGGTTTGATGTTAGTGAAGTGTGTTGAATAGGATTACAAGTCTACAACCAACATGATTGCCTGTGGCACTTTGAAGATGAAGGACTCCATGCTATATAGATATTTTGTTGCAATGTAATGTGATAGCCAAATGAGCTATGTAAGATGTAATGAATTATTTTATTCCTGGTTATAAGTTGTATTGTGACCTTTGTTTCTTGATATTACATCTTAACTGTGGATGCTAGCTATTGATCCAGGGACTAGCATTGTAAACACAGGGATCTCTACCTTATTAAAGGTTGGGAACCTTACAGATTGCTTCTTTCTTTCAGAAATATTTTCCTCCCCGTGCTAGACATGCTGCTTTGCAGAGACTTTTTAATTTTAAACAAGGAGAAGAAGAGAAATTGCCTGAGTCATGGACAAGGTTATGTGCCTTGATTCATGCACATCCTGGATGTCCATTACCTAAGAATGAGCTTCTTGATATTTATTATAATGGACTAACTGATGATTCTAGGACATACCTAGATAGCTTTGCTGATTGTGTTTTTAGGAAAATAACTCCTATAGATGTTGAAGAATTAATGGCTAAGATAAGCAAGAATTATGATGATTGGACTTCAACTGAGCTAAATACACCTAAGCCTATTACTGCTGAACCAGTTGTCCCTGAACCAATTCCAGCACCAACAACAAAGAAGAGGGGAGTTATTGCATTAAATGATGAAGTGATGAAGGAAGCTAAGAAGTGTCTAAAGGAGAAAGGTATTAGAGATGAAGATGTGAAGAATCTACCTCCTATAGAAGAATTATGTAAGCCAATTCCCCACTCATCTACTATTGACGTACACTCTCTCCAACACTTTGATGAAGGTGATATTCCTTATGGTAAGCCTCCTGATCAATGTTTAGAGGAACTTGACATTTTTATTGTTAAACAAGGTCATTTTAATAAACAAGTTCAGAATCGTTTATTGGAAAACTCTAGAGCTATCCATTAGTTGAAAGATATTGTGGAAAGAACTTCTAATGATATTAAAATGCTTTGTAAACACTTTCAAATGGTTCAAACTCAACTTGATCAACTTTCTAAGGTACAAAAGGATATGCTAGTTAATGCTTTAGGAGATAAACATGCTTATGGAATTAGAACTAGGAGTGGTATACCTACTCAAGATCCTTTATATCCTGAAGGACACCCTAAAAGATTAGAGCAGGATTCCCAACAAGGTGAGGATAGTGGTAGTCCTCATAAGAGGAAGAAAAAGAAATATAAGAGAGTTGAGGAACCACTTGAACCTGCTGTAGGTCCTAATAGTATATCTGTCTCTGATGCTGAAACTGAGAGTGGTAATGATAAAAATGAGTCTCCTGATAAGGAGGAAGGTGAGGAAGAACCTGAGAAGCACACTAAGAACACTAGGTACACCAAGGAAGATTTTATTGCTAATAAACATGGTAAAGAGAGAGAACCTTGGGTGCAGAAACCTATGCCTTTTCCAGGTAAGAAACACAAGTCAAAGGAGGAAGAACACTACAACAAGTTTTGTGAGTGGATGAAACCTTTATTCTTGCAAATTCCTTTGACTGATGCTATTAAGTTGCCTCCTTATTCAAAATATATGAAGGATATTGTCTCTAATAAAAGGAAGATTCCTAATGAGGAGATTTCTACTCTACTTGCTAATTATTTATTCAATGGTAAGGTTCCAAATAAACTTGGTGATCCAGGTATACCAACTATTCCTTGCTCTATTAAGAATAATTATGTTAGAACTGCTTTATGTGATTTGGGAGCTGGAGTTAGTGTTATTCCTTTTTCTCTCTATAAGAGACTCCAGCTAGAAAAGTTGATACCAACTGATATTTCTTTGCAAATGGCTGATAAGTCAACTACTATTCCTGTTGGTATATGTGAGGATGTTCCGGTTCAAGTTGCTCATAATTTCATGGTTCTAACTGATTTTGTTGTGCTTGAAATGCCTGAAAATGATAATATGTCTATTATTCTTGGGAGACCTTTTCTTAATACTGCAGGTGCTGTCATCAATTGCAATCAAGGAAAAGTAACATTCAATATTAATGACAAAGAGCACACTGTCATTTCCCCAAGAAGGTTTTTAAGAGCTGTTTACTGAATTCCATTGAAAATATTGAGGGCATCAAGGTTGGAGAAATATATTGTCCCATTCCACAAGAAAATTTTGAAACTATTATGATTGGGACCATTGCTATCAAGTATGAGGTAACATAATCACCTTGTGGAATGCAAAGTTTTGTCTCATATAATATTGTTTTTGTAACAAGAATTGATCAACCTTGTTAACAAAAGGATTTTAATGAACAAAATAATGTATCCACTGTGGTTATACTTGCTTTCCTTTTTTCCTTTATCCTTCCTAGTCTTTTCTTTAGCTTTAGTTTTGCTAGTTGTTTGCTTATTTGAGTTTCTTAGAGCTCCTATAGGTTGGCTTTTGGTTTGATTTTGCTTCTTCTGAAAAACTATTTCTACGAGAAAATCAATTTTCATACTCTGAAAATTGGCCAAAAATAAAGTTTCCCGAAAAATTCAAAATAAAATTTTTCCTCGAAAAAAGGGGCAGAGTGGCACCTGAGATGACCCAGGGGCCACCCCAGACCACCATACCCCTGGTAGGCACGACCTACCAGGCGGCGGCGCCTGGGGGAGGTCTGGCCCACCCTCCAGGCTGCCTCCTCAAAGCCACCTTCTTTCTCTCTCTCGAAAAACACCGGAAAACTTGCTCAAGCTCGAGTTCTTGCTGTTCTTGCTCGCGATTTTCGATCTCCTTGTTCAGCCCATCTCAAGTGCTGATTTTTGGAGGGATTGCTCCTTGGTATGTGCCTCCTCCACTTGTCCAAATAGATTTTTGATTGGTAGATTGTATCTTGAGTATTTTGCTGCTATAGGTGACATGTTGTTTGAGCTTGCATGCTTCTTCTATGCTTAGAAACTTTGTTTTGATGCATGTGTAGTCCTCTAGCAAGTTCCTATAGTAGTTGCTCATCATTTATCAACTTAGAAATCACTTGATTTGATGGTTGTTTAAAATTTTCAGAATAGGGAAGTCATGGACCACCACACCTTTGGTGACATATTTGAGAGTGATGCACCTAGAAGGGCAAGTATTACAAGGCCATCTACCAGCTCTAGACCCTCATACAATGAGGATCTCATCACTCCGCAATTTGGTGACAAGGGAGATGAAGGGGATGAGCACCCCTCCGCCTTTCCTTGCCAAACTTTCTTGCGAGCTGCTAGGATTCTTAATGATTTCATGACCTTGGTATAGAGGACTGGACTAACAAGTTACATGCAGGATGAGAGTGCACAATATGCTTTGCTTACTAAAACATTTGTGGAGAGTTTCTCCTTTACTAATAGTATGTTCACGCCTTCTGTGTCCTTCAAGATTTATGGCAGGGCTCATTATATGACATTGAAGAAACTTTGCAAGGCCCTGGGACTTGGTAAAACTGGATCATCAAAGAAGATTACAGCTCTACCTGCTGATCTGTTAGAGCTTTACCGAGGAATAACCAATGATGATGACCGTAGAGCTCAGCGAGGGAAGATAAAGAACATTCAACTTCTAGCCATCAGGTATTTTGCCTACTATCTAGACACCAGTGTTCTTGGTAGGGAGAACACTAGTAATATCTCCAACTATCATCTGGCCTTCTTAGCTGCTGCGCTTAACAATGAGGACAAGTATAATCTTGGTTCTCTCATTGCTCGTCGTCTAGATGCTAAGGGACCCATTTATGGGGGAATTATTGCTACTCGTGTTGCTACTGCCTTGGACATTGCTCTTCATCCGCATGATATAGTTTTGGCTCCTCAGAAGCTTGATCTTGCTGCCATGAAGGCGCACCACTTTGTCACCACTAGCTCTACTCTTGAGAACTTGGTTTATAGAATGATGTTTACTAACGGGGAAGAGAGAGAGATCCCTCTACCCCAAACCACTTTGTTCAGTATTTCTCAGGGACCTTGGTCACGCTCGAAGGCGGAAATGGATGACAACCTGCATTCTCTCAACTTCCGTGGGCACTATCAGGAGGAAGCACCATCATACGACCCCCTGCGTATCACACAGGGGAGGTCTCGAGCTCGTACTAGGACGAGGGAGCTTCCTCGACATACTACGGAGACACATCTACTTGGGCACCATGGGATTGAGCCCCACTTAGGCCAAAAGCATAAGCTTGGGGGGAGGTATACCGACATCACACTCATCTATATATCATGTTCGGTCGGTTCTTTGTATATCCATTGTTTTTTTGCTTTCTTTTTGATTTTTGTTGCTTATTTCTAAAAACCCAAAAATACCAAAAATATTTTTGTTGTTTCTCTTGGTTTGTTTCTTTGCTTTGGTTTTCCTTAAAAGAAAAATCCAAAAATATTTTGCTTTGTTTTTGTTTGGTTTTTCTTTGTTTGCTTGTTTCTAAAAAATTGAAAACACCACAAATATTTGTTGTTCTTCTATGGTTTTGTGAGTTCTTTGCAGGGTTCAGCCGTCCTCAGTGGATTTTGGTTTCATGTTAATTATTCAAGTCACACAAGTGAAGGGTAATAATGAAGATTAAGACAACTCTAGGTGTGGTAAGAGGCTAGTAACGAACTCTATTTGTTTCATTTTTGTACATATACTCATCATTGTGAGCATGCTTAGCCTGTTTGTGTAAGGTGTATGTCATTATGGATGCTTAGTAGTTCTTGCTTATCTATGATTATCTACAGCTTGCTAATAGTTTGTAGCATGTCATATGAATGTTTGCTTGCATTCTTTTATTCATACTTTGGTATGATATTGTGTTATCCTCCTCTGACTGTTCATGTGAATCGACTTGGCACATGCTCATGCATGCATATGACTAATCAATAGTCAGTAAGCCTCGATGATTTATTTTGCCTCAGAGTTCTTGTATCACTTTCATGCCATAGTTAGTCATGTTTTGTTGCAAGCTCACAGAACTATTTCCAGGTGCAGCTGAACTGACAACTCAATTGTTAAGGCTTGCAAGTATTCTTTGGCTCCCTTGTGTCAAATCAATAAATTGGGTAATACTACCCACGAAGACTGTTGCGATCCCCTATACTTGTGGGTCATCACAGAGTGACAAAACATTACTAATCAAAGCATAAAGTGGTACCACAAGTCAAAAACTAAATGATCATAGAGGCTAACGTGACTGGTTCATAGTCATAACATGGTGTGAGCATGTGCCAAGTCAACCCAAACAAAGCATCAAAGGAGAATACCATAATACTATGCTTTTGTATGCTAAAACAACGCATGATTCTTTCAAGGCACATTAAGCAATCCTAATTTTTTGGAAAAAGTCATGCTACAACAATAATCACTAAGCATAATCTCAAAACAACATCTAGCATGACATGATAAAGTCTAAGTCACAGTCAAAGCAAGCTCCTTTTTTTAATACTAAAGCAAGAACTTCCTACTCCTTTCCAACACCAATCAACTTATTTGAAACAACACTATGAAAGCGGGGGTCCAACTAGTTTATTCCAGCAAACTAAGCAAACAAATACCAAAAACGAAAAATAAGACGCTCCAAGAACAACACAATAGTGCATGAAACAATAAAAACAAAGTGTCTAGAAATACCTGCGATTTTTATTGATGAAGAAGGGATGCCTTGGGCATCCCCAAGCTTTGACACTTGTACCTATTGAATATTTCTTGGGGTGACATGGGGTGGTATCCCCAAGCTTGAGCTTTTTCCATTCTTCATGTCATTACATCATTCTTTCCTTACACCTGAAAATTTTCCTTCATACAAAACTTCACACAATCTTCATTAACAACATTAGTGTTGGAGATATGCCCAAGAGGCAATAATAAATAGGTTATTGTCATATCTTTATGCTTATGACAAATTTTTACATACCATGCTATAATTGTATTAGCCAGAAACATTAATACTTGTGTCATTTGTAAACATAAAAGAGTCCCTAGTAAAGCCTCTTGTTAAACTAGCTTGTTGGTTAAAATATGATCATGGTTTCCTGATCATGAACATTGAGATGTTATTAACAACAAGATCATATCATTAGGATAATGGTGTGATGGAATACTCCTATAGATAAGCGTAGTATAAAGATCAAGTCATTTCAATAGTTTGTTTGCTATAAGCTTTCTGATACATAGTAACCTAATTCCTTCAACCATGAGATCATGCTAATCACCATCATCGGATGGATGCTTTGATGACATCAAACACCACACCGTAACTGGGTGGCTATAAAGGTGGCATTGAGTGTTTGGAAAGTATGTGTTGAGGCACATGGATCAAGAGTGGGATTTGTCCATCCATATGACAGATAGATATACTTTGGGAAGTATGTGTTGAGGCATATGTCATCCAATTAGCTTGAAAGCATGTGACTGGCTCACAAGGGATCACATATCATGGGAACGAGAAAAGAGTACTTATCAGTAACGAGGTTGAACTAGGTATGCAGAGATACCGACGATCAGACCTCGGATAAGTAAACTATCGCGAGACAAAGGGAAATTGGTATCGTATGTAAGTGGTTCATTCGATCGCAAAGTAATCATAGAAATATGTGGGAGCCATATGAATTTCCAGATTCCTCTATTGGTTATTGATCGGAGAAGAGTATCGGTCATGTCTGCATAGTTCACGAACCGTAGGGAGACACACTTAAGGATTCGATGTTGTTTAATAGATATGGAATGTAAGTAGGGAGACCGAATGTTGTTCGGAGTCTCGGATGGGATCCAGGATATCACGAGGAGACCAGGAATGGTCTAAAGAATAAGATTCATATAAGGAAAGTCCAATTCCGGAGTTCGGGAATGATTCCGGTGTTTTCATGGGAATGATCTAGAAGGGTTTAGAAGGTTCACCGGACCAGAAGGGGAAGGGTACATGAATGTGTCATGAATAAGTGGAATGATTGCATCATGTCCTAGGTCACTTGGTTGGGCATTTGTAAAAAATAAATTGAGCTCCAAATTGAAAGTCAAAAGGCAAGTTTGAAAAGTCGAACTGGGACAATGTATCCTCGTGGAGGAAGGAAAGAATCCTTCTTTCCCTCCACCACAAGCCAACAAAGAGAGGGAGTTGGGGAAGGATTCAAACTCCCATCTCCCAAGCTTCCTTCCCTCTCATAAATAGAGGGGAGGGGTGCCACAAGAGACACACAACACCAGCCCCTCCCCACATCGCCACCGCCTAGCGCCGCCGCTGCCGCCTAGCGCCACCGCCGACTCCTCGACCTCCTCCTCTCCGGCCTCTAAACCCTAGATTGTTGGGGAACCCTATTTATCCACCATAACCTGCTCCGTCTTAGGCGAAGCCCTGCAGGATCTTCCCTCTACTTCCGACACCATGCCGTCGTGCTGTCAGAATCACGAGGAGAGAACTACAAGCTCCGCTTCTTGTTGGAACAAGGGAGAGGAAGGTCTTCATCGAGTACTGAACGTGTGACCGATTGCGAAAGTCTGCTGAAATGCAGCGCCGGAAGGATCGTCTACGCGATCTTGAGAATGGCAAGTGTACGACTACATCACCCACAAGAATCTGCTCCCGTTAACCGCTTTGGAATCTTCGAGGGTGAGTACTCTCATTGACTCGTTGCTACAATCTAGTAGATAGATCTTGGCTTGTTTGTGTTCATGAGGTAGAATTTTTTGTTTTCCATGCTACGAACCCCTACAGTGGTATGAGAGCCGTGTCTATATGTAGATCTGTTGCACGAGTAGAACACAATGGTCATTGTGGGCGTTGATGCTTTTGTTGTCAATTGCTTCTTGTGTACTTTGCATCTTGCGAGATGGTGGGATGAAGCAGCCTGGGCTAATCTTACATGACATTGTTCATGAGACTTGATCCACGCTTGACATGCAACTTGTATTGCATAAGTGGCTTTGTGGGTGCCTGTTTCTCCCAACATAGTGAAGATTCAATTTACAATGGGTTATTGACAATACCAGTATCAACATTGTGGTTCTTGTTCGTAAGTTAGAACGACACTTATTGAAAGCCCCAAACCATGTAAAACATGCAAAGAAAATTAGAGGCGTCTAACTTTGTTTTGAAGGGGTGTGCTATGATGTGATATGGCCATGATTGTGATTATATATGATGTATGCAATGTTCCTTATTGTAAGTCGGCAACCGATTGGAGCCTTATGGTTGTCTTTTAATTTCATTAAGACCTGCATGTCTATTATTCAAAGTAGTTGTAATAGTTGATGCTGGTGGACGACAACCATGGAGCGGTTCCATTGACCTTGACGCCACGCCGTTGATGATGGAGATCATGTTCGTGCTTGAAGATGGAGATCAGAAGCACAAGAATAAAGGCCATATCATATCACATATTATGAATTGCATGTGATGTTAATCCTTTTTATGCATCTTGTATTGCTTAGATTGCAATGGTAGCATTATAAGATGATCCCTCTCACAAAATATCAAGTTATAAAGTGTTCATCCTTAGTAGGCACCGTTGCCAAAGCTCGTTGTTTCGAAGCACCACGTGACGATCAGGTGTGTTTGATTCTGCGAGTGTATACAACGGGAGCAATCCAGATTTGGTCATGCGGAAACTAAGGTTACATCTTGATGAGCCTAACATGTACAAACATGGTCTCGGAACAAGGAATACCGAAAGGTATAGCATGAGTCATATAGATGATATGATGAACATGATGATTGTTCGCCTTTGAAACTACATCATGTCACGTGATGATCGGACTTGGTATAGTGGATTTGGTTCATGTAATCACTAAAAAAATGTGAGGGATATTGTTTTGAGTGGGAGTTCAACAACAATATGATTAAAAGTTGAACACTATTTATCATAAATTAAATCAAAGTGAATTTGCATAGTTGTTGTAGTCATTGGCATCCGTTTACCACCTTGCACTTAGTTATAATTGAGATAATATAACTATAGAATTCTGGTTAGTTACTTTACGAACTGGTATCGTATTGTTTTGAAGTGTTGATCTAAAGTTTAAAAGTCCTATTGCAAACTTTCAGTAAGTTCCGATTACTCTGTGAAGTTTAATAATTGGTATTAAATTAAGAGTAACAATTCCAGTGTTAGTAAATAAGTATCATGTTTATCTCCATGATTCTTGATATTCAAAAGATTGTTTTAATATCAAGGTTATCTAGGAGCTGAAAGAATTGTTTCGGAAACCATCATATGTGGAAGATATTGCGGTATCTGAAACAATGTTTTGATTACAACATGATAGAGTATAATACAGCAAAGTTTATGTTCTCATATTTGATGAGAATTTTCAAAAGGTTGGAGACGCTAGTCGTCCTAATTCTCCAAAAGGTGTTGGACAACAACATTATACTCGCAATTCACCGTTATAAGCTAAAGTAGCTTGATCATGAATAGTTCCATGATAAGGATGAATATTTGATGTAGGTAAAATGTTTACTATACTGAAATATTACTAAAGAATGGAATTTGAAAGAACACCAAACATTTGATGATGGTGATCTACTTCAAAGTGCAAGTCCAAAGACATTGGTATTTAACTATACATGGTTTGGACTATGTGTCATAAGTATGGCGCCACTGTTGATGTTGATAGATTCTTTCGAAAGGAAAAGAAATACTGAAAGACAAATCTAAGAAATATTTGACAGAAGAGAAAAGACTAGAATTGTTCAGCTTAGGTATATAGAGGATATACATGTTATGTCTATATTCTTTGAATTTTAAACAATGTAGTTCTTGAGTATTGTATAGTTAATTTGTTGGTGTGAATCGTCATACGAAACAACACAATTCATGCACTACAATGGCCTAAGTAACTAGCAAAAGAATATGTGATGATGTTCATCGAGAACAAATAAAGGGTTGTTGTGTTGCTCGATCAAAACTTACCTTCAAGATTTGTTTCAATAATTGTTATTTCGATCAGGTATTATGAGAAAAAAAGGGTTATTCAAATAATTGGCATAATCCATAAAATATGGATGATTTACAAATATCATTGGAGAAATCACATCCATAAAACTAGTGCTAAAAATGTCGAAAGACAAATTGATTGAAAGATCACTTAGGAAGTGACATCGCCGTTTAAATTATATTAGAAAGAAAACATGAAGAAACTCCATGTGTATGGAATTTTGGAGTCTTTTGATTTTTGATCAAATGACGCTTGTGAAACTTTCCTAGAGATAATTAAAACTCCATTCATAGGCCAAAAGGGAATGAATGACTAGATTATTGGAATTTGTACATATTTGATGTATGAAGTCCATTACGTGTAGTTGAGAGCGATGGATTTCAACATTATATGCTTTCTCCGAAAATTTGAGTGAATATATGCATATTTTACTTAATGAGGATGAAGTGTGAAAGATTTGAAAAGTTCAAAGACTTTCAAGATGAAGTACAAAATCAATGTAACAAGAAAATAAAGAATTTATGATAGGATCATAAATGAAGATATTTGAGTTACAAGTTTAGCATAGCACCTAAGATTTGAGGAATCGTTCCATGGATTTGCGTTTCCCGAAACACCATACGAGTATGGAATAATCGAGATATGCAATGAAACCTTGTTTGACATGGTAAGATCAAAGGTGTAATTCATAAAACTGCCATTATATTTTAAAGATTAAAAGCTTTAGAGACTACCACTTTTTCACTGAAAAGAGCTCCATCATGATGCATTGAAATGACACCATATAAAGTTATGGTTTGGGATAAAACCCAAGTTGTCCTTTCTTAAACACTGGTATGCTATGCATAAGTGAGATGTTTACTACCAAAGTCGGATGAACATGTCTTTGTATGTTATTTCGAATAATCTTTGAGTATTCCTCCATAACACCGAAGACAAAAATGTTTGTCGCTTAGAACGCAAGTTTTTTTGAGAAGGAATTTTCCGTGAAAAGTTAAGTGGGAGGACAATAGAACTTTGATAAGGTTAAACGAACCTTAGCTATATGTGCAAAGTTGTGCATCACCGAAAAGTGTTCCGGAGGCAGCAACAATGTTCATGTCTCACGTGCCTCAAAGGTTGTGGTTACGGGTCTAAGTTCCTATTGAACCAAGTAGGTCGGGTAAACAATCAAATACCAAAATTTGAGGGTTGAATCATTATTTGACAATAATGAACGGACTACATGCAAAGAAGCGATGATGGGCCCTGACTCTGTCAAATGGCTTGAAGCCATAAAATCCGTGATAGTTCCATACACGAGAAATCAAGCTTTGAACTTGAAAGACCCTCTAGAAAGGTGTAAGACCTTACAGTCGTGTTTGGATCTATAAAGAAATAGACATGGATGTTTCACATCTATGAAATAGTTGACATGTTGGGAAAGAGTTCACAACAATGTTCAAAGGTTTACTATGACAATATTTGATCTTTCATAGTGATATTTATTCTAGACGGATTAATGTAGTAACCACTACATATAATTTTGTTATGTGTAGTTGAATAAACAAAACAAGTTCTTCTAATAGAATTGTTACCTAGGACATGTGCATAGCACGATCCAAAGAGTTTTTGTTAATTCAAAGGATGCTAAAAGCGTATGCAAACTTCAATAGTTGAAGTGAGCATCGCAGAGTTGGAATCTTCACCATGATGAAACTGTTAAAAGAGTTTAAATTCATCAGAGACGATGAAGATGCTTGAATTTGCAAGAAATTAAGTGGGAGCGCTAAGACATATTTCTAATACATTACGTACAAGACATATTGTTGATTGGAAATGATGTATCTTTTATTAACACATGTTAAGAATTTCATCTCGATGAAAGACTTAGGAAAAACCCGAATATTTGGCATCAATATCTATATAGATAGATTGAGACGCTAATATGGTTGTGCCAAATGTACATAGATGAGATATTGAATGAGTTCAATATGGAAATGACAAGAAAGGTTCTTGCCACACAGAAAGGATTGAATCGAAATTCAAGTGTATCGACACTTGGTATGTGAAACAAAGATTCAAGTATTGATTGATACTTGATGAATAAAATCACAAAAAGTATTTTTCAATTATAATGTGATATGTACAAATACAGATATGTCCTATGCTCTAAATGTTATGAGCATATATCAGAATGATTCATAAGATGATCATTGGACGATAGTAAGGATATTCTTATGATCTTTTGGAAGAACTAAGTATATATTATTTTGTAAAAGTGACAAATAGATGGTTAGTTCATTGTAAAAGGTACTACATTGATACTAGTTTTGTCACAAAGTACAAATTAAGTTTATCTCAATCTAAACTAAGGGTGGCTGAAAGGATCGTATGGGCACCTAGAGGGGGGTGAATAGGTGCTACTTCAAATTTTACTCTTTTTCAAATTAGGGTTTGACAAGAAAGGTAAATTCTCTAGAATATGAAACTATGGTGAATTTACCTATATGTCAATCAAGCACAAACTAACACAACACTAAGCAAGAACAAGTAAGTAAAGTGCGGTAAAGGATAGAAGTAACCAAGGGAGTGGACGCGGAGACACAAGGATTTGTTTCCCATAGTTCCTTCCTTTTGAGGGGAAGTACGTCTACGTTTGGAGAGGGGGTGGTTTCGAACCACCAACGCCACGAGAGGCCTCCCTTGCTCTCCGATGAACCTCACCCCAACGGGCTCGATTCACCTTCCACTATATCGGCAACCTTCGAGGTGGAAGCCGGCACCTTTACAACAAGTTCGGGGCACACATCCACAACTGAATTGGAGGCTCCCAAATACAAGCAAGCTGTTAAGACAAATCAAAGACAAGCTTGTAAGAACCAAATCAAAGTTAGGGTTTCCAAAGAAACACTAGAGCTTGGGGGCCCTCAAGTGAATGAGGGGGAAATGAAGATCTCTCTTGGTGAAGATGTAAATCAAGGCCTCCTCCTTCGATTCTCCAAAGATCAATGACTTTGGATGGTTGGATGAAGAGATCTTGTGGATTTGGTGGCTCTAATGGGGTTGGTGTTCTTGAGCAGCTCGAGCAGCTGGAGGAAGAAGATAAGGGTCCCTATTTATAGACAACCCCCTCCACAAACCGTTTTCTGACCGTTGTAGAAAAGTCAGACCGGAGACTCCGGTCTGGAGACCGGAGACTCCGGTCTACACCGGAGAATCCGGCCAATCTTCGGACCAGTCTCCGGACTGCCCTTCTGACTGACCCAGGCCAGTTCTTCACCGGCAACACCGGAGACTCCGGCCTTCCAACACCGGAGACTCCGGACTGACCAAAGTCCGGAGACTTCGGAGTAACCTCCGGTGCAGCCTCCGGACCCCTAGTCAAAATGTCCCAGCCAGGTCCTGGGAAGCACCACCGGAGCTAGAACCGGAAACTCCGGACCACACAGGAGACTCCGGTCTTGGCAGACCGGAGACTCCGGTCTGGAGTTTCCAGATCAGTGACAAATGAGTGTGGTCTTTTCCCAAGAGTGTGTGTGCAGTTTATCAATGATAATACCAACCTGTGTACAATAACAAACAGTAAAATGATCTACTTGTTGTTAACGAACACCAAAAGTGATTATGATAATAAATGCCCTTTCAATCTCCCCCTTTTTGGTGTTCGATGACAACAAGTGATTTGCATGGAATAACATATAAATGTGGCTCCCCCTAACTATGTGCAACAAGATAATGAAGTAAATCATGTAAGGAAAATAATATCAACGATAGCACACATAGATCTCACATGAGTTACAATAGGTGTTGCACACAAGCACATAGTCATAGACACACATAAGAACAGTAGATAACACACATAAAGTTCAAGTTCGAATATCAAAATAAAAGGCAAATGAAGGCAGATAGTCGCAAATCCCAAGTCCCATGCAAAGCGATGAGAATGTCTTCTCCCCCTTTGGCATCGAAACGCCGAAAAAGGGAAAAGACCTATACTAGCGCCCCAATAAATCAGTAGTCATCGTCATCCTCGTCATCCTCGTCATCCTCATCCTCATCCTGGTCATCCTCGTCCTGGTCACCCTCATCCTGGTCATAGTCATCATCATCATCATCCTCAGGGATAGCAGGCCCTTTGCCGTGAGGGCGAGAAGAGGAAGTACCCTGGTATCCAAACCCAGAGGTGACATCAGCAAACGTCTTCCAGTCCACCAGACTATCCTGTTGGGCATTCCATGCCCCAAATGAGAGAGTGTGATCAGACTCTGTGGACTGCTGAGCCCCATGCTCATCATTGTATTCATCTTCACCTTCCTCAGTATCAGCAGCACCCTGGTCCTTGATCTCTTTGAGAAGCTTCTCAATGCGGCGGTTGCTTTGGTAGGATGCATGCTGCTGCTTGCGAATGTCAACGTTCATGCCGCAAAGGGTCCTCTCCCAAAAGCTGGCCTTCTTGCCCCTCTCATGCACATAGTCTCGAGTCATGGAAGGCATAGGGGCATTGGAGGCATTCTTCCTCCAAACTCTAGGTGGAGAGGGGGCCCTCTCCGTCTCAATATCCTCATCATCATCATTCCCATAGCGACGCCTTGGAGCAGGCCCCATGTGCCCCTTCTGCTGCAGAGAGACCAGAGTGTGCACAGTGAGGTGTGGTGGTATGCCATGTGGAGAATCATGTGCCTGGGAGTTGATGAGCCTCATAACCAAAGGGTGCATATGGAGGAGATTTCTTGTAAAGAATGGCATGAAACATCTGTAGGGGTTCGTAGCATGGAAAACAAAATTTTCTACCGCATACAAACAAACAAGCCAAGATCTATCTACTAGATTGTAGCAATGAGTTGATAGAATAACTCACCCTCGAAGATTCCAAAGTGTTTAACGAGAGAGGATTCTTGTGGGTGATGTAGTCGTACTCTTCCCGATCTCAAGATCGTGTAGACGATCCTTCCGGCGATGCGTTCTGGCAGCGCTTCCACAGTCGGTCACACGTTCGGTACTCAACGAAGACCTTCCTCTCCCTTGTTCCAGCAGGCAGCGGAGGTTGTAGTACTCTCCTCGTGATTCCGGCAGCACGACGGCGTGGTACCGGAAGTAGAAGGGAGATCTCGCAGGGCTTCGCCTTAAGCCGAAGCGAGTATGGTGGACTATGAGAGAGGCCTCGGTGATCTAGGGTTTAGACGCACCAAGGAGAAGAGGCTAGGCTGGCGGCTAGGGCAAGGGGATGCCCCAACTTGGCGGCTTGGGAGAAACCCTAGGGGGGGCGGCGGCTATGGTGGTGGTCGGCGGCTAGGGTTAGGGTTTAGAGAGGGCAAGGTGTAGGTCTAGGAGGGGCAGCCCTGCCCCTCCTTATATAGGTGGGAGGGCGCGGCCAAGGGGCCTCCTTGGCCGGCGGTGGAGGGAGAGGGACTTCCTCCCCAAGTAGGTTTCCTACTCTCCCTCCACCAAGCAAAATAGTCGTTTGACTTTTCAAATTGGCGTTTCACTTTTCAAACTAGGATTTGATTTATCCCTTTATTTCGCTCAGCGATGACACCTAGTACATGATTCAACCATTCCAACTTGTTATGACACATTCATGTACCCTTCCCCTCCGGAGTGCCAGACATTCCGGAACCTTCTAGAACATTCCCGATGAAAACACCGGAACCATTCTCCAACCCCGAAACAGGAGTTTCCTTATATGAATCTTATTCTCCGGACCATTCCGGATCTCCTCATGATATCCCGGATCTCATCCGAGACTCCGAACAACATTCGGTCTCTTACTCATCATTCCATAACTACTCAACAACGTCGAATCCTTAAGTGTGTCTCCCTACGGTTCGTGAATTATGCGGACATGATCGAGACACTTATCCGAACAATAACCAATAGAGGAATCTAGAAATTCATATGGCTCCCACATATTTCTACGATTACTTTGCGATCGAACGAACCACTTACATACGATACCAATTTCCCTTTGTCTCACGATAGTTTACTTATCCGGGGTTTTGATTGTCGATATCTCTGCATACCTAGTTCAACCTCGTTACTGATAAGTACTCTTTTCTCGTTCCCGTGATATGTGATCCCTTGTGAGAAAGTCACATGCTTGCAAGCCAATTGGATGACATTCCACCGAGAGGTCCCAGAGTATATCTATCTGTCATATGGATGGACAAATCCCATTCTTGATCCATGTGTCTCAACCAATACTTTCTGAACACTCAATGCCACCTTTATATCCACCCAGTTACGGTGTGGTGTTTGATGTCATCAAAGCATCCTTCCGGTGATGGTGATAAGCATGATCTCATGGTCGAAGGAATTAGGTTACTATGTATCAGAAAGCATATAGCAATTGAACTATTAAAATGACTTGATCTTTATGCTACGCTTATCTATAGGAGTATGTCCATCATATCATTCTCCTAATGATATGATCTTGTTGTTAATAACATCTCAATGTTCATGATAGGGAAACCACAATCATTTATTAACCAACAAGCTAGTGTTATAAAGAGGCTTTACTAGGGACTCTAATTTAGTTTACAAATCACACAAGTATTAATGTTTCCTTGTTAATACTATTATAGCATGAATGTAAACATTTATCATAAACACAAAGATATAATAATAACTAAATTTATTATTGCCTCCAGGGCATATCTCCAACAACATCTCCTCGAAAATGAAGTCCATCACATCAATGGGTGCAGCATCAGCCTCTGGTCCAACATTGAAGGTCCGGTGAGTATGGTACATGAGGTTGACAAGCCCACCCCTGATAGCATCATCATTTCCAGCACTTGGAGCAATAGTGTGACGGAAAATCCTCAGCATAAGGTTGTAGAGGGTCTTCAGTCCCTTGGAGCCCCCCACAACACCACCATCATACAGAGGTGCCAGCTTCAACTTGTTCTCACCCAAAGCTGCAGAGTGCATGCGTTGTCCCACAGGAGTAGATACTCCATGAAAGGTCTCAAAGATGACATTGGCAAAGTCATGAAAGGTAGCTGTGCAGCGAGTAGTGCCAGTCATCCACACCATGGTCCTGTCAAGATCAGACCCAAACACCACTATGGCATAAAACTGCTGAACAAGGTGCACAATGTAGTCTTCACGCAGCTCCATCAAGTTGTAGAGGCCCAGCTTCTCACGGATCCACAGGGCATCATTGAAATAAGGGCTCTGGCGCATTTGCTCAATATTCATGAACTTCTTAGGGAAAACAGGTGATTTGGTGAGTACACCATACACATCCTTCATGAACACACCCTGTTCTTTCCTACAGAAACGAGGGTCATCACTGGTACGAGGCAGTGCATAGAAATCCGTCTTCCTCAGCTCACGGTACTCCTCTTTAGACATCTTGGCTAGGGACTGGAGGTTGTCATACTTGGCTCTCTTTGCACGTTCCTCCCGTTCAACCCTCTCATGATCCCTCTTCATGTAAGCTGCATCACGTGCCCGTTGTTTCCGGTTGGACGGAGGCACGATAAACTGACCCTGAGCTTCATCATAGCGAGGATTGCCCCTTTGGGACTTGGCCTTGGTACGACGAGGACGACTAGAACCATCACCTGTGAACAGCAGTGAGGGAGATAGCACGGAGATGAGTATATATGTCCCAAAGATACAGTACAAAAACTTTGATGCATTTCTGGACTATTTTGATTCACCCAACACCGGAGTCTCCGCACCTTATACCGGAGTCTTCGGTTCAGACCGGAGTCTCCGGTCCTGGGGACCGGAGTCTCCGGACCTCAGTCCGGAATCTCCGGTCAGGAGGCTCGGGTATGCGTTGGGGAGATGCTGGTGAGGGTGATTTAGTAGATCAGGCAATGCAACAAGGCTAAAGTACTAGAGTGCACGCAAACAAGTGATTCCAATGGACAAATCAGCAACAATCCTCAAAAACACATCTAGGGATGAACCCTAGGAGGAAAAAGGAGAGGAGAGGTACCAGATCTGTCCATGGGATCAATTCCTCTGGTGGGAATGACCCAATGGAGGAGAGGGGAAGGTTGGCCGGCTGCACAGCGGATCCCGGGGGCTTCTTGACCTCCGGGGAGGATTTTTGGAGGAGGAGGCGACGAGTTTGGAGGTAGGGGATGGGGTGAAGAATGAGGAACTGCTGTTCTAGTTCACCCCGTGCCCCCTTCTTTAAGTGACAGAAACCGTCCAGACCGGAGACTCCGGCCTACACCGGAGACTCCGGTGTTTGTACACCGGAGACTCCGGTCCTCCTCGACCAAAAGTTCCAGGAAAGGTGTTTGGGGACATATATGAGAGATAGATGGTTTTTAAGATAGGGAAATGGATTGGGTTGAGACATCAAACTGTGAAGAACCAACAAGAGCCATAGGGATTCAAAAATCAGAAAAGCTTCAAGAGACTAGAATCAAGCAAATGACAAACATGAGTACATGCCAACCTCTCAAATGAGAGAGGGCGGTGTCCTAGGCCACCATATTTGAGTATACTTGGCTTGGCACCACGAAGATATATCTTGGGTCCATTACCAAAACTCATCATTAAGCTCACATATCACTAAATGATATTAAGAGGAATGATTTTGATTGCTTTGGGCATAATGGGGGGAGGGATGGTCCAATTAATTAGGACCGCACCCCCCCTATATCCATGCCTACACCTAAACCAAATATGAGATGAAACATAGGTGAGAATGCAAGAAAATCAAGTCAAGCTCCTTGAATCTATGATATTTATTCATTCCTCAAGTAGCAAAACCTTGCTTCATCAAGTGGCTTCGTGAAGATATCGGCAAGTTGATCTTTGGTTGATACATATGATAGATCAATATCACCTCGAGCAACATGATCTCTAATAAAGTGATGGCGAATCTCAATATGCTTTGTCCTTGTGTGATCCCGGGTTGTAGGCAATCTTGATGGCACTTTCATTGTCACATAGAAGAGGCACTTTGTCGCAATGGACACCGTATTCCTTTAAAGTTTGCCTCATCCATAGCAATGGAGTGCAAGCACTAGCAGCTGCCACATACTCGGCTTCGGCGTTGGAGAGAGATATACAATTTTTCTTCTTGGAAGACCAACATACCAAGGACCTACCAAGGAATTGGCAAGCCCCGGATGTTGATTTTCGATCATCCTTGTCACCCGCCCAATCCGAATCCGCGTATCCACAAAGAGCAAATGTTGAGCCTTGAGGATACCAAAGACCATAAAATGGGGTATGAACCAAATATCAAAATATTCTCTTGACCGCCATTAAATGGCTTTCTTTAGGAGCCGCTTGATATCTTGCACACACACCTACACTCAACACAATATCGTGTCTAGATGCACAAAGGTAAAGCAAAGAACCAATCATAGACCGGTATACCTTTTGATCCACATCTTTACCATTTGGATTTTGTTCAAGATGAGTCTTTGTAGCCATGGGAGTAGGAGCTCCATTTAAATCTTGCATTTTGAATCTCTTGAGCATGTCTTGAGTATACTTGGCTTGATTGAAGAATGTCCCTCCTCTAACTTGCTTGATCTCAAAGCCAAGAAATACTCTCAACTCCCCCATCAAGGACATCCGGAACCTACTAGTCATAAGCTTTGAGAATTCATCATTAAAAGCTTTGTTAGATGAGCCAAAGATAATATCATCAACATATATTTGGCATACAAAAAGCTCCCCATTGACCCTCTTAGTAAAAAGAGTGGGATCAATTTTCCCAACCTCAAAGCCACGGTCAAACAATAACTCTCTAAGGTGCTCATACCACGTGCGTGGGGCTTGCTTGAGCCCATAGAGCGCCTTATCAAGTTTGTAGACATGGTTTGGGAAGTTGGGGTCCTCAAATCCTGGGGGTTGCTTAACATATACCAATTCATTTAAAGGACCATAAAGGAATGCACTTTCTACATCCATTTGTTGCAACTTAAAGTTATGATGTGTCGCATAAGCAAGAAGGATATGGATGGACTCAAGGCGAGCCACGGGTGCATAGGTATCTCCATAATCAATGCCTTCAATTTGATAATACCCTTGTGCAACCAATCTAGCCTTGTTCCTTACTATAATTCCATGCTCATCTTGCTTGTTCTTGAATATCCACTTTTGTTAGACCCCTCCTTTATAAAGGAAATGATCCCTGTGATTGCAATGCTAGTCCCTGGATCAATGCTAGCATCCACAGTTTAAGATGAAGTACACAGATACAAAGGTAGTTTATTACATTCATTCCAGAGATAAAACATAGTCTTTTACAACTCAGGGCCATAGGCCTAATACAAGAGTTTAAGGAATAAGTAAATAAACATAAGTCTTCATCTTCATGTGCCACAGGCAAGCATGTTGAGTGTAGACTCATGACTCCTACTCATCATCAGAGTAACCTGCAACATCACAAGTTACAACCACAGAGGGTCAATACTTTGGAATAGTATTGGCAAGTGATACCTTAGTATATTTTAAGTGGATTATATTACTATATGCATTTGGCTAAGTGTAGCTTGGCTTGCTTTGCTTGAAAATAGGTTTTACCTATTAGTTCAAATCACTAAGTCTTTCTTTGTCAAAAAATTTCCCAAGAAACCACCAATAGACATTGGGGTCCTTCACCCTTGTTCTCCCACAAGTTTTATTTTAGAAGTTGGAGTGATGAGATTCTTGTAGCTTCCATGTCTTTGATGCTCAAGTTGTCCATTGCCTTGGACTAGGCTAAGTACTTAGGTTTTCCATCTGCAGAGGTTGTGCACTTTCCCCACCAGACTTGGTTTCCCAAGACAGGACCTTTCAGGAGCCTTTCCTTAGTCAAATGGACGCGTTCCAACCTATCATCCCAACTACCACCAACTGTCCAAATGACTAAGTTCTAGCAACCTATATGATCAAGGCAGATCCCATATTGCCAAGTGGTTGCACTGTAAGCTTTCTCAACACTTGGCCTCCAAATCCCTTTGTGCCTGGGTGGCATACCACAAGTGAGATACACAACCCAAGTCCATGGCCTTGTGTAACCACTCAACATAACCCAATCCTTCCATTCCACCCAGGAGGTTCATTTGACTTAGTTGTTTTATTAGGAAAGCATAAGTCTCATGACTTAGAAATATTTTCATCATAGTAAGTATAGATTTTCACCAACCCTTGTTTGCTAAATAGCTAAGCTAAGCATGGTAAGATAACTTAACATAGGAAAATTCCCTAGCAATTCTACAATTCTACACTACCTAGGATTTCCCAACTTAGCATTAGGCAAAAATAGCATGCAAGACTTAGCAAAATATCTAATGCTAGTACAAAACATAGGATAGAAGTATTCATGAAAATATCACTTGCCTTGGTAGTGGGGAGAGCAGCACTCTTCACAATCACAATCACTAGCAAAATCTACACAAAATTATAGCATACAATTACACACAATTATATACAATCAAAAATAATATGAATGCATGTATGCAAGAATTTACCAAGTGGTGATTTTGAAAATTCTACCAAGCATGCACATGTTTACAGAAACTTAACCAGTCACAAGCTTATCAACCAAACTTATTTACCCCTAAAACAAATTACTAAACTAAATCCATACTTAAAATAGCTGAAAGGATACGGATGTCGCCTAGAGGGGGGGTGAATAGGCGATTAAAACTTTTCCTAGAGTGGCTCAACAAAGGCGGAATTAAACTAGTGTTTACTTTGTAAAGCACAACCTAGAAACAACTAAGGTTTACCTATGTGCACCAACAACTTATGCTAAGCAATACAAACAACAAAGTGATAGCAAGATATATATTACTTCAAGCACGAAGGCTATCACAATGTAAAGTGCACAAGTAAAGAGCTCGAGTATAGAGATAACCGAGGCACGCGGGGACACCGATATTTTACCGAGTTCCTCCCAACATGGAGTACGTCTCGTTTGGAGAGGGGGTGGTATCAAACCACCAACGCCACAAAAGGCCTCCCTTATTCTCCGGTGAATTTCACCCCAACGGGATCGATCCACGCTTCCACTATCGGTGCACTTGTCGGTGGCAACCGGAACCTCTCACAAGGTTGGGGCACAACTCCACAACTTAATTGGAGGCTCCCAACAAATGCCACCAAGGCCACAAACTGTCTAGGGTTCCAAGAATCCAAGAGGGACAAGCTCCAATGAGTAACTCAAATCAAATCCTCCAAAGAGAACTCAAACCGATGCACCAAATGCAAATGGCAAGAACACCACAAAGGTGCTCAAATCCCTCTCTCCCAAATTCCACCAAAGCTACAAAAGCTTATGGGGGAATAAGAGAGGAAGAACAATGGAGGAAATCCACAAAAAACTCCAAGATCTAGATCCCAATATGTTCCCCTCACTTAGAGGAGAGATTGATTGGTGGGATTGTAGATCTAGATCTCCTCTTTCAAATCCCTCAAGAATATGCAAGAATCATTGGAGGGATTGAGAGAAAGCAAGCTCAAGAAGGTCAACAATGGAGGGGAAAACTTGCAAGAATGGTTAGGGAACCATTGGGGAAGAAGGCCCCTTAAATAGGTTCCCCGAAAATCCAACCGTTGAAGCCAAAAAAACGCGAATCCCGGTACTACCGGACATTCCCGGTACTACCGGACAATCCCTGGGGATCCCAGGTCGCCAAACGCACCTTTTTCAGTACCGACCGGTACTACGGGGCGGTACTACCGGACCCTGGTCCGGTACTACCGGTCATCCCTGAACGAAAACGGCCATAACTTTTGCATCCGGACTCCGATTTTGATGATCTTGGGTTCGTTTCGAAGAGGACAACAAGATCTAAAAGATAATGCAAAGAAACATTATAGTCCAGCAAGGGAGGATAGATCCAAATGACTAAAGGTTTAACCTCTATCAAAAAGATGAACCGATAAAACCTCCAACATCAAAAACGTAATAGAAAATGCATATGAAATCCGTTTTCGATGAACGAGAGCTTGTCATGGAGATTAACACAAGCTCTAAATCCTCACATGAGTAAGAACCAAATAATGGAAGGTTTTACCTATCTCTAAAATACAAACCGGTAAAACCTCCAAGATCAAAACGCAATAAGATATAAAAGGGAAATCCGTTTTTGATGGACTAGAACTTGTTATGGAGATTACCACAAGCTCTATATCCTCACATGGATAAGACCAAATAACAACCAAATATGATGATGCAAGTATGCAAAGGTTTGATCTCTCTCCGAACGATGTGACCGAGTTACTCATTCGAGAGCCCCTCTTGATAGTATGGTTATCTATCCTAAACCCGATCTCCCAACAAACATGAGACCGGCAAAAGGGAAAACCTATCAATATTATACCTTTGCCTTGAGCAATCCACTTGAGATCGATGTAGACGATCTTGTCCTTCTCAAGATGGACACCTTTCTTGATTCCTCATCATCGATCCATGATCACCGAGGATGGCAAGCATTAAACATGAGATCTTCTATAGATGGCGCATTTTGAGCTTGCACAACACATCTTCTTCTCATTTCATCTATCTTGAAGTCAACACATGCTCCAAGCAATGCCAATGGACAATTCCTACAAGTACAACTTAATACACACATTAGTCCATAAAGATTGTCATTAATTACCAAAACCACACATGGGGGCCCAACATGTTCTTTCAATAGCCTTAAACATGTTTCCACAAATAAAGTCATTTTAACTGTTACTATTTGCTAAACACATTGGATATTCAGAAAGGTCTTGTTTCACTGAATCCAACGGTATAAAGTTTGCAAAATTCCAACGTGGCATTCAAAAGTTATAGCTGTTTGAAATTTGGATCTAAATCTGATTCGAATTTATGTTTTTGAATTATCCCTAGCCACGTGTCGCAGCCTCACTGGTGCGTACCGATTCGCGCGGATCGGCTGTCACAGACCGTAGGATCTAACTTAGATCTGGCGGCTCAGACGCGCGCGTACCTCTTCGATTAAGATCTATCCTAGCCCTACGATGCAGATCCAACGGACTAAATCATCAAGCCACAAACTGGCGGCGCTAGCGGTGTTGTCCGGCGGCGGCACGTTTGACTACGGTGGCGCCGGTGCTCTAGGTCATCCGGGGAAGCAAGAAGGCGCTTACCAGGACCGCGGTGGCGTGCTTAAGTTCGAGGTGGCTCTGGTTTGTCAAGGGGCGTGCTGACGCGGTGACGATTCCTCGTCGGAGTTGAGTCTGGCGACAGGTGTTTCTGCTCGAGGTCGAAGGCGACGTTGTCGATCTCTAGGAGGCAAACGGAGAGTGTGGTCAGGTGCAGAAGATCACGGAGAACACGCGTGTGTAAAA
This sequence comes from Avena sativa, assembly GCA_916181665.1. Lineage (NCBI taxonomy): Eukaryota > Viridiplantae > Streptophyta > Magnoliopsida > Poales > Poaceae > Avena > Avena sativa. The sequence continues at coordinate 257,572,368 of OV702284.1, read as the reverse complement.
GATGGGGCTTGGGGCGGTCTGGACTTACCACTGGAGGTCGTCGGAGTTGATGCCGAAGACGGTGGCGTCCAGTCTTCGACGCTGCTGGAGCTACAGGTCATGCGAAGGTAAGTGGGGTGTGTCAGTAGATGCGCCGAGACTCACTGAACAAGATAGCATGAATGAGAGGCAGAGGGGAACACGAGACTCACCGGAATTTGCCGGCGCAGTCGTCGGAGCAGCGGCGGAGTCGCGCGAGTCGTGGACAGCCTGGTGGCGTGAAGGCAAAATTGACTGGGGGGAAATGGTCGTGGGGAGGTGGGGATCTTATAGCCCGAGGCTCGACAGGTAACACTCGCTGATTCAATGCCCATTAAGCTCGCGAGATCAGCGCTGCAACGGGCAGCGGCGAGGTCGTGCGCGGAATCAGGGGGGAAGACGATGCTGACGTGGAGGTGGCCCGCTCGTCAGCGAAGTGCGCAGAGTGGGAGTGGGGCCCTGTCGTCATTGGCTGAGGGAGTGTGCTCGCGCGTGTGGAAGGAAAAGAGAACCCCCGGGTGGGCTAGTTGGGCTCGTTTCGATGCTGGGCCAGAAACCTGGCGCGCGGCCTTTTTATTTTGTTTATTCCTTTTCCTTTTCTATTTTGGTTTTCAGGAATGATTTAGATATGAATTCAAATACTTTTTGAATTCAAACAATTCTGGGATTTTTGCAGGGTACTGTGGTTTCAAAAATTAGTCATTTAACCATGTGGTTACCCTGTAAGGGCTTGGTCAAGCTTGGACTTAAAACAATCAGAGACATTGCCTCTGGTTTGCAAATGTTTTAAAAATAGGGTTTTCAATTTATTTCCAAGTTGAAAACTTTGGTCAAACTTTTACACCTAAACTTTCCAACAATGGAGGCAAGTAAACAAGTTCCTAAACATTCAAGTTTCAAATGGTGCTGGTCTTTTGAATTAAATCTGTCCACATAAAATCATAACATCAAAAGCTTCTGTTTTCTGAAGGGAGTTTGAATATGATCTCTAAAATCTATATGTGATATGTAAAGTTTGAAATCATGATTTTAGGGATGTTACAAATCTAACCCCCTTAAGATGAATCTCGCCCTCGAGATTCGGATTGGCTAGCAAATAGGTGAGGGTGGTCTTTCCGAAGGTCATCTTCTCTTTCCCATGTTGCTTCCTCTTCGGAATGATGATTCCATTGTACCTTGCAAAACTTGATAGTTTTTGTCCTTGTGACTCTTTCTGCAGTCTCAAGAATCTTGACATGCTTTTCTTCATAGGTGAGGTCACTTTCTAGTTGGACTTCTTCCAAGGGTATGGTATCCTTCAAAGATGATTCTTCCATTTCTGGGTGACATTTCTTAAGCTGACTCACATGAAACACATTATGGACAGCTGACAGAGACTCTCGCAATTCAACTTCATATGCAACCTCTCCCTTGCGACTTAGAATCTTGAATGGCCCAACATATCTTGGTGCCAACTTTCCTTTGACTCCAAATCTTTTCACTCCACGAAGTGGTGATACTCTAAGATAAGCTCTATCCCCAACTTCGTAGGTGACTTCTCTACGCTTAGAATCCGCGTAGCTTTTCTGTCGGGACTGTGCTATCTTCAACCTGTCCTTAACCAATTTGACTTTCTCTTCAGCGTCTTTGATAAGATCAGGTCCAAATAAATTTCTTTCTCCCACACCATTCCATAACAATGGGGTGGTACACTTCCTTCCGTAGAGTAACTCAAATGGTGCCATTCCAATACTAGATTGATGACTATTATTGTAAGAGAACTCTACGTAAGGCAAACTTTCATCCCAACTTGCTCCATAATCTAAAGCACATGCCCTCAACATTTCTTCAAGAATTTGGTTAGTCCTTTCTGTTTGTCCATCAGTTTGAGGATGAAAAGCAGTGCTGAATTCCAACCTTGTTCCCAAAGATTCATGAAGCTGTCTCCAAAAATGAGAAGTAAACTGAGTTCCTCTATCAGACACTATACTCTTAGGCACACCGTGAAGGCATACAATTCTGCTCATGTAGATCTTGGCTAACTTGGCACTTGTATAAGTTGTCTTCACGGGTATAAAATGAGCCACTTTAGTTAGGCGATCCACTACTACCCATATAGAATCATACCCTGACCTGGTCCTTGGTAATCCGGTAATGAAATCCATGCCGATATTTTCCCACTTCCATTCAGGAATAGGTAGTGGTTGAAGCAAACCCGCTGGTTTCTGATGCTCCGCTTTTACTCTGCTACATACATCACACAAAGCAATGTGTTCGGCAATATCTCTTTTGAGATTATTCCACCAAAATCTTTCTTTCATATCCATATACATCTTGGTGTTTCCCGGGTGAATAGAATACGGAGAGTTGTGGGCTTCCTGTAAAATCAGTTTCCGCAACTCCGGGTCTTGTGGAACACATATACGTTTCCCATGCCATAAAGTACCTTGTTCGTCTATATGGAAACTCTTAGCTTTCCCTAGACTTATATTTTCCTTAATCTTTTCAATTTCCTTATCAGCCTTCTGAGTTTCTCGGATCTTGTCCAATAAAGTGGGTTGAACATCTAAGGACATGAGATGTCCTTTAGGCACAATCTCCAATCTGAGTTCTTTGAATTGCTTACACAAGTCATCCGGCAATTCTCCTTTGGTAAGGCCATTTACAAACGTCTTACAACTTAGAGCATCTGCTACTACATTCGCTTTACCGGGGTGGTATTGCAAACTTAAGTCGTAATCTTTGATAAGTTCTAGCCATCTCCTTTGTCTCATGTTGATTTCCTTCTGGGTGAAGATATACTTCAAACTCTTATGATCGGTGAATACTTCACAACGCTTTCCCAAAAGGTAATGTCTCCATGTTTTGAGTGCATGGACGACAGAGGCCAACTCCAAATCATGAGTAGGATAGTTTACTTCATGAGTTTTGAGTTGTCTCGAAGCATAGGCTACGACTTTACCGTCTTGCATAAGTACGGCACCCAAACCTTGATGAGACGCATCACAATATACTTGGAAATCCTTTTCCAAATCTGGCAGACATAGAACTGGTGCTGTTACAAGTCTCTTCTTCAATTCTTGGAAGCTGACTTCACAACCTTCAGACCAAGCAAATTTCTTGTCCTTCTTTAACAATTCTGTCATTGGCTTAGCAACCTTCGAGAAATTTTCAATGAACCTTCTGTAGTAACCTGCTAAGCCGAGGAAACTACGAACTTCTTTCACATTCTTCGGAGATTCCCATTCTGTCACAGCTGAAACTTTGGCAGGATCAACTGCCACACCATCCTTTGTCATAACATGACCAAGAAAACCAACTTCCTCTAACCAAAACTCACACTTGCTGAATTTGGCATAAAGTTTATGCTCTCTTAACTTTTCAAGTATCAAGCGTAAGTGTCTTTCATGTTCTTCCTTGCTCTTGGAGTAGACTAAGATGTCATCGATGAAAACGACAACAAATTTGTCAAGGAATTCCATGAACACCTTGTTCATCATATTCATGAAGTATGCTGGAGCGTTGGTTAAACCAAAGGGCATCACAGTGTACTCATACAATCCATACCTTATGGTGAAAGCTGTTTTAGGTATGTCTTGCTCTCTTATCTTGAGTTGAAAATAACCTGACCGGAGATCAATTTTCGAGAACACACATGCTCCTTCTAGCTGATCAAACAAATCGTTGATTCTTGGCAAAGGATATTTGTTCTTGATAGTTACCTCGTTGAGAGAACGGTAATCTATGCATAACCTTTGGCTTCTATCTTTCTTCTCCACGAACAATACTGGGGCTCCCCAAGATGAAGAACTTGGTTGAATAAACCCTTTCTGTAACTGTTCTCCTAGTTGCTTCTTGAGCTCTTTCAGTTCATCAACTGACATTTTGTATGGTCTCTTAGCTATTGGTCCAGAACCTGGTACCAAATCTATCAGAAACTCCACATCTCTATCCGGTGGCATTCCTGGTAATTCTTCCGGAAACACATCCGGATACTCACACACAATTGGTACACTATCCATGCTAATCCCCTTAAGAGAATTCAGCTTACTTCCTTTGGATTCAAAGTTAGATCTGAATTTTATTCTTTTCCCTTCTGGGGTTGTGAGTGTAACCGTACGATTGGCACAATCTAATACTCCCTCATACTTAGCCATCCAATCCATTCCCAAAATCACATCCAATCCTTGGGAATTCAGGATTATTAGGTTCACTGGAAACTTATGTTTTCCAAACTCTATGACTAAGTCATGACATCCTGAGTTTACTATCATTTCTCCACCCGGAGAACTTACTCTTATAGGACATCCAATGGTTTCTACCGGTAGTTCATTTCTTTCAACAAATGCCTTTGATATGAATGAATGAGATGCACCGGTATCAAAGAGTACAAATGCTGAAATTGAATTGAGTCTGAACTTACCAGCAACGGCATCAGGCTCCTCATAGACCTCCTCCACATTGATGTGGTTAACCTGTCCTTTCTGAAAAGGATTTGGCTTGTTAGGTCCTTCAACTTTCTTCTCGGGGCACTCATTAGCATAATGCCCTAGCTTCTTGCATTTGAAGCACTCAACCTGACTGATGTCCTTTTTAGGCTGGCTTCCACTTCCACTTCCACTGTGGTGGCTCTTATGTCCACTCTTGTGGTTCTTGTACTTATCATTGTCATGACTGCGATGATGCTTGTTGTCATGACGGTTGTGGTTGTGGTGCTTGTTGAATTTCCCATGCTTATGGGATCCCGAGCTGCCACCGTCATCATAGTGAGATCGTTTGTGAGACGATCCTGAGCTGTGCTTGTCGGAGTGTTTCCTCTTCCTACTCTCGACTTGCTTCATTTTACTCTCCAAAATTGCAGCCTTGTCACACAAAGACTGATAAGTTGGAACATATGCCACAGACAGCTGTAGATTCAGCTCATCATTCAAGCCCTCCAGAAACTTTTCCTTTCTTTTGGCATCTGTGTCAACTTCATCCGGTGCATAGCGCGCCAGATTGTTGAACTCTTCTATGTATTCAGCCACGCTGCGGTGGCGCTGCTTTAAGTTGTGAAACTCTTTCTTTTTCAGGCTCATCATTACCGATGATATGTGAGCAGTGCGAAAGCCATCTTCAAAGATAGCCCAAGTCACCTCATCAATAGGAGTGGTGATTTGGAAGTTGTCCCACCATGTGGCGGCTGGTCCTTCTAACAGATGTGCTGCGAACCTGACTTTTTCAGCATCCGTGCAGCCCACGGTCACTAAGTCCTTGTTCACGGAACGTAGCCAGTCATTGGCCACCATGGGATCAGTTGTCCCCGAAAACTTTGCTGGCCTCAATCGCAGAAATCAGGTGAGCATATCAAAACCCGGAGGGTTGTTGTTGTTGTTGTTGTTATTGTTGTTGTTGTTGTTGTTATTGGGGTTATTGTTGTTATTCTGGTTTTGGATGAATGTTGTCATCATCTGCATAAGCTGTGTTTGCGCATTCATCATTTGTTGCATTTCCGGGGTGATGTTGTTGGGGTTGGGGTTTGCGCGACGGGGAGGCATCTATGGTTTGTTCAAACAGATAAGAATGAGATACCCATAGATGTTTTATGCACAATACATCACAAGCAAATCACATAACATGCAACTCAAGAATAAAAGTTGAACAACCAGATAATAAGTTCATGAAATAAAACACACAAGTGGCAAGCCATCCACATGTCGGATGGTCCAATAACAAGTTCACAAATAACGAGTACGAATAAGAAAGATAAACGAGTAGTCAAGTCTACTCATCAGCATCAATCTCCTCCTCGACGAAGGTAAGACCTGCGTTCTCCATCGCGGTCTTGTTCTCCTCAATCGTAGTGGTCAAGGAATCGACCTTGGCCTTGAGAGCCCTCTTCTGGGAGCGAAGCCTCTCAATAACCATCTGCTGCTGCTCTAGCTCGAAATCCTTGGACTTTAGTTCCTCGGTCATGTCCCGGATCTTCTTGTTCCTATCCTGGACGCGTTTCTCCTGACTCTTGAACTTGCGGTCCTGGGCCTCGAACTTCGTCTCCATTTCCTTGATCGTCTCGTCCTGCTGTGCGAAAATCTTGTCCTTCTCGCGTAGCTGCACCTGAAGCTCGTCATTGCTGAGCATGACGTTCGTCATGTCCGTGTCCACGTGCCTGATAAGAGATTCTAAGTCCTGGAGATAGAGACGTATCGGCTCTGCTACGTCCCTCGAGTCGTCCTCAAAGTCGATGGACTCTCCATCAACATCACGTCTTCCGAAGACGTGGAAGTGAGTGCCCCTAACCTGTCGGGAGTGACGGCCTAACAGACGTCCTATCAGGTCCTGCATGACTACCTCCATGCCTCTCTCCCTGTCGTCGTGCATCAGCTTGAAGACGATGGCCTCTGTAGTAGGCTCGGTCTGGCGTCCTGGCTGGTTCACCTTGAAGCCCCAGAGGTCCTTCCTCTCGAACTTGGTGAGTGGGTACACCGCGATGGTGGGAAGAGGGAGATCGAGCAAAGTGGTAAGCTCAACGATACGGGGGCCAAAACGGGTAACCTGGAGCTCCTCAACAGTGCTGATGGTAATAGGCATCTATTTTATAAGATTGAAAAAGTTAGAACAACATCATTTAAGATAAATCAAGACAAACATTCATACATATCCATGGAACACAAACATCACACATGTCATGCATACATAAGTCCATTACATCAATCAAGGTCCATATTTATTTAAGGTATCATTTTTGGAAAATAAGGTGATAGATGGTGGTCCAACTAACGAAGTGTGCTCACAATCCTATCTCACTGGATCTGGTGGCTATCACAATGTTCCTAGAGGCAACCCACCTATCTTGTTCACATGATTCCATCACTAAGTCTATTATATCTCCCCTTAACTCTTGGTTGGTGGCTTCCAACTCTTGGGTAAGCTCCTTCTCTTTCTCTAAGTCCTTTTGGAGGTTGAGCATCCTGCACTTGACTCTAGCACTTAGTTCCTTGATAGTCCTCCAAGCTGCATCTCTGGCTGACTCAAAGAATGTGGTGTGCATTACAGTGTTGGTGTACATGCAGAATCCCCTTCCTTTATGGTTGTCTTCCTTGTTCTTGTACAAGTGAAGTTGCACCCACCAATACTCCACTCCTTCATCCATCACTGGAAAGCCTTTGTATATAGCTGCTCCATGTGCTTCCATTGCCACCATGAGGTCCTTGAGAATCTTGGGAAACTCAGTTTCACACTCCAAGGTCATGGTCATGAGTGGTCCTTTCTTCACGGCTTCGTTGATGGAGTTCATCTAAAAATAGAGATGAGAATGAGAAGATTAGAAAAGTTTACGAGAAGAATAGACAAGTGTAGAAGTATTTAAAATTTTCCTTAGTGGTTTCCAATCCTAGGGTCATAATCCTACAGGCAACACAGTGCTCTGATACCATCTGTTAGACCCCTCCTTTATAAAGGAAAGGATCCCTGTGATTGCAATGCTAGTCCCTGGATCAATGCTAGCATCCACAGTTTAAGATGAAGTACACAGATACAAAGGTCGTTTATTACATTCATTCCAGAGATAAAACATAGTCTTTTACAACTCAGGGCCATAGGCCTAATACAAGAGTTTAAGGAATAAGTAAATAAACATAAGTCTTCATCTTCATGTGCCACAGGCAAGCATGTTGAGTGTAGACTCATGACTCCTACTCATCATCGAAGTAACCTGCAACATCACAAGTTACAGCCACAGAGGGTCAATACTTTGGAATAGTATTGGCAAGTGATACCTTAGTATATTTTAAGTGGACTATATTACTATATGCATTTGGCTAAGTGTAGCTTGGCTTGCTTTGCTTGAAAATAGGTTTTACCTATTAGTTCAAATCACTAAGTCTTTCTTTGTCAAAAAATTTCCCAAGAAACCACCAATAGACATTGGGGTCCTTCACCCTTGTTCTCCCACAAGTTTTATTTTAGAAGTTGGAGTGATGAGATTCTTATAGCTTCCATGTCTTTGATGCTCAAGTTGTCCATTGCCTTGGACTAGGCTAAGTACTTAGGTTTTCCATCTGAAGAGGTTGTGCACTTTCCCCACCAGACTTGGTTTCCCAAGACAGGACCTTTCAGGAGCCTTTCCTTAGTCAAATGGACGCGTTCCAACCTATCATCCCAACTACCACCAACTGTCCAAATGACTAAGTTCTAGCAACCTATATGATCAAGGCAGAGCCCATATTGCCAAGTGGTTACACTGTAAGCTTTCTCAACACTTGGCCTCCAAATCCCTTTGTGCCTGGGTGGCATACCACAAGTGAGATACACAACCCAAGTCCATGGCCTTGTGTAACCACTCAACATAACCCAATCCTTCCATTCCACCTAGGAGGTTCATTTGACTTAGTTGTTTTATTAGGAAAGCATAAGTCTCATGACTTAGAAATATTTTCATCATAGTAAGTATAGATTTTCACCAACCCTTGTTTGCTAAATAGCTAGGCTAATCATGGTAAGATAACTTAACTTAGGAAAATTCCCTAGCAATTCTACAATTCTACACTACCTAGGATTTCCCAACTTAGCATTAGGCAAAAATAGCATGCAAGACTTAGCAAAATATCTAATGCTAGTACAAAACATAGGATAGAAGTATTCATGAAAATATCACTTGCCTTGGTAGTGGGGAGAGCAGCACTCTTCACAATCACAATCACTAGCAAAATCTACACAAAATTATAGCATACAATTACACACAATTATATACAATCAAAAATAATATGAATGCATGTATGCAAGAATTTACCAAGTGGTGATTTTGAAAATTCTACCAAGCATGCACATGTTTACAGAAACTTAACCAGTCACAAGCTTGTCAACCAAACTTATTTACCCCTAAAACAAATTACTAAACTAAATCCATACTTAAAATAGCCTTAAACATGTTTCCACAAATAAAGTCATTTTAACTGTTACTATTTGCTAAACACATTGGATATTCAGAAAGGTCTTGTTTCACTGAATCGAACGGTATAAAGTTTGCAAAATTCCAACGTGGCATTCAAAAGTTATAGCTGTTTGAAGTTTGGATCTAAATCTGATTCGAATTTCTGTTTTTGAATTATCCCTAGCCACGTGTCGCAGCCTCACTGGTGCGTACCGATTCGCGCGGATCGGCAGTCGCAGACCGTAGGATATAACTTAGATCTGGCGGCTCAGACGCGCGCGTACCTCTTCGATTAAGATCTATCCTAGCCCTACGATGCAGATCCAACGGACTATATCATCAAGCCACAAACTGGCGGTGCTAGCGGCGTTGTCCGGCGGCGGCGCGTTTGACTACGGTGGCGCCGGTGCTCTAGGTCGTCCGGGGAAGCAAGAAGGCGCTTACCAGGACCGCGGTGGCGTGCTGAAGCTCGAGGTGGCTCTGGTTTGTCAAGGGGCATGCTGACGCGGTGACGATTCCTCGTCGGAGTTGAGTCTGGCGACAGGTGGTTCTGCTCGAGGTCGAAGGCGACGTTGTCGATCTCTAGGAGGCAAACGGAGAGTGTCAGAGTTGATGCCACTCGAGGTCGAAGGCGACGTTGTCTGCTTGGGGTGGTCTGGACTTACCACTGGAGGTCGTCGGAGTTGATGCCGAAGACGGTGGCGGCCAGTCTTCGACGCTGCTGGAGCTACAGGTCATGCGAAGGTAAGTGGGGTGTGTCAGTAGATGCGCCGAGACTCACTGAACAAGATGGCAGGAATGAGAGGCAGAGGGGAACACGAGACTCACCGGAATTTGCCGGCGCAGTCGTCGGAGCAGCGGCGGAGTCGCGCGAGTCGTGGACAGCCTGGTGGCGTGAAGGCAAAATTGACTGGGGGGAAATGGTCGTGGGGAGGTGGGGATCTTATAGCCCGAGGCTCGACAGGTAACGCTCGCTGATTCAATGCCCATTAAGCTCGCGAGATCAGCGCTGCAACGGGCAGCGGCGAGGTCGTGCGCGGAATCAGGGGGGAAGACGATGCTGACGTGGAGGTGGCCCGCTCGTCAGCGAAGTGCGCAGAGTGGGAGTGGGGCCCTGTCGTCATTGGCTGAGGGAGTGTGCTCGCGCGTGTGGAAGGAAAAGAGAACCCCCGGGTGGGCTAGTTGGGCTCGTTTCGATGCTGGGCCAGAAACCTGGCACGCGGCCTTTTTATTTTGTTTATTCCTTTTCCTTTTCTATTTTGGTTTTCAGGAATGATTTAGATATGAATTCAAATCCTTTTTGAATTCAAACAATTCTGGGGATTTTTGCAGGGTACTGTGGTTTCAAAAATTAGTCATTTAACCATGTGGTTACCCTGTAAGGGCTTGGTCAAGCTTGGACTTAAAACAATCAGAGACATTGCCTCTGGTTTGCAAATGTTTTAAAAATAGGGTTTTGAATTTATTTCCAAGTTGAAAACTTTGGTCAAACTTTTACACCTAAACTTTCCAACAATGGAGGCAAGTAAACAAGTTCCTAAACATTCAAGTTTCAAATGGTGTTGGTCTTTTGAATTAAATCTGTCCACATAAAATCATAACATCAAAAGCTTCTGATTTCTGAAGGGAGTTTGAATATGATCTCTAAAATCTATATGTGATATGTAAAGTTTGAAATCATGATTTTAGGGATGTTACAATATTGTTCCAATAACATTGGGGCTATCCTTTGGCTTCTCAAATAACTTCCACACTTTGTTTCTCTCAAAGTTGTTGAGCTCTTTGTGCATAGCTTCTAACCAATCCGAATCTTCAAGAGCTTCCCACACCTTCTTTGGTTCAATCATGGAGATGTGTGCTTGGTGTTCACTGAACCTCTTCAATTGTGCTCTTGTGGAAATACCTATCCTTAGATCTCCAACAACATTTTGGAGGGTGTGGTCTCTTATTTCCAACATTCTTTCCTTTCTAGCTTCGCGACGAGCGTGGATCTCCGCATTGTTTCTTGGAGGACCCTCTTCATCATTTTTATCCTCGTCTTGACCATCAACTTGACCTTGATCATCATTGGAATCATCCTCTACATTCGGAGGCAAAGATTGACCTTGGTCTTGATCGAGTGCTCTTCTAGCATCAATTTGAGCTTGTCTCAAAACAGTTTGGATGGATCTTCCTTGACAAATTGACTTGGCACCACTTGACAACCCATCGAATGGACCAATCTCCCTTTGACTAGAGTTCACACAATGATCACTATGTTGAGGGTCCACATCTTGTCTTTGGCTTGAGTCAATGTCCTCTTCGGTAGATGGAGCATGTTGAGGTTGTGAAGATGAGGGCTCCACTCGAGTGGAGCATAGTTCTTCTCGATCCGCCATAAGGGGTTCCTCAACGGGGCGGATATATCCCACACCCATTCTTCCTATGGCATCCTGAGGCATTTCATCATCTACATCACAAGCATCAACACGCCCCCCTTGGGGACCATCATATTCTTTGAAGGTCACACTACAAGACTCTATGACGGCTCCGGAGAGCTTGTCATAGATTCTATAAGTGTGAGATTCGAGACCATAGCCAACAAAAATACCCTCTAATGCTTTAGACTCGAATTTAGACAAACGAACACCTTTGATGAGATAGAAACACTTACAACCGAACACCCGAAAATAAGATATGTTGGGCTTGTTACCGGTAAGTATCTCATATGGATTCTTATTGATTTTCTTGCGGAGGTAGAGTCGGTTTGAAGCATGGCAAGCGGTGGAGATGGCTTCGGCCCAAAAGTTGTATGGAGATTTAAACTCCGCCAACATGGTCCTAGCCATCTCAATAAGAGTCCGCTTCTTCCTTTCGGCCACACCATTTTGTTGAGGGGTGTATGCAACGGAATATTGATGTTTAATCCCCTCATCACTAAGGAAATCATTCAAGGTGTAGTTCTTGAACTCGGTGCCATTGTCACTTCTTATAATCAACACGGGAACATTGTTTTGCCATTGAACCAAGTTGATGAAGTCGATAAAAGTCTTTTGAGTTTCACTCTTCAACTTGAAGAAATAAACCCAAGAGTATCTTGAAAAGTCGTCAACAATCACCAAACAATATTTCTTCCCTCCAAAACTTGCATGATATGGAGGACCAAATAGGTGCACATGGAGGAGTTCCAAGATCTTGTTAGACTTGATTTGGTTCGTGGGCTTGTGAGGAGCGACATGCATCTTCCCTAGAACACATGCCCTGCAAACACGATCTTTGGCAAAGGAAACATTTTCTTTTAGTCCAACTATATGACCCTCTTTATGGAGACTTTGCAAAGTTCTCATATTGACATGGGCTAGTCGGCGGTGCCATAGCCAACCCACATTGGCCTTTCCGTATAAGCACATCGGACCTGCAGTGGCTTGACCCGAAAAGTCCATCACATACAAGTCATTTTCGACGTACCCAACAAAAGCGACCTTGATAGACTTGCTCCACATGAGGACCACAATATCATCATCAACAAAGACGGCAAAGCCCATCTTTCCAAGAGCACGGACTGAAAGTAAATTGTATCCAAGGGTTTCAACAAGCATGACGTTCACGAGTGTAATGTCGTAAGCCACCACTACCTTGCCGAAACCCATTACCTTAGACTTTGACTTGTCGGCATATGTGACGGTGATTTGATCATCATTTGGCACCAAGTCCTTGACAATAGACGAGCTTCTGGTCATATGACTTGTGCAACCACTATCAAGCACCCACTTTGACCCTCCGGAAGCATAAGTCTACAAAAGATCAAGCTAATTTTTTAGGTACCCATTTTTCAATGGGTCCTATTTTGTTAGCAACAAGGGTCTTGGGAACCCAAATAGACCAAGCAATATAACCATCATAAGGACCAACATATTGTGCATACACATCACCATAGTAATCACGCATTAGAACATAGTGAGGGTTAGCACTTCCCGCAAAGTCATCATGTGACATAGTTTTACCACTTGTGGTCTTACTCTCCACAATGGTCTTGTTGGTCTCTTGTGCGGGCTTGTCCTTCTTCTTCTTATTGTTCTTCTTCTGGGTTTTGGAAACAAAACCAATTCCCCCTTTATCACCACTACGCCTTTGCTTGCTCAAAAGATCATCAATGGACTTGTTGCCTTGTGGAAATGTGGCCTTAGAAAGCTTCCCCTTAAACCTAGCATTCTCTTCAAGAATAGTTGTGCTACTAGATGGAATGAAGTTACTAGGTGAAGGAATATTGGCCAATTGAGTTTGAAGCGTTTCATGGGACTTTGTGAGTGACAAGAGTTCACTCTCCAAGGCCTTGTGGGCCTTGTTAAGCAAACTAAAGTCCTCGGCAAGTTTTTCATGAACCACACCAAACTCAACCTTGTCCTTTTTAGCTCTTTTGTATTTAGCAATAGCATGATCACGCTCTTTGATGAGTTTGTTAACAATATTGTCATTGGCCTCATCAAGCCCTTCAAGTTTTAGCTCAAGTGATAACCTAGTTTCTTGTTCTTCTTCTAGAGCATTGTTTAAAGCCTCTAGCTCAATCATGTGTTCATGCCCAAGTTTACATCTAACATCTAGAAGCTCTTGAGTATGGGAAAGTTGATCTAGGATGTTTTCAAAGTGCAACTTAGCATCTCCTTTTAGGTTAGTCATAAACTCATCAAAGGCAATTAATTCCTTTTTAACATCAAGAGACATTTCATCATCAAGTTCATCATTATCTAAGGGAGTAGAGTGGGATGATAAGGACACCTCCGTTCCTCTTGCCATAAGGCAAGTGGCGTTCTTGTTGGGAGAGTTCTCATTTGGAGAATCAAATAGTGAGAATGTCGGAGTAGAGGTAGTGGCTAGAGCAGCCACACCATGTGAAGTTTCCTCTTCCTCATCTTCATTGTCGGAGGAGTATTCTTCATGAGTAATCAAGACAATTTCTCCCGACTTCTTGTTGATGGGATTCTTCTTGATGAAAGGTTTCTTGTAAGGTGCCTTGAGAGTCTTCTTCAACACAAGCTTACCCCCATGATCTTCTCTCTTTTCATAGGGACAACTTGCTACAAAGTTATAGCGGTCACCGCAATTGAAGCAAGTTCTCAATCTCGTTGTATTTTCTCTTTTCCCATTTGGGTTGCTCTTTCTTTGCATTTCCATCTTGGCCTTGGCGGGGTTCTTCCAAAAGTTCTTTGCATAGAAAGCCATATATTGACTATGAGCAATCTTGACTTCATCGGGGTGGTCCATGGAAGGCCCTTCATCACTATCATCTTCATCCCCATGGTCCACAGCTTTGGCCTTTAATGCAACATTGACAACATTGCTCATACCAAGGGCACGAGCACGGGCATCTTTGGCATTCTTGGCGGCAACCTTGAAAGCGGCCATCTCTTGCATAACTTAATTTGAGGTCATGAGATGGTAGTTGTGTCTTCCTTGTAGACTCTTCAAGTCGGTGGGCTCAAACGGCATGAGTGCACTCACATATTTCCTTTTTATACATGCATCATCCACATGTGAGGCACCCACATTTCTAAAGGCGGTGGCGGTGGTCTTGAGCCTTCGGTACATGTCTTCATGATCTTCACCTTCTTTCATGTAGAAGCCTTCGGCTTCATTGCTTAGAGCATCATATCGGTTCCTCCTCATACTCTCATTTCCAACAAACAACACAGTGAGAGCATCCCAAGCTTCCTTGGCAATGCTAAAGTGCTCAATGTGTGGGTAATCCTTTGTTCCCAATCCTTGTTGAATCATATGCAAAGCAGTGGCATTGAGTTGACTATTGACAACCTCTCTTCTTGTCAAGTTGTTTGTGTCACATCCCAAAATTTTCCAAATTTTGAAATGTGAAAAATAAATAAACAAAAGAAATAATAGTTGAAATTTATGGGGAAAAGAAACTTTTTTTTGCTTCTAATTGGAAACATTAAAACCTTTTAAACTATTACAAAAGTTTTACCCCAAATAAAGGTACTCCTTAAAATAAAAATAGGATTTAACAAAAACCCTAAGATCAAGCATCAAGATTATCCATATATCTCCTCTACTTCAAAATTATAATTTGCAAGGTTCCCCTTCAAAATCTTTTTCACAAACTTCCTGTATTTGAAAATCTATTTTTAATCTTGAGGAAGTTCTCAACCAAAAACCATCTATATATCTCAACTACTTATTTTACATTTTTCAAACGACCTTTATTTTGTTTTGAACCAAAAATAAAAGCAAAGAGTCTCGTTTTCAAATACGCACCATAGCTTATGTGAGCTGTTTTAAGATTTATAAAATTATCCTCTCATATTTTGAAACTTTAATTCATGGGTTATCCATGTAAGGTGGAAATAAATCGAATCAAATTTAAATAAGGAAAGAATCCAAGTCATTCCAAATATATTGCCCTACAACTAGGCCAATATCGCACACACGCAATCGTACAATAATTGAGAAAAATAAATATTTCCAAATATATAAAATTTACGTCCTAAAATATTGCCCATGAATTTACAAACCCGCAGAAATTTGAATCGGTAAATTCGGAGCTCTAAATCAAAAGTTATGAAAGAATTAAGAAATAGAAAAAAATATATAAACAAAAAAAAGCCGGCCAGGCCAGCCAAAATGGGCCGGCCCAACCAGGCCGATCGGCCAGGAGGAGGTGTAGGTGAACTTGTACGTGAACAAGGAACCGAGCACCTATTTGTATCTAATGCACTTAAATAACTTTCAATTGCCTCCTAAATTGCACTAAATGTCCCCTAATTTCTCTCCCTCTTTAATCTCCTTTAATCCAGCCCCCACCCCCTCCTATATAAACCTCACTTCAGGAAATTTCATAAGTTTTCAACTCATCTTAGCCCCATTTTCGTCCAAAATTCTTCCCAATCTTCTCCACCCAAATCGACCTTCAAAACGACCTCGGATCGCGGTGGCTTGAAGATGGAAGTTGTTCCCCTCATCAAGACGGTTCCATTCCCGCTGGTTTCACCTAGTTTCGTTCATCGAGAAGAGAGAAAAACGCAGTCAAAGATTCAGATCTTAGAAGGTATAATCCATTTTACGCCCACCTCGTTGCTCCAAACACAATTTCCTTTAAATAGTAGATAAATCTAGTTGTTATCTACAACTTTCATGTAGAAAGTTTTTCCATCCGAGCAACTTTTTCTGTAGTCAAATCTGACATCATCATGACATCAGCATAGTCAACAGTCCACTTAGTCAGATTAGTCAAAGTCACTTTCAGTCAATTCCCGAGTTTGACTTTTCCAAATTTTAGTATGAACTTGTATAATTCATAGAAAAAGATTTAGAAGTCCAAAAATTATAAATTTGGTATCCCTGAAAAGCTGAGATTCTGTAGAATCCATTTCTGTAATAATATTACTTATTCTCTGTACAAAATTTGATTTATAAATTAAATGGTTTAATTGGTCATTTTCACCATAAATATTATATCTTTAGTTCTGTATATCCAAATTTAGCAAATAATATGTCTATGGATTCACAAAAACGAGTAGAACACAGTGGACCCATAATTAGGTATTTTTGAGTCTGTTAAAATCACGTTTTATACAGAACCATTTGTGGACTATTTTGAGTATAAAAATTGTTGTGTAAATTATTTTTAAGTGAATCCTTTTGTAGATGGTTGTATATTGAACCCTCTGTACAGTAAGACCAAAATATAATTTTATTCTAGTATAAATAAGATCGTGTAAATTATTTAGTAAGAACAAACTTTCCAAGTGTTAGAAAATATTGCTAATTGCTACAATTGCACAAATGGTTGCATTTGTAATCTTAAAAATATAAAATGTTCATAAATCACTTAATAATATTCAGAACCTTGTTATAACAATTTGTACAATAAAAATTGGTGTCTTGCATGTTTGCATACTTTGCATAATTTTTGTGTTGTCATTAGTATTGATCTTGTGATTGTTTTGTCTTGGTTGTTTTGCTTGATAGATTGTGTTGATTGTCAAGTGTGTTATTGCGAAGAGTGTACCAAAACCACCAACTACTAAGGCAAGTGACACTATCATCCAAGTCCTACTATTTTCATTACACTTAGTGGATTTTGTAACATGCATGGAAAGGTTTACTATGTTTTATGCTATGCTAAATCCTAATAGGATACCCTTATATATTCCTTAGTGGAAACATTGTAGTTGTAGTATGCTTAGCCCTGCTATATATATTGGGATGGGATACATGTTATGAATATATGAAGTGTTGAAAAGATATATGTTTTATACAGTATAATAAAACAAGTACTCAATGAACCACCTGGGTGGACAAGGATACTCAAGGTTGGACAAGGTGGCAACAAAAGGAACCATGTTTATATGGCTATCTCCTTTTGTATGTGCACTAGAAGAAAACCGCCCAGGGACTTAGAGATTGAACATGTTTCTCATACAGTGGCTTCCGTGTACAGCCACATGCTAAATGGGCTCTGGCTTAGTCAACTACATAGTGGAAGACCCATGCATTGGCATCTTCAGGTTAACTAGAATTGTGTAAGGGAACTTGAAACCCTACATTGGTGCCTGGATGACAAGCTAGCATTGTGTAATGGGAGGACTCCTATGGAAAGACTTTGTCACATTCTCAATCTGCCAGTACTCCATCTTGGTGAGTACTTATCCAGCGGCCACTGGTGGCATCAAGATGAGATTGTGTCATGTGGGTAAAGTGTACAACTTCTGCAGAAGATCAAATTCTAAGTACTTAGTCATGTCCCCGGTTACGGACAACTCTGAGCAACTAAGGCCTAAAGCTATGGAAGATCTCGACATTCCAATTTCTCAAAGTAAAACTTGATGGTGTCAACAAGGGATTAGAAGAACTTGGAGTTTTCCAAGGAGTTCAAAAAGATTTTCGAAAGATCAAAACTATTTTGAAAAGATAGGATAAAACTATATTGCTTTCTGCAAATGAGCCTAAACCCTACTTAGCCAAATATGCATATATTGATAGGTTCCACTTATTTCTACATAGTAGTGAAACTTGCCAATACAATTCAAATGTATTGACCCTTGTTGCTGCAACTTATTATGTTGCAGGTTTGTTTGATGTTAGTGAAGTGTGTTGAATAGGATTACAAGTCTACAACCAACATGATTGCCTGTGGCACTTTGAAGATGAAGGACTCCATGCTATAGTTATTTCTGCTGCATTGTAATGAGATAGCCAAATGAGCTATGTAAGATGTAATGAATTATTTTATTCCTGGTTATAAAGTTGTATTATGACCTTTGTTTCTTGATATTACATCTTAACTGTGGATGCTAGCTGTTGATCCAGGGACTAGCATTGTAAACACAGGGATCTCTACCTTATTAAAGGTTGGGTGACATGGTTATACCCTACGGGTACGTAACTTCAGCATACCTAGTCCAGCCCAAGGAAGGCCCACGGCAGACTACGCTGGCCCATGAAGATTTTCGGGTGGCCAAGGCCCTTGACGTCTTTGGATCCTTGGAGAGCAAGACTAGAGGAGATAGGAAATTCAAAGGGGTAAAACCCTAGAACTTGTAACCGACTAGGACTACGCCCGGGACCTGCCTAAGTCTATATAAAGGCCAGGAGGGCACGTCCTAGGACAACTCAACTCGACTCATACTTTCGCACACGCATCCACGCCAGATGAATCTGCGCACCCTGTAACCTTCGGTTCCGCCGTAATCAAAGAGCAGACAAGCAGGAGTAGGGTTTTCCCTCCGGGGGCCTGAACCTGGGTAAATCTCGTGTCCCCTGGTTGCTTGTATGTTAACCGTGCCACGATCTCCAGCATCCCCATGTTCTCCAAAACCCAAGTCCATAACAATGGGCATTGACGAGATTAAACCTCGTCAATTGGCGCCGTCTATGGGAATTGGGGCTGCTGATTGTGTGGTCGTGACGGTTCCGACCCGATCGATCTACAACTCCGCGGCGACGGAGAACTACCTCCTCTTCGGCGCTTTCGACTTCACCGCCCACTCGCCGGATACCATGAAGGATTTCGAGCCCGTAGGCGACGGACTCGAAATCTTGTTCGGGAGCTTCTGCTTCCAGGTGGGACAAACTGGCACCCTCCGCCTCCCTGAGCGGGTGCCCGTGCCATCAATCAGGCCCGCTTCGTGGGCTCCACACCCCGTGCTACGCACGTCACCATCAACAGATGAGTTCTACAGCAGCAGCAGCTGCAACTCCGATCTGTGCGATCCACCTTCGGATGAAGGGACCTACGATTCCGGATCTGAAAGCTGCGGCAGTAGCCAACCAATCTGCAGGCGCTATCTGTGCGCCGCAGTCATCCGAACCAACAAGGAAACGCCTAACCCGCCGCCCAACCCCAACCCGCAGGACAGAAACGGCGAAAACGGTGGAAACGGCGAAAACGGGGAAAACAGTGGCCACCTCATCCAACTTAGAAAAGAAGGATGGGTCGAAGCACGCCGCGCCGTCGCAGGCGAAATAGTCCTACCTCTGGACTCCCCACGTGATCTGCTGAGGGCATACCACTACCTCCTCATCGAGGAGCACAAGAAGCAAGTGAAGATGCAGGAGACGCTCGACAAACGCAAACAAGCAGCCTCTGAGTCCAGTGCGCGACGAGCTGCGCTCTCCGCCATGGGACCCGGCTCTAGTACAAACGGAAACCAGGGAAACATGCACCGCTCTCGGGTGGAAAACATGGACCCCAAAGAGCGGCGTGACGTGACCCGAACTCTCCACACATCGTTCATGGATATGGACGCTGACGGCAACATCATCCCGAAGACGCCACAAGCTGCGATCATGGCAGCCACTGCGTATCTCGCGGCTCACCCACCTCCGGAGGGAGACCCGAAAAGGTCCATGCACAGGTCCGCACTCACCAGACTAGGACTAATTGGAGCTGCGCTCCACGAAGACGCTCCTGCGGAACCGAAGAAGAAAGCTCCGGCCAGGCGTGACCGGAGTCCCACCCCCTCATCCAAAGAGGAAGAGGAGCACGATCTTCCTCGAAGGAAGAAGAGCTCGCACCGCCATAAAAGCGACTACGACGCCAGAGACAAGCTTACACAGCGCAAGATCGATAAAGCACGCGCTAAACGCGCATGCTCGTCTGAATCTGAGATGGATGAAGACGAAGGAGAACTCTGCGGGGCTCGATGCTTCAGCAGATCCGTCCGGCGAACACAGATGCCATGCAACTTCAAGCTTCCTTCGGATACTCCGAAGTTCAACGGCACGCAAGATCCAAAGTCCTGGCTCAGTGACCATCTGTCATCCGTCAAGCTTCACGGAGGCAACAAAGAAACCGCCATGCAATGCCTTCAGCTGCAGCTGACAGGCGCAGCGCGGGTCTGGCTTAGCAGCCTATCATCAGGATCCATCCGAAGCTGGGAGGAGCTCGCTTACAGCTTCATCCGAAACTTCAAAGGCACCAGCAAGAGGCCCGCCTCAATCGAAGAATTGCGAGCCTGCACTCAGAGAACGGGTGAATCTATTCGCTCGTACATACTACGCTGGTCTACAACCAAGAACTCCGCAGCACACATCTCCGAAGAGCGGGCCATCGACGCCTTCAGGGACGGCGTCAAACGCCCAGACTTCAAGGAGAAACTTGGACGTGTAAAGCCCAAGACACTCGACCAGCTCATGGAAATCGCCAACAGTTGGGCAGACGGCGAAGATTGCATGCAGCGGGCGCAATCAGATGAAGAGGACGACTACGGCCGAAGACGCGAACGCCGCAGCAAGAGGAGATCGCGCGTCTACGAGGACCGCGACGGACCCGACATGGTCGCAGCCGGCTACGCCGACCGCCGTAACGACAACAGCCGCAACAGCGGAGGATACCGCAGCGGAAACTTCCGCGATAACGGACGACCAACGCAGTCGTGGCAACGCCGCGACCGCGACAACGGACCCTCAGCATTCGACAAACTTTCGGGTCCATGCACCATCCACTTCTACATCGACAAACAAGATGGCAAAAAGAAAGCTAGCCACATGCTTAAGGACTGCCGCGAGTTCCAGAAACTCAGCAAAGGCATGGTGCAGATGAGGCAACAAGCTCCAATCCCTGTGTTCGGAAACGCACCTGCGCCAGGTGAAATAGCACACGGAGCTCCTCCACCGCCGCCTATTGGAGGCCCAAAACAACCAGTCGCACCAGCGCAAAACAACGCTGGAGTTGCATACCCCCCACCAAAAGGAGCACTCAATATGATACAGAAGGGACGCCCCACAAATAGGGTGCAGAAGAAAATCACCCGACAAATCAACTTGGCCGTGGCAACTCCGCCTGCAACCCCTGAGTACCTCAGCGGATCGGAGTCCTGCATCACATTCACTCGCGCGGATCACCCTTGCCAGATCCCTCGCCCAGGTCATGCTGCCCTGGTGCTAGAGGCGCAGATCGGAGGCTTCGAGATGAGTCGCGTCTTCATGGACGGCGGCAGCGGCATCAACCTAATGTTCGCAAGCACTCTAGCAGCTATGCGGATCCCGCAATGCAGCCTGGAACAATCAGACACAACGTTCCACGGCATTGTCCCAGGGAAGGGCATCTTCCCCCTGGGAAAAATAGGGCTCGACGTCATCTTCGGGAAGCCGGACAACTTTCGGCAGGAGCGCCTAGAATTCGAAGTGGTGGACTGGCCGTCGCAATACCATGCCATCCTGGGACGTGTAGCATTCGCAAGGTTCCTGGCCGTCCCACACTACGCATACCTACTACTCAAGATGCCAGGACCAAGGGGCATCATCATAGTCCACGGGAGCTTCACCCGATCGGACCAATGCGACAGGGATTTCAACAAAATCTCCCAGTCCTTCGGCATGCAAGACGAGCTCGTAAGGCTCCGCGAGGTGACGGACAATGGGCTACCCCCAGTCATAAGGCAGAATGCACCCGACATGTCCTTCGACTCCACCGTCAACACCAAGAAAGTGCAGGTCCATCCGACAGACGCCTCCAAGACGGCGCTGATCGCCAACGACCTCAGCACCGCATAGGAAGTCGCACTCGTCGAATTCCTCCGTGAGCGCTGGGAAATCTTCGCCTGGTGTCCTGCGGACATGCCAGGAGTTCCCAGGGAATTCGCCGAGCACGCACTCAATGTCTTCCCAGACACCAAGCCAGTCAAGCAGTCTATCCAAAGACTGTCGGAGCCACGAGCCGAAGCTATCGGCAAGGAGATCAACAGATTAATCGCAGCAGACTTCATCCGGGAAATCAAGGAAAGCGAGTGGCTGGCAAATACGGTGATGGTCCCGAAGAAGGACACGGACATCCTGCGGATGTGCGTGGACTTCACGTCACTAAATAAACACTGCCCAAAGGACCACTTCCCTCTTCCTCGGATCGACCAGATCATCGATTCGACTGCAGGTTGTGAGAAGCTCTCCTTCCTCGACGCCTACTCAGGCTATAACCAGATTCGACTCAAGGTCGAAGATCAAGAGAAAATGGCGTTCATCACACTGTTCGGAGTATTCTGCTACAACACAATGCCCTTCGGGCTAAAGAACGCGGGTGCCACGTACCAGCGATGCATGCAGGCCTGCCTCAAGGACCAGATCGGTCGCAACGTCCAAGTCTATGTCGACGACATAGTCATAAAAACCAAGGAGGCAAGAACACTTATCGACGATCTCCGCGAGACGTTCGACAACCTTGATCGCTACAGGATCAAGCTCAATCCAGAAAAGTGCGCCTTCGGCGTCCCCTCGGGTCAGCTGCTCGGGTACTTCATCTCTCAACGAGGGATCGAAGCGAACCCGAAGAAAATCAAAGCTATCATGACAATGGAGAAGCCAAAAAACCTCAAGGGCGTTCAGCAGCTCGCAGGGCGAGTAGCGGCACTAAGCAGGTTCATCAGCCGCATGGGCGAGAAGGCCCTACCATTTTACCAGCTGCTGCGCAAGGCAGACAAGTTCGAGTGGACACCAGAAGCCAACGACGCATTCGAAAGCCTCAAGCGGCTCCTCTCCACCTCGCCCGTTTTGGTCACGCCAAAAGAGCGCGAGCCCCTGTTTCTGAACATAGCAGCCACACACCTGGTGGTCAGCACAGTACTCGTGTTCGAACGACCCGAAGAAGGCAAGACCCACGGGGTACAACGCCCAATTTACTACCTCAGCGAGGTTCTCACTCCAACAAAACAGCGGTACCCGCACTACCAGAAGCTGGCCTACGGCGTGTTCATGACGGCTCGACGACTGAGCCACTACTTCCAAGAGCATCAGGTGATGGTCGTCAATGAGGCACCCCTGAACAGCATCCTGAATAACCCAGAGGCCACAGGACGCGTGGCCATGTGGGGCATTGAACTATCACCCCTGGACATCGTCTACGAGAAGCGACATGCAATCAAATCTCAGGTCCTTCCAGACTTCCTGGTACACTGGATGGAGCTGCAGCTGCCTGACACCCCAGATATGTCACAGTCCTGGACAATGCATTTCGACGGCTCCAAGCGCGAAGCAGGAGCAGGGGCAGGAGTCATACTGACCTCCCCGCAAGGTGACAAAATGAAGTACGTTCTTCGGATGAAATTCAGAGCCTCCAACAACGAGGCCGAATACGAAGCCCTCATCCATGGCATGAAGATGGCAAAAATATGTGGCGCAACGTGCCTGGTCATCTACGGTGACTCCAACCTTGTCGTACAGCAGACGATGAATGAGTGCGACGCACACGCCGAAAACATGATCGCGTACCGCGCGCTATACAACGCACTCGAAGGAGAATTCGACGGCTGCGAACTTCGGCACGTTGGAAGAGAGAGCAACGAGGAGGCCGATAGACTCGCCAACATCGGCTCCACTTGTGCAAAGGTGCCACCAGGCGTGTTCCTCGAACAGATCTGCGTGCCATCCATCAAGCGAAAATTCCCCAAAGGATCACCCGAAGAAGCAGAACACTCGGGGACTACGCTACCCGAAGGTCATGAAGGACCCGAAAAGTTGGATACCGAAGTTGCCATGGTCAACCTGATGCAGGTCATGGCAGTTGAAGAAACTTGGACACGTCCATACCTCCAGTTCCTGACAAACGGAGAATTGCCTGACAGCCCGACAGATGCCCGGCGCATATCTCGTCGATCGAAAGCCTTCACCATCATCAACGGCGAGCTATACAAACGCAGCATTACGGGTGTATTGCAATGGTGCGTCACCATCAACGACGGCAAGGCCATACTCCAAGATATCCATGAAGGCATCTGCGGCCACCACGCAGGCAGTCGCTCCCTCGTCGCCAAAGCTCTGCGAGCAGGATTCTACTGGCCAACGGCCATGAGCGATGCGAAGGACATCGTCCGAAGATGCAACGGGTGCCAACGGTTCGCCGACAAACCGCACGCACCTGGGACCGAACTTCGACCCATACCCATAGCCTGGCCTTTTGCCCAATGGGGCCTCGACATGATCGGCAAACTGCCAAAATCTTCGAAAGGAGGACACATCTTCCTCCTGGTCGCAGTCGACAAATTCACCAAGTGGATCGAGGCCATGCCAGTCACCAACCAGAAGGGCAAAACCGCCGTCAAGTTCTTCGAATCCATTGTCTATAGGTTTGGCGTACCGCACAGCATCATCACCGACAACGGATCAAACTTCATCTCCGAAGAATTCCAGGACTTCTGCGAAGGCCTCGGGATCAATATCACGTATGCCTCAGTGGCACACCCGCACACAAACGGGCAAGTGGAAAAGTCCAACGGCCTAATCGGCGCTGGCATCAAGAAGCGCCTCATGAGCTCACTCGAGCACAAAGCTAGAAACTGGACGAAAGAGCTACCGTCTGTCCTGTGGAGCTTACGTACTACGCCAAACAGCTCCACCGGCTACACACCGTTCTTCATGGTGCACGGAGCTGAGGCCGTGCTACCAGCCGAAGTACGCCACCAGGCTCCACGAGTCGTCACTTACAGCGAAGCCGAGTCCACGGCTGCACTCGAAGACGTCGTCGACACACTCGACGAAGCACGGGATATAGCAGCAGCTCGATCAGCGGTGTACCAGAAGAGTCTCCGCAACTATCACAGCCGCCGGCTGCGCCCAAGGTCCTTCGTCGAAGGAGACCTCGTCTTGCACTTAAGCAAAAGCGACCGCACAAACTCGATTCACCATGGGAAGGACCCTATGTCATCACCGAAGTCATCCCAGGTGGCGCCTATCGCCTCAAGCACGTGGAGTCTGGAGTCGCATACTCCAACCCATGGAACGTCTCGCACCTGCGACGATTCTACCCGTAGCAACCTACCCCCCTTTTTTACTTTCAATAAGGCTTTCAGCCAAGGCTACTCAGCCGAACCATGTACCTCCTCCATTACGATATAAATACAGCTAAGTGTCTCGCCCCCAACCTTCGGTTGACCATTTTCTGCAACTTTACTACATGCTACATACGCACTTGGGGGCTCCCCCCACCTCACGATTTCATCGACTGAGGACCAAACGTGTACACCTGAGTAGCTGACTACGTCAGGCAAACGAAAAGGGCACGTACTCAATCAAAGCACTGCGTGCTCACAAACAAGCAAACCTTTACAACAAAGGGCACAGAAACGCCCAGCCGCAATATACAAATTTTACATCTATCTGTTTATTTTTAGGTCCTACCTATTCTAAAGAATAACCTGAGCACGCTGCTCAAACGAATCTACAATCTGTTCGGCATACTGCCTTACAGCCGCGTAATGCGGACGCATATCCCACTCGCCACCATCTGGTCGAGGAGGTGGCCCAGTCGCCACAGCAGCCAAATCTACGTCAGGGCGGTGCACCCTCACAAGAGACAAGGCAGCCTTCACCCCTGCGACGAGCTGCTGCCGCACCAGCTCCTTGACATTGCTGGCACTCCGAAACTTCGTCAGAAGACCTACAAGGGTCGTTGGCACGACATCCAACGGAAACATGACATGCAGCACCGAGGAAAGTGATGTCTGCACCTGGCGGAGCACCCGCGAAACCTGGTAGACACGATCCTACACCGTCGCCAGAACCATGGTGCGATCACGATCCATCCAGAAGAAGCCACCGGCCTCCATGTCCTGTTGAGTCAAGCAATTGACTCGAACAGCGATACGCTCCTTTTCTTCCCTCGGAGCAAGATTGGCACCTGCGACAACCGCACAAAACAAGAATAAGGCCAGCAGGCTCACCCGAAGAACTGAGCTACAGCCCGAAAGAAGGATCAACTTACATTGCAGCTGCTCGGACAGCCGACCCAGCTCCGCCATCAAATACTCCTCTCTGGCTGCACCACGGTCTACCTTGGATTTCCAAACGTCGGCACGACCGCGTAACCCAAGCAAATCTCTCTCCAAGATGTGCACGCGATCTCGAAGAAAAGCGAGCCGCGAGGAATCATCCAATGATGGTCGCAAGGGCCTTCCGGATGAAGTGTCAACTGGGTCAGCACCCGAAGGATCTTATAGCAGCAGAAAAAAAGAAGGCACACCGACATTCAGCCAAGGATAGAGCACAACTCGGAGGAATTCATTAAAATATATAAGGCCACTACGTGGCATAAGGATGGTACTACAAAAGATATTTACAACAAAAGTAGACTACAAACTACCCTACGTCTACTATGCCTAAGGCGGAGGACACTGAGTCACCTCAGAACCAGACTGCCTAGCTTTGGCCTCGCCCTGCTGCCGCAATGCATACTCAGACAGCAAGTCAATGAGCTTGGGCCCATATCGTCTGCAGCGAGCAGAGTAGGCGGCGAAGGCTACCTCGGATCCATCCGCAGCCGTAGGCATCCGAGAAGTAATCTGGGGCAGGTCCAGCTCCGCCCCTGCCGCCATGGCCATCGCCAGCCCGACGGACGCGCCGATGCCCTTCTGCTTGCGCTTATACGCTGCAGGCGCTTCGGCTGACAGAGCCTCTGCCAGGGCATCCACATCTTCAAGGGATGCGCCCTTCGGGAAGAGCTCCTGGTAGAAGCGACCAAGGACCTCTTTCGCCTTGGCAAGGGAGTTGACGACGGTGCTGCAGCGGTCTTCGACCGCTACAGTGGCATCATCTAGAGCACTCCCGTGCTCCAGAGCACCGCGGTCGAACTCGATGCCTGCGGCATCTGAGACAAAAAAGAAGAAAACATGAAGAAAGGCAACATAGAAGAAGATTCGTAGAAAAAGAAGCAAGTACAAAAGCTAACGCTCACCCGAAATAGCCTTGGCAGCAGCCATGAGCTTCTCCGCCACCCCTTTTTCACGAGCAGCCGCAACGGTGGCCAGCTGCTCCTCACGATCTGCGGCCTCCTGCTGCAGACTCTCTTTCGCTTTGGCTGCCTTCGTCAGCTCCAGCTCAAGGCGCTCTCTCGCACCAGCGGCAGCTTCGGCCTTCTGCTCCGATTGGCCAAGGCTCTTCTTCAGAGCGTCGACCTCACGGAGAGAGTCGTTATGCTCCTCTGCATTTACAACAAGCAAGTGTCAAAGAACAGGACCAGGCTAAGCAAGAGAAGTACTACAAGGCAGACGAATACCTTGAAGCTGCCGCAGTTTCGCCTCCAGCGTCAGGCGTTCCTCCACCAGCCGCTTGGCCTCTTGGACAAAAGGCTGCAGCAAAATGCAATAGTAGTAAGAACAGGACTTGGGGGCTACGCCCAACACAAAGAAGCATAAACAACATCAGCATACGAAGACACTCGGGGGCTCCCCCCGTAACATCAAGCAGAAAAACTTACGTGCTCCGAAGGCGAACCCGCAGGCCCGCCTGCGAAATTCTGAGGCGCAACCACCAGCCTCTCCTGCACAGGAGGAACTGGCGCAGCGTCACCAGAAGTAGCCACCGTTTGAGGA
Source organism: Avena sativa (assembly GCA_916181665.1). NCBI lineage: Eukaryota > Viridiplantae > Streptophyta > Magnoliopsida > Poales > Poaceae > Avena > Avena sativa. The sequence continues at coordinate 257,544,672 of OV702284.1, read as the reverse complement.
GGAGGCGACGCAATGTTCGAATCCCCCATCATCTCGCGCGCACCATCACTAGAGCCATCGGAGGATTGCCAGCATACGAACCAATTAACACAGGTGCAAAAATAACAAGGGAACAAAGGACAACAGTGGCAACAAGAAAACTTACGAGCCCAACGCGCTCAGGTCGAAGATAGGAGAAGCCCTTCGGGCTTTTTTCTCCTCCTTCTTTTCTTCCTTCTTCTCCTCCTTCTTTTCTTCCTTCTTCCGCTTTGCTGGCGGGTGCGGAGCAACAGTCCGCACAGGAATGGCAGGAAGGGGAGAGGAAGAACCCCCATGAACATCATCATGATGCTCAAGGCCCAGAGGATTTCTGGGAGTCGGAGGAGTCGAGGCATCTGACGACTCGCTAGAGCTCCTTGATCGCTTGCGCGAATGGTCCTCACTTGATTCGTCGGCATCCTCCGCTGGGGATCGCGCTGACGGTAGCTCGGACACGGAATCCACCACTTCATTATCCGGGGCATTCGGATACCTTTCGGGTAACGTGGTGCCATGCCCGGCACTTTGAAGCTCTGCAAAAGGAAAAGGAACTTTGTTAGCAAACAAAGGAAAAAGTACACAGCTAACAAAAACAAAAGGGGAGCACTACGTGCGCAAATCTACACCTTCGGTACGACCAACGTCGAAGAAAAGGGAGGAGTCAGCGACTTCCCTGGGATTTCTTCGTCGGCCTTGAACTTCAACAGCGCGCAAAGAGCCTTGTCAAGTTCCACTTCGGAGATTTTCTCACTCGAAACCCTCGTCGGATCACGGCGCCTAGAGTAAAGAAACATCGGATGCGCCCTCGCTTGGAGAGGCTGCACCCGACGCTCAAGAAACGTCCGGATGACGTCGACACCGTTCACCTCCTTCTCAGGAATCAGTTGGAGATCCTCCACCCGACGGTACAAGGCCTCTATCTCCGCCACCTCACCGTCTAAGATTTGGTTTTTCCAAGATCTTTTCTTCTCAATCAATTGGGAGGGGTCAAAAGGAACGAGACCAAAATCTTGCCCAGGCAGTACCGAGTCACGGATGTAAAACCATTTCCTCCGCCAGTACTGGACAGATTCGGACATGGAAAATGAAAAGAATTGCACGTAGGACTGAGGAAGATGATGAAACCCCCAATGGGATACACACCATCCGAACCAGACTGCCTCTTCATGGAATAAAGCTTCCGGAAGAGGACAAAGTGCGGCTCAATGCCAAGACAACACTCGCAAAGCGTGATAAAACACGCAATGTGGGGAAGAGAATTGGGAGACAGATGATGCAACTGAACCCCATAGAAGAAGAGCAGTCCACGAAGGAAGTCATGGACTGGATACGAAAACCCACGCAAGACGAAGGCAAGAAACATAACCCGGTACCCAGATGGGGGACGGGGGATTACCTCATTGTCGGGGAGTTTGACGGCCGTCGTATCCTGCGGGATCAGGCCCCGCTCGCGCAGTTTGCGGAGATCGCTCTCCCGCGTCTCTGATCGCCGCCAGCCACCATCGGTGACGCGAGCAGCGGCGGTGCTCTTCTTGCCTCCAGCGGCGCTGGTCCCAACCGCAGATGAGGATTTCTTTGTCTTCCCCATGGCGCTATAGCGGTGGTGGCATTGGCAACGACGAAGGACAAAGGAAATGTGGAGGAAACTCTCAGCGCACAGCAAGAATAGCTCAAGAACAAAGAGGCAGTGAATAGATGAACTGTTGCGGTGAAAAACAAACCACGATTTCACCAGAGATTGTAATAGCGAAGACGACGCACGCTGGCCGTCCATCGAGAAGACCTAACGCCAACGGTAGATCTGGCCATACACGTGTCAGCACCAAAACGAACCGTCGTTACCATGCCGTCCACTATGCACGGAAATCGAGGAGACGCCGTAATCATCTCCACGCCAGCAAGTGGGACCCACGCTTCGTCCAGTCAAGTCATCTCTGGCGTAGCAGACGCTTGAGGTCATCGATCGTAAGCACTGACGTCATCAAAAGCTATACTAGCACCACTTCGGCTCCACAGCTAAGAGTACTCACTCGAATCTACGATTCGACTAAATACTCGGGGGCTACTCCTATCAGGAGCGCTGGCCGCGCACCCGACAGACAAATGAGGACAAAATTACTTCTCTGAGTCCTACTTCGAGTATACGACTCCACTACGGACTCGGGGGCTACTCCCATAGGAAGGATGGATTTAAGCATCCAAAAAATTTCGAGTCCTGCGGACCTAATGATTGAAACAATGCTTGAACTAAAAGTCTCCGTTCGAGTCTACGACTCGAACAGACACTTGGGGGATACTCCCATAGGGAGCTCTGGTCGCGCACCCTATGAAATCTTCGACTGCGATCTTCCGGATTCGCATGCAAAAACTTTTTTGGCCACTCTGCCCCAACAAAACGCTAAGTGAGTAACAATCTCCTTGGCCACCCGAAGCACCTCCGAGGTGATAAATGTTCGGATGCTGCGTTTGCGACGCAAAGATAAGACCTACAGATATCATCTGATGGCCTGGCAACGCACCTGACTGCGCTCTGCTAGTATGAATCCGTACCAGCAGGTACGATGAAAAATCCCGACGGACGCGTTGGGTACACCAATTAAAATCACTGGAATTCCACTCCTATAAGTCCTCCGCGGCCTGAGTTGAATTACGCCAGCATATGTTCCAGGCCCGGGTTAAGGGACCCGAACCTTAAGAAGATCGTGTTGTTTCGTCCTAAGACAGTTAACTGACCCTGATCCGTCGGGTGAGTCAGGCACACGCATCAACAATCCCTACACACATATACTATTAACGTATAGCTGCTCCCGAAGGATGGAAGAGTCCTCAGCCGAATCTACGATTCGACTGATCACTCAGGGGCTACTTACATGGTTATACCCTACGGGTACGTAACTTCAGCATACCTAGTCCAGCCCAAGGAAGGCCCACGGCAGACTACGCTGGCCCATGAAGATTTTTGGGTGGCCAAGGCCCATGACGTCTTTGGATCCTTGGAGAGCAAGACTAGAGGAGATAGGAAATTCAAAGGGGTAAAACCCTAGAACTTGTAACCGACTAGGACTATGCCCGGGACCTGCCTAAGTCTATATAAAGGCCAGGAGGGCACGTCCTAGGACAACTCAACTCGACTCATACTTTCGCACACGCATCCACGCCAGATCGAATCTGCGCACCCTGTAACCTTCGGTTCCGCCGTAATCAAAGAGCAGACAAGCAGGAGTAGGGTTTTCCCTCCGGGGGCCTGAACCTGGGTAAATCTCGTGTCCCCTGGTTGCTTGTCTGTTAACCGTGCCACGATCTCCAGCATCCCCATCTTCTCCAAAACCCAAGTCCATAACAATGGGCATTGACGAGATTAAACCTCGTCATTGGGACCTCTACAGATGGTATCAGAGCACTGTGTTGCCTGTAGGATTGTAACCCTAGGATTGGACAAAACTCCTTAGAAAAATAGGAGTTGTATTTGTTCCAAAACTTATTTATAAACAATCTTGTAAACTCTTTTCTCAACCTTTTTGGTTTTGATTCTACATCTCTTCCTTTTCAACTTGATGGACAAAGCCTTCACCATCACCAATGACTTCAACTTTAGTTTCATCAAGACTTCAACTTGGACATCTCTAAGGACTACAAGTGAGACAAGAAATACTATTCAAGACTTGAAGACTAGGGAAACACAACTTAGAAGAAACCATCACCACCGTTGAAGCTTTGTGACCAAGATACAAGAATTTCTCCAAGGATACAATGATATTGTTCATGAAGAAACAACTAAGAAGAATGGAATGAACTCAAGTGAACCATATAGTTGGACCACCATACTAATGTTAATTTAGATCAAACACACCAGCTTATGTGGTGTAGCAAAAATATTTTGTTGCCTAAAAATGTGCTTGAACTTTGTTGTTTGAGTGGAATGTTTGTTTGTGATTGCTTGCACATTGCTTTTGTGTGTTGTGTGTGATTAGAATTATTTCCTTAGAAATCTTTTGCCTATTCTAATCCCAATCCAACCCAAACAAATGACTACTCCAAGAAACTCCAACATCAAGGATGGTGATAACAACAACCAAGAGATGCGCATGAGAGATCCCATAGTAACCCAAACCTAGTTAAACCAAGTGAAAACTTAGTTTTTAGCCAACAACAATGAGTTAGACCCAACCATGCAAAGGTTTTTGGAAACCCAAACCCAATTGATGCAAAAGGTGACAAATCAAATGATCAACATGGGAGACAACCCTTCCCAAGGAGTTTGTGACAACATTGATGTCAAGGATGATATTATAGAAGGAACTCAAGCTTGCAATATTTGTGGAGACATGGATCACACTTCCAAAGAGCATGAAGATCAATGCCCTAATTGTGAAGAGAAACATCCAACTAATCAATGCCCCACATCTCAAGCTACTTGTTTCCTATGTGAAGGAAATAATCATGTCCCCATCCAATGCCCCATCTATTCCATAGTTCAACAAAGGAAACAAGGTGGAATACATCAAGAGTTTGGAAAACCCCATGAGGAAACAACTTCTATCAAGAAGGATGAAGACAAAGGCCAATCTCAGCTTGCACCTCCATGCACTATGACTCACCTTGATGGACAAAAGAGGAAACATATGTATTATCCAAGGAAACGATTAAGGAAACCAGGAGACTTTCCCACCTTTGAGGTGAGATATGAAGAGCATGAACTAGAAGAACTCCTAGCTTTGGAGAGACCCAAGAAGAAGAAATGCCCCAACCCTAGCAAGAAGGATATTACCCAAGAGCAATGTTACACTTGCAAAGAGATGGGACACTATGCCAATGATACCAGAGAAGAAGAAGAACCAAGGAAATAAACAAGATACAATGATACCAAAGAATAAGAAGGATAATAGCCAAGTGATGTGACACAAATGCAAAGAGCTAGGCCATTATGCAAACAAGTGTCCAAAGAAGATACATCAAGATCTCAAGTAAGACAAGATGTAATCTAGTTGAAAACCTTTTTAAGGGTGGTAGTACCCTAGTTGTTTTGAAGCCAACTTATAACCTCTAGCCTCCCCAAATCTCGGGACGAGATTTCTTTTAAGGGTGGTAGCCTGTCACATCCCAAAATTTTCCAAATTTTGAAATGTGAAAAATAAATAAACAAAAGAAATAATAGTTGAAATTTATGGGGAAAAGAAACTTTTTTTTGCTTCTAATTGGAAACATTAAAACCTTTTAAACTATTACAAAAGTTTTACCCCAAATAAAGGTACTCCTTAAAATAAAATAGCATTTAACAAAAACCCTAAGATCAAGCATCAAGATTATCCATATATCTCCTCTACTTCAAAATTATAATTTGCAAGGTTCCCCTTCAAAATCTTTTTCACAAACTTCCTGTATTTGAAAATCTATTTTTAATCTTGAGGAAGTTCTCAACCAAAAACCATCTATATATCTCAACTACTTCTTTTACATTTTTCAAACGACCTTTGTTTTGTTTTGAACCAAAAATAAAAGCAAAGAGTCTCGTTTTATAATACGCACCATAGCTTATGTGAGCTATTTTAAGATTTATAAAATTATCCTCTCATATTTTGAAACTTTAATTCATGGGTTATCCATGTAAGGTGGAAATAATCGAATCAAATTTAAATAAGGAAAGAATCCAAGTCATTCCAAATATATTGCCCTACAACTAGGCCAATATCGCACACACGCAATCGTACAATAGTTGAGAAAAATAAATATTTCCAAATATATAAAATTTATGTCCTAAAATATTTCCCATGAATTTACAAACCCGCAGAAATTTGAATCGGTAAATTCGGAGCTCTAAATCAAAAGTTATGAAAGAATTAAGAAATAGAAAAAAATATATAAACAAAAAAAAAGCCGGCCAGCCAAAATGGGCCGGCCCAACCAGGCCGATCGGCCAGGAGGAGGTGTAGGTGAACTTGTAGGTGAACAAGGAACCGAGCGCCTATTTGTATCTAATGCACTTAAATAACTTTCAATTGCCTCCTAAATTGCACTAAATGTCCCCTAATTTCTCTCCCTCTTTAATCTCCTTTAATCCAGCCCCCACCACCTCCTATATAAACCCCACTTCAAGAAATTTCATAAGTTTTCAACTCATCTTAGCCCCATTTTCGTCCAAAATTCTTCCCAATCTTCTCCACCCAAATCGACCTTCAAAACGACCTCAGATCGCGGTGGCTTGAAGATGGAAGTTGTTCCCCTCATCAAGACGGTTCCATTCCCGCTGGTTTCACCTCGTTTCGTTCATCGAGCAGAGAGAAAAACACAGTCAAAGATTCTGATCTTAGAAGGTATAATCCATTTTACGCCCACCTCGTTGCTCCAAACACAATTTCCTTTAAATAGTAGATAAATCTAGTTGTTATCTACAACTTTCATGTAGAAAGTTTTTCCATCCGAGCAACTTTTTCTGTAGTCAAATCCGACATCATCATGACATCAGCGTAGTCAACAGTCAACTTAGTCAGATTAGTCAAAGTCACTTTCAGTCAATTCCCGAGTTTGACTTTTCCAAATTTTAGTATGAACTTGTATAATTCATAGAAAAAGATTTAGAAGTCCAAAAATTATAAATTTGGTATCCCTGAAAAGCTGAGATTCTGTAGAATCCATTTCTGCAATAATATTACTTATTCTCTGTACAAAAATTTGATTTATAAATTAAATGGTTTAATTGGTCATTTTCACCATAAATATTATATCTTTAGTTCTGTATATCCAAATTTAGCAAATAATATGTCTATGGATTCACAAAAACGAGTAGAACACAGTGGACCCATAATTCGGTATTTTTGAGTCTGTTAAAATAACGTTTTATACAGAACCATTTGTGGACTATTTTGAGTATAAAAATTGTTGTGTAAATTATTTTTAAGTGAATCCTTTTGTAGATGGTTGTATATTGAACCCTCTGTACAGTAAGACCAAAATATAATTTTATTCTAGTATAAATAAGATCGTGGAAATTATTTAGTAAGAACGTACTTTCCAAGTGTTAGAAAATATTGCTAATTGCTACAATTGCACAAATGGTTGCATTTGTAACCTTAAAAATATAAAATGTTCATAAATCACTTAATAATATTCAGAACCTTGTTATAACAATTTGTACAATAAAAATTGGTGTCTTGCATGTTTGCATACTTTGCATAATTTTTGTGTTGTCATTAGTATTGATCTTGTGATTGTTTTGTCTTGGTTGTTTTGCTTGATAGATTGTGTTGATTGTCAAGTGTGTTATTGCGAAGAGTGTACCAAAACCACCAACTACTAAGGCAAGTGACACTATCATCCAAGTCCTACTATTTTCATTACACTTAGTGGATTTTGTAACATGCATGAAAAGGTTTACTATGTTTTATGCTATGCTAAATCCTAATAGGATACCCTTATATATTCCTTAGTGGAAACATTGTAGTTGTAGTATGCTTAGCCCTGCTATATATATTGGGATGGGATACATGTTATGAATATATGAAGTGTTGAAAAGATATATGTTTTATATAATAAAACAAGTACTCAATGAACCACCTGGGTGGACAAGGATACTCAAGGTTGGACAAGGTGGCAACAAAAGGAACCATGTTTATATGGCTATCTCCTTTTGTATGTGCACTAGAAGAAAACCGCCTAGGGACTTAGAGATTGAACATGTTTCTCATACAGTGGCTTCCGTGTACAGCCACATGCTAAATGGGCTCTGGCTTAGTCAACTACATAGTGGAAGACCCATGCATTGGCATCTTCAGGTTAACTAGAATTGTGTAAGGGAACTTGAAACCCTACATTGGTGCCTGGATGACAAGCTAGCATTGTGTAATGGGAGGACTCCTATGGAAAGACTTTGTCACATTCTCAATCTGCCAGTACTCCATCTTGGTGAGTACTTATCCAGCGGCCACTGGTGGCATCAAGATGAGATTGTGTCATGTGGGTAAAGTGTACAACTTCTGCAGAAGATCAAATTCTAAGTACTTAGCCGTGTCCCCGGTTTCGGACAACTCTGAGCAACTAAGGCCTAAAACTATGGAAGATCTCGACATTCCAATTTCTCAAAGTAAAACTTGATGGTGTCAACAAGGGATTAGAAGCACTTGGAGTTTTCCAAGGAGTTCAAAAAGATTTTCAAAAGATCAAAACTATTTTGAAAAGATAGGATAAAACTATATTGCTTTCTGCAAATGAGCCTAAACCCTACTTAGCCAAATATGCATATATTGATAGGTTCCACTTATTTCTACATAGTAGTGAAACTTGCCAATACAATTCAAATGTATTGACCCTTGTGGCTGCAACTTATTATGTTGCAGGTTTGTTTGATGTTAGTGAAGTGTGTTGAATAGGATTACAAGTCTACAACCAACATGATTGCCTGTGGCACTTTGAAGATGAAGGACTCCATGCTATAGTTATTTCTGCTGCATTGTAATGAGATAGCCAAATGAGCTATGTAAGATGTAATGAATTATTTTATTCCTGGTTATAAAGTTGTATTATGACCTTTGTTTCTTGATATTACATCTTAACTGTGGATGCTAGCTATTGATCCAGGGACTAGCATTGTAAACACAGGGATCTCTACCTTATTAAAGGTTGGGACCTCTACAGTTTGGATCCCCAATAAAGAGTCCATGCTCGATGATGTTCCATAGTTCAATGCAAGAGCTGCGCATATGAGTCCTCATTAGTGATTGCCATTGAGCAAAAGTAGCAGATTATTCAAGATTAGGTGGGTCACCTCTATTGTATACATGAGGGTGAGGGATTGGAGGGTCAGGAGAGTACCATGAGTCACGGTGCTCACCCTTCCCACCATCATTGTGTGTGGAGGAATTAACGTTGTCAAGTTTACCCCCCACCACCATACCCTCGGGGGATACCAATGTATTCCCTTTAGGTAAAATGGATGGTTGATCCTATTGAGGAGATAGAGGTGATGAGCTTTCTTTGTCTTTAAGAAGTTGCTCGAGCATCTTCTTGACTTCGTTGACCAAGGAAGAGCTCAATCTTGTTTCCAAGTTTTTGAGATCTTCCATGGTCACCGGTGTCGACTCACTACCACCATCGCCTTCTTTGCTACCCATATTCTCTTAGGCGGTAAAGCCCGAATAAAGAGCCGAGGTTCTGATACCAATTGAAAGGATCGTATTGGCACCTAGAGGGGGGGTGAATAGGTGCTACTTCAAATTTTACTCTCTTTCAAATTAGGGTTTGACAAGAAAGGTAAATTCTCTAGAATATGCAACTATGGTGAATTTACCTATATGTCAATCAAGCACAAACTAAGACAACACTAATCAAGAACAAGTAAGTAAAGTACGGTAAAGGATAGAAGTAACCAAGGGAGTGGACGCGTAGACACAAGGATTTGTTTCCCATAGTTCCTTCCTTTTGAGGGGAAGTACGTCTACGTTTGGAGAGGGGGTGGTTTCAAACCACCAACGCCACGAGAGGCCTCCCTTGTTCTCTGATGAACCTCACCCCAACAGGCTCGATTCACCTTCCACTATATCGGCAACCTTCGAGGTGGAAGCCGGCACCTTTACAACAAGTTCGGGGCACACATCCACAACTGAATTGGAGGCTCCCAAATACAAGCAAGCTGTCAATACAAATCAAAGACAAGCTTGTAAGAACCAAATCAAAGTTAGGGTTTACAAAGAAACACTAGAGCTTGGGGGCCCTCAAGTGAATGAGGGGGAAATGAAGATCTCTCTTGGTGAAGATGTAAATCAAGGCCTCCTCCTTCGATTCTCCAAAGATCAATGACTTTGGATGGTTGGATGAAGAGATCTTGTGGATTTGGTGGCTCTAATGGGGTTGGTGTTCTTGAGCAGCTCGAGCAGCTGGAGGAAGAAGATAAGGGTCCCTATTTATAGACAGCCCCCTCCACGAACCGTTTTCTGACCGTTGTAGAAAAGTCAGACCGGAGACTCCAGTCTACACCGGAGAATCCGGCCAATCTCCGGACCAGTCTCCGGACTGACCTTCTGACTGACCCAGGCCAGTTCTTCACCAGCAACACCGGAGACTCCGGCCTTCCAACACCGGAGACTCCGGACTGACCAAAGTCCGGAGACTCCGGAGTAACCTCCGGTGCAGCCTCCGGACCCCTATTCAGAATGTCCCAGCGAGGTTCTGGGAAGCACCACCGGAGCCAGAACCGGAAACTCCGGACCACACCGGAGACTCCGGTCTTGGCAGACCGGAGACTCCGGTCTGGAGTTTCCAGATCAGTGACAAATGAGTGTGGTCTTTTCCCAAGAGTGTGTGTGCAGTTTATCAATGATAATACCAACCTGTGGACAATAACAAACAGTAAAATGATCTACTTGTTGTTAACAAACACCAAAAGTGATTATGAAAATAAATGCCCTTTCAGTGGCATAATATGATGGAAAGTAAGTTCCATAATGGATTTGGATGAGTTCCCAAGTTGAGACATTGTGATAGATACTACAACAAAAGGCTAAGTATATGACTGCTATTATAGCAGCAAAAGAGGGCATTTGTGTCAAGTAGTTTGTTATCAAACTAGCTGTAGTTCACAGCGGGATAATACTATGAAGATATATTGTACGACAATATTGTCAACATGTTTTAACCCCTAGGAACTAAAGGTCTCACCAAAGGACCAAATTTATACAAAGCCATCTCATTAGAGAATGAGTGATGCGTAGAGACGTAAAGACATGCAATTACACATGGACCTGAAAGTGTCGGATCCAAAGATCGGTTGATCACTAGCAATCGTGTACATACAACACCGGAAAGCCATAGGTGTTGAATACACAAAGATTTGGAACTAGATTATTGTCTCTAGTGCAAGTGGGAGACTGTTGGAGATATGCCCAAGAGGCAATAATAAAGAGGTTATTGCCATATCTTCATGCTTATGATAAATGTTTACATACCATGCTATAATTGTATTAACCGGAAACACTAATACTTGTGTCATTTGTAAACATAAAAGAGTCCCTAGTAAAGCCTCTTGCTAAACTAGCTTGTTGGTTAATATATGATCATGGTTTCCTCATCATGATCATTGAGATGTTATTAACAACAAGATTATATCATTAGGAGAATGGTGTTTTGACATACTCCTATAGATAACCGCAACATAAAGATCAAGTCATTTCAATAGTTCGTTTGCTATAAGCTTTCTGATACATAGTAACCTAATTCCTTCGACCATGAGATCATGCTAATCACCATCACCAGATGGATGCTTTGATGACATCAAACGCCACACCGTAACTCGGTGGCTATAAAGGTGGCATTGAGTGTTCGAAAAGTATGTGTTGAGGCACATGGATCAAGAGTGGGATTTGTCTATCCATATGACAGATAGATATACTCTGGGCCCTCTTGGTGGAATGTCATCCAATTAGCTTGCAAGCATGTGACTGGATCACAAGGGATCACATATCACAGGAACGAGAAAAGAGTACTTATCACTAACAAGGTTGAACTAGGTATGCAGAGATACTGATGATCAGACCTCAGATAAGTAAACTATCGCGAGAGAAAGGGAAATTGGTATCATGTGTAAGTGGTTCATTCGATCGCAAAGTAATCGTAGAAATATGTGGGAGCCATATGAATTTCTAGATTCCTCTATTGGTTATTAATCAGAGAAGAGTCTCGGTCATGTCTGCATAATTCATGAACCGTAGGGAGAAACACTTAAGCATTCAATGTTGTTTAGTAGATATGGAATGGAAGTAGGGAGACCGAATGTTGTTCGGAGTCTCGGATGGGATCCAAGATATCACGAGGATACCCGGAATGTTCCGAAGAATAAGATTCATATAAGGAAAGTCCAATTCCGGAGTTCGGGAATGATTCCGGTGTTTTCACCGGAATGATCTAGAAGGGTCTAGAAGGTTCACCGGACCAGAAGGGGAAGGGTACATCAATATGTCATGAATAGGTGAAATGATTGCATCATGTCCTAGGTCACTTGGTTGGGCATTTGTAAGAAAGAAATTGAGCTCCAAATTGAAAGTCAAAAGGCAAGTTTGAAAAGTCAAACTCAGACAATGTATCCTGGTGGAGGAAGGAAAGAATCCTTCTTTCCCTCCACCACAAGCCAACAAGGAGAGGGAGTTGGGGAAGGATTCAAACTCCCCTCTCCCAAGCTGCCCCCCTCTCATAAATAGAGGGGAGGGAGTGCCCCAAGAGACACACAACACCAACCCCTCCCTACACCGCCATCGCCCGGCGCCGCTGCCGCCTAGCCCCTCCACCGCGCCGCCGCCGACTCCTCCACCTCATCCTCTCCGGCCTCTAAACCCTAGATCGCCAGGGAACCCTATTTCTCCACCATAACCTGCTCCGGCTTAGGTGAAGCCCTGCAGGATCTTCCCTCTACTTCCAACACCACGCCATCGTGCTGCCGGAATAGCAAGGAGAGAACTACAACCTGCTGGAACAAGGGAGAGGAAGGTCTTCATCGAGTACCAAACGTGTGACCAACTGTGGAAGCGCTGCCAGAACGCAGCGTTGGAAGGATCGTCTACGCGATCTTGAGATCGGCAAGTGTACGACTATATCACCCACGAGAATCTGCTCTCGTTAGCCGCTTTGGAATCTTCGAGGGTGGGTACTCTAATCGACTCGTTTCTACAATCTAATAGATATATCTTGGCTTTTTTGTGTTCATGCGGTAGAATTTTTTTGTTTTTCAGGCTACGAACCCCTACAATTAGTGCATTCAAAAGAAAATAGACTTTTGGGTTTAGTTTCAAAACTGAAAAACTTTCATTAAAGACACAAGATACTGTAGCAATTCCCTCAAAAAGTTCAATTTTCCAAAGAGAACCCAAAAAAGAAATCAATAAAGAAGCAAATGCAAATAATGGCAGAAATCTATCAAAACAGACCAGCAGGTGAAAACCGATTTTTTTCGAAGACCTTCTGTTGCTCAAATCAAAAAGCGTTAAACTAACGAAAGTTAGCTAACAACCTGGGGGATTTATTCAGAAAATTATAGCTCAATGCGAATTATAGATATTTTTCAAGAATGTTTACAGTGGAGCACAAAATCTGTTTTGGGACAGCAACTCCCCAAATCTTACTTCCCTCTCATTAGAGGTTTTTCTTGGCACAAAAATCAAATAAAAAGGATAAGGAGCAGTTATTACAGAAGTAATAACTTCCAATACTCAAGAAAACTATTGGGTTATCTCCCAAGAAGTACTTTTCTTTAACGCTTTAAGTTAGGCACAAGAAGCAAGAATCAAGTATTTTCAAATGAAGTAGCATTAACATCAAACTTTGCTTTAAAAGGAGGAGCAAAAGGTAACTTCTCTCTCCTCATAGGAAAGTGTTCAATACCTTTCTTGAATGGAAATTGATATTTAATGGTGATTTCTTTTATATCAATGATGTCACCAACAGTTCTAAGAAAAGGTCTTCCCAAAGTAATAGGACAAGAAGCATTGTATTCAACATCCGAAACATAGAAATCAATAGGAACATAGGCATTGTTAACCATAATAAGAACATCATTAACACTCCCCATGAGTTTCTTTTTAGCATTATCATCAAGTGGGACATCCAAATAGCAATCTTCCAAAGGTGGCAAATCAAAAATTTCATAAATCTTTCTAGGCATAATAGAGACACTAGAACCAAGGTCACATGAAGCTTTGAGATCAAAGTCATTCACTTGCATATTAATGATGGGTTCCCAACTATCTTCTACTTTCCTAGGAATTGAAGCTTTGTGTTTCAATATTTCTTCCTTAATTTTAATGAGAGCATCTGTAATGTGTTTGGTGAAATCCATATTCATATCACTAGCATTAGGACTTCTAGCAAGCTTTTGTAGGAACATAATCACTTCAGAGATATTGCAACCATCAAGATCAAAATCAAAGTTAGCATCACAGGTAGGAGACTTATTGGGTTTAGGCATTGTTTTAGGAGGAACAGGGACTTCTTGTGGTTTGCTAGCATCCATATTGGTGGTGGTAATAGTACACACACTATTGTTTCTAGCAATTTCAGCTTCTCTTTCCCACTTAGCATGTAGTTTAGCTAACAGTCTAACATTTTCATCAATAGTAACTTGTATGGTAGGAGTAGAAGCAAAGGTACTTTCCAAGGTTTTAGGTTTAGCGGCTATTTTATTAATCAAATAAGACTGTTCTTCAGACAAGATTTTGGACTGCAAACTAGGAATTTCCCTATTCAAATTCTCAAGTTGATGACTAGTATTTTTCAAGATAGCAGATTGTTCTTCCATAGTTTTAGTGAATATTTTGTTCTGCTCATATTGCATTTGCATGAAGTTTTTAGTGGATCTTTCAACTTCTAGAATCCTATTTTCACTAGGCATTCCAGATCTACCATGATAAGTATTGCTATTATTAGGAGGATAAGGCCTATAGTTATTAATATAAGCATTGTTGCCAAAATTATTATTCCTAATGAAGTTCACATGAACTTGCTCTTGTTGAGCAACCAAAGAGGCTAAGGGAACTTATTTGGATCAATATGAGATTTTCCATTAACAAGCATAGCCATGATAACATCAATTTTATCACTTGAGGAGGAGGTTTCTTCAACAGAATTTACCATCTTACCATGTGGAGCTCTCTCAGTGTGCCATTCAGAATAGTTGACCATCATATTATCAAGGAGCTTTATTGCAGCACCCAAAGTAATGGTCATAAAGGTACCTCCAGCAGCAGAATCCAACAAATTTCTTGAAGATAAATTCAACCCTGCATAAAAAGTCTGGATAATCATCCAAGCAGTCAGTCCATGAGTGGGACAATTCTTTACCAAAATTTCATTCTTTCCCAAGCTTGAGCAACATGTTCATTATAAAGTTGTTTAAATTTCATTATTTCACTTCTCATAGATATAATCTTAGCAGGAGGATAGTATTTTCCAATAAAAGGATCTTTGCACTTACTCCAAGAATCAATACTATTTCTAGACAAGGATAGCAACAATTGTTTAGCTTTTCCTCTCAATGAGAAAGGAAATAATTTGAGCTTAATAATATCTCCATCTACATCCTTATATTTTTGCATCTCACAAAGTTTAACAAAGTTATTGAGGTGGGCAGCAGCATCATCAGAACTTGCACCAGAAAATTGCTCTTTCATAACAAGATCCAATAAAGCAGGCTTAATTTCATAAAAGGTAGCACCGGGAGTCGGTGGAGCAATAGGTGTACTCAGAAAACATTGTTGTTTGTTCTAGTAAAGTCACACAACTTGGTGTTCTCAGCAGAATTCATTTTTGCAAAGGTGGAGCAAGCCAACAACAGGAACAACTAGAGCAGGAACTAATTTTTGTGTGTTTTTGATAAGAGAAACCAAACCAAATGAAACTATTTTTTTTTTGGAATTTTTGGTAAAAAGAAGCAAGAAAAATAAGGCAAAAGAAACTAAGCAAAACAAAAACAAAGTAAAGAGAAAGGTTGTGAAGGACTCCCCTTGTGAAACCGTCCTTAACACCCCGGCAACAGCGCCAGGAAACGTCTTGATGCGGCTCAGATCACTGTAGAGCTTTGTGTAGGGGTTCGTAGCATGGAAAACAAAAAATTTCTACCGCATGCACACAAACAAGCCAAGATCTATCTACTAGATTGTAGCAACGAGTCGATAGAGGAACTCACCCTCGAAGATTCCAAAGCGGTTAACGAGAGCAGATTCTCGTGGGTGATGTAGTCGTACACTTGCCGATCTCAAGATCGCGTAGACGATCCTTCCGGCGCTGCGTTCCGGCAGCGCTCCCGCAGTCGGTCACACGTTCGGTACTCGATGAAGACCTTCATCTCCCTTGTTCCAGCAGGCAGCGGAGGTTGTAGCACTCTCCTCACGATTCCGGCAGCACGACGGCGTGGTACCAGAAGTAGAGGGGAGATCTCGCAGGGCTTCGCCTTAAGCCGGAGCGAGTATGGTGGACTATGAGAGAGCCCTCGGTGATCTAGTGTTTAGACACACCGAAGAAGAGGTGCTAGGGCCGGCGGCTAGGGGAGCCCTAGGCGGCAGCGGCGGCAGCAGGAGGTGGCGGCGCCGGGCTAGGGTTTTGGGGTAGGGAACTTGTGTGCTAGGAGGGGAGCCTTGCCCCTCCTCTTATAGGAGGGAGGCGCCGGCCAAGGGGAGAAAAATCCCTCCCCAACTCGGATCCCAAGTGGGCCGGCGGTGGAGGAGGGACTCCTCCCCAACTCGGTTTCCCACTTCCCCTCCACTTCCCAAAATAGCCGTGTGACTTTTCAAATTGGCGTTTGACTTTTCAAACTAGGATTTGATTAAACCCTTTATTTTGTTCAGCGATGACACCTAGTACATGATGCAATCATTCCAACTTGGTATGACACATTCATGTACCCTTCCCCTTCGGAGTGCCGGACATTCCGGAACCTTCTAGAACATTTCCGATGAAAAACACCGAAACCATTCTCCAACCCCGAAACAGGACTTTCCTTATATGAATCTTATTCTTCGGACCATTCCGGATCTCCTCGTGATATCCCAGATCCCATCCGAGACTCCGAACAACATTCAGTCTCTTTCTCATCATTCCATAACTACTCAAACAACGTCGAATCCTTAAGTGTGTCTCCCTACGGTTCGTGAATTATGCGGACATGATCGAGACACTTCTCCGAACAATAACCAATAGAGGAATCTGGAAATTCATATGGCTCCCACATATTTCTACGATTACTTTGCGATCAAATGAACCACTTACATACGATACCAATTTCCCTTTGTCTCACGATAGTTTACTTATCCGAGCTTATGATCGTCGGTATCTCTGCATACCTAGTTCAACCTCGTTAACGATAAGTACTCTTTTCTCGTTCCCGTGATATGTGATCCCTTGTGAGCCAGTCACATGCTTGCAAGCTAATTGGATGACATTCCACCGAGAGGGCCTAGAGTATATCTATCCGTCATATGGATGGACAAATCCCACTCTTGATCCATGTGCCTCAACACATACTTTCCGAACACTCAATGCCACCTTTATAGCCACCCAGTTACGGTGTGGTGTTTGATGTCATCAAAGCATCCTTCCGGTGATGGTGATTAACATGATCTCATGGTCAAAGGAATTAGGTTACTATGTATCAGAAAGCGTATAGCAAATGAACTATATTAAATGACTTGATCTTTATGCTACGGTTAACTATAGGAGTATGTCCATCACATCATTCTCCTAATGATATGACCCTGTTGTTAATAACATCTCTATGTTCATGATCAGGAAACCATGATCATATATTAACCAACAAGCTAGTTTAACAAGAGGCTTTACTAGGGACTCTTTTATGTTTACAAATCACACAAGTATTAATGTTTCCTGTTAATACTATTATAGCATGGTATGTAAACATTTATCATAAGTATGAAGATATGATAATAACCACTTTATTATTGCCTCTTGGGCATATCTCCAATAGTCTCCCACTTGCACTAGAGTCAATAATCTAGTTTCAAACCTTTGTGTATTCAACACCTATGGCTTTCCGGTGTTGTATGTACACGATTTCTAGTGGTCAACTGATCTCCGGATCTGACACTTCCAGGTCCGTGTGTAATTGCATGTCTTTGCGTCTCTACGCATCACTCATTCTCTAACGAGATGGCTTTGTATAATTTTGGTCCTTTGGTGAGACCTTTAGTTCTTTGGGGTTAAAACATGTTGATAATATTTTCGTACAATATATCTTCATAGTATTATCCCGCTGTGAACTACACCTAGTTTGATAACAAACTACTTGACACAAATGCCCTCTTTTGCTGCTATTATAGCAGTCATATACTTAGCCTTTTGTTGTAGTATCTGTCACAATGTCTTAACTTTGGAACTCATCCAAATCCATTATGGAACTTACTTTCCATTATATTGTGCCACCCTTAGTTTAGATTGAGATAAACTTAATTTGTACTTTGTGACAAAACTAGTGTCAATGTAATTCATTTACAATGAACTAACCATCTATTTGTCACTTCCACAAATAATATACTCTTAGTTCTTCCAAAATATCATAAGAATATCCTTACTATTTTCCAATGATCAACTTATGAATCATTCTGGTATATGCTCATAACATTTAGAGTATAGGACATATCTGGATTTGTACATATCACAGTATGATTGATATAAATACTCTTTGTGATTTCATACATCAAGTATCAATCTATACTTGAATCTTTGTTTCACTTACCAAGTGTCAATACACTTGAATATATCATCAATATTGAACTCATTCAATCCTTTTTGTGCGACAAGAACCTTTCTTGTAGTTTCTATATTGAACTCATTCAATACATCATCTATGTACTCTCAGCACAACCATATTAGCGTCTATTGATGCCAAATATTTGGGTTTTGCCTAAGTCTTTCATCGGGATGAAATTCTTAATATGTGTTAATAAAAGATACATAATTTCTAATCAACAATATGTCTTCCACATAATGTATTAGAAACATGTCTTAGCGCTCCCACTTAATTTCTTCCAAATGCAAGCATCTTCATTGTCTCTGATGAAATTAAACTCTTTTAATAGTTTCATCATATTGAAGATTCCAACTCCGCGATGCTCACTTCAACCATTGAAGTATGCATATGCTTTTAGCATCCTTTGAATTAACAAAACCCTATGGACCGTGTTATGCACATGTCCTAGGTAACAATTCTATTAGAAGAACTTGTTTTGTTTATTCAACTACCACATAACAAACTTATATGTAGTGGTTGCTACATTAATCCGTCTAGACTAAATATCGCTATGAAAGATCAAATCCTGTCATAGTCAACTTTTGAACATTGTTGTGAACTCTTTCCCAACATGTCGACTATTTCATAGACGTGAAACATCCATGTCTATTTTACAGATCCACACATAACTGTAAGGTCTTACACCTTTCTCGAGGGTCCTTCAAGTTCAAAACTTGATTTCTCGTGTATGGAACTATCACGGATTTTATGGCTTCAAGCCATTTGACGGAGTCAGGGCCCATCATCGCTTCTTTGCATGTAGTCGGATCATTATTGTCAAATAATGATTTAACTCTCAAATCTTGGCATTTGATTGTTTACCCGACCTACTTGTTTCAATAGGAACTTAGATCTCCGTGACCACAACCTTTGAGGCACGTGAGCCATGAGCATTGTTGCTGCCTCCGCAACACTTTTCGGCGCTGCGCAACTTTGCACATATAGCTAAGGTTCTTTTAACCTTATAAAAGTTCTATTGTCCTCCCACTTAACTTTTCACGAAAAATTCCTTCTCAAAGAAACTTGACGTTCTAAGCGACAAACACTTTTGTCTTTGGTGTTATGGAGGAATACTTAACTATTATTCAAAATAACATACAAATATATGTTCATCCGATTTTGGTTGCAAACATCTTTATTATGCATAGCATACCAATGTTTAAGAAAGGACAACTTGGGTTTTATCCCAAACCATAACTTTATATGGTGTCATTTCAACGGATTATGATGGAGCTCTTTTCAGTGGAAAAACGGTAGTCTTTATAGCTTTTAATCTTTAAAATATAATGGCAGTTTTATGATTTACACCTTCGATCTTACCATGTCAAACAAGGTTTAATTACATATCTCGAACGCTCCATACTCTTATGGTGTTTCGGGACATGCAAATCCACGGAACGATTCCTTAAATCTTAGGTATTATGCTAAACTTGTAACTCAAATATCTTCCTTTATGATCTTATCATAAACTACTTATATTCTTGTTACAATGATCTTGCACTTCATCTTGAAAGTCTTTGAACTTTTCAAATGTTTCATACTTCATCCTTATTAAGTAAATATTCATATATTCACTCAAATTTTCGGAGAGAGCATATAAAGTTGAAATCCATCGCTCTTCACTACACATAATGGACTTCGTACAACAATATGTACAAGTTCCAATAAGCTTAGTCATTCATTCCCTTTTGGCCTATGAACGAAGTTTTAATTATCTCTAGGAAAGTTTCACAAGCGTCATTTGATCAAAATCAAAAGACTCGAAAATTCCATCCACATGGAGTTTCTTCATGTTTTTTTTCTTTCCAATATAATTTAAACGGCGATGTCACTTCCTAAGTGATCTTTCAATCTATTTGTCTTTCGATATTTTTAGCACTAGTTTTATGGATGTGATTTCTCCAACTAGATTTTTGAATCATCCATCTTTTATGGATTACGACAATTATTTGAACAACCCTTTTGTTCTCATAATACCTGATAAAACAAATCTTGAAGGCAAGCTTTGATGTTTAACAAGCAGCACAATAACCCTTTATTTGTTCTCGATGAACATCATCACATATTCTTTTGCTAGTTACTTAGGCCATTGTAGTTCATGAATTGTGTTGTTTCGTATGACGATTCACACCAACAAATTCAGTATCAAATACTTAAGAACCACATTGTTTAATAAGCAAAGAATATAGCCATAACATGTATATCATCTATATACTTAAGCTGAACAATTCTAATCTTTTCTTTTCTGCCATATATTTATGAGATTCTCTTTCAGTATTCCCTTTTGAAAGAATCTATTAACATCAATAGTGGAGTCATACATATGACACATAGTCCAAAGCATGTATAATTAAATACCAATGTCTTTGGACTTTCACTTTGAAGTAGATCACTATCATCAAATGTTTGGTGTGCTTTCAAATTCCATTCTTTAGTAATCTCTTGGTGTAGTAAATATTTTACCTACATCAAATATTCACCCTTATCATGAAATTATTCATGATCAAGCTACTTTAGCTTATTGCGGTGAATCGCGAGTATAATGTTGCTCTCCAAAACCTTTTGGAGAATTAAGACAACCATTGTCTCCAACCTTTTGCAAATTCTCATCAAATATGAGAACATGACTTTTGCCATATTATACTCTATCATGTTGCAACCAAATCTTCGTTTCAGATATCACAATATCTTCCACACATCATGGTTTCTGAAACAACTCTTTCAGATCCTAGATAACCTTGATATTAAGACAATCCTTTGAATATCAAGAATCATGGAGACAAATATGATACTTATACACTAACACTTGGAATTTATCACTCTCGATTTAATACCAGTTATTAAACTTCATGGAGTAACCGGAACTTACTGAAAGTTTGCAATAGGACTTTTAAACTTTAGATTAACACTTCAAAACAATACGATACCAGTTCGTAAAGTAACTAACCAGAATTCTATAGTTCTATCATCTCAATTATAACTAAGCGCAAGGTGGTAAACGGATGCCAATGACTACAACAATTATGCAAATTCACTTTGATTTAATTTATGATAAATAGTGTTCAACTTTTAATCATATTGCGGTTGAACTCCCACTCAAAACAATATCCCTCACATTGTTTTAGTGATCACACGAACCAAATCCACCACATCAAAACCGATCATCACGAGAGTTGATGTAGCTTCAATGGCGAACAATCAACATGTTCATCATATCTACTATATGACTCATGCTTTACCTTTCGGTCATCCGTGTTCCGAGACCATGTCTGTACATGCTAGGCTCGTCAAGATCAAACCTTAGCTTCCGCATGAGCAAATCTGGCTTGCTCACATTGTATACACTTGCGGAATCTAACACACCCGATCATCACGTGGTGCTTCGAAACAACAAGCTTTAGCAACGGTGCTTACTAAGGATGAACACTTTAGAACTTGAAATTCATGTGCATGAGGGATCACCTTATAATGCTACCGTCGTTAACTAAGCAATACAAGATGAATAAAGGATTAACATCACATGCAATTCATAATATGTGATATGATATGGCCTTTCTTCTTTGTGCTTCCGATCTCCATCTTCAAGCACGAACATGATCTCCATCATCACCGGCATTGCATCAAGGTCCATGATGCTACTCCATGGTTGTCGTCCACCAGCTTCAACTATTACAACTACTTTGAATAGACACGCGGGTCTTAACAGAAATTAAAGACAACCATATGGCTCCTGCCGGTTGCCAACTTACAATAAGGAACATTGCATACATCAAATATAATCACAATCATGGCCATATCACATCACAGCACACCCCTGCAAAACAAAGTTAGACGCCTCTAATTTTCTTTGCATATTTTACGTGGTTTGGGGCTTTCAATAAGTGTCGTTCTAACTTACGAACAAGAACCACAACATTGATACCACTATTGTCAATCACCCGTTGTAAATTGAATCTTAACTATGTTGGGAGAAACAGGCACCCGCAAAGCCACTTATGCAATACAAGTTGCATGTCAAGCGTGGAGCAAGTCTCATGAACGATGTCATGTAAGGTTAGCCCGGGCCGCTTCATCCCACCATCCCGCAAGATGCAAAGTACACAAGAAGCAATCAACAACAAAAGCATCAACGCCCACAATGACCATTGTGTTCTACTCGTGCAACAGATCTACATATAGACACGGCTCTGATACCACGGTAGGGGTTCGTAGCATGGAAAACAAAAAAATTTCTACCGCATGCACACAAACAAGCCAAGATCTATCTACTAGATTGTAGCAACGAGTCGATAGAGGAACTCACCCTCGAAGATTCCAAAGCGGTTAACGAGAGCAGATTCTCGTGGGTGATGTAGTCGTACACTTGCCGATCTCAAGATCGCGTAGACGATCCTTCCGGCGCTGCGTTCCGGCAGCGCTCCCGCAGTCGGTCACACGTTCGGTACTCGATGAAGACCTTCCTCTCCCTTGTTCCAGCAGGCAGCGGAGGTTGTAGCACTCTCCTCATGATTCCGGCAGCACGACGGCGTGGTACCAGAAGTAGAGGGGAGATCTCGCAGGGCTTCGCCTTAAGCCGGAGCGAGTATGGTGGACTATGAGAGAGCCCTCAGTGATCTAGTGTTTAGACACACCGAAGAAGAGGTGCTAGGGCCGGCGGCTAGGGCTTGGAGGTGCCCAAGTCGGCGGCTAGGGGAGCCCTAGGCGGCAGCAGGAGGTGGCGGCGCCGGGCTAGGGTTTTGGGGTAGGGAACTTGTGTGCTAGGAGGGGAGCCTTGCCCCTCCTCTTATAGGAGGGAGGCTCCGGCCAAGGGGAGAGGAATCCCTCCCCAACTCGGATCCCAAGTGGGCCGGCGGTGGAGGAGGGACTCCTCCCCAACTCGGTTTCCCACTTCCCCTCCACTTCCCAAAATAGCCGTGTGACTTTTCAAATTGGCGTTTGACTTTTCAAACTAGGATTTGATTAAACCCTTTATTTTGTTCAGCGATGACACCTAGTACATGATGCAATCATTCCAACTTGGTATGACACATTCATGTACCCTTCCCCTTCAGAGTGTCGGACATTCCGGAACCTTCTAGAACATTCCCGATGAAAAACACTGAAACCATTCTCCAACCCCGAAACAGGACTTTCCTTATATGAATCTTATTCTCCGGACCATTCCGGATCTCCTCGTGATATCCCGGATCCCATCCGAGACTCCGAACAACATTCAGTCTCTTTCTCATCATTCCATAACTACTCAAACAACGTCGAATCCTTAAGTGTGTCTCCCTACGGTTCGTGAATTATGCGGACATGATCGAGACACTTCTCCGAACAATAACCAATAGAGGAATCTAGAAATTCATATGGCTCCCACATATTTCTACGATTACTTTGCGATCGAATGAACCACTTACATACGATACCAATTTCCCTTTGTCTCGCGATAGTTTACTTATCTGAGGTTATGATCGTCGGTATCTCTGCATACCTAGTTCAACCTCGTTACCGATAAGTACTCTTTTCTCGTTCCCGTGATATGTGATCCCTTGTGAGCCAGTCACATGCTTGCAAGCTAATTGGATGACATTCCACCGATAGGGCCCAGAGTATATCTATCCGTCATATGGATGGACAAATCCCACTCTTGATCCATGTGCCTCAACACATACTTTCTGAACACTCAATGCCACCTTTATAGCCACCCAGTTACGGTGTGGTGTTTGATGTCATCAAAGCATCCTTCCGGTGATGGTGATTAACATGATCTCATGGTCAAAGGAATTAGGTTACTATGTATCAGAAAGCTTATAGCAAATGAACTATATTAAATGACTTGATCTTTATGCTACGCTTAACTATAGGAGTATGTCCATCACATCATTCTCCTAATGATATGACCCTGTTGTTAATAACATCTCTATGTTCATGATCAGGAAACCATGATCATATATTAACCAACAAGCTAGTTTAACAAGAGGCTTTACTAGGGACTCTTTTATGTTTACAAATCACACAAGTATTAATGTTTCCTGTTAATACTATTATAGCATGGTATGTAAACATTTATCATAAGTATGAAGATATGATAATAACCACTTTATTATTGCCTCTTGGGCATATCTCCAACACTTTGTTGGGAAACCACAAGAGGAAGGTATGATGAGTACAACAATAAGTATTCCATCAGTAAGAAACCAAGGTTATCGAACCAGTAGGAGTACGGAAACGACTCAAAGGTGTTGCTAGCAACTTGGAATCATCCAAAACACAAACTGAAGACTTTGCCCCAACGAACAGTGAGGTTGTTAATCTCACCGGTTTCCTAAAAACAAAGTATTAAACATATGGTGTGATAGGTAATGATTGCTTGCAGAAAGTAAACGGTAACAGTGGAATATGTACAAATGGTAAAGATTGGACCGGGGTCCACAGTTCACTAGAGGTGATCTCCTTAAGATAAATAACATAACATGCTGGGTAAACAAATTACAGCAGGGCAATTGACAGGACAGAGCAAGGCATAACAATGCAATACTAGACATTCATGATCCTATGAGATTTGATTGGACATTACAACAATATACATAGACCGCCATCCAACTGCATCTATTACTAGTAATCCACCTTCAGGTTATCATCCGAACCCCCTCTAGTATCAAGTTGCAAGCAACGGATAACTGCTTTAAGCAATGTGTGTAAAGTAAACAATACAATTGTTCCATGAACAAGATATTGTTTTTTATCCCTAGTATCTACAACCTTAGAGATTTCTGTCACTTCCAGAGATTCAATAGAGGCATGAACCCACTATTGAGCATAAATACTCCCTCTTGGAGTAACTAGCACTACTTGCTGAAGATAGCTAATAGAAACAGAGAGCATGCAAGATCTCAAACAACACAGACATGATAGAATCAATAAGATAGAACCATTAATCAATCTGACATAGTAATCTCAATATCCATCGGATCCCCATAAACACAACATGCATGATTACAAATAGATGATCTTGATCATGAACGGAGCTCACAAGATCTAAACATGGTAGAACAAAGGAGGAGAAACAACCATCTAGCTACTGTATGGACCCATAGTCCAAGGTGGAACTACTCACACATCATAACGGAGGCTGGCATGGTGATGAAGAAGGCCTCCGGGATGATATATCCCCTCCGGCGGGGTGTCGGGAAGAGCTTCAGATCCCCCTGATCTAGGAACGATGGTGGCGGCGGATACAAACTGTTTCGTGGAGATCTGATCGGGTACTTAGGGTTTTTGCATCGGGGGATTCTTATAGGCGAAGGGGGAGACCGAGGGGGTTCCTGAGGTGGCCACTCCCCTCAGGCGCGGCCTGGCCCGTGCGACCAGGGGGTGTGGGACCCTCATGTCCCTCCTCCGTCTCGTCTTTTGGCTTCGTGTTCTCCTCGGTGAAATATTGACTTTGGCTTTCGTCCCGTCCAATTCCAATAATATTTATTTTTTGGCTTTTCTGGAACCAAAAACAGTAGAAAACAGACAACCGGCACTGTGGCATCTTGTTAATAGGTTAGTCCCAGAAAACGTATAAAAATACCTCAAAGTGTAGACAAAGCAAAGCAAAGTGGATACTAAACAAGCATGGAACATCAAAAATTATAGATACGTTTACGATGTATCATTCGCGTGCACTTTTTAAGGTTTATTTTCACCAGGATCAGATCAGATGGTGGATTCGATGGACACAATTCTTGAACTAGTTATATTAGAGTGAAAAGGATCCAAAAACAACGTAGATTACTTATTTGGGAAATATTAATAACACCAGAAGAAAACCCAAAGCAATTGGAGGGTATAGAAGGGTTAACAACCAACTATACGACGGGAAGAAATATTCCGGCCATATAGTTCCCACCGTATAGTTGGTACCGACGCTGCCTCCTAAAATAGTTTCACCCCGTGCAACTGGATCAGAGAGACGACATACGGAACAACCAGAAATCACCGAAACCTCACCTTCGGAAGGCATATGGAGGGGGAACTCATCCACCGGGGATCCATCTTTGCCCTGCGCAGATCCAGGAGGCTAAGGCATCGATATTCATCATCAGCCGCTGCATCACCACCATCTCCATCCATCCCATCTACATCTTGTTGTAATTTCCGTACTTGTTGTGGATTTATACAATTACTATTCATCTATGATATATTCCATTACTTTTGCCATGATGTTGATTGCCTCCATGTCTGAGTAGATCATTAGTTCTTGGGGAGATGGAGAAACCCTAGAATGAGATTGAAATAAGATAAAGTTTATTATGATATTCATCGCTGTGACCATGTGTTCGATTGTCTTGATCTTGATCTTGGGAGAAGTCGACCTCTCAATATTTGCCTCTTATGGAGACTTGATGGAGGGAACTACTTGTTGGTAGACGGAGGTGTGTTAGCACTTACAGTGACTATAAAACTATTGGCACTCCTTACGTATCAACTTGGGAATCGAGGAAACTCACGAAACACTATCCATGCCATGGGATAGGTCCTGCGGGATTAAGTCCCTTAATAGCGCAGTAATTTAATTGATGTTGATTATTGTCTGCTGTGGTTATGAGGATGATGTGAGCAGTGGTTGCTGCCTAATTGTCCAAATACAGAGTTCCTCCCACACATACATAGTTGAGAATATTCATGATAATAATCTTTACCTTAGCCCTTTATAATGCTAGTGGTATATCCGCTAATCCCTAAGAACGCTTTCCCCACTGAAGTTGCAAATCTCTTTTACATACGCGATACTTACTTTTTGTATTCAGTTTTGTTTACTTTACTCATTGTTCTCTTATACCAAAAAACAAAAAACACCTTTGTACACAATACTCGCATTTTATCTTGTTACTTAGAACTTTATTTAGCATTTCTATGTTTAGTATTTATTTCAAGAATTCTTAGACTTCAGACTCCTGCTCCCTATGGGATCGATATCTTTATTTCGAAACTAGCTACAAACATTCTGCGCACTTGTAGTCATCACACAACCACATAGCTTCTTACAATCAAACATGATTCCCGCAAATTACATTAAACAAACTATAGGATTATGCTTAATTATGTTGGTTTTACGCATGAGCCCACATCTGCTCAATAAAATCCTCTTGAAGCCGATTGTGAAGGCACCAATCGTGGATCGTATGATGCACATGCAAGAAGTGTTACCAAGATGTTTCCCTAGGCTATGTTCAACCAAGATACCCTCGAATTCTCATCCTTGGTCATAGATGTTGTCATCACACTCGCCCTCAATGATCATGTTGTGCATAATCACACATGTTGTCATCCCACCCCCTCCCTCACATTTTCTCGATGCTCGATGTTACAACAGGGCGACGAAAAATAGCCCAGCAATATTGGAGCACACCAAGTGCCCGTTCCACATCGTTTATACAAGCCTCTTGTTATTTCACAAACCTCTTATATTTCACTTCTTCAGGATTACCGATTGTCTTGACAAATGTTTACCAGGAAGGATGGATGCCATCAGCTAGATAATACCCCTTGTTGTAAGGATTGCAATTGATCACACAGTTAACCTCAAGAGTATTGCCTTATGCAAGCGTACCGAATATAGGTGAGCCGCACAATCATTGTTAGATCTTGCCATGTCAGAAACAAGAGTGCCAAATCCATAAATATTGTGATGAAGAAGCCTCCAGAATGATCGTGCACCGGTCTACATACCCTTTGATCTGCCATTTCCAAACAAGGGTAGTTATTCCACTCTCAATGTCTGCAGTTTATGCTGCTCAACATGCTAGGAACCCCCCTCTTCTCATTGATGGAAAAAAGATGGGCACTATCTTTAATGTTTGTCTCTCAGATAAAGTTTGCCAAACATCGCAATAACAGCTGTGCAAAACATGTACATGACTTCGAGGCATGTGGAATCTCTCATGTGCACAAGATCACCTGTGTAGGGTTCCCAACATGGAAAACAAAAAATTCTATCGCGGGAACACACAAAAGCCAAGATCTAATCTACGAGATCGGTGCAACGAGTTTGTAGAGAACTAACCCTCATAGATCCAAAGTATTTAACGAGATCGGATTCTCGTGGTTGATTTAGTCGATCACTTGCCGATCTCAAGATCGCGTAGACGATCCTTCCAGCGCCACGTTCCGGCAGCGGTTCCGCAGTCGGTCACACATACGATAGTCGATGAAGACCTTCCTCTCTCTTGTTCCAGAAGGCAACGGAGGTAGTAGATCTCCTCGGAATCCCAACAACACGACGGTGTGGTGGTGGTGGAGGAGGAGGAGAGATTTCTGCAGGGCTTCGCCTAAGCCGGAGCAGTGTGGTGGAGGAGAGAGGGGTGCGTGTAACATCCCAAAATTTTCCTATTTTGGAATGTTATTTATTAAAATAAGTTGATTGAATTGTTTGACCTTTCTTGAAACTTTTGAATGAAAAGAAATTTTGAGGATTTTGTTCAAAATTTTCCTAAACCACAATTGAAAAGAGTGGATTAACATGACTATCCGAATAAAATAAAGGCTCGGAGACTTTTATACAAATCCAATATATTGTCTTGCATTTCATTCGCACCCATTTGGATTCCCGGGACTTGTTGATATTTTCAAAACACCGTTTCATTTTCACAAGAGCGGAAATAACATGACATTTCCAATTATAAGAAACATGTTGAAAATATTACGATTGGGGTTATTTGAATTTTTATTTGCTTTTGGGATATTTTGTAGACAATTTCCAATTCAAAGAAAATGAACTCTTTAACA
Organism: Avena sativa; assembly: GCA_916181665.1. Classification (NCBI taxonomy): domain Eukaryota; kingdom Viridiplantae; phylum Streptophyta; class Magnoliopsida; order Poales; family Poaceae; genus Avena; species Avena sativa. The sequence continues at coordinate 257,515,622 of OV702284.1, read as the reverse complement.
TATCGAGTTGGAAATTTCCTACATAACATTTTGCCTTTTCAGGTTCAAAATATTTTGGAAATAATTACAATCGTAAAACTAGTTTGAGAAATTAAATAGAGCTATACCAGAGTTTATAAACTCAAGTGGTTTAATTTTGAGATAGAACTTGCGCACCGGATATATTTTTTTCTGAAGCTCCATATATTTTTTGTTTAGAGTTTTTCTTTTGTATTTTTTTTTTTGAAAAACGACTAGCCATAGTATAACGTGACTTATGATGTGTTAAAACAAATAAAAAAACGATTAAACCAAGTTGACGGACCAAACTAACTCGGCCCGATTCCTTTTCTTCACGCCCTACCACGCACGTATGAACCTGGTCCTAACTAATCCAACCAAGCGTGTAGCTCTTTTTCTTCCCCTTTTCTTTCTACTTGCTGACACCATGGGACCACCGGTCATCTCCAACCTCCAGGATGAGTCCGTGCTCAACACAAGTTCGTTGAACTAAATCCTGAGAAATCTCTAACGATTCCTTTCGATTGCTTGGCCCCTCAGCCACAAAAACTCCCCATATAAACCCACACTTATCCTCTTGCGATTTGTTTCCGAAACCCTAGCCTCAAATCTCTGAATCAAGATCGAACGAATCTGCCCAGAGTTCCGCCGTCACCAAGCTCGGAAGTCGAGGTTAAGAGGCTCCTACTCCTTCCTTTCATATTCCTTCGGTTTCCCTTGATCGACCGACTCCTCCTAACCTCGTTCTCATGTCCAGGGACGCCGGAGTGAGACCCACGAAGCCGCCGGAGGTTCGCCGGAGGTCTGTTGAAATGCACCACCTCCAACCGAAGATAGCCACTGTTCGAGACTATGCCAGACACTGCCATTGAATTGTTTGGCACCACCGAGGACCATGAACGCTGTCAACCACTTCGCCAAGCCGGGAGAGTACCAGAACGTCATCATCCACACCGGAGTTCACCATCGCCTGCCGCACGTCGAGTAAGCTTCTCAGCCAGAGCACTCCCAGCCTCCCAGGAGCACGTCGCATCCATGCCCGGCCGCCGATCCGTCGTGGTAGTCTTCTTCATCTTGTGGCATGCTCATATTCTAGATATTTTTCTATTGTTAAGATTAGATTAGTTTAAATTAATAACCTCTCGTGCCACTGTTCCGTTTTTTGCACACGTTTCTTGCACAGGAAGAGTGCTAGGTACACGAAAAAAAAGAACGCACTGTAATGTACTAGTTCGTGTCTCGACTTATATATTTAATATCTTTTGATCCGTTGTTTTAAACTAAATGATTTTTGTTGCGTTACATTCGTAAATAATTTCCCCATCTAAGTGGTATCAATTTTATAATTATAATTGTTTTTAAATCTATCAATTAAAATTTTAAATTTGAATAATATTTTGGTCATATCTTGAAATACATATATACATTTTAGACGATTCTTGCTGTAAATTGGTCCACATGTTATTCCTCACTCTTAGACCATCGTAATCTACTATTAGCCGAAATAACTATATAATAATAATGTTTGCATATTTTAGTATTTGTTTACATGTCATTTTTGGCACTTTTGGTTGTTTCTTTATTTGCGATGGTTATTGATTTGTGGGAAATTTACTATACGATAGATTTATTCGGAGTGCGCGAGCAAATTCTAGGAGGAAGTAGATCATCACCAATTATAATAAGGCAAGTTACACCACTTGTTCATAATTTTTGTCCCAGTTTTGATTCTATGCATGTGATCTTCAAAATTCTGTAGTATGCATGTGTAGGATGTTCTAGTAGAATTTTTCCTTGGTATTATTTTGCAAGTGCGATAATTTTTGTAGTATGCCATGAGTAGCTCTATACTTAGGATTATTACTTCCTAATAGGTTCCCCTGTTTTACTAAGTACTACTGGCTATGCTATATATATAAAGTACCGTTTGGAGGTTCGAAAGACAATGAATTTTTCTAAGTATAAAGACTCTCTAGAGCAAACTTTTCTTCTCAAATCTACTTCAAAATAAAACTAAACTTTTTTCTGGGCGGAATGGTTGTCGGGTCAACGAGTGAGATTTTGGTGGAGGACGGCCGCCCAGGAATCAAAGAAGTCTGCCATGTTTCAGAATTCAGAAGCTTCCAGTGCAACCACAATACATTATGGGCTCTGTCTTGGCCTAGTACTTAGTGGGAAACCTCACCTGGGTACCAACATTTGGTGGTTCTTGGCACGGTTGGATCCAGAAGGTAGAGGGGCTACTAAGGGAAAGCCTCGCCATGGTCTTGTCTATAAAAGGACTTGATCGTGGATTGTGGGTAAAGTGCACAAACTCTCGAGAGTATTGCAATCTGATCGATCAGCCGTGTTCACGGAAACAGAACAACATTGAGCATCTGAAGGATAGAGCCTCTGAAGGATCTTCCTCTCTCTTTTCTAAACAAAGTTTTGAAACCCCATGGCGTGAGTAATATCGCCAATGGGTGGGATTTTGGGAACTTGGTGTGTAATATCCAAGTGTCACTTGGTGCGTAATATCCAAGTGTTTAGTTGTTTGGACACTTGGTGAGTAATATCCTCGTGTGCCATTCGACCCTATTTTATCTAAGCAAATGTTTACAAAGTAGGGTAAAACTCTCTCTCTCTTTTCTCCATACTTAGAGAAAATTAGCTTTATGCAAATAAAACTCCAAAGCCTAAACTAGCCTTGCATGTAGAGTTAGTTTTTCCTTCCTTGGTGTAATTTGCCAATACATTCAAAGTATTGACCCAACTTGTTGGCTGCACGTTTCATGTGCAGAATTTCGGAGATCGTTGAAAGGTGCGCTAGGATCGCGGGTCTTCACTCAACCTGCCTGTGGCATTGATGGGACTTATGTTGTATATTTTTCGCTTTTGTTGTAATAATGTAAACTCTGGATTATTCGATTCATGTAATAAAGACTTGTGTTTTACATGATATTTCATCGACTGTGAGTGCTAGCTATTGATCCAGAGACTAGCATGTTAATCACAGGGACTTAGGATCCTTATCGATCCGAGGTCGCTACAGTGCGACGGCTAGGGTTCTAGGCGCCAGGGCTTGAGGTGCCATGGGGGGCGCCCCACCCCTCCTTATGTGGGAGAGGGGGCGGCGGCCAAGGTCCCCTTGCCCTAGCTGAGTTGCTCCCCAACTCGGCTAGGAAGGGGAGACCCCTTCCCAACTCGGTTAGGAGAAGGGGAGTTGTAAACTTGCCTTTCAAGTTTTCCCTTTACTTCCCAAACTAGGATTTGACTTTTCAAACTAGGATTTGACTTTTTCAAACTAGGGCTCGACCCTAGCTCCCTAGTTATTGGCCGAGTCGGCCTAGGGCTTGGTGTGTCCAGCCCCTTAGGGAATGGTGCATTCCAAGTGCCCCCTCCTCTGGTGGTGGATCTTCCAGAACATTCTAGAAGCTTCTGGTCAAAGCACTGAAAACATTTCCGAACCCCGAAAATTGACTTTCCTTATATGAATCTTATTCTCCAGACCATTCCGGATCTCCTCATGGTGTCCTGGATCCAGTCCGAGACTCAGAACAACATTCTCTCTCCAACTCACATTCCATATCTACTCAAACAACATCGAATCATTAAGTGTGTCTCCCTACGGTTTCATGAACTATGCAAACATTAATGAGACATCTCTCCGATCAATAACCATTAGTGGGATCTGGAAATCCATAATGGCTCCCACATATTGATATGATGACTTCGTGATCGAATGAACCATTTACATACGATACTGATTCCCTTTATTTACTTATCTGAGGTTTGATCGCCAGTATCTCTATACACAGTGGCGGAGCCAGGACACCAAACATGTGTAGTTAGTTTGGAACTGTGTAGTCAAATACAATTATTTGTATGGATTTTCTATTATTTTTGTAGAATTTTTTCTTGTATGGGCAAATAACTGTGTGGTCAATTGACTACACAGCTTAAGTGTGGCTCCGCCACTGTCTATACCTAGTTTAACCTCGTTACCGATAAGTACTCTTTACTCTTTCCGTGATATGATATCCCTTGTGACCTAGCTTGCAAGCCAATTGGATGACATTCCACCGAGAGGGCCTAGAGTATATATATCTGTCATATGGATGGACAAATCCCACTCTTGATCCATGTGCTTCAATACATACTTTCAGAATACCTAATGCCACTTTTATAACCACCTAGTTAAGGAAGTGGTGTTTGATGCCATCAAAGCATCCATCCGGTGATGGTGATTAACATGATCTCATGGTCAAAGGATTAGGTTACTATGTATTTGAAAGCTTATAGCAAACAAACTATAAATGACTTGATCTTATGCTATGCTAACTATAGTATTGTGTCCATCACATCATTCTCCTAATTACATGATCTTGTTATTAATAACATCTTATGTCCATGATAAGAAAACCATGATCATCTATTAATCAAGAAGCTAGTTTAACAAGAGGCTTACTAGGGACTCTTTTATGTTTATAAAACACACAAGTATTAATATTTCTGGTTAATACAATTATAGCATGGGATGTATACATTTATCATAAACATATGATAATAACCATTTTATTATTGCCTCTTAGGCATATCTCGAACAGTCTCACACTTGCACTAGAGTCAATAATATAGTTTTGAAAAACTTGTGCATTCAACACCTATGGCTTTCCGGTGTTTTATATACACGATTGCTAGTGGTTAACTAATCTTCGGATCCGACACATTCAGGTCCATGTGTAATTGCATGTGTTTGCGTCTCTACGCATCACTCATTATCCAATGAGATGGCATTGTATAACTTTGGTCCTTTGGTGAGACCTTCAGTTCCTTGGGGTTCAACCATGTAGATACAATTGTCGTACAATATATCTTCACAATACTAGCCCACTGTGAACTACACCTAGTTCGATAAAAAACTACTTGACACAAATGCCCTCTTTTGCTGCTACAATGGCAGTCATATACTTAGCCTTTTATTGTAGTATTTGTCACAATGTATTAATTTTGGAACTCATACAAATCCGTTATGGAACTTTATTTCCATTACATTGTGCCACCCATAGTTTAAATTGAGATAAACTTAATATGTATCTCGTGACAAAACTAGTATCAATGTAATACTTTACAATGAACTATCTATCTATTTGTCACCTCTACGAAATAACATATTCGTAGTTCTTCCAAAGATCATAAGAATATGCTTACTATCATCCAATGATCATCTTATGAGTCATTCTGATATATGCTCATAACATTTAGAGCATAGAACATATCTGGATGTGTACACATCACAGTATGATTAATAAAAAATATTTTTGTGATTTCAATCACCAAGTGTCAAAACACTTGAATTTCGTTTCTCTTACCAAGTGTCAATACACTTGAATCTTGATTCAATCCTTTCTGTGCGACAAGAAACTTTCTTATAGTTTCTATATTGAAATATTTAAATATCTCATCTATGTACTCTCGGCACAACCATATTAGCGTCTCAATCTATCCATATAGACATTGATGCCAAATATCCGGGTTTTGCCTAAGTCTTTCATCAAAATGAAATTCTTAGCATATGTCAATAAAATATACATTGTTTCCAATCAACAATATGTCTTTCACATAATGTATTTAGAAATATGTCTTAGAACTCCCACTTAATTTCTTGCAAATACAAGCATATTCATCGTCTCTAATGAATTTAAACTTTTTTAACAGTTTCATCATGGTGAAGATTATAACTCCGCGATGCTTACTTCAACCATTGAAGTTTGTATACGCTTTTAACATTCTTTAAATTAACAAAACCCTTTGGATCGTGTCATGTATATGTCCTAGGTAACCATTCTATCAGAAGAACCTTGTTTTGTTTATTTAGCTACCATATACTAAAATTATATGTAGTGGTTACTACATTAATTCGTCCAAACTAAATATCGGTATGAAAGATTAAATCTTGTCATAGTAAACTCCTTGAACATTGTCGTGAACTCCTTACCGACATGTCGACTATTTCATAGATGTGAAACATTCATGTCTATTTCTTTATAGATCCAAATACGACTATAAGGTCTTACACCTTTCTAGAGGGTCTTTCAAGTTTAAAAACTTGATTTCTCATGTATGGAACTATCACGGGTTTTATGGTTTCAAGCCATCTGACAGAGTTAGGGCTCATCATCACTTCTTTGCATATAGTCGGTTCATCATTGTCAAACAACAATGATTTACTCTCAAATATTAGTATTTGATTGTTTTACCCGACCTATTTGGTTCAATAGGAACTTAGACCTCCATGACCAAAACCTTTGAGGTACGTGAGCCATGAGCATTATTGCCGCCTTCGGGACACTTTTCGATGTTGCGGAACTCCGCACATATATCTAAGGTTCAATAACCTTATCAAAGTTCTATTATCCTCCCACTTAACTTATCACCAAAAATTCCTTCTCAAAAAACTTGACGTTCTAAGCGACAAACACTTTTGTCTTTGGTGTTATGGAGGAACACCCAACGGTTATTCGAAATAACCTACAAAGACATGCTCATCCGACTTTGGTTGTAATTTTTTTACTTATGCCTAGCATACCAAAGTTTAAGAAAGGACAACTTGGGTTTTATCCCAGACCATAACTTATATGGTGTCATTTCAACGGATCATGATGGAGCTCTTTTCAGTGTAAAAGCGGTTGTCACTAAAGCTTTAATCTTTAAAATACAATGGTAGTTTTATAACTGACACATTTGATTTCACCATGTCAAACACGGTTTCATTACATATCTCGAACACTCCATAATACTATGGTGTTTCAGGAAATGCAAATCTATGGAACAATTCCTCAAATCTTAGGTGTTATGCTAAACTTGTAACTCAATGATCTTCCTTTATGATCCAATCATAAATTCTTTATTTTCTTGTTATAATGATTTTCCACTTCATTTTTAAAGTCTTTGAACATTTTCAAATATTCCATACTTCATCCTCATTAAGTAAATATACTTATGTATTCACTCAAATTTCAGAGAAAGCATATGAAGTTGAAATCCACCGCTCACAACTACACATAATGGACAACATACATAAATATGTACAAATTCCAATAAGTTAGTCGTTTGTTCTTCTTCGACCTTTGAACGAAGTTTCAATTATCTCCAGGAAAGTCTCACAAGCGTCGTTTCATCAAAATCAAAAGACTCCAAAATTCCATCAACATGGAGTTTCTACACGTTTCTTTCCAATATAATTTAAACGGCGATGTCAGTTCATAAGTGATCGTTCAATCATTTGTTTTACGACATTTTTAGCATTTAGTTTTATGGATGCGATTTCTCCAACCAGACTTGTATATCATCCATCTATTATGGAATACGGAAATTATTTTAACAACCTTTTATTCTTATAATACTTGATACAAAAAATCTTGAAGGCAAACTTTGATGTCAACGAAAAACACAATAACACTTTATTGATTTTCGATGAACATCATCACATATTCTCTTGCTAGTTACTTAGGCAATTGTAGTTCATGAATTGTATTGTTTCGTACACCAACTCGGCTAGGAAGGGGAGACTCCTTCCCAACTCGGCTAGGAGAACGGGAGTTGTAAACTTGCCTTTCAAGTTTTCCCTTTTCTTCCCAAACTAGGATTTGACTTTTCAAACTAGGATTTGACTTTCCAAACTAGGTTTTGACCCTACCTCCCTAGTGCTTGGCCGAGTCGGCCTAGGGCTTGGTGCGGCCAGCCCCTTAGGGCATGGTGCATTCCAAGTTCCCCCTCCCGTGGTGGTGGATCTTCCAGAACATTCTAGAAGCTTTCGGTCAAAGTACCGAAAACATTTCCGAACCCCGGAAATTGACTTTCCTTATATGAATCTTATTCTTTGGACCATTCCGGATCTCCTCGTGATGTCCTGGACCCAATCCGAGACTCCGAACAACATTTGGTATCCAACTCACATTCCATATATACTCAAACAACATCGAATCATTAAGTGTGTCTTCCTATGGTTCGTGAACTATGCAGACATGAACGAGACACCTCTCCGATCAATAACCATTAGTGGGATCCAGAAATACATAATGGCTCCCACATATTTCTATGATGACTTCGTGATCGAATGAACCATTTATATACGATACCGATTCCCTTTGTCGCGGGATACTTTACTTATTCGAGGTTTGATCGTTGGTATCTCTATACCTAGTTAAACCTCGTTACCGATAAGTAAACTGTACTCGTTCCGTGATATGATATCCCTTATGACCTAGTCACATGCTTCTAAGCCAATTGGATGTCATTCCACCGAGAGGGCTTGTCATATGGATGGACAAATCCCACTCTTGATCCATGTGCTTCAACACATACTTTCAAAATACCTAATGCCACTTTTATAACCACCCAGTTACGAAAGTGGTGTTTGATGTCATCAAAGCATCCATCCGGTGATGGTGATTAATATGATATCATGGTCGAAGGATTTGGTTACTATGTATTTAAAAGCTTATAGAAAACGGACTCTAAATAACTTGATCTTATGCTATGCTAACTATAGTAGTGTGTCCATCATCTCATTCTCCTAATAACATGATCTTGTTATTAATAACATCTTATGTCCATGATAAGGAAACCATTGTCATCTATTAATCAACAAACTAGTTTAACAAGAGGCTTATTAGGGACTCTTTTATGTTTACAAAACACACAAGTATTAATGTTTCTGGTTAATACAATTATAGCATGGGATGTAAACATTTATCATAAAAATAAAGATATGATAATAACCATTTTATTATTGCCTCTTGGGCATATCTCCAACAACCTGCTACTCCATATACAAGCATGCGAATCACATCAGAGCATTTTTGGTATGATGAGAAGCCAACCTTACTGGTACAATCTAGCTTGGACTCAAAGTAGTCATCGTAATCCCTCATGTCATCGAGAATCTCTAGGAACAACCGTCTTGACATCCTATAGCGGTGACGGAATGTCTTCTCATCATACGTCGGATTAGTGAGATGGAAATAGTCCTTGTAAAGGCGCTCATGGTCACCATCTCGATCACGATCCACATTGGTCTTGCGCTTTTTCGACGAGCCTCCCTTACGCACGGGCTTCAGGTAGTGGTCGTGCATCATGCTTGCAGCGGACAACAAAATGTCGGTGTTATTGTTGGACTTGTCGGATGATGATTTGATGATATTCTTGTAGAAAAACTCAATTTCCCTACCATCCATTTGCAAAAGGAGAAGCCGGTGGTTCGTTGTAGGTAATGTCGATGTCCATGCCTATTGATGTACTAGAAAAATGGGCGAGGAACGTACCTTAGATGTGGACGGGCAATTTGACGAGCATGTCGTGGGAACTCATCCTAGGGGCGAGAGAGTGTAGCCTGCGAAGTACAGACACATCGTCGGGTCTAGGGATGGAGCCGCAGAAGCCAGTCAGCTCCGGCAACGCAAGAGGGCTATGGTGCTGCTGCCAGTGGGGGAACCACAAGCGACGACGGACGGGGATGGAAAATGCCGGCGAGCTCGGTCTAGCGACGGGATGGTACAGGATGGCGGCAAAGTATTGTTGCTCTTGGGCTGCAGCAAGCTCTGGAAAGTGAAGAGGGAAACGACGGGCGCACAACATAGACGGTGGGGTGTCCTTGGGTGGCGGTGGAGATGGTGGGCAAGGGTTTGGAGTCGAGTCGTGGGTTGTTTATGTTTTTTTGTGTGCCGGTGATGGGATGGTGGCAAGGGTTTGAAGCCAAGAGTGGGTCGTTTATGTTTTTTGCGTGCTGTTGGTTGGAGGGCCGGACTGGCCTAGAAAAGGATACGCGCTGTCCAACCCGACGCATTCGTAGACCAAATTTGATTAAGGGATGAGTCGGTTAACGTAAGTCGGTCTGTTTGGATTGCATGGCTGGGCCGTGGTTTCCTGTCCTCCTATACGCGCGGACGCGTTCGGACTGAACAAAACCATTTAGATTGTGTCGGTGGAGTTGATTTACAACATGTCATATCGGCATCAGTTAGCTGAATCGAGTCATTTTGCAATGCCAAGAGCCTATCAGGTAGTACAGCGCGCTGCCGCGTCCTGCTCCATGTTAGGCAAGACTTCGCCAGCGGGTAAGACTTGAGTGAAAAGAGCTGCACTGACGTGGACCTCCGTGGTTGTTTTTGACACAGCCAAACTGTACTGAAGCATCGTCGATCGGGACATCGTTGTGCCATTTTTTACTCCGGCGAAAGAAAACCTATCAAGTACAGGCAATGCACTGCTCCACGCGTAGCACAAGAGCAGAAGAGAACGTCTGTGAGTCAGCGTGGCGACTAGCGACTGCCCAATCTTGGATTTATTCCCCGGCGCACGCTGTCCGGTGGGTTGTGTCCCGCACGCCTCTATCCAAACCAGGCCAAGGCAGTCGGCCCCAATGCCCGTGCCATCGCCCGCGCGTCGCAGAGAGATCTCGAGCGAGTGACCGGAGGAGGAACAGAGTCGCGATCAGCAGCTAGCGAGAGCGCAAGGCAGGCACCCCCGCCCTCACAAGTCACGGCAAGATACTCCCCGTCCTCTGGACTCTGCCACCACCAACTCCCGGATTCCATTTCCCACCCGCCACCCACGCCCGCCCGCCCGCCCGCCCGCGGCGCATCATTCCTTGCCAGCGGCCCACGCAAATCCCAAATCCCAAACCCCGCGCCCATGGACACCCGGCTCGGCCCCGGCCGCGCCGCTCTTATACGCCCAAGCCTGCTCGTGCCCGGGCATTAGCCGTGATAACGCCACCCGCGCACGCACGCACGCCGGCCTGCGCGTCTCCCTCGCCGCGCGTGCTGATCCTGCTGGCCTTGCTGCTGGCGGCGACGGGGGCGCCCGGGGAGATGCTGGGGTCCGGGCTGAATCTGGTGACCACGGTGATCGGCTTCGGGATGAGCGCCACCTTCATCGTCTTCGTCTGCGCGCGCCTCATCTGCGGCCGCGCCGTGCGGGCCGACAACGACGCCGAAGCGGGCGCGGTCGCCGCCGCCGCGCGGGCCGTGGCGCCGGGCCACGCGCCCTTCGACTTCGACATCGAGTTCCGCACCGCGGATCTCGATCGCACGGTGAGCTTATTTCTCTCGTCACCCGTAGTAGCGTATCACCATCCTCTCTGTGTAGGTGTAGGTGGCAGATGTGGAGGCATTGCGACGTAACTTAATTGGCCATCGAAAACGTTTTGGTTTTGGCTTACAACACCGCAAAGGCTTCGTTGGAGTCCATTTCTTCATCATCAGAGCCTAAACGGTGGCCGCATTGCTTTAACATACGTACATGACAAGTTCGATTCTGTGCAGTGTGGTATGATCCACCATGTGAAACTAATAGTTGAATGTTAGTTAGTTAGTACCTAAAGGGCATATATGACGAATGGTTCCTTCATTCAATTCCGTTACCTGAATACCAGTTGAAGTTCAGCTTAGTTCTGGTTTATACGGAGTAGCCCTCATAATCAACAACTCAAACCAGGTCTTCTTTTTATGAAAACATAAATGGGTCTCAAAGGCGCAACTCCCAGCAACCAGGCTACAGAAATAGGAAAAAGGAAACAGCATGGCTGAAGTGGGCATGGATGTTATTTGTGGGACGAATTGCCCTTTAAAGACCATAATGTTAGAGGACTACTTCCATTTGTTGCGCTAAATTTTCTAGTTACATTGAGATCTGCCTTTTTTTCTGCATTCACTTTAATTCTCACAGTCCGTGTGCCTTTTTGGTCTCTACCAATCCTCTATGTGAAGTTGAAAGCTCACTAACTTGACTAAATAACTGGTCAAAAATAAAACAATTCCGAACTTTACGCCGTCATTATCAGTCCAATTGTACTAGTACAAAATAATTTACCATTTCCAAAAGTATTCTTGCATGATCTTTACAGTCACAGTGTATGATTAGTAGGATAATGGACAGTGTGATTGCTTTCACTCTTAACCTGAACCATGCAAAATATCCCACCCTCATATTGAAGTGTCTTAAATTATTTATTCTTTAGGTAGGCGTGAACATTTTTAACTTGCTTTTGTCTCTGATTGATTTCAAGACACCACTTTCTTTTGTACATCTAGATAGGTTGGTGGAAAGGTGATTAAAATGTCTCTACCGTGAATGTGTTGTATAGAAAGTGTATTCTGAATGCTTGAGAGAAGTTAGAACCGGATTCTTTCCAGCATGGCCTCCTTTGGAATATCAAAGCTTTACAGTCATACACTCAGGCTAACTTTCCAGTTGAAAAATGGCAGTACATAAATGCAAGGATTCGCCTTTCGAGAAGCTACGACGTTTTTTAAATCTCTATCATCAATAGTCAAAACCCTTATGCCAGTATTTTGCCATGTTCACTCCACTTTCATTCCAGTAAGTGTTGCTATGGTTTAATTTTGCATTGCCAAAGTACCATAGAAGGGTATGCACATAGCACATTATGTCCGATTCTTACATTTTCATCCACAGCTTGATGCTTAAAATATGATTCAGAATTTCTCATGCACATTTATATATGACTTAGGAATGTAGTTTAGTTGATTTATAGCTTGTGTAATAAGTTGAGCATACCATTCATTGGTAGACCAAAACCCTCCCAAGTTCCAATCTTACTGGCACTTTAAGATTGTAAGATTCTCTTCATGTTACTTTGCTTTGTTGCACACACTACCATAGTGTTTTTTTTTTGCTTTTCTTGTTGCATTTCCTGAAATGAAAAAGCGATTCTTGAGATTACTAAACAATTGAGAGCTTTCAATTAAATAATGTATACCCATCGAACGAATTATGGTTGTGCCTTGTGATCCTGTGATTCAGTTTACTTACAGTTACCTGATAATTTTAAAATTGGCATAATTCGTTGTCTTTTGTTTAACAGATTGAGCATACGTGCAGTGGGTTGGAACCGTTTGTTGTTGCTGCAATTCCAACGATGACATATAGCTCTGAGGCCTTCCATTCAAAAGATGATGCCCAGTAAGTACACTGTATGATCTAGAGCTGACAACTGCTGTGTCATCTGCTCCTATTTATCATATTTTCCTCAACGCAAGTGCAAGGTGTCAGTTAGCGTGCAGAAGAGCACAATGTGTAACCAAAGTATACCAAACTTCTGCATATTTTTTAGTATTTAAATTGTGATGATCAAATGCTCGAAGATGTGAGTTATCTCCTGACTTGTGAAGTATGTAGACTGTGACAGCTGGTCAAGGTGCTTCAGTTAGGAACTCAAAATGCAACACCCGAATGAAAATGCACCTCTCTTGCTAGCTTTGAAGTAGATATTTATAACCTATTTAATGTAATACTAGTACTATTATGTTTCTTGGATGAGAATTACAAAGAGCTGTCCCTTGTTATTCTTTTCCTTGTTAGTTGAAGAACGGAAATGAGAAGGTCTGGTAGTTGACCTTTTTTTTATTAATTAAGGATCCTTCGCTCCCTATTTCTATTTCTCAATGAAAACTGATAATACAACATAACTCTTTGTGCATCTAAGTAATAAAACTTCAAAATGGATTAAAATAGTACCGTTATCAAATTTCTATGAGTTTCACCATGATAACTTGCATGTACGTGTACAGATAGGCATAACTAGCATTCTTTCATTGTCGTATAGTTGATTCTTTTGAAGTTCGAGTCAAGAACTTATTTGGTGAAAAGAATAAGATGTCATGTTTTTTCTTCATTTGTTGTCCCTATCTATGGTTTCATGGAGTTAGTTTTCTGAAACTATAAAATAGTCAAGAAAAAAAAATACTTCTGTTGGGATTATGCTACTGCTTAATGATGGTTCTTTATGTATACTATTGATGTCCGTGTGGAATGCTCACATATAACTTCTGAATCAAACAAGTAACAAGTTTTTTTTCTTCCACAGATGCTCCATATGCTTAGGTGAATACATCGAGAAAGAGATTCTTCGGATCATGCCTACATGTAGACACAATTTCCATCTTTCCTGTATAGATACATGGTTACAAAAGCAAACGACTTGCCCAATCTGCCGAATCTCGTTGGAATTACCCGGTGGAAAAGCTACTGCTTCCCCTGCCCGTAGCCCCCCTCGATTACTTGGCCACCCTGAGACCTCTGTCAGTCGATCACCTCATTGGATACTGCCTATCCACCGAGATCGTGCTGGAGGCAGAGAAAACAGACCGGCCTCACAGGAATCATTAGAAGTGGTCATTGAACTGCAACATCAAATGCGCTGAGGCTTGGAGGACAATCTGCAGAAATCATGTGCATCCTTCTTGCAGCACAATATTTTCGGACATAGAATTGCACGGGATTTGTTTGCAGGCCTGGTGCTTAGGCATGCTTTGTACATCACTTGAGTTGTAGGTTAGCGAGTTCCACCCCTTTGCCACTCCGTGGCTTCTTTGGATGTTTATATTTGTTGTATATTGGCACATGAAACAGTGATACATACTAGGATTATATATTGTGGAACAGAGGGAGAATCAGATTCTTTGAGAAATCGCCAACGCTTCTGAAGTTCTGAACTGCATGCTGTGTTTCCTAATTCCCAGCTTCGATCACCGTTCAGTCTTACTCCTAGGTACGTTGACAGCGGCGTCCTCGGACCATTTCCGTCATTACCGAGATCACGCGCTTCTCGTCTAAGAAAAATCAGAGACCAATCGCATCTTCTCCTTCAAAATCTATCAATGGGAAAGAAACAATTTGCATCCTGTGCTAACTACCTGCGGTTCCCCCGCCTTTTCCACAGAGGGTCCGGCTGTTACTCCTGTAACAACAGCAGTGACATCTAATCAACGCTGACGACGACACCTTGTACCGATTCCTTTTATGTCTTATCCGTGCACTGTGAGCGACTGTAAGGACACATCATCGTCCACGAATGGTTTGTTTTTCTTGTTGGTGCGACACCCAATTGTCGCAGCCTCGGGCTGGCAGTGATTCAAACCGTGTTAACAAGTAAAAGGAGGAGATCTCCCAGCAAATGTAACTCTGTAAAGCTGCACAAACGCCAAGACTTATTGTAGGAAAGGACTCACCGCGAGTTCTCTCGCTACAAGAAGGAGAAACGAAGAGAAATTAAAAATAGAAGAAAGGGGAGCGTCATCGTCATGGGAACGTCGTCGTCATGAGCCTCCCAACATAGATCCGTGTAAGATAGGGGAAACCACACCTTGTGGTGTCTTATATTACTCATTATATAGACTTATAAGGCTAGAGTTTGTACCATACAATATACAGAGTTATACATAGACTATATATATACAACCATATATCTATACAAATACAATATGGTTATATATTCTAACATCCTCCCTCAGTCGTAACCGGGCGTCGACGAATGTTAAGACTGTCCCGAAAATCCAAAAAGAGAGGCGACGGTAGTCCCTTGATAAAAATGTCCGCAAATTAGGAAGAACTCGGAACGTGTAAAACCCGGACCTCGCCGGTGGTGACGCGATCTCGTACAAAATGCAAGTCGATCTCTACATGCTTGGTGCGCTGATGATGTACATGATTCTGTGTCATGTAAACCGAGCTCACATTGTCACAGAAAACCACAGTGGCACCAGTCACCGGTCGATGAAGCTCCTGAAGAAGCTGTCGTAACCAACAAGTTTCAGCCACCACATTCACAACCGCCATGTACTCGGCCTCGGCGCTGGAGCGAGAGACCGTGTGCTGTCGCTTAGCAGACCATGACACCAGATTAGCGCCGAGGAAGACACAGTAGCCTGAGATAGACCGTCTAGTGTCTGGGCAACCTGCCCAATCAGTGTTAGAGTAGGCCGACCATAGTAGGCGGTGCCGCGGATGTAGCGAAGAATATGCTTGACGAGAAGCAAATGATTAGCCCGAGGATCATGCATATGGAGACAAATCTGCTGCATGGCATAACAGAGGCAATCAAACGTAGAAGACAATCAAACGCAGAAGGCAATCTCCCGAGGATTATGCATACGGCCGAGTAAACGTAAGTTACTGAAGACCATCTGCAATACTACGGTACTCGGTCGGGTCTGTAACAAGATCACTAGACTTGACTGGAAGTTTGGAGGCAGTATCAACTGGAGTAGAGATGGATTTGCACTATAACATACCAGCTCTGTCAAGAAGATCCAATGCATACTTCTCCTGTGAGAGGAATAGACTGTCCTTGCTGCGTGTCATAGAGATGCCCAGAAAGTAATGAAGATCGCCCATATCTGTCATACTGAACTTTGTACGAAGAGAGGCAATCAAACTATGCAACAATGTTGAGGAAGGCGCAGTCAGGATTATGTCATCCACATAGCGAAGGAGATAGGCCATGTCAGCACCACGCCGGTAGACGAACAACGAACTGTTGGACTTTGAGCCAATGAAACCAACCGAAGCAATGGATGATGCAAATCGCTAAAACCATGCTCTAGGCGCCTGCTTCAAACCATAGAGTGATTTGTTGAGACGACAGACCTTATCAGGATAATTCGGATCAGTGAACCCAGAAGGATGACGAGCATAAACAGTTTCTGTGAGAGTTCCATTGAGAAACGCATTCTTGACGTCAAGCTGATGAATAGGGCAGTCACTGGTTAACGCAAGAGAGAGCACTGTGCGAATAGTGGCTGGCTTGACGACAGGACTGAAGGTTTCATCAAAATCAATACCTTCGCGTTGAGTAAATCCTCGGAGCACCCAACGAGCTTTGTATCGTTCTAAGGAACCATCAGACTTCATCTTGTGATGGTAGATCCACTTGCCTGTAACAATATTAGCATTGTGAGGTGGATCAACTAGGTCCCAAATATTGTTGGAGAGAAGAGCGCCATACTCCTCAACTATGGTAGAGTGCCAATTCGGATCCTTGAGAGCACCATGATAGGTCTTCGGTATTGGAGATAATCCCTCAACGTGAAGATCAAAAATCGTCTTGGGCTGCACAATCCCCCGTTTAGCACGAGTGACCATTGAGTGAGACCGTGGCAGAGGCGGGTCCTGCTGACGGCGGGGCGGTGGTGGTGGCGACGCGGGGGCGATCGGCGACACAGCGGGCGACGGCGATGTCGTTCCTGCTGCGGCAGGAAAACAACCCAAACCGCTGCCGCGGCAGGAGAATCACCAAAACTGTTGTCGCAGCAGGCTGAGACAACGACGGCAGGGATCAGGGCAGGGCTCGGCACGGCTGGGGCAACGTGGCCGTCGATGACATGGTCGCGGCAGGCGCCGTGGCTGGCGACCGTGGCGGCGTCGAGGGTGGCGCGGAGGAGCCCACGGCCAGTGATGCCGTGCTTGGCACGGTGAATGGCGTCAATGATTTCAGCTGCTCAGGTTCTTGAAAAAAATCACGAGTGCAGGGAGGGAGTAGGGGACGACGCAGATGGAGTGGAGGCAAAGGGAAACATGGACTCATCAAACACAGCATGGCGAGAGATGATGATCTTTTGGGTGGAGCGATCAAGGCAGCGATAGCCATGATGCCGAGATGGATAGCCAAGGAACACGCAGGGAACGGAGCGCGGCGCAAGTTTGTGCGGCGCAACGGTGGTGGTGGTGGGGTAGCATAAACATCTGAAGAACCTAAGACCAGCCTAAGCAGGATCTACGCCAAGTAAAGCACGGAAGGGAACACGATCCGGAATTGCCTTGGAAGGTAGCCGATTGTGCAACAGAACGGCTGTGTTGAGAGCCTCAACCCAGAAACGAGGCCGCATGCTGGCCTGAATAAGAAGTATGCGAGTAATGTCATTGAGAGTGCGAATAATACGTTCGGCTTTACCATTCTGTTGAGAAGTGTATGGTCATGAAAAGGGGAGTGCAATTCCATGGTACTGGGCAAATGAATGGAGTTGGGAATTATCAAACTCGCGACCGTTGTCACACTGAATGGCCTGCAAGCGCGTACTAAACTGGGTGAGTGCAAGAGCGTGAAGGGACGACAAGTGAGCGAAAACTTCAGACTTAGCCCGAAGAGGATAGACCCATGCATACCGAGTAAAATCATCGAGACACACAAGATAATACTTAAAGCCAGAAATACTCTCAACATGAGATGTCCACAAATCACAGGGAATTATATGAAACAGAGTAGTGATTACACGATTGGTAGAAGAAAAAGGAAGACGAATATGACAACCTAACTGACACGCATGGCACAAACTACTTTTATTCTTTTCCCTAGGAATAATAGAAGATCGAGCTAAGGTCTCCATGACTGGCCGCCCAGGATGCCCAAGCCAACGGTGCCAAAGTGCAGGATCTATGACAAGGAAGGCAGATGGCTAGCTGGTGGATGAAGGGCGGATGGAGTAGAGAGGTCCGAAGCTATTGCAGCGAAGAATCTCGGTCCTGGTTAGAAGGTCCTTCACAGCAAAAACCAAGAGGGTCAAATTTGACAGAGACATGATTATCAATAGAGAACTGACGAACAGACAAAAGGTTTTTAACAATGGTAGGAGCAACTAAGACATTAAGAAGGTAAAGAGGACAAGAGGAAGTAGAGATAGGGAGACGTGCATGCCCGGTACCGGTGATCGGAAGGGTGGAACCGTTACCGAAAACAACATCACGTCGAGAGGAAGAAGGAGGAGACACAGAGGTAAGTATACCAGAATCGGAGGTGAAGTGAGAGGAAGCGCCGGTGTCCATCACCCACTCCCTGGGTGCTTGCAGTCCCATGGTCTAGAACTGGTTCATCAGCGCGGCCTGATCCCACGAGGCCGACGACGGTGCCGGAGACGCCAGGGCACCGAGTCCATGGGCGGGCTGCGGGGCGCATACCTGTAGTTGTAGGCATAGGGGGCGGAGGCGACGCCGTACGGGTTCTGGGCGTAGAACGCCTGCGGCGCCTGAGCGTGCCTCGGGATGTAGTTGGGAGGCGGGGCGTAGGCGGGCTGCTGCCTGCCGAGCAAGGCACCCTGGCCGTAGGGCCACATCTGGATGGCACCGTTCCAGGGATGCTGTGGGGACGACCAAGAAGGAGGGTCGGCACAGCTAGGGGCGCGGGCGCCTATGGGGGCGCGGCGTCCTTGGCGGCGCCGGTGGCGTTCTTCTTCTTGTTGTTGTTCTTTCCCTTGCCGGTGCTCTTTCCAGGGTTGCCAGGAGTTGGCGAAGAGGGCCGTGTCGGTGTTGCGGGTGCGGCAATTCTTCCGCTTCATATCCTGAAGCGAGAGCAACGAGCGGCACTGCGTGAAACTAATCCCCCATGCATGAGGGAGATTAGATCGGTGGCGAACTCATACTGCTCGGAGAGGCCGTTGAGGCAATGGATCACCATCTCAGCATCATTAATAGGGGAACCAAGATCCACAAGTCCATCAAAGAGTGACTTGACCTTCTAAAGATAGTCGGTCATGCTCATCTCGCCCATCTTGACATCGCCTAGCTCGGCCGTGAGGTGGAGTTGGCGATTGATCTTGTGGTCGTTGAAGAGGCTGTTGATGCGGGTCCATAGCTCGACGGCGAGGGGATCGTCGCCAGGTGTCATGATGGCATCGAGGATACTGAGCGAGACAGATCCATAGAGCCACGAGACGACCGTGGCGTCGAGGAGAGACCACTCTGGGTCGGCGTAGCAGGGGCATCCGCGTCGAGGTGATCCAGTAGGGCGTATTTGCGGCAAGCGGCGCGGAAGAAGGTGCGCCACTGACGATAGACGCTGGTGTCAAGCGCTAGCTCGACGGGGACGTGCCCATTGATGGAGGAGAGACCGACGGAATGGGCGTGCAGCAAGGTCAGGGAGAAAGACCCCACGCTCGACTGTGGCATCCCGCAAAACCACTACTAGAAAATCGCGTTGAATTTGTGCATTGCATCGTCATCATCATATGTTGTTTGTCTAAAACTATTTTCGCAAAACCCGTTTTGTTTTCTAAAACGCCCCATCTTTATTCAAATATCAAAACCGGGTCGCCGGAATATTTTACTTCGTCTGCTATTAGTTTGCAAAAGGCTTGTTGGAATTAAATAAAGCATTTAATTGTTTTAGTGGGGGCAGTCGAACGGGCCGTATCGACCCGAACGACCACCCCCATTTCCAAATCGGCCCACCCCATTAGTCCTACAGCTACCAACTAACCTACCCAGCCCTCCCCTCCACCTCACCCCAACCAACCCCCTCTCGCCACCTCGCCTCTCCCACACCCCCCACCACTAAAAATCTGCCACCTCAGCAGCCCCTCTCTCCCCTCACCCCACTTCCCAACCCAGCACATGCACACCCCGTGCGCACGCAGAGCACATCCCCCCCCACCGACAGCCCCACACAGCAGCCCCGGCCCCACCTGGCCACAGCCCATCCTCCCTGCACGCGGGCCCCGCCCCCAGCATGCCACCCACGCCCGCTCCCCTCCCCAGTTCCGCCTCCCCCACCTACCACCTCCTCTCTCCCAGTGCCCGCTTCCGCCCCTCGGCTCCCCGCGGCGCCGCCTCTCCCCTCCGGCGCCGGCCAAGCCGCCTCCGCCGCTCCCGCCCACCTCTCCGGCCGCGAGCACCCGCCTTTACCCTCCCTGGCCACCTCGCCCCTAGCTCGCTCGCGACCTCCGGCCTCTCTCTCTGCTAGCCTCGCCGCTCCACCCCGCTCTCCGGCAGCCGCCGGCGCCCCGTCACCGCCGCCGCTTGCCAGGCTCCGCGCCGCTCGCGCCCTCCCTCCCTCGTCTGCCTCGCGCACGCCCCACCCCACCACCTCTCCCCTCCTGGCCGCCGCCGGCGACCCTCACCCGCGCGGCCCGTAGCCTCCACCCTACCACCATCGCCTACCCGCCTCCCTCTCTCAGCGCCGGCTCGCCCTCCCCGCTCACCTCGCCGCCCTGCGGGCCCCCTCCTCCCCGCGGCCGGCAGCTCCCCCTCCGGCCGACGCGGCGCCTCCCTCCGCGCCCTGCCCCTCCGTCCGCCTCCGCCGCGGAGGACCCCACGTCCCGCGTCTGCCTCCCGCCGATCGTCGCCCCCTTCGCCGGCGAGCCCCTCCTCCCGCCGTCCTGCGCGCATCCCCGGCGAGCTCCGTCGACCCCGCCCCGGCCGGCCGCCTCGTCTGCTCTCCGCCGCCGATGCGCTCCTTCGTCGACCTCTACTCCGACCCGCCGCAGGCCTGCCGCCGGCCTCGCCCAGTACCACCGCCCTGGCCACCCCGCGCGTGGGTCTCTGTTTCGTTTCCTGTCTTCTTCGGCTAAGGGAGTGTGCTCCTCTTTTCCCTGTACGTGTGCTCGACAGGGTGTTGTTGTTTCTAGTCACAACGTCTGCGAATCATGTGGCGCCTTGTGACAACTTCCTCCCGGCGCTCCGTTTGTTTCACAACGACAGTGCCGAAGACCAAGGCCAAGTACCTTGCTGAGTTTGTCAAGCGAACGAGGTTTCCGATGCACAACACCGACAAGAACGACAAGTGGCAAGGTAATCTGAAGTATGCCCGGCAAGGACGGCCCGGTATCAAGATCTTCATCATGGGACACGAAGGCCTCCTTCACGGAACGCCATGACCTCCTTCCCGGATCCGATGACGCGAAGCCTCGATCCCGGCGACCCGACCAAGACCCGGACCCCGATGACACCATGATCCCCGCTACAGAATGACAAGGTCGTTGGAGAGACATCGACAAGATCTACCGCCGGACGCCAAGTACTCCTTCCTAGCTTCGAAGCCCGACACCGTGGGGCCCGGCAAGATCGTCGCAACGATAAGAACGACACCGACCCGGAAGAGTCCGATGCGCCCCGACACCGAACCAAGTACTCCTTTCCGGACGCCGAGTCTGCCCAGAACCCGGATGCGCCAAGCTCTACTCCGTCAACCGAGAACGATCCCGGAGTCCGAACCTCGTTTCCGTCGAGCCCTGAACCCCGAGACCGACCCCGGACCCTGTCGAACCCCGAACCCCGGAACCCCAAGATCTGCCGAACCCTAATGTGTGACCCCTTTTCTCGAGCCCTATTTTAAAATGATATTAATTGTTGCATATAAAATTGTCATACTTGCATGCATCTTGTCTGTGGTTTGGGGGCCTTATGTCGATTCACCTAATCATTAAATATGGGGCCCATATGCGGGCAAATCTATCCTTATATTGGCCTCATTTAAATTTGTGTAGCGAACCGAGAATATAATCTTGCCTTGTTAAGATAACATTTAATTTGCGGGGTAGCTAAATAACTTGAACCGTTTAATTAATTGTCGGGACCCCGGTTTAATATGACCTAATCGCATTGCACCTTTGCCATGTCATCCATCATACATGCATCATGCCGATCTTCTGCCGTTGTATTAAATATTGCATCCGGTGTTTATTCTAGTGTTTTGCTTCTTCGCGGATAAGGCCGTTGAGTGGATGTGAGCTTCGCCCCGATCTTCGGATGAACCTTCGGCAATGTTTTTCAGGCGAGCATCTCCCCCTTTCTACCTATCTTACTTTTATAGTATTTATTCCCTCCTGTTGATCTATTGCTATCTGTGTTGCGATGCTCTAGTTTCCGTACCCTTGATATTACTTGCAGCCTTATATTGCCTTGGACACATCCTATTACCTGTTGTTTGGTAGATAGTTGGACTTGTGCGCCGTAGTCGCTTGCTCAAGCGCTGTTGCGTGTCGTCAAGTGCCACAGTTGTTGATGTATTGCCGCATGTTGATGTTGGATATGATCATAGTTTTACTTATCGTTCACTTTAATTCTTGTTTAACAACTAAAATTGAAGTAAGCAGAGGCATCGGTGGGTGATAGATAATATTTGGTTTTCCGAACGCCCACTTGTGTCCCGTAGGACCCCGAGTACTTGATACCTGTTCCTTGATTTATCGCGCTATCCACATCCGGGAGGTATATGGGACCCCCCTGAGCCAGAGCTTGATTCAGTCTTATTTCTTGGGGCCACAAACTAGTTTGAGGTTTTATTTATTATCCTGTACTTATGCCATGCTTTACTGCTTTATTTAAATTGTGCGACAGATAGCACCTGTACTGTTTAGGAGCGGGACACGATTCCGCGGTGTCGACAAGCCCAGTTTTGGGTTCCCAGTCGTTCACAGCCGTCTACCCAAACCTTGAGTCCGTCTCGGAGCTTGCTTACTTTGTTGCGGGTCTACTCAATGGGGTGGCCCCCTGAAATATTTCTGAATCCTGTGATTGCTTTGTCGTGAAGGCCTCGTTGGGTTTTGATTTGGTTTTTCCGAGGTTGATCGAGTGTGTGTTGCTATTGGTGCACCCCGGCCGGGTAAAACTTTCTGAAAGCCGTGTCCGCGGTTATGGACGACTTGGAGCACAGTATCTCGACCATAGACAAGCATAACTAAAGTTTATTGCTATAAATTTGACTTATAATGACTAGTAATCAGCTTCACTATAATGGAATGGCTAAATACTACTGCCCACAAGTGCTTGTTGGAGTGTCGCTTGCGACCATTGTACCTGACTAGTAAATAATGCAATTACAACGGAATGGCTAAATAAAAGTACCAACTACTGCTGGGTTTTTGGGCTATCTCATGACATCTGTATCTGATTAGTAAGTGTTGTAACTACAACGGAAAGGTTAACTAAAAGTGCCCACTGCTTACTTTATCAGGATGATTAACTAAACCTGACTAGTAAGTGCTGCAACAATAACTGAATAAATAAAACTGCCAACTGTGTGAGTTCCTCGGTTGACTTCCTCGTTTGGTCTCGAGGGGGAAACGCCGGGATGGGATTGTATGTTGGTCGTATCAGGTTGGTTTCGAATAGGTCCTTCTTACCCCTCTCTGTTTGCCGCCAGTTGTATCGAGTCTCTATAGGTTGTTTAGTGCATGCTGCCGCTGTCGCTTCAGTCCACCATACCTATGTAGGCGAGGACCGCCGAATTCTAGTCTCGCCGTGTACTGGCCTCAGTACTGACGCTCCTCTTTTTCCTTTGCCCTTTGTCGGCACCCCTTTTGTTTAAGAAGGTTTTGAGATCGACGTCGTTAGCAGGGTTACCCTTCCGGCTTGGCCTGGGCAGGGTTATGGACGCCATTGGTTATTCTTCAGGGCTCTTAGCCCCATTTGCATCTTGTCCGTAGTCGGACGCCCTATCGTTTTCAAGGTGATTTGGATCTTTGTATATTATATCTGTATTCTTGACTCTTTGAGTCGCTGTTGTATATATATATCTGTTCTGTGGGTCCCATCGAGGACTGTTGTGTAATGTTATTACTTCGTTTTCCACCCGCACGAAAGTGCCTGGTGGGCACCTTTGAATCGTTTCTATGCGGGTTTGGCGGTTTTCGCTAAATCTTGCATAGGTCCGATTCTGAGGGTGTTACAGAGTGGTATCAGAGCCCAGCAGTTGCGATACCCCACAAGTCCAGCCTGTAGGATAACCTAGCTAACGGCCGAAGTAGAGTGTCAAATTATTTTTGGAAAATCGGTTGAATAGTTCTGATTAGGTCTGATTTTACTCCTTACCCCTCTGCTGTTCTCCTCTTACCTCTACGTGTTTTGAATCCGCTCTCGTCTCTTTCTTCGAGTCCAGGAATTCTCGTGGTTGGGTTTCCGTCGTACCTTCAGGGTTTCGCTTCCTTCTTTGATAACGGTGTTCTACCATCCGGTGTTCAAGCTGCCTGATGAATCCGTCTACGGTGTTACCATTCTGTGTTCCTTCTCGTGCCTTCCGGTGGTTTCCAACGCGACGACATCACCTACGCCAGATCCGATGCAGAGTCTGCATCCCTCCTTTGTTTCCGAACCTCGCTTGTCGAGATCTTCAGTCTAATTCCGAGAGTTGGTTGCATAATCCGCCTATTCGTGTGCTGAGTAATGGTTTGGGTGCGCGATGGACTGATCACCATCCGACTACTCTTATCATTCGCTCTTGTGCATCGAATCAGTGGATCCAGCAGTTTTACTCCGTCCACGGAAGCTAGAGGTGGCTTTATTTGTTGATGCCTCTACCTTCGCCCTTTTGTTTCCGGAGTGTTCCCCTCGACGATCACGGACAACGACCTCTTGTTAGTGGTGTCGCGAGGACTTACACGAAGCGAGAAGACGCAGATCACCGACCTTCTTTCTGGTACCATGAGGCGGATCTCGAGGGCGAGATCCATTGTTAGTGGTGTCGAATTGTGGCATCCCGCAAAACCACTACTAGAAAATCGCGTTGAATTTGTGCATTGCATCGTCATCATCATATGTTGTTTGTCTAAAACTATTTTCGCAAAACCCGTTTTGTTTTCTAAAATGCCCCATCTTTATTCAAATATCAAAACCGGGTCGCCGGAATATTTTACTTCGTCTGCTATTAGTTTGCAAAAGGCTTGTTGGAATTAAATAAAACATTTAATTGTTTTAGTGGGGGCAGTCGAACGGGCCGTATCGACCCGAACGACCACCCCCATTTCCAAATCGGCCCACCCCATTAGTCCTACAGCTACCAACTAACCTACCCAGCCCTCCCCTCCACCTCACCCCAACCAACCCCCTCTCGCCACCTCGCCTCTCCCACACCCCCCACCACTAAAAATCTGCCACCTTAGCAGCCCCTCTCTCCCCTCACCCCACTTCCCAACCCAGCACACGCACACCCCGCGCGCACGCAGAGCACATCCCCCCCCACCGACAGCCCCACACAGCAGCCCCAGCCCCACCTGGCCACAGCCCACCCTCCCTGCACGCGGGCCCCGCCCCCAGCACGCCACCCACGCCCGCTCCCCTCCCCAGTTCCGCCTCCCCCACCTACCACCTCCTCTCTCCCAGTGCCCGCTTCCGCCCCTCGGCTCCCCGCGGCGCCGCCTCTCCCCTCCGGCGCCGGCCAAGCCGCCTCCGCCGCTCCCGCCCACCTCTCCGGCCGCGAGCACCCGCCTTCACCCTCCCTGGCCACCTCGCCCCTAGCCCGCTCGCGACCTCCGGCCTCTCTCTCTGCTAGCCTCGCCGCTCCACCCCCGCTCTCCGGCAGCCGCCGGCGCCCCGTCACCACCGCCGCTCGCCAGGCTCCGCGCCGCTCGCGCCCTCCCTCCCTCGTCTGCCTCGCGCACGCCCCATCCCACCACCTCTCCCCTCCTGGCCGCCGCCGGCGACCCTCACCCGCGCGGCCCATAGCCTCCACCCTACCACCATCGCCTACCCGCCTCCCTCTCTCAGCGCCGGCTCGCCCTCCCCGCTCACCTCGCCGCCCTGCGGGCCCCCTCCTCCCCGCGGCCGGCAGCTCCCCCTCCGGCCGACGTGGCGCCTCCCTCCGCGCCCTGCCCCTCCGTCCGCCTCCGCCGCAGAGGACCCCACGTCCCGCGTCTGCCTCCCGCCGGTCGTCGCCCCCTTCGCCGGCGAGCCCCTCCTCCCGCCGTCCTGCGCGCATCCCCGGCGAGCTCCGTCGACCCCGCCCCGGCCGGCCGCCTCGTCTGCTCTCCGCCGCCGATGCGCTCCTTCGTCGACCTCTGCTCCGACCCGCCGCAGGCCTGCCGCCGGCCTCGCCCAGTACCACCGCCCTGGCCACCCCGCGCGTGGGTCTCTGTTCCGTTTCCTGTCTTCTTCGGCTAAGGGAGTGTGCTCCTCTTTTCCCTGTACGTGTGCTCGACAGGGTGTTGTTGTTTCTAGTCACAACGTCTGCGAATCATGTGGCGCCTTGTGACAACTTCCTCCCGGCGCTCCGTTTGTTTCACAACGACAGTGCCGAAGACCAAGGCCAAGTACCTTGCTGAGTTTGTCAAGCGAACGAGGTTTCCGATGCACAACACCGACAAGAACGACAAGTGGCGAGGTAATCTGAAGTATGCCCGGCAAGGACGGCCCGGTATCAAGATCTTCATCATGGGACACGAAGGCCTCCTTCACGGAACGCCATGACCTCCTTCCCGGATCCGATGACGCGAAGCCTCGATCCCGGCGACCCGACCAAGACCCGGACCCCGATGACACCATGATCCCCGCTACAGAATGACAAGGTCGTTGGAGAGACATCGACAAGATCTACCGCCGGACACCAAGTACTCCTTCCTAGCTTCGAAGCCCGACACCATGGGGCCCGGCAATATCGTCGCAACGATAAGAACGACACCGACCCGGAAGAGTCCGATGCGCCCCGACACCGAACCAAGTACTCCATTCCGGATGCCGAGTCTGCCCAGAACCCGGATGCGCCAAGCTCTACTCCGTCAACCGAGAACGATCCCGGAGTCCGAACCTCGTTTCCGTCGAGCCATGAACCCCGAGACCGACCCCGGACCCTGTCGAACCCCGAACCCCGGAACCCCAAGATCTGCCGAACCCTAATGTGTGACCCCTTTTCTCGAGCCCTATTTTAAAATGATATTAATTGTTGCATATAAAATTGTCATACTTGCATGCATCTTGTCTGTGGTTTGGGGGCCTTATGCCGATTCACCTGATCATTAAATATGGGGCCCATATGCGGGCAAATCTATCCTTATATTGGCCTCATTTAAATTTGTGTAGCGAACCGAGAATATAATCTTGCCTTGTTAAGATAACATTTAATTTGCGGGGTAGCTAAATAACTTGAACCGTTTAATTAATTGTCGGGACCCCGGTTCCGCTTAATATGACCTAATCGCATTGCACCTTTGCCATGTCATCCATCATACATGCATCATGCCGATCTTCTGCCGTTGTATTAAATATTGCATCCGGTGTTTATTCTAGTGTTTTGCTTCTTCGCGGATAAGGCCGTTGAGTGGATGTGAGCTTCGCCCCGATCTTCGGATGAACCTTCGGCAATGTTTTTCAGGCGAGCATCTCCCCCTTTCTACCTATCTTACTTTTATAGTATTTATTCCCTCCTGTTGATCTATTGCTATCTGTGTTGCGATGCTCTAGTTTCCGTACCCTTGATATTACTTGCAGCCTTATATTGCCTTGGACACATCCTATTACCTGTTGTTTGGTAGATAGTTGGACTTGCGCGCCGTAGTCGCTTGCTCAAGCGCTGTTGCGTGTCGTCAAGTGCCACAGTTGTTGATGTATTGCCGCATGTTGATGTTGGATATGATCATAGTTTTACTTATCGTTCACTTTAATTCCTGTTTAACAACTAAAATTGAAGTAAGCAGAGGCATCGGTGGGTGATAGATAATATTTGGTTTTCCGAACGCCCACTTGTGTCCCGTAGGACCCCGAGTACTTGATACCTGTTCCTTGATTTATCGCGCTATCCACATCCGGGAGGTATATGGGACCCCCCTGAGCCAGAGCTTGATTCAGTCTTATTTCTTGGGGCCACAA
This sequence comes from Avena sativa, assembly GCA_916181665.1. NCBI lineage: Eukaryota > Viridiplantae > Streptophyta > Magnoliopsida > Poales > Poaceae > Avena > Avena sativa. The sequence continues at coordinate 257,487,491 of OV702284.1, read as the reverse complement.
ACTAGTTTGAGGTTTTATTTATTATCCTGTACTTATGCCATGCTTTACTGCTTTATTTAAATTGTGCGACAGATAGCACCTGTACTGTTTAGGAGCGGGACATGATTCCGCGGTGTCGACAAGCCCAGTTTTGGGTTCCCAGTCGTTCACAGCCGTCTACCCAAACCTTGAGTCCGTCTCGGAGCTTGCTTACTTCGTTGCGGGTCTACTCAATGGGGTGGCCCCCTGAAATATTTCTGAATCCTGTGATTGCTTTGTCGTGAAGGCCTCGTTGGGTTTTGATTTGGTTTTTCCGAGGTTGATCGAGTGTGTGTTGCTATTGGTGCACCCCGGCCGGGTAAAACTTTCTGAAAGCCGTGTCCGCGGTTATGGACGACTTGGAGCACAGTATCTCGACCATAGACAAGCATAACTAAAGTTTATTGCTATAAATTTGACTTATAATGACTAGTAATCAGCTTCACTATAATGGAATGGCTAAATACTACTGCCCACAAGTGCTTGTTGGAGTGTCGCTTGCGACCATTGTACCTGACTAGTAAATAATGCAATTACAACGGAATGGCTAAATAAAAGTACCAACTACTGCTGGGTTTTTGGGCTATCTCATGACATCTGTATCTAATTAGTAAGTGTTGTAACTACAACGGAAAGGTTAACTAAAAGTGCCCACTGCTTACTTTATCAGGATGATTAACTAAACCTGACTAGTAAGTGCTGCAACAATAACTGAATAAATAAAACTGCCAACTGTGTGAGTTCCTCGGTTGACTTCCTCGTTTGGTCTCGAGGGGGAAACGCCAGGATGGGATTGTATGTTGGTCGTATCAGGTTGGTTCCGAATAGGTCCTTCTTACCCCTCTCTGTTTGCCGCCAGTTGTATCGAGTCTCTATAGGTTGTTTAGTGCATGCTGCCGCTGCCGCTTCAGTCCACCATACCTATGTAGGCGAGGACCGCCGAATTCTAGTCTCGCCGTGTACTGGCCTCAGTACTGACGCTCCTCTTTTTCCTTTGCCCTTTGTCGGCACCCCTTTTGTTTAAGCAGGTTTTGAGATCGACGTCGTTAGCAGGGTTACCCTTCCGGCTTGGCCTGGGCAGGGTTATGGACGCCATTGGTTATTCTTCAGGGCTCTTAGCCCCATTTGCATCTTGTCCGTAGTCGGACGCCCTATCGTTTTCAAGGTGATTTGGATCTTTGTATATTATATCTGTATTCTTGACTCTTTGAGTCGCTGTTGTATATATATCTGTTCTGTGGGTCCCATCGAGGACTGTTGTGTAATGTTATTACTTCGTTTTCCACCCGCACGAAAGTGCCTGGTGGGCACCTTTGAATCGTTTCTATGCGGGTTTGGCGGTTTTCGCTAAAACTTGCATAGGTCCGATTCTGAGGGTGTTACATCGACCCAGAGCTGGATGCATTGGTGGCGGAGAGGAGGGCGAGCTTGGCCTTCTCGGTCGTGGCGGCCTTGTCAGCGTCAGGTGCGTCATCGGTCCCTTTGGCCGCAGTGAGGGCATTGGAGGCCTGATCTCCATCGGAGAGAGACATCGGATGGGTACGCGGGCAGTGATGGCGCACTAAGGCGCTGGCCGCGGCGGCGCACGGTGGTGGCTTCGGCGGCGGCGGAAGGAGGGGGTCGGCACAGGTCTAGGTTAGGGTTTTGCGTCTGATACCATGTAAGACAGGGGAAACCACACCTTGTGGTGCCTTGTATTGCTCATTATATAGATTTACAAGGCTAGAGTTCGTACTGTACAATATACGGAAAGTTATACATAGACTACACATATAAAACCATATATCTATAAAAATACAATATGGTTATATATCCTAACAATCCGGTCTTTTTTTACCGCACCGCTTATGTTTAAGTCGCTGATATCATCCTACTATTTTGCTAATTCTGAGTTGCAACCTAGTTATAACTTAAATAATTTGTATTAATTTTCAGTTGCAACCTAGTTGTAACTCATTAAAATCCCAATTACAACCTAGTTGCAACTCATGTATAAGTCCCATGTTACACTAATCACGAGGTATATCCAATGGCGAGAAAGGTAACCGAGACATAAGAAGTTCTCATGCACCTGAGAACTAGCAAATCCGATAAATAAAGCAACCATCTAAACCAGATTTACAATCCAAAATAGAATAAAAAGTTCCATTGGGGCCATAATATAGACAAACCCACTACATAAAAAAGACAACCTTTAGGATTTCAACGACCTGGAGGAGATGGAGATCCGGCGCGTTGTCTCCAGTAGGTGTCGTAGCATGTCATTCAGTATCTCTCTGTCCCACTGCCTACAGAGCGGATAACATTGTTGTAAAAACACCGGGAATTTGAAACTGAGTCAGAAGCATGTCGAAGGAAAACCTTCTCAACCATCATCTTATTATGTATAGTCCACAACATCCATGACATCGCTGCAAACACCAACCAGAATAGGTGGTGCCTCTTGCCGCTACGGTTCGCCTGGGTATTAAGGAATTCGCCAAGATCTTGGGTGTAAGGGTACATTGCCCCTATGTGTGGTTTTGGTAATAAATAACAATCCCTTTGGACTAATTTTTTCATTAAGTTTTATATGAAGGAATATTCCATAGATCATGATTGTATTCCATGTGTTGGATTCTAGTATGGATGCCATGAAGATAAAAATATACCTTGAGTATTAGCATCAAGGTCATTGATTTGAAGAGAAGAATATGATATGATCAAGAAGAAGAAATGAAGATGTGAGTTCTTGTGTAGAACTCAATATAGCCATGATCTAGGTTATGTGTTAAGCAATGGATGATCAAAATACAGAGAGTTTGATCTCAAGAGAAGAATTCGAGATATGGCTCTAAGTCGATGTCATGATAGTCTCACGTTGAGCTATGGTTGTCTAAGATTTAGAGCATGCAATCAAATGATGAGTTTTTTATGTACCTCAAGATATTTATATAGAGCATGAGAAGATACATGGCTAACCAATACAAAGAGTGAATATTGGATTCAAGTTTGTCAACACATGAATCATAAAGAATGTACCACATGGGATCTTGTGGATGGTAAGCTTGGTCAATTATGCTTTATGAACTAACCCATTATATATGTGCCTTTGTTTTATCTATGTGGCTTAGGTATCTTTCCACGAGAATGCATTAGAGCAAAGTTTTCATATAGCTTGTGAGAGGATTATATCAAATGGGGATCATCATCAAGGTTGAGAAGGGCAAGATCAAGGCAAGAATCTCAAGAAGATCATATACTTGAAGCTTGCCGTCCATTTTGGTGATAATGGACATGTGAAGATGTGTCTGAATGAAGTTATCCCATAGTGGTGTATGGGGGAGCAAACTATGAGTCTTCACGAAGCAACAATAATCAAGTGAAGCATTCGGGCTTGAATGGAGTTTGAAGTGTTGTCATCAAGATCAAGCGGGATGCACAAGGCAAAGGTATGACCTTGCTAGGTTTTCCTTTTTACCGGTCTCAAGGTGGTTGTTGGAAGAACGGGTTATAAGATAGATAGCCATACTATCAAGAGAGCTTTCGGTTGGGTAACTTGATCACATTGTCTTAGGGATCTAAATTATTTGCATACTTTACATCCCCTGATTCTTGTTGATTCTTGGTGTTTATATTTGTGAGGTTCTTGATCTTGTTGCTAGCTCTTCAACAAGCCTGAGTTAATTAAAAATGGAATTCGTATGAATCTTCTATTGTGTTTTTGAGTTTGGAGGTCTTACCGGTTATTCAGTTAGGCAGGTTTCATACCTCTCCTTATTAGATTACCTCTTTATATTAGATAGATCTTATTTTTATCTTTTCAAAAAGCCCTGGTTTGCTATAATCGTAGTTCAGACGCAAAAGTTATCACCATTTTTGTTAGCACTGTTTCTGCTAGAAAAACCGACAGACAAACCGACGCCGCTAGTTCTACCACCAAACCACTCTGTGGGCCGCCAGTTTACACCAGCTTCTATTGAACCGCTATACTGAGCTCTCGTTCAGTGGGGTGCTAATTCAATCGGCGTGATGGAGGTTTGTTTCAGCGAGAAAACTAGCACACCGGCACTGGTGCTGGTTCGTCTGACGTCACCAACTTGCTATCGATTTTTTCCTAGGCTACTCGATTTTAGCCTCAACGGCCAGATTTGATTTCCTATAAAAGGGTTTCTTCCCCCACTGGTTTAGGCAAGGTTTCTTGAGCATGAAATTGACCTCCATTGTTGTCCCCTTTGAGTTTGCTGCCTCTCCCATCCCTCCTATGATTCTTGCATCTTTTTAGGGATTTAGAAGAGGAGATCTAGATCTACAATCCCCACCAATCACTTCATCATATATGTGAGGGGAACCCACTGATCTAGATCTTGGAGTCTTTAATTTATTTTCACCATTTTTCTTCCTGTATAATTCCTCCTAGTCATCTTGGCAGTTGGTGTTGCAGTGTACTCTTCATAAAATATTTTGAAGATGTCTAGCTTCTCCTTAGAGGAGCTTGTGAGGTGGTTTTGGATCTTGTGTTGTGCCACGTAGAGATAAAAAACTTTATCCTACGCGGTGATCCCAAGATATAGCTGAGGTAGAAGGCCACGAGGATTACCACTAGACGCGCGGTTGTGGATTATTGATGAAGCGCGTCAGTTGATGCAGTGCAGCCCTCATGATCTCGATCCAATCAACGATCGTCCAAGCGCTGATCGTGTAGTGCCTCTGCTGGTGTCCACCCGTACGAGGAGGAGCACCGACAGTGGACTGCTAGATCTAGTACGGTGGCAAAACTGCTGTGGATCTAGGGTTTTCAATGCATGGAATGACCTAGCCATCAACCCTCCTAGGTTTCTGCGCCCCACTATATATAGGGAGTGAAAGTGGGATCCACTCACTTGTGGACTGTTCACTAAAGCCCATATTAGTCACCATGAGTCCGACTCACTAACTCGGTCCAAATCTGGTTCAGGTCCAACCCAAACATATTTCCTATTTAGATCCAATCCGAACTTGCTCCCGCTCTTAAGTGTGTGACCCCATAGGATCATGGCAACTTGGACACGATTGGAGTCCGACTCTCAATCGATCAGTCGGTAGCAGCTCCTAGTAGAACATGCTGAATTCCAAGTACCAAAGAGTCATGAAGACATGCCTTTCCAATGTGACTTGCGTCTGAGTCCCTTTTGCCTCACGATATACCTTGTCGAACTATAAGCGAATAATCGTCATTCCTTAAATAGTCTGACTCTCTTCTCGATCCGAGATAAGTGATTCATCTGAATAAATCTTAGTCGATCGCCTCAGTTAACACTTAACCGAGTCGTGCATGGCCATGCTTTCTAAATCATATCATCCGAGAGGGCCCAGAGAATATCTCTCCAGATGCAGGGGAAAAATCCCATCTTGGCTATTCACATCATGCAGCTTGATTCTTAGTTGACCTGAACTCTACCTTTATAACTGCCCTGTTACAGATCAGCGTTTGAGAGAACCTAAGTCGGTGATCCTCAACTCGGATTGTGCAACAACCTCAGGTCTAAGGATTACATTGATTACGACATACAAATGACGAATTGTTCATTATATCTTAATATGGGTCAATCCGATTCACTAAACTCTTTAGCCGAATCTGTGTAAGTCGGAATAGCATCACCATGCCCATGAAAAGTGGAATCGAGTCATCTGCTGACTTTGACATTAGAATGATTCGTGTGTCCAACACAACCTTAATGACCAAGGATATTTAGTATGACCAGCATGAATGTATAGTTCCACAACTGAATCACATATTCAATGACATACATCAGATGTTCATGCAAGGACAACTTAAATAACTTTATGAATACAATGGGAATTACATCATTCATGATTCCCTCTAGGGCATATTCCCAACAACTTGCCATCTCCGCAGTGGACGAAAATCTAATCATAAGGAATGTGGTATTCCTTCAATGGGATAGCCTTGAAGAATAAGGTGTTTTTCATGGTGTGGAGAAATCCTTCGTGGGATCTCACACCTATCCAACGTGACTTACCTTCCTCCCAAGGAAGGGAACACGGGAATACATCTTCGTCTCCGCATGCCTCGGTTATCTCTATACCCGAGTTTACTTTCCTTATGATAACCATCGAGGTTGAAGTACTTATATCTTGATTATCACTTGTTAAATGTATATCTTCTGATATCTTTCTTAGATTAACTTTTTGTTGGTGCACTTAGTTGAGCCTAGCTTATTTAGGTTTTGTTCTTGTAAAATAAATATTATTTTAGTTTTGCATTATTTCAAGATAAACCCATAATAGTTTTTAAATTGCCTATTCACCCCCTCTAGGCGACATCTCTATCCTTTCATTAGGCCTGCCAAGTAGGTCCCAAAACCTCTCGGGCAAAGTTCCAAGAAACCGAGTCACGAGATAGATGGACACTGGGAAGCCACATAGTGCTCATAACCCAATCCCCCATTCCATGAAGCTTCTTCGCCTCTACCCGAGTCGAAAGGCGGACCCGTACAATTGCCATAAGAAAATCTTCGTTTTTAGGGGTAGAGGTGCTTTCCATGGGGCCTTTGTCCAAGCTAGAGAGGTCCCTCCAAATAAGGCTGATAGGCTAAGCTAACCGAGAAAACCCATGAAGGGGATAAACGCCAAGAGATAATATCCTCTAACTCTAATAAAGATAGTGGTAGGCTCTCCCCCAGCTCTCTCCATGTCGCGGTTTCCTCTAGGACAAATGTTCTATAGAACATAACATATCCCCACCTGTGCTACTGAGGCAACCCTAAGTGAGGGTTGGGAGCCTATAGCGAAGAAGTTAGGGTATACCTCAAAGTGGAGATCCCTAAGCCATGGATCTAGCCAAAATAGAGTACCCTCCCTATTTCCTATGGAGTAGGTAATCCCTAGTAGAATCTCATGCCTTTTCCTCCTGGATATAACTATAGAATTTTGAGCCTTCCCAACAATGACAATCGAAAAGCACGCACCCCCACAAGTATTTGTCATTAATCAACTAGAGCCAAAGGCCTACCTCGGCTCCTAGGATGTGTCGTACCTATTTCAACATCGAATCCTTATTGAAGTAGCGAGAAGATAAAATTCTTATACCCCCAAGCTCCTTGGGAGTGCAGGTATTCGCTGATTTAACCATGTGATATTTATGATGGCCATTAGGATCCTACAAAAAGAAACATGACAATGTTTGTCAAAAGCATCATGCAACCCCTCCCGTAGGAGGTAAAGTCCCATCACATACATGGGAGGCTACATAAGCAAGAGTCTATGAGGATAGTCTTGCTGCCCTTCGAAGTGAATCTGCCACACAATGGTTCATATTTCAATCTAACATGACTAACTAAGGGCTCCAGGTCCTTGATAAGGACCCTTGTGTCACGGATCCCCAACATAGATCATGGCACAAGAGTATGTCAAATCATTATGTAGCCTCATGTGCCCTGCAATTTTTCCATTTGTTTTTATCTAGTCGACCATGCAAACAGTCATCCAAAATTAGTGGTTAGACATCACTCGTGTGTGATCTATCACATAATCCTGACACCATCTCCAGGAGCGCCCCAGTAGCCCTCCCAATACGCCTATTAGGGCATCATACACAAAATGAGCTCTCATCCACTTTATCAATAAACTATGAGGACAAAGTCAATTGTACAACACTCACATGTTAGTCCCGGCCTATAGGGACCCACCTGGGAACCGGAAATTGAACCGCCTCAGTAATTGACACATCTAGAAACCCTATCTCACTTTCCCTTTCCCCACCATTCCATTCTCTCGACTGCCACTTATTTTCCTGCCCAATGGTCGCCACCAATGCATTTCGTTCGTTGTTACTAATGGTGCAACTCATAAAACACACTGACATGCCTTGCCGCCAAGGGATAGACTCCGCTACCACCGGAGATGCGCTATGGGATTGGCATGTGGAATTGTCCTGCTAGAGGATGACCATGGATGACTGCAACAAGCGGAAAGAGAGGGGAATGGTAAGTAAAAAAAGGCAATGCAGGTGATGATAGTTGCTGCAAGCCAAGGGCTTAGCGTTAGCATTAACAGTGAAGCCAAGGGACCACTTGTGGAAGTAAGGGAGCACAACTCCCCTCCCCTAATTCCTCGGGTGTGCCAACACCGACGACACCAGAGGATCCAACACTTATAGTGATGGAGGAGCCAAAAACATCTATTTGATTTGTATGCATATAATAGGTGATGGTCAGACTTGATGGCTGAGACATGGTGGCCAGACTTGATGGCCGAGACTTGGTGTCCAGGTATTTAAATTTTTTTGCATCTTCTACTTGATATCCGAACTCTGAATTATAAAAATGCCAACAAAATAGGGAAAAATCTCCAGGTGGCACAACGAAAGCCCTCCCAATAGGTCAATTATGGTGTCAGACATAAAATAGGTCCCAACTGTGCTCCTAGTAAATTGTCGAGCAATGCCATAGCCTAGTAAACTTTCATACACTCCCACGCTGGCTCTGACCCATAGGGACCAGCGTCAAAGTGCCGACAGTAGCTCCACATCATATTATTACAAGTATTCCAACCATGTCATTGACATAACCAAAATCCCTATTTCACTTTCCCATTTTCCCGCCACTTTCTCCCACCATTCCATTTTACGGCTTGACCCTCTTGTTCTAGTCAAAGCTACCAGTAAAAGGCGCAAATTTTATAAATCTGGACTTGAATCTATTCCAAAGTTCATCTAGCAAGAGCGATATTGTACATCTGAAAGAGACCAGTCTATGAAATTTTCTTATTCCTAAGTTCATCTAGAAGGAGAGATATTGTTAATCTACTGGAGGGAGTTTGGGACTTTGTATAAGGTGAGAAGGTAACCATGTTCAGTTTACCCACCTCCAGAAGCATATACCATTATCTCTCAAAAAGGTGTAAGAAAGACCAATACAACAGAAATAAAGGAAAGTGGAAGTTTTATTAGATATAATACTAATGATACATATGAAAAAATTCAGGTTGCAAATATGCATTGGAAGGATCGTATGGGCACTTAGAGTGGGGTGAATAGGTGCTACTTGAAATTTTACTCTTTTTAAAATTAGGGTTTGACACAAAGGTAAATTCTCTAGATATGCAACTAAGGTGAATTTACCTATATGTCTCACTAGAACAAATAACTAAGCAAGATCAAGGTATAAGTAAAGTGCGGTAAAGGATAGAAGTAACCAAAGTGGAGCATGCGGAGACACAAGGATGATTCCCCGTAGTTCCTTCCTTTTGAGGGGAAGTACATCTGCATTTGTCGAGGGGGTGGCTTCAAACCACCAAAGCCATGAAAGGCCTCCCTTGTTCTCCAGCAAAGCTCACCCCAAAGGGATGACTCACTCTTCCACTATATCAGCAACCTTCGAGGTGGAAGCCAACACCTTTACAACAAGTTCGAGGCACACATTCACAACTGAATTAGAGGCTCCCAAATACAAGCAAGGTGTCACAATAATCAAAGACAAGCTTGTAAGAACCAAATCAAGAACTAGGGTTTCCAATGAAACACTAGAGCAAGGGACCCTCAAATGAATGAGGGGGAAATGAAGATCTCTCTTGGTGAAGCTGTAAATCAAGGCCTCCTCCTTTGATTCTCCAAAGATCAAGACTTTGGATGGTTGGAGATGGAGATCTTGTTGATTTGGTGGCTCTAGGGTGGGGGTTCTTCTTTTCAGAAACGAGCAGCTGGAGGTAGAAGATGAGGTCCTCTATTTATAGCCCCCATAGATTCAGACCGTTTTCTTCCCGTTGGGGATTTGCCACACTGGAGACTCTGGTATGGAGACCGGAAACTCTAGTCTGCAATTTTCTTAGGCCAGAGACTCCGGACTGTCTCCGGTCCATCTCCGGACCACCATACAGAAGGTCCTGGGTCTGGTCTGAAAACTCCCTTCGGGGACTTCGCCAAAACTCCAGACTGGGGCACACCGGAGACTCTGGACTTTTCTCTCCGGAGACTCTGATCTGAGCACGAACACCGGAGATTCCTGCCATCTTGGATCCACTCTGGATATTTGAGGAGCAACTCTAGACCACACCGAAGACTCCAGTGTGTGCACACCGGAGACTCCCGTCTGGAATCTTCAGGAAACATATGTTTATTCCAGGAATTTTTCCACTATGCCATGGGCTTTTCTCTTTTTAGTATATTAACCTGGAAACATCAGCACACTGTAAAATAATCCTCAAGTTGTTAACAAACACCAAAACTAATTAAGACAATAAATGTCCTTTCAATCTCCCCCTTTTTGGTGTTCGATGACAACATGAGGTTTTGCATGGAAATCTTAATATGAAACATAACTATGCTTCCCCAGACAATATCCAGCAAGATAATCATGTAATACAAGTATGTCAGGTAATACAAACTAAACATGGAGAGGAGTTTTAACCATTACAATAAAATAATGGACATAGCATGTCCACACACACATAGATAGTTTCACAAGAACCAAATAACGCAAGTGTTCAAAATTTTAATATAACGGGAAATACAAACGACGACCAAATGACCCAACCCATGAAAATCCCGGTGATCTAAGTTTCTCCCCCTTTGGCATCAAGACGCTGAAAAGGGAAAATACCAAGCCAACGCCCCAAGAAATCACTAATAGTCATCGCTGTCGTCCTCATCCTCGTCCTCATCTTCCTCATAGTCATCATCACCACCTATAGCTGCGGGTCCTTTGCCATGAGGGCGAGAGGAGGAAGTAACCCTAAGATCCAAAGCCTGAAGTGACCTCAGAGAAGGTCTTCCAATCCACTAGGTTGTCCTACTGTGCATTCCATGCCCCAAATGAGAGAGTGTGGTCAGATTCCGCGGAAGGATCAGCCCGTGATCATCTATGTATTCTCCCTCTCCTTCCTCTTCTTCCTCTACACCCTGAGTCTTCATTTCCTTTAGGAGTTTCTCAATTTTTGGCTACTCTTGTATGAGGCATGTTATTCCTTGCGAATGTCCACATTCATGCAGCATATAGTCTTCTCTGAAAATGAGGCCTTCTTGACCTTTTCCTAGATATACTCACGGGAGATGGGTGGCATAGGAGAATTTGAGGCATTCTTCCTCCTAGATACCCTAGGAGGAGTGGGAGCCCGCTCTAACTCAGAAATATCATCCTTTTCATTTGCATAAGACCGCTTAGGAGCTGCTCCCATACTCCCTTTCTTTTGGAGGGACACAAGGGAATGCTCCACAAGATTAGGATTAAGGGCAAGAAGTGAACCATGTGGCTGAGTATTGATGAGCCTCGTCATAAGTGATACATATGGAGGAGATTTCTTGCAGATAATGGCACGATGCATCTCCTCAAAAATGAAGTCCATGATGTCAATAGAATATCCTTCAGCATAAGGGCCAGCACAATATACCTTGTGAGCATGGTGGAGCAGGTTGACAAGGCCACACCTAGTAGCATCATCATTGCCAGCGCTGAGGGAAATAGTGTGGCGAAATATCCTCAACAACAATTTGTAGAGAGGCTTGAGGCCCTTGGACTCACTAACGATGCCCTTGCTGCCATAGAGAGGTGCCAACTTGTTCTTGTTCTTGCCAAGAGTAGCTTCATGCATACGGTGCCCAACATGAACAAACACACCCTGGAAAGTCTCATGGATGATACAGGCAAAATCAAAGAAGTTTTTAGTGCAGCGGAAGTTACCGGTCATCCAAGTCATGGTTCTTGCCTGATCAGTACCAAACACAATAGTGGCATAGAATTGCTGGACAAGCGTGATGCTGTAATTATCTCGGAGCTCCATTAGCCCCTGCAGCCCAAGCTTATCAGTAATCCACACATCATCAGCAAAGTAGTTGTTGGCACGCATGTACTCGAGGTCCATATACCTTTGAGGGAAAACTTAGGACTTAGTGAGCTTGCGCTAAATATCTTGCATGAACACTTTCTGCTCCTTCCTCCAATAACATTGCTCATCACTGGTTCTAGGCATGTCATAGAATCTCATCTTGCTCAGCTCTCGGTATTCCTTTTTGGACATGTGAGCCAAAGACTGCAAGTTGTCATATTTTTCCCTTTTGGCCTGACTTTCTTCCTCAATGCGCTCATGTTCCCTTTGCATATATGCAGCATCTCTGGCCAATTGCCTCCGGTTAGATGTTGGAATAACATACTACCCAACTGACTCATAAAATTGTGGGCCACTTCTCTTTGACTTGGCCTTGGTGCGAGGTGGACGACGAGAACCAAAGCCACCTGTGAATATAGATGAAGGGGGATAGCATAGATGTAAGCATTTATGTCCGGAGATAAAAACAAGACCCTCAAAACTTTGCAAGATATGTTGGAAGAAATCCACATCGGAGTCTCCGGCCAGGCAAACTGGAATCTCTGACCTGGAGATATCGAGTTGCACACGGAGGCTGCAGGAGGCCTTGATTCTAGCATATCGGGCAAGGGATTGAGGCTAATGTGATAGAAGTGCATGCATACATGTGTTTCCAGTGGGAAAAATGAGTACATTACTCAAAATAAACAAAGGGGATGAACCCTAGGTTCATGGTGAGAGAGAGGGTACCAGATCTGTCCATTGGAGTGATTCCACCAGTGGGGAATGGCCCAAGGGTAGAGTTGGTCGGCGGCACAGCGGATCCGAGTGGCTTCAAGGGCCCCGGTGTGGCGGTTTTGGAGGAGGCGACAGGTGTGAGTGGGGAGGTCGGGGTGGAAGAAAGAGTTATGTGCCTCTTTCACCATGGCCTCCCATAATTGATAGCCCGAAACCATCCCAGACCAGAGACTCCAGTGTTTTCGCACCGGAATCTCTGGCCCTCTTCGACCAAAACTGACAGTTTCAAATTTGTGGGAACATATATGATAGAAATAATGTGTTTAGGGAAGGGTATATGGCTTGGATTTAGATTTCAAACTGTGAAGAACCAAAAAGGCAGTGATATCCAAAAATATATGTCAAATAAAATTCCAATTTAATCATACAAAGAACCAACTCTTCTTAGAGAAGAGGGCGATGACCGAGGCCACCATGTAAGAGTGTGAGGCATGACACCGCGAAGAATTATCCTTGGGTTCATAGCCACCACTCATCAATGAAGCTCATATATAACAAAATGATATTAAGAGAATTGATTTTCCTAATGTTTGCATTATGGGGGGAGGGATGGCACAATATATTAGGACCGCACTCCCCCTATCTCCATGCCTGCACCAAAACCAAACAATGATCAGGTTATAGGTGTATATGAAAGATGATCAAGTCAAACTCCTTGAATCTACGATATTTATCTCATTCTTCAAATATCAAAACCTTGCTTCATCAAGTGGCTTCATGAATATATCGGCAAGTTGGTCTTTGGTTGAAACATAAGATATCTCAATATCTCCTCGATCAACATGATCCCTAATGAAATGATGACGAATCTCAGTATGCTTTATCCCTGTATGATCCACCGGGTTGTAGGCAATCTTGATGGCACTTTCATTATCACATAAAAGAGGCACTTTTTCACAATGGACACCATATTATTTTAAAGTTTGCCTCATCCATAACAATTGAGAGCATGCACTAGCAGCTGCCACATATTCTGCTTTGGCGGTGGAGAGAGATATACAATTTTGCTTCTTAGAAGACCAACACACCAAGGACCTACCAAGGAATTGGAAAGCCCCGGAGGTTGATTTCCTATCATCCTTGTCACCAGCACAATCCAAATCCATGTACCCACAAAGAGAGAATATTGAGCCCCTAGGGTACCACACACCACAGTTTGTGGTATGAACTAAATATCTAAAGATTCTTTTGACCGTAATCAAGTGGCTTTCTTTAGGAGCCACTTGGTATCTTGCACAAACTCCTACACAAAAGACAATATCGGGTCTAGATGCACAAAGCTAAAGCAAAGAACCAATCATAGACTGGTATACCTTTTGATCCACATCTTTACCATTTGGATTTTGTTCAAGGTGAGCCTTGGTTGCCATGGGAGTAGGAGCTCCATTTGGATCTTTCATATTGAACCTCTTGAGCATGTATTGAGTATACTTGGCTTGATTTAAGAAGGTTCCTCATCTTACTTGCTTGATCTCAAAACCAAGGAATACCATCAACTCTCCCATCATAGACATCCTGAACCTATTAGTCATAAGCTTTGAGAATTCATCATTAAAAGCTTCGTTAGATGAGCCAAAGATAATATCATCAACGTATATTTGGTATATGAAAAGCTCCCCATTAACCTTCTTAGTAAAAATAGTGGGATCAATTTTCCCAACTTCAAACCCACGGTCTATCAAAAACTCTCTAAGGTGTTCATGCCACATGTGTGGAGCTTGTTTAAGCCCATAGAGCACCTTATCAAGCTTGTAGACATGATTTGGGAAGTTGGGATCCTCGAACCCTGGGGCTTGATTAACTTAGACCAACTCATGCAATGGACCATTTAGAAAAGCACTTTCCACATCCATTTGTTGCAATTAAAAGTTATGATGTGCCGCATATGCAAGAAGGATACGGATGGACTCAAGGCGTGCCACATAAGCATATGTCTCTCCATAATCAATGCCTTAAATTTGAGAGAACCCTTGAGCTAGTAATCTTGCCTTGTTCCTTACAACAATTCCATGTTCATCTTGCTTGTTCTTGAATATCCACTTAGTGCCAACAACATTGTTGCAATCTTTGGGCTTTTCAACTAACTTCCATACTTTATTTCTCTCAAAGTTGTTGAGATATTTATGCATTGCTTCTAGCCAATCTGAATCTTCAAGAGCTTCCCACACTTTCTTGGGTTCCACCATGGATATATGTGCTTGATGCTCACCAAAATGCTTCAATTGAGATCGAGTGGACATTCCACTCCTTAGATCACCAAGACCATTCTCAAGAGTGTGTTCTCTTCTTTCCAACATTCTATCCCCTCTAGCTTTGTGACGAGTTTCGATCTCCTTGTTGTTTCTAGTGGGGATCTCTTCATCAGTTTGGTCCTCGTCTTGACCATCAACTTGACCTTGATCATCAATGGGTTCATTCTCAACATCATGAGACATGGGTTGACCTTGGTCTTGATCAGACAAAGTACTATAAAGGCGGTGAGATGATCTTGTAAGTGACTGAATAGATTTGCCTTGTGCAACTGACTGCACATGGCTGGAAAATTTGGCCAATGGAGAAGCCGGATCATCCTCCATAGAGCTTCCATCCTAATCATCTTGGTGAGGGTTCTCAGTTTTTCTTTGGCTTGGGTCATCATTTATTTCAATAGAAGGAGCTTGTTGATGTTGTAAAGATGAGGGCTCCACTTGAGTAGAGCATAGTTCTTATCGATCCACCACAAGGGGTTCCTCAACAGGGCGGATGAATCCCACACCCATTCTTCTTATGGCATCTTGAGGTATTTCATCATATACATCACAAACATCAACATTCCCCACTTGGGGACCATCATATTCTTCGAAAACCACACTACAAAATTCTATGGTAACTCCGAAGAGTTTATCATAGATTCTATAAGTGTGGGAGTCGAGACCATAGCTTACAAAAATACCCTCTAATGCTTTGGATCAAATTTGGACAAACGAACACCTTTTATGAGATAGAAACACTTACAACCAAACACCCGGAAGTATGAAACGTTAGGATTTTTTACCGGTAAGTATTTCATATGGAGTCTTGATCAATCCTCTGCGGAGGTAGAGCCGGTTTGATGCATGACATGTGGTGGAGATTTCTTCAGCCCAAAAGTTGTATGGAGACTTAAACTCCGGTAACATGGACCTTGCCATATCCATTAGTGTCTGGTTCTTCCTCTAAGCTACACCATTTTGTTGAGGGGTATATGCAGCGGAATATTGGTGTTTTATCCCCTCATCCCTAAGAAATCCATTCAAGGTGTACTTCTTGAACTCGGTGCTGTTGTCACTCCTTATCACTAACATGGGGACAGTGTATTGATGTTGAACCATGTTGACAAAGTCGATGAAGTTTTATTGGGTCTCACTTTTCAACTTGAAGAAGTATACCCATGTATATCTTGAGTAGTCATCAACAATCACCAAGCAATATTTCTTCCCACCAAGACTAGCATGAGATGGAGGACCAAAGAGATCCACGTGAAGGAGCTCCAAGATCCTCTTAGACTTGATGATGTTCTTTGGCTTGTGGGGAGAATCATGCACCTTTCCTTCAACACATGCCCTGCACACACGATCTTTGGCAAAACAAAAAAATTATTTTAGTCCAACAATATGGCCACCCTTGTGGAGACTTTGCAAAGTTCTCATATTGACATGGGATAGACGTAGATGCCATAGCCAACCCACATAAACCTTTCTGAATAGGCACATCGCACTTGTAGTGGTATTCCCAGAAAAGTACACCACATACAAGTCATTTTTGACGAACCCAACGAAAGCGACCTTTAGAGTCTTGCTCCACAAGAGGACCACAATATCAATAAAGACGGCAAAGCCCATCTTTCCAAGAGCACGGACTGAAAGTAAATTATTACCAAGGGTCTCAACAAGCATGGCGTCCACGAGAGTAGTATCGTGTGCAGCCACAACTTTGCCAAGTCCTATTACCTGACACCTTGACTTGTCGGCATATGTGACGGTTATTTGATCATGATTTTGCCTTATCTCCATCATAATCGTCTTGCTTCCGGTCATGACTTGTGCATCCACTATCAAGCACCTACTTTGACCCGCCGGAAGCATAGTTCTACA
This sequence comes from Avena sativa, assembly GCA_916181665.1. NCBI lineage: Eukaryota > Viridiplantae > Streptophyta > Magnoliopsida > Poales > Poaceae > Avena > Avena sativa. The sequence goes on along the minus strand of OV702284.1, from coordinate 257,470,782 downwards.
AGAGATCAAACTAGTTTTTAGGTACCCATTTTTCAATGGGTCCTCTTTTTTTAGCAACAAGAGTCTTGGGAACCCAAATAGACCAAGAAATATATTCATAAAATGGGCCAAAATATTGTGCATAAACATCACCATAATAATCACGCATGAAAACATTGTGAGGATTAGCAATTCCCGCAAAGTCATCTTGTGACATAGTTTTGCCACTTGTGGTTTTACCCACAATGGCCTTTTATTCGCTTATGTGGGCTCGATCTTCTTGTTGTTGTTGTTCTTCTTATTGACCTTAGACACAAAGCCAATGCCTCCTTTATCATTAGTTGACCTTTGATTACTCAAAAGGTCATCAATGGACTTGTTCCCTTCCGGGAAGGTAGCCTTAGCAAGATCCCCCTTCAACCTAGCATTTTATTCGATGGTGTTTGTACTACTAGAAGGAATTAAAATACTAGGTGAAGCAATATTAGTCAATTGAGTTTGAATTTTCACGAGACTTTGTGAGAGACAAGAGTTCACTTTCCAAGGCCTTGTGAACCTTGTCAAGCTTCCTAAAGTCCTTGAAAAGTTTGTCATGAACAACACCAAACTCAATCTTATCCGTTTTAGCATTTTTATACTTAGCAATGACATGATCATGTTCCCTAATGAGTTTATTAATAATTTGATCATTTGCCTCATCGAGGCCTTCAAGGTTTTCTTCAAGAGACATCCTAGTCTCTTGCTCTTTTTCTAGAGCATTATTTAGAGTATCCATCTCAAGAATGTGCTCTCTCCCAAGTTTGCATCTCTCATCAAGAAGCTCTTGTGTGTGAGAGAGTTGATTCAAGAGATTCACAAAGTGCTTCTTGTGCTCCCCTTGCATGTTAGTCATAAACACATCAAAAGCAACTAATTCCTCCTTCACCTCAAGAGTCATATCATCATCAATCATTGAGGTGGGGAGAGAAGAAGATGATACATGCGATCCTCTTGCCATAAGGCAAGTGACATTCTTGTTGGAGATATTATCATTTGGAGAGTTGAAGAGTGAGAATGTGGGTGTATAGGTGGTGGCGATAGCTGCCACCCCATTTGATGTTTCTTCTTCTTCATCTTCATCATCGGAGGATAATTCTTCATGTGCCATCAAGAAAATATCACCCGAATTTTTGTTGGTGGCATTCTTCTTGATGAAAGGCTTATTGAAGGGGGCTTTTAGCTTTTTCTTTAATACAAGTTGACCACCATGATCTTCTCTTTTCTCATAGGGACACCCGGAAACAAAGTGATAGCGGTCACCACAGTTGAAGTCTTGAGATATTATCGTTTCTCCCATTTGGTTTGCTTCTTTGTTGCATTTCCATCTTGGCCTTGGCAGGATCTTTCCAAAAGTTCCTTGCATAGAAGGCCATGTAATCCCCCTGAGCAACCTTGACATCTTCGAGATCACTCATGGTTGGAGCTTTATCACTTCCTTCTTCTTCCACATACTCCACAACTTTCGCCTTCAAGGGAAGGTTAACACCATTGCTCATTCCAAGGGCTCTAGCATGAGCATCTTTGGCATTCTTGGCAGCAACCTTGAAGGTGGTCATATCTAGCATAACTCCATTGGATCTCATGAGATGGTAGTTGTGTATTCCTTGGAGACTCTTCAAGTCCGTGGGATCAAAGGGCATGAGCGCACTCACATACTTCATTTTTATCCAAGCATCATCCACATGTGAGGCACCGACATTTCTAAAGGCGGTGCCAGTGGATTTGAGTCTTCGATACATGTCTTCATGATCCTCACCATCCTTCATAGAGAATCCTTCGACTTCATTTCTCAATGCATCATATCGGTTTCTTCCCTCATGCTCTCATTATCAACAAACAACTCAACGAGAGCATCCCAAGCTTCCTTGGCAGTGGTGAGGTGTTCAATGTGAGGGAAATCTTTTGTCCACAAACCTTGTTGAATCATGTGCAACGCTGTGGCATTGAGTTGACTATTGAGCACTTCTCTTCTTGTCAAGTTGGTTGGAACCTTAGCCTTAGAAGAAGAATTCAGATCCTCAGGTGAGGTGGAGGGCATGGTCGATTTTTCTTTCATGAATTGTGCCATCATTTCACGCAACTCACTTATTTGAGTGGACATGGAAGGTTCAAAAGATTTGAAATCTTTCATGGTGACTGATGGCTATGAAATATAGCCATTAACGTCCGCATTTAAACTAGATATTATTCATATATTTGATGAAATATCTCTCTAAATCCTGCCACTAATGCCTAATGATCAAAGGTATGCAATCCTTTCTTGCTATTTTTTCCTGCACAAATAATGACATATGGTGATGGGAATCACAACATAAATGCCAAAGATACGAGATTTCCAACACATCAAAGAAACCACGAGCCATGAAGTGGATCCAGAAGACTTAACGACCAACTATACATGGGGAAATTTATTTCGGTCGTATAGTTGCCATCGACTCCATTAGGTCAAACTAATGGTAAGGAAATCGGTAATCATTAACTGCTCGGTTGGCTTGTGAGTAGCGACTAATCGGAATTCGTACGATTAACTGATTGAATCTGTCGGTTATTAATTTGTGCAACCTACAAAAATTAGCAACTAAAACACGTATGGCTCCTCTTGCATCTCAACCACCTACCCTATTAAAGGTAGCCTCGAGCGCCCGGATGAGATCCTCAAGACGCTCGAGCTCTTGTATCTGAGGTATGGTCGGCAACTACGAGGAACTTGTCAACAACGACAAGGAACTAGTTGGTGATGGCAGAAATCGAGCTCCTGGAGACAGGGATCGAGCGGGAGCTTTGCAAAACCTACTTCATTGGAGCGGGCTAGAGGATGGATGGGCGATATGTGTTGATAATTTTGCAACTTTTTTGACCAAGTGTAATAATTAATCGGGAACATACCTAGTCATCTGAGTGTCAAAGATGTTAATTGGGCTAAACGATTAACACAAACAATTAGTGGTAATCGACATGGTCAGGTCCCTAGTAGCTATTAATCGGCCTATTAATCGCTGATTCAGACGTTTTTTTGAGCAGTGGGTCAAACAGAACAACATTCATGAAGATATCCCTATATAAAGGGGATTTCTATTTTTGTTCCCCTGGTTCTTTAGCCGTACTCACTTTTCCTTAGCCACTTAGCTTTTCCTCGCTTTTGCCCAGCTCCTTGTCCGAAACTCTCGCATCGGTCTAAAACTCGCTCTCCGTCGGGTCCCGTGAGTGGACCCTCACCGTTACGTGCGGACAAGTGGGGCCGTATTCAGGTGGTCTCGTAGTGGACCCTTGCCGTTACATGCTGACAAGTAGGACCCCCCGTTACGTGCTGACAAGTAGGGCCATGTTCAGTCGGGTCCCGTAGTAGGACCCCCCCCCCCTCCCCATGTTGGACTGCATGGGGCCAGCTTGTTGGGAACGCATTTTAGGGGATGTGGTGTGGGACCATGTGAGGCGTGTTTACTAGTTACGTGCGCCCTATCGCCTAAATTGGAAGATTTTTTTTTGTTATTTTTATAATTGGCCTTTTCCCCTTTATGTAGCTAATAGTTGTGTTAATTTTGCCCAAAAAGGCAGCGAATCTAGTGCAGCTTCTCTCATCATTCATGATTCCTTTTGGCCCTCGTATTTTCCCAATCTGATAGCAAATCTAGAGCAGCAAATCTAACCAGCACCATAAATATGTATATAAAAAGAGAAGATGTAGATAAAGAAGCTAATATAGGATTATATAGTACAGTACTTCAATGAGGTTCGACAATTAGGCTGCTCAGCAGCAGCGGACAAGTTCAACACAGACAACAAAACAAAATAATCCGCTTTACAGCACCAACATCATCACAAGATCAGTGCCCCCCATGGCCTCCGCTAGGAGGTCCTCCACCTCCTCCATCTGGCGCTTCATCCACTTCTTGATGCCCAGTCCCTTGACCTTGGGCGCCTTGGGCTTGATCGAGGGCATGCGACCCTCCTCGATGGCCACCTTCTGGAGGTTGCGGAGATGAAAACCGAGCGCCTGGTGCTTGGCTCTGAAGGCGTGAACGTCCTTTGACAGGCCGCAGGTCTTCACGTCCTTGACATGCCTCACGAGGGAGTTGAAGTCGATGGAGAGGCCCCTGGTGCAGAAGGGGCACATGTAGACGTCGTCAGCGAAGAAGTCATTGAACTGGCCGGACTTCAGCTTCCTTAGCACCTGACGAGTCTTGGTGTCAGTGGACTCGTTGTAGCTGCAGATGTCACTACTATCCACCTATTACAAAAAACAGTAGCATGCAATAATGACATGATTGAGATACCTTGATTATCGGGATTGATTATTTGCATAAATTAAACGATTGAGATCCCCTGATTATTCCCTAGTCCCCAAATCTCAAACCAAATCGAATACTGACCCCAACTACAGATCGGTGCTAGTACTGATGCCAACTACAGATCGGTGCTAGTACTGATCCCAACTAGGGGCATTCATCGAAATACGATTTCTAACACAAGAGGATTAGCTACTGCAAAAATACCTAGCATCCAACAATTGAAAATACGAACAACCGAGCCCTAATAACAAATGATATAGCATCCATCAATGGGAATGGGGGAGGAACAAAGGAAGGGGAGAAAACCCTAGTTACCTCTGACCGTGGGTCGGCTAAGCTGGTGTCGAAGGGGTTCTCCGGCCTGATATAATCGTTGTCCCCATAGGGGTCCCAACCATGCGGGATCTGCAGGAGAACGACGAGGGCCTGTACGGGGACGGGGGCCTCCTCGCCAGCGGTTACGGCGGAAGCGGGGATGGGGGTCTAGACGGGGATGGCTGCTGCCTTCGGTGCCTCGACGGGGGCCTGTACAGGGACTGGGGTTGTCGGCCGCCTTGGAGGCGACGATGGCCACTACATCGTTCTTCTCCATCGCCGGCATGGTTGGGGTGTAACACCCTCAGAATCGGCCCTATGCAAGTTTTAGAGAAACCCGCCAAACCCGCATAGAAACGATTCAAAGGTGCCCACCAGGCACTTTCGTGCGGGTGGAAAACGAAGTAATAACATTACACAACAGTCCTCGATGGGACCCACAGAACAGATATATATATACAACAGCGACTCAATGAGTCAAGAATACAGATATAATATACAAAGATCCAAATCACCTTGAAAATGATAGAGCGTCCGACTACGGACAAGATGCAAATGGGGCTAAGAGCCCTAAAGAATAACCAATGGCGTCCATAACCCTGCCCAGGCCAAGCCGGAAGGGTAACCCTGCTAACGACGTCGATCTCAAAACCTGCTTAAACAAAAGGGGTGCCGACAAAGGGCAAAGGAAAAAGAGGAGCGTCAGTACTGAGGCCAGTACACGGTGAGGCTAGAATTCGGCGGTCCTCGCCTACATAGGTATGGTGGACTGAGCGGCAGCGCAGCATGCACTAAACAACCTATAGAGACTCGATATAACTGTCGGCTATAAGAGAGGGATGGGAACGACCTATTCGGAACCAACCTGATGCTACCATCAAACAAACTCATCCTGGTGTTTCCCCCTCGAGACCAAACGAGGAAGTCAACCGCGGAACACACACAGTTGGCAGTTTTATTTATTTAGTTATCGTTGCAGCAATTACTAGTCAGGTATAGATAATCATCCTGATAAAATAAGCAGTGGGCCGTTTTAGTTAATCATTCCGTTGTAGTTGCAACACTTACTAGTCAGATACAATTAGCATGAGATATCCCAAAACCCAGCAGTTGTTGGTACTTTTATTTAGCCATTCCGTTGTAGTTGCAATACTTACTAGTCAGATACAATGGTCGCAAGCGACAACCCAAACAAGCAATTGTTGGCAGTTTTATTTAGCCATTCCATTATAGTGAAGCTGATTATTAGTCATTATAAAGTCAAATTTATAGCACTACTTTAGTTATAGTTGTCTATGATCGAGATACTGTGCTCCAAGTCGTCCATAACTGCGGACACGGCTTTCAGAAAGTTTTACCCTGCAGGGGTGCACAAATAGCAACACACACTCGATCAACCTCGGAAAAACCAAATCAAAACCCAACGAGGCTTTCACGACAAAGCAATCACAGGATTCAGAAATATTTCAGGGGGCCACCCCTTGGAGTACACCCGCAACGAAGTTAGCTGACTCCGAGACGGACCCGAGGTTTGGGTGGACGGCTGTAAACGACTGGGAACCCGAAAACTCGGGCTTGTCGATACCGCGAAATCGTGTCCCGATCCTAAACAGTACAGGTGCTCCTCGCACAATCGTAAATAAAGCAGTAAGGCATGGCATAAGTATAGGATAGTAAATAAAACCTCAAACTAGTTTGTGGCCCCAAGAAATAAGAATGAATCAAGCTCTGGCTCAGGGGGGTCCCATAATTCCCCCGTATGTGGATAGCGCAAATATTCAAGGAACAGGTATCAAGTACTCGGGGTCCTACGGGACACAAGTGGACGGTTAACAACCAAATAACATCTATTGCCCACCTGTGCCTCTGCTTACCTACTTCAATTTTAGTTGTTAAACAATAATTAAAGTGAACGATAATTAAAGCCATGGTCATCTCCAACTTTAAACATGCGGCAATACTCCAACAACTGTGGTACTTGACGACACGTAACAGCACTTGAGCAAGCGACTACGACGCGCAGGTCCAACAATCTACCAAACAACGGTAATAGGAGGTGTCCAAGGCAATATAAGGCTGCAAGGGATATCACGGGTACGAAATCTAGAGCAACGCAACACAGATAGCATTAGATCAACAGGAGGGAATAAATACTATAAAAGTAAGATAGGTAGAAAGAGGGAGATGCTCGCCTGAAAAACATTGTCGAAGGTTCAACCGACGATCGGGTCGACACTCGCATCAACTCAACGGCCTTATCCGCGAAGAACCAAAACACTAGAATAAACACCGGATGCAATATTTAATACTACGGCAAAAGATCGGGCATGATGCATATATGATGTATGCCATGACAGAGATGCGATGCAATTAGGTCATATTAAGCGGAACCGGGGGTCCCGACAATTATTCAGATGGTTCAAGTTATTTAACTACCCCGCAATTTAATTGTTGTCTTAACAGGACAAAACATGGCACCGGTTCGCTACACAAATTTATATGAGGCCAATATAAGACTAGATTTGTCCGCATTTGGACCCCATATTTAATTATAAGGTGAATCGGCATAATGCCCCCAAACCACATGAGATGTATGCGAGCATGCTCAATTAATATGCAACAAGTTATATAGTTGACAATTTATAAAATAGGGGCTCGGAAAAAGGGGTCACACATTGGGGTTCGGCGAACTTGGTTCCGGGGTTCGGGGTTCGACAGGGTTCGGGGTTCGGTCTCAGGGTTCAGGGTTCGACGGGATCGTTCTCGGACTCCGGGATTTAGGGTCTTCAGATCGGGGAAGTAGGTCTTGTCGCACGAGCGTCAATGCTTCCGGGAAGGAGAACTTGTCGTCCAGGGTCTCGGTGTCCGGGGTGAAGTACTCGGCGTCCTCGAGGGAGTACTTGGCGGTCCGGGTGGGCGACCTTGGCGTTCGACAACCTACGAAGTAGACCTTGGAGTTCCGCGATGATCTTGTCGATTCCCTGTCGAAGGCCTTCGGGTACGGGGTCTCGGCGAACTTGGCGTGTCGAGGTTCGGTTTTCGGTTCCGGTGCCGGGGTCTTCCGGGTTCCATGTCGAAGTACTTGGGGTTCCATGGTGATGGTTGGCGAAGGACATGAACGGAGTCGGTTGGGCACCGATGGTTTATCGGATGCATCTGGGTCCGCGTCGATCTTGATTGTCCGTGAGGGACTCGAGCATCCTTCTCACAACCACACACGAACGACACCGATCAGCTCAACATCGGAGGCCGGGGACGAGCGGCCGGGGAGGGGACGCGGGCGAGGCAGAGGGTCACAGCGGAGAGGAGGCGCAGGGGCTCGCGGGAGGAGGAGCCGGCGACGAGGCTCTGGCCTGATGCGGCCGCGCGGAAGGAGGCGGCCGGAGCAGAGGGTGAGGCCGACGGCAGGGAGGCGGGGAACTCGACGGGGAGGCGCCGGTGGCGGAGCCGAGGAGAGGCGCGGGAGGAGGCCGACGAGGTCGGGTCGCGGCGGCGGGAGGACGAGGTGGGGGGAAGAAGAGCGTCGGGGAGGCGGTGAGGAAGGCGAGGCCGGCGGCGGGAGGAGGCGCGGCGGGAGGACGAGGTGGGGGAGAGAAGCGGGGTCGGGGTGCGTGCGGTGGCGAGGAAGGTGGGGAGCGGGGTGAGGGAGGAGTGCGGCAGGTGGGGCCGGGGTAGGTCACGCGGGACGCGCCAGGGGGAGAGAGAGAGGGAGTGGCTGCGGGGTGGGGCCGGCTAGGTCGGTGGGACCGGGTCGCAGAGAGAGAGGGTTGGGGGAGTGGCGTGTGTGAGAGGTGGGGTGGAGAGTGGGGCTGGAAAGGGTGGGGCTAGGCTGTGAGGAAGAGAGAGAGGGGATGGGGTATGGATTGGTGAGGTGGCGGTGGGTGTGATGAGGTGGAGGGAAAGGTGAGGTGGAGGGAGGGGATTGGTGGGTAGACTAGGTTTGGGTAGTTGTAGGATTTTGGTGGACCGTTTTATTCTGGGGGTGGCCGACTGGGTCGGTTCGGCCCGGTTTGGCTGCCCCCTAAAAATAATATTTAAATATTTTATTCAATTAAAACCGGGCTTTTGCAAACCGTTGGCAGACAAAACGAAATAATCCGGAGACCCGGGTTTTGTGTTTGAACAAAGACGGGGCATTTAGAAAACAAAGATAGGTTTTTCCGCAAATAGTTTTATGCAAGCAAATGCAAGATGATGACGATGCTCAAATGCAATGTGGCATGATGACATGAGCATGCGGTCATGATGATGCAATGCACAAAAACAATGCGATTTTCTAGTAGTGGTTTTGCGGGATGCCACAATTCGACACCACTAACAATGGATCTCGCCCTCGAGATCCGCCTCACGGTACCGGGAAGAAGGCCGGCGGTCTGCATCTTCTCGCTTTGTGTAGATCCTCGCGACACCACTAACAAGAGGTCGTTGTCCGTGACCGTCGAGGGAAACACTCCGGAATCAAAAGGTCGAAGGTAGAGGCATCAACAAATAAAGCCACCTCTAGCTTCCGTGGACGGAGTAAAATTGCTGGATCCACTGATTCGATGTACAAGAGCGAATGATAAGAGTAGTCGGATGGTGATCAGTCCATCGCGCACCCAAACCATTACCCTGCACACGAATAGGCGGATTATGCAACCAACTCTCGGAATTCAGATTGTAGATCTCGACAAGCGAGGTACGGAAACAGAGGAGTGATGCAGACTCTGCATCGGATCTGGCGTAGATGATGTCGTCGCGTCGGAAAACACCGGAAGGCACAAGAAGGAACAAAGAGAAGTCCACCAGTCGAAGGATTCCTCGGATAGCATGAAGACCACATGTAGCAACACCGTTACCAAAGGAGGAAGCGAAACCCTGAAGGTACGATGGAACCCAACCACGAGAAATCCTGGACTCGAAGAGAGAGAAAAGAGCGGATTCAAAACACGCAGAGGTGAGAGGAGAGCAGCGGAGGGGTAAGGAGTAAAATCATACCTAATCAGAACTATCCAACCGATTTTTCAAAAATAGTTTTGACACTCTACTTCGGCCGTTAGCTAGGTTATCCTACAGGCTGGACTTGTGGGGTATCGCAACTGCTGGGCTCTGATACCACTCTGTAACACCCTCAGAATCGGCCCTATGCAAGTTTTAGCGAAACCCGCCAAACCCGCATAGAAACGATTCAAAGGTGCCCACCAGGCACTTTCGTGCGGGTGGAAAACGAAGTAATAACATTACACAACAGTCCTCGATGGGACCCACAGAACAGATATATATACAACAGCGACTCAATGAGTCAAGAATACAGATATAATATACAAAGATCCAAATCACCTTGAAAATGATAGAGCGTCCGACTACGGACAAGATGCAAATGGGGCTAAGAGCCCTGAAGAATAACCAATGGCGTCCATAACCCTGCCCAGGCCAAGCCGGAAGGGTAACCCTGCTAACGACGTCGATCTCAAAACCTGCTTAAACAAAAGGGGTGCCGACAAAGGGCAAAGGAAAAAGAGGAGCGTCAGTACTGAGGCCAGTACACGGCGAGGATAGAATTCGGCGGTCCTCGCCTACATAGGTATGGTGGACTGAGCGGCAGCGCAGCATGCACTAAACAACCTATAGAGACTCGATATAACTGTCGGCTATCAGAGAGGGATGGGAAAGACCTATTCGGAACCAACCTGATGCTACCATCAAACAAACCCATCCTGGTGTTTCCCCCTCGAGACCAAACGAGGAAGTCAACCGCGGAACTCACACAGTTGGCAGTTTTATTTATTCAGTTATCGTTGCAGCAATTACTAGTCAGGTATAGATAATCATCCTGATAAAATAAGCAGTGGGCCGTTTTAGTTAATCATTCCGTTGTAGTTGCAACACTTACTAGTCAGATACAATTAGCATGAGATGTCCCAAAACCCAGCAGTTGTTGGTACTTTTATTTAGCCATTCCGTTGTAGTTGCAATACTTACTAGTCAGATACAATGGTCGCAAGCGACAACCCAAACAAGCAATTGTTGGCAGTTTTATTTAGCCATTCCATTATAGTGAAGCTGATTACTAGTCATTATAAAGTCAAATTTATAGCACTACTTTAGTTATAGTTGTCTATGATCGAGATACTGTGCTCCAAGTCGTCCATAACCGTGGACACGGCTTTCAGAAAGTTTTACCCTGCAGGGGTGCACAAATAGCAACACACACTCGATCAACCTCGGAAAAACCAAATCAAAACCCAACGAGGCTTTCACGACAAAGCAATCACAGGATTCAGAAATATTTCAGGGGGCCACCCCTTGGAGTACACCCGCAACGAAGTTAGCTGACTCCGAGACGGACCCGAGGTTTGGGTGGACGGCTGTAAATGACTGAGAACCCGAAAACTCGGGCTTGTCGATACCGCGAAATCGTGTCCCGATCCTAAACAGTACAGGTGCTCCTCGCACAATCGTAAATAAAGCAGTAAGGCATGGCATAAGTATAGGATAGTAAATAAAACCTCAAACTAGTTTGTGGCCCCAAGAAATAAGAATGAATCAAGCTCTGGCTCAGGGGGGTCCCATAATTCCCCCGTATGTGGATAGCACGAATATTCAAGGAACAGGTATCAAGTACTCGGGGTCCTACGGGACACAAGTGGACGGTTAACAACCAAATAACATCTATTGCCCACCTGTGCCTCTGCTTACCTACTTCAATTTTAGTTGTTAAACAATAATTAAAGTGAACGATAATTAAAGCCATGGTCATCTCCAACTTTAAACATGCGGCAATACTCCAACAACTGTGGTACTTGACGACACGTAACAGCACTTGAGCAAGCGACTACGACGCGCAGGTCCAACTATCTACCAAACAACGGTAATAGGAGGTGTCCAAGGCAATATAAGGCTGCAAGGGATATCACGGGTACGAAAGCTAGAGCAACGCAACACAGATAGCATTAGATCAACAGGAGGGAATAAATACTATAAAAGTAAGATAGGTAGAAAGGGGGAGATGCTCGCCTGAAAAACATTGCCGAAGGTTCAACCGACGATCGGGTCGACACTCGCATCAACTCAACGGCCTTATCCGCGAAGAACCAAAACACTAGAATAAACACCGGATGCAATATTTAATACTACGGCAAAAGATCGGGCATGATGCATATATGATGTATGCCATGACAGAGATGCGATGCAATTAGATCATATTAAGCGGAACCGGGGGTCCCGACAATTATTCAGATGGTTCAAGTTATTTAACTACCCCGCAATTTAATTGTTGTCTTAACAGGACAAAACATGGCACCGGTTCGCTACACAAATTTATATGAGGCCAATATAAGACTAGATTTGCCCGCATTTGGACCGCATATTTAATTATAAGGTGAATCGGCATAATGCCCCCAAACCACATGAGATGTATGCGAGCATGCTCAATTAATATGCAACAAGTTATATAGTTGACAATTTATAAAATAGGGGCTCGGAAAAAGGGGTCACACATTGGGGTTCGGCGAACTTGGTTCCGGGGTTCGGGGTTCGACAGGGTTCGGGGTTCGGTCTCAGGGTTCAGGGTTCGACGGGATCGTTCTCGGACTCCGGGATTTAGGGTCTTCGGATCGGGGAAGTAGGTCTTGTCGCACGAGCGTCAATGCTTCCGGGAAGGAGAACTTGTCGTCCAGGGTCTCGGTGTCCGGGGTGAAGTACTCGGCGTCCTCAAGGGAGTACTTGGCGGTCCGGGTGGGCGACCTTGGCGTTCGGCAACCTACGAAGTAGACCTTGGAGTTCCGCGATGATCTTGTCGATTCCCTGTCGAAGGCCTTCGGGTACGGGGTCTCGGCGAACTTGGCGTGTCGAGGTTCGGTTTCCGGTTCCGGCGCCGGGTTCTTCCAGGTTCCATGTCGAAGTACTTGGGGTTCCATGGTGACGGTTGGCGAAGGACATGAATGGAGTCGGTTGGGCACCAATGGTTTATCGGATGCATCTGGGTCCGCGTCGATCTTGATTGTCCGTGAGGGACTCGAGCATCCTTCTCACAACCACACACGAACGACACCGATCAGCTCAACATCGGAGGCCGAGGACGAGCGGCCGGGGAGGGGACGCAGGCGAGGCAGAGGGTCACAGCGGAGAGGAGGCGCAGGGGCTCGCGGGAGGAGGAGCCGGCGACGAGGCTCTGGCCTGATGCAGCCGCGCGGAGGGAGGCGGCCGGAGCAGAGGGTGAGGCCGACGGCAGGGAGGCGGGGAACTCGACGGGGAGGCGCCGGTGGCGGAGCCGAGGAGAGGCGCGGGAGGAGGCCGACAAGGTCGGGTCGCGGCGGCAGGAGGACGAGGTGGGGGGAAGAAGAGCGTCGGGGAGGCGGTGAGGAAGGCGAGGCCGGAGGCGGGAGGAGGCGCGGCGGGAGGACGAGGTGGGGGAGAGACGCGGGGTCGGGGTGCGTGCGGTGGCGAGGAAGGTGGGGAGCAGGGTGAGGGAGGAGTGCGGCAGGTGGGGCCGGGGTGGGTCACGCGGGACGCGCCAGGGGGAGAGAGAGAGGGAGTGGCTGCGGGGTGGGGCCGGCTAGGTCGGTGGGACCGGGTGGCAGAGAGAGAGGGTTGGGGGAGTGGCGTGTGTGAGAGGTGGGGTGGAGAGTGGGGCTGGAAAGGGTGGGGCCAGGCTGTGAGGAAGAGAGAGAGGGGATGGGGTGTGGATTGGTGAGGTGGCGGTGGGTGTGATGAGGTGGAGGGAAAGGTGAGGTGGAGGGAGGGGATTGGTGGGTAGACTAGGTTTGGGTAGTTGTAGGATTTTGGTGGACCGTTTTATTCTGGGGGTGGCCGACTGGGTCGGTTCGGCCCGGTTTGGCTGCCCCCTAAAAATAATATTTAAATATTTTATTCAATTAAAACTGGGCTTTTGCAAACCGTTGGCAGACAAAACGAAATAATCCGGAGACCCGGGTTTTGTGTTTGAACAAAGACGGGGCGTTTAGAAAACAAAGATAGGTTTTTCCGCAAATAGTTTTATGCAAGCAAATGCAAGATGATGACGATGCTCAAATGCAATGTGGCATGATGACATGAGCATGCGGTCATGATGATGCAATGCACAAAAACAACGCGATTTTCTAGTAGTGGTTTTGCGGGATGCCACATGGGGTTTTCTTGGGGGTTTGCAGAAGGTGATGGTACAGTGGAGATGCTTGCATGAGTGAGTGAGCGAGTGATGAGTGAGTGTGAGGGGGCCTCTAGAAAGGTGAAGGGAGGAGAAGTTTCATTGCACCACTGTGCACCGCGTAACCGCGTACGCTACTGCACTGTGCACGACCACACGCGTCCACTACCGCCCTGTGCACCACGACACGAATACCGTGCTTCATGTTTCCCTCTCGTTTCTAACCTTGGCCACTTAGTTGTGCTCAGTTATACCCTCAAGTGTAGCACTGGCAGTTTGGTTGTACTCAATTTTTCCCTCCAGTACTAACACTGTCGTGTGAAATATACTCACTTTTACCATCCGGTGGCTGGACAACAGAGAGTCAACGGATGGGTTTTAGCTAGCTAATTGAGTCATTTTATGCACAACAAATTCAAAAAGATCAAAACATAGTGGCATCTACCCAGAGAGTGTTATTATGTGACCTGCCACCATAATAAATGTATATAAATCAAGTTCTAACCTAAATCATCACTTCCCAAATCACCCATTATCTACGAAGGTTCATGGCTTTCTACTCAATCCTCTTCCCAAAACATCACTCCCCAAAACATGATTTGTCTGAATGAGGCAATAATTGTCAAACTGATATATATTTGAATTGCAAATAGTTTGATGTATGCCAATATGTATTTTATTGCATAAAAGAAGCATTTTCCATTTTTTAAATCTCTTTATGTTTTCTATTTGAACCCCCTTGTTAGTTTTGCCCTTGGTTTTTAAGTTCTACTCAGTTTTTCCCTTGGTTTTTAAGTTCTACTCAGTTTCCCCCTCTCTCTTAGTTACAAACTCTCACACCTATGCTCATCTTGGCTGCTACGCTCTGATTTGTCGAGACAGTTGTCACGCAGATCGTACCCACCAACCATTGATCCTCTGATTGATCCTCTATGATCTAGTGGACATGATAACCCCTGTATATGTCGGGGGGGCACCCTCTATCCACGCAAAATAACGAGTTTGCCACCGATGCTTTAACTCCATAAACAAATGATTTTGAATTTAATTTGAAGGGAAAGTGTTCAAAGGTGTATAATTTTTGCATTATATTTCACTCCATGAAAATGATAAATGATCAGGATTTTATTAGCACAACATTATCATGTCCTAAGTGCGATTTCAAAGAGTTCAGAGGTGTATATTTTTTGCCATATGCAATTTATGCATTACATTCTATGAAAATGATAATCTCTCAAGATTTTCTTAGCACATCATTATCATGTATTAAGTGCGATTTCGTAGTGTTCAAAGGTTTATAATTTTTGTATACACAAGTTTAGGGATCACTTTTCACACTCTAACAATGGTAAACACTCTTTTACATTAAGAGTTGTATAATTTTTTTAATTTGAAAGTCTTCAAGAGTTTTTTCAATTATAAACACTCTTTTACATTAAGAGTTGTATAATTTTTTCAATTTGAAAGTGTTCAAGTGTTGTGTCAATTATAAACACTCTTTTACATTAAGAGTTGTATGATTTTTTAATTTAAAAGTGTTCAAGAGTTGTGTCAATTATAAACACTCTTTTAAATTAACAGTTGTATATTATTTTAATTTCAAAGTATTCAAGAGTTGTGTAAATTATAAACACTCTTTTACATTAAGAGTTGTATAATTTTTTCAATTTGAAAGTGTTCAAGAGTTGTGTCAATTATAAACACACTTTTACATTAAGAGTTGTATAATTTTTTTAATTTGAAAATGTTCAAGAGTTGTGTCAATTATAAACACTCTTTTACATTAAGAGCTGTATATTTTGTTTTTCAATTTGAAAGTTTTCAAGAGTTGTGTCAATTATAAACACTCTTTTACATTAAGAGTTGTATAATTTTTTTTAATTTGAGAGTGTTCAAGAGTTGTGTCAATTATATACACTCTTTAACATTAGGAGTTGTATACTTTTTTAAATTTTAAAGTGTTCAAGAGTTGTGTCATTTATAAACACTCTTGTACATTAAGAGTTATATAATTTTTTTAATTTGAAAGTGTTCAAGAGTTGTGTCATTTTCTTATTTATTATATATCCATGTCCCTAAGTTTTAATTATAAACACTCTTTCACTTGATTGCAGCCGAGACATTAACTCGATAAACAAATTAAATCATCGGAATGGCTCGTCGGTCGCATTCTCCACAGCAAGCGTCCCGATTGCCATTTTGGTGCGAGATATAACCTTCTTTCGGCATGGTTGCCATTGTCATCCTTCGTACAGGTCAACGGGATGGCACCATACTGCGGCCAGGACGAACGGGAGGCCGAAGTGAAGCTCGACAAAGGGTCACCGTCGCCGAAGAAGGTCCGTCGTTGCCAGAGAAGAAGAAGAAAGGGGAGGCAATGACATGGGCGCGGGCACGGGGCTGGCTCACGTGGATAAGCTGTGGGTTTGACGCTCATGTGGATAATCTATGCGTCCCATGCTGATCTATATAAGTGGAGAGGTGTCCATTACGGGAACCAACTAAACGCGGCCCCACTTGTCAGCATGTAACGACAAGGATCCACTACGGGACCCGATAGACCGCAGCCCCACTTGTCAGCACGTAACGGCGAGGGTCCACTACGGGACCCGACTGAATGCTGCCCCAATTGTCAGCATATAATGGCAAGGCTGACGGACAACGAGCCTCAGACCGTGCAAGAGTTCCATAATAGGAGATGGGAACAAGTGAGGAAAAGCTAAGCGGCTAGGGAAAGTGAGTACAACTAAGGAACCAAGGGTACAAAAATAGAAATCCCTATATAAAGAGGCTTCGGGCGATAAAAAAACATCGCTTATTTTCGATCTCAACTCTCCCTGCCACCAGAAGCCGCCATGCTGGAGGAATAGATCTAGATCTAAATCTCCAAACCCTTCTCCACCACCATAGCCATCTTCCACCACTTGTAATAGTAGATCTCTTCTCCAATTGGCGACATTGTAAGAATATTTGCTATCAATCTTATTATCTCTATTACAATGTTTATGATTGTTGATTTCATCTCTATGTGTGAGTAATTCTCCTTGGGCCAAGGGCTTCGGCCTAGCCATGTAGCTTTTTGTGCATGCTATTTATCATATATGGGATCATGTATTAGTTTATATGACATGATGATTATAGTACCCTCTCTTGCCTCAATCTAAGGACTTGTCAGGTACCCAAGACCCCGAGGATTGATCCATGTATAGGGAGTGTGAGTAATTACTGATCTGCAGGTTGGGAACCCCAGTGACAGAAGGGGTAGTACGGCTGTATGTGAGGGATTTACTTGGGATTAAACAGTGACATCACTATGCATATCATTAGTTCTTTCTTCTATGGATGAGACTAGTAGGTTATTGCTATAAGCGGTTGCGGAGGCGATAACAATTATGGATGCACTACCCACATATAATTATCTTGATCTAACAATTACATGCATACTTTATTATTATCTTTTATTCCCATCAGATGTTTTGCATAGCTACTGATCAAACTGAAGGCCCTAGGCCCTCTCTCTCCATCATCAACAACAACAAAAAGATCACAAACTCTTGGTCTGGTGAAAACACAAAAGGAATTCTAAAACTCTGGAAGGTCCGTTTAAGTAATCTCACTTTGATTTCTACTTCCCGAGGATTCGATAAACCTAGGTCTATTAGAGAAAAGAGCTATACTACATCCATAATCCGGATCAAAGGTATCAACCCCTTTTCTAGCGCCATTGTCGGGCAAGCAATAGCTACCCTGGTGAGGTTAGTAGGAACCTTGCTAGTTTTAATTCTTGTTTTAAATTTTGTTAGTTTGCTTTCAGTATTTATTTGAAAAACCAAAAAATTAGTTAGTCTTTTAATTATTGTTTTTATCATCATTAGTATTTGTTTAAGAAAATCCAAAAACATAGAAAGTATGGCTGAAAATAAGCTTGGGGAGTTTGCAACTCCCAACAATGATTATTTGCGTACTCCTATTACTCAGCCAGCAATTACTGCTAAAGATTATGAAATTAAGCCCCACTATTTAATTTTGGTTCAACATAATCAATTTGGAGGCTCTACTGTTGAAGATGCAGGTATGCACTTAAATACTTTCACTGAAATATGTGATATGATGCATATTAAAGATGTTGACCCTGACGCGGTCAAGTTGCGATTATTTCCTTTATCTCTTAGAGGAAGAGCAAAAGAATGGTTGCTATCTTTGCTTAGAAATATTATTGCATCATGAGTGGAATGTACTTATTTATTTATGACTAAATTCTTTCCACATGCAAAGACTATGCTACTCAGATCTAATATAACTGGTTTTAGACAGGAAGAGCGTGAGCCACTAGCGCTTGCATGGGAGAGAATGAAAGAATGCATGAGAAACTGTCCCAGCCATAGGATGGAAGATTGGTTAATTCTACATTTATTTTACAATGCTCTTAACCCTGTGTCTAAGTCTAAGCTCGATACTACAACTGGAGGAACATTTATGGGTAAACAAATTACCGAAGCAAAGCAGCTGCTAGACAATATGCAAGACAACCATGCCCAATGGCATGTGGAAAGATCAAACACGAAGAAGGTGAACCCTGTCACACCTAAAGAAAATGAAGAACTCAACGCTAAGTTGGATGAGCTCATATTAGTCATCAAAGGTAAGGAAACCTAGGTAAGAGCTACTCCCGAACCAACTATTGAAGAAATAGACTTCATAGCTCGTAATGATTATAACCCTGCTTGGAAGAAGAATTATAATCCAAATTTTCAGAAACATTATTCTAGTCCTGTAGGTAACTCTAATAATAATATGGCATCAAGTAATAGTAGTCTCCAAGAAACGCTTAAATCTTTTATGGACTCACAAAAATGAGCAAAACAATATCCTAGTTAAAATAACGAAGAACCATGATGCTATGCTTGGTAAATTATCTAACCAAGATGTTAGTTTGAGGAATGATTTGGAGGCTCTCTAAGAAAGAACAAGGATTGTTGAAGCACATCTAGGTAAGATAACCGAGAGTCTAACTCTCATTCTAGCTAAATTTGTAGGTAAACCTGATCCCAATCCAGTAAAAGACCCCAAGATGATAAGAATCCAAAGGGATGAGCCTGAAGAATTGATTATAGCAATGCTCCTTCATCAAATTACACAGTTGAAGATCTTGTAAAAAGGATCAATATCAATATTCCGGTAAGTGAATGAAATGAGGAAGTCATGTATCAACACTTTGTTAATCAGGTAGCAATAAAGGTACGTGAGCTTGAGGAAGAATATAGGAAAAATGCTAAAAAATTACCTGTTAAGCTTGATGATATATTTGAGCCTACTATTAAGATTAAAATTGGGACTAATGAAATAGCTTCCCTTTGTAATTTAGGTGCAAGTGTTTCAACAATTCCAAAGTGTCTTTTTAATAAGTTAAATCTTGGATCTTTTGAAATCACTGAGTTAAAATTGTATCTAGCAGATTCTACTTACAAACAAGCAGTAGGAATTAAAGAGAATACCTTAGTATACATTAAAGGCTATCCTGCTCTTATTGATTTTGTTATTGTTCACATGCCTGAAGATGCTACTACTCCTATCATATTAGGCCGTCCTTTCTTAAGAACTATTAAGGCTTTGATTAACCTGCATGAAGGGAACGTGAAGCTCTAATTTCCTTCGTGGGATACTTTTTTATCCATTTTCCCACGAAAAAGAAAGCCAAGCAAGATGATAAGGACGACATCACTTTAAAGGCCAACTATTTTGGAGTGGGAGTTCCACTCATCTGGCCTAAGTGAGCAATATCAAGGTCAAGCTATTGAACATAAAAGAGCGCTGCATGGGAGGGAACCCATGTGAAATAAAGGTTGGAGTAAAGTTTTTAAGTTTTAGTTTAAGTTTTATGTTGAATAAAGAGTGCTAGAAAACTCTAGTGAGAAGGAGAGATTCCGTGGTACTAAAACTTCTTGTTTTATACATGCCAATGTTGGTCGATAATTTATTCTGTCATTTTTCTATCAAAACATGGTGTTTCGCTAAGTTTCAGTCTAAAAAGTAATTCTTGAAGAAATAGAATTTTTTTATGTATACAAAAGCTTTAACGACCAACTATACGGCGGGAATAAATATTCTAGCCATATAGTTCCGGCCGTATAGTTATTTGAGCCATCGACATATTTTATTCTCCAGATACAGAAGGTTTAACGACCAACTATACGACGGAACCATTTTGGTTCGGCCGTATAGTTACAGCTGCCAGAATAGAAACCCTGATTTTTGCCGTCAGACCAACTATACGGCAAGAACAAATTGTTTCATCCGTATAGTTGCGTCCGACCACTTAAACACACGGTAAGGTATCCAAAACACCAAAACATTAATCCTTTTTCTCTATTCTACCTCCAAACTCTCTCAAAACCTCAAGGGATCTTCACCTCTACTCAATTTCGTTCAATTTCCTCGCACACAAGTGATCTACGATATGTTTCTCCTCCGGTCCTCCAATTACTTTTCACAAATTCATTTATGATTTATTGTCATTATCAATCTAGGGTGAGACTTATTTTTCACTAGTTGCCATGATTATTTTGCCTAAGATTATTATGTTGAGGAGACTCTTTAGTGTGCAATGATAAGGAATATACTATGACTCTTACTTTTGGATCAAAAAGTTTTATATTTTTATTTATTATTTATTTTTCGAAGATGAACACGAGGAGCCAATCGCGTGCTCTTGCCGCCCCTAGTTCTTGTCGGGCTGCATCTCAGGAACGCATGAGGATTCGATTCAAGAACGAGTCCCACAGTGATTGTTTCGACAGGATCAAAAACCAAGAAGTCAAGGCAACCAAGTGGGCTTGCCCCGTCATATTGAACCAACTATGTATTTCTGATGACTTTAATTTACTTTGCAATAGGGTTGGCCTGCAAAACTTTGTATTTCATGATGCACCTACCTATCACCGGTTAACCATTGAATTTTTAAGTTCTTTGAAAAGCACCATTAAAGCATGGCATGGGAAGGATAGAATTTCTTTCCGACTCATGAATAACAATTATTCATTATCACTTGATGAATGGTGCAATTGCTTTGGTTTACCCAACAATGATCCTAATGCTCTACGCACATCTTTTACTAACATAGAACCTTCCCCTGAACTCTGCTATAATAGAATGAGCTTTACTTCTAGAGTCAGCAAAGGGAAAATATTCAACATCCTGCTATTTTCTATTTGTTCTATGTTATTGATAACACCTTTAAGGCGCGTAATGAGTTTACAAGACTCAATGAGGAGGACATCTTATTCCTTGCAAAAGATGCTTTCAACTACAAAAACTTGTCACTCCACTTGGGCGCAATTCTTGTGCGCTACTTGGAGTACCAATCCTCCTAAAGCCAAGGACTAATCACATGTGGAGGCGTCATAAACGTGCTTGCCAATGCCCTGGGCATCGACCTAGGTGAGTTGCAACCAGTGCTAGGGGAGCGACGTGTTGGTTTATCTACTTTGAGGGCTTGTGGAATGCTCACTAGGAGAGGTGGTGTTTATTATCTTCATATTGCTGGAGCTCGGTGTCTCTGCCCCGCTCCTATGCCTAATGGTATTTTCTCTATCGAGGAGGGACGCATGCTTTATTACTTGCAGGTTGAGCAACACCAACCCGAGGAGGATATTCTAGAAGAGGATGAGGACCAAGAGGTGGAGCAAGAAGTTCCTCATCAAGGAGAGCATCCAATGAACCGGTTCGCTACATATCAAGATTTCCAAGAACTTGGAGGGACTGTGGAGGGGATGCATAATCTCGCCCTGAACCTCTGAGAAACAACAAGTAACTTATCAACTCAATTTGCAGACTGGAGTTACAACTTTTTCCCCCACCTCAATGATTTGAAGGGCTTGCAAAAGCCTAAGCTTGGGGAGGTTTTCTATCTATCTTTATTTTGCGTTCATTTGCTTTATTTTATTTCGAGGTTATGATTTTATTTGAGTTTATAAGCACTCTTGTTGGTTTCCCCAACACTTTATCTTAGTTATTTTATTTTCAAGATTTTCAAGCCGAGCTTTGCCGCCAATTTTCTATTCTTTCATTCCCCTTCTCAAAAACCACAAAAGATTTTCTCCGTTTATCTTTATTTTCCCTCTTTATTTTCTTTTCGCCTCGAGGTTCTCATGTATTCGCAGGAGAATGATCGACTTTGAGTTTTCAAGAAACAAATCAAAAGGGAAGAGAGAAGTGGAACCAAACATGAGAGGTATGCCTTATGACTCCCCCCTTTTGAAGTTTGAGAAACCCATGCTAGTTAGTAGTAATGTTAAGATGTTATATCGGTGGAGTGAGTCTCTATATTGTAGTAAAATTTCGTTTGCATGGGTATTTAATTGAGTATGTTTTGTTCCAGCTCTCGTAGTTAACCAAGTCTTGCCTAAAATTTGCTAAACAATTGAAATAAGAAAAAATCTCACAATTGAAGGCTTGGGTGTTGTAGTGTTTAGTCTTGAAAGCTTATTCCTAGAGACACTCGACACCATAGAAAATAATGATTAACTTTATAGCTCTTTTTGAAAGGATTTGTTCGTTTGAATTAATGTTTAGCGGTTTTTGTGAGCATGCCAAAGTTTGACTTGTGAATCATAAGAGTGATATATCTTTATGCGTGTCAAACTTCATGGTATGCCAACAACTCCGCTAGCCTACAAACGATCTTCAGGGAGGAAACTCCTAGATTTCGGCTATGAGTTGATTAAACATATGTAGCAGCAATTCTATAATGGGTAAGATTCTTGGCACTCCCGGGTAGCTATAACATGATGGTATCACTCCTCTGGCTGATATGAGTAATCATTATGCAAAAGGAACAAAAAACCTTAGTGATGTCACGAGTGTCCATCACAAACCGATAAACTAATGATTTTTTTGCATGCTCTCAATTACTTAAGAACTGAAATTATTGAAGGACAATGAATAGAAAAATAGTGCTTGAAAAGTATTGATTTATTGATGTGGTAGAATTGAGATACTTTAGTGTATATGCTTTTCATGATAAACTCACACATTCTCAATCTTACATGATTATACTTTATTGTCCAAAGGCAAGCTTATGAGTTGATTACATGACATGGAATAAAGTTAACTCTTTTGAATCATCCATGCTTACAATAATTTTGCTGCGCTATAAGGATTCATGAAACCCGTATGATATGCTTGCCATTACTCTATCTATGCTGAAGTTTTCCAGATTAATAAAGTGGAGTAAACATGAGACTACCAATCATGAGTAAGATCATAATCTCGTTATTTCAGTTTAAATGCTGAGTTCACTTTTGATTTTGGTTTTCTTGCTCGAGAACGATCAAGTTTAAGCTTGGGGAGGTTGATGGCTGTGAAATATAGCCATTAACGTCCGCATTTAAACTAGATATTATTCATATATTTGATGAAATATCTCTCTAAACCCTGCCACTAATGCCTAATGATCAAAGGGGTATGCAATCCTTTCTTACTATTTTTCCATACGCAGATAATTACGTATAATGATGGGAATCACAACATAAATGCCAAAGATACGAGATTTCCAACACGTCAAAGAAACCAGGAGTAGTGAAGTGGATCCAGAATACTTAACGACCAACTATACGGCGGGAAATTTATAACGGCCATATAGTTACGACCGTATAGTTGCCATCGACTCCATTAGGTCAAACAGAACAACTTTTGGGAAGGGACCCCTATATAAAGAGGCTTCGGGCGACGAGAAAACAACGCTTATTTTTTATCTCAACTCTCCCTACCACCAGAAGACGCCATGCCGGAGGAATAGATCTAGATCTAAATCTCCAAACCCTTCTCCACCACCATAGCCATCTTCCACCACTTGTAATAGTAGATCTCTTCTCCAATTAGCGTCATCGTAAGACTATTTGCTATCAATCTTATTATCTCTATTACAATGTTTATGATTGTTGATTTCATCTCTATGTGTGAGTAATTCTCCTTGGGCCAAGGGCTTCGGCCTAGCCATGTAGCTTTTTGTGCATGCTATTTATCATATATGGGATCATGTATTAGTTTATATGACATGATGATTATAGTACCCTCTCTTGCCTCAATCTAAGGACTTGTCAGGTACCCAAGACCCCGAGGATTGATCCAGGTATAGGGAGTGTGAGTAATTACTGATCTGCAGGTTGGGAACCCTAGTGACAGAAGGGGTAGTACGACTGTATGTGAGGGATTTACTTGGGATTAAATGGTGACATCACTATGCATATCATTAGTTCTCTTTCTTCTATGGATGAGACTAGTAGGTTATTGTTATAAGAGGTTGCAGAGGCAATAACAATTATGGATGCACTGCCCACATATAATTATCTTGCTCTAACGCTTACATGCATACTTTATTTATTATCTTTTATTCCCATGAGATGTTTTGCACAGCTACTGGTGAAACCGAAGGCCCTAGGCCCCCTCTCTCTATCGTTAACAACAACAAAAAGATCGCAAACTCTTGGTCCAGTGAAAACACAAAAGGAATTCTAAAACTCTCGAACGTCCGTTTAAGTAATCTCACTTTGCTTTCTGCTTCCCGAGGATTCAATAAACCAAGGTCTACTAGGGAAAACGAGCTATACTACATCCGTAATCCGGATCGAAGGTATTAGTGACCGTGTCCCCTTCCTCACCTTCTTGGCTACCCATATTATCTTAGGCGGTAAAGCCCGAATTAAGAGCTGAGGCTCTGATACCAATTGAAAGGATCGTATGGGAACCTAGAGGGGGGGTGAATACGTGCTACTTCAAATATTAATATTTTTCAAATTAGGGTTTGACACAAAGGTAATTTTTCTAGATATGCAACTAACGTGAATATACCTATATGTCTCACTAGAACAAATAACTAAGCAAGAGCAAGGTATAAGTAAAGTGCAGTAAAGGATAGAAGTAACCAATGTGGAGCACGCGGAGACACAATGATGATTTCTCGCAGTTCCTTCCTTTTGAGGGAAAGTATGTCTGCATTTGTCGAGGCGATGGCTTCAAACCACCAACGCCATGGAAGGCCTCCCTTGTTCTCCGGTGAAGCTCACCCCAAAGGGATCGATTCACTCTTCCACTATATCATCAACCTTCGAGGTGGAAGCCAGCACCTTTACAACAAGTTCGAGGCACACATTCACAAGTGAATTGGAGGCTCCCGAATACAAGCAAGCTGTCACAATAATCAAAGACAAGCTTGTAAGAACCAAATCAAGAACTAGGGTTTCCAATGAAACACTAGAGCAAGGGGCCCTCAAGTGAATGAGGGGGAAATGATGATCTCTCTTGGTGAAGCTGTAGATCAAGGCCTCCTCCTTTGATTCTCCAATGATCAAGGACTTTGGATGGTTGGAGGTGGAGATCTTGTTGATTTGGTGGCTCTGGGGTGGGGGTTCTTCTTTTCTGAAACGAGCAGATGGAGGTAGGAGATGAGTTCCTTTATTTATAGCCCCCACAGATTTAGACCATTTTCTGCCTGTTGGGGATTTTCCACACCAGAGATTCTGGTCTGGAGACCGGAAACTCCGGTCTACAATTTTCTTAGGATGGAGACTCCGGCCCGTCTCCGGTCCATCTCCGGAACACCATACAGAAGGTCCTGGGCCTGGTCTGAAAACTCCCTTCGGGGACTTTGCCAAAACTCCGGACTAGGGCACACCGGAGACTTTGAACTTTTCTCTCTGGAGACTTTGGTCTGACTGCGAACCCCGGAGATTCCGGCCCATCTCCGATCCATCTCTAGACACCCATATAGAAAGTCCCTAGGCTTCATCTTGGATCCACTCCGGAGATTTGAGGCGCAACTCCAGACCATACCGGAGACTCTAGTGTCTGCACACCGGAGACTCCGGTCTGGAATCTTCAGGAAACATCTGTTTCTTCCAGGAATTTTTCCACTATGCTATGGGCTTTTCTCTTTTCAATATATTTACCTGGCAACATCAACACACTGTTAAATTATCCTCAAGTTGTTAATGAACACCAAAACTTATTAAGACAATAAATATCCTTTCATGCACAAAATTTAGGTTTCAGCCATAGACCAATAGGAAGAACATCAACTCAACCTACTCTCTTCCCTAATTCTTTTAGGTTTCAGCCAACAAGAGACCAACATGAACAAGAAAAAAAATACTCACTTACTATATGCCGAGGATTCTAGCAAGAGACCAAATGAAATAATGGATTTTGAAACCCTGATGAAAACAGTCTCTGAAATTAGCTGAATTTGCTGTGTGAGTTGATTTATTCTTGAGTCACTCTCTCTAGTCCTATCACTACCATGGCGGTCGGAGAAGAAGGTCGATAGGGGAGAATAGATAGATAGATAGATAGATAGATAGATAGATCGATAGATAGATAGATAGATAGATATATAGAGAGAGAGAGGTCAGTGGAAGGCGGGTCTGTAGGGTTTCGTAGCATGGAAAACAAAAAATTTCTATCGCATACAAACAAACAAGCCAAGATCTATCTACTATATTGTAGAAACGAGTCGATGGAATAACTTACCCTCGAAGATTCCAAAGTGTTTAACGAGAGCGGATTCTCGTGGGTGATGTAGTCGTACTCTTCCCGATCTCAAGATCGCGTAGACGATCCTTCCGGCGCTGCGTTCCGGCAGCGCTCCCGCAGTCGGTCACACGTTCGGTACTCGACGAAGACCTTCCTTTCCCTTGTTCCAGCAGGCAGCGGAGGTTGTAGCACTCTCCTCGCGATTCCGGTAGCACAACGGCGTGGTACCGGAAGTAGAGGGGAGATCTCGCAGGGCTTCGCCTTAAGCCGGAGCGAGTATGGTGGAGTATGAGAGAGCTCCTCGGCGATCTAGGGTTTAGACACACCAAGGAGGAGGTGCTAGAGCCGGCGGCTAGGGTTCCGGGGACCCCCAAGTCGGCGTCTAGGGCAAAACCCTAGGGGGCGGCGGCGGCTATGGTGGGCTGCAGCTTCTAGGGTTTGAGGTGAGGGACTTGTGTGTGCTAGGAGGGAGCCCTGCCCCTCCTTATATAGGTGGAGGGGCCGGCGGCCAAGGGGAGGGAGGGGAGTCCCTCCCCAACTTGGCTTGGGTGGTGCGCCGGCTTGGGGAGGAGGACTCCCTCCCCAACTCGGTTTCACCTCCTCCTCCTCTTTTCCACTTTCCAAATTTAGCCGTTTGACTTTTCAATTTAGCTATTTGACTTTTCAAACTAGGATTCGATTAATCCTTTATTTGGAACAGCGATGACACTTAGTACATGATGCAATCATACCAACTTGATACAACACATTCATGTACCCTTCCCCTCCGGAGTGCCGGACATTCCGGAACCTTCTAGAACATTCCCGATGAAAACACCGGAAACATTCCACAACTCCGAAACGGGACTTTCCTTATATGAATCTTATTCTCCGGACCATTCTGGATCTCCTCGTGATATCCTGGATCCCATCCGAGACTCCGAACAACATTCGGTCTCTTTCTCATAATACCATAACTACTCAAACAACGTCGAATCCTTAAGTGTGTCTCCCTACGATTCGTGAATTATGCGGACATGATCGAGACACTTATCCGAACAATAACCAATAGAGGAATCTGGAAATTCATATGGCTCCCACATATTTCTACGATTACTTTGCGATCGAATGAACCACTTACATACGATACCAATTTCCCTTTGTCTCACGATAGTTTACTTATCCGAGGTTATGATCGTCGGTATCTCTGCATACCTAGTTCAACCTCGTTACCGATAAGTACTCTTTTCTCGTTCCCGTGATATGTGATCCCTTGTGAGCCAGTCACATGCTTGCAAGCTAATTGGATGACATTCCACCGAGAGGGCCCAGAGTATATCTATCCGTCATATGGATGGACAAATCCCACTCTTGATCCATGTGTCTCAACCAATACTTTCCGAACACTCAATGCTACCTTTATAGCCACCCAGTTACGGTGTGGTGTTTGATGTCATCAAAGCATCCATCCGGTAAAGGTGATATGCATGATCTCATGGTCGAAGGAATTAGGTTACTATGTATCAGAAAGCATATAGCAATTGAACTATTGAAATGACTTGATCTTTATGCTACGCTTATCTATAGGAGTATGTCCATCATATCATTCTCCTAACGATATGATCTTGTTGTTGATAACATCTCAATGTTCATGATAGGGAAACCACAATCATTTATCAACCAACAAGCTAGTGATGTATAGAGGCTATACTAGGGACTTCAAATTAAGTTTACAAATCACACAAGTATCAATGTTTCCTTGTTAATACTATTATAGCATGAATATAAACATTTATCATAAACACAAAGATATAATAATAACTACATTTATTATTGCCTCTAGGGCAATCTCCAACAGGGTCTTGTGATCCCCTAGCTTTATTTTTCCTTTGTTGATAAACAATGTAAGTGTGTTTGATGATCAATAAAGCTAGCCAAATGGCATTCCCTAAAAAAAGATCCCACATGTCATATTAGTCAACAAGTCAATGTGTGTTCCCTGTCAAAGGGTCCCACCTATCAATGAGTTCAATCCAATTGCTAAGAGTGACATGCAATCGGAATGTGACATGTAGACAAAATTGGCCACCAAGTCTTAACAATGCATCACATGTTACTGCATTATTACGATTGTCATAGACATGAATTGGTCATAATCGCCTAGATTATGACGATTTCATCTAATAAAACTATGAAGTATTTTAGGCAAATTGTCGTAAGTTTGTAAGGTTTTGAGCCTCTTGAACAGCTTACGACAATCTGGTACAAGATTATCATTGATCCATGATGAATTCACCCAAGGTCACAATAAAAAAAACCACAAGTTAACATATTTGCTGTAGTGACACAAGATGCTAAACCAAGGGTTCAATACTTGGTGGGTTGGGACTTGGGAGTGTAGCCTCACCCGCCATGCAACTGTTTATTCTCCTTTGTTTATTGTTTTTGTTTAATTAGTTCTCCACTTCTACGTTGTACCTTTGGCCAGCCAACATATAGGTTTATTTATAATCATACTAGACTATGTTTGTTGAATATTAGCTTATTGACTTCTAGTTTGGGAAATAGGTTTAGGTACCAGACTATTTATTTAATGGGTCCGGGTACCATTAAAGTTGGGTACCTTTACAATATTGATATGACTAGCTATAGAGTGCTAATGATCCATTTTACCACTTCATAGAAATACGTACTAGCTTAATGTGTACCATAGGTTTCCAACATGGCGCACCAACCCCAGGTGCATGCATGCGTTGTGCAGCCCAACAGGAACGACGGAATGTTTGTCAAAACCTGGTCTGAAATTGCCACGGCGCCGATATTATATGACGGAACGCAGTAAGGCTTTAGCTGCGGCCACGTCTACTTAATTTCGGAGAAAGTAGTGGCCAAATGGCCCAAAAAGGTAGCGAAGAAAGGCAAGCTAATCGTGGCACCCGACATGGCGGATTGGCGGGTATCCGGGGGCCAACACCTGTCAGACGCCGTCACATTCAGAAAGATCTTTGGTCAGCCACTTAGCCATGAAGAAAATATAATTACCACCGGCGATCACACTGTGGGTAGTGGTGATCAGCAGAGAGCAGTCCGAGCTGCTAATTCTAATTATTAACCCCATAAAAGTCGGGCCATTAATTAGCACGGCGGATAGCGACGTCGCCATCTCCCTTTCGCCCCCCCCGGCCGCGAAGATAAGACGAAGCAGCAGCGGCGGGGGATTTTCGCCAAAGCTAAGCTAATAAGATCGATGGGCTAGTAAGATTATAGTTATGTGGAGTCTTGTAGTTTGCTCCCGAGGCGCCAGCTCACCGCAAGCCATACACACACTCTCCCGCTCAAACAACGCGGTCTAGCTAGCTAGCTGCTTGCGGCGCTCCATCCTCTCCTCTTCTCTCTTCTCCGATCGAGCTTTTCACCATGGCGGACCTCACGCTTCTGCCCCGCTTCTTTACCGACCCTTATATAGCCCCCTCCCCCCTCGTGCGTCTCTTGACACCTACCACCGCAGCACGCACGCAAACATCTCCAGACGACAGGTACTTAACCGCCCGGCCCGCCATACACCATAGATAGATAGCTGGTATAGGTGCACTGCAGCTCTGCCATGCGCGTAGGTATATATATATAGATGCGCGTGCCCTAATGGTAGCACATGGCTGAGCAGCCGTCTGCAGCCTCCTCGTCTGCTCCTCCTCCCCATCCTCAGCAGGTGCAAGCTGTTGCTGGCCCGGCCACTGACCGTTCTCGTTCTCCGGGCACTCCTCCTGCCTCGCCCAATTCCCCGCCGGTGCAGCTAGGTGTGGACACGGTGGGGGCACCGGCGGCGGCGCAGGCGGCGACGAGCTCGGAGGAGCCGTCGCCGCGGTCCTCGGGGAAGCACCCCTTCTACCGCGGCATCCGCTGCAGGAACGGCAAGTGGGTGTCCGAGATACGCGAGCCGCGCAAGGCGCGCCGCATATGGCTTGGCACGTACCCGAACGCCGAGATGGCCGCCGCGGCCTACGACGTGGCAGCCCGTGCGCTGCGCGGGCCCGACGCCGTGCTCAACTTCCCCGGCGCCGCCGCCTCGCGCACGGCCCCCGCGTCCGCCTCCCCCGACGACATACGCGCGGCCGCGGCCGCGGCGGCAGCCGCCGTCCAGCTTGAGGATAAGCCGCACGGTGACCTGCTGCAGGCTCCTGATCCTGAGGCCAGTGCTCCACCTGCCGCGGCAGCGGAGCAGCAGAGACACCACGGCATAGCAACCGGGGAAGCAGGCGACGCCTATGATGTAACGCGGCAGGAAATGACGGGCACTGAAGACTTCATGGACGAGGAGGCCATCTTCGAGATGCCGCAGATGCTGCGCAACATGGCCGCGGGCATGATGATGAGCCCGCCGCGGCTGAGCCCCACCGTCTCCGACGAGTGGCCGGAGTCAGGGGAGAGCCTGTGGAGCTACCACGACCCCTAGCCGAGCTAGCGTATTTTTTTGGCATTGGCGATCGGCCGGTGAGCTGGGCCTGGGCGGGTGGTACACTATGCCAGTTGCGAAACTGAATTCCCTGACTGGGAGTTGATAGTATAAGCATGGACCCCGGTACGGCGAATCGTCCTCTATCCGGTAATATATATGTGTGTGTGTGTGTGTGTGCCATAACTTTAAGAGTGGTGTCACTAGCTAGCCTGTGATACTATGTTTCATTTTCCTTCCTCCCGCTTTGGTCGTTTTCCTAGATAAAGTCCACTTGTTGATTCGCTTGGCTTACTGCTCGTTTTAGTATGAGAGCAAGCACCATTTTGTGCTCCTTTTTTATGGAAGTGCTTGAGTGGATCGCACATCACAGCGAGACTTGTGTCAATGTATTTGTAACTGTAGGCACAAAATTGCAGACATAAAACTAAATATTTGGCGGTGCATAAACTAAGATCAGCGCTGACGTGTATGTGGATCCAATTTCCCTTATTTTTATCATGACGTCTTTTGGCTGTAGTTAATTATATACCGATTGGGGAAGTTGGCCGTTGGTGAGAGCAAAAGAGGAAGGAGTAGGTGGGAAATCTTTTAGATAGTGTGACCGATGAAAGATCCATGAGCTATATGTTACTTTATGGATAAAGTAACTTTGAACGTAAATCTACCATTCTGGAGGTGACTTTCTTGCAATTCGTGCAAACGGCCCTCTAAGAGAAAATTAACGCCGAAATTGATAGGTGAGACCCATTTATCAGCGCTGAGGAGGCAAAAGGTAAATTAATTTGTTGAGTTGGACTGACCCCCACATGTCAGCCCCAATTAAAAACTTAATAAATATCTAAAATAAAAAATGTACCATGAACTGCAGGAACTGCAGTTGTTGCAGTTGTCGCACGGAGGAAGAAGAAGAAGAAGAGCAGCTCGTTCGCCACAGAGGAGGACCGGGCAGCTAGGGATGGCCGGAGCCGTGGAGAGATGGTTTTCGACATGCCCTCCTTCACTTGCCCCTATTGGCACAACTGCATGATCTTCCTAGGCCCACAACATGTTCAGACCGTAGAGACGGCGCCTGCTGCTACATGCCGTCGCTAGAGTAGGCGACCGGTCCATGGATGTAGGGCCGGCAAGGAGCTAAGTAGAGATCGCGATGCGGCTAGGAGTAGCCTTGGGGGATCTGGGAGGTACAGCGGGTGTCAAGAAGAGGCGCAACGAAAGATAAACAGACGACGCTGCGAACCAATGGTACGGGAGAGGCATGGAGCATCCGCGGCGGAGCAAGGATGAGTTTGAGAAGGTCTAGACCAAGGCGGAGGAAGCCGCTGGTGTCTGGTGAATCCCTGGCGGTGACGTGGGCACCGATAGTGGTGGGAAGGAGGACAGGAATCAACAAATATATAGCGCGACAGCAGGGGCGGGGAATTGGGCTAGCGTTAGCGGGAGCCATTACTGACTGCGGGATCCTGGTAGTCCTAGGAGGCCTAGTTGGCGGCGAGAGTTTGGCCGACAGGGAGGTCATCGGGACTGGGTGGGGATCACCTTCCCCTGCTCCAGGTCAAGGAGTGCGACGAAGACGACCTCCTTCTTCTTTTAAATATTTTACTATTGTAATTGGGTGACATGTGGGACCTAGTCTATGTTATAAAATGACACATGTTTCTTCCACCTCAGCGCTGACAAATGGGTCCCACCTGCCAGTTCCAGTGTCAACAATTCTCTCTTAGCGGGTCATTTGCGCGAATTGCTAAATATCATCTTTAAGATAGTAGATTTACGTTATAAAACGTAAAGTTGTATGGTTTCATATATTCGGCTCGAATTATGGTAGTATTGAAGGGAATATGCCCGAGAGGCAATAATAAGGTGGTTATTATCTTATTCCTTGTTTATGATAAATTTTTATTTCTCATGCTATAATTATATTAATCGGAAATATTAATACATATGTGTTTAATAAACAAATAAAGAGTTCCTAGTTATGCCTCTCATATAAACTAGCTCGTTGATTGACAAGATGATCAAGGTTTCCTGATCATGGACATTGGATGTTGTTAATAACGAGGTCACAACATTGGTGGAATAATGTGATGAACATTCATCTGAAGTATAGTAATATGATCAAATTCATTATGTTTAAATTTCTATAACATCATTACAAGTAACTTTAGTCCTTATTCCATGAGATCATGTCAATCACTAACACCGGAAGAGTAGCTTGATAACATCAAACATCACACCGTAACAGGGCGACTATAAAGGTGGGTTCAAATACTCCGATAGTGTTATATAGAGGCTCATGGATCAAGAGTGGGATTTGTCCATCCCGATGACAGAGAGATATACTCTAGGCCCTCTCGGTGATATCACATTGATATAGCTTGCAAGCAGGCGATGGAGATCACTAGAATGTTATATCACAAGAACGAGAAAAAAGTACATGTAGGTAGCGAGATCAAACTAGGTATGGGGATACCGATGATCGAATATCATACATGTAAAATATTGCAAGACAAAAGGATTTAGTTGCAATGTTGAGGTTCTCACGATCACAAGAAGTCATCATTGAATGTGTAGGAGTCAGTACGGATCTCCAGGTCATGCTACTGATTATTGATCGGAGAGGGGTCTCGATCATGTCTTCATTATTCGCGAACTGTAGGGTGACACACTTAAGGGATATCGACACCATTTCGAGCAAATAAGTTGCCAGAAAAAGAATATCAAAGCGCTGGAATTATTTCAATGGAAACCGGAATTGTTTCGGGTGAAATTGCTGAAACTGGTTCTGCATGTGAAATTGAAATGTTGCAAGTGGTTTTATGTGAATGTTTGTTAATTAATGTAATTAAAAAAATTCTGAATAAAATAAATAAAATAGTTTTATTAAATGAGAGCTTGTATTAAATTTGGTGGAAATTTAATGGAGGTGAGTGGAATTTTGAGTGGCGACTTTTTATGGGAGTGTCAGCTCCACCCACATGAAAGTGGAAGAGGTGGGGGCACCCACCATGGCTGCCACGCCATGGCATTTGTGAAGGATCTCTCTCTCCTCTCTAGAATTTCCCATGGTCTCATATCAGCGAGATACATGTTCTCGGTGGCTTTCTCTTGAGCAAGGATTTGCTGCTTTTGCTGCTTTGATGGAGCGAGGGCGCGTAGGTTATCAGGTTTTGGACGTGTGTGCGATCACGGATGCTCCGCTAAGTTGCGGGACTATCGGACTTCTACACAATCTTGAGATCGGCAAGAGATCGACTACATCACCAACGAGTACATACTCGTAAAGCTTTGTCGGTATTCAAGGGTATGTATTATAAATGTATATCCACCCCATTGATTGTATTTAGATAGATGTATCATAGCATATACAGTTCCTATCGTAGGAAATTTTTTGTTTTCTATGCTGCGAACCCAACAAGTGGTATCAGAGCCGGATCTATGCGTAGATGCTTTGCATGGGTAGTACACATATGAGTATGTGGCTGTTGATGGTCACATTATTGCTTCTTATGTGCATTTTAGATATTCGTGGCATAGTAGGATGAAGCGGCCCAAACAAACTTTACATATCCTCGCACATGAGACTTGTTCCACGCTTAACATGCAACTAGTTTTGCATAAGTGGCTTGCAGGTGTTTGTCTCTCCTACTATAGTCAATATGTAATTTACAACGAGTTGCCAATAATTTAATTATCATCATTGTGGTTCCATGTTTGTAGGTAAGAATGATTCTATCTTCGAAATCCCTCAGCCACGTAAAAAATGCAAAAGATAAATTAGAGGCGTCTAGTTTTTGGATTTGGCGGGCAAGTACTATGATATGGTAGAATTATAATTTGTAGTATGGATGGATACTATTGGAAATTATAATATGCCAAAGTGTAAGTTCCTCAGACCTTTGCCTTACACATATAGGAATGATAAAGATCATACCATGATGCACTAGATAGTGATCAAGTGCAAGAACCATATCATATCACTTTTAGCATATTATGTTTGTTTGTATCTTATATTGCTTGTTTGGCGCTTTAGTAGCATTATAAGATGATCCCTTATTTAAATATAAAGATAAAATTTGTTCTTACTTAGTATGCACCATTGAAAAGTTCGTCGTTTTGAGACACCATGTGATGATCGGGTGTGATATATTCAATATTCACATACAACTGGTGTAAGACAGTTTTACACACGCGAATACTAAGGTTCTTACTTGGCGAGCCTATCATTTACAGTCGTGGCCTCGGAACACGAACCGAAAGGTAAAGCATGAGTCATATGGTTGATATAATGCCCATATTGATGCGTGCCTTTGAAGCTGCACCGACTCACGTGATGATCTGACTTGGTGTAGTGGATTTGGTTCATGTAATCACCAAAACAACTAAAGGGATGTTGGTTTTGAGTGGGAGTTCATTTCTAATTTGGATTAGTCGAACTCAATTTATCATAAATTAAATCAAAGTGAATTTGCATGATTTGTTGTAGTCATTGGCATCCGTTCACTACCTTATGCTTAGTTATAATTGAGATAATATAACTATAGAATTCTGGATATTTACTTTATGAATAGGTATCATATTGTTTTGAGTGTCAATATAAAGTTTAGAAGTCCCATTGCTAACTTTCGGCAAACTTCGTCTACTCCGTGAAGTTTAATAATTAGTATTAAATCAAGAGTAACAATTCCAGTGTTAGTATCTAAAGTATTATGTTTGCCTCCATGATTCTTGATGTTCAAAAGATTGTTTTAATATCAAGGTTATCTAGGAGCTGAAAGGACTTTTTTAGAAGCCATCATGTGTGGAAGATATTAAAATATCTGAAACAATGTTTTGGTTGCAATAAGATAGAGTATAATTTAGCAAAATATATGTTCTCATATTGGATGAGAATTTGCGAAGGTTGGAGACGCTAGACGTCCTAATCCTCTAAAAAGGTTTTGGAAAGTAACATTATACTCACGATTCTCCTTTATAAGCTACATTAGCTTGATCATGAAAGTTGTCATGATAAGGATGAATAGAAGATGTAGCTAAAATATTTACTACACTAAAAGATTACTAAATAATGGTTTTTGAAAGAACGCCTAACATTTGATCGTGGTGATCTACTTAAAAGTGCAAGTCCAAAGGTATTAGTATTTTACTATATTCGCTTTGGACTATGTGTCATGTATATGGCGCTACTATTGATGTTGATAGATTCTTTTAAAAGGGAAAGGGAGTGCTCATATTGTTGGAGATATGCCCTAGAGGCAATAATAAATGTAGTTATTATTATATCTTTGTGTTTATGATAAATGTTTACATTCATGCTATAATAGTATTAACCAGAAACATTAATACTTGTGTGATTTGTAAACTAAATTAGAGTCCCTAGTAAAGCCTCTTCATAATACTAGCTTGTTGATTAATAGATAATCATGGTTTCTTGATCATGAACATTTGAGATGTTGTTAATAACAAGATCATATCATTAGGAGAATGTTATGGTGGACATACTCCTATAGACAAGCGTAGCATAAAGATCAAGTCATTTTAATAGTTCAATTGCTATAAGATTTCTGATACATAGTAACCTAATTCCATCGACCATGAGATCATGCTTATCACCATCACCGGAAGGATGCTTTGATGACATCAAACACCATACCGTAACTGGGTGGCTATAAAGGTGGCATTGAGTGTTCGGAAAGTATGGGTTGAAACACATGGATCAAGAGTGGGATTTGTCCATCCATATGACTGGTAGATATACTCTGGGCCCTCTCGGTGGAATGTCATCCAATTAGCTTGCAAGCATGTGACTGGCTCACAAAGGATCACATATCACGGGAATGATAAAAGAGTACTTATCAGTAACGAGGTTGAACTAGGTATGTAGAGATACCGACGATCAAAACCTCGGATAAGTAAACTATCGTGAGACAAAGGGAAATTGGTATCGTATGTAAGTGGTTCATTCGATCGCAAAGTAATCGTAGAAATATGTGGGAGCCATATGAATTTCCAGATTCCTCTATTGGTTATTGATCGGAGAAGTGTCTCGATCATGTCCGCATAATTCACGAACCGTAGGGAGACACACTTAAGGATTCGATGTTGTTGAGTAGTTATGGAATGATGAGTAAGAGACTGAATGTTGTTCGGAGTCTCGGATGGGATTCGGGATATCACAAGGAGATCCGGAATGGTCCGGAGAATAAGATTCATATAAGGAAAGTCCTGTTTCGGAGTTGAGGAATGATTCCGGTGTTTTCATCGGGAATGTTCTAGAAGGTTCCGAAAGGTCCGACACTCCGGAGGGGAAGGGTACATGAATGTGGCATGACAATGTGGAATGGTTGCATCATGTACTAGGTATCATGGCTGGGCAAAATGAAGGGAGAAATCAAATCCTAGTTTGAAAAGTCAAACGCCAATTTGAAAAGTCAAACGGCAGTTTTGCTTGGTGGAGGGAGAGTAGGAAACCTACTTGGGGAGGAGTTCCTCTCCCTCCACCCGCCGGCCAGGAGGCCGACTTGGGGGAGGACTCCCTCCCCCCTTGGTCGCGCCCTCCCACCTATAACAGGAGGGGCAGGGCTGCCCCTCTTCACTATACCCAACACCACCCAAAACCCTAACCCTAGCCGTCGGCCTCCTGCAAGTCGCCGCCGCCCTAGGGTTTCTCCTAGCTGCCGACTTGGGGATTCCCCAAGCCCTAGGCCACTGGCCAAGCTCCGCCCCTTGGTGCCTCTAAACCCTAGATCGCCAAGGCCTCTCTCATAGTCCACCATACTCGCTCCGGCTTAAGGCGAAGCCCTGCGAGATCTCCCCTCTACTTCCGGTACCACGCCGTCGTGCTGCCGGAATCACGAGGAGAGTGCTACAACCTCTGCTGCCTGCTGGAACAAGGGATAGGAAGGTCTTCATCAAGTACCAAATGTGTGACGGACTGCGGAAGCGCTGCCGGAACGCAGCGCCGGAAGGATCGTCTACGCGATCTTGAGATCGGCAAGAGTATGACTACGTCACCCACGAGAATCTGCTATCGTTAAACACTTTTGAATCTTCGAGGGTGAGTTCCTCTATCGACTCGTTGCTACAATCTAGTAGATAGATCTTGGCTTGTTTGTTTGCATGCGGTAGAATTTTTTTGTTTTCCATGCTACAAACCCCTACAGTGGTATCAGAGCTGTGTCTATATGTAGATCTATTGCACGAGTAGAACACAATGGTCATTGTGGGCGGTGGTGCTTTTATTATCAATTGCTTCTTGTGTACTTTGCATCTTGCGATATGATGGGGTGAAGCGGCCAGGGCTAACCTTACATGACATCGTTCATGAGACTTGCTCCATGCTCAACATGTAACGTGTATTGCATAAGTGGCTTTGCGGGTGTCTATCTCTCTCATCATAGTATAGATCCAATTTACAACGGGCACTTGATAGTTCAAACATCAACATTGTGGTTCTTGTTCATAAGTTAGAACGACACTTATTGAAAGCCCCAAACTACGTAAAATATGCAAAGAAAATTAGAGGCGTCTAACTTTGTTTTGCAGGGGTGTGCTGTGATGTGATATGGCCATGATTGTGATTATATTTGATGTATGCAATGTTCCTTATTGTAAGTTGGCAACCGGTAGGAGCCATATGGTTGTATTTAAATTATGTTAAGACTCGCGTGTCTATTCAAAGTAGTTGTAATAGTTGGAGCTGGTGGATGGCAACCATGAAGCGGCGCCATTGACCTTGACGCCATACCGGTGATGATGGAGATCATGTTCGTGCTTGAAGATGGAGATCGGAAGCACAAGAAGAAAGGCCATATCATATCACATATTATGAATTGCATGTGATGTTAATCCTTTATGCATCTTGTTTTGCTTAGTTAACGACGGTAGCATTATAAGATGATCCCTCATGCACATAAATTTTAAGTTTAAAGTGTTCATCATTAGTAAGCACCGTTGCTAAAGCTTGTTGTTTCGAAGCACCACGTGATGATCGGGTGTGTTAGATTCTGCAAGTATATACAACGTGAGCAAGCCAGATTTGCTCATGCAGAAGCTAAGGTTTGATCTTGACGAGCCTAGCATGTACAGACATGGTCTCGGAACACGGATCACCGAAAGGTAAAGCATGAATCATATAGTAGATATGATGAACATGTCGATTGTTCGTCACTGAAGCTACATCAACTCTCGTGATGATCGGTTTTGATGTGGTGGATTTGGTTCGTGTGATCACTAAAACAATGTGAGGGATATTGTTTTGAGTGTGAGTTCACCTAGATTAATTTAACTATTAATTAGAACTCAATTTGTCATAAACTTAGTCTAAACTATTGCAAATATGTTGTAGATCAATGGCGGCCCCTACCATCAATTTTAATGTGTTCCTAGAGAAAGAAAAGTTGAAAAACAAAGGAAGCAACTTTGCGGATTGGTTCCGCAATTTGAGGATTGTCCTCAATGCTGGTAATTTGACCTATGTGCTGGATGCACCGCTAGGTGACCCGCCTGCAGCTGATGCTACCGATGAAGTAAAGAATGTTTACCTCGCTCGGAAGAAATAGTACTCCACAGTTCAGTGTGCTATCTTGTATGGTTTGGAATCGGAGCTTCAGAAAAGGTTTGAGAACCATGACCCACATGATATTGTCCGTGAACTCAAATTGATATTTGAGACTCACGCGGCAGTTGAGAGTTATGAGGCTTCTGAAAAGTTCTTTAACTGCAAGATGGAAGAGGGCAGCTCCATTAGTGAGCACGTGCTTAAGATGTCTGGGCACGCAAACAAACTCCAAAGCTTGGGTATAGTGATTCCTAATGCTTTGGGGATTTACCGTGTCCTCCAATCACTGCCACCAAGTTACAAGAACTTTGTGATGAACTACAATATGCAAAGCATGAACAAGACGTTGCCAGAACACTTATCGATGTTGAAATCTACAGAAGTGGAGATCAAGAAAGAGCATCAAGTGTTGTTGGTCAATAAGACCACCAAATTCAAGAAAGGCAAGTCTAAGCAAAAGGGTAACTTCAAGAAGGGTGGTAAGAAAGTTGCCGCACCGGCGAAGAAGACCAAAGCTGGACCTAAGCCTGATACTGAATGCTTTTACTGCAAGGGAGAGGGTCACTGGAAGCGGAATTGCCCAAAGTACTTGGCGGATTTGAAGAACAGCAGCATTAAGAAGAAAGGTATATCCGATATACATGTTATTGTTGTGTATCTCACTAGTACTCGTAGTGGTGCCTGGGTATTTGATACTGGTTCGCTTGCTCATATTTGTAACTCAAAACAGGTGCTGCAGAATAAACGGAAGCTAGCGAAGAACGAGGTGACAATGCGCGTTGGAAATGGATCAAAGGTTGATGTGATCGCGGTCGGCACGCTACCTCTTCATCTACCATCGGGATTAGTTTTATACTTAAATAATTGTTATTTGGTGCATGCGTTGAGCATGAACATTATATCTGGATCATGTTTGTTGCGAGACGGTTACTTGTTTAAGTCCGAGAATAATGGTTGTTCGATTTATATGAGTAATATGTTTTATGCACATGCACCTTTGATAGATGGTCTATTCTTATTGAATCTCGATAGTGGAAATACACATATTAATAACATTGAAGCTAAACGTTTGAAATTGAGCGATAACTCGACCTATATGTGGCACTGTCGTCTTGGTCATATTGGAGTGAAGCGTATGAAGAAACTCCATTCCGATGGACTTCTTGAATCACTTGATTTCGAATCACTTGAAAGATGCGAAGCACGTCTGATGGGTAAAATGACTAAGACTCCATTTTCTGGTATGATGGAGCGAGCTACGGACTTATTGGAAATCATACATACCGATGTGTGTGGTCCAATGAGTGTAGCATCGCGCGGTGGTTATCGTTATGTTCTTACCTTCATGGATGACTTGAGTAGATATGGTATATCTATTTCATGAAACATAAGTCTGAAACTTTCGAGAAGTTTAAGGAATTTCAAAGTGAGGTAGAGAATCAACATAACAAGAAGATTAAATTTCTATGTTCTGATCGTGGAGGTGAATATCTAAGTTACGAGTTTGACGAGCATTTGAAGAAATGCGGAATACTTTCACAATTGACACCGCCAGGAACACCACAGCGTAATGGTGTGTCCAAACATCGTAATCGAACTCTCTTAGATATGGTTCGTTCTATGATGTCACTTACAGATTTACCGCTATCATTTTGGGGTTATGCATTAGAAACAGCCGCATTCACTTTAGGGCACCATCTAAATCCGTTGAAACGACACCGTATGAATTATGGTTTGGGAAGAAACCTAAATTGTCGTTCCTTAAAGTTTGGGGTTGCGAAGCCTATGTAAAGAAGTTACAACCGGACAAGCTTGAACCCAAAGCGAAAAAATGCGTCTTCATAGGATACCCGAAGGAAACTATTGGGTATACCTTCTATCATAGATCCGAAGGCAAAATCTTCGTTGCCAAGAATGGATCCTTTCTAGAGAAGGAATTTCTCTCGAAAGAAGTGACTGGAAGGAAAGTAGAACTCGACGAGGTTGTCGAACATTCTCTCGAAATTACGAGTAGCGCAGCGCTGGAAGAAGTTCCTGTGATGCCTGCACCAATAAGAGAGGAAGCTAATGATGATGATCATGAAACTTCGGTTGAAGTTGCTAACAGAGCCTCGCAGGTCAACGAGAACTCGTACCACTCCTGATTGGTATGATCCCGTTATGAGTGTCATGTTGGTGGACAATACCGATGACCCTGCGACATATGAGGAAGCGATGATGAGCCCAGATTCCAATAAATGGCAAGATGCCATGAAATCCGAGATTGGATCCATGTACGAAAACCAAGTATGGACTTTGGTGGACTTACCGGATGGCCGGAAGGCTGTCGAGAACAAATGGATTTTCAAGAATAAAACAGATGCTGATGGTAATGTTATTGTCTATAAAGCTCGACTTGTCGCAAAAGGGTTTCGACAAATTCAAGGAGTTGACTATGATGAGACTTTCTCACCAGTAGCTTAGCTAAAGTCTATTAGGATTATGTTAGCAATCGTTGCATATTATGATTATGAGATATGGCACATGGATGTCAAAACAACGTTCCTCAATGGAGACATTGATGAATAGTTTTATATGATGCAACCCAAAGGTTTTGTCGATCCTAAAGATGCTAACAAGGTATGCAAACTTCAACGGTCCATATATGGGTTGAAGCAAGCATCCCGAAGTTGGAATCAACGTTTTGATAAGGTAATCAAAAGTTTTGGTTTTATACAAACTTATGGAGAAGCTTGTATTTACAAGAAAGTGAGTGGGAGCTCTGTAGCATTCTTAATACTGTATGTAGACGACATATTGTTGATTGGGAATGATGTAGACCTTTTTAATAGTGTCAAAGAATATTTGAATAATAGTTTTTCAATGAAAGATCTTGGCGAAGCAGCTTACATATTAGGCATAAAGATTTATAGAGATAGATCGAGACGCCTAATATCATTGTCACAAAGTACATATTTGGACAAAGTTCTAAAGAGGTTTGGAATGGAAGATAGCAAGAAAGGGTTCTTGCCCATGTTGCCCAATACGACCTTGAGTAAAACTCAAAGTCCAGCAACGACAGAAGATAGAGAAAGGATGAGTAAGACTCCCTATGCCTCAGCCATAGGATCTCTAATGTATGTCATGCTATGTACTAGACCCGACATTGCATATGCTGTTAGTTTGACTAGCAGATATCAAAGTGATCCAGGAGTGGATCATTGGACAGCGGTCAAAAACATCCTTAAGTACTTGAGAAGAACTAAGGATATGGTTCTTTCTTATGGAGGTGATGAACAGCTCATTGTTAATGGTTACACCAATGCTAGTTGGAACACCGATCCGGATGATTCTAAATCACAATCTGGATACGTATTTACTTTGAATGGTGCAGCAGTTAGCTAGAGGAGTGCAAAGCAAAGCGTTGTGGCGAGATCTTCAACTGAATTGGAATACATAGTTGCTTCGGAGGCTTCACAAGAAGCGATATGGATGAAGCAGATCATTACAGAGCTCGGTCTGGTTCCAAGTGCGTTGGACCCAATGTCTATGTACTGTGATAACATGGGTGCCAGAGCCAATGCGCAAGAACCAAGGTCACACAACAAGCTGAAGCACATCAAGCTGCAATTCCACGCTATTCGAGAACATGTCCAAGATGGTGACATAAAGATTTGCAAAGTACACACAGATCTGAATGTGTCGGATCCGTTGACTAAACCTCTCCCGAGGGAAAAACATGACCAACACCAAAATGCCATGGGTGTTCGGTATATTACCATGTAATCTTGATTAGTTGACTCTAGTGCAAGTGGGAGACTGTTGGAGATATGCCCTAGAGGCAATAATAAATGTAGTTATTATTATATCTTTGTGTTTATGATAAATGTTTACATTCATGCTATAATAGTATTAACCAGAAACATTAATACTTGTGTGATTTGTAAACTAAATTAGAGTCCTTAATAAAGCCTCTTCATAATACTAGCTTGTTGATTAATAGATGATCATGGTTTCTTGATCATGAACATTTGAGATGTTGTTAATAACAAGATCATATCATTAGGAGAATGGTATGGTGGACATACTCCTATAGATAAGCGTAGCATAAAGATTAAGTCATTTTAATAGTTCAATTGCTATAAGCTTTCTGATACATAGTAACCTAATTCCTTCGATCATGAGATCATGCTTATCACCATCACCGGAAGGATGCTTTGATAACATCAAACACCACACCATAACTGCGTGGCTATAAAGATGGCATTGAGTGTTCGGAAAGTATGGGTTGAAACAAATGGATCAAGAGTGGGATTTGTCCATCCATATGACAGATAGATATACTCTGGGCCCTCTCGGTGGAATGTCATCCAATTAGTTTGCAAGCATGTGATTGGCTCACAAAGGATCACATATCACGGGAACGAGAAAAGAGTACTTATCAGTAACGAGGTTGAACTAGGTATGCAGAGATACCGACGATCAAAACCTCGGATAAGTAAACTATCGTGAGACAAAGGGAAATTGGTATCGTATGTAAGTGGTTCATTCGATCGCAAAGTAATCGTAGAAATATGTGGGAGCCATATGAATTTCCAGATTCCTCTATTGGTTATTGATCGGAGAAGTGTCTCGATCATGTCCGCATAATTCACGAACCATAGGGAGACACACTTAAGGATTTGATGTTGTTGAGTAGTTATGGAATGATGAGTAAGAGACTGAATGTTGTTCAGAGTCTCGGATGGGATCCAGGATATCACGAGGAGATCCTAAATGGTCCAGAGAATAAGATTCATATAAGGAAACTCCTGTTTCGGAGTTGGGGAATGATTCCGGTGTTTTCATCGGGAATGTTCTAGAAGGTTCCGGAAGGTCCGGCACTTCGGAGGGGAAGGGTACATGAATGTGTCATGACAATGTGGAATGGTTGCATCATGTACTAGGTATCATGGCTGGGCAAAATGAAGGGAGAAATCAAATCCTAGTTTAAAAAGTCAAACGCTTATTTGAAAAGTCAAACGACAGTTTTGCTTGGTGGAGGGAGAGTAGGAAACCTACTTGGAGAGGAGTTCCTCTCCCTCCACCCGCCGGCCAAGGAGGCCGACTTGGGGGAGGACTCCCTCCCCCTTGGCCGCGCCCTCCCACCTATAAAAGAAGGGGCAGGGCTGCCCCTCTTCACTACACCCAACACCACCCAAAACCCTAACTCTAGCCGCCGGCCTCCTGCAAGTCG
Organism: Avena sativa; assembly: GCA_916181665.1. Taxonomy (NCBI): domain Eukaryota; kingdom Viridiplantae; phylum Streptophyta; class Magnoliopsida; order Poales; family Poaceae; genus Avena; species Avena sativa. The sequence continues at coordinate 257,426,298 of OV702284.1, read as the reverse complement.
CCGCCGCCCTAGGGTTTCTCCTAGCCGCCGACTTGGGGCTTCCCCAAGCCCTAGGCCGCCGGCCAATCTCCACCCCTTGGTGCCTCTAAACCCTAGATAGCCAAGGCCTCTCTCATAGTCCACCATACTCGCTCCGGCTTAAGGCGAAGCCCTGCGAGATCTCCCCTCTATTTCCGGTACCACGCCGTTGTGCTGCCGGAATCACGAGGAGAGTGCTACAACCTCCGCTGCCTGCTGGAAAAAGGGAGAGGAAGGTCTTCATCGAGTACCGAACGTGTGACCGACTGCGGAAGCGCTGCCGGAACGCAGCTCCGGAAGGATCGTCTACGCGATCTTGAGATCAGCAAGAGTATGACTACATCACCCACGAGAATCTGCTCTCGTTAAACACTTTGGAATCTTCGAGGGTGAGTTCCTCTATCGACTCGTTGCTACAATCTAGTAGATATATCTTGGCTTGTTTGTTTGCATGCGGTAGAATTTTTTTGTTTTCCATGCTACGAACCCCTACACAAATAGAATCTCAGGAATATTTGGCAGAAAAAGAAAAGACTGAAAATGTCTAGCTTAGGTATATAGATGATATACATGTTATGATTGTATTCTTTGCTTGTTAAACAATGTGTTTCTTGGGTATTGGATACCATATTGGTTGGTGTGAAATATCATACAATACAACACAATTCATGAACTGTAATGGCGTAAGTAACCAGCAAGAGAATATATATGTGATGATGTCATAAAAAAACAAAGTGCTGTTGTATTTCTCGTTGACATGAAAGCTCGCCTTTAAGATTTCTTATTTTTCAGGTATTATGAGAACAAAAGGTAGTTCAAATAATTGTTTTATTCCATATAAGATGGATGATTTACAAGTCTAGTTGGAGAAATCATATCCATAAAACTAATGCTAAAAATGTTGCAAGACAAATGATTGAAAGATCACTTACGAAGTGACATCGCTGTTTAAATTATATTGGAAAGAAAAACATGTAGAATCTCTATGTTGATGGAATTTTGGAGTCTTTTGATTTTGATCAAATGACATTTGAGATATTTTCCTAGAGATAATTGAAATTTCGTTCAAAGGAAAAAGAAGAACAAACGATTAACCTATTGGAATTTGTACATATTGATGTATGTAGTCCGTTATGTGTAGTCGTAACCGATGGATTTCAACTTTATATGATTTATCCATAATTTTAAGTGAATATATGTATATATTTACTTAATAAGAAATAATTGTGAAATATTTGAAAATGTTCAAAGACTTTCAAGATGAAGTGGAAAATCATTGTAACAAGAAAATAAAGAATTTATGATTTGATCATAAAGGAAGATATTTGAGTTACAAGTTTAGCAAAACACCTAAGATTTGAGGAATCGTTCCATAGATTTGCATTTTCCGAAACACCATAGCAATATGGAGTGTTCAAGATATGTAATGAAACCTTGTTTGACATGGTGAGATCAAAGGTGTCAGTTATAAAACTGTCATTATATTTTAAAGATTAAAGCTTTAGTGACTACCTCTTTTACACTGAAAATCGCTTCATCGTGATCCTTTGAAATGACACCATATAAGTTATGGTTTGGGATAAAACCCAAGTTGTCCTTTCTTAAATTTTGGTATGCTAGTCATAAGAAAAATATTTACAACCAAAGTCGGATGAGCATGTCTTTGTAGGTTATTTTGAACAATCATTGGGTATTCCTCCATAACACCAAGGACAAAATAGTTTGTCGCTTTAATCATGAAGTTTCTTGAGAAGGAATTTTTCGCAAAAGTTAAGTGGGAGGATAATAGAACTTTGATAAGGTTAATGAACCTTAGCTATATGTGCTGAGTTGCGCAGCAACGAAAAATGTTCCGGAGGCAGCCATAATGCTCATGGCTTAATTACCTCAAAGGTTGGGGCCACGGAGATCTAAGTTCCTATTGAACCAAGTAGGCCGGGTAAACAATCAAATACTAATATTTGAGAGTAAATTATTGTTGTTTGACAATGATGAAACGACTACATGCAAAGAAGCGATGATGGGCCCTGACTCCGTCAAATGGCTTGAAGCCATAAAATCCTTGATAGTTCCATACACGAGAAATCAAGTTTTTGAACATGGAAGACCCTTCAGAAAGGTGTAAAACCTATCGATCGTATTTGGATCTATAAATAAACATGCATGGATGTTTCAAATCTACGAAATAGTCGACATGATGTAAAAGATTTTATGATAATGTTCGAGGAGTTGACGATAACAAAAATTTGATCTTTCATAGCGATATTTAGTCTTGACGAATTAATGTAGCAACCACTATATATAATTTTGGTATATGGTAGTTGAATAAACAAAACAAAGTTCTTCTAATAGAATGTATACCTAGGACATGTACATGACATGACCCAAAGGGTTTTGTTAATTCAAAGGATGCTAAAAGGGCATGCAAACTTTAATGGTTGAAGTAAGCATCGCGGAGTTGGAATCTTCACCGTGATGAAACTGTTAAAAGGTTTAATTTCATCGGAGATGATGAAGATGCTTGCATTTGCAAGAAATTAAGTGGGAGCACTGAGACATATTTCTAATACATTATGTGGAGGACATCTTGTTGATTGGAAATAATGTATCTTTTATGGACACAGGTTGAGAATTTCATTTCGATGAAAGACTTAGGCAAAACCCAAATATTGGGCATCAATGTCTATATGGATATATTGAGGCGCTAATATGGTTGTGCCGAAAGTACATAGATGATATATTGAATGAGTTCAATATGTAAATGACAAGAAAGGTTCTTGTTGCATGGAAAAGGATTAAATCAAGATTCAAGTGTATTAACACTTGGTAAGTGAAACAAGATTCAAGTGCTTTAACACTTGGTGAGTGAAATTACAAGAATATTTTGATCAATAATACCATCATATGTACACATCCAGATATATCCTATGCTTTAAATGTTATGAGCATATAACAGAATGACTCATAAGATGATCATTGGACAATAGTAAGGATATTCTTATGATCTTTTGGAAGAACTAAGAATATATTTATGTAGAAGTGACAAACAATTATATATAGTTCATTGTAAAGTGTTACATTGATACTAGTTTTGTCACAAGATATAAATTAAGTTTATCTCAATTTAAAATATGGGTGGCACAATTTAATGTAAAGGATATTTCATGATGTATTTGGATAAATTCCAAAGTTAAGACATTATGACTGATACTACAACAAAAGGCTAAGTATATAACTGCTATAGTAGCAGCAAAGGAGGGCATTTGTGTCAAGTAGTTTGTTATAAAACTAAGGTGTGGTTGGAAATGGGCTAACACTATAAAGATATATTGTACGACAATAGTATCGGCATGATTTAACCCCAAGGAACTAAAGGTCTCACCAAAAGACGAAATTTATACAATGCTATCTCATTAGAGAATGAGTGATGCGTGGCTACGCAAAGACATGCAAATACACATGGACATGAAAGTGTCAGATCCGGAGATTATGTTTACCACTAGCAAACGCGTATATACAATACCAGAAAGCCATAGGTTATGAATGCGCAAGTGTTTCAAAACTAGATTATTATTGACTCTGGTGCAAGTGGGAGACTGAAGGGACTATGCCCGAGAGGCAATAATAAGGTGGTTATTATCTTATTATTTATTTATGATAAATGTTTATTTCTGATGCTATAATTATATTAATCGGAAACTTTAATACATGTGTCTTTAATAAACAAATAAGAGTTCCTAGTTATGCCTCTCATATATACTAGCTCGTTGATTAACAAGATGATCAAGGTTTCCTGATCATGGACATTGGATGTTGTTAATAACGAGGTCACAACATTAGTGGAATGATGTCATGAACATTCATCTGAAGTATAGTAATATGATCAAAGTCATTATGATTACATTTCTATAACATCACTACAAGTAACTTTAGTCCTTAGACCATGAGATCATGTCAAACACTAACACCGGAAGAGTAGCTTGATAACATCAAATGTCACATCGTAAGCAGGATGACTGTAAAGGTGGGTTCAGATTCTCCGATAGTGTTATGTAGAGGATCATGGATCAAGAGTGGGATTTGTCCATCCCGATGACGGAGATATATACTCCGGGCCCTCTCGGTGATATCACATTGATATAGCTTGCAAGCAAGTGATGGAGATCACTAGAATGTTATATTATGGGAACAAGAAAAGAGTACATGTCGGTAGCGAGATCAAACTAGGTATGGGGATACTGATGATCGAATCTCGGACATGTAAAATATCGCGAGACAAAATCATTTAATTGCAATGTTGAGGTACTCACGATCACAAGAAGTCATCGTTGAGTCTGTAGGAGTCAGTACAGATCACTAGGTCCTGCTGTTGATTATTGATCGGAGAGGGATCTTGATCATGTCTGCATTATTCGCGAACTATAGGGTGACACACTTAAGGGATATCGACACCATTTGGAGCAAATGAGTTGCCAGAAAAAGAATATCAAAGCGCTGGAATTATTTCAATGGAAATCGAAATTGTTTCGGGTGAAATTGTTGAAACCGGTTTTGCATGTGAAATTGAAATGTTGCAAGGGTTTTATGTGAATATTTGTTAATTAATGTAATTAACAAAATTCTGAATAAAATAAATAAAAGAGTTTAATTAAATCAGACCTTGCATTGAATTTGGTGGAAATTTAATGAAGGTGAGTGGAATTTTCAGTGGAGGCTATTTATCGGAGTGGGAGCTCCACCCACATGAATGTGGAAGAGGCGGGGGAACCCACCATGGCTGCCACGCCATGGCCTTTGGATGCCCCCTCTCCCTATAAAAGTCCCCCTCTCCTCCTCTCATATCACACCTCCACGTGAAGGATATCTTCCCCCTCTAGAATTTCCCCATGGTATCGGATCAGTGAGATACATGTTCCCGGTGGATTTTTCTGGAGCAAGGATTTGCTAGAGCGAGGACACGGAGGTTGTCGGGGTTCCGAACATGTGTGGGATCAGGGATGCTCTGCTAAGTTGTGGGGTTGTCGGACTTCTACACGATCTTGAGATCGGCAAGAGATCGACTACATCACCAATGAGTACATACTCGCAAAGCTTTTCCGGTATTCAAGGGTATATATTCTGGATGTATATCCACCTATTGATTGTATATAGATAGATGGATTGTGGCGTATACAGTTCCCATCGTATGATTTTTTTTTGTTTTCTATGTTGCGAACCCAACAAGTATTATGTTGTAAACTCTTCCGGATATGTCAAAATCAACAAACAGGAACTCCTATCTATGTAGTTTATTTTGCAAATATAATGAAGTTTCCTGTGTTGTAATATCCCACACATGATTTCCATGTAATGCCTAAGCAATAGGGTGAAATTTTCTTAATTTGGAAAGTTGGACAAGCGATTATTTTGCTTGCTTTGTTAATTGCCAATTTGGTATGCATGTGTTATGTTAAATTTCTAGTTAGTTATATCTGTGGCAACTCTTTCACAAGTTTATTCTTGCCTATATCCGTAACATCCCAATTTTTTTCAAATTTTGAAATATTATATTGAAAAATTTATTTGATTTGATTTCTTGACCTTATAATCCCTAAATTGATGGGAAATATGTTATATTATTTTTTACTATAAATGGTTACAATATATGTTATATTTGTATTGAATTTTAATTTTTTTTGTCGATGGTTTTGGAGCCAATTTTAGGCTAAGGACACAATATGTAAAATAGAAAATAAAAACAACATGTCTGCCTCAGGACGACCCAACCACCCGGCACAATCCACCTCCCACTCTCACTTCTAAATTCAACCTAGGACCGGCCTACCTCCATGTCTTCCCTTTTTCCTTTTCTCCTTCTTCCACTGTCAGCTAGACCCCAACCCCTAGTCTTATTGTCTGACGGCCACCCGTTCCCCATGCCCGCACTACAGTGTGCACTACCTCCACCTCCCCCCACACTACCCGCTTACCGAGAGAAACCATGACCCCCTACCATTTAAAATCCCCTCCCCTCTCTCCCATCCCTACTTCCGCACCTCCTCAAACACGGTAGGTTGTTGGAAATTTTTCTTGTCTTCACTCCTACTATCACCTCCATTTTGAGGAATTTCGGAGAACCTATGTTAAAGTGTTTTAGTAGCCGAACGATTCCCTCATCGTTGAAGGACAATGTTGCCACAACGACGAGCTCTAGCCGCACTTCTCCATCAATAGAAGAACCACTGAGGGTCCCCGAGGACACACTCGACCTTCCTGTTTTGCATCGGTCCCCATCATATACTCCTTGGAATCCTTGGAGGCCCCAAATGTCGTTGTCGTCAATTCCCGAGCCGCCTCCTCCATGAGCGTTGTTGTTGTTATCCTCTCACCAGTGAGAATCTCTCCCTTTCTTTCCCAGCAGTTTGATATAGGGTCGCCCGCTGCAACTAGATGGAACCAAGAGTAGCCGCGAGTCGACACGCTAGCCGAGACGCTAGCCGAGCCTCGGGTTGAGCCACCAGCCAGGTAGATCTTGAATATAGGAGTTATGAAGATCCAACGGCCCGCAGTGATCCACTCCTTGAACCAGTACAGTTCAATAGGACGCTTCCACGTGGATTTTCATTTTTTAGTTAATTTTTTTAGTTTCAAAATAGACAGAAAAAGTGTCCAACTTGTAAAATCCATAACTTCCGTTCTGTATGTCTAAAATTACATATTGTATACCTCTGAATTTAGAAAATTTTAGGGAATACAATTCTTGAATTGTTGCCCCTATTTGACTATTATAAAAATATTATTTACAAAGCTATAAATAGAGTATTTCTATTATATATTTAATTCTATAAAATATTTTAATGTGATTCTTTTTGCAAAATGCTAATATGTCTTCTATCCAATGGGACTAGAGGTAAAAATTTAAAGTATGTTTACAACATAAATATTTAAATAGGAAACTATATATTTTTAAAGGTATTTTGGACATAACTTTTAATTATAAAAAATATTTTTAAATGAATACTTTTGTTTTTGCATCATATGTTTATTATAAACCAGAGACATGATAAATAAATGAAAATGAAATGTTTTGTATGAATACCATGCATGGCATACATGTGCATGATGTTTGGAACGTAAATGAGTTTCACTTGAATTCTTTGTCATATAGATTGTATTAGTTAGTTGTGTGAAGGAGTATTTCTCACTGTATTATGATATGTCATGAAACTCGGATAGGACAGCGATATATTTATGCAACTTGATTGTTTTGTGATGATCATTTTAGTTGGAAGGTGCGCTTTGGTTTGATGGAAGTAAGTGGTATTTGTGAGTGGAATGAAAGAGTATGCTTTGGGATTGAGTGACATGGTAAGGGCATTGGGCCCGACTTATTGACATATTGAGCTTAGTGGTTGTAGAGTTGCATGGTAGCTAGGGACATTGGGCCTGACCTAATTCCACGTTATGCCTAGAGGTTGTTGAGTTTCATGGTAGGGGCATTAGGTATGACTTACTAATATATTGGGCTTAGATGTTGTTGAGTTACATGGTAGGGGCATTGTGCCTAACCTATTGACATGTTGAGATTAGTTGTTTAATGAGTGACGTGGTAGCGGCTTTAGGCCCAACTTACTAATATGTGCACGAGTAGAATGGTATGAGTGACATGGTAGGGGCAATGGGCCCGACCTATAAAAAAGTATGCTGGTAGAAAAGAAGATCTAATTTATTGTACCATATATTATTGTTATACCCTACCCCTCCCCCCCCCCATTGACACTTGCCAATATATTCAATGTATTGACCACTCGTGGCTGTAAAATTTTATGTTGCAAGTTGATCAGAAGACGAGTGAGGTATGATGATAGGTTCACGATTCTACTAAACATGTTTCTCTTGTGGCATTTAATGGAGTTCCTTATCATTTATTTGATTTCCACTACTAAATTATAATTACGTTTAGCTAGCCCTATGGCTATGCAATTTGTATGAGACTATGTTAAATGTCTAGATCATTCAATATAATAGAATTGTGACCTATGTTCGTGATATGACATCTTGACGGTGTGTGCTAGCGAGACGATCCATGGACTAGCATTATAAAGCACAAAGACTTGGACCCCTACCAGATCGAGTCACTTCACATGAGAGCACTTGTTCATTGTAGGTTTGTGCTCCTGGGAAATGGATTAGTCAAGACCATAAGAAAGTTATTATTTTTATAAAGTGATTTAGCAAATATTATAGTATCTCACATCATTCTTAAAAAATTCAAATAATTACAAAATATTAGTTGTCTAGAATCTACTTTAGCCATAATTTTTATAAAGCTTGTTTATCAAAAGAACCTCGTAGTTTTTAACAGTAAAATTTATTCCAGGAACACTCTATTATTTTTCTTCTCAACTATTGCTTCTCTCTTTTTATTTGAAATGTAATTTTACGAGAATCCTCTCCCCATCGAAGTTCTTTAACCTTGAGAAGCTAAGGTGTTGGGCACATCATTGTCAGATGGAAGTTCAAAGACTTTGTGACACCTATTCAAGACAGATGGAGCAAGGTTTATCAAAGAACCCAGAGACTATGAAGATTTAAGATCCTGAAGATTATAAAATGATTATTAGTAACCAAAACTGAATTATGCTTAACTAGCTACAATGTTAATTTTCTTTTTTTAGTTGACATTTTCTGATTTTCATGACAACCATGAATAAAACTATTTTTAAAATAAAAAGTGGGGTGTGTGAAGGTTTGACTACTGGAAATTTTATGTTGTGTTTGTTGTTGTGTTAATGTTAAAAAATAGGTAGTTTATCCTGATATTAACTATCTATACTTACTTTTGAAAAATAGACATCTCCGAGACAAGCATTTGAGATTCCCTGGGGCTTGCAATAGTTGCAGGAGAGACATGGTCAAACGCTAGAGACACATGGTGAAATGATGTAGATATTGATTTAGAACCTAGCAAACAATAATAATGGTAACAACAACAATGATGCCAACAACAGCCGGTCACCACATGTGGACAACCTCACTAAGTTCTTGAGTTTGCATCCCCCAACCTTCAAAAGCTCTTCTGAGCTAGTTATGGGAGATGACTAGATGCGCTCTCTAAGAAAAAAATTAGTGATCATGGATTAAAAATGTAGAAAAGGTGAGTTTTTTTATTGATCACTGCAAGTGCACATATTAGCTATAGCTATTTTCGAAATAAAAGTATCGAACCCATAGAGAGCTATTTGGTTAAGGTATTTATGCCCCACATCACTATCTACTGAAGGATACTCGTAAGTTTTCTTTGATCTCAAGTAAAGAGTGTTGTGTTTGTATGCAAAAAGTAATAAAGCGAGTAAATAAAGTAACAAGTGCGTTGGGATTGGTGTTCAATAAAGCTTAAATGTTCTCGGGGATGTAGGATACACCACTAGCATGTGAGAACTACTTATGATTAGGATAACCTATATCTTTCGGCATGATATGTGTGGAGAAAGTTCCATAATAAGATGTTCACCAACAAGTCGCGTGAGCAAGCCACTTATACGAGTCATGTAATAAGGTCATATCTAAATAACCACGGTGATGCCTATGAGCAAGTCACTTCTACATACCACCACAATTAAGAGTTTCCCCATGGATATTGTTATGAGCTTAATGAATCTTTCTTTATCCCCCTTTGATAGTGCAGGTTATAAGCCAATTCTTATAGTCACAAAGTAGCACCGGACATACTCCCATACACATCAAAAGGGAAGATCCCTCTCTTTAGTCCCGAAGGCAAATGCTATCTGGTCAACTTCACATACCATCTAGAGAGATATCTAACGCAATATCATAGACCAAGTAAATATCAAAGACCAAAGCTATAGATCATAATTATTTCATTTCATAATAATGCTAGGGTTTCTCCATCTCTCTAAGAACAAAGGGAACTACTGACACATGGAGGCAATCAACAACATTATCATATTCATATGGATGGACTGAAAGTGCAAAGGTAAAATCAAGTGAAAACCCACAATTGTATTTGGAATTATAGCAAGATCTAATGAATGAGAGAGGGGATTATGGTGTTGATAGAGATGCATCGGTTAATGATGAAGGGGATGATGTGATATCCTCCGATGATCCGTGTAGCAACAAGGATTTGCCCTTCTCCAAGTTCCTCCTCTAGATCCCTTCTTGGTGTGGTATTTCATGGATGGAGGTATTTGTGAATGTCGGATCATGGATCCATCTTCATGTCGTGAAAGTATTTGATGAGGCGGAGTCTTGGCAGGCCATACGGGAGGATGGTATGGGCGGGCTCCGGCCGTACCACGGGTCGTTAAGCCTGCAGTAGATTCTTCTCGCATCCTCTCTTCTCCCAGGCGCGTGGAAAATCATTTAAATGGCAATCACTTAGAAATATCATATTATTACATAACATGACAGTCCCAATTGATATATTAACAAAATACTTAATAATTAGGGATCCTGTTGAAACAAGGGTAAAAGGTGCACGCGAGCGCCATAAAATACCAAAATCCTAACTCTACTTATGCAAAAATATAAGATAAAAATGCTTCAAAAATGGACTCATCACTGCTCACTTATTGAAAGGTCATGTAGTATCATGGTGGGAGAACTATCAGATCACCCACCCCATTGAGGAAGTGATTTTGTACATGTTTAAGGAAGCATTCTGCTCATATCATATCTTATTCCCACAAGTATGGGGGATCACTGAAATCTTCGATGGGAAGTATTACCCAAATTTATAGTTCAACTCAAGGGGAGCACAAGAATACCAATAAGACTTTAGAAATTGAGGCTTCACTCTCAATCACACCTTTATATAAATAAACTTGCAAAGAAACTGGTGATTTATGAAAGTTGATTCAAAGCAGTAAAAAAGCAGTAGATATCCAGTTTTCACCGGAAGTAATGTTTTGAAATTTTCAGTGGCTAAAACGCAGGAATGAGGTGATAGCGGGGTGTTACATGAATGATATTCATCATATAATGTATCATACAAACATGACATTTATCTCTAATTCAGTTATGTGTAGGTGTGTGGTCCAGACATAATCATGCATGTGAATTTGCATCATATCTTTTGTCCCGCCTGCCCATTTCACCGAGGCCAACTTGGTACTACAGGAAATTAATATCTACCTTTCCAAATAGACCGGAACAGAGCATTAACACTTCATGAACATGCAATATCCTCAAACTATCATATATTTGCATTGTTTTCCCTAACTATCACCTTAGGGTTCGTAGGTTCAACATAATAATAGGTAATACACTTTTCAAATACATAACAAACTCAAATATATGATAGGGCAATAAAAGTTCAGTACTGAAATCATGTCACTCAAGCCATAGCAACAAGCATTAAACATAGTAAAAGTGTACCAACACTCATACAAGAATATCTACAAGATAAACACCTCAAATCTCAATACAAATGGATGATTACATGATGAATCTCATCCAATCCACATCCACCTCACATGCCCACAGGTAATTACTCACACATGATGATGGGGGATGAACTCATGGTCGTTGGTGATGATGTTGATGATGGTGGTGGTGGCGAAGACCTCGAAATCCCACTCTTCGGGGTGGAGAGCAGGACCAATCTGGCCCCCGAAACGAAGATCATGGCTCTGGAGGCATACTGTTTTGCAAAAAGCTTCATGCTTCTGGAAAACTAGGTTTGGGGGTATATATGGGGGTACGCCAAAGGAGAGGCCGAGATGATGCTCCACGGCCAAAAGGGCATGGGTGGCGCGCCCACCCTTAATTGGTGTGCCACCTGATCTCTTTTGGGCCTCGTGGCTCCGCTCTCTTGATTCCAAAGTCCCAGACTTCATTATTTGGTGAAAAGCTGACGTGTTTTATTTTTCCTTGATTTTATTTCCTATGAAAACTGACAGAAAGAAGACTTTTGCTTAAATCAACGTTAGATTCAGCAGTTTTATCCAAGTATGGGAAGATTCCGAATCAAATAAAATCAAGCAAAGTACTTGTAAAAGTAGATACATTTGAGATGTATCAGCTCTCCCAAGCTTAGCTCATTATTTATCCTCAGACAACTCAAACGCAGTGTAGAAGCGATAAAAGACTTCGACAAGAACTTTGCTCTATTCATGTATATAACATTTTAACATGGAAAATATTTGAAACATAACTTTATCAATGAATAGAAAAGTAATAATGAGAGACCACTATGTTGGTGTACAAATGATTATACATGGTACACAGGAGATAATATAGGGGAACACTATTTGAGCATGATTACCTAATAGTGTCAATGAACAGCGTTCTCACGTCGCATTTTACTGAATCATAACTAAGGTTTTTGAGGCCTTTGATTCTTTAAATCATTGAAAAGTAATTCATCATGCTTGCATTACAAAATAAATACTTTGGAACGTCATATCCTTCCAGTCTTTCAACATTTAAACACTCATAGAAGACCCATACATGAGTAAGTAACTAGTATCTTTAGTTGACAACATGTGGAGTCGAATAGGATATGTACTTTTTTGTTATGTTTCTCGCACCTTTGCATGAGTGGCAGGAGTTTTTGGTTACCACTTTTTGGTCTTGCAAGTATTTCTTCATTCAGCTTTGAGTGAATTTTTGTATCCATAATGCATCAACAATTTGATATAAGCTTTGAAAGAATAAGCATCTCTTGATTTTTTTCCTTGCTTGGTGGGCACTTCTTAGTTTCATCCCTTTTTCTTTCGTAGAAGAGCCAACTCATTGGGATATTTCTTTTTTTAGGATAAGGGTTTAAAGGATGGGTGCCTACCAACACAATGATAGCCATGTTGGTGGAATTGGTTTAAAGGCTAGCAGAAATGCTTAGTTGTCAACTAAATATACTATCAACCCACTAACATATGACTCAACGATGAGATTCACAATTTGAAACATTAGACTATCATACAAGCCTCAACCTCCATATTATACTATCATATAATTATTCATCATTTAATATGTGCCACATCCACATCAACAAGCATAATGGGATGCATAGACTTTTGTTCAGGGCTACTATCATTCAATCGGGTTAAAATAATGTTCCCTAATAGAATCTCATTTGCCTCATTATATAGCCAAAATGACACAAAAAAAGTAACCATTCATTACCACTTCCCTAAGTATTGATGAAACTTTGCCCACGCATTTGCTAATGTTAACTGGCATGCATAAGTACAACAAAGTAGTCATACCTCTTTAATCAATTCATACACATTGATTCATCATTGTTGTTATTCCTCTCCCATCTTGAACTGCACAATATGCTCATATATGTTGAAATAAAGCAAATAGATATAGCTTGGTTCATTCTGGACTTCATTTTCATCAATTTCAAAAATATTACTGCAAGCTTTTCCATCAATCACTTCTCAGAAACATTGTGATTTATAGCGGTTGTGATCCATATTTTATTATAGCATTAAATTAGGGATCATTTACAAGTCAACTAGCCACTTTTAGTGTTAAAAATTGAAATTGCCAATGAATTACTGCAATGATGTAGCACAATATTTCCCTACTTAAACATCCCAGGAATTTTGCCAATTTTTGTATGTGGGAGATAAAAAGTTATAGTTGCTGTATAAATTTTAGCCTAATCAGATTTACGAATAAAAAATGAAAAATAAAACAGTGAACAACATCATGTAGATTTCAACATCTCCTTTTATGTGAGATTTCAGAAACAAAAATCTTTTTGTGGTTTTAAGTTTTAGACAACAAAGTAAATCAACTTAATAGAAATTTAACTACATAAACACGCAAAATCATTTTGGGTTTTACTGAAAGTAAACAACATGCAACAAGCCTAAAAAATCAAATCTTTTTTTTTTCGAGTTTTGCTAAAATGAAACTGCAACTCAAATACTTAAACAATTCTAGAATGACATATACAATGGAAAATAAGGGAGGAAATCATACTCCCCCAAGATTGGGTGAAAGATAGTATCACGGATGGTTAGGATCGTGCCCCAGCCGTATTGTCCATCACCATAATATGGCGGTGGTTGCTCCCATGATGGACACCGCGGCAGTGCATCCTCGTCCTGCTGTTGAAGAGGAGCCTTCGCCAGCATGACAATCGGGTGTTGCAGGCATGCCACCCCATGTGGCATGTGCTAGAGGTTGAGGATACACCTCCCATATTGCTGATGAAGACGGTTCAGTGGCCTCCTCCCATGCATACTCGTTGACAAGGGTTTTCCACTTCCCTCTTAACCTGTCAAAATAGTCAATACGAGGAAGCAAAGTGGATTCCATCCTACCACGGTTAACCATATATTTATACACCATCTAACCCATGCCATACTCCCTCAATATCCCCATGCGAACCAACATATTAATATCCAAAAGAATAGGTCCCAGAACCAGAGTTCCCATGTATTCAAATTTCCTTTCATTCTTAAGGTATTCAAAAACTAATGTGGTTATTGCTCCAGCATGAAGAGGTTTGGAACTATTATGTTTTATAACATATGACACGGTTGTAGCAATAATCACACCCAAGTTATATTCAGGAGCTACACCTTCCTTAGCACATCTCAATAAATAAATTATGGGGCCAGTGCATCCAGTTGAATTCTTCCTAGCAAGAAATCATATAATAAGAAACAATGCAAAGTATCTTAATGCAGGGTGCTAAATATGAGTGAACTTTCCTCTATGGATATCCTCTACACATCTATACTTATACTCCTCCAAAATGAACGGAGGCTTTCATCAGAATCAGCAGTAATGGTTTCCCATTTTCCCTCATTAGGGACATGTATGGCATTACAAAATTCCTCTAAGGGCATGATTAACCTTTGACCCTTCATGAAAAACCTCACATCAAAAGTGTTGGGAGTTCCTTTACCTCTGCTACTTACCTTCCCTTTCGTTTATACAAACCTGACAGTGGCTAGGAACTCACTACTCAGCTCGTAGTAGGTTGGTTTAGGATGTCTTGCAAATTCCTACATCTTGGTTTTCTGCAAGAAATAAGTAAAATCTTCTTCTATGGATAGCGCTTTCAGTGCAAAGGGGTCATGCCATTTGGTGGATTTCACCTTCAAGGCCTCCGCCTAAAAGATCATTTCATCTTCCCATTCTAGCTCTTCATCATAATTGGCTAAGGCTATTGAGCCTCTCGTTGGTCTTAAACTCCTCATGAGGTTTTTTCCCTTGTTCATGGTGGATAGACTTGCAGCACTAAGAATAATAATCACTAAATAATTATATTATCAAGTTATAATCATTTAGGGATGCTCCAAAAAGTTTTTACCAAGCATTACTATAAATCATTTCCACTAAAAAGCTTCAAATCCATGGATTTTTATGCATGAGATGTAACACCAAGAGCACCATTTTTCTCACAATATAAAACATCATATCAAAAATAACTTGGATAAGTGGAGGAGTCACATACCAATTTGAAAATGGTTGCCAAAACTTGGAGATCGAGAAATGAGCAGCAAGGGAGCAAAGGAATTTTTTTTGAGTGGTACCTAGTCGGGTTTCTGAGAGGAAGTGAAGAACATCTGAGGTTGGAGGCCACATAACTCCACCTGGGGGCACAAAGGCTGGGGCGCGTCCTCTATGATCTTTTCTCCCCTGTTGGATTTCTGGAAGCATCCTTTGGCATGGTGGATCCTCTATGCAGAAAAATGGCATGGGGATTTTTTTTGTAATTTTTGAAAAATATTTTCTATGTAAAATTTTCCTGAACTAATTTTTTTTCAAAAATATACATAAAATAATTAAAGTAACTAATTTTAAATGAAGGAATTCAAATAAACTATAATACTACTATAGCAATATTTAAATGGCAATCATTATCTCGTCATTATCATGTTAAAAATGAGGTTGATCAAGTCTCATTAATACTATGATAAGGATAGAAACAATGATTCACTTATAATTATAAAAGAGAAAAATTAAGGTACCTCACAATAGATTGGGATAGTTCCAACCATTATTGTTTCATACTTAGGCTTAGGAGGAGGAATAGGTTTTTCAAAACTTCCAAACTATAAGAACTTTTGGTTCAATGGCATTAACACCTCTCTTGGTTAACTCAATAGAATTCTTCTTTGGGAAATATATAGTGTGCTCCTTCCCTTTCACATTAAATGTTACTTTGCTTTCAGTGCAATTAATCACAGCCCCTACAGTATTTAGAAAAGGTCTACCTAAAATAATAGATAAATTATCATCTTCAGGCATTTCTAGTATCACAAAGTATGTGGGAATCTGCACATTAGCAATCATAATAGTAACATCCTCGCATATACCAATAGGAATAGCAGTAGATTTATCAGCCATTTGAAGTGAAACTTTAGTAGGTACTAACTTATTTAAGTTGAGTTTCTTATAAAGAGAAAAAGGCATGACTCGTACTCCAGCTCCAAGATCACATAAGGCATATTTCACATAAGTATTTTAATGGTGCAGGGAATAGTTGGAATACCTGAATCCCCTCTCTTTTCAGGTAGTTTTCCCTTAAAAGAATAGTCAGCTAGCATGGCAGTAATAGCTTCATTTGGTATCTTTATTTTATTAGTGACAATATATTTCATATATTTGGAATATGGGGGTACTTTAATAGCATCAACTAAAAGAATTTGCAAGTATAAACTTTTTATCAATTCAATAAACTTCTCAAATCTTGCATCGTCCAAAGTTTTCATTACCTCTTGGGATAGGGTATAGGTCTTTGTACCCATGGATCCCTTTCTTTACCTTTTGGTTGTGGTGGAGGCTTCTTCTTCTTATTTTTATCCCTTGATGATTAGGGTCCTCACTTACAATAGGCTCATATTCTTCATTATTCCCTCTTCTTGTGATTCTTCATTTGGTGGGACATTTCCACAACATATTCTTCATTATTATTATCCTCAATTTCAGCATCAGAGAGAGATATATCATTTTCTTGATCTTCAGAATTCTCATTAGCTTCAATTTAATTGGGATATTTTCCTGCAATTGACTTCTTGTTAAGATCCTCTTGCTCTTTCCTTTTTGGTTGACCATCGGGATAGTCAGGATCCTGAGTGCTAGAGCCTCCCCTTGTGTTAACTCCACAAATTTGCTTCTTCTCATTAAGAAGCTTTTCATACAAATTATTTTGAATAGAAATCATTTTTTCAACTTGACTACTCATCATTTTGCAATGCTTAATAGTCATCTTAAGAGCGTCAATAGAAGAGCCTACTCTTTTATGAAGAACATTAATCTTATGAGAGTTATCTATTATTTCCCTTTCAATATTATGATCATATGTTTCTTGATGAGGAGCAAAGTTTCTAGAATGATCAACATAAGATATTTTAGTAGGAGGTGATACCTTTCCATTTCTTTTAGAAGAACATATAGCATGAAGTTGAATAGGGAATCATGGCTTATCAATAGGGAATTTAACACCCATTTTAGAGAGTTCCTTTAAATGAGAAGATTTAATACCCATTTCCTCCA
Organism: Avena sativa; assembly: GCA_916181665.1. NCBI lineage: Eukaryota > Viridiplantae > Streptophyta > Magnoliopsida > Poales > Poaceae > Avena > Avena sativa. The sequence continues at coordinate 257,408,811 of OV702284.1, read as the reverse complement.
TAGATTTATGAGTTTCTTCCATATCTTCATTAGATAATATGAGAACACCTCTCTTGTTATGAATCTTCTCACTTTTCTCTTATTCTTCAATATGCCAATCATGATAATTCTGAGTAATAGTATTCAATAATTCCTTAGCTTCTTCAGTAGTCATGTCCCTGAAAATATTTCTTGTAACATTGTCCAGATAGGATCTATACTTTCAGTTAGTCCATTATAAAATACATAAAGTAATTCATTATCCTTAAAACCATGCGTAGGACATCTCCTTCCAATGGCACAAAATCTCCCCCAAGCTTGAGGAATACTTTCTTCTTTGTTTTGTGTAAATCTACTAATTTCAATTTTCATATCATGTACTTTACTATCAGAGATATACTTATGGAAAAACAAATACAAGCATGCTTCCTTACTAGTAATAGACTTAGGAGCTAATGATTTGTACCAAGTTTTTGCCGTTGGAGATATGCCCTAGAGGCAATAATAAATGTAGTTATTATTATATCTTTGTGTTTATGATAAATGTTTGCATTCATGCTATAACAGTATTAACCAGAAACATTAATACTTGTGTGATTTGTAAACTAAATTAGAGTCCCTAGTAAAGCCTCTTTATAATACTAGCTTGTTGATTAATATATGATCATGGTTTCTTGATCATGAACATTTGAGATGTTGTTAATAACAAGGTCATATCATTAGGAGAATGATATGATGGACATACTCCTATATATAAGCGTAGCATAAAGATCAAGTCATTTTAATAGTTCAATTGCTATAAGCTTTCTGATACATAGTAACCTAATTCCTTTGACCATGAGATCATGCTTATCACCATCACCGGAAGGATGCTTTGATGACATCAAACACCACACCGTAACTGGGTGGCTATAAAGATGGCATTGAGTGTTCGGAAAGTATGGGTTGAGACACATGGATCAAGAGTGGGATTTGTCCATCCATATGACGGATAGATATACTCTGGGCCCTCTCGGTGGAATGTCATCCAATTAGCTTGCAAGCATGTGACTGGCTCACAAGGGATCACATACCACGGGAACGAGAAAAGAGTACTTATCGGTAACGAGGTTGAACTAGGTATGCAGAGATACCGACGATCAAAACCTCGGATAAGTAAACTATCGTGAGACAAAGGAAAATTGGTATCGTATGTAAGTGGTTCATTCGATCGCAAAGTAATCGTAGAAATATGTGGGAGCCATATGAATTTCCAGATTCCTCTATTGGTTATTGATCGGAGAAGTGTCTCGATCATGTCCGCATAATTCACGAACCGTAGGGAGACACACTTAAGGATTCGATGTTGTTGAGTAGTTATGGAATGATGAGAAAGAGACCGAATGTTGTTCGGAGTCTCGGATGGGATCCGGGATATCATGAGGAGATTCGGAATGGACCGGATAATAAGATTCATATAAGGAAAGTCCTGTTTCGGAGTTGGGGAATGATTCCAGTGTTTTCATCGGGAATGTTCTAGAAGGGTCCGGAAGGTCCGGCACTCCGGAGGGGAAGGGTACATGAATGTGTCATAACAATATGGAATGGTTGCATCATGTACTAGGTCACTTGGCTGGGCAAAATATAGGGAGAAATCAAATCCTAGTTTGAAAGTCAAATGTCAATTTGAAAAAGTCAAACGACAAGTTTGCTTGGTGGAGGGAGAGTAGGAAACCTACTTGGGGAGGAGTTCCTCTCCGTCCACCCGCCGGCCAAGGAGGCCGACTTTGGGGAGGACTCCCTCCTCCCAAGCCGCGTCCTCCCACCTATATAAGGAGGGGCAGGGCTGCCCCTCTTCCCTACACCCAACACACCCAAAACCCTAGCCCTAGCCGCCGGCCTCCTCCAAGTCGCCACCGCCACATAGGGTTCCTCCAACCCGTCGAGTTGGGGCTTCCCCAAGCCCTAGCCGTCGGCCAAGCTCCCCCCTTGGTGCCTCTAAACCCTAGATCACCAAGGCCTCTCTCATAGTCCACCATACTCGCTCCGGCTTAAGACGAAGCCCTGCGAGATCTCCCCTCTACTTCCGGTACCATGCCATCGTGCTGCCGGAATCGCGAGGAGAGTGATACAACCTCCGCTGCCTGCTGGAACAAGGGAGAGGAAGGTCTTCATCGAGTACCGAACGTGTGACCGACTGCGGAAGCGCTGCCGGAACGCAGCGCCGGAAGGATCGTCTACACGATCTTGAGATCGGCAAGAGTACGACTACATCACCCACGCGAATCTGCTCTCGTTAACCGCTTTGGAATCTTCAAGGGTGAGTTCCTCTATCGACTCGTTGCTACAATCTAGTAGATAGATCTTGGATTATTTGTTTGCATGCGGTAGAATTTTTTTGTTTTCCATGCTACGAACCCCTACATTTGCATCTCCTCCTAAACAGAAGGGGAACCGTTTTAAGAAATAATAGCGTTGTTTTATCTCAGTTTTTCCAAATAGGCAAGCAATATATTCTAGGTTCATTAAGTGCTCATAGGGAAATTCTTCTTCTTTACCATAGAACTTAGATGCTTAAACTATTTCTATTATTTCAGGGTTAACTTCAAAATCATAGTCTTTATCTTTAATGAATATTGCAGGTTCATTGCATTTACTAGCAACGTGAAATAGTTTTCCTAGAGAAAAAGTACTCAAGGTTTCTTCAAATTTATCCAAGTCATCTAGATCAAGACTCATAAAATCTTTAGTGAAAGCAATATCTATCGTGGTATTGTCGACGAGTACTCCATGGAGGGGTCCTCACAAAGTGTTTTTAGAGACGTGGGGTAAGGCGGAAGGTTGGCGGGTACAAGATAACACAGCTTACCCAGGTTTAGATCCCACGACGGTGGCGGAATCCTACTCCTGCTATAAATCACTATAATGGCAATACACCGAGTTACAGGGATTGGTTCGCTGTGCGTGATATGAGTTGTGTCGATGCCCTAAAGGCTCCCATAGGTTCGGCTTATATAGTCACCAGATCCTAGGGTTACAGGCAAAGTCCTAGCCGGACAGGTTACAGAGTCCTACACGGTATACAACTAGTCTAACGTGTCTTGTACTCCAAGGCTCCGGGTACGTCGGTGACTCCTTCGTAGCCTTCCTTTATTCGTCATGGGCATCCCTTCTGGATCCATCTAACTAGGCCGCCTAGCAGGTCATGGGCCTTGATACCAACTGTGGGCCACCCGAATTATCCGGATAAGAGACATGCTATGATGATACCCATATAGCATATCCCCAACAATATCCTCTTCACTAGGTGTCTCTTTAGAACTAGTAGAAATATCTTTTTCATTAACATGCTCATCTTTATCATATTCAAATTCCATATCATCATTGGACAAGGACTTAGATAAATCAGGCGTCCCCTCTTTATCTTGTCCACCATCCAACAAATCTTTTTCAATACTAGTGGATATCTTAGACAATGGTGAACTTGCTAGGACAATAGTTTTATTTTTAATAGCAGTAGTAATAACATTAGGTGAAAATTTTGGCCTAGAGGGCAAATCCGTACTTCTCCTTGTAGTAGAAGGCATACTATCTTTCTTAGAAGCATCCTTACTTTTTCCCATGATGAGAGACAGTAAGTACAACAAGTAAATGATAACAAGTGGACTTACCAATAAATCTAGGCTCCCCAACAACGGTGCCAGAAAATGTCTTGACTCCAACAAGTATAGGGGATCGCTGAAATCTTCGATGAGAAGTATTACCCAAATTTATAGGTTGACTCAAGGGGATCACAATAATACCAATAAGACTTTAGAAATTAAGGCGTCACTCTCAATCACACCGGTATATCAATGAACCTACAAAAAAGTGGTGATTTATGGCAGTTGATTCAAAGCAGTAAAATAAAGCAGTAAATAAAGGAGCAGATTTCCAGTTTTCACTCGAAGTAATGTTGTGAAACTTTCAGTGGACAAAACGCATGCATGAGGTGATAGCGGGGTGTTGCATGAATGATATTCATCATATAATGTATCATACTAACATGACATTTATCTCTAATTCAGTTGTGTGTAGGTGTGTACTCCAGACATAATCATACATGTAAATTTGCATAATATCTTTTGTCCCGCATGCCCATTTCACCGGGGCTAACTTGGTACTACAGGCAATCTACGTTTTCAAATAGACTGGAACAGAGCATTAACACTTCATGACCACACAATATCATCAAACTATCATATATTCTAATTGTTTTCCCTAACTGTCACCTTAGGGTTCGTAGGTTCAACATAATAATAAGTAATATACTTTGCAAATACATACCAAACTCAAAATTATGATAGGGAAATAAAAGTTCATTACTGAAATCATGTCACTCGGGCCCTAGCAACAAGCATTAAACATAGCAAAAGTGTACCAACACTCATACAAGAATGTCTACAAGATAAATACCTCAAATCTCGATACATATGGATGATTACATGATGAATCTCATCCAATCCCCATCCACCTCACATGCCCACAAGTAATTACTCACACATGATGATGGGGGATGAACTCATGGTCGTTGGTGATGATGTTGATGATGATGGTGGTGGAGAAGACCTCAAAATCCCACTCTCCAGGGTGGAGAGCAGGACCAATCTGACCCCCGAAACGAAGATCGTGGCTCTGGCGGCGCTCTGTTTCGCTAAAAGCTCTATTCTTCTACAAAACTAGGTTTTTGGGGGTATATATGGGGGTACACCAAAGGAAAGGCCGAGATGATGCTCCACGGCCAAAAGGTCCTAGGTGGCACGCCCACCCTTACTAAGCGCGCCACCTGGTCTCTTTTGGTCCTCGTGGCTCTGCTCGCTTGATTCCAAAGTCCCAAACTTCATTATTTGGTGAAAAACTGACATGATATTTTTCCTCAATTTTATTTCCTACAAAAACTTACAGAAAGAAGGCTTTTGCTAAAAACAGTGTTAGATTCGGCAGTTTTATCCAAGTATAGAAAGATTCCATATCAAATCTTCGAGCAAAGTACTTGTAAAAGTAGATACATTTGAGATGTATCAATATCTCAATTGGAGTTATGATCCTCAAGAACAAGGAGTTTGACAAGTTCTGGAAAGGGAACCATTGTTTCTGATTACATCGATGGGTTCAATAAACTGGCTCGTTATGCACCAGATGATATGGGCACTGATGCCAAAAGGAAAGATGGCTGGACTTAATGATGATCCTATAGTTCAGTTGTCTGTTGTTTACCTTCCGAACTATCAATCCTACTAGACAAGGCCAATATACTGGAAAACAAGCAGAGTTAGACAGAGAAACACAAGAAGAACCAAAACTACGCGAAGATCAACTCATGGTCGCATCATAAGCTACACACTTTCTACAAAGATGTTGATAATTCGGAATACAATGAACATGAAGGGCATAACCACCACCTTATCGTGGGAAATAGGAACAATTAGCATAGAAGAAATAGAAGTTATGGGAAACAAGAAAAACTGTTCCACAAGGGACAGACGAACCTCGTCAACGTGGAAGAGGTCTTTGAAACACAAAATGTTGTGATTCGTCAGTTTTAATCAATTCTTCCATAACACTTGTTTTTACACTAGTACATCCCATTCACTCATATCAAGGAGATTTATGGAATGTAAGATGCATCTCAATTGAGTAAGATCTCTAGAATTTTATACAACAACAACTTTTGGATTCTAACAGGGACACATAGCAAAGTGAACCCTCAAGAACCAACCCCGCAAATATTTTTTAAGGATGGTAGTACCCCTAGTTTATCCCGAATCTAAACCCGTTCTTTCTAGCTTTTTGAATTTCAAAGCCAACTGCTGCCAGTAGCCATAGGTTCTCGCTGCTCCATAGGTAGGAAACTGATCAATGCCAAATCAAATGCATAGCCATACACATAACCTACAAAAAAATGTGCCTCTAACCTTGCTAAAAATAATTCTATTAATGCAATTCCAAATAGACCAACATAAAGCTGAAACTCCAATACTAATTCTATCCTTAACGATCTTATCAATACCATTCAACCAATTTCTAGACATATTGGTAACATTAGATGGTTCTGGACAGGGGCAGACCCAAGTGTAGCTGAGTGGGGGCCAAGGCCACCACTCAAAATTTCAAATTTCTTTAGTATTTGTTCATATTTTGAGAAATTTATTTAGATTTTACAATTTTTTGGAAGATAGACCCCCCAGTCAATTCATTTGCCCCCACTCGTGATTTTTTCTTCTAGGTCCGCCCCTGGTTTTGGAATGTTAGAAGTAAAATAGACAATAGGCCATACAATTTGTGCAAAAGTATAAGATATAAATAAATGCTGCATGGTTTCCTCTGAATCACAAAAACAAGATGTTTAACTCCCAGTTCATTTTATTTTAGCAAGGTTAACTTTTGTAAGTAACACATTTCTATTAAGGAATCACGTGAATATCTTTATTTTTAGTGGGATCTTTAGTTTCCAAATGTATTTTTTAGGACAATCATGCTGATCATTCATAAGAATCACATACATGTATTTAATCAAGAAAATACTTTATGAAGTGAGATTCTAAAAAACCTATCTAGTTTTTCAAAAATATTTATATACATTAGTCTTTGGCATAAATGAATCCATGATATCCAATTATTACCAGCTAAAATTCTTCTAAAATTAATATTTAGTGGAACATGAGCTAAAACATCGATAACTAAAACATTTTTTGATGCACAATGTTATATAAAGATGAATATTCATAATCTAAAGACAAATAACCTAACCATACATCCTCCCAAAATTTGGTAGATCTACCATTTCCCACATTGAAATATCCCCTATTAAAGAACCTTTCTTTAATTGGCATCAAGCCCTTTCAAAAGGGTGAGTCTATAGGTTTAACTTCTACCTGAGCCAGAGTTTTATTCTTGAGGTATTTATTATGTAAGAATCTGTACAACCATTTACTGAGCAATAATATATTTTACTTAATACCTCTATACCAGGATACCCCCCCCCCTTTTTTAGGTCTACAAAGAATATTCCATTTGCTTAATATTTCTTATTATGTTCATCATTTGCCAAAACAAATACTAGAATGATATAAGTCTAAATGTTTCCTTGTCCCCTTAGGTATCTCAATAAACTATAACATAAACACAGGGAGATTATAAGAATAGAATTCATCATCTAGACCATCCATTCTCAATAAGATATTAAATTGACCCGACGATATTCCAACATTCCTTCAAATCGAGACTCTACTGGATTCCATTCTACCTTTTAACTTTTCTATGGTGAGTCAGTGCCCCGAGGTACTTGAAAGGGCGTAGATACCCTGATTGACATTCAAAAATCTCTTTTTACATGTGTTCCTCCTCATTAGTCTTGCCAAAACAAAAAATCTCACTCTTACAAAAAATAATCTCTAATCCGGATAGTTCTTCAAAGATTAAAAAAATCAACTTCAAGTTCACGGTCTTCTCAAAATCATGCTCTATAAATAGAATTGTAGCATCTGCTTATTGTAGAATATGTGCTCCTTCCTCTACCAAATGAAGGATAAGTCCATCTACCTTGCTCATCCTTCTTTGTCCTTGCAATGAGAATTGCCAACATATTCACAATAGTATTAAGGGAGTGCCTAGATCTCATGCGCCTGAGAACTTTTTATATCTAAGTCACTGACATCATTCTACTATTTGTGCTAGTTACAACCTAGTTGCAACTTATATAATTTGTACTAATTCTCAGTTGCAACCTAGTTGCAACTCATTAAAATCTCAGTTACTACCTAGTTGCAACTCATGTGAAAGTCTCATGTTGCACGAGTCGTGAGGTAAATCTAATGGCGAGAGAGGTGACTGAGAACTAAGAAGTTCTCAGGCGACTGAGAACTAGCAAATCCGTAGTATTAAAGAGCATGGGACATAATGGATCTCCTTGTCTACTACTAATACATTTTCTAGTTTACAAATATTGGTTCACTAGTAGTGTACGCAGTGTGCGCGCGTTCTCTCATGATCAACTGATCAGTATAAATAATAACATAAAAAAAGAACGGAAGATTACAGTTAAAGCAGAGCGTGCAATGATCATACCATGCACACATGCACTGATGCATATGTACAGTGTAATTCCTCGTAGCCGAGCGCCCGTTGGTACTTGCATCATCACCAACACGTACGGTACTGGCCAGAGAGAAAGTGGTGGACATGACTACATGCGCCAGTTGAGTTGAGGCGACGTGACCCCTCGAGACAAGTACCGCGCGCTCAGTGGCTGGCTACCCCTTGGCGCTGCCGGCGATCGAGCGCATGCATTGGCTGGCCGACCGGTGCACCACCAGTCGATCCACCGCGGCACATGGGACGGACGGACGGGGATCATGGGACGACGCCCATGGAGGTATGCGCGTGGCTGATCGATAAAAGAGGCGGACGACAGCCTCCTTTACCAGGGGTACGGCGCCGGTGTCACGTCGCGGCCTCCTCCGTACGGCGGAAGGCGACGATGCCTTCGCCGGCCGGGCGGAGGTGGGCCGGCCGCCGGAGGAATGATAGGCGTGGCCTCACGGACGCGCGTACCATGCGTGCCGTGCGGCTGTCGCCGGGGTGCGCGACCGGCCGTGCGTGCTGAGCTAGGAGGACAAGCGCGAACAATGGCACCGGCCGGGCGGGGGGCTCGGGGACCACGTAGCCTGGCCCCGGGACTCTACAAACCGCCGATCGAGATACATGGCTCGGATTATTGTGGCGATCTCCACACATGGGCATGCTGGCGAATAATTAGCGCGCAAGCATGTCCTATCTGTCTAGTCGTTCTTGTACGGGGATCCAATGGCGAGGACGGGCGTTGCAGAGAATACTACTGCTACTAGGATTGGCTGATAATCGTGAACCTGTTGCGGTTCTATTGGTTCGTCTTACAAGTGCATGTCCTTGGTATAGTATACATAAATCCCAAGAGGAATATGGTTGGAATCGTGCCGCTCTGTTACGAATCACCCCAAACTGTCAATATGTACAGAGTTTGTCCCCAGTGGCTTGCCGTTCAGCGGAGGGAAACTCTCAGTCTGAACATACGTACAGGTACAGTACATATGTACCCACTTTCTATAACTTAACAAAAAAAATGTCCAATACTTCAATGTACAGAGTCCGCTTCAATGAGAAACAGATTCGACCGGTGTCGTCAGTTTTTTTTCCCACGCGCCGCCCTCCTCGGAGAAAAAGAAAACTTGTCCTAGAGCATACGGTCCCGTTTGGCATCAAAGTATTTTTAAAGTATTAAGGAGAATACTTTGGTTTCGAAAAAAATGAAGTATTAAATACTTTGAGGTGTTTGGATCTAATAAATAATGTGGTTTTAAAACTAAAGTATTCTTCAAAACTATGGTTTTTTGAAGTATTTGAGAAAGAGGCTAGGCCCTCTTTTTTCTAAAACTGAGAAAAGGGAAAAACTGAAATATTGCTTTGCTAGGCACTAGAATACTATGGTATTGATATACTCCAATTTTGGAAAAACTTTGTTGCCAAACTAGGCCTACGTCTTTCGACGTCGGCCTCCGACGGCTCCCCCATCAACGACTTAGATCATCCGTGGTAAGGGGATCATTGGACCGACACATGTAGATAGTTTTTAGTCATAAATCGTTAGATAGCGGCCAAAAATATCCTAAAGTATTTGAAAAGGACTAATGATGTGATTCTTTCTTATGGAGGTGATGAAAAGCTCGTTGTAGACGGTTATACCAATGCTAGTTGGAACACCGATCTGAATGACTCTAAGTCACAATCTGGATACGTATTTATATTGAATGTTACAACAGTAAGCTGAAAGAGTGCTAAACAAAGCGTTGTGGCGAGATCTTTAACTGAATCGGAATATATAGTTGCTTCGGAGGCTTCACAAGAAGCGGTATGGATAAAGGAGTTTATTACCGAGATTGGTGTGGTTCCTAGTGCGTTGGACCCGATGGCCATCTATTGTGACAACTTGGGTGCCATAGCCAATGCACAGGAGTCAAGGTCACGCAAGAAGCTGAAGCATATCAAGCTACGGTTTCATGCTATTCGCGAGTATGTCCAAGATGGTGACATAAAGATTTACAAAGTACACGCAGATCTGAATGTGGCAGATCCGTTGACTAAACCCCTCCCTAGGACAAAACATAACCAACACTACAATGCCATGGGAGTTAGGTATATTACCATGTAATCTAGAATATTGACTCTAGTGCAAGTGGGAGACTGTTGAAGATATGTCCAGGAGACAATAATAAAAGTGGTTATTATTATATATTTGTGTTTATGATGAATGTTTACATCCCATGCGATAATTTTGATTCAGATGGCAATGTTATTTTCTCTGCGTGTCGGCAGCTGCATTTTTGTAATGATGTAGAGGAGGCGGAGCTCAGTGCGGTGCTGGAGGGTTTTTCTATGGCTCAGCAGTGGTTAGACCAATGTAATTGGAATGGTTGTAACAAATGTTGTTTCTGTAATTGGAATGGTTGTAACAAAAGACAACTTAGCTAAGCGTAATTGGAATGGTTGTAACTAATGTTGTTTCTGTGATTCACCGGAATCTATCCACCATTTGTTTTTTGCTTTTCCCTTTGATCACTGAATAAAAAATCCCTAGCTTTGCCCCACAAAAAAAGTAGATTTGTTTTTAGACTGTTCATCGTCTTGGTTTGGGGATGGTGATGGCGCTGAATAATTTTTCTCCAGATCCTTCCCCAAAGGCCGGATTTGAAGATCAGTCTATTCAAGTAAGGATCGTGCGATGGTGGCGGCATCCTTGTGGTGGATGTCTGTCCCTAGGACCTACCGCTGCGGCGACGTTTGTTCCAGCACCGACGTGGAACCTGGGAGGTAGTCAAGGAGCGGATGCAGATTATGGTCTACATCGACGGTATTTGGAAGATGGTGGATCACGTGTTGGGTCCGTGGTTCATGGATGGAAGGTATGGTTTCCTTCTCTGATGTCTTAGTCATGCGGGGGTGCTAGATTTGGAGTTCGATGGCGTGTCCGGGTGCTTCCCGGGTCTGATTCGTTCAGCGACAATGGTTTCACCTTGGGTGAGCCACCTTGGGGGTCCGAAAAGTTGCATATAAGCGATGGAGCCGTTTCGAGCTCGGGTGAGAAGGTGGTCCGTTATTTTTTCCTTTAGTGGCTTTGTTGTGGTGCCAGAGGCAGGTGATGAGCGTTGGCGTCAAGCTCAGAGGATTTTTCTGTCTGGATTTTAATTTTATTTCTTGGCTGGTGATGTCTATCGCACGCTTCTATTCTTGTAGACAGTTGTTGGGTCTCCAAGTGCAAATGTTTGTAGAACAACAACAAGTTTTCCTTAAGTGGATCACCTAAGGTTTATCGAAATCAGGGAGGAAGTGGTCAAAGGTATCCCTCTCAAGAAACCCTGCAATCAAGATATAAGAAGTCTCTTGTGTCCCCAACACACCCAATACATTTGTCAGATGTATAGGTGCACTAGTTCGGTGAAGGGATAGTGAAATACAAGTATTATGGATGATTATAAGACAATAGTGCCAGAATAGAGCTTGACGGGGAGGAAGAGTAAAAGCAATCTGAAATAAAGATAGCAGCACTGTCGGTGTGCACACTGTGTTTATGTAATCTTTAGCATAAGTGTCACACGGTTGTGTACACTGTCACCTTCACACACGTGGGGAAAAGCATAGATCTATTAAAGCACTTGAGTAGCAGAGTAGATATACTTGATTACAAATCTCATGACCACAATAAGATCACGCATATATATATATATATATATATATATATATATATATATATATATATATATATATATAGAGAGAGAGAGAGAGAGAGAGAGAGATGAACACATAGCTACCGGTAGATCCCTTAGCCTCGAGGGAGAGCTACTCCCTCCTCATCATGGGAGTTAGCAAGGACAATGGAGATGGCGGTGGAGATCGATGGAGATGGATCCAGGGGCAATTCCCTATCCCGGCAGGGTGCCGGAACAGAGACTTCTATCCCCCGAATCTCCCCTTCGATGGTGGCTACAGACTATTTCGTGGATGGAGGCTAGATGTTTTAGGGTTTCTGCATCAGAGGCTTTTTATAGGCGGAAAGGCAAGGTCGGTGGGTGCCCGAGGGGCCCACACCACCTGGTGGCGCCACCAGGGGTACCCGCGCCACCATAGGGTGTGGCTACCTCGTGGCCCCCCTTCGTCTCTCCTTCGGGCTCCGTGTTCGCTCCGGTAAAATATTGACTTTGGATTTTGTCCCGCCCAATTCCAAGAATATTTCTTTATTGAATTTTCTGAAACCAAAAACAGCAGAAAACAGGCAACTGGCACTGCTACATCTTGTCAATAGGTTAGTTCAGGAAAGCGTATAAAAATACCTCAAAGTAGACAAAACATACAAAGTTGATACTAAACAAGCATGGAGCATCAAAAATTATAGATACGTTTACGACGTATCAAGCATCCCCAAGCTTAACTCCCGCTCGTCCTCGAGTAGGTAAGTGATAAAAAGAATAATTTTTTAGGTGACATGCACCATCACAATCTTGATCAAAATATTTGTAAAGAATTGATAGCTGGGATCAAAGTACTCTAAACATGAGCATGAAAGATATAGTTCTAACAATAAGACAGAACACCTATGTTGTAACATGAAACGTAACACAAACAAAAGATCATGAATAACAATGCATTGAAAGACATTTGTTTGTTTCACATATAGAAAGCATAGCATAGTGGTATTCAGCTTGTCCCTCATGGAATAAAAAAACATAAATGCATAGGACACCTTCAAAGTTCATAACGGTGACTAGATACAAATAGTTCAAGAACAAGCAATATGAACATTATGAATCAATCAATAAGTTTTGGGACAATACACATAGAACTAAGAATGACAACTATGCTCGCTTAATTCGTGCCTAAGGATAGAAGGTGGAGACTCAATATAGAAGTGGAAAAAAGTCCCTTCAAAGGGAAGCAGGGATTACAAGTTTCATAAAGATCTTCCAAAAATTATGGTACTTGTTAGCTTTCAGCTCTCATTGCCCCTATCATAAGCATCTTGAAGTGATTAAGGTTAAAGTGAACAAAGTATGGAGTATATGCTTGACAAAGTATAAGTTGGCAATCTCATGTCCCTTGAGTACGAGGGCCGTTCCTCATGCTATTCAACTTTAGTTACCGGTAAGTTCTTGTTATTGTAAGTATATGTGTATCATAGAGAACCGCCAACGGGGTACCCCATGACACAGGAGCTATCCCATATCAAAATGACAAGGGAGCAGACAATGAGCATCTCAGCAATCTTCTTATTTACCATGGGAAAATGGTTCTTTTTTCTCTTCTTTCCTCTTTTTTTCTCTTCTCTTTTTTCTATCTCTCTTTTTTTATAAGAAGAATTCTTCATAGATTGCTCACTATGGTGATGCTACAAGTTTCCACATGATTAGGCATGGCTTAGGCTAGCGGCCCAGGTGTTTCTCTAACACATATACATAACTCCATGGACTTACAAGCTCCCCTTTTATTTCACATTGCCAACATCCATAAACAAAAGAACATGATATCAACTAGGTAGATATTTACAGGTGTTGAAAGAGTTCCCCGTGACAGCACGGTTCTGCTATTTCCCAATTTATAAGTGCAAGCATATACAACATAGATGACACGATGGTTCAAGTTTATTACGGGCAAGAAAAATAAAGTGTGCCATGAAGTTTGTGAGAGCTTTAATCACTAATTTTCACATAACACGTTTAATTTGGAAGATAGATAAAACAAGAATATACTTGGAATTGTGTAACACACCATGCATAGGAATTTATAGTGGACTCTTTGGAATAACTTGGTTTCTTGGGAGTTGGATGCATGAGTAGAGCTTACTCAATACAAGTGGAGGCTAGCAAAAGACTGTGAGCGTCCAACTAAGAGAGAAATAATCGCCATAATCATGCAAATCGACAAAACATTATCAATAAAGCATAAAGTGATATCACAAGTCAAAAAATAAATGATCATAGAGGCTAAGGTGACTGGTTCATAGTCTTAACATGGTGTATGCATGTGCCAAGTTAACCCAAACAAAGCATCAAAGGAGAATACCACAATATTATGCTTTTGTATGCTAAAACAACGCATGATTCTTGCAAGGCACATTAAGCAATCTCAATTATTTGGAACAAGTCATGCTACAGCAATAATCACTAATCATAAGTTCAAAACAACATCTAGAATGACATGATAAAGTCTAAGCCACAGTCAAAGCAAGCTCCCTTTTGTACCACTATAAGCATGAAACTTACTACTCCTTTCCAACACCATTCAACTTATTTGAAACAACACAGCGAAAGCGGGGGTCCAACTACTTTATTTAAGCAAACTAACCAAACGAAAACTAAGACGCTCCAAGAACAACACAATTGTGCATGAAACAATAAAAACGAAGTGTTTAGAAAGAGACCTGAGATTTTTATTAATGAAGAAGGGGATGCCTTGGGCATTCCCAAGCTTTGACGCTTGTACCTCTTGAATATTTCTTGGGGTGACACGCGGTGGCATCCCCAAGCTTGAGCTTTTGTCCATTCTTCATCTTATTACATCATTCTTCCCCTACACTTGGAAATTTCCTTCATACAAAACTTTACACAATCTTCATTAGCAACATTAGTGCATTCAAAAGTAATAAACCTTTGGGTTTAGTTTCAAAATAGCAAAACTTTCATTAAAAACACAATTTAATGTATAAATTCCTTCAAAAAAGCTCAATTTACCAAAGAGAACCCAAAAAGAAATCGATAAAGAGGCAAATGCAAATAATGGCAGAAATCTGTCAAAAACAGACCAACAGGTAAAAACTGATTTTTTGAAGACCTTCTGTTGTTCAATTAGAAAAGTGTTGAACTAACGAAAGTTGCTAACAACCTGGGGGATTTACTCAAAAAATTACAGCTCAATCCGACATACATAGAGTTTTTAAGAATTTTTACAGTGAAGCATAAAAATCTGTTTCGGGACAGCAACTTCCCAAAATCTTACTTCTCTCTCATTAGAGGTTATTCTTGGCACAAAAACCACACAAAAAGGATAAGGAGAGGTTATTTCAGAAGTAATAACTTCTAAGACTTAACAAAAGAAAAACCTAACGAAATTTGGGCTATGTCCCAATAAGTATGTTTCTTTAATGCCTTTAAGTTAGTATTGATAGTTTGAGAAGATGCTCACATAAGAAATATGAATTGAAGTAAAAGAGAGCATCAAGAAGCAAATTCAAAACACATTTAAGTCTAACCCACTTCCTATGCAAAATAATCTTGTAAAGAAACAAGTCATGAAAGCACAAAGCAACAAGCATAGGAAAGCAAAACAGGTGCAACTTCAAAACTTTCAACATAAAGAGGGGAAACTTAATATTATTGAGATGCATAAAACCATGTTTCCCTTTATCATAATAACTTTCAGTGGCAACATGAATAAAATTAACAATATAACTATCACTAAAACATTCTTATCATCAGCCACATGCATAAAATAATTATTACTCTCCACATAAGCATAGTCATTCTTATTAATTGTAGTGGGAGCAAATTCAACAAAATAGCTATCATTATTATTCTCATCACCATAGTCATCAAATATAGGAGGCATATTGTGATCATAATTAATTTTTTCCTCAATAGTAGATGGACTGAAAATATCATATTCATCATTGCAATCATCATACATTGGAGTTATAGTATCATCATAAGTAATAGAATACCTATCTTACCAAGTGTGTTCGTTTGTAAACATATCATCATTGGAAGGAACATGGATAGCACTAATAGAACAACAATTATTAATATCATCATTTTCAGAATTGGTACCAAAGAGATTTTCAATATCAAAAGTAGTGTGCTTTTCCCAATCATGATCACTACTATAGGTAACATGCATAGGAACATCATCTAGTTCAGACTCATCAGCAAAAACTATGATAGGAGCAACATGCTTAGGGGAAGATATTGTTTCCTCTCTCCTTTTACTACTCCTCTTTTTCTTCTTCTTCTTCTTCTTCTTCTTCTTCTTCTTCTTCTTCTTCTTATTCTCCTCTTTAGGAGGGAGAGGCTTGAAAGGAAGTTTATCCACATACCCTGGTTTATTGTTAGAGACAATAGGAGAAACTTTGTAGGATTCCTTCTTTTCATTAATAAGAACAAAACACATATCAATCCTGTCATATTTTGGTAAAATATCATCTTTTATAATATTTTGTATGTAGGTATTTGTGTGGCAGTTTTCAACACGATAAAGATGACAACCATGCAGGACGCTATTCATATCAAAAGTACTCATGTCTACCAAAAAAGTTTTTCTTGATAACTCTTCACACCCCAAAAATAATGTAAGTTCATCATGTTGATTATCAGTGATCACGTTATCACAATACAAACTTGCAGGATTATTATGGCCTGAGCATTGAAAATTGAAATGACCCACTTCAAAGCAAAGTTTACAAATAAAAGCATAGAGGGCACAAACTTTTTACCTATACTACGTTCTAGTTTTTTCATTCCAGTGGGTGATACAATATTCTTCTTCGATTTGATTCTTTTCACAAGGTCTATGTATTCCACAAAAATTAACATGCTTATAAGAAATAGTACTTTCAAAAGTTTGAGCATGTTTATTGCAATCATTAATAATAGTTTCATTTTTCATGCAAGTGTCTTTAAAAGGTTCATGATACATGTCCCACTTTTATTTAGGATCCTTAATATGGGAAGCAAAGTCTCCACAATATTTAACAAGAATTTGAGGATCAAGACCATATTTAGCACTAAGACTTAATGCAATCATACTCATAGTTTATACCTGGTTCTTTACCTTTGTCATTATTCCAATCTTCGGTATTGCTTTGAATTGTTTCAAGAAGATCCCACTTAGCTTTGACCTCCTTACTTGTGAAGGATCCCTCTAAACAGGTATCTAGATAGTCCTTGTAATGTCCTAAAAGCCTTGCATAAAAATTATTAATGATAATATTACTAGGGAGATCATGAATGGGACATTTGAGCATTAGTGACTTCAATTTCCCCCATGCTTGGGAAATACTTTATCCATCATGAGGATGAAAATTATAAATATAATTCCTATCTTTATGAATTTCATGAAGAGGATAAAATTTAGAGTAAAAGAGAGATTCAAGTTCCTTCCACTCCAAATGATGAGGATCATCTAGTAGCTCATACCACTCCCTTGCTTTGTCCTTAAGTGATAAAGAGAATAACTTCCTCTTAACTTGGTCCATTTAAATACCTGCACACTTGAACAACTCGCATAATTCATGTATAAAGAGTAAATGATCACTAGGATGGACAGTTCCATCTCCAAAATAGTAGTTATTAATAACACGTTCAACAATTTCAATAGGTATTTTAAAAGGGACACTTTCAGTATGTGGATTTAAAATATCACAAGTATCATTAAAATTACCACATATGGGAGATAAAGTATCATAAGAGCAAATTTTCTTCCCTAATGTTGGGGGAATAAAAAGATCTTTTTCATAAAAACTAGATTCCCCAAGCTTAGACGTTTCCATAGCATTAGGAACAATGGTGTTCAAAAAATTCATACTAATAACATTGCTATTAGCATGCAAAGAAAGTTCCATAGGTTTTTTAATTTTCTTTTCAAACCATTCATGTTCTAACTTAAGAAAATACTAAAAAGCTCTCTAATTTTGTTGTTGTTTTCCATTTAGCCTAACTAGTGAAAATAAAAACAAGAAACAAAAAGATATAATTGCAGAATCTAAAGGAAATAATTTCGAGCACTCACACACTAGCAACGGTACTAGAAGATAGCTTAGTAGCCAGAGGATGTGAGTATCTTTTACCTTACCTCCCCGGCAACGGCACCAAAAAATAGCTTGATGTCTAGGCACGCTTCTATTCTTGTAGACAGTTGTTGGGCCTCCAAGTGCAGAGGTTTGTAGAACAGCAACAAGTTTCCCTTAAGTGGATCACCCAAGGTTTATCGAACTCAGAGAGGAAGTGGTCAAAGGTATCCCTCTCAAGCAACCCTGCAATCAAGATACAGGAAGTCTCTTGTGTCCCCAACACACCCAATACACTTATCAGGTGTATAGGTGCACTAGTTCGGCGAAGAGATAGTGAAATACAAGTAGTATGGATGATTATAAGACAACGGTGCCATAATAGAGTTTGACAGGGAGGAAGAAACTAAAGGCAATCTGAAATAAAGATAGCATCAAGCAAACATGTAGCAGTACTAGTTGTAAATGGTGTTTCAATGCCTAGAAACAAGGCCTAGGGATCATACTTTCACTAGTGAACGCTCTCATATAAATATCTTCTCTTCATTATTCTACTCTGAACTACTCTCCGGTTGGACAACTCTAATCCACGGTAGGGCTATAACAACACACCTCAAAGTTCGCATTCCCCATCTACATAACCTCACACTGTCACCTTGAATGCTAGATGGTTCCAACAAACACCATAATTTCATAGAGATAACCAACTCAAAATATAACTCATGACAAGTATTTATGTAATCTTTAGCCTAAGTGCCACACGGTGTGCACACTGTCACATTCACACATGTGGGAAAAAACAGAGATCTATTAAAGCACTTGAGTAGCAGAGTAGATCTAATTGATTACAAAGCCCATGACCACAATAAGATCTGAAAGGGCATGTATGCCCCCATGTGTGGTTTTGGTAATTAATGACAATCTCTATGGACTAATATGTAAATTGAGTTTCACTTGTAGGTTTGTCCATTGGCATCGCTTGGGCCATGTGTTGGTCTCAAGGTTGGAAGATGAAGAAATGTCCAAGGGCTTTGTGCCCATTGGAATCATGAAGAAAGAAGGAGCTTGAAGGTCGATCAAGGCATGTGCAAAGAATTGCATCAAGATGGATCAACCTCAAGTAGGGATGAAGAAGGGCGAGCTCAAGATGCGCCATCTCTAGAAGATCTCATGCTTGAAGCTTGCCATCCTCGTGTTCATGGAGTGATGAAGACAAAAAGTTCAAGAAGAGGTTTCCCCATGGAGTATGGGGGAGCATTTTGCAAGTCTTCATCAAGCAAGAGCGAGCAAGAGCGAGCAAGAGCAAACAAGAAAGGTGTTCCCACTATAGAAGAACAAGACGGTCTACATAAAGTTCAAGTGGGACGCTCAAGGCAAAGGTATGTTGATAGGGCTTCTCTTTTGCCGGTCTCGTGTTGTTAGTTGGGAGACCGGGTTTAGGATAGATAGCCGTACTATCAAGAGGGGCTCTCAAGCGGGTGTCTCGTTTGCATCGTTCGGATAGAGCTCAAACCTTTGCATTCATATCATCATCTTTCTTGGTTATTATTTGGTTCTTGTCCATGAGAGGATCTAGAGCTTGTGGTCATCATCATAACAAGCTCTAGCTCATCATCTAAGGATTTCACTTGCATATCTATTCGTCGTTATCTTTCCAAAAAAATTGGTTTCATCCCGTTTGGAGTTCGGATGCAAAAGTTATTGCGTTTCTGGTTTTCTGGTTTCTGGAATTTCCCTGACCGGAAGTTCCGGCTTCCCACCGAAAGTTCTGCTAGGGAATCTTTGCCACCGAAAGTTCCGGTGGAAGTTCCGGGTCTTCTTCCGCTCACGCTCAGTAACCTTCTGTTTTGAAGCGTTCTATTTGCCGGAACTTTGTCGGAACTTGCATCGGAAGTTCATCGGAACTTCCGGTCTGTTTTGACCGGAATTTCGGTTGCGCTTCTGGAGCGGGCGTCAACGGTCTGATGACCGTTGGAGCCAGGCTAGGCGGAACTTCCGCCCAGAGCCGGAAGTTCCGGCCATGATTCTTTTTTTCAGTTTCTCGCTCTGCAGTTTTTGACCGTTGGCTGGGTGCCACCGGAACTTCTGGCCTCCCACCGGAAGTTCCGGCCAGGTGTCGCGAATGCCCATAACGGGCAGATCTGGGAGCCCTTTAAAAGGGGCTCCTCTTACCCTTCGTGGGTACTAGCTTTTCTTCTTGGTTCTTGGCTTTCTCTTTCTCCTCCATTGTCAACCTTGAAGAAGCTTTCCCTCTCCCTTCCCCCTCCTATGATTCTTGCATCTTTTTGAGGGATTTGAGAGAGGAGATCTAGATCTACAATCCCCCCAAGTCAAATCCCTTCTTTGTGAAGGAATCATTGGGATCTAGATCTTGGAGAGTCTTGTGTTCTTCCTCCCTTATTCCCCCAATAGCTTTTGTAGCTTTGTTGGAATTTGGGAGAGAAGGACTTGCCCTTGCATTTGGTGCATAGGTTTGAGTTCTCCTCTTGTGTTCTTCCTCCCTTATTCCCCCAATAGCTTTTGTAGATTTGTTGGAATTTGGGAGAGAAGGACTTGCCCTTGCATTTGGTGCATAGGTTTGAGTTCTCCTCGGAGATTCGACGAGTTCAAGCTTGTGAGCTTGTTTCTCTTGGGTTCCTTGGAACCCTAGATGGTTGTGTGGTTGGATTGTTGACCTTTTGTGGTCTTGTTGACCTTTTGTGGTCTTGTAGCCTTTTGTGGCGTTGTTGGCCTTTTGTGGCATTGTTGGCCTTTTGTGGCTTTGTTGTTGGGAGTCTCCAATTGAGTTGTGGAGTTAGCCCCAATCTTGTACGGGTTCGGTGACCGCCCTCAAGCGTCCCATAGTGGAGCAAGTGCCCGCCTTTTGTGGTGCGCACTTGGGAGAATAGGGTGAGCCTTTTGTGGCGTCGGTGATTTGCGTGCTTCCGCATCCGGGGTGAGGCCTTGTGTGGCGTTGGGTGAGCATCGAGCCACCACACCTCAGGTGAGCCATTTGTGGCGTTCGGAGAGCATTGCGCCATCGCACCTCTCCAACGAAGACGTAGCTTCTTTGGAAGTGAAATTCGGGAAACAAATCTTCGTCTCCGCGTCCATCGGTTATCTCTCAACCGAACCCTTTTCTTATGCACTTTACATTGTGATAGCCATCGTGCTTGAAGTATTTATACCTTGCTATCACCTTGTTCCTTGTATTGCTTAGCATAGGTTGTTGGTGCACCTAGGTGAACTTAGTGGCTAGGTTTTGTGCTCAATAAATTAAACGTTAGTTTTATTCCGTATTTACTTGAGCCTAAACCGTAATAATTTTAAAAGCCTATTCACCCCCCTCTAGGCGACTTCCTTTGTACTTTCAAGATCACTCATAGAGAGAGAGATGAACATATAACTACCAGTAAAGCCCTTAGCCTGGAGGGAGAACTAATCCCTCCTCATCATGGGAGTCAGCAACGGCGATGGAGATGGCGGTGGATCCGGGGGCAATTCCCCGTCCCGGCAGGGTGCCGGAACAGAGACTTCTGTCCCCCGAATCTCCCCTTCGATGGTGGCGGCTACAGACTGTTTCGTGGATGGAGGCTGGATGTTTTAGGGTTTCTGCATTGGAGGCTTTTTATAGACGGAAGGGAAAGGTCGGTGGGCGCCCGAGGGGCCCACACCACCTGGTGGCGCCACCAGGGGGTACCCGCGCCACCAAAGGGTGTGGCCATCTTGTGGCCCCCCTTCGTCTCTCCTTCGGGCTCCGTGTTCGCTCCGCTAAAATATTGACTTTGGCTTTTGTCCTGTCCAATTTCGAGAATATTTCTTTACACTTTTTGAAACAAAAACAACAGAAAACAGACAATTGACACCGTGGCATCTTGTCAATAGGTTAGTTCCGGAAAGCGTATAAAAATATCTCAAAGTGTAGACAAAACATAACAAAGAGTATACTAAACAAGCATGGAGCATAAAAAATTATAGATACATTTACAACGTATCAGCTGGCGGTCCTTTACGCAAAAGCTCGTGTTCTATTGTTTTTTCAGTTTTGTCAGGTCGGTGTCTACGTGACTTCTACTATGATATTTATGATATAGATGACACGTATTTGGCAGGAGGGTCTGCGGGCAGGCCGGCGTGCAGCACGGGTGCTGGGAGGCAGCGCATGAGGCCGCGACGAGGGTCCCTGCTATGACGCGGGCTGCCCAGGCCATGTAGGAGGAAAGGATTGGGGGTGCTCATGGCGCTGGCGGCTGCGACTCCCTGGCGCTTGGCTCCTAGAGGCGACAGAAGCTGTAGAGGAGCGACATGGGGGGGCGGACGCTGGCGGCGTGACCCAGATCTAGGCCCTTTCGGGCTCGATCTGGGCCTAAGGGTTGCGGTTGCTGCTCTGCTGTCAGGAGGTGATAGCTACGACAATGAGCTCTCCATCGAGCTGGAGGTGGAAGATAGGCGAGGGCCATGGGAGGTTGGAGTGCTCTCGTTTCGTGCGGTCGCGGGAGGTCCACGACGGCTTCGACGGTGAGTGATGCGGAGGCTGTCCTAGGCTGATCTCTAGGGGTGCAATGCACGCCTTCATCGGCGAGTCCAAGATGAGGCCTTCTCGTACCCGACCAAGTCCCGTCATCTACTTGTTGGATGGTGCGTAGACAAGGAGAGTTCCTTGGAGTGTTTGTTCTTCGGAAGCAACCGGCGTAGGCCGAGACGCGGCTTTGGTGCTTAGCTTAGGACTAGCTCTTTATTGTTTTTGTTGTGTTTGTGGAGACTGTTCTCGGACTAGCCGGAGTGGAGGTCGTGCTACACTTGCTGTTCGCGGCGAGTGAGAGCGTTCTTGTACTTAAAATTATCCTTCTATAAAGATATAAGATACGTTATTGGCATACTCTCAAAAAAGAAAGAAAAAAACCTCTAGGGTTTAGGGAGCAGATTGGAAGGACACAACTCAACACGGTTGGAACCTAACTAATGGTACATCGGTGGGTACTCGGTAGACATTGGTTCTTTGATCCGAGCAACCACGACGACGACTGAACAGTGCTCGGCCGGCTTTCTTCCGGTACGATCCATGTCTAGGTAGACACTCGACCATAGAATCATGGCGAAAAAGGCTTTTAGCTAGCTATAGGGGAGCAAGTTTGACGTGTGCGTATACAAGTACACGTGTGAACCGGGAACAGTAGCGGCGGATTGGTCGGTTGCTTTACCGGTTTAAGGCATGCAGAGTCAGCTTAGTTTGTGATGATCGTGGGACGTCCCAACGGTCTGATGGTGATGATCATTAACTAACTGTGAGAGGGATCGATCAAACACAGACGTACGTGCTACACAGGTATAGATTAGCTGACCAGACATGAACATACACCACTGTTCAGGATGAACAGTTCACACGACACGTGCGGATGTCCATGCACGGACAAAGCAGCAGACAAGAAGTCGTTAGCATGATCTTAGGTTGGATCACGATCGATTATATCCCGGCCCGACCCTGGCTAGGATATGGCCACGGGAAGAGTGTGGAGAGCATGTACGGATGTGCCCAATTCATCAAAAAGGGAGAAATAATGTACTGGTGTACTCGTTCTACCACACCATGCGCGCAGTATGTCGGGTCGGGATAGAGTCTTTTTCCTTAGCTTGTAAATAAATATAATCAAGAAAAGGAAAACAAGGCTATAATCGATGAGTTATATATCAAGGGTGAATCTCAATCTCTAACAGTAGAAAGAACGAGACGCCAGACATGATGAGGAAACCAACTGCGCTCATCGGGCCTAAGGTGAAACACATTGAAGAAGGGGGAATAACACATAACGCTACCATCTTATTCCTAATGGAAAGCAAAGGAAGAAAAATATATTTCAACTAGCACAGGGAGAAAGAACCATAGTACTGGAAGAATAGAATTTGAAAGTCTATATAACCGAATACTATAGTAAACTTACGTGCGGCTGCTCTCAGGAGGCCGAGGCGGCGGCTCAAAAAACCCATCTAGGGTTCCTTCCCTCTATCGGTGACGCCGTCGGTCTGCTCCGCCTCCGATGGATTTAGGGCCTTAGAGGTGTGGCGGACCGCGGTCTCTCACCGGCGGGAGGTTTTTGTTCTTTGATTGGACTGTTTTTCGTGTCTTTTTCGGGATATTGAGGCGACGGCTACATCCTGAAGTCAGAATAAAGTCCTCCTCGCTCCGGTGGTGCTCCTAGCACCGACGGAGGGCGCGTGGAGTCGTGTGTCCGGCTGATCTCCTGGGATCTAGTCGCTTTTTGTGTTAATTTCAGATCAGTCTCTTCCAATCTGCTGACATTGGCGATGGTTGCTTCTTTAGTGCGCTG
This sequence comes from Avena sativa, assembly GCA_916181665.1. Lineage (NCBI taxonomy): Eukaryota > Viridiplantae > Streptophyta > Magnoliopsida > Poales > Poaceae > Avena > Avena sativa. The sequence goes on along the minus strand of OV702284.1, from coordinate 257,384,706 downwards.
GTTCTTTGGGACCTTAGCACGACGACTTCTCATCTGTCTACTACAACAAGCTCTACTACGACAAGTTTTGCCCGGCACCAATGATGGAAGGGCAAGGACGGCGGCGCACCTTCGGCTTGTGCTATTGTTTGTAGTCTTCGCTAGGTGGTCCATCGACCTATTTGTAATTTTTATTACTTTTAGGCCTGTTTGTACTACTGTTGATGATTATTAATAGATCGGTAGAATTTAAAAAAAAAAGAATACTATAGTAAACTTTTTGGAACACCGGTTCCAAATAACTTCTTTATGATAGATGAGATTAATGATGATATACCGCAGCTTTCAGCTGAGGAGAATGGAACTCTAATAGTCGATTTCACTGAGAAAGATGTGTTAGATGCCATCATATGGAGCGCGATAAAGTGCCTGGACCAGATGGGTTTTTCGTTAAATATTATCAAATGTTTTGGGATGTCATTAAAGAAGATTTGATGGAAGTATTTGCACGTTTGCAAACGGGAGAATTACCTTTGTTCAAGCTAAACTTTGGCGTTATTACTCTCTTGCCCAAACAAGAAAATGTCATACAGATTCAATAATGTAGACATATATGCCTTCTCAATGTGAGCTTCAATTTTTTTATGAAGTTGCCATCCAATCAAATTAGTGGGATTGACCATAAGGTGATTACACCGACATAGACAGCTTTCATGTCTGGATGACTTATTCTCAAAGGGGTAGTTGTTCTCCATGGAACAATCCATGAACTTCACAAAAATAAAATGGACAGGGTTTTGTTCAAAATTGATGTTTGGGAAGGCATATGGCAAGATTAAATGACCCTTTGTGCAACAAGTAATGCGCATGAAAGGATTCGACCCTAAATGGTGTAAATGGATTATAGATTTTGTGTAAAAAGATAGTGTAGGAATAAAAGTCAATGGTGATATTGGCAAATATTTCCAAACTAGAAGAGGGTTAAGACCGGGTGATCTTTTTATCACCTATGATGTTCAACATTGTTGAAGATATTCTAACCATTCTCATTGCAAGAGCAAAGGAGGATGGAGAAGTCAGAGGATTAATGCCCCATCTTGTTGAGGTAGGGGTCTCCATCTTTTTAATATGCGGATGACACGATTTTTTTTATGGAGGACGACCTTCAGAAAGCCGTTAGCATGGAACTAATCCTGTGCATATTTGAGTTTGTGCGGATGACTATCTCCTGCTGCTTGGCTGGGTGACAGTGGAAATGCGAGTCAAGGTCTTGTTCTTGTTCTGGCGGGCATGGAACCATAGATATAATATTGTGCACGACGACGGGAAGGCTTCAGCGACAGGTTATGTTCCGTATCTGCAGAACCATGTAGACACACTCAATGTCTTTCCCTGCCTTATGTTGGATGCCAAATGTAAATCTTCTCTTGTACCTGCTACAACCCATGGCGCGGGACCTTGTACTGATCATGATTTAGAATGGAAGCCATCAGAGCAGAGGATGGCAAAGATGAATGTTGATGCTGGCTGGGATGCGAATACTGGAACGGCAGGCCTGGGAGCGATGGCTCGTGACCATACAGGCCGTGTTCTTGTCTCTGCGAGCAAACATGTGGTGTCTGTATCTTGCGCGAGTGCCGAAGAATCAGAAGTTGTAGCGATCCTTGAAGGACTCGGTCCGGTGGAGCTGCACATTGACAAAACCAATAGTTGTGGAGTCCGATTGCTATTGGACGGTTCAGGGATTTGTACCGTACAATGAAGCAAATGACCTAATGATCCAGATCCCAAAATTTGTATCAGCAAAGTTGGAAGAATCTATAATAAAGTCGTGCACGAGTTAGCACAATTAGATAGGCATGAGTTACGTGGTGTGTTGCTTGGGGGCAGTGCCTCCCCGCGGGTTGGCTTAAACATTGCACTACGAACTTGGATATACCTAAACTAATAAAGCTCATGTTTCCGTAAAAAAAAAAGGTAGCATCACGTCATCTCTGGCTATGCCTGCAAAACGGAGAACAAGATCGCTTTCAGAAATTCAAGACACGGAGAAAATGGGTGCGACGAGGAGGCCCGATCCAGCGCCGGAGTTCCAGACCCATGCTCATCATAGCATCTCCTCGGACGCGCCTTTTTTCTCCGAACGAATAGCATTCCCTCGACCGGTGTGCGCGCCCGAATCAGCCGAAAGGGATACCGACGTCGCCCTCCCCGCCCAAGAAATTTTCTTCTTGCCGCACGTACACATGCACCGGTACACGGGAGACGTCCGGCCGGCCGGAAAAAGGCAGCGATCGACGTCAATGCCTGCCTGTGGTGGGACCCTGGGACGTGCGAGTACGTACGTAGTACGACTGTACAGTTGGGAAAGGGAGAAAAGAGAGAAAGACTCACATGATTCTTTTTTTTTTTGAGCTGAAGACGATCGCATGATTTGGTATACCGTCGCTTCGTGCCTCTGCGTTGAACGAACACTTGGCAGGAAAGAAAGTGAGCGTATGATGCGATGCGTCAAGCACGTTTAAGAAGCCTTGTTTTGTCGATGGATGGATGGATGGATGCTACGAAATGACGCGTGATCGATCGGGCCAACAATTGGGTGGTTCGTGTCGTGCCGTCGAGATGCAGATTGCAGGGGGCGACGCATGAACAGTTTCATGCTTTGACCAAATCATTGTGGAGACGCCACCAAACCGTGTAAAGTTGTAGCGAGTGGGCCCTACTCACTGCTGTCGCTAAATGTTCGTGAACGGAAAGTTCAGTGTGTTCATCGAGTAGAGACTCGTTGCACATGAGCAACTGTGATCTCTGTTTCCAAAAAAAATCATATTCCTTTCGATTTATATTAGTTGATTTGGATTTATCAAGATTTGGATGTATCTAGCACATACATCCAAATCTAGATAAATTTGAGTCAACAAATATGGATCGCAGTAAGTATTATGAGTTCTAAAAAGATTTTAAAAACAAATTAGGATGTTAAAGATGTATACGTGCAAAATCTTAATTCCAAATAATGTGTATTTTGAGCTACACAAAAAAGACAAAATTATAGATCTGAGCATATAGTGATTTCAAATAAAAAACAATGAAAAATTGCTATTTTTGTATAGCTCGGAATACAAAACATTTCAAATTGCGACTTTAAACGTTCGTTGGATATTTTTTTTAAAATAATACATTTTTTTATTCAATTTGACAATAATACATGAAATCCAAAAATTGCAAATCTAACGGACCGTCGTCCGTTGAAAAGACGAAGGTGATGGTTCGTCTTTTAAAAAGACGAAGGGAGTGGTTCGTCCGTTCAAAAGACGAACGTGGTGACTGGGACAGGTGCATTCACACATACATTCGTCTTTTGAACGGACGAACCACCCCCTTCGTCTTTTCAAAAGACGAACCACCACCTTCGTCTTTTCAATGGACGACGGTCCGTTAGATTTGAAATTTTTGGATTTCGTGTATTATTTGTGAAATTGAATAAAAAGAATGTATTATTTAAAAAAATTAGCGAGCACGGGAGCTCGGGAGCCAAAGCACTTTCCGGTGTTCATCCCGCTTTCATCCATCGCACTTCGAAGCTTCTTTAAACCCAGCTTTGCCAAGGTAAAAAATTTATTATGTTCTAGCGCATCTTATTTGTTTTTTCCACATCTAAAAAGTAGGTTTTTCCTCTTGATTTGTTTTAATAAACTTTTGTAGAAGAATCGTTTTAGAAGTCCTCCATGTACTTACTCTTATCCATAATACATAATAAGTGTGGCTGATTTTTGTTTTGGAGAATCGAGTTGTCCATGTAGATAACTTTTGTGCCCAAAGACATTGCATCCTATTTTAGCCTTTTTCTACCATGTGCGATGTTGGGCCATGGTCCAGTAAGTATTAACTTTTTTACATTTTTTTGTTTCTTTCTTTCTTTTATGTTTATGTTTTTTTTTTTTATTTAAAATAGAAAATTTTAAATCATGATTTTTTAAATCTGTACATTTTAAAATCATGAACATATTTCAAAATCAACAACTTTTATGAACCTTTTTCAAGATTATGAATTTTCATAAAAATCATGAGCCATTTTTCAAATATCATGATTTTTTCTCAAAATTCATGAACAATATTTCAATGATATGATTTTTTTTTGAGAAAACATGAACAATTTTCTAAGCCTTAAATCCACTAGTAGCATAATTTTTGGAATCCATGACTAATTGTTTGAAAACTCATAAACATTTTTAAACTATTAACAAATTGTAATATCTTAGAAGCACAAAAAATATTGAAAAAACTTAAAAGGGAAAAAAATTGAAAACAGAAAAATAAAACTAATTACAAACCTGGAATAGTATACACAAAACTGACTAGAAAACCGGAATAGTATACCGAAATAGAAAAAGGAAAACCTGCAAAAAGAATCGAACAAGACTCAGAAAACCGACCATTGAAATGGAATTGGGCCAGGCCCATATGCCCACGGGGGTGCAGGTCATGCCGGCTCCGCGACACTATGCGCGGTATATAGCATTTTCCATATTTGCCACCCACTGCTGAGATGAATGCGCTCTGCACACTTCTCCTAGGCAGAGTTTGTCGGCCCAGTAGGGTCCGATTTCGGGTGTATTTCTATTTTTTATTTTCTATATTCTATCTTATTTGATTTTATTTTTAGTATCATTTTCTAATTTTAATTTTATAAGCTTTTGTTTTCTTTTTTCTATTTTTTGTATTCTTTCCTTTTATTTTATTTTTGTTTTTATTTTCATGTTTTTACACTGAACAAATATTTATGTTGTCGATAAATATTAGTATTTTTGTTGGTCAAATGAGTTAATGTTCTTATTGAAAAACCATTCAAATAATATGACCATTTATATTGGAAATCATTCAAATAAGATAAATGTTCATATTTGAAAAAACGTTTAAATGAGATAAAATGCTATTTTTGAAAAATAGTTCAAATAAGATAAATGCTCTTATTTGAAAATCCATTAAGATAAGATAAATGTTCTTGTTGGAAAAACATTCAAACAAGTTAAAATGCGAATTTGAATATTGTTCATAGGGTTCGGATCACGATTCCAAAAGTTCATGGTGATTTTAAAAAAATCTATTAGGTCCAAAAGTTGTGTTCACATATTCAAAATAATAGTCGCCTGTTTTAAAAAACACTATCTACAAGATTCATAAAAATGTTCACGAGCTCAAAACACGTTTTTAATTAAAGATGATTTTTTAAAAAATTTACAAGATAAATATCATCTATTTTAAATTTTATTTTTTATTATTATTTTTCCATGAATATGTGAATTTTTAAATATATTTATATTATCTTATGTATATGAACGTTTAGAAGATCCTCATTAATATATACACTAGTACGACATACATTTTTGTTAAGATAAATGCATGTTTTTCATAGTTTTTTCTATTATTTTGGGCTCTCAAGAATATGTTCATGTTTTTTTCTTCGAACCCATGTTTTTCATGACAACATAATTTGAAAATACACTTTTTTGGTTTATTAATATTATATTAATGAATGACTCCATTAATTATGCAACGCCACTAGCCAACCTCAAGCGTACATAAGTTGGTAGATCGCCAGGTACGTAAGTTAGCAGATCGTGAGGCCAAAATTGCCTACTAATCTCAAGTTCCACTATGAGGATGTTGGAACTTGATGTTAGATTGTTGGGTTGATCACGGTACGAATTCTGGAATTCTCTTTGATTCATTTACACTCCTCCTCCGACGTTACCCATGTTGTCATGAAGCGTGTACCGTGGTTTGCTAGCATGAGCCAAGCCAAGCTCATATTTTTTATTATATTTTATTGCTAAAAAAATTATGTTTTAGTTATGAGTATTACTGATGCAGCCAACCATACGGACGTCCCTACATCTTCACCACCTTATCTCCCCAAGTGGACCAATGACGCGTGCTAGAGCCAAACTCCTACAAGCTAAGATTATCTCGCTCATCTCCTCGTGTGATTTCGATACATCTTTGGATGACTTGCTACTTCATGCAACCACACCGTGCATCCTCAGCTACGAAGCCCCCTCGGAAGAAGGACCAAGAGCTAGACTTGAAGATGGAGCAGCCGAGCCTGAAGCACCGGAGTCTCCGGCCTCCAACTCCGGAGTCTCTGGCATGGACTCCAGACCAGACTCTGGACCCTGCCTGGAGCTCCCAGTAGACCCCTCTAAAGACTGCTCCGAAGACCGATGCCACTACCGGAGTCTTCAGCTGACATGGATATACCCTACGGGTGCACAATGTTGGTATATCTGGTCCAGTACAAGTTAGACGCACGTGAAGACTTGCAGCCCAGAAAGATTTTGGGTGGCCCAAGCCATGGAGAATTCGGCTCCTTGGAGGACAAGTCAAGTTGTAGATAGAATTTTAAAGGATTCAACCCTTATCTGTAACCGACTCGACCTATTTTCGGGACTTGGCCTATCTATATAAGGGCCGGGAGGGCACGGCGAGAAGGACGAACTCACCTCATACACACACCAGATTGCATCTGCGCACCCCTGCAACCTTCGGTTCCGCCGTAATCAAGAACAGACAAGCAGGAGTAGCGTTTTCCCTCCGGGGCCTGAACCTGGGTAAACCTCGTATCCCCGTGTTGCTTACCTGTTAACCGTCTTGCGACTTCCAGTACCCCCATCTTCTTCAAAAACCAAGTCCATAACAATGGACATTGACGAGTCGAACCCTCGTCAGTTGACGCCGTTTGTGAGAACTAGGGATGTTGATCGTACGGTCGTGACGGTTACATCATCGACAATCTACAAGTCGGAGTCTACCGATAAACAAATCTACTTCAACTCGCATGCATCATCTTCCGGACGGGATCCCTCGTCGTCATCGTTGACCAGATTACGATTGGTCAGCTGATGCACTCTAGAGTGCTCAACATCTTCATCAACAATAGGCGATGAGCCCGTCGCACCGGACCAAAAAAATTAGATCTTCTGAACTTTTTTCACCGACGGCATCGAAGCTTCATCGCGGTAACATGCCTCGTGCACGCACGGGCGATTCGTCGAGTCACCATGGAAGCCGGGCGCTCGTTCCTTCAGTCGAGGGACTTGTTCTAGTTAAGACTGACATGGTACTCCGAATTTGGAAAAAGGCTGAAAACTCATTGAATCAACAACTGTATAGTCTACGACTCGATCCACGAGTTCGTCCAACATGGGGAGCAACTCACACCATCACACGTCAAAGCCAAGATCAATCATTCAACTCAGCCGCAGCTCTGCCATGCATGATCAAACGGGGCGGGCAGCAAATGAGTCAAGCACCTACACGTGCACAAGGTCCAAGAACGATGGCTTCTCCATGCGAAGAGTCAATTTTTTTTACAAATATGACCCTCTGCAATTCATCATCGCCAAAAATACCTCTCTCGCGCCGCAAAAGCGAAAAATGCCCTGGCGGGAGGCTGAAAAGGCGACACGTGTCACCTCCCGCCACGGGGGGTGGCGGGATGTTCCTCCCGCCACAGGGGGTGGCGGGGTGTTCCTTCCGCCTTTGGCGATGGCAGAATGACGTCGTGGGGCCCACCAGCACGAGGACGAAGTCGAACCTTCCGCTAGCGCCAAGTCGAGCCTTCCCGCTGACCCGACTGTGGGGCCCACCTCATCCCGCCATTCCCCATGGCGGAAGGAACATCCCGCCACCCCCTGTGGCGGAAGGAACATCCCGCCACCCCTCGTGGCAGGAGGTGACACGTGTCGCCTTTTCAGCCTCCCTCCAGGGTATTTTTGGCTTTTGCGGCGCAAGGGGGGTATTTTTGACAATGGCAAATTGCAGAGAGTCATATTTGTAAAAAAATCTGAAGAGTCTAGATCGGATCATTCCACATGCAGTTAACCATCACTTGATAGAAAAATTTCAAAAGAAAAGTCACCCCAAAGATATTAGGACATCTTCACCAGGAAGACTCAAACGATCTGCGCATGTCCGAAACTGTCCAAGCGGATGCGCGCGGCGCCCCAGCGGGCGACCCATCCGGCGAAATATGTTCGCCCGACCCATCCGTGCATCTAATCTGGGGCTCGGTCGCGGACGTCGTCTCCGCGCGTGCCACTGGCCCACCCGCTAGCCACACGCAGCATTGATTTCGGACACAGTCAGCAGCACCGATTCAGACGCAACCGCGACAACGATTCAGAGGCGCTGCGCGGAAGGCTGACCGGCGGCAGCCTGCGCCATCAATGGCGACGCGACGGCACGCTGACCCATTGGGCGCCGCCTGCGTTCGCGCGCCGGTATTGATGATGAAGGAGCTGGAATCTGCGCCTGTTTGCGGGCGAAGGGGCTATTTAACCCTGCGCCCGTCGGTGCCGCACTCCTCACCTCTCGCCATCGCAAACCCTAGCTGCCGCCGCCACCACCGCCAATGATGAAAATGTCGTCGTGGCTGAAGAAGTGGAGGGGAAAGAACGACCACGAGGCGTCTGGCTCTAGCAGCCAGCACCCCCGGATGCCGGCCTTCCTCCGTGGCACGTCTGTGCCGCCTTCGCCGCGGCCGGAGGATTTCTGGGGCCGCCACGTGGAGGCTCGCCCACCACCGCGGCTGGAGGAAGGACGCCACGAGCGCCAGTACTTCCGCATCGCGGAGTGCGAGCGCCATTGGAGGGAGGGACGGGGCATCCAGCACAACGATGTGTCACTTCCTACTGGTTGGCACCTCAATCGGGACCATGTCCCTGTGCCGCCCGAGCCCAAGGAGGGCAAAGGTCTAGAGGAGGAGATCCGCTGCCGGATCAGGGGCCTCCCGCCGGTCCACCGCTACGACCCTACCTACCAGAGCATGGCCTACTGGAAGCAGTGGCTCGCCTGGGAGCACAAGGTGCATCGCGCCACCACCATCCGCCGTGACCTGTGGACGGGGGAGGTCTACGACATCCCCGACATCGACTCGGACGAGGAGGGCACCGTCAACCACTCTGACACCGAGATCGGAAGTGAGGACGGCAACGACGAGGGCGGCGACGATGACATCGTCGTCAAGTAGGAGGCGGTGGACGACGTCGCCGCCAACCTGCCCCCAGAGTACCGCGAGGTACTGGCGCAGGGCTACGATGAGGATGCCTTTATCGAGCAGGCCATTGCAGCTAGCGCGCAGGAGGAGGAGGCCCTCGCGCTCACCCGCAAGGTGGCTGAGACGAACGACCAGCTGGCTCCACCACCGCCGCTGCCGGTTTGGGTGCCTCCGATCGCGTCGAAGGTGGGCATGGAGTTGGCGCACCTCCAGTAGTGGGATCCGTGGCCTGTGCGGGCGATCAACCCGCCTGCGCCCGCTCCCGCTTCCTATCCGGCCCTACCACCGCCTGTAACACCCTCAGAATCGGCCCTATGCAAGTTTTAGCGAAAACCCGCCAAACCCGCATAGAAACGATTCGAAGGTGCCCACCAGACACTTTCGTGCGGGTGGAAAACGAAGTAATAACATTACACAACAGTCCTCGATGGGACCCACAGAACAGATATATATACAACACGACTCCATGAGTCAAGAATACAGATATAATATACAAAGATCCAAATCACCTTGAAAATGATATCGCGTCCGACTACGGGCAAGATGCAAATGGGGCTAAGAGCCCTGACGAATAACCAATGGCGTCCATAACCCTGCCCAGGCCAAGTCGGAAGGGTAACCCTGCTAACGACATCGATCTCAAAACCTGCTTAAACAAAAGGGGCACCGACAAAGGGCAAAGGAAAAAGAGAGAGCGTCAGTACTGAGGCCAGTACACGGCGAGGCTAGAATTCGGCGGTCCTCGCCTACATAGGTATGGTGGACTGAAGCGGCAACGGCAGCATGCACTAAACAACCTATGGAGACTCGATACTACTGGCGGCCATCAGAGAGGGGTAAGGAAGACCTATTCGGATCCAACCTGATACTATCATCAAACAAACCCATCCTGGCGTTTCCCCCTCGAGACCATACGAGGAAGTCAACCGAGGAACTCACACAGTTGGCAGTTTTACTTATTCAGTTATAGTTGCGGCACTTTACTAGTCAGGTTTAGATAATCATCCTGATAAAGTAAGCAGTGGGCACTTTTAGTTAATCATTCCGTTGTAGTTGCCACAATTACTAATCAGATACAATTAGCATGAGATAACCCAAAAACCCAGCAGTTGTTGATACTTTCATTTAGCCATTCCGTTGTAGTTGCAATACTTACTAGTCAGGTACAATGGTCGCCAGTGACAACCCAAACAAGCAATTGTTGGCAGTTTTATTTATCCATTCCGTTATAGTGAAGCTGATTACTAGTCATTATAAAGTCAAATTTATAGCACTACTTTAGTTATGCTTGTCTATGATCGAGATACTGTGCTCCAAGTCGTCCATAACCGCGGACACGGCTTTCAGAAAGTTTTAACCCGGCCGGGGTGCACAAATAGCAACACACACACGATCGACCTCGGAAAAACCAAATCAAAACCCAACGAGGCTTTCACGACAAAGCAATCACAGGATTCAGAAATATTTCAGGGGGCCACCCCATTGAGTAGAACCGCAACGAAGTAAGCTAGCTCCGAGACGGACTCAAGGTTTGCGTCAATGGCTGTAAACGACTGGGAACCCGAAAGTGTGGCTGGGCTTGTCGATACCGTGAAAACATTCCGCTTACCTAAACAGTACAGTGTGCTCCTCGCACAATCGTAAATAAAGCAGTAGCATGGCATAAGTATAGGATAGTAAAATAAAACCTCAAACTAGTTTGTGGCCCAAGAAATAAGACTGAATCAAGCTCTGGCTAAGGGGGCCCATACTCCCCGTATGTGGATAGCGCGAAAAATCAAGGAACAGGTATCAAGTACTCGGGGTCCTACGGGACACAAGTGGGCGGTCGGAAACCAAATGTTATCTATCACCCACCGATGCCTCTGCTTACTTACTTCAATTTTAGTTGTTAAACAGGAATTAAAGTGAACGATAAGTAAAACCATGAACATCTCCAACATCAACATGCGGCAATACTCCAACAACTGTGGCACTCGACGACACGCAACAGCAATATAGCAAGCGACTACGACGCGCAAGTCCAACTATCTACCAAACAACAGGTAATAGGATGTGTCCAAGGCAATATAGGGCTGCACGGTATATCACAGGTACGGAAACTAAAGCATCGCAACACAGATAGCAATAGATCAACAGGAGGGAATAAAGACTATAAAAGTAAGATAGGTAGAAAGGGGGAAGATGCTCGCCTGAAACATTGTCGAAGGTTCAACCGAAGATCGGGTCGACACTCGCATCAACTCAACGGCCTTATCCGCGAAGAAGCAAAACACTAGAATAAACACCGGATGCAATATTTAATACAACGGCAGAAGATCGGCATGATGCATGTATGATGCATGACATGGCAAAGATGCGATGCAATTAGGCAAAATTAAGCGGAACCGGGGGTCCCGACATTTACTGGATGGTTCATGTTATTTAGATGCCCCGCAATTTTAAATGTTGTTTAATAAGGCAGAATATATCACCGGTTCGCTACACAAATTTAAATGAGGCCAATATGAGACTAGATTTGCCCGCATATGGGCCCTATATTTAATTATGAGGTGAATCGGCATAAGGCCCCCAAACCACATGACAAATATGCATGCAAGATGAACAATTAATATGCGACAAGTTGTATTATATTATAAAATAGGGTTTCGGGAAGGGGTTCACACATTTAGGGTTCGGCAGATCTTGGGGTTCCGGGGTTCGGGGTTCGGTCTCAGGGTCAGGGTTCGACGGGGTTCGGTTTCGACGGGATCGTTCTTGGGTAACGGGGTAGATCTTGGCGCATCCGTGGTCTTCGGGTCATGTAGACGGTCATGGCGTTCGGGATGAAGCACTTGTCGCATTCGGGGAGCAGGACTAGGTTCGGCGCCGGGGCGCATCGAATTCTTCCGGGTCGGTGTCGTTCTTATCGTTGCGAAGGTCTTGTTGTCTCGCGCGGAGAACTTGGCGTCCGGGTCACGGCGTCTTCGGGTCCGTGAAGGCGTGCTTGGCGTTCGACGGTAGATCTTGGGGTGCCGGCATCACCGGATCCATGTAGGCGCACTCGGTCTCGGCGTCTTCGGGTCCGAGGCTCGGGCTTCGGGAGGGCGATCTTGAGGCTTCCACTCATTCACCGGTTGCGAACATCGGTCGACGCGGACGGAAGTAGCTCTTGGCGAGGATACGGTTCAAGTCGGGGTCGTTCGGGTGGCATCTAGCAATCTCACACGGCATCACCCCTACACTGTCTCGCCAAGTTTTCCCCAACACACGACCACACATGCGTCCAACATCTGAACAAGGCCACCTTGACACAAACAAAACGTACGGGCAGGAAAAGATCAACACCACGCGGGGCAGAAGCAACAGAGGAGGTGACGCACACGCTGCGGTCGAGGAGGGCGACAACAGGGAGACGGCGGCGTCGGGCGCCGCTGGCGATGAACGGTTATAGCGCGGGCGAGCCGGAGGACGCGGTCGGAGCGGACGGTGGCCTCCGGTTGGCGGTCCTGCCGGAGAGGATGGGGACCGGGGCGGAGAGGAAGAGGCCGGGGGCGGTCGCGCGGAGCGGCGGTGGTCGCGGGGCGCCAGGGACGAGGAGGGCCGCGGCGGCGGAAGGGTGCAGAGGACGCGGCGGCGGAGAGGGCGTGTCGGCGACGGGCGGCGAGGAGAGCACGGACGGCGGAGGCAGAGGAGGCCGCGGGCGCCTGGCGGCGGGGGGGGGGGGGACGCGGGCAGGGTCCGGCGAGGAGCTCGCGGTCAGGGAGGGCTAGGCGGGGCCGGCGGGGGTCGTCGGCGGCTCGCCGGAGGCGACGGGGCGGCAGGGGAGAAGGAGCAGAGGCGGGAGGGTGAGGCGGTGACCGCGGGCTCGAGTGGAGGGGAAGCTCGAGGGGGCGGGGGGGGGGGGGGGGGGGGGGCGGCGGCGAGCGGGGTCGCGCTGAGAGGCCAGGGGGTTGTCGGGGGCGCGACTGGGCGGGGAGGACGGCCGAGGGGAGGAGGCGTCGGTGGCCAGGGAGGTTGGGGAAGGAGGCGGGTGCGGTGTGCGTGCAGAGGGAGGAGAGGAAGGAGAAGACGTGAGCGGGGCGGGCCAGGGGTGCGGGGTGGCGTGCGTGGGTGGGGCCCAGGGGCTGTCGGCTGACCAGGGGAGGTGGGGTGTGTGCACTGCGTGTGTGGGGCTGTGTGCTGGGTGGGTGCTGAGTGGCAGGTGGAGGGTGAGGTGGCAGCGGTTGATAGGTTTAGGGGAGGAGAGGGGTGAGGTGGCGGCAGTCTATTGGGTGGGGTGAGGTGGAGAGGGTGTGGGTAGATTAGGTTGGGTGAACTTAGGAATTAGAGGGGCTGGTTAGGTGTACCGATTAATTCCGGGGGTGGTCGTTCGGGTCGAATCGGCCCGTCCGACTGCCCCCACAAAAATAATTTAATATTTTATTTGATTAAAACAAAGCCTCTGCAAACCGATAGCAGACAAAACAAAATAATCCGGAGACCCGGTTTGGCGTTTGAATAAAAGACGGGGCGTTTAGAAAACAAAACCAGACTTTTCAAAAATAGTTTTATGCAAGCAAATGCAAGATGATGACGATGCTCAAATGCAATGTGGCATGATGACATGAGCATGCGGTCATGATGATGCAATGCACCAAAACAACGCGATTTTCTAGTAGTGGTTTTGCGGGATGCCACAATTCGACACCACTAACAAGGGATCTCGCCCTCGAGATCCGCCTCATGGTACCGGAAGGAAAAGTCGGCGATCTGAATCTTCCCGCTTCGTGTAGATCCTCGCGACACCACTAACAAGAGGTCGTTGTCCGTGACCGTCGAGAGGACACTCCGGGAACAAAAGGTCGAAGGTAGAGGTATCAACAAATAAAGCCACCTCTAGCTTCCGTGGACGGAGTAAAACTGCTGGATCCACTGATTCGATGTACAAGAGCGAATGATAAGAGTAGTCGGATGGTGATCAGTCCATCGCGCACCCAAGCCATTACTCTGCACACGATTAGGCGGATTATGCAACCAACTCTCGGAATTAGACTGAAGATCTCGACAAGCGAGGTTCAGAAACAAGGGAGTGATGCAGACTCTGCATCGGGTCTGGCGTAGATGATGTCGTCGCGTCGGAAAACACCAGACGGCACAAACAAGGAACAAAGAATGGTACCACAGTAGACGGATTCATCAGGCAGCTTGAACACTGGACGGCAGAACACCGTTAACAGAGGAGGAAGCGAAACCCTGAAGGTACGACGGAAAACCCCACCACGAGAATTCCTGGACTCGAAGAAAAGATAAGAGAGCAGGTTCAAAACACGTCGAGATAAGAGGAGAATAGCAGAGGGTTAAGGAGTAAAATCAGACCTAATCAGAACTATCCAACCGATTTTCAAAATAGTTTTGACACTCTACTTCGGCCGTTAGCTAGGTTATCCTACAGGCTGGACTTGTGGGGTATCGTAACTGCTGAGCTCTGATACCACTCTGTAACACCCTCAGAATCGGCCCTATGCAAGTTTTAGCGAAAACCCGCCAAACCCGCATAGAAACGATTCGAAGGTGCCCACCAGGCACTTTCGTGCGGGTGGAAAACGAAGTAATAACATTACACAACAGTCCTCGATGGGACCCACAGAACAGATATATATACAACACGACTCCATGAGTCAAGAATACAGATATAATATACAAAGATCCAAATCACCTTGAAAATGATATCGCGTCCGACTACGGACAAGATGCAAATGGGGCTAAGAGCCCTGACGAATAACCAATGGCGTCCATAACCCTGCCCAGGCCAAGCCGGAAGGGTAACCCTGCTAACGACGTCGATCTCAAAACCTGCTTAAACAAAAGGGGCGCCGACAAAGGGCAAAGGAAAAAGAGAGAGCGTCAGTACTGAGGCCAGTACATGGCGAGGCTAGAATTCGGCGGTCCTCGCCTACATAGGTATGGTGGACTGAAGCGGCAGCATGCACTAAACAACCTATAGAGACTCGATACTACTGGCGGCCATCAGAGAGGGGTAAGGAAGACCTATTCGGATCCAACCTAATACTATCATCAAACAAACCCATCCTGGCGTTTCCCCCTCGAGACCATACGAGGAAGTCAACCGAGGAACTCACACAGTTGGCAATTTTACTTATTCAGTTATAGTTGCGGCACTTTACTACTCAGGTTTAGATAATCATCCTGATAAAGTAAGCAGTGGGCAC
This sequence comes from Avena sativa, assembly GCA_916181665.1. Taxonomy (NCBI): domain Eukaryota; kingdom Viridiplantae; phylum Streptophyta; class Magnoliopsida; order Poales; family Poaceae; genus Avena; species Avena sativa. The sequence continues at coordinate 257,369,478 of OV702284.1, read as the reverse complement.
TTTTAGTTAATCATTCCGTTGTAGTTGCCACAATTACTAATCAGATACAATTAGCATGAGATAACCCAAAAACCCAGCAGTTGTTGATACTTTCATTTAGCCATTCCGTTGTAGTTGCAATACTTACTAGTCAGGTACAATGGTCGCCAGTGACAACCCAAACAAGCAATTGTTGGCAGTTTTATTTATCCATTCCGTTATAGTGAAGCTGATTACTAGTCATTATAAAGTCAAATTTATAGCACTACTTTAGTTATGCTTGTCTATGATCGAGATACTGTGCTCCAAGTCGTCCATAACCGCGAACACGGCTTTCAGAAAGTTTTAACCCGGCCGGGGTGCACAAATAGCAACACACACACGATCGACCTCGGAAAAACCAAATCAAAACCCAACGAGGCTTTCACGACAAAGCAATCACAGGATTCAGAAATATTTCAGGGGGCCACCCCATTGAGTAGAACCGCAACGAAGTAAGCTAGCTCCGAGACGGACTCAAGGTTTGCGTCAATGGCTGTAAACGACTGGGAACCCGAAAGTGTGGCTGGGCTTGTCGATACCGCGAAAACATTCCGCTTACCTAAACAGTACAGTGTGCTCCTCGCACAATCGTAAATAAAGCAGTAGCATGGCATAAGTACATGATAGTAAAATAAAACCTCAAACTAGTTTGTGGCCCCAAGAAATAAGACTGAATCAAGCTCTGGCTAAGGGGGGCCCATACTCCCCGTATGTGGATAGCGCGAAAAATCAAGGAACAGGTATCAAGTACTCGGGGTCCTACGGGACACAAGTGGGCGGTCGGAAACCAAATGTTATCTATCACCCACCGATGCCTTTGCTTACTTACTTCAATTTTAGTTGTTAAACAGGAATTAAAGTGAACGATAAGTAAAACCATGAACATCTCCAACATCAACATGCGGCAATACTCCAACAACTGTGGCACTCGACGACACGCAACAGCAATATAGCAAGCGACTACGACGCGCAAGTCCAACTATCTACCAAACAACAGGTAATAGGATGTGTCCAAGGCAATATAGGGCTGCACGGTATATCACAGGTACGGAAACTAAAGCATCGCAACACAGATAGCAATAGATCAACAGGAGGGAATAAAGACTATAAAAGTAAGATAGGTAGAAAGGGGGAAGATGCTCGCCTGAAACATTGTCGAAGGTTCAACCGAAGATCGGGTCGACACTCGCATCAACTCAACGGCCTTATCCGCGAAGAAGCAAAACACTAGAATAAACACCGGATGCAATATTTAATACAACGGCAGAAGATCGGCATGATGCATGTATGATGCATGACATGGCAAAGATGCGATGCAATTAGGCAAAATTAAGCGGAACCGGGGTCCCGACATTTACTGGATGGTTCATGTTATTTAGATGCCCCGCAATTTTAAATGTTGTTTAATAAGGCAGAATATATCACCGGTTCGCTACACAAATTTAAATGAGGCCAATATGAGACTAGATTTGCCCGCATATGGGCCCCATATTTAATTATGAGGTGAATCGGCATAAGGCCCCCAAACCACATGACAAATATGCATGCAAGATGAACAATTAATATGCGACAAGTTGTATTATATTATAAAATAGGGTTTCGGGAAGGGGTTCACACATTTAGGGTTCGGCAGATCTTGGGGTTCCGGGGTTCGGGGTTCGGTCTCAGGGTCAGGGTTCGACGGGGTTCGGTTTCGACGGGATCGTTCTCGGGTAACGGGGTAGATCTTGGCGCATCCGTGGTCTTCGGGTCATGTAGACGGTCATGGCGTTCGGGATGAAGCACTTGTCGCATCCGGGGAGCAGGACTTGGTTCGGCGTCGGGGCGCATCGGATTCTTCCGGGTCGGTGTCGTTCTTATCGTTGCGAAGGTCTTGTTGTCTCGCGCGGAGAACTTGGCGTCCGGGTCACGGCGTCTTCGGGTCCGTGAAGGCGTGCTTGGCGTTCGACGGTAGATCTTGGGGTGCCGGCATCACCGGATCCATGTAGGCGCACTCGGTCTCGGCGTCTTCGGGTCCGAGGCTCGGGCTTCGGGAGGGCGATCTTGAGGCTTCCACTCATTCACCGGTTGCGAACATCGGTCGACGCGGACGGAAGTAGCTCTTGGCGAGGATACGGTTCAAGTCGGGGTCGTTCGGGTGGCATCTAGCAATCTCACACGGCATCACCCCTACACTGTCTCGCCAAGTTTTCCCCAACACACGACCACACATGCGTCCAACATCTGAACAAGGCCACCTGGACACAAACAAAACGTACGGGCAGGAAAAGATCAACACCACGCGGGGCAGAAGCAACAGAGGAGGTGACGCACACGCTGCGGTCGAGGAGGGCGACAACAGGGAGACGGCGGCGTCGGGCGCCGCTGGCGATGAACGGTTATAGCGCGGGCGAGCCGGAGGACGCGGTCGGAGCGGACGGTGGCCTCCGGTTGGCGGTCCTGCCAGAGAGGATGGGGACCGGGGCGGAGAGGAAGAGGCCGGGGGTGGTCACGCGGAGCGGCGGTGGTCGCGGGGCGCCGGGGACGAGGAGGGCCGCGGCGGCGGAAGGGTGCAGAGGACGCGGCGGCGGAGAGGGCGTGTCGGCGACGGGCGGCGAGGAGAGCACGAACGGCGGAGGCAGAGGAGGCCGCGGGCGCCTGGCGGCGGGGGGGGGGGACGCGGGCAGGGTCCGGCGAGGAGCTCGCGGTCGGGGAGGGCTAGGCGGGGCCGGCGGGGGTCGTCGGCGGCTCGCCGGAGGCGACGGGGCGGCAGGGGAGAAGGAGCAGAGGCGGGAGGGCGAGGCGGTGACCGCGGGCTCGAGTGGAGGGGAAGCTCGAGGGGGCGGGGGGGGGGGGGGGGGGACCGGCGGCGAGCGGGGGTCGCGCTGAGAGGCCAGGGGGTTGTCGGGGGCGCGACTGGGCGGGGAGGACGGCCGAGGGGAGGAGGCGTCGGTGGCCAGGGAGGTTGGGGAAGGAGGCGGGTGCGGTGTGCGTGCAGAGGGAGGAGAGGAAGGAGAAGACGCGAGCGGGGCGGGCCAGGGGTGCGGGGTGGCGTGCGTGGGTGGGGCCCAGGGGCTGTCGGCTGACCAGGGGAGGTGGGGTGTGTGCACTGCGTGTGTGGGGCTGTGTGCTGGGTGGGTGCTGAGTGGCAGGTGGAGGGTGAGGTGGCAGCGGTTGATAGGTTTAGGGGAGGAGAGGGGTGAGGTGGCGGCAGTCTATTGGGTGGGGTGAGGTGGAGGGGGTGTGGGTAGATTAGGTTGGGTGAACTTAGGAATTAGAGGGGCTGGTTAGGTGGACCGATTAATTCCGGGGGTGGTCGTTCGGGTCGAATCGGCCCGTCCGACTGCCCCCACAAAAATAATTTAATATTTTATTTGATTAAAACAAAGCCTCTGCAAACCGATAGCAGACAAAAGAAAATAATCCGGAGACCCGGTTTGGCGTTTGAATAAAAGATGGGGCGTTTAGAAAACAAAACCAGACTTTTCAAAAATAGTTTTATGCAAGCAAATGCAAGATGATGACGATGCTCAAATGCAATGTGGCATGATGACATGAGCATGCGGTCATGATGATGCAATGCACCAAAACAACGCGATTTTCTAGTAGTGGTTTTGCGGGATGCCACACCGCCCAACCTCTGGACGCTGCCTGAGTACATCGATCTCGACCCGTAGATGGACGAGGCGTCACCTACGCGCGAAGATCTATAGCTAGGGCTAGTAGTTTAGATTATGTTTTTTATATTTTGAATGTAAATTAAGTATAAACTTTGCCAGTTTTTCGTGCGAGTTGGTTGTGTTTGAATCTAAAAAAATTGCCTCGCCCTGTGTGGACAAATGGGTCGTGCCACTGGGCGCGGCTGACTGAATAAGCCGGACCCCCTACCCATACTGATCGTGACCCAATCCAAACGAACACAGATGGATTGTTTGGGGTGACCGTATGGGTCGGTCCGGTGGAGATGCCCTTACTTCAAGAGGATAAAAAGGAGGCAATCACCAGGACGTCTTCCTTATGTACTGGCACGAAGTCATGGTCGACAGATCTATTTTGAGAGAGAAAAATGAGGTCGTGCAGATCATCACGCGACTCCGGTCCGCCGCGTCGATTACGTCCGCCGCATGACCCGCTGCCACGTCATCTACATGTCCGCTGCACAACTCTCGAACGCCGCCTCGACTACACCGACCACATTGACTATACACTCGGGGTCTCCTTTGGCTCTAACGGTCCGCTGCGGTCTTCGGCTCTAACGACTCGATTGCTTCCTCGACTGAGGTGATCCTCTATGGTCTTCGCCTCTGGCTACCCCCTGCGGTTTTTGACTGTGGCGACCCGTCGGTCGTATCGGCTCCCGCTATCACAACTCGTCGTCGTGGCGAGTCTGTCCACCTCATCGACAAGCAATAAAGCTACGTTCTCTATTTAGAGTTGATTTCTTTCTTACTTTAAACCACACTCAATACACTTGGTGGCTGCGCCCTCTTCGAGTAACCTAATGTGCCATCGGCTCCACGCACTCGAGCACCTCATACGCGACAATCCGAGTAGCTGATTCTGCCTGATCGTCGAATTCTTGAACTCCGGGTGCCTCGGCAAGATACTGAGACTAAGGGTAATTAGGCTAACGAAAAGGCCTAGCATATAGTGCAAAAGTGTCGACTCGATCGGCATTAGAATTTTACTTTACAAGCCGAAATACAACTATTCTTTAAAATATACAAGTACTTCACAATTCTTTATGTTTTCTGCAGCCTACAAGGACGTCGACTGTGTCGAGCTATTATATCGGGTCCTTCCCTAGGAGTCAACAAAACAACTGGCTACGCATAAACTCAAGACCTGAGTCGAGTCCATCCTCAGATGGTTGCATCACTTGATGCTACAAAGACACGGCGCTGGTCGCGCACCCGACAGAAGACACTGCGTCGACTCCATCCGCATCCTCGACTCACCCGAGTAAAATGCGGCATGACTCCGCTATGTCAACTCTGACTACATCATCGATTCTTGGCTCCTTATGCATGAGACACTGACTCAATGCACTTCCGGATCAGTGGTTTCTCCTTATATGAGTCTCCACTCGAGTGTATGACTCGACTAGACACTCGGGGGATACTCCTATCAGGAACGCTGGTCGCGCACCTGATGTACTTCCGGGTCAGCGGTACGCCTACGAGATTGTCAAATACAAAATGCATGATAGAAGACTCGAGTTTCTACCCGAGTCTACGACTCGGTCAAACACTCGGGGGCTACTCCCATAGGGAGCGCTGGTCGTGCATTCGAAAAAATGCGTCTTTCGGACAGATAATGAAAGTAAACGTGAATGACTAAACTAAAGTCTCTGCTCGAGTCTACGAATCGAACAGACACTCGGGGGATACTCCCATAAGGAGCGCTGGTCTCGCACCCTATGAACTATTCGAGTGAGATCCTTCGAATCAAGTACGACAAAAATCTTTTTGGCAACTTTGCCCAAATTAACGATAAGTGAGAAGCAGTCTTCTTGGTCACCCGAAACACCTCCGCGGTGATAAAACTTCGAATGTTGTGTCTGCGATGCAAAGATAAGCCCTACAGATATCGTCTGATGGTATGGTAACACACCAATGCGCTTTGCCAGTAAAACTCCCATGTCAACAGGTACAATGAAAATCCCGACGTATGCGTTGGATACATCACTTAAAAACACTAGGATTCGACTCCTATAAGACCTCAACGGCCTGAGTCGAATTACACCAGCATTTGTTCCGGATTCGAGTCCAGGGGCTCGAGTCTGATGAAGATCGTGTTGTTTTGTCCTATGACAGTTAATTGGCCCTGATCCGTCGGGTGAGTCAGGCACACGCATCAACAATCCCTATGAACTAACATGTTTTATCCTAAAGACAGATTCCTGTGAGTAGCACTCGAAAGATTATAGAGTCTCCATTCGAATCTACGATTCAACTGAACACTCGGGGGCTACTGACATGTATATACCCTACGGGTGTGTAACTTAGGTATACCCCGTCCAGCCCAAGGAACTCCCACTAAAGACCTGCAGCCTAGGAAGATTTTGGGTGGCCCAAGCCCATGGCGAATTCGGCTCCTTGGAGGACAAGTCTAGCTGTAGATAGAATTTCAAAGGGTTCAACCCTAATATGTAACTGACTCGACTTATCCCCGGGACCTGGCCTATCTATATAAGGGCCAAGAGGGCACAGCGAGAAGGACGAACTCACCTCATAACACACCTCACGCAAGATTGCATCTGCGCACCCCCTGTAACCTTCGGTTCCACCGTAATCAAGAACAGACAAGCAGAAGTAGGGTTTTCCCTCCGGGGCCTGAACCTAGGTAAACCTCATGTCCCCGTGTTGCTTGCCTGTTAACCTTCTCGCCACTTCCAGCATCCCCATCTTCTCCAAAACCCAAGTCCATAACAATGGGCATTGACCAGTCGAACCCTCGTCACCAGCCCCATCGGAGTCTCCGGCACCCAGACCCCAAAGTCTCCGCCCCGACACCCTAGAGTATTCGGCCCTCGACTCCGGACTGGACTCCGGAGCCCCGCCAGGAACTCTCTGTATGCCTCCTTGGAGTCTAGGCTGGAGAGCATTGAGCACCCTATAGTCTCCGGCCACCCCGGAGTCTCTGGCCCCCCAACACCGGAGTCTCCGGTCTATGAAACGACATGCATGTAAAGGCCTTTTTGGCGTGGCCCATGTAACCCCCCAGATTCGCCCAAACTTATAATTTTGTCCCTAAACTACCCATGTTTTAGTGGCTGGCCTATAAATAACCTCACCCCTCTATTGTAAACCCTAGACTTAGATAATTGTAATAGAAGAAACCCTAGAGGATCTATCTATTGCTAGTCTCATGCTCCTTTAAAAGGAGCACCAATTATCCCCTAACCTCTTGAGTTTTGCCTAGTGCGTTCAAGTTGTACAAGGCCTTGGAGTCGGTGTCTCAACTGCAAGTTGTCAAGATCTCATCAAGCCTCTCGCTCCCGTGTCGGTAGAGAAGAGTGTTCTTTCCCGTCACCAATCCTAGGGATTATGTCGGACCGGTTGCCGCCAGCGTGAGCTATTGGTTTGTATCGTGTTTTAGTGTGTATATCTATGTTCATCGAGTTCTTCGCATGTGAGTTTGTGGATTTCATCCTCTCCCTCCTCCCATTTGCCTTCATCTCGATTTCCACGGGGACTCGTGAAATATTGGGAAACCCTAAGGGGTCACCCCTAACATATTGGTATCAAGAGCCTCATTAATCATGAATTTCCCCACAAAATTTTCTCTTATCCACTATAAATTCGAAAATTTCCAAAAAAGAGATCCCCAAACATGCCTTTGGACCGATATGTCGTTTTGGACTGTTATTTGTGGTTTTGATCTGACCAAATATTGTCTAAGGTGTTGGTCCAGCTTTTGTCTATGTTTCCCAGCCCAATTTTGGACAATTGTTCACGGATTTGAGGCCCCAAGGCATGGATTTCCGCCCAAGAACACGAGCAGTTAAAGCAGTAGACCCTGATACCAGAGTCTCCATACAAAATCCGAGGAGTCTCCGGTCCAAAATCCCAGTCTTCAGCCCTGAAGCCTGTTTTTTACCAGTTCTTCCTCCTCCGTCTTGGCCAATTTCCTTTGTTGTTTTTGTCCCATGTGCGTGTCAACAACTAACAGAAAGCTTCCGCTTCATCATCATCCCGCACCATCGACCGCAAGTACATCATCCCTAGAGAAGGTATAACTTGTGTTCTCTTGTTAACCCCATATCTTCCTTTGTGTGTATCTATCCTATGAGAGCAACTCATTTTGTGTTTTCCTAAGCACTGTGCACTTGTCTTTGGAAAGTGAGAGTGTGTAAGCAAATACAAAAGTTGAAATAGTATTATATAAAGGGAGAAAAACAATCAAAAAAAGAAAAAGAAATATAGAAAGATACATAGTCTCCCAATACAAAGAGAGTATCAAGCTTGTAAGCAAAAAGGGAGAAAAAGTGCGACCAAGGTAAGTGCACAAATCCGTTGCTTACCCTCTTTTGGCAAACGAGTTATGTTCTCTCCTTGCGTTGGCACGACAATCGAGCTTAGTCTTCGTTAGGACATTTTGTGCTCATTTTCATAGTCGTGCTAACCCTTCTAATCTCCACATGTGTGTATAGTCGTAGGTTCCCGTCACCTTTCGAGTTGACCTTTCCCTTTGACTTGAGTTTTGTTGTATTTTACCCACTTTTGACTATCCTTTTTTGTGTGGTTGGTTCTTTGGCTTTCCACCATCCTAACCTACCACCAAAATCTTTTGAGAGTTTTAGTTATTCCTTTAGTGTGAGTTTTCTTTGTGTTTTCACTTTGCAAGCTTATAGTTCTCATGTGTGGCAACTAGTTGGATACAATCCCCAAGGTGAGGTAAAAGGCTAACCCCCACCATATATTTCCTTCCATATACAATCCTTGTTGGCTTTGCATCATGGATAGGAATGGTGAGATGAACCACCCACCCCCACCGCAAGAGGAAGGAGAAGTACCATACATGACAAGATCAAATCATTGGATGATACGAGGAGAATTCCACCAACATTGTGAAGCCCTTGAGAAGTGTCAAGATGAACAATTTGGAGGAACTCAAATGGAGTTCAAGAGCATCGACAATCGCTTTGAGAAACTCCGTGGGCAAATGCATGTAATGCAACACAACATCGGACATCAACATGAAGATCTTCAACGTGCCGTCATCGCAACAGACGACAAGCTTCAATGCCTCATTGATGGTTTGCCAAGCAAAACAAGGTCGCGTTCTCATGCACCAAGCTCTTCAAGGCACCACTCAAGTGCATCAAGCTCATTGCACCATCGTGTTCCAAGGCGCAACGAAGGACCCGTAATCCAATCCATAAGCTCTTCGCAAGGTGTACCCTCTCCTCGGCATGCTGCAACATAAAGCTATGACGGTGACTTATCCGCGAGACCTCCAATGCAAGAATAACATCGTCATCACGCAAGGATAATAGTGATCCAACAAGAGCAACCACGTGAGCAACCTCAAATGGAACCTCAAGTTCATTATCTATGCCCACAAGACCTTCAAGCAACAATAAGTGATGCCTTCGATTTGGAAGAACAAGATCGCCGTCAATGTGAAGCACTTGAAGATCCACCAAGACATCATCACCGTCATGAACGTCAACACTGACAACATGGTCACCATGACGAGCTTCCCCACAACATCAAGACATGGAATGCCAAATTTTACATGTGGAGCGACGTCCACCACGTCACGAGGCTCAATACCATGCTCGTCTCCATGAGGCCTAGGTGCCTAACCAACATCACCACCCGAGGAATGAGCCACATCCTCGTCAACCTCTCGAGGCCCAAGCGCCACAACCCCATCCTCAACCGCGCCAAGAGAAAGAACAAGATCCTCAACAATGTTGCAAAGACCAAGCTCCATCACCACCAAATGCAGCTCAATAACCACAAGGGTAATAACACCATCACCAAGCAAGACATGATAGCTCGGATGATGAAGAAGGCCACCATCATCATGGAAACCACCGCTATCGAAGCCGCACTGAGGAAGAAACTTTTGGTAAGCTCAAATTCACCATGCCCAAGTTCACTGGTTCCAATGATCCCGAAGAGTATCTCTCATGGGCACTCAAGGTCGACAAGGTCTTCTGCATGCGTAACTATAACAATGAGAAGATGATGGCCATGACATCCCTAGATTTTGATGATTATGCCAACCTTTGGCGGGAACAAGTCCAACTCGCTCGTGAAGCAAGATAAGATCCTCCAATCACCACTTGGCAATATATGAAGACTCACATGAGATCACGCTTTGTTCCCTCGCATTACACGCGTGACCTATGATGACCCACAAGTATAGGGGGTGTATTGTAGTACTTTCGATAAATAGGAGTGTCGATCCCAACGAGGAGCAGAAGGTGTTGACTAGTGGTATGGAGCAGGAAATCTCTGTAAATACTTAGCAAATGGATTTTTAGGGGTTTTCTGATAAAGCAAATAAATAAAGTGCAAGTAAATAAAAACAACAAATAATTGCAGCAAGTGGACCAATCCTTTCTTAGCAAAGGACAAGCTGATGGAAATACTAATGAGGACCAAACATTCTCGAGGACACATGGGAATATTGTCAAGTGCTTTCGTTTAATATAGTTGATTAATCTTCTTTGGTTTTTTTAGTGTTATATGGGTGGAACTGTGCTAATGTACCGACCTTACTTGTACTAATACATACTTGTGATTAAACCCCTTGCAAGCATCCGCAACTACAAGAAAGCAATTAAGATATAAACCTAACACACAGCCTTAAACTCTGATATTCTACACTCCCTTATGCAATGGTTTCCTAACGGGGGTTTAGGTTTCTGTCACTCCGGCAACCCCACAGTTAGTAGCCAAATATACAATGCATTCCCCTAGGCCCATAAATGGTGAAGTATCATGTAGTCGACGTTCACATGACACCACTAGAAGAATAGCACCACAACTTAAATATTAAACCATTGAATAATACCTCAACACAATTCCACTACTAACAATTGTTGGCGCTTTGTTGACGTGGGAGTTTCTTCTTCTTTGTTCCCCGGCAACGGCGCCAGAAAATTTGTTGATGGCGCCTAGAAGCGCTTTGTCGAGAAACCCTAAGAGCAAGGTGTGATGCAGCACAACAGCAAATCTTCCCTCAGAAAGAAACCGAGGTTATCGAACCAGTAGGAGGAAGGAAATGTCTCAAAGGTGTTACAAGCAACATGGAAACCTGCACAACAGAAACTCAAGACTTTGCCCCAACGAAAAGTGAGGTTGTCAATCTCACCGTTGTTGTAACAAAGGATTAACTATATGGTGTGGAAGGTGATGATGGTTTGCAGCAAGTAAACAGTAACAATGGAAGATGTATCAATGGTAAAGATTGGACCTGGGTCCATAGTTCACTAGAGGTGTTCTCCTTAGATAAACAAACATGGCATGCTGGGTAAACAAATTACAGCAGGGAAATTGACAGGACTGAGCAAGTCATAACAATGCAATACTAGACAAAAAGATCATATGAGATTCGATTGGGCAATACAACAATATACATAGACCGCCATTCAACTGCATCTATGACTAGAAGTCTACCTTCAGTTTATCATCCGAACCCCCTCCAGTATTAAGTTGCAAGCAACAGACAACTGCTTTAAACAAAGTGTGTAAGGTAAACAATCCACTTGTTCCATGAACAAGAGATCGTTGTTTTCTCCCTAGTGGCAACAAAACATCTACAACTGTCACATCCCAAGATTTTCCAAATCTTGTAATGTGAAAAATAAATAAACAAATTAAACAATTGTTGAAATTTAGGGTGAGAAGAAACTTTTTGATTCCAATTTGGAAACATCAAAACCTATTTTGATCAAATAAAATCCTAAAAGGATTTCAAAAGATAAACAATTAATAAATAAAATTAAAATAGTTGGAATTACTATTTTTGGGTCTTTAATAAAAAAGATATGGTTTTCAAAAGCAAAGGTAGAATTATAAATAAGGATTATTTTATAGAGCCAAATTAAACCTTGGCCAAGATTTTGAAAATAAAATATTTTGTTTGATAAAAATAGTAAAGGTTTATTTAAATAAAATAATAAGGATTTATTAATATCCAATTTTATTAAAGTAAAGGCTTTTCCATTTTAAATAAACACTAAAACTTGTTAATTTATTTTGAATAAGATTTCCAAGTGTTTTTATTTTTCAAATGAAACCTACTGAAAAGGTTTTGGTATTATTTAGTTTTCAAATAGAGTTTTAAAAATAAAATTAAATCCTATTTGAATTAAAGACTAAGGTCTATTTATTTAATTATTAATAGATCTTAAAAGAATAAAAGAATTATTTTATTTTGGACTTTGAATTATGTTGTTAAACAGAACTAAAATAAATACAAAGTTTGGTGGTGGTTTGAATTGATTTGTTGTTTGAATTATTTGTTTGAAAATCAAAACAGAAATTCATTTTGGAAAAAGAAAAGGCAATCAGTATAAAAAAATGAAACAGACTCAACCCACTAAGCAGGCCCAGCAAGCCCAGTAGCCAGCCCAACTAACTCACCCCGCAGTGAAACTTTTTCCACCCGGAATAGAACCCGTTGAGTCACTGAGCAGTGGACCCTGTGCCCCCTCTCCCTCTCTCGCTGACCGTCCGACCCCACAGAGCTGTTCATCGTTTCCACCCGCGAAGACCACGCCCCTGGCCATTTTCTGCCGCTGATTTCTCGCGATCAATTCTCCTTAATGCCGCGTTTAATCCTCGCCGTGACCCCGCAGTATTAATCTCCACGCTCTCCTCTTCTTTTCCCCCCAATCCTCACACCACCGGAGCCCCTAGGCTGTCAGTATTGCCTGCGACATCGCCTCTGTCTCCGACGGCTTTCCCGGCCGATTCCGGTAGCCCCTCGTCGCACCTTGCCTCCTCGACCACGCTAACTTGTTCCCCATCAACCACCGCACCTCCCAGTGGACTCATCTTGCTCGCGCTTGACCCCCAGCCTCGACGACGACCAAGGCCGTCACCTCCGCCGTCTGTTTCCACTCTGACGACCTCTCCCCGGTAAACCCGACCGCCCCTCTCCCCTTAGTCGACACTCTGATGCTCGCCTTCCTCTTGCGAACCTAACCGTGCCTTCTATTTGATCTAGCACGACCTCTAGTTCCGCCCCGACGACAGACAGAGCCACCAGACATCGTCTTGAACTCCGGCGAGGAATTCCAACTGACCCTGTGCGCCCCTCGACAAGCAGAGAGCACATTGAGCTTCAGCATCACTCCGCGAACCTGGTAAGTCATTCCCCTTCCTCCCTTGCTTCCCGTAGCCGCCGCAACACCGTTAGCCGAGCGTCGCCGCCGCCAGCCATCGCCGAGCGCCGCCAGGGTATGGTCAGATCATCTCAGGCCGTTAGATGTTGATCTAAAGGATACGATAGAATCACTTAAAACGAAAGGGTATGCGATCTGAGCCATGCGATGTAATTAGATCTAACGGCTATATTTGCTGATCCGCGCGAAATGGTACGCGCCAGTAGGATAGCGCCACGTGTCACAGAGTCTGTTTTAAAAACAGATTTGATCTATTTGTGGTTCAATTTTGTAAAAATCATAACTTTCAAACCACACGTCCAAATTTTGGAAACTTTATATCAATGGAATCAGCAAGACAAGCCCTGTCTAACCATGCCCTTTTTTTAGTAAATTGCTTCTGTTAAATTGTTTGTTTTTGCAGAAACTTATATAGGCATATTTAGAATATAAAATTTGTTCTAAAATGATTTTTGAGATAAAATCTTTAGCAAATGGTTTGTCTTGAACCTACTGACCATAGAAATCAATTTGTGGTTTCAAAAATGTATTTGGTGAAGCAAATGCACAAATCTTTGAATAAAATCATTTCTAGCCAATTAAAAATGTTGATTATGGTTTAAAAATAATTTTGGAAGAAAACCTTTTGGGAAATGTTTTGATTTAAACTCTTTGACCCCAAACACCAAGTTTTATGAATTGAAAATGTATTTGGTGAACTCCATAAAAATTATTACTTTGCTAAAGACATTTTCAACCACATAAAATAATGATTTGGTTTAAAAATGGTTTATGAAGTAAAATCTTTTGCAAATGGTTTTGCTACTTTATAAATGACCATTAGGTGTTTTCAAATGTTTATGACCCATTTGAAACCACCTTTTAAAATAAAACAATCTTTGGCATGCTTGCATGCATTGCTTTGTTTCTATCATTTTATGTGATGTTTTGCTTGAATGGTAGATTGAAATATTGCTTGCTTGATTGAATTGTAGTGATTTGAAGAGTGTGAATATTGCAAGATCAAGGAGTGAACTTATATTATCTACCAACAAGGCAAGTGATGCTTCATACTTTTGTCCATTATTTTCACTATGCATTAGTGATATTTCTAAGTAGGACTTGCATGGAAATTTTGCTAAGTATAAACTATGCCATGGGAAATCCTAGTAGATGAAACCTTAGTAGAAATTTCCTAAGTTAAGATTCCTACTACTATCATGCTTAGCTTAGCTAATAGAAAACAAGGGTGGAATATATATTCATACTATGAAATATTTCCAAGTCAAGGACTTGTGTTTTGTTTAATAAAACAACTAAGTGAATGAATCACCTGGGTGGAATGGAAGGAATGGTTTGTGTTGAGTGGTTCACACGGCCCATTTCTATGGTTTACCTTGTGTATCTCACTTGTGGATGGCCACCCTGGAACAAAGAGATTTGAGATGTCAAATGTTGAGAAGCTTCAAGTGTAGCCACTTGGCATTATGGGCTCTGCCTGGATCATATAGGTTGCAATAACTTAGCCAAATGGACAGTTGGTGGTAGGGGATTGATAGGTTGGAACGCGTCCATTATGGTCTAAGGGAAGTCTTCTGAAAGATCTTGTCTTGGTGAAACCAAGTCTTGTGGGAAAAGTGCACCACCTCTGCAGAGTGAAAAATCTAAGTACTTAGCCATGTCCCTGGCAAAGGACAATTTGAGCATCAAGACATGGAAGCTATCAAGAATCTCCTCATCCAAATTTCTAAGTTAAAATCTTGTGGTTGAACAAGGGTTGAAGGATCACCAATTTCTATTGGGAGATGCCTTGGGTGATTTTTGACAAACAAAAAACTTTGTGTTTTCAAATGATAAGGAAAAACTATTTTGAGCAAAGCAAGCCTAAGCTCCACTTAGCCAAATGCATATAGATGATAGACTCCACTATACTACCATAGTATCACTTGCCAATACAATTCAAATGTATTGACCCTTGTGGCTGTAACTTATTATGTTGCAGGATATTCTGATGATGATTAGGAGTCATGAGTCTACACTCAACATGCTTGCCTGTGGCACATGAAGATGAAGACTTATTTATCTATTTACTTGTTTAAACTCTTGTACTAGGCCTGTGGCCATGGAGTTGTAAAAGACTATGTTGTCTCTGGAATGACTGTAATAATGACCTTTGTTTCTGTGTACTTCATCTTAAACTGTGGATGCTAGCATTGATCCAGGGACTAGCATTGCAATCACAGGGATCCTTTCCTTTACAAAGGAGGTATCTTACAGATGGTATCAGAGCATTGTGTTGCCTGTAGGATTTGTAAACCTAGGATTGGACAAACCCCTTAGAAAAAAATAGGAGTTGTATTTGTTCCAAAACTTATTTACAAACAATCTTGTAAACTCTTTCCTTAACCATTTTTGGTTTTGATTCTACATCTCTTCTATTTCAAACTTGATGGACAAAGCCTACCCCATGGCCAAAGACTTCACCATGAGCAAAGGACTTCATCAACTCTAATGACTTCAACATCTTCAAGTGATTTCAACCTTATTCTCAACAAGGACTTCAATCTTGGATATCACTAAGGACTACAAGTGAGACAAGAAATGTTGCTCAAGACTTGAGGACTAAGGAAACACAACTTAGAAGGAATCATCATCACCTTTGAAGCTTAGTGACCAAGACACAAGAATTTTCCCAGGAAACCATGATTTCATTCATGAGGAATCAACCAAGAAAGATGGAAAGATCTCAAGTGAACCATATAGTTGGACCACCATATTTGGTATAGATCAAACACACCAACCTATGTGGTGTATAAAAAAATATTTTGTTGCCTTAGGATGTGCTTGAACTTGTTGTTTGAGTGGAATGTTTGTTTGTGATTGCTTGCACATTGCTTGAGTGAATTGTGATGTGTGTGATTAGAATTGATTCCTTAGAAAATCTTTTGCCTATTCTAATCCCAATCCAACCCAAACAGATGACTTCTCCAAGAGACTTCAACACCAAAAATGACAACAACAACAACCAAGAGATGCACATGAGAGAACAACTACTAGCAAACCAAACCCAGTTGAACCAAGTGACAACTCAGTTTTTAGCCAATAACAATGGATTAGACCCAACCATACAAAAGTTTTTGGAAATTCAATCCCAATTGTTGCAAGGGATGGCCACTCAAATGATAAACATGGGAGACAACCTTTCCCAAGGAGTTTGTGACAACAAGGATGTCAAGGATGATATTTTATAAGGAACCCAAGCTTGCAATGTTTATGGAGACAAGTATCACACTTCCAAAGAGCATGAAGATCAATGCCCCAATTGTGAAGAGAAACATCCAGCTAATCAATGCCCCACATCTCAAGCTACTTGTTTCTTATGTGAAGGAAATAATCATGTCCCTATCGAATGCCCCATCTATTCCATAGTTCAACAAAATAAACAAGGTGGAGTGCAACAACAGTTTGTAAACCCTCATGAAGGAACAACTTCTACCAAGAAGGATGAAGGCAAAGTCAAAACTATGCACTATAAGGCCAAATCCAAAGTGATCACAAAGTGTTGCTACTCTTGTGAAGAAGAAGGTCATATCTCTAGTAAATGCCCCAAGAAGAGAGAAAGATTTCCCACCTTTGTGGTAAAGTATGAAGAGCATGAACTAGAAGAACTCCTAGCTTTGGAGAGACCCAAGAAGAAGAAGAACAAATGCCCCAACCCAAGCAAGAAGGATATTACCCAAGAGCAATGTTACACTTGCAAAGAGATGGGACATTATGCCAATGAATGCCTAGAAAAGAAGAAGAACCAAGGAAACAAACAAGAGGCAATGATACCAAAGGAAAAGAAAGATATCAGCCAAGTGATGTGTTTCAATTGCAAAGAACCAGGACATTATGCAAGCAATTGTCCAGAAAAGATGAAGGACAAGATAAACAAGCCTATGAAGGATCTCAGCCTGGTCACATGTTTCAAGTGTGGAAACAAAGGACACAATACAGACGGTTTTGTGGAATTTTGATCGGGTACTTAGGGTTTAGGCGGCGGGGGCTTCTTATAGGCGAAGAGGCGAGGCAGGGGGGCCACCAGGGCGGTTGCACCCCCTAGGCACGGGGTGGGCCCACTAAGCAAAGGAGAATACCACAATACTATGCTTTTCCATGCTAAAACAACGCATAATTTCTTCAAGGCACACTAAGCAATCCCAATTGTTTGGAAAAAGACATGCTACAACAATAATCACTAAGCATAAGGTCAAAACAACACCTAGAATGTCATGCTAAAGTCTAAGTCACAGCCAAGGCAAGCTCCTCTTGCACTTCAAGCAAGAACTTACTACTCCTTTCCAACACCAAGCAACTTAGTTGTAAAACAACACAGTGAAAACGGGGGTCCAAACTAGTTTATTCAAGCAAACTAAACAACCTAAGCAAAGCAAACAAAAACTAAGACGCTCCAAGAACAACACAACTGTGCATGAAACAATAAAAAGGAAGTGTCTAGATAGACCTGAGCTTTTTATTGATGAAGAAGGGGATGCCCAAGGCATCCCCAAGCTTTGACGCTTGTACCTCTTGGATATTTCTTGGGGTGACACCATGGTGGCATCCCCAAGATTGAGCTTTTGTCCATTCTTCATCTCATTGCATCATTCTCTCTCTACACCTGAAAATTTTCCTTCATACAAAACTTCACACAATCTTCATTAGCAACATTAGTTTATTCAAAAGATATTAGACCTCTGGCAAAGCTTTGGAACAGCAAGGCTTTTCACTAAAAACACAAGCTACTATAGAAACTCCTTCAAAAATCTCAATTCACCAAAAAGAACTCAAAAAGGAATCAATAACAAGCAAATGCAAATAATGGCAGAAATCTATCAAAACAGACCAACAAGTAGAAATAGATTTTTTTCGAACATCTTCTGTTGCTCAAATCAAAAAGTGTTGAACTAATGTAAGTTAGCTAACATACTGGGGGATTTATTCGTAAATTCTGGGATCAATCTGCGGTACAGAGACTCCTCACGATTTTTTTTGGTGGAGGACAGAAATCTGTTTCGGGACAGCAACTCCCCAAATCTTACTTCCCTCTCATTAGAGGTCATTCTTGACACAAAAAGCAAACAAAAAGAATAAGGAGAGGTCATTAATGAAGTAATAACTTCCAAGACTCAAGGAAACTCTTGGGTTATCTCCCAACAAGTACTTTTCTTTAACACCTTTAAGTTAGGCACAAGAAGCAAGAAGAATCAAGTATTTTCAAATGAAGAAGCATTAACATCAAACCTTGCTTTCAAAGGAGGAGCAAAAATCAACTTCTCTCTCCTCATAGGGAAGTGTTCAATACCTTTCTTGAATGGAAATTGATATTTAATGGTGCCTTCTTTCATATCAATGATAGCACCAACTGTTATAATAAAAGGTCTTCCCAAAGTAATAGGACAAGAAGCATTGTATTCAACATCCAAAACATAGAAATCAGCAGGTACATAAGCATTATTAACCATAATGAGAACATCATTAATACTCCCTATGAGTTTCTTCTTAGCATTATCATTGAGCGGGACATCTAAATAACAATCTTCCAAAGGTGGCAAATCAAGCATTTCATAAATCTTCCTAGGCATAATAGAGACACTAGAACCAATATCACATGAAGCTTTGAGATCAAAGTCATTCACTTACATATTAATAATGGGTTCCCAACTATCTTCTACTTTCCTAGGAATAGGAGCTTTATGTTTTAGCTTCTTTTCCTTAATCTTAACAAGAGCATCTGTAATGTGTTTGGTAAAGGCAACATGCATATCACTAGCATCAGGACTTCTAGCAAGCTTTTGCAAGAACATAATCACTTCAGAAATATTTCAATCATCAATATCAAAGTCAAACTTAGCATCACTAGTAGTAGGATCAATAGGCTTAGGCATAGTAGGAGGAGGAATAGGGACTACTTGTGGTGCCATGGGAGTTCTTAGGAAATCATTGTTGTTGGTGCTAGTGAAGTCACACAACTTAGTATTCTCAACAGAGTTCATTTTGGAAAAGGTGGGCAAGCCAAAAACAGCAGCGGAAGCTAGAGCGAGAATTAATTTTTTTGTGTTTTTGAATAAAGGAAGCAAACCAAACTAGACTAATTTTTTTGGGTTTTTTAAAAAGAGGCAAACAAAACCAAGAAAAAGAAACAAAGCAAACTAAAAACAAATTAAAGAGAAAGGAAGTGAAGGACTCCCCTAGTGAAGACGTCCTTAGCCTCCCCGGTAACGGCGCTAGAAAATATCTTGATGGCGCCCACCACTTGTCGTGGGACGCTTCGTTGGAAACCCCAAGAGCAAGGTATGATGCAACACAACAACAAGTTTCCCTCAGTAAGAAACTGAGGTTATCAAACCAGTAGGAGGAAGGAAACGTCACACAGGTGTTGCTAGCAACATGGAGACCTGCACAACACAAACTCAAGACTTTGCCCCAACGAATAAGTGAGGTTATCAAGCTCACCGGTTTGCTGTAACAAAGGATTAAACGTATGGTGTGGAAGGTAATGGTTTGCAGCAAGTAAACAAGTAACAGTGGAAGATGTATCAATGGTAAAGATTGGACCGGGGTCCATAGTTCACTAGAGGTGCTCTCCTTAGATAAACAACATGGCATGATGGGTAAACAAATTACAGCAGGGCAATTGATAGGAACTGAGCAAGGCATAACAATGCAATTACTAGCAGAAAGATCCTATGAGATTCGATTGGGCAATACAACAAGATACATAGACCGCCATCCAACTGCATCTATGACTAGAAGTCCACCTTCGGGTTATCATCCGAACCCCCTCCAGTATTAAGTTGCAAGCAACAGACAACAGCTTTTAGCAAAGTGTGTAAGGTAAACAGTCCACATGTTCCATGTGAAGGGAATATGCCCTGAGAGGCAATAATAAAGTGTTTATTATGTGTATTCCAAGTATATGATAGATGTTTATTTTGCATGCTATAATTGTACTAATACGGAAACATTAATACATGTGTGTTTAATAAACAAACAGAAAGTTCCTAGTTATGCCTCTCTCATAAACTAGCTCGTTGATTAACAAGATGATCAAGGTTTCCTGATCATGGACATTGGATGTTGTTAATAACGGGATCACAACATTAGTGTAATGGTGTGATGAACATTCATCCGAATTATAGCATTACGATCAAAGTCATTGAGTTTATATTGCTATAACAACTTACGAAGTGATCCTAATCCTTAGACCATGAGATCATGTCAATCACTAACACCGGAAGAGTTTCTTGATAACATCAAACGTCACACCATAACAGGGTGATTATAAAGATGGGTTCAGAACTAATAAAACGTTATGTTGAGGCCCATGGATCGAGAGTGGAATTTGTTCATCCCGATGACGGATAGATATACTCTGGGCCCTCTCGGTGATATCACATTGGTTAGCTTGCAAGCAAGTGATTTGATCACTAGAATTTTATATCACGGAAACGATAAAGAGTGCATGTCAGTAACAAGATCAAACTAGGTATGGAGATACTAATGATCAAATCTCGTACATGTAATATATCGCGAAACAAAGGGATTAAGATACTAGCGTAAAAGGTTCCGACGATCACAAGAAAGTCATCGTTGAATTTGTGGGAGTTAGTATGGGTCTCCAGATCCCGCTTCTGATTATTGATCCGAGAGGGGTCTCAATCATGTCCGCATTATTCACGAACTGTAGGGTGACACACTTAAGAGACACCGACATCCAATTGGAGCAAAAGTTTCATGCCGGAAAGAATAACAAGCGCAGGAATTTATTTCACTAGATACCAAAACAGGTTTTCGGGTGAAATTGCATAAAGTGGTTATGCATGTGAAATAGAATTCTAGCAAGGGGTTATATGTGAATGTTTTTCATTAAAGTAATTGACAAAATTCTGAATAAATAAAAAGAGTTTTATTTAATGAGAGTTTTCATTAAATTTGGTGGAAATTTAATTACAAGTTTGAGTGGGATTTTGAGTGGAGGGAAATGAAGAGGTTTTTGTGAGTGGAGTGTCCACCCACATGAAGATGGGAGGTTAAGGGGGCAGCCCCATGCGTCGTCCACCCCCTTGGGGTTCCCCCCTCTCCTATAAAAGGCACCCCCTCCTCACTTCTCACTCACACCTCCTCGTGAAGGATCTCTCTCCCCCTCTAGAATTTATTCCCCATGGTCTCGGACTAGCGAGATACATGTTCTCGGTGGCTATTCGGCAAGAAATAATTGTGCTTCCGCTACATCGCTGGAGCGAGGATGAAGAGGTTGCTCGGTGCCTCGGACGTGTGTGCGAGCACGGATGCGCTGCTGATTTGCGGCACTAGGACTTCCTCTCGATCTTGAGATCGGCAAGAGATCGTCTACATCAACAAGATTTTAACTCATTAAGCCTTGTCGGTTTTCAAGGGTATGTTCTCTATGGATATACATCTGCCCGTTGTTTGTATCTAGTAGATAGATCTTGGTACATAGTTGTTCCGATTGTAGGAAATTTTTTGTTTTCTATGCTGCGAACCCTATAGTGGTATCAGAGCCGGATCTATACGTAGATGCTTTACACGGGTAGTACACATATGAGTATGTGGGCGATGATGATCATGTTGTTGCTCCTTAGTTGTAATTTTGGATATTGGTGGCATAGTGGGATGAAGCGGCCCGGACAAACTTTATATGTCCTCGCACATGAGACCTGTTCCACGCTTGACATGCAACTAGTTTTGCATAAGTGGCTAGCAGGTGTCTGTCTCTCCTACTATAGTCAATATATATTTTGCAATTGTCAACAATTTGGTTATCCTCGTTATGGTTCATGTTCATAGGTATGAACAGTTCTATCTTCGAAAGCCCTAAGCCACGTAAAATTTGCAATGGATAAATTAGAGGCGTCTAGTTTAGATTGTTGCTGGGCTAGTGTTATGATATGGTGATGTTGTAAGTAGAAGTATGAGGTGATACTCTTACAACACACATAACGTGTAAGTTCCATAGACCTTGGCCTTACATATATAGGTATGATAGTGATCATACCACGGTGCACATGATAGAGATCATATGCGGGAACCATATCATTCCACTAATAAACATATTATATTGCTTGTTTGGCGTTTTATTAGCATAATAAGATGATCCCTCATTTAAATATGAAGATAAGAATGTGTTCTTCCTTTAGTATGCACCGATTATGTTTTCGTCGCTCCAAGACATCACGTGATGATCGGGTGTTCTTGGATCCACGATGGCACATCCCAAATTTTAGATTTGGTACTGCATAACATTCATGGCATTGCATCATGATCATCCTTGCAAAATTTCAGTTTGCAAAGGGTTCGGCAAAACAAACCACTTGCATTTGCATTTTGACACCTACACTTGAACATTGGGTTTTACCATGCCTCTATTAAAAACATTATATTTTGGGTGTATGGAAGGCACAGGTGCATAGAGGGTTCCGCCACGAACCCGTAGCACTTTGAATCGCCCGAATCGGAGTTCCGTAGAAGAAGTTATGGCAAACTGAATTTTGATGATTAGCGTAGACAATGTTCTGTCAGAAATTTCAGTTAAAAATTCGACAGAGAAAAAGAAAAGGAAAAGACCAAAAAAAAAGAGAAACAGCCAGCCGGGATGCGGCCCAGCCGGCCTAGCCGACCCAGCCGCGCAGCAGCAGCGTAGCGCGCGCGGTATCTGGTATCCGCCGCCCCGCCAGCTCCGCCACCTGCCGGGCCCGCTAGTCAGCCGCCGCCAGCCACCGACAGGTGGGGCCCACCTGTAGGCGCCACCGCCGCCGAGTCCGCCAGGGACACGACCGCCGCCGCGATTTTCGCTCTGGTTCGGTCTCGAACTGCCTCACCCCCTCCCCAATTCTCGGCCCTTCTTAAGCCGCACTCGCCGCCACTTTTTCCCCCCTATCGCAAGCCCTAAACCGCCTCCAATCTCCGGCGATTGCTCGCCGGAGTTCACCGTCGCCGCCGCATTAAGCTCGGTGAGCATCTCCGCCACGCGCGCCGACGCCCCCCTTCCTCGCCTCGCTCGCACGCGAGCTCGCCGCCCCGCCTACTGCTCATCGCCTTTCCTCTCTCCCCGCAGGAGCACGCCGCCCGACGCCGCCGACACGCCGCCGTCTCCAGCCGGCCGCCGCGCTCGCCCCCGTGCTCGCCTACCGACGCCGCCGCCACGAGAAGCTCCGCCGCCATGCCACCGACCCCGTACGCCGCCCAGCCGCCGCCAAGACTCGCCGGAGCCGCCGCCCCAACGCCACCCGACGCCGCCGGTGAGCTCCCCCTCGCGTGCCTCCCCTGCCCTTTGATCTCGATCCAACGGTCCAGATGGACTGTGGAAAATTCAACCCTGGCCGTTGACCAGTCAGCCGCCACATGGGCGTAGTGAACAGTCAAAGTTGACTGTTTAGTTTTAAATCAATTTAATTGGCAGATTTAGTTACAATCTTGAAAAATCCATATCTTTAGATCTACTAGGCCAAAAATTTCAAATAAAATATGTGTAGAATCAGTGTCTCACGTATAATATTGTTGTACAATTGTTTTACACTTTTACAACAAGGTTTTGTCTTAGTTAATTAAATGAGTTAATGCTTCTTTTAGAGTATTAAATTCATAGAAAAAGATCTGTAACTCCAAAAATTGCAAATAAGATGTCCCTGGATTCAGTAGAAATAAAGGAATCCTTTAGTGAATTAAAAAGTTAGGCTTACGGTACTGGTTTTGGCAGAACCTATGCAAAGGCTTTCTGGAGTATTTTAATTACCCAGGGCTTTATACAAAACCTTTTTGAGAAATTCCAATTGGTACTGACTCTATTTTGAGTTTCCTACACAGTGGAAATTTTCCAAGATTTTAGAAACAGTATGTTAGCAGTGGCTAATTATTTAGTTCCTAGCTCTATTATTTGAGAATTATAAATTGCATGCCTTGTTTTGTTTGCTTTTAAAATATTTTCCATGCATGCATACAGTAGGTACTGAATAAGAATATGTGATGCTACTGTAGCAATGTTCAACTTGTCATGCATGCATCTTGCATTGCCATTATTTGCATATGATTATGTATGGTGTGTTTATGTGATTGCAATTGTATCGTGTAGATTGTGACGAGTGCAACACTTTCTCGTGTGTGGATTGTTCGTTCGACCGCTACAGCCAAGGCAAGTAGATGCTACTTTGTTCATGATGTTGTCCTACTATTTTCAATGCATTGTCGTGTATTTTGTAGATGCATGTGTAGGATATTACTATCGCTATGCTATGTCCTAATATGTGGTAGGGCTTTCCTGTAGATGAACCACCGTTGGTAGATGTGCTTAGCCATGCTATGATGAACGAGGGCTAGGTTACATCACCAGAAGTTGTTTCTAAATGTGTTGGTTTGCGAAAACTAAAAATAACTTTATAAATGAATCTCCTGGGTGTGATGGGATTGATAAATTTTGGTGGTATCATTGCGGAAAGGCACCCAGGTATCAAGAGAAAATGATTGGCTTCTTTATTTGGTAGCTTACGTGTACAATCATGTTCCAATAATGGAATGGGAGGTTGGTTGGACTCAGTAGGTTGTGGTAACTCGAACCCACTTTGAAAGGATCGTATGGGCACCTAGAGGGGGGGGGGGTGAATAGGTGCTACTTCAAATTTTCTTCTTTTTCAAATTAATGTTTGACAATAAGGTAAATTCTCTAGATAATGCAACTACGGTGAATTTACCTATATGACAATTATGCAAGGGCTACCACAACACTAAGTAGTAACAATTAAGTAAGGTGCGGTAAAGGATATAAGTAACTGAAAAGTGGAAGCGGAGACACAAGGATTTGTTTCCCGTAGTTCCTTCCTTTTGAGGGGAAGTACGTCTACATTTGGAGAGGGGGTGGTTTCAAACCACCAACGCCACGAGAGGCCTCCCTTCTTCTCCGATGAATCTCACCCCAACGGGATCGATTCACCTTCCACTATATCGGCAACCTTCAAGGTGGAAGCCGACACCGTTACAAGTTTGGGGCACACATCCACAACTTAATCGGAGGCTCCCAAATACAAGCAAGTTGTCAAAGCAATCAAAGACAAGCTTGTAAGAACCAAAACAAGAACTATGGTTTCCAAGAAAACACTAGAGCAAAAGGGGCCCTCAATGAAATGAGGGGGAAATGAAGATATCTTTTGGTGAAGTAGTAGATCGGGGCCTCCTCCTTCGATTCCCCAAAGATCAAGGACTTTGGGTGGTGGGATGAGGAGATCTTGAAGATTTGAGTGGCTCCAATGGACTCCAATGGTGGTATTTGACTTTAATGAGCTGAGCAGTTTGTCCCAAGGTAGGTGGAGGGGTATTTATACCCCTCCAAGAAATATGGCCGTTGGAGCATTTAATGTATCGGTAGTACCGGTACTCAAGCGGTAGTACCGCTTGCAAGCGGTACTACCTGTCAAGTACCGGACCAGGTACCGGAGGTGCTTTAGTTCATCAGCATTCTTCAGTTTTGGGCGGTATCGCCCTTGCGGTACTACCCCCAAGCAGTAGTACCGGTCGTAGGACGCGGTACTACCGGTTTGGGCGGTAGTACCGGTCCCAAGTACCGCTTGGTACTGACCAAAACGGAGAGGGGTGAGTCTTAGTCAGTATGCCCAAGTACTGCCGAGCGGTACAACCGTGTCAAGCGGTACTACCGGTTGGGCCGGTAGTGCTGCTCCGTGGTACCAGGTGGTACTGACTAGCACACACCTTTATCAGCTTTGGAAAGTGCCAACCGATACTGGAACCGGTAGTACCGGTGTCAAGCGGTAGTACCGGTCGTAGTTCCAGTACTACCGGTTGGCACAGAGGTTTTTTGCAAGGGGAATTGATATGCCAATATTTGTGCCACCTCTTATCAAACCTGTGATAAACTTAGCACACAGTTAAACCGATAAGTGTGTTGTTATCAAACATCAAAATCAGAGGTATAAGAAAATGCTCTTTCAATCTCCCCCTTTTTGGTGTTTGATGACAATACACTTTTGCAAGATGATTTTAATAGTAAGCATATGGTATTTGTAAAATAGAGACGGGACTCCCCCTAGATGTGTAGAAACAAACCTCCCCCTCTATTTTACAAACCCAACATGGGTGCACAAATATGGATACTAGCATTTGAAAACATACCTTTGCACAACACATGTGATGAGGAATATATATACAATAGATACTGCATAACATCACAAGATGGATCCAATGAAATAAACCACATAGTCTCATAAGATGGATCCATGAAATAGCCACGTAATAACCACATAGTCTCACACGACATAAACACATAGTTTCACACATAAAAATACATAGTCTCACACATAAATATAGGGAAATCGAAGTTCACAAGCAATAAAAGGATCAAAGAGAAGAACGAGCTTGTGACTTCCCATGCAACACCCGTGCCTAAAGTGCAACTTCTCCCCCTTTGGCATCAAGACGCCAAAAAGGGACAAGTGCAAGACTACTGTCCCGACAGTCAATCATCCTCCTCCTCCTCATCCTCAAGGTCCTCCTCATCCTCGTAAGGGGGTGGGGTGCGGTGCGAGGAAGAGACATCATCGTCCCAACGGCTGTGCTGAGAGATCCACTAATCTTTTGGAGTGATGTTGTTCTCGGACCCTCGGAGATGGTCAAACCCTGAGCAGACATCATTTCCTTCTGCCGAGCACTGGCTTTCTTGGCATACACATGCGCCTCATACATGCGCTTCTGGTTGTCAACCTGGAAGCAGAAGATCTTCTTGAGCTTGAACTCCATCCTTTTGGCCCAAGAGGGCTTAGAATTCTTGCGACGAGAGACAACATAATCAGTGTCATGACCACTGTCAGCATCCTCAGAGTCATCCTCATCCTCCTCACCCGCCGCAACGCGAGGTTTAGCATGTGTATTGATCTTGAGTGCCTTTGTCCTGTGCACAATGAGAGAGCGAGTGGAGAGTCCTAGCAATGACGGGGCACTTTGACACAATGAGGGCCATAATATAAGGAGAAAATGGTGGAACCCTCCGAGTGTGTGCAGCAGCAACCATCTCATTCCATATGAAGTCTGTCACATCAAGAGGGGTGCCTGATTCTCGGTTGAGGAAGGTGTTGAACAACAAGTCAACAGAGAACCCATGTATCTCATCCTTGTTGCCCGCACGAGGAGCAACAGTCTCATGGAAAATGCGATGGAGAATGTCATATGTGGGGAGTAGATCCCTGATCTTGCCAGCAACCCCACGTCCTCGAATATACAAAGGTGTAAGGACATCCTTTTTGGAGGGATGATCCCGCATGTGATAGCGAAAACCACAAGGAACGTCCCGGCCGAGATCTTCATACCCCAAGATTGCAGCAAACTCCGCTAGTGTAGCTTCCTTGACAGCACCTTGAGTCATCCAGGTAATCTTCCGAGTGCGGCCAGTGTGGAAATGTGCAATGGCATAAAACTGGCAGATAAGGAGGGGATCATAGTCATACTGAAACTCCATAATGGGGAACAAGCCAAGGTAGGAGCAAATTTCCTTATCTTCAGCAAAGCAGTCAAGATTCTTGTCAATGTGTCCCATGTCAATCCACTGCTGAGGAACCACCATATGAATGTTGGTCAAAAGAACCTGATGATAAACACGCTCTTGGAAATCATCATAGAAGAGACTGTCTTCCCTTGCCTCGCTCCGGTTGCGGGAGTATGCATTTTCAATCCGGAGAGCCCTAAACTCTGACTCAGAGATGTCTGACAGTTTCTTTGGCCCAGATGGCCCAGAGCTGAGACTTTTGGTACGCCCAGTGGAAGGGGGGCGAGAGGGAGGGGCGCTGCCACACCCAGCTGAGCGCTTGGTAACCCCTTCACGACCCCCACGACCACCGCGAGTGGCTGGCAACTTGGACCGGTGTCTTGGCTGTGGCATAACCTCTTCGTCAGACTCCGTCTCTTCCTCAACAATCTCACGGCTAGACTTGGAGCACTTGCATGCACCCCGAGAACCACCTGCATCTGTGAAAGCACGAGGGAGGATAGCAAGGGGGTAAGGGCATAAGAATCAGAAAAAAAAGCAAATGAGAGAATCTACAATTTAGGCAGAAAAATGTGGTCAGTTTGGACCGGTACTACCGGACCTGACGACCGGTAGTACCGCTTGCAAGCGGTAGTACCGGAAAAATTTCCGGTACTACCGGTTGAGCGGCACAAGTTCGTCAGATCTGATGGAAACGGACCAAATTGACGTCATTAGACTGTAAATAGATGATTCTACTCGGTAACAGGGAAGCATATGGCAGTACAACCTTGCAATATGTCAATCTCACCACAAATCTAAGTCAAAACCTAGATCTAATGGAAATCAAACGAGGAGAGAAAGGGCGGTTGTACCGGGATCCATGGCGGTGGAAAGGAGTGGGAGCCCGCCAAGAGGCCGAATCCAAGAGGAATCCGGAGAGAGGAGGGCGCGGCAGGGCTCCGGTGGCTTCAAGATCTCCGGTGGCGGTGCAGGTTTGAGTGGAGGAAGTGGGGAATAATGAGGCACTGAGGGGTGCCTCTCCCCACGTGTCCAATATATACCTGGAAACCGTCAACCGGTAGTACCGGTTGTTGGAGCGGTAGTACCGCTTGTAAGCGGTAGTACCGGTTCCACAACCGGTAGGACCAGACATGTGGGCGGTAGTACCATTCCTGGAGCAGTTCTTCCAGGAGACGACCTGGGAACTTACCAGGTCCGGTAGTACCGCTGGCACATTCGGTAGTATCGATCCCATCTGATTCCAAAGCCAGGGATCAAGGATGATTCTTGTGCGGATAGAGAGAGGGTTTTCATGAGGGAGTAAGGAGGCTTGGGTTAAAACAAGTGAGCTGAGAAGCACATGCACTAAAAAAGAATGGAAGAAGCAAATAAACACCAAACTTAGAGTGCATGAGACTAAGAACGATGAAGACAATTCAAATAGATGACAATCATGAGTGAAAACCAATTCAAATAGGTGACAAACACGAGTAAGCACATCAACCTCTCGATTGAGAGGGAGCGGTGGCCTAGGCCACCATATTTGAGTATACTCGGCTTGGCACCACGAAGATATATCTTGGGTCCATTACCGAAACTCATCATTGAGCTCACATATCACAAAATGATATTAAGAGGAATGATTTGTTTACTTTGCGCATAATGGGGGGAGGGATAGTCCAATCAATTAGGACCGCACTCCCCTATGTCCATGCCTACACCTAAACCAAATATGGATCGAGTATTAGGTGAGAGTGCAAGATAGTCAAGTCAAGATCCTTGAATCTACGATATTTAGTTCATTCCTCAAGTAGCAAAACCTTGCTTCATCAAGTGGCTTCGTGAAGATATCAGCAAGTTGATCTTTTGTTGAGACATAGGATAGATCAATATCACCTCGAGCAACATGATCTCTAATGAAGTGATGACGAATCTCAATATGCTTTGTCCTTGTGTGATCCACCAGGTTGTATGCAATTTTAATGGCACTTTCATTGTCACATAGAAGAGGCACTTTGTCACAATGGACACCGTATTCCTTTAAAGTTTGCCTCATCCATAGAAATTGAGTGCAAGAACTAGCGGCAACAACATACTCGGCTTCGGCGGTGGAGAGAGATATACAATTTTGCTTCTTAGAAGACCAACATACCAAGGACCTACCAAGGAATTGGCACGCCCCGGATGTTGATTTTCTATCATCCTTGTCCCCCGCCCAATCCGAATCCGTGTATCCACAAAGAGCAAATGTTGAACCTCGAGGATAGCAAAGACCATAAAATGGGGTATGAACTAAATATCGAAAGATTCTCTTGACCGCCATTAAATGGCTTTCCTTAGGAGCCGCTTGATATCTTGCACACACACCTACACTCAACACAATATCGGGTCTAGATGCACAAAGGTAAAGCAACGAACCA
The DNA here is from genome assembly GCA_916181665.1 of Avena sativa. Taxonomy (NCBI): domain Eukaryota; kingdom Viridiplantae; phylum Streptophyta; class Magnoliopsida; order Poales; family Poaceae; genus Avena; species Avena sativa. The sequence continues at coordinate 257,339,678 of OV702284.1, read as the reverse complement.
ATCATAGACCGGTATACCTTTTGATCCACATCTTCACCATTTGGATTTTGTTCTAGATGAGTCTTTGTAGCCATGGGAGTTGGAGCTCCATTCAAATCTTGCATTTTGAATCTCTTGAGCATATCTTGAGTATACTTGGCTTGATTGAAGAATGTTTCTCCTCTAACTTGCTTGATCTCAAAGCCAAGAAATACTTTCAACTCCCCCATCAAAGACATCCGGAACCTACTAGTCATAAGCTTTGAGAATTCATCATTAAAAGCTTTGTTGGATGAGCCAAAGATAATATCATCAACATATATTTGGCATACAAAAAGCTCCCCATTGACCCTCTTAGTAAAAAGAGTGGGATCGATTTTCCCAACCTCAAAGCCACGGTCAAACAGTAACTCTCTAAGGTGCTCATACCACGTGCGTGGGGCTTGCTTGAGCCCATAGAGCTCCTTATCAAGTTTGTAGACATGGTTTGGGAAGTTGGGGTCCTCAAATCCCGGGGGTTGCTTAACATATACCAATTCATTTAAAGGACCATAAAGGAATGCACTTTCTACATCCATTTGTTGCAACTTAAAGTTATGATGTGTCGCATAAGCAAGAAGGATATGGATGGACTCAAGGCGAGCCACGGGTGCATAAGTCTCTCCATAATCAATGCCTTCAATTTGAGAATACCCTTGTGCAACCAATCTAGCCTTGTTCCTTACTATAATTCCATGCTCATCTTGCTTGTTCTTGAATATCCACTTTGTTCCAATAACATTGCGGCAATCCTTTGGCTTCTCAACTAACTTCCACACTTTGTTTCTCTCAAAGTTGTTGAGCCCTTGTGCATAGCTTCTAACCAATCCGAATCTTCAAGAGCTTCCCACACTTTCTTTGGTTCAATCATGGAGATGTGTGCTTGGTGTTCACTGAACCTCTTTAATTGTTCTCTTGTGGAAATTCCTTTCCTAAGATCTCCAAAAACATTTTGGAGGGTGTGGTCTCTTATTTCCAACATTCTTTCCTTTCTAGCTTCGTGACGAGCGTGGATCTCCTCATTGTTTCTTGGAGGACCCTCTTCATCATTTTGATCCTCGTCTTGACCATCAACTTGACCTTGATAATCATTGGAGTCATCCTCTACATTGGGAGGCAAGGATTGACCTTGGTCTTGATCAAGTGCTCTTCTAGCATCAATTTGATCTTGTCTCAAAACAGTTTGGATGGATCTTCCTTGACAAATTGACTTGGCACCACTTGACAACCCATTGAATGGACCAAGCTCCCTTGTAGCACCCCGAGAAAACCACTACTAGAAAATCGTTGTTGTTTACACTTTATGCATCATCATGACATCATGCATATTTTAACCTAAAACTATTTATCTAAAAGCATTTATTTGTTTTATAAATATCTCTGTCTTTTTTCAAATAAAACCCTCGGTCCACCTGGATCTTTTGTTTGCCTAAACTATTTTACCAAAAGGATATTAAAACTAAATAAAATAAATAAAACTTTTGTTCGGGGAGGCAGTCCGACCGGTCAAGCCAAAAGCCCAACCGGACAGACCACCTACCACCCGGCCCGCCTAAACCAAACCCTAGCCTCACCCAACCGCAAACCCTAATCCCCACACCCCTCCCCTGCATCCGCCACCCCACGTGGTCAAACCAGTCACGCCACAACCCCCGCTCCCCGCATCGGGATCCTCCCTCGATCCCTGGCCCACTCACCACCCGATCGAGCCCCACCTGCCCACTATCGACAACCAGGCACTCGCCCTGGATGCCACCCTCCCCGCCTGTGACCCTGACCCCATCCCGCTCATGACGCGGTCAAGCCCACCCACCTCTCGCTCGATCGCCTGAACCCCGTACGCTCTCCTCTCTCCTCCCGCACCTTCCTCCTCCCTCTGCCCATGCCACGCGGGCCCCTGTGACCTCTCTTTCCCCTCCCTGCAATCAGCGCCTCCCGATTCCCTCCTGCCTCGCTCGCCTCCTTCCTCCCATCCTCGAATCCACCTTGCCGCCACCCTCCTCTGGCCACCTTCCTCTCGACCAGAGCCCCGAAACCGCCATCGCCATCTCCGTCTCCCTGCCGGACCTCCACCACCCCAATCCCTCTTCCCCGACGTTGCACGAGCCGCGTCACCCCTGTGGCCTCGCCTCCGAGCCGCCGCGAGCGCTGTGCTCCCCGCAAGGTCCTCCTTGGCCGGCCCCACGCGCCCCTGCTGCCATTGCCGCCCCACCGCCTGAACTCCGCTGGCCGCGGCCCCCTGCCTACCACGATCTCCCCTTGACGGTCCCCTGCACGTCGATGCCCCGCGTTGTCGTGGCTTCCCCGACCTCGCCCTGCTCTGCGGGCCTCGCTGCAGGCACCGCGGAAAGCTCTGCATGTGATTGCTTCCTGTGCGTGTTGCTCTTGTGCGTCTGATGTGCCCTGGTGCCTTTTGCTCCTGGCCGATTGGTACTGCTAGAGTTGTTGCCGAATGATGTATGTGGTGTGGTGGAGGTGAAGTAGTAGTGGCAAATCGATGTGGTGGTTCGGTGTTGCAACGACGAAGACTCTACGGAGATGGATATGATGGTATGGTGGTGAGGTAGGAGCATGGTGAAGCCACCCGAACAATACCAAAGCCCGCTAGTTCTCCAATCTAGGGGTTTTGCCAAGACCTTCCGAAGCCCAACGACCTTGAACAAGTTCGCCACCAACACTTGAAGCAGGAATCCAAGATCCTCGAGACCCCAAGTGCAATGATCCCGAAGACCGAACCCGAACCCGAACCCTCGGAACCAAGTTCGCCAAACCCCAATGTGAGACCCCTCCCGAGCCCCTATTTTATAAATTGACATATCATACTTGTTGCATATAATTGATCATGCTTGCATACATATTGTGGGTGTTTGGGGGGGGGGGGTGTTTCGACGGTTCACCTAAATTAAATATGGAGACCATATGCGGGCGTTTCTAGCCTTATATTGTCTTTATTTAAATTTGTGTAGCGAACCGATACTATGTTTTGCCATGTTAAGACAACAATTAAATTGCGGGGTATCTAATCAACATGAACCATCCAATTAATTGTCGGGACCCCTGTTCCGCTTAATATTGCCTAATCGCATTGCATCCTTGCCATGTCATACATCATACATGCATCATGCCGATCTTCTACCATAATATTAAATAGTGCATCCGGTGTTCGTGCTAGTGCTTTTCTTCTTCACGGGTTAGGCTGATGAGTTGATGCGAGTGTTCACCCGATCTTCGTATGACCCTTCGACAATGTTTTCAGGCGAGCATTCTCCCCCTTTCTACCTATTTTACCTTTCCAGTCTTTATTTCTTCCTTTTGATCTATTGCTATCCGTGTTGCGATGCTCTAGTTTTCGTACCCGTGATATCCCTTGTAGCCTTATATTGCCTTGGACACATCCTATTACCCGTTGATTGGTAGATAGTTATACTTGCGCGTCGTAGTCGCTTGCTCAAGTGCTGTTGTGTGTCATCAAGTACCACAGTTGTTGGAGTAATGCTGCATGTTTAATGTTGGAGATGATCATGGATTTAATTACCGTTTAATAACTAAAATTGAAAGTAGGTAAATGCAGAGGCACCGGTGGGTAATAGACAATTTTTGGTTTTTAACCGCTCACTGGTGTCCCGTAGGACCCCGAGTTCTTGACACCTGTTCCGAGATCGAGCGCGCTAACCACAGGTGGGGTGTGTGGGCACCCCCATCGATTAGTACCTGATTTCAAAGTACTGTACCGGGGGCCACAAAGTAGTTTGGGGCTTTATTACTATCATGTACTTATGCCATGCTTTACTGCTTTATTTACTATTGCGCGTGGAGCGCTTGTACTGTTTTGGAACCCCGTGCCACGTTTTTGTGGTATCGACAAACCCAGTCACACTTTCGGGTTCCCAGTCGTTTACAACCGTCGTCACAAACCCTGGGTCCGTCTCGGAGACCGGACGACTTAGTTACGGGTAGCTTAGTGGGGTGGCCCCCATGTGCTTGCTTTGGGTCTGGGAAACGTCGTGTCCGAAACCCCGTCGACATACCGTTGGGTGTATGTTTTGTGATCTTGTACCTACCTGATCTGACAACAAGGGTCTAGGTGCGTGTGGGAACTTTGGTGCACCCCTGCAGGGTTAAATCTTTTCGAGAAGCCGTGTCCGCGGTTATGGACGACTTGGATCACAGTTCTCGATCATAGACAACTATAACTAAAGTTTACTGTTATAATTTGACTTGTATCCGATATGACTAGTAATCAGCTTCACTACAACGGAATGGCTAAATAAAAGTACCAACAACTGCTGGGTTTGGGATGTCTCATGCTAATTGTACCTGACTAGTAAGTGTTGCAACTACAACGGAATGGTTAACGAAAAGTGCCCACTGCTTATTATATCAGGATGACTATCTATACCTGACTAGTAATTGCTGCAACGATAACTGAACAAATAAAATTGCCAACTGTGTGAGTTCCTCGATTGACTTCCTCGTTTGGTCTCGAGGGGGAAATGCCAGGATGGGTATGCTTGATGATAGTTTCAGGTTGGATCCGAATAGGTATTTCTTATCCCTATCTGATAGCCGCTAGTTGTATTGAGTCTCTATAGGTTGTTTAGTGCCTGCTGGGCTGCCGCTTCAGTCCACCATACCTATGTAGGCGAGGACCGCCGAATTCTAGTCTCGCCGTGTACTGGCCTTAGTACTGACCGCTCTCTTTTCCTTTGCCTTTGTTGGCACCCCTTTTGTTTAAGCAGGTTTTGAGATCGACGTCGTTAGCAGGGTTACCCTTCCGGCTTGGCCTGGGCAGGGTTATGGACGCCATTGGTTATTCTTCAGGGATCTTAGCCCCATTTGCATCTTGTCCGTAGTCGGACGCTGTATCATTTTCAAGTTGATTTGGATGTTTGTATTGTGTATCCGTATTCTTGACTCATGGAGTCGTTGTTGTATATATCTGTTCTGTGGGTTCCATCGTGGACTATTGTGTAATGATATTACTTCGTTTTCCACCCGCACGAAAGTGCCTGGTGGGCACCTTTGAATCGTTTCTATGCGGGTTTGGCGGGGATCGCTAAAACTTGCATAGGTCCGATTTTGAGGGTGTTAAAGAGTGGTATCAGAGCTCAACAGTTACGATACCCGACTGGTCCAGCCTGTAGGATAACCTAGCTAACGGACGTTGTAGGGTGTCAAAACTATTTTGGAAAATCGGTTGGATAGATCTGATTAGGTCTGCTTTTACTTCATACCCCTCTGCTATTCCCCTCTTATCTCGACGTGATTTGAATATGCTCTCTTTTCTTTTCTTCGAGTCCAGGAATTCTCGTGGTTGGGTTTCCGTCGTACCTTCAGGGTTTCGCTTCCATCCTCTTGTAACGGTGCTTCAACATACGGCATTCATGCTATCTGATGAATCTTTCATCTGTTGTACCTTTTCAGTGGACCGAAAATTCACTAAACTTTTCTTTCTATCCTCCGGTGTTTTCCGATACGACAAAGTCATCTACATCAGATCTGATGAGAATCTCCATCCCTCCTTTGTTTCCGAACCTCGCTTGTCGAGATCTTCAGTCTGAATTCTGAGAGTTGGTTGCATAATTCACCGTTCTTGTGCAGAGTAATGCTTTGGGTGCGCGATGGACTGGTCACCATCCGACTACTCTTATCATTCGCTCTTGTGCATTGAATCGGTGGATCAAGCAATTTTACTCCTTTCATAGCAGTTAGAGGTGGCCTTAATTTTTTATACCTTTACCTTCGTCCTTTGTTCACCGGAGCGTTCTCTCGATGAACATGAGCAACGACTCCTTGTTGGTGGTGTCGCCGATTTCAAGACGAAGAAGGTATCTTGTTAGTGGTGTCGCGAAGATCTACATGAAGCGAGAAGATTCACATCGCCGGCCTTCTTCCCTATACCATGAGGCGGATCTCGAGGGCGAGATCCATTGTTAGTGGTGTCGAATTGTAGAACCCCGAGAAAACCACTACTAGAAAATCGTTGTTGTTTATACTTTATGCATCATCATGACATCATGCAAATTTTAACCTAAAACTATTTCTCTAAAAGCATTTATTTGTTTTATAAATATCTCTGTCTTTTTTTAAAATAAAACCCTCGGTCCACCTGGATCTTTTGTTTGCCTAAACTATTTTACCAAAAGGATATTAAAACTAAATAAAATAAATAAAACTTTTGTTCGGGGAGGCAGTCCGACCGGTCAAGCCAAAAGCCCCACCTACCACCCGGCCCGCCTAAACCAAACCCTAGATCAAACCCTAGCCTCACCCAACCGCAAACCCTAATCCCCACACCCCTCCCCTGACCAGCCGCCACCCCACGTGGTCAAACCACTCACGCCACAACCCCCGCTCCCCGCATCGGGATCCTCCCTCGATCCCTGGCCCACTCACCACCCGATCGAGCCCCACCTGCCCACTATCGACAACCAGGCACTCGCCCTGGATGCCACCCTCCCCGCCTGTGACCCTGACCCCATCCCGCTCATGACGCGGTCAAGCCCACCCACCTCTCGCTCAATCGCCTGAACCCCGTACGCTCTCCTCTCTCCTCCCGCACCTTCCTCCTCCCTCTGCCCATGCCACGCGGGCCCCTGTGACCTCTCTTTCCCCTCCCTGCAACCAGCGCCTCTCGACTCCCTCCTGCCTCGCTCGCCTCCTTCCTCCCATCCTCGATTCCACCTTGCTGCCATCCTCCTCTGGCCACCTTCCTCTCGACCAGAGCCCCGAAACCGCCGTCGCCATCTCCGCCTCCCTGCCGGACCTCCACCACCCCGATCCCTCTTCCCCGACGCTGCACGAGCCGCGTCACCCCTGTGGCCTCGCCTCCGAGCCGCCACGAGTGTTGCGCTCCCCGCAAGGTCCTCCTTGGCCGGCCCCACGCGCCCTGCTGCCATTGCCGCCCCACCGCCTGAACTTCGCTGGCCACGGGCCCCTGCCAACCACGACCTCCCCTTGACGGTCCCCTGCACGTCGACGCCCCGAGTTGTCGTGGCTTCCCCGACCTCGCCCTGCTCTGCGGGCCTCGCTGCAGGCACCGCGCCAAGCTCTGCATGTGATTGCTTCCTGTGCGTGTTGCTCTTGTGCGTCTGATGTGCCCTGGTGCCTTTTGCTCCTGGCCGATTGGTACTGCTAGAGTTGTTGCCGAATGATGTATGTGGTGTGGTGGAGGTGAAGTAGTAGTGGCAAATGGATGTGGTGGTTTGGTGTTGCAACGATGAAGACTCTACGGAGATGGATATGATGGTACGGTGGTGAGGTAGGAGCATGGTGAAGCCACCCGAAGAATACCAAAGCCCGCTAGTTCTCCAATCTAGGGGTTTTGCCAAGACCTTCCGAAGCCCAACGACCTTCAACAAGTTCGCCACCAACACTTGAAGCAGGAATCCAAGATCCTCGAGACCCCAAGTGCAATGATCCCGAAGACCGAACCCGAACCCTCGGAACCAAGTTCGCCAAACCTCGATGTGAGACCCCTCCTGAGCCCCTATTTTATAAATTGACATATCATACTTGTTGCATATAATTGATCATGCTTGCATACATATTGTGGGTGTTTGGGGGGGTGTTTCACGGTTCACCTAAATTAAATACGGAGACCATATGCGGGCGTTTCTAGCCTTATCTTGTCTTTATTTAAATTTGTGTAGCGAACCGATACTATGTTTTGCCATGTTAAGACAACAATTAAATTGCGGGGTATCTAATCAACATGAACCATCCAATTAATTGTCGGGACCCCTGTTCCGCTTAATATTGCCTAATCGCATTGCATCCTTGCCATGTCATACATCATACATGCATCATGCCGATCTTCTGCCATAATATTAAATAGTGCATCCGATGTTCGTGCTAGTGCTTTTCTTCTTCACGGGTTAGGCCGATGAGTTGATGCGAGTGTTCACCCGATCTTCAGATGAACCTTCGACAATGTTTTTAGGCGAGCATTCTCCCCCTTTCTACCTATTTTACCTTTCCAGTCTTTATTTCTTCCTTTTGATCTATTGCTATCTGTGTTGCGATGCTCTAGTTTTCGTACCCGTGATATCCCTTGCAGCCTTATATTGCCTTGGACACATCCTATTACCTGTTGATTGGTAGATAGTTGGACTTGCGCGTCGTAGTCGCTTGCTCAAGTGCTGTTGTGTGTCATCAAGTACCACAGTTGTTGGACTAATGCCGCATGTTTAATGTTGGAGATGATCATGGATTTAATTACAGTTTAATAACTAAAATTGAAAGTAGGTAAATGCAGAGGCACCGGTGGGTAATAGACAATTTTTGGTTTTTAACCGCTCACTGGTGTCCCGTAGGACCCCGAGTTCTTGACACCTGTTCCGAGATCGAGCGCGCTAACCACAGGTGGGGTGTGTGGGCACCCCCATCGATTAGTACCTGATTTCAAAGTACTGTACTGGGGGGCCACAAAGTAGTTTGGGGCTTTATTACTATCCTGTACTTATGCCATGCTTTACTGCTTTATTTACTATTGCGCGTGGAGCGCTTGTACTGTTTTGGAACCCCGTGCAACGTTTTCGCGGTATCGACAAGCCCAGTCACACTTTCGGGTTCCCAGTCGTTTACAGCCGTCGTCACAAACCCTGGGTCCGTCTCGGAGACCGGCCGACTTAGTTACGGGTAGCTTAGTGGGGTGGCCCCCATGTGCTTGCTTTGGGTCTGGGAAACATCGTGTCCGAAACCCCGTCGACATACCGTTGGGTGTATGTTTTGTGATCTTGTACCTACCTGATCTGACAACAAGGGTGTAGGTGCGTGTGGGAACTTTGGCACCCCTGCAGGGTTAAATCTTTTCGAGAAGCCGTGTCCGCGGTTATGGACGACTTGGAGCACAGTTCTTGATCATAGACAACTATAACTAAAGTTTACTGTTATAATTTGACTTGTATCTGATATGACTAGTAATCAGCTTCACTACAACGGAATGGCTAAATAAAAGTACCAACAACTGCTGGGTTTGGGATGTCTCATGCTAATTGTACCTGACTAGTAAGTGTTGCAACTACAATGGAATGGTTAACTAAAAGTGCCCGCTGCTTATTATATCAGGATGACTATCTATACCTGACTAGTAATTGTTGCAACGATAACTGAACAAATAAAATTGCCAACTGTGTGAGTTCCTCGGTTGACTTCCTCGTTTGGTCTCGAGGGGGAAATGCCAGGATGGGTATGCTTGGTGATAGTTTCAGGTTGGATCCGAATAGGTATTTCTTATCCCTATCTGATAGCCGCTAGTTGTATTGAGTCTCTATAGGTTGTTTAGTGCCTGCTACGCTGCCGCTTCAGTCCACCATACCTATGTAGGCGAGGACCGCCGAATTCTAGTCTCGCCGTGTACTGGCCTTAGTACTGACCGCTCTCTTTTCCTTTGCCTTTGTCGGCACCCCTTTTGTTTAAGCAGGTTTTGAGATCGACGTCGTTAGCAGGGTTACCCTTCCGGCTTGGCCTGGGCAGGGTTATGGACGCCATTGGTTATTCTTCAGGGCTCTTAGCCCCATGTGCATCTTGTCCGTAGTCGGACACTGTATCATTTTCAAGTTGATTTGGATCTTTGTATTGTGTATCCGTATTCTTGACTCATGGAGTCGTTGTTGTATATATCTGTTCTGTGGGTTCCATCGTGGACTATTGTGTAATGATATTACTTCGTTTTCCACCCGCACGAAAGTGCCTGGTGGGCACCTTTGAATCGTTTCTATGCGGGTTTGGCGGGGATCGCTAAAACTTGCATAGGGCCGATTCTGAGGGTGTTACATCCCTTTGACTAGAGTTCACACATTGATCACTATGTTGAGGGTCCACATCTTGTCTTTGGCTTGAGTCAATGTCCTCTTCGGTAGATGGAGCATGTTGAGGTTGTGAAGATGAGGGCTCCACTCGAGTGGAGCATAGTTCTTCTCGATCCGCCATAAGGGGTTCCTCAACGGGGCGGATATAACCCACACCCATTCTTCCTATTGCATCTTGAGGCATTTCATCATCTGCATCACAAGCATCAACACACACCCCTTGGGGACCATCATATTCTTCGAAGATCACACTACAAGATTCTATGACGGCTCTGGAGAGCTTGTCATAGATTCTATAAGTGTGAGATTCGAGACCATAGCCAACAAAAATACCCTCTAATGCTTTAGACTCGAATTTAGACAAACGAACACCTTTGATGAGATAGAAACACTTACAACCGAACACCCGGAAATAAGATATGTCGGGCTTGTTACCGGTAAGTATCTCATATGGAGTCTTGTTGATTTTCTTGCGAAGGTAGAGTTGGTTTGAAGCATGGCAAGCGGTGGAGATGGCTTCGGCCCAAAAGTTGTATGGAGATTTAAACTCCGCCAACATGGTCCTAGCCATCTCAATGAGAGTCTGGTTCTTCCTTTCGGCCACACCATTTTGTTGAGGGGTGTATGCAGCGGAATATTGGTGTTTAATCCCCTCATCACTAAGGAAATCATTCAAGGTATAGTTCTTGAACTCGGTGCCGTTGTCACTTCTTATAATCAACATGGGAACATTGTGTTGCCTTTGAACCAAGTTGATGAAGTCGATAAAAGTCCTTTGAGTTTCACTCTTCAACTTGAAGAAATAAACCAAAGAGTATCTTGAAAAGTCGTCAACAATCACCAAAAAAATATTTCTTACCTCCAAGACTTGCATGAGATGGAGGACCAAATAGGTCCACATGGAGGAGTTCCAAGATCTTGTTAGACTTGATTTGGTTCGTGGGCTTGTGTGGAGCGTCATGCATCTTCCCTAGAACACATGCCCTGCAAACACGATCTTTGGCAAAGGAAACATCTTCTTTTAGTCCCACAATATGGCCCTCTTTATGGATACTTTGCAAAGTTCTCATATTGACATGGGCTAGTCGGCGGTGCCATAGCCAACCCACATCGGCCTTTCCGAATAAGCACATCGGACCTGCAGTGGCTTGCCCCGAAAAGTCCACCACATACAAGTCATGTTCGACGTACCCAACGAAAGCGACCTTGAGAGACTTGCTCCACATGAGGACCACAATATCATCATCAACAAAGGCAGCAAAGCCCATCTTTCCAAGAGCACGGACTGAAAGTAAATTGTATCCAAGGGTCTCAACAAGCATGATGTTCACGAGTGTAATGTCGTGAGCCACCACTACCTTGCCGAAACCCATTACCTTAGACTTTGACTTGTCGGCATATGTCATGGTGATTTGATCATCATTTGGCTTTAAGTACTTGACAATAGACGAGCTTCCGGTCATATGACTTGTGCAACCACTATCGAGCACCCACTTTGACCCTCCGGAAGCATAAGTCTACAAGAGATCAAACTAATTTTTTAGGTACCCATTTTTCAATGGGTCCTCTTTTGTTAGCAACAAGGGTCTTGGGAACCCAAATAGACCAAGCAATATAACCACCATAAGGACCAACATATTGTGCATACACATCACCATAGTAATCACGTATTAGAACATAGTGAGGGTTAGCACTACCCGCAAAGTCATCATGTGACATAGTTTTACCACTTGTGGTCTTACTCTCCACAATGGTCTTGTTGGTATCTTGTGCGGGCTTGTCCTTCTTCTTCTTATTGTTCTTCTTCTTGGTTTTGGAAAAAAAACCAATGCCCCCTTTATCACCACTACGCCTTTGCTTGCTCAAAATATCATCAATGGACTTGTTGCCTTGTGGAAATGTGGCCTTAGCAAGCTCCCCCTTCAACCTAGCATTCTCTTCAAGAATAGTTGTGCTACTAGATGGAATGAAGTTACTAGGTGAAGGAATATTGGCCAATTGAGTTTGAAGCGTTTCATGGGACTTTGTGAGTGACAATATTCACTCTCCAAGACCTTGTGGGCCTTGTTAATCAAACTAAAGTCCTCGACAAGTTTTTCATGAACCACACCAAACTCAACCTTGTCCTTTTTAGCTCTTTTGTATTTAGCAATAGCATGATCACGCTCTTTGATGAGTTTGTTCACAATAATGTCATTGCCCTCATCAAGCCCTTCAAGTTTTAATTCAAGTGACAACCTAGTTTCTTGTTCTTCTTCTAGAGCATTGTTTAGAGCCTCTAGCTCAATCATATGTTCATGCCCAAGTTTGCATCTTACATCTAGAAGTTCTTGAGTATGTGAGAGTTGATCTAAGATGTTTCCAAAATGTAGCTTAGCATCACCTTCTAGGTTAGTCATAAACTCATCAAAGGCAATTAATTCCTTTTTAACATCAAGAGACATCTCATCATCAATTTCATCATTATCTAAGTGGGTAGAGCGGGATGATGAGGATACCTCCGTTCCTCTTGCCATAAGGCAAGTGACGTTCTTGGTGGAAGAGTTCTCATTTGGAGAATCGAAGAGCGAGAATGTCGGAGTAGAGGTGGTGGCAAGAGTAGCCACACCATGAGAAGTTTCCTCTTCGTCATCTTCATCATCTTCATTGTCGAAGGAGTACTCTTCATGAGTGATCAAGACAATTTCTCCCGGCTTCTTGTTGATGGGATTCTTTTTGATGAAAGGTTTCTTGTTCGGTCCCTTGAGAGTCTTCTTCAACACAAGCTTACCACCATGATATTCTCTCTTCTCATAGGGGAAACTAGCCACAAAGTGGTAGCGGTCACCACAATTGAAGCAAGTTCTCAACCTTGTGGTATTCTCTCTTTTCCCATTTGGATTGCTTCTCCGTTCCATTTCCATCTTGGCCTTGGCGGGGTTCTTCCAAAAGTTCTTTGCATAGAAAGCCATATATTGACCATGAGCAATCTTGACTTCATCGGGATGGTCCATGGAAAGCCCTTCATCACTATCATCTTCATCCCCATGGTCCACCACTTTGGCCTTCAAAGCAACATTGACAACATTGCTCATACCAAGGGCACGAGCACGGGCATCTTTGGCATTCTTGGCGGCAACCTTGAAAGCAGCCATCTCTTGCATAACTTCATTTGAGGTCATGAGATGGTAGTTGTGTCTTCCTTGTAGGCTCTTCAAGTCGGTGGGCTCAAAAGGCATGAGTGCACTCACATATTTCCTTTTTATCCATGCATCATCCACATGTGAGGCACCCACATTCCTAAAAGCAGTGGCGGTGGTCTTGAGCCTTCGGTACATGTCTTCGTGATCTTCACCTTCTTTCATGTAGAAGCCTTCGGCTTCATTGCTTAGAGCATCATATCGGTTCCTCCTCATACTCTAATTTCCAATAAACAACACAGTGAGAGCATCCCAAGCTTCCTTGGCAATGCTAAAGTGCTCAATGTGTGGATAATCCTTTGTCCCCAAACCTTGTTGAATCATATGCAGAGCAGTGGCATTGAGTTGACTATTAACAATCTCTCTTCTTGTCAAGTTGTTTGGATCCCCAATAAAGTGTCCATGATCGATGATGTTCCATAGTTCAATGCAAGAGTTGCGCATATGAGTTCTCATTAGTGATTGCAATTGAGCAAAAGTAGCAGATTCTTCAAGCTTAGGTGGGTCACCTCTATTGTATACATGAGGGTGAGGGATTGGAGGGTCGGGAGAGTACCATGAGTCACGGTGCTCACCCTTCCCACCATTATTGTGTGTGGAGGAATTAGCGTAGTCTGGTTTACCCCCTACCATCGCACCCTCGGGGGATACTGACGTATTACCCTTAGGTAAAATGGATGGTTGATCCTCTTGAGGAGATGGGGGTGATGAGCCTTCTTTGTCTTTAAGAAGTTGCTCTAGCATCTTCTTCACTTCGTTGACCAAGGAAGAGCTCAATCTTGTTTCCAAGTTTTTGAGATCTTCCATGGTCACCGTGGTCGGCTCACCATCACCATCCCCTTTGTGGCTACCCATATTCTCTTAGGCGGTAAAGCCCAAATAAAGAGCCGAGGCTCTGATACCAATTGAAAGGATCGTATGGGCACCTAGAGGGGGGTGAATAGGTGCTACTTCAAATTTTCTTCTTTTTCAAATTAAGGTTTGACAATAAGGTAAATTCTCTAGATAATGCAACTACGGTGAATTTACCTATATGACAATTATGCAAGGGCTACCACAACACAAAGTAGTAACAAGTAAGTAAGGTGCGGTAAAGGATAGAAGTAACCAAAAAGTGGACGCGGAGACACAAGGATTTGTTTCCCGTAGTTCCTTCCTTTTGAGGGGAAGTACGTCTACGTTTGGAGAGGGGGTGGTTTCAAACCACCAACGCCACGAGAGTCCTCCCTTGTTCTCCGATGAATCTCACCCCAACGGGATCGATTCACCTTCCACTATATCGGCAACCTTCAAGGTGGAAGCCGGCACCGTTACAAGTTTGTGGCACACATCCACAACTTAATCGGAGGCTCCCAAATACAAGCAAGCTGTCAAAGCAATCAAAGACAAGCTTGTAAGAACCAAAAAAAGAACTAGGGTTTCCAAGAAAACACTAGAGCAAAAGGGGCCCTCAATGAAATGAGGGGGAAATGAAGATATCTTTTGGTGAAGTAGTAGATCGGGGTCTCCTCCTTCAATTCCCCAAAGATCAAGGACTTTGGGTGGTGGGATGAGGAGATCTTGAAGATTTGAGTGGCTCCAATGGACTCCAATGGTGGTCTTTGACTTTAATGAGCTGAGCAGTTTGTCCCAAGGTAGGTGTAGGGGTATTTATACCCCTCCACGAAATATGGCCGTTGGAGCATTTAATGTACCGGTAGTACCGGTACTCAAGCGGTAGTACCGCTTGCAAGCGGTACTACCGGTCAAGTACCGGAGGTGCTTCAGTTCATCAGCATTCTTCAGTTTTGGGCGGTATCGCCCTTGCGGTACTACCCCCAAGCGGTAGTACCGGTCGTAGGACGCGGTACTACCAGTTTGGGCGGTAGTACCTGTCCCAAGTACCGCTTGGTACTGACCAAAACAGAGAGGGGTGAGTGCTAGTCAGTATGCCCCGGTACTGCCGAGCGGTACGACCGTGTCAAGCGGTAGTACCGCTTGTATCAAGCGGTACTACCAGTTGGACCGGTAGTGCCGCTTCGTGGTACCGGGTGGTACTGACTAGCACACACCTTTATCAGCTTTGGACAGTGCCAACCGGTACTGGAACCGGTAGTACTGGTGTCAAGCAGTATTACCGGTCGTAGTTCCGGTACTACCGGTTGGCACAGAGGTTTTTTGCAAGGGGAATTGATATGACAATATTTGTGACACCTCTTATCACCTGTGATAAACTTAGCACACAGTTAAACCGATAAGTGTGTTATTATCAAACATCAAAATCAGAGGTATAGGAAAATGCTCTTTCACACGTATCCAGAGATGTAGAATTTTGGTAGGTTGGACCAGTGCGTGTCGGGTTTGGGGAGCTACTTCCCGAACGGTCCCTTCTTGGACTTCTCCCTATCATCACCCAATATGAGAGTGGTGGTACGAGCTGGGCTGGCCAAGTCACATGGGTAAAGTGTACTAACCCCTACAGGGTGTATAAACTAATCGATTAGTCGTGTCCCCGGTTATGGACATCTGAGTTGCTTGATATTGATTTCATGACATGTTTCTCGCTCATTCTAACTTCATAATTGCTTTAATGTTGATGGGTTAACTTAATTGGGATCTTTTTCAAAGAAAGACAAAAACTGTTTATGAAAGTAGGACAAAGGTATTTGAAAATGCAAGCTAGCCACAGCTCCACTTGCCAAATATGCATGTAGATGTTAGCACTATTGTCTCCTTTAATAGCTCTACTTGCCATACATTCCATGTATTGACCCTTCGGGGCTGCTACGTTTCATGTTGCAGGATATTCCGATTCTGAGTGTTCGATTTAGGCCACGGTACTCCACTCGGCACTTGTTCACTTGTGGGCAATTTTAAGAATGGAGGATTTACTATATTTATGTTGCTACTTAAATAATTTGAGCTAGCCTTGAGCTAAGCTCTTATTATAATAATGATACTCTAGATCTTCGTTATTTAAGATACACGGATATTTTGCTATGTTATTCATCTTATTCTATTGTGGGCCAATGAACCGATCTAGGGATTGGCATGTCACATAGAATCTACGGTCTTTTCAGAACCGTAGTGTTACAAGATGGTATCAGAGCCCGTGTGTCGACTGTAGGATCGTGACCTAGGTTTGGATTAGGAAGCCATAGAATTATTGAAGCTTATATTAACTCTGTCTTTCATCTTATGCCTTTCACTCTCGTAAATTCTTACCATATGATATTCTCACACTTTCCTCTTTTAATTGATAGATGGGAGAAGTCAGGACTGAGTATGCAACAATGGAGTCACCAAGGCCCTTTGCAAGACAGTTGGCACAACTCTCGCAGTCATTGGGATTGCCACTGCCCATGTTCAAGGGAAGAAGGTTGTACACCTATGGATATGGCGAGGATGCATGGGAGATCACCACCTTCATCTTCAGGGATGCCGCCTTGCCAAACTCTGTGCATCTGGTTTACACCAAGACATACTGCAACTGGGGACTTGGAATAAACTTGGCCCTGCATGAAGCCCTGTCACGCCAGTGCCATCTTGTCCGACACCTGCTACCAGAAGACTCCCCCTACCGTGACTATGGAAGGCGTGATGAGAATGGGAACGTTGTGGTTACCCCGGGCGACATGAACAACATGCCGCCCCGTCGGAGGCACATAGAGGACATGGAAAAGGAGAATGGAGCTCTAGCTGAGAAAGTGATGATGGTAAAGGAGATAGCAGATTTTGCTAGCAATGGTATGGTGGTCCAGGGACAGGAGATAGAGACCTTGCATGAAGCTGTGGATGTTCTGAACAATGCACTGATAGGCAGAGATGCAACCATAGCATAGCTTAATGGGATCGTGCAGGAAAACAATCAGACCATACAACAGCTGCAAGGTACCGTCCAGGAAAGGGACCAGACTATTGAAGATATGACAGCCCAGATTGCCGCTCTCCAAGCACAGCTGAATCCACCCTCTAATGATAACAATGGAGATGATGGCAACAATGATGATGATGATGACAGTGGGAACGATGATGATGATGAGGACGAGGATGATGATGATGGAGACGATGATGGTGGAGGAGATGAAGTTGTTGCAGCCGCAGCAGAGAATGAAGAAGAAGAGGAGGATCCAGAAGAGGTGGAGTTTGATATTTCAAGTGATGATTCAGGAGAGGTGTATACTCCGCCGCCATGGTTGGTTCGTGGACAGAAGCGCCAACGCATGAGTGCGAGGACCTACCGCAACCTCTTCATGAAGTAGATAGATGCCCACCAATTAGTCTTCGTTAGGTTTAGTCTCGATCGGTGTAAAACTTGAAATCTGTTAGTTTAAGAGCGTTTAGTTTCTCCTATGTGTACTCCAATGTCCCAGGAGTATTTGTGCGAATTTTATGGAAGAGTTATGGCAAGTTTGTTGATATGTGAGTTATTCCTGTTGCAGTTTTCTGCTGACACAACTGTACTGCCCGAATTTTCATATTTTACTGGTAACTAGGAAAAAACTGAAAAGAATAGGAATGGTTCGAAACTCTCTGTAATGTATACACAAAAATCAGCAAAAAATTCTGACGAGTTTAAGTCAGGTAGAAAAATTCGTGAACACCGCTGGACTGTTCTGGCAGATTCCTATTTTTAATGCTTTGTTGACCTTTTGTGTTGACAACTGTTGCCAACTCTTCTAAAAACTATTTCAGTAGACATATACTGCTAGGATAACCCCTAGGATGTTGCTGGATCATTTGTTTGCTGATGTGTTGCTTTCTTGAGATTGTCTGTGATTGTTTTGTTGTTGTTTGGTCATAATGCATGGGTAGAATCATGTTTTCATAATCGATTCTTTCTAAGCTTACCTGTGCTAAACCGCAGATGCCTCCCCGTCGTCAACCTACTGAGTTGGAGCAGCTCATGGCAGCTCAGGCACAGCTGACCCAAGTTATGACCCAGTTCATGGAAGAGCAGAACAACAACAACAACAACAACAACAACAACAACAACAACAACAACAACAACAACAACAACAACAACAACAACAACAATGGGAACAACCAGCCTCAGGGATATGCACTTACTAGGTTTCTGAGGCTAAGGCCAGCGAAGTTATCTACTGTAATGGAGCCGATGGTTGCTCTCGACTGGTTGCGTTCAGTCAACAAGGATCTGGTAACTATTGGGTGCATAGATGCTGAGAAGGTGAGATTTGCCGCTCACCTACTAGAGGGACCAGCCGCTTCGTGGTGGGACACTTTTCAGATCACCCACCCGCTAGACACTGTGACTTGGGCAATGTTTGAGGAAGGTTTCAGGACCAACCACACATCTTCAAGAGTTCTGAGCCTGAAAAGGAAGGAATTTCGCAACTTGCGCCAAACCAACCGCACCGTGGCTGAGTATATTGAGGAGTTCAACAACCTGTCTCGTTATGCACCTGAGGATGTTGACACTGATGCAAAAGGAGGGAGAGATTCCTGGATGGCCTCAGTGATGAGCTTTCAGTGCAGCTGCTGGTGTTTTATTGTCCCACATTCAAGGAGCTTATGGACAAGGCCAGGATCTTGGAAGGGAAGCACAAGCAGGTGGAAAACCGCAAGAGAAAGAGCAGCAATCACCACTCTGGTTCTCACCACAAGTCTCGCACTTCTTATGATGGATACTCCAAGCATGGGGGAAGTGACCATGGGCACCATGGAAGCCATGACCGCCACAACCATGGAGGCGATGGACATCGCCATGATAGCCACAAGAGCAACCGCCACAGCCACAAGGGAGGACACACTCACCATTCTGGAGGACACAATGGACATGACCGCAACCGTGATCGCAACTTTGTGAAGAAGTACCTGAGTGAGGTGACATGCTTCAAGTGTGGCCAGAAGGGACATTATGCATACAACTATCCGGAGAAGAAGGGACTAAAGCCAGGCAACAACCAGAAGGCCACAGTGAACCACATGAATGTGGAGGAGATCCCAGATGAGCCTGATCTTGTGATTGGTAAGTTTCCAATCAACACTCACCCTGCACTTATACTTTTCGATACTGGTGCATCGCATTCATTCATATCAAGGGCATTTGTGGATAAGTATAAGTTACCTACAGAGTCTCTAAAAGGGTATATTAGAGTAAGCTCACCTGGAGGGGATATGATAGGTAGCGCGGGATGCCGCGACTTAACTGTGAGGGTTGGAGCACACAATTTCATTGCACATCTGGTAGTATTGGAATCACAAGGTTTAGATGTAATTCTGGGCATGGATTCGATGTCTATGCATGGAGGACACATAGATTGTGCACAGCGAGAAGTTTCGCTCAAAACCCCGGATGGTAAGAGGATTAGGTTCAAGTCGGATGTGCGACCGGGAAAGTGTAAGCTGAATTCTCTTAAGGGGATTAGCATGGATAATGTGCCTATGATTAAGGAATACCCCGACGTGTTTCCGGAAGAGCTGCCAGGGATGCCACCTGACAGGGATGTGGAGTTTCTCATCGATCTGATGCCGGTAACAGGACCTATAGCAAAAAGACCATATAAGATGGATGTGGATGAGCTGAAAGAATTAAAGAAACAGCTAAAGGAGCAGTTGGACAAGGGATTTATTCAGCCTAGTTCATCGTCATGGGGTGCACCTTTTCTATTTGTGGAGAAGAAAGACAGCAGCAAGAGATTAGTGGTGGACTATTGTAACACCCTCAGAATCGGCCCTATGCAAGTTTTAGCGAAACCCGCCAAACCCGCATAGAAACGATTCAAAGGTGCCCACCAGGCACTTTCGTGCGGGTGGAAAACGAAGTAATATCATTACACAATAGTCCTCGATGGAATCCACAAAACATATATATACAACAACGACTCAAAGAGTCAAGAATACAGATATACAATACAAAGATCCAAATCACCTTTAAAACGATATAGCGTCCGAGTATGGACAAGATGCAATTGAGCTAAGAGCCCTGAAGAATAACCAATGGCGTCCATAACCCTGCCCAGGCCAAGCCAGAAGGGTAACCCTACTAACGACGTCGATCTCAAAACCTGCTTAAACAAAATGGGTGCCGACAAAGGGCAAAGGAAAAAGAGGAGCGTCAGTACTGAGGCCAGTACACGGCGAGGCTAGAATTCGGCGGCTCTCGCCTACATAGGTATGGTGTACTGAAGCGGCAGCGCGGCATGCACTAAACAACCTATAGAGACTCGATACAACTAGCGGCTATCAGAGAGGGGTAAGAAAGACCTATTCGGAACCAACCTGATACTACCACCAAACATACCCATCCTGGTGTTTCCCCCTCGAGACCATACGAGGAAGTCAACCGAGGAACTCACACCGTTGGCAGTTTTATTTATTCAGTTATCGTTGCAGCAATTACTAGTCAGGTATAGATAGTCATCCTGATAGAATAAGCAGTGGGCACTTTTAGTTAACCATTCCGTTGTAGTTGCAACACTTACTAGTCAGATACAATTAGCATGAGATATCCCCAAACCCAGCAGTTGTTGGTACTTTTATTTAGCCATTCCGTTGCAGTGAAGCTGATTACTAGTCATATCGGATACAAGTCAAATTATAGCAGTAAACTTTAGTTATAGTTGTCTATGATCGAGAACTGTGCTCCAAGTCGTCCATAACCGCGGACACGGCTTCTCGAAAAGATTTAACCCTGCAGGGGTGCACCAAAGTTTCCACACGCACCTACACCCTTGTTGTCAGATCAGGTAGGTACAAGATCACAAAACATACACCCAACGGTATGTCGACGGGGTTTCGGACACGACGTTTCCCAGACCCAAAGCAAGCACGGGGGGCCACCCCACTAAGCTACCCGCAACGAAGTCGGCCGGTCTCCGAGACGGACTCAGGGTTTGCGTCAGTGGCTGTAAACGATCGGGAACCCGAAAATGTGATTGGGCTTGTCGATACCGCGAAAACACTCCGCTTCCAAAACAGTACAGGTGCATTCCTCGCACAATCTTAAATTAAGCAGTAAAGCATGGCATAAGTACAGGATAGTAATAAAGCCCCAAACTAATTGTGGCCCCCAATACAGTACTTGGAATCAGGTACTAAATCGATGGGGGTGCCCATACACCCCACCTGTGGTTAGAGCGCTCGATCTCGGAACAGGTGTCAAGAACTCGGGGTCCTACGGGACACCAGTGAGCGGTTAAAATCCAAATATTGTCTATTACCCACCGGTGCCTCTGCATTTACCTACTTCAATTTTAGTTATTAAACAGTAATGAAAGCCATGATCATCTCCAACATTAAACATGCGGCAATACCCCAACAACTGTGGTAGTTGACGACACGCAACAGCACTTGAGCAAGCGAATACGACGCGCAAGTCCAACTATCTACCAAACAACAGGTAATGGGATGTGTCCAAGGCAATATAAGGCTGCAAGGGATATCACGGGTACGAAAACTAGAGCAACGCAACATAGATAGCAATAGATCAACAGGAGGGAATAAATACTATAAAAGTAAGATAGGTAGAAAGGGGGAGGTGCTCGCCTGGAAAACATTGCCGACGGTTCATCCGAAGATCGGGTCGACACTCGCATCAACTCAACGGCCTTATCCGCGAAGAACCAAAACACTAAAGGAAACACCGGATGCACTATTTAATACAGCGGCAGAAGATCGGGCATGATGCATGTATGATGTATGGCATGGCAAAGGTGCGATGCATTTAGGCCATATTAAGCGGAACCGGGGTCCCGACAACTAATTAATAGGTTCATGTTATTTATCTACCCCGCAAATTAGGTGTTGGGTTAACAGGGCGGAACATGGCATCGGTTCGCTACACCAATTTAAATGAAGTCCGGAATAAGACAAAGATATCCCGCATATAGACTCCATATTTAATTATGAGATGAATTGGCATAATGCCCCCAAACCACAACCATATGTATGCAAGCATGAACAATTTAATATGCATCGGTTGATAACGTCATATTATAAAAATAATGGGGTCTCGGATAGGGAATCACATTAGGGTTTGGCGAACTTGGCGTCCGGGAAGGAATACTTGTCGCACCGGGGTCGTCGGGCATGTCGTCGGTCTGGTCGTTTCACGGCGGAGATCTTGGCGTCCCAGGTCTCGGCGTCTTCGGGTCCGAGGGGAAGGACTTGGCGCGCGAGGGTTCGGCCTTCGGATCTTGGTCGGGTCGTCGGTTTTCTGGGCCGAAGCACTTGGCGTCCGAGAGACGATCTTGGGGGTTCGACGAGGGATCGGTCTTCAAGCGTCGGGATCGGTCTTCGGATCCGGAATTGGGGATCTTGAGAGTCCATGTGGGTGGTCTTGCGTCCGGGGATCTTGGGTTTGAAGGCATCTTCGGGTCGGAAGAGGAAGAAGAGGGCGCCAGGGTTCGGTCTTGTTGGAATGAAGATCTTGGCAACACTTGGCAGCGAGCAAGACCAACAGGAGAAGGCATCTGCACTAGCATGTCCCAATTCCACACAACATAGATCAAAAACACCACTGGCACCAGGGGAAACAACACATAGAGCTGGACACGTGGGTGAGGTCGCGTAAGGAGCGTACAGGACGGCAAGACGAGGTGGAGCACCATTTGTCGAGCGGGCTTCGCCTACGCAGGCGTGCACACAGGGATCTGTGGCGGGCGACGCAGGGGCCAGAGCGCCTGCTTGCAGTGGACGTGCAGCGGCGAGGTGGCTTGCGGGCCGGAACAGAGAGCAGGAGGCGATGGCCACAGAGGGGTAGGGTGGCTGCCGGCAGCACGCAAGCAGCAGCGCTGCGGGAGTCGCAGAGGCAGCCGAGGCGCCGCCTGCAGCAGAGGCCGGAGAAGGCTCGTGAGGTGGGACCTGGAGATGGGCGTTGAGCTCATAGACGGACCGGCCGGTGTCTGAGTAGAGGGCAGACGGCGAGAACAATGCCATGGGCGGGGAGGAGGACGTCTGACGACGAACGAGCGGTCAGGGAGAAGGCGGCCAGATGCGTGGCTGAGGAGGGCGGCGCTGGTCGTTGGGGAAGGGGCCCCTACAGGCGGTGGCGGGGTGAGGAAGCGCAGCCTGGGAGGACTCCTGCGGCAGTGGCTCGCAGGACGGCTGCTGCCATGCTTGGGGAAGGCCGGAGGGAACCTGGTGGCGGGCGGTTGATTCGTAGTCAAGGGGGAGGCGGCACGAGGTGGGGAGAATCGGGGAAGGGGGGAGAGAAGAGGAGCGATGGGGAGATGGCGTGCGGGAGAGGCAGGTGCCGCGTCGGCAGGATGGTGGGGCCGGGAAGGTGAGCGAGGGAGTGGCGGCGGGGGGGATTTGGGTGGTGGCGGCTGAGGTGGCGGGCTGGGATTGGATGGGGGAAAGGGAGAGGTGAGGTGTCGACATGGGATTGGAGGGGGTGAGGTGGAGGGGGCTGGGTAGATTAGGTTGGGGTAGGAAAAGGGTTTAGGTAGACGGTTTTGTACCGGGGGTGGCCGACTGGGTCGGATCGGCCCGGTACGGCTGCCCCTAAAAATAAACTAAATATTTTATTATTTAAAACGGGGCTTTTGGAATCCATTGGTAGACGAAACAAAATAATCCGGAGACCCGGGTTTTGGATTTTGAAATAAAGGCAGGGTATTTAGAAAACAAAATATGTTTTTCGAAAATAGTTTCAGACAAACAAATGCAAGATGACATGACGATGCTCAAATGCAATGTGGCATGACGACATGAGCATGCGGTCATGATGATGCAATGCACAAAAACAACGCGATTTTCTAGTAGTGGTTTTTGCGGGATGCCACAATTCGACACCACTAACAATGGATCTCGCCCTCGAGATCCGCCTCATTGTACCGGGAAGAAGGGCGGCGATCTGAATCTTCTCGCATCGCGTAGATCCTCGCGACACCACTAACAAGAGGTCGTTGTCCGTGATCGTCGAGAGAACACTCCGGGAACAAAAGGTCGAAGGTAGAGGTATCAACAAATAAAGCCACCTCTAGCTTCGATAGAAAGAGGGAACCGATGCATTCTCATCCACTTCAATGTACACAAGCGAATAGAGTGAGTAGTCGGCATGGGGGCCAATCCATCACGCACCCAAACTATTACTCTGCACAATCAGTAGAAAAGCGTGCAACCATTCTCGGAATCAGACTGAAGATCTCAACAATCGAGGTTCAGAAACAAAGGAGTGATGCAGACTCTGCATCGGATCTGGCGTAGATGATGTCGTAGCGTCGGAAAACACCGGAAGGCACGAGAAGGAACAAAGAGAAGTCCACCAGACGAAGGGTTCCTCGGATAGCATGAAGACCAGATGTAGCAACACCGTTACTAAAGGAGGAAGCGAAACCCTGAAGGTACGATGGAACCCAACCACGAGAAATCCTAGACTCGAAGAGAGAGAAGAGAGCGGATTCAAAACACGCAGAGGCGAGAGGAGAGCAGCAGAGGGGTAAGGAGTAAAATCAGACCTAATCAGAACTATCCAACCGATTTTGCAAAAATAGTTTTGACACTCTACTTCGGCCGTTAGCTAGGTTATCCTACAGGCTGGACTTGTGGGGTATCGCAACTGCTGAGCTCTGATACCACTCTGTAACACCCTCAGAATCGGCCCTATGCAAGTTTTAGCGAAACCCGCCAAACCCGCATAGAAACGATTCAAAGGTGCCCACCAGGCACTTTCGTGCGGGTGGAAAACGAAGTAATATCATTACACAATAGTCCTCGATGGAATCCACAAAACATATATATACAACAGCGACTCAAAGAGTCAAGAATACAGATATACAATACAAAGATCCAAATCACCTTTAAAACGATATAGCGTCTGAGTACGGACAAGATGCAATTGAGCTAAGAGCCCTGAAGAATAACCAATGGCGTCCATAACCCTGCCCAGGCCAAGCCAGAAGGGTAACCCTGCTAACGACGTCGATCTCAAAACCTGCTTAAACAAAAGGGGTGCCGACAAAGGGCAAAGGAAAAAGAGGAGCGTCAGTAATGAGGCCAGTACACGGCGAGGCTAGAATTCGGCGGCTCTCGCCTACATAGGTATGGTGTACTGAAGCGGCAGCGCGGCATGCACTAAACAACCTATAGAGACTCGATACAACTAGCGGCTATCAGAGAGGGGTAAGAAAGACCTATTCGGAACCAACCTGATACTACCACCAAACATACCCATCCTGGTGTTTCCCCCTCGAGACCATACGAGGAAGTCAACCGAGGAACTCACACCGTTGGCAGTTTTATTTATTCAGTTATCGTTGCAGCAATTACTAGTCAGGTATAGATAGTCATCCTGATAGAATAAGCAGTGGGCACTTTTAGTTAACCATTCCGTTGTAGTTGCAACACTTACTAGTCAGATACAATTAGCATGAGATATCCCCAAACCCAACAGTTGTTGGTACTTTTATTTAGCCATTCTGTTGCAGTGAAGCTGATTACTAGTCATATCGGATACAAGTCAAATTATAGCAGTAAACTTTAGTTATAGTTGTCTATGATCGAGAACTGTGCTCCAAGTCGTCCATAACCGCGGACACGGCTTCTCGAAAAGATTTAACCCTGCAGGGGTGCACCAAAGTTTCCACACGCACCTACACCCTTGTTGTCAGATCAGGTAGGTACAAGATCACAAAACATACACCCAACGGTATGTCGACGGGGTTTCGGACACGACGTTTCCCAGACCCAAGCAAGCACGGGGGGCCACCCCACTAAGCTACCCGCAACGAAGTCGGCCGATCTTCGAGACGGACTCAGGGTTTGCGTCAGTGGCTGTAAACGACCGGGAACCCGAAAATGTGACTGGGCTTGTCGATACCGCGAAAACACTCCGCTTCCAAAACAGTACAGGTGCATTCCTCGCACAATCTTAAATTAAGCAGTAACGCATGGCATAAGTACAGGATAGTAATAAAGCCCCAAACTAATTGTGGCCCCGGTACAGTACTTGGAATCAGGTACTAAATCGATGGGGGTGCCCATACACCCCACCTGTGGTTAGCGCGCTCGATCTCGGAACAGGTGTCAAGAACTCGGGGTCCTACGGGACACCAGTGAGCGGTTAAAATCCAAATATTGTCTATTACCCACCGGTGCCTCTGCATTTACCTACTTCAATTTTAGTTATTAAACAGTAATTAAAGCCATCATCATCTCCAACATTAAACATGCGGCAATACCCCAACAACTGTGGTACTTGACGACACGCAACAGCACTTGAGCAAGCGACTACGACGCGCAAGTCCAACTATCTACCAAACAACAGGTAATGGGATGTGTCCAAGGCAATATAAGGCTGCAAGGGATATCACGGGTACGAAAACTAGAGCAACGCAACACAGATAGCAATAGATCAACAGGAGGGAATAAATACTATAAAAGTAAGATAAGTAGAAAGGGGGAGGTGCTCGCCTGGAAAACATTGCCGACGGTTCATCCGAAGATCGGGTCGACACTCGCATCAACTCAACGGCCTTATCCGTGAAGAACCAAAACACTAAAGGAAACACCGGATGCACTATTTAATACAACGGCAGAAGATCGGGCATGATGCATGTATGATGTATGGCATGGCAAAGGTGTGATGCATTTAGGCCATATTAAGCGGAACCGGGGTCCCGACAACTAATTAATAGGTTCATGTTATTTATCTACCCCGCAAATTAGGTGTTGGGTTAACAGGGCGGAACATGGCATCGGTTCGCTACACCAATTTAAATGAAGTCCGGAATAAGACAAAGATATCCCGCATATAGACTCCATATTTAATTATGAGATGAATTGGCATAATGCCCCCAAACCACAACCATATGTATGCAAGCATGAACAATTTAATATGCATCGGTAGATAATGTCATATTATAAAAATAATGGGGTCTCGGATAGGGAATCACATTAGGGTTCGGCGAACTTGGCGTCCGGGAAGGAATACTTGTCGCACCGGGGTCGTCGGGCATGTCGTCGGTCTGGTCGTTTCACGGTGAAGATCTTGGCGTCCCAGGTCTCGGCGTCTTCGGGTCCGAGGGGAAGGACTTGGCGCGTGAGGGTTCGGCCTTCGGATCTTGGTCGGGTCGTCGGTTTTCTGGGCCGAAGCACTTGGCGTCCGAGAGATGATCTTGGGGGTTCGACGAGGGATCGGTCTTCAAGCGTCGGGATCGGTCTTCGGATCCGGAATTGGGGATCTTGAGAGTCCATGTGGGTGGTCTTGCGTCCGGGGATCTTGGGTTTGAAGGCATCTTCGGGTCGGAAGAGGAAGAAGAGGGCGCCAGGGTTCGGTCTTGTTGGAATGAAGATCTTGGCAACACTTGGCAGCGAGCAAGACCAACAGGAGAAGGCATCTGCACTAGCATGTCCCAATTCCACACAACATAGATCAAAAACACCACTGGCACCAGGGGAAACAACACATAGAGCTGGACACGTGGGTGAGGTCGCGTAAGGAGCGTACAGGACGGCAAGACGAGGTGGAGCACCATCTGTCGAGCGGGCTTCGCCTACGCAGGCGTGCACACAGGGATCTGTGGCGGGCGACGCAGGGGCCAGAGCGCCTGCTTGCAGTGGACGTGCAGCGGCGAGGTGGCTCGCGGGCCGGAACAGAGAGCAGGAGGCGATGGCCACAGAGGGGTAGGGCGGCTGCCGGCAGCACGCAAGCAGCAGCGCTGCGGGAGTCGCAGAGGCAGCCGAGGCGCCGCCTGCAGCAGAGGCCGGAGAAGGCTCGTGAGTTGGGACCTGGAGATGGGCGTTGAGCTCATAGACGGACCGGCCGGTGTCTGAGTAGAGGGCAGACGGCGAGAACGATGCCATGGGCGGGGAGGAGGACGTCTGACGACGAACGAGCGGTCAGGGAGAAGGCGGCCAGATGCGTGGCTGAGGAGGGCGGCGCTGGTCGTTGGGGAAGGGGCCCCTACAGGCGGTGGCGGGGTGAGGAAGCGCAGCCTGGGAGGACTCCTACGGCAGTGGCTCGCAGGACGGCTGCTGCCATGCTTGGGAAAGGCTGGAGGGAACCTGGCGGCGGGCAGTTGATTCGTAGTCAAGGGGGAGGCGGCACGAGGTGGGGAGAATCGGGGAAGGGGGGAGAGCAGAGGAGCGATGGGGAGATGGCGTGCGGGAGAGGCAGGTGCTGCGTCAGCAGGATGGTGGGGCCGGGAAGGTGAGCGAGGGAGTGGCGGCGGGGGGGATTTGGGTGGTGGCGGCTGAGGTGGCGGGCTGGGATTGGATGGGGGAAAGGGAGAGGTGAGGTGTCGACATGGGATTGGAGGGGGTGAGGTGGAGGGGGCTGGGTAGATTAGGTTGGGGTAGGAAAAGGGTTTAGGTAGTCTGGTTTTGTACCGGGGGTGGCCGACTGGGTCGGATCGGCCCGGTACGGCTGCCCCTAAAAATAAACTAAATATTTTATTATTTTAAACGGGGCTTTTGGAATCCATTGGTAGACGAAACAAAATAATCCGGAGACCCGGGTTTTGGATTTTGAAATAAAGGCGGGGTATTTAGAAAACAAAATATGTTTTTCGAAAATAGTTTCAGACAAACAAATGCAAGATGACATGACGATGCTCAAATGCAATGTGGCATGACGACATGAGCATGCGGTCATGATGATGCAATGCACAAAAACAACGCGATTTTCTAGTAGTGGTTTTGCGGGATGCCACAACTATCGCTCGCTGAATGAAGTGACCATCAAGAACAAATACCCCCTGCCGAACATAAATGATTTGTTTGATCAACTGGAAGGAGCTAAGGTGTTTAGCAAAATTGATCTGCGATCGGGCTATTTCCAATTGAAGATCCGGGAGGAGGACATACCAAAAACTGCTTTCACTACTAGGTATGGTTTATATGAGTATACAGTTATGTCTTTTGGACTAACGAATGCTCCGGCATATTTCATGACCATGATGAACAAGGTATTCATGGAGTACTTGGACAAGTTCGTGGTGGTGTTTATTGATGACATACTGATATATTCCAAGGATGATGCTGAGCATGAGAAACATCTGCGACTGATTATGGAGAAGCTGAGGGAGCACAAGCTGTATGCCAAATTTAGTAAGTGTGAATTCTGGCTTAACACTGTTGGTTTCCTTGGACACGTGGTATCAGGTGAAGGAGTCGCTATTGATCCAAGCAAAGTGACTGCCGTAACTGAGTGGAAAGCGCTCAAGAATGTGGGAGATATTCTGAGCTTTTTGGGACTTGCTGGATATTACAGGAGGTTCATTGAAAAATTATCCAAGATTGCTAAGCCAATGACGGAACTTCTGAAGAAGGAGAGGAAGTTTGAATGGACGGATGCGTGTGAAGCCAGCTTTCAGGAACTGAAGCGTCGACTAGTGATCGCACCTGTTCTGTGTTTACCAGATCTTCAGAAGGATTTCCAAGTGTACTGTGATGCTTCTCGGCAGGGACTTGGAAGTGTGCTGATGCAAGATGGGAGAGTGGTGTCATATGCCTCGCGACAACTTAAACACCATGAGAGGAATTATCCCACGCATGACTTGGAATTAGCATCGGTTGTGCATGCGCTCAAAGTATGGAGGCACTACCTAATGGGAAAACACTGTGATGTGTACACCGACCACAAGAGCCTGAAATACATATTTACACAGAAGGAACTGAACATGAGGCAAAGGAGATGGTTGGAACTTATTAAGTATTATGATATGAATCTGCAATACCACCCAGGAAAAGCCAATGTAGTAGCGGATGCTCTGAGCCGGAAGGTCTATGCCAATGGATTGACTGTTGGGGAATTGCTCGAGGATTTGTGCAAGCAATTCAAGGACCTTAGACTGGAGGTAGTGTCAGAAGGATATTTGGCAGCAATGGAGGTCCAACCAACGCTACAGGACATGATCAGGAAGGCTCAGGTAGGAGACAAGGAGATAGAGGAGATAAAGGAAACGATGAAGGAGAATCAAGAAAAAGATATATGCGAGGATGAGCAAGGTACCCTGTGGTATGGAGATCGTTTGTGTGTACCCAGCGACCCGGAGATAAGAAAACTGATTTTGCAGGAAGCTCGTGACTCACCATACTCCATACATCCGAGCAATACAAAGATGTATATGGATTTGAAGGGCAGATTTTGGTGGAACAACATGAAGGGAGACATCGCCAAGCATATTGCCCTATGTGATGTATGTAGCCGAGTGAAGGCGGAACACCAGAAGCCAGCAGGACTACTACAACCATTGCCCTTGCCGGATTGGAAGTGGGACACTAGTGGGAATTGATTTCATCACAGGACTGCCCAGGACCAGGTCGGGATATGACTCCATTTGGGTAGTGGTCGACCATTTGACCAAGGTATCCCACTTTATACCGGTGAAGACAACGTACACGAGTGCCAAGTTGGCCAAGGTTTATATGGACAGAATTGTGTGCCTACATGGAGTTCCCAAGAGCATTGTATCAGATAGAGGCACCCAGTTTACCTCACACTTTTGGCGCCAGCTGCACGATTCGTTGGGGACTAGGTTGGAGTTTAGCACAGCATTTCACCCCCAGACTGATGGACAGACCGAGAGGGTAAATCAGATTTTGGAGGATATGCTGAGAGCTTGCGCTTTGGCTCATGGTTCTAGTTGGGATGAGAATTTGTCGTATGCTGAGTTTTCCTACAACAACAGCTATCAAACCAGCATCAAGACATCATCGTTCGATGTGCTATACGGGAAACGGTGTCGGACACCATTGCTATGGGATGGAGTAGGAGAACGTCAGCTGTTTGGACCTGATTTGATCAAGGATGCTGAGGAGAAGGTCGCCTTGATTAGGGACAAGCTGAAGGTAGAACAATCAAGGCAGAAGAGCTACGCTGACACCAAGCGCAAGGAAGTGGTGTATGAGATAGGCAATAGAGCATACCTCAGAGTGTCGCCACTTCGTGGAATTAAGAGGTTTGGAATCGAGGGTAAGCTGGCACCTCGGTTTATTGGACCATATCGGGTCTTAGCACGGAAAGGAGAGGTTGCTTATCAGTTGGAGTTGCTAGAGGCTCTGTCCGCCGTCCACAATGTGTTCCACGTGTACCAGTTGAAGAAGTGCCATTCAGAGATGGTGGATACACCATTGAGAGACACGGTGCCACTAGAGGAGGTTCAGCTCGAGAATGACTTGACCTATGAAGAGAAGCCGGTCAAGATACTAGAGACAGCGGAGAGGATTACTCGTACCAAGACGATCATGTTTTGCAAGGTACAATGGAGCCACCACACCGAAGAGGAAGCCACTTGGGAACATGAGGATGACATCCGAGAGGACCACCCACACCTATTTGCTAGCCACGCGGAATATCGGGGACGAGATTCATCTTAAGGGGGTTAGTCTTGTCACATCCCAAATTTTAGATTTGGTACTGCATAACATTCATGGCATTGCATCATGATCATCCTTGCAAAATTTCAGTTTGAAAAGGGTTCGGCAAAACAAACCACTTGCATTTGCATTTTGACACCTACACTTGAACATTGGGTTTTACCATGCCTTTGTTAAAAACATTACATTTGGGTGTATGGAAGGCACAGGTGCATAGAGGGTTCCGCCACGAACCCGTAGCACTTTGAATCGCCCGAATCGAAGTTTCGTAGAAGAAGTTATGGCAAACTGAATTTTGATGATTAGCGTAGACAGTGTTCTCTCAGAAATTTCAGTTAAAAATTCGACAGAGAAAAAGAAAAGGGAAAGACCAAAAAAAAAGAGAAACAGCCAAACAGGATGCGGCCCAGCCACGCAGCAGCAGCGTAGCGCGCGGCAACTGGTATCCGCCGCCCCGCCAGCTCTGCCACCTGCCGGGCCCGCTAGTCAGCCACCGCCAGCCACCGACAGATGGGGCCCACCTGTCGGCGCCGCCGCCGCGATTTTCTCTCCGGTTCGGTCTCGAACTGCCTCGCCCCCTCCCCAATTCTCGGCCCTTCTTAAGCCGCACCCGCCGCCACTTTTTCCCCCGCTCGCAAACCCTAAACCGCCTCCAATCTCCGGCGATTGCTCGCCGGAGTTCACCGTCGCCGCCGCCGCATTGAGCTCGGTGAGCATCTTCGCCGCGCGCGCCGACGCCCCCCTTCCTCGCCTCGCTCGCGCGCGAGCTCTCCGCCCCGCCTACGGCTCACCGCCTTTCCTCTCTACCCACAGGAGCACGCCGCCCGACGCCACCCACCGCCGCCGACGCGCCGCTGTCTCCAGCCGGCCACCGCGCTCGCCCCCGTGCTCGCCTACCGACGCCGTCGCCATGCCACCGACCCCGTACGCCGCCCAGCCGCCGCCAAGACTCGCCGGAGCCGCCACCCCGACGCCGCCGGTGAGCTCCCCCTCGCGTGCCTCCCCTGCCCTTTGATC
Organism: Avena sativa; assembly: GCA_916181665.1. Taxonomy (NCBI): domain Eukaryota; kingdom Viridiplantae; phylum Streptophyta; class Magnoliopsida; order Poales; family Poaceae; genus Avena; species Avena sativa. The sequence continues at coordinate 257,307,385 of OV702284.1, read as the reverse complement.
TCGATCCAACGGTACAGATGGACCATGGAAAATTCAACCCTGGCCGTTGACCAGTCAGCCGCCACGTGGGCGTAGTCAACAGTCAAAGTTGACTGTTCAGTTTTAAATCAATTTAATTGGCAGATTTAGTTACAATCTTGAAAAATTCATATCTTTAGATCTACTGGGCCAAAAATTTCAAATAAAATATGTGTAGAATCAGTGCCTCACGTAGAATATTGTTGTACAGTTTATTTACACTTTTACAGCAAGGTTTTGTCTTAGTTAATTAAATGCGTTAATGCTTCTTTTAGAGTATTAAATTCATAGAAAAAGATCTGTAACTCCAAAAATTGCAAATAAGATGTCCCTGGATTCAGTAGAACTAAAGGAATCCTTTAGTGAATTAAAAAGTTAGGCTTACAGTACTGGTTTTGGCAGGACCTATGCAAAGGCTTTCTGAAGTATTTTAATTACCCAGGGCTTTATACAAAACCTTTTTGAGAAATTCCAATTGGTACTGACTCTATTTTGAGTTGCCTACACAGTGGAAATTTTCCAAGATTTTAGAAACAGTATGTTAGCAGTGGCTAATTATTTAGTTCCTAGCTCTATTATTTGAGCATTATAAATTGCATGCCTTGTTTTCTTTGATTTTAAAATATTTTCCATGCATGCATACAGTAGGTACTGAATAAGAATATGTGATGCTACTGTAGCAATGTTCAACTTGTCATGCATGCATCTTGCATTGCCATTATTTGCATATGATTATGTATGGTTTGTTTATATGATTGCAATTGTATCGTGTAGATTGTGACGAGTGCAACACTTGCTCGTGTGTGGATTGTTCGTTCGACCACTACAGCCAAGGCAAGTAGATGCTACTTTGTTCATGATGTTGTCCTACTATTTTCAATGCATTGTCGTGTATTTTGTAGATGCATGTGTAGGATATTACTATCGCTATGTTATGTCCTAATATGTGGTAGGGCTTTCCTGTAGATGAACCACCGTTGGTAGATGTGCTTAGCCATGCTATGATGAACAAGGGCTGGGTTACATCACCGAAAGTTGTTTCTAAATGTGTTGGTTTGCGAAAACTAAAAACAACTTAATCAATGAATCTCCTGGGTGTGATGGGATTGATAAATTTTGGTGGTATCATTGCGGAAAGGCACCCAGGTATCAAGAGAAAATGATTGGCTTCTTTATTTGGTATCTTACGTGTACAACCATGTGCCAATAATGGAATGGGCGGTTGGTTGGAATCAGTAGGTTGTGGTAACTCGAACCCACGTATCCAGAGATGTAGAATTTTGGTAGGTTGGACCGGTGCGTGTCGGGTTTGGGGAGCTACTTATCGAACGGTCCCTTCTTGCACTTCTCCCTATCATCACCCAATATGAGAGTGGTGGTACGAGCTGGGTTGGCCAAGTCACATGGGTAAAGTGTACTAACCCCTGCAGGGTGTATAAACTAATCGATTAGCCATGTCCCCGGTTATGGACATCTGAGTTGCTTGATATTGATTTCATGACATGTTTCTCGCTCATTCTAACTTCATAATTGCTTTAATGTTGATGGGTTAACTTAATTGGGATCTTTTTCAAAGAAAGACAAAAACTGTTTATGAAAGTAGGACAAAGGTATTTGAAAATGCAAGCTAGCCACAACTCCACTTGCCAAATATGCATGTAGATGTTAGCACTATTGTCTCCTTTAATGGCTCTACTTGCCATACATTCCATGTATTGACCCTTCGGGTCTGCTACGTTTCATGTTGCAGGATATTCCGATTCTGAGTGATCGATTTAGGCCACGGTACTCCACTCGGCACTTGTTCACTTATGGGCAATTTGAAGAATGGAGGATTTACTATATTTATGTTGCTACTTGAATAATTTGAGCTAGCCTTGAGCTAAGCTCTTACTGTAATAATGATACTCTGGATCTTCGTTATTTAAGATACACGGATATTTTGCTATGTTATTCATCTTATTCTATTGTGGGCCAATGAACCGATCCAGGGATTGGCATGTCACATAGAAGCTATGGTCTTTTTAGAACCGTAGTGTTACACACGACCATATTTCGGGTGTAAGACAGTTACACACGCGAATACTAAGGTTCTTACTTGGCGAGCCTAGCATGTACATACATGGCCTCGGAACACGGACTGAAAGGTTAAGCATGAGTCATATAGTAGATATGATGCCCATTTGATGCTCGCCTTTGAAGCTACATCGACTCACGTGATGATCGGACTTGGTGTAGTGGATTTGGTTCATGTAATCACCAAAAAGACACGAGGGATGTCATTTTTGAGTGGTAGTTCATTCGTAATGTGGATTAGTTGAACTCAATCTATCATAAACTTAGTCTAAACTTTACAAATTCTGTTGTAGATGGCACCACCTGCTTTTAATTTCAATGTGTTCATGGAGAAAGAGAAACTTGCAATGAACGGTAGCAACTTTACCGAATGGGCCATGAATTTGAGGATTCTCCTCTCTGCTGCACAAAAGCAATATGTGCTAGAAGCGCCGCTAGGACCCCCACCTTTTGAGGATGCCCCTGACGAGGAGAAGAATGTCTATCAGACTCGTCAGGAGGACCACAACTTAGTTCATTGCGGAATATTGTATGGGCTAGATTTGGAACTTTGAAAGCATTTCGAAAACGACAATGCATTTGATACAATGGGTGAGTTGAAAATGATTTTCGACACACATGCTGTTGTAGAGAGCTACAATGCTTCGGAAAAGTTCTTTAGCTGCATGATGGAAGAGCACAACTCCGTTAGTGAGCATGTACTCAAGATGTCGGGTTATGCCGATAAGCTTGTGTCCTTGGGAATATCGATTCCCATTGACTTAGGCATCCATCGTGTTCTGTAGTCTCTGCCACCTAGCTATAAGAGCTTTGTGATGAACTATAATATGCAAGGCATGAAGAAGTCTCTCCCCGAGCTTCTGAGAATGCTTAAAACTGCAGAAGTGGAGATCAAAAAGGAACATCAAGTGTTGATGATCAATAGGAACACTGGTTTCAAGAAAGAAAAGAAGGGAAAACGGAAGGGAAGTAAGGGCGGCAAGCCGGTTCCCGTGCCTGAAAAGAAACCCCGAGTTGGACCTAAGTCTGATACCGAGTGCTACTATTGTAAGGGGACTGGCCACTAGAAGCGCAACTGCCCCAAGTATTTGGAAGACAAGAAGTCCGGCAAGGCAAACAAAGGTATATATGATATACATGTTATTGATGTGTACTTGACTAGTGCTCGCAGTAGCACCTAGGTATTTGGTACCGCTTCAGTTGCTAATATTTGTAACTCGAATCAGGGGCTGCAGAACAAGCGATCGCTAGCAAGGGGTGAGGTCAAGATGCGTGTCGGCAATGGATCAAGCGTTGATGTGATCGCCGTCGAAACGCTACCTCTCCATTTGCCATCGGGATTAGTTATAAACTTGAATTATTGTTATCTGGTGCCTGCACTGAGCATGAACATTGTATCTGGATCGTGTTTAATGCGAAGTGGTTATTCATTTAAATCCGAGAACAATGGTTGTTCTATTTATATGAATGAAATCTTTTATGGTCATGCACCCATGATGAATGGTTTATTTCTATTAGATCTCGAAAATAATGTTACACATATTCATAATGTTGATGCTAAAAGGATTAAACTTAATGATGATATATCCACATATATGTGGCACTGCCATCTAGGTCATATTGGCGTTAAACGCATGAAGAGGCTCCATTCGGATGGACTTTTGGAATCACTTGATTTTGAATCATTTGATACATGTGATCCATGCCTTATGGGCAAGATGACTAGAACGCTGTTTTCCGGTTCAATGGAACGGGCGACAGATTTGTTGGAAATCATACATTCTGATGTATGTGGTCCAATGAGTGTGTCGGCGCGAGGTGGATATCATTATTTTGTTACTTTCACGGATGATTTAAGTAGATACGATTATATCTACTTGATGAAACACAAGTCTGAAACCTTTGAAAAGTTCAAGGAATTTCAGAATGAAGTGGAAAATCATCGTAATAGAAAAATCAAATTTCTATGGTCCGACCGTGGAGGTGAGTATCTATGTTACGAGTTTAGCACTCACATGAAAGAGTGTGGAATTTTTTCACAACTCACACCTGCCGGAACACCACAGCGAAATGGTGTGTTGGAACGTCGTAATCGTACTTTATTAGATATGGTTCGATCTATGATGTCTCTAACGGACTTCCGTTGTCATTTTGGGGTTATGCACTAGAAACTGCTGCATTCACTTTAAATCGGGCACCATCTAAATCCGTTGAAAATACACGTATGAATTGTGGTTTGGAAACAAACCTAAGATGTCATTTCTTAAAGTTTGGGGATGCGATGTTTATGTGAAGAAACTTCAACCAGATAAACTCGAACCCAAAGCGGAAAAATACGTCTTCATAAGATACCCTAAGGAAACCATTGGGTATTCCTTCTATCACAGATCCGAGGGCAAGGTTTTTGTTTCCAAGAATGGATCCTTTCTAGAGAAAGAGTTTCTCGCGAAAGGTGTGAGTAGTCGGAAGGTAGAACTCGAAGAGGTTATTGAACTTTCTCTTCAAAGTATGGCGAGTAGCATAGCGCCGGAAGTTGTTCCGGAGTTGGCCTCACCTGTTGAAGAGGGAACTAATGATAATGATCATGAAACTCCAAAAGAGAGTACTACTGAACCTCGCAGGTCTAGCAGGGTGCGTGCAGCTCCCGAGTTGTACAGAAACCCTGTTATGAATTTCATGGTTGATGAAATTGATGACCCTGCGACGTATGAAGAAGCGATGATGAGCCCGGATTCCAACAGATGGTTAGAAGCCATGAAATCGGAGATGGAATCCATGTATGAAAATCAAGTTTGGAACTTGGTGGAATTACCTCACGACCGAAAGGCCGTGGAGAACAAATGGATTTTCAAAAAGAAAACTGATGTTGATGGTAATGTGACCGTCTATAAAGCTCGACTTGTCGCAAATGGGTTTCGAAAAATTCAAGGAGTTGACTACGATGAGACATTCTCTCCCATAGCTATGCTAAAGTCAGTTAGGATTATGTTAGCAATTGCTGCATATTTCGATTATGAGATATGGCAGATGGATGTCAAAACCGCGTTTCTCAATGGTAATATTGAAGAAGAGTTGTATATGATACAACCAAAGGGTTTTGTCGATCCTAAGGATGCTAACAATGTGTGCAAGCATCAGTGATCCATCTATGGATTGAAGCAAGCATCACGAAGTTGGAATCTCCGCTTTGATGAGGTGATCAAAGAGTTTGGATTTGTCCAAACTTATGGAGAAGCTTGTATTTACAAGAAAGTGAGTGGGAGCAATGTGGCATTTCTGATACTATATGTGGATGACATATTATTGATCGGAAATGATATAGATCTTTTAAACAGTGTTAAAAGTTATCTAAATAGCAAATTTTCAATGAAGAACCTAAGTGAAGCGTCATACATATTAGGCATAAAGATCTATAGAGATAGATCTAGGCGCCTAATAGGGCTATCGTAAAGTACATACCTTGATAAGATTTTAAAGAAGTTTAAAATGGACGGAAGTAAGAAGGGATTCTTACCTATGTTGCAAGGCAAGACATTGAGTAAGACTCAAAGTCCGGCTACGTCGGAAGAAAGAGAGATAATGGACAAAGTCCCCTATGCTTCAGCCATAGTATCTATAATGTACGCCATGCTATGTACAAGACCAGATGTGGCACATGCTATTAATTTGACTAGTAGGTACCAATCGGATCCAGGTCCGGAACACTGGATAGCGGTCAAGAATATCCTTAAGTACTTACAAAGAACTAAGGATATGTTTCTTGTATACGGAGGTGAAGAAGATCTCGTCGCTAAGTGTTATGTCGATGCAAGCTTTGACACCGACCCGGATGACTCTAAGTCTCAATCCGGATACGTATTTCTCATGAATGGCGGAGCGGTTAGTTGGAGGAGTTCCAAACAACCTATGGTGGCGGGATCAACAACGGAGGCCGAATATGTTGCTGCTTCGGAAGCGGCTCAGGAAGCGGTTTGGATGAAGGAGTTCATATCTGAACTATGTGTGGTTGCAAGTGCGTTGGACCCAATAGTGATCAATTGTGACAACAATGGTGCCATTGACAATGCCAAAGAACCAAGGTCTCACAAGACTTCCAAGCATATTAAGCGCCGGTTTCACTCCATCCGCGAGCATGTCAAGGATGGAGATATAAAGATTTGTAAAGTACACACGGATCTCAATGTAGCAGATCCGTTGACTAAAACTCTCCCTAGAGCAAAACATGATCAACACCAGAACTCCATGGGTGTTAGATTCATCACTATGTAACTAGATTATTGTCTCTAGTGCAAGTGGGAGACTGAAGGGAATATGCCCTGAGAGGCAATAACAAAGTGTTTATTATGTGTATTCCAAGTATATGATAGATGTTTATTTTGCATGCTATAATTGTATTAATACGGAAACATTAATACATGTGTGTTTAATAAACAAACAGAAAGTTCATAGTTATTCCTCTCTCATAAACTAGCTCGTTGATTAACAAGATGATCAAGGTTTCCTGATCATGGACATTGGATGTTGTTAATAACGGGATCACAACATTAGTGTAATGGTGTGATGAACATTCATCCAAAGTATAGCATTACGATCAAAGTCATTGAGTTTATATTGCTATAACAACTTACGAAGTGATCCTAATCCTTAGACCATGAGATCATGTCAATCACTAATACCGGAAGAGTTTCTTGATAACATCAAACGTCACACCGTAACAGGGTGATTATAAAGATGGGTCCGAAACTAATAAAGTGTTATGTTGAGGCCCATGGATCGAGAGTGGAATTTGTTCATCCCGATGATGGATAGATATACTCTGGGCCCTCTCGGTGATATCACATTGGTTAGCTTGCAAGCAAGTGATTTGATCACTAGAATGTTATATCACGGGAACGAGAAAAGAGTGCATGTCAGTAACGAGATCAAACTAGGTATGGAGATACCGATGATCGAATCTCGGACATGTATTATATCACGAAACAAAGGGATTAAGATACTAGCATAAAAGGTTCCGACGATCACAAGAAAGTCATCGTTGAATGTGTGGAGTCGATATGGGTCTCCAGATCCCGCTTCTAATTATTGATCCGAGAGGGGTCTCGATCATGTCCGCATTATTCACGAACCGTAGGGTGACACACTTAAGAGACACCGACATCCAATTGGAGCAAAAGTTTCATGCCAGAAAGAATAACAAGCGCAGGAATTTATTTCACTAGATACCGAAACATGTTTTCGGGTGAAATTGCAAAAAGTGGTTATGCATGTGAAATAGAATTCTAGCAAGGGGTTATATGTGAATGTTTGTCATTAAAGTAATTGACAAAATTCTGAATAAATAAAAAGAGTTTTATTTAATGATAGTTTGCATTAAATTTGGTGGAAATTTAATTGCAAGTTTGAGTGGGATTTTGAGTGGAGGGAAATGAAGAGGTTTTTGTGAGTGGAGTGTCCACCCACATGAAGAGGGGAGGGCAAGGGGGCAGCCCCATGCGTCGGCCACCCCCTTGGGGTTCCTCCTCTCCTATAAAAGGCACCCCCTCCTCACTTCTCACTCACACCTCCTCGTGAAGGATCTCTCTCCCCCTCTAGAATTTATTCCCCATGGTCTCGGACTAGCGAGATACATGTTCCCGGTGGCTATTCAGCAAGAAAGAGTTGTGCTTCCGCTGCATTGCTGGAGCGAGGAGGCGGAGGTTGCTCGGTGCCTCGGACGTGTGGGTGAGCACGGATGCGCTGCTGATTTGCTATGCTAGGACTTCCTCTCGATCTTGAGATTGGCAAGAGATCGTCTACATCAACCACGAGTTTAACTCGTTAAGCTTTGTCGGTCCTCAAGGGTATGTTCTCTACGGATATACATCCACTTGTTGTTTGTATCTAGTAGATATATCTTGGTACATAGTTGTTCCCATCGTAGGAAATTTTTTGTTTTCTATGTTGCGAACCCTACACCATGAACAAGTGACCGTTGTTTTCTCCCTAGTAGCAATAGCACATCTATAACCGACGAGATTATTGTCACTTCCCTTGGAAACTAGAGGCATGAACCCACTATCGAGCATAAATACCCCCTCTTGGAGTCACTAGCAACTACTTGGCCAAGATAGCTACTAACAACGGAGAGCATGCAAGATCATAAACAACACAGACATGATAGAATCATAAAGACAAAACCATTAATCAAACCAACATAATAATCTCAATATCCAGCGGATCCCCGCAAACACAACATGCATGATTACAAATAGATAAGATCTTGATCATGAACGGAGCTCACAAGATCTATACATGAAAGCACAAAGGAGGAGATACAACCATCTAGCTACTACATGGACTCCAAGGTGGAACTACTCACGCATCATACCGGAGAGAAGGCCTCCAGGATGATCTCCCCTTCGGCAGGGTGCCGAGAAGAACTTCAGATCCCCCCGATCTAGGGACGATGGTGGCGGCGGCTACAGATGGTTTCGTGGCGATTTGATCGGGTTGCTTAGGGTTTCTGCATCGGGGGCTTCTTATAGGCGAAGGGGAGGCCAAGGAAGCGTGCCAGGGTGGTCAAACCCTACCCAGGCACGGGCCCACCACTGGCCGCGCCTGGGGGGCCTCGAGGGGGCCACACACCCTGGCCGCGTGGGTGGGCCCACCCTGTGCCGGGGGGTGCAGCCTCCTCGGACTCCCTCTTCGCCTATAAGAAGCCCCTGATACCTAAACCCTAAGTACCCGATCAATATTCCACGAAACCATTTGTAGCCACCGCCACCATCGTCCCTAGATCTGGGGGACCTAAAGCTCTTCCCGGCACCCTACCGGAGGGGAGATTATCCCGGAGGGCTTCTTCTTCATCATTCCAGCCTCCGGTATGAAGTGTGAGTATTTGCACCTTGGACTACGGGTCCATGTAGTAGCTAGATGGTTGTATCTCCTCCTTTGTTCCTTCATGTTTAGATCTTGTGAGATTCGTTCATGATCAAGATCTCATCTATTTGTAATCATGCATGTTGTGTTTGCGGGGATCCGATGGATATTGAGATTACTATGTCAGATTTATTAATGGTTTTGTCTTATTGATTCTATCATGTATGTGTTGTTTGTGATCTTGCATGCTCTTCATTGTTAGTAGCTATCTTGGCCAAGTAGTTTCTAGTGACTCCAAGAGGGGGTATTTATGCTCGATAGTGGGTTCATGCCTCTATTTAATCTAAGGGAAGTGACAGAAATCTCTAAGGTTGTAGATGTGATGTTGCCACTAGGGAGAAAACAACGGTCTCTTGTTCATGGAACAAGTGGATTGTTTACCTTACACACTTTGCTTAAAGCAGTTGTCTGTTGGTTGCAACTTAATACTGGAGGGGGTTCAGATGATAACCCAAAGGTGGACTTCTAGTCATAGATGCAGTTGGATGGCGGTCTATGTATCTTGTTGTATTGCCCAATCGAATCTCATAGGATCATGATGTCTAGTATTGCATTGTTATGCCTTGCCTAGTCCTGTCAATTGCCCTGCTGTAATTTGTTTACCCAGCATGACATGTTTGTTTATCTAAGGAGAACACCTCTAGTGAACTATGGACCCCGGTCCAATCTTTACCATTGATACATCTTTCACTGTTACTTGTTGCAACACCTTTGATTCGTTTCCTTCCTCCTACTGGTTCGATAACCTCGGTTTCTTACTGAGGGAAAACTTGCTACTGTGCTCATCACACCTTGCTCTTGGGATCTCCCAACAAGGCGTTGACAACACGCCATCACCCGCGCCTGGGGGTGTGGGCCCCCTGTGGTCCAACTCTGCCTTCCCTTCTCGCATCCTTCATCTTCTTGGAAAATAGGATTTTCTGTATTTTCTGGTATTTTTCTGATCTTCGCAAAATTGCATCAAAACACCGCTTTTTCCATCATAATCATGACTCCGGCAGTTCATCTGCCAAGAATCATCCAACATGCAAAAACAGATGAAAATACATAAGTATCACCTCTTAATATGAAATATATCAATGAATAGAAGCAAATTATGATATAGAATGGTGATGCAAATTGGACGTATCAAGCTTAGACCTTCGCTTGTCCCCAAGCGAAAACTAAGCTCAGTAAACATGTCCACAGGTCTATGGAGTGAAGTGTCGATAAAAATAATACGAACAAGAAGCATCACACTTACCAATACACAACTCATATAAGAAAGCAACTCGCCATTATATAACTTAGCTTGCAACAAGTATAGGAGTCACAAAAAAGATGCATAAAGATAAATCATAATTGGGATTGGCAAACTTTGTTCTTGGTCAGAGAATAGTTGGCAAACAGTTTTCAAGTAAAGCTTTTATAAAGAAGTTTTATAACAGGAGTACTCTTTGATCAAACATAAAAGGCTTTTCACAATGATTGATTTCAAAGTAATACTCATTAGATAAGAGTCTTGTGCAAACAAGGAAGATAAAGAACATGATTGAATAAATCATCATATGAATGCTTGAAACACAACAACTCAAATGCTTGCTGGAGATAGAGAGTAATGGGTTTACCGACTCAACTTAGAAGTAGAAGAAAGGGCCCTTCATAGAGGGAAGCAGGGATTTCAAGTTCATAAATAGCTTTCAACATATTATGGTACTTACTAGCTTTGAGATCTCATTGCCCCTATCATAAGCATATTGAGGTGATTAAGGTTAAAGTGAACAAAGATGGAGTATATGCTTGACGAAATATAAGTTGGCAATCTCATGTCCCTTGAGTGCGAGGGTCGCTCCTTATGCTACTCAACTTTAGTTACCGGCAAGTTCTTGTCATAGTAAGTACATGCGTATCATAGAGAACCGCCAACGGGGTACCCCTTGCACATGATACAGGATCTATCCCATAATCAAAATGACAAGACAAGCAAACAATGAGCATCTCAGCAATCTCTTATTTACCATGGGAAAATGGTGCTTTTTTCTCTCTTTCCTCTTTTCAATATGTCTCTTTTTATAAGAAGAAAGCTTCATAGATTGCTCATTATGGTGATGCTGCAAGTTTCCACCATGACTAGGCATGGCTTAGGCTAGCGGCCTAGGCGTTTCTCTAACACACACATACATAACTCCATGGACTTACAAGCTCCCCTTTTATTTCACACCGACGACATCCGCAAACAAAAGAGCATGATATCAACTGGGTATGTATTTACAGGTGTTGAAAGCGTTCCCCATGACAGCACGATTCTGCTAATCCCAACGTATAGATGCAAGCATATACAACTTCGATGACACAATGGTTCAAGTTTATTAGGGGCAAGAAAATAAGGTGTGCCATCAAGTTTGTGAGAGCTTTACTAACTAGTTTTCACATAACAAAATAATTTTTAATTCGAAAGATAGATGCAGATTGAGAATTTGCTTGGAATAGCAATAATGCTAATAGGTAGATATGGTGGATACAAATGGCATAGGTTTTGGTTTAAAGGATTGGATGCATGATAAGTATGCCCTCTCGAAACAGGTTTTTGGCTAGCAAGGCTGGGTAGCAAGCAAAAGAGTTGAAGGAAACAAGCAAACATACAAGTAATAAAGCCAAACATGCAATATTCCTTGAAGACACAAAAGATCTTAAATAAAGAATACTAAGCTTAAGAGCCAATCAAGAAAGAAAATGATATAAAATACCTATAAGTGCTTTTCTCTTTTCCTTTCAAACCTCAAAAAGTGTTGCTACTGACCAGAGCTCGGTTTGCCCAAACCAATTTAGATCTACTTGATGCTCCCAAAGTGATACCAATACTGATCAACAAGATCAATCATATAATAGAGATTGCAAATAAAATAAGAAGTGCAAAAAGTAAAAGATGAGACTTCTCATTAATATTCCATAAAGGCACTCACACCAATGGATACATAGATAACCAAATAAAGGAGAGATACTTCCACAATGCAAACCAACCTATAAGATAACTTCTCTACCCAATATATGAATCTAGTAAAAGGTAAAAGATAAAAGATAATGATGTGATACCGCAACACTCCCCCAAGCTTGAAACAAGCCAAGGGGATGCCAAACCTGATGACGAATTACTCCTTCGGTGGTGGTGGTGTGTTCCCTTTTCATTTTTAGACTTCCAGGGTAAAGGCTCCCCATCCACAAAGGATGTCTTGGTTTCCACAATCCTGAAACTAGCAGCAGAGCTTATGCGATTAAACCTGGCCTCATACTCACATTTTTGATTTTGTATGTCGTAGAGCTGTTCTTGCAATTGATTGGTGGCCTGATGGAGTGAGAGGATTTCATCTCGAAGCTCGGCAGTCTCTCTCTTGTGCTCAGCGATGAGTTCTGAACTTATCTTATGGATGACATCCACTTCGTCTTCCGCCATCTTCTTGTACCTGAAAACTTCCTACTCAAATGAGAGCATCCTGTCCTCCAGACTGCCTTCTCCTTTAGGGCCTTGAACTTATTTCATCTGCACCTTTCCATCCTTAAGAATCAACTCCTTGGGATGAATCTTCAACTCATACATGTATGGGTTGATGGCATCCGTGGAGGAATTCTCCATGGGTGATCCAGAGGAAGACATTGTGGCTCCAAAACTGAGAATCTGCCTGACAGAAACAAATTGAAACAAAAACACGACGAGAACACGATATACGAACCTCGGGGGATCCGGGGGGTATATATTATGAAGTTTCAATGCATAAGGAAGGTACTGTGCGAAAACGAGGCGGAGACGGACTCCAGGGGGCTCACACCACTGTAGGCGCGGCCAGCTGGGGGCCGCGCCTAGGGTGGGTGTGGCCCAGTTGGCCTCCGTTCCTCCTTTTTTTCGTCTCATAACCTTCCGTATGTAATAAAAACATCAAAAATATAAAAAGATAAGGTTTTCACGAACCTTCAGTTTGCAGCACTTTTACCTATTCAAAAACAGACTCTGCAGATTCTAGAGTTTGGTTTCGAATAAATTCTTCCGGAGTTACCATTTGAATAATATCAACATCTTCATTGTAAGAATCTCCAGAAATGTAATGTTTAAGCCTTTGACCATTCGCCACCTGTGTAGTGTTGTCCTTCAAAGAAGATATTTTAATAGCCCCTAAACGATACACCTCCTCAATAACAAAAGTTCCTTCCCATTTTGAGAGTAGTTTCCCTGCAAAAAATCTGAGACGAGACCTATACAAAAGAACTTCCTCACCAACATGGAACTCCCTTTTGAGAATTATCCTATCATGCCATCTTTTTACCTTTTCCTTAAAGAGTCTAGCATTTTCATAAGCTTCACTTCTCCACTCATCTAAGGTACTCAAGTCAAACAATATTTTCTCACCAGCAAGTTTAAAATCTCTATTCAGTTCTTTCACTGCCTAATAAGCTTTGTGTTCTAATTTTAGAGGCAAGTGACAAGCTTTCCCATAAACCATTTTGTAAGGAGACATTCCCATAGGTTTTTATACGCGGTTCTATAATCCCATAAAATGTCATTGAAATTTTTAGCCCAATTCTTCCTAGATCTATTAACAGTCTTCCGCAAGATAGATTTAATTTATCTATTGGAAAGTTCTACTTGTCCACTAGTTTTAGGGTGATAAGCTGAAGCAATTCTATGGTTAACATCATATTTAGCAAGAGTCTTCCTAAAACCACCATGAATAAAATGGGAACCTTCATCAGTCATGAGATATCTAGGCACACCAAACCTAGGACAAATAACATATTTAAGCATTTTTAAAGAGGTCTTACCATCAGCATTGTTTGTAGGTATGGCTTCTACCCACTTTGTAACATAGTCAACATCAACAAGAATATGAGTATACCCTTTTGATGGAGGAAAAGGACCCATAAAGTCAAATCCCCAACAATCAAAAGGTTCAATAACAAGAGAATAATTCATAGGCATTTCATTGCGTCTAGAAATGTTACCAACTCTTTGACATTCATCACATATAAAATAAACTTCCTTGCATCCTTGAAAAGAGTAGGCCAATAAAATCCAGATTGTACAACTTTTTATACAGTTCTATCCCCAGCATGATGTCCTCCATAAGCACTTCCATGAAATTTTCTCAATATCTCTTGTTGTTCATATTCTGGAACACATCTTTGCATAATACCATCTACTCCTTCTTTATATAAATGTGGGTCATACCAAAAGTAATGCCTCAGATCATAAAACAATTTTCTTTGTTGGGCTGTAAAGGTTGGAGGCAAATACTTGGAAACAATAAAGTTAGCATAATCAACATACCAAGGACTATCATGTGGGATTACCCTTATTGCAGCCAACTGTTCATTTGGAAAACTATCATTAACAGGCATAGGGTAAAAAGAAATGTTTTCCAAACGAGATAAATTATCAGCAACAGGATTATCAGCACCTTTCCTATCTATAATATGCAGGTCAAACTCTTGTAAAAGCAACACCCATGTAATAAGCCTAGGCTTAGCATCTTTCTTTGTCATAAGGTACTTAATGGCAGCATGATCTGTATGAATAGTAACCTTTGAATCAACAATATAGGGTCTAAACTTATCACGGGCAAAGATTACAGCTAAGAACTCCTTTTCAGTAGTAGCATAATTCTTTTGAGCAGCATCTAGAGTCTTGCTAGCATAATGAATAGCATTCAACTTTTTATCAACATGTTGCCCAAGGACAGCGCCCACAGAAAAATCACTAGCATCACACATAATTTCAAAAGGTAAATTCCAATCAGGTGGTTGAACAATAGGAGCAGTAGTCAAAGCTTTCTTCAAAGTTTCAAAAGCTTCCTTACAATCATCATAAAAAACAAAAGGTACATCTTTTTGAAGAAGATTAGTAAGGGGCTTTGAAATTTTGGAAATCTTTAATAAACCTCCTATAGAAACCAGCATGACCAAGGATACTACGAATACCTTTTATATCCCTAGGGCAAGGCATCTTCTCAATTGCTTCAATTTTGGCTCTGTCTACTTCAATACCTCTTTCAGAAATTTTGTGTCCAAGAACAATCCCTTCATTAACCATGAAGTGGCATTTCTCCCAATTAAGAATAAGGTTAGTTTCTTCACATCTCTACAAAACTTTGTCAAGGTTGTGCAAACAATTATCAAAATAAGTTCCATATACGAAGAAATCGTCCATGAAAACCTCCATAATTTCTTCACAAAAACCATGAAAGATAGAAGACATACATCTCTGAAAGGTAGCAGGAGCATTACATAAACCAAAAGGCATACGCCTATAAGCATAAGTTCCATAAGGACAAGTGAAGGTGGTTTTCTCTTGGTCTTGTGCTCTCACAGCAATTTGAGAGAACCCAGAATAACCATCAAGAAAACAAAAGTGGGTCTTTTTAGACAATCTTTCTAGCATTTGATCAATAAAAGGCAGAGGATAATGATCTTTCTTAGTAAATTTATTAACATTTCTAAAATCAATGCACATCCTATAACCAACCACTACTCTTTGAGGTATAAGCTCATTATTTTCATTAGGAACAATAGTGATTCCCCCTTTCTTTGGGACACAATGAACAGGGCTAACTCATTGACTATCAGCAATAGGGTAAATAATACCAGCATCAAGGAGTTTTAATACCTCATTTCTTACCACATCCTTCATCTTAGGATTTAAACGGCGTTGGTGTTCAACAACTGGTTTTGCATCAGGTTCTATATTGATAGCATACTGACATATAGTAGGAGAAATCCTTTTTAAATCATCAAGAGTATACCCCATAGCTCCTCGGTGTTTCTTCAATATTTCCAATAACCTTTCCTCTTCCTTTCCTGAAAGTTTAGAACTAATAATAACAGGATATATTTTCTTATCATCTAGATAAGCATATTTAAGATCATCAGGTAGAGGTTTTAATTCGAAAACAGGGTCCCCTTTAGGTGGTAGTGTGGTACCCAAATCTTCCACAAGTAGGTTATGCTTGAGTAGCTCAGGTTGACGAAGGAAAACCTCGTTAATCTCAATTATTTCCTTCATGAAGACCTTGTTTTCATGATCTTCCATAAACTGCTGCAAAGCATTGTTAGGAGCAAGAGAAATAGCAAAAAGTTGTTCAACCCTGAAATCCTCATTAGGCAATTCATTTTCATAAGGAGTTTTAGCAAATTTGGAAAAATTAAACTCATAAGACTCTCCATCAAACTTAGTCAAAACTTTTTTCCTTCCTACAATCTATGATGGCCCCACAAGTATTCAAGAAGGGTCTACCAAAGATAATACGACAGGTTTTACTAGCCTCGGAACCAAGCACTAAAAATTAGCAGGATATTTAATCTTACCACAAAGAACCTCCACATCTCTTACAATGCCAATTGGACAGACGGTCTCTCTATTAGCAAGGTGAACAACCACATCTATGTCCTCAAGTTCACAAGGACCAATTTCATGCATAATTTCCTTGTAAAGCTCATAAAGAATATCACGAGAACTAGCACCAATATCACATAAACCATAGTAGCAATGATCACAAATTCTAACAGAAAGCACAGGGACACTGGTTTTTCTAGCTTTTCTAGGATGAGAGACAATATTAGAAGCGCCTTCACGGATGAAAAATGTGCTCATCCTCTATATTTTTAGTGACAAAATCTTTCACAATGGCTACTACAGCTTCAATATTTATTTGTTCATCAGGTTCCACAATTTTATTTACACTTTTTCTAACCACATTAGCTATGATAGAATGTTCCTTTACCTTAGCTAGAAAAGGGATTATCTCAACATAAGGTTCAGGCAAAATAGGATCAACAGTACAAACTTCAATGCTAGCTGGAACATGGGTAATAGTATCTTTATAAGAAGCATGGCACTTGTCCCACTCCTTTTTGGGAATTTCAATATAAGAGGAGAAGGCCTTAAAACATTTTTCAAGTACTTGAGAATCAAGACCATACCCAGTACTAATATCACGGAAGTCATCGGTTCCCATAAAATATTTAATGCATTCATAATCATAGTTTATACCTGACTTTCTTCCTTTGTCATTCTCCCATGCTTCAGCGTTCTCTTGAATACGGTCTAGGAGATCCCATTTAGCTTCTTCATTTATACATGTTAATGATCCAGCACAAGAAGCATCTAGTAAATATTTATCATGAAGAGAAAGCCTTGCATAAAATTTATTGATAATAATATTGTTAGGGAGTTCATGAATAGGAAATTTAAGCATTCCCCAAGCTTGAGTTGTACTCTCTCCATCACGAGGCCAAAAGTTATATATCAGATTCCTATCCTTATGAATCTCACTAGGAGGATAGAATTTAGAACAAAAGAGAGGTACTATTTCCTCCCATTCCATGGATTGTCCATTCTTTGGCACCTTATACCATTCTTCAGCTCTTCCTTTCAATGATATATAGAGTAACTTTTTCTTCACCTATTCAGTTGGGATACTTTCACACTTAAACAACCCGCATAATTCATGGATAAAAAGCAAGTGATCACCAGGGTGGATAGTTTCATCCCCTAAATAATAATTATCTATAACACGATCAACAATACTTGTAGGTATCTTAAAAGGATGTATCTCAACAGGTGGTGCTTCATCTACTACCCTAACAGTGGTAGTAGTTTTCCCAAACAGAAAACCAAGTGGGTTATCCATATTGGAAACAACGGAACAAACATAAATAAAAAACAATACTCATAGTAGAAGTTTCCTTTACCAGTTCCACTCTTCAATAGCGCTTCACTCCCCGGCAACGGTGCCAAAAAATTGTCACACCCCCGGGATTAAGGCGAGACAAATTCCAGACCTCCGTCTGAACATAAGCCTAACCTAATATAGAGGTCCCAACCTTTAATAAGGTAGAGATCCCTGTGTTTACAATTCTAGTCCCTGGATAAATAGCTAGCATCCATAGTTAATATTTAATATCAAGAAACAAAGGTCATAATACCACTTTATAACCAGGAATAAAATAATTCATTACATCTTACATAGCTCATTTGGCTATCTCATTACAATGCAGCAGAAATAACTATATAGCATGGAGTCCTTCATCTTCAAAGTGCCACAGGCAATCATGTTGGTTGTAGACTTGTAAGCCTAATCAACACACTTCACTAACATCAAACAAACCTCCAACATAATAAGTTACAGCCACAAGGGTCGATACATTTGAATTGTATTGGCAAGTGATACTATGGTAGTATAGTGGAGTCTATCATCTATATGCATTTGTCTAGGTGGAGCTTAGGCTTGCTTTGCTCAAAATAGAATTTCCTTATCATTTGAAAACACTAAGTTTTTGTTTGGCAAAAATCACCCAAGGCATCTCCCAATAGAAATTGGTGATCCTTAAACCCTTGTTCAACCACAAGTTTTTTTTAACTTAGAAAATTGGGATGAGGAGATTATTGATAGATTCCATGTATTGATGCTCAAATTGTCCTTTGCCAGGGACATGGCTAAGTACTTAGATTTTACACTCTGCAGAGGTGGTGCACTTTCCCCACAAGACTCGACATGCATCGAGACAAGATCTTTCAGAAGCCTTCCCTTAGACCATAATGGACGCGCTCCAACCTATCATCCCCTACCACCAACTGTCCATTTGTCTAAGTTATTGCAACCTATATGATCCAGGCAGAGCCCATAATGCCAAGTGGCTGCACTTGAAGCTTCTCAACATTTGACATCTCAAATCTCTTTGTTCCTGGGTGGCATTCCACAAGTGAGATACACAAGGTAAACCATAGAAATGGGCCTTGTGTAACCACTCAACCAAAAACCACCAAGCAAGTCCCTTTCCACCCAGGTGATTCATTCACTTAGTTGTTTTATTAAACAAAACACAAGTCCTTGACTTAGAAATATTCCATAGCATGAATACAAACCACCCTTGTTTTCTACTAGCTAAGCTAAGCATGATAGTGGTAGGAATCTTAACTTAGGAAAATTCTACTAAGGTTTCATCTACTAGGATTTCCCATGGCATGGTTTATACTTAGCAAAAATTCCATGCAAGTCCTACTTAGAAATATCACTGATGCATAGTGAAAATAATGGGACAAAAGTATGAAGCATCACTTGCCTTTTTGGTAGAGGATTATAAGTTCACTCCTTGATCTTGCAATAGTCACACTCTTCAAATTCCACTACAATTCAATCAAGCAAGGCACAAATACAATCTACCATTCAAGCAATTCATCACATAGACTAAATAAAAACAAAGCAATGCATGCAAGCATGCCAAAGATTGTTTTATTTGGAAAAGTGGTTTCTAATAGGGTATAAACATTTTAAAACACATATTGGTCATTTATAAAAGTGGTAAAACCATTTGATATCAAGTTAGTGAAAAAAGGTAAATCATTTTTGTTTTGCTAGAATTGATTTAAATCAAAGTGACAATTTCTAGTGTTTGGCAAATACATTTTAAAACACAAATGTTAGTGTTTTAAGGTTAAGTGTTTAATAATAAAACCATTTGCAAGAGGTTTCACCTATAAACCATTTTTATACCAAAGCAATATTTTATGTTGTTGGAAATGCCTTTAGCAAAGTAATAATTTTTATAGGGTTCACAAAATATATTTTTAAATCATAAAACTTTGTGTTTAGGGTCAGAGAGTTTAAATCAAACCATTTCTCAAAGGTTTTACTCAAAAAGCATTTTTAACACATAAACAATATTTTTATTTAACTAGAAATGCTCTTATTCAAAGATTTATTCTTTGGCTTCACAAAATACACTTTTAATTCCACAAGTTGGTTTATATGGTCAGTAGGTTTAAAACAAACCATTTGCCAAAGATTTTATCCTAAAAACATTTCTAGAATAAATTTTATGTTCAAAATATGCCTACACAAGTTTCTACAAATACAACCAATTTAATAGAAGCAATTTACTAAACAAAGTGCATAGTTGGAAAGTACTTGTTTTGCGGATTCCATTGATATAAAATTTACAAAATTTGGATGTGTGGATCAAAAGTTATGCAATTTACAAATTTGAACATCTAATAGAACAAATTCTGGTTTTAAAACAAACTCTAGGCCACGCGTCTAATTCTTATTGGTCGAAAACGGTTCGGTTGGATCGTGTCGTGTGGTGTGTTGGATTAAAACAGATTGAGCGGAACAGAATCACTTGTACCCTTCGCTAAGTGGTTCTATCCTATCCACGCGATCCAGATCCAACGGCTACTGTGAGTTGACCATGAATGAGCGGCGAGTGGCGGCGGCGCGCTCAGACGAGGGTGGTGCTGGTGATGCAGGAAGCAAAAGATACAGGGGGGGCTCATCGTGATCGCCATGGCGAGTGGATGCTCAAGGTGGTCTCTGTCGATGGAGGGGCGCACGGTGCTGGCTCGAATCGCTCGCCGGAGTTCGTCAAACCGTCGAGTGCGCTCAGACGTCGTCGAAGGCGAGGCTACGGTGCACACTAGAGGAAAAGGAAGACGCCGTTATATGCGCAATGTCGTGGCAAGTATGCGCGTGTGAAGGAAGAGGAGAGGGGCGGTCAGATGCTACCTGGAAAACTTGCCGGAGTCGAGGCAGACGGCGGCGTTGTTCAGACGTGGTCGTTGTCGACGCTGTGGGTCAAGCGCGGTCAAGCTCGCGTGGTCAAGGGGGCAAGGCGCGGGCAAGCTGAGGGTGCTGGCAGGTGTAGAGGTTGATGGGGAACATGCTCGCGTGGTCGAGGGGGCAAGGCGCGGCGAGGAGTGGTCGGAATCGCTTGCGAAGCTCGTCGGAGGCCATGGCGGTGCAAAAGGAAATTGGAGCATCCCGGTGGCTCTCTGGTGGCGTTGGTTGGGGGAAATGGAGGGGAGAGGGTGCTGGTTAAATGGGAGTAAACGAGGGGAAGAATTACTAGCGTGCTTACGCGAATTGAACCGCGGATTAACGGGCAGAAACGGCCGGCGAGGTCAGCGGGAGGGGTGAAGACGATGACTGACGGGAGGGGCAACGGTGTCAGCGTAAGAGAGAGAGAGAGAGAGAGAGAGAGAGAGAGAGAGAGAGAGAGAGAGAGAGAGAGAGAGAGAGAGAGAGAGAGAGAGAGAGAGAGAGAGAGAGAGAGAGAGAGAGAGAGAAGAGGTGGAGTCCAGCGGTCAGTGGCAGCGCGGGTGAGAATTGCGGTGGAAGAAAACGGTTCGGGAGTGAAGGGAAGATGGGCTTGACTGGGCCTGGTCTGGCTGGGCTGGGTTCTTTTCTTTTTTTCTTTTTCTTTTCTTGTTTCTTTTTCTTTTCTATTTTGATTTTCTATTTTCAAATTCAAACTCTTATTAGATTCAGATTTATTTATCAAATCTTTTCAAAACTTTTCAGTAGTTTCTATATTGTTTAAACATGTATTTTAAATACCATTTTAGGAATAATTCCTTTATTTATTTAGGGTTTATATTTTATTTAAAAAAGGCATTTTCCTTTATTAAATAAGATTTCATTTTATTTTCAAACCCTTATTTAAATTCCAATTTTTCACAAAACCCTTTTCAGCAGGTTTATTTATTTAAATGGGGTGTTAAATATTTTACTTTGAATTATTGAACGTATTTTAATATGATTATTAATCATTTAATTTGGGCAATTTGTCTTTATTCAAATAAAGATATAATTTGGTTAATGCCACATTATTTTATTTGAATATTATTTATCCATTATTTTATTTGGATTTGGATTATATTCATTCCATTTGCTTATGGATTTGGCCAAGATTTAATTTGGCTTTTAAATACTCCTTATTTATTTATTACTTCCTTTGTCTTACAAAATCCATATCTTTTTATTTATAGATCCAAACTTGCTGATTCCAATTTGCATAATTTTATTTAATATTTGTTTATCATTTTAAATCTCTTTAGGATTAATTTGATCACAAATTGGTATGGATTTTTAGATAGGAGCTTTAATAGCTTTGGAAATTGAATTTCTTTTAACTTATTAAATTCATAAGTTTTTATCCATGTTTCCAAATTGAATATAATTAATTTCTATAGTTTTATAATACTTTTATTTATCATTCTTGATCATTTATAAATGTTTGTTGATAAATTTTTATATGGATCAAATCCTTAGTTTTTGAGATAACTTCGAAATGTTTTTCTTCCATTAGGGTTTTAGGGATTTGGTTTATTTTCCAAGTGTTTTAACTTTCAAGATGCATTTATGAAGAATGCATTTCACTTGATTTGAATTCAGTTGGATTCAAATTTTATTCAAAGTTTCTTCAAGATGGGTTTTAATGTTTCCATTTAGAAACAAAAAGTTTCTTTTTACCCTAAATTTCAACAATTATTTAATTTGTTTATTTACTTTTCACATTTCAAAATTTGGAAAATTTTGGGATGTGACAGGCTACCACCCTTAAAAGAAATCTCGTCCCGAGATTTGGGAAAGCTAGAGGTTACAAGTTGGCTTCAAGGCAACTA
This sequence comes from Avena sativa, assembly GCA_916181665.1. Classification (NCBI taxonomy): domain Eukaryota; kingdom Viridiplantae; phylum Streptophyta; class Magnoliopsida; order Poales; family Poaceae; genus Avena; species Avena sativa. Next base: position 257,284,947 of record OV702284.1, on the reverse strand, counting down.
GGGTACTACCACCCTTAGAAAAAATTCAACTAAATTACTTCTTGGCTTGCTTGGGATCTTGATGAAACTTCTCTGGGCAGACATCTGCATAGTGTCCTTTGTTTCCACACTTGAAACATGTCACACGGCTGAGATCCTTCATAGGCTTGTTTATCTTGTACTTCATCTTTTCTGGACAATTGCTTGCATAATGTCCTTGGTTACCACAATTGTAACATGTGACAAGGTTGAGTTCTTCACGTATCTTCTGTGAACAAGTTGATACATAATGGCCTAGCTCTTTGCAGTTGTTGCACCACACTTGGTTAATTTCCTTATACTTCTTCTTCTTCTCTAGACATTCATTGGCATAGTGTCCCATCTCTTTGCAATTGCAACATTACACTTGGCTTTTGTCCTTCTTCTTCTTGGGTTTCTCCAAAGCTAGGAGTTCTTCTAGTTCATGCTCTTCATATCTCACCTTAAAGGTGGGAAAGTCTCCTGGTTTCCTTAATCGTTTCCTTGGATAATACATATGTTTCCTCTTTTGTCCATCAATGGGAGTCATAGTGCATGGAGGTGCAAGCTGAGATTTTCCTTTGTCTTCATCCTTCTTGATAGAAGTTGTTTGCTCATGGGGGTTTACAAACTCTTGATGCACTCCACCTTGTTTCCTTTGTTGAACTATGGAATAGATGGGGCATTGGACAGGGACATGATTATTTCCTTCACATAGGAAACAAGTAGCTTGAGATGTGGGGAATTGATTAGTTGGATGTTTCTCTTCACAATTAGGGCATTGATCTTCATGCTCTTTGGAAGTGTGATCCATGTCTCCACGAATATTGCAAGCTTGAGTTCCTTCTATAATATCATCCTTGACATCATTGTTGTCACAAACTCCTTGGGAAGGGTTGTCTCCCATGTTGATCATTTGATTTGTCATCCTTTGCAACAATTGGGTTTGGGTTTCCATAAACGTTTGCATGGTTGGGTCTAACTCATTTTTGTTGGCCCAAAATTGACTTGTCAGTTGGTTTAACTGGGTTTGGGTTACTATGAGTTCTCTCATGTCCATCTCTTGGTTGTTGTTGTCACCATTCTTGATGTTGGAGTCTCTTGGGGAAGTCATCTGTTTGGGTTGGATGGGGATTAGAATAGGCAAAAGATTTCTAAGGGAGAATTCTAATCACACACGTCACAATTCACACAAGCAATGTGCAAGCAATCACAAACAAACATTCCACTCAAACAACAAGTTTCAAAGCACATTTTTAGGCAACAAATTATTTTTGCTACACCACATAAGTTGGTGGGTTTGATCTAAACTAAACATGGTGGTCCAACTATATGGTTCACTTGAGATCATTCCATTCTTATTAGTTGATTCTTCTTGAATGAGGTCATGGTTTCCTTGGGAAAATTCCTGCATCTTGGTCACAAAACTTCATAGGTGATGATGGTTTCTTCTAGGTTGTGTTTCCTTAGTCTTCAAGTCTTGATTAACATTTCTCGTCTCACTTGTAGTCCTTAGTGATATCCAAGTTGAAGTCCTTGGTGAAAATAAAGTTGAAGTCTTTGATGATGTTGAAGTTGAAGTCACTTGAGTTGGTGAAGTCCTTTGCTCAAGTTGATGTCTTTGCTCAGGATGGAGGCTTTGTCCATCAAGTTTGAAAAGGAAGAGATGTAGAATCAAAACCAAAAATGGTTGGGGAAAGAGTTTACAAGATTGTTTGTAAATAAGTTTTGGAACAAAAACAACTCCTATTTTTCTAAGGGGTTTTGTCCAATCCTAGGGTTACAATCCTACAGGCAAAGCAGTGCTCTGATACCATCTGTAGAGGTCCCAACCTTTAATAAGGTAGAGATCCTTGTGTTTACAATGCTAGTCCCTGGATCAATAGCTAGCATCCGCAGTTAATATGTAATATCAAGAAACAAGGTCATAATACCACTTTATAACCAGGAATAAAATAATTCATTACATCTTACATAGCTCATTTGTCTATCTCATTACAATGTAGCAGAAATAACTATATAGCATGGAGTCCTTCATCTTCAAAGTGCCATAGGCAATCATGTTGGTTGTAGACTTGTAATCCTAATCAACACACTTCACTAACATCAAACAAACCTGCAACATAATAAGTTACAGCCACAAGGGTCAATACATTTGAATTGTATTGGCAAGTGATACTATGGTAGTATAGTGGAGTCTATCATCTATATGCATTTGGCTAGGTGGAGCTTAGGCTTGCTTTGCTCAAAATAGAATTTCCTTATCATTTGAAAACACTAAGTTTTTGTTTAGCAAAAATCATCCAAGGCATCTCCCAATAGAAATAGTAGATCCTTAAACCCTTGTTCAACCACAAGTTTTTTTAACTTAGAAAATTGGGATGAGGAGATTCTTGATAGCTTCCATGTCTTGATGCTGAAATTGTCCTTTGCCAGGGACATGGCTAAGTACTTAGATTTTACACTCTGCAGAGGTGGTGCACTTTCCCCACAAGACTCGACATGCATCGAGACAAGATCTTTCAGAAGCCTTCCCTTAGACCAGAATGGACGCTCTCCAACCTATCATCCCCTACCACCAACTGTCCATTTGGCTAAGTTATTGCAACCTATATGATCCAGGCAGAGCCCATAATGCCAAGTGGCTGCACTTGAAGCTTCTCAACATTTGACATCTCAAATCTCTTTGTTCCTGGGTGGCATTCCACAAGTGAGATACACAAGGTAAACCATAGAAATTGGCCTTGTGTAACCACTCAACCAAAAACCACTAAGCAAGTCCCTTTTCACCCAGGTGATTCATTCACTTAGTTGTTTTATTAAACAAAACACAAGTCCTTGACTTAGAAATATTCCATAGCATGAATATAAACCACCCTTGTTTTCTACTAGCTAAGCTAAGCATGATAGTAGTAGGAATCTTAACTTAGGAAAATTATACTAAGGTTTCATCTACTAGTATTTCCCATGGCATGGTTTATACTTAGCAAAAATTCCATGCAAGTCCTACTTAGAAATATCACTAATGCATAGTGAAAATAATGGGAAAAAAGTATGAAGCATCACTTGCCTTTGGTAGATGATTTTAAGTTCACTCCTTGATCTTGAAATAGTCACACTCTTCAAATTCCACTACAATTCAATCAAGCAAGGCACAAATTCAATCTAGCATTCAAGCAATTCATCACATAGACTAAATAAAAACAAAGCAATGCATGCAAGCATGCCAAATATTGTTTTATTTGGAAAAGTGGTTTATAATAGGGTATAAACATTTTAAAACACATATTGGTCATTTATAAAAGTGGTAAAACCATTTGATATCAAGTTAGTGAAAAAGGCCATTTAAATCATTTTTGTTTTGCTAGAATTGATTTAAATCAAAGTGACAATTTCTAGTGTTTGGCAAATACATTTTAAAACACAAATGTTAGTTTTTTAAGGTTAAGTGTTTAATAATAAAACCATTTGCAAGAGGTTTCACCTATAAACCATTTTTATACCAAAGCAATATTTTATGTTGTTGGAAATGCCTTTAGCAAAGTAATAATTTTTATAGGGTTCACCAAATATATTTTTAAATCATAAAACTTTGTGTTTAGGGTCATAGAGTTTAAATCAAACCATTTCTCAAAGGTTTTACTCAAAAAGCATTTTTAACACAAACAATATTTTTATTTAACTAGAAATGCTCTTATTCAAAGATTTATTCTTTGGCTTCACAAAATACATTTTTAATTCCATAAGTTGGTTTATATGGTCAGTAGGTTAAAAAAAACTATTTTCCAAAGATTTTATCCTAAAAACATTTCTATAATAAATTTTATGTTCAAAATATGCCTACACAAGTTTCTGCAAATACAACCAATTTAACAGAAGCAATTTACTAAAAAAAAGTGCATAGTTGGAAATTACTTGTTTTGCTGATTCCATTGATATAAAATTTACAAAATTTGGACGTGTGGATCAAAAGTTATGCAATTTACAAATTTGAACATCTAATAGAACAAATTCTGGTTTTAAAACAAACTCTAGGCCACGCGTCTAATTCTTATTGGTCGAAAATTGTAACATCCCAAAAATACTAAACTTGGATCATCAAACTCTAATCATCAAATTTAGGGTTAACAAAAACCTTGTTAAATAAAAATATGAAAGCATGCATCAGAGTATGCATTTCATTTTGAATTCTTTTGAACCAACTTGTTTGTGTGATCCTTTGCTTGTAAATGGATGCTTAGGTGAAATAAACATCATCTAAACAATTCCCAAACTTTTCTCAAAGACAAGATAATCAAAACAAATAAAATAAGGGAATGGCCATTTTGACCAATTTAACTCCCCTGCCTACTTTGGTTGTCTCAAACTTTCAGAACTTAACAGAAACTTTTCTGGATCTTTGCACCCCTTGATTGTACTCATAACAAAGTATCAAGGCCCACTTTGTGATCATCCAGAAACATTCAAATGCATAGTTTAAATGACAATTCAAAATTGAATCTTTATCATATGGGAAGATCCCACTTTTTCAAAAACCACTCAAACAAGCTCAACTTTCAAAACCCAAGAATCTGCAGACTCACCAGCACCAACCTAGCACACCCACCAAAAATCTTTTCAAAATTAAAAACTTGAATTCTTGCGGCCATTTCATCAAACACATTGCAGACACAAATCATCAAAATCCTAAACACTATTGTGAGCAGTGATTGAAGCCTAACTTGTCCCCTCTCTAGCTCACAACCATCTCAGTAGATCATCTAGCAAGTTAAACCAAGCACTAGACTCACTGTAAGCTGGGCAATGACATCAATGGTGAACAGCCGAAGCTCACCATGCCACCCCAGTGGAGACATCAAGCTAGGAGGAGATTTAGCCGTGCTAACCTTGTCTAGGAGGCAGCCCACCGTCCACCGCCACTCCCTGTCCAGCGCCCGAACCTTGCCAACCCCTGGACCACACGCACGGACTGCGCCCAGCTCGCCAGCAACCGTGCCGAGCATGCGCCAGAGTGCCACGCTCGACCGCCGCCCTCGCTGCGTGCATACATGATCGCCACCAACCCAGGAGACCGCCAGGCATCCCCGTTCGCTGCCCATGCCGCACAGCCACCGCTCGCCGTCGAAGACGCCGCCTCTGCCGTGCAGATAATCGCGCTCTCCAGACCAAACCGCACCGCCCTAGGCGCGCATTAAAGTCATAGAGCATCGCCAGGAGACCACCAAGCGATCGCCACCGCCGGCCATGCCTCTAGCCGCTCGTAGCCATGTCGCCACCATCGCCTGCCCATTCCGTTTGGTCTCGTCATCACGACTATAAATAGAGGCCACCCCCAGCCGAATTGAGCACACCATTCTACTCCCCTCTCCTCACTGATCGTGCCACCCCGTTCCCGGAGCAAGGCGAGCAGCACTTTGCCGGAACCTGCCGCTGCTGGAGAAGAAGGGGGGCCAGCGATTGGAGCCGCCCCAAGAGAAGTTGCCGGTACCAGGAGGTTCGCCGTCGTCGACTTTGTCGTTCGCCCGCCTCGCCGACCCTCGCCTGAACCCCGGTGAGCCCCCAACGACCCCCACTGGTTGCGCTAGGTTTCTGTCTCGCCGGCGTTGCCCAACGTCGACGATGACCCTCAGCCGTTGGATTAGAACCAGATCGAACGCACCACATTGCCCCATACCGCTTTGCACCCCCTCGTCTCACTGACGCGTGGGGACAGCCACTTAACCAGCCCGCGTAAGCGATGTGCTTAGCAGGACGGCCCAGTATCACTTCCCGCGCAGCCCAGTTGTTTGAATTTAACCTTTTCCATTTTATTTCAAACACACTTCTATACCTAGTTTCAAAAATCAACCCAGGTCGATTCAGTGAACCAAATTGAATGAAACCAAATTTTTTAGAAAGGTCTGGGAATGCTGAATCCAAGCCCGTTGGATTCGAGTCATTTGGATCTGTAGATCATCCTTGGTAAAAATAACAAGGCAGAAGCTTTTCTACATTCAAACATTTTTCAAATTAAAACCATAATAGCTTTTGAGTTGATTCCAACTCTCAAAAATCACATTCAACCATAGCTTTAATCTTGTAATGTTAGTGATGATGTTAGATCATCTATAGGACCCTTTTGTGTGATGATTGCAAGTAGTTAAGTATTGTTTGGTGATTGTGTACATCATATGTATTTATAGACGCTAGTACCGACCAAGGATACGAGGAGGAAGGAGTATTCTACGAAGAAGAAGCCAAGGAGAACTTCAACCACTGCTCTGCACAAGTCAAGCCTAATACTACTAGTTGAATGTGCAAGCTAACACTTGCAAGATACTCTACTGATGCAAACAAACCACTGCTTGTTACTATGCCCAATATATGCCTTAAGCATATGTGTTATACCCAATTGATACCCAATCCTAGTTTTATTTGCAAGCTTTCTACTTTATTTGTTTATCAAAGCTTTAACTTGGAGTTGACTTAAGTGACTTATAGAATTCTAGAAAGATATTTTTGAAGGTTGCATAAATAGCATAAAATTTGGCCTAAGCTAGAAAACCTTGATGTCATCCTAAGGCATGAGATTGAACTTAGTTAGAACACCCCTTGTTTACCACCCCTCATTTGTACTTACCCCCACTGGTAGATGCTAGTGCTAAGCATAAAACTTGATCAACTTTAGATGGGAATACTTGGTGAAAATGGTTATGAAAACCTTAGAATGATGGATCATTCTATTGAGATGTTTTGACATGTGTTTCCAAACACCAGATGATTTTGGTGATGAAAATGTTGAGGCATGAGCCTTAGCCCTTTATAAAACTGATGGTTGTCTGGATGCGATACCATTCCAATTTTTATTGTACAACCACAATACCCGAAGATTGGGTAGGGCTTGACTGGAAACTTATATACCTTAGTATTAGTTCCCTCAAGGCCAAGGTCTGAGCTGAGGCTACCTTGTGAAGATTGTCCGCCTGTGCAGTACCCAAGATGACAGTTGGTCATGGTTGGGAGGCCATGAAGGGAATATGCCCTGAGAGGCAATAATAAAGTGTTTATTATGTGTATTCAAAGTATATGATAGATGTTTATTTTACATGCTATAATTGTATTAATATGGAAACATTAATACATGTGTGTTTAATAAACAAACAGAAAGTTCCTAGTTATGCCTCTCTCATAAACTAGCTCGTTGATTAACAAGATGATCAAGGTTTCCTGATCATGGACATTGGATGTTGTTAATAACGGGATCACAACATTAGTGTAATGGTGTGATGAACATTCATCCGAAGTATAGCATTACGATCAAAGTCATTGAGTTTATATTGCTATAACAACTTACGAAGTGATCCTAATCCTTAGACCATGAGATCATGTCAATCACTAACACCGGAAGAGTTTCTTGATAACATCAAACGTCACACCGTAACAGGGTGATTATAAAGATGGATTCCGAACTAATAAAGTGTTATGTTGAGGCTCATGGATCGAGAGTAGAATTTGTTCATCCCGATGACGGATAGATATACTCTAGGCCCTCTCGGTGATATCACATTGATTAGCTTACAAGCAAGTGATTTGATCACTAGAATGTTATATCACGGGAACGAGAAAAGAGTGCATGTCGGTAACGAGATCAAACTAGGTATGGAGATACCGATGATCGAATCTCAGACATGTAATATATCGTGAAACAAAGGGATTAAGATACTAGCGTAAAAGGTTTCGACGATCACAAGAAAGTCATCGTTGAATGTGTGCGAGTCAGTATGGGTCTCCAGATCCCGCTTCTGATTATTAATCCGAGAGGGGTCTCGATCATGTCCGCATTATTCACGAACCGTAGGGTGACACACTTAAGAGACACCGACATCCAATTGGAGCAAAAGTTTCATGCCGAAAGAATGAACAAGCGCAGGAATTTATTTCACTAGATACCGAAACAGGTTTTCGGGTGAAATTGCATAAAGTGGTTTTGCATGTGAAATGGAATTCTAGCAAGGGGTTATTTGTGAATGTTTGTCATTAAAGTAATTGACAAAATTCTGAATAAAATAAAAGAGTTTTATTTAATGAGAGTTTGCATTAAATTTGGTGGAAATTTAATGGGAATTTGAGTGGACTTTTGAGTGGAGGGAATTTAAAGGACATTTTGTGAGTGGAGTGTCCACCCACATGAATGAAGGAGGGGAGGGGGAAGCCCCCATGGCCGGCGGCCACCCCCTTGGGTGCCCCCCCTCCTCCTATAAAAGGAGCCCCCCTCCTCACTTGTCTCACACACCTCCTCGTGAAGGATCTCTCTCCCCCTCTAGAATTTATCCCCCATGGTCTCGGACTAGCGAGATACATGTTCCCGGTGTCTATTCGGCAAGAAAGAGTTGTGCTTCCGATGTATCGCTGGAGCGAGGAGGCGGAGGTTGCTCGGTGCCTCGAACGTGTGTGCGAGCACGGATGCGCTGCTGATTTGCGGCGCTAGGACTTCCTCTCGATCTTGAGATCGGCAAGAGATCGTCTACATCAACCACGAGTTGAACTCGTTAAGCTTTGTCGGTCTTAAAGGGTATGTTCTCTACGGATATACATACGCCCGTTGTTTGTATCTAGTAGATAGATCTTGGTACATAGTTCCCATCGTAGGAAAATTTTTGTTTTCTATGCTGCGAACCCTACAATGGTATCAGAGCCGGATCTATGCGTAGATACTTTACACGGGTAGTACACATATGAGTATGTGGGCGATGATGATCATGTTGTTGCTCCTTTGTTGTAATTTTGGATATTGGTGGCATAGTGGGATGAAGCGGCCCGGACAAACTTTACATGTCCTCGCACATGAGACCTGTTCCACGCTTGACATGCAACTAGTTTGCATAAGTGGCCAGCGGGTGTCTGTCTCTCCTACTATAGTCAATATCTATTTTGCAAGCGAGTTGTCAACAATTTGATTATCCTCGTTGTGGTTCATGTTCGTAGGTAAGAACGGTTCTATCTCGAAAGCCCTAAGCCACGTAAAACTTGCAATGGATAAATTAGAGGCGTCTAGTTTAGATTGTTGCTGGGCTAGTGTTATGATATGGTAGTGTTGTAAGTAGAAGTATGAGATGATACTCTTACAACACACTTAGCGTGTAAACTCCATAGACCTTGGATTTACACATATAGGTATGATAGTGATCATACCACGATGCACATGATAGAGATCATCTGCGGGAACCATATCATTTCACTAATAAACATGTGATGTTTGATAGCATCTTATATTGCTTGTTTAGCGCTTTGTTAGCATAATAAGATGATCCCTCATTTAAATATGAAGATAAGAATGTGTTCTTCCTTTAGTATGCACCGATTATGTTTCGTCGCTCCAAGACATCACGTGATGATCGGGTGTTCTTGGATCCACGACCATATTTCGGGTGTAAAACAGTTACACACGCGAATACTAAGGTTCTAACTTGGCGAGCCTAGCATGTACAGACATGGCCTCGGAACACGGACCGAAAGGTTAAGCATGAGTCATATAGTTGATATGATGCCCATTTGATGCTCGCCTTTGAAGCTATACCGACTCACGTGATGATCGGACTTGGTATAGTGGATTTGGTTCATGTAATCACCAAAAAGGCACGAGGGATGTCGTTTTTGAGTGGGAGTTCATTCGTAATATGGATTAGTTGAACTCAATCTATCATACACTTAGTCTAAACTTTACAAATTCTGTTGTAGATGGCACCACCTGCTTTTAATTTCAATGTGTTCATGGAGAAAGAGAAACTAGCAACGAACGGTAGCAACTTTACCGAATGGGCCATGAATTTGAGGATTCTCCTCTCTGCTGCACAAAAGCAATATGTGCTAGAAGCGCCGTTAGGCCCCCCAGATTTAGATGATGCCCCTGACGAGGAAAAGAATGTCTATCAGACTCGTCTGGAGGACCACAACTTAGTTCATTGCGGCATATTGTATGGGCTAGATCCGAAACTTCAAAAGAGTTTCGAAAACGGCAATGCATTTGATATAATGGGTGAGTTGAAAATGATTTTCGACACACATGCTGCTGTAGAGAGCTACAACGCTTCAGAAAAGTTCTTTAGCTGCATGATGGAAGAGCACAGCTCCGTTAGTGAGCATGTACTCAAGATGTCGGGTTACGCCGATAAGCTTGTGTCCTTGGGAATAACGATTCCCATTGACTTAGGAATCCATCGTGTTCTGCAGTCTCTGCCACCTAGCTATAAGAGCTTTGTGATGAACTATAATATGCAAGGCATGAAGAAGTCTCTCCTCGAGCTTCTGTCAATGCTTAAAATTGCAGAAGTGGAGATCAAAAAAGGAACATCAAGTGTTGATGATCAATAGGAACACTGGTTTCAATAAAGACAAGAAGGGAAAACGGAAGGGTAGTAAGGGCGGCAAGCCTGTTGCCGTGCCTGAAAAGAAACCCCGAGTTGGACCTAAGTCTGATACCGAGTGCTACTATTGTAAGGGGACTGGCCACTGGAAGCGCAACTGCCCCAAGTATCTGGCAGACAAGAAGGCCAGCAAGGCAAACAAAGGTATATATGATATACATGTTATTGATGTGTACTTGACTAGTGCTCGCAGTAGCACCTGGGTATTTGATACCGGTTCAGTTGCTAATATTTGTAACTCGAATCAGGGGCTGCGGAACAAGCGACCGCTATCAAGGGGTGAGGTCAAGATGCGTGTCGGCAATGGATCAAGCGTTGATGTTTTCGCTGTCGGAACGTTGCCTCTCCACTTGCCGTCGGGATTAGTTATAAACTTGAATAATTGTTATCTGGCGCCTGCAATGAGCATGAACATTGTATCTGGATCGTGTTTGATGCGAAGTGGTTATTCATTTAAATCCGAGAACAATGGTTGTTCCATTTATATGAATGAAATCTTTTATGGTCATGCACCGATGATGAATGGTTTATTTCTATTAGATCTCGATGATAATGTTACACATATTCATAATGTTGATGCTAAAAGGATTAAACTTAATGATGATATATCCGCATATATGTGGCACTGCCGTCTAGTTCATATTGGCGTTAAACGCATGAAGAAGCTCCATTCGGATGGACTTTTGGAATCACTTGATTTTGAATCATTTGATACATGTGAGCCATGCCTTATGGGCAAGATGACTAGAACGTCGTTTTTCGGTTCAATGGAACGAGCGACAGATTTATTGGAAATTGTAACATCCCAAAAATACTAAACTTGGATCATCAAATTCTAATCCTCACAGTTAGGGTTAACAAAAACTTTTCTAAGTAAAATTATGAATGCATGCATATGCGTATGCATTGATTTTGAATTCTTTTAAACCCACCTTGTTTGTTTGTTTCATTGCTTGTAAAATGTTTCTTAGGTGAAATAAACATCATCTAAAACATTTCCCACACCTTTCCTTAAGACAAGTAAATCAAAACACATATATGAAGTGAATGGTCATTTTGGCCAATTTAACTCCCATGCCTACTTTGGCTGTCTCAAACTTTCAAAACCTAACAGAAACTTTTCTAGATCTTTGCACCCCTTGAATGTACTCATAACAAGGTATCAAGGCCCACTTTGTGATCATCCAGAAACTTTCAAATGCATAGTTTAAATGACAATTCAAAATTGAATCTTTATCATATGGGAAGATCCCATTTTTTAAAAAACCACTCAAACAAGCTCAACTTTCAAAACCCAAGCATCTGCAGACTCACCAGCACCAATATAGCAAACCCACCAAAATTCATTTCAAAATTCAAAACTTGATTTCATGCGGCCATTTCATCAAACAGGTTGCAGACACAAATCAAACAAACATCAAACACTATAGTGTGCAGTAAAATTGGCCTAACTTGTTCCCTAGTTAGCTCACACACAGCTCAGTAGATCATCTAGGAAGTTTAACTAAAGACTAGCACCACTGTGAGCTTGCCATTGCCATCAATGGTGAACAGCCGAAGCCAACCTTGCCACCCCATTGTGGACAGCAGGCTAGAGGAAGAACTAGCCGTGCCAACCTTGTCTGGGAGGCAGCCCACCGTCCATCGCCACTACCTGTCCCAGCTGCGAGCGTTGCCAAGCCCTGGACCACGCGCACAAGCCGCGCCCAGACCATGCCGAGCATGCGCCAGAGCGCCACCCTCGACCAGCATCCACAGACCGCGCGCCGCCCTCACCGCGTGCACACACGATCACCACCGACCCAGGAGACCGCCAGACATCCCCGTTTGCCGCCCCGTGCCATACCGCCACCGCCCGCCGTCGAAGACGCCGCCTCTGCCATGCAGAGCACCGCCCGTTCCAGACCAAGCCGCACCGCCCCATGCCTCGAGAACATGTCGTTGAGCATCGCCAGAAGACACCGCACCGTCCCCTACCCTTGCCCATGCCTTTAGCCGCCTGTAACCTCGCCCCCGATGTAACACCCTCAGAATCGACCCTATGCAAGTTTCAGCGCTTCCCGCCAAACCCGCATAGAAACGATTCAAAGGTGCCCACCAGGAACTTTCGTGCGGGTGGAAAATGAAGTAATAACATTACACAACAGTCCTCGATGGGACCCACAGAACAGATATATATACAACACGACTCCATGAGTCAAGAATACAGATATACGGAACAAAGATCCAAATCACCTTTAAACGATAGAGCGTCCAACTACGGACAAGATGCAAATGGGGCTAAGAGCCCTGAAGAATAACCAATGGCGTCCATAACCCTGCCCAGGCCAAGCCGGAAGGGTAACCCTGCTAACGACGTCGATCTCAAAACCTGCTTAAACAAAAGGGGTGCCGACGAAGGGCAAAGGAAAAAAAGGAGAGAGCGGTCAGTACTGAGGCCAGTACACGGCGAGACTAGAATTCGGCGGTCCTCGCCTACACAGGTATGGTGGACTGCAGCGGCAGCGCAGCATGCACTAAACAACCTATAGAGACTCGATATAACTATCGGCTATCAGAGAGGGATAAGAAAGACCTATTCGGAACCAACCTGATACTACCACCAAACATACCCATCCTGGTATTTCCCCCTCGAGACCAAACGAGGAAGTCAACCGAGGAACTCACACAGTTGGCAGTTTTATTTATTCAGTTATCGTTGCAGCGATTACTAGTCAAGTATAGATAATCATCCTGATATAATAAGCAGTGGGCAATTTTAGTTAACCATTCCGTTGTAGTTGCGACACTTACTAGTCAAATACAATTAGCATGAGATATCCCAAACCCAGCAGTTGTTGGTACTTTTATTAAGCCATTCCGTTATAATTGCAATACTTACTAGTCAGGTACAATGGTAGCAAGCGACAGCCCAAACAAGCAATTGTTGGCAATTTTATTTAGCCATTCCATTATAGTGAAGCTGATTACTAGTCATTATAAAGTCAAATTTATAGCACTACTTTAGTTATAGTTGTCTATGATCGAGATACTGTGCTCCAAGTCATCCATAACCGCGGACACGGCTTTCAGAAAGTTTTACCCTGCAGGGGTGCACAAATAGCAACACACACTCGATCAACCTCGGAAAAACCAAATCAAAACCCAACGAGGCCTTCACGACAAAGCAATCACAGGATTCAGAAATATTTCAGGGGGCCACCCCATTGAGTACACCCGCAACGAAGCTAGCTGACTCCGAGACGGACTCAAGGTTTGGGTGGACGGCTGTAAACGACTGGGAACCCAAAACTGGGCTTGTCGATACCGCGAAATCGTGTCCCGGTCCTAAACAGTACAGTGTGCTCCTCGCACAATCGTAAATAAAGCAGTAAAGCATGGCATAAGTACAGGATAGTAAATAAAACCTCAAACTAGTTTGTGGCCCCAAGAAATAAGAATGAATCAAGCTCTGGCTCAGGGGGGTCCCATAATCCTCCCGGATGTGGATAGCGCGAATATTCAAGGAACATGTATCAAGTACTCGGGGTCCTACGGGACACAAGTGGACGGTTAACAACCAAATAACATCTATTGCCCACCTGTGCCTCTGCTTACCTACTTCAATTTTAGTTATTAAACAATAATTAAAGTGGACGATAATTAAAGCCATGACCATCTCCAACATTGAACATGCGGCAATGCTCCAACAACTGTGGTACTTGACGACACGTAACAGCACTTGAGCAAGCGACTACGACGCGCAGGCCCAACTATCTACCAAACAACGGTAATAGGAGGTGTCCAAGGCAATATAAGGCTGCAAGGGATATCACGGGTACGAAAGCTAGAGCAACGCAACACAGATAGCAATAGATCAACAGGAGGGAATAAATACTATAAAATTAAGATAGGTAGAAAGGGGAAGATGCTCGCCTAAAAACATTGCCGAAGGTTCATCCGAAGATCGGGACGAAGCTCACATCAACTCAACGGCCTTATCCGCGAAGAAGCAAAACACTAGAACAAACACCGGATGCACTATTTAATACAATGGCAGAAGATCGGCATGATGCATGTATGATGTATGACATGGCAAGATGCGATGCAATAAGGCAATATTAAGCGGAACCGGGGGTCCTGACAATTAATTAAATGGTTCATGTTGTTTATCTACCCCACAATTTAAATGTTGTCTTAACAAGACAAAAGATAGCACCAGTTCGCTACACAAATTTAAATGAGGCCAATATAAGACTAGATTTGCCCGCATATGGGCCCCATATTTAATTATAAGGTGAATCGGCATAATGCCCCCAAACCACAGACAAGTATGCATGCATGAATGATTTAATATGCAACAAGTTTATATTACATATATAAAAATAGGGCTCGATAAAGGGGTCACACATTAGAGGGTCTCGACGAGCTTGGGGTTCCGAGGTTCGGGGTTCGGTCTCAGGGTTCCGGGTTCGACGGGATCGGTCTCCGAAGGTCGGATAACGGAAGGTAGATCTTGGCATTCCGGGGTGAAGAACTTGGCGTCCTCGAGGAAGTACTCGGCGTATCCGTGTCGACGACCTGGCGTCCGGGTTCTCGGGCATCAGATCTGGGAAGAAGTACTTGTCGCATCCGAGAAGAAGATCATGTCGATCCACGGGGTCGGGCCTTGAAGCCAGGAAGGAGTACTCGGCGTTGCCGAGCGGAAGTCTTGATGACCCTCGGGTCCGAGAAGATCTTGTTGCACGGTGTCCGGGTCGGCGAACTTGTCGGTTCCGCGGTTTTGATTGTCGATGTCGGACTCGGGGCTCGGCACTAGGAGATCTTGGTGTTTATGGGTTCTGTTGCTGAGGGTGAACTTTGAGTTGGGCATCGGCGACCTAGCGCGGATCTTCAGGTTCGCGTTTGGATGGTGCTGACATGATGACAAGCTTGGTGGCAGCCTTGGAGTGTCCCAAACACACAAGCGGAAACTCTCTTGACTAAGACACATAGCGGAAACACAACCATGGTGAAAAATACACGCACGGGTCACAGGGGCCGGTGACGAGCAACCGGAGACGGAGCCCGGCGGCGCCGACGCAGGCCGGAGAGGCGGGGCTAGGCGGCGAGGTTGCAGGGGGACACCACGGCGGAGGAACGACGGCGAGGACGCGGGCCGGTGGTACTGCGAGGCAGAAGGGCGCCGGGACGGCGGCCTTGGCCGCAGAGGGGGCCAGAGGAGGCGGAAAGGCGAGGTTGGCGACCGGCGACGAGGAGGCCGACGGCGGCTTGCTGGCGCGGTGGCGGAAAGGTGGTTGGGCGGCGGGGCGAGCGGTGGCCGGGGAACACGGCGGTGGCGAGGTCGGTCCCTGGGCGACGCTTGAGGTCGACGATGCGCGGCCGCGGGCCCTGCTGACGGAGGCGGGAGGAGCTCGCGGGTTCCAGCGAGGCGGAGGCAGAGGAGCTTGGGGGCGGGGAGGCGGCGACCTGAGAGGAGGCCCGCTGGCGGCGGCGCTAGGCTAGGAGGAGGGGAGCGCCAGGGAGACGAGCGGTGGGGGGGTTCGGTGTCGCAGGCGGAGGCGGTGGTGGAGGGAGGCTCGAGGGAGAGATGGTGAGGAGAGAGGAGCGGGCGGGGCAGGTGGGCCAGGGTGGGGCAGGGGTCTGTGGGGTGGGGCCGGGGAAGGTGTGGTGAGGGAGGAACCAGCGGGTGAGAGAGGTGGGGCGGGTTGGCCAGGTGGCGGTGGGGGCCCCGCCCAGGTGGGGCTGGTCGGTTGGGGGAAGTGGGGAGTGGGCCAGCAGGGTGGAACCAGGGAGTGTGGTGGTCGCTGGTGGATTGGTGAGGTGGCGGTGGGTGTGATGAGGTGGAGGGAAAGGTGAGGTGGCAAGCTATGGTTGGTCGGGGTGAGGTGGAGGGGGTTGGGTAGACTAGGATTGGGTAAATTTAGGACTAGAAATTTTAGACTAGGGATTCCTTTTATTTAAAATAAATTTTGTAACTAGTTTTAGACAAATAAAAGACCTGAACAGACCGATGTTTTAATTTGAAATAAAGATGGGGGCTATTTAGAAAACAAACTAGTCGTTTCGAAAATAGTTTCAGACAAACAATGCATGATGATGACGATGCAATGCACAAAAACAACACGATTTTCTAGTAGTAGTTTTTGCGGGATGCCACAATTCGACACCACTAACAATGGATCTCGCCCTCGAGATCCGCCTCATGGTACCGGGAAGAAAGGCGGCGATCTGAATCTTCTTGCCTCGTGTAGATCCTCGCGACACCACTAACAAGAGGTCGTTGTCCGTGACCGTCGAGGGAAACACTCCGGAAACAAAAGGTCGAAGGTAGAGGTATCAACAAATAAAGCCACCTCTAGCTTCCGTGGACGGAGTAAAATTGCTGGATCCACTGATTCGATGTACAAGAGCGAATGATAAGAGTAGTCGGATGGTGATCAGTCCATCGCGCACCCAAACCATTACTTTGCACACGAATAGGCGGATTATGCAACCAACTCACGGAATTCAGACTGAAGATCTCGACAAACGAGGTTCAGAAACAAAGGAGTGATGCAGACTCTGCATCGGATCTGGCGTAGATGATGTCGTCGCGTCGGAAAACACCGGAAGGCACAAACAAGGAACAAAGAATGGTACCACAGTAGACGGATTCCCCAGACAGCATGAACACCGGATGGTAGAACACCGTTATCCAAGGAGGAAGCGAAACCCTGAAGGTACGACGGAACCCAACCACGAGAAATCCTGGACTCGAAGAGAGAGAAGAGAGCGGATTCAAAACACGCAGAGGTGAGAGGAGAGCAGCAGAGGTGTAAGGAGTAAAATCAGACCTAATCAGAACTATCCAACCGATTTTGCAAAAATAGTTTTTGACACTCTACTTCGGCCGTTAGCTAGGTTATCCTACAGGCTGGACTTGTGGGGTATCGCAACTGCTGAGCTCTGATACTACTCTGTAACACCCTCAGAATCGACCCTATGCAAGTTTCAGCGCTTCCCGCCAAACCCGCATAGAAACGATTCAAAGGTGCCCACCAGGCACTTTCGTGCGGGTGGAAAACGAAGTAATAACATTACACAACAGTCCTCGATGGGACCCACAGAACAGATATATATACAACACGACTCCATGAGTCAAGAATACAGATATACGGAACAAAGATCCAAATCACCTTTAAACGATAGAGCGTCCAACTACGGACAAGATGCAAATGGGGCTAAGAGCCCTGAAGAATAACCAATGGCGTCCATAACCCTGCCCAGGCCAAGCCGGAAGGGTAACCCTGCTAACGACGTCGATCTCAAAACCTGCTTAAACAAAAGGGGTGCCGACAAAGGGCAAAGGAAAAAAAGGAGAGAGCGGTCAGTACTGAGGCCAGTACACGGCGAGACTAGAATTCGGCGGTCCTCGCCTACACAGGTATGGTGGACTGCAGCGGCAGCGCAGCATGCACTAAACAACCTATAGAGACTCGATATAACTGTCGGCTATCAGAGAGGGATAAGAAAGACCTATTCGGAACCAACCTGATACTACCACCAAACATACCCATCCTGGTATTTCCCCCTCGAGACCAAACGAGGAAGTCAACCGAGGAACTCACACAGTTGGCAGTTTTATTTATTCAGTTATCATTGCAGCGATTACTAGTCAAGTATAGATAATCATCCTGATATAATAAGCAGTGGGCAATTTTAGTTAACCATTCCGTTGTAGTTGCGACACTTACTAGTCAAATACAATTAGCATGAGATATCCCAAACCCAGCAGTTGTTGGTACTTTTATTAAGCCATTCCGTTATAATTGCAATACTTACTAGTCAGGTACAATGGTAGCAAGCGACAGCCCAAACAAGCAATTGTTGGCAATTTTATTTAGCCATTCCATTATAGTGAAGCTGATTACTAGTCATTATAAAGTCAAATTTATAGCACTACTTTAGTTATAGTTGTCTATGATCGAGATACTGTGCTCCAAGTCGTCCATAACCGCGGACACGGCTTTCAGAAAGTTTTACCCTGCAGGGGTGCACAAATAGCAACACACACTCAATCAACCTCGGAAAAACCAAATCAAAACCCAACGAGGCCTTCACGACAAAGCAATCACAGGATTCAGAAATATTTCAGGGGGCCACCCCATTGAGTACACCCGCAACGAAGCTAGCTGACTCCGAGACGGACTCAAGGTTTGGGTGGACGGCTGTAAACGACTGGGAACCCAAAACTGGGCTTGTCGATACCGCGAAATCGTGTCCCGATCCTAAACAGTACAGTGTGCTCCTCGCACAATCGTAAATAAAGCAGTAAAGCATGGCATAAGTACAGGATAGTAAATAAAACCTCAAACTAGTTTGTGGCCCCAAGAAATAAGAATGAATCAAGCTCTAGCTCAGGGGGGTCCCATAATCCTCCCGGATGTGGATAGTGCGAATATTCAAGGAACAGGTATCAAGTACTCGGGGTCCTACGGGACACAAGTGGACGGTTAACAACCAAATAACATCTATTGCCCACCTGTGCCTCTGCTTACCTACTTCAATTTTAGTTATTAAATAATAATTAAAGTGGACGATAATTAAAGCCATGACCATCTCCAACATTGAACATGCGGCAATGCTCCAACAACTGTGGTACTTGACGACACGTAACAGCACTTGAGCAAGCGACTACGACGCGCAGGCCCAACTATCTACCAAACAACGGTAATAGGAGGTCTCCAAGGCAATATAAGGCTGCAAGGGATATCACGGGTACGAAAGCTAGAGCAACGCAACACAGATAGCAATAGATCAACAGGAGGGAATAAATACTATAAAATTAAGATAGGTAGAAAGGGGAAGATGCTCGCCTAAAAACATTGCCGAAGGTTCATCCGAAGATCGGGACGAAGCTCACATCAACTCAACGGCCTTATCCGCGAAGAAGCAAAACACTAGAACAAACACCGGATGCACTATTTAATACAACGGCAGAAGATCGGCATGATGCATGTATGATGTATGACATGGCAAGATGCGATGCAATAAGGCAATATTAAGCGGAACCGGGGGTCCCGACAATTAATTAAATGGTTCATGTTGTTTATCTACCCCACAATTTAAATGTTGTCTTAACAAGACAAAAGATAGCACTGGTTCGCTACACAAATTTAAATGAGGCCAATATAAGACTAGATTTGCCCGCATATGGGCCCCATATTTAATTATAAGGTGAATCGGCATAATGCCCCCAAACCACAGACAAGTATGCATGCATGAATGATTTAATATGCAACAAGTTTATATTACATATATAAAAATAGGGCTCGAGAAAGGGGTCACACATTAGAGGGTCTCGACGAGCTTGGGGTTCCGAGGTTCGGGGTTCGGTCTCAGGGTTCCGGGTTCGACGGGATCGGTCTCCGAAGGTCGGATAACGGAAGGTAGATCTTGGCATTCCGGGGTGAAGAACTTGGCGTCCTCGAGGAAGTACTCGGCGTATCCGTGTCGACGACCTGGCGTCCGGGTTCTCGGGCATCAGATCCGGGAAGAAGTACTTGTCGCATCCGAGAATAAGATCATGTCGGTCCACGGGGTCGGGCCTTGAAGCCAGGAAGGAGTACTCGGCGTTGCCGAGCGGAAGTCTTGATGACCCTCGGGTCCGAGAAGATCTTGTCGCACGGTGTCCGGGTCGGCGAACTTGTCGGTTCCGCGGTTTTGATTGTCGATGTCGGACTCGGGGCTCGGCACTAGGAGATCTTGGTGTTTATGGGTTCTGTTGCTGAGGGTGAACTTTGAGTTGGGCATCGGCGACCTAGCGCGGATCTTCGGGTTCGCGTTTGGATGGTGCTGACATGATGACAAGCTTGGTGGCAGCCTTGGAGTGTCCCAAACACACAAGCGGAAACTCTCTTGACTAAGACACATAGCGGAAACACAACCATGGCGAAAAATACACGCACGGGTCACAGGGGCCGGTGACGAGCAACCGGAGACGGAGCCCGGCGGCGCCGACGCAGGCCGGAGAGGCGGGGCTAGGCGGCGAGGTTGCAGGGGTACACCGCGGCGGAGGAACGACGGCGAGGACGCGGGCCGGTGGTACTGCAAGGCAGAAGGGCGCCGGGACGGCGGGCTTGGCCGCAGAGGGGGCCAGAGGAGGCGGAAAGGCGAGGTTGGCGACCGGCGACGAGGAGGCCGACGGCGGCTTGCTGGCGCGATGGCGGAACGGTGGTTGGGCGGCGGGGCGAGCGGTGGCCGGGGAACACGGCGGTGGCGAGGTCGGTCCCTAGGCGGCGCTTGAGGTCGGCGATGCGCGGCCGCGGGCCCTGCTGACGGAGGCGGGAGGAGGTCGCGGGTTCCGGCGAGGCGGAGGCGGAGGAGCTTCGGGGCGGGGAGGCGGCGACCTGAGAGGAGGCCCGCTGGCGGCGGCGCTAGGCTAGGAGGAGGGGAGCGCCAGGGAGACGAGCGGTGGGGGGGTTCGGTGTCGCAGGCGGAGGCGGTGGTGGAGGGAGGCTCGAGGGAGAGATGGTGAGGAGAGAGGAGCGGGCGGGGCAGGTGGGCCAGGGTGGGGCAGGGGTCTGTGGGGTGGGGCCGGGGAAGGTGTGGTGAGGGAGGAACCAGCGGGTGAGAGAGGTGGGGCGGGTTGGCCAGGTGGCAGTGGGGGCCCCGCCCAGGTGGGGCTGGTCGGTTGGGGGAAGTGGGGAGTGGGCCAGCAGGGTGGAACCAGGGAGTGTGGTGGTGGCTGGTGGATTGGTGAGGTGGCGGGAAAGGTGAGGTGGCAAGCTATGGTTGGTCGGGGTGAGGTGGAGGGGGTTGGGTAGACTAGGATTGGGTAAATTTAGGACTAGAAATTTTAGACTAGGGTTTCCTTTTATTTAAAATAAATTTTGTAACTAGTTTTAGACAAATAAAAGACCTGAACAGACCGATGTTTTAATTTGAAATAAAGACGGCGGCTATTTAGAAAACAAACTAGGCGTTTCGAAAATAGTTTCAGACAAACAATGCAGGATGATGACGATGCAATGCACAAAAACAACGCGATTTTCTAGTAGTCGTTTTTGCGGGATGCCACACCTGACGAGCTCACCGTGCGCCCGACGGTCCCCTCGCTCGACTATAAATAGAGGCCACCCCCGCACGATTTCTTCACACCATCTCACTCCCCTCTCCTCACTAACCGTGCCACACCGTTCTCAGAGCAAGGCGAGCACCACCTTGCCGGAATTTCACCGGAGCCCGCTGCCTCTGGAGAAGAAGGGAGCCAGCGATTGGAGCCGCCCCAGGAGAAGCCACCAGTACCAGGAGATTCGCCGTCGTCGACTTCGTCGTTCGCCCGCCTCGCCGACCCTCGCCCGTACCCCGGTGAGCCCCCAGCACCCCTCACTGGCCGCGCTAGGTTTTGTTCTCGCCGGAGTTGTCTCGCGTCGACGATGACCCCCAGCCGTTGGATTAGAACTAGATCGAACGATCCACGTTGCCCCATACCGCTTCGCCCAACCCCGTGTCACTGACGAGTGGGGACACCCACTTAAGCAGCCCGCGGGAGCACTGCGCTTAGCAGGCCGGCCCAGTACTTTTTCCCGCGCAGCCCAGCGATTCAAATTAAACCTTTTTCTTTTTAAATTCAAACACACTTCTGTACCCAACTTCAAAAATCAACCCAGATCGATTCAGTGCACCAAATTGGATGAAACAAATTTTGTTGGAAAGGTCTGTGAATGATGAATCCAAGCCCGTTGGATTCAAGTCGTTTGGATCTGTAGATCACCCATAGTAAAAATAACAAGGCAGAAGCTTTTCTGCATTCAAACATTTTTCAAATTTAAACCATAATAGCTTTTGAGTTGATTCCAACTCTCAAAAATCACATGTAACCATACCTTTCAGAATATATAAAAATATATAGGTTTACTTGCAGAAATAATGTTCAAGTAATAAAAGAATGCTACATAAGCATTTCTAGCCACTTTAATTAATTAAAATAAAAGGATAAAACCTTATTAAATTGTGACACCACTTTAAATCACATTCCCATGGACTACAATATGTGGTGATGATATGTGTCAACATGATCCCATGTTTGGTTTGGAGAATATTAAATCTTAAGTAGTTTTTCAATGAGTAGAAATTACTTTTCTAAAAATAAAAAAAGAATCAAGTCAAGCCTTAACCTTGTAAGGTTAGAGATGATGTTAGATCATCTATAAGACCCTTGTGTGTGATGATTGCAGGTAGTTAAGTATTTTTTGGTGATTGTGTACCTCGTATTTATTCATAGACGCTAGTACCAACCAAGGCTACGAGGAGGAAGGAGGATACTACGAAGAAGAAGCCGAGGAGAACTTCAACCATTGCTCTGCACAAGGCAAGCTTATATTGACATTGATGCAAGCTAAAACTTGCAAGACACTCTACTTTAGCAAGCCAAATAGCACTAGTGAATGTGCAAGCTGATAATATACCTATGCAAGCTAACCCTTGCAAGATTACCCATTTGATAAACCAATCCTAGTTTTATGTGCAAGCTTCTCACTTTATTTCTTTATCAAAGCCTACTTAGAGTTTACTTAAGTGACTGGTAGATTTTGGAAAGATGCTGAAGGTTGCATGAAGAGCATAAAATTTGTCCTAAGCTAGAAACCTTGATATCAGCCTAAGATATAAGGTTAGACTTAGTGAAACTCCACTAGTTACCACCCCTCATTAGTACTACCCCCACCTGTAGATGCTAGTGCTAAGCATAAAACTTGATCAACTTTTAGATGGGAATACTTGGTGGAAAAATGGTTATGAAAACCTTGGAATGATGGATCATTCTATTGAACTGTTTTGGACCTGTGTTTCCAAATCCTTGATGATTTTGGTGATGAAAATGTTGAGGCATGAGCCTTAGCCCTTTATAAAACTGATGGTTGTCTGGATGCGATACCATTCCAATTTTAGCGTACAACCACAATACCCTAATATTGGGTAGGGCTTGACTGGAAACTTATATTCCTTAGTATTAGTTCCCTCACGGCCAAGGTCTGAGCTGAGGCTACCTTGTGAAGATTGTCCACCTGTGCAGTACCCAAGATGACAGTTGGTCATGGTTGGGAGGCCAAACTCACAGGAGAGGTGCTCATACTAGGGAGTGTAATTGAAAGGTTAGGATTGATTATCCGCATACTGAGTATGGTGAGTTTAGGATTTGTTCCTGACGGATGTATCGAATGTTGTGGTGAAAGTGTACAATCTCTACAGAGTGTCAAACTATTCGAATAGCCGCGTTCGCGGTTATGGACAGTTGGAGTGGCCATACTGTTCCCCCGTCAGACTTTTCAAAATGACTTGTGAAATGAATTGAGACTTTGACTTGACCACAACAGAGTTGTGACCTGAAATACAAGTTCCCACTTAGGATTTATAAAATTATGACTAGCTTCAGAACCTAGTAGAGATAAATCTGGCTTTTGCAAAACAACCCTAGAGCCTAGTGTCCTATTATCCAAAAAAAAACCTTTACTTGTTAGTATTAGTTTGCGAGTACTTAAAGAGTAATCATGGCTTTGTCCCTGGTTATTCCCATGGCCAGACTATGAAGAGGAGTACCTGGAAGATGGACCCCAGGAAGGTTACGACAACTAGGATCATCTCCCATCGTCAGCATTGCCTGTGACCCCGAAGATGGAGCTTCGCCTACGCTACCCTTATTATTACGTATTCCGCTTCTTGATGTTGTATTAAGAACTGGATCATGAGATCCCTATTTGTGTAAGAACTTATGTATCATTTGTAATGGATGAAGTACTATGGTATCCAATTCTGTTATGTCTCGCAAAAATGGTAATCCTGGGATTGCGATGTATGGCATAACAGGCATCTAGGATTGAAAAATCCGGGTGTTGACAAGTTGGTATCAAAGCCATCCTGACCATAGGAGACCCTAGTTAGATTGGACGTTGAACCAAAAACTTAGTTTCAAAACCAAAGAACACAAATATTTACGAAAACTTATTCTCATTCTTACCTCTTTATTTCTTTCATAAAACTTCATGTTCCTCAAAAACTCTTGCAAAATAGATAAAATTTTGACACACTTGATCACTCTGCTAATCTACTCATCCTCTATTTTCATAGATGGACGTGAAGTACAGCAAGTTTTACCAACTTGGGAATGGAGGAGACCTTATCTTTGAGAGGGATCTGGATCAGCTTTCGGAACTTCTGGTGCGTCCGCACCCCGAGTTCTTCGGAGCTCAGCTCAATGATCAAGGAGGAGAAGATCTGCAGTGGCTAATTGTTGCAAGTCTCCGAGGAAAGATTGAACCTCCCACTACGGAGGGAATTCAATTTACCTTGAGGGAAAACAACTGGCTCGATGGACTTGCCAGAGCAATGCAGGAAGCTCTTTCCCGTCTGTGTGGGCAGAGCATCAATCAGATTAAGGGTACCCGCTTTGAGTTTTGCCCAAGGCGTGATGCAAATGGACAACCATTGGAAGCCCCATACCACCCCGAGCTGAAGACTCAATTGGACCACCTTAGCTTCATGATGTATGATCGTCAGCAGGAATTGGACAACTGCCGTGACTATTGCAACCACAAGTCTGCCATCATCAAGACGAAGGACCAGACCATCGCCATGCTAGTAAAGGATTGCAAGTCTCGCTGCCGTCAGCTCGACAAGAAGGAGCGCATTATTGCCCGTCTTCGCCATCGCATCTCATCTCTGGAGGAGACCATCCACGAGAGAGACATGCAGTTAGAGGAAAGGGAGAATGCCGGAGAGGATCTTCGTGGAGACCCTTACTCCTATCTCAGCGATGACGATGATTTTCTGGAGGATCGGGCCATGGACTTCTTCACCGATGAGGATGATTTCGCCTTCATCGATGATGATGAAGATGATGAAGCCACAGACTCCGAGGAGTAGTAGCACTGAGCACTAGCGTAGTGAGTAGTAGTCGGTCCCACTGTATCGTAGTTTCCAGAATGGTTCTTAAAACCATCTGTTTTTCCTTGTTGTGGTGTGCGTTGTATCGAGTGAATGAATGAATGAAAAAGCAAGTTGCTAGAAAAATCTGAATCAAACAGTTAACACTTTTCAAAGACCCAAAACCTTAGAAATTTCCCTCTTTTCTCATGATCTATATCAATCTTCAGAGGCCACGTGGAGGAAGTGGTTCAGCCCCGGACCCGATGTTGCAGATCCTGCAAATGTTGGCTTCTGACCGCGAAGCTGAAAGAGCGGAACGTCAAGCCAACCTAGCCACTCTGCAACAGATAGCCCAGCTAGCCCACAACAACCAAGGCCACGGAAATCAGGACAACCATGGATCTAAGCTCAAGAATTTCCAAAATACCAACCCACCCGTTTTCACCAAGTCAGAAGAACCCCTAGATGCCGATGATTGGCTGCAAACCATGGAAAACAACCTAGAAGTCGCCGGAGTGGAAGCCAACGAGAAAGTCCTGTTCGCCACCCATTATCTAGCCGGAGATGCCATGGCATGGTGGAACAATGTCCGCGCCATGACCGGAGTCCAAATGATGACCTGGGAGGAATTCAAGGTAAAGTTCAGCAGAACCCATGTGCCACCAGGTTTGATCAAGAGAATGAGAGACGAGTTCAGAGAGTTGAAGCAAGGAAGGATGACTGTAGTGGAATATCGTGACAAATTTTTGTCATTAGCTAGGTATGCCCCGGACGAGATAGACACCAAAGCCAAGAAGAAAGAAAGATTCCTGAATGGTCTGCATGACGAGATGCAGACAGTGTTAGTCAATATCCCCTTTGTTGATATTGAAGCCCTTGTCGACTCTGCTATCCAGATGGAAGGAAAGATCAACCAGGCCAATGAGAACCGCAAGCGTCGCATGATGCATCAACCAGGAACCCATCAGACCCCAAAGTATCGCCCCAACCCATCTCCAGGATTTGCCCCAAGAACCAACAGACCCCCTATGACCCGTCCGACCTACCCCAACCTTGGAAACCCTAGACCAGGAGGAAATCACAACAACCCCGGCAACTCTAGCAATTTCACCCGTGCCCCTCCCAAGTTCAACACCAACAATGTTACCGCCAACCCCAACACTGCCCCGAGGACTGGAAGCAATGTTGTGCCTGTCGCAGCCAAGGACAAGTCACAAGTGACCTATTATGACTGTGGAAATAAAGGCCACTATTCCAACGAGTGCCCCAACAAGAAGAATACTACAGCCCCCAACGCCAATGTCCCAGCTCAGCAGCAGCGTCGTGTCCAGCCAGGGAGAAGATTTGCCCAAGGGAATTCACTCAACCACAATGGCCGTCTTTTTCTCATGCATGCTGAAGAAGCTCAGGAAGCGCCAGACGTCGTGCTGGGTATGTTTTCTGTTAATTCAGTACTTGCGAGAGTGTTGTTCGACTCTGGTGCATCGTATTCATTTGTCACCGAAGAATTTGCCTGCACTAGTAAAATTCAACCAACCAAATTGAAGCATGTGATGATTGTACAAATTCTCGGATCAACCACCAAGGCTAGGCAAATTTGCAAGGCCATCCCTATCCGAATCCATGGCATAGATTTTTATGCTAACCTAATAGTACTCGGAACTAAAGGTTTGGAAGTAGTACTAGGAATGGATTGGATGTCTAAACATAAAGGATTGATTGATTGTGCCAAGAAAGCCATCACCATGACCAGTACCACCGGAATATCAGTCGAGCATATATCTGAAACCTTACCTCGCCAATTCAAGTGTAACAAGAGTATAGCCCAACCTACCATTGACCAAGTCCGGATAGTCTGCGAATACCCCGATGTATTTCCAGATGTTTTGCCCGGTATGCCCCCAGATCGGGATATCGAGTTCATCATCGAACTAATCCCCGGAACCGGACCCATAGCCCAGAGACCCTATAGTATGAACCCGTCTGAACTAGAAGAACTGAAGAAGCAACTGGATTCCATGCTGGAAATCGGATTGATTCAACCAAGTGCGTCCCCATGGAGATCACTTGTCTTGTTTGTGGACAAGAAGGATGAAGGTAACCGTTTGTGTACGGATTATCGAAAGTTCAATGATGTCACCATCAAGAACAAGTACCCCTTGCCTAAGATAGAAGATTTGTTTGATCAGTTGACCGGTGCCAAAGTGTTTTCTAAGATTGATCTTAGGACTGGCTATCATCAAATCAAAATTCGTGCAGAGGATATTCCAAAGACTGCCTTTACCACCAGATATGGATTGTGTGAGTATATAGTCATGTCTTTCGGATTAACCAATGCCCCCGCTTATTTCATGAACCTCATGAATAAGATTTTTATGGACTTCCTGGATAAGTTTGTCGTTGTTTTCATCGATGACATTCTGATTTATTCCAAATCAGAAGAAGAACATGAGCTACACCTAAGGACCATTCTTGGAACCCTTAGAGAGCATCAGCTGTATGCAAAGTTTAGCAAATGTGAATTCTGGTTACAGGAAGTAGGATTCCTTGGTCACATTGTATCAGCCGGAGGAATTGCCGTTGACCCTGCCAAAGTGAAAGATATAGAAGATTGGCAAGCCCCAACCACTCAAACCCAAGTTCGTGCTTTTCTCGGATTGGCGGGATATTACCACAAATTTGTAGAAGGATTCTCTAGTATCGCCAGACCCATGACCCAATTGCTGAAGAAGGACAAGAAGTTTGAATGGACCGACAAATGTGAAGCGAGTTTTCAAGAACTCAAAAGGAGATTGATTTCAGCCCCAATCTTGATCATGCCGGATATCACGAAGCCCTTTGATGTGTATTGTGACGCATCCAAGATTGGTCTCGGATGTGTGCTAATGCAAGAAGGCAAAGTTATATCTTATCTATCGCGACAATTGAAGCAACATGAACAAAATTACCCAACCCATGACCTCGAACTTGCAGCTGTAGTTCTAGCCCTGAAGACATGGAGACATTACCTGATGGGAAACCATTGTGAGATTTATTCGGATCACAAGAGCCTAAAGTATATATTCACTCAGAAGGAGCTGAATATGAGGCAGAGAAGATGGATTGAGCTAATCAAGGATTACGACCTGGACATTCACTATCACCCTGGTAAAGCCAACGTGGTAGCCGATGCCCTTAGCAGATTGCCGTGCCGCTTGAACTCCATGATTTTGAAGGAGCAACCAAGTTTGCACAAAGAGATGGAAAATTTTCGAATGGAATTAGTAAGTGAAGGATTTTTGGCTAGCATAGAACTTCAGCCCACTTTGATCAGTCAGATTAAAGAGGCGCAGAAGGGAAATGCCAGTATCGACGGAATCAAGCGTCGTATCGGTACAGGCAAAGTACCCGGATTCACCGAGGACGAAGAAGGAGTTTTGTGGTACAAAGGACGCCTTTGTGTACCATCAGATTCTGAGTTAAAAGAAGTTATCTTGAAGGAGGCTCATGATACTCTTTATTCTACCCATCCCGGAGGAACTAAGATGTATCAAGATTTGAAAGAGCAGGTTTGGTGGCATAAGATGAAGAGAGAAATCGGAAGCTATATTGCCAAGTGTGATATATATCAGCGAGTCAAGGCCGGACATCAAAGACCCGCTGGATTGTTGCAACCTTTGCAAATTCCGGAATGGAAATGGGATTCTGTAGGAATGGACTTTATCACTGGACTACCTACTTCTAGTAGGGGAAATGACTCTATTTGGGTCATAGTGGACAGATTGTCCAAAGTCGTCCATTTCTTGCCCATCAAAACCACCTATCAGAGTTCGAAGCTAGCAGAGTTGTACATCGCTAGAATCGTTAGTTTGCATGGAGTCCCCAAGAACATCGTATCGGATCGAGGAACTCAGTTTACCTCGAGATTCTGGAAGAAAGTCCAAGAAGGTTTAGGAACCCGCCTAGATTTCAGTACCGCGTATCACCCTCAGACCGATGGACAAACGGAGCGAGTAAACCAAATACTCGAAGATATGCTTAGAGCATGTGTGCTAGAATATGGATCCAAGTGGGAAGACTGTCTGCCGTTTGCAGAATTTTCATACAACAATAGTGACCAAGCCAGTTTGCAAATGGCCCCATTTGAATTCATGTACGGAAGAAAGTGTCGCACCCCTTTGAACTGGTCGGAAGTAGGAGAGAGTCAGATTTTCGGACCCGACATCCTCCGAGAAGCAGAAGAGAAGGTTCATAAGATTCGTGAGCACCTCAAGACCGCCCAATCCCGACAGAAGAGTTACGCCGACAAGAGACGTAGAGACCTCGCCTTCAACATAGGAGATTTTGTTTATCTGAAAGTGTCGCCATTGAAGGGAATGCAGCGTTTCCAACTCAAGGGAAAGTTAGCCCCCAGATATATCGGACCTTTCAAAATTCTGAACCGTCGAGGAGAAGTATCGTATCAATTGGAACTACCAGAAGAGATGTCAGCTGTGCACAATGTGTTCCATATCTCGTTACTTCGCAAGTGTCTCGAAGTCCCCGAGAAGACCGAAGTGTTCAAGAATATCGATCACCGGACCATAGAGATCAACGATGACCTGACCTATCCTGAAGTACCCATCCGTATTTTGGAAGAAGCCTTTCGAACTACCAGAACCCGAAGCATCAAGTTTCTCAAGATTTAGTGGAGCAACCACACAGAAGAGGAAGCTACCTGGGAGCGCGAAGATCACATCAGGACGGAGTTTCCAGATCTCTTCAAATCCTAGGTAATCTTTTCGTCCTTTTCAAATCTCGGGATGACATTTTGTTTAAGGGGGGAAGGTTTGTAACATCCCAAAAATACTAAACTTGGATCATCAAATTCTAATCCTCACAGTTAGGGTTAACAAAAACTTTTCTAAATAAAATTATGAATGCATGCATATGTGTATGCATTGATTTTGAATTCTTTTAAACCCACCTTGTTTGTTTGTTTCATTGCTTTTAAAATGTTTCTTAGGTGAAATAAACATCATCTAAAACATTTCCCACACCTTTCCTTAAGACAAGTAAATCAAAACACATATATGAAGTGAATGGTCATTTTGGCCAATTTAACTCCCATGCCTACTTTGGCTGTCTCAAACTTTCAAAACCTAACAGAAACTTTTCTGGATCTTTGCACCCCATGAATGTACTCATAACAAGGTATCAAGGCCCACTTTGTGATCATCCAGAAACTTTCAAATGCATAGTTTAAATGAAAATTCAAAATTGAATCTTTATCATATGGGAAGATCCCACTTTTTCAAAAACCACTCAAACAAGCTCAACTTTCAAAACCCAAGCATCTGCAGACTCACCAGCACCAATCTAGCAAAACCACCAAAATTCATTTCAAAATTCAAAACTTGATTTCATGCGGCCATTTCATCAAACAGGTTGCAGACATAAATCAAACAAACATCAAACACTATAGTGTGCAGTAAAATTGGCCTAACTTGTTCCCTAGTTAGCTCACACACAGCTCAGTAGATCATCTAGGAAGTTTAACTAAAGACTAGCACCACTGTGAGCTTGCCATTGCCATCAATGGTGAACAGCCGAAGCCAACCTTGCCACCCCATTGTGGACAGCAGGCTAGAGGAAGAACTAGCCGTGCCAACCTTGTCTGGGAGGCAGCCCACCGTCCACCGCCACTACCTGTCCCAGCCGCGAGCGTTGCCAAGCCCTGGACCACGCGCACAAGTCGCGCCCAGACCATGCCGAGCATGCGCCAGAGCGCCACCCTCGACCAGCATCCACAGACCGCGCGCCGCCCTCACCGCGTGCACACACGATCACCACCGACCCAGGAGACCGCCAGACATCCCCGTTTGCCGCCCCGTGCCATACCGCCACCGCCCGCCGTCGAAGACGCTGCCTCTGCCGCGCAGAGCACCGCCCGTTCCAGACCAAGCCGCACCGCCCCATGCCTCGAGACCATGTCGTTGAGCATCTCCAGGAGACACCGCACCATCCCCTACCCTTGCCCATGCCTTTAGCCGCTTGTAACCTCGCCCCCGACGAGCTCACCGTGCGCCCCGATGGTCCCCTCGCTCGACTATAAATAGAGGCCACCCCCGCACGATTTCTTCACACCATCTCACTCCCCTCTCCTCACTGACCGTGCCACACCGTTCTCAGAGCAAGGCGAGCACCACCTCACCGGAATTTCACCGGAGCCCGCCGCCTCTGGAGAAGAAGGGAGCCAGCGATTGGAGCCGCCCCAGGAGAAGCCACCAGTACCAGGAGATTCGCCGTTGTCGACTTCGTCGTTCGCCCGCCTCGCCGACCCTCGCCCGTACCCCGGTGAGCCCCCAGCACCCCTCACTGGCCGCGCTAGGTTTCGTTCTTGCCGGAGTTGTCTCGCGTCGACGATGACCCCCAGCCGTTGGATTAGAACTAGATCGAACGATCCACGTTGCCCCATACCGCTTCGCCCAGCCCCGTGTCACTGACGAGTGGGGACACCCACTTAAGTAGCCCGCGGGAGCACTGCGCTTAGCAGGCCGGCCTAGTACTTTTTCCCGCGCAGCCCAGCGATTCAATATAAACCTTTTTCTTTTTAAATTCAAACACACTTCTGTACCCAAATTCAAAAATCAACCCAGATCGATTCAGTGCACCAAATTGGGTGAAACCAATTTTGTTGGAAAGGTCTGTGAATGCTGAATCCAAGCCCGTTGGATTCAAGTCATTTGGATTTGTAGATCACCCATAGTAAAAATAACAAGGCAGAAGCTTTTCTGCATTCAAACATTTTTCAAATTTAAACCATAATAGCTTTTGAGTTGATTCCAACTCTCAAAAATCACATTTAACCATACCTTTCAGAATATATAAAAATATATAGGTTTACTTGCAGAAATAATGTTCAAGTAATAAAAGAATGCTACATAAGCATTTCTAGCCACTTTAATTAATTAAAATAAAAGGGTAAAACCTTATTAAATTGTGACACCACTTTAAATCACATTCCCATGGACTACAATATGTGGTGATGACATGTGTCAACATGATCCCATGTTTGGTTCGGAGAATATTAAATCTTAAGTAGTTTTTCAATGAGTAGAAATTAATTTTCTAAAAATAAAAAAAGAATCAAATCAAGCCTTAACCTTGTAAGGTTAGAGATGATGTTAGATCATCTATAAGACCCTTGTGTGTGATGATTGCAGGTAGTTAAGTATTGTTTGGTTATTGTGTACCTCGTATTTATTCATAGACGCTAGTACCGACCAAGGCTACGAGGAGGAAGGAGGATACTACGAAGAAGAAGCCGAGGAGAACTTCAACCACTGCTCTGCACAAGGCAAGCTTATATTGACATTGATGCAAGCTAAAACTTGCAAGACACTCTACTTTAGCAAGCCAAATACTACTAGTGAATGTGCAAGCTGATAATATACCTATGCAAGCTAACCCTTGCAAGATTACCCATTTGATAAACCAATCCTAGTTTTATGTGCAAGCTTCTCACTTTATTTCTTTATCAAAGCTTACTTAGAGTTTACTTAAGTGACTGGTAGATTTTGGAAAGATGCTGAAGGTTGCATAAAGAGCATAAAATTTGGCCTAAGCTAGAAACCTTGATATCAGCCTAAGATATAAGGTTGGACTTAGTGAAACTCCACTAGTTACCACCCCTCATTAGTACTACCCCCACCTGTAGATGCTAGTGCTAAGCATAAAACTTGATCAACTTTTAGATGGGAATACTTGGTGGAAAAATGGTTACGAAAACCTTGGAATGATGGATCATTCTATTGAACTGTTTTGGACCTGTGTTTCCAAATCCTTGATGATTTTGGTGATGAAAATGTTGAGGCATGAGCCTTAGCCCTTTATAAAACTGATGGTTGTCTGGATGCGATACCATTCCAATTTTAGCGTACAACCACAATACCCTAATATTGGGTAGGGCTTGACTGGAAACTTATATTCCTTAGTATTAGTTCCCTCACGGCCAAGGTCTGAGCTGAGGCTACCTTGTGAAGATTGTCCACCTGTGCAGTACCCAAGATGACAGCTGGTCATGGTTGGGAGGCCAAACTCACAGGAGAGGTGCTCATACTAGGGAGTGTAATTGAAAGGTTAGGATTGATTATCCGCATACTGAGTATGGTGAGTTCAGGATTTGTTCCTGACGGATGTATCGAATGTTGTGGTGAAAGTGTACAATCTCTGCAGAGTGTCAAACTATTCGAATAGACGCGTCCGCGGTTATGGACAGTTGGAGTGGCCACACTGTTCCCCCGTCAGACTTTTCAAAATGACTTGTGAAATGAATTGAGACTTTGACTTGACCACAACAGAGTTGTGACCTGAAATACAAGTTCCCACTTAGGATTTATAAAATTATGACTAGCTTCAGAACCTAGTAGAGATAAATCTGGCTTTTGCAAAACAACCCTAGAGCCTAGTGTCCTATTATCCAAAACCCCCTTTACTTGTTAGTATTAGTTTGCGAGTACTTAAAGAGTACTCATGGCTTTGTCCCTGGCTATTCCCATGGCCAGACTATGAAGAGGAGTACCTGGAAGATAGACCCCAGGAAGGTTACGACAACTAGGATCATCTCCCATCGTCAGCATTGCCTGTGACCCCGAAGATGGAGCTTCGCCTACGCTACCGTTATTATTACGTATTCCGCTGCTTGATGTTGTATTAAGAACTGGATCATGAGATCCCTATTTGTGTAAGAACTTATGTATCGTTTGTAATGGATGAAGTACTATGGTATCCAATTCTGTTATGTATCGCAAAAATGGTAATCCTGGGATTGCGATGTATGGCATAACAGGCATCTAGGATTGAAAAATCCGGGTGTTGACAGAAATCATACATTCTGATGTATGTGGTCCAATGAGTGTGTCGGCGCGAGGTGGATATCGTTTTGTTACTTTCACGGATGATTTGAGTCGATACGGTTATATCTACTTGATGAAACACAAGTCTGAATCCTTTGAAAAGTTCAAGGAATTTCAGAATGAAGCGGAAAATCATCGTAATAGAAAAATCAAATTTCTATGGTCCGACCGTGGAGGTGAGTATCTAAGTTACGAGTTTAGCACTCACATGAAAGAGTGTGGAATTGTTTCACAAATCACGCCTGCCGGAACACCACAGCGAAATGGTGTGTCAAAACGTCGTAATCGTACTTTATTAGATATGGTTCGATCTATGATGTCTCTGACAGACTTGTCGTTGTCATTTTGGGGTTATGCACTAGAAACTGCTGCATTCACTTTAAATCGGGCACCATCTAAATCCGTTGAAAAGACACCGTATGAATTGTGGTTTGGAAACAAACCTAAGCTGTCATTTCTTAAAGTTTGGGGATGCGATGTTTATGTGAAGAAACTTCAACCGGATAAACTCGAACCCAAAGCGGAAAAATGCGTCTTCATAGGATACCCTAAGGAAACTATTGGGTATTCCTTCTATCACAGATCCGAGGGCAAGGTTTTTGTTGCCAAGAATGGATCCTTTCTAGAGAAAGAGTTTCT
This sequence comes from Avena sativa, assembly GCA_916181665.1. Taxonomy (NCBI): domain Eukaryota; kingdom Viridiplantae; phylum Streptophyta; class Magnoliopsida; order Poales; family Poaceae; genus Avena; species Avena sativa. Next base: position 257,250,146 of record OV702284.1, on the reverse strand, counting down.
CGCGAAAGGTATGAGTAGTCGGAAGGTAGAACTCAAAGAGGTTATGGAACCTTCTCTTCAAAGTATGGCGAGTAGCGCAGCGCCGGAAGTTGTTCCGGAGTTGGTTCCACCTGTTGAAGAGGGAACTAATGATAATGATCATGAAACTCCGAAAGAGAGTACTACCGAACCTCGCAGGTCCAACAGGACGCGTGCAGCTCCCGAGCTGTACGGAAATCCTGTCATGAATTTCATGGTTGATGAAAATGATGACCCTGCGACGTATGAAGAAGCGATGATGAGCCCGGATTCCAACAAATGGTTAGAAGCCATGAAATCCGAGATGGAATCCATGTATGAAAATCAAGTTTGGAACTTGGTGGAATTACCTCACGACCGAAAGGCCGTGGAGAACAAATGGATTTTCAAAAGGAAAACTGATGCTGATGGTAATGTGACCGTCTATAAAGCTCGACTTGTCGCAAAGGGGTTTCGACAAATTCAAGGAGTTGACTACGATGAGACATTCTCTCCCGTAGCGATGCTAAAGTCAGTTAGGATTATGTTAACAATTGCTGCATATTTCGATTATGAGATATGGCAGATGGATGTCAAAACCGCGTTTCTCAATGGTAATATTGAAGAAGAGTTGTATATGATACAACCAAAGGGTTTTATCGATCCTAAGGATGCTAACAAGGTGTGCAAGCTTCAGCGATCCATCTATGGATTGAAGCAAGCATCACGAAGTTGGAATGATATAGATCAAAGAGTTTGGATTTGTCCAAACTTATGGAGAAGCTTGTATTTACAAGAAAGTGAGTGGGAGCAATGTGGCATTTCTGATATTATATGTGGATGACATATTATTGATCGGAAATGATATAGATCTTTTAGACAGTGTTAAAAGTTATCTAAACAGCAAATTTTCATGAAGGACCTAGGTGAAGCGTCATACATATTAGGCTTAAAGATCTATAGAGATAGATCTAGGCGCCTAATAGGGCTATCGAAAATTACATACCTTGATAAGATTTTAAAGAAGTTTAAAATGGACGGAAGTAAGAAGGGGTTCTTAACTATGTTGCAAGGCAAGAAATTGAGTAAGACTCAAAGTCCGGCTTCGGCGGAAGAAAGAGAGATAATGGACAAAGTCCCCTATGCTTCAGCCATAGGCTCTATAATGTACGCCATGCTATGTACAAGACCGGATGTGGCACATGCTATTAGTTTGACTAGTAGGTACCAATCGGATCCAGGTTCGGAACACTGGATAGCTATCAAGAATATCCTTAAGTACTTACGAAGAACTAAGGATTTTCTTGTATACGGAGGTGAAGAAGAGCTCGTTGCTAAGTGTTATGTTGACGCTAGCTTTGACACCGATCCGGATGACTCTAAGTCTCAATCCGGATACGTATTTCTCATGAATGGCGAAGCGGTTAGTTGGAGGAGCTCCAAACAACCTGTGGTAGCGGGATCAACAACGGAGGCCGAATATGTTGCTGCTTCAGAAGCGGCTCAGGAAGCAGTTTGGATGAAGGAGTTCATATCCAAACTAGGAGTGGTTGCAAACGCGTTGGACCCAATGGTGATCTATTGTGACAACAATGGTGCCATTGCCAATGCCAAATAACCTATGTCTCACAAGCATTCCAAGCATATTAAGCGCCGGTTTCACTCCATCCGCGAGCATGTCAAGGATGGAGATATAAAGATTTGTAAAGTACATACGGATCTCAATGTAGCAGATCCGTTGACTAAAACTCTCCCTAGAGAAAAACATGATCAACACCAGAACTCAATGGGTGTTAGATTTATCACTATGTAACTAGATTATTGTCTCTAGTGCAAGTGGGAGACTGAAGGGAATATGCCCTGAGAGGCAATAATAAAGTGTTTATTATGTGTATTCCAAGTATATGATAGATGTTTATTTTACATGCTATAATTGTATTAATACGGAAACATTAATACATGTGTGTTTAATAAACAAACAGAAAGTTCCTAGTTATGCCTCTCTCATAAACTAGCTCGTTGATTAACAAGATGATCAAGGTTTCCTGATCATGGACATTGGATGTTGTTAATAACGGGATCACAACATTAGTGTAATGGTGTGATGAACATTCATCGGAAGTATAGCATTACGATCAAAGTCATTGAGTTTATATTGCTATAACAACTTACGAAGTGATCCTAATCCTTAGACCATGAGATCATGTCAATCACTAACACCGGAAGAGTTTCTTGATAACATCAAACGTCACACCGTAACAGGGTGATTATAAAGATGGATTCAGAACTAATAAAGTGCTATGTTGAGGCTCATGGATCGAGAGTGGAATTTTTTTATCCCGATGACGGATAGATATACTCTGGGCCCTCTCGGTGATATCACATTGATTAGCTTACAAGCAAGTGATTTGATCACTAGAATGTTATATCACGGGAACGAGAAAAGAGTGCATGTCGGTAACGAGATCAAACTAGGTATGGAGATACCGATGATCGAATCTCGAACATGTAATATATCGTGAAACAAAGGGATTAAGATACTAGCGTAAAAGGTTCCGACGATCACAAGAAAGTCATCGTTGAATGTGTGGGAGTCAGTATGGGTCTCCAGATCCCGCTTCTGATTATTGATCCGAGAGGGGTCTCGATCATGTCCGCATTACTCACAACCGTAGGGTGACACACTTAAGAGACACCGACATCCAATTGGAGCAAAAGTTTCATGACGAAAGAATGAACAAGCGCAGGAATTTATTTCACTAGATACCGAAACAGGTTTTCGGGTGAAATTGCATAAAGTGGTTATGCATGTGAAATGGAATTCTAGCAAGGGGTTATTTGTGAATGTTTGTCATTAAAGTAATTGACAAAATTCTGAATAAAATAAAAGAGTTTTATTTAATGAGAATTTGCATTAAATTTGGTGGAAATTTAATGGGAATTTGAGTGGACTTTTGAGTGGAGGGAATTTAAAGGACATTTTGTGAGTGGAGTGTCCACCCACATGAATGAAGGAGGGGAGGGGGCAGCCCCCATGGCCGGCGGCCACCCCCTTGGGTGCCCCCCTCCTCCTATAAAAGGAGCCCCCCTCCTCACTTGTCTCACACACCTCCTCGTGAAGGATCTCTCTCCCCCTCTAGAATTTATCCCCCATGGTCTCAGACTAGCGAGATACATGTTCCCGGTGGCTATTAGGCAAGAAAGAGTTTTGCTTCCGCTGCATCGCTGGAGCGAGGAGGCGGAGGTTGCTCGGTGCCTCGAACGTGTGTGCGAGCACGGATGCGCTGCTGATTTGCGGCGCTAGGACTTCCTCTCGATCTTGAGATCGGCAAGAGATCGTCTACATCAACCACGAGTTGAACTCGTTAAGCTTTGTCGGTCTTCAAGGGTATGTTCTCTACGGATATACATCCGCCCGTTGTTTGTATCTAGTAGATAGATCTTGGTACATAGTTCCCATCGTAGGAAAATTTTTGTTTTCTATGCTGCGAACCCTACAGGCCAAACTCACAGGAGAGGTGCTTATACTAGGGCGTGTAATTTAAAGGTTAGGATTGATTATCCGCATACTGAGTATGGTGAATTCAGGATTTGTTCCTGACGAATGTATCGAATGTTGTGGTAAAAGTGTACAATCTCTGCAGAGTGTCAAACTATTAGAATAGCCGCGTCTGCGGTTATGGACAGTTGGAGTGGCCATACTATTCCCCCGTCAGACTTTTCAAAATGACTTGTGAAATGAATTGAGACTTTGACTTGACCACAACAGAGTTGTGACATGAGATACAAGATCCCACCTAGGAGTTATAAAATTGTGACTGGATTCTCTTGCTTCTGAACTAGTAGAGATAAATCTGGCTTCTTGCAAAACAACCCTAGAGCCTAGTGTCCTATTATCGAAACCCCTTTCACTTGTTTGTATTAGTTTGCGAGTACTTAAAGAGTACTCATGGCTTTGTCCCTGGCTATTCCCGTGGCCAGACTATGAAGAGGAGTACCTGGAGGATGGACCCCGGGAAGGTTACGACAACTAGGATCATCTCCCATCGTCAGCATTGCCTGTGACCCAGAAGATGGAGCTTCGCCTATGCTATCGTTATTATTACGTATTCCGCTGCTTGAAGTTGTATTAAGAACTGGATCATGAGATTCCTATTTGTGTAAGAACTTATGTACGGTTTGTAATGGACGATGTACTATGGTATCCAATTCTGTTATGTCTCGCAAAAATGGTAATCCTGGGATTGCGATGTATGGCATAACAGGCATCTGGGATTAAAAATCCGGGTGTTGACAAAAACGGTTCGGCTGGATTGTGCCATGTGGTGCTAAGTGGTTTTATCCTATCCACGCGATCTAGATCCAACGGCTGCTATGAGTTGACCATGAATGAGCGGCGCTGGCGGCGTCGAGTGGCGGCGGCGCGCTTAGACGAGGGTGGTGCTGGCGATGCAGGAAGCAAAAGAGACAGGGGAGGGGCTCACCGTGATCGCCATGGCGAGTGGATGCTCAAGGTGGTCTCTGTCGATGGAAGGGCGCACGGTGCTGGCTCGAATCGCTCACCGGAGTTCGTGAAACCATCGGGTATGCTCAGACGTCGTCGAAGGCGAGGCTACGGTGCGCGCTAGAGGAAAAGGAAGATGCCATTAGATGTGCAATGTCGTGGCGAGTATGCGCGTGTGAAGGAAGAGGAGAGGGACGGTCAGATGCTACCTGGAAAACTTGCCGGAGTCGAGGCAGACGGCGGCGTTGTTCAGACGTGGTCGTTGCCGACGCTGTGGGTCAAGTGCGGGCAAGCCGAGGGTGCTGGCAGGTGCAGAGGTTGATGGGGAATAGGCTCGCATGGTCGAGGGGGCAAGGCGCGGCGAGGAGTGACCGGAATCGCCTGCGAAGCTCGTCGGAGGCCGCGGCGGTGCAAAAGGAAATTGGAGCAGCTCGGTGGCGTTGGTTGGGGGAAAATGGAGGGGAGAGGGTGCTGGTTAAATGGGAGTAAACGAGGGGAAGAATTACTGCGTGATTAGGCGAATTGAACCGCGGATTAACGGGCAGAAACGGTCGGCGAGGTCAGTGGGAGGGGTGAAGACGATGACTAACGGATGGGGCAACGGTGTCAGCGTAAGAGAGAGAAGAGGTGGGGTCCAGCGGTCAGTGGCAGCGCGGGTGAGAATTGCGGTGGAAGAAAACGGTTCGGGAGTGAAGGGAAGATGGGATGGACTAGGCTTGCTGGGCCTAGTCTGGCTGGGCTGGGTTCTTTTATTTTTTTTCTTTTCCTGTTTCTTTTTCTTTTCTATTTTCATTTTTTGTTTTCAAATTCAAACTCTTATTTGATTCAGATTTATTTATCAAATCTTTTCAAAACTTTTCAGTAGTTTCTATACTGTTTAAACATGTATTTTAAATACCATTTTAGGAATAATTCCTTTATTTATTTAGGGTTTATATTTTATTTAAAAAAGGCATTTTCCTTTATTAAATAAGATTTCATTTTATTTTCAAACCATTATTTAAATTCCAAATTTTCACAAAACCCTTTTTAGCAGGTTTATTTATTTAAATGGGGTGTTAAATATTTTACTTTGAATTACTGAAAGTATTTTAATATGATTATTAATCATTTAATTTGGGAAATTTGTCTTTATTCAAATAAAGATAGAATTTGGTTAATGCCACATTATTTTATTTGAATATTCTTTATCCATTATTTTATTTGGATTTGGATTATATTCATTCCGTTTGCTTATGGATTTGGCCAAGATTTAATTTGGATTTTAAATACTCCATATTTATTTATTACTTCCTTTGTCTTATAAAATCCATATCTTTTTATTTATAGATCCAAACTTGCTGATTCCAATTTGCATAATTTTATTTAATATTTGTTTATCCTTTTAAATCTCTTTAGTATTAATTTGATCACAAATTGGTATGGATTTTTAGATAGGAGCTTTAATAGCTTTGGAAATTTAATTTCTTTCAACTTATTAAATTCATAAGTTTTTATCCATGTTTCCAAATTGAATAGAATCAATTTCTATAGTTTTATAATACTTTTATTTATCAATCTTGATCATTTATAAATGTTTGTTGATAAATTTTAATATGGATCAAATCCTTAGTTTTTGAGATAACTTGGAAATGTTTTTCTTCCATTAGGGTTTTAGGGATTTGGTTTATTTTCCAAGTGTTTTAAATTTCAAGATGCATTTATGAAAAATGCATTTCACTTGATTTGAATTTAGATGGATTCAAATTTTATTCAAAGTTTGTTCAAGATGGGTTTTAATGTTTCCATTTAGAAACAAAAAGTTTCTTTTTACCCTAAATTTGAACAATTATTTATTTTGTTTATTTATTTTTCACATTTCAAAATTTGGAAAATTTTGGGATGTGACACCTAATCTCTAAAGCGTACAGAGAGAAAATCGGTAACACAACAGTGACCCTATAACACAAAAATTATTACAGCAAGCTCATAATTGAGCAGAGAACCAAAATATTACAAGCAGAGGTCACTGACCCCAAACATCAAACAGCGGAAGGCAAATTATGCTATTAAGTATAGCAAACTTAACAAATGGCCTAAGAGGCCTGAAGCATAACGATGACGTCCAATCCATAGATCCCAGACTGCCGACTGGGAACTCCAAACTACTCGTCAATGTCGATGTCGTGAAGAACTCTTCTTCTATGGTAACACTTACTCTGCTGCAAAAGTATCAACGAAGCAAGGGTGAGTACAGGGTGTACTCCGCAAGACTTATGGCTGGTGTAGTTATTTTGCATAAAGCCATCTTTGTTTTGTAAAACAAGAGGGAGAAGAATCTCGACTAATCAGAATATTTTAAAAGGGGATAAGAGAGCGATATCACTAGCTTTGATCATCTTTTGATATCCACTGAATCATCATCAGCTGAACCTATCTAGGATCACCCCCTCGATCCCTGAGGAAGCATCCTTAAGAACACCTTGATCAACTTGCCAAGTTTTATGATTAGGTTAAAGTTGTCTATGATCTTAGATTCTGGTCTCCAAGTTCGTCCATAATCGTGGACACGACTTTTCGAAAAGATTTAACCCTGCAGGGGTGTACAACTTTACCACACGTACCAACCGATTCTTAATGCCAACGTTATTAGCCCTCTTCCTTGGAAGGCCGGTAGAGAGTGGTTGACCACGACCTTTACCTTGCTTCGCCGAGACCATGAGTCACACACTAGGGAGATGCCGCCATAACGGGTCGAGTCCCGAAGCCGGTCCCTAATGATGTGTGCGGGGTTCAAGATTACGGATGTCGGGCATCTCTTGTTCTCGGCCACGCTTACCTACCTGTTATGAATGCACCTCCTTCACCTCCATTCAAGAACAACCAAGATGTGTATGTCGAACGGAAAGTCCGAACTATATGACTCATGGAATCTACTAGGCAAGTTAGTTGGTCGAGGGTGTTTCCAGGCCCCCGTGTGGCTATACGCTCATCTTGGACCATAGGCAAGAACTCAGGTCCTAGTAGTGGCAAGTATGGGACTGCAAAAACCACAACCCACCGTGGCCTCCCATACAAGCCTTAGCATGTTTAACTTTCATTCTGATCTTACCACATCATCTTGTCAAACTAGGTTCATTCGCAGCTCCGATTCATCAACCGGATGGACCAGCGTTAACTGCTAAGCATGGCTAAGCACAACAGATATAATAGCTCTAGCAACGCTTCACAAGTCAAACCCTAGTTATGCTAGGAGCGGTGGATCAAGGAATATAGTCTTCAAAGGTAACATGCATCAGATAGGATTACTCCATCTATCGATAAAAGACTTTGGAATCGTATGCACATGGCAAGAATGAAATACTTTGAAAGCATAGGATTCATATGTATGTGTGGGGCTTCACTTTCCTTTGCCAGTTGATATCCAGAAAGCAGAGCTTCGGACATCTGGTACTTGACTTGATCACAGTTGGTCAAGTGTTGGTCTTTGAGCTTCGACGGTGTTGATCTCGGTCTTCAATCCCAATCTTGATTCCGATATCGTATTCTACCAGAGAAGAACCAAACACCGGAAAGAGAGGGAAACAATCAACACATGGCATCGATGCAATGCTCAATCAAGGATGATGATATGACAAGTTAAATTGTATCGAAATGTAACCCTAAAGCATGCTCGACCATTTTATCGGGGTTCCGAGGGGTATAAACCCTAATTCAGGGAAACTCCGGAATCACCTGTGAGGGTTACTATTTTCTTCTAATTATACTTTTCATGAAAGTTGTTGAACAATGAATGATTATAGCTTAGTTAGATAGTTCTAATTTTTCTGAACATTTTGATATATTATTTGTATTTTTCTGATTTATAAATAATTACTTATTGAATTTACAAGTTTACATTCATTTTCTGAAATTATTTAAACCATTTAAAACGTTTACTGCGTCATTATGACATCAGCAGACCCTAACCTAAACTTTTTGCAGCGCAGAGCATCTAGCCTCTGTGGCTGACATGTAGGACCTGGGCCACGCGGTAGCCACGCGAGCACCACGTCACCACGACGGGCGGCGCGACAGACGGTGGTCGACGGCGACGCTAGAGAGCATGCGGGGCTTCGAGGCTACGTGCGTTCGAACCAGCGCAACGAGTGGAGCCTAAAAGGGGTGGCGCCGCTATGGATTGGTCGCCTGAACAATGGCTTCAACGGCACGCGGCGGTGGAGCTTGCAGGCAAACGACGCGCGGCGGCTACAGAGGGGTAGGGAGGATTTGGAGGGGTCTACGAGGTCCACGAGCTCACCCTGGGAACGTTGGTGGCGACAGCGAGATGTGGTGAGGTCGGTAGCGACGGTGATTGACGACGACGGCGGTCGTCGGGCTCGAGGAAGACGGTGACTGTGGCGACGATTGGGGGATCCTCGTCTCGATTCCTTCAATGGGGTTGCTCACAACGGCGAGGAGGAGCTCCGAGGAGCAACGGCGAGGCTCAGGATGGCCTCTGGTGGCGGCGCTAGACGACTAGGGTTTTGGCCAGAGAGGAGGAACGCGAGAGGGAGGTCGCATGAGAGAGCGGGAGGGGATAAGGACAAGACGGGAGATCGCGGGGCTTCTTATCCACCACCTGGAGCTCGGCGGACGGCGAGGAGCGAGCGACGGAGATCAACGGCGGTGGCGCGGGCATGCAGCAGGTTGCCGACGACGAGGAAGACGACATGAACGGGAACGAAACGGTATGGCTGTGGTTGGGCTCTTGCTGGGCCGGATTGGGTTGCGCGGGAGCGCGCTGGGCAGCGGAGAGGAAGAGGAAGAGAGAGATGGGCTCGCTGGGCCGGCTGCTGCTGCTCTACTTTTTTTTGAGAAACTCTTTTCTTTTTCTGTAATTTGTTTTATCTTTTACAATTCATTTTGAATTCTGTTTTGGTATATTTCAAAAATACCAGAGGCCTTTATAAAATATACAAAATACTGAGGGACCCCTTTGAAAGAGCATTTCCTATCCCTAGTGATTTTGGTGTTTATAACAACACACATATCGGACTAATCATTTGTAAAGTGTACCACAGGTTGTATTAAAAAGGGGTTTGTAGTGTACCGGGTGTATTGGCAGTTGCTACTAAGTGTGGCAGTGTGTTTGGACAAACTATCCAAAACTTTCTGCCTGGCGCGGTACCAAAAAGCGGTAGTACCGCTTTTTGCTACCTTGCGCGGCAGTAGGTTTTGGCAAGTTGTCAAAAAGCCTCTGCCAGGCTACCGCTTTTTAGTACCTAGCGTGGCAGAAGCTTTTTGCAACTTGTCAAAAGCCACTGCCCGCCCCGGTACTAAAATGTGGTAGTACCGCATTTTAGTACCTAGCGCGACAGAAGCTTTTTACAAGTTGCCAAAAGCTACTGCCCACCTAGGTACCAAAACGCGGTACTACCGCATTTTAGTACCTAGCGCGGCAGAGAGTTTTTGGCAAGTTGCAAATGCCATTGCCCTCTGCGGTATCAAAATGTGGCAGTACCGCATGCGTCTGGTAGTACCGTATCCTAGGGGCGGTACTACCACTTTGCGGTAGCACCACAAATTGATATCGCTGGTGGCTGGGGCATATGTGCTTTGATGAATGCACTTCCGGTACCGGGCCGGTAGTACTGGTGTTTTCCGGTACTACCGCTTGCAAATCCGGCACTACCGCTGCATTAAATGCTCCAACGGTCAGATCTGCTCTGGGAGCTATAAATACCCCTCCACCTACCTTGGTACAAGGTGCTCGTTGCATTGAAGACTACTACCTCCATTTGAGCCACCAAATCGCCAAGATCTCTTCACTCCACCATCCAAAGTCTTTGATCTTTGGAGAATCGAAGGAGGAGGCCTTGATCTATTACTTCACCAAAAGAGATCTGCATTTCCCCCTCATTCACTTGAGGGCCCCCATTGCTCTAGTGTTTTCTTTGGAAACCCTAGTTCTAGATTTGGTTCTTACAAGCTTGTCTTTGATTGTCTTGACAACCGTTGGGGTGAGATTCATCGGAGAACAAGGGAGGCCTCTCGTGGCGTTGGTGGTTTGAAACCACCCCCTCTCCAAACGTAGATGTACTTCCCCTCAAAAGGAAGGAACTAGGGAAACAAATCCTTGTGTCTCCGCGTCCACCACTTTGGTTACTTCTATCCTTTACCGCACTTTACTTACTTGTTCTTGCTTAGTGTTGTGTTAGCTAGTGCTTGTTTGTCATATAGGTAAATCCACCTTAGTTGCATTATCTAGAGAATTTACCTTTATCGTCAAACCTTAATTTGAAAAAGAAGAAAATTTGAAGTAGCACCTATTCACCCCCCTCTAGGTGCCCATACGATCCTTTCACCCTTTAATCAATTTGGGCTCCATTAATTTTGTGATTTCAAAATTCAAAACCATTTTGAATTTGTTTCAAATAGAGAGGGAAAGCTAGGGTTTAGGGTTTTGAGAATATATTTGTTGTATGCATTTTTAATGATGCTCATGAGTGCACATTCAAACCCTATTGTCTATTTAGTAAAATTAGGGTTGTTACAAAAATAGTCTTGATGACCCACAAGTATAGGGGGTGTATCATAGTACTTTCGATAAATAGGAGTGTCGATCCCAACGAGGATAAGAAGGTGTTGACTAGTGGTATGGAGCAGGAAATCTCTGTAAATACTTAGCAAACAGATTTTTAGGGGTTTTCTGATAAAGCAAGGAAATAAAGTGCAAGTAAATAAAGACAACAAATAATTGCAGCAAGTGGCCCAATCCTTTCTTAGCAAAGGACAAGCCGATGGAAATACTAATAAGGACCAAACGTTCTCGAGGACACATGGGAATACTGTCAAGTGCTTTCGTTTAATATATCTCATTAATCTTCTTTGGTTTTATAAGTGTTGTGTGGGTGAATCTGTGCTAATATACCGACCTTACTTGGAATAATACATACTTGTGATTAAACCCCTTGCAAGCATCCGCAACTACAGTAAAGCAATTAAGATATAAACCTAACCACAACCTTAAACTCCGAGATCCTACACTCCCTTGTGCAATGGTTTCCTAACGGGGGTTCAGGTTTCTGTCACTCCGGCAACCCCACAATTAGTAGCCAAATACACAATACATTCCCCTAGGCCCATAAATGGTGAAGTATCATGTAGTCGATGTTCATATGACACCACTATAAGAATGACACCACAACTTAAATATTAAACCATTGAATAATACCACAACACAATTCCACGTGGCAGTTTGCATGGCGAACAAACCTACGACAGAACGAATTTTTGTGGCTGAAGGATGCGATCCGCCATGGTCGGAAAAAACCCGTGGTAGATTCATTTGTGATGGGGCTTCTACCACGAAGGGCATCCGTCGTAGAAGACTTTTCAGCCAAAAAAAAAATCCTTCAACCACAAAAATCGTCTGTTGTAAAATGACATTTTTCTTGTAGTCTTGACATTTCTCTTTTAGATTTTGCTAAAGTTTATTATTCTAGCAAAGATGTGATAGAATTGTCATGTTTAGACATAATCTATTGATCTACTTTGTTAGTTTGTATGATCCGTTTAATTGCTATTTGTATGATCATGTTTTCTCATTTGTTTATTTAGATTAAATCATATGTGAAAGTGCAATGGATGTCGCCTAGAGGGGGGTGAATAGTCTTTTAAAAATATTATGGTTTAGGATCAAGTAAATACGGAATAAAACTAATGTTTAATTTGTTGAGCACAAAACCTAGCCACTAAGTTCACCTAGGTGCAACAACAACCTATGCTAAGCAAAACAAGCAACAAGGTGATAGCAAGATATAAATACTTCAAGCACGATGGCTATCACAATGTAAAGTGCATAAGTAAAGGGCTCGGTTGAGAGATAACCGATGAATGCGGAGACGAAGATTTGTCTCCTAAAGTTCACTTCCAAATAAGCTACGTCTCCGTTGGAGAGGTGCGATGGCGCAATGCTCTCCAAATGCCACAAATGGCTCACCTCGAGGTGTGGTGGCTCGATGCTCACCCAACGCCACACAAGGCCTCACTCCGGATGCGGAAGCACGCAACTCACCGACGCCACAAAAGGCTCACCCTATTCTCCCGAGTGCACACCACAAAAGGCGAGCACTCGCTCCACTATGGGACGCTTGAGGGCGGTCACCGAACCCGTACAAGATTGGCGCTAGCTCCACAACTCAATTGGAGGCTCCCAACAACAAAGCCACAAAAGGCTACAATGCCACAAAAGGCCAACAAAGCCACAAAAGGCTACAAGACCACAAAAGGTCAACAAGACCACAAAAGGTCAACAATCCAACCACACAACCGTCCAGGGTTCCAAGAACCCAAGAGTAACAACCCCACAAGCTTTTACTCGTTGAATCTCCGAGGAGAACTCAAACCTATGAAAAAATGCAAGGGCAAGTCCTTCACTCCCAAATTCCAACAAAGCTACAAAAGCTATTGGGGGAATAAGGGAGGAAGAACACAAGAGGAGAACACAAAACTCTCCAAGATCTAGATCCCAATGATTCCTTCACAAAGAAGGGATTTGGCTTGGGGGGATTGTAGATCTAGATCTCCTCTCTCAAATCCCTCAAAAAGATGCAAGAGCCATAGGAAGGGAAAGGGGAGAGGGAAAGATTCTTCAAGGTCAACAATGGAGGAGAGAGAGAAAGCCAAGAACCAAGAAGAAAAGCTAGTGCCCACGAAGGGGGAGAGGAGCCCCTTTTAAAGGGCTCCCAGATCTGCCCGTTATGGGCATTCATGACCCTGGCCGGAACTTCCGGTGGGAGGCCAGAAGTTCCGGTGGCACACAGCCAACGGTCAAAAACCGTGAAGAGAGAATCTGAAAACACGAGTCCTGGTCGAAACTTCCGCCGGTCCACCGGAACTTCCGGTGGGAACGAAACTTCCGGTGGAAGTTCCGACTAAAATTCCGTCAAATAGACACATCCAAAATAGAAGGTTACTGAACGTGAACGGAACAAGAGCTGGATTTTCAAATCGGTACTTCCGACGGCAACTAGGCCCGAGCGGAACTTCCGGTCCCTAGCCGGAACTTCCAATGGAGGCGGTATTACCGCTGTAACTTCCGGCCCAAATTCCGTCCAATACAACAAACCAAACAGAGAGAATATTGAACGTGAGCGGAAGAAGAACCAGAACTTCCGGCGGCAAAAATGACCTAGCGGAACTTCCGATGGGAAGCCGGAACTTCCGGTCAGAGAAATTCCAGAAACTAGAAATGCAATAACTTTTGCATCCGAACTCCAAACAAGATGAAACCAATTTTGTCGGAAAAATAACAGTGAAATATTGGGTATCACCTTGGGATAAAATACCATGAATATATATGTGAGGTATCCCCCAAGGTGTGGAGCCGGAAATCTCGCAAGATCAAAAACCGCAATAAGATATGCAAGGGAAATCCTTAGACGATGAACTAGAGCTTGTTATGATGATGACCACAAGCTCTAGATCCTCTCATGGACACGAACCAAATAACAACCAAGAAAGACGATGCTATGAATTCAAAGGTTTAAGCTCTCTCCGAACGATGCAAACAAGACACCCGCTTGAGAGCCCCTCTTGATAGAACGGCTATCTATCCTAAATCCGGTCTCCCAACTAATAACACGAGACTGGAAAAAGAGAAGCCCTATCAAGAACATACCTTTGCCTTGAGCATCCCACTTGAACTTGATGTAGACCGTCTTGTTCTTCTATAGTGGGAACACCTTTCTTGTTTGCTCTTGCTTGATGAAGATGAAGACTTACAAATTGCTCCCTATACTCCATGGGGAAACCTCTTCTTTGAACTTCTCTTCATCACTCCATGATCATGAGGATGTCAAGCTTCAAGCATGAGATCTTCTAGAGATGGCGCATCTTGAGCTTGCCCTTCTTCATCCCTTCTTGAGGTTGATCCATCTTGATGCAACTCTTTGCAGTTGTCTTGATCAACCTTCAAGCTCCTTCTTACTTCATGTTTCCAATGGCACAAATCCCTTGGACATTTCTTCAACTTTCAACCTTGAGACCAACACATGGCACAAGTGCCAATGGACAAACCTACAAGTAAAACTCAATTTACACATTAGTCCATAGAGATTGTCATTAATTACCAAAACCACACATGGGGGCATACATGCCCTTTCAATATGAATATTTGTGAATTTCCATAGAGGATACCCTTCGCAAAAAATGAAAATGAAAATACCAACGTTAATCAATTAGATATCGTTGACTTTTGACTTGAAAGCTAGAAAAACACCTAAAATTTGACTTTTGGCTTATACCATCATCTAAGCGGCTATTTGGTTGGCTTTAAATCCGGTATTTGATTTTGGCTTATAGGCCATAAAAACATTTAAAATAGGTGCTTTTGGTTTGACTTTTGGCTAACATAGTTGTAGGACGGTATAAGTCAAAAGCTAAAATAAAAAACACCTATTTAGGTGCTTTTGTGGGTTATAAGACAAAACTAAAACACAAATTAAAATTCAAAAGGCAAAGTAAAAAAAATCATATTTAGGTTCCTTTTCTGGCTTATAAATCAAAATCCAAAACCCAAAATAAACCCAACCAAGCAATCCTCCCAAGAAAAAAGTGCTAGATGGCGGTGCCGAGAAGAGAAGAGAATGTAGCGCCAGGTAGGAGGGAATTTGTGGCACCAGATACCACCGGAGCTTGTTTTAGAAAAAATATAGAAAAAGGTTGTTTAAAGTTTCAAAAGCATTCAAAAATAAATTCGATGAATACATACACATGTTCTGTATATTTGTGCAAAATTTAGGTAAAAATGGGTATTCTATCTTGGGTTGCCAGAAAAAAAAGTTGGTGGCTCTATAAAATAAATAAAGAACATTTATTGTCTTTTCGTGTATCTCAAAATACAATATATTTTTTGACGAAACTTTTGGCATATGTACTATATGTGTATATGTAGTTGTATGTTTGTTCAAAAATATTTTGATACCTAGATATTAATTTTCCATTTTTTAGAAAAAAAGAGCACCGGTGCTCATGTGCAACTAACAAAAGCGGAGATTTTTCTTGCTCCAAGGCTCAAGATCTTGTTATAAAAAATAATTTACAAATTTTAGAGAAAATTGAAAAAAATCGGATGTAGCCAATGTATCCCACAAACTACAAAATATAAATTTCAAATTCTTTGTATTCTAAGCTACACAAAATTGAAAAAGTGGATTTGAGTGTAGGGGTTCGTAGCATGGAAAACAAAAATTTCTACTGCATGCAAACAAACAAGCCAAGATCTATCTACTAGATTGTAGCAACGAGTCGATAGAGGAACTCACCCTCGAAGATTTCAAAGTGGTTAACGAGAGAAGATTCTCGTGGGTGATGTAGTCGTACTCTTGCCGATCTCAAGATCGTGTAGACGATCCTTCCGGCGTTGCGTTCCGGCAGCGCTTCCGCAGTCGGTCACACGTTCGGTACTCGATGAAGACCTTCCTCTCCCTTGTTCCAGCAGGCAGCGGAGATTGTAACACTCTCCTCGCGATTCCGGCAGCACGACGGCGTGGTACCGGAAGTAGAGGGGAGATCTCGCAGGGCTTCGCCTTAAGCCGGAGCGAGTATGGTGGACTATGAGAGAGGCCTTGGCGATCTACGGTTTAGAGGGCACCAAGGGAGGGTTAGGGTTCACCCCAACTCGGTGAGTTGGTGGTGCCCTAGGCGGCGGCAGCAGGGGGTGGCGGCGCCGTCGGCTTAGGTCTAGGGTTTGGGTGGTGTTGGGTGTAGGGAAGAGGGGCACCCCTGCCCCTCCTTTTATAGGTGGGAGGGCGCCGGCCAAGGGGAGGGAGTCCTCCCCCAAGTCGGCCTCCTTGGCCGACGGGTGGAGGGAGAGGAACTCCTCCCCAAGTAGGTTTCTTACTCTCCCTCCACCAAGCAAAACTGTCGTTTGACTTTTCAAATTGGCGTTTGACTTTTCAAACTAGGATTTGATTTATCCCTTTATTTTGCTCAGCCATGGAACCTAGTACATGATGCAACCATTCCACATTGTTATGACACATTCATGTACCCTTCCCCTCCGGAGTGCCGGACCTTCCGGAACCTTCTAGAACATTCCCGATGAAAACACCAGAATCATTCCCCAACTCCGAAACAGAACTTTCCTTATATGAATCTTATTCTCCGGACCATTCCGGATCTCCTCGTTATATCCCGGATCCTATCCGAGACTCCAAACAACATTCAGTCTCTTACTCATCATTCCATAACTACTCAACAACATCGAATCCTTAAGTGTGTCTCCCTACGGTTTGTGAATTATGCGGACATGATCGAGACACTTCTCCGAACAATAACCAATAGAGGAATCTAGAAATTCATATGGATCCCACATATTTCTGCGATTACTTTGCGATCGAATGAACCACTTACATACGATACCAATTTCCCTTTGTCTCACGATAGTTTACTTATCCGAGGTTTTGATCGTCGGTATCTCTGCATACCTAGTTCAACCTCGTTATTGATAAGTACTCTTTTCTCGTTCCCGTGGTATGTGATCCCTTGTGAGCCAGTCACATGCTTGCAAGCTAATTGGATGACATTCCACCGAGAGGGCCCAGAGTATATCTATCCGTCATATGGATGGACAAATCCCACTCTTGATCCATGTGTCTCAACCCATACTTTCCGAACACTCAATGCCACCTTTATAGCCACCCAGTTACGTGTGGTGCTTGATGTCATCAAAGCATCCTTCCGGTGATGGGGATAAGCATGATCTCATGGTCGAAGGAATTAGGTTACTATGTATCAGAAAGCTTATAGCAATTGAACTATTAAAATGACTTGATCTTTATGCTACGCTTATCTATAGGAGTATTTCCACCATACCATTCTCCTAATGATATGATCTTGTTGTTAACAACATCTCAATGTTCATGATAGGGAAACCACAATCATCTATTAACCAACAAGCTAGTATTATGAAGAGGCTTTACTAGGGACTCTAATTTAGTTTACAAATCACACAAGTATTAATGTTTCCTGGTTAATACTGTTATAACATGAATGTAAACATTTATCATAAACACAAAGATATAATAATAACTATATTTATTATTGCCTCTAGGGCATATCTCCAACAGTCTCCCACTTGCACTAGAGTCAACTAATCTAGATTACATGGTAATATACCGAACACCCATGGCAGTTTGGTGTTGGTCATGTTTTGCCCTCGGGAGAGGTTTAGTCAACGGATCCGCCACATTCAGATCTGTGTGTACTTTGGAAATCTTTATGTCACCATCTTTGACATGTTCTCGAATAGCGTGAAAATGCAGCTTGATGTGCTTCAGCTTCTTGTGTGACCTTGGTTCTTGCGCATTAGCTATGGCGCCCATGTTATCACAGTAGATAGACATTGGGTCTAGCGCACTTGGAACCACACCGAGCTCTGTAATGAACTCCTTCATCCATATCGCTTCTTGTGAAGCCTCCGAAGCAGCTATGTATTCCGATTCAGTTGAAGATCTCGCCCCAATGCTTTGTTTTGCACTCCTCCAGCTAACTGCTGCACCATTCAAAGTAAATACGTATCCAGATTGAGATTTAGAATCATCCGGATCGGTGTTCCAACTAGCATCGGTGTAACCATTAACAACGAGCTGTTCATCACCTCCATAAGAAAGAACCATATCCTTAGTTCTTCTCAAGTACTTAAGGATGTTTTTGACCGCTGTCCAATGATCCACTCCTGGATCACTTTGATATCTGCTAGTTAAACTAACATCATATGCAATGTTGGGTCTAGTACATAGCATGGCATACATTAGAGATCCTATGGCTGAGGCATAGGGAGTCTTACTCATCCTTTCTCTATCTTCGGCCGTTGCTGGACTTTGAGTTTTACTCAACGTCGTATTGGGCAACATGGGCAAGAACCTTTCTTGCTATCTTCCATTCCAAACCTCTTTATAACTTTGTCCAAATATGTACTTTGTGACAATGATATTAGGCGTCTCGATCTATCTCTACAAATCTTTATGCCTAATATGTAAGCTGCTTCGCCAAGATCTTTCATTGAAAAACTATTATTCAAATATTCCCTGACACTATTAAGAAGGTCTACATCATTCCCAATCAACAATATGTCATCTACATACAGTATTAAGAAAGCTACAGAGCTCCCACTCACTTTCTTGTAAATACAAGCTTCTCCATAAGTTTGTATAAAACCAAAACTTTTGATTACCTTATCAAAATGTTGATTCCAACTTCGGGATGCTTGCTTCAACCCATATATGGACCGTTGAAGTTTGCATACCTTGTTAGCATCTTTAGGATCGACAAAACCTTTGGGTTGCATCATATACAACTCTTCATCAATGTCTCCATTGAGGAACGCCGTTTTGACATCCATCTTCCATATCTCATAATCGTAATATGCAGCTATTGCTAACATAATCCTCACAGACTTTAGCTTCGCTACTGGTGAGAAAGTCTCATCGTAGTCAACTCCTTGAATTTGTCGAAACCCTTTTGCGACAAGTCGAGCTTTATAGACAGTAACATTACCATCAGCATCTATTTTCTTCTTGAAAATACATTTGTTCTCGACAGCCTTCCGGCCATCTGGTAAGTCCACGGTTTTCGTACATGGATCCAATTTCGGATTTCATGGCATCTTGCCATTTATTGGAATCTAGGCTCATCATCGCTTTCTCATACGTCGCAGGGTCATCGGTGTTGTCCACCAACATGACACTCATAACGGTATCATACCAATCAGGAGTGGTACGAGTTCTCGTTGACCTGCGAGGTTCTGTAGCAACTTCAACCAAGTTTCATGATCATCATCATTAGCTTCCTCTCTTATTGGTGTAGGCTCCACAGGAACTTCTTCCGATGCTGCGCTACTCGCAAGTTTGAGAGAAGGTTCGACAACCTCATCGAGTTCTACTTTCCTTCCATTCACTTCTTTCGAGAGAAATTCCTTCTCTAGAAAGGATCCATTCTTGGCAACAAAGATTTTGCCTTCGGATCTATGATAGAAGGTATACCCAATAGTTTTCTTCGGGTATCCTATGAAGATGCATTTTTCCGCTTTGGGTTCAAGCTTGTCCGGTTGTAACTTCTTTACATAGGCTTCGCAACCCCAAACTTTAAGGAACGACAATCTAGGTTACTTCCCAAACCATAATTCATACGGTGTCGTTTCAACGGATTTAGATGGTGCCCTATTTAAAGTGAATGCGGCTGTTTCTAATGCATAACCCCAAAATGATAGCGGTAAATCTATAAGTGACATCATAGAATGAACCATATCTAAGAGAGTTCGATTACGATGTTCGGACACACCATTACGCTGTGGTGTTCCCGGCGGTGTCAATTGTGAAAGTATTCCGCATTTCTTTAAATGCTCGCCAAACTCGTAACTTAGATATTCACCTCCACGATCAGAACGCAGAAATTTAATCTTCTTGTTACGTTGATTCTCCACCTCACTTTGAAATTCCTTAAACTTCTCGAAAGTTTTGGACTTATGTTTCATGAAATAGATATACCCATATCTACTCAAGTCATCCGTGAAGGTAAGAACATAACGATAACCACCACGCGATGCTACACTCATTGGACCACACACATCGGTATGTATGATTTCCAATAAGTCCGTAGCTCGCTCCATCATACCAGAAAATGGAGTCTTAGTCATTTTACCCATCAGACATGCTTCGCATCTTTCAAGTGATTCAAGAAGTCCATCGGGATGGAGTTTCTTCATACGCTTCACTCCAATGTGACCAAGACGACAGTGCCACATATAGGTCAAGTTATCGCTCAATTTCAAACATTTAGCTTCAATGTTATTAATATGTGTATTTCCACTATCGAGATTCAATAAGAATAGACCATCTATCAAGGGTGCATGTGCATAAAACATATTACTCATATAAATCGAACAACCATTATTCTCGGACTTAAACAAGTAACCGTCTCGCAATAAACAAGATCCCGATATAATGTTCATGCTTAACGCAGGCACCAAATAACAATTATTTAAGTATAAAACTAATCCCGATGGTAGATGAAGAGGTAGCATGCCGACCGCGATCACATCAACCCTTGATCCATTTCCAACACGCATCGTCACCTCGTTCTTCGCTAGCTTCCGTTTATTCTGCAGTACCTGTTTCGAGTTACAAATATGAGCAACCGAACCAGTATCAAATACCCAGGCACTACTACGAGTACTAGTGAGATACACATCAATAACATGTATATCGGATATACCTTTCTTCTTGATGTTGTCGTTCTTCAAATCCGCCAAGTACTTTGGGTAATTCCGCTTCCAGTGACCCTCTCCCTTGCAGTAAAAGCACTCAGTATCAGGCTTAGGTCCAGCCTTGGTCTTCTTCGCTGGTGCGACAACTTTCTTACCACCCTTCTTGAAGTTTCCCTTTTGCTTAGACTTGCCTTTCTTGAACTTGGTGGTATTATTGACCAACAACACTTGATGCTCTTTCTTGATCTCCACTTCTGCAGATTTCAACATGGAGAAGAGTTCTGGCAACGTCTTGTTCATGTTTTGCATATTGTAGTTCATCACAAAGTTCTTGTAACTTGGTGGTAGTGATTGGAGGACACGGTAAATCCCCAAAGCATTAGGAATCACTATACCCAAACTTTGGAGTTTGTTTGCGTGCCCAGACATCTTAAGCACATGCTCACTGACGGAGCTGCCCTCTTCCATCTTGCAGTTAAAGAACTTTTCAGAAGCCTCATAACTCTCAACTGCCGCGTGAGCCTCAAATATCATTTTGAGTTCACGGACAATATCATGTGGGTCATGGTTCTCAAACGTTTTCTGAAGCTCTGATTCCAAACCATACAAGATAGCACACTGAACTGTGGAGTACTGATTCTTCCAAGTGATGTAAACATTCTTTACTTCATCGGTAGCATCAGCTGCAGGCGGGTCACCCAGCGGTGCATCCAGCACATAGGTCAAATTACCAGCATTGAGGACAATCCTCAAATTGCGGAACCAATCCGCGAAGTTGCTTCCATTATTTTTCAACTTTTCTTTTTCTAGAAACGCATTAAAATTGATGGTAGGGGCCGCCATTGATCTACAACATATTTGCAATAGTTTAGACTAAGTTTATGACAAATTGAGTTCTAAATAATAGTTAAATTAATCTAGGTGAACTCCCACTCAAAACAATATCCCTCACATTATTTTAGTGATCACACGAACCAAATCCACCACATCAAAACTGATCATCACGAGAGTTGATGTAGCTTCAATGGCGAACAATCGACATGTTCATCATATCTACTATATGACTCATGCTTTACCTTTCGGTAATCCGTGTTCCGAGACCATGTCTGTACATGCTAGACTCGTCAAGATCAAACCTTAGCTTCCGTATGAGCAAATCTGGCTTGCTCATGTTGTATACACTTGCAGAATCTAATACACCCGATCATCACGTGGTGCTTCGAAACAACAAGCTTTAGCAACGGTGCTTACTAAGGATGAACACTTTAAAACTTGAAATTTATGTGCATGAGGGATCATCGTATAATGCTACCGTCGTTAACTAAGCAATACAAGATGCATAAAGGATTAACATCGCATGCAATTCATAATATGTGATATGATATGGCCTTTCTTCTTGTGCTTCCGATCTCCATCTTTAAGCACAAACATGATCTCCATCATCACCGACATAGCGTCAAGGTCAATGGCGCCGTTTCATGGTTGTCGTCCACCAGCTCCAACTATTACAACTACTTTGAATAGACACGGGTCTTAACAGAAATTAAAGACAACCATATGGCTCCTGCTGGTTGCCAACTTACAATAAGGAACATTGCATACATAAAAAATAATCACAATCATGGCCATATCACATCACAGCACACCCCTGTAAAACAAAGTTAGACGCCTCTAATTTTCTTTGCATATTTTACGTGGTTTGGGGCTTTCAATAAGTATCGATATAACTTACGAACAAGAACCACAACGTTGATGTTTGAACTATCAAGTGCCCATTGTAAATTGGATCTATACTATAATGGGAGAGACAGACACCCGCAAAGCTACTTATGCAATACAAGTTGCATGTTGAGCGTGGATCAAGTCTCATGAACGATGTCATGTAAGGTTAGCCCGGGCCGCTTCATCCCATCATACCGCAAGATGCAAAGTACACAAGAAGCAATTTATAATAAAAGCACCACCGCCCATAATGACCATTGTGTTCTACTCGTGCAACAGATCTACATATAGACACGGCTCTGATACCACTGTAGGGGTTCGTAGCATGGAAAACAAAAATTTTATACCGCATGCAAACAAACAAGCCAAGATCTATCTACTAGATTGTAGCAACGAGTCGATAGAGGAACTCACCCTCGAAGATTCCAAAGCGGTTAACGAGAGTAGATTCTCGTGGGTGATGTAGTCGTACTCTTGCCGATCTCAAGATCGTGTAGACGATCCTTCCGGCGCTGCGTTCCGGCAGCGCTTCCGCAGTCGGTCACACGTTCGGTACTCGATGAAGACCTTCCTCTCCCTTGTTCCAGCAGGCAGCGGAGGTTGTAGCACTCTCCTCGCGATTCCGGAAGCACGACGACGTGGTACCGGAAGTAGAGGGGAGATCTCGCAGGGCTTCGCCTTAAGCCGGAGCGAGTATGGTGGACTATGAGAGAGACCTTGGCGATCTAGGGTTTAGAGGGCACCAAGGGAGGAGTCTAGCCGGCGGCTAGGGTTAGGGTTCACCCCAACTCGGCGAGTTGGTGGTGCCCTAGGCGGCAGCAGGGGGTGGCGGCACCGTCGGCTTAGGGCTAGGGTTTGGGTGGTGTTGGGTGTAGGGAAGAGGGGCACCCCTGCCCCTCCTTTTATAGGTGGGAGGGCGCCGGCCAAGGGGAGGGAGTCCTCCCCCAAGTCGGCCTCCTTGGCCGGCGGGTGGAGGGAGAGGAACTCCTCCCCAAGTAGGTTTCCTACTCTCCCTCCACCAAGCAAAACTGCCGTTTGACTTTTCAAATTGGCGTTTGACTTTTCAAACTAGGATTTGATTTATCCCTTTATTTTGCTCAGCCATGATACCTAGTACATGATGCAACCATTCCACATTGTCATGACACATTCATGTACCCTTCCCCTCCGGAGTGCCGAACCTTCCGGAACCTTCTAGAACATTCCCGATGAAAACACCGGAATCATTCCCCAACTCCGAAACAGAACTTTCCTTATATGAATCTTATTCTCCGGACCATTCCGGATCTCCTCGTTATATCCCGGATCCTATCCGAGACTCCGAACAACATTCAGTCTCTTACTCATCATTCCATAACTACTCAACAACATCGAATCCTTAAGTGTGTCTCCCTACGGTTCGTGAATTATGCGGACATGATCGAGACACTTCTCCGAACAATAACCAATAGAGGAATCTGGAAATTCATATGGCTCCCACATATTTCTACGATTACTTTGCGATCGAATGAACCACTTACATACGATACCAATTTTCCTTTGTCTCATGATAGTTTACTTATCCGAGGTTTTGATCGTCGGTATCTCTGCATACCTAGTTCAGCCTCGTTACTGATAAGTACTCTTTTCTTGTTCCCGTGGTATGTGATACCTTGTGAGCCAGTAACATGCTTGCAAGCTAATTGGATGGCATTCCACCGAGAGGGCCCAGAGTATATCTATCCGTCATATGGATGGACAAATCCCACTCTTGATCCATGTGTCTCAACCCATACTTTCCGAACACTCAATGCCACCTTTATAGCCACCCAGTTACGGTGTGGTGTTTGATGTCATCAAAGCATCCTTCCGGTGATGGTGATAAGCATGATCTCATGGTCGAAGGAATTATGTTACTATGTATTAGAAAGCTTATAGCAATTGAACTATTAAAATGACTTGATCTTTATACTACACTTATCTATAGGAGTATGTCCACCAGACCATTCTCATAATGATATGATCTTGTTGTTAACAACATCTCAATGTTCATGATAGGGAAACCACAATCATCAATTAACCAACAAGCTAGTATTATGAAGAGGCTTTACTAGGGACTCTAATTTAGTTTACAAATCACACAAGTATTAATGTTTCCTGGTTAATACTGTTATAGCATGAATGTAAAAATTTATCATAAACACAAAGATATAATAATAACTATATTTATTATTGCCTCTAGGGCATATCTCCAACATTGAGTATTCATATTTTCAAAATCTCCAACTTTTGTCAAATATTGTCATTTTCGTGTATCCACAATATACTAAATTGTGCGTTCAGATTTTGCATGCTTGTAGGATACATCATTACTATATTTTTAAAATTATTTTCAAATTTTAGAACTTATATATATGATATTTGAATTTTTAAAAATAAGAAGAGATCCCTAGATCTTGGGAGACAAAGACACTTTTCGCATGGGCAGCTATGAGATGGTGAAGCACCGTCCTAGCATTAGCAAGGCAACAACTCCTCGGTGATCTTTCAGGCATGATAATGTCCTCCAGCTATGGAACCAGAAGTTCAAAGGAAACAATATCTAGCTGTAACTACACGTAAAAGGTCCAAGCATATGGAGGAAATATCAGTGAGTTTTTTTTGGTTTTGCAACTGCTAGACATTTGTTGTTTGGATGAGTTTGCAAGTTGCAAACTAAATTCAGTAAACTTCACCCTACAGTACGGTTAATTGAAAGGGATATCCATTAAAAATTTAAGGTACTGAACTCATTTCTTCAAACATCTAAAATGATGATTACAGACATACAAGACTAACCTTGTTTTCTTAAATCAACTAGTACGGGATATGCCATTTCTAACGGGTTAAAATCTTTTAGTGGTTTTACTGGTTTACCACCTAGTATGAGATAACACTCATTAGTTACTGAAAGACAACCGACAAACCCACCTAAGGTATAATCTATGCCAAGCAGCCTCCTTTGACTCGTCCATGGAGATGCTTTATGTAGACAAAGTTTTTGACTAAACTATGACATGAGATATCCATTGGAGAGTCGTTATGTCAGTCAACTTTGTGAGATGGTCAAGTGAACACATAATAAGAAGACAAAATAAAAATGAACAAAACAAAGAGCTAGCTTTAATGACTTGTACCCGATATCAGAAGGTGTTATTCCATTGCCTCCATCAAATTTTCAAATGCTTTAAGCATTCGACGTGTAAATTTAAAAATCTAATGCGAAAAATGGGCCAGTCGTGCCATCATTTCTTTATTTTACCCACCACCGTCTAGCAGAAGGAGTTTATCGTGTCTTCCATATTTCTGCACCATGTCACCAAAATATACATATGAGGTATACAAAGTTGTATCGCGACGATGGCAAGCTTAGAGTGCAAGGCTCGATTTCTGAAGAAGTCACCCTAGGCGAACATTATGTGGTCATGTTCTCACCCGCCATGAGTATTTAACCTCAATATATTCTTTAACCGTGATCAATTGAGTTATTTACCCATTGGTTCCACATGACATTAATAAGACTAAATCATAACATCAAATGTTATATAAAGACTTTAGATGTATTGGATGGCTGCATAACACTTAAACTCACATGTATAGTTTGTGGGACTTTTTAACAATAAAATGCATTCACAATCTACAGATTATTATATTTATAGTAGAACTCATCATCAAAGTACAAACATGATACTGTATTAGAAATGTAGGTGAACCCCTTTAGCAAGAATGAGCACTCAAGTGTACACTCTTCGATGATCGTTCTCGAGGTTGTGAATAGGTCGAGGACGATCGACACATTTACTCTTTTTTCAACCATTTGTTATCTTCTTCCTAACCATCCTCTACCACTCTTTTGTCAAACGATGTGCTTCTGTAGTAACGTTCACGTATTGTGGTATCAAACAAAACACCTGATAAGAACGGCAACAAGGCAATGACACATATTAGGGTGACGACAAGCTCTAATAACAGAAGAACCGTAATGACAAGCGCACGTTACCGTCGTCGTACACGAAAAGCTTTTATTAGACACTTGGCCTAAGGTGGTATAGGTAGAGATGTCACTATTTATATCA
The DNA here is from genome assembly GCA_916181665.1 of Avena sativa. Classification (NCBI taxonomy): domain Eukaryota; kingdom Viridiplantae; phylum Streptophyta; class Magnoliopsida; order Poales; family Poaceae; genus Avena; species Avena sativa. The sequence continues at coordinate 257,223,598 of OV702284.1, read as the reverse complement.
ATAATATTATGCTAGATGCTGGCAATTCAAATGAGTAACATGCCTAAAGTGAATTTCGACGACATATTAGCGGTTCCATTACTTTGGCAAACTAAATCAAGCCGCTTGTGACAGCTGTTTGTCGACTCATGTTGATGAATATTTACACGTCTTGTAATCGAATGTTGTGTTCTATAAAAATGGACTTTGATGGGACATGTATATCTTTTTGTGTTTTGTTTAGAAGTACTAGTCTTCATCATACTCTAAAAGGTAGAGTAACAATTATTACCGTAATAAAATACTTAAAATTAGTTGATGTTCTATTTTGAACCAAGTATCTGCTCTCAACTCAGAGGGTGTGAGATCCCCATCTCCTCCCCCGTTTCCTCTGCACCCTCCCGTACGGGTACCGTCTTTCCCCTCCCAGTCATCCTCTTCCTCTCTGAGCCCTGACCTACCCAGCAAGCTCCAATTCGACCCGATGCGGCTCTAGAATATCTCCTCTACTCTACCACCGCTGTGCCCTAGAGCTGCCGCCGCGCCGTAGCTTAGCGCCCCCGCCGACGCCTGCGCCCCCAACCCCCTCCGCATCTCGCGCGCGTCGCCGCCATCGCCGTACCCGGCCTACCTCATCGCGCCGCTGCTGTCTCAACCCCCTCCGCAATCTTGGCCAGCCGTGAGCTTCTTGTCACCCAGTGATTGGATAAACCCCACTGATCCCCACAAAAATTCTGGGTGTCCTGCACAAATTGGGTGTGCTGGTGCACACCCGGCACATCATCTAGATCCGCCGCCATCATGGCTGTGTATTACAAGTTCAAGAGCGCCAGAGACTATGACTCGATCCCGATCGAGGGGCAATTCATCTCGGTTATGAACCTGAAGGAGATGATTTTTGAGTCCAAGCACCTTGGCAGGGGCACTGATTTCGACCTCATGATCTCCAATGCGCAGACTGATGAAGGTTGGTTCTTTGTCAGCAAAGAACCTTTGTTTGATTTTTTTTTGTATGGGTGAATGTATACACGTTGTTAGTGGTAGATAGTATTGTGATAGTCCCAGGTTGTAATGTTGTTGGCTCTGTATGGTAAATCCTTGGCTGTTTGATTCATGCACTCAAGATGTATGAAGTTGAGGCCTTATCTAGTGGGTATCATTTTTTTTGTTGGCTCGGTTTTTTTATTATGTTCAGAGCTTTCTAGGACATGAAAACATGACCTACAAGTTTGATGTGAATGATTAACTGTCAGTTCAGCATAGATTCTCTTATTTACAAACTGTAGCAGTTTGAATGTCTTTTGGAATGTCAAGCACAAATGAACCAAGTAATGCATTGAAGGCAAGTTAGTTTGTTTTGATGTAAATGGTGTGTGTTGCTTGCTTACAGCAGTAAGCAATCATACCAAATTGTACTGTAGGGCAGTGTGATCGAAATACATTTGCATCTTAAACACTTAGAAATTAGTTATATGGGATGGGATTACACAGTTGAGGAATTACTTAAATTATTTCCTGCGATTTTTTGTACTTACAGAGTATGCTGATGAATCTACCATGATACCAAAGAACACATCAGTATTGATTCGCCGGATACCAGGACGACCAAGGATGCCAATAGTCACTGAACCAGAAAAGTACTGTCTTGCTCTCTGATTTTGTATATTCACTCCATACCGTACCTGATAATTCATATTCTCATCCATCAAGAGTCAAACACACATTAGTTATCTAAACAGACTTTTAGTTGTATGTTTAACTGGATCATGTCACTGAATATGGTCCATGTTAGGAGTTAAGACTCCTTATCAGCCATAATAATTCAAGGTTCACATCCATTTTTTGCAGGGCAATAACTGCAGAAAATAGGGCAGAAGAAGTCATGCCTTCTGGTAGCGCTTTTCTTGGTGATTCCTCGATGAAATATGTAAGAATAACTTCTAGTGGGGTTACCGTTATCTTCTAAAGTAATTGCCACTGAGTCATATTTCGTGGTTTGAGCTACTACTGTTGGCTATTAATCCCAGGAACTGATATTCAAGGTATTGAAATTGCAGACTGAAGAATCTGAGTGGGACGATGAGTTTGGCAACTCTTTATATGTTTGTGATTCAATTCCTTCTCAGCCTGTTAGCCAGGCAGTTAACGCTTCTGAAAATCAAGTTGACGAAGATAGTAAAATAAAAGCTCTTATTGATACAGCTGCTGTTGACTATAGGTGAGTGATCTGCTGACTGGCTAAATGACTGTTTTATTATTCATAAAGGGAATAGTTTTAATTAAATGGTGTACTCATTTTAACTGGATGGTCATATTTTCAGTCAAATCCCCGATGGTTATGGCTCCGGAAGAGGGTATGGCAGGGGGATGGGTGGGAGGATGATGGCTGGGCGCGGTTTTGGTAATTCTTTCTACCTTCTCTGTTTTTAATTGTTTGCTTGCGAGATCTATGTAGAGCTTAGAAGTAGCATCAATCGTTGCGAGAGAAGTGCTACACCCACATAGACAAAGACAACATGGATATATAGTGGCATCATTATTCAGAGTCCAGATATATAGATTAATTCTACTTATCCGCTTTGATATTCTTAAGGACGCGGTCTGGGTCGGATGGACAACAGGACACTTCCTCCTGGCTATATTTGCCATAGATGTAAAGTACCTGGTATGTTCACTTGTCTAGTCTTTGTCAATGGGATATCTTTTTCCCGTTTCACTTGACCAATAGTGGTTTGCAGGCCATTTCATCCAACATTGCCCAACAAATGGTGATACTAGATATGATGTCAGAAGGATGAAACCCCCAACTGGCATTCCAAAATCCATGTTGATGGCAACTCCAGATGGGTCATATGCATTGCCAAGTGGGGCTGGTGCTGTTTTGAAGCCAAATGAGTGAGTTCAAATTGCTTTCTTAAGTTACTTTGGTGATAAGCTGTGCTGGATCTACTTGGATGGAAAGATCAAACACCTTAATTTGTTTTGTGACAGAGCTGCTTTTGAGAGGGAGATAGATGGCCTACCCACCACCCGATCCGTCGGTGATCTCCCACCAGAGTTGCGTTGCCCGTTGTGTAAGGAAGTAATGAAGGATGCTGTTCTAACTAGTAAATGCTGCTTTAGGAGTTTCTGTGATAAATGTAAGTTGTGCTTTAAGAAACAATTGTTCTTGCACCCTGTTGTCATTGCTACGGATGTCATATAATACAAATATCTTTTTACCTGATCGATGGATTTTCTACATTGCATTTTCCGTTTTCTCGTTGTCCTCACTTTAATGTTTCAAACAGACATGCTCTTCAGTGCGTGAATATTGTGTTTTGTTGGCAGGCATTAGGGATTACATAATTAACAGGTCAATGTGTGTTTGTGGTGCCACAAGCATATTAGCAGATGATCTTCTTCCCAATAAAACTCTAAGAGAAACCATCAGCCGCATATTAGAGGCACCACCAACTAGCAGTACAGAAAACGTGGGAAGCATGGTGCAAATACAGGGTATATGCATATATCTATCTGTTATATCAGATTATCTGTTTATAAGAATTGGAAACTGATGATAGCATCTTGCGTAGACATGGAGTCGGCTCTACCTGTACAGCCCAAGACTAGATCTCCTGCTGTTTCTGCCGCTTCAAAGGAAGAGCCTAAATCACCGACACGCATAGAAGAATCTCCAGAAGCGGAGAGCCATAGCGGATTAAAAGCTAATGTTGATGTGAGTTCTTCAGATAAGAAGGATAACGCGATTCCAGATATCGCTGAAGGGACAATGAACTCTAAAAATGCCAAAAATGAAAAGACACCAGACATGACTCATGTCACAAAAGAGTCGCAGGAAAAATTGCCTGCAGGCGAACAAGGTAATAATATTTCAGCCCATCTAAGCTTGCTCGTGATGCAGCCTCCCCAGTAATTTAATTGATAGAGACTTGCAACATTTTTGAGGGTCAAATTAGCCAGAAATCCATCTTATCTATGTTTCTGATGAAGTGTGCATATTTGATCTTTATAAATTATTTATATTCATTGAAATAATGAGATTATTTTGGTGGCTTCAGCAGTAAAGAAGAAAAAGAAGAAGAAGGTGCGGGCACCAGGAAATGGTGAGTTAAGATCAACAAACATGATGATATGTTGCATAAATGAAATGCATTATCATTTTTTTGTTGCACCTTTATTGGTGGTTAAACTTCATTTAACTTGTACTTACTAAAAAATTCTTACTCTACCTACAGCCGAGGAGCAATGGAATAATAATTATCCAGATTTTGGAGCTGAAAATTTTGCTGGAATGCCTTTGGGACCACCAGGAAATTTTAACCCTTACTGGGGAGGAGGGATGCCTTTGCCAATGGATTACATGGGTGCACCATTTCCAGGTCCCATGCCTTACATGGGTTATCCACCAGGTCCATTTGATCCTTTTGGTGGGGGAGTTCTCCCACAAGACCCATTTATGCCTCCAGGATACATGATGCCACCAATTCCTAGGTATATCTCTTAGCATCATTTCGATTTTCTGAGAAGGAATAGGGATGCATAATTGTACATCTATGAGTGTTATTTTGACCTGTGGAATTCTAAAGGAGTGCATAGCCTACAAGTTTGTGGCTTTATTTCCCCCAATTTGGTGGGAAATGAGTATTAACACCATGTTTTGCATCTTTGGCTAGATTGCAACATACACTCCTTGTCTTTCCACACAGATTGGCTATTACAATGGTCACTCTTGAAATGATGAAGGTCTTGAATAAATCATTTTCAGGGACCTTTCTGAATTAGCAGTTAACAGTATGGGAATGAACATGGGGCCACCAGTTGTGAGAAGGGACGAATTTGAAACCCGGAAACCTGATGGGAGGAGACGTGAAATGGATCGATTCAACGGAAGGTGATTATACAGTTCAAATCATATGCTTTAATTTCCTACAACTTCACTTTGATTCATATTTGCTTTGTTCTTATCCAATATGTTCAAAAACGATGTCATCAGTGACCTTGTACTTATTGATTTATCCAGTGCATTGATCTATAAGTGATACCCTACAACAATTTAACGAGAACAGATTATACCCCCACACAAACTGCTTACTTTGTTGTATGTATTTTTCTGCATCAACTCGTTTTTTATTTTGCATCACGATCAAGTATCGACGTCACATATTTGGGCCAGCAAATATAAAAGGGAAAGATGACTGTCCAACATGTCAGCCTCATCCAACTTCGCTACGCCTACCCTCACCATTCAGAATCGTCTTCAGGCTTAGTTGGCCCCTGCACGCTGTAGCCTCAGCTGTTGCAAGCACAGCATTGAATGCCTCCTGAGACTGAACACGTGGTGACTGAGCATCCCTGCCCTCGATGAAACAATTTAATGGCCCAAATTCCTTCCTCAGCTGTGTGCTCTCATGACTGCATGAGCATGAGCCATGAGGGCTCTAAGGTAGCACACCAAATTAATCTGAGTTACAATGACCCAACTCCTGCTCTGCTCAGATTGTTGCAACTACCTTTTCCTGCAACCTTGTGGCCTTGATGCTCAATATTGTCCAAATGCTGCACAAAGTAAACGGCTCAAACGTACTTGTCGAACAACACCTTAGCAAAGGCAACATATGGATGTTGCAGGCTCGGAGTCGTCAAATTAGAGTCTTAGAGCAACATAGAATGTTCCTATATGGACCGGAAATCATGTAGGGTTAATCGGGCCCAATATCTGAAGTTTTGTCTGGTTCTGTAAGTTAGCCCATATAATAATTTATCAACCTTGGCCATCAGAATAAAGTCGTATGGTCAAGCGGGAAAACACTTAGTAAAGGACTTGATTTGCATCCTTGGCTACCCAAACAATTATTCATGACCGTAAATGAGTGTGAAAAGTGAAAACTGACCTAAAATGTCAATCAGATGAAATTCTGATCTTGTTTTGCTCCTACTCATAAGCATTTGATGTAGTTTGAAATACCTATGTGAACCACGTACTGTTAATTGCGCCTAATGTCCTGATCTTTTCTCTGGTTCTATATGTTAGACTATATCATAGTTTAGCAAGCCCCGGAACTTAAACATGTTATACTACATCTTATCATTTTGGCTGCATCTTGTTTAACTAGGTGCTTGGGTGTTTTTTATTTTGTACCGTAGGGCCTCCTCAAAGTGCTTGTATATGATCTCATCCCCTAATTTGCTTTAAAAATCATTTAGATTGATGAGCACATTTTATTTTTGAGTGACAGAACTTGCCACTCGTGTCCCAAGTGCAAATTCCTTGTACCACGAAAGTCCATATATTCATGAAAGCTTCATCCTCAGCTAATTCTCTAGACTCTGGAGATAACTAAAATGTTTTAACCAGTGTAGTTTTACGGCCATCTAGATCAATTTCCTGTTTATGGAAGCTAAAGTGGTAGGCCTGAACAAAGGGCATTAGGTTGTGTTTCAGTCTGTAGTAAGAATTTGGTTCATTTAACCAGGTAAGTTTTGTTGTGGTAACCCACTACCCTGACCCCTTCTGCTGAATACCTATTCCCCAGAGATTGTTAAATACGGATTAGTTGGTTAGCAGTTGAAATGTTCATATGGCTAGTATTCTTTACATGCAAGCCATCCACACATCATGTACTTCATTAGCCAATCAAATGTCCATGTCATCCCACTAATATATATTAATAATAGTGTTAACTTATATGCAAGTTATCCACGTCACCTCATCTAATTATCCACATCACCAGTTTATATCCATATAATATACAACATTGCATGTCAATTATATCCTTAAAAGATGCCCGCTGCAACGCGCAGGGTATCCTTCTTAGTTTACTCTACGCTGAATGCTCAGTTGTCATAGTAGTTGTTTGAGTCACTCTCTTTTGTTCTCTTCATAGTTGCTGTTTCAGTTGTTTTATAGTTGAATGCTCAGTTATCAATGCTAATCTACTTGCGCAGGGAGAGAGAACGTGAACATTCCCGTGAGAGGGAAAGGGAGCGGGAGAGGCAGAGGTCTCGAGACCGTGATGTGGATCGAGACCGGAACAAGGAATATCGAAGGGAAGGCAGGGAATCGTCAGGAGCCGTAAACGATAGTACCTCGATGAGACCTAAGGATGTATGTCTTTCCCTGTCAATCTATTATCTTGCAAAGTTATGTACTATCAGTTCCATGGTAAACTTGTGGGCGACGGCGTCAGCTGTGGAGAGGTCATCACCACTGAACAGGAAGAAGAAGAATACCTTCTTCACGGTTGATTCTGATACTTACCGAACAAGAAAGGCAATCTGTTGCATTCCTCGGCGCATAAGCGTTGGCAGCGGCAAATGCCAGCTAGATTGGCCAGTGTCCGATGTGCTCAGTTGCTCGGGATCACGCAAGCAGCAGTTGCTGGTCCGAGTTGCTCTGCCTGCTCCTAGTGTCCTTCCCGTTGCTTTCCTGTGCTCGTTGCGGTTTGGGTTACAGGATTGGCATCTATATACATGGGAGAAACACATCTGTTTGTATGTATCCCAGTCAGTTTTGTTTTTCATTAGCGTGGGATTGTTCTTGAGATTTATTTATTTTATTTGGCAAGTTTTTTCACTTTTTCGATTTCGTTCTTAAAAAAAAAATCATTGTTTCATTATTTTCTCTCTTGCTTCAGTTAATCCCCATTGCACAATGCTTGATCCCTGATGTGATGTAGATAGTAGTATACATTGCAAAAAGGTAAAAGGTATCACGATGCCAGATGAAAGCGACAATCTGTTTTACAAAAATAGGATTACGATGCAAAAACAAGAATGCCACGTGGTATATGCTGTAGCAACGGCCCAAGGGTGTGCGCATGGTTGGGCCACAGGCTGTCGTGGCAAAGCATGGAATATCCTTGGCCGTTCGATTTGGATCCGAATCCTAGCCACAAGTCCCTGGGTAGGTTGAGGGTGGCATTATTCTGACATGTGGTCCCGTTTTTTTGCCGTTTGTTGTGTGCAGAGGTCGAGGCCCCAGGCGGACAGATCGGAGCGCGCACTGCCGCCGCCGACACTCAGTCCCGACCGGCACTCGCGTCGTTCCCCGCGGCGCTCCTCCAGCTCCGGCAAGAAGCGCTCCTCCTCCGACCGCCTCGACGACCTGCCCCTTCCACCTCCTCCGCCACCTGCGTCGCGGCGCGAGGCAGAGCACGCGAAGGCGGCCGCCGACGCCGCAGACCAGCGGTCCAAGGCCAAAGCCAGCGTCTTCTCCCGCATCAGCTTTCCCGGCAACGCCAACACCTCCGAATCCAAGCGCAGCCGCAGGTCGTCCTCCGACAAGCCCCCTGCGTCCTCATCTTCATCCAAGAGAAGCGGCGCTGCCGCTGAGGAGAGCGACAGCCGTCACCACCGCCACCACAACCGGGAGACGACGGCCACGGTGGAGGAGGAGAGGCGAAGGCCGGCGGCTGCCGACTACGACGACGAGGAGCAGTCTAGCGAAGAGGAGAAGCACTTCAAGAGGCGCCCGTCGTCCTCCAGGCGGGAGCGGGAGCATGAGGAGCCGCCGCGGCACTCGCGGCGGTCCAGGGAGCGCGGCGACGGCAACCACCACAACGGCGGCGGCGGCGGCGGCCACAAGCGCCGATGAGGTGACGCGAGATGCAACCGACCAGCTGACGCTGCTGCCCTTGTTCCGGTGATGGGCGTCTGTGATGATAAGAGCGCCGCGACCGCTCCTCCGAGATGTCTAGAGCAGAGCAGAGCATTTGAGCTCTGCTCCTTTTCGTGTTCTCTTTCGGTGTTGTACATTGACATTCTGAGATTTGGAGTTTAATCAAATGATCAGACGAGACGGGGATTTATTAATAAAATGATTTATATCTATTAATTCCTCTTGGCATTGCATTTCTCCTCATTTGTGTGATCAGACAAGATGGGGATTTATTGATAAAATCATTTATATCTATTAATTCCTCTTGGCAACAGTTATCTATGTTGCATTTCTTCTCATTTGTGTACTACGAGAGCATTTCTAAGAGCATCTGCGCGCTATAACACACGCGCTAAAAAAAACCCGCCGAAATACAGCGCGCGAGAAAACACGGTGTGCTAATTTTTTTTTGCCGCACCCAGGCTTCTGCGGCATTCGCCCTCGCCATCGCCTCGCCCTCGCCATCGCCTCCGGCCTTCGCCTTGACCTCGCCGCTACCTCCGCCCTCCGCCTCGCCGCGCGTCGCACCGCCGCCGCCCCGTCCTCCCGCCTCGACCTCGCCGCCCGTCCCTCCGGTTGCGCCACGCCTCCCCGCCGCCGCTCGAGCTCCGGCTACCGCGATGTGCGCGCACGTCCGAACGGGACGTTCTACGCCGAGCTCCGGAGCGGCGCCGAGCGCATCGTGCTCGGCACGTTCGAGACGGCGCACGAGGCGGCGCGCGCGTACGACACGGTCGCCTAGCGCCTCGGCCGTCCTCGGCGCTCCATAAACTTCACAGACGTATGGACGCGCAAGCAGGCGGAAGACCTCGCGCCGCCGACCGTCACGCGCGAGGCGAGGCAGCGGCAGCGCGAGCTCGAGCAGCGCCTCATCGTCGCCGAGCAGGGAGAGCGCATGCACCTCGAGTGGGCGCGCGCTTCTCGGAGGACGTGGCCGTGGAGGTCGCCTTCTACGCTGACAAGAAAGAAGAGAAGGAGGCCCGGAAGCGGCGAAAAAGCAAGATCGGGAGGCAAGGAGGGCCAAGAAGGAGGCCAAGAAGAAGGAGGAGGAGAAGGCCGCAAGGAAGGAGGAGAAGAAGAATGGCGCCGGTCCGTCGACCATCATCGCCGACTCTTTCTCGTCGGAGTACGAGGGGTCGACTCCGGTGTCATCCACAACATTTGACTCCTCCGACTGGAAGTCCAATTAGTTTTAGTTTAGTCTAGTTCTAGTTTAGTCTAGTTCTAGTTTATAGTCTAGTTTTAAATTCGGTTTGTAGTCTTTGTTTGATCTATTTATATATGCAATTGTGTGTAAAAAAGGTTTTTAGGCTGCATATTAGCGCATATGCAAAAGGACAAATTCAGCGTTGCATTTTGGCGTGACGGTTTACAGCACCCGGTGAAGCTCTTGCCGGCGCCGCGCTGCATCCGCATAACACGCGTTGTAAACCCGAATATAGCGCGCCTGTTATAAAACGACTGTTGGAGATGCTCTAACACATACACTATAATAGGGCACCGCTTTTTTGGGTTTTCTTTGGTTTGGTCACTAAAATATTAGTTTTTGTGCCACGCAGCTGGTTGCAGTTAAAATACGGCATGCCGTTTAAGGTGGTTTTCTAGATGCACCAAAATAGGGTACGATAAACATAAGTTCTTCTACATATGTGCATCGAACACATGCAAATAGATTGAGAACAAATAAAACACATGCAAATAAATTGATAATTGACAAACATATAATTGGATACTAAATAAACGATACTAGTTAATGTAACACCCCGGTCTAAAAAGACCGTGGCCTCTATGTGACATGCCAATCCCTGGATCGGTTCATTGGCCCACAATAGAGTAAGATAGATAACATAGCGAAATAACCGTGTATCATGTACTACAAAGATCCAGAGTACCATTATTACAATAAAAGTTTAGCATAAAGCTAGCTCAAATTATTCAGGTAGCAACATAAACATGTAAATCCTCCAATCTTCAAATTGCCCACAAGTGAACAAGTGCCGAGTGGAGTACCGTGGCCTATAACGATCAATCAGAATTGGAATAACCTGCAACATGAAACGTAGCAGCCCCGAAGGGTCAATACATGGAATGTATGTCAAGTAGAGCTAGTAATGGAGACAATAGTACTAACATCTACATGCATATTTGGCAAGTGGAGCTGTGTCTGGCTTGCATTTGCAAATACATTTGTCCTACTTTCATAAACAGTTTTTGATTTTCTTTGAAAAGATCCCAATTAAGTTAACCCAACAATATTAAAACAATTATGAAATTAGAATGAGCGAGAAACATGTCATGGAATCAATATCTAGCAACTCAGATGTCCATAATCGGGGACACGGCTAATCGATTAGATTATACACTCTGCAGAGGTTAGTACACTTTACCCATGTGACTTGGCCAGCCCAGCTCGTACCATCGCTCTCATTTTGGGCGATGATAGGGAGAAGACCAAGAAGAGACTGTTCGGGAAGTAGCTTCTCAATCCCGACGCGCACCGGTCCAACCTACCAAAATTCTACATCTCTGGATACGCGGGTTCGAGTTACCACAACCTACTAAGTCCAACCAACCGCCCATTTCATTATTGGCACATGGTTGTACAGGTAAGCTACACAATAAAGAAGCCAATCATTCTCTCTTGATACCTGGGTGCCTTTTCGCAATAAAACCACCAAAATTTATCAATACCATCACACCTAGGGGGTTCATTGATTAAGTTGTTTTTAGTTTTCACAAACCAATACTTGAGAAAACAACTGTCAATGATGTAACCCAGCCCTCGTTCAACATAGCATGGCTAAGCACATCTACCAACGGTGGTTCATCTACAAGAGGGTCCTACCACATAATAGGACATAGCATAGCAATAGTATCATCCTACACATGCATCTACAAAATACACGACAATGCATAGAAAATAGTAGGACGATATTCATGAACAAAATAGCATCTACTTGCCTTGGTTGTAGCGGTCTGGAGCACAATCCTCACACGAGCAAGTGTTGCACTCAACACAATCTACACGACACAATTGCAATCATAAACAAACAATCCACAACATATGCAACAAATATGATGCATGAATGCAAGAACGGCAAGTGAATTGGTGCTACAGCTGCACCACATAATTCTAATCCATAATACTACCGAATACATGCATGGAAAAGTAGATTTGACGCTAGGGAAACTATTAACCAAAAGTAGTGCTCACAACTAGAGCTAGAATTTAAATAATTTGCTACCGGTAGTATACTGTTTGTAAAATCTTGGAAAAATTCTACCGCATAGGCATCGCTGAATAGAAACAGTACCAATTGGAATTACTCAAAAAGGAGTTATAAAACTTCCTGAGTAATTAAAACATTGCAGAAAGCCATTAGACAATTACTGCAGAAGTTTTTACTGTAAGCCTATCTTTTTAATTCACGATGAGATTCCCCTCGTTCATACGAGTTCAGGGACATATCACACGCGATTTTTGGAGCAACGGATATTTTCCTACGAATTTATTACTCCGAAAAGTCCATTAACTAGTTTGAATAAACTGTACTAAACCTGACAGTAAAAGTCTGAACCAAAGCTACAGCGAGATTCTACACGACTCACTGAACCCGTACATATTTTATTTGCAATTTTTGGCCAAGCGGTTTAATTTGTACGCAATTTACAAGATTCTACCGAAATCTGTCAACAAAAGGGATTAACGAAATTGACCAGTCAATTGTGTCTGTTGACTGGTCAAAGCGTCTGCTGACTGGGCGTCTGACTAGTCAACGCCTGAGTCTGACCGGTCAACTAACGATCTAGGCCGCTGATCTGAGATCTGACGGTGGCTGCTGTCTTACCGGAAACGGATGGCGAAACGGACTCCGAAAGGTGCGGCGAGCTCCGGACGGCGGTGGCGAACGGTTCCGGCGTCGGGGTCTTTTCTGCACGGGCGTACACACAGTCAACTACGGGTCGACAATTACATCGCGCGCAAGGCGGCGCGTACGTGCGCGTATGCGGGCGTGCATGCTTGCATGCGATGACGCGCGCGTGTACGTGCGGCGGGTGTGCATAGCGCATGCGGCAGCGGCTCGGCGGCGTGGCGGCGCGGCAGCAGCAGGGCGGCGGCGGCAGCGGCTCGCAGCGGCGCACGCGGGAGGCGGCCGAGGCGGCGCGGCGGCGTAGATGGCGGCTATGGCGGCGGTGATGGCCGGGAACGGAGAGAGGGCGGCGACGCGAACCTGGCGGCGGAGGATGGCGGCGTGCGGCGGCGGACAAGGAGGCGGCGGCGGCCTCAGGATCCGCGCGCGCGAGAGGAGGAGAGGCGGCGGCTGGGTGGCGACGTGGGGCAGGTGGGCATGGAAAACGAGGGCAGCGGTGGGGCCCTCTTAAAAAGAGTCCTGCGCGTGGAATCCTGAACGGAAACGGTCCAGAAATTGATTCCAACTCGGAAATCGGTCCGGATTTTCGGACCGTTTTCCGGCGGTTTACTAAAACGTCCGAGTCTTTTGCATACGAACTCCGATTTGAGCGATTCTCGCGCCTACGGGTTCGTATCGTCGAGGGGAACAACCTTCAGTCAAGGTTTGCGCGAAAACTCGAACCTACAGGGGTGATTGTCGCAAGTCCTTCTAAAGCCTCCCGCAGGAAACTCGTAGCGAAACAAAATAGGGTTTTGAAGATAGCATTTCGCCGAACCTTTCTACTCGACGGTTTTGCATGGAAAAATATGATGCAATGCTATGAATGATATGCAAGACCAAATCTAAAATTTGGGATGTGACAAGACTAACCCCCTTAAGATGAATCTCGTCCTCGAGATTCGGCGCGGCTAGCAAATAGGTGTGGGTAGTCCTCTCGGACGTCATCCTCACGCTCCCAAGTGGCTTCCTCTTTGATGAGGTGGCTCCACTGTACTTTGCAAAACTTGATTGTCTTGGTACGGGTAGTCCTTTCTGCTGTCTCCAGAATCTTGACCGGTTTCTCCTCATAGGTCAAGTCACTCTCAAGCTGAACCTCCTCTAGCGGCACAGTGTCTCTCAATGGTGTATCCACCATCTCCGGATGGCACTTCTTCAGCTGGGACACGTGGAACACGTTGTGAACAGCAGACAAAGCCTCTGGCAACTCCAACTGATAAGCAACTTCTCCTTTGCGTGCTAAGACCCTGTACGGTCCAATGAATCGAGGTGCCAGCTTACCCTTAATTCCAAATCTCTTGATTCCACGAAGCGGCGATACTCTGAGGTATGCTCTAGCACCTATCTCATACACCACTTCCTTGCGCTTGGCGTCAGCGTAGCTCTTCTACCTTGATTGTGCTACCTTCAGCCTATCTCTAATCAAGGCGACCTTCTCCTCAGCGTCCTTGATCAAATCAGGTCCAAACAGCTGACGTTCTCCTACTCCATCCCATAGCAATGGTGTTCGGCACCGTTTCCCATATAGCACATCGAACGGTGACGTCTTGATGCTGGTTTGATAGCTGTTGTTGTAGGAAAACTCCGCATACGGCAAATTCTCATCCCAACTGGATCCATGAGCCAAGGCGCAAGCTCTCAGCATGTCCTCCAAAATCTGATTCACCCTTTCGGTCTGTCCATCAGTCTGTGGGTGAAACGCTGTGCTAAACTCCAATCTATTACCAAGTGACTCGTGCAGCTGCCGCCAGAAGTGTGAGTTAAATTGGGTGCCTCTGTCAGATACGGTACTCTTGGGAACTCCATGTAGGCACACAATCCTGTCCATGTAAATCTTGGCCAACTTTGCACTCGTATAAGTCGTCTTCACTGGTATAAAGTGGGCTACCTTGGTCAAATGGTCGACCACTACCCAAATAGAGTCATATCCTGACCTAGTCCTGGGCAGTCCTGTGATAAAATCCATTCCCACTCTATCCCACTTCCAATCCGGCACGGGCAATGGTTGCAGCAGTCCTGCTGGCTTCTGATGTTCTGCCTTCACTCGACTGCATACATCACATAGGGCAATATGCTCCGCGATGTCTCCCTTCATGTTGTTCCACCAGAATCTGTCCTTTAGGTCCATATACATCTTCGTATTGCCCGGATGTATGGAATACGGCGAGTCATGAGCCTCCTGCAGAATCAACTTCCTTATCTCGGGATCGTTGGGGACGCACAAACGATCTCCGTACCACAGGGTTCCTTGCTCATCCTCGCGGAATTCCCTTGCTCGACCTTCCTTCATCTTTTCCTTAACTTCATCTATTTCTTTGTCTCCTATCTGAGCCTTCCCGATTCTGTCCTGTAGCGTTGGTTGGACTTCCATTGTTGCTAAGTATCCTTCAGATACTACTTCCAGTCTAAGGTCCTTGAATTGCTTGCACAAATCCTCAGGCAATTCACCAATCGTCAATCCATTGGCATAAACCTTCCGGCTCAGAGCATCTGCTACTACATTGGCCTATCCTGGGTGGTATTGTAGATTCATATCATAATCCTTGATAAGCTCCAACCATCTCCTTTGTCTCATGTTCAGTTCCTTCTGTGTAAATATGTACTTCAGGCTCTTGTGGTCGGTGTTCACATCACAGTGTTTTCCCATTAAGTAATGCCTCCATACCTTGAGCGCATGAACCACTGATGCTAACTCCAAGTCGTGTGTGGGGTAATTCCGCTCATGGTGCTTGAGTTGTCGCGAGGCATATGGCACTACTCTCCCATCTTGCATCAGCACACTCCCAAGTCCCTGTCGCGAAGCGTCACAGTACACTTGGAAATCCTTCTGAAGATCTGGTAAACACAGAACAGGCGCGGTCACTAGTCGACGCTTCAGTTCCTGAAAGCTGGCTTCACATACGTCTGACCATTCAAACTTCCTCTCCTTCTTCAGAAGTTCAGTCATCGGCTTAGCAATCTTAGAAAAGTTTTCGATGAACCTCCTGTAATATCCAGCAAGTCCCAAAAAGCTTCGAATCTCTCCCACATTCTTGGGTGCTTCCCAATCAGTTACTGCGGTCACTTTGCTTGGATCAACAGCAATTCCTTCCCCTGACACTACGTGTCCAAGAAACCCAACAGTGTTAAGCCAGAATTCACACTTGCTGAATTTGGCATACAGCTTGTGTTCTCTCAGCTTCTCCATAATCATCCTCAGATGTTTCTCATGCTCAGCATCATCCTTGGAATATATCAGTATGTCATGAATAAACACCACCACGAACTTGTCCAAATACTCCATAAATACCTTGTTCATCATGGTCATGAAGTATGCCGGGGCATTCGTTAGTCCAAAAGACATAACTGTATACTCATATAAACCATACCTAGTGGTGAAGGCGGTTTTCGGTACATCCTCCTCCCGGATCTTCAATTGAAAGTAGCCGGATCGCAAATCAATCTTGCTGAACACCTTTGCTCCTTCCAGTTGATCGAACAAATCATTTATGTTCGGCAGAGGGTACTTGTTCTTGATGGTTACTTCATTCAGCGAACGATAGTCCACCACTAATCTCTTGGTGCCGTCTTTCTTCTCCACAAACAGAACAGGTGCTCCCCATGATGACGCACTAGGCTGAATGAATCCCTTTTCCAGCTGCTCCTTCAACTGTTTCTTCAATTCCTTCAGCTCATCCACATCCATCTTATATGGTTTCTTTGCTATTGGTCCTGTTCCCGGCATCAGATCGATAAGAAACTCTACATCTTTGTCAGGTGGCATCCCTGGCAGCTCTTCCGGAAACACGTCGGGGTAATCCCTAATCACTGGCACAGTATCCATGCTAACCCCCTTAAGAGAATTCAACTTACACCTTCTCGGTCGTGCAGCCGACTTGAATCTAATCCTCTTACCATCCGGGGTTTTGAGTGAAACAACTCGCTGTGCACAATCTATGTGTCCCCCATGCATAGACATCCAATCCATACCCAGAATAACATCTAATCCCTGTGAATCCAACACTACCAAATGTGCAATGAAGTGGTGTGTTCCAATCCTCACAGTTAAATCGCGGCATCCCGCACTAGCTATCATATCTCCTCCGGGTGAACTCACTCTAAAAGGTCTCTTCATAGACTCAGTAGGTAACTTATACTTATCCACAAATGCCCTCGATATGAATGAATGCGATGCACCAGTATCGAAAAGTATAAGTGCAGGGTAAGTGTTGATTGGGAACTTACCAATCACAAGGTCAGGCTCATCTGGAATATCCTCCACATTCATGTGGTTCACTGTGGCCTTCTCGTTGTTGGTTGGCTTGAGTCCTTTCCTCTCCGGACAGTTGTCAGCATAGTGTCCCTTCTGCTTGCACTTGAAGCACGTCACCTCACTCAGATCCTTCTTCACGAAGTTGCGATCACGGTTGCGGTCATGTCCACCGTGTCCTCCAGAGTGGTGAGAGTGTCCTCCCTTGTGGCTGTGGTGGCTGCTCCTATGGTTGTCATGACGATGTCCATCGCGGCGGTCATGGCTCCCATGGCCACTTCCTCCATGCTTGGAGTATCCATCATATGAAGTGCGAGTCTTGTGGTGTGAACCAGAGTGGTGATTGTTGTTCTTTCTCTTGCGGTTCTCCACTTGCTTGTGCTTCCCCTCCAAGATCCTGGCCTTGTCCATAAGCTCCTGGAAAGTGGGGCAATAAACCACTAGTAGTTGTACTGAAAGCTCATCACTGAGGCCATCCAGGAATCTCTCCCTCCTTTTGGCATCAGTGTCAACATCCTCAGGTGCATAACGGGACAGGTTGTTGAACTCCTCAATGTACTCGGCCACGGAACGATTGGTTTGGCGCAAGTTGCGGAACTCTTTCCTCTTCAGGCTCAGAACTCCTGAAGACACGTGGTTGGTCCTGAAACCTTCCTCGAACATTGCCCAAGTCACGGTATCCAGCGGGTGGGTGATCTGAAATGTGTCCCACCAAGAAGCGGCTGGTCCCTCCAGTAGGTGAGCGGAAAACCTCACCTTCTCAGCATCAGTGCATCCGACAGTTACTAGATCCTTGTTGACTGAACGCAACCAGTCGAGAGCAATCATTGGTTCCGTTGCAGTAGAGAACTTAGCTGGCCTTAACCTCAGAAATCTGGTGAGAGCATCTCCCCGAGGCTGATTGTTTCCATTGTTGTTGTTCTGATTCGCCATGAACTGAGTCATCACTTGGGTCAGCTGTGCCTGAGCTGCCATGAGCTGCTCCATCTCAGTGGGTTGGCGGCGGGGAGGCATCTGCGGTTTAGCATAGGTAAGTTTAGAAAGAATCAACTACGACAATAGGATTCTACCCATGCATATGATCAAACAACAACAAGCAATAGCAGACAATCACAAGCAAGCAACACATCGACAAATAAGCGATCCAGCAACATCCCAGGTGTTATCCTAGCAGTATATAACTACTGAAATAGTTTTGCAGGAGTTGGCAATGGTTAACTAAACAATAGATCAACTACACAACCAAAACAGCAATCTGCCAGAACAGTCCAGCAGCATTCACGAATTTTTCCGCCTGACTTAAACTCGTCAGAAAAATTAGCCAATTTTTGTGCATATGGCACAGAGAGTTTCGCATCAGCCCAATTTGTTTCAGATTTTTCCAAGTTACCAGAAAAATATGAAAAATCGCGCAGTACTGCTGTATCAGCAGAAAAACTGCAGCGAAAATAACACAGATAGTAACCAAATTGCCATAACTCTATTATTAAAATTCGCACAAATAAATCCTGGGATATTGGAGTACACAAATAAGCAACTAATCACTCTTAAACTAACACGAACTAAGCTTCACAATGATCGAGACTAATCCTAACGAATTCGCCTAACGTGGACTAATTGGTGGACTTCTATCTACTTCTTGAAGAGATTGAGGTAGGTCCTTGCTGTCATGCGTTGGCGCTTCGGCTCGCGGTACAACCATGGCGGCGGAGTGTACACCTCTTCTGAACCATCACTTGAGACTTCAAACTCCACCTCTTCTGGATCCTCCTCTTCTTCTTCATTCTCAGCTGCAACAGCAACAACTTCATCTCCTCCACCATCATCGTCTCCATCATCATCATCCTCGTCCTCATCATCATCTTCATCTCCACTGTCATCATCATCCCCATTGTTGCCTTCATCTCCATTGTCATTATCAGAGGGTGGATTCAGCTATGCTTGGAGAGCGGCAATCTGGGCTATCATAGCTTCAATGGTTTTGTCCCTTTCCTGGACGGTCCCTTGCAACTGTTGTATGTTCTGGGTATTCTCTTGCACAGTGCCATCAAGATGTGCTATGGTTTCATCTCTGGCTATCAGGGCATTCTCCAGAACTCCCACAGCTTCATGCAAAGTGTCAATCTCCTGTCCTTGGACCACCATTCCATTGCTAGTAAAGTCTGCAATCTCCTTTAACATCCTCACCTTCTCTGCTAGAGCTCCATTCTCTCTTTCCATGTCCTCTATGTGCCTCCGACGGGGCGGCATGTTGTTCCTGTTGACGAGGTTTAATCTCGTCAATGCCCATTGTTATGGACTTGGGTTTTGGAGAAGATGGGGATGTTGGAGGTCGTGGCACGGTTAACAGACAAGCAACCAGGGGACACAAGATTTACCCAGGTTCAGGCCCCCAGAGGGAAAACCCTACTCCTGCTTGTCTGTTCTTTGATTACGGCGGAACCGAAGGTTACAGGGTGCGCAGATTCGATCTGGCGTGTATGCGTGTGCGAAAGTATGAGTCGAGGTTGGTTGTGTTGCCCTCCTGGCCTTTATATAGACTTAGGCAGGTCCCGGGCATAGTCCTAATCGGTTACAAGTTCTAGGGCGTTTTTCCCTTTTGAGTTTCCTATTTAAACTAGTCTTGTTCTCCAAGGATCCGAAGATGTCTTGGGCCTTGGTCACCCGAAAATCTTCATGGGCCACCGTATGCCTGCAGTGGGCCTTCCTTGGGCTGGACTAGGTATGCTGAAGTTACGTACCCGTAGGGTATAACCATGTCAGTAGCCCCCGAGTGATCAGTCGAATCGTAGATTCGGCTGAGGACTCTTCAATCCTTCGGGTGCAACTCTGTCTTTCAAGAGAATGTGTAGGGATTGTTGATACGTGTGCCTGACTCACCCGACGGATCAGGGTCAGTTAACTGTCTTAGGACGAAACAACACGATCTTCTTCAGGTTCGGGTCCCTTAACCTGGGCCTGGAACATATGCTGGCGTAATTCAACTCAGGCCGCAGAGGACTTACAGGAGAGGAATTCCAGTGATTTTAATTGGTGTACCCAACGCGTCCGTCAGGATTTTTCATCGTACCTGTTGGTACGGATTCATACTAGCAGAGCGCAGTCAGGTGCGTTGCCAGGCCATCAGATGATATCTGTAGGTCTTATCTTTGCGTCGCAGACGCAGCATCCGAACATTTATCACCTCGGAGGTGTTTCGGGTGGCCAAGGAGATTGTCGCTCACTCAGCGTTTTGTTGGGGCAGAGTTGCCAAAAAGTTTTTGCGTGCTGATCCGAAAGATCGCAGTCGAAGATTTCATAGGGTGCGCGACCAGCGCTCCCTATGGGAGTAGCCCCTAAGTGTCTGTTCGAGTCGTAGACTCGAACGGAGACTTTTAGTTCAAGCATTGTTTAAGTCTTTAGGTCCGTAGGACTCGAAAATTTTCGGATGCTTAAATCCATCCTCCCTATGGGAGTAGCCCCCGAGTCCTTAGTGGAGTCGTAGACTCGATGTAGGACTTTAGAGAAGCAATTTTGCCCTCATTTGTCTGTCGGGTGCGCGGCCAGCGCTCCTGATAGGAGTAGTCCCCAACTATTTAGTCGAATCGTAGATTCGAGTGAGTACTTTTAGCTGTGGAGCCGAAGTGGTGCTAGTATAGCTTTTGATGATGTCAGTGCTTACGATTGATGACCTCAAGCGTCTGCTGCGCCAGAGATGACTTGACGGGACGAAGCGTGGGTCCCACTTGCTGACTTTGAATTGACCGGTCACGCGGGGCGTAGAGATGATTACGGCGCCTCCTCGATTTCCGCGTGTAGTGGACGGTGTGGTAACGACGGTTCGTTGTGGTGTTGACACGTGTACGGTCAGATCTACTGTTGGCGTTAGGTCTTCTTGATGGACGGCTGGCGTGCATCGTCTTCGCTGTTATAATCCTGGGTGAAATCGTGTTTTTTTTTTCACCGCACTAGTTCATCTGTTCGCTGCCTTCTTGTTCTTGAGCGATTCGTGCTGCACGCTTAGCTTTTCTTCCACACTTCCTTTGTTCTTTGTCGTTGCCAACGCCACCACCGCTGCAGCGTCATGGGGAAGACAAAGAAATCCTCGTTCGCAGTTGGGACCAGCGCCGCTGGAGGCAAGAAGGGCGCCGCCGCCGCTCGCGTCACTGATGGTGGCTGGCGGCGATCGGAGACGCGAGAAAGCGATCTCCGCAAGCTGCGCGAGCGGAGCCTGATCCCGCAAGATGCGACGGCCGTGCGTCTCCCCGGCAATGAGGTAATCCCCCGTCCCCCAGCTGGGTATCGGGTTATGTTTCTTGCCTTTGTCTTGCGTGGTTTCTCGTATCCAGTCCATGACTTCCTTCGTGGACTGCTCTTCTTCTATGGGGTTCAGTTGCATCATCTGTCTCCCAACTCCCTTCTCCACATTGCGTGTTTTATCACGCTTTGCGAGTGTTGGCTTGGCATTGAGCCGCACTTTGGCCTCTTTCGGAAGCTTTATTCCGTGAAGATGCAATCTGGGTCGGATGATGTGTATCCCATTGGGGGTTTCATCATCTCTCTCAGTCCCAATGTCCAATTCTTCTCCTTTTCCATGTCTGAATCTGTCCAGTACTGGCGGAGGAAATGGTTTTACATCCGTGACTCCGTACTACCTGGGAAAGATTTTGGTCTTGCTCCTTTTGACCCCTCCCAGTTGATTGAGAAGAAGAGATCCTGGAAAAACCAGATCTTAGACGGTGAGGTGGCGGAGATAGAGGCCCTGTACCGTCGAGTGGAGGATCTCCAACTGATTCCTGAGAAGGAGGTGAACAGTGTCGACGTCATCCGAACGTTTCTTGAGCGTCGGGTGCAGCCTCTCCAAGCGAGGGCGCATCCGATGTTTCTTTACTCTGGGCGCCGTGATCCGACGAGGGTTTCGAGTGAGAAAATCTCCGAGGCGGAACTTGACAAGACTCTTCGCGCGCTGTTGAAGTTCAAGGCAGACGAAGAAATTCCGGGGAAGTCGCAGACTCCTCCCTTTTCTTCGACGTTGGCCATACCTAAGGTGTAGATTTGCGCACGTAGTGCTCCCCTTTTGTTTTGTCGGCTGTGTACTTTTTCCTTTATTTGCTAACAAAGTTTCGCCTCCTTTTGTAGAGCTTCAAAGTTCCGGGCATGGCACCACCATTGCCCGAAAGGTATCCGAATGACCCGGATAATGAAGTGGTGGACTCCGTGTCCGAGCTGCCGTCAGCGTGATCTCCAGCGGAGGATGACGAGTCGAGTGAGGACCATTCACGCAAGCGATCACGGAGCTCCAGCGAGTCTTCGGATGCCTCGACTCCTCCGACTCCCAGAAATCTGCTGGGCCTTGAGCGTCATGATGATGTTCAGGGAGGCTCTTCCTCTCCCCTTCCTGCCATTCCTGTGCGGGCTGTTGCTCCGCAGCTGCCAGCAAAGCGGAAGAAGGAAAAAAAGAAGGAGGAGAAGAAGGAAGAAAAGAAGGAAGAGAAGAGGGCCCGAAGGGCTTCTCCTATCTTCGACCTGAGCGCGTTGGGCTCGTAAGTTTTCTTCGTGCCATTGTTTTCCATTCTTTCCTTGCGATTTTGGCACCTGTGTTGATTTATTCGTGTGCAGGCAATCTTCCGACGACTCTAGTGATGGAGCGCACGAGATGATGGGGAGTCGAACATTGCGTCGCCTCCTCCTCAGACGGTGGCGACTTCTGGTGACGCTGCGCCAGTTCCTCCTGTGCAGGAGAGGCTGGTGGTTGCGCCTCAGAATTTCGGAGGCGGGCCTGCGGGTTCGCCTTCGCAGCACGTAAGTTGTCCTTCTTGATGTTATGGGGGGAAGCCCCCGAGTGTCTTCGAGTGCTGATGTTGTCTTTTCTTATAGCCTTTTGTCCAAGAGGCCAAGCGGCTGGTGGAGGAGCGCCTAACTTTGGAGGCGAAACTGCGGCAGCTGCAAGGTATTCGTCTGCCTTGTAGTATTTTTCTTGCGTATTCTGATCCTTTTCTTGGACACTTGCTTGTTGTAAATGCAGAGGAGCATAACGACTCTCTCCGCGAGGTTGATGCTCTGAAGAAGAGCCTTGGCCAAGCGGAGCAGAAGTCCGAAGCTGCTGCAGGTGCGCGAGAGCGTCTTGAGCTGGAGCTGACGAAGGCAGCCGAAGCAAAAGAGCTTCTGCAGCAGGAGGCCGCCGATCGTGAGGAGCAGCTGGCCACCGTTGCGGCTGCTCGTGAAAAAGGGGTGGCGGAGAAGCTCATGGCTGCTGCCAAGGCTATCTCGGGTGAGCTTTTAGCTTTTGCTTCTTTTCCTTCGGATCTTCTTCTATGTTGCCTTTATTCATGCTTTCTTCGTTTTGTCGCAGATGCCGCAGGCATTGAGTTCGACCGCGGTGCTCTGGAGAACGGGAGTGCTCTGGATGATGCCACTGTAGCGGTCGAAGACCGCTGCAGCACCGTCGTCAACTCCCTCGCCAAGGCGAAAGAAGTCCTTGGTCGCTTCTACCAGGAGCTCTTCCCGAAGGGTGCGTCTCTTGAAGATGTGGATGCCCTGGCGGAGGCTCTGTCGGGCTAAGCGCCTGCAGCGTACAAGCGCAAGAAGAAGGGCATCGGCGCGTCCGTTGGGCTGGCAATGGCCATGGCGGCTGGGGCGGAGCTGGACCTGCCACAGATTACCTCTCGGATGCCGACGGCCGCGGATGGATCCGAGGTAGCCTTCGCCGCCTACTCCGCTCGCTGTCGACGATACGGGTCCAAGCTTATCGACTTGTTGTCTGAGTACGCGCTGCGGCAGCAGGGCGAGGCTAAGGCTAGGCAGTCTGGATCTGAGGCGACTCAGTGCCCTGCACCTTAGGCATAGTAGGCGTAGAGTAGTTTGTAGTCTGCTTGTAAATATCTTTTGTAGTACCATCATTGTGCCACGTAGTGGCCTTATTTTAATGAACTCCTCCGTGTTGTGCTTTTATCCTTGGCTGAATGTCTGAGTACCTTTTTGCTGCTATAGGTTCCTTCGGGTGTTGACCCAGTTGACACTTCATCCGAAAGGCCCTTGCGAGCATCATTGGATGATTCCTCGCAACTTGCTTTTCTTCGGGATCGCGTGCGTAGCTTGGAGAGGGATTTTCTTGGGTTACGCGGTCATGCTGATGTTTGGAAATCCAAAGCAGACCGTGGTGCAGCTAGAGAGGAGTATTTGATGGCGGAGCTGGGTCGACTGTCCGAGCAGCTGCAATGTAAGTTGGTCCTTCTTTCGGACTGTAGCCCAGTTCTTCGGGTGAGCCTGCTGGCCTTACTCTTTGTTTTGTGCGTTTTTCGTAGGTGCCAATATTGCTCCGAGGGAAGAGAAGGAGCGTATTGCTGTTCGGGTCAATTGTTTGACTCAACAGGATATGGAGGCCGGCGGCTTCTTCTGGATGGACCGAGATCGCGCTATGGTTCTGGCAACGGTGCAGGATCGCGTCTACCAGGTTTCGCGGGTGCTCCGCCAGGTGCAGACATCATTGTCTTCGGTATTGCACGTCATGTTTCTGCTGGATGCCATGCCAACGACTCTTGCGGGTCTTCTGACGAAGTTTCGGAATGCCGGAAATGTCAAGGAGCTGGTGCGGCAGCAACTCGTCGCAGGGGTGAAGGCTGCCTTGTCTCTTGTGAGGGTGCACCGCCCTGACGTAGATTTGGCTGCTGTGGCGACCGGGCCACCTCCTCGACCAGATGGTGGCGGGTGGAACATGCGTCCGCATTACGCGGCTGTAAGGCAGTATGCCGAGCAAATTGTAGACTTGTTTGAGCAGCGTGCGCAGGTTATTCTTCAGAGTAGATAGGACCTGAAAATAAACAGATAGATGTAAAATTTGTATATTGCGGCTGGGCGTGTATGTGCCCTTTGTTGTAAAGGTTTGCATGTGTGTGAGCACGCAGTGCTTTGATTGAGTACGTGCCCTTTTCGTTTGCCTGACGTAGTCAGCTACTCAAGTGTACACGTTTGGTCCTCAGTCGATGAAATCGTGAGGTGGGGGGAGCCCCCGAGTGCGTTTGTAGCATGTAGTAAAGTTGCAGAAAAATAGTCAACCGAAGGTTGGGAGCGAGACACTTAGCTTTATTTATATCGTAATGGAGGAGGTACATGGTTCGGCTGAATAGCCTTGGCTGAAAGCCTTATTGAAAGTAAAAATAAGGGGTAGGTTGCTACGGGTAGAATCGTCGCAGGTGCGAGACGTTCCATGGGTTGGAGTATGCGACTCCAGACTCCACGTGCTTGAGGCGATAGGCGCCACCTGGGATGAACTCGGTGATGGCGTAGGGTCCTTCCCATGGTGAATCGAGTTTGTTCGGGCGCTTTTGCTTGAGTCACAAGACGAGGTCTCCTTCGACGAAGGACCTTGGGCGCAGCCGACGGCTGTGGTAGTTGCGGAGACTTTGCTGGTACACCGCTGATCTAGCTGCTGCTATGTCCCGTGCTTCGTCGAGTGTGTCGACGGCATCTTCGAGCGCGGTCGTGGACTCGGCTTCGCTGTACGCTACGACTCGTGGAGCCTGATGGCGTACTTCGGCTGGTAGCACTGCCTCGGCTCCGTGAACCATGAAGAACGGTGTGTAGCCTGTGGAGCCGTTTGGCGTAGTACGTAAGCTCCACAGGACAGACTGTAGCTCTTCCGTCCAGTTTTCAGCTTTGTGCTCGAGTGAGCTCATGAGGCGCTTCTTGATGCCAGCGCCGATTAGGCCGTTGGCTTTTTCCACCTGCCCGTTTGTTTGCGGGTGTGCCACTGAGGCATACGTGATATTGATCCTGAGGCCTTCGCAGAAGTCCTGGAATTCTTCGGAGATGAAGTTCGATCCGTTGTCGGTGATGATGCTGTGCGGTACGCCAAATCTGTAGACAATGGATTCGAAAAACTTGACGGCGGTTGTGCCCTTCTGGTTGGTGACTGGCATGGCTTAGATCCACTTGGTGAATTTGTCGACTGCTACCAGGAGGAAAACGTGTCCTCCCTTTGAGGATTTTGGCAGTTTGCCGATCATGTCGAGGCCCCATTGGGCAAAAGGCCAGGCTATGGGTATGGGTCGTAGTTCGGACCCAGGTGCGTGCGGTTTGTCTGCGAACCGCTGGCACCCGTTGCATCTTTGGACGATGTCCTTCGCATCGCTCATGGCCGTTGGCCAGTAGAATCCTGCCCGTAGAGCTTTGGCGATAAGGGAGCGGCTGCCTGCGTGGTGGCCGCATATGCCTTCATGTATATCTTGGAGTATGGCCTTGCCGTCGTCGATGGTGACGCACCGTTGTAGTACACCCGTAATGCTGCGTTTGTACAGCTCGCCGTCGATGATGGTGAAGGCTTTGGACCGACGAGATATGCGCCGAGCATCAGTCGGGCTGTCAGGCAATTCTCCGTTTATCAGGAACTGGAGGTATGGACGTGTCCAAGTTTCTTCGACTGCCATGACCTGCATCAGGTTGACCATGGCAGCTTCGGTATCCAACTTTTCGGGTCCTTCCTGACCTTCGGGTAGCGTAGCCCCCGAGTGTTCTGCTTCTTCGGGTGATCCTTTGGGGAATTTCCGCTTGATGGATGGCACACAGATCTGCTCGAGGAATACACCTGGTGGCACCTTTGCGCAAGTGGAGCCGATGTTGGCGAGTTTATCGGCCTTCTCGTTGCTCTCTCTTCCAACGTGCCGAAGTTCGCAGCCGTCGAATTCTCCTTCGAGTGTGTTGTATAGCGCCCGGTACGCAATCATGTTTTCGGCGTGTGCGTCGCACTCATTCATCGTCTGCTATACGACAAGGTTGGAGTCTCCATAGATGACCAGGCGCGTTGCCCCGCATATTTTTGCCATCTTCATGCCATGAATCAGTGCTTCATATTCGGCCTCGTTGTTGGAGGCTCTGAATTTCATCCGAAGGACGTACTTCATCTTGTCACCTTGCGGGGAGGTCAGAATGACTCCGGCCCCTGCTCCAGCTTCGCGTTTGGAGCCGTCGAAATGCATTGTCTAGGACTTCGACATGTCTGGGATGTCAGGCAGCTGCAACTCCATCCAGTGCACCAGGAAGTCCGGAAGGACTTGGGATTTGATTGCGTGTCGCTTCTCGTAGACGATATCCAAGGGTGATAGTTCAATGCCCCACAGGGCCACGCGTCCTGTGGCCTCTGGGTTATTCAGGATGCTGTTTAGGGGCGCCTCGTTGACGACCATCACCTGATGTTCCTGGAAGTAGTGGCTCAGTCGTCGAGCCGTCATGAATACGCCATAGGCTAGCTTCTGGTAGTGCGGGTACCGCTGTTTTGTTGGAGTGAGAACCTCGCTGAGGTAGTAAATTGGGCGTTGTACCCCGTGGGTCTTGCCTTCTTCGGGTCGTTCGACCACGAGTGCTGTGCTGACCACCTGGTGTGTGGCTGCTATGTACAGCAACAAGGGCTCGCGCTCTTTTGGCGTGACCAAAACAGGCGAGGTAGAGAGGAGCCGCTTGAGGCTTTCGAATGCGTCGTTTGCTTCTGGTGTCCACTCGAATTTGTCTGCCTTGCGTAGCAGCTGGTAGAATGGTAGGGCTTTCTCGCCCATGCGGCTGATGAACCTGCTTAGTGCCGCTACTCGCCCTGCGAGCTGCTGAACGCCCTTCAGGTTTTTTGGCTTCTCCATTGTCATGATAGCTTTGATTTTCTTCGGGTTCGCTTCAATCCCTCATTGAGAGATGAAGTATCCGAGCAGCTGACCCGAGGGGACGCCGAAGGCGCATTTTTCTGGATTGAGCTTGATCCTGTAGCGATCAAGGTTGTCGAACGTCTCGCGGAGATCGTCGATAAGTGTTCTTGCCTCCTTGGTTTTTATGACTATGTCGTCGACATAGACTTGGACGTTGCGACCGATCTGGTCCTTGAGGCAGGCCTGCATGCATCGCTGGTACGTGGCACCCGCGTTCTTTAGCCCGAAAGGCATTGTGTTGTAGCAGTATACTCCGAACGGTGTGATGAACGCCGTTTTCTCTTGATCTTCGACCTTGAGTCGAATCTGGTTATAGCCTGAGTAGGCGTCGAGGAAGGAGAGTTTCTCACAACCTGCAGTCGAATCGATGATCTGGTCGATCCGAGGAAGAGGGAAGTGGTCCTTAGGGAAATGTTTATTTAGTGACGTGAAGTCTACGCACATCCGCAGGATGTCCGTGTCCTTCTTCGGAACCATCACCGTATTTGCTAGCCACTCGCTTTCCTTGATTTCCCGGATGAAGTCTGCTGCGAGTAATCTGTTGATCTCCTTGCCGATAGCTTCGACTCGTGGCTCCGACAATCTTCGGATAGACTTCTTGACTGGCTTGGTGTCTGGGAAGACATTGAGTGCGTGCTCGGCGAATTCCCTGGGAACTCCTGGCATGTCCGCAGGACACCAGGCGAATATTTCCCAGCGCTCACGGAGGAATTCGACGAGCGCGCCTTCCTATGCGGTGCTGAGGTCATTGGCGATCAGCGCCGTCTTAGAGGCGTCTGTCGGATGGACCTTCACTTTCTTGGTGTTGACGGTGGAGTCGAAGGACATGTCGGGTGCGTTCTGCTTTGTGACTGGGGGTAGCCCATTGTCCGTCTCCTCGCGGAGCCTTACGAGCTCGTCTTGCATGCCGAAGGACTGGGAGATTTTGTTGAAGTCCCTGTCGCATTGGTCCGATCGGGTGAAGCTCCCGTGGATTGTGATGACGCCCCTTGGTCCTGGCATCTTGAGTAGCAAGTATGCGTAGTGTGGGACGTCCAAGAACCGTGCGAATGCTACACGTCCCAGGATGGCGTGGTATTGCGATGGCCAGTCTACCACTTCGAATTCGAGGCGCTCCTGCCGAAAGTTGTCCGGCTTCCCGAAGATGACGTCGAGCCCTATTTTGCACAGGGGGAAGATGCCCTTCCCTGGGACAATGCCATGGAACGTTGTGTCTGATTGT
Source organism: Avena sativa (assembly GCA_916181665.1). NCBI lineage: Eukaryota > Viridiplantae > Streptophyta > Magnoliopsida > Poales > Poaceae > Avena > Avena sativa. Next base: position 257,194,911 of record OV702284.1, on the reverse strand, counting down.
TCCAGGCTGCATTGCGGGATCCGCATAGCTGCTAGAGTGCTTGCGAACATTAGGTTGATGCCGCTGCCGCCGTCCATGAAGACGCGACTCATCTCGAAGCCTCCGATCTGCGCCTCCAGCACCAGGGCAGCATGACCTGGGCGAGGGATCTGGCAAGGGTGATCCGCGCGGGTGAATGTGATGCAGGACTCCGATCCGCTGAGGTACTCAGGGATTGCAGGCGGAGTTGCCACGGCCAAGTTGATTTGTCGGGTGATTTTCTTCTGCACCCTATTTGTGGGGCATCCCTTCTGTATCATATTGAGTGCTCCTTTTGATGGGGGATATGGGACCCCGGTGTTGTTTTGCGCTGGTGCCACTGGTTGGTTTTGGCCTCCAATAGGCGGCGGTGGAGGAGCTCCGTGTGCTATTTCACCTGGCGCAGGTGTGTTTCCAAACGCAGGGATTGGACCTTGTTGCCTCATCTGCATCATGCCTTCGCTGAGTTTTTGGAACTCGCGACAATCCTTGAGCATGTGGCTGGCCTTCTTTTTGCCATCATGTTTGTCGATGTAGAAGTGGATGGTGCATGGACCCGAAAGTTTGTCGAATGCTGAGGGTCCGTTGTCGCGGTCGCGGCGTTGCCACGACTGTGTTGATCGTCCGTTGCCGCGGAAGTTTCCGCTGCGATATCCTCCGCTGTTGCGGCTGTTTTCATTACGGCGGTCGGCGTAGCCGGCCACGACCATGTCGGGTCCGTCGCGGTCCTCGTAGACGCGCGATCTCCTCTTGCTGCGGCGTTCGCGTCTTCGGCTGTAGTCGTCCTCTTCATCTGATTGCGGTCGCTGGATGCAATCTTCGCCGTCTGCCCAGCTGTTGGCTATTTCCATGAGGTGGTCAAGTGTCTTGGGCTTTACACGCCCAAGTTCCTCCTTGAAGTCTGGGCGCTTAACGCCGTCCCTGAAGGCGTCGATGGCCCTCTCTTCGGAGATGTGTGCTGCGGAGTTCTTGGTCGTAGACCAGCGTAGTATGTATGAGCGAATAGATTCACCCGTTCTTTGAGTGCAGGCTCGCAATTCTTCGATTGAGGCGGGCCTCTTGCTGGTGCCTTTGAAATTTCGGATGAAGCTGTAAGAAAGCTCCTCCCAGCTTCGGATGGATCCTGATGATAGGCTGCTGAGCCAGACCCGTGCCGCGCCTGTCAGCTGCAGCTGAAGGCATTGCATGGCGGTTTCTTTGTTGCCTCCGTGAAGCTTGACGGATGACAGATGGTCACTGAGCCAGGACTTTGGATCTCGTGTGCCGTTGAACTTCGGAGTATCCGAAGGAAGCTTGAAGTTGCGTGGCATCTGCGTTCGCCGGACGGATCTGCTGAAGCATCGAGCCCCGCAGAGTTCTCCTTCGTCTTCGTCCATCTCAGATTCAGACGAGCATGCGCGTTTGGCGCGTGCTTTGTCGATCTTGCGTTGTGTAAGCTTGTCTCTGGCGTCGTAGTCACGTTTGTGGCGGTTGGTTCTCTTCTTCCTTCGAGGAAGATCGTGCTCCTCTTCCTCTTCGTATGAGGGTGTGGGGCTCCGGTCGCGTCCGTCCGGAGCTTTCTTCTTCGGCTCCGCAGGAGCGTCTTCGTGGAGCGCAGCTCCGATTAGTCCTAGTCCGGTGAGTGCGGACTTATGCATGGCCCTTTTCGGGTTTCCCTCCGGAGGTGGGTGAGCTGCGAGATACGCAGTGGCTGCCATGATTGCTGCTTGTGGCGCCTTCGGGGTGATGTTGCCGTCAGCGTCCATATCCATGAATGATGTGTGGAGAGTTCGGGTCACGTCACACCGCTCCTTGGGGTCCATGTTTTCCATCCGAGAATGGTGCTTGTTTCCTTGATTTCTGTTTGTGCTAGATCCGGGTTCCATGGCGGAGAGCGCAGCTCGTCGCGCGCTGGACTCATTGGCTGCCTGCTTGCGCTTGTCGAGCGTCTTCTGCATCTCAACTTGTTTCTTGTGCTCCTCGATGAGAAGGTAGTGGTATGCCCTTAGCAGATCACGTGGGGAGTCCAGAGGTAGGACTATTTCGCCTGCGACGGCGCGGCGTGCTTCGACCCATCCTTCTTTGCTAAGTTGGATGAGGTGGCCTCTGTTTTCCCCATTTTCACCGTTTCCGTCATGCGGGTTGGGGTTGGGCGGCGGTTTAGGTGTTTCCTCGTCGGCCTAGATGACTGCGGCGCACAGACAGCGTCTGCAGATTGGTTGGCTGCTGCCGCAGCTTTCGGATCCGGAACCGTAGGTTCCTTCATCCGAGGGTGGACTGCACAGATCAGAGTTGCAGCTGCTGCTGCTGTGAAACTCATCTGTTGATGGCGACGTGCGTAGCACGGGGTGTGGAGCCCACGAAGCGGGCCTGATTGACGGCACAGGCACCCGCTCAGGGAGGCGGAGGGTGCCAGTTTGTCCCACCTGGAAGCAGAAGCTCCCGAACAAAATTTCGAGTCCGTCGCCTACGGGCTCGAAATCCTTCATGGTGGCCGGCGAGTGGGCGGTGAAGTCGAAAGTGCCGAAGAGGAGGTGATTCTCCATCGTTGCAGAGTTGTAGATCGATCGGGTCGGAACCGTCACGACCGCACAATCAGCAGCCCCAATTCCCACAGACGGCGCCAATTGACGAGGTTTAATCTCGTCAATGCCCATTGTTATGGACTTGGGTTTTGGAGAAGATGGGGATGCTGGAGGTCGTGGCACGGTTAACAGACAAGCAACCAGGGGACACGAGATTTACCCAGGTTCAGGCCCCCGGAGGGAAAACCCTACTCCTGCTTGTCTGTTCTTTGATTACGGCGGAACCGAAGGTTACAGGGTGCGCAGATTCGATCTGGCGTGTATGCGTGTGCGAAAGTATGAGTCGAGGTTGGTTGTGTTGCCCTAGGACGTGCCCTCCTGGCCTTTATATAGACTTAGGCAGGTCCCGGGCATAGTCCTAGTCGGTTACAAGTTCTAGGGCGTTTTGCCCTTTTGAGTTTCCTATCTAAACTAGTCTTGTTCTCCAAGGATCCGAAGATGTCTTGGGCCTTGGTCACCCGAAAATCTTCATGGGCCACCATATGCCTGCAGTGGGCCTTCCTTGGGCTGGACTAGGTATGCTGAAGTTACGTACCCGTAGGGTATAACCATGTCACCTGTCGCCCGGGGTAATCACAATGTTCCCTTCTTCATCACGCCTTCCATAGTCACGGTAAGGTGAATCTGCAGGCAGTAGGTGTCGGACATAGTGGCACTGGCGAGACAGGGCTTCATGTATGGCCAAGTTGATTCCAAGTCCCCAATTGCAGTATGTATTGGTGTAGACCAAGTGCACGGGGTTTGGCAAGGCGGCATCTCTGAATATGAAGGTAGTGATCTCCCATGCATCGTCTCCATATCCATAGGTGTACAGCCTTCTTCCCTTGAACATAGGCAGTGGCAATCCCAATGACTGAGAGAGCTAAGCTAACTGTCTTGCAAAGGGCCTTGGTGACTCCATGGTGACATACTCAGTCCTGAAGTCTCCCATCTATCAAGTAAAAGAGGAAAGTGTGAGAATAGCATATGGTAAGAATTTACGAGGGTGAAAGGCATAAGAGGAAAGACAGAGTTAATATAGGCTTAATAATTCTATGGCTTCCTAATCCAATCCTAGGTCACGATCCTACAGTCGACACACGGGCTCTAATACCATCCTGTAACACCCCGGTTCTGAAAAGACCGTGGCCTCTATGTGACATGCCAATCCCTGGATCGGTTCATTGGCCCACAATAGAGTAAGATAGATAACATAGCGAAATAACCGTGTATCATGTACTACAAAGATCCAGAGTACCATTATTACAATAAAAGCTTAGCATAAAGCTAGCTCAAATTATTCAGGTAGCAACATAAACATGTAAATCCTCCAATCTTCAAATTGCCCACAAGTGAACAAGTGCCGAGTGGAGTACCGTGGCCTATAACGATCAATCAGAATCGGAATAACCTGCAACATGAAACGTAGCAGCCCCGAAGGGTCAATACATGGAATGTATGGCAAGTAGAGCTAGTAGTGGAGACAATAGTACTAACATCTACATGCATATTTGGCAAGTGGAGCTATGTCTGGCTTGCATTTGCAAATACATTTGTCCTACTTTCATAAACAGTTTTTGATTTTCTTTGAAAAGATCCCAATTAAGTTAACCCAACAATATTAAAACAATTATGAAATTAGAATGAGCGAGAAACATGTCATGGAATCAATATCTAGCAACTCAGATGTCCATAACCGGGGACACGGCTAATCGATTAGATTATACACTCTGCAGAGGTTAGTACACTTTACCCATGTGACTTGGCCAGCCCAGCTCGTACCATCGCTCTCATTTTGGGCGATGATAGGGAGAAGACCAAGAAGAGACTGTTCGGGAAGTAGCTTCTCAATCCCGACGCGCACCGGTCCAACCTACCAAAATTCTACATCTCTGGATACGCGGGTTCGAGTTACCACAACCTACTAAGTCCAACCAACCGCCCATTTCATTATTGGCACATGGTTGTACACGTAAGCTACACAATAAAGAAGCCAATCATTCTCTCTTGATACCTGGGTGCCTTTCCGCAATGAAACCACCAAAATTTATCAATACCATCACACCCAGGGGGTTCATTGATTAAGTTGTTTTTAGTTTTCACAAACCATTACTTGAGAAAACAAGTGTCAATGATGTAACCCAGCCCTCGTTCAACATAGCATGGCTAAGCACATCTACCAACGGTGGTTCATCTACAAGAGGGTCCTACCACATAATAGGACATAACATAGCAATAGTATCATCCTACACATGCATCTACAAAATACACGACAATGCATAGAAAATAGTAGGACGATATTCATGAACAAAGTAGCATCTACTTGACTTGGTTGTAGCGGTCTGGAGCACAATCCTCACACGAGCAAGCGTTGCACTCAACACAATCTACACGACACAATTGCAATCATAAACAAACAATCCACAACATATGCAACAAATATGATGCATGAATGCAAAAATGGCAAGTGAATTGGTGCTACAGCTGCACCACATAATTCTAATCCACAAACAAATACATGCATGGAAAAGTAGATTTGACGCTAGGGAAACTATTAACCAAAAGTAGTGCTCACAACTAGAGCTAGAATTTAAATAATTTGCTACCGGTAGTATACTGTTTGTAAAATCTTGGAAAAATTCTACCGCATAGGCATCGCTAAATAGAAACAGTACCAATTGGAATTACTCAAAAAGGAGTTATAAAACTTCCCGAGTAATTAAAACACTGCAGAAAGCCATTAGACAATTACTGCAGAAGTTTTTACTGTAAGCCTATCTTTTTAATTCACGATGAGATTCCCCTCGTTCATACGAGTTCAGGGAAATATCACACGCAATTTTTGGAGCAACGGATATTTTCCTACGAATTTATTACTCCGAAAAGACCATTAACTAGTTTGAATAAACTGTACTAAACCTGACAGTAAAAGTCTGAACCAAAGCTACAGAAAGATTCTACACGACTCACTGAACCCGTACATATTTTATTTGCAATTTTTGGCCAAGTGGTTTAATTTCTACGCAATTTACAAGATTCTACCGAAATCTGTCAACAAAAGGAATTAACGAAATTGACCAGTCAATTGTGTCTGTTGACTGGTCAAAGCGTCTGCTGACTGGGTGCTGACTGGGCGTCTGACTAGTCAACGCCTGAGTCTAACCGGTCAACTAACGATCTAGGCCGCTGATCTGAGATCTGACGGTGGCTGCTGTCTTACCGGAAACGGACTCCGGAAGGTGCGGCGAGCTCCGGACGGCGGTGGCGAACGGTTCCGGCGTCGGGGTCTTTTCTGCACGGGCGTACACACGGTCAACTACGGGTCGACAATTACATCACGCGCAAGGCGGCGCGTACGTGCGCGTATGCGGGCGTGCATGCTTGCATGCGATGACGCGCGCGTGTACGTGCGGCGGGTGTGCATAGCGCATGCGGCAGCGCGCAGCGCTCGCAGCGGCAGCGGCTCGGCGGCGTGGCGGCGCGGCAGTAGCAGGGCGGCGGCGGTAGCGGCGCACGCGGGAGGCGGCCGAGGCGGCGCGGCGAAGGGCGGCGGCGTCGCGGCAGTGGCGCGCAGCGCTGGTGGCGGTGTAGATGGCGGCTATGGCGGCGGTGATGGCCGGGAACGGAGAGAGGGCGGCGACGCGAACCTGGCGGCGGTGTCGGCGGCGACCGGCGGCGGAGGATGGCGGCGTGCGGCGGCGGACAAGGAGGCGGCGGCGGCCTCGGGATCCGCGCGCACGAGAGGAGGAGAGGCGGCGGCTGGGTGGCGACGTGGGGCAGGTGGGCACGGAAAACGAGGGCAGCGGTGGGGCCCTCTTAAAAAGAGTCCTGCGCGTGGAATCCTGAACGGAAACGGTCCAGAAATTGACTCCAACTCGGAAATCGGTCCGGATTTTCGGACCGTTTTCCGGCGGTTTACTAAAACGTCCGAGTCTTTTGCATACGAACTCCGATTTGAGCGATTCTCGCGCCTACGGGTTCGTATCGTCGAGGGGAACAACCTTCAGTCAAGGTTTGCGCGAAAACTCGAACCTACAGGGGTGATTGTCGCAAGTCCTTCTAAAGCCTCCCGCAGGAAACTCGTAGCGAAACAAAATAGGGTTTTGAAGATAGCGTTTCGCCGAACCTTTCTACTCGACGGTTTTGCATGGAAATATATGATGCAATGCTATGAATGATATGCAAGACCAAATCTAAAATTTGGGATGTGACAGTTAAACACACACTAGTTCATCCATACTTCTAGATAAACAACAGTAGTTCATTGACAACGGCGACTAGGGTTCGGCAGAGGCAACCCGAATTTAGGGGCAATGGCACTGCGGTGTTTATCGGTGTGGGGATAGGCCAAATGTGCGCGTAGGGTGATGGGAGGGGCGGTGGCAGAGGGAATCGGCGGCAGTGTTGGCGTGTTATTAGCGCCTCGTTGGGAGACCCCAAGAGCAAGGTGTGATTAACACAGCAGCAAGTTTTCCCTCAGTAAGAAACCGAGGTTATCGAACCAGTAGGAGGAAGGAAACGACTCAAAGGTGTTGCTAGCAACTTGAAGACCTGCACAACACAGCAATTGACAGGACTGAGCAAGACATAACAATGCAATACTAGACATTCATGATCCTATGAGATTCGATTGGGCAATATAACAAGATACATAGACCGCCATCCAACTGCATCTATGACTAGAAATCCACCTTCAGGTTATCATCCGAACCCCCTCCAGTATTAAGTTACAAGAAACAGATAACCGCTTTAAGCAAAGTGTGTAAGGTAAACAATCCACTTGTTCCATGAACAAGAGACCGTTTTTTTGTCCCTAGTGGCAACAACACATCTATAACCTTAGAGATTTCTGTCACTTTTCTTAGATTAAATAGAGGCATGGACCCACTATCAAGCATAAATACCCCCTCTTGGAGTCACTAGCATCTACTTGGCCAAGATAGCTACTATAAACAGAGAGATGCAAGATCACAAACAACACAGACATGATAGAATCAATAAGACAAAACCATTAATCAATCTGAAAATAGTAATTTCAATATCCATCGGATACCCGCAAACACAACATGCATGATTACAAATAGATGATCTTGATCATGAACGGAGCTCACAAGATCTAAATATGATAGCACAAAGGAGGAGATAAAACCATATAGCTACTACATGGACCAGTAGTCCAAGGTGGAACTACTCACGCTTCATACCGGAGGCTGGCATGATAAAGAAGAAGGCCTTCGGGATGATCTCCCCTCCGGCAGGGTGCCGAGAAGAGCTTAAGATCCCCCGATCTAGGGATGATGGTGGTGGTGGCTATAGACGGTTTCGTGGAATATTGATCGGGTACTTACGGTTTTGCGTTGACCCAGCATACCACTGCATGATGCAGCATACTATAGTCATAGACATAACACCGGTGAAACATCGTTCACTAGAATTACATCCCTTAGAGTGGTACAACAGAAACACAGCGGGTCCAATACATAGCTAAAGGTTACAACTCACTCTGTACACAAGATCCAAAGAACACACTAAGTTAAAGAGAGAAATAAACTTCTTCAAAGGAGAATAAAAAATAATCAACTCAAAAACTATCATACTATTAAGACTAGTATCTAACTAATGGTCTGTATTGCTGCTATTGCAACACGCTACAGAATAGGTTCTATGGCTAGAGATTATATTCCTGTCTAATTAGAAACTTCGTCTTCCCTTGAGTTGATGCATATGTTGACTTCTTTGACTTCATTGGGAGCTTAAGCTTTTGATGAAGATTCCTGGAGCATAACTTGATGTAGATGTCGTCTTAATGTCTTCAGAATCTAGCAAGGGTTAAGAAGATACGTTGAGTATGAGCATACTCAGCAAGTGCGCTAGAAAAGGAGTGTTTGATGTACTATATTTACAGCCACAGACCGTAGGTCGTAGGCGATGCAAGTTTTCATAAACATTTCTTCAAAGGTTGCTTTTATTCTGAAAAGCTATGTCCGCCAGTCTTCACGGGTTTACCAGAACTTTCATGGAGTTCCTTTCCCACAACGTTCGCAACTCCTTCCCGGAACAGGGAGTAACAAGTTACAGTTCTTACACTCTGCAGAGGTGCATTACTTTACCCATGAGAGACCTTAGCCTTGTTGCACAACCAAGTCATGACCTTGTCCATACTTCCTTGGTATGGGGCTCAGTATAAGATCTAAGCCAATCATTGCCCCCTCCACGACCCCATATGTCTGCACGATCCTTCGGGGCTGGCTCACCTCCGTTAAGCCCCCTTTCGGGCAGGCTAAAACCCTGATGAGTTCCCGAAGACTCTATGAGCTGGTGATGCCTAGGTAAGTACCTTATAGGTTCGGCTAAACCCCCGGCAGCCACTCATAGATAATCTAGACATCGAAAATGTGGGGCCTAAGGGTGCCCACCCATATGTTGGATCCGCACAAGGAATCACAACGTCACGTTAAGGTAGTCTTGCCTCCATACGAAAGGAAAAGGATACAACTGACTTCTCCGTCCCATTCCAAATCTCATGGTTAACGCGTAATATACGTCGCTAGAATCACTGGCGACATTGGTTGTTAAGTCCTAGATATTATGTTCCTTTACCACTAGAACTTTCATATTAGGTTATTACCTCATGGTAAATAACCTATAATCATATTATTATGAAAATAGTATTTTCTGACCTTTTTCAAATGCAGATGATGACAACACTGGATTTGCAAAATACTTTACAGAAAATAACCAAAGGACACGAGCAAGTGTGAACTTGCCTTTTGTGATTGCAAGATTATGCACTCACGGTCTTCGAGACAATATAAGATCCAATATCTGAAATCAACATCATTGGTCCGGTAAAGACTAATGTTTAAAGAAGCAAAATGCTTTTATGCATAAGTAATGTAATGAAAGTTGATAAACTCGAATCCCGGGGATAACGTTGTTCTAGGATTTAAATACTGAAAATGGTTTCTTTGGAATGTGTTGCCCTTTTAGATTAAGTTTCACACTTGTGCTTCTTATTAAGGCTTGTGAGTGTGTGTGAACAACACGTATTTATACAACAATAAGATACACACATATGAAATGCTACTCAAGATTGTTCATTTTCAAATTTTACTTTTACAAGTGATGTCGCTTATAGAGAACTTAAGTGTTACCAATCTTAGGTATACAAGTAAAGTATAAAGTAATGTGATTACGATTAATTATCATCTGTTAACTTAAGTGGCAAAACGAATAACTTTTGAATAAAAAATTTCTTTATTAAGGTTTTAAACAATCCTTGTGGTTAATTAGAGGTGGTCGTTGTTGTTTGTCCTTACTGGAATAGTTTGGATTTGAGATGCTTTATAACTTAATTATAACAGACCAAAGTTAAATATAAAACACATAGCCATATCTTTAGTATAATACTTAAAGTCTTGTAGACTAAAGTTAACTTTAAAATATAGATGGACTTTAGGTGTAATGCTTATTATATTTATACTTTGTTCACTTCATAATGTTTCCTTAAAGTTATTTAAGAATGGTATTACTTCTGTTTGAGTATTGGTTTCTTAATTTTATATTAGAATAGAAACTTTTGTCTTTTTATAGATGAGTGGTTATAGTTTGTAAACAATGGAGTAATGTTACTTAACTGCTTATGAGTTCACTATAGTGTTTTGGTATGTTGATAAACTTGTGGTTAGAGTAGAGGAATAGATTAAATGTTACTACACATTATTCTTGGAGATTTTATATTGGATAAGGATCCTTTTATAAAATAATCTACCCTTATGGTTGAAGGATAATTCAATAAAATTGTATTTAAAATGTGTTAAACCATTTTGACTTCATACTATCAATTTTTAAGACTAATACTATTTATTGGATTCAATTTACTAATTTTAGAAATATTAGCAATTTGTATTTAATCTTATATGAATTATTAAATAAGGAAATAGGTTTAAATTCAAATTATTAAAGTGTTTCATTTTTTTATTTACCTCAAAGGTGGAATATTATATTTTTAACAGGTAGGGATTATTTTTGTGATTATTTTGGTATATTACATTTATTTTTGTGATTTATAAATAATAAGATATGATTTTTATAAGATTTATTATTTATAAATACTTAATAATAATAAATATTTAATTAAGTGAAATAATAATGCATGATTATAGTTTTAAATTATAATTCTTATTTTTCTAAGATTTTTGGTATTTTATTTATACTTTTAACATTTACCATTATTAAAATATGAATTATCAAAGTTTTATTACTTATAAAATCTTTATTAAATAATAAATATTTAAATAACTAAAATAATAATGTTTGATAATAGTTTTAAATTTTAGATTTTATTTTTCTGCAATTTTTCATATATTGAACATATTTTTCTGAATTATAAAACAAAAGTTATTAATTTAACAAGACTTAATCATTTTGTGAATTTTTAATTAAATAACTAAATGTGTTTATGAGGTAATGCTGATGTTAGCATGAAGTGAGGGGTTTTTCTCACCAGAGCTAATCCTAGCCCCAGTCACTGACGGTGCTCGACATGGCACTTTGTTGGTAACCCCAAGCGCAGGGTGTGTGAAGATCAAGCAGCAAGTTTTTCCTCAGTTGAGACTGAGGTTATCGAACCAGAAGGAGGAAGGAAACATCACACAGGTGTTGCAAACAACGTGGAGACCTGCACAACACAAACTCAAGACTTTGCCCCAACGAATCAGTGAGGTTGTCAAGCTCACCGGTTTGCTGTAACAAAGGATTAAACGTATGGTGTGGAAGGTAATGGTTTGCATCAAGTAAACAAGTAGCAGTGGAAGATGCATCAATGGTAAAGATTGTACCGGGGTCCATAGTTCACTAGAGGTGCTCTCCTTAGATAAACATGGCATGAAGGGTAAACAAATTACATCGGGGCAATTGACAGGAACTGAGCAAGGCATAACAATGCAATTACTAGCCAGAAAGATCCTATGAGGTTGATTGGACAATACAACAATATACATAGACCGTCATCCAACTGCATCTATGACTAGAAGTCCACCTTCAGGTTATCATCCGAACCCCCTCCAGTATTAAGTTGCAAGCAACAGACAACTGCTTTAAGCAAAATGTGTAAGGTAACAGTCCACATGTTCCATGAACAAGAGACCGTTGTTTTATCCCTAGTAGCAGCATCACATCTACAACCGAAGAGATTTCTGTCACTTCCCTTGGAAACTAGAGGCATGAACCCACTATCGAGCATAAATACCCCCTCTTGGAGTCACTAGCAACTACTTGGCCAAGATAACCACTAGCAACGGAGAGCATGCAAGATCACAAACAACACAGACATGATAGAATGATAAAGATAAAACCATTAATTAAACCAACATAATAATCTCAATATCCATCGGATCCCCTCAAACACAACATGCATGATTACAAATAGATTAGATCTTAATCATGAGCGGAGCTCACAAGATCTATACATGAAAGCACAAAGGAGGAGATACAACCATCTAGCTACTACATGGACCCATAGTCCAAGGTGGAACTACTCACGAATCATACCGGAGAGAAGGCCTCCGGGATGATCTCTCCTCCGGCAGGGTGCCGGGAAGAACTTCAGACCCCCCGATCTCGGGATGATGGTGGCGGCGGCTACAGGCGGTTTCGTGGATTTCTGATCGGGTACTCAGGGTTTCTGTATCAGGGGCTTCTTATAGGCGAAGGGAGAGACCGAGGCAGCGGCCAGAGGGGGCAAACCCTACCCATGCGCGAGGTAGGGCCCACCCGTTCCTAGGGGGGGTTTAGCCGCCCTGGCATGCCTTCTCGTCTCTTCTATGGACTTCTTGTTCCCCACGGAAAGTTATTGACTTTGGCGTTTGTCCCGTCCAATTCCAAGAATATTTCTTTACTAACTTTTTTGAAACCAAAAACAACAGAAAACAGACATCTGGCACTGTTGCAACTTGTTAATAGGTTAATACGAGAAAACATGTAAAAAGCACCTCCAAGTGTGGACAAGTAAAGCAAAGTAGATACTAAACAAACATGGAGCATCTAAAATTATAGATACGTTTCCAACGTATCAGTCACTGACTAGTGGGCCTATGCCATGTCGTATCTAAGGTTTTTATTTATTACAGATAATATTAACACAATTTCTAAAATAGAATTATGACATCAGCGTGATGTCACGCTGACATCACCCCTGGATGATCCTCAGATCGTGATTTGATCTTCGGATTGAGAGCGCGCGAGCACGCGGGGTTGGTTGCGTTCGACTCAGTGCTGAACGCTGAGCCTCATAGTGGTTGCGCCGCTCAGAAATGGTCACCGAAGTTGCTCCGACGACAACCTACTGCGGTGGCCGACGGTGGTGCACGGTGCGACGGTGATTTACGGCGAGATAAAGCGATTGGAGAGTACTGCAATATCCAGAAGCTCACCATGATGATGATGGAGTGGTCGAGGAGGCGTGGGGAGGCATGACGACGGTGAATCGACGACAATGGCCATGACGACCGATGAAAGGTGACGTCCGATTCCACTCGATTCACGGCGCACCATCTTCCATGCTTGGTCTTAGGCGAACAAGGACACAACGGAGCTTCTAACGGTGGCTTCGGTGAGTCAAGGGGTGGTCGGACATGGACAGAACGACGAACACCGGCGAGCTAGGGTTTCAGGTGAGGGAGATAGGTAGGTCTAGAGGGCACGAGAGATGATGAGATAAGTATGAGAGGATAGAGGAGGACACGACGGTCTTATCTACGCCTCTCAGGGTCGGCGACGAGCATCACGACGGTCGAATTTTGATGACGACAGCGGACGGCATCGACGGTACGCACGCAGGTGTCTGTGTGCGTGAGGATGACGACGACAATAACTTTGCAGAAAACCCCCTGATCTTCTTTGAAACAAACCCGTGGTCCCTGGCAGGGCCCACCTGTCAGTCACAGAGTGAGACGAGCCGGGCTGGTTCTTTGGCCGAAGTGGGATGCTACGGGCTGCGTGTGAGCAGTAGATAAAGAGAAGGAAAGATGGGCTGCTACCAGAAACTGTTTTTGCTTGTTTTTCTTTTCTGTTTTCTATTTTATTTTCAGATTTGAATTTTGCACAATTGGTTAAAGATTTGTTTATAGAAATTACTTGCTAACTGTTTGCAGTAGTAATGAGGTACATTTAGAATCATTTTTGCGAGCTTTTATTATATAATGTTATAGTTTCTTTATTTTCTTAATATAGTTCTTTTCTTTTAATTATTTGTAAGGGCTTTTTCTTTTAATATTTTGTAATAACCTTTGTTATGAATTTAATCTATATATCATACTATAAACTTATTTAAGGATGTATTACTATTATTTAATGAGATTTGATTCTTGTTATCTTATAGTATTAAAGAAACTTTTATATGGTGATCCTTCATTATTATATGATACATAAAGTTTTAAGAAATTTAATATGATTAGTATTAATCTCATGAATTTAGGAAATAGAAATATAAATATTTTATTATAACTAACATAAGGGTTAGTTTTTTTAATTATGAATGCTTACCCTAGGGTTTAGAATACTTAACCCCCTTATATTCTTTTGTTGATGTGAATAAAGATTAATGGCTAAATATATTGTCTTTTTGTTTGTGATCTTTAAGGATATCACCCTTTAACATAAAAAGTTATTTCTGGAATGTCTGATGGAGAAGAATTGATAAAAATAACTCTTAAGCACATATAGTTATGATGATTGGAGATGACAGAGATGTGCTTAAATGATTTGCTATAGGAAAATATTCCTATAAAGCATTGTGAAAATAAAATGATTTATCCAACAGATGATATGGTTGTTAAGCTTGATTATAGATTTAGGGCTTAGTGTTTACCAAGAATTCCTATCTTTCATAATTCACAATCCTAGGCTTCTAATTAAGGAATTCCTTTCCTAGATATACTACTTCTTCATATTCAGAATCATGTATTATCATGATGAGCTTTTCTTCACAAGAACATTCTTATCCACCTTTAATTCTTCTAAATCCATTTATAAATCCAATGAGCTTGACACTAAAGCTTATAATATTTACATATCCATACTTGGTTATATCAACTAATCTACTGCTGATAACCTATAATCCATTAAGTAATTACTTCTAACTCCAATCATACCCTTTCATAATCATCCACCACTAATATTACTCCAGTAGGTGTATATATCCAACTACTCTCCTAAAAAACTTACTATTCTTTAAGAGGAATAACACTACTTCAATAACTCCATGCTACTCTAGCTTTAGCTTGGTCATACTATCTTATATCTACTTTTACTCCAGCATCTTATATTTCAACTTCACATTATATCATGGTGACTTATCATGACTAACCTAGGATAACATATCTATACTAGGTTTCAATCATGTTCTACCTACCAATGTCACTTATACATGATATAATCATTCAATCTTGGTGGCTAATGCATCATCATTATAATCCTTTAATCATTTATGGCTTCGGTTTCCAGTTGGCTAATCAAGGTCTCAGCAATACAACATTATAGTTGTATTAAAATTATCTTCTTAGTATCACTATTGGATTAAGGGATGTTATTCATGGACTATGCCTACTTAATCCAATAGGATTACTCCTTGGTATCTATCTTCAATGGTCATCCTTATAATCCTATTTGTTACCATATAATTATATCTTCCATATACTCTTCTATCCCTTCAGGAGTGAGTTAACTCCTTCAATTACCATATTGATTTGATTCCCTTCAATCACTCCCATCCTATAGATGATATCCAAAACTAGTATTACTACTTACATCTTCTTACTTCTTTCTTTATAGGCCTTAAGTGAAGGCTTTGATATGGACAAGAGTTGATAGATTAATAATTGATAGGTTAAGAATTGGTGAATCAATAGTTGATTACTCAACCTTGATGCCCAACCAATATGAGAATAAGATTCAATAGAAATGATAAGATTTGATATGTGAAGAAAGATATATTGTGAATAATCTTGACTTGGTTTCCTTCCCATTCAATCTCATTAAAGAGTTAAGGTTAAATATGACACTTATGGTAAGGATAGATAAGAATAAGATAGGTCAGGATTAGTTATTACATTCTTGTCACTTGAATTATATTCATAGCTTGGTGTTCAGGTTTGTTGTAATGAATACTAGGATATGATCAGTTAAGATCAAATATTAATCATTAAGCAATGTATTAGGGTTTAATTTTATTACATTTGATCTACCCTTAGATCAAATCATCCTTACCCAAAATAAGGTTTTAGCAAAGGTCATATTGAAACTTATCGCAGTCAACTTGATGATCTACTTCAATTCCATCAAGTTGAGAGAAGCTTCAATTACTTTAACAAGTTTTGTTCAAAAGCACGAAAATTAGATTTTCTATGCATGAATGCAATGCACACATCTGGGTTCAACTTATTTCTAAGCTCTAATACTGGGATGTTATAGGTTTTGGCATCAAGGGGTCTTTATAGGCGAAGAGGTGAGGCAGGGGGTGGCCAGGGTGGTTGATGTCTACGCACTTCTATTCTTGTAGACGGCTGTTGGGACTCCAAGTGCAGAGGTTTATAGAACAACAACAAGTTTCCCTTAAGTGGATTACCCAAGGTTTATCGAACTCAGGGAGGAAGTTGTTAAAGGTATTCCCTCTCAAGCAATCCTGCAATCAAGATACAAGAACTCTCTTGTGTCCCCAACACACCCAATATACTTGCCAGGTGTATAGGTGCACTAGTTCGGTGAATAACGGTGCCAGAAAATAGCTTGATGGTGAGGTAAAGACTAAAGCAAGCAAACATGCAATAGATCTAGATGCAAACGGTGTTTCAATATTTAGAAACAAGGCCTAGGGATCATACTTTCACTAGTAAACACTCTCTCATATAAATATCCTCTCTTCATGATACTACTCTTAACTACTCTCCGGTTGGACACTCTAATCATTGGTAGGACTATAACAACACTTCTCAAAGTCCGCCTTCCCCAATCTAGATAACCCCACACTGTCACCTTGAGCGCTAGATGGTTTCAACAAACACCACAATTTCATAGAGACATCCAACTCCAAATATAACTCATAACAAATATTCAATCTAGCCAAAGTGCCACACACGGTATGCACGATGTCACTTTTACACACGTGGGAAAAAACATAGATCTATTAAAGCACAATGAGTATTTATGTAGACTCTAGCCTAAGTGCCACCATGGCGTGCACGCTGTCACTTTCACACACATGGGGAGAGCAGAGATCTAATGAAGCACTTGAGTAGCAAGGTAGATCTACTTGATTACAAAGCTCATGACCACAACAAGATCATGCATAGAGAAACAAAGATGAACACATAGCTACCGGTAGAGCCCTTAGCCTCGAGGAAGAACTACTCCCTCCTCATCATGGGAATCAGCAACAGTGATGAAGATGATGATGGAGATTGATGGAGATGGCTCCGGGGGCACTTCCCCGTCCGGCAGGGTGCCGAAACAGAGACTTTCTATCCCCCGAATCTCCCCTTCGGTGATGGTGGCGCTATAGAGGTTTTCGTGGATTTTCCGCCAGATGATTTAGGGTTTTCTTCCCGGAGGCTTCTTATAGGCGCAGGAGGCAAGGTCGGTGGAGGTCCAGGGGGCCCACACCCCTGTAGGCGCCACCAGGGCTGGCCCGCGCCAAGGGGGGGATGCGGCCACCCTGGTGTCCTCCTCCAACGCTGCTTCGTCGTTCCGTGTTGCTCCGGGAAAATAATGACTTTGGCTTTTGTCCCGTCCAATTCCGAGAATATTGATTTTCTGCCTTTCTAGAACCAAAAACAGAAGAAAACAAGCAACTGGCACCGTGGCATCTTGTTAATAGGTTAGTACCAGAAAACATATAAAAACACTTCAAAGTGTAGACAAAGCAAAGCAAAATAGATACTAAACAAGCATGTAACATCAAAACTTATAGATACATTTCCGACGTATCAAGCATCCCCAAGCTTAACTCCTGCTCGTCCTCGAGTAGGTAAGTGATAAAAAGAATAATTTTTGAGGTGACATGCACCATCAAAATCAATATCAAACCGTTTGCAACCAATAAAAGCTGGGATCAAAGAACTCTAAACATGAGCATGAAAGATGGAGTTCTAACAGTAAGACATAATAACTATGCATGCAACATGAAATGTTACAAACAAAGATCATGAATAACATGCATTGAAAAACGTTTGCTTGTTTCACATACAGAAAACATGGCATAGTGGCATTCAGCTTGTCCCTCATAAAGTAGCAAATAGATGCATATGACACCTTCAAAGTTCATAAGAGTGACTATATACAAATAGCACAAAAACAAATAATATCAATAATATGCATCAATCAATAAGTTTTGGTACAATGCACATAGAACTAAGAATGGCAACTATGCTCTCTTAACTGGTTCCTAAGAATAGAAGGTGAAGACTCAATATAAATGTGGAATAAAGACCCTTCATAAAGGGAAGCAGAGATTTCAAATTTCAAAAAGAGCTTCCAAAAATTATGGTACTTATTAGCTTTCAGCTCTCATTTCCCCTATCATAAGCATCTTGAAGTGATTAAGGTTAAAGTGAATAAACTATGGAGTATATGCTTGACAAAATATAAGTTGGCAATCTCATGTCCTTTTATAGGCGAAGAGGCGAGGCAGGGGGCGGCCAGCATGGTCACCACCCCTATGCGCGGCTAGGGCTAGCCTGCGCCGCCAGGGGGTGTGGCCCCCTGGTGCCTCCCCTCCGTCTCGTACTCTGGCTCTGTGTTCCCCACGGTAAAATATTGACTTTGACTTTTGTCCCGTCCAATTCCGAGAATATTGATTTTCTGCCTTCTGAAACCAAAAAACAGAAGAAAACAGACAACTGGCACCGTAGCATCTTGTTAATAGGGTAGTACCAGAAAACATATAAAAATACCTCAAAATATAGACAAAGCAAAACAAAATAGATACTAAACAAACATAAAACATCAAAAATTATAGATACGTTTCCGACGTATCAGACAACGTGGCGCAGTCGCGTGCAGTGAGCAGTAGATGGGAAATTTCCACAGACAGTTGGGGGCTATGCGCTCGTCCATATTTTGCAGCGCAGCAACCGGTATGTGTTGCGAGCGATTGGGCTCTTTTGGGCGTGCACTAAATTGTTTTGCGTTTTTCCTACGTTTGAGCATCTATTGGAGGACTTCTTTGCCCTCTCGTGCAAAAAAAAAAAGTTTTTGGGACGCCACCTTTTTCTAGTTCATCTGTTGAAGATGCTCTAAGCTGTGGGTGTTGGTACAGATTGGATCTGTATAATGAGAATGAAAATGTTCTATTCATCTAATTGTTTTTTCCGATGATGAAGGACAACACATAAATGATAATAAAAAAGTTTAACACAAGATCTCAACATGCAACAACAAAATAAGTCCTAGTTCTTTTGACAACTTATAATTAAGCTGTCCCCTCCTCCAGTGGTGGAGCATGACAAGAAAATCTGGGGGAGGGGGGCAAAACACAAAACTTGAATTTGTAGGAGGGAGGGAAAAAATGCTCTAAATTTTCTAATTTATACCTTGTAGAAAAAATTCTTCACTAATTATCTAAAAGTTGGGGGCTGCAGCCCACTTTCGTCTACACTACGCTCCGCCAGTGCCATCTTCAACTTCTTCCATAAGCCACCTAGCTTATTAGTTGGAGCTTACAATCTAGTTATCTCAAACGCCAATAAGATGGTAGCTTATTTTTTTAAGCCACCAAAAGGACCATAAGCAACCTAAGACGTTCTACTTGGATACAACTACTTGTGTTCTGGTCGTCGCTAAGTGCAAAAGACCTCTTGGCTCCCCCC
Organism: Avena sativa; assembly: GCA_916181665.1. NCBI lineage: Eukaryota > Viridiplantae > Streptophyta > Magnoliopsida > Poales > Poaceae > Avena > Avena sativa. The sequence continues at coordinate 257,175,488 of OV702284.1, read as the reverse complement.
TCCACTTAGATACATGTTGTCATCAAAAGCTTCTTTGAGATTTTTTAAAGTGTACATAACAATTTTTTTGAAACACCGGTTCCGAACATCTTCTCTTTGATAGAGGAAATCGACGAGGACATACCGCAACTTTCAGCCGAGTAAATGGTATCCCAATATCTGATTTCACTGAGAAAGAGGTATTACATGCTATCTCTCATATGAAGTGGAATAAAGCTTGAGAACCAGATGAGTTCCCCGTTGAATTCTATCAAATGTTTTGGGATGTCATTTAGGAGCATTTGATGACATTGTTTGTACAATTGCAAAAGTAGTTTTTTTTACCATTGTTCAAGTTGAACTTTGGGATGATTCCTTTACTAGCCAAAAAAATAAAATACGGTACAAAACCAACAATATATACCAATTTTCCTTCTCACCGTGAGTTTCATTTTTTTTACAAAGGTCGCGACTAATCATATTACAAGGAATGATTAAAACATCGCTGACAACCTTCATGCAGTAAGACATATACTCAAGGGGATAGTTTGGTATTTTTTGCCAAATGTTCACTGAAGAACTTCAACTGACCCCTGGGAGAAACTAATTCGGAATCTGACCCCTCATGTCGGCGCCGTTTGAACTGGCGCCGAAGTAACGCAGATCGACGATGGCACCGAGGTGGAGACACAGGTGGCGTGGAGGCTTGACGTGGCGCCATTTCAAATGGCGTCGAGCGCCGAACCTAGGGTTAAAGTGCCATCGTCATCTTCTCTTTTCCCCAATCCAATCAATACCCACCCCTCCCGAACGCAGCTGGCGGCACCTCCTCTGCTCGCAAACCGGCCGACCGCACCTCCTCCATCGCCCTCTCTGCCTCCGGCCGCTACCTCCTCCTCCACCCGCACTTCCTGCTCTGGCCGTCGCTTCTCCTCCACCCGCACGCCAATGGACGACCTCTCCTCCTCCACACGCACGGCGGTGGATGGTGGCTGCTCCTCCTCCGACCATCTCCCCGTCCCCTCCCTCTACCCTCCGGCCGCACCTCCTTGCAGGTACCTGTCCCCTCCCCTCTCTCAAATCCCCTCCCCCAAATTCAAAATTAAATTGTTCATTGTGAAAATTCTACTATACAAAGAGGATACCAAAATTTGATGTAAATATTTCACTGATGAAGCATTTCAACAACTTATTGTGAAATTGTACTTGGTATACAAGTGTTAGTTTAGAAAATTGATGTAATTATTTCACTTAGATGATATTGATGTAAATGTCACATGTTCTATCTTACATAGTTTTTCAATGTGGAAGTATGAGCTGGTGTAAATTTTTCATTTGTGATTTCTTACATAGTTCTTGAGCTTGTAGGAGTAGGATACATTGTGATTTTTTGCTACATTGATTGGTGTTTGTATTTTAGATTGGTAATATTTTGTTTCATGTGCAACATCTATGAGTGATATTGGCTAGTTTGTGTGTATGAATTGATATGTCAGTGCAAAATGTGTAGGTCAGAGCAATGGTATTTTAGAGTGATTATAGATGGCTTGGTATTATTGCTTGCACCTAGTCTAGTAATTATGTAATTTGTCTCAATTTTTCGGATAATGCATTCGCTAATGGATGCTTTGGTATTTTTTGGCTATTAATATAGATGGCTTACACAAAAATCCTTCATGTGCATCACGGTGGGCGTGTTGTGCAATCGGACTATGGTGTTGAGTTTGTGGATATGGAAAACACTATGATATTTTTTCCGACTAGTCCTAATCTTAGTGAGGTTGTTGTAAAGGTAATAGCCACACTTGGTTGGAGTGAAAAAGACAATCAAATTGTGTTGGAAGGAAGATACAATGCGGGTGGCTCTAGATCTTATACTCAAATGATACCGATCCACGATGACAACGAGTGGGATCTATACAAAGAGATAATGGACAACTCGCAAATCAAATATTTGGTCGTGGTTACCGTCAAGGTCACCGGGCATGCCCATCTTCTCATCGACTTGAACAAGTGGCCCGCGGTTATTGAAAGGCAACGATGACCGTCGTGAGGATGTGTATTATGCAGGTCCAAGCTGTGGGACACAGAAAATCAACAAGATTAAGGTTGCTTGGAGGATATTATGGAGGAGAAAGAAATGGATGCAACCCTAGGTAGTGGACAACCAAGTTCTATTGAAAGATAATGAGAAGAGATCATTGAGGAGAAATTGAATGTTGAAATCTTAGAGCCGATCAAGGAAGAGTTTGTAGTTGTCTCGCCAATCAACATTCCATCATCGCCTTGTCTACCTTTGGTGGCATCCTTGGTGCTTGAGGGAGATCTATATACATATGAAGATCATAATAAAGAGGACGAGGGGTATGAACATGCTTACTCCGCGGACTCGTACGATGATCGTTCGGTTCCCAAGTTTTCGAAAAAGGAGACCGATGCATTTGTCAAGGTGTGGGGAAGATATTCTAATGTTCACGAGTTCAAGGATGTAAGGGAGGCTCACCTAGCCGTGGTAGACTCGAACCTGCGGGAATATGCGCCTGAGCGGCCAAGGCCCCTCACCGAAGATGAGGCAAAGAGTCGACCTAGGGCACGGCCTTTGATATACCCGGGTCTAAAATTCAAGGCTATGTTGGACATGCAAGTATGGTTTCATGAGTACGTCGTAAGTCATCATTGAACCTTCATAGTGTTCAGGTCTGACCAAAATTCAAGGCATGTATTCTGGCACTCGGTGGAGAGCCGTAGTATTGTTTTAATTTAGCCCGTGTGTAAAATTTACTTATGTAACATACCATGATGTTCCGTAAAATTATGTTTAGAGGAGAAACAATAGCAAAAGTGTTCGGAAAAGTAGATACGTTTTGGACGTATCAATCATCATTTCGTGGCATGCAATGTATTTATTATCTAAGTAGAAAACAATATGATCTGCAAATATTTCATTGACTACATCATCTCAAGTACTCATTACAAATATAATAAAAACGGTTCCAAATTAGAGCATCATGGAGGCCCTCTTACAGCCAAGTCTAATACATGATGATATCATAATATGCTCAATGTTTCCACATCTTCCACTTCATGTTTTCCTTATTCAACCACGCCTTGCTATCATCAAACTCTTTCCTTGTCTTGTCTTTCCTTTGTTCTTTTTTCTTTCTTCCTTGCTTCTTCGTTCTTCCTTTTAGCTTCTGAAAGGATCATATGGGCACCTAGAGGGGAAGGTGAATAGGTGCTACTTCAAATTTTACTCTTTTTCAAGTTAAGGTTTGACACAAAAGGTAAATTCTCTAGATTATGCAACTATGATGAATTTACCTGTATGTCAACCTAGCACAAACACTAAGCGAGAACAAGATAAGTAAAGTGTAGTAAATGATAGAAGTAACCAAAGTAGAGCACGCAGAGACACAAGGATTTGTTTCCCGCAGTTCCTTCCTTTCGAGGGGAAGTATGTCTGTGTTTGGAGAGGGGTGGTTTTAAACCACCAATGCCACGAGATGCCTCCCTTGTTCTCCGATGAACCTCACCCCAAAGGGTTCGATTCACCACTTCCACTATATCAGTAGCCTTTGAGGTGGGAGCCGACACCTTTACAACAAGTTCGAGGTACACATCCACAATTGAATTGGAGGATCTTGAATGCAAGCAAGCTGTCACACAATCAAAGACAAGCTTGTAAGAACCAAATCAAGAACTAGGGTTTCCAATGGAACACTAGAGCAAGGGGCCCTCAAGTGAATGAGGGGGAAATGAAGATCTCTCTTGGTGAAGCTATAGATCAAGGCCTCCTCCTTCGATTCTCCAAAGATCAACGACTTTGGATGGTTGTATGGAGAGATCTTGATGATTTGGTGGCTCAAATGGTGGGGGACATGTATTCTGGAATGAGCAACTAGAGGAAGGGTATGAGGTCCCCTATATATAGTCCCACTAAGACTAAATCGTTTTCTGACCATTGGACCAACTGCCACACCGGGGACTCCGGACTACAGACTGGAGACTCCAGTCTACACGGGAAACTCCGGCCCATCTCCGGTCAGTCTCCGGACCACCATACAGACTGTCCCAACTGAGATTGATAAGTCCACTCCGGATATTCTTTAGAGACTCTAGACCCGAGCACACCGGAGACTTCGATCTGGGAGGACACACCGGAGATTCCGGTCTAGCTCCGTTCCATCTCCGGACCACCATACAGACTGCCCCAAGCAATTTTCTGGTGGCCCCTCCAGGGACTTTGGGGAAACTCCAGACCACACCAGAGACTCCAGTCTGGAATTTCCTGAAATTTGTAGTTACTTGTAGGGATATTTCCACAGGGCAAAGTCCTTTTCACTTTTCAGTATATCATCCTGTAGACATTAACGCACTATAAAATGATCTACAATTTGTTAACAAACACCAAAACTGATTAAGACATTAAATGTACTTTCAGCTTCTAACTCGTATTTACTTGAGTGCTCCTTCCGCGCTTCTGCAATCCCTTGCAACTCCTAGTTTATTTCATCCTCATGCTTCTTTTTCTCCTCATCTAAAACCTTCCAAGACTCCTCAAAAGTGTCGGGGCCTGTAAAGGGGACACCACTGTGTCATATCTTGACAATGCTTACACCAAATAAGTGGTGGAGCTTTGGGTGTGGTTTCGTGTAATTTCTAATACTTAGGTGAAGATGAAGAAGGACGCACAATGCGTTTCCACGTATTGGATGTTTTCGTGCCCAAAAGAATGCTCATACCCCATGAAATAAGATAGCCATCATAACACTCGGGACCATCAATCCACTGGAAGAAGTAGCATGTACAATGTTCCTGTCAAATAAACTTTACCATATCAACAATCAATTATAAATCAAGTATGATAGATACCATGTCACAAGCCAACAAAACTCACGCGTCTATGGGGACAGCGATAGAATGCGCTACCAACGGTAGTTTGGTAGTTAGATTGTTGGATATGACAAGGTTTACCGCAACAACATTTTGATACCATATATCTTGGTAGCACCGGAGCATCTTTCCATGACATATTGGGATACTTTCCTTTGGTACTTTTTGCAAACTTCATCTAACGTGTAATCTCCGTCCACATGTCCAGAGAATCTACAAACATTGTGATAATTAACATAGAAGGGGTTCACACTATCACTCATAATGTCCTAAGCTATATCATTATACAACCGGCTATTTGTCCATTGAAGTGCTCCCAACAACATGATATCATAATAAGATACTTCACATTCACACACAATTAGTGTAATACTTCATCCACTATAGCAAACACTAATATAAGCTCATATCTAATGCATACATACACTACCAAACACTATAAAAATGAATCCCTAGAAAAATATTCACACATGTGCATATTTTGGTTTTTGCATATGTAAACTAAAATAGCAAACACTAAGACAAGCTCATATCCAATGCATACATACACTAGCTACACTTTGTTCAAACAAAAATTAGTTACAAATAAATCTAGATAACATATCCATGATCTTCTAGGGATTCAACAAAATAGAGATGAAATTTGACATTCTAATAGATGGAATCAAAGGGGATTTGAGAGAGATTACCTATAAGAAGACTTGCCATGATCCCAATTCAAGAAATCATTGAGTTTCAACAAGATTTGGAAAAAGGGGCGAGAGAGAGAGAGAGAGAGAGAGAGAGAGAGAGAGAGAGAGAGAGAGAGAGAGAGAGAGAGAGAGAGAGAGAGAGAGAGAGAGAGAGAGGCGGCTGGGAGGAGGAGTGGAAGGGCTAGGAAAAGAGAAACTGGTCGACTGGCTTTAACCCTAGGTTTGGGGCTATTTGAAATGGCGCCGACATGGCACCACGTCAGTCTTCCACGCCATCTGCGTTACTTCGGCATCAGTTCAAATGGCGCCGACATGAGGGGACATATTCCGAATTAGTTTCTCCCAGAGGTCAGATTCAGTTGAAGTTCTCCAGTTTGGTCAGATTTGGCAAAAAATACGATAGTTTGTAAGGGTAATTGTCCCTTTAATGTGGTTTAGATAATTAATGACAATTTTTATGGACTAATATTTTCATTGAGTTTATATGAAGAAATATTTCATAGGTCATGTTGTAGGCCATGTGTTAGATTCGAGTATGAATGCCATGAAGATAAATATATACATTGAGCATTGGCATCAAGATCATAGAGTTGAAGAAAAGAATATTATAAGATCAAGATCTTTAGAGTTTAATCTTAATAGAAGAATTCAAGTTATGGCTCTAAATCGATGTCATGATAGCCTAATGAGTTGAGCTATGGTTAACTAAAAATTCAAAGCATACAATAATTCTTTGCGTATCTCAAGATATTGAGCAAGGAGGAGGAGGACATGAATGTCGCCATCGTTCCTGTGCACCCGCAGCAAGCCGTCGCCGTCACTCCATTGCACCACCGAAACCGTCCACCTCCGGCTGCCAACGTTGTCCATAAAGACCGCAGTGAGCCCCTCATCCTTCCCATCTACCTCCCCTGCAATCTCGTTTCTCTACCTTGCGGGTGGTTTCTTAGGACAGATGCAATTTTAGCTCACATCCGGCGACGCTCTTCACACGCGCGCGTTCTCGGCACATCCCTCTCTCGGGCGCATGATGCCGCTCTCAAAACGGTGGCCTGTAGACTTAGCAATCTTCAGCGAAAGGTCGGACTATATCACTGACTCTGCACGACGAAGACACAGTTCAGTCTCATCACTTTTCCGCGCATGTGAACCTTGGTCCCCCCACCCTCTGTTCACCATTTTTTCCGGTCGTTCCAGATCATCTCCGGACAAAATCTTCATGTCCTAATTATATAGGTTGTCCCAGATTCATTTAGCGGCAAACCTCGAGTCAAATGGATCACTAACACCGCTCGCAATCTTTCGATGAAAATCAATCGAGCTAGCAGTTTTCGCACGTTTAAAAATTCAGTTTCTGCTGTGTGTTTTTCCCTCTGTTCATCGTGATATTCCGTCCATACCCCTTGTATTCCGGTGAATATCTTCACCTTCAGTGCATATACGATGTACATTGTACGCGCATCATCAAACAGTGTCCAGAACGGAGCAAATACGAGTTCAGAATCGTCGGACGAAGATCGATCCAGCTAACAGATTCGCATGTTCTTATTTTCAGTTTCGTCAGGTGAATTCCCGTCAGTTCCGTCAACTATGCACAAGTCCCCCTGGGCGTATGTTCTCCGAACCCGTGGTCCTTTCTCTGAACTCTTTCCACCTAAGCCCCTGGATATTCTGGATAAAGTCAACAGTTTTCATATTTGATTAAAAAACATTGACTGATTGACCCGTGGTCAAAATATTCGAATTTGGCAAAATTGCTAAAACCAAAAATGTTTGAAATCATTTGAAGATTAATAATATCTGTTTATTTTGAATAATTCTTAATATTAATAGATAAACACTACACATTTTGGCTTTTCCTATTCAAAGGGAAGAAAACATATCTTTTAATTTCTATTTTCAAATAATACAAATAATATATGTTTTATGATCATAAAAATTCAAGTATTAATAATACGGCATCCAAAATCATTTGTTTAGACAATTCATAGTTTCGAAATTGTTTTAATCCTTTAAAAATGCATTTTCTTAATAAATTCATAAATTTAATTCCGAAAATCGGAATTCGACAAATAATATGTCTAAATCGATTAGCGCGACGAGCCCTTTCCAACCACTCATTCCATACTTGAGAACTTGTATCTTCGGCAATGGTTTCCAGACAAATTTGTAATATGCATCATGGAGAACTTGTAAAAACAAAACTGTTTATGCAAGGAAACATGATGAATAAAATTGGAAAGTAATTATTTTTTATTAATAATGCCTCACTAATATTTTATCATCAACGTGATATGCCAATGACATCTTTTTAATATGGTTTGCATCATTAACTTGCCATGTCATTTATCATATTATGATCATGCCGGTTCTCCCGCATTACTTGTAATTATTGCATCGCTTTGCAAGCATTGAAAGCTGGGATCAAAAAACTCTAAACATGTGTATGAAAGATGAAGTTATAACAATAAGACAAAGTAACTATGCATGCAACATGAAAGGCTACAAACAAAGATCATGAATAACATGCATTTAAAAACGTTTGTTTGTTTCACATATAGAAAACATGGCATAGTGGCATTCAACTTGTCCCTCATAGAGTAGCAAATAGATGCATAGGACACCTTCAAAGTTCATAAGAGTGACTAGATACAAGTAGCACAAGAACAAGCAATATCAATAATATGCATCAATCAATAAGTTTTGGGACACTGCACATAGAACTAAGAATGACAACTATGCTCTCATAATGGTGCCTAAAGGTAGAAGGTGGAGACTCAATATAATAGTGGAAGAAAGACCCTTCATAAAGGAAAGCAGGAATTTCAAGTTTCAAAAAGAGCTTCCAAAAATTATGGTACTTGTTAGCTTTCAGCCCTCATTTCCCCTATCATAAGCATCTTAAAGTGATTAAGGTTAAAGTAAACAAACTATGAAGTATATGCTTGATAAAGTATAAGTTGGCAATCTCATGTCCCTTGAATACGAGGACCACTGTGAAGGGAATATGCCCGAGAGGCAATAATAAAGTGGTTATTATCGTATTCCTTATTTATGATAAATGTTTATTTTGCATGCTATACTTGTATTAATACGGAAACGTTAATACATGTGTGTTTAATAAACAAAAGGTAGTTCCTAGTTATGCCTCTCTTATAAACTAGCTCGTTGATTAACAAGATGATCATAGGTTTCCTGATCATGGACATTGGATGTTGTTAATAACGAGGTCACAACATTAGTGTAATGGTGTGATGAACATTCATCCGAAGTATAGCATTACGATCAAAGTTATTGAGTTTATATTGCTATAACATCTTACGAAGTGATCCTAATCCTTAGACCATGAGATCATATCAATCACTAACACCGGAAGAGTTTCTTGATAACATCAAACGTCACACCGTAACAGGGTGATTATAAAGATGGATTCAGAACTACTAAAGTGTTATGTTGAGGCCCATGGATTGAGAGTGGAATTTGTTCATCCCGATGACGGATAGATATACTCTGGGCCCTCTCGGTGATATCACATTGGTTAGCTTGCAAGCAAGTGATTTGATCACTAGAATGTTATATCACGGGAACGAGAAAAGAGTGCATGTCAGTAACGAGATCAAACTAGGTATGGAGATACCGATGATCGAATCTTGGACATGTAATATATCGCGAAACAAAAGGATTAAGATACTAGCGTAAAAGGTTCCGACGATCACAAGAAAGTCATCGTTGAATGTGTGGGAGTCAGTATGGGTCTCCAGATCCTGCTTCTGATTATTGATCTGAGAGGGGTCTCGATCATGTCCACATTATTCGCGAACCGTAGGGTGACACACTTAAGAGACACCGACATCCAATTGGAGCAAAAGTTTCATGCCGAAAAGAAAAGGAAAGCGCAGGAATTTATTTCACTAGACACCGAAACTGTTTCGGTTGAAATTGCTGAAACTGGTTCTGCATGTGAAATGGAATACTAGCAAGGGGTTTTATGTGAATGTTTGTTAATTAAAGTAATTAACAAAATTCTGAATAAATAAAAGAGTTTTATTTAAATGAGAGCTTGCATTAAATTTGGTGGAAATTTAATACATGTGAGTGGATTTTTGAGTGGAGGCTTTTTAATGGGAGTGGAGGCTTTTCATTTTGAGTGGGAGCTCCACCCACATGAATGTGGAAGAGGTGGGGGCAGCCCCATGGCTGGGCGCCATGCCCCTTGGGTGCCCCCCCTCTCCCCTATAAAAGGCCCCCCTCTCCTCCTCTCACAACACACCTCCTCGTGAAGGATCTCTCTCCCCCTCTAGAATTTATCCCCCATGGTCTCGGACTAGCGAGATACATGTTCCCGGTGGCTATTCGGCAAGAAAGAGTTGTTCTTCCGTTGCATCGCTGGAGCGAGGAGGCGGAGGTTGCTCGGTGCCTCGAACGTGTGTGCGAGCACGGATGCGCTGCTGTTTTGCGGCGCTAGGACTTCCTCTCGATCTTGAGATCGGCAAGAGATCGTCTACATCAACCACGAGTTTGGACTCGTTAAGCTTTGTCGGTCTTCAAGGGTATGTTCTCTACGGATATACATCCGCCCGTTGTTTGTATCTGGTAGATAGATCTTGGTACATAGTTGTTCCCATCGTAGGAAAATTTTTGTTTTCTATGCTGCGAACCCTACAGTGGTATCAGAGCCGGATCTATGCGTAGATACTTTGCACGGGTAGTACACATATGAGTATGTGGGCGATGATGATCATTTTATTGCTTCTTAGTTGTACTTTGGATATTGGTGGCATAGTGGGATGAAGCGGCCCGGACAAACTTTACATGTCCTCGCACATGAGACCTGTTCCACGCTTGACATGCAACTAGTTTTGCATAAGTGGCTAGCGGGTGTCTGTCTCTCCTACTATAGTCAATATCTAATTTGCAACGAGTTGTCAACATTTTGGTTATCCTCGTTGTGGTTCATGTTCGTAGGTAAGAACGGTTCTATCTTCGAAAGCCCTAAGCCACGTAAAATTTGCAATGGATAAATTAGAGGCGTCTAGTTTAGATTGTTGCTGGGCTAGTGTTATGATATGGTGATGTTGTAAGTAGAAGTATGAGATGATACTCTTACAACATACATAACGTGTAAACTCCATAGACCTTGGATTTACACATAAAGGTATGATAGTGATCATACCACGGTGCACATGATAGAGATCATATGCGAGAACCATATCATTCCACTAATAAACATGTGATGTTTGATAGCATCTTATATTGCTTGTTTGGCGTTTTATTAGCATAATAAGATGATCCCTCATTTAAATATCAAGATAAGAATGTGTTCTTCCTTTAGTATGCACCGATTATGTTCTCGTCGCTCCAAGACATCACGTGATGATCGGGTGTTTTTGGATCCACGACCATATTTCGGGTGTAAGACAGTTACACACGCGAATACTAAGGTTCTTACTTGGCGAGCCTAGCATGTACAAACATGGCCTCGGAACACGGACCGAAAGGTTAAGCATGAGTCATATAGTAGATATGATGCCCATTTGATGCTCGCCTTTGAAGCTACGCCGACTCACGTGATGATCGGACTTGGTGTAGTGGATTTGGTTCATGTAATCACCAAAAAGGCACGAGGGATGTCGTTTTTGAGTGGGAGTTCATTTCTAATTTGGATTAGTAGAACTCAATTTATCATAAATTAAATCAAAGTGAATTTGCATAATTTTTGTAGTCATTGGCATTCGTTCACCGCCTTATGCTTAGTTATAATTAAGATAATAGAACTATAGAATTCTGGATATATACTTTACGAACTGGTATCGTATTGTGTTGAGTGTCAATCTAAAGTTTAAAGTCCTATTGCAAACTATCAGCAAACTCTATTTACTCCGGGAAATTTAATAGTTGGTATTAAATCGAGAGTAACAATTCCAGTGTTAGTATCTTAAGTATCATGTTTGCCTCCATGATTCTTGATTGTTTTAATATCAAGTTTATCTAGGAGCTGAAAGAATTGTTTCAGAAACCATCATGTGTGGCAGATATAACGATATCTGAAACAATGTTTTGGTTGCAATATGATAGAGTATAATATATGTTCTCATATTAGATGAGAATTTACGAAGGTTGGAGATGCTAGACATCCTAATCATCCAAAAGGGTTTTGGAAAGTAATGTTATACTCACGATTCTCCTTTATAAGCTAAATTGGCTTGATCATGAAAGTAGTCATGATAAGGATGAATAGAAGATGTATGTAAAGTGTTTACTACACTAAAAGATTACTAAAGAATGGATTTTGAAAGAATACCGATCATTTTGATGATGGTGATCTACTTCCCAGTGCAAGTCCAAAGGTATTATTATTTGAATATACACGCTTTGGACTATGTGTCATGTATATGGCGCCACTTTTGATGTTGATAGATTCTTTTAAAAGGAAAAGGAAATGCTGAAAGAGAATATATAAAATATACTTGGCAGAAAAGAAAAGATTGGAAATATCCAATTTAGGTATATGGATGATATACATGTTATGGTTGTATTCTTTGCTTGTTAAACAATGTGGTTCTTGGGTATTGGATACCGAATTGGTTGGTATAAAATTTCATACGGAACGATGCAATTCATGAACCACAATGGCCTAAGTAACTAGCAAGAGAATATGTGATGATGTTCATCAAAAACAAACAAACCGTTGTTTGTATTTCTCGTTGACATCAAGGCTTGACTTCAAGATTTGTTTTAATAATTGTTATTTGAATCAGGTATTATGAGAACAAAGGTTGTTCAAATAATTACCGTATTCCATATAAGATGGATGATTTACAAATCTAGTTGAAGAAATCACATCCATAAAACCTAATGCTAAAATGTCGCAAGACAAATGATTGAAAGATCACTTATGAAGTGACATCGCTGTTTAAATTATATTGGAAAGAAAACATGAAGAATCTCCATATTCATGGATTTTTGGAGTCTTTGATTTGATCAAGTGACGCTTGTGAGACTTTTCACGTGATAATTAAAACTTCGTTCAAAGGCCAAAGAAGAACGAACGACTAAATTATTGGAATTTATACATATCGATGTATGTAGTCCATTATGTGTAGTCGTAAGCGATGGGTTTCAACTTCATATGCTTTCTCCGGAATTTTGAGTGAATGTTCACTTAATGAGAAATAAGTATGAAATATTTGAAAATGTTTCAAAGACTTTCAAGATGAAGTGGAAAATCATTGTAACAAGAAAAATAAATGAATTATGATTTGATCATAAAGGGATTTATTTGAGTTACAAGTGTAACAAGAAAATAAATGAATTATGATTTTATCATAAAGGGATTTATTTGAGTTGCAAGTTTAGCAAAACACCTAGATTTACATCTCCCGAAACACCATAGGAGTATGGAGTGTTTGAGATTTGTAATGAAACCTTGTGAGACATGGTTGGATCAAAGGTGTTATTTATAAAACTGCCATTATGTTTTAAAAGATTAAAGCTTTAGAGACTACCGCTTTTACACTGAAAAGAGCTCCATCTAGATCCGTTGAAATGACACCATGGAAGTTATGGTTTGGGGTAAAACCCAAGTTGTCATTTCTTAAATTTTGGTATGCTAAACATAAGTAAGATGTTTACAACCAAATTCGGATGAGCATGTCTTTGTAGGTTATTCCGAATAACAATTGGTTATTCCTCCATAACACCGAGGACAAAAGGGTTTGTCGCTTGAAATGTGAAGTTTCTTGAAAAAGGAATTTTTCGCAAAAGTTAAGTGGGAGGACAATAGAACTTTGATAAGGTTAACGAACCTTAGCTAAATGTGCTGAGTTGCGCAGCGCCGGAAATCGTTCTGGAGGCTGCCATAATGCTCATAGCTTATGTGCCTCAAAGGTTGTGGTCACGGAGATCTAAGTTCCTATTGAACCAAGTCGGTCGAATAAATAATCAAATACTAAGATTTGAGAGTAAATCATTATTGTTTGACAATGATGAACCGACTATATGCAAAGAAGAGATGATGGGCCCTGACTCCGTCAAATGGCTTGAAGCCATAAAATCCGTGATAGTTCCATACACGAGAAATCAAGTTTTGAACTTGGAAGACCCTCCGGAAAGGTGTAAAAACCTATCGGTCGTATTTGGATCTATAAAGAAACAGACATGGATGTCTCACATCTATGAAATATTCGACATGTCGTAAAGTATTTTATGACAATGTTCAAAGAGTTGACTATGACAAGATTTGATCTTTCATAGCGATATTTAGTCTGAACGGATTAAAGTAGCAACCACTACATATAATTTGGTATATGGTAGATGAATAAACAAAACAAAGTTCTTCTAATAGAATGGTTACCTAGGACGTGTACATGACACGGTCCAAAGGGTTTTGTTAAATTCAAAGGATGCTAAAAGGGCATGCAAACTTCAATGGTTGAAGTAAGCATCGCGGAGTTGGAATCTTCACCGTGATGAAAAAGGAGTTTTCATCTGGAGACGATGAAGATGCTTGCATTTGCAAGAAATTAAGTGGGAGCGCTGAGACATATTTCTAATACATTATGTGAAGGACATCTTGTTGATTAGAAATGATGTATATTTTATTGACAAAGGTTAAGAATTTCATTTCGATGAAATACTTAGGCAAAACCCGAATATTTAGCGTGAATGTCTATAGTGGATAGACTGTGACGCCAATATGGTTGTGCCAAATATACATATATGAGATATTGAAGGAGTTCAATATAGAAACGACAAGAAACAGTTCTTGTTGCATGGAAAGTAATTGAATCAAGATTCAAGTGTATTGACACTTGATAAGTGAAACAAGATTCAAGTGCTTTGACACTTGATGAGTGAAATCACAAGGATGCTTTGATCAATCATACCATGATATGTACACATCCAGATATGTCCTATGCTCTAAGTGTTATGAGCATATACCAGAATGAATCATAAAATGATCATTGGACGATAGTGAGGATATTCTTATGATCTTTTGGAAGAACTAAGAATATATTTGTGTAGAGGTGACAAACAATTACAAATAGTTCATTGTAAAGCGTTACATTGATACTAGTTTTGTCACAAGATACAAATTAAGTTTATCTCAATTTAAACTATGGGTGGCACAATGTAATGGAAAGGAGATTCCATGATGGATTTGGTGAAATCCATAGTTGAGACATTGTGACGAATACTACAACAAAAAGGCTAAGTATATGACTGCTATAGTAGTAGCAAAGGAGGGAATTTGTGTCAAGAAGTTTGTTATCAAACTAAGGTGCGGTTCGCAACGGGCTAACACTAAAGATATATTGTATGACAATAGTATCGACGTGTTTTAACCCCAAGGAACTAAAGGTCTCACCGAAAGACCAAATTTATACAATGCCATCTCATTGGAGAATGAGTGATGCGTGGAGACGCAAAGACATGCAAATACACACGGACCTGAAGTGTCAGCTCCGTAGATTATGTTAACCACTTGCAATTGCGTATTTGGAACACTAGAAAGCCATAGGTGTTCAATACACAAAGTTTTCAAACTAGATTATTGTCTCTAGTGCAAGTGGGAGACTGAAGGGAATATGCCCGAGAGGCAATAATAAAGTGGTTATTATCGTATTCCTTATTTATGATAAATGTTTATTTTGCATGCTATACTTGTATTAATACGGAAACGTTAATACATGTGTGTTTAATAAACAAAAGGTAGTTCCTAGTTATGCCTCTCTTATAAACTAGCTCGTTGATTAACAAGATGATCATAGGTTTCCTGATCATGGACATTGGATGTTGTTAATAACGAGGTCACAACATTAGTGTAATGGTGTGATGAACATTCATCCGAAGTATAGCATTACGATCAAAGTCATTGAGTTTATATTGCTATAACATCTTACGAAGTGATCCTAATCCTTAGACCATGAGATCATGTCAATCACTAACACCGGAAGAGTTTCTTGATAACATCAAACGTCACACCGTAACAGGGTGATTATAAAGATGGATTTAGAACTACTAAAGTGTTATGTTGAGGCCCATGGATCGAGAGTGGAATTTGTTCATCCCGATGACGGATAGATATACTCTGGGCCCTCTCGGTGATATCACATTGGTTAGCTTGCAAGCAAGTGATTTGATCACTAGAATGTTATATCACGGGAACGAGAAAAGAGTGCATGTCAGTAACGAGATAAAACTAGGTATGGAGATACCGACGATCGAATCTTGGACATGTAATATATCGCGAAACAAAAGGATTAAGATACTAGCGTAAAAGGTTCCGACGATCACAAGAAAGTCATCGTTGAATGTGTGGGAGTCAGTATGGGTCTCCAGATCCCGCTTCTGATTATTGATCTGAGAGGGGTCTCGATCATGTCCACATTATTCGCGAACCGTAGGGTGACACACTTAAGAGACACCGACATCCAATTGGAGCAAAAGTTTCATGCCGAAAAGAAAAGGAAAGCGCAGGAATTTATTTCACTAGACACCGAAACTGTTTCGGTTGAAATTGCTGAAACTGGTTCTGCATGTGAAATGGAATACTAGCAAGGGGTTTTATGTGAATGTTTGTTAATTAAAGTAATTAACAAAATTCTGAATAAATAAAAGAGTTTTATTTAAATGAGAGCTTGCATTAAATTTGGTGGAAATTTAATGCATGTGAGTGGATTTTTGAGTGGAGGCTTTTTAATGGGAGTGGAGGCTTTTCATTTTGAGTGGGAGCTCCACCCACATGAATGTGGAAGAGGTGGGGGCAGCCCCATGGCTGGGCGCCATGCCCCTTGGGTGCCCCCCCTCTCCCCTATAAAAGGCCCCCCTCTCCTCCTCTCACAACACACCTCCTCGTGAAGGATCTCTCTCCCCCTCTAGAATTTATCCCCCATGGTCTCGGACTAGCGAGATACATGTTCCCGGTGGCTATTCGGCAAGAAAGAGTTGTGCTTCCGCTGCATCGCTGGAGCGAGGAGGCGGAGGTTGCTCGGTGCCTCGAACGTGTGTGCAAGCACGGATGCGCTGCTGTTTTGCGGCGCTAGGACTTCCTCTCGATCTTGAGATCGGCAAGAGATCGTCTACATCAACCACGAGTTTGGACTCGTTAAGCTTTGTCGGTCTTCAAGGGTATGTTCTCTACGGATATACATCCGCCCGTTGTTTGTATCTGGTAGATAGATCTTGGTACATAGTTGTTCCCATCGTAGGAAAATTTTTGTTTTCTATGCTGCGAACCCTACACACTGTAACATCCCAAAAATATTAAGCTTGGATCATCAAAGTCTAGTCATCAAAATTAGGGTTAACAAAAACTTTCCCAACTAAAAATATGAAAGCATTCATATGTATGTGTATTGGAATTTGGATTCTTTTGAATTGCCATGGTTCTGTGTTTCTTTGCTTGTAAAAGGATTCTTAGGTGAAATAAACATCATCTAAACAATCCCCAAACTTTTCCCAAAGACAAACAACTCAAAATAAACAAATGAAGTGAATGGTCATTTTGGCCAAATTAACTCTCATGCCTACTTTGGCTACTCCAAGCACTCAAAACTTAACAGAAACATTTGTGAATATTTGCACCCCTTGATAGTACTCATAATGAGGTACCAAGGCCCACTTTGTGATCTTCCAGAAACATTCAAATGCTAAGTTTAAATGACAGTTTAAATTTGAATCTATCTCATAGGAGAAGATCCCACTATTTCAAAAACCACTCAAACCAGCTCAATTTTCAAAACCCAAGCATCCACAGAATCCTCAGTACATGCCTAGAACACCCACCAAAAATATTTTCAAAATTCAAAATTAAGTTTCTTGCGGCCATTTCATCAAACACCTTGCAGATTCAAATCAAACAAATCATAAACACTATAGTGTGCAATGATTTTGGCCTAACTTGTTCCCTCTTTGGTTGCAACTAGTCTTTAGTAGATCATCTAGCTCAATTGTAAACATCTAGCACCACTGTGAGGTTGCCTTGCCATCAATGGTGAGCAGGCAGAGCCTCACCATGCCACCTCATTGCCGCCGGCCAGATAGCAGCCACCCTAGCCTTGCCCACCTTGTCTGGGAGGTAGCCAGCATCTCACCGCCGCCCACTGTCCCCTCCCCAAGCCAGTGCAAGCCGTGGACCACCAGGAACATCGCGCGGCTAGTGCCACTGCGACATGCCTAGCCCGCCCCAGAGCGCTGCACCCGGCACGCGTGCACACACCGCCCCTCGATCGCAGCCCGTGCCCACCGCTTCGTCATGATCCCAGAAACACGCCAGACACCCCCGTTCGCCGCCCCGTACCCCATAGACACCGCTCGCCGTGGAGTTCGCCGCCTCTGCCTCGCAGAGCACCGCATGTTCCTGACCGATTGCCACCGCCCCTACACACGCATTTAAGTTCTAGAGAATCGCCAGGAGACCGCCCGTCGATCGCCAACCTCAGCCATGCCGCTAGCAGCCCGTAGCCATGTCGCCACCGTCGCCTGCCCATCCCTCTCAGTCTCGCCGTCGAGCCTATAAAAGGATGCCACCCCAAGCCATTTGAAGCACACCATCCCACTCCCCTCACCTCACTGATCGTTCCACCCTCGAGCCGGAGCACGAGGAGCAGCAGCTCGCCGGAATTGCGCCAGAGCAAGCCGCCTCTGGAGGAGAAGGGGGCCGTTGATTTCGACCACCCCCGGAGCTGCCGCGACCGTCCCTGAGCTCGCCGTTGACCACTTGTTCATTTGCCCGCCTTGCCGTCGTCGCTGGAGCCCTGGTATGCCCCCTATGCACCCCCACCGAGCCGCTAGGGTTCGAGCTCGCCGGTGACATGTTCATCGTCGACGATGACCCTCACCCGTAGATCTCCCTTCTAATCCAACGAACCACACCGCCCCGTACCGCTTCGCGCGTTATGAGCCACTGACTGGTGGAACCCCCTTGTCAGCTGCGCCCCGCGCTGTGGAGTGACACTGGGCCGGCCCATTAACCTCTCCCGCGCGACCCAACAGTTTGAATTTAGATTTTTCCTTTTTAATTCAAACCCAGTTATGTACCTAGTTTCAAAAATCAACCCAGCTCGATTTAATGAACCAAATTGCATGAAACCAATTTTGTTAGAAAGGTATTGAAAAGCTTAATCCAAGCCCGTTGGATTCAAATCATTTGGATCTGTAGATCAACCTTGGTAAAAATAACAAGTCAGAAGCTTTTTTGCACTCAAACATTTTTCAAATTTCAACCATAAGAGCTTTTGAGTTGATTACAACTCTCAAAAATCACATTTGTTCATACCTTTCATAATATATAAAAACATATGGGTTTACTCATAGAAATAATGTTCATATAATAAAAGAAGGCCACATAGGCATTTCTAGTCACTTTAATTATTTAAAATAAAAAGGTTAAACCTTATTAAATTGTGACACCACTTTAAATCACATTCCCATATACCGAAATATGTGGTGATGACATGTGTCAACATGATCCCATGTTTGGTTTGGAGAAGATTAAATCTTAAGTAGTTTTTCAATGAATAGAAATTACTTTTCTCAAATTAAAATGAATAATACAAATGCTTTAATCTTGTAATGATAGGTGATGATGCTAGATCATCTATAGTACACCCTTTTGTGATGATTGAAAATAGTTAAGTATTGTTTGGTGATTGTGTACCTTGTATTTATTTATAGACGCTAGTACCGACCAAGGATACGAGGAGGAAGGAGGATACTACGAGGAAGAAGCCGAGGAGAACTTCAACCACTGCTCTGCACAAGGCAAGCTAACACTTGCAACTTAGCAAGTTTATACTACTATCTTAGCAGGCCAAACCATGCAAGTTTTACTTGCAAGCTTACACCACTTGATACCCCATCCTAGTTTTACTTGCAAGCTGATTACCTTATTTCTTTATCAAAGCTTTCTCTTAGAGTTTACTTAGTAACTTGTAGATTCTAGAAAGATATTTAACGGTAGCATAAAGAGCATACAATTTGGCCTAAGTTAGACAATCTTGATATCATCCTAAAGCATGAGATTGAACTTAGTTAATCTCCACTTGTTTACCACCCCTCATTAGTACTTACCCCCACTTGTAGATGCTAGTGCTAAGCATAAAACTTGATCAACTTTATATGGGAATACTTGGTGAAACTGGTTATGAAAACCTTATAATGATGAGTCATTCTACTGAAATGTTTTGACATGTGTTCTCGAACACCAGATGATTTTTGAGGATGAAAATGTTGAGGCATGAGCCTTAGCCCTTTATAAAACTGATGGTTGTCTGGATGCGATACCATTCCAATTTTACTGTACAACCATAATACCCGAAAATTGGGTAGGGCTTGACTGGAAACTTATATACCTTAGTATGGGTTCCCTCGTGGCCATGGTCTGAGCCGAGGCTACCTTGTGAAGATTGTCCACTTGTGCAGTACCCAAGATGACAGTTGGTCATGGTTGGGAGGCCAAACTCACAGGAGAGGTGCCTATATTAGGACGTGTAATGGAAAGGTTAGGATTGATTATCCGCATACTGAGTATGGTGAATTCAGGATTTGCTCCTGACGGATGTATCGAATGTTGTGGTGAAAGTGTACAATCTCTGTAGAGTGTCAAACTATTCGAATAGCCGCGTCCGCGGTTATGGACAGTTGGAGTGTCCATACTGTTCCCCCGTCAGATGTTTTCAAAATGACTTGTGAAATAAATTGAGAATTTGACTTGACCACAACAGGGTTGTGGTATGAAATTCAAGTTCCACTTAGGTGTTATAAAACTTCAACTAGCTTTCTTTGCTTCTGAACTTAGTAGAGGTAAATCTGGCTTTTTGCAAAACAACCCTAGAGCTTAGTGTCCTACTACAAAAACCCCTTAACTGTTAGTATTAGTTTTTGAGTACTTAAAGAGTACTCATGGCTTTGTCCCTGGTTCCCGTTGCCAGACTATGAAGAGGAGTATCAGGATGATGGACCATAGGAAGGTTACGACAACTAGGATCATCTCCCATCGTCAGCATTGCCTGTGACCCCGAAGATGGAGCTTCGCCTACGCTATCTTTACTATTACGTTATTCCGCTGCTTGAACTGTATTTAGAACTGGATCATGGGATCCTTATTTGTGTAAGACCTTATGTATGGTTTGTAATGGATGATGTACTGTGATATCCAAATCTATTATGTCTCGCAAAAATGGTAATCCTGGGATTGCGATGTATGGCATAACAGGCATCTGGGATTAAAAAATCCGGGTGTTGAAAACCACACCTCATGCTACTCAACTTCAGTCACCTGTAAGTTCTTGTCATAGTAAGTATATGTGTATCATAGAGAACCGCCAATGGGGTACCCCTTGCACATGGTACAGGAGCTATCCCATTACCAAAATGACAAGACAAGCAGACAATAAGAATCTTATGGTGATGCTGCAAGTTTCCACCATGATTAGGCATAGCTTAGGCTAGCGGCTCAGGCATTTCTCTAACACAAAATACATAACTCCATGGACTTACAAGATCCATCTTTATTTCACACTGGCGACATCCATAGACAAAAGAGCATGATATCAACTATGTACAAAGTACAAGTGCAATGTTGAAAACGTTCCCCGTGACAGCACGGTTCTACTAATTCCAACGTATAAGTACAAGCATATACAACTTAGATGACACAATAGTTCAAGTTTATTAAGGGCAAGGAATATAAAGTATGCCATCAAGTTTGTGAGGGCTTTAATTGTCACATCCCAAGATTTTGAAAATTTGGGACTAGAAAAAAAATGCATTTGCATGTCATTCATAAGCATTGCATTACATTCATGAAAATTTGAATTGCAAAACACTATATTAAAACCCTATTTTGAATCACCAAAATGCACCTACAAATGAATATGCAAGGATTTATAAATCCACTATTTTCAAACTAGTGGAAAAGGTACAAAAATGATCTTATGTTGATCCTCTAAATTTTAGAAAAATTTGGAAACAAAAATCAATTCAATTGGATTATCTAATAAAAAGTTATAAAAGAAATAGGAAAACAGAATATAGAAAATAAAAAAAAATAAAAAAAGGGAAACAGTCGGCGCAGCCAGCTGGGCCGCCGACCCAGCCGGGGATTGCAAGGCCGCAGCAGCAGCAGCGCAGCGCGCGCGTGGCAGTTACTAAGCGTCGCCCGCCAGCCGCTGACGAGCGGGACCCGCCTGTCAGCCGCAGCCCGCCACCGCCGCGTGGGGCCATCTTGTCAGCCGCGTTCTTCTCCAAAATCCTCCGGAATCGGGCCGTTTCCGAACCAATTTCTTCGAGATTTTTGCCTATATCCATCTACTTGTTTACCTCTTCCAAACCCCCAAAGAATCATTATCAATCGCGCCGCCTACGCGGAGCAATTGCTCGCCGGAGTTCGTCGCCGCCACCGCGCGATTGACGAGGTGAGCACCGCCGCCGCGCGCGCCCCGCCTTCCCCATCGCCTCGCGAGCCCGCGAGCTCGCCGCCATCGCCCCCTGACCCGCCCTCCCCCTCCTTACCCGCAGGACCGCGTCGCCACATCAGCGTGCCACATAGGCGCAGTCAATAGTCAACTTTGACTATATAATTTAATTCGATTTAATTGGCAGTTTTAGTTCCAATCTTGAAAAATTCATATCTTTAGATCTACTGGGCCAAAAATTGCAAATAAAATATGTATGGATTCAGTGTCTCACGTAGAATACTTCTGTATAGTTGCTTTAGACTTTTACAGCAAGGTTTTTCCTCAGTTAATTAAATGAGTTAATGCTCTTTTTAGAGTAATAAATTCATAGAATAAGTTCTGTAACTCCAAAAATTGCAAATAAGATGTCCCTAGATTCAGTAGAACAAAAGGAATCCTTTAGTGAGTTGAAAAGTTAGGCCTATAGTACTGGTTTTGGCAGAACCTGTGCAAAGGCTTTCTGGAGTATTTTAATTACCCAGGGCTTTATACAAAACCTTTTTGAGAAATTCCAATTGGTACTGACTCTATTTTGAGTTGCCTACACAGTGGAATTTTTCCAGGATTTTACAAACAGTATGTTAGCAGTGGATAATTATTTATTTTCTAGCTCTATTATTTGAGCATTATAAATTGCATGTCTTGTTTTCTTTGCATTTAAAATATTTTCCATGCATGCATACAGTAGGTATACTGAATAAGAATATGTGATGCTACTGTAGCAATGTCATCTTGTCATGCATGCATCTTGCATAGTCATTGTTTGTATATGATTGTGGATGGTTTGTTTATATGATTGCAATTGTATCGTGTAGATTGTGACGAGTGCAACGCTTGCTCATGTGTGGGTTGTTCATCCGTCCGCTATAGCCAAGACAAGTAGATGCTACTTTGTTCATGATGTTGTCCTACTATTTTAAATGCATTGTCGTTTATTTTGT
This sequence comes from Avena sativa, assembly GCA_916181665.1. Taxonomy (NCBI): domain Eukaryota; kingdom Viridiplantae; phylum Streptophyta; class Magnoliopsida; order Poales; family Poaceae; genus Avena; species Avena sativa. The sequence continues at coordinate 257,152,523 of OV702284.1, read as the reverse complement.
AGATGCATGTGTAGGATATTACTATCGCTATGCTATGTCCTATTATGTGGTAGGGATTTCGTGTAGATGAGCCACCGTTGGTAGATGTGCTTAGCCATGCTTGATAAACGAGGGTTGAGTTACATCACTGAAAGTTGTTTCTAAATGTGTTGGTTTGCGAAAATTAAAAACAACCTAATGAATGAATCTCCTGGGTGTGATGGGATTGATAAATTTTGGTGGTATCATTGCAGAAAGGCACCCAGGTATCAAGAGAAAATGATTGGCTTCTTTATTTTGTAGCTTACGTGTACAACCATATGCCAATAATGAAATGGGCGGTTGGTTGGACTCAGTAGGTTGTGGTAACTCGAACCCACGTATCCAGAGATGTAGAATTTTGGTAGGTCGGACCGGTGCGTGTCGGGTTTGGGAAGCTACTTCCCGAACGGTTCCTTCTTGGACTTCTCCCCATCATCACCCAATATGAGAGTGGTGGTACAAGCTGGGCTGGTCAAGTCACATGGGTAAAGTGTACTAACCCTTGCAGGGTGTATAAACTAATCGATTAGCCGTGTCCCCGGTTATGGACGTCTGAGTTGCTTGATATTGATTCCATGACATGTTTCTCGCTCATTCCAATTTCCTAATTGCTTTAATGTTGTTGGGTTAACTTAATTGGGATCTTTTCAAAGAAAATCAAAAACTGTTTATGAAAGTAGGACAAAGGTATTTGCAAATGGAAGCTAGCCACAGCTCCACTTGCCAAATATGCATGTAGATGTTAGCACTATTGTCTCCTTTAATAGCTCTACTTGCCATACATTCCATGTATTGGCTCTTCGGGGCTGCTACGTTTCATGTTGCAGGATGTTCCGATTCTGAGTGATCAAATAGGTCGCGATACTCCACTCAATAGTTGTTCGCTTGTGGCACAATTGAAGATGGATCCTACCAATTGTTTAAGCTTCCGTATGCTACGTGATATTGAGCTAGCCTTGAGCTAAGCATTATTGTAATAATTGCAAATTTTGGATCAATTCGTTATTTATGATGCACTGTTAAATTTTTTGGTATTCATCTGTACTGTGTGTGCCAGTGAACTGATCCAGGGATTGGCACTATACACATGAACTCAGCCTTATCAGGCGAGGGTGTTACAGGATGGTATCAGAGCAGTGTGTTGGCTGTAGAATCGTGACCTAGGTTTGTAATAGGAAAGCCATATGAAATTATAAACCCTATTTGATTCTATCTATTCTCTTCTTACACTTCTTTCTAGTATCTCTTATCATTTCAATTCTCATACTCTTCTCTTTTATGATATAGAAGGAAGGCTCTCCCTAGCAATGAACTCATAATTTTATACTTATTAGATTCTTGTAATCATACATCTATCTTTTCTAATCTCATCTTTTTCACACTTGTAGATGAACACTTGTGCAAGATTAAAAAATAGTTAGATGATGACCACCATATAGTTTGATATGATCTCGTTTGGATATAGCAATCGATTTTTGTAAGAACTTGTTTGATAGTTGATTTATTATGATTATGTTGTGCTATTTGATACCTTAAAAGTTCCAGAATATTTTTGTGAGATTCCATAATATGTCAACGAAGGTTTTGATTAGAAATTCGTGACAGTTTTGCTGCAGTTTTCTGCTGAACCAGCTGTACTGTACGATTTTTCATATTTATTTGGTAACTGGGAAAATCTGGAAAAATAGGATTTGGTGAGAAACTTTCTGTACTATATGTACAAAAATTGGTTAAAATTCCTGATGAGTTTAAGGTGCCCAGAAAAATTCATGGACGCTGCTATAGTTTTAGGACAGATTTTGTCCATTGCCTTTATGATTGTAGGTACACCCCCAAACGAATGTTAGTGAATGGAAACCTATTTTGGGGATGTAATGCCACTAAATTAAAACTTCTGGAACATAAACAAAACTATTTTGGATTGAGTGTTGTTTGTGTGCTAAATGTGTGTTTCATATAGTTATGGGTAGTATTACTTCTCTAGTCTTTCTATCTATAACTTATCTATGATATCCCAACAGATGCCGTCCCGCCGCCAACCCACTGAGATGGAGCAGCTGATGGCAGCTCAGGCACAGCTAACCCAAGTGATGACCCAGTTCATGGAAGCTCGGAACAACAACATCAATGGGAACAACCAGCCCTAGGAGGATGCTCTCACCAGGTTTCTGAAACTGAGGCCAGCTAAGTTCTCCACTTCACTTGAACCTATGATTGCTCTTGACTGGTTGCGCTCGGTCAACAAAGATTTAGTGACTCTTGGATGCACTGATGCTGAGAAGGTGAGATTTGCTGCTCACCTACTAGAGGGACCAGCCGCTTCTTGGTGGGATACTTTCCAGATCACCCACCCACTGGACACTGTGACTTGGGCAATGTTTGAGAAAGGTTTCAGGACCAACCACGTATCTTCAGGAGTTCTGAGCCTGAAGAGGAAGGAATTTCGCAACTTGCGCCAAACCAACCGATCCATGGCCGAGTATACTGAGGAGTTCAACAACCTGTCTCGTTATGCACCTGAGGATGTTGACACTGATGCCAAAAGGAGAGAGAGATTCCTGGATGGCCTCAGTGATGAGCTCTCGGTACAGCTGTTAGTGGTCTATTGCCCCACTTGCCAAGAACTTATGGACAAGGTCAGAATTCTGGAGGGAAAACACAAGCAAGTGGAAATACGCAAGAGGAAGAACAATGATCACAACTCGGGATCACACCATAAGCATACCTACCATGATGGTAATGGGAATTCTGGACATCACAAGCATGGAGGCAATGGACACAATTCTGGAGGCAACAATGGACATAACCACCACCATCAGAAGAAGGATATTAGCCAAGTGATATGCTTCAAGTGCAACCAGAAGGGACACTATGCTGGTAATTTCCCGAAGAAGAAGAGTGAAGCTGGAGCCAAGCCGGATTCACCTCCAAAGGCAACTGTGAACCATGTGAGCATGGGGAAAGCACTCAATAAGCCATGCCATGTGACTAGTAAGTTCTCGCTAATTTATGCATCACGCTCGTAATGTTTTCAATACTGGTGCATCATGTTCATTCATATTGAGGCATTCATGGACAAGAGTAGCTACATATGAAGTTAATTAGAATATCTATTGAAGAGGACCCACTGAAAAGGGATTAATAGCTAGCAGAAGATTCCACAATTAAGTATTGGATGTTGGAGATTCCAAGTTTAGTTTTCTTAAGGGGGTTAGCCTCGACAACAACACCCATAACCCTGCTAGCCATTCCGAATCTCGGAACGAGATTCATCTTAAGGGGGTTAGTCTGTTACATCCCAAGATTTTGAAAATTTGGGACTAGAAAAAAAATGCATTTGCATGTCATTCATAAGCATTGCATTACATTCATGAAAATTTGAATTGCAAAACACTATATTGAAGCCCTATTTTGAATCACCAAAATGCACCTACAAATGAATATGCAAGGATTTATAAATCCACTATTTTCAAACTAGTGGAAAAGGTACAAAAATGATCTTATGTTGATCCTCTGAATTTTAGAAAAATTTGGAAACAAAAATCAATTCAATTGGATTATCTAATAAAAAGTTATAAAAGAAATAGGAAAACAGAATATAGAAAAGAAAAAAATAATAATAAAAAGGGAAACAGCCGGCGCAGCCAGCTGGGCCGCCGACCCAGCCGACCCAGCCGGCCCAGCCGGGGCCTGCCAGGCCGCAGCAGCAGGCCGCAGCAGCGCAGCGCGCGCGGCAGTTACTAAGCGTCGCCCACCAGTCGCCAGCCGCTGACGAGCGGGACCCGCCCGTCAGCCACTGCCCGCCACCGCCGCGTGGGGCCCACTTGTCAGCCGCGTTCTTCTCCAAAATCGTATGCAACACAGATTCCTCCGAAATCGGGCCGTTTCCGAACCGATTTCTCTGAGATTTTTGCCTATATCCATCTACTTGTTTACCTCTTCCAAACCCCAAAGAATCATTGTCAATCGCGCCGCCTACGCAGAGAAATTGCTCGCCGGAGTTCGTCGCCGTCACCGCGCCATTGACGAGGTGAGCACCGCCGCCGCGCACGCCCCGCCTCCCCCTCGCCTCGCGAGCCCGCGAGCTTGCCGCCACCGCCCTCCCCCTCCTTACACGCAGGACCGCGTCGCCGCCGTCGCCGACCCCGCCACCGCCACTCCGGCCGACCGCCGCCGTCGACCCCGAGCTCGCCGACCGACGCCGCCACTCCGGCCGACCGCCGCCGTCGCCCCCGAGCTCGCCGACCGACGCCGCCGCCTCGAGGAGCACCGCCAGCTCGCCGTCGACACCGTCCCGCCCTCAGCCGCCGCCGAAGCCCGCCAGCGCTGCCGCCACGAGCTCGCCGCCGCCGCCTCCGGTGAGCACCTCGCCGCCTTGTTTCCCTGCCGCTCGATCTTGATCTATGGACCATTGACTGGTCAGCTCTGGCTGTGGAAAATTCAGCCTCCACGTCAGCGTGCCCCATAGGCGCAGTCAACAGTCAACTTTGACTATATAATTTTAATTCGATTTAATTGGCAGTTTTAGTTCCAATCTTGAAAAATTCATATCTTTAGATCTACTGGGCCAAAAATTGCACATAAAATATTTATGGATTCAGTGTCTCACGTAGAATACTGTTGTACAGTTGCTTTAGACTTTTACATCAAGGTTTTTGCCTCAGTTAATTAAACGAGTTAATGCTCTTTTTAGAGTAATAAATTCATAGAATAAGTTCTGTAACTCCAAAAATTGCAAATAAGATGTCCCTGGATTCAGTAGAACAAAAGGAATCCTTTAGTGAATTAAAAAGTTAGGCCTACAATACTGGTTTTGGCAGAACCTGTGCAAAGGATTTCTGGAGTATTTTATTTACCCAGGGCTTTATACAAAACCTTTTTGAGAAATTCCAATTGGTACTGACTCTATTTTGAGTTGCCTACACAGTTGAATTTTTCCAGGATTTTACAAATAGTATGTTAGCAGTGGCTAATTATTTATTTTCTAGCTCTATTATTTGAGCATTATAAATTGCATGTCTTGTTTTCTTTGCATTTAAAATATTTTCCATGCATGCGTAAAGTAGGTATACTGAATAAGAATTTGTGATGCTACTGTAGCTATGTCATCTTGTCATGCATGCATCGTCATTGTTTGTATATGATTGCAGATGGTTTGTTTATATGATTGCAATTGTATCGTGTAGATTGTGACGAGTGCAACGCTTGCTCGTGTGTGGATTGTTCATCCGACCGCTACAGCCAAGGCAAGTAGATGCTACTTTGTTCATGATGTTGTCCTACTATTTTCAATGCATTGTCGTGTATTTTGTAGATGCATGTGTAGGATATTACTATCGCTATGCTATGCCCTATTATGTGGTAGGGATTTTCTGTAGATGAGCCACCGTTGGTAGATGTGCTTAGCCATGCTTGATGAACGAGGGCTGTGTTACATCACTGAAAATTGTTTCTAAATGTGTTGGTTTGCGAAAATTAAAAATAACCTAATAAATGAATCTCCTGGGTGTGATGGCATTGATAAATTTTGGTGGTATCATTGCGGAAAGGCACCCAGGTATCAAGAGAAAATGATTGGCTTCTTTATTTTGTAGCTTACGTGTACAACCACGTGCCAATAATGAAATGGGCGGTTGGTTGGACTCAGTAGGTTGTGGTAACTCGAACCCACGTATTCAGAGATGTAGAATTTTGGTAGGTCGGACCGGTGCGTGTCGGGTTTGGGAAGCTACTTCCCGAACGGTTCCTTCTTGGAATTCTCCCCATCATCACCCAATATGAGAGTGGTGGTATGAGCTGGGCTGGCCAAGTCACATGGGTAAAGTGTACTAACCCCTGCAGGGTGTATAAACTAATCGATTAGCCGTGTTCCTGGTTATGGACGTCTGAGTTGCTTGATATTGATTCCATGACATGTTTCTCGCTCATTCCAATTTCCTAATTGCTTTAATGTTGTTGGGTTCACTTAATTGGGATCTTTTCAAATAAAATCAAAAACTATTTATAAAAGTAGGACAAAGGTATTTGCAAATGCAAGCTAGCCACAGCTCCACTTGCCAAATATGCATGTAGATGTTAGCACTATTGTCTCCTTTAATAGCTCTACTTGCCATACATTCCATGTATTGACCCTTCGGGGCTGCTACGTTTCATGTTGCAGGATGTTCCGATTCTGAGTGATCAAATAGGTCGCGATACTCCACTCAACTGTTGTTCGCCTGTGGCACAATTGAAGATGGAGCCTAACAATTGTTTAAGCTTCCGTATGCTACTTGATATTGAGCTAGCCTTGAGCTAAGAATTATTGTAATAATTGCAAATTCTGGATCAATTCGTTATTTATGATGCACTGTTAAATTCTTTGGTATTCATCTGTACCGTGTGTGCTAGTGAACCGATCCAGGGATTGGCACTATACACATGAACTCAGCCTTATCAGGCGAGGGTGTTAGATTAATCACTAAGTTTTCACATAACAAAATACTTTTTAATTAGAAGATAGCTGAAAACAAGAATATACTTGGAATGGTGTAACACACCATGCATAGGAATTGATAGTGGACACTTTTGGAGTAACTTGGTTTCTTGGGAGTTGGAAGCATGAGTAGAGCTTACTCATACAAGTGGAGGCTAGCAAAAGACTGGGAGCAACCAACTAAGAGAGCAATAATGGCCATAATAATGCAGAGCGATAAAACATTACTAATCAAAGCATAGAGTGGTACTACAAGTCAAGGAATAAATGATCATAGAGGCTATGGTGACTTGTTCATAGTTATAACATGGTGTGAGCATGTGCCAAGTTAACCCAAAACAAAACATCAAAGGAGAATACCATAATACTATGCTTTTGTGTGCTAAAACAACGCATGATTCTTTCAAGGCACACTAAGAAATCCCAATTGTTTGGAACAATAAAACATGCTACAACAATAATCACTAAACATAAGGTCAAAAAAACGTCTAGCATGTCATGCTAAATTCTAAGTCACAGTCAATGCAAGCTCCTCTTGCACTTTCAAGCAGGAACTTCCTACTCCTTTCCAACACCAATCGACTTATTTGAAACAGCACAGCGAGAATGGGGGTCCAAATTACTTTATTCAAGCAAACTAAACAAACCAAACAAACCAAACGAAAACTATGACGCTCCAAGAACAACACAACTGTGCATGAAACAATAAAAACGAAGTGTCTAGAAAGACCTGAGCTTTTTATTGATGAAGAAGGGGATGCCTTGGGAATCCCCAAGCTTTGACGCTTATACCTCTTAGATATTTCTTGGGGTGACACCGGGGTGGCACTCCCAAGATTGAGCTTTTATCCATTCTTCATATCATTACATTATTCTTCCTGTACACCTGAAAATTTTCCTTCATACAAAACTTCACACAATCTTCATTAGCAACATTAGTGTAATCAAAAGATAATAGACCTTTGGGTTTAGCTTTGGAACCGCAAAACTTTTCAATAAAATCACAAGATACTGTAGAAACTCCTTCAAAAATCTCAATTCCCCAAAAGAGAACTTAAAAAAGGAATCAATAAGAAGCAAATGCATATAATGGCAGAAATCTGTCAAAACAGACCAGCAGGTAGAAACCGATTTTTTCGAAACTCTTCTGTTGCTCAAATCAAAAATCGTTGAACTAACGAAAGTTATATAATATACTGGGGGATTTATTCGTAAATTTTGAGCTCAATCCGACTTACATAGACTCCTCACGAATTTTTATGGTGGAGGACAGAAATCTGTTTCGGGACAGCAACTCCCCAAATCTTATTTCCCTCTCATTAGAGGTCATTCTTGGCACAAAAAGCAAACAAAAATGATAAGGAGAGGTCACTGCTGAAGTAATAACACTTCCAAGACTCAAGAAAAATCTTGGGTTATCTTCCAACAAGTACTTTTATTTAATGCCTTTAAGTTAGGCTTGAAATTTTGAGAAGATGCTCACATAAGAAATATGAATCGAAGTAAAAGAGATCATCAAGAAGAAAATTCAAAACACCTTTAAGTCTAACCCACTTCCTATGCATAGGAATCTTGTACACAAATAAATTCACAAAGAACAAAGTGACAAGCATAGAAAGATAAAACAAGAGTAACTTCAAAACTTTTAGCACATAGAGAGGTGTTTTAGTACCATGAAAAATTCTACAACCATATTTCCCTCTCTCATAATAATTTTCAGTAGAATCATGAATAAACTCAACAATATAGCTATCACATAAAGCAAGCTTTTCATGATCTACAAACACATAATTTCTATCAAGCTCAAAAATAGTGGGATTAAAACCTTCACGGGTTTTACCCAAAGTAGATATTTCAAAAGGATCCACAGGAACATAACATTCATCCTCCTTTGGTAAGCATGGGGTACAATCAAATAATGTAAGAGATAAAGAGTTACTCTCATTATAAGGTAAGCATGTGTAGATAATCCATTCTTCCTCCTTTTGTTCATCACTCTCCTCCTCTTTTTCATCTAATGAGCTTCTAGTTTCAACAATTTCTTCTTCCATAGGCTCCTTCAAGGCATTAGACTCTTCCATTTGTGGAAAGCATCTATTAAAATATTCAAGAATATAGCCATTTTCTTCCTTGTAATTATCAAAGCAAAATTTAAGTATCTCATAAACCTCATATTCATAAGGTGCATCATCAGCATTTTCAAGCAAACTGGCAAGTTCAAATGCACCCTTGAAGGCAATAAATTCTTCAATTTGTTTCACATCATAAAAGTCATAATCTTCTTTAACATAAGAGGATATGGTAACATTATCATTATATTCACATTGAAAAGGGAGGTGTTTATACCTCCTACAACAACAAGCTTTATCAAAGCAATAAGTAACATTATAAGTAGAGCACACATCTCTAGAAATATTATTCAACTTATCAATTTGTTCCCATAAGTGTTTCCCTTTTTTGTGACAAACGGTGTTCCTTATAATAATACTTTTCTTATTCCGTGAACCCACCTTGCCAATAAAAACTAGTTTCAAAGAAACCATCCACTGACAGAAAGCATGACCAAGCAAGGCAATAACAGACCAGCAACTAGAGCAGGAACTAATTTTTTTGTGTTTTTGATAAGAGAAAGCAAACAAACTAAACTATTTTTTTGGAGTTTTAGAAAAAAAGAGGCAAACAAAACCAAACAAAAGAAACTAAGAAAACTAAAAAAAGTAAAGAAAAAGTTTGAGGAGGAATCCCCTTGTGAAGACGTCCTTAGACTCCCCGGCAACGGTGCCAGAAAATCTTGGTTGCTGCTCCTTGATGACATGGAGCACTTCGTCGGGAAACCCCAAGAGCAAGGTGTGAGGCAGCACAGCAGCAAGTTTTCCCTCAATAAGAAACCAAGGTTATCGAACCAGTAGGAGGAAGGAAACATCTCAAAGGTGTTGCGAGCAACGTGGAAACCTGCACAACACAAACTCAAGACTTTGCCCCAATGAAACAGTGAGGTCGTCAAGCTCACCGGTTTGCTGTAACAAAGGATTAATTGTATGGTGTGGAAGGTGATGATGGTTTGTAGCAAGTAAATAGTAACAGTGGAGGATGTATCAATGGTAAAGATTGGACCGGGGTCAATAGTTCACTAAAGGTGCTCTCCTTAGATAAACAAACATGGCATGAAGGGTAAAGAAATTACAGCAGGGCAATTGACAGGAACTGAGCAGGGCATAACAATGCAATACTAGACAAAAAGATCCTATGAGATTCGATTGGGCAATACAACAATATACATAGACCGCCATCCAACTGCATCTATGACTAGAAGTACACCTTCAGGTTATCATTAGAACCCCCTCCGGTATTAAGTTGCAAGCAACAGACAATTGCTTTAAGCAAAGTGTGTAAGGTAAACAATCCACTTGTTCCATGAACAAGAGACCGTTGTTTTCTCCCATGTTACAACCCAAAGGTTTTTTCAATCCTAAAGATGCTAACAAGGTATGCAAACTTCAACGATCCATTTATGGATTGAAGCAAGCATCCCAAAGTTGGAATCAATGTTTTGATAAGGTGATCAAAAGTTTTGGTTTTATACAAACTTATGGAGAAGCTTGTATTTACAAGAAAGTGAGTGAGAGCTCTGTAGCATTCCTAGCACTATATGTGGATGACATATTGTTGATTGGGAATGATGTAGACCTTCTTAATAGTGTCAAGGGTTATTTGAATAATAGTTTTTCAATGAAAGATCTTAGCCAAGCAGCTTACATATTAGGCATAAAGATTTATAGAGATAGATCGAGACACCTAATATCATTGTCACAGAGTACATATTTGGACAAAGTTCTAAAGAGGTTTGGAATGGAAGATAGCAAGAAAGGGTTCTTGCCCATGTTGCCCAATACGACATTGAGTAAAACTCAAAGTCCTGCTACGGCAGAAGATAGAGAAAGGATGAGTAAGACTCCCTATGCCTCAGCCATAGGATCTATCATGTATGCCATGCTATGTACTAGACCCGACATTGCATATGCTGTTAGTTTGACTAGCAGATATCAAAGTGATTCAGGAGTGGATCATTGGACAATGGTCAAAAACATCCTTAAGTACTTGAGAAGAACTAAGGATATGGTTCTTTCCTATGGAGGTGATGAACAACTCGTTGTTAATGGTTACACCAATGCTAGTTGGAACACCGATCCGGATGACTCAAAATCTCAGTCTGGATACATATTTACTTTGAATGGTGCAGCAGTTAGCTGGAGGAGTGCAAATCAAAGCGTTGTGGCGAGATCTTCAACTGAATCAGAATACATAGTTGCTTCGGAGGCTTCACAAGAGGCGATATGTATGAAGGAGTTCATTACAGAGCTTGGTGTGGTTCCCAGTGCGCTGGACCCAATGTCTATCTACTATGATAACATGGGCGCCATAGCCAATGTGCAAGAACCAAGGTCACACAAGAAGCTGAAGCATATTGTAACATCCCAAAAATACTAAGCTTGGATCATCAAATTCTAATCATCAAAATTAGGGTTAACAAAAACTTTTCTAAATGAAATCATGAATGCATGCATATGTGTATGCATGGATTTTGAAATCCTTTAAAACCACCTTGTTTGTTTGTTTCATTGCTTGTAAAATGTTTCTTAGGTGAAATAAACATCATCTAAAACATTTTCCCACACCTTTCCTAAAGATAAGTAAATCAAAACACATATATGAAATGAATGGTCATTTTGGCCAATTTAACTCCCATGCCTACTTTGGCTGTCTCAAACTTTTAGAACCTAACAGAAACTTTTTTGGATCTTTGCACCCCTTGAATGTACTCATAACAAGGTATCAAGTCCCACTTTGTGATCATCCAGAAACTTTCAAATGCATAGTTTAAATGACAAGTCAAAATTGAATCTTTTGTTGGAATTATGCCCTAGAGGCAATAATAAAGATGTTATTATTATAATTCTTGTTCATGATAATGTTTATATTCCATGCTAGAATTGTATTAAGCGGAAACTTTAATACTTGTGTGGTTTGTGAACAACACCGTGTCCCTAGTACGCCTCTATGGACTAGCTCATTGATCAATGATGGTTAAGGTTTCCTAACCATAGACATGAGTTGTCAATTGATAATGAGATCATATCATTAAGGTTTCCTAACTAAGCAAAGCAATTAGATCGTGTCATCGTGTTCGTCTTTGCGAAGCTTTTCTTATGTCAAATATTGTATTCCTTAGACCATGAGATAATACAACTCCCTGGTATCGGAAGAAAGCTTTGAGGTCATCAAACGTCATCCTATGAGAGGGTGATCATAAAGGTGTCTCTCAGGTGATCGGAAAGTATCTGTTGGGTTGTATGTATCGAGATGGGATTTGTCCCTCCCAAGTCGGAGAGATATACTTTGGGCCCACTCGGTAATCGATATCAACACCGCTTGCAAGCATGTGGTTAAAGAGTTAATCACAAAGTGATATCAGATTACGGAACGAGTAAAGTACTTGCTGTGAACGAGATTGAACTAGGTATGACGGTACCGACGATCGAATCTCGGTCAAGTAAAATATCGCGAGACGAAGGGAATATATATATGGGATTGATTGAATCCTGGCATCGTGGTTCATCCGATATGATCATCGATGAATGTGTGGGAGTCAATATGGGTTTCCAGACCCCGCTGTTGATTATTGATAGAAGATCATGTCTGCATATTCTCGAACCCGCAGGGTCACACACTTAACGTGTCTCGACGCTAGGATAGATTGGATAATTGGTTTATGGGTTTTTGTTTGGAGTCTCGGATGGGATTCGGGACATCACGAGAGGTTCCGAAGTGGTCCGGAGAATAAGATTCATATAAGGCAGTGCAGTTTTTGGAGTTCGGAATTGTTCCGGATTAATCGGTATTGTACCGGAAGCTTCTAGAACCTTCCAGAAGGGGACCAACGTGGCCCCACCTTCCGGGAGGGGGCATGGGCCTATGAGGGAGTGCCCTGGCCGCATTGGGCCAGGGGCACAAGGCCCCATAGGGCCCAGCTGGCCAAGAGAGGTTTAAACTCTAGATAGAGCTTCTAGAAGGGGGGTTTCCTTGCCCCCCACTCTTCCTCCTTGGGGCCGCCGGCCTTGGCTTGGGGGAGGGGCTAGGGCTGCGCCCCCCTCTATATATAGAGGGCTGGGGGCGCACCAACCCCCTACACCTTCCCCTCCAACCCTAGCCGCCCTGCTGCCCTCCTCTCTCCCTCCCGACTGCTTGTAGGCGAAGCCCTGCTGCAGAAATTCTCCACCGATTGCACCGCGCCGTCGCGTTGTAGATCCAACCCATCTCTCCACCATACTTGCTGGACCAAGGAAGGAGGATACGTCGAGGTGCTGCACGTGTGCATCTCACGGAGGCACCGCCACTTGTGGTGCTAGATCGGATCGGATCGCGAGGAGGAGAAGCGAGTACGACTACATCACCCATGTTCCGACGAACGTTCCGCTGTGCGAATCTTCAAGGGTATGAAGATCTAATCCAATCTCTCTCGTTGTTTGCATCTCCTAAATTAGATCTTGGCTTCCCTCTGTTCGCATCCGTAGAAAATTTTGATTTACTATGCCGCGAAACCCTTCAGTGGTATCAGAGCTAGATCTATGCGTAGATGTGTTTCACGAGTAGAACGCAACATGGTTGTTGCGGGCGTTGATGTTTTCTGTTGCAAGCCTCTTGTTTGTGTTCTTCTTATGACGCGGGATAGTGAGATTGAAGCGGTCCAGGCCAACCTTACGCGACGTCGTTCGCGAGACCGGCTCCGCACTTGACGTGTGGCTTGTTCACACATGCGGCTGGTGGATGTCAGTTTCTCTCACTATAGTTGTCATGGGATTAACACCGGAGTTTGGCAACCATAATATCACCATTGTGGCTTTCCGTAGGTAAGAATCGTTCTTAGCATCTACTCCCATAAGCCACGTAAAACATGCAACAACAAAGTAGAGGCGTCTAACTTGTTTTTGCGGGGAGTGTTTTCTGTGATATGGTATGGCCCAAGATGTGATGTGTATATTGTATGCGATGATCATGTTTTGTAATGTTTCACGACTTGCATGTCGATGAGTACACAACCGGCAGGAGCCATATGGTTGTCTTTATAATTGTGTATGACCTGCGAGTCAACTTCTTATACGCCATGTAATAGCTTTACTTTATCGCTAAGTAGTTAGCAATAGTTGTAGTTGCTATTCGTGGTGGAGGCAATCATGGTGGAGTGATGGAGATCATGCCGGAACGCACAAGATGGAGATCATTGCGCAAAGATTGGCTATACCATGTCACATAAAGTTATATGCATGTGATGTTTATCCTTTTATGTATCTTATCATGCTTAGATCGCAACAGTAGCATTATAAGATGATCCCTCACTTAAAGATCAAGATAAAAACTGTGTTTTCCCCGAGTATGCACCGTTGCGAAAGTTCGTCGTGTCCAAGCATCACGTGATGATCGGGTGCTATAGACTCTACGCTCACATACAACGGGTGCAAGCCAGTTTTGCACACGCGGAAATACTTGGGTCTAACTTGACGAGCCTAGCATGTACAGACATGGCCTCGGAACACAAGAATCGAAAGGTTAAGCATGAGTCATATGAATGATATGATCGACACTTCGTTGTCCACCATTGAAACCACATCTCTTCTCGTGATGATCGGATTAGGTGTGGTGAATTTGGATCGTGTTCACTAAACAACTTGAGGTATGTTGAATTTAGTGGGAGTTCATCTAGTAATTTGATTAAGTTGAACTATTTATCATGAACATAGTCTAAATTGTACTTGCAAATACTGTAGATCACATGGCCAAGTCCAACTTCAACTTCAACATTTTTGCTGAGATAGAAAAGCTTAGAAACAATGGGTCTAACTTCACCAAATGGTTTCGCATTCTGAGAATCATTCTCGCTGGCGGACAAAAGGACTATGTCCTTGAGAAAGCGCTAGGTGATGCCCCTGCTATAGATGCGCCGGCTGATGAAAAAGCTGTTTATCAGTCGCGCAAGGATGATTATGATTTGATTAAGATCGCCATGTTGTATGCTATGGAATCGGATCTTCAAAATCGTTTTGAGGAGTTCGCCGGGCCCTTTGAGATTCTCGAGGAGCTCAAAAACATGTTTCAGACTCAAGCCCGTTCTGAGAGATATGAGATCTCTAAGAAATTCTTTAACTACAAGATGGAGGAAGGGAGTTCCGTTAGTGAGCACGCCATTGAGATGACGGGCTACACTCAACGCCTTGAGCAACTGGACTGCAAGATTCCAGAGGAGCTCAAGATTGACACTCCTAGCTACAAAAGTTTTGTAGTTGATCACAATCAGATTGGTTCCACTGATATGATCACTGAGCTCTTTGCTAAAATGAAAGTAGCGGAGGTGAACATCACAAAGAATAATCATGTGTTGATGGTCAACAAGCCCCCCACCTTCAAGAAAGGTAAGGGTGCAAGGAAGCCCTTCAAGAAAGGCGGCGGCAAGCGTGTTGCCCCTGCTGAGAAGAAGCTCAAGTCTGGTCCTAAACCGGACACTGAGCGCTTCTATTGCAAGGACAAGGGTCACTAGAAGTGCAACTGTCCGAAGTACTTAGCGGACAAGAAGGCTGGCACCATCAAAGGTATATTTGATATACATGTTATTGATGTTTTCCTTACTAGCCCTCGTTGTAGTGCCTAGGTATTTGATACCGGTTCAGTTGCTAATATTTGTAACTCGAAACAGGAGCTACGGAATAGACGGCGGCTTGCGAGGGATGAGGTGACGATGCGCGTTGGCAACGGATCAAGAGTTGATGTGATGGCCGTCGGCACGCTCTCCTTAGTTTTACCTTCGGGATTAGTTTTAAACCTTAATAAGTGTTATTATGTGCCTGCGTTGAGCATGAACATTATTTCTGGATCTTGTTTATTGCAAGACGGTTATGAAGGGAATATGCCCTGAGAGGCAATAATAAAGTGTTTATTATGTGTATTCCAAGTATATGATAGATGTTTATCTTGCATGCTATAATTGTATTAATACGGAAACGTTAATACATGTGTGTTTAATAAACAAACAGAAAGTTCCTAGTTATGCCTCTCTCATAAACTAGCTCGTTGATTAACAAGATGATCAAGGTTTCCTGATCATGGACATTGGATGTTGTTAATAACGGGATCACAACATTAGTGTAATGATGTGATGAACACTCATCCGAAGTATAGCATTACGATCAAAGTCATTGAGTTTATATTGCTATAACAACTTACGAAGTGATCCTAATCCTTAGACCATGAGATCATGTCAATCACTAACACCGGAAGAGTTTCTTGATAACATCAAACGTCACACCGTAACAGGGTGATTATAAAGATGGATTCAGAACTAATAAAGTGTTATGTTGAGGCTCATGGATCAAGAGTGGAATTTGTTCATCCCGATGACGGATAGATATACTCTGGGCCCTCTCGGTGATATCACATTGATTAGCTTGCAAGCAAGTGATTTGATCACTAGAATGTTATATCACAGGAACGAGAAAAGAGTGCATGTCGGTAACGAGATCAAACTAGGTATGGAGATACCAATGATCGAATCTCGGACATGTAATATATCGTGAAACAAAGGGATTAAGATACTAGCGTAAAAAGTTTCCGACGATCACAAGAAAGTCATCGTTGAATGTGTGGGAGTCAGTATGGGTCTCCAGATCCCGCTTCTGATTATTGATCTGAGAGGGGTCTCGATCATGTCCGCATTATTCATGAACCGTAGGGTGACACACTTAAGAGACACCGACATCCAATTGGAGCAAATGTTTCATGCCGAAAGAATGAACAAGCGCAGGAATTTATTTCACTAGATACCGAAACAGGTTTTCGGGTGAAATTGCATAAAGTGGTTATGCATGTGAAATAGAATTCTAGCAAGGGGTTATTTGTGAATGTTTGTCATTAAAGTAATTGACAAAATTCTGAATAAAATAAAAGAGTTTTATTTAATGAGAGTTTGCATTAAATTTGGTGGAAATTTAATGGGATTTTTGAGTGGACTTTTGAGTGGAGGGAATTTAGAGGAGTTTTGTGAGTGGAGTGTCCACCCACATGAAGAGGGGAGGGCAAGGGGGCAGCCCCCATGCGCCGGCCACCCCCTTGGGGTTCCCCCCCCTCCTCCTATAAAAGGAGCCCCTCCTCCTCACTTGTCTCTCACACCTCCTCGTGAAGGATCTCTCTCCCCCTCTAGAATTTATCCCCCATGGTCTCGGACTAGCGAGATACATGTTCCCGGTGGCTATTCGGCAAGAAAGAGTTGTGCTTCCGCTGCATCGCTGGAGCGAGGAGGCGGAGGTTGCTCGGTGCCTCGAACGTGTGTGTGAGCACGGATGCGCTGCTGATTTGCGGCGCTAGGACTTCCTCTCGATCTTGAGATCGGCAAGAGATCGTCTACATCAACCACGAGTTGAACTCGTTAAGCTTTGTCGGTCTTCAAGGGTATGTTCTCTACGGATATACATCCGCCCGTTGTTTGTATCTAGTATATATAGATCTTGGTATATAGTTCACATCGTAGGAAATTTTTTGTTTTCTATGCTGCGAACCCTACAGGTTATTCATTTAAATCGGAGAATAATGGTTGTTCTATTTATATGAGTAACATCATTTATGGTCATGCACCTGTGGTGAATGGTTTATTTCTTCTAAATCTCGAAAGGGATGAAACACACATCCATAACATAGAGGCTAAGAGATGCAAAGTAGATAGTGATAATACTACTTATTTGTGGCACTGTCGTCTAGGTCATATTGGTGTAAAGCGCATGAAGAAACTCCATTCTGATGGACTTTTGGAGTCTCTTGATTTTGAATCATTTGACACATGCGAACCATGCCTCATGGGCAAGATGATCAAAACCCCGTTCTCCGGTATGATGGAGCGAGCAACGGACTTGTTGGAAATCATACATACCGATGTATGCGGACCGATGAGTGTTTCGACGCGCGGTGGATATCGCTATTTTCTCACTTTTACCGATGACTTAAGTAGATATGGGTATATCTATTTAATGAAACATAAATCTGAAACGTTTGAAAAGTTCAAAGAATTTCAGAATGAAGTGGAGAACCATCGTAACAGAAAGATTAAGTTTCTATGATCCGATCGTGGAGGTGAATATTTGAGTTATGATTTTCTCACGCATCTTAAAGCAAGTGGAATCGTTTCACAACTCACGCCACCCGGAACACCACAGCGAAATGGTGTGTCTGAACGCCGGAATCGAACCCTATTAGATATGGTCCGATCAATGATGTCTCTTACTGATTTGCCGTTATCATTTTGGGGTTATGCATTAGAAACCGCTGCATTCACTTTAAATAGGGCACCATCTAAATCCGTTGAGACGACACCGTATGAACTATGGTTTGGTGCTAAACCTAAGTTGTCGTTTCTTAAAGTTTGGGGATGCGAAGCTTACGTCAAGAAGTTGATGCCGGACAAGCTCGAACCCAAAGCGGAGAAATGCGTCTTCATAGGATACCCTAAGGAAACTATTGGGTATACCTTCTATCACAGAACCGAAGGCAAAGTGTTTGTCGCAAAGAACGGTTCCTTTCTTGAGAAGGAGTTTCTCTCGAAAGAAGTGAGTGGGAGGAAAGTAGAGCTAGACGAGGTTATTGAACCTTCTCTTGAATTGGAGAGTAGCGTAGCACCTGAAATTGTTCCAGTGCCGCTTGCACCAACAATAGAGGAAGCTAATGACAAGGATCATGAAGCTTCAGACGATCCTGCTACTGAACGTCGCAGGTCGACAAGGTCACGTGCCCCTCCTGAGTGGTACGGCAACCCTGTCTTGACTATCTTGTTAGTAGAAGACAGTGAACCTACGAACTATGAGGAAGCGATGATGAGCCCAGACTCTGAGAAATGGCTAGAAGCCATGAAATCCGAATTGGGATCCATGAGCGAAAACCAAGTATGGACTTTGGTGGACCCTCCTAGCGACCGAAAGGCCGTTGAGTGCAAATGGATCTGCAAGAAGAAAGTGGACGCGGATGGTAATGTTACCGTCTACAAAGCACGGCTTGTCGCGAAAGGTTTTCGACAAGTTCAAGGTGTTGACTACGATGAGACTTTCTCTCCCGTAGCGATGTTTAAGTCCATTCGGATTTTATTAGCAATTGCTGCGTTTCATGATTATGAAATATGGCAGATGGATGTCAAGACTGCTTTCCTCAATGGCAACATTGATGAAGAGTTGTATATGATGCAACCCGAAGGTTTTGTCGATCCTAAGGATGCTGATAAAGTGTGCAAACTTCAGCGTTCCATTTATGGACTGAAGCAAGCATCTCGGAGTTGGAACCTTCATTTTGATGAAGTGATCAAGAGCTTTGGATTTGTTCCAAATTTCTACGAAGCTTGTATCTACAAGAAAGTAAGTGGGAGCTCGGTGACGTTTCTGGTACTATATGTGGATGACATATTGATTATTGGAAATGACATCAACATGCTTAACGATGTGAAGAGTTATTTGAACAAGTGTTTTTCAATGAAAGACCTAGGTGAAGCTGCTTATATATTGGGCATCAAAATCTATAGAGATAGACAAAGACGCCTGATAGCTTTAAGCCAGAGTACATACCAAGACAAAGTTCTGAAAAGGTTCAGAATGGATAAGGGCCTATGTTTTCAGGTAAGATATTGAGTAAGGCTCAGTGTCCAGCTACGGTAAATGATAGGGAAGTTATGAGCAAAGTGCCTTATGCCTCGGCCATAGGTTCTATCATGTATGTCATGCTGTGTACTAGACCGGATGTGTCCAATGCTCTTAGTTTGACGTGCAGATATCAAAGTGATCCAGGAGTGGAACACTGGACAGCCGTGAAGAACATCCTAAAGTACCTAAATAGGACTAAAGAAATGTTCTTAGTCTATGGGGGTGATGAACAGCTCGTCGTAAAAGGTTACGTCGACGCTAGTTTTGACACCGACAAGGATGATTCTAAATCTCAGACAGGATACGTGTATATTTTGAATGGAGGAGCTGTGAGCTGGAGAAGCTGCAAGCAAAGCGTGATCGCGGGATCTACAGTAGAAGCGGAATACATGGCTGCTGCAGAAGCGTCAAGTGAAGGAGTTTGGATCAGAAACGTCATCACTGAGCTTGGCGTGGTTCCAAGTGCATTGGACCCACTGGAGATATTGTGTGACAACACTGGCGCCATAACACTCGCTAAGGAACCAAGATATCATCCAAAGACCAAGCATATCAACCGCAAGTTTCATATAATCCGAGATTATATAGCAGATGGAGATATGAAGATTAGCAAAGTACATACAGATCTGAATGTCGCAAATCCATTGACTAAACCTCTTCCACGTGTAAAACATGATCAGCACCTCAGTGCCATGGGTGTGAGATTTTTGCCAGATGTAAACTAGATTATTGACTCTAGTGCAAGTGGGAGACTGTTGGAATTATGCCCTAGAGGCAATAATAAAGATGTTATTATTATAATTCTTGTTCATGATAATGTTTATATTCCATGCTAGAATTGTATTAAGCGGAAACTTTAATACTTGTGTGGTTTGTGAACAACACCGTGTCCCTAGTACGCCTCTATGGACTAGCTCATTGATCAATGATGGTTAAGGTTTCCTAACCATAGAGATGAGTTGTCAATTGATAATGAGATCATATCATTGGGAGAATGATATGGTGGACAGACCCAAACTAAGCGAAGCAATTAGATCGTGTCATCGTGTTCGTCTTTGCTAAGCTTTTCTTATGTCAAATATTGTATTCCTTAGACCATGAGATAATACAACTCCCTGGTATCGGAAGAAAGCTTTGAGGTCATCAAACGTCATCCTATGCGAGGGTGATCATAAAGGTGTCTCTCAGGTGATCGGAAAGTATCTGTTGGGTTGTATGTATCGAGATGGGATTTGTCCCTCCCAAGTCGGAGAGATATACTTCAGGCCCATTCGGTAATCGATATCAACACCGCTTGCAAGCATGTG
This sequence comes from Avena sativa, assembly GCA_916181665.1. Taxonomy (NCBI): domain Eukaryota; kingdom Viridiplantae; phylum Streptophyta; class Magnoliopsida; order Poales; family Poaceae; genus Avena; species Avena sativa. Next base: position 257,132,001 of record OV702284.1, on the reverse strand, counting down.
GTTAAGGAGTTAATCACAAAGTGATATCGGATTACGGAACGAGTAAAGTACTTGTTGTGAACGCGATTGAACTAGGTATGACGGTACCGACGATCGAATCTCGGGCAAGTAAAATATCGCGAGACAAAGGGAATATATATGGGATTGATTGAATCCTGGCATCGTGGTTCATCCGATATGATCATCGATGAATGTGTGGGAGTCAATATGGGTTTCCAGACCCAGCTGTTGATTATTGATAGAAGATCATGTCTGCATATTCTCGATCCCGCAGGGTCACACACTTAACGTGTCTCGACGCTAGGATAGATTGGATAATTGGTTTATGAGTTTTTCTTCGGAGTCTCGGATGGGATCCGGGACATCATGAGAGGTTCCGGAGTGGTCCGGAGAATAAGATTCATATAAGGCAGTGCAGTTTTTGGAGTTCGGAATTGTTCCGGATTAATCGGTATTGTACCGGAAGCTTCTAGAACCTTCCGGAGGGGACCAACGTGGCCCCACCTTCCGGGAGGGGGCATGGGCCTATGAGGGAGTGCCCTGGCCGCATTGGGCCAGGGGCACAAGGCCCCATAGGGCCCAGCCGGCCAAGAGAGGTTTAAACTCTAGATAGAGCTTCTAGAAGGGGGGGTTTCCTTGCCCCCCACTCTTCCTCCTTGGGTCCGCTGGCCTTGGCTTGGGGGAGGGGCTAGGGCTGCGCCCCCCCTCTATATATAGAGGGTTGGGGGAGCACCAACCCCCTACACCTTCCCCTCCAACCCTAGCCGCCCTGCTGCCCTCCTCTCTCCCTCCCGATTGCTTGTAGGCGAAGCCCTGCTGCAGAAATTCTCCACCAATTGCACCGCGCCGTCGCGTTGTAGATCCAACCCATCTCTCCACCATACTTGCTGGACCAAGGAAGGAGGAGACGTCGAGGTGCTGCACGTGTGCATCTCACGGAGGCACCGCCACTTGTGGTGCTAGATCGGATCGGATCGCGAGGAGGAGAAGCGAGTACGACTACATCACCCACGTTCCGACGAACGTTCCGCTGTGCGAATCTTCAAGGGTATGAAGATCTAATCCAATCTCTCTCGTTGTTTGCATCTCCTAGATTAGATCTTGGCTTCCCTCTGTTTGCATCCGTAGAAAATTTTGATTTACTATGCCGCGAAACCCTTCATCTTTATCATATGGGAAGATCCCACTTTTTCAAAAACCACTCAAACAAGCTCAACTTTCAAAACCCAAGCATCTGCAGACTCACCAGCACCAATCTAGCAAACCCACCAAAACTCTTTTCAAAATTCAAAACTTGATTTCATGCGGCCATTTCATCAAACAGGTTGCAGACACAAATCAAACAAACATCAAACACTATAGTGTGCAGTAAAATTGGCCTAACTTATTCCCTAGTTAGCTCACACACAACTCGGTAGATCATCTAGGAAGTTTAACTAAGGACTAGAACCCCTATGAGCTTGCCATTGCCATCAATGGTGAACAGCCGAGCACCCCCTTGTCACCCCATTGTGGACAACAGGCTAGAGGAAGAACTAGCCTTGCCAACCTTGTCTGGGAGGCAGCCCACCGTCCACCGCCACTACCTGTCCCAGCCGTGAGCGTTGCCAAGCCCTGGACCACGCGCACAAGCCGCGCCCAGACCGCCAGAGACCATGCCGAGCATGCGCCAGAGCACGACCCTCGACCGAAGCCCACAGACCGCGCGCCGCCGTTTCCGCGTGCATACACAATCCCCACCGACCCAGGAGACCGCCAGACATCCCCGTTTGCCGCCCCGTGCTGCACAGCCACCGCCCGCCGTCGAAGACGCCGCCTCTGCCGCGCAGAGCACCGCCCGTTCCAGACCAAACCACACCGCCCCATGCCTCGAGACCATGTTGTTGAGCATCGCCAGGAGACACCGCACCGTCCCCTACCCTTGCCCATGCCATTAGCCGCCTGTAACCTCGCCCCCGACGAGCTCACCGTGCACCCCGACGGTCCCCTCGCTCGACTATAAATAGAGGCCATCCCCCGCACGATTTCTTCACACCATCTCACTCCCCTCTCCTCACTGATCGTGCCACACCGTTCTCAGAGCAAGGCAAGCACCACCCCGCCGGAATTTCATCGAAGCCCGCCGCCTCTGGAGAAGAAGGGAGCCAGCGATTGGAGCCGCCCCAGGACAAGCCACCGGTACCAGGAGATTCGCCGTCGTCGACTTCGTCGTTCGCCCGCCTCGCCGACCCTCGCCAGTACCCCGGTGAGCCCCCAGCAACCCTCACTGGCCGCGCTAGGTTTCGTTCTCGCCGGAGTTGTCTCGCATCGACGATGACTCCCAGCCGTTAGATTAGAACTAGATCGAACGATCCACGTCGCCCCATACCGCTTCGCCCAGCCCCGTGTCACTGACGAGTGGGGACACCCACTTAAGCAGCCCGCGGGAGCACTGCGCTTAGCAGGCCGGCCCAGTAACTTTTCCCGCGCAGCCCAGTTATTCAAATTAAACCTTTTTCTATTTCAATTCAAACACACTTCTATACCCAACTTCAAAAATCAACCCAGATCGATTCAGTGCACCAAATTGAATGAAACCAATTTTGTTGGAAAGGTCTGTGAATGCTGAATCCAAGCCCGTTGGATTCAAGTCATTTGGATCTATAGATCACCCATGGTAAAAATAACAAGGCAGAAGCTTTTCTGCATTCAAACATTTTTCAAATTTAAACTATAATAGCTTTTGAGTTGATTCCAACTCTCAAAAATCACATTTAACCATACCTTTCAGAATATATAAAAATATATAGGTTTACTTGCAGAAATAATGTTCAAGTAATAAAATAATGCTACATAAGCATTTCTAGCCACTTTAATTAATTAAAATAAAAGGGTAAAACCTTATTAAATTGTGACACCACTTTAAATCACATTCCCATGGACTACAATATGTGGTGATGACATGTGTCAACATGATCCCATGTTTGGTTTGGAGAATATTAAATCTTAAGTAGTTTTTCAATGAGTAGAAATTACTTTTCTAAAAATAAAAGGATTTAAATCAAGCCCTAACCTTGTAATGTTAGGGATGATGCTAGATCATCCATAGGACCCTTGTGTGTGATGATTGCAAGTAGTTAAGTATTGTTTGGTGATTGTGTACCTCGTATTTATTCATAGACGCTAGTACCGACCAAGGATACGAGGAGGAAGGAGGATTCTACGAAGAAGAAGCCGAGGAGAACTTCAACCACTGCTCTGCACATGGCAAGCTAGTAACCTTGCAAGCTAACACTTGCAATTTAGCAAGCTTATACTGATATCGATGCAAGCTGATACTAGACCTATGCAAGCCTTACTAATCAAGTTGACCTATGCAAGCTAACCCTTGCAAGATACCTTACTGATGCAACAAACCCATACGTGTTCTATGACTACTATATGCCTTAAGCATATGTGATCATACCCATTTGATAAACCAATCCTAGTTTTATGTGCAAGCTTCTTACTCTATATCTTTATCAAAGCTTACTTAGAGTTTACTTAAGTGACTAGTAGATATTGGAAGATGCTGAAGGTTGCATAAAGAGCATAAAATTTGGCCTAAGTTAGGAACCTTGACATCAGCCTGAGACATGAGGTTGTACTTAGTTGAAACTCCACTAGTTACCACCCCTCATTAGTACTACCCCCACCTGTAGATGCTAGTGCTAAGCATAAAACTTGATCAACTTTTAGATGGGAATACTTGGTGGAAAAATGGTTATGAAAACCTTGGAATGATGGATCATTCTATTGAAATGTTTTGGACATGTGTTTCCAAACACTTGAGAATTTTGGTGATAAAAATGTTGAGGCATGAGCCTTAGCCCTTTATAAAACTGATGGTTGTCTGGATGCGATACCATTCCAATTTTATCGTACAACCACAATACCCGAATATTGGGTAGGGCTTAACTGGAAACTTATATTCCTTAGTATTTGTTCCCTCACGGCCAAGGTCTGAGCTGAGGCTACCTTGTGAAGATTGTCCACTTGTGCAGTACCCAAGATGACAGTTGGTCATGGTTGGGAGGCCAAACTCACAGGAGAGGTGCTTATACTAGGGCGTGTAATCGAAAGGTTAGGATTGATTATCCGCATACTGAGTATGGTGAATTCAGGATTTGTTCCTGACGGATGTATCGAATGTTGTGGTGAAAGTGTACAATCTCTGTAGACTGTCAAACTATTCGAATAGCCGCGTCCGCGGTTATGGACAGTTGGAGTGGCCATACTGTTCCCCCATCAGACTTTTCAAAATGACATGTGAAGTGAACTAAGACTTTGACTTGACCACGATAGAGTTGTGATATGAAATAAAAGTTCCCAGTTAGGAGTTATAAAATTTTGACTAGCTTTAGAACTTAGTAGAGATAAATCTGGCTTTTGCAAAAACAACCCTAGAGCCTAGTGTCCTATTATCCAAAAACCCCCTTTACCTATTAGTATTAGTTTGCGAGTACTTAAAGAGTACTCATGGCTTTGTCCCTGGCTATTCCCATGGCCAGACTATGAAGAGGAGTACCTGGAAGATGGACCCCAGGAAGGTTACGACAACTAGGATCATCTCCCATCGTCAGCATTGCCTGTGACCCCGAAGATGGAGCTTCGCCTACGCTACCGTTATTATTACGTATTCCGCTGCTTGATGTTGTATTAAGAACTGGATCATGAGATCCCTATTTGTGTAAGAACTTATGTATCGTTTGTAATGGATGATGTACTATGGTATCCAATTCTGTTATGTCTCGCAAAAATGGTAATCCTGGGATTGCGATGTATGGCATAACAGGCATCTAGGATTGAAAAATCTGGGTGTTGACAAGTTGGTATCAGAGCCATCCTGACCATAGGAGACCCTAGTTAGACTGGACGTTTGAATCAAAAAATTAGTTTCAAAACCAAAGAAAACAAATATTTACAAAAACTTATTCTCATTCTTATCTCTTTGATTCTTTCCTAAAAAATCATGTTCCTCAAAAAACTCTTGCAAAATACATAAAATTTTGACACACTTGATCACTCTGCTAATCTACTCATCCTCTATTTTTATAGATGGACATGAAGTACAACAAGTTTTACCAACTTGGGAATGGACGAGACCTTATCTTTGAGAGGGATCTGGATCAGCTTTCGGAACTTCTGGAGCGTCCGCACCCCGAGTTCTTTGGAGCTTAGCTCAATGATCAAGGAGGAGAAGATCTGTAGTGGCTAATTGTTGCAAGTCTCCGAGGAAAGATTGAACCTCCCAATGCGGAGGGAATTTAGTTTACCTTGAGGGAAAACAACTGGCTCGATGGACTTGCCAGAGCAATGCAGGAAGCTCTTTCCTGTCTGTGTGGGCAGAGCATCAATCAGATCAAGGGTACTCGCTTTGAGTTTTGCCCAAGGCGTGATGCAAATGGACAACCACGGGAAGCCCCATACCACCCCGAGCTGAAGACTCAATTGGACCACCTTAGCTTCATGATATATGATCGTCAGCAGGAGTTGGACAACTGTCGTGACTATTGCAACCACAAGTCTGCCATCATCAAGACGAAGGATCAGACCATAGCCATGCTAGCAAAGGATCGCAAGTCTCGCTGCCCTCAGCTCGACAAGAAGGAGCGCATTATTGCCCGTCTTTGCCACCGCATCTCATCTCTGTAGGAGACCATCCACGAGAGAGACATGCAGTTGGAGGAAAGGGAGAATGCCGGAGAGGATCTTCGTGGAGACCCTTACTCCTATCTCAGCGATGACGATGATTTTCTGGAGGATCAGGCCATGGACTTCTTCACCGATGAGGATGATTTCGCCTTCATCGATGATGATTAAGATGATGAAGCCACCGACTCCAAGGAGTAGTCGCTGTAGGGTTCGCAGCATAGAAAACAAAAATTTTCCTACGATGGGAACATCTATGTACCAAGATCTATCTACTAGATACAAGCAACGGGTGGATATACATCCATAGAATACATACCCTCTAAGACCGAATAGCGTTAACGAGGTTGTACTCATGGATGATGTAGACGAACGCTTGCCGATCTCAAGATCGTGATGAAGTCCATCTGGTCTAGCCGGTCCAGCACGATCAAGTCCAGCCCCTCAAAGCAGTGGTGCATCCGTGATCGCACACACGTACGGGTACCCCGACAACCTCCGCGCCCTCGCTCCAGCGAAGCAGCGGAAGCAACAAATCCTTCCAAAAAAAGCCACCGTGAACATGTATCTCGCTGATCCGAGACCATGGGGAAATTCTAAAGGGGGGAGAGAGATCCTTCGCGAGGAGGTGTGCTTTGAGAGGAGGAGAGGGGGGCCTTTTATAGGAGAGAGGGGGGGCACCCAAGGGGCATGGAGCCCAGCCATGGGGGCTGCCCCCACCTCTTCCACATTCATGTGGGTGGAGCTCCCACTCAAAATGAAAAGCCTCCACTCCCATTAAAAATCCTCCACTCAAAAATCCACTCACATGCATTAAATTTCCACCAAATTTAATGCAAGCTCTCATTTAAATAAAACTCTTTTATTTATTTATTCAGAATTTTGTTAATTACTTTAATTAACAAACATTCACATAAAACCCCTTACAACATTTCAATTTCACATGCAGAACCAGTTTCAGCAATTTCAACCGAAACAGTTCCGGTGTCTAGTGAAATAAATTCTTGCGCTTTCCTTTTCTTTTTCTGGCATATCATTTGCTCCGAATGGTGTCGGTATCCCTTAAGTGTGTCACCCTACGGTTCGCGAATAATGCGGACATGATCGAGACCCTTCTCCGATCAATAATCAGTAGCGGGACCTGGAGATCCATACTGACTCCCACACATTCAACGATGACTTCTATGATCGTGTGAACCTTTTACGCTAGTATCTTAATCCCTTTGTTTCACGATATATTACATGTCCGAGATTCGATCATCGGTATCTCCATACCTAGTTTGATCTCGTTACCGACATGCACTCTTTTCTCGTTCTCGTGATATAACATTCTAGTGATCAAATCACTTGCTTGCAAGCTAATCAATGTGATATCACCGAGAGGGCCCAGAGCATATCTATCTGTCATCGGGATGAACAAATTCCACTCTCGATACATGGGTCTCAACATAACACTTTAGTAGTTCTGAAGCCATCTTTATAATCACCCAGCTACGGTGTGACGTTTGATGTCATCGAGAAACTCTTCCGGTGTTAGTGATTGACATGATCTCATGGTCTAAGGATTAGGATCACTTCGTAAGTTGTTATAGCAATATAAACTCAATGACTTTGATCGTAATGCTATATTTCGGATGAATGTTCATCACATCATTACACTAATGTTGTGACCTCGTTATTAACAACATCCAATGTCCATGATCAGGAAACTTTGATCATCTTGTTAATCAACGAGCTAGTTTATAAGAGAGGCATAACTAGGAACTTCCTTTTTGTTTATTAAACACACATGTATTAACGTTTCCGTATTAATACAATTATAGCATGCAAAATAAATATTTATCATAAATAAGGAATACGATAATAACCACTTTATTATTGCCTCTCGGGCATATTCCCTTCAGTCTCCCACTTGCACTAGAGACAATAATCTAGTTTGAAAACTTTGCGTATTGAACACATATGGCTTTCTGGTGTTCCATATACGCAATTGCAAGTGGTTAACATAATCTACGGATCTGACGCTTCAGGTCCGTGTGTATTTGCATGTCTTTGCGTCTTCACGCATCACTCATTCTCCAATGAGATGGCATTGTAAAATTTGGTCTTTCGGTGAGACCTTTAGTTCCTTGGGGTTTAAAACACGTCGATACTATTGTCATATAATATATCTTTAGTGTTAGCCCGTTGCGAACCACACCTTAGTTTGATTTCAAACTACTTGACACAAATTCCCTCCTTTGCTGCTACTATAGCAGTCATATACTTAGCCTTTTGTTGTAGTATTCGTCACAATGTCTTAACTTTGGAACTCTTCCAAATCCATCATGGAAACTTTCTTTCCATTTCATTGTGCCACCCATAGTTTAAATTGAGATAAACTTAATTTGTATCTTGTGACAAACCTAGTATCAATGTAACGCTTTACAATGAACTATTTGTAATTGTTTGTCACCTCTACACAAATATATTCTTAGTTCTTCCAAAAGATCATAAGAATATCCTTAGTATAGTCCAATGATCATTTTATGATTCATTATGGTATATGCTAATAACACTTAGAGCATAGGACATATCTGGATGTGTACATATCATGGTATGATTGATCAAAACATTCTCGTGATTTCACTCATCAAGTGTCGAAGCACTTGAATCTTGTTTCACTTATCAAGTGTCGATACACTTGAATCTTGATTCAATTCCTTTTCCATGCGACAAGAACCGTTTCTTGTCGTTTCTATATTGAACTCCTTCAATATCTCATATATGTACGTTTGGCACAACCATATTAGCATCACAATCTATCCACTATAGACATTCATGCTAAATATTCGGGTTTTGCCTAAGTCTTTCATCAAAATGAAATCCTTAACCTTTGTCAATAAAAATTACATCATTTCTAATCAACAAGATGTCCTCCACATAATGTATTAGAAATATGTCTTAGCGCTCCCACTTAATTTCTTGCAAATGCAAGCATCTTCATCGTCTCCTGATGAAAAACTCCTTTTTCATCATGGTGAAGATTCCAACTCCGTGATGCTTACTTCAACCATTGAAGTTTGCATGCCCCTTTTAGCATCCTTTGAATTAACAAAACCCTTTGGATCGTGTCATGTACACATCCTAGGTAACCATTCTATTAAAAGAACTTAGTTTTTTATTCATCTACCATATACCAAATTATATGTAGTGGTTGCTACTTTAATCTGTCCAGACTAAATATCGCTATGAAAGATCAAATCTTGTCATAGTCAACTCCTTGAACATTGTCGTAAAATACTTTACCGATATGTCGACTATTTCATAGATGTAAAACATCCATGTCTGTTTCTTTATAGATCCAAATACGACCGATAGGTTTTTACACCTTTCCGGAGGGTCTTCCAAGTTCAAAACTTGATTTCTCGTGTATGGAACTATCACGGATTTTATGGCTTCAAGCCATTTGACGGAGTCAGGGCCCATCATCGCTTCTTTGTATGTATTCGGTTCATCATTCTCAAACAATAATGATTTACTCTCAAATCTTAGCATTTGATTGTTTAACCGACCTACTTGGTTCAATAGAAACTTAGATCTCCGTGACCACAACCTTTGAGGCACATAAGCTATGAGCATTATGGCAGCCTTCAGAACGATTTTCGGCGCTGCACAACTCAGCACATATAGCTAAGGTTCGTTAACCTTATCAAAGTTCTATTGTCCTCCCACTTAACTTTTACAAAAAATTCCTTCTCCAAGAAACTTCACGTTTCAAGCGACAAACCCTTTTGTCCTTGGTGTTATGAAGGAATAACCAATTGTTATTCGAAATAACCTACAAAGACATGCTCATCCGACTTCGGTTGTAAACATCTTACTTATGTTTAGCATACCAAAATTTAAGAAATGACAACTTGGGTTTTACCCCAAACCATAACTTCCATGGTGTCATTTTAACGGATCAAGATGGAGCTCTTTTTAGTGTAAAAGCGGTAGTCTCTAAAGCTTTAATCTTTTAAAAACATAATGGCAGTTTTACTGATCCAACCATGTCAAACAAGGTTTCATTACAAATCTCAAACACTCCATACTCCTATGGTGTTTCGGGAGATGTAAATCTAGGTGTTTTGCTAAACTTGCAACTCAAATAAATCCCTTTATGATAAAATCATAATTCATTTATTTTCTTGTTACACTTGTAACTCAAATAAATCCCTTATGATAAAATCATAAACCATTTATTTTCTTGTTACAATGATTTTCCACTTCATCTTGAAAGTCTTTGAAACATTTTCAAATATTTCATACTTCATTCTCATTAAGTGAACATTCACTCAAATTTCCGGAGAAAGTATATGAAGTTGAAACCCATCGCTTACGACTATAAATAATGGACTACATACATCGATATGTATAAATTCCAATATTTTAGTCGTTCGTTCTTCTTTGGCCTTTGAACGAAGTTTTTAATTATCCCGAGGAAAGTCTCACAAGCGTCACTTGATCAAATCAAAGACTCCAAAAATCCATGAATATGGAGATTCTTCATGTTTTCTTTCCAATATAATTTAAACGGCGATGTCACTTCGTAAGTGATCTTTCAATCATTTGTCTTGCGACATTTTAGCATTAGGTTTTATGGATGTGATCTCTCCAATTAGATTTGTAAATCATCCATCTAATATGGAATATGGTAATTATTTGAACAACCTTTGTTCTCATAATACCTGATTTAAATAACATTTATTAAAACAAATCTTGAAGTCAAGCTTTGATGTCAACGAGAAATACAAACAACGGTTTGTTTGTTTTCGATGAACATCATCACATATTATCTTGCTAGTTACTTAGGCCATTGTGGTTCATGAATTGCGTCGTTCCGTATGAAATTTCATACCAACCAATTCGGTATCCAATACCCAAGAACCACATTATTTAACAAGCAAAGAATACAACCATAACCTGGATATCATCTATATACCTAAATTGGATATTTCCAATCTTTTCTTTTCTGCCAAATATATTTTATAGATTCTCTTTCAGCATTTCCTTTTCCTTTTTAAAAGAATCTATCAACATCAAAAGTGGCGCCATATACATGACACATAGTCCAAAGCGTGTATATTTAAATAATAATACCTTTGGACTTGCACTTTGAAGTAGATCACCGTCATCAAAATGATCGGTATTCTTTTAAAATCCATTCTTTAGTAATCTTTTAGTGTAGTAAACATTTTACATACATCTTCTATTCATCCTTATCATGACGACTTTCATGATCAAGCTAATGTAGCTTATAAGGAGAATCATGAGTATAATGTTGCTTTCCAAAACCCTTTTGGATGATTAGGATGTCTAGCATCTCCAACCTTTGTAAATTCTCATCCTATATGAGAACACATATTATACTCTATCATATTGTAACCAAAACATTATTTCAGATATCGTTATATCTGCCACACATGATGGTTTCTGAAACAATTCTTTCAGCTCCTAGATAAACTTGATATTAAAACAATCAAGAATCATGGAGGCAAACATGATACTTAAGATACTAACACTGGAATTTTTACTCTCGATTTAATACCAACTATTAAATTTCACGGAGTAAATAGAGTTTGCTGAAAGTTTGCAATAGGACTTTAAACTTTAGATTGACACTCAAAACAATACGATACCAGTTCGTAAAGTATATATCCAGAATTCTATAGTTCTATTATCTCAATTACAACTATGCATAAGGTGGTGAACGAATGCCAATGACTACAACAAATTATGCAAATTCACCTTGATTTAATTTATGATAAATTGAGTTCTACTAATCCAAATTAGAAATGAACTCCCACTCAAAAACGACATCCCTCGTGTCTTTTTGGTGATTACATGAACCAAATCCACTACACCAAGTCCGATCATCACGTGAGTCGGCGTAGCTTCAAAGGCGAGCATCCATATGGTCATCATATCAAAACATATGACTCATGCTTAACCTTCCGGTCCGTGTTCCGAGGCCATGTATGTACATGCTAGGCTCGCCAAGTAAGAACCTTAGTATTCGCGTGTGTAACTGTCTTACACCCGAGATATGCTCGTGGATTCAAGTACACCCGATCATCACATGATGTCTTGAAGCGACGAAACATTGTCGGTGCATACTTAAGGAAGAACACATTTTTATCTTGATATCTAAATGAGGGATCATCTTATTATGCTAATAAAACACCAAACAAGCAATATAAGATGCTATCAAACATCACATGTTTATTAGTGGAATGATATGGTTCCCGCATATGATATCTAACATGTGCATCGTGGTATGATCACTATCATACCTTTATGTGTAAATCCAAGGTCTATGGAGTTTACACGTTATGTATGTTGTAAGAGTATCATCTCATACTTCTACTTACAACATCACCATATCATAACACTAGCCCAGCAACAATCTAAACTAGACGCCTCTAATTTATCCATTGCAAGTTTTACGTGGTTTAGGGCTTTCGAAGATAGAACCGTTCTTACCTACGAACATGAACCACAACGAGGATAACCAAATTGTTGACAACTCGTTGCAAATTAGATATTGACTATAGTAGGAGAGACAGACACCAGCTAGCCACTTATGCAAAACTAGTTGCATGTCAAGCGTGGAACAGGTCTCATGTGCGAGGACATGTAAAGTTTGTCCGGGCCGCTTCATCCCACTATGCCACCAATATCCAAAGTACAACTAAGAAGCAATAAAATGATCATCATCGCCCACATACTCATATGTGTACTACCCGTGCAAAGCATCTACGCATAGATCCGGCTCTGATACCACTGTAGGGTTCGCAGCATAGAAATCAAAAAATTTCCTACGATGGGAACATCTATGTACCAAGATCTATCTACTAGATACAAGCAACGGGTGGATATACATCCATAGAATACATACCCTCGAAGACCGAATAGCGTTAACGAGGTTGTACTCGTGGATGATGTAGACGAACGCTTGCCGATCTCAAGATCGTGATGAAGTCCATCTGGTCCAGCCGGTCCAGCACGATCAAGTCCAGCACCTCAAAGCAGTGGTGCATCCGTGATCGCACACACGTACGGGTACCCCGACAACCTCCGCGCCCTCGCTCCAGCGAAGCAGCGGAAGCAACAAATCCTTCCAAAAAAAAGCCACCGGGAACATGTATCTCGCTGATCCGAGACCATGGGGAAATTCTAAAGGGGGGAGAGAGATCCTTCGCGAGGAGGTGTGCTTTGAGAGGAGGAGAGGGGGGCCTTTTATAGGAGAGAGGGGGGCACCCAAGGGGCATGGCGCCCACCATGGGGGCTTCCCCCACCTCTTCCACATTCATGTAGGTGGAGCTCCCACTCAAAATGAAAAGCCTCCACTCCCATTAAAAAGCCTCCACTCAAAAATCCACTCACATGCATTAAATTTCCACCAAATTTAATGCAAGCTCTCATTTAAATAAAACTCTTTTATTTATTTATTCAGAATTTTGTTAATTACTTTAATTAACAAACATTCACATAAAACCCCTTACAACATTTCAATTTCACATGCAGAACCAGTTTCAGCAATTTCAACCGAAACAGTTCCGGTGTCTAGTGAAATAAATTCCTGCGCTTTCCTTTTCTTTTTCTGGCATATCATTTGCTCCGAATGGTGTCGGTATCCCTTAAGTGTGTCACCCTACGGTTCGCGAATAATGCGGACATGATCGAGACCCTTCTCCGATCAATAATCAGTAGCGGGACCTAGAGATCCATACTGACTCCCACACATTCAACGATGACTTCTATGATCGTGTGAACCTTTTACGCTAGTATCTTAATCCCTTTGTTTCACGATATATTACATGTCCGAGATTCGATCATCGGTATCTCCATACCTAGTTTGATCTCGTTACCGACATGCACTCTTTTCTCGTTCCCGTGATATAACATTCTAGTGATCAAATCACTTGCTTGCAAGCTAATCAATGTGATATCACCGAGAGGGCCTAGAGCATATCTATCCGTCATCGGGATGAACAAATTCCACTCTCGATCCATGGGTCTCAACATAACACTTTAGTAGTTCTGAAGCCATCTTTATAATCACCCAGTTACGGTGTGACGTTTGATGTCATCGAGAAACTCTTTCGGTGTTAGTGATTGACATGATCTCATGGTCTAAGGATTAGGATCACTTCGTAAGTTGTTATAGCAATATAAACTCAATGACTTTGATCGTAATGCTATACTTCGGAGGAATGTTCATCACATCATTACACTAATGTTGTGACCTCGTTATTAACAACATCCAGTGTCCATGATCAGGAAACTTTGATCATCTTGTTAATCAACGAGCTAGTTTATAAGAGAGGCATAACTAGGAACTTCCTTTTTGTTTATTAAACACACATGTATTAACGTTTCCGTATTAATACAATTATAGCATGCAAAATAAACATTTATCATAAATAAGGAATACGATAATAACCACTTTATTATTGCCTCTCGGGCATATTCCCTTCAGTAGCACTGAGCACTAGCGTAGTGAGTAGTATTCGGTCCCACTGTATCGTAGATTCCAGAATGGTTCTTAAAAACCATCTGCTTTTATTTGTTGTGGTGTGTGTTGTACTGAGTGCTATGAATGAATGATGGAATGAATGAAAAAGCAAGTTGCTAGAAAATCTGAGTCAACCTTTAAAACTTTTCAAAGACCCAAAACCTTAGAAATTTCCCTCTTTTCTCATGATCTATATCAATCTTCAGATGCCACGTGGAGGAAGTGGTTCAGCCCCGGACCCGATGTTGCAGATCCTGCAAATGTTGACTTCTGACCGCGAAGCTGAAAGAGCGGAACGTCAAGCCAACCTAGCCACTCTGCAACAGATAGCCCAGCTAGCCCACAACAACCAAGGCCATGGAAATCAGGACAACCATGGATCTAAGCTCAAGAATTTCCAGAATACCAACCCACCCGTTTTCACCAAGTCAGAAGAACCCGTAGATGCGGATGATTGGCTGCAAACCATGGAAAACAACCTAGAAGTCGCCGAAGTGGAAGCCAACGAGAAAGTCCTGTTCGCCACCCATTATCTAGCCGGAGATGCCAGGGCATGGTGGAACAGTGTTCGTGCAATGATCGGAGGCCAGATGATGACCTAGGAGGAATTCAAGGTCAAGATTAGCAGAACCCATGTGCCACCAGGTTTGATCAAGAGAATGAGAGACAAGTTCAGAGAGCTGAAACAAGGAAGGATGACTGTAGTGGAATACCTGACATTTTTTTTTCATTAGCTAGGTATTCCCCGGACGAGATAGACACCGAAGCCAAGAAGAAAGAAAGATTCCTGAATGGTCTACATGACGAGATGCAGACGGTGTTAGTCAATATCCCCTTTGCTGATATTGAAGCCCTTGTCGACTCTGCTATCCATATGGAAGGAAAGATCAACCAAGCCAATGAGAACCGCAAGCGTCGCATGATGCATTAACCAGGAACCCATCAGACCCCAAAGTATCGCCCCAACCCATCTCCAGGATTTGCCCCAAGAACCAACAGACCCCCTATGACCCGTCCGACCTACCCCAACCATGGAAACCCTAGACCCGGAGGAAATCACAACAACCCCAGTAACTCTAGCAATTTCACCCGTGCCCCACCCAAGTTCAACACCAACAATGCTACCGCCAACACCAACACTGCCCCGAGGACTGGAAGCAATGTTGTGCCTGTCGCAGCCAAGGACAAGTCACAAGTGACCTATTATGACTGTGGAAATAAAGGCCACTATTCCAACGAGTGCCCCAACAAGAAGAATGCTACAGCCCCTAATGCCAATGCCCCAGCTCAGCAGCAGCGTCGTGTCCAGCCAGGGAGAAGATTTGCCCCAGGGAATTCACTCAACCGCAATGGCCGTCTTTTTCTCATGCATGCTGAAGAAGCTCAGGAAGCGCCGGACGTCGTGTTGGGTATGTTTTCTGTTAATTCAGTACTTGCAAGAGTGTTGTTTGACTCTAGTGCCTCGCATTCATTTGTCACCGAAGAATTTGCCTGCACTAGTAAAATTCAACCAACCAAACTGAAGCATGTTATGATTGTGCAAATTCCCGGATCAACCACCAAGGCTAGGCAAATTTGCAAAGCCGTCCCTATCTGAATCCATGGCATAGATTTTTATGCTAATCTAATAGTACTCGGAACTAAAGGTTTGGAAGTAGTATTAGGAATGGATTGGATGTCCAAACATAAGGGATTGATTGACTGTGCTAAGAAAGCCATCACCATGACCAGTACCGCCGGAATATCAGTCGAGCATATATCTGAAACCTTACCTCGCCAATTCAAGTGTAACAAGAGTCTAGCCCAACCTACCATTGACCAAGTCTGGATAGTCTGTGAATACCCCGATGTATTTCCAGATGTTTTGCCCAGTATGCCCCCAGATCGGGATATCGAGTTTATCATCGAACTAATCCCCGGAACAGGACCCATAGCCCAGAGACCCTATAGTATGAACCCGTCGGAACTAGCAGAACTGAAGAAGCAACTGGAGTCCATGCTAGAAATTGGATTGATTCAACCAAGTGCGTCACCATGGAGATCACCTGTCTTATTTGTGGACAAGAAAGATGGAGGTAACCGTTTGTGTACGGATTATAGGAAGTTAAATGATGTCACCATCAAGAACAAGTACCCCTTTCCCAAGATAGAAGATTTGTTCGATCAGTTGACCGGTGCCCAGTTGTTTTCTAAGATTGATCTTAGAACTGGCTATCATCAACTCAAAATTCGTGCAGAGGATATTCCAAAGACTGCCTTTACCACCAGATATGGATTGTACGAGTATACAGTCATGTCTTTTGGATTAACCAATGCTCCCGCTTATTTCATGAACCTCATGAATAAGATTTTTATGGACTTCCTGGATAAGTTTGTCGTTGTTTTCATCGATGACATTCTGATTTATTCCAAATCAGAAGAAGAACATGAGCTACACCTAAGGACCATTCTTGGAACCCTTAGAGAGCATCAGTTGTATGCAAAGTTTAGCAAATGTGAATTCTGGTTACAGGAGGTAGGATTCCTCGGTCACATTGTATCAGCCGGAGGAATTGCCGTTGACCCTGCCAAAGTGAAAGATGTAGAAGATTGGCAAGCCCCAACCACTCAAACCCAAGTTCATGCTTTTCTCGGATTGGCGGGATATTACCGCAAATTCGTAAAAGGATTCTCGAGTAGCGCCCGACCCATGACCCAATTGCTGAAGAAGGACAAGAAGTTTGAATGGACCGATAAATGTGAAGCGAGTTTTCAAGAACTCAAGAGGAGATTGATTTCATCCCCAATCTTGATCATGCCGGATATCACGAAGCCCTTCGATGTGTATTGTGACGCATCCAAGATTGGTCTCGGATGTGTGCTAATGCAAGAAGGCAAAGTTATATCTTATCTATCTCGAAAATTGAAGCAACATGAGCAAAACTATCCAACCCATGACCTCGAACTCGCAGCAGTAGTCCTAGCCCTGAAGACATGGAGACATTACCTAATGGGAAACCGTTGTGAGATTTATTAGGATCACAAGAGCCTAAAGTATATATTCACTCAGAAGGAGTTGAATATGAGGCAGAGAAGATGGATTGAGATAATCAAGGATTACAACCTGGACATTCACTATCATCCTGGTAAAGCCAACGTGGTAGCCGATGCGCTTAGCAGATTGCCGTGCCGCTTGAACTCCATGATTTTGAAGGAGCAACCAAGTTTGCACAAGGAGATGGAAGATTTTCGAATGGAATTAGTAAGTGAAGGATTTTTGGCTAGCATAGAACTTCAGCCCACTTTGATCAGTCAGATTAAAGAGGCGCAGAAGGGAAATGCCAGTATCGACGGAATCAAGCGTCGTATCGGTACAGGCAAAGTACCCGGATTCACCGAGGACGAATAAGGAGTTTTGTGGTACAAAGGACGCCTTTGTGTACCAGCAGATTCGGAGTTGAAAGAAGTTGTCTTGAAGGAGGCTCATGATACTCTTTATTCTATCCATCCCGTAGGAACTAAGATGTATCAAGATTTGAAAGAGCAATTTTGGTGGCATAAGATGAAGAGAGAAATCGGAAGCTATATCGCCAAGTGTGATATATGTCAGCGAGTCAAGGCAGGACATCAAAGACCCGCTGGATTGTTGCAACCTTTGCAAATTCCAGAATGGAAATGGGATTCTGTAGGAATGGACTTTATCACTGGACTACCTACTTCTAGTAGGGGAAATGACTCTATTTGGGTCATAGTGGACAGATTGTCCAAAGTGGGCCCATTTCTTGCCCGTCAAAACCACCTATCAGAGTTCTAAGCTAGCGGAGTTGTACATTGCTAGAATCGTCAGTTTGCACGAAGTCCCCAAGAACATAGTATCGGATCGAGGAACTCAGTTTACCTCGAGATTCTGGAAGAAAGTCCAAGAAGGTTTAGGAACCCGCCTAGATTTCAGTACCGCGTATCACCCTCAGACCGATGGACAAACGGAGCGAGTAAATCAAATACTCGAAGATATGCTTACAGCATGTGTGCTAGAATATGGATCCAAGTGGGAAGACTGTCTGCCGTTTACAGAATTTTCCTACAACAATAGTTACCAAGCCAGTTTGCAAATGGCCCCATTTGAATTCATGTACGGAAGAAAGTGTCGCACCCCTTTGAACTGGTCGGAAGTAGGAGAGAGTTAGATTTTTGGACCCGATATCCTCCGAGAAGCAGAAGAGAAGGTTCACAAGATTCGTGAGCACCTCAAGACCGCCCAATCCCGATAGACGAGTTATGCCGACAAGAGACGTCGAGACCTCGCCTTCAACATAGGAGATTTTGTTTATCTGAAAGTGTCGCCATTGAAGGGAATGCAGCATTTCCAACTCAAAGGAAAGTTAGCCCCCAGATATATCGGACCTTTCAAAATTCTGAACCGTCGAGGAGAAGTATCGTACCAATTGGAACTACCTGAAGAGATGTCAGCTATGCACAATGTGTTCCATATCTCGTTACTTCGCAAATGTCTCGAAGTCCCCGAGAAGACCGAAGTGTTCAAGAATATCGATCACCGGACCATAGAGATCAACGATGACCTGACCTATCCCGAAGTACCCATCCGCATTTTGGAAGAAGCTTTTCGAACTACCCGAACCCGAAGCATCAAGTTTCTCAAGATTTAGTGGAGCAACCACACAGAAGAGGAAGCTACCTGGGAGCGCGAAGATCACATCAGGACGGAGTTTCCCGATCTCTTCAAATCCTAGGTAATCTTTTCGTCCTTTTTCAAATCTCGGGACGAGATTTTGTTTAAGGGGGGAAGGTTTGTAACATCCCAAAAATACTAAGCTTGGATCATCAAATTCTAATCATCAAAATTAGGTTTAACAAAAACTTTTCTAAATGAAATCATGAATGCATGCATATGTGTATGCATGGATTTTGAAATCCTTTAAAACCATCTTGTTTGTTTGTTTCATTGCTTGTAAAATGTTTCTTAGGTGAAATAAACTTCATCTAAAACATTTCCCACACCTTTCCTAAAGACAAGTAAATCAAAACACATATATGAAATGAATGGTCATTTTGGCCAATTTAACTCCCATGCCTACTTTGGCTGTCTCAAACTTTCAGAACCTAACAGAAACTTTTCTGGATCTTTGCACCCCTTGAATGTACTCATAACAAGGTATCAAGGCCCACTTTGTGATCATCCAGAAACTTTCAAATGCATAGTTTAAATGACAAGTCAAAATTGAATCTTTATCATATGGGAAGATCCCACTTTTTCAAAAACCACTCAAACAAGCTCGACTTTCAAAACCCAAGCATCTGCAGACTCACCAGCACCAATCTAGCAAACCCACCAAAAATCTTTTCAAAATTCAAAACTTGATTTCATGCGGCCATTTCATCAAACAGGTTGCAGACACAAATCAAACAAACATCAAACACTATAGTGTGCAGTAAAATTGGCCTAAATTGTTCCCTAGTTAGCTCACACACAGCTCAGTAGATCATCTAGGAAGTTTAACTAAGGACTAGCACCCCTGTGAGCTTGCCATTGCCATCAATGGTGAACAGCCGAGCACCCCCTTGTCACCCCATTGTGGACAACAGGCTAGAGGAAGAACTAACCTTGCCAACCTTGTCTGGGAGGCAGCCCACCGTCCACCGCCACTACCTGTCCCAGCCGTGAGCGTTGCCAAGCCCTGGACCACGCGCACAAGCCGCGCCCAGACCGCCAGAGACCATGCCGAGCATGCGCCAGAGCACAACCCTTGACCGGAGCCCACAGACTGCGCGCCGCCCTCGCCGCGTGCATACACAATCCCCACCGACCCAGGAGACCGCCAGACATCCCCGTTTGCCGCCCCGTGCCGCACAGCCACCGCCCGCCGTCGAAGACGCCGCCTCTGCCGCGCAGAGCACCGCCCGTTCCAGACCAAACTACACCGCCCCATGCCTCGAGACCATGTCGTTGAGAATCACCAGGAGACACCGCACCGTCCGCTACCCTTGCCCATGCCATTAGCCGCCTGTAACCTCGCCCCCGACGAGCTCACCGTGCACCCCGACGGTCCCCTCGCTCGACTATAAATAGAGGCCACTCCCGCACGATTTATTCACACCATCTCACTCCCCTCTCCTCACTGATCGTGCCACACCGTTCTCAGAGCAAGGCAAGCACCACCCCGCCGGAATTTCACCGGAGCCCATCGCCTCTGGATAAGAAGGGAGCCAGCGATTGGAGCCGCCCCAGGAGAAGCCACCGGTACCAGGAGATTTGCCGTTGTCGACTTCGTCGTTCGCCCGCCTCGCCGATCCTCGCCAGTACCCCGGTGAGCCCCCAGCAACCCTCACTGGTCGCGCTAGGTTTCGTTCTCGCCGGAGTTGTCTCGCATCGACGATGACTCCCAGCCGTTAGATTAGAACTAGATCGAACGATCCACGTCGCCCCATACCGCTTCGCCCAGCCCCGTGTCACTGACGAGTGGGGACACCCACTTAAGAAGCCCGCGGGAGCACTGCGCTTAGCAGGCCGGCCCAGTAACTTTTCCCGCGCATCCCACTTATTCAAATTAAACCTTTTTCTATTTCAATTCAAACACACTTCTGTACCCAACTTCAAAAATCAACCCAGATCGATTCAGCGCTCCAAATTGAATGAAACCAATTTTGTTGGAAAGGTCTGTGAATGCTGAATCCAAGCCCGTTGGATTCAAGTCATTTGGATCTATAGATCACCCATGGTAAAAATAAACAAGGCAGAAGCTTTTCTGCATTCAAACATTTTTAAAATTTAAACTATAATAGCTTTTGAGTTGATTCCAACTCTCAAAAATCACATTTAACCATACCTTTCAGAATATATAAAAATATATAGGTTACTTGCAGAAATAATGTTCAAGTAATAAAAGAATGCTACATAAGCATTTCTAGCCACTTTAATTAATTAAAATAAAAGGGTAAAACCTTATTAAATTGTGACACCACTTTAAATCACATTCCCATGGACTACAATATGTGGTGATGACATGTGTCAACATGATCCCATGTTTGGTTTGGAGAATATTAAATCTTAAGTAGTTTTTCAATCAGTAGAAATTACTTTTCTAAAAATAAAAGGATTTAAATCAAGCCCTAACCTTGTAATGTTAGGGATGATTATAGATCATCCATAGGACCCTTGTGTGTGATGATTGCAAGTAGTTAAGTATTGTTTGGTGATTGTGTACCTCGTATTTATTCATAGACGCTAGTACCGACCAAGGATACGAGGAGGAAGGAGGATTCTACGAAGAAGAAGCCGAGGAGAACTTCAACCACTGCTCTGCACAAGGAAAGCTAGTAACCTTGCAAGCTAACACTTGCAATTTAGCAAGCTTATACTGATATCGATGCAAGCTGATACTAGACCTATGCAAGCCTTACTAATCAAGTTGACCTATGCAAGCTAACCCTTGCAAGATACCCTACTGATGCAACAAACCCATACTTGTTCTATGACTACTATATGCCTTAAGCATATGTGATCATACCCATTTGATAAACCAATCCTAGTTTTATGTGCAAGCTTCTTACTCTATTTCTTTATCAAAGCTTACTTAGAGTTTACTTAAGTGACTGGTAGATATTGGAAGATGCTGAAGGTTGCATAAAGAGCATAAAATTTGGCCTAAGTTAGGAACCTTGACATCAGCCTGAGACATGAGGTTGTACTTAGTTGAAACTCCACTAGTTACCACCCCTCATTAGTACTACCCCCACCTGTAGATGCTAGTGCTAAGCATAAAACTTGATCAACTTTTAGATGGGAATACTTGGTGGAAAAATGGTTATGAAAACCTTGGAATGATGGATCATTCTATTGAAATGTTTTGGACATGTGTTTCCAAACACTTGAGAATTTTGGTGATAAAAATGTTGAGGCATGAGCCTTAGCCCTTTATAAAACTGATGGTTGTCTGGATGCGATACCATTCCAATTTTATCGTACAACCACAATACCCGAATATTGGGTAGGGATTGACTGGAAACTTATATTCCTTAGTATTAGTTCCCTCACGGCCAAGGTCTGAGCTGAGGCTACCTTGTGAAGATTGTCCACCTGTGCAGTACCCAAGATGACAGTTGGTCATGGTTGGGAGGCCAAACTCACAGGAGAGGTGCTTATACTAGGACGTGTAATAGAAAGGTTAGGATTGATTATCCGCATACTGAGTATGGTGAATTCAGGATTTGTTCCTGACGGATGTATCGAATGTTGTGGTGAAAGTGTACAATCTCTGCAGAGTGTCAAACTATTCGAATAGCCGCGTCCGCGGTTATGGACAGTTGGAGTGGCCATACTGTTCCCCCGTCAGACTTTTCAAAATGACCTGTGAAGTGAACTAAGACTTTGACTTGACCACGATAGAGTTGTGATATGAAATACAAGTTCCCAGTTAGGAGTTATAAAATTTTGACTAGCTTTAGAACTTAGTAGAGATAAATCTGGCTTTTGCAAAAACAACCCTAGAGCCTAGTATCTTATTATCCAAAAACCCCCTTTACCTACTAGTATTAGTTTGCGAGTACTTAAAGAGTACTCATGGCTTTGTCCCTGGCTATTCCCATGGCCAGACTATGAAGAGGAGTACCTGGAAGATGGACCCAAGGAAGGTTATGACAACTAGGATCATCTCCCATCGTCAGCATTGCCTGTGACCCCGAAGATGGAGCTTTGCCTATGCTACCGTTATTATTACGTATTCTGCTGCTTGATGTTGTATTAAGAACTGGATCATGAGATCCCTATTTGTGTAAGAACTTATGTATCGTTTGTAATGGATGATGTACTATGGTATCCAATTCTGTTATGTCTCGCAAAAATGTTAATCCTGGGATTGCGATGTATGGCATAATAGGCATCTAGGATTGAAAAATCTGGGTGTTGACACATATCAAGCTGCGTTTTCACACTATTCGAGAGCATGTCCAAGATGGTGACATAAATATTTGCAAAGTACACATAGATCTAAATGTGGCGGATTCGTTGACTAAACCTCTCCCGAGGGCAAAACATGACCAGCACCAAACCGCCATGGGTGTTCGGTATATTACTATGTAATCTAGATTAGTTGACTCTAGTGCAAGTGGGAGACTGTTGGAGATATGACCTAGAGGCAATAATAAAAGTAGTTATTATTATATCTTTGTGTTTATGATAAATGTTTACATTCATGCTATAATAGTATTAACTGGAAACATTAATACTTGTGTGATTTGTAAACTAAATTAGAGTCCCTGGTAAAGCCTCTTTGTAATACTAGCTTGTTGGTTGATAGATGATCATGGTTTCCCGATCATGAACATTGAGATGTTATTAACAACAAGATCATATCATTAGGAGAATGGTGTGATGGACATACTCCTATAGATAAGCGTAGCATAAAGATCAAGTCATTTCAATAGTTAGTTTGCTATAAGCTTTCTAATACATAGTAACCTAACTCCTTCGACCATGATATCATGCTAATCACCATCACCAGAAGGATGCTTTGATGACATCAAACACCGCACCATAACTTGGTGGTTATAAAGATGGCATTGAGTGTTCGGAAAGTATGTGTTGAGGCACATGGATCAAGCGTGGGATTTGTCCATCCATATGATAGATAGATATACTCTGGGACCTCTCGGTGGAATGTCATCCAATTAGCTTGCAAGCATGTGACTGGCTCACAAGGGATCACATATCACGGGAACGAGAAAAGAGTACTTATCAGTAACGAGGTTGAACTAGGTATGCAGAGATACCAACGATCAGACCTCGAATAAGTAAACTATCACGAGACAAAGGGAAATTGGTATCGTATGTAAGTGGTTCGCAAAGTAATTGTAGAAATATGTGGGAGCCATATGAATTTCTAGATTCCTCTATTGGTTATTGATAGGAGAAGAGTCTCGTTCATGTCTGCATAATTCACGAACCGTAGGGAGACACACTTAAGGATTCGACGTTGTTTAGTAGATATGGAATGTAAGTAGGGAGACCGAATGTTGTTCGGAGTCTTGGATGGGATCCGGGATATCATGAGGAGATCCGGAATGGCCCGGAGAATAATATTCATATAAGTAAAGTCCAATTCCGGAGTTCGGGAATGATTCTGATGATTTCATCGGAGATGTTCTAGAAGGGTCTAGAAGATTCACCGGACCGAAATGGGAAGGGTACATGATGAAGGGAATATGCCCTGAGAGGCAATAATAAAGTGTTTATTATGTGTATTCCAAGTATATGATAGATGTTTATTTTGCATGCTATAATTGTATTAATACGGAAACGTTAATACATGTGTGTTTAATAAACAAACAGAAAGTTCCTAGTTATGCCTCTCTCATAAACTAGCTCGTTGATTAACAAGATGATCACAGTTTCCTGATCATAGACATTGGATGTTGTTAATAACGAGATCACAACATTAGTGTAATGATGTGATGAACATTCATCCGAAGTATATCATTACGATAAAAGTCATTGAGTTTATATTTCTATAAACAACTTACGAAGTGATCCTAATCCTTAGACCATGAGATCATGACAATCACTAACACCGGAAGAGTTTCTTGATGACATCAAACGTCACACTGTAACTGGGTGATTATAAAGATGGCTTCAAAACTACTAAAGTGTTATGTTGAGGCTCATGGATCAATAGTGGAATTTGTTCATCCCGATGACGGATAGATATACTCTGGGCCCTCTCGGTGATATCACATTGGTTAGCTTGCAAGCAAGTGATTTGATCACTAGAATGTTATATCACGGGAACGAGAAAAGAGTGCATGTCGGTAACGAGATCAAACTAGGTATGGAGATACCGATGATCGAATCTCGGACATGTAATATATCGTGAAACAAAGGGATTAAGATACTAGCATAAAAGGTTCCGACGATCACAGGAAAGTCATCGTTTAATGTGTGGGAGTCAGTATGGATCTCCAGGTCCCGCTTATGATTATTGATCGGAGAGGGGTCTCGATCATGTCCGCATTATTCGCAAACCGTAGGGTGACACACTTAAGGGACACTAACATCCAATTGGAGCAAAAGTTTCATGCCAGAAAGAATAACAAGCGCAGGATTTTATTTCACTAGATACCGAAAGAGGTTTTCGGGTGAAATTGCAGAAAGTGTTTTTGCATGTGAAATGGAATTCTAGCAAGGGGTTATATGTGAATGTTTGTCATTAAATTAATTGACAAAATTCTGAATAAATAAAAAGAGTTTTATTTAATGAGAGTTTGCATTAAATTTGGTGGAAATTTAATAGCAATTTTGAGTGGAGGGAATTTAAAGAAATTTTGTGAGTGGAGTGTCCACCCACATGAATGAGGGGAGGGCAAGGGGGCAGCCCCATGCGCCGGCCACCCCCTTGGGGTTACCCCTCTCCTATAAAAGGCACCCCTCTCCCTCTCTCTCACACACACCTCCTCGTGAAGGATCTCTCTCCCCCTCTAGAATTTATTCCCCATGGTCTCGGACTAGCGAGATACATGTTCCCGGTGGCTATTCATCAAGACAGGGTTGTGCTTCCGCTGCATCGCTGGAGCGAGGAGGCGGAGGTTGCTCGGTGTCTTGTACGTGTGTGGGAGCATGGATGCGCTGCTGCTTTGTGGCGCTAGGACTTACTCTCGATCTTGAGATCGGCAAGAGATCAACCACGATTTCAACTCGTTAAGCTTTGTCGGTCTTCAAGGGTATGTTCTCTACGGATATACATCCGCCCGTTGTTTGTATCTAATAGATAGATCTTGGTACTTAGTTCCCATCATAGGAAAGTTTTTGTTTTCTATGTTGCGAACCCTTCAGTGGTATCAGAGCCGGGTCTATGCGTAGATGCTTTACACGGGTAGTACACATATGAGTATGTGGGCGATGATGATCATGTTGTTGCTTCTTAGTTGTATTTGGATATTGGTGTCATAGTGGGATGAAGCGGCCCCGATAAACTTTACATGTCCTCGCACATGAGACCTGTTCCACGCTTGACATGCAACTAGTTTGCATAAGTGGCTAGCGGGTGTCTGTCTCTCCTACTATAGTCAATATCTATTTTGCAACGAGTTGTCAAAAATTTGGTTATCCTTGTTGTGGTTCATGTTCGTAGGTAAGAATAGTTCTATCTTTGAAAGCCCTAAGCCACGTAAAACTTGCAATGGATAAATTAGAGGCGTCTAGTTTAGATTGCTGTTGGGCTAGTGTTATGATATGGTGATGTTGTAAGTAGAAGTATGAGATGATACTCTTACAACACACATAACGTGTAAGTTCCATAGACCTTGGCCTTACACATAAAGGTATGATAGTGATCATATCACGGTGCACATGATAGAGATCATATGCGGGAACCATATCATTTCACTAATAAACATGTGATGTTTGATAGCATCTTATATTGCTTGTTTAGCGCTTTATTAGCATAATAAGATGATCCCTCATTTAAATATCAAGATAAGAATGTGTTCTTCCATTAGTATGCACCGATTATGTTTTCGTCGCTCCAAGACATCACGTGATGATCGGGTGTTATTGGATCCACGACCATATTTCGGGTGTAAGACAGTTACACGCGCGAATACTAATGTTCTAACTTGGCGAGCCTAGCATGTATAGACATGACCTCGGAACACGGACCGAAAGGTTAAGCATGAGTCATATAGTAGATATGATGCCCATTTGATGCTCGCCTTTGAAGCTACACCGACTCACGTGATGATCGGACTTGGTGTAGTGGATTTGGTTCATGTAATCACCAAAAAGGCACGAGGGATGTCGTTTTTGAGTGCGAGTTCATTCGTAATGTGGATTAGTTAAACTCAGTCTATCATAAACTTAGTCTAAACTTTACAAATTTTGTTGTAGATGGCACCACCTGCTTTTAATTTCAATGTGTTCATGGAGAAAGAGAAACTTGCAATGAACGGTAGCAACTTTACCGAATGGGCCATGAATTTGAGGATTCTCCTCTCTGCTGCACAAAAGCAATATGTACTAGAAGCACCGCTAGGCCCCCCACCTTTTGATGATGCCCCTGACAAGGAGAAGAATGTCTATCAGACTCGTCAGGAGGACCACAACTTAGTTCATTGCGGCATATTGTATGGGCTAGAGCCGGAACTTCGAAAGCGTTTCGAAAACGACAATGCATTTGATACAATGGGTGAGTTGAAAATGATTTTCGACACACATGCTGCTGTAGAGAGCTACAATGCTTCAGAAAAGTTCTTTAGCTGCATGATGGAAGAGCACAGCTCCGTAAGTGAGCATGTGCTCAAGATTTCGGGTGACGCCGATAAGCTTGCGTCCTTGGGAATAAAGATTCCCATTGACTTAGGAATCCATCGTGTTCTGCGATCTCTGCTACCTAGCTATAAGAGCTTCATGATGAACTATAATATGCAAGGCATGAAGAAGTCTCTCCCCGAGCTTCTGTTAATGCTTAAAACTGCAGAAGTGGAGATCAAAAAGGAACATCAAGTGTTGATGATCAATAAAAACACTGGTTTCAAGAAAGACAAGAAGGGAAAACGGAAGGGAAGTAAGGGCGGCAATACGGTTGCCGTGCCTGAAAAGAAACCCCGAGTTGGCCCTAAGTCTGATACCGAGTGCTACTATTGTAAGGGGACTGGCCACTGGAAGCGCAACTGCACCAAGTATTTGGTAGACAAGAAGGCCAGCAAGTCAAACAAAGGTATATATGATATACATGTTATTGATGTGTACTTGACTAGTGCTCGCAGTAGAACCTGGGTATTTGATACCGGTTCAGTTGCTAATATTTGTAACTCGAATCAGGGGATGTGGAACAAGCGACCGCTAGCAAGGAGTGAGGTCAAGATGCGTGTCGGCAATGGATCAAGCGTTGATGTGATCGCTGTCGGAACGCTACCTCTCCACTTGCCGTCGGGATTAGTAATAAACTTGAATAATTGTTATCTGGTGCCAGCACTGAGCATGAACATTGTATCTGGATCGTGTTTGATGCGAAGTGGTTATTCATTTAAATCCGAGAATAATGGTTGTTCTATTTATATGAATGAAATATTTTATGGTCATGCACCGATGATGAATGGTTTATTTCTATTGGATCTCGATAATAATGTTACACATATTCATAATGTTGATGCTAAAAGGATTAAACTTGATGATGATATATCCGCATATATGTGGCACTGCCGTCTAGGTCATATTGGCGTTAAACGCATGAAGAAGCTCCATTCGTATGGACTTTTGTAATCACTTGATTTTGAATCATTTGATACATGTGAGCCATGCCTTATGGGCAAGATGACTAGAATGTCGTTTTCCAGTTCAATGGAATGGGCGACAGATTTATTGGAAATCATACATTCTGATGTATGTGGACCAATGAGTGTGTCGGCGCGAGGTGGATATCGTTATTTTGTTACTTTCACGGATGATTTGAGTAGATACGGTTATATCTACTTGATGAAACACAAGTCTAAAACCTTTGAAAAGTTCAAGGAATTTCAGAATGAAGTGGAAAATCATCGTAATAGAAAGATCAAATTTCTATGGTCCGACCGTGGAGGTGAATATCTAAGTTACGAGTTTAGCACTCACATGAAAGAGTGTGGAATTGTTTCACAACTCACACCTGCCGGAACACCACAGCGAAATGGTGTGTCAAAACGTCATAATCGTACTTTATTGGATATGGTTCGATCTATGATGTCTCTGACGGACTTGCCATTGTCATTTTGGGGTTATGAACTAGAAACTGCTGCATTCACTTTAAATCGGGCACCATCTAAATCCTTTGAAAAGACACCGTATGAATTATGGTTTGGAAACAAACCTAAGCTGTCATTTCTTAAAGTTTGGGGATGCGATGTTTATGTGAAGAAACTTCAACCGGATAAACTCGAACCCAAAGCGGAAAAATGCGTCTTCATAGGATACCCTAAGGAAACTATTGGGTATTCCTTCTATCACAGATCTGAAGGCAAAGTTTTTGTTGCCAAGAATGAATCCTTTCTAGAGAAAGAGTTTCTCATGAAAGGTGCGAGTAGTCGGAAGGTAGAACTCGAAGAGGTTATTGAACCTTCTCTTCAAAGTATGGCAAGTAGCGCAGCGCCGGAAGTCGTTCCGGAGTTGGCTTCACCAGTTGAAGAGGGAACTAATGATAATGATCGTGAAACTCCGAAAGAGAATACTACTGAACCTCGCAGGTCTAGCAGGACACGTGCAGCTCCCGAGCTATATGGAAATCCTGTCATGAATTTCATGGTTGATGAAAATGATGACCCTACGACGTATGAAGAAGCGATGATGACCCTGGATTCCAACAAATGGTTAGAATCCATGAAATCCGAGATGGAATCCATGTATGAAAATCAATTTTAGAACTTGGTGGACTTACCTCACAACCGAAAGGCCGTGGAGAATAAATGGATTTTCAAAAGGAAAACGGATGTTGATGGTAATGTGACCGTCTATAAAGCTCGACTTGTCGCAAAGGGGTTTTGACAAATTCAAGGAGTTGACTACGATGAGACATTCTCTCCCATAGCGATGCTAAAGTCAGTTAGGATTATGTTAGCAATTGTTGCATATTTCGATTATGAGATATGGTAGATGGATGTAAAAACCGCGTTCCTCAATGGCAATATTGAAGAAGAGTTGTATATGATACAACCAAAGGGTTTTGTCGATCCTAAGGATGCTAACAAGGTGTGCAAGCTTCAGCGATCCATCTATGGATTGAAGCAAGCATCACGAAGTTGGAATCTCCGCTTTGATGAGGTGATCAAAGAGTTTGGATTTGTCCAAACTTATGGAGAAGCTTGTATTTACAAGAAAGTGAGTGGGAGCAATGTGGCATTTCTGATACTATATGTGGATGACATATTATTGATCGGAAATGATATAGATCTTTTAAACAGTGTTAAAATTTATCTAAACAGCAAATTTTCAATGAAGGACCTAGGTGAAGCGTCATACATATTAGGCATAAAGATCTATAGAGATAGATCTAGGCGCCTAATAGGGCTATCGCAAAGTACATACCTTGATAAGATTTTAAAGAAGTTTAAAATGGACGAAAGTAAGAAGTGGTTCTTACCTATGACACAAGGCACAACATTGAGTAAGACTCAAAGTCTGGCTACGGTGGAAGAAGGAGAGATAATTGACAAAGTCCCCTATGCTTCAGCCATATGCTCTATAATGTACGTTATGCTATGTACAAGACCGGATGTGCACATGCTATTAGTTTGCATAGTAGGTACCAATCGGATCCAGGTTCGGAACACTGGAAAGCGGTCAAGAATATCCTTAAGTACTTGCGAAGAACTAAGGATATGTTTCTTGTATACGAAGGTGAAGAAGAGCTCGTCGCTAAGTGTTATGTCGATGCTAGCTTTGACACCGATCCGGATGACTCTAAGTCTCAATCCGGATACGTATTTCTCATGAATGGCGGAGTGGTTAGTTGGAGGAGCTCCAAACAACCTGTGGTGGCGGGATCAACAACAAAGGCCGAATATGTTGCTGCTTCGGAAGCGGCACAGGAAGCAGTTTGGATGAAGGAGTTCATATCCGAACTAGGTGTGGTTGCAAACGCGTTGGACCCAATGGTGATCTATTGTGACAACAATGGTGCCATTGCTAATGCCAAAGAACCAAGGTCTCACAAGCATTCCAAGCATATTAAGCGCCCATTTCACTCCATCCGCGAGCATTCAAGCATGGAGATATAAAGATATGTAAAGTACATACGGATCTCAATGTAGCAGATCCGTTGACTAAAACTCTCCCTAGAGCAAAACATGATCTACACCAGAACTCCATGGGTGTTAGATACATCACTATGTAACTAGATTATTGTCTCTAGTGCAAGTGGGAGACTGATGGGAATATGCCCTGAGAGGCAATAATAAAGTGTTTATTATGTGTATTCCAAGTATATGATAGATGTTTATTTTGCATGCTATAATTGTATTAATACGAAAATGTTAATACATGTGTATTTAATAAACAAACAGAAAGTTCCTAGTTATGCCTCTCTCATAAACTAGCTCGTTGATTAACAAGATGATCACAATTTCCTGATCATAGACATTAGATGTTGTTAATAACGAGATCACAACATTAGTGTAATGATGTGATGAACATTCATCCGAAGTATAGCATTACGATCAAAGTCATTGAGTTTATATTGCTATAAACATATTACGAAGTGATCCTAATCCTTAGACCATGAGATCATGTCAATCACTAACACCGGAAGAGTTTCTTGATGACATCCAACATCACACCATAACTGGGTGATTATAAAGATGGCTTCAAAACTACTAAAGTGTTATGCTGAGGCTCATGGATCAAGAGTGGAATTTGTTCATCCTGATGACGGATAGATATACTTTGGGCCCTCTCGGTGATATCACATTGTTTAGCTTGCAAGCAAGTGATTTGATCACTAGAATGTTATATCACGGGAACGAGAAAAGAGTGCATGTCAGTAACGAGATCAAACTAGGTATGGAGATACCGATGATCGAATCTCGTACATGTAATATATCCTGAAACAAAGGGATTAAGATACTAGCGTAAAAGGTTCCGACGATCACAGGAAAGTCATCGTTGAATGTGTGGGAGTTAGTATGGATCTCCAGGTCCCGCTTATGATTATTGATCGGAGAGGGGTCTCGATCATGTCTGCATTATTCGCGAACCGTAGGGTGACATACTTAAGGGACACTGACATCCAATTGGAGCAAAAGTTTCATGCCGGAAATAATAATAAGCACAGGAATTTATTTCACTAGATATCGAAACAGGTTTTCGGGTGAAATTGTAGAAAGTGTTTTTGCATGTGAAATGGAATTCTAGCAAGGGGTTATATGTGAATGTTTGTCATTAAAGTAATTGACAAAATTCTGAATAAATAAAAAGAGTTTTATTTAATGAGAGTTTGCATTAAATTTGGTGGAAATTTAATAGCAATTTTGAGTGGAGGGAATTTAAAGGAATTTTGTGAGTGGAGTGTCCACCCACATGAATGAGGGGAGGGCAAGGGGCAGCCCCATGCGCCGTCCACCCCCTTGGGGTCCCCCCCTCTCCTATAAAAGGCACCCCTCTCCCTCTCTCTCACACACACCTCCTCGTGAAGGATCTCTCTCCCCCTCTAGAATTTATTCCCCATGGTCTCGGACTAGCGAGATACATGCTCCTAGTGGATATTCGTCAAGAAAGGGTTGTTCTTTCGATACATCGCTGGAGCGAGGAGGCGGAGGTTTCTCGGTGTCTTGTACGTGTGTGCGAGCACGGATGCGCTGCTGCTTTGCGGTGCTAGGACTTCCTCTCGATCTTGAGATCGGCAAGAGATCGTCTACATCAACCACGAGTTCAACTCGTTAAGCTTTGTTGGTCTTCAAGGGTATGTTCTCTACGGATATACATCCGCCCATTGTTTGTATCTAATAGATAGATCTTGGTACTTAGTTCCCATCGTAGGAAATTTTTTGTTTTCTATGCTACGAACCCTTCACATGAATGTGTCATGGATAAGTGGAATGATTGAAACATATCCTAGGTCACTTGGTTGGGCATTTGCAAGAAATAAATTAAGCTCCAAATTGAAAGTCAAAAGGCAAGTTTGAAAAGTCAAACTAGGACAATGTATCCTGGTGGAGGAAGGAAAGAATCCTTCTTTCCCTCCACCACAAACCAACTAGGAGAGGGAGTTGGGGAAGGATTCAAACTCCCCTCTCCCAAGCTGCCCTCCCTCTCATAAATAGAGGGGAGGGGTGCCCCAAGGACACACAACACCAGCCCCTCCCCACCTAGCCGCCGCCCGGCCGCTGCTTGCTGCCGCCGCGCCACCTCCCAGCGCTGCCGCTAGCTCGCCATCGCCGCCCTAGCTGCCACCGGCCACACCTCCTCCTCTCTGGCCCTCTAAACCCTAGATCGCCGGAAACCCTAGATCCACCATAACCTTCTCCAGCTTAGGCGAAACCCTGCATGATCTTCCCTCTACTTCCAACACCATGTCGTCGTGATACCGGAATCGCGAGGGAAGAACTACAACCTCTGCTGCCTGATGGAACAATCTTGGAGTTATGGCACCATGTCGTCGTAATGCCCTCATGAAGGGTAATCTTGGAGTTATTTTTGGTGCTAAAGGCCAAAAGAGATAGGTGGTTAGGGTTTCCTGATGCACGAGGGAAAAAGACATTATATAGGCAACGGCAATGGCGTCAAATGACTCTTTTAGTATCTACAACCGTGAATCCACTTGTGTAAGCTCAGAGCATCTCCTCTCGTTGGGAGAATCCAGGACAAAATCCGGACCCTTTTTTTTTGCCGGATGAAACTCGTATTTGGCCTGGGAACACCGAGTTTCCCACTCGCGTTCACAGGCCGAGTTCCCAGGCGAATAGAAAACAACGACACATTTGAATATTTATCGTTCCTGCCGGCGAGAGCTCGGCCAAAAGGTGTTCGACAGAATTAACGACCACAAGTTCGGCGACAGATTATTACAGAACAGGGAAAATGGCTCGGCCATCTCTCAGTCGTCGATGGGGATGGGATCCTACGGCGTGGTCGATGTAGCGGGGTCGGCCGTCTCACCGGCGAATGCCGAATGGTTGGAGGAGGGGGAAGCGGAGCTCGGCGTAGTGGTGGCGTCATTCGGCGTAGGGGCGTTCGGCGCAGGGGAAGACGTGATCTCGCCCTGGAGGATGGCCTGACGTTGCGCCATGTACCAGGACTTGATTGGCGAACTCATCTTTGACATGTCCTCGCCGCCCATCAGGAACTTGAGATCCGTGTTCCTCTTCTTGGTGGCGTAGTTGGCCTTGAGGAGGGCTACCTTTTCCCTTGGGTCTCGATCAGCTGCTTCCACCGCTCATCGCTCTTCTCGGCCCTCTTCTCGGCATGGGCCCTCGTGTCAGCGATGCATTTCTCGATCGAACCCTGGAGATGCTTGGCGGGAGGTCCGGCGACTTTGAGCATCTTCGCCTTCTTATGGCTGATCTCTGGCCTTCCTTCGCCGGCAGCAGTGGGAGGGGCCTCCGGGTTGTACATGTCGTCCTTGGTCTTGGAGAGGCTCAGGCGAGTGACCTGCCATTTTTCGCAGTTCTCGATCTCTTCAAACACATGGTGGAACTTGAAATCCTTCTTCATGTCCTCTCGAAACAAAGAAATTGCATGACAAAGCTGCAAAATGGAAGGCAAAGTGTGTCAAGTTTTGCTTGAGCATGTCATAACTACGGCTAGTGTTCGTGAATACCTTGTTGTCCATGTTTTCCCCACTGGCTTGTGTGCGTTCCACATCTTCCACACAGCTATGCCACTTGCTGCATGCAGTATGGATGGTCGCCCAATGGTTGGTAATAGCCTTCTCCCCTCGCTCCATGTGAATTTTGTTATACTTCGGGTCGCAAATACTTCGCTCCTTGAACGCCAGCTTCACGTGCCTCCAATAGTTGTCGGAATTCTGGTTGGCACCGGTGATGGGATCCATGCTCACCGTTTTCCATGCTTCGGCGAGACAGGTGTCCTTGGCCACAGTCCACTTGATCCGCGCCTCCGACACCGAAGTGCCCGGATTCTTCTTCCTCTTCTTGCCTTTCGCCAGAAACACGGCTTCACCCTCGGCGTCCTCTGCCTGCGTCGGCTCGTCCTGCGTCTCCTTGTCGTCGAGGTCGGTGAAATCCTGAGACTCGATGCCGTGTTCGGCATCGGCCGGGACTATTCTTCCGTGAAGAAGGAGGGGTTGGAGGCAGAGCCTTGGGCGATCATGTCCTTCATGTATGTCTCGGCCGACATGTCGTCCGGCAGGCCGACTGGCATTCCGCCAAACATGTTGCGCGCATCGGCCTCGCCGTAGGTTGCTTGCACCGAGCTTTCGCCGAAAGGCAGTGGGTTGCGGCGCAGCGCGGGGCATGTGTACACTGGAGAGGTGGAGTAGGGGATGTTGATGTCCACGTTGAAGGCCGAAGGAGGGCGCGGCGCCGGGCAGGGGAAGACCACGTTCGGGTTGAACTCGTCGTCGAACTCGGGGGACGAGGAGTATCTCTGCCGAGCAATTGCCAGGCTTTCCTGGAAGCCGTCCGGAGAGATCGGCGAGAATCCGACCGGCGAGCCGATGCTTGCCTGGCTTCCCCAGTGGGGGGATACGGCGCCGCCATCAACGCCGACCTCGTCGCCGCCGCCTTTTTCGCCCTCACGGTCGCCTATTGTTCCACCGCCGCCTCTTGTTCTCGTCGGAGCTTCGCTCGCTCCTTTCTGCCCTTCCGATCGTCTACCGCGATCTTCTTGGCGTGCTCCTTGGCCGCCCACTTGGCGGAGGACATGCCCTCCGGCTTCTTTGTCGGTGCTCTCGGCTTCTTCGCCGGCGCTCTCGGATTCCTCGCCTTCTTCTCCGCCGGAGCGTCGCCAAGGTTCGATCTGTGTTGGACGAAACTCTTGGGCGGCACGGTGGGCGGGAGCTCGGCGGAGCGGCGGGAGTTGGGGAATGGGGAAGAAAGGCGGAAGGGGAGAAAGAAAAGGGCGGGAGCTCGGCGAAGTGGCGGGAGTTCGGCCTTCTCTCGCCGACAGAGCTGGCCCAGGCCCGTTTTCGCAGCGTCCGACGTCCTCAGGTGTTTCCGGAAACATGAGTACGACCTGAGAAGTCCGGACCAAAGTTCGCTCGAGTCTAGACGAAAACAGGTTCCTGGGTACTCGACTGGGCCGATTTTTGGTGTCCGGATCGACGTCATGGGTAGGCGTATGCTCTCACACTCTAAATTTTATTCACGCGGATTTTTTTCAATTTACAGAAACAACCAAATCTCACACTTTATACATTGTGTGTGACTGAATATTTATTGTCGATATATGTTGCAACCGCTCTGTATTTCCTAAGGAGTACGGTATACATAAATCATGTATTTAAACCGAGTTTGATTAATGCAAGCAGAGTCTACATACGCAAAAGAAAAAAAGAATCTAGATGCCCACGCGGTTTCTCCACGCGGTCTGGTCAATGAGCGTCAACGGAGCCTCTCGTCACTTCTCTAAAGAACTCCCGATCCGATCCAGCCTCTGGTCACTTCCTCAGTTACTCTCTGCCCCCAAATCCTACCCAGCACCAGAACCAGCAGCCGCCGCCGCCTCCCCCTCTCGACGGAGCCTCTTCTCCACCTCTGCACTGTCAGCAGCAGCGTGGACAGGAACTGCACGGCACGCCGGCGTCACCCTCCCACTGTACTCACCTTCCACG
The DNA here is from genome assembly GCA_916181665.1 of Avena sativa. Taxonomy (NCBI): domain Eukaryota; kingdom Viridiplantae; phylum Streptophyta; class Magnoliopsida; order Poales; family Poaceae; genus Avena; species Avena sativa. The sequence continues at coordinate 257,095,545 of OV702284.1, read as the reverse complement.
TCCAGATCCGGTGTGGTGGTGAGCACAGGAGGGCAGTCTGCTCCAGCCATATCGCCAGCGGTCGCACAGAGATGAAGAGGCCTCCGCGCCACCCCTCCTCTGGCGTCAAGTTTCTCATCGGCTAGATCCCGCGACAGCCTCCACTCGCTGCCTCTCCTGCTGTGTGGTTTCCGGGCCTTGTGACAGAGAAGGGCAGAGGCGCCAGTGGTGATTCGCCTTGCTAGCTCATCAACCTGCTCGGCCAGCGGTACAATCCTGACGATAGGAGGAAGGGGGATGCAGCTCGACTAGGATGGCAGCGTGTTGGGGGGTGACCCATTAGGCCATTAGGGTGTCCCGATCATTCATGAATTCCGCGGGAATCGAGGGGAAAGTGGTGGAAGGAGGGAGGGGATAAAATCCACGAACACACACGCGAAGAACTCGATGAACACATACACAAAAACACGATACAAGACGATAGCTCACGCCTGTGGCAACCGGTTCAACACAATCCCTAGGATCGGCATTGGGCAAGACACTCTCACGGCCAACAACGAGGGTGAGAGGCTTGATGCGATCTTGACTACTTGGGCACGAGACATCGAGATCCTAAGGACTTGTACAACTTGAACGCACGAGGCAAAATCCAAGAGGTTGTGGATAATTTGGTACTCCTTGTCAAGGAGCATGAGACAAATAGTTGATAGATCCTCAAAGGGATGTCTTCAACTACAATTATCCAAGTCTAGGGTTTACAATAGAGGGTGGGGGCTATTTATAGGCCAACCACATAAACAGGGGTAGTTTAGGTATGAAACAGTAAAGTCTAGGCGAAATAAGGGTTTACACGGGTCAAGCCCGAAAGTTGACTTGGCTCTGGGGATTTCCGGCGAGGGGTCCGGCGGCACCGGAGTGGTCGCCGGAAATTCTGGTGGCCGCCGATATTTCCAGTCACGAACCGGAAAGCCTTACTGAACAGGTTTACGGTCGTGGCCGGGAGATTCCGGTCGTGGCTAGGATTGTCGGCGAGGAGGCCGGTCGACCGGGCCTGTCGCCGGAGGTTCCGGCGAGGGAACCGGTTCACCGGGCCTGGCGCCCGTTTGCTCTGGCGAATCTCCTCGGGCTTCCTTTGGTCCCTCCCTTGGCGATGCTTCATTGGGTTCATAGCTGAGAATGCACAGGGTTTGGGAATGAAGTAGCAAGCCATCCAAGGATGTATTGAAATCACACGAGGAGAGGAGCGAGTTAACCTTAGCTTGTAGGAGCTTGGCCCGAGCACGGGTCATCGGTCCACTTGGGGGACTAGTTGGCGGGGATGTAGACGCATCCGTAGAACGGGCTGCATCAGCTCCCCCCCTTGGGAAAGAGTCGTCCTCGACTCTTCAACCGTCTCAACTTCATCTTCTCCATGGTAGGGTGAAAGGTCCTTGACATTAAACGTCGGGCTCACAAGGTACTTTGATTTTGGGATATCGATGATGTAGGCATTGTTGTTGATTATTTTGAGGACCTTGAAGGGGCCATCTCCCCTTGGTTTGATCTTGGAGTCGCGATCATTGGGAAAGCGGTCTTTGCTCAAGTGTATCCACACAAGATCGCCTTCTTCGAAGATCATCTCTTTCTTGTTCTTGTTTAGCCGTGATGCTTGGCGAAGGACTTGTTTCTCGATCGCGGCTCTTGTGTCTTCATGTAACTTTTTCATTGCTTGGGCACGCTTGTCAACGTCCATGTTGGTGCGGTCGTGTAGAGGAAGATGTAATATGTCGAGCGCGGTGAGAGGCTCGAATCCATAGACGATCATGAACGGGATCCTCATGGTGGTGGAGTGTTTGGCGCGGTTGTAGGCGAACTCGGCGTGTGGGATGCATTCCTCCCAGTCTTTAAGATTCTTCTTTATCAACACGCGGAGAAGTGTGCCAAGGCTTCGGTTGACGACCTCGGTTTGTCCATCAGTTTGAGTGTGCGAGGCGGACGAGAATAGGAGCTTGATGCCGAGCTTGGCTATGAGCGTCTTCCAAAAGTAGCTCATAAATTTGACGTCGCGGTCGGAGACAATTGTTCTTGGTACACCGTGTAGCCTAATTATTTTCCTGAAAAACAAATTTGCTACATGTGAAGCATCATCGGTCTTATGGCACGGAATGAAGTGTGCCATTTTGGAAAAGCGATCCACTACCACAAATATAGAATCATGTCCACGCTTAGATCTAGGCAATCCTAACACAAAGTCCATGCTAATGTCCGACCAAGGTGCATGAGGAATAGGTAATGGCATATAAAGACCAAAGGGGTTAGACTTAGACTTAGCTTGGATACATGTAGTGCATCGTTGGACGTGGCGTTCCACGTCGCGCTTCATCTTTGGCCAAAATTAGTGAGTGGATATCATGTCATATGTCTTGTCACGGCCAAAGTGACCCATAAGGCCTCCACCATGGGACTCTTGAAGAAGCAAAATTTGGAGAGACGACTTCGGAATGCAAAGCTTGTTTTGTTTGAAAAGAAAACCCTTATGCAAATAGAAATCATCAATCCCTTTATCTATTGAACACTTTGCAAAAATTGATCCAAAGAATGGGTCGGACTCGTACAAAGATTTGATGTCATCAAGACCCAAGACATTTACTTTGAGTCATGTAAGAAGGTTTGTGTTTCTGCGAGACAAGGCATCCACTACTACATTTTCTTTGCCCTTCTTATACTTGAAAATGTAAGGAAAAGATTCCATGAACTCAACCCATTTGGCGTGCCTTTTACTCAAATTGGCTTGGCCCTTAAGATATTTCAACGACTCATGATCGGAATGGATGATAAATTCTTTGGGCCAAAGGTAGTGTTGCCACACTTGAAGGACACGAACCAAGGCAAAAAGCTCTTTGTAATAAATTGGATAGTTAAGGCGTGCGCCATCAAGTTTCTCACTATGGTATGCAATAGGACGCCCGTTTTGCATAAGTACGCCTCCAATTCCAATACCACTAGCGTCACACTCAATCTCAAAAGTTTTTGTGAAATCCGGTAAAGCGAGGAGTGGTGCTTCGGTGAGCCTCTTTTTTAGCTCATCAAAAGCTTTTTGTTGTGCTTTGCCCCAAACGAATGTGACATTTTTCTTGGTCAATTCGTTGAGAGGGCAAGCAATGGTAGAAAAGTCTTTTACAAATCGACGGTAAAAACTGGCCAACCCATGAAAACTACGAAGTTCACTAACATTGGTAGGGATGGGCCAATCTCGTATGTCCTTAACTTTTGAGATATCAACTTCAATGCCATTAGAAGACACAACAAAACCAAGGAAAATTAGTTTGCCTTTTGCAAAAGTGCACTTTGGGAGATTAGCATAGAGCTTTTCATGACGAAGGATTTGAAGGACCTCCTTAACATGAGTAACATGCTCCTCTAGTGACTTTCCATAGACAAGGATGTCATCAAAGTAAACAACGACACTATTCCCAATGAGAGATCTCAAAATATGGTTCATGAGGCGCATGAAGGTAGATGGGGCATTTGATAAGCCAAAAGGCATAACCAACCATTCATAGAGACCAAGCTTGGTCTTGAAGGCGGTTTTCCACTCATCACCTTCGGCCATGCGAATTTGATGGTAACCACTACGAAGATCAATTTTTGAAAATATAGTGGCTCCACATAACTCATCAAGCATGTCATCCAGGCGCGGTATAGGATTTCGATAACGCATGGTGATAGCATTGATTGGACAGCAGTCCATGCATAACCGCAATGTATCATCCATTTTTGGCACGAGAATCACGGGTACCGCGCTTGGGCTAGTGCTTACTTGGATCAAACCTTTGGAGACGAGTTGGTTGATTTGTCATTCTATCTCCTTCATCTCTTCCGGGTTCGTGCGATACACGGCGCGGTTTGGGAGTGGAGCGCCGGGTATAAGGTCGATGCGGTGCTCGATTCCGCGAAGAGGGGGTAGTCCATGAGGAAGCTCTTCGGAGAATACATCTTGGAATTCCTGCAAAATAGCCATCAAAGAAGGAGGAACATTTGTCAAGTCATTAGTTCCTTGCGCTAGTCCCTTGTATACAAGGACATAGTGCAAGATGGATGGGTTGTTCCACACTTCTCTCATCTCACTTTTGGTGGAAAGAAGAACATTCTTTGTTTTTCCACTCGAGTTTGGTTTGTGTCTCTCACTCACTATAGTGTGGTTCTCTCGCTCACCGCTCTTCTCACAAGGTGGTTTTGTGCTTTGCGCTCTCGCTAAAGCCTTTGCATTGTCCGCAATTATTTGGCTAGGAGTCATTGGTTACAAAACACAAGTCTTTTCAAGCCATTTGAAGGTATAAGTGTTTGTGTGACCATCATGCAAAGCACGCTTGTCATATTGCCACAGCCTTCCTAGCAACATATGGCAAACCGTCATGGGGACCACATCACATTCCACCGTGTCTTTGTATGGTCCAATTGAGAACGTTACCGAGACGGTGTGCTTGATCTTGACGGACCCTTGGTCACTTAGCCATTGTATATGGTAGGGATGCTTATGCGGATGGAGGGTGAGGTTGAGTTTCTCACACAATTCCGTGCTTGCAAGATTGTGGCAACTCCCTCCATCGATGACAACTTTGATGGACTTCCCATTGACACCGGCACGAGTTTGGAAAATGTTTGAACGTTGGTCTTCATTCTCATTGACTTGAGTAGTTAAGACCCTTGTGACCACAAGCGATGGACTTGCGTCATGCTCACACACAAGTAGTTCTTGGTCATCTTCCAAATGTTTCCTAGCCAATGCTTCCTTGACCCTTGCATCAAACTCATCTTCACTCAAGTATTCTTCATCGCCATTGTCGTGGATGAACAAAACTTTATTGTTTCCACATGCGGCCGACTTGTGTCCTTTGCCTCCACACTTGTAGCACTCACCATTGAATGGTTGATCATCCTTTGCGTATTTGCCACTTGGGGGCGGTTTTCCTTGAGGAAGTGTTGGCTTGAAGGGAAGCTTGGTGGTACTTGATGAGCTTCCACTTGGTGTTGTTGGAGTAGTGGTTGGCGCTTACTTGTATGTGAAGTACGTCTTTGGCTTGTTGTACTTGATGTCCTCTTGCACTTGACGCTCGGCTTTTGATGCTATGTGTACAAGCTCAACCATGTTGTTGTACTTTTGGAACTCGGTGATGCGCTTGATTGGATGGTTCAAGCCATTTAGGAAACGTGCCATTGTTTGTTCATCACGCTCTTCAATGTTGGCACGAATCATGTTGAGCTCCATTTGCTTGAAGTACTCTTCCACGGTCTTTGTCCCTTGACTAAGCGTTTGAAGCTTGTTGAAAAGGTCATGCGTGTAGTGCGAAGGAACAAAGCGGGATCTCATATGAGCCTTCATATCTTGCCAAGTTGAGATTGGAGGCTCTTCTTTTGCTTCACGAGCGAGTTGAACTCGTTCCCACCAAAGGTTGGCATACTCATCAAACTCGAGGGATGCCATGGCCATCATCTTCTCATTGCTATAGTTGTGCATGCGGAAGATCTTGTCAACCTTGAGTTCCCACGAGAGATATTCTTCGGATTCATTGGAACCGGTGAACTTGGGCATGGTGAATTTGAGCTTGCCGAAAGTTTCTTCTTCATTGCGGTTTCGGTGTCGGCGGTTGCCATGATTTTGGCAGCCATCTTCATCATCCGAGCTCTCATGTCTTGCTTGGTGATGGTTGCGTTGCCCTTGCGGTTGTTGAGGTGCCGCGTTTGGTGGTGGAACTTGATTTTGATGACGAGCTTGGGGAGCTTGCTCGTGTTGTTGGAGCGGTTGAGGACGAGGAGGTTGTTGGTCCTCACGATGAGCTTGGGGAGCTTGCTCTTGTTCTTGTCGAGGTTGATGCCGATGAGCATTGTCTTGCACCATGTGGCGAGGAGGACATCGAGCCGCATGCGCAATGGGCTGCTCCCTTTCTTCTCGATGTGGAGGAGGCTTGTCATGGTGATCATGTTGTCGACGTTGACGTTCATGTCGATGATGACGTCTTGGTGGATCTTCAAGTGCTTCACACCGACGGCGATCTTGTTCGTCCATTTCGGATGCTTCACTTTTTGTTGACGGGACATGTCGTTGGCGATGGGCTTGGTGGTCCACGTGAGGTTGCTCTTGTTGAATCACAAGGGCCCTTGGTTGTGGACGATCTGCTTCACGTCTTGGAGGTCTTGCGGAGAGGTCACCATCATAGCTTGATGTCGCGGCGTGTCGCGGAGACGGTACCGCTTGAAAAGAGCTCATGGAGTGGAGGACGGGTCCATCCCGGTGCCTTGAAGCGTGACGGCGAGGTGCGCTTGATTCACTTGAGGAGTGTGAAGGGTTTCGCATCATAGTAAATCAAAATTTTCTACGGATGCGAACGGGAAAAGCCAAGATCTAATCTAGGAGATGCAAACAACGAGGGGGGATAGATGAGATCTTCATACCCTTGAAGAAATAGCACAGAGGAACGTTCGACGGAACGTGGTTGATGTAGTCGTACTAGCCTTCTCCTCCTCGCGATCCGATCCGATCCAACACCGCAAGTGGCGATGCCTCCGAGAGATGCACACGTACGGCACCTCGACGTCTCCTCCTTCCTCGGTCCAGAAAGTGGGGTAGGTAGATAGGTTGGATCTACAACACGACGGCGTGGTGCAAACAGTGGAGAGTTTCTGCGGCAGGGCTTCGCCTACGCGCAATCGGGAGAGAGGGAGAGAGGAGGGCAGCAACTAGGCGGCTAGGGCTTGAGGAGGTGTGGGGGGAGGGTGCGCCCCTGCCCTCTTTATATAGAGGGGTGGGCGTCTGCCCCTTGCCCCCTCCTCCAAGCCTAGGGTCGGCGGCCACAAGGGAGGAGTGGGGGGCAAGTCCCCCCCTTCTAGAAGCTCTCCCTAGGGTTTCCCCTAGGGCTTGGCCGGCTGGGCCTATGGGGCCTTGTGCCCCTGGCCCAATGCGTCCAGGGCACTCCCTCGTAGGCCCACGCCACCTCCCTATAAGTGGGTCCACGTTGGTACCACTCTAGAAGCTTCTAGAACCTTCCGGTACAATACCGAACAATCCGAAACAATTCCGAACTCCAAAAACTGCTTTCCCTTATATGAATCTTATTCTCCGGACCATTCCGGAACCTCTCGTGACATCCTGGATCTCATCCGAGACTCCGAACAAAAACTCATAAACCAATTATCCATTCTATCCTAGCGTCGAGACACGTTAAGTGTGTGACCCTATGGGTTCGAGAATATGCAGACATGATCTTCTATCAATAATCAACAGCGGGGTCTAGAAACCCATATTGACTCCCACACATTCATCGATGATCATATCGTATGAACCACGATGCCAGGATTCAATCAATCCCATATATGTATTCCCTTCGTCGCGCGATATTTTACTTGCCCGAGATTCGATCGTCGGTACCGGCATACCTAGTTCAATCTCGTTCACAGCAAGTACTTTACTCGTTCCGTAATCCGATATCACTTTGTGATTAACTCCTTAACCACGTGCTTGCAAGCGGTGTTGATATCGATTACCGAGTGGGCCCGAAGTATATCTCTCCGACTTGGGAGGGACAAATCCCATCTCGATACATACAACCCAACAGGTACTTTCCGATCACCTGGCAGACACCTTTATGATCACCCTCTCATAGGATGACGTTTGATGACCTCAAAGCTTTCTTCCGATACCAGGGAGTTGCATTATCTCATGGTCTAAGGAATACAATATTTGACATAAGAAAAAGCTTCGCAAAGATGAAAACGATGACATGATCTAATTGCTCTGCTTAATTTGGGTTTGTCCATCATATCATTGTCCCAATGATATGATCTCATTATTAATCGACAACTCATGTATATGGTTAGGAAACCTTAACCATCATTAATCAATGAGCTAGTCCATAGAGGCATACTAGGGACACGGTGTTGTTCATAAACCACACAAGTATTAAAGTTTCCGCTTAATACAATTCTAGCATGGAATATAAACTTTATCGTGAACAAGAATTATAATAATAACATCTTTATTATTGCCTCTAGGGCATAATTCCAACAGTCTCCCACTTGCACTAGAGTCAATAATCTAGTTTACATCTGGCAACAATCTAACACCCATGGCACTAAGGTGCTGATCATGTTTTGCTCGTGGAAGAGGTTTAGTCAATGGATCTACGACATTCAGATCCGTATGTACTTTGCTAATCTTCAGATCTCCATCTGTTATATAATCTCGAATTATATGAAACTTGCGGTTGATGTGCTTGGTCTTTGGATGATATCTTGGTTCCTTAGCCAGTGCTATGGCGCCAGTGTTGTCACACAATTTCTCCAGTGGGTCCAAGGCACTTGGAACCACACCAAGCTCAGTGATGAAGTTCCTGATCCAAACTCCTTCACTTGATGCTTCTGCAGCAGCCATGTATTCCGCTTCTAATGTAGATCCCGCGATCACGCTTTGCTTGCAACTTCTCCAGCTCACAGCTCCTCCATTCAAAATATAATCGTATCCTGTCTGAGATTTAGAATCATCCTTGTCGGTGTCAAAACTAGCATCGACGTAACCTTTTACGACGAGCTGTTCATCACCTCCATAGACCAAGAACATTTCTTTAGTCCTATTTAAGTACTTTAGGATGTTCTTCACGGCTGTCCAGTGTTCCACTCCTGGATCACTTTGGTATCTGCTCGTCAAACTAAGAGCATTGGACACATCCGGTCTAGTACACAACATCGCATACATGATAGAACCTATGGCCGAGGCATAAGGTACTTTGCTCATAGCTTCTCTATCATTTACCGTAGCTGGACACTGAGCCTTGCTCAATATCTTACCTGACAACATAGGCACTGAACCTTTCTTTGCCTTATCCATTCTGAACCTTTTCAGAACTTTGTCTAGGTATGTACTTTGGCTTAAAGCTATTAGGCGTCTTTGTATATCTCTATAGATTTTGATGCCTAATATATAAGCAGCTACCCCTAGGTCTTTCATTGAAAAACATTTGTTCAAATAACTCTTCACATTGTTAAGCATATCAATGTCATTTCCAATAATCAATATGTCATCCACATATAGTACTAGAAATTTCACTGAGCTCCCAATCACTTTCTTGTAGATACAAGTTTTGTAGCAATTTGGAACAAATCCAAAGCTCTTGATCACTTGATCAAAACGAAGGTTCCAACTCCGAGATGCTTGCTTCAGTCCATAAATGGAACACTGAAGTTTGCACACTTTATCAGCATCCTTAGGATCGACAAAACCTTCAGGTTGCATCATATACAACTCTTCATCAATGTTGCCATTGAGGAACGCAGTCTTGACATCCATCTGTCATATTTCATAATCATGAAACGCAGCAATTGCTAATAAAATCCGAATGGACTTAAACATCGCTACGGGAGAGAAAGTCTCATCGTAGTCAACACCTTGAACTTGTCGAAAACCTTTCGCGACAAGCCATGCTTTATAAACAGTAACATTACCATCCCTGTCCGTTTTCTTCATGAAAATCCATTTGCACTCAACGGCCTTTCGGTCGCTAGGAGGGTCCACCAAAGTCCATACTTGGTTTTCGCTCATGGATCCTAATTCGGATTTCATGGCCTCTAGCCATTTCTCAGAGTCTGGGCTCATCATCGCTTCCTCATAGTTCGCAGGTTCACTGTTGTCTACTAACAAGACAGTCAAGACAGGGTTACCGTACCACTCAGGAGGGGCACGTGACCTTGTCGACCTATGATGTTCAGTAGTAGCATCGTCTGAAGCTTCATGATCCATGTCATTAGCTTCCTCTATTGTTGGTGCAGACGGCACTAGAACAATTTCAGGTGTTGCGCTACTCTCCAACTCAAGAGAAGGTTCAATAACCTCGTCTAGCTCTACTTTCCTCCCACTCACTTCTTTCGAGAGAAACTCCTTCTCAAGAAAGGATCCGTTCTTTGCGACAAACACTTTGCCTTCAGATCTGTGATAGAAGGTATACCCAATAGTTTCCTTAGGGTATCCTATGAAGACGCATTTCTCTGCTTTGGGTTCGAGCTTGTCCGGCATCAACTTCTTGACGTAAGCTTCACATCCCCAAACTTTAAGAAACGACAACTTAGGTTTAGCACCAAACCACAGTTCATACGGTGTCGTCTCAACAGATTTAGATGGTGCCCTATTTAAAGTGAATCCAGCGGTTTCTAATGCATAACCCCAAAATGATAACGACAAATCTGTAAGAGACATCATCGATCGCACCATATCCAATAAAGTTCGATTCCGGCGTTCAGACACACCATTGCGCTGTGGTGTTCCGGGTGGCGTGATTTGCGAAACGATTCCGCTTGCTTTAAGATGCGTGAGAAAATCATAACTCAAATATTCACCTCCACGATCGGATCGTAGAAACTTAATTTTTCTGTTACGATGGTTTTCCACTTCGTTCTGAAATTCTTTGAACTTTTCAAATGTTTTAGATTTATGTTTCATTAAATAGATATACCCATATCTACTTAAGTCATCAGTAAAAGTGAGGAAATAGCGATATCTACCGCGCGTTGAAACACTCATCGGTCCGCATACATCGGTATGTATGATTTCCAACAAGTTCGTTGCTCGCTCCATTATACCGGAGAACGGGGTTTTGATCATCTTGCCCATGAGACACGGTTCGCACGTGTCAAATGATTCAAAATCAAAAGACTCCAAAAGTCCATCAGAATGGAGTTTCTTCATGCGTTTTACACCAATATGACCTAGACGGCAGTGCCACAAATATGTAGTATTATCACTATCTACCTTGCATCTCTTAGCCTCAATGTTATGGATGTGTGTTTCATCGCTTTCGAGATTCAGAAGAAATAAACCATTCATAGCAGGTGCATGACCATAAAAGATGTTACTCATATAAATAGAACAACCATTATTCTCCGATTTAAATGAATAACCGTCTTGCAATAAACACGATCCAGATATGATGTTCATGCTCAACGCAGGCACATAATAACATTTATTGAGGTTTAAAACTAATCCCGGAGGTAAAACTAAGGAAAGTGTGCCGACGGCCATCACATCAACTCTTGATTCGTTGCCAACGCGCATCGTCACCTCATCCCTCGCTAGCCGCCGTCTATTCCGTAGCTCCTGTTTCGAGTTACAAATATTAGCAACTGAACCAGTATCAAATACCCAGGCACTACAACGAGGGCTAGTAAGGAAAACATCAATAACATGTATATCAAATATACCTTTGATGGTGCCAGCCTTCTTGTCCGCTAAGTACTTCGGACAGTTGCGCTTCCAGTGACCCTTGTCCTTGCAATAGAAGCACTCAGTGTCCGGATTAGGTCCAGACTTGAGCTTCTTCTCAGCAGGGGCAACGCGCTTGCCGCTGCCTTTCTTGAAGGGCTTCTTTGCACCCTTACCTTTCTTAAAGCTGGGGGGCTTGTTGACCATCAACACATGATTATCTTTCTTGATGTTCACCTCCGCAGCTTTCAGCTTAGCAAAGAGCTCAGTGATCGTATTAGTGGAACCAATCTGATTATGAGTAACTACAAAACCTTTGTAGCTAGGAGGGAGTGATTGCAGAACTCTGTCAATCTTGAGCTCCTCTGGAATCTTGCAGTCCAGTTGCTCAAGGCATTGAGTGTATCCCGACATCTTAATGGCGTGCTCACTAACGGAACGCCCTTCCTCCATCTTGCAGTTAAAGAATTTCTCAGAGATCTCATATCTCTCAGAACGGGCCTGAGTCTGAAACATAGTTTTCAGTTCCTCAAGAATCTCAAAGGGCCCGGGGAACTCCTCAAAACGATTTTGAAGGTCCGATTCCATAGCAAACAACATGGTGCTCTTAATCACACCATAATCATCTTTGAGCGACTGATAAACAGCTTTCTCATCAGCCGGCGCATCTACAGCAGGGGCGTCACCTAGCGCTTTCTCAAGGACATAGTCCTTTTGTCCGCCAGCGAGAATGATTCTTAGATTGCAGAACCAGTTGGTGAAGTTAGACCCATTGTTCTTAAGCTTTTCTTTCTTAGCAAAAACGTTGGAGTTGAAGTTGGACTTAGCAATTTGATCTACAAAATTTTCAAGTACAATTTAGACTATGTTCATGATAACTAGTTCAACTTAATCAAATTACTAGATGAACCCCCACTAAATTCAACATCCCTCAAGTTGTTTAGTGAACATGATCCAAATTCACCACACCTAATCCAATCTTCACGAGAAGAGATGTGGTTTCAATGGTGGACAACGAAGTGTCGATCATATCATTCATATGACTCATGCTTAACCTTTCGGTTCGTGTGTTCCGAGGCCATGTCTGTACATGCTAGGCTCGTCAAGTCAAACCCAAGTATTTCCGCGTGTGCAAAAACTGGCTTGCACCCGTTGTATGTGAACGTAGAGTTTATAGCACCCGATCATCACGTGATGCTTGAACACGACGAACTTTCGCAACGGTGCATACATGGGGAGAACACAGTTTTATCTTGATCTTTAAGTGAGGAATCATCTTATAATGCTACCGTCGCGATCTAAGCATAATAAGATACATAAAAGGATAAACATCACATGGATATAATTTTATGTGACATGGTATAGCCAATCTCCACGCAATGATCTCCATCTTGTGCGTGCCAGCATGATCTCCATCACTCCACCATGATTGCCTCCACCACGAATAGCAACTACAACTATTGCTAACTACTTAGCGATAAAGTAAAGCTATTACATGGCGTATAAGAAGTTGACACACATGTCATACACAATTATAAATACAACCATATGGCTCCTGCCGGTTGTGTACTCATCGACATGCAAGTCGTGAAACATTACAAACATGATCATTGCGTACAACATACACATCACATCTTGGGCCATACCATATCACAGAAACACTCCCTGCAAAAACAAGTTAGACGCCTCTACTTTGTTGTTGCATGTTTTACATGGCTTATGGGAGTAACAAGCTAAGAACGATTCTTACCTATGGAAAGCCACAACGGTGATATTATGGTTGTCAACATCCGGTGTAAATCCCATGACAACTATAGTGAGAGAAACTGGCATCCACCAGCCGCATGTGTGGAACAAGCCACACGTCAAGTGCGGAGCTGGTCTCGCGAACGAGGTCGCGTAAAGTTGGCCTGGACCGCTTCGATCTCACTATCCCGCGTCATAAGAAGTACACAAACAAGAGGCTTGCAAAAGAAAACATCAACGCCCGCAACAAGCATGTTGCGTTCTACTCGTGAAACACATCTACGCATAGATCTAGCTCTGATACCACTGAAGGGTTTCGCAGCATAGTAAATCAAAATTTTCTACGTATGCGAACGGGAAAAGCCAAGACCTAATCTAGGAGATGCAAACAACGAGGGGGGATAGATGAGATCTTCATACCCTTGAAGAAATCGCATAGCGGAACGTTCGACGGAACGTGGTTGATGTAGTCGTATTAGCCTTCTCCTCCTCGCGATCCGATCCGATCCAACACCGCAAGTGGCGATGCCTCCGAGAGATGCACACGTACGGCACATCGACGTCTCCTCCTTCCTCGGTCCAGCAAATGGGGTGGAGAGATAGGTTGGATCTACAACACGACGGCGTGGTGCAAACGGTGGAGAGTTTCTGCGGCAGGGCTTCGCCTACGCGCAATCGGGAGAGAGGGAGAGAGGAGGGCAGCAGCTAGGCGGCTAGGGCTTGAGGAGGTGTGGGGGGAGGGTGCGCCCCTGCCCTCTTTATATAGAGGGGTGGGCGGCTTCCCCTTGCCCCCTCCTCCAAGCCTAGGGCCGGCGGCCACAAGGGAGGAGTGGGGGGCAAGTCCCCCCCCCCTTCTAGAAGCTCTCCCAAGGGTTTCCCCTAGGGCTTGGCCGGCTGGGCCTATGGGGCCTTGTGCCCCTAGCCCAATGCGTCCAGGGCACTCCCACATAGGCTCACGCCCCTCCCGACAAGTGGGGCCACGTTGGTCCCACTCCGGAAGCTTCTAGAACCTTTCGGTACAATACCGAACAATCCGAAACAATTTCGAACTCCAAAAACTGCTTTCCCTTATATGAATCTTATTCTCCGGACCATTCCGGAACCTCTCGTGACGTCCTGGATCTCATCCGGGACTCCGAACAAAAATTCATAAACCAATTATCCATTCTATCCTAGCGTCGAGACACGTTAAGTGTGTGACCCTACGGGTTCGAGAATATGCAGACATGATCTTCTATCAATAATCAACAGCGGGGTCTGGAAACCCATATTGACTCCCACACATTCATCGATGATCATATCGGATGAACGACGATGCCAGGATTCAATCAATCCCATATATGTATTCCCTTCGTTGCGCGATATTTTACTTGCCCGAGATTCGTTCGTCGGTACCGGCATACCTAGTTCAATCTCGTTCACAGCAGGTACTTTACTCGTTCTGTAATCCGATATCACTTTCTGATTAACTCCTTAACCACGTGCTTGCAAGCGGTGTTGATATTGATTACCGAGTGGGCCCGAAGTATATCTCTCTGACTTGGGAGGGACAAATCCCATCTCGATACATACAACCCAACAGGTACTTTCTGATCACCTGAGAGACACCTTTATGATCACCCTCTCATAGGATGACGTTTGATGACCTCAAAGCTTTCTTCCGATACCAGGGAGTTGCATTATCTCATGGTCTAAGGAATACAATATTTGACATAAGAAAAAGCTTCGCAAAGATGAAAACGATGACACGATCTAATTGCTCTGCTTAATTTGGGTCTGTCCATCATATCATTCTCCCAATGATATGATCTCATTATTAATCGACAACTCATGTCTATGGTTAGGAAACCTTAACCATCATTAATCAATGAGCTAGTCCATAGAGGCATACTAGGGACACGGTGTTTTCATAAACCACACAAGTATTAAAGTTTCCGCTTAATACAATTCTAGCATGGAATATAAACTTTATCATGAACAAGAATTATAATAATAACATCTTTATTATTGCCTCTAGGGCATAATTCCAACAGAGTGCCGTGACGAGCTTGAGTCGCGCGATCGTGGCCTTGCTAGCCCATCAATGAGGCGTTGAAGCTTCTCATCCGTTGCGGCGAGGGCGCGACCAAGAGATTCATTTTGATGGACGAGGTCGTGTTGCATGGCATGCATTTGTCCCCGGACTTCTTCGAAGCGGTTGTCGATGTTCTTGAATTCCACTCGGGCTTCGCTAAATTGTTCGTATTAGCGCCGCTCGAGGGCTTCACAACGGTAGTTGAATTCTCCTCGGACCTTCCAATGATCCCATCTTGTCATGTATTGTGTGTCGTCCTCTGTAGGTGGTGGTGGTTGGGACGACTCGCCATTCCTATCCATGATGCAAAGCCGACAAGGGTTTTATATGGAGAAGGAGAACACGGGGAGTTAGCCTTTTACCTCACCTTGGAGATTGTATCAAACCAATTGCCACACAAGAGAGCTAATAGCTTGCAAAGTGAGATCGCAAAGAAACTCACACACAAATAAGCTACAACTCTCAAAGGCTTTTGGTGGAAGGTTAGGGTTGTGGAAAACCAAACGAAACGATCCAAGCAAAAGGTTATTGTTCTTTGTGGTAGAGAACCAAAGATCAAGAGCAAAAAGGATACGATCTACAAAAACACGGGAGAACGCACACTTGGAGATTAAAGGGGTTAGCACGAATATGAAAAAGAGCACAAAAGGTCCTAACGAAGACTACGCTCGGTTGTCGTGCCAACTCAAGGAGAGACCACAACTCGTTTGCCAAAAGAGGATAAGCAACGGATTTGTGCACTTGCCTTGGCGCGCTCTTTTCCTCTCTCTTTTTGCTTACAAGCTTGATACTCTCTTTGTATTGTGAGACTATGTATCTTTATATTTTTCTTTTGTTTTTTTTAATTATTTTTCTCCCTTTCTATACTACTATGTTAACTTTTGTATTTGCCCTCACACTCTCACTTTCCAAAGGCAAGTGCACAATGCTTAGAAAAACACAAAATGAGTTGCTCTCATAGGATAGATACACACAAAGGAAGATATGGGGCTATCAAAGTGGTTCAAGTTATACCTTTGGTATTGTTGACGACTTGGAACCGGTGAGGTGGAAGATGTTCGGAAGTCGCGGTGTCGAGGAGCGCGTGATGTAGGGATTTGCTGAAGCTTGTTGTTAGTTTTTGGCGACACGCACGTGAAACACGAACAAAACA
Source organism: Avena sativa (assembly GCA_916181665.1). Classification (NCBI taxonomy): domain Eukaryota; kingdom Viridiplantae; phylum Streptophyta; class Magnoliopsida; order Poales; family Poaceae; genus Avena; species Avena sativa. The sequence goes on along the minus strand of OV702284.1, from coordinate 257,079,369 downwards.
AGGGGAAAACAGTCAAAATTTGTGATCTGGAAAATTTTCGGCGCAGGAACCGGCGGCGCCGGGTCTGCCGCCGGAAATTCCGGTCGTCGGTCCGGTCTGACCAGAGCTGTCGCCGGAAATTCCGGTTGCAGAACCGGTTCGCCGGATCTGGTGCCGAAACCTGTTCGAGATGAACTCCAAAAAGTCAAACTGAGAATTCCGTCAAAATTTCGACAAAATTGGGCTGGGGAAAGGTCAAGGGATGTAGATCAAGACCCAAAGCAACAGATCTATGGACCAAAACCACGAAAAACTCACCAAATCCAGAGATCGATTCGAAGGAAATTTGGGGCTCTTTTTTGGGGGAAATTTCGATTTTATGGTGGATAGAAGAAAAATTGAGGGGAAATTCGTGATCAACCTTGGCTCTTGATACCAATATGTTGGGGGTGACCCCTTAGGGTGGCCCGATCTTTCAAGAATTCCGCGGGAATCGAGGGGAAAGCGGTGGAAGGAGGGAAGGGATGAAATCCACGAACACACACGCGAAGAACTCGATGAACACACACACGAAAACACGATACAAGCCGATAGCTCACGCTGGTGGCAACCGGTCCAACACAATTCCTAGGATCGGCGTTGGGCAAGACACTCTCCCACGGCCAACAACGGGGGTGAGAGGCTTGATGAGATCTTGACTACTTGGGAACGAGACACCGAGATCCCAAGGACTTGTACAACTTGAACGCACGAGGCAAAATCCAAGAGGTTGTGGATAATTTGGTGCTCTTGTCAAGAAGCATGAGAAAAATAGTTGATAGATCCTCAAAGGGGTGTCTTCAACTACAATTATCCAAGTCTAGAGTTTACAATAGAGGGTGGGGGCTATTTATAGGCCAACCACATAAACAGGGATAGTTTAGGTACGAAACGGTAAAGTCTAGGCGAAATAAGGGTTTACACGGGTCAAGCCCGAAAGTTGACTTGCCTCTGGGGATTTCCGGCGAGGGGTCCGGCGGCGCCGGAGTGGTCGCTGGAAATTCCGGTGGCCACCGATATTTCCGGTCGCGAACCGAAAAGCCTTACTAAACAGGTTTTCGGTCGTGGCCGGGATTGTCGGCGAGGAGGCCGGTCGACCAGGCCTGTCGCCGGAGGTTCCGGCGAGGGAACCGGTTCGCCAGGCCTGGCGCCGGTTTGCTCTGGCGAATCTCCTCGGGCTGCCTTTGGTCCCTCCCTTGGCGATGCTTCATTGGGTTCATAGCTAAGAATGAATGCACAGGGTTTGGGAATGAAGTAGCAAGCCATCCAAGGATGTATTGAAATCACACGAGGAGAGGAGCGAGTTAACCTTAGCTTGTAGGAGCTTGGCCCGAGCACGGGTCATCGGTCCACTTGGGGGACTAGTTGGCGGGGATGTAGACGCATCCGTAGGACGGGCTGCATCACAGCGAGTTTGACAACCGGGGTGATGAAGCCGCTCCTTGGCAATCTCACCACGCTGCTCGGCGATGAGTACAAGAAGCTCACCGGAGTGAGGAAGCAGGCCGCGTTCCTCAGGGACGAGCTCAGCGCCATGCAAGCTCTGCTAGAGAAGATGGAGCTTATGGACAAGCTTGATCCCTCTGCCAACAACCGGAGGGACCATGTTAGGGAGATGTCCTATGACATGGAGAACTGTATCGACGTCTTTATGCATGAAATTGATGGTGTCGATGCAAAGACAGGCTTTGTCAAGAAGATGGCTAAGCGTCTAAGGAGGTTGGGGAGGCGTCACCAGATCGCTAACCGGATGGAGGAGCTCAAGGTTCTTGCGGTGGAGGCCAATGACTGACGTGAGAGGTACAAGATCGATGATTGCATCAGCTCGAGTCCTGGTGTTGTTGCCGTTGATCCCCGGATGTCGGCGATGTACAGGGAGGCATCAGGACTTGTTGGTATTGATGGCCCAAGCGAAGAGCTTGTCAGTTTGTTGATGGATTCCTAGAAACAGCTCAAAGTGGTTTCTATCGTGGGGTTCAGAGGTCTAGGTAAAACTACGCTTGCCAAACAAGTCTATGATGGGATTGGAGGGCAGTTTGACCGCAAGGCATTTGTTTCAGTCTCCCAAAGACCTGATGTCAAAAGTCTTCTCCTTGGCCTACAACGCAAGCTTGGGATGGAGGAGTCTTCTCATGCTCATGAGCTGCAAGAAATTGTTGACTGCGTTAGAGAATACCTCAAACACAAGAGGTATATTTTTCTCCGTAGTTGTGTGATTTGATCATACTCATCTAACTGCTTTTGGCATCTTGGTTTAGTAGTGTAACTCTATATAGTTGTACTCACAAGTCATGATTAAGAGAATTTTTTGGCCAACACCAAACCTTGTGAGGCGTTTTGGCTATGGAGAAGTTGTGCTAGCTCATAAGAATTACTATTTGGATTTAAGCTCTAGTTCTAGGATAAAAATTGAACTTCTCTAAATATATTAATTTTAGAATACACTATATTTAATTATATAAATCATAAATTAACCTCCAATTGATGAGTATATAAGCCATGCTAAGTAGGGACAGAAATATTAAAGGTTGAACCCAATATTTCTTTTTATTCAAAATTCAACCATATTTCTGTTTTTTCCTTAAATTTAGGAAGACATATGTCAACATACTTACCATGTTTTGATTCGTTCATTTTGATGCTTTTCTCTGTAGGTACTTCATATTAGTTGATGACTTGTGGGATCAGCAAGCATGGGATATTATTAGTTGTGCCTTTCCAGAAAATAGTAATGGAAGTAGAGTGGTGGTAACCACACGAATTGATGAAGTAGCTCTCTGGGCTTGTCATAGTGATCGCGCGAATATTTACAGAATGAAACAACTTGAAGAACAAGACTCAAGAAGATTATTTGTTAATAGAGTATTTGGACCTGGAAATGTCTGTCCACCACAATTTAAAGAAATCTCGGATGAAATTCTCAAGAAGTGTGGTGGGTTGCCACTAGCAATTATCACCATAGCTAGCCTAGTAGCTAGCCATGAACCAAGAACGTTGAGGGAATGGGAGTGCATAAAGAATTCTCTTGGTTCAAAGTTTGCCACAAAACCCACCTTGGAAGAGATGAGGGGTATACTAAACCTTAGCTATATGCATCTTCCTGTTCGTCTCCGGCCATGTTTTTCGTACCTTGGCATGTACCCAGAAGATTCTGAGATCATGAGGGATGACCTGGTTCGGCAATGGATAGTCGAAGGCTTAATCTATAGCTCGCTATAGATTGGGGTCACTATAACAGAAAACCACCACAATTCAGATTCGTGACAAAAAACCACCACAATTGGGGTAAAAACCACCACAATTGGGGCAAAAAAACACCACTATAACAGAAATTATACCCCAATTCTGGTGGTTTTTTGTCACGAATCTGAATTATGGTGGTTTTCTGTTATAGTGACCCGAATTGTGGTGGTTTTTTGTAATTTTCTCTAGCTCGCACAAAGTTGATTTGGAGGATGTTGCAAAAAGTTATTTCAATGAGCTTATCAATAAAGGTCTGATTCAGCCTGGAAGAACAACATGTGGGGAGGTAGTTTCTTGCAGAGTACATGACATGTTACTTGATTTGATCCTAAGAAAGAGTACAGAAGATAATTTTATCAGTGTAGCATATAACTCTGAAGACATGGCTAGATTGCATAGTTGCGAGTACAAGGTTCGTCGATTATCCTTGCAATCAAGTGGTGGTGGTGGTGCAACGTCGGAGGCCCTTGCTACTAGCATGTCACAAGTTAGATCTGTTGCATGGTTCAGTGGGCCCAAGTACACACCTCATCTTTCACAGTTTAAGTATTTGCGGGTGCTTTTGTTTGAGTTTCAATATCAGCCGGATACGATAGTCGACCTCAGTTGCTTGGTATTGATTCTCACAAGAAAATCATAAAGATTTGAGGATTAGGGATTGAGTGGAAGAACAGGGTGAGGATAGCAGATGAAAGGGGAATTCTCTGGATCTTGCCCGATCCAGCTCTATTCTCTTCTCTTTATTATTTGTACATTTTACATTCAAACCCTCTGACATATATATTATTTCAACTCACACCAACACTCCCCCTCAAGATGGGGCAAACACATCAAATAGACCCATCTTGCTACAAAAAATGGAAAACATCTTTTCTGGTATACTTTTTGTTAGAACATCTGCTATCTGATTTGATGAAGTCACGTATGGCATACAAACCACTCCTTTGTCCAGTTTTTCCTTGATGAAATGGCGATCAACTTCAACATGTTTAGTACGATCGTGTTGCACTGGATTATTTGCAATATCTATTGCTGCTTTGTTATCACAATAGAGCATCAAAGGCTTATTCTGATATAGCCTCAATTCAGTTAGTAGAATATGCAGCCATAAGAGCTCGCATAGACCATGTGCCATGGATCTGAACTCAGCCTCGGCAGTTGACCTAGCTACCACATTTTGTTTTTTGCTTCGCCAAGAGACTAAATTACCCCCAACAAATGCACAATAACCAGAAGTGGATCGCCGATCATCTAGAGAACCAGCCCAGTCCGCATTTGTATAACACTCAATTTGTAAATTGTGTTGCTTTGTATAGAGAAGACCTTTTCCTGGACACCCTTTAAGGTACCGAAGGATCCTATTAACAGCATCCAGGTGAGTTGTTCTTGGGTTATGCATATATTGACTCACGACGCTCACAGCAAATGCAATATCAGGACGGGTGTGGGAAAGATAAATTAACTTACCCACAAGCCTTTGGTAGCGTTCTCTATTAACTGGATTCCCTCCGTCACTACTTAATCTATGATTCTGTTCAATGGGGGTAGCAGCTGGTTTTGAACCATACATGCCAGTTTCTTTAAGCAAGTCTAAGATATACTTCCTTTGTGTTAGAAATATACCTTTTGGACCACGTGAGACTTCTATGCCAAGAAAGTACCTCAAGTGTCCCAAATCCTTCACTTCAAACTCTTGTGAGAGATGATGCTTCAAGCCAGCAATTTCCTCGGTGTCATTGCCTGTCATCACAATATCATCGACGTAGACTATCAAGATTGCAACCTTGTTATTAGCATGTTTATAGAATAATGTATGGTCAGCGTTGCTCTGTTGGTAGCCTCTTTTCTGCATAGCTTGTCTGAAACGATCAAACCACGCTCTCGGTGATTGTTTCAATCCATACAAGGAGCGATGTAGGCGTAGTACTTTTCCTGTACTATGGCCGCACTCAAAACCAGGTGGAATTTGCATATACACCTCTTTATGAAGATCACCATGAAGAAATGCATTTTTTACATCCATTTGATAGATGCTCCAATCAAAATTAACTGCACAAGATATGAGAGTCCTCACAGAGTTCATCTTTGCCACAGGTGCAAAGGTTTCCTCATAATCTATACCATAAGTCTGCGTGTACCCCTTGGCAACAAGACGTGCTTTATATCTATCTATCTTACCCTCTGGTGTGTGCTTAATAGTAAACACCCATTTGCATCCCACAGGTTGCTTACCATATGGTAGATCCACGAGCTCCCAAGTTTTGTTTTTTTCCAATGCTCTCATCTCATCTAGCATCGCTTCCTTCCATTTGGGGTCTTCCATGGCTACTTTCCAGTCATTTGGTATGGAAACGGGATCAAGGGAAGCAATAAAACTTTGGAGAGATGGACTACAATATTCATAGGAGATATAATGGGCTATATCATATTTGTAGTCTCTAAGATATCCTGGTGTGTTTCGAGTTCTAGATGATTTACGCAACGCAATAGGTAAATTATCTATAGAAGTAGAAAGTTGGTTATCATTCTGCCCTGAAGTGCTAGTAGGAACTATGGAATTAGAAGGGATGGTATTGGCACCTGGGTCCTCATGAATTTGGGACTCCTCACCTTGAGATGGAAGTGATAAGTGTCCTGTAGAATCATCCTCGTCTCCATGACAAGAGTTATCATCAGTAACACCATCATTTTCATGCCCCTGATTATGAATGTTATTAGTAGAGGGAGAATCACCTGAAGTGGGAGCAAGAACAAGGACATGCCCTTCACTCCCCCTTTCTTGATGCTCATCAGGTGGAGACAAGGAAATACCAGACCCAACATTCGACCCATAATAGGGTTCATTTTCACGGAAAGTTACATCCATGCTCACAAAAAAACGATGCTCTGAAGGACACCAACACCTATACCCCTTTTTTGAGGGAGAATAACCCGTAAACACACATTTAAGAGCACGTGGATCTAATTTCCCAACCGAATTTCTATAATCATGCACAAAACAAACACTCCCAAAAATCTTTGGAGGAATGACAAACTCATCAGAATTTAAAAGGAACTCAGCAGGAGTTTTGTAATCTAGAACATGAAGAGGCATTCTATTTATCAAGTAAGTAGCAGTTTTAATTGCCTCACCCCAAAGGAATTTAGGAACGTTCATTGTAAACATCAATGAACGTGCAACTTCAAGCAAATGCCTATTTTTACGTTCAGCAACACCATTTTGCTCTGGTGTATTAACACATGTTGTCTGATGTTCAATACCATTCGAAGAAAGAAACAATTCAAACTCATGATTAACATATTCAGTACCATTGTCTGTACGCAGAGTTTTAATAGTAGTTGCATGTTTATTTTTAATAAGAGCACACAAGTCTTTGAAAACAGATAACACATCACTTTTATGCTTTAGAAGGTAAAGCCAAGTATATCGACTAAAGCAATCAATAAAGGTCACAAACCATCGGTGTCCAGAAACCGAGTTAACCTCACAAGGTCCCCAAACGTCAGAGTGAATCCTTTCAAATGGTTTTTCACTTCTAATCCCAATACTAGGGTAAGAGCCCCTAGTATGTTTAGCTAGCTCACAAGCATCACATACCAGAGCCTCTTTAGGACATAACTTAAATAAAGAAGGATAAACACGAGATAAAACTGCAAAAGAAGGATGTCCAAGCCTGCGGTGCTGTAACAGTAACTCTTGACAGGGAGACAAACATGATGTGAGAGCCACCTCATCACTTCCATCATCAAGATAATAAAGTCCTTCATGCTCGGTCCCAGTCCCCAAGAGTTTCCCAGTCCCTAGATCCTGAAAAGCACAACATGTAGGATCAAACCAACTTCTACAGTTATGAGATTTATTGAGAGAGCTAACAGATAATAGGTTAACTGGAAATTTGGGAACATGTAGAACATGAGATAAAGACAATGACTTGCTGCACCGGACAGATCCATGCCCTACGATAGGTACCATGGATCCATCTGCTACACGGACTTTGTCTTTACCTGAACAAGGTGTATAAGAGAAAAACAAGTCTGAAGCTCCGGTCATATGGTTTGTATCTCCTGTATCAATAATCCAAGGTTTTGATTTGGTGGTGGTATTGGCTTTATAGAGTTCCATACCTTGTTGAGAAGAGGCAATGGGACTGGAATCAATCTTAGAGGTGCCCTGTGAGGAAGTTGAGCTTTCCGAGAGTTTAAGCTTAGAGTTAAACTCCTCAAGAGCTCGCACATCTACCACTGGTTGTTTCTGTAGAGACGCAATGTGGCTAGCTTGCCTTCTATTCACACCTTGAACTCCCCCTGACCGAGGCTTTCCCTTTTCCCACCAAGATGGATATCCATGCAGCTCAAAACATTCATCCTTTATGTGTCCATTTCTTTTACAATGATCACAGAACAATCTTTTTTTGTCTATCTTGCCAAAGGGCCTGGGAGTATGGCGGTATTGCATAGATAAAGCTGCACGATCATCTCCATGTTTTAGATCACACTCCTTAGGTTGAGCCAACCGAGTTTCTTCCTCGAGTACACTAGAAATAATATCATCAAGGCTCGGCCATTCTGTTTCAGAAAATATGATCTGTCGCCGAAGGTTAAGCTCCTGGTTTAGTCCATCTAGAAACAACTTGGCCACAATTGTCTCAAACCATTTGTGATGAATGGCTAGGTCTTTCTTGTCAACTGGTTCAAAAGGATGATAGTAATGCAGGTCCCTGTACAACCGTTTCAACTCACCAGCATATTCTGTTACAGACTTTGTACCCTGATTTAGATGAGTTAATTCCTCCATGATGCGGGTTGCCTGCATTTTGTTTGATTTACCAGCGAATTGCTTCTCCAAGGAAGTCCACAGTTCAGAAACCGTTGACATTATTTCGACCTGTTGTCGCACTATTGGCTCCATGCTTCCCAACAGCCACACTAAAACTCTATCATTAATCTGTTTTGTATGAGTGTCACGGCTTCTCTGTTTTTCCTCATCGTCAACAAGCAGGTTCTCATATCCATGAGAACTCAATATCAGTTGAGCATGGCGTGCCCAACTGACATAATTACCAGGGCCTGACAGCTTCACTGGATTTGGTTCCAAGGCATATCTGACGGTCTCTGGGACTGCTTTAAGTTGTTGCTGTTCAAGCAACTTACTGAAAATTTCATACATCTTGTTTATGCTTAAATCCTCTGAACTTTCCTTAGATTGTTCTGCCATCTTCCAATGCAAAGCACACTCAAAAAAATATATATATTATCACTCGCAGGTGCTAGATAACTGCAGTACACTAATTGAATCAACTTGGCCTCTCGACTGTTTGTGCTAGAAACCTCACGCAAGAGAATAGCACCAGGAAAACAAGACTTGAAAAATGAGCTAGCTGTTTGCGTATACAGTACCAGGAAGATGAGGAATCGGGAATGAAGTTGACCTTGCTGCAACCACTTGAGACCAAAGCGTCCAGATCCAACGGCGGCAGTACTGCTCTTCACTCCGGCAGACTACAGCTGGGATGAAGATGCGGACTAGGAGAAGCTGCACCACCACGCACGACAGTAACGACCGGAAGCTCTGGACTCCGGCAACACAGCACCTTCAGCAGCCAACCTTTGCTCAAAATCGCGAGGAGGACACACAGGAACCGTCCCGCTCTGATACCATATTGATTCTCACAAGAAAATCATAAAGATTTGAGGATTAGGGATTGAGTGGAAGAACAGGGTGAGGCTAGCAGATGAAAGGGGAATTCTCTGGATCTTGCCCGATCCAGCTCTATTCTCTTCTCTTTATTATTTGTACATTTTACATTCAAACCCTCTGACATATATATTATTTCAACTCACACCAACACTTGGGCTGGGCAGAGAGTTCGCTGGAGGATATCAAAGGCCTTAGCCAGCTGACTGATCTGAAGGAATTGAATTTAGATTTGTATTTTCGCGATGACTTGATGCTTGAATGCGCTGACGCTTTGGTGTCCTCCATTGGAATGCTCCGAGACCTCAAGCATCTGAACCTCTATTTCCATATTGAATCCGATGGCTTAAACAACCCGCTGGACAAATTACATGATCCTCCTCCATTTCTGGAGGTACTCAAGCTGCCGAGGCAGAGGTTTAGTAGATTCCCCAGATGGATTGGTGAACTATGCTGCCTCCGGATCCTTAGCCTGGACCTGTTGCAGCTAACGAGTTTTGACGTTCGTGTTCTTGGAGAGCTTCCTTCCCTCGCCAAGGCTGACTTCCGTGGGTTCTGTGTCTCCCAAGACAAGGTCGTCATCAGAACTGGGTTATTCCCGGTTCTGGAGGATGTTACATTCTGGTCTGATGAACAAAATGTTACCGCGTATCTGAGCCTGGAAGCAGGAGCTATGCCCAAGCTACAAAGGCTCACCCTGGGATTTAACTGCAGAAATTGGACGGGCATTTCACAGGTTGGTATGGAGTGCCTTCCCTGCCTCCAGGAAATCAAAGTGCATCACTTCAGCGATCTCCCGTCGAGCAGATGTTTGGACAATTTACTTGCTGATGTCGAGTATGCCTTCAAGAGCGCTGCAAGTGTGCACCCAAGACATCCCTCCCTTACAATCAACAATGGCCCTGTGGCCCCCCGTCTGACCCAGTGGCCCTGTATTTTACTTTGACTGTAATTTACTTAATTGTGTCAGCCAGTCCCCCTGTGTTGCCAATCCCGTCTTCATACTTAGCTCTTGCGTCCCTCTGTTGCAGTTGGGTAGCCATGCATTCCATTGATCCACCTCTTCTCTGTAACTTAGTTAATCCTGTCTTCATACGTAATCTCTTGCATAGTGTAAGCCCGATACAATTCAGTTTAGTCAATTTAACAAATTCTGCAGGTGGTGAAAAAAATGCATTCAGGGTCCGCTGATCCGCTCCCAACTTTGGAACTCTGAAATAAATGGATTTGTCTCCAGTTGATTTACAGAAACGTTCAGAAGTATGACAGGGAGAACTAGCACAACAACAATGTTTTAATTGTTATATTTCAGACCCCTCACTATAGCATCTCGATCGATCGGCCATCCAAGTGACGAAGAGCGCCGCCCTGCATCTCTGACAGCGACAACCCAGATTTCAGTGTGATGTGGTTGTTCATGTCAGTGTAAATTCAGTGTAGAATGGATTAGAGCAGTTATCATCGAATATTAAACTGGCATCACGGAATTTCTGGTTGCAAGTTCTGAAGTGTACGTACGTGCTCTATATCTTCTAAAGCAGCAAAGGGTAGAGCAATTAATAACAATGTAAAGTATACGTGCTAATCAGGCATAAATGGTACACAGCTCCCAACTTTTAGGCGTTACATTTAATCTTTTTGGATTAAATTCATTAATCTTTTAGGTTTAGTAAGTAGTCTGGAAAGTAAAAGACAGAACTGATGCCAAGCACCAAACCAGCACGCTAACATAAGAAAAACAAAATGATGCTTCGGCCACAGCCTGCCATCACAAAATCCCAGCAAGACATACAAAGAACTAAGCCACCATGCCCCTCTCCCTGCTCGTCGAGAGACAAAAGCACAGCGCACAACACTCCATGCATATTCTGCGACAGGGACACTGGAAGAAACAAGGGTCAATGGACTCTGAATTTCCACAGAATTCGCACCATCTGTCCCCTTTTCCAGCCCCTGATAGTTCAATACATTAGTCTTTTACATCTCATCAGCAAGTTTCTTGGTGGCGCTCTAAAACCAAACTTGTACGAAAACAGTCATATCATTGGTTCAACATATAGGAAAATAAAGTTAGCATGTGATTTGCTCGTTAGCATGTTCATGATAAAACCCTGCAATCTGACGAAGAACGGAGGAAGGCAGAATTACATGAAAACAACGCTACAGTCCGAGGACCTTCATTTACCCAAGATTCTATGCAGGAATTCATTGGCTTAGACAAACAGAAATGGATTACTCATGAAGTTGTTCCATGGTGCCATTTTCTTAGCGGAAAAGGCGGATGCTTCATGGTTTACCAGCTACAGGTTTCTGCATCATGTTCTATTTGCTGAGGTACGTTCTCAAAAGATTAGTCAATTACAATCATGCATGATGCACATAGTACAAAGAGGCTTGGCCCCTCGGGGCCTAGTCTAGCCAGAAGGATCAGGTAAAGATACAGAAGAAAATTTGGCAGTTAAATGGGCAGCCATGTTCATGCCGAGTCTAACAAAAAACATCAAAAGAAGTGAAATTCCTACTAATTGGCAGCACATTGGCACGAATGCTCGAGGATTTTTCTCCACAGCTAAACCTAGTGGACAAGGCGGCGAATCCAGCCAAGTACATGGAGTTCCTGTTCAGTGAGTTCATAGAGGTGTACAACGCCGCTGACGCCAGCAGGGAGGACGTGCACAAGTCCTACAAGATACACCAGACTATTCCGACGACGAGCGCCGGACTCCGTAGTTTCCACAGCTGCCATGCCGATGGTATCGGAGATAAACAGAGCAGGGGAACACAAATTTGGTAGTTGTGTGTGTGGGTTCTATTTGTTTGAATTTGGGTCGTCCCTCGTAAGTCATATGGGTCTCATAACTTTGTAGTTTGTACACATAAATGAACTGCCTCCTTTATAATTTAAGAGAAACAACATGCATAATTTCTGGTTGCAACCTCTGAAGTTTATGCATTGTAAATTCTGAAATGAGAATGAATAGAGATAAGAAGAGCAATGCATGGAGCAGATAATATAAAAAAAGCAACAATTTCAATCGGTTTCAGGAGTTGCAGCAAATCTTCCTGACAAAAACTCCATCGCCACATTTCTAACTAGTCCTCCCCTATAAAAATTATTGACAATGCCCAGAACTTCTACGGTGAGGTCTGATGGTCGCCACCGTGCTGGAACACATGGATTCAGCAAAATCTTGGATGATAACAGTAGAAGGCTTGGTCAATCAGTACATAGCTCCCACCTCAAGTAATCCGAAGTTGAGAAGAATTCATCCTTCTCAAACGGAGATAGAGATGACAATTAGTACCTGCAGCTTACAGGCAGGTAACAATTTCGATTTCAATTTGGAATTAGCCACTCCCAGATATAAACCAGAGTCGATATGCTAAAAATTCAAATAGTAGTATATCTATTTTGAAGTGACGCGCTAAACAATATCTACAACAGCCATTGTCCTAAAAAACAATTCAAGACAGTGCATCTTACGCATTAAACTTTACATCTTAGGACAATCAGGAACTGAAAGTGCACATTCAATCGCCACGAACCAGAGTACCACCCTTCACGTGCAGCCGTGTAGGTGTAGTTCTGACCAAAAAGGCACAACAGAGATTCAGCATAGCTAATTTAGAAACAACATCACATATATCATCAAATATTAAACTGACAATGACTGACATCATTCAGATACATGGAATATCTGGTTGCATGTTTTGAAGTGTACATATTTTTAGTAGGCAGTCTACACTAAGCTCGTGTCCTTCAGCAGTAAGTTTCAGACAACCACATCAGTGTCACCCAATCAGGACAGGCGCAAGTTACCAACCACCAGATGGAGATTGTCACCAATGGGGTGCTGGCCAGCATGGTGCACCGTGCCATCACCAACTCCGCTGCAGCGAGGATGTCGGTGGCCACGCATGTGCATCCCCCGGACGGGTGCCTCATCAGACTGGCGCTAGAGCTAGTGTACGAGGTGGCAAATCCAGCCAAGTATAGGGAGTTCCTGTTCAGTGAGTTCATGGAGGCGTACAACGCCAGCAGGGAGGATGTGCTCGAGTCCTTCAAGATCCACCGCGCCGAGCAACGAACCACTACAAGATTTCTGCTGCTGCCTTTCTCAGGGTACGAAGTAAACAGAGAAGGGGAACAAAAAGTTTGCTGTTGTGTGTGCTCCTCTATTTCTCTGAATTTGAGTCATCAGTCATGGGTGTGCCTCCTGGGTCATCAGTTATTGTCTAATTCACAATAAGAGAAAAAAAACATAACATTTATCATGGAATATTGAACTGACATCATTCAAAAATACAGAATTTCTGGTTGCAAGCTTTGAAGTATTACCGGTGGGTCACTTGCCATGGAGCAGACAGTATAAAAAAAAGCATCAAATTCAATAGCTCTCAGGAGTATTACCACATTACCAGTGGGGCACTTGCCATGTTGCCAGAGCTGCAGCAAATTTCCTGACAAAAACTCCATTGCCACGACTATAATTTCTCCTTGCCCATCAGAATAAAACCATCGAGCATGCCCAAAAAAATTCCAGTAACCACTGCGCCAGAACACATGGATTCAGAAATTTAAAGAAAGGACCGTAGCATCTTGGATGATTACAGTACAACGATTGGCTCATCAGTACATAGCTCCCAACTCAAGTAATTCGAAGTTCAAAAGAATTCATTCACTTCTCAAACGGAGATAAATATTGCAATTAGTATCTGCAGCTTAGGAGCAGGTAACAATTTCGATCCCAACTTAACATTAGCCACTCCCAGACATAAACCACAGTTGATATCCTAAAACATCATACAGTGCATCTAATTTGGCAGCAGCCATTGTCCTAAAAAATTCAGGACAGTGCATCTTACGCATTACATTTTAGCACTCAGAAAAAACTAAGAATAGCCTACAAGTACAGGAACATACTCCACCAAGGAAAACCGTCAAATTCAGCTAGTTTCTTGGTGGAGCTTTGAGACCAACCATGTACCTAAATCCTCCTCCTACATCAGTTTCAAGGAAGGCAGAGACCATGAAAAACTGAGATATATGTTTTCTTGGTTGTTGTTGTGATGTTTCCACTTTCCTAACTTCTATCTCCTTTGGTTTGGTTGCTTATGTCCTTGCTTTCTTTAAACCTACACCGCTCATTAAATTTGTCACACAAAAAACTTCAATATTATGAACTTCTTTTGTTTCGTGGAACATATTATGGTCGGAAATTATAGTCAGTCTTGACAAAAACTTCTGATAACACTAATCATAGGTATCCTGTTTTGCGAACAGTACAGTAAAATAAAGGATCTATAAATCAGATAACAGATGTGGATGATCTTTCATTTTCCAAGATGAATCTATAAATCACAATGGCTTTGTTGCCAAAACATACGTTTTATGAAGGGACACCGGTTAGCTAATTTTTTTTAAATAATACATTTTTTTATTGAATTTCACAAATAATATATAAAACGGGCAAATTGCAAATCTGTTGGTCGGTCGGCCGTTCAACAGACGAAACACTGCCTTCGTCCGTTCAACGGACAAAACACTGCCTTCGTCCGTTCAACGGACGACACGCAGCCTTCGTCCGTTCAACGGACGACACACATGCTGTGAGCTGTTTGGTAAAGGAGGGGTGTGTCGTCCGTTGAACGGACGAAACGAGTCTGTCGTCTGTCGAACGGCCGACCGACCAACAGATTTGCAATTTGTCCGTTTTGTGTATTATTTGTGCAATTCAATAAAAAAAATGTATTATTTTAAAAAAATTAGCCCGGTTACACCTATGAGAGCACTGAATACTGGACATATATGAACAAAGAACTTTTTCCTTGGTCCAAGCTGTAGCTTGCAGCAGCCAAATCTCATATTCTTTCCATTTTCAAGTTCACCAAACAAATCTAAGTTCATCATTCGTTGGATTTGCTTGTTATTCAGGGCACCTCCGTTGTTCCAACTATTAATGACAAATGTAAAAAAAAGACTACTTCATTTGCAGAAGATCATACTTTAGTCCCAGATAGGTTACAATGTCAAATTTGAAAATTCCAAACTAAGGTAAGGTCAACTATGGTACTTAGCAACAAGTAGTATGATAAATCAATAAGAGAAAGGTTAAGGAAATCAGAAAGCAAAAAGAAAAACAGAATCCCATTAGAAATTTATTTCTAATCATAATCTAAGTATTAAGCAGAACTGCATAGTTATAGTACTAACTGATATAAGATGTGGAACCTATAAGACAATGAAATGAAAATGAAACATGTTGTATATAACTTGGCATGAAAGCAGAACATACAGAAGTTTTTAATAGAAAACAACATGAGAATATTGTTTTTGTTTATGGTTTTCCAGGTGCTTTTTTGATAAGAAATTGATCCAACTACACATTTAATTTTTGATCCAACTACACATTCAATTTTCATGATCTTCAACGAAGTTTGAAACACAAATATCCATGGGCTTCTCATTTTCCAGAGATCTTCTCTAATGAATGACAACATTAACATATCAGGGTTCATGAACCAAATTATCAGTTTCACAGGGAGTTAGCAGTGATCAAACATTCAAACTGGCATGCAACATGCATACTATAGAATACAACCAGCACCTAGTTAGGCAAAGAACACCAAAATAGGGTTTACCAGCTTACTATGAGTGAAAATCTGTTGCGCCATATGCAATTACAATTTACAAATCTTCATAGGCTTGTTGTTGGTTCATGTAAATATGAAATTAGTTGGCACTTCCCCTTTGCAAGTGGCTGCATAGTCTTCAGCGAGGTGTGGTGCAGCTTCCTTGTGAGGGCATATGAACTTCTTCACAAACACTTCTTCCCTCATCTTGAATATATAATAGTAGTCCCAGTTCCGATCTAACAATCCATTCACCTTAAGAAACTTGAGAACGTAGTACCGGGGTCTGAGCCGGCCCACCATGCCAAAACCAATAATTACCGGTCGATGAGCAATGTATGACGGTTCCAACCCCACCTCCGAGATGAAGAACTCAGACCTGCGCTGCACCCTGTCTTTGGATATCTGCAGCAGCATTGAAGCCCTAGACAAAGCGACCCTCACTTCGGCATCAGACCAGCTGAACGTCTTCTTCAAGTAGTCCACTTTGGCAGTGATCTTCTCCTTGCTGAGGAATGCGACAGCCTGCAGCGCTTGCCTGAACATCCCAGAGCCACGGGGCACACCTAGACCTTCGGCGCATCTCACCATTTACTACCAATCTCCATAACCTTGTTCTTGGTTCAAGTAAACCTGAATCTAGTCGGTAGTTCCCCTCTGCAAGCGGTTTCATAGTCTTCAGCGAGGTGTGGTGCGGCTTCCTTGTGAGGGCATATGAACTTCTTCACAAATACTTCCTTGCTCGGCAAGATTGTACTATAGTAGTCCCGGTTCTGATCTAGCAATCCATTAGCCTTAAGAAACTTGAGAACATGGTACCGGGGCCAGAGCCGGCCATCCATGCTATAAGTGAGCAGTACCGATCGACGAGCAATGTACGCCGGTTCCAGCCCCACCTCGGAGATCAGGAACTCGGACATACACAGCAGCGTGTCTTCGGACCTCCTCAGCAGAATCGGAGCTTTGGACAAAGCGACCTTCACTTCGGCATCCGACCACCTGAATGTCTTCTTCAAGAAGTCCACTTTGGCGGTCATCTTCTCCTCGGCAAAGAATGTGACAGCCTTCAGTGCTTGCCTGAACATCCCAGAGCGCCGGGGCACACCTAGACCTTCGACGCATCTCACCATCGCCCGGATGCGTTCCGGTTTGGTGGAGAGCATCATCGGCTCAGAGATGCACATCTTGGCAACATCGCAAGAATCTAGCACGCACTCCCGTAGTAACGCGATGTTGGGCTTGACCTTCCGCTCGAGGTCAAAGCTGAGGAGGTAGGAGTTGCGCTTGACCGACCGGAAGAAGTTCTCTGTGGAGCCGAAGAAGAGCAGGTAGAAGTGCACCTTGGAGACGACGGATCTGAGGCGAAAGTGCGGGCCGACGATGGAGATGAGGCGCGCGATGTCAGGACCTGACAAGCCGAGGCCGGTGAGCCCGACGAATCTAGGAGCCAGCGTCATCTCCACGCCAGAGCAGAGTAGCTTCGGATACTTGGCGACGGTGGCGGCGACGTCGGCGCTGGAGAAGCCGCGTCCGGCGAGGAAGGCGAGCACGGCATCGGGCTTGGAGGAGGACTTGAGGTGGGACAGCTGCCTGGAGGCCTCGATGGCTTGAGGTCGGGTGAGGCCGCAGGTGTCGACGAGGTAGTCCTCGGCGGCGAATCCGGGCTTCGGGGAAACAGGCGGCGCGGTGGCGGAGAGGAGGCGGTGGTGATGGGAGACGAGGGAGGTGGAGGGAGGGGAGAGGAGCTGGGAAACGAGGCAGCTACGCAGACGGAGCATGGCTCTGAGGCGGCGGCGGCGGCGGTGGCGCCAGAGAGATTTCCGACGATGGTAGCACAGCACAGGCCATCGAATGTTTACCGAGCCGGGCCGGAATTAGGTGCTTGCAACGATGGGCTAGTTAGTTCCATCTCAAAATAACAAAAACGATGGGCTAGTTTCTTGCTGGCCCGAACTTGGGAATCTTGATGGCCATGAAGTTTTGATGACGCTGGGAATTTTAGAGAGCGAAAAATCACATGTGAACTTCCCACAAAAAAAATAAAAATTTACCCGTGAACAACAAAACGATATCTCCTATATATGCTAAAAATAGGACATTTTCATGCCTAAAATTATTTTCTATACCTACAACCTCCGTTCCAATTAATAAGACTTATATTTTTTCTAAAGGTCAAACTTTACAAAGTTTGACCAGGTTTTTACAAAAAATCATTGATATGTACAATCCGAAATTAACACCTTTGATATATCAATAAATATATTTTATATAATATAATAGTTATTGATATTTTTTTAAGTTTGGTCAAACTTTACTTAGCTTGACTTTTAAAAAATAAGCCTTATTCATTAGAACATATAGAGTAATAGTAATAATAAATACATGCCTTATTCGCCTTTTGAGTTGAAACTATTACCTACTCCCAACCAAGGCAACATGGGGGAGGGGGGCAATGCCGCTATCGTCTATGGAGCCCTCCCCTCCCCCCCCCCCCTCATTCCCAATTCCTCGCTACCGCGAAAGGGCTCGCAAACGAAGCCCCGTCGTCGTCAGGATCCATGGGACCCAATGAATGGTGGGTGTCGCTAGATCCGCATGACATAGGGCACTGCGGGGACGCTTCTAGATCTACTAGATGTAGGTGAGAGGCGGATTGTTGCCAGAATCCACGCGATGTAGGGAACTATGGGGTCGTCGATCATTGGGATGGGCCTTGGGAGGGCTGGTAGGTCGAGGGAATGGAGGCGCGAGTTCGAAAGGTACCATGGCATTCCACCGTCCAATGGGTCTTATTTTGACCGATGTTTTTTTACTTTAGTACACTCTTATAAGTAATATTACTCACTAAAAATACAATACCATGAAACACCAACAAATTCATAAAATTTAGGTGTATTCGCACTCAAGGAAGTCAACTAAAAACAGAATTAAGGGCGTGATTGGTCGCTTGCGCCCTTTTTGGGGCTCTCGGTGGCATCTCTCGTGCAGCATGGCCAGGAGATACGACCTCTGGGTCATGTTATCCACTTCGTCATCCGTGGGACAATTTTCTACATGGTGTTTACTTACCTCCACGATAGCAAGAATTGCTCTGGCAATGCAAGGTTGCATATTTGGTTCCATACGGCCTATGTTTGTTCTAACATGTTCTCTCTAGTGGTGACCTTAACATACTTCACCACCATCACACACAACGACTAGGTAATGAAATAACAGCTCATCACTTCAAGGCATAACTACTAGGGTACCTAATTCAATCTAGTACCTAGCTACTATGAATGGCAGGTCATCATTACAACCCTAACTACAAATGAAATAGTAATTTAATCATTACGGTCTGATGGTTTCATCAACAGAATAGAAGGGAAGTTCAAACTTCTTTCTCTTTATTCTTCATTCATTCGTCTCCCTTCTTCTTCTTCCTTCTTCATTATCATGTCTTGTTCTTCATGTTGAGATCCTCGCATTACCTCTATTATTCCACATTGCCTATGCCTAGTGCATCCTCTTGTTTTTTTAAACTTTGGTGTCTCCTTGTTCGACACCATGCCCAGTCTCAATGTCGTTAGTATTTACACTTGCCTCGTCAAGTACAAGATCATCAAGACCCCACCCTAAGATCCATTTGTGCAGAATGAAGCGTGCAAGAACAAGGTTAACTTGGGTGACGAAAGGATGGAATGGCTTTTCTAGTCAAGGATCTTGAATCTATTCTTTAGAGAAGCAAAAGCCCTCTCTATGGTGACTCAAAGGTTAGAGTGTATGAGATTGAACAATTCCATGGTATTATGTGGTTTATTCATTGTAGAGAATTTGTTTAGATGGTTCCTGATTTTCCTAAATGGTGGAAGAATCCCAGTTCAAAATGCATATCCCACACCTCAGGTAGAAATTACCACCAGGAATATTAATCCCATCAGTTCTTGACAAATTTTCAGCTAGAATGCTTGTATCATGGGCTAATCCTTCTCAATCATCTAGGACATATGTGAGCTTGAAATCGAAAGCAACAACAATAAGCACATTCTGGTTGGTGTAGTGCTTCCTTCCTATGTATTCTGCATATTGTGATCTCAACACTCTAGTAATAACATGAGTAACATCAATTGTGTCAATAAAATCCTACAATGACATGAAAAAACGTTCATGTTTATGTCCATGTTAGTGATTCATGGAAAGAAAATACATAATTAGTACTCACCCTGAAATATGACCATCTCTAGCTGTTTTCTAACCTCTTGGAGTTTGAATAGTTGGCGTATTGATCATCTCTTCTCTCAGCTCCCCAATTGCAAAAATGACTTGCTTGAAATAGCATAATAATGTCTCTATGGATATCTTAAATATGGTGTTGATCACCCTGAACCTCTAATTATGCCCTACGACATGAAAAAACATAGCAACATGATCTTTCACAAAGGTGTGGATGTTATCTTGCAACAATCCTCTTTGCCTAAATATTTTAACAAGTTCAAAGAAGGGCCTATTTTCATCTGAATCATTTGGACAACGTCTTCATCCTTTGAGTTGTAGATATAGCTCAAATTTGCAATTCTCTCCCGATCTCAGAGCAACATTGGACCATAAGTGGCTAGTGGATAGGCAACACGCCTAACTGCTCTTTTGTGAATGAGTAGGATCTAGGCCTATATCATAGCTATGAGTGTTGTTGCGTGTTGGATAAGATTCATCGGGGTCAACCTATTGAAATTGATCTAGCATGAGTACTTGCAAAATCCACCCTTAATGTTATCTACTCACCATGGATAAAAAATAGTTAGAGTAGCTAGGGTCGGAGAAGAAAGGGCAGTTTACCTCCACCATGGAAAAATGGGTAGAGTAGCTGAGAACGGGGAAACAAAAGAAGAGACTATCGCATTGATGGACATAAAGCCGTGGATCCTGTGCTAGAGAAGTAGGAGATGAGATGCTAGGAAAGTTCTGTGCCGGAGTTGTAACATCCCTAAAAATCATGTTTTCAAAGTTTGCATATCATTCATGCATGCATATCATTTAGGGATCAAATATCAAACCCATTTCAAGAAAACAAAGCACTAAGTGCTATTATTTTATGTGATCAAGCATTAATCAAATACCACTCTCAAATGGAGATTATTTGTTTCAAAACCAAACCTTGTTGCTCTCAGATTGTTTTGTTTGATTGCTAATGCTTAAACCAAAATTTACAAAACAAATATGAATTTAAAAACCATTTTCAAAACTTGTTCAAAACATGTGCTATGTCACTGGTTATTTTTGTTTGATCAAAGGATCAAGCTAATACAGGGAGACCACATGAGTATATGCCCAAAAATGTGAGTGATACACTCTACAAAAATCCAGAACAAATTTGAATTCAAATGGCATTTGAATTTGTTTGAAAATGGATTCGGAAAATTAAAACAGAAATGGAAAAAGAATAGAGAAAAGGAAAAAGGCTGGCGCCAGGCTTTTGGCCCAACAGCGAAACCAGCTGTGAGACCCTGGCGCATGGCTCAATAGGATTGATAGGAAACCCATACCAACAAGTTGCAACTTCTTTTCCGGAAGCTCATTCGAAAAGAACTCTAAGGTTAAGCGTGCTTGGCCTAGAGCAATTCGAGGATGGGTGACCGACCGGAAAGTGGATAACCGGGTGCGCATGAGTGAGGACAAAGTGCGCAGAAAAGACTAGTGTTGGTCTGTGGGGCTAGTCTAGAGATCCTATTGAGCTGCCAGAAGTGACAGCCGTCGGTCCGGAGTGACCGGGGGTCTCTAGGCCAAGCACGCTTAACCTTAGAGTTCTTTTCGAATGAGCTTCCGGAAAAGAAGTTGCAACTTGTTGGTATGGGTTTCCTATCAATCCTATTGAGCCATGCGCCAGGGTCTCACATACACCCACCCTTAGAAGATCGACGTCCTCGTCGATCAACCACAAGCCAGGAACGTCCCCTCTTGGCACACGTCTGTGCGTCCAGTGCCGGCACATGTGCCATGTCGTGTCCACTCCGGGCCACACGCGCCATGCGCCACATGTCCGCCACTGACCCGCACACGCCCGTTTAACCGCGAGGGTCGGCTCTGATACCAACTTGTAACACCCCCGGCCACTCCGGACCGACGGTTGTCACTTCTGGCAGCTCAATAGGATCTCTAGACTAGCCCCACAGACCAACACTAGTCTTTTCTGCGCACTTTGTCCTCACTCATGCGCACCCGGTTATCCACTTCCCGGTCGGTCACCCATCCTAGAATTGCTCTAGGCCAAGCACGCTTAACCTTAGAGTTCTTTTCGAATGAGCTTCCGGAAAAGAAGTTGCAACTTGTTGGTATGGGTTTCCTATCAATCCTATTGAGCCATGCGCCAGGGTCTCACACCAGCCCAGCAACCAGCCCACCCGGGTTTCCCCCTCTTCCTCTGTTTCTCACCGCGTTCACGCATACCCCCTCGCTGACAAGTGGACCCTGCCGCCACGTCACTCCGTCGTCCCCAAAATCCCGCCCGCAGATCACGTCGCCGCTGCCATCGATGCCTATAATGTCGCGGCATAATTGTCCTTGATTCCGCGAGCGTTTCCAGTCGCGCTGCTGCCTACTTAAACCCCTCCCCCTCGCGACCATTTTCCCCAACAAAGCTTGCCAAGAACGCCACCAGGCTGCCAGTATTTGCTCTGGTTCAAACGAGCATGACCGTCACGTCCTTGTGCATCTACTAACGTCCCTAGTTTGCCTGCTCGTGACCCAGGTCGCCGTTTTTGTTCACGGCCGCAACCACCAGAGCCGCCACTCAACTCCGACAAGAAATCACAGTATGAATCGAGCGCCCCTTGACCCCTCTTGCATACGACTAGGTTCGCCTTGTCCTTCCGCAGCTACTGATGCCTTTGGTTTGTACTAGGACGGTCCAGAGCATCGGCAACAACTCCGTCTGCATCCACCCGACGCCGTGCACGACTCCGACGAGCTCCAGCGACCAACTCCGCACGCCCCTTCGCCATCGAAGCCCACCTTGAGCAGCAGCAGCACACGGCGAGCACAGTAAGCCCCTTCTCCCTCTCCCGCGCGACCTAGAACGTCGGCAACGACTCTGACAGAGCCACCGCCGCCAGTCGCCGCCGCTAGCGCCGCCAGTCTCTGGTCGCAAGCTTAGCAGCCGTTGGATCTGGATCTAAGGCTCAGGATTAGATCACTTACTCGAACCGTTACGCGCAGATCTGACCGTGCGCTGCCACTTAAATCTAATGGCCCTCGTTGATCGATCCACACGAATTGGTATCAACCAATAGGAACACGCCGCGTGTCTGAGAGTTTGATTTAAAATCTGAATTTAGATCTATTAGATGTTTAAACTTGTTTAATTCATAACTTTTGATTCCCACATCCAAATTTGACAAATTTTATATCAATGGAATCAGGAGAGAAAGCCCTTTCCATATATGCAATGTGTTTAATGTTTTGTTTCTGTTAAAATGGTTATTTTTACAGAAACATGTGTAGGCCTATTTTGTATATAACAATTAATTTGGAATTATTTTAATGTTCAAATAAAGGTTGTTTGGCAAGTTTTGAACTTGTTTTTGAATTAGTACTATGCACTTGTCTTGTTGAGTATAGAAAATCATCACATATCATATTGCATGCATCCATATATTTTCGCTTGTATTTATTTTGTATGTGATTTGGTGCTATCATTTTATGTGTAGATTTTGGTGCAAATAGTGATTGTGATTGTGAGGATTGTAGCTACTCTACAAAATACCAAGGCAAGTGGTGCTTCATGATTTATTCCTAAGTTTTTACAACTTTGCATTAGAAATATTTTGCTAGTCTTGCATGGTTATTTTGATCTATATGCTATGCTTGGGAAATCCTAGTAGTTGTAGAATTGCTAGAAATTTCTAAGTTAAGATGCTTATCTATGACATACTTAGCCTAGCTAGTAGCAACCAAGGGTGGTTAAATATTCATGCTGTGATAAAATATTTCTAAGTCTTTGGACTATGTTTTTGCTTAATAAAACAACTAAGTGAATGAAACACCTGGGTGGAATGGAAGGAATGGTTTATGTTGAGTGGTTACACAAGGCCCATTTCTATGGTTTACCTTGTGTATCTCACTTGTGGAAAGCCACCCAGGAACAAAGGGATTTGAGAGGCCAAATGTTAAGAAGCTTCTAGTGCAGCCACTTGGCAATATGGGCTCTACCTGGATCATATAGGTTGCAATAACTTAGCCATTTGGACAGTTGGTGGTAGTGGGATGATAGGTTGGAGCGCGTCCATTTGGTCTAAGGGAAGGCTTCTGAAAGGTCTTGTCTTGGTGAAAATCAAGTCTTGTGGGGAAAGTGCATAACCTCTGCAGATGGAAGAATCTAAGTACTTAGCCATGTCCATGGTAATGGACAATTGAGCATCAAGACATGGAAGCTATCAAGAATCTCCTCATCCCAATTTCTAAGTAAAAACTTGTGGTTGAACAAGGGTGAAGGACCCCAATATCTATTGGTGGTTCCTTGGGAAAAGTTTTTGACAAAGAAAAACTTAGTGTTTTCAACTAATAGGCAAAACCTATTTTGAGCAAAGCAAGCCTAAGCTACACTTATCCAAAAATGCATATAGTATCTAGTCCACCAATATTCTACTAAGGTATCACTTGCCAATACTATTCCAATGTATTGACCCACTGTGGCTGTAACTTGTGATGTTGTAGGATATTCTGATGATGATTAGGAGTCATGAGTCTACATTCAACATGCTTGCCTGTGGCACATGAAGATGAAGGCTTGTTTATCTTATATTATATTTGAACTCTTGTATTAGGCCTGTGGCCATGGAGTTGTAAAAGACTATGTTTGTATCTGCAATGACTTGTAATAATGACCTTTGTTTCTGTGTACTTCATCTTAAACTGTGGATGCTAGCATTGATCCAGGGACTAGCATTGCAATCACAGGGATCCTTACCTTTATAAAGGGAGGGATCTTACAGGAGTGGATGCAATCGGACAATAGATCTGCATCTTTGTTGCCGCTGGTGTTGAAAGAAAAATGAAGATTTTTTTGGAAGGTGACCAAAAAGAGGAGGTGAGACTAACCTTTGCCGCGAAATGGAGATGCAAAAACTAGGTCTCTCACCATATCTCTCGCCGGGCTCCCACGCGCACTACGCCTACTGTACACATGACTTCACGGCATATTTTTAAAAACTGGACCGGTTTGGTGACCCGACCACAAAAAACCTGAACCAACGGCCTCACCGGTTTTTTAAGAGGCGGCGGTCCAAACAACAAAAAACCAATGGAAAAAAATATGTTGCTAGACACACCAAAGGAACGAGGATAGGACAGGGAGGACATAATTTTAACTTCAACATGTAGTCGTCGACTCACCATCCCAAAAAGAACATGGAAAAATAGTTTAAACAAAGAAACCCTTGCGCTGAATAGGGGTCGTGGTCCGACACACCTCCAAGAATGCAAGTGAAGGGGTTCATAGAAGAAAACAAAAAATCCTGATTATCGTAATGCCAAATTGCCCAGATCTATCTAAGAGTAATGTTATAACAGAGAGAGGCTTTGGTAACATACTCGTGTAGACCGAAAGCGCTTAACATTCATGCGGAACATGAATGATGCAGTTGTGCTCATCCAACATCAAGGTCGTGAAGCTCCTCGCAAGTCATCCTTGGTCCTTGTACGATGATCCTGGTGCCACAACTGGTAGCACCCCCGAGGTAACGCACACCTCCAGTGCTTGAAGATGACTCCCGGTTCTCTGATCCCTGCTGAGAGGTGCGGAGGTAGATCTTCTGGCCGAGGTCAATGTAGCACAACCGCGTGCCATAGCGAAGCAGACTCCTACTCGTGCAACCCTTACTTAGGGCCACAGTCGCAAGAGAAAAGAGAGAGAAATTTCATAAGGAAAATGCCTTAGAGAATATTGGGTGTTCTCTTTCCCTCCCATATAGACCTCTATATATAGGAGAAAAGAGGGAACCCCCAACTAATAAAGTCCCGGGGTGGGACTAAAAGGAGGAGGAGGTGGAGGGAGGCGCGCACACAAAGGGGAGGAAGCTGTACGGGCCAGGGGTAGGCCCCATGCACGCGGCCCAAGGTGGGCTAGTGGTCGGGCGGGCCCCATCCCGCGCGCCCCTTCAAGGCGGCGGCTACCACTTGTGGCCTTCCCTCTTGGGGCTTGTTCCCTCTGGGAACTTGGCCCATTAGGGAAGTTGCCCCATTAAATTTAATTTAAATATTATTTTATTATTAATTATAATAATTAATAGAAAATACATATTCATTAAATCATTTTTGATCTAAACACCTTTCGGTTCACTCCAATTTCCTTCGGAATTTTCCAGAACAATTCCGGTTCTCACTTGGAATACCTCTAATATTCCCATCTCTTTCTTCCTATGATTCCATCAATCGTACAAAGATCTCCAAGCGTCGAAAACCCCTTAAATGTGTTACCCTATAGTTTAGGAACATTATAGACATGATCGAGATGATTCTCGTGTCAATGATTAATAGTGGGACTAGGATACTCATAATGATCCTTGTGCATTCCACGGTTTTAACGTTGTTTGAACCATAAAATTTGAGTCCAATTCTATTTGTTACTTTAATATCTGAGTTGTTCGAGATCTGATCATCAGTATTATAATATCTTGTTCAATATCGTTTCCCACAAGTGTTTCTTTAATCGTTCTCGTGATATTACATCCCCATGACCTAGTCATATGTTACGCGGATTATGCATGTAATTCACCTAGTGGGCCCAGTGTATATTCCCGTACGCAGGAGAACAAATCCCGATCTTGATGCATACGCCTCAACATGCCCCTTTGGAATACCCAACATGCACCTTTATGTTAACCCTATTATGGTGTGGCGGTTGATGCAGTCAAAGAAGCCGCCGATGACAGTGATTATATATGATCGCATGGTCTAAGAATTAGGATACTTCATTTTTAACTATTGCAATAATGAACTTTGTGACTTGATTGTATTGCAATACTTATATGGGTAATGTCCATCACATCATTTTACCAATGATATGTGATACGTCCATTTTGCATCACTATTCTATATCATAATTTACTGTTATTCATTGATATATTTCATATTAAGAGGTGATACTTATGTTATTTTATCTGTTTTTGCATGTTGGATGACTTTTGGAGGATGAACTGCCGGAGTCAGGATTCTGATGGAAAAAGCGGTGTCAAGATGCAATATTCGCAAATATTAGAAAATTCCAGAAAATACACGGAAAATCCTATTTTTCCAGAAGACGAAGGAAGCCGGAAGGGGAGGCGGAGATGGGCCACAGGGGGCCCACGCCACCCCCTGGCGCGGGCCCACCCTAGGCCGCGCTAGAAGGGGTGTGGCCACCATGGCCCATCTCTTGCTTCGCCCCTTCGCCTATAACTTCCTCCCGAAACCCTAATATTCGGAGAGCGGCCACAGAAAGATTCTGCCACCTCTGCGGGGCAGAAACTATAGAGAAAGAGCTCTCCGGTAGGCAGATTTATACCGGGGAAATTCCTTCTCGGAGAGGGGAGATCGTCGCCATCAATATCGTCATCAAGCTAGACTTCATCGGGATCATCATCATCATCCTCATCCTCACCACCATCTCTACCAGCATCATCATCACTACTCCATCCCGCTGTAACAATTGGGTTAGGGGAAACTTTCCCAGTGTTGATTACTTTTGTAGTTGATGTCTTGATCCATAATTGCTAAGTATTTACAGAGAATTCCTGCTCCAAACCACCAATTAACACCTTATGCTCCTTGTTGGGATCAACACTCCTATTTATCGAAATTACTACGATACACCCCTATACTTGTGGGTCATCAAGACTATTTTCTGGCACTGTTGCCGGGGAGTAAAGCGCTATTGAAGAGTGGAACTGGTAAAGGAAACTTCTACTGTGAGTATTGCTTTTTATTTCTGTTTTTTACTTTGTTTCCAATATGGATAACCCACTTGGTTTACTATTTGGGAAAGCTACTACCACTGCTAGGGTAGTAGATGAACCACCACCTGCTGAGATAGATCCTTTTAAGATACCTACGAGAATTGTTGATCATGTTATGGATAACTATTATTTTGGGGATGGAACTGTCCATCCTGGTGTTCACTTGCTTTTTATCCATGAATTATGCAGGTTGTTTAAGTGTGCATGTATCACAATAGAATAAGTCAAGAAAAAGTTACTCTCTGTATCATTGAAAGGAAGAGCTGAAGAATGGTACAAGCTACTGAAGAATGGACAATCTATGGAATGGGAGGAAATAGTACCTATCTTTTATTCTAAATTCTATCCTCTCTGTGAGATTCATAAGGATAGGAGTCAAATATATAACTTTTGGCCTCGTGATGGATAGAGTACAACCCAAGCTTGAGGGAGATTGAAGTTACTAATGCTCAAATGTCCTATTCATGAGCTCCCTAATAATGTTATTATTAATAACTTTTATGCAAGGCTTTCTCTTCATGATAAAGATTTATTAGATGCTTCTTGTGCTGGATCATTCACACGTATGAAAGAAGAATCTAAATGGGATCTTCTAGACCGTATTCAAGAGAATACTGAAGCATGGGAGAACGACAAACGAATAAAGTTAGGTATAAATTATGATTATGAATGCATTAAATCTTTTAAGGAAACTGATGACTTTCAAGATATTAGTACCGAGTATGGTATTGATTCTCAAGTTCTTGCAAATTGCTTTAAGGCCTTTGACTCTTATATTGAAATTCCCCAAAAGAAGTGGAACAAGTACCATGCACCTTATAAAGATATTGTTAATCATGTTCCTGCTAGAAACACTAAAGTTTATACTATTGATCATATTTTGCCTGAACCCTATATTGAGAAAGTACATTTTCCTTCTAAGGTAAAGGAACATTCTATTATAGCTAATGTGGTTAGCAAAAGCACAAAGAAAGCTGTAGAACCTAATGAACAAATAAATATTGAACCTGTAGTGGCCATTGTGAAAGACCTTGTCACTAAGAATGTAGAAGATGGGCACATTATCTTTTGTGAAGTGCTTCTAATATTGTCGCACGTCCTGGTAAAACTAGGAGAGCTAGTTTCCCTGTGCTTTCTGTTAGAATTAGTGATAATTGCTATTATGGTTTATGTGATATTGGTGCAAGTTCTAGTGCTATTCCTTATGAGCTTTACAGAGAAATTATGCATGAAATCAGTCCTTATGAACTTGAGGACATTGATGTGGTTATTCACCTTGCTAATAGAGAGACAGTCTGTCCAATTGGTATTGTAAGAGATGTGGAAGTACTTTGTGGTAATATTAAATATTTTGCTGATTTTCTAGTGCTTGGTAAGGAAGCTAGTAAAACTTGTCCTATCATTTTTGGTAGACCTTTTCTGAACACTTGTGGAGCTATTATAGATTGTAAGAAGGAGAAAATTTTAACTAAGTTTGATGGAGAATCTTATGAGTTTAATTTTTCCAAATTTTCTAATTTTTCTTATAAAAATGAATTGCCTAATGAGGATTTTAGAGTTGAACAACTTGCTTCTGTTGATCCAATTTTTGACCTTAAACCTCTTTTTGATGATTTTAAGTATGCTCATTCTAATGATAAGGATGTTTCTTGTGACAGTTACATTGTTAACTTTATTCAAAGTGCTACTAAAAGTTATTATGAGAGAGAGAAACATGGTTTTATGCATCTTAATAATATTAAGTTTCCTCGCTTTATGTTGGAAGCTTTGAAGTTGCACTTGTTTTGTCTTATGCTAGTAGCCTTTTGTTTCAATAATTTGTTTTCTTACAAAACTCCCTTGCATAGGAAGAGGGTTAGACTTAAATGTGTTGGATATTTGCTTCTTGATGCTCTCTTTCACTTCAAATTCATATCTCCTATGAGAGCATCATTGAAATTATCATGCCCATCTTAATGGCTATAAAGAAAGAGCTTTTGGGAGACAACCCATTTTAGTTTACTTTCGGTTTTCGTTTCTTTGAGTCTTGGAAGTTATTACCTCTGTAATAACCTCTCCTTACCCTTTTGTTTGGTTTTTGTGTCAAGATTTTCCCTTTTTGAGAAGTAGGTGAGTTGTGGGAAGTTGTTGTCCTGGAACAGATTTTTGTGCTTCACTATAAAAATTTCGTGAAAAATCCCAGTACGTCGGATGGAGCTGTAATTTTCTGTGCTTATGCCCCATTTTTTTATCCAACTTTTATTAGTTTTGCACATTTTGATTTGAGCAACAGAATATTTTTGAAAAAAATAAATCTTTACCTGCTGGTCTGTTTTGACAGATTTCTGCCATTTTTTTTGCATTTGCCTCTCAAATCGATTTCCTTTCAAAAAAAATTGGGCTTTTGAAAGTAGTTGCTACAGTTGATTTTGTTTTGATGGATTTCATTTGAAATTTGAACCCAAAGGTCTATTGTCTTTTCATACACTAATGTTGCTAATGAAAGATTGTGTGGAGCTTTGTATGAAAGAGATTTTCAAATATTGGGAGGCAATGATGTAAGGAGATGAAGAATGGTTGAAGGTTCAAACATTATATTTTTGGAGATTCTTATAATGAAGATGTTGATATTATTCAAATGGCGACTCTAGGAGAATTTATTAGAGACCAAACTTAGGAACCTGCAGAGTCCGTTTTTGAATAGGTAAAAGTTCTGAAAATAGAAGGTTCACGAAAAACTTTTATTTTTATATGTTTGCAGTTTTTATTCCATATGGAAGGTAACAAGAAGAAAAAGGGAAGGGAACGGAGCCCGGGTGGCCCACACCACCTAGTGGCGCGGGACCTACCTGGTCACGCCACCAGGGGTGTGATCACCCCGGAGCCCGTCTCCGTCCCGTTTTCTCCCAATACCTTCCTTATGTCGTAAAACTTCGTAATATATAACCCCTCGGAACCCCCAAGGTTTGTATATCATGTTCTCGTCATGTTTTCGTTTCGATCTGTTTCTGTCAGGAAATATTCTCAAGTTAAGAGGCATCATGGTCTCCGCCAACGACAAGGGCAAGAAGCCTGTGGAAGATGATCTTCAAGACACCAAGCAGGAGGAGGAGATCTTGGTTGGGGATGAAGAAGAAGTGGAGGAAGACAAGCGTCTGCACACCCGCGCTACCATTGCGAGCATTGGAGTGGTGTCCAACCCTATCAAGCTCAAGAGGACGGCACATATGTCTACGGGAGGGAAAATCCGCGTCATTGCCTAGCTCCACGGACACTTCCTCCGCGCACCAAGAACCCCTTCCATACTCTTATACATGAGCAGAAATTCCAAAAGTTGCCCAAAGGGAAGTTGCCCTCTAGTTGGGATATGCCTCGTTCTAACCATGCAGGGAAAGAACACTCTAAGGAGGAAGAGTGGGGAAAGAATCACAAAGACTGGGATTCTCGGTCCGACATGATCATAAACCGCATTGAGCATAATTCGGAGTTGATTCGTACTTTAGCCTTCGAGATTGAGGATTTGAGGAAGTTTATTGAAAATCTTATCGAGAGGACACCACCACCACCGAAGGAGTAATTCGTCATCAGGTTTTGGCATCCCCTTGGCTTATTCCAAGCTTGGGGGAGTTCCGCGTATCACATCATTATCTTTCATCTTTTTACCTTTTTTAGTAGAGTCATATATTAAATATAGAAGTTATCATATAGTATGGTTTGCATTGCGGAAGTATCTCTCCTTTAGTTGGTTATCTATGTATCCCTTGGTGTGAGTGCCTTTATGGAATATTAATGAGAAGTTTCATCATTTACTTTTTGCACTTCTTATTTTAGTTTGCAGTCTCTATTATATGATTGATCTTGTTGATTAGTATTGGTATCACTTTGGGAGCATCAAGTAAATTTAAATTGGTTTTGGCAAACCGAGCTCTGGTCAGTAGCAACACTTTTTGAGGTTTGAAAGGAAAATAGAAAAGCACTTACAGGTATTTTATATCATTTTATTTCTTTCTTGATTGGCTCATAAGCTTAGTATACTTTAGTTAAGATCATTTGTGTTTTCAAGGAAGATTGCATGTTTGTTTTTATCACTTGTATGTTTGCTTGTTTCCTTCAAATCTTTTGCTTGCTACCCAGCCTTGCTAGCCAAAAACCTCTACTGAGAGGGTACACTTCTCATGCATCCAATCCTTGAACTTAAACCTATGCCATTTGTGTCCACCATATCTACCTATTAGCATCATTGCTATTCAAAGTAAATTCTCGAGTTTCATCTATCTTTCAGATTAAAAATTCTTTTGTTATGTGAAAACTGGTTAGTAAAGCTCTCGCGAACTTGATGGCACACCTTATTTTTATGCCCATAATAAACTTGAACCATTGTGTCATCTATGTTGTACATGCTTGTACTTATAAGTTGGAAATTAGCAGAACCGTGCTGTCACGGGGAACGCTTTCAACACCTGTAAATATCTACCTCGTTGATATCATGATCTTTTGTTTATGGATGTCGGCGGTGTGAAATAAAAGGGGATCTTGTAAGTCCATGGAGTTATTTATATGTGTTAGAGAAATGCCTGGGGCGCTAGCCTAAGCCATGCCTAATCATGGTGGAAACTTGTAGCATCACCATAGTGATCAATTTATGAAGCATCCTCAGAAAAAATATACAGAAAAAAAGAAGAGAGAAAAAAATATATGTACCATTCTCATGGTAAATAAATGATTGCTGAGATGCTCATTGTATGTTGCCTTGTCATTTTGATATCATATAGCTCCTGTTTCATGGGGCAAGGGATACCCCGTTGGCGGTTTCTCTATGATACACATATATTTACAATGACAAGAACTTACCGGTAATTAAAGTTGAGTAGCATGAGGAACGACCCTCGTACTCAAGGGACATGAGATTGCCAACTTATGATTTGTCAAGCATATACTCCATCTTTGTTCACTTTAACCTTAATCACCTTAAGATGCTTATGATAGGGGAAATGAGAGCTCAAAGCTAGTAAGTACCATAATCTTTTGGAAGCTCTTTATGAAACTTGAAATCCCTGCTTCCCTCTGCGAAGGGCCTTTCTTTTACTTCTTAGTTGAGTCAGTAAACCTATTCCTCTCTATCTCCAGCAAGCATTTGAGTTGTTGTGTTTCAATCATTCATATGATGATTTATTTAATCATGTTTCTTATCTTCTTTGTTTTGCACAAAACTCTTATCTGAATGAGTATTACTTTGAAAGCCATCATTGTGAAAAGCTTTTTATGTTTGAGCAAAAGGACTCCTGTTATAAACTTCGTTACAAAAGCTTTGCTTGAAAACCAAGTATGATTTGTCAACTGTTCTCTGACCAAGAACAAAGTTTGCCATTACCAATTATGATTTGTCTTTATGCATCTTGATACGTCAGAAACGTATCTATAATTTTTGATGCTCCATGCTTGTTTAGTATCTACTTTGCTTTGCTTTGTCTACACTTTGAGGTGTTTTTACATGTTTTCTGGTACTAACCTATTAATAAGTTGCCACAGTGCCAATTGTCCGTTTTCTGCTGTTTTTGGTTGCTGAAAAGCTAGTAAAGAAATATTCCCAGAATTGGACGGGACAAACGTCAAAGTCAATTACTTTCCGTGGGGAACAAGAAGTCTATAGGGGAGATGGAGAGGCGTGCCAGGGTGCCCAGACCCCCCTAGGCGCGGGTGGGCCCTGCCCCGCGCCTAGGCAGGGTGTGGGGCCCCTGGCCACCGCCTCGGCCTCCCCCTTCGCCTATAAGAAGCCCCCGATGCAGAAACCCTAAGTACCCGATAAAATCTCCATGAAACCTTCGGTAGCCGCCGCCATCGTCGTCCCTAGATCGGGGGTCTGAAGTTCTTCTCGGCACCCTGCCGGAGGGAAGATCATCCCGGAGGCCTTCTCTCCGGTATGATGTGTGAGTAGTTCCACCTTGGACTATGGGTCCATGTAGTAGCTAGATGGTTGTATATTCTCCTTGTGCTTTCATGTATAGATCTTGTGAGCTCCGTTCATGATCAAGATCTAATCTATTTGTATTCATGCATGTTGTGTTTGCGGGGATCCGATGGATATTGAGATTATTATGTTGGTTTGATTAATGGTTTTGTCTTTATGATTCTATCATGTCTGTGTTGTTTGTGATCTTGCATGCTCTCCGTTGTTAGTAGCTATCTTGGCCGAATAGTTGCTAGTAACTCCAAGAGGGGGTATTTATGCTCGATAGTGGGTTCATGCCTCTAGTTTCCAAGGGAACTGACCATAATGTCTTCGGTTGTAGATATGTTGTTTCTACTAGGGATATAATAACGGTCTCTTGTTCATGGAACATGTGGACTGTTTACCTTACACACTTTTCTTAAAGCATTTGTCTGTTTCTTGCAACTTAATACTGGAAGGGGTTCTGATGATAACCTGAAGGTGGACTTCTAGTCATAGATGCAGTTGGATGGCGGTCTATGTATCTTGTTGTATTGCCCAATCGAATCTCATAGGATCTTGCTGACTAGTAATTGCATTGTTATGCCTTGCTCAGTTCCTCTCAATTATCCTGCTGTAATTTGTTTACCCTTCATGCCATGTTACTTATCTAAGGAGAGCACCTCTAGTGAACTATGGACCCCGGTCCAATCTTTACCATTGATACATCTTCCACTGTTACTTGTTTACTTGCTGGAAACCACTATTACCTTCCACACCATACGTTTAATCCTTTGTTACAGCAAACCTGTGAGCTTGACAACCTCACCGATTCGTTGGGGCAAAGTATTGAGTTTGTGTTGTGCAGGTGTAACACCCCTGGTCATTCCGGACCGACGACTGTCACTTCTGGCAGCTTAATAGGATATCTAGACTAACACCATAGACCAACACTAGTATTTCCTGCGCACTTTGTCCTCACTCGTGCGCACCCGGTACCCACTTCTCGGTCGGTCACCCATCCTAGAATTGCTCTAGGCGAAGCACGCTTAACCTTAGAGTTCTTTTCGAATGAGCTTCCGGAAAATAAGTTGCAACTTGTTGGTATGGGTATCCTATCAATCCTATTTATCCATGCGCCAGGGTCTCACAGCAGGTCTCCGCGTTGCTTTCAACACCTGTGTGACGTTTCCTTCCTCCTTCTGGTTCGATAACTTCGGTCTCTATTGAGAGAAGACTTGCTGCTGTGCTCATCACACCTTGCTCTTGGGGTTTCCAACGAAGGGCTCCACGTCAAGCACCATCAACAAGTTTGCTGGCGCCGTTGCCGGGGAGGCTAAGAACGTCTTCACTAGGGGAGTCCTTCACTTCCTTTCTCTTTACTTTGTTTTTAGTTTGCTTTGTTTCTTTTTATTGGTTTTGTTTGCCTCTTTTCAAAAACTCCAAAAAAATTAGTCTAGTTTGGTTTGCTTTCTTTATTCAAAAACACAAAATAAATAGTTCCTACTCTAGTTGCTGCTGTTTTTGGCTTGCCCACCTTTGCCAAAATGAACTTTGCTGAGAACACCAAGTTGTGTGACTTCACTAGCACCAACAACAATGATTTCCTTAGCACACCTATTGTTCCACCTGCTCCTGATGCTACCTTTTATGAAATTAATCCTGCTTTGTTGAATCTTGTGATGAGAGAGCAATTTTCTGGTGCTAGTTCTGATGATCCTGCTGCCCATCTCAATAGCTTTGTTGAACTTTGTGAGATGCAAAAGTATAAGGATGTAGATGGAGATATTATTAAGCTCAAGCTTTTTTCCTTTCTCCTTGAGACAAAAAGCTAAAGAATGGTTGCTATCTTTGCCTAAAAATAGTATTGATTCTTGGACTAAGTGCAAAGATGCTTTTATTGGAAAGTAATATCCTCCTCTAAGATTATATCTATGAGAAGTGACATTATGAAATTTAAACAACTTGATAGTGAACATGTTGCTCCAGCCTGGGAAAGAATGAAATCTTTGGTTAAGAATTGCCCCACTTATGGACTCACTGCTTGGATGATTATCCAGACTTTTTATGCAGGTTTGAACTTATCATCAAGAAATCTGTTGGATTCCGCTGCTGGAGGTACCTTTATGGGCCTTACTTTGGGTACTGCAACAAGGCTCCTTGATAATATGATGGTTAACTACTCTGAATGGCATGTTGAGAGAGCTCCACATGGTAAGAAGGTAAATTCTGTTGAGGAAACTTCCTCTTTGAGTTAAAAGATTGATGTTATTATGGCTATGCTTGTTAATGGGAAAGATCCTCTAGATCCTAATAGTGTTCCCTTAGCCTCCTTGGTTTCTCAAGAAGATCAAGTTGATGTGAACTCCATTAAAAACAACAATTTCAACAACAATGCTTATAGGAGTAATTTTGGTGGTAACAATTATAGGCCTTATCCTCCTAATAATGGCAATTCCTATGGAAACTCTTACAGTAATGCTAGAAGTGCCCCCTCTAAACTTGAGGTCATGCTCAAAGACTTTATTAGTAAACAAACCACTTTCAATAAGGATATAGAGGAAAAGCTTTTAAATGTTGAGAAAAATATATCCTCTTTGTCTGAAGCTCAAACTTCCTTGGTTAATAAAATGGCTGCTAAACCTGAAACTATGGAAAGTACCTTTTCTTCCACTCATGCCATACAAGTTACTATTGATGAAAATGTTAGACTGTTAGCCCAACTACATGCTAAGTGGGAAAGGGTGTAACATCCCAAAAATCATGATTTATAAAGTTTGCATATCATCCATGCATTCATAAGCATTTGGATTATTTTCAAATAAGATTTCAAAACAGAAGCCAATTGTTTGCCTATTATTGTATGTAAGAAAGGCAAAGGCTTCATTTCCATTTTAAACCATGAGAATACTTTGTTTCAACCAGAAAATATTGAATGATGAATTCAAAGCTTGCTCAATTTATCAAAACAGGAATCTAAATTAAAACCAATTTCAATGCCTATTATAAATAAATAATTAAGGCATGGTTTTATTTTGTTGTCAATGGTATAATGTATTTGTGAGCAAACAGAAATGTTTAATACACAAATATTTGCTTAAGTCACTTTACAAAAATTCAGAAGAAGTTTGAATTCAAACTCATTTGAAAATGATTTCAGAAAATCAAAACAGAAATAGAAAAAGAATAAGGAAATAGAAAAGGGCATGCACGAGTCTTTCGGCCCAACACCAAAGCCAACCCAGTAAGCCCACCCGGGTCATTTCCTCCCCCTCTCTCTCACCCACATCGAACCAACCCCCTAGTCGCTGACCCGTGGCCCCAACGCCACGTCATCGTCGTCCTCCCCAAATCCCGCGCGATGAACACGCCGTCGCCGCCCGTTACCTCGCTAATTAAAATCGAATCAATTCCTTTGATTCAGGCAGTAATTCGCCCAGCCCTCACCTCCTACTTAAACCCCACACCGCCGCGACGATTTCCCCTCAAACCCCACCCCTTAATCGCCACCAGGCTGCTCGGTTTCCTCCTCGCACCGCCGTTGTCCCGACGAGCTCCGGTGTAACATCCCTAAAATCATGTTTTCAAAGATTTCATATCATGCATGCATGCATATCATTTAGGGATCAAAACTCAAACTCATTTGAAAGAAAACAGAATTTGTGAGCTATGATTTTATGTGATCAACATTAAATCAAATGCTACTTTCTAAGAAGGGGTTATTTGTTCAAAAACCAAACCCTATTGCTCCCAGATTGTTTTGCTTGATTGCTAGTACTTAAACTAAAATTTACAAAATAAAAATGGATTTAAAACCATTTTCAAAATTTATTCAAATCAAATGCTATGTCACTGCTCATTTTGTTTGAACAAGAGGACCAATGCAAGTTTAAGTGAAACAACATGGTTCTATGCTTAAAAATGTGCAGGTTACATTTTATAAAAATCAAGAAAGAGTTTGAATTCGAACATATTTAAAATCATTTGAAATTGATTCCTGGAAAATCAAACAGAAATAGAAAAGGAGTAAAGAATAGGAAAAAGGCCGGTGCCACTATTCTAGCCCAATAGCAGAAACGGCAAAAAGCCAGCTTACCCGGGTTTCCCTCTTCTCTCTCTCTCACCCGCACCCGCACTACCCCGCAGACACTGCCACTGGGCCCGATCCAGGTCAGCACCTTCTTCTCCACCCCCGCGCGCGCAGACCCCGTCGCCACCGCCGTTTCCTCCAGAAACGCCGCGTTGATTCCTCGCTTAATTGGCATTGATCCGCTGCGTAATTCCCTCGCCCCTCCTGGCTACTTAATCACCTCGCCACCACGGTCATTTCCCCCTACACAACACGCTCACCTCGCCACCAGGCTGCCAGTATTTCAAACTACACCGTCGTTGCCCGACGAACTCCGGCAAGCGATTACGGTAAGCTCCGACCGCCCCTCTGCTTTTGGTTCAAACGAGCATGACCCCCGTGTCCTTACGCATCTGCTGACACCTCTAGTTTGTCTGCTCGTGACCCAGGTCGCCGTCTTCATTCACGCCCGCGAACGCTAGAGCCGCCGCTCAACTCCGACGAGCGATTTAGGTAAAACCCGTGCGCCCCTTGACAAGCCACCGCCACGTTGAGCTTCATCACACCACCGCGAGCCTGGTAAGCATCTCCGACGACCCCAAACCCCCCTGTAGCCACCGTGCCGCCGTAGGCAGAACGCACCGCCGCCAGCCATCGCCGCGCGCCGCCAGTCTTTGGCAGTTTGATCGAGCACCGTAGGATTTAGATCTAACGTGTAAGATTAGATCTGCGACGAAGAGGTAAGTTTAGATCTGATTCGTGCATGTTTAGTTAGATCCAACGGTAGCCGAGAGTGATCCGGTGCGAAGCGGTATCGTCCAATCAGACACTGCCGCGTGGCAAGTTCTTTGAATTAAAATCAGATTTTATATCTATTAGATGTTTAAACTTGTTTAAATCATAACTTTTGATTCCCACGTCCAAATTTGACAAATTTTATATCAATGGAATCAGGAGAGAAAGCCCTTTCCATACATGCAATGTGTTTAATGTTTTGTTTCTGTTAAAATGGTTATTTTTACAGAAACATGTGTAGGCCTATTTTGTATATAACAATTAATTTGGAATTATTTTAATGTTCAAATAAATGTTGTTTGGCAAGTTTTGAACTTGTTTTTGAATCAGTACTATGCACTTGTCTTGTTGAGTATAGAAAATCATCACATATCATATTGCATGCATCCATATATTTTCGCTTGTATTTATTTTGTATGTGATTTGGTGCTATCATTTTATGTGTAGATTTTGGTGCAAATAGTGATTGTGATTGTGAGGATTGTAGCTACTCTCCAAACTACCAAGGCAAGTGGTGCTTCATGATTTATTCCTAAATTTTTCAACTTTGCATTAGAAATATTTTGCTAGTCTTGCATGGTTATTTTTGATCTATATGCTATGCTTGGGAAATCCTAGTAGTTGTAGAATTGCTAGAATTATTTCTAAGTCTTATCAATGCCATGCTTAGCCTAGCTAGTAGCAACCAAGTGTGGTTAAATATTCATGCTATGATAAAATATTTCTAAGTCTTTGGACTATGTTTTTGCTTAATAAAACAACTAAGTGAATGAAACACCTGGGTGGAATGGAAAGAATGGGTTATGTTGAGTGGTTACACAAGGCCCATTTCTATGGTTTACCTTGTGTATCTCACTTGTGGAAAGCCACCCAGGAACAAAGGGATTTGAGAGGCCAAATGTTAAGAAGCTTCTAGTGCAGCCACTTGGCAATATGGGCTCTGCCTGGATCACATAGGTTGCAACAACTTAGCCATTTGGACAGTTGGTGGTAGTGGGATGATAGGTTGGAACGCGTCCATTTGGTCTAAGGGAAGGCTTCTAAAAGGTCCTGTCTTGGTGAAAATCAAGTCTTGTGGGGAAAGTGCATAACCTCTGCAGATGGAAGAATCTAAGTACTTAGCCATGTCCATGGTAATGGACAATTGAGCATCAAGACATGGAAGCTATCAAGAATCTCCTCATCCCAATTTCTAAGTAAAACTTGTGGTTGAACAAGGGTGAAGGACCCCAATGTCTATTGGTGGTTCCTTGGGAAAAGTTTTTGACAAAGAAAAACTTAGTGTTTTCAACTGATAGGCAAAACCTATTTTGAGCAAAGAAAGCCGAAGCTACACTTAGCCAAATATGCATATAGTATCTAGTCCACCAATAATCTACTAAGTATCACTTTCCAATACTATTCCAATGTATTGACCCACTGTGGATGTAACTTGTGATGTTGCGGGATATTCTGATGATGATTAGGAGTCATGAGTCTACACTCAACATGCTTGCCTGTGGTTCATGAAGATGAAGACTTATTTATCTTGTTATAAATTTGAACTCTTGTATTAGGCCTATGGCCATGGAGTTGTAAAAGACTATGTTTGTCTCTGGAATGATATGTAATAATGACCTTTGTTTCTGTGTACTTCATCTTAAACTGTGGATGCTAGCATTGATCCAGGGACTAGCATTACAATCACAGGGATCCTTTCGTTTACAAAGGAGGGATCTTACAGATGGTACCAGAGCACTGTGTTGCCTGTAGGATTATGACTCTAGGATTGGAAACCACTAAGGAAAAATCTTCAACAAACTTCCACACTTGTTTTATTCTTCTAGTAAACTTTTCTAATATTCCTTTGATAGAAGGATGCATTGTTAGCCTTTAGATTAGAAAGTGAAAGAAGAATTGAGCCTTATTAGTTGGACCACCACACTCAACATTTCATTTCCAAAAATTTACTAAGTTATATTGAAACTAGGTTGTTTGTGTTATGTATGCCATGACTTGTGTGTTTTGATTTCCAAAGTTATGCATGTGATACCTTGTCCTGAAAATTGACTTAAATTGTGATGATCCTAACTTATTCTATCTTATAAATAGATGCCTAATGTTACTATCAGCACGGCTAAAGAGTTCAAGGGAACTCGATTTGGCCCTCGTATCATTGAGCTCACTAGTCTGCTCAATCTCCCTCTTCCTACTATCATGATGCTTCCCCTCACCAAGTTTGAGAGGAAAGACCTTTGGGGATTCAAGGTCAATCAGCCAGGACGCCAGACTGAGCCAGCCACGGAGGCCATCATCTTCAAGCTCATGCATGATGACAAGGAGAGAGGCCTTGAGGTAGTCATGCAGGATTTGATAGGACGTTTACTAGGGAGACACTCGAGAGAGGTTAGGGGTACTCACTTCCACACCTTTGGTAGACATGATGATGATGGTGAGGCCATTGACTTTGAGGATACTTCGAGAGACACGACAGAGCCGATTCGCCTATACCTCCAGGACTTAGAGGTTCTTCTTAGGCACATAGACATTGATAGGACCAACGTCATGCTTAGCAATGACGAACTCCAGGTGCAGCTTCGTGAGAAGGACAAGCTCTTCGCGGAGCAAGATGAGATAGTCAAAGAGATGGAGGCCAAGTTTGAGAGTCAGGACAGAAAGTTCAAGAGTCAAGAGAAGCGAGTCCAAGATAGGAACAAGAGGATTCGAGACATGACTGCAGAACTAGAGTCCAAGGACTTCGAGCTCGAGCATCAGCAGACTGTGATTGAGAGGCTTCGTTCACAGAAGAGGGCTCTCAAAGCCAAAGTAGAGACCTTGACCACCAATGTCGAGGAATACAAGACCGCTATGGAGAATGCAGGTCTTACATTTTTCGAGGAGGAGGTTGATGCCGAGGAGTAGTGATGACTACTCATTTACCTATATTTATCGTGTCTTTGATTATTGAGTTGCAATGACCATCCAACATGTGGATGGCTTGCTATTGGTGTGTTTACTTTGCAAACTTGTCATTTATGTTGTTGAACTATTATTATTGTGATGCATGTTTGGTGAATGTTTATGTGATGTATTGTGCATGTTAGCATCTATGGGTATCTCATTCTTATCTCTATTGAAAAAACCACAAATGCCTCCTCGACGTGCCAATCCCAACCCCAACAACAACAACATCACCCCTGAGATGCAGCAAATGATGACAGCTCAGACTCAGCTAATGCAAATGATGACTATGTTCATCCAGAACCAGAACAACAACAACAATAACAACAACAACAATCAGAACAACCCACCGGGTTTTGACATGCTTACCAGTTTCTTGAGACTGAGGCCAGCAAAGTTCTCAGGAACTACTGATCCTATGGTGGCCAATGATTGGTTACGCTCTGTGAACAAGGACTTGGTGACTGTAGGCTGTACTGATGAAGAGAAAGTCAGATTTGCAAATCACTTTTTGGAAGGACCAGTAGCCACTTGGTGGGATAACTTCCAAATCACCACTCCCATTGAGGATGTGACATGGGCTATCTTTGAAGATGGTTTCCGTACTGCTCACATCTCATCCAGAGTGATGAGTTTGAAGAAGAAAGAATTCCATAACCTGAAGCAGCGCCACCGCAGCGTGGCTGAATATATTGAAGAGTTCAACAATCTGGCGCGTTATGCACCGGATGAAGTTGACACTGATGCTAAGAGGAAGGAAAAGTTCCTTGAAGGGTTGAATGATGAACTGAACCTGCAGTTAGCTGTGGCCTATGTTCCCACATACCAGTCTCTTTGTGACAAAGCTGCTATTTTGGAGAGCAAGATAAAACAATTGAAAGCAGGAAGAGAAAGCACTCTGACAAGCACAGCTCGGGATCGTCTCACAAGCGTTCCCATTATGATGACAGTGGGAGTTCTGGATCCCATAAGCATGGTAAGTTCAACAAGCACCACAACCACAACCGTTATCATGACAACAAGCATAATCGTAGTCATGACAATGATAAGTACAAGAATCATAAGGGTGGATATAAGAGCCACCACAATGGAAGTGGAAGTGGCAGTGGAAGCCAGCCTGTCAAGAAAGATCTTAGTCAGGTTGAGTGTTTCAAGTGCAAGAAGATGGGGCATTATGCAAATGAATGCCCAGAAAAGAAAGTTGAAGGACCCAACAAGCCCAACCCTTTTCAAAAGGGACAAGTGAACTGCATCAATGTGGAAGAAATCTATGAGGAACCTGATGCTGTTGCTGGTAAGTTCAAACTCAATTCTGTTCCAGCATTTGTTCTCTTTGATACCGGTGCATCTCATTCATTCATATCAAGAGCATTTGTTGAAAGAAATGAACTACCGGTAGAAACTATTGGGTGTCCTATAAAAGTAAGTTCTCCTGGCGGAGAAATGATAGTGAAATTCAGGATGTCATGATCTAGTCATAGAGTTTGGGAAGTATAAGTTTCCCGTTAACTTGATAATCCTAAACTCCCAAGGATTGGATGTTATTTTGGGAATGGACTAGATGACTAAGCACAAGGGAGTGATAGATTGTGCCAATCATACTGTCTCACTCACAACTCCAAAAAATAAAAGGATCAGATTCAAGACCACCTTTGAGGCA
This sequence comes from Avena sativa, assembly GCA_916181665.1. Lineage (NCBI taxonomy): Eukaryota > Viridiplantae > Streptophyta > Magnoliopsida > Poales > Poaceae > Avena > Avena sativa. Next base: position 257,036,442 of record OV702284.1, on the reverse strand, counting down.
AAAAGGAGTAAGCTAAATTCTCTTAAGGGGGTTAGCATGGACAGTGTGCCCATTGTGAGTGAGTATCCGGATGTGTTTCCGGAAGAATTGCCAGGAATGCCACCAGATAGAGATGTGGAATTTCTTATTGATTTGCTACCAGGATCTGGACCAATAGCAAAGAGACCGTACAAGATGTCAGTGGATGAGTTGAAAGAACTCAAGAAACAGCTTGGAGAACAGTTATAGAAAGGATTTATCCAACCAAGTTCTTCATCTTGGGGAGCACCAGTTTTGTTTGTGGAAAAGAAAGATAGAAGTCAAAGGTTATGTATAGATTACCGTTCACTCAATGAGGTGACTATCAAGAACAAATACCCTTTGCCAAGAATCAATGACTTGTTTGATCAGTTAGAAGGAGCTTGTGTGTTCTCAAAGATTGATCTCCGGTCAGGTTATTTTCAGCTTAAGATAAGGGAACAAGACATACGTAAGACAACTTTCACCACAAGGTATGGATTGTATGAGTATACCGTGATGCCATTTAGTTTGACCAATGCACCAGCATACTTCATGAATATGATGAACAAAGTGTTCATGGAGTTCCTTGACAAGTTTGTTGTCGTATTCATCGATGAAATTTTAATCTACTCCAAGAGCAAATAAGAGCATGAAGGACATTTACGATTGATACTTGAGAAGCTTAGAGAGCATAAGTTGTATGCCAAATTCAGCAAGTGTGAATTTTGGTTAAATGAAGTTGGATTTCTTGGACACGTTGTGTCTGGAGATGGTGTAGAAGTTGATCCTGCTAAAAGTTTCAGCTGTAACTGAATGGGAATCTCCTAAGTCAGTAAAAGAGGTTCGTAGTTTCCTTGGCTTGGCAGGATACTACAGAAGATTTATTGATAATTTCTCCAAGGTAGCAAAACCCATGACAGAATTGCTAAAGAAAGACAAGAAATTTGCTTGGTCTGAAGGTTGTGAACTCAGTTTCCAAGAATTGAAGAAGATACTAGTGACAACACCAGTCTTATGTCTGCCAGATTTGGAGAAAGATTTCGAATTATATTGTGATGCATCTCATCATGGATTAGGTGCAGTACTTATGCAAGAAGGGAGGGTTGTGGCTTATGCCTCGAGACAACTCAAAACTCATGAAGTGAACTACCCTACTCATGATTTAGAGTTAGCCTCTGTTGTCCATGCACTCAAAACATGGAGACACTATCTTTTGGGAAAGCGATGTGAAGTGTTCACAGATCACAAGAGTTTGAAGTATATCTTCACCCAGAAAGAAATTAACATGAGACAAAGAAGATGGCTAGAACTCATCAAGGACTACGACTTGAGTTTGCAATACCACCCCGGTAAAACAAATGTTGTAGCGGATGCACTAAGCCGTAAGGTTTTTGTGAATGGCCTTACTAAGGTGGAATTGCCAGATGATCTGTGTGCCCAATTTAGAGATCTCAGATTGGAGATTGTGCCTGAAGGACATCTCATGTCTTTGGATATTCAACCCACTTTGTTGGACAAGATCAAAGAAGCCCAAAAGGCAGATAAGGAAATTGATGAGATTAAGGAGAAGATTGGCAAGGGAAAAGCCAAAGGATTCCATGAAGACGAACAAGGTACTTTATGGCATGGAAAACATATCTGTGTTCCACAAGACCCGGAGCTTCGGAAACTGATTTTACAAGAAGCACATAACTCACCATATTCTATTCATCCGGGTAACACCAAAATGTACATGGATATGAAGGAAAGATTTTGGTGGAATAATCTCAAGAAGGACATCGCCGAACATATTGCTTTGTGTGATGTATGTAGTAGAGTGAAAGCGAAACATCAGAAACCAGCAGGATTGTTGCAACCACTACCTATTCCTGATTGGAAGTGGGACAAGATTGGCATGGATTTCATCACCGGATTGCCAAGGACTAGGTCAGGATATGATTCTATTTGGGTAGTAGTGGATCGCTTAACTAAAGTGGCTCATTTCATACCCGTGAAGACAACTTATACAAGTGCTAAGTTAGCCAAGATCTATATGAGTAGAATTGTATGTCTACATGGAGTACCCAAGAGTATTGTGTCTGATAGGGTAACTCAGTTCACTTCTCATTTTTGGAGGCAACTACATGAATCACTGGGAACAAGGTTGGAATTCAGCACTGCATTTCATCCTCAAACTGATGGACAAACATAAAGGACTAATCAGATTCTTGAAGATATGTTGAGAGCTTGTGCTCTAGACTATGGAGCCAGTTGGGATGAAAGTCTACCTTACGCAGAATTTTCTTACAATAACAGCTATCAAGCCAGTATTGAGATGGCACCATTTGAGTTTCTCTATGGGAGAAAGTGTACCACCCCATTGCTATGGAATGGTGTGGGAGAAAGAAGTTTGTTCGGACCAGAAATAATCAAAGAGGCTGAAGAGAAAGTCAAGCTAGTCAAAGACATATTGAAGATAGCACAGTCCCGACAAAAGAGCTACGCAGATCCTAAGCGTAGAGAAGTCACCTATGAAGTAGGTGATAGAGCCTATCTTAGAGTGTCACCACTTCGTGGAGTGAAGAGGTTTGGAGTCAAAGGAAAGTTGGCCCCAAGGTATGTTGGGCCATTCAAGATTCTGAGTCGTAAAGGAGAAGTAGCTTATGAGATTGAATTGCCAGAGTCCTTGTCAGCCGTTCATAATGTGTTTCATGTGAGTCAGCTTAAGAAATGCCATCCAGAAATGGAAGAAACTTCTTTGAAGGATACTATACCTTTGGAAGAAGTCCAATTGGAAAGTGATCTCACCTATGAAGAGAAACCTATCAAGATTCTTGAAACTGCAGAAAGAGTTACTCGGACTAAGACTATCAAATTCTGCAAAGTTCAATGGAACCATCATTCCGAAGAAGAAGCAACTTGGGAAAGAGAAGATGATCTTCGGAAAGACCACCCTCACCTATTTGCTAGCCAACCCGAATCTCGAGGGCGAGATTCACCTTAAGGGGGTTAGATTTGTAACATCCCTAAAATCATGTTTTCAAAGATTTCATATCATGCATGCATGCATATCATTTAGGGATCAAAACTCAAACTCATTTGAAAGAAAACAGAATTTGTGAGCTATGATTTTATGTGATCAACATTAAATCAAATGCTACTTTCTAAGAAGGGGTTGTTTGTTCAAAAACCAAACCCCGTTGCTCCCAGATTGTTTTGCTTGATTGCTAGTGCTTAAACTAAAATTTATAAAATAAAAATGGATTTAAAACCATTTTCAAAATTTATTCAAATCAAATGCTATGTCACTGCTTATTTTGTTTGAACAAGAGGACCAATGCAAGTTTAAGTGAAACAACATGGTTCTATGCTTAAAAATGTGCAGGTTACATTTTATAAAAATCCAGAAAGAGTTTGAATTCAAACATATTTAAAATCATTTGAAATTGATTCCTGGAATATCAAACAGAAATAGAAAAGGAGTAAAGAAAAGGAAAAAGGCCGGCGCCACTATTCTAGCCCAATAGCAGAAACGGCCCAAAAGCCAGCCCACCCGGGTTTCCCTCTTCTCTCTCTCTCTCACCCGCACCCGCACTACCCCGCAGACACTTCCACTGGGCCCGATCCAGGTCAGCACCTTCTTCTCCACCCCCGCGCACGCAGAAGCCGTCGCCACCGCCGTTTCCTCCAGAAACGCCGCATTGATTCCTCACTTAATTGGCATTGATCCGCTGCGTAATTCCCTCGCCCCTCCTGGCTACTTAATCACCTCGCCACCACGGTCATTTCCCCCCACACAGCACGCTCACCTCGCCACCAGGCTGCCAGTATTTCGAACTACACCGCCGCTGCCCGACGAACTCCGGCAAGCGATTACGGTGAGCTCCGACCGCCCCTCTGTTTTTGGTTCAAACGAGCATGACCCCCGTGTCCTTACGCATCTGCTGACACCTCTAGTTTGTCTGCTCGTGACCCAGGCCGCCGTCTTCATTCACGCCCGCGAACGCCAGAGCCGCCGCTCAACTCCGACGAGCGATTTAGGTAAAACCCGTGCGCCCCTTGACAAGCCACCGCCACGTTGAGCTTCAGCATGCCACCGCGCGCTTGATAAGCATCTCCGACGACCCCAAACCCCCCTGTAGCCACCGCGCCGCCGTAGACAGAGCGCACCGCCGCCAGCCGTCGTCGCGCGCCGCCAGTCTTTGGCAGTTTGATCGAGCACCGTAGGATTTAGATCTAACGTGTAAGATTAGATCTACGACGAAGAGGTAAGTTTAGATCTGATCCGTGCATGTTTAGTTAGATCCAACGGTAGCCGAGCGTGATCCGGTGCGAAGCGGTATCGTCCAATCAGACACTGCCGCGTGGCCAGTTCTTTGAATTAAAATCAGATTTTATATCTATTAGATGTTTAAACTTGTTTAAATCATAACTTTTGATTCCCACGCCCAAATTTGACAAATTTTATATCAATGGAATCAGGAGAGAAAGCCCTTTCCATATATGCAATGTGTTTAATGTTTTGTTTCTGTTAAAATGGTTATTTTTACAGAAACATGTGTAGGCCTATTTTGTATATAACAATTAATTTGGAATTATTTTAATGTTCAAATAAAGGTTGTTTGGCAAGTTTTGAACTTGTTTTTGAATTAGTACTATGCACTTGTCTTGTTGAGTATAGAAAATCATCACATATCATATTGCATGCATCCATATATTTTTGCTTGTATTTATTTTGTATGTGATTTGGTGTTATCATTTTATGTGTAGATTTTGGTGCAAATAGTGATTGTGATTGTGAGGATTGTAGCTACTCTCCAAACTACCAAGGCAAGTGGTGCTTCATGATTTATTCCTAAGTTTTTCAACTTTGCATTAGAAATATTTTGCTAGTCTTGCATGGTTATTTTTGATCTATATGCTATGCTTGGGAAATCCTAGTAGTTGTAGAATTGCTAGAAATATTTCTAAGTCTTATCAATGCCATGCTTAGCCTAGCTAGTAGCAACCAAGGGTGGTTAAATATTCATGCTATGATAAAATATTTCTAAGTCTTTGGACTATGTTTTTGCTTAATAAAACAACTAAGTGAATGAAACACCTGGGTGGAATGGAAAGAATGGGTTATGTTGAGTGGTTACACAAGGCCCATTTCTATGGTTTACCTTGTGTATCTCACTTGTGGAAAGCCACCCAGGAACAAAGGGATTTGAGAGGCCAAATGTTAAGAAGCTTCTAGTGCAGCCACTTGGCAATATGGGCTTTGCCTGGATCGCATAGGTTGCAACAACTTAGCCTTTTGGACAGTTGGTGGTAGTGGGATGATAGGTTGGAACGCGTCCATTTGGTCTAAGGGAAGGCTTCTAAAAGGTCCTGTCTTGGTGAAAATCAAGTCTTGTGGGGAAAGTGCATAACCTCTGCAGATGGAAGAATCTAAGTACTTAGCCATGTCCATGGTAATGGACAATTGAGCATCAAGACATGGAAGCTATCAAGAATCTCCTCATCCCAATTTCTAAGTAAAACTTGTGGTTGAACAAGGGTGAAGGACCCCAATGTCTATTGGTGGTTCCTTGGGAAAAGTTTTTGACAAAGAAAAACTTAGTGTTTTCAACTGATAGGCAAAACCTATTTTGAGCAAAGAAAGCCGAAGCTACACTTAGTCAAATATGCATATAGTATCTAGTCCACCAATAATCTACTAAGTATCACTTGCCAATACTATTCCAATGTATTGACCCACTGTGGATGTAACTTGTGATGTTGCGGGATATTCTGATGATGATTAGGAGTCATGAGTCTACACTCAACATGCTTGCCTGTGGTTCATGAAGATGAAGACTTATTTATCTTGTTATAAATTTGAACTCTTGTATTAGGCCTATGGCCATGGAGTTGTAAAAGACTATGTTTGTCTCTGGAATGATATGTAATAATGACCTTTGTTTCTGTGTACTTCATCTTAAACTGTGGATGCTAGCATTGATCCAGGGACTAGCATTGTAATCACAGGGATCCTTTCCTTTACAAAGGAGGGATCTTACATCCGGCGACCAATTGCGGTGAGGTATGACCACCCCCTCGCCTCTGGTTTGCTTTTCCAAGTTCGCTGTCCTCTCGCGCTCACGCTAATGCCTTTGGTTTGTTCACTGGTGCTCTGTAGGCTCGCCTCTGTCGACGACTTCGAGCACCCGACGCCAGGAGCATCTCCGGCGAGGAATCTCCGACGGTCCCGCACGCCCGCGTCTCCACCTTGTCAATCATCATCATCGCCGCGTCCCCACGATTCGGTAACGACCCACCCCACCCCTACTTGCCCCCTAGCGCCGCCATTTCACCGCCGGCAGAAGCATCGCCGCCACTCGATGGTCAGAGCATCGAGGATCGTTAGATCCAGATCTAGAGGCTAGGATTAGATTAGAGGATGAAGCGGTACGATTAGATCTAGGACGTGCATCGTCAATTAGATCCTACGGCTCGCGAGCGTGATCCCCCCGAAACCGGTATCATCGAATCAGATGGCGCCGCGTGTCAGGGTTTCTGTTTTAAAATTTAGATTTGAATCTATTAGATAATTAAACTTGTAAATTCAATAACTTTTGTTCTGTTTATCCAAAAAATACAAATAATATATCATTGGAATCACAAAAATAAATCCTACACATATGTGGGCTTAGTTTTGTAATTTGCTTCTGTTAAAATATAATTTTATGCAAAGACATTTGTAGGCCTATTTTTTTGTGTATAAAAATTATTTAGAAAATGTTTTAAAAGCCAAATAAAGTTTATTTGGTGTATAAAAGTTTAGTTTATTGTTCAGTACTGTTTTACTTGTCTTGTTTAGTTTAGAAAAATCATCATATGGAATTTTCATGCATTCATATATTTTTTCTTGATTATTTAAAATATGAATTTGGTGCTATCATTTTATGTGTAGCTTTTGGTGCTAGTGGTGATTGTGATTGTGAGGATTGTTGTTACTCCCCAACTACCAAGGCAAGTGGTGCTTCATATTTTTGTCCCAATATTTTGACTAAGCATTAGAGATATTTTGTATAGGGCTTGCATGATAATTTTTTCTAAGTATCTATATGCCATGCTTGGGAAATCCTAGTAGTTGTAGTATTATTAGAATTTTCTCTAAGTTAAGATACTTGCTATTTCCATGCTTAGCCTAGCTAGTAGCAACCAAGGGTGGAATATATACATGCTATGGAAAAATATTGCTAAGTCTTTTGACTTGTGTTTTTGCTTAATAAAACAACTAAGTGAATGAATCACCTGGGTGGAATGGTAATTGCATGGTTTGATTTTTGTTGAGTGGTTACCAGGGCCCATTTTTCAATGGTATACCCTCTGTATCTCACTTGTGGAATGCCACCTAGGAACAAAGGGATTTGAGATGCCATATGTTAAGAAGCTTCCAGTGCAGCCACATGGCATTATGGGCTCTGCCTGGATCATATAGGTTGCAATAACTTAGCCAAATGGACAGTTGGTGGTAGGGGGTGATAGGTTTGGAACGCGTCCATTTTGGTCTAAGGGAAGGCTTCTGGAAGCTCCTATCTCTATGCATGTCGAGTCTTGTGGGGAAAGTGCACCACCTCTGCAGAGGGAAGAATCTAAGTACTTAGCCGTGTCCCCGGCAATAGCAATTTGAGCATCAAGACATGGAAGCTATCAAGAATCTCCTCATCCCAATTTCTAAGTTAAAAACTTGTGGTTGAATAAGGGTAAAGGTTCACCAATGTCTATTGGTTGTTCCTTGGGAGTTTTGCCAAACAAAAACTTAGTGTTTTCAACTGATAGGTAAAACCTATTTTGAGCAAAGCAAGCCTAAGCTACACTTAGCCAAATTCATGTAGAAGCTAGATACTATTATTCTACTAAGGTATCACTTGCCAATACTATTCCAATGTATTGACCCACTGTGGCTATAACTTGTGATGTTGCAGGTTACTTTGATGAGGATTAGGGTTATGAGTCTACACTCAACATGCTTGCCTGTGGCACATGAAGATGAAGACTTCTATTTATATTGTTAAGTTAAACTCTTGAACTAGCCTATGGCTATGGAGTTGTAAAAGACTATGTTATCTCTGGAATGACGATGTAATAATGACCTTTGTTTATGTGTACTTCATCTTAAACTGCGGATGCTAGCATTTGATCCAGGGACTAGCATTGCAATCATAGGGACCTTACCTTTATAAAGGTGGGGTCTTACAGATGGTATCAGAGCACTGTGTTGCCTGTAGGATTATGACCCTAGGATTGGATTAGACTAAGAAACCACTAAGTAAAAAAATTCAACACTTTGAAAAATTCCACACTTGTCTTTTTATTCTCGTAAACTTTTCTAATCTTCTTTCTCATCTCTATTTGTAGATGAACTCCATCAACAAAGCCGTGAGGAAGGGACCACTCATGACCATGACTTTGGAGTGTGAGACTGAATTTCCAAAGGCACTCAAGAACCTTATGGTTACCATGGGGATACATGGTGTAGATGTGTACAAGGGATTCCCTGTGATGGATGAAGGAGAAGAGTATTGGTGGGTGCAACTTCACTTGTACAAAAACAAAGAAGACAACCACAAGGAGTCAGGATTTTGCATGGTCACCAACTCTGAAATGCACACAACATTCTTTGACTCTGCAAGAAATGCAGCTTGGAATGCCATCAAGGAGCTTGGTGATAGACTCAAGTGCAGAATGCTCAACACCCAAAATGACCTTAGAGAAGAAAAGAATCATACCCAAGAATTAGAGACTACCAACGAACAACTAAGGGGAGACATCATAGAATTAATATGGGAGTCTTGTGAACAAGATAGACAGATGGCCACTAAGGATGTCCTGATAGCTATTTTTTCTAGTGTGTGAAAAAAATTGTAACGTACTTCGTTAGTTGGACCACCACACTTATCGTTTTTACTTCCAAAAATTTGTCTAAGTTATGTTGAACCTTTGGTGTTTGTAATGGATTTGTTTATGCCATGACTTGTGTGTTTGTTGCTAAAAAGATGTGCTTGTGATATTTTGTCTTGTGAATTTTCTCTACTTGTGTTGGATCTAACTTTTCTTTGTCTTATAAAAATAGATGCCTAATGTTGTTATCAGCACGGCCGAGGAGTTCAAGGGAACTCGTTTGTACTCATCTCATTAAGCTCACTAGTGTGCCCAACCTTCCACTTCCTAGCATCACGACACTTCATATCACCAAGTTTGAGAGGAAGGACCTATGGGGCTTCAGAGTCACACAGCCGGGACGCCAAGCAGAGCCACCCACGGAGGCTATCACTTTCAAGCTGATGCATGAAAACAAGGAGAGAGGCTTAGATGTAGTCATGCATGAGTTACTTGGGCCCCTGGTAGGGAGACACTCCACCGAGCTTAGATGTCTTTACTTTCACCCCTTCGGAAGACGCAACGAGGAGGGTGAAGCTATAGAGTACGATGATGCTACTAGAGAGACGATGGAGCCGATTTGTCTGTACCTTCAGGACCTAGAGGGTCTTATTAGACACCTTGATACTGATAGGACCAATGTCATGCTTAGCAATGACGAGCTCCAGGTTCAGCTACGAGAGAAGGACAAGCACTTCGCGGAGTAAGACGAGATCGTCAAGGAAATGGAGGCCAAATTTGAAAGCCAGGACAAGAAGTTCAAGAGCCAGGAGAAAGGAGTCCAAGACAGGAACAAGAAGATCCGGGAGATGAAGGAAGAGCTAGAGGCCAAGGACTTCGAGCTTGAGCACCAGCAGGGAGTGATCGAGAGGCTTCGCTCACAGAAGAGGGCTCTTAGGGCTAAGATTGAGGCCTTGACTACTAGTGTTGAGGAGTACAAGACCGCCATGGAGAATGTAGGTCTTACCCTCGTTGATGTGGAGATTGATGCGAAGGAGTAGTGTAGACTACTCGATTATATTTCATCTACTGTACTTTGATTATTGAGTCGCAATGACCATCCAACATGTGGATGGTTTGCTATGGTGTGTTTGCATTTTCAAAACTTGTTGTTTATGTCGTTCAAACTCTATGTTTTTTGATGCTTGGTTATTGTGATGATTCTATGTGATGTACTGTGCATGTTAAGCATCTATGGGTATCTCATTCTTATCCTTATTAAAACCACAGATGCCTACTCGACGTGCCAACCCCAACCAAAACAACAACAACAACAACAATGTCACTCCCGAGATGCAGCAGTTGATGACAGCACAAGCTCAACTGATGCAGATGATGACAACATTCATGCAGGACCAGAACTAGAATAACAAGAACAACAATAACAACAACAACAACCAGAATAATCCACCAGGATTTGATATGCTCACCAGATTTCTAAGACCGAGGCCTACAAAGTTCTCGGGAACCACTGATCCAATGGTAGCCAATGATTGGTTACGTTTAGTGAACAAGGACTTAGTGACTGTTGGCTGCACCGATGAAGAAAAGGTCAGGTTCGCAGCACATCTACTTGAAGGGCCAGCAGCAACTTGGTGGGACAACTTTCAGATCACCACTCCCATTGAGGATGTGACTTGGGCTATCTTTGAGGATGGATTCCGTACAACTCACATCTCATCCGGAGTGATGAATTTGAAGAAAAAGGAGTTCCACAATCTGAAACAGCGTCACCGCAGTGTGGCTGGATACATTGAGGAGTTCAACAATCTGGCGCGTTATGCACCGGATGAAGTTGATACAGATGCCAAGAGGAAGGAAAAATTCCTCGAGAGACTGAATGATGAATTGAACCTGCAGCTGTCTGTTGCTTATGTTCCAACCTACCAATCACGTTGTGACAAGGCTACCATCTTGGAAAACAAGATGAAACATGTTGAGAGCAGAAAGAGGAAGCATAGCTTTGATAAGCACAGCTCAGGATCGTCTCACAAGCGTTCCCATGATGATAGTGGGAGTTCTGGATCCCACAAGCATGGGAAGTACAACAACCACCACAACCTCCATCATGACAACAAGCATCACCATGGTCATGATAATGACAAGTATAAGAACCACAAGAGTTGACACAAGAGCCACCACAGTGGAAGTGGAAGTGGAAGTCAGCCTGCAAAGAGAGATATCAGTCAGGTTGAGTGCTTCAAGTGTAAGAAGATGGGGCACTATGCTAATGAGTGCCTAGAAAATAAATTTGAAGGTGCCAACAAGCCCAATCCCTTCCAAAAGGGACAAGTGAACCACATCAATGTGGAAGAAATCTATGAAGAATCTGATGCTGTGGCTGGTAAGTTCAAACTCAATTCTGTTCCAGCACTTGTTCTTTTTGATACTGGCGCATTACATTCATTCATATCAAGAGCATTTGTTGATAGAAATGAACTTCCAGTTGAAACTATTGGGTGTCCTATAAAAGTAAGTTCTCCTGGTGGAGAAATGATAGTGAACTCGGGATATCATGATCTAGTGATAAAATTTGGGAGGTATAAGTTTGCCGTTAATTTGATAATCCTAGATTCCCAAGGATTGGATGTCATTTTGGGAATGGATTGGATGACCAAGTACGAGGGAGTACTAGATTGTGCCAATCGTACTGTCACACTCACAACCCCGGATAAGAAACAGATTAGATTCAAGTCTAACTTCGAGTCAAAAGGGAGTAAGCTAAATTCTCTTAAGGGGGTTAGCATAGACAGTGTGCTAATTGTGAGAGAGTATCCGGATGTGTTTACGGAGGAATTACCTGGAATGCCACCAGATAGAGACGTCGAGTTTCTGATTGACTTGCTGCCAGGATCAGGACCAATAGCAAAGAGACCTTATAAGATGTCAGTTGATGAGTTGAAAGAACTCAAGAAACAACTTGGGGAACAGTTACAGAAAGGATTTATTCAACCAAGTTCTTCATCTTGGGGTGCACCAGTTTTGTTTGTTGAAAAGAAAGACAGAAGTCAAAGGTTATGCATAGATTACCGTTAACTCAATGAGGTGACTATCAAGAACAAGTATCCTTTGCCCAGAATCAATGACTTGTTTGATCAGTTAGAAGGAGCCCGTGTGTTCTCAAAGATTGATCTCCGGTCAGGCTACTTTCAGCCAAAGATAAGGGAAAAGACATACCTAAGACTGCTTTCACCACTAGGTATAGATTGTATGAGTACACCATGATGCCATTTGGTTTGACAAAATGCACCATCCTACTTCATGAATATGATGAACAAGGTGTTCATGGAATTTCTTGATAAGTTCGTTTTCGTTTTCATCAATGACATTTTGATCTACTCCAAGAGCAATGAAGATCATGAAGAACATTTGCGATTGATACTTGAGAAGCTTAGAGAGCATAAGCTATATGCCAAATTCAGCAAGTGTGAATTCTGGTTGAATGAGGTCGGATTTCTTGGACATATTGTGTCAGGATATGGTGTAGCAGTTGATCCCGCAAAAGTGTCAGCTGTAACTAAATGGGAATCTCCTAAGTTAGTGAAAGAAGTTTGTAGTTTCCTTGGCTTGGCAGGATACTATAGAAGATTCATTGAGAATTTCTCAAAGGTAGCTAAGCCAATGACGGAGTTACTTAAGAAAGACAAGAAATTTGATTGGACTAAAGGATGTGAACTCAGTTTCCAAGAGTTGAAGAAGAGACTAGTGACAGCACCAGTCTTATGTCTGCCAGATCTGGAGAAGGATTTCCATGTTTATTGTGATGCATCTCACCAAGGATTAGGTGCAGTTTTGATGCAAGAAGGAAAAGTTGTGGCTTATGCCTCGATACAACTCAAAACTCATCAAGTGAATTATCCTACTCATGACTTAGAGTTAGCCTCTGTTGTCCATGCACTCAAAACATGGAGACATTATCTTTTGGGAAAGCGATGTGAAGTGTTCACAGATCACAAAAGTTTGAAGTATATCTTCACTCAGAAAGAAATCAACATGAGACAAAGAAGATGGCTAGAGCTCATCAAGGACTATGACTTGAGTTTGCAATACCACCCCGGTAAAGCAAATGTTGTAGAGGATGTATTAAGCCGTAAGGTTTATGTGAATGGCCTTACTAAGGGAGAATTGCCAGATGATCTGTGTGCCCAATTCAAAGATCTCAGATTGGAGATAGTGCCTGAAGGACATCTCATGTCATTGAATGTTCAACCCACATTGTTGGACAAAATCAAGGAATCCCAAAAGACAGACAAGGAAATTGAAGAGATTAAGGAAAAAATTGGCAAGGGAAAAGCCAAAGGATTCCATGAAGACGAACATGGTACTTTATGGTATGGAAAACGTATCTGCATTCTGCAAGATCCGGAGCTTCGAAAACTGATTTTACAAGAAGCACACAACTCACCGTATTCCATTCATCTGGGTAACACCAAAATGTACATGGATGTGAAGGAAAGATTTTGGTGGAATAATCTCAAGAAGGACATCGCCGAACATATTGCTTTGTGTGATGTATGTAGTAGAGTGAAAGCGGAACACTAGAAACCAGCAGGATTGTTACAACCACTACCTATTCCTGATTGGAAGTGGGACAAGATTGGCATGGATTTCATCACCGAACTGGAAAGGACTAGATCGGAATATGATTCCATTTGGGTCGTAGTAGATCACCTAACTAAAGTGGCTCATTTCATACCCGTGAAGACAACCTATACAAGTGCCAAGTTAGCCAAGATTTATATGAATATGATTGTGTGTCTACATGGGGTACCCAAGAGTATTGTGTCTGATAGGTGAACTCAATTCACTTCCCATTTTTGGAGGCAACTGCATGAGTCATTGGGAACGAGATTGGAATTCAGCACTGCTTTTCATCCCCAGACTGATGGACATACATAAAGGACCAACCAGATTCTAGAGGATATGTTGAGGGCATGTGTGAAAGGGCAGTTATTGTCATAATCACTTTTGGTGTTCGTTAACAACAAGTAGATCATTTTACTGTTTGTTATTGTCCACAGGTTGGTATTATCATTGATAAACTGCACACACACTCTTGGGAAAAGACGACATTCATTTGCCACTGATCTGGAAAATCCAGACCGGAGTCTCCGGTCTGCCAAGACCGGAGTCTCCGGTGTGGTCCGGAGTTTCCGGTTCTGGCTCCGGTGGTGCTTCCCAGGACCTGGCTAGGACATTCTGACTAGGGGTCCGGAGGCTGCACCGGAGGTTACTCCGGAGTCTCCGGACTTTGGTCAGTCCGGAGTCTCCGGTGTTGGAAGGCCGGAGTCTCCAGTGTTGCTGGTGCAGAATTGGTCTGGGTCAGTCAGAAGGGCAGTCCGGAGACTGGTCCGGAGATTGGCCGGAGTCTCCTGTTGGAGATATGCCCTAGAGGCAATAATAAATATAGTTATTATTATATCTTTGTGTTTATGATAAATGTTTATATTCATGCTATAATAGTATTAACAAGGAAACATTAATACTTGTGTGAATTGTAAACTTAAATTGAAGTCCCTAGTATAGCCTCTATACTTCACTAGCTTGTTGGTTGATTAAATGATTGTGGTTTCCATATCATGAACATTGAGATGTTATCAACAACAAGATCATATCGTTAGGAGAATGATATGGTGGACATACTCCTATTGATAAGCGTAGCATAAAGATCAAGTCATTTAAATAGTTCAATTGCTATATGCTTTCTGATACATAGTAACCTAATTCCTTCGACCATGAGATCATGCATATCACCTTTACCGGATGGATGCTTTGATAACATCAAACACCACACCGTAACTGGGTGGCTATAAAGGTGGCATTAAGTGTTCGGAAAGTATTGGTTGAAACACATGGATCAAGAGTGGGATTTGTCCATCCACATGACGGATAGATATACTCTGGGCCCTCTCGGTGGAATGTCATCCAATTAGCTTGCAAGCATTTGACTTGGTCACAAGGGATCACATATCACGGGAACGAGAAAAGAGTACTTATCAGTAACGAGGTTGAACTAGGTATGCAGTGATACCGACGATCATAACCTCGGATAAGTAACATATCGTGAGACAAAGGGAAATTGGTATCGTATGTAAGTGGTTCATTCGATCGCAAAGTAATCGTAGAAATATGTGGGAGCCATATGAATTTCCAGATTCCTCTATTGGTTATTGTTCGGAGAAGTGTCTCGATCATGTCCGCATAATTCACGAACCGTAGGGAGACACACTTAAGGATTCGACGTTGTTTGAGTAGTTATGGTATTATGAGAAAGAGACCGAATGTTGTTCGGAGTCTCGGATGGGATCCGGGATATCACGAGGTGATCCGGAATGGTCCGGAGAATAAGATTCATATAAGGAAAGCCCCTTTTCGGAGTTCGGGAATGATTCCGGTGTTTTCATCGGGAATGTTCTAGAAGGTTCCGGATTGTCCGGCACTCCGGGGGGGGGGGGGGGGAGGGTACATGAGTGTGTCATTGAATGATTGCATCATGTACTAAGTGTTCTTGCTGTTCCAAAAACATGAAAGTCAAATTGCCAGTTTGAAAGTCAAACGGCTAAAACAGGAAACTGTGGGAAACAGGAAACTGTGGGAAACAAGCAAGAGGAGTTGGAACCAACTTGGAGGAGGAGTCCCACTCCTCCAAGCCGGCGCCCAGCCCAAGGCCGACTTGGGGAGGGACTCCCCTCCCCTGGCCGCGCCTCCCCACCCATAAAAGGAGGGGCAGGGCTCCCCTCCTAGAACACACAAGTTCCTATCTTCTAGTTGGTTTAGAGCCGTTTTGGTTTAGAGCTTCTAATTGCTTTAGCCAGCGGTTTAGAGCCTTCTAGTTGGTTTAGAGCCTTCTAATTGGTGTGTCTAATTACTAGACCACTAATAGCCTCTCTCATAAGCTCCACCATACTCGCACCGGCTTAAGGCGAAGCCCTGCGGGATTTCCCCTCTACTTCCGGTACCACGCCGTTGTGCTGCCGGAATCGCGAGGAGAGTGCTACAACCTCCGCTGCCTGCTGGAACAAGGGAGAGGAAGGTCTTCGTCGAGTACCGAACGTGTGACCGACTGCGGGAGCGCTGCCGGAACGTGGCGCCGAAAGGATCGTCTACACGATCTTGAGATCGGAAAGAGTACGACTACATCACCCACGAGAATCCGCTCTCGTTAAACGCTTTGGAATCTTCGAGGGTAAGTTATACCATCGACTCGTTGCTACAATCTAGTAGATAGATCTTGGCTTGTTTGTTTGTATGCGATAGAAAATTTTTGTTTTCCATGCTACGAACCCCTACAGTGGTATCAGAGCCGTGTCTATATGTAGATCTGTTGCACGAGTAGAACACAATGGTCATTGTGGGCGTTGATGCTTTTATTGTAGATTGCTTTTTGTGTACTTTGCATCTTGCGGTATGTTGGGATGAAGCGGCCCGGGCTAACCTTACATGACATCGTTCATGAGACTTGCTCCACGCTTGACATGCAACTTGTATTGCATAAGTGGCTTTGCGGGTGCCTGTTTCTCCTAGCATAGTTAAGATCCAATTTACAACGGGTAATCAACAATGCTAGTATCAATGTTGTGGTTCTTGTTCGTAAGTTAGAACGACACTTATTGAAAGCCCCAAACCACGTAAAATATGCAAAGAAAGTAGAGGCGTCTAACTTTGTTTTGCAGGGGTGTGCAGTGATGTGATATGGCCATGATTGTGATTATATTTGATGTATGCAATGTTCCTTATTGTAAGTTGGCAACCGGCAGGAGCCATATGGTTGTCTTTAATTTATGTTAAGACCCGTGTGTCTATTCAAAGTAGTTGTAATAGTTGAAGCCGGTGGACGACAACCATGGTGAAGCGTCATTGACCTTGATGCAATGCCGGAGATGATGGAGATCATGTTCGTGTTTGAAGATGGAGATCGGAAGCACAAAGAAGAAAGGCCATATCATATCACATATTATGAATTGCATGTGATGTTAATCCTTTATGCATCTTGTATTGCTTAGTAGACGACGGTAGCATTATAAGATGATCCCTCATGCACATGAATTTCAAATCATAAAGTGTTCGCCCTTAGTTAGCACCGTTGCTAAAGCTTGTTGTTTCGAAGCACCACGTGATGATCGGGTGTGTTAGATTCCGCAAGTGTATACAACGTAAGCAAGCCAGATTTGCTTATGCGGTGGCTAAGGTTTGATCTTGACGAGCCTAGCATGTACAAACATGGTCTCAGGAACACGGATTACCGAAAGGTAAAGCATGAATCATATAGTAGATATGATGAACATGATGATTGTTCGCCATTGAAACTATATCAACTCTCGTGATGATCGGTGTTGATGTAGTGGATTTGGTTCGTGTGATCACTAAAACAATGTGAGGGATGTTGTTTTGAGTGGGAGTTCACCTAGTTTAATTTCATTAATTAATTTGAACTCAATTTGTCATAAACTTAGTCTAAACTATTGCAAATATGTTGTAGATCAATGGCAGCCCCTACCATCAATTTTAATGCGTTCGTAGAGAAAGAAAAGTTGAAAAACAATGGAAGCAACTCCGCGGATTGGTTCCGCAATTTGAGGATTGTCCTCACAGCTGGTAATTTGACCTATGTGCTGGATGCACCGCTGGGTGACCCACCTGCAGCTGATGCTCCCGATGAAGTAAAGAATGTTTACCTCGCTCGGAAGAATCAGTACTCCATAGTTCAGTGTGCTATCTTGTATGGTTTAGAATCGGAGCTTCAGAAAAGGTTTGAAGAGTCAGACCCATATGATATTGTCGAGGATCTCAAATTGATTTTTGAGACTCATGCGGCAATTGAAAGCTATGAGGCTTCTAAAAAATTCTTTAACTGCAAGATGGAAGAGGGCAGCTCCGTCAGTGAGCATGTGCTTAAGATGTCTGGGCACGCAAACAAACTTCAAAGCTTGGGTATAGTGATTCCTAATGCTTTGGGGGTTTACCGCGTCCTCCAGTCATTGCCACCAAGTTACAGGAACTTTGTGATGAACTACAACATGCAGAACATGAACAAAGAGTTGCCAGAACTATTTGCTATGTTAAAATCTGCAGAAGTGGAGATCAAGAAAGAGCACCAAGTGTTGATGGTCAATAAGACCACCAAATTCAAGAAAGGCAAGTCTAAGCAAAAGGGACACTTCAAGAAGGGTGGTAAGAAAGTTGCCACGCCGACGAAGAAAACCAAGGCTGGACCAAAGCCTGAAACTGAGTGCTTTTACTGCAAAGGAGAAGGTCACTGGAAGCGGAATTGCCCAAAGTACTTGGCGGATTTGAAGAACGGCAACATCAAGAAGAAAGGTATATCTGATATACATGTTATTGATGTGTATCTCACTAGTATGCGTAGTAGTGCCTGGGTATTTGATACTGGTTCGGTTGCTCATATTTGTAACTCGAAACAGGTGCTGCAGAATAAACGGAAGCTAGCGAAGAACGAGGTGACGATGCGCGTGGGAAACGGATCAAAGGTTGATGTGATCGCGGTCGGCACGCTACCTCTTCATCTACCATCGGGATTAGTTTTATACTTAAATAATTGTTATTTAGTGCCTGCGTTAAGCATGAACATTATATCAGGATCTTGTTTATTGCGAGACGGTTACTTGTTTAAGTCAGAGAATAATGGTTGTTCGATTTATATGAGTAATATGTTTTACGCACATGCACCTTTGATAGATGGTCTATTCTTATTGAATCTCGATAGTGGAAATACACATATCAACAATATTAAAGCTAAACGTTTGAAATCAAGCGATAATTCGACCTATATGTGGCACTGTCGTCTTGGTCACATTGGAGTGAAGCGTATGAAGAAACTCCATTCCGATGGACTTCTTGAATCACTTGATTTTGAATCACTTGATAGATGCGAAGCATGTCTGATGGGAAAAATGAATAAGACTCCATTTTCTGGCATGATGGAGCGAGCTACGGACTTATTGGAAATTATACATACCGATGTGTGTGGTCCAATGAGTGTAGCATCGCGCGGTGGTTATCGTTATGTTCTTACCTTCACGGATGATTTGAGTAGATATGGGTATATCTATTTCATGAAACATAAGTCCAAAACTTTCGAGAAGTTTAAGGAGTTTCAAAGTGAGGTAGAGAATCAACGTAACAAGAAGATTAAATTTCTACGTTCTGATCGTGGAGGTGAATATCTAAGTTACGAGTTTGGCGAGCATTTAAAGAAGTGCGGAATACTTTCACAATTGACACCGCCGGAACACCAGAGCGTAATGGTGTGTCCGAACGTCGTAATCGAACTCTCTTAGATATGGTTCGTTCTATGATGTCACTTACAGATTTACCGCTATCATTTTGGGGTTATGCATTAGAAACAGCCGCATTCACTTTAAATAGGGCACCGTCTAAATCCGTTGAAACGACACCGTATGAATTATGGTTTGGGAAGAAACCTAAATTGTCGTTCCTTAAAGTTTGGGGATGCGAAGCCTATGTAAAGAAGTTACAGCCGGACAAGCTTGAACCCAAAGCGGAAAAATGCGTCTTCATAGGATACCCGAAGGAAACTATTGGGTATACCTTCTATCATAGATCCGAAGGCAAAACATTCGTTGCCAAGAATGGATCCTTTCTAGAGAAGGAATTTCTCTCGAAAGAATTGACTGGAAGGAAAGTAGAACTCGACGAGGTTGTCGAACCTTCTCTCGAAATTGCGAGTAGCGCAGCACCGGAAGAAGTTCCTGTGGTGCCTGCACCAATTAGAGAGGAAGCTAATGATGGTGATCATGAAACTTCGGTTGAAGTTGCTACAGAGCCTCGGAGGTCAACGAGAACTCGTACCACTCCAGATTGGTATGATTCTGTTATGAATGTCATGGTGGTGGACAACACCGATGACCCCGAGACATATGAGGAAGCGATGATGAGCCCAGATTCCAATAAATGGCAAGAAGCCATGAAATCCGAGATTGGATCCATGTACGAAAACCAAGTATGGACTTTGGTGGACTTACCGGATGGCCGAAAGGCTGTCGAGAACAAATGGATTTTCAAGAAGAAAACAGATGCTGATGGTAATTTTACCGTCTATAAAGCTCGACTTGTCGCAAAAGGGTTTCGACAAATTCAAGGAGTTGACTACGATGAGACTTTCTCACCGGTAGCGAAGCTAAAGTCTGTGAGGATTATGTTAGCAATCGCTGCATATTATGATTATGAGATATGGCAGATGGATGTCAAAACAGCATTCCTCAATGGAGACATTGATGAAGAGTTGTATATGATGCAACCCAAAGGTTTTGTAGATCCTAAAGATGCTAACAAGGTATGCAAGCTTCAACGGTCCATCTATGGATTGAAGCAAGCATCCCGAAGTTGGAATCAACGTTTTGATAAGGTAATCAAAAGTTTTGGTTTTATACAAACTTATGGAGAAGCTTGTATTTACAAGAAAGTGAGTGGGAGCTCTGTAGCATTCTTAATACTGTATGTGGATGACATATTGTTGATTGGGAATGATGTAGACCTTCTTAATAGTGTCAAGGAATATTTGAATAATAGTTTTTCAATGAAGGATCTTGGCGAAGCAGCTTACATATTAGGCATAAAGATTTATAGAGATAGATCGAAACGCCAAATATCATTGTCACAGAGTACATATTTGGACAAAGTTCTAAAGAAGTTTGGAATGGAAGAAAGCAAGAAAGGGTTCTTGCCCATGTTGCCCAATACGACCTTGAGTAAAACTCAAAGTCCGACATCGGCAGAAGATAGAGAAAGGATGAGTAAAACTCCCTATGCCTCAGCCATAGGATCTCTAATGTATGCCATGCTATGCACTAGACCCGACATCGCATATGCTGTTAGTCTAACTAGCAGATATCAAAGTGATCCAGGAGTGGATCATTGGACAACGGTCAAAAACATCCTTAAGTACTTGAGAAGAACTAAGGATATGGTTCTTTCTTATGGAGGTGATGAACAGCTCGTTGTTAATGGTTACACCGATGCTAGTTGGAACACCGATCCGGATGATTCTAAATCACAATCTGGATACGTATTTATTTTGAATGGTGCAGCAGTTAGCTGGAGGAGTGCAAAGCAAAGCGTTGTGGCGAGATCTTCAACTGAATCGGAATACATGGCTGCTTCGGAGGCTTCACAAGAAGCGATATGGATGAAAGAGTTCATTACAGAGCTGGGTGTGGTTCCTAGTGCGCTGGACCCAATGTCTATCTACTGTGATAACATGGGCGCCATAGCCAATGCGCAAGAACCAAGGTCACACAAGAAGCTGAAGCATATCAAACTGCGTTTTCACGCTATTCGAGAACATATCTAGGATGGGGATATAAAGATTTGCAAAGTACACACAGATCTGAATGTGGCGGATCCGTTGACTAAACCTCTCCCGAGGGCAAAACATGACCAACACCAAACTGCCATGGGTGTTCGGTATATTACCATGTAATCTAGATTAGATGACTCTAGTGCAAGTGGGAGACTGTTGGAGATATGCCCTAGAGGCAATAATAAATATAGTTATTATTATATCTTTGTGTTTATGATAAATGTTTATATTCATGCTATAATAGTATTAACAAGGAAACATTAATACTTGTGTGAATTGTAAACTTAAATTGAAGTCCCTAGTATAGCCTCTATACTTCACTAGCTTGTTGGTTGATTAAATGATTGTGGTTTCCATATCATGAACATTGAGATGTTATCAACAACAAGATCATATCGTTAGGAGAATGATATGGTGGACATACTCCTATTGATAAGCGTAGCATAAAGATCAAGTCATTTAAATAGTTCAATTGCTATATGCTTTCTGATACATAGTAACCTAATTCCTTCGACCATGAGATCATGCATATCACCTTTACCGGATGGATGCTTTGATAACATCAAACACCACACCGTAACTGGGTGGCTATAAAGGTGGCATTAAGTGTTCGGAAAGTATTGGTTGAAACACATGGATCAAGAGTGGGATTTGTCCATCCACATGACGGATAGATATACTCTGGGCCCTCTCGGTGGAATGTCATCCAATTAGCTTGCAAGCATGTGACTTGGTCACAAGGGATCACATATCACGGGAACGAGAAAAGAGTACTTATCAGTAACGAGGTTGAACTAGGTATGCAGTGATACCAACGATCATAACCTCGGATAAGTAACATATCGTGAGACAAAGGGAAATTGGTATCGTATGTAAGTGGTTCATTCGATCGCAAAGTAATCGTAGAAATATGTGGGAGCCATATGAATTTCCAGATTCCTCTATTGGTTATTGTTCGGAGAAGTGTCTCGATCATGTCCGCATAATTCACGAACCGTAGGGAGACACACTTAAGGATTCGACGTTGTTTGAGTAGTTATGGTATTATGAGAAAGAGACCGAATGTTGTTCGGAGTCTCGGATGGGATCCGGGATATCACGAGGTGATCCGGAATGGTCCGGAGAATAAGATTCATATAAGGAAAGTCCCGTTTCGAAGTTCGGGAATGATTCCGGTGTTTTCATCGGGAATGTTCTAGAAGGTTCCGGATTGTCCGGCACTCCGGGGGGGGGGGGGGGGGGAGGGTACATGAGTGTGTCATTGAATGATTGCATCATGTACTAAGTGTTCTTGCTGTTCCAAAAACATGAAAGTCAAATTGCCAGTTTGAAAGTCAAACGGCTAAAACAGGAAACTGTGGGAAACAGGAAACTGTGGGAAACAAGCAAGAGGAGTTGGAACCAACTTGGAGGAGGAGTCCCACTCCTCCAAGCCGGCGCCCAGCCCAAGGCCGACTTGGGGAGGGACTCCCCTCCCCTGGCCGCGCCTCCCCACCCATAAAAGGAGGGGCAGGGCTCCCCTCCTAGAACACACAAGTTCCTATCTTCTAGTTGGTTTAGAGCCGTTTTGGTTTAGAGCTTCTAATTGCTTTAGCCAGCGGTTTAGAGCCTTCTAGTTGGTTTAGAGCCTTCTAATTGGTGTGTCTAATTACTAGACCACTAATAGCCTCTCTCATAAGCTCCACCATACTCGCACCGGCTTAAGGCGAAGCCCTGCGGGATTTCCCCTCTACTTCCGGTACCACGCCGTTGTGCTGCCGGAATCGCGAGGAGAGTGCTACAACCTCCACTGCCTGCTGGAACAAGGGAGAGGAAGGTCTTCGTCGAGTACCGAACGTGTGACCGACTGCGGGAGCGCTGCCGGAACGTGGCGCCAGAAGGATCGTCTACACGATCTTAAGATCGGAAAGAGTACGACTACATCACCCACGAGAATCCGCTCTCGTTAAACGCTTTGGAATCTTCGAGGGTAAGTTATACCATCGACTCGTTGCTACAATCTAGTAGATAGATCTTGGCTTGTTTGTTTGTATGCGATAGAAAATTTTTGTTTTCCATGCTACGAACCCCTACATCTCCGGTCTCCAGACCAGAGTCTCCGGTCTCCAGACTAGAGTCTCCGGTCTGACTTTTCTACAACGGTCAGAAAACGGTTTGTGGAGGGGGCTGCCTATAAAAAGGGACCCTTATCTTCTTCCTCTAGCTGCTCGAGCTGCTCAAGAACACCAACCCCATTAGAGCCACCAAATCTACAAGATCTCT
The DNA here is from genome assembly GCA_916181665.1 of Avena sativa. NCBI lineage: Eukaryota > Viridiplantae > Streptophyta > Magnoliopsida > Poales > Poaceae > Avena > Avena sativa. The sequence goes on along the minus strand of OV702284.1, from coordinate 257,012,951 downwards.
TCATCCAACCATCCAAAGTCATTGATCTTTGGAGAATCGAAGGAGGAGGCCTTGATTTACATCTTCACCAAGAGATATCTTCATTTCCACCTCATTCACTTGAGGGCCCCCAAGCTCTAGTGTTTCTTTGGAAACCCTAACTTTGATTTGTGTAAAGGTTCCCTCCCTTTAATAAGGTAGAGTCCCCTGTGTTTACAATGCTAGTCCCTGGATCAATAGCTAGCATCCATAGTTAAGATGTAATATCAAGAAACAAAGGTCATAATATAACTTTATAACCAGGAATAACAAAATTTTATTACATCTTACATAGCTCATTTGGCTATTACAATACATTGCAGCGGAATAACTATAAGCATGGGGTCCTTCGTCTTCAAAGTGCCACAGGCAGACATGTTGGTTGTAGACTTTGTAATCCTAATCAACACACTTCACTAAATCAATCAAACCTGCAACATAACAAGTTACATCCACAAGGGTCAATACATTTGAATTGTATTGGCAAGTGATACTATGGTAGTATAGTGGAGTCTATCATCTATATGTATTTGGCTAAGTGGAGCTTAGGCTTGCATTGCTCAAAATAGATTTTCCTTATCATTTGAAAACACTAAGTTTTTGCTTGACAAAATCATTTTTCTCAATCAAAGATTGAAAATCCTTTAACCCTTGTTCAAACCACAAGTTTTTAACTTAGAAATTTGAATGATGAGATTCTTGATTGCTTCCATGTCTTGATGCTCAAATTGTCCTTTACCAGGGACATGGCTAAGTACTTAGATTTTACACTCTGCAGAGGTGGTGCACTTTCCCCACAAGGCTTGGTTTCCCAAGACAAGATCTTTCAGAAGCTTTCCCTTAGACCAAAATGGACGCGTTCCAACCTATCAAACTCTACCACCAACTGTCCATATGGCTAAGTTCTTGCAACCTATATGATCCAGGCAGAGCCCATAATGCCAAGTGGCTGCACTTGAAGCTTCTCAACATTTGACATCTCAAATATCTTTGTTCCTGGGTGGCCATCCACAAGTGAGATACACAAGGTCAACCATAGACATGGGCCTTGTGAACCACTCAACCAAAAACCACCAAGCAATTACCATTCCACCCAGGTGATTCATTGACTTAGTTGTTTTATTAAGAAAAACATAAGTCCTCAGACTTAGAAATTTTCCATGGTATGAGTATATATATTCCACCCTTGTTTTCTATTAGCTAAGCTAAGCTTGATAGTAGTAGGAATATTAACTTAGGAAATGTTCCACTAAGGTTTCATCTACTAGGTTTTCCTGTAGCAAGGTTCATACTTAGCAAAATTCCATGCAAGTTTTACTTAGAGAAAATCACTAATGCATAGTGAAAGTAATGGGACAAAAAGTATGAAGCATCACTTGCCTTTTTGGTAGAGTATAGGTTCAATCCTTGTCCTTGCAACAATCACACTCTTCAAGTCACTACAATTCAATCTAGAAAGGCACAAGTTCAAACTACCAATCAAGCAAAACATCACATAAAATGACAAAGTCAAAGTAATGCATGCAAACATGCCAAGCTTTGTTTTATTTGAAAAAGTGTTTCCTAATGGGTCATGAACATTTCAAAACACAAAATGGTCATTTTACAAAGTGGCAAAGTCATTTGCAAAAGATTTCACTTCATAAACCATTTTCAAAACAAAGTATCATTTTATGTGGTGTAGAAATATTTTTTTACTAAGGCATTAATCTATAGGTTCACAAAATACATTTTAAAACCATAAAACTTTGTGTTTAGGGTCAGAGAGTTTGAAGAAAAACATTTCCCAAAGGTTTTCTTCCAAAACCATTTTTAATAAATAAACCACATTTCTATTTGACTAGAAATGGTTTTAAATCAAAGAATCATTATTTTCCTTCACCAAATACATTTTTGAACCCACAAAGTGTTTCCTATGGTCAGTAGGTTCAATTCACAACATTTGCCAAAGATTTTATCCCCAAATTCATTTTTAAACAATTTTTACATCCTTAACAAGCATACAAATGTTTCTGCAAAAACAACCATTTTTCAAGAAGCTTTTTACTAAACAAATGGCATGGTTGGATAGGGCTTGTCTTGCTGATTCCATTGGTATAAAATTTGTAATTTTTGGACGTGTGGATCAAAAGTTATACCAATTACAAATTTGCATTCTAATCAGATCAAAAATCTGTTTTAGATTGAATCCAGTCCACGTGGTTGTTTCTGATTCGTCAATACCCTTTCGGTTGGATCGACTGTTCTGGCGCGTTGGATCAAGTCAGATCGTGTGGCACAGGTTGCGTACCTCTTCGCTTTAAGTGGTTCTATCCTATCCACTAGATCGAGATTGGACGGCTGCTGTGAGCTCGACCCTAAATGAGCGGCGCTGCGGCGGTGGCTGGCGGCGGAGCGGCCAGACGGTGGCGGAGCCGACGATACAGGAAGCAAGGGTGGCTGGGAAGGTACTCACAGTGTTCACAGAGGCCTGGGGAAGCTCAAGGTGATGCCGTCTTGTCGAGGGGCGCACTGGAGCGGGCTTGATTGCTCGCCGGAGTGGAGCTGCGCCTCGGGCGGCTCTGGAGGTCGTCGAGGGCGAGGATAGGGGGCACCCTAGGACGAAAGGGAGACACCGTTAGGTTCGCAAGAGCATGGCGATCATCATCGTGTCCACGGGGAAGAGAGGGGAGGTCTGGTTTACCTGGGAGACGTAGCCGCAGTTGAAGACAGACGGTAGCGCTGGCTCGGGGTGACGCTGTCGAGCTTGCAAAGCTCGCGCGGGTGAGCTGGCGATGCGGAAAGGTCCGCCAGGGCTTGGGGAGTATGCAAGTGTGGTCAAGGAGGCGAGGGGTGGCAAGACACGGCCGGAATCGAGGGAAAAGTTCGTCGGTGGCAGTGAGGTTCGGAGAGGAATCAGGGCGGCCTGGGGGCGTGCTAATGTGGGGTGACAAAGGGGAAATGGAGAGGAGAGGTACGTGTTTAAGCTTGCGTGATCAAAGCGAGTAAATGTGGCCGCGTTAAGGCGAATTGAAGACGCGGAATCACTGCCAGAAACGGGGAAGAACTGGTCGCTGCGGGTGAGGACGATGAACAGGAGGGGTGGGGTCGGCTGGTCAGTGAGAGAGAGGAGTGGGGAGTTGGGTCCACCTGTCAGTTGCTCTGCGGGTGTGAGTTCGAGTGAGAAAACGTTTCGGCAGAGGGGGAAATAGGTGGGCTTGCTGGGCCTAGTTGGGCTGGCCGGCTGGGTCAGGTCTATTTTCATATTTTTTTCTGTCTGAATCTTTTTCTTTTTCCAAATCAATTTTTGTTTTGAATATCAATCAACTATTCAAACATTCAAACAATTCAAACAATCACCACACTTGTAATGAGTTTTTGGTTCTGTTTATCAACATAAACCAAATCCCAAAATAATATTTTTTATTCTTTTTAGGATCCATTCATTAATTAAATAAAATGGACCTTTAGTTATTTAATCAAATAGGGTTTGATTTATTTAATAAAATCTCCATTTGAAATCCAAATATTTTCAAAACCAAATCAGTAGGTTTTATTTGAAAATAAAAGATAATTGGAAAACTTGTATAAAACAAAATAACATTTTTATTTTAGGTTCCATTAATAATTAAATAGAATGGACCTTAGTCATTAAATCAAATAGGATTTGTTTTATTAAAAACTTTATTTTGAAATCTAAAATAAAACCAAAACACTTCAGTAGGTTTTACTTGAGGATATAAAATACTTAGAAAACTTATTTAAAATAAATAAATAATTTTTTGTGTTCATTTAAAATGGGAAAAACCTTTACTTAAATAAAATTGAATATTAAATCCTTATTATTTTATTTAAATAAACCTTTACTATTTTTAGCAAGACAAAACATTTTATTTCAAAACATTGGCCAAGGTTTAATTTGGCTTTAAAAATAATCCTTATTTATAAATCTATCCTTTTCTTTTGAAAACCAAATCCTCTTATTAAAAGATCCAAAATAGTAATTTTAAATATTTTGAAGTTTATTGTTCATTTAACTTTTTAAATCCCTTTAGGATTTTATTTGATCCAAATAGGTTTGAAAGTTTCCAATTGGATTCAAAAAGTTTCTTCTCACCCTGAAAATCAACAAAGTTTTATTTTATTCATTTATTTTTCACATTACAAGATTTGGAAAATCTTGGGATGTGACAATTTGGTTCTTACAAGCTTGTCTTTGATTTGTCTTGACAGCTTGCTTGTATTTGGGATCCTCTAATTCAGTTGTGGATGTGTGCCCCGAACTTGTTGTAAAGGTGTCGGCTTCCACCTCGAAGGTTGCCGATATAGTGGAAGGTTAATCGAGCCCGTTGGGGTGAGGTTCATTGGAGAACAAGGGAGGCCTCTCGTGGCGTTGGTGGTTTGAAACCACCCCCACTCCAAACGTAGACGTACTTCCCCTCAAAAGGAAGGAACTACGGGAAACAAATCCTCGTGTCTCCGCGTCCACTCCCTTGGTTCCTTCTATCCTTTACCGCACTTTACTTACTTGTTATTGCTTAGTGTTGTGTTAGTTTGTGCTTGATTGACATATAGGTAAATTCACCATAGTTGCATATTCTAGAGAATTTACCTTTCTTGTCAAACCCTAATTTGAAAAAGAGTAAAATTTGAAGTAGCACCTATTCACCCCCCCTCTAGGTGCCCATACGATCCTTTCAATTGGTATCAGATCCTCGGCTCTTTATTCGGGATTTACCGCCTAAGAGAATATGGGTAGCAATGATGGGGATGGTGGTAGTGAGCCGACCCCGGTGACCATGGAAGATCTCAAAAACTTGGAAACAAGATTGAGCTCTTCCTTAGTCAACGAAGTCAAGAAGTTGCTTGAGCAACTTATTAAAGACAAAGAAGGCTCATCACCCCCATCTCCTCAAGAGGATCAACCATCCATTTTACCTAAGGGGAATACGTCAGTATCCCCCGAGGGTATGGTGGTGGGGGGTAAACTAGACAATGTTAATTCCTCCACACACAATGATGGTGGGAAGGGTGAGCACCGTGATTCATGCTACTCTCCCGACCCTCCAATCCCTCACCCTCATGTATACAATAGAGGTGACCCACCTAAGCTTGAAGAATCTGCTACTTTTGCTCAATGGCAATCACTAATGAGAACTCATATGCGTAGCTCTTGCATTGAACTATGGAACATCATCGAGCATGGACTCTTTATTGGGGATCCAAACAACTTGACAAGAAGAGAGATTGTCAATAGTCAACTCAATGCCACTGCTTTGCATATGATTCAACAAGGATTGGGAACAAAGGATTACCCACACATCGATCACTTTAGCATTGCCAAGGAAGCTTCGGATGCTCTCACTGTGTTGTTTGTTGGAAATGAGAGTATGAGGAGGAACCGATATGATGCTCTAAGCAATGAAGCCAAAGGCTTCTACATGAAAGAAGGTGAGGATCATGAAGACATGTACCGAAGGCTCAAGACCATCGCCACCGCCTTTAGAAATGTGGGTGCCTCACATGTGGATGATGCATGGATAAAAAGGAAATATGTGAGTGCACTCATGCCTTTTGAGCCCACCGAATTGAAGAGTCTACAAGGAAGACACAACTACCATCTCATGACCTCAAATGAAGTTATTCAAGAGATGGCCGCTTTCAAGGTTGCCGCCAAGAATGCCAAAGATGCCCGTGCTCGTGCCCTTGGTATGAGCAATGTTGTCAACGTTGCATTAAAGGCCAAAGTTGTGGACCATGGGGATGAAGATGATAGTGATGAAGGGCCTTCCATGGACCACCTCGATGAAGTCAAGATTGCTCATAGTCAATATATGGCCTTCTATGCAAAGAACTTTTGGAAGAACCCCGCCAAGGCCAAGATGGAAATGCAAAGAAAAAGCAACCCAAATGGGAAAAGAGAAAATACAACGAGATTGAGAACTTGCTTCAATTGTGGTGACCGCTATCACTTTGTAGCAAGTTGTCCCTATGAAAAGAGAGAAGATCATGGGGGTAAGCTTGTGTTGAAGAAGACTCTCAAGGCACCTTACAAGAAACCTTTCATCAAGAAGAATCCCATCAACAAGAAGTCGGGAGAAATTGTCTTGATCACTCATGAAGAATACTCCTCCGACAATGAAGATTAGGAAGAGGAAACTTCGCATGGTGTGGCTACTCTAGCCACGACCTCTACTCCGACATTCTCACTCTTTGATTCTCCAAATGAGAACCCTCCCACCAAGAACGTCATTGCCTTATGGCAAGAGGAACAGAGGTATCCTCATCATCCCACTCTACTCCCTTAGATAATGATGAACTTGATGATGAGATGTCTCTTGATGTTAAAAAGGAATTAATTGCCTTTGATGAGTTTATGACTAACCTAAAAGGAGATGCTAAGTTACACTTTGAAAACATCCTAGATCAACTTTCACATACTCAAGAGCTTCTAGATGTAAGATGTAAACTTGGGCATGAACACATGATTGAGCTAGAGGCTTTAAACAATTCTCTAGAAGAAGAACAATAAACTAGGTTATCACTTGAGTTAAAACTTGAAGGGCTTGATGAGGCCAATGACAATATTGTTAACAAACTCATCAAAGAGCGTGATCATGCTATTGCTAAATACAAAAGTGCTAAAAAGGACAAGATTGAGTTTGGTGTGGTTCATGAAAAACTTGCCGAGGACTTTAGATTGCTTAACAAGACCCACAAGGCCTTGGAGAGTGAACTCTTGTCACTCACAAAGTCCCATGAAACGCTTCAAACTCAGTTGCCCAATATTCCTTCACCTAGTAACTTCATTCCATCTAGTAGTACAACTATTCTTGAAGAGAATGCTAGGTTGGAGGGGGAGCTTGCTAAGGCCACATTTCCACAAGGCAACAAGTCTATTGATGATCTTTTGAGCAAGCAAAGGCCTAGTGGTGATAAAGGGGGCATTGGATTTGTCTCCAATTCTAAGAAGAAGAGAAACAACAACAAGAAGAAGGCCAAGCCCACACAACAAACTAACAAGGCCATTGTGGGTAGTAAGACCACAAGTGGTAAAACTATGTCTCATGATGACTTTGCGGGTAGTGCTAACCCTCACTATGTTCTAATGAGTGATTATTATGGTGATGTGTATGCACAATATGTTGGCCCATATGATGGTTATATTGCTTGGTCTATTTGGGTTCCCAAGACCCTTGTTGCTAACAAAAGAGGACCCATTGAAAAATGGGTACCTAAAAATTAGCTTGATCTTTTGTAGACTTATGCTTCCGGAGGGTCAAAGTGGGTGCTTGATAGTGGTTGCACAAGTCATATGACCGGAAGCTCGTCTATTGTCAAGGACTTAAAGCCAAATGATGATCTAATCACTGTGACATATGCCGACAAGTCAAAGTCTAAGGTAATGGGTTTTGGCAAAGTTGTGGTTGCTCACGACATTACACTCGTGAATGTCATGCTTGTTGAGACCCTTGGGTATAATTTACTTTCAGTCTGTGCTCTTGGAAAGATGGGTTTTTCTGTCTTTATACATAATGATCTTGTGGTCCTCATGTGGAGCAAGTCTCTCAAGGTCTATTTCGTTGGGTATGTCGAACATGACTTGTATGTGGTGGACTTTTCAGGGCAAGCCACTGCAAGTGCGATGTGCTTATTCGGAAAGGCCGATGTGGGTTGGTTATGGCATCGCCGACTGGCCCATGTCAATATGAGAACTTTGCAAAGTCTCCACAAGGAGGGCCATATTGTTGGACTAAAAGAAAATGTTTCCTTTGCCAAAGATCGTGTTTGCGGGGCATGTGTTCTAGGGAAGATGCATGATGCTCCTCATAAGCCTAAGAAACGCATCAAGTTGTAAGGTTCCCAACCTTTAATAAGGTAGAGATCCCTGTGTTTACAATGCTAGTCCCTGTATCAATAGCTAGCATCCACAGTTAAGATGTAATATCAAGAAACAAAGGTCATAATACAACTTTATAACTAGGAATAAAATAATTCATTACATCTTACATAGCTCATTTGGCTATCACATTACATTGCAACAGAATATCTATAAGCATGGGGTCCTTCATCTTCAAAGTGCCACAGGCAGTCATGTTGGTTGTAGACTTGTAATCCTAATTCAACACACTTCACTAACATCAAACAAACCTGCAACATAATAAGTTGCAGCCACAAGGGTCAATACATTTGAATTGTATTGGCAAGTTTCACTACTATGTAGAAATAAGTGGATCCTATCATTACATGCATATTTGGCTAAGTGGGGTTTAGGCTCATTTGCAGAAAGCAATATAGTTTTATCCTATCTTTTCAAAATAGTTTTGATCTTTTGTCAAATCTTTCTGAACTTCTTGGAAAACTCCAAGTGCTTCAAATCCCTTGTTGTCACCCTCAAGTTTTAACTTTGAGAAATTGGAATGTCGAGATCTTCCATAGCTTCAGGCCTTAGTTGCTTAGTATTGTCCATAACCGGGGACACGACTAAGTACTTAGAATTTTGATCTTCTACAGAAGTTGTACACTTTACCCACATGACACAATCTTATCTTGATGCCACCAGTGGCCGCTGGATAAGTACTCACCAAGATGGAGTACTGGCAGATTGAGAATGTGACAAAGTCTTTCCATAGGAGTCCTCCCAATACAATGCTAGCTTGTCATCCAGGCACCAATGTAGGGTTTCAAGTTGCCTTACAAAATCCTAGTTAACCTGAAGATGCCAATGCATGGGTCTTCCACTATGTAGTTGACTAAGCCAGAGCCCATTTAGCATGTGGCTGTACACGGAAGCCACTGTACAAGAAACATGTTCAATCTCTAAGTCCCTGGGTGGTTTTCTTCTAGTGCACAACAAAAAGAGATAGCCATATAAACATGGTTCCTTTTGTTGCCACCTTGTCCAACCTTGAGTATCCTTGTCCACCCAGGTGGTTCATTGAGTACTTGTTTTATTATATAAAACTTATAACTTTTCAACTCTTCATATAATTCATAACATGTATCCATCCCAATATATAGCAGGGCTAAGCATACTACAACTACAATGTTTCCACTAAGGAATATATAGGGGTATCCTATTAGGATTTAGCATAGCATAAAATATGGAAATCCTTATCATGCATGTTCCAAAAATCCACTAAGTGTAATGAAAATAATAGGACTTGGATGAAAGTGTCACTTGCCTTTTTAGTAGAGAATGATGGTTCACTTCTTGATCTTGCAAATATCACACTCTTCTAATTCCACTACAGTTCAATCAAGCAAACATAGATTCAACTAGCATTCCAACCAATATTCAAACAATTTATCACACATAAAATAATAGAAACAAGGCCATGCATGCAAGCATGCAAAAGATAGTTTTATTTGCAAAGGTGGTTTCTACTAGGCTCTAAACATTATGAATTTCAAAATGGTCTTTTACTAAAGTGGTAAAACCATTTGCAAAAGGTTTTATCTATAAACCTGTTACATCCCTAAAATCATGGTTTCAAAGTTTGCATATCATTCATGCATGCATATAGAATTGAGGTCAATTTCAAAACTCATTTCAGGAAAACAAAGCACATAGTGCTATCATTTTATGTGAGCAAGCTAAAATCAAATGGCCATCCCCATTTGAGAGTTTGAATGTTTTAAACCTAGATTGCTTGTCTCCTTTGTTGAATGGATTGAGTGTGGAAATTTGGACCAAGTTTTACAAAATGGAAATGGTTCAAAAACCATTTTTCAAATCTTGTGCAAAGCTCCTGATATTTTGCTTCTCCAAGAGTGACCAAGCCTTTGCAAGTAGCCACATGGTTTTATGCCTATATTTGAAACTTTTGCACACTGCAAAAACCCCAGAAAGATTTGAATTCAAAAAGAGTTTGAATTCATATCAAAAACCATTCCTGAAAATCAAAACAGAAAAAGAAAAGAACAAAAGAAAAGAAAAGGGCCAGGCGCCAGGATTCTAGCCCAGCAACAGAACCGGCCCAACTAGCCCACCCGGCCTTCCTCTCTCTCTCTCGCACGCGCAAGCACATCCAAGCAGTCGCTGATGACCAGACCCCACCTCCTCTCTGCGCGTTTCGCTGACGAGCGGGCCCTCTCCACGTCAGCGTCGTCTTCCCCAAATCCCGCGCACGAACTCCGCCGCTGCCCGTTGCTGCCTTGATTTCGCGAGGTAAATTGCATTGATGCAGCGAGCGTTTCTTGTCGAGCCTCTGGCTATATAATCCCCACACCCTCGCGACCATTTCCCCCCAAACAATTTCTCTTTCACGCCACCAGGCTGCCCACAACTCGCTCGACGCCGCCACTGTTCCAACGACCACGCCTACGAATTCCGGTGAGCCCCGTGTTCCCCTCTGCCTCTGAATCATGCTATCAAGTTCAGCAAGTCTTTGCGCACCTACTGACACTCCCCATTTGTCCTCGCATGATCCGTAGCTCCAGCAATGACTCCGACTGACCGCCACCGTTCTCTGCACAAACTCCGGCGACCTCTCTCCGTAAGTAGCCGCCACCCCTTACCCTCTGACTGATACGCCTAGAATCCCCATCGTCTTGCGCATCTAACAGTGCCTCTATTTTGGCTTAGCGCGATGAGGAACCTCGCCAACATCGACGACTGACCGTGCCCGACGCGTTCGCAAACTCCGGCGAGGAATCTCCGACGACCCCGTGCGCCCCTTCCCAAGCTATCGCCACCTTGAGCATCAGCAGCCTCCTGCGGTCCTGGTCTCTTCCCCGGGCGACCTAGAACACCAGCACCGCCGCTGACTGACGCGCCGCCGCCAGCCGCCGCCGCTAGCGCCGCTCGAGTTTGGTCGTTTGATTCAGAGCCGTCAGATCTGGATCCAACGCATAGATTTAGATCACTTAGCGAATCGTTTTTGGTAGATCTAGGCCGTGTGTTTTAAATAGATCCAACGGCGCGGGAGGGTGATCCGGAGCGAATCGGTACACGCCAGTAGGAACATGACGCGTGGCTAGGGTTAGATTCAAAAACAGTTTTGAAATCAGAATTTGATCCAAAATTGAAATAGCTATAACTTTTGATTCCCACGTTAGATTTTTGCAAATTTTATACCGTTGGAATCAGGGGGACAAGCCCTTTCTGTTTATGCAATGTGTTTAGCAAAAAGTTTCTGTTAAAATAACGTTTTATGCAGAAACTTGTTTAGGACCATTTTGAGTATAGAATTTGTTTAGTAAATTGTTTTAGTGCTAAATAAGTTTAGTTAGCAAGTTTTTGACTTGGTTATGTTTCTGTATCATGCACTTGGTTGGTGGAGTTTTAAAAATCATCACTTTGCATTCTTGCATGCATGCATATATATTTTTGTTTGTATATGAATTGTGTGTAATTTTGTGCTACAAATTTTTGTGTAGATTTTGCTAGTGACTGTGATTGTGAAGAGTTCTATTCTCCCCATTACCAAGGCAAGTGGTACTTCATGACTATTTTCATCCCTATATTTTGTATAAGCATTAGAAATATTTTGCTAAGTCTTGCATGTTACTTTTGCCAAATGCTATGTTGGGAAATCCTAAGTAGTTGTAGAATTGTAGAATTGCTAGGAAATTTCCTAAGTTAAGTTACTATGCCATGCTTAGCCTAGCTAGTAGCAAACAAGGGTTGGTAAAGTATCTACATGCTATGATGAAAATATTTCTAAGTCTTTGGACTTATGTTTTCTTAATAAAACAACTAAGTCAATGAACCTCCTGGGTGGAATGGGACTTGCATGGTGGTTTTTGGTTGAGTGGTTACACAAGGCCCATGGACATGGTTTACCTTGTGTATCTCACTTGTGGTATGCCACCCAGGCTCAAAGGGATTTTGGAGGCCAAGTGTTGAGAAGCTTATAGTGCAGCCACTTGGCAATATGGGCTCTGCCTTGATCATATAGGTTGCTAGAACTTAGTCATTTGGACAGTTGGTGGTAGTGGGATGATAGGTTGGAACGCGTCCATTTGGCTAAGGGAAGGCTTCTGAAAGGTCATATCTTGGGAAACCAAGTCTGGTGGGGAAAGTGCACAACCTCTGCAGATGGAAAATCTAAGTACTTAGCCAAGTCCATGGCAATGGACAACATGAGCATCAAGACATGGAAACTATCAAGAATCTCATCACTCCAACTTCTAAGTAAAACTTGTGGGTGAACAAGGGTGAAGGACCTCAATGTCTATTGATGGTTTCTTGGGAAGTTTTTGACAAAGAAAAACTTAGTGATTTCAACTAATAGGAAAAACCTATTTTGAGCAAAGCAATCCAAGCTATACTTAGCCAAAATGCATATAGTAATATAGTCCACTTAAAATTTACTAAGGTATCGCTTGCCAATACTATTCCAAAGTATTGACCCACTGTGGCTGTAACTTGTGATGTTGCAGGTTACTCCGATGATGATTAGGTGTCATGAGTCTACACTCAACATGCTTGCCTGTGGCACATGAAGATGAAGACTTATGTTTATTTACTTATTCCAAAACTCTCGTATTAGGCCTGTGGCCCTGAGTTGTAAAAGACTATGTTTTATCTCTGGAATGGATGTAATACATGACCTTTGTATCTGTGTACTTCATCTTAAACTGTGGATGCTAGCAATGATCCAGGGACTAGCATTGCAATCACAGGGATCCTTTTCCTTTACAAAGGAGGGATCTTACAAAACCATTTTTAAATCAAATCATTATTTTATGTGGTTGAAAATACTTTTAGCAAAGCAATTTTCTTTAAAGAGTTCACTAATATATTTTAATTCTCAAAACTTGGTGTTTAGGGTCAGAAGGTTTGAATAAAATCATTTCCCAAAGGTTTTACTCAAAAATCATTTCTAAAACAAAATCAATATTTTTATTTGACTAGAAATGAGCTAATTCAATTATTTATTCCCTAACTTCCCAAAATTCATTTTTAAATCCATAAGTTGGTTCCTAGGGTCAGTAGGTTCACAACAAACCATTTTGCAAATATTTCATATTAAAATTATATCTAGAATAATTTTTATATTCAAAATAAGCCTACACATGTTTCTGCAATTTCAACCAATTTTACAGAAGCAAAACATTAAACAAATTGCATGGTTGCAAAGTACTTGTTCTACTGATTCCATTTATATAAAATTTGCAAAATTTGGACGTGTAGAATTAAATTTATGATTTTTACAAGTTTGCATATCAATCAGATTCAAAATTCTGTTTTAAACATAACCAGTGCCACGCGGCGCATTTCTACTGGCCAGTACCGTTTCGTGCGGATCGGCCTCTCTGGATCGTTGGATCTAAGTGAGATCGCTCGGCTCAGATGCGCTCATACCCCTTCAGTTAAAATCTAATCACAGCCAGACACTTTGCGTCTAACGGTTCACAGCAGCTCGACCAAGATCTGGCGGCGCTGGCGGCGGCAGACGGCAGAGCATGCTCTGCTCGCGGCGGAGCTGGCGATACAGGAAGCGAGGGAGAGGGGGAGAGGGATCACCGTGTTCTCCTTGACGTGCTGATGCTCAACCCGTTCACGAGGAGGCAGGGGGCGCACGGGAACGAAGGAAATTGCTCGCCGGAGTTGCTGCGAGCGGCGGGTGGCTCTGGAGGTCGTCGAGGGCGATGCTGCAGATCACCCTAAGGAAAGATAGGGCCATGGTTAGATGCGGGTGAACGTGGGATTCACGTGAGCATCATCGAGAGAGCTTAGGGCGGTCGGAGTTCACCTGGGAAGCTCGACGGAGCAATGGTAGACGGCGGCGACGCTCTGGTGATGACGAAGCCGACGATTCAGAGTGCGCGCGAGCGAGTGGAGCACACGGGCAGATGCGCCAGGAGGTGGGGAGCAGGCTCGCGTGCAGAGAAGGGTGAGGGGCGGTCGTGGTTCGCTGGATTTTGCTAGAGAAGGTCGCCGGAGCAGAGAAGCTTGAGCTCGAAATTCCAGCAGCCTAGTGGCAGAGGGGAGGCGATGTTTGGGGGGAAATGTCGAGGAGAGGCGTGCGCTTAAGTGTGCGTGGTTGGGGGCGACAATAATGCAGGCAATAACGCGAATTGAACGCCAGAGTAAATCGGCAGCAACGGCAGCGAACGGCTGGCGCGGTGAAGACGATGATGATGTGGCGTGGGACCTGCCTGTCAGCGAGGTAGAGAGAGAGGGAGATGGGCCACCTGTCTGCGTCTGTGTGGGTGTGGTTTCGCATGAGAAAACATTTCGGTGAGGGTATGCCGGGTGGGCTCTTGCTGGGCCTAGTGGGCTAGCCAGTTGGGTTTGGTCTGATTCATTTTTTATACTGATTGCCTTTTTCTTTTTCCATTTGATTTTCTGTTTTGATTTTATTCAAACAATTCAAACACTCAAATGAATTCAAACCTTTGCCAAACTTTGTATCATTTTTAGTTCTGTTTAACAACACAATTCAAAGTCCAAATAAAATAATACTTTTATTCTTTTAGGATCTATTTAATAATTAAATAGAATAGTCCTTAGTTATTAATTCAAATAGGATTTGATTTATTTTAAAACTCCATTTGAAATCTAAATAATACTAAAATCAATTCATTAGGTTTTATTTGAAATATAAAACACTTGGAAAACTTATTTAAAATAAATTAATAAGTTTTAGTGTTTATTTAAAATGGAAAGCCTTTACTTTAATAAAATTGGGTATTAATAAATCCTCATTATTTTATTTAAATAAACCTTTACTCATTTTATCAAATAGGAATATTTTATTTCAAAAGCTTGGCCAAGATTTAATTTGGCTTTATAAAATAATCTTTATTTATAATTCTACCTTTCCTTTTGAAAACTAAATCTTTTTGTTAAAAGATCCAAAAATAGTGATTCCAAATATTTTAACTTTATTGTTTATTTATCTTTTTAAATCCCTTTAGGATTTTATTTGATAAAAATAGGTTTTGATATTTCCCATTGGAATCAAAAAGTTTCTTCTCACCCTGAATTTCAACAAAGTTTTATTTTGTTTATTTAATTTTCACATTTCAAAATTTGGAAAATTTTGGTATGTGACAGGCTACCACCCTTAAAATAAATCTCGTCCCGAGATTTGGGAAGGCTAAAGGTTAGAAGTTGGCTTCACGGCAACTAGGGTACTACCACCCTTAAAAATAAAGTTTCATAGGGTTACATTGATGGTTCACTTGGATATAGGTTCAACACTTAATATCCTGACAAGGAATCCTTATTTGATTCTTCTGAGTTAACTAGTTTCTGACATCCACTTCTTCTATCTCTTCAAAGTTTCCATCCATGTTAATGTGGTTCACATGTCCTTCCTGGGTCATATTGGAGTCATTTCCATTGGCTCTTCTAGCATCCTTCTTCTTTTTCTTCTCTGGACAGTCTGATGCATAGTGTCCAAGCTCCTTACAATTATAGCATTGCAACTGGCTAATATCTTTCTTCCTGAAAGTGTCATGTTGGTTCTGACCAAGGTCATCTCCATTGTCGGTATCATTTCCATTATTTTCACTTCCATTGTTGTTGTGGTGATACTGATGTGGTTCAGAATCTTCATTGCTCCTTTTGAATGAATGCTTCTTCTTTGATGATCCTGAATGATTCTTGAGTTTATGCTTCCTCTTTCTGTTCTCAACTTGATTCATCTTGTTTTCCAATATTGTGGCTTTGTCACAAAGTGATTGATAAGTTGGGACATAGGCAACAGCTAGCTGCAGGTTCAACTCATCATTAAGTCCTTCAAGAAATTTTTCTTTTCTCTTAGCATCTGTATCAACTTCATCCAGTGCATATCGTGCCAGATTGTTGAATTCTTCAATATACTCAGCCACACTGAGGTGACGCTGTTTCAGATTGTGAAACTCCTTTTTCTTCAAGTACATCACTCCAGGTGAGATGTGAGTTGTTCTGAATCCATCTTCAAAAATAGCCCAAGTTACATCTTCAAGGGGAGTGGTGATCTGAAAGTTGTCCCACCATGTTGCTGTTGGTCCTTCAAGCAGAAATGCTGCAAACCTAACTTTTTCTTCATCGGTGCAGCCAACAGTCACTAAGTCCTTGTTTACTGAACGTAACCAATCATTGGCTTCCATTGGATCAGTTGTTCCAGAGAACCTTGCAGGCCTAAGTTTCAGAAACTTGGTGAGCATGTCAAGTGCTGGAGGATTATTCTGATTGTTGTTGTTGTTGTTGTTGTTGTTGTTGTTGTTGTTGTTGTTGTTGTTGTTGTTGTTGTTGTTGTTGTTGTTGTTGTTGTTGTTGTTGTTGTTGTTGTTGTTGTTGTTGTTGTTGTTGTTGTTGCTGTTGCTGTTGCTGTTGCTGTTGCTGTTGCTGTTGCTGTTGTTGTTGTTGTTGTTGTTGTTGTTGTTGTTGTTGTTGTTGTTGTTGTTGTTGTTGTTGTTGTTGTTGTTGTTGTTGTTGTTGTTGTTGTTGTTGTTGTTGTTGTTGTTGTTGTTGTTGTTGTTGTTGTTGTTGTTGTTGTTGTTGTTGTTGTTGTTGTTGTTGTTGTTGTTGTTGTTGTTGTTGTTCTGTATGTACGTGGTCATCTGCTGCATCAACTGAGTCTGAGCTGCCATCATCTGCTGCATCTCAGGGGTGATGTTGTTGTTTTGGTTGGGGTTGGCACGACGAGGAGGCACCTGTTGGTTTGATAGGGATAAGTATTGGTGGATAAGTTTTAAGAAGTCCTAACACACAACTCCAAACCAACCAAGTTCAATCAAACAATCAAGCAATCATCAAGCAACTATCAACTTATCAACTTATGAGATTAACTCATGAGTTGAAGGAAACAACAAGTTTTCTTGAAATAACAACTTAGTATAATCATACCTCATAGGTCAATATGATCCATACTTTAACTTGATATCAATGTTTTTGGTAGGCAATCTAATGTCTCTTGGTTCTCACTTCTAGTCCTTAGTGATGTCTATGTTGAAGTCCTTGATGAAACTAAAGTTGAAATCACTTGAAGATGTTGAAGTCATTAGAGTTGATGAAATCTTTTGCACATGGTGAAGTCTTTGGCCATGGGGTAGGCTTTGTCCATCAAGTTTGAAATAGAAGATATGTAGAATCAAAACCAAAAAGGTTGAGGAAAGAGTTTACAAGATTGTTTGTAAATAATTTTTTGGAACAAATACAACTCCTATTTTTCTAAGGGGTTTTGTCCAATCCTAGGGTTACAATCCTACAGGCAACACAGTGCTCTGATACCATCTGTAAGGTTCCCAACCTTTAATAAGGTAGAGACCCCTGTGTTTACAATGCTAGTCCCTGGATCAATAGCTAGCATCCACAGTTAAGATGTAATATCAATAAACAAAGGTCATAATACAACTTTATAACCAGGAATAAAATTGTTAGACCCCTCCTTTATAAAGGAAAGGATCCCTGTGATTGCAATGCTAGTCCCTGGATCAATGCTAGCATCCACAGTTTAAGATGAAGTACACAGATACAAAGGTCGTTTATTACATTCATTCCAGAGATAAAACATAGTCTTTTACAACTCAGGGCCATAGGCCTAATACAAGAGTTTAAGGAATAAGTAAATAAACATAAGTCTTCATCTTCATGTGCCACAGGCAAGCATGTTGAGTGTAGACTCATGACTCCTATTCATCATCGGAGTAACCTGCAACATCACAAGTTACAGCCACAGAGGGTCAATACTTTGGAATAGTATTGGCAAGTGATACCTTAGTATATTTTAGGTGGACTATACTACTATATGCATTTTGGCTAAGTGTAGCTTGGCTTGCTTTGCTTGAAAATAGGTTTTTCCTATTAGTTGAAATCACTAAGTTTTTCTTTGTCAAAAACATTCCCAAGGAACCACCAATAGACATTGAGGTCCTTCACCCTTGTTCACCCACCAATTTTTATTTAGAAGTTGGAGTGTTGAGATTCTTGTAGCTTCCATGTCTTGATGCTCAAAGTGTCCATTTCCTTGGACAAGGCTAAGTACTTAGGTTTTCCATCTGCAGAGGTTGTGCACTTTCCCCACCAGACTTGGTTTCCCAAGACAGGACCTTTCAAAAGCCTTTCCTTAGTCAAATGGACGCGTTCCATCCTATCATCCCATCTACCACCAACTGTCCAAGTGACTAAGTTCTAGCAACCTATATGATCATGGCAGAGCCCATATTGCCAAGTGGTTGCACTGTAAGCTTTCTCAACACTTGGCCTCCAAATCCCTTTGTGCCTGGGTGGCTTACCACAAGTGAGATACACAACCCAAGTCCATGGCCTTGTGTAACCACTCAACATAACCCATACTTCCATTCCACCCAGGAGGTTCATTTGACTTAGTGGTTTTATTAGAAAAGTATAAGTCTCTTGACTTAGAAATATTTTCTTTATAGTAAGTGTAGTTTTTCACCAACCCTTGTTTTGCTATAAGCTAGGCTAAGCAAAGTATGGCAACTTATCTTAGGAATAATTCCTTAGCAAATCTACTAGACTACATAGGATTTCCCCAACTTTTGCATTATACAAAATAACATGCAATACTATAAAATATCTAATGCTAGTTCAAAAACATAGGACAAAATTTATTCATGTAAATATCACTTGCCTTGGTAGTGGGGAGAGTAGCACTCTTCACAATCACAATCACTAGCAAAATCTACACAAGAAATAATAGCATACAATTACACACAAATATATACAACCAAAAATAATATGAATGCATGCATGCAAGAATCTACTAGGTGGTGATTTTTGAAAATTATACCAAGTATGTTCATGAGTACAGAAACTTAACATGTCACAAGTTTGCCAACTAAACTTATTTGGCCCCAATATAATTTACCAAATTAAATCTATATCTAAAATAGCCTAAAACTTGTTCCACAAATAAAATCATTTTAACTGTTACTATATGCTAAATAAATTGGATATTCAGAAAGGCCTTGTTTCACTGAATCCAACGGTATAAAGTTTGCAAAAATCTAACGTGGCATTTGAAAGTTATGAGCATTTGAATTTGGATCAAAATTCTGGTTTTTAAATCTGTTTTTAGATCTAACCTAGCCACGCGTCGTGTTTTTATTCGCCCGTACCGCTTCGCACCGGATCGAGCTCCACAGCCGTAGGATTTAAATGAAATCTGGCGGCTTAGATCGCGTACCGCTTCAGAGTAAGTGAATCTATCCTAGCGCTACGATAAAGATCTGACGGCTGCTATTGTACTGACCAAGATCTGGCGGCGGAGCGGCGGCTACCGGCGGCGGAACTGTCAGTCGTCGACGGAGGCGGCGCTACAGGGGGTAGGTGAGATCGAGGAGTAGCTCACCGTGCTCAGGAGATCTTGGCGAAGCTCGTCGTACTCGTGGTTGGTCAAGGGGCGTTCGGGCACGGTTGCGATTGCTCGCCGGAGTTCGTGGCGGCGTCGGGTGCGTCAGGTGGTCGTCGTGGATGTCGCTGTGAATCACCCCAAGGCAAGATAGCGACACGGTTAGGTTCACAGGGTCAAGGGAAAGTTGTGTGCATGAACGGAAAGGCGAGGGGCGGTCTGTACCTACCGGGAAAACTTGTCGGAGTTGATGTCGCCGTCAGTGCTCGCGGTGTCAAGTGGAACCGGCGACCTGGGGCAGTACAAGACGGACTAGTGAGGTCAGGAGGTGCGCAAAGATACACTGAGTCAGATAGCAAGAACGATAGGCAGAGGGGAACGCGAGGCTCACCTGAATTGCTCGCCGGAGAGGGCTCTGTCAGCGGCGATGCGCGGAGGATTGAGGGCAGCCTGGTGGCGGAGTGAGCGAGGTGTTTGGGGGAAAAAGATCGCGGGGCAGAGAGGGTCTTATAGCCGGGGAATCGACAAGAAACGCTCGAAGATAATTTCCCATTTACTCCGCGCCATTACCGGCCATCACTGCTGCAGCGACGTGGTCGCAGGCGCAGTCTGGGGAAGACGAGGACAACGTGGACTGGACCCGCTCGTCAGCGAAACGCGCAAGGTGATGGTGGGGTCAGGCTGTCAGCGTCTGTTTGCGTGTGCTCGCGCGTGTGAGAAGAAAAGGGAGATCCCCGGGTGGGCTTGCTGGGCTTGATCCGCTGCTGGGCCAGATTCTGGCCGCGCGGCCCTTTTCCATTGTTCAAGCCTTTTCTTTTTCTAAATTCATTTTCTGGTTTGAATTTGATATGAATTTCAAATCCTTTTGAATTCAACTGCCTTGGGAATTTTTGCAGGGTTTTGTGGATTCAAAAACAGTCTTTTTAAACCAGTGGTTACTTTGCAAGGCTTGGTCAAGTTTGGTTTTCAAAATAAACAGAGATTTGCTCCAGTTTGCAAATATTTGTAAAAGGATTTTGAAACTATTTCTAAATTTGGAATCTTGGTTTAAAAGTTTCACCTAATCTTTCCATCAATGGAGGCAAGCAAACAAGTATTTAAACTTTCAAATTTCCAAGGGTGATGGTCATTTGGGATAAATTGCCCACATGAAATCATAGCTCCAACTTCTGTCTCTAAATGATTTTTAAGAAAACCCTAAATGGATGAATGATGCAAAGATGATATGAATAAGTTTTGATACTATGATTTTTGGGATGTTACAAATCTAACCCCCTTAAGATGAATCTCGCCCCCGAGATTCGGTTTGGCTAGCAAATAGGTGGGGGTGGTCTTTCCGAAGATCATCTTCTCTTTCCCATGTTGCTTCCTCTTCAGAGTGATGGTTCCATTGCACTTTACAAAACTTGATGGTTTTAGTCCTTGTGACTCTTTCTGCGGTCTCAAGTATCTTGACAGGCTTTTCCTCAT
Source organism: Avena sativa (assembly GCA_916181665.1). Taxonomy (NCBI): domain Eukaryota; kingdom Viridiplantae; phylum Streptophyta; class Magnoliopsida; order Poales; family Poaceae; genus Avena; species Avena sativa. The sequence continues at coordinate 256,992,228 of OV702284.1, read as the reverse complement.
AAGTGATATCACTTTATAGCTGAACTTCTTCCAAAGGTATGGTATCCTTTAGAGATGATTCCTCCATCTCTGGGTGACATTTCTTAAGCTGACTCACATGAAATACGTTATGGACAGCTGACAGAGATTCTGGCAATTCAACTTCATATGCAACTTCTCCCTTGCGACTTAGAATCTTGAATGGCCCAACATATCTTGGTGCCAACTTTCCTTTGACTCCAAATCTTTTTACTCCACGGAGTGGTGATACCCTGAGATAAGCTCTATCCCCAACTTCGTAGGTGACTTCTCTACGCTTAGAATCCTGTCACATCCCAAGATTTTCCAAATCTTGTAATGTGAAAATAAATTAATAAAATAAAGCTTTGTTTGATTTTCAAGGCCAGAAGAAACTTTTTGAATTTAAATGGAACTTCAAACCCATTTGAATTAAAATAAACCTAAAGGGATTTAAAAAGATAAACATTTAATAAAAGGAAAAATAAAAACATTTGGAAATACTATTTGGAAACAAATAATTGAAAAGATTTGTTTTCAAATGAAAGAGAAATTTATAAATAAAGATTATTTTATAAAGCCAAATTAAACCTTGACCAAACTTTGGAATTAAAAACATTTTATTCTAAATAAAATTAGCAAAGGTTTATTTAAAACAAATTAATAAGGATTTATTATCCAAGTTTTATTAATAAAGGTTCTATCATTTATAAACCATCAAAGACTTATTTGTTTAATTTAATAAAGTTTCCAAGTATTTAGTTTTTCCAAATAAACCTACTGATTTGGTTTTGAAAATATTTAGGTTTCAAATAAAGATTTCATTAATGGAATCAAACTCTATTTGATTTAATAACTAAGGCCCATTTTTAATTAATTACTAATGGACCCTAAAATAAGAGGTTATTTTGTTTTAAACAAATTTTCCAAATATTCTTTATTTCCAAATAAACCTACTGATTTAGATTTGAAAGTATTTGGATTTTAAATGAAGATTATATTAATTAAAACAAACCCTATATTATTAAATAACTAAAATATCCATTATTTAAATTAAAGAATGGATTAATAAAGTTATTATTATTTTGGACTTTTGACCATATTACTAAAACAGAACTAATTTCAATATTGCAAGTTTGAGTGTTGTTTGAATTGATTTGGGTGTGATTTGTTTGTTTGGAAATTCAAAACAGAATTCAGAAATAGAAAAAGAAAAGGATACAGAATAAAAAAAATGAAAGTGGACCAGACCCAACTACCCCAGCCCAACAGCCCAACGCCAGCCCACTTGTGCCCTTGCCCCGAACCGTTTTCTTCACCGCAGAAAGAACCCGCTGAGCAGATGACAGGTGGACCCTCCCTCTCCCTCCTTTTCCCACTGACTATGGACCCCGCTCCACTGTTTATCCTCCTCACCCGCGCGACCAATTCTTCCCCTCACTCTGGCCGTTTCCAGCGACGATTGCTCGTGTTCAATTCACCTAAATGACGCACTAACTCCGCCCAGTGATGATGCTCGTAAACTCGCCTCCCTCCCCTCTCCCTCTCCTTCCAGTCATCACACCACCAGAGCCCCAGGGTGTCCAAAATTTTGCTCGAAGCCTCACTGCCACCGACGAGTTCCCTGTCAAATTCCGGCGAGCCCCGACCCTCTCCTACCTCCTAGCTCACACCAGCTTGATCCCCATCATCTCACGCACCTGCCCATGGCCTCCGTTCGCCCACGCATGCCCCACAGCCTCGCCTTCGTCTTCGTCTGAGCGCCACCGACGGCTAGGTCAACTCCGACGAGCTCCTCTGGTAATCCCTGACCGCCCCCTCCTCTCTAGTTGACACTATCGTACTCCCCTTCCTCGTACGTGTCTAACGCTCCCTCTGTTATGCACCGGCGTGCCTTGTAGCCTCGTTCCCGACAACAACCGAGCGTGCCTGACGGAAGCAGGAACTCCGGCGAGCGATTAGTACCGCCCCAGTGCGCCCCTCGCCTCCTCGAAACCACGTCGAGCTTCCCCACGACCTTGCGATCACTATGAGCCACTCCTCCCTCTCTCTCGCTTCCTGTGTTAGCCAGAACTTCACCGCCAGAGCCCGCGCCGCCGTCTGTCGCCGCTAGCGCCGCCCTCCTCTGGTCAGTCGCACCGTAGCCGTTCGATTTAAATCCAACGAATGCAATAGATTCATTTAACTAAAAGGGTACGCTAGCTCTGAACCGTGCGATATGACTTAGATCTAACGGCCTGCAGTGCGCGATCCGTGCGAACCGTTTTCGGCCAATTAAAACATGACGCGTGGCCAGCTCTAGTTTAAAACAGATTTTTGAATCAGAATTATTTGCAAACTTCAAACCCTTATAACTTTTGATCCACACGTCCAAATTTGGCAAATTTTATATCAATGGATTCAGGAGAACAAGCCCTAGCCAACCATGGCCTTGGTTTGACAAATAGTATCTGTTAGCTTGTTTTAATTTGCAGAAACTTATGTATGCTTGTTTAGAGTATAAAAATTGTTTAAAAATGATTTTTTTGAATTAAAACCTTTGCAAAATGGTTTGTTGTGATCTTACTGACCCTATGAACCAACCCTTGGTATTAAAAATGATTTTTGAAAGATTTAGGTTAGATTAATTGACTTAACCATTTTCTAGCCAAATAAAAAGAATGGTTTTTGTCATAAAAATGTTTATGAAAAGAAAACTTCAAGGAAATGTTTTGGACCAAACCTACTGACCCAAAAACACCAAGTTTTGCAATAGCAACTCATTTGGTGAACCCTATAGGCTAATGCCTTAATAAAAATATTTCTACACCACATAAAATAACACTTTGTTTTGAAAATGGTTTTAAAGTGAAACCTTTTGCAAATGACTTGGCCACTTTAGAAAATGACCATTAGATGTACCCAAATGTCTATGACCCACTAGGAACCACTTTTTCAAACAAAACAAAGCTTGGCATGCTTGCATGCATTTCCTTGACTTTGTTATTTATGTGTGTTGTTTTGCTTGATTGGTAGATTGAGTTTGTGCCTTGCTTGATTGATTTGTAGTGACTTGAAGAGTGTGGTTGTTGCAAAGATCAAGAAGTGAACCTATACTCTACCAAAAAGGCAAGTGATGCTTCATACTTTTGTCCCATTACTTTCTCTATGCATCAGTGAATTTTGCTAAGTAAAACTTGCATGGATTTTGCTAAGTATAGACCTTGCTATAAGAAAACCTAGTGGATAAATCCTTAATAGGATTTTCCTAAGTTAGAGATTCCTACTACTACCAAGCTTAGCCTAGCTAATAGAAAACATGGGTGGAATATATATTCACATTATGGAAAAATATTCTAAGTCTGAGGACTTAAGTTTTGTTTAATAAAACAACTAAGATAATGAATCACCTGGGTGGAATGGGCTTGCTTGGTGGAGAATGGTTGAGTGGTTCACAAGGCCCATGTTTATGGTTGACCTTGTGTATCTCACTTGTGGATGGCCACCCAGGAAACAAAGAGATTTGAGATGTCAAATGTTGAGAAGCTTCAAGTGCAACCACTTGGCAATATGGGCTCTGCCATGATCATATAGGTTGCAAGAACTTAGCCAAATGGACAGTGGGTGGTAGTGTTTGATAGGTTGGAGCGCGTCCATTTTGGTCTAAGGGAAGGCTTCTGAAAGATTTTGTCTTGGGAAACCAAGTCTTGTGGGTAAAGTGCACCACCTCTGCAGAGTGTAAAATCTAAGTACTTAGCCATGTCCCTGGTAAAGGACAATTTGAGCATCAAGACATGGAAGCAATCAAGAATCTCATCATTCCAATTTCTAAATTAAAATCTTGTGGTTTGAACAAGGGATTGTTTGAATTCTTCAATCATCGATGGAGAGATGGCTTGGTACAAGGATCTTGAAATCTTTGATTGAGGAAAATGATTTTGTCAAACAAAAACTTAGTATTTTCAAATGTTAAGGAAAAATCTAATTTGAGCAATGCAAGCCTCAACTCCACTTAGCCAAATGCATATAGATGATAGACTCCACTATACTACCATAGTATCACTTGCCAATACAATTCAAATGTATTGACCCTTGTGGCTATAACTTGTATGATGCAGGTTTGATTGTTTTAGTGAAGATTGATTGTTTAGGATTACAAAATCTACAACCAACATCTGCCTGTGGCACTTTGAAGATGAAGGACCCATGACTATGTTTATTCCGCTGCAATGTAATGTAATACCATATGAGCTATGAAAGATGTAATAAAATTATGTTATTCCTGGTTATAAAGTTATATTATGACCTTTGTTTCTTGATATTACATCTTAACTGTGGATGCTAGCTATTGATCCAGGGACTAGCATTGTAAACACAGGAGGGATCAATCTTATCTAAGGTTGGGACCCCTACAAATCCGCGTAGCTTTTCTGTCGGGACTGTGCTATCTTCAATCTGTCCTTAACCAATTTGACTTTCTCTTCAGCGTCCTTGATAAGATCAGGTCCAAATAAGCTTCTTTCTCCCACACCATTCCATAATAATGGGGTGGTACATTTCCTTCCGTAGAGTAACTCAAACGGTGCCATTCCAATACTAGATTGATGGATGTTATTGTAAGAGAACTCCGCGTAAGGCAAACTTTCATCCCAACTTGCTCCATAATCTAAAGCACAGGCTCTCAACATGTCCTCAAGAATTTGGTTGGTCCTTTCTGTTTGTCCATCCGTTTGAGGATGAAAAGCAGTGCTAAACTCCAATCTCGTTCCTAAGGATTCATGAAGCTGTCTCCAAAAGTGAGATGTGAACTGGGTTCCTCTATCTGACACAATACTATTTGGCACACCGTGAAGGCATACAATCCTGCTCATGTAAATTTTTGCTAACTTGGCACTTGTATAAGTTGTCTTCACTGGTATAAAATGAGCCACTTTAGTTAGGCGATCCACTACCACCCATATGGAATCATATCCTGACCTGGTCCTTGGTAATCCGGTAATGAAATCCATACCAATATTCTCCCACTTCCATTCAGGAATAGGCAGTGGTTGAAGCAAACCTGCTGGTTTCTGGTGCTCCGCTTTGACTCTGCTACACACATCACACAAAGCAATATGTTCGGCGATGTCCCTTTTTTGAGATTGTTCCACCAAAACCTTTCCTTCATGTCCATGTACATCTTGGTATTTCCCGGGTGAATAGAATACGGAGAGTTGTGACCTTCCTGTAAGATCAGTTTCCGCAATTCTGGGTCTTGTGGAACACATATACGTTTCCCGTGCCATAAAGTACCCTGTTCGTCAACATGAAAACTCTTAGCCTTCCCTAGACTAATATTTACCTTAATCTTTTCAATTTCCTCATCAGTCTTCTGGACTTCTCGGATCTTGTCCAATAGAGTGGGTTGAACATCTAAGGACATGAGATGTCCTTCTGGTACAATCTCCAATCTGAGTTCTTTAAATTGCTTACACAAGTCATCTGGCAATTCCCCTTTTGTAAGGCCATTTACAAATGTCTTACGACTTAGAGCATCCGCTACTACATTTGCTTTACCGGGATGGTATTGCAAACTTAAGTCGTAATCCTTGATAAGTTCTAGCCATCTTCTTTGTCTCATGTTGATTTCCTTCTGGGTGAAGATATACTTCAAACTCTTATGATCGGTGAACACTTCACAATGCTTTCCCAAAAGGTAATGTCTCCATGTTTTGAGTGCATGGACGACAGAGGCTAACTCCAAATCATGAGTAGGATAGTTTACTTCATGAGTTTTGAGTTGTCTTGAAGCATAGGCTACGACTTTACCATCTTGCATAAGTACGGCACCCAAACCTTGATGAGAAGCATCACAATACACTTGGAAATCCTTTTCCAAATCTGGCAGACATAGAACTGGTGCTGTTACAAGTCTCTTCTTCAATTCTTGGAAACTGACTTCGCAACCTTCAGACCAAGCAAATTTCTTGTCCTTCTTTAGCAATTCTGTCATAGGCTTAGCAACTTTCGAGAAATTTTCAATGAACCTTCTGTAGTAACCTGCTAAGCCGAGGAAACTACGAACTTCTTTCACATTCTTAGGTGATTCCCAATCTGTCACAGCTGAAACTTTAGCAGGATCAACTGCCACACCATCCTTTGTCATTACATGACCAAGAAAACCAACTTTCTCTAACCAGAACTCACACTTGCTGAATTTGGCATATAGTTTATGTTCCCTCAGTTTCTCAAGTATCAAGCGTAAGTGTCTTTCATGCTCTTCCTTGCTCTTGGAGTAAACCAAGATGTCATCAATGAAAACGACAACGAACTTGTCAAGGAATTCCATGAACACCTTGTTCATCATATTCATGAAGTATGCCGGAGCGTTGGTTAATCCAAAAGGCATCACAGTATACTCATACAATCCATACCTTGTGGTGAATGCTGTTTTTGGTATGTCTTGCTCTCGTATCTTGAGTTGAAAATAACCTGACCGGAGATCAATCTTCGAGAATACACATGCTCCTTCTAGCTGATCAAATAAGTCGTTGATTCTTGGCAAAGGATATTTGTTCTTGATGGTAACCTCGTTGAGAGAACGGTAGTCAATACACAATCTTTGTGTTCTATCCTTCTTTTCCACGAACAATACTGGGGCTCCCCAAGATGAAGAACTTGGTTGAATAAACCCTTTCTGTAACTGTTCTCCTAGCTGTTTCTTGAGCTCTTTCAATTCATCAACAGACATTTTGTACGGTCTCTTAGCTATTGGTCCTGATCCTGGCACCAAATCTATCAGAAACTCCACATCTCTATCCGGTGGCATTCCTGGTAGCTCTTCCGGAAACACATCCGGATATTCACATACTATTGGTACGCTGTCCATGCTAACCCCCTTAAGAGAATTTAACTTACTTCCTTTGGATTCAAAGTTTGACTTAAATTTTATTCTTTTTCCTTCGGGGGTTGTGAGTGTAACTGAACGGTTGGCACAATCTAACACTCCTTCATACTTAGCCATCCAATCCATTCCCAAAATCACATCTAGTCCTTGGGAATCCAGAATTATTAGGTTCACTGGAAACTTATATTTTCCAAACTCTATGACTAAGTCATGACAACCTGAGTTTACTATCATTTCTCCCCCCGGAGAACTTACTCTTATAGGACACCCAATGGTTTCTACCGGCAGTTCATTTCTTTCAACAAATGCCTTTGATATGAATGAATGAGATGCACCGGTATCAAAGAGTACAAATGCTGAAATTGAATTGAGTCTGAACTTACCAGCCACGGCATCAGGCTCCTCATAGACCTCCTCCACATTGATGTGGTTAACCTGTCCTTTCTGGAAAGGATTCGGCTTGTTAGGTCCTTCCACCTTCTTTTCGGGGCACTCATTTGCATAGTGTCCCATCTTCTTGCATTTGAAGCATTCAACCTGACTGATGTCCTTTTTAGGAGGTTGGCCTCCACTTCCACTACCATTTCCACCATAGTGGCTCTTATGTCCACCCTTGTGGTTCTTGTACTTGTCCTTGTCATGACTGCGGTGATGCTTGTTGTCATGACGGTTGTGCTTGCTGAATTTCCCATGTTTATGGGATCCTGAGCTGCCACTGTCATCATAGTGAGATCGTTTGTGAGACAATCCCGAGCTGTGCTTGTCGGAGTGTTTCCTCTTTCTACTCTCGACTTGCTTCATTTTACTTTCCAAAATAGCAGCCTTGTCACACAATGACTGATAAGTTGGAACACATGCCACAGACAACTGTAGGTTCAGCTCATCATTCAAACCCTCCAAGAACTTTTCTTTTCTCTTGGCATCTGTATCAACCTCATCTGGTGCATAGCGCGCCAGATTGTTGAACTCTTCTATGTATTCTGCCACGCTGCGGTGGCGCTGTTTCAGGTTGTGAAACGCTTTCTTTTTCAGACTCATTATCCCTGATGAGATATGAGCCGTGCAAAAACCATCTTCAAAGATAGCCCAAGTCACCTCATCAATAGGAGTGGTGATTTGGAAGTTGTCCCACCATGTGGCGGCTGGTCCTTCCAACAGATGTGCTGCGAATCTGACTTTTTCAGCATCCGTGCAGCCCACGGTCACTAAGTCTTTGTTCACAGAACGTAGCCAGTCATTGGCTATCATGGGATCAGTTGTTCCCGAAAACTTTGCTGGCCTCAGACGCAGAAATCTGGTGAGCATATCAAAACCCGGAGGGTTGTTGTTGTTGTTGTTGTTGTTGTTGTTGTTGGGGTCGTTGTTGTTGTTGTTGTTGTTGTTGTTGTTATTCTGGTTTTGGATGAATGTTGTCATCATTTGCATAAGCTGTGTTTGTGCATTCATCATTTGTTGCATTTCCGGGGTGATGTTGTTGGGGTTGGGGTTTGCGCGACGGGGAGGCATCTGTGGTTTGTTCAAATAGATAAGAATGAGATACCCATAGATGTTTCATGCACAATACAACATAAGCAAACACATAACAAGCAACATAAGAACAAAGGTTCAACAACCACATAATAAGCTCATGAAGTAAAACACACAAGTGGCAAGCCATCCACATGTCGGATGGTCCAATAATAAGTTCACAATAACAAATATGAATATGAAAGGTAAACGAGCAGTCAAGTCTACTTATCAGCATCAATCTCCTCCTCGACGAAGGTAAGACCTGCGTTCTCCATCGCGGTCTTGTTCTCCTCAATCGTAGTGGTCAAGGAATCGACCTTGGCCTTGAGAGCCCTCTTCTGGGAGCAAAGCCTCTCAATAACCATCTGCTGCTGCTCAAGCTCGAAGTCCTTGGACTTCAGTTCCTCGGTCATGTCCCGGATCTTCTTGTTCCTATCCTGGACGCGTTTCTCCTGACTCTTGAACTTGCGGTCCTGGGCCTCAAACTTCGTCTCCATTTCCTTGATCATCTCATCCTGCTGCGCAAAAAGCTTGTCCTTCTCGCGAAGCTGCACCTGAAGCTCGTCATTTCCTAGCATGACGTTCGTCCTATCCGTGTCCACGTGCCTGAGAAGAGTCTCTAAGTCCTGAAGATAGAGACGTATCGGCTCTGCAGTGCTCCTCGAGTCGTCCTCAAAGTCGATGGAATCTCCATCAACATCACGCCTTCCGAAGGCGTGGAAGTGAGTGCCCCTAACCTGTCGGGAGTGACGGCCTAACAGTCGTCCTATCAGGTCCTGCATGACTACCTCCATGCCTCTCTCCCTGTCGTCGTGCATCAGCTTGAAGACGATGGCCTCCGTAGTAGGCTCAGTCTGGCGTCCGGGCTGGTTCACCTTGAATCCCCAGAGGTCCTTCCTCTCGAACTTGGTGAGTGGATACACCGTGATGGTAGGAAGAGGGAGATCAAGCAGAGTGGTAAGCTCAACGATACGGGGTCCGAAACGAGTAACCTGGAACTCCTCAACAGTGCTGACGGCAATAGGCATCTATTTATAAAATTGAAAAGTTAGAACAACACTTATTAAAATGAACACAAAACAACCATCTCATACTTAACCATGGAACACAATTTCACACAAGTCATGCTTACACAAATCCATTACATCAAACAAGATCCAACTTATTTAAGGTATCATTTTGGAAAATAAGGTGATAAGTGGTGGTCCAACTAACGGAGTGTTCTTACAATCCAATCTCACGGGATCTATTATTAAACACAATGTTCCTAGAGGCAATCCACCAATCTTGCTCTCTTGATTCTATCACTAAGTCTATAAAATCTCCCCTTATTTCTTGGTTGGTGTCTTCCAACTCTTGGGTAAGATCCTTCTCTTTCTCTAAGTCCTTTTGGAGGTTGAGCATTCTGCACTTGACTCTAGCACTTAGTTCTTTGATAGTCCTCCAAGCTGCATCCCTGGCTGACTCAAAGAATGTGGTGTGCATTGTGGTGTTGGTGTACATGCAGAATCCCCTTTCTTTGTGGTTGTCTTCCTTGTTTTTGTACAAGTGAAGTTGCACCCACCAATATTCCACTCCTTCATCCATCACTGGAAAGCCCTTGTACACGGCTTCACCATGTGCATCCATTGCCTCCATGAGATCCTTGAGAACATTGGGAAACTCAGTTTCACACTCCAAGGTCATGGTCATGAGTGGTCCCTTCTTCATGGCTTCGTTGATGGAGTTCATCTACAAAGGAGGTTGAAAGAGATTAGAAAAGTTTTACGAGAAGAATAGACAAGTGCAGAAGTAGTTGAAAACTTTTTCCTTAGTGGTTTTCCATTCCTAGGGTCATAATCCTACAGGCAACACAGTGCTCTGATACCATCTGTTAGACCCCTCCTTTATAAAGGAAAGGATCCCTGTGATTGCAATGCTAGTCCCTGGATCAATGCTAGCATCCACAGTTTAAGATGAAGTACACATATACAAAGGTCGTTTATTACATTCATTCCAGAGATAAAACATAGTCTTTTACAACTCAGGGCCATAGGCCTAATACAAGAGTTTAAGGAATAAGTAAATAAACATAAGTCTTCATCTTCATGTGCCACAGGCAAGCATGTTGAGTGTAGACTCATGACTCCTATTCATCATCGGAGTAACCTGCAACATCACAAGTTACAGCCACAGAGGGTCAATACTTTGGAATAGTATTGGCAAGTGATACCTTAGTATATTTTAGGTGGACTATACTACTATATGCATTTTGGCTAAGTGTAGCTTGGCTTGCTTTGCTTGAAAATAGGTTTTTCCTATTAGTTGAAATCACTAAGTTTTTCTTTGTCAAAAACATTCCCAAGGAACCACCAATAGACATTGAGGTCCTTCACCCTTGTTCACCCACCAATTTTTATTTAGAAGTTGGAGTGTTGAGATTCTTGTAGCTTCCATGTCTTGATGCTCAAAGTGTCCATTTCCTTGGACAAGGCTAAGTACTTAGGTTTTCCATCTGCAGAGGTTGTGCACTTTCCCCACCAGACTTGGTTTCCCAAGACAGGACCTTTCAGAAGCCTTTCCTTAGTCAAATGGACGCGTTCCATCCTATCATCCCATCTACCACCAACTGTCCAAGTGACTAAGTTCTAGCAACCTATATGATCATGGCAGAGCCCATATTGCCAAGTGGTTGCACTGTAAGCTTTCTCAACACTTGGCCTCCAAATCCCTTTGTGCCTGGGTGGCTTACCACAAGTGAGATACACAACCCAAGTCCATGGCCTTGTGTAACCACTCAACATAACCCATACTTCCATTCCACCCAGGAGGTTCATTTGACTTAGTGGTTTTATTAGAAAAGTATAAGTCTCTTGACTTAGAAATATTTTCTTTATAGTAAGTGTAGTTTTTCACCAACCCTTGTTTTGCTATAAGCTAGGCTAAGCAAAGTATGGCAACTTATCTTAGGAATAATTCCTTAGCAAATCTACTAGACTACATAGGATTTCCCCAACTTTTGCATTATACAAAATAACATGCAATACTATAAAATATCTAATGCTAGTTCAAAAACATAGGACAAAATTTATTCATGTAAATATCACTTGCCTTGGTAGTGGGGAGAGTAGCACTCTTCACAATCACAATCACTAGCAAAATCTACACAAGAAATAATAGCATACAATTACACACAAATATATACAACCAAAAATAATATGAATGCATGCATGCAAGAATCTACTAGGTGGTGATTTTTGAAAATTATACCAAGTATGTTCATGAGTACAGAAACTTAACATGTCACAAGTTTGCCAACTAAACTTATTTGGCCCCAATATAATTTACCAAATTAAATCTATATCTAAAATAGCCTAAAACTTGTTCCACAAATAAAATCATTTTAACTGTTACTATATGCTAAATAAATTGGATATTCAGAAAGGCCTTGTTTCACTGAATCCAACGGTATAAAGTTTGCAAAAATCTAACGTGGCATTTGAAAGTTATGAGCATTTGAATTTGGATCAAAATTCTGGTTTTTAAATCTGTTTTTAGATCTAACCTAGCCACGCGTCGTGTTTTTATTCGCCCGTACCGCTTCGCACCGGATCGAGCTCCACAGCCGTAGGATTTAAATGAAATCTGGCGGCTCAGATCGCGTACCGCTTCAGAGTAAGTGAATCTATCCTAGCGCTACGATAAAGATCTGACGGCTGCTATTGTACTGACCAAGATCTGGCGGCGGAGCGGCGGCTACCGGCGGCGGAACTGTCAGTCGTCGACGGAGGCGGCACTACAGGGGGTAGGTGAGATCGAGGAGTAGCTCACCGTGCTCAGGAGATCTTGGCGAAGCTCGTCGTACTCGTGGTTGGTCAAGGGGCGTTCGGGCACGGTTGCGATTGCTCGCCGGAGTTCGTGGCGGCGTCGGGTGCGTCAGGTGGTCGTCGTGGACGTCGCTGTGAATCACCCCAAGGCAATATAGCGACACGGTTAGGTTCACAGGGTCAAGGGAAAGTTGTGTGCATGGACGGAAAGGCGAGGGGCGGTCTGTACCTACCGGGAAAACTCGTCGGAGTTGATGTCGCCGTCAGTGCTCGCGGTGTCAAGTGGAACCGGCGACCTGGGGCAGTACAAGATGGACTAGTGAGGTCAGGAGGTGCGCAAAGATACACTGAGTCAGATAGCAAGAACGATAGGCAGAGGGGAACGCGAGGCTCACCTGAATTGCTCGCCGGAGAGGGCTCTGTCAGCGGCGATGCGCGGAGGATTGAGGGCAGCCTGGTGGCGGAGTGAGCGAGGTGTTTGGGGGAAAAAGATCGCGGGGCAGAGAGGGTCTTATAGCCGGGGAATCGACAAGAAACGCTCGAAGATAATTGCCCATTTACTCCGCGCCATTACCGGCTATCACTGCTGCAGCGACGTGGTCGCAGGCGCAGTCTGGGGAAGACGAGGACGACGTGGACTGGACCCGCTCGTCAGCGAAACGCGCAAGGTGATGGTGGGGTCAGGCTGTCAGCGTCTGTTTGCGTGTGCTCGCGCGTGTGAGAAGAAAAGGGAGATCCCCGGGTGGGCTTGCTGGGCTTGATCCGCTGCTGGGCCAGATTCTGGCCGCGCGGCCCTTTTCCATTGTTCAAGCCTTTTCTTTTTCTAAATTCATTTTCTGGTTTGAATTTGATATGAATTTCAAATCCTTTTGAATTCAACTGCCTTGGGAATTTTTGCAGGGTTTTGTGGATTCAAAAACAGTCTTTTTAAACCAGTGGTTACTTTGCAAGGCTTGGTCAAGTTTGGTTTTCAAAATAAACAGAGATTTGCTCCAGTTTGCAAATATTTGTAAAAGGATTTTGAAACTATTTCTAAATTTGGAATCTTGGTTTAAAAGTTTCACCTAATCTTTCCATTAATGGAGGCAAGCAAACAAGTATTTAAACTTTCAAATTTCCAAGGGTGATGGTCATTTGGGATAAATTGCCCACATGAAATCATAGCTCCAACTTCTGTCTCTAAATGATTTTTAAGAAAACCCTAAATGGATGAATGATGCAAAGATGATATGAATAAGTTTTGATACTATGATTTTTGGGATGTTACAAAAATAATTCATTACATCTTACATAGCTCATTTGGCTATCACATTACATTGCAGCAGAATATCTATAAGCATGGGGTCCTTCATCTTCAAAGTGCCACATGCAGTCATGTTGGTTGTAGACTTGTAATCCTAATTCAACACACTTCACTAACATCAAACAAACCTGCAACATAATAAGTTGCAGCCACAAGGGTCAATACATTTGAATTGTATTGGCAAGTTTCACTACTATGTAGAAATAAGTGGATCCTATCATTACATGCATATTTGGCTAAGTGGGGTTTAGGCTAATTTGCAGAAAGCAATATAGTTTTATCCTATCTTTTCAAAATAGTTTTGATCTTTTGTCAAATCTTTCTGAACTTCTTGGAAAACTCCAAGTGCTTCAAATCCCTTGTTGTCACCCTCAAGTTTTAACTTTGAGAAATTGGAATGTCGAGATCTTCCATAGTATCAGGCCTTAGTTGCTTAGTATTGTCCATAACCGGGGACACGACTAAGTACTTAGAATTTTGATCTTCTGCAGAAGTTATACACTTTACCCACATGACACAATCTCATCTTGATGCCACCAGTGGCCGCTGGATAAGTACTCACCAAGATGGAGTACTGGCAGATTGAGAATGTGACAAAGTCTTTCCATAGGAGTCCTCCCAATACACAATGCTAGCTTGTCATCCAGGCACCAATGTAGGGTTTCAAGTTCCCTTACACAATCCTAGTTAACCTGAAGATGCCAATGCATGGGTATTCCACTATGTATTTGACTAAGCCAGAGACCATTTAGCATGTGGCTATACACGGAAGCCACTGTACGAGAAACATGTTCAATCTCTAAGTCCCTAGGTGGTTTTCTTCTAGTGCACAACAAAAAGAGATAGCCATATAAACATGGTTCCTTTTGTTGCCACCTTGTCCAACCTTGAGTATCCTTGTCCACCCAGGTGGTTCATTGAGTACTTGTTTTATTATATAAAACTTATAACTTTTCAACTCTTCATATAATTCATAACATGTATCCATCCCAATATATAGCAGGTATAAGCATACTACAACTACAATGTTTCCACTAAGGAATATATAGGGGTATCCTATTAGGATTTAGCATAGCATAAAATATAGAAATCCTTATCATGCATGTTCCAAAAATCCACTAAGTGTAATGAAAATAATAGGACTTGGATGAAAGTGTCACTTGCCTTTTTACTAGAGAATGATGGTTCACTTCTTGATCTTGCAAATATCACACTCTACTAATTCCACTACAATTCAATCAAGCAAACATAGATTCAACTAGCATTCCAACCAATATTCAAACAATTTATCACACATAAAATAATAGAAACAAGGTCATGCATGCAAGCATGCAAAAGATAGTTTTATTTGCAAAGGTGGTTTCTACTAGGCTCTAAACATTATGAATTTCAAAATGGTCTTTTACTAAAGTGGTAAAACCATTTGCAAAAGGTTTTATCTATAAACCATTTTTAAATCAAATCATTATTTTATGTCGTTGAAAATACTTTTAGCAAAGCAATATTCTTTAAAGAGTTCAGTAATATATTTTAATTCTCAAAACTTGGTGTTTAGGGTCAGAAGGTTTGAATCAAATCATTTCCCAAAGGTTTTACTCAAAAATCATTTCTAAAACAAAATCAATATTTTTATTTGACTAGAAATGAGCTAATTCAATTATTTATTCCCTAACTTCAAAAAATTCATTTTTAAATCCATAAGTTGGTTCCTAGGGTAAGTAGGTTCACAACAAACCATTTTGCAAAGATTTCATATTAAAATTATATCTAGAATAATTTTTATACTCAAAATAATCCTACACATGTTTCTGCAATTTCAACCAATTTTACAGAAGCAAAACATTAAACAAAATGCATGGTTGCAAAGTACTTGTTCTACTGATTCCATTGATATAGAATTTGCAAAATTTGGACGTGTAGAATTAAATTTATGATTTTTACAAGTTTGCATATCAATCAGATTCAAAATTCTGTTTTAAACATAACCAGTGCCATGCGGCGCATTTCTACTGGCCGCTACCGTTTCGTGCGGATCGGCCTCTCTGGATCGTTGGATCTAAGTGAGATCGCTCGGCTCAGATGCGCTCATACCCCTTCAGTTAAAATCTAATCACAGCCAGACACTTTGCATCTAACGGTTCACAGCAGCTCGACCAAGATCTGGCGGCGCTGGCGGCGACAGACGGCAGAGCACGCTCTGCTCGTGGCGGAGCTGGCGATACAGTAAGCGAGGGAGAGGGCTCAACGTGTTCGCCTTGACGTGCTGATGCTCAACCCGTTCACGAGGAGGCAGGGGGCGCACGGGGACGAAGGAAATTGCTCGCCGGAGTTGCTGCGAGCGGCAGGTGGCTCTGGAGGTCGTCGAGGGCGATGCTGCAGATCACCCTAAGGAAAGATAGGGCCATGGTTAGATGCGGGCGAACGTGGGGTTCACGTGAGCATCATCGAGAGAGCTTAGGGCGGTCGGAGTTCACCTGGGAAGCTCGACGGAGCAATGGCAGACGGCGGCGACGCTCTGGTGCTGACGAAGCCGACGATTCGGGGCGCGCGCAAGCGAGTGGAGCACACGGGCAGATGCGCCAGGAGGTGGGGATCAGGATCGCGTGCAGAGAAGGGTGAGGGGCGGCCGTGGTTCGCCGGATTTTGCTGGAGAAGGTCGCCGGAGCAGAGAAGCTTGAGCTCGAAATTCCGACAGCCTAGTGGCAGAGGGGAGGCGATGTTTGGGGGGAATGTCGAGGAGAGGCGTGCGCTTAAGTGTGCGTGGTCGGGGGCGACAATAATGCAGGCAATAACGCGAATTAAACGCCGAAGTAAATCGGCAGCAACAGCAGCGAACGGCTGGCACGGTGAAGACGATGATGATGTGGCGTGGGACCTGCCTGTCAGCGAGGGAGAGAGAGGGAGATGGGCCACCTGTCTGCGTCTGTGTGGGTGTGGTTTCGCGTGAGAAAACGTTTCGGTGAGGGTATGCCAGGTGGGCTCTTGCTGGGCTTAGTGGGCTGGCCAGTTGGGTTTGGTCTGATTCATTTTTTTATACTGATTGCCTTTTTCTTTTTCCATTTGATTTTCTGTTTTGATTTTATTCAAACAATTCAAACACTCAAATGAATTAAAACCTTTGCCAAACTTTGTATCATTTTTAGTTCTGTTTAACAACACATTTCAAAGTCCAAATAAAATAATACTTTTATTCTTTTAGGATCTATTTAATAATTAAATAGAATAGTCCTTAGTTATTAATTCAAATAGGATTTGATTTATTTTAAAACTCCATTTGAAATCTAAATAATACTAAAATCAATTCAGTAGGTTTTATTTGAAATATAAAACACTTCGAAAACTTATTTAAAATAAATTAATAAGTTTTAGTGTTTATTTAAAATGGAAAGCCTTTACTTTAATAAAATTGGGTATTAATAAATCCTCATTATTTTATTTAAATAAACCTTTACTCATTTTATCAAATAGGAATATTTTATTTCAAAAGCTTGGCCAAGATTTAATTTGGCTTTATAAAATAATCTTTATTTATAATTCTACCTTTCCTTTTGAAAACTAAATCTTTTTGTTAAAAGATCCAAAAATAGTGATTCCAAATATTTTAACTTTATTGTTTATGTATATTTTTAAATCCCTTTAGGATTTTATTTGATCAAAATAGGTTTTGATATTTCCCATTGTAATCAAAAAGTTTCTTCTCACCCTGAATTTCAACAAAGTTTTATTTTGTTTATTTAATTTTCACATTTCAAAATTTGGAAAATTTTGGGATGTGACACAAGTACACCAAGATCTTGGAGCTCCTTCACGTGGACCTCATTGGTCCTCCATATCATGCAAGTCTTGGTGGGAAGAAATATTGCTTGGTGATTGTTGATGACTTTTCAAGATACTCTTGGGTTTATTTCTTCAAGTTGAAGAGTGAGATTCAAAAGACTTTTATCGACTTCATCAACTTGGTTCAACGGCAATACAATGTTCCCGTGTTGATCATAAGAAGTGACAACGACACCGAGTTCAGGAACTACACCTTGAATGATTTCCTTAGTAATGAGGGGATTAAACATCAATATTCCGCTGCATACACCCCTCAACAAAATGGTGTGGCCGAAAGGAAGAACCGGACTCTTATTGAGATGGCTAGGACCATGTTGGCGGAGTTTAAATCTCCATACAACTTTTGGGCCGAAGCCATCTCCACTGCTTGCCATGCTTCGAACCGGCTCTACCTCCGCAAATAAATCAACAAGACTCCATATGAAATACTTACCGGTAACAAGCCCAACATATCTTACTTCCGGGTGTTCGGTTGTAAGTGTTTCTATCTCATAAAAGGTGTTCGTTTCTCTAAATTCGAGTCTAAAGCATTAGAGGGTATTTTTGTTGGCTATGGTCTCGAATCTCACACTTATAGAATCTATGATAAGCTCTCCGGAGCCGTCATAGAATCTTGTAGTGTGACCTTCGAAGAATATGATGGTCCCGAAGGGGGCGTGTTGATGCTTGTGATGCAGATGATGAAATGCCTCAGGATGCCATAGGAAGAATGGGTGTGGGATATATCCGCCCTGTTGAGGAACCCCTTATGGAGGATCGAGAAGAACTATGCTCCACTCAAGTGGAGCCCTCATCTTCACAACCTCAACATGCTCCATCCACCGAAGAGGACATTGACTCAAGCCAAAGACAAGATGTGGACCCTCAACATGGTGATCAAAGTGTCAACTCCAGTCAAGGGGGGCTTGGTCCATTCGACGGATTGTCAAGTGGTGCCAAGTCAATTTGTCAAGGAAGATCCATACAAGCTGCTTTGAGACAAGCTCAAATTGACGCTAGAAGTGCACTTGATCAAGACCAAGGTCAATCTTTGCCTCCAAATGTAGAGGATGACTCCAATGATGATCAAGGTCAAGATGATGGTCAAGAAGAGGATCAGAATGATGAAGAGGGTCCTCCAAGAAACAATACGGAGATCCATGCTCGTCGCGAATCTAGAAAGGAAAGAATGTTGGAAATAAGATATCACACTCTACAAAATGTCGTTGGTGATCTAAGGAAAGGTATTTCCACAAGAGCACAATTGAAGAGGTTCAGTGAACACCAAGCTCACATCTCCATGATTGAACCAAAGAAAGTGTGGGAAGCTCTTGAAGACTCGGATTGGTTAGAGGCTATGCATAAAGAGCTCAACAACTTTGAGAGAAACAAAGTATGGAAGTTAGTTGAGAAGCCAAAGGATTGCCGCAATGTTATTGGTACAAAGTGGATATTCAAGAACAAGCAAGATGAGCATGGAATTATTGTAAGGAACAAGGCTAGATTGGTTGCACAAGGGTATTCTCAAATTGAAGGCATTGATTATGGAGAGACTTATGCGCCCGTGGCTCGCCTTGAGTCCATCCGTATCCTTCTTGCTTATGCGGCACATCATTACTTTAAGTTGCAACAAATGGATGTAGAAAGTGCATTTCTTTATGGTCCATTAAATGAATTGGTATATGTTAAGCAACCCCGGGGATTTGAGGACCCCAACTTCCCAAACCATGTCTACAAACTTGATAAGGCGCTCTATGGGCTCAAGAAAGCCCCACGGACGTGGTATGAGCACCTTAGAGAGTTATTGTTTGACCGTGGCTTTGAGGTTGGTAAAATCGATCCCACTCTTTTTGCTAAGAGGGTCAATGGGGGAGCTTTTTGTATGCCAAATATATGTTGATGATATTATCTTTGGCTCATCTAACAAAGCTTTTAATGATGAATTCTCAAAGCTTATGACTAGTAGGTTCCGGATGTCCTTGATGGGGGAGTTGAGAGTATTTCTTGGCTTTGAGATCAAGCAAGTTAGAGGAGGGACATTCTTCAATCAAGCCAAGTATACTCAAGATATGCTCAAGAGATTCAAAATGCAAGATTCAAACGGAGCTCCTACTCCCATGGCTACAAAGACTCATCTAGAACAAAATCCAAATGGTAAAGATGTGGATCAAAAGGTATACCGGTCTATGATTGGTTCTTTGCTTTACCTTTGTGCATCTAGACCCGATATTGTGTTGAGTGTAGGTGTGTGTGCAAGATATCAAGCGGCACCTAAAGAAAGCCATTTAATGGCGGTCAAGAGAATCTTTCGATATTTGGTTCATACCCCATTTTATGGTCTTTGGTATCCTCAAGGCTCAACATTTGCTCTTTGGGGATACACGGATTCGGATTGGGCGGGTGACAAGGATGATCAAAAATCAACATCCGGGGCTTGCCAATTCCCTGGTAGGTCCTTGGTATGTTGGTCTTCCAAGAAGCAAAATTGTATATCTCTCTCCACCGCCGAAGCCGAGTATGTGGCAGCTGCTAGTGCTTACACTCAATTTCTATGGATGAGGCAAACTTTAAAGGAATACGGCGTCCATTGTGACAAAGTGCCTCTTCTATGTGACAATGAAAGTGCCATCAAGATTGCCTACAACCCGGTGGATCACACAAGGACAAAGCATATTGAGATTCACCATCACTTTATTAGAGATCATGTTGCTCGAGGTGATATTGATCTATCATATGTATCAACCAAGGATCAACTTGCCGATATCTTCACGAAGCCACTTGATGAAGCAAGGTTTTTCTACTTGAGGAATGAACTAAATATCGTAGATTCAAGGAGCTTGACTTGATATTCTTGCACCCTCACCTATGTTTCATCTCATATTTGGTTTAGATGTAGGCATGGATATAGGGGGAGTGTGGTCCTAATTGATTGGACCATCCCTCCCCCCATTATGCCCAAAGCAATCAAAATCATTCCTCTTAATATCATTTAGTGATATGTGAGCTTAATGATGAGTTTTGGTAATGGACCCAAGATATATCTTCGTGGTTCCAAGCCAAGTATACTCAAATATGGTGGCCTAGGCCACCGCCCTCTCTCATTTGAGAGGTTGGCATTTACTCATGTTTGTCATTTGCTTGATTCTAGTCTCTTGGAGCTTTTCTGAACATTTTTGAATCCCTATGGCTCTTGTTGGTTCTTCACAGTTTGATGTCTCAACCCAAGCCCTTTCCCTATCTTAAAAACCATCTATCTCTCATATATGTCCCCAAACACCTTTCCTGGAACTTTTGGTCGAGGAGGACCGGAGTCTCCGGTGTACAAACACCGAAGTCTCCGGTGTAGGCCGGAGTCTCCGGTCCAGACGGTTTCTATGACTTAAAGTGGGGGGTCAGGGTGAACTAGGAAAACAGTTCACCATTCTTCACCCCGTCCCCTACCTCCGACCCCGTCGCCCCCTCTTCCAAAAATCCTCCCCGGAGGTCAAGAAGCCCACGGGATCCGCCGTGCCGCCGACCAACCTTCCCCTCTCCTCCATTGGGTCATTCCCACCGAAGGAATTGATCCCATGGATAGATCTGGTAGATCTCCTCTATTTTTCTCCTAGGGTTCATCTCTAGATGTGTTTTTGAGGATTGTTGCTGATTTGTCCGTTGGAATCACTTGTTTGCGTGCACTCTAGTACTTTAGCCTTGTTGCATTGCCCGATCTACTAGATTCACCCTCACCAGCGTCTTCCCATCTCATACCCGATCCTCCTGACCGGAGACTCCGGACTTTGGTCCCGAGACTCCGGTCCAGGCCAGAGACTCCGGTCTCCAGGACCGGAGATTCCGGTCTGAGCCGGAGACTCCGGTATCTGGTGCGGAGACTCTGGTGTTGGGTGAATCAAAGTAGTCTAGAAATGCATCAAAGCTCTTGTACTGCATCTTTGGGACATATATACTCATCTCCATGCTATCTCCCTCACTGCTGTTCACAGGTGATGGTTCTGGTCATCCTCGTCGTACCAAGGCCAAGTCCCAAAGGGGCAATCCTCGCTATGATGAAGCTCAGGGTCAGTTTATCGTGCCTCCGTCCAACCGGAAACAGCGGGCATGTGATGCGGCTTACATGAAGAGGGATCAGGAGAGGGCTGAACGGGAGGAATGTGCAAAGAGAGCCAAGTATGACAACCTCCAGTCCCTAGCCAAGATGTCCAAAGAGGAGTACCGTGAGCTAAGAAAGACAGATTTCTATGCGCTGCCTCGTACCAGTGATGACCCTCATTTCTGGAGGAAAGAACAGGCTGTGTTCATGAAGGATGTGTATGGTGTACTCACCAGATCACCTGTCTGCCCTCAGAAGTTCATGAATATTGAGCAAATGCGCCAAAGCCCTTACTTCAATGATGCCCTATGGATCTGTGAGAAGCTGGGTCTCTACAACTTGATGGAGCTGCGTGAAGACTACAATGTCCATCTTGTCCAGCAGTTCTATGCCACAGTTGTGTTTGGGACTGACCTTGACAGGACCATGGTGTGGATGACTGGCACCACACGGTGCACGGCTACATTTCACGACTTTGCCAATGTCATCTTTGAGACCTTCCATGGTGTATCCACTCCTGTGGGGATGCGCATGCACTCGGCAGCTTTGGGTGAGAACAAGTTGAAGATGGCACCTCTGTATGATGATGGTGTTGTGGGGGGTTCCAAGGGACTCAAGACCCTCTACAACCTTATGCTAAGGATTTTCCGTCACACTATTGCTCCAAGTGCTGGAAATGATGATGCTATCAGGGGTGGGCTTGTCAACCTCCTGTACCATACTCACCGGACCTTCAGTGATGGACCTGAGGCTGATGTTGCACCCATTGATGTGATGGACTTCATTTTCGAGGAGATGTTTCATGCCATTCTTTACAAGAAATCTCCTCCATATGCACCCTTGGTTATGAGGCTCATCAACTCCCAGGAGCATGATTCTCCACATGGCATACCACCACACCTCACTGTGCACACTCTGGTCTCTCTGCAGCAGAAGGGGCACATGGGGCCTGCTCCAAGGCGTCGCTATGGGAATGATGATGATGAGGAGATTAAGACGGAGAGGGCTCCCTCTCCACCTAGAATTTGGAGGAAGAATGCCTCCAATGCCCCTTTGCCTACCATGACTCGAGACTATGTGAATGAGAGGGTTAAGAAGGCCAGCTTTTGGGAGAGCACCCTTTGTTGCATGAACGTCGACATTCGCAAGCAGCAGCATGCATCCTACCAAAGCAACCGCCGCATTGAGAAGCTTCTCAAAGAGATCAAGGAACAGGGTGCTGAGGATAATGAGGAAGGTGAAGATGAATACAATGATGAGAATGGGGCTCAGCAGTCCACAGAGTCTGATCATACACTCTCATTTGGGGAATGGAATGCTCAACAGGATAGTCTGGTGGATTGGAAGACATTTGCTGATGTCACCTCAGGGTTTGGGTACCAGGGTACTTCTTCTTCTTGCCCTCACGGTAAAGGGCCTGCTGTCCCTGAGGATGATGATGATGACTATGACCAGGATGAGGGTGACCAGGAGGAGGATGAGGATGCCGAGGATGTCGAGGATGACGAGGATGACGATGACTACTGAGCGTTTGGGGGCACTAGTATAGGTCTTTTCCCTTTTTCGGCGTTTCGATGCCAAAGGGGGAGAAGACATTCTCATCGCTTTGCATGGGATTTGGTATTTGCGACTATCTGCCTTTAGTTGCCTTTTATTTGGATATCCAAACTTGAACTTTATGTGTGTTATCTGCTGTTCTTATGTGTGTCTATGACTATGTGCTTGTGTGCAACACCTATTGTAACTCATGTGAGATCTATGTGTGCTATCGTTGATATTATCTTCCTTACATGATTTACTTCATTATCTTGCTGCACATAGTCAGGGGGAGCCACATTTATATGTTATTCCATGCAAATCACTTGTTGTCATCGAACACCAAAAAGGGGGAGATTGAAAGGGCATTTATTGTCATAATCACTTTTGGTGTTCGTTAACAACAAGTAGATCATTTTACTATTTGTTATTGTCCACAGGTTGGTATTATAATTGATAAACTGCACACACACTCTTGGGAAAAGACCACATTCATTTGCCACTGATCTGGAAAATCCAGACCGGAGTCTCCGGTGTGGTTTGGAGTTTCCGGTTCTGGCTCCGGTGGTGCTTCCCAGGACCTGGCTGGGACATTCTGACTAGGGGTCCGGAGGCTGCACCGGAGGTTACTCCGGAGTCTCCGGACTTTGGTCAGTCCGGAGTCTCCGGTGCTGGAAGGCCGGAGTCTCCGGTGTTGCTGGTGCAGAATTGGTCTGGGTCAGTCAGAAGGGCAGTCCGGAGACTGGTCCGGAGATTGGCCAGAGTCTCCGGTCTCCAGACCGGAGTCTCCGGTCTGACTTTTCTACAGCGGTCAGAAAACGGTTCGTGGAGGGGGCTGCCTATAAAAAGGGACCCTTATCTTCTTCCTCTAGCTGCTCGAGCTGCTCAAGAACACCAACCCCATTAGAGCCACCAAATCTACAAGATCTCTTCATCCAACCATCCAAAGTCATTGATCTTTGGAGAATCGAAGGAGGAGGCCTTGATTTACATCTTCACCAAGAGAGATCTTCATTTCCCCCTCATTCACTTGAGGGCCCCCAAGCTCTAGTGTTTCTTTGGAAACCCTAAATTTGATTTGGTTCTTACAAGCTTGTTTTTGATTTGTCTTGACAGCTTGCTTGTATTTGGGAGCCTCCAATTCAGTTGTGGATGTGTGCCCCGAACTTGTTGTAAAGGTGCCGGCTTCCACCTCGAAGATTGCCGATATAGTGGAAGGTGAATCGAGCCCGTTGGGGTGAGGTTCATCGGAGAACAAGGGAGGCCTCTCGTGGTGTTGGTGGTTTGAAACCACCCCCTCTCCAAACGTGGACGTACTTCCCCTCAAAAGGAAGGAACTACGGGAAACAAATCCTTGTGTCTCCGCGTCCACTCCCTTGGTTACTTCTATCCTTTACCGCACTTTACTTACTTGTTCTTGCTTAGTGTTGTGTTAGTTTGTGCTTGATTGACATATAGGTAAATTCACAATAGTTGCATATTCTAGAGAATTTACCTTTCTTGTCAAACCCTAATTTGAAAAAGAGTAAAATTTGAAGTAGCACCTATTCACCCCCCCTCTAGGTGCCCATACAATCTGTCGTGGTGGTGGCACGGCAGATGCCATGGGTAGGCTAAAGTATGGGGCCAATGGATGCTAGTGGGATCTGGGAAGGGAAGATGCAGTTGATTCTACACACAAAAGACTAAGGCAAAGATCTTTATTTCTCCTTCCTTGGGCTACAAGTGCTCCTTGAGCTGCATACAGGGAGAAAAGAAGAACTTTACCAGCCTAACGGTACTAAATGAGCCGATGCCCTCCTCAGGATCCAAGCCTCCCCTTATAAAGGAGAGCCTTGGGTTCCTTTAGGGCTGACGTGGCAAGCATATTCTAGGAATATGCTTGTCCCAATATAGTAGTTCGGTGGCCTCCTTTCCCTGTCGCTCCTCTAATGACGGCATGGTTCCAGAGGGCCCCTCCTGCGCGCCTCGGGCTTCAGGACTGTCATCTCCGTGACCTCCTTCTGCCCCTCTGTCGCTCTGCACCTTTGTCCCTAGTGCTTGGCTCTGCTCAGATTCTCCCTAGCCTATGACTAGAGTTTGACTTCAGGCTTCTCCTTCTTCTGCAAGCTTCGTATCATTCGGCCCCACCTCGCGTAACTCGGCTCGTCCTTCACCTGCATTAAGATTATTCGGGCTAACCCGGCCGACTCATATAGTACTCCGGCCGGGTAATGCCTCGCTATTATCATTGAGGTCCTGCCCCTTTCATTCCTCGACCGACATCTACATGATTCGGCCGACTAAGACGGTAACTCAGAAACTGGACGGGGAACGTTCTTCCGTCTTTCCCCATCTTTACCCTATCCGAGGTCACCTCCCCAACATTAGTCCACGAAGCTGGTATGGCCCTAACGTTAACTTCGGCCGGGCCGTATCAGTTTCATGAGATTCCTTCTTCCTTGTTTCCGAGTTATCTTTTTCTCGTTCGAGGTATCATCATATCTTCTCACGTACGCCTCGTCCTACGTGTCATACTCATCATTGTTTGTCTAGTTTTTTGCTCCTCTACAGTATTTACTGACAAGCTACAGTAATCACTGCGCCTGCGACGGCGCTGCGACGCCTCGTGTGCCGTTTCCATCGGGGATCGTGGCCTTCCTTTCCACCGTGTGGTCGTTGGTGTGGTTCCACTTAGCGTCGTGCGTTCGTGCCACGTTCTCGACCTACACGGTCAACCGCCACACCCACGATCCCATTACCTTGCAGGTAGCGTGGTTATAAAGAGGGGCGCGGCGCTGGGGGATTCACTTTCCCCCTTCGCTCACCTGCGCCCTTCTTCTACCTCTCGCCTCTGCGCCCGTTCGTCCTTCTGCCGCCGCGCGCTCGTCTGAGTCCTTGACGGCAGGGATCCCGCCGTACTGCTCCGTCACCTTCGTCCCTGCTCGCTCGCTCCGGCACTGTCGGCGGTAAGTTCCACCGGTCCAATCGCCTAGATTTTCCTCCAGAGATCTCTGTTTTTATTCTGTACTCGCGCGGCAGTTCTTTCTCTGCTCTGCCGCCGTTTTTGGGTAGAACCACGACGGGGCCTTGCAGTTCTAGATTTTCCTCCGCCGCTATCTCCTCCTCCGTAAATTTCTCCAGCGATCTCATGTCGAGCTCTGTCAGCGGAGCGCTTGTTGAGGATGACGATACTGCATTTGGGCCCGAACGGGGCTCGTGCCAGGGCTCCTCCGTCACTCGCCGCGAGGTCGAGTGGCTAATCCGGACTCGCCGTATTCCTGCCGAGGTAGCTTGTTGCTTACCGGCAGCGAGTCCTCTCCAGACCTTAGGGAAGGCGAGTATGTAGTTTTCATGTCGCATTTCGCACGCGGCTTTGGTCTCCCTCTTAGTGACTTTGCTAGGGAGTTTCTCGATTATTCCGGCCTTCAGCCGCATCATCTTCCCGCCAACGCCATTTGCCTCTCTCTGCCTTCATCTCTGCCTCGGAGGGATACTTTGGCCTATGGCCGTCCGTGCATGTGTGGTCAAAGTTTTTCCAGATTCGTTCCAATGTCGTCCCAGACAAATCTATGCACCCCTCTGAGAAGTTGCTCACCCAATGTGGAGCAGCGTCCATCACACCTCGGAGGAAATCCGAATTTCCTCGTGTCGCGGGGCTAGAATCATGTAAGAAGTCGCACAAGTCCTTCTTTTATGTCAAGAACATGGTGAATGAGGATAAGATTCGGCTCCCTGCCTTCTCCATTGGCCCTCCTTCCAAGAAGAACTGGACCTATAATCCGAGGAAGAGTCATGCCTTGGCCGAGGCTTTTGAGATTCGCCTGAAGGAATTGATCCGCTCCGGGCTACGCGGCGAGGATCTGATGACTACCTTTGTCAGTAGCCGAATCTTCCCATTCCAGAAACGCACACACAAACTCTGCTACATGAGCGGTCCCCTCGACCCCAACCGAGTCTCGACGGTGGAGCTGGACAACTACCTCATCTTCAAGCGTGTCCGGGCTATCTTTAAAATGGAGATGCCGGAGGATTGGTCTTGGGGACTGAAGCCGTTCACCCGCGAGCATCCCCCACCCGAAGTAAGCTTACTCATTAGTGTTTTGCTTCCTAATCGCGTTCGTAACTCTCTTTGCTAATTTTTCTCCTTCTTGTCCTACAGAGGTTTGAGGAGCAGAAGAATGAGGACGCCGAGGTTTTGTCACTCTCGTGGCCTGCGGATCGGAATACTCCGGACAGTGGGGAGCCGGACTCAGAAGAGTTCGTTCCCAAGTCTGATCTCGCTCCGGCTTGCGCTCGTGGCAAGACCCCGACCCACGAGGAGGAAGGTGATTCGGACGAGGTCCAAGTTCTAGAGGTAGTTGCCGCAATGCCAATTTCTTATGAATTTCCGGCTTCTAATTTCTCAGCTAATCCAGCCGGTCAGGTTCACGACGCCGAGCCTCTTGCCTCCCGGCCTCCTGTTACCTCGGGGAAACATGGTGCTCCCGCTGGTGCCTCAGAAACGGCCCCCAAGAAGCGAATGAAGAAGTCAGCTCCGCATCCTCCCAGGCGCAAGACCATGCCCGGGGTCACTGGGTGAGTTGCTTTTGCTTGTTTTTCTTGTTTTTCTCTTTCTACTTTTTGACTTGACCTTTTTTGTTTTTGCAGTGCTCCACTTTCTGTTAATCCCAGCGGTCCTAGCATGACGAGTCGTACGACTCGGCCGTCGTCTCCTCCGCCTACTGAAGATACCAGGATTCTGAGTCCTGCTCGCGCTGCATCTCCTCCAGCTCCGAATCAGACGCCACCTTGCCATGATGCGCCTGAGATTCCTCCCATTGATGCTGATACCACTCGGCCAACAGATATTTCTTCCGAACCTGCTGCCTCCTCTGTGAACCCTAATGTCTCCACTGAGCATCTTTCGACCACCGCGGTCTCTACAGTGACTCCAACTCCGGCCGAGGATGTCAATATCTCGGCGCCCTCTGCAACCGTGATTCCTCCGGCTCCTAAAGACGCCGCTCCTAGTGCCGAGGTATCAGCTCCTATTGATGCCTCTTCTAAAACAAGAAAGGTTGTCGTCATCAAGGCTTCCTCCTCTTAGAAAGGTCTTGCTGGCTCTTCTCAGCCTAGTATTGCCGATGCGCTGCGCAAAGGGGTTGCTTCTGCCAAAGCCTCTGTTACCCCGGCCGCCAGCACCCAGCTCGCTCTTCACAAAAGCCCTGCGGCAGCGGTGGCTACACAGCATGTCCGAGGTAAAGTCCTAACTCGCACGGAGCGTGGGAACAACCTCGGCTCACTGGTTGAGTATGCCAATAATTGGAATGCTGCCGATCAGTTCGAGGGTAATCCAAGCAGCCAGCCGTTTCAATTCTCCGACATCAGCAGCCGCCTGCATCAGGCTGCCAAGATCGTTCTTGAAAGTGACAAGATGAATGAGGTAATTATTTTTTATGGAGTTTTGATTAGTTCTCCGGATACTATTATATATACTCTAGTCCCCGAAGCTTGCAACCGAATAACTTTTTATTCGTTTGGAAGTTTTATGATGCTTTACTTAGTTCAGTTTTATCTTAGAGTTCGAACCTTTGTCCAACTAGATCTGCATTAAATTCTGCTTGATTTGGGTATGTCTGAACCTTGAATATCCAGCCTCCTAGATCCGGGTTAAGTCTTGCTTGACTCGGATCTTTCTAAGCTTTGAATATCCAGCCACCTAGATCCAGGTTAAGTTTTGCTTGACTCAGATCTGTCTAAGCTTTGAATATCCAGCCACCTAGATCCGGGTTAAGTTTTGCTTGACTCGGATCTGTCTAAGCTTTGAATATCCAGCCACCTAGATCCGGGTTAAGTTTCACTTGACTCGGATCTGTCTTAACTTTGAATATCCAGCCACCTAGATCCGGGTTAAGTTTCACTTGACTCGGATCTGTCTTAACTTTGAATATCCAGCCACCTAGATCCGGGTTAAGTTTTGCTTGACTCGGATCTGTTAAGCTTTGAATATCCAGCCACCTAGATCCGGGTTAAGTTTTGCTTGACTCGGATCTGTCTAAGCTTTGAATATCCAGCCACCTAGATCCGGGTTAAGTTTTGCTTGACTCGGATCCGTCTAAGCTTTGAATATCCAGCCACCTAGATCCGAGTTAAGTTTTGCTTGACTCGGATCTGTCTAAGCTTTGAATATCCAGCCACCTAGATCCGGGTTAAGTTTTGCTTGACTCGGATCTGTCTTAGGCTCGAATACCTATTTACCATTTTCTCTATTGCTTAGGTTGCGCATGATCGGCGGACTGCCGAATTCCAAAGGCTGCTTTTTGCGCATAGAAAATTGGAAGAAAAGTACGAGAAGGTTATTCCTGTGGTAAAGAAAGCTGGTAAGTCGACAAACTCTTGCGTTATCTCCGAAGCTCTCATTGTTTTGTATACTAGATGTTGGCTCACTTTGTTGGTAAACAGGGAACATCAATAATCTTAACATCCGTCTTGAGAAGAAGGTTAAGGCCCTGGAAGGTTAGTTACTCTTTTACTTTATATACTCCCCTTTGAAATGTGCACTAAGTTTCTTTTAACTCTTTTGGCTTTGGTAAAGCCGAGTTACAAACCTTTGCAGCATCTCACCAAGATTGCACGCCCATGCCTGATGTGGTGCTGCATTTTTTAGAACAAAGCGCTACTCATTCGGCGCAGCTGAAAGAAAAAGATGACGAGATAGCTCGCTTGCGTGCCGAGGTGGAGTCCCTTAAGCTCTCTCAGAAGTCTGAATTAGAAGAGGTCGACCAGGAGTTCTCCGAGGAGAAAAATCGGCTAGCTCTGCAATTGCATAAAATAAAGAGCTCCTCGAGGCTGCCGAACTGAAGACACGGGGGATGAGCGAGGAGATCACCCGCTTTGAGAAGATCAAGATTGACTGGGCTAAAGATCTTCAGATAATGCTGAACTATATTCATCGTAAGCTTCTGACCGCGGCCGAGTTATCTTTTCCCTTACTTACTGCTTACTGACGCATTTGTGTTCTGCGCAGACCATTTTCCAGAAGCTAAGCCCGTGAGCTCTAAAGCGGTGATTAGTGCTCGTGTGCGTCGAGGTGTTCCTGTTGATGCGGACTCGGAGTACTCGATGGAAGATTTCTTGGTTGCTGTTGGCGCTGCAGTTGGTCCGATGAAGATTATGGGCAGAGATTTGGTGCAGGCAGCTATCTGAGCCTACCATGTTCTCTGGCCGAATACTTTTGGGACTCCTAACATTGATGAGATCAAATTGTTGGTGGAAAGATTAATGGCATCCGAGAGACAGCTAAGTCTTTGGAGGGAATCGGCCAGACGAGCTGGTGCTGATATGGCTCTCACTGTCATCATGTCATGGTATGAAGATATTTCTCTTGATATTTTGAGAAATTTGCGCACTGGTTCCCGTTGGGTTGAGGACCCAGACTTTGTCGCTCTCCGGCAAGCTCGTGCCTTCCAGCTTGTTGAGTATGCCGACGTGCATACCTGGAACGAAGGTCCGAGTTTCCTTCCTAACCCAGAGGACGAGGTCGTAGTTGAGGATGCTTCGGATAATAACTCGGCTGAACAAGGAGAAGATGAGGGTGACTCGGCTACTTCTGGTGATTCCAGTTCGAGCTTAGATGGTAACGGTGACGCGCGATCCTCCTCCAAAGGTACTGGGCATTCTACTGCGCAAGCTGACGCTCCTCAGCAGCCTCGGGCTTCCTCCGAAGTCGCTCCTGGGTCTGTGGAGGGCGAGGCAACCTCGGCCGAAGTTCCCCCTACCTCGGAGTGCCCAGCCCCTGACCAAGTTATTGCCTCTCCAGCTAAAAACCTATGAGTCATTTCTTACCCCTGGTATGCCGGGCGTGAGATGTACGTGGAATATTTGTCCGTCTTTTGTACGGTATGAATTTCTTTTGCCGTGTGCCGCTGAGACATATATGGTTGTAATTGTTATTACTTTGTTTAACCGGTCCTGTTTGTCCGAATCCTTGCTTTGGCGGCCTTCAACTTCTTGAGTTTGGGGTATATATTTGCCTTTATTCTCCCGTATCTCGGCGTCCACTATTGCCGGACTTTGATAAACTTTGCCACTTGATCACTATGGTTTGGACTGTTAATTTGGGCATAAACCTTGAAGACCGTATTTGGGGGGAGCGCAATAATCACTCTGGGAGCCTACGTTTGATACTCACTCTTGTAACAAAGGATAACCCATACTTAGAAACGATATAGGGTAGTCCCCGAGCCACTACTCAAGGCAATGAGGTTTAATATGTAAATCAAATTTAGAAATAATATAAGACAGTCCCCGAGTCAGCGCTCAAGGTGCCGAGGTTTAATATATAACACAAAATCAAAAATGATATATGTCAGTCCCCGAGCCACTGCTTAGGCGTCGAGGTATAATACATGAATCAAACTTAGAAACAATATGGGGCAGTCCCCGAGTCACTGCTCAGGGTGCCGGGGTTTAATACAGAAACCAATCTTAAAAACAATATAGCGCGGTCTGCAAGCCACTGCTCGAGGTGCCGAGGTTTGATACATAACATGAAATTTAAAACAACATATGGCAGTCCCCGAGTCACTGCTCTGGACGCCGAGGTTCAATACATAGCATGAAATTTAAAACAACGCATGGCAGTCCCCGAGTCATTGCTCTGGACGCCGAGGTTCAATACATAGTTGGTGCTCCATCCTAAGGCATCACTTTACAATGTGTCATAGATGACCGTTACGAGTAAAATGGACGAAGTAAAGCTACGTTCCATGGTCTTTTCGATTCTTCGCCGGCTTTGTCTGCCCTGTTCTTTCCTGGTGATTGAGCATTGATTAGGTAATACGCATCATTGTGCAATGCTTTGCTCACGATGAATGGTCCTTCCCATGGAGGCGACAGCTTGTGCATGCCGGCTGTGCGTTGCACCAGCCGGAGAACCAAATCTCCTTCTTTGAACACTCTTGGATTCACCTTCTTGCTGTGATATCGTTGCAAGTCTTGCTGATAGATAGCTGATCTTGATAGCGCCATCTCTCTAGCTTCTTCTAGCAGATCGACATCATCTTGCCGAGCTACCTCATTTACTTCAGCGGTTGTATACTGGGTCACCCTTGGCGAGTCATGTATTATGTCGGCTGGAAGCACAGCTTCTGCCCCATACACTAGAAAAAATGGTGTATAACCCGTTGATCTGTTTGGGGTAGTCCCGAGGCTCCATAGTACTGTTGGTAGTTCCTCAATCCAACATCCTGCCGACCTTTGCAACGGTTCGATGAGTCGTGGTTTTATTCCGGATAGTACTAGTCCATTAGACCTTTCTACTTGCCCATTGGATGCTGGGTGAGCCACTGAGGCAACATCCAGTCTTATGTGCTTTTCTTGACAGAATCTAGCGAAGGCTCCTTCTGCAAAGTTTGTACCGTTGTCTGTAATAACACTGTGTGGGTAACCGTATCTTAAGATAATATCCTTAAGGAATTTTACTTCGTGGGCCCATCACGTTTATTTATTGGTTTCACTTCAATCCATTTTGTGAATTTGTCCACCATTACCAATATGTGGGTCATCCCGCCTCGGGCCGGCTTAAATGGTCCCACCATATCTAAGCACCATACAGAAAATGGCTAAGTAATTGGTATAGTTTTTAACTCGGACGAAGGCATATGTATTTTGCTGGCATATCTTTGGCAACCATTACATTTTTCGACCAGTTCTTTAGCCTCTTTCAACGCTGTTGGCCAATAAAACCCATGCCTGAATGCTTTGGCCACTAAAGCTCGGGATGAGGCGTGATGTCCGCACTCTCCTTGATGTATATCTAGGAGGATCTCCTGGCCTTCCGCCGAGCTCACACATCTTTGCAACACACTTGTGACACTCCTTTTATACAACTCATTGTTTATGATTGTATAAGCTTTAGCTCTTCTCACTGTCTGTCTTGCCAATATCTCATTGTTCAGCAGAATTGCATCTCTAAGGAAAGAGAATATGGGTTGCGCCCATGGAGGTGTGATTTTCTCTAGTGTAGTCTCACTATCTATTTCCATATTTTTTGCCGACATAACTACCTCGGATTTTTCCATACTCATCCTTGCATCGGCTGGTTTTATTTTTGGAAATTCCGGGTTACATTGCTTGTCAATTTCCATCGGCACATTGTCCTATCTTGATTTTGCCAGAATAAAGATGGATTCAGACTCTGGAGACGGTGTTATTGATGGCTTCTTCAGGTGCTCTAGGGCGATACCTGGGGGAATTGACTGTCTGGTTGATCCGAGTTTTGACAATATGTCTGCGGCGTCGTTTTCTGCCCGAGGTACATGATGAAATTCACATCCATCGAAGTATCCACTGAGTTTTTGCACATGAAATCTATACAAAGCCATATTGTCATCCAACGCATCCCAATTGCCTGAGACTTGCTGTACTACTAGATCTGAATCTCCATAGCACAAGATTCGGCGTATGCCAATCTCTTTCGCCACCTTCAATCCATGGACTAATGCTTCATATTCGGCTACATTGTTTGATGCGGCAAAATGTATTTGCAGCACATATCTCAGCTGGTCTCTTTTTGGCGAGGTTAATACTATTCCTGCCCCCAAACCATTTCTTAGTTTGGAACCGTCAAAGTGCATCGTCCAATAATTCGGATCTGGTAATGGTGGCTCATATTGTACCTCGGCCCAATCTACGAAGAAGTCGGCCACAACCTGAGATTTGATTGCATCTCTCCTATCGAATTGCGGAGCATAAGGTGACAACTCAATTGCCCATTTTGCTATTCGGCCACTTGCATCTTTGTTGCTCAATATGTCGGCTATGGGTGCTTCACAAATCACCTTGATGGGGTGCTCTTCGAAGTAATGTTTAAGTTTCTTTGCTGACATGTACACCCCATATGACATCTTCTAATAATGCGTATAATTTTGTTTTGAGGCTGATAGTACCTCGCTTAGGTAATACACCAGCCTTTGTACTGATTTATCATCTTCAACTCGTTCCGCCACTATCACAGCGCTCACTACTCGGTTGGTGGCTGCTATGTAAAGTAACATAGGCTCTTTCGATAATGGAGAAGCCAAGACCGGCGCTGTGACCAACATCTTTTTCAATTCATGAAATGCATTGTCTGCTTGTGGAGTCTAAATGAACTTATCCGATTTTTTCATCAGTTGATAAAGTGGTAATGCTTTCTCTCCCAGCCGACATACAAATCGGCTGAGCGGGGCTAAACAACCTGTGAACTTTTGTAAATCATTTAGACATTTTGGCAATTCCATCCTTTCCACTGCTTTTATCTTAGTTGGGTTGGCCTCTATACCTCGGCTAGATACGAGAAAACCGAGCAATTTTCCCGCTGGTACCCCAAATGTGCATTTTTACGGGTTAAGCTTCATTCGGAACCTTCTCAGGTTCGCGAAAGTCTGCCGGATATCATCCAGTAGCGTTTTGCTTTCTTTGGTTTTGATAACCACATCATCTACATATACTTGTACATTTTTCCCTATCTGGTCATGTAGACATTTTTGCATGCATCTCTGATACGTTGCTCCTGCGTTGCGCATGCCGAATGGCATGGTGCGATAGCAATAAGCCCCGTACGGGGTAATAAACGCAGTCTTTATTTGATCAGCCGGGTTTAACGGTATCTGGTGAAAACCAGAATACGCGTCTACAAATGATAATAGTTCACAACCAGCGGTCGAATCAATGACTTGGTCTATTCTAAGTAAAGGAAAAGGATCTTTTGGACACGCCTTGTTCAGGTTCGTGTAGTCGATACACATTCGCCATACAATGGCTACATTTGGATCGTCCTTCTTCTTTTCTACCAGCACCGAGTTTGATAACCAATCCGGATACACCACCTCCATGATGAACCCGGCCGCTAGGAGCCGAGCTATTTCATCCCCTATTATTTTTCTCCTGTATTCGGCGAAGCGATGGAGAGGTTGCTTCACCGGCCTTGCTCCTGGCCTTACATTCAGAGAGTGCTCAGCCAACTCCCTCGGAACACCTTGCAGATCCTGAGTTGACCATGCAAAGATATCCCGATTCTCACGGAGGAAGTTGGTGAGCTCGCTTTCCTATTTAGCATCTAGGCCGGCACCAATAGTAACGGTGCACTCTGGGAATTGCTCATCTATCTGAAACTTCTTTGTTTCTTTAGTCAACTGAAAGGAGACACTTCCATGTGGGTTGGCTAATGCCGGCATATTCAGCTGTGCCGACTGAGCGAGGGCTGCTACCTCCTGAATCCTTCTTTTTTCTCTTGCTATTACCAATGACTCGGCCAAATTTGACCCAGCTGAAGCACACTCCATTGACTTCCTGTAATCCCCTGCTACTGTTATCACCCCTTGTTTCATTTTCAGATAACTTACATGACAGCTGCCCATGAATTTGGCCAATGCTGGCCGTCCGAGTAGAGCATGATAACAACTCTCTAGATCCACCACTTCAAACTCTAAGTTTTCTGCTCTGCAGTTATCTCTTGTGCCGAATAACACATCCACTCGAACCTTACCAATGGGTTCGCATGAAAGCCCTGGTACTATCCCATGGAAAGTGGTCCTCGTGGATTGCAGCATGTTCTGCGATATTCCGAGTTTATGCATGGTATCTTTGTACATGATGTTGATACTGCTCCCATTGTCAATGAGTACCTTTGAAAATTTCACATTAATGCTTGGTCCGACAAACGTCGGATCTAACTGGGGTGATCCCTTATGCTCCAAGTTACTTCTTGATCCGACCAAGGCACATACCTTGGTACTGCCGGCATAACTGCATTTACTTCCATATGCCGGCGCTGCACACTCTGCTTGTCTTGCTGTTCTGTTGTGAACACGCAATACGATTGATGATGTTCTCTGTAATCATTGCATCCATTATTTCCCGGATTTGTCCTTCCATCCGGACCTTGGTTTATCACTTGATGCGCCGAATCTCTCCGGTCCGAGTTTTCATATCTCGGGGGAGGAGGTGGTAACATCAGTTGCTGTGCATTTGCTCCAGTCAACTGTGGCTGATGCTGCTGATGTGCCTGGAGAGGCGCTGCCTGTATGCCTGCGGGGTTACCCATTGCATTTTTCATCCATGCACATTGGCGGGTCGTATGGTTGGCTGGCCTGGCCGGGTTTGACGTGTGAAATTTACACGGCTGATCTAACATAGACTCAAACGTGTACTTCGGCCTCTCCTGCCATTGCTTCTTTTGTTCTGGTGTCCATTGTCTTTTTCCTTCATTCCTTGGTGTCCATTGCTGAGGACCATTCTTTTTCCGTTGAGTATTTCCGTGACTCAGCTGATCTTGCACTACTGCTGCCACCTGAGCTGTACCATATCTATAATCCGGCCTCTCTTCTCTTCTTCTTCCTCTGAAGTCATTGCGCCTGGATGACCCGGCCACTTCTCTTGCGTATTGATCTTGATGCTCTCGATGATCTGCCGACATTAATTCTGGCTGCGTCGGATCTCCCAACGCGTAGGAATCCGCTATCCTGATGGTTTCTGCCAATGTGGTTGGCATATCTCTTTGCAGTCGCTGCCATAACACACTGGCATAGCGGCATCCTTGGGCGAACCAAGATATTGCCTGTGACTCTATAACTCCCTCGCATGAATTTCTCAGGTTGCACCACCGAGTTAAGAACTCTCTGTCTGTATCATTAGGCCTTTGCTTGCACATGGCTAGCTGCTACGGCCTGTTTGGCCTCTTGTAAGTACTGGTGAAGTTGCTAACGAACATTTCTTCAAAATCCAACCAACAGTTGATGCTGCCGGCTGACAGATTATTCAGCCATACTCTAGCTGGTCCTTCCAACATTTGCGGGACATATCGTACAGCCCATTTACAGCTGTGGCATAATCGATCAGCCAATCTTGTGGTTTGGTGCTCCCATTATATGTTTTTGTGCCTCTTGCCAGTTGAAAGTTCGGCACAGGCGGTTCGCCCATGATCCGTGGTCCGAAGCATGTCGGACCCGATGGACCCTGTTCTTCTAGCAATTCGGATCGGTATAGCTGGTCTAGCTTTACTCTGACATCATTTGACGGCAGGTCTCTGTACATGACCCTCTCTTGCATTCCATAGTGGTTATTTCCACCCTGGATCGCATATTCCATCTCGGAATAACCATCATTGTACCTTTCATTCGCCTGATTGTGGCGAGCTGGTCTCATTTCTCTTTCTTGCCGAGGTTCATGTCTTGGCTGTGGGTTGGGTTGTGGTTCTCTTCTTCCCTCGACCGGGACATTATTCTCCTGATTTCCTCTTCCGAGTTCTCCTCTGCCGAGGTCTCCATTGCCTCGTCTTCCGCCGCCTTTCTCAGCACGGCCGGGATTTCTCTCGCCACTGTTACCTTGACTCCCATTGCCTCTGTTCTCGTTTGCTTTTCCGGCTATTGCCGGATCATAGGGAACAATTTGCTTGTTTCTCTTTCCCGAAGTTACCGCTCTGTCCTTTCGTGCATTGTTTCCGGGTGAAGATGATGCTGCTACAGATAAAGCAGGCGCTGCTCCAGCCGAGTGAACCATTCGCGAGGCCCCTGGCCTCGTCGGGTCTGCTCTGAGCATTTCTTCATTCTGCGGGTTCGCAATGCGCACCAGCTCATTCACTCTTTCTTGCTGTTTCTGCCGGGCTTCGCCGGTTAATCCTTCTAGCTCTAATGCTGCGGCATTTGCCGCTCTCAGGTTCTTTGCCGGGGTACTGTACCTCTGTAGGGGTTCGTAGCATGGAAAACAAAAATTTTCTATCGCATACAAACAAACAAGCCAAGATCTATCTACTAGATTGTAGCAACGAGTCGATGGAATAACTTACCCTCGAAAGATTCCAAAGCGGTTAACGAGAGCAGATTCTCGTGGGTGATGTAGTCGTACTCTTCCCGATCTCAAGATCGCGTAGACGATCCTTCCGGCGCCACGTTCCGGCAGCGCTCCCGCAGTCGGTCACACATTCGGTACTCGACAAAGACCTTCCTCTCCCTTGTTCCAGCAGGCAGCGGAGGTTGTAGCACTCTCCTCGCGATTCCGGCAGCACAACGGCGTGGTACCGAAAGTAGAGGGGAGATCCTGCAGGGCTTCGCCTTAAGCCGGAGCGAGTATGGTGGAGTATGAGAGAGAACTATTAGTGGTCTAGGGTTTAGACACACAAATTAGAAGGCTCTAAACCGAAGGCTAGGGCAATTATAAGCTCTAAACCAAAACGGCTCTAAACCGGAGATTAGAGGATAGGAACTTATGTCTCTAGAGGAGGAGGCCCTGCCCCTCCTTTTATGGGTGGAGAGGGCCGGCGGCCAAGGGGAGGGAGGGGAGTCCCTCCCCAACTCGGCCTAGGTGGTGCGCCGGCTTGGAGAGGAGGGACTCCTCCCCCAAGTCGGTTTCAACCTCCTCTTGCTTGTTTCCCTCAGTTTCCTGTTTTAGCCGTTTGACTTTCAAACTGGCCATTTGACTTTTCAGTTTTAGGATTCAATTTAATCCTTTATTTGGAACAGCGAGAACACTTAGTACATGATGCAATCATTCCAATATGTAATGACACATTCATGTACCCCTTCCCCCCCGGAGTGCCGGACATTCCGGAACCTTCTAGAATATTCCCGATGAAAACACCGGAAACATTTCCGAACTCCGAAACGGGACTTTCCTTATATGAATCTTATTCTCCGGACCATTCCGGATCACCTCGTGATATCTCGGATCCCATCCGAGACTCCGAACGACATTTGGTCTCTTTCTCATAATACCATAACTACTCAAACAACGTCGAATCCTTAAGTGTGTCTCCCTACGGTTCGTGAATTATGCGGACATGATCGAGACACTTCTCCGAACAATAACCAATAGAGGAATCTGGAAATTCATATGGCTCCCACATATTTCTACGATTACTTTGCGATCGAATGAACCACTTACATACGATACCAATTTCCCTTTGTCTCACGATAGTTTACTTATCCGAGGTTATGATCGTCGGTATCTCTGCATACCTAGTTCAACCTCGTTACTGATAAGTACTCTTTTCTCGTTCCCGTGATATGTGATCCCTTGTGATCCAGTCACATGCTTGCAAGCTAATTGGATGACATTCCACCGAGAGGGCCCAGAGTACATCTATCCGTCATATGGATGGACAAATCCCACTCTTGATCCATGTGTCTCAACCAATACTTTCCGAACACTCAATGCCACCTTTATAGCCACCCAGTTACGGTGTGGTGTTTGATGTCATTAAAGCATCCATCCGGTAAAGGTGATATGCATGATCTCATGGTCGAAGGAATTAGGTTACTATGTATCAGAAAGCATATAGCAATTGAACTATTGAAATGACTTGATCTTTATGCTACGCTTATCTATGGGAGAATGTCCATCACATCATTCTCCTAATGATATGATCCTGTTGTTAATAACATCTCTATGTTCATGATCAGGAAACCATGATCATATATTAACCAACAAGCTAGTTTAATAAGAGGCTTTACTAGGGACTCTTATTTTAGTTTACAAATCACACAAGTATTAATGTTTCCGGTTAATACAATTATAGCATGGTATGTAAACATTTATCATAAGTGTGAAGATATGATAATAACCACTTTATTATTGCCTCTTGGGCATATCTCCAACAGTCTCCCACTTGCACTAGAGTCAATAATCTAGTTTCAAACCTTTGTGTATTCGACACCTATGGCTTTCCGGTGTTGTATGTACACGATTGCTAGTGGTCAACTGATCTCCGGATTTGACACTTCCAGGTCCGTGTGTAATTGCATGTTTTTGCGTCTCTACGCATCACTCATTCTCTAATGAGATGGCTTTGTATAAATTTGGTCTTTCGGTGTGACCTTTAGCTCTTTGGGGTTAAAACATGTTGATAATATTGTCGCACAATATATCTTCATAGTATTATCCCACTGTGAACTACACCTAGTTTGATAACAAACTACCTGACACAAATGCCCTCTTTTGCTGCTAAAATAGCAGTCATATACTTTAGCCTTTTGTTGTAGTATCTGTCACAATGTCTTAACTTTGGAACTCATCCAAATCCATTATGGAACTCACTTTCCATTATATTGTGCCACCCTTAGATTTAGATTGAGATAAACTTAATTTGTACTTTGTGACAAAGCTAGTATCAATGTAGTACTTTTACAATGAACTAACCATCTATTTGTCACTTCTACAAATATTATACTCTTAGTTCTTCCAAAAGATCATAAGAATATCCTTACTATTGTCCAATGATCATCTTACGAATCATTCTGGTATATGCTCACAACATTTAGAGCATAGGACATATCTGGATTTGTACATATCACAGTATGATTGATATAAATACTCTTTGTGATTTCATACATCAAGTATCAATCTATACTTGATTATTTGTTTCACTTTACCAAATGTCAATACACTTGAATATATCATCAACATTGAACTCATTCAATCCTTTCTGTGCGACAAGAACCTCTTCTTGTAGTTTCTATATTGAACTCATTCAATATCTTGTCTATGTACTTCTGGCACAACCATATTAGCGTCTATTGATGCCAAATATTTGGGTTTTGCCTAAGTCTTTCATCGGGATGAAATTCTTAATATGTGTTAATAAAAGATACATTATTTCCAATCAACAATATGTCTTCCACATAATGTATTAAAAACATGTCTTAGCGCTTCCACTTAATTTCTTGCAAATGCAAGCATCTTCATCGTCTCTAATGAACTTTTAAACTTCTTTAACAGTTTCATCACAGTGAAGATTCCAACTCCGCGATGCTCACTTTAACCATTGAAGTTTGCATATGCTTTTAGCATCCTTTGAATTAACAAAACCCTATGGACCGTGTTATGCACATGTCCTAGGTAACGATTCTATTAGAAGAACTTGTTTTGTTTATTCAACTACCATATAACAAATTATATGTAGTGGTTGCTACATTAATCCGTCTAGACTAAATATCACTATGAAAGATCAAATCTTGTCATAGTCAACCTTTGAACATTTTGTGAACTCTTTCCCAACATGTCGACTATTTCATAGATGTAAAACATCCATGTCTATTTCTTTATAGATCCAGACACAACTGTAAGGTCTTACACCTTTCTCGAGGGTACTTCAAGTTCAAAACTTGATTTCTCGTGTATGGAACTATCACGGATTTTATGGCTTCAAGCCATTTGACGGAGTCAGGGCTCATCATCGCTTCTTTGCATGTAGTCGGATCATTATTGTTAAATAATGATTTAACTCTCAAATCTTGGTATTTGATTGTTCATCCGACCTACTTGTTTCAATAGGAACTTAGATCTCCGTGACCACAACCTTTGAAGTACGCGAGCCATGAGCATTGTTGCTGCCTCCGGAACACTTTTCGGCGCTGCGCAACTCTGCACATATAGCTAAGGTTCTTTTAAACTTATCAAAGTTCTATTGTCCTCCCACTTAACTTTTCACGAAAAATTCCTTCTCAAAGAAACTTGACGTTTTAAGTGACAAACACTTTTGTCTCCGATGTTATGGAGGAGTACTTAACAGTTATTCGAAATAACATACAAAGACAGGTTCATCCGACTTTGGTTGCAAACATCTTTCTTATGCATAGCATACCAATGTTTAAGAAAGGACAACTTGGATTTTATCCCAAACCATAACTTTATATGGTGTCATTTCAACGGATTATGATGGAGCTCTTTTTCAGTGGAAAAACGGTAATCTCTAAAGCTTTTAATCTTTAAAATATAATGGCAGTTTTATGAATTATACCTTTGATCTAACCATGTCAAACAAGGTTTAATTACACATCTCGAACGTTCCATACTCTTATGGTGTTTCGGAAATGCAAATCCACGGAACGATTCCTTAAATCTTAGGTATTATGCTAAACTTGTAACTTAAATATCTTCCTTTATGATCTTATCATAAACTATTCATATTCTTGTTACAATGATTTTGCACTTCATCTTGAAAGTCTTTGAACTTTTCAAGTGTTTCATACTTTATCCTTATTAAGTAAATATTCATATATTCACTCAAATTTTCGGAGAAAGCATATGAAGTTGAAATCCATCGCTTTTGACTACACATAATGGATTTCGTACAACAATATGTACAAGTTCCAATAAGCTAGTCATTCGTTCCCTTTTGGCCTATGAACGAAGTTTTAATTATCTCTAGGAAAGTTTCACAAGCGTCATTTGATCAAAATCAGAAGACTCCAAAATTCCATCCACATGGAGTTTCTTCATGTTTTCTTTCCATTATAATTTAAATGGCGATGTCACTTCCTAAGTGATCTTTCAATCAATTTGTCTTTCGACATTTTTTTAGCACTAGTTTTATGGATGTGATTTCTCCAACGAGATTTGTGAATCATCCATCTTTTATGGATTACGGCAATTTATTTGAACAACCCTTTTGTTCTCATAATACCTGATAAAACAAATCTTGAAGGCAAGCTTTGATGTTTAACGAGCAACACAATAACCCTTTATTTGTTCTCGATGAACATCATCACATATTCTTTTGCTAGTTACTTAGGCCATTGTAGTTCATGAATTGTGTTGTTTCGTATGACGATTCACACCAACAAATTCAGTATCAAATACTTAATAACCACATTGTTTAATAAGCAAAGAATATAGCCATAACATGTATATCATCTATATACTGAACAATTCTAGTCTTTTCTTTTCTGCCATATATTTATGAGATTCTCTTTCAGTATTTCCTTTTCTGTTTGAAAGAATCTATCAACATCAATAGTGGAGTCATACATATGACACATAGTCCAAAACATGTATAGTTAAATACCAATGTCTTTGGACTTGCACTTTGAAGTAGATCACCATCATCAAATGTTTGGTGTTCTTTCAAATTCCTTTATTTAGTAATCTCTTGGTGTAGTAAACATTTTACCTACATCAAATATTCATCCTTATCATGGAATCGTCCATGATCAAACTACCTTTAGCTTATAACGATGAATTACGAGTATAATGTTGCTTTCCAAAACCTTTTGGAGGATTAGGACAACAAGTGTCTACAACCCTTTGCAAATTCTCATCAAAATATGAGAACATGAACTTTGCCATATTATACTCTATCATGTTGCAACCAAAACTTCGTTTCAGATATCACAATATCTTCCACACATCATGGTTTCTGAAACAACTCTTTCAGATCTTAGATAACCTTGATATTAAGAGAATCCTTTGAATATCAAGAATCATGGAGACAAACATGATACTTATACACTAACACTTGGAATTGTCACTCTTGTTTTAATACCAATTATTAAACTTCAAGGAGTAACCGGAACTTTACTGAAAGTTTGCAATAGGACTTTTAAACTTTAGATTAACACTTCAAAACAATACGATACCAGTTCGTAAAGTAACTAACCAGAATTCTATAGTTCTATCATCTCAATTATAACTAAGCGCAAGGTGGTAAACGGATGCCAATGACGACAACAACTATGCAAATTCACTTTGATTTAGTTTATGATAAATTGAGTTCTAATTAATAATTAAATTAATCTAGGTGAACTTCCACTCAAAACAATATCCCTCACATTGTTTTAGTGATCACACGAACCAAATCCACCACATCAAAACCGATCATCACGAGAGTTGATGTAGCTTCAATGGCGAACAATCAACATGTTCATCATATCTACTATATGACTCATGCTCTACCTTTCGGTAATCCGTGTTCCGAGACCATGTCTGTACATGCTAGGCTCGTCAAGATCAAACCTTAGTTTCCGCATGATCAAATCTGGCTTGCTCACGTTGTATACACTTGTAGAATCTAACACACCTGATCATCACGTGGTGCTTCGAAACAACAAGCTTTAGCAACGGTGCTAACTAAGGGTGAACACTTTATGACTTGAAATTCATGTGCATGAGGGATCATCTTATAATGCTACCGTCGTCTACTAAGCAATACAAGATGCATAAAGGATTAACATCACATGCAATTCATAATATGTGATATGATATGGCCTTTCTTCTTTGTGCTTCCGATCTCCATCTTCCAGCACGAACATGATCTCCATCATCACCGACATTGCATCAAGGTCAATGACGCCTCTCCATGGTTGTCGTCCACCGGCTTCAACTATTACAACTACTTTGAATAGACACGCGGGTCTTAACAGAAATTAAAGACAACCATATGGCTCCTGCCG
Organism: Avena sativa; assembly: GCA_916181665.1. Taxonomy (NCBI): domain Eukaryota; kingdom Viridiplantae; phylum Streptophyta; class Magnoliopsida; order Poales; family Poaceae; genus Avena; species Avena sativa. The sequence continues at coordinate 256,948,139 of OV702284.1, read as the reverse complement.
GTTGCCAACTTACAATAAGGAACATTGCATACATCATATATAATCACAATCATGGCCATATCACATCACTGCACACCCCTGCAAAACAAAGTTAGACGCTTCTACTTTCTTTGCATACTTTACGTGGTTTGGGGCTTTCAATAAGTGTCGTTCTAACTTACGAACAAGAACCACAACATTGATACTAGCATTGTTGATCACCCGTTGTAAATTGGATCTTAACTATGCTAGGAGAAACAGGCACCCGCAAAGCCACTTATGCAATACAAGTTGCATGTCAAGCGTGGAGCAAGTCTCATGAACGATGTCATTTAAGGTTAGCCCGGGCCGCTTCATCCCAACATACCGCAAGATGCAAAGTACACAAGAAGCAATCGACAATAAAAGCATCAACGCCCACAATGACCATTGTGTTCTACTCGTGCAACAGATCTACATATAGACACGGCTCTGATACCACTGTAGGGGTTCGTAGCATGGAAAACAAAAATTTTCTATCGCATACAAACAAACAATCCAAGATCTATCTACTAGATTGTAGCAACGAGTCGATGGAATAACTTACCCTCGAAGATTCCAAAGCGGTTAACGAGAGCAGATTCTCGTGGGTGATGTAGTCGTACTCTTCCCGATCTCAAGATCGCGTAGACGATCCTTCCGGCGCCACGTTCCGGCAGCGCTCCCGCAGTCGGTCACACGTTCGGTACTCGACAAAGACCTTCCTCTCCCTTGTTCCAGCAGGCAGCGGAGGTTGTAGCACTCTCCTCGCGATTCCGGCAGCACAACGGCGTGGTACCGAAAGTAGAGGGGAGATCCCGCAGGGCTTCGCCTTAAGCCGGAGCGAGTATGGTGGAGTATGAGAGAGAACTATTAGTGGTCTAGGGTTTAGACACACCAATTAGAAGGCTCTAAACCGAAGGCTAGGGCAATTAGAAGCTCTAAACCAAAACGGCTCTAAACCGGAGATTAGAGGATAGGAACTTATGTCTCTAGAGGAGGAGGCCCTGCCCCTCCTTTTATGGGTGGAGAGGGCCGGTGGCCAAGGGGAGGGAGGGGAGTCCCTCCCCAACTCGGCCTAGGTGGTGCGCCGGCTTGGAGAGGAGGGACTCCTCCCCCAAGTCGGTTTCAACCTCCTCTTGCTTGTTTCCCTCAGTTTCCTGTTTTAGCCGTTTGACTTTCAAACTGGCCATTTGACTTTTCAGTTTTAGGATTCAATTTAATCCTTTATTTGGAACAGCGAGAACACTTAGTACATGATGCAATCATTCCAATATGTAATGACACATTCATGTACCCCTTCCCCCCCGGAGTGCCGGACATTCCGGAACCTTCTAGAATATTCCCGATGAAAACACCGGAAACATTTCCGAACTCCAAAACGGGACTTTCCTTATATGAATCTTATTCTCCGAACCATTCCGGATCACCTCGTGATATCCCGGATCCCATCCGAGACTCCGAACAACATTCGGTCTCTTTCTCATAATACCATAACTACTCAAACAACGTCGAATCCTTAAGTGTGTCTCCCTACGGTTCGTGAATTATGCGGACATGATCGAGACACTTCTCCGAACAATAACCAATAGAGGAATCTAGAAATTCATATGGCTCCCACATATTTCTACGATTACTTTGCGATCGAATGAACCACTTACATACGATACCAATTTCCCTTTGTCTCACGATAGTTTACTTATCCGAGGTTATGATCGTCGGTATCTCTGCATACCTAGTTCAACCTCGTTACTGATAAGTACTCTTTTCTCGTTCCCGTGATATGTGATCCCTTGTGATCCAGTCACATGCTTGCAAGATAATTGGATGACATTCCACCGAGAGGGCCCAGAGTATATCTATCCGTCATATGGATGGACAAATCCCACTCTTGATCCATGTGTCTCAACCAATACTTTCCGAACACTCAATGCCACCTTTATAGCCACCCAGTTACGGTGTGGTGTTTGATGTCATCAAAGCATCCATCCGGTAAAGGTGATATGCATGATCTCATGGTCGAAGGAATTAGGTTACTATGTATCAGAAAGCATATAGCAATTGAACTATTGAAATGACTTGATCTTTATGCTACGCTTATCTATAGGAGAATGTCCATCACATCATTCTCCTAATGATATGATCCTGTTGTTAATAACATCTCTATGTTCATGATCAGGAAACCATGATCATATATTAACCAACAAGCTAGTTTAACAAGAGGCTTTACTAGGGACTCTTATTTTAGTTTACAAATCACACAAGTATTAATGTTTCCGGTTAATACAATTATAGCATGGTATGTAAACATTTATCATAAGTGTGAAGATATGATAATAACCACTTTATTATTGCCTCTTGGGCATATCTCCAACAACCTCGGCAAACCTAAATCAACTGATTCTGCCTTATGAGCATCATGCTCCTTGTTGATATCATCTATGAGGTTCTTTCCTCTTAATCTCAACTCGTCAACCCGCTCGGGGGCGACGTCAAGCTTGTTTGCCTTGGCATATTCTCGCAGGGTCCTGTTTAAGGACTCCCGCAAGGCCGACACCTTTTTTGCCTCTACCAACACTTTTTGCCTGGTTTCTTCCAACTCTGCCTAAGCATTTGCCGGATCAAGTATCGGCGCTACAGGTGTAGTCAGGTTATCTATGGTTGCCTGAAGAATATTTTCTGGTCTTTCCAGAGGTGGCCCTCTTACCCTTGGTGCCTTTGGGGTTGTTTCCTGCACCTCGGCCTGGTTGACCACTGAAGGGATTACCTCGGTGGGTTGTGGAGCTGTCTTCCTAGGCGCGACCTGCACACCAGCCGCCGGGTATCTGCTGGATCCGGCGCCTGCTGCTCCCGCCTGCACCCCGGCCGCGACCATCACCTCAACGCTGCTGACTGGGCGTGCTCCGCGCAGACGGCTCGCGGCGCTAAGGGGAGGCTCTCCTGCAACAACAACCTGGTGAGGATAAACGCCAGAGATGTCGATGCCGACGTAGACCTGGTGCATGCCCAAGTTGATGAAGACGCCGTTGTGTGGGGGAGTTTTTCCCTTGAAGCTGCCTGTGTTGTCGCTGACGTAGTCACAGAGATCAAGTCTCCGGACCAAGCCAGAGACAATGAGCTCGCCAGTGTTGATGAAGTTTCCCGTCCGGATCATGACTCCAGCTAGCACCGCTGCTGGCCCCATGGTGGGCGCCAACTGTGGCGCACCAAGCTGGTGCTAGTTGGAATGAAAGTCTGCCTTATGCAGAGTTCTCTTACAACAACAGCTATCAAGCTAGTATTGAGATGGCACCGTTTGAATTTCTCTATGGGAGAAAGTGTACTACACCATTGCTATGGAATGGTGTTGGAGAAAGAAACTTGTTCGGGCTAGAACTAATCAAGGAAGCTGAAGAGAAAGTCAAGTTGGTAAAGGACATATTGAAGATAGCACAGTCCCGACAAAAGAGCTACGCAGATCCAAAGCGTAGAGAATTCACCTATGAAGTGGGCGATAGAGCTTATATTAGAGTGTCACCACTTCGTGGAGTGAAGAGATTTGGAGTCAAAGGAAAATTGGCACAAAGATATGTTGGACCATTCAAGATTATGTGCCGTAAAGGAGAAGTAGCATATGAGATTGAATTGCCTGAATCATTGTCGTGGGAATGGTCACGGCAGATGCTGCAATCGGCAGCGAGTAGTAGAACGAGCGGCAAGGGCGGCCAGCCATCTGCGGTGCGAGATGAGGGCAAAGACACAGGGTTTTATCCAGGTTCGGCCCCCCGGAGGGTAAAGACCTACTCCTGCTAGATTGTATTATGGAGGTGTTACAATGGGCGAGCTCGGCGGCTAGGCGGCGAGTCGCTTGGGTGTATGAGGGAACGTATCTCTACTCACCCTTTAGGGAGGTTTATATAGGCTCACCTCCCCTAGGGTTTACATATCTCAACCGATTCGGTTACAGCTTTAACAGTTGTTTAACCCAATCCGACTGGGCCTATCTACTCGCCTGGGCCTTCAGCTTCTAGTCGCTCGGTACCTTGCTGGGCTTCAATCCACTTGCCGTTCTGCAGGCCCACTCGCCAGCTCTCGGTCCAGTCGGAAACTCCTTGCTGGGTATACCCCAGTAGGCATATCCCCATCAGTAGTCCCCGAGGCCGTCGTTGATTGGGCGTAAGTGGCTGCTGGCAGTCGGAGTATACGGCTTCAGAGTAGGCATCCAGTCGAATCGTCGGCGGGCTCCTGTATAAAGGAGGAAATCCGGTGAACCAAGTCACGGCTTGGGCGAGTCGAGTCGGCGGGACGCGGTCATGGTGATTGACCTGGCGAGCCGAGTGGATGGAGTTGGACCGTCAGGCGTGGTCAAACTAGCCGTTGGGGTAATCCAACGGTAACTTTCGGCGTAATCATCGCGCGGTAACGGCCCCCTGATTTGGCGGGTAACTCCCGCTATATAAGAGGAATGGCAGGCAATCGTAGAGACAACTGCCCACCACTTCTTCCGAGTGCGCGCATTTTCCTTCCTTTGCTCCGCGATCCAATCGACCCGAAATCCTCCGATCTCCAACCAACCTTTCGGCCATGGCCCTTTCCACCGAACCATGGGGTAGGTCCAAGTGCACGAGGGCGCAACTGGCCTCTTTCGAGGAGGCCGGGATCCTGCGAACCGGCTATTGGCGTATTCCCGCAGCCGGAGAAACGACCCCAAACCCGCGAGAGAGGGAGTTCGTTTGTTTCACCAGTCATCTTGAGCGAGGGCTAGGGTTTCCCACGTCCTTGTTCTTCCGGCGCTTTTGCGCCTACTATGGGATCCAGCCTTCAGATCTGGGTCCCCACAGCATCGAGCAGCTCGCCATCTTCGTGGCGTTCTGCGAATGCTACTTGGGCCGCCGGCCCTACTTTCCCTTGTGGCAGGATCTGTTCCATGGACGGATCAGCCGCGAGGAGGCAGGCGGCCCAATGCTAGCCGCGGGCGGCTTGCCGTTCCAGCTCAAGTCCAAAGCCTCCTTCTTCGACTTGATGCTACCCGCCAAGGCAGCGAGCGACTGGAAAAAGTCGTGGTTCTACGTGACCGAGGCGACCCCGGAGGGCGAGGCGGCGATCCCGCGGTACTCCGCTAGCCGTTCGGAGCCGCGTCATCTCCAAGTCGGCAAGCTTCCCGACGACCAGCGGATGGTCGTTGACGAGATGCTCCAGACCATCCGTGGTTTGAAGAAGAAGGGCCTCCAAACAATAAATCTGTACAATTGCTGGCTCGGGCGGCGGCTTGTTCCACTCGCCTAGCGCGACCACTACATGTACCAATACACCGGCCGGGGGGACTCGACGAAGGCCTGCCTCGATGAGTGGAGGCTGGAAGATTACCTCTCAGCACTGAAGAAGATTACCCAGGCGGTGTACCTGGATGCGCAGGCCGGGATCGCCCCCTACACCGCGAAGCGTCCAGCTCCAACGGTAATTTCTTAACCTTGTTCGCAGTCGCAGCGTATGCAGTCGCGGTAATCCTGATCCTGTTTGTATCCATCGCAGCTATTCCAGGTGGTGGAAGGGTGGCTCCCACCTTCGGACGATGAGAGCCCAGATCCATCCGCCCAGGACGTAGGCGAATCACCACCCGCGAGGGGCAACGAAGACGACGAGGACGAGTCCGAAGAAGAGGTCGCCCCGCTGGTCCGGAAGACCCGCGGGCAACGTCAGCGCGAGATCGAAGCGAGCAGAAGCCTCGAGCGCCATGACGATGACGACGAACTCCCAGAGACCACCTCGCGCCGTCAAGCCACTCCGTCGAAGAGGAAGGAGAAGAAGAGGGAGGAGAAGAAGAGGGAGGCGAGGGCCCCCCTGAAGAAGAAAACGAAGCCGTCGAAGACGGCCTCACCGCCACACTCGGCGAGCAGCTCCGATGCTCCCAGCCCAACTGGTGACGGTGCGCCACCAGCGACGACCGCGCTGGACACGGCGACTATGGAGGTGCCGCTGGCCTCATTGCCTCCGCCATTCGCCCCAGTCTCCGGGCTGGGGGAGGCTTCGGCCGCGGCGGCTTCACCTCGCAGGGAGGCTCCGGCTGCAGCGGCTTCACCTCGCAAGGAGGCTCCAGCTGCAGCAGCTTCGACTCACGAGGAAGCTCCCGCCGAGGATGTCCCAGAGGCGCCGGCTGCAGCCTCAACGACAAAGACGCCGTCTGTGTCTTGGGTACACGGTGTCCTGGAACTGGGGCTCAGTCGCCGACTGGGCCCTGAACTGGAAAAACCGGCCGGCCTTCGCACGGGGCTACGTTTCATCCCAGTCGCCAAGTGAGTGTGCTCACCCCTTCTTATTTCCATAACTATTTCGATTGTCCTTGTTGATTCAATTTAATGCGCAGGACCGGAGTGAAAAGGATGGGCCATCCGACCGTGGCCAAGGTGCCCTCCGCCGCTAGCGAGGAGGATCCTTCGCGCAAGAGGAAGGCGGACGAGGTCGTCACCTCAGCGGATGGCAAGAAAAAGGCCAAGGGCGACGACATCGTCACCATCTCTGACGATACGGCGGCCGCGCCGGCCGAGCCCGCGGCGGAGGCAGCCGCGTCTACGAAGGAACCCGCGGCGGAGGCGACCTCCCTTGGAGCGGGTGCCTCCATCGCTACCTTCCCCCGCTTCGTGACCAAGGCGGCCACGGCGAGTGGGGTTGCGCCCTCAAGCCACGCTCCTGGGGCCGCCGATGCTGAAGTCGACCAGCGTCGTGGGCATACGCCAGCGTTACTCGCGTCCGTGGACGCGATCCAGCTCCACAGTATGCTTGGCGCGGCCATCCAGGTACATCCAGTCCCCGAGGATCAGGTCGGTGTTTTGCAGCGGCGTGATGCTTATAATTTCTTGTCTTTTATTTTCGTATCCGGTCCCCGAGTGCGTACTCGCTGAATTTCAGCGAGTGGGCACTTAGGAATTTCTTGATCGCCAGTCCCCGAGTGCGCACTCGCTGAATTTCAGCGGGTGGGCACTTAGGAATTTCTTGATCGCCAGTCCCCGAGTGCGCACTCGCTGAATTTCAGCGGGTGGGCACTTAGGAATTTCTTGATCGCCAGTCCCCGAGTGCGCACTCGCTGAATTTCAGCGGGTGGGCACTTGGGAATTTCTTGATCGCCAGTCCCCGAGTGCGTACTTGCTGAATTTCAGCGGGTGGGCACTTATGGAGGTCATTTTAACTGACTTTTTCGGTGATGTGCAGGGTCTGCAGCTTGAGTCGGCGGACCGATTGGCCGCGAAACAGCGCGCGGAGAAGGAGCTGGCCATCGTCCAGGAGGCGAACAAAGGTCTTCAGGCTGTTGCTGATAAGGCAGATCAAGTTCGCCAGGGGCTTGTCCCTGCTGGTGAATTAGTGGCGGCGCGGTCTGCTCTGGGTGCCGCTGAACAACGGATCGCCGACCTCGAGCGCGAACTGCGGGAGGCGAAAGAAGAAGCTAGCTTGGCGGACGGGCGAGCTAAGGCCGCCATTGCGGCCGCAGAGGAGGATCGCAAGGTGTCGGAAGTCCTTATTGCTGGGCTTCAGGACGACCACACGTCGCTTCAGTGCTTCATTACGGGACTCGCGCGCCCGCTGCTTGGTGAGTGCTTCCTCCCTTTCTTATGGTTGTGGTTTTTGTGGTACCTATTATACTCATCATTGTCTTTTTCTTCGCAGGTCGTATCATTGATAGCGACGAAGAGGCGAGCTCGCTCGACGCGAGGCAGTGCGTAAGCATGCTCGTCGACTCGGCGACGCTGTCAGCGACCTGCATCCGCGCCTACCTCCAAGAAGTGTCACCCACAGAGGTGATTCCCAGCGACCTCGTTGAGGTGTGGAAGTACTTGGAGAAGGCACCCGCGGTCGTTGAATTTATGACGCGATCGGCGTTTTGGCGTGGAGCATCAACGGCCCTGAGCCTTGGGCTCGCCCACTTCCCCGAAGACTTCGACATCAACGATGTGACGAGTGGGTACCCATCGTCAACTGGCGCGGTGGATCTGTCCGAGGTTCTCAAGTTGCAAGAGGGTGCCGCCACGTACTCGGAGCGTGTCTGGGCGATGGGCGACCTCCTTCCCTACCAGGAAACGGTCGTCGCGCCGAACGATCCCGAGCCGCCGCATCGTGACTTCAAGGTCGAGCAGCCTTTTCGCGCGGCGATGGCGGGTGAACTGACGACGTATCCATCAAACCCGTACACCGCGTTCATCCGTAATCGCCAGGATACTGGCGAGTCATCATCGAAGCCTGCAGAGTAGGGGTAGCTTGCCTTGAAGCGTTAGCAGCAGTTCTGCCACGCGGGCATATTTTGTAACATAAGACAATGCAATATGCAATTGAATGGGACGTCGTGTCTATTTTTGTATTTGTTTGTGTGCTTTGGATTGATTTTGGACGAGTCCCCGAGCGCGTCCGCCCCTTTGTGGGGTTTTCCTCGTATATGATGTGTGTTGTTATCATGTGTTTTGTTGTTTTGGTCGACTCGCCCGAGCTCGGAGAGCCAGTCGCAAGGCGACTCCCTTGAGTGCTCTGTACTTTACCGTTTTCCCGTACGCGAACGAAGTCGGGTGGCCGAGTCCCCGAGCGTGGTACTTGGTAGTTCTAGGCGTGACTCGAGGGTGGTTGAGGACTTAGCGCGTTGGTGTGAGCGCGTCACTCCTGCCTGGCCCGTAGGGTCAGTCGCTTGGCGAGTCCTGGGCATGCTCTCTTACTTGGCGTTTTCCCTGACCGCTCTTGACGAACTGGTATTCAGTCCCCGAGCGTGGTACTTAGCCGTTCGAGTCGCTATGCCGAGGATGCGGAGGACCGAGGTCGCTGTGAGAAGCGAGGGCAGTTGTCTTGGCTCGTAGAACCAGTCGAGCTAGGCGACTCTAATGGGGCTCTGGGTTGGCGTTTTTCGTGGACGATGCAAGACCTGAAGTGATTCAGTGCTCTTACACCGCACTACTTAGCCGTGCCGATCGCTGTACCAAAGGTTGACTTCTGCATTTTAGCATACCGCTGTTGTTACGAGTGCGAGTGGCACAAGTCATGGAGAGTAGGCGCAATTTGCGGTAACCGTTTCTTTTATTTCATAGCGACTGGAGAGTACATGTGTGGGGTTCTAGGAGTAGAACTTCCGGAGGAGGTTTACATTCCATGGTCGCTTGACGTCGAGCTTGCCGTCCCCGCGGACGTCGATGAGGCAGTAGGCGTCGTTGCCGAGTACGCGCCCGATAGCGAATGGGCCTTCCCACGGAGGGGAGAGCTTGTGCATGCCCTTCTTGTCCTGGATGAGGCGTAACACCAGGTCGCCTTCTTGGAAGGTGCGGGCTTTCACCCGCCGGCTGTGGTAGCGGCGGAGTCCTTGCTGGTAGATGGCGGTGCGTGACCGAGCGAGGTCGCGTGCTTCGTCGAGCTGGTCGACCCCATCTTGGCGGGCCAGCTCGTTTGCAGCCTCCGTATAATGGACGACTCGCGGCGAGTCGTGTTCGAGGTCGGTGGGCATGACTGCTTCGGCGCCGTAGACCATGAAGAAGGGAGTGAATCCCGTCAATCTGTTAACCGAGGTACGGATTCCCCAGATGACGGAGGGCAACTCTTCGACCCAGCACCCGGCGGTGCGCTCGAGTGGTACTTGGAGTCGCGGCTTCAGGCCGTGGAGGATGCTTTGGTTGGCCCGTTCCGCCTGGCCGTTGGATTTCGGGTGGGCGACTGACGCGAGGTCGAGCCGGATGTGGTGCTCTTCGCAGAATTCGGCCATGGCTCCCTTGGCGAAGTTGGTGCCGTTGTCCGTGATGATACTGTTTTGGAACCCGTAGCGATATATGAGCTCGCGTAGGAATTTAGTGGCGGTCTTCCCGTCGCATTTCCGGACTGGCTTGGCCTCCACCCACTTAGTGAATTTGTCGACGGCGACTAGCAGGTGGGTGTAGCCGGAGGGGGCTTTCTTGAAGGGGCCTACCATGTCCATGCCCCATACGGCGAATGGCCAAGTGATGGGGATTGTCTTGAGCGCCGAGCTCGGTACGCGCGTCTGATTGGCGTACTTCTGGCACCCGGCGCATCGCTGGACGATGTCGACAGCGTCGGCGTGCGCGGTGGGCCAGTAGAAGCCGTGTCGCATAGCCTTGGTGACCAGGGAGCGAGCGGCGGCGTGGTGGCCGCAGTCACCTGAGTGAATGTCGTGGAGGATTTTGCGTCCTTCAGCCGGTTGGACGCAGTGTTGGAACACGCCGGTGACGCTGCGCTTGTGTAGCTCGCCGTCGATGATGGTGTAGGACTTGCATCGGTGAGCGATCATTCGAGCGTCTGTCTCGTCTGCTGGCAGGGTGCCGGCTTCCAGGTAGGCGATGTAGGGCTTGGTCCAATCGTCTGGCTCGGTGATGAGTGCGACCAAGGCTGCCTCTGGTTGGAGTGGGACTCCGATGTCGATCTCCCTCGGGGAAGAGACTGATGGTTTGGAGATTGTGTCGAGGAACACGCCGGCGGGTGGTGCGAGTCGAGCCGACCCGATGCGAGAGAGGGCGTCGGCCTCCTCGTTTTTCCGCCTGTCGATCCACTCGACAGAGTAGACGGTGAAGTGGCCGCCCAACTTGTCCACCGCTTGGCGGTACGCTGCCATGGTGGGGGAGACGGCGTCGCAGGTGCCGGCGACTTGCCCCGCGACGAGGTCGGAATCTCCATAGCATCGGAGGCGATTGACGTTCATCTCCTTGGCGGCGCGCATGCCGTGGAGTAGTGCCTCGTATTCAGCCATATTGTTGGTGCAGGGCGTGAAGTCGAGGCAGAGGACGTATCGGAGCTTGTCGCCCTTTGGTGAAGTCAACACTATTCCTGCTCCTGCACCGTCCGCGTTCTTGGAGCTGTCGAAGTGCAGGCTCCAGTAATGGAGGTACGGCAGCTTCTCTGGCTGCTGGGCCTCCTCTCAGTCGGCGATGAAGTCTGCCAGCGCCTGCGACTTAATCGCCTTTCGTGGCTCGTATTTGATGTTGTGGACGCCGATCTCGATGGCCCACTTGGCGACCCGCCCGGTCGCTTCACGATTGCGGATGATGTCTTGCAGTGGCGGAGAGGAGACGACCGTGATCGGGTGCTCCTGGAAGTAGTGCGGCAGGCGCCGCTGAGCCCTGAAGACCGTGTATACTAGATTTTGGTACTGTGGGTAGCGCTGGCGCGACTCGGTGAGGACCTCGCTGATGTAGTACACCGGCCGCTGAACCGGGCGCTCCTTTCCTTCCTCTGGTCGTTCGACGACCATCACAGTGCTGACGACGCGCTCGGACGCCGCGACGTAAACCAGCATAGGTTCTTTGTCGGCGGGGGCGGCGAGTAGTGGTGCGGCGAGTAGCACCTTTTTGAGGTCGCGCAGCGCGTCGTCCGCCTCCTTGTCCCACTGGAAGGTGGGGTTCTTGCGCATCAGGCGGTACAGGGGCATCGCCTTTTCGCCCAGGCGGGGGATGAAGCGACTGAGAGACGCTACTCGCCCGGCCAGCTTCTGGACGCCGCGCCGGCACTCGGGTTTGCCGAGCCGGGCGATCGTGTCGATCTTTGTTGGGTTCGCCTCGATCCCTCGTTTGGAGACGACGTACCCCAGTAGTTGTCCGGTGGGTACACCGAAGGTGCACTTGCCTGGGTTGAGCTTTATCTTGTACCTTCGCAGGTTGGCGAAGGTTTCCGCCAGGTCGGCGAGTAGGTCGCCTTGGCGAGCGGACTTCACGACCACGTCGTCGATGTAGACGTGGATGTTGCGGCCAATTTGGCTCGCGAGGCATTCTTGCATGCACCGCTGGTAGGTTGCCCCGGCGTTCTTGAGGCCGAAGGTCATGGCAGTGTAGCAGAAGGCTCCGAATGGCGTGATGAACGCCGTCTTCTCCTCGTCTTCGACGGCCATTTTGATCTGGTTGTACCCAGAGTAGGCGTCGAGGAAGCATAGCGACTCCGAACCCGCGGTTGAATCGATTATCTGGTCGATCCGCGGGAGGACGAACTGCTCCTTTGGGCAGGCGCTGTTCAGGTTTGTGTAGTCGATACACATTCTCCAGGTCTCGTTTTTCTTCTCGACCAGGACTGGGTTTGCCAGCCACTTGGAGTACTTGATTGGCCGGATGAAGCCGACAGCGAGTAGACGCTGCACTTCCTCGGCGATTGCTCGACGGCGTTCTTCATTGAAGGGCCGTAGAGACTACTTGACAGGTCGCACTTTGGGGTCGGCGTTTAGTTTGTGCTCAGCGAGCTCCCTAGGGACACCGGGCATGTCGGAGGGTTTCCATGCGAAGATGTCCCTGTTCTCACGGAGGAACTCGATGAGCGCACCTTCCTATGCTGGGCTCATGCCTGTCCCGATCGTCACCGTCTGGCTGGAGTCGCCTGGGACCAGCTCGACGGTGCGGGTGTGCGTCGTTGCCTCGAAGGTTGAGGTGTTTGCGCCCTCTGAGTTGGGCTTCTTGAGTATTGTGGGGTCGTCGTTGTTGACCCCGCTCGCGTATTTGGCAAGCTCGTCGGCGTGATTAGTCTCTGCCGCGATGACGGCATCGGCGAGCTCGGCTCCTTTGGCCTCGCACTCGGCGGCCATGTCGGGGTCGCCGTTGATGGTGATGACGCCGCACGGCCCGGGGAGCTTCATCGCGTTGTACGCGTAGTGGGGCGCTGCCATGAATTTAGCGAACGCCTGGCGCCCCAGGACGCAGTGGAAAGGGCTGTCGAAGGGCACCAGCTCAAAGACGATCCGCTCGGTGTGGAAGTTTGCCGGTGTGCCGAAAGTGACTGGCAGTGTGACCTTGCCGATCGGGTACGCCTTCCGACCGGGGACGATGCCGTGGAACGTGGTGTGGGTCGTCTCGATCATCGACTGCGGGAGCCGCAGCCGCCTGAAGGTGTCGAGGTAGAGGATGTTGATGGAGCTACCGCCGTCCATCAGTGTCTTGGGGAGCCAGTAGTCGCCAACCTTGGGCTTGACCACCAAGGCGACTCGTCCTGGGTACTCGATGCGCGGCGAGTGGTCTTGCCGGCTCCAGGTGATGGGCTGTTCTGACCAGTTCAGGAACTGGGGGACGTCTATTTGGGCCACCGCATTGACGGCGACGGCGCGGGCGATGACCTTCTTCTCGCGCTTCGTGTTGAAGCCTGTGAAGGTGTGGAGCGAGCCGGCTACTTTGCCGAATTTTCCGCCATTTGGCGGGTCATTGTCGGTGTCCTCCCGCGCTTGCCGTGCCTTCTCGATTTCCCTGAGGGTGTGGCAGTCGGCGGTGGTGTGCGTTGCGGGCTTCCCTTCCCTGCTATGGAACGCACATGGTTGGTTAAGGAGGGCCGCGGGATCGAACCTTGGCTTGTTCTTGTAATTGCCGCCATCGCGGCGTTGCCCTCGGTCGCGGCGGTAGCTCTTGGGCTCGCGCTGTGCGTGCCCGGCGTTGGCGACGAAGTCGACTCGCCCGTCACTGCGGCGCTTGCCAGTGAGGCGTGTGCTGCTGTAGCGTAGGTCGGTTCGGCGTCCGCCGTCGTTGCCGCCCGTGCGGCGTTGTCCTCCTGACTCGTCGTTAGTTTCCTGGTTTGGATCTTCCTCGGCGTACCGTTTGGCGATCTCGAGGAGGTCGGGGATGTTGTCGAGTGTGCGGGAGTGTCGCTTGAGCTTGGCGACTAGAGGCTCGTAGCGGCACGAGGTCTTGAAGCAATGGATCGCAGTGTCCGGGTGGATGCCGACCGCGTTGTACCAAAGCTCTTGCCACCGTTGGACCCAGTTGCGGGTCGACTCGCGGGGTCCCTGGACGCATCGTTCCAGGTCCTCAATAGTGGTGGCGCGGGTGTAGGAGCACTCGAAGTGCCTGACGAAGGCGTCGCGCATTTCCTCCCAGGAGTCGATACTGTCCTGGGGGAGAGTGTTGATCCACTGCCTGCACGTCCCCTCCATCATCAGGGGGAGGTAACGGGCGGCGAGTAGGTCAGTGTGACCCGCGATCCCCATTGCCATGAGGTATGTGTCGAGCCAGACTGCGGGGTCATACGAGGAGTCGTACTTTTCTATCTCCTTTGGCGCCTTGAAGTTTGGCGGGTACTTCTCGCCTCGGATCATTGGTCCGAAGCACTTGGGCCCGAGTCGACTGAGCGACCCCATAGGCTCGCCGTCGCGGCGATTAGTTAGGGTGTGCCGCAAGTCGTCGGGCTGGCGTGCGCGCCAGCTTTGGTTGTTGATGATGTGGGTGCGGGCGTCGACGGGTTGCCCGTTAGCGGCGACGAAGTTGGTCGCCGGCCTGGGGTCGTTGGTGGAGAGTGCCGCGTTCGCGGGTCGGTGTTGGAGCTGTAGTGGCTCTGGTGGCGGGCAATTGAGGGTGTTTGCCGCCGCTGGGCGGCCGCTGGAGGCCGCTCTGCTTCCCGAGGAACGCGAGTATACTCGACCTTGCGAGTCGGCGCCCGCTTTTTGCTGCTCCACGGCCTTCGCGAGCAGGGCCCTGACATACTGGATCTGTAGGGCGCCGTCGCCAGTGGCCGTGATGCTGTCGGCTGCTGCTCGGCCTGCCACGAGGTTGTCCATCGGGGTGGAGAACAGTGGGAGGCCGTTTGCGTCTCGCTCCTGTGAGGAGACAACTATCCGCGGCTGGTCCCTGGGAGGGGTGCGGTTGGGTGGTGGTGGGGCACCCATCGCCGTCGATCCTGGCGGGGGCCGGGCGCTTCCTCCTGGTGGCGCGTTCTCGCAGATTGCGCGCTCGGCTATGCGGGCTGGGTCGTTTTCGTCGTCGAAGTTCAGGGCACGCCCTTGAACGGTGGGGTTCAAACGTGACCTGATCCGCTGCTGGTGGTAGCGCGACAGCTCCTGCGCTGTCACCTGCTCGAGTCGAAATTTTTCGCGCTCGGCTTGCTCCTTGCGCATCGCCTCCGCCAGTTTCAGGCGGAGTTCCTCGACCTTCGTTGCCGTGGCGTTGGGAGGGATTGGGGTGGAGAAAGGATCCTCCGGTGGATCAGCGCCGGTGGCCATGTAGGCCGCGGCGTGGCGGCTGGCTCCATCGCGGAAGTCAGCGGAGTTCTCTGACCCGGAGTCGAATTCGAAGATCCCGAGGATGGAGGGGTCCTCGAAGTCTCCCGCGTTGGAGACCTGGGCGATGGAGCCCGCGGACGAGGCCGCGGTGATGGATCCGGCGAGTGACACCGGGGTTGCCGAGTCGGCGTCGTCGGTGAGGGCCGCATCTTCTGCGGCCGCTGAATTCCCGGCCACGTTGCTGTGGGCTGAGTTGTACTCGGAGGCGAGGCGGTGGATCATGCGGACCTGGCTCTCGGAGAGCCGATCGCGTGGCGGCGACTCGCGGATGCGAGCCGAGTCCTCCGAGACGATGACGTCGGTGAGGCCGACGAAGAGGCTGATCGTGCCGATTGGCAGGATCACGCTGTGCGTGACGGGTCGCGCCGCCGGGACGTAGCTGCTCGGCAAGATCTGGAGCATCTCGCCGATCGCTATCATGCGGCCGGTGGCGACCGTCTCATTGATGGGCAGATTGGATCTCGCCGCAGAACACCGGCCAGGCCCCACGGTGGGCGCCACTGTCGTGGGAATGGTCACGGCAGATGCTGCAATCGGCAGCGAGTAGTAGAACGAGGGGCAAGGGCGGCCAGCCATCTGCGGTGCGAGATGAGGGCAAAGACACAGGGTTTTACCCAGGTTCGGCCCCCCGGAGGGTAAAGACCTACTCCTGCTAGATTGTATTATGGAGGTGTTTCAATGGGCGAGCTCGGCGGCTAGGCGGCGAGTCGCTTGGGTGTATGAGGGAACGTATCTCTACTCACCCTTTAGGGAGGTTTATATAGGCTCACCTCCCCTAGGGTTTACATATCTCAACCGATTCGGTTACAGCTTTAACAGTCGTTTAACCCAATCCGACTGGGCCTATCTACTCGCCTGGGCCTTCAGCTTCTAGTCGCTCGGTACCTTGTTGGGCTTCAATCCACTCGCCGTTCTGCAGGCCCACTCGCCAGCTCTCGGTCCAGTCGGAAACTCCTTGCTGGGTATACCCAAGTAGGCATATCCCCATCAATCATTGTCTGCAATTCACAATGTATTTCACGTAAGTCAGCTAAAGAAATGCCATCCGGAGATGGAAGAGACTTCTTTGAAGGATATTATACCTTTGGAAGAGGTCCAATTGGAAAGTGATCTCACTTATGAGGAAAAACCCATCAATATTCTTGAGACTGCAGAAAGAGTTACTCGGACAAAGACTATCAAATTCTGCAAAGTTCAGTGGAACCATCATTCCGAGGAAGAAGCAACTTGGGAAAGAGAAGATGATCTCCAGAAAGACCACCCTCACCTATTTGCTAGCCAATCCGAATCTCGAGGGAGAGATTCACCTTAAGGGGGTTAGATTTGTAACATCCCAAAAATCATGATTTATAAAGTTTGCATATCATTCATGCATTCATAAGCATTTGGATTATTTTCAAATAAGATTTCAAAACAGAAGCCAATTGTTTGCCTATTATTGTATGTAAGAAAGGCAAAGGCTTCATTTCCATTTTAAATCATGAAATACTTTGTTTCAACCAGAAAATATTGAATGATGAATTCAAAGCTTGCTCAAATTATCAAAACAACAATCTAAATTAAAACCAATTTCAATGCCTATTATAAATAAATAATTAAGGCATGGTTTTATTTTGTTTTCTATGGGCTAATGTATTTGTGAGCAAATAGAAATGTTTAATACAAAATATGTGCTTAAGTCACTTTACAAAAATCCAGAAGAAGTTTGAATTCAAACTCATTTGAATATCATTTGAAAATGATTTCAGAAAATCAAAACAGAAATAGAAAAAGAATAAGGAAATAGCAAAGGGGATGCGCCAGTCTTTTGGCCCAACACCAGATCCAGCCCAGTAAGCACACCCGGGTCATTTCCTCCCCCTCTCTCTCTCTCACCTGTGTCGAACCAAGCCCCCAGTCGCTGACCTGTGGCCCCAACGCCATGTCGTCGTCCTCCCCAAATCCCGCGCGATGAACACGCCGTCGCCGCCCGTTACCTCGCTGATTAAAATCAAATCAATTCCTTTGATTCAGGCAGTAATTCGCCTAGCCTTCACCTGCTACTTAAACCCCACACCACCGCGACCATTTCCCCTCAAACCCCACCCCTTAATCTCCACCAGGCTGCTCGGTTTCCTCCTCGCACCGCCGCTATCCCGACGAGCTCCGGTGACCAATTGCGGTGAGGTCTGACCACCCCCTCGCCTCTGGTTTGCTTTGCCAAGTTCGATATCCTCTCGCGCTCACGCTAATGCCTTTGGTTTGTTGTTGGGGAGGTGACCCCGGATAGGGTCAAGACAGGGGAAAGACGAAGGGAGTCTCCCTTTTCATGAGCCGAGTTACTGTTTATATCGGCCGAGTAATGTAAGAGTCGGCCGAGCTAAGCAAGGCCATGAAAGCTACAAAAGGATAAACACCTTATCCGGCCGACATATGAGTTAAGTCGGCCGAGTAAGTCCGACTAACTTGAATACAGGTGAAGGCCGAGCCGAGTTATGCGAGACAAGGCCGAGCAACACGAAGCTTGCAGGAGAAGGAGGTGCCTATAGTCAAACCCTAGTCGCTAGCTAGGGAGAATCTGAACAAATCCAAGCACAAAGGACAAGGAGCAGAGCAGCAGAAGGGTAGAAGAAGGTCACGGAGGTGACAGTCATGGAGCCCGAGGCACGCAGGTGGGGCTCTCTAGAACATTGCCGTCGTTAGAAGGGGGACACGGAAATAGGGTCGCCGAGTTACCATATTGGGACAAGCATATTCCTCGAATATGCTTGCCACGTCAGCCCTAGGCGGAACCAAGGCACCCCTTTATAAGGGGAGAAGCGGGATCCTGAGAAGGGATCGATTCATTCTACACTGTAAGGCTCATGTAGTAGCTCTCTTCTTCCTGCAAACAGCTCGAGGAGCACTTGTAGTCCCAAAGAAGAGAAATAAAGATCTGCATGTTAGCTGTTTGAGTGTAGAGATAACTACATCTTCCCCCCCCCCCCCCGGATCCCTCTAGCATCCATTGGCCCCATACTTTAGCCTACCCATGGCATTTGCCGTGCCACCACCACGACAGTTGGCGCCCACCGTGGGGCCAACAACGGTGCTAGCTGGAGTCAAGATCCGGACGGGAAACTTCATTCACACCGGCGAGCGTGTTGTCTCTGGCTTGGTCCAGAGACTTGATCTCTGGGACTATGTCAGCGATAACGCAGGCAGCTTTAGGAGGAAAGCGCCTCCGTGCAACAGCGTCTTCATCAACTTAGGCACGCACCAGATCTACGTCGGCGTCGACACCTCCTGTGTTTATCCTCACCGAGTTATTGATGCAGGAGAGCCTCCCCTCAGCGCTGCAAACGGTCCGCGTGGAGCACGCCCCGTCGGCAGCGTCGAGGTGATGGTCGCAGCCGGCGCACAGACGGCAGCAGCAGGAGCCAGATCAAGCAAGGAACTGTAGGGTTCGCAGCATAGAAAACAAAAATTTTCCTACGATGTGAACTATATACCAAGATCTATATATACTAGATACAAACAACGGGCGGATGTATATCCGTAGAGAACATACCCTTGAAGACCGACAAAGCTTAACGAGTTCAACTCGTGGTTGATGTAGACGATCTCTTGCCGATCTCAAGATCGAGAGGAAGTCCTAGCGCCGCAAATCAGCAGCGCATCCGTGCTCGCACACACGTTCGAGGCACCGAGCAACCTCCGCCTCCTCGCTCCAGCGATGCAGCGGAAGCACAACTCTTTCTTGCCGAATAGCCACCGGGAACATGTATCTCGCTAGTCCGAGACCATGGGGGATAAATTCTAGAGGGGGAGAGAGATCCTTCACGAGGAGGTGTGAGAGACAAGTGAGGAGGAGGGGCTCCTTTTATAGGAGGAGGGGGGAACCCCAAGGGGGTGGCCGGCGCATGGGGGCTGCCCCCTTGCCCTCCCCTCTTCATGTGGGTGGACACTCCACTCACAAAACTCCTCTAAATTCCCTCCACTCAAAAGTCCACTCAAAAATCCCATTAAATTTCCACCAAATTTAATGCAAACTCTCATTAAATAAAACTCTTTTATTTTATTCAGAATTTTGTCAATTACTTTAATGACAAACATTCACAAATAACCCCTTGCTAGAATTCTATTTCA
This sequence comes from Avena sativa, assembly GCA_916181665.1. Taxonomy (NCBI): domain Eukaryota; kingdom Viridiplantae; phylum Streptophyta; class Magnoliopsida; order Poales; family Poaceae; genus Avena; species Avena sativa. Next base: position 256,929,067 of record OV702284.1, on the reverse strand, counting down.
CATGCATAACCACTTTATGCAATTTCACCCGAAAACCTATTTCGGTATCTAGTGAAATAAATTCCTGCGCTTGTACATTCTTTCGGCATGAAACATTTGCTCCAATTGGATGTCGGTGTCTCTTAAGTGTGTCACCCTACGGTTCGTGAATAATGCGGACATGATCGAGACCCCTCTCAGATCAATAATCAGAAGCGGGATCTGGAGACCCATACTGACTCCCACACATTCAACGATGACTTTCTTGTGATCGTCGGAACCTTTTACGCTAGTATCTTAATCCCTTTGTTTCACGATATATTACATGTCCGAGATTCGATCATTGGTATCTCCATACCTAGTTTGATCTCGTTACCGACATGCACTCTTTTCTCGTTCCTGTGATATAACATTCTAGTGATCAAATCACTTGCTTGCAAGCTAATCAATGTGATATCACCGAGAGGGCCCAGAGTATATCTATCCGTCATCGGGATGAACAAATTCCACTCTTGATCCATGAGCCTCAACATAACACTTTATTAGTTCTGAATCCATCTTTATAATCACCCTGTTACGGTGTGACGTTTGATGTTATCAAGAAACTCTTCCGGTGTTAGTGATTGACATGATCTCATGGTCTAAGGATTAGGATCACTTCGTAAGTTTTTATAGCAATATAAACTCAATGACTTTGATCGTAATGCTATACTTCGGATGAGTGTTCATCACATCATTACACTAATGTTGTGATCCCGTTATTAACAACATCCAATGTCCATGATCAGGAAACCTTGATCATCTTGTTAATCAACGAGCTAGTTTATGAGAGAGGCATAACTAGGAACTTTCTGTTTGTTTATTAAACACACATGTATTAACGTTTCCGTATTAATACAATTATAGCATGCAAAATAAACATCTATCATATACTTGGAATACACATAATAAACACTTTATTATTGCCTCTCAGGGCATATTCCCTTCAGTCTCCCACTTGCACTAGAGACAATAATCTAGTTACATAGTGATAAATCTAACACCCATTGAGTTCTGGTGTTGATCATGTTTTGCTCTAGGGAGAGTTTTAGTCAACGGATCTGCTACATTGAGATCCGTATGTACTTTACAAATCTTTATATCTCCATCCTTGACATGCTCGCGGATGGAGTGAAACCGGCGCTTAATATGCTTGGAATGCTTGTGAGACCTTGGCTCTTTGGAATTGGCAATGGCACCATTGTTGTCACAATAGATCACCATTGGGTCCAACGCGTTTGCCACAACTCCTAGTTCGGATATGAACTCCTTCATCCAAACTGCTTCCTGAGCTGCTTCTGAAGCAGCAACATATTCGGCCTCCGTTGTTGATCCCGCTACCACAGGTTGTTTGGAACTCCTCCAACTAACCGCTCCGCCATTCATGAGAAATACGTATCCGGATTGAGACTTAGAGTCATCCGGATCGGTGTCAAAGCTAGCATCGACATAACACTTAGCGACGAGCTCTTCTTCACCTCCGTATACAAGAAACATATCCTTAGTTCTTCGTAAGTACTTAAGGATATTCTTGACCGCTATCCAGTGTTCCGAACCTGGATCCGATTGGTACCTACTAGTCAAACTAATAGCGTGTGCCACATCCGGTCTTGTACATAGCATGGCGTACATTATAGAGCCTATGGCTGAAGCATAGGGGACTTTGTCCATTATCTCTCTTTCTTCCGCCGAAGCCGGACTTTGAGTCTTACTCAATGTCTTGCCTTGCAACATAGGTAAGAACCCCTTCTTACTTCCGTCCATTTTAAACTTCTTTAAAATCTTATCAAGGTATGTACTTTGCGATAGCCCTATTAGGCGCCTAGATCTATCTCTATAGATCTTTATGCCTAATATGTATGACGCTTCACCTAGGTCCTTCATTGAAAATTTGCTGTTTAGATAACTTTTAACACTGTTTAAAAGTTCTATATCATTTCCGATCAATAATATGTCATCCACATATAATATCAGAAATGCCACATTGCTCCCACTCACTTTCTTGTAAATACAAGCTTCTCCATAAGTTTGGACAAATCCAAACTCTTTGATCACCTCATCAAAGCGGAGATTCCAACTTCGCGATGCTTGCTTCAATCCATAGATGGATCGCTGAAGCTTGCACACCTTGTTAGCATCCTTAGGATCGACAAAACCCTTTGGTTGTATCATATACAACTCTTATTCAATATTACCATTGAGAAACGCGGTTTTGACATCCATCTGCCATATTTCATAATCGAAATATGCAGCAATTGCTAACATAATCCTAACTGACTTTAGCATCGCTACGGGAGAGAAAGTCTCATCGTAGTCAACTCCTTGAATTTGTCGAAACCCCTTTGCGACAAGTCGAGCTTTATAGATGGTCACATTACCATCAGCATCAGTTTTCCTTTTGAAAATCCATTTGTTCTCCACGGCCTTTCGGTCGTGAGGTAATTCCACCAAGTTCCAAACTTGATTTTCATACATGGATTCCATCTCGGATTTCATGGCTTCTAACCATTTGTTGGAATCCGGGCTCATCATCGCTTCTTCATACGTCGCAGGGTCATTATTTTCATCAACCATGAAATTTATGACAAGATTTCCGTACAGCTCGGGAGCTGCACGCGTCCTGTTTGACCTGCGAGGTTCGGTAGTACTCTCTTTCGGAGTTTCATGATCATTATCATTAGTTCCCTCTTCAACAGGTGGAGCCAACTCCGGAACAACTTCCGGCGCTGCGCTACTCGCCATACTTTGAAGAGACGGTTCCACAACCTCTTCGAGTTCTACCTTCCGACTATTCACACCTTTCGCGAGAAACTCTTTCTCTAGAAAGGATCCATTCTTGGCAACAAAAACCTTGCCCTCGGATTTGTGATAGAAGGAATACCCAATAGTTTCTTTAGGGTATCCTATGAAGATGCATTTTTCTGCTTTGGGTTCGAGTTTATCCGGTTGAAGTTTCTTCACATAAACATCGCAACCCCAAACTTTAAGAAATGACAGCTTAGGTTTGTTTCCAAACCACAATTCATACGGTGTCTTTTCAACGGATTTAGATGGTGCCCGATTTAAAGTGAATGCAGCAGTTTCTAGTGCATAACCCCAAAATGACAACGGCAAGTCTGTCAGAGACATCATAGATCGAACCATATCTAATAAAGTACGATTACGACGTTCCGACACACCATTTCGCTGTGGTGTTCCGGCAGGTGTGATTTGTGAAACAATTCCACACTCTTTCATGTGAGTGCTAAACTCGTAACTTAGATACTCACCTCCACGATCGGACCGTAGAAATTTGATCTTTCTATTACGATGATTTTCCACTTCATTCTGAAATTCCTTGAACTTTTCAAAGGTTTCAGACTTGTGTTTCATCAAGTAGATATAACCGTATCTACTCAAATCATCCGTGAAAGTAACAAAATAACGATATCCACCTCGCGCCGACACACTCATTGGACCACATACATCAGAATGTATGATTTCCAATACATCTGTCGCCCATTCCATTGAACCGGAAAACGGTGTTCTAGTCATCTTGCCCATAAGGCATGGCTCACATGTATCAAATGATTCATAATCAAGTGATTCCAAAAGTCCATCCGAATGGAGCTTCTTCATGCGTTTAATGCCAATATGACCTAGACGGCAGTGCCACATATATGCGGATATATCATCATTAAGTTTAATCCTTTTAGCATCAACATTATGAATATGTGTAACATTATCATTGAGATCTAACAGAAATAAACCATTCATCATTGGTGCATGACCATAAAAGATTTCATTCATATAAATGGAACAACCATTGTTCTCAGATTTAAATGAATAACCACTTTGCATCAAACATGATCCAGATACAATGTTCATGCTCAGTGCAGGCACCAGATAACATTTATTCAAGTTTATGACTAATCCCGACGGTAAGTGGAGAGGCAGCGTTCCGACGGTGATTACATCAACGTTTGATCCATTGCCGACACGCATCTTGACCTCACCCCTTGCTAGCGGTCGCTTGTTCCGCAGCCCCTGATTCGAGTTACAAATATTAGCAACTGAACCGGTATCAAATACCCAGGTGCTACTGCGAGCACTAGTCAAGTACACATCAATAACATGTATATCATATATACATTTGTTTGCCTTGCCGGCCTTCTTGTCTGCCAGATACTTGGGGCAGTTGCGCTTCCAGTGGCCAGTCCCCTTACAATAGTAGCACTCGGTATCAGACTTAGGTCCAACTCGGGGTTTCTTTTCAGGCGCGGCAACAGGCTTGCCGCCCTTACTTCCCTTCCGTTTTCCCTTCTTGTCTTTCTTGAAACCAGTGTTCCTATTGATCATCAACACTTGATGTTCCTTTTTGATCTCCACTTCTGCAGTTTTAAGCATTGACAGAAGCTCGGGGAGAGACTTCTTCATGCCTTGCATATTATAGTTCATCACGAAGCTCTTATAGCTAGGTGGCAGAGACTGCAGAACACGATGGATGCCTAAGTCAATGGGAATCGATATTCCCAAGGACACAAGCTTATCGGCGTAACCCGACATCTTGTGTACATGCTCACTAACGGAGCTGTGCTCTTCCATCATGCAGCTAAAGAACTTTTCTGAAGCATTGTAGCTCTCTACAGCAGCATGTGTGTCGAAAATCATTTTCAACTCACCCATTGTATCAAATGCATTGCCGTTTTCGAAACGCTTTCGAAGTTCCGGCTCTAGCCCATACAATATGCCGCAATGAACTAAGTTGTGGTCCTCCTGACGAGTCTGATAGACATTCTTCTCCTCGTCAGGGGCATCATCAAAAGGTGGGGGGCCTAACGGCGCTTCTAGCACATATTGCTTTTGTGCAGCAGAGAGGAGAATCCTCAAATTCATGGCCCATTCAGTAAAGTTGCTACCGTTCGTTGCTAGTTTCTCTTTCTCCATGAACGCATTGAAATTAAAAGCAGGTGGTGCCATCTACAACAGAATTTGTAAAGTTTAGACTAAGTGTATGATAGATCGAGTTCAACTAATCTATATTACGAATGAACTCCCACTCAAAAGCGACATCCCTCGTGTCCTTTTGGTGATTACATGAACCAAATCCACTACACCAAGTCCGATCATCACGTGAGTCGGTATAGCTTCAAAGGCGAGCATCAAATGGGCATCATATCAACTATATGACTCATGCTTAACCTTTCGGTCTGTGTTCCGAGGCCATGTCTGTACATGCTAGGCTCGCCAAGTTAGAACCTTAGTATTTGCGTGTGTAACTGTTTTACACCCGAAATATGGTCGTGGATCCAAGAACACCCGATCATCACGTGATGTCTTGGAGCGACGAAAACATAATCGGTGCATACTAAAGGAAGAACACATTCTTATCTTGATATTTAAATGAGGGATCATCTTATTATTCTTAACAAAGCGCTAAACAAGCAATATAAGATGTAATCAAACATCATATGTTTATTAGTGAAATTATATGGTTCCCGCAGATGATCTCTATCATGTGCATCGTGGTATGATCACTATCATACCTATATGTGTAAATCCAAGGTCTATGGATTTTACACGCTATGTGTGTTGTAAGAGTATCATCTCATACTTCTACTTACAACACTACCATATCATAACACTAGCCCAGCAACAATCTAAACTAGACGCCTCTAATTTATCCATTGCAAGTTTTACGTGGCTTAGGGCTTTCGAGATAGAACCGTTCTTACCTACGAACATGAACCACAACGAGGATAATCAAATTGTTGACAACTCGCTTGCAAAATAGATATTGACTATAGTAGGAGAGACAGACACCCGCTAGCCACTTATGCAAACTAGTTGCATGTCAAGCGTGGAACAGGTCCCATGTGCGAGGACATGTAAAGTTTGTCCGGGCCGCTTCATCCCACTATGCCACCAATATCCAAAATCACAACAAAGGAGCAACAACATGATCATCATCGCCCACATACTCATATGTGTACTACCCGTGTAAAGTATCTACGCATAGATCTGGCTCTGATACCACTGTAGGGTTCGCAGCATAGAAAACAAAAAATTTCCTACGATGTGAACTATATACCAAGATCTATATATACTAGATACAAACAACGGGCGGATGTATATCCGTAGAGAACATACCCTTGAAGACCGACAAAGCTTAACGAGTTCAACTCGTGGTTGATGTAGACGATCTCTTGCCGATCTCAAGATCGAGAGGAAGTCCTAGCGCCGCAAATCAGCAGCGCATCCGTGCTCGCACACACGTTCGTGGCACCGAGCAACCTCCGCCTCCTCGCTCCAGCGATGCAGCGGAAGCACAACTCTTTCTTGCCGAATAGCCACCGGGAACATGTATCTCGCTAGTCCGAGACCATGGGGGATAAATTCTAGAGGGGGAGAGAGATCCTTCACGAGGAGGTGTGAGAGACAAGTGAGGAGGAGGGGCTCCTTTTATAGGAGGAGGGGGGGAACCCCAAGGGGGTGGCCGGCGCATGGGGGCTGCCCCCTTGCCCTCCCCTCTTCATGTGGGTGGACACTCCACTCACAAAACTCCTCTAAATTCCCTCCACTCAAAAGTCCACTCAAAAATCCCATTAAATTTCCACCAAATTTAATGCAAACTCTCATTAAATAAAACTCTTTTATTTTATTCAGAATTTTGTCAATTACTTTAATGAAAAACATTCACAAATAACCCCTTGCTAGAATTCTATTTCACATGCATAACCACTTTATGCAATTTCACCCGAAAACCTGTTTCGGTATCTAGTGAAATAAATTCCTGCGCTTGTACATTCTTTCGGCATGAAACATTTGCTCCAATTGGATGTCGGTGTCTCTTAAGTGTGTCACCCTACGGTTCGTGAATAATGCGGACATGATCGAGACCCCTCTCAGATCAATAATCAGAAGCGGGATCTGGAGACCCATACTGACTCCCACACATTCAACGATGACTTTCTTGTGATCGTCGGAACCTTTTACGCTAGTATCTTAATCCCTTTGTTTCACGGTATATTACATGTCCGAGATTCGATCATTGGTATCTCCATACCTAGTTTGATCTCGTTACCGACATGCACTCTTTTCTAGTTCCTGTGATATAACATTCTAGTGATCAAATCACTTGCTTGCAAGCTAATCAATGTGATATCACCGAGAGGGCCCAGAGTATATCTATCCGTCATCGGGATGAACAAATTCCACTCTTGATCCATGAGCCTCAACATAACACTTTATTAGTTCTGAATCCATCTTTATAATCACCCTGTTACGGTGTGACGTTTGATGTTATCAAGAAACTCTTCCGGTGTTAGTGATTGACATGATCTCATGGTCTAAGGATTAGGATCACTTCGTAAGTTTTTATAGCAATATAAACTCAATGACTTTGATCGTAATGCTATACTTCGGATGAGTGTTCATCACATCATTACACTAATGTTGTGATCCCGTTATTAACAACATCCAATGTCCATGATCAGGAAACCTTGATCATCTTGTTAATCAACGAGCTAGTTTATGAGAGAGGCATAACTAGGAACTTTCTGTTTGTTTATTAAACACACATGTATTAACGTTTCCGTATTAATACAATTATAGCATGCAAAATAAACATCTATCATATACTTGGAATACACATAATAAACACTTTATTATTGCCTCTCAGGGCATATTCCCTTCAGGAACCGGCGGCGGGAGGACAGGTGACCATAAAGCAAGCAGCTCCACAGCCCACCGAGGTAGATCCGTCAGCAGCCAAGTCAGCCGAGGTGTAGGATACAACCCCAAAGGCAGCAAGGGTAAGATGGCCACCTCTGGAAAGACCAGAAAATATTCTCTAGGCAACTATATATAATCTGACCACGCCTATAGCACTGATACTTGATCCGGCTAATGCTCAGGCTGAGTTAGAAGAGACTAGGCAGAAAGTACCGGTAGAGGCAAAAAAGGTGTCGGCCTTAAGGGAGTCCTTGAACAGGACCCTGCGAGAGTATGCCAAGGCAAATAAACTAGATGTTGCCCCCGAGCGGGTAGATGAGTTAAGATTGAGAGGAAAAAACCTCATGAATGATATCAACAAAGAGCATGAGACTCATAAGGCAGATTCAGTTGATCTAGGCTTGCCGAGGTATAGCACCCCGGCAAAGAACCTAAGGGCGGCAAATGCCGCTGCATTGGAGTTAGAAGGATTAACCGGCGAAGCCCGGCAGAAACAGCAAGAAAGAGTGAATGAGCTGGTATGCATTGCGAACCAGCAGAATGAAGAAATGCTTAGGGCAGACCCGTCAAGACCGGGAGCCTCGCGTATGGTTCATTCGGCTGGAGCAGCGCCCGCCCTATCAGTGGCAGCAACATCCTCACCCGGAAACAACGCGCGAAAAGATAGAGCAATAACTTCAGGAAAAAGAAATAAGCAAATTGTTCCGTATGATCCGGCAATAGCCGGAAAAGTCAATGAGAACAGAGGCAATGGAAGCCGAGGTAATAGTGGCGAAAGAAGCCCCGGCCATGCCAACAAAGGCAACGGAAGCCGAGGTAATGGAGACCTCGGTAGAGGAAATCATGAGAACAATGACCCGGCGGAAGGAAGGATAGACCCACCGCCCAATCCTCAGCCGAGGTATGAACCTCGGCAAGAGCGAGAAGTGAGACCCGCTCACCATAATCAGGCAAACGAGAGGTACAATGATGGTTACTCAGATATGGAGTATGCAGGGCATGGTGTAAATAACCATTATGGAATACAGGAAAGAATCATTTACAGAAACTTGCCGTCAAATGACGCAAGATTAAAACTGGACAGGTTGTACCGGTCCGAGTTGTTAGAGGAGTAGGGTCCGCCTGGTCCGGCGTGTTTTGGACCTCGGATCATGGGCGAGCCACCAGTGCCGAACTTTCAGCTGGCAAGGGGCACGAAAACATACAATGGGAGCACCAAACCACATGATTGGTTGATTGACTATGCTACTGCAGTAAAAATAGCTAGTGGAAACTTGCGATGGGCGGTAAGATATGTCCCGCAGATGCTGGAAGGACCAGCCAGAGTATGGCTAAACAATCTGCTAGCAGGCAGTATCAACTGTTGGCTAGATTTTGAAGAGATGTCAGCAACTTCACCAGTACTTACAAAAGACCAAACAGGCCACAGCAGCTTGCTATGTGCAAGTAGAGGCCGAATGAGACAGATAGAGAATTCTTGACTTGGTGGTGTAACCTTAGAAACTCATGTGAAGGAGTTATAGAATCTCAAGTGATAGCTTGGTTTGCTCAAGGCTGCCGATACACCAGTGTTTTGTGGCAGAGGTTGCAAAGAGATATGCTGACCACCTTGGCAGAAACCATCAGGATAGCAGATTCATATGCTTTGGGGATCCGACACAACCAGAACTGATGTCGGCAGAACATCGAGAGCATCAGGATCAATATGCAAGAGATGCAGCCGGATCATCGAGGCGCAACGAGTTCAGAGGTAGAAGAAGAGAGGAAAGACCAGAGTACAGATATGCATCCAATCAGGTGGCAGCGGTAATGCAAGATCAGCCGAGTCACGAAAACAGTCAGCGGCAGAAAAATGGTCCTCAGCAGTGGACGCCAAGGAACGAAGGGAAGAGACAGTGGACACCAGAACAGAAGAAGCAGTGGCAGGAAAGGCCGAAATACACGTTTGAGTCCATGTTGGATCAACCGTGTAAGTTCCATACTCCAAATCCGGCCAAGCCAGCTAATCATACGACTCGGCAGTGTGCTTGGATGAAAAACGCAATGGGGAATCCGATGAGCATGCAAGCGCCTCCTCATCAAGCGCATCAACAACAGCAGCCACAGTTAACCGGAGCAAATGCGCAGCAGTTAATGTTACCCCCACCTCCTCCGAGGTATGATAACTTGGACCGGAGAGATGAAGTGCATCAAGTGATAAATCAAGGTCAGGATGGAAGGGCAAAGCCCGAAAATAATGGACGTAATTATTACAGAGAGCATCATCAATCATATTGTGTGTTCACAACAGAACAGCAAGACATGCAAAGTGTACAACGCCGGCATATGGAGGTAAATGCGGTTATGCCAGCGGTACCAAGATATGTTCCTTGGTCAGATCAGGAAATAACCTAGAGCATAAAGTATCACCCAAAAATAATGCCGAATCCAGGGTCGTACGCACTCGTACTAGATCCGACATTTGTCGGGCCCAGCATTAATGTGAAATTTTCAAAAGTACTCATTGACAATGGGAGCAGTATCAATATCATCTACAAAGATATGATACATAAACTCGGAATAGCACAGAATATGCTGCAATCCACAAGAACCACATTCCATGGAATAGTGCCGGGACTTTCGTGCGAACCCATTGGGAAAGTCCGAGTAGATGTATTATTCGGCACAAGGGAGAATTGCAGAGCGGAAAATTTGGAGTTTGAAGTGGTGGACCTAGAAAGTTGCTATCATGCTTTACTCGGACGGCCGACATTGGCCAAATTCATGAGCAGCTACCACATCACTTACTTGAAAATGAAATTACCTGGACCACAAGGGTGATAACAGTAGCAGAAGATTACAGGAAGTCGATGGAATGTGCTTCAGCCGGATCAAACCTGGCTGAGTCATTGGTGATTGCAAGAGAAAAAGAAGGATTTAGGAGGTAGCGGCTCTCGCTCAGTCAGAACATCTAAATATGCCAGCATTAGCCAACCCACATGGAAGTGTTTATTTCCAGCCGACTAAGGAGACAAAAAAGGTCCAGATAGATGAGCAGTTCCTAGAGCGCACCATCACGATTGGTGCCGGCCTAGATGCCAAATAGGAAGGCGAGCTCACCAACTTCCTCCATGAGTATCGGGATATCTTTGCCTGGTCAACTCAAGACCTGCAAGGTGTGCCGCGGGAGTTGGCTGAGCACTCTTTGCATGTAAGGCCAGGAGCAAGGCCGGTGAAGCAACCTCTCCGCCGCTTCACCGAAGACAGGAGAAAAATAATAGGGGATGAGATAGCTCGGCTCCTTGCGGCCGGGTTCATCATGGAAGTGCTTCATCCGGATTGGCTATAAAATCCGGTATTAGTAGAAAAGAAAAGGGATGACCCAAATGTAGCCGTCGTATGGCGAATGTGTATTGATTACACGAACCTAAACAAGGCGTGTCCCAAAGATCCTTTTACTTTACCTAGGATAGATCAAGTCATTGATTCGACCGCTGGTTGTGAGCTGTTGTCATTTGTAGACGCGTATTCTGGTTTCCACCAGATACCGTTAAATCCGGCCGATCAAATAAAGACTGCGTTTATTACCCCGTACGGGGCTTATTGCTATCGCACCATGCCATTTGGCCTGCGTAATGCAGGAACAACGTACCAAATATGCATGCAAAAATGTCTACATGACCAGATAGGAAGAAATGTACAAGTATATGTAGACGATGTGGTTATAAAAACCAAAGAGGGCAAAACACTCCTGGATGATATTCGGCAGACGTTCGCAAACCTGAGAAGGTTCCGAATGAAGCTTAACCCGGAAAAATGTACCTTCGGTGTGCCGGCTGGGAAATTACTCGGTTTTCTCATATCCAGCCGAGGTATAGAGGCAAATCCAACTAAAATACGAGCAGTTGAAAAAATGGAGTTACCGAGGTGTCTAAATGATGTACAAAAATTCACGGGCTGCCTGGCCTCGCTCGGTTGATTTGTATGTCGGCTGGGGGAAAGGCATTACCTCTGTATCAACTGATGAAAAAGTCTGATAAGTTCATTTGGACACCGCAAGCAGATAACACATTTCACGAATTAAAAAAGATGTTGGTCACGACACCAATCCTAGCCTCTCCACTATCAAAAGAGCCTATGTTACTTTATGTAGCTGCCACTAACAGAGTGGTAAGTGCGGTGGTTGTCGTGGAATAGAATGAAGGTGGTAAGTCAATACAAAGGCCGGTATACTACCTAAGCGAGGTACTATCGGCCTCAAAACAAAACTACCCACACTACCAGAAGATGGCCTATGGAGTATACATGTCGGCGAAAAAACTTAAACATTACTACGAAGAACATCCGATCAAAGTGATTTATGAAGCGCCCATAGCCGATATATTGAGCAACAAAGATGCAAGTGGCCGAATAGCAAAATGGGCAATCGAGTTATCACCTTATGCTCCGCATTTCGATATGCGAGATGCAATCAAATCACAGGTAGTGGCCGACTTCTTTGTGGATTGGGCCAAGGTACAATATGAGCCACCATAACTAGATCCGAATTATTGGACAATGCATTTTGACGGATCCAAGCTGAGAAATGGCTTGGGAGCAGGGATAGTGTTAAATTCACCGAAAAGAGATCAGCTGAAATATGTGCTGCAAATACATTTCGCCGCATCAAACAATGTAGCCGAGTATGAAGCACTCGTCCACGGATTAAAGGTGGAAAGATAGATTGGTATACGTCGGATCCTATGCTACAGGGATTCAGATCTAGTAGTGCAGCAAGTATCGGGCAATTGGGACGCATTAGATGCGAATATGTCCCTATATAGATTCCATGTGCAAAAAATCAGTGGATACTTTGATGGATGTGAGTTTCATCATATACCTCGGCAGAAAATGACGCTGCAGACACGCTGTCAAAACTCGGATCAACTAGGCAATCAACTCCCCCGGGTATCGCCCTAGAGCACCTGATAAAACCATCGATAACACCATCACCAGAATCCGAGTCCATTCATATCTCGGCAGAATCAAGAGAAGGAAGTATGCCAATGGAAATTGACAAATAATGCAACCCGTAATTTCCGAAAGTGAACCCGGCAATAGCACGAGTGAATATATAGAAATCCGAAGCTGTTATGTCGGCAGAAAACATGGAAATAGATAGTGAAATTATCCCAGAGAAAATCATACCGACATGGGCGCAACCCATATTTTCCTGCCTTAAGGACGCAATCTTGCCGAGTAATGAGGTACTGGCTAGACAGACAGTAAGAAGAGCAAAAGCTTATACAATCATAAACAATGAGCTGTATAAAAGAAGCGTCATAAGCGTGCTGCAAAGATGTGTTGACTCGGCAGAAGGCCAGGAAATACTCCTAGATATACATCAGGGAGAATGCGGGCATCACGCCTCGTCCAGAGCTTTAGTGGCCAAAGCATTCAGGCATGGATTTTATTGGCCGACGGCGTTAAAAGAGGCAAAAGAATTGGTAGAAAAATGTAATGGTTGCCAGAGATACGCCAACAAGATACATATGCCATCGTCCGAGTTAAAGACGATACCAATTACTTGGCCATTTTCTGTATGGTGCTTGGATATGGTGGGTCTATTCAAGCCAGCCCGAGGCGGAATGACTCACATTTTAGTCATGGTGGATAAGTTCACAAAGTGGATCGAAGTAAAACTAATAAAAAAATGTGATGGACCAACAACAGTAAAATTCCTCAAAGATATTATCTTAAGATATGGTTATCCACATAGTGTTATTACAGACAATGGCACAAACTTTACTGAAGAGGCTTTTGCTAGATTCTGCCAAGAAAAACACATAAGACTAGATGTCGCCTCGGTGGCTCACCCAGCATCAAATGGGCAGGTAGAAAGATCAAATGGACTAGTATTATCCGGAATAAAACCCCAGCTTGTCGAACCTCTGCAAAGGTCGGCAGGATGCTGGATCGAGGAACTACCAGCAGTACTATGGAGCCTCAGGACTACACCAAACAGGTCGACACGATATAACCCATTTTCCTGGTATATGGGGCAGAAGCCGTGCTTCCAGCCGACATAATGCATGATTCGCCTCGAGTGACACAGTACACAATTGCCGAGGTAAATGAGGTAGCTCGGCAAGACGATGTTGATTTGCTAGAGGAGGCCAGGGAATTGGCATTATCAAGATCAACTATCTATCAGCAAAACCTTTGATGATATCACAGCAAGAAAGTCAATCCAAGAGTTTTTAAGGAAGGACATTTGGTTCTTCGGCTAGTGCAGCGCACAACCGGCATGCACAAACTATCACCCCCATGGGAAGGACCATTCCTCATGAGTAAAGCATTGCACAATGATGCATATTACCTAATCGATGCTCAGTCACCAGAAAAGAACAAGGCAAACAAAGCAGGCGACGAATCAAAGAGACCGTGGAACATAGCTCTACTTCGCCCATTCTACACTTAGGAGCTATATGTGGTACGTCATAATATGACGCATCAAATTGGAGTATCAAGCTTGTATTGAACCTCGACCCCTTGAGCAGCGACCCGGGGACTGCACTGCGTTGTTTCTTATTTTGAGCTATGTATTAAGACTCGGCACCTCGAACAATGACTCGGGGACTATACCGTGTTATTTATTATTCCTAAATTATATGTTAAGTTTCAGCACCTCGAGCAGTGACTCGGGGACTGTGCCGTATTATCCGTTATTTCGGATTATGCATTACAATCTCGATACCCTGAGCATTGACTCGGGGACTCCCCATGATTGTTTCTTGTTCTAAAAATACGTATTAAACTTCGGCACCTTGAGCGATAACTCGGGGATTACCCCGTAGTATTCTGCGCCTTAACCCGTGAATTATATTTCGGCAACACGGTGCGTCACACGGGGACTGCCGCATGATCCAAGATAATTCTTGGAGCGCACGCAAGAACTCGAAAACCCAAGCGATAACTCAGGGACTAACTTGTATTACCCACTGTTTGTCGCTAGACACATAAGAGCTCCATAGCTCAGCTACAGACTAAGTGACTCGCCAATATTGGTGATCATAATTTGCAAGATATGGTATAAACTCGTCCCAATAAGTAGAGGAATAAGCAAAGCGAAAACAAACAAAGATTTCTAAGGAATAACAAACCCAGCAAACCGAAGTATGATAAGGGGTGCAACATATTGTATCACCTTACCAGTTATGGGCTTTGGGCTTGGTACTTCAGATAGAAATTGGAAAACACAACTATGCTATTAAGGGCAGGAAAGATAAATGCCGAACTAAGATCTGCCACATGGAAAAATATAATACGAACCTATGAAATCAAAGTTCGCCAGAGCAAAGATATAAAGCAATAGGACTTGTTTAAACAAAGTAATAATAACTAAAGTCACCCATGCCTCAGCGGTGAAAGGCAAAAAGGTTCGCACCATACCAAAAGCCGGACAATTGTTCCACATACATCATACGCCCGGCATACCGGGGACTGAAAATAAATTAAGAGGTTTTTTGAACCTAAACAGCAAAAAGGGCCAGAGCACCCTTAAGGGGCAGCAGCATGATCAGGGGCGTCGAGGATGGCTATCTCGGATGATGGCGGGACGACCTCGGTCTCCTGTGCAGGGGTGTTTTCAGGAACTGGGCGCTCCAAGGTAAGCGGTGCCTCAGCCGAGGTTACTTTGCCTTCAACAGAAGCAATAGTAGCCTCGGGGGAAAGCCTCGGCTGCTGAGAAACATTAGCTTGAGCTTGAGAGTGCCCAGTCCCTTTAGAAGATGATCACGCGTCGTCATCATCATCCGAGCTTGCATTGGAGTCACGGGAGTTGTCCGAGTCACCCTCTGCCTCATCGTGATCGACCGAATCATCATCAGAGGCATCTTCCACTTCGATATCATCCGCTGGGTTGGGAAGAAAACTCGGCCCTTCAATCCAATTGTGCACGTCAGCGTACTCAACAAGTTGGAAGGCACGAGCTTGACGGCGAGCGACAAATTCTGGATCCTCAACCCAATGAGAGCCAGTGCGCAAATTCATCAAGGTGTCGAGCGAGATATCTTCGTACCAAGACAAAACGGCTGTAAGTGCCATATCAGCACCAGCCCTCCCAGCAGATTCCCTCTAGAGATTTAGCTGGTTCTGAGATGCCATTAATCTCTCCACAAGTATTTTGAGTTCTTCAATATCAGGTGTCCCTGACGTGTTCGGCCAAATAACATGGTAGGCCCGAATGGCCGCTTGTACCAGATCTTGGCCCATAATCTTCATTGGTCCAACTGCAGCGCCAACGGCAATCAGGAAGTCTTCCATTGAGTATTCTGGACTCGAGTCTGCGGGGACACCTCGGCGCTGGCGAGCAGAAATCACTGCCTTAGAGCTCACTGATTTAGCTTCCGGAAAATGATCTACACGAAAGGAAAACATATCAGTTAAAAATAAGAAAGAGAAAAAGATAACTCGCCCATGGTCGGAAACTTACGATGAATATAACTCAACATTTTCTGGAGATCCTGGGTCCAGTCGACCTTATTCTTCTCAAAGCGAGCGATTTCCTCGCCCATCATGCGGTTCTTCAGCTCGACAGCATCGAGGAGTTCTTTGTCTTTCTGCAATTGCAGACTTAGTCGATTCTTTTCTTTAGAGAACTCCTGATCAACTTTCTCCAATTCGGATTTCTGCGAGAGCTTGAGAGACTCAACCTCCGCACGTAACAGGGTTATCTCATCATCCTTTTCTTTAAGCTGCGTCGAATGAGTGGCGGTTTGTTCTAAAAAATGTAGCATCATATCAGGCAGGGATATGCATTCTTGATGCGACGCTGCAAGTGTTTGTAACTCGGCTATACCAAAGCAAAAAGGTTATAAGAAACCTAGGATTAGTCTCGAACGAAAAACAATAGACGAGAAGAATAACTAACCTTCCAGAGCTTTGACCTTCTTGGTAAGGCGGATATTAATATTATTGATATTAGCTGCACACCAGCAAGGAATGAATTAGCACACCAAGTCGAAAATATTAAGAACTTAAGGAACAATACAAAGGTTTATTAAATTACCAGTTTTCTTCACCACGGGGAGAACTTTCTCATATTTCTCCTCCAACTTCTTGTGTGCAAAGAGCAACCTTTGAAATTCGGCTGTCCGCCGATCATGGGCAACCTAAGTACCAAAATGAATTACACAGCTAGATATTCAAAATCCGAATCAAGTAAAACTTAACTCGGATCTAGGTGGCTAGATATTCAAAACTAAGACAGATCCAAATCAAGTAAAACTTAACTCGGATCTAGGTGGCTGGATATTCAAAACTAAGACAGATCCGAATCAAGTACAACTTAACTCGGATCTAGGTGGCTGGATATTCAAAGCTAAGACAGATCCGAATCAAGCAAAACTTAACTTGGATCTAGGTGGCTGGATATTCAAAACTAAGACAGATCCGAATCAAGTAAAACTTAACTCGGATCTAGGTGGTTGGATATTAAAAACTAAGACATATCTGAATCAAGTAAAACTTAACTCGGATCTAGGTGGCTGGATATTCAAAGCTAAGACAGATCCGAATCAAGCAAAACTTAACTCGGATCTAGGTGGCTGGATAACCGAAGCCGAAATAGATCCGGATTAAGCAACGCTTAATTCGAAATATGGATGAACCACGATCAATCCAAGGTATACAAGAAATTAACTTAGCAAATAACGCATTTGAAGCCTAACAAGGCTTCCAAACGAACAATAAGTTATTCGGTTGCAAGCTTCGGGGACTAGTGTTTATATGCTATCATTTGAATAACAGACAAAATATCAACAGAAGCGCTTACCTCGTTCATCTTATCACTTTCAAGAACAATCTTAGCAGCCATATGCAAACGACTGTTGATGTCGGAAAGCTGAAATGGCTGGTTACTCGGATTGCCCTCAAGCTGATCAGCGGCGTTCCAGTTGTTCGCATATTCCACCAGAGAGCCGAGGTTGTTCCCACTCTCAGTACGGGTCAGCACTTTACCTCGGACCCGTTGGGTAACTACTGCCGCCGCGGGACTCTTGTGGAGAGTAAGCTGAGTATCAGTGGCCGGGGCGACAACGGGCTTAGCAGAGGAAGCCCCTTTGTGGAGTGCATCAGCTATATTGGGCCGAGAGTAGCTCTCCGGCCCCTTCTGAGATGCTGAAGGTTTCGTGACAACAACCTTCCTAGTCTTAGAAGAAGTTTCGGCAGGGGAAGCAACCTCGGCACTAGGAGTGGCATCCTTGGATGCAGGAGGAACTATGGTTTCCAAGGGGGCCGAGATGGTGATATCCTCGGCTAGAGTTGGGGTAGCAGCTGGAACTGTGGTGGTCAAAGGAATATCGGGGGAAACCTCAGTGGTCATAGCAGGGGCAGTAGGTTCAACAGGGTGATCTACTGGCGGAGTTATGTCGGCGTCGATGGTGGGAGCTGTGGGTACATCTCGCCGAGGCGATGTCTGAGTCAGCGCAGGAGGAGAGTCAATGCGAGAGGGACTAAGAACCCGAGTATCTTCCGAGGGCGGAGGAGAAGGCAACCGAGTTGTATGACTCGTCATACTCGGACCGCTTGGCTTGGCAGAGAGAGGAGCTCTGCAAAAGCACAAAAAGTCGAATCAAAAGACAGAAAGAGAGAAACAAGAAGTACAAATGAAAATAAACTCACCCAGTGACTCCGGGCATGGTTTTACGCTTCGGAAGGTGTTGGGCTGATTTCTTCGTTCGTTTCTTGGGAGCAGCTTCGGAGGGACCTGCCGGAGCAGTGCGCTTCCTCGAGGTAGCAGGAGCTTGAGAGGCGAGAGGCTCGGCGTCGTGCACCTGACCGGCCTGATTAGCTAGGAAAGTAGAAGCCGAAAATGCATAAGAGATAGGCATCACGGCGACTACCTCAAGAATTTGGACGTCGTCCGAGTCACCTTCCTCCCCGTGGGTCGAGGTCTTGCCACAGGCGCGAGCAGGAGCGACGTTCGACTTAGGAACAAACTCCTCCGAGTCAGGTTCCCCGTTGTCCGGGGTGTTCCAATCTGCGGTCCACGGAAGGGCCAGAACCTCGGCATCCTCGATCCTCTGCTCAGCAAACCTCTGCCAGAAAAGAAACAAAGTGGAGTTATAAAAAGAAGTCACAAACGCAATTAGTAAACAAACACAAATGCGTAAATTTACCTCGGGAGGGGGATTCCCGCGGGTGAACGGCCTCAGCCCCCATGTCCAGTCCTCCGGCATATCAGTCTTAAAGATAGCTCGGACACGCTTGTAAATAAGATAGTCGTCGAGCTCAACCATCGAAACTTGGTTGGGATCAAGAGGACCACTCATGTAACAGAGCTTGTGCGAGCGAAGCTGGAAAGGGCAGATTCGGCTGCTGACGAACATGGTCATCAGATCCTCACCGCGGAGCCCGACACGGATCAACTCCTTCAGCCGAATCTCGAATGCCTCGGCCAAAGCATGGCTCTTCCTACGGTTGTAGTTCCAGTTCTTCTTGGAAGGGGGGCCAATAGAAAAGGCAGGGAGCCGAATCTTGTCTTATTTTCTAGTGTTTTTGACATAGAAAAACGATCTATGCCACTTCTTGCAAGACTCAAGGCCAGCAACACGAGGGAACTTGGATTTACTTCGAGGTGTAATGGACGCAGCTCCACACTGGGTAAGGGATTTCTCAGAGGGTTGAAGAGATTTGTCCGGAACGACATTAGTTCAGATCTGGAAGAATTTAGACCAAACGGACACAGAGGGCCAGAGGCCGAAGTACCCCTCAGAGGCCAAGATATAGGCAGACAGGGAGGCGATAGCGTTGGCCGGAAGGTGATGCGGTTGGAGGCCGAAGTAATCAAGAAATTCCCTAGCGAAATCGCTAAGGGGAAGACCGAACCCACGAGCAAAGTGGGACATGAAAACAACGTACTCGCCTTCATTGAGTACAGGAGAGGATTCGCTACCGGGAAAACGACATCTTACCTCGGTAGGAATCCGACGTGTCCTAATTAGCCACTCGATCTCACGACAAGTGACGGAGGAGCCCTGCCAAGAGCCCCGCTCTGTAACGGACGCTACGTCATCGTCTTCGACGAGCACTCCGCTAACAGAACTATACATGAGCTCGCCGGAGGAATTGACGGAGGAGAAACAAGCGGCGGAGGAAGGCCTGGAAGCGCAGGGCCCCATTGTGGTTCTAAGCGAGCACGGCGGCGGAACGGAAAAGAACCGCCGCAGGAAATCTAGAAAAACAGAAGATGCGCCTAGGGAAGGAGCCTAGCGACGAGACCGTAGAAAAACTAACCGGCGGTGGCATCGGAGCAAGCGCACGACGATGAGGTCATCGGAGCGGAAGGACCGTGGCGTTGCCGTCAAGGAGATCGACAATGGCGCAACCACAGGCGCACGAACAGACACACGGGCGCGAGGAGGAAGAAGAGGAACGGTGAGCGAAGGAGGAAAGTGAATCCTCTAGCCCCGCACCCCTCCTTATAAACGCGCAGCCCTGGCGGTAGTGGGATCGTGCGTGCGAGCGCTGACCGTGTAAATCACGCGTGCCGCGGAACCGCTCGCGGCTGAGTGGAGCCACACCGAAGATCACACGACGAAGGAGAGGATCAGGCCCCCTGACCGATGCGGTACACGAGGCGTCATAGCGCCGACGTGACGGGCGAAGTAATCACTGTAGCTTGTCAGTGGACACTGTAGAGGAACAGAAAACTAGAGGAATAATGATGAGTGTTACACATAGGACGAGGCGTGCTCAGGAAGCTGCGCGGATACCTCGAACGGGAAAAAGTAACTCGGAAATAAGGAGAGACGTATGTTGGGAAATTGATGTGGCCCGGCCGAGGTTATAGGCAGGACCATACCAGCTTCGGGGACTAATGTTGGGGAGGTGACCCCGGATAGGGTCAAGATAGGGGAAAGACGAAGGGAGTCTCCCTTGTCATGAGCCGAGTTACTGTTTATATCGGCCGAGTCATGTAAGATTCGGCCGAGCTAAGCAAGTCCATGACAGATACAGAAGGATAAACATCTTATCCGGCCGACATATGAGTTAAGTCGGCCGAGTAAGCCCGACTAACTTGAATACAGTTGAAGGCCGAGCCAAGTTATGCGAGACAAGGCCGAGTAACACGAAGCTTGCAGGAGAAGGAGGTGCCTATAGTCAAACCCTAGTCGCTAGCTAGGGATAATCTGAACAAAGCCAAGCACAAAGGACAAGGAGCAGAGCGGCAGAAAGGCAGAAGAAGGTCACGGAGGTGACAGTCATGGAGCCCGAGGCGCGCAGGTGGGGCTCTCTGGAACATTGTCATTGTTAGAAGGGGGACACGGAAAGAGGGTCGCCGAGTTACCATATTGGGACAAGCATATTCCTCGAATAAGCTTGCCACGTCAGCCCTAGGCAGAACCAAGGCACCCCTTTATAAGGGGAGAAGCGGGCTCCTGAGAAGGGATCGATTCATTCTACGTCGTAAGGCTCGTGTAGTAGCTCTCTTCTTCCTGCAAACAGCTCAAGGAGCACTTGTAGTCCCAAAGAAGAGAAATAAAGATCTACATGTTAGATGTTTGACCGTAGAGATAACTACATCTTCCCTCACCGGATCCCTCTAGCATCCATTGGCCCCATACTTTAGCCTACCCATGGCATCTGCCGTGCCACCACCACGACATTTGTTCACTGGCGCTCTATAGGCTCACCTTTGTCGACGACTTCGAGCACCCGACGCCAGGAGCATCTCCGACGGTCCCGCACGCCCACGTCTCCACCTTGTCAATCGTCGTCATTGCCGCGTCCCCATGATTTGGTAACGACTCACCCCACCCCTACTTTCCCCTAGCACCGCCAGTTCACCGCCGGTAGAAGCATCGCCGCCACTCTGGCCATTTGCGCCGCCACTCGATGGTCAGAGCATCGAGGATCGTTAGATCCAGATCTAGAGGCTAGGATTAGATTAGAGGGTGAAGCCGTATGATTTGATCTGGGCCGTGCATCGTCACTTAGATCCTACGGCTCGCGAGCGTGATCCCCCCGAACCGGTATCAGCCAATCAGATGGCGCCGCGTGTAAGGGTTTCTGTTTTAAAATTTAGATTTGAATCTATTAGATAATAAACTTGTAAATTCAACAACTTTTGTTCTGTTTATCCAAAAAAAATACAAATAATATATCATTGGAATCACAAAAATAAATCCTACACATATGTGGGCTTAGTTTTGTAATTTGCTTCTATTAAAATATAATTTTATGCAGAGACATTTGTAGGCCTATTTTGTGTATAAAAATTATTTGGAAAATGTTTTCAAAGCCAAATAAAGTTTATTTGGTGTATAAAAGTTTAGTTTATTGTTCAATACTGTTTCACTTGTCTTGTTTAGTTTAGAAAAATCATCACATGGCATTTGCATGCATTCATATATTTTTTCTTGATTATTTGAAATATGAATTTGGTGCTATCATTTTATGTGTAGATTTTGGTGCTAGTGGTGATTGTGACTGTGAGGTTGTTGTTACTCCCCCAACTACCAAGGCAAGTGGTGCTTCATATTTTTGTCCCAATATTTTGACTAAGCATTAGAGATATTTTGTATAGGGCTTGCATGATAATTTTTGCTAAGTATCTATATGTTATGCTTGGGAAATCCTAGTCGTTGTAGTATTATTAGAATTTTCTCTAAGTTAAGATACTTTCTATTGCCATGATTAGCCTATCTAGTAGCAACCAAGGGTGGAATATATACATTCTATGGAAAAATATTGCTAAGTCTTTTGACTTGTGTTTTTGCTTAATAAAACAACTAAGTGAATGAAACACCTGGGTGGAATGGTAATTGCATGGTTGGATTTTTGTTGAGTGGTTACCAGGGCCCATTTTCAATGGTCTACCCTGTGTATCTCACATGTGGAATGCCACCTAGGAACAAAGGGATTTGAGATGCCATATGTTAAGAAGCTTCTAGTGCATCCACATGGCATTATGGGCTCTGCCTGGATCATATAGGTTGCAATAACTTAGCCAAATGGATAGTCGGTGGTAGGGGGTGATAGGTTTGGAACTCGTCCATTTTGGTCTAAGGGAAGGCTTCTGAAAGGTCCTGTCTCGATGCATGTTGAGTCTTGTGGGGAAAGTGCACCACCTCTGCGGAAGGAAGAATCTAAGTACTTAGCCGTGTCCCCGGCAATGGATAATTTGATCATCAAGACATGGAAGCTATCAAGAATCTCCTCATCCCAATTTCTAAGTTAAAACTTGTGGTTGAACAAGGGTAAAGGTTCACCAATGTCTATTGGTGGTTCCTTGGGAGTTTTGCCAAACAAAAACTTAGTGTTTTCAACTGATAGGTAAAACCTATTTTGAGCAAAGCAAGCCTAAGCTACACTTAGCCAAATTCATGTAGAAACTAGATACTATTATTCTACTAAGGTATCACTTGCCAATATTATTCAATGTATTGACCCACTGTGGCTGTAACTTGTGATGTTGCAGGTTACTCTGATGAGGATTATGGTTATGAGTCTACACTCAACATGCTTGCCCGTGGCACATGAAGATGAAGACTTCTATTTATATTGTTAAGTTAAACTCTTGTACTAGCCTATGGCTATGGAGTTGTAAAAGACTATGTTATCTCTGGAATGACGACGTAATAATGACCTTTGTTTATGTGTACTTCATCTTAAACTGTGGATGCTAGCATTTGATCCAGGGACTAGCATTGCAATCACAGGGACCTTTACCTTTATAAAGGTGGGGTCTTACAAAGGAAAGCTGAAATTGATAGAAACAATAGTGTGTGCACCATCACCACTAAACCACAAGTAGTCCCTATTCCTCCTCCTACTATGCCTACTAATAGTGATGCTAAGTTTGACTTTGATATTGATGGTTGCAATATTTTTGAAGTGATTATGTTCCTACAAAAGCTTGATAGAAGTCCCGATGCTAGTGATATGCATGTTGCTTTCACTAAACACATTACAGATGCTCTTGTTAAGATTAAGGAAGAGAAGCTAAAACATATATCTTCTATTCCTAGAAAGGTAGAAGATAGTTGGGAACCCATTATTAATGTGCAAGTGAATGACTTTGACCTCAAAGCTTCATGCGATCTTGGTTCTAGTGTCTTTATTATTCCTAGGAAGATTTATGAAATGCTTGATTTGCCATCGCTGGAAGATTGTTATTTGGATGTCCCACCTCATGATAATGCTAAGAAGAAACCCATGGGGAGTATTAATGATGTTATCATTATGGTTAACAATGCTTATGTCCCTGTTTACTTCTATGTTTTGGATGTTGAATACAATGTTTCTTGTCCTATTACTTTGGGAAGACCTTTTCTTAGAACAGTTGGTGTCATCATTGATATGAAAGAAGACACCATTAAATATCATTTTCCATTCAAGAAAGGTATTGAACACTTCCCTATGAGGAGAGAGAAGTTGCTTTTGCTCCTCCTTTGAAAGAAAGGTTTGATGTTAATGCTTCTTCATTTGAAAATACTTGATTCTGCTTGCTTCTTGTGCCTAACTTAAAGGCATTAAAGAAAAGTACTTGTTGGAAGATAACCCAAGAGTTTCCTTGAGTCTTGGAAGTTATTACTTCATTAATGACCTCTACTTATCCTTTTTTTGTTTTATTTTTTGTGTCAAGAATGACCTCTGATGAGAGGGAAGTAAGATTTGGGGAGTTGCTGTCCCGAAACAGATTTCTGTCCTCCACCATAAAAATTAGTGAGGAGTCTCTGTAACTCGGACTGAGCTCGAAATTTACGAATAAATCCCCCCGTACGTTAGATAACTTTATTTACTTCAACACTTTTTGATTTTAGCAACAGAAGATGTTCAAAAAAATCGGTTTCTACCTGCTGGTCTGTTTTGACAGATTTCTGCCATCATTTGCATGTGCTTCTTATTGATTCCTTTTTGAGTTCTATTTAGGTGAATTGAGATTTTTGAAGGAGTTACTATAGTAGCTTGTGTTTTTAGTGAAAATACTTGTTGTTACAAAGCTTTGCCAAAGGTCTAATATCTTTTCAATAAGCTAATGTTGCTAATGAAGATTGTGTGAAGTTTTGTATGAAGGAAAAATTTCAGGTGTAGAGAGAGAATGATGTAATAAGATGAAGAATGGACAAAAGATCAAGCTTGGGGATGCCACCATGGTGTCACCCCAAGAAATATTCAAGATGTACAAGCGTCAAAGCTTGGGGATGCCCAAGGCATCCCCCTTCTTCATCAATAAAAAGCTCAGGTCTGTCTAGACACTTCATTTTTATTGTTTCATGCCAAGTTGTGTTGTTCTTGGAGCGTCTTAGTTTTCATTTGTTTTGCTTAGGTTGTTTAGTTTGCTTGATTAGTTTGGACCCCCGTTCTCGCTGTGTTGTTTTGCAAATAAGTTGCTTGGTGTTGGAAAGGAGTAGTAAGTTCTTGCTTGGAAGTGTACGAGGAGCTTGCATTGATTGTGACTTAGAATTTAGCATGACATGCTAGGTGTTGTTTTGACCTTATTCTTAGTGATTATTTCTGTAGCATGTCTTGTTCCAAACAATTGGGATTGCTTAGTGTGCCTTGAAGAAATTATGTGTTGTTTTAGCATGCAAAAGCATAGTATTGTGGTATTCTCCTTTGATGCTTTGCTTGGGTTGACTTGGCACATGCTCACACCATGTTATGACTATGACAAGTCACCATTAGCCTCTATGATCATTTAGTCCTTGACTTGTAGTACCACTCTATGCCTTGATTAGTAATGCTTTGTTGCACTGCATGATTATGGCCATTATTGCTCTCTTATTTGGTTGCTCCCAGTCTTTTGCTAGCCTCCACTTGTATGAGTAAGCTCTACTCATGCTTCCAACTCCCAAGAAACCAAGTTATTCCAAAGTGTCCACTATAAACTCCTATGCTTGGTGTGTTACACCATTCCAGGTATATTCTTGTTTTCAGCTATCTTCCAATTAAAAACTATTTTGTTATGTGAAAACTTAGTGATTAAAGCCCTCACAAACGTGATGGCACACTTTATATTCTTTGCCCCTAATAAACTTGAACCATTGTGTCATCTTTGTTGTATATGCTTGCACTTATACGTTGGAATTAGCAGAACCATGCTGTCATGGGGAACGTTTTCAACATTGCACTTGTACTTTGTACTCAGTTGATATCATGCTCTTTTGTCTATGGATGTCACTGGTGTGAAATAAAGAGGGAACTTGTAAGTCCATGGAGTTTGTATCATGTGTTAGAGAAACGCCTGGGCCGCTAGCCTAAGCCATGCCTAATCATGGTGGAAACTTGCAGCATCACCATAATGACATCTATGAAGCACTCTTCTTATAAAAAAGAGAGACACATTGAGAAAAGAGGAAAGAGAGAAAAAACACCATATTCCCATGGTAAATAAGAGTATTGCTGAGATGCTCATTGTCTGCTTGCCTTGTCATTTTGGTTATGGGATAGCTCCTTTACCATGTGCAAGGGGTACCCCGTTGGCGGTTCTCTATGATATGCAAATACTTACAATGACAAGAACTTATAGGTGACTAAAGTTGAGTAGCATGAGGTGTGGCCCTCATATTCAAGGGACTTGAGATTGCCAACTTATACTTCGTCAAGCATATACTCCATCTTTGTTCACTTTAACCTTAATCACTTCAAGATGCTTATGATAGGGGCAATGAGGGATGAAAGCTAACAAGTACCATAATTTTTGGAAGCTCTTTTTGAAACTTGAAATCCTTGCTTCCTTTATAAAAGGCCTTTCTTCCACCACTATTGAGTATCCACCTTCTACCTTTAGGCACCATTAAGAGAGCATAGTTGTCATTCTGTGTGCAGTGTTCCAAAGCTTATTGATTGATGCATATTGTGATATTACTTGTTCTTGTGCTATTTGTTTCTAGTCACTCTTGTGAACTTTGAAGGTGTCCTATGCATCTATTTGCTACTCTATGAGGGACAAGCTGATTGCCACTATGCTATGCTTTTTTATATGAAACAAACAAATGTTTTTCAATGCATGTTATTCATGATCTTTGTTTATAGCTTGCCATGTTGCATGCATAGTTACTATGTCCTATTGTTAGAAATCCATCTACCATGATCATGTTTAGAGTTCTTTGATCCTAGCTTTCAATGCTTGCAAATGGTTAGATCTTTATTGTGAGGGTGCATGTCACCTCAAAAATATTCTTTTTATCACTTACCTACTCGAGGACGAGAAGGAGTTAAGCCTGATGATGCTTTATACGTCGGAAACATATCTATAATTTTTGATGCTCCATGCTTCTTTAGTATCTACTTTGCTTTGCTTTGTATATACTTTGAGGTGCTTTTTACATGATTTCTGGTACTAACCTATTAACAAGTTGCCATAGTGCCAGTTGCCTGTTTTCTGTTGTTTTTGGTTGCAGAAAATCTAGTAAAGAAATATTCTCGGAATTGGACGGGACAAACATCAAAGTCAATTACTTTCCGTGGGGAACAAGAAGTCTAGAGGGGAGACGGAGAGGCGTGCCAGGGCGCCCATACCCCCCTAGGCGCGGGTGGGCCCTGCCCCATGCCTAGGCAGGGTGTGGGGACCCTGGCCACCGCCTCGGCCTCCCCCTTCGCCTATAAGAAGCCCCCGATGCAGAAACCCTAAGTACCCGATAAAATATCCACGAAACCTTCTATAGCCGCCGCCATCATCGTCCCTAGATCGGGGGGATCTAAAGTTATTCTCGGCACCCTGCCGAAGGGGAGATCATCCCGGAGGCCTTCTCTCCGGTATGATGCGTGAGTAGTTCCACCTTGGGTCCATGTAGTAGCTAGATGGTTGTATATCCTCCTTGTGCTTTCATGTATAGACCTTGTGAGCTCCATTCATGATCAATATCTAATTTATTTGTAATCATGCATGTTGTGTTTGTGGGGATCCGATGGATATTGAGATTATTATGTTGGTTTGATTAATGGTTTTGTCTTTATGATTCTATCATGTATGTGTTGTTTGTGATCTTGCATGCTCTCCGTTGTTAGTAGCTATCTTGGCCAAGTAGTTGCTAGAGACTCCAAGAGGGGGTATTTATGCTCGATAGTGGGTTCATGCCTCTAGTTTCCAAGGGAAGTGACAATAATCTCTTAGGTTGTAGATGTGCTGTTGCTAATAGGGATAAAACAACGGTCTCTTGTTCATGAAACATGTGGACTATTTACCTTACACACTTTGCTTAAAGCAGTTGTCTGTTGCTTGCAACTTAATACTGGAGGGGGGTCGGATGATAACCTGAAGGTGGACTTCTAGTCATAGATGCAGTTGGATGGCGGTATATGTATCTTGTTGTATTGCCCAATCGAATCTCATAGGATCTTTCTGACTAGTAATTGCATTGTTATGCCTTTCTCAGTTCCTGTGAATTGCCCTGCTTTAATTTGTTTACCCTTCATGCCATGTTGTTTATCTAAGGAGAGAACCTCTAGTGAACTATGGACCCCGGTCCAATCTTTACCATTGATACATCTTCCACTGTTACTTGTTTACTCGCTGAAAACCACCATTACCTTCCACACCATACATTTAATCCTTTGTTACAACAAACCGGTAAGCTTGACAACCTCAATGATTTGTTGGGGCAAAGTCTTGAGTTTGTGTTGTGTAGGTCTCCGCGTTGCTTGCAACACTTGTGCGATGTTTCCTTCCTCCTTCTGGTTCGATAACCTCGGTCTCTACTGACGGAAGACTTGCTGCTGTGCTCATCACACCTTGCTCTTGGGGTTTCCAACGAAGTGCTCCACGTCAAGCTCCATCAATCTTTACTGTGACTCCCATACTCGTTGCAAGATAAGTTATATAATGGTGAGTTGCCTTCTGATGGCCCACAAGTGTAGGGGATCGCAACAGTCTTCGCGGGTAGTATTACCCAATTTATTGATTCGACACAAGGGGAGCCAAAGAATACTTGCAAGCCTTAACAACTGAGTTATCAATTCAGCTGCACCTAGAAATAGTTCTTGCTCACAGAAGTTTATCAGTAGCAACAGTTTGTAGTAGCAACAGCAAAGCAACAGTAGCAGCAAAACAGGGGCAATAGTAACAGTAACGGTAAACAGTGGGATTCGAGTGTGGTAGGCATAGGGATGGATGGACGGGTGTTGCATGGACGAGTATAAACATGTAACTTCAAGATCTAGGGCATTGCAAATAGATAATAATAAGCATCCAAGTACTAAACAATCCTAGGCATGTGCTCCATATATAGTCATACGTGCTCGCTATGAGAACTTGCACAACATATTCTGTCCAGTCAGCCCGTGGCAGCGGGGCCTCTAGGGAACTATTGGCAATTAAGGTGCTCCTTTTAATAGAGCACCGGAGCAAAGCATTAACACTCCATGAACACATGTGATCCTCACACCATAGCCATCCCCTCCGGTTGTCCCAATTATTGTCACTTCGGGGCCTTTGGATCCGGACAATGATATGTGTACACAACTTGCAGATAAGATCACACACAATACTATCATAATGATTCAATAATAAGTTCAGATCTGAGATCATGGCACTCAGGCCCTAGTGACAAGCATTAAGCACAACAAGTTGCAACAAAGTCAAATAGCACTAATAGAGATACTAGGCACTATGCCCTAACAATATTATTTGATTACATGATAGAACTCATCCAATCCCTAGCATCCCCAAGCCTATAGCGGGGGATTAATCACTCATGGATGAGGGAAACATCGATGGTTGATGGAGAGGCGTTGGTGATGACGATGGCAATGATCCCCTCCAAATTCCACGTCCCGGCAGGATGCCAGAACGGAGTTTCTGGATCTGAATCTTGGTTTCTGATGGTGGCGGCGGAGCAGAACTCTTCTCTGGAAAACGTCGACCCCTCCTGGGTTTTTAGGTCAAGGGGCAACTTATAGGCGTCGAGGGATCCCGAGGGGGTGCCTGGGGTGGCCGTGCCCCCCTAGGCGTGGGGCAGGGCCCACCCGCGCCTGGCAGAGGTGTGCCCCCCCTAGGCCTCCACTCCATTTTGTCTTCTGGCTCCGTGGGTCTTCTGGTGAAATATAATTTTTGGCATATTTTCCGGGATTTTTCCTGATAGTTGATTTTCTACACAAAAACTAGACACCAAGGTAATTCTGCTGAAAACATCATCAGTTCGTGTTAGTTGTATCGAAATCACACAATTTTAGAGGAGAAACAATATAAAAAGTGTTCGAGAAAGTAGATACGTTTTGGACGTATCAACTCCCCCAAACTTAGCTTATTGCTTGTCCTCAAGCAATTCAGTTGAAAACTGAGTGTGATAAAAGAACTTTCACGAACACATTTGCTTCATATGATGTATATATTCTCAGCACAGGAGTAGATGCTTAAACCATTCATAATAAGAAGTATGCAACCAAGTCTACTCAATAGTCATTGCAAGCTATGAAGAGAAACCAACTCAATAACAATAAGTAGCATGGAACATAAACATAAGCAACATTGCAATGCTCATAGTAAGGTATGATAGAGTGGTATCTCGCTTGCCTTTGTTTGTAGAGCACAATATAAATGCCAAGGCACCTATGAAGTTCAAGTGAATACTAGAGGTAAAAATATCAGAGATACAAGCATCAAAGTCATGACATAATTAACCAAGTTTTGGAATAAACACAAGAATGAGAACTATGCTCTCAAGAAGGTGCTCATAGAATACGTGGTGACTCAACAAGTTTGTGAAAACGGTTTTGGAAAGTTTGAAAGGCTTCATAATGCTGAAAGGAAGGTACGCAATAGCTTTGAGCTCTCATTGCCCCTATCATAGGCATCTTCATGTGGTTAAGGTGAAAGTGAGGTCCAGTATGAGTTATATGCTTGACAGACCATAAACTAGAAATCTCAAGTCCCTTGAGTACGAGGGCCGCTCCGCATGCTACTCAACTTTGGTCACCTGCAAGTTCTTGTCATTGTACATACATGCATATCATAGAGAACCGCCAATGGGGTACCCCATGCTATCCCGTGATCAAAATGACAAGGCAAGCAGACAATGAGCATCTCAGCGATCTTTTTATTTACTTGTGCATAGCTTTTTATTGAGGATGCTTCATAGAATGCTCATTATGGTGGTGCTGCAAGTTTCCACCATGATTAGACATGGCTTAGGCTAGCGGCCCAGGCGTTTCTCTAACACATATATATACTCCATGAACTCACAAGCTCCCCTTTTAGTTCACATCGTCGACATCCGCAAACAAAAGAGCAAAGTATCAAATGGATAGGATATCCAAAAAGTGTTGAAAGCGTTCCCCGTGGCAACACGGTTCTGCTGACTCCTGCCATATTATTTGCAAGCATATAACTTTCATGGACAGGTCACAATGGTTCAAGATTATTAAGTGCAAGGAATAAAGTGTGCCATCAAGTTCATGAGAGCTTTACTAACTAAATTTCTCAAAAGAGACAAACATTTTATTTAGAAGAAAACAAGGCATATAGAATATGCACTGAAATATCAAACGATGCTAATAGGTATGTATGGTGGACACAATTGGCAATATTGGTTTTGGGGAGATGGAAGCATAGGTAGAGCTCATACTCAGTGCAAGTGAAGGCTAGCAAAAGAGAGTGAGCGACAAACGAGAGAGCAATAACTGTCATAATCATGCTTGCAACAAATCAGGACTAATTATGGCATGAAAGTGATACAAGAACTCTGAGGCAAAATAAATCATCGAGGATTACTGACTATTGTTTAGTCATATGCATGCGTGACCATGTGCCAACTCGATTCACATGAAACTTCCAGAGGAGGATACCACAATATCATACCAAAATATGAATAAAACAATGCAAGCAAACATTCATATGACATGCTACAAACTATTAGCAAGCTGGAGCTAATCATAGACAAGCAAGAACTACTAAGCATCCATCAGTAACATATGCCTTACAATGAACAGGCTAAGCATGCTCAAAATGATGAGTATATGTACAAAAATGAAAACAAATAGAGTTTGTTACCAGCCTCTTACCACACCTCGAGTTGTCTTAATCTTCATTATTGCCCTTCACCTGTGTGACTTGAATAATAACATGAAACCCAAAATCCACTAAGGATGGCTGAACCCTGCGAAGAACTCACAAAACCAAAGAAGAATAACAAATATTTTTGGTGTTTTCGATTCTCAAACAAGCCAACAAAGCAAAAACAAGCAAAGAAAATACAAACCAAGCAAAGCAAAATCTTTTTGGATTTTTATTTTAAGGCGAACCAAAACCGAAAGCAAAGAAACAAACCAAGAGAAACAACGAAAATATTTTTGGTATTTTTGTGTTTTTGAGAAAGAAGCAAAAAAAAAGCGCAACAATGGATATACAAAGAACCGACCGAACATGATATATAGATGAGTGTGATGTCGGTATACCTCCCCGAGCTTAGGATTTTGGCCTAAGTGGGGCTCAATCCCATGGTGCCCAAGTAGATGCACCTTCGTAGTACGACGAGGAGGCTCCCTCGTCCTGGTACGAGCTCGAGGACTCCCCTGTGTAGTGTACAACGGGGTCATACGAGGGTGCTTCCTCCTGAAAGTGTCCATAGAAGCTAAGAGATCACAGCTTGTCATCCATCTCCTCCTTGGAGCGTGACAAAGGTCCCTGAGAAATACTGAACAAAGTGGTTTGGGGGAGAGGGATCTCTCTCTCTCTTCCCCGTCAATAAACAAAATTTTATAGACCAAGTTCTCAAGGGTAGAGCCACTAGTGACAAAGTGGTGCGCCTTCATGGCAGCAAGATCAAGCCTCTGAGGAGCCAAAACTGTATCATTTGGATCAACAACAATGTCCAACGCATTAGCAACACGCATAGCAATAATTCCCCTATAAATGGGTCCCTTAGCAGTTAAACGATGAGCAATGAGAGAACCAAGATTGTACTTGGTATCATTGTTGAGTGCAGCGGCTAAGAAAGACAAATGATAGCTGGAAATATTACTAGTGTTCTCCCTATCAAGAATACTAGTGGCAAGATAGTAAGTGAAGTACCTGATGGCTGGAAGCTGAATGTTTCTTATCTTTCCCCGTTGAGCTCTACGGTTATCATCATTGGTTATTCCGCGATAGAGCTCCAACAAATCAGCGGGATGAGCTGGAATCTTCTTTGCTGACCCATCTGTACCAAGTCCTAGATCCTCACAAAATTTCTTCAGTGTCATATGATAAGACCTGCCATAAATCTTGAAAGAAACATCGGGGTTGAACATGTTGCTAGTAAAGGAGAAGCTCTCCACAAATTTTTTAGTGAGCGTAGCATATTGCAAGCTCTCATCCTGCATAAGACTTGTTAGACCAGCCCTCCGAACCAAGGTCATAAAATCATCAAAAATCCCAGAAGCCCGCAAGAAGGTTTGGCAAGGAAAGGCGGAGGGGTGCGCATCCCCCTCATCTCCCTCGTCACCGAATCGCGGAGTGATGATATCCTCATTATATGAGGGCCTAGCATAGGATGATGATCTTGAAGGCCTTGCCCTTCTAGGTGTATCACTCTCAAATGTCTCTCCAAATGTGTGGTTGTCCATGACCACTCTTTTCTGAAATTTTTAGACAAACATCAAACCAAGTGATTTCCAAGTTGATAAATGATGAGAAACTACTATAGAAACTTGTTAGAGGGATACACATGCATCAAAATGAAATCTCTAAGCATAGAACAAGCATGCAAGCTCACACAACATGTCACCTATAGCAGCAAAATACTCAAGATACAATCTACCAATCACAAATCTAATTGGACAAGTGGAGGAGGCACATACCAAGGAGCAATCCCTCCAAAAATCAGCAGCAAAGATGGGATGAGAAAGGAGATCGAAAATCACGAGCAAGAACAGCAAGAACTCGAGCTTGAGAAAGTTTTTCGGTGTTTTTCGGGAGAGAGAAAGAAGATGGCTGTGAGGGGGCACTTTGGAGGGCCCCAGGTGGGCCAGACCCCCTAGGCGCCCCCCATGGGCAGGCCGCGCCTACCTGGGGTGTGGGCGCCTGGGGTGGCCCCTTGGGTCACTCCAGGTGTCCCTCTGCCCCTTTTTTTGAGGAAAAAATATTTTGAATTTTCTGGGATTTTTCGGGAAACTTTATTTTTGGCCAATTTTCAGGGTATGAAAATTGATTTTCTCGCAGAAACAGTTTTTTTAGAAGAAGCAAAAGCAAACCAAAAGCCAAACTACAGAAGTTCTAAGACACTCTAACAAACAAGCAACTAACAAAACCAAAGCTAGCAAAAGAAAGGCAAAGACTAGGAAGGAGAAAAGTATAAGAAAGTGAGTACAACCATAGTGAAAACATTATTTTTTTCATTAAAATCCTTTTGTTAACAAGGTTGATCAAGTCTTGTTACCAAAACAATCTTATATGAAATAAAACTTTGTATTACACAAGGTGATTATGTTACCTCATACCTTCTAGCAATGGTCCCAATCATAATAGTTTCAAAAATTTCTTGTGGAATGGGACAATATGTTTCTCCAACCTTGATGCTCTCAATATTTTCAATGGAATTTAGGCAATATCTCTTAACAACCTTCTTGGGGAAATAAACAATATGCTCTTTGTCATCAACATTGAATGTTACTTTTCCTTGATTACAATTAATAACAGCAACTACAGTATTAAGAAAAGGTATCCCAAGAATAATAGACATATTATCATCTTCAGGCATTTCAAGCACAACAAAATCAGTCAAAACCAAGCAATTATGAGCCACTTGAACAGGAACATCCTCACATATACCAACAGGAATAGTAGTTGACTTATCAGCAATTTGCAAAGATATATCAGTTGGTATCAATTTTTCTAGCTGGAGTCTCTTGTAGAGAGAAAAAGGCATAACACTAACTCCAGCTCCCAAATCACATAAAGCAGTTCTAACATAATTATTCTTAATAGAGCAAGGAATAGTTGGTATACCTGGATCACCAAGTTTCTTTGGAACCTTACCATTGAAGGAGTAATTAGCAAGCAAAGTAGAAATCTCCTCATTATAAATCTTCATTTTATTAGAGACAATATCCTTCATATACTTTGAATAAGGAGGCAATTTAATAGCATCAGTCAAAGTAATTTGCAAAAATAAAGGTTTCATCCACTCACAAAACTTGTTGTAGTGTTCTTCCTCCTTTGACTTGTGTTTCTTACCTGTAAAAGGCATAGGTTTCTGCACACAAGGTTCTCTCTCACTACCATGTTTCTTAGCAATAAAAGCTTCCTTAGTATACCTAGTGTTATTAGTGTGCTTCTCAGGTTCTTCCTCAACTTCCTCCTGTAGGGTTCACAGCATAGAAAACAAAAAAAAATCCTACGATGGGAACAACTATGTACCAAGATCTATCTACTAGATACAAACAACGGGCGGATGTATATCCGTAGAGAACATACCCTTGAAGACCGACAAATCTTAACGAGTCCAAACTCGTGGTTGATGTAGATGATCTCTTGCCGATCTCAAGATCGAGAGGAAGTCCTAGCGCCGCAAAACGCAGCGCATCCGTGCTCGCACACACGTTCGAGGCACCGAGAAACCTCCGCCTCCTCGCTCCAGCGATGCAGCGGAAGCATAACTCTTTCTTGCCGAATAGCCACCGGGAACATGTATCTCACTAGTCCGAGACCATGGGGGATAAATACTAGAGGGGGAGAGAGATCCTTCACGAGGAGGTGTGAGTGAGAAGTGAGAGGAGGGGCTCCTTATATAGGGGAGGGGGGCTGCCCAAGGGGGCATGGCCGCCGGCCATGGAGGGTGCCCCCACCTCTCCCTCATTCATGTGGGTGGACACTCCACTCACAAAATGGCCCTTCAATTTTCTCCACTCAAAAACCAATTCAAATTCCCATTAAATTTCCACAAAATTTAATGCAAACTCTCATTAAATAAAACTCTTTTATTTTATTCAGAATTTTGTCAATTAATTTAATGACAAACATTCACAAATAACCCCTTGCTAGTATTTCATTTCACATGCAGAAACACTTTCTGCAATTTCACCCGAAAACCCGTTTCGGTATCTAGTGAAATAAATTCCTGCGCTTGTTATTCTTTTCGGCATGAAACTTTTGCTCCAAATGGATGTCGGTGTCTCTTAAGTGTATCACCCTACGGTTCGTGAATAATGCGGACATGATCGATACCCCTCTCAGATCAATAATCAGAAGCGGGATCTGGAGACCCATACTGACTCCCACACATTCAACGATGACTTTCTTGTGATCGTCGGAACCTTTTACGCTAGTATCTTAATCCTTTTGTTTCGCGATATATTACATGTCTGAGATTCGATCATCGGTATCTCCATACCTAGTTTGATCTCGTTGCTAACATGTACTCTTTTCTCGTTCCCGTGATATAACATTCTAGTGATCAAATCACTTGCTTGCAAGCTAATCAATGTGATATCACCGAGAGGGCCCAGAGCATATCTATCCGTCATCGGGATGAACAAATTCCACTCTCGATCCATGGGCCTCAACATAACACTTTAGTAGTTCTGAACCCATCTTTATAATCACCTTGTTACGGTGTGACGTTTGATGTTATCAAGAAACTCTTCCGGTGTTAGTGATTGACATGATCTCATGGTCTAAGGATTAGGATCTCTTCGTAAGTTGTTATAGCAATATAAACTCAATGAATTTGATCGTAATGCTATACTTGGGATGATTGTTCATCACATCATTACACTAATGTTGTGACCTCGTTATTAACAACATCCAATGTCCATGATCAGGAAACCTTTGATCATCTTGTTAATCAACGAGCTAGTTTATAAGAGACGCATAACTAGGCACTTCCTTTTTGTTTATTAAACACACATGTATTAACGTTTCCGTATTAATACAATTATAGCATGTAAAATAAACATTTATCATAAATAAGGAATACGATAATAACCACTTTATTATTGCCTCTCGGGCATATTCCCTTCACCTCCTTATCAGGAGCATCATTATTATTACCACTCTCAGTTTCAGCATCAGATACAGATATACTATTAGGATCTACAGCAGGTTCAAGTGGTTCCTCAACTATCTTATGTTTCTTTTTCTTTCTCTTACGAGGACTACCACTACTTTCACCTTGTTGAGAATCATGCTCAATTCTTTTAGGGTGTCCTTCAGGATATAAAGGATCTTGAGTAGCTATACCACTCCTAGTTCTAATTCCATAAGCATGTTTATCTCCAGAGGCATTAACTAGCATATTATTTTATACCTTAGAAAGTTGATCAAGTTGGGTTTGAACCATTTGAAAGTGTTTACAAAGCATTTTAATATCATTAGAAGTTCTTTCCACAATATCTTTCAACTCATTGATAGCTCTAGATGTTTTCCAATAAATGATTATGAACTTTTTTACTAAAATTACCTTGTTTAACAGTAAATGTGTAAAGTTCCTCCAAGCATTGATCAGGAGGCTTACCATAGGGAATATTACCTTCATTAAAGTGGAGACAGTGTACCTCAATAGTAGATGAGTGGGGAATTGGCTTACATAATTCTTCTATAGGAGGTAAATTCTTCACATCTTCAGCTCTAATACCTTTCTCCTTTAGACATTTCCTAGCTTCCTTCATCACTTAATCATTTAATGCAATAACTCCCCTCTTCTTTGGTGTTGGAGTTGGAACTGGTTCAGGCACAACTGGTTCAGGAGTAATAGGCTCAGGTGTATTTAGCTCAGTTGAAGACCAATCATCATAATTCTTGCTTATCTTAGCCATTAATTCTTTAGCATCTATAGCAGTTCTTTTCCTGAAAACACAATCAGCAAAGCTATCTAGGTATGTCCTAGAATCATCAGTTAGTCCATTATAATAAATATCAAGAATATCATTCTTAGGCAATGGACATCCAGGATGTGCATGAATCAAATCACAGAATCTTGTCCATGACTCAGGCAATTTCTCTTCTTCTCCCTGTTTAAAATCAAAAAGCCTCTGCAAAGCAGCATGTCTAGCACTGGGAGGAAAATATTTTTGGAAGAAATAAGCAATCAAGCAATCAGGGCTATCAATGGAACCAGGAGGTAATCTATTAAACCAAGCCATATCTTCTCCTTTTAGTGAAAAGGGGGAGATCTTAGTAACAAAATACTTGCGCATCTTAAAATCATCAGAGAACAAAGCACTCATAGTAGAAAGCTCATTCATATGAGCCATAACACTCTCATTTTCAGTCCCACAAAAAAGTTCTTTCTCAACAATGTCCAAATAGGATAAAACAAGAGAGAAATCATAATCTTTATATTTAATATCTATGGGAGAGGTGGCAAACTTAGGATCAGAGGACAACTTAGGAATAATGGTGCGTCTAGCAAGGAGACTCTTAATAGCACTAGTACCATGTGTGTTTCGGCACTCTTCAACAAATTCATCAGTGAACTCAATGTAACCATCATTAATATCATAACTTTCTCTAGACTCAGGTGAGCTAACAGGTGTAACAGTGTCTTCACTAGGAGTTTAGGTATTTCCTAGACTAGACATAGTAGCATCTAGAAAAGGACCTAATGAACCACTCACATCAAGAACGGTAGAAGTAACATCATGAGCATCAAAAGCAGTTTCAGATTCAGCAGTAGTAGCAGTGTGTGTAGCATGAGTATGTGGTGGTGTAACAAGCTTACTTATAATAGACGGTGAATCAAGAGCAACAGAGGTGTTTAGGACCGTACCTCTTCTTGTAGTGGATGATAAAATAGGGAACTTTCCATCACGAGACTTCCCCATGATGAAAGGAGTAGCAGTGAACAAAAATAGATCCAAGTGAACTTACAAGTAAAGCTATGCTCCCCGGCAACGGCGCCAGAAAATAGGCTTGATGACCCACAAGTGTAGGGGATCGCAACAGTCTTCGCGGGTAGTATTACCCAATTTATTGCTTCAACACAAGGGGAGCCAAAGAATACTTGCAAGCCTTAAAAACCGAGTTGTCAATTCAGATGCACCTGGAAATAGTTCTTGCTCACAGAAGTTTATCATTAGCAACAGTTTGTAGTAGCAACAGCAATGCAACAGTAGCAGCAAAACATGGGCAATAGTAACAGTAATGGTAAATAGTGGGATTCGAGTGCAGTAGGCATAGGGATGGATGGACGGGCGTTGCATGGACGAGTCTAAACATTTAACTTCAAGATCTTGGGCATTGCAGATAGATAAGAATAAGTATCCAAGTACTAAACAATCCTAGGCATGTGCTCCATATATAGTCATACGTGCTCGCAATGAGAACTTGCACAACATCTTCTGTCCAGCCAGCCCGTGGCAGCGGGGCCTCTAGGGAACTACTGGCAATTAAGGTGCTCCTTTTAATAGAGCACCGGAGCAAAGCATTAACACTCCGTGAACACATGTGATCCTCACACCACAGCCTTCCCCTCCGGTTGTCTCAATTATTTTCACTTCGGGGCCTTTGGATCCGAACAATGATATGTGTACACAAATTGCAGATAAGATCACAAACAATACTATCATCATGATTCAATAATAAGTTCAGATCTGAGATCATGGCACTCAGGCCCTAGTGACAAGCATTAAGCACAACAAGTTGCAACAAAGTCAAATAGCACTAATAGAGATATTAGGCACTATGCCCTAACAATCTTATTCGATTACATGATAGAACTCATGCAATCCCTACCATCCCCACCCTACATCGGGGGATTACTCACTCATGGATAAGGGAAACATCGATGGTTGATGGAGAGGCGTTGGTGATGACGATGGCGATGATCCTCTCCAAATTCCCCATCCCGGCAGGGTGCCAGAACGGAGTTTCTGGATCCGAATCTTGGTTTTTGATGGTGGCGGCAGAGCGGAACTCTTCTCTGCAAAACATCGACCCCCTGGGTTTTTAGGTCAAGGGGAAACTTATAGGCGCCGAGGGATCCCGAGGGGGTGCCTGGGGTGGCCGCACCCCCTTGGCGCAGGGCAGGGCCCACCCACGCATGGCAGGGGTGTGGCCCCCCAGGCCTCCACTCCGTTTTGTCTTCTAGCTCCGTGGGTCTTCTGGTGAAATATAATTTTTGGCATATTTTCCGGGATTTTTCCTGATAGTTGATTTTCTGCACAAAAACTAGACACCAAGGTAATTCTGCTGAAAACAACGTCAGTCCATGTTAGCTATATCCAAATCACACAAGTTTAGAGGAGAAACAATAGCAAAAGTGTTTGAGAAAGTAGATACGTTTTGGACGTATCACCTTCTATTATGAGTTGTGTATTGGTGAATGTGATGCTTATTGTCCGTATTTTTATCGACACTTCACTCCATAAACATGTGGTCATGTTTACTGGGCTCAGTTTTCGCTTGGGGACAAGCGAGGTCTAAGCTTGGGGGGAGTTGATACGTCCATTTTGCATCACTATTATATATCATAATTTACTATTATTCATTGATATATTTCATATTAAGAGGTGATACTTATGTTATTTCATCTGTTTTTGCATGTTGGATGACTTTTGGAGGATGAACTGCCAGAGTCAGGATTATGATGGGAAAAGCGGTGTCTAGATGCAATATTTGCGAAGATCAGAAAATTACAGAAAATACACGGAAAATCCTATTTTTCTAGAAGAAGAAGGAAGCCGGAAGGGGATGTGAAGATGGGCCACAGGGGTCCCACACCACCCCCTGGCGTGGGCCCACCCTGGGCCATGCCAGCAGGGGGTGTGGCCACCCTGGCCCATCTCCTTCTTCGCCCCTTCGCCTATAACTTCCTCCCGAAAACCTAATATTCGGAGAGAAACCATATAAAGATTCCACCGCCTCTGCGGGGCGGAAACTATAGAGAGAGAAAGAGCTCTCCGGCAGGCAGATTTCTGCCAGGGAAATTCCTTCCCGGAGAGGGGAGATCATCGCCATCAACACCGTCATCAAGCTAGACTTCATCAGGATCATCATCATCATCCTCACCACCATCTCCACCAGCACCATCATCACCACTCCATCCCTCTGTAACAGTTGGGTTGAATCTTGCATAGTTCTTAGCAGAAACTTTCCCGGTGTTGATTACTTTTGTAGTTGATGCTTATGAGTGGAATCATTGAATTATTGTTTATGTTCAGATTTTTATTCATCATCATATCATTTCTGATCTTGATCCATATGATGTCTCGTGAGTAGTTCGTTTAGTTCTTGAGGACATGGGAGAAGTCATGTTGTTAGTAGTGGAATTGTGTTGAATTGATATTCAATGGTTGATATTTAATTTGTGGTGCTATTCTTCTAGTGGTGTCATGTGAACGTCGACTACATGATACTTCACCATTTATGGGCCTAGGGTAATGCATTGTGTATTTGGCTACTAATTGTGGGGTTGCCGAAGTGACAGAAACGTGAACCCCCATTAGGAAACCTTTGCACAAGGGAGTGTAGGATCTCAGAGTTTAATGATGTGGTTAGGTTTTTATCTTAATTAATTTCTTGTAGTTGTTGATGCTTGCAAGGGGTTTAATCACAAGTATGTATTAGTCCAAGTAAGGTCGATACATTAGCACAGGTTCACCCACACAACACTTATCAAACAAAGAAGATTAATCAACTATATGAAGCGAAAGCACTTGACAATATTCCCATCTGTCCTCGAGAATGTTTGGTCCTCATAAGTAATACAACGGCTTGTACTTTGCTAAGAAAGGATCGTGTCGGCTGCAATTATTTGTTGTCTTTATTTACTTGCACTTTATTTCTTTGCATTATCAAAAAAAACTAAAAATCCGTTTCCTAAGTATTTACAGAGAATTCCTACTCCAAACCACTAGTCAACACCTTCTACTCCTCGTTGGGATCGACACTCCTATTTATCGAAAGTACTTCGATACACCCCCTATCATTGTGGGTGTCACATCCCAAATTTTAGATTTGGTTCTGCATATCATTCATGACATTGCATCATAATCATCCATGCAAAACTTTCGATAGAATTGATTCCGGCAAAGCACTACTTTCAAAACCCTATTTTGTTTTACTAAAATGCTCCTACGAGAGAGTGTACTAGGACTTGTGATTTCCACCCTTGTAGACTAGTGGAATAAGATACCACATGTTCCTAGGTTGATCTCCTAGTTTTTACAAAAATTTAGGAACGAGAATCGCTCGATTCGGAGTCCGTATGAAGGAGTTACGATGGGAAAAGCTAAACAGAAATTAGAAAAATAAAAAGAACAAAAAAAAAGCAGCGCAGCCGCTGGGCCGAGCCGGTCCAGCCGCAGCAGCCAGCAGGCGCGCCTGCGTGCCGCCCGCGCGGCGGATAGCCGCTGCCGCCCAAGCAGCCAGCGCCTCCCCCAGCCGCTGCCACCTGGGGCCCGCGCGCGCCAGCGTGGCGTCGCCGCGGCACGGACGCCGAGACGGGCACAACACGAATCCGAGCGTCTCTCCACGCACCGCGAGCACCCCCTTAAAGCCCTCGCCCTCCTCGTCCAGAACCCCTCGAAAACCCTCGCCAACGCGCCGCCACCCGTGCGCAATTCCTCGCCGGAGTTGGAGGTCGCCGCCGCCGCCATCGCTCGGTAGAGCTCGGTCCCAAGCTCCCCTCGCCCCGATTTCGCCGTAGGGAGCGCCCTGGTCGTCGACTAACTCGCCCCCACCCTTTCTTCCGTGCAGGAGACGCCCGACGCCGCCCCGACGACCTCGCCGGAGCCGTGCGCCGCCACCCGCGCTTCAGCGGCTCGCCGCCGTCGCCTCCACGCGCGCCAGACTCCGTCGCCACCTCGACAAGGTCCGTCGCCACTTCCCCGACCCCGTCCCGCCCTCCGCCGCCGCCGGAACCTCGCCGACGCCGCCCGAGCCTCGCCGCCGACCTCGCCGGTAAGCACCGCCGCCGCCACCCCTCCCTGGCCGTTGGATCCTCGATCTACGGCCCAGATCGCGTGGAGACCGCGTGGTTGACTGGCTGACCAGTAAACCCGCGCTGAGTCAGCAGGTAATATTCCCAGAATATTCCCTTTTGATTTAAAATCTATTTAGAGTTTGCGGAAATTAGTACGATCTTGTAAAATTCGTAGAAATTAATCTACTGGGCCAAAAATTGCAAATAAAATATGTGTAGGTTCAGTAAGTCGTGTAAAATCTTGCTATACCATTGTTTTACACTTTTGCAGCAAGATTTTGTCCAGATTAATTAAATGAGTTAATGCCATTTTTGGAGTAATTAATTCGTAGAAAAATATCTGTAACTCCAAAAATTGCAAATAATATGTCCCTAGATTCAGTAGAGCAAGGGGAATCTCAAAGTGGATTAAAAAGATAGGCTTACAGTAAAAACTTTTGCAGAAACTATTTAGTGGCTTTCTGCAGTATTTTAATTACTTAGGGAGTTATATAATTCCTTTTTGAGAAATTCCAATTGGTACAGTTCCTATTCAGTTATTCCTACACACTAGAATTTCCCCAAGATTTTACAAACAGTTTGTTAATAGTAGTGATTTATTTGGGTTCTAGCTCTAGTGTTGAGCATTATAAATTGCATAATAGTTTTCCTTGCGCTAAAATTATTTTCCATGCATGCATTCAGTAGCTTTACTGAATAAGATTATGTGGTGCTGCTGTAGCATCAATCCACTTATCATGCATACATCTTGCATCATCTTTGTTTGCATATGCTTGTGGATGCTTGTTTATGATTGCAATTGTATCGTGTAGATTGTGACGAGTGCAATGCTTGCTCGTGTGTGGATTGTTCTTCCGACCGCTACAACCAAGGCAAGTAGATGCTACCTTGTTCATGATATTGTCCTACTATTTTCAATGCATTGTCGTGTATTTTGTAGATGCATATGTAGGATGATACTATCGCTATGCTATGTCCTATTATGTGGTAGGGCTTTCCTTGTAGATGAACCACCGTTGGTAGATGTGCTTAGCCATGCTATGATGAACGAGGGCTGGGTTACATCACTGAAAGTTGCTTCTAAATGTGTTGGTTTGCGAAAACTAAAACAACTTAATCAATGAATCTCCTGGGTGTGATGGGATTGATAATTTTTGGTGGTATCATTGCGGAAAGGCACCTAGGTATCAAGAGAAGATGATTGGCTTCTTTATTTTGTAGCTTACGTGTACAACCATGTGCCAATAATGAAATGGGCGGTTGGTTGGACTTAGTAGGTTGTGGTAACTCGAACCCGCGTATCCAGAGATGTAGAATTTTGGTAGATTGGACCGGTGCGCGTCGGGATTGGGGAGCTACTTCCCGAATAGTCTCTTCTTGGACTTCTCCCTATCATCACCCAAAATGAGAGTGATGGTACGAGCTGGGCTGGCCAAGTCACATGGGTAAAGTGTACTAACCCCTGCAGGGTGTATAATCTAATCGATTAGCCGTGTCCCCGGTTATGGACATCTGAGTTGCTTGATATTGATTCCATGACATGTTTCTCGCTCATTCTAATTTCATAAGTGCTTTAATGTTGTTGGGTTAACTTAATTGGGATCTTTTCAAAGAAAATCTAAAACTGTTTATGAAAGTAGGACAAAAGTATTTGCAAATGCAAGCTAGCCACAGCTACACTTGCCAAATATGCATGTAGATGTTAGCGCTATTGTCTCCTTTACTAGCTCTACTTGCCATACATTCCATGTATTGACCCTTCGGGGCTGCTACGTTTCATGTTGCAGGATATTCCGATTCTGAGTAATCGATATAGGCCACGGTACTCCACTCGGCACTTGTTCACTTGTGGGCAAT
This sequence comes from Avena sativa, assembly GCA_916181665.1. Classification (NCBI taxonomy): domain Eukaryota; kingdom Viridiplantae; phylum Streptophyta; class Magnoliopsida; order Poales; family Poaceae; genus Avena; species Avena sativa. The sequence continues at coordinate 256,884,674 of OV702284.1, read as the reverse complement.
TTGAAGAACGGAGGATTTGCATTATTTATGTTGCTACCTGAATAATTTGAGCTAGCCTTGAGCTAAGCTTTTATTGTAATAATGGTACTCTGGATCTTCGTTATTTATGATACACGGATATTTTGCTATGTTATTCATCTTATTCTATTGTGGGCCAATGAACCGATCCAGGGATTGGCATGTCACATAGAAGCCACGGTCTTTTCAGAACCGTGGTGTTACAAGATGGTATCAGAGCCAGGTTGTCGACTGTAGGATCGTGACCTAGGATTGGAATAGGAAGCCATAGAATTATTAAAGCTTATATTAACTCTGTCTTTCATCTTATGCCTTTCACTCTCATAAAATTCTCACAGTTTCCCCTTTTAATTGATAGATGGGAGAAGTCAGGACTGAGTATGCAACCATGGAGTCACCAAGGCCCTTTGCAAGACAGTTAGCGCAGCTCTCGCAGTCATTGGGATTGCCACTGCCCATGTTCAAGGGAAGAAGGCTGTACACTTATGGATATGGTGAGGATGCGTGGGAGATCACCACCTTCATATTCAGGGATGCCGCCTTGCCAAACCCTGTGCATCTGATCTACACCAAGACATACTGCAACTGGGGACTTGGAATTAACTTGGCCATACATGAAGCCCTGTCTCGCCAGTGCCATCATGTCCGACACCTACTGCCAGCAGACTCACCCTACAATGACTATGGGAGGCGTGATGAATATGAGAACATTGTGGTTACCCCGGGCGACAGGAACAACATGCCGCCCCGTCGGAGGCACATAGAGGACATGGAAAGGGAGAATGGAGCTCTAGCTGAGAAAGTGATGATGATAAAGGAGATTGCAGATTTTGCCAGCAATGGTATGGTGGTCCAAGGACAGGAGATTGACACCTTGCATGAAGCTGTGGGAGTTCTGGAAAATGCCCTGATAGGCAGGGATGCAACCATAGCTCATCTTAATGGGACTGTGCAGGATAACACCCAGACCATACAACAGTTGCAAGGGACAGTCCAGGAAAGGGATTAGACTATTGAAGTTATGGCAGACCAAATTGCCGCTCTCCAAGCACAACTGAATCCACCCTCTGATGATGACAATGGAGATGGTGGAAACAATGATGATGACAGTGGGAACGATGATGATGATGATAGTGGGAACGATGATGATGATGAGGACGAGGATGATGATGATGGAGACGATGATGGTGGAGGAGATGAAGCTGTTGCAGTTGCAGCAGAGAGTGAAGAAGAAGAGGAGGATCCAGAAGAGGTGGAGTTTGAGATTTCAAGTGATGACTTAGGAGAGGTGTACACTCCGCCGGCATGGTTGAACCGTGGACAGAAGCGCCAATGCATGAGTGCAAGGACCTACCGCAACCTCTTCAAGAAGTAGATAGAAGTCCACCAATTAGTCCTTGTTAGGTAAAATCGTTAGGATTAGTCTCGATCGATGTAAGACTTAATTACTGTTAGTTTAAGAGTGTTTAGTTGCTTATTTGTGTACTCCAATATCCCAGGATTTTTGTGCGAATTTTATGAAAGAGTTATGGCAAGTTTGGTTAATATCTGTGTTATTCCTGCTGCAGTTTTCTGCTGATACAGCAGTACTGTACGATTTTACATATTTTACTGGTATCTGGGAAAAAACTTAAAAAAATAGAGCTGGTGCGAAACTCTCTGTACTGTATGTGCAAAAATCATCATAAATTCCTGACGAGTTTAAGTCAGGTAGAAAAATTCGTGAAAACTGCTGGACTATTCTGGCAGATTGCTGTTTTTAATGCTTTGATGATCAACTGTTTAGATAACCATTGCCAACTCTTCCAAAAACTATTTCAGTAGGTATATACTGCTAGGATAACCCCTGGGATGTTGCTGGATCACTTGTTTATTGATGTGTTGCTTGCTTGAGATTGTCTGCTATTGTTTTGTTGTTGTTTGATCATAATGCATGGGTAGAATCCTGTTTTCGTAGTTGATTCTTTCTAAGCTTACCTGTGCTGAACCGCAGATGCCTCCCCTCCGTCAACCCACTGAGTTGGAGCAGCTCATGGCAGCTCAGGCACAGCTGACCCAAGTTATGACCCAGTTCATGGAAGCTCAGAACAACAACAACAATGGGAACAACCAGCCTCAGGGAGATGCTCTCACCAGGTTTCTGAGGCTAAGGCCAGCTAAGTTCTATACTGCAACGGAACCAATGGTTGCTCTCGACTGGTTGCGTTCAGTCAACAAGGATCTGGTAACTATTGGATGCACTGATGCTGAGAAGGTGAGGTTTGCCGCTCACCTACTGGAGGGACCAGCCGCTTCTTGGTGGGACACTTTTCAGATCACCCACCCCCTGGATACTGTGACTTGGGCAATGTTTGAGGAAGGTTTCAGGACCAACCACGTGTCTTCAGGAGTTCTGAGCCTAAATAGGAAGGAGTTCCGCAACTTGCGCCAAACCAACCGCACTGTGGCTGAGTACATTGAGGAGTTCAACAACCTGTCCCGTTATGCACCTGAGGATGTTGACACTGATGCAAAAAGGAGGGAGAGATTCCTGGATGGCCTCAGTGATGAGATTTCAGTGCAGCTACTGGTGGTTTATTGTCCCACTTTCCAGGAGCTTATGGACAAGGCCAGGATCTTGTAAGGGAAGCACAAGCAGGTGGAAAACCGCAAGAGAAAGAGCAACAATCACCACTCTGGTTCTCATCACAAGTCTTGCACTTCTTATGATGGATACTCCAAGCATAGAGGGAGTGACCATGGAAGCCGTGACCGCCACAACCATGGAGGCGATGGACATCGCCATGACAATCACAAGAGCAGCCACCACAGCCACAAGGGAGGACACTCTCACCATTCTGGAGGACACGGTGTACATGACCGCAACCGTGATCGCAGCTTTGTGAAGAAGGATCTGAGTGAGGTGACATGCTTCAAGTGTGGTCAGAAGGGACATTATGCAGACAATTGTCCGGAGAAGAAGGTGCTGAAGCCAACCAACAATCAGAAGGCCACAGTGAACCACATGAATGTGCACGGAATAACAATGATGCTAATAGGTAGATATGGTGGATACTTTTTGACAATTTTGGTTTTGGGGAGTTGGATGCACGAGTAGAGCTCATACTCAGTGCAACTGAAGGCTAGCAATAGAAAGGGAGCGACAATAGAGAGAGCAGTAACTGTCATAATCATGCTTGCGACAAAACAAAATTAATTATGGCATAAAAGTGACACAAGAACTCTGAGGCGAAATAAATCATCAAGGCTTAACTGACTTTTTGTTTAGTCATATGCATGCGTGAGAATGTGACAAGTCGATTCAAATAAAACATTCAGAGGAGGATACCACAATGCCATACCAAGTTATGAATAGAACAATGCAAACAAACATTTATATGACATGCTACAAACTATTAGCAGGGTGGAAATCATAAGATAGCAAGAACTACTAAGCATCCATTAAATAACATACACCTTAAATGAAGAGACTAAGCATGCCCACAATGATGAGTATATTTACAAAAATGAAAACAAATAGAGTTCATACCAGCCTCTTACCACACCTCGAGTTGTCATAAATCATTTTTGCCTTTCACTTGTGTGGCTTGAATAATAAGATAAACCAAATTCCAAGGAGTCACTGAGGACCGCTGAACCCTTCAACGAACTTTACAAAACCAGAGAAGAACAACAAATATTTTTGGGTTTTAGATTTTTTAAAAACAAGAACTGAAGGCAAAAGCAAACAAAGCAAAATATTTTTGGATTTTTCTTATAACAAACTAAGCTAAAAAGGGTGAAACAAACCAAAACTAAAAGATAAAGAAGAGACAAAGATAAATAACGAAAATATTTTTGGTCCTTTGTGTTTTGGAAAGATGAAACAAAGCAAGAACAAAAACTAAAAAGAAAGCGAAACATGGATATGCAAAGTACCAACGAAACATGATATGTAGATGAGTGTGATGTCGGTATACCTCCCCCCAAGCTTAGGCTTTTGGCCTAAGTGGAGATCAATCCCAACGCTGGTAGGAACTCCAAGCCGGCGGGTCATCGTAAGGATGATCATAATCAGGCCCTCGTGAATAAGAAGAAGCACCCCAATCATAAGTGGGCTGCTGGTATGAAGGTTCCCCCGTGTTGGAGGACTGGACCGAATTATCCTCGGCCTCCCTTCCAACATTCTGCTCTTGCTGGGAGAGCTCCTCCACGTATGTTTCAAGCTCCTCCTCCGTGAGTGACCATCCTTCCCTAGCATCAAGGTTAAACAAGGTAGGCGCGGGCAAAAGGACCGTTCGCTCGGACTTACCTCCTCTCTATCCACTCTTGAGAAAGGTTATTTCATAAGATAAATTGCTCAAATTATCCCACAAAGAAACAAATTTATGTTGTATCATGGAATTAAGATCAAGCCTCTCTATGGGAATCTGTAAGTTTGAATGATGAGGCGCTACACCATGCAAAGCTAATAAACGAGAGGCAATGAGGCCTCCACAAATTCCACCTTTCTCACGGTTAGAAGCAAGGCGAAAAGCTATCAAAGCACCCAAGTTATAAGTCCTATCCCGTTTCAAAGCAGCTGAGATAAAAGCTCGATCATATGAAGATAATTTATTAGCAGTCTTCCAAGCAAGAACACACTTGGCAATAAAATAGGCAAAATATCGAATAGATGGGAGATGAATATTTCGAATTTTACCACTCTCTTTTGAGAAACTGCTCCCTTGGCAAATCTCTGCATATAATTCCACAAGTGTCATAGGCCGCTCTCTAATCCTCTCGCGCAAACCCCACTGTGGAACTTTAATAGCTCCACAAAAATCATCAAAAGGGAGATCGACAACTACATTGTAAATTTTGTAGTGAACCATGGGGTTAGGCAAGGACCAAATAAATCGAAAATCCTGCACCACAGATATAGTTAGTTTCACATGTTGGTAAGTTTCATATCCAACAAAATGCTCCAACCCTGCATTAGAAATTAGATTCTAGAAATCTTGAAAAATCCCTGTAGCTCTCATGAATTCGGGGCATGGATAAATAGAAGGTAAAACTTCCTCCTCACGGTAGACTTTCATAATCTCAGGTACCCTTAATTCATGTTGATTCAGCTGGTGTTCACTCATCTTCTTTTCTGAAATTTTTAGACAAACATCAAATAAAGTAATTTCAAATCTAATAAGTGATGGGGAACTACTAAAGGGACTTGTAAGAGGGATAAACATGCATCAAAATTATTTATCTAAGCATAGAATAAGCATGCAAACTCACATACCCTATCACCTACAGTAGCAAAATACTCAAGATATAGTCCACCAATCAAAAAACTAATTGGACAAGCAAAGGAGTCACATACCGAAGAGGAAACCCTCCAAAAATCAGCAGCTAAGGTGGGCTGAGCAAGGAGATCGAAAATAGCGAGCAAGAACAGCAAGACCACGAGCTTTGAGAAATTTTCCGATGTTTTCTTGGGAGAGAGAGTGGAGCGGCAAGTGGGAGAGTAAGTGGAGGGCCAGGGGTGGCCCACACCATGGCTAGGCGCGCTCCTGGTCTGGCCGTGCCACCGGGTGGTGTGTCTGCCTGCTGCCCCCCTGGGTCACTCCAGGCACCTCTCTGCCACTTTTTTGGCGTAAAAATTTAATATGAATTTTCTGGAATTTTTCAAGAAACTTTATTTTTGAGCAATTTTCAGGTATTGATAAATGATTTTCTTGCATAAAAATGATTTTGGAATGATGCAAAAACAAATCGGAACTTAAAACTACAGAAGTTCTAAGACACTCTAATATGCAAGCAACTACCAATACTAAGATGAACAAGATGAAGAGCAAAGATTGGAAATGAGAAAGTAAAAGTGAGCAAGGATAATCATGGTGAAAACATTGTTTTGTTCATTAAAATCCCTTTGTTAACAAGGTTGATCAGGTATTGTTACCAAAACAAATTTATATGAAACAAAACCTTGCATTTCAATAAATGATTATGTTGCCTCAATCTTGATAGCAATAGTCCCAATCATAATAGTTTCATAATTTTCTTGTGGTATGGGACAATATATTTCTCCAACTTTGATGCCCTCAATATTTTCAATTGAATTTAGGCCGTAAGTATTATAAATCTTCTTAGGGAAATAAACAGTATGCTCCTTCTCATTAATATTAAAAGTTACTCTTCCTTGATTACAATTAATGACAGCACCTGTAGTATTAAGAAAAGGTCTCCCAAGAATAATAGACATATTATCATCTTTAGGCATTTCAAGCACAACAAAGTTAGTTAATATCAAACAATTATGAGACACTTAAACAAGAACATTCTCACATATACCAACAGGAATAGTAGTAGACATATCATCCATTTGCTAAGATATATTAGTTGGTATCAATTTTTCCAGTTGAGGTCTCTTGTAGAGAGAAAAAGGCATAACACTAACTCATGCTCCCAAATCACACAAAGAAGTTCTAACATAATTATTCTTAATAGAGCAAGGAATAGTTGGAATCCATGGGTCTCGAAGTTTGTTTGGAACCTTACCACTGAAGTTATAATTAGCAAGCAAAGTGGAAATTTCCTCATTAGGAATCTTCCTTTTATTAGAAATAATATCCTTCATATACGTTGAATAAGGAGGCAATTTAATAGCATCAGTCAAAGGAATTTGCAAAAATAAAGGTTTCATCCACTCACAAAACTTATTATAGTTTTCTTCTTCCTTTGACTTGTGTTTCTTATCGGGAAAAGGCATTGGTTTTTGTACCCAAGGCTCTCTTTCACTACCATGTTTGTTAGCAACAAAATCTTCCTTAGTGTACTTAGTATTCTTAGTGTGCCTTTCAGGTTCCTCTTCAATTTCCTCCTTATCAGGAGCATCATTTTTATCATTACCACTTTCAGTTTCAGTATCAAAGGCAGATATACTATTAGGATCTATAGCAGGTTCAGAAGATTCTACAACTGTTTTATGTTTCTTTTTCTTTCTATTAGAAGAAGTACCAATATTTTCAGCTTGTTGATAATCCTGCTCAATTCTTTTAGGATGTCCCTCAGGATATAAAGGATCCTAAGTGGAAGCACCACTCCTAGTTCTAATTTCATAAGCATGTTTTTGTCCAGAAGCATTAACTAGCAAATCTTTTGGTACTTTAGTAAGCTGATCAATTTGAGTTTGAACCATTTGGAAATGTTTAACAATCATTTTAACATCATTGGAGGTTCTTTCCACAATATCTTTCAATTCATTAATAGCTCTAGAGTTTTCCATTAAATGATTGTGCACCCTCTTATTAAAATTATCTTGCTTAAAAATAAAAATATCAAATTCTTCTAAGCATTGATCAGGAGGTTTAGAATAAGGAATATCACCTTCATCAAAATGTTGGAGAGAGTGTACCTCAATAGTGGATGAGTGGGAGATTGGATTACATAATTCTTCTATAGGAGGTAAATTCTTCACATCTTCAGATTTAATACCCTTCTCCTTAAGACATTTCTTAGCTTCCTTCATCACTTTATCATTTAGTTCAATAACTCCCCTCTTCTTTGGTGTTGGTGTTGGGGTTGGCTCAGGCATAGTTGGTTCAGGTGTAGTTGACTCAGGTGTAGTTGGCTCATATGTAGTCCAATCATCATAATTCTTTATTATTTTAGCCATTAATTCCTCAGCTTCTTTGGGAGTTCTTTTCCTGAAAACACAATCAGCACAACTATCTAGGTATGTCCTAGATTCATCATTTAGTCCATTATAGTATATATCAAGAAGCTCATTTTTAGGTATTGGACATCCAGGCTGTGTGTGAATTAAAGCACAAAACTTTTCCCATGATTCAGGCAATTTCTCCTCTTCTCCCTGTTTAAAATCAAAAAGTTCCTGCAAAATGGCATGTCGAGCACTAGGAGGGAAATATTTCTGAAATAAAGTATCAATCAAGCAATCAGGGCTATCAATAGATCCAAGCTTTAGCTTCTCCTTTCAATGAAAAAGGGAAAATTTTAGCAACAAAGTAGGTGTGCATCTTAATATCATCAGAAAATAAGCCACTCATGGTAGAAATTTCAGTCATATGTGCCACAACACTTTCATTTTCAGTCCCACAAAAAGGTTCTTTCTCAACAATGGTTATGTAAGATAAATCAAGTGAGAAATCATAATCCTTATCTTTAATGTTTATGGGAGATGTGGAAAACTTAGCATCAGGAAATAGTTTAGGTCTAATAGTACATCTCTCAAGAAGACTTCTAATAGCACTTTCACCATGAAAGTTTCGACATTCTTCAATAAATTCATCAGTCAATTCAATATAACCATCATTAATATCATAGCTAGGACTCTCTCTGGACTCAGGTGAGCTAACAGGTGTAGTAGTATCTTCATTAGGAGTTTCAGTGTTTCCCATTATAGTTCTAGCAATTGTAGCATCTAGGAAAGGACCTAATGAACCACTCTCATCAAGCATAGTAGAAGTAACATCATGAGTATCAGAAGCAATTTCTGATTCAGCAGAAGTAGCAGTATGTGTAACATGTGTATGTGGTGGTGGTGTAAGGAGCTTACTCATAACAGATGGTGAATCAAGAGCAACAGAGGTGTTCAGAACTGTACCTCTTCTTGTAGTGGATGGCAATATTGGATCTTTTCCATCACGAGTTTTACCCATGATGAATGGATAGCAGCGAACAATAATAATTCCAAGTGAACTTTATAAATAAATCTATGCTCCCCGACAACGGCGCCAGAAAATGGTCTTGATGGCCCACAAGTATAGGGGATCACAATAGTCTTCGAGGGAAGTATAACCCAAATTTATTGATTCGACACAAGGGGAGCCAAAGAATATTTATAAGCCTTCACAACTGAGTTGTCAATTCAGTTGCACATGGAAATAGTCTTGCTCGCAGTAGTTTATCAGTAGAAACAGTTTTGAAGTAACAATAGCAAAGTAACAGTAGTAGTAAAATAAAGACAGTGGTAACAATTGTAGCAAACAGCAGGATTAAAGTGCGGTAGGCATAGGGATGGATGGACGGGCGTTGCATGGACAAGACAATTCATGTAATATAAAGACCAGGGGCATTTTTGCAGATAAATAAGATAAAACATCCAAGTACTGAGTAATCATAGGCATGTGTTCCATATATATTCATACGTGCTCGCAATGAGAACTTGCACAACATCTTTTGTCCTGCCAGCCAGTTGCAGTGGGGCCTCAAGGGAATCTACTAGCAATTAAGGTACTCCTTTTAATAGAGTACCAGAGCAAAGCATTAACACTCCATGAACACACGTGATCCTCATATCACAACCATCCCCTCCGGTTATCCCGATTTCTGTCACTTCGGGGCCTCGGGTTCCGGACAATAATATGTATAAACAACTTGCAGGTAAGATCATAAACAATAATATCATCATGAATCAATAACATGTTCACATCTGAGATCATGGCACTCAGGCCCTAGTGATAAGCATTAAGCATAACAAGTTGCAACAATGTCAAATAGTACTAACAATAGATACTAGGCACCATGCCCTAACAATCTTATGCAATTACATGATAGATCTCATCCAATCCCTACCATCCCCATAGCCTACTACGGGGGATTACTCACTCATGGATAGGGGAATCATGGATGGTTGATGGAGAGGCATTGGTGATGATGATACCGATGATATCCTCCAATTCCCTGTCCCGGCATGGTGCTAGAACGAGGTTTCTAGTTTTGAATCGTGGTTTCTGGTGGCGGCGGCGCACCGGAACTCTATCTGGAAAAACGTCGAACCCCCGGTGTGTTTAGGCCAGAGGCTATTTGTAGGAGGAAGGTAGGTCGAGGAGGAGACCGAGGCGGCCACACCACCCCCTGGCACGGTCTGGCCTGGCCCGCGCCACCAGGTGGTGTGGGCCCCTCGTGGCCCCTCCCCGTCTCGTCTCCTGGCTCCGTGAGTCTTCTGGTATAATAGGAATTTTGCGATATTTTCCCAGATTTTTCCTGAAATTTGATTTCCTGCACAAAAACGAGACACCAACGCAATTCTCCTGAAAACAGTGTCAGTCTGTCTTAGTTATATCCAAATCAAACAAATTAGAGGAGAAACAATAGCAAAAGTGTTCGGGAAAGTAGATACGTTTTGGATGTATCAGTCATGCATATAAGGTATAGCTATAGCTAGAAGAAACATGATATGAGAGATAAATGGCACATTTTATATGGCTAAAAGAGGTGGTATCTCATAGCCATCAACTTCCCCAAGCTAGACCTTGCTCGTCCTCGAGCAGGAAGGGTCGATAATAAATTAATGGTTGTGAAATAGCTTATCATTGGAAATCAATGCCTTGCATCCTTATTTCCTCTACAAGTTCTAAGAGAGAAAACAAGTATTCATACAAGGCAACACAAGCTCAGTTATAAAGACCACTAAAGATTCATCAAAACTTATATGCTCCATGTCAATAGTGAATCTAACTTGCAAACAAAATTTATGATCCTCTTATTGCACCTTTTGTATAACTTTTCATATTTTTATCAGACAAAACTTAGTCACAAATAGATGTCAAGCATAAATAGGAGTAAAGTTTATCGATTCTACCCAATCATGTCATCTAGTTAAGGCTCTCAAGTTCAAACATCAGTTTTTGAATTTCAGAAAGTTTATCTCTTAGTAACGAGATTTATGCCAAAAGCAAATGCGAGAACATGTCAAAAGAAGCATAGCATTAGAGTGTCTGATTTGGTCATCCACATCAATGAATCATGTCTATCAAACACTCATTTATATTCTTTGTCTTTCGAAAACTTTAGTTCATCAGTAATGAGATCATGCCAAAACTTAGTGTGTTTAATCAGACTGTGCAGGCTAAGAATGGATACTTGTGACCATTACCAAGGTTTCCCTTTTTGGTATAATGATTTCTCATAATGGTCAGAGGAGCATTCCCTCTTTTGCTTTGAACTTAGGCCCATGATAATACTAATGCATACCCAAATATAGCATTTCTACTACATATGTTGGGCAACTCATAGCCAAACTCCAAGAGTTTCCTCTTTTTTTATTGTTCAAAGGCCAGTGGAGTTGTTAGCATCCCATGTTGTGCGACAATGGTGCATACACGCGTAAAGCAATATCAAACTTTAATCAACATGTCAAGATTTGGCATGCATCTCAATTACCGCTAAAGATTAGTTTCTTCAAACAAATCCTTTCAAAGAGTACTATAAAGTCGATCATCACATCTATGGTGTTTAGTATCTTTAAGGCTAAACTCTTAAGACAATTAAACAACACTTTATTTAGCATAGAACTCAAAACTTAGAAATATCATTTCCAACTGACAACTCCTTCCGTAAGCAAACTATCAAGTCTACTGTTTTGACATTATGGGGTCGAGCATAACCTATTTATTTAAGACAAAGCTATTAGGTGACATCTAACAAATTTCAAAAGATCTTGATACAGTATTCATTCTTTCCAAATGTAGAGATTGTGGCAATGTTTTCTAGAGTATCACAAATAGTGTCACAAGCTTGATAAACAATTTGGCAAGATGCATACAAGCTCTAAGTCGACTCCTATGGTGCCTACCATGAGCAAGTGTATCCCCATATAAATACAAAACTAAACTCACTTAAGCAAGCATTCAAAAAAGTGGGATACATGATTGCATTAAACTTTCATCGAATATGAACATTGCACAAAACTCTACACATGCAGAAGTAACCTCCCCAAGCTTAGAACTTTGCAAGAACCAAACTTGAGTATCATCGGGATGGACAAATTCCACTCTTGATCCATGAGCCTCAACATAATGCCTTCGTAGCACTGTACCCATCTTTATAGTCACCCTGTTACGGTGTGATGTTTGATGTTATCAAGATACTCTTCCGGTATTAGTGATTGACATGATCTCATGGTCTAAGGACTAAGATTACTTTGTATGTTCTTATAGCAATATAAACACAATGACCTTGATCGTAATGCTATACTTTGGATGAATGTTCATCACATCATTCCAACAATTTTGTGACCTTATTATTAACAACATCCAATGTCCATGATCAGGAAACCTTTGATCATCTTGTTAATCAATGAGCTAGTTTATAAGAGAGGCATAACTAGGAACTTCCTTTTTGTTTATTAAACACACATGTATTCCGTATTAATACAATTATAGCATGCAAAATAAACATTTATCATCAATAAGGAATAAGATAATAACCACTTTATTATTGTCTCTCGGGCATATTCCCTTCAGTCTCCCACTTGCACTAGAGACAATAATCTAGTTTGAAAACTTTGCGTATTGAACATCTATGGCTTTCTGGTGTTCCATATACGCGATTGCAAGTGGCAAACATAATCTACGGATCTAACGCTTTCAGGTCCGTGTGTATTTGCATGTCTTTGCGCCTTCACGCATCACTCATTCTCCAATGAGATAGAATTGTATAAATTTGGTCTTTTGGTCAGACCTTTAGTTCCTTGGGGTTAAATCATGTCGATACTATTGTCATAAAATATATCTTTAGTGTTAACCCGTTGTTAACCACACCTTAGTTTGATAACAAACTACTTGACACAAATGTCCTCCTTTGCTGCTACTATAGCAGTCATATACTTAGCCTTTTGTTGTAGTATCCGTCACAATGTCTTAACTTTGGAATTCATGCAAATCCATCATGGAAACTTTCTTTCCATTTCATTGTGCCACCCATAGTTTAAATTGAGATAAACTTGATTTGTATCCTATGACAAAACTAGTATCATTTTTCAATGAACTATTTGTCTCTTATACAAATGGAATATATTCTTAATTCTTCCAAAAGATTATAAGAATATCCTTACTATCGTCCAATGATCATTTTATGATTCATTCTAGTATATGCTCATAACACTTAGAGCATATGACATATCTGTATGTGTACATATCATGGTATGATTGATCAAAACATTCTTGTGATTTCACTCATCAAGTATCAAAGCACTTGAATCTTGTTTCACTTATCAAGTGTCGATACACTTGAATCTTGATTCAATTCTTTTACATGCGACAAGATCCTTTTCTCGCTGTTTCTATATTGAACCCCTTTAATATCATATATGTACGTTTGGCACGACCATATTAGCGTCACTGTCTATCCATGTATACATTCATGCTAAATATTCGGGTTTTGCCTAAGTCTTTCATCGAAATGAAATTCTTAACCTTTGTCAATAAAAGATACATCATTTTCAATCAATAAGATGTCCTCCACATAACGTATTAGAAATATGTCTCAGCGCTCCCACTTAATTTCTTGAAAATACAAGCATCTTCATCGTCTCCCGATGAAAACTCCTTTAACAGTTTCATCACGGTGAAGATTCCAACTCCGCGATGCTTACTTCAACCATTGAAGTTTGCATGCCCTTTTTAGCATCCTTTGAATTAACAAAACCCTTTGGATCGTGTCATTCACACGTCCTAGGTAACCATTCTATTAGAAGAACTTTGGTTTGTTTATTCATCTACTATTTACCAAATTATATGTAGTGGTTGCTACTTTAATCCGTTCAGACTAAATATCGCTATGAAAGATCAAATCTTATCATAGTCAACTCCTTGAACATTGTTGTAAAATAATTTACGACATGTCGACTATTTCATAGATGTGGAACATCCATGTCTATTTCTTTATAGATCCAAATACGACTGATAGGTTTTTACACCTTTCTAGAGGGTCTTCCAAGTTCAAAAAACTTGATTTCTCGCGTATGGAACTATCACGGATTTTATGGCTTCAAGCCATTTGACGGAGTCGGGGCCCATCATCACGTCTTTGCATGTAGTCGGTTCATTATTGTCAAACAATAATAATTTACTCTCACATCTTAGCATTTGATTATTTATCTGACCTACTTGGTTCAATAGGAACTTAGATCTTCGTGACCACAACCTTTGAGGCACATGAGACATGAGCATTGTGGCTGCCTCCGGAATATTTTCCGGCGTTGTGCAACTCAGCACATATAGCTAAGGTTCGTTAACCTTATCAAAGTTCTATTTTCCTCTCACTTAACTTTTACAAAAAATTCCTTTTTCAAGAAACTTGACATTCTAAGCGACAAACGCTTTTGTCTTTGGTGTTATGGAGGAATACCCAATGATTATTCAAAATAACCTACAAAGACATGCTCATCCGACTTTGGTTGTAAACATCTTACTTATACTTAGTATACCAAAATTTAAGAAAGGACAACTTGGGTTTTTCCCCAAACCATAACTTACATGGTGTCATTTCAACGGATCAAGATGGAGCTCTTTTTAGTGTAAAAGCGGTAGTCTCTAAAGCTTTAATCTTTTAAAACATAATGGCAGTTTTATAAATAATACCTTTGATCCAACCATGTCAAACAAGGTTTCATTACAAATCTCAAACACTCCATATTCCTATGTTGTTTCGGGAGATGCAAATCTAGGTGTTTTTCTAAACTTTCAACTCAAATAAATCCCTTTATGATAAAATCATAAATCATTTATTTTCTTGTTACAATGATTTTCCACTTCATCTTGAAAGTCTTCGAACGTTTTCAAATATTTCATACTTCTTTCTCATTAAGTGAATATTCACTCAAATTTCCGGAGAAAGCATATGAAGTTGAAATCCATCGCTTACGACTACACATAATGGACTACATACATCGATATGTATAAATTCCAATATTTTAGTCGTTCGTTCTTCTTTGGCCTTTGAACGAAGTTTTAATTATCCCAAGGAAAGTATCACAAGCGTCACTTGATCAAATCAAAGACTCCAAAAATCCATGAATATGGAGATTCTTCATGTTTTCTTTCCAATATAATTTAAACAGCGATGTCACTTCGTAAGTGATCTTTCAATCATTTGTCTTGTGACATTTTAGCATTAGTTTTTATGGATGTGATTTCTCCAACTAGATTTGTAAATCATCCATCTTATATGGAATACGGTAATTATTTGAACAATATTTGTTCTCATAATACTTGATTTAAATAACGATTATTAAAACAAATCTTGAATGCAAGCTTTGATGTCAACGAGAAATACAAACAACGGTTTTTTTGTTTTCGATGAACATCATCACATATTCTCTTGCTAGTTACTTAGGACACTGTAGTTCATGAATTGCTTTGTTCTATATGAAATTTCATACCAACCAATTCGGTATTCAATACCCAAGAACCACATTGTTTAACAAGCAAAGAATACAACCATAACATGTATATCATCTATATACCTAAACTGGATATTTCCAATCTTTTCTTTTCTGCCAAATATATTTTATAGATTCTCTTTCAACATTTACTTTTCCTTTTAAAAGAATCTATCAACATCAAAAGTGGCGCCATATACATGACACTGAAGGGAATATGTCCTAAGAGGCAATAATAAAGTATTTATTATGTGTATTCCAAGTATATGATAGATGTTTATTTTGCATGCTATAATTGTATTAATACGGAAACATTAATACATGTGTGTTTAATAAACAAAAAGAAAGTTCCTAGTTATGCCTCTCTCATAAACTAGCTCGTTGATTAACAAGATGATCACAATTTCCTAATCGTAGACATTGGATGTTGTTAATAACGAGATCACAACATTAGTGTAATGATGTGATGAACATTCATCTGAAGTATAGCATTACGATCAAAGTCATTGAGTTTATATTGCTATAAACAACTTACGAAGTGATCCTAATCCTTAGACCATGAGATCATGTCAATCACTAACACCGAAAGAGTTTCTTGATGACATCAAATGTCACACCGTAACTGGGTGATTATAAAGATGACTTCACAACTACTAAAGTGTTATGTTGAGGCTCATGGATCAAGAGTGGAATTTGTTCATCCCGATGATGGATAGATATACTGTCACATCCCAAGATTTTCCAAATCTTGTAATGTGAAAAATAAAATGAATAAAATAAAACTTTGTTGATTTTCAGGGTGAGAAGAAACTTTTTGAATCCATTTGGAAACTTTCAAACCTATTTAGATCAAATAAAATCCTAAAGGGATTTAAAAAGTTAAATAAACAATAAACTTAAAAATATTTAAAATTACTATTTTGGATCTTTTAATAAAAGGTTTTGCTTTTCAAAAGAAAAGGTGGATTTATAAAAATAACGATTATTTATAAAGCCAAATTAAACCTTGGCCAATATTTTGAAATAAAATGTTTTGTTTTGATAAAAATAGTAAAGGTTTATTTAAATAAAATAACAAGGATTTAATATCCAATTTATTTAAGTAAAGGCTTTCCCCATTTTTAATAAACACTAAAACTTATTTATTTATTTTAAATAAGTTTTCCAAGTATTTTATACTCTCAAATAAAACCTACTGAAGTTTTTTGGTTTTATTTTAGATTTCGAAATAAAGATTTTAATAAAACAAATCCTATTTGATTTAATAACTAAGGTCCATTTTATTTAATTATTAATGGATCCTAAAATAAAATGTTATTTTATTTTAAACAAGTTTTCCAAGTATCTTCTATTTTCAAATAAAACCTACTGATTTGGTTTTGAAAATATTTAGATTTCAAATGGAGTTTTTAAATAAATTAAAACCCATTTGATTTATTAACTAATGTCCATTTTATTTAATTATAAATGGACTCTAAAATAAAAATATTATTTTATTTTGGGAATTGGTTTATGTTGTTAAACATAACCAAATTAATTTGCAAAGTGTGGTGGATGTTTGAATTAAATTGAATGCTTGATTGTTGTTTGAAATTCAAAACAGAAAATAGAATTAGAAAAAGAAAAGACATTCAGAACAAAAAAATATGCAAAGAACCCAGCCCAACAAACTGGCCCAACAAGACCCAGTCCAGCCCACCTACTCTCTCCCGTGGCGAAACGTTTTTCACCGTGGACAGCACCCGCAGAGCCAATGACAGGTGGACCCCAACTCCCTCTCTCACCCCACTGACGAAACGGCCCCACACCCGAGCATTCTTCCTCACCTGCGACGACCTCTTCTCCCTCCCCTCGTCGCCGTTTCTGGCAGTGATTCCTCGGCTTCAATTCACCTTAATGCGGCCACCATTACTCGCTGTGACCATGCCCATTTAATCGCCCTGGCATCCTCTCCATTTCCCCTCGGTCTCCTTCCCCAAGTGCGCCCCCAGGCTGTCGAATTTCGCTCAAACACCGCCACTGTCCAACGACGTTTTGGCGAGGATTACGGCCAGCCCACGCCACCCCTTGCCTCCACAAGCACCCAGCCGTGATCTCCATCGCCTGGCGGACCTTTCCGCATCGCCAGCTCACCCGCGCGAGCTCTGCAAGCTCGGCAACGTCTTCCCCGAGCCAGCGCCGCCGTCTGCTCCAACTGCGGCGACATTCCCCCGGTAAACCCGACCACCCCTCTCTTCCCCGTGGACACGATAATGATCGCCATGCCCTTGCGAACCTAATGGTGTCTCACTTTCGTCCTAGGGTGCCCCCATCCTCGCCCTCGACGACCTCCAGAACCGCCCGACGCCAGCAAGAACTCCGGCGAGCCATTACCCTCACCTCCGTGCGCCCCTCGACGAACCAGTAACACGTTGAGCTTCCCCAGGCGTCTGCGAACACGGTGAGCATATTCCTTTCCTCCCTCGCTTCCTGTAGCATCGACTCCGTCGTCGTCTGACCGTCGCCGCCGCGCACAGCCGTCGAGCGTCGCCCGTCCTTGGTCTAGATGCTCTGAGCCGTTAGATGCGAATCCTGCGGTTGAGTTAGGTTCACTTAAACGAAAGGGTATGCGATGATCTAAACCGCACAGGCCCCTTTTAATCCTACGGTCTGTGTTAGCCGATCCACACGAAACGTTTTTGACGAATAGGAAATAGACGCGTGTCCCAGAGTTGGATTTAAAAACAGAATTTGATCAATTAGACTTGTGATTTTGTAAATTGCACAACTTTTAAACCACACGTCCAATTTTTACAAACTTTATATCAATGGAATCAGTGGAACAAGCCCTAGCCAACCATGCCATTTGTTTAGTAAAAAGGTTCTGGAAAAATGTTTGTTTTTGCAGAAACATTTGTATGCTTGTTTAGATTATAAAAATTGTTCAAAATGATTTTTGGTATAAAACATTTTTGCAAATGGAGTGATTTGAACCTACTGACCCTAGAAAACACTTTGTGGTGTCAAAAATATATTTGGTGAAAGAAAAGAATGATTCTTTGATTTAAAACCATTTCTAGTCAAATAAAAATATAGTTTATTTATTAAAAAGGGGTTTTGAAGAAAACTTTTGGGAAATGTTTTGTTTCAAACTCTCTGACCCTAAACACCAAGTTTTATGGTTTGAAAATGTATTTTGTGAACCCCATAGATTAATGCCTTAGTAAAAATATTTCTACACCACATAAAATGATACCTTGTTTTGAAAATGGTTTATAAGTGAAACCTTTTTGCAAATGACTTTGCCACTTTACAAAATGACCAATAGATGTTTACAAATGTTTATGACCCATTAGGAACCACTTTTTCAAATAAAACAATCCTTGGCATGCTTGCATGCATTATCTTAGTTCTATGATTTTATGTGTTGTTTTGCTTGATTGGTAGATTGAGTTTGTACCTTGCTTGATTGAATTGTAGTGACTTGAAGAGTGTGATTGTTGCAAGGACAAGGAGTGAACTTATACCCTCTACCAAAAAGGCAAGTGATGCTTCATACTTCTGTCCCATTACTTTCACTATGCATTAGAGATTTTTCTAAGTAAAACTTGCATGGAATTTTGCCAAGTATAAACCTTGCTATAGGAAAACCAAGTAGATGAAACCTTAGTGGAACATTTCCTAAGTTAAGATTCCTACTACTATCAAGCTTAGCTTAGCTAATAGAAAACAAGGGTGGAAATATATTCACACTATGGAAAATTTCTAAGTCTGAGGACTTGTGTTTTTGTTTAATAAAACAACTAAGTTAATGAATCACCTGGGTGGAATGGTAATTGCTTGGTGGTTTTTGGTTGAGTGGTTCACAAGGCCCATGTCTATGGTTTTCCTTGTGTATCTCACTTGTGGATGGCCACCCAGGAACAAAGAGATTTGAGATGTCAAATGTTGAGAAGCTTCAAGTGCAACCACTTGGCATTATGGGCTCTGCCTGGATCATATAGGTTGCAAGAACTTAGCCATATGGACAATTGGTGGTAGAGTTTGATAGGTTGGAGCACGTCCATTTTGGTTTAAGGGAAGGCTTCTGAAAGATCTTGTCTTGGGAAACCAAGTCTTGTGGGGAAAGTGCACCACCTCTGCAGAGTGTAAAACCTAAGTACTTAGCCATGTCCCTGGTAAAGGACAATTTGAGCATCAAGACATGGAAGCAATCAAGAATCTCATCATTCAAATTTCTAAGTTAAAAACTTGTGGTTTGAACAAGGGTTAAAGGATCTTCAATCCTTGATTAAGAAAAATGATTTTGTCAAGCAAAAACTTAGTGTTTTCAAAATGATAAGGAAAATCTATTTTGAGCAATGCAAGCCTCAACTCCACTTAGCCAAATGCATATAGATGTTAGACTCCACTATACTACCATAGTATCACTTGCCAATACAATTCAAATGTATTGACCCCTTGTGGCTGTAACTTGTGATGTTGCAGGTTTGATTGATTTAGTGAAGTGTGTTGATTAGGATTACAAAGTCTACAACCAACATGTCTGCCTGTGGCACTTTGAAGATGAAGGACCCCATGCTTATATATATTCTGTTGCAATGTAATGTAATAGCCAAATGAGCTATGTAAGATGTAATAAAATTATGTTATTCCTGGTTATAAAGTTGTATTATGACCTTTATTTCTTGATATTACATCTTAACTGTGGATGCTAGCTATTGATCCAGGGACTAGCATTGTAAACACAGGGGACTCTACCTTATTAAAGGTTGGGACCCTTACATATACTCTAGGCCCTCTCAGTGATATCACATTGGTTATCTTGCAAGCAAGTGATTTGATTACTAGAATGTTATATCACGGGAACGAGAAAAGAGTGCATGTCGGTAACGAGATCAAACTAGGTATGGGGATACCGATGATCGAATCTCGGACATGTAATATATCGTGAAACAAAGGGATTAAGATACTAGCGTAAAAGGTTCTGAGGATCATAAGAAAGTCATCGTTGAATGTGTGGGAGTCAGCGTAAAAGGTTCCCGGTGGCTATTCGGCAAGAAAGGGTTGTGCTTCCGCTGCATCGCTGGAGCGAGGAGGCGGAGGTTGCTCGGTGTCTTGTACGTGTGTGCGAGCACGGATGCGATGCTGCTTTGCGGCGCCAGGACTTCCTCTCGATCTTGAGATCGGCAAGAGATCGTCTACATCAACCACGAGTTCAACTTGTTAAGCTTTGTCGGTCTTCAAGGGTATGTTCTCTATGGATATACATCCACCCGTTGTTTGTATCTAATAGATAGATCTTGGTACTTAGTTCCCATCGTAGGAATTTTTTTGTTTTCTATGTTGCGAACCCTTCAGTGGTATCAGAGCCGGATTTATGCGTAGATATTTTACACGGGTAGTACACATATGAGTATGTGGGCGATGATGATCATGTTGTTGCTTCTTAGTTGTAATTTTGGATATTGGTGGCATAGTGGGATGAAGCGGCCCGGAAAAACTTTACATGTCCTCACACATGAGACCTGTTCCACGCTTGACATGCAACTAGTTTGCATAAGTGGCTAGGGGGTGTCTGTCTCTCCTACTATAGTCAATATCTATTTTGCAACGAGTTTTCAACAATTTGGTTATCCTCATTGTGGTTCATGTTCGTAGGTAAGAACGGTTCTATCTTTGAAAGCCCTAAGCCACGTAAAACTTACAATGGATAAATTAGAGGCATCTAGTTTAGATTGTTGTTGGGCTAGTGTTATGATATGTTGATGTTGTAAGTAGAAATATGAGATGATACTCTTACAACATACATAACGTGTAAGTTCCATAGACCTTGGCCTTACACATAAAGGTATGATAGTGATCATATCACGGTGCACATGATAGAGATCATATGCGGGAACCATATCATTTCACTAATAAACATGTGATGTTTGATAGCATCTTATATTGCTTGTTTAGCGCTTTATTAGCATAATAAGATTGTTCCTTATTTAAATATCAAGATAAGAATGTGTTCTTCCTTTAATATGCATCGATTATGTTTTCGTCGCTCCAAGACATCACGTGATGATCGGGTGTTCTTGGATCCACGACCATATTTCGGATGTAAGACAGTTACACACGCGAATACTAAGGTTCTAACTTGGTGATCCTAGCATGTACAGACATGGCCTCGGAACACGGACCGAAAGGTTAAGCATGAGTCATATAGTAGATATGATGCCCATTTGATGCTCGCCTTTGAAGCTACACCGACTCACGTGATGATCGGACTTGGTGTAGTGGATTTCGTTCATGTAATCACCAAAAAGGCATGAGGGATGTCGTTTTTGAGTGGGAGTTCATTCGTAATATGGATTAGTTGAACTCAATATATCATAAACTTAGTCTAAACTTTACAAATTCTGTTGTAGATGGCACCACCTGCTTTTAATTTCAATGTGTTCATGGAGAAAGAGAAACTTGCAACGAACGGTAGCAACTTTACCGAATGGGCCATGAATTTGAGGATTCTCCTCTCTGCTGCACAAAAGCAATATGTGCTAGAAGCGCCGCTAGGCCCCCCACCTTTTGATGATGCCCCTGACGAGGAGAAGAATGTCTATCAGACTCGTCAGGAGGACCACAACTTAGTTCATTGCGGCATATTGTATGGGCTAGAGCCAGAACTTCGAAAGCGTTTCGAAAACGACAATGCATTTGATACAATGGGTGAGTTGAAAATGATTTTCGACACACATGCTGCTGTAGAGAGATACAATGCTTCAGAAAAGTTCTTTAGCTGCATGATGGAAGAGCACAGCTCCGTAAGTGAGCATGTACTCAAGATGTCAGGTTACGCCGATAATCTTGTGTCCTTGGGAATATCGATTACCATTTACTTAGGCATCCATCGTGTTCTGCAGTCTCTGCCACCTGGCTATAAGAGCTTCGTGATGAACTATAATATGCAAGGCATGAAGAAGTCTCTCCTCGATCTTGTGTCAATGCTTAAAACTGCAGAAGTGGAGATCAAGAAGGAACATCAAGTGTTGATGATCAATAAGAACACTGGTTTCAAGAAAGATAAGAAGGGAAAATGGAAGGGGAGTAAGGGAGGCAAGCAGGTTGCCGTGCCTGAAAAGAAACCCCGAGTTGGACCTAAGTCTGATATCGAGTGCTACTATTGTAAGGGGACTGGCCACTGGAAGCGCAACTGCCCCAAGTATTTGGTAGACAAGAAGGCCAGCAAGCCAAACAAAGGTATATATGATATACATGTTATTGATGTGTACTTGACTAGTGCTCGCAGTAGCACCTGGGTATTTGATACCGGTTCAGTTGCTAATATTTGTAACTCGAATCAGGAGCTGCGGAACAAGCGACCGCTAGCAAGGGGTGAGGTCAAGATGCGTGTCAACAATGGATCAAGCGTTGATGTGATCGTCGTCGTAACGCTACCTCTCCACTTGCCGTCGAGATTAGTAATAAACTTGAATAGTTGTTATCTGGTGCCAGCACTGAGCATGAACATTGTATCTGGATCGTGTTTGATGCGAAGTGGTTATTAGTTTAAATCCGAGAACAATGGTTGTTCTATTTATATGAATGAAATCTTTTATGTTCATGCATCGATGATGAATGTTTTATTTCTATTGGATCTCGATAATAATGTTACACATATTCATAATTCTTTGTTAAAAGTATTAAACTTAATGATGATATATCCGCATATATGTGGCACTGTCGTCTAGGTCATATTGGCGTTAAATGCATAAAGAAGCTCCATTCGGATGGACTTTTGGAATCACTTGATTTTGAATCATTTGATACATGCGAGCCATGCCTTATGGGCAAGATGACTAGAACGTCGTTTTCCGGTTCAATGGAACAGGCGACAGATTTATTGGAAATCATACATTCTGATGTATGTGGTCCAATGAGTGTGTCGGCGCGAGGTAGATATCGTTATTTTGTTACTTTCACGGATGATTTGAGTAGATACGGTTATATCTACTTGATGAAACACAAGTTTTAAACCTTTGAAAAGTTCAAGGAATTTCAGAATGAAGTAGAAAATTATCGTAATAGAAAGATCAAATTTCTACGGACCGATCGTGGAGGTGAGTATCTAAGTTACGAGTTTAGAACTCACATGAAAGAGTGTGGAATTGTTTCACAACTCACACCTGCCGGAACACCACAACAAAAAGGTGTGTCGGAACGTCATAATCGTAATTTATTGGATATGGTTCGATCTATGATGTCTCTGGCGGACTTGTCGTTGTCATTTTGGGGTTATGCACTAGAAACTGCTGCATTCACTTTAAATCGGGCACCATCTAAATCCGTTGAAAAGCCACCGTATGAATTATGGTTTGGAAACAAACCTAAGCTGTCATTTCTTAAATTTTGGGGATGCGATGTTTATGTGAAGAAACTTCAACCGGATAAACTCGAACCCAAAGCGGAAAATGTGTCTTCATAGGATGCCCTAAGGAAACTATTGGGTATTCCTTCTATCACAGATCTGAGGGCAAGGTGTTAGTTGCCAATAATGGATCCTTTCTAGAGAAAGAGTTTCTCGCGAAAGGTGTGAGTAGTCGAAAGGTAGAAATCGAAGAGGTTATTGAACCTTCTCTTCAAAGTATGGCGAGTAGCGCAGCGCCGAAAGTCGTTCTAGAGTTGGCTTCACCAGTTGAAGAGGGAACTAATGATAATGATCATGAAACTTCAAAACAGAATACTACCAAACCTCGCAGGTCTAGCAGGACGCGTGCAGCTCCCGAGCTGTACGGAAATCCTGTCATGAATTACATGGTTGATGAACATGATGACCCTGCGACGTATGAAGAAGCGATGATGAGCCCAGATTCCAACAAATGGTTATAAGCCATGAAATCCGAGATGAAATCCATGTATGAAAACCAAGTTTGGAACTTGGTGGACTTACCTCACGACCGAAAGGCCGTGGAGAATAAATGGATTTTCAAAAGGAAAACTGATGCTGATGGTAATGTGACCGTCTATAAAGCTCGACTTGTCGCAAAGGGGTTTCTACAAATTCAAGGAGTTGACTACGATGAGACATTATCTCTCGTAGCGATGCTAAAATCAGTTAGGATTATGTTAGCAATTGCTGCATATTTCGATTATGAGATATGGCAGATGGATGTCAAAACCGTGTTTCTCAATGGTAATATTGAAGAAGAGTTGTATATGATACAACCAAAGGGTTTTGTCGATCCTAAGGATGCTAACAAGGTGTGCAAGCTTCAGCAATCCATCTATGGATTGAAGCAAGCATCACGAAGTTGGAATCTCCGCTTTGATGAGGTGATCAAAGAGTTTGGATTTGTCCAAACTTATGGAGAAGCTTGTATTTACAATAAATTGAGTGGGAGCAATGTGGCATTTCTGATACTATATGTGGATGACATATTATTGATCGGAAATGATATAGATCTTTTAAACAGTGTTAAAAGTTATCTAAACAACAAATTTTCAATGAAGGACCTAGGTGAAGCGTCATACATATTAGGCATAAAGATCTATAGAGATAGATCTAGGCACCTAATAGGGCTATCGCAAAGTACATAACTTGATAAGATTTTAAAGAAGTTTAAAATGGACGAAAGTAAGAAGGGGTTCTTACCTATGTCACAAGGCACGACATTGAGTAAGACTCAAAGTCCGGCTACGACAGAAGAAAGAGAGATAATGGACAAAGTCCCCTATGCTTCAGCCATAGGCTCTATAATGTACGCCATGCTATGTACAAGACCGGATGTGGCACATGCTATTAGTTTGACTAGTAGGTACCAATCGGATCCAGGTTCGGAACACTGGAAAGCGGTCAAGAATATCTTTAAGTACTTGTGAAGAACTAAGGATATGTTTCTTGTATACGGAGGTGAAGAAGAGCTCGTCGCTAAGTGTTATGTCAACGCTAGCTTTGACACCGATCCGGATGACTCTAAGTCTCAATCCGGATACGTATTTCTCATGAATGGCGGAGCGGTTAGTTGGAGGAGCTCCAAACAACCTGTGGTGGCGGGATCAACAACGGAGGCCGAATATGTTGCTGCTACGCAAGCGGCTCAGGAAGCAGATTGGATGAAGGAGTTCATATTCGAACTAGGTGTGGTTGCTAACGCATTGGACCCAATGGTGATCTATTGTGACAACAATGGTGCCATTTCCAATGCCAAAGAACCAAGGTCTCATAAGCACTCCAAGCATATTATGCGCCGGTTTCACTCCATCCGCGAGCATGTCAAGGATGGAGATATAAAGATTTGTAAAGTACATACGGATCTCAATGTAGCAGATCCATTGACTAAAACTCTCCCTAGAGCAAAACATGATCTACACCAGAACTCCATGGGTGTTAGATACATCACTATGTAACTAGATTATTGTCTCTAGTGCAAGTGGGAGACTGAAGGGAATATGCCCTGAGAGGCAATAATAAAGTGTTTATTATGTGTATTCCAAGTATATGATAGATGTTTATTTTGCATGCTATAATTGTATTAATACGGAAACGTTAATACATGTGTGTTCAATAAACAAACAGAAAGTTCCTAGTTATGCCTCTCTCATAAACTAGCTCGTTGATTAACAAGATGATCACAGTTTCCTGATCATAGACACTGGATGTTATTAATAACGATATAACAACATTAGTGTAATGATGTGATGAACATTCATCCGAAGTATAGCATTACAATCAAAGTCATTGAGTTTATATTGCTATAAACAACTTACGAAGTGATCCTAATCCTTAGACCATGAGATCATGTCAATCACTAACACCGGAAGAGTTTCTTGATGATATCAAACATCACACCATAACTGGGTGATTATAAAGATGACTTCAGAACTACTGAAGTGTTATGTTGAGGCTCATGGATCAAGAGTGGAATTTGTTTATCCCGATGACGGATAAATATACTCTGGGCCTCTCGGTGATATCACATTGGTTAGCTTGCAAGCAAGTGATTTGATCACTAGAATGTTATATCACGGGAACGAGAAAAGAGTGCATGTCGGTAACGAGATCAAACTAGGTATGGAGATACGGATGATCGAATCTCGGACATGTAATATATCGTGAAACAAAGGGATTAAGATACTAGTGTAAAAGGTTCCGACGATCAAAAGAAATTCACCGTTGAATGTGTGGGAGTCAGTATGGATCTCGAGGTCCCTCTTCTGATTAATGATCGGAGAGGGGTCTCGATCTAATTGGAGCAAAAGTTTCATGCCGGAAAGAATAACAAGCGCATGAATTTATTTCACTAGATACCGAAACAGGTTTCGAGTGAAATTACAGAAAGTGTTTTTGCATGTGAAATGGAATTCTAGCAAGGGGTTATATGTGCATGTTTATCATTAAAGTAATTGATAAAATTCTGAATAAATAAAAGGAGTTTTATTTAATGAGAGTTTGCATTAAATTTGGTGGAAATTTAATAGTAATTTTGAGTGGGATTTTGAGTGGAGGGAATTTAAAGGAATTTTGTGAGTGGAGTGTCCACCCACATGAATGAGGGGAGGGAAAGGGGGCAGCCCCCATGCCACCCCCTTGGGGTCCCCCCCTCTCCTATAAAAGGCACCCCTCTCCCTCTCTCTCACTCACACCTCCTCGTGAAGGGTCTCTCTCCCCCTCTAGAATTTATGCCCCATGGTCTCGGACTAGCGAGATACATGTTCCCGGTGGCTATTCTGCAAGAAAGGGTTGTGCTTCCGCTGCATCGATGGAGCGAGGAGACGGATGTTGCTCGGTGTCCTGTACGTGTGTGCGAGCACGGTTGCGCTGCTGCTTTGCGGCGCTAGGACTTCCTCTCAATCTTGAGATCGGCAAGAGATCGTCTACATCAACCACAAGTTCAACTCGTTAAGATTTGTCGGTCTTCAAGGGTATGTTCTCTACGGATATACATCCGCCCGTTGTTTGTATCTAATATATAGATCTTGGTACTTAGTTCCCATCGTAGGAATTTTTTTGTTTTCTATGCTGCGAACCCTTCAGACACATAGTCCAAAGCGTGTATATTTAAATACTAATACCTTTGGACTTGCACTTTGAAGTAGATCACCATCATTAAATGATTGGTGTTCTTTCAAAATCCATTCTTTAGTAATCTTTTAGTGTAGTAAACACTTTACATACATCTTCTATTCATCCTTATCATGATGACTTTCATGATCAAGCTAATGTAGCTTATAAAGGCGAATCGTGAGTACATTACTTTCCAAAACCCTTTTAGATGATTAGGATGTCTAGCATATATTATACTCTATCATATTGCAACCAAAACATTGTTTTAGATATCGTTATATCTGCCACACATTATGGTTTCTGAAACAATTCTTTCAGCTCCTAGATAAACTTGATATTAAAAACAATCAAGAATCATGGAGGCAAACATGATACTTAAGATACTAACACTGGAATTGTTGCTCTCGATTTAATACCAATTATTAAATTTCACGGAGTAAACAGAGTTTGCTGAAAGTTTGCAATAGGACTTTAAACTTTAAATTGACACTCAACACAATACGATACCAGTTCGTAAAGTAAATATCCATAATTCTATAGTTCTATTATCTCAATTACAACTAAGCATAAGGTGGTGAATGAATGCCAATGACTACAATAAATTATGCAAATTCACTTGGATTTAATTTATTATAAATTGAGTTCTACTAATCCAAATTAGAAATGAACTGCCACTCAAAAAGACATCCCTCGTGTCCTTTTGGTGATTACATGAACCAAATCCACTACACCAAGTCCGATCATCACGTGAGTCGGTGTAGCTTCAAAGGCGAGCATCCATATGGTCATCATATCAAAACATATGACTCATGCTTAACCTTTTGGTCCGTGTTTCGAGGCCATGTCTGCACATGCTAGGCTCGCCAAGTAAGAACCATAGTATTCGCGTGTGTAAAACTGTCTTACAGCCGAGATATGCTCGTGGATTCAAGTACACCCGATCATCGTGTGATGTCTTGAAGCGGCGAAACATTGTCGGTGCATACTTAAGGAAGAACACATTTTTATCTTGATATCTAAATGAGGGATCATCTTATTATGCCAATAAAACACCAAACAAGCAATATAAGATGCAACAAACATCACATGTGAAAAATGAAATGATATGGTCCTTGCACTTGATCGTTATCATGTGCATCGTGGTATGATCTTCATCATTCCTTTATGTGTAAGGCCAAGGTCTATGTAACTTACACGTTATGTGTGTTGTAAGAGTATCGACTTATACTTTTACTTACAGCATCACCATATCATGACACTAGTCCAGCAACAATCTAAACTAGACGCTTCTAATTTATCCATTGCAAGTTTTACGTGGCTTAGGGCTTTCGAAGATAGAACCGTTCTTACCTACGAACATGGAACCACAATGAGATAATCAAATTATTGATAACTCGTTGTAAATCATATATTGACTATAGTAGGAGAGACAGACACCCATAAGCCACTTATGCAAAACTATTTGCATGTCAAACGTGGAACATGTCTAATGTGCGAGGACATGTAAAGTTTGTCCGAGACGCTTCATCCCACTATGCCACCAATATCCAAAGTACAAGGGAGAATTAATAACATGACCATTAGCACCCACATATTCATATGTGTACTACCCATGCAAAGCATCTACGCATAGATCCGGCTCTGATACCACTGAAGGGTTCGCAACATAGAAAACAAAATTTTCCTACGATGGGAATGACTATGTACCAAGATCTATCTACTAGATACAAGCAATGGGTGTATATACATCTATAGAATACATACCCTCGAAGACCGAATAGCATTAACGAGGTTGTACTCATAGATGATATAGTCGAACGCTTGCCGATCTCAAGATCGTGATGAAGTCCATCTGGTCCAGCACCATCAAGTCCAGCACCGCAAAGCAGTGGTGCATCCGTGATCGCACACACGTCCGGGTACTCTGACAACCTCCGCGCCCTCGCTCCAGCGAAGCAGCAGAAGCAACAAATCCTTCCAGAAAAAGCCACCGGGAACATGTATCTCGCTGATCCGAGACCATGGGGAAATTCTAAAGGGGGAAGAGAGATCTTTCACGAGGAGGTGTGTGATGAGAGGAGGGAGTGGGGTGCCTTTTATAGGGAGAGGGGGTCAGCCCCCTCCCATGGCGTGGCAGCCATGGAGGTGCCCCCACCTCTTCCACATTCATGTGGGTGGAGCTCCCACTCACATAAATAGCCACCCACTCAAAATTCCACTCACCTCCATTAAATTTCCACCAAATTTAATGCAATCTCTCATTAAATAAAACTCTTTTATTTATTTATTTAGAATTTTGTTAATTACTTTAATTAACAAACATTCACATAAAACCCCTTACAACATTTCAATTTCACATGCAGAACCAGTTTCAGCAATTTCAACCGAAACGATTCCGGTGTCTAGTGAAATAAATTCCTGCGCTTTCTTTTTCTTTCTCTGGCATATTATTTGCTCCAAATGGTGTCGGTATCCCTTAAGTGTGTCACCCTACTGTTCGTGAATAATGTAGACATGATCGAGACCCTCTCCAATCAATAATCAGCATCGGGACCTGGAGATCCGTACTGACTCCCACACATTCAACGATGACTTCTGTGATCGTGTGAACCTTATACGCATACAACTCAATCCCTTTGTCTCGCGATATATTACATGTCCGAGATTCTATCATCGGTATCTCCATACCTAGTTTGATCTCGTTACCGACATGCACTCTTTTCTCGTTCCCGTGATATAACATTCTAGTGATCAAATCACTTGCTTGCAAGCTAACCAATGTGATATCACCGAGAGGGTCCAGAGTATATCTCTCCGTCATAGCGATGTACAAATTCCACTCTTGATCCATGAGCCTCAACATAATACCTTCATAGCACTGAATCCATTTTATAGTCACCATGTTACTGTGTGACGTTTGATGTTATCAAGATACTCTTCTGGTGTTAGTGATTGACATGGTCTCATGGTCTAAGGACTAAGATTACTTTGTATGTTGTTATAGCAATATAAACACAATGACCTTGATCATAATGCTATACTTCGGATGAATGTTCATCACATTATTTCAACAATGTTGTGACCTCATTATTAACAACATCCAATGTCCATGATCAGGAAACCTTTGATCATCTTGTTAATCAACGAGCTAGTTTATAAGAGAGGCATAACTAGAAACTTCCTTTTTGTTTATTAAACACACATGTATTAACGTTTCTGTATTAATACAATTATAGCATGCAAAATAAACATTTATCATAAATAAGAAATAAGATAATAACCACTTTATTATTGTCTCTCGGGCATATTCCCTTCATGTTCAAGCTTTGTTCTTTGGGAGGGGTGAAGGTGCCATACCACGAGTTTGTCTGGAAAAATTATGCCCCTTCCAAGGTCCAGTTTTTCGCATGGCTGCTGTCTAGGGCACGCATTCAGTCCCGCAGCATTCTGGCCATGAAAAAGATCATCCCAAATGAGGAAAACCTTTGCCCTGTCTGTTCTGCTCCTGACAAAACTGCCAACCATATCATCTTCGACTGCAGTTTTGCCCGGCTATTCTGGAGATCTGTGCATTGCGCATTCCCACCCAATATGGAGGTCCAACAACTATTCTCGCACTGCCACTGTACCTTGGTCCCGACTACCACCGCCTCCACCTTCCTCCTGCTGTGTTGCTGGAACTTCTGGAAGCATAGAAATGCGGTGGCCTTCCGCGACCAGCAACCGAGCCTGCAATCCCTCCTTCAGGCCTACAGGAATGATGCCCACCTGTGGAGGGCTCGCCTTCCTCCGAATCGTCAAACTGATACCAATGTGTGGCTTAGCAACCAGGGCCTCGGCCCCGGATAATTTGCTACCCCTTGTAATTTGCTCTCCCTACCTCCTTCCCTGTAAACATCCGACCTGTTGGGTCTGCTGGTAGCATCAATGAAATATTCAGGTGGGGAACCTCTCCCCTGCGGTGACCATTCAAAAAAAAAACTAGTTTTAAATCTAATAAAGTCTGAAAATGTAAGATTACATATCATTTCTAGTACCTATGGCCAAATTTCCTTCAAATTATAGTATAGTCCGTTATCAACATAAAAAAGACAAAATGTGGGCCCAATGCTGACTTTTCCCTCTTAGCGCCACAATTTTGTGTAGCCTAAAATTGAACGTCGTATTTTGTAGAGAAATATTGCAGATACATAGATCATATCAGTATGCATCCATGTACAACAAATTAGAAATTTTCGAAACCTAATATCATTTTCCTTTTTTTTCTAAATTCATGACTCCGTGGAACCCGGGACCCAAAACGACGCATTCGACCTCCGGCTGCTTCCTTCCAGTGGGCATGGTCTTCTGCTTCCTTCTACTAGTGGGCATGGCCCTCTACAGCTACGGCACACACACAAAAAAAGACTATTTTCTTGATCTTTAGTGATGTCTACATCAAGAAAGAGTCAAGTAGTACGAGGGCTATGTTCAATATTTAGCTGCAGGAAATCCACACAGAATCATTGAATACATGGAACGTGCAACTAGCCACCTAACTGCAAACCAACTGTCGCCATTTATCCAGTTGCAAAGGAGCCCAGAATCCAGCCCGACACTGGAAAACGGAGACAGGCAGCAGCAACGAACCAAGGTCGCTGTCTACGATCACGATCGGAACCCTAGCTAAGACCAAGTCCATTATAACTGCCATACAACCGCGTTGCGGGGATCCTTTGCGGCGTGATTCCTTCCACTGCAGTGCGTTCCCCGGCCAAAAAGGGTCGGCTCATCCATATTAGCTCGCTCGCCAATTCAAGTTAATAGCATAAAACTACTACATTACAACGGAAATTTATAAATGGTCCACTTTACAATTTGGATATCAAAATCTACCACTCTACGGCATGCTTTTTGTAATTCAGGCAAATGACGCGCTAAGAGCAAATGAACTACAGATGCTTAAACCTAGAAATGAGTCGGCTAATATCCCTGTTGTGCTAATTACATGATTCGTCACAAAAAAGTGATAACTAGTTTTTCTTTGTAACAACATTTCTTTGTTGTGCTTCTTTAGAACATTTTTCAGGACCTGGGAAGTAGAAAAAATATTGAAATGTCAATGAACTTTGGTCTTATTTTGTATAACTCACCTGATCCCATACTACGAGCTCCATACGCATACAGGTCAACCTGGAATGTGATTTTCAGCTGTCAACATTCAAGCCCCTCTTTCATAGAAAAATCGAGAACATATGAGAAAAAAATCATCAATTTTCAACCACCAGTATTCGCAACAGGTTAATATTCTAAATATTCACGATTAGGGCCACCTCCCACGAAGCTCGGGGTACAACACGGTCTCCCCAAATGCCCCCTCTCAATTATACATTCTGGTTCCGCCCATGACCAAGTATATATAAGTGCTTGTAGACTATTTTCTTCTAACATGGATGACCGCGTCTGCGCTAGATCCTCCATAGCTATAGGCCTTTTTACTAAAACAATGTTTGTTGTAACGTTGGCCTAGTTTCTTTTGTTGCTTTCTTTTGTGGTTGATCGGTTGTGTGCATTTTAATTATGCAGAGACCATATGTAATTGTTATTTTTATAAGTAATAAAACGTCCATTTTCCGAAAAAAAATATAGGTGCCTGAATGCAGAATTGAGCCAATTGCCTCTATTTTTTCCTAGACCAAAAGATATAACAATGCAAATGTCCGTACGCAACCTGCTGCTGCCTTGCAAAGAAAATCCCAAGACCAACGGGCAACGGCTGTGCATAGATGAACCCATATGGGGATGATCCTATACCTACTTGGAGAAAGCCGAGCTTCACTGTCAAGAGACGTTGCTGTCACGAACACAAGACAGCCGGGCTGCCAAGGAGCAGAATGGCCCAGCCGGCCGGCCCACATCCGTGCCATGCCTGCGCGTCGCGTGGGTCCCCATCAGCACTCCCGCGAGCTCCAGCTGGTTTGGCCCCAGTTAAACGCCCCGACCCCGAGCCCAACACCGTCCCGACCCAGCAAGTCGCTCTACCTGGCTGGCGCCTCTCGTGCCACACCGCGTCGACCCGTGCACGCGGACACGTCGCACTCCACGCGCTAAACTATATAAATCGCCACCTTTCCCTCCCAAAATCCAAACCCAATTCCTCCCTCCGCTCCATACGTACACTCGACTAGACTACTCCAGCAGCTAGCCAGCCATGGACCTTGCTGCGCTCAGCAGCGACTACTCCTCGTCGGGGACGCCGTCCCCCGTGGCGGCGGACGAGCAGGGCTTCCCGGCGACCTACATGACGGTGTCGTCGGCGCCGCCCAAGAGGCGGGCAGGGCGCACCAAGTTCAAGGAGACGCGGCACCCGGTGTACAAGGGCGTGCGCAGGAGGAACCCCGGCAGGTGGATCTGCGAGGTGCGGGAGCCGCACAGCAAGAAGAGGATCTGGCTCGGGACCTTCGAGACCGCCGAGATGGCGGCACGCGCGCACGACGTCGCCGCGCTGGCGCTGCGCGGCCGCGCCGCCTGCCTCAACTTCGCCGACTCGCCTCGCCTGCTCCGGGTCCCGCCCCTGGGCGCCGGCCACGACGAGATACGGCGTGCGGCGGCGGAGGCGGCAGAGGCGTTCCTGCCGGCGCCCGATCAGAGCCAGAGCAATGCGGCCGCCGAGCAAGCAGCAGCAGCCGCTGCGCCAGCGGTGCAGTTCGCCGGTGGTGACTCGTCATCGTACTACGAGATGGACGACGGGATGATGGACTTCGGGATGCAGGGCTACCTCGACATGGCGCAAGGGATGCTCATTGCCCCTCCTCCGATGGCAGGTTCGTCGGCGAATTTCGCAGCGGACGGCGACGATGACGGCGAGGTCAACCTGTGGAGCTACTGACTGCGCGCATTTGAACTGTGGCGCGAAGAACTTCTAATGCCATGTGCAGCTTTACATAGCAATCTAGTACAGTATAATAAATGTACTGCATGGTTGCCCTTTTCTTTCCTCTTCTGAACTTTTCTGGTAATGTACGTGCGATATATGTTTGCTCTCTGATGAACTGCCATCAGAAGAAGCAGAAGGCATGATATTAAGTTAGTACTCCCAAGGAGTGTTGGCGCTAGCTTGACCTTGTTTATTCTGGATCAGATGAGTGTCTTTGTGAGTGTTTGTTTAAACTAGGTGTGTTGCTCCTCGTAATAATCAGTGGCGGCGGATACAGGAACTTCTCCAAAGCATCTGCAGACCAGAAGCTGATGCCAGTTTTTCTGAAAAATCGCTGTGAAAATCACATGAGTTAAGGTTTTGCGCCACCACGATATGGTAGAACTGACAATGGTTATAATTGGTAGTTACCTGGTAATGCCCCCGGTGGCACCTGATTTTTTTTCAGATTTGACATGTTGTGGCTGACCTTATGCAGTGACAAAAGAGGGAAATGCTGAGCTAAAAATTAAACTTTGCATTTTAATAGTATGTAATAACTTGTGGCAATTCATTGTTTGAAATGGGATTCGTGTGCAACCCAGATATAGCTTGAACGGAAATTCTAGCAGGAGGATGTTCCCTCACTAGCCTTATCCAGCAATCGATCAGGGCAACCCGATGCGCACCAACCTCTAGATCCAAACATGCTATGAGGAGGACGACAACACATGGACAAGGGTTGAGGGGGAGGAGACAGACGATTCTAGCATGCACGTGATATAACGTGCATGACCCACCTTCTCTTTCTATTTTTTCATAATTGTATTAGCTTCTTTCTCTCTCCTTTCACAATTTAGGGAATCTAATTCTTAACTTGAAACTTATGTAGATTTTAAACCATGAGTTCAATTTAAAAACCGTTTGAATATTTGGGTTCCTAGCAAAAAGAACTTCGAAACAATACCAACATTGAGTATTTATAACAATATTTGAAAATTGGATTTTGAAACGTAGTGAAACTTTGAAAAACATTGTGTAACCTGACAAAAATATTTATTGGAACAATTTATTTCACCACATTTCAAACTTGGTTCATCAAAGTTAGAAAAATAATTGACAATTGACTTAGAGTTCAAACCATAAAATATATTGATGAAAAACAAGTTAATTTTTTTATTGGGTTTCATATTGTCAACCATAACGTTTCATTATGTTTTCAGAATTCAATTTTTATTTTTTTTAAATTTTAGGATTATTTAAAAATAATAATCATAACAAATACATAGGTTCAAACAAATTGTTAATTTAATAATTATTCTAACTTTTATGGGCCATTTAATCTAGGATCAAGAACTAAATGAATGGGACAGAGAATTGTCATTCATTGTACCATATGCATTGAAAAGATTTCCTTGTTGTCCAAATCTTAAAGCAAATTGCCCAAATGGATGGCTATACTATGCATGCTAGAATTTCAGTTCTCGAGGGAGGAGGAGAAGATGGGCTAATAGGACGTCAGAGTTCATCATAGCCACACGTGTGCACTCGTACCCAATAGGCTTACGCATAGGTAGTTACTAGCGGACTCAGGGTTACCTGGTGAAAAATCGCAGTAGGGGCTACCGACGAGGCAGAGGTACTGAGCGTGAGTTGCCAGAGAAGGGAGACGAGGGAGGTAGATTGGGTGGTCGTCTATGCCACATGTTCGGGCAATACATGAGCAGTTTTGCCTACCTTGGTTCGTAAATTGTCTTTTTACAACAACCATTGAGGTGTTTAGATACTTCGGTCAATCTAAATTAGAAGCCTCCTTCGATCATGCGATCTTGATTATGATAATTTGACCATTGTTATTGACATCTTCGTAGAGTAAGGTCTTTTTGGCTCAAAGGTATTTCATTAAGCAAAAACAGATCGAACTCTTCAATATTTTTTTACAGAGCTAGTTTTCCTTGTAGAATTTAGTTATGATGTGTTTCACGTGCAATTTGAAAAGTTATGTCCATTGCTTTTATGGCAAGTATGACGTGCACCATATCTATTACTCCAAACTATTTCTTCCGTACTGCAACCAACCAAACTATTTCTACCATGGATTCATATTTTCTACTTCTACTATGCTCCGATCGAATAATAATTGTCGTGGTTTTAGTTTAGATTTGAAGTAAAATCCCCATAAACATTTTGGATCGGAGGAAGTACAAGATTCAATATAACATGATATGCCAATCATAGCCATTCACATCTCTTGGAATCCTGCGACATAAAGAATCCCCAACATCTATTTAGTAATCCGTTTCACAAATTTTTTTATTAATCCACATAAGAAGTATAACCAAGAAGCTTCTCCAGCTGTTCAAATTAATATCAAAGTCGTGGTTCTGAGCTAACGTCTACCAGAATTTGCCATGAGCCCTGCCCTTGACGATGTCAATGAAGCTTCTAGGCCTAGGTTGGCAAGCCGCGGGAGAAAAAAGTGGTCCACAGTTAGTTCAGGTCACTTCAACGGAAACCACTCACCCGTCACCACTCGCTAGCGCGGAGACGAGAGTGCGAGGCTGAAAGCTCTGTCGATCGGTCTCGGACCGCAAGCTTTTTTCATAGCGAAAGCAATTGCGTTTTGCCAGCTCACTTGCCATCTTGTCGCCCCTTTTACCCGGTCATCCCGAGGTGAGGCTTATGCCAGGCTGGAGGCTGCAACAAGAAATGTTTCGCCGCGTTGGTGTCTGTCGGCTGACACCTTTCTTTGGCTCTTTGTTAGGCCAACTCCGTCACTCCGACGTGAGCCGCAAACGGATCGAGCCGTTCGAACGTGTCCTCGCCAACAGAGTCCGAGACCTAACATGACAACGCAAACAGACCGCGCGTCGCGTATAGGTCTGTCTCGACAGTCGGCATATACCAAGTATAGGGAGTGTTTGTTTGGGTTTTTTTCCACAGAAAAAAGCCAGAAAAACGAAATAAACGGATGGCCATGAGTTTGGCTTTTGATAAAGTACTTCTGTAAAGAAAAACGATACAATCTTCTCGGGGGATATCACGCGTCCATCCCCAGGTGTACCGCTGCTTAGCCCATCGCAGTCCCTACTTACCTTATCTCTTCTTCCTATGCCCTGTTTTCTGGAGCAAATCGGCTCTCCCGCCCCTGCGCTGCCGCTGCTCGTCTCCACACGCGCCCTGCGCCACCGCTCATCCCCACACGCGGCCGCTGCACCCGCCGCCACTCGTCCCATAGGCGCCCGCTGCACCCGCTCAGCCGCAGCTTGTCTGCTCCCGCTCTGCCGCAGCTCGTCTGCATCCACTCTGTCTCCCATCGCCGGAGATGGAGTCCACGGGTGGAGGTTCTCCTATGAGAGGAGCTACCTAGGGGTGGTCCTACTTCCGCGCCGTGCTCCACCGGCCTGATTCTGCCGGTTTCACCATGACCACCACCTCCCCTTGACGCGGAAACACACAGTCATAGCCTCCGGCGGCAGAAGTGTTATGTACAGTCTCTCACGTTGCTATGATAGTTTAGAGCTTTTGATATTCTAGTTGGCTTGTAGTGCTTTTTTTGTTGGTCGTTGCTATAAGACGTTTTGCTATCTTAGCATATTATTTTTGCTATATACTTATATTTTTTTGCTACTTTTATATAATTATTTTGCTATAACTATTCTACGGTTTTGCTACGAGGTCTCCGGCGAGAGTCTCCGGCTGTGTCTCTAGCGATGTCTTTTTTGCTATATTAGTAAAAACATTTTTCTACAACCGTTTTGTGGTTCTGCTATAATAGCATAAATTTTTTTCTACGAGGTTTCCGGCGAGGTTTTTTCCAGCGAATCTTCGGTTATATTTTCCGGTAAAGTCGGTTTTGCTATATTGGTATTTTTTTTTGCTACAAAGTCTCCGGCGAGTTCTCCGGCGAGGTCTCCGGCGAGGATTGTCTTTTTTATTCTATTTTTTCGCGAACCGTTTTTTGCTATAGTGTAGCAAAACCGGGTATTATGTAGCAAAAGCGGGATTTATTGTAGCAAAAACAGGATTGAAAGGACACGTGTCAGCAGGAGGATCCGGGATCAAAAGTTTTGATCCCCGAGGGATGCGTAGTACTGTCCTTCTATAGAACGCTCGTACTGGGCAAAGCACGTCCGAGGGTGCTTCCCGCAGCTGCGGACGAAGCGTTTTATTATTTGGACGTATTATTCCCTTAATTTACAATAAAATGCCACCCGGACTGATCCCGTACGTGACCCCGGCTCCCAGGAAAAAAAGGCCCAACGCCCCGTACGCTCACGCGAGTCATCTCTCGCGAGAGGATAGGGTTCTCCCCGCACCCCTCGTCAGGACCCAGCGCCGCCGCCAGCTCCCTTGCCTCCTCCCCGCCGCCGTCCTCCCTGCCTTCTCCCTGTCGTCCTCCCTCCTCCCTTCCTCCTCCCTGCCGTCCTCCTCCCTGCCTCCTCCCTGCTGCCCTCCTCCCTGGATCCTCCTCGTCGGCCTCATCCCTGCCGCCAGAGGCCTCCCTTCTCCCCGCCGTTCTCCTTCCTGTCGCCGGACCTCGCACGTCCACCGCCAAGATCGCCTACCTCGTCGCTGCATAGGTGAGGCCACTGTCATATGTACATTTATCAAATTTCTGGGGCTGTTTACTTGATTCTTGTTGTATGATGTGCTATGAAATTTGATGTTGTTAGATGTTGTTAGATGTGGGATGTGGTACAAGAATGATGTGCTATGAAATTTGATACATGCATTTGTTCATGTGGTGCTGTTAGATGATGTTAGATGTTGTTAGATGATGTTAGATGTTGTACTGCTATAAAATTCCATACATGTATTTGTTCATGTGGTGTTGTTTGAAAATTTCATGTCACTTGTAAAACCGAATGACCAAATTGATGATGTTTGCTGCTAATAATGTGTTGGTCTTGCCGAAATTATGTTGCTTTTTGTAGTATTGGTATGTGTTGGTCTTGCTGAAATGTCGAAGATGGTTTGGGATCCATACTACACTAGAGTTTTCTGTGACATTTGTATGGAGGAAGTGAACGACAACAATAGGGATTGGGGTTGCTTGAGTAGAAAGGGGTACAAGAATCTTGGAGACAAATTTGCTGAAAAAACAGAGGAAAGATTAACGCAGAAACAGTTCAAGAACAAATGGGATGCTTTAAAGAAGGATTACACGGGGTGGATGGAACTGCAAAATGCGACCGAGCTTGATTGGGATCCTATAACAAAAACTATGGATGCAGATGATGATTGGTGGAAGAATCACATAGCTGTAAGTTACCATTTTCTATACTTGCCTTTTCTTTGTATTTGTTATTTTGATCATCGGACTGATATCTCTATTATGTTCTTATTTGCAGATTCAATAATGCACTGATGATGATACCTCGGCTTACAACAATGCAATAGCGAAACGCAAGCATGTAGAGAATGAAATGGGAACGGGGAAACGCAAGCATGGGGAGAAGGATTTTTCTCGGCTTACAACAATGCACTGAACACAATTGTATCAAGGCACACTGAAGGAAGTTCTAGCAGCAAGGATGATGAGGTCCCAACTATGAAGGAGTTTTTAGGAATGGTTTGAGATTGTGGAGTGAGTGAAGGAACTGCTATCATGTACACTGCTGGCAAGCTAGCTATGAACATGGATCATAGAGAGGTGTTCGCAGCATTTGGAACAACTACGGGCAGACTCGGTTGACTCCATAGGACACATGATGAGATGAACAAGTAGATGTATAATTTCTTTGTTGTCATTGCAAAACTTATGTGTACTATGTATCCGTTGGAGACTACTTATTATTCTTTCTCTATTTATTTCGTCGAGACTATTTGTGATCATCGTAAAACTTGCTAACCATTATGATTGTTGTGTGAAACATTTGATGATTGTTGCATGTCTAGTCATTATTGTGTGACCTTTCCGTGTTGGGATACTATGGTATGGTGGTGGTGATAATCGTGACTATGAACTAGAAAAGACACGGCAATTTCTCGGAATGGTGCATGACCTTGCCGTGTTGGGATACTATGGTAATCTCTATACTCAGAAGTACTTGAATAAAGAACCTAGGAGGGTTCCAAACCAACTGTCCTTGAATGGGTGAATGAACAACTTGGAAATAGGAAAAGATGCTACAAAATATTTAGAATATACCCTGATGTGTTTCATGCATTGCACAACCTTCTAGTTTCTAGCTATGGGTTAAAGTCAACTAGAGACATGTCATCTGTTGAATGCCTAGCTATGTTTCTATGGATGGTTAGAGGACCATAGTCATTTAGCCAAGTTGAGAACCATTTTTGTCGTTCAACTGAAACAATTCATAGGAAGTTTCACATGGTTTTGGTTTGCTTGTACAAGTTGGGTAAGGGTAACATAAAGCCAGTAGATCGAGAGTTCAAGGATGTGCATCCAAGACTTCAAGATGCACGCTTTTGGCCTCATTTCAAAGATGCCATTGGCGCCATAGATGGCTCACACATTCCATTTGAAGTACCTGCAGAAGAGGTGGTTAACCATACAGGAAGGCATGGTTACACATCATAGAATATTCTAGCGATATATGAATTTGATTTGAGATTCACCTTTGTTGTTGTTGGATGGCCTGGTTCGGCGCATGATACACGCATTCTACAACGCTCCATTGAGAAGTATCCAATAGAGTTCCCGACCCCTCCTGGTGGTAATATTCTATATCTTTGTCTACATGGTACACACATAGTTACAAATGCATTATTGTCGATGTTTGATTTTTTTTGTTCATGTGCAGATACATATTACCTTGTTGATTCTGGTTATCCAAATAAAAAAGGGTTCTTATCTCCTTACAAGCAGAACACATACCACATACCAGATTTTCGTCGAGAAGGGAGACCAACAAATAGGGAAGAGATTTTCAACTATCTACACTCATCGCTCCGGAATGCTATCGAGCGTGTCTTCAGTATATTGAAAAACAAGTGACTCATATTGAAGTATATTCCTTCTTACGGTCTGGTTACTTAGAAAAGAATTATTCTTGCTTGCATAGCGCTTTACAATTTTATTAGAGACTCCAACTTACACGACAAGCAGTTTGATCAGTGTGATGCAGATAAGGACTATCTTCCTAAGGTCCAAAGGCAATCAGTAACATCAGTCAGTGATACTGCTCCGAGTGAACTACATACAGTGGACATGAACTCAACGCGTGATCGTATTGCTACTTTATTGTACAATGCTAGAAGAAGATGATCAATTTGATCGATGTGGATGTTTCTATGTTCATTATGCGACTATCTTTATTTGTTTAATGGTTGGATATGTATTTTGGACAAACCAATATGTGACATATGGTATTTAATAATAACATATGCATCTATGCACTTCAATAGTGAAGTTTACGTGTTATATTAATTACAGGGACATTATAGACAATTCCTTAGCACACAGCCAAACAGCCAGCCAAGTTGCCAAACAGTCAAACTCAGAACAGTAGCTTTTCCTGCACAGCAGCTTTCCCTACACAGCTGCACAACCAGCCACAGCCAGCCAGCGACAGCCCAAACAAACAGGCCCTTAAATTTGAGCTGGCTTTGCGGTCTAGCGGATAGTGTTTTCTCAATCTCGTTGCACGTTTCCTGTTTGACCCGAGTCCCCTCGTCGCCCACTCACCAGCCACTAATCCTCCCCCACACCCCTGATTCTCACCTCGGCCCCGTCGCCGTGCTACCACCTTCGTCCTCCACGACCGAAGTCTCTCCATATTAGATATATAAACTCATCGGTGACAGCCAAGTCTCTCCATATAAGGTGTATTCACCTTGTCGCATGCCAGAAAAGGAAATAAAAAGGAGAAGCAAGAATGACAGAAAATAAATTGAGTGTCACGCTGTGGCGCGAGATCGACCGCCAGAGAGGATCTTTGTTTGACCTTACATGGTCTTTAATCCACGAATTTGACCATTGAAATACACCAGTATATTTGGATATGTACAAATGGTATGATTGTATTTGTTTTGCGAAATAGGTTAGTTCACATGTCTTTGTACTAGTCGTATAAGAGTAACTTTAGAAGACACATGAAAATAACCCAGGCTTTAGAAAAGGGCCGATTTAAGGCTACATGCCACTTTGAGGGCCACGAATAGCAAATCCCCACCTCCTCACTGCTCTCTTTGCCACGCAATGAGACCATTTTTCATCGACCAAATTAGCCACCTCCCCCACCATATCCGGCACCTTCGCGGCGCGATGTGGCCATTTAACTCCCCATTCGGGGTGGGTGTGGCCTTGGCAGTGAACTCTAGCCGGGCATGGTCGTGGCGGAGTGCTTTTCGACGCCGATGAGAGGAGAAGCGCAAGCGACGAGTCCGGTTGGGGGCAGAGAGGAAGTGCCACTGGACCAACTGGGGTATCCTACCACCGCGTAAGCACGACGCCGAGGCAGGAAGCTCGCGTTCTGACACTTGTTGGTCCCCCTCACCACCGATGGCCTCCACCGACGAGGAATACCCCGATGAAGTCATGTCGTACACTGACAAGGACGAGGTAGTCAACTTAATCGATCACGACTCTGACAAGGAGAGGGTGAGTGTCGTGGTATTGCCATGGAGGGGTTCTCACAGAGCGTGTTTAGAGAGGTGGGGGAAGGCGGCAAGTTAGCAGGTACAAGGTAACACAGCTTACCTAGGTTCAGATGCCACGATAGTGGCGGAATCCTACTCCTGCTATAAATCACTATAATGGCGATACGGCGAGTTATAGAGATCGGTTTGCTGTGCGCGATATGAGTTGTGTCGTTTTATCGATGCCCTAAAGGCTCCTCTAGGTGCGACTTATATAGTCACCATATCCTAGGGTTACTGGAAAAGTCCTAGTCGGATAGGTTACAGAGTCCTACATAGTATACAACTAGTCTAACGTGTCTCACAATCTAAGGCTCCGAGTACGTCGGTGATTCCACTGTAGCCTTCCTTTATCCGGCATGGGCCTCCCTTATGGATCCATCTAACTGGGTTGCCCAGCAAGCCATGGGCCTTGCTACCAACCGTGGGTCACCCGGGTTATTCGGATTAGAGACATGCAATGGTGACACCCATTTAGCATATCCCCAACAGTATCCCCCGGAGAACTCTGAGATCTTGCGCCGTCTTGCCTCTTCAGATTGAATGCTCCGTCTAGGTGATGTCGGCAAATTGTAAAGCAATATCTTGTAGTACTCCCAAGAACCCTGCAG
This sequence comes from Avena sativa, assembly GCA_916181665.1. Classification (NCBI taxonomy): domain Eukaryota; kingdom Viridiplantae; phylum Streptophyta; class Magnoliopsida; order Poales; family Poaceae; genus Avena; species Avena sativa. The sequence continues at coordinate 256,841,373 of OV702284.1, read as the reverse complement.
TCTTATCCGTCTTTGATACATAAGTCGTAGAGTTACTAAGCTTTCCATCATACTCTTCTTGTAGCTGGACAGGATCCGTCCATGCCGGAATCTTCAGATGGGACCGTTCGTCTGCAAGTGTCAGTGAGATGACGTAGACTATAGGTTAGCGGCGCCTCGTAACTCACACATGCAGAGGACGTAATCATAGTCATTTTTCCCATGTGAAGGATCCAAAATGTTGGAGGCCGCGGTGGGAACATGGCGAAATTTCCGCACACTTTCACGCACGTGCTGTCCAGCATCAACTGTTGGATCAACTTGCGTAAATATTGACGCCAAGGACTATATATTTTAACTGTGGTGGCATTTTATATTTTCATATTATTCTTCCCTGCGTCATCATCTTCCTCCGGCCCAAGCCAGTTTTTGATTTCTTCGCGCACGCAGAGGAAAACCTTAAATATTTTCCAATCCCTAATCCATCTTCCTCCACTCCAATGGCAAGCAGCAATGCACCATCGATGGCGGCGTCAAGCGAGGCCACGGACAAGCCACCCAGCACTGTCCATGTCCTACCGGAGGGCATGGTGGTGTCGCGCAGTGCGGTGGTCGAGTCCACCGACGGCGACCATATCCCAGCGGCGCTGGAGCCATTGGAGGAAGAAGCTAACTCCCACAAGGGGGAGTGGCGAGGCTCGGACATCTCCGAGAGTGACATCAAGGAGATGATCTATGAAGGGTACCTCCCTGCGACGGGGGGCCTGGTCTGGTGGGTGGCGCCGGCCGGCGAGGTCACCTCTTCTCCTCAAGTCGGAGAAAAGGTATACTTTAAGGCCCAGTTTGTGCGTGGCGTCAACCTCAGAACCTTTCTCCGAATAGCATCCTCGCGCTTAGCAACTATGAGGCGTTATGCGAGGGATACCTAGGGATTAGGCCTAGGTTACATCTATTTATCTGTTTCTTCATCGTGAAGAGGGAAGCCGAAGTGAGCAAAGAGGAGCTCAGAAACTGCGGAACGATTAGCTTCAAGATATAGCCTAGCCGGCAGTTCCCCGACATTGTAGGACACGAGTCCTGCAAGAACTGGCAGCAGACGTACTTCTATGGCCCAGATATCCCTCTAGCCAGCCAAGTAGAATCATACCCGGACTTTGTCGACGGGGACGCCGCTGAAGCACCGACATGGAGATCACAGGCCCTCATCCCCTCCGACGACGAAGCCTCCCGTGCTGTAAGGAGGATTGACTGGTTCGTAGAGATGAGTCTGACCGGCTTGGACCTAGCCATGTGCTGGTTCATCAGGCAGGTCTAACCTCTGCAGCACCGCGCAAAACTCATGCACCAGTACACCAAGGATAGAAAAGTTAGCCTCCGGATTTCCGAGGACAACTTCTCTAGTGACTCCATCAAGCTTTGCCTTAAAGACATAGTCAAGGTGAAGTACCGAAAGCGTGGCTTCACCATCACCTATGACATGTTTGAGGGCGGAAAGTGCCCAAAGGTACTCATTTATTTCTTGTACATTGCTTTCTGACATATACTCTAGTTCTTCCGTCTTGCATATACCTTTGCATCTAACACTTAGGATTCACTTAACAGTTAGGGGATTGGAAGAAGACAGCATGGCTTCCCAAGTCTATGACCCCAATATGAAGGATGTCACTGTTGTGTCTGACGATGCTGTCCCGTTAGTGCAAAAGCGGAAGAGCTCCACCTCTGACGCTACTGACAGAGGCAAGAAGAACATGGAGGCTGGAGCCTCCAAGATATCCACCACCTCCCTGGAGCTGGAGAAAAGAAGATTAACCAGTATCCCTTTGAACAAGGCACCGAATGTTGTGTAAGATTCTTCTGCTTCGACATCATCTTTTTTGCTTATCTTATTCCTATACTTATACGTTTGCATGTTTCAGGAAGAAGGCTAGCTTGAGTTTGAAGAAGACCTCCAAAACATTGGGGGCTTCTAAAAACATTAGAGATATGCTTGTACAAGCTTCTCCCGCCATCGCTCCTCCTACTCCTAGCGCTCAACCCTCTACCGCACCCACTGGATCTCCAGCAAAGGTAACATCTGAACCTTCCGCCATGGAAGTGGACAACACTTGATGGGGATGCGCCTACCGGGGTATACCCAGCAGGACGTTTCCGACTGGCCCAAGGCCTGGCGAGTGGGCCTGCAGGATGGCGACTGGATCAAGGCCCGGCGTGGATCCAAGCGACTGGAAGCTAAAGGCCCAGGCGAGTGGATAGGCCCAGTCGGATTAGGTTAAACGAGTACAGAAGCCTTAACTGATTAGGTTGAGATATGTAAACCCTAGGGGAGGTGATCCTATATAAACCTCCCTGCAGGGCGTGTAGAGATACGTTCCATCATACACCCAAGCGACTCGCCGCCTAGCCGCCGAGCTCACCCATTGTACCACCTCCATAATACAATCTAGCAGGAGTAGGTCTTTACCCTCCGGGGGGCCGAACCTGGGTAAAACCCTGTGTCTCCGCCCTCAACTCGCACCGCAGATGGCTGGCCGCCCTTGCCCCTCGTTCTACTACTCGCTGCCGATTGCAGCATCTGCCGTGACCATTCCCACGACAGTGGCGCCCACCGTGGGGCCTGGCCGGTCTGGCCGGTGTTCTGCGGCGAGATCCAATCTGCCTATCAACGAGACGGTCGCCACCGGCCGCATGATAGCGATCGGCGAGATGCTCCAAATCTTGCCGAGCAGCTACGTCCCGGCGGCGCGACCCGTCACGCACAGCGTGATCCTGCCGGTCGGCACGATCAGCCTCTTCGTCGGCCTCACCGACGTCATCATCTCGGAGGACTCGGCTCGCATCCGCGAGTCGCCGCCACGCGATCGGCTCTCCGAGAGCCAGATCCGCACGATCCATCGCCTCGCCTCCGAGTACAACTCGGCCCACAGCGACGTGGCCGAAAACTCAGCGGCCGCAGAAGACGCGGCCCTCAATGACGACGCCGACTCGGCGACCCCGGCGTCACTTGCCGGGTCCATCACCGCGGCTTCACCCGCGGGCTCCATCACCCAGGTCTCCAACGTGGGAGACTTCGAGGACCCCTCCATCCTCGGGATCTTCGAATTCGATTTCGGATCGGAAAACTCCGCCGACCTTTGCGACGGGATCGGTCGCCACGCCGCGACCTAAATGGCGACCGGCACCGAGCCGCCGGAGGACCCCTTCTCCACCCCAATTCCTCCTAACACCATGGCGACGGAGGTCGAGGAACTCCGCCTGAAACTGGCAGAGGCGGTGCGCAAGGAACAAGCCGAGCGCGAAAAATTTCGCCTCGAGCAGGTGACGGCGCTGGAATTATCGCGCTACCATCAGCAGTGGATCAGGTCGCGCCTGAACCCCACCGTTCAGGGGCGCGCCCTGAACTTCGACGACGAAAACGACCCGGCCCGCGTGGGCGAGCGCACGATCTGCGAGAACGCCCCACCAGGAGGAAGCGCCCGGCCCCCTCCAGGGTCGACGGCGATGGGCGCCCCACCTCCACCCAACCGCACACCTCCCAGGGACCAGCCGCGGATAGTAGTCTCCTCACGGGAGCGAGACGCAAACGGCCTCCCACTGTTCTCCACCCTGATGGACAACCTCGTGGCAGTCCGAGCAGCAGCCGACAATATCACGGCCACCGGCGACGGCGCCCTACAGATACAGTACGTCAGGGCCCTGCTCGCAAAGGCCGTCGAGCAGCAAAACGCGGGCGCCGACTCGCAGGGTCGAGTATACTCGCATTCTTCGGGAAGCAGAGCGGCCTCAAGCGGCCGCCCAATGGCGGCAAACACCCTCAACTGCCCGCCGCCGGAGCCACTACAGCTCCAACACCGACCCGCGAACGCGGCACTTTCCACCAACGACCCAAGGCCAGCGACCAACTTCGTCGCTGCCAACGGTCAACCCATCGACGCCCGCACTCACATCATCAACAACCAAAGCTGGCGCGCACGCCAGCCCGATGACCTGCGACACACCTGACCAATCGCCGCGACAGTGAGCCCATGGGGTCGCTCAGTCGACTCGGCCCCAAGTGCTTCGGACCAATGATCCGAGGCGAGAAGTACCCGCCAAACTTCAAGGCGCCGAAGGAGATAGAAAAGTACGACCCCTCGTACGACCCCGCCGTTTGGCTCGATACATACCTCATGGCGATGGGGATCGCAGGCCACACCGACCTGCTAGCCGCCCGTTACCTCCCCCTGATGATGGAGGGAACGTGCAGGCAGTGGATCAACACCCTCCCCCAGGACAGTATCGACTCCTGGGAGGAGATGCGCGACGCCTTCGTCAGGCACTTCGAGTGCTCCTACACCCGCGCCACCACCATCGAGGACCTGGAGCGATGCGTCCAGGGACCCCGCGAGTCGACCCGCAACTGGGTCCAACGGTGGCAAGAACTCTGGTACAACGCGGTCGGTATCCACCCAGACACCGCAATCCACTGCTTCAAGACCTCGTGCCGCTACGAGCCCCTGGTCGCCAAGCTCAAGCGACACTCGCACACTCGACAACATCCCGGACCTCCTCGAGATCGCCAAACAGTACGCGCAGGAAGATCCAAACCAGGAAACTGACGACGAGTCAGGAGGTCAACGCCGCACAAGCGGCAACGACAGCGGACGACGGTCCGACCTATGCTACAGCAACACTCGCATCACCGGCAAGCGCCGCAGTGACGGGCGAGTCGACTTCGTTGCCAAAGCCGGGCACGCACAACGCGAGCCCAAGAGCTTCCGCCGCGACGGAGGACAACGCCGCGAAGGCGACAACTACAAGGCCAAGCCAAGGTTCGACCCCGCGGCCCTCCTTAACCAACCGTGTGCGTTTCATAGCAGGGAAGGGAAGCCCGCAACACACACAAGCGCCGACTGCCACACCCTCAGGGAGATCGAGAAGGCACGGAGAGCACGGGAGGACCCCGACGACCCGCCAAACGGCGGAAAATTCGGCAAAGTGGCCGGCTCGCTCCATACCTTCACAGGCTTCAACACGAAGTGCGAGAAGAAGGTCATCACCCGCGCCGTCACCGTCAACGCGGTGGCCCAGGTGGATGTTCCCCAGTTCCTCAACTGGTCGGAGCAGCCTATCACCTAGAGCCGCCAAGACCACTCGCCGCGCATCGAGTACCCAGGCCGAGTCGCCCTGGTGGTCAAGCCTAAGGTCGGCGACTACTGGCTCCCCAAGACATTGATGGACGGCGGCAGCTCCATCAACATCCCGTACCTGGACACCTTCAGGCGGCTGCGGCTCCCGCAGTCGATGATCGAGACGACCCACACCACGTTCCATGGCATCGTCCCCGGTCGGAAGGAGTACCCGATCGGCAAGGTCACGCTGCCAGTCACCTTCGGCACACCAGCAAACTTCCGCACCGAGCAGATCGTCTTCGAGCTGGTGCCCTTTGACAGCCCCTACCACCGCGTCCTGGGGCGCCAGGCGTTCGCCAAGTTCATGGCAGCGCCCCACTACGCATACAACGCAATGAAGCTCCCCGGGCCGTGCGGCGTCATCACCATCAACGGCGACCCCGACATGGCCGCCGAGTGCGAGGCCAAAGGAGCCGAACTCGCTGACGCCGTCATCGCGGCGGAGACCAACCACGCCGATGAACTCGCCAAGTACGCGAGCGGGGTCAACAACGACGACCCCACCATCCTCAAGAAGCCCAACTCGGAGGGCGCAAACACCTCAACCTTCGAGGCGACGACGCACACCCGCACCGTCGAGCTGGTCCCAGGCGACTCCAGCCAGACGGTGACGATCGGGACGGGCATGAGCCCAGCATAGGAAGGAGCGCTCATCGAGTTCCTCCGTGAGAACAAGGACATATTCACATGGAAGCCCTCTGACATGCCTGGTGTCCCTAGGGAGCTCGCTGAGCACAAGCTAAACGCCGACCCTAAAGTGCGACCCGTCAAACAGTCGCTGCGGCCCTTCAATGAAGAACGCCGCCGAGCAATCGCCGAGGAGGTGCAGCGTCTACTCGCTGCAGGCTTCATCCGGCCAATCAAATACTCCAAGTGGCTGGCAGACCCAGTCCTGGTCGAGAAGAAGAACGGGACCTGGAGGATGTGCATTGACTACACAAACTTAAACAGCGCCTGCCCAAAGGAGCAGTTCGTCCTCCCGCGAATCGACCAAATAATCGATTCCACCGCGGGCTCGGAGTCGCTATGTTTCCTCGACGCCAACTCTGGGTACAACCAGATCAAAATGGCCGTCGAAGACGAGGAGAAGACGGCGTTCATCACGCCATTCGGAGCCTTCTGCTACACCGCCATGACCTTCGGCCTCAAGAACGTCGGGGCGACCTACCAGCGGTCCATGCAAGAGTGCCTCGCGAGCCAAATTGGCCGCAACATCCACGTCTACATCGACGACGTGGTCGTAAAATCCGCTCGCCAGGGTGACCTACTCGTCGACCTGGCGGAAACATTCGCCAACTTGCGAAAATACAAGATAAAGCTTAACCCAGGCAAATGCACCTTCAGTGTACCAGCAGGACAACTACTGGGGTACGTCGTCTCCAAGCGAGGGATCGAGGCGAACCCCACTAAAATAAGACACGATCGCCCAGCTCGGCAAACCCGAGTGCCTGCGCGATGTCCAAAAACTGGCCGGGAGAGTAGCGGCTCTCAGTCGCTTCATCTCCCGCCTGGGCGAAAAGGCGATGCCCCTATACCGCCTGATGCGCAAGAACCCCACCTTCCAGTGGGACAAGGAGGCGGACGACGCGCTCCGCGACCACAAGAAGGTGCTACTCGCCCCCCCGCCGACAAAGAACCCATGCTGGTCTACGTCGCAGCTTCCGAGCGCGTCGTCAGCACCGTCATGGCCGTCGAGCGACCGGAAGAAGGAAAAGAGCGCCCAGTACAGCGACCGGTGTACTACATCAGCGAGGTCCTTACCGAGTCGCGCCAGCGATACCCGCAGTACCAAAAGCTGGTATATGCGGTCTTCCGAGCTCAGCGGCGCCTGCCGCACTACTTCCAGGAGCATCCGATCACGGTCGTCTCCTCAGCACCACTGCAAGACATCATCCGCAACCGCGAGGCGACCGGGCGGGTCGCCAAGTGGGCCGTCGAGATCGGCGTCCACAACATCAAATACGAGCCACAAAAAGCGATCAAGTCGCAAGCCCTAGCGGACTTCATCGCCGACTGGGAAGAGGCCCAGCAGCCAGAGAAGCTGCCATACCTCCATTACTGGAGCCTGCACTTCGACGGCTCCAAGAACGCGGACGGCGCAGGCGCAGGGATCGTGCTAACTTCACCGAAGGGCGACAAGCTCCGCTACATCCTCTGCCTCGACTTCACACCCTGCACCAACAACATGGACGAGTACGAGGCCTTGCTCCACGGCATGCGAGCTTCCAAGGAGATGAATGTCAACCGCCTACGCTGCTACGGAGACTCCGACCTCGTCGCGGGGCAAATCGCTGGCACCTGCGACGCCGTCTCTCCCACCATGGCAGCGTACCGCCAAGCAGTGGACAAGCTGGGCGGACACTTCATAGGCTACTCCGTCGAGTGGATCGTCAGGCAGAAGAACGAGGAGGCTGACGTCCTCTCTCGCATTGGGTCAGCTCGACTCGCACCACCCGCAGGCGTCTTCCTCGACACAATAACTAAGCCTTCAGTCTCTCCCCCGAGGGAGATCGACATCGGAGTCCCGTTGCAGCCGGAGGCAGCCCTGGTCGCACTCGTCACCGAGCCAGACGACTGGACTAGGCCCTACATCGCCTACCTGGAGGCCGGCACCTTGCCGGCAGACGAGACGGACGCTCGGATGATCGCCCGCCGATGCAAGTCCTACACCATCATCGATGGCGATCTCCACAAGCGTAGCGTCACCGACGTTTACCAACGCTGCGTCCAACCCGCCGAAGGACGCAAGATCCTCCACGATATCCACTCCAGTGACTGCGGCCATCACGCCGGCGCCCGCTCTTTGGTCGCCAAGGCTATGCGGCATGGCTTTTACTGGCCCACCGCACACGCCGACGCTGTCGACATTGTCCACCGGTGCGCCGGGTGCCAGAAGTACGCCAACCAGACGCACGTGCCGAGCTCAGCGCTCAAAACAATCCCCATCACCTGGCCATTCGCTGTGTGGGGCATGGACATGGTAGGCCCCTTCAAGAAGGCTCCCTCCGGCTACACCCACCTCCTGGTCGCAGTCGACAAATTCACAAAGTGGGTGGAGGCCAAGCCAGTTCGGAAATGCGACGGGAAGACCGCCACTAAATTCCTACGCGAGCTCATATATCGCTACGGGTTCCCAAACATCATCATCACGGACAACGGCACCAACTTCGCCAAAGGAGCCATGGCCGAATTCTGCGAAGAGCACCACATCCGGCTCGACCTCGCGTCGGTCGCCCACCCGGAATCCAACGGCCAGGCGGAACGGGCCAACCAAAGCATCCTCCAGGGCCTGAAGCCGCGACTCCAAGTACCACTCGAGCGTACCGCTGGGTGCTGGGTCGAGGAGCTGCCCTCTGTCATCTGGGGGATCCGCACCTCGATCAACAGGTCGACAGGATTCACCCCCTTCTTCATGGTATACTGCGCCGAGGCAGTCATGCCCACCGACCTCGAACACGACTCGCCACGGGTCGTCCATTACACGGAGGCTGCAAACGAACTCGCCCGCCAGGACGGAATCGATCAACTCGGCGAGGCACGTGACCTCGCTCGGTCACGCACCGCTATCTACCAGCAGGGACTCCGCCGCTACCACAGCCGGCGAGTGAAAACTCGCACCTTCCAAGAAGGCGACTTGGTGTTGCGCCTCATCCAGGACAAGAAGGGCATGCACAAGCTTTCCCCTCCGTGGGAAGGGCCATTCGCCATCGGGCGAGTACTCGGCAACGACGCCTACTACCTCATCGACGTCCGCGGGGACGGCGAACTCGATGTCAAGCGACCATGGAATGTAAACCTCCTACGGAAGTTCTACTCCTAGAACCCCACATATGTACTCTCCAGTCGCTATGAAATAAAAAGAATCGGTTATCGCAAATTGCGCCTACTCTCCGTGTCTTGTGCCACTCGCACTCGTAATAACAGCGTCAAGCTAACCGCAGAAGTCAACCTTTGGTCACGCGACCGGCACGGCTAAGTAGTGCGATGCACAAGCACTGGGTCACCCCAGGTTGTACATCGTCCACGAAAAACGCCTACCCGGAGCCCCACTGGAGTCGCCTAGACCGACTGGCTCTACGAGCCAAGACAACTGCCTTCGCTTCTCACAGCGACCAACGATCCTCCGCATCCTCGACATAGCGACTCGAACGGCCACGTACCACGCTCGGGGACTGATGACTAGTTCAGCACGAGCGGCTCGGGAAAACGCCAAGTATGAGAGCATGCCCAGGACTCGCCACGCGACTGACACCACGGGCCAGACAGGAGTGATGCGCTCAAACTAACGCGCCAAGTCCTCACCCACCCTTGAGTCGCACCTGGAACAACCAAGTACCACGCTCGGGGACTCGGCCACCCGACCTCGTTCGCGCAAGGGAAAACGGCGAAGTACAGAGCGCTCAAGGGAGTTGCCTAGCGACTAGCTCTTCGAGTCCGGGCGAGTTGACCACAATAACATAACATTCAAAAAATAACAAACATATCACACACGAGGTAAACCCCACAAAAGGGCAGACGCGCTCGGGGACTAGTTCAAACCTCAATCACAAACACATGACAAAATCCCAAAACAGACACGATGTCTCATTCAATAGCATGTCACATTTTTTCGCATTACAAAATATGCCCATGTGGCAGACCTACTACTAACGCCCCAGGGCAAAATACCCTACTCTGCAGGCTTCGACGACGACTCGCCAACACCCTGGCGATTGCGGATGAACGGCGTGTACGGGTTCGAAGGGTACGTCGTCATCTCACCCGCCATCGCCGCGCGGAAGGGCTGCTTGACCTTGATATCCCGATGCGGTGGCTCGGGGTCGTTGGGCGCGACGACCGTCTCCTGGTACGGAAGGAGGTCGCCCATTGCCCAGACACGCTCGGAGTACATCGCGGCGCGGTCCGTCAACTTGAGAACCTCGGCAAGCTCCACCGTGCCAGTCGACGAAGGGTAGCCACTCATCACATCGTCGATGCCGAAGTCCTCCGGGAAGTGAGCAAGCCCAAGGCTAAGCGCCGTCGCTGCTCCACGCCGAAACGCCGATCGCGTCATGAACTCAACAACCGCTGGCGCCTTCTCCAAGTACTTCCACACCTCCACGAGGTCGCTGGGAATTACTTCCGTGGGCGATATCTCCTGGAGATAGGCTCGGATGCATGTCGCCGACAACGTCGTTGAGTCGACGAGAGTGGCTACACACTGCCGCGCGTCGAACGAGCTTGCTTCTTCCGCGCTATCAATGATGCGACCTGCGAGTAGAAGACAACAATGAATACAACGGACATCACAAAAAGGCACACGCTACTGGCAGAGGTAGCCTCTTACCAATCAACGGGCGGGCGAGATCCGTGATGAAGCATTGAAGCGAGGTATGGTCGTCCTGAAGCCCAGCAACAAGGGCGTCAGACACTTTGTGATCCTCTTCAGCGGCTGCAATGGCGGTCTTGGCTCGCCCATCAGCCGAGCTCGTTTCCTCTTTCGCCTCCTGCAGCTCGCGCTCGAGATCGGCGATCCGCTGTTCAGCCGAACTCAAAGCCGATTTCGCCGCCGCCAATTCACCCGCGGGGACAAGTCCTGGCGAGCTTCCTCCGCCTTCGCGGCAACCGCCTGAAGCCCCTTATTCGCCTCCTGGACGGTGGCCAGTTCCTTCTCCGCGCGGTGTTTCGCTGCCAATCGGTCAGCAGATTCACGTTGCAGACCCTGCACATCACCCAAAAAATTAATCAAAGCAAAATTCTTAATTACCCACCCGCTGAAATTCAGCAAATGCGCACTCGGGGACTGGATGCGAAAAATAAAAACAAGACACTAAAAGAATCAGACCGCTGCAAAGCACCGACCTGATCCTCGGGGACTGGACATACCTGGATGGCTGCGCCAAGCATGCCATGGAGTTGTATCGCGTCCATGGACGCGAGGAGAGCTGGCGTGTACCCACGACGCTGGTCGACCTCAGCATCGGCGACCCCAGGTGCACGGCTCGAGGGCGGAGTTCCAATCGCCGCGGCCGCTTTGGCCATGAAGCGCGGGAATGTCGCGATGGAGGCACCCGCCCCAAAGGAGGTCGGCTCGGCCGCTCCAGGCGAGGGAGTGCCCTCCTTCGTGGACGCGGCCGCCTCCGTTACGGGTCCAGCCGGCGCGACCGCCGTGTCGTCAGAAATCGTGACGACGTCATCACCCTTGGCCTTCTTGCCACCATCCGTAGGGACGTCGACCTCGTCCGCCTTCCTCTTACGGGAAGGATCCTCCTCGCTGACGACGGCTGGCACCTTAGCCACGGTCGGGTGGCCCATCCTCTTCACTCCGGTCCTGTACATCAATCATGTAAGCAAGATAATTCAAGCTGCTATGGAAGCCAAAGGAAGGTGAGTGTACTCACTTGGCGACTGGAATGAAGCGTAGCCCCGTGCGGAGGCCGGCTGGCTTCTCTAGTTCAGGGCCCAGTCGGCGGCTGAGCCCCATATCCAGGACGTCGTGTGCCCAAGACACGGACGGCTTCTTCGTCGTCGAGGCCGCAACCGGAGCCTCTGGAACATCTTTGGCAGGAGCTTCCCTGCGAGGCAAAGCCGCTACAGCCGGAGCATCCCCCAGCCCAGAGACTGGGGCGAATGGCGGAGGCATCGACGCCAGTGGCACCTCGATGGTGGACGTGTCCAGCGCGGCTGTCGTCGGCGGCGCCTCGTCCTTGGCCGGGCTGGGGGCGTCAGAGCTGCTCGCTGAGTGTGGTGGCGAGGCCGGCCTCGTCGGCTTCGTCTTCTTTTTCTTCGGAGGGGCCCTCGCCTCCTTGTCCTTCTTCTTCTTTTTCGATGGAGTAGCCTGGCGGCGCGAGGTGGTTTCCGGAAGCTCGTCGTCGTCGTCATGGCGCTCGAGGCTTTTGCTTGCCTCAAGCTCACGTTGACGCTGCCCACGGGTCTTGCGGACCAGCGGGGCGATCTCCTCCTCGGACTCGTCGTCGCTGTCACCCTCATCGCTCCCGGCATCGCCCTTGGCGGGAGGCGACTCGCCCATGTCCTGGACGGACGAGCTCGAGTTCTCGTCATCCAAAGGCGGGAGCCATCCTTCCACCACTTGGAATAGCTGCAATGAACGCAAGATGAAATTAGAATTACCGCGACTGCAACAACTGCGACTGCGAATGAAGCGAGGTGATTACCGTTGGGGCTGGACGCTTTGCGGTGTAGGGGCCACCCCAGCCTGTGCGTCCAGGTACACCGCCTGGGTGATCTTCTTCAGTGCTGGGATGTAGTCCTCGAGCTTCCATTCGGCGAGGCAGGCCTTCGTCGAGTCGTCCCGGCCGGTGTACTGGTACATGTAGTGCTCGTGCCGAGCTAGCGGGACGAGCCGCCGCCCGAGCTAGCAGTTGTACAAGTTTATTTTCTGGAGGCCCTTCTTCTTCAGACCGCGGATGGTCTGGAGCATTTCATCGACGACCATCCGCTGGTCGTTGGGGAGCTTGCCAACTTGAAGACGACGCGGCTCGGACCGGTTGGCGGAGTACCGCGGGATCGCCGTTTCGCCCTCCGAGGTCGCCTCGGCAACATAGAACCACGACTTTTTCCAGTCGCTCGCTGCCTTGGCGGGCAGCATCAAGTCGAAGAATGAAGCCTTCGACTTCAGCTGGAAGGTTAGGCCGCCCGCGGCGAGCATTGGGCCGCCCGCTTCCTCGCGGCTGATCCGTCCATGAAACAGATCTTGCCACAGAGGGAAGTAGGGCCGGCAGCCCAAATAGCATTCGCAGAACGCCACGAAGATGGCGAGCTACTCGATGTTGTGGGGACCCAGACCCGGTGGTTGGATCCCGTAGTAGGCGCAGAAGCGCCGGAAGAACAGGGACGTGGGGAACCCTAGCCCCCGTTCAAGATGGCTGGTGAAGCAGATGAATTCCCTCTCTCGCGGGTTCGGGGTCACCTCTCCAGCCGCGGGGATGCGCCAGCAGCCGGCTTGCAGGATCCCGGCCTCCTCAAAGGAAGCCAGTTGCGCCCTCGTGCACTTCGATCTACCCCAAGGTTCGGTGGAGAGGGCCATGGCGGAAAGATTTGTGGGGGGTCGGAGGATTTCTGGTCGGCTGGATCGCGATGCGAAGGGAGGCAAAAGTGCGCGCAGTTGGAGGAAATGGTGAGAATGTGGTTCTCTGATCGCCTGCCATTCCCCTTATATAGCGGTTGTTACCCGCCAAATCAGGGATCCGTTACTACGCGGTGATTACGCCAAAAGTTACCGTTGGATTACCCCAACGGCTAGTTTGACCACGTTTAACGGTCCAACTTCAGCCACTCGGCTCGCCGACCCGATCACTATGACAGTGTTTCGCCGACTCGACTCGCCAAAGCTACGATTAGAATGACTAGTTTCCTCCTTTATACAGGAGCCCGCCAACGATTCGACTGGATGTCTACTCAGCGGCCGCATACTCCGACTGCCAGCAGCCACCTACGCCTAATCGACGACGGCCTCGGGGACTACTGATGGGGATGCGCCTACCGGGGTATACCCAGCAGGACGTTTCCGACTGGCCCAAGACCTGGCGAGTGGGCCTACAGGACGGCGACTGGATCAAGGCCCGGCGTGGATCCAAGCAACTGGAAGCTGAAGGCCCAGGCGAGTGGATAGGCCCAGTCGGATTAGGTTAAACGAGTATAGAAGCCTTAACTGATTAGGTTGAGATATGTAAACCCTAGGGGAGGTGAGCCTATATAAACCTCCCTGCAGGGCGTGTAGAGATACGTTCCATCATACACCCAAGCGACTCGCCGCCTAGCCACCGAGCTCGCCCATTGTACCACCTCCATAATACAATCTAGCAGGAGTAGGTCTTTACCCTCCGGGGGGCCGAACCTGGGTAAAACCCTGTGTCTCCGCCCTCATCTCGCACCGCAGATGGCTGGCCGCCCTTGCCCCTTGTTCTACTACTCGCTGCCGATTGCAGCATCTGCCGTGACCATTCCCACGACAACACTCCTTCTTAGGAGGTCCCAGATGCTACCGCAGTGGACCATGTTATCGGCGAACAGGTGATGCAAGAGAGCACCTCTTCCAAAGTGGCTGAAGCTCCATCTAAGGATGCGACTGGTAGCGGTAAGGAATTTACGGTGGAAGGTGGAACTTCTGTCAAAGGCGGAACCGCTGCGCCCAAGACCCAAATTGAGCTTCCCTAGATTGTTTACCCGGTGCTTACTCCGAGTACTTTGCTCTGGCTCCTGGTGCTGCACCGACTTCTCCTTCGTGCGGTCTTGAGGAGCTTCTTAAGCAGGTGGAGATTGTCCATGTTAACACACTTGCCTTTGGCAAACTGTTTGCTGAGAGCGCCAGTAACCTCAATATCATTAAACTTGTAAGTTTTATATGCCTTTTATATTTCATACACAATATCCCACTGTATCCCTCGAGGATTTAGACGGAAAACCGTAGGTATTTGGGTCTGAATGCTCTAAGAGTGACTAAGCAAGAAACTTTGTACTATAGCCCCCAAGTATGTATTTTGAATAGATTATTCCGACTAGATACTTTTAGAGTAGCATGCGTAGTGTTTGTAAATTTCGATGCTGTAGCCCCCAAGCTTCTATTTGAAACAGAATTATTTCCAACTAGATGCTTAAAGAAAGACTAAGCACGACTTTGAGTTAAAAACTCGCACTGTAGCCCCCGAGCTTCTAGGCGGAGAATTATCCGGCTAGATGCTCCAAGTAGACTAAGTAACCTTTTTATTGCTTGCATAATGAGCATACTCAGAGGGTTGCCTCCAACGACAAGTTCCACAAGATGCGCAAGGACCTTGAAGCTGAAAAGGGTAAAAATGCCATCTTGAAGGAACAGATCACCAAGGGCAAGAGTCTGTTTTCTTTTTAGTTTCATGCTCAACTTTATCTTGTGTTGTTATCTTCTGACTACTCATTATGCTCTATCATTTTTCCGACTTGCAGAATCTATTGCCAAGGCCAAAGATATTGTTGAGCAATCCAAGCACATACAAGAGCTGGATAGCGAAAACAAAATCTTGAAGCAGGAAAGGGCCGACTCGCTGAAGATGCACGAAAAAGCTATGGCTGTCGTGCAAGAATATGCTGACACGGAGATCAACCGTCTTAAGGAGGAGATTGTGGTCCTCAAGGAGCAGAACAAAGCTGTCGAAGAGCAAAATGCTCGGAACCTTGAGGCGTACAAGACCCTCCGAAAGGAGCGGGACTCCATGGTGGAAATTCTCGAGCAAGTAGAGACCAGCGTCTTAGGTAACCTTCCTCCGTATTGTACTTCTGTAGGTCAGGAACTCTTATCTGATTTGATGAACTCATGTCGTCAAACATTTTGTCGAAGATGCAGCTCCCATTGGCCTAGCCCAAGTGAATGCTAGCGCTCCTCCGCAAAAAGAATGCATGGTTCTTGCTGGCAACTTCATCAACACCGCGATCACCCAGGCCAAAGAGATAGCCAAGCTTTTGGACATCAGCATTAAGGCAGTAGAATCCATTATGAAATACTCGAAGATACTTCGCCGAGCCCCCAAGCGTATCGTAAGCTGGAAAGCTTCATGTACTTGGGCTGGTGCTAGGATGGCTCTAGCCATGGTCAAGTCCCACTATGACAATGCCGACATCGACACGGTGACTTCTGGTCTGCTGGACATGGACGAAGACAGACAGAAGATCGATAACAATGCAATCTGGGCTTTGCTCGCCGGCTATGACACCAGGGTTGCCCAATTGGTCAAGGCGGATGTCTTCGTGCCTCTTAAGGTACTTGATGCCGACCAGTATAGCTCTGAGTCTCTGAAAACTGCCGACTTTGTTGATGGACAAGATGGATCTCCTGCCGCTGATGACGCAACTTTGAAGTCCCCTGCACCAGAGAAGTGAAAAACACTTTTTAATATTTATTGCCTCTGGTTGGTTTATGTATGCGGAAAAACAATGTTGTTATCTTAAGGCGTAAAACTATTGCTATAAGCTTCCAGGTGCTTAAGAACTAATTCCAACATGTATATATTTTTTAAGCAAGTGCTGGATTATCCATTACTCTGGTTCTTATGCTTGACTTTTCGTGAGTCGGAAGACCCTTAGTCAGAACTATGCGCCCAGGCGATGATACCCAATGGCACCGTCAAGAACCCAAGCACAAAATCGCCGACTTCGAGTGCCAAAAGTCACTACTCCAGAATCCACATAAAAACAACAAAGAACATGTAGACCAGAAAACTTAAGCTAACGCCCTTAGGAGGAATTTTCACAAGTGCAAATGCAAAGCTTGCGCATAAAGGTTTTATATGATCCAAAAATGAACACTAAAGGAGGTAAAAGACTCACGCATATGAGTGAACCAAAGAGATTTATTTCATTGATCATGTAAAGAGATACACAGTAGATAATAAAATATGCTAAGTGTAAAAAGAACATAGTTGTGCTATGTTCCATGGCCGATCAAGCTCCGGGTAGTCATCATCCGGGTCAGCGTCGCTTACACTTATGATCCTCATTTGGCCTATCCTCTAATTCACGATTATCAACAAGGTAATAGGAACCATTGAGTAGCGCCTTCCTTATGATGAACGGTCCTTCCCATGGCAGGGATAATTTGTGTGACTTCTTCTGCTTAAGTCGAAGCACCAGATCCCCCTCTTTAAACGAGTGATGCCGAACGCGGCGACTATGGTATTTGTGTAGCTTCTGTTGGTAGATGGCGTACTTCTGGCATGCCAGTACGCGCTCCTCCTCGAGAAGGTCGACATCTAGGCGCCTAGACTCTTCAACGTCATCTTCGTCGTAGGCGGCAACCCTTGGTGAATCGTGGAGGATGTCATAGGGTAGAATTGCTTTTGCTCCATATACCATGAAGAAAGGGGTGTAGCTGGTGGATCTATTGGGAGTAGTTCGCACACTCCACAAAACAGATGACAACTCCTTCGCCCATGCTTGAGCTTCTCTATATAGTGGTGCTTCTAGACGTGGTTTTATTCCCTGCAGAATTAATACATTGGCTCGCTCAACTTGACCATTGGATTATGGATTTGCCACAGATGCAAGGTCAAGTGAGATGCCCTTCTCCCAACAATAAGCCTCTACTTCTCCGAGTGACAAGTTTCTACTGTTGTTGGTGATAATGCTATGTGGGAGACCAAATATCACCACTACATCCCAGACAAAACTAAGGGAAGTTGCCCCATCAAGCTTTCTAATGGGTTTAGCTTCTATCCATTTTGTGAATTTATCAACTGCTACTAGCAGATGTGTAAACCCACAAGGTGCCGTATGTAATGGTCCAACCATGTCAAGCCCCAGACTATAAACGGCCAAGTTATTTGTATAGTTTGCAATTCCTGAGCTGGTACATGTGGTTGTCGGGCGTAATACTGGCATCCCATGCATATCTCAACCAACTTGTCGGTGTCTGCCTTTGCGGTCAGCCAGTAGAATCCTTGCCGGAAGGCTTTGGAGACCAAAGATCGAGGAGCGGTGTGATGCCTGCAATCTTCGAGATGGATCTCACGAAGGATTTCAATACCTTCTTGCTGGGAAACACACTTCAGGTATACACCAGTGGTACTTATTTTGTAGAGATGCCCATTGATTATGGTATAGCCCTTTTCTTGACGTACTATTTGCCAACTTTCGACTTTGTTGATGGGCAAAGTTCTGTGTACGATATACTCCATGAACGGTTTTGTCCAAGCCGGAGGGACTATTGTCACGGATGGGGTCCGTAGACGCTCCACGAAAACGCCAGGTGTTTGCACCATGATCCAAGCTTTGACAGTAGATCAGGCGCCTCATTTTCCTCCCTCTCAACATACTTGACTTCGTAGCCTTTGAAGAACTTGGCTATCTCGTCTACTTCGTCTTGATATACCGCCATCATAGGGTTCCGCACGTTCTAGGTGCCAGCCACCTGCTGGGCAACCAAGTAGGAATCTCCACAGCAAACTATGCGCGTGATGCCAATATCCTTGGCTACAAGAAGTCCGTGAATGAGTGCTTCATATTCTGCCATGTTGTGTGTAGCCTCAAAGTGGATTTGCAGGACATAGTGCAGTTTTTCTCCTGTTGGTGACTGTAGTAGCACACCATCCCTCCAGCCGTTGAGTAGCTCTGATCCGTCAAAGTGCATCACCCAGTATTCTGGCTCTGGTACAACAGTAGAATCTAGCATCTCTGTCCAATCTGCAATAAAATCCACCAAGATTTGTGACTTGATAGCGTTGCGTCTCTTGTAGGTGATCTCGAAGGCAGAAAGCTCAATGGATCACTTTGCGACCCGCCCCGTAGCGTCAATGTTGTTGATGATGTCTGACAGTGGAGCCTTGCTCACTATTTCTGATAGGGTGCTCCTGGAAGTAGTGCCTTAGATTCAAAGAAGCAAGGAACACTCCATAAGCAAGCTTTTGGTAGTGCGGGTACCACTGCTTGGATTCTGTTAAGACCTCACTTACATAGTAAACTGGTCGTTGTACTCCGTACTCATGCGTTGGTTCCTTCCGCTCCACCACGACGATGATGCTGATAACCTGGTTGGTGGCCGCCATGTAGATCAACATAGGCTCCATTAGCTCGGGTGCTGCAAGTATAGGTGCCGAAGAAAGTATCCTTTTTAGCTCCTTAAGCGCAGCGTCCGCCTCATCTATCCATACAAATTCGTATGCCTTCTTCATCAACTTGTATAGCAGCAAAGCCTTCTCTCCAAGTCGGCTGACGAACTGGCTTACCGCTGCAACGCAACCTATGAGATGTTGAATGTCCTCCAGGCATGTCAGATGGTTGATGTTTAGGATGGCCTTGATCTTCTCCGGGTTGACCTCGATTCCATGCTAGGAAACGATGAAACCTAACAGTTTGCCGGCTGAGACCCCGAAGACACACTAAGCATCATGTTTTATTTCCGAAGATTATCAAAGGTTTCCTTTAAGTCGGAGATTAAATCATTTGATTTTTTAGACATCACCGCGATATCGTCCACGTAGTTGTGAATGTTCCGACCAATTTGGTCGTGTAGGCAATGCTGCATAGTCCTCTGGTATGTAGAACCTGCGTTTTTCAGCCAAAGGGCATCGTCACATAGCAAAATGGGTCGTAAGGTGTGGTGAATGAAGTGGCCAATTGGTCAGACTTCCTCATTTTTATCTGATGGTATCCTTAGTATGCATCTAGAAAACAAAGAAGTTCCGAGCCAGCCGTCGAGTCAATGACTTGGCCAATGCGAGGCAAAGCAAACGGATCCTTTGGACACGCTTTGTTCAAGACGGTGTAATCAACACACATTCTTAATTCTTTGATTCCCTTTTTGGGCACAAGTACAGGATCCAACGCACATTCTTAATTCTTTGATTCCCTTTTTGGGTACAAGTACAGGATTAGCCACCCATCGGGTGTGAAGAACTTCTCGGATAAAACTAGCCTTAAGTAACCTAGATATATCTTTGCCTATGGCGTGTCTCTTCTCATCCCCTAAGCATCGTAGAGGTTGTTTCACCGGTTTGTATTTTGGATTAATATTCAAGATGTGCTCGGCAAGTTCCCTAGGTACACCTTTCATGTCGGCAGGTTGTTAGGCAAAGATGTCCCTATTCTCACGGAGGAACTCGACAAGCACGATTTCCTATTTGGGATCTAGGTTCGTCGCAATGGCGGTGATCTTGGAGGCATCGCCTACCACAAGTTCCACCGGCTTGGTCTCAATGGCGGCCTTGAAGGCGGGATCAGAGTCAGAAATGTGCTTCTTTGATGCCGGCATCTCCGAGGCGTAGACGTTGCTCTAGATCTCCTTGATTTCTTCGCCGTAGAGGACAACTTCTACAAATGCTGCTTCTCCAATCTCGCAGTCCCTTTCTTTTGAAAAGCTTCCAGATACGATGATGACACCGTTTAGTCCGAGTATCTTGAGCTTGTTGTAGACGAAGCATGGCTTGGCCATGAAGGAGTGGAAGATGTCGCTTCCAAATATGACGTGGTACACGCTCTTGAAGGGGACCACTTCGAAGGTCATGCGCTCTTGGCGGTAATTATTAACATCACAAAAGGCGACCAGAAGGGTGATGCACCTAAGGGACCGAGCCTCCCATCCAGGAACTACGCCATGAAACATGGTGCTGGTCCGCCTTAGGTTGGTCTCTGTCAAGTTCATCTTGTGGAGTGTATCCAGGTACATAATGTTGATGCTACTTCCGCTATCCACCATGCACTTGGTGAACTCGTTGCCGTCAATCAGGGGGTTGATGGCCATGGCGTATTGGTTCTCTGTTGGAACGAGGTCGGGGTGATCCGTCATGTCCCATGTGATTGGAACTTTCGACCAACGCAGGTACTAGGGAACTGGGGGTAGGGTGGCCATCGGAATCCTTAGAGAGATCTTCTGTGCCCGGGCAGTTGGGGTGCCAAGGGAAGTGTGGTAGGTGGGGGCCTTCTTCTCAAAGGGGTTCTTGCCTTTGCCATGTCTCTTGTCGGCGTGCTTGGGGTCAACGTCCTCATCCATGTCACTTGAATCCTTGGACTCCTCTTCCTTCTTCTTCCCTTTGCCCTTTCCTCGCGGTCGGTTCTTCCGGCTTCATTTGTAGCCAGATGATACGTCCAAAACGTATCTACTTTCTCGAACACTTTGCTATTGTTTCTCCTCTAAACTTGTGTGATTTGGATACAACTAACACGGACTGACGCTGTTTTCATCAGAATTACCTTGGTGTCTTGTTTTTGTGCAGAAAATGAACTATCAGGAAAAATCCCGGAAAATATGCCAAAAATATATTTGACCAGAAGATCCATGGAGCCAGAAGACAAGATGGAGAGGAGGCCTGGGGGGCCCACACCCACCCCAGGCACGTGCCCACCACTAGCCGTGCCTGGAGGGGGTGCAGCCACCCCAGGCACCCCTTCGGCCTCCCTCTGCGCCTATAAGTTGCCTTTCGACCTAAAAACCGAGGGGGGTTTGATAGTTTTCCAGAAAGAGTTTCGCTCCACCACCGCCACCAGAAACCAAGATTCGGATCCAGAAACTCCGTTCTGGCACCCTGCCGGGATGGGGAATTTGGATAGGATCATCGCCATCGTCATCACCAACGCATCTCCATCGACCACCGATGTTTCCCTCATCCATGAGTGAGTAATCCCCCGTTTTAGGCCTGGTTATGGTAGGGATTGGATGAGTTCTATCATGTAATTGAATAAGATCTGTTAGGTCTTAGTGCCTAGTATCTATATTAGTGCTATTTGACTTTGTTGTAACTTGTTGTGCTTAATGCTTGTCACTAGGGCCCAAGTGCCATGATCTCAGATCTGAACTTATTATTGAATCATTATGATAGTATTGTTTGCGATCTTATCTGCAAGTTGTGTACACATATCATTGTCCAGATCCAAAGGTCCCAAAGTGACAATAATTGGGACAACAGGAGGGGATGGCTATGGTGTGAGGATCACATGTGTTCACGGAGTGTTAATGCTTTGCTCCGGTGCTCTATTAAAATGAGCACCTTAACTTACAATAGTTCCCTAGAGGCCCTGCTGCCATGGGCTGGCTGGACAGAAGATGTTGTGCAAGTTCTCATTGCGAGCATGTATGACTATATTTGGAGCACATGCCTAGGATTGTTTAGTACTTGGATGCTTGTTATTATTTATATGCAATTCCCTAGATCTTGAAGTTACATGTTTAGACTCGTCCATGCAATGCCCGTCCATCCATCCCTATGCCTACCGCACTCGAATCCCACTGTTTACCGTTACTATTACTATTGCTATTGTTTCAATGTTGCTACTGCTTTACTGTTTCTACTACCAAACTGTTACTACTAATAAACTTCTGTGAGGAAGAACTATTTCCAGGTGCAGCTGAACTGACAACTCAGTTGTTAAGGCTTGCAAGTATTCTTTGGCTCCCCTTGTGTCGAATCAATAATTGGGTAATACTACCCGCGAAGACTGTTGCGATCCCCTATACTTGTGGGTCATCAAGACTATTTTCTGGCACCGTTGCCGGGGAGCATAGCTTTATTTGTAAGTTCACTTGGATCTATTATTGTTCACTTCTACTCCGTTCATCATGGGGAAGTCTCGTGATGGAAAGTTTCATATTTTACCATCCACTACAATAAGAGGTATAGTCCTAAACACCTCTACTGCTCTTGATTCACTGTCTGTTATAAGTAAGCTTGTCACACAACCACATACACATGCTACACACACCGCTACTACTGCTGAATCTGAAATTGCTTTTGATGCTCATGATGTTACTTCTACTGTGCTTGATGCAAGTGGTTCATTAGGTCCTTTTCTAGTGCTACTATGGCTAGTCTAGGAAATACCAAAACTCCTAGTGAAGACACTATTACACCTGTTAGCTCACCTAAGTCTAGTGAGAGTTATGATATTAATGATGATTACATTGAGTTCACTGATGATTTTGTTGAAGAGTGCCAAAACACACATGGTACTAGTGCTATTGAGAGTCTCCTTGATAGACGTACTATCATGCCTAAGTTTTCCTCTGATCCTAAGTTTGCCAATTCTCCCATAGATATTAAAGATGAAGACTATGATTTCTCTCTTGATTTATCTTATTTAGATATTATTGAGAAAGAACCCTTTTGTGGGACTGAAAATGAGAGTGTTGTGGCTCATATGAATGAGCTTTCTACTATGAGTGCTTTGTTCTCTGATGATTTTAAGATGCGCAAGTACTTTGTTACTAAGATCTTCCCTTTTTCACTAAAAGGAGAAGCTAGGGCTTGGTTTAATAGATTACCTCCTAGTTCCATTGATAGCCCTGATTGCTTGATTGCTTCTTTCTTCCAGAAATATTTTCCTCCCAGTGCTACACATGCTGCTTTGCAGAGACTTTTTGATTTTAAACAGGGAGAAGAAGAGAAATTGCCTGAGTCATGGACAAGGTTATGTGCCTTGATTGATGTACATCCTGGATGTCCATTACCTAAGAATGAGCTTCTTGATATTTATTATAATAGACTAACTGATGATTCTAGGACCTACCTAGATAGCTTTGCTGATTGTGTTTTCAGGAAAAGGACTCCTACAGATGCTGAAGAATTAATGACTAAAATAAGCAAGAATTATGATGATTGGACTTCAACTGAGCTAAATACACCTGAGCCTATTACTCCTGAATCAGTTGTTCCTGAAACAATTCCAGCACCAACAACAAAAAAGAGGGGAGTTATTGTACTAAATGATGAAGTGATGAAGGAAGCTAAGAAGTGTCTAAAGGAGAAAGGTATTAGAGATGAAGATGTGAAGAATCTACCTCCTATAGAAGAATTATGTAAGCCAATTCCCCACTCATCTACTATTGAGGTAAACTCTCTCCAACACTTTGATGAAGGTGATATTCCTTATGGTAAGCCTCCTGATCAATGTTTAGAGAATTTTGACACATTTATTGTTAAGCAAGAGTATTTTAATAAACAAGTTCAGAATCATTTATTGGAAAACTCTAGTGAGTTAAAAGATATTGTGAAAAGAACTTCTAATGATATTAAAATGCTTTGTAAACACTTTCAAATGGTTCAAACCCAACTTGATCAACTTGCTAAGGTACAAAAGGATATGCTAGTTAATGCTTCAGGAGATAAACATGCTTATGGAATTAGAACTAGGAGTGGTATAGCTACTCAAGATCCTTTATATCCTGAAGGACACCCTAAAAGAATTGAGCAGGATTCTCAACAAGGTGAGAGTAGTGGTAGTACTCGTAAGAGAAAGAAAAAGAAACACAAAATAGTTGAGGAAGAACCTAATAAACATGCTGTAGATCCTAATAGTATATTTGTATCTAATGCTAAAACTGAGAGTGGTAATGATAAAAATGAGTCTCCTGATAAGGAGGAAGGTGAGGAAGAACCTGAGAAGAACACTAAGAACACTAGATACACAAAGGAAGATTTTATTGCTAATAAACATGGTAAAGAGAGAACCTTGGGTGCAGAAACTATGCCTTTTCCAGGTAAGAAATACAGTCAAAGGAGGAAGAACACTAAAACAAGTTTTGTGAGTGGATGAAACCTTTATTCTTGCAAATTCCTTTGACTGATGCTATTAAATTGCCTCCTTATTCAAAGTATATGAAGGATATTGTCTCTAATAAAAGGAATATTCCTAATGAGGAGATTTCTACTTTGCTTGCTAATTACTCCTTCAATGGTAAGGTTCCAAAGAAACTTGGTGATATAGGTATACCAAATATTCCTTGCTCCATTAAGAATAATTATGTTAGGACTGCTTTATGTGATTTGGGAGCTGGAGTTAGTGTTATGCCTTTTTCTCTCTACAAGAGACTCCGGCTAGAAAAGTTGTTACCAATTGATATATCTTTGCAAATGGCTGATAAGTCAACTACTATTCCTGTTGGTATATGTGAGGATGTTCCTGTTCAAGTTGCTCATAATTGCATGGTTTTAACTGATTTTGTTGTGCTTGAAATGCCTGAAGATGATAATATGTCTATTATTCTTGGGAGAACTTTTCTTAATACTGCAGGTGCTATCATCAATTGCAATCAAGGAAAAGTAACATTCAATATTAATGACAAAGAGCACACTGTCTATTTCCCCAAGAAGGTTGTTAAGAGCTATTGCCTGAATTCCATTGAAAATATTAAGAGCATCAAGGTTGGAGAAATATATTGTTCCATTCCACAAGAAAATTTTGAAACTATTATGATTGGGACCATTACTATCACGTATGAGGTAACATAATCACCTTGTGGAATGCAAAGTTTTGCTTCATATAAGATTGTTTTGGTAACAATACTTGATCAACCTTGTTAACAAAATGATTTTAATGAACAAAATAATGTTTCCAATGTGGTTGTACTTGCTTTCTTTTGCTTTTCTCCTTCCTAGTCTTTACTTTAGCTCTAGTGTTGCTAGTTGTTTGCTTGTTAGAGTTTCTTAGAGCTCCTGCAGTTTGGCTTTTGGGTTTGCTTTTGCTTCTTCTGGAAAAAAAATGTTTCTGCGAGAAAATCAATTTTCATACCCTGAAAATTGGCCAAAAATAAAGTTTTCCGAAAAATCCCAGAAAATTCAAAATAATTTTTTCCTCAAAAAAGGGCAGAGAGACACCTGAAGTGACCTAGGGGGCCACCCCAGGCCACCACACCCATGGTAGGCGCGCCTACCAGGTGGCGGCGCCTAGGGGGTTTGGCCCACCTGGGCCCCTCCAGGCTACCTTCTCAAAGCCATCTTCTTTCTCTCTCCCGAAAATCACCAAAAAACTTGCTCAAGCTCGAGTTCTTGCTGTTCTTGCTCGCGATTTTCGATCTCCTTGTTCAGCCCATCTCAAGTGCTGATTTTTGGAGGGTTTGCTCCTTGGTATGTGCCTCCTCCACTTGTCCAATTAGATTTGTGATTGGTAGATTGTATCTTGAGTATTTTGCTGCTATAGGTGACAGGTTGTTTGAGCTTGCATGCTTGTTCTATGCTTAGAAACTTTGTTTTGATCCATGTGTAGAGCTCTAGCAAGTTCCTATAGTAGTTTCTCATCATTTATCAACTTAGAAATCACTTGGTTCGATGGTTGTTTAAAATTTCAGAAAAGTGAAGTCATGGACCACCACACATTTGGTAATATATTTTAGAGTGATGCACCTAGAAGGGCAAGGCTTCTAAGGTCATCTACCAGTACTAGACCCTCATACAATGAGGATCTCATCACTCCGCGATTTGGTGACGAGGGAGATGAAGGGGATGCGCACCCCTCCACCTTTCCTTGCCAAACTTTCTTGCAAGCTGCTGGGATTCTTAACGATTTTATGACTGATTCAGAGGGCTGGACTAACAAGATACATGCAGAATGAGAGTGCACAATATGCTTTACTTACTAAAACATTTGTGGAGAGTTTCTCCTTTACTAATAGTGTGTTCAAGCCTGCTGTGTCTATCAAAATTTATGGCAGGGCTCATTCTATGACTTTGAGGCAATTTTTCAAGGCCCTGGGACTTGGTACAGCTGGGTCATCAAAGAAGATTCCAGATCTTCCCGCTGATTTGTTGGAGCTTTACCGAGGAATAACCAATGATGATGACCGCAGAGCTCAACAAGG
This sequence comes from Avena sativa, assembly GCA_916181665.1. Lineage (NCBI taxonomy): Eukaryota > Viridiplantae > Streptophyta > Magnoliopsida > Poales > Poaceae > Avena > Avena sativa. The sequence continues at coordinate 256,815,195 of OV702284.1, read as the reverse complement.
AAAGATAAAGAATATTCAACTTCCATCCATCAGGTACTTTGCCTACTATCTTGCCACCAGTGTTCTTGGTAGGTAGAACACTAGTAATATTTCCAACTATCAATTAACCTTCTTAGCTGCTGCGCTCAACAATGAGGATAAGTATAATCTTGGTTCTCTCATTGCTCGTCGTTTAGCTGCTAAGGGACCCACTTATGGGGGAATTATTGCTATTCGTGTTGCTGCTGCCTTGAACATTGATGTTGATCCACATGATACAGTTTTGGATCCTTAGAGGCTTGATCTTGCTACCATGAAGGCGCACCACTTTGTCACCACTAGCTCTACTCTCGAGAACTTGGTTTATAAAATGTTGTTTACTCACGGGGAAGAGAGTGAGATCCCTCTACCCCAGACCATTTTGTTCAGTATTTCTCAAGGACCTTGGTCACGCTCGAAGGCGGAGATAGATGACAAGCTGCGCTCTCTTAACTTCCACGAGCACTATCAGGAGGAAGCATCATCATACGACCCCTCTACGTATTACATAGGGGAGGCCTCGAGCTCATACCAGGACAAGGGAGCTTCCTTGACATACTACGGAGGTGCATCTACTTGGGCACCATGGGATTGAGCCCCACTTAGGACAAAAGCCTAAGCTTGGGGGGAGGTATACCGACATCACACTCATCTATATATCATGTTCGGTCGGTTGTTTGTACATCCATTGTTTTTGCTTTCTTTTTGGTTTTTGTTGCTGCTTTCTTAAAAACACAAAAATACCAAAAATATTTTCGTTGTTTCTCTTGGTTTGTTTATTTGTTTCTTTGCTTTGGTTTGCTTTAAAATAAAAATCCAAAAATATTTTGCTTTGTTTGGTTTGCTTTGTTTTTGTTTGGTTTTTCTTTGTTTGCTTGTTTCTAAAAAATCGAAAACACCAAAAATATTTGTTGGTCTTCTATGGTTTTGTGAGTTCTTTGCAGGGTTCAGCAGTCCTCAGTGGATTTTGGTTTCATGTTATCATTCAAGTCACACAAGTGAAGAGCAATAATGAAGATTAAGACAACTTGTGGTGTGGTAAGAGGCTGGTAACGAACTCTATTTGTTTCATTTTTGTACATATACTCTTCACTATGAGCATGCTTAGCCTGTTTGTGTAACGTGTATGTCATTATGGATGCTTAGTAGTTCTTGCTTGTCTATGATTAGCCCCAGCTTGCTAATAGTTTGTAGCATGTCATATGAATGTTTGCTTGCATTGTTTTATTCATACTTTGGTATAACATTGTGGTATCCCCCTCTGACTATTTATGTGAATCGACTTGGCACATGCTCACGCATGCATATGACTAATCAGTAGCCAGTAAGCCTCGATGATTTATTTTGCCTCACAGTTCTTGTATCACTTTCGTGCCATAATTAGTCCTGTTTTGTTGCAAGCATGTTTATGGCAGTTATTGCTCTCTCGTTTGTTGCTCCCTCTCTATTGCTAGCCTTCACTTGCACTGAGTATGTGCTCTACCTGTGCTTCAAACTCCCCAAAACCAATATTGCTAGTTGTGTCCACCATACCTACCTAATAGCATCATTTTTTACCTCAGTGCATATTCTATATGCCGTGTTTTCTTCCAAAATAAAATGTTTGTCTGTTTTGAGAAAGTTAGTTAGTAAAGCTCTCACGAACTTGATGGCACACTTTATTCTTTGCGCTTAATAATTCTAAACCATTGTGACTTGTCCATGAAAGTTATATGCTTGCTAATTATATGTTGAGAGTCAGCAGAACCGTGTTGTCATGAGGAACACTTTCAACACTTTTTGGACATCTCATCCAGTTGATTCCTTGCTCTTTTGTTTACGGATGCCGACGATGTGAAATAAAAGGGGAGGTTGTGAGTTCATGGAGTTTATACATTGTGTTAGAGAAACGCCTGGGCCGCTAGCCTAAGCCATGCCTAATCATGGTGGAAACTTGCAGCATCACCATAATGAGCATCTATGAAGCATCCTCAATAAAAAGCTATGCATATGGTAAATAAAAAGTTTGCTGAGATGCTCATTGTCTGCTTGCCTTGTCATTTTGGTTATGGGAAACCTCCTGTACCATGTGCAAGCGGTACCCCGTTGGCGGTTCTTGATGATATGCATGTATTTACAATGACAAGAACTTTCAGGTGACCAAAGTTGAGTAGCATTCAGAGCGGCCCTCGTACTCAAGGGACTTGGGATTTCCAGTTTATGGTCTCTCAAGCATATGATTCAGAGTGGACCTCACGTTCACCTTAACCACATGAAGATGCCTATGATAGGGGCAATGAGAGCTCAAAGCTAATGAGTACCTTCCTTTCAACATTGGGAAGCCTTTCAAACCTTTGAAAACCGTTTTCACAACTTTGTTGAGTCACCACTTATTCTATGAGCACCTTCTTGAGAGCATAGTTGTCATTCTTGTGTTTGTTCAAAAACTTGGTTAATTATGTCATGACTTTGATGCTTGTATCTCTGATATCTTTACTTCTAGTCTTCATGTGAACTTCAGAGGTGCCTTGGCATTTATTGTAATCTCCAAACAAAGGCAAGCGAGATACCACTCTATCATACCTTATTATGAGAATTGCAATGTTGCTTATGTTTATGTTTCATGCTACTTATTATTATTGAGTTGGTTTCTCTTCATAGCTTGTAATGACTATTGAGTAGACTTAGTTGCATACTCTTTATTATGAATTGTCTAAGCATCTACTCCTGTTATGAGAATATTTACATCATGTGAAGCAAAGTGTTCGTGAAAGTTCTTGTATCGCACTCAGTTTTCAACTGAATTGCTTCGGGACAAGCAATAATCTAAGCTTGGGGGGAGTTGATACGTCCAAAACGTATCTACTTTCTCGAACACTTTTCTATTGTTTCTCCTCTAAACTTGTGTGATTTGGATACAACTAACACGGACTAACGCTGTTTTTAGCAGAATTACCTTGGTGTCTTGTTTTTGTGCAGAAAATGAACTACCAGGAAAAATACCGGAAAATATGCCAAAAAATATATTTCACCAGAAGATCCACGGAGCCAGAAGACAAGACGGAGAGGAGGCCTGCAGGGCCCACACCCACACCAGGTGCGGGCCCACCACTGGTCGCGCCTGGAGGGGGTGTAGCCACCCCAGGCACCCCCTCGGCCTCCCTCTGTGCCTATAAGTTGCCTTTCGACCTAAAAACCGAGGGGGGTCGATAGTTTTCCAAAAAGAGTTCCGCTCCGCCGCCGCCACCAGAAACCAAGATTTGGATCCAGAAACTCCGTTCTGGCACCCAGCCGGGATGGGGAATTTGGATAGGATCATCACCATCGTCATCACCAACACATCTCCATCGACCACCGATGTTTCCCTCATCGATGAGTGAGTAATCCCTTGTTGGGAATATGCCCTAGAGGCAATCATGTATGATGAGATTTCCCATTGTATTCATAAAGATATTAGTCCTTGTATAAACATCTGATGTGTATCATTGAATATGTGATTCGGTTGTGGAACTATGCATTCATGTTGTTTGTACTAAATATCCTTGGTCATTGAGGTTGTGATGGACACACAACTTAGACCAATGTGAAAGTTGGCTTGATGACTCGGTTCCACTTGTCATGGGCATGGAGATGCTATTCCAACTTACACACTCGGCTAAAGAGTTTAGCGAGTCGGATTGACCCATATTGAGGTACAACGAACTAGCTGTCATTTGTATATCTCAATCAATGTAATCCTTAGACCTGAGGTTGTTGCATAGTCCGAGTTGAGGATCACCGACTTAGGTTCTGTCAAACGCTGATCCGTAACTGGGCAGTTATAAAGGCAAGGTTCGGGTCGACTGAGAATCAAGCTGCGTGATGTGAATAACCAAGATGGGATTTTGCCCCTCCACTCGGAGAGATATTCTCTGGGCCCTCTCGTGAGATATGATTCGGAAAGCATGGCCATGCACGACTCGGTTAAGTGTTAACCAAGGCGATCGACTAAGAGTTAGTCGAGTGAATCACTTATCTCGGATCGAGAAGAGAGTCGGACTATTTAAGGGATGACATATATTCGCCTATAGTCTGACAAGGTATATCGTGAGGCAAAAGGGACTCGGACGTACGTCACATTGGAAAGGCAAGTCGTCATGACTCTTTGGTACTTGGGAGTCGGCACGTTCTGCTAGGAGCCGCTACCAACTGATCGATTGTGAGTCGGACTCTAATCGTGTCCAAGTAGCCATGAGCCTGCGGGGTCACACACTTAAGAGCGGGAGCAAGTTCGGATTGGATCTGAACGTGTAATCTGGTTGGGTTGGACCTTAACCAGATTAGGACTGAGTTAGTGAGTTGGAATCACGGTGACTAGTGTTATATGGGCTTTAGTGAATGGGTCGCGCGAGCAGAGCCCACGTTCACTCCCTATATATAGTGGAGCACCGTAACCCAGAAAGGTTAATCGTTGTTCGGTTAGGTCATTCCATGTGTTGGAAACCCTAACTCCACAGCAGTCCAGCCGTCGTTACGAACCTAGCAGTTTGCCGCCGGCGCTCCTGCTTGTACGTGCGGATACCAGCAGAGGTGCTGTGCGATCAGCACCAGGACGATCGGATCGTGAGGACTTCACTGCATCAACTGACGCGCTTCATCAGTAATCCGCAACTGCGCGTCTAGTGGTAAACCTCGTGGCCTTCTACCTTAGCTAGATCTTGGGATCACCACGTTAGAGGAAAAAAGTTTTTGTTTTATCTCTGCGTGGCCCAACATCCCTCGCAGTAGGCCTGGGGATGGTAGGGATTGGATGAGTTCTATCATGTAATCAAATAAGATATGTTAGGTCTTAGTGCCTAGTATCTCTATTAGTGCTATTTGACTTTGTTGCAACTTGTTGTGCTTAATGCTTGTCACTAGAGCTCGAGTGCCATGATCTCAGATCTGAACTTATTATTGAATCATTATGATAGTATTGTTTGTTCGGATCCAAAGGCCCCAAAGTGATAATAATTGGGACAACCGTAGGGGTTGGCTATGGTGTGAGGATCACATGTGTTCATGGAGTGTTAATGCTTTGCTCCGATGCTCTATTAAAAGGATCACCTTAATTTCCAGTAGTTCCCTAGTGGCCCCACTGCCATGGGCTGGCTGGACAGAAGATGTTGTGCAAGTTCTCATTGCGAGCACGTATGACTATATTTGGAGCACATGCCTAGGATTGTTTAGTACTTGGATGCTTGTTATTATCTATCTGCAATGCCCTAGATCTTGAAGTTACATGTTTAGACTCGTCGATACAACGCCCGTCCATCCATCCCTGTGCCTACTGCACTCGAATCCCACTATTTACCGTTACTGTTACTATTGCTACTGTTTCACTACTGCTGCTTTACTATTGCTACTACCAAACTGTTACTACTGATAAACTTCTGTGAGCAAGAACTATTTCTAGGTGCAGCTGAACTAACAACTCAGTTGTTAAGGCTTGCAAGTATTCTTTGCCTCCCCTTGTGTCGAATTAATAAATTGGGTAATACTACTCGTGAAGACTGTTGCGATCCCCTATACTTGTGGGTCATCACCAGAGTCCGGTCTTCTTTGAGATCATTGACGAACTTGCAATGGCGATTGGTGTGGGTAGCATTGCCATTGACGTCGAGGTGTACGAGCCATGGCATATCACGGTATTCCTCATATGTTTAGGGAACACGGGGCGCTGCTAGGATAGTTTCACTACCACGTCGCTGCCCACGACCAGCCCTCGACCTCGGCCGCGCTGTCCGCCATGACCTCTTCCTGCAAACTTTATTGCAACCATGTTTGAGGTTGGATTTTCCTCTAGCGGACTCTTCCGCTTAGTGTCGTTGGTCCTCTTAGCTTGGGTTGGAATGGCAATTGCTGGCAAAGGGCCATGAGCATCATCGTCGGCAGCCGCGAACACACTAGCTAGGGAGATCATCTAATTGAGATCCAGCCTGTGATTATCCTACAGGCGCTTCAACTTATGTTGGAGCAAGGTTCCCTTTTCCAATCCATCGATTTAGGTGTCCATAGAGGTCTGATCATGCACTCCTACAGAGGAATTCTTCATATCTAGCCAGCAGGAGAGGTAGGATCGAGATGTCTCGTCCTTCTCCTGGATGCACCGATGTAGATCGCCGACAGTGCAGGGACGTTTGTACGTACCCTCAAAATTCTTGGTGAACGCTTCTTGCATGTCCAACCAATTGCATATGCACTTTTCCGGCAAGTCGTTGATCATTGAGGGGCCATGCCCGTCAACATTAGTGGGAGGTACTTGACGGCAATGTTGGGGTTTCCCCGGCGATCTCGACCTCATTGCCGTAATCCTGCAACCATGTAGATGGCTTGGCGGTGCCTTCATAGGTGTAGAGGTCCCAACCTTTAATAAGGTAGAGATCCCTGTGTTTACAATGCTAGTCCCTGGATCAATAGCTAGCATTCATAGTTAAGATGTAATATCAAGAAACAAGGGTCATAATACAACTTTATAACCAGGAATAAAATAATTCATTACATCTTACATAGCTCATTTGGCTATATCATTACAATGCAGCAGAAATAACTATATAGCATGGAGTCCTTCATCTTCAAAGTGCCACAGGCAATCATGTTGGTTGTAGACTTGTAATCCTAATGAACACACTTTACTAACATCAAACAAACCTGCAACATAAAAAGTTATAGCCACAAGGGTCAATACATTTGAATTGTATTGGCAAGTGATACTATGGTAGTATAGTGGTATCTATCATCTATATGCATTTGGGTGAGTGGAGCTTAGGCTTGCTTTGCTCAAAATATATTTTCCTTATCATTTGAAAATACTAAGTTTTTATTTGTCAAAATCTCCCAAGGCATCTACCAATGATTGATTGAAGATCCTTTAACCCTTGTTCAACCACAAGTTTTTTTAACTTAGAAATTGGGATGAGGATATTCTTGATAGCTTCCATGTCTTTATGCTCAAATTGTCCATTACCGGGGACACGACTAAGTACTTAGATTTTATTCTCTCGAGAGGTGGTGCACTTTCCTCACAAGACTCGACATGCATCGGGACAAGATCTTTCAGAAGCCTTACCTTAGACCAAAATGGACGCATTCCAAACCTATCATCCCCTACCACCAACTGTCCATTTGGCTAAGTTATTACAACCTATATGATCCAGGCAGAGCCCATAATGCCAAGTGGCTGCACTTGAAGCTTCTCAACATTTGACATCTCAAATCTCTTTGTTCCTGGGTGGCATTCCACAAGTGTGATACACAAGGTTCACCAGTCCCCTGGCCTTGTGTAACCACTCAACATATCCCATTCTCACCATTCCACTCAGGTGATTCATTCACATAGTTGTTTTATTAAACAAAACACAAGTCTTAGACTTAGAAATATTTCATAGCATGAATATAATCCACCCTTTTTTCTACTAGCTAAGCTAAGCATGATAGTAGTAGGGATCTTAACTTAGGAAAAATTCTACTAAGGCATCATCTACTAGGATTTCCCATGGCATAGCATACTTAGTAAAATTCCATGCAAGTCCTACTTTGAAATATCACTAATGCATAGTGAAAATAATGGGACAAAGTATGAAGCACCACTTGCCTTTTTGGTAGAGAATATAAGTTCACTCCTTGATCTTGCAATAGTCACACTCTTCAAAGTTCACTACGATTCAATCAAGCAAGGCACAAATTCAAAACTAGCATTCAAACAATTCATCACATAATAATAAAAACAAAGCAATTCTTGCAAGCATGCCAAATATTTTTTTATCTGGAAAAGTGGTTTCTAATAGGTTATAAACATTTTAACACACCTATTGGTCATTTATCAAAGTGGCAAAACCATTTGATAACAAGTTAGTGAAAATGGCCACTTTAAATCATTTTTGTTTTGCTAGCAATGATTTAATCAAAGGAATAATTTCTAATGTTTGACAAAATATATTTCTAAGCACAAATGTTAGTGTTTAAGGTCAAGTGTTTATTATTAAACCATTTGCCAAAGGTTTCACCTAAAAACCATTTTTAAATCAAAGCAATATTTTAAATTGTTGGAAATACCTTTAAACAAAGTAATAATTTTCTAGGGTTTAATCAAATACATTTTAAATCCAAAACTTTGTCTTTAGGGTCAGAGAGTTTAATTCAAACCATTTTCAAAAGGTTTTTACTTAAAAAGCATTCTTAAAACATATTCAACATTTTTATTTCACTAGAAATGCTTTAATTCAAAGGAATAATTCCTAAGTGTCACAAAATATATTTTTAAATCTAAAAGTTGGTTTCTATGGTCAGTAGGTTCAAAACAATCCATTTACAAAATATTTTACCCTAAAAACATTTTTAGAATAGTTTTATACTCAAAATATGCCTACACATGTTTCTGCAAAAACAATCAATTTTACAGAAGCAAATCATTAAACAAACGGCATAGTTGGATAATACTCTTTTTGCTGATTCCAATGATATAAAATTTGTAAAATTTAGACGTGTAGATTTAAAGTTATGAATTTTGCAAATTCTAACATCTAATAGTAATGTTTCTGTTTTTAAAACAACAGCTAGGTCCACGCGTCATAATCCTATTCGTTGGTACCGGTTCGGCAGGATCGCATGATGTGGAGCGTTAGATCTAAAGTTAATCATGCAGCACAGATCAGAGCATACCCCTTTGGGTTAAGTTTCTATTGTACCCATCAGATCAAGATCCTACGGCCTGAAATGAATTGACCAAACTCTGGCGGCGCTTGACAGTGGCGCGCGGCGGCGATGGCGTAACGGCGAAACCAGGAAGCAAGAGGAGGAGTGGGGTGGCTCACCAGACTCGCCATGCGTTGCTGATGCTCAACGTACTAGTGGTTGGCGAAGGGGCGCACGGGGACAATGACAATTCCTCGCTGGAGTTGCTCACTGGCTAGGGCACGTGCTTTCGTTGTCGAGGACGAGCTCCTAGGGCGTAAGAAGGCAAGGAAGCATGTCAGGGAGGTGCGCACGGTTGCATAGGTTGCGAAGGGAGATACCATAGGGCAAGGGGAGTGCTGGTTTGTCGGCTACTGCTCGCCGGAGTTGAGGCAGACTGTGGCGTTGCTCTGTCAAAGAGGTTGTCGAGGTTACAGGGCACACATGGCCAAGCGGGCGGCACTAGGAGGTGCAGAAGACGCTGGGGGGCACTCTCGTGTGCTCTAGGGGCAGTGGGGCTGGCGATGGTGGCCGGAATTCGATGGGGAGTTCGTCGGAGACAGGGGAGGTATCGAGCAAAATCAGAGCAGCCTGGTGGCATTCGTGGAGTGGGATCTGAGGGGAAAGACAGAGGAGACAGGGTCGATTTATCATGCGTGATTGCAGCATCGAATTACTCGCGGAATTAAGACAGATTTAAGTTGCAGAATCAAAGATTAAACGGGAGAGAGAGGGGGAGGAATCAGTCGCGGGGTGGAGACGATGAACTGGGCAGTGGGGCCGTGTCGTCAGCGAGAGAGAGGGGGTTTAGGTGGGGTTGTCTCGTCAGCGTTTGAGGGGGTCGGGTTTGTGGTAAGATAGCGATTCGCGTGGGGGGAGGGAAGTGGGCTGCGTTGTTGGGCTTAGTGGGCTGGGCTGCTTCTTCTCCATTTTTTTCTTCTGTTCCTTTTTCCTTTTTCTTTTCTGTTTTGTTTTGATTCAAATGATTAAACTTAATTTGAATTCAGTTTTTTGTCAAACCTTTTCTAAACTTTTAGTATATTTTAGTATTGTTTAATAAAGTATTTTAAAGTCCAAATTTAGAATATTTCTTTTTATTTTCCTTGGGCGTTATTATTTATTTAAATAGACAGTTGTTTTTATTCAAACAAGATTTAATTATATTTTAAAACTCTTTATTTGAATTCTAATTTTCACTAAACCTTTTTCAGTAGGTTTTATTTATTCAATAGAGTGTTAAATAATTCACTTTGAATTATTTTAAAAATATTTTAATATGATTTATTAATCATTTAAATTGATTATTTGTCTTTATTTAAATAGAATTTTATTATGGTTTTAATCCCATATAAATTCTATTCATATAATTCTTTTAAGTTAATTAGATAACTTTTTAATCCACTTTGGTAATTTCCAATTTACTATTTTCTCATGATTTAATTAATCATTTCTATTAGGGATTTTGTCTTCATTCAAATGGAATAGAATTTGGTTATTGCCATATTATTTTATTTGAATATTCTTTATCCCTTTATTTTATTTGTATTAGGATTATCATTATTCCATTCGCTTATGGATTTAATTTAAATTGTCTTCTAAATATTTTCCTTGGGATTTATTATTTAGTTTAGGAAATTTGTCTTTATTTAAATAAAATTGAATATTGTTCAATTCCTTATGATTTTATTTAAATAATCTTTTATTCCTTTTATTATATTATAATCTTTCATTTCATTTGTTTGGCCAAGATTTAATTTGTTTTTTAAATATTCCTTATTTATTTATTTCTTTATCTTATAAAATCCATATCTTTTTATTTAAAGATCGATTCCAATTTGTACAATTTTATTTAATATTTGTTTATCCTTTTAAACCATTTTAGGATTACTTTGTTCACAATTTGGTATGTATTTTAGATAGGAGCTTTATTAGCTTTGAAAATTAATTCCTTTTAACTTATTAAATTCATAAGTTTTTATCTATGGTTCCAAATTAAGTGAAACCAATTTCTATGGTTTTATAATAATTTTATTTGTCATTTTGATCACTTATAAATGTTTGTTGTCAAATTTTTATATGTATCAAATCCATAGTCTTAGAGAGATCTTGGAAATGATTTTCTTCCATTAGGGTTTTAGGGTTTTGGTTTAACTTTTCCAAGTGTTTAAATTTCAAGATACATTCATTGATGAATGCATTTCACCTTCTTGAAATTTGTGGGATTCCATTTTATTCAAAGTTTGTTCAAGATGGGTTTTTATGCTTCCATTTGGAATCAAAAAGTTTCTTTTCACCCTAAATTTCAACCATTATTTATTTTGTTTATTTATTTTTCACATTTCAAAATTTGGAAAATTTTGGGATGTGACAAGCTACCACCCTTAAAAGAAATCCCGTCCCGAGATTTGGGAAAGTTAGAGGTTACAAGTTGGCTTCAAGGAAACAAGGGTACTACCACCCTTAAAAAGGTTTTCAACTAGATTACATCTTGGCTTACTTAGAATCTTGATGTATCTTCTCTGGACAGACATCTGCATAGTGTCCTTTGTTGCCACACTTAAAACATGTGACAAGGCTGAGATCCTTCATAGGCTTGCTTGTCTTGTACTTCTTCTTTTCTGGATAATGTGATGCATAATGACCTAGCTTTTTGTAGTTGTTGCACATCACTTGGCTAATATCCTTCTTTATCTTTGGTATCATTGTCTCTTGTTTGTTTCCTTGGTTTTTCTTCTTATTCTTCTTCTTCTTGGGTTTCTCCAAATCTAGGAGTTCTTCTCGTTCATGTTCTTCATATTTCACCACAAAGGTGGGAAAACTACCTCGGTCTCTTGAATGATTCCTTGGATAATACCTATGTTTCCTCTTTTGTCCATCAAGGTGAGTCCCAATGTATGGAGGTGCAATCTTGGGTTTTCCTTTCTCTTCATACTTCTTGATAGAAGTTGTTTCCTCATGGGGGTTTCCAAATTTTTGATGCATTCCTCCTTGTTTCATTTGTTGAACTAAAGGATAGATGGGGCATTGGATAGGGACATGATCATTTCCTTCACATAGGAAACAAGTAACTTGGGATGTGGGGCATTGTTTAGTTGGATGTTTCTCTTCACAATTAGGGCATTGATCCTCATGCTCTTTAGAAGTGTGTTCCATGTCTCCACAAATATTGCAAGCTTGAGTTACTTCTATAATATCATCCTTGATATCATTGTTGTCACAATCTCCTTGGGAAAGGTTGTCTCTCATGTTGATCATTTGATTGGTCATCCCTTGCAACAATTGGGATTGGATTTCCAAAATCTTTTACAAGGTTGGGTCTAACTTATTGTTGTTGGCTAAAAACTGAGTTTTCACTTGACTCAACTGGGCTTGGTTTGATAGTAGTTTTTCTCTCATGTGCATCTCTTGGTTGTTGTTGTCACCATTCTTGATGTTGGAGTCTCTTGGAGAAGTCATCTGTTTGGGTTGGATTGGGATTAGAATAGGCAAAAGGTTTTCTAAGGAAAGAGTCTAATCACACACATCACAATCCACACAAGAAATGTGCAAGCAATCACAATCAAACATTCCACTCAAACAACAAGGTTCAAACATAGGCAATAAAATATTTTTGCTACACCACATAAGTTGGTGTGTTTGATCTAAATTAACATTAGTATGGTGGTCCAACTATATGGTTTTCTTGAGATCATTCCATTCTTCTTAGTTGTTTCTTATTGAACAAGATCATTGTATCCTTGGAAAAATTCTTGTATCTTGGTCACACACTTAAAAGGTGATGATGGTTCCTTCTAGGTTGTGTTTCTTTAGTCTTCAAGTCTTGAGTATTATTTCTTGTCTCACTTGTAGTCCTTAGTGATGTCCAAGTTTAAGTCCTTGATGAAACTAAAGTGGAAGTCATTTGAGTTGGTGAAGTCCTTTGTTCATGTTGAAGTCTTTGTTCAGGGTGGAGGCTTTGTCCATCAAGTTGAAAAGTGGGGAGATGTAGAATAAAAAACCAAATGTTGAGGAAAGAGTTTACAAGATTATTTGTAAATAAGTTTTTGGAACAAATACAACTCCTATTTTTTTCTAAGGGGTTTTGTACAATCCTAGGGTTACAATCCTACAGGCAACACAGTGCTCTGATACCATCTATAGAGGTCCCAACCTTTAATAAGGTAGAGATCCCTGTGTTTACAATGCTAGTCCCTGGATCAATAGCTAGCATCCATAGTTAAGATGTAATATCAAGAAACAAGGGTCATAATACAACTTTATAACCAGGAATAAAATAATTCATTACCTCTTACATAGCTCATTTGGCTATCTCATTACAATGCATCAGAAATAACTATATAGCATGGAGTCCTTCATCTTCAAAGTGCCACAAGCAATAGTGTTGGTTGTAGACTTGTAATCCTAATGAACACACTTTACTAACATCAAACAAACCTGCAACATAACAAGTTACAGCCACAAGGGTCAATACATTTGAATTGTATTGGCAAGTGATACTATGGTAGTATAGTGGTATATATCATCTATATGCATTTGGCTAAGTGGATCTTAGGCTTGCTTTGCTCAAAATATATTTTCCTTATCATTTGAAAATACCAAGTTTTTATTTGTCAAAATCTCCCAAGGCATCTACCAACGATTTATTGAAGATCCTTTAACCCTTGTTCAACCACAAGTTTTTTTTAACTTAGAAATTGGGATGAGGAGATTCTTGATAGCTTCCATGTCTTGATGCTCAAATTGTCCATTACCGGGGACACAGCTAAGTACTTAGATTTTACTCTCTCGAGAGGTGGTGCACTTTCCCCACAAGACTCGACATGCATCGAGACAAGATCTTTCAGAAGCCTTCCCTTAGACCAAAATGGACGCGTTCCAAACCTATCATCCCCTACCACCAACTGTCCATTTGGCTAAGTTATTGCAACCTATATGATCCAGGCAGAGCACATAATGCCAAGTGGCTGCACTTGAAGCTTCTCCACATTTGACATCTCAAATCTCTTTGTTCCTGGGTGGCATTCCACAAGTGTGATACACAAGGTTCACCAGTCCCCTGGCCTTGTGTAACCACTCAACATATCCCATTCTCACCATTCCACCCAGGTGATTTATTCACATAGTTGTTTTATTAAACAAAACACAAGTCTTAGACTTAGAAATATTTCATAGCATGAATATAATCCACACTTTTTTTCTACTAGCTAAGATAAGCATGATAGTAGTAGGGATCTTAACTAAGGAAAAAATATACAAAGGCATCATCTACTAGGATTTCCCATGGCATAACATACTTAGTAAAATTCCATGCAAGTCCTACTTTGAAATATCACTAATGCATAGTGAAAATAATGGGACAAAAGTATGAAGAACCACTTGCCTTTTTAGTAGATAATATAAGTTCACTCCTTGATCTTGCAATAGTCACACTCTTCAAAGTTCACTACAATTCAATCAAGCAAGGCACAAATCCAAACTAGCATTCAAACAATTCATCACATAATAATAAAAACAAAGCAATGCTTGCAAGCATGCCAAATATTGTTTTATTTGGAAAAGTGGTTTCTAATAGGTTATAAACATTTTAACACACCTATTGGTCATTTATAAAAGTGGCAAAACCATTTGATAACAAGTTAGTGAAAATGGCCACTTTAAATCATTTTTGTTTTGCTAGCAATGATTTAATCAAAAGAATAATTTATAATGTTTGACAAAATATATTTCTAAGCACAAATGTTAGTGTTTTAAGGTCAAGTGTTTATTATTAAACCATTTGCCAAAGGTTTCATCTAAAAACCATTTTTAAATCAAAGCAATATTTTATATTGTTGGAAATGCCTTTAAACAAAGTAATAATTTTCTAGGGTTTAATCAAATACATTTTAAATCCAAAACTTTGTGTTTAGGGTCAGACCGTTTAATTCAAACCATTTTCAAAAGGTTTTTACTCAAAAAGCATTCTTAAAACATATTCAACATTTTTATTTAACTAGAATTGCTTTAATTCAAAGGAATAATTCCTAAGTGTCACAAAATATATTTTAAATTCCAAAAGTTGGTTTCTATGGTCAGTAGGCTCAAAAAATCCATTTACAAAATATTTTACTCTAAAAACATTTTTAGAATAGTTTTATACTCAAAATATGCCTACACATGTTTCTGCAAAAACAATCAATTTTATAGAATCAAATCATTAAACAAATGGCATAGTTGGATAGTAATCTTTTTGCTGATTCCAATGATATAAAATTTGTAAAATTTGGACGTTTAGATTTAAAGTTATGAATTTTTCAAATTCTAACATCTAATAGTAATGTTTCTGTTTTTAAAACAATAGCTAGGGCCACGCGTCGTAATCCTATTCGTCGGTACCGGTTCAGCAGGATTGCGTGATGTGGAGCGTAAGATCTAAAGTTAATCGTGTGGCACAAATCAGAGCATACCCCTTTGGGTTAAGTTTCTATCGTACCCATCAGATCAAGATCCTACGGCCTGAAATGAATTGACCAAACTCTGACGGCGCTTGACGGTGGCGCGCGGCGGCGACGCTCTGGAGGTGGCATAACGGCGAAACCAAGAAGCGAGAGGAGGAATGGGGTGGCTCACCAGACTCGTCGTGCGTTGCCGATGCTCAACGTACTTGTGGTTGGTGAAGGGGCGCACGGGAACGATGACAATTCCTCGCCGGAGTTGCTCACTGGCTCGGGCACGTGCTGTCGTTGTCGGGGACGAGCTCCTGGGGTGTAAGAAGGCAAGGCAGCATGTCAGGGAGGTGCGCACGGTTGCAGAGGTTGCTGGTTTGTCGGCTATTGCTCGCCGTAGTTGAGGCAGACTGTGGCATTGCTCTGTCGAAGAGGTTGCCGAGGTTACAGGGCACACGCGGCCAAGGGGCGACACTGGGAGGTGCAGAAGACGCTGGGGGGCACTCTCGTGTGCTCTGTGGGCAGTGGGGCTGGCGGTGGTGGCCGAAATTCGATGGGGAGTTCGTCGGAGACAGGGGAGGTCTCGGGCAAAATCAGAGCAGCCTGATGGCGTTCGTGGAGTGGGATCTAAGGGGAAAGACAGAGGACACAAGGGCGATTTATCGTGCATGATTGCAGCGGCGAATTACTCGCGGAATTAAGACGAATTTAAGTTGCAGAATCAAAGCTGAAACGGGAGAGAGAGGGGGAGGAATCAGTCGCGGGGTGGAGACGATGAACTGGGCAGTGGGGCCGTGTCGTCAGCGAGAGAGAGGGGGTTTAGGTGGGGTTGTCTCGTCAGCGTCCGAGGGTGTCGGGTTTGCGGTAAGATAACGATTCGCGTGGGGGGGAAGTGGGCTCCGTTGCTGGGCTGAGTGGGCTCGGCTGCTTCTTCTCCATTTTTTTCTTCTATTTCTTTTTCCTTTTTATTTTCTGTTTTGTTTTGATTCAAATGATTAAACTTAATTTGAATTCAGGTTTTTGTCAGACCTTTTCTAAACTTTCAGTATATTTTAGTATTGTTTAATAAAGTATTTTAAATTCCAAATTTAGAATATTTCTTTGTATTTTTCTTGGGCTTTATTATTTATTTAAATAGACAATTGTTTTTATTCAAACAAGATTTAATTATATTTTCAAACTCTTTATTTGAATTCTAATTTTCACTAAACCTTTTTCAGTAGGTTTTATTTATTCAATAGAGTGTTAAATAATTCACTTTGAATTATTTGAAAAATATTTTAATATGATTTATTAATCATTTAAATTGAGCATTTGTCTTTATTTAAATAAAATTTGATTATGGTTTTAATCCCATATAAATTCTATTCAAATAATTCTTTTAAGTTAATTAGATAACTTTTTAATCCACTTTGCTAATTTCCAATTTACTATTTTCTCATGATTTAATTAATCATTTCTATTAGGGATTTTGTCTTCATTCAAATGGAATAGAATTTGGTTAATGCCATATTATTTTATTCGAATATTCTTTATCCCTTTATTTTATTTGGATTTGGATTCTCATTATTCCATTTGCTTATGGATTTAATTCAAATTGTCTTCTAAATATTTTCCTTGGGATTTATTATTTAGTTTAGGAAATTTGTCTTTATTTAAATAAAATTGAATATTGTTCAATTCCTTATGATTTTATTTAAATAATATTTTATTCCTTTTATTATATTATAATCTTTCATTTCATTTGTTTGGCCAAGATTTAATTTGGTTTTTAAATATTCCTTATTTCTTTCTTTCTTTCTTTCTTTATCTTATAAAATCCATATCTTTTTATTTAAAGATCTAAACTTGGTGATTCCAATTTGTACAATTTTATTTAATATTTGTTTATCATTTTAAACCATTTTAGGATTACTTTTCACAATTTGGTATGGATTTTAGATAGGAGCTTTATTAGCTTTGAAAATTAATTCCTTTTAACTTATTAAATTCATAAGTTTTTATCTATGGTTCCAAATTAAGTGAAACCAATTTCTATGGTTTTATAATATTTTTATTTGTCATTTTGATCACTTATAAATGTTTGTTTTCAAATTTTTATATGTATCAAATCCATAGTCTTAGAGAGATCTTGGTAATGATTTTCTTCCATTAGGGTTTTAGGGTTTTGGTTTAACTTTTCCAAGTGTTTAAATTTCAAGATACATTCATTGATGAATGCATTTCACCTTCTTGAAATTTGTTGGATTCCATTTTATTCAAAGTTTGTTCAAGAGGGTTTTTGATGCTTCCATTTGGAATCAAAAAGTTTCTTTCACCCTAAATTTCAACAATTATTTATTTTGTTCATTTATTTTTCACATTTCAAAATTTGGAAAATTTTGGGATGTGACAATAGGGCTTGATCATCTTGTCAATCCGGAAACCGTTGGGGTAAGTTGCGGTATGTATCATAGGTCCAAAGCAACGTGGTCCCAGGTATTGTTCTTCCCGGGCCTCCTGAATCTTGTCCAAGCGTGAACGCGTGTCGTATGGCTCCAGGTTTGCTTTCTTTTTCTTGCCATCAGGGGAAGGGCTGCATGAGTGACGCGGACCTCCTCCGCCATGGTGGCTGATACATCGAAAACGTATATATAATTTTTGATGTTCCATGCTTGTTTAGTATCTACTTTGCTTTGCTTTGTCTACACTTTGAGGTACTTTTATATGTTTTCTGGGACTAACCTATTAACAAGATGCCATAGTGCCAGTTGCCTGTTTTCTTCTGTTTTTGGTTCCAGAAAGGGCAGAAAATCAATATTCTCGGAATTGGACGGGACAAAAGCCAAATTCAATAGTTTGCCGTGGGGAACATGGAGCCAAAGTACGAGACGGATGAGAGCCACCAGGGGGACACACCCCTGGCCGCGCGGCCAAGCCTGTCCCGCGCCTTGGAGGGTGCGGCCACCCCAGGTGCCCCCTGCCTTGCCTCTTCGCCTATAAGAATCCCCCGATACCAAAACCCTAAGGGCCCGATCAATCTTCCACGAAACAGTCTGTAGCCGCCGCCACCATCGTCCCTAGATCGGGGGGATCTGAAGCTCTTCCCGGCACCCTGACAGAGGGGAGATCATCTTGGAGGCCTTCTTCATAATCATGCCTGATGGTGGCTCAGTTCAATGTAGATCTTTGCTGGGACACCCCAAGAGGAAGGTATGATGAGCACATCGGCAAGTTTACCCTTAGTAAGAAACCAAGGTTATCGAACCAGTAGGAGGAAGGAAATGACTCAAAGGTGTTGCTAGCAACTTGGAAACCTGCACAACAGAAACTCAAGACTTTGCCCCAACGAACAGCGAGGTTGTCAATCTCACCGGTTTGCTGAAAACAAAGGATTAACTGTATGGTGTGGAAGGTAATAGTGGTTTGCAGAAAGTAAACAGTAACAGTGAAAGATGTATCGATGGTAAAGATTGTACCGGGGTCCATAGTTCACTATAGGTGCTCTCCTTAAGATAAACATACATGGCATGCTAGGTAAACAAATTACAGCGGGGCAATTGACAGGACAGAGTAAGGCATAACAATGAAATACTAGACATTCATGATCCTATGAGATTTGATTGGGAAATACAACAAGATACATAGACCGCCATCCAACTGCATCTATGACTAGTAATCCACCTTCAGTTATCATCTGAACCCCCTCCATTATTAAGTTGCAAGCAACGGATAACTGCTTTAAGCAAAGTGTGTAAGGTAAACAATCCACTTGTTCCATGAACAAGAGACCGTTGTTTTCTCCCTAGTAGCAACAGCACATCTACAACCTTAGAGATTTCTGTCACTTCCCCAGATTAAATAGAGGCATGAACCCACTATCGAGCATAAATACTCCCTCTTGGAGTCACTAGCATCTACTTGGCCAAGATAGCTACTAGAAACGGAGAGCATGCAAGATCACAAACAACACACATGATAGAATCAATAAGACAAAACCATTAATCAATCTAACATAGTATTCTAAATATCCATCAAATCCCCGCAAACACACCATGCATGATTATAAATAGATGATCTTGATCATGAATGGAGCTCACAAGATCTAAACATGGTAGCACAAAAGAGGAGAGACAACCATATAGCTACCACATGGACCCGTAGTCCAAGGTGGAACTACTCACGCTTCATACCGGAGGCTGGCATGATGATGAAGAAGGCCTCTGGGATGATCTCCCCTCTGACAGGGTGCCGGAAAGAGCTTCAGATCCCCCTGATCTAGGGACGATGGTGGTGGAGGCTATAGACTATTTCGTGGAAGATTGATCGGATAGTTAGGGTTTTGGTATCGGGACTTCTTATAGGCAAACAGACGAGGCAGGGGGGCACCCGGGGCGGCCGCACCCCCTCCCAGGCACGGGCCAGGCCTGGCCGCGCGGCCAGGGGTGTGGCCCCTGGTGGCTCTTCTCCGTCTCGTCTTCTGGCTCCGTGTTCCCCATGGTAAAATATTGACTTTGGCTTTTGTCCTGTCCAATTCTGAGAATATTGATTTTATGCCTTTTCTAGAACCAAAATAGAAGAAAACAGGCAACTGGCACTGTGGCATATTGTTAATAGGTTAGTCCTAGAAAACATATAAAAATACCTCAAAGTGTAGACAAAGCAAAGTAAAGTAGATACTAAATAAGCGTGGAACATCAAAAATTATAGATACGTTTTCGACGTATCAATGCCAGCCTCCGGTATGAAGCGTGAGTAGTTCCACCTTGGACTACGGGCCCATGTAGTAGCTATATGGTTGTTTGTCCTCTTTTGTGCTACCATGTTTAGATCTTGTGAGCTCGGTTCATGATCAAGATCATCAATTTGTAATCATGCATGTTGTGTTTGTGGGGATCCGATGGATATTGAGATTATTATGTCAGATTGATTAATGGTTCTATCTTATTGATTCTATCATGTCTGTGTTGTTTGTGATCTTGTATGCTCTCCGTTTATAGTAGCTATATTGGCCAAGTAGATGTTAGTGACTCCAAGAGGGAGTATTTATGCTCGATAGTGGGTTCATGCCTCTATTTAATCTGGAGAAGTGACGGAAATCTCTTAGATTATAGATGTGATGTTGCTATTAGGGGGAAAACAACGATCTCTTGTTCATGGAACAAGTGGATTGTTTACCTTACAAACTTTGCTTAAAGCAGTTATCTGTTGCTTGTAACTTAATACTGGAGGGGGTTCGGATGATAACCTGAAGGTGGATTATGATATGTCCATAACGTATCTATAATTTTTGATGGTTTTATGCTATTATTATGCTTTTGACACTTATTTTTATATAAAGTTCATGAGTTATTTGGACTAACCTACTAATAATTGCAAAACTGCACAATGTTCTTGTTTTACACTTTGATGTGTAGGAATTATCAAGAATACAAGTGGAACCCTTGATGGAGTCAAATTGAGATTTTCCAGAAATCCGTCTCAGAACTCTTTTTGAAGATGGTTACGTTTCGGGTCGAAGACGGCGTCAAACGGAAAACTCTTCAACTACTAAGTTGTAGGAAATTTCGCGATAAATGTTCTGGACATAAAATTTAGCTGATTCCGAGTCCGGACGGGCCTGCTAAGACCGATTTACTGCAGCCCAAGATGGGGTGACAGGAATCTGAGAAGCTATATAAATGGAGGAAACCTAATTCGTGGAAGACACCTCCACCCACGAATTTGCAGCCACCAAAGCCATGTTTTTGCCTCCCCCATGTATCCCATCTCCATGGGGAGGGCTCTCAAGAAGCCATGAAGGAAGGGGCTAAGGGTCGGTGCTCCCCCATGATACCGGCGGCGGGGAAGGAGTCCCCTGCGCCGCCGGCGCCGTCGCCGCCCTCTTCACCATCTTCACCACCATCTCCATCAACTAATCCTCCTAGTATGCAGTGGTTAATCCTCACACACACCTCTGTACCGTCCTATGTAAACATGGTGTTTGATGCTATAAGTTATAATCCTATGATCTATGCCATGTTTGTGTAGTTTCTTTGTTCTTAGATTGAATGGTTGAACGTCTTTGGTTCATTAGAGTTGTATCTTGATATGGTACAGTCCTTTGGTGTCCATTATATTTGTGCGCGCATGGATTAAACAACATAGGGTTTGTAGTATGTGTAAGAGGAAGGGGAAGTTCTGCCGGAGTGACAGAAACCTAAGGACGCGAACCGGAACATTGCACGTATGGGAGTAAGAGGACCATTAACGTAAGGCTATGGTTGGGGAAACCTTAATGATTTGCTAATAGTTACGGATGTTTGCTAACAATCCAATCATATAGTACATGTAATTTCAAGTAGTGAAGCACATGTATATTTAGCCTCTCCCACATAGAAAACTAAGACAATGAATCCGATTTTTCGCTAATTAAACTTAGACAAAGCCACCACTATTCCACACGCATGGTTCTGTTAGTTTAGTGTATTTTATTGCTACAGCAACTAGCTTTACTTTCTTGTTGTTTATTTTCTTGCAAAGCTATCTCTAGTGCTTGTGTTGTTGCTCTAGTTTTATTTCCTAGAGAATGCAAACGTTTAGTGTGCGTAGAGTTGTATCAGTGGTTGATAGAACTTGAGAGAATATTTATCCTACCTTTAGCTCCTCGTTGGGTTTGACACTCTTACTTGTCGAAAAGGCTACACACGATCCCCTATACTTGTGGGATATCAGATTACTAGTCATAGATGCAGTTGGATGGCGGTCTATGTATCTTGTTGTATTGCTCAATTAAATCTCATAGGATCATGAATGTCTAGTATTGCATTGTTATTCCTTGCTCTGTCCTATAAATTGCCCTGCTGTAATTTATTTACCCAGGATGCCATGTTGTTTATCTTAAGGAGAACCTCTAGTGAACTATGGACCCCGGTCCAATCTTTACCATTGATAAATCTTCCATTGTTACTGTTTAATTTCTACAAACCACCATTACCTTCCACACCATATAGTTAATTCTTTGTTTTCAGCAAACCGGTGAGATTGACAACCTCACTGTTCGTTGGGGCAAAGTCTTGAGTTTGTGTTGTGTAGGTTTCCAGTTGCTAGCAACACCTTTGAGTCGTTTCCTTCCTCCTACTGGTTCGATAACCTTGGTTTCTTACTAAGGGAAAAACTTGTTGTTGTACTCATCATACCTTCCTCTTGGGGTCTCCCAACGAAGCTCTACAGTGATCTGAGCCGCATCAGTGGCTGCTAGGGGGGTGACGGAGACGGAGGTGGAGGTGGGTTAGCCTTCTTGTTATTCCCCTCCTGTGACTCCTCGCGTCTTTCGCGGTTGCTTGTCAGACGCGAAGGGTCATGGTGTGACATGCTCTTGTGTCCATGATTGCCACTATGCTCCCCGTCATGACGAGGCTGCTCCGCGTTGTCGTCAATGACGATACCGCCCTGGGGGCGTCTAGGTGGAGGCATGATCGTACGGTGGTGAGCCTTTGGGTCTTCGTGATGTTGGGGGGATCAGGGCAGTGGAGACGGGCGACTAGGGTGAGCCTTGCCTCCGTGGTCGGAGGATATGGGGATAGCGTCCTTCCCGCTGTGCGCGTTCCTCCGTCTTAATGAACCCGTCTAGGACCCGACGTTGTGAAGAGATCTTTCCCTTAGCCGTTTGGGGTTGCTAGACTGGCAATATGCTGGGTCAGACTCAAGTCTCTGAGAGGTGGATTTTTCCTGTTGTTTGACAGCCTTGGACACAAGGTCATAGACCTGTTCCACAACCGTGGGTGATCTATCCTGCTCCAGTAGGGTCTTGGCGATGGCAAAATTGAGGATGGGTGTGGGCATAACTTGCCTTCCCTCGCTGTCATTGTATGGTTGGGCTTGTGCCGTCTTCGAGGGATCCCACCCCAAGTTGCACCATACACCAGGGTCGTTCACAACGTGAGCCGGAGCTTTCTTAGCCTTCTGCTGCTTGAGCAGAGTCTTGTACTCGACCTCCATGGCTCTAGCTGCTTCAATCAATTTCTACGCCTTGGCCAGATCTTGATCTAACTTTGCGCCTTGCTCTGCGATGGCCTATGATGACCCACAAGTATAGGTGATCGCAACAGTCTTCGAGGGAAGTAAAGCCTAAATTTATTGATTCGACACAAGGGGAGCCAAAGAATATTTATAAGCCTTAACAGATGAGTTTTCAATTCAGCTGCACCTGGAAACATTCTTGCTCGCAATAGTTTATCAATAGCAACAATTTTATAGCAGCAGTAGAAAAATAACATCAGTAGTAAAATAAAGACAATAGTAACAATTGTAATAAACAGCAGGATTAAAGTGCGGTAGACATAGGGATGTATGGACGGGCGTTGCATGGACAAGACAATTCATGTAACAATCAAGGCAAGGGCATTTGCAGATAATGAAGATAAACTATCCAAGTACTAAGTAACCATAGGCATGTGTTCCGTATATAGTCATGCGTGGTCGCAATGAGAACTTTCACAACATCTTTTGTCCTGCCAGCCCGTTGCAGCGGGGCCTCAAGGGAATCTACTGGCAGTTAACGTGCTCCTTTTAATAGAGCACCGGAGCAAAGCATTAACACTCCATAAACATACGTGATCCTCACATCACAACCACCCCCTCCGATTATCCCGATTTCTATCACTTCGGGGCCTCGGGTTCCGGACAATGATATGTGTATACAACTGGCAGGTAAGACCATAAACAATAATATCATCATGAATAAATAACATGTTCGGATCTGAGATCATGGCACTCGGGCCCTAGTGACAAGCATTAAGCACAACAAGTTGCAATAATGTCAACAGGACTAATAATAGATACTAGGCAACATGCCCTAACAATCTTATGCAATTACATGAACGATCTCATCTAATCCCTACCATATCCATAGCCTACAGCGTGGAATTACTCACACATGGATGGGGGAATCATGGATGGTTGATGGAGAGGTGTCGATGATGATGGTGGCGATGATCTCCTCCAATTCCACGTCCCGTCAGGGTGCCAGAATGGAGTTTCTTGTTCCGAATCGCGATTTCTGGTGGTGGCGGCGCAGCGGAACTCTTCTCTAGAAATTGTCGAACCCCCCAGTATTTTTAGGTCAGAGGGTATATGTAGGCAAAAGGAGAGGTCAAGGCGGAGTCCGAGGCAGCCACACCATGCCCAGGCGCGGCCAGGCCTGGCCCGCGCCTGGGGGTGGTGTGGGACCCTCTGGCCTCTTCCCCCCTCCGTCTCCTGGCTCCGTGAGTCTTCTGGGAAAATAGAAATTTCGGTATATTTTCTGGGATTGATAGGGGAATACCAATCGGGGTAGACCCATGGAGAGGAATTGCCAGCTGGATCGCCAATCCCAGAGCGGGTCGACTCGCCGAATACGGCGACTGGCGCCGACTGGAGGCCCAATACGACGACTTGTATACAAAGCCCACTAGAACTTGCAAACCCTAACTGGTTGCATATATAAATCCACCAGGGGCACCCCCACGAGGCATCTTCTCCCACGTGATATTACATCTAGTCTCTCCCACCGCCTCCGGAGACTCCATTGTAAACCAATCTATGATCATATACTGGATTGACAACAGGACGTAGCGATCCTCCATCGAGGGGACGTGAACCTGGATACATCGTGTGCCAATCTCGCTCCCGGATTCTCCTTCGTCGCCTTGCTCCCTCTACGTAAGCTACCCCCAGTAGCATGTGTCGTGCATACCACGACAGTTGACGCTCACTGTGGGGCAATCGGTGCTTGGAGGATGATGATCCGGGCGGAATCCTCAAACTTATCGTTAATGGCAGTAAGATCTCGATCGGCGCAACCGATCTATTCAAAAGGAGACATCTCGACGCATACTCCGGCTTGGTGCACTGCCCGGAAGCTTTCACGCCACAGGCATACACATGGATCGGCCGTACAGGTCCTCCCAAAGTCCTCGTGTGACCCAGGCAATTTTATCACACATGGAGAGATCGGTCCTTTGCCTCAACAGCAAAACACGGTGACGAATTGATTTAAAATCCAAGCTCACCTCTCCCACGTATTGTTTAACATATGAGTCGATTATTTTATTATAATCATATATAATTCTTTGCATGCCTTTTTTCCTATGCATGCCTCGTCTCGACGTCAAGTCATCGTGTCGTGGAGACAAGAGCCACGTTTAGTCACGACACGTCTGCCGGCGAGCAGCCTTTTTTCTTTCGCCTCAATCGCCAATAATCCTGATCGGACATGATTTGGTCTCGCCTATTGTAACATGTGATATTTTTCTAATTAATGCTTCTTTTAGCGATTTCAAATCTGACTTCAAATGTGCAAAAGAAAGTTTCTTGCGTGTAATGTTTTATGTGTGTAGATTTATACGCTTATGGCATCGTGAAGTTCGAGCTCCATCACTGACATCCTTGCCGCATGGCAAAATTGATCAAGATACAGCTGCACTTGACTCGCTCCGTAGCCGATCGCGAGCAACGCACGCGCAACACGAGGACTTAACGTCTTAGTCAACTTGCCATAGAGACTCACTGCCATGGCCTCGCCCACCGCGGCCTCGCCCACGCCGTGGATGAGCCATGATCCGGACCTTGCCTAAACACGGACACTCTGAAACGCGGACTCGCTGATGCCCCAGTTGATGTGGAACCTGTTGGAAACCCCAAGAGCAAGGTATGAAGCAGCATAGCAGCAAGTCTTCCCTCAGTAAGAAACCGAGGTTATCGAACCAGTAGGAGGAAGAAAACGTCACACAGGTGTTGCAAGCAACATGAAGACCTGCACAACACAAACTCAAGACTTTGCCCCAACTAACAGTGAGGTTGTCAATCTCACCGGTTGTTGTAACAAAATATTAAACGTATGGTGTGGAAGGTAATGGTGGTTTGCAGCAAGTAAACAAGTAACAGCGGAAGATGTATCAATGGTAAAGATTGGACCGGGGTCCATAGTTCACTAGAGGTGCTCTCCTTAGATAAACAACATGGCATGAAGGTTAAACAAATTACAACATGGCAATTAACAGGAACTGAGCAAGGCATAACAATGCAATTACTAGTCAGAAAGATCCTATGAGATTTGATTGGGCAATACAACAATATACATAGACCGCCATCCAACCGCATCTATGACTAGAAGTCCACCTTCAGGTTATCATCCGAACCCCCTCCAGTATTAAGTTGCAAGCAACAGACAACTGCTTTAAGCAAAGCGTGTAAGGTAAATAGTCCACATGTTCCATGAACAAGAGACTGTTTTTTCTCCCTAGTAGCAACAGCACATCTAAAACCGAAGAGATTATTGTCACTTCCCTTGGAAACTAGAGGCATGAACCCACTATCAAGCATAAATACCCCCTCTTGGAGTAACTAGCAATTACTTGGCCAGGATAGTTACTAACAACGGAGAGCATGCAAGATCACAAACAACACATACATGATAGAATCATAAAGACAAAACCATTAATCAAACCAACATAATAATCTCAATATCCATCGGATCCCCGCAAACACAACATGCATGATTACAAATAGATTAGATCTTGATCATGAATGGAGCTCACAAGATCTATACATGAAAGCACAAGGAGGAGATACAACCATCTAGCTACTACATGGACCCATAGTCCAAGGTGGAACTACTCATGCATCATACCGGATAGAAAGCCTTCGAGATGATCTCCCCTCCGGCAGGGTGCCGAGAAGAATTTCAAATCCCTCCCGATCTAGGGACGATGGTGGTGGCAGCTACAGACGGTTTCGTGGATATTTGATTGGGTGCTTAGGGTTTCTGTATCGGGGGCTTCTTATAGGCGAAAGGGGAGGCCGAGGAGTCAGCCAGAGGGGCCACACCCCTCCCAGGTGTGGGCCCACCCCTGGCCGCGCCTAGGGGGGTCTGGCTGCCCTGGCCCGCTTCTCCATCTCCCCTCTGGACTTCTTGTTCCCCATGGAAAGTTATTTACTTTGACATTTGTCCCGTCCAATTCCAAGAATATTTCTTTACTAACTTTTCTGAAACCAAAAACAGTAGAAGGCAACTGACAATGTGGCAACTTGTTAATAGGTTAGTACCAGAAAACATGTAAAAAGCACCTCAAAGTGTAGACAAAGCAAAGTAAAGTAGATACTAAACAAGCATGGAGCATCAAAATTATAGATACGTTTCCGACGTATCACTCGCCAGTTGCGAACTCGTCCGACGCGGACTCGCCTGCCGCAGGATTGTCATCACGACCTCGTCGTCACCGACTCGCCATGTCCGGGGACTCGCCCTGCGCGGCCTCGCCTATCGCGGGATCGCCATCGCGACCTCGCCGTCACCGACTCACCACGCTCGGGGACTCACCCAACGCGATCTCGCTTGCCGCGGGGTCGCCATGCCGACCTCGCCGTCACTGACTCACCACGCTCGGGACTCGCCCAGCGCGGTCTCGTATGCCACGGGATCGCCATCGTGACCTTGCCATCACCGACTCACCATGCTCGGGGACTCGCCAAGCGCGGTCTCACTTTCCATGGGATCTTCATCGCGACCTTGCCGTCACCGACTTGCCACGCTCGGAGACTCGCCTAGTGCGGTTTATCCAACTGCGGGATCGCCATCGCGACCTCTCCCTCGCCACCTCGCCACGATGACTACGCCATAGCGCGACCTCCGTCTGCCGCATAGACCCCGTGTCCGCCGCGTCGACTTTGCCATAGCGCGACCTCCGTCCGCAGCGTCGACCCTATGTCCACCGTGTCGACGTCCCATAGTGGGACCTCCGTTCGCCGCGTCGACCCCGTGTTCGACGCGTTGACTTCGCCATAGCGTGACCTTCGTATGCCGCGTCGACCCCGTGTTCGCCGTGTTACTTTGCCATAGCGCGACCTCCATCCGCCGCGTTGACCCCGTGTCCACCGTGTCGACTTCGCCATAGCGCAACCTTCGTCCGCCGCGTCGACCCCGTGTCCGCTGCGTCGACTTTGCCATAGCGCGACCTCCGTCCACCGCGTCGACCCTGTGTCTACCGCGTCGACGTCGCCATAGCGCGACCCCGTGTCCGCCGTGTCGACCCGTTTCCGCCGCTCGATCCCGTGTCTGCCGCGTCGACTTCGCCATAGCGCGACCTCCGTCTGCCGCGTCGACCCCGTGTCCGCCGCGTCGACGTCGCCAAAGCGCGACCATACGTCCGGCGCGTTGACCCCGTGTTCGCCATGTCGACCTCGCCAAAGAGTGACCATACATCCGCCGTGTCGACCCCGTGTCCGCCACGTCGACTTCGCCAAAGCGCGACCATACGTCTGCCGCGTCGACCCCGTGTCCGCCGCGTTGACTTTGCCAAAGCGCAACCATATGTCCACTGCGTCGACCCCGTGTCCGCCGCGTCGACTTCGCCAAAGAGTGACCATATGTGCGCCACTTCGACCCCGTTTCCGCTGCGTCGACCCTTTCCGGCTACGTCGAATGCATGTGTCATGCTTGCCAAGGGATCTTCATCGTCCGAGTCGCCAGTGAGGGTCGCATGCCACGCTGCATCGACTCACCACTGGTGTCTCTTCCCCCTAGGAAAATTCAATTCACCTTTGTCAAACTTTGAAGTAGAGACTCGCAATGGCCAAGTAGTGCGGACGAGGACTCGCAAACTGAGCCTCGGATCGTCTACAAAAAACGCTAATCGAGAGCCTTCATTGGAGTCGCATTGCTCGACTGGCCTTCCGGGCCAAGACAAATGGTTGTGCTACACAAATAGCACCATGTCCTCCTCAAACTTAGATAGTGCGACTCGCACGGCCGAGTACTACGGACGAGGACTCGCAAACCGAGCCTCAGATCGTCTAGGAAAAACGCCCAGCCGAGAGCCGTCTTTGGAGTCGCCATGCGACTGGCCCTCGGGCTAAGACGAGAGACTCGCTAACAAAAACAGCGCAATCAACATCATCATGGACTCGCAATCATCGCGGACTCGCCAAACTTAGGGACTCTTCCCTCCCGGACTCACAATCATCGCAGACTCGCAATCATCGCGTACTTATTGCGCTCCAGACATCGGCACTCGCTGGTCGCCCGACCTCGTCACTCGCCATGCTCGACAATAACCACTACTTATTTTCAGAATATGCATCTCTAAAGAGCCTCAAGTCGCCTCTACAAGACAACTCGAGCCTTGGGGACTACTCCTAGGCATACTGCGTGTACGCATGGTTCCACGACCATGGACTCTCCCTCGTGTACTCGCCATGCTCGGGGAATCGCCACCGCGGACTCTCCCTCGCATACTCAACACGCTCGGGGACTCGCCACCACGGACTCACCCTCGCGTACTCAACACGCTCAGGGACTCACCACCGTGGACTCGCCCTCGCGTACTCAACACTCTCGGGGACTCACCACCGCGGACTCGCCCTCGCGTACCCAATGCGCTCGGGGACTCGGCGCGCTATAGACAGCGCCACTCGCCGGTCGCCCAACCTAGCCACTTGGTGCACTCGGGGACTTGGCACTCGCCGGTCGCTCGACCTCGCCACTCGCCGCGCTCGAGGACTCGGCACGCTCCATGTTCGGGGACTCGCTGCAACTGGCGGCTTCACCGACACCCTGCGTCTTTCCCCAACTGGCCATCACCGACTGGCTCACGCCGACCGCCTCCCGCTTCACGGTTCTTTTCTCTGTTTAGGAGCTCGTCGCCAATTCACCACGACCCATCGTCAAGGCTTCCTTGAATGCCCTGACAGAATTCCTCGCCGACTAGGAAGAGGCGCAGTAGCTGGATAAGCTGTCGTACCTCCATTACTGGTCACTCCACTTCGACGGGTCCAAGAACGTAGACGGCGCAGGGGCAGGGATCGTGCTCACCTCCCCCAAGGGCGACAAACTGCGCTAAGTAATGAACCTCGACTTCACCCCCTGCACCAACAACATGGCAAGTATGAGGCCCTCCTTCACGGCATGCGAGCCGCCAAGGAGATGAACATCGACCGCATACGGTACTACGGCGACTCCAACCTCGTCGTCGCGCAAGTCGCCGGCACCTGCGACGCCTTCTCCCCCACCATGGCGGCATACCGCCAAGCAGTGGATCAGCTGGGAGGCCACTTCACCGGGTACTCCATAGAGTGGATCGACCCGCCAAGAACGAAGAGGCCGACGCCCTCTCTCGAATCGGATCGGCTCGCCACGCGCCACCCGCCGGTGTCTTCCTCGACACCATCACCAAGCCCTCTGTCTCCCCCATGGGAGATCGACCTCGGGATACCGATGCAACCAGAACTAGCCCTGGTTGCCATGATCATGGAGCCAAGTGATATGTTGGAAACGTATCTATAATTTTTGATGCTCCATGCTTGTTTAGTATCTACTTTGCTTTGCTTGTCTACACTTTGAGGTGCTTTTTACATGTTTTCTGGTACTAACCTACTAACAAGTTGCAACAGTGCGAGATGCCTGTTTTCTGCTGTTTTTGGTTTTAGAAAAGTTACTAAAGAAATATTCTCGGAATTGGACGGGACAAACATTAAAGTCAATTACTTTCCGTGGGGAACAAGAAGTCAAGAGGGGAGACAGGGAAGCGTGCCAGGGCGGACAAACCCCCCTAGGCGCGGCCAGGGGTGGGTCCGCACCTAGGTAGGGTTTGACCCCCTGGTCGCCTCCTCGGCCTCCCCCTTCGCCTATAAGAAGCCCCCGATGCAGAAACCCTAAGCACTCGATCAAATCTCCACAAAACCGTCTATAGCCACCACCACCATCGTCCCTAGATCGGGGGGATCTAAAGTTCTTCCCGGCACCCTGCCGGAGGGGAGATCATCCCGGAGGCCTTCTCTCTGGTATGATGCATTAGTAGTTCCACCTTGGACTATGGGTCCATATAGTAGATAGATGGTTGTATCTCCTCCTTTGTGCTTTCATGTATAGATCTTGTGAGCTCCGTTCATGATCAAGATCTCATCTATTTGTAATCATGCATGTTGTGTTTGTAGGGATCCGATGGATATTGAGATTATTATGTTGGTTTGATTAATGGTTTTGTCTTTATGATTCTATCATGTATGTGTTGTTTTTGATCTTGCATGCTCTCCGTTGTTAGTAGATATCTTGGCCAAGTAGTTGCTAGTGACTCCAAGAGGGGGTATTTATGCTCGATAGTGGGTTCATGCCTCTAGTTTCCAAGGGAAGTGACAATAATATCTTCGGTTGTAGATGTGTTGTTGCTACTAGGGAGAAAACAATGGTCTCTTGTTCATGGAACATGTGGACTGTTTACCTTACACACTTTGCTTAAAGCAGTTGTCTGTTGCTTGCAACTTAATACTGGAGGGGGTTCAGATGATAACCTGAAGGTGGACTTCTAGTCATAGATGCAGTTGGATGGCGGTCTATGTATCTTGTTGTATTGCCCAATCGAATCTCACAGAATCTTTCTGACTAGTAATTGCATTATTATGCCTTGATCAGTTCTTGTCAATTGACCTGCTGTAATTTGTTTACCCTTCATGCCATGTTGTTTATCTAAGGAGAGCACCTCTAGTGAACTATGGACCCCGGTCCAATCTTTACCATTGATACATCTTTCACTGTTACTTGTTTACTTGCTGCAAACCATTACCTTCCACACCATACGTTTAATCCTTTGTTACAGCAAACCGGTGAGCTTGACAACCTCAGTGATTCGTTGGGGCAAAGTCTTGAGTTTGTGTTGTGTAGGTCTCCGCGTTGCTTGCAACACCTGTGTGACGTTTCCTTCCTCCTTCTGGTTCGATAACCTCGGTCTCAACTGAGGGAAAACTTGCTGCTTGCTCTTCACACCCTACGCTTGGGTTACCAACGAAGTGCCACGTCGAGCATAATCAAGACTTTCTGGCGCCGTTGCCGGGGAGGCTAAGGACGTCTTCACAAGGGGATTCTTCATTTCCTTTCTCTTTACTTTGTTTTTAGTTTGCTTTGTTTATTTTTCTTGGTTTTGTTTGCCTCTTTTCAAAAAACACAAAAAAATTAGTTCCTGCTCTAGCTGATGCTGCTGTTTTTTGGCTTGCCCACCTTTGCCAAAATGAACTCTGCTGAGAACACCAAGTTGTGTGACTTCACTAGCACCAACAACAACGATTTCCTTAGCAAACCTATTGCTCCACCTGCTCCTGATGCTACCTTTTTGTAATACCCCACTTTTATAAGGTAAAGGATCCCTGTGATTGCAATGCTAGTCCCTGGATCAAAATCTAGCATCCGCAGTTAAGATGAAGTACACAGATACAAAGGTCTTTATTACATCGTCATTCTAGAGATAACATAGTCTTTTACAACTCCATAGCCAAAGGCTAGTACAAGAGTTCATAACATAATTAAAATAAAGCAAAGTCTTCATCTTCATGTGCCACAGGCAAGCATGTTGAGTGTAGACTCATAACCCTAATCCTCATCAGAGTATCCTGCAACATCATAAGTTATAACCACAGTGGGTCAATACATTGGAATAGTATTGGCAAGTGATACCATAGTTGAATAGTAATTTCTAACTTCTATATGAATTTTGCTAAGTGTAGCTTAGGCTTGCTTTGCTCAAAATAGGTTTTTCCTATCAGTTGAAATCACTAAGTTTTTGCTTGTCAAAACACCCAAGGCATCTACCAATAGGAATTGGTGATCCTTTAACCCTTGTTCAACCACAAGTTTTAACTTAGAAATTGGGATGAGTAGATTCTTGATAGCTTCAATGTATTGATGCTCAAATTGTTCATTGCCGGGGACATAGCTAAGTACTTAGATTTTTCCTTCTTGAGAGGTGGTGCACTTTCCCCATAAGACTTGACATGCATCGAGACGAGATCTTTCAAAAGCCTTCCCTTAGAACAAATGGACGCGTTCCAAACCTATCACCCCCTACCACCTTCTGTCAATCTGGCTAAGTTATTGCAACCTATATGATCAAGGCAGAGCCCATATGCCATGTGGCTGCACTAGAAGCTTCTAAACACTGAGTATCTCAAATCCCTTTGTTCCTGGGTGGCTTTCCACAAGTGAGATACACCAGGTATTGGCCCTAGAGTAACAACTCAACACAACCCATTCCTTCCATTCCACCTAGGTGATTCATTCACATAGTTGTTTTATTAAGCAAAAACATAAGTCAAAAGACTTAGTAAAAATTTCCATAGCATGTGTATATAATCCACCCTTGTTTACTACTAGCTAGGCTAGGCATGACATCAATAAGTATCTTAACTTAGAGAATATTTCTACCAAGACTACAACTACTAGGATTTCCCATAGCATAACATAGCATATAGATACTTAGCAAAAATTTCATGCAAGCTCTATACAAAATATCACTAGTGCATAGTCAAAATAATCGGACAAATACATGAAGCACCACTTGCCTTGATAGTTGGGGGAGTAGCAACAATCCTCACAATCAAAATCACCAGTAGCACCAAAATATACACATAAATTAATAGCACCAAATTCACATTCCAAAAATCAAGCAAAAATAATATGCATGCATGCAAATGCCATGTGATGATTTTTCTAAACTAAACAATACAAGTAAAACAGTACTGATCACAAAACTAAACAAATATAGTCTAAATAAACTTAATTTAGTCTTATAAACATTTTCAAAATAATTTAAATAGTCAAAATAAGCCTATATTTGTCTCTGAATAAACATCCTTTTTACAGAAGCAAAATACAAAACTAAGCCCACAGTAGTGTAGTATTTATTTTTGTGAATCGAATGATATCTTATTTGCATTTTTTGGATAAACAGAACAAAAGTTATAGACTTTATAAGTTTGATTCAATTTCTGATTTTTTAAATCAAAATTCGTGCCACGCGGCAGCGCCTGATTGGACGGTACCGCTTCGGGGTGGATCGCGCTTCCGCACCATTGGATCAGATCAGATCCAACGCACCAGATCATAACTTACCCCTTCGTTGACTAACTAACCTACACCGCCAGATCTAAATCCTACGGCTCAGATCTACGCGTAACGGTTCGCTAGTGATTCTAATCCTGGCCACTGGATCTAGATCCAGCGGATCTCATCGCTCTGACCACACACGGGCGATGCTAATGGCCAACACGGCGGCTGCGCCTCGGATGGCGACGTTCCAGCGAGTACAGAAGGTACGGGAGGGAGTGCGGGTGCTTACAGAGATCACAGAGCCGCGGTGATGCTCAACGTGTTTGTGGACGGGGCGGGGGCGCAGGGGCACGGCGTCGATTGCTCGTCGGAGTTGGCGTCGGCGTCGGGCTCGCTCGGGAGTGGTCGTTGACGACGCTACAAGGCACGGAAAGTTGAGCCAAAGGTGGCGTTAGACGCGCATGGACATGGCAAGCACATGTGCATCAACCAGAGAGAAAGGGGGGCTAGGGTTTATCGTATTCCTTCGCCGGAGTAGCTCGGGACAGCGGCGACGCGAGTTGAATTGTGGACATCCTGGTGGAGGAGAGAGGGCGCTGAGTGAGGGGAAAGCAGCGGAGAGGGGAGGGTTTAAATAGCCGGCGAGGGGCGAGGAAATCACGCGGCATTGATTGGCAATTAAGCCCGCTTCAATCACAACAGTGATGGAGGAAATGGGTGGCGATGACGGGGTCGGGGGTGCGGGGTTTGGGGACGATGACGATGTGGCGTCTGGGGCCACTGGTCAGCGATGGAGGGGTATGCGTGCGCGGGTGAGAGAGAGAGGGGGAGGGGAATGGCCCGGGTGAGCTATTGGGCCTGATCTAGAGCTGGGCTCAAAGGGCAGCGCGCGTTTTCTTTTTTCTTTTTGCTTTTTCATTTTCTGTTTGAATTTTCAGAAATGGTTTTCAAAGCTCTTTTAAACTTGTTTGATTTCAAATCTTTTCTATATTTCTGTATTGTAATCTTTGTACCTAATTGTGTATAAAACACTATTGTTTAGTCAAATTCACTTTGACATTTTGAAAATAAAAATAAAACCTTGCCTCTTTGATATAAATATAGATAATAGGCAATAAGATGGTTTTATTTTGAATTTTTTTTGAAAAATTTTGTGCAAGACAAGGATGCTATGAATGAATGAATAAAATTCAAACTTTTTACAAATCATGATCTTTGGGATGTTACAAATCTAACCCCCTTAAGCTGAATCTCATCCTCGAGATTCGGATTGGCTAGCAAATAGGTGAGGGTGATCTTTTCGAAGGTCATCTTCTCTTTCCCAAGTTGCTTCTTCTTCAGAATGATGGTTCCACTGAACTTTGCAGAATTTGATAGTCTTGGTTCGAGTAACTATTTCTGTAGTCTTAAGAATCTTGATAGGTTTCTCCTCGTAGGTGAGATCACTCTCCAACTGAACCTCTTCCAATGGTATAGTATCCTTCAAAGAAGTTTCTTCCATTTCCAGATGGCATTTCTTCAAATGACTTACGTGAAACACAATGTGAACTACAGAAAGTGATTCAGGCAATTCAATCTCATAAGCCACTTCTCCTTTGCGACCTAAGATCTTGAATGGTCCAATATATCTTGGAGCCAACTTTCCTATGATTCCAAACCTCTTGACACCACGGAGTAGTGAGACTCTAAGATAGGCTCTATCACCTACCTCATAGGTGACTTATCTATGCTTTGGGTCTGCGTAGCTCTTCTGTCGGGATTGTGCTATCTTCAATCTGTCCTTTACCAATTTGACTTTCTCTTCATCCTCTTTGATTAACTCTGGCTCGAACAAATTTCTTTCTCCAACACCACTCCATAGCAATGGTGTAGTACACTTCCTTCCATAGAGAAATTCAAACGGTGCCATCTCAATACTGGCTTGATAGCTGTTGTTGTAAGGGAATTCTGCGTAAGGCAGACTTTCATCCCAACTAGCACCATAGTATAGGGCACATGCCCTCAACATATCCTCCAGAATCTGGTTGGTCCTTTCTGTCTGTCCATCAGTTTGAGGGTGAAAAGCAGTGCTGAACTCTAATCTCGTTCCCAATGACTCATGCAGTTGTCGCCAGAAATGCGAAGTGAACTGAGTTCCTCTATCAGACACAATACTCTTGGGTAATCCATGCAGACATTCAATCGTGTTCATATAGATCTTGGCCAACTTAGCACTTGTGTAGGTTGTCTTCACGGGAATGAAATGATCCACCTTAGTTAGGCGATCTACAACAACCCAAATAGAGTCATATCCCGATCTAGTCCTTCGCAGTCCGGTGATGAAATCCATACCAATCTTGTCCCACTTCCAATTAGGAATAGTTAGTGGCTGCAGTAATCCTGCCGGTTTCTGATGTTCCTCTTTCACTCGACTACATACATCACACAATGCAATATGTTCTGCGATATCCCTCTTGAGATTATTCCACCAGAATATTTCCTTCATGTCCATGTACATTTTGGTGTTACCCGAATGAATAGAATATGGTGAGTTGTGGGCTTCTTGCAGAATCAGTTTCCGAAGTTCCGGATCTTGCGGAATACAGATACGTTTTCCATACCATAAAGTACATGTTCGTCTTCATGGAAACCTTTAGCTTTCCCCGTCTTCATTATTCCTAGATCTCATCAATTTCCTTGTCTATCTTTTGGGCTTCCCTAATTTTGTCCAACAAGGTGGGTTGAACATCCAATGACATGAGATGTCCCTCAGGCACTATTTCCAATCTGAGATCCTTGAATTGGGCACAAAGATCATCTTGCAATTCTCTCTTAGTGAGGCCATTCACATAAACTTTACGGCTTAAAGCATCTGCTACAACGTTTGCTTTACCGGGATGGTATTGCAAACTAAAGTCATAGTCCTTGATGAGTTCAAGCCATCTTCTTTGTCTCATATTGATTTCTTTCTGAGTGAAGATATACTTCAAACTTTTGTGATGTGTGAACACTTCACAACGTTTTCCCAAAAGATAATTCCTCCATGTTTTGAGTGCATGGACAACAGAGGCTAACTCTAAGTCATGAGTAGGATAATTCACTTCATGAGTTTTGAGTTGTCTTGAGGCATAAGCCACAACTTTCATGTCTTGCATCAAGACTCCACCCAATCCTTGGTGAGATGCATCACAATATACTTGGAAATATTTTTCCAAATTTGGCACATAAGACTGGTGTTGTCACTAGTCTCTTCTTCAATTCTTGGAAACTGAGTTCACATCTTTCAGTCCAGTCAAACTTCTTTTCTTTCTTGAGTAACTATATCATTGGCTTAGCTACCTTTGAGAAATTCTCAATGAACCTTCTATAGTATCCTGCCAAGCCAAGGAAACTACGAACTTCTTTTACTGACTAGGGAGATTCCCATTCAGTTACAACTGACACCTTTGCGGAATCGACAGCTGCGGTGACCCAGCATACCACTGCATGATGTAGTACACTATAGTCGTTGACATAACACCAATGGAACACCGTTCCATCCGCATTATATCCCTCAGAGTGGTACAAAAGAAACATCGCGGGTCCAAGACAACA
Organism: Avena sativa; assembly: GCA_916181665.1. Taxonomy (NCBI): domain Eukaryota; kingdom Viridiplantae; phylum Streptophyta; class Magnoliopsida; order Poales; family Poaceae; genus Avena; species Avena sativa. The sequence goes on along the minus strand of OV702284.1, from coordinate 256,777,698 downwards.
CTTTATATTACATATAGCATATTACAAAAGATCCAGAGAGCTTCCTCGAACAGTGAGGAATATTATACAGAAGAACCAGAAAGATCCATTTGGAGTTTACCTCAAGAGTACTACTTATAAGTATATATATATGTATGTAAAGCTTGAAAGTACTACTACGGTACTATTCTACAGAAGTAGGTTCTAGATTCTACGAGTTTTATTTATATTCTACGCTTTAGCTTGTCTTCGATAGATTCCGATAAGGTCTTCGACTCAGTTGATCTCCCTTAGATATCTTCAACTCTTAAAGTAACTTATTTCCTGGGAACGCCATTGGTTTCTCCGAGATCTAGCAAGGGTTAAGAAGATACGTTGAGTACGAGCGTACTCAGCAAGTTCACTAAAGAGAAGTATTTGATGCACTATCTACAGCCATAGACCATAGGTCGTAGACAATGCAATTTTTCGTAAACATTTCTTCAAAGGTTGCTTTTATTCTGAAAAGCTATGTCCATCAGCCTTCACGGGTTTACCAGAACTTTCATGGAGTTCCTTTCCCGCAGCATTCGCAGCTCCTTCCCGGAACAGGGAGTAACAGGTTACAGTTCTTACACTCTGCAGAGGTGTGTTACTTTACCCATGAGAGATCTTAGCTTTGTTGCACATACGAGTTATAGGCTCGTTCACACTTCCTTGGTATGAGGCCCAGACTAAGATCCAAGCCAATCACTGTCCTTCTCCGCGACCCCGCATACACAACAATTGTTGGATGTCCAAACTCAAGGTAGAATTCTCCTCGTATAAAACAGCTTTACCTTAGTTGGATACACACAACAACCATTAACACTAGTAATTTGTATTTTGTAAGCCCAGATCCACGGTAGACCCCCGTATAAAACGGCTATACCCACGATCTGCAACTCACAAATGCCCAGAACAGTGTCCAATGCATGCGAAAGGGAGTCGATCCATCTGACTTCTCCGTCCCATTCCAAATCTAATGGTTAACGCGTAATATATGGCGCAAGAATCACTGGCGACATTGGTTGTTAAGTCCTAGATAATATGTTCCTTTACCACCGGAACTTTCATAGTAGATTATTACCTCATGGTAAATAACCTATAATCATATTATTATGAAAATAGTGTTTTCTAACCTTTTTCAAATGCAGGTGATGACAATACTGGATTTGCAAAATACTTTACAGAAAATAATCAAAGGACATAAGCAAGTGTGAACTTGCCTTTTGTGATTGCAAGATTATGCACTCACGGTCTTCGAGATAATAGAAGATCCAATATCTGAAATCAGCATCATTGGTCCAGTAAGGACTAATGTTTAAAGAAGCAGGATGCCATTATGCATGAGTAATGCTATGCAATTTTATAATTCCCAAAGTGAAACCCTTAGTATTTTGAATAAGTTGATCTTATGTATCTTCTTTAAGATTGGGTTTATCTTTAAGTTTATTTCATAAGCAATGACATCGATAAGGAACTTAAGTGTTAACAATCCAAAATATACAAATACTGATAGAATAATGTGATTATGATTAATTGTTATCTGGTGATTGGGATAAAAAGTCCTTGAGTTGAGTTCTTAAGAGCTAAAGGAACTAATATAGACTTGTTTGTGTGAAGTGGCAAAAAGAATAACATTTGAAGAAACTAGTATTAGTTAAGGTTAATTAGCCTTAAGGGTTATTAGTTTTTACATTAGGGTTTGTGATGGTTATGAATGATGTTAAGTTATCATCTTTTAGTTGATGATACAATTGACCAAAGTTAACTTTAAAAACATGAATAAACCTCAAATGAGATGTTTATAATTATTTAGACCAAAGTTAACTATAAAAATGGAAGTGAATTTTAAGATATAATGAGTTTTTATAAGATCATATAGTTTTAGGATTTTGACAAATATGATTATGAATGATCCTTTTTTATGTAAGTGAAAGATGGGTTTAATAACATGTAATTTATTAATGGGAGCATAATTAGATGATCTTATAAATTTATTAGAGTTAAGAGTTATTTTTAAGACTGGTTAAGAGATGAAGATTTTTCACCATCTTATACATGAGTGATATGTAATATTTATTTAAAAGGAGTTTAATTTGAATTTAAGATTTAAAACATTTAAAGGCTAATAGTTATATTTAAGTTTTATTTTGATTATGGATTTAGACTTAGTAATTAAACTTTAAAGGTTTTGGTGTTTTATAAGAAAATGTGATTATTTCTTACTTAAGAAATAATTTTAAGATTTAACAAAGTGGTTATTTTATTTGAGTAAAATAAGTAATGAATTTTTATTTATCTTAAAATGTTTTTGAATAATATACATAGTATTTTTCTAGTGAAATATACTTACTAAAGATCTTAAAAATGATTTTTATTTATTTTTAAGTATTACCTTTATTTTTATAAAATTCTTTAGATATTTAAGTGTCTTTAAATATTTGATTTATATTTTATTTGTAAAACTCTAAGTTAGTATTTTTATAAAATAGTAGAGTTATTTTTATACAAAAAAATGATTTTTATTTATTTTTAGAGTTTTTCTTATTTTATGAAATTTTACTCGTTATTTAATGATTTTAAAATTTATGTGTTGTATATTTATTTTAAATAAATAAAGTTATATTTTTATTAGATAGATCTTATTTTTATGAACATTTTGATACATTATATGGATTTTTTAGGATTTTTCTATAATTTTCTATGGCTAAAAATGTTTAGAGGTTATTTTGATAATTCATTTATTATATTTTCACTTTATTTCTTTATCTTAAACAATTTGGCTGTTTGGTTGGGCATATGAGCTAGCCTGGCCCATCTAAGTTGGCCCAGTTTGGAATTGGGTCATCATATCTCACCCCTGGCCCTACTCCTCGCACCTGTACCCACGCATGCCCATGACTTTGACCGTGATTCCCTTCTTGCGATGCAGCGAGGCGCCGCCACCTCCGGCTTGATTCCAGCGAGGCAGGCCTCTGCGGCCGCCTCCGCTGGTTGTCGGATCTCTGCCTTCCCTAGATGAACCTAGACCTCCAATTCGATTTGGGAATAATGCTTTCCCCAGGTCGTATCAAACCCTCACTGGTGCTAGGGTTTGTGGGGCTGCTATCGCTGCCGCACGTCGGCATTACTCCAGCTGCCCCTTGATGCTGGTGAAGATGGGTGAGGTCTGGACGTGCTCATGTTGACGTGGCTTAGCACAGGTGGTGCTGTGGCGCCCTCGGTGGTCACCATGTTCCTGTGTCGGGGCCATCGCCTCTGATCCCCTATAACCTCGTGTTCTGCTTCCTCTTCTTGCTGAACAAGGACCTCCGGGTAAGTATCTTCTTCTCCTCCAATTTTGGTCTTCCTCCTTTCTTCCTCATAGCTAGTTCTGATTAGACTTTCCTACTTCTAGTAGTGCTTCGATGGTTCATAATGGTGTTCCTGTGGACTGGTTTTCTTTAGCATGTGAACCTTAGTTTGCTTCAGTGCTAGCGTTTTTAGTGATACATGTTGCTAAATGATATTCAAACACATAAACCCATACTTTGATGCCTAGATAATGTGAGGCTAAATTTCTACTACTGTCAAACATGACAGTGATTGATTGAATGCTTTGAATTTTGGGTGATGTTGGTATTGTGAAATCACTTACAGGTGTTTCCTAGAATCTTTGGACTAGCTAACTTGGTAGGGTGCTCAGCCAAGCTTTGCTCTAATGTGATCATGGAAACATATTGGAATGATTCCTAGAATTATTTCCTAGAAAAATGATTTGTTTTCTATCAGAACTGACAGTGAAATAAGGTGTTGCTTTGATTCTAGAATTTCTACTAGGAAAATGATAAAGATTATGTGGGTAATATTGGTAAGTGTAAATGGATGGTTAATATGATTACACTGTTCATATGACAACCATAATTTAAATGATTCCTGAAATTATTAGGAAAATGATTTGAATTCATTATTAAATAAAATTCTGAATATACATATACTTGATTCTTAGGGTTAATGCCTAAGAAAATCATATGAATTAGTCCCTTCCAGTTTTTTGGTTGGCTTCTCTGACAAAAGGTGTGGATCCTTGATTCAGGTGCATATATGATGATGATGGTGATTTGGTTTACTGTCTTTGTTGATAGTAAAATAAAGTGTACCGTTGATTCCTAGAGTGTTCTGCTAGGAAAATGATAGGTTTTTTTAGCTGAGATATCTCAATGATGATTTTGGGTGATGATACATTATAATAGCTATTGTGTATCAGACTTTCACTGTGGGGCCTCCATTTTGGAGTGTGCACAGTGACAGATCCTGTTTGCATGATCTGCTGTGAGCTCAATACTGTGGAACCCAATTGAAGGGTGCATAGTAACATACTCATAGTGAGTAGGATATGTTGCTTATACAGCTAAGCAAAAACATTTAATCCTAAATGCTTGTGATGGTGGTCTGAAGCATAGTTCATATTTAAATTAAATGTTTCCCTTTATTACTTAATTATCCCTAGGATGCAAAAGCTGAGGCTGTGATGATGTTTGGATATAACAATTACTGCTTGCTTATAAAAAACTATCCAGTGATGATCTAGTACTCCACTTGAGTACATATCTGAGGATTTTCTATTGTCCCCATCCATTTTCTAAGATGCAATGGTAAGAACAGATACTTAAGCATGATCTTGGTGGTTAACCTGTGATTATGGAGTTGTTGCAATTGCTGGCTGGTGTTGATCTGAATCAGCCACTGTTACTTAGTGGCATGCCTTCCTCCCTTCTTATGATGCATCTACTGCTGCTACTCTCCTTGGCATCTAGGCATCCTCCTTGTGCTCCTGACTTGGGCTATGGAATCTGTTATTGCTTTTGTTCTGCTGGTGCTCCTGGATCTTGTCTTTTCTTTATTCTAGCTCTTGGATGGCTCCAGTTAGCAACCAGAGCTAGAATTGTGGTGAGATGATGGAGTAATATGTGTGGTTGTTATCCAGTGGTTGGCTTTGTGATTTGTGTTTTCTTGAGAGGGAACTGCTAAGAGGAAGAGATGTTCTTTGTGGTGTTCTTGGGCTAGCATAAAATCTGTTGGTCTAGTTGTGTATGTGAAAAGAGGTGATAGTAGTAGCTCTACTACGGCTGGTGCTTTCTTATTTGTACTCCCAGTGATGCTTCTGATGTTTGACAGCACATCAGCATGCATGTATGTGTAAGCTGCTTACAGCTGGGCCCCATATGGTGCAAGTTTCCATCTGTGGAACTTGTGCCTATGGATGAGCTTGGTGGAAAGATATTTTCTATGGAATACTTTGGCTGGAAGTTTGGTATTATCTTGAATTGGTTTAATAATTTGATGTTGCCCAGTGGATTTCCTAGATAGCCAATGATGTTGTACTGAGGCAAAAATACTGATATGAACAGATGCTACCTTTTTGGTGAAATTTTCCCCTTACATATTAGCTCCATGATTAATGTTTAACAACGCATTTCACTGTTCACTTCTGAGAGCAAACTAACCAACTAATCATTCTTTTATCTTGTTTTGTTTTCTTTTTGTTGTGTTTTCAGGAAATGAAGAGAAGAAAGAAAATGTCAGATGATGAAGGGATAAGAGAACAGTAGCTTAGGAATTTATTAGTATCAAATATTGTAATTTATATTATGTTTGAATATTGTAAAAAAACATTGTACTGTTGTAATTTATTCAATAAAGTGTACTTATTTCATTTTTCTTGTACAATTCTTTTGTAAAGACAATGTCATATATATTTTGCTGTAATAAAGAATTCTATGATTTATTTCAATAATGTAATTCTTTTTCCTACATACTTGTTTCCTAATACTTTAATTTTATTGTAAAAATTCAATATAATACTATATGTATATAATATAAAGAATTCTTTTTTATATCATTTTCTGTAATTATTTCATTTCAAGTTATTAAATATTTTCAAATTCTATTTGTGAATTTTATAAATTCATTTGAATTTCATATTTGAAATTCAAATACATGTTTGAACAAAATTTCCTCGAAACAAAGAATTCTACAAAGGTCATGTTGAAATCTATCGCACTTGCCCCGAAGTTTCCTTCAGTACAAGAGAGATCCCGATCCCTCTGTAGCTCTTTTAGTTTTGCGCAAAAATTCCCCGGATTTTTTTATGCATGAATGCAATGCACAAACCTGTGTCCTCTCTATTTCTAGGTGCTAATCCTGGGATGTTACAATAGCTATACCATCTCCCGACACAATATGTCCGAGAAATCCCACTTCATTCAACCAGAATTCACACTTGCTGAATTTGGCATACAGCTTGTGCTCCCTGAGCTTCTCAAGTATCAAACGCAAATTCTCTTCATGTTATTATTTGCTCTTGGAGTAGATCAAAATGTCATTGATGAATACGACAACAAACTTGTCTAGAAACTCCATGAACACTTTGTTCATCATGTTCATGAAATAGGCTGGTGCATTTTTCAAACCAAATGGCATCACGGTGTACTCATATAACCCATACCTAGTGGTGAAAGCAGTCTTAGGTATGTCTTGCTCTCTAATATTAAGTTGAAAGTAGCCTGATCGGAGATCAATCTTTGAGAACACACGGGCTCCTTCTAGCTGGTCAAACAGATCGTTGATTCTAGGCAAAGGATATTTGTTCTTGATAGTCACCTCATTGAGTGAACGGTAATCTATGCATAACCTTTGACTTCTATTTTTCTTCTCAACAAACAGAACTGGTGCTCCCCAAGACGAAGAAATTGGTTGAATGAATCCTTTCTGCAACTGCTCTCCCAGTTGTTTCTTGAGTTCTTTCAACTCATCAACTGACATTTTGCAGGGTCTCTTTGCTATTGGTCCAGATCCTGGCAGCAAGTCAATCAGAAACTCTACATCTCTATCTGGTGGCATTCCAGGCAATTCCTCCGGAAACACATCCGGATACTCTCTCACAATTAACACACTGTCTATGCTAACCCCATTAAGAGAATTTAGCTTACTCCCTTTAGATTCAAAGTTGGACTTGAACCTAATCCGTTTCTTATCTGGGGTAGTGAGTGTGACAGTACGATTGGCACAATCTAGTACTCCTTCATACTTAGTCATCCAATCCATTCCCAAAATTACATCCAATCCTTGGGAATCTAGGATTAACAAACTGACCGGAAACTTATACCTTCCAAACTCTATTACTAGATCATGACATCCAAGGTTCACTATCATCTCTCCACCGGGAGAGCTTACTTTTATAGGACACCCAATGGTTTGAGTTGGAAGTCCATTTTTATCAACAAATGCTTTTGATATGAATGAATGTGATGCGCCAGTATCAAAAAGAACAAGTGCTAGAAAAGAATTGAGCTTGAACTTACCAGCCACAACATCAGACTCCTCATAGATATCCTCCACACTGATGTGGTTCACTTGTCCCTTCAGGAAAGGGTTGGGCTTGTTGGCTCCTTCAACTTTATTTTCTAGGCAATCATTAGCATAGTGCCCCATCTTCTTACACTTGAAACACTCAACCTGACTAAGATCTTTCTTTACAGGCTGACTTCCATTACCACTTCCACTATGGTTGCTCTTGTGTCCACTCTTGTGGCTCTTATACTTGTCATTATCATGACTGCGATGGTGTTTATTGTCATGATGATGGTTGTGGTTGTGGTGACTGTTGTATTTCCCGTGCTTGTGGAATCCAGAACTTCCACTATCATCATTATGGGAACGCTTGTGAGACGATCCCGAGATGTGCTTATCAAAGTTATGTTTCCTCTTCCTTCCCTCAACCTGTTTCATCTTGTTCTCCAAGATGGTGGCCTTGTCACAAAGTGATTGATATGTCGGGACATAGGCAACAGACAGCTGCAGGTTCAACTCATCATTAAGTCCTTCGAGGAACTTCTCTTTCCTCTTAGCATCGGTATCAACTTCATCCGGTGCGTAGCACGCCAGATTGTTGAACTCCTCAATGTACTCATCCACACTGTGGTGACGCTATTTCAGATTGTGGAACTCCTTCTTCTTCAAGTTCATCACTCCGGATGAGATGTGAGTTGTATGGAAACCATCCTCAAAAATAGCCCAAGTCACATCCTCAAGGGGAGTGGTGATCTGAAAGTTGTCCCACCAGGTTGCTGCTGGTCCTTCGAGCAGATGTGCTGCGAACCTGACTTTTTCCTCGTCGGTGCAGCCAACAGTGACTAAGTCCTTGTTCACCGATCGTAACCATTCATTGGCTACCATTGGATCCATGGTTCCCGAGAACTTTGTAGGCCTCAGTCTCAGAAATCTGGTGAGCATGTCAAACGCTAGAGGATTGTTCTGATTGTTGTTGTTGTTATTGTTGTTCTGATTCTGATTTTGCGTAAACTGCATCATCATCTGCATCAGTTGAGCTTGTGCTGTCATCAACTGCTGCATATCGGGAGTGACGTTATTGTTGTTGTTTTGGTTGGGATTGGCACGACGGGGAGGCATCTGTGGTTTCAATAAGGATAAGAATGAGATACCCATAGATTCTTAACACGCACAATACATCACATAGAAACAATCACAATAACCAAGCTAAAAAAACATAGAGTTTGAACGACATAAACAACAGGTTTTGAAAATGCAAACACACACAATAGCAAGCCATCCACATGTTGGATGGTCATTGCGACTCAATAATCAAAGTATGGTTGATAAATGATAGTCGAGTAGTCTATACTACTCCTCCATGTAGACCTCCACGTCAACAAGAGCAAGACCTGCATTCTCCATGGCAGCCTTGTACTCATCTACACTAGTGGTCAAGGCTTCGATCTTTGCGTGGAGAGCTCTCTTCTGTGAGCACATCCTCTCGATCACTCCCTGTTAGTGCTCGAGCTCGAAGTCCTTGGCCTCTAACTCAGCCTTCATCTCCCTGATCTTCTTGTTTCTGTCTTGGACTCTTTTCTCCTTACTCTTGAACTTCTTGTCCTGGCTCTCGAATATGTCCTCCATTTACTTCACGATCTCGTCTTGCTCCGCGAAGAGCTTGTCCTTCTCCCTCAACTGAACCTGGAGCTCATCATTGCTAAGCATGAAGTTGGTCCTCTCTGTGTCGAGGTGTCTAATAAGGCCCTCTAGGTCCTGAAGGTATAGACGAACTGGCTCAATCGTCTCTCTAGTAGCATCATCATACTCTACGGCCTCACCCTACTCGTCACGTCTCCCGAACGGGTGAAATTAGAGGCCACTAAGCTCGGTGGAGTGCCTCCCAACTAGGCGTCCAAGTAACTCCTGCATGATTACATCTAAGCCCTTCTCCTTGTCATCATGCATCAGCTTGAAGGTGATGTCCTCCGTGGGTGGATTCGTCTGGCGTCCCGGCTGTGTGACTCTGAAGCCCCAAAGGTCCTTCCTCTCAAACTTGGTGAGCTAGAGTGTCGTGATACTAGGAAGTGGGAGGTTGAGTACACTAGTAAGATCCACAAGACGAGAACTGAAACGAGTTCCCTTGAACTCCTCGGCAGTGCTGATAACAATGTTAGGCATCTATTGTATAAGATAGAGAAAGGTTAGAATCAATACAAGTAGAGAAAAATCACAAGACAATAAAAACACAAGCACACTTTCAGTAATAAAACATACAATTCATGGCATACACAAACTCAATACAAACACTAAGGTTCAACATAACTTAGACAATTTTTTGCGAGAAAAATGACAAGTTTGGTGGTCCAACTAGCAGAGTACGTTACAATTCTCACTCATATGACAAGACTATGATATCTTCCCTTAGACATTTTATGGCGGTCTCTAAGTCTTGGGTATACTTCTTTTCCTCCTCGAGATCATTTTTGGTGTTGAGAATTCTACACTTGAGTCTTTCACCAAGCTCATTGATAGCATTCCAAGCTGCATTTCTTGCAGAGTCAAAGAATATGTATACATTTCTGATTTGGTACCCATGTAGAATCCTGACTCTTTGTGGTTGTCTCCCTTGTTTTTGTACAAATGAAGTTGCACCCACCAATATTCTTCTCCTTCATCCAATACTGGAAATCCTTTGTACACGTCCTCACCATGTATCCCCAAGCTAACCATAAGGTTCTTAAGTGCTTTGGGAAACTCTGTCTCATATTCTAAAGTCATGGTCATGAGTGGTACCTTATTGACGGCTTCATTGATGGCGGCCATCTACAAGTAGAGATGAGAAAGAAGATTAGGAAAGGTTTACGAGAAGAAAAAGACAAGTGTGGAATTTGCAAAGCGTTGCATTTTTCCTTAGTGGTTTTCTTAGTCTAATCCAACCTAGGTTCATAATCCTACAAGCAACATAGTGCTTGATACTCTGGTAAGACCCCACCTTTATAAGGTAAAGTATCCCTGTGATTGCAATGCTAGTCCCTGGATCAAAATCTAGCATCCACCGTTTAAGATGAAGTACACATTTACAAAGTTCTTTATTACATCGTCATTCCAGAGATAACATAGTATTTTACAACTCCATATCCAAAGGCTAGTACAAGAGTTCATAACATAAGTAAAATAAAGCAAAGTCTTCATCTTCATGTGCCACAGGCAAGCATGTTGAGTGTAGGCTCATAACCCTAATCCTCATTAGAGTATCCTGCAACATCATAAGTTACAGCCATAGTGGGTTAATACATTGGAATAGTATTGGCAAGTGATACCATAGTATAATAGTAATTTCTAACTTCTATATGAATTTGGCTAAGTGTAGCTTAGGCTTGCTTTGCTCAAATAGGTTTTTCCTATCTGTTGAAATCACTAAGTTTTTGCTTGTCAAAACACGCAAGGCATCTACCAATAGGAATTGGTGATCCTTTAACCCTTGTTCAACCACAAGTTTTTAACTTAGAAATTGGGATGAGGAGATTCTTGATAGCTTCAATGTCTTGATGCTCAAATTGTCCATTGCCGGGGACATGGCTAAGTACTTAGATTTTTCCTTCTCGAGAGGTGGTGCACTTTCCCCACAAGACTCGACATGCATCGATACGAGATCTTTCAGAAGCCTTCCCTTAGACCAAATGGACGTGTTCCAAACCTATCACCCCCTACCACCTTCTGTCCATCTGGCTAAGTTATTGCAACCTATATGATCAAGGCAGAGCCCATGTGTCATGTGGCTGCACTAGAAGCTTCTAAACACTAAGTATCGCAAATACCTTTGTTCCTGGGTGGCTTTCCACAAGTGAGATACACCAGGTATTGCCCCTGGAGTAACCACTCAACACAACCCATTCCTTCCATTCCACCCAGGTGATTCATTCACATAGTTGTTTTATTAAGCAAAAACATAAGTCAAAAGACTTAGTAAAAATATTCCATAGCATGTGTATATAATCCACCCTTGTTTACTACTAGCTAGGCTAGGCATGATATCAACAAGTATTTTAACTTATAAAATATTTCTACCAAGACTACAACTACTAGGATTTCCCATAGCATAGCATAAAGATACTTAGCAAACATTTCATGCAAGCCCTATACAAAATATCACTGGTGCATAGTCAAAATAATAGGACAAATACATGAATCACCACTTGCCTTGGTAGTTGGGGGAGTAGCAACAATCCTCACAATCACAATCACCACTAGCACCAAAATCTACAAATAAAATAATTGCACCAAATTCACATTCCAATAATCAAGCAAAAATAATATGCACGCATGCAAATGCCATGTGATGATTTTTCTAAACTAAACAATACAAGTAAAACAGTATAGATCACAAAACTAAACAAATATAGTCTAAATAAACTTAATTTAGTCTTATAAACATTTTCAAAATAATTTAAATAGTCAAAATAAGCTTATATTTATCTCTACAAAAAATCCATTTTTATAGAAGGAAAATACAAAACTAATTCCACAGTAGTGTAGGATTTATTTTTGTGAATCTAATGATATATGATTTGCATTTTTTGGATAAACAGAACAAAAGTTATAGATTTTCTAAGTTGATTCAATTTCTGGTTTTTAAATCAAAATTCGTGCCACGCGGCAGCACCTGATTGGACGGTACCGCTTCGGGGTGGATCACGCTTCCGCGCCGTTGGATATGATCAGATCCAACACACCAGATCATAACTTACCCGTTCGTTGACTAACTAACCTACACCGCCAGATCTAAATCCTGCGGCTCAGATCTACGCGTAACGGTTCGCTACTGATTCTAATCCTGACCGCTGGATCTAGATCCAGCGGATCCCGTCGCTCTGACCACACACGGGCGGCGCTAATGTCTACCGCGGCGGCTGCGCGTTGGATGGCGATGTTCTGGCGAGGCCAGAAGGTACGGGAGGGAGTGCGGGTGCTTATAGAGATCGCAGAGACGCGGTGATGTTCAACGTGTTTGTGGACGGGGCGGGGGCGCACGAGCACGACATCGATTGCTCGTCGGAGTTGGTGTCGGTGTTGAGCTCGCTCAGGAGTGGTCGTTGATGATGCTACAAGGCACAGAAAGATGAGCCAAAGGTGGCGTTAGACGCGCACGGACATGGCAAGCACACATCCATCAACTAGAGAGAAAGGGGGGCTAGGGTTTACCGTATTACTTCGCCGGAGTAGCTCGGGATAGCGGCGGCGCGAGTTGAATTGTGGACAGCCTGGTGGTGGAAAGAGGTCGCTGAGTGAGGGGAAAGGAGCGGAGAGGGGAGGGGTTTAAATATCCGGCGAGGGGCGAGGAAATCACGCGGCATCGATCGGCAATTAAGCCCGCTTCAATCACGACAGTGATGGAGGTAACGGCGGCGATGATGGGGTCGGGGGAGCGGGGTTTAGGGACGATGACGACGTGGCGTCTGGGGCCACGGGTCAGCGAAGGAGGGGTATGCGCGCACGGGTGAGAGAGAGGGGGAGGGGAAATGGCCCTGGTGGGCTGTTGGGCCTGATTTGGAGCTGGGCTCAGAGGGCAGCGCGCGTTTTAATTTTTTCTTTTTGCTTTTTCTTTTTCTGTTTGAATTTTCAGAAATGGTTTTCAAAACCCTTTTAAACTTGTTTGATTTCAAATCTTTTCTAGATTTTTGTAGTGTAATATTTGCACCTAATTGTGTATAAAATACTATTGTTTAGTCAAATTCACTTTGACATTTTGAAAATAAAAATAAAACCTTGCATCTTTGATATAAATATAGATAATAGGCAATAAGATTGTTTTATTTTGAATTTTGTTTTGAAATTTTTTGTGCAAGACAAGGATGCTATGAATGAATGAATGAATGAAATGCAAACTTTTTACAAATCATGATTTTTGGGATGTTACACTTTTATGAAATTAAGCCTGCTTTATTGAATCTTGTGATGAGAGAGCAATGTTCTGGTGCTGGTTCTGATGATCCTGGTGCCCATCTCAATAGCTTTGTTAAACTTTGTGAGATGCAAAAGTATAAGGATGTAGATGGAGATATTATTAAAGTCAAGATTTTTCCTTTCTCCTTGAGAGGAAAGGCCAAAGAATGGTTGCTTTCTTTGCCTAATAATAGTATTGATTCTTGGACTAAGTGAAAAGATGCTTTTTTTGGAAAGTACTATCCTCCTGCTAAGATTATTGCTATGAGAAGTGACATAATTAAATTTCATTAGAAACAAAAATTTCAACAACAATGCCTATAGGAATAATTTTGGTAGCAACAACAATTATAGGCCTTATCCTCCTAATAATGGCAATCCCTATGGAAGCTCTTACAATAATGCTAGAAATGCCCCCTCTAAACTTGAAGTCATGCTCAAATACTTTATTAGTAAACAAACCACTTTCAATAAGACTATATAGGAAAAGCTTTTAACTGCTGAGAAAAATATATCGTCTTTGTCTAAATCTCAGTCTTCCTTGATTAATAAAATGGCTGCTAAACCTGAAGCCATGGATAATACCTTTGCTACTTCTCATGCCATACAAGTTACTATTGATGAAAATGTTAGGTTGTTAGCTCAACTTCATGCTAAGTGGGAAAGGGAAGCTGAAATTGATAGGAACAATAGTGTGTGCACCATCACCACTAAACCACAAGTAGTCGCTATTCCTCCTCCTACTATGCCTAAGCCTATTGAGCCTACTACTAGTGATGCTAAGTTTGACTTTGATATTGATGGTTGCAATATTTTATGAAGTAATTATGTTCTTGCAAAAGCTTGCTAGAAGTCATGATGCTAGTGATATGCATGTTTCTTTCACTAAACACATTACAGATGCTCTTGTTAAGATTAAGGAAGAGAAGCTAAAACACAAATCTTCTATTCCTAGGAAAGTAGAAGATAGTTGGGAACCCATTATTAATATGCAAGTGAATGACTTTGATCTCAAAGCTTCATGTGATCTTGGTTCTAGTGTCTCTATTATGCCTAGGAAGACTGATGAAATGCTTGATTTGCCACCTTTGGAAGATTGTTATTTGGATGTCCCACTCAATGATAATGCTAAGAAGAAACTCATGGGAGTATTAATGATGTTCTCATTATGGTTAACAATACTTATGTCCCTGTTGATTTCTATGTTTTGGATGTTGAATACAATGCTTCTTGCCCTATTACTTTGGGAAAACCTTTTCTTAAAACAGTTGGTGCTATCATTGATATGAAAGAAGGCGCCATTAAATATCATTTTCCATTCAAGAAAGGTATCGAACACTTCCCTATGAGAAGAGATATGTTGCTTTTTGCTCCTCCTTTGAAAGCAAGATTTGATGTTAATGCTTCTTCATTTGAAAATACTTGATTCTTCTTGCTTCTTGTGCCTAACTTAAAGGCGTTAAAGCAAAGTACTTGTTGGGAGATAAACCAAGAGTTTACTTGAATCTTGCAAGTTATCGCTTCAGTAATGACCTCTCCTTATCCTTTTTGTTTGCTTTTTATGCCAAGAATGACCTCTAATGAGAGGGAAGTAAGATTTGGGGAGTTGCTCTCCCGGAACAGATTTCTGTCCTCCACCAAAAACATTCGTGAGGAGTCTCTGTAACTCGGATTGAGCTCAAAATTTACGAATAAATCCCCCAGTATGTTAGCTGACTTGCGTTAGTTCAACACTTTTTGATTTGAAGAACATAAGATGTTCGAAAAATCGGTTTCTACCTGCTGGTCTGTTTTGACAGATTTCTGACATTATTTGTATTTGCTTCTTATTGATTCCTTTTTGAGTTCTCTTTAGGTGAATTGAGCTTTTTGAAGGAGTTACTACAGTAGCTTGTATTTTTAGTGAAAATCCTTGTTGTTCCAAAGCTTTTCCAGAGGTCTAATATCTTTTGAATACACTAATGTTGCTAATGAAGATTATGTGAAGTTTTGTATGAAGGAAAAATTTCAGGTGTAAAGAGAGAATGATGCAATGAGATGAAGAATGGACAAAATCTCAAGCTTGGGGATTCCACCATGATGTCACCCCAATAAATATCCAAGAGGTACAAGCGTCAAAGCTTGGGGATGGGCATCCCCTTCTTCATCAATAAAAAGCTCAGGTCTGTCTAGACACCTCGTTTTTATTGTTTCATGCTCAGTTGTGTTATTCTTGGAGGGTCTTAGTTTTTGTTTGCTTTGCTTAGGTTGTTTAGTTTGCTTGAATAAAGAAGTTTGGACCCCCGTTCTCGTTATGTTGTTTTACAAATAAGTTGCTTGATGTTGGAAAGGATTAGTAAGTTCTTCCTTGAAGTGCAAGAGGAGCTTGCATTGACTGTAACTTAGACTTTGGCATGACATGCTAGGTGTTGTTTTGACCTTATGCTTAGTGATTATTGTTGTAGCATGTCTTGTTCCAAACAATTGGGATTGCTTAGTGTGCCTTGAAGAAATTATGCGTTGTTTTAGCATGCAAAAGCATAGTATTGTGGTATTCTCCTTTGATGCTTTGCTTGGGTTGACTTGGCACATGCTCACACCATGTTATGACTATGACAAGTCACCATTAGCCTCTATGATAATTTAGTCCTTGACTTGTAGTACCACTCTTTGCTTTGATTAGTATGATTTGTTGCACTACATGATTATGGCCATTATGCTCTCTTAGTTTGTTGCTCCGAGTCTTTTGCTAGCCTCCACTTGTATGAGTAAGTTCTACTCATGCTTCCAACTCCCAAGAAACCAAGTTATTCCAAAGTGTCCACTATAAACTCCTATGCATGGTGTGTTACACCATTCCAAGTATATTCTTGTTTTCAACTATCTTCCAATTAAAAACTAAACTTAGTGATTAAAGCCCTCAGGAACTTGATGGCACACTTTATATTCTTTGCCCCTAATAAACTTGAACCATTGTGACAACTTTGTTGTATATGCTTGCACTTATAAGTTGGAATTAGCAGAACCGTGCTGTCACGGGGAACGTTTTCAACATTGCACTTGTAGTTTGTACTCAGTTGATATCATGCTCTTTTGTCTATGGATGTCACCGGTGTGAAATAAAGAGGGAACTTGTAAGTCCATGGAGTTTGTATCCTGTGTTAGAGAAACGCCTGGGCCGCTAGCCTAAGCCATTCCTAAACATGGTGGAAACTTGCAGCATTACCATAGTGAGCTATCTATGAAGCATCCTCAATAAAAATCTATGCATATGGTAAATAAAAAGATTGCCAAGATGCTCATTGTCTGCTTGCCTTGTCATTTTGGTTATGGGAAAGCTCATGTACCATGTGCAAGGGGTACCCCGTTAGTGGTTCTCAATGATATGCAAATACTTATAATGAAAAGAACTTACCTGGGCCCAAAGTTGAGTATGCATGAGGTGTGGCCCTCGTATTCAAGGGACTTGAGATTGCCAACTTATACTTCGTCAAGCATATACTCCATCTTGGCCAGTTTAACCTTAACCACTTCAAGATGCTTATGATAGGGGCAATGAGGGCTGAAAGCTAACAAGTACCATAATTTTTGGAAGCTCTTTTTGAAACTTGTAATCCCTACTTCCTTTACAAAAAGGCCTTTCTTCCACCATTATTGAGTCTCCACCTTCTACCTTTAGGCACCATTAAGAGAGCATAGTTTTCATTCTGTGTGCAGTGTTCCAAAGCTTATTAATTGATGCATATTGTGATATTACTTGTTCTTGTGCTATTTGTTTCTAGTCATCCTTGTGAACTTTGAAGGTGTCCTATGCATCTATATTGCTACTCTATGAGGGACAATCTGATTGCCACTATGCCATGTTTTCTATATGTGAAACACACAAAGGTTTTTCAATGCATGTTATTCATGATCTTTGTTTGTAGCTTGTCATGTTGCATGCATAGTTATGTCCTATTGTTAGAACTCCATCTTTCATGCACATGTTTAGAGTTCTTTGATCCCAGATTTCAATGCTTACAAATGGTTGGATCTTTATTGTGAGGGTGCATGTCACCTCTAAAATTATTCTTTTATCACTTACCTACTCGAGGACGAGCAGGTGTTAAGCTTGGGGATGCTGATACGTTGGAAACGTATCTATAATTTTTGATGCTCCATGCTCATTTAGTATCTAATTTGCTTTGCTTGTCTACACTTTGAGGTGCTTTTTATATGTTTTCTGGTACTAACCTACTAACAAGTTGCAATAGTGCTAGATGCCTGTTTTCTGCTGTTTTTGGTTTCAGAAAAGTTATTAAAGAAATATTCTCGGAATTGGATGGGACAAACGTCAAAGTCAATTACTTTCCGTGGGGAACAAGAAGTCCAGAGGGGAGACGAGGAAGCGTGCCAGGGCGGCCAAACCCCTTAGGCGTGGCCAGGGGTGGGCCCACGCCTGGGTAGGGTTTGACCCCCCTGTCGCCTCCTCGGCCTCCCCCTTCGCCTATAAGAAGCCCCTGATGCAGAAACCCTAAGCACCCAGTCAAATCTCCACGAAACCGTTTGTAGCCGCCGCCACCATCGTCCCTAGATCGGGGGATCTGAAGTTCTTCCCGGTACCCTGCCTGAGGGGAGATCATCCTGGAGGCCTTCTCTCCGGTATGATGCATGAGTAGTTCCACCTTGAACTATGGTTCCATGTAGTAGCTAGATGGTTGTATCTCCTCCTTTGTGCTTTCATGTATAGATCTTGTGAGCTCCGTCCATTATCAAGATCTAATCTATTTGTAATCATGCATGTTGTGTTTGCGGGGATCCGATGGATATTGAGATTATTATGTTGGTTTGATTAATGGTTTTTTATTTATGATTTTATCATGTCTGTGGTGTTTGTGATCTTGCATGCTCTCTGTTGTTAGTAGCTATCTTGGCCAAGTAGTTGCTAGTGACTCCAAGAGGGGGTATTTATGCTCGATAGTGGGTTCATGCCTCTAGTTTCCAAGGGAAGTGACAATAATCTCTTCGGTTATAGATGTGATGTTGCTACTAGGGAGAAAACAATGGTCTCTTGTTCATGGAACATATGGACTATTTAGCTTACACACTTTTCTTAAAGCAGTTGTCTGTTGCTTGCAACTTAATATTGGAGGGGGTTCGGATGATAACATGAAGGTGGACTTCTAGTCATAGATGCAGTTGGATGGCGGTCTATGTATCTTGTTGTATTGCCCAATCGAATCTCATAGGATCTTTTTGACTAGTAATTGAATTGTTATTGTAGGGTTTCGTAGCATGGAAAACAAAAAATTTCTACCGCATACAAACAAACAAGCCAAGATCTATCTACTAGATTGTAGCAACGAGTCGATAGAATAACTCACCCTCGAAGATTCCAAAGTGTTTAACGAGAGCGGATTCTCGTGGGTGATGTAGTCGTACTCTTTCCGATCTCAAGATCGCGTAGACGATCCTTCCGGCGCTGCGTTCCGGCAGCGCTCCCGCGGTCGGTCACACGTTCGGTACTCGACGAAGACCTTCCTCTCCCTTGTTCCAGCAGGCAGCGGAGGTTGTAGCACTCTCCTCGCGATTCCGGCAGCACAACGGCGTGGTACCGGAAGTAGAGGGGAGATCTCGCAAGGCTTCGCCTTAAGCCGGAGCGAGTATGGTGGAGTATGAGAGAGCTCCTCGGCGATCTAGGTTTTAGGCACACCAAGGAGGAGGTGCTAGAGCTGGCGGCTAGGGTTTGGGGCACCCCAAGTCGGCGGCTAGGGCAACCCTAGGGGCGGCGGCAGCTGCAGGAGGTGGTGGCGCCAAGCTAGGGTTTGGAGGAGAGGTACTTGTGTATCCTAGGAGGGAGCCCTGCCCCTACTTATATAGGTGGAGGGGCCGGCCGGCCAAGGGGAGGGAGTGGAGTCCCTCCCCAACTCGGCTTGGGTGGTGCGCCGGCTTGGGGAGGAGGGACTCCCTCCCCAACTCGGTTTCACCTTCCTCCTCTTTTCCTCTTTCCAAATTTAGCCGTTCGACTTTTCAATTTAGCTATTTGACTTTTCAAACTAGGATTTGAATTAATCCTTTATTTGGAACAGAGATGACACTTAGTACATGATGCAATCATACCAACTTGATACAACACATCCATGTACCCTTCCCCTTCGGAGTGCCGGACATTCCGGAACATTCTAGAACATTCCCGATGAAAACACCGGAAACATTCCCCAACTCCGAAACGGGACTTTCCTTATATGAATCTTATTCTCCGGACCATTCCGGATCTCCTCGTGATATCCCGGATCCCATCCGAGACTCCGAACAACATTCGGTCTCTTTCTCATCATTCCATAACTACTCAAACAACGTCGAATCCTTAAGTGTGTCTCCCTACGGTTCGTGAATTATGCGGACATGATCGAGACACTTCTCCGAACAATAACCAATAGAGTAATCTAGAAATTCATATGGCTCCCACATATTTCTACGATTACTTTGCGATCGAATGAACCACTTACATACGACATCAATTTCCCTTTGTCTCATGATATGTTACTTATCCGCGGTTATGATCGTCGGTATCTCTTTATACCTAGTTCAACCTAGTTACCGATAAGTACTCTTTTCTCGTTACCGTGATATGTGATCCCTTGTGAGCCAGTCACATGCTTGCAAGCTAATTGGATGACATTTCACCGAGAGGGCCAGAGTATATCTATCCGTCATATGGATGGACAAATCCCACTCTTGATCCATGTGTTTCAACCAACACTTTCCGAACACTCAATGCCACCTTTATAGCCACCCAGTTACGGTGTGGTGTTTGATGTCATCAAAGCATCCATCCGGTAAAGGTGATATGCATGATCTCATGGTCAAAGGAATTAGATTACTATGTATCAGAAAGCATATAGCACTTGAACTATTAAAATGACTTGATCTTTATGCTATGCTTATCTATAGGAGTATGTCCATCATATCATTCTCCTAACGATATGATCTTGTTGTTAATAACATCTCAATGTTCATGATAGGGAAACCACAATCATCTATTAACCAACAAGCTGGTATTATATAGAGGCTTTTCCAGGGACTTCAAATTAAGTTTACAAATCACACAAGTATTAATGTTTCCTTGTTAATACTATTATAGCATGAATGTAAACATTTATCATAAACACAAAGATATAATAATAACCACATTTATTATTGCCTCTAGGGCATATCTCCAACAGTCTCCCACTTGCACTAGAGTCATCTAATCTAGATTACATGGTAATATACCAAACACCCATGGCAGTTTGGTGCTGGTCATCTTTTGCCTTTGGGAGAGGTTTAGTCAACGGATCCGCCACATTCAGATCTGTGTGTACTTTGCAAATCTTTATATCCCCATCCTGGATATGTTCTCAAATAGCGTGAAAACGTAGCTTGATATGCTTCAGCTTCTTGTGTGACCTTGGTTCTTGCGCATTGGCTATGGCGCTCATGTTATCACAGTAGATAGACATTGGGTCCAGCGCACTAGGAACCACACCCAGCTCTGTAATGAACTCTTTCATCCGTATCGCTTCTTGTGAAGCCTCCGAAGCAGCCATGTATTCCGATTCAGTTGAAGATCTCGCCACAACGCTTTGCTTTGCACTCCTCCAGCTAACTGCTGCACCATTCAAAATAAATACGTATCCAGATTGTGATTTAGAATCATCCGGATCGGTGTTCCAACTAGCATCGGTGTAACCATTAACAACGAGCTGTTCATCACCTCCATAAGAAAGAACCATATCCTTAGTTCTTCTCAAGTACTTAAGATGTTTTTGACTATTGTCCAATGATCCACTCCTGGATCACTTTGATATCTGCTAGTTAAACTAACAACATATGCAATGTCGGGTCTAGTACATAGCATGGCATACATGAGAGATCCTATGGCTGAGGCATAGGGAGTCTTACTCATCCTTTCTCTATCTTCTGCCGATGTCGGACTTTGAGTTTTACTCAAGGTCGTATTGGGCAACATGGGCAAGAACCCTTTCTTGCTATCTTCCATTCCAAACCTCTTTAGAACTTTGTCCAAATATGTACTCTGTGACAATGATATTTGGCGTTTCGATCTATCTCTATAAATCTTTATGCCTAATATGTAAGCTGCTTCGCCAAGATCCTTCATTGAAAAACTATTATTCAAATATTCCTTGACACTATTAAGAAGGTCTACATCATTCCCAATCAACAATATGTCATCCACATATAGTATTAAGAATGCTACAGAGCTCCCACTCACTTTCTTGTAAATACAAGCTTCTCCATAAGTTTGTATAAAGCCAAAACTTTTGATCACCTTATCAAAACGTTGATTCCAACTTCGGGATGCTTGCTTCAATCCATAGATGGACCGTTGAAGTTTGCATACCCTGTTAGCATCTTTAGGATCGACAAAACCTTTGGGTTGCATCATATACAACTCTTCATCAATGTCTCCATTGAGGAATGCTGTTTTGACATCCATCTGCCATATCTCATAATCATAATATGCAGCGATTGCTAACATAATCCTCACAGACTTTAGCTTCGCTACCGGTGAGAAAGTCTCATCGTAGTCAACTCCTTGAATTTGTCGAAACCCTTTTGCGACAAGTCGAGCTTTATAGACAGTAACATTACCATCAGCATCTGTTTTCCTCTTGAAGATCCATTTGTTCTCGACAGCCTTCCGGCCATCCGGTAAGTCCACCAAAGTCCATACTCGGTTTTCGTACATGGATCCAATCTCGGATTTCATGGATTCTTGCCATTTATTGGAATCTGGGCTCATCATCGCTTCCTCATATGTCTCAGGGTCATCGGTGTTGTCCACCAACATGACACTCATAACGGGATCATACCAATCTGGAGTGGTACGAGTTCTCGTTGACCTGCGAGGCTCTGTAGCAACTTCAACCGAAGTTTCATGATCATCATCATTAGCTTCCTCTCTTATTGGTGCAGGCACCACAGGAACTTCTTCCGGTGCTGCGCTACTCGCAATTTCGAGAGAAGGTTCGACAACCTCGTCGAGTTCTACTTTCCTTCCAGTCACTTCTTTCGAGAGAAATTCCTTCTCTAGAAAGGATCCATTCTTAGCAACGAAGATTTTGCCTTCGGATCTGTGATAGAAGGTATACCCAATAGTTTCCTTCGGGTATCCTATGAAGACGCATTTTTCCGCTTTGGGTTCAAGCTTGTCCGGCTGTAACTTCTTTACATAGGCTTCGCAACCCCAAACTTTAAGGAACGACAATTTAGGTTTCTTCCCAAACCATAATTCATACGGTGTCGTTTCAATGGATTTAGATGGTGCCCTATTTAAAGTGAATGCGGCTGTTTCTAATGCATAACCCCAAAATGATAGCGGTAAATCTGTAAGTGACATCATAGAACGAACCATATCTAAGAGAGTTCGATTACGACGTTCGGACACACCATTACGCTGTGGTGTTCCCGGTGGTGTCAACTGCGAAAGTATTCCGCATTTCTTCAAATGCTCGCCAAACTCGTAACTTAGATATTCACCTCCACGATCAGAACGTAGAAATTTAATCTTCTTGTTACGTTGATTCTCTACCTCACTTTGAAATTCCTTAAACTTCTCGAAAGTTTCGGACTTATGTTTCATGAAATAGATATACACATATCTACTCAAGTCATCTGTGAAGGTAAGAACATAACGATAACCACCGCGCGATGCTACACTCATTGGACCACACACATCGGTATGTATGATTTCCAATAAGTCCGTAGCTCGCTCCATCATACCAGAAAATGGAGTATTAGTCATTTTACCCATCAGACATGCTTCGCATCTATCAAGTGATTCGAAATCAAGTGATTCAAGAAGTCCATCGGAATGGAGTTTCTTCATACGCTTCACTCCAATGTGACCAAGACGACAGTGCCACATATAGGTCGAGTTATCGCTCGATTTCAAACGTTTAGCCTCAATGTTATTAATATGTGTATTTCCACTATCGAGATTCAATAAGAATAGACCATCTATCAAAGGTGCATGTGCATAAAACATATTACTCATATAAATCGAACAACCATTATTCTCGGATTTAAACAAGTAACCGTCTCGCAATAAACAAGATCCCGATATAATGTTCATGCTCAAGGCAGGCACCAAATAACAATTATTTAAGTATAAAACTAATCCCGATGGTAGATGAAGGGGTAGCGTGCCGACCGCGATCACATCAACCTTTGATCCGTTTCCCACGCGCATCGTCACCTCGTTCTTCGCTAGCTTCCGTTTATTCTGCAGCACCTGTTTCGAGTTACAAATATGAGCAACCGAACCAGTATCAAATACCCAGGCACTACTACGAGTACTAGTGAGATACACATCAATAACATGTATATCAGATATACCTTTCTTCTTGATGTTGCCGTTCTTCAAATCCGCCAAGTACTTTGGGCAATTCCGCTTCCAGTGACCTTCTCCCTTGCAGTAAAAGCACTCAGTATCAGGCTTAGGTCCAGCCTTGGTCTTCTTCGTCGGCGTGGTAACTTTCTTACCACCCTTCTTGAAGTGTCCTTTCTGCTTAGACTTGCCTTTCTTGAATTTGGTGGTCTTATTGACCAACAACACTTGGTGCTCTTTCTTGATCTCCACTTCTGCAGACTTCAACATGGCAAAGAGTTCTGGCAACATCTTGTTCATGTTCTGCATGTTGTAGTTCATCACAAAGTTCTTGTAACTTGGTGGTAGTGATTGGAGGACACGGTAAATCCCCAAAGCATTAGGAATCACTATACCCAAGCTTTGAAGTTTGTTTGCGTGCCCAGACATCTTAAGCACATGCTCACTGACGGAGCTGCCCTCTTCCATCTTGCAGTTAAAGAACTTTTTAGAAGCCTCATAGCTTTCAATTGCCGCATGAGTCTCAAAGATCAATTTGAGATCCTCGACAATATCATATGGGTCTGAATTCTCAAACCTTTTCTGAAGCTCCGATTCTAAACCATACAAGATAGCACACTGAACTGTGGAGTACTGAGTCTTCCGAGTGAGGTAAACATTCTTTACTTCATCGGAAGCATCAGCTGCAGGTGGGTCACCCAGCGGTGCATCCAGCACATAGGTCAAATTACCAGCTATGAGGACAATACTCAAGTTGCGGAACCAATCCGCGAAGTTGCTTCCATTGTTATTCAACTTTTCTTTCTCTAGGAACGCATTAAAATTGATGGTAGGGGCTGCCATTGATCTACAACATATTTGCAATAGTTTAGACTAAGTTTATGACAAATTGAGTTCAAATTAATATTAATCTAGGTGAACTCCCACTCAAAACAATATCCCTCACATTGTCTTAGTGATCACACGAACCAAATCCACCACATCAACACCGATCATCACGAGAGTTGATATAGTTTCAATGGCGAACAATCGACATGTTCATCATATCTACTATATGATTCATGCTTTAACTTTCGGTGATCCGTGTTCCGAGACCATGTATGTACATGCTAGGCTCGTCAAGATCAAACCTTAGTTTCTGCATGAGCAAATCTGGCTTGCTCACGTTGTATACACTTGCGGAATCTAACACACCCGATCATCACGTGGTGCTTCGAAACAACAAGCTTTAGCAACGGTTCTAACTAAGGGTGAACACTTTATGACTTGAAATTCATGTGCATGAGGGATCATCTTATAATGCTACCGTCGTCTACTAAGCAATACAAGATGCATAAAGGATTAACATCACATGCAATTCATAATATGTGATATGATATGGCCTTTCTTCTTTGTGCTTCCGATCTCCATCTTCTAGCACGAACATGATCTCCATCATCACCGGCATTGCATCAAGGTCAATGACGCTCCTCCATGGTTGTCGTCCACCGGCTTCAACTATTACAACTACTTTGAATAGACACGCGGGTCTTAACATAAATTAAAGACAACCATATGGCTCCTGCCAGTTGCCAACTTACAATAAGGAACATTGCATACATCAAATATAATCACAACCATGGCCATATCACATCACTGCACACCCCTGCAAAACAAAGTTAGACGCCTCTTCTTTCTTTGCATGTTTTACGTGGTTTGGGGCTTTCAATAAGTGTCGTTCTAACTTACGAACATGAACCACAACATTGATACTAGTATTGTTAATCACCCGTTGTAAATTGGATCTTAACTATGCTAGGAGAAACAGGCACCCGCAAAGCCACTTATGCAATACAAGTTGCATGTCAAGCGTGGAGCAAGTCTCATGAACGATGTCATGTAAGGTTAGCCCGGGCCGCTTCATCCCAACATACCGCAAGATGCAAAGTACACAAGAAGCAATCGACAATAAAAGCATCAACGCCCACAATGACCATTGTGTTCTACTCGTGCAACAGATCTACATATAGACACGGCTCTGATACCACTGTAGGGTTTCGTAGCATGGAAAACAAAAAAATTCTACCACATACAAACAAACAAGCCAAGATCTATCTACTAGATTGTAGCAACGAGTCGATAGAATAACTCACCCTTGAAGATTCCAAAGTGTTTAACGAGAGCGGATTCTCGTGGGTGATGTAGTCGTACTCTTTCCGATCTCAAGATCGCGTAGACGATCCTTCCGGCGCTGCGTTCCGGCAGCGCTCCCGCAATCGGTCACACGTTCGGTACTCGACGAAGACCTTCCTCTCCCTTGTTCCAGCAGGCAGCGGAGGTTGTAGCACTCTCCTCGCGATTCCGGCAGCACAACAGCGTGGTACCGGAAGTAGAGGGGAGATCTCGCAGGGCTTCGCCTTAAGCCGGAGCGAGTATGGTGGAGTATGAGAGAGCTCCTCGGCGATCTAGGTTTTAGACACACCAAGGAGGAGGTGCTAGAGCTGGCGGCTAGGGTTTGGGGCACCCCAAGTCGGCGGCTAGGGCAACCCTAGGGGCGGCGGCAGCTGCAGGAGGTGGTGGCGCCAAGCTAGGGTTTGGAGGAGAGGTACTTGTGTATCCTAGGAGGGAGCCCTGCCCCTCCTTATATAGGTGGAGGGGCCGGCCGGCCAAGGAGAGGGAGTGGAGTCCCTCCCCAACTCGGCTTGGGTGGTGCGCCGGCTTGGGGAGGAGGGACTCCCTCCCCAACTCGGTTTCACCTTCCTCCTCTTTTCCTCTTTCCAAATTTAGCCGTTCGACTTTTCAATTTAGCTATTTGACTTTTCAAACTAGGATTTGAATTAATCCTTTATTTGGAACAGAGATGACACTTAGTACATGATGCAATCATACCAACTTGATACAACACATCCATGTACCCTTCCCCTCCGGAGTGCCGGACATTCCGGAACATTCTAGAACATTCCCGATGAAAACACCGGAAACATTCCCCAACTCCGAAACGGGACTTTCCTTATATGAATCTTATTCTCCGGACCATTCCGGATCTCCTCGTGATATCCCGGATCCCATCCGAGACTCCGAACAACATTCGGTCTCTTTCTCATCATTCCATAACTACTCAAACAATGTCGAATCCTTAAGTGTGTCTCCCTACGGTTCGTGAATTATGCGGACATGATCGAGACACTTCTCCGAACAATAACCAATAGAGGAATCTAGAAATTCATATGGCTCCCACATATTTCTACGATTACTTTGCGATCGAATGAACCACTTACATACGACATCAATTTCCCTTTGTCTCACGATATGTTACTTATCCGAGGTTATGATCGTCGGTATCTCTGCATACCTAGTTCAACCTCGTTACCGATAAGTACTCTTTTCTCGTTGCCGTGATATGTGATCCGTTGTGAGCCATTCACATGCTTGCAAGCTAATTGGATGACATTTCACCGAGAGGGCCCAGAGTATATCTATCCGTCATATGGATGGACAAATCCCACTCTTGATCCATGTGTTTCAACCAACACTTTCCGAACACTCAATGCCACCTTTATAGCCACCCAGTTATGGTGTGGTGTTTGATGTCATCAAAGCATCCATCCGGTAAAGGTGATATGCATGATCTCATGGTCAAAGGAATTAGATTACTATGTATCAGAAAGCATATAGCACATGAACTATTAAAATGACTTGATCTTTATGCTATGCTTATCTATAGGAGTATGTCCATCATATCATTCTCCTAACGATATGATCTTGTTGTTAATAACATCTCAATGTTCATGATAGGGAAACCATAATCATCTATTAACCAACAAGCTGGTATTATATAGAGGCTTTACCAGGGACTTCAAATTAAGTTTACAAATCACACAAGTATTAATGTTTCCTTGTTAATACTATTATAGCATGAATGTAAACATTTATCATAAACACAAAGATATAATAATAACCACATTTATTATTGCCTCTAGGGCATATCTCCAACAGTTATGCCTTGCTCAGTTCCTGTCAATTGCCCTGCTGTAATTTGTTTACCCTTCATGCCATGTTGTTTATCAAAGGAGAGCACCTCTAGTGAACTATGGACCCCGGTCCAATCTTTACCATTGATACATCTTCCACTATTACTTGTTTACTTGCTGCAAACCATTACCTTCCACACCATACATTCAATCCTTTGTTACAGCAAACCGGTGAGCTTGACAACCTCACTGATTCGTTGGGGCTAAGTCTTGAATTTGTGTTGTGCAGGTATCCGTGTTGCTTGCAACACTTGTGTGAAGTTTCCTTCCTCCTTCTGGTTCTATAACCTCGGTCTCAACTGAGGGAAAACTTGATGCTTGTTCTTCACACCCTATGCTTGGGGTTACCAACGAAGTGCCACGTCGAGCATCATCACCAAGTGACTGGACCACGTCATGCGTCGCCTACCTCGAGGGAGGGACCCTACCAGCAGACGAGACGGACGTTCGCATGATCGTGTGCCGCTGCAAGTCCTTCGTCATAATCAATGACAAGCTCCTTAACCACAGCGTGACCGGCGTGTTCCAACGCTGCGTGCAGCCTGCGGAAGGTCGCAAGATCCTCCAAGACATCCACGTCAACGACTGCGGCCACCATGCTGGCGCCCAGTCCCTAGTCGCCAAGGCCATGTGACATGGCTTCTAATGGCTCACCGCACACGCCGACGCGGTCGACATCGTCCAACGCTGCGTCAGGTGTCAGAAGTACGCCAATCAAACGCACGTACCAAGCTCGATGCTCAAGACCATCCCCATCACCTAGCCATTCACCGTGTGGGGCATGGACATGGTGGGCCCCTTCAAGAAGGCCCCCTTCAGCTACACCCACCTCCTGGTCGCAGTCGACAAATTTACCAACTGGGTGGAGGCCAAGCCAGTCCGCAAGTGTGACGGGAAGACCGCCGCCAAGTTCCTACGCGAGCTCATTTACCGCTACGGATTCCTGCACAGCATCATCACGGACAACGGCACCAACTTTGCCAAAGGCGCCATGGCCGATTACTGCGAGGAGCACAACATACAGCTCGACCTCGCCGCAGTCGCCCACCCGGAGTCTAACGACCAGGCGGAACGCGCCAACCAGAGCATCCTCCATGGCCTGAAGCCACGACTGCAAGTTCCCCTCGAGCTAACTCTAGGGTGCTGGGTCGAGGAGCTACCCTTCGTCATCTAGGGCATTCGCACCTCCATCAACAGGTCGACCGGGTTCACGCCCTTCTTCATGGTGTACGGCGCCAAGGCCGTCATGCCGACTGACCTCGAGCATGACTCGCCTCGCGTCGTCAACTACGCGGAGGCAGACAATGATCTCGCACGCCAGGACGGGGTCGACAAGCTCGACGAAGCACGTGACCTAGCTCGCTCCCGCACCGCCATGTACCATCAAGGACTCTGCCGCTACCACAGCTGCTGAGTCCGGACTCGCACCATCCAGGAAGGCGACCTGGTCCTACGACTGGTCCAGGACAAGAAGGGCATGCAAAAGCTTTATCCCCCGTGGGAGGGACCATTCTCCAAAGGCGAGTCCGGGGCAAAGACGCCTACTACCTCATTGATGTCCGAGGCGACGGACAACTCGATGTCAAGCGGCCGTGGAATGTAAACCTTTTAAGGAAGTTCTACACATAGAACTCCGACATGTACTCCCCCCGCCATGCAATAAAGACTCTCGACTCGCACAAACTGCGTCTACTCTCCAACTCTTGTGCCACTCGCAGTCGTAAAAACAGTGTTAGCTAATCGCAGAAGTTAACCTTAGGTCATGCGACCGTCACGGCTAAGTAGTGCGATACAAGGGCATCGATAAAATTCGGGCCTTGTGTCATCCACGAAAACGCCAACCCGGAGCCCCATCGGAGTCGCCTCGCTCCACCGGGCCAAGGCATTCGCTTCTCACAGCGACCCAATCCTCCACATCCTCGGCGCAGTGACTCGAACGGTCAAGTACCACGCACTCGGGGACTGATGCCAGTACAAACTCACGCGGCTAGGGAAAACACCAAGTATAAGAGTGCGCCCTGGACTCGCCACGTGATTGGCTCTCTGAGTCAGGTGGAGTGCTGCACAAAGCACAACGCGCTCTGTCCTCACCTACCTAGGGCTTGAGACTAGAACGACCAAGTACCATGCTCGGGGACTCGTCCAACCGACCCCGTTCGTGTCCGGGGAAACGGCTAAGTACAGTGCACCCCTTGGGGTCGGCAAGCGACTAGCTCCCAAGCCATGGCGAGTCAACCTAAACTAACTAACAGTATAAAAGTAAACATAGATACACAAACACGAGGTAAACACCATGAAAGGGCGGACGCGCTCGGGGACTCGCACAACAAATCCAAACTCAAATTCAAAATTGACAAAAGCACTCATGCATTCCTTATGGCAACAAATTTTGTTCGCTTACAAGGGCAGGCATACATTACTTTCAACTAACGCCAATCGGCAAAGTCATCTACTCTGCAGGCTTCGATGATGATGCGCCACCGCTACCATGAACGTGGATAAAGGGGACCCACGGGTTCGACGGGTACGTCGTCAAGGCGCCCACCATCACCGATCGGAACGGCTGTTCAACCTTGAAGTCGCGATGCGCCGGCTCGGGATCGTTTGGAGCGACGATCGTCTCCTAATACGGCAGAAGATCGCCCGTCGCTAGCACCCGATCAGAGTAGACCGCGGCCCAATCGGTCAACTTCAGCACGTCGGAGATCTCGACCGAGCCAGTCGACAAGGGATACCCGCTGGTGATGTCGTCGAGGTCGAAGTCGTCAGGAAAGTGGGCGAGCCCAGGGCTCAGCGCAGTCGCAGCTCCGCGGGCGAATGGCCGACCGCGACATGTACTCCAGAACCGTTGGAGCCCTCTCCAGGTAGCGCCATACCTCAGTAAGCTCGCTGGGGATCACCTCCATCGGCGAGATCTCCTGAAGGTGCTTGCAGATACAGGTCGCCAAAAGGGCGGCAGAATCCACCAGCATGGTGACACACTGTCGCGCGTCGTACGACTGCGCCTCGGGCTCGTCATCAAGAAGTTTCCCTACAAAATACCAAGCAATGTGGCGTCAGAAGGACGTACAATTCGAGTCAACCGCATCAAGAACACAATGAAAATGGCGACCCACACGCTCAGGGACTCGCCGATACAAACGAACACAAGACAAAAAACTCACCAATCAAGGGACGGCAGCGCCCCATGATGAAATATTGAAGACCTGACAAATCGGTGTGCAGCCCCGCGACGAGATTATCGGAAACCTTCCGCTCCTCACATGCGGCTGCGACAGCCGCCTTCGCCATCTCTTCAGCCGAGCTCACCTCCACCTTCGCGGCCTTGAGCTCTCGCTCCAGCTCGGCCACTCGCTTCTCCGCGACGGTCAACGATGACTGGGCTGCCGTCAACTCGCTAACAGGGATCAAACCTTTCCGAGCCTTCGCCATCGCGGCTGAATGCCCCTCTGTAGCAACGCAAGGGTGAGATCGCAATCAAAAAACAAAATAGCAAGGGAGAGGGTATGTCAAAAACCTACCCGCGTGTAGCACCCCGGGTAAAACCACTACTAGAAAATCGCGTGTTAAACAATACTTCGTGCATCATCATGACATCATGCATCATTTAACCTAAAACTATTTCTCTAAAAGCCTCAATTTGTTTTATAAATATCCCCGTCGTTTATTTCAAATCAAAACTCTAGGTCTGTCTGCATCTTTTATTTGTCCAAAACCTATTTGCTAATGTTTTGTTTAAAAAATATATTAAACTAGACTATTTTTCCTGAGAAGGCCGCCACCAGCCAGGCCCAAAGGACCAGCTGGCAGCAGCCTACTACCCAGATAAAAACCCTAACCCTAATCCCCAACCTACTATAACCCTAGCCGCCACATCCCCCAGCCGCCACCACCCCAACTCCCCTACCCTGCGCGATATAGACCCCGGGCGCAACCCTCCCTGCCTAGCCACCTTCCCGTCCCTGTCCCAACCCAACACACACAGCAACACAACCCACTTCCCTCCCCCTCGGTCAACTGCAAGCCCGGCCCCACTCCCTCGACACGCGAGCCCGCTCCCACCTACCCTGTCCCCCGTCGTTCTCCTCTGCCTTGTTTCCTCCTCTCCCCGTGAGCACCGCCGGCCTCAGGCCCTCTCGTCGTCCTGCGTCGCCCCCCTCGCGAAGCCCCGCCGACGCCAGGGCCTCGTCGTCCTCGCCCTCTCCTCCAAGGTCGTGACCTCCCGATCCCGAGCTGGCCGCCTCCAGCGACGCCCTCTACCCCGCCGCCTTGAACCTCTACGGTTGCGTCTCGCGGACCTCGGGCCGGCCAGCAGCGTCACGAGCCGCCGCCGCTCCTCTGCGTCCCTATCGCCCCGTCAAGCTCAGCAACGATCCCGATGCCGTCTATCCCTATCACCTCCTTGGACCGTCGCGGTCGACCTCTAGTCGCCCCTGTCCGCGATCTCTCTTCCTCTGAGCGCGTGCCCATTTTTGTTAGCGAGTGCTTGGTATGTCTCCTGTATGTGCTATGTCGGCGGTGTTGAAGGCCTAGAACTTCCAATTTTCATACAAGAGGGCTGTTTTGGGTGGCGTTTGATTCAGGTTAGTAGTGTTGGTATTGTTGCCTAGAACCCTCTCGGTGAACAAGAGATCCAAGTCGGATAAGTACCCGAGCAGCCACCTGAACGTCCATTGCGAATTCCAAGTTTTCATCGACAACCGAAGCCACGGACGACAAGTCCTCCATCCCAGGGTGACAAGACCTTCGACACAGATTTCAAGTACTCCGACATGGAACACCAAGGCCTACCTCACGGACCCGAAGACCAATCTCGCCGCGCCCGAACCCTCGGAGCCCAAGATCTTTGGACCAATGTGTGACCCCTTTTCCGATACCCCTGTTTTTATAAATGATATATAATTGTTGCATATAATTATGCATGCTTGCACACATCTCATGTGGTTTGGGGACCTTTTGTCGATTCACCTCATAATTAAACATGGAGGCCATATGCGGGCTTTTCTAGTCTTATATTGGCCTCTATTTAATTTGTGTAGCGAACCGATGCCACGTTTTGCCATGTTAAGACAACATTTAAACTGCGGGGTATCTAAACAACTTGAACCATCGAATTAAATGTCGCGACCCCGGTTCCGCTTAATACGGCCTAATTGCATCGCACCTTGCCATGTCATACATCATACATGCATCATGCCTGATTTTCTGCCATAGTATTCAATAGTGCATCCGGTGTTTCTTCTAGTGATTTGCTTCTTCACGGATTAGGCCGATGAGTGGATGCGAGTGTCGACCTGATCTTCGGTTGAACTTTCGGCAATGTTTTCAGGCGAGCATTCTTCCCCTTTCTACCTATCTTACTTTTATAGTATTTATTTCCTCATGTTGTTCTATTGCTATCTGTGATGTGATGCTCTAGTTGTCGTACCCGTGATATCCCTTGCAGCCATTATATTGCCTTGGACACCTCCTATTACCTATTGTTTGGTAGATAGTTGGCCTTGCGAGTCGCAATTGCTTGCTCAGGTGTTGTTTATATGCCGTCACGTACCACTGTTGTTGGAACATCTCCATATGCTTAATGTTGGAGATGATCATGGATTTAATTACCGTTTAATAACTAAAATTGAAAGTGGGTAAATAATGCAGAGGCACAGGTGGGCAATAGATGTTATTTGGTTTTTAACTGTCCACTTGTGTCCCGTAGGGCCCCGAGTACTTGATACTTGTTCATTGACTATTCGCACTATCTGCATGTGGGCCCATGAATCCCCTTAGCGTGAGCTTGAGTCATATCTTATTTCTTGGGGCCACAAAGTAGTTTGGGGCTTTATTACTATCCTGTACTTATGCCATGATTATGCCATGCTTTACTGCTTTATTTACTATTCCGCGTGGAGTGCCTGTACTGTTTTGGAACCCCGTGCCATGTTTTCGCGGTATCGACAAGCCCAGTCACACTTTCGGGATCCCAGACTTTTACAACCGTCGTCACAAACCTCTGGGTCTGCCTCGGAGCTGGCCAACTTCGTAGCGGGTAGCTTGGTGGGGTGACCCCCTGAAATATTATTTAAATCTTGCGATTTCTTTGTCGTGATGCCTCGTTGGGTTTTTATTTGGTTTTTCCGAGGTTTATCATGCGTGTGTTGCTATTTGTGCCCCCCTGTAGGGTAAAACTTTCTGAAAGCCGTCTCTGCAGTTATGGATGACTTGGAGCACGGTATCTCGATCATAGACAACTATAACTAAAGTAGTGCTATAAATTTGACTTTATAATGACTAGTAATCAGCTTCACTATAATGGAATGGCTAAATCAAAGTACCAACAACTGCTGGATTTGGGATGCTTATGTTGTATGTATCTGACTAGTAAGTATTGCAACTATAACGAATTGGTTAACTAAAACTGCCCACTACTTATTATATCAGGATGACTCATGTTATCTATATCTGACTAGTAATTGCTGCAACTATAACAGAATGAATAAAACTGCCAACTGTGTGAGTTCCTCGGTTGGCTTCCTCGTTTGGTCTCGAGGGGGAAATACCAGGATGGGTATGCTTGTTGATAGTTTCAGGTTGGATCCGAATAGGTCTTTCTTATCCCTATCCGATAGCCGCCAGTTGTATTGAGTCTCTATAGGTTGTTTAGTGCATGATGCGCTGCCGCTTCAGTCCACCATACCTATGTAGGCGAGGACCGCCGAATTCTAGTCTCACCGTGTAGTAGCCTCAGTACTGACCGCTCTCTTTTTCCTTTGCCCTTTGTCGGCACCCCTTTTGTTTAAGCAGGTTTTGAGATTGACGTCGTTAGTAGGGTTACCATTCCGACATGGCCTGGGCAGGGTTATGGATGCCATTGGTTATTCTTCAAGGCTCTTAGCCTAATTTGCATCTTGTCCGTACTCGGACGCTGTATCGTTTTCAAGGTGATTTGGATCTTTTTACTGTATATTGTATTCTTGACTTGATGAGTCGCTGTTGTATATATATGTTTTGTGGGTTCCGTCATGGACTAATGTGTGATGATATTACTTCATTTTCCACCCGCACGCAAGTGCCTGGTGGGCACCTTTGAATCGTTTCTATGCGGGTTTGGTGGGAATCGCTAAAACTTGCATAGGGCTGATTCCGAGGGTGTTACAGAGTGGTATCAGATCTTAGCAGTTACGATACCCCACTGGTCCAGCCTGTAGGATAACCTAGCTAACGGCCGATGTAGTGTGTCAAAACTATTTTGGAAAATCGGTTGGATAGATCTAATTAGGTCTGTTTTACTCCTTACCCCTCTGTTATTCTCCTCTTACCTCGACATTTTTTTAATCTACTCTCTTATCTTTTCTTCGAGTCTAGAATTCTCGTGCTTGGGTTTTCGTCGTAAATTCAGGGTTTCGCTTCCAACCTCTTGTAACGGTGCTTTGACATCTGGTTTTCATGATATCTGAGGAATTTTCCTCTGTTGTATCTTTCAGTGGAACGAAAATTCACTAAAGTTTTTCTTTGTATCTCCCGGAGTTTCCCAATGTGACGACATCAGATCCGATAAAGACCTTGCATCAGTCCTTTGTTTCCAAACGTCACTTGTCAAGATCTTCAGTCTAAATCCGAGAATAGGTTGCACGCTTTTCTACTAAATGTGCAGAGTAATGCTTTGGGTGTGCGATGGACTGATCACCATCCGACTACTTTTATCATTCGCTCTTGTGCATCGAATCGGTGGGTCAAGCAATTTACTATTTCCACTGAAGTTAGAGGTGGCCTTACCTTTTCGAGGCCTCTATCTTCGTCTTTGTTTCTTCGGAGTGATCTCTCGACGAACGTGAACAACAACCCCTTGTTGGTGTTGTCGTCGA
Source organism: Avena sativa (assembly GCA_916181665.1). Taxonomy (NCBI): domain Eukaryota; kingdom Viridiplantae; phylum Streptophyta; class Magnoliopsida; order Poales; family Poaceae; genus Avena; species Avena sativa. The sequence goes on along the minus strand of OV702284.1, from coordinate 256,742,224 downwards.
CTTCAAGATGGAGTAAGAATCCTTGTTAGAAGATTCAGATCGTCGGCCTTCTTCCCCGTACCATGAGGCGGATCTCGAGGGAGAGATCCATTGTTAGTGGTGTCGAATTGTAGCACCCCGGGTAAAACCACTACTAGAAAATCGTGTGTTAAACAATACTTCGTGCATCATCATGACATCATGCATCATTTAACCTAAAACTATTTCTCTAAAAGCCTCTATTTTTTTTATAAATATCCCCGTCTTTTATTTCAAATCAAAACCCTAGGTCTGTCTGGATCTTTTATTTGTCTAAAACCTATTTGCTAATGTTTTGTTTAAAAAAATATTAAACTAAACTATATTTCCTGAGAAGGCCGCCACCGGCCAGGCCCAAAGGCCCAGCTCGCAGCAGCCTACTACCCAGATAAAAACCATAACCCTAATCCCCAACCTACTCTAACCCTAGCCGCCACTTACCCCAGCCGCCACCACCCCAACTCCCCTACCCTGCGCGATACACGCACAAGCGTGAGCACGACCCCGGGCGCAACCCTCCCTGCCTGGCCACCTTCCCGTCCCTGTCCCAACCCAACACACGTAGCAACACAACCCACTTTCCTCCCCCTCGGTCAACTGCCAGCCCGGCCCCACTCCCTCGACACGCGACCCCCCTCCCACCTACCCCGTTCCCCGTCGTTCTCCTCTTCCTTGTTTCCTCCTCTCCCCGTGAGCGCCGCCGGCCTCAGGCCCTCCCGTCGTCCTGCGTCGCCCCCCTCGCGAAGCCCCGTCGTCGCCAGGGCCTCGTCGTCCTCGCCCTCTCCTCCAAGGCCGCGACCTCCCGATCCCGAGCTGGACGCCTCCAGCGACGCCCTCTACCCCGCCGCCTTGAACCTCTGCGGCTGCGTCTCGCGCGACCTCGCACCGGCCAGCAGCGTCATGAGCCGCCGCCGCTCCTCTGCGTCCCTGTCGCCCGCGTCAAGCTCAGCAACGATCCCGACGCCGTCTATCCCTGTCGCCTCCTTGGACCGTCGCGGTCGCCCCTGTCCGCGAGCTCGCTTCCTCTGCGCGCGTGCCCATTTTTGTTAGCGATGTGTGCTTGGTATGTCTCCTGTATGTGCTCTGTCGTCAGTGATGAAGGCCTAGAACTTCCAATTTTCAGACAAGAGGGCTGTTTTGGGTGGCGTTTGATTCAGGTTAGCAGTGTTGGTATTGCTGCCTAGAACCTTCTCGGTGAACAAGAGATCCAAGTCGGATAAGTACCCAAGCAGCCACCTGAACGTCCGGTGCGAATTCCAAGTTTGTCATCGACAACCGAAGCCACGGACGACAAGTCCTCCACCCCAGGGCGACAAGACCTTCGACACGGATTTCAAGTACTCTGACATGGGACACCAAGGCCTACCTCATGGACCCGAAGACCAATCTCGCCGCGCCCGAACCCTCGGAGCCCAAGATCTTCGGACCAATGTGTGACCCCTTTTCCGATACCCCTATTTTTATAAATGATATATAATTGTTGCATATAATTATTCATGCTTGCACACATCTCATGTGGTTTGGGGACCTTTTGTCGATTCACCTCATAATTAAACCTGGAGGCCATATGCGGGCTTTTCTAGTCTTATATTGGCCTTTATTTAATTTGTGTAGCGAACTGATGCCACGTTTTGCCATGTTAAGACAACATTTAAACTGCGGGGTATCTAAACAACTTGAACCATCAAATTAAATGTCGGGACCCCGGTTCCGCTTAATACGGCCTAATTGCATCGCACCTTGCCATGTCATACATCATACATGCATCATGCCTGATTTTCTGCCATAGTATTAAATAGTGCATCCGATGTTTCCACTAGTGATTTGATTCTTCACGGATTAGGCCGATGAGTGTATGCGAGGGTCGACCCGATCTTCGGATGAACTTTCGGCAATGTTTTCAGGCGAGCATTCTTCCCCTTCCTAGCTATCTTACTTTTATAGTATTTATTTCCTCCTGTTGTTCTATTGATATCTGTGATACGATGCTCTAGTTGTCGTACCCATGATATCCCTTGCAGCCATTATATTGCCTTGGACACCTCCTATTACCTATTGTTTAGTAGATAGTTGGCCTTGCGAGTCGCAGTTGCTTGCTCAGGTGTTGTTTCGATGCCGTCACGTACCACAGTTGTTGGAACGTTGCCATATGCTTAATGTTGGAGATGATCATGGATTTAATTACCGTTTAATAACTAAAATTGAAAGTAGGTAAATAATGCAGAGGCACATGTGGGCAATAGATGTTATTTGGTTTTTAACCGTCCACTTGTGTCCTGTAGGACCCCGAGTACTTGATACTTGTTCCTTGACTATTCACACTATCTGCATGTGGGCCCATGAATCCCCTTAGCATGAGCTTGAGTCATATATTATTTCTTGGGGCCACAAAGTAGTTTGGGGCTTTATTACTATCCTGTACTTATGCCATGATTATGCCATGCTTTACTGCTTTATTTACTATTGTGCGTGGAGCGCCTGTACTGTTTTGGAACCTCGTGCCACGTTTTCGCGGTACCGACAAGCCCAGTCACACTTTCGGGTTCCCAGTCATTTACAACCGTCCTCACAAACCTCTAGGTCCGTCTCGGAGCCAGCCAACTTCGTAGTGGGTAGCTTGGTGGGGTGGGCCCCTGAAATATTATATGAATCTTGCGATTTCTTTGTCGTGATGCCTTGTTGGGTTTTTATTTGGTTTTTCCGAGGTTGATCGTGCGTGCCCCCTACAGGGTAAAACTTTCTGAAAGTCGTGTCTACGGTTATGGATGACTTGGAGCACAGTATCTCGATCATAGGCAACTATAACTAAAGTAGTGCTATAAATTTGACTTTATAATGACTAGTAATCAGATTCACTATAATGGAATGGCTAAATCAAAGTACCAACAACTACTGGATTTGGGATGATTATGTTGTATGTATCTGACTAGTAAGTATTGCAACTACAACGAAATGGTTAACTAAAACTGCCCACTGCTTATTATATCAAGATGACTCATGCTATCTATATCTGACTAGTAATTGTCACAACTATAACGGAATAAATAAAACTGCCAACTGTGTGAGTTCCTCGGTTGACTTCCTCATTTGGTCTCGAGGGGGAATACCAGGATGGGTATGCTTGCTGATAGTTTCAGGTTGGATCCGAATAGGTCTTTCTTATCCCTATCCGATAGCCACCAGTTGTATTGAGTCTCTATAGGTTGTTTAGTGCATGTTGCGCTGCCACTTCATTCTACCATACCTATGTAGGCGAGGACCGCCGAATTCTAGTCTCGCCGTGTACTGGCCTCAGTACTGACCGCTCTCTTTTTCCTTTGCCCTTTGTCGGCACCCCTTTTGTTTAAGCAGGTTTTGAGGTCGACGTCGTTAGCAGGGTTACCCTTCCAACATGGTCTGGGCAGAGTTATGGACGCCATTGGTTATTCTTCAGGGCTCTTAGCCTAATTTGCATCTTGTCCATACTCGGACGCTGTAACTCGAGCTTAGATGTAGGCTCGAAGGTTAACCTAGGCTCGCTCGAGCTCGGCTCAAGCTTCTACCGAGCTCGAGCCGAGCCTAACAATGTTCGCTCGAGTTCGGCTCATTGACAGCGCTAGCCTAGTCGCTGAAATTCAGCGACTAACCACTCGGGGACTGGATAGAAAAAATTCCTAAGTGCCTAGTCGCTGAAATTCAGCGACTAGCCACTCGGGGACTAGACATTGAAGAAATTCCTAAGGGCCTAGTCGCTGAAATTCAGTGACTAACCACTCGGGGACTGGATAGAAAAAATTAATAAGGATATGCCTGCTGAAATTCAGCGACCAGATCCTCGGGGACTGGATATACCTGAATAGCTGCGCCCGTCATGCTGTGTAGCTCGAACGCATCCATCGAGGGCAGCACAAGAGGCATGCGCCCGCGATGCTGCTCAACTACCGAGCCCAAAATTTCGGGCGCTTGGGCCGACTGCGCCGACACACTCGCGGTGGACGCCCTCGCCATAAAACGAGGGAAGGTCACCACCGCTGCTCCCGCAGCACTCGTTGAAGGGTCTGACGCCCCGACCTGTGCCGCAGGATCTATCTGCTGCGACCCCGCGTCCACGACGGCCTTCATGGTCACATCTTCTTCAGTCGAAGATCCACTTGGGCGTCGACCAGCTCGTGTGAGATTGTGACGACCTCGTCGCACTTCATCTTTTTTGCCCCTTCAGCAGGAGCCTTGGTGTCGTCGCCCTTCCTCTTCTTCGAGGGATCAGCTTCCTCCCATGCGACGTCTACTAGAACTTTGGCCACTGAGGGAAGACCGATCTTTTTTACACCAGTCCTGCAAAAAAACGATCAACAAACCAAACAACAACTACAAACTAGCGACTCAAGCGGACACGCCAAGACATTTACCTGGCAAGTAGGATGTAGCGCAGGCCCGTGCGGATGTGCGCCGGCTTCTCCAGCTCTAGACCCAGCTTTCGGCTGATGCCCGTCTCAAGCAGGGACGGAGCCCAGGACACGGAGGCCTTCTCCGAGGACGAGGCCGCGGCAGTAAGCTCCCCTCCGTCGATGCGGGTGCCTCCCTTGATGGCGACGCCCCCGCAGGTAGAGCAGCCCCGAGCCCCGTGACTACTGAGAACGGTGGCGGAAGCGACGCTAGCGGAACCTCGTCTTCCACCACGGTCGCACTGTTCGCCTCGGCCTCCTTCACCGACGCTTCGGCCCCAGCTTCATCAGCTGTGCTAGTCACTTCAGAGCTAGTCGCTGACCGAGGTGGCGATACTGCCTTGGGAGCCTCCTTCTTCTTATTCTTCTTTGGCGACTTATTTTTCGACGGCATGGCCACACGCCGTGAAGTATGTTCGAGGGTCTCATCGTTGCCCCATCATGAGCTTCGAGGCTCTTGCTAACCTCGAGCTCGCGCTGTCGTTGCCCGCGGGTTTTCCGAACCGCAGGTGCGGCGACCTCCACGGCCTCATCATCATCATCATCATCATCGCCGTCGTCATCGTCGCCTCTGACATTATCCTTGTCGGAGGAGTATTTTCTCTCGTCCTCGGCGGACTCGTTCGAGATTTCGTCGTCGGTGGGAGCAAGCCAACCTTCCACCACTTGGAACAACTGCACAAACAATACATGGTTAGTAAGCCGCGACTGCATTTATGCGACTGCGAAATAGACAAGGAAAGACAGACTTACCGGTGGCGCCTTGCGCTTCATGGTGTATGGTGGAATCCCGGCCTTCAGGTAGAGGTATTCCGCGTCAGTAATCTTCTTCAGTGCAAGGGCGTAATCGTCGGCGTTCCAATTGGCGGTGCAGGCCTTGGTCGCGTCGCCCTTGCCGGTGTACTCGTACATCCAGTGAGCGCGGCTGGCCAGGGGCACCAGCCGCCGCCCAAGCCAGCAGTTGTACAAATTGATGGTTTGGAGGCCGTCTTTCTTCAACTGACGAATCGACGTCAACATCTTGTCGACCACCATCCGATGGTCGAGCGGAAGCTTGGAGACTTGAAGCCGGCGCGGCTTGGGCCGATCGGCAGAATACATCGGGAGTGCAACCTCGCCGTTCGTAGTCGATTCACTGACGTAGAACCAGTGCTTCTTCCACTTGTTCGCCGCCTTCTTCGGTAGCATGAGGTCGAGGAAGGAATCCTTGGACTTCAATTGGAAGGTAAGGCCGCCCGCTGTCAGCATCGGGACGCCTGCCCCTTCGCGTCCGACTCACCTGTGGAACAACTCCTGCCACAGGGGGAAGTATGGGCGTCAACCCAGATAACACTCGCAGAACGCCACGAAAATAGCGAGCTGCTCGATGCTATGCGGCCCCAGATCTAATGATTGGATGCCTTAGTATGCGCAGAATCGGCGGAAGAAGATCGAGGTGGGGAAGCTGAGCCCCCTCTCTAGGTGGCTAGTAAAGCAGATGAACTCCCCGGCACACGGATTTGGCTCCACCTCTCCGGCCGCGGGGATCCGCCATCTCCCAACGCGGATAATCCCCGCGTCCTCGAAGGACTTCAATAGCACCTTGGTACACTTGGATCTCCCCCACAATTCTTTCCGGGGCGCCATCGATTCGAGGTTCTAGGATCACTAGATCGCTCTGGGTTGCTCTGGAGGAAATAGAAAATTGAAGGACGCGCGGAGTCAGAGGCGGAATGCTCGCAACATGCCCGTCACTCTCCTTATATAACAGTTGGTTCCCGCCAATTTCGGGAAGCCGTTACCGCACGGTGATTACGCCGATATTAATGTTGGATTGCCCAATGGCTAGTTTGACCAGGCTGACGGTCCAACTTTGTCTACTTGACTCGTCGACCCATTCGCCATACATGCTACTCGACTATTCGCCGACCCATTCGCCATAGCTGCGACTCTACTACTCGCCAAATTGGTGATTCAACTGGTTGCCATTGTTGCGACTGATAAAGCATGCTGAAGATTCTTCCTTTCATTGAAGGAGTCCACCGCCGATTCGACTGGGCATCCAAATTGGACCCGAATACTCAGACTGCCAAAGAACACCTACGATGAATCAACGACGGCCTCGGGGACTACTGATGGGGAAATGCTGAGTGGGGTATACCCAGCAGGACGTTTCCTACTGGCTCGTACTGCCAGCGAGTGGGCCAGCAGGACATCGACTGGATCACGACCCAAGAAGAAGCCAGGCGACTGGAAGCTGGAGGCCTAGAAGCGTAGCTAGGCCTAGTCGGATTAGGTCAGGAACCCTCCGAGTCCTTATCCAACTCGGTTGTAGATCTGTAAACCCTAGTGAGATGACTCTATATAAACCTCCCTAGGGCACACATAGAACTTACGTTCCATCATACACCCCTTCGACTGGCCGCCTAGCCGCCGAGCTCGCCCATTGTACTCTCTCATCAATACAATCTAGCAGGAGTAGGTCTTTACCCTCCGGGGGGCAAACCTGGGTAAATCCCTGTGTCTTTGCCCTCATCTCGCACCGCAGATGGCTGGCTGCCCTTGCCCCTCGTTCTACTACTCACTTCCAATCGCAGCATCTGCCGTGGCCATTCCCACGACAGGGATTTTTCTTGAAAGTTGATTTCACGCATAAAAACGAGACACCAAAGCAATTCTGCTAAAACAATGTTAGTCCGTGTTAGTTGTATCCAAATCACACAAATTAGAGGAGAAACAATAACAAAAGTGTTCGGGAAAGTAGATATATTTTGGATGTATCAACTCCCCCCAAGCTTAGCTTATTGCTTGTCCTCAAGCAATTCAGTTGAAAACTGAGTGCGATAAAAGAAACTTTCACGAACACATTTGCTTCATAAGATGTATATATTCTCAGCATATGAGCAAGTACTTTAGGCAATTCATAATAAAGGGCATGCAAACAAGTCTGCCCAATAGTCATGCAAGCTATGAAGAGATTCAAACACAATAATAATAAGCAACATGAAACATAAACATATCCAAGATTGTAATGCTCATAAGAAGGTATGATAAAGTGGTATCTCGCTTGCCTTTCTTTTGGGAGCAAAACATAAATGCCAAGGCACCTCTGAAGTTCAAGTGAAGACTAGAAGTAAAAATATCAAAGATACAAGTGTCAAAGTTATTTCACAATTAACCATGTTCTGGTACAAACACATTACACTAAGAATGACAGCTATGCTATCAGGAAGGTGCTCATAGAATAAATGGTGACTTGATATAAAAGTGAAAGAAAAGATTAAACAGTTTGAAAGGCTTCCAAATGTTGAAAGTATGGTACTCATTAGCTTTGAGCTCTCAATGCCCCTATCATTAGCATCTTTAAATGGTTAAGGTTAAAGTGAGGTCAAATATGTGTTATATGCTTGACAGATTATAAGTTGAAAATCTCATGCCCCTTGAGTACGAGTACTGAAACCTCATGCTACTCAACTTTGGTCTCAGGTAAGTTCTTGTCATTGTAAGTATATGTGTATCATAGAGAACCGCCAACGAGGTACCCCTTGCCCCATGACACAGGAGCTATCCCATATCAAAATGACAAGGCAACAGACAGTGAGCATCTCAACGATCTTTTTATTTGCAATTTGCATAGGTTTTTATTGAAGATGCTTCATACAGTGCCACTATGGTTTCGCTGTAAGTTTCCACCATGATTAGGCATGGCTTAGGCTAGCCGCCTAGGCATTTCTCTAACACACATACAAACTCCATGGACTTACAAGATCCCATTTTATTTCACACTGCTTGGCATCCATAAACAAGAGAACACGATATCAACTAAATAGAATAAGTGCAATGTTGAAAGCGTTCCCCATGATAATATGGTTCTGCTAATTTCCAACCTATAATTTACAAGCATATAGCTACATAGACGGTCACAATGGTTCAGGTTTATTAAGTGCAAGAAATAAAATGTGTCATCAAGTTCGTGAGAGCTTTACTAACTAATTTTCACATAACAAGCAAACATTTTTATTTGGAAGAAAACAAAGCATAATAGGTATGCAAGGAATAGTAATGATGCTAATAGGTAGGTATGGTGGACATTTTTTGAAAACTTTGGTTTTGGAGAGTTGGAAGCTCGAGTAGGGCTCATACTCAGTACAAGTAAAGGCTAGCAATAGAAGGGAGCGACAATCGAGAGAGCAGTAGCTGTCATAATCATGCTTGCGACAAAACAAAATTAATTGTGGCATAAAAGTGGAACAAGAACTCTGAGGCAAAATAAATCAACGAGGCTTAACTGACTTTTTTTTAGTCATATGCATGCATAAGCATGTTCCAAGTAGATTCAAATAAAACACTCAGAGGAAGATACCACAATGTCATACCATGTTATGAATAGAACAATGCAAGCAAACATTTATATGACATGCCACAAACTATTAGCAAATTGGAACTAATCATAAGAGAGCAAGAACTACTAAGCATCCATTAAATAACATACACCTTACATGAACAGACTAAGAATACCCACATTGATGAGTATATGTACAAAAATGAAAACAAATAGAGTTCATACCAGCCTCTTACCACACCTCGAGTTGTCATAAATTATCATTATTGCCTTTCACTTGTGTGGCTTGAATAATAATATGAAAACCAAAATCCAATGGACTCACTGAGGACTGTTGAACCCTACAACGAACTTTATAAAACCAGAGAAGAACAACAAATATTTTTGGGTTATTCGAATAATAAACCAAAGCTAAAAGGGCAAGCAAACTAAAGCTAAAAGATAAAGAAGCAAACAAAGAGAAACAACGAAAATATTGTTGGTCTTTTTGTGTTTTGGAAAGCGGAAACAAAACAAGAAAAAAACAAAAAAGAGAGAAAGCAAAACATGGATATACAAAGTACCGACAGAATATGATATGTAGATGAGTGTGACGTCGGTATACCTCCCCCCAAGCTTAGGCTTTTGTCCTAAGTGGAGATCAATCCCAATGCGGGTACGAACTCCAAGCCAGCAGGTCATAGTAAGAATGATCGTGATCAGGCCCTCGTTAAGAAGAAGCAGAGGTCCCCCAGTCAGAAGTAGGATACTGGTATGAGGACTCCCCCGTGTTGGAGGGCTGGACTGAATTATCCTCGGCCTCGCTTCCAACATTCTCCACTTGATGGGAAAGCTCCTCTGTGTACGTGTCGAGCTCCTCTTGCGTGAGTGACCATCCTTCCCTGGCATCAAGGTTAAACAAAGCAGGCGCATGCAAGAGGACTACTCGCTCAGACTTACCTCCTCTCCATCCACTTTTGAGAAAGGTTATTTCATAAGATAAATCACTCGAGTTAGCCCAAGGAGAAACAAATTTATGTTGCATCATGGAATTAAAATCAAGCCTCTCTATGGGAAACTGTAAGTCTAAATGATGAGGCTCTACACCATGCAAATCTAACAAGCGAGAGGAAATGAGGCCTCCACAAATTCCACTTTTCTCGCGGTTAGAAGCGAGATGGTGAGCTATCAAAGCGCCCAAGTTATGAGTCTTATCCCGTCTCAAAGCAGTCGAGATAAAAGCTAGATCATAAGAAGATAATTTATTTGTAGTCTTTCTAGTAAGAACACACTTGTCAATAAAATAGTCAAAATACCGAATAGATGGGAGATGAATATTTCGAATTTTACCACTCTCCTTTTAGAAGCTGCTCCCTTGGCAAATCTCTGCATACAAGTCCATAAGTGGCATAGGCCGCTCCTTAATCTTCTTGAGCGAACCCCACTGTGGCACTTTAATAGCTGCACAAAAATCATCAAAAGGGAGATCGACAGCTACGTAAATTTTGTAATGAACCATGGGGTTAGGAAAGGACCAACTAAATTGAAAATCCTGCACCACAGACATAGTTAGTTTCACATATTGGTAAGGTTTATCATCAACAAAATGCTCCAAACCTGCATTAGAAATTAGAGTCTAGAAATCTTGAAGAATTCCTGCAGCTCCCATGAACTCGGGGCATGGCTAAATAGAAGGGAAAACTCCCTCCTCATGGTGGACTTTCATGACCTCATGCACCCTCAATTCTTGTTGGTTGAGTTGGTGTTCAATTTTTTTATTTTCTGAAATTTTTAAACAAACATCACAAAAAGTAATTTCAAAGCTACTAAATGAAGGGAACTACTATAGGGACTTGCAAGAGGTCTAAAAAAGCATCAAAACAATTTATCTAAGCATAGAACAAGCATGCAAGCTCACAAAACCTGTCACCTACAGTAGCAAAATACTCAAGATATTTTCCACTAATCAAAAATCTACTTGGACAAGCGTAGGAGTCACATACCGGAGAACAAATGCTCCAAATCTCAGCAGCAAAGGTGGGCTAAGCAAGGAGATCGAAAATCACGAGCAATAACAGCAAGAACACTGGTTTGAGCAATGAAATGGTGTTTTCTCGGGAGAGAGAGAGAGGAGTGGCGGGTGGAAGAATAAGTGGAGGGCCAGGGGTGGCCCACACCATGGCCAAGCGCACCCTTCGGGTGGCCGTGCCACCAGGTGGTGTGCCTGCCTGGTGGGCCCCCTAGGTCACTCAAGGTGTCTCTCTATCCCCTTCTGACATAAAAATATTAATATGATTTTTCTGCAATTTTTTTAGAAACTTTATTTTTGGGCAATTTTCAGAAATTGGTAAATGATTTTCTTACAGAAAAATGAATATGGAATGATGGAAAAACACATCAAAACTAAAACTACAGAAGTTCTAAAACACTCAAATATGCTAGCAACTAGAAATACAAAGATGAGCAAGGTGAAAGTAGGAATTGGAATAAAGAAAATAAGAGTAAACAAAGGTAATCATGGTGAAAACAATGTTTTATTCATCAAAATCCCTTTGTTAACAAAGGTGATCAATTCTTGTTACCAAAACAATTTTATATGAATCAAAACTTTGCATTTCACTAAATGATTATGTTACCTCAACCTTGATAGCAATAGTCCCAATCATAATAGTTTCATAATCTTCTTGTGGTATGGGACAATATATTTCTCCAACTTTGATGCCCTCAATATTTCAATTGAATTTAGGCCATATTTCTTATCAATCTTCTTGGGAAAGTAAACAATGTGCTCCTTGTCATTAACATTAGAAGTTACTTTTCCTTGATTACAATCAATGACAGCACCTGTAGTATTAAGAAAATGTCTCCCAAAAATAATGGACATATTATCATCTTCAGGTATTTAAAGCACAACAAAATCAGTTAATATCAAACAATTATGAGCCACTTGAACAGGAACATCCTCACATATTCCAATAGGAATAGTAGTAGACTTATCAGCCATTTGCAAAGATATATCAGTTGGTGTTAATTTTTCCAGGTTAAGTCACTTGTAGAGAAAAAAGGCATAACACTAACTCATGCTCCCAAATCACACATAGCAGTTCTGACATAATTATTTTTGATAGAGCAAGGAATAGTTGGGATACCTGGATCTCTAAGTTTCTTTAGAACCTTACCATTGAAGGAATAATTACCAAGAAAAGTGTAAATTTCCTCATTAGGAATCTTCCTTTTATTAGAGACAATATCCTTCATATACTTTGAATAAGGAGGCAATTTAATAGCATCAGTCAAAGGAATTTGCAAAAACAAAGGTTTCATCCACTCACAAAACTTGTCATAGTGTTCTTTTTCCTTTGACTTGTGTTTCTTATCAGGGAAAGGCATTGGTTTTTACACCCAAGGCTCTCTTTCACTACCATGTTTATTAGCAACAAAATTTTCCTTAATGTACTTAGTATTCTTAGTGTGCCTTTCAGGTTCTTATTCAATTTATTTTTTATCAGGCGCATCATTCTTATCATTACCACTTTCAGTTTCAGCATCAGAAACATATATACTATTAGGATCTTTAGCGGGTTCAGAAGATTCTACAACTGTTTTATGTCTCTTTTTCTTTTTCTTAGAAGGAGTATCACTATTTTTAGCTTGTTGAGAATCTTGCTCAATTCTTTTAGGATGTCCCTCGGGATATAGAGGATCCTGAGTAGAAGCACCCCTTCTAGTTCTAATTTCATAAGCATGTTTTTATCTAGAAGCATTAAATAGCAAATCTTTTTGCACTTTAGTAAGCTGATCAATTTGAGTTTGAACCATTTGGAAATGTTTAACAAGCATTTTAACATCATTGGAGGTTCTCTCCATAATATCATGCAACTTATCAATAGCTCTAGAATTTTCCATTAGATGATTCTGCACTCTCTTATTAAAATTATCTTGCTTAACAACATAAATATCAAATTATTCTAAGCATTGATCAAGAGGTTTAGAGTAAGGAATATCACCATCATCAAAATGTTGGAGAGAGTGTACCTCAATAGTGGATGAGTGAGAGATTGTCTTACATAGATATTCTATAGGAGGTAATTTTTCACATCTTCAGATTTAATACCGTTCTCCTTAAGACATTTCTTAGCTTCCTTCATCACTTCATCATTTAATTCAATAATTCCCCTCTTCTTTGGTGTTGGTATTGGGGTTGGCTCAGGTGTAGTTGGCTCAGGTACAGTCCAATCATCATAATTCTTGCTTATTTTAGCCATTAATTCCTCAACTTCCTCTAGAGTTCTTTTCCTCTTCTTGTAGTGGATGGAAATATAGGAAATTTTCCATCACGAGCTTTACCCATGATGAATGGATGGCAGCGAATAGTAATAATTCCAAGTGAACTTATAAATAAAGCTATGCTCCCCGGTAACGGCGCCAGAAAATAGTCTTGATGACCCACAAATATAGGGGATCGCAACATTCTTTGAGGGAAGTAAAGCCCAAATTTATTGATTCGACACAAGGGGTGCTAAAGAATATTTATAAGCCTTAACAGATGAGTTGTCAATTCAGCTGCACCTGGAAACAGTCTTGCTCACAATAGTTTATCAATAGCAACAGTTCTGTAGTAGAAATAGCAAAATAACAACAGTAGTAAAATAAAGACAGTAGTAACAATTGTAATAAATAGCAGGATTAAAGTGTGGTAGGCATAGGGATGTATGGACGGGCGTTGCATGGACAATACAATTCATGTAACAATCAAGGCAAGGTTATTTATAGATAATGAAGATAAAGCATCCAAGTACTAAGTAACCATAGGCATGTGTTCTGTATATAGTCATGCGTGCTCGCAATGAGAACTTGCACAACCTCTTTTGTCCTGCCAGCCCGTTGTAGCGGGGCCTCAAGGGAATCTACTGGAAATTAAGGTGCTCCTTTTAATAGAGCGCCTGTAACATCCCAAAAATACTAAACTTGGATCATCAATCTCTAATCCTCAAAATTAGGGTTAACAAAAACTTTTATAAATAAAATTATGAATGCATGCATATGTGTATGCATTGATTTTGAAATTCTTTTAAACCACGTTGTTTGATTGTTTCATTGCTTGTAAAATGTTTCTTAGGTGAAATAAACATCATCTAAAACATTTCCCACACTTTTCCTAAAGACAAGTAAATCAAAACAAATATATAAAAGGAATGGTCATTTTGACCAATTTAACTCCCATGACTACTTTGGTTGTCTCAAACTTTCAAAACCTAAGAGAAACTTTTCTGGATCTTTGCACCCCTTGAATGTACTCATAACAAAGTATCAAGGCCCACTTTGTGATCATCGAGAAACTTTCAAATGCATAGTTTAAATGACAATTCAAAATTGAATCTTTATCATATGGGAAGATCCCACTTTTTCAAAAACCACTCAAACAAGCTCAACTTTCAAAACCCAAGCATCTGCAGACTCACCAGCACCAATCTAGCAAACCCACAAAAAATCATTTCAAAATTCAAAACTTGATTTCATGCGGCCATTTCATCAAACAGGTTGCAGACACAAATCAAACAAACATCAAACACTATTGTGAGAAGTGATTCTTGCCTAACTGGTTCCCCATTTAGCTCACAACCAGCTCAGTGGATCATCTAGCAAGATTAACCAAGCACTAGCACCACTGTGAGCTTGCCATTGCCATCAATGGTGAACAACCGAGCATACCCTTGCCATCCCATAGTCGACAGCAAGCTAGGAGCAGCAGCAAGCCTAGCCAGCATGTCTGGGAGGCATCCCACCGTCCACCACCACTCCCTGTCCACCGCTCGAACCTTTCCAACCACTGGACCACGCGCACGAACCGCGCCCAGACCGCCAGAGACCATGCCGAGCGTGCGCCAGAGCACCACCCTCGACCGAAGACCACAGACCGCGCGCCGCCCTCGCCATGTGCATACACAATCCCCACCGACCCAGGAGAACGCCAGACATCCCCGTTCGCCGCCCCGTGACGCACAGCCACCGCTCGCCGTCGAAGACGCCGCCTCTGCCGCGCAGAGCGTCGCATGTTCCAGACCAAGCCGCACCGCCCCATGCCTCAAAACCATGTCGTTGAGCATCGCCAGGAGACACCGCACCGTCCCCTACCTTCGCCCATGCCAATAGCCGCCTGTACCATCGCCCCCGACGAGCTCACCGTGCGCCCCGACAGTCCCCTCGCTCGACTATAAATAGAGGCCACCCCCGCTTGATTTCTTCACACCATTCTACTCCCCTCTTCTCACTGATCGTGCCACACCGTTCCCGGAGCAAGGCGAGCAACACCTCGTCGGAATTTCACCGGAGCCCGCCGCCTCTGGAGAAGAAGGGAGCCAGCGATTGGAGCTGTCCCAGGAGAAGCCACTGGTACCAGGAGATTCGCCGTCGTCGACTTCGTCGTTCACCCGCCTCGCCGACCCTCGCCAGCACCCTGGTGAGCCCCCAGCACCCCTCACTGTCCGCGCTAGGTTTCTTTCTCGCCGGCGTTGTCTCACGTCGACGATGACTCCCAGCCGTTGGATTAGAATTAGATCAAACGACCCACGTTGCCCCATACCGCTTCGCCCAGTCCCGTGTCACTGACGAGTGGGGACACCCACTTAAGCAGCCCGCGGGAGCACTGCGCTTAGAAGGCCGGCCCATTATCGTTTCCCGCGCAGCCCAGCTATTTGAATTAAACCTTTTTCTTTTTAATTCAAACACACTTCTGTACCCATTTTCAAAAATCAACCCAGGTTGATTCAGTAGACCAAATTAAATGAAACCAATTTTGTTGGAAAGGTCTGTGAATGCTGAATCCAAGCCCGTTGGATTCAAGTCATTTGGATATGTAGATAATCCTTAGTAAAAATAACAAGGCAGAATCTTTTCTGCATTCAAACATTTTTCAAATTTAAACCATAATAGCTTTTGAGTTGATTCCAACTCTCAAAAATCACATTTAACCATACCTTCCAGATTATATAAAAATATATAGGTTTACTTGTAGAAAAAATGTTCAAGTAATAAAAGAATGCTACATAGGCATTTCTAGTCACTTTATTTAATTAAAATAAAAGGGTAAAACCTTATTAAATTGTGACACCACTTTAAATCACATTCCCATGGACTACAATATGTGGTGATGACATGTGTCAACATGATCCCATGTTTGGTTTGGAGAATATTAAATCTTAAGTAGTTTTTCAATGAGTAGAAATTACTTTTCTAAAAATAAAAGGAATTAAACCAAGCCTTAACCTTGTAATGTTAGAGATGATGCTAGATCATCTATAGGACTCTTGTGTATGATGATTGCAAGTAGTTAAGTATTGTTTGGTGATTGTTTACCTCGAATTTATTCATAGACGCTAGTACCAACCAAGGATACGAGGAGGAAGGAGGATACTACGAAGAAGAAGCCGAGGAGGACTTCAACCACTGCTCTGCACAAGGCAACCTAACACTTGCAATTTAGCAAGCTTATATTGACACTGATGCAAGCCTAATACTACTAGTTGAATGTGCAAGCTGAGACTATACCTATGCAAGCCAATACTTGTTACTATGCCTACTATATGCCTTAAGCATATGTGATCATACCCACTTGATAAACCAATCCTAGTTTTATTTGCAAGCTTCTTACTTTATTTCTTTATCAGAGCTTACTTAGAGTTTGCTTAAGAGTTTGGTAGATACTAGAAAGTTATCTGAAGGTTGCATAAAGAGCATAAAATTTGGCCTAAGTTAGAAACCTTGATATCATCCTAAGATATAAGGTTGTACTTAGTTGAAACTCCACTAGTTTACCACCCCTCATTAGTACTACCCCCACCTGTAGATGCTAGTGCTAAGCATAAAACTTGATCAACTTTAGATGGGTTTACTTGGTGGAAAAATGGTTATGAAAACCTTGGAATGATGGATCATTCTATTGAAATGTTTTGGACATGTGTTTCCGAACACTTGATGATTTTGGTGATGAAAATGTTGAGGCATGAGCCTTAGTCCTGGTTGTCTGGATGCGATACCATTCCAATTTTATCGTACAACCACAATACCCGAAGATTGGGTAGGGCTTGACTGGAAACTTATATACCTTAGTATTAGTTCCCTCATGGCCAAGGTCTGAGCTGAGGCTACCTTGTGAAGATTGTCCACCTGTGCAGTACCCAAGATGACAGTTGGTCATGGTTGGGAGGCCAAACTCACAGGAGAGGTGCTTATACTAGGGCGTGTAATTGAAAGGTTAGGATTGATTATCCGCATACTGAGTATGGTGAATTCAGGATTTGTTCCTGACGGATGTATCGAATGTTGTGGTGAAAGTGTACAATCTCTGTAGAGTGTCAAACTATTCGAATAGCCGCGTCCGCGATTATGGACAGTTGGAGTGGCCATACTGTTCCCCCGTCAGACTTTTCAAAATGACTTGTGAAATGAATTGAGACTTTGACTTGACCACAACAGAGTTGTGACATGAGTTACAAGATCCCACTTAGGAGTTATAAAATTGTGACTAGCTTTGGAACTTAGTAGAGATAAATCTGGCTTTTGCAAAACAACTCTAGAGCCTAGTGCCCTATTATCCAAAAAAAAACCTTTACCTGTTAGTATTAGTTTGCGAGTACTTAAAGAGTACTCATGGCTTTGTCCCTGGCTATTCCCATGGCCAGACTATGAAGAGGAGTACCTGGAGAATGGACCCCAGGGAGGTTACGACAACTAGGATCATCTCCCATCGTCAGCATTGCCTGTGACCCCGAAGATGGAGCTTCGCCTATGCTACCATTATTATTACGTATTCCGCTGCTTGAAGTTGTATTAAGAACTGGATCATGAGATCCCTATTTGTGTAAGAACTTATGTATCGTTTGTAATGGATGATGTACTATGGTATCCAATTCTGTTATGTCTCGCAAAAATGGTAATCCTGGGATTGCGATGTATGGCATAAAAGGCATCTGGGATTAAAAATCCGGGTGTTGACAAGTTGGTATCAGAGCCATCCTGACCATAGGAGACCCTAGTTAGACTGGACATTTGAACCAAAAACTTAGTTTCAAAACCAAAGAAAACAAATATTTACAAAAACTTATTCTCATTCTTATCCCTTTTATTCTTTCATAAAAATTCATGTTCCTCAAAAACTCTTGCAAAAATACATAAAATTTTGACACACTTGATCACCCTGCTAATCTACTCATCCTCTATTCTTATAGATGGACGTGAAGTACAACAAGTTTTATCAGTTGGGGAATGGAGGAGACCTGATCTTTGAGAGGGATTTGGACGAGCTTTCGGAACTCCTGGAGCGTCCGCACCCCGAGTTCTTCGGAGCTCAGCTCAATGATCAAGGAGGAGAAGATCTGCAGTGGCTAATTGTTGCAAGTCTCCGAGGAAAGATTGAACCTCCCACTGCAGAGGGAATTCAGTTTACCTTGAGGGAAAACAACTGGCTCGATGGACTTGCCAGAGCAATGCAGGAAGCTCTTTCCCGTCTGTGTGGGCAGAGCATCAATCAGATCAAGGGTACTCGCTTTGAGTTTTGCCCAAGGAGTGATGCAAATGAACAACCACTGGAAGCCCCATACCACCCCGAGCTAAAGACTCAATTGGACCACCTTAGCTTCATGATGTACGATCGTCAGCAGGAGTTGGACAACTATCGTGACTACTCCAACCACAAGTCCGCCATCATCAAGACGAAGGATCAGACCATCGCCATGCTAGCAAAGGATCGCAAGTCTCGCCGCCGTCAGCTCGACAAGAAGGAGCGCATCATTGCCCGTCTTCGCCACCGCATCTCATCTTTGGAGGAGACCATCCACGAAAGAGACATGCAGTTAGAGGAAAAGGAGAATACCGGAGAGGATCTTCGTGGAGACCCTTACTCCTATCTCAGTGATGACGATGATTTTCTAGAGGATCAGGCCATGGACTTCTTCACCGATGAGGATGATTTCACCTTCATCGATGATGATGAAGATGATGAAGCCACAAACTCCGAGGAGTAGTAGCACTTGAGCACTAGCGTAGTGAGTAGTATTCGGTCCCACTGTATCGTAGTTTCTAGAATGGTTATTAAAACCATCTGTTTTTCTTTGTTGTGGTGTGTGTTGTACTGTGTGATATGAATGAATGAATGAAAAAGCAAGTTGCTAGGAAATCTGAGTCAAACCTTTAAAACTTTTCAAAGTCCCCGAAACCTTAGAAATTTCCCTCTTTTCTCATGATCTATCTAAATCTTCAGATGCCACGTGGAGGAAGTGGTTCAGCCCCGGACCCGATGTTGCAGATACTGCAAATGTTGACTTCTGACCGCGAAGCTGAAAGAGCGGAACGTCAAGCCAACCTAGCCACTCTGCAGCAGATAGCCCAGCTAGCCCACAACAACCAAGGCCACGGAAATCAGGACAACCATGGATCTAAGCTCAAGAATTTCCAGAATACCAACCCACCTGTTTTCACTAAGTCCGAAGAACCCCTAGATGCCGATGATTGGCTGCAAACCATGGAAAATAACTTAGAAGTAGCCGGAGTGGAAGCCAACGAGAAAGTTCTGTTTGCCACCCATTATCTAGCCGGAGATGCCAGGGCATGGTGGAATAGTGTTCGCGCAATGACCGGAGGCCAGATGATGACCTGGGAGGAATTCAAGGTCAAGTTTAGCAGAACCCATGTGCCACCGGGTTTGATCAAGAGAATGAGAGACGAGTTCAGAGAGCTGAAGCAAGGAAGGATGACTGTAGTGGAATACCGTGACAAATTTTTGTCATTAGCTAGGTATGCCCCGGACGAGATAGACACGGAAGCCAAGAAGAAAGAGAGGTTCCTGAATGGTCTGCATGATGAGATGCAGACGGTGTTAGTCAATATCCCCTTTGCGTATATTGAAGCCCTTGTCGACTCTGCCATCCAGATGGAAGGAAAGATCAACCAAGGCAATGAGAACCGCAAGCGTCGCATGATGCATCAGCCAGGAACCCATCAGACCCCAAAGTATCGCCCCAACCCATCTCCAGGATTTGCCCCAAGAACCAACAGACCCCCGATGAACCGTCCGACCTATCCCAACCGTGGAAACCCTAGACCCGGAGGAAATCACAACAACCCCGGCAACTCTAGCAATTTCACCCGTGCCCCACCCAAGTTCAACACCAACAATGCTACCGCCAACCCCAACACTGCCCCGAGGACTGGAAGCAATGTTGTGCCTGTCGCAGCCAAGGACAAGTCGCAAGTGACCTGTTATGACTATGGAAATAAAGGTCACTACTCCAACGAATGCCCCAACAAGAAGAATGCTACAGCCCCCAATGCCAATGCCCCAGCTCAGCAACAGCGTCGTGTTCAGCCAGGGAGAAGATTTGCCCCAGGGAATTCACTCAACCGCAATGGCCGTATTTTTCTCATGCATGCTGAAGAAGCTCAGGAAGCGCCAGACGTCGTGCTGGGTATGTTTTTGTAGGGTTCGCAGCATAGAAAACAAAAATTTTCCTACGATGGGAACAACTATGTACCAAGATCTATCTACTAGATACAAACAACGGGCGGATGTATATCCGTAGAGAACATACCCTTGAAGACCGACAAAGCTTAAACGAGTCCAAACTCGTGGTTGATGTAGACGATCTCTTGCCGATCTCAAGATCGAGAGGAAGTCCTAGCGCCGCAAAACAGCAGCGCATCCATGCTCGCACACACGTTCGAGGCACCGAGCAACCTCCGCCTCCTCGCTCCAGCGATGCAGCGGAAGCACAACTCTTTCTTGCCGAAAAGCCACCGGGAACATGTATCTCGCTAGTCCGAGACCATGGGGGATAAATTCTAGAGGGGGAGAGAGATCCTTCACGAGGAGGTGTGAGTGAGAAGTGAGAGGAGGGGCTCCTTATATAGGGGAGGGGGGCAGCCCAAGGGGGCATGGCCGCCGGCCATGGAGGGTGCCCCCACCTCTCCCTCATTCATGTGGGTGGACACTCCACTCACACAAAAGCCTTTCAATTCCCTCCACTCAAAAACCCACTCAAATTCCCATTAAATTTCCACCAAATTTAATGCAAACTCTCATTAAATAAAACTCTTTTATTTTATTCAGAATTTTGTCAATTACTTTAATGACAAATATTCACAAATAACCCCTTGCTAGAATTCTATTTCACATGCATAACCACTTTATGCAATTTCACCCGAAAACCCGTTTCGGTATCTAGTGAAATAAATTCCTGCGCTTGTTATTCTTTTCGGCATGAAACTTTTGCTCCGAATGGATGTCGGTGTCTCTTAAGTGTGTCACCCTACGGTTCGCGAATAATGCGGACATGATCGAGACCCCTCTCAGATCAATAATCAGAAGCGGGATCTGGAGACCCATACTGACTCCCACACATTCAACGATGACTTTCTTGTGATCGTCGGAACCTTTTACGCTAGTATCTTAATCCTTTTGTTTCGCGATATATTACATGTCCGAGATTCGATCATCGGTATCTCCATACCTAGTTTGATCTCGTTACCGACATGCACTCTTTTCTCGTTCCCGTGATATAACATTCTAGTGATCAAATCACTTGCTTGCAAGCTAATCAATGTGATATCACCGAGAGGGCCCAGAGTACATCTATCCGTCATCGGGATGAACAAATTCCACTCTCGATCCATGAGCCTCAACATAACACTTTATTAGTTCTGAATCCATCTTTATAATCACCCTGTTACGGTGTGACGTTTGATGTTATCAAGAAACTCTTCCGGTGTTAGTGATTGACATGATCTCATGGTCTAAGGATTAGGATCACTTCGTAAGTTGTTATAGCAATATAAACTCAATGACTTTGATCGTAATGCTATACTTCGGATGAATGTTCATCACACCATTACACTAATGTTGTGACCCCGTTATTAACAACATCCAATGTCCATGATCAGGAAACCTTGATCATCTTGTTAATCAACGAGCTAGTTTATGAGAGAGGCATAACTAGGAACTTTCTGTTTGTTTATTAAACACACATGTATTAACGTTCCCGTATTAATACAATTATAGCATGCAAAATAAACATTTATCATAAACAAGGAATATGATAATAACCACTTTATTATTGCCTCTCGGGCATATTCCCTTCAGTCTCCCACTTGCACTAGAGACAATAATCTAGTTTGAAAACTCTACGTATTGAACACCTATGGCTTTCTGGTGTTCCATATACGCAATTGCAAGTGGTTAACATAATCTACGGATCTGACGCTTCAGGTCCGTGTGTATTTGCATGTCTTTGCGTCTCCACGCATCACTCATTCTCCAATGAGATGGCATTGTATAAATTTGGTCTTTTGGTGAGACCTTTAGTTCCGTGGGGTTAAAACACATCGATACTATTGTCATACAATATATCTTTAGTGTTAGCCCGTTGCGAACCACACCTTAGTTTGATAACAAACTACTTGACACAAATTCCCTCCTTTGCTGCTACTATAGCAGTCATATACTTAGCCTTTTGTTGTAGTATTCGTCACAATGTCTTAACTTTGGAACTCTTCCAAATCCATCATGGAATCTCCTTTCCATTACATTGTGCCACCCATAGTTTAAATTGAGATAAACTTAATTTGTATCTTGTGACAAAACTAGTATCAATGTAACTCTTTACAATGAACTATTTGTAATTGTTTGTCACCTCTACACAAATATATTCTTAGTTCTTCCAAAAGATCATAAGAATATCCTCACTATCGTCCAATGATCATTTTATGAATCATTCTGGTATATGCTCATAACACTTAGAGCATAGGACATATCTGGATGTGTACATATCATGGTATGATTGATCAAAGCATCCTTGTGATTTTACTCATCAAGTGTCAAAGCACTTGAATCTTGTTTCACTTATCAAGTGTCAATACACTTGAGTCTTGATTCAATTACTTTCCATGCAACAAGAACTGTTTCTTGTCGTTTCTATATTGAACTCCTTCAATATCTCATATATGTATATTTGGCACAACCATATTGGCGTCACAGTCTATCCACTATAGACATTCACGCTAAATATTCGGGTTTTGCCTAAGTATTTCATCGAAATGAAATTCTTAACCTTTGTCAATAAAAGATACATCATTTCTAATCAACAAGATGTCCTTCACATAATGTATTAGAAATATGTCTCAGCGCTCCCACTTAATTTCTTGCAAATGCAAGCATCTTCATCGTCTCCAGATGAAAAACTCATTTTTCATCATGGTGAAGATTCCAACTCCGCGATGCTTACTTCAACCATTGAAGTTTGCATGCCCTTTTAGCATCCTTTGAATTTAACAAAACCCTTTGGACCGTGTCATGTACACGTCCTAGGTAACCATTCTATTAGAAGAACTTTGTTTTGTTTATTCATCTACCATATACCAAATTATATGTAGTGGTTGCTACTTTAATCCGTTCAGACTAAATATCGCTATGAAAGATCAAATCTTGTCATAGTCAACTCTTTGAACATTGTCATAAAATACTTTACGACATGTCGAATATTTCATAGATGTGAGACATCCATGTCTGTTTCTTTATAGATCCAAATACGACCGATAGGTTTTTACACCTTTCCGGAGGGTCTTCCAAGTTCAAAACTTGATTTCTCGTATATGGAACTATCACGGATTTTATGGCTTCAAGCCATTTGACGGAGTCAGGGCCCATCATCGCTTCTTTGTATGTATTCGGTTCATCATTGTCAAACAATAATGATTTACTCTCAAATCTTAGCATTTGATTGTTTAACCGACCTTCTTGGTTCAATAGGAACTTTAGACCTCCATGACCACAACCTTTGAGGCACATAAGCTATGAGCATTATGGCAGCCTCCAGAACGATTTCCGGCGCTGCGCAACTCAGCACATTTAGCTAAGGTTCGTTAACCTTATCAAAGTTCTATTGTCCTCCCACTTAACTTTTGTGAAAAATTCCTTTTTCAAGAAACTTCACATTTCAAGCGACAAACCCTTTTTGTCCTCGCTGTTATGGAGGAATAACCAATTGTTATTCGGAATAACCTACAAAGACATGCTCATCCGAATTCGGTTGTAAACACCTTACTTATGTTTAGCATACCAAAATTTAAGAAATGACAACTTGGGTTTTACCCCAAACCATAACTTCCATGGTGTCATTTCAACGGATCTAGATGGAGCTCTTTTCAGTGTAAAAGCGGTAGTCTCTAAAGCTTTAATCTTTTAAAACATAATGGCAGTTTTATAATTAACACCTTTGATCCAACCATGTCTCACAAGGTTTCATTACAAATCTCAAACACTCCATACTCCTATGGTGTTTCGGGAGATGTAAATCTAGGTGTTTTGCTAAACTTGCAACTCAAATAAATCCCTTTATGATAAAATCATAATTCATTTATTTTCTTGTTACACTTGTAACTCAAATAAATCCCTTTATGATCAAATCATAATTCATTTATTTTTCTTGTTACAATGATTTTCCACTTCATCTTGAAAGTCTTTGAAACATTTTCAAATATTTCATACTTCTTTCTCATTAAGTGAACATTCACTCAAAATTCCGGAGAAAGCATATGAAGTTGAAACCCATCGCTTACGACTACACATAATGGACTACATACATCGATATGTATAAATTCCAAAAATTTAGTCGTTCGTTCTTCTTTGGCCTTTGAACGAAGTTTTAATTATCACGTGGAAAGTCTCACAAGCGTCACTTGATCAAATCAAAGACTCCAAAAATCCATGAATATGGAGATTCTTCATGTTTTCTTTCCAATATAATTTAAACAGCGATGTCACTTCATAAGTGATCTTTCAATCATTTGTCTTGCGACATTTTAGCATTAGGTTTTATGGATGTGATTTCTTCAACTAGATTTGTAAATCATCCATCTTATATGGAATACGGTAATTATTTGAACAACCTTTGTTCTTATAATACCTGATTCAAATAACAATTATTAAAACAAATCTTGAAGTCAAGCTTTGATGTCAACGAGAAATACAAACAACGGTTTGTTTGTTTTCGATGAACATCATCACATATTCTCTTGCTAGTTACTTAGGCCATTGTGGTTCATGAATTGCGTCATTCCGTATGA
Source organism: Avena sativa (assembly GCA_916181665.1). NCBI lineage: Eukaryota > Viridiplantae > Streptophyta > Magnoliopsida > Poales > Poaceae > Avena > Avena sativa. The sequence goes on along the minus strand of OV702284.1, from coordinate 256,717,372 downwards.
AATTTCATACCAACCAATTCGGTATCCAATACCCAAGAACCACATTGTTTAACAAGCAAAGAATACAACCATAACATGTATATCATCCATATACCTAAATTGGATATTTCCAATCTTTTCTTTTCTGCCAAATATATTTTATAGATTCTCTTTCAGCATTTCCTTTTCCTTTTAAAAGAATCTATCAACATCAAAAGTGGCGCCATATACATGACACATAGTCCAAAGCGTGTATATTCAAATAATAATACCTTTGGACTTGCACTTTGAAGTAGATCACCATCATCAAAATGATCGGTATTCTTTCAAAATCCATTCTTTAGTAATCTTTTAGTGTAGTAAACACTTTACATACATCTTCTATTAATCCTTATCATGACGACTTTCATGATCAAGCCAATTTAGCTTATAAAGGAGAATCGTGAGTATAACATTGCTTTCCAAAACCCTTTTGGATGATTAGGATGTCTAGCATCTCTAACCTTCGTAAATTCTCATCCAATATGAGAACATATATTATACTCTATCATATTGCAACCAAAACATTGTTTCAGATATCGTTATATCTGCCACACATGATGGTTTCTGAAACAATTCTTTCAGCTCCTAGATAAACTTGATATTAAAACAATCAAGAATCGTGGAGGCAAACATGATACTTAAGATACTAACACTGGAATTGTTACTCTCGATTTAATACCAATTATTAAATTTCACGGAGTAAATAGAGTTTGCTGAAAGTTTGCAATAGGACTTTAAACTTTGATTGACACTCAACACAATACGATACCAGTTCGTAAAGTAAATATCCAGAATTCTATAGTTCTATTATCTCAATTACAACTATGCATAAGGTGGTAAACGAATGCCAATGACTACAACAAATTATGCAAATTCACTTTGATTTAATTTATGATAAATTGAGTTCTACTAATCCAAATTAGAAATGAACTCCCACTCAAAAACGACATCCCTCGTGTCTTTTTGGTGATTACATGAACCAAATCCACTACACCAAGTCCGATCATCACGTGAGTCGGTGTAGTTTCAAAGGCGAGCATCCATATGGTCATCATATCAATACATATGACTCATACTTAACCTTTCGGTCCGTGTTCCGAGGCCATGTCTGTACATGCTAGGCTCGCCAAGTAAGAACCTTAGTATTCGCGTGTGTAACTGTCTTACACCCGAGATATGCTCGTGGATTCAAGTACACCCGATCATCACGTGATGTCTTGAAGCGACGAAACATTGTCGGTGCATACTTAAGGAAGAACACATTCTTATCTTGATATCTAAATGAGGGATCATCTTATTATGCTAATAAAACGCCAAACAAGCAATATAAGATGCAATCAAAACATCACATGTTTTATTAGTGAAATAATATGGTTCCCGCATATGATCTCCATCATGTGCACCGTGGTATGATCTCTATCAAACCTTTATGTGTAAGGCCAAGGTCTATGGAACTTACACGCTATGTGTGTTGTAAGAGTATCATCTCATACTTCTACTTACAACATCACCATATCATAACACTAGCCCAGCAACAATCTAAACTAGACGCCTCTAATTTATCCATTGCAAATTTTTACGTGGCTTAGGGCTTTCGAAGATAGAACCGTTCTTACCTACGAACATGAACCACAACGAGGATAACCAAATTGTTGACAACTCGTTGCAAATTAGATATTGACTATAGTAGGAGAGACAGACACCCGCTAGCCACTTATGCAAAACTAGTTGCATGTCAAGCGTGGAACAGGTCTCATGTGCGAGGACATGTAAAGTTTGTCCGGGCCGCTTCATCCCACTATGCCACCAATATCCAAAGTACAACTAAGAAGCAATAAAATGATCATCATCGCCCACATACTCATATGTGTACTACCCGTGCAAAGCATCTACGCATAGATCCGGCTCTGATACCACTGTAGGGTTCGCAGCATAGAAAACAAAAAATTTCCTACGATGGGAACAACTATGTACCAAGATCTATCTACTAGATACAAACAACGGGCGGATGTATATCCGTAGAGAACATACCCTTGAAGACCGACAAAGCTTAAACGAGTCCAAACTCGTGGTTGATGTAGACGATCTCTTGCCGATCTCAAGATCGAGAGGAAGTCCTAGCGCCGCAAAACAGCAGCGCATCCGTGCTCGCACACACGTTCGAGGCACCGAGCAACCTCCGCCTCCTCGCTCCAGCGATGCAGCGGAAGCACAACTCTTTCTTGCCGAAAAGCCACCGGGAACATGTATCTCGCTAGTCCGAGACCATGGGGGATAAATTCTAGAGGGGGAGAGAGATCCTTCACGAGGAGGTGTGAGTGAGAAGTGAGAGGAGGGGCTCCTTATATAGGGGAGGGGGGGCAGCCCAAGGGGGCATGGCCGCCGGCCATGGAGGGTGCCCCCACCTCTCCCTCATTCATGTGGGTGGACACTCCACTCACACAAAAGCCTTTCAATTCCCTCCACTCAAAAACCCACTCAAATTCCCATTAAATTTCCACCAAATTTAATGCAAACTCTCATTAAATAAAACTCTTTTATTTTATTCAGAATTTTGTCAATTACTTTAATGACAAATATTCACAAATAACCCCTTGCTAGAATTCTATTTCACATGCATAACCACTTTATGCAATTTCACCCGAAAACCCGTTTCGGTATCTAGTGAAATAAATTCCTGCGCTTGTTATTCTTTTCGGCATGAAACTTTTGCTCCGAATGGATGTCGGTGTCTCTTAAGTGTGTCACCCTACAGTTCGCGAATAATGCGGACATGATCGAGACCCCTCTCGGATCAATAATCAGAAGCGGGATCTGGAGACCCATACTGACTCCCACACATTCAACGATGACTTTCTTGTGATCGTCGGAACCTTTTACGCTAGTATCTTAATCCTTTTGTTTCGCGATATATTACATGTCCGAGATTCGATCATCGGTATCTCCATACCTAGTTTGATCTCGTTACCGACATGCACTCTTTTCTCGTTCCCGTGATATAACATTCTAGTGATCAAATCACTTGCTTGCAAGCTAATCAATGTGATATCACCGAGAGGGCCCAGAGTACATCTATCCGTCATCGGGATGAACAAATTCCACTCTCAATCCATGAGCCTCAACATAACACTTTATTAGTTCTGAATCCATCTTTATAATCACCCTGTTACGGTGTGACGTTTGATGTTATCAAGAAACTCTTCCGGTGTTAGTGATTGACATGATCTCATGGTCTAAGGATTAGGATCACTTCGTAAGTTGTTATAGCAATATAAACTCAATGACTTTGATCGTAATGCTATACTTCGGATGAATGTTCATCACACCATTACACTAATGTTGTGACCCCGTTATTAACAACATCCAATGTCCATGATCAGGAAACCTTGATCATCTTGTTAATCAACGAGCTAGTTTATGAGAGAGGCATAACTAGGAACTTTCTGTTTGTTTATTAAACACACATGTATTAACGTTCCCGTATTAATACAATTATAGCATGCAAAATAAACATTTATCATAAACAAGGAATATGATAATAACCACTTTATTATTGCCTCTCGGGCATATTCCCTTCAGTTTTCCGTTAATTCAGTACTTGCAAGAGTGTTGTTTGATTCTGGTGCATCGCATTCATTTGTCACCGAAGAATTTGCATGCACTAGTAAAATTCAACCTACCAAACTGAAGCATGTTATGATTGTTCAAATTCCCGGATCAACCACCCAGGGCTAGGAAAATTTGCAAAGCCGTCCCTATCCGAATCCATGGCATAGATTTTTATGCTAATCTGATAGTATTCGGAACTAAAGGTTTGGAAGTAGTACTAGGAATGGATTGGATGTCCAAACATAAAGGATTGATTGACTGTGCCAAGAAAGCCATAACCATGACCAGTACAGCCGGAATATCAGTCGAACATATATCTGAAACCTTACCTCGCCAATTCAAGTGCAACAAGAGTATAGCCCAACCTACCATTGACCAAGTCCGGATAGTCTGTGAATACCCCGATGTATTTCCAGATGTTTTGCCCGGTATGCCCCCAGATCGAGATATCGAGTTTATCATTGAACTAATCCACGGAACTGGACCCATAGCCCAGAGACCCTATAGTATGAACCCGTGGGAACTAGCAGAACTGAAGAAGCAACTGGATTCCATGCTGGAAATCGGATTGATTCAACCAAGTGCGTCACCTTGGAGATCACCTGTCTTGTTTGTGGACAAGAAGGATGGAGGTAACCGTTTGTGTACGGATTATCAGAAGTTGAATGATGTCACCATCAAGAACAAGTACCCCTTGCCCAAAATAGATGATTTGTTTGATCAGTTGACCGGTGCCAAAGTGTTTTCTAAGATTGATCTTAGAACTGGCTATCATCAACTCAAGATTCATGCGGAGGACATTCCAAAGACTGCCTTTACCACCAGATATGGATTGTATGAGTATACAGTCATGTCTTTTGGATTAACCAATGCCCCCGCTTATTTCATGAACCTCATGAATAAGATTTTTATGGAATTCCTGGATAAGTTTGTCGTTGTTTTCATCGATGACATTCTGATTTATTCCAAATCAGAAGAAGAACATGAGCTACACCTAAGGACCATTCTTGGAACCCTTAGAGAGCATCAGTTGTATGCAAAGTTTAGCAAATGTGAATTCTGGTTACAGGAGGTAGGATTCCTTGGTCACATTGTATCAGCCAGAGGAATTGCCGTTGACCCTGCCAAAGTATAAGATGTAGAAGATTGGCAAGCCCCAACCACTCAAACCCAAGTTCATGCTTTTCTCGGATTGGAGGGATATTACCGCAAATTCGTAGAAGGATTCTCGAGTATCGCCAGACCCATGACCTGTAACACCCTCAGAATCGGACCTATGCAAGTTTTTGCGAAACCCGCCAAACCCGCATAGAAACGATTCAAAGGTGCCCACCAGGCACTTTCGTGCGGGTGGAAAACGAAGTAATAACATTACACAACAGTCCTCGATGGGACCCACAGAGCAGATATATATAACAGCGACTCAAGGAGTCAAGAATACAGATATACAATACAAAGATCCAAATCACCTTGAAAACGATAGAGCGTCCAACTACGGACAAGATGCAAATGGGGCTAAGAGCCCTGAAGAATAACCAATGGCGTCCATAACCCTGCCCAGGCCAAGCCGGAAGGGTAACCCTGCTAATGGCGTCGATCTCAAAACCTGCTTAAACAAAAGGGGTGCCGACAAAGGGCAAAGGAAAAAGAGGAGCGTCAGTACTGAGGCCAGTACACGGCGAGGCTAGAATTCGGCGGTCCTCGCCTACATAGGTATGGTGGACTGAAGCGGCAGCGGCAGCATGCACTAAACAACCTATAGAGACTCGATACATCTGGCGGTTATCAGAGAGGGATGAGGAAGACCTATTCGGAACCAACCTGATACTACCACCAAACAAACCCATCCTGGTGTCTCCCCCTCGACACCGATCGAGGAAGTCAACCGAGGAACTCACACAGTTGGCATTTTTATTTATTCGGTTATCGTTGCAGCAATTACTAGTCAAGTATAGATAATCATCCTGATAAATTAAGCAGTGGGCACTTTTAATTAACCATTCGGTGATAGTAGCAACACTTACGAGTCAGATACAATTAGCATGAGATATCCCCAAAACCCAGCAGTTGTTGGTACTTTCATTTAGCCATTCCGTTGTAGTTGCAATATTTACTAGTCAGGTACAATGGTCGCAAGCGACCACACAAGCAAGCAATTGTTGGCAGTTTTAGTTAGCCATTCCGTTGTAGTTGAAGCTGATTACTAGTCATATCAGATACAAGTCAATTTATAACAGTAAACTTTAGTTATAGTTGTCTATGATCGAGATACTGTGCTCCAAGTCGTCCATAACCGCGGACACGGCTTTCAGAAAGTTTTAACCCGGCCGGGGCGCACAAATAGCAACACACACACGATCAACCTCGGAAAAACCAAATCAAAACCCAACGAGGTCTTCACGACAGAGCAATCACAAGATTCAAAAATATTTCAGGGGGGCACCCCTTTGAGTAGATCCCGCAACGGAGTAAGCAAGCTCCGAGACGGACTCAAGGTTGCGCCAATGGCTGTAAGCGACTGGGAACCCGAAAGTGTGGTTGGGCTTGTCGATACCGCGTAATCACTCCGCATACCTAAACAGTACAGTGTGCTCCTCGCACAATCGTAAATAAAGCAGTAAAGCATGGCATAGGTACAGGATAGTAAATAAAACCTCAAACTAGTTGTGGCCCCAAGAAATAAGACGGAATCAAGCTCTGGCTAAGGGGGGCCCATACTCCCCATATGTGGATAGCGCGATAAATCAAGGAACAGGTATCAAGTACTCGGGGTCCTACGGGACACAAGTGGGCGTTCGGAAACCAAATGTTATCTATCACCCACCGATGCCTCTGCTTACTTACTTCAATTTTAGTTGTTAAACAGGAATTAAAGTGAATGAAAAGTAAAGCCGAGATCATCTCCAACATCAAAAAGGTGGCAATACTCCAACAACCGTGGCAAGTGACGGCACGCGACAGCACTTGAGCAAGCGGCTACGACGCGCAAGTCCAACTATCTACCAAACAATGGTAATAGGATGTGTCCAAGGCAATATAGGGCTGCACGGTATATCACAGGTACGGAAACTAAAGCATCGCAACACAGATAGCAATAGATCAACAGGAGGGAGTAAATACTATAAAAGTAAGATAGGTAGAAAGGGGGAGATGCTCGCCTGAAAACATTGTCGAAGGTTCAACCCGAAGGTCGGGGCGAAGCTCACATCAACTCAACGGCCTTATCCGCGAAGAAGCAAAACACTAGAAGAAACATCGGATGCAATATTTAATACAACGGCAGAAGATCGGCATGATGCATGTATGATGTATGACATGGCAAAGGTGCGATGCAATTAGGTCATATTAAGTGGAACCAGGGTCCCGACAATTACTTAGATGGTTCAAGTTATTTAGTTAACCCGCAATTTAAATGTTGCATTAGCAAGACAAAAGATGGCAACGGTTCGTTACACAAGTTTAAATGAGGCCGATATGAGACTAGATTTGCCCGCATATGGGCCCCATATTTAATTATAAGGTGAATCGGCATAAGGCCCCCAAACCACATGACAAGCATGCATGCAAGAATGACAAGTTAATAAGCAACAGGTTTTATGTTTAGCATTTATAAAAATAGGGGTTCGGATAAGGGTCACACATTGAGGGGGCTCGACGACCTTGGGCTCCGGGGGTTCGGGGTCCGGTCTCAGGGTCCAGGGTTCGACGGTTTCGGGATCCGGTCTCGGCGGCTCGTTCTCGGATACCGAAGTAGGTCTTGTCGCTCCCAGGGTGAAGCACTCGGCGTCCTCGAGGGAGTACTTGTCGCACATGTGGCCTTCGGGTTCTATGACGATGTTCTTGTCGTTTCGATGTCGGGGTCCCGACGTCCGTGAAGAGAACCTTGTCGCCCTTGGGCGAAGAACATGTCATCCCGTGGGTCCGTGTAGAAGTGCTCGATGGGTTCGTTTTCCATGAAGGACTCGTTGTTCTGCAGCGGAGATCTTGGGGTCGTCGGGTTCGGGCCTTGGCGTTTCACATCCTCGTGGTGGTCTCGGGGCGTCGAATCCGGTAGTAGGACTTGGCGCGGCGTCGGGTCCAGAATGGGGTACCACATCGCCCCACAAGAAGAAAGGCACTAGATGCACTACTACCTCAGGCGATGTAGAACTTGGCAGCCATCACACGCGCGGTGCAGCGAGCTCCTGGAACAGGGAGGCGGACGCGGCATGGGCGTGGCTCGAGGACGCGCAGGATGCAGCACCGACGGCTGCTGCAGGGCCGGGAAGGGGTCCGCGAGTCGGCCGGACTTGGTGAGCCGCGGACAGAGGACGAGGGTGGGTCGGCGCGAGATGGGGAAGAGGCGGTCGGGGAGGGCGCGGCGTCGGGGCGGCCGGAGGAACTCCGCGAGGCGGCGGCGCGCGGGTCCCAGAGCGGCGGCCTACTGGTCGGCGGCGACGGGCAGAACACGCAGGGAGGGGAGGCGTGGAGGACGGCCGGCGCGGGCTGGTGGCGGTTGGAGGCGGTTGAGCAGAGCGGCGGCTGCGGGCGGAGCCTGGGGAGGAGGGCGGCGAGCTCGCGGAGGGTGGGGCCAGCGCCGGCAGCGAGGGGGTTGTCGGCGAGGCGCGAGATGGGCGAGGCCGGGTCGGTGTCCTGGGGAGGCCGGAGCGGGGCCTGCGCGCTGGGGGAGGCGTGCGGGGCCGCGGTGGCCGCGAGGAGGGCGGACGGGGAAGGGGAGAAGGGCGGCGCGCGCACGGCGGTGCGAGGAGGTCGGGGGAGGGTCCGGCGAGGCGGGGCGCGGGGAGAGCGGGGAGGTCGCGTCGGGGAAGAACCAGGGAAGAGGGCGCGGGGTTGGGCGGCCGCGTGGGGACGAGAAGTGGGCCCCAGGGGCGACAGGGGAGGCAGGGGTGCGGGGTGTGATGCGGTCTGTGGGAGGTTGGGTCCACGCGGGGCGGGGCCCGGTGGCAGGGAGGGGTGTGCGGCTGTGAGGGAGTGGGTTGAGCGCGTGCGTGCGTTGTGTGGCCAGGGGGTGTGGGTAGGTTAGTTGGTAGGTTTAGAAAATAAGGGGTGGACCGATATATTTTTCTGGGGTGGTCGATCGGGTCAATCGGCCCGTTCGACTGCCCCTATTAAAATAATTTAAATTTTAATTATTTTAAAACACGGCTTTCACAACCCGATAGCCGACAACGAAATAATTCCGGAGAACCGGTGTTTGGCGTTTGAATAAAAGACGGGGCGTTTTAGAAAAACAAAACGGGCTTTGCGAACATAGTTTTATGCAAACAATGCGTGATGATGACGATGCAATGCACAAATTCAACGCGATTTTCTAGTAGTGGTTTTGCGGGATGCCACATGACCCAATTGTTGAAGAAGGACAAGAAGTTTGACTGTACCGACAAATGTGAAGCGAGTTTTCAAGAACTCAAAAGGAGATTGATTTCATCCCCAATCTTGATCATGCCAGATATCACGAAGCCCTTCGATGTGTATTTTGACGCATCCAAGATTGGTCTCGGATGTGTGCTAATGCAAGAAGGCAAAGTTATATCTTATCTATCCCGACAATTGAAGCAACATGAGCAAAATTACCCAACCCATGACCTCGAACTCGCAGCCGTAGTTCTAGCCCTGAAGACATGGAGACATTACCTAATGGGAAACCGTTGTGAGATTTATTGGATCACAAGAGCCTAAAGTATATATTCACTCAGAAGGAGCTGAATATGAGGCAGAGAAGATGGATTGAGCTAATCAAGGATTACGATCTGGACATTCACTATCACCCTGGTAAAGCCAACGTGGTAGCCGATGCCCTTAGTAGATTGCCGTGCCGCTTGAACTCCATGATTTTGAAGGAGCAACCAAGTCTACACAAAGAGATGGAAGATTTTCGGATGGAATTAGTAAGTGAAGGATTTATGGCTAGCATAGAACTCCAGCCCACTATGATCAGTCAGATTAAAGAGGCACAGAAGGAAAATACTAGTATAGACGGAATCAAGCGTCATATCGGTACAGGCAAAGTACCCGGATTCACCGAAGACGAAGAAAGAGTTTTGTGGTACAAAGGACGCCTTTTTGTACCATCAGATTCTGAGTTGAAAGAAGTTATCTTGAAGGAGGCTCATGATACTCTTTATTCTATCCATCCCGGAGGAACTAAGATGTATCAAGATTTAAAGGAGCAATTTTGGTGGCATAAGATGAAGAGAGAAATCAGAAGCTATATCGCCAAGTGTGATATATGTCAGCGAGTCAAGGCAGGACATCAAAGACCCGCTGGATTATTGCAACCATTGCAGATTCCGGAATGGAAATGGGATTCTGTAGGAATGGACTTTATCACTGGACTGCCTACTTCTAGTAGGGGAAATGACTCTATCTGGGTCATAGTGGACAGATTGTCCAAAGTTGCCCATTTTTTGCCCGTCAAAACCACCTATCAGAGTTCGAAACTAGCGGAGTTGTACATCGCTAGAATCGTCAGTTTGCACGGAGTCCCTAAGAACATAGTATCGGATCGAGGAATTCAGTTTACCTCAAGATTCTGGAAGAAAGTTCAAGAAGGTTTTGGAACCCGCCTAGATTTCAGTACCGCGTATCACCCTCAGACCGATGGACAAACGGAGCGAGTAAATCAAATACTCGAAGATATGCTGAGAGCATGTGTGTTAGAATATGGATCCAAGTGGGAAGACTGTCTGCCGTTTGCAGAATTTTCCTACAACAACAGTTACCAAGCCAGTTTGCAAATGGCCCCATTTGAATTCATGTACGGAAGAAAGTGTCGCACCCCTTTGAACTGGTCGGAAGTAGGAGAGAGTTAGATTTTTGGACCCGACATCCTACGAGAAGCAGAAGAGAAGGTTCACAAGATTCGTGAGCACCTCAAGACCGCCCAATCCCGACAGAAGAGTTACGCCGACAAGAGACGTCGAGACCTCGCCTTCAACATAGGAGATTTTGTTTATCTGAAAGTGTCGCCATTGAAGGGAATGCAGCGTTTCCAACTCAAAGGAAAGTTAGCCCCCAGATATATCGGACCTTTCAAAATTCTGAACCGTCAAGGAGAAGTGTCATATCAATTGGACCTACCCGAAGAGATGTCAGCCGTGCACAACGTGTTCCATATCTCATTACTTCGCAAGTGTCTCGAAGTCCCCGAGAAGACCGAAGTGTTCAAGAATATCGACCATCGGACCATAGAGATCAACGATGACCTGACCTATCCTGAAGTGCCCATCCGCATTTTGGAAGAAGCTTTTCGAACTACTCGAACCCGAAGCATCAAGTTTCTCAAGATTCAGTGGAGCAATCACACAGAAGAGGAAGCTACCTGGGAACGCGAAGATCACATCAGGACGGAGTTTCCCGATCTCTTCAAATCCTAGGTAATCGTTTCGTCCTTTTTCAAATCTCGGGACGATATTTTGCTTAAGGGGGAAGGTTTGTAACATCCCAAAAATACTAAACTTGGATCATCAAACTCTAATCCTCAAAATTAGGGTTAACAAAAATTAAGCAGCCCGTGGGAGCACTACGCTTAGCAGGCCAGCCCATTATCGTTTCCCGCGCAGCCGAGCTATTTGAATTAAACCTTTTTCTTTTTAATTCAAACACACTTTTGTACCCATTTTCAAAAATCAACCCAGGTCGATTCAGTGCACCAAATTGAATGAAACCAAATTTTGTTGGAAAGGTCTATGAATGCTGAATCCAAGCCCATTGGATTCAAGTCATTTGGATCTGTAGCTCATCCTTAGTAAAAATAACAAGGCAGAAGCTTTTCTGCATTCAAACATTTTTCAAATTTAAACCATAATAGCTTTTGAGTTGATTCCAACTCTCAAAAATCACATTTAACCATACCTTTCAGATTATATAAAAATATATAGGTTTACTTGCAGAAAAAATGTTCAAGTAATAAAAGAATGCTACATAGGCATTTCTAGTCACTTTATTTAATTAAAATAAAAGGGTAAAACCTTATTAAATTGTGACACCACTTTAAATCACATTCCCATGGACTACAATATGTGGTGATGACATGTGTCAACATGATCCCATGTTTGGTTTGGAGAATATTAAATCTTAAGTAGTTTTTCAATGAGTAGAAATTACTTTTCTAAAAATAAAAGGAATTAAACCAAGCCTTAACCTTGTAATGTTAGAGATGATGCTAGATCATCTATAGGACCCTTGTGTGTGATGATTGCAAGTAGTTAAGTATTGTTTGGTGATTGTTTACCTCAAATTTATTCATAGACGCTAGTACCGACCAAGGATACGAGGAGGAAGGAGGATACTACGAAGAAGAAGCCGAGGAGGACTTCAACCACTGCTCTGCACAAGGCAAGCTAACACTTGCAATTTAGCAAGCTTATATTGACACTGATGCAAGCCTAATACTACTAGTTGAATGTGCAAGCTGAGACTATACCTATGCAAGCCAATACTTGTTACTATGCCTACTATATGCCTTAAGCATATGTGATCATACCCACTTGATAAACCAATCCTAGTTTTATTTGCAAGCTTCTTACTTTATTTCTTTATCAGAGCTTACTTAGAGTTTTCTTAAGAGTTTGGTAGATACTAGAAAGTTATCTGAAGGTTGCATAAAGAGCATAAAATTTGGCCTAAGTTAGAAACCTTGATATCATCCTAAGATATAAGGTTGTACTTAGTTGAAACTCCACTAGTTTACCACCCCTCATTAGTACTACCCCCACCTGTAGATGCTAGTGCTAAGCATAAAACTTGATCAACTTTAGATGGGTTTACTTGGTGGAAAAATGGTTATGAAAACCTTGGAATGATGGATCATTCTATTGAAATGTTTTGGACATGTGTTTTCGAACACTTGATGATTTTGGTGATGAAAATGTTGAGGCATGAGCCTTAGTCCTGGTTGTCTGGATGCAATACCATTCCAATTTTATCGTACAACCACAATACCCGAAGATTGGGTAGGGCTTCACTGGAAACTTATATACCTTAGTATTAGTTCCCTCACGGCCAAGGTCTGAGCTGAGGCTACCTTCTGAAGATTGTCCACCTGTGCAGTACCCAAGATGACAGTTGGTCATGGTTGGGAGGCCAAACTCACAGGAGAGGTGCTTATACTAGGGCGTGTAATTGAAAGGTTAGGATTGATTATCCGCATACTGAGTATGGTGAATTCAGGATTTGTTCCTGACGGATGTATCGAATGTCGTGGTGAAAGTGTACAATCTCTGCAGAGTGTCAAACTATTCGAATAGCCGCGTCCGCGGTTATGGACAGTTGGAGTGGTCATACTGTTCCCCCGTCAGACTTTTCAAAATGACTTGTGAAATGAATTGAGACTTTGACTTGACCACAACAGAGTTGTGACATGAGTTACAAGATCCCACTTAGGAGTTATAAAATTGTGACTAGCTTTGGAACTTAGTAGAGATAAATCTGGCTTTTGCAAAACAACCCTAGAGCCTAGTGTCCTATTATCCAAAAAAAAACCTTTACCTGTTAGTATTAGTTTGCGAGTACTTAAAGAGTACTCATGGCTTTGTCCCTGGCTATTCCCATGGCCAGACTATGAAGAGGAGTACCTGGAGAATGGACCCCAGGGAGGTTACGACAACTAGGATCATCTCCCATCGTCAGCATTGCCTGTGACTCCGAAGATGGAGCTTCGCCTACGCTACCGTTATTATTATGTATTCCGCTGCTTGAAGTTGTATTAAGAACTAGATCATGAGATCCCTATTTGTGTAAGAACTTATGTATCGTTTGTAATGGATGATGTACTATGGTATCCAATTCTGTTATATCTCGCAAAAATGGTAATCCTGGGATTGCGATGTATGGCATAACAGGCATCTGGGATTAAAAATCCGGGTGTTAACAGCCCCGGAGCAAAGCATTAACACTCCGTGAATACACGTGATCCTTACATCACAACCATCCTATCAGGTTATCCCGATTTCTGTCACTTCAGGGCCTCGGGTTCTGGACAATGATATGTGTATACAACTTACTGGTAAGACCATAAACAATAATATCATCATGAATCAATAACATATTCAGATCTGAGATCATGGCACTCGGGCCCTAGTGACAAGCATTAAACCCAACAAGTTGCAACAATGTCAAAAGCACTAACAATAGATACTAGGCACCATGCCCTAACAATCTTATGCAATTATATGAACGATCTCATCCAATCCCTACCATCCCCATATCCTACAGTGGGGAATTACTCACACATGGATGTGGGAATCATGGATGGTTGATGGAGAGGTGTCGGTGATGATGGTGGCAATGATCTCCTCCAATTCCCTGTCCTGACAGGGTGCCAGAACAAAGTTTCTAGTTTCGAATCGCGGTTTCTGGTGGTGGCGGCGCAACGGAACTCTTCTTTGGAAATTTTCGACCCCCCCCCCCCCCCCCGGTGTTTTTAGGTCATAGGGTATATGTAGGAAAAAGGAGAGGTCGAGCCAGAGTCTGAGGCGGCAACACCATGCCCAGGCACGGCCAGGCCTGGCCCGCGCCTGGAGGTGGTGTGGCCCCCTCTGGCCTCTTCTCCCCTCCGTCTTCTGGCTCCGTGAGTCTTCTCGGAAAATATAAATTTCGGTATATTTTCTGGGATTTTTCTTGAAAGTTGATTTTCTGCATAAAAACGAGATACCAAAGAAATTCTGCTGAAAACAGTGTTAGTCCGCGTTAGTTGTATCTAAATCACACAAATTAGAGGAGAGACAATAGCAAAAGTGTTTGGAAAAGTAGATACATTTTGGAGGTATCAGCCTACGCTTCCTCCAGTAGTTTCTGGCGCTTCTCATCAAGCTGGACTACGTTTCGTATATGGGCCACAGTCCGTATATGGGCCACAGTCATAGGCTCGACGAGCAAATTGCCGTACATCACTCTATCAGCTGGAGTGCCTTGGGCTGCTGCAGTCGTAGGTGCTGGTGGCGGCGGGTTTGTGGTGTTGGCGTTACTTGGACCGATGTGAAGTTCTTACGGCTGCTGCACTAGGTTATCCGAAGGAGGCATGGACTTCGCGCGACCGTTGTCTGTGTTGTCAGCTGGTTCCTTCCCATTATCCAGCGGCTTAGGCGGATCTTGTCTGGTTTGGTCTTCTTCCATCACACTCTCAATATCGACGAACACCTGTTGGGATGTGACAGCCTTTTCGTCCTGCTCCTCATGCTTGATCTCCTCCTCCATCTCTTTCATGGCTGAGTCGAGCTCCTCCGGGTTGATACCCGTCTCCTTTGAGTCCATGCTAATGTCGGCGTAGAGCGCATCCAGAACAGAGTCGGATGGTGGAGGGGCTTACTCAATGATGGAGGACGATGCTGAGGAAGCGGGGTTGTTGGCTGGTGGTGGCGGTGGTAGGCCGGGTACAGCGATGGGTGGTGCCACGATGACCCCATCAGCAGTGGCGAAACTATTAACGGTGCCAATCATGCCCTCAAAAGTGAGGAGACCTGCGGCCTGCTGCCGCCTTATCATATGCCGGAGAAGTTGGCCATGTTTCAGCCCTTCCACGAAGTGATAGATAGCATCATCATCGAGGTAGTTTTCCAGGTCGGCTCGAATCCGGAGCCATCTGGAGAGGTAATCGCGGGGCTTTCACCCTCTCTCTGGAAGCATCGCGCCAGATCGAACATAGTCACCACGCCGACGAAGTGCGATCGCTGCTTTCCAGACGCACGGGTGAAGCCGGCGGATTTGCAGTGATCTTCCACCATTATCTCCTATATAGGGGCGATTTGGGTGGGCCTTAAATTTTTCCGATCTAAGCCGACAAACTCTAAAGAGAGATCCGACTTTGATCCTTCCGCGAACGCATCCTACCCATAGGCGGTCCGTGTGGGCCTTGACGATCCTCCGACTTCCAAGGAACTAGTGCTCATGACAGTTTCGCCAATGAAGAGGTGGATGTCCCTGATTGGGACGATCGAGCAACGGGTGGGGTTCGTCTTCACCGGGATCCATAACTCGTCGAGAGGGACGACCAGAACATTGCCAGAGAAGAGAACACGACCAATGGCTATGGTTTCGTTGATTCCCGCGAAGAGCTTGGACCTTGCCCATTGTAGAGCCTGAAGCGCCTCTTGTCCCACGGCGGGTGCCAACTGTCGTGGTATTGTCGACGAGTACGTCATTGTAACATCCCAGCATTTAGAAATTAACGAAGGGTAGATTTAGGAATTTGGAATGTTGCATGCATTCATCTGAGAAAATGTGGGTAAAATTTTCACCAAATAAAAACCTTAAGTGATCAATATTTCTTTCATACTTTGAGATTAGATTTAGTCCTAAAGGATGATTGCTATAAACTTTGATATGATCTTTGAGGGATTATGTGTTTGGAAAGTGAATTTGAATTTAAACTTGAGTGTTTGAATTATAATTCAAATAAATTAGGAATAAGGTTTGAATCTTAATTTAATTAAGGGTTAACTATTATAACTTAAACTTTCTCCAAAGAAAACAATTAAAAATATGAAAACTTATTTCATATTTTCAATGCATAAACAAGTTACAAAAATGTAACTTATTGAAATCATCTCCAAACTTCACAATAATAAATGAATAAAGAATAAGAATATTTCTTTATTGAAAATTGTATAATCTTTATTACAGAGGAATAAAATGAAGATTACAAAATAATAAAATGAAAATTACAAAAATATGAAGAAGATTACATTGGACTATTCTAAAACTAAACCTAAACTAAAATCTTCACTTTAAATCTGTACCAGCAAAACAAAACAGAAATTAAATAGAAAAATAAAAGGTTAGTGTTAGAATTGTTTTTCTCTCAGACATGCCAGTGAGGTGCACTGAACAAGTTCATCATTGAGAAAATTATAAAAGGGGCAAGTTTCCCCAATATGAAAGAATTTATCTTTCATAAATTTTAAGCCAGAAATCAAATGACAGCCAAGAGGGGCAAGTTCACCAGCCACGTAAAATTAATCTGAGGAAAGTAACTTTCAAAGTGCAAAACATATCCACAAGTGCACAGCAAGCACACAAGCAGGACACACAACTAAATGCATGTATTGTGCTGTCAGCTTCACAACACAACCCTAAACTCACAAAACCATCAGCACGGTCGTGGAGAGGCACTAGTGCATCTCTCCACTGCTTGGACACAAGAACATCCAGTTTAGACAGCAGCTAACCAAGCACAACAGCCAGCAACCAAACCAACCAAAGCCAAGATCTCATCACCAGGATGGTGACATAAGGAGGGGGAAGGATCAGGTGGACAGCAAGATCAAGTCCAGGAGCTAGGAGGAGCAGTCTAGCTCAAGGGTCAAGCTCAGGAGCTCAGCAAAACAAGATCAACATCACCACCTTACTCCACAATCATCAGATTTTGTGGTGAGTATCATAAAACCATCACATGATCTAATCATAGTATCTAGACAAAAGCATGTGTTGTTTTATGAAACAATCTCTCAATAATCACCCAAGTGAGGTGAATTTATCCTAGAGATTTCAAGTATAAAGATCAGAAATCAAACTAAGCCAAAAGCACCAATCTCTCAGACCAGCCTCACAGAGTTTGGTGTTAACATATGCAACTTAAATAATTCTTCATTTGTTCTTATGAGACTAGGGCACATTTCCAGAGAGAGTAGCACCTCTAATCTTACAAGTTACAAACAAACTATTTGCTCAACTAACTAGGACTTAAGATCCTAGAGCCTCAGACCAACATCATAGGCAGGAGAGTTAAGAGAAGCTTTCATCTTATCTTGCCAGTATTAATCACAAGTATTGTTAGAGCTAAGCTCGGGAATAAGACTCAATCACTTGTGTGCCAGATTATAATGGTATCACAAGGACAAGTTCTAATGAGCTAATCCTAATCTTTACTTAGAACACAAATAAAAGGGACAAGCCAATAAATATCATCTTCCTGAAGCCAAATGCCAGGAATCAACATCAAATTCATCTATACATCCACAGAAAATCATTAACATGTAATGATTATATTGAGTATGTATATTCTCATACAAGCCCATCATTATAATTGCAGTAAGCAATTACTGAGAGAACTATTGTCAGTATAAGCATTCTGACAGTGGAGAGAGTTCTCAGATCAACAACATTTCCAATTAGGGATTCCATAGAAACACTAACGGTGGATCATAGTAAATTACCACTGGAATAAGTCTGACAAGCCACTAGCATCACCAAAGCCAACTACAAATAATGATCCACAACAAACAATCATTCCTCATGCTCAAGGATGATCACCACTAGATCTAAAACATCATGGATATGATCAACAGGGGGTTATGAACCCTAATCAGAACAAGAACCCTAATTAGGATATGAACCCTAATCAGAACATAGTCACTAGGCACGAGTAGCCACTAGATACACATAGAGAGATTCATGGTGATAGGATGAACAAGATCTACATAGGCAACTTACCCGGGGTCCTCGCTGACGAATTGAAGAGGAAGCAGATTGGCCGATGAACCCGCGGTGGCACAGGGAGCACCCCAGAGGGCGCTGCAACCAGCACCAGCCACGGCGACGGCCACAGCAGCACACGAACACAGCACACCACCACAGGAGGTACTGCGGCGGCAGCACTTTCCCCAAACCCTAGGGTTCGGGAACCAGATGATCGGGAAGCCCTGGAGTCAAATCGAATTGGACCAGATGATCGAGCGTAGTCGCAAACCTCGCCCTGCACCACGACAGTGGCCAAGGGAAGCCACAGCGGTGGCCATCGCCAGCGGTGGCGCCCGAACCCCACGGGGTCGGGGAAGAGGAGAGGTGAGAACAAAGAAGAAATAGAGAGAATGGGCTGGGTGGGCCGAAACCCCTCGGGTGATAATTTGGACCCTGCCCTATTGGGCCACAAGGGCCCAATAAGCCCAAATGGCCAGCCCAAGTCAATTAAAATCTGTTTTAATAAATAGGAAAAGACCAAAATACCCCTAAACTCAATAAAAATTCTAGAAAATAAAATAAAAATCCAAAAATTATAAATAAAATATTTTTGATTCACAAAATCCAAACTATCCAAATAAATTGAAATATCAAATGTTTGACATATAAATTTTATTAAGAATTTGTAAATTACATATTCTTTATGCAATTTTACAAAAATTATTGAAAGATGATAAAAATAAATAAAAATCACTTTCATTATATATTAATATTATACTCCCTCTGATCCTAAATAAGTGTCGCCATTTTAAACTAGAGTTAGTTCAAAACCGTGACACTTATTTAGGATCGGACGGAGTAGTATTTTTGAAAATACTAAATAAATATTTAATCTCAATTTTTGATGTTTAAGTGATAATTCCTAAAAGAATTATTAAATCAATAAGAGTCAAATAAAAGGGAAATAAGATAAAATAATTCAATATATGTTATAAATATTAAAAAGTATTATTTATAAATCCTTTATTATTAAAAAAGCTTTTTATAATAATGGGGAGATAGCATATCAAGTTAAGTGATGCATTACATTACTTGCATAATCATTTTGCTTCTTTAAATATTGTCCTTACCGGGCAATAATGATGTTTTTGTAGACATAGAAGCTCAAGGTCCAGTGCAAGCATCAGACTTCACTACCTTGTCATCACAAGGCAAGTTCATCACTTGCTCATGTCCTTTGTAGAGTCTTTATCAAAGTATTTGCAAATTGTGTGTTATCATATATATTATAAAAGAAAGAAAATATTATTTTTACAAATAAAGAAATTATAGATATCATCCTAAGTGGTGATATTATGGAGCAATAGAACTTAGGGTTCTATTTGCAACAATGATGATCAAGTAGGGACTTAATAACCCCTGACATCAGTGATTCTAGCGCCGTATATTACGCGTTAGCCATGAGATTTGGAATGGGACAGAGAAGTCAGCTGTATCTTCTTCCTCTCGCATGAAGCCAGATGTGCAGGTCATGGTTGTTATCCTTGTAGCGTGCATAGTAATTGGTAATTCGTAGAGGATATGTAGCATATGGGTGGGAACCCTCATCGTCCCACGATAGTTCTGGCATCTAACGATTTGTATAAACCATTGCCGTAATTCATTATGTAGGCATGGTGTACACCAAGGAGGCATGCGAGGTCGCGAAGGGGGAAATGATTGGCTTGGACCAACTACTGGGCCCCACATCATGGAATTGTGGATGGGAAAGTACGCCCGGTTATGCAACAAGGAGTTGATCTCTCATGGGTAAAGTAACGCACCTCTATAGAGTGTAAGAATTGTAACTTGTTACTCCCTGTTCCGGAAAGGAGCTACGAACACGGCACGTTAGGAACTCCATGAAAGTTCTGGTCAACCTGTGAAGGCTGATTGTCATAGTTTTTCAGAATAAAATCAATCTTTGAAGAAAGATTTACAAAAATTGCATAGTACCAAGGATTTATAATCCGAGGTGGTAGTTAGAGCATCAAACTTCCCACCTTGCATATAATGAACTTGTTGGGTAACGCTGTTACTCATTCTTTCCTTTGATCCCTTGCTTAGACTCTGAGGATCCCGAAGACGTGCCAATGTATGCAGCCGAGTATCAAGAAGATGTGTTCTACTAGGAACCCGATCTGTCCGGAGGTGTTGAAGGAGTGGATTACGAAATTCGCTATGGTGCCGATGATAACGAGTCCAACTAAGTATCCCTAGTTAGTAGTAACCAACGGAGCCGAGCAGCATGAACTCTATAGAATAAGCTATTGAGCTCAACTCCTAGTCGGAGTTGTTACTTTTTAATTCCGCTGAAACACTTTATATTTTGGTTTGTAAGTTGAATCTTTTGGAAGTCTTGAACTTCCAGTATTGTAATAATAATAATGTGTGTACTTTTGTAATTTGGACCCACAATGTTTCTGTTGTACCACTCTGAGGGATGTGATATTTATGGAACGGTGTTCTGTGGATGTCATGTCAACGACTATAGTGTACTACACATGCAGTGGTATGCTGGGTCACCGCAGTTGGTATCAGAGCAAATTTCTTTGACCTTAGGTTGGAAACCTAGTAAAGAATATTACCTGTAGGAAAATTAGCAACGATAAAGAATTCTCTAAAAGTAATATAATGGGTATTCAAATTAGAATATTCTGTTATATATTTTAGTGCGATAATTCTTTGTTAGGATGCAATATATCATTGGAAACTAATCAAAATTATTTTTCTGATATACAGAGATATGGCACCAAAGTTTCCAAAACAGACGTTTGTAAGGAAAGAGGAGACTCTTGATGATTATCAAGGATCATTCACAGACCAACTTCGTCAACTTTTAAAGCTCTTTAGTTGTCCAACTAGAATTCCAGTGAACACTATCACTTACCTTGATGACCGGATGTTATCCAAGTATCATGTGAGTATCCAACTTCCAGAGAAGCTTGGACTATATCACGATCTACCTATAGGAGAAGGTAGGAGTCATTTAGCAGCATATCATGTTGTTGTTGTGGAGGCGATAGCTAATATCCGGGAGCAGAAAACCAAGGAGCTAGAAGGTAGCACATTCTCCGTGATACCTCATGATTCTATAGACTCGGAGCCTATACCGGATCATCTTACTTTGGTTAAGAAGCATCCTAAGTTAGCTTCCAAGTTTATGGATAGATATCGAACACTCGTTGCGTATTTTTATAAGACACATCAAGTGATTGTCGAAGATAAAAATGACATGCTAGAGGATCTAACTGATCCGAAAAGGAGGGAGCAGTTAGCATTCCAGTTAGAGAAGGAAGCAAGTAGTAGTGCAACACCTATCTTTAAGGATATACCTATAGATCCTGAATCTTTTATACCATATCCTTATTCACCAAGACCTGAACCTATACATGATCCTACTACGGATATGAGGTATGCAGTACCACAGGGATCAGAGGATGGTTCTGACTCAGAACTTCCTATTGAGAATTTGGATGGTTGGAGAATGGGATCATATAATGGATCTCATGAACACCAGATGTCCACAGATGGTTCTGACAGAAATGTTGGACAATCTAGCTGGATGGGTGCAAGGATGAACCCTAATAATAGTAGTAGAAATATCATGTCAATAGATAATCAGGGTGGAGAAGAAGATCCTGAGGAGAGAGTGTTTGAATCATCAACATCTTCTCAAAACCCAGGGAATATACATTATCCAGTGTTTAATTATCTTGCCCAAGAGAGCACCTTGGAAGAAGCAGGATCTGCGTATCCTGTTGACAACTCAAGAAATGAAGCTCAGGAGATGCAAGCTGGAGATAATATTGAATATGTTTCTGAAGACTTTTCAGCTAAGCTGGAGGGAGTCAATGCGCTCAGGTTGAGTAATGACTCAAGTCCTGACGCTTCAGATACAGAGTATGTTCTATCAGGAAGGCCATATGTTCCACAAACTGTGCAACGAACAACACGTCATCACGGTTGGACATCGGGCATGTATGATGAGCGTAATTACTACTAGAAGAAAGCAATTAGTTAGTGATATCAAGTACCGTGTATTGTACTCCAAGTAATAAGGTAGTTTTGTGATTATACCTATATGGTATATGTTGTAATGACTGTGTAGTATCATGATAGTATGTATCATATGTGAAATGCACATTTGGATTTTCTTTGGATCTTCATTGTGTGACTAGTTCTGTGCGTAAAGCCGAGCTCAGAACACATGTGCATGATGTAATTATGAGTATTCGCTTTATGTTGCAGGACTAGAGGGTCATGGATACGGGTGTAGGAATGGAAACTGAGCAGCAGCGGATGGAGCAAGAGGCCAAGGAGAAGGCCGATGCAGATGCAGCAAATCAAGCAGAATTACCACCACCACCACCAATGAGGCCGTTAATGGAGCAATTTTATGCAATGCATGCAAATGATGCAAGAGACCCAGAACAAGTTTCTGGAAGAGTTGCTGGGGCGAGCAAATCAGAGGGCACCTGAAGGTGGAGGAGTGAGTCTATCTGATTTCCAGAATGCAAGACCGTTACCTTTTGCATCAGCTCCTGAACCAATGGATGCAGAGGACTGGCTAGCAGATCCTGAAAGGAAGCTGAAAACTGTAGGTTGCAATGATGAGGAAAAATTGAGGTATGCAACTCATCTTCTGACTGGACCTGCAGCATCATGGTGGGAGAATCAGTTAGCCATGCAACCATCAGGAAGGGAGTTTACCTGTGAAGAATTCAAGCAGAGATTCCGTGAATATCATGGTCCGGAAAGTGTTATGGAGTTGAAGCGGAGAGAATTTGAGGAGCTTCAGCAAGTATATACTAGTGTTATGAAGTACATCCGGGACTTTAGTCAACTATCTCGCTATGCTGAGGAGGATGTCAACACTGAAGAGAAGCGGAAGAAGCGTTTCCTGCGTGGATTAAATCCATTTGTGAAGATGCAGCTAAGGTTAGCCAATAAGCAAACTTATCAACAGTTGCTGGATGCAGCCATTACTTTTGAAGATGACTACAAGAATGTCCAAGAGGACTGGAGGAAGAGAGACAAGAAGGAAACCAAGAGAATTCAGGCAAGCAAACCTAAACCCAACCTGGAGTTCAAACCTCGGAATAGGAATTATGGCAACAACAACAATAACAACAATAAGGGCAGTGGTGGAAATCAATCCAATCTGATAAGAAATGTTATTTGTAACAATTGTGGAATTCCAGGGCATTTCCAGAGGGAATGCAAAAAGCCTGTAGTGATCTATTATGGTTTTGGTCAGAAGGGGCATATCAAGCCAGATTGTCCGAGCAAACCACCTGGAGGTTGGCCTACCAAGGGAGGAGGACAAGCCAGTGGAGGAAATGGACAGCCCAATAAAGGAGGAAATAATGGCAAGAACAATAATGGCAAGAGGAACAAACCTACCGGGAAACTGAACTGTGCAACCCTCGAGGAGGTGGATAATTAGGAGCATGCAGTGATAGGTACGCTCAATATCCTTACCAATCCCGGCAAAGTTCTATTTGATACTGGTGCAACTACTTCATTCATTTCTGAAGAATTTTGTGATAAGTTCGGGATTAGAAGGGCAACGTTAGAAAGTCCTATGACAGTAGTTACGGTAGGAGGGAATGTGATTGTATGCCATATAAAACAAGATCAGGTTATCTCGATCTGTGGTTGTACATATTTCTTAGACCTTTATGTGATTCCTTTGAAGGGAATTGTAGTAGTGCTGGGAATGGATTGGATGATGGAACACGGAGCTCAGATAAATTGTGAGGAGAAAACTGTCTCAATCAAAACTCCAAGTGGGCGAAGAATAGTTTACCAAGCAGATAAGCACACTCATATCATGGTGGATCCGCAGTTGAACTCTATGAAAGAGGTCAAATTTGAAGAGATTCCTATAGTTAATGAATTCCAAGATGTTTTCCAGCGGAGCTACCGGGAATGTGTTGCCTACCAAAACCCACCGGCGAGCAGCGACGGGCAACACGGAGAGTCGGGAGGCTCCCAGGACTGCTGGTGGGCCCTGGTCCCTCGGGCAACGGCCCGCAAAACTCCGGCACGCGCCCTGGCTGGTTCGAGGGCGTGCCACCTGACCTATACCTGGTCAGGGAGGTGAAGGATTGCTTCGATTGGTTTCCTGCATGGTAAACAAGTATACGTAAAATTCGAGCCGTAACCGGCTCCCAGGTTTCCCTGTGAATCGGCTCCTAGAGCCGATTAACCCATGGTTCTGCATTAGATCTATGATAACATGGGGTTTTGCTTCATCGTTACAAGTCAAATCGATCTACGATAGTTTGACGTTTTCACTACATAATTGGAACGTCCTACACGTAATTGAGCCTGGTAAATACAAAAGATAATAGAAGACCAATCCTAGAGAAGGCCTAAAAACCAACGTAACGTTAATTCCCGGAACAACTCCTCTTGGATTGGTAAACCATATCTTCCATACTACTGGATCGTTCAACCCATTTGCAAGGCCTGATCATGTAGATGTAAAACTAAACCTTGGAGAACAAGGCACAACTATAACAGATCAAATCGACTTAAATAAAGATCAAGCAAAGCGCCACCCTTACACCCGGGAAAAGGTGCAAAGGCGGCGAGATAACTAGAGGCAGCATATCTAAACGATCATAGCAAAGAGTACCGATGCTAGCCTAAACAAATCTATGATAATAGTGTTACTCGCCATCAACAAGGCTTCAGTACGAGTAACACCAAATAATCGCATAAGTAGATACTGCCTAGATCGCAAGATGCGATCTAGGCAGCATGGCACTTACCCGAGAAAAACCCTAGAAACAAGGGGTGGCGATGCGCCGAGATTGTGTTTGTTGTGAACGTGATTGTCCTCCTTTTCTCAATAACCTTAGGTACATATTTATAGTCCGGAGACTTTCTATCTTTGGAATAACTCTACAACTCTATCTCTTACCTAAATCGAAACGGAACCTATTACAATATAAGATACACGGGCAATTTAGCCCAAATCAACACACGAGGCCGATTCAACAACACGTTGCATATACGTATCTTCTAAGCCCATCTTGATTGCGGCCCAACTCCTCCTTTGGCCAAAATATGGCGATAACACATGCCCCCCTGGTTTTGGCAATAATAATTCCAAAACCACTCTGTTTTTTCTGTATCGGGTTACGCGTTGCCAGAATGCGTTGCAGAACAGAATCGTCACGCCACCCCTTCATCATGATGCCCTGTCTTCTCAACTTCTCCGCAGTGCATGATTTGACCGTTTTTGGCACCACATTATGGAAACTGCTATGGCATTGAACCGTCTTCCACTATTCCTTATTTAAATTCATCCACGCAGTTTGCAGCCCCCATCTTCCTCTAGTAGCTAAGAAACCCTCTTCCTCCGCCGAAAAAACCCTCTTTCTCCGCCATGGCCTCCTCTTCTTCCTCTGGCCTGTCCTCCCAAGCCTCCAACATGATGAGCGACCGGGAGCCGACGCCAGAGCACCCGCCGACGGCGGCGTACAACACTCTCGCCCCACAATGGTGGGACGAGAGGGATTGGGATTTCGCCACCTAGTCCGAGGACGACGAGTCCTTGACCGATGGCGAGGAGGGCCTGCAATTCCTTGCCGATGGGGAACTGGAGGCGGAGAGCAGCGATGACGCCTGGTCCTGGGACGGCGTCGAACCCTCCGACGAGAAGGAGGAGTCAGAGGAGGACACCTCCTCTGATGAGTATCCACCGGTGAAGCGCTTCCGCGCCGGGTCCAGCGAGGACACCGAAGACGACGACGAGGACGAGGAGGCCCCCGCTGGCATCTTCAGCAGCAGCAGCGAAGACGACGCCGGCAACAGCGCTGATGACGGCGAACAAGACGACGGCGAAGACAGCAGCGACGACCTCGGCCTCTAGATTAGGAATTAGCAGTAGTAGATTTCCTTCTGTAAGCAATCGGCTCCTTCTGTAAGCAATCAGCTCCACTATAAATAATCGTCTTTTGAATGAACGAAGATTGCTTTTCCAACTCGAAGATTGCCGATAGTCACATAGGTCGATGTTCCAGAAGCCGATAGCAACGCATCGGCTTTTACCCTGCTGCGCTCATACAGTCAACCGAGTCACGGTCCCAAAGAGCCGATGGTACGACATCGGCTTTTCCAAAAATATTGACAAGGTCAAGTTCGGTCGCATACTTAGACAAATCTGAGCGGCCACTTTCCAGTTTCAAACGGTAACCTGCGACCCTCTTCAAAAAGGGCGACCCAGATCTCCAATCGTTTATCGACCAAATCGAGCTCACAGCGACAAGACCCCTCGATCCCCAATTGCACAGATCCATCTCCGCCAGCAAACTAGATGGCGGAATCGTCCAACACCAACCCAGAGGTCTCCGGTCTGAAGGTACGCCTACTCCCCGCAATCTGAACGCGATGCTAGAATTAATGGCGAACACCTGAATTAATGCCTTATTCCATTATTAAATTTTCTAGGTTTCAGACATCCTGCTGCCACATCCTTCTCTCCCAAATTCTCTCTGCCTTGGCCCTCGTACAGCATCTAGTCCGGCCCATCTGATTTCTTGCGAAGCAAACCGAATCCCCTTCGTAATCCAAGACCTAGATTTAAACTCTTGGGCCGACTGCTTGCGAGCCTGGCCTAATCCTCCTGAACATTGGGTCACTTGGTTCAGCAGGGTAGCTAGAGCTTACCAATCCCAATGGGAAACCACGGGAATAGCCGATGCCTTGCATTTGTCATTGTCTCCTCTTGATAAACATGAGAATCTTCTCAAAACCATCGGCTACTTCTGGTCTGACGCTCTGAATTGCTTCATGTTCGGTCATGGCCCTATGTCACCAACCCTGTTAGACGTGGTGATGATTACTGGTCTGGATGTTACATCACCCAGCCCTTCTGCTTTTAAACTGACCAAAGTCCCCTACAAACTGTCTTCCAAAACAGAATGCACGAACTGGGGCGCATATATTCAAAGCCACATGAAAACTAGAGGTCCTGTCACCGAGAAAGAACACACGGCTTTCCTCAACCTCTGGCTAGAGCATTTCATATTCTGTGGCCCTTCCCTTGCTCCAACCAAGAATTATCTCTCCCTGGCCTATGAACTTGCTAAAGGCACTCAATTCGGCATTGGCAAACTGTTCCTTGGAGAGGTCTACCGATATCTCCAGTTGATGTCTGTCAAGCTGTTCTCTGGCATAGCAGTCAAAACAGGTGGTCCTTGGTGGTTCATCCAGCTATGGGCCCAGCTGTATTTTCAAAACCACGTCCCAAACTTCCCCCTTTTGGCGAGCTGCACCTTTCCAGATGTCAAAGGGAGGCAGATCTGATGTAGCTATGGCCAAGCTTTGTATAGACTGCCAGGTAGCAAACTATCCCCTCAGGAAGCTTCCAAGTGGTTCAGTATTTTCTTCCAAGGCCTGGATAATCCTACCTTCTTCCCTTACATGGAAGAATCAGAACATTTTGAGAATCCCATCTCCTTCAGGCTAGACAGCTTTGCCGATGACACCAGCACCCGGCAACTCTTTTCCATTGTGATCCGTCCCTGTTTCCTTCCAGTTGGCATGAGTACATCCAATAGAATCATCAAGCCAGGGTATGAATTCTACCAGCCGGTCATAGTGGCTCGGCAATTTGGCCTTGGACAAGTACCTCCCCATCTCTTTCTTCATCACCTGACAGAGAGTAGAGCCGACCTGCCTGATCCTCTCACCAGTCAAAGGTGTTACTCCTTCTTTGATGCTCTGACCATCCCAATTCCCAACGACCTCACCTTCGCCTCCTCCACCGATGGCTTCGAAGATTGGTGGTCGATGTGGAAGACTCACGCCTTCAGGAGAGCTCTGGGACCATTGCTGAAACAGCTCGACGCTGACTATGACATCCCCGTGGAACAGGTACCACTACTCGTGAATTTTCTTGATGCAGCTTATAAATAACTCTTTTACTAACCCACTCTTTCTCTTTGCAGCAACAAGATGGCCCTGAACCTACGCACAGTGATGGCTCCCCCTTTGAGTTCTTTCCGCCAGCCCCTGTAGTTCTCTTCTGCAAAAACTCGCCACCTCCGAAAAAGGTCATGATGCAGAAACAGCCGATCACACCACAATCGGCTTCTAAGAAACTAGTAACTTCAAAGTCAGCTGCCCCTCGAGTTCCAACTAAGACAAGAACGATGGTGAGGAATGCAGCTGCCAGGAAGACCTTGAGACGCCGGAGCCCTTCTCCAGAAAGCTCGCATGTAGGCTGATCCATGTCTTGGTCGATCCTTCTCATTCTTTCATCCTTGCAGACATGCTCGTGTTTAATAGCTTTCCTTCTCTTGCAGGCTTCCGTCGAAGACACCTCCCACGAGGACACACAACCTGCTCAAGGAGAATCGAGCCCAACAGACTCTGAGAGGACTGCCACACCAAACCAGCCAGATGCGCCACCATCGGCTCCCAGAAAAAGGCCCGTTCCTGAACCTGCTGCCTCCCGAGCATCAGTCGAGGCGGGGCCAGCTGTGGGTCCCAAGAGAGCTCGCAAAGGACCGCAAACTTCTTCGTCGAGCCAGGAGGTTTCGAAAATCATCACCCTTCATGCTCTTACCAC
Source organism: Avena sativa (assembly GCA_916181665.1). Lineage (NCBI taxonomy): Eukaryota > Viridiplantae > Streptophyta > Magnoliopsida > Poales > Poaceae > Avena > Avena sativa. The sequence goes on along the minus strand of OV702284.1, from coordinate 256,688,715 downwards.
TTAATTCCTTCTTATCTGCCGATTCATCATCACTTACATCGGCTAAACACCTTCAATGCAGACGACTGACGTCTCTAGTGGGAAGGCTGGGGCAGTGCCGATGCCCCTAACCGAGCCGGATTCAGCAATCCCCGAAGGTGCAGATGAAACGGCTACCCCTTTGGCCAAGCCTCCAGCAGCTACACCTAAGCCGATTGCCTCGTCATCTGCAATCCCCTCGATCTTAGGAGAGGTATGTTAGCTTCTTTCGGCTAATTCTTCTTTGTTGGACGCATACTGACGCTTTTTCGGGCTGCCAGGGTTGTGATATTTCAGGTTTGTTGACGTTCGACCCTGAATCCATCGAACCAACTCCCTCTGTCGCCACCGATGAACCACAAGCCAGGGCTGTTCCACCTCAATTCCAGCGTCTTAAAACCCTGCTGTCCTCCCCGATCGAAGAGTTGATCGAGGGTTCTGAGGAGGTGAAGAGCGTTCTTGCTGAAATAAAAGACCAACTCCCAGTAGCATTGCAGGTGAAGCTTTGGCCCGTTATAACTCTGTCTTTCTACGGGTCAAGGGTGAAGCTAGCTCGTGAAAGGATCAACCTGCGTCGTGCCCAACTTCCGCTGAAGGCCAATATTGCAGACAGATGTCAGCAGCTCAACAAGAAAAAGGCGTCTCTGGATGTCAAAACTGACACCTCTGTCAGTACCGCCGAGCTCGCATCCTTGAAAAGGGAGTTGGAAGATCTTGAAGAGAAAGTCCGGGCGACAAAACTGCTCATTCGCGACAAGGAAGAATCCATCGCCCGATCCCAATGCGAAGCAGAAAGCCTCAGGGCTCAACTGAAGACCGATCTGGCAGAAATACGTGCCCTGAACAAACAGCTAATGACGGGCAAGGATGAAGATGACGAAGCCGAGATCGCCGAGGTGGACCGTGTCCGTGCTGACGCCCTCCACGCCTTCGAGGCATTTCTTCAGTAGCTCGTTTATGTAAACTGGCACCTGCTTGTAACAGTCTGAACCTCTAGAGTCGATGGCTGTGCATCGGCTGTATATTTTTTTTATTGGCCGATTTCATGTATCGGCCCCCATCTCTCACTGTCCCTCATCCCATATGCTTTGGGAAACATATATTTTAGATTTTTTATTGGCCGATTCCATGTATCGGCCCCCATATCTCACTGTCCATCACCCCACATGCTTGGGAAATATTTCTTGAGATGCTGACCGTTGACAGCCACTGGGAATTTCACGCCATCCAGCTCCTCCAGCATGTACGCGTTCCCCCTCAAAACTTGATCGACCCTGTATGGCCCGTGCCAATTCAGAGACCATTTACCATATGCTGCATCCTTAGTTCCCAATGGCACTACAGCTTCCCATACCAAATCGCCAACGTGGAACTCCTTCGGTCTCACCTTCTTGTTATATGCATGAGCTACCTTGGCCTTGTTTTCTTTGATTTTCTCAAGCGACCATAGCCTAAGCTCAGTCAGATCCTCAACACTGTCACTCATCAGGGCCGAATATTCTTCAGTCGTTAGATCGTTCTGAAAAGTGACACGTCTCGATCCAGCCGTAATTTCCCAGGGCAATACGGCTTCTTGTCCATAGACTAGATGGTATGGCGAGGTTTTTATCGCTCCATGACATGACATGCGGTAAGCCCATAAAGCCTCTGACAAAACCTCGTGCCAACGCCTAGGGTGCTCATCGATTTTCCTCTTGATCAGCTTGATAAGGCTCTGGTTGGACGCTTCAGCTTGCCCATTTGCTTGAGCATAGTATGGAGATGATCGAATCAGCTTAATCCCTATGTCCTCACAGAACTTTCTGAACTCGTGATAAGTGAAGACCGAACCTCCATCGGTCGTGATAGTCTGGGGAATCCCGAACCTATGAATGACGTGTTCTTTCACAAAATCGACAACATCCTTCGAGCTTACTGACTTCATAGGGACGGCTTCCACCCATTTAGTGAAATAATCCGTAATGGCCGAAATCCACATGTGGCCTTTGCTTGACGGAGGATTGATCTTGCCAATCATATCCATGCCCCAACCTCGGAATGGCCAAGGCTTGACGATGGGGTTCATCGCTGACGCGGGTACCATCTGAATTTTTCCAAATCTCTGACATGCTTGACACCCTTTGTAGTACTTAAAAGAGTCCTCCAGCATGGTAGGCCAATAAAACCCTGATCGCCTGATCAACCACTTCATCTTGTGAGCCGATTGGTGAGTTCCACAGGCGCCTTCGTGTACCTCGTGTAGGAGCCGATTGGCCTCGGCTGTCCCCAGACATTACTTCATGGCCTTGTACCTTATCCGTTTAGGTGCCCCCCGAGCCGAATCCTTCAAGTAATTGAAGATATCGGCTCTCCAGTCGTCTGCGTCCAGGAACTGTACCTGAACACCGGCTCCCTCTGCTACGTCCTTGTAGCCTGAAGCCATTTGTGCAAGATCATTCGCCTCGGTATTCTGTGATCGCGGGATCTAGGTGAAGTTTATGTACCGGAACTGGGCCATCATCTCACGGCATTGCAGCCATAATGGGAAGAGCGACTCGCTCTCACACTTGTATTCCTCCGTGAGCTGAGAAATCACCAACTTGGAGTCTCCAAAATTTTCCACTGCTTCTGCTCCAGCTTCGATGAGCAACTCCATTCCCTTGCGTATCGCCTCATACTCAGCGACGTTGTTGGTGCGAGGGGCAGATAACCTGATGGAGAAGGAGAATGTTGCCCCCCGGGGCGACACGAGTAGCACGCCGATGCCGCACCCATCATCACAAACCGATCCATCGAAAAACATAGCCCACGCTCGTATAGATAGTGCTGCTATATTGGTGTTGATCCTTTCAGCGATAAGGTCGGCCAATGCCTGTCCCTTAACTGCTTTCGCGGGTTGATACCGGATGTCAAACTCTGACAATGCAAACATCCATTTGCCCAGTCGGCCTTTCAACATAGGAGCCGACAGCATGTGCTTTATGACATCTGATTTGCATATGATGACAATCTCTGCTGATAGCAAAATGTGGCGCAGCTTGGTGCAGGTAAAAAACAGGCAGAGGCACAACTTGTCGATCTCAGGATACCTTGTCTCTGCGTCCAGCATCCTTCTGCTGATGTAAAATACAACTCGCTCCAGCCCATCATAAACTTGCACCACCACTGAGGCGATGGACGTGTCAGCTACTGATAAGTAAATGTAGAATGGCCTATCCGGCTGGGGCGGAACCAATACTGGAGGCTTCGTCAGATATTCTTTGATCTCGTCGAAGGCTCGTTGTTGTTCTGCCCCCCAGCTGAACTCCTCATCAGATTTAATCTTTACTAGTCCCATGAACGGCTCTATCCTTCCTGACAGATTGGAGATGAATCTTCTGACGAAGTTGATCTTGCCGATGAGAGACTGCAGTTCTTTCTTCGTTGTAGGTGGCTTCATTGTTCGCACTGCCTCCTGACTTTTTAGGCCGATCTCAATTCCGCGTTCATGGACCAAGAAACCCAAGAACTGACCGGCCGTCACACCGAAAGCACACTTCTTTGGATTCATCCGTAGCCCGAATTTCCTTGTTCGGTCCAGGACGCGTCGCAGGTCGTCCAGATGTCCTTGTACTGAAGCTGACTTGACCACCACGTCATCGATATAAATTTCCACCAGCTTGCCGATCAGATCGTGGAAAATGTAATTCATGGCTCTTTGGTACGTGGCGCCGGCATTCTTCAGTCCAAACGTCATGACTACGTATTCAAACAACCCCACCGAGCCTGGTACTCTGAATGCGGTCTTGTGTATATCTTCTGGAGCCATAAAAATTTGGTTGTAACCGGCATTGCCATCCATGAAGCTCAAGATTTTATGACCAGCCGCTGCGTTGATTAACGTTTCTGCCACTGGCATCGGATACTCATCCTTCGGAGTAGCCCTGTTGAGATCCCGAAAATCTATGGCAACACGCCAGCGGCCATCCTTTTTCTCTACAGGTACGATACTAGAAATCCACTCAGCATACCTGCATGGCCTGGTTAACTTGGCTGTCAACATTTTCTCGACCTCTTTCTTGACTTCTGCCAAAATTTCGGCCTTCATCTGTCGTGCTCGCTGCTGGAATGGCCGAAATCCTTTTTTAAGCGGGAGTCGATGCTCAATGATGCTCCTGTCTAATCCAGGCATCTCTGTATAGTCCCAGGCGAAGCAGTCTGGATATTCTTTCAACAGAGCTATCATCGGATCCCGCAGCCTCGGATCTAACCTCTTGCTGATAAATGTTGGTCGTGGCTCATCCCCAGGACCGATGTCGATTTCCTCTAGTTCATCAGCGGATGTAAACCCATACCCTAGCTTTCCGTCACCTGTTAGATCGATGCTAAACACAGGGTAAACAGTAGGTGAGGATAACAAAAATAATTTGGGCCGATTGTCTGAATCGGCCCCCTTTTTGATTGCATTAGTCAGGGGCGGTTTACACCTTATTTGTGTTTCACAATGGCAGGGAATCTCCCTGCTACGACTACATGATCCGCTTGTCGTAAGATTGCTGCTTTTTGTTTTTTGTGGCCGATCGCAGGGATCGGCCGTACCACGTATGATCGTGGACTTTGCTACTCTGTCAGGCCAGTGGATAAGACCAGCCTCACCCCGTTTTTTGTAGCTTCAATGCGCTCACAGCCGTCTAGACTGATTCCAGAGATCGGCTCTTGGTCTTCTGCTTCCCAGATGTTCATGCCAGCTATGGAGATCTCGATAGAATCATCTGCATGAATGACCTCCACTTCATCTCCATCCCACTGTATTAGGCACTGGTGCATCGTGGATGGAATGCAGCAGTTGGCATGAATCCAATCTCTCCATAGCAAGACAGCGTAGGTGCTTTTGCTGTCCACGACGAAGAATGACGTAGGGATGGTTTTTCTGCCCACGGTCAGATCCACGTTCAGCACGCCCTGCGTTTCTGAAGTTTGGCCGTTGAAGTCGCTTAACGTGACGTTGGTTTTGATCAGATCTGCAGTGGAGCGTCCCAAACGCCTTAGCATGGAGTATGGCATTATATTGACTGCCGCTCCGGTGTCCACCAACATCTTGCTGACGGGCTGCCCATTGATGTAACCTCGTAGGTACAGGGCTTTCAGATGTTTGTAGCCCTTCTCACGTGGCTTCTCAAAGATAACCGGCCGTGGGCCGCAGTCAAACTGTGCCACTGGTAGCTCGTTGTTTCTTGGTGCGCAGAACTCTGACGGAAGGATGAACACCATGTTTGTGCCAGCCGATGTCTTTGCATCGGCTTTTACTGGTTTGGGGCGCCACTCTTTCCTTTTCGGGCGATCTTCCGTTTCCAAGGTCTGCCGAATCTTAACGGCCAAATCGGGCCGTGCTTTCTTTAAAGCGTAGAGATACTGCGCTTCGGCTTCCTCCAAGTTACGCAGCCGCTGCACTCTACGCTTTTGGGTGTGTCTGAGTCCGTCGGGACACCACCTTGGACGGTGATACCTGTCCTTTCCTTTGTCATCCATTGGCTCCTCGAGATCTTTTGCTCGAGCGGACTCCCTGTATCGGCTCTGAGGTGGGAGAGGCCCTAGATGCTTGAACACTGACACTGGCCCCGTGTCCTCCTTCTGCTGGCCACATTCCGGGCAGTTATCGGTTGTAGGCAATCGGCTCATTCCCGCATCCCAGCAATACTTGAAGAAAGGACAATCCCAATGTTTGTCTGCGCCTTCCTTTTCTTTTGACGGTCCCCTAGTGAGGTGCTCATATCCTTCATCGTCTCCATCGCGCCGACGACGTCGGTCATACTGACGCTCATACTTGTTAAGGAGATGCGTGGAATGTGGCTTCTGATATCGCACGCTCCTCACCTGTTCCTTAGTTAAATACCGCCTGTCATTGTAGCTGGGCCGGTCGCGTGGACCAGCCTCCTCTCTTTATTTGCTCCGAGAGCGACCGTCTTCCTCCTTATATGCGCCACGGTGGTACACAGGTCCTGCCATATTAACATCGAACGAGAAATCCAACTGACGCCTTGTGGACTGGCTGTGTTCTACCATGTTGACGCCGGGAAACGGGTTAGTGTCTACTTTCATGGCGAATTGCCCCAGGATCAGACGGCCTTGCTCTATCGCCGTTTGGCGACGTAGCTCTTTGCAGTCATTGGTGGTGTGGGTGAACGAGTGATGCCACTTGCAGTATGGTCTTCCGTTCATCTCTTGAGCCGTAGGGATTTTGTGGCCTTCGGGTAACTTCAGCTGCTTTTCTTTTAGCAGTAAATCGAATATCTGCTCAGCTTTGCTCACATCGAAGTCAAACCCTTTTGCAGGCCCTTGCTGTTTCACCCATTTGCAGGATACAGGATCTGCCCCCCGAGCCCATTCAGCCACGGCCACCTCCTGGTCTTGCGTAGGATCTTCTTCTTCTGTATCGACCAGGCCTATCGGACGTTTGAACTTGTCTTGGTACAACTCAGGGTGGCGCTGTTCATACATCGTCAGCTTCTGGGCCATGTGCGCCAACGAGTTGTACTCTACTTGGAAAGCCAGATCCTTGATAGGTGCTGAGAGACCCAACGCTGCCAGTTCGACTGCTTCCTTTTCAGTTAACCGAGCTGAGTAACATCGGTTCTTTACAGTCCTGAAGCGCTGGATGTACTCGGCTACAGTTTCTCCCCGCTTTTGCCGCACCTGTGCCAGGTCTGCAATGCCAGCCTCGGTAGCCTCTGAATGATACTGAATGTGGAACTGCTCTTCCAGTTGCTTCCAGGTCTGGATCGAATCAGGTGGCAGCGAGGTGTACCACCCAAAAGCTAGTCCTGTCAGAGATTGCGCAAAGAACCTCACGCGCAACTGATCCGATGCTGAAATCATGCCTAACTGTGCCAGGTATCGGCTCACGTGCTCGATCGAGCTCGACCCTTCTGACCCGCTGAACCTCGAGAACTCAGGGAGCCGATACTTGGGTGGCAGCGGAATCAGGTCAAACTCGTTGGGGTACGGCTTTGAATAGCCGATTGTCCTTCTCTTCGGCACGAAGCCGAACTGGTCTCTCAAGATGGTACGGATTTGCTCCACCGTTTGGGCTGCAGGGGCTAGATTCTCATGACTCGTTCCAGTGGCATACTTGGCTAGCCATGCCTGTTTATCAGCGTCCATCCCAGAGATTCCTGTTCCAGAAACACCTGCTCCCGAAGCCCCTGCTCCAGAAACTCCTGCCCCAGCGATCCCTGCGGTCGCAATCTGGTTCGTGCGCGTCCAGCTGTTGCAGTCTGGCACGTAGGTGCACACATATCCATGTGGGATTTCTTTAGGTGGTTCACACAGGAATTGGCAATCGCCAGGGTCACCTCCGATCTTGCAGACGACGTACGCCGGTGCCCCTGGTGGCTCCGGAGCTGCAAGCGTGAATGGCAGTTGTGGCCTGGTCTGGAGCGGTCTTTCTCCCTGGTGAGTCCCTAAAGTAGGCCCCGACGGAGAGTACTGATGTTTCATGATCTCCTGAACCACGCGAACTGCAATCCGCTCGAAAGCGTTCACCAGGCTCTCAGAATGGCGGTGGAGAGAATGAGCCACCATGTAGTTGACTTCCTGTCGCAGAGCTCTGGTGCGCTCCTCTGAAGGGACAGACAGATCCACCTCATCAAGAGCACCCTCGGGTGAGAACCCTTTCCACCTGATGCCATGCTTACGAGTCCTCTCAAAAGAGCCGATGAGATCGGCTTCGAAGAGAGCTTTGACGTCATCATACTTCGCCTTGTGCTCCTCAGGCAGCTCATCGTATGTGACTGGTCTGTTCTCCATCGCAGCGTCGGATGTTGATGTAGACGTTGTTGAATGTCCCACCGGGCGTGCTAGAATGTGTTGCCTACCAAAACCCACCGGCGAGCAGCGACGGGCAACACGGAGAGCCGGGAGGCTCCCAGGACTGCTGGTGGGCCCTGGTCCCTCGGGAAACGGCCCGCAAAACTCCGGCACGCGCCCTGGCTGGTTCGAGGGCGTGCCACCTGACCTATACCTGGTCAGGAAGGTGAAGGATTGCTTCGATTGGTTTCCTGCATGGTAAACAAGTATACGTAAAATTTGAGCCGTAACCGTCTCCCAGGTTTCCCTGTGAATCGGCTCCTAGAGCCGATTAACCCATGGTTCTGCATTAGATCTATGATAACATGGGGTTTTGCTTCATCGTTACAAGTCAAATCGATCTACGATAGTTTGACGTTTTCACTACATAATTGGAACGTCCTACACGTAATTGAGCCTGGTAAATACAAAAGATAATAGAAGACCAATCCTAGAGAAGGCCTAAAAACCAACGTAACGTTAATTCCCGGAACAACTCCTCTTGGATTGGTAAACCATATCTTCCATACTACTGGATCGTTCAACCCGTTTGCAAGGCCTGATCATGTAGATGTCAAACTAAACCTTGGAGAACAAGGCACAACTATAACAGATCAAATCGACTTAAATAAAGATCAAGCAAAGCGCCACCCTTACACCCGGGAAAAGGTGCAAAGGCGGCGAGATAACTAGAGGCAGCATATCTAAACGATCATAGCAAAGAGTACCGATGCTAGCCTAAACAAATCTATGATAATAGTGTTACTCGCCATCAACAAGGCTTCAGTACGAGTAACACCAAATAATCGCATAAGTAGATACTGCCTAGATCGCAAGATGCGATCTAGGCAGCATGGCACTTACCCGAGAAAAACCCTAGAAACAAGGGGTGGCGATGCGCCGAGATTGTGTTTGTTGTGAACGTGATTGTCCTCCTTTTCTCAATAACCTTAGGTACATATTTATAGTCCGGAGACTTTCTATCTTTGGAATAACTCTACAACTCTATCTCTTACCTAAATCGAAATGGAACCTATTACAATATAAGATACACGGGCAATTTAGCCCAAATCAACGCACGAGGCCGATTCAACAACACGTTGCATATACGTATCTTCTAAGCCCATCTTGATTGCGGCCCAACTCCTCCTTTGGCCAAAATATGGCGATAACAGAATGCCACCAGACCGGGAGATAGAATTCACTATTGACCTAATTCCTGGTACAGCACCAATAGCTCAAGCACCATATAAGATGGGACCCAAAGAGTTGAAAGAACTCAAAGAGCAAATTGATGAGTTAGCTATAAAAGGATTTATTCAGGAAAGTGTATCCCCATGGGGAACACCAGTAATCTTTGTGGATAAGAGAGGTGGTGGAAGAAGAATGTGTGGTTAAACAACGCCTATCAAGAATAAGTATCCTTTACCAAGAATTCAAGATTTGTTTGATCAAGTGAAAGGAGCTGGAGTATTTTCAAAGATCGATTTAAGATCTGGATACCATCAAATACAAATCAAACCGGAAGATGTTCCAAAGACAGCATTTGTCTCAATATATGGACACCATGAGTATCTGGTAGTACCATTTGGTTTGACCAATGCACCGGCAATATTCATGAATCTGATGAACAAGATCTTCATGCCATATTTGGACAAGTATGTCATAGTCTTTATTGATGATATTCTGATATACTCCAAGGATAAGGAAGAGCATGCTGATCATTTGAGAATAGCATTGCAGACTTTAAGAGAACACAAAATTTATGCTAAGTTCAGTAAGTCTGAATTTTGGCTTGATGAGGTGGAATTCCTCGGTTATGTGATCAATAAGGATGGAATTGCTGTGAATCCATCTAAATTTCAGTCAGTACTAGAGTGGACTGCACCGACCAATGTGAAGCAGATTCGAGGTTTCTTAGGAATGGCTGGATATTATCAGAGATTCATTGAAGGTTTCTCCAAAATAGCCGGACCAATGACCAAATTATTAAGAAAGAATACACCATTCAAGTGGGATGAGAAATGTGAAGCAAGTTTTCAAGAGTTGAAGACTAGATTAACCACAGCTCCAATCTTAGCAGTTCCTGAAACAGGGAAGGACTTCACCGTATACTGTGATGAGTCTAAAGAAGGTTTGGGTTGTGTATTAATGCAAGATCGAAAAGTGATTGCTTATGGTTCAAGACAACTGAAACCACATGAAGTCAACTATCCAACTCATGATTTAGAGTTAGCAGCAGTAGTTTTTGCGCTGAAAGGATGGAGCATTTTCTTTATGGAGCCAGATGTGAGTTATACACTGACCATAAAAGTCTCAAATATTTTTTCACTCGAAAGGAATTGAATATGAGACAGAAGCATTGGTTGGAACTAATCAAGGATTATGATTTAACAATCAACTACACCCCAGGGAAAGCAAATGTTGTAGCAGATGCTTTAAGCAGGAAGAGTGCAGATATTCAGCCTACCAATAGGGAGCTACCAAAGGAGTTACAAATGGACTTGGAAAGATTAGAAATTCAATTTATTAGAACCAAGGTTCTTGGAGGATTAGCTACTATGAAGGTAGTTGCAGAGCAGGACAATGATATTAAGCAAGAAATTTTTAGACATCAAGCAGAAGATCCTTTTATTGCTGAGGAAATTCAGAGAATATCTCAAGGGCAAAAATCAGTTTTTTGCCTTGGGGATTATGGGTCTTTATGGTTTCAAGACCGTCTATGTGTTCCAGATGTGACTGCGATTCGTGAAATCATACTCAGAGAAGCACATGAAACACCATATTCTATACATCCAGGAAGTATTAAGATGTATATGGATTTGAAAGAACTATTCTGGTGGAATAACATGAAAAGAGATATTGCTAAATATGTATCTGAATGCCATACTTGTCAAAGGGTGAAGGCTGAACATCAAAGTCCAGCAGGACCATTACAACCCTTGGAAATTCCTGAATGGAAGTGGGAGGAAATAGGTATGGACTTCATCACAGGATTTCCCATGACACCAAAAAATAAGGATATGATATGGGTAATTATTGACAGACTCACTAAGAGTGCACATTTTATTCCGGTGAATCAAAAGGATAATGCCGAGAAATTAGTTGAAGTATATGTCAAAGAGATAGTAAGTAAGCATGGAGTACCCAAAAAGATCGTAACTGATAGGGAATCAGTGTTTACTTCAGCATTTTGGAAGCAATTGCATGAAGCACTTGGTTCAAAGTTAGATTTCAGCACAACATATCATCTGGAGACAGGAGGTCAAACTGAAAGAACAAATCAAATACTATAAGACATGCTAAGAGCTTGTGCACTAGATTTTGGAGGAACATGGGAATATCACCAACCATTGGCAGAATCTTCTTATAATAATAGCTATCAGAGTAGTCCGAAGGCAGCTCCATATCAGGTTCTGTATGGAAGGAAGTGTAGATCACCAATATGTTGGTATGAACCTGGAAGCAGCAAAGAATTTGCGCCGGATTATATCAAGGAAAGACAAGACATCATTGATAAGATCAGGTATAGATTGAAAATATCCCAGAGTAGGCAGAAAAGTTATGCGGATCAAAGCCGAAGATCATGGCATCCAGAAGTGGGAGATATGGTCTATTTGAAAGTAAGTCCAATGAAAGGGGTGAAAAGATTCGGAGTTAAAGGGAAATTGAGTCCAAGATACATCGGACCATTCAAGATACTGAGTCAAAACAGAACTATAGCCTATGATTTAGAGCTACCATCAAGATTAGCTCAAGTGCATAATGTTTTCCATGTGTCACAACTTCGTAAATGTTTGAAATATCCAGATGATGCAATCACACACCAGGAAATAGAACTACAAGCAGACCTGACCTATATTGAAAAGCCCTGTAAGATTCTAGAAGAAAATTCAAAAAGATTGAGGAACAGAGCAATCAAATATTGCAAGGTACAGTGGGAACATCACCCTGAAAGGGAAGCCACGTGGGAGAAAGAAGAGGATTTAAGGAAATCCTATCCAGAACTATTTAGGTACATCTCCAAAAACTTCGGGACGAAGTTTAATTTAAGGGGAGGAAGTCTATAACATCCCAGCATTTAGGAATTAACGAAGGGTAGATTTAGGAATTTGGAATGTTGCATGCATTCATCTGTGAAAATGTGGGTAAATTTTTTGCCAAATAAAAACCTTAAGTGATCAATGTTTCTTTCATACTTTGAGATTAGATTTAGTCTTAAAGGATGATTGCTATAAACTTTGATATGATCTTTGAGGAATTATGTGTTTGGAAAGTGAATTTGAATTTAAACTTGAGTGTTTGAATTATAATTCAAATAAATTAGGAATAAGGTTTAAATCTTAATTTAATTATGGGTTAACTATTATAACTTAAACTTTATCCAAAGAAAACAATTAAGAATATGAAAACTTATTTCATATTTTCAATGCATAAACAAGTTAGAAAAATGTAACTTATTGAAATCATCTCCAAACTTCACAATAATAAATTAATAAAGAATAAGAATATTTCTTTATTGAAAATTATATAATCTTTATTACAGAGGAATAAAATGAAGATTACAAAATAATAAAATGAAAATTACAAAAATATGAAGAAGATCACATTGGACTATTCTATAACTAAACCTAAACTAAAATCTTCACTTTAAATTTGTACCTGCAAAACAAAACAGAAATTAAATAGAAAAATAAAAGGTTAGTGTTAGAATTGTTTTTCTCCCAGACATGCCAGTGAGGTGCACTGAACAAGTTCATCATTGAGAAAATTATAAAAGGGGCAAGTTTCACCAATATGAAAGAATTTATCTTTCATAAATTTTAAGCCAGAAGTCAAATGACAGCCAAAGTTCACCAGCCAGGTAAAAGTAATCTGAGCAAAGTAACTTTCAAAGTCCAAAGCATATCCACAGGTGCACAGCAAGAACACAAGCAGGACACACAACTAAATGCATGTGTTGTGATGTCAGCTTCACAGCACAGCCCCAAACTCACAAAACCATCAGCACAGCCGTGGAGAGGCACTAGTGCATCTCTCCACTGCTTTCACACAAGAACATCCAGTTTAGACAGCAGCTAACCAAGCACAACAGCCAGCAACCAAACCAACCAAACCAACCAAAGCCAAGATCTCATCACCAGGATGGTGACATAAGGAGGGGGAAGGATCAGGTGGACATCAAGATCAATTCCAGGAGCTAGGAGGAGCAGGCTAGCTCAAGGGTTAATCTCAGGAGCTCAGCAAAACAAGATCAACATCACCACCTTACTCCACAATCATCAGATTTTGTGGTGAGTATCATAAAACCATCACATGATCTAATCATAGTATCTAGACAAAAGCATGTGTTGTTTTATGAAACAATCTCTCAATAATCACCCAAGTGAGGTGAATTTATCCTAGAGATTTCAAGTATAAAGATCAGAAATCAAACTAAGCCAAAAGCACCAATCTCTCAGACCAGCCTCACAGAGTTTGGTGTTAACATATGCAACTTAAATAATTCTTCATTTGTTCTTATGAGACTAGGGCACATTTCCAGAGAGAGTAGCACCTCTAATCTTACAAGTTACAAACAAACTATTTGCTCAACTAACTAGGACTTAAGATCCTAGAGCCTCAGACCAACATCATAGGCAGGAGAGTTAAGAGAAGCTTTCATCTTATCTTGCCAGTATTAATCACAAGTATTGTCAGAACTAAGCTCGGGAATAAGACTCAATCACTTGTGTGCCAGATTATAATGGTATCACAAGGACAAGTTCTAATGAGCTAATCCTAATCTTTACTTAGAACACAAATAAAAGGGACAAGCCAATAAATATCATCTTCCTGAAGCCAAATGCCAGGAATCAACATCAAATTCATCTATACATCCACAGAAAATCATTAACATGTAATGATTATATTGAGTATGTATATTCTCATACAAGCCCATCATTATAATTGCAGTAAGCAATTACTGAGAGAACTATTGTCAGTATAAGCATTCTGACAGTGGAGAGAGTTCTCAGATCAACAACATTTCCAATTAGGGATTCCATAGAAACACTAACGGTGGATCATAGTAAATTACCACTGGAATAAGTCTGACAAGCCACTAGCATCACCAAAGCCAACTACAAATAATGATCCACAGCAAACAATCATTCCTCATGCTCAAGGATGATCACCACTAGATCTAAAACATCATGGATATGATAAACAGGGGGTTATGAACCCTAATCAAAAAAAGAAACCCTAATTAGGAGATGAACCCTAATCAGAACATAGTCACTAGGCACGAGTAGCCACTAGATACACATAGAGAGATTCATGGTGATAGGATGAACAAGATCTATAGAGGCAACTTACCCGGGGTCCTCACCGACGAATTGAAGAGGAAGCAGATTGGCCGACGAACCCGCGGCGGCACAGGGAGCACCCCAGAGGGCGTTGCAACCTGCACCAGCCACGGTGACGACCACAGCAGCACACGAACACAGCACACACCACAGGAGGGACTGCGGCGACAGCACTTTCCCTAAACCCTAGGGTTCGGGAACGGGGTGAACCTGTCCACGGGGAAGCCCTAGAGTCAAATCGAATTGGACCAGATGAACGAGCATAGTCGCAAACCTCGCCCTGCACCACGACAGCGGCCAGGTGAAGCCACGACGGTGGCCATCGCCAGCGGCGACGTCCGAACCCCACGGGGTTGGGGAAGAGGAGAGGTGAGAACAAAGAAGAAATAGAGAGAATGGGCTGGGTGGGCTAAAACCCCTCGGGGTGATGATTTTAACCCTGCCCTATTGGGCCACAAGGTCCCAATAAGCCCAAATGGCCAGCCCAAGTCAATTAAAATCTATTTTAATAAATAGGAAAATACCAAAATACCCCTGAACTCAATAAAAATTCTAGGAAATAAAATAAAAATCCAAAAATTATAAATAAAATATTTTTGGATTCACAAAAATCCAAACTATCCAAAGAAATGGAAATATAAAATGTTTGACATATAAATTCTATTAAGAATTTTGTAAATTATATATTTTTTATGGAATTTTACAAAAATTATTGAAAGATGATAAAAATAAATAAAAATCACTTTCATTATATATTAATATTGTAGTATTTTTGAATAATACTAAATACATATTTAATATCAATTTTTGATGTTTAAGTGATAATTCCTACAAGAATTATTAAATCAATAAAAGTCAAATAAAAGGGAAATAAAATAAAATAATTCAATATATGTTATAAATATTAAAAATTAATATTTATAAATCCTTTATTATTAAAAAAACTTTTTATAATAATGGGGAGATAGCATATCAAGTTAACTGGTGCATTACATTACTTGCATAATCATTTTGCTTCTTTAAATATTGTCCTTACCGAGCAATAATGATGTTTTTATAGACATAGAAGCTCAAGGTCGAGTGCAAGCATCAGACTTCACTACCTTGCCATCACAAGGCAAGTTCATCACTTGCTCATGTCCTTTGAAGAGTCTTTATCAAAGTATTTGCAAATTGTGTGTTATCATATATATTATAAAAGAAAGAAAATATTATTTTTACAAATAAAGAAATTATAGATATCATCCTAAGTGGTGATATAATGGAGAAATAGAACTTAGGGTTCTATTTGCAATGATGATGATCAAGTAGGGACTTAATAACCCCTGACATCAGTGATTCTAGCGCCGTATATTACGCGTTAGCCATAAGATTTGGAATGGGACAGAGAAGTCAGTTGTATCTTCTTCCTCTCGCACGAAGCCGGATGTGCAGGTCGTGGCTGTTATCCTCGTAGCGTGCATAGTAATTGGTAATTCGTAGAGGATATGCAGCATATGGGTGGGAACCCTCATCGTCCCACAATAGTTCTGGCATATAACGGTTTGTACAAACCATTGCCATAATTCATTATGTGGGCATGGTGTACACCAAGGAGGCATGCAGATCGCGAAGGGGGTAGTGATTGGCTTGGACCAACTACTGGGCCCCACATCATGGAATTGTGGATGGGAAAGTACGCCCGGTTGTGCAACAAGGAGTTGATCTCTCATGGGTAAAGTAACGCACCTCTGTAGAGTGTAAGAATTATAACTTGTTACTCCCTGTTCCGGAAAGGAGCTATGAACGCGGCAGGAAAGGAACTCCATGAAAGTTCTGGTCAACCTGTGAAGGCTGATTGTCATAGTTTTTCAGAATAAAATCAATCTTTGAAGAAAGATTTACAAAAATTGCATAGTACCAAGGATTTATAATCCGAGGTGGTAGTTAGAGCATCAAACTTTCCACCTTGCATATAATGAACTTGTTGGGTAACGCTGTTACTCATTCTTTCCTTTGATCCCTTGCTTAGACTCTGAGGATCCCGAAGACGTGCCAATGTATGCAGCCGAGTGTCAAGAAGATGTGTTCTACGAGGAACCCGATCTGTCCGAAGGTGTTGAAGGAGTGGATTACGAAATCCGCTATTGTGTCGATGATAACGAGTCCAACTAAGTATCCCTAGTTAGTAGTAACCAACGGAGCCGAGCAGCATGAACTCTATAGAATAAGCTGTTGAGCTCAACTCCTAGTCGGAGTTGTTACTTTTTAATTCCGCTGAAACACTTTATATTTTGGTTTGTAAGTTGAATCTTTTGGAAGTCTTGAACTTCCAGTATTGTAATAATAATAATAATGTGTGTACTTTTGTAATTTGGACCCGCAATGTTTCTATTGTACCACTCTGAGGGATGTGATATTTACGGAACGGTGTTCTGTGCATGTCATGTTAACGACTATAGTGTACTACACATGCAGTGGTATGCTGGATCACCGCAGTCATGGAGTGGTCCTCACAGAGCGTGTTTAGAGAGGTGGGGGAAGGCGGCAAGTTAGCGGATAAGAGGTAACACAGCTTACCCAGGTTCAGATACCACGACAGTGGAGGAATCCTACTTCTGTTATAAATCACTATAATGACGATACACAAAGTTACAGAGATCGGTTTGTTGTGTGTGATATGAGTTGTGTTGTTTTATCGATGCCCTAAAGGCTCCTCTAGGTCTGACTTATATAGTTGCCAGATCCTAGGGTTACAGGGAAAGTCCTAGCCGGACATGTTACAGAGTCCTACACAGTATACAACTAGTCTAACGTGCCTTGGACTCCAATGCTCCGGATACGTCGGTGACTCCACCGTAGCCTTCCTTATCCGGCATGGGCCTCCCTTCTGGATCCATCTAACTAGATCGTCCAGCAAGTCATGGGTCTTGATACCAACTATGAGCCACCCGGGCTATCCGGATTAGAGACATGCAATGGTGACACCCATTTAGCATATCCCCAACAGTGAGGACGCGATTAAAGAGGCACTCTCTCCGTACCGCGGCTGTGGAAGAGAAGCGCCACCGCATGGAGGAGGCCTTCGACAACCTCCAACTGCAGCGAGGGCTCGCATTGGATATGATGCACATGGCTCACCCAAAGGCGTGGCGCCAGAACTTCGTCGACCTCTCCGGCAGCGAGTGAAGTTTGCCGACGGTGCCGCGATCGTGCCTATAGGCTCCGATGAGGTATTTTGGAGCTGCATTTGGTAGTTAGGGTTTAGATGTTGGTAGATCTATTTTTTTTAGATTTTGCATAAATCCAACTATGTATGCATGTTCAATCGAACTAATTATCTATGTTTTAGCTATGTGTTGTATGAACCGTGATCTTGCAATCGTTGTTGAATTTTGCCGTGAAGTTTTTTTTTTAAGAAAAAATTTACAGGCGAGAGTTCGGTTTCTGTTCTGGCCTAGGTACTTTTAGACCGAAAAAGGATCACCGTATATGCGTTTTAAAGGACGGCCTTTTATTGATGTCTACTAGAGTTGCTCTAAGCCTATAACAAACCAAAATCATGGTCAGAGGTATGCGTTGAAGACCATAAAAATATCAAACTGAGTCTTACATGTTGGGATGGAGGGAGAAGGATATATGCTACTACTACAACCGTTTGAGCAAGCATCCGAAATGTCAAGACCTGGAAAGAGGCAATCAGCTAGCGCTGGCGATGGAGATGGTGGCGCTCAAGTAAGCAATGCACTCGGTAGGCAGGTTGAGGAACGTGTTCATGAACACGTCATCAATTGGGTCGAGGACGGCCACCCCGACCAGCTTGCATCTCCCTTCACCGTCCAACCTTTCTCCAGTCCCGCGTCTTATGGCTCCAATGGACTCCTCGGACGTCAGTGTCGTGTCGACGAACAACGGCGGCGCCTGGTAGATGCTCCCGACCGAGAAACAGAACCTCGACCTGAAGTTCAGGTCAACCTGAAATTAAACGAACACACACTCTTGATCTGGAATCTAACGCCGCATGGATGCAGAGAAGCAGTGCGTTTACCTGGCCAGTCGTCCGGTCGATGCTCCCGCGCAGAACCTCGGGCAAGATGTCGATCTTGAGGAACGGCGGCAGCGGCAGCCCGAGGAACCTGGTGGTGGCGCCGGACATCGCCGGGATGTACAGGGTGTCCACATCGAAATCGACGAGTACCGTGGCATCCGCCGAGCCGCCCGCGCTCGCGCCACGTCCGGCGCCCACGCCGCGGCCGCCCTGGGCGTTGTACGCGAAGTCCGGGTACCTGGAGATGCCGAGCCGGCAGCCGTCCCGCGTCAGGAACTCGACGGTGAACGTGCCGCCGGCCTCGGGCCGAGCCTGCGGCGCCGCGACGGCAGGGGCAGACGCAGACTGCTGCTCGCCTTGGCCGGTGGATGATACCGTGACCGCGTGTTTGTTGCTGCGTCGTGGATGTAGAAGTCCTGGCCGTGCGCCGGAGCCGGAGCCGGAGGCGCGTGGTTTCTTTGGATTTGCGAGTTTTTGCAGAGCTGGGAGGCTCCACGACGAGGTGTTGATACCGCCCGGCGTTGCCATTTGGGTTTTTGGAGTATGCGCCGCTGCAGCGATGGAGAAGAGGGACCCAGTGCGGCTTCGCAGTTGTGGCTGTGCGATGGACCTCGGTAGCCTTATCTCATCTTTATTTACTTTTTTTTTCTGTATTTCTCTTGCACTCTTTGAGGATCGTTGAATTCAGTTTTTGTTCCTGAATTGTTGATCGGAAGTTTAACACGTAGGATTTGTCCCGCTCACCCGCTGTACGCACCAAATTTTGAATTCGTTATTTGATTATTAAATATGGGCAACAAAGTCAAACTAAATGTATCGCAATGTGCACACAATTGCTGCAAGTGACTATCATATGTGAGTTATCATATGTCGATTTGGCACCGCTGATGCTCAAACATTGTCGATGGGGCTGTGAGCCTGTGAAGAATATCATATGTGAGTTATTGACTCTGAAGTAACCCTTTATGGTGACACTTTTGCTTCCGTGTATGTTGATTCATTCCGATGTTTGAATTTTTCACGTCGTCTCTGGTAGAGAGAAGTGTTTTATCACTCTTGTCGACTGTTCCACAGTAGATTTTAGTTTTTCTATACAAACATGGTACAAATACAGTACGCTTACAAACACAAATGCTCACATCTATGAGCGCACATATAGACACCCTGCTCCTAAGATCATCTCTAAGAGACCATGCCGACATATCTAGAGTTTAACGAAGTCACTATGGACATCTCGCCATTAACATCGGACACATTCCTTACCACTAAAAGAAATTTCTCGATTCCTAAATTAAATCCAGATAAATGAAACACATTTTCCAAGTATACAAATTGAACCATGGGCTCACTGGTTCAATCTTGGCAACTTAAGTATACCTTTAAGAATAAATGATAGTATATTTATTTTCATCTTCTCTAATTTTTTTAGTGGTGACATCTCTTTTTTAGGAAAAGCCATTATGGCAGATTTTATTAAATAGAAATTTGGAATATATCAACCGCAATTACACCCATTACTCTTTTAATACAAAATACAAGTATAGCTGCGAGAGCGGTGTTTTGTCTCTTGGCTGGTTATATTCCCTTTATTTGAAACATATTTTAGACACCACATGGTATATGTGGGGAGCAATCTACCAAAACCAAAAAAAAAAGAAACATATTTTAGACGCATTTAAAATGTTTAAAATCTCAAAAAAATACCTATGCGTACTTCTTTACATTTTAGGTGCGCCTAGGTGTAGCTTATACGAAAATAAAAAAATATCCTATAAGTAAAAACATAAAGTGGGTGCTAAAATAAAAACTTGTCACGAGATATTTCTTTGTCTTTTTCACATACCACAAAATATAATGGTTCTTCACAAAATAGATGAGTACATAGAAAGTGAAGAACATGTGTGATTTTTTTTTGAATTTTTTAGCAAATTTGATATGTCTATTTTGTAAAGCGAGCATATGCACCGGGATGAAAAAGTGAATTTCCCTATAGTTGCTTACCTACAAAATTAACGAAACATATATCATCGGCGCGTTCGGGCCATTTGCTTCGGCGGCGTCAGCCGGCCCTAACCAGAGCCGGGCCCATTCTTTCGACACACGAGCTAAATCCGACCAAGGGCCACACTGCCTCCTCTCCCCGCTCCGATCCGGATCTTCCCATCCAGTCCGGCGAGCCCCCGCCGCGTAGCTTCCACGCGACCCTACTCCCCGGTATATCCAACCTCCCGGCCGCTGATCCTGCCAAACCCCCAATACTATCCGATTACTTCCTCCCCTGACCGCGCCGCCTCCCGAGCCCAACAAACCCTAGGCGCCGCCCATGGATTTGGAAGCCGACGGCCGCTTCGGCAACAAGCGCGTGCACAACCGCTTGGGCCCTGCCCCCGGCGCCCCCTCTTCGTCGTCATCTGGGAAGGTCTGCATCCATTGGCGCGCAGGGCGATGCAATCGCTTCCCCTGCCCCTACCTCCATAGCGAGCTACCCGAGGCCACCGCCAACTCCAAGCGCCCGAACCAAAGGGATGGCCCCGGCGGCAGCGGGCACGTCTGGCGCAATCCCAACTCTGGAGGAGGAGGGGGGCGCGGCGGCGGCGGCTATAATAGATGGGGGAGGGGTCCCGGCGGCGCAGACGGCGGCATGAGGAGCAAGGTGCAGGACCGGCCCTGCAAGCACTTCCTCGCCGGAGAACACTGCAGCTACGGCGAGAAGTGCCGCTACGCCCACACATACTGCATGAGCAATAGCATCACGCTGCTCACCCCGCTCCAGGGCCACGAGAAGGTACTCCCTTCATCTACAGATTAGACGGCTTTTTGAAATCTGAGAAGTTGCTGATCGAAACTTTCAGGTTGTCACTGGGATCGCACTGCCTACTGGATCAGACAAGTTATATTCTGGGAGTAAGGATGGAACAGTGCGCCTTTGGGATTGCCAAACTGGGCAGGTAGCTGAGGCATCATTGAATTGCATCCTTGGAAGGACTCTTTGTTCTGTAGATTATTTTCAGTACCTTTATTTTTCTATATGGTGTGTGATAGTGTGCCAGTGTCATCAAAGTGGGGGGTGAGGTTGGTTGCATGATCAGCGAGGGCCCATTTGTGTTTGTTGGAATACCTGATGCGGTGAAGGTTGGTAATGGTGATTGAGATTTGTCGTTTTAACCCAATGCTATTGCTCTTCCACGTGTGTCTGACTGTATGACCTGTTGTGGCAGGTTTGGAATATGCAAACACAAGCAGAAATGAACCTTACTGGGCCGACCGGTCAAGTCTATGCTCTTGCAGTTGGAAATGAGCTGCTCTTTGCCGCAACACAGGTGAACTTTTCCTCCCTTTTGGCTTGTCTGTGGTTCTAACATTTTTCTAGGAAAATACCATTTCCGTTGTTGATGCATTCTCTTGTATTACACTTGGTGCAGGATGGAAGAATTTTGGCATGGAGATTTAGCGCCGCAACAAATTGTTTTGAGCCGGCTGCTTCCCTTGTAGGGCACCAGCTTGCTGTTGTTTCGTTAATAGTAGGAGGCATGCGGCTATACTCTGGTTCAATGGATAAAACCATTAGAGTAAGGACTAAGGAGAACTTGTGCTATATTGTTCAGACATTCTTAGATACAGTTGATGTAGGAGCCTTTGGTGCATGCATCAGATCACGAATATATGTTACCTTGTAACACCCCCATCTCTTTATGTCAACTTCTGCTCAACATCATATTGATTTTATCCTTGGTATTTCTAATGGTGGAGCCCGGGAGTTTACAATGCACAAGCTCAGTAGACCCATATATTTACATAGTGTTACACTTGTGACTTCTCCCATTAATTAAAGAGCCAGACATTGCTAATTAATTACTCTGAAGGTACCAGTCATATGTAAAATGGATGATGCTTGAGATTTTTGCTGCCATGTAGTCACAAACTCACAATAGATACAACTCTAGAATAAAGCTATTATTTAATGGTGGTGGAAATCTACATCTTTTAGGTACTGTTAGTCTGTTACTATGGTGTTGCAGGCCTGTATCATGTATAACTAAATGTTAGAGCAGGTGCTCACTTTGATAATTTAGTGTCAGTTCACATGCACATATTATCGTGATATGTCAACCGTATGTGGAGCATTGGTAACAAATAGTTAGGGAAAAATGATGTACAACAGTGGAAAAGCTCAAATACAAAAAAGGCTGTGGAACTTACCAATGGTGTCTGATGCTATTTGAACTCTGTTATTTCTTGGATGCTACAAGTGAAAGTTTTACCCAACTCCAATCTTAATTCGACATGAAGTGTCTCCTCTATTTTAATGTGCATGATTTGTCAGTCACCTGGATTATTTTGGTTCACGTCACAGATGACTGTGCATTACATTGTTCAATGAAGATCAGAAACCGGAACATATTCTTGTCACTTTGGTTTACTCCCATTCTACAAATAATAATAATAGTAGTACTACTACTAATAATAATAATAAATTGACAAATGTTTCAGGTCTGGGATCTGTCAACGTTGCAGTGCATACAGACTCTTTCTGATCATACAAGTGTAGTTATGTCTCTACTGTGCTGGGATCAGTTTCTATTATCTTGTTCTTTGGATCAAACAATAAAGGTTAGTCTCTCTTGTCCTTTTTTGTTATGGAGCAATTCTGCCAATTCTCCTGTTCTTATTACACATTAATACTTTTCAATATATTTTATACTTCTAAGTTCTGTTTTGCTTAGGTCTGGGCAGCTACAGAAAGTGGAAACTTAGAAGTAACCTATACACACAAAGAGGAGAATGTATGTGATCCAACAGCCTTATACACCTCTATGTTGTGCAATTTTATTTTATTTTATTACAACCATATATATGATTTTATCCATGTTATGAAGTCACCCTTTCCTGTTAACATCCGATCAATAATTTCTTGGCCCTTTTTGTATTTAATTTGTACTATTGTTATTTTCTATGTCCTGCCCTGTTTCATATGCAGTTCGATTGATAATCTTATGATATCTTGTTATCAGTCCTTTGGATTTACCATTAGGCTTTCCTGTTGAATTATCGTATGCTAAATATCTTCAGAATTTTGTGCATGCACGTTTACAGTACTTCGAATTTACCGTTAGGCTTTCCTGTTGAATTATCGTGTGCTATACATCTTCAGAATTCTGTGCATGCACGTTTACAGTCCTTCGAATTTAGCATTAGGCTTTCCGGTTGAATTATCATATGCTATTCATCTTCAGAATGTTGGGCATGCCCGTTCAACATCTACACAATGTCCAGAAATCTACATCCATCATCCATGTAAACATATTTTTCTACCATTGAAAATAGATATTAAAACTAGACCAGTGAACGACTGGTCAAAAATCCAGTACAATTCAATATGTTATTATTTAAACATTTTATATGTACATTTCTTACGGGTTATTATTTTCTTGGTATGCAAGCTATTGCCCTTATAAATATCTAAACTAAGAAAGGTCGTCTAAGAAAACAAGACCATACATGACTCTCGGTCCAGCTTTAGTAATCATGACCTGAAAAATTACACCCCAAGTTGAAATAAACAAACATTGACAAGGAAATTGTGTCTCCTGAAAATAACATGAGGCTCTGGTTAGCCGGCAGACAGAGTTTATCTTCCTAGAGGGTCTCCTTTGTAGCCACCAGCTTGGAAATGCCTAAAGAGTCTTCATCAAGAAGCTGACTGAGAATAGTAGACGCCTTCTTCTGACTCGTACAACAATTTGATCCTTTTCCAAACCGAGTGAACCGCCCTATAAAAGAATTGAGAATTGCAGACTGCATGTGGTCTAGGTCGCTTCACACAGTGACCATGTTGTTTCTTGTGACCACCCACCTAACAACCAACTTAAATAAGAGATCAAAAGTTATCTTGTGACTCGAGGCTTCCAGAGCATGATAGTTGGGCTGCACTTGCCCACACAGTTTACAGTTGATATCTGCCTGTTTAATATTATTTCCTCCTTTTTTGTAGTTATCATTGTCATTCAGCAGAATGTTTCTCTAGTTAGAAAAGCTGTTTTGCTCCTGCGAATGGCCTTGTTTGTTGCTCTTTCCAGCCACTGAGCACATACTTATGTAATGCTTCTGTAGCTCATCTCATGTTCCAACAACTCTCAGTTGTTCAGTTATATTGGCTTTCCTGATATTTGTAGTCTGTACCCCATTTTTAGTTTTCTAAATTCAAGCTTTTCCCCTTGCAATAGTTCATCGAATAAGTCTTCAAAGTCATGCTTTTTGATCCTCACGAAATATTATCCATTAGTTTCCAGAGTTGTGCTCAGTGGTGATTCACAGGATGCTTGTTCACACTTCAGTCCATTATTTGGTCACTGGAATATCTAAAAGTATTGAAGTTTTCATATGCAGGCCCTGTGGGTTGTGGGCCATTGTGCACTGATGGACCTTAGTTTTCTCCTTTCTACATTTATTTTCACTCTGATCTCTCACATTTGCTAGTAGGCCAAAGGGGTGTCCTCACGGAAAATGCCTAGGCGCGCTTAGGTGCCACTTAAGCGACCAAGGCGCTAGGCACTGGTCAAATGCCTGCTTAGCACCAAACTCCCTTTTGAACCGTTGTGTAGACTATAGTACAATCACTTCGATTCAGGACAAACTTCTTAAGAATCTGCTCCTTTTTGTGAATCATCCACCTTACCAAAATTTTGTGAGCATGCATATGTGATGCACCCACTTTCTTATGTTCTGTTGTATCTGTGAATTAATGGTGTGTCCTGTTTGTAGGGAGCACTTGCTCTTACTGGCATGCCTGATGCGCAATCGAAACCTGTGCTAGTATGTTCATTAAATGACAACACAGCCCGCCTCTATGACCTGCCATCGTAAGAGAAGTTACCATTCTAAGATCATTTCTGTATGCTTTTTTTTTCTTATTTTCGTCTGAAGTGACTCTTGTTTGTTTTATAGGTTCAGTGATAGGGGCAAAATATTCGGTAAGCAGGAAATTAGGGCAATACAAACTGGCCCTGGTGGTTTATTTTTTACCGGGGATGGAACTGGTGAGCTTAAGGTTTGGCAATGGATTATTGATGCCTCCCAAACCTGATGAATATATAGTGTATTCTAGATTAGTTTCCCAATGTATGTTATGATGGATTTCTCAAAGCTATGCATTACGAGTTGAGGTGTGTTTTGATGGCCAGTTCATTTTTCTGTTATATCCTACATTTATTCTCCAAGGATATGAGATTCAGCTGGACTGGCGGGCAGTTAGAATACATGCAGAGGCTATGTAGTATCAGTATGGACGCTAGTGCTGTCCTGGGATGAGTTTGAACGTCGGGGGCAATAATTCATCGTATTCTGTAAAGCACCGGAACCAAGAAGTGTCTGATAACTTATCTCTGATCTGCTTATAGCTTCAAAAGGATGTAATACAAAGATTTTGTTTGGCCACATTCGTGTTTAGGGGAAGCTCTCCTTTTCGTCTTGTGACGAGTTCAGTTTCTTCTCCGAGTACTACGCATTTCTATCTCCATGACTACGTGCTGCTCTTTTCATTGTCTCTGGTGTAGTGGTGGTCATCCATTGCTATTCCCGTCCGGAAGCGGGTCTTGTGATTGCACCGGGTTGCTCCGAGGCATGCACATTCTTGGAATATTATCTGCATAGTTGCTTCTGATCTGATCTCTTGATAGCACGATCCTACGTAGGTCAACATAAGAGCATCTCTGGCTTCCCAGCACGCCATTCCTAGGGTGTTTCTTTTATGTCCGGACACCGAAAATTGGTTCAGCTGCATTTTTAGGATCTCAGTTTTGTCTGAATTGGGCCAATTTTGGTCCGAACTTCCTAGGCTGAACCGGGTTTAGGATCCCAGTTTTGTCTAAATTTGGGCCAACTTTGGTCTGAACTTCCTAGGCTGAACCGAGCTTTCGAAAACGCCGAACAAAGCAAAAACAAAACGTTTGGTGTGTGGACTCGTCTAGTCAGCAAGAGAAACCGAGTCGTACCGAGTCGTCGTAATTCTTCCGCCTCGGAACCCCGCGAAGGACCGCCGGGCATTAAGCGCCCGTCTTGTCGACCACGCGTCGCCGTAATGGCGCGCCACTGCCGCCTCGGCTCCCGCAACGGACCGACGGACAATAACTTTCGCCGGTTCCCCTTTTCCTGCCCTCGCCGCCCGCCTTGGCCTATAAAAGTCGTACCCCTCGCCGGCTCCCTTCACTCTCTCTCACAACTCCTCTCCCCCAACTCCGGCGAACCCTGAGCTCACAGCCTTCCCCCACTTCCCCATGGCTGAGAGGTTTCCCGGCGATCCCGCGGCGACGAACGGCTTCTGCTGCCACACGCTCCAGCCGTGAGAGGCCCGCATGCTGCACGACGCGGGCTACATGGTGTCGCCGCACCTGGGTCCCGCCCGGATGGAAGCTCAGCGCCGGCGGGATCCCAATTCCGCCGGTGACGCCCGACGAGGAGATCGACGAAATCCAGGCCGCCATCGCGGCCATGGAGGACCCGGTCAACCTCCATTACTGGGAGGAGTTCTTCGCTGACAGGCGGCTCCAAGAGCTCGCCCAGCACGAGGGACTGCCAGGGTCGCCGCCGAAGCGCAACAACGCGGCGCCGATGGTGGACCACTCCTGGACGAACACTCGCCGCCGTGCTAGAGCACATCCACGCGGACAACAACCCCCGCCTCGGCTTCCCCCGAAACCCGATGCCGGCGGCAAGGGCGAGGCGCCATTCTCCAGCCAACTGGCTGCCGAGGAGGATGGCGAGCCTCAGCTCCTCCTCCTATGCATCGCCGCCACTTCGGCCTCTCAAGCGCGAGTCGGAGACGTCGGTGCGCTCGCCGCCAAGGACAAGGGCAAACGGCATCATCATCAACGAGCCACGCGAACCCCCGTCGCCCGTTGGCCGTCTCCGCCTTCGCCAGCCGCAGCCGGCGGAATGGGCGGTGCCCGTCGACGAGGATGCCTTCGCCATGAGAATGGCGATGGAGCAATCCCTACGTGACGTCGCGCCCCCGCCGGAGCCCGCGTCGCCTGACATCCTCGCCTAATCCAGAGCGGACTAGGAGGAGGAGCGGCGCCGTGTCCAGCGCCAGCAGGAGCAGGCCGAGCGCCAGGCCTGGGCTGGCCGCGAGCTCGCCTACTAGGGCACGCCGCTCGTCGTCCTCAACGACGACAACGAGGCCGACCCCTCCTACCAGCCCTGGAGGTGCGGCAACGACGACCAGGGTAGCTCCCGCCCACCGCAGCCGCGGAGCGACGACGACAGCAAGGCCGACCCCGGCTACACCTGCTTCTACAACAACTTCGGCATGTAGAAGCAGCGTCAGCATCGGCATCTGCGACCGCCTTTTTATGTTTTTTTAGTTATTATTTAGCCTAAGTGCAGTTTAAATTCAGGTGTTCGTCCGAATTTTATGTAATATATATGTATTCGGCCTTAATGAATGAAAACTTCAAAGTTTGTTGAGTTTTAGTCAAACGCGGGAACTCGGTCTAGGAACACGAGCGGGAAACTCGGCATTCTTGGGCCAAAATCTAGTTTTCCGGCCCAAAATACGTCTGATTTTGCCCGAAAACGGGTCGGCCTGAAAACGGCCAACAAGTGAAGATGCTCTAAGAGTTTCTAGGAAGAAGGTTAAATATCTTGGAACTGGGGTAACTTGAGTTTTGGATTCAGAATCACATTACCCCGAAGCGTGTGTAAGCTTCAGGCTCCAGCTAGCTTCGCAAAATTTGGAGCAGCATTGTACGGCTTCGCGTCTCCGACATGGCACAGCAGGCTGCCTGACTTGCTGCGCGCTTCAATCCCAGGTTTAGCAAGGGCGCGTTAGGTAGGTTGCAGCAGTTTTGGGGAACATGGCCCTGGGTGCAATGTCCCGTCGACAACGTGACTTGAACCATGTTCCCCTCTTCGTTTGGTTGCCCACAAACTGGTAACTTTTGTGTCAGCAGGGCAACTAAGATAGATGCACGTGTTGTCTGTTTGGTTGCAAGATGCTAGTTATTGTGATAACCTCTTCCATTTAAGTGGTGAGGATATATAACACTCATTACAGAACATACAATGAGTTCATTAGCATAACAGTACTTCCAACAACATTTACATGTTAGTGTGATATACCACGATGTAGTGATCCATCACACGATCATTAGCAATATTACATACCATGGTTCTGCTTTATCAGCAACCTAGCTAAAAAGGGATATCAGACCACCTTCCAAAATGTGCATGACCTCAAACAACAGATCATAACCACCATTGACAGCACACAATGGCAGGGCATGTTTGATTCAAAGGATTTGTATAGGAGATTTGTAGGATTAAATCCTATAGGAAATTTTCCTATGGTGGTTGTTTGATTTGTAGGATTGATTCCTATATGAAACTTTTCTAGGAAATCCTTTGCACTAGATTGCATAGGAAATCTAACATCCACCAAAGCTCTTTCTTAGAATCCTTTGATGGATCAAACAAACTTTGTTGCATGTGGGTTCCTATAGGATTGAAGTGGACATGACATTGCAATCCTATGGTTTTCCTATTCCTTTATTTTTCCTATCCTATGAATCAAACAAGCCCGCAAATTAGTAACACGTCAAACTGTTGGCGTAGCCAGTTCCTAAGCCGGCGCCTCCCGTCAATCTCTGCCATGTTAGCATAGGTTGTACATGCTTCTTTGTTGTACACAAGGAAGTCGATAGCCCTTGTCACCATCTTCGGATCCCAGAGTTGGTGCTTGTCAACAAACTTGGGTGTAAAGATGATATTCATCTGAGCATAGTTCGTTATGGGGTGTTCAGGAACTCAACATGCTTTGGACAGTCCTGCGATTGACAAGATAGTGTGTTAGTGCAATGCTAGGAACAAGTGAAAGAAATAACAGTGGGCTACAATTCATAGGCACTCTGTTAGTGTGTTGCTAACGTACCATAGAGTAGTGCACCAGCTTGTCCTCATCCTTGAACAAGAAGGTCGTGCTATCTAGACACTATTTGATGCCTTCAACCGTTCTAAGATGAAGTACGTGGTTCCACTTCATCCTCTTCTTCTTGATGTGGTTGTATAACTGATTATAGGTTACTATGATCTTGGTGCACGCAAGAACATCGTCGACAACTTTCTTCATGTCGGGATCTCTGATCCCAAAGTAAACGTCTACTCCGCTTGTCACGAATTCAACAATCCTATTCAGGACGAACTCTGACAAAGCATGTTCCCATACCATAGCAGGTTTGTGGATAAATAGAGCTGGATCGAGGACAATGTTGTTAGGCTGCATCCATCTTAAGCCAATCTTCTTCTTCTTCTTCTTCTTCTTCTTCTTCTTCTTCTTCTTCTTCTTCTTCTTCTTCTTCTTCTTCTTCTTCTTCGAGGAAGCATACTTAACTGAATCGAGGACAATGAATTCCTACAGTACAACACATCATTAAGCATGGTATCATATGGAAATCATACACCGATAGACATCAATCTGATTTTGAAACCCTACATTTCTAAGCAAAACAACCTATGGAATCACGAACATGCATACATATCTAGCCTACAACATCAAGGGTTAGAGAATCTTACAACCTTTTGATTCATGAGAAAGGTCGGAGAAGGGTTGACGTTGGCTGGACGGTTTTGACAACGGTCATCGGGATGGAGGGAGTACCTGGTAGGCTTGCGTCACCATGCTAGAGGAGTTTCTAACACGACTACCGTCGCCGTGCCAGATGGAGAACCTGTGAGATCCACCGTCTCTAGGGTGGATAGAGATGCTGGTAGCACCGCCAGCGAAACAATAGCCACCAGAGAGATTAGGGGAGAAGGGACCCCACCAGGTCTACAAACTCAGATCCACAAGCTCCCGCCATGGTCATCGATTTTGAACTGTGGAGGAGCTCTAAGGGGAAGGGGAATGGTGTATTTTGAGTTGGGGGAGACGGCAGCACTGCTAGAAAGGGGGAGGATTTTTCGCAGGCGGTGACTGACCCCCCTCTCCGCATTTTGCCACAGCGCCAGAGCTCACGTCATCTCCCTCAACCGCATTCATGGAGACGATGCGTTCCCCTTTTTAGCCACAATGTGGGTGACTCGCTAAAAATGTCCAGCAGTTCCTAGCGTGACTAGCCCGGAAGTGCTTTGATAAGCGGGCTAAACACGACATGAAAGAAGGTGTGCTTCAGTGCCCCTCCCCCTCCACCCCTCCGAAACTTAAGTTTGCATGTGACATTTTGGTTTTGACCTGTCGAAACCCATATACATGCCATGTATACCTTCCGCCGGCTGATCTCACCCCTTTATCACGATTTTACGTCTTTGCATGCCATGTTTTGAAATTTTGTTGTTGTGGCTATGTACCTCCCGATTTCCGCCTTTCCGCAGACACGTGCGTATATGGTAAATACACGTCTAAGCGTCCATAGCTTCGAATAGGTTCGTACGGTCTTTAAAACTAATCGGATTGAGTTTTTTTTGTCAAAGTTTGAAGAGAGGGAAGACACCTAACCAAAAGTGAATTAAAACTCGCCCCAAGCCTACACATGGTCTTCGCGGCACACAGTGGAGCAGCGAGCCCACCCCTGTCAGTTCAAATCATCACCGTGCCACGTGTAAACGCAACCCGGAAATAGAGCAAAGTTTGTGGCGTGACGACTGGCGTGCCCATGTTCATATCTCACTAGGTGGAAAGTATTGCTGTGCTGAAACTTTGGAAAGGAACTGCTGCGAGGCGATATGAACAGGCGGCCTCAATCATTTTGCAATCATACTGATGCCATCCGCGGGCGTCATATCACAAATTTGGAGTACAGTACTATTTTCTCGCGGCCACAGGTGACAACAATTGCCACCCAGGAAACAGTGTTGGCTTTGGCGTGGTTGCAACAGCACTCTCTTAACAATTTCTGATAAATGATACTAGTACAGTATTACATGAGAAAAATGTTACGGAGTAAGTACAAATATCGGATCATTTCGAGATGACATCCATCTTTTCGTCCGAGTGGACGCACATCTCGAGATGATATGCATGCTTTGATGCCTGTAGCATCCAATGGCCAGACTCTTGTCAACTTCACTTTTCAGAAAACGATAGTACCTTTGGGAGTTGGGACTCCGGGCTAGCTAGTGGCTTCTGCTGAATGGCTCTCTCGCAGGCTCACTTGCACCTTTGTGTTGATTCTTCCTGCGGCTTCCCTATCCACGAGGGCGATCTCCGGAAAGAGACGGTGAAAACGAGGGAATATCCTTCGGTACATTCCTCTGCACTAGTGCAGTGGTAGCAGGCTAGCGGCCACCGCTTTTTTATCCAGCGTTCAGCAGTTGGGTCATGTGCCACACAGACTAGAGCGACAGGGCTTGCTTATGTGGCTCCTCTATCCTTGAGCCACATCCAGCGATTTCGTTAAAAAAAA
Organism: Avena sativa; assembly: GCA_916181665.1. Taxonomy (NCBI): domain Eukaryota; kingdom Viridiplantae; phylum Streptophyta; class Magnoliopsida; order Poales; family Poaceae; genus Avena; species Avena sativa. Next base: position 256,657,126 of record OV702284.1, on the reverse strand, counting down.
GCTCCTTAGTACTAGTAGCAAAGTAGATCCGCTAGTTGAAATGGCCTTTTGTTAGTGTAGATAGGGATAAGCTACTGATTTGTTTTTCTGTGGATATGTAGGTCTGCCCTACTACTGGCTTTGTTTTTTCTACAACAGATCCGTCCTGCCTGGCGCGCTGCGTTTGGATCATACCCGCACCAGCCATACCAAAATTGGCTTAGCCAATTATTTGGAGTGGGGTTCCTGATAGATTATATGTGTAGTTGTATGTATATGTAACAGCTTTGTAACCCCCTTGTCTGTTAATATAAGACCGACGCCGCCCTTTGAGAGGGTCGTGCGTTTCACCCATAAAACCCTAATCCTTCTAGTTTTACATGGTATCAGACCGGTTCTGATCTACACAATGACTTCCGCCGCCGCCGCCTCCTCTGTCTCCTCGTCCCGCTCGTCGGCGCCTTCCGCCGCAGACTTCGCCAAGCTGCAACCCTCCCTTCCCTCTCCGGCCATGGCTGCCGGTGCTTCCACTCCTGGGCCGATCCACTTCGGCCAACACATCACCGTCAAAGTTGCTGCGGAGACTCATCTCCTCTGGCGTGCCCAAGTTGTGTCTCAACTTCGGAGCAATCTTCTTCACGGATATGTTGATGTCACCTTCCCGTGCCCTCCCCCCACCATCAGTGTCCCCAAGGAGGGCGCTGCACCTGAGATCCGTTGGAATCCTGCGTTTGCGGCTTGGGCGCAGCAGGATCAGGCGATCCTTTCGGCGTTCCTCTCGACGTTGACACCCGCCATCGACGCCATGATTCAGTTTGCCGAGTCCTCTGCTCAGGCCTGGAGTATCATCAATGGCGTCTTTAGCGCCCAGTCCTCCGCTCGTGCCTCTCATCTTCGTAAGGAACTCCAGAGGGCAGAGAAGAAGGACTCCTCCATCGCGGTCTACTACAACAAAATCCTCACCCTCGCGGACACCCTTGCGTCCATTGGGAAACCACTTCGGCCCGAGGAATTCAACAACTACGTCCTTGATGGCCTTGATGATGAGTACGACTCCATTGTCGAGCTCGTCCGTGACCGCGAGGTTCCTATGCCCTCGCATGATCTCTACGCCCGTCTGCTCTCGATGGAACAACGCGTTGACAACCGCCGTGGCGTGACTCCTCAGGCTCACGCGGCTCGCTACGGCAAACCCTACAAGCCAACCAACATCGGGGCGCCTGCATCGCCGTTTTGCCCTGGCCCGTCTGCCCCCAAGCCATCTGTTGGGTTTCCTCCAAAGCCTCCTGGTAGCGGTGCTTTCCCAGGAGGCCGCTCTGACTGGCGCGCTGAAGGACACGGTGATCCACGTACGGGTGGTGCATGGTCCGCTACCATATGCCAGTTGTGCGATGAAGCTGGACACGTCGCCGTGCGCTCCTTCAAACGCTTCAACAAGACGTTCCTTGGCATGTACAATGATGGCCGCTTTCTCGATCGTCAGTTGTCTATGGCAATTGAGGTGTACCCCCCTCCGGCGCCACCGCCACAGGCACATCATGCCTATGGTCCCTCTGCGCCGCCACCGGCTCACCATGGGTATGCCCCTTCTGCACCGCCACAGGGGTACACTCCCTCGTTCCCAGTTGATCCTACATGGTACATGGACTCGGGTGCGACGATCACTTTGCCAAGGAGCTTGAGAAGCTACAGATGAGGGAGGCTTATCAAGGACATGAGAGGGTTCACACGACCGACGGTTCAGGTATGCGTATCCTTCATGTTGGTCAAGCGATCCTTCCTACTCCTTCATCTCGGCCTCTCTATCTTCGTAACGTCTTACATGTTCCTGACATCACTAAAAATTTGCTGTCAGTTAGAAAACTTTCTCATGATAATAATGTTAGTGTCGAGTTTCATCCTAACAGTGTTTTTGTTAAGGACTTGGACACCCAGGCTACAATCCTTAGAGGTCGCTGGCGTGGTGGTCTGTATCAAGTTCATGCTCCTGCGGTCAAACAAGTTTTCAGTGCTATTAAAGCTTCACCTTCGCAGTGGCATGCTCGCTTAGCCCACCCTTCCTCCCAGATTGTTCAGCATGTATTGCGTCGTAATGAGCTTCCTACAGTGTCCAATAAAATAAATTTAGTGTGTGATACCTGTCAACAAGGCAAGAGTCATCAACTTCCTTTTTCCCTTTCTCAACATTTAACAAATGCTCCTTTAGAGCTCATTTATTCAGATGTGTGGGCCCTGCCCAAACCTTCGTCAGTGGTCACAATTATTATGTCAGTTTTGTGGATGCTTATAGTCATTTTACATGGTTGTACCTTATTAAACGCAAGAGTGATGTCTTCAATGTCTTCTTGCAATTTCAGTCCCATGTTGAGCGACTCCTTGATCATAAAATTAAACATGTTCAAAGTGATTGGGGAGGCGAGTATCTTAAGTTAAACAATTTTTTTGATGACATAGGCATTTCTCACCATGTCTCATGCCCACATACACATCAACAGAATGGTAGTGCTGAGCGTAAACATCGCCACATTGTTGAGACCGGGTTAGCTCTCCTTGCACATGCATCTATTCCCTTTCGATATTGGAGTGATGCGTTCATTACATCATGCTTTCTTCTTAATCGCATGCCTACACGAGTCATTAATATGCAAACTCCCCTTGAACGATTGCTCGGTGAGATACCTGACTACACGTTCTTTAAAGTCTTTGGGTGTGCCTGCTGGCCTAATCTCCATCCTTATAATCGCCACAAACTTGAGTATCGCTCTAAAAATGTGTTTTCTTAGGATATAGTCCTCTTCACAAAGGCTATAAGTGTCTTCATGTCCCGTCTAATCGTCTTTACATTAGTCGTGATGTTGTCTTTGATGAACTTGTTTTCCCATTCTCTAACTTGCCATCCACCGATCCATTGTCTTTTTACCCTAATTTACCTCTATCGCTTGACCATTTTGAAGATTATGCGCATGCCCCGTCTTTGCTTCCTAATCATGATGCAGGACCTGGACGTGCTGTTCAGCTTGAGCTCCTGGATGCCAATACACTCACGCCGTCCCCTCCCGTTGCTCCGTCCGCCGGTGTGCGCGACGTCGATCGCATGCAGATGCATGCCTTCCCTGCGCGGTCACGTGAACCTGGTTCACTGCCAGTCCATGAGGGTGTGGCCACCTCTTCCGCGCGCTCCAGCGCCATACGCGACCCTGCCTCGCCCGCTACACCACCGACCACCTCATCCATGGGATCTTCTACATCTCCGTCGTCTGCAGTACCTTTTGTGCTGGACACGCCTGCTACCTCGCTGTCGCCTGGTGATGCAGGACAGCTTCTGGAGCCACTCGTTCCTTTGCCGGTTGACAGTCTTCGTCCGGTTACTCGTGGGCTTCGCGGTATTCAGCAACTCAAGCAACGTACAGATGGTACAGTTGCTTGGCTTGCTGCTTATATGGCCCAGTCTTCTGCTGACCCCACTGCCGAGCCTTGCCATTTTCGTGCTGCTATGGGAATTCCTCACTGGCGTGCAGCTATGGAAATTGAATATGATGCATTGATGAAAAATGGTACATGGCAGCTTACTCCTCCTCAGCGTGGTGTCAACATTATTGACTCCAAGTGGGTTTTCAAGGTCAAGCGTCATGCCAATGGTACTATTGAAAGGTATAAAGCTCTGTTGGTTGCTAAGGGTTTTAAACAACGTTATGGATTGGACTACGAGGATACCTTCAGTCCGGTGGTCAAACCAACAACCATTCAGTTGTTACTCTCACTTGCTGTGACTCGTGGATGGGTTATGAGACAGTGGTATGTTCAGAATGCTTTTCTCAATGGTGTTCTTAAGGAGGAGGTGTATATGAGGCAGTCCCCTGGGTTTGAAGATCCTAATCGCCATGATCATCTATGTCGCTTGGTTAAGGCGATATATGGTCTCAAACAGGCCCCTAGAGCCTGGCATGCTCGTCTTGCTATAGTGTTGCGTCAGCATGGTTTCTTGGAGTCCACTGCGGATACTTCTCTCTTTATTCTCCAGCGGTCTTATGTGACAGTGTATCTCCTAGTGTATGTTGATGATATTATTGTTCTCAGCTCTTCATCACAGGCCATTGATCGTCTGCTCTCTGGACTTCGTCAGGAGTTTGCAGTAAAGGATCTTGTCATCTCCATTATTTTTTGGGCATTGAGGTTGCCCGCACGTATGGTGGTATCACAATGACTCAGCGCAAGTATGCTATTGATCTTATTCGTCGTGTTGGTATGTCTAAGTGCAAGCCTGCTGACACACCTATGTCTGCTGTGGCTAAACTTTTTCCTGGTGATAGTCCGCCATTGCCTGATGAAGACGCTACTACCTATCAAAGCATTTTTGGAGGCTTACAGTACCTTACTCTTACACGGCCTGACTTGTCTTTTGCTGTCAATGGTGTGTGCCAATTTCTCCATGCTCCATCCGAAGAACAGTGGTCAGCTGTCAAGCGGATCTTGCGTTTTGTTAATGGCTCTCTTGATCACGGACTTCTCCTTAGATCGTCGGTGTCAACCTCCATTGCTGTGTATTATGATGCTGATTGGGCTGGAGATGTTGGAGACAGGCGATCAACAGAGGGATATGCTCTATTCTATGGTCAGAATTTGATTGCCTGGAGTTCTTGTAAGCAGGCTACTGTTTCTCGTTCTAGCACAGAGTCTGAATATAAGGCTGTTGCTAATGCTACAGCTGAATTGATATGGGTTGAGGCATTACTTAAAGAACTTGGAGTTCGTCATGAGTCCCCACCTGTTTTGTGGTGTGATAATATTGGTGCTACCTTTCTCTCCTCCAACCCAGTATTTCATGCACGGACAAAGCACATTGAAGTGGATTTTCACTTTGTCCGTGAGAGAGTTGCTCAGAAACTGTTACAAGTTAAGTTCATTGCTTCACGAGATCAGCCTGCAGATATATTCACCAAGCCGCTACCTCTTCCGTTATTTCAAGAGTGCAAGCACAATATCCACATGTCCATTGTTGAGATTGAGGGAGGCTGATAGATTATATGTATAGTTGTATGTATATGTAACAGCTTTGTAACTCTTTCTAACCCTCTTGTCTGTCAATATATAAGACCGACGCCGCCCCTTGAGAGGGTCGTGCGTTTCACCCCTAAAACCCTAATCCTTCTAGTTTTACAGTTCCACCGCCCAGGTTTGGCCAAAAAATTGGCTACAATCTGTGAAGGCACCATCGAGTAGTCCATAGCCAGCCAAGAAAATTGGCAACAATCCAAACAACCGTCGGGTTAATTGGCATGACCAATATTTTGGTAGGATAGAGTGGTGGCATAAACCAAACAGACCCAAAAAATTTCTCCAGCCGGCGTCCCTCAATATCATGTTTTTTTTGGGGCGGTCCAACATGTTATTCGGCACACCCAGGGCAACACCTCGCCACATGGAGCCTTATGGGCGTGTCGGACACAAGCCGCACGTCCAGTGGGCCACACTTGGCAATGATCAAACGCCTCGGCCAACATTGTTTAATGAGGCGTCAGTGGCCGGTCGACGTAATTAAAGATGGCGTCGATTCCCTAGATGGACACGGGGAGGCGTCCTATCGCGCTAGGATGACGCTTTGCCTGACGGGTTTTACATGGTGGCGCGCTTTGCCTGGCGGGTTTTACATGGCGGCGTTAGTGCGCTCCACCGCCCCCTCGCCTTGCTCTGGCGTTAATAGATCTGGCACACACCACCCTCTGACATATCCCTTCTCACCTTCCTCCAACGCTCTCTCATCGCACACTTCTTGCACCAACAACCAATTTTGCTGTGCAACCTTACAGTGGATGATTCATGGGCGCTCTACCTCGAGGGGTACCCGCCGCCGCTGATGGATTTCTGCCTCCCCGGCACGTGGTGGATGAGAATGGGTAGGTGTCTCGTCGTTGCTGGTCATCACCCATCGAAAGCAAAAGCTGCTCTAGAGCGACGACGACCCCGTAGACAACCCAGGGTACCTGCAGGCGATTATCGACTCGATGAATGATTACCGGGCCTGGGCGGCGTCGTTGTCCTTCGGGGTCGGGTAGTTGTTCTGCAACACAGGCGGCTAGATCTTTGAACTCACAAGCGACCATAGTGTCGGTTCCTCCAACGATGCTGGTCCTAGCAGAGTCAAGGATGAGCCTGACGAGGAAAAGAATGGCTGCCTAGCCACCAAGTACCGCTGGTTCTACTATCGCCATGATTAGATTAGTTTTAGTTTTAGTTGAAGTCTATGTTTATATATAGTCTAAGTTTGTAAATATAATCAAAGTTTGAATGAATTTCTAATTATCCTAAATTTAAGTCAAATCTTTGGGGGCACGGTTGGGGCGAGGCACGCTAAAAGACGGACTCTCATGTTGGTGCTCCCCAAACGATCGATCTAGCACTGCCGAATGTCGTTTGGGGTTTATGGCTGAAGATGCTCTAACCCATAACATATTTTAAGTGGTTGGACATGCTATGTCCTTCAAAAAATGCTATGTTGTGTGGGTGCAATGTGTTCCTTGGCAAACATATGGTGTAGCATCATTAAAAACAGTTTGGTAACAATATAATTGTCTTCACTGACCTGTCACGGGTATCAAGTTGGTGGAAGACAAAAGGATAAACAACACCACCGTGTTGCCACATTTGGCAAATAACTGAGGACATAATGTGCTTCTCAAGGACAAAGGGACGAGTGAGACGCGAGACACTCTACCAGCTAGTATAATACTCTCTCCGTTTGGGATTATAAGTCTCGCGCGGATAACTAAGTCGCTAATTTAAATAAGAAAATATAAATAATATAGCATAAAAATTATATTATTAGAAACGTTCGAGGTTATATTTTCTAATGGTATAACTTTTGTAACATATAAGTTGTATTTTATTGGTCAAATTAACAACCTAGATATACGCGTAGAATCTATAATTCCAAACGGTATAATCCCAAACAGAGGGAGTACTCCGTATGGAGCTTTTCTGTCCTTTGAGAATATCGTTGTATGGAGCGTTTCCTAGTGCAAGTGGGCGAAGAACTCCACGTATCATCCTCGATGTCAAGAGCAGATGAAGAAGTGTTTGATGCCCTGGTACTTCGTAGCCTGTTTGGGGGGAGACGGATGAAAAACCATATTTCTTCAGTCTACCAACTTCGGCAAGATTGCAAGCTTGACCCCTTGATATTCAATATCAGATATGTTTTTTTAAAAGGAACATATATTAATATCTCATGATACCAATTACACCCGATCTCTGCAATAACGCATTACCCTATTGGTATTACGGATGCACACAGCAAAAAAAAAATTACAAAAAAAAATTCCCGCTAAAGCGATTAGATTCTTAGCAGCAGCGACACTAACACCACCAAAACAACACCAGAGTCCAACCCCTCCAAAAACGACGCCTCCAAGAAGGAAACAGTGCTCAAGCGCTGTCGTCGCCCGATCAAAGATCCTAGGTTTTTACCCTCGAGGAAGGCTTCGCTTGTAAAACAATGTCTTCTGCAAGGTTATTGCCAGGCACAACCAATGAAGGCCAGACCTTGGGTTTTCACCCTGCAAGGAAAGACTGTGAACATCTCATGTGTTGTCACCCCCTCTAACGGACGTTGCTGCGAGTCACAGATCACCAAGCCAGATCCTCAACACCCAAAGACTCAATCCACCATAGCTAGCCCTTATGTTACTGTCCTCATGAAATTCTCCACATCCGACTTCACCATGGATCGTCAAAGACATGACACATGATGGTAACAGGTAGCAGAGCTTCACCACGCTTCATCTGAAACCAAACGGCCAGCAAAAAACACAGGTGCGCACGACCGAATTCCTTCTGATCCAGCAATCTCCAAGCATGATGCGCACATGGGAGTTCGCAGGCAGAGCTTTCCGGAACTAGACACTCCAGACATATCCATTAGGCACGTATCAAGTATATGTTCGTCTTGATGTGCGAGAGATCCTAGGACCACCACTATTATTCATGCCTAGCCGGCAGCCCCCACGCCACCGCCCGGCAACCTGCAAGATCCACCGCTCCGACCCCTAGCAACAGCCCTTGGGCTGGGCTAGCATCGAGAAAGGCAGCGGCAGAGCAGGATCGACCCTCCACCGGATCCAGCCCAACCATGCATTAAAGAGGAATTGGGGACGACATAGGAGACACCTAGATTTTAATCTAGGGTTTCGTCCATGGCCACCAGGTCCACCCCCACCTCCGTTGCCGGCCATGGCACCGTCGGGAGAGGATCTCTGCCACCACCCTGACCAGGGACGCCGCCCTAGCCGATGCATGTTAGTATGCCGACGATCTTTGCCCAGCAGTCCAACGGGAACCTCCGGCAACCACCACCCCAAACCTCCTTCGAAGGCTGGGGGCCGCCGCTACCGCGGCGAGGGCCGACGACAGCGGCGACAAGAGAGGAAGGCGTGGGGGGGGGGGGTCTGGCGGCGGCGTGGGGGCCCCTAGCGTCGCCCTGGGGAGCGACGAGCCAGGGGTTACGTACGAGGGTTTTTTTCCCGTCAGATATTAGACATGTTTATCCTAACCCCAGTCAAAATAGTATAGTAGTCACCGACATGAACATATATGGAAAAAATACTACAATGTAAAGAATATCAAAACAATTTCATATGTTCCTTTGTTTGGAAAGCCATGAACTTCAAAATACGGGAAATCATAAATACTGGAAGAAGGAGAAAATTAAAGTAGCGGGAAAAAATGGGGAAAGTTCAAGTGATTTTGTACTTTATTTTGCGAGTTCTCTCAAACACCTTGTTTTTCCACTAGCAATTCAGATTATGTTCTTTTTTCCTGCTAGCCCGAATTATGGTGGTTTGGTAGATATGTACATGTTTTTCACCTAAATTGGTTGGTCTTTCTTTGCTCTCGGTATTTTCAATTCATTTAACTTTAATAGATTCCTTTTTTTTGCTGACTATGTTGCAACTTATGAGAATCACCTCTTTGAGTAGATCTAGAAACTAAATATTTTTGTGCTCGTAGCTAAGTGTCATTTTGTTTCCAGTTTTAGAGTTCAGAAACCATAAACTCAACCGGCATTTAAAGGACTTTCTTGCCTGATAATATTTTTTGTACTACCACTTGGGACATGGGAAGTCAGAGGAGTCTACTCAGGTGTCCATAAAACAATATTTGCCTTTGATGAGCATCACAAAGTTTTTATTAGCGGAAGTTGCAGAAAGAAAACTAGTATATGTACTCAAATATGAAAATTTCCCTTTACACCTAGTACCGTCTTATGGATATCTCTACATAAATTGTTTGTCCTCTTATGAGTGGAGATTTGGTGCACATGGGCACTAGTGGCACCTTTTCAAAAATTATAATATGATACTTTTAAGTTCCAAAAAACTATGAAAATAAACGAGGATGTAGCCAGTAATGTTTACCACAAACATGCAAACTATCAATTCAAAATAATGTGTATTTCGAGCTACCCAAAACTAACAAAATATAGATTTGAGTATCACATCATCAAATCTCTAAAAAAATATCAACTTTTGTCATTTTTGTGCAGTCCATAACACAGTGCAGTATTTTTTTAAAAAAAATATGCATGATTTTTGATTTTTTTATATAGAAGAATCACTGGAATTCATGTGGTAGAAGAACTTTGAGGCCACAGACAGTACACTAGTAGTATTTTTTTTGTGTGTATGTGGCTAAACGTGCTAATTGCATGCTCTATCGCAATCATCATGTGTCCTTGATATTTGTAGAGTGGTAGGGCCCTGTGAACCAATAGCTTACCAGCACGTTCGCCACACTTTTAGAGATTCTGAAGAGAAAAAGGCCAATCCACAAAGTTTGCTAGCGACTGCGATAAAGAAAATAAGAAGCGGACGGTGGGTGATTCGCCCACCTTCACTTCAGTCTTCAGCAGCTCTCCCTGCGCTGATCGTTGCATTCTATATGGCCGAAAGCCAACGAGACAGAAAGGAATCTAGGATATTCTCCGGTTTATTCCGTAACACACTGACAGAGGACAGTGCGTTTTCCATTGAAAAAGTACCGAGGGTGAAAAGGAGATTTCAAGGCATCTCGAGTTGAAGAAGGACATAAGGCCGGTCGTAGTGGGTATCATAATACTAGTATCATGCATATGATACTATGATAATATTATGTCTATAGTGCATTGTATCATGTAGTAGTATATTTATTGATTTGTAAAAATTTTAAGTAAAATTTATGTACAAAATTTATTTGTCATTAGGATTTTTAGTTTTACTTGCTATGATACTATATATCAATGATACTTTAATCATCGATTTCTTCATTAATTGTTATACCACGTCAGATTTTTACCAATATGGCATACATGATATACTAGTTATGATACTTTCACTGTGGCTAGCCTAAGATTTAAGAAATGATATAAACATTCATGGCAATCCATACCATATAATCTCGCTGTCCCTAATTAAATGTCACAAATTTATCAATATTCACATGTAACTATTCAATATACACTAAAATATGTCTAGGAAAGATACAATATAAAAGCATTGTCGTTATTTGATGATCTAATTGATTATGACCATCCTAAACCAATCGTCCTAATAAAATATTGCAACATATAATCGTTCCCACACTAATTATCCCGAGGGATGTACAATTACTATATTAGTTGTTAATTAATTAATTCCACCTTCTTGGTTTTTGGTTTATCACACTAAATTTATTCCATTTACAACATGGATGATTCAGTAAGACGAGTGTACATCTTTGGTGTATAGAGCTTTGTGGGGTTCATTGTACTGTTGTTGATGATTATTAATAGATTTGTTAAATTTTGAAAGAAAAAAAGACGACCAGAAAAATGATGATGGACACCTACTCATTCCGATACGATTTATTTGTGGTAGCTATAACCAAAATTTCGTCTAGAAAATTAAATCGGTTCGGAGTTCGTACATTATTTATCAAATTTGTGACAGAGTTACCTCACACAAAACTAGGGGCAGTGAGGCGAGAGGCGTTTTTGTCCACAGCCACGGGCAGGGGCACGCTATGCCAAATCGGGGCCGCGAGCCGTGCCGGTCGAATCCGCCACGTCCGCATCGGCGACCAGGAGAGCGACCGCCCGGAGCCAAACAGCTCCTCCTGTCCCGGCCACATCCCCGGTGAGAGACCCCCTCGCTCCATGTCCTCCTCCGTCTTCCTCTCCCCCTTCGCCCGTCGCCGCTATAAATACCTCGCTCCTCCTCTCTCGCTCGCACCTCCCAAGCCGACCACAGATACAGCCGAACCTAGCCATTGCATTCGCAGATACTTTGTGCAGATACGCAATTGCCATTGCCATTGCCATTGCCATTGCACCTCCCCTCCTCCAAATTCCAGCCGCTTCGTCTCCGCGTGCCTCGTGTCTCCATTCACAAGGAATCGCCGCGTCTGTAATTCTCTGTGCGTTTGCGCGTATCTGCTTTTTATCTTTTGATTTTGGTCTGTGTAATTTGTGTTCTGAATGCGTGATTAATTTGTTGGTTTGCAGGCCCGATCATCATTTCGTTGGTTTGTTGATGGCTATCTAATTTGAGGAGATTGTCTCGCGGAGAGGAAGGGATCGACCGATCGAGGGGGAGGAGGGAGCCGCCGAAGAACACGAGCGGTAACTAATCTCTTATAATCGAACCCGAGACTCGTTTTGCTTGGTGTGTGTGCCTATCGGCTTTAATTTTGGATTCTCCTGGAATTGTTTTTTCTTTTAAATTGGAATACCTTTCTTTCAAATTTGGAAGACCTTTTTCTGATTGATAATGCCAGAATCGTTTCCACGCTCCCACTGTCTCGCCAAACTAGTTATGCTCCCACTGTCGGCATTTATGCTATGGTTCACAAACTCATAGGAGCATTTTCGTGGATAAAAAGGCACCGAACGCCTGGCTAAAATTTAATAAATCCCAAACGGCTAGGACGAGACACGGTCTGCTGAGGTTATCAGCTTGAGTTTACAACACAACCAAGAAGTAGCAGTTAAACTGTTAAAAAGAGACAGAGGCCAGTGATGATGATAAAACAAAAGGAAAATGCCTGAACAGCATGCTGGGTAGTAGCCGGAGGCGAATAGGTGTCAGCAAGGAGCTTATGAAAGCATGATTAGCATCTCACAAGCATTCGATGCTATGATATGACATCCTCCTGAGTTAGAGATGGTTTCTTTGTTTTATTCAAGAGAAGCGCGAGATACTGACAAGAGAAGCAGAACACCATGTTTTCCTTGTGCCATTTCATTTTCCTTGGATGTGTCACCTTCAGCCTCTCTGGGTCGCTTAGTCCCATATCATTTGGCCTGATAGTTCACTTTCCTGTAGTACACTAACTATGTGGCAAAGTACACAGCAAAAACATGGAAACCAACTACACCTGGGCCTGGTAGGTCACTTTCTTGTAGTACACTACTAACTATGTAGGTGATCTTGTAATATTATTTCCCTTGTCTAGGCACGTGCTTTAAAAGCCTTAAAATCATCAATGGAATACTGCGAGTATGGAAAAGAAGTGCCATAGTAACAAAGGTGCCTAGCTCTTGGGAGGCCATTGAGCCATTTATTATGTGTTTCTGAATCCTAAAGATGCCCTCTCCAGGGTGTGGTTTTGTCTGGCTATGTCACTAGGCGATTCTGTGCCATCTTGCTACGTGTCCCATCCTTTTTTTTGGAGCTGTCTCGAATATATTAGGCTTTTCTCCAGACATGTTAACATTATCTTAGGTTCCCCACTTATTAAAAGCTGTGTCTTTTGTCCGTTTAAGCACTGACATGTCTGTCATTGGCACTTCCTGTGCGCATTTTGTCTTGAGCTCGTTAAGATCTTTGGCTGAAAGCTACGGATTAGCAATATATCTTAATTTACTCTGACATATGAACCAATAATCTGGCTGGTATTTTAAAGTGTTAACCTGAAAAAAATGCTGTGCTTCAGTTGATTGGTTCTAAACTAGCATCTATTGCCATGCTAACAATTTTCTTATATTTTGTTTCAGGTAGTGAAACGCCAAGATGGTTAATTTCGGGAAGGTCTTGGTGTCGGATCAATTCGAAGATTGGAAAGAGTATGTTCCTCTGCTACACCGAAAATTATCATGTTCCCTAACATTTCACTGTTATGGCTGCACTGGTTAGATATGCATAAACTCGGTGTTACCGTTTCTCTTCGCAAGCATAAATAAAAAAACATTGGAATCATCAAGTTATTATAAGCTTGCTCAGTGATGTTTTGTAATCTGATGACTTCTTTGTTAACCATTTCCAGATACTACATTAATTACAAAATGATGAAGAAAAAGTTAAAACAGTATGTCCAGCAGACTCAAGATGGTGGAAGAAATCATGAGCAGGTTCTTAAAGAGTTCTCAAGGATGCTTGACGATCAGGTAAACACAGAGCTGAGTTTCTGATGTACTCCCTCCATTCCGAAATGTAAAACTTTTTAGTACTCCCTCCGACCCATATTAGTTGACTCAAATTTGTCTAGATTTGGATGAATCTAGACACTATTTAGGATATAGGTTCATCCAAATTTTGGGAAATCCAAGTCAAGTAATATGGGTCGGAGGGAGTAGTTCAATTTCAACTGCTAGAAAGGCTTACATTTAGGAACAGAGGTAAGTATTGTTTTAACCACTAATGTTTATTCCTAAAGAGTGCTAATGTAAGCTTCTTTGTTTCAGATTGAAAAGGTTGTGCTTTTTCTACTGAAACAGCAAGGCCATCTTGCTAGCAGGATCGAAAAGTTGGGAGAACAGCGTGCCATGCTTACGGAACAGTCCGATATATCACAAGTTTCTCAAGTGCGAGAAGCTTATAGGGAAGTTGGCCTTGATCTTGTGAAGCTTCTTAGATTTGTCGATATGAATGCTACCGGAATCCGGAAGATACTTAAGAAGTTTGATAAGCGCTTCGGCTATAGATTTACAGACTATTATGTCTCAACTCGTGCAAACCATCCCTATTCACAGCTTCAGCCTATCTTCAAGCAAGTGGTAATTTAACCTTTCTTGTATCTTTAATTCATAAGTGGGGCTATGGTGATTTGCTTTGATGGTGTGTGTCCTTGAGTCCCTGTATCCTTCACCATCTTTTGGACTTATGATGAAGTTCTGAATGCAGGGTATTGTAGCTGTTGCTGGTGCGTTGACACGTAACCTCGCATCTCTGCAAAATCACCAAGGAAGCTTTACGTCAATCTATGACCATCCATCAATTACCTTCGAGGTCTCTACTGGATCTTCTCCTTGTTCCTTAATCAGATGATACATTTCTCATATGCTCTAACAAAAGAAATACTATACACCTTTTCTGTATGTGCAGGACCCTGTCATAGAACAAATAAATAATTCAGTACAGAAACTCATGAACTCCACAACCTTCCTGAAATTCCTAGGGCAACATGCACTCATTGTTCCAGAAGATGTGCATACTAGCTCGGACGATCTTGTCGATGAACAGAGCTACCATTTCATGTCGCTGATGCTCAACCTTGTGAACACATTCCTCTACATGGTGAACACATATATCATCGTCCCTACTGCAGATGATTATTCAGTGAGCCTTGGCGCAGCTGCAACCGTCTGCGGTGTGATTATCGGGTCGATGGCAGTTGCCCAGGTGTTCTCTTCGGTTTACTTCAGTGCCTGGTCGAATAGGTCGTATTTCCGGCCCCTCGTATTCAGCAGCATCATGCTGTTTTTAGGGAACCTGCTGTATGCTTTGGCGTATGATCTGAATTCCATAACTGTTCTCATACTTGGCCGGCTGCTCTGCGGGTACGGATTATTTTCTCTTCTCTAATTTACTTGTGTCATGTTCAGTTTCTGCTTTTATATGTGCAAATCTTGAAATGCTTGTCCAATCGATCATACTGGCGACATGGTATGCAGGTTGGGTTCTGCCAGAGCTGTGAACCGTCGGTATATCAGCGACTGCGTGCCGCTCAAAATCAGGCTGAAAGCCTCTGCAGGATTCGTCAGTGCTAGTGTGCTTGGAATGGCCTGCGGTCCTGCGCTCGCCGGTTTGCTGCAGACAGAGTTTAAGGTCTACGGAGTTACGTTTAGTGAGAACACCTTGCCCGGGTGGGTCATGTGCCTTGCTTGGGTTGTTAACTTGATTTGGCTGTGGGTTTCATTCAAAGAGCCGGATCACTTTGCTAGAGAGAATGCAGCCAAAGCAGCGGCAACTGATTCCGGTAAACTAACTCACTTAATTTCATCGTTACAAGCAGATCATTACTGATTTTTTTTTTTGGGGAAAAAATTACTACCAACTCTTTCCGTGGTCACAAAACATAGGCTCTGGGCAGCGGGCACAATTGTTAAGCTAACTCTTTGTCGTAACAGGCCATCGACAAAGTGATAATTTGGAGGATGGTCTAGCACAGCCTTTGCTCACAGAGGCAAAGGAGAGGCAGGATGAAACTGTCCAGGATGATGACGATAATGAAGAAAACCCTAAAGGGTGTCATAAACCGGCAACATCGCTTGCTGCAGCATACAGATTGCTCACGCCCTCTGTGAAGGTTTCCCCTGCCCCCTTGAATGTGATCATTTTATGTTGTTGTTGTTGGATGTACCAGCTTCGTTTGCATTGGCTTACATACATATGCTCTTCACGAAATATCAGGTTCAGTTATTGATCTACTTCATGCTCAAGTTCACAATGGAAATTCTACTCTCGGAGTCGAGTGTTGTCACCTCGTTCTACTTTAACTGGTCCACGGGCAGCGTGGCCATCTTTCTAGCTGTTCTTGGGCTCACCGTTCTTCCAGTCAATATCATCGTCGGAAGCTACATTACAAACTTGTTCGAAGACAGGTAACTTTTGTACCCTCTTACACTGGACGTGCTAGAGCATCTGTCGTGTCTTGCCCACTATAAATTCTCATAGTTTTCGGTTCCCTTTCTTTTCCCTGCAGGCAAATTTTGGTGGCGTCTGAAATCATGGTCCTGATCGGCATCGCCGCGAGCTTCCGTTTCACCTCTAGCTACTCCGTTCCACAATACGTCGTGTCGGCTATCATCACGTTCGTGTTCGCCGAGGTGCTCGAAGGTAAGAACCCTACCTACCAGCAATGCGAAGTCTGAAAAAGATTGCGCGAAGCGTTCCTGAAACTAGCATTTGCGTTTCTGAAACATGGCAGGGGTGAACCTGTCCCTCCTCTCCCGGGTGATGTCGTCGAGGCTTTCCCGGGGCACCTACAACGGTGGGCTCCTCTCGACGGAGGCCGGGACGCTGGCCCGCGTCGCCGCCGACGTGACGATCACCGCCGCGGGGTACCTGGGGCAGAGCCAGCTCCTGAACGCCACCCTGCTCCCGTCCTTGGCCATCTGCGTGGCCTCCATCGCCGCGACGTTCTGCACTTACAACAGCCTGTACTGAGTGAGTAACAACTACGTACCTCGATGAACTGGATCAGCAGCAAGCTGCTGTCCGAAGCTTTGCAGTGACGCTGTAAATGTTAGCTCCGTCGCTGCTGGTGCTAGATGCTGCGTCCCAAAGTGCTGTATGGAAGCTTGTGGTAAACAAGCTACTACCAAATGTTGTACTACTAGCAGATACAGTACACTTCAAATAATAAACACGCCCACTAAATGTACTCTGGCCGCCAGCACGTCTAGGTGGTCCCACCTGTAAGGTACAAGGCAACGTCTGGAGAAGTGCCACGCCAAGGTTAGGCGCTTTCGAGGTGATTAAGGCAAATGATACAGGTGGTTTTGCCGTTTCGGTGGCTAATGTTTTCTTTGCTCACGCCCCTGGCATGCTCATGCGGTCATACCGTGGCTTGATGTATTCAAGCTTGTAACAGAGCGGGCCTTAGCTATTTGCCTGCTTTTACAAGCCGAATTATTTTAGCAGGCGTGCATCTGGTGTTGAAACTGAGTAATACTGACTACATGCCGACACAAAATAAGCAGTTGGTAATCATGTTCTTTGACTGTAAAGTGTGCACTAACAAGCATCTTTTTTTTCTGGAAAGAATCCTCAATCACTTTCTGTCAACATCGGACCCAATCGATCTATAGTTGGACAATATCTTTGATTAATATGTAATCATACAAATGTAATATCGGAAAAAACATTTCACTAAATTATTTATGAAGTACTAGAGTTATCTTTAGAGGTCTGACACGAAGTCATATGATTTTTTTTTTGACAAAAGTCATATGATTTATTTATTTTTGAAATAAGCGCAACGCTAGAGTCTTCCGGCATCACTTCTCCACCGCGGTCATGGTCTTCACCAAGAAAAAATGGAGGCTAGAGCGTGGAGTTTAGCCCGGTGCTAATCTTTTGGATTATGTAATCTTAGGAGAGTAGCCTTTGGTAAAATTCCTAGGGCTTTTCCTAGGCATTTGTTCTAAAAACTTCTTCTCTATTAATAAAGATGGCAAATCTTTTGCATTGTTTCAAAAAAAAATGAAGTCATATGAAATGTTTTGCAAAGTAGAAACAACTTGATTCGAGGGTGCAGTAATTGATTGGATCTGGTAATATTTTTTTGCAAGGTTCAAGAACAATAAGTAGTTTGTGTTGCCGTTGTGGAGACATCTAGAGAGAGCGGGCGGTCTCTAGGTGAGTAGTCCAGTGTAATGTTACTGTTGTAGATATTTCCAAGAGGCAATAATAAAGTGGTTATTATTATATATTTGTGTTTATGATAAATGTTTGCATCCCATGCTATAATTGTATTTATCAAAAACATTAATACTTGTGTGTTTTATAAACATAAAAGAGTCCCTAGTAAGCCTCTTGTTAAACTAGCTTATTGATTAATAGATAATCATGGTTTCTTGATCATGAACATTGGATGTTGTTAATAACAAGATCATATCATTAGAAGAATAATGCGATGGACACACACCCGCAGTAAGCATAGCATAAGATCAAGTCATTAAGTTCATTTTGCTACAAGCTTTCAGATACATAGTACCCTAATCCTTCGACCATGAGATCATGTTAATCACCGTCATCAGATGAGTACTTTGATGACATCAAACGCCACTTCCATAACTGGATGGTTATAAAGGTGGCATTGGGTATTCTAAAGGTATGTGTTGAAGCGCATGGATCAAGAGTGTGATTTGTCCATCCATATGACGGATAGATATACTCTGGGCCCTCTCGGTGGAATGTCATCCAATTGCTTGCAAGAACGTGACTAGGTCACAAGGGATGGCATATCACGGAACAAGTAAAGGTTACTTATCGGTAACGAGGTTGAACTAGGTATAGAGATACCGGTGATCAAACCTCGGATAAGTAAAGTATCGCGCGACAAAGGGAATCGGTATCGTATGTGAATGGTTCATTCGATCATGAAGTTATCGTTGAAAATGTGGGAGCCATTATGGATCTCCACATCCCGCTATTGGTTATTGACCGGAGAGGTGTCTCGATCATGTCTGCATAGTTCACGAACCGCAGGGTGACACACTTAAGGTTCGATGTTGTTTAAGTAGATATGGAATATGAGTTGGAGACCGAATGTTGTTCGGAGTCTCGGATTCGATCCAAGACATCACGAGGAGATCCGTAGAATAAGATTCATATAAGGAAAGTCAATTTCCGGGATTCAGAAATGTTTTCGTTGTTTTGACCGGAAGCTTCGAGAATGTTCTAGAGGACCACCACCTCAGGAGGAGTCACTTGGGCTATGGCATGTAGTGGGGGCTCTAGGGGCCAGACGCACCAAGCCCAAAGGGCCAACCAGCCAGCACTAGGAAATTGGGGTCAAACCCTAGTTTGAAAAGTCAAACCCTAGTTCGGAAAGAGGGGAGACTGGGGGGGGCAAGTACCCAACTCTTTCCGTTGTGGATGAGTTGGGGGGGGGGGACTCGGCTAGAGCTAGGAATCCCTTGGCCACCGCCCCTATCTATATAAGTATGGGTGGGGGCGCACCCCCTTGCCCCTTGTCCCTCGCGCCTACAACCCTAGCCGTCGCACCCCTCTCTCCTCCACCGTCCTGATCCGGCTTATGCGAAGCCCTGCAGAAATCTTCTCCTCCCACGCCGTCGTGCTGCTGGGATTCCGGGGAGATCTAGTACCTCTGTTGCCCGCTGGAACAGGGAGAGGAAGGTCTTCATCGACTCCATACGTGTGACCGAGTGGGGAAGCGCTGCTGGAACGCGACGCTGGAAGGATCGTCTACACGATCTTGAGATTGGCAAGTGATCGACTACCTCAACCACGAGATCTAATCTCGTTAACACTTTGGATCTACGAGGGTTAGTTCTCTACAATCTTGTTGCACCGATCTCGTAGATTAGATCTTGGATTTTACATAGATTAGATCTTGGTTTTGTGTGTTCTTGCGATAGAATTTTTTTGTTTTCCATGCAACGGACCCTACAGTGGTATCAGAGCCGTATCTATGCGTAGATCTGTTGCACGAGTAGAACACAAAGGTTTTGTGGGTGTTTATGCTCTTGTTTTTGCTTGATTTTCATGTACTTTGCATCTTGCGGGATGGTGGGATGAAGCGGCCTGGGCTAACCTTCCATGTCATCGCACACGAGACTTGCTCCACGCTCAACGTACAACTTGTATTGCACAAGTGGCTTTGCGGGTGTATGTCTCTCCTGTTGGAATTATGCCCTAGAGGCAATAATAAAGATATTATTGTTATAAATTCTTGTTCATGATAAAGTTTATATTCCATGCTAGAATTGTATTAAGCGGAAACTTTGATACTTGTGTGGTTTATGAACAACACCGTGTCCCTAGTACGCCTCTATGGACTAGCTCATTGATTAATGATGGTTAAGGTTTCCTAACCATAGACATGAGTTGTCGATTAATAATGAGATCATGTCATTAGGAGAATGATATGATGGACATACCCAAATCAAGCAGAGCAATTAGATCGTGTCATCGTGTTCATCTTTGCGAAGCTTTTTCTTATGTCAAATATTGTATTCCTTAGACCATGTGATAATGCAACTCCCTAGTATCGGAAGAAAGCTTTGAGGTCATCAAACGTCATCCTATGTGAGGGTGATCATAAAGGTGCCTCTCAGGTAATCGGAAAGTACTTGTTGGGTTGTATGTATCGAGATGGGATTTGTCCCTCCCAAGTCGGAGAGATATACTTCGGGCCCACTCGGTAATCGATATCAACACCGATTGCAAGCACGTGGTTAAGGAGTTGATCACAAAGTGATATCGGATTACGGAACGAGTAAAGTACTTGCCGTGAACGAGATTGAACTAGGTATGCCAATACCGACGATCGAATCTCGGGCAAGTAAAATATCACGTGACGAAGGGAATATATATATGGGATTAATTGAATCCTGGCATCGTGGTTCATCCGATATGATCATCGATGAATATGTGGGAGTCAATATGGGTTTCCAGATCCCGCTGTTGATTATTGATAGGAGATCATGCCTGCATATTCTCGAACCCGTAGGGTCACACACTTAACGTGCCTCGACGCTAGGATAGAATGGATAATTGGTTTGCGAGTTTTTGTTCGGAGTCTTGGATGAGATCCAGGATATCACGAGAGGTTCCAGAATGGTCTGGAGAATAAGATTCATATAATGGAAAGCAGTTTTTGGATTTCGGAATCGTTTCAGAGTGTTCAGTATTGTACCGGAAGGTTCTAGAAGCTTTCGGAGTGGGACCAACGTGGCCCCACTTGTATGAGGGGTGCATGGGCCTACGAGGGAGTGCCCTGGCCGCATTGGGCCAGGGGCACAAGGCCCCATAGGCCCAGCCGGCCAAAACCCTAGGGGAAACCCTAGGAAACCTTCTAGAAGGGGGGAGACTTGCCCCCCACTCCACCCTTGGGGCCGCCACCCTAGGGCTTGGAGGAGGGGGCAAGGGGGTCGGCCAGCCCCCTATATAAGGTGGGCAGGGGGCGCACCCTCCCCTCACCCCAAACCCTAGCCATCAGCTGCTGCCCTCTCTCTCTCTCTCTCTCTCTCTCTCTCTCTCTCTCTCTCTCTCTCTCTCTCTCTCTCTCTCTCTCTCTCTCTCTCTCTCTCTCTCTCTCTCTCTCTCTCTCTCTCTCTCGACTGCGTGTAGGCAAAGACCTGCTGCAGAAACTCTCCACCATAGCACCACGCCGTCGTGCTACAGATCCAATCTATCTCTCCACCCCACTTGCTGGATCGAGGAAGGAGGAGACGTCGCGGCACCGTACGTGTGCATCTCTCGGAGGCGCCGCCACTTGCGGCGTAGGATCGGATCGCGAGGAGGATACGGCGAGTACGACTACACCAACCACGTTCTGTTGAACGTTTCCGCTGTGCTATTTCTTCAAGGGTATGAAGATCTCATATATCCCTCTCGTTGATTGCATCTCCTAGATTAGATCTTGGCTTTTCTATTCGCATCCGTAGAATTTTTTTGATTTACTATGCTGCGAAACCATTCAGTGGTATCAGAGCTAGATCTATGCGTAGATGTGTTTCACGAGTAGAACACAACATGCTTGTTGCGGGCGTTGATGTTTTCTGTTGCAAGCCTCTTGTTGTGTACTTCTTATGACGCGGGATAGTGAGATCGAAGCAGTCCAGACCAACTTTATGCGACCTCGTTCGTGAGACCGGCTCCGCACTTGACGTGTGGCTTGTTCCATACATGCGACTAGTGGATGCCAGTTTCTCTCACTATAGTTATCATGGGATTTACACCGGATGTTGGCAACCATAATATCACCGTTGTGGCTTTCCGTAGGTAAGAATCGTTCTTAGCTTGTTACTCCCATAAGCCACATAAAGCATGCAACAACAAAGTAGATGCGTCTAACTTGTTTTTGCAGGGAGTGTTTTGTGATATGGTATGGCCCAAGATATGATGTGTATGTTGTATGCAATGATCATGTTTTGTAATATTTCACGACTTGCATGTCGATGAGTACACAACCGGCAGGAGCCATATGGTTGTCTTTATAATTGTGTATGACCTGTGTGTCAACTTCTTATACGCCATGTAATAGCTTTACTTTATCGCTAATTAGTTAGCAATAGTTGTAGTTGTTGTTCGTGGTGGAGGAAATCATGGTGGAATGATGGAGATCATGCTGGCACGCACAAGATGGAGATCGTTGCGCAGATATTGGCTATACCATGTCACATAAGATTATATGCTTGTGATGTTTATCCTTTTATGTATCTTATTATGCTTAGATCGCGACGGTAGCATTATAAGATGATTCCTCACTTAAAGATCAAGATAAAACTGTGTTCTTCCCATGTATGCACCGTTGCGAAAGTTTGTCGTGTTCAAGCACCTCGTGATGATCGGGTGCTATAAACTCTACGTTCACATACAACGGGTGCAAGCCAGTTTTGCACACGCGGAAATACTCGGGTTTGACTTGACGAGCCTAGCATGTACAGACATGGCCTCGGAACACACGAACCTAAAGGTTAAGCATGAGTCATATGAATGATATGATCGACACTTTGTTGTCCACCATTGAAACCACATCTCTTCTCGTGAAGATCGGATTAGGTGTGGTGAATTTGGATCGTGTTCACTAAACAACTTGAGGGATGTTGAATTTAATGGGAGTTCATCTAGTAATTTGATTAAGTTGAACTAGTTATCATGAACATATTCTAAATTGTACTTGCAAATTTTGTAGATCAAATGGCTAAGTCCAACTTCAACTTCAATGTTTTTGCTGAGAAAGAAAAGCTTAAGAACAATGGGTCTAACTTCACCAACTGGTTCCGGAATCTGAGAATCATTCTCGCTGGCGGACAAAAGGACTATGTCCTTGAGAAAGCGCTAGGTGACGCCCCTGCTATAGATGCGCCGGCTGATGAAAAAACTGTTTATCAGTCACGCAAAGATGATTATGGAGTGATTAAGAGTACCATGTTGTTTGCTATGAAATCAGACCTTCAAAATCGTTTTGAGGAGTTCGCCAGGCCCTTTGAGATACTTGAGGAACTCAAAACCATGTTTCAGACTCAGGTCCGTTCTGAGAGATATGAGATCTCTGAGAAGTTCTTTAACTGCAAGATGGAGGAAGGGAGTTCCGTTAGTGAGCACACCATTAAGATGTCGGGCTACACTCAACGTCTTGAGCAACTGGACTTCAAGATTCCAGAAGAGCTCAATATTGATAGAGTTCTGCAATCACTCCCTCCTAGCTACAAAGGTTTTATAGTTACTCACAATCAGATTGGTTCCACTAATACGATCACTGAGCTCTTCGCTAAGCTGAAAGCTGTGGAGGTGGATATCAAGAAAGATAATCATGTGTTGATGGTCAACAAGACCCCTAGCTTCAAGAAAGGTAAGGGTGCAAAGAAGTCCTTCAAGAAAGGCAGCGGCAAGCGCGTTGCCCCTGCTGAGAAGAAGCTCAAGTCTAGACCTAAGCCGGACACTGAGTGCTTCTATTGCAAGGACAAGGGTCACTGGAAGCGCAACTGTCCGAAGTACTTAGCGGACAAGAAGGCTGACACCATTAAAGGTATATTTGATATACATGTTATTGATGTTTACCTTACTAGAGCTCGTTGTAGTGCCTGAGTATTTGATACTGGTTCAGTTGCTAATATTTGTAACTCGAAACAGGAGCTACGGAATAGACGGCGGCTAGCAAGGGATGAGGTGACGATTCGCGTTGGCAATGGATCAAGAGTTGATGTGATGGCCGTCGGCACGCTCTCCTTAGTTTTACCTTCGGGATTAGTTTTAAACCTTAATAAATGTTATTATGTGCCTGCGTTGAGCATGAACATTATATCTGGATCGTGTTTATTGCAAGACTATTATTCATTTAAATCGGAGAATAATGGTTGTTCTATTTATATGAGTAACATCTTTTATGGTCATGCACCTGCTGTGAATGGTTTATTTCTTCTGAATCTCGAAAGCAATAAAACACACATACATAACATTGAGGCTAAGAGATGCAAAGTAGATAGTGATAATTCGACTTATTTGTGGCACTGCCGTCTAGGTCATATTGGTGTAAAACGCATGAAGAAACTCCACTCTGATGGACTTTTGGAGTCTCTTGATTTTCAATCATTTGACACATGCGAGCCGTGCCTCATGGGCAAGATGATCAAAACCCCGTTCTCCGGAATAATGGAGCGAGCAACGGACTTGTTGGAAATCATACATACCGATGTATGCGGACCAATGAGTGTTTCGACGCGCGGTGGATATCGCTATTTTCTCACTTTTACTGATGACTTAAGTAGATATGGGTATATCTATTTAATGAAACATAAATCTGAAACATTTGAAAAGTTCAAAGAATTTCAGAACAAAGTGGAAAACCATCGTAACAAGAAAATTAAATTTCTACGATCCGATCGTGGAGGTGAATATTTGAGTTATGATTTTCTCACGCATCTTAAAGCAAGCGGAATCGTTTCGCAACTCACGCCACCCGGAACAGCACAACGCAATGGTGTGTCTGAACGTCGGAATCGAACTCTATTAGATATGGTGCGATCGATGATGTCTATTACAGATTTGCCGTTATCATTTTGGGGTTATGCATTAGAAACCGCTGCATTCACTTTAAATAGGGCACCATCTAAATCAGTTGAGACGACACCATATGAACTATGGTTTGGTGCTAAACCTAAGTTGTTGTTTCTTAAAGTTTGGGGATGCGAAGCTTACGTCAAGAATTTGATGCCGGACAAGCTCGAACCCAAAGCGGATAAATGCGTCTTCATAGGATACCCTAAGGAAACTATTAGGTATACCTTCTACCACAGATCCGAAGGCAAAGTGTTTGTCGCAAAGAACGGATCCTTTCTTGAGAAGGAGTTTCTCTCGAAAGAAGTGAGTGGGAGGAAGGTAGAGCTAGACGAGGTTATTGAACCTTCTCTCGAGTTGGAGAGTAGCGCAGCACCTGAAATTGTTCCAGTGCCGTCTGCACCAACAAGAGAGGAAGCTAATGACGAGGATCATGAAACTTCGAACGATGCTACTGCTGAACGTCGCAGGTTGACAAGGTCGCGTGCCACTCCTGAATGGTACGGCAACCCTGTCTTAATTGTCTTATTGGTAGACAACAGTGAACCTGCGAACTATGCGTAATAAATGATGAGCCTAGACTCTGAGAAATGGCTAGAGGCCATGAAATTCGAATTGGGATCCATGAGCGAAAACCAAGTATGGACTTTGGTGGACCCTCCTAGCGACCGTAAGGTCGTTGAGTGCAAATGTTTCCAGAAGAAAACGGACGCGGATGGTAATGTTACTGTCTATAAAGCACGGCTTGTCGGAAAAGGGTTTCGGCAAGTTCAAGGTGTTGACTACGATGAGACTTTCTCTCCCGTAGCGATGTTTAAGTCCATTTAGATTTTATTAGCAATTGCTGCGTTTCATGATTATGAAATATGGCAGATGGATGTCAAGACTGTGTTCCTCAATGGCAACATTGATGAAGAGTTGTATATGATGCAGCCCGAAGGTTTTGTCGATCCTAAGGATGCTGATAAGGTGTGCAAACTTCAGTGTTCCATTTATGGACTGAAGCAAGCATCTCGGAGTTGGAACCTTCATTTTGATCAAGTAATCAAGAGATTTGGATTTGTTCCAAATTGCTATGAAGCTTGTATCTACAAGAAAGTGAGTGGGAGCTCAGTGACATTTCTAGTACTATATGTGGATGACATATTGATTATTGGAAATGACATTGGTATGCTTAACAATGTGAAGAGTTATTTGAATAAATGTTTTTCAATGAAAGACCTAGGAGAAGCTACTTATATATGAGGCATCAAAATCTATAGAGATAGACAAAGACGCCTAATAGCTTTAAGCCAAAGTACATACCTAGACAAAGTTCTGAAAAGGTTCAGAATGGATAAGGCAAAGAAAGGTTCAGTGCCCTTGTTGTCAGGTAAGATATTGAGCAAGACTCAATGTCCAACTACGGTAAACGATAGAGAAACTATGAGCAAAGTGCCATATGCCTCGGCCATAGGTTCTATCATGTATGCCATGCTGTGTACTAGACCGGATGTGTCCAATGCTCTTAGTTTGACGAGCAGATACCAAAGTGATCCAGGAGTGGAACACTGGACAGCCGTAAAGAACATCCTAAAGTATTTAAATAGGACTAAAGAAATGTTCTTGGTCTATGGAGGTGATGAGCAGCTCGTCGTAAAAGGTTACGTCGACGCCAATTTTGACACCGACCCGGATGATTCTAAATCTCAGACAGGATACGTTTATAGTTTGAATGGAGGAGCTGTGAGCTGGAGAAGCTGCAAGCAAAGCGTGATCGCGGGATCTACAGTAGAATCAGAATACATGGCTGCTGCAGAAGCGTCAAGTGAAGGAGTTTGGATCAGGAACTTCATCACTGAGCTTGGTGTGGTTCCAAGTGCCTTGGACCGACTGAAGATATTGTGCGACAACACTGGCGCCATAGCATTGGCTAAGGAACCAAGATATCATCCAAAGACTAAGCACATCAACCGCCGATTTCATATAATTCGAGATTATATAACAGATGGAGATCTGAAGATTAGCAAAGTACATACGGATCTGAATGTCGCAGATCCGTTGACTAAGCCTCTTCCACGTGGAAAACATGATCAGCACCTTAATGCCATGGGTGTTAGATTGTTGCCAGATGTAAACTAGATTATTGACTCTAGTACAAGTGGGAGACTGTTGGAATTATGCCCTAGAGGCAATAATAAAGATGTTATTGTTATAATTCTCGTTCATGATAAAGTTTATATTCCATGCTAGAATTGTATTAAGCGGAAACTTTGATACTTGTGTGGTTTATGAACAACACCGTGTCCCTAGTACGCCTCTATGGACTAGCTCATTGATTAATGATGGTTAAGGTTTCCTAACCATATACATGAGTTATTGATTAATAATGAGATCATGTCATTAGGAGAATGATATGATGGACAGACCCAAATCAAGCAGAGCAATTAGATCGTGTCATCGTGTTCATCCTTGCGAAGCTTTTTCTTATGTCAAATATTGTATTCCTTAGACCATGAGATAATGCAACTCCCTAGTATCGGAAGAAATCTTTGAGGTCATAAAACGTCATCCTATGTGAGGGTGATCATAAAGGTGTCTCTCAGGTAATCGGAAAGTACTTGTTGGGTTGTATGTATCGAGATGGAATTTGTCCCTCCCAAGTCGGAGAGATATACTTCGGGCCCACTCGGTAATCGATATCAACACTACTTGCAAGCACGTGGTTAAGGAGTTGATCACAAAGTGATATAGGATTACGGAACGAGTAAAGTACTTGTCGTGAACGAGATTGAACTAGGTATGCCGATACCGACGATCGAATCTCGGGCAAGTAAAATATCGCGTGACGAAGGGAATATATATATGGGATTAATTGAATCCTGGCATCGTGGTTCATCCGATATGATCATCGATGAATATGTGGGAGTCAATATGGGTTTCCAGATCCCGCTGTTGATTATTGATAGAAGATCATGTCTGCATATTCTCGAACCCGTAAGGTCACACACTTAACGTGCCTCGACGCTAGGATAGAATGGATAATTGGTTTGTGAGTTTTTGTTCGGAGTCTCGGATGAGATCCAGGACATCACGAGAGGTTCCGGAATGGTCCGGAGAATAAGATTCATATAATGGAAAGCAGTTTTTGGATTTCGGAGTCGTTTTGGAGTGTTCGGTATTGTACTGGAAGGTTCTAGAAGCTTCCGGAGTGGGACCAACGTGGCCCCACTTGTCGGAGGGGTGCGTGCGCCTACGAGGGAGTGCCCTGGACGCATTGGGCCAGGGGCACAAGGCCCCATAGTCCCAGCCGGCCAAAACCCTAGGGGAAACCCTAGGAAATCTTCTAGAAGGGGGGGAGACTTGCCCCCCACTCCACCCTTGGTTCCGCCGCCCTAGGGCTTGGAGGAGAGGGCAAGGGGGCCGGCCAGCCCCCTATATAAGGTGGGCAGGGGGCGCACCCTCCCCTCATCCCAAACCCTAGCCGTCAGCTGCTGCCCTAGCTCTCTCTCTCCCGACCGCGTGTAGGCGAAGCCCTGCTGCAGAAACTCTCCACCATAGCACCACGCCGTCGTGCTGCAGATCCAATATATCTATCCACCCCACTTTCTGGACCGAGGAAGTAGGAGACGTCGCGGCACCATATGTGTGCATCTCTCGGAGGCGCCGCCACTTGCGGCGTAGGATCGAATCGGATAGCGAGGAGGAGACGACGAGTACGACTACACCAACCACGTTTTGTTGAACGTTTCTGCTGTGCGATTTCTTCAAGGCTATGAAGATATCATCTATCCATCTCGTTGATTGCATCTCCTAGATTAGATCTTGGCTTTCCCATTCGCATCTGTAGAATGTTTTTTGATTTACTATGCTGCGAAACCATAGTTAATATTCAATTTACAATGGGCACTTGACAATACTTGTATCAGCGTTGTGCTTCTTGTTCGTAGGTAAGAACGATTCTTATTCGAAAGTCCCAAGCCACGTAAAATATGCAAAGAAAATTAGATGCGTCTAAATTTTTTTGCAGGGCATGTGATGTGATGTGATATGGCCATGATGTGACTATGATTATATTTGATGTATGCAATGATCCGTATTGTAAGTTGGCAATCGGCAGGAGCCTAATGGTTGTCTTTAAATTCGTTGAGACCTGTGTGTCTATTCATCATGTAATATTTTTATTCTAAGTAGTTGTAATAGTTGTTGTTGGTGATGGATAACCATGAAGCGGCGCCATTTGACCTTGATGCCACACTGGTGATAATGGAGATCATGTTTGTGCTTTGGAGATGGAGATCATAGGCATAAGAAGAAATGCCATATCATATCACATATTATGAATTGCATGTGATGTTAATCCTTTTTATGCATCTTGTATTGCTTAGATAGCGACGGTAGCATTATGAGATGATCCCTCTCACTAAATATCAAGTAATAAAGTGTTCGCCCTTAGTAGGCATCGTTGCTCAGACTCATCATTTCAAAGCATCTCGTGATGATCGGGTGTGATAGATTCTACGTGTGCATACAACGGGTGCAAGCCAGATTTGCACATGGAGATACTAAGGTTAATCTTGACGAGCCTAGCATGTAGATACATGGTATCGGAACACGGAATACCGAAAGGTAAAGCATGAGTCATATGATGAACATATTGATTGTTCGCCTTTGAAGCTACATCGTATCTCTTGAAGATCGGACTTAGTGTAGTGGATTTGGTTCATGTAATCAGTAAGACAATGTGAGGGATGTTGTTTTGAGTGGGAGTTCATGTAGTTAATTTAAGAATTAAATTTGAACTCAATTTGTCATAAACTTAGTCTAAACTCTTGAAAATTTGTTTTAGATCATGGCGACCCCTACCATTAATTTTAATGCGTTTCTAGAGAAAGAAAGGTTGAAAAACAATGGAAGCAACTTCGCGGACTAGTTCCGTAACATGAGGATTGTCCTCAATGCTGGTCAGTTGACCTATGTGCTGGATGCACCGCTGGGTGACCCGCTTGCAGCTGATGCTACCAATGAGGTGAAAAATGTTTACCTCAATCGGAAGAATCACTACTCCACAGTTCAGTGTGCCATCCTGTACGGTTTGGAATCGGAGCTTCAGAAGCGCTTTGAGAACCGCGCCCCTCATGATATTATCAATGAGCTCAAAGTGATATTTGAGACTCATGCGGCCGTACAAAGCTATGAAGCTTCCGAGAAGTTCTTTAACTGCAATATGGAAGAGGGCAACTCCATTAGCGAGCATGTGCTCAAAATTTCTAGGCACGTAAACAAACTCCAAGATTTGGGAATAACGATTCCTAATGCATTGGGGATTCATCATGTCCCCCAATCACTGCCACCTAGTTATAAGAACTTTGTGGTGAACTACATCATGCAACACGTGGATACAACGTTGCTTGAACTCTTCTCCATGTTGAAGTCTGTGGAAGTGGGGATCAAGAAAGGGCACCAAGTGTTGATGGTCAGTAAGACCACCAATTTCAAGAAGCAAGGCAAGACTAAGAAGAAGGGCAACTTCAAGAAGGGCGGCAAGAAAGCTGCCATGCATGCTAAGAAGCCCAAGGTTGGTTCTAAGCCTGATACTAAATGCTTTTACTGCAAGGGCGAAGGTCACTGGAAGTGGAATTGCCCCAAGTACCTGGCAGATCTAAAGAACGACAACATCAAGAAGAAAGGTATATTTGATATACATGTTATTGATATGTATCTTAATAGTAATCGTAGTAGTGCCTAGGTATTTGATACTGGTTCGGTTGCTCATATTTGTAACTCGAGACATGTGATGCAGAATAAACAAAGACTAGCGAGAGATGAGGTGATGATGCGCGTTGGAAATGGATCCAAGGTTGATGTGGTCGCCATCGGCATGCTCCCTCTTCATCTATCGTCGAGATTAGTTTTAAATCTAAATAATTGTTATTTGGTGCCTTCTTTAAGCATGAACATTATATATGGATCTTGTTAATTGCGAGATGGTTACTCGTTTAAGTCCAAGAATAATGGTTGTTCGATTTATATGAGTAATATCTTTTATGGCCATGCGCCTAAGATGGATGGTATATTCTTATTGTATCTCTATAGTAGTGATACACATGTTCATAATATAGATGTTAAACGGATGAAATTAAATGATAATTCTACATAATGTGGTAGTGTCGTCTTGGTCACATTAGAGTGAAGCACATGAAGAAACTCCATTCCGATGGACTTCTTGAATCACTTGATTTTGAATCACTTGAAAGATGCGAAGCATGTCTGATGGGAAAAATGACTAAGACTCCATTCTATGGCATAATGGAGCGAGCTACAGACTTATTGGAGATCATACATAACGATGTGTGCGGTCCAATGAGTGTAGCATCACGTGGTGGTTATCGTTATGTTCTTACTTTCACGGATGACTTGAGTAGATATGGGTATATCTATTTTATGAAACATAAGTCTGAAACTTTCGAGAAGTTTAAGGAATTCCAAAGTGAAGTATAAAATCAACGTAACAAGAAGATTAAGTTTCTACGATCTGATGGCGGAGGTGAATATCTAAGTTACGAGTTTGGCATGCATTTTAAGAAATGCGGAATACTTTCATAGTTGACACCGCCGAGAACACCACAGAGTAATGGTTTGTCCGAACGTCATAATCAAACTCTCTTATATATGGTTCGGTCTATGATGTCTCTTACAGATTTACGGTTATCGTTTTGGGGTTATGCATTAGATACAACCGTATTCACTTTAAATAGGGCACCATCTAAATCCGTTGAAACGACACCGTGTGAATTGTGGTTTGGTAAGAAACCTAAGTTTTCGTTCCTTAAAGTTTGGGGTTGTGATGCTTATGTAAAGAAGTTACAGTCCGACAAGCTTGAACCCAAAGTGGATAAATGCGTCTTCATAGGATACCCTAAAGAAACAATTGGGTATACCTTCTATCATAGATCTGAAGGCAAAGTTTTTGTTGCCAAGAATAGATTCTTGAGAAGGAGTTTCTCTCGAAAGAAGTGACTGGAAGGAAAGTTGAACTCAACGAGGTTGTTGAGCCTTCTCTTGGATTTGGGAGTAGCACAGCACCGGAAGATGTTCCTGTGTCGCCTTCACCAATAAGAGAGGAAGCTAGTGATGGCGATCATGAAACTTCGAACGAAGTTTCTAATGAACCTCGCAGGTCGACGAGGGTTCGTACCACTCCTGATTGGTATGATCTTGTCATAAATGTCATGTTGGTGGACAACACTGACGACCCTGCGATGTACGAGGAATCAATGATGAGCCCAGATTCCAACAAATGGCAAGAAGCTATGAAATACGAGATTGGATCCATGTATGAAAACCAAGTGTGGACTTTGGTGGACTTACCTGATGGCCGCAAGGCTGTGGAGAACAAATAGATTTTCAAGAAGAAGACATACGCTGATGGTAATGTAACCGTCTATAAAGATCGACTTGTCGTGAAAGGGTTCTAACAAATTCAAGGAGTTGATGATGGCCCACAAGTATAGGGGATTGCGACAGTCTTCGAGAGAAGTAAAGCCCAAATTTATTGATTCGACACAAGGGGAGCCAAAGAATATTTATAAGCCTTAATAGATGAATTGTCAATTCAGCTGTACTTGGAAATAGTCTTGCTCGCAATAGTTTATCAGTAGCAACAGTTTTGTGATAGTAGTAGCAAAATAAGAGCAGCAGTAAAATAAGGACAACAATAGCAATTGCAATAAACATCAGGATTAGAATGCGGCATGCATAGGGATGGATGGACGAGCGTTGCATGAACAAGATAATTTATGTAATAATCAAGACAAAGGCATTTACAGATAATGAAGATAAACCATCCAAGTACTAAATAACCATAGGCATGTGTTTCGTATATAGTCGTGCATGCTCGCAATGAGAAACTTGCACAACATCTTTTGTCCTGCTAGCCAGTTTGCAGCGGGGCCTCAAGGGAATCTACTGGAAATTAAGGTGCTCCTTTTAATAGAGCACCGAAGCAAAGCATTAACACTTCGTGAACACATGTGATCCTCACATCACAGCCATCCCTTTCGGTTATCCCAATTGCTGTCACTTTGGGGCCTCGGGTTCCGGACAACGATATGTGTACACAACTTGCACGTAAGATCACAAACAATAATATCATCATGAATCAATAACATGTTCAGATCTGAGATCATGGCACTCGGGCCCTAGTGACAAGCATTAAGCACAACAAGTTGCAACAATTTCAAAAGCACTAACAATAGATACTAGGCACCATGCCCTAACAATCTTATACAATTACATGAGTGATCTCATCCAATCCCTACCATCCCCATATCCTACTGCGGGGATTACTCACTCATGGATGGGGGAATCATGCATGGTTGATGGAGAGGCATCGGTGATGATTATGGCGATGATCTCCTCCAATTCCCCGTAGCGATAGGGTGCCAGAATGGAGTTTCTGGTTCCAAATCGCGGTTTCTGGTGGTGGCGGCGCAGCGGAACTCTATCTGGAAAAACATCGACCCCCGTGTGCTTTTAGGTCAAAGGGTATATGTAGGCAAAAGTAGAGGTCGAGTCGGAGTCCGAGGTGGCCACACCATGCCCAGGCGTGGGGTGAGCCCCTCGCGTCTTTTCTCCCCTCCGTCTTCTGGCTCCGTGAGTCTTCTGGCAAAATAGGATTTTTGGCATATTTTCTAGGATTTTTCTTGAAAGTTGATTTTCTGCACAAAAACGAGACACCAGAGCGATTCTGCTGAAAACAACGTTAGTTCATGTTAGTTATATCCAAATCACACAAATTAGAGGAGAAATAATAGCAAAAGTTTTCGGGAAAGTAGATACGTTTTGGACGTATCAACTCCCCCAACCTTAGCTTATTTCTTATCCTCAAGCAATTTAGTTGAAAACTGAGTGCGATAAAAGAAAACTTTCACGAACACATTTGCTTCATAAGATGTAAATATTCTCAGCATATGAGCAAGTACTTAGGCAATTCATAATAAGGAGTATGCAAATAATTCTACCCAATAGTCATGCAAGCTATGAAGAGATTCCAACACAATAATAACAAGCAACATGAAACATAAGCATATGCAAGATTGTAATGCTCATAAGAAGATATGATAAAGTGGTATCTCGCTTGCCTTTATTTTTGGAGCAAAACATAAATGCCAAGGCACCTCTGAAGTTCAAGTGAAGACTAGAAGTAAAAATATCAAAGATACCAGCGTCAAAGTTATGCCACAATTAACCATATTCTGGGACAAGCACATTACACTAAGAATGAAAGCTATGCTCTCAGGAAGGTGCTCATAGAAAAAATGGTGACTCGACATAAAAGTGAAAGAAAATATTAAAAAGTTTGAAAGACTTCCAAAAGTTTGAAAGTATGGTACTCATTAGCTTTGAGCTCTCATTGCCCCTATCATAAGCATTTTTAAATGGTTAAGGTTAAAGTGAGGGCAAATATGAGTTATATGCTTGACAAATCACAAGTTGAAAATCTCATGCCCCTTGAGTACGAGTACCGAGACCTCATGCTACTCAACTTTGGTCCCAGGTAAGTTCTTGTCATTGTAAGTATATGTGTTCATAGAGAACCGCCAACACCCCATGACACATGAGCGATCCCAAATCACAATGACAAGGCAACAGACAATGAGCATCTCATCGATCTTTTTATTTGCTATTTTCATAGTTTTTATTGAAATGCTTCATAGAATGCCCACTATGGTTTTGCTGCAAGTTTCCACCATGATTAGGCATGGCTTAGGCTGGCCGCCCAGGTGTTTCTCTAACACATACACAAACTCCATGGACTTATAAGCTCCCATCTTATTTCCCACCGACGATATCCGTAAACAAAAGAACATGATATCAACTAAATAGAAATAAGTGCAATGTTGAAAGCGTGCCCCATGACATCATGTTTTTGCTAACTCCCAACTTATAATTTAAAGCATATAACTACATAGATGGTCACAATGGTTCAGGTTTATTAAGTGCAATAAATAAAATGTGCCATCAAGCTCGTGAGAGCTTTACTAACTAATTTTCGCATAATAAGCAAACATTTTATTTGGAAGAAAACAAGGCATAATAAGTATGCAAGGAATACCAATGATGCTAATAGGTAGATATGGTGGACACTTTTTGACAACTTTGGTTTTGGGGAGTTGGATGCAGGAGTAGAACTCATACTCAGTACAAGTGAAGGCTTATAAATAGAAGGGAGCG
Source organism: Avena sativa (assembly GCA_916181665.1). Classification (NCBI taxonomy): domain Eukaryota; kingdom Viridiplantae; phylum Streptophyta; class Magnoliopsida; order Poales; family Poaceae; genus Avena; species Avena sativa. Next base: position 256,622,453 of record OV702284.1, on the reverse strand, counting down.
ACAATCGAGAGAGTAGTAACTGTCATCATCATGCTTGCGACAAAACAAAATTGACAGTGGCATAAAAGTGACACAAGCACTCTGAGGCAAAATAAATCATCGAGGCTTAACTAACTTTTGTTTAGTCATATGCATGCATGAGCATGTGCCAAGTCGATTCAAATAAAACATTCAGAGGAGGATACCACAATATTATACCATGTTATGAATAGAACAATGCAAGCAAACATTTATATGACATGCTACAAACTATTAGAAAATTGGAACTAATCATAAGAGAGCAAGAACTACTAAGCATCCATTAAATGACATACACCTTACATGAACATACTAAGTATGCCCACATGGATGAGTATATGTACAAAGATGAAAACAAATAGAGTTCATACTAGCCTCTTACCACACCTTGAATTGTCATAAATCATCATTATTGCCTTTCACTTGTGTGGCTTGAATAATAATATGAAAATCAAACGCCAAAGGAGTCACTCAGGACTACTGAACCCTGCAATGAACTTTACAAAACCAGAGAAGATCAACAAATATTTTTGGGTTTTCAATTTTTTAAAGCAAGAACTGAAAGCAAAAGCAAAAGAAACAACATCTTTTTGGGTTTTTCAAATAACAAAACAAAGCTAAAAGGGGTGAAGCAAACCAAAGCTAAAAGCTAAAGAATCAAACAAATAGAAATAGAAAAACATTTTTGGTCTTTTGTGTTTTGGAAAGCAGAAACAAAACAAGAACAAAAACGAAAAAGAAAGAAAGCGAAACATGGATATGCAAAGTACCAACTGAATATGATATGTAGATGAGTGTGATGTCGGTATACCTCCCCCCAAGCTTAGGCTTTTGGCATAAGTGGAGATTAATTCCAACGTGGGTAGGAACTCCAAGCCGGCGGGTCATCGTAGGAATGATCATAATCAGACCCTCGTGAAGAAGAAGCCCCCCAATCATAAGCAGGCTGCTGGTATGAGGACTCCCCCACGTTGGAGGGCTGGACCGAATTATCCTCGGCCTCCCTTCCAACATTCTCCACTTGCTGGGAGAGCTCCTCCATGTACGTTTCGAGCTCCTCCTCCGTGATTGACCATCCTTCCCTGGTATCAAGGTTAAACAAAACAAGCGCATGCAAAAGGACTATTCGCTCAGACTTACCTCGTCTCCATCCATTCTTGAGAAAGGTTATTTCATAAGATAAATTGCTCAAGTCATCCCAAGGAGAAACAAATTTATGTTGTATCATTTAATTAATATCAAGCCTCTCTATGGGAAACTGTAAGTCTAAATGATGAGGCGCCACACCATTCAAAGCTAATAAACGAGAGGCAATTAGGCCTCCACAAATTCCACCTTTCTCACGGTTAGAAGCAAGATGGAAATCTATCAAAGCAACCAAGTTATAAGTCATATCCCGTCTCAAAGCAGCTGAGATAAAATCTAGATCATAAGAAGATAATTTACTAGCAGTCTTTCTAGCAAGAACACACTTGGCAATAAAATAGGAAAAATATCGAATAGATGGGAGATGAATATTTCGAATTTTACCACTCTCCTTTGAGAAGCTGCTCCCTTGGCAAATCTCTACATACAAGTCCATAAGTGGCTTAGGACGCTCCTTAATCTTCTTGTGTGAACCCCACTATGGCACTTTAATAGCTGCACAAAAATCATCAAAAGGAAGATCAATAGCTACATTGTAAATTTTCTAATGAACCATGGGGTTAGGCAAGGACCAACTAAATCGCAAATCCTGAACCATGAACATAGTCAGTTTCACATATTGGTAAGGTTCATCATCAACAAAATGCTCCAATCCTGCATTAGAAATTAGAGTCTGGAAATCTTGAAGAATCCCTACAGCTCTCATGGATTCGGGGCATGGATAAATATAAGGGAAAACACCCTCCTCACGGTGGACTTTCATGACCTCAAGCACCCTCAGTTCATGTTGGTTAAGTTGGTGTTCATTCATCTTCTTTTCTAAAAAAATTAGACAGACATCACAAAAAATAATTCCAAAGCTACTAAATGAAGGGAACTACTATAGGGACTTGCAAGAGGGCTAAACATGCATCAAAATAATTTCTCTAAGCATATAACAAGCATGAATGCTCACATAATATGTCACTTACAATATCAAAATACTCAAGATATAATCCACTAATTGAAAATCTACTTGGACAAGCGGACGAGTCACATACCGGAGAACAAATGCTCCAAGCAGCAAAGAGTGGTTGAGTAGGGAGATCGAAAATAGCGGTGAAGAACAGCAAGAACACGAGTTTGAGAAATTTTTCAGTGTTTTCTCCGGAGAGAGAGTGAAGTGATAGGTGGCTGGATAAGTGGAGGGCCAGGGGTGTCCCACGCCATGGCTGGGCGCGCCCCAAGGCTGGCCGTGCCACCAGGTGGTGAGCCTACCTGGTGGGACCCCTGGGTCACTCCAGGTGCCTCTCTGTCCCTGTTTTGACGTAAAAATTTAATATTAATTTTTTCTGGAATATTTCGAGAAACTTTATTTTCGACCAATTTTCAGAGATTGATAAATGATTTTCTCGTAGAAAAATGATTTTGGAACGATGGAAAACCTAATCAAAACCAAAACTTCAGAAGTTCTAATACACTCAAATATGCAAGCAACTAGCAATACAAAGATAAGCAAGGTGAAAGCAAAAATTGGGATAGAGAAAATAAGAGTAAACAAATATAATCATGGTGAAAATGTAGTTTCGTTCATCCAAATCATTTTGTTAACAAGGTTGATCAGGTTTTGTTACCAAAACAATTTTATATGAAGCAAAACTTGCATTTCACTAATTATTATGTTACCTCAACCTTGATAACAATAGTCCCAATCATAATAATTTCATAATCTTCTTGTGGCATGAGACAATATATTTCTCCAACTTTGATGCCCTCAATATTTTCAATCGAATTTAGGCCATATTTCTTATCAATATTCTTGGGAAAATAAATAGTGTGCTCCTTGTCATTAAAATTAAAAGTTACTTTTCCTTGATTAGAATTAATGCCAGCATCTGCAGTACTAAGAAAAGGTCTCCCAAGAATAATAGACATATTATCATCTTCAGGCATTTCAAGCACAACAAAGTCAGTTAATATCAAACAATTATGAGCCACTTGAATAGGAACATTGTAACATCCCTAAAATCATGTTTCAAACACATGCATATCATCCATGCATCCATGATCATATGAATCTCATTTCAAACAAATCTTTTCAAAACAGAAGCATTTATGCTTATTATTTCATATGAAGTTTGCTCTAGCCTTAATGCTATCTTCCAAAGAGAGGAGTACTTGTTTTGGTTCAGTAAGGTTTGAAATTCAAACTTAGACACCAACAAAAGTTTGAACAAGTTTCAAAACAAAATGAGTAAATAAAACCAATATTATGCCTATTGTATATATATCATAAAGGCTTGGTTTTATTTTTATTTTCATTTGATCAAAGTGTTTTGAATAAACAGTAGTGTTTGACACACATTTGAGTGCAAGGTTTGCAGTATAAAAACCTAGAGAAGATTTGAATTCAAACTCATTTGATTTGGATTTGAAAATCATTTCAGAAAATCAAAACAGAAAAAGAAAAGGAGAAAAGAAATAGAAAAGGGCCAGTGCCACCTATCTGGCCCAACTACAGATCGAGCCCAGTAAGCCCACCCGGGTTCCCTCTCTCTCTTTCTCACTCGCAGACAAACCCACTGAGCTACTGACGCCAGGACCCTACCCCCTGTCTGTTTAACTCGCTGACGAGTGGACCCTGCGACCACGTCGTCTTCGTCGTCAATCACACGCGGCCGCGACGCTCGCTCCGCCTTTATCTCGCCGCAATCAGTACGCGCTTAATTGCCATTGATACGCCGCGCGATCCTCGCCCCCGCTCTGGCTATAATACCCCCTCTGCACCGCGGACATTTCCCCTCACCTAGCGCCACCTCTACGCCCCCAGGCTGCCCGCAATTGCCTTTGCGCCGCCGCAGACAGAACAGCTCCGGCGACGAATCTCGGTGAGTACAGACCTCCCCTCTGCCTCTAGTTCAATCCACTGTGTTCAGCATGACCTTGCGCATTCGCTAATGCCCTCCATTTGCTTTCTCGTGACCCAGAGCGACATCTTCGTCCTCACCCGCGAGCACCTGAGCCGCCGCTCGACTCCGACGTGCGATTCAGGTAAAACGAGACCGCCCCTTGCCTTCCCTTTGGTACTGTCTTGTTCGCCAGGCCCTTGCGCATCTCCTAAACCCTCTGGCTTGTGCTAGGTCGACGCAGAGCCTCGGCAACGTCTTCGACAGCAAGCAACAGACGCCGCCCGCAACTCCAACGAGCTCCAGCGACCGTGTCCGTGCGCCCCTTGCCAAGCCGTCGCCAGGTTGAGCATCAGCGCATCGTCATGTTTCTAGTAAGCATCTCCGATGACCCCAGATCCACCTGTAGCGCCGCGCCGCCGTAGGCAGAGCTCGCCGCCGCCAGTAGCCACCGCCAGTGCCGCCCAGCTATGGTCGTTTGATCCAGGACCGTTGGGTCTGGATCCAGCGTGTGAGGTTAGATCACTTAACGAAGCGGTATAGGTAGATCTGGGTCGTGCGATTAAGTTAGATCCAGCGGCTCAGAAGCGTGATCCAACGCGAAGCAGTACGGGCCAATCAGAATAAGACGCGTGGCAGCAGTTTAGGTTTAAAAACAGAATTTGAATCTATTAGATGTTTGAATTTGTTTTGGCTATAACTTTTGATCCCCACGTTAGAATTTGACAAATTTTATATCAATGGAATCAGGAGAGAGACCTTTCTAAATATGCAATGTGTTTAATGTTTTGCTTCTGTTAAAATGATTTTTTTGCAGAAACTTGTGTAGGGATAATTTGAGTATATGAATTGTTTAAGAAATGATTTAAAGTTTAAATAATTGTTTTTGGGCAAGTTTTGAACTTGTTTATAAACCAGTACTGTATACTTGCTTGGTTGAGTTTTAAAAATCATCACATAGCATATTGCATGCATTCATATATTTTTTTTTGTATATGTTTTGTATGTGATTTGTGGCTATGATTCTTTGTGTATATTTTGGTGCTAGTGATTGTGATTGTGAGGAGTGTAGCTACTCTCCAAACTACCAAGGCAAGTGGTGCTTCATGAATATTTTTTATCCCTATGTTTTTCTTCTAAGCATTAGAAATATTTTTGCTAGTCTTGCATGCTATATTTTGCTTATATGCCATGTTGGTATATCCTAGTAGTTGTATAATTGCTAGAAATTTCTAAGTTAAGATACTTATCTATGCCATGCTTAGCCTAGCTAGTAGCAACCAAGGGTTGGTGAAATATACATGCTATGATGAAAATATTTCTAAGTCTTTTTGACTTGTGTTTTGCCTAATAAAACAACTAAGTAAATGAAACACCTGGGTGGAATGGAAGGAATGGTTTATGTTGAGTGGTTACACAAGGCCCATTTCTATGGTTTACCTTGTGTATCTCACTTGTGGAAAGCCACCCAGGAACAAAGAGATTTTAGAGGCCAAGTGTTGAGAAGCTTCTAGTGCAGCCACTTGGCAATATGGGCTCTGCCTGGATCACATAGGTTGCTAGAACTTAGCCATTTGGACAGTTGGTGGTAGTGGGATGATAGGTTGGAACGCGTCCATTTGGTCTAAGGAAAGGCTTCTGAAAGGTCCTGTCTTGGTGAAAATCAAGTCTGGTGGGGAAAGTGCACAACCTCTGTAGATGGAAGAATCTAAGTACTTAGCCATGTCCCTAGAAACGGACAACTTGAGCATCAAGACATGGAAGCTATCAAGAATCTCCTCATCCCAATTTTCTAAGTAAAACTTGTGGGTGAACAAGGGTGAAGGACCTCAATGTCTATTGATGGTTCCTTGGGAAAAGTTTCGACAAAGAAAAACTTAGTGATTTCAACTAATAGGAAAAACCTATTTTGAGCAAAGCAAGCCAAGCTACACTTAGCCAAATTGCATATAGTATCTAGTCCACCTAAATTATACTAAGATATCACTTGCCAATACTATTCCAATGTATTGACCCACTGTGGCTGTAACTTGTGATGTTGCAGGTTACTCTGATGAGAATTAGGAGTCATGAGTCTACACTCAACATGTTTGCCTGTGGCACATGAAGATGAAGACTTTTATTTATTTACTTATTCAAACTCTTGTACTAGGCCTATGGCCTTGGAGTTGTAAAGACTATGTTTGTCTCTGGAATGACTGTAATAATGACCTTTGTTTCTGTGTACTTCATCTTAAACTGTGGATGCTAGCAATGATCCAGGGACTAGCATTGCAATCACAAGGATCCTTTTTCCTTTATAAAGGAGGGATCTTACAAACATCCTTGCATGTACCAACGGGAATAGTAGTAGACTTATCAGCCACTTGCAAAGATATATCAGTTGGTATCGATTTTCCAGGAGAAGTATCTTGTAGAGAGAAAAAGGCATAACACTAACTCCTGCTCCCAAATCACACAAAGCAGTTCTAACATAATTATTTTTAATAGAGCAAGGAATAGTTGGAATACGTGGATCTCCATGTTTCTTTCAACCTTACCATTGAAGGAATAATTAGCAAGCAAATTGGAAATTTCCTCATTAGGAATCTTCCTTTTATTAGAGACAATATATTTCATATACTTTGAATAAGGAGGCAATTTAATAGTATCAGTCAAAAGAATTTGCAAAAACAAAGGTTTCATCCACTCACAAAACTTGTTATAGTGTTCTTCTTCCTTTGACTTGTGTTTCTTATCAGGAAAAGGCATTGGTTTTTGCACCCAAGGCTCTTTTTCACTACCATGTTTATTAGCAGCAAAATCTTCCTTAGTGTACTTAGTATTCTTAGTGTGCCTTTTAGGTTCTTGTTCAATTTCTTATTTATCAGGAGCATCATTTTTATCATTACCACTTTCAGTTTCAACATCAGAGACAAATATACTATTAGGATCTTTAGCAGGTTTAGAAGATTCTACAACTGTTTTTTTTTCTTTTTTTCTCAGAAGGAGTACCACTATTTTTAGATTGTTGAGAATCTTGCTCAATTCTTTTAGGATGTCCCTCAGGATATAAAGGATCCCGAGTAGAAGCACCACCTCTAGTTCTAATTTCATAAGCATGTTTTTCTCTAGAAGCATTAACTAGCAGATCTTTTTGCACCTTAGTAAGATGATCAATTTGAGTTTGAACCATTTGGAAATGTTTAACAAGCATTTTAACATCATTGGAGGTTCTCTCCACAATATCATGCAATTTGTTAATAGCTCTAGAATTTTCCATTAGATGATTCTGCACACTCTCATATTAAAATTATCTTGCTTAACAACATAAATATCAAATTCATCTAAGCACTGATCAGGAGGTTTAGATTAAGGAATATCACCATCATCAAAATATTGGAGAGAGTGTACCTCAATAGTGGATGAGTGAGATATTGGCTTACATAATTCTTCTATAGGAGGTAAATTCTTCACATCTTCAGATTTAATACCCTTCTCCTTAAGACATTTCTTAGCTTCCTTCATCACTTCATCATTTAATTCAATCATTCACCTCTTCTTTGGTGTTGGTGTTGGGGCTGGCTCAGGTATAGTTGGCTCAGGTGTAGTTGGGTCAGGTATAGTCTAATCATCATAATTCTTGCTTATTTTCGCCATTAATTGTCACATCCCAAAATTTTCCAAATTTTGAAATGTGAAAAATAAATTAAAAAAATAAAATTTGTTGAATTTTAGGGTGAGAAGAAACTTTTTGAATCCAATTGGAAACATCAAAACCTATTTTGATCAAATAAAATCCTAAAGGGATTTAAAAGGATAAACAATTAATAAATAAAGTTATAATAGTTGGAATCACTATTTTGGATCTTTAAATAAAAAGATATGGTTTTTATAAAGCAAAGGTAGAAATATAAATAAGGATTATTTTATAAGAGCCAAATTAAATCTTGTCCAAGCTTTTGAAATAAAATATTTCTATTTGATAAAAGGAGTAAAGGTTTATTTAAATAAAATAATGAGGATTTATTAATATCCAATTTTATTAAAGTACAGGCTTTTCCATTTTAAATAAACACTAAAACTTATTAATTTATTTTAAATAAGATTTCCAAGTGTTTTATATATTCAAATGAAACACTACTGAAAAGGTTTTGGTTTGTTTTAGATTTCAAATAGAGTTTTAAAATAAATTAAACCCTATTTGAATTAATGACTAAAGTCTATTTATTTAGTTATTAATGGATCCTAAAAAGAATAAAAATTATTTTGTTTTGGACCTTGGTTTGTGTTGTTAAACAGAATTCAAAAAACTACACAAAGTTTGGCAAAGGTTTGAATTCATTTAGGTGTTTGAATTGTTTGAATAAAATCAAAACAGAAATTCCAAATAGAAAAAGAAAAAGCAATCAGTATAAAAAAAATGAAACAACAGACCCAACCCAACAGGCCCAACTTTCTTTCCCCTCAGCGAATCGTTTTTCCACTCAATCTTGCACCCGCAGAGACACAGACAGGTGGACCCCGTGCCCTCTCTCTCCCTCACAGACAGACGGACCCCACTGCCATGCAGTCATCGTCTCCACTCGACCGTTCCCCCTCGCCGTTTCTGTCAGTAACTCTGGCGTTGAATTCGCGTTGATGGCGGCCTTAATTCCTCCAGTGATCACGCATAGATAAGCGCCCCTCTCCCCTCTCTCTTTCCCCCCAAACTCCAGCCACTCCCTGCCCCCAGGCTGCTCCGATTCGCCCCCACACCACCACTGTCTCCGACGGAGTTCCCAGCCAATTCCGGCGAACCGCGGCCGCCCCTCTCCTCCAAGAGCTCACAACCTTGCTCGCCAGAACCAGGCGCACCTGCCCGCGTGATCCACTCACTCGCGTGCGCTCCAAATAATCGGCAAAGACCACCGTCTGAGCACCGCCGCGTCTGCCATTCGCTCCGGCAAGCACCCCGGCGAGTACAGACTTCCCCAACACCTACTGATGATGATCCCGTGATCCCTAGTGCCGTGCGTGTCTAACCATGTGCTTCGTTTGCCTCGGCGCGACCTGCGGCATCGCCCCCGACGACCTCCAGAGACACCCGCCGCTCGCAGCAACTCCGGCGAGCAATTTCTTTCGTCCCCGTGCGCCCCCTGCCTCCTCGTGAACAGGTTGAGCATCAGCACATCAAGGCGAACACGGTGAGCCCTCTCCCATTCTTTCTCGCGTCATGCATCGTCGGCGACGACCTCGCCAGAGCGCTGCCGCCAGAGCGCCGTCGTCAGCGCCGCTCGATTTAGGTCAAATCATTTTACACCGTTAGATCTCCATCTGGCGGCTTAGATAGAATCATTAAGCGAAGAGGTATGAGTCCATCTGCGCCGTGCGATTTAAGTTAAATCCTGCGGTCCAGAGAGCTCGATCCACCCGAAGCGGTACCGACCAACAGAAACACGCCACGTGGACATGGTTTAGATTAAAACAGAAATTAGAATCTGATTGAATTGCAAAATTGTAAAATTCATAACTTTAATTCTACACGTCCAAATTTTGCAAATTTTATATCAATGGATTCAGCAGAACAAGTACTTTGCAACCATGCACTTTGTTTAATGATTTTCTTCTGGAAAATTGGTTGAAATTGTAGAAACTTGTGTAAGCTTATTTTGAATATAAAAATTGTTCTAGATATAATTTTAATGTGAAATCTTTGCAAAATGGTTTGTTGTGAACCTACTGACCCTAGTAACCAACTTATGGAGTTAAAAATGTATTTTGTGAAGATAAAGAATAAATAATTGAATTAGCCCATTCTAGTCAAATAAAAATATTGATTTTGTTTTAGAAATGATTCTTGAGTAAAACTCTTGGGAAATGTTTTGATTCAAACCTTCTGACCCTAAACACCAAGTTTTGAGAATTAAAATATATTTGGTGAACTCTTTAAAGAATATTGCTTTACTAAAAGCATTTTCAACCACATAAAATAATGAATTGATTTAAAAATGGTTTATAGATAAAACCTTTTGCAAATGGTTTTACCACTTTAGTAAATGACCACTTTTGAACTTTAAAATGTTTAGAGCTTAGTAGAAACCACTTTTGCAAATAAAACTATCTTTTGCATGCTTGCATGCATGACCTTGTTTCTATTATTTTATATGTGATAAATTGGTTTGAATGCTAGTTGAATTTGTGTTCGCTTGATTGAATTGTAGTGGAATTAGAAGAGTGTGATATTTGCAAGATCAAGAAGTGAACCAACATTCTCTACTAAAAAGGCAAGTGACACTATCATCCATGTCCTACTATTTTCATTACACTTAGTGGATTTTGTAATATGCATGGAAAGGTTTACTATATTTTATGCTATGCTAAATCCTAATAGGATACCCTTATATATTCCTTAGTGGAAACAATGTAGTTGTAGTATGATTAGCCCTGCTATATATTGGGATGGGATACATGTTATGAGTATATGAAGAGTTGAAAAGATATATGTTTTATATAATAAAACAAGTACTCAATGAACCACCTGGGTGGACAAGAATACTCAAGATTGGACAAGGTGGCAACAAAAGGAACCATGTTTATATGGCTATCTCTTTTTGTATGTGCACTAGAAGAAAACCACCTAGGGACTTAGAGATTGAACATGTTTCCCGTAGAGTGGCTTCCATGTACAACCACATGCTAAATGGGCTCTGGCTTAGTCAACTACATAGTGGAAGACCCATGCATTGGCATCTTCAGGTTAACTAGAATTGTGTAAGGGAACTTGAAACCCTACATTGGTGCCTGGATGACAAGCTAGCATTGTGTATTGGTAGGACTTCTATGGAAAGACTTTGTCACATTCTCAATATGCCAATACTCCATCTTGGTGAGTACTTATCCAGCGGCCACTGGTGGCATCAAGATGAGATTGTGTCATGTGGGTAAAGTGTAAAACTTCTGCAGAAGATCAAAATTCTAAGTACTTAGTCGTGTCCCCGGTTATGGACAATACTGAGCAACTAAGGCCTGAAGCTATGGAAGATCTCGACATTCCAATACCTCAAAGTTAAAACTTGAGGGTGACAACAAGGGATTTGAAGCACTTGGAGTTTTCCAATAAGTTCACAAAGATTTGACAAAGATCAAAAACTATTTTGAAAAGATAGGATAAAACTATATTGCTTTCTGCAAAAGAGCCTAAACCCTACTTAGCCAAATATGCATGTAATGATAGGATCCACATATTTCTACATAGTAGTGAAACTTGCCAATACAATTCAAATGTATTGACCCTTGTGGCTGCAACTTATTATGTTGCAGGTTTGTTTGATGTTAGTGAAGTTTGATGAATAGGATTACAAGTCTACAACCAACATGATTGCCTGTCGCACTTTGAAGATGAAGGACTCCATGCTATAGTTATTTCTGCTGCATTGTAATGAGATAGCCAAATGAGCTATGTAAGATGTAAAGAATTATTTTATAACTGGTTATAAAGTTGTATTATGACCTTTGTTTCTTGATATTACATCTTAACTGTGGATTCTAGCTATTAATCCAGGGACTAGCATTGTAAACACAGGGATCTCTACCTTATTAAAGGTTGGGAACCTTACATTAATTCCCTAGCTTCATCGGGAGTTCTTTTCCTGAAAACACAACTAGAACAACTATCCAGGTATGTCCTAGATTCATCGGTTAGTCCATTATAATATATATCAAGAAGTTCATTTTTAGCGACTGGATATCTAGGCCATGCTCTAATTAAAGAACAAAACCTTGCCCATGACTCAAGCAATTTCTCTCCTTCTTCCTGCTTAAAATCAAAGAGTTTCTGCAAAACAACATGTTGAGCACTAGCAGGGAAATATTTCTGAAAGAAAGTATTAACCAAGCCAGTAGGACTATCAATAGATCCTAGAGATAAATTATTAAACCAAGCTTTAGCTTCACCTTTCAATGAGAAAGGGAAAATTTTAGCAACAAAGTAGGTGCGTTTCTTAATATCATCAGAAAATAAGCCACTCAAAGTAGAGACCTCATGCATATGTGCCACAACACTTCCATTTTCAGTCCCACAAAAAGGTTCTTTATCAATAATGGTTATATAAGATAAATCAAGAGAGAAATCATAATCCTTATCTTTAATGTTTATGGGAGATGGGAAACTTAGCATTAGGATATAATTTATTTCTAACAGCACGTCTCTCAAGAAGACACTTAATAGATGTCACATCCCAAGATTTTCCAAATCTTGTAATGTGAAAAATAAATAAACAAAATAAATTATTGTTGAAAATCAGGGTGAACAGAAACTTTTGTTTATAAATGGAAACTTAAAATCCCATCTTGAACAAACTTTAATTAAAGTTTGAATCCAACAAAAATCCAAATCAAGAGAAATGAATTCCTCAATGAATGTATCTGGAAATTTAAACACTTGGAAAATAAATCCAAAACCCTAAGCCCTAATGGAATAAAAACATTTCCAAGTTATCTCCAAGCCTATGGATTTGATCCATATAAAAAATTGTGAAACAAAGATTTTACAAATGATCAAGAATGATAAATAGAAATATATTAAACCATAGAAATTGGTTTCACTTAATTTGGAGCCATAGATAAAATCTTATGAATTTAAATAAGATAAGGAATTGAATTCCTAAAGCTAATAAAGCACTTATCTAGAATCCATACAAAATGGTGAGCAAATAATCCTAAAGATATTTAAAAAGATAAACAAATATTAAACAAGATTTTATAAATTGGAATCACCAAGTTTGGGTCTATAAATAAAAAGATATGGATTTTATAAGGTGAAGAAAGAAATATTAAATAAAGAATATTTGAAGGACCAAATAAATCTTGGCCTAATTGATTAAGCAAATGGAATGAATATAATCCAAATCAAATAAAATAAAAGGATAAAGAATTTCCAAAATAAAATAAAATGGCAATAACCATTCTATCCCTATTTTAATAAAGACAAATCTTTAATAAGAGTAATTATAAAATGCATGAGAAAATAGTATTTTGGAATTTACCCAAGTGAAATAAAAGTTGTTTAATTCAACCTAGTTAAGATTAAAGAAAACCTCCAAATAAAAATTAGGGAATTAAAACTATATTTAATTCCATTGGAATTAAAATGAAAACCCAATTCAAATGATTTATGAATCATATTAATTACTTTCCAAATAATTCAAGATGAATGAATTATTTGAACCCAAATAAACAAATAAAAACCTACTGAAAGGTTTTGGAAAGTTTAAAGAATTTAAATGGTGTTTGATAATATTATTAAATATTATTTGATTTAAAACTAGAGCCTATTTTGAATAATTAAAAGACCTTAAAAAGAATAAATAAATTATTCTAAAAATGATATCAGAATGTCTTATTAATCAGTATTTGAACCTACACAAATTTTGGCAAAGGATTGAATTCAAATGAATGTTTGAATTGCTTATTCAAAATCAAAACAGAAAAAAAATCAAATGGAAAAAGAGAAAACAAACAGAACAAAAAAAAGTGAAAGGAAGCAACCCAGCTCGGCAGCCCAGTCCAGGCCCAACAGCCCACCTCTACCTCTCACCCGAACGAATCGTTATTCACCGAGAAATAAACCCGCAGAGACGCTGACGACCAGGCCCCACTCCCCCTGCCTCTCCTCGCTGACGCCGGACCCCACTGCCACCTCACCATCTTCTCCACCCACGCGACGACCACGCCCTCCCCGGTCGTTTCCTGCCGTTAACTCCTTGGAGTAAATTACCGGTAAATGCTCGACGTTTAATCCTCGCGACCATGCCAGTTAAATCACCTCCCTCTCCTCTTCCTTTCCCCTCAAACCCTGCTGCCAGTGAGCCACAAGGCTGCCGCTAATTCACTTTGCTTTGCCGCTGCTCCGACGAGCTTCACGAGCGAATTTCGGCAGCCTCGCATCACCCCTTGCCTCCTCGACCACACTCACATACTCCCCAGGCCCTGGCGCATCTCACTGCATCCTCAGCTCGCTCGCGCGTGCCCCACATCGTCGGCAGCGACCACGACTGACTACACCGCCGTCTGCCTCCAACTCCGTCGACCTCTCCCCGTAAGCTCCGTCCTCCCCTCCCTCTCCTGATGATGCACGCATGATCGCCAACCTCGTGCGAATCTAATACCGTTCTTACTTTGCCTTTTTGTGCACCGTAGCGTCACCCTCGACGACGACTGACCGAACCGGAGGCGTAGCTCAACTCCGGCGAGCGATTAAGGGCATCCTCGTGCGCCCCCTTGCCAGCCAGTACCGCCTTGAGCTTCCCCACGCCACGACGATCACGGTGAGCCACTCCCTTCCCTCCCTTCCTGAAACTGCCGCTACGCCGTAGCCAGACACGCCGCCGCCGCCAGCGCCGCCCGTCTCTGGCAAGCGTGTTGAGCGCCGTGCGATTAAGATCCAGCGGCTAGGATAGAAACTAGACGAAGGGGTAAGAAGCAGTCTATGCCACACGATCTATTTAGATCTAACGCCTCCCGTAGCGCGATCCGGCCGAAGCGGTACCGACGAATAGAAACGCGCCGCGTGTCACAGAATCTGGTTTAAAATCAGAATTTGATCTATTAGTTGCTTAATTTTGTAAAATATATAACTTTTAATCTACACGTCCAAATTTTGAAAACTTTATATCAATGGATTCATAAAAACAAGCCCTAGCCAACCATGCACTTTTTTTTAGTAAAAAGCTTCTGTTAAATTGTTTGTTTTTACAGAAACTTATGTATGCATGTTTAGGATATAAAATTTGTTCTAAAATAATTTTGAGGATAAAATCTTTGGAAAATGGTGTGTTTTGAACCTACTGACCATAGGAAACAAATTGTGGTTTCAAAAATTTATTTGGTGAAGCAAAAGAATAAATCTTTGATTTAAACCATTTCTAGTCAAATAAAAATGTGGTTTAATTATTAAAAATGGTTTTGGAAGAAAACCTTTGAGAAATGTTTTGAAAATAAACTCTCTGACCCTAAACACAAGGTTTTGTGGCTTGAAAACATATTTTGTGAACCCTATAGAATGTTGCCTTAATAAAAGCATTTCTTCACCACATAAAATAATGACATGGTTTAAAAATGGTTTATGAAGTAAAAACTTTTGCAAATGGTTTTGCCACTTTATAAAATGACCAATAGGTGTTTACAAAAGTTTATAACCTAATAGAAACCACTTTTTCAAATAAAACAATCTTTAGCATGCTTGCATGCATTGTTTTGTTTCTATTATTTTATGTGATGTTGCTTGAATGGTAGATTGAAATATTGTATGCTTGATTGAATTGTAGTGATTTGAAGTGAGTGAACATTGCAAAGATCAAGGAGTGAACTTATACCCTCTACCAAAAAGGCAAGTGATGCTTCATACTTTTGTCCCATTATTTTCACTATGCATTAGTGATATTTCTAAAGTAGGACTTGCATGGAATTCTTGCTAAGTGTAAACTATGCCATGGGAAATCCTAGTAGATGAACCTTAGTAGAAATTTCCTAAGTTAAGATTCCTACTACTATCATGCTTAGCTTAGCTAGTAGAAAACAAGGGTGGAATATATATTCATGCTATGGAAAAATTTCTAAGTCCGAGGACTTGTGTTTTTTTTAATAAAAACAACTAAGTGAATGAATCACCTGGGTGGAATGGAAGGAATGATTTGTGTTGAGTGGTCATGCAAGTCCAGTATGCCGGGGAAAACTTGGGCATCACCAAGTCCAGTATGCTGGGGAAAACTTGGTGTCTCACTTGTGGATGGCCACCCAGGAACAAAGAGATTTGAGATGTCAAATGTTGAGAAGCTTCAAGTGCAGCCACTTGGCATTATGGGCTCTGCCTGGATCATATAGGTTGCAATAACTTAGCCAAATGGACAGTTGGTGGTAGGGGATGATAGGTTGGAACGCGTCCATTCTGGTCTAAGGGAAGGCTTCTGAAAGATCTTGTCTTGGTAAAACCAAGTCTTGTGGGGAAAGTGCACCACCTCTGCAGAGTGAAAAATATAAGTACTTAGCCATGTCCCTGGCAAAGGTCAATTTGAGCATCAAGACACGGAAGCTATCAAGAATCTCCTCATCCCAATTTCTAAGTTAAAATCTTGTGGGTGAACAAGGGATTGAAGGATCACCAATTTCTATTGGGAGATGCCTTGGGAAAGATTTTGTCAAGCAAAAGCTTAGTGTTTTCAAATGATAAGGAAAATCTATTTTGAGCAAAGCAAGCCTAAGCTCCACTTAGCCAAATGCATATAGATGATAGACTCCACTATACTACCATAGTATCACTTGCCAATACAATTCAAATGTATTGACCCTTGTGGCTGTAACTTGTTATGTTGCAGGTTTGTTTGATATTAGTGAAGTGTAATGATTAGGATTACAAGTCTACAACCAACATGTCTGCCTGTGGCACTTTGAAGATGAAGGACCCCATGCTATTGTTATATTCTTCTGCATTGTAATGAGATAGCCAAATGAGCTATGAAAGATGTAATAAATTATTTTATTCCTGGTTATAAAGTTGTATTATGACCTTTGTATCTTGATATTACATCTTAACTGTGGATTCTAGCTATTGATACAGGGACTAGCATTGTAATCACAGGGATCTCTACCTTATTAAAGGTTGGGAATCTTACAATGGAACTTGCACCTCTAGTGCTTTGACATTCCTCAATAAATTCATCACTAATTTCAATATAATCTTCATCAATATTATCACTACGATACTCTCTATACTCAGGTGAACTAACAGGTGTAGCAATATTTTCATTAGGAGTTTTAGTGTTTCCCATTATAGTTCTAGCAATTGTAGCATCTAGGAAAGGACCTAATGAACCACTCTTATCAAGCACAGTAGAAGCAGCATCAAAATTATTAGAAGCATTTTCAGATTTAGCATAAGTAGCAGTATGTGTAACATGTGTATGTGGTGGTGTAAGAAGCTTACTCATCACAGACGGCGAATCAAGAGCACCAGAGGTGTTCAGAGTTGTACCTCTTCTTGTAGTGGATGGCAATATAGGAACTTTTCCATCACAAGCTTTACCCATGATGAATGGATAGCAACGAACAATAATAATTTCAAGTGAACTTATAAGTAAAACTATGCTCCCTGGCAACGGCACTAGAAAATAGTCTTGATGACCCACAAGTATAGGGGATCGCAACAGTCTTCGAGGGAAGTAAAGCCCAAATTTATTGATTCGACACAAGGGGAGACAAAGAATATTTATAAGCCTTAACAGATGAGTTGTCAATTTAGCTGCACCTGGAAACAGTCTTGCTCGCAATAGTTTATCAGTAGCAACAGTTTTGTAATAGCAGTAGCAAAATAACAGCAGCAGTAAAATAAGGACAACAGTAGCAATTGCAATAAACAGCAGGATTAAAATGCAGTAGGCATAGGGATGGATAGATGGGCGTTGCATGGACAAGATAATTCATGTAATATTCAAGACAAAGGCATTTGTAGATAATGAAGATAAATCATCCAAGTACTAAATAATCATAGACACGTGTTCCGTATATAATCATGCGTGCTCACAATGAGAAACTTGCACAAAATCTTTTGTCCTACCAGCCAGTTTGCAGCGGGGCCTCAAGGGAATCTACTAGCAATTAATGTGCTCCTTTTAATAGAGCACTGGAGCAAAGCATTAACACTCCATGAACACACGTGACCCTCACATCACAGCCATCCCCTCCGGTTATCCCAATTGCTGTCATTTTGGGGCCTCGGGTTCCGAACAACGATATGTGTACACAACTTGCAGGTAAGATCACAAACAATAATATCATCATAAATCAATAACATGTCAGATCTGACCTAGTGACAAGCATTAAGCACAACAAGTTTGCACGGGCGGGCTTTGTCAGGCCCGGCCCGAGCCCGGCCCGGCCCGGCCCGGAACATGCCCAGGTATAGATTACACTTACCTGTCTGGTGAAACTTGACCCTCTTGCTATTTGGAGTTATTTGACTTATGGCTTAAAAATTATGAAAGATTTAGTTCTTTCATATTGGTGAAACTTGCCCCTAAAGATTACTCAGTGATGTAAAGTTGAACAGTGCAATTCGCTGTCACTACTAAGAGTATCATATCCTAACCTTTTATTTTCTTTCTTTTAGTTTGTGTTTTGTTTTGTAGGTACAAGACTTGGAGATTCAAGATTTAGATTAGGTTTTATTTTTGTTTATAGAATAGTCCCTTGTAATATTTATTTAATTATTTTTTTACTCTTTTGTAATATTTATTTTATCCTTTTGTAATAAATATAGTAATATTACTCAATATATAAATGTTCTTCTTTTATTTCATTTACTATTGTAAAGATCCTTGATTACTATTATAAGTTACATTTTGTAAATTATTTATTGAATAAAGATATGGGATGAATATTCATTTTCTTGATTATGTTATTTATTTAAAGTTTGAGTTACTAATTGTTAACTCTTGATTCAATCAAATTACTCAAACATAATTCTAATTCCTTTTAAATTAAAATCCAACACTCAAGTTTGAATTCAAATTTCATTTCCCAAAACACACTAATCCACAAAGATCATATCAAAGTTTATAACGATCATTCTCCAAGGCTATTCCTAATCTTAAAGAGTGAAAGAAACTTTAATCACTTTAGGTTTTTATTTGGCGAAAATTTTACCCACAATTTTACAGATGAATGCATGCAATTGCACATATTCCTAAATCTACCCTTCGTGGGTTCCTAAATGCTGGGATGTTACAAACTTCCCCCTTAAATTAAACTTCATCCTGAAGTTTGTTGAAGTGTACCTAAAAAGTTCTGGATAGGCTTTCCTCAAATCATCTTCTTTCTCCCAGGTAGCTTCTCTTTCTGGATGATGTTCCCACCGTACCTTGCAGTACTTAATGGCCCTGTTTCTCAACCTTTTCCAATTTTCTTCCAAAATTTTACAGGGTTTTTCAACATAGGTCATGTCTGCTTGTAATTCTATCTCTTGGTGTGTGATTGCATCATCCGGAACTTTCAGACATTTACGGAGTTGTGACACATGGAAAATGTTATGAACTTGAGCCAATCTTGAGGGTAACTCTAAAGCATAAGCTATAGTTCTGTTTTGACTTAGTACCTTGAATGGACCGATATATCTTGGACTCAATTTTCCTTTAACTTCGAACCTTTTAATTCCTTTCATTGGGCTTACTTTCAAATATACCATATCTCCTATTTCAGAATGCCATGATCTTCAAATTTGATCAGCATAACTATTCTGCCTGCTTTGAACTATTCCCAATCTATCCTTGATTTTATCAATGATGTCTTGCTTTTCCTTAATGTAGTCTGGTGCAAATTCCTTGCTGCTTCTAGGCTCATACCAACATATTGGTGATCTAGACTTTCTTACATATAGAACCTGATATGGAGCTGCCTTTAGACTACTCTGATAGCTATTATTGTAGGAAAATTCTGCCAATGGTAGATGATCTTCCCATGTACCTCCAAAATCTAATGCACAAGCCCTTATCATGTCTTCTAGTATTTGATTGGTTCGTTCTGTTTGACCCCCTATTTCTGGATGATAAGCTATGCTAAAATCTAAATTTGAACCAAGTGCTTCATGTAATTGCTTCCAAAATGTTGAAGTAAACACTGATCCCCTATCAGTTACGATCTTTTTGGGCACTCCGTGCTTGCTTACTATTTCTTTGATGTAAACTTCTACTAACTTCTCGGCATTATCCTTCTGATTTACGGGAATAAAATGTGCACTTTTGGTGAGTCTATCCATAATCACCCATATCATATCCTTCCGTTTAGGTGTCATGGGCAATCCTGTGATGAAATCCATACCTATTTCCTCCCACTTCCATTCAGGAATTTCCAAAGGTTGCAATGGTCCTGCTAGACTTTGATGTTCAGCCTTCGCCCTTTGGCAGGTATGTCATTCTGATACATACTTAGCAATGTCTCTTTTCATGTTGTTCCACCAGAATAATTCTTTCAAATCCATGTACATCTTAGTACTTCCTGGATGTATAGAATATGGTGTTTCATGTGCTTCTCTGAGTATGACATCACGAATCTCAGTCACATCTGGAACATAAAGATGATCTTGGAACCATAAAGACTCATAATATCCAAGGCGAAAAACTGATGTTTGCCCTTGAGATATCCTCCAAATTTCCTCAGCAATGAAAAGATTTTCTGCTTGATGTCTAAAAATTTTGTGCTTAAGATCACTGTCCTGCTCTGCAACTACCTGCATAGTAGCTAATCCTCCAAGAACCTTTGTTCTAATGAATTGAAGCTCTAATCTTTCCAAGTCCATCTGTAACTCTTTTGGTAGCTCCCAATTGCTAGGCTGAATATCTGCACTTTTATGACTTAAAGCATCTGCTACAACATTTTCTTTTCCTAGAGTATAGTTGATTGTTAAATCATAATCTTTGATTAGTTCTAACCAACGCTTCTATCTCATATTCAATTCCTTTTGAGTGAAGAAATATTTAAGACTTTTATGGTTAGTGTATAACTCACATCTGGCTCCATAAAGAAAATGCCTCCATCCTTTCAGCGCAAATACTACTGCTCCTAACTCTAAATCATGAGTTGGATAGTTGACTTCATGTGGTTTCAGTTGTCTTGAACCATAAGCAAGCACCTTCCGATCTTGCATTAACACATAACCCAAACCTTCTTTAGATGCATCACAGTATACTGTAAAGTCTTTCCCTGTTTCTGGAACTACTAAGATTGGAGTTGTGGTTAACCGGGTCTTCAACTCCTGAAAACTTTCTTCACACTTCTCATCCCAATTGAATGGTGTATTCTTTCTTAGCAATTTGGTCATTGGTCCAGCTATTTTGGAGAAACCTTCAAGGAATCTCCGATAATAACCAGCCATCCCCAAGAAACCTCGAATTTGTTTCACATTTGTTGGTGCAGTCCATTCCACCACTGATTGAACTTTGGATGGATTTACAGCAATTCCGTCTTTACTGATCACATGACCGAGGAATTCTATCTCATCTAGCCAAAATTCACACTTACTGAACTTAGCATAAAGTTTATGTTCTCTTAAAGTCTGCAATGCTATTCTCAAATGATCAGCATGCTCTTCCTTATCCTTGGAATATATCAGAATATCATCAATAAAGACTATGACGAACTTATCCAAATATGGCATGAAGATTTTGTTTATCAGATTTATGAATATTGTTGGTGCATTGGTTAAACCAAATGGTACAACCATATACTCATAGTGTCCATACCTTGAGACAAATGTTGTCTTTGGAACATCTTCAGGCTTAATTTTTATTTGATGGTATCCAGATCTTAAGTCGGTCTTTGAAAATACTCCGGCTCCTTTCACTTGATCAAACAAATCTTGAATCCTTGGTAAAGGATACTTATTCTTTATGGTAACATTGTTTAGATTTCTGTAATCTCCACACATCCTTCTTCCACCATCCCTTTTATCCACAAAGATCACTGGTGTTCCCCATGGGGATACACTTTCCTGAATAAATCCTTTTCTAGCTAACTCATCAATTTGCTCTTTGAGTTTTTTTAATTCTTTTGGTCCCATCTTATATGGTGCTTGAGCTATTGGTGTTGTACCTGGAATTAGATCAATAGTGAACTCTATCTCTCGATCTGGTGGCATTCCAGGTAGCTCTGCTGGAAAAACATCTTGAAATTCATTTACTATAGGAATATCTTCCAATTTGACATCTTTCATTAAGTTCAACTAAAGATCGACCATGATATGACTATGCTTATTTGCTTGGTAAACTATTCTTGCTCCACTTAGGGTTTTGATTGAGACAGTTTTCTCCTCACGATTTATCTGAGCCCCATGTTCAGTCATCTAGTCCATCCCCAGCACTATTGCAATTCCCTTCAAAGGAATCACATAAAGGTCTACAAAGTATGTACAACCACAAATTGAAATAACCTGATCTTGTTTAATGTGGCGTACAGTCACATTTCCTCCTGCCGTAACTACGGTCATAGGGTTTTCTAACGTTGCCCTTCTAATCCCGAATGTATCACAGAATTCTTCAGAAATGAATGAAGTAGTTGCACTAGTATCGAATAGAACTTTGCCAGGATTGGTAAGTATATTGAGCGTACCTATCACTACATGCTCTGAGTTATCCACCTTCTCTAGGGTTGCACAATTCAGCTTCTCGGTAGGTCTGTTCCTCTTGCCATTGTTGTTCTTGACATTATTCCCTCCTTTATTGGGCTGCCCAGAGCCTCCACTAGCTTGCCTTCCATATCTAACCGGCCAACCTCCTTGTCGTTTACTTGGACAATTTGGCTTTATGTGACCTCTCTGACCACAAGCATGGCACACAATTACTGGTTTCGGGCAATCCCTGCTCATATGCCCTGGAAGTTTGCAATTGTGGCATATAATATTCTTTACGTTTGGATTTCACTCCGGTTGGAATTGTTGCTGTTATATGGTCTATTCCTTGGTTTAAATTACAGATTGGGCTTGGGCTTACTTGCTTGTATCCTCTTGGTTTCCTTCTTAGCTCTCTTCCTTCTATCCTCTTAGACATTCTTGTAGTCATCTTCGAAAGTAATATTACTCAATATATAAATGTTCTTCTTTTATTTCATTTACTATTGTAAAGATCCTTCATTACTATTATAAGTTACATTTTGTAACTTATTTATTGAATAAAGATATGGGATGAATATTCGTTTTCTTGATTATGTTATTTATTTAAATTTTGAGTTACTAATTGTTAACTCTTGATTCAATCAAATTACTCAAACATAATTATAATTCCTTTTAAATTAAAATCCAACACTCGAGTTTGAATTCAATTTTCATTTCCCAAAACACACTAATCCACAAAGATCATATCAAAGTTTATAACGATCATTCTCCAAGGCTATTCCTAATCTTAAAGAGTGAAAGAAACTTTCATCACTTTAGGTTTTTATTTGGCGAAAAAATTACCCACAATTTTACAGATGAATGCATGCAATTACATAGATTCCTAAATCTACCCTTCGTGGGTTCCTAAATGCTGGGATGTTACACAAAGTTTGCCAATTCCAATTATGATTTATATTTATGCATCTCTATTGTGACTCATGTACTTCTTACTGGCTAAGTTATATATTGGTGAGTTGCTTTATTCTATGAGTTGTGTAATGGTAAGTGTGATGCTTCTTGTCTGTATTCTTTTATCGACAATTTACTCCATAAACCTGTGGACATGTTTACTGAGCTAAGTTTTCGCTTGGGGACAAGCGAAGGTCTAAGCTTGGGAGGAGTTGATACGTCCAATTTGCATCACCATTCTATATCATAATTTGCCTCTATTCATTAATATATGTCTTATTACGAGGTATTACTTACGTCTTTTCATCTGTTTATGCATGTTGGATGATTCTTGGAGGATGTACTGCCAGAGTCTGGATTCTGATGGAAAAAGAGGTGTTTTGATGCAATTTCGCGAAGATTAAAAAAATACCAAAAAAATATGGGAAAATTATATTTTTCCAGAAGACATAGGAATCCAGAAGGGGAGGCGAAGAAGGGCCACAGGGGGCACACACCCTCCTAGGCGCGGGTCCCCTGGGTCATGCCTAGGGCAGGTGTGGCCCACCTGCTCGGCTCCCGACTCCGCCCTCTCGCCTATATCTTCCCTACGGAACACCAGGGGGGCGACCACAGATAGATTTCCGCCACCTCTACGGGGCGGAAAACATTGAAAGAGAAAGATCACTCCAGAAGACAGATTTCTGCCGGGGAAATTCCTTCCTAGAGAGGGGAGATCGTGGCCATCAACACCGTCATCAAGCTAGGATTCATCGGGATCATCATCATCATCCACACCATCATCTCCACCAGCACCATCATCATTACTCCATCCCGCTGTAACAATTGTGTTGGATATTGCTTTAGTTCTTAGGGAAAACTTTCCCGGTGTTGATTACTATTGTAGTTGATGCTTGTGAGTGGAACCATTAGATTATTGTTTATGTTCAGATTGTTATCGATCACCATATCATCTTTGATCTTGATCCATATGATGTCTCGTGAGTAGTTCATTTAGTTCTTGAGGACATGTGAGAAGTCATGTTGTTAGTAGTGGATTTGTGTTGAGTTATTATTCAATGGTTTAGTATTTAAGTTGTGGTGCTATTCTTCTAGTGGTGTCATATGAACGTCGACTACATGATACTTCACCATTTATGGGCTTAGGGGAATGCATTGTGTATTTGGCTACTAATTATGGGATTGCCGGAGTGACAGAAACCTGAACCCCCGTTAGGACACCTTTGCACAAGGGAGTGTAGGATCTCAGAGTTTAAGGCTATGTTTAGATTTATATCTTAATTACTTTTCTATAGTTGTGGATGCTTGCGGGGGGTTTAATCACAAGTATGTATTAGTCCAAGTAAGGTCGGTATGTTCTTACAATACCAAAAAAGAGTACTCAGCTATTTGAAGCGAAATCACTTGAAAGAATTCTCATGTGTCCTCGAGAACGTTTGGTCCTTATAAGTATTTTCACCGACTTTTCCTTTGCTAAGAAAGGATTGGGCCACTTGCTTATTGTCTTTGTTACTTGTTCTTTGTTTTGTTGCTTTATCAGAAAACCGCTAAAAATCCGTTTGCTAAGTATTTACAGAGGGTTCCTGCTCCATACCACTAGTCAACACCTTCTTTTCCTTGTTGGGATCGACACTCCTATTTATCGAAAGTACTGCGATATACCCCCTATACTTATGGGTCATCACTCCATACCCAATATTTCTCCTTTGGGAGATTCTATTCGTCGCTATCTTTCCAACAAAATTGGTTTCATCTTGTTTGGAGTTCGGATGCGAAAGTTATTGTAGTTTTCGTTTCTAAATTTTTCCTAGGCTGAAGTTCTGGCTCGCCACCGGTAGTACCGCTAGGGCATGTTTGCCGCCGGTAGTACCGGGGGTTGTACCGGGTCTTCTTCCGCTCATCCCGGTTTCAATTCAGTAACCTCTCTGTTTTGTGAGTGCTATTTGGCGGAACTTTGATCGGAAGTTACGGCGGTAGTACCGTCCCCACCGGAAGTACCGTCCAGGACCCAGAAGTATCGCTCGGACATAATTGCCACCGGTAGTACTAGGTGAAATTCCGGTTTCACTTCCGCTCAGCCTCTGTCTCTCTTTAGTAATGCTTCTGTTTGGACGCGTTTATTTGTTGGTACTTGGACCGGTAGAACCGGCCGGAAGTTCCGGCCCGTGTCGGGCAGAACTTCCAACCTGTACAACTAGGTCTTTTCGTCTGCTTTTGAGCCGTTGGAGTCGGGCTGACCGGCTTTCGATGGCTCACCGGTACTACCGGCTAGGTGCGTTTTGGCCCAAACGATCAGATCGCGAGCAAGCGACACTTATTATGGATAGGAGGGGCAAGATGCTGATGTATGCATCAACAACGAAATAACTAATTTAATGACTTGGTGTGTACGCAAGTATATTAAAAATTATTGATTCACCTAAAATAGTATGCTTCTGATGTGTGTCATCTGAATAAGGAATCGGATGATGATATAAGTGGACGCACGAGCAGCAGAATAGGTAATTGTAACCTTGTCGTTGAGTTCATCAGATTTCTGAATATAGGTTCGTAACTTGGAAGTTTTATTGACTGCATTTTGGACCCTGTATTGATACAGGCCTGTACTCAGACTAAAGAGATATACTGCACGCCACGGTCTCAAAAGAGGGAGTGACATATTTGAGCTCCAGAACGCCCCCGCGTTTGCCTGCAGAAACAGCAGACAAAGCCAATTATCATAAGCCGAACCCGTGGAAGAATTCCAGCCGACACAAAGGCTGCGGAGCACCAAGAGCGGAGGCCGGTTCCGCGCGCTACCGCGATCAAACAGACTACCGGCCCATTCAACAACGGTTTCTTTTGGTTGCTACGCTACGCCAGTATATAAGCACCTCTAGTTCTGCAAGCCAGCCACACCAAAACACAAGTCAACACAACACAATGGCGCTCTTCATCGTCACTACGGGCTTGTTCGCGCTCCTCTGCGTCTCTCAACTAGGTGACGACCATCTTCGATCGTGTCTTACTTATCCTTTGCATCACGAGATGTTCATTACTGATTCTTCTTGCAATTATGCTTGCTTGCGTGTGTGTGTGTGACAGCGCGAGGCCAGAACTACACGTTCATGAGGGAGGCGATCCACGCGCCGCCGGTGGCCTACTACGACTACATCATCATCGGCGGCGGCACGGCGGGTTGCCCGCTGGCGGCGACTCTGTCGAGGCGGTACCGCGTGCTGGTGCTGGAGCGCGGGGGCTCCCCGTACGACGACGACCGCGTGCTCAACATGGCGCACTTCTCGGACGTGCTCTCGGACACGTCCGCGTCGTCGCCCTCGCAGAGGTTCGTGTCGGAGGACGGCGTGATCAACTCGCGGCCCCGGGTGCTGGGCGGCGGCAGCTGCCTCAACGCGGGCTTCTTCACGCGCGCCGGCGCCGGCTACGTCAGGGCCGTCGGGTGGGACCCCAGGGAGGTTCTCAGCGCCTACAGGTGGGTGGAGGACGTGGTGGCGTTCCAGCCCGAGCTGGGGCCATGGCAGGCGGCGGTGCGGAGGGGGCTGCTGGAGACCGGGATCGTGCCGGACAACGGGTTCACCTACGATCACATCCCCGGCACCAAGGTCGGCGGCTCCATCTTTGACCCGGAGGGCCGCCGGCACACGGCCGCTGACCTGCTGCGCTACTCGCGCCCCGAAGGGATCGACGTGCTTCTCCGGGCTAGAGTCGCCAGGATCTTGTTCAGTTACAGAGGTACTACTTACTAATCTTTTTGTCTTGTTTATTAAAGGTAGCACTGCCAATTCGACCGTTAAGTTAGTTAGAAGCCAAGCCGCACACTGTTTCCGTGGCGCGAACAATTTGATCGACGGGTTCGGGCGCCAACAACCTCAAGATTCATTTTTGTGTGTGTTTTGCAGGGGGCAAGCCCGTGGCGCGTGGCGTGGTGTTCCGCGACTCGCAGGGCGTGATCCACGTGGCGTACCTCAACCGGGGCGACGCCAACGAGATCATCCTCTCCGCGGGGGCGCTGGGCAGCCCGCAGCTGCTGATGCTCAGCGGCGTCGGCCCCTCCGACCACCTCCGTTCCTTCGGCCTCGACGTGGTCGTGGACAACCCGGAGGTCGGGCGGGGCATGTCCGACAACCCCATGAACGCCATCTACGTGCCGTCGCCTTCCCCCGTGGAGCTCTCGCTCATCCAGGTCGTGGGCATCACCAGGTTCGGCAGCTACATCGAGGGCGCCAGCGGCTCCGACTGGACCACCCGCTCGGCCTCCACCAGCACCGGCGAGCGGGCGCGCAGCTTCGGCATGTTCTCCCCGCAGACGGGCCAGCTCGCCACGGTGCCACCGAAGCAGCGCACGCCGGAGGCCATCGCGCGCGCCGTGGAGGCCATGAGCCGGGTGCCCGACGCGGCGATGCGCGGCGGGTTCATCCTGGAGAAGGTGATGGGCCCGCAGTCCACGGGCAGCCTCGCGCTCCGGAACCTCGACCCCGACGACAACCCCGTCGTCAGCTTCAACTACTTCGCCCACCCGGACGACCTCCGCCGCTGCGTCGCCGGCATCGAGGCCATCGAGCGGGTCATCCGCTCCAGGGGGTTTGCGCGCTTCGCCTACCCGAACTTCGCCTTCCCGGCGATGCTCAACGTCACGGCGGAGTTCCCCGTGAACCTGATGCGCGCCGGCGTGCGTGGCGGCAGCGACCCCGCGGCGCTCGAGCGCTTCTGCAGGGACACCGTCACCACCATCTGGCACTACCACGGCGGCTGCCAGGTCGGCAGAGTCGTGGACCGCGACTACCGGGTCCTCGGCATAGACGCGCTCCGCGTCATCGACGGATCCACCTTCAATGCCTCGCCGGGGACCAACCCGCAGGCCACCGTCATGATGCTCGGCAGGTACTATTCTCTTCTCTTGAATCTTCTTCTTTCTTGTAATTTTGAGCAATGTTCTTGCCACGATGGATCAACTGATATGTTTGCTCGTGTTTTTTTTTATCTCACAGGTACATGGGAGTCAAAATCGAAAAGGAGAGGATGCTGACCGAAGGATCAGGGTGAAAGATGAAGACACCAGCCTGTTGCTCTCTCCTGCATACATGCGTGTTGCATTATTTGCAAGTTTTATTCCGGGATTCTTTTAGTGAGCACCCTATACAGCTCGGAAGTATACTACAGTACTAATTGTAATATGCCAAGTTCTATTGTCAACTACTTTGCACAATTTATGAAAGCCTACGCCTCACTCTGTTGTACTCCCTCAGTTTTAAAATATAAGATGTTTTAGGTTTGTGAAGAAAATGAATCTAGACATCTTTTAGTATGTAGATTCGTTCTAAAATTGAGTGAACCTACATACTAGAACAAGTCTAGATTCATTTTCTTCACAAACCTAAAACATCTTATATTTTGAAACGGAGGGAGTAGCAACGTTTGCAGTTAAATATAATTGTGCCGTGTACTGAAGTAGATGCAAGTATGTGACTACATTATTGCCGAAAAGACAGAAACACGGATAATTTGAGGGGGTCCTACGGTCTCGGTCGATCGAGATCTTCTTTAAGTCTCAGTCAATTCTGAAAAGTGTAACCTTAATCTAATGAAAACTAGTGTTCATTTAGTTGCACTTTCCTAAATGAAAGCTCTAATTGTGTGCTTTGGTCACAAGGAACCCTGGATACTACTATGTATCTTTTCATGTGAATTTAGTCAAAAAAAAATTGGTGTACAATCAGGAATGGAGCATGGACCTCCCCATATGGATTATGGAGATGCTCATGGAGGCTAGACACTAGACAAAGACATACATTGGGCGCCTATGGATCTGTTGCTAGGCTCTTTGGATGGTAGGAATAACATCATCTTCAGAGGAGAACAAATGAGCCCATCAAGTTGTCTTTTCATGTGTAGAGGATATTTTCGTACAATTAGACATAGAGCTAAACCAGTGCTAAAAGAAGGCATGCAAGACTAGATAGATTGTAATTTTCATTTGTTTTTCATGTATGTGTAACCATCTATACATGGCCATCCTTCTGCGGGTAAACCAAGACTATATTAATCAGGAAGGGTTATAGAGCGGTCGAGATCTAGCAACCGGATAGCATCCTATGGTCGAGACCTCAACCAAGTCATAGTACGACACTGCACTCTCGCAAAGTTAGCAAGAGACTCACTAACCCTAACCTACATGTGGTCAAATTTTACAAAAATGCACTCTCTATCTTGTCTAGTTAAGCTTCTAATCTAATTGACGAAATGAACAAAAAAGTAACATGTCTGGAGCCCGGGGAATTGATCACATCAATAAGAGTAGAACAATCTAACTCCACTATGATCGGCAGTTGAGAGAATCGAAGAGCCGAGCGTAAGCCCTATAAACAAGCTCGTATTTCCTCCTCAAAAGGATCTTGCCAATTGGCAAGATGGCTGCATAACATGAATACTGAATTGACATCCTCATCCCTCAAGACAATACCTGCACCCGCCGAGCGATTGACATCGCTAAAGGATCCGTCAACCGTGAGTTTGACCCACCCCAGTTTTGGTCTTGACCATGGTTTATCTGTGCCTTTCTTAGGAACCCACAACTTCAGACTAGATCTTTGCCCTTCAATATGCCTGGAGTGGATTTAACTTTGATCTCTCGAAGTAGCTTCAGATGCCCACACAAGAATCTCTTGGATCACTACAATGTGGGGAGAGGTTTATCATGAGTTAATTCATTCCGCAAAAACCAAGTGACATGGGTATGTCCTACGGGTACCTGATGTTAGCCTATCCGGTCCAGCATGGCAGAAGCCCATATAGTTATCCGCTCCGGATGGTGAAGCCTAGGAAGGATTCGGGTGATCCAGGCCCATAAAAGATGTGGCTACTTGGAGAGCACGGCCAACTTTAGATAGAAATTCAAAAGGTAAAACCCTAATATATAACCGACCCGACCTACCCCGAGACCTGGCCTCCCCATATAAGGGCCAAGAGGATGCAACGAGGAGGATCTCACCTCATAACCTAGCACATAACTCGCCAGATCTAATATGTGCACCCCTGTAACCTTTGACATCGCCATTAACAAAGAGCAGACAAGCAAGAGTAGGGTTTTCCCTCCGGTGTCCTGAACCTGGGTAAACCTCGTGTCCCTATGTTGCAAGTATGTTAGACGTTCCGCGATCTCTAGCGTCCCCTCCTCCAA
This sequence comes from Avena sativa, assembly GCA_916181665.1. NCBI lineage: Eukaryota > Viridiplantae > Streptophyta > Magnoliopsida > Poales > Poaceae > Avena > Avena sativa. Next base: position 256,592,161 of record OV702284.1, on the reverse strand, counting down.
AACCCAAGTCCATAACAATGGGCATTGACGAGTTGAACCCTCGTCAATTGGATCCGTCTGTGGGAACTAGGGATGTTGTTCGTGCGGTCGCGATGGCTCCATCCACCGCGATCTTCGACTCCTCTGCGATAGAAACCCACCTCCTCTTTGGCACCATCGACTTCATCGTCCACTCGTTGGTGACCCTCCAAGACTTTGATTCCGTAGGAGATGGAGTCGACATGATGCTTGGAAGCCTATGCTTCCAGGTAGGCAAGGTTGGTACCATACGCCTCCCTGAGCAGGTGGTACCCCCGGAAATTGCACCAGCTTCGTGGGTGCTTCCAATCGGTGTCCTAAGTGCACCATCGCTGGCATACGATTCGGAAGACAGCAGTAGCTGCAACTCCGATCTCTGCAATCCTCCTACAGAGGAAGGAACCTACGGTTCCGGATCTGAGAGTTGCGGGAGTAACGATCTCTCCCACCGCTACATGTGCACGGTCATTGACACTCACGTCTACAACAGGGCTAATCCACCGGCTCCCCTACCGATCTACAGGCTACTAACGCCACGAACGGAGCCAATGGCCCACCCCCGCCAAATCCCAATGGGAACGGGCCACATGAAGCCGCCAACAGCGGTGATCATGCTCGTTAGCAGATCCACCTCAACGAGGCCCATTGGGAGAGAGTTCGGGAGGCCGTGCGGGGTACCAACCCTTTGCCACTCGACGCCTCTTGTGACAAACTGATGGGCTATCACTGGATCGTCATAAAGGAGCATAATCGACAGGTTGAGCAGAATAAAGAGCTCGAGCAGCGTCAAAGGGCAGCCGACGAATCAAGCATTCGGAAAGCCACAAGCACCACTCCAGGCTACGACTGCCACAAGCACCACTCCAGGCTGCCACAAGCACCACTCCAGGCTACGACTGCCACAAGCACCACTCCAGGCTGCCACAAGCACCACTCCAGGCTACGACTGCCACAAGCACCACTCCAGGCTGCCACAAGCACCACTCCAGGCTGCCACAAGCACCACTCCGTCGGTGGGTCCTCCTCCAAAGTCTACGACTGCCACAAGCACCACTCCAGGCTGGAGCGCATGGAACCTGCCACTCGATGCGAGGCAACCAAGGCACTCAACTTGTCCTTCATGTCGATGGACTCGCATGGCAATATAATGCCCAAAACACCATAGGTCGCGGTTATGGCGGCCACCACGGATCTGGCAGCGAACCCGCCACCGATGGGGGATCCCAGACACGCAATCCATAAATCTGCGATTGCGGTCTTGGGCACGTGGGAGCCACACTACTCGGAGAAACGGCCCCGGAGCCAAAGAAAAAGGCTATGGTGAAATTCACAAGGAGCCGCACGCCCTCATCCAGGGATGATCATGACCTGTGGCGGCGGCGCTGCAGCCCTCAGCGAAGGAGCCGCAACTATGATGCTCATGATGAGCTCACACAGCGCAAGATCGACAGATCATGCACAAAACATACATGCTCCATGGAATCGTAGAACGATAACATGGAGCTATGCGGTGTCGGATGCTTTAGCAGGGCCATACGCAGACTCGGATGCCCAAGGGCTTCAAGCTCCCGTCGGACAACCCCAAGTTCAACGGCCTTCAGGAGCCGAAGATCTAGCTAGATGACCACATCTCATCGGTCAAGCTACACGGCGGAAGCAAGAACACAACCATGCAGTGTCTTTAGCTGCATCTGAAGGGCGCAGCCAGGGCCTGTCTCAATAACCTTCCCTCTGGATTTAGCCGAAGTTGGGAGGAGCTGGTCTACAGCTTCATCCACAACTTCAAGGGCACTTGCAAAAGTCCCGCATCCATCAAAGAGCTATGCGCTTGTTGCCAACGGTCCAACGAGTCGATCTGCTCCTACGTACAATGTTAGTCCGTCATCAAGAACTTTGCTGAGAACATCTCGGAAGAGAGGGCAATCGAAGCCTTCAACAACGACGTAAGACACCGCGAACTCAGAGAGGATCTAGGTCGGATCAAGCCCAAAATCATTGATCACCTGATGGACATCGCTAACCATTGGGCGGACAGCGAGGATGTCATCAACCAAACCCGTTCGGATGATGAAGACGATCTCAGCCGTAGATGTGATTGCTGAAGAAAAAGAAGAGCACGCGTCTACGACGATCGTGAAGAGATCGATATGGTCACGGCTGGCTACGCCGAACGCCGCAAATACGGAAACCGCAGTAGAGGCTATTGCAGCGGCAACTTTTGTGACGGCGGGAAACCCGCTCAAGCATGGCAACACCACAATCAGGATGACGAGCCCTCTGCATTCGACAAACTGTCGGGTCCCTACACCATCCACTTCTACATCGACAAGAACGATGGAAAGAAGAAAGCCAGCCATCTGCTCAAGGACTGTCGGGAGTTCTAGAAGCTCCACGAGGGATACGCCAACTGCGGCGTGACGCAACAAACCAGGGGTTTGGTTCTGCCCCTGGGCCCATCGCATATGGTGCCCCACCACCACCGCCCGGAGGACACGCGCAGCCTACGGATGCACCGTCCCAGAACAATGGAGAAGAACAGTACCCGCGAGCATTGGGTACCATGATGATACAAAAAGGTCATCTGTCCAATAGGATCCAGTAAAAGATCACACGCCAGATAAACCTGGTTGTCACCTTCCCTCCGGCCATACCTGAGTACCTCAGTGGCTCGGAGTCGTGCATCACCTTCGACCAGTCTAATCATCCGCGTCAAATTCCTCGCCCAGGACACTCTGCCCTGGTGCTCGAGGCATAGATCGACGGATTCAAGATGAGCCGCGTGCTCATGGATGGGGGCAGCAGCATCAATCTGATGTTCGCCGGCACACTCGACGCCATGCAGATCCCGCTCACCAGCCTGGAGGCATCCGACACGACCTTCCACGGCATAGTCCCAGGGAAAGGATTGTACCCCCTAGGAAAAATATGGCTCGATGTCATCTTCGCCACCCCCAAGAACTTCAAGCGTGAACGGATTGAGTTTGAGGTGATGGACTAGCCCTCGCAGTACCACGCCATCCTTGGCTGTGTAGCATTCGCAAGATTTCTGGCAGTACCGCATTATGCGTACCTCCTGCTGAAGACGCCAGGACCTAACGACATCATCATCGTCCCAGGAAGCTTCACCAAGTCCGAAAACTGCGATAGAGAATTCAACAGAATCTCCCAGTCCTTTGGCATGCAGGAGGAGCTCGCGAGGTTAAAGGAGTCGACAGACAATAGTCTGCCCCCGGTGACCAAGCAGAACGCACCCGACATGTCATTCGACTCTACAGTCAACACCAAGGCGGTGCAGGTCCACCCGACGGACCCCTCCAAGACATATTTGATCGCCAACAACCTGAGTCCCGCATAGTAACTCGCGCTCGTCGAATTCCTCCATGAGCGCTGGGAAATCTTCGCCCGGTGTCCCATGGACATGCTAGGAGTTCCCAGGGAATTCGCCAAGAACGCACTCAATGTATACCCGGATGCGCGTCCAGTGAAGAAAATGATGTGTTGATTGTCTGAGGGAAGAGCGCAAGCAATTGGTATCGAAGTCAACAGACTCCTTGATGCGAACTTCATAAGGGAGATCAAAGAAATCAGCTGGGTAGCTAACCCCGTGATGGTCCCTAAGAAGGACACGGACATCCTGCAGAAGTGCGTGGACTTTACAGCGCTTAAGAATCACTGACCAAAGGATCACTTTCCCCTACCGTAGATCGATCAAATCATCGATTCCACCACGGGATGTGAACGGATCTTGTTCCTCGATGCCTATTCAGGCTATAATTAGATTCGGCTGAAGGTCGAGGACTAGGAGAAGACGACTTTCATCATGCTGTTCGGGGTTTAATGCTACAACACAATGCCCTTCGGGCTCAAGAACGTAGGGGCAACCTATCAAAGGTGCATGTAGGCATGCCTAAAGAACCAAATTGATTGCAACATTCAAGTCTATGTCGATGACATAGTCGTCAAGACCAAGAAAAGCCGAACATTGATCGACGATCTCCGCGAGACGTTCAATAACCTAGATCGATATAGGATCAAGCTAAACCCGGAAAAGTGCGGCTTCGGCATCCCATCCGGGCAATTGCTCGGGTACTTTGATACGTCGGAAATGTATCTATAATTTTTGATGCTCCATGCTTGTTTAGCATCTACTTTGCTTTGCTTTGTCTACATTTTGAGGTGTTTTTACATGTTTTCTGGTACTAATCTATTAACAAGTTGCCACAGTGCCAGTTGCCTGTTTTCTGCTGTTTTTGGTTCCAGAAAATCTAGTAAGGAAATATTCTCGGAATTGGACGGGACAAACGTCAAAGTCAATAACTTTCCGTGGGAAACAAGAAGTCTAGAGGGGAGACAGAGAGGCATGCCAGGGCAGCCACACCCCCCTAGGCGCGGGTGGGCCCTGCCCCGCGCCTAGGCAGGGTGTGGGGCCCCTGGACACCGCCTCGGCCTCCCCCTTTGCCTATAAGAAACCCCCAATGCAGAAACCCTAAGCACCCGATCAAATCTCCACGAAACCATCTGTAGCCGCCGCCACCATCGTCCCTAGATTGGGGGGGATCTGAAGTTCTTCCTAGCACTCTGCCAGAGGGGAGATCATCCCGGAGGCCTTCTCTCCGGTATGATGCATGAGTAGTTCCACCTTGGACTATGGGTCCATGTAGTAGCTAGATGGTTGTATCTCCTCCTTTGTGCTTTCGTGTATAGATCTTGTGAGCTCCGTTCATGATCAAGATCTAATCTATTTGTAATCATGCATGTTGTGTTTGTGGGGATGAGATGAATATTGAGATTATTATGTTGGTTTGATTAATGGTTTTGTCTTTATGATTCTATCATGTCTGTGTTGTTTGTGATCTTGCATGCTCTCCGTTGTTAGTAGCTATCTTGGCTGAGTAGTTGCTAGTGACTCCAAGAGGGGGTATTTATGCTCGATAGTGGGTTCATGCCTCTAGTTTCCAACAGAAGTGACAATAATCTCTTCGGTTGTAGATGTGATGTTGCCACTAGGGAGAAAACAACGGTCTCTTGTTCATGGAACATGTGGACTGTTTACCTTACACACTTTGCTTAAAGCAGTTGTCTGTTGCTTGCAACTTAATACTGAAGGGGTTCAGATGATAACCTGAAGGTAGACTTCTAGTCATAGATGCAGTTGGATGGCGGTCTATGTATCTTGTTGTATTGCCCAATCGAATCTCATAGGATCTTTCTGACTAGTAATTGCATTGTTATCCCTTGCTCAGTTCCTGTCAATTGCCCTGCTGTAATTTGTTTACCCTTCATGCCATGTTGTTTATCTAAGGAGGGCACCTCTAGTGAACTATGGACCCCGGTCCAATCTTTACCATTGATACATCTTCCACTGTTACTTGTTTACTTGTTGCAAACCATTACCTTCCACACCATACGTTTAATCCCTTGTTACACCAAACCGGTGAGCTTGACAACCTTACTGATTTGTTGGGGCAAAGTCTTGAGTTTGTGTTGTGGGGTCTCCGTGTTGCTAGCAACACCTGTGTGACGTTTCCTTCCTCCTTCTGGTTCGATAACCTCGGTCTCTACTGAGGGAAGACTTGCTGTTGTGCTCATCACACCTTGCTCTTGGGGTTTCCAATGAAGTCCTCTCTGTCACGCGACAAGTTTTCTGGCGCCGTTGCCGGGGAACGAAGAAGAAGAAACCCCCACGTCAACGAGGCGCCATCAAAAAGTTTTTTGGCGCTGTTGCCGGGGAGGCTAAGGACGTCTTCACAAGGGGAGTCCTTCACTTCCTTTATCTTTACTTTGTTTTTAGTTTGCTTTGTTTCTTTTGCTTGGTTTTGTTTTCCTCTTTTCAAACCCCCCCCCCCCCCCCAAAAAATAGTCTAGTTTGGTTTGCTTGCTTTATTCAAAAACACAAAAAAAATTAGTTCCTACTCTAGTTGGTGGTCTGTTGTTGCCTTGCTTGGTCATGCTTTCTATCAATGGATGATTTCTTTGAAACTAGTTCTTATTGGCAAGGTGGGTTCATGGAAGAACAAAAGTATTATTATAAGGAACACCATTTGTCACAAAAAGGGAAACACTTATGGGAACAAATCGATAAGTTTAATACTATTGCTAGCAAGGTGTGCTCTACTTATAATTTTACTTATTGCTTTGATAAAGCTTGCTGCTGTAGGAGGTATAAACACCTCCCATTTCAATGTGAGTATAATGATAATTTTACCATATTTTCTTATGTTAAGGGAAATTATGACTTTTATGATGTGGAGCAAATTGAAGAATTTATTGCTTTCAAGGGTGCATTTGAACTTGCTAGTTTGCTTGAAAATACTGATGATGCACCTTATGAACATGAGGTTTATGAGATACTTAAATTTTGCTTTGATAATTACAAGGAAGCAAATGGCTATATTCTTGAATATTTTAATAGGTGCTTTCCACAAATGGAAGAGACTAATGCCTTGCAGGAGACTATGGAAGAAGAAATTGTTGAAACTAGAAGCTCATTAGATGAAAGAGAGGAGGAGAGTGATGAACAAAAGGAGGAAGAATGGATCTACCGATGCCTACCTTCTAATGAGAGTAACTCTTTAGCTCTTACATTATTTGATTGTCCCCATGCTTACCAACGGGGGATGAATGTTATGTTACTGTGGATCCTTTTGAAATATCTACTTTGGATAAAACCTGCGAAGGTTTTAATCCCACTATTTTTGAGCTTGATAGAAATTATGTGTTTGTAGCTCATGAAAAGCTTGCTTTATGTGATAGCTATATTGTTGAGTTTATTCATGAGGCTACTGAAAATTATTATGAGAGGGGAAAATATGGTTTTAGAAGTTTTCATGGTGCTGAAACACCTCTCTATGTGCTGAAAGTTTTGAAGTTGCTCTTGTTTCATCTTCCTATGCCTGTCACTTTGTTCTTTGTGAATTTATTTGCATACAAGATTCATATGCATAGGAAGAGGGTTAGACTTAAATGTGTTTTGAATTTGCTTCTGATGCTCTCTTTGACTTCAATTCATAATTCTTATGTGAGCATGTTCTCAAGCTATCAAGCCTAACTTAAAGGCGTTAAAGAAAAGTACTTGTTGGAGATAACCCAAGAGTTTATTTGAGTCTTGAAAGTTATTACTTCAGTAATGACCTCTTCTTATCCTTTTTATTTGCTTTTGTGCCAATAATAACCTCTAATGAGAGGGAAGTAAGATTTGGGGAGTTGCTATCTCGAAACAAATTTATGTCCTCCACCATAAAAATTCGTGAGGAGTCTCTGTAACTCGGATTGAGCTCAAAATCTATGAATAAATCCCCCAGTATGTTATCTAACTTTAGTTAGTTCAACACTTCTTGATTTGAGCAACAGAAGATGTTCAGAAAAATCGGTTTCTACCTGCTGGTCTGTTTTGATAGATTTCTGCCATTATTTGCATTTTCTTCTTATTGATTCCTTTTTGAGTTCTCTTTTGGGGAATTGAGATTTTTGAAGGAGTTACTACAGTATCTTGTGTTTTTAGTGAAAATCCTTGCTGTTCCAAAGCTTTGCCAGAGGTCTAATATCTTTTGAATAAACAAATGTTGCTAATGAAGATTGTGTGAAGTTTTGTATGAAGGAAAAATTTTAGGTGTAGAGAAAGAATGATGCAATGAGATGAAGAATGGACAAAATCTCAAGCTTGGGGATGACACCATGGTGTCACCCCAAGAAATATCCAAGACGTACAAGCGTCAAAGCTTGGGGATGCCCAAGGCATCCCCTTCTTCATCAATAAAAAGCTCAGGTCTGTCTAGACACTTCATTTTTATTGTTTCATGCACAGTTGTGTTGTTCTTGGAGCGTATTAGTTTTCGTTTGCTTTTCTTAGGTTGTTTAGTTTGCTTGAATAAAGTAGTTTGGACCCCCGTTCTTGCTGTGTTGTTTTGCAAATAAGTTGCTTGGTGTTGGAAAGGAGTAGTAAGTTCTTGCTTGAAGTGCAAGAGGAGCTTGCATTGACTGTGACTTAGACTTTAGCATGACATGCTAGGTGTTGTTTTTACCTTATGCTTAGTGATTATTGTTGCAGTATGTCTTGTTCCAAACAATTGGGATTGCTTAGTGTGTGCCTTGAAGAAATTATGCATTGTTTTAGCATGCAAAAGCATAGTATTGTGGTTTTCTCCTTTGATGCTTTGTTTGGGTTGACTTGGCACATGCTCACACCATGTTATGACTATGACAAGTCACCATTAGCCTCTATGATCATTTAGTACTTGACTTGTAGTACCACTCTATTCTTTGATTAGTAATGCTTTGTTGCTCTGCATGATTATGACCATTATGCTCTCTTAGTTGGTTGCTCCTAGTCTTTTGCTAGCCTCCACTTGTATGAGTAAGCTCTACTCATGATTCCAACTCCCAAGAAACCAAGTTATTCCAAAGTGTCCACTATAAACTCCTATGCATGGTGTGTTACACAATTCCAAGTATATTCTTGTTTTGAGCTATCTTCCAATTAAAAACTATTTTGTTATGTGAAAACTTAGTGATTAAAGCCCTCACAAACTTGATGGCACATTTTATATTCTTTGCCCCTAATAAACTTGAACCATTGTGTCATCTATGTTGTATATGCTTGCACTTATACGTTGGAATTATCAGAACCGTGCTGTCACGGGGAACGTTTTCAACATTGCACTTGTACTTTGTACTCAGTTGATATCATGCTCTTTTGTCTATGGATGTCACCGGTGTGAAATAAAGAGGAACTTGTAAGTCCATGGAGTTTGTATTTTGTGTTAGAGAAACGCCTGGGCCGCTAGCCTAAGCCATGCCTAATCATGGTGGAAACTTGCAGCATCACCATAGTGAGCTATCTGTGAAGCATCCTCAATAAAAAGCTATGCATATGGTAAATAAAACGATTGCTGAGATGCTCATTGTCTGCTTGCCTTGTCATTTTGGTTATGGGAAAGCTCCTGTACCATGTGCAAGGGGTACCCCGTTGGCGATTCTCAATGATATGCAAATACTTACAATGACAAGAACTTACAGGTGACTAAAGTTGAGTAGCATGAGGTGTGGCCCTCGTATTCAAGGGACTTGAGATTGCCAACTTATACTTCGTCAAGCATATACTCCATCTTTGTTCACTTTAACCTTAATCACTTCAAGATGCTTATGATAAAGGAAATGAGGGCTGAAAGCTAACAAGTACCATAAGTTTTGGAAGATCTTTTTGAAACTTGAAATCCCTGCTTCCTTTATAAAAGGCCTTTCTTCCACCACTATTGAGTCTCCACCTTCTACCTTTAGGCACCATTAAGAGAGCATAGTTTTCATTTTGTGTACACTGTTCGAAAGTTTATTGATTGATGCATATTATGATATTACTTGTTCTTGTGCTATTTGTTTCTAGTCACCCTTGTGAACTTTGAAGGTGTACTATGCATCTATTTTCTACTCTATGAGGGACAAGATGAATGCCACTATGCTATGTTTTCTTTATGTGAAACAAACAAACATTTTTCAATGCATGTTATTCATGATCTTTGTTTGTAACCTTTCATGTTGCATGCATAGTTACTATGTCCTATTGTTAGAACTCCATCTTTCATGCACATGTTTAGAGTTCTTTGATCCCAGCTTTCAATGCTTGCATATGGTTGGATATTTATTGTGAGGGTGCATGTCACCTCAAAAATTATTCTTTTTATCACTTACCTACTCGAGGACGAGCAGGAGTTAAGCTTGGGGATGCTTGATACGTCGGAAACGTATCTATAATTTTTGATGCTCCATGCTTGTTTAATATCTACTTTGCTTTTCTTTGTCTACACTTTGAGGTGATTTTTACATGTTTTTTGGTACTAACCTATTAACAAGTTGCCACAGTGCCAATTGCCTGTTTTCTGCCGTTTTTGGTTCCAGAAAAGCTAGTAAGGAAATATTCTTGAAATTGGACGGGACAAACATCAAAGTTAATAACTTTTCGTGGGGAACAAGAAGTCTAGAGGGGAGACGAAGAGGCATTCCAGGGCAGCCACACCCCCTAGGCATGGGTGGGCCCTGCTCCGTGCCTAGGAAGGGCGTGGGGCCCCTGGACACCGCCTCGGCCTCCCCTTCGCCTATAAGAAGCCACCGATGCATAAACCCTAAGCACCTGACCAAATCTCCATGAAACCATCTGTAGCCGCCGCCACCATCGTCCCGAGATCAGGGGGGATCTGAAGTTCTTCTCGGCACCCTGCCGGAGGGGAGATCATCCCGGAGGCCTTCTCTCTGGTATGATGCGTGAGTAGTTTCACCTTGGACTATGGGTCCATGTAGTAGCTAGATGGTTGTATCTCCTCCTTTGTGATTTCATGTATAGATCTTGTGAGCTCCGTTCATGATCAAGATATAATATTTTTGTAATCATGCATGTTGTGTTTGCAGGGATCCGATGGATATTGAGATTATTATGTTGGTTTGATTAATGGTTTTGTCTTTATGATTCTATCATGTATGTGTTGTTTGTGATCTTGCATGCTCTCCGTTGTTAGTAGCTATCTTGGTCGAGTAGTTGCTAGTGACTCCAAGAGGGGGTATTTATGCTCGATAGTGGGTTCATGCCTCAGGTTTCCAAGGGAAGTGACAATAATATCTTCGGTTGTAGATGTGTTGTTGCCACTAGGGAGAAAACAACGGTCTCTTGTTCATGGAACATGTGGACTGTTTACCTTACACACTTTGCTTAAAGCAGTTGTCTGTTGCTTGCAACTTAATACTGGAGGGGGTTCGGATGATAACCTGAAGGTGGACTTCTAGTCATAGATGCAGTTGTATGGCGGTCTATGTATCTTGTTGTATTGCCCAATCGAATCTCATAGGATCTTTCTAACTAGTAATTGCATTGTTATGCCTTGCTCAGTTCCTATCAATTGCCATGCTGTAATTTGTTTACCCTTCATGCCATGTTGTTTATCTAAGGAGGGCACCTCTATTGAACTATGGACCCCGGTCCAATCTTTACCATTGATACATCTTCCACTTTTACTTGTTTACTTGCTGCAAACCTTTACCTTCCACACCACATGTTTAATCCTTTGTTACAGCAAACCGGTGAGCTTGACAACCTCATTGATTCATTGGGGGCAAAGTCTTGAGTTTGTGTTGTGCAGGTCTCCGCGTTGCTAGAAACACCTGTGTGATGTTTCCTTCCTCCTCCTGGTTCGATAACCTCGGTCTCTACTGTGGGAAGACTTGCTGATGTGCTCATCACACCTTGCTCTTGGGGTTTCCAAAGAAGTCCTCTCTGTCAGGCGACAAGTTTTCTAGCGCCGTTTCCAGGGAACGAAGAAGAAACCCCCACGTCAACGAGGTGCCATCATACTTCATCTATGAAAGGGGAATCGAAGCCAACCCGAAGAAAATCAAGGCTATACTAGCCATGGAGAAGCCAAAGAACGTCAAAGGACTCGAGTAGCTAACTGGGCGGATCACGGCGCTAAGAAGGTTCATCAGCCACATGGGTGAAAAGGCTCTCCCCTTCTACCAGCTGCTCTGCAAGTCAGACAAATTCGAGTGGACGGCTGAAGAAGATGAGGCATTCGAAGATCTCAAACGACTGCTGTCATCATATCCCGTACTGGTGACGCCAACGGCAAGAGAACCCATACTTCTCTACATTGCTACAACGCATCAAGTGGTCTGCACAACACTCTTGGTCGAACGACCCAAAGACGACAAAACCCACGGGGTGCAACTCCCAGTGTACTTCCTCAGCGAGGTGCTAACACCTATAAAGCAGAGGTACCCTCACTACTAGAAGCTGGCATACGACATATTTACGACCGTGCGTTGACCGCGTCACTACTTCTAGGAGCACCATATAGTGGTCGTCAACGACATGTCTCTGTCACACATCCTCAACAACCCCGAGGCAACGGGGCGAGTGGCCCTTTTGGGAATTGAGTTGTCCCTACGGGGCATCATATATGAAGTTCTAGCTTCTGGATACTCTAGCTTCCGGATACTCTAGCTCCCAGTGGATGGAGCTCTAGCTTCCGGATACTCTGGACATGTCCTAGCTCTGGACGATTCACTTAGACGGATCCAAACGCGACGCCGGAGCTAGAGCCGGAGTAATCTTGAAATCCCCCAAGGGGACAAGATGAGATATGTGTTGCAGATGAAGTTCCATGCATCCAACAACAAGGCTGAATACGAGGCGCTGATCCATGGCATGCGGATGGACAAAGTCTGCGGCACCACGCGACTGGTCATCTACGGTGACTCCAACCTCGTCGTCCAGCAGAAGATGAACCAATGCGACACCATCAGCGATAACATGATTGCCTACCGCGACCTCTACAACGCAGTCGAAGGAGACTTTGACGGCTACAAACTTCGGCATGTCAGTCGGGAAAGCAACGAAGAGGCCAACAAGCTCACCAAAATTGGCTCCACTTGTGCTCTGGTACCGCCATGCGTGTTCCTCGAACAGATCTGTGAGCGCTCCATTAAGCGCAAAACTCCCAAGGGCACAGTCGATGCCACGGGACACTCGGGGGCTACACCACCCGAGAAAATGGAGGCACCCAAAGAACCAGATACGGACATAGAGCTGGTAAGCCTCATGCAGGTCTTGGAAATCGAACAAATATGGACCCAACCATATGTAAGGTACCTGCTAAGCAAGCAATTTCCTGAGGAACTGATGGATGCCAGGGATATCGCTCGCCGTTCAAAAGCCTTCACCATCATTAACGACGAGCTATACAAGCAAATCATCATTGGGGCACTCCAGCGGTGCGTCACCAACAGTGATGGGAAGAGCATCCTCCTTGACATCCACGAAGGCATTGTTGGGCCACGTAGAGATTAATTAAAACCTTTCCCTCTAACATGGTGATCCCAAGATCTAGCTGAGGTAGAAGGCCACGAGGATTACCACTAGACGCGCGGTTGCAGAATTGATGAATCACGTCTATTGAATGCAGTGCAGTCCTCACGATCTAATCCGACCGTCCTGGTGCTTATCGTACATCACCGCTGCTAGTATCGACACGTATAAGGAGGAGCACCGACAGTGAACTTCTAGGTTTGTTACGGCGGCAGAACTACTGTGGAGCTAGGGTTTCCAACGTATGGAATGACCTAACCGTTTACCCTCCTGGGTTTCTGCGCTCCACTATATATAGGGAGTGAAAGTGGGCTCCACTCTCTTGTGGCCCATTCACTAAAGACCATATTAGTCACCGTGAGTCTGACTCACTGACTCAGTCCAAATCCGGCTCGGGTCCAACCCAACCATATTTCCGGTTCGGATCCAATCTGAACTTGCTCCTTCTCTTAAGTGTGTGACCCGACAGGCTCCTAGTATCTTGGACATGACTGGAGTCCGACTCCCAATCGATCAGTCGGTAGCGACTCCTAGCAGAATATGCTGACTCCCAAGTACCAAAGAGTCATGACGAATGCCTTTCCAATGCGACTTACGTCCGAGTCCGTTTTGCCTCACGATATACCTTGTCGGACTATAGGCGAATGTTTGTCATCCCTTAAATAGTCTGACTCTCTTCTCGGTCCGAGATAAGTGATTCATCCGACTAACTCTTAGTCGATCGCCTCGGTTAACACTTAACCGAGTCGTGCATGGCCATGCTTTCCAAATCATATCATCCGAGAGGTCCCGAAGAATATCTCTCCAACTGGAGGGGCAAAATCCCATCTTGGTTATTCACATCATGCAGCTTGATTCTCAGTCGACCCGGACTCTGCCTTTATAACTGCCCAATTACGGATCAACGTTTGATAGAACCTAAGTCGGTGATCCTCAACTTGGACTATGCAACAACCTCGGGTCTAAGGATTACATTGATTGAGATATACAAATGACAAATTGTTAGTTGTAACTCAATATGGGTCAATCCGACTCGCTAAACTCTTTAGCCGAATCTGTGTAAGTCGGAATAGCATCTCCATGCCCATGACAAGTGGAACCGAGTCATCAGCCGACTTTCACATTGGTCTAAGTTGTGTGTCCAGCACAATCTCAATGACCAAGGATATTTAGTACAAACAACATGAATGTATAGTTCCACAACATGATCCTGCTTGGCCTTACTCTTCAAAACTGCTTTAGCTCTAGAACACGAAAATCCGAATGTTAGGTGTGCTCTAGAGAGAAAGAAAGGTACAAAGGTACTGAAAACAAAAGACAGGGTGCTTACTTTTTAACTACTAGAAGCACTTGGCTACCAGCAGTGATAATAACTTCCTTTGCCTTACGCTTCTTGGAGGCGGAGGCGGCAACTTATTGCACCTCATAATCCTCTGTCGCCTCCGAATCGTCTGAAACATAGCCCTCTAGTGGAGCTAGCTCAGACTCGGGGAGTTTCTCGAGCTGACAAAGTCGAAAAGCATCGATGAAAATAGAGTCGGAGAAAGAACAGAGAAGAACGACAAAATGCGAAAGCAGAGTCGAAATATTTACCGGAGTCAGAGGACGGTTGGTCATGAACATCTTCATGGAGACATCTGGAACTTTTTGTTCCACTCTCTCCTTGATCAAATATGGCATGAGGGTCCTATAGTCCTTCGCCAGAATCCGGTGTGGGCTCACCCGCAGGCTGTCCTTCTTGTCGCTGGTGAAGGTGTGCATGAGGCGATCTCCATGATGTTGCAGAGTCTAGATCCGACGATCCAGCCAGCAGTGCATCAAGTCGGATCTGCGGAGGCCCTTGTGCATCATCAGAAACTAAATCCGCCTCTTAGCGAGGATCAAGATATCCGACAATTCCGGCGCTTCCGCGTCCCATAAATTCTGGTGGGGGCGGCTCATCGATGAAGTCCGGAAGACCTTCCGCCTTTCTAGGAGCCAGAATATCCTTATGATAAAAGAAGGTTCCGACCCAGCGTTTGACGGATTCGCTAGCGTTAATCCTAGGATAAACTCGGTTTCTCTTAAGGACTAAGCTAAGGGCATCAGTGTTGTAAGGCACACCAGTGCTAATGGAGTTCTTCCGGGTTCCATAGTAGTACCGGAAAAGGGTGAGACTTGGCCTAATGCCAAGAAACCCCTCAGAGTTGTGTGAGTGCTAAGCTTGAGCAGAGAGTTGGGAGGGAGGTTATGGAGTTGCACACCGTAGTAGTTGAGGACCTCGATGATGAAGTCTAATGGTGGAAATCTAAGGCCACGGTCTATATGCGTGCTGAACAGCACCCGCTCGCCATCACGTGGGACGGGAACGGCGTGACCAGAGGCGCTCCGCCACGCGCCGGTGATGATGAAGCCTTCGACCTCCATGACCTAGAGTTCAGTGTTTTCCATGACGCTAGGGACCCAGAGGCCCCGCATGTAACACCCTCGGAATCGTCCCTATGCAAGTTTCAGCGCTTCCCGCCAACCCGCATAGAAATGATTCAAAGGTGCCCACTAGGCACTTGCGTGCGGGTGGAAAACGAAGTAATAACATTACACAACAGTCCTCGATGGGACCCATAGAACAGATATATACAACAGTGACTCAAAGAGTCGAGAATACAAATATACAGTACAAAAGATCCAAATCACCTTGAAAACGATATAGCGTCCGAGTACGGACAAGATGCAAATTGAGCTAAGAGCCCTGAAGAATAACCAATGGTGTCCATAACCCTGCCCAGGCCAAGCCGGAAGGGTAACCCTGCTAACGACGTCGATCTCAAAACCTGCTTAAACAAAAGGGGTGCCGACAAAGGGCAAAGGAAAAAGAGAGAGCGGTCAGTACTGAGGCCAGTACACGGCGAGACTAGAATTCGGCGGTCCTCGCCTACATAGGTGTGGTGGACTGAAGCGGCAGCGCAACATGCACTAAACAACCTATAGAGACTCGATACAACTGGTGGCTATCAGAGAGGGGCAAGAAAGTCCTATTCGGAACCATCCTGATACTACCACCAAACATACCCATCCTGGTATTCCCCCTCGATACCAACCGAGAAAGTCAACCGAGGAACTCACACCGTTGGCAGTTTTATTTATTCAGTTATCGTTGCAGCAATTACTAGTCAAGTATAGATAATCGTCCTGATATAATAAGCAGTGGGAAGTTTTAGTTAACCATTCCATTGTAGTTGCACTCTTACTAGTCAGATACAGTTAGCATGAGATATCCCAAAACCCAGCAGTTGTTGGTACTTTTATTTAGCCATTCTGTTATAGTTGCAATACTTACTAGTCAGATACAATGGTCGCAAGCGACAACCCAAACAAGCAATTGTTGGCAGTTTTATTTAGCCATTCCATTATAGTAAAGCTGATTACTAGTCATTATAAAGTCAAATTTATAGCACTACTTTAGTTATAGTTGTCTATGATCGAGATACTGTGCTCCAAGTCGTCCATAACCGCGGACACGGCTTTCAGAAAGTTTTACCCTGCAGGGGTGCACAAATAGCAACACACACTCGATCAACCTCGAAAAAACCAAATCAAAACCCAACGAGGCTTTCACGACAAAGCAATCACAAGATTCAGAAATATTTCAGGGGGCCACCCCATTGAGTACACCCGCAACAAAGTTAGCTGACTCCGAGACGGACTCAAGGTTTGCGTCAATGGCTGTAAACGACTGGGAACCCAAAACTGGGCTTGTCGATACCGCGAAAACACTCTGCTTACCTAAACAGTACAGGTGCTCCTCGCACAATCGTAAATAAAGTAGTAAAGCATGGCATAAGTACAGGATAGTAAATAAAACCTCAAACTAGTTTATGGCCCCAAGAAATAAGAATGAATCAAGCTCTGGCTCAGGGGGGTCCCATAATCCTCCCGGATGTGGATAGCGCGAATATTCAAGGAACAGGTATCAAGTACTCGGGGTCCTACGGGACACAAGTGGACGGTTAACAACCAAATAACATCTATTGCCCACCTGTGCCTCTGCTTACCTACTTCAATTTTAGTTGTTAAACAATAATTAAAGTGAACGATAATTAAAGCCATGATCATCTCCAACATTAAACATGCGGCAATGCTCCAACAACTGTGGTACTTGACGACACGCAACAGCACTTGAGCAAGCGACTACGACGCGCAGGTCCAACTATCTACCAAACAACGGTAATAGGAGGTGTCCAAGGCAATATAAGGCTGCAAGGGATATCACGGGTACGAAAGCTAGAGCAACGCAACACAAATAGCAATAGATCAACAGGAGGGAATAAATACTATAAAAGTAAGATAGGTAGAAAGGGGGAGATGCTCGCCTGAAAACATTGCCGAAGATTCATCCGAAGATCGGGGCGAAGCTCACATCAACTCAACGGCCTTATCCGCGAAGAAGCAAAACACTAGAAGAACACCGGATGCACTATTTAATACTACGGCAAAAGATCGGGCATGATGCATGTATGATGTATGACATGGCAACGATGCGATGCAATTAGGTCATATTAAGCGGAACCGGGGTCCCGACATTTAATTAGACGGTTCAAGTTATTTAGATCCCCGCAATTTAAATGTTGTATTAACAAGGCAAAAACATGGCATCGGTTCACTACACAAACTTAAATGGGTCCAATATACGACTAGATTTGCCCGCATATGGGCCCCATATTTAATTATAAGGTGAATCGGCATAGTGCCCCCAACCACATGACATGCATGCGAGATGAACAATTAATATGCAACAAGTTTATATATAGCATTTATAAAATAGGGGCTCGGGAAAAGGTTCACACATTAGGGTTCGGCGATCTTGGGGTTCGATGTGGTTTGGGGTTCGACAGGGGCTCAGGGTTCGACGGAATCGGTCTTCGAAGGTCGGATACAAGATGAAGAGCTTGGCGTTCCAGGAAGAAGGACTTGGTGTGGCGTCGGGGGCGCATCGGACTCGCCCTGGTCGGCGCCGATCTTGTCGTCGATGGCGAACTTGAGTGAATCGGGTACCGGGGTCTTCGGATCCATGAAGTAGATCTTGTCGCACGGTGTCCGGGGTAGACGAACTTGGCGTATTCGCATCGGCGATCTTGGCGTTCGGGTTCTCGACTTCGCATCCGGGTCGGCGCGCCCTAGGTCTCGGCCTTCGGAAGATCTTGGGGTACCGGCGGGTTCGTTGTCGGTGGTCCTTGTACAACTTAGCGTCTCGGCCGGTCTTGTCAAGATTAGCTTGGGGTTTGTGGTCTTCGACTTTGAAATGGTGCAGCAACAGGCAGAGCCCCCTTGGCATCCGCTGGACTTGATCCGAAGGATGACATAGAAAACGGTCGAGGACGCACACGTCACGTGCAGTGGCAAGGGCTCCAAGGTGGCGACGTGGCCGAAGGGAACCATTCAAAGGGGCCTGCAGAGGCTCGCCTGCCAGCGACGGGTGCAGATGACGGCCGAAGAAGCCCGACGGTGGGGTCGCCTGGCGCTGGGGGTGGCGCTGCGGGGCCATCGAGGGGAGGCAGAGCCAGAGGGAGCTCGGGGCGGATGAGGATGCGGCTCCCGCCGCGGCTGCAGGTGGCCGGACGACGAGGAAGCTCGGGACCGGGCGAGGAGGCACAGATGACGAGGACGGAGGAGCTCGGGGCCGACGGGGTGCACGGCGATGCCCGCGGTCGAGCGGTGCAGGCGACGCCGGAGGACGGCGACGGAGAGGACGAAGCCGGCAGGGCTCGCTGGATGCATGCGGAAGAAGGGGTCGCGGCCTCCGGGTAGCGCTGGTTCGGAGGAGGGCGGGGCTGAGAGCGGCCGCAGTCGGAGGAGCAGAGAGGAGGGTCCTGACAGAAGGGTCGCGAGGAGGGCGGAGCGGGCCGGTGGCGGCTCGGCTCGGGCGAGGACGCGAGGGAGGCGGAGCTCGCCGGGGATGGCGCGGAAGCAGAGGTTGGGGAGAGGCGCCCGGGAACGACGGGGCGGCAGCGACGACCGGGAGGCGGGACCGGCGAGGCGGAGCGCGGTGCTTGCGGCGGCTCGGAGGCGAGGCCACAGGGGCGGCGACACAGAGGGAGGCCGGCGGCGAGGAGGCCGGCGGTGGCGGCCAGCGCTGCAGAGGAGGGGTCCGCGTCGAGGGCGAGGGGAGGGCGGCGGCGGGGGAGGCCGGAGCCGCGAGGTGGAGGTGGAGGTGCGGTGGGGTTGGATAGATTAGGATTGGGAAGGAATAGATTTTTGGGTAGGCTGGTTTTGTACTGGGGTGGCCGACTGGGTCGGATCGGCCCGGTTTGGCTGCCCCCTAAAATACTTAAATATTTTATTTACTTAAAACAGGGCTTTTGCAAACTGTTAGCAGACAAAACAAAATAATCCGGAGACCCGGGTTTTGTGTTTGAACAAAGACGGGGCGTTTAGAAAACAAAAATAGGTTTTTCCGAAAATAGTTTTATGCGACAATTGCCAGATGATGACGATGCTCAAATGCAAGGTGGCATGATGACATGAGCATGCCGTCATGATGATGCAATGCACGAAAACAACGCGATTTTCTAGTAGTGGTTTTGGCGGGATGCCACACCGCATCTTGTTCTCCTTCGTCGTCGAGGAACCCACCGCCGCTCTTGAACTAGATGCAGATGCCATTGCTCTGGGGAAGATTTGAGATTGGTGGGGGAAAGAGATTTTGTCGTGGCGTGTAGATGGGAATGGTTGCGGAGCACTCGAGGAGTATGAGGAGACAATGAATGAAGCGGTGGAGAGATAAATATGAGATAAGGGTTTTATCCTCTCTTTATTTACCTCTGTGCCAAGATTCGTGCGTTGATACGTGCGATTAGCGCCACGCGTATAGGAGATAGGGAGGTAGCTTCCTCGCGACTCTTCTGCCCCCTCTATTTTCGCGTAAGCATTGAAACAGTGTTCTGTTCCGTAAGAAATGTACCCACCAATGGTCGTGTCGATGGGACTCCCGTCAGTGATAAGACCTGGTCTGAAAAGTTGTCAGCCCGCACGCCGCTGTAAAATCTGGCTCATGTTGCAAACTGAGCAAGGAAAATACTGAAGCCAGAATACAAGATATCCGACTCAATTGACTCGGAATCCTACACTACTAAATTGATTTTTCGGGAACCCTTCAAGATTCTCAAGACGAAGAAACCATCAAGCTAGACGATTTATCCGACTTTGGATCTTGGAGACTTCCGGGGGCTACTGTTGTTGGGGATATGCTATATGGGTATCATCATAGCATGTCTCTAATCCGGATAACCCGGGTGACCCATAGTTGGTAGCAAGGCCCATGGCATGCTGGGCGACCCAGTTAGAAGGATCCAAAAGGGAGGGCCATGCCGGATAAAGGAAGTCTACGGAGGAGTCACTGACATACCCGGAGCCTTGGAGTGCAAGACACGTTAGACTAGTTCTGTATTGCGTAGGACTCTGTAACCTGTCCGGCTAGGACTTTCCCTGTAACCCTAGGACCTGGCGACTATATAAGCCGGACCTATGGGAGCCTTTAGGGCACACCACAACTCATATCGTGCACAGTGAAATGATCCCTGTAACTTGGTGTATTCCCATTACAGTGATTTATAGCAGGAGTAGGATCCCACCACCATCGTGGGATCTGAACCTGGGTAAGATGTGTTACCTCGTACCCGCCAACCTTCCTCCTTACCCCATGTCTCTAAACACACTCTGTGAGGACCCCTCCATGGCGTACTCGTCGGAAATACCACGATAGTTGGCGCCCACCGTGGGGCAAGAGGCGCTTTAGGCTCTACAACGGGCGAGGTCCAAGCTTTTCGCGGGAATCAGCGAAACCGTAGCCATCGACTATGTTCTCTTCTCTAGCAACATTCCGATCGTCCCTCCCGACGAGTTCTGGATCCCGGCGAAGACGAACCCTACCCGCTGCTCGATCGTCCCAATTGGGGAGATCCACCTCTTCATCGGCGAAACCGACTCGGGCACTAGTTCCCTGGAAGTCGGAGGAGGGTCAAGACCCGCACGGACCGCCTACGGGCAGGATACGTTTGTGGAAGGATCGAACTCAGATCTCTCTTCGGAGTTTGCCGACATAGATCGAAAAAATTCAAGGCCCCCAAACCGCCCATGTGCATGATATAATGGTGGAAGATTGCTGCAAGTCCGCTAGCTTCGTCCGTGCGTCTGGATAGCAGAGATCCAAGTTCGTCGGTGTGGTGACTATCTTCGATCTGGCGCATTACGTTCAGAGAGAGGGTGAAATACCCCGCGATTAACTAGCCAGGTGGCTCCGTATATGGGCTGACCTGGAGCATTAACCCAATGATGATTTCATCTATCACTTTGTGGAAGGACTGGACCGCGGTACGCTTCTCCGGCATATGCTAAGACGGCAGCAGGCCGCGGGTCTCCTCACTTTTGACGGCATGGTTCACACTGTCAACAACTACGTGGCAGCTGAGGAGGCATCTTAGACAGCGCTCGCGCTCTTACCCGGTGCACCTCCCCCTTAGTCGCCACCACCGCCACCTCTGGTCATCATTGATGCGGCCGCACCACCACCTCCAGTCATAGTCGCTGCTATCGCACCACCACCACCCATCATCGAGGAAGCCCCGGGACCCTCCGACTCCGTCTTGGACGTGCTCTACGTCGACTTCAATGCTGACTCGGAGGAGATAGACTTCGGCCTAGAGGAGCTAGACTACTATGCAGGAGATGGAGGAGGATTTCAAACGCGACGAGCAGGCGACAACACCGTCACGTCCCGAGAGGTGTTCGTCGCCATTGGGACCGTGATGGATGAAGATCAACCCGGACAAGCTCCGCCTAAAGCGCTGGACAAGGGGAAGGGGCCACCTGTTGCTTCCGACAATGATCGCGCAAAGGCCATGCCCCCTCCGCATAACCCAGTGCAGCAGCCGCAGGAACTGAACATCAGTCCGAGTAACAACAACACCGCAAACCCGCCGCCTCCAGCATCTACGTTTGCAGTGGCCCAAATCACTCTAGCTGATAGAGTGATGTACGAAAACCTGCTCGTCGAGCCCATGACTGTGGCTCATATTCGGAACGTAGTCCAGCTTGACGAGAAGCGCCAGCAGCTACTGGAGGAAGCGCAGGCCATCGCGGAGCAAGGCGCAAAGCTGGATCGAGATCTGGCAAACGCGCAGAAGTCAATAGAGAAAGCTAGAGCCATGGAGGCCGCGTAAAAGACTCTGCTCAAGCAGCAAAAGGCTAAGAAAGCTCTGGCTCGCATCATCAACGATCCTGGTGTATGGCGAAACCTAGGATGGGCTACCTCGAAGCCGCCACAAGCAAATCCATACATTGACAGCAAAGGCAGGCAGGTCATGCCCACTCCTATCCTCAACTTAGCCATCGCCAAGACCCTTCTGGAGTAGGATAGATCACCCGCAGCTGTGGAACAGGTCTATGACCTTGTGGCAAAATCGGTGAAACAGCAGGAAAAGGCCATGTAGAGGTCCCAACCTTTAATAAGGTAGAGATCCCTGTGTTTACAATACTAGTCCCTAGATCAATAGATAGCATCCACAGTTAAGATGTAATATCAAGAAACAAAGGTCATAATACAACTTTATAACCAGGAATAAATTAATTCATTACATCTTACATAGCTCATTTGGCTATCTCATTACAATGCAACAGAAATAACTATATAGCATGGAGTCCTTCATCTTCAAAGTGCCACAAGTAGTCATGTTGGTTGTAGACTTGTAATCCTAATCAACACACTTCACTAACATTAATCAAACCTGCAATATAATAAGTTACAGCCACAAGGGTCAATACATTTGAATTGTATTGGCAAGTGATACTATGGCAGAATAATGGTATCTATCATCTATATGCATTTGGTTAAGTGGAGCTTAGGCTTGCTTTGCTCAAAATATATTTTCCTTATCATTTGAAAACACTAAGTTTTTATTTGTCAAAATCACCCAAGGCATCTACCAATAGAAATTGGTGATCCTTTAACCCTTGTTCAACCAAAAGTTTTTAACTTAGAAATTGGGATGAGGAGATTCTTGATAGCTCCCATGTCTTGATGCTCAATTTGTCCATTGTCGGGAACACGTCTAAGTACTTAGATTTTACTCTCTCGAGAGGTGGTGCACTTTCCCCACAAGACTCGACATGCATTGAGACAAGATCTTTCAGAAGCCTTCCCTTAGACCAAAATGGACGCGCTCCAAACCTATCATCCCCTACCACCAACTGTCCATTTGGCTAAGTTATTGCAACCTATATGATCTAGGCAGAGCCCATAATGCCATGTGGCTGCACTTGAAGCTTCTCAAACATTTGACATCTCAAATCTCTTTGTTCCTGGGTGGCTTTCCACAAGTGATATACACTAGGGTAGACCATAAATATGGGCCCTGTGTAACCACTCAACATAACCCATTCACAACCATTCCACCCAGGTGATTCATTCACATAGTTGTTTTATTAAACAAAACACAAGTCCTTGACTTAGAAATATTTCATAGTATGAATATAGTCCACCCTTGTTTTCTACTAGCTAGGCTAATCATGATAGTAGTAGGAATATTAACTTAGGGAAAATTCTACTAAGGTTTCATTCTACTAGGATTTCCCATGGCATAGTTATCACATAGAAAATTCCATGCAAGTCCTACTCAAATAATCACTAATGCATAGTGAAAATAATAGGACAAAAGTATGAAGCACCACTTGCCTTTTTGGTAGAGAATATAAGTTCACTCCTTGATATTTCAACAGTCACACTCTTCAAATTTCACTACAATTAAATCAAGGCACTGATTCAATCTAGCATTCAAACAATTTTCACCACATAAAATAATAAAAACAAAGCAATGCTTGCAAGCATGCCAAAGATTGTTTTATTTGGAAAAGTGGTTTCTAATAGGTTATAAATATTTTAAAACACCTATTGGTCATTTATAAAAGTGGCAAAACCATTTGATATTAAGTTAGTGAAAATGGCCACTTTAAATCATTTTTGTTTTGTTAGAAATGATTTAATCAAAGTAATAATTTCTAGTGTTTGACAAATATATTTTTAAACACAAATGTTAGTGTTTTAAGTTCAAGTGTTTAATATTAAAACCATTTTGAAGAGGTTTTTACCTATAAACCATTTTTATACCAAAGCAATATTTTATGTTGTTGGAAATGCCTTTAAGCAAAGTATCAATTTTATAGGGTTCACGAAATATATTTTTAAATCCTAAAACTTGGTGTTTAGGGTCAGAGAGTTTAATTCAATTCATTTTCAAAAGGTTTTACTCAAAAAGCATTTTTAAAACATATTCACATTTTTATTTAACTAGAAATGCTTTAATTCAAAGGAGTAATTCCTAAGTGTCACAAAATATATTTTTAAATCCAAAAGTTGGTTTCTATGGTCAGTAGGTTCAAAGCAAAACATTTACAAAAGATTTTACCCTAAAAACATTTTTAGAATAAATTTTATACACAAAATAGGCCTACACATGTTTTTGCAAAAACAACCAATTTTACAGAAGCAATTCATTAAACAAAGTGCATGGTTGCAAAGTACTCTTTTTGCTGATTCCATTGATATAAAGTTATGAATTTTGTAAATTCTAACATCTAATAGTAATGTTTCTGTTTTTAAAACATAACTCAGGACACGTGGCTGATTTCTATTTGTTGGTACCGTTTCGCGTGGATTGACTAACGTGGAGTATTGGATCTAATGAAATCATGCGGCACAGAACCGATCGTACCCCTTTGGGTTAAGGTTCTATCGCATACACAGGATGAAGATCTAACAGTCCAGAGCATATCGACCTTAGATGGGCGGCGCAGCGGCGGTGGCTGGCGGCGGAGTGGTCTGGCAGTGGCGTCGCCGGCGATACAGGAAGCGAGAGAAGGAGGCGAGAAGCTCACCGAGTTCGCCGTGGCGTGGGGATGATCGAGGTGTCCTTGGTTGGCAAAGGGGCACTCGAGTAGGCAGAGGCAAGACATGGTTAACTCACGGAAGGAAGAGAGGAGGCGCTCAAGTAGGCAGAGGCAAGACATGGTTAACTCACGGATTCAATGTCAATTACATCTCGCAATCAACGGCAGCAACAGCCGGAGGAAAGAGGGGAGGAATGGTCGCGGGGTTGATGACGATCTGACGGGGCAGTGGGGTCGTTCTATTAGCGAGTGAGGGGGTTTCCAGTGGGGTCAGTAAGTCAGCGTCAGCGTGGGTTTAATTGCTGGTGCGAATCGTTTTTCTGTGGGGGATAAAGATGGGCTAGCTGGGCTTAGTGGGCTGGGCTGATTCTTTTCCCTTTTTTTATTTTGTTTCCTTTTTCTTTTTCCATTTTGATTTTCTGTTTTGAATTCATTCAAATGATTTCAAACCCTTTTTCATTTCAAATCTTTTCAAACTTTTCAGTAAGTTTCTGCACTATTTTAAACTTATATTTAAAGTCCATTTTAGAATAATTTTCCCTATTCTTTTATGGTTTATTAATTAATTAATTTAGACACTTGTATTTATTTAATTGAATTTTCAAATATGTTTTCAAACTTCTATTTTGAAAACCAAATTTTACCAAATCCTTTTTCAGTAGGTTTTATTTATTCATTAATGTGAATAATTCACTTTGAATTATTTAGAATATTTTAATATGATTTATTATTCATTTAAATTGGGAAAATTGTCTTTATTCAAATAAAATCAAATATGGTTTTAATCCCATATAAATTTTATTCAAATAATTATTTTAAGTTAATTAGATAACTTTTTAGTCCCCTTTGGTAAATTCCAATTTACTATTTTCTCATGATTTAATTAATCATTTCTATTAGGGATTTTGTCTTCATTCAAATGGAATAGAATTTGGTTAATGCCATATTATTTTATTTGAATATTCCTTATCCCTTTATTTTATTTTATTTATCTTTATTTCATTTGCTTATGGATTTGGCCAAGATTTAATTTGGCTTTTATTTATTCCTTATTAATTTCTTTCTTTCTTTATCTTATAAAATCCATATCTTTTTATTTATAGATCCAAAATTGGTGATTCCAATTTGTATTATTTTATTTATTATTTGTTTATATTTTTAAATCCTTTTAGGATTATTTTACTCACAACTTGGTATGGATTTTTTATGGGAGCTTTATTAGCTTTGGAAATTATTTCCTTTTATCTTTATTAGCTTCATAAGGTTTTATCTATGGCTCCAAATTAAATGAAATCAATTTCTATGGTTTTATAATATTCTTATTTATCATTTTTGATCATTTTTAAATGTTTGTTGCTGAAATTTTATATGGATCAAATCCATAGTCTTTGAGATATCTTGAATGTGATTTTCTTCCATTAGGGTTTTAGGGTTTTGGTCTAACTTTTCCAAGTGTTTAAATTTCAAGATACATTTATTAATGAATGCATTTCACTTGATTTGGAATTTGTTGGATTCCCTTTTCATTCAAAGTTTGTTCAAGTTTGGTTTTGATGTTTTCATTTGAAATCAAAAAGTTTCTTTTCACCCTAAATTTCAACAATTATTTATTTTGTTTATTTATTTTTCACATTTCAAAATTTGGAAAATTTTGGGATGTGATAGGCCACCTCTCAGAGGCTTGAGTCTGACCCAGCGTATTGCTAGTCTAGCAATCTTAAGCTGCCAAGGGACCGATCTCCTCATGATGTCGGGTCTCAGATGGGTTCATCAGAATGAAGACGGAGGGATGCACGCAACAGGAAGGACGCTATCCCCATATCCTCCGACAACGGAGGCAAGGCTCACCCCGTCGCTCATCTCCACCGTCCCCGGTCTCCCCGACATCGCGAAGACCCCAAGGCTCACCATCGCGCGGACATGCCTCCGCCAAGGCAAAGCGGCATCGTCATCCGTGACAACGCGGAACAACCCCGTCATGATGGCGAGTGCAACCAAGGACACAAGATCAGGTCGCT
This sequence comes from Avena sativa, assembly GCA_916181665.1. Lineage (NCBI taxonomy): Eukaryota > Viridiplantae > Streptophyta > Magnoliopsida > Poales > Poaceae > Avena > Avena sativa. The sequence goes on along the minus strand of OV702284.1, from coordinate 256,565,362 downwards.
TCATGACCCTTCACGTCTGACAAGAAACTGCGACAAGCGTGAGGCGTCGCAGGAGGGTAATAGAAAGAAGGCTAACCCACTGCCACCTACGCCTCCGTTGCCCCTAGCAGCCACCTTGGCGGAGAAGGCCCGCGTCGTTCACGCAGCCCATCCCCTAGCGGTAAGAAGAAAAGAGCAAGACCGGAGCCATACGATGCACGTTCATGCCTGGACAAGATTCACGAGGCCCGGGAAGGACAATACATGGGACCATGTTGCTTTGGACCAGCAATACGGACCGCAACTTACCCCAAGGGTTTCCGGATAGACAATACCATCAAGGCCTATGACGGCATTGCCAAACCATCTACATGGTTGCAGGATTACGGCAACACGGTGGAGATCTCCAGGGGCAAGCCCAACGTCGCGGTCAAGTACCTCCCACTGATGCTGGCGAGCAGTACCTGCCAATGGATTGATGACTTGCCGGAGAAGTCCATCTGCAACTGGTTGGACATGCAAGAAGAGTTTACCAAGAACTCCAAGGGTACGTATAAGCGTCCCTGTACTATTGGCAATCTATAGCGGTGCGTGTAGGAGAAAGACGAGTCATCTCGCGCCTACTTCTCTCGCTGGATGGATATGAAGAATTCCTGCCCAGGAGTGCACGCTCAGACCGCCATGGCCGCCTTCATAAATGGGTTGGAGAAAGGTACATTGCTCCAACATAATTTGAAGCGCCTGCAGGATAATCACATGCTCGATCTCAACCAGATGATCTAGCTGGCTAGTGAGTTTGCGGTTGCAGATGACGATGCTCGCGGATCCTTGTCGGCAACGGCCGTTCCAACCCAAGCTAAGAGGAACAACAATACAAAGCGGAAGAACCCACCAGAAGAAAAACAAACCTCCGACATGGTCGCCATGACATTTGCAGGACGAGGTGATGATAGACAACGTGGCCGAGGACGGGGGTTGGTCGTGGGCAGCAGCGAGGTAGTGAAACTACCCGGGCAGCGCTCCGCGTTCCCCAAATATACGAGGAGTACCGTGATATGCCATGCCTTGTACACCTCGACGCTAATGTCAAAGCCACTCACACCAATCACCATTGCAACTTCGTCAACGACCTCAAGGAAGACCCGGAGTCTGGCTACAAGCAAAGTCAGAAAAACCGGCCGCGCGGCAAGGGCAAGGGGAAAAAGAAGGAGGAGGAGTCCAAGGATTCAAGTGACATGGACGAGGATGTTGACCCCAAGCACGCCAACAAGGGCGATGGAAAGGGCAAGAACCCCTTTGAGAAGAAAGCTGTCGTCTACCACACTTTCCTTGGTACCCCTACTATCCGACAACAGAAAACCTCCATGAGGATACTGATGGCTACTCTACCCCCAATTCCCTAGTACCTGCGCTGGTCGGAGATTCGAATCACTTGGGACAGGAAGGATCACCCAGACCTCATCCCTACGGAGAACTAGTACGCCATGGTCATCAACCCCCTGATTGACGGCAACGAGTTCACCAAATGTATGGTGGATAGTGGAAGCAGCATCAACATCATGTACTTGGATACGCTGCACAAGATGAACTTGACGGAGGCCAACCTAAGGCGGACCAGCACCGTGTTCCATGGCATAGTTCCTGGGCAGGAGGCTCAGTCCCTTGGGTGCATCACGATTCAAGTCTCTTTTGGCGATGTTAACAATTATCGCCAAGAACGCATGACCTTCGAGGTAATCCCCTTCAAGAGCGTGTACCACGTCATCTTCGGACGCGACATCTTCCACGCCTTCATGGCCAAGCCATGCTTCGTCTACAACAAACTCAAGGTACCCAGACCAAACGACATCATCACCGTATCCAGAAGCTTTACCAAGGCAAGGGACTATGAGATTGGAGAAGCAGCCTTTGCAGAAGCTGTCCTCTACAGCGAAGAATTCAAGGAGATCTAGAGCAAGGTCGATGCCACAGAGATGCCGGCATCGAAGAAGCAAATTTCTGACTCCGCCCCAGCCTTCAAGGCCGCCATCGAAACCAAGCCGGTGGAACTTGTGGTAGGCGATGCCTCCAAGACCACCGCCATTGGGACGAACCTGGATCCCAAATAGGAAAGCGCGTTCGTTGAGTGCCTCCGTGAGAATAGCGATATCTTTGCCTGGCAACCTGCCGATATGAAAGGTGTACCTAGGGAACTTGCCGAGCACAGCTTGAATATTGATCCAAAATGCAAACCGGTGAAACAACCTCTACGACGCTTTGGAGACAAGAAGAGACGCGCCATAGGAAAGGAGATAGCTAGGTTACTTAAGGCTAGTTTTATCCAAGAAGTCCTTCACACATGATGGGTGGCCAATCCTGTACTTGTCCCCAAAAAGGGAACCAAAGAATTAAGAATGTGCGTTGATTACACCGGCTTGAACAAAGCGTGTCCTAAGATCCATTTGCTTTTCCTCGCATTGAACAAGTCATTGACTCGACGGCTGGCTCGGAACTTTTGTGTTTTCTCGATGCATACTCAGGATACCACCAGATAAAGATGAGGAAGTTGGACCAATTGGCCACTTCGTTCACCACAGCTTACGGCAGGTTTTTCTACGTCACGATGCCCTTTGGGCTGAAAAATGCAGGTGCTACGTACCAGAAGACTATGCAGCGTTGCCTCCATGATCAAATTGGTCAGAACATTCACGCCTATGTGGACGATATAGCGGTGATGTCCAAAAAGTCAAACAACTTAATCTCCAACTTAAAAGAAACCTTTGATAATCTTCAGAAATACAACATGATGCTTAACCCAAAGAAGTGCGTCTTCGAGGTTCCAGCCAGCAAATTGTTGGGATTCATTCGTTTCCCAGCATGGAATCGAGGTCAACCCGGAGAAGATCAAGGCCATCCTAAACATAAACCGTCTGACATGCCTAAAGGAAATACAACGACTCACAGGCTGCGTTGCAGCAGTAAGTTGGTTCGCCAACCGACTTGGAGAGAAGGCTCTGCCGTTGAACAAGTTGTTGAAGAAGGCGGACAAATTTACATGGACGGACGAAGCATATGCAGCACTAAAGCAGATAAAGGAGATACTATCCTCGGCACCAATACTTGCAGCACACGAGCCTATGGAGCCTATGTTGATTTACATGGCGGCCACCAACCGGGTAATCAACATCGTCGTCGTGGTAGAGCAGAAAGAACCAGGGCATGAGTACGGAGTTGAACGACCAGTTTACTATGTAAGCAAGGTCTTGACAGAGTCCAAGCAGCATTACCCGCACTACCAGAAGCTAGCTTATGGAGTGTTCCTTGCTTCTCGGAAGCTAAGGCACTACTTCCAGGAGCACCATATCACAGTGGTGAGCAAAGCTCCACTGTCCGACATCATCAACAACAGCAACGCTACAGGAAGGGTCGCGAAGTGGGGCATTGATCTTGCCGCCTTCGAGATCACCTACAAGAGACGCGACGCTATCAAATCACAGATCTTGGCGGATTTTATTGCATATTGGACGGAAATGCCAGATGCTACCCCTATACTAGAGCCAGAATACTGGGTGATGCACTTTGATGGATCAAAGATACTCAATGGCTCGGGGGATGGTGTACTATTGCAGTCACCAACATGGGAAAAGACACACTACATTCTGCAGATCCACTTCGAGGCTACAAATAACATGGCGGAGTATGAAGCACTCATTCACGGACTACGCTTAGCCAAGGATATTGGCATCAAGCGCATAGTTTGCTGTGGAGATTCCAACTTGGTTGCCCAGCAGGTAGTTGGCACCTGGAACGCATGGAACCCTATGATGGCGGCATATCGAGACGAAGTAGATGAGATAGCCAAGAGCTTCTTGGGCTACGAGGTCAAGTATGTCCCAAGGGAGGAAAATGAGGCAGCTGATGTACTGTCAAAGCTTGAATCAGGATGCAAACAAATTCCACCTGGAGTTTTTCTGGAGCATCGATGGACACCATCCGTGAAGGAGCAGACCCCGAGAACCTGGATAGAGTTGACTCTTTCGTTCACACAATGAAAAAGGTCCCTCCGGCTTGGACAAAGCCATTCATGGAATATCTCATACACGGAACTTTGCCTGTCGACAAAGTCGAAAGTTGGCAAATAGTACGTCGAGCAAAGGGCTATACCATATTCAATGGACATCTCTATAAAAGAAGCACCACTGGTGTATACCTCAAGTGTGCTTCCCAGGAAGACGGTATGGAAATCCTTCATGAGATCCATCTCGGAGATTGCGGGCATCACGCCGCTCCTCGATCGTTGGTCTCCAAATCCTTCCGGCAAGGATTCTACTGGATGACCACGAAGGCGGACACCGACAAGCTGGTTGAGACATGCATGGGATGCCAGTATTATGCCTGGCAACCACATGTTCCAGCTGAAGAATTGCGAACAATACCAATAACTAGGTCATTTGCAGTCTGGGGGCTGGACATGGTTGGTCCATTACAGATGGCACCATGTGGGTTTACACATCTGCTAGTAGCAGTTGATAAATTCACCGAATGGATAGAAGCTAAACCCATTAGAAAGCTTGACAAGGAAACTACCCTTAGGTTTGTCCGGGATCTAGTGGTGAGATTTGGTCTCCCACATAGCATTATCACCGACAATGGCAACAACTTGTCACTTGGAGAAGTGGAAGATTATTGTTGGGAGAAGGGCATCCGACTTGACCTAGCATCCGTGGCAAATCCACAGTACAATGGCCAAGTTGAGCGAGCCAATGGATTAATTCTGCAGGGAATCAAGCCACGCCTCGAGGCACCGCTACATAGAGCAGCAGGAGCTTGGGTGGAGGAATTACCATCTGTTCTGTGGAGTTTACGAACTACACCCAACAGATCTACCGGCTACACACCCCTTATTTCATGGTATATGGAGCAGAAGCCATCCCGCCTTCCGATATCCTTCACGATTCACCAAGAGTTGCCGCCTACGAAGAAGATGACGCTGAAGAATCCATGCGCCTAGATGTGGACCTTCTCGAGGAAGAGCGCGTATTGGCATGCCAAAGATCCGCCATCTACCAGAAGAAGCTATGCAGCTACCATAGTCGCCGCGTTCGGTATCGCTCGTTTAAAGAGGGGGACCTGGTGCTCCGACTTAAGCAGAAGAAGTCACACAAATTATCCCCGCCATATGAAGGAACGTTCATCATAAGCAAGGCGCTGCTCAATGGGTCTTACTACCTCGTTGACAATCATGAACTTGAGGATAGACCCAGCGATGATCATAAGCGTAAGCGACATGACCCGAATGATGACTACCCGGAGCTTGATTGGCCATGGAACATAGCACAACTACGTCCATTTTACACTTAGCATATTTTTATCTACTGTGTACCTCTTATATGATCAATGAAATAAAGCTCTCTGATTCACTCATATTCTTGAGTCTTTTACCTCCTTTAGTGTTCATTTTTTGGATCGTATAAAACCTTTATGCGCAAGCTTTGCATTTGCACTTGTGAAAATTCCGCCTATGGGCGTTAGCTTAAGTTTTCTGGTCTACACGTTCTTTGTTGTTTTTATGTGGATTCTGGAGTAGTGAATTTCGGCACTTGAAGTCGGCGATTTTGTGCTTAGGTTTTGAAGGTGCCATTAGGCATCATCACTTGAGCGCATGGTTCCGACTATGACTCTTCCGACTCATGAAAGTTCAAACATAAAAACCAGAGTAATGGATAAGACAACACTTGCTTAAAAATATTTACATGCTGGAACTAGTACTTGAGTAGCAGGAAAACATACAACTATTGTTTTTTGCCTTAAGATTAACACAGTAGTTTTTTACGCATACGCAAACCCAGAGGAAACAAATATTACAAAGTGTTTTTCATTCCTCTGGCACAGGAGACTTTGAGGTAACATCATCGGCAGCAGGAGAGCCATCCTGTTCATCTTCAAAGTCGATGGTCTCAGAGGAGCTGTGACGGTCGCCGTCAATGATCTCAAGAGACACGAAGACATTGCGATCGACCAACTCGGCGGCCCTGGTGTCAAAACCCGCGAGCGATGCCCAGATAGCCTTGTGATCAATCTTCTGGCCTTCATCGTACACGTCGGGAAGACCCGAGGTCACCGTGTCGATGTCGGGATTCTCATAGTGGGCCTTGACCATTGCAGCGACATTCTTGCACCAGCCCGGGTACATGAAGCTTTCCATCTTACGATACGCTCGGGGTCTTGGCGTAGAATCTCTGAGTACTTCAGAACAGAATCCACCGCCTTGATGTTGATGTTCAGGGGCTTGGCAATCTCTTTGGCTTTTCTTGACGGCGCTACTGATGAAGTTGCCGGCGAGAACCATGCATTCCTTTGGCGGAGGAGGCATATTGGTCAAGCCAATAGAAGCTGCATTTCCGACAAAGAAAAAGAGTACATGAGTTCAAATAACACAAAAAAGTTCAGAGTACCTGTCTTACAGAATTACAAGACGGAGATTGCTTACCAAAGATGCTTGCCTCCGCTTGCTGGAGTGTCTCCACCATGGAGTCCCGTTCTTGTCGGAGAATCTTGTAAGCCTCAAGGTTGTGCTAATTCTGCTCATCGGCAGCTTTCTTCTGCTCCTTGAGGATTGCAATTTCCTCCTTCAGGCGGTTCATCTCTGTGTTGGCGGACTCCTGCAAGGCCTTCATGGATTCCTCATGCATCTTTAGAGTGTCAGCCCTCTCCTGCTTAAGGATCTTGTTCTCGCTATCCAGCATCTCAATGTGCTTGGATTGCTCAACAATATCCTTGGCCTTGGCGATAGCTTCTGCAAGTCAGAGAAATAACAACACACAATGAGTAGTCGGAGAGCGATGGCACAAGACCAAGTTATTGTGAAATTGAAAGTAAAAATAGACTCTTGCTCTTGGTGATTTGTTCATTCAAGAAGGCAGTTTTACCCTTTTCAGCTTCTAGCTCAGCGCGCATCTTGTGGAACTTCTCGTTGGCAATGCCGCTCCGAGCATTCTCATTCTGTGGAAACAAGATCAAAATTACTTAGTCTACTTGGAGCATCTAGCTGGATAAATATACACCTAGAGGTTTGGGGGCTATAGTGTGAGTTTGTAACTCAGCAATATGCTTAGTCTCTCTTTAAGCATCTAGTCAGAACTAAATCTGTTTCAACTAGAGGCTTGGGGGCTACAGTATTGAAATTTACAAACACTGCGTATGCTACTCTATTAGTATCTAGTCGGAATGATTCATTCAAACTAAATACTTGGGGGCTATAGTGAGAAGTTTTCTAGCTTAGTCGCTCTCAGAGCATTCAGATGCAAAGACCTATGGTTTTCCGTCTAAATCCTCGGGGGCTACAGTGGGATACTACTTATGAAATGAAAAAGGCAAACAAAACTTACAAGTGCGACGATCTTGAGGTTGGTGGCGCTCTCGGCAAATATCTTGCTGAAGGAAAGACTATTTCCTCGTAGGATATCCACTTGCCTGAGAAGCTCTTCAAGGTCGCAAGTCGGAGAAGTTGGCACTGCAAGAGGAGCCAGAGCTGAGCTACTCGGCGTAAGCGCCGGGTAGACAATCTTTGGGAGCTCTGTTGATGTCCTGGGTGCAGTGGAGTCGCCTTCGGAAGACACTTCGCCTTCCACTATCTCCTTACTGCTACCGATGGCATCCTTAGCCGAAACTTCAGCCATTTTGGACGCGGTACTTTCTTGTGTCGCCTGCTCGCCAGCAACGGCAAGATCCGTGGTGACACCTAGGTCCACTTCCATGGCGGAAGGGCCAGATGCTACCTTATCTGGAGAGCTTGTCAGTGGGGCAGCAGGTTGGACACTGGTAGTGGTAGGGGCGATGGCGGGAGACGCGTGGTGCAACATATCTCTAATATTTTTAGAATCCCCCGATGTTTTGGACGACATCTTCAAACTCAAACTAGCCTTTTTCCTGAAACGTGCGAAAAGTATAAGTACAGGAATAAGACGAGCAATGGACAATGTCGGAAGACAAGAAGCTTACACAATGGTCGGTGCCTTGGTGAAAGGGATGCTGGTAATTCTTCTTGTCTCTGCCTCCAGGGCGGCAGTGGACTTCTTGGAGGCTCTACTCTCCGTCTTCTTCTTGCCTCTGTCTGCAGAGTCAAAGGTGGAGCTCTTCCGCTTACGCGCCAACGGGACATTGTCGTCGGACATGACTGTGACTTCCTTCATCTTGGGTTCATAGATTTGGACAGCCATGCTATCCTCCTCTAGACTTTTAAGCTGTTAAGTGAAATCTTGAAATGTTAGATGAAATGGTGATGGCTAGACGGAATAACTAGAGTATATGTCATACACAAAAAATAAAAATGTACCTCTGGGCACTTGCCGTCCACGAACATGTCATAGGTGATGGTGAAGCCGCGCTTCCTGTCCTTCACCTTCACGATGTCCTTGAGGCGGAGCTTGATGGAGTCACTCGAAAAGTTGTCCATGGAGATGCGAAGGCTATCCTTCCTATCCTAGGTGTGCTGATGCATCATCTTCGCGCGGTGCTGCAGAGGGTGGATCCGCCTGACGAACCAGCACATGGCTAGGTCCAATCCGGTCAAACCCGTCTCTACGAACCACTAGATCCGCCTAATGGCACGGGAGGCTTCGTTGTCGGAGGGAAGGGTGGCCTGGGATCTCCATGCCGGGGCTTCAGTGGCGGCCCCGTCGACGAAGTCCGGGTACGTTGCTTCTCGGCCAGCTAGTGGGATATCTGGGTCGTAGAAGTACGTCCGCTGCCAATTCTTGCAGGACTCGTGGCCGATGATGTCGGGGAACCGCCGGCCAGGACGGATCTTGAAGCTAATGGTTCTGCAGTTTCTGAGCTCATCCTTGCTCGCTCCGGCTTCCCTCTTGACGGTGAAGAAATAAATGAACATATAGAACCTAGGCCTAATTCCTAGGTAGCCCTCACAAAGCACCGTGTAGTTGCTAAGCGTGAGGATGCTATTCGGAGAAAGGTTATGAGTTTGAACCCGGTAATGGCTAAGGACAGCAAGGAAGAAGTCGAAGATTGGGAGGAAGACACCGCGTACCATTTACGCTTTGAGGTACACCTTCTCTCCGGCTTGGGGAGAAGTAGTGATGTCGCCGACCGACGCCGCCCGCCAGACCAGCCCCTCCATCGCGGGAAGGTATCCTTCAGTGAGCAGCTCCTTGATATCACCATCAGCGATATCGGAGCCGTGCCACTCTCCTTTGTGAGAGTCACTCTCCTCCTCCAGCGGTTCCAGCCCCGCTGGAATATGGTCGCCGCTGGTGGTTTCCACCACCGCAGACCGTGGCACAACCACACCCTCTAGAGGCACGTGGACGGAGCCTGCCGGCTTGGCCGCAGTCTCGTTCATCGCTTCCATGGACGGATAGAGCTGTTGCTTGCCATTGGGGTACGGGGAGAGGTGACTGGGTGATTGAGGAAGAACTAGGGTTTTCCCTGCGCGCGAAGAGCTCGAGGAGATAGTTCACAGGAGGAAGAAGATGACATGGGGGAGAATGAGGTGAAAAGATAAAATCTACCACTGTTGTAATTTATAACCCCGACATCAAGATTCGTGCAAAGTGATCGAGTGGTTGCTGCGTGGATAGCGCGTGTGTGGAAATTTCACCATGTTCCCATCGCCGCCACCAACGGTTCGTATCCTTCACGCGGGGAAAAAGGGCATGATTGCGGTATCTACATGTGTGAGTTATGAGGCGTCGCTAACCTATGGTCTACGTTGCTCTAGCTGACACGGGTAGGTGAACCATCCCATCTGAAGATTCCGGCATGGATGGATCCAGTCCGGCTACGAGAAGAGTACGATGGAAGATTTAGCATTTCTCCGACTTACAAAGTTGAAGATGGAGAGCATTGCAGGGTTCTTGGGAGGACTACAAGATATTGCTTGACGATTTGCCGACATTCATCTAGACGGAGCATTCAACCTGAAGAGGCAAGACGATGCAAAATCTTGGAGTTTTCCGGGGGCTACTGTTGGGGATATGCTATATAGGTATCATCATAGCATGTCTCTAATCTGAATAACCCGGGTCGCCCAAAGTTGGTAGAAAGGCCCATGGCCTGCTGGGCGGCCTAGTTAGAAGGATCCAAAAGGGAGGCCCATGCCGGATAAAGGAAGGCTATGGAGGAGTCACCGACATACCCGGAGCCTTAGAGTGCAAGACACGTTAGACTAGTTCTGTATTGCGTAGGACTCTGTAACCTGTTCGGCTAGGACTTTCCCTATAACCCTAGGACCTGGTGACTATATAAGCCGGACCTATGGGAGCCTTTAGGGCACAACACAACTCATATCGCGCATAGCGAACCGATCCCTGTAACTCGGCGTATTGCCATTATAGTGATTTATAGAAGGAGTAGGATCCCGCCACCATCGTGGGATCTGAACCTGGGTAAGCTGTGTTACCTCGTACCCTCCAACCTTCCGCCTTACCCCACATCTCTAAACACGCTCTGTGAGGACCCCTCCATGGTGTACTCGTCGACAATACCATGACAACTATTGGGGATATACTTTCCGGGTATACCCACAGGACTCGCTAACCAGGGTGGCCCACCAACGGGTTAGAGCTTTGTTTCACGGGCGGCCCAGTCAGAGAAAGAGGAGGATCCAGTTTCGGTTACGACAAGGACCAGAAGAGTTACCGACTTAGGCCTGTAGAATTACTTGTAGTCCAAGCTGTATCTAGTTACCGACTCTGTAACATAGCCGGATAGGTCTCTCCTGTATCCCTAGGTCCCGATGACTATATAAACCGGCCCTATGGGAGCCTTTAGAGCACAACCAATCTTACTACCACAATCACAACTCGCATAGGCGAACCTCTCTTGTATTGTAATCTGCTGTAACATCCGGCTTACACCGATATATTACTGGATTGCTAGCAGGAGTAGGATTCGATCACCATAGTCGGATCTGAACCTGGGTAAACTTGTGCTCACCACTCCTGGAACATCCGACGTCTCACACCCCATCTTTCCAACGCCACTAGGACACCCTATGGCGTACTTGTCAACAATCCGATGACAAATCACATATTCAATGATACAAATCGAATGTTTATACAAGGACAACTTAATATCTTTATGAATACAATGGTAAATATCACCATACATGATTGCCTCTAGGGCATATTCCCAACAAGCATCTGCGGCCACCACGTCGGCAGCTGCGCCCTATTCGCCGAGGCTCTGCGAGCTGGCTTCTACTGTCCAACTATGAGCACAACGCCAAAGACATCGTCGAGATGTGAAATGCTTGCCAAATGTTTGCTGGCAAACTACACGCACTAGGCTCAGAGCTACAACCCATACCATTGGCCTGGCCTTTCACTCAATGGGGACTCGACATGGTCGGCAAGCTACAAAAATCATCACCCGGAGGATACGTTTTCCTCCTGGTGGCAGTCGACAAGTTCACCAAGTGGATCGAGGCTACGCCGTCACTAACCAAACTGGCACTATTGCTGTCAAGTTCTTTCAGTCCATTGTCTACAAGTTTGGGGTACCTCATAGCATCATCACCAACAATGGCACGAACTTCACCTCAAAAGAATTCCAAGACTTATGTCAAGGGCTTGGCATCAATGTCACATATGCCTCGGTGGCGCATCCGCAAACCAACAGTCAGGTGGAAAAGGCCAACAGCCTCGTCTGCAACAGGATCAAGAAATGACTCTTGTGCCCTATCGAACAAGCGGTCGGTGCCTGGGAAGATGAGCCGCCCTCCGTTCTCTGGAGCTTGCACACAATGTCAAATAGCTCCACTGGCTATACGCCCTTCTTCATGGTGCACAGAGCCGAAGCAATGCTGCCCGCTGAAGTACGCCACAAGGCCCCACGGGTCGTTGGTTATAGTGAGGCCGAATCAACAACCGCATTCGAAGACACCGTTGACCTTCTAGATGAATCTCACGGCATCGCCGCGGCCCGTTCGACGGTGTACTAGCAAAGTCTCCGCAACTACCATAGCCGACGGATGCGCCTAAGGTCCTTCGTCGAAGGATACCTCGTCCTGCAACTCAAGAAGAAAGGGCATCTGAATCTCGAGTCACCCTGGGAAGACCCCTACGTGGTCACCGAAGTAATCCTAGGTGGCGCCTACCGCCTCAAGGACATCAAGTCCGGAGTAGCATACTCCAACCCCTGGCGCCTACCGTCTCACAACTGTGACGCTTCTACCCTTAGCTGTCTTTACTTTCAATAAGGCTATTTAGCCAGGTAGTCAGCCGAAACTTGCATCCCCTACTATGTGATGAATAAAAGATAAGTTCCTTATCCAACATACCTCTCTCTTATGCAAATTTACATTCCTAAACATGCTCGGGGGGCTACACCTCACCCAACGACTTCTTCGAATATTACAACAATGCATCACCATGAGTAGCTGACTATGTCAGGCTAACGAATAGGACATGGAAAACTCACAAACAACAAGCACCACGTGCAACACATTTTACAAACTTTACATGGGCAGAAAAAGCCCAATCGAAACTATACAGATTTTACATTGCTTTGTACAACACCTGCAAGATTCAATTGCGCTGAAGCACAATGTTCATTTGCTATTTAAAGAAGTGCATGGTATATTTGGCATGGAGAGCCACCGCAGCATAGTGTGGGCGCATATCCCATGCCATACCATCCGGAGGAACGGATGGCCCCGCTGCTATCTCCGCCAAATCCACATCCCGACGATGTAGCCAAACAAGGGCCAGCTCCGCCTTTGCACCCGCAACAAGTTGTTGGTGCACAATATCCTTCATGGCGTTTATGCTCTGGAACTCCCCTAGCAGCCACAGGAAACTGGATGGGGCCGCATCGAGGGGGAACATGGAAGCCCAGATGGATGCGAGTGAAGATCTCGCACGCTTCAAAACCTGAAGCACCTGGTGGACACGATACTGCACCGTTGCGACCATAGTCGCTCGGTCACGGTCCATCCAGAAGAAACCTCCGGCCTCCAACTCCCGTTGGGTAAGACAATTGATCCGGATAGCAACGTGCTCTTTCTCTTCCTACAAAAGAATATTGATAACTACAAAAGAGCAACAGCTCAGAAGCCGCAAACATTGGGCCCAGACACAAAACAAGCGAAAGACATCCATGAACACTTACACTGAAGCTGCCGAAACTCTTCGAGGACATACTTTTCTCTCACAACAGCCTGCTCTGTCTTGAACTTCCAAACATCCGAAAGGCCACAGATGACAAGGATATCCTTCTCCAAGCTTCATATGCGGTCACGCAATAACTACAACTGTGATGCCTCACTTGTTGTTGACGGGAAACAACCAAAGAAATTGACGAAGTCACTAGGACAACACTCGAGGGGCACTAAGAGGCGCACAAATAACAAAGTATAAGGACAAAGCAATTGGAAGCAATAAAAGGGAAGGCATATATATATAAGAGCCACTACGTGGTAGTCTCAGGAGTTGTCCAGTACATAACATTACATCAATTGAACAAAAAAGCAAAAGTTAATCTAACAAGGACAACTAAGCAGCAGATGGGCCCTGCGGGTGCGTCACATCCGAGGCAGCTCCAGACCTCTCGGCTTACGCCGCAACCACCTTGTTTTGCTCAATGGCGTAGTTTGCCAAGAGCTCAATCAGGCGAGGGCCGTAGCACTTCCAGCGTGAAGCGAAGGCTACCTCAGCGCCATTCGCGTCGACTGGCATCCTGGAGGTGGCTTGGTTTATGTATAGCTCCGTGCATGTCGCCAATGCCATCGCCACACCTAGGGTAGCACCTACACCTTTCTGGGTTTTATTGTATTTAGTGGGTGTATATATCGTCAAGGGCCATGCCCTTCGAGAAGATCTCCCGATAGAAGCGGCCGAGGACCCCTTTTTCCCTTAGCCTTAGCCAAGTTATCCACAGTGGAGCTACAACGCTCTTCGACCGTGGCAACTGCATCTGCAAGGGGGTCCCCGTGGTCTAGGACGGAGGGGTCAAATTTAACGTCTATGGCATCAGCAAGGAAAAATGCCAAAAAATTCAAAATACTCGGGAAAATTTGGATGGCTTACCAGACAATGCTTTCGCAGCAGCCATCAGCTACTCTTTTGTAACAACCCTAGTTTTATTAAATGGTAATTAGGATTTGTTTGTGCATTCATGAACATCGTCATCTTAATGCATGCAAGAACTAATCACAAAGCCCTAAACCCTATTTTTTCCTCCCTCTTTGAAATCAATTCAAATGGTTTTGAATTTCGAAATGTACAAAAAATGTGGAGCACAAATTGTTTACAAGGGACCCTGTATTATTTGATATGTTTGGAAAAATTTATGGTATTTTGAAACCATACAAAACAGATTACAAAATGGATTAACAAAAGAGGAATTGAAAATAGAAATAGAAAAACATTTCAAAGAAAAATAAATAACCAGAACCCTACCCAGGCCGGCCTAGCTCCCCCTCTTCCCCTCTCCTTCCTTTTCTGGCCGCGCAGCGCAGCCCAGTACGGCCCATGCGCAACCCACCGCAGGCCCGGTACCGCTTCGTCCCTGTTTCATCGTCTTCCTCGTGGGGACAAGCTACTCCGTGTCACCGCCGACGCCGTCCGCCGTCGCCAGGATGCGCACATGTGCCGTGATGCCCGCCGTCGCCCTAGGACCCCTACAAGACCCCTTGGCCGCCGCTGGATAACCCTAGCCCTCACCTCTTCCTCTCCCTTGCTCTGTCTCCCGTGCGACCGAAACTCTAGTCGGACCTCGCCATTGTCCTCGTCGTTTTTTGCCACCCCGGGCCTATCTGTGACCGCCACAGTCTCCGCATTGACGCGCTGATGCCACTCCCCGAACGAATCGAGCCGGGGTGCTCTGAGTCGAGCTCCACGACACCGTCTTCTCCACCACTGATGACCACCACTGTCGTCATTTCCGTCGACCCCGTCCACCTCTAGCCTCGTCATCGCATTCCTCCGCTTCAGGGTGAGCCGCTGGTCCCTGTGGACCTTCCCCTTCCTCCTTCTCGCTCTGTAGCTCGTTGTCGTCGTGCACCTGCCGCCGCCGCTAGCCGTCGTCGTTGTCGATGCTCCGGTGACCAAATCCGGGCGGCGCCACCTCCGTTTCGTTCGCCTTGATCGGCTGGTTTGAACTGGCCCAGTCATGCGTCCCCGCTCTCGCCCTACCGCCGTCGCCGTCCGTCTCTGTGTGTGTCCCCCGGCGATCCCGCGTGGCTCCCATATGGCGCATGCGTGGCAGTGACGTGGGCGCTGACCAAGTCGTGCCTGTGTGGCTAGTTGACGTGTCTCTGACCCCACATGTCTGTGACTGGGGCTAGACCCAGCCCCAGTAAGAAACGCCCCACTCCTGTGCTGATGTCATAGTGGCGCAATAAATCAATTTAAATTGGTTTATTAATTTCAGAAAGTGACTAAAACTTGTAAATTCAATATCTATTTTTTTATAAGTCAGAAAAATACAAATAATATATAAAAATGTTCAGAAAAATGAGATCTAACTATCTAAGCTATAATCATGCATTGATAATCAACTTACATGAAAATTTTAGTTATAAGAACAAACTAATCCCTCTCATATACATCCGGAGTTTCCCCGAGTTAGGGTTTGTACCCCTCGGAACCCCGATTAAACTGCCGAGCATGTTTTAAGTTTTCAATTTCAATAACTTTTAAATTGTCATATCATCATTCTTGTCTGAGCATTGCATCGATGACATGTGTTGATTGTTTCCCTCTCTTTCCGGTGTTTGGTTCTTCTTCGGTAGAGTACGATATCGAGATCACGATTGAAGAACAAGATCAACACCGTCGAAGCTCGAAGACCAATACTTGACCAACTGTAACCAAGTCAAGTACCAAGTGTCCGAAGATCCTCTTATTGGTTATCAACTGGCAAAGGCAAGTGAAGCCCCACGCATACATATGAATCCTATGCTTTCAAAGTATTTACATTCTCCATGTGCATGCGATTCTAAAGTCTTTTATCGATAGATAGAGTAATCCTATCTGATGCATGTTCCCTTTGTAGCTTATACTCCCTGATCCACTGCTCCTAGCGTAACTAGGGTTTGGCTCGTGAAGCGTTGCTAGAGATGTTATATTTGTTGTGCTTAGCCATGCTTAGCTGTTACTACTGGTCCATCCGGTTGATGAATCAGAGCCCCGAATGAACCTAGTTTGACAGGATGACGTGGTATGATCAGAAATGAAATTTAAATATGCTAAGGCTTGTATGGGAGGCCACAGTAGGTTGTGGTTTTTGCAGTCCCATACTTGCCACCCCTAGGACCCGATGTTCTTGCCTCTTGAACCAAGACGAGCGTACAGCCACACGGGGGCCTGGAAACCCCCTCGACCAACTAACTTGCCGAGTAGATTCCATGCGTCACATAGTTTGGGCTTTCCATTCGACATACGCATCTTGGTTGTTCTTGAATGGAGGTGAAGGAGGTGCATTCATACAGGTAGGTAAGCATGGCCAGGAACAAGAGATGCCCAACATCCGTGATCTTGAAACCCACACACATCATTAGGGACCAGCTTCAGGACTCGACCCATTACGGCGGAATCTCCCTAGTGCGTGACTCATGGTCTCGGTGAAAGCAAGCTAAAGTTCATGGTCAACCACTCTCTGTCGGCCTTCCAAGGAAGAGGGCTAATGATCTGGCATTAAGAATCGGTTGGTACGTGTGGGTAAAGTTGTACACCCCTGCAGGGTTATTAATCTTTTCGAAAAGCCGTGTCCACGGTTTTGGATGACTTGGGAACAGACGCAAAGATCATAGAGAACTTGAACCTAATCATAAAACTTGGCAAGTTAAGTAATGTGTGCTTAAGGATGCTTCCTCAGGGATCGAGGGGTGATCCTTGATAGGTTCAGCTGATGATTATTCGGTGGATATCAAAAGATGATCAAAGCTAGAGATGTCGCTCTCTTATCCCCTTTAAAAAAATTCTGATTAGTTGAGATTCTTCTCCCTCTTGTTTTACAAAAACAAAGATGGCTTTATGCAAAATAACTCCACCAGCCATAAGTCTTGCAGAGTACACTTTGTACTCACCCTTGCTTCGTTGATACTTTTGCAGCATGGTAAGTGTTACCATAGAAGATGAGTTCTTCACGGCATCGACATCGACGAGTAGTTTGGAGTTCCCACTCGGCAGTCTGGGATCTATGGATAGGACGCCATCATTATGCTTTAGGCCTCTTAGGCCATTTGTTAAGTTTTCTATACTTAATAGCATAATTTGCCTTCCGTTGTTTGATGTTTGTGGTCAGTGACCTCTGCTTGTAATATTTTGGTTCCTCGCTTAGTTATGAGCTCGCTGTAATATTTTTTGTGTAGTAGGGTCACTGTTGTGTTATCAATTCTCTCTCTGTACGCTTTCGAGATTTAGGTTAGGATTATATTAGACAGAGGTCTGGGATTTGTCTAGCCCTAATCCCGAGGGTGTCACAGGTTTTGGTATCAGAGCAGTACCGACTGTAGGAAACCCTTTCTATTGGTCGATGTTGAGTCTAGTGCTTGTGAAAACTATTTTCAAAGATGAAAATTATGTGCAAAAACTGTAGTATGCTTGTTTTTCTTCTTATCCATCTTCGTTCTAACTCTGGGTCATCTTATCTTGTGTTGATTTGGAAAAGTTTTGCTATCTCGTCCAGTCTTTCAAAACTTAGGTGCCCCTTCAGGCATGCCGGTTCTCAACCATTTGACCTAGTGTTGAGTTCTCTAGAGTCAGTTGTGTGTGTTCCTTGTTTCCCTTTGTTCTGTTCCTTCTGAGAGATTTCTTTCTATCATAAATCTCTCTATTTTATGGGTCCACAACATCAAGTTGATGGTTCAATATTGTTCTGTTCTAGGCCTTGAAGTTTCCTTTCGCCTCGTGTGCCTCCTTTTTGTTTGTTTGGGTACTTCAAAAGTTGTATCTTCTTTTGGAAG
The DNA here is from genome assembly GCA_916181665.1 of Avena sativa. Lineage (NCBI taxonomy): Eukaryota > Viridiplantae > Streptophyta > Magnoliopsida > Poales > Poaceae > Avena > Avena sativa. The sequence continues at coordinate 256,547,478 of OV702284.1, read as the reverse complement.
TTACCTCGTCATTACTATATTGTAGTGTACGCTGTCACTCAAGTAGTAGTTACTCCTTTCTTTGGGTTTTAACCCTCGGACTTGAACCGAAGATCCCTGATTGTGCTAGATTTCGGTGTTGTGAATCTTGTACATGAAGCTGATCTTTAACCCAAGATCCATTTTTTTGACCCCTGTGATTAATGTTTACACATTACTCAGAATGGCTAGTACCTTCTAGTATAGCTTCAAGCTTGAGGATATTGTCGCTATTGAATAGTGACGATAAAGGACTTCCCCTACCACTAGCTATGGCAGATGTTCTTTAATGGAACCAAATAGATCACGACAAGAGTGCTCTTCGCGAGACTCACATCTATACTCGTAACTCTACCACACCCTTTCCTTTGCTGCATTGGTTTTCGGAAGATTGTTGACTTAAGCATCCACATCTTGGGATTCTAACCTGAGCATGCTCCTTACCCTTGTTGTTTTCTGACCTTTGTCTACCAGTTGGTAGCCAAGCAGTAAATGTGCATTGGTGTCTACCGATGCAAGATACACTTGTGGTCCATCCAGACAAACCAGTTCGGGATGTTAGGATAAACAAACTCCAGTACCTCGTCATTTCTAAGACCAGGTCAAAGTGTTGTAATCCATAGATCAATAAACGTTGATTAGCTTATGTTCTGTTCTACCTTAAAGTATCACACCCTTTCTATAATAAGAGGTCGTGATGAGTCTCATGACCCTCTTAATGAAGTGACGCTCTTACACATTTTACCCACCCTTCCACTGAGTTGATCACGCTCAGGAAATGTTGCGTGTGCGTAATAATGTGGTCATCTGAGATTCTTAGCAATTCTTATTGCTTTGAACTTCAAGGACATTTGTATCATTCTTAGCGTGATTGGTTAACCCTATCACTAAGCGAAGTTTGACTGTGCTACCAAGTCTGCTATTACGGTGCACTCTCTTTAGTCAAAGAGATAGGCTTGTGCCGAAGCTCTGAGACTATGTCATCTTGCCTTACCAAGCAAGTTCTCTCTAAAATTAAGTGACATATCGATGGTTCGTGATATTCTAGACGTCTTCCTAGAAGTATCTCCATGTTGCCACATGACCGTGTTGTCAGGTTCTTCAGCAAGAAAGTTCTTTGAACTGCTCTTTTCTCCAAGGATCCATATTGGATACCCCTGAACAAGTTGGTTGAGCTTAAACAACAACTTGGAGAGTTGTAAGACAAAAGTTATGTTCAACTCTATTCCTTCTTAAAGGGATGTCTAGTTTTGTTCCTGTTGAAGTAAGATATTATGTACTTTGTGGATATGTTATCTTCCCTCCTTTGATTTGAGTTGGGAAATCATCAAATCAAACTCAGTTCTAAGGACTATCCTGATGGTGTATCTACTCGTGATGTTTCACTTAAGTACATCTTCATGTTCTTTGGCCTGACCAGTATTTCTGCCTTATTCATACAACATATGGTTCCATCTTTTTGGAGTGTATAGATGTAAGATCCCACCCTTATAAAGTTAAGGATCCCTGTGATTGCAATGCTAGTCCCTGGATCAAATGCTAGCATCCACAGTTTAAGATGAAGTACACAGAAACAAAGGTCATTATTACATCGTCATTCCAGAGATAACATAGTCTTTTACAACTCCATGGCCATAGGCCCAATACAAGAGTTTAATCATAACAATATAAATAAAGTCTTCATATTCATGTGCCACAGGCAAGCATGTTGAGTGTAGACTCATAACCCCTAATCATGATCAGAGTATCCTGCAACATCACAAGTTACAGCCACAGTGGGTCAATACATTGAAATAGTATTGGCAAGTGATACCTTAGTAACATATTAGCATCTAGTTACTACATGAATTTGTCTAAGTGTAGCTTAGGCTTGCTTTGCTCAAAATAGGTTCTACCTATTTGTTGAAAACACTAAGTTTTTCTTTGACAAAAACTGTCCCAAGGAACCACCAATAGAAATTGGTGAACCTTCACCCTTGTTAAGCCACAAGTTTTAACTTAGAAAATTGGGATGAGGAGATTCTTGATAGCTTCCATGTCTTGATGCTCAAATTGTCCAATACCAGGGACATGGCTAAGTACTTAGATTCTTCCATCTGTAGAGGTTGTGCACTTTCCCCACAAGACTTGATTTTCACCAAGACAGGACCTTTCAGAAGCCTCCCCTTAGACCAAATGGACGCGTTCCAACCTATCATCCCACTACCACCAACTGTCCAAATGGCTAAGTTATTGCAACCTATATGATCCAGGCAGAGCCCATAATGCCATGTGGCTGCACTAGAAGCTTCTTAACATTTGGCATCTCAAATCCCTTTGTTCCTGGGTGGCTTTCCACAAGTGAGATACACAAGGTAAACCATAGAAATGGGCCTTGTGTAACCACTCAACACAAACCATTCTTTCCATTCCACCCAGGTGTTTCATTCACTTAGTTGTTTTATTAAGCAAAACATAAGTCAAAGACTTAGAAATATTTCTCATAGCATGAATATATAATCCACCCTTGGTTGCTACTAGCTAGGCTAAGCATGGCAATAACAAGTATCCTAACTTAGAGGAAATTCTAACATTTCTACAACTACTAGGATTTCCCAAGCATAGCATATTGATACTTAGCAAAATATTCATGCAAACCCTATACAAAATAATTCTAATGCATAGGTAAAAATATTGGGACAAAAATATATGAAGCACCACTTGCCTTGGTAGTTTGGGGAGTATCAACAATCCTCACAACCACAATCACTATTAGCACCAAAATATACAGATAAAATAATGGCACCAAATTCACATATCAAAATATACAAGAAAAAATATATGAATGCATGAAAATGCTATGTGATGATTTTTCTAAATCAAACAAGACAAGTGAAACAGTATTGAATCATAAACAAGAAAAATACACACTAAACAAGCTTTATTTAGTCTCTAAATCATTTTTCAAATAATTTATATACTCAAATTAAGCCTATAAATGTCTCTGCAAAAATAATAAATTTTACAGAAGCAAAACATTAAACACATTGCATAAATGGATAGTATTCTTTCTTCTCATTCCAATGATATAAAATTTACAAATTTTGAACATGTGGATTAAAAGTTATGAATTTTGCAAGTTTGAATCACTAATAGATCCAATTTCAGATTTTAAATCAAACATAAAGACACGTGGCGCTTTCTGATTCGTCAATACCGTTTAGTGGGCATCGATCAACGAGAGTCGTTAGATTTAAGTGGCAGCGCACGGTCAGATCTGCTCGTAACGGTTCGAATAAGTGATCTAATCCTGAGCCTCAAATCTAGATCTAACGGCTGCGAAGCTTGCGACCAAAATCTGGCGGCGCAGCTGGGTGCTGGCGGCGGCGCTACTGGCGGTGATGGTCCGGCGAATACAGGAGGGGCTGGGGGTGTGGTGTGGCTTACCAGACTCGCAAGATCACGAGGAATCTCAACGTGCAGATGGGCAGGGTCGGGGCGCGCTGCAGAGGTCGCTGGGGCTTGTCGGAGCTGGAGACAGTGTCGGGTCTGCTCGGGCGGCGACGGAGGCGACAATACTGGCCACCCTAGCACAAACCTTGGGTATCAGCGTGTGCACAAAGCTCAGGCGAATCTGATAGGTTCAAGGAGAAGGCACGAGGCGGTCGGGCTATACCTCAATTGCTTGCCGGAGTTGGAGACGACGTCGGATGCCTACGGAGCTTGTCGAAGTCGACGTTCTGGATCACGAGCAGAAGAACAGAGGGGATCAAGAGATGCGCAAGGCTCAGGGGATCATTATAGGGTGAAAGAGAAGTGGGCGCGAACACCAGACTTACCGGAATATCTCGCCGGAGCTGGCTCTGTCTACGGCGATGCAACGCGAAATAGAGGCAGCCTGGTGGCGGAGCGAGCGAGTGGTGTGAGGGGAAAGGAGCGGGGTGGAGAGAGGATTTTTTAGCCGGAGAAGAGGCAAGAGTTATGCGCCGAATCAATGGAATTTAAGCGAGGTTTTAAACGCGGCGTCACTGGTGCGGTGGTAACGGCGGAGCGGTAGTCGCGCGGTGATTGAGGACGACGATGGCGGGGCAAGGTGGGTCCAAGGTGTCAGCGGGTGGGTGTGCGCTACTGCGGCGAGAAACAGAGGGAGAAGGGAGACACCGGGTGGGCTGTTTTGGCTACTGGGCCGAAAGGGTGGCGCTGGCCCATTTCTTATTCTTTAACCTTTTTCTTTTTCTGTTTGAATTTCCAGAAAACATTTTCAAATGATTTCAAATGTGTTTGAATTCAAACTCTTTCTGGATTTTTATAAAGTGAAACCTGCACATTTTTTTAGTATAAAACCATGCTGTTTCACCAAACTTGTTGTGGTCCTTTGGAGTTTTAAAAGAAAACAGTGCCTTTACCAATGTTTTAATAAAGATATAAAAATGGTTTTAAAGTCATATTTTGTTTTGAATTTTTTTCCAAGCTTTGGAATACATCAACCAACCATAGGATCAAATAAATTTGGTTTAAAACAAGCAATCTCGTATTAGAGAGTAGCATTGGGTCAAAGTTTTGCTCACATAAAATAACAGACACTCAAATGCTTCTATTTTTGAAATGATAATGAAAAATGATCCTAAAATGATTATGAATGCATGGATGATATGCAAACTTTGAAATCATGATTTTAGGGATGTTAAAAATCTAACCCCCTTAAGGTGAATCTCGCCCTTGAGATTCGGATTGGCTAGCAAATAGGTGAGGGTGGTCTTTCCGAAGGTCATCCTCTCTTTCCCATGTTGCTTCTTCTTCGGAATGATGGTTCCACTGGACTTTGCAGAATTTGATAGTCTTTGTCCGAGTAACTCTTTCTGCAGTCTCAAGAATCTTGATAGGTTTTTCCTCATAAGTGATATCACTTTCCAATTGGACCTCCTCCAAAGGTATCGTATCCTTCAAAGATGTCTCCTCCATCTCCGGATGGCATTTCTTTAGCTGACTCACATGAAACACATTGTGAACGGCAGACAATGACTCTGGCAATTCAATCTCATAAGCTAATTCTCCTTTACGACTGAGAATCTTGAATGGTCCAACATATCTTGGGGCCAATTTTCCTTTGACTCCAAATCTCTTCACTCCACGAAGTGGTGATACTCTAAGATAAGCTCTATCACCCACTTCATAGGTGACTTCTCTATGCTTGGGATCTGCGTAGCTATTCTCTTGGGGAGGTGACCCCGGATAAGGTAAAGACGGGGAAAACGGAAGGGTGTTCCCCGTCTAGTTTCCGAGTTACAGTCTGAGTCGGCCGAATCCTATAGAGGTCGGCCGAGATAGGAAAGGGCAGGACCCTTATGATAATGGCAAGGCATTACCCGGCCGAGATACTGAGTAAGTCGGCCGGGTTAGCCTGAGTAATCTTAATGCAGGTGAAGGACAAGCCGAGTTACGCGAGGCAGTGCCGAATGATACGAAGCTTGCAGGAGAAGGAGAAGCCTAAAGTCAAACTCTAGCCGCGGGCTAGGGAGAATCTGAGCGGAGCCAAGCACAAGGGACAAAGGCGCAGAGCGACAGAGGGGCAGAAGGAGGTCACGGAGGTGACAGTCCTGAAGCCCGAGGCACGCGGGAGGGGCCCTCTGGAACCTTGTCGTCATTAGAAGGGCGACAGGGAAAGGAGGCCGCCGAACTACTATATTGGGACAAGCATATTCCTCGAATATGCTTGCCACGTCAGCCCTAAAGGAACCCAAGGCTCTCCTTTATAAGGGGAGGCTTGGACCCTGAGGAGGGCATCGGCTCATTTAGTACCGTTAGGCTGGTAAAGATCTTCCTTTCTCCTTGTAAACAGCACAAGGAGCACTTGTAGCCCAAGGAAGGAGAAATAAAGATCTTTTCCTTAGTCTTTTGTGTGTAGAATAAACTGCATCTTCCCTCCCCAGATCCCTCTAGCAACCATTGGCCCCATACTTTAGCCTACCCATGGCATCTGCCGTGCCACCACCACGACAGTTGGCGCCCACCATGGGGTCAGCAGCAGTGCTAGCTGGAGTCATGATCCGGACGGGAAACTTCATCAACACTGGCGAGCGCATTGTCTCTGGCTTGGTCCGGAGACTTGATCTTTGTGACTACGTCAGCGACAACGCGGGCAGCTTCAAGGGAAAAACTCCTCCGCAGAACGGCGTCTTCATCAACTTGGGCATGCACCAGATTTACGTTGGCGTCGACATCTCCGACGTTTATCCTCACCAGGTTGTTGTTGCAGGAGAACCTCCCCTTAGCGCCGCGAGCGGTCCGCGCGGAGCGCGCCCTGTCAGTAGCGTCGAGGTGATGGTTGCAGCCGGGGTGCAGGCGGGAGTAGCAGGCGCAGGGTCAAGTAGAGACCCGGCAGCGGGCGTGCAGGTCGCGCCCAGACAGACAGCTCCACAACCCACCGAGGTAATCACTTCAGTGGCCAACCAGGACGAGGTGCAGGAGACAACCCCAAAGGCACCAAGGATAAGAGGGCCACCTCTGGAAAGACCAGAAAACATTCTTCAGGCAACCATAGATAACCTGAATACACCTGTAGCGCCGGTACTTGATCCGGCAAATGCTCAGGCAGAGTTGGAAGAAACTAGGCAAAAGGTGCTGGTAGAGGCAAAAAAGGTGTCCGCCTTGCGGGAGTCCTTAAACAGGACCCTGCGAGAGTATGCCAAAGCAAATAAGCTTGACGTCGCCCCCGAGCGGGTTGACGAGTTGAGATTAAGAGGAAAGAACCTCATAGATAATATCAACAAGGAGCATGATGCTCATAAAGCAGAATCAGTTGAATTAGGCTTGCCGAGGTACAGTACCCCGGCAAAGAACCTGAGAGCGGCAAATGCCGCAACATTAGAGCTAGAAGGATTGACCGGCGAAGCCCGGCAGAAACAGCAAGAAAGAGTGAATGAGCTGGTGCGCATTGCGAACCAGCAAAATGAAGAAATGCTCAGAGCAGACCCGGCGAGGCCAGGGGCCTCGCGAATGGTTCACTCGGCTGGAGCAGCACCTGCCTTATCTGTGGCAGCAGCATCTTCACCCGGAAACAATGCACGAAATGACAGCGGTAACTTCGGGAAAGAGAAATAAGCAAATTGCTCCATATGATCTGGCGATAGCCGGAAAATCAAACGAGAACAGAGGCAATGGAAGCCGAGGTAACAGTGGCGAGAGAAATCCCGGCCGTGCTGAGAAAGGCGGCGGAAGCCGAGGCAATGGAGATCTCGGTAGAGGAGAACTCGGAAGAGGAAATCACGAGAACAGTATCCCGGTCGAAGGAAGGAGAGAACCGCCGCACAACCCGCAGCCGAGACATGAACCTCAGCAGGAAAGAGAAGCGAGACCAGCTCGCCACAATCAGGTAAATGAAAGGTACAATGATGGTTATTCCGAGATGGAATATGCGATCCATGGTGGAAATAACCACTATGGAATGCAGGACAGAGTTCTGTATAGAGATTTGCCGTCAAATGATGCCAGAGTAAAGCTAGACCGGCTATACCGATCCGAGTTGCTGGAAGAATAGGGTCCACCAGGTCCGACATTCTTCGGACCACGGATCATGGGCGAACCGCCTGTGCCGAACTTTCAGCTGGCAAGAGGCACAAAAACATATAATGGGAGCACCAAACCACAAGACTGGTTGATTGATTTTGCCACTGCTGTGAAAATAGCAGGTGGAAACTTACAATGGGCAGTGCGGTATGTCCCGCAAATGTTGGAAGGACCAGCTAGAGTATGGCTGAATAATCTGCCAGCAGGCATCATCAACTGTTGGTTGGATTTTGAAGAAATGTTCGTTAGCAACTTTATCAGTACTTACAAGAGGCCAAACAGGCCGCAGCAGCTAGCCATGTTCAAGCAAAGGCCGAATGAGACGGACAGACAGTTTTTAACTCGGTGGTGTAACCTGAGAAACTCATGTGAAGGAGTTATAGAATCACAAGCAATAGCTTGGTTCGCTCAAGTATGCCGCTATGCCAGTGTGTTATGGCAGCGACTGCAAAGAGATATGCCAACCACATTGGCAGAAACCATCAGAATAGCGGATTCCTATGCATTGGGAGATCCGACGCAACCAGAATTAATGTCGGCAGATCATCGGGAGCATCAAGATCAATATGCAAGAGATGTGGCCGGGTCATCTAGGCGCAATGACTTCAGAGGAAGAAGAAGAGAAGAGAGACCGGATTATAGATATGGTTCAGCCCAGGTGGCAGCAGTCGTGCAAGATCGGCCGAGTCATGGAACTACTCAACAGCAAAAGAATGGTCCTCAACAATGGACACCAAGGAATGAAGGAAAAAGACAGTGGACACTAGAACAAAAGAAGCAATGGCAGGAGAAGCCGAAGTACACGTTCGAGTCTATGTTAGATCAACCGTGTAAATTTCACACGTCAAACCTAGCCAGGCCAGCCAACCATACGACCCGCCAATGTGCATGGATGAAAAATGCAATGGGAAACCCCGCAGGCATACAGGCAGCGCCTCTCGAGGCACATCAGCAGCATCAGTCACAGTTGACTGGAGCAAATGCACAGCAACTAATGTTACCACCTCCTCCCCCGAGGTATGACAACTCGGACCGGAGGGATGCGGTGCATCAAGTGATAAACCAAGGTCCGGATGGAAGGACAAATCCAGGAAATAATGGACGCAATGATTACAGAGAACATCATCAGTCGTATTGCGTGTTCACAACATAACAGCAAGACAAGCAGAGTGTGCAGCGTCGGCATATGGAAGTAAATGCAGTTATGCCGGCAGTACCAAGATATGTGCCTTGGTCGGATCAAGAAGTAACTTGGAGCATAAAGGATCACCCCAAGATAATGCCGAGTCCGGGGTCGTATGCACTCCTGTTAGATCCGACACTTGTCGGACAAAGCATTAATGTGAAATTTTCAAAGGTACTCATTGACAATGGGAGCAGTATCAACATCATGTACAGAAATACAATGCATAAACTCGGAATATCGCAGAACATGCTGCAATCCACGAGGACCACTTTCCATGGGATAGTACCAGGGCTTTCATGCGAACCCATTGGTAAGGTTCGAGTGGATGTGTTATTCGGCACGAGAGATAACTGCAGAGCAGAAAACTTAGAGTTTGAAGTGGTGGATCTAGAGAGTTGTTATCATGCTCTACTCGAACGGCCAACGTTGGCCAAATTCATGGGCAGCTGCCATGTAAGTTATCTGAAAATGAAGTTACCCGGACCACAAGGGGTGATAACAGTAGCAGGGGATTACAGGAAGTCAATGGAATGTGCTTCAGCCGGGTCAAATTTGGCCGAATCATTGGTAATAGCAAGGGAAAAAAAGAAGGATTCAAGAGGTAGCAGCCCTCGCTCAGTCGGCACAGCTGAATATGCCGGCATTAGCCAACCCACATGGAAGTGTCTCCTTTCAGCCGACTAAAGAAACAAAAAAGTTCCAGATAGATGAGAAATTCCCAGAGCGCACCGTCACTATTGGTGCCGGCCTAGATGCTAAATAGGAAAGCGAGCTCACCAACTTCCTCCGTGAGAATCGGGATATCTTTGCATGGTCAACTCAGGATCTGCAAGGTGTGCCGAGGGAGTTGGCTGAGCACTCTCTGAATGTAAGGCCAGGAGCAAGGCCGGTGAAGCAACCTCTCCGCCACTTCGCCGAAGACAGGAGAAAAATAATAGGGGATGAAATACCTCGGCTCCTTGCGGCCGGGTTCATCATGGAGGTGTTGTATCCGGATTGGCTATCAAACCCGGTGCTAGTAGAAAAGAAGAAGGATGATCCAAATGTAGCCATTGTATGGCGAATGTGTATCGATTACACAAACCTGAACAAGGCGTGTCCAAAAGATCCTTTTCCTTTACCTAGAATAGACCAAGTCATTGATTCGACCGCTGGTTGTGAACTATTATCAATTGTAGACGCGTATTCTGGTTTTCACCAGATACCGTTAAATTCGGCCGATCAAATAAAGATTGCGTTTATTACCCCGTACGGGGCTTATTGCTATCGCGCCATGCCATTCGGCCTGCACAACGCAGGAGCGACGTATCAGAGATGCATGCAAAAATGTCTACATGACCAGATAGGGAAAAATGTACAAGTATATGTGGATGATGTGGTTATCAAAACCAAAGAAAGCAAAACGCTACTGGATGATATACGGCAGACTTTCGCGAACCTGAGAAGGTTCCGAATGAAGCTTAACCCGGAAAAATGTACATTTGGTGTGCCAGCGGGAAAATTGCTCGGTTTTCTCGTATCTAGCCGAGGTATAGAGTCCAACCCAACTAAGATAAAAGCAGTGGAAAGGATGGAATTGCCAAGATGTCTAAATGACGTACAAAAGTTCACAGGTTGTTTAGCCTCGCTCAGCCGATTTGTATGTCGGCTGGGAGAGAAAGCACTACCACTTTACCAGCTGATGAAAAAATCGGATAAGTTCATTTGGACTCCACAAGCAGACAGTGCATTTCATGAATTAAAAAAGATGTTGGTCACAGCGCCCGTCTTAGCTTCTCCATTATCGAAAGAGCCTATGTTACTTTACATAGCAGCCACCAACAGAGTAGTGAGCGCTGTGATCGTGGTGGAACGAATTGAAGATGATAAATCAGTACAAAGGCCGGTGTATTACCTAAGCGAGGTACTATCAGCCTCAAAACAAAATTACCCACATTATCAGAAGATGGCTTATGGAGTGTACATGTCAGCAAAGAAACTTAAACATTACTTCGAAGAGCACCCCATCAAAGTGATTTGTGAAGCACCCATAGCCGACATATTGAGCAACAAAGATGCAAGTGGCAGAATAGCAAAATAGGCAATTGAATTGTCACTTTATGCTCCACAATTCGATAGGAGAGATGCAATCAAATCTCAGGCTGTGGCCAACTTCTTCGTAGATTGGGCCGAGGTACAATATGAGCCACCATTACCAGATCCAAATTATTGGACGATGCACTTTGACGGTTCCAAACTAAGAAATGGTTTGGGGGCAGGAATAGTGTTAACCTTGCCAAAAAGAGACCAGCTGAGATATGTGCTGCAGATACATTTTGCCGCGTCAAACAATGTAGCCGAATATGAAGCACTAGTCCATGGATTGAAGGTGGCAAAAGAGATTGGCATACGCCGAATCTTGTGCTATGGAGATTCAGATCTAGTAGTACAGCAAGTCTCAGGCAATTGGGATGCGTTGGATGATAATATGGCTTTGTATAGATTTCATGTGCAAAAAATCAGTGGATACTTCGAAGGATGTGAATTTCATCATGTACTTCGGGCAGAAAACGACGCCGCAGACACATTGTCAAAACTCAGATCAACCAGACAGTCAATTCCCCCAGGTATCGCCCTAGAGCACCTGAGGAAGCCATCAATAACACTGTCACCAGAGTCTGAATCCATCTTTATTCCGGCAAAATCAAGAGAAGATAATGTGCCGATGGAAATTGACAAGCAATGTAACCCGGAATTTCCAAAAATAAAGCCAGCTGATGCAAGTATGAGTATGGAGAAATCCGAGGTAGTTATGTCGGCAGAAAATATGGAAATAGATAGTGAGACTACACCAGAGAAAATCACACCTATATGGGCGCAACCCATATTCTCTTTCCTTAGAGATGCGATTTTGCCGAATAACGAGATATTGGCAAGACAGACAGTGAGAAGAGCTAAAGATTATACAATCATAAACAATGAGATGTATAAAAGGAGTGTCACAAGTGTATTACAAAGATGTGTGAGCTCGGCAGAAGGCCAGGAGATCCTCCTAGATATACATCAAGGAGAATGTGTACATCATGCCTCATCCCGAGCTTTAATGGCCAAAGCGTTCAGGCATGGATTTTATTGGCCAACAACGTTGAAAGAAGCCAAAGAACTGGTCGAAAAATGTAATGGTTGTCAAAGATATGCCAGCAAAATACATATGCCTTTGTCCGAATTAAAGACAATACCAATTACTTGGCCATTTTCTGTATGGTTCTTAGATATGGTGGGACCATTTAAGCCGGCCCGAGGCGGGATGACCCACATATTAGTAATGGTGGACAAATTCACAAAATGGATTGAAGTGAAACCAATAAAGAAATGTGATGGGCCCACATCAGTGAAATTCCTCAAGGATATTATCTTAAGATATGGGTACCCACACAGTGTTATTACAGACAACGGCACAAACTTGCAGAAGGAGCTTTCGCTAGATTCTGTCAAGAAAAGCACATAAGATTAGATGTCGCCTCTGTGGCTCACCCAGCATCCAATGGGCAAATGGAAAGGTCTAATGGACTGGTACTGTCCGGAATAAAACCACGACTCGTCGAACCGCTGCAAAGGTCGGCAGGATGTTGGATTGAGGAACTACCAGCAGTACTATGGAGCCTCAGGACTACCCCAACCAGATCAACAAGTTATACACCATTTTTTCTAGTGTATGGGGCAGAAGCTGTGCTTCCAGCCGACATAATACATGACTCGCCAAGGGTTACCCAGTATACAACCGCTGAAGTAAATGAGGTAGCTCGGCAAGATGATGTCGATCTGCTAGAAGAAGCCAGAGAGATGACGCTATCAAGATCAGCTATCTATCAGCAGGACTTTCGACGATATCACAGCAAGAAGGTGAATCCAAGAGTGTTTAAAGAAGGAGACTTGGTTCTCCGGCTGGTGCAACGCACGGTCGGCATGCACAAGCTGTCGCCTCCATGGGAAGGACCATTCATCGTAAGCAAAGCATTGCATAATGATGCGTATTACCTAATCGATGCTCAATCACCAGGAAAGAATAGGGCAGATAAAGCCGGCGAAGAATCGAAAAGACCATGGAACGTAGCTTTACTTCGTCCATTTTACTCGTAGGAGTCATGTATGACACATTGTAAAATGATGCCTCGGGATGGAGCACCACCTATGTATTGAACCTCGGCGTCCAGAGCAGTGACTCGGGGACTGCCATATGTTGTTTTAAATTTCATGTTATGTATTGAACCTCGGCGTCCAGAGCAGTGACTCAGGGACTGCCATATGTTGTTTTAAATTTCTTGTTATATATCAAACCTCGGCACCTGTAGCAGTGACTCGGGGACTGCCCCATACTGTTTCTAAGTTTGATTCATGTATTGGACCTCGGCGCTAAAGCAGTGGCTCGGGGACTGATATATATTATTTTTGATTTTGTGTTATATATTAAACCTCGGCACCTTGAGCAGTGACTCAGGAACTGTCTGATATTATTTCTAAATTTGGTTTGTATATTAAACCTCATTGCCTTGAGCAGTGGCTCGGGGACTACCCTATATTATTTCTAAGTATGGGTTATCCTTTGTGATATCAAACTTAGGCTCCCAGAGCGATATTATTTCGCTCCCCCCAAATACGGTCTTCAAGGGTTACGCCCAGATTAACGGTCCAAAACACAGTGGTCAAGTGGCAAAGTTTATCAAAGTTAGGCAATATTGAACGCCAAACTACGGGAGAACAAAGGCAAATATATACTCCAAACTCAAGAAATTAAAGGCCGCCAAAGCAAGGATTCGTACAAACAGGACCAGTTAAACAAAGTAATAACGATTACAACCACATGTGTCTCAGCGGCACACGGCAAAAGAAATTCATACCGCAAAAAAGACGGATAAATGTCTGACATACATCATACGCCCCGCATACCAGGGGTAAGAAATGACTTAGAGTTCTTTAGCTGGAGAGGCAGTGACTTGGTCAGGAGCTGGGCACTCCGAGGTAGGTGGAACTTCGGCCGAGGTTGCCTCGCCCTCCACAGACCCAGGAGCGACTTCAGAGGAAGCCCGAGGCTGTTGAGGAGCGTCAGCTTGCGCAGTGGAATGCCCAGTACCTTTGGAGGAAGATCGCGCGTCTCCGTTGCCATCCGAGCTCGAATTGGAATCACCAGAAGCAGCCGAGTCACCCTCATCTTCGCCCTGATCAGCTGAGTTATCATCCGAGGCATCCTCAACTTTGACCTCGTCCTCCGGATTAGGAAGGAAACTCGGACCTTCATTCCACTTGTGCACGTCGGCATACTCAACAAGGTGGAAGACACGAGCTTGCCGAAGAGCGACAAAGTCTGGGTCCTCAACCCAACGGGATCCAGTGCACAAATTTCTCAAAACATCAAGAGAAATATCTTCATACCATGACATGATGACAGTGAGAGCCATATCAGCACCGGCTCGTCTGGGCGATTCCCTCCAAAGACTTAGCTGTCTCTCAGATGCCATTAATCTTTCCACCAATAATTTGAACTCATCAATATTAGGAGTCCCAGAGGTATTCGGCCAGAGAACATGGTAGGCTCGGATAGCCGTCTGCACCAAATCCCTGCCCATTATCTTCATCGGACCAACTGCAGCGCCGACAACAACCAAGAAATCTTCCATCGAGTACTCTGAGTCCGCATCAGCAGGAACACCTCGGCGCACACGAGCACTAATCACAGCTTTAGAGCTAACGGGCTTAGCTTCTGGGAAATGGTCTGCACAAAACACGAGTGCGTCAGTCAGCAGTAAGAAAGGGCAAAGATAACTCGGCCGCGATCAGAAGCTTACGATGAATATAGCTCAGCATTATCTGAAGATCTTTAGCCCAGTCAATCTTGCTCTTCTCAAAGCGAGTGATCTCCTCGCTCATCCCCCGTGTCTTTAGTTCGGCAGCCTCGAGGAGCTCTTCATTTTTCTGCAATTGTAGAGCTAGCCGATTTTTCTCCTCGGAGAACTCCTGGTCGACCTTTTATAATTCAGACTTCTGAGAAAGCTTAAGGGACTCCACCTCGGCACGCAAGCGAGCTATCTCATCATCTTTATCCTTCAGCTGCGTCGAGTGAGTAGCGCTTTGTTCTAAAAAATGCAGCATCACATCAGGCATGGGCGTGCAATCTTGGTGAGATGCTGCAAAGGTTTGTAACTCGTCTTTACCAAAGCCAAAAGAGTTAAAAGAAACTTACACATTTCAAAGGGGAGTATATAAAGTAAAAAGGTAACTAACCTTCCAGGGCCTTGACCTTCTTCTCAAGACGGATGTTAAGATTATTGATGTTCCATGTTTACCAACAAAGTGAGCCAACATCTCATGTACAAAACAATAAGAGCTTCGGAGATGATGCAAAAGTTTGTCGACTTACCAGCTTTCTTCACCACAGGAATAACCTTCTCGTACTTTTCTTCCAATTTTCTATGCGCAAAAAGCAGCTTTGGAATTTGGCGGTCAGCCGGTCATGCGCAACCTAAGAAATAGAGCAAATAGTAAATAGGTATTCAAGCCTAAGACAGATTCGAGTCAAGCGAAACTTAACCCGGATCTAGGTGGCTGGATATTCGAAGCTAAAACAGATCTGAGTCAAGCGAAACTTAACCCGGATCTAGGTGGCTGGATATTCAAAGCTAAGACAGATCCGAGTCAAGCAAAACTTAACCCGGACCTAGGTGGCTGGATATTCGAAGCTAAAACAGATCCGAGTCAAGCGAAACTTAACCCGGATCTAGGTGGCTGGATATTCGAAGCTAAAACAGATCTGAGTCAAGCGGAACTTAACCCGGATCTAGGTGGCTAGATATTCGAAGCCAAAACAGATCCGAGTCAAGCAAAACTTAACCCGGACCTAGGTGGCTTGATATTCGAAGCCAAAACAGATCCGAGTCAAGCAAAACTTAACTCGGACCTAGGTGGCTGGATATTCAAGGTTCAGATAGACCCAAATCAAGCAGAATTTAATGCAGATCTAGTTGGATGGAGATTCGAACTCTAAGATAAAACTGAACTAAGTAAAGCATCATAAAACTTCCAAACGAATAACAAGTTATTCGGTTGCAAGCTTCGGGGACTAGAGTATATATAATAGCATCCGGAGAACTAATCAAAACTCCATAAAAAACAATTACCTCATTCATCTTGTCACTTTCAAGAACGATCTTGGCAGCCTGATGCAGGCGGCTGCTGATGTCGGAGAGTTGAAACGGCTGGCTGCTTGGATTACCCTTGAACTGATCGGCAGCATTCCAATTATTGGCATACTCGACCAACGAGCCGAGACTGTTCCCACTCTCCGTGCGAGTCCGAACTTTACCTCGGACATGTTGGGTAACGACCGCCGCCGCCGGACTCTTGTGGAGAGCAAGCTGTTTATCAGCAGCCGGGGTAACAGTGCCCTTGGCAGAGGAAATCCCCTTGCGCAGCGCATCAGCAATTGTAGGCTGAGATGAGTTGGCAATTCCTTTCTGAGAGGGCAAAGGCTTGGTAACAACGACCTTTCTTGCCTTAGGAGAGGCGTCAGTAGGAGCCGATACCTCGGCACTTGGAGCAACGTCCTTGGGATCCGGAGGAATTACGGTTGCAGAGGGCGCCGAGATATTGATATCCTCGGCTGGAGTTGGTGTCGCAGTAGAGACCGCGGGGGTCGGAGGAATCTCAACAGAAACATCGGGGTTCACGGAAGAGGAAGCAGGTTCGGCAGGAATATCTGTGGGCTGAGATGTATCGGCATCAACAGGAGGAATCTCAGGCGCATCATGGCAGGGTGGCGTCTGACTCGGAGCAGCAGGAGAAGCAACACGAACAGGACTCGGAACTCTGGTATCCTCAGGAGGCGGAGGAGAAGGCGGCCGAGTCGTACAACTCGTCATGCTAGGACCGCTGGGCTTAACAGAGAGAGGAGCCCTACAAAGACAGAAAAGGTCAAGTTAGAAGGGAGAAAGAGAGAAACAAGAAATACAAACAAAACTAACTCACCCAGTAACCCCAGGCATAGTTTTACGCTTCGGAGGATGCTGGGCTGACTTCTTTACTCGCTTCCTGGGAGCAGCTTCTGATGCAACAGCTGGAGCGCTGCGTTTCCCCGAGGTAACGGGAGGCCGGGAGGCAAGAGGCTCGACATTGTGAACCTGACCGGTCGGATTAGCTGATAAAATAGAAGCCAGAAATGCATAAGAAATTGGCATTGCGGCAACTACCTCTAGAACTTGGACCTCGTCCGAATCACCTTCCTCCTCGTGGGTCGGGGCCTTGCCGCGAGCACGAGCCGGAGCGAGATCCGACTTGGGAACGAACTCTTCTGAGTCCGGCTCCCTGCTGTCCAGAGTATTCCGATCCGCAGGCCACGGGAGTGTTAGAACCTCGGCGTCCTCAGTCTTCTGCTCCTCAAACCTCTGTAGGACAAGAAAGAGAAAAATTAGCAAAAAGAGCCACGGACGCGATTAGGAAGCAAAACAGAAAGGCATAAACTTACCTCAGGAGGGGGACGCTCGCGAGTGAACGGCTTCAATCCCCAGGCCCAGTCCTCCGGCATCTCCGTCTTAAAGATAGCCCGGACACGTTTGAAGATGAGGTAATTGTCCAGCTCCACCGTCGAGACTCGGTTGGGATCGAGAGGACCGCTCGTGTAGCAGAGCTTGTGCGTGCATTTCTGGAAGGGGCAGATCCGGCTGCTGATGAAGGTAGTCATCAGATCCTCTCCGCGTAGCCCGGAGCGCATCAATTCCTTCAGCCGAATCTCAAAAGCTTCGTCCAGAGCATGACTCTTCCTCGGATTATAGGTCCAGTTCTTCTTGGAAGGGGTGCCAATGGAAAAGGCAGGAAGCCGAATCCTATCCTCATTTCCAGAGTTCTTGACATAAAAGAACGACTTATGCCACTTCTTACATGATTCTAAGCCCGCGACGCGAGGAAATTCAGATTTCCTCCGAGGTGTGATTTACGCGGCACCACATTGGGTAAGCAGCTTCTCGGAGGGATGAAGAGATTTGTCAGGGACGACGTTGGATCGAATCTGGAAAAACTTTGACCAAACATGCACAGACGGCCATAGGCCGAAGTATCCCTCCGAGGCACAGATGAAAGCAGAGGGAGAGGCAATGGCATTAGCACGCAGGTGATGCGGCTGCAGGCCGAAGTAATCGAGGAATTCCCTAGCAAAGTCACTGAGGGGGAGACCAAACCCGCGAGCGAAATGTGACATGAAGACTACATATTCGCCCTCCCTAAGAACTGGACAGGATTCGCTGTCGGGTAGGCGACAAGTCACCTCGGCAGGAATCCGGCGAGTTCGGATTAGCCACTCAATCTCTCGTCGGGTGACAGAGGAGCCCTGCCACGAGCCGCGCTCGGGCCCAGAGGCAGCATCGTCATCCTCAATCAGGGCACCGCTGATGGAGCTCGACATGGGGTCGCCGGAGAAATCTACAGAGGAAGAACTAGCGGCGGAGGAAAACTTAGAACTACACGGCCCTGTCGTGATTCTACGCGGAAACGGCGGCGGAGCAGCAAAGGAACTACCGCGCGAAAACGAAAGGGAAACAGAGGAATCTAGAGGAGAGCCTAGGCGATGGGACCGGAAAGAACTCACCGGCGACGACGCCGGAGCAAGCGAACAAGGACGAGGCAGACGGAGCAGCGCGGCGGGGTCCTTGCCATCGGAGATTCAGATGAACGCACGGCGGCGGAGCCGCGAACGGGCGCAGAAGCAAGAGGAAGAAGAAGGGCGCAGGTGAGCGGAGGGGGAAAGTGAATCTCCCAACCCCGCGCCCCTCTTTATAACCGAGCCGCCTACGAGGTAGTGGGATCGTGGGTGTGGCGGTTGACCGTGTGGATCGTGTGCGCCGCATGACCGCACGCCGCTGAGCGGAACCGCACCAAGGACCACACGGTGGAAAAGAAGGTCACGATCCCCAACGGAAACGGCACACGAGGCGTCGCAGCGCCGGCGCGACAGGCGCAGTAGTAACTGTAGCCTGTCAGTAAATACTATAGAGGAACAAAAAATTAGACAAACAATGATGGGTATGACACATAGGACGAGGCGTACGCGAGAAGATACGATGATACCTCGAATGAGAAAAAGATAACTCGAAAACAATGCAGAACGAAAGTCGTGAAACTGATACGGCCCGGCCGAAGTTGTCGACGCGGCCATACCAGCTTCGGGGACTAATGTTGGGGAGGTGACCCCGGATAGGGTAAAGACGGGGAAAACGGAAGGGTGTTCCCCGTCTAGTTTCCGAGTTACAGTCTGAGTCGGCCGAATCCTGTAGAGGTCGGCCGAGATAGGAAAGGGCAGGACCCTTATGATAATGGCAAGGCATTACCCGACCGATATACTGAGTAAGTCGGCCGGGTTAGCCTGAGTAATCTTAATGCAGGTGAAGGACAAGCCGAGTTACGCGAGGCAGGGCCGAATGATACAAAGCTTGCAGGAGAAGGAGAAGCCTAAAGTCAAACTCTAGCCGCAGGCTAGGGAGAATCTGAGCGGAGCCAAGCACAAGGGACAAAGGCGCAGAGCGACAGAGGGCAGAAGGATGTCACGGAGGTGACAGTCCTGAAGCCCGAGGCACGCGGGAGGGGCCCTCTGGAACCTTGTCGTCATTAGAAGGGCGACAGGGAAAGGAGGCCGCCGAACTACTATATTGGGACAAGCATATTCCTCGAATATGCTTGCCACGTCAGCCCTAAAGGAACCAAGGCTCTCCTTTATAAGGGGAGGCTTGGACCCTGAGGAGGGCATAGGCTCATTTAGTACCGTTAGGCTGGTAAAGATCTTCCTTTCTCCTTGTAAACAGCACAAGGAGCACTTGTAGCCCAAGGAAGGAGAAATAAAGATCTTTGCCTTAGTCTTTTGTGTGTAGAATCAACTGCATCTTCCCTCCCCAGATCCCTCTAGCATCGATTGGCCCCATACTTTAGCCTACCCATGGCATCTGTCGTGCCACCACCACGACATCTTCTGTCGGGACTGCGCTATCTTCAATCTGTCCTTTACTAGCTTGACTTTCTCTTCAGCCTCTTTGATTAGTTCTAGTCCGAACAAATTTCTTTCTCCCACACCATTCCATAGCAATGGGATAGTACACTTTCTCCCATAGAGAAACTCAAACGGTTCCATCTCAATACTGGCTTGATAGCTGTTATTGTAAGAGAATTCTGCGTAAGGCAGACTTTCATCCCAACTAGCTCCATAGTCTAGGGCACATGCCCTCAACATATCTTCTAGAATCTGGTTGGTCCTTTCTTTCTGTCCATCAGTCTGAGGATGAAAAGCAGTGCTGAATTCCAATCTCGTTCCCAATGATTCATGTAGTTGCCTCCAAAAATGAGAAGTGAATTGGGTTCCCCTATCGGACACAATACTCTTGTGTACTCAATGCAGACACACAATCCTATTCATATAGATCTTGGCCAACTTAGCACTTGTGTAGGTTGTCTTTACGGGTATAAAATGAGCCACTTTAGTTAGGCGATCCACTACTACCCAAATAGAATCATATCCAGACTTGGTCCTTGGCAATCCGGTGATGAAATCCATGCCAATATTGTCCCACTTCCAATCAGGAATAGGTAGTGGTTGTAGCAATCCTGCTGGTTTCTGATGTTCTGCTTTCACTCTACTACATACATCACACAAAGCAATATGTTCGGCGATGTCTTTCTTGAGATTATTCCACTCAAATCTTTCCTTCGTATCCATGTACATTTTGGTGTTACCCGGATGAATGGAATATGGTGAGTTGTGTGCTTCTTGTATAATCAGTTTCCGAAGCTCCGGGTCCTGCGGAACGTAGATACGTTTTCCATACCATAAAGTACCCTGTTCATCTTCATGGAATCCTTTGGCTTTTCCTTTGCCAATCTTTTCTTTAATCTCATCAATTTCCTTGTCCGTCTTTTGGGCTTCCTTGATTTTGTCCAACAAAGTGGGTTGAACATCCAATGACATGAGATGTCCTTCGGGCACAATTTCCAACCTGAAGTCTCTAAATTGGGCACACGGATCATCTGGTAACTCTCCCTTAGTAAGGCCATTCACAAATACCTTACAGCTTAGAGCATCTGCTACAACATTTGCTTTACCGGGGTGCTATTGCAAACTCAAGTCATAGTCCTTGATGAGTTCTAGCCATCTTATTTGTCTCATGTTGATTTCTTTCTGAGTGAAGATATACTTCAAACTTTTGTGATCTGTGAACACCTCACATCGCTTTCCCAAAAGATAATGTCTCCATGTTTTGAGTGCATGGACAACAGAGGCTAACTCCAAATCATGAGTAGGGTAATTTACTTCATGAGTTTTGAGTTGTCTCGAGGCATACGCCACAACTTTCCCTTCTTGCATTAAAATCGCACCTAATCCATGATGAGATGCATCACAATACACTTGGAAATCTTTCTACAAATCTGGCAGACATAGGACTGGTGCTGTCACTAGTCTCTTCTTCATTTCTTGGAAACTGAGTTCACATCCTTCAGTCTAAGCAAATTTCTTGTCTTTCTTTAGTAACTCTGTCATTATCTTAGCTACCTTGGAGAAATTCTCAATGAATCTTCTGTAGTATCCTGACAAGCCAAGGAAACTACGAACTTCTTTCACTCACTTAGGAGATTCCCATTCAGTTACAGCTGATAATTTTGCGGGATCAACTGCTACACCATCCCCTGACACAATGTGTCCAATAAATCCAACTTCATTTAACCAGAATTCACACTTGCTGAATTTGGCATACAGCTTATGCTCTCTAAGCTTCTCAAGTAGCAAACGCAAATGTCCTTCATGCTCTTCTTTGCTCTTGGAGTAGATCAAAATGTCATCGATGAAAACGACAACAAACTTGTCAAGGAACTCCATGAACACCTTGTTCATCATATTCATGAAGTAAGCTGGTGCATTGGTCAAACCAAATGGCATCACTGTATACTCATACAATCCGTACCTAGTGGTTAAAGTTGTCTTAGGTATGTCTTGTTCCCTTATCTTAAGCTAAAAATAACCTGACCGGAGATCGATATTTGAGAATACACAGGCTCCTTCTAACTGATCAAACAAGTCATTGATTCTGGGCAAAGGATATTTGTTCTTGATAGTACCCTCATTGAGTGAACGATAATCTATGCATAACCTTTGACTTCTATCTTTCTTTTCCACAAATAAGACTGGTGCTCCCCAAGATGAAGAACTTGGTTGAAAAAATCCTTTTTGCAACTGTTCTCCAAGTTGTTTCTTGAGTTCTTTCAGCTCATCAACTGACATCTTGTAAGGTCTCTTTGTTATTGGTCCAGATCCTGGTAATAAGTCAATCAGAAATTCCACATCTCTATCTGGTGGCATTCCCGAAAATTCTTCTAGAAACACATCCGGATATTCTTTCACAATTGGCACACTGTCTATGCTAACCCCCTTAAGAGAATTTAGCTTACTCCCTTTTGATTCAAAGTTAGTCTTGAATCTAATCCTTTTATTATCTGGGGTTGTGAGTGTAACAGTATGATTGGCACAATCTAGCACTCCCTTGTACTTAGTCATCCAGTCCATTCCCAAAATGACATCCAATCCTTGGGAATTTAGGATTATCAAATTAACGGGAAACTTATACTTCCCAAATTCTATGATTATGTCATGACATCCTGAGTTCACTATCATTTCTCCACCAGGAGAACTTACTTTTATAGGACACCCAATAGTTTCAACTGGAAGTTCATTTCTTTCAACAAATGCTCTTGATATGAATGAATGCGATGCGCCAGTATCAAAAAGAACAACTGCTGGAACAGAATTGAGTTTGAACTTACCAGCCATAGCATCAGGTTCCTCATAGATCTCTTCCACATTGATGTGGTTCACCTGTCCCTTCTGGAAAGGGTTGGGCCTGTTGGCACCTTCCACCTTCTTTTCTGGGCACTCATTTGCATAATGCCCCATCTTCTTACACTTGAAGCATTCAACCTGACTGAGATCCTTCTTGACAGGCTGGCTTCCACTACCACTTCCACTTCCATTATGGTGGCTCTTGTATCCACCCTTGTGGTTCGTGTACTTGTCATTATCATGACTACGGTGATGTTTGTTGTCATGATGGCAGTTGTGGTTGTGGTGGCTGTTGTACTTTCCATGCTTGTGGGATCCGGAACTCCCACTATCATCATAATGGGAACGCTTGTGAGACGATCCCAAGCTGTGATTATCAGAGTTGTGCTTCCTCTTTCTGCTTTCAACATGTTTCATATTATTCTCCAAGATGGTAGCCTTGTCACAAAGGGATTGATAGGTGGGGACATAGGCCACAGATAACTGCAAATTCAGTTCATCGTTCAATCCTTTGAGGAACTTCTCTTTCCTCTTGGCATCGGTATCAACTTCATCCGGTGCATAACGCGCTAGATTGTTGAACTCCTCAATATATTCAGCCACGCTGCGGTGGCGCTGCTTCAAGTTATGGAACTCCTTCTTCTTCAAACTCATCACTCCGGATGAGATGTGAGCTGTATGGAAACCATCTTCAAAGATAGCCCATGTCACATCCTCAATGGGAGTGGTGATCTGGAAGTTATCCCACCAAGTAGCTACTGGTCCTTCCAACAAGTGTGTTGCAAACCTAACTTTCTCTTTGTCGGTGCAGCCGACAGTTACCAAATCCTTGTTCACCGAACGTAGCCAATCATTGGCCACCATGGGATCAGTGGTTCCTGAGAACTTTGCAGGCCTTAGTCTTAGGAATCTGGTGAGCATGTCAAAACCTGGTGGATTGTTCTGATTGTTGTTGTTTTTGTTGTTGTTATTGTTGTTGTTGTTATTATTCTGATTCTGCATGAAAGTGGTCATCATCTGCATCAGCTGTGCCTGTGCTGTCATCAGCTGCTGCATCTCGGGGGTGACATTGTTGTTGTTCGGGTTGGGGTTGGCACGTTGAGGAGGCATCTGTGGTTTTCATAAGGATAAGAATGAGATACCCATAGATGCTTAACATGCGCAATACATCACATAGACAATCACCAAAACAAGTATCAAAATAACATAAAGTTCAACAACATAAACAACAAGTTTGAAAAGCAAACACACCATAGCAAGCCATCCACATGTTGGATGGTCATTGCGACTCAATAATCATAAGCATGGTCAATGAAAGATAAATGAGTAGTCATCACTACTCCTCTGCATCAACCTCCTCATCAACAAGTGTAAGACCTGCATTCTCCATAGCGGTCTTGTATTCCTCGACATTGGTAGTCAAGGCCTCTATCTTGGACTTAAGAGCCCTCTTATGTGAACAAAGTCTCTCAATCACACCCTGCTGATGCTCGAGCTCGAAGTCCTTGTACTCTAGTTCCGCATTCATCTCACGAATCCTCGTGTTCCTGTCTTGGACTATTTTCTCTTGGCTCTTGAACTTCCTGTCCTGGCTCTCAAACTTGGCCTCATTTCCTTGACTATCTCGTCTTGCTCCGCGAAGAGCTTGTCCTTCTCACGAAGCTGCACCTGGAGCTCGTCATTGCTAAGCATGACGTTAGTCCTATCAGTATCTAGGTGCCTAAGAAGAACCTCTAGGTCCTGAAGGTACAGATGAATCGGTTACGCCGTCTCTCTAGCATCATTCTCGAACTCAATAGCCTCACCCTCCTCGTCGCGTCTTCCGAAGGCGTGAAAATGAGTACCCCTAAGATCCCTGGAGTGCCTCCCTAACAGACACCCAAGTAATTCCTGCATGACTACCTCTAAGCCTCTCTCCTTGTCGTCATGCATTAGCTTGAAAGTGATAGCCTCCGTGGCTGGCTCAGTCTGGCGTCCTAGCTGGGTAACTTTGAAGCCCCAAAGGTCCTTCCTCTCAAACTTGGTGAGGGGAAGCATCATGATGCTAGGAAGCGGAAGATTGAGCACACTAGTGAGCTCAATAAGACGAGTGCCAAAACAAGTTCCCTTGAACTCTTCAGCCGTGCTGATAGTAACATTAGGCATCTATTTTATAAGATGGAGAAAAGTTAGAATCAACATCAATAGAGATAAATCACAAGACAAAGCATCACATGCATATCTTTGGCAATCAAACACACAAGTCATGGCATACATAAATCCATTACAAGCATCCAAGGTTCAACATAACTTAGACAAAACTTTTGGAAATAAAACGATAAGTGTGGTGGTCCAACTAACGGAGTACATTAAAACTCTCACTCACTAGACAAAATGGCTATCAAAGCATCCTTGGTACCCATCTGTCTAGATTCCCAAATCAAGTCTATGATGTCTCCCCTTAGTTGTTGGTTGGTAGTCTCCAACTCTTGGGTATGCTTCTTTTCTTCCCGAAGGTCATTTTGGGTGTTAAGCATTCTGCACTTGAGTCTATCACCAAGCTCCTTGATGGCCTTCCAAGCTGCATCTCTTGCAGAGTCAAAGAATGTGGTGTGCATCACTGAGTTGGTGACCATGCAGAATCCTGATTCCTTATGGTTGTCTTCCTTGTTCTTGTACAAGTGAAGTTGCACCCACCAGTATTCTACTCCTTCATCCATCACGGGAAATCCTTTGTACACAGCTGCACCATGTATTCCCATGGCAACCATGAGGTCCTTGAGAGCCTTGGGAAATTCTGTCTCACACTCTAAGGTCATAGTCATGAGTGTTCCATTCATCACGGCTTCGTTGATGGAGTTCATCTACAAATAGAGATGAGAAAGAAGATTAGAAAAGTTTACGAGAAGAAAAATACAAGTGTGGAAATGGTTGAAAAAATTTCCTTAGTGGTTTCTAATCTAATCCTAGGGTTATAATCCTACAGGCAACATAGTGCTCTGATACCATCTGTAAGATCCCACCCTTATAAAGGTAAGGATCCCTGTAGAGTGTAGACTCATAACCCCTAATCATCATCAGAGTATCCTGCAACATCACAAGTTACAGCCACAGTGGGTCAATACATTGGAATAGTATTGGCAAGTGATACCTTAGTAACATATTAGCATCTAGTTACTACATGGATTTGGCTAAGTGTAGCTTAGGCTTGCTTTGCTCAAAATAGGTTTTACCTATTTGTTGAAAACACTAAGTTTTTCTTTGACAAAAGCTATCCCAAGGAACCACCAATAGAAATTGGTGAACCTTCACCCTTGTTCATCCACAAGTTTTAACTTAGAAAATTGGGATGAGGAGATTCTTGATAGCTTCCATGTCTTGATGCTCAAATTGTCCAATACCAGGGACATGGCTAAGTACTTAGATTCTTCCATCTGTAGAGGTTGTGCACTTTCCCCACAAGACTTGATTTTCAGCAAGACAGGACCTTTCAGAAGCCTTCCCTTAGACCAAATTGACGCGTTCCAACCTATCATCGCACTACCACCAATTGTCCAAATGGCTAAGTTATTGCAACCTATATGATCCAGGCAGAGCCCATAATGCCATGTGGCTGTACTAGAAGCTTCTTAACATTTGGCATCTCAAATCCCTTTGTTCCTGGGTGGCTTTCCACAAGTGAGATACACAAGGTAAACCATAGAAATGGTCCTTGTGTAACCACTCAACACAAACCATTCTTTCCATTCAACCCAGGTGTTTCATTCACTTAGTTGTTTTATTAAGCAAAACATAAGTCAAAGACTTAGAAATATTTCTCATAGCATGAATATATAATCCACCCTTGGTTGCTACTAGCTAGGCTAAGCATGGCAATAACAAGTATCCTAACTTAGAGGAAATTCTAACATTTCTACAACTACTAGGATTTCCCAAGCATAGCATATTGATACTTAGCAAAATATTCATGCAAACCCTATACAAAATAATTCTAATGCATAGGTAAAAATATTGGGACAAAAATATATGAAGCACCACTTGCCTTGGTAGTTTGGGGAGTAGCAACAATCTTCACAACCACAATCACTATTATCACCAAAATCTACACATAAAATAATGGCACAAAATTCACATATCAAAATATACAAACAAAAATATACGAATGCATGCAAATGCTATGTGATGATTTTTCTAAATCAAACAAGACAAGTGAAACAGTACTGAATCATAAACAAGACAAATACACACTAAACAAGCTTTATTTAGTCTCTAAATCATTTTTCAAATAATTTCTATACTCAAATTAAGCCTATAAATGTCTCTGCAAAAATAATCAATTTTACAGAAGCAAAACATTAAACACATTGCATAAATGGATAGAATTATTTCTTTTGATTCCAATGATATAAATTTTACAAAATTTGAACGTGTGGCTTAAAAGTTATGAATTTTGCAAGTTTGAATCACTAATAGATCCAATTTCAGATTTTAAATCAAACATACAGACACGCGGCGCTTTCTGATCCGTCGATACCGTTTCGTGGGGATCGATCATTGAGAGCCGTTAGATTTAAGTGGCAGCGCACGGTCAGATCTGCTCGTAACGGTTCGAATAAGTGATCTAATCCTGAGCCTCAAATCTAGATCTAACGGCTGCGAAGCTTGCAACCAAAATATGGCGGCGCAGCTGGGTGCTGGCGGCAGCGACGCTACTGGCGATGATGGTCCAGTGAATACAGGAGGGGCTGGGGGTGTGGTGTGGCTTACCAGACTCGCAAGATCACGAGGAAGCTCAACGTGTAGACGGGCAGGGTCGGAGCGCGCTGCAGAGGTTGCTGGGGCTCGTCGGAGTTGGAGACAGTGTCAGGTCTGCTCGGGCGGCGACGAAGGCGACGATACTGGCCACCCTAGCACAAACCTTGGGTATTAGCGTGTGCACAAAGCTCAGGAGAATCTGATAGGGTCAAGGAGAAGGCGCGGGGCGGTCGGGCTATACCTCAATTGCTTGCCGAAGTTGGAGACGGCGTCGGATGCCTACGGAGCTTATCGAAGTCGACGTTCTGGATCACGAGCAGAAGAACAGAGGGGATCAGGAGATGCACAAGGCTCAGGGGATCATTCTAGGGTGAATTAGAAGTGGGCGCAAACACCAGACTTACCGGAATATCTCGCCGGAGTTGGCTCTGTCTGCGGCGATGCAACGCGAAATAGAGGCAGCCTGGTGGCGGAGCGAGCGAGTGGTGTGAGGGTAAAGGAGCGGGGTGGAGAGGGGATTTTGTAGCTTGAGCAGGGGCAAGAGTTAAGCGCCAAATCAATGGAATTTAAGCGAGGTTTTAAACGCGGCGTCACTGGCGCGGTGATAACGGCGGAGCGGTAGTCGCACGGTGATTGAGGACGATGATGACGGGGCAAGGTGGGTCCAAGGTGTCAGCGGGTGGGTGTGCGCTGCTGCGGTGAGAAACAGAGGGAGAAGGGAGACCCCGGGTGGGCTGTTTTGGCTACTAGGTCGAAAGGGTGGCGCTGGCCCATTCTTATTCTTTAACCTTTTTCTTTTTCTGTTTGAATTTCCAGAAAACATTTTCAAATGATTTCAAATGTGTTTGAATTCAAACTCTTTCTGGATTTTTATAAAGTGAAACCTGCACATTTATT
Organism: Avena sativa; assembly: GCA_916181665.1. Classification (NCBI taxonomy): domain Eukaryota; kingdom Viridiplantae; phylum Streptophyta; class Magnoliopsida; order Poales; family Poaceae; genus Avena; species Avena sativa. Next base: position 256,519,261 of record OV702284.1, on the reverse strand, counting down.
TTAGTATAAAACCATGCTGTTTCACCAAACTTGCTGTGGTCTTTGGAGTTTTAAAAGAAAACAGTGCCTTTACCAATGTTTTAATAAAGATATAAAAATGGTTTTAAAGTCATATTTTGTTTTGAAATTTTTTTCCAAGCTTTGGAATACATCAATCAACCATAGGATCAAATTCATTTGGTTTAAAACAAGCAATCTCATATTAGAGAGTAGCATTGGGTCAAAGTTTTGCTCACATAAAATAACAGACACTCAAATGCTTATGTTTTTTAAATGTAATGAAAAATGATCCTAAAATGATTATGAATGCATGGATGATATGCAAACTTTGAAATCATGATTTTAGGGATGTTACAATAGATAAGTTTGTTATTGAGCCCATCGATGACATTCTTAACTAATCCATGTTATAACAGATTCATATGAAACATTTGGCATTATTGTTGGAAACTTTTGAGAACCATCTTCGTGTTATTCCGAAGTACGTGTTCTGGATGTTGGAAGTAACCTTCTCTGGTTCACGTGCAAATGTTGAAATATGTTGCCATGGATTCGAGTAGAGTTATCTTTGTTTCCTCAGAAATCATTCCAAGTTAGTCAAGCATGTGCGAGGTATTCTTGATATGGTAGGTTGATACCTTCACATCTCGAGAAGATCCTCCAATCACACCAAGCCACTGATTGATTTGTTCATGAAAGATAAGAAGTCCAACAAAATTCTGATATCCTCCTAAATGTTTAATAAACAGGAGTCAGTTGTGTTTTGTTGTAAACAATTCATGTAGATGCAATTATCTTTTGATAGCATGCTATCACATGTGTTCCACGATCTAGCTCATCTTTCGGAGCTTGACGTTGAAGTCCATGTCTTGAGAATCTAGTGACTTTACCTCCGTGGTAAATGTTGCAGACTTTCTATTCGGACATGCTGAGTCTGAAGTATCTCTCCACTTAACCAAAGTTGAATCTCAAGCAGCAACAATGGTTGGTGTTCCGCAAGGTTTTGCCATAGGTCTCTCTATACATCTGGTAAGATTGATGTAATGGTTGACACAATCAGTCGGAAGACCTATTGCCATACCCCTTGAATCAGCAATAACAATCACTCCTCATGAGGCTTCTTCTATGAATCATTATATGAGTTGTGCTTATGGTCTCCTTTGTAAATGAAGTCTGACCTTTACTTGATGACTGATTGAAGGCTTGTTAAAAGTTTGATATTGGTGTTTCAAACATCAAGGAGAACATTTAAAGTAGAGTTGCTAAATGTTTCTCGGTCAATCCTCCAGACCCTTTTATGATAGCAAGCGTCTTGTTATTCCAAGTACTTGGAGTCTGGGAATGAAGTATCTTTCTTCTCATGTCATCAGGAATTTTCTAAACTATTCATCTTGGTGGTGCAAAATGATATCATAATCTTGGCAAAGATTTTGATAGTCCTGGATGAATTAAAGAGTTTCCCTCCTGCTTTCTTAAACATGTTCGAAGAGAGACTATGATTCTAGTAATCAATAGTTCCTCTTGTTACATGTTCCTTGTGGCTCTTACGAGTCCTCTCCACCAAAACACCTTTCTGTCTTGGCCTACTGTTGAATGAAAGAGTGAACCTTCTATGTCAAAAGTAGTTCAACAACTTGGTCTTGTTGGTATCTATCTTTTCCCGCCTCTAAATCTCCATTAAGCTGTTTAGTAGAGGTTTACCTCTTGAAGTCTGCGTATCTATTTCCATCTGTTGGAAGTTTCCTTCTCTCAGAAGTCAAAACTCTTCTGCAAGCTCCATGGTCTCAATCCTTATGAAGACCAATTATCTGTCACCTTGGAACCATCTCCTTTTGTTTTCCCTGTTACCTTGACGTGTTTCATGTTTGTTGGCTCTAGAGATGTTTGTGAAGCATATATCCATGAGTTGACCATGAGATACTTAGTTTGTGGTTCTGTGTCATTCCCTCTCTTCCTTAGTGTGAGCAGCCACCTCGAAGATTATGAAGCGCTTCGTCCACCCGTCATGGTGGCATGGATCAACTTCTTCGAGAAGATCGTTGAAGTTTAGTGAAACCTTCTTCCTTTTGTCTTCCTACCTAGGAATCTCGGGACGAGATTCTTTTAAGGGGAATAGAATTGTAACAACCTAGTTTTATTAAATGGTAATTAGGATTTGTTTGTGCATTCACGAACATCATCATCTTAATACATGCAAGAACTAATCACAAAGCCCTAAACCCTATTTTTCCCTCCCTCTTTGAAATCAATTCAAATGGTTTTGAATTTCGAAAAGTACAAAAAATGTGGAGCCCAAATTGTTTACAAGGGCCCCTGCATTATTTTGATATGTTTGGAAAAATTTCTGGTATTTTGAAACCATACAAAACGGATTACAAAATGGATTTACAAAATAGGAATTGAAAACAGAAATAGAAAAACATTTCAGAGAAAAAAAACCAGAACCCTACCCAGGCCGGCCCAGCTCCCCCTCTTCACCTCTCCTTCCTTTTCCTGTCGCCCAGCGCAGCCCAGTACGGCCCATAAGCAGCCCACCCCAGGCCCGGTACCGCTTCGTCCCTGTTTTGTCGTCTTCCTCGTGGGGACAAGCTTCTCTGTGTCACCGCCGACACCGTCCACCGTGGCCAGGATGCGCGCGTGTGTCGTGATGCCCGCTGCCGCCCCAGGACCCCTACAAGACCCCTTGGCCGTCGTTGGATAACCCTAGCCCTCACTTCTTCCTCTCCCTTGCTCTGTCTCTCGTGCGCCCGAAACCCTAGCCGGACCTTGCCGTTGACCTCGCTGTTTCCGGCCACCCCGGGCCCATCTGTGACCGCCACAGGCTCCGCCTTGACGCGCTGATGCCACTCCCCGAAGGAATCGAACCGAGGTGCTCTAAGTCGAGCTCCACGAGGCTGTCTTCTCCACCACCGACGACCACCACTGTCGTCATTTCCGACGACCCCGTCCACCTCTGGCCTTTTCATCGCATTCCTCCGCTTCAGGGTGAGCCGCCGGTCCCTGTGGACCCTTCCCCTTCCTCCTTCTCGCTCTATAGCTCGCTGTCGTCATGCACCTGCCACCGCCGCCGCTGGCCGTCGTCGTTGTCGACGCTCCGGTGACCAAATCCAGGCGGCGCCACCTCCGTTTCGTTCACCTTGCTCGGCTAGTTTGAACTGGCCCAGTCCCGCGTCCCCGCTCTCGCCCTAGCGCTATCGCCGTCTGTCGTATGTGCGTGTTCCCCGGCGATCCCGCGTGGCACCCATGTGGCGCCTGCGTGGCAGTGATGTGGGCGCTGACCAAGTCATGCCTGCGTGGCTAGTTGACGTGTCTCTGACCCCACATGTCTGTGACTGGGGCTAGACCCAGCCCCAGTAAGAAACGCCCCACTCATGTGCTGATGTCATAGTGGCGCAATAAATCAATTTAAATTGGTTTATTAATTTCAGAAATTGACTAAAACTTGTAAATTCAATATCTAATTATTTATAAGTCAGAAAAATACAAATAATATATCAAAATGTTCAGAAAAATGAGATCTAATCATCTAAGCTATAATCATGCATTGATAATCAACTTACATGAAAATTTTAATTAGAAGAACAAACCAACCCCTCTCATATACATCCGGAGTTTCCCCGAGTTAGGGTTTGTACCCCTCGGAACCCCGATTAAACTGCCGATCATGTTTTAGGGTTTCAATTTCAATAACTTTTAAATTGTCATGTCATCATTCTTGTCTGAGCATTGCATCGATGCCATGTGTTGATTATTTCCCTCACTTTTCGGTGTTTGGTTCTTCTCCGATAGAGTACGATATCGAGATCGCGATTGAAGACCGAGATCAACACCATCGAAGCTCGAAGACCAATACTTGACCAACTGTAACCAAGTCAAGTACCAGGTGTCTGAAGATGCGCTTATTGGTTATCAACTGGCAAAGGCAAGCGAAGCCCCACACATACATATGAATCCTATGCTTTCAAAGTATTTACATTCTTGCCATGTGCATGCGATTCTAAAGTCTTTTATAGATAGATAGAGTAATCCTATCTGACACATGTTCCCTTTGTAGCTTATACTCCCTGATCCACTGCTCCTAGCATAACTAGGGTTTGGCTTGTGAAGCGTTGCTAGAGCTGTTATATTTGTTGTGCTTAGCCATGCTTAGCTGTTACTACTGGTCCATTCGGTTGATGAATCAGAGATGCGAATGAACCTAGTTTCACAGGATGATGTGGTATGATCAGAGATGAAAGTTAAACATGATAAGGCTTGTATGGGAGGCCACGGTGGGTTGTGGTTTTTGCAGTCCCGTACTTGCCACCCCTAGGACCCGATGTTCTTGCCTCTTGAACCAAGATGAGCGTACAGCAACACGGGGGCCTGTAAACCCCCTCAACCAACTAACTTGCCAAGTAGATTCCATGAGTCACATAGTTCGGGCTTTCCATTCGACATATGCATCTTGGTTGTTCTTGAATGGAGGTGAAGGAGGTGCATTCATACAGGTAGGTAAGTGTGGCCGGGAATAAGAGATGCCCGTCATCCATAATCTTGAACCCCGCACACATCATTAGGGACCGGCTTTGGGACTCGACCTGTTACGGTGGCATCTCCCTAGTGCGTGACTCATGGTCTCGGTGAAAGCAAGGTAAAGGTCGTGGTCAACCACTCTCTGTCGGCCTTCCAAGGAAGAGGGCTAATGATCTGGCATTAAGAACCGGTTGGTACGTGTGGGTAGAGTTGTACACCCATGTAGGGTTATTAATCTTTTCGAAAATCCATGTCCGCGGTTATGGATGACTTGCAAACGTATGTGAAGATCATAGAGAACTTGAACCTAATCGTAAAACTTGGCAAGTTAAGTAATGTGTGCTTAAGGATGCTTCCTCAGGGATCGAGGGGTGATCCTAGATAGGTTCAGCTGATGATGATTCGGTGGATATCGAAATATGATCAAAGCTAGAGATACCGCTCTCTTATCCCCTTTTAAAAAAATCTGATTAGTTGAGATTCTTCTCCCTCTTGTTTTACAAAAAAAGATGGCTTTATGCAAAATAACTCCACTAGCCATAAGTCTTGCAGAGTACACCCTGTACTCACCCTTTCTTCATTGATACTTTTGCAGCATGGTAAGTGTTACCATAGAAGATGAGTTCTACACGGCATCGACATCGACGAGTAGTTTGGAGTTCCCACTCGGCAGTATGGGATCTATGGATCGGACGTCATCGTTATGCTTCAAGCCTCTTAGGCCATTTGTTAAGTTTGCTACACTTAATAGCATAATTTGTCTTCCGTTGTTTGATGTTTGTGGCCAGTGACCTCTGCTTATAATATTTTGGTTCTTCGCTCAGTTATGAGCTTGCTGTAATAATTTTTGTGTGGTAGGGTCACTGTTGTGTTATCAATTCTCTCTCTGTACTCTTTCGAGATTTAGGTTAGGCTTATATCAGACAGAGGTCTGGGATTTGTCTATCCCTAATCCTGGGGGTGTCACATTTGTCATCACCTTGTCCCGCAAGGCAGTGTCAGCCGAAATCTTCTCCTTGCGCTCCTTGGCCTCCTACTTGAAGCGCTTGAGGGCCTCCACGGCGTCATTTGCCTTGGTATCCACTTGGCTTCGACTCTTGCCAAGAGAGTCTAGCTTGCGGAGATCCTTGTTATTTTCATCTACGAGGAGCGCAAGAAGAAAAATCAGAAGACCCAGCTTCAAAACATGCACCTGAATGGCAGAAAAAGCAAAGAACGTACCCTAGAGCTGTTGGAAGTTTCCCTCCAAGGAGAGGTATTGCTGCCCGAGGCGCTGTAGCTCGCGCAGGAAAGGCTACAGAAAGACAAAGAGAATCAGAGGAATAAAGGGCTCGGGGGATCGCCCACAATAATGAAGTAGTACTTACATGACCACCCGGAGATTCCGAAGGTGGAGCCTATGTCTTTCGGGTGACAACCGCATGAGACCTCGGCTCGAGGAGCTCGTCGCACCATCACCGGAGTTGGCTGCTGTCTTCGGGGAGGGTGCTGCAGCTTCAACACTCACCACTTTAGACTCCACAACCATTTCTTCAGTTTCATCCATCATGGATTCACCTGAAGAGGACCTCCTGGCACAGCATAGCAGATGATACGAATAAGGCATCAAGCAAGGCAAATTCAATAGAATCAAGAAAAAATGGACTGATACTTACAAAGGAATGTCAAAGAGGTTCAGGAACAGTGTTGCCTTCTTCAAATTCTTGGCCTTCGACTGAGGGGCCATGGCCCGGATGGGCACCGCACGAAAGGGGGGCGTAGCACCTCCATCCACAAAATGTTCCTGCAGGAAGGCTGTCCCTTTCAGCGTTGGTGACGTCGTGGCATCCAAACTTTTGTTTGGGCTCTCTTACGAGAGTTCCCTTTGCTAGACTCAAGGGCTTACTCCGTCGGCGAGTGAGCGCGGGGGGGGGGGGGGAGGGGGGCTATGGACTCAGACTCCGCGTCCCCGCCATCTGGTGCAACCAAGAACTTCTCAGGAAGGTGAGGCATCATGCTCTCCACCTTAAGTTCCTACGGAACACCAGAGACTCGAGTAAAATTATGAACAGAAGACACAAACAAAAAATGCATTACGTGCAAGTAAAATATTCACCCGAGGAACTTCCTTCTTCGTGTTGAAGGGGGCAGTCGACAACTTCACTGGTAGCTCATCGTCGGCCCTCAAGCATAGCAAAGGTCGAAGCGCCCTATCGAGGTTGGCTGAGGATAATTCCTCATCCGACGCTCTCGTTGGGTCATCGACACCGAAGTACAGAAACATCGGGTATTCCCTCGCTTGGAGGGGCTGCACCCGACGCTTAAGGAAGGTCCGGATGATGTCTATGCCAGATACCTCTTTGCCTTGCACCAACTAGAGCTCCTCCACCCGCTTGTATAGCTTATCGACCACTTCGGTTTCACCCTCAAGAACGTCGTTCGACCATGAGCGCTTTTGGGTGATCACCTTACTGGCATCGAAGGGGGCCAACCCGTAATGCTGGTTGTTCAACTTGGAGTCGTGGATGTAGAACCACTTGTTCCTCCATCCTTGGATGGATTCGCAGAGGTGGAAGGAGAAGTATTGAAGGTGGGGGCGGATGAATATTCCGCAACCACCCAGAGCATAGACCCCACCAGTTCCAGACCACCTCTTTAGGGAATAGAGCTTCCTGAATAGGCATAGCGTGATAAAGCACGCGATATGCGCCGACCAACTGATGGAGTTGGAGCCCGTAAAGAAAAAAGCCCACGAAGAAATTCGTGGGTGGTGACTACAAGTGCATAGATCGTTTGTAGCTAGTTTCTAAGTTAAGATATCGATCCCACAGGGAGCCCAAAGGTAAGTGTTTATGAATAAAGTCTCTGTCACACTCAAAGTTGTCACAGGTATTCGAATGAATCAACTGCAGGTGTTGAAATAAAAAAAGATTTGGATTAAAATGAATGTATTTAAATAAAACTAAAATATAAACTTGAGAAATAAAAAGAATAAAAGTAAAGAACGATAGATTGTTTGTTGTTTTCTGCAGATGCCAAAGTAGGCGCGGGGAGATACAGTTCATGGTGATAGTGAATGTGCCAGGTGGATGAGTGATAAGTGTAGCAATTATAATCTTATAAGTATGCGTGTAGGCGAGCAACCCATAATTAGCCAGAACTCATCTTGGTAGATTTCATCCCAACTTCAATAATCCTACTAGTCTGTTGCCAAAACCATGGTCAGTCACTAGATGATTAATATCCTTCAGGTTGCTTAGCAATTAAGATCCTTGGATCGGACTAACGCAATAGGCTCAGTGGCTCCTCGTGCTCCTCGATTTCAAATAGTTTTCCATTGATATCCCCGTGTCACTCTGGGGTCGCTAGTCTGCTAGCAAACAAGACCTTATCTATGCAGAACAAAATATCATGTTGTCTGGGCCCTTAATTGGACAACAAGCATTAAGCATCCCACAGATAGTCAAGAACACATAATATAGTAATTAAAATCAATCACAAACTAATGGAAAATACATAGGCACATCACATCTCACCAATCCCTTACATCTCCCACATCCAAAGGAACTTACTCACACATGAGAGAAGGAAGCATCATCGATATAATTAAATAAAGGGAGTTCTTCTTGATATTAGCGTGGAGATCCACAATAAGAATAGAAAATAAATCCAACACAATTCAAGATGGGAAGAAACAATCTCAAACCCTAATCTTGCAAGGTGAAGATTTCTCTCTCTCTCTCTCTCTCTCTCTCTCTCTCTCTCTCTCTTACAAGTAATGTGTATGGTGGTGTGGTGGCTAGGAAGTCGAAGATCGTGGAGCAAGATGAAGAACGTCTTCCTCTTCTTCTCCGAATCTCTTATTTCTCCCTTCTTGATGGAATGGCGACTACTGTGTTGTGTTTTCGCCCCTAGCCTCATCACGAAACTTGTCCCTGTTGACAAGACGAAGGCGGTGACAACTATATGACGGTAGCTATATGGCCGGAGAAAATGTTCCCGCCGTACAGTTGCTCGTTAAAAGCTACTGCTTGCCTCCCTCGACTGCTTCCAAAAAGAGACTTGCTTGTTTTCGCCTGAATATTGTATTTTTCCTATTAAAGCCCTCTGTTGATGTTTAGAACCTGAAACACACATTAAAAACCAAGTTTCCTTTGCTACCGAAGTATTAGCATTAGGTAAAGATATAAAACCATCAAATCCAGACGAAAACCATCAAGAAAAGTCATTAAAAATGTATCGAATCTCACAACTATCAACTCCCCCAAGCTTATATGTTGCTCGCCCTCGAGTGACAAGAAAATAAGGAAGAATAGCAGAGATTCAAGACTGAAATAAAAGAACTTACAAGCTCGAATTGGTGTCGAATTCCTTTCTTCACAATTCCTGCAATCTTAAACATGACCATACAAGTATTCACAAGATTGCACCGAGTCCACTTCCTAACCACGTATAGCTTGCTAGCAAATAAATTTTATGCCCGAGCAAGTGTCAATAGTTTAGCTAGGAAAGTGAAATAAATTCTTTTGGTTTCTCTCTTTGTTGAGAGATGAAAGACTTTTTGCTCTTGTTTCTTTAATCAATTAAGAGTACTCAAGTTGGCACCAGAAACATTCAATTTAATAACAACTCAACTACTCCTACGTCAAAATTTCAAGACTCTCAAAGCACATTTTTCCTTTCCCTGTTTTTCAAAAACTTCAACTCTTCCATAGAGAAATCATGCCACTATTTTTAACATGTTAATTGGGACTGTGTTGCGCACTCGTGACCATGCCAATAGATAACTGTGGAGAAATAGTGGTCCATAGGAGTACTACAACTTTACTTGGAATGTGAGACCATGAGGAGAATAAATTTTTTACCCGTCATAGCATTGCAGCTATAGACGCTTATATAACTCAATAGCCGAAATCACGCGTAAAGCAATATCTTACTTTAATTACTAGAAAATAAGTGGCATAATCTCTACTACTTCAAAGCATCCATTTTATCAAACAATTTCATTCAAAAGTACTATCAAGTCTATTACATTAAGCTCAATGGAGTTGAGTAGTTTCTAAAATCAAATCCTTTGGGCTAAACATGGACTCAAGTCATCTTTTGGATGCTTTTTCTTATTGTAAAATTTTCGTAAATATTTTAACCAAGTTCATTGCGCATTATTTCAAAGCTAAAAAGGAGACACTATCAAGGGAATAGAATTTATGGGATAACAAGCTAAGTGGGGAGTGACTCAAGTGCAATCGAGCAAATAGTTGTAGGTTCAATTTAAAATTGCAGAAGAGGTGATGAAAGGAATGTGATACCTCCTCTTGCTTGCTTCATTCTCGTACTTGATTTGAACCCCGTTATATTTCCCTATTGCCAAGTCACCTGAAATTGAGCAATCTCCGAGCGAAACAAAGAAACAAATTTGCAATGGAAATTACAACTAAATTTTTTGTTTTTTGATTTAGGAATGCAAACTGAAAGTAAACATGCAATTTTTGAAGAAGTAAAATAAATCAAAAGAAGAAATAAAAATATGAATTCAAAGTTTGGAGGTTTTTGAACCTCCCCCAAGCTTAGGCTGTTGCCATGCTTAGTTGTTGCCCTCATTCGGCGGCGGGTACGGATACTACTGGTAGTAGTCGGGGAAGTGGGTCATGAAGTGACTGAAGCTGTTAGTTAGGGAACTAACATCCTCATTCACTCCCTAAAGAGTGTGGTCGATCTCCCCAATATGTTGGTTGAGCTGCAGAAATTCTTGATAGGAGACATTGTTGAACTCCTGCTGTTGTTGCTGCTGATTGGGCCATGGGTCCCAAGGTCCTTCCTATTGCTGCTGCTATTGTCCTTCCCAAGCGGGATTGTCCTGCTCCTCCTCCTTCTCATCCTGTTGCTCCTCCTTCTCATCCCCCTCGGGGTCAGGATGGAGCCCTGCCATGATGTCCATCACTTGATCCTTGGTGAGGATCCAGTTGTCCTTCTCCAAAATCAAGAAAGACCGTGGATAGGGCAATAGCACCTGTTCATCCTGTGCAGCATCAAGATAACCAAACTGATATGATCAGAGCCTCTTGTTAGCTTGGTAAACATCGAGGAAGCCACAAGAAGTTATATATTTGACATCCATGAGTATGGAGCCATCAATAGGTTGCATAACAGGTATTGGGATTCCATAGGCTTGGACAAGGTGGGTTACGAATCCACCAATATGAATATCACCTTTATTTTTGTTGCTCTGGTGGTGGAGGTGCTGGAGGAATAAGGCTACGGGACTGGGACTCTACGGTGCAGCGGAGAAGAGTGCCTCGGTATCTCCTCTTCCCAACAAATGTTGGCGAGAAACAAGGTGAAGTAGCGGATTGTCAGGTTCTAAATGGTGGACATCTTCTTCTGGTAGATGTCCCTGCCACCGTTAACAGAAATAACCTCCCAAGTTTCTCCACTTGAGATGCTATACAAATTTGTAATAGTTGATTCCCTTTCTTGAGGGAATCCCAAAGCTTCAAAAAATTGTTGAAAGGAGATTTGATATGGCCGCTGGTTTATGGTGAAGCTTACCGTGCACGCATTACCTTTGTCCTTGTAGTCATCGTAGAAGGAGGCTGGGAACTCAAAGGTGAGCTCCGTGTAGGTGTAGTGGCTTTCATAGGTGGGGAGTGATAGCGCTGTATTTGCACACATGTGGTCGAAGTACGCCCTCAACCTTGTCGCAGTGAGAAAGCCATCATCAGTCCAACATGTGGGCATCACCCTCCTTCATGAAACCATGGCATACTTGATGTCGAGCTCAGCCCGGAGCCCCGGTCCCTCACCATGTTGTCGCTTGCTCTTGCGAAAAATGCTACCGAGCTTGTTCATCTTGATGCACTAAAACAATTCAACATAAAACCTTAGGCATATAGTTTCTACATGATATACGAACGATTCTACGTGGAGGAATTTAATCCTAACGTGAGAAATCAAAAGGAAAATCAAACAAGCTTGAGTTCATCCACTAGATCAATGTGAGAGTTTCGACCATGGAATTCTGAAAATAAAGCATGGATAGGGAGATAAACATACCGATTTGTTGATTCCCCAACTCAAACGAATGAGATCCGTGAAGAATCAAGAATTCTAGGTGGATTTTGAGGGGTTTGGAGAGAGAATATGAGAGAAAAGTGAGGAGGAGAAGCCCTAGCCCTGTCGGCTTGTCTAAGAGGTCGCCCGAACTATGCAGCGGGGACTATATGGGCGGGATAAGTTTTTCCCGCCGTATAGTTGCGACGATGTTAACAATTAGGGTTTGTTTTTGCCAAATCCCAACTATATAGACACAACTATACGGCCGGACCAAAATGGTCCCGCCGTATAGTTGGTCATTAAATCTTCTGTGTCCCAAGATATAGTTTGTGAAAATGGGATTCGATAACTATACGGCCGCAACTATACGACTGGAATAATATTCCCGCCATATAGTTGGTCGTTAGACTCTCCAGGACATTATTTTTGCCCAAATTTTTTAGAGATGCTCTTTTTAATCAAAACAATAGGTTTAGGCTAGTTCTTGCAGATAAAACTCATTTCTACACTAAACCTATGCTTGTCCAGTCGATGTTTCTACTACTTTTTGATAGTTGCATCATTACGGGCGCGCTTCCGCAAGAATGTCTGTGAAAAAATTGTAGGAATGCGATGAATATTTTATTCTTTAAATTTATTTTATTAACATGATGGGTTGACTCCCATTAAGCATTTTATTAGGAATGGTTGATTCAACCCTTTCTCTGTTCTTGAATTCTTACCTTGGGTTGCCCCTTATCAAGGGCACTTGCCACTTAAACTCGTTTTGCCGGTGGAATATACCTTTCTCCTGCTTCTAGTTTCTTTGGAAAATACTGGATGATTTCAGCATCATAAACATTGAAGATTAATTTTCCTTCAGCACAATCAACTGACGCTCCTGCAGTGCTAAGGAAAGGTTTTCCAAGTATTATAGATAACTTTTCATCCTCTGGCATCTCAAGAATAATAAAATCAGTGGGAATAACATGCTCATCTATTCTAAGTAGAACATCCTCGATCATACCAATGGGTTGTTTAGTGGATTTGTCATCCATCTATAAAGTGATAGAAGTAGGGGAATACTCCCCTAATCCTAACCTTTTATACAGGGGATATGGCATTACACTAACTCCTGCACCTAAATCACATAAGGCATTATGAATATCAGTTTTGCCAATTGAACATGAAATAGTTGGTATTCCAGGATCTCCCAATTTAGACAATAACTTCCCATTAGTAGAATAACTAGTCACCATGGCAACGATTTCAGTTCTTTCTTTATATTAAGAATATCATGGAGAAATTTAGAATAGGTAGGAACTTTTATTGCATTCGCAAATGGAATTTCTAGACGAAGGTCACCAAGTGCCTTTTTGAAAGAATCATAGATTACCTGATCCGGCGCTTTCTTTTTGTGATCTAGATATGGAAGTTTTTGCCCACCTTTCTTATTCTTGTCTTTTACCTTTTGGGGGATAAGGCTCTTTAGTTGCTTTCTTTTGTTGCTGCTTATCGCTTTTCTTCTTTTCTACTTCAACAACTTCATCTTCATTGTTTGTATTTTTTTATCTTGGATCAACAATCTTCGCATCTGAGTCATAGTGGTAATCCTATGCATCATTTTTCTCCTCCAAGGTTTGTTCTTGTGTTTCTTGAGCAGTTTCATCTTGAGGATCCACTAATGTGTCATCTTCTTAGCTTGCTTTAAGCAAGGTTTTTTCCCTTATCCATTTTTAGCTTCATATTCTGGTGGTCCTAATGGTCATGTAACAATCGCACCTCTCCTTGTAACAACATTAGTAGAAACAGGAATATTTATATCATCTTGAAGAAGAATTTGATAACCAGATGCTATTTGTTCACATTGGGTTTCAATCATACTAAGGTACTTGTGAAATAATTTTATTTCTTGGCCAATCTCATCATAATTTTCCGCAAGTTCTGCCAAAATCTTCTTATGCCTTTGAAATTGCTTATGCAAGTTATTATGAGATTTGGCCTGACGATGTTTTAATTCTTGAAAAACTTTTTCTAGTTTCATCTTCTTCAGTAAAAATTTGTAATAGATCTACATTGTTTTCCTTAACAAGTTCAGAAGGTATACCTTTCTCTTTCATTGTTTTGCGTACTTTAGGCATAAGATCAGGAGTTATATGAAGTATTCCTTTTTCCAGCTTAGTGCCAAAATCAGGATTATATAGATAATCATTCTTAGCCCTAGTATTTATCAATTCCTAACATGCTTTAGCAGTTAAAGTATTTATCAATCCTCTTGCTGATAAGTCAAGCAACTCTCCGCATTGAGTATTAAGTCCGTGGTAAAATAAGTGGCAAACAGTAGATTCAGAATAGCCATGATTAGGAATACTATCGATCATTCCAAAAAATCTATCCCAAGCTTGTGGGTAGTTTTCTCCCACGTTCTGACTGAAATTGCCTATATTATTTCTAATTTCAGTTACCTTTTTAAAAGGATTAAATCTATTTATGAATTTAACAATACATTTTTCCCAACATTTAATGTAATGACGAGGAAGAGAATATAACCAGTCTAGAGCCTTACCTTTAAGAGACCAAAAAAATAATTTTAGACGTGAGAAATCTCTAGGCAAACCTTTTGGTCCAATTGATGTTATCACATCATCGAACTCTCTAAGATGTTTTCCTGGTTCTTCATATACCCTTCCACTGAAAGCTTTTTCCTACAAAATTTTAATAATCTCACCATCAAATCGATATTCTCTAACTCCAGGATTAGGAAATTCTATTGGTTGTTTAAGATAAGCAGAATTTGGGGCACTGTATTCTCTGAGAGTTTTCTCAGGTTCCTTGGGAGTTGTCCTGTGAATGGACATGATTTCCATGAAATCACTCAGGTTTTCAACTTCAATCTTATTTGATCTCAAAAGTTTGTCAATAATTTCCTCATGCCTTTGAACAGGTACGCGATCAAAATAATCTGGTAGATATGTCCTACCAGAGCGTGTAGACCCTTTGTCTCCTAGGGAGACCATTTTGTAGTAGTAACACCTCAAATGTCAAGAGACAAACACTTAGTGCTTAGCTCCCCGACAACGGCGCCAGAAAATAGTTTGATGGTTGCAAGTGCATAGATCGTTTATAACTAGTTTTGAAGTTAAGATATCGATCCCACATAGAGCCCAAAGGTAAGTGTTTATGAATGAAGTCTCCGTCACACTCAAAGTTGTCACAGGTCTTCGAGTGAATCCACTGCAAGTGTTGAAATAAAAACAAAATTTGGATTAAAATGAGTGTATTTCAATAAAACTAAAATATAAACTTTAGAAATAAAAAACATAAAAGTAAATAAAGATTGATTGTTTGTTGTTTTCTGCAGATGACAAAGTAGGCATAGGGAGATACAGTTCATGGTGATAGTGAATGTGTCAGGTGGATGAGTGATAAGTATAACAATTATAATCTTATAAGTATGTGTGTAGGCGAGCAACCCATAGTTAGCCAGAACTCCTTTTGGTAAATTTCAACCCAACTTCAATAATCCTACTAGTCTGTTACCAAAACCATGGTCATTCACTAGAAGATTAAGATCCTTCAGGTTTCTTAGCAATTAAGCTACTTGGATTGGACTAATGCAATAGGCTAAGTGGCTCCTCGTGATCCTCGAGTTCAACTAGTTTTCTATTGATATCCCCGTGTCACTCGGGGGTTGCCGGTCTTCTAGCAAACAAGATCTTATCTATGTAGAACAAAGTATCATGTTGTCTGGGCCCTTAATTGGACAACAAGCATTAAGCATCCCCCAAATAGTCAAGCACACATTATAGTAATTAAAATCAATCACAAACTAATGGAAAATATATAGGCACATCACATATCACCAATCCCTTACATCTCCCATGCCCAAAGGAACTTACTCATACATGAGAGAAGAAAGCATCATCGATATAATTAAATAAAGGGAGTTCTTCTTGATATTACCATGGAAATCCACAATAAGAATAGAAAATAAATCCAAGACAATTCAAGGTGGGAATAAACATTCTCAAACCCTAATCTTGCAAGGTGAAGATCTCTCTCTCTCTCTCTCTCTCTCTCTCTCTCTCTCTCTCTCGTACAAGTAATGGATATGGAGGTGTGGTGGCTAGGAGGTCGAAGATCATGGAGCGAGATGAAGAACGTCTTCCCCTTCTTGTATGGATCTCTTCTTTCTCCCTTCTGGATGGAACGACGGCTGCTGTGTTTTGTTTTCGCCCCTGTCCTCTTCACGAAAGTTGTCCCTTTTGACAAGACTAAGGCGATGGCAACTATACAGCGGGAACTATATGGCTGGATAAAATATTCCTACCATATAGTCTTGTCCCTTTTGACAAGACTAAGGCGGTGGCAACTATACAGCGGCAACTAAGGCAATGACAAGACTAAGGAGTCGACAACTATAAAGTTTCCAATGTTAGGAAAAATATACTTTTGTGTGGTCATCCTTGGACTTGTGATCCAATGGATTGTTCTTGTCATATATCTGAGCATGTGGCTCTGGAATATTGTATGGTGGATGTTCCTTTCTTTTGATGAACCATGTTACTTCTTAAATGGCTTTCTCATTGTGTCTGTTTGGACTGGATGCTTTATCATACTTTGATAGACAACACAACCTTTATTCCATCTATAGTTTCCATGGATAGTAAAAGAATTTGGAAAATCTTAAACTGGAACTTGAGAGGCATCAATTCTGAGAAAAAGTGGGTGGCTCTTTCCCAAAAGATCCTGGAATCAGAATGTGAGATCATTTGCCTTCAGGAAACAAAAAGGGAAGATTTTGATGATGATTATATGAGGAAATTCTATCCTAAGAAGCTGAATAAATTTGCTTTTCTACCTTCTGCTGGGGCCTCTGGGGGGCAATTATTATCTGGAATGGAAATCTCTTTGATGGAGAAATGGTCTTCCAAAATGAATTATCCATTTCTGTCAAATTTACCTCTAGGCTCTCCAATGATTCTTGGATTCTTACCAACGTCTATGGTCCTTGTCAACCTGAAAAAAAACCTTATTCATTGATTGGTTGACCAATATTGATATGCCTGATGACATTGACTGGCTACTCATGGGGGATTTTAATTTTATCAGGAAACCTTCAGATAGAAATAAGATTTGTGGTGATGTTAACAACATGCTTCTCTTTAATGAAGCCATCAGTAACCTTGGTCTTGTGGAGCTCCCTTTAAAAGGAAGAAAGTTCTCTTGGAGCAATATGCAAAAAGATCCACTTCTGAAAAGATTAGATTGGTTCTTCTCTTCACCCTCATGGACAATCTCTTACCCATCCTCTTTTGTCTATTCCCTTTCCAAACCTACATCTGATCATACTCCATTTGTGATCTTAATTGGCACTAGAATCCCTAAGGCTCAGGTGTTTAGATTTGAGAATTTCTGGCTTTAGCATAGCGACTTCTTACACACAGTGCAAAATGCCTGGGATATACCTGTGGGGTATACAGATAGTGCAAAAAATATTAATGCCAAACTGAAGAATGTGAGAAGGGGTCTCAAGCTTTGGGAAAAATCTCTACCTTGCCTCAAACACTTAATTGCAAAATTCAATGTAACAATTGAGTTTTTAGACTCACTGGAGGAATTCAGGACACTAAGCATTTTTGAGTGGAATCTGAGAGATATTCTCAAATCTCACCTGATCCAATTACTTCAAAATCAAACAGGCTTATTGGAAACAAAGCGGAAAGATAAAATGGGTAAAGTTTGGTGATGAGAACACAATTTGTTTCATGCAAAAGCAACTACTAGCTACAAAAATAATTATATCTCCATGCTGAAAAATGAGAATAACTCTGATATATATGATCATGATGGCAAGGCAAGTATTCTTTGGAATGACTTTTAAAAATAGAATGGGTTCCTCTGACAATCCAACAATGCACTTTAGCCTTCCAGATCTGTTCAATGGACACATGGACTCTGATAGCTTGGCTTCTCTTGAAGCCCCTTTCACAAAAAAGGAAATTGAGGAAATCATTAAGGATCTTCCTAATGAAAAATCTCCTGGGCCTGATGGCTTCAACAATGAATTTATTAAGGCCTGTTGGAATATTATTGGAGCAGATGTTACTCAACTGATTCAGGGTTTATATCATGAAAGGATTTCCCTGGAAAGCATTAACTCTGCTTTCATTACTCTCATTCCAAAGACTGATTCTCATGTACATGCCAATGACTTCAGACCAATTTCTTTATTGAATAGTGTGTTCAAAATCATTACAAAACTCCTTGCCAACAGATTACAAACTATAATCCTCAAGCTTGTGCATAAAAATCAATATGGCTTTCTCAAGAATAGATCCATTCAAGATTGCCTTGGGTGGGCTTTTGAGTACCTCTTCCAATGTCATCAATCAAAAGAAGAGATTGTGATCCTTAAATTGGACTTTGAGAAAGCTTTTGATAAAATTGAACATTCAACCATTATTAGCATTCTGGAAGCAAGAGGTCTTGGAACTAAATGGATTAATTGGATCAAAATGATTTTCTGCACTGGAAACTCATCTGTGCTCCTCAATGGAGTACCTGGAAAGAAATTCTACTGCAAGAGAGGTGTCAGACAAGGTGATCCTTTATCACCTCTTCTATTTGTGTTGGTAGCTGACTTTCTACAATCTCTCTTAAATTCGGCCATGAATAAGAATTTGCTGAGTCTTCCCATTCCTTGCCCTGCTTGTCTTGATTTACCTGTCATCCAATATGCTGATGATACCTTAGTTGTCATGAAGGCTGGCTCAAAACAACTAATCCTCCTTAAATCAATGCTGAATTGTTTTGCCATTTCTACTGGGCTTAAGGTCAACTATGCCAAATCAAATATGATGCCTATCAACCTAAATCCTGAAAGACTTTTACACTTCTCTTCCACCTTTGGCTTCAAGATAGGTAGCCTCCCCTTCACATATCTGGGACTCCCTCTTATCCTTAACAAGCCTTCTCTGGAGTTCTTCCTTCCCATGGTACAAAGGGTTCAATCCAGACTTGGTGGAATAGCAGATTTTCTGAATTATGGGGGAAAACTTCAAATGGTTAAGTCAGTCTTAACATCTTTACCACTCTTCTTCATGAGCTCTCTTGATATCCCCATTACAATCAAAGACCAAATAGTCAAATACATGAGACACTGACTATGGAGGAAGAAAACTTCTGATGTTCAGGCTAAAGGCAGTGCAATGGTTGCTTGGACAAAGGTTTGTAGGCCAAAGAAACAAGGTGGTCTGGGAGTTCTTAATCTTAATATCCAAAATACTGCTCTATTACTCAAGAATCTTGATAAGTTTTTCAATCATCATGATATCCCTTGGGTTCATCTTGTCTAGGAATCTTATTATAACCATGATAGACTTCCAGGTTATCATTTAGAAGGTTCTTTCTGGTGGAAAACACACTTGAAACTCATTGATGTCTACAAGGCAATGGCTAGATGTCAACCTAGAAATGGAAAAACTGCTTATTTTTTGTCTGATTTGTGGGATAAGGAATGTTTGCAATTTCAGATGCCTCATCTACTCTCCTATGCAAAAAAACACCATAATTTCTGTCAAGGAGGTTATTCAGACTGAATATCTTGAAGATTTATTTAATCTTCCTCTATCTCAACAAGCTTTCATTGAGTTTGAATAGCTAGAATTAAGATGCCAACAGATTAATCACTTGACAACACCTGACAAATGGACTTATATTTGGGGCAGTGATAAATTCTCTATCAAAAAGGCTTATGAGGTGATGGCAGGTTTCCGACCTACTCCTCCACATTTCTCCTGGATCTGGGCTTCATCTTGTCAGGCAAAGCACAAATTCTTTTTCTGGCTACTTCTTCTGGATAGGCTGAATACAAGAAACCTTCTCAAAAGGAAAAATTGATTCCTACCAGATTACAACTGTGCAGTTCAAAATTTCAACTCTGAGGAAACTTTGATCCACCTCTTTTGGAACTGCCCTTTTGCTGCTGAATGTTAGGATTTCATCTGTCCCAATAGAGATCTAGGGCTCCCTGTGTTTGAGGCTTTTCAAGACATAAGAACCAGAATTAATCTTCCCTTTGCAATGGAAATAATTATTTTAACTACTTGGGGAATATGGATCTGTAGAAACAATAAGATATTTGAGAATGCAACACCACAGTTCTCCAATTGGAAAGCAGTATTTATACAAGAACTAAGATGGGTTAAACTGAGAATAAAGAAGAAACATGGGCCTCAATTTGATAGCTGGTTCCAAACTCAAGTACATTAGTGATTACTTCTGGTAAACACAATGTATAAATATCTGTTGTAACCATGTAATTATACTTTGTACCATATTTGATTATATAATAAAGAAAAAGTTGCAGTGGGGGTTCCCTCCCCTACTGTTTTCCCCTCAAAAAAAGTTGCTCGTTAAAGCTACTGGTTGCCTCCATCGATTTATTCCAAAAAGAGACTTGCTTGTTTTCGCCTGAATATTATATTTTTCCTGTTAAAACCCTTTGTTGATGTTCAGAACTTGAAACACATATTAAAAACCAAGTTTCCTTCACTACCGAAGTATTAGCATTAGGTAAAGCTAGAAAACCATCAAATCCAGACGAAAACCATCACAAAAATCCATTAAAAATGTATCAAACTCACAGATATCAGTGGGCTGGAAGAGAAAGACCGCGGATGACGAAGGCGTAGAACATTACCCGGAAACCTTCGGGTGGATCCGGGATCACCTCCGACGTGGGGAGAATGGCATCGCCCTTCTCCTTCGGGATCAGGTGCGCCTCATGCAGGCGACGCAAATGCATTTCCCTCATCATCGACTGCCTCCAGCCACCATCGGTGACACAAACGACGGTGGTGGTCTTCTTGGCGGTGTCGGTTCCTCACAATATAAAAGGACGAAGACGATGATGTAGAGCCATCGATTCATCAACCCTAACATGTGTCCTTCATCGCTTCATACACATGGCGGGTACCACCCGAACCGTTGCGAGCACGCCGTCCACTACACATGGAAATCGAGGCGACGTAGTAACTTCCACGTAAACTACGCGTGACTAGTCAAATCCTAATCAGAAAGTGGGACCCACGACCGTCTCGTCCCATTGTATCTACTACCGCGGACGATTGAGCTCACGAGGTGTCAGCAATAATGTCAGCAATAGCAAGGGACATCAATGGCTCTAATCTTTCGATTCAAGACAAAAGTACTTACTTGAGTCTGCGACTCAACCAACTACTCGGGGGCTACTCCTATCAGGAGCGCTGGTCGCGTGCCTGAAAATTTGGTAGGTCCCTGGATCAGTGCCGGCGGACTCCATTATGGACTCGGGGGCTACTCCCATAGGGAGCGCTGGTCGCGCATTCGAATAAGTGTTGACGTTGATTGCATTTGCAAGGTCATCCGAAAAACTTATGGATCGCTGTAACGTGCAACTGACGACTATGAGTCTCTGCTCGAGTCTACGGCTCGAACAGACACTCGGGGGATACTCCCATAGGGAGCGTCTCTCGCGCACCCTATGAATCAAATGTAAGATCCTTTGGATCCTTCATGATTACAATAAAACATGAATCACAATTGGAAACTCTGCTCAAAATAATGCTAAGAGAGACAACGTCTTCTTGGTCACCCAAAACACCTCTGTGGCGATAAAATTTTGGATGTTGCGTCTACAACGCAAAGGTAAGACCTACAAATACAATCCGATAGCCTGGCAACGCACCCGACTATGCTCTGCTAGTAATATTCCGTGTCAGCAGGCATGATGAAAAATCCCGACTGACGCATTGGGTACATAACCTACAAACACTCGAATTCGACTCCTGTAAGACCTCCACAGCCTGAGTCGAATTACACCAGCAATTTTCTAGATTCGTGTCCGGGGACTCGAGTCCGAAATAAATAGCCTTGTTTTGCCCAAAGGCAGTTAACTGACCCTTATCCGTCGGGAGAGTCAGGCACGCGTATCAACAATCCCTATGAACTAACGTATTGACCCAAAACTCCTTCGGATGAAAAGCACTCGAAAGGCTTAAGAGTCTCCAATCGAATCTACGATTTGACTGAACACTCGGGGGCTACTGATATGGGTATGCCCTACGGGTGCCTGATGTTAGCCTATCCGGTCCAGCCTGGCAGAATGTAGGGATTCGTAGCATGGAAAACAAAAAATTTCTACCGCATGCAAACAAAAAAGCCAAGATCTATCTACAAGATTGTAGCAACGAGTCGATAGTGAAACTCACCCTCGAAGATTCCAAATCGGTTAACGAGAGCGGATTCTCGTGGGCGATGTAGTCGTACTCTTGCCGATCTCAAGATCGTGTAGACAATCCTTCCGGTGTCGTGTTCTGGCAGTGCTCCCACAGTTGGTCACAAGTTCGGTACTCGATGAAGACCTTCCTATCCCTTGTTCCAGCAGGCAGCGGAGGTTTTAGCACTTTCCTCGCGATTCCGGCAGCACGACGGCGTGGTACCGGAAGTAGAGGGGAGATCTCGCAGGGCTTCGCCTTAAGTCGGAGCGAGTATGGTGGACTATGAGAGAGCCTTGGTGATCTAGGGTTTAGAGGCACCAAGGGAGAGAGAGCTAGGCCAGTGGCTAGGGCTTGGGGAAAGCCCCAAGTCGGCGGCTAGGGTTTGCCCTAGGGCGGCGACAGCTGCAGGAGGGCCGGCGGCTAGGGCTAGGGTTTTGGGTGGTGGAGGTGTGTGTCTAGAGGGGCACCCCTGCCCCTCCTTTTATAGGTGGGAGGGCGCGGCCAAGGGGAAGGGAGTCCTCCCCCAACTCGGCCTCCTTGGCCGGCGGTGGAGGGAGAGGGACTTCCTCCCCAAGTAGGTTTCCTACTCTCCCTCCACCAAGCAAACTTGCCGTTTGACTTTTCAAATTGGCGTTTGACTTTTCAAACTAGGATTTGATTTATCCCTTTATTTTTCTCAGCGATGACACCTAGTACATGATGCAACCATTCCAACTTGTTATGACACATTCATGTACCCTTCCCCTCCGGAGTGTCGGACCTTCCGGAACCTTCTAGAACATTACCGATGAAAACACCGGAATCATTCTCCAACTCCGAAACAGCACTTTCCTTATATGAATCTTATTCTTCGGACCATTCCGGATCTCCTCGTGATATCCCGGATCCTATCCGAGATTCCGAACAACATTTGGTCTCTTACTCATCACTCCATAACTACTCAAAAACATCGAATCCTTAAGTGTGTCTCCCTACGGTTCGTGAATTATGCGGACATGATCGAGACACTTCTCCGAACAATAACCAATAGAGGAATCTGGAAATTCATATGGCTCCCACATATTTCTACGATTACTTTGCGATCGAATGAACCACTTACATATGATACCAATTTCCCTTTGTCTCACGATAGTTTACTTATCCGACGTTTTGATCGTCGGTATCTCTGCATACCTAGTTCAACCTCGTTACTGATAAGTACTCTTTTCTTGTTCCCGTGATATGTGATCCCTTGTGAGCCAGTCACATGCTTGCAAGCTAATTGGATGACATTCCACCGAGAGGGCCCAGAGTATATCTATCCGTCATATGGATGGACAAATCCCACTCTTGATTCATGTGTCTCAACCCATACTTTCCAAACACTCAATGCCACCTTTATAGCCACCCAGTTACGGTGTGGTTTTTGATGTCATCAAAGCATCCTTCCGGTGATGGTGATAAACATGATCTCATGGTCGAAGGAATTAGGTTACTATGTGTAACACCCTCAGAATCGGCCCTATGCAAGTTTTAGCGAAACCCGCCAAACCCGCATAGAAACGATTCAAAGGTGCCCACCAGGCACTTTCGTGCGGGTGGAAAACGAAGTAATAACATTACACAACAGTCCTCGATGGGACCCACAGAACAGATATATATAACAGCGACTCAATGAGTCAAGAATACAGATATAATATACAAAGATCCAAATCACCTTGAAAATGATAGAGCGTCCGACTACGGACAAGATGCAAATGGGGCTAAGAGCCCTGAAGAATAACCTATGGCGTCCATAACCCTGCCCAGGCCAAGCCGGAAGGGTAACCCTGCTAACGGCGTCGATCTCAAAACCTGCTTAAAACAAAAGGGGTGCCGACAAAGGGCAAAGGAAAAAGAGGAGCGTCAGTACTGAGGCCAGTACACGGCGAGACTAGAATTCGGCGGTCCTCGCCTACAAAGGTATGGTGGACTGAGCGGCAGCGGCAGCATGCACTAAACAACCTATAGAGACTCGATCCAACTGGCGGTTATCAGATAGGGATAAGAAAGACCTACTCGGAACCAAGCTGATACTAACACCAAACAAACCCATCCTGGTGTTTCCCCCTCGAGAACCAAACGAGGAAGTCAACCGAGGAACGCACGCAAATGGCAGTTTTACTTATTTCAGTTATCGTTGCAACAATTACTAGTCAGGTATAGATAATCATCCTGATCAAATAAGCAGTGGGCACTTTTAGTTAATCCTTCCGTTGTAGTTGCAACAATTACTAATCAGATACAGATAGCATGAGATAACCCAAAACCCAGCAGTTGTTGGTACTTTTATTTAGCCACTCCGTTGTAGTTGCAGTACTTAGTAGTCAGATACAATGGTCGCAAGCGACATCTCGAACAAGCAATTGTGGGCAGTATTATTTAGCCATTCCATTATAGTGAAGCTGATTACTAGTCATTATAAAGTCAAATTTATAGCAATAAACTTTAGTTATGCTTGTCTATGGTCGAGATACTGTGCTCCAAGTCGTCCATAACCGCGGACACGGCTTTCAGAAAGTTTTACCCGGCCGGGGTGCACCAATAGCAACACACACTCGATCAACCTCGGAAAAACCAAATCAAAACCCAACGAGGCTTTCACGACAAAGCAATCACAGGATTCAGAAATATTTCAGGGGGCCACCCCTTGAAGTCTACCCGCAACGAAGTAAGCTAGCTCCGAGACAGACCCAAGGTTTGGGTGGACAGCTGTGAACGACTGGGAACCCAAAACTGAGCTTGTCGACACCGCGGAATCGTGTCCCGATCCTAAACAGTACAGTGTGCTCCTCGCACAATCGTAAATACATAAGTAGCATGGCATAAGTACAGGATCGTAAATAAAACCTCAAACTAGTTTGTGGCCCCAAGAAATAAGACTGGATCAAGCTCTGGCTCAGGGGGGGTCCCATATACCTCCCGGATGTGGATAGCGCGATAAATCAAGGAACAGGTATCAAGTACTCGGGGTCCTACGGGACACAAGTGGGCGTTCGGAAACCAAATATTATCTATCACCCACCGATGCCTCTGCTTACTTCAATTTTAGTTGTCAAACAGGAATTAAAGTGAACGATAAGTAAAACTATGATCATCTCCAACATTCAACATGCGGCAATACATCAACAACTGTGGCACTGGACGACACGCAACAGCACTTGAGCAAGCGACTATGACGCGCAAGTCCAACTATCTACCAAACAACAGGGAAGTAGGGTGTGTCCAAGGCAATATAAGGCTGCAAGTAATATCAAGGGTACGGAAACTAGAGCATCGCAACACAGATAGCAATAGATCAACAGGAGGGAATAAATACTATAAAAGTAAGATAGGTAGAAAGGGGGGAGATGCTCGCCTGAAAACATTGTCGAAAGGTTCATCCGAGGATCGGGGCGAAGCTCACATCAACTCAACGGCCTTATCCGCGAAGAAGCAAAACACTAGAATAAACACCGGGTGCATTATTTAAGATTACGGCAGAAGATCGGCATGATGCATGTATGATGAATGACATGGCAAAGATGCGATGCACTTAGGTCATATTAAGCGGAACCGGGGTCCCGACAATAATTAGGTGGTTCCAGTTATTTATCTACCCCGCAAATTAGATGTTGTATTACAAGGCAAGATAAGATACCGGTTCGCTACACAAGTTTAAATGAGGCTGATATGAGACTAAATTTGCCCGCATATGGGCCCCATATTTAATTATTAGGTGAATCGGCATAAGGCCCCCAAACCACATGATAATATGCATGCGAGTATGACAATTCAATATGCAACAAGTTTTATGTTTGACATTTATAAATTAGGGGTTCGGATAAGGGTCACACATTAGGGTTCGGCAGATCTTGGGTTCTGGGGGTTCGGGGTCGGGTCTCGGGGTCCAGGGTTCGACGGAAACGAGGTTCGGACTCCGGGATCGAGTACTTGTCGCACCGGGGGGCTCGGTGTCCGGGGTGAGACCTTGGCGTCCTCGAGGAAGATCTCGGTGTATCCGTGTCGTAGTTCTTGTCGGGGTCCTCGGCTTCGGCGCCGGGATCGGGCTTCGGGGTTCAACTCTGGAGACGTTCTTGCGGTCCGGGAACAGCTTCGGAATCCGTGAGTTGATCTTGGCGCTCGATGTCCGGGAGGGAGTCCTTGGTGCTCCGGGCCTCTTTGGGTTAGGGGTCTCGGCATCGGTAGATCTGAGTGATGGGGTCGAAGCACTTGCTGCGGGATTGGTATTGTATCTGCAGTTGTGTCATGACGAGGAGCCTGCCGAGGTACCAAAATCTCACCTCCAACAGCACATCCAGGCAACAACAACAAAAGGAAAATACTACACTTCACCACACATGTAACTCCTGTAAAACTTGAAGAGGACCAGCGGGCCCATGCGTGCTTGGAGGCGTGCGAGCCAGCGCAGAGGGCAGCGACGAACAGGGAACGCGGGCACCGGCGGCGGAAGGTGGCAGCGCCGAGCGGTGAAGGCCCGTCGGCGGTGGAGGCTCCAGGGCGGCGCGGGAAGCCGGGGTACTGGCGTCGAGGGGGTCCGCGGGTCGGCGGCGAGGCGCGCGCTGGCGAGGTGCTGCGGTGGCCGGTGGAGCAGGCGACGCGGGAGGTTGGCGGGAGCGGCGGAGGCGGCTTGGTCGGCGGGGCGACGGGGGTGGAGAGCTTGGGGGAGGAGGGGAGCCTGGCGCGGCGGGGCGGCGCAGAGCCGGGGCGGTCCGGCGGCGCGGCGGCCGCGGAGCGAGCAGAGGGACGGGGGCGAGCCGCGGAGGGGTCGGGGCGGTCCGGCGAGGCGGCGGCGGTTGACGGAGGAGGCGGCCGCAGGCGCGAGGGGGCCGGGGACGAGCTCGAGGCGGGCCGCGCGCGCGGCCAGGGGCGGTTCTGGGGAAGGCGGCGGTGGAGCTGCGGCTCTGACGGTGGCGGGCGGGGCGCGGTCGACGGAGGCGGCCGGGGCGCGGCCGGCCGGCGCAGCACCGTGCGGCGGAGGACGCTGGGCAGAGGTTGGGGGAGGCTCGGCCCGGGGCGGCGGTGAGGCGAGGTGGAGGGCGGAGGGAGGCTGGGCGTTGGCCGGAGAAGGGAGCGTGCGCGCGCGGGCAGAGGGCTAGAGGAGGAAGAAGACGGGGGTCGGGCGCGTGCGGGAGTTGGGGAGCGTGCGGGTGCGGGGTTCGGTGGGAGGTTGGAGAGAGAGGGAGGGAGAAGAGGAACAGGAAACAGGGGCACTGGCAGGGGTGGGGCTCGCGGGTGGGACCCAGGCGACAAAGAGGGGGGTTGACTGGGTGCATGCGGGTGCTGGCCGGCTGCGTGCGTGTGTAGCGTGTGCATGGTGGGGTGAGCTGGGTTGAGAGGAGAGAGAGGGGGAGGTGGTTTAGTCTAGGTGGCAGTTGATGGTTGGTGGGGATTTGGGGAGGGGTGAGGTGGCGCGACGGGGTTGGCCAGGGTGATGTGGAAGGGGTGTGTGGGTAGTTTAATTGGTAGGTTTAGAAAAAGGGGCGGACCGTTTATATTTTTCTGGGGTGGTCGATCGGGTCAATCGGCCCGTTCGACTGCCCCTATTAAAAATAATTTAATATTTTATTTATTTTCAAATAGCTTTTATAACTAGTTTTAGACAAACAAAATATCCGGAACATCCGGGGGTTTGGCATTTGAATAAAAGTCGAGGCGTTTTAGAAACCAAAACGGGCTTTGCGAACATAGTTTTTTTGCAAACAATGCATGATGATGACGATGCAATGCACAAAAACAACGCGATTTTCTAGTAGGGGTTTTGCGGGATTCCACAATTCGACACCACTAACAATGGATCTCGCCCTCGAGATCCGCCTCATGGTACCGGAAGGGAGGTCGGCGATCTGCATCTTCTCGCTTCGTGTAAATCCTCGCGACACCACTAACAAGAGGTCGTTGTCCGTGATCGTCGAGAGAACACTCCGGGAACAACAGGTCGAAGGTAGAGGTATCAACAAATAAAGCCACCTCTAGCTTCGATGGAAAGAGGGAACCGATGCATTCTCATCCACTTCAATGTACAAAAGCGAATAGAAAGGGTAGTCGGCATGGGGGCCAATCCATCACGCACCCAAACTATTACTCTGCACATTCGGTAGAAAAGAGTGCAACCATTCTCAGAATCAGACTGAAGATCTCGACAAGCGAGGTTCGGAAACAAAGGAGTGATGCAGACTCTGCATCGGAACTGGCGTGGATGATGTCGTCGCGTCGGAAAACACCGGATAGCACAAACAAGGAACAAAAAGGATACCACAGTAGACGGATTGCTCAGGCAGCTAGAACACCGGATGGTAGAACACCGTTACCAAAGGAGGAAGCGAAACCCTAAAGAGACGACGGAAAACCCAACCACGAGAAGTCCTGGACTCGAAGAAAGAGAAGAGAGCGGATTAAAAACACGTAGAGATAAGAGGAGAATAGCAGAGGGGTAAGAAGTAAAAATCAGACCTAACCAGAACTATCCAAACGATTTTCAAATATAGTTTTGACACTCTACCTCGGCCGTTAGCTAGGTTATCCTACAGGCTGGACTTGTGGGGTATCGCAACTGCTGTGCTCTGATACCACTCTGTAACACCCTCAGAATCGGCCCTATGCAAGTTTTAGCGAAACCCGCCAAACCCGCATAGAAACGATTCAAAGGTGCCCACCAGGCACTTTCGTGCGGGTGGAAAACGAAGTAATAACATTACACAACAGTCCTTGATGGGACCCATAGAACAGATATATATAACAGCGACTCAATGAGTCAAGAATACAGATATAATATACAAAGATCCAAATCACCTTGAAAATGATAGAGCGTCCGACTACGGACAAGATGCAAATGGGGCTAAGAGCCCTGAAGAATAACCTATGGCGTCCATAACCCTGCCCAGGCCAAGCCGGAAGGGTAACCCTGCTAACGGCGTCGATCTCAAAACCTGCTTAAAACAAAAGGGGTGCCGACAAAGGGCAAAGGAAAAAGAGGAGCGTCAGTACTGAGGCCAGTACACGGCGAGACTAGAATTCGGCGGTCCTCGCCTACAAAGGTATGGTGGACTGAGCGGCAGCGGCAGCATGCACTAAACAACCTATAGAGACTCGATCCAACTGGCGGTTATCAGATAGGGATAAGAAAGACCTACTCGGAACCAAGCTGATACTAACACCAAACAAACCCATCCTGGTGTTTCCCCCTCGAGAACCAAACGAGGAAGTCAACCGAGGAACGCACACAGTTGGCAGTTTTACTTATTTCAGTTATCGTTGCAGCAATTACTAGTCAGGTATAGATAATCATCCTGATCAAATAAGCAGTGGGCACTTTTAGTTAATCCTTCCGTTGTAGTTGCAACAATTACTAATCAGATACAGATAGCATGAGATAACCCAAAACCCAGCAGTTGTTGGTACTTTTATTTAGCCACTCCGTTGTAGTTGCAGTACTTACTAGTCAGATACAATGGTCGCAAGCGACATCTCGAACAAGCAATTGTGGGCAGTATTATTTAGCCATTCCATTATAGTGAAGCTGATTACTAGTCATTATAAAGTCAAATTTATAGCAATAAACTTTAGTTATGCTTGTCTATGGTCGAGATACTGTGCTCCAAGTCGTCCATAACCGCGGACACGGCTTTCAGAAAGTTTTACCCGGCCGGGGTGCACCAATAGCAACACACACTCGATCAACCTCGGAAAAACCAAATCAAAACCCAACGAGGCTTTCACGACAAAGCAATCACAGGATTCAGAAATATTTCAGGGGGCCACCCCTTGAAGTCTACCCGCAACGAAGTAAGCTAGCTCCGAGACGGACCCAAGGTTTGGGTGGACAGCTGTGAACGACTGGGAACCCAAAACTGAGCTTGTCGACACCGCGGAATCGTGTCCCGATCCTAAACAGTACAGTGTGCTCCTCGCACAATCGTAAATACATAAGTAGCATGGCATAAGTACAGGATCGTAAATAAAACCTCAAACTAGTTTGTGGCCCCAAGAAATAAGACTGAATCAAGCTCTGGCTCAGGGGGGTCCCATATACCTCCCGGATGTGGATAGCGCGATAAATCAAGGAACAGGTATCAAGTACTCGGGGTCCTACGGGACACAAGTGGGCGTTCGGAAACCAAATATTATCTATCACCCACCGATGCCTCTGCTTACTTCAATTTTAGTTGTCAAACAGGAATTAAAGTGAACGATAAGTAAAACTATGATCATCTCCAACATTCAACATGCGGCAATACATCAACAACTGTGGCACTGGACGACACGCAACAGCACTTGAGCAAGCGACTATGACGCGCAAGTCCAACTATCTACCAAACAACAGGGAAGTAGGGTGTGTCCAAGGCAATATAAGGCTGCAAGTAATATCAAGGGTACGGAAACTAGAGCATCGCAACACAGATAGCAATAGATCAACAGGAGGGAATAAATACTATAAAAGTAAGATAGGTAGAAAGGGGGGGGAGATGCGCGCCTGAAAACATTGTCGAAAGGTTCATCCGAGGATCGGGGCGAAGCTCACATCAACTCAACGGCCTTATCCGCGAAGAAGCAAAACACTAGAATAAACACCGGGTGCACTATTTAAGATTACGGCAGAAGATCGGCATGATGCATGTATGATGAATGACATGGCAAAGATGCGATGCACTTAGGTCATATTAAGCGGAACCGGGGTCCCGACAATAATTAGGTGGTTCAAGTTATTTATCTACCCCGCAAATTAGATGTTGTATTACAAGGCAAGATAAGATACCGGTTCGCTACACAAGTTTAAATGAGGCCGATATGAGACTAGATTTGCCCGCATATGGGCCCCATATTTAATTATTAGGTGAATCGGCATAAGGCCCCCAAACCACATGATAATATGCATGCGAGTATGACAATTCAATATGCAACAAGTTTTATGTTTGACATTTATAAATTAGGGGTTCGGATAAGGGTCACACATTAGGGTTCGGCAGATCTTGGGTTCTGGGGGTTCGGGGTCGGGTCTCGGGGTCCAGGGTTCGACGGAAACGAGGTTCGGACTCCGGGATCGAGTACTTGTCGCACCGGGGGGCTCGGTGTCCGGGGTGAGACCTTGGCGTCCTCGAGGAAGATCTCGGTGTATCCGTGTCATAGTTCTTGTCGGGGTCCTCGGCTTCGGCGCCGGGATCGGGCTTCGGGGTTCAACTCTGGAGACGTTCTTGCGGTCCGGGAACAACTTCGGAATCCGTGAGTCGATCTTGGCGCTCGATGTCCGGGAGGGAGTCCTTGGTGCTCCGGGCCTCTTTGGGTTAGGGGTCTCGGCATCGGTAGATCTGAGTGATGGGGTCGAAGCACTTGCTGCGGGATTGGTATTGTATCTGCAGTTGTGTCATGACGAGGAGCCTGCCGAGGTACCAAAATCTCACCTCCAACAGCACATCCAGGCAACAACAACAAAAGGAAAATACTACACTTCACCACACATGTAACTCCCGTAAAACTTGAAGAGGACCAGCGGGCCCATGCGTGCTTGGAGGCGTGCGAGCCAGCGCAGAGGGCAGCGACGAACAGGGAACGCGGGCACCGGCGGCGGAAGGTGGCAGCGCCGAGCGGTGAAGGCCCGTCGGCGGTGGAGGCTCCAGGGCGGCGCGGGAAGCCGGGGTACTGGCGTCGAGGGGGTCCGCGGGTCGGCGGCGAGGCGCGCGCTGGCGAGGTGCTGCGGTGGCCGGCGGAGCAGGCGACGCGGGAGGTTGGCGGGAGCGGCGGAGGCGGCTTGGTCGGCGGGGCGACGGGGGTGGAGAGCTTGGGGGAGGAGGGGAGCCTGGCGCGGCGGGGCAGCGCAGAGCCGGGGCGGTCCGGCGGCGCGGCGGCCGCGGAGCGAGCAGAGGGACGGGGGCGAGCCGCGGAGGGGTCGGGGCGGTCCGGCGAGGCGGCGGCGGTTGACGGAGGAGGCGGCCGCAGGCGCGAGGGGGCCGGGGACGAGCTCGAGGCGGGCCGCGCGCGCGGCCAGGGGCGGTTCTGGGGAAGGCGGCGGTGGAGCTGCGGCTCTGACGGTGGCGGGCGGGGCGCGGTCGACGGAGGCGGCCGGGACGCGGCCGGCCGGCGCAGCACCGTGCGGCGGAGGACGCTGGGCAGAGGTTGGGGGAGGCTCGGCCCGGGGCGGCGGTGAGGCGAGGTGGAGGGCGGAGGGAGGCTGGGCGTTGGCCGGAGAAGGGAGCGTGCGCGCGCGGGCAGAGGGCTAGAGGAGGAAGAAGACGGGGGTCGGGCGCGTGCGGGAGTTGGGGAGCGTGCGGGTGCGGGGTTCGGTGGGAGGTTGGAGAGAGAGGGAGGGAGAAGAGGAACAGGAAACAGGGGCACTGGCAGGGGTGGGGCTCGCGGGTGGGACCCAGGCGACAAAGAGGGGGGTTGACTGGGTGCATGCGGGTGCTGGCCGGCTGCGTGCGTGTGTAGCGTGTGCGTGGTGGGGTGAGCTGGGTTGAGAGGAGAGAGAAGGGGAGGTGGTTTAGTCTAGGTGGCAGTTGATGGTTGGTGGGGATTTGGGGAGGGGTGAGGTGGCGCGACGGGGTTGGCCAGGGTGATGTGGAAGGGGTGTGTGGGTAGTTTAATTGGTAGGTTTAGAAAAAGGGGCGGACCGTTTATATTTTTCTGGGGTGGTCGATCGGGTCAATCGGCCCGTTCGACTGCCCCTATTAAAAATAATTTAATATTTTATTTATTTTCAAATAGCTTTTATAACTAGTTTTAGACAAACAAAATATCCGGAACATCCGGGGGTTTGGCGTTTGAATAAAAGTCGGGGCGTTTTAGAAACCAAAACGGGCTTTGCGAACATAGTTTTTTTGCAAACAATGCATGATGATGACGATGCAATGCACAAAAACAACGCGATTTTTTAGTAGGGGTTTTGCGGGATGCCACACTATGTATCAGAAAGCATATAGCAATTGAACTATTAAAATGACTTGATCTTTATGCTATGCTTATCTATAGGAGTATGTCCATCATACCATTCTCCTAATGATATGATCTTGTTGTTAATAAAATCTCAATGTTCATGATAGGGAAACCACAATCATCTATTAACCAACAAGCTAGTATTATGAAGAGGCTTTACTAGGGACTCTTATTTAGTTTACAAATCACACAAGTATTAATGTTTCCTGGTTAATACTGTTATAGCATGAATGTAAACATTTATCATAAACACAAAGATATAATAATAACTACATTTATTATTGCCTCTAGGGCATATCTCCAACAGTCTCCCACTTGCACTAGAGTCAACTAATCTAGATTACATGGTAATATACCGAACACCCATGGCAGTTTGGTGTTGGTCATGTTTTGCCCTCGGGAGAGGTTTAGTCAACGGATCCGCCACATTCAGATCTGTGTGCACTTTGCAAATCTTTATGTCTCCATCTTGGACATGTTCTCGAATAGCGTGAAAACGTAGCTTGATGTGCTTCAGCTTCTTGTGTGACCTTGGTTCTTGCGCATTGTCTATGGCGCCCATGTTATCCCAGTAGATAAACATTGGGTCCAGCGCACTTGGAACCACACCGAGCTCTGTAATGAACTCCTTCATCCATATCGCTTCTTGTGAAGCCTCCGAAGCAGCTATGTATTCCGATTCAGTTGAATATCTCGCCACAACGCTTTGCTTTGCACTCCTCCAGCTAACTGCTGCACCATTCAAAATAAATACGTATCCAGATTGTGATTTAGAATCATCTGGATCGGTGTTCCAACTAGCATCGGTGTAACCATTAACAACGAGCTGTTCATCACCTCCATAAGAAAGAACCATATCCTTAGTTCTTCTCAAGTACTTAAGGATGTTTTTGACCGCTGTCCAATGATCCACTCCTGGATCACTTTGATATCTGCTAGTTAAACTAACAGCATATGCAATGTCGGGTCTAGTACATAGCATGGCATACATTAGAGATCCTATGGCTGAGGCATAGGGAGTCTTACTCATCATTTCTCTATCTTCTGCCGTTGCTGGACTTTGAGTTTTACTCAAGGTCGTATTGGGCAACATGGGCAAGAACCCTTTCTTGCTATCTTTCATTCCAAATTTCTTTATAACTTTGTCCAGATATGTACTTTGTGACAATGATATTAGGCGTCTTGATCTATCTCTATAAATCTTTATGCCTAATATGTAAGCTGCTTCGCCAAGATCTTTCATTGAAAAACTATTATTCAAATATTCCTTGACACTATTAAGAAGGTCTACATCATTCCCAATCAACAATATGTCATCTACATATAGTATTAAGAATGCTACAGAGCTCCCACTCACTTTCTTGTAAATACAAGCTTCTCCATAAGTTTGTATAAAACCAAAGCTTTTGATTACCTTATCAAAACGTTGATTCCAACTTCGGGATGCTTGCTTCAATCCATATATGGACCTTTGAAGTTTTCATACCTTGTCAGCACCCTTAGGATCGACAAAACCTTTGGGTTGCATCATATACAACTCTTCATCAATGTCTCCGTTGAGGAACACTGTTTTGACATCCATCTGCCATATTTCATAATCGTAATATGCAGCGATTGCTAACAAAATCCTCACAGATTTTAGCTTCGCTACTGGTGAGAAAGTCTCATCATAGTCAACTCCTTGAATTTGTCGAAACCCTTTTGCGACAAGTCGAGCTTTATAGACAGTAACATTACCATCAGCATTTGTTTTCTTCTTGAAAATCCATTTGTTCTCGACAGCCTTCCGGCCATCCGGTAAGTCCACCAAAGTCCATACTTGATTTTCGTACATGGATCCAATTTCGGATTTCATGGCTTCTTGCCATTTATTGGAATCTGGGCTCATCATCACTTCCTCATATGTCTCAGGGTCATCAGTGTTGTCCACCAACATGACACTCATAACGGGATCATACCTATCAGGAGTGGTACGAGTTCTCGTTGACCTGCGAGGCTCTGTAGCAACTTCAACCGAAGTTTCATGATCATCATCATTAGCTTCCTCTCTTATTGGTGTAGGCACCACAGGAACTTCTTCCGGTGCTGCGCTACTCGCAAGTTCGAGAGAAGGTTCAACAACCTCGTCGAGTTCTACTTTCCTTACAGTCACTTCTTTCGAGAGAAATTCCTTCTCCAGAAAGGACCCATTCTTGGCAACGAAGATTTTGCCCTCGGATCTATGATAGAAGGTATACCCGATAGTTTCCTTCGGGTATCCTATGAAGACGCATTTTTCCGCTTTGGGTTCAAGCTTGTTCGGCTGTAACTTCTTTACATAGGCTTCGCAACCCCAAACTTTAAGGAAAGATAATTTAGGTTTCTTCCCAAACCATAGTTCATATGGTGTCGTTTCAACGGATTTAGATGGTGCCCTATTTAAAGTGAATGCGGTTGTTTCTAATGCATAACCCAAAACGATAGCAGTAAATCTGTAAGTGACATCATAGAACGAACCATATCTAAGAGAGTTTGATTACGACGTTCGGACACACCATTACGCTGTGGTGTTCCCGGCGGTGTCAATTGTGAAAGTATTCCGCATTTCTTCAAATGCTCGCCAAACTCGTAACTTAGATATTCACCTCCACGATCAGAACGTAGAAATTTAATCTTCTTGTTACGTTGATTCTCTACCTCACTTTGAAATTCCTTAAACTTCTCGAAAGTTTCGGACTTATGTTTCATGAAATAGATATACCCATATCTACTCAAGTCATCTGTGAAGGTAAGAACATAACGATAACCACCGCGCGATGCTACACTCATTGGTCCACACACATCGGTATGTATGATTTCCAATAAGTCTGTAGCTCGCTCCATCATACCAGAAAATGGAGTCTTAGTCATTTTACCCATCAGACATGCTTCGCATCTTTCAAGTGATTCGAAATCAAGTGATTCAAGAAGTCCATCGGAATGGAGTTTCTTCATACGCTTCACTTTGATATGACCAAGACGACAGTGCCACATATAGGTTGAGTTATCGCTCAATTTCAAACGTTTAGCCTCAATGTTATTTATGTGTGTATTACTACAATCGAGATTCAATAAGAATAGACCATCTATCAAAGGTGCATGTGAATAAAACATATTACTCATATAAATCGAACAACCATTATTCTCGGACTTAAACAAATAACCGTCTCGCAATAAACAAGATCCTGATATAATGTTCATGCTCAACGCAGGCACCAAATAAAAATTATTTAAGTATAAAACTAATCTCGATGGTAGATGAAGAGGTAGCATGCCGACCGCGATCACATCAACCTTTGATCCATTTCCAACGTGCATCGTCACCTCGTTCTTCGCTAGCTTCCGTTTATTCTGCAGCACCTGTTTCGAGTTACAAATATGAGCAACCGAACCAGTATCAAATACCCAGGCACTACTACGAGTACTAGTGAGATACACATCAATAACATGTATATCGGAAATACCTTTCTTCTTGATGTTGCCGTTCTTCAAATCCGCCAAGTACTTTGGGCAATTCCGCTTCCAGTGACCCTCTTGCTTGCAGTAAAAGCACTCAGTATCAGGCTTAGGTCCAGCCCTGGTCTTCTTCGCCGGTGCGGCAACTTTCTTACCGCCCTTCTTGAAGTTTACCTTTTGCTTAGACTTGCCTTTCTTGAATTTGGTGGTCTTATTGACCAACAATACTTGGTGCTCTTTCTTGATCTCCACTTCTGCAGATTTCAACATGGAGAAGAGTTCTGGCAACGTCTTGTCCATGTTTTGCATATTGTAGTTCATCACAAAGTTCTTGTAACTTGGTGGTAGTGATTGGAGGACACGATGTATCCCGAAATAATTAGGAATCACTATACCCTAACTTTGGAGTTTGTTTGCGTGCCCAGACATCTTAAGCACATGCTCACTGACGGAGCTGCCCTCTTCCATCTTGCAGTTAAAGAACTTTTCAGAAGCCTCATAAATCTCAACTGCCGCGTGAGCCTCAAATATCATTTTGAGTTCACGGACAATATCATGTGGGTCTGAATTCTCAAACCTTTTCTGAAGCTCCGATTCCAAACCATACAAGATAGCACACTGAACTGTGGAGTACTGATTCTTCCGAGCGAGGAAAACATTCTTTACCTCATCGGTAGCATCAGCTGCAGGCGGGTCACCCAGCGGTGCATCCAGCACATAGGTCAAATTACCAGCATTGAGGACAATCCTCAAATTGCGGAACCAATCCGCAAAGTTGCTTCCATTGTTTTTCAACTTTTCTTTCTCTAGGAACGCATTAAAATTGATGGTAGGGGCCGCCATTGATCTACAACATATTTGCAATAGTTTAGACTAAGTTTATGACAAATTGAGTTCTAATTAATAGTTAAATTAACCTAGGTGAACTCCCACTCAAAACAATATCCCTCACACTGTTTTAGTGATCACACGAACCAAATCCACCACATCAAACCGATCATCACGAGAGTTGATATAGCTTCAATGGCGAACAATCGACATGTTCATCATATCTTCTATATGATTCATGCTTTACCTTTCGGTGATCCGTGTTTCGAGACCATGTCTGTACATGCTAGGATCGTCAAGATCAAACCTTAGATTCTGCATGAGCAAAACTGGCTTTCTCACGTTGTATACACTTGCAGAATCTAACACACCCGATCATCACGTGGTGCTTCGAAACAACAAGCTTTAGCAACGGTGATAACTAAGGATGAACACTTTAAAACTTGAAATTTGTGTGCTTGAGGGATCATCTTATAATGCTACTGTCGTTAACTAAGCAATAAAAGATGCATAAAGGATTAACATCACATGCAATTCATAATATGTGATATGATATGGCCTTTCTTCTGTGTGCTTCCGATCTCCATCTTCAAGAAGGAACATGATCTCCATCATCACCGGCATTGCATCAAGTTCAATGACGCCGCTCCATGATTGTCGTCCACCGGCTTCAACTATTACAACTACTTTGAATAGACACGCGAGTCTTAACAGAATTTAAAGACAACCATATGGCTCCTGCCGGTTGCCAACTTACAATAAGGAACATTGCATACATCAAATATAATCACAATCATGGCCATATCACATCACAGCACACCCCTGCAAAACAAAGTTAGACGCCTCTAATTTTCTTTGCATATTTTACGTGGTTTGGGGCTTTCAATAAGTGTCGCTCTAACTTACGAACAAGAACCACAACGTTGATGCTAGAACTATCAAGTGCCTGTTGTAAATTGGATCTATACTATAATGGGAGAGACAGACACCCGCAAAGCCACTTATGCAATACAAGTTGCATGTTCAGCGTGGAGCAAGTCTCATGAACAATGTCATGTAAGGTTAGCCCGAGCCGCTTCATCCCATAATACCGCAAGATGCAAAGTACACAAGAAGCAATTGATAATAAAAGCACCACCGCCCACAATGACCATTGTGTTCTACTCGTGCAACAGATCTACATATAGACACGACTCTGATACTACTGTAGGGATTCGTAGCATGTAAAACAAAAAATTTCTACCGCATGCAAACAAACAAGCCAAGATCTATCTACTAGATTGTAGCAACGAGTCGATAGTGAAACTCACCCTCGAAGATTCCAAAGCGGTTAACGAGAGCGGATTCTCGTGGGTGATGTAGTCGTACTCTTACCGATCTCAAGATCGTGTAGACGATCCTTCCGGTGCCGTGTTCCGGCAGCGCTCCCGCAGTCGGCCACACGTTCGGTACTCGATGAAGACCTTCCTCTCCCTTGTTACAGCAGGCAGCGGAGGTTGTAGCACTTTCCTCGTGATTCCGGCAGCACGACGGCGTGGTACCGTAAGTAGAGGGGAGATCTCGTAGGGTTTCACCTTAAGCCGGAGCGAGTATGGTGGACTATGAGAGAGCCTTGGTGATCTAGGGTTTAGAGGCACCAAGGGAGAGAGAGCTAGGCCGACGGCTAGGGCTTGGGGAAAGCCCCAAGTCGGCGGCTGCAGGAGGGTCGGCGGCTAGGGCTAGGGTTTTGGGTGGTGGAGGTGTGTGTCTAGAGGGGCACCCCTGCCCCTCCTTTTATAGGTGGGAGGGCGCGGCCAAGGGTAAGGGAGTCCTCCCCCAACTCGGCCTCCTTGGCCGGCGGTGGAGGGAGAGGTACTTCCTCCCCAAGTAGGTTTCCTACTCTCCCTCCACCAAGCAAACTTGCCGTTTGACTTTTCAAACTAGGATTTGATTTATCCCTTTATTTTGCTCAGCGATGACACCTAGTACATGATGCAACCATTCCAACTTGTTATGACACATTCATGTGCCCTTCCCCTCCGGAGTGTCGGACCTTCCGGAACCTTCTAGAACATTCCCGATGAAAACACCAGAATCATTCTCCAACTCCGAAACTGGACTTTCCTTATATGAATCTTATTCTCCGGACCATTCCGGATCTCCTCGTGATATCCCGGATCCTATCCGAGACCCCGAACAACATTCGGTCTCTTACTCATCATTCCATAACTACTCAACAACATCGAATCCTTAAGTGTGTCTCCCTACGGTTCGTGAATTATGCGGACATGATCGAGACACTTCTCCGAACAATAACCAATAGAGGAATCTGGAAATTCATATGGCTCCAACATATTTCTACGATTACTTTGTGATCGAATGAACCACTTACATACGATACCAATTTCCCTTTGTCTCACGATAGTTTACTTATCCGAGGTTTTGATCGTCGGTATCTCTGCATACCTAGTTCAACCTCGTTACCGATAAGTACTCTTTTCTTGTTCCCGTGATATGTGATCCCTTGTGAGCCAGTCACATGCTTGCAAGCTAATTGGATGACATTCCACCGAGAGGGCCCAGAGTATATCTATCCGTCATATGGATGGACAAATCCCACTCTTGATTCATGTGTCTCAACCCATACTTTCCAAACACTCAATGCCACCTTTATAGACACCCAGTTACGGTGTGGTGTTTGATGTCATCAAAGCATCCTTCCGGTGATGGTGATAAACATGATCTCATGGTCGAAGGAATTAGGTTACTATGTATCAGAAAGCATATAGCAATTGAACTATTAAAATGACTTGATCTTTATGCTACGCTTATCTATAGGAGTATGTCCATCATACCATTCTCCTAATGATATGATCTTGTTGTTAATAACATCTCAATGTTCATGATAGGGAAACCACAATCATCTATTAACCAACAAGCAAGTATTATGAAGAGGCTTTACTAGGGACTCTTATTTAGTTTACAAATCACACAAGTATTAATGTTTCCTGGTTAATACTGTTATAGCATGAATGTAAACATTTATCATAAACACAAAGATATAATAATAACTACATTTATTATTGCCTCTAGGGCATATCTCCAACACAGAAGCCCATATAGTTATCCGCTACAGATTAGGGTTTTACCCGCTATAAAGTCCAGGAGGGTGCGACGAGGAGGATCTCACCTTATAACCTATCACACAACTTGCCAGATCTAATCTGAGCACCCCTGTAACCTTTGGCATCGCCATTAACAAAGAGCAGACAAGCAGGAGTAGGGTTTTCCCTCGGGGGGCCTGAACCTGGGTAGACCTCGGGTCCCTGTGTTGCAAGTCTATTAGCCATTCCGCGATCTCCAGCGTCCTCTCCTTCTCCAAAACCCAAGTATATAACAATGGCCATAGATGAGTCGAACCCTCGTCACCAAGCATGCCATGCAACGAGGAGAGTATAGTCCACCATATGACTCGGGATGCATTGCAGCACCATTTGTAACCAATTGTTAGTAGGATGGAGGAACACATCCTTGTTTGTTAAACACCAGGTGTCGGTGGTGGGTGGATTTAGGCCTATATTTCACATAGGTCGTCATCCACATTCTTGTCCACGAAGACCTCAGTGTCAACGATCAGAAGGCCCACACCCCGAAGCTCTCAACCGACCTGACCTGTCGGGCTGCAAGATGGCTCTGGAGGATCCCGAAGACCTGATGTACATCCAAGGGAGATCAAAGGGCAACTTAACGTGCAAGGAAAGATGAAGACCTGTTGTGACCAGGGGAGACTCCTACATTAACAACTATATTTATGGTAAGACATTCACCTAAAGAGAACACGCCATATTCGCCCAAGACGTAGCCATTAGCCATAAACCTAGATTCATATTCTCGTCGTATATTGTTATAAACCCATTGAGATCCATCTTGTAAACCCTCTTGTACGATCTCTCGATCACCTTATGAATAAAGTCTGAGGGAATCCTCCTCATTATGCCAATATCTTTATCTTTGAGATCCAAACCTGCTGACCCGAGCCGATTATCAAACAAATATAATATTTTTCGATCTTCGGAAGTGAGACTGTCATTGGATCGTGAAACCAATCCTTCGTCACCAGGTGCGTCACATATCATTCCAAAGTGCATGAGCATGAGGGCAGCCATATAGCGCATGTAGATCATCCTCCAATGCAACTCCATGGATCCTACATTTGCCTATCACTCGCATATGATGTGGATGCTTGTTAACCTCAATAGAAAGAGTGTCCGGTGCTGCCTTCCACACGAATAATTTAACATTCGGTGGCACAGATGACTTCCAGATTTTTCCCAAGCCCAACACAGATGTTGGCCCTCTCGATATGCACTTGATGTAGCAAAAGTTACATTGATCTTGTTGATCATTCAATATCGATCTATAAGTTTCTGATTTCTCAAGCTACCAGACCAGCAGGGACGGAGCCAGCATGGGCAAGCTAGGGCCATGCCCCCCTCATGGTGGAAAATTTTCTGAAAACATCCAAGTAAATGTGTAGATTTGATCCCCTAGTTTACCTAAATTTACCCACATGTCCGTCTCCAAGTTATTTTACATGCAATTGTCCCCCTCGTATAACTTTTCTGGCTTCATCCCTGCAGACTACCACATCATCACGTAACCTTCTAGATAGAGTAATTATCAAAATCACCTTTCATTCTAAGAGCCCGTTGTAGAAAAGACCATTTAACTTTGTCACAAGCTTTCTCAAAATCGATTTTGAGTATTGCCCCATTCAATTTCTTTCTATGAAGCTCATGAACCGTTTCATGCAAGGTAGCCACACCGTCCAAAATGTGTCTACCTTGCATGAAGGCGGTTTGCAAAGGCCTAACAACATGATCAACCACCGTGTTCAACCTGATAGTGACGACCTTGGTAAAAATCTTGAAGCTAACATTAAGAAGACAGATCGGTCTATATTGTTGTATCCATTCTTGGAATCGTTCTGTGTAACTTTCCTGGCTCCGTCCTTGCACACATCATCACATAACCTTCTAGATGGAGTAATTATCAAAATCACCTCTGAATCAAGGGGCATAAAACTAGGACATTACTACCTAACGACCAGTCTGAGAAAATAGAAATCCGGCGGGAGCTTGTCAAGCAATTGCATGCAAGGTACCTTTCTAGGACTAAATGACATGATTTTTGATTAGCGAGCTCAACTCAAGTACGAAAATTTTAAATGTTTTCTAGATCAAACCATTTGTCCGAATTAAGATCCGTTTTCACCGTTAGGCTAGTCGCGACGATATCTTCGAAACTAGATCCCATGTTGGTATGTTCTGATAACTTTTTTTTGACCAAAAGTTATCCACCCGGAACACGCGAGTTATCCGGACTTCGGCATGTAAGTTACCCACTCAATAACATATAAGCTATCCACCATTATAAAATTACCCACAAATCACATGTTAGGGATATGTAACTTTTTTGTTTATCCACAAGTTACCTATCAGTAACACGAGAGTTATCCATGCTTTATCAAGTAAGTTACCCATCCAATAACATATAAGTTATCCATCACTATAAAAATTAATCACATATAGAATATAAAAAAGTTATTTTAACGGCTCGGCCTCATCGCCCGTCGTCGCTCTCACAGCGTACAGACTACTTAACTTGGAAAGTCTACCATGTCAAACATCAAACATAATAACTAAATTTAAGCTTCTTTTGCATACGATATAAATAAAAAGGGTCTTATGCCCACCCACCCACCACACTAAGTCATAGTGAACGTGATGCGCAACCAATATTCTAGCGGCTCGATTTGGTCGCATTGTCGTTACTGTGGCGTATGAGTGATGAAGTCTCGAAGAATTTTAGGATACGAGGCTTCATCTCTCGTCGACGCTAACACATTGATGGGAATGAAGCCTCAGTACCCTAACTAGTCTACTATGTTCCAATTAAATTTGCTCAACATGTATACGACAACGTCTCTATCCAACACTTTTATATGTTGGATAACTTACGTGTTACTGGGTGGATAACTTACATATTATGGAACAAATAACTTATGTGTTTGAGGTGGATAGCTTTTTGGTCAGAAATTTTTTCATCGAAACATATCAACATGAGATCTAGTTTTGAAGATCTCGTCGCGACTAATCCAACGGTGAAAACGGATCTTAAATTAGACAAACGGTTTGATCTACAAGACATTTTGAATTTTCGAAATAATGCTGACAGCATGCGTTCACATTTCCTGCTAGGTTTTGCAAGGTACCAACCGATCTGAGAGTAGATTTCTCCTAAGACTATTGCGGATTAAATCAACCTTCCAAGAACCATATCAGATAGAAGCACATGGCCATCCTTGACCCAAAAAACCCGCATAATAGGAGCCT
Organism: Avena sativa; assembly: GCA_916181665.1. NCBI lineage: Eukaryota > Viridiplantae > Streptophyta > Magnoliopsida > Poales > Poaceae > Avena > Avena sativa. The sequence goes on along the minus strand of OV702284.1, from coordinate 256,475,853 downwards.
TCCTTACTGTTTTTATTAGAAACACAAGCAGCAATGCTATCATCGTGTTTAATTCCTTTTACTGAGATGGTTTGTGATGGAATTTTAAGCTTTCATATCTCTAAGGTATCATTAGAGATCTTGGTGTAACATGATTAGTGATCGCCGAGGCCCTCCTCTGATCCTCTCCCACCGCCAAAATCACGTGGCCAATACAAAAATTGAAGAAGCCAATCGGTTCACTCATCACTGACTCCCCCCGGCACCTGTCGCTGTCGGTGGATGGCATCTCGCTCCCAACGCCAACGCAACTCGGATGCTCAAACCGATTTTATTGATCACGATTCACGGACAGCGCTGCAGCCTGCAGCGTCACCGTCGGTGTTCCATTCCACCACTCCGCCCCCATTCCCATTCCCATTCCCCCCCGGGGACACAGAATATCAGCTCGCCTCCCTCGCCTCCGTATTATAATCCCCGTCGTCCCCTTCTCTCGTCTCCGTCCCCATCTCGATCTCGCCACCACTCCCCCGTTCCCACTCCCCTCCCCTCCCCTCCCCTCCCATCCCCTCCGGATCTCGCGGCCTCGCCATGACGATCTCCACCAACGGCTCCTCGGCGCCGGCGCTCAAGTTCCTCATCTACGGCCGCACCGGCTGGATCGGGGGCCTCCTCGGCAAGCTCTGCACCGCGCAGGGCATCCCCTACGCCTACGGCGCCGGCCGCCTCGAGCAGCGCGCCCAGCTCGAGGCCGACATCGACGAGGTCGCGCCCACCCACGTCTTCAATGCCGCGGGCGTCACCGGCCGCCCCAACGTCGACTGGTGCGAGACGCACAAGGTCGAGACCATCCGCGCCAATGTCTGCGGCACGCTCACGCTCGCCGACGTCTGCCGCGGCAGGGGCCTCGTCCTCATTAACTACGCCACGGGATGCATCTTCGAGTACGACGAGGGCCACAAGCTCGGCTCGGGGGTCGGGTTCAAGGAGGAGGACACCCCCAACTTCGTCGGGTCCTTCTACTCCAAAACCAAGGCCATGGTACGCTGACTTGCTTTATGCTCCCGGCTATCCGCATGCGTGTCTCTGGTGTAGCAAAGGGGGCAAATATATCGGCCCCATTTTGCTCAATTTACAATGTCAGATTGTGAGTGTCCGATTACAATCTACATACTCTGCCGAGCGGTCTAATCACCTAGGGAAATGTGGCTTGTCTGTGGTTGACATTCCATTGTTGTGCAGTTAAGGCCTCAATTGAGATTTGCCTACTTTCACGCGAACAGTAATATTTTATTGACTATCCTCTGGTTAGATCCGGCATGGTTTGTTGAATATCCCTAGTTTCTTGGTTATCGTAATGCAGAAGATGTTTAAGCTTGATAACCATGGTGTTAGCTTGGGTTGACTAAATCAAAATAAAGTCAACTAAATCATGCTTGCTAGTGGAATCAAGTTATGAGATCTATATAGATTGTCAGAGTATATTCTAGTTGGTTTTCCTCATCCACGCACACTAGTTCAGTGTTTTGATAATTGGGTGCTCCTTTGAATTTTTGTCACCTTTCGTGGAGCTTGCACAATCTGGATCATGCAAAATGATTAGGAACTTTCCATTGAATGAACAACCTGCATTGGTTATTTCTGCTAGTAGTAGATCTTGTCATGTTTTGTGCTTTGGTGATCATACCAAAGTCATGTCATCTTATTTTAGGATGGTTGCTTTATTGGTACTGTAACATTGTCGTTTAAATTCTTGAATTGCACTCTAAGTACAATACACTCAAAACTAACATGGCCTTATAACTCAGCACATTTTCTGGAGGACGGCCTGTTATGCCACCACCCTATTGGATAGAAAAAGGACTAACATTAGCTACTATATATTGAAAAATTGTAATGCAAAATTAACCAGATGAATATTACATTGGGTGAAAATTTGAAAGACAGTATTGAGAATAGCGATGTCAGGCCTGGGAAAGAGTCTTGTTTATTGGGCATAACCTCATACAGTCATACTCTTATTAATTAGATTAGTAGTTTAGAAGTGTGCTTAGTGTCATCGGGTAAAGCAGCCGACAAGTATGTCTTGTGTTCTTACCTGCCTGAATGCCATGAGCTCTTATCCCGGAAAGCAAATGCTTATTTTGAAAGCAAAAAGTATGTCCTAGCGGGACCATTCTCTATTAGACATTATTTTTCCTAATCTCTTAGTTTCCACTTGACAATGACACATAAGAACATACGTAGTTCAAGTATTTGCACTGCATGTACAGCTGTCAGATAGCCTGGTGTGCGATCTCCTTACCTGTGCACCTTGAGACAAGTGTGCAATACTGCACTGTAGTTTGAACTATGGGAGGTACTGTAGATTTTCATATGTACTTCCTGCGCCTCAAAATATAAGATTTTTTAGCATTTTTTAAACTGTATGTATCTAGACAACTTTTAGTGTGTAGGTTCAGAGCAACATGGGTGAACCTACACACTAAAGGGCATCTCGATACATATGTTTTAAAAAAGGATAAAACATCTTATATTTTGAAACAGAGGGAGTAGATACTAAGAGACTGGTCCTTTAGTGAGTACATGCTACCTTTGTTTAGTGTTAACTTATTAGTTTCTTTTTTGTGGCACACCAACTCCACGTGGCCATTGTGCTACAATTGGTGTGCACAAGATATTGTTTAACCATCTTTTGAAGAATATACACTGATATGTACATTCGATTTGGTATATATATATAATGATATTAGATGAATAAGGAATGTATGTGTGCGCATTACCATGCTATCTCTTAGTCTCGTATATTTATGATAGTTGCTACTTCTATTTAGAGTTATTAGAAGAGGTTTTCATGGTGAAGCTAACATCTACCTCTAATAGGTTGAGGAACTGCTGAAAAACTACGAAAATGTGTGCACCCTTCGTGTAAGGATGCCTATTTCATCTGATCTGTCCAACCCACGCAACTTCATCACCAAAATCACTCGGTATGACAAGGTTGTGGATATCCCTAACTCAATGACAATATTGGATGAGCTTCTTCCCATCTCAATTGAAATGGCAAAGAGAAACCTCACTGGAATTTGGAACTTCACAAATCCTGGTGTGGTGAGCCACAACGAGATATTGGAGATGTACAGAGACTACATCGACCCAAGCTTCTCTTGGAAGAACTTCAACTTGGAGGAGCAAGCCAAGGTAATAGTAGCACCGAGGAGCAACAATGAACTTGACACTGTTAAATTGAAGACGGAATTCCCAGAACTTCTGTCAATCAAGGAGTCGCTGATCAAAAATGTTTTCAAACCAAATCAGAAGACGTCCAAGGCTTGACAAATGGAACAGTCTGCACACAGCCACCTCTCATGTTCATGTTATTTACTTCGACATACATTTATATTGCTCTCCGGTGTCAACCCAATAAGCATGCATGGTGTTGTATTATTCTGTACCTGTCGTGTGCATTGTTTTGCAGAAGATAGTTCCTCATAGGATTTGACACCCCTTGTTATTACCAGACACAGAACACCCGCACGGTGTTACTATTGTATCCTATTAATACGGTGGGAAATGGACTATAGTGAGGAAGAAGTTCCTCTGTTGTATTGTACTATTACTCAATTTGAGCACATCTTCATTCATGAAGCTCAGTAGGAAATGGCTTTGGGCCCTATTATATGTTGCATGCTTGTGAGTTCCTACATTGCATCCCCAGCCAATATTATAGGATCATGTTGAGTATCGCCATTTGTGTCTGAATGGTGTAACGGTTACTGTTAATATCTTTGGTATTAATCGATTTTGTGTGCTATCTCTTCTTCCGGAGCACCGCACCCTCTCAGTGGCCTTTGGGTCAGGCCAAAAAACGCGGTTCGTCTTTCTATCCGTTTTTTTGCCTTCCTGTCTGGTTTTCATGATTGTTGGTTTTGGATTTTTTTTTTAGAAAAAGCTCAAACATTTTCAAAATTGAACATTTTTAAGTCTGAACAATTTTTAAATTTGGACAATGACGAAAGATTGTTTCAGTCTCACTTTTAAAGATCAAAAGAGAGTTAATCGGCTCGGGCCAGCAAGTTTGAATCTCAAAGACAAAAGTAATAGGAAAATATGAAGGATTTTCTCAAACTTTATTCATAAATAAGATGGTCGAGATAAGGGATCGGCTAGAGATGTCCTTAGCAAGTTGTAGTTACATCTTATATTACGGGAAGAAGGTGTAGGAGTGAACCAGTTGCTTCCCATCCTGTCAACCTCTGTGCTCTATCTCCATGAACCCGAGTGTCAAAGACCAAATCAATTGGCGCCTAACAAATTTCGTGGATTTTATACCTAAGGCTTCTATACCAGCTCTATCCTTAGTCCTTCTAGCTATCAAAGACGACCTTACAGTTGTTGTCTCTCGCACATATTTTATATGACGGCTAGGGTTTCTCCCGATCCCGCACCAAAGGAGCAGCGTGGGGGCAATACATTAGTTCTTTTTAGACGTGTCCGGCTTTTTGTTAACACATTCGTGGTACCGCTCACTAGTGAAAACGAGGCCTTTTGTTGAGCCTGGAAATGGACTTTACGAACCGGTGTTAAAGGGGGGCCCGTACCAGCGTGACCCGTGCAGCAAAAAGGATCCCCCTTTAACACCGGTTCGTGGCACGAACCGGTGTTAAAGGCCCCTGCACCAGTGGCTTAAACCGGTGTTAGGGGGGGGGGGCTATATAACACACCGCAGCCCACACCCCTCTCTTCCATTTTTTCACTCTCTCATTTTGGAGCCTAGCAAGAGGGTGTGAGGTGTGTTAGTTTGTGTTTTTTTCCTATGCACAAGAGGTGTTCGGTGAAATGCCCGAGAGCTCAAAATAAGTTTTCTCGTTGCTCTTTCCTTATCGGTCGAGGTCGGCAACTATCCTTTCATGTGTCATTGATGTACTATATATAAATGGTCATCTCCCTATTAATTTTTGATATATACTATATATTAATGCAGATGAACCGGCAATGGATGTACGGTGACCGACGCACTTCCGAGGACATTACGGGCCTCCAAAATTTCATCGTTGTGGCTAATGCAAACCGTGGTCACAATGGTTTTATGTGTTGTCCGTGTGTTCACTGTCAGAACAAGAAAGACTACTCAAATACCAGAACCATTCACGCCCACCTGCTTCGATCCGGTTTCATGCTCAGCTATAATTGTTGGACCAAGCACGGAGAAAAAGGGGTTGTGATGGAAGACAACGAAGAAGAAGAGGATGATGACAACTATCATAATATGTATCCTGAATATGATGATACTGCAACGGGGGTAGATAATGAAGATCAAGAGGCAGCATATGGGCCCGCTGATGACGATCTTGGTCGGGCCATTACTGATGCAAAGGAAGAATGTGAAACTGAAAAGGAGAAGGAGAAGCTGGAGCAGATGTTAAAGGATCACAAAACATTGTTGTACCCAACTTGCGAAGATGGCCACAAAAAGCTAGGTGCCACTGGATTTGCTGCAATGGAAGGCAGGGAATGGTGTGACTGATAGCGCATTTTCAAAGTTGTTGGTAAAAATGAAGAATCTTCTTCCAAGAAATAATGAGTTGCCCGACAGTACATACCAAGCAAAGAAGGTTGTCTGCCCTCTAGGATTAGACGTGCAGAAGATACATGCCCACATTAATGACTGCATCCTCTACCGCGGTGAGAAGTACGAGAATTTGGATGCATGCCCAGTATGCACTGCACTGCGGTATAAGATCAGACAAGACGATCCTGGAGATGTTGAGGGCGAGGCCCCTAGGAAGAAGGTTCCTGCCAAGGTTATGTGGTATGCTCCTATAATACCACGGTTAAAACGTCTCTTCAAAAATAAAGAGCATGCCAAGTTGTTGCGATGGCACATGGAAGACCGTAAGAAAGACGCGATGTTAAGACACCCCGCTGATGGGTCACAGTGGAGAAAAGTCGAGCGAGAGTATCCGGACTTCGCACGTGACGTAAGGAACTTAAGTTTTGGTCTAAGACAGATGGCATGAATCCTTTTGGTGAGCAGAGCTGCAGTCACAGCACCTGGTCTGTGACTCTATGTATTTATAACCTTCCTCCTTGGTTGTGCATGAAGAGGAAGTTCATTATGATGCCAGTGCTCATCCAAGGCCCGAGGCAACCCGGCAAAGACATTGATGTGTACCTAAGGCCATTAGTTGAAGAACTTTTACAGCTGTGGGCCAAACCAAGTGTACGTATGTGGGATGAGCACAAAGGGGAGCCATTTGATCTACGAGCATTGCTTTTAGTAACCATCAATAATTGGCCTGCTCTTAGTAACATTTCAGGGCAGACAAACAAGGGATACAATGCATGCACACACTGTTTAGATGAGACTGAAAGTGTATATTTGGATAATTGTAAGAAGGTTGTGTACCTAGGGTATCGTCTATTTATTCCGAACCTGCATCCAGTAAGAAAGAAAGGCAAGCATTTCAAACGTCTGGCAGAACCCCGGAGGAAGCCTGTCCTCCGTACCGGTGAGGAGGTATTTGGTATGGTCAAGGACCTAGAAGTAATCTTTGGAAAAGGTCATGGAAGTCTATCTGTTCCGAATGACGATGCCGGACACACGCCCATGTGGAAGAAACAATCTATATTTTGGGACCTACCCTATTGGAAAGTCTTAGAGGTCCGCTCTTCAATCGACGTGATGCACGTGACGAAGAATTTTTGCGTGAACCTGCTAGGCTTCCTAGGAGTGTATGGGAAGACAAAAGATACACCGGAAGCACGGCAGGACCAGCAACGTCTGAAAGACCCTGAAGAGCCTATGCATCCTAGAACGAGAAGGGTAAACGATGCCACTTAACTCCTGCCAGCTACGCTCTTACCAGAGCAGAGAAGGAAATATTTTTTGAATGCCTGAGCAGTATCAAGGTTCCGTCTGGATTCTTGTCGAATATAAAGGGAATAATAAATATGGCAGATAAAAAATTCCAAAACCTGAAGTCTCATGACTGCCACGTGATTATGACACAATTGCTTCCGATTGCATTGAGGGGGCTTCTACCTGAAAATGTTCGAGTACCCATTGTGAAGCTATGTGCATTCCTCAATGCAATATCTCAGAAGGTAATCGATCCAGAAATACTACCAGGGTTACAGACAGATGTGGCCCAATGTCTTGTCAGCTTTGAGTTGGTGTTCCCACCATCCTTCTTCAATATTATGACGCATCTCCTGGTTCACCTAGTAGAAGAGATTGCCATTCTCGGTCCTGTATTTCTACATAATATGTTCCCCTTTGAGAGGTACATGAGAGTCTTAAAGAAATATGTTCATAATCGTGCTAGGCCAGAAGGAAGCATCTCCAAGGGCTAAGAGGAGGTCATTGAGTTCTGTGTTGATTTTATTCCTGACCTTAAGGCGATTGGTGTTCCAGAATCACGACATGAGGGGAGACTGCGTGGAAAAGGCACCCTAGGATGTAAAGCAATGATATGTAGGGACGGGCATTCTCTCAATCAAGCACACTACACGGTTTTACAAAGATCTATATTGGTTGCCCCGTATATCAATGAACACAAGAATTTAATACGCCTCAAACACCCGGGACAGTCTGATGAATGGATTATAAGTGAACACATGGCGATTTTTGGCGGCTGGCTGTCAAAGACTTCTCACGAATAACACCACTGTTGGGGATCAGCTGTACTTGTTGGCCAGGACACCATCTTCGACTGTATGTACTTTCCAAGGGTACGAGATAAATGGGAATACATTTTACACGATAGGCCAAGATAAAAAGAGCACCAACCAAAATAGTGGTGTCTGCTTCGATGCAGCAGAAGACAATGGGCAAAAGACCAGGTATTATATGGTAACTTGACTATGGACCTAATTTTAAGGTCCCCTTGTTTCGATGCAAATGGGTCAAGCTAACAGGAGGATGGGTTGAGGTACACAAGAAGTACTGAATGACAACAGTGGATCTCAACAATCTTATAAAGGTAGACAAGAACTTAGACAAACCATTCGTCTTAGCCAATGATGTGGCTCAGGTTTTCTATGTGAAGGACATGTCTACCAAACCGAAAAAAAGAAAAAATAAGCAAACAGATACATCACACGATGAGCCAAAGCGTCACATAGTTCTTTCAGGGAAAAGAAACATCGTGGGAGTGGAGGACAAGACAGACATGTCAGAAGATTATAATAAGTTTGATGAAATTCCGCCCTTCAGAGTGAAGACTGACCCAACCATCCTGTTAAATGGTGCTGATACTCCATGGTTACGGCCGACGCGATCATAAGATTGACTATATGTATTAATTGAGCCATTTTTGGCACACATATGTATCTCAACATGGAAATCAATGTCATATTTCTTCTGTTAACAGTATATGTATTAAATGAGCCATTTTTCCTCCTGCCATTTCTTCCCGCCATTTTTCTTTCCGCCATTTTTTCCCGCCATTTTTCTTCCCGCCATTTTTTCCCGCCTTTTTTCCCGCCAGTTCTTCCCTCCAGCCATTTCTCACTATATATATGTAGGGTTGGCCTCCATTGTCATTGCACATCTCTAGACTCATATCTGCAACCTCATCACTCTTTCCCATGGCTTCCACCGTAGCACTAACCCCCAGGCAGGCGGAGGCGCTTTGCGCCTCGAACTACCCATGCCCGCCGGGCTACTGTGTCCCCGTCGGCTGGATGCTGAGCGCCGGAGGCGTGTCGGTTCCTCCTGTCCCTCTAGGTGTGGCGCGCCGGATGGCCATCACGAACCACCACTACTTCGAGCTCACGCCGGAGCAGTGGAGGAATCCCAGATGGCATCCAGACTATTTCCCTACTTGGGAAGCCTTCTTCGAGGATCGGCGTGAGAGGGCGCTCGCCAGGCACGAGGAGGACGGCCCACCTCCTCCGAACTTCAACGAGGCTGGCCATCGGCTATGGTGGCACGGTCGGACTCTCCAGAGCGTCATGGCCTACGACACTGCCGCCGACTCTAACCCCCGTCTGCGCTACCCTCAAGTCCAGCCCACGCGTACTCAGCCTTCAAGGTTCAATTACGGCGACCCCGATGATGACAAAGACGACGGCGGCGGTGAGTATGACGACCATAGTGGCGAGTATTACAGGTGTAGGCAGGAGCATGACTGAATCACTCCAATATTCCGAAACAAGTTTGGCCAATTGTGACTTAATCTGGCCATGTATCTTAATTTTCAGTTCTTTTATGTATCTTAATTTTCAGTCGTGCTTTATGTAACTTACTGTTAGTTGCATTCTGTATTTTAATTGCAGTTCTATATCATTCACAAGATGACCTATCTCATTCGAGGTTTCTTGGCTTTTGGGTCAAATGACCAATGTTATGGCTAGAATCGAGGCATAGTTTGTGATAATGTGGCCATATTGTGCATACATGTGCATCATGGCATGACAAACAATGTAGCAAGAGGAAGTTTTCCTTTTTGTCGCACCAAAAAGGCATTTTCCATTTTCCGAGCATAAAAAATGGACGGTTTTGTGAAGCAACCACCAAATGGCTAATTCAAAAAACCACCACCACATTTTACAAAAATACTAGACCACCTTATATGGACAATATACCAACAGGGGGATCTGAAACCTTTTCGTCCACCTCTGGCAAAAAAGACAAATTCCTGCCGAATCGGTAGGAAGTGGGTCAGATATGAACTACAGGTACATGATACGATGCTCATGATTTTTTACAAAAATAATTTTTAGGTTCACAATATGCTATTTTATCAAAAATCCAATGCAAGTTGAGCGAGGCTTGGCCCCAAGCTAAGAATCTTCATGCCCGTTGTTCGACAAAGTTTGACGATAGTTTAAAACAGGGATAAAAAATTAAAAAAAGATCGAAACAGTGCGAAACCTTCGCGTGGTGTTATATTATGTGACATAGTTAGAAGGAAAAATATCAAACTGGGTATATTGATTATGTCTCAAAAAAACCTTCACAAAATGACCTATCTCATTCGAGGTTTCTTGGCTTTCGGGTCAAATGACCAATGTTATGGCTAGAATCAAGACATACTTTGTGATAATGTGGCCATATTGTGCATACATGTGCATCATGGCATGGCAAACAATGTTGCAAGAGGAAGTTTTCCTTTTTGTCGCACCAAAAAGGCATTTTCTATTTTTCGAGCATAAAAAACGGACAGTTTTGTGAAGCAACCACCAACTGGCTAATTCAAAAAACCACCACCACATTTTACAAAAGTACTAGACCACCTTATATGGATAATGTACCAACAGGAGGATCTGAAACCTTTCCTTCCACCTCTGGTGAAAAAGACAAATTCCTGCCGAATCGGTAGGAAGTGGGTCAGATATGAACTACAGGTACATGATACGATGCTCACGATTTTTTACAAAAATCATTTTTAGGTTCACAATATGCTATTTTATCAAAAATCCAATGCAACTTGAGCGAGGTTTTGTCAGATTCCAAAGTATACAAAAGATGCGGCATTTAAATATCCAAACAATTCAAAAATGTTAATACAAAATAAAATATAATTTGCTCTAATAAAATAGGGTTAGATTCCTTTTTAGATGCTTAATATTTCTTATGTTCAAAGTTTTAGGGTTTGACTATTTTATTTTTGTTTGAATTGAATAATCAAAATGTATATGTAAGTGTTTTAATCATTTTGAAAATTTTCATCTAAAGTAAAAATAAAATGTTTTTACATGAATGGAAAGATATTATTTTTCTGAAAATTATGATATATTATTCATATTTTTCTGAGTTGAAATGAAAAAGATATGAATTTTCTAAATTCATATCCTATTTTTTGAATTATAAATGCCCCCACCCCTTTAATGCATGAAATAAATGCCCCCTTTAACACCGGTTCCAGCCACGAACCGGTGTTAAAGGGTGGGGGGCATTTATTTTGTTTCGCGTGCACACCCCCCCTCCTTTAACACCGGTTCGTGGCTAGAACCGGTGTTAAGGGGGGGGTGAAGGGAATATGCCCGAGAGGCAATAATAAAGTGGTTATTATCGTATTCCTTGTTTATGATAAATGTTTATTTTACATGCTATAATTGTATTAATACGGAAACGTTAATACATGTGTGTTTAATAAACAAAAAGGAAGTTCCTACTTATGCCTCTCTTATAAACTAGCTCGTCGATTAACAAGATGATCAAGGTTTCCTGATCATAGACATTAGATGTTGTTAATAACGAGGTCACAACATTAGTGTAATGATGTGATGAACATTCATCCGAAGTATAGCATTACGATCAAAGTCATTGAGTTTATATTGCTATAACAACTTACGAAGTGATCCTAATCCTTAGACCATGAGATCATGTCAATCACTAACACTGGAAGAGTTTCTTGATAACATCAAACATCACACCGTAACAGGGTGATTATAAAGATGGATTCAGAACTAATAAAGTGTTATGTTGAGGCCCATGGATCGAGAGTGGAATTTGTTCATCCATATGACGGATAGATATACTCTGAGCCCTCTCGGTGATATCACATTGGTTAGCTTGCAAGCAAGTGATTTGATCACTAGAATGTTATATCACGGGAACAAGAAAAGAGTGCATGTCAGTAACGAGATCAAACTAGGTATGGAGATACCGATGATCGAATCTCGGACATGTAATATATCACGAAACAAGGATTAAGATACTAGCGTAAAAGGTTCCGACGATCACAAGAAAGTCATCGTTGAATGTGTGGGAGTCAGTATGGGTCTCCAGATCCCGCTTCTGATTATTGATCTGAGAGGAGTCTCGATCATGTCCGCATTATTCGCGAACCGTAGGGTGACACACTTAAGAGACACCGACATCCATTTGGAGCAAAAGTTTCATGCCAAAAAGAAAAGGAAAGCGCAGGAATTTATTTCACTAGACACCGAAACTGTTTCGGTTGAAATTGCTGAAACTGGTTCTGCATGTGAAATGGAATACTAGCAAGGGGTTTTATGTGAATGTTTGTTAATTAAAGTAATTAACAAAATTCTGAATAAATAAATAAAAGAGTTTTATTTCAATGAGAGCTTGCATTAAATTTGGTGGAAATTTAATGCATGTGAGTGGATTTTTGAGTGGAGGCTTTTTAATGGGAGTGGAGGCTTTTCATTTTGAGTGGGAGCTCCACCCACATGAATGTGGAAGAGGTGGGGGCAGCCCCCATGGCTGGGCGCCATGCCCCTTGGGTGCCCCCCTCTCCCCTATAAAAGGCCCCCCTCTCCTCCTCTCAAAGCACACCTCCTCGTGAAGGATCTCTCTCCCCCTCTAGAATTTATCCCCCATGGTCTCGGACTAGCGAGATACATGTTCCCGGTGGCTATTCGGCAAGAAAGAGTTGTGCTTCCGCTGCATCGCTGGAGCGAGGATGCGGAGGTTGCTCGGTGCCTCGAACGTGTGTGCGAGCACGGATGCGCTGCTGTTTTGCGGCGCTAGGACTTCCTCTCGATCTTGAGATCGGCAAGAGATCGTCTACATCAACCACGAGTTTGGACTCGTTAAGCTTTGTCGGTCTTCAAGGGTATGTTCTCTATGGATATACATCCGCCCGTTGTTTGTATCTAGTAGATAGATCTTGGTACATAGTTGTTCCCATCGTAGGAAATTTTTTGTTTTCTATGCTGCGAACCCTACAGTGGTATCAGAGCCGGATCTATGCGTAGATACTTTGCACGGGTAGTACACATATGAGTATGTGGGCGATGATGATCATTTTATTCCTTCTTAGTTGTACTTTGGATATTGGTGGCATAGTGGGATGAAGCGGCCCGGACAAACTTTACATGTCCTCGCACATGAGACCTGTTCCACGCTTGACATGCAACTAGTTTTGCATAAGTGGCTAGCGGGTGTCTGTCTCTCCTACTATAGTCAATATCTAATTTGCAACGAGATGTCAACAATTTGGTTATCCTTGTTGTGGTTCATGTTCGTAGGTAAGAACGGTTCTATCTTCGAAAGCCCTAAGCCACGTAAAACTTGCAATGGATAAATTAGAGGCGTCTAGTTTAGATTGTTGCTGGGCTAGTGTTATGATATGGTGATGTTGTAAGTAGAAGTATGAGATGATACTCTTACAACACACATAGCGTGTAAGTTCCATAGACCTTGGCCTTACACATAAAGGTATGATAAAGATCATACCACGGTGCACATGATGGAGATCATATGCGGGAACCATATCATTTCACTTATAAACATGTGATGTTTTGATTGCATCTTATATTGCTTGTTTGGAATTTTATTAGCATAATAAGATGATCCCTCATTTAGATATCAAGATAAAAATGTGTTCTTCCTTAAGTATGCACCGACAATGTTTCGTCGCTTCAAGACATCACGTGATGATCAGGTGTACTTGAATCCACGAGCATATCTCGGGTGTAAGACAGTTACACACGCGAATACTAAGGTTCTTACTTGGCAAGCCTGGCATGTACAGACATGGCCTCGGAACACGGACCGAAAGGTTAAGCATGAGTCATATGTTTTGATATGATGACCATTTGATGCTCGCCTTTGAAGCTATACCGACTCACGTGATGATCGGACTTGGTGTAGTGGATTTGGTTCACGTAATCACCAAAAAGGCACGAGGGATGTCGTTTTTGAGTAGGAGTTCATTCCTAATTTGGATTAGTAGAACTCAATTTATCATAAATTAAATCAAAGTTAATTTGCATAATTTGTTGTAGTCATTGGCATTCGTTCACCACCTTATGCATAGTTGTAGTTGAGATAATAGAACTATAGAATTCTGGATATATACTTTACGAACTGGTATCGTATTGTGTTGAGTGTCAATCTAAAGTTTAATGTCCTATTGCAAACTTTCAGCAAATTCTATTTACTAAGTGAAATTTAATAGTTGGTATTAAATCGAGAGTAACAATTCCAGTGTTAGTATCTTAAGTATCATGTTTGCCTCCATGATTCTTGATTGTTTTAATATCAAGTTTATCTAGGAGCTGAAAGAATTGTTTCAGAAATCATCATGTGTGGCAGATATAACGATATCTGAAACAATGTTTTGGTTGCAAAATGATAGAGTATAATATATGTTATCATATTGGATGAGAATTTACGAAGGTTGGAGATGCTAGACATCCTAATCATCCAAAAGGGTTTTGGAAAGTAATGTTATACTCACGATTCACCTTTATAAGCTACAATAGCTTGATCATGAAAGTCGTCATGATAAGGATGAATAGAAGATGTATGTAAAGTGTTTACTACAGTAAATGATTACTAAAGAATGGATTTTGAAAGAATACCGATCATTTTGATGATGGTGATCTACTTCAAAGTGCAAATCCAAAGGTATTATTATTTGAATATACACGCTTTGGACTATGTGTCATGTATATGGCGCCACTGTTGATGTTGATAAATTCTTTTAAAAGTAAAGAGGAAATGCTGAAAGAGAATCTATAAAATATATTTGGCAGAAAAGAAAAGATTGGAAACATCCAATTTAGGTATATAGATGATATACATGTTATGGTTGTATTCTTTGCTTGTTAAACAATGTGGTTCTTGGGTATTGGATACCGAATTGGTTGGTATGAAATTTCATACGGAACAACGCAATTCTTGAACCACAATGGCCTAAGTAACTAGCAAGAGAATATGTGATGATGTTCATCGAAAACAAACAAACCGTTGTTCGTATTTCTCGTTGACATCAAAGCCTGACTTCAAGATTTGTTTTAATAATAGTTATTTAAATCAGGTATTATGAGAACAAAGGTTGTTCAAATAATTACCGTGTGAAATATAAGATGGATGATTTACAAATCTAGTTGGAGAAATCACATCCATAAAACCTAATGCTAAAATGTCGCAAGACAAATGATTGAAAGATCACTTACGAAGTGACATCGCTGTTTGAATTATATTGGAAAGAAAATATGAAGAATCTCCATATTCATGGATTTTTGGAGTCTTTGATTTGATCAAGTGACGCTTGTGAGACTTTCCACATGATAATTAAAACTTCGTTCAAAGGCCAAAGAAGAACGAACGACTAAAATATTGGAATTTATACATATCGATGTATGTAGTCCATTATGTGTAGTCGTAAGCGATGGGTTTCAACTTCATATACTTTCTCCGGAAATTTGAGTGAATATTCACTTAATGAGAAAGAAGTGTGAAATATTTGAAAATGTTCAAAGACTTTCAAGATGAAGTGAAAATCATTGTAACAAGAAAATAAATGGTTTATGATTTTATCATAAAGGGATTTATTTGAGTTGCAAGTGTAACAAGAAAAATAAATGAATTATGATTTTATCATAAAGGGATTTATTTGAGTTGCAAGTTTAGCAAAACACCTAGATTTACATCTCCCGAAACACCATAGGAATATGGAGTGTTTGAGATTTGTAATGAAACCTTGTTTGACATGGTTGGATCAAAGCTGTTATTCATAAAACTACCATTATGTTTTAAAAGATTAAAGCTTTAGAGACTACCGCTTTTACACTGAAAAGAGCTCCATATTGATCCGTTGAAATGACACCATGGAAGTTATGGTTTGGGGTAAAACCCAAGTTGTCATTTCTTAAACTTTGGTATGCTAAACATAAGTAAGATGTTTACAACCGAAGTCGGATGAGCATGTCTTTGTAGGTTATTTCGAATAACAATTGGTTATTCCTCCATATCACCGAGGACAAAGGGGTTTGTCGCTTGAAATATGAAGTTTCTTGAAGAAGGAATTTTTCGTAAAAGTTAAGTGGGAGGACAATAGAACTTTGATAAGGTTAACGAACCTTAGCTATATGTGCTGAGTTGCGTAGCGCCAGAAATCGTTCCGAAGGCTGCCATAATGCTCATAGCTTATGTGCCTCAAAGGTTGTGGTCACGGAGATCTAAGTTCCTATTGAACCAAGTAGGTCGGTTAAACAATCAAATGCTCAGATTTGAGAGTAAATCATTATTGTTTGACAATGATGAACCGAATACATACAAAGAAGCGATGATGGGCCCTGACTCCGTCAAATGGCTCGAAGCCATAAAATCCGTGATAGTTTCATACACGAGAAATCAAGTTTTGAACTTGGAAGACCCTCCGGAAAGGTGTAAAAACCTATCGGTCGTATTTGGATCTATAAAGAAACAGACATGGATGTTTCACATCTATGAAATAGTCGACATGTCGTAAAGTATTTTATGACAATGTTCAAGGAGTTGACTATGACAAGATTTGATCTTTCATAGCGATATTTAGTCTGGACGGATTAAAGTAGCAACCACTACATATAATTTGGTATATGGTAGATGAATAAACAAAACAAAGTTCTTCTAATATAATGGTTACCTAGGACGTGTACATGACACGATCCAAAGGGTTTTGTTAATTCAAAGGATGCTAAAAAGGGCATGCAAACTTCAATAGTTGAAGTAAGCATCGCGGAGTTAGAATCTTCACCATGATGAAAAAGGAGTTTTTCATTAGGAGACCATGAAGATGCTTGAATTTGCAAGAAATTAAGTGGGAGTGCTGAGACATATTTCTAATACATTATGTGGAGGACATCTTGTTGATTAGAAATGATGTATATTTTATTTACAAAGGTTAAGAATTTCATTTCGATGAAATACATAGGCAAAACCCGAATATTTAGCGTGAATGTCTATAGTGGATAGACTGTGACGCCAATATGGTTGTGCCAAACGTACATATATGAGATATTGAAGGAGTTCAATATAGAAACGACAAGAAACAGTTCTTGTCGCATGGAAAGGAATTGAATCAAGATTCAAGTGTATCGACACTTGATAAGTGAAACAAGATTCAAGTGCTTTAACACTTGATGAGTGAAATCACGAGAATGTTTTGATCAATCATACCATGATATGTACACATCCAGATATGTCCTATGCTCTAAGTGTTATGAGCATATACCAGAATGAATCATAAAATGATCATTGGACGATAGTGAGGATATTCTTATGATCTTTTTGAAAGAACTAAGAATATATTTGTGTAGAGGTGACAAACAATTACAAATAGTTCATTGTAAAGTGTTACATTGATACTAGGTTTGTCATAAGATACAAATTAAGTTTATCTCAATTTAAACTATGGGTGGCACAATGTAATGGAAAGGAGATTCCATGATGAATTTTGATGAAATCCATAGTTAAGACATTATGACGAATACTACAACAAAAGCCTAAGTATATGACTGCTATAGTAGCAGCAAAGGAGGGAATTTGTGTCAAGAAGTTTGTTATCAAACTAAGGTGTGGTTCGCAACGGGCTAACACTAAAGATATATTGTATGACAATAGTATCGACATGATTTAACCCCAAGGAACTAAAGTTCTCACCGAAAGACCAAATTTATACAAGACGCAAAGACATGCAAATACACACGGACCTGAAAGTGTCAGATCCGTAGATTATGTTAACCACTTGCAATTGAGTATATGGAACACCGGAAAGCCATAAGTGTTCAATACGCAAAGTTTTCAAACTAGATTATTGTCTCTAGTGCAAGTGGGAGACTGAAGGGAATATGCCCGAGAGGAAATAATAAAGTGGTTATTATCGTATTCCTTGTTTATGATAAATGTTTATTTTACACGCTATAATTGTATTAATACGGAAACGTTAATACATGTGTGTTTAATAAACAAAAAGGAAGTTCCTAGTTATGCATCTCTTATAAACTAGCTCGTTGATTAACAAGATGATCAAGGTTTCCTGGTCATAGACATTAGATGTTGTTAATAACGAGGTCACAACATTAGTGTAATGATGTGATGAACATTCATCCGAAGTATAGCATTACGATCAAAGTCATTGAGTTTATATTGCTATAACAACTTACGAAGTGATCCTAATCCTTAGACCATGAGATCATGTCAATCACTAACACTGGAAGAGTTTCTTGATAACATCAAACGTCACACCGTAACAGGGTGATTATAAAGATGGATTCAGAACTAATAAAGTGTTATGTTGAGGCCCATGGATCGAGAGTGGAATTTGTTCATCCCGATGACGGATAGATATACTCTGGGCCCTCTCGGTGATATCACATTGGTTAGCTTGCAAGCAAGTGATTTGATCACTAGAATGTTATATCACGGGAACGAGAAAAGAGTGCATGTCAGTAACGAGATCAAACTAGGTATGGAGATACCGATGATCGAATCTCGGACATGTAATATATCGCGAAACAAAGGGATTAAGATACTAGCGTAAAAGGTTCCGACGATCACAAGAAAGTCATCGTTGAATGTGTGGGAGTCAGTATGGGTCTCCAGATTCCGCTTCTGATTATTGATCTGAGAGGAGTCTCGATCATGTCCGCATTATTCGCGAACCGTAGGGTGACACACTTAAGAGACACCGACATCCGTTTGGAGCAAAAGTTTCATGCCGAAAAGAAAAGGAAAGCGCAGGAATTTATTTCACTAGACACCGAAACTGTTTCGGTTGAAATTGCTGAAACTGGTTCTGCATGTGAAATGGAATACTAGCAAGGGGTTTTATGTGAATGTTTGTTAATTAAAGTAATTAACAAAATTCCGAATAAATAAAAGAGTTTTATTTCCATGAGAGCTTGCATTAAATTTGGTGGAAATTTAATGCATGTGATTGGATTTTTGAGTGGAGGCTTTTTAATGGGAGTGGAGGCTTTTCATTTTGAGTGGGAGCTCCACCCACATGAATGTGGAAGAGGTGGGGGCAGCCCCCATGGCTGGGCGCCATGCCCCTTGGGTGCCCCCCTCTCCCCTATAAAAGGCCCCCCTCTCCTCCTCTCAAAGCACACCTCCTCGTGAAGGATCTCTCTCCCCCTCTAGAATTTATCCCCCATGGTCTCGGACTAGCGAGATACATGTTCCCGGTGGCTATTCGGCAAGAAAGAGTTGTGCTTCCGCTGCATCGCTGGAGCGAGGAGGCGGAGGTTTCTCGGTGCCTCGAACGTGTGTGCGAGCACGGATGCGCTGCTGTTTTGCGGCGCTAGGACTTCCTCTCGATCTTGAGATCGGCAAGAGATCGTCTACATCAACCACGAGTTTGGATTCGTTAAGATTTGTCGGTCTTCAAGGGTATGTTCTCTACGGATATACATCCTCCCATTGTTTGTATCTAGTAGATAGATCTTGGTATATAGTTGGTCCCATCGTAGGAAATTTTTTTGTTTTCTATGCTGCGAACCCTACAGGGGTGCGGGTGCGAAACGAATTCCCCCCTTTAACACCGGTTCCTGGCTGGGGGGTGGCGTATAAAGGCACGCGTTCCTCTTCCTCTTCCCCCCAGCCAGATTGATCGAGCGCAAAGAGGAGCAGAGCAGAGCCGCAGCGGAGAAACAGATTGAGACGCCGCCAGGCTGCCCGACCTTCGCCGTCCGCCGCCGTCACCGCCTCCCGCCACCGCATCCGTGTCATCCGCCACCCCCCGTCCACTCGCGGAGCTGCCACCGCGCCGCCGCGCCAGCAACTCTCGGGAGCGGCGCCTCCGCACGTCCACTCGCGGATCCTCCGGCCGGCGTCGCTCGCCGCCGACCCCGCCGTCCTCGCCCGGTGCCGCGCGCCACTCCGCGCCGACCCCGCCGGCTGACCCCACCGGTAGTTTATAAGTGTGTAGTTATTAATTAGTTATAAGTCTGTAGTATTATTTATTAGAATTTTGTTATAAGTGTGTAGTGTATTAATTAGTTATTAAGTTATTATTAGATATTTGTACAACTTAAATTGAGCTTATTGTGTATAAAATTTTGGAGTATGACAAATTTTGGAGTATGAAAAATTTTGAAAGTATTTTCACAAGTATACATGTGTGTATAAAATTTTGTGAAAAATGTGCTTAACCGAGGCCATACAAAAAATACAAATATGTGGATTCGCAATAGATTTCTACTTGTTATTGTATTATTAGTAGTTTAGTGTTAGTATTAGTTTAGGGTTTTATTAGTTTAGGGTTATTAGTTTAGGGTTTATTTAGTTTAGGGTTATTAGTTTAGGGTTATTTATTTAGTTTAGGGTTATTTATTTAGTGTAGTTTAGTGTATTTAGTTTAGGGTTATTTAGTGTATTTTATAGTTAGTATTAGTTTAGGGTCGTCACCTCGCTGCTCTGCAAGCGCCGCCACTGGCCATTGTCGCTAAAGTCGCTCCGGTGACCCCTACGTAGTGGCGCCGCCCGTTTTAGGTAGGCCGCATCACGCTGAGGCGAACCCACTACCTCGCGTGCCCTAGGTCTCTCTCTCCAGTGCCGCCAGCCGCCGCTGTCTGGAGCATCCTCCTGTGAGCCCGTGTGGCGCCTGTGTGGCTGTGACGTGGCCACGGTCCCACGCGTCAGCCACTGTGGCTAGCCCCTCTCATATGCATCCGAGATTTCTCCGAATTAGGGTTTGGACCCCTCGGAACTCGTTTAAAATGATCAAGCATCCTTAGGGTTTTAATTTCATTTCTGTATTTATTTATGTATTTTTGTATGAATAATATGTATATTTGTGTATGAATCCAAGTCCACTTGAATCCAAGTTCTAGATCGACCAGCCAGCAACAATGTTCTTCTACGAAAAAGAGCAAGCGAGGCGCGAGCCATCGGTTGAAAGATCGTGCAAAGTTCACAATCGAAGCAGTCCGTGTTGATGGCAGGACGATGGAGCCCAAGAAGGCCGCAGACAAATTTGTACGTCAGGCTAGAGTTCTTGTTAGGGACCAGATCCCAATCATAATTGAAAATTGGAATAAGACAAAGAAGGGCGACGGTACCTTTGTCGATGAAAGATCCAAAATAACGCTTTGGAACTCGCTGTTGGTAAATTTCACCCTTCCGCCAGAGGAGGATGAAAACAAACCGGTTATAAAGGAAAAGGTCAAAGAGTGAACTCTAAAGAAGATGGCTGACGCTTTCCACAACTGGAAGACAAAATTGAACAAATTTGTCAAAGCTCGCGAGACTCCAGATTTCGAAGACGCATATTATGCAAAGATAAGACCTCACTGGCCCGAATTTGTGGCATACAAGGAAGGTGCTATAGCTAAAAAGAGGTCAGAAACCAATACGCTAAATGCCCAGAAGAAGGAATATCAGCAGAGGACGGGGTCAGGTGGCTACATATCTCAGAGTCCTAAGTGGGAGGAAGCTGAGAAGGCCTTGCGCGCTAGAGGGATCACACCCCAGACATATGGGTGTGACCTACGTGCAAAGACTTGGTTCTACGGAATCGGGGCAAGGTTGGACCCAGAAACAGGATTGTGTATCTTCCCAACCCTCCTTGCCAAACCCGTCACTGAACTCATCACGACATACGAGGAAACAGCCGCCAGGACCTTCCATCCCGACAGAGAGAATGACCAGCTCACACGCGCCATCGGTAAAAAAGAACACCCTGGACATGCACGAGGCACAGTGGGTATGACGTGGAAGGATGGGTTTGCCGAGTGGGGCGACTCTTACAGATGGCGCGGCAGAAAATAAAAAGAGCGTACAGAGCGGATGACACAGATAGAACATGCACTTGTGGCGCTGCAGGAGCAAGTGAATGCACAACAGAGCCAACAAGCTACCGGCCCATCTCAGCGGCACGAAGAGCCTGCATTGGAAGCTACCGGCGGCCCAGAGTCTGCGCGGAAAAGCAGCGTGGCTTCCACGGAGAACGTGCATCCCACGCTTGAAATGGCGGGTCCTCGATACCCCGTGGATGAGATCACGGAGAGCGAACACGCTGAGCTGCATGTGAGGTTAATGAGCTTATCCATTAAGGTGGCTGTCGGCTATGCCTTACCTCCTGTAGCTGGTGAAACTTACCACTGCCGACCGATTCCAGATGGCTATGCTATTGTCGGGGTGGATGAGGTTGTGAAGGAATATGAGGAAGCACAACTTGACCATGCTACAGGTGAAGGGGAAACTCAAATCAAATTTGCAGTGAAAACAACCATTCTTTGGAAGAAGGAACACATCGTGCTTCCAAATTGGAGGCCACTTGCACCCCCGCCGTCTCCACAGCGTCAGCAGTCTGAGCCTCCTCAGCCGTCTCCAAGTCATCAGAATACTCCCCTGTCGTCTCCGGTGCTTCAGCCATCTCCTGCGCGGCACCAATCTCTGGTGCTTCAGCCATTTCCTGCGCGGCAGCCATCTCCGGCGCGCCAGCCATCTCCTGCGCGGCAGCCATCTCCGGCGCGCCAGTCATCTCCGACGCGCCAGCCATCTCCTCAGCGTAAGCGGAAGAGCACTGCCACGAAGAGCATCACTAGTACTGCCACGAAGAAATCTGCAGGAAGCTGTACGCCAAAGAGTTCAAGAAACTACGTCTCGCAGCCTTCCGCCAAGCCATTGCCGGTTTTACCGTGGAATCGCAGCAACGAGGAGACCAATAGGATCTCGGAAGAAGAGGTCAAGAAATTCTTTGCACCTAGACTGGCCGAGCCAAAGGAGAAAATATATCCGGCGGTGGTGGAGAAGTTTTACAATAATATTTTGAAACCTGAAACCCCACTTGTGCCGGACTACGAGCGCCAGATTTTGAAGGGGGATGCAAGGCGGAGGGAGACTGAAAGTAGCAGTCGTGCGGCACCCTAGAAAACAGTTCCCATGCTCGGAGAGCAGGAAAAGCAATCATGCGCCCCGCTCGAAGTGTTCGACACACGTAACGCTCCTCCTGTAAATGATTATGAGGCAGAGCTACAAAGAAAGGCAAATGATATGGGGATGACTTACATTGCATACTTGAACCTCATGGGAGACAACATTCCCATAGGCGATGTCAACCCCATACAGCCATGGAAGTTTGGGAAGAATCTCGTCAAGAAAGAGGAGCTCAAGAATCTACCAACAAAGATGCGAAGATTGCACAAGTGGTACCTTGATATCTGCAAGATGAGAAAGGAAGAATGGATCACGGCGCATATAAGAGATCAGATTTTCTTGTGCGGAGACGACAAGATCGACTTCAACATTCAAGACTTGCATTTTCTATTCAATTAGAAGGAACTCGACAAAGCTGCCATCAGCCTTTATTGTGTGTAAGTACTATTTCTATAATTTCTATCTCATCTCATTCACTTCATTAATTGCATGTATATATATGCTCACGATATATGTATATACTATTATGCAGGAAAAAGTTTATGGAATGCATGAAAGGAGGCCCTTTTGACATTGGGTTCGTTGACCCAAATAGAGTTCATGAAGAAGTGGTAAGAACCAAACCCAAGCAAACAGAAGATTACTTGCTAAGGTCTTTACTAAGACAACAAACCAAAAGGGAAATACTATTGCCTTACAACTTCTCGTGAGTACTGTTAGCCTCTCTTGTACACATTCTGTTTCGGCTTACTCGATGTTAAGTGTAACTGATGATGAGTTATGCGTGCGTAGGTTCCACTTTATTCTTCTAGTCATTCAACCTGACTCAGGAAAAGTCCTTGTCATGGACTCGTTACGAAAATAAAAAGAGCTATGGGCAGACTTTAGAGAGATGCTCCAGAGTTAATTTCAATCATATTATCGCACTAGATCGGAAACTTTCATGACAACAAGTAATTAATTACTCCTTTGTCCATTTTATTTGCCGGACAGGGTTTGGAAAAGGTTCACGGGCAGGGCCGTGGGTGAATGGTCAGAAGAACTAAAATTTGTAGACCAAAATGTAAGTAATACTAGCTAGGTCTGCGTATCTCTTTGATTCTGCTTCCAATTCCAT
This sequence comes from Avena sativa, assembly GCA_916181665.1. NCBI lineage: Eukaryota > Viridiplantae > Streptophyta > Magnoliopsida > Poales > Poaceae > Avena > Avena sativa. Next base: position 256,452,184 of record OV702284.1, on the reverse strand, counting down.
TATATCATGCTTTATTGATTATTATTTTGATTGAACTCTCTATTCTCATAAAGTGCGCGTATCAGGGACCCGACAATAACTTATGTGGATACTATGTTTGCGAGTTCATTCGTAACACGATATGTGCGACGGGCCAAGCCGCACTAGAAAAACTTAGAGTAAGTAAACAAAGTACACAACATTATTTTATTACCATCAATTGTGTTGAGTTTTATTCTTATATATATATTGACCCCATTCTTCATATATATTTAGATCGAACGGATGCGGGACCAACTCCTACCATTTGACCGAATACGAGCCATTCAAGAGGAATTGGCGGGGTTCATACTTGATGAGGTCGTCACGCCTGGCGGAGAACTATTTAGATATCCAAAAACTCTGTAGATGCTTAAACGTGTTTGTCTTGTACTTGATGATTCAACGTTTACGAAGAATACCACACAATGACGATGTTTGTGTATAATAATAGTTGTTTAATTATTCATGTACTCGTATGTACCGACGACGATGTATGTGTATATACCGCTCCTGATCGAATCCCCCTCCCCCCTCCCCGTCCCCGCCGCGCCGCAGAAATATGCCCAGAACGGGGCGGCGGTAGAACTCTGCCGCGACAGAGATTTAGGCCGTTTTCCTGCCGCGGCAGAACTCTGCCACGGCAGAGATTTATCTCTTTTTCCTGCTGCGGCATAGAACTTTTAACACCGGTTCGTGTTACAAACCGGTGTTAAAGGGGGGGGGGGGGGCTGAGCGCTGCGGTAGCCCCACGTGCGCCACCCTTTAACACCGATTCGTATAAGAACCGGTGTTAAAGGGGGGGGCCTCTAACACCAAACCCTCAACAGCGGTTCTACAACCGCTGTTAGAGGGCCTTAGGAACCGGTGTTAAAGGCCCCCGTCTGCACTGCTCTTGTTAGCCACCGTTTTGATAAGTTACACATTGTATACGATTAACTGAGCCGAAATTGTGTGACTTCTTTTTTTTAGAGGAAAATTGTGTAACTTCGGGTCGATGAGTCTTGTTAATTATTGTAGTAACTAGTAGAACAGAGAAAAAAGAATGAACATGAAATGGAGTTGTACTGCAACTTCCACTGAACAATAGTGTATATTACCTTAAACGCGACCAAAATTAAGGTACTTTTCTCTATTCTATAATGTATAGTACTATGTTGGCAATAGTTCGCAAAACAAACTAGTAAGTTAAGTGGCTAAAACATACTACATTATAGAATAAAGAATGTAACATGTATTTGTCCATAAGAAGAACATGAGTCTGTGTTGTTTGGTTCAAGATCATGTTGTTAATAACCGCGATGACATAGGCAAACTAACCACACATGTACCCGGTGCTCTCCATACTCCAACTATTTGGCCAAATCTTTCTTTTGACTCCTCGCCAATCCAAACTCCAAGCTTATGGTAACTAAGGCGAAACACCAAGATTGTGTGCATCTCTATGTCAGAACTGATACAGATATAACCACAACCATTATAAATTTATAAAATACGAATGTAGCATAATTCAGATTATTCACTACCAGTTAGCATCCCTAAGTATAGGTCCTAGATTTTTAATATTCACATTCTATTGTCCACACACATGCGGCGGTGTGGACGCCTTTGGATATGAGTAAGCACATCCGATCTTATTGGTGCAGGCAAAGTACCCGGATTCACCGAAGACGAAGAAGGAGTTCTGTGGTACAAAGGACGCCTTTGTGTACCAGCAGATTCTGAGTTGAAAGAAGTTATTTTGAAAGAGGCTCATGATAATATTTGTTCTATCCATCCCGGAGGAACTAAGATGTATCAAGATTTAAAAGAGCAATTTTGGTGGCAGAAGATGAAGAGATAAATCGGAAGCTATATCGCCAAGTGTGATATATGTCAGCGAGTCAAGGCCGGACATCAAAGACCCGCTGGATTGTTGCAACCATTGCAGATTCCGGAATGGAAATGGGATTCCGTTGGAATGGACTTTATCACTGGACTGCCTACTTCTAGTAGGGTAAATGACTCTATCTGGGTCATAGCGGACCGATTGTCCAAAGTCGCCCATTTCTTGCCCGTCAAGACCACATATCAGAGTTCGAAGCTAGCAGAGTTGTACATCGCTAGAATAGTTAGTTTGCATGGAGTCCCCAATAACATTGTATCGGATCGAGGAACTCACTACCTCGAGATTCTGGAAGAAAGTTCAAGAAGGTTTAGGAACCCGTCTAGATTTTAGTACCTCTTATCACCCTCAAACCGATGGACAAATGGAGCGAGTAAACCAAATACTCGAAGATATGCTGAGAGCATGTGTGTTATAATATGGATCCAAGTGGGAAGACTGTCTGCCTTTTGCAGAATTTTCATACAACAACAATTATCAAGCCAGTTTGCAAATGGCCCCATTTGAATTCATGTATGGAAGGAAGTGTCGCACCCCTTTGAACTGGTCAGAAGTAGGAGAGAGTCAGATTTTCAGACCCGACATCCTACGAGAAGCAGAAGAGAAGGTTCACAAGATTCGTGAGCACCTCAAGACCGCCTAGTCCAGACAGAAGAGTTACGCCGACAAGAGACGTCGAGACCTCGCCTTCAACATAGGAGATTTTGTTTATCTGAAAGTGTCGCCATTCAAAGGAACGCAGCGTTTCCAACTCAAAGGAAAGTTAGCTCCCAGATATATCGGACCCTTCAAGATTCTGAACCATCGAGGAGAAGTGTCGTACCAATTGGAACTACCTAAAGAGATGTCAGCCGTGCACAATGTGTTCCATATCTCATTACCTCGCAAGTGTCTCGAAGTCCCCGAGAAGACCGAAGTGTTCAAGAATATCGACCATCGGACCATAGAGATCAACGATGACCTGACCTATCCTGAAGTACCCATCCGTATTTTGGAAGAAGCTTTCCGAACTACCCGAACCCGAAGCATCAAGTTTCTCAAGATTCAGTGGAGCAACTACACAGAAGAGGAAGCTACCTGGGAGCGCGAATATCACATCAGGACAGAGTTTCCCGATCTCTTCAAATCCTAGGTAATCTTTTTCGTCCTTTTTCAAATCTCGGGACGAGATTTTGTTTAAGGGGGGAAGGTTTGTAACATCCCAAAAATACTAAACTTGGATCATCAAACTCTAATCATCAAATTTAGGGTTAACAATAACTTTTCTAAATAAAAATATGAAAGCATGCATGTGTGTATGCATTCCAATTTTGATTTCTTTTGAACCACCTTGTTTGTGTGTTTCTTTGCTTGTAAAATGTTGCTTAGGTGAAATAAAAATCATCTAAACATTTCCCAAACTTTTCCCAAAGACAAATAAATCAAAACAAAGCTAAATGAGTGAATGGTCATTTTGACCAATTTAACTCCCATGCCTACTTTGGCTGTCTCAAACTTTCAGAACCTAACAGAAACTTTTCTGGATCTTTGCACCCCTTGATTGTACTCACAACAAAGTATCAAGGCCCACTTTGTGATCATCCAAAAACATTTAAATGCCTAGTTTAAATGATAGTTCAAAATTGAATATTTATCATATGGGAAGATCCCACTTTTTCAAAAACCACTCAAACAAGCTCAACTTTCAAAACCCAAGCATCTGTAGACTCGCCAGCACCAACCTAGCACACCCACCAAAAATCTTTTCAAAATTCAAAACTTGAATTCTTGCGGCCATTTCATCAAACACCTTGCAGATTCAAATCAAACAAAATCCAAACACTATTGTGAGCAGTGATTGAAGCCTAACTTGTTCCCTCTCTGGTTGCAACTAGGCTTTAGTAGATCATCTAGCTCAATTGCACACCCTTAGCATCACTGTAAGCTTGGCATTGCCATCAATGGTGAGCAGGCCGAGTGCACACTTGTCACCCCCATGTCGACAGCAAGCTAGGAGAAGAACCAAGCCTAGCCAGCATGTCTGGGAGGCAGCCCACCGTCCACCGCCACTCCCTGTCCACTGCTCGAACCTTGCCAGCCACTGGACCACACACACGAACCATGCCAACCTCGCCAGAAACCATGCCGAGAGCACGCCCCGTATGCCACGCTCGACCGACGCCCACAGACCGCGCGCCGCCCTCGCCGCGTGCATACGTGATCACCACCATCCCAGTAACCCCGCAGACACACTCGTTCGCCGCCGCGCGGACCACGCGTGCTGTGCGCCATTAAATCTTCCGTCGGGCACGCTCAGAGCACCGTCGTGTTCCGACAAAACCACACCGCCCCACGTCTCGCCACCGTGTTGTTGAGCATCGCTAGGGAGCACCGCACCGCCCCCTACCATTGCCCACGCCGATAGCCGCCTGTACCGTCGAACATGACGAGCTCACCTTGCGCCCCGTTGGTCCCCTCGCTCCACTATAAATAGAGGCCACCCCCAGCCGAATTGAGCACACCATCTCACTCCCCTCTCCTCACTGATCGTGCCACCCCGTTCCCGGAGCAAGGCGAGCAGCGCATCGCCGGAATTTCACCAGAGCCTGCCGCTGCTGGAGAAGAAGGGAGCCAGCGATTGGAGCCGCCCCAGGAGAAGCTGCCGGTACCAGGAGGTTCGCTGTCGTCGACTTCGTCGTTCGCCCGCCTCGCCGACCCTCGCCTGAACCCCGGTGAGCCCCTAACGACCCTCACGGGCCGCGCTAGGTTTCTGTCTCGCCGGTGTTGCCCAACGTCGACGATGACTCTCAGCCGTTGGATTAGAACCAGATCGAACGCACCACATCTCCCCATACCGCTTCGCACCCCCTCGTCTCACTGACGCGTGGGGACAACCACTTAAACAGCCCGCGGAAGAGCTGTGCTTAGCAGGCCGGCCCAGTATCGCTTCCCACGCAACCTAGTTATTTGAATTGAACTTTTTCTATTTTATTTCAAACACACTTCTGTACCCAATTTCAAAAATCAACCCAGGTAGATTCAGTGAACCAAATTGAATGTAACCAATTTTGTTAGAAAGGTCTGGGAATGCTGAATCCAAGCCCATTGGATTCAAGTCATTTGGATCTGTAGATCATCCATAGTAAAAATAACAAGGCAGAAGCTTTTATGCATTCAAACATTTTTCAAATTTAAACCATAATAGCTTTTGAGTTGGTTCCAACTCTCAAAAATCACATTTAACCATACCTTTCAGAATATATAAAAATATATAGGTTTACTTACAGATATAATGTTCAAGTAATAAAAGAATGCCCCGTAGGCATTTCTAGTCACTTTATTTAATTAAAATAAAAGGGTAAAACCTTATTAAATTGTGACACCACTTTAAATCACATTCCCATGGACTAAAATATGTGGTGATGACATGTGTCAACATGATCCCATATTTGGTTTGGAGAATATTAAATCTTAAGTAGTTTTTCAATGAGTAGAAGTTACTTTTCTAAAAATAAAAGGAATTAAAGCAAGCTTTAATCTTGTAATGTTAGTGATGATGCTAGATCATCTATAGGACCCTTGTGTGTGCTGAATGCAAGTAGTTAAGTATTATTTGGTGATTGTGTACCTCGTATTTATTCTTAGACGCTAGTACCGACCAAGGATACGAGGAGGAAGGAGGATACTACGAAGAAGAAGCCAAGGAGAACTTCAACCACTGCTCTGCACAAGGCAAGCTTTACTAATCAAGTTGACCAATGCAAGCTAACACTTGCAAGATACCCTACTAATGCAAGCTTATATTGATACTTATACAAGCTAATACTTGCTTGTTACCATGACCACTATATGCCTTAAGCATATGTGATCATATCCACTTGATAAACCAATCCTAGTTTTACTTACAAGCTTTATACTTTATTTCTTTATCAAAGCTAGTACTTAGAGCTTACTTAAGTAAATTGTAGATATTAGAAAGATAATTGAAGGTTGCTGAAGAGCATAAAATTTGGCCTAAGCTAGATAATCTTGATGTCCTCCTAAGGCATAAGATTAAACTTAGTTAAACTCCACTAGTTTACCACCCCTCATTAGTGCTTACCCCCACTTGTAGATGCTAGTGCTAAGCATAAAACTTGATCAACTTTAGATGGGAATACTTGGTGGAAGAATTGTTATGAAAACCTTGGAATGATGGATCATTCTATTGAAATGTTTTGGACATGTGTTTCCAAACACCTGATGATTTTGGTGATGAAAATGTTGAGGCATGAGCCTTAGCCCTTTTTAAAACTGATGGTTGTCTGGATGCGATACCATTCCAATTTTATCGTACAACCACAATAACCGAGAATTGGGTAGGGCTTGATTGGAAACTTATATACCTTAGTATTAGTTCCCTCACGGCCAAGGTCTGAGCTGAGGCTACCTTGTGAAGATTGTCCACCTGTGCAGTACCCAAGATGATAGTTGGTCATGGTTGGGAGGCCAAACTCACAGGAGAGGTGCTTATACTAGGGCGTGTAATTGAAATGTTAGGATTGATTATCCGCATACTGAGTATGGTGAATTCAGGATTTGTTCCTGACGGATGTATCGAATGTTGTGGTGAAAGTGTACAATCTCTGCAGAGTGTCAAACTATTCGAATAGCCGCGCCCGCGGTTATGGACAGTTGGAGTGTCCATACTGTTCCCCCGTTAGATGTTTTCAAAAGACTTGTGAAATGAACTGAGACTTTGACTTGACCACAACAGGGTTGTGACATGAGATACAAGTTCCCACTTAGGTGTTATAAAACTTCAACTAGCATTCGTTGCTTCTAAACTTAGTAGGGATAAATCTGGCTTTTGCAAAACAACCCTAGAACCTAGTGTCCTATTATCAAAAACCCCTTTCACTTGTTAGTATTAGTTTGCGAGTACTTAAAGAGTACTCATGGCTTTGTCCCTGGCTATTCCCGTGGCCAGACTATGAAGAGGAGTACCTGGAGGATGGACCCCAGGAAGGTTACGACAACTAGGATCATCTCCCATCGTCAGCATTGCCTGTGACCCCGAAGATGGAGCTTCGCCTACGCTACTGTTATTATTACGTATTCCGCTGTTTGAAGTTGTATTAAGAACTGGATCATGAGATCCCTATTTATGTAAGAACTTATGTACGGTTAATGGATGATGTACTATGGTATACAATTCTGTTATGTCTCGCAAAAATGGTAATCCTGGGATTGCGATGTATGGCATAATAGGCATCTGGGATTAAAAATCCGGGTGTTGACAGCTAGTCCTGGTGACGCCTAAGGAGAAGGAGCCTATGCTGCTATACATAGCCGCGACATACCAGGTGATCAGCACCATGCTTGTCGTCAAACAAACCGAGGAGGGCAAGATCCACGGGGTACATCACCTAGTGTACTACCTCAGCAAGGTACTTACACCAACGAAGCAGCGGTACCCTCATTACCAGAAGCTGGCTTATGGCGTGTTTATGACTGCACGTCGACTGCGCCACTACTTTCAGGAGCAACAGATCATTGTGGTCAACGACGCGCCGTTGTCTCATATCCTCAAAAACCCAGAAGCAACTGGGCGAGTGGCCCTCTGGGCATAGAGTTGTCCACGTGGGACATCATCTAGGAACGACGCACCACAATCAAGTCACATGTGCTCCCTGACTTCCTCGTCCACTAGATGGAACTCCAACTGCCAGATACCCTGGACATGTCTTCGATGGGTCCAAGCGTCGAGAAGGATCCAGAGCCGGAGCTGGAGTGATTCTGACGTCCCCGCAAGGTGACAAGATGTGGTACATACCATGGATGAAATTTCGTTTATCCAACAACGGAGCAGAGTATGAGGCCCTACTCCATGGGATGCAGATGGCCAAAGCCTGCGACGCCACCATATTAGTCATCTACGGTGACTACAACCTCTTCGTGCAGCAGACAATGCACCAGTGCGACGCTGTTAGTGACAATATGATTGCCTACCGTGATCTTTACAACACACTCGAAGGTGACTTTGACGGCTGCGAGCTTCGACACGTTGGCCGCGACAGCAATGAGGAAGCCAACACACTCGCCAACATTGGATCTACCTGTGCTCCGGTTCCACCGGTCGTATTCCTGGAGCAAATATGCGAGCGCTCTATCAAAATCAAGCCATCCCAGGACTCACTCGAAGCAGCCACACACTCGTGGGCTATGTCACCCGAGGGCTAGGGATCATTCGCGGAAGAGGAACCAGGCCCCTCACTCAAGGGACCTATGGAGGTCATGCTCCTCGAACCCTCCTGGACTCAGCCGTACATCACGTATCTGCTGAGCAAGAAGCTATCAGACGACCCAACGGATGCGGGACACATTGCTCATTGTTCCAAGGCCTTCACCATCATCAACAACAAGCTCTACAAGCAGAGCATCGCGGGCGTCCTCCAGTGATGTGTCACTAACAGTGACAGAAGAAGTATCCTCCTCGACATCCACAAAGGCATCTGCGTCCATCATGCCGGTGTCGTGCCCTGGTCGCCAAAGCCCTCTGGGCTGGCTTCTACTGGCCAACGACGATGCGCGATGCTAAGAGCATAGTCGAAAACTGCAACGCTAGCTGCCAAAGATTTGTCAACAAGCCACATGCGCCAGGCTTTGAGTTGTGGCCAATACCCTTGGCTAGGCCCTTTCACAATAGGGATTCGATATGGTCGGCAAGCTGCAAAGGTCATCACCTTTAGGCTACGTCTACCTCCTCATCACCGTCGACAAGTTCACCAAGTGGATCGAATCTATGTGTAGAGGTCCCAACCTTGATAAGGTAGAGATCCCTGTGTTTACAATGCTAGTCTCTGGATCAATAGCTAGCATCCACAGCTAAGATGTAATATCAAGAAACAAAGGTCATATTACAACTTTATAACCAGGAATAAAATAATTCATTACATCTTACATAGCTCATTTGGCTATCTCATTACAATGCAACAGAAATAACTATATAGCATGGAGTCCTTCATCTTCAAAGTGCCACAGGCAATCATGTTGGTTGTAGACTTGTAATCCTATTCAACACACTTCACTAACATCAAACAAACCTGCAACATAATAAGTTACAGCCACAAGGGTCAATACATTTGAATTGTATTGGCAAGTGATACTATGGTAGAATAGTGGTATCTATCATCTATATGCATTTGGCTAAGTGGAGCTTAGGCTTGCTTTGCTCAAAACAGGATTTCCTTATCATTTGAAAACACTAAGTTTTTGTTTGTCAAAATCACCCAAGGCATCTACCAATAGAAATTGGTGATCCTTTAACCCTTGTTCAACCACAAGTTTTTAACTTAGAAATTGGGATGAGGAGATTCTTGATAGCTTCCATGTCTTGATGCTCAAATTGTCCATTGCTAGGGACACGTCTAAGTACTTAGATTTTACTCTCTCGAGAGGTGGTGCACTTTCCCCACAAGACTCGACATGCATTGAGACAAGATCTTTCAGAAGCCTTCCCTTAGACCAAAATGGACGCGCTCCAAACCTATGACCCCCTAACACCAACTATCCATCTGTCTAAGTTATTGCAACCTATATGATCTAGGTAGAGCCCATAATGCCATGTGGATGCACTTGAAGCTTCTCAACATTTGACATCTCAAATCTCTTTGTTCCTGGGTGGCTTTCCACAAGTGAGATACACTAGGGTAGGCCATAGATATGGGGCCCTATGTAACCACTCAACATAACCCATTCACAACCATTCCACCCAGGTGATTTATTCACATAGTTGTTTTATTAAACAAAACACAAGTCAATGACTTAGAAATATTTCATAGCATGAATATAATCCACCCTAGTTTCCTACTAGCTAGGCTAAGCATGATAGTAGTAGGAATCTTAACTTAGGGAAAAATTCTACTACGGCATCATCTACTAGGATTTCCCATGGCATAGCATACTTAGTAAAAATTCCATGCAAGTCCTACTTAGAAATATCACTAATGCATAGTGAAAATAATGGGACAAAAGTATGAAGCACCACTTGCCTTTTTGGTAGAGATTATAAGTTCACTCCTTGATCATGCAATAGTCACACTCTTCAAATTTCACTACAATTCAATCAAGCAAGCAAATATTCAAACTAGCATTCAAACAATTCATCACATAAAATAAATAAAAGAAAGCAATGCATGCAAGCATGCAAAAGATTGTTTTATTGGAAAAGTGGTTTCTACTAAGGCTATAAACATTTTAAAGCACCTATTTGTCATTTATAAAAGTGGCAAAACCATTTGATATTAAGTTAGTGAAAATGGCCATTTAAATCATTGTTGTTTTGTTAGAAATGATTTAAATCAAAGTAATAATTTCTAGTGTTTGAAAAATATATTTTTAAACACAAATGCTAGTTTTTTAAGGTCAAGTGTTCAATATTAAACCATTTGCAAAAGGTTTCATATAATTTTTTTTAAATCAAAGAAATATTTTATTTTGTTGGAAATGCCTTTAAACAAAGTAATAATTTTCTAGGGTTCACCAAATATATTTTTAAATCCAAAAACTTGGTGTTTAGGGTCAGAGAGTTTAAATCAACCCATTTCCAAAAGGTTTTACTCAAAAAGCATTTTTAAACCATAATCAACATTTTTATTTAACTAGAAATGCTATTATTCAAAGATTTATTCTTTAGCATCACAAAATATACTTTTAAATCTACAAGTTGGTTTTTATGGTCAGTGGGTTCAAAACAAATCATTTGCAAAAGATTTTACCCAAAAAATCATTTCTAGAATAAATTTTATACTCAAAATAGGCCTAAATATGGTTCTGCAAAAACAACCAATTTTACAGAAGCAATTCACTAAACAAAGGGCATGGTTGCAAAGTTTTCTTTTTGATGATTCCATTGATATAAAGTTTGCAAAATTTGGACGTGTAGATTTAAAGTTATGAATTTTTCAAATCTAAACTTCTAATAGAAATGTTTCTGTCTATTTAAAAACAAAACTATGCCACGCGTCTTATTCCTATTCGCTGGAACTCGTTCTTTTGGATCGAGCGATACAGTGTGTTGGATCTAATGGAAATCGTGCTGCTAAGAGTTCTTGACACCGCTTCAGTTAAGTCATCTATCTACGTCGTGCGATCGTGATCTGACGGCTGGTGAGCGAGTGACCAAAGATGGGTGGCGCTGGCGGTGATTGTGCGGCGACAGCGTTCAGGCGATGGCGTACCGGCGATACTAGCAAGCGCGGGAGAGGGAGGAGATCGTTACCAAACTCTCCGTGGCATGCTAAAGCTCGAGATGGTTGTTGTAGTGGCAGGGGCGCACGAAGTCTTCGTGGATTCCTCGCCGGAGTTGCTGCTACTGTCGGGCTCGTCTGTTCGTCGACAGAGGCGAAGATTTACGGCATGCTAAGACAAATGGAGGGCACCGTTAGGTTCATAAGAGAGTCGCGAGCATGTGATCATCAAAGAGAGGGGAAGGGGAGGTCAGGGCTCACCAGTAGAGCTTGCCGGAGAAGTGGCAGACAGTGGCGACGTGCTGTCGTCGAGGTTGCCGATGATTTGGAGCGCGCGCGAGCGAGCTGGTGCTATGGAAAGATTCGCAAGGAGATGGGAAGTGTCCTCGTGGAAACTAGGAGGCACGGGGTGGTGCGGGACGGTCGGAATTCGCCGCTGTGCTCATCGGAGGCAGAGGCGTTCGCAAGCAAAATTGCGGCAGCCCGGTGGCTCTCTGGCAACGGAGTGTGAGGGGAAAGGGAGAGGAGACATGAGCGCTTAAATGGGCGAGATTACTGGTGAGTTATGCGTGCATTAAAGAGAATTTAAGCAGAGGAATCTGTATAGCAAACGGCAGCAAGGTTGGAGATGAACTGGTCGCGGTGGTGAAGAAGGTGAGCTGGCAGGTGGGGCCTGGTGTCAGCGAGGTTAGGGGTGCGCTTGGGGTCAGACGGTCAGTGACTGAGGGGGTAAACGTTCTGGTGCGAAACGTTTTCTGCGGGGGAGAAAGAGAGAGATGGGCTGCGAGTTGGGCCTGGGGCTTGTTGGGCTGCTTCTTTTTATTTTTTTCTTCTTCTGTTTTCTTTTTCTTTTTCCCTTTTGATTTTCTATTTTGAATTCAAACTATCATTTGAATTCAGATTTCTTTTTCAAATCTTTTCCAAATATTCAGTATGTTTCTATACTGTTTTAAATATGTATTTAAAATCCATTTTTGGAATAATTATTTTATTCATTTATGGTTTATTATTTATTTATAATAGGCACTTGCCTTTATTCAAATAAGATTTTAATTATAATTCCAAACTCTTATTTGAATTCCAATTTTCACCAAACCTTTTTCAGTAGTTTTTTTTAGTTAAAACATTTGAATATGATTTATTAATCATTTAAATTGGGCATTTGTCTTTATTCCAATAAAATCAAATATGGTTTTAATTCCATATAAATTTTATTTAAATGATTCTTTTATTCCATTTAAGTTAATTAAATAACTTTTATATCCACCTTGGGAAATTTCTATTTATTATTTTCTCATGATTTAATTAATCCTTTATATTAGGGATTTTATTTTTATTCAAATATAATTAGAATATGGTTTAATCCCATATACTTTTATTTGATTATTCTTTATCCCTTTATTTTAATTGAATTATCTTTACTCCATTTGCTCATGGATTTAATTCAAGTTTTAAATTGTCTTTTAAATAATTCCTTTGGAATTTATTATTTAGTTTAGGCAAATTGTCTTCATTTAAATAAAATTGGTTATTGATCAATCCTTATGATTTTATTTAAATAATCTTTTACTCCTTTTTATTATTTAGTAAACTTTCATTTTATTTGTTTGGCCAAGATTTATTTTGGCTTTTAAATATTATTTATTTATTTATTTATTTCTTTCCTTTGCCTTATAAAATCCATATCTTTTTATTTATAGATCCAAAATTGGTGATTCCAATTTGTATAATTTTATTTAATATTTGTTTATCTTTTTAAATCCTCTTAGGATTAATTGCTCACAATTTGGCATGGATTTTAGTTAGGAGCTTTATTAGCTTTAGAAATTATTTCCTTATCTTATTATATTCATAAGTTTTTATCCATGGTTCCAAATTAAGTGAAACCAATTTCTATGGTTTTATAATATTTTTATTTGTAATTTTGATTACTTATAAATGTTTGTTGACAAATTTTTATATGGAACAATCCATAGTATTAGAGTGATCTTGGAAATGATTTTATTCCATTAGAGTTTTAGGGTTTTGGTTTAACTTTTCCAAGTGTTTAAATTTCAAGATACATTCATTGATGAATGCATTTCACTTGATTGGATTTGTTGGATTCCATTTTATTCAAATTATATTTAAGAGGGGTTTTGATGTTTCCATTTTGAAACAAAAAGTTTCTTTTCACCCTAATTTTCAAAAATTATTTATTTTGTTTATTTTTCTCATTTCAAAATTTGGAAATTTTGGGAAGTGACACTATGCCTGTCACCAACCAAACCGGCACAACCGCCATCAAGTTCTACAAGTCCATCGTGTTCAGGTTTGGGGTGCCGTACAACATCATCACCAACAACGGAACAAACTTCACCTCGAAGGATTTCCAAGACTTCTGCGACAACCTCATCATCAACATCAGTTACGCCTTAGTAACACACCCTCATACTAACGATCAAGTCGAAAAGGCCAACGTCCTCGTCTGGAACAACATCAAGAAGCGACTCCTTCGGCTTCTCGAGCGAGTAGTAGGAGCCTACACAGGGGAGCTTCCCTCGGTGCTTTGGATCTTACAGATAACGCCAAACATCACAACCGGATACACGCCTTTCTTCATGGTGCACGGCTGAAAGATCACGGATGTCGCCTAGAGGGGGGTGAATAGGCGGTTTAAAACTTTTACGAGTGGGGCTCAACAAATGCAGAATTAAACTAGCATTTAATTTTTCAAGCACAAAACCTAGAACAACTAGGGTTCACCAATGTGCACCAACAACTTATGCTAAGCAAGACAAGCAACTATGTGATAGCAAGATATGGACTTCAAGCATGAAGGCTATCACAAAGTAAGGTGCATAAGTAAGAGCTCGAGTATAGATATAACCAAGGAACACAGAGACAATGATGTTTTACCGAGTTCCTCCCAACAATGAAGTACGTCTCGTTTGGAGAGGGGTGGCACCAACACCACAAATGGGCTCCCTTGTTCTCCTGTGAATCTCACCCCAACAGGATCGATCCACACTTGCACTATCGGTGCACTTGTCGGTGCCAATCCGGAACCTCTCACAATATTGGGGCACTTCTCCATAACTCAATTGGAGGCTCCCAAAAAACAAGCTTGGGAAAAGCTCGACAACTTAATTGGAGGTCCCAAGAAATCCACAACACCACAACAATCCGTCTAGGGTTCCAAGAACACAAGAGGTAAAAGCTTCTCACTTTTAGCAACCAAATCCTCCATAGAGAACTCAAACCAATGCACCTAATGAAATGGCAAGGACACAAGAAGTGCTCAAGTCCTTCTCTCCCAAATTCCAAAAAATCTACAAAAGCTTATGGGTAATAAGAGAGGAAAAAACAATGGAGGAAATCCACAAAAGACTTCAAGATCTAGACCCCAAGATGTTCCCCTCACTTAGAGGAGAGATTGATTGGTGGGGTTATAGATATAGATCTCCTCTTTCAAATCCCTCAAGAATATGCAAGAATCATATGAATGATTGAGAGATAGCAAGCTCAATAAGGTCAACAACAGAGAGGAAAACTTGCAAGAATAGGTAGGTAACCATTGGGGAAGAAGGGCCCCTTACATAGATCCTCCAAAATCCAACTGTTAGAGATCTGGAGCGCACGGGCCAGACATTTCGGCCAGTTTCCGGATGATTTCCGATATGGGACACAAAATGGCAACCATGGGACAGAAATCGGAGATTTTTGGATGACACCGGAGTGTCTGGCGTTTTCACTCCGGACATTCCGCCCAAGGCAAAATTGACAGAAACAACAAAACTGAAACGAACATAACTTTTGCATCCAGACTCCGATTTTAATGATCTTGGGCTTGTTTCAAAGATAGTAATGAGATCTAAAAAGATCACAAAGAGAACCATCATATTCCAGCAAGGTAGGATGATGAAAATATGCAAAGATTTAAGCTCTCACTGATGTATATGATCAAGTTACTCACTCGAGAGCCCCTCTTCATAGTATGGTTATATATCCTATAAACCGGTCTACCCAACTAACACCACGAGAAAGGTAAGAAAGAAACCCTATCAAGATCATACCTTTGCCTTGTGCATATTCCACTTGATCTTGATGATGACGATCTTCTACACCTCAATATGGAATACCTTTACTTGATTGCGCTAGCTTGGTGAGGACTTGGAATTTGCTCCCCCATACTCCATTATATAAGAGCCTATATTTTAGGAATAACCTCACATATCCATGATCACCATAAGGATGGAAAGCTTCAAGCATATGATCTCTTCGAGATGGCCCATCTTGAACTTGCACAACAGTTCTTCTAACTCCATTTGGATGATGTCTTGAAGATACACATGAGGAACTCTATCTTCTTCTTCAAGACACCCTTGATCTTCTTTTCTTTATTCTTCTTCTTCATTTCTTCTACTTTGAAGCTAATACATGCTCCAGGCGATGCCAATGGACAATTCCTACAAGTGTAACTTGATACAAGCATTAGTCCATAGAGATTGTCATTAATTACTAAAACCACACATGGGGACCCACATTGTAACATCCCAGCATTTCGGAACCTAACGAAGGGTAGATTTAGGATTATGTATTATTGCATGCATCTATTTGTGAAAAGGTGGGTAAAATTTTATCCAAATAAAACTTAAGTGATCAATGTTTCTTTCTTACTTTAAGATTAGTTCTAGACTTAAAGGAGGATTGATATAAACTTTGATGTGATCTTAAAATAATTATGTGTGTTTTGAAATGGGTTTGAATTTAAAAACTTAAGTGTTTGAATAGTAATCTAAATGATTTAGATATAAGATTTGAATCTTAAATTAATTAAGATATAGGTAGTATAACTTAAATCTCAAAACAATAGAAATTATGAAATTCATTTTCATATTATAAAGACGTAAACAAGTTACAACAGAATAAAGAATAAGAATATTCTTTATTACAATTGAATAAAATAAAGATTACAAGAACTATAAAAGAAAAATTACAAAGGACTAAGAAAATTACATCTACTAACTATCCTATATCTAAAACCTACACTAAATATTCATCTTTATCTTTGAACCTGCAATACAAAGATTAAACATAAATAAAACAAGATTAGTGTTAGTATATATTTCTCTCAGATATGTCAGTGAGGTGCACTTGATAATCTCATCATTGAGAAATGTTAAAGAGGGGAAAGTTTCACCAATATGAAAGATTTCATCTTTCATGAATTCATAGCCAGAATGCAAATGACAGCCAAAAGGGACCAATTCAACAGCCAAGGTAAAAGTAGATTGGTAATATTAAGTTCAAATTTTCAAAACCTATCCATATTTGCATAGCAGGCACACATGCTACACACACAAGCATGCAAAGGGTGTGCTGTCGACTTCACAAGCACATCTAGATCAAACAAAACCAGAGCACAGCTGTGGGGAAGCACCTCAGTGCATCACTTTACCACACCACAGCACAGCCAGGGTGAACAGCAAGTAAACCAAGAACAGCAGCCAAACCAACCACCAGATTAACCCAAACATCACCAGGATGGTGACATAAGGAGAGGGATGAATCTGGTGGATAGTAAGGTCAAGACCAGGAGCTAGGAGGAGCAGGCAAACTCAAGAGCAAGCTCAGGAGCACAGTTAAAGTAGATCAAGATCCAGACCAAGATCAAGATCATCATCAATATACTACACCAACATCAAATCTTGTGGTGAGTCTCATAAAACCATCACATGCTTTCCTCAGAATATTCAAACAAAAGCATGTGTTGCTTTGTGTAATGATCTCTCAATATGCACCCAAGAGAGGTGAATCTATCCTAGAGAATTCAAGCATAAGGATAAGAAATCAAGCTCAACCACAAACACTAAACCCTCAGACCAGCATCACTGGGTTTAGTGTTATTTTTGCAGCTTAGATCATTTTCATTTGATCCTATCATATCAGGGCACATCTCTCAAAGAGAGAGTAGCACCTCTAATCCTACAAGATTCAAACAAATTATTGCTCAACTAACTAGGAATTAAATCCTAGAGCCTCAGACCAACATCATAGGCAAGATAAGAAAGCTTCCATATTATTTTATTAGTTTTAATCACAAGCATAATCAAGCTAATCCCAGAAATAAAAACCCAATCACTTGTGTGCTAGAATACAAGGGTATCACAAGGACAAGTTCTTAATGAGCTAAAACCAATCTTTACTTAGCTTCCACAGGAAAAGGGACAAATCATTACATATCATTTTCCTGAGCCAAATGCCAGGAATCAACCTTAAATTCATTTATACATTCACATAAATCATTGCAAGCAATGATTTGATTCAGTAAGTAAAATCTCAGACAAGCCAACAGTATAATTGCAGTAAGCAAATACTTTCAGTATAAGTAAACTAATAGTATAGTAAAGCCTCAGACCAACAACATAATCCAATTAAGGATTTGATTGAAACAACTAGCCTGGATCATGGTAGATTACCACTAGGACAAATTTGACAGGCAAACTAGTAACATCCAAGTTACTATCAATCCTTAACCACAACAAACAATCATTTCACATGATCAAATATGATCAACATTAGATCAAAAGCATCCTAGATGTGATTAACAGAGGGGTTATGAACCCTAATACTGAGATGAACCCAATCAGCACATCATCACTCAACATCAGAAGCCACTAGCTACACACCAAAAAGAATCAAGGCAGTAGCATGAATGAACACCACAGAGACCACTTACTCGTGGTCCTCGCTGATGAATCGAAGAGGAAGAAGAGGGGCCGACGCACCGCGGCGGCACAGGGAGCACCCAGAGGGGCGCCGAGACCTGCATCTGCCACGGCGGCGGTCGTAGCAGCGCACGAGACCAGTACACCACCGCAGGCGGGATCGTGGCGGCAGCATCATCTTTTTCGAACCCTAGGGTTCGGGAATGGGGGGAACTGTGAAGGGAATATGCCCTGAGAGGCAATAATAAAGTGTTTATTATGTGTATTCCAAGTATATGATAGATGTTTATTTTGCATGCTATAATTGTATTAATACGGAAACGTTAATACATGTGTGTTTAATAAACAAACAGAAAGTTCCTAGTTATGCCTCATAAACTAGCTCGTTGATTAACAAGATGATCAAGGTTTCCTGATCATGGACATTGGATGTTGTTAATAACGGGATCACAACATTAGTGTAATGGTGTGATGAACATTCATCCGAACTATAGCATTACGATCAAAGTCATTGAATTTATATTGCTATAACAACTTACGAAGTGATCCTAATCCTTAGACCATGAGATCATGTCAATCACTAACACCGGAAGAGTTTCTTGATAACATCAAACGTCACACCGTAACAGGGTGATTATAAAGATGGATTCAGAACTAATAAAGTGTTATGTTGAGGCTCATGGATCGAGAGTGGAATTTGTTCATCCCGATGACGGATAGATATACTCTGGGCCCTCTCGGTGATATCACATTGATTAGCTTGCAAGCAAGTGATTTGATCACTAGAATGTTATATCACAGGAACAAGAAAAGAGTGCATGTCGGTAACGAGATCAAACTAGGTATGGAGATACTGATGATCGAATCTCGGACATGTAATATATCGTGAAACAAAGGGATTAAGATACTAGCGTAAAAGGTTCCGACGATCACAAGAAAGTCATCGTTGAATGTGTGGGAGTCAGTATGGGTCTCCAGATCCCGCTTCTGATTATTGATCCGAGAGGGGTCTCGATCATGTCCGCATTATTCACGAACCGTAGGGTGAAAAACTTAAGAGACACCGACATCCAATTGGAGCAAATGTTTCATGCCGAAAGAATGAACAAGCGCAGGAATTTATTTCACTAGATACCGAAACAGGTTTTCGGGTGAAATTGCATAAAGTGGTTATGCATGTGAAATAGAATTCTAGCAAGGGGTTATTTGTGAATGTTTGTCATTAAAGTAATTGACAAAATTCTGAATAAAATAAAAGAGTTTTATTTAATGAGAGTTTGCATTAAATTTGGTGGAAATTTAATGGGAATTTGAGTGGACTTTTGAGTGGAGGGAATTTAAAGGAGATTTGTGAGTGGAGTGTCCACCCACATGAAGAGGGGAGGGCAAGGGGGCAGCCCCCATGCGCCGGCCACCCCCTTGGGGTTCCCCCCTCCTCCTATAAAAGGAGCCCCCCTCCTCACTTGTCTCTCACTCCTCCTCGTGAAGGATCTCTCTCCCCCTCTAGAATTTATTCCCCATGGTCTCGGACTAGCGAGATACATGTTCCCGGTGGCTATTCGGCAAGAAAGAGTTGTGCTTCCGCTGCATCGCTGGAGCGAGGAGGTGGAGGTTTCTCGGTGCCTCGAACGTGTGTGCGAGCACTGATGCGCTGCTGATTTGCGGCGCTAGGACTTCCTCTCGATCTTGAGATCGGCAAGAGATCGTCTACATCAACCACGAGTTGAACTCGTTAAGCTTTGTCGGTCTTCAAGGGTATGTTCCCTACGGATATACATCCGCCCGTTGTTTGTATCTAGTATATAGATCTTGGTATATAGTTCACATCATAGGAAAATTTTTGTTTTCTATGCTGCGAACCCTACAATGGTATCAGAGCCGGATCTATGCGTAGATACTTTACACGGGTAGTACACATATGAGTATGTGGGCGATGATGATCATGTTGTTGCTCCTTTGTTGTAATTTTGGATATTGGTGGCATAGTGGGATGAAGCGGCCCGGACAAACTTTACATGTCCTCGCACATGAGACCTGTTCCACGCTTGACATGCAACTAGTTTGCATAAGTGGCTAGCGGGTTTCTGTCTCTCCTACTATAGTCAATATCTATTTTGCAAGCAAGTTGTCAACAATTTGATTATCCTCGTTGTGGTTCATGTTCGTAGGTAAGAACGGTTCTATCTCGAAAGCCCTAAGCCACGTAAAACTTGCAATGGATAAATTAGAGGCGTCTAGTTTAGATTGTTGCTGGGCTAGTGTTATGATATGGTAGTGTTGTAAGTAGAAGTATGAGATGATACTCTTACAACACACATAGCGTGTAAAATCCATAGACCTTGGATTTACACATATAGGTATGATAGTGATCATACCACGATGCACATGATAGAGATCATCTGCGGGAACCATATAATTTCACTAATAAACATATGATGTTTGATAGCATCTTATATTGCTTGTTTAGCACTTTGTTAGCATAATAAGATGATCCCTCATTTAAATATCAAGATAAGAATGTGTTCTTCCTTTAGTATGCACCGATTATGTTTTCGTCGCTCCAAGACATCACATGATGATCGGGTGTTCTTGGATCCACGACCATATTTCGGGTGTAAAACAGTTACACACGCGAATACTAAGGTTCTAACTTGGCGAGCCTAGCATGTACAGACATGGCCTCGGAACACGGACCGAAAGGTTAAGCATGAGTCATATAGTTGATATGATGCCCATTTGATGCTCGCCTTTGAAGCTATACCGACTCACGTGATGATCGGACTTGGTGTAGTGGATTTGGTTCATGTAATCACCAAAAGGGCACGAGGGATGTCGTTTTTGAGTGGGAGTTCATTCGTAATATAGATTAGTTGAACTCAATCTATCATACACTTAGTCTAAACTTTACAAATTCTGTTGTAGATGGCACCACCTGCATTTAATTTCAATGTGTTCATGGAGAAAGAGAAACTAGCAACGAACGGTAACAACTTTACCGAATGGGCCATGAATTTGAGGATTCTCCTCTCTGCTGCACAAAAGCAATATGTGCTAGAAGCGCCATTAGGCCCCCCACCTTTTGATGATGCCCCTGACGAGGAGAAGAATGTCTATCAGACTCGTCAGGAGGACCACAACTTAGTTCATTGCGGCATATTGTATGGGCTAGAGCCGGAACTTCGAAAGCGTTTCGAAAACGGCAATGCATTTGATACAGTGGGTGAGTTGAAAATGATTTTCGACACACATGCTGCTGTAGAGAGCTACAACGCTTCAGAAAAGTTCTTTAGCTGCATGATGGAAGAGCACAGCTCCGTTAGTGAGCATGTACTCAAGATGTCGGGTTACGCCAATAAGCTTGTGTCCTTGGGAATATCGATTCCCATTGACTTAGGCATCCATCGTGTTCTGCAGTCTCTGCCACCTAGCTATAAGATCTTCGTGATGAACTATAATAAGCAAGGCATGAAGAAGTCTCTCTCCCGAGCTTCTGTCAATGCTTAAAACTGCAGAAGTGGAGATCAAAAAGGAACATCAAGTGTTGATGATCAATAGGAACACTGGTTTCAAGAAAGACAAGAAGGGAACACGGAAGGGAAGTAAGGGCGGCAAGCTTGTTGCCGCGCCTGAAAAGAAACACCGAGTTGGACCTAAGTCTGATTCCGAGTGCTACTATTGTAAGGGGACTGGCCACTGGAAGCGCAACTGCCCCAAGTATCTGGCAGACAAGAAGGCCGGCAAGGCAAACAAAGGTATATATGATATACATGTTATTGATGTGTACTTGACTAGTGCTCGCAGTAGCACCTGGGTATTTGATACCGGTTTAGTTGCTAATATTTGTAACTCGAATTAGGGGCTGCGGAACAAGCGACCGCTAGCAAGGGGTGAGGTCAAGATGCGTGTCGGCAATGGATCAAGCGTTGATGTGATCGCCGTCGGAACGCTGCCTCTCCACTTACCGTCGGGATTAGTTATAAACTTGAATAAATGTTATCTGGTGCCTGCACTGAGCATGAACATTGTATCAGGATCGTGTTTAATGCGAAGTGGTTATTCATTTAAATCCGAGAACAATGGTTGTTCCATTTATATGAATGAAATCTTTTATGGTCATGCACCGATGATGAATGGTTTATTTCTATTAGATCTCGATGATAATGTTACACATATTCATAATGTTGATGCTAAAAGGATTAAACTTAATGATGATATATCCGCATATATGTGGCACTGCCGTCTAGGTCATATTGGCGTTAAACGCGTGAAGAAGCTCCATTCGGATGGACTTTTGGAATCACTTGATTATGAATCATTTGATACATGTGAGCCATGACTTATGGGCAAGATGACTAGAACGCCGTTTTCTGGTTCAATGGAACGGGCGACAGATTTATTGGAAATCATACATTCTGATGTATGTGGTCCAATGAGTGTGTCGGCGCGAGGTGGATATCGTTATTTTGTTACTTTCACGGATGATTTGAGTAGATACGGTTATATCTACTTGATGAAACACAAGTCTGAAACCTTTGAAAAGTTCAAGGAATTTCAGAATGAAGTGGAAAATCATCGTAGAAAGATCAAATTTCTACGGTCCGACCGTGGAGGTGAGTATCTAAGTTACGAGTTTAGCACTCACATGAAAGAGTGTGGAATTGTTTCACAACTCACACCTGCCGGAACACCACAGCGAAATGGTGTGTCGGAACGTCGTAATCGTACTTTATTAGATATGGTTCGATCTATGATGTCTCTGACGGACTTGCCGTTGTCATTTTGGGGTTATGCACTAGAAACTACTGCATTCACTTTAAATCGGGCACCATCTAAATCCGTTGAAAAGACATCGTATGAATTGTGGTTTGGAAACAAACCTAAGCTGTCATTTCTTAAAGTTTGGGGATGCGATGTTTATGTGAAGAAACCTCAACCGGATAAACTCGAACCCAAAGCGGAAAAATGCGTCTTCATAGGATACCCTAAAGAAACTATTGGGTATTCCTTCTATCACAGATCCGAGGGCAAGGTTTTTGTTGCCGAGAATGGATCCTTTCTAGAGAAAGAGTTTCTCGCGAAAGGTGTGAGTAGTCGGAAGGTAGAATTCGAAGAGATTGTGGAACCTTCTCTTCAAAGTATGACGAGTAGCGCAGCGCCGGAAGTTGTTCCGGAGTTGGCTCCACCTGTTGAAGAGGGAACTAATGATAATGATCATGAAACTCCGAAAGAGAGTACTACCGAACCTCGCAGGTCAAACAGGACGCGTGCAGCTCCCGAGCTGTACGGAAATCCTGTCATGAATTTCATGGTTGATGAAAATGATGACCCTGCGACGTATGAAGAAGCGATGATGAGCCCGGATTCCAACAAATGGTTAGAAGCCATGAAATCCGAGATGGAATCCATGTATGAAAATCAAGTTTGGAACTTGGTGGAATTACCTCACGACCGAAAGGCCGTGGAGAACAAATGGATTTTCAAAAAGGAAAACTGATGCTGATGGTAATGTGACCGTCTATAAAGCTCGACTTGTCGCAAAGGGGTTTCGACAAATTCAAGGAGTTGACTACGATGAGACTTTCTCTCCCGTAGCGATGCTAAAGTCAGTGAGGATTATGTTAGCAATTGCTGCATATTTCGATTATGAGATATGGCAGATGGATGTCAAAACCGCGTTTCTCAATGGTAATATTGAAGAAGAGTTGTATATGATACAACCAAAGGGTTTTGTCGATCCTAAGGATGCTAACAAGGTGTGCAAGCTTCAGCGATCCATCTATGGATTAAAGCAAGCATCACGAAGTTGGAATCTCCGCTTTGATGAGGTGATCAAAGAGTTTGGATTTGTCCAAACTTATGGAGAAGCTTGTATTTACAAGAAAGTGAGTGGGAGCAATGTGGCATTTCTGATATTATATGTGGATGACATATTATTGATCGGAAATGATATAGATCTTTTAAACAGTGTTAAAAGTTATCTAAACAGCAAATTTTCAATGAAGGACCTAGGTGAAGCGTCATACATATTAGGCATAAAGATCTATAGAGATAGATCTAGGCACCTAATAGGGCTATCGCAAAGTACATACCTTGATAAGATTTTAAAGAAGTTTAAAATGGACGGAAGTAAGAAGGGGTTCTTACCTATGTTGCAAGGCAAGACATTGAGTAAGACTCAAAGTCCGGCTTCGGCGGAAGAAAGACAGATAATGGACAAAGTCCCCTATGCTTCAGCCATAGGCTCTATAATGTATGCCATGCTATGTACAAGACCGGATGTGGCACATGCTATTAGTTTGACTAGTAGGTACCAATCGGATCCAGGTTTGGAACACTGGATAGCGGTCAAGAATATCCTTAAGTACTTACGAAGAACTAAGGATATGTTTCTTGTATACGGAGGTGAAGAAGAGCTCGTCGCTAAGTGTTATGTCGACGCTAGTTTTGACACCGATCCGGATGACTCTAAGTCTCAATCCGGATACGTATTTCTCATGAATGGCGGAGCGGTTAGTTGGAGGAGCTCCAAACAACCTGTGGTAGCGGGATCAACAACGGAGGCCGAATATGTTGCTGCTTCAGAAGCGGCTCAGGAAGCAGTTTGGATGAAGGAGTTCATATCCGAACTAGGAGTGGTGGCAAACGCGTTGGACCCAATGGTGATCTATTGTGACAACAATGGTGCCATTGCCAATGCCAAAGAGCCAAGGTCTCACAAGCATTCCAAGCATATTAAGCGCCGGTTTCACTCCATCCGCGAGCATATCAAGGATGGAGATATAAAGATTTGTAAAGTACATACGGATCTCAATGTAGCAGATCCGTTGACTAAAACTCTCCCTAGAGAAAAACATGATCAACACCAGAACTCAATGGGTGTTAGATTTATCACTATGTAACTAGATTATTGTCTCTAGTGCAAGTGGGAGACTGAAGGGAATATGCCCTGAGAGGCAATAATAAAGTGTTTATTATGTGTATTCCAAGTATATGATAGATGTTTATTTTGCATGCTATAATTGTATTAATACGGAAACGTTAATACATGTGTGTTTAATAAACAAACAAAAAGTTCCTAGTTATGCCTCTCTCATAAACTAGCTCGTTGATTAACAAGATGATCAAGGTTTCCTGATCATGGACATTGGATGTTGTTAATAACGGGATCACAACATTAGTTTAATGGTGTGATGAACATTCATCCGAAGTATAGCATTACGATCAAAGTCATTGAGTTTATATTGCTATAACAACTTACGAAGTGATCCTAATCCTTAGACCATGAGATCATGTCAATCACTAACACCGGAAGAGTTTCTTGATAACATCAAACGTCACACCGTAACAGGGTGATTTTAAAGATGGATTCAGAACTAATAAAGTGTTATGTTGAGGCTCATGGATCGAGAGTGGAATTTGTTCATCCCGATGACGGATAGATATACTCTGGGCCCTCTCGGTGATATCACATTGATTAGCTTGCAAGCAAGTGATTTGATCACTAGAATGTTATATCACAGGAACGAGAAAAGAGTGCATGTCGGTAACGAGATCAAACTAGGTATGGAGATACCGATGATCGAATCTCGGACATGTAATATATCGTGAAACAACGGGATTAATATACTAGCGTAAAAGGTTCCGACGATCACAAGAAAGTCATCGTTGAATGTGTGGGAGTCAGTATGGGTTCCCAGATCCCGCTTCTGATTATTGATCCGAGAGGGGTCTCGATCATGTCCGCATTATTCACGAACCGTAGGGTGACACACTTAAGAGACACCGACATCCAATTGGAGCAAATGTTTCATGCCGAAAGAATGAACAAGCGCAGGAATTTATTTCACTAGATACCGAAACAGGTTTTCGGGTGAAATTGCATAAAGTGGTTATGCATGTGAAATAGAATTCTAGCAAGGGGTTATTTGTGAATGTTTGTCATTAAAGTAATTGACAAAATTCTGAATAAAATAAAAGAGTTTTATTTAATGAGAGTTTGCATTAAATTTGGTGGAAATTTAATGGGAATTTGAGTGGACTTTTGAGTGGAGGGAATTTAAAGGAGATTTGTGAGTGGAGTGTCCACCCACATGAAGAGGGGAGGGAAAGGGGGCAGCCCCCATGCGCCGGCCACCCCCTTGGGGTCCCCCCTCCTCCTATAAAAGGAGTCCCCCTCCTCACTTGTCTCTCACACCTCCTCGTGAAGGATCTCTCTCCCCCTCTAGAATTTATTCCCCATGGTCTCGGACTAGCGAGATACATGTTCCCGGTGGCTATTCGGCAAGAAAGAGTTGTGCTTCCGCTGCATCGCTGGAGCGAGGAGGCGGAGGTTGCTCGGTGCCTCGAACGTGTGTGCGAGCACGGATGCGCTGCTGATTTGCGGCGCTAGGACTTCCTCTCGATCTTGAGATCGGCAAGAGATCGTCAACATCAACCACGAGTTGAACTCGTTAAGCTTTGTAGGTCTTCAAGGGTATGTTCCCTACGGATATACATCCGCCCGTTGTTTGTATCTAGTAGATAGATCTTGGTATATAGTTCACATCATAGGAAAAATTTTGTTTTCTATGCTGCGAACCCTACAAACTGACCACGGGGAAGCCCCAGGGTCAAATCCACATGGATAGAACAAACGAGCGTCGTCGACAACCCCAACTCGCACCGCGGCGGCGGCCAGAACGGCCGACGACGGCGAGAATCGACGGTGGCGGCATCACCGGCCACGGGGGCGAGACAGAGGAGGAGGAGATGAGGTCGAGGGAGAGAAGAAGGCAGAGTGGGCTGGGTGGGCCAAAACCCTTCGGGATAGTCATTTGACCCTGCCCTATTGGGCCACCTTGGCCCAATGAGCCCAAGGGGCCAGCCCAGAATATTTAATAAATCTTTTGATCAATTGGAAAAGACCAAAATACCCCTGACCTCAATAAAATGATAGAAAATAAAATAATAGTCCAAAAATCATAAATAAAATATTTTTGGATTCATAATAATCCATTCTGTCCAAATAAAATAAAATATCAAATTTTGGACATTCAAATTTTTATAAGAATTTTGTAATTTAAATATTACTTGTGGAATTTTACAAAATTATTTAAAGGTGATTAAAATAAATAAAAATCACTTTCATTATTTATTAATATTATACTAAATAAATATTTAGTAATAAATTTAAGGTATAATTAATAATTCCTAAAGGAATTATTAAATCAATAAAAGTCAAATAAAGGGAAATAAAATAAAATATATCAATACAAGTTATAATTATTAAAAAGAAATATTTATAAACCCTTTATTACTCAAAAAGGAACTTTTTGGGGTAAATGCGTATAAATTTAAATAATGCATTACATTACCTGCATAATCATTTTGCTTCTTTAAATATTGTCCTTACCGGGCAATAATGATGTTTTTGTAGAACTAGAAGCTCAAGGTCCAGTGCAAGCATCAGACTTCACTACCTTGCCATCACAAGGAAAGTTCATCACTTTCTCATATCCTTTGAAGAGTCTTTATCAAAGTATTTGCAAATTGTGTGTTATCATATATGATATAAAAGAAATAAAATATTATTTTCATAAACAAAGAAATCATAGATATCATCCTAAGTGGTGATATAATGGAGCAATATAACTTATTGTTCTAATTGCAACAATGATGATCAAATAGGGACTTAACAACCCCTGACATCAGTGATTCTAGCGCCGTATATTACGTGTTAGCCATGAGATTTGGAATGGGACAGAGAAGTCAGCTGTATCTTCTTCCTCTCGCATGAAGCTGGATGTGCAGGTCGTGGATGTTATCCTCGTAGTGTGCATATTAATTGGTAATTCATAAAGGATATGCAGCATATGGGTGGGAACCCTCAACGTCCCACGATAGTTCTGGCATCTAATGGTTTGTACAAACCATTGCCGTAATTCATTATGTGGGCATGGTGTACACCAAGGAGGCATGCGGGGTCGCGAAGGGGGAAGTGATTGGCTTGGACCAACTACTGGGCCCCACATCATGGAATTGTGGATGGGAAAGTACCCCCGGTTGTGCAACAAGGAGTTGATCTCTCATGGGTAAAGTAACGCACCTCTGCAGAGTGTAAGAACTGTAACTTGTTACTCCCTGTTCCGGGAAGGAGCTACGAACGCGGCAGGAAAGGAACTCCATGAAATTTCTAGTCAACCTGTGAAGGCTGATTGTCATAGTTTTTCAGAATAAAATCAATCTTTGAAGAAAGATTTACAAAAAATACATAGTGCTAAGGATTTATAATTCGAGGTGGTAGTTAGAGCATCAAACTTCCCACCTTGCATATAATGAACTTGTTGGGTAACGCTGTTACTCATCCTTTCCTTGGATCCCTTGCTTAGACTCTGAGGATCCCGAAGACGTGCCAATGTATGCAGCTGAATGCCAAGAAGATGTGTTCTACGAGGAACCTGATCTATCCGGAGGAGTTCAAGGCGTGGACTACGAGATCTGCTATGGTGTTGATTAGAACAAGTCCACATAAGTATCTAGTTGGTAGTAACTAACGGAGCCGAGTAGCATGAACCCTATAGAATAAGCTGTTAAGCCCCACTCCTAGTCGGAGTTGTTACTTTTACATTCCGCTGAACATCTTATATTTTGGTTTGTAAGTTGGATCTTTTGGAAGTCTTGAACTTCCGGTATTGTAATAATAATAATGTGTGTACTTTTGTAATATGGACCCGCAATGTTTCTGTTGTACCACTCTAAGGGATGTGATATTTACGGAACGGTGTTCTGTGGATGTCATGTCAACGACTGTAGTATACTACACATGCAGTGGTATGCTGGGTCACCGCACATATGCTCTTTCAATCTCCCTCATTTTGGTAAGTGATGACAACCCCTTTGATATGGTTTATATAAGGAATTTAATGAATAAAATGGTAGCACAATATAAAATACTACACAAGTATGTGATATTGGTACCACCACCATATATAGAGCAAACGCCCCCACAATTATATGCATATGTGATGAACTTGAATTTCATTGCATATATTCACAATCATTATCATTGGTGGAGTTTCCTCTATATATCCCACATGCTAGGCAACAACAAAGATGCAAGAGCATGAAAGGCAAATGATTAAGAACAAACTCAAAGAATAAACCAACTTCCCTTAAACCCTCTAAAGCTTCTCCCCATTGGAAGATTGCCAAAATGGGTGACAAGTTCTAGAAGGCCAATATAGTGATAATTCCTCTAAAGGTGCGCATTCACACATATCCAATGATGAATACTATGGAGGAAGTAGAACTATATTAAGGACCCGAAGATTGCAAAAGAAATAAAATGAAAAAAGTATCAACAAATGATGCAAGCAACAACAAGATCCGACAAACCAATTGAAAACAACAAATGAGACCAAATGGAAATGACAAGATATTATGATACGAGCAAAAGAGTGTTTTAAATGAAAATAGAAGCTTCCCAAGATTTGTGCATACATTAGAATAGTCGCATTTGAATACAACATGCACAAATATGGAATCCTCACTCCCCCATAAACATTTAAGACACAACAAAAGAGAAAGAAGGCAAATGAGCATTATTAAATGAATTAGAGAAGCTTCCAAAAGATAATGCACCAATTATGATAATTGAATTTGGGAAAAAAGTGCATAATCATGGAATCCTCACTCATACAAATTCACTTAACAATACAAGGCATGAGAGAACAAATATGAGTGCCCAAAGATGCAAACACAAGAGACAATCACTCATTGGCAAAAAAATTGGAAGCCACTAAAGCATAAAAAATTAATAGAAAGGTGGTGTCCAAGGAATAAAATCTCAACTAAAATTATCTTCTATTGTGTGTATAAGTTTCTAAGTGGAAAACATCACAAAGAAATATTCTCACAAGGAAACAAGGACACACAAAGAATATATACAAGAAGGCACATGTAAAGCAAAATGAAGTCATGACAATACACCACTAAGATCTTTTCTTCATAGCATGGCCAAAAGGCTCAATTTTATATTATTGTATATGGATGAACTTCAACCAATAACATATCCAATACATCACAAATATCACTAAGGGAAGAAGATATAGTTGGAACGTATTGCAAAATGAAACAAGTATCACACAAAAAGAATCAACTTTGCAAATGATCAATTTTGCACATGAGAGTACTTTGAGGAAACGATGGGCAATATAATTGCTAGATTGACATATTTGGGATTGGTGAATCATGAGTATGATTTTGTATAGTCCCAATTATATGCACTCATCTCAACTTACTCACATATGCAATAGAGTATTATTTAAGGCCAAAGAAAGAACCACAACAACTACAAATACATAAAATTTATGCCAAGATGCAACCTACCATAGGTTGGAAGATGATATGTATGCATGAGTAAGAGATACTTGTTACCAAGATATCATTGGTGAGATGAAGTAGATAGGATCTCGTTGACCATCCTAGCTTATCTCTAATTTTCATTGAGTCAACTCTTCTTCCTTATGAAAGAGACAAGCACCAATGCATCTCCAATGTGCATAGAACAAAATCCAAGTACAATATGGTCCCCAAACTTATTGGGTCCAAAGTAGTTAGACAACTACAATACATAGGAGATACTTCACATAAATATGTGCATATTGATATGAAATTGAATTTCATGCACATCTTAGCCAATTGTATTTGGTGGAGTTTCCCTTGAGTATTGTATCAAGGAAACCAAGCATGCCATAATATATATTTAGTACATATGCATGCACATGATTTTTAAGAACCAAACGAGATATTTTTTGAACAAAATACCAAGTAAACTAAGAAGGCACACCAAAGTGTGACAAGAATAACAGTTGTCCAAATAATATCAAAGACCAAATCAACACATGAAAGAGCACAATTTCAACAAATGAACTAGGCAAAAGCTAAAGACCAAGAGATAAACAAAAACACAAATGCTCAAAGGTTTATCTCATTCTAAAAGGTCAAAATAATTAACAAAGAATGAGAAAAAACCAAATCCCCAAATGAGCAAGGTTCCAACAAATAAACCAAGCTCTCCACACTTTTCATGATGGCACAAAATACCAAAATGAAATGGTCAAACTTTCAAGCACATAAAATAAGATATGGAACAAAACAAGAAGCATAAAGTGTTCTAAATAATATAGGAGAGCTCCCCCATGGATAGTGCATTATGTAGGATTTTCCTTTTGAATGCAAAATGCACACAAATGGGTTCATCACTAGTACCTACATTAAATAAAACAAAATAGGATACCAATAAAATAAGAAGATCGACAAGAGGAAAGAAAAGCTTGGGAGACAACACAAAACATTTTCTTGGCAAGATATAGTACAAGATTAAGCAAAGGCCAAAGTGAATATGATCAATAAATTCTACCATAAAT
The DNA here is from genome assembly GCA_916181665.1 of Avena sativa. Taxonomy (NCBI): domain Eukaryota; kingdom Viridiplantae; phylum Streptophyta; class Magnoliopsida; order Poales; family Poaceae; genus Avena; species Avena sativa. The sequence goes on along the minus strand of OV702284.1, from coordinate 256,420,956 downwards.
CTAGTAATAATTGTCCAAGGACAAGAAGTAATGGGAGTAATCTTCCTAAGGTAGTTCACATGGATATCCAAGATCATATTCACACAAAGAAGCATATAACAAAGTATAATAATTAAGCTTGATGCTCCGAAAAAGATTCTTGGTAGCTTCCAATAGTCACGCAATCACTAGTGATTAGAGTAACTTGAAGCTAATGGTTTCCATGAGGATATAGAGTTCCAAATATGAGGAAACACATACCAAGAAACACTCTCACAAACAAGATCCAAAATATGAGAAATAAAGGCATTCAAGCAAATTTGAACTTGTTTGAGCAAATGTGTCACATAGGAGCTAGATAATTATCAGTATCAATTCTAAGTGACACAACCTCAAATTTTCACATTTTCTAGGCTTGTAATATGCACTAAACATATGACTCCCCCATAATGTGATAAACCATGAATCTCAATATGAGGCAAAAATATCCAAATGGAGATAATTAATGGACATTATAGAACTTAAATTTCTCATGAGAAACATACTATATAGAGACTAGATAATATTGCAATATCAATACTTGGTGGTATTCCTCATGTACACACCTTTTTAGGATTGTGGAATGTCCAAGCATAACATTACGCCAAAACGGGATAGTCCATTAATCTCCCACAAGAGCCAAATAGGATACCAAATATAATCAAGAAATGCTCCAACACAAGAAACACACATACATGGTGTGCCACCCAACATACACAAATATAATTGATAACTCAAGATAATTACGTGGAAGGCACAACATGTATAAAAGCATGCAAGGTACAGAACTAACACATGCATAAGGGGGCGAGTAACTTTCAATGTAATGAGTTGAGCACATGTTACCGCAAGGAGGAACATTGGGAATATGATAGAGACAATATAATCCACATGACTTGGCTTGACAAATATAATTGATGATGAAGTTGCCTTAGTTCTTCATGATGTAGTCACGTCTCCAATGACCTCCAAACAAACCTATTGATCAAGTTTTGGCTTTTTGGTCCCCAACCAGTTTGGGTCTTAATAAGTTAGTCACAATAGGCTTGGAAACCCAAATGGTTCTTTTCTTGACACCACATTGGGAATCAACAAATTTGGCAAACACCTCGCGAACCTCATCTCTGTATGAAGAGAATAAGTATCATAAATCATGATAGGGTTGTATGAGGATATACCGATGTTGCATGAGTAAGAAATGTGCCCTTTCTCGCAGAAAATGTAGCAAGTTCTTCTCTTGCCATATTTCTTGTTGGGTGAAGCAACAACTTGAGGAAGACCTTGAGTCTTATTGGGAGGAGGCCCATCTCTAACAAGAGGTAGATCTTGAGGACGCTTCCCTTGTTGCTTCTTGCCAAGGGGCTTCTTCTTCAATGGGAAATACTTGACATGATGCCCTTATTCCTTGCACTTGAATAAAACAATGTTGGCCGGATTCTTGACATGATCTTGTCCATTCTTCTTGTGGCCCTTGTGCTTCAACTTGATAGTGCACTTGTTGTTGATATTGGATTTGAATCCAAGCCCACTCTTATCATTGGGGGATTTTTGCACACTCAAGATGTTGTTGAGTGTGACCTTCCCTTTATGACCCTTTATCAAGTAATTATTCAAAGAAGTCACTTGAGCCTTGAGATATTTAATTTCCTCTACATGGTTAGTGGGAACAACAATACTAGAGGAAGTAGATGCTACATTGTTAGAGAAAAAAGGAATGAAATTTAATTCATCACAAGATGTAGCAATGGCATGAGTGGATGAATTACAAGGATTAGCACATAGCAACATGATATTTGAAGTAGAAGTAGTGCTAATGTACACATGAGGCTCATTAGATGTTACCTTTGACACAATAGCCTCATGAGCCAACTTTAGCCTACTATGGGAGACTAGAAGATCCTCATGCGAGCTTCAAAGCTTAACATTATTTTCTTCCAATTTCACTAGTTTCTAGTTAGCAAAGCAAGTTGAGCCTTTAGCTCAACATTCTCCTTCAAGGTAGATGCTACACAAGAAAAAGAGTTAGTAGCACAAGCATCATCATTTAAAGCAAGAAGTGAGGGCAACTTGGAAAGCTCTTTTGAGTATGAAGCTTTAAGTTGCTCATGTGACTCGGTGAGTTTGATGAGCTCGCTCTTAATGACCCTAGAACCATTTTTGAGGTGCTCAAAATCCTCAAGGATTTTAGAATAAGCAACTTGAAGCTCATCATGTTTACTTTTGAGATCACTTGCCACCTCAAGATCTCTATCATGAGATTCCTTCACTCTAGATAGCTCTAGATCAAAAGCCTCCTCAAGAGATTCTTTAGTGGTTTGTTCTCTTCAAGGGCTTCATTTTGATTTGCAATTTTGTTAGCATACTCATGCTTACGGCTACTCATTTTATCAATGGTGTTCTCATGCTCCTCAATTTATGCTTCTAACTTATCAATATGTTCTTTGCTCTTAATAGCAAAGTCCAAGATTTCAATGAAGTTAGAGCAAGCAATATTATTCTTAACAAGAGCATGATAAACAATCTCACCCTTTTCATATAAATCATCAACATCCAACTCTTCTTCCTCATTATCCTCATCCTCATCGTCACAAGAGGTATTGGGTTCCAAAGTAGGAGTTACCTTTAAATCCCTAGCCATAAGGCATGGGTAGGTACCATGAGATGATGATGATGAATTATTTGAAGCTTCATTCAAGATCTTTTCTTGGCCAATAAAATCTTTGTTTTCCTCTACATTGTTAGAAACACAACAACTAGAGGAAATAGAAGAATTTATATCATGGCAACAAGGCATAGCAAGCATATCATCATGATATTTATTCAAACAACTTACGCATGATATGCAAGGACTATCAACATGAGCATGTAAATCATACATAGTGCTAGAAGTGTTTAGGTCCAAAGATGAAGCATTGTAGTGAGATAGAGATGAAAGATCATCAAGAATAAGCTTACTATCAACATTGCAATGTTCACCACCTGTCACATCCCAAGATTTTAGAATTTGGGACTAGAAAAAAATTACATGTCAGTCATGAACATTGAATTTCATCATGGCATCATGCACATTTTTCAAATTTAAATAATGAATGAAAACCCTAATTAAAAGTCTCAAAACCACACTATAGGGTTCTATTTGAATAATAGAGTTAGTATTAAAATTGGACAAGGAAAAGTATGCTCTAAATGTCCTAAACAAAACATGGAATTATCCAATTTAAACCAAGTTACAAAAACCTTAATTGGTATTCTCCAAAATGCTATATTGGCATTTTTATGCAATGACATTGCTGATATTTCAACCTTGGTAAAACATTCTCTATATATCCTAAAAAGTGTATCTTGAATTTAGAAATTTTTAGAAATTTGTTTGGATTCATTTGGATTCTTAGAACTCAAACTAGAAAAGAAATAAGAAACACGAAAAAGAAAAACACAAAATCTAACCTACCCCGCGGACCCGCCCGGCCTACCCAGCCCACCACACCTAACTACCGCCCGTGTAGGCTGAACCAGCTGCGCAGCAGACAACCGCGCGCAGTAGCTAGCGCCAGCCAGTGGGCCGACCCATTTCTTCTGCTAGCCCGCTTCCCCCCTCTCGCTGCCAAGCGGCATCCACCCAGTTCATCTTCCTTGCCGAGCTAGGAGACCCCGACAAACACGAGTTCATGCCGAACTCCAACCCCCTCCGATTTCCGCGTGTTTCGGCCACTCCTTGCCCCCTTCTCCATGCTAGCACCCCCTTATAATCCCCGTCCTCTCTCTCCTGTTTGTTTTTCTCGAATAGCAAAACCCTAAGATGCTAAATCGATTGATTCCAATATGCAGTCGCCGCCGCCATTACCAAGCTTCAGAGGTCGATCTTGTCGCCGATGTAGACCTCCCCTATTTCTCTTTTCCTCCTATACTATTTCCCTACTTTCCCTACTTTGACTGCTTCTCCCTGACCCCCTTCCTCGTCCGCAGGAGAACCATAGAGCCCACCCGATGCCACATGAATACCACTGCCACCCAAACGACCATCTGCCCGCTGTGGTCGCGCAAGGAAGCAAGCGCCCGCGCCGAGGTTTCCATTATGCTCCTTGTCTCCTCCCGCATCCCGTAGATCATCTCGTGAAGCTTGGACATCGCCAGAGAACCACCACCATCAACCACCTAAGCTGCATGCCACCGTCCGCCGCCAGTCGCTGTCGTCACACCGGCGAGTTAGCAAGGATCGATTCCTGGCCGTCGGATCTGTCATCAACGCTCAGGATTAGATTATCCTATAAACTGGTACATGCCAATCAGTGAGTGCCGCGTGTCGCCAAGTTATCAGCGTTGTGTCGTCGTGCCACATCAGCCAGGTCAACGACACATCACTACACCGTCAGCCCAGATCAGCAATTTAAGCACTGAGCATATCCTTTAAATAAATAAGAATAGCAGAAAATTGTGCAATCTTGCAAAATTTATAGAAAAAGAACTACATGTCCAAAAATTATAAATAATATACCCGTGGATTCATAAAAATATGTAAAATAATAATATATGATTATATCTAATACTAACAGTATATATTTACTGTAGTGAATTAATTAGTTTAATGGACACTTTAGACTAAATAAATCATAATAAATTATTTATAGGTGATAAAAATATGAATAATATATAAAATTGAAGATAATTTTATTTGGGTTATTAATATATGATTGTATCTAATTTTCGCAGCATAGTTAACTAGTAATAACTTAATTAGTTGTAATGGTATTTTTTAGGTTATTAAATTCATAAAAAAAATATTTATAGATCTGAAAAATATGAATAATATGTCCATGGATTCACAATCTCGTATTGATTACCGATCTGGTCTTAGATTTAATTTTAGACCATGTTAAATATTTAAATTATTTGAACTCTATTAAATAGTTATTAAATCATAGAAAAAGATCTACAACTCCGATTAGAGTAAATCCAATTCTAACTGGTTCGTATCAACGTCTTCTATCCAGTACACCCTAGACCCAATTAACACGACAATTAGAACAAACATTGCAACAAATCTATTAAAACCTCTTTATTGACAATCAAGATTTAGTTATAAATACCCTATTGCATTAAATGATCTCCTGCATGCATCATATGATCTAGTAATGTTTAGAGAACTAATTACAACCATTGTGACATATTAAATCGCCATGCATGTATTTTTTCATCATTGTTTTATTGTATTGTGTATAATTTTATTGTTTTGAATGGTGTGTTTGTTGTGCTTGCTTCTAACGTTACATCACGAGGAGTGCAACTACTGCGATTGCAACTACTATGATTGCAAGTATTATGGTTATTATGAATGAAGCCTTTATAATTGTGAATATTATCTGCATCTACAATAAAGGCAAGTGATGATATCTTGGTCATAAATGTCCAACTGTTTTCCTATGCATTGGAGAAGTTTTTATAGAACTGCATGTGTAGGAATTGATGTGTATAAACTATGTTATGTCCCATACTATACTCCATAGTATTCCCTATTTATAAGCCATTGTATTGGTAGATTGCTTAGCCATGATATTGTAGACGGGGGAATAGATTACATCATGCTATGATAGTGTATATGTTTTGCTCAAACCAAAACAACATAATCTTAATGAATCACCTGGGCGGAATGGTTTGAGTGTCATCAGAGTAAAGATTTATGGTGGGGAATACTGCCCAGGATACTAAGAAAGGATTGGTTTCTTTGTTTGGTAGATTACATGTGCAATCATGTGCCAATAAGAAATGGGTGGTTGGCTGGACTTAGTAGGTTGTGGCAACTCGGACCCAACGTAGCCAGAGATGTAAATAGCGTAGGTTTCTATGGTGCATGGATGGGTTTGGGAAGCTCTTCCCAAATGGTCTCGTCTTGGACCTTTTCCTATCATCACACAATATGAGTGTGGTGGTACGAGATGGGTTGGCCAGGTCACATGGGTAAAGTGTACAAACCCCTGCAGGGTGTGTATCTAAACTAAGTACTTAGCCATGTCCCCGGTTATGTACAATTCAAGTGAGCTGATACTGATGCTATGAAATATTTCTCACTCATCAAAATTTCTCAATTACTTAAAACTTGTTGGGTGAACTTAATTGGGTAGGAGCACCTGGAAGTGAACCAGAGTGTACTATTTATCATATTGGAAAACAATTTTATTACAAATGTTAGGGTAAAACTATTGCTTTATGCGAATGATCCTGAACTTCACCTAGCCAAAGAAGCATGTAGTCGCTAGGTCTTTTGCTAACCACTTTAGCCTACTTGCCATACATTTAATGTATTAACCATTCGTGGCTGCAACGTTTCATGCTGCGGGTTATATCGTCTCTGAGTGATCGTTCATAGGGCGCGAGACTCCACTCAATAATTGTTCACATGTGGCACATTTGAAGGATGGAGATCTATCTTGTATTCGTTTTCCGTTGTGTACTTAAATAAATAATGTAAGTTCTATATCATATTCGTTGTATTTATGATGCACAGTTATATTTGGTATCATTTTGTACTGTGTGTGCTACTGAACAGATCCAGGGATTAGCACTATACACAAGAACTCAGCCTTATCAAGCGAGGTGTCACACCACCACTCGCCATTTAATGACCTTGATTCTTACCACACTTTGGTGAAGTGGAAGAAAATGAGAACTCATATCGGCCATAAGCGGAAGCAACATAATCATCCTGAAAAATATTGGACACAACATATTTATCTTGAAGTTTTGTCCATAACTCATGAGCACTCCAAAAAGGAATGATTAAAGAAGTAACTACATAGCTCAAAGCATTAACAAGCACATTATAAGCTTTAGCATCAAGATATAAGTTTTTCTCACCCTCGTAAGATAGATTTTCGAAATCCATAGGAGGAGAAAAACCTATATCTACAATATGCTCCATATTTGGGTCCATGTCCCAAAAATGAATAAACATACGAGTTTTCCATATATCACAATTTGTGCCATCGAATATGCACATGTCATTATGCACTAATCCCCTACCGACATATTTACTCTCAAGGCGGTGAAGCCTAAAATGAGAAACCGGGCTGTGATACCAATTAAAAGAGCACGAATATCTCCTAGAGTCGGGTGATACGTCGGAAACGTATCTATAATTTTTGATGTTCCATGCTTGTTAGTATCTACTTTGCTTTGCTTTGTCTACACTTTGAGGTGCTTTTTACATGTTTTCTGGTACTAACCTATTAACAAGTTGCAACAGTGCCAGTTGCCTGTTTTCTGCTGTTTTTGGTTTCAAAAAATCTAGTAAAGAAATATTCTCGGAATTGGACGGGACAAACGTCAAAGTCAATTACTTTCCATGGGGAACAAAAGTCCAGAGGGGAGACGGAGAGGGGTGCCAGGGCGCCCAGACTCCCCTAGGCGCGGGTGGGCCCTGCCCCACGCCTAGGCAGGGTGTGGGGCCACTAGACAACTCCTCGGCCTCCCCCTTCGCCTATAAGAAGCCCCCGATGCAGAAACCCTAAGCACCCAATAAAATCTCCATGAAACCATCTGTAGCCGCCGCCACCATCGTCCCTAGATCGGGAGGGATCTAAAGTTCTTCCCGGCACCCTGCCGGAGGGGAGATCATCCCGGAGGCCTTCTCTCCGGTATGATGCGTGAGTAGCTCCACCTTGGTCTATGGGTCCATGTAGTAGCTAGATAGTTGTATCTCCTCCTTGTGCTTTCATGTATAGATCTTGTCAGCTATGTTCATGATCAAGATCTAATCTATTTGTAATCATGCATGTTGTGTTTGCGGGGATCCGATGGATATTGAGATTATTATGTTGGTTTGATTAATGTTTTTGTCTTTATGATTCTATCATGTCTGTGTTGTTTGTGATCTTGCATGCTCTCCATTTTTAGTAGCTATCTTGGACAAGTAGTTGCTAGTGACTCCAAGAGGGGGTATTTATGCTCGATAGTGTGTTCATGCCTCTAGTTTCTAAGGGAAGTGACAATAATATCTTCAGTTGTAGATGTGCTGTTTCTACTAGGGAGAAAACAACGGTCTCTTGTTCATGGAACATGTGGACTGTTTACCTTACACTTTGCTTAAAGCAGTTGTCTGTTGCTTGCAACTTAATACTGGAGGGGGTTCGGATGATAACCTGAAGGTGGACTTCTAGTCATAGATGCAGTTGGATGGCGGTCTATGTATCTTGTTGTATTGCCCAATCGAATCTCATAGGATCTTTCTGACTAGTAATTGCATTGTTATGCCTTGCTTAGTTCCTATCAATTGCTCTGCTGTAATTTGTTTACCCTTCATGCCATGTTGTTTATCTAAGGAGAGCACCTCTAGTGAACTATGGACCCCGGTCCAATCTTTACCATTGATACATCTTCCACTGTTACTTGTTTACTTACTGCAAACCATTACCTTCCACATCATATGTTTAATCCTTTGTTACAGCAAACCGGTGAGCTTGACAACCTCACTGATTCATCGGGGAAAAGTCTTGAGTTTGTGTTGTGCAGGTCTCCGTGTTGCTTGCAAAACCTGTGTGATGTTTCCTTCCTCCTTCTGGTTCGATAACCTCTATCTCTACTGAGGGAAGAATTGCTGCTGTGCTCATCACACCTTGCTCTTGGGGTTTCCAACGAAGTGCTCCACACCAGCGCAGCAACAAGTTTTCTGGCGTCGTTGCCGGGGAGGCTAAGGACGTCTTCACAAGAGGAGTCCTCCACTTCCTTTCTCTTTACTTTGTTTTTAGTTTGCTTTGTTTCTTTTGCTTGGTTTTGTTTGCCTCTCTTCAAAAAACCCAAAAAAAAGTCTAGTTTGGTTTGCTTGCTTTATTCAAAAACACAAAAAATTAGTTCCTGCTCTAGCTGCTGCTGCTATTTTTGGCTTGCCCACCTTTGCCAAAATGAACTCTACTGAGAACACCAAGTTGTGTGATTTCACTAGCACCAACAACAATGATTTCCTTAGCACACCTATTGCTCCACCTGCTCCTGATGCTACCTTTTATGAAATTAAGCCTGCTTTGTTGAATCTTGTGATGAGAGAGCAATTTTCTGGTGCTAGTTCTGATGATCCGGCTGCCCATCTCAATAGCTTTGTTGAACTTTGTGAGATGCAAAAATATAAGGATGTAGATGGAGATATTATTAAGCTCAAGCTTTTTTCCTTTCTCCTTGAGAGGAAAAGCTAAAGAATGGTTGCTTTCCTTGCCTAAAAATAGTATTGATTCTTGGACTAAGTGCAAAGATGCTTTTATTGGAAAATACTATCCTCCTGCTAAGATTATATCTATGAGAAGTGAAATTATGAAATTTAAACAACTTGATAGTGAACATGTTGCTCCAGCTTGGGAAAGAATGAAGTCTTTGGTTAAGAATTGCCCCACTCATGGACTCACTGCTTGGATGATTATCCAGACTTTTTATATAGGTTTGAACTTCTCCTGAAGAAATCTGTTGGATTCAGCTGATGGAGGTACCTTCATGGGCCTCACTTTGGGTGCTGCAACAAGGCTCCTTGATAATATGATGGTTAACTACTCTGAATGGCATGTTGATAGAGCTCCACATGGTAAGAAGGTAAATTCTGTTGAGGAAGCTTCCTCTTTGAGTGATAAGATTGATGTCATTATGGCTATGCTTGTTAATGGGAAAGCTCCTTTAGATCCTAATAGTGTTCCCTTAGCCTCTTTGGTTGCTCAGGAAGAGCAAGTTGATGTGAACTTCATTAGAAACAACAATTTTGGCAACAACACTTATGGTAATTATAGGCCTTATCCTCCTAGTGGAAATGTTTATCATGGTAGATCTGGAATGCCTAGTGAAGAAAGGATTCTAGAAGTAGAGACATCCACTAAGAATGTTATGCAAATGCAATATGAGCAAAATAAGATTTTCACTAAAATTATGGAGGAACAATCTATTATCTTGAAAAACATTAGTCATCAGCTTGAGAATTTAAATAGAGAAATTCCTTGTTTACAGTCAAAAAATTTTAGTGCTGAGAAAAATATATCCTCTTTATCTAAAGCTCAGTCCTCCTTGATTAATAAAATGGATGCTAAACCTGAAACTATGGAAAGTACCTTTGGTACTGCTCATGCCATACAATTTACTATTGATGAAAATGTTAGGCTGTTAGCTCAACTTCATGCTAGGTGGGAAAGGGAAGATGAAATTGATAGAAACAATAGTGTGTGCACCATCACCACTAAACCACAAGTAGCCCCTATTCCTCTTCCTACTATGCCTAAGCCTTTTGAGACTACTACTAGTGATGCTAAGTTTGACTTTGATATTGATGGTTGCAATATTTCTGAAGTGATTATGTTCCTACAAAAGCTTGCTAGAAGTCCTGATGCTAGTGATATGCATGTTGCTTTCACTAAAAACATTAAAGATTCTCTTGTTAAAATTAAGGAAGAGAAGCTAAAACAAAAAGCTTATATTCCTAGGAAAGTAGAAGATAGTTGGGAAACCATTATTAATATGCAAGTGAATGACTTTGATCTCAAAGCTTCATGTGATCTTGGTTCTAGTGTCTCTATTATGCCTAGGAAGATTTATGAAATGCTTGATTTGCCACCATTGGAAGATTGTTATTTGGATGTCCCACTCAATGATAATGCTAAGAATAAACTCATGGGGAGTATTAATGATGTTCTCATTATGGTTAACAATGCTTATGTCCCTGTTGATTTCTATGTTTTGGATGTTGAATACAATGCTTCTTGTCCTATTACTTTGGGAAGACCTTTTCTTAGAACAGTTGGTGCCATCATTGATATGAAAGAAGACACCATTAAATATCATTTTCCATTTAAGAAAGGTATTGAACACTTCCCTGTGAGGAGAGATAAGTTGCTTTTTGCTCCTCCTTTGAAAGCAAGGTTTGATGTTAATGCTTCTTCATTTGAAAATACTTGATTCTTCTTGCTTCTTGTGCCTAACTTAAAGGCATTAAAGAAAAGTACTTGTTGGGAGATAACCCAAGAGTTTTATTCAGTCTTGGAAGTTATTACTTCGGTAATGACCTCTCCTTATCCTTTTTGTTTGCTTTTTATGCCAAGAATAACCTCTAATGAGAGGGAAGTAAGATTTGGGGAGTTGCTGTCTCGAAACAGATTTCTGTCCTCCACCATAAAAATTCGTGAGGAGTCTCTGTAACTCGGATTAAGCTCACAATTTACGAATAAATCCCACAGTATGTTATCTAACTTTCGTTAGTTCAACACTTTTTGATTTGAGCAACAAAAGATGTTCGAAAAAAAATGATTTCTACCTGCTGGTATGTTTTACCGAGTTCCTCCCAACAATGGAGTACGTCCCTTGGGATAGGGGGTGGTTACAAACCACCAACGCCACAAAAGGCCTTCCTTGTTCTCTTGTGAATCTCACCCCAATGGGATCGATCCACACTTCCACTATCGGTGCAGTTGTCGGTGTCAATCCGGAACGTCTCACAAGATTGGGGCACTTCTCCACAAATCAATTGGAGGCTCCCAACAAACACGCTTGGGGAAAGATCGACAACTTAATTGGAGACCTCAAGAAATCCACAACACCACAAAAAGCCGTCTAGGGTTCCAAGAACCCAAGAGGTAAAAGCTTCTCACTTTCACCAACCAAATCCTCCATAGAGAACTCAAACCGATGCACCTAATGCAATGGCAAGAACACAAGAAGTGCTCAAGTCCTTCTCTCCCAAATTCCACCAAAGCTACCAAAGCTTATGGGGAATAAGAGAGGAAGAACAATGGAGGAAATCCACAACAGACTTCAAGATCTAGATCCCAAGATGTTCCCCTCACTTAGAGGATAGATTGATTGGTGGGGTTGTAGATCTAGATCTCCTCTTTCAAATCTCTCAAAAATATGCAAGAATCATAGGAGAGATTGAGGAATAGCAAGCTCAAGAAGGTTAACAGTGGAGGGGAAAACTTGCAAGAATAGGTAGGTAACCATTGGGGAAGAAGGGCCCCTTATATAGGTCCTCCAAAATCCAACCGTTAGAGATATGGAGCGCACGGACCGGACATTCCGGCCAGTTTATGGATGGTTTCCGATATGGGACACATAATGGCAACCACGGGACCGAAATCGGAAATTTCTGTGCGACACCGGAGTGTTCGGCGTTTTCACTCTGGACATTCCGCCCAAGGCAAAACTGACATAAACAAAAAAAAACTGAAACGAACATAACATTTGTATACATACTCCGATTTTGATGATCTTGGGCTCGTTTCGAAGATAGTAACGAGGTATAAAAGGTCATGCAGAGAACCATCATAGTACAACAAGGGTGGATAGAACCAAATTATGGAAGGTTTAACCTATCTATAAAATACAAACCGTTTAGACCTCAAAAATTGAAAACACAATAGAGAATGCATATGAATTCCGTTTTTGATGAACTTGAGATTCTCGTGGATATTGAAACAAGATCTAAATCCTCTCATGTATAAGAACCAAATAAGAACCAAGATATGATGATAAGTATGCAAAGGTTTGAGCTCTCACCGAGGGATATGATCAAGTTACTCACTCGAGAGCCCCTCTTGATAGTATGGTTATATCCTATAAACCAGTCTCCCCAACTAACACCACGAGACCAGTAAGAAAGAAAACCTATCAAGATCATACCTTTTACTTGCGCATATTCCACTTGATCTTGATGATGACGATCTTCTACACCTCAAGATGGAGCACCTTTCTTGATTGCGCTAGCTTAGTAAGGACTTGGAATTTTCTCCCCCATACTCCACTATGGAAGAGCCTATCTTTTAGGAGTATCATCAGATATCCATGATCACCATAAGGATGGCAAGCTTCAAGCATATGATCTCTTCGAGATGGCCCATCTTGAACTTGCACAACATTTCTTTTAACTCCATTTGGATGATGTCTTGAAGATACACATGAGGAACTCTATATTCTTCTTCAAGACACCCTTGATCTTATTTTATTTATTCTTATTCTTCATTTATTCTACCCTGTAGCCAATACATTCTCCAAGCGATGCCAATGGAAAATTCCTACAAGTGTAACTTGATAGAAGCATTAGTCCATTGAGATTGTCAGTAATTACCAAAATCACACATGGGGCTCCACATGCTCTTTCAACGGCGCCGATGCGTTACTAACTGAAGTGCGCTACAAGGCCCCACAGGTCATCATGTACAACTAGGCCGAACCAGACGACCCAACGGACGCTCGACACATTGCTCGTCGTTCCAAGGCCTTCACCATCATCAACGGCGAGCTCTACAAACGGAGCTTCACCGGCTTCCTCTAGAGATGTGTCACAAGGATGATGGAAGAAGCATCCTCCTCGACATTCACAAAGGCATATGCGTCCATCACACCGGCTATCATGCCCTGGTCACCAAAGCCCTCCAGGCCGGCTTCTACTGGCCAACGGTGATGTGCGACGCCAAGAGCATAGTCGAGAAGTGCAATGCCTGCCAAAGATTTGTGGACAAGTGTCACATCCCAATATTTTCCAAATCTTGTAATGTGAAAAATAAATAAATAAAATAAAATTATTGTTGAAAATCAGGGTGAAAAGAAACTTTGTTCTAAAAAGAAACTTAAGAATCCCATCTTGAACAAACTTTAAAGTTTGAATTCAACAAAATCCAAATCAAGAGAAATGCATTCCTCGATGAATGTATCTGGAAATTTAAACACATGGAAAATAAATCCAAACCCTAAACCCTAATGGAATAAAATCATTTCCAAGTATCTCCAAGCCTATGGATTTGATCCATATAAAAATTTGTCAACAAACATTTACAAATGGTCAAGAAAGACAAATAGAAATAAGATCATAGAAATTGGTTTCACTTAATTTGGAACCATGGACAAAATCTTATGAATTTAATAAGATAAGGAAATTGAATTTCCAAAGCTAATAAAGCACTTATCTAAAATCCATACAAAATGGTGAGCTATTAATCCTAAAGGGATTTAAAAGGATAAACAAATATCAAATAAGATTTCACAAATTGGAATCACCAAGTTTGGATCTCTAAATAAAAAGATAAGGATTTTATAAGACGAAGAAAGAAATATTAAATAAAGAATATCTGAAGACCAAATCAAATCTTGGCCAAATCCATAAGCAAATGGAATGAATTATAATCCAAATCCAAATGAAATACAAGGATGAAGAATATCCAAAATAAAATAAAATGGCATAAACCAAATCCTATTGGAATAAAGACAAATCCAAATTTTAAATGATTAATAAATCGTATTAAAAACTTTTCCAAATAATTCAAGATGAATTATTTGACACCTCATTAAGTAAATAAAACCTACTGAAAAGATTTGGAAGGTTTAAGAAACTAAATGGTGTTTGAAAATATTATTAAATCTATTTGATTTAAAACTAGAACCTATTTTGAATAAATAAAAGACTCCAAAAAGAATAAAGTTTTTATTCAAAAATTGACTTCAGAATGTGCTACTAATCAATATTTAAATCTACAGAAAATTTGGCAAAGGTTTGAAATCAAATTGAGGTTTGAATTGTTTAAACAAAATCAAAACAGAATTAAAGAAAAGGGAAAAGGAAAAACAAACAGAACATAACAAAAAAAAAGACCCAGCCCAACTAGCCTGGCCCAACTAAGCGCAGCCATCCCACCTCTCCTTCTCTCCCGTAGAAAAACGGTTCGCACCAAAGAAAGAACCCGCAGCGACACTGACGCATGGACCCCATCACCCCACTCCTCTCTCACGCTGCCAAGCGGACCCCACCGCCAGCTCACTTCGTCTTCAACCCGCAACCCATTCATCCCCAAAACCTCGCTGCTGTTTCTGTCATGATTACGCCCTTCAATTCGCGTTAAACGGCCGATTAATTCCTCGCTACAACGACGCACTCTTAATCGCCTCCCTCTTCTCTCTCTTTCCCCTAGACGCCACCCCACCGGAGCCCTCAGGCTGCCCGTATTGCTCACGACAACCCCCATGTCTCCGACAAGCTCCGGCCAGCCCACACGCCCCCTTGCTCCCTGGCGCACACGAACTTGTTCCCTCTCTCCTGGCGGACCACTCCGTATCGTCAGCTCGCCCGCGCATGCCCTGCAAGCTCGACAACACCTCCGCCAGAGCAGCGCCACCGTCTGCCTCCGCTCCGACGAGCCCTACCAGTGAGACCAGACCCCCCTTGCCCTCCTTTTGATGCACGCATGTCCGTGACTCGTGTAAGAAGCTAACCGTGTCTTCCATTTGTTCCCTCGTGTTCCGTAGCGTCACCCTCGACGACGACAGCAAGCATCAGACGCCAATGACAACTACGGCGAGGAATTCCGGTTGACCTCGAGCGCCCCTTCATCAGACAAGAACACGTTGAGCATCGGCGAAGCGCAGCGAACCTGGTGAGCTACCCCTCTCTCCCTCTATCCCCCTGTGTCGCCAGCAACCTCGCCGCCAGAGCCCGCGCCGCCACCTGCCGCCGCCAGCGCCGCCCATCTGGCAAGTGTGCTCAGCGTCGTCCGATCTTGATCTGACGATTAGGATAGAATCACTTAACGCCGAAGAGGTACACGATCTGTGCCGTGCGATGTAACTTGATCCAACGCCTCACGTTGCTGATCCACGCGAACCAGTACCGACGAATTAGAACACGCCACGTGGCTCTGCTCGTTTGATTTAAAACAGAATAGATCTATTAGACATGCCAATTTGAAAAATTCATAACTTTCAAACCACACGTCAAAATTTTGAAAATTTTATATCAATGGATTCAGCAAGACAATCCCTAGCCAACCATGCCCTTTGTTTAGTAAAAAGCTTCTGTTAAATTGATTGTTTTTGTAGAAACTTGTGTATGCTTGTTTAGAATATAAAAATTGTTCTAAAATGATTTTGAGAATAAAATCTTTGGCAAATGGTGTGTTTTGAACCTACTGACCATAGGAAACAAATTGTGGTTTCAAAAATGTATTTGGTGAAACAAAAGAATAAGCTTTGGGATTTAAACCATTTCTAGTCAAACAAAAGTAATGTTTATTTATTAAAAATGCTTTTGATAGAAAACCCTTGAGAAATGTTTTGGAAATAAACTCTCTGACCCTGAACACAAGGTTTTGTGGTTTGAAAACATATTTTTTGAAACCTATAGATTAATGCCTTACTAAAAACAATTCTACACCACATAAAATGATACCTTGTTCTAAAAATGGTTTATGAAGTAAAATCTTATACAAATGATTTTGCCACTTTATAAAATGACCATTAGGTGTTTCCAAATGTTTATGAACCATTAGAAACCACTTTTTCAAATAAAACAATCTCTTGCATGCTTGCATGCACTGCTTTGTTTTTATCATTTTATGTGATGAATTGCTTGAATGGTAGATTGAAATATTGTTTGCTTGATTGAATTGTAGTGATTTGAAGTGAGTGAGCATTGAAAAGATCAAGGAGTGAACCTATACTCTCTACCATAAAGGCAAGTGATGCTTCATACTTTTGTCCCATTATTTTCACTATGCATTAGTGATATTTCTAAGTAGGACTTATATGAAATTTTGCTAAGTATAAACCATGCTATGGGAAATCCTAGTAGATGAAACCTTAGTAGAAATTTCCTAAGTTAAGAATTCCTACTACAATCATGCTTAGCTTAGCTAGTAGAAAACAAGGGTGGACTTTATATTCATGCTATGGAAAAATTTCTAAGTCTGAGGACTTGTGTTTTTGTTTAATAAAACAACTAAGTGAATGAATCACCTGGGTGGAATGGAAGGAATGGGTTGTGTTGAGTGGTCATGCAAGTCCAGTATGCTAGGGGAAACTTGGGCATCACCAAGTCCAGCATGCTGGGGAAAACTTGGTGTCTCACTTGTGGATGGCCACCCAGGAACAAAGAGATTTGAGATGTCAAATGTTGAGAAGCTTCAAGTGCAGCCACTTGGCATTATGGGCTCTGCCTAGATCATATAGGTTGCAATAACTTAGCCAAATGGACATTTGGTGGTAGGGGTTTGATAGGTTGGAACACGTCCATTCTGGTCTAAGGGAAGGCTTCTGAAAGATCTTGTCTTGGGAAACCAAGTCTTGTGGGGGAAAGTGCACCACCTCTGCAGAGTGAAAAATCTAAGTACTTAGCCATGTCCCTGGTAAAGGATAATTTGAGCATCAAGACATGGAAGCTATCAAGAATCTTATCATCCAAATTTTCTAAGTTAAAAACTTGTGGTTGAACAAGGGTTTAAGGTTCACCAATTTCTATTGGTGGTTCCTTGGGTGATTTTTGACAAGCAAAAACTTAGTGTTTTCAAATGATAGGAAAATCTATTTTGAGCAAAGCAAGCCTAAGCTCCACTTAGCCAAATGCATATAGATGATAGACTCCACTATACTACCATAGTATCACTTGCCAATACAATTCAAATGTATTGACCCTTGTGGCTGTAACTTGTTATGTTGCAGGTTTGATTGATATTAGTGAAGTTATTGATTAGGATTACAAGTCTACAACCAACATGTCTGCCTGTGGCACTTTGAAGATGAAGGACCCCATGTTATTGCTATATTTTGCTGCATTGTAATGAGATAGCCAAATGAGCTATGTAAGATGTAATAAATTATTTTATTCCTGATTATAAAGTTGTATTATGACCTTTGTTTCTTGATATTACATCTTAACTGTGGATGCTAGCTATTGATCCAGGGACTAGCATTGTAAACACAAGGATCTCTACCTTATTAAAGGTTGGGAACCTTACAGATGGTATCAGAGCATTGTGTTGCCTGTAGGATTTGTAAACCTAGGATTGGACAAAACCCCTTAGAAAAATAGGAGTTGAATTTGTCCCAAAACTTATTTACAAACAATCTTGTAAACTCTTTCCTCAACCACTTTGGTTTTGATTCTACATCTCTTCTATTTCAAACTTGATGGACAAGCCTACCCCATGGCCAAAGACTTCACCATGTGCTAAGGACATCTTCAACCCTAATGACTTCAACATCTTCAACTCTAATGACTTCAACATCTTCAACTCTAATGACTTCAACATCTTCAACATTTTCAACAAGGACTTCAACCTTGGATATCACTAAGGACTACAATTGAGACAAGAAATGTTGCTCAAGACTTGAAGACTAAGGAAACACAACTTAGAAGGAACCATCATCACCTTGAAGTTTGAGACCAAGATGCAAGAAACTCTCTAAGGATACAAAGATCTTGTTCATGAAAAATCAACCAAGAAGGATGGAAAGATTTCAAGTGAACCATATAGATGGACCACCATATTTTGTTTAAATCAAACCCACCAACTTAAGTGGTGTAACAAAAATATTTTTGGTTGCCTAAAAATATGCTTGAAACTTGTTGTTTGAGTGGAATGTTTGTTTGTGATTGCTTTCACATTGCTTGTGTGAATTGTGATGTGTGTGATTAGAATTATTCCCTTAGAAATATTTTGCCTATTCTAATCCCAACCCAACCCAAACAGATGACTTCTCCAAGAGACTCCAACATCAAGGATGGTGGCAACAACAACCAAGAGGTCAACATGAGAGACCAACTGCTTGCAAGACATCATCATGAGTCGGCGGGGCACGGAAGGAGGAGGTGGAATCATCATCCCAGTGGCTGTGCTTGGAAATCCATTGGTCTTCAGGGGTGGTGTTGTTCTCGGAGCCCTTGGAGACGGTCAAACCTTGAGCCTCCATCAATACCTTCTGACGAGCACATGATTTCTTGGAATAGACATGAGCCTCATACATGCGCTTCTGATTGTCAACTTGGAAGCAAAATACTTTCTTGATCTTAGCCTCAATCCTCTTGACCCAAGATGGTTGAGCATGCTTGCGGCATGAGATCACAAAGTCAGCATCCTGGGCATCATCGTCATCATCGGACCCCTCCTCAAGTGGGTTCCCATCCTCATCAATAAGTTGAACATCCGCATTGCGAGGTTTGGGATGGGTCTTGATCAACAGATTCTTGTGCCGGTGAGTAACAAGGTGTTGAGAAGTACTGTCACGAGCAATCGATGGGCACTTGATAAGAATGAGAGCCATGATAAAGGGAGCAAAAGGAGGCACCCTCCAAGTGTAGGTGGCACAGCCCATCTCATTCCAAATAACATCCATCTCATCCATTGGTTGGCCGGAATCACGGTGGTGAAAGGTGGTGATCATGAGATCCACCATGAATGCATGCATCTCATCAACATTTCCAGCTCGGGGGGCAATGGTCTCACGGAATATACGGTGCAAGATGTCATATGTGGGGAGAAGCCCCTTGATCTTCCCAGGAATACCGCGCCCTCGGATGTACAGTGGAGCAAGAACATCCTTCTTCATGGGGCGATCATTGTTGTGACAACTAAAGCCAACAGGAGTGTCCTTGCCACGGTCCTCGTACCCAAGGATAGCCGCAAACTCATCCAAGGTTGCTTGCTTGACAACGCCCTCGGTCATCCAGGTGATAGTCCGAGACTGATCCTTGGAAAAGTGAAAGGTGGCATAAAACTGAGTAATGAGCATTGGGTCATAGTTGCACCGGAACTGCATAATGGGAAGGAAGCCAATGTTTATGCAAATCTCAAGGGCTTCACCGAAGTACCGCAGGTTCTTCTTCACATGATTCATCTCAATCCACTTCTAAGGTACCACAAGCTTTTCATCCTTCATGAGTATCTCATGGAACACACGCTCCTGGAAATCCGTATAAAAGAGGCTATTTTTCCGAGCATGAGAGAGAGCAGCAACATATGGATTGACAGACCTCAAGGCATGAAACTCAACCTCAGACAAATCAGACAGTAGCTTTGGCCCAGATGGCCTAGAACTTTGACTCTTGCGATGACTCAAGGGAGGAGGGGGAGGAGGAGCCTTACCACGGCCAACACTTTGCTTAACTCCCCCTCCACGTCGACCACGAGTGGTTTTCAGCTTCACACGGGTGCTAGGTTGAGGCATGATCTCTTCTTCTGACTCTGTCTCAGGCTCAGACTCTGACTCATACTCCTCGATCTCATGATGAGCTTTGGAGCGTTTGCGTGAACCCCGGGAACCCCTGCACCTGTGAAAGAATGAGGGAGATAGCAGTGGGGTAAGGGAACAAGAACCCGAGACAAACAGACGATGAAACTCAAAATTTAGAGGAAATATTGCTGTCAGTACTGGACGGTAGTACCGGATCTCACGGGCGGTTGTACTGCACAACGGTAGTACCGGAAAAGATTTCTGGTACTACCGGTCATGCGACCATAGTGCAGATCTGGTATTATCGATCCATGGACGGGCATCAAAATTTATACAAAACAAGAATTCCATCGGACAAGGAGTAATATCAGGTAATGAGCACACGGTACAACCTCAAAAACACTTGTTTTGACCAACAATCAAAGTCCCCCTAGATTCAATGGAGAAAACATGTGAGAAGAAGAGAAGGGTGGTAGTACCGGTGTCCATGGAGGTGGATAATAAGGAGGAGCCCGCGAGGAGGCCGGATCTGGTGCGGATCTAGGGAAAGGAGGAGGGGTCGGGGCTCCGGTGGTGTTCTCTGCTCCGGCGACGGTGGTTAGGAGTGGATATGGGGGAACAATGAGGCACTGAGAGGTGCCCCTCCCCGCGTCTACACCCTTAACCAAGACGCAGAGCGGTAGTACCGGGCGGACGAGCGGTAGTACCGCTAGGCGGTACTGTCGCACGTACAAAAGGTAGTGCCGCCAGCCGGTAGTACCGTAGAAAACGACCGGTAGTACCGCACCTGGGAAGTTTCCAGAAAATGACCTGGAAACTGACCCATGAGCGGTAGTACCGCTAGTTTTTCACGGTAGTACCAAGTATTTGCATCGGTAGTACCGTAACCACCAGAACAGAGAGCCAGGTATAAATTGGAAGGTTCTTGTGCAGAGTAGATGGGTTTTGTCGGAGGATAAGAAAGGCTTGGGATAAGAGAGTCACACTAATATGGACATATGCACTCTAAAAAATGGGGAAAAACATACGAAGAGCCAAACAAGAGTGCATGACCATAAGAACAAACCCTACACGAGAATCACAAACATGAGTAAGCACCAACCTCTTTAATGAGAGAGGGCGGTGGCATAGGCCACCATATTTGAGTATACTCGGCTTGGCACCACGAAGATATATCTTGGGTCAATTACCGAAACTCATCATTTAAGCTCACATATGACAAAATGATATTAAGAGGAATGATTTTGATTACTTTGGGCATAGCGGGGGGAGGGATAGTCCAATCAATTAGGACCGCACTCCCCCTATATCCAAGCCTACACCTAAACCAAATACGGGTCAAGTCATAGGTGAGAATGCAAGATAATCAGGTCAAGCTCCTTGAATATATGATATTTAGTTCATTCCTCAAATAGCAAAACCTTGCTTCATCAAGTGGCTTCATGAAGATGTCGGCAAGTTGGTCATTGGTTGACACATATGATAGATCAATATCACCTCGAGCAACATGATCTCTAATGAAGTGATGGCGAATCTCAATATGCTTTGTCCATGTGTGATCCACCGGATTGTAGGCAATCTTGATAGCACTTTCATTGTCACATAGAATAGGCACTTTGTCACAATGGACACCGTATTCCTTTAAAGTTTTCCTCATCCATAGCAATTGGGTGCAAGCACTAGCAGCTGCCACATACTCGGCTTCGGTGGTGGAGAGAGATATACAATTTTGCTTCTTAGAAGACCAACATACCAAGGACCTACCGAGGAATTGGCAAGCCCGGGATGTTGATTTTCTATCATCCTTATCACCCACCAATCTGAATCCATGTATCCACAAAGAGAAAATGTTGACCCTCGAGGATACCAAAGACCACAAAATGGGGCATGAACTAAATATCGAAAGATTCTCTTGACCGCCATTAAATGGCTTTCTTTAGGAGCCGCTTGATATCTTGCACACACACCTACACTCAACACAATATCGGATCTAGATGCACAAAGGTAAAGCAAAGAACCAATCATAGACCGGTATACCTTTTGATCCACATCTTTACCATTTGGATTTTGTTCTAGATGAGTCTTTGTAGCCATGGGAGTAGGAGCTCCATTTAAATCTTGCATTTTGAATCTCTTGATCATATCTTGAGTATACTTGGCTTGGTTGAAGAATGTCCCTCCTCTAACTTGCTTGATCTCAAAACCAAGAAATACTCTCAACTCCCCCATCAAAGACATCCGGAACCTACTAGTCATAAGCTTTGAGAATTCATCATTAAAAGCTTTGTTAGATGAGCCAAAGATAATATCATCAACATATATTTGACGTACAAAAAGCTCCCCATTGACCTTCTTAGTAAAAAGAGTGGGATCGATTTTCCCAACCTCAAATCCATGGTCAAACAACAACTCCCTAAGGTGCTCATACCACGTGCGTGGGGCTTGCTTGAGCCCATAGAGCGCCTTATCAAGTTTGTAGACATGGTTTTGGAAGTTAGGATCCTCAAATACCAGGGGTTGCTTTACATATACCAACTCATTTAATGGACCATAAAGAAATGCACTTTTTACATCCATTCGTTGCAACTTAAAGTTACGATGTGCTGCATAAGCAAGAAGGATACGGATGGACTCAAGGCGAGCCACCGGTGCATATGTCTCTCCATAATCAATGCCTTCAATTTGAGAGAACCCTTGTGCAACCAATCTAGCCTTGTTCCTTACTATAATTCCATGCTCATATTGCTTGTTCTTGAATATCCACTTCGTGCATATAACATTGCGGCAATCCTTTGGCTTCTCAACTAACTTCCATACTTTGTTTCTCTCAAAGTTGTTGAGCTCTTTGTGCATAGCTTCCAACCAATCCGAATCTTCAAGAGCTTCCCACAATTTCTTTGGTTCAATCATGGAGATGTGTGATTGGTTTTCACTGAACCTCTTCAATTGTGCTCTTGTGGAAATGCCTTTCCTTAGGTCACCAACCACATTTTGTAGAGAGTGGTCTCTTAATTCCAACATCCTCTCCTTTCTAGCTTCATGACGAGCGTGGATCTCCTCGTTGTTTATTGGGGGACCCTCTTCATCATTTTGGTCCTCGTCTTGACCATCAACTTGACCTTGATCATCACGGGAATCATTCTCTTCATTAAGAGGCAAAGATTGACCTTGGTCTTGATCAAGCACTCTTATGGCATCAATTTGAGCTTGTCTCAAGGCAGTTTGTATGGATCTTCCTTGAACAATTGACTTGGCACCACTTGACATCCTGGAGAATGAATCAAGATCCTCTTGACTAGAGTTGTCACTTTGATCAACATGTTGAGGGTCCACATCTTTTCTTTGGCTTGAGTCATTTCCCTCCTCGGTGGATGGAGCTTGTTGATGTTGTGAAGATGAGGGCTCCACTTGAGTAGAGCATAGTTCTTCTCGATCCGCCATAAGGGGTTCATCAACGGGGCGGATATATCCCACACCCATTCTTCCTATGGCATCCTGAGGCATTTCATCATCTGCATCACAAGCATCAACACGCCCCCCTTGGGGACCATCATATTCTTCGACGGTCACACTACAAGATTCTATGACGGCTCCGGAGAGCTTATCATAGATTCTATAAGTGTGAGATTTGAGACCATAGCCAACAAAAATACCCTCTAATGCTTTAGACTCAAATTTGGACAAACGAACAGCTTTTATGAGATAGAAACACTTACAACCGAACACCCGGAAGTAAGATATGTTGGGCTTGTTACCGGTAAGTATTTCATATGGAGTCTTGTTGATTTCTTTGCGGAGGTAGAGCCGGTTTGATGCATGGCAAGCGGTGGAGATGGCTTCGGCCCAAAAGTTGTATGGAGATTTCAACTCCGCCAACATGGTCCTAGACATCTCAATAAGAGTCCGGATCTTCCTCTCGGCCACACCATTTTGTTGAGGGGTATATGCAGCGGAATATTGGTGTTTTATCCCCTCATCACTAAGGAAATCATTCAAGGTGTAGTTCTTGAACTTGGTGACGTTGTCACTTCTTATAATCAACACGGGAAGATTGTATTGATGTTGAACCATGTTGATGAAGTCGATGAAGGTCTTTTGGGTCTCACTCTTTAACTTGAAGAAATATACCCATGAGTATATTGAAAAGTCATCAACAATCACCAAACAATATTTCTTCCCACCAAGACTTGCATGAGAAGGAGGACTAAAGAGGTCCACATGAAGGAGCTCCAAGATCTTGGTGGACTTGATGCGGTTCTTTGGCTTGTGGGGACCCTCATGCATTTTTCCTAGAACACAAGCCCTGCAAACACTATCTTTGACAAAGGAAACATTTTCTTTTAGTCCAACAATATGGCCCTCCTTGTGGAGGCTTCGCAAAGTTATCATATTAACATGGGCTAGTCGGTGATGCCATAACCAACCGACATCGGCCTTTCCGAATAAGCACATCGCACTTGTAGTGGTTTGCCCTGAAAAGTCCACCACATACAAGTCATGTTCGACATACCCAACGAAAGCGACCTTGAGAGACTTGCTCCACATGAGGACCACAATATCATCACCAATAAAGACGGTAAAGCCCATCTTTCCAAGAGCACAGACTAAAAGTAAATTGTATCCAAGGGTCTCAACAAGCATGACGTTCACACGTGTAATATCATGAGCAACCACTACCTTGCCGAAACCCATTACCTTAGACTTTGACTTGTCGGCATATGTCATGGTTATTTGATCATCATTTGGCTTTAAGTCCTTGACAATAGACGAGCTTCCGGTCATATGACTTGTTCAACCACTATCAAGCACCCACTTTGACCCTCTGGAAGCATATGTCTACAAAAGATCAAGCTAATTTTTAGGTACCCATTTCTCAATGGGTCCTCTTTTGTTAGCAACAAGGGTCTTGGGGACCCAAATAGACCAAGCAATATAACCATCATATGGGCCAACATATTGTGCATACACATCACCATAATAATCACGCATTAGAACATAGTGAGGGTTAGCACTTCCCGCAAAGTCATCGGGAGACATAGTTTTACCACTTGTGGTCTTACTATCCACAATGACCTTGTTTTTCTCTTGTGCGGGCTTGGCCTTCTTCTTGTTGTTCTTCTTCTTGGTCTCTGAGACAAAACCAATGCCCACTTTCTCACCACTAGGACTTTGCTTACTCAAAAGATCATCAATGGACTTGTTGCCTTGTGGAAATGCGGCCTTGGCTAGCTCCCCCTTCAACCTAGCATTTTCTTCAAGAATAGTTGTACTACTAGATGGAATGAAGTTACTAGGTGAGGGAATATTGGTCAATTGAGTTTGAAGCGTTTCATAGGACTTTGGGAGAGACAAGAGTTCACTTTCCAATGCCTTGTGAGACTTCTCAAGTGAACTAAATTCCTCGGCAAGTTTTTTATGAACCACACCAAACTCAATCTTGTCCTTTTAGCCTTTTTATATTTAGCAATAGCATGATCACGTTACTTGATGAGTATATTAACAATTACATCATTGGCCTCATGAAGCCCTTCAAGTTTTAGTTCAAGAGACATTCTAGTCTCTTGTTCTTCTTCTAGAGCATTATTTAGGGCTTCTAGTTCAATCATGTGTTCATGCCTGTGGCGCCCCGCAAACCACTACTAGAAAATCGCGTTGTTTTTGTGCATTGCATCGTCATCATCATGCATGGTTTTGTCTAAAACTATTTCGAAAAGTCTTTTATTGTTTTCTAAATACCCCGTCTTTAATTCTAATCAAAACCTGGGTCTCCGGATGTATTTTGTTTTGGCTACCAACGGTTTTCAAAAGCCCCGGTTTAAATAATAAAATATTTAGTTTATTTTAGGGGACAGCCGTACCAGGCCGCTCCGACCCAGTCGGCCATCCCCAGTACAAAAACCAGTTTCCCAAAACCTATTCCACCATATATTCTACCCACTCTAATCCTACCCAGCCCTCCACATCACCCCGACCAATCACCACCCGCCACCTCACCACTTCCCCAACTCCCTCCACTCCCATGCCGCCACATCAGCCCCTGGACCCACCCCGTACCACCCATCGCGAACGCCCCCTCTCCTCCTGTCCCGCACAACCACCTCGCCCGCTAGCCTCACCCCGTCGCCTCCCTCTGCTAGCGAGCGCCTCCCCCTCCCTGTCGCTCCACCGCCCTCCGCTTGTGTCACCGGCCCTCCCCCGCCTCTCCAAGCTTCATCGTGCGCCGCCAGGGGCCCCTCTCCTCTTTCCCACGCGAGCTGCCTCTCCCTGGTCGCCTTGGCCGCTGCTCGAGCCGGCCGCCGTTCGACCTCCTCCTGCCGCCCCGTCCTAGCTCACCGGAGGCCGCCTCCACCGTCGCTCCTGGCCCCACCCCGCGAGACGCCCCTTCCGCTCGATCTTCCCCAACCCCGCTCCTCCCTGCAACCCCCGACCCCGCCGCCGCCAGCGACCCCTCTCTCTTCCTCGACCCCGGGGCCGTCCTCCTGCGCCTTCCTACAGCGCCGCCGAGCCGCTCCGTCGCCACCTGCGCCGCCGTCGGGCTCCTCGTCGTGCTTCTGGGCGCCCTCCCCTTTGTCTCTGGCCGGCTCCTCGTCGGCGCCTCGTTGAGCCCCAGTCGCCCGCCTTGGCCCCGCGCCAGCCTCGACCTCCGCGTGGCGCCGCCCTAGCATCTTCGACACCTCGCTGTCGCCCTTCAGGTCCGCTGCGCCGCTCCCTCCCGCCAGCGTTGTGACAACCCCTGCTTCGAGCCTTTCCACCCCGACCTCGCCAGCGGCTCACCCAGGAGCGCTGCCACCTCTCTGCCCCGATTCCCTATGTTCCCTGCTGTTGAGTACCATTGGCAGAGGCCTCAACTTCGACGCTGTTCTGTGCTCTCGTCGCCCAGCGTCGCCTCTGTCGCCTCGTTCTGCCCCTATTGTTTCGGTTCTGCCCCTGTTGTTTTCGGTTCTGCCTCAAGGATGTGGTGAGTTGGTGATGTTGAAGTGGTAACGAGGTGGTTGACACGGCGTTGTGGTATGCCTATAATGGTGTGTGGGATTGGTTGTGTGGTGCTAGTTGATTCAGATGACCGATCCAATGTCGAGTCCAGGAATTCGACAAGTACTCCTGAGGCTTGTAAATCCAAGATCGTCTCCTATTTCAAAGAACGACACGTGAAGATGAATCCAAGTGATTCCGAGAAGCCCGGTAAGAACTACATCACGGAACCAGAAGAATTTACGACATTCGTTAAGTTCTCCATCGGCCACCACGATGTCAAGGTCGTCTACACGGAACGACAAGATCGCCCACAAGGACTCAAGTACCCCGATGCCCCGATCCGAAGACCGATCCCGGCGCCCGAACCCGAACCCCGTTGAACCTTGGAACCCAGGATCTTCGAACCAATGTGTGATGCCCTTTCCAAGCCCCGTATTTTTATAATATATAATATACTTGTTGCATAGTAAATTGTCATGCTTGCATACATATTGTGGTTTGGGGACATTATGTCGATTCATCTAATAATTACATATGGAAACTATATGACGGCTATTCTAGTCATATATTGGCTCCATTTAATTTTGTGTAGCGAACCGGTGATATGTTTTGCCATGTTAAGACAACATTTAATTTGCGGGGTAGATAAACAACTTAAACCACTAAATATTTGTCGGGACCCCGGTTCCGATAATATTGCCTAGTTGCATCGCATCTTGCCATGTCATACATCATACATGCATCATGCCCGATCTTTTGCCGTAGTATTAAATAGTGCATCCGTTGTTTATTCTAGTGTTTTGGTTCTTCGCGGACTAGGACGATGAGTTGATGCGAGTGTCGGCCCGATCATCGGATGAACCTTCGGCAATGTTTTCAGACGAGCATCTCCCCCTTTCTACCTATCTTACTTTTATACTATTTATTCCCTCCTGTTGATCTATTGCTATCTGTGTTGCGATGCTCTAGTTTTCGTGCCCGAGATATCCCTTGCAGCCTTATATTGCCTTGGACACATCCTATTACCTGTTGATTGGTAGATAGTTGGACTTGCGCGTCGTAGTCGCTTGCTCAAGTGCTGTTGCGTGTCGTCAAGTACCACAGTTGTTGGAGTATTGCCGCATATTTAATGTTGGAGATGATCATGGCTTTAATTATTGTTTAATAACTAAAATTGAAAGTAGGTAAATGCAGAGGCACCGGTGGGTAAAAGACAATATTTGGATTTTAACCGCTCACTGGTGTCCCGTAGGACCCCGAGTTCTTGACACCTTTTCCGAGATCGAGCGCGCTAACCACAGGTGGGGTGTATGGGCACCCCCATCGATTAGTACCTGATTGCAAAGTATTGAACTGGGGGCCACAAAGTAGTTTGGAGCTTTATTACTATTCTGTACTTATGCCATGCTTTACTGCTTTATTTAAGATTGTGCGAGGAGCACCTGTACTGTTTAGGTAAGCGGAGTGTTTTTGCGGTATCGACAAGCCCAGTCACACTTTCGGGTTCCCAGTCGTTTACAGCCACTGACGCAAACCCTGGGTCCGTTCCAGAGCCGGCCAACTTCGTTGCGGGTAGCTTAGTGGGGTGGCCCCCATGTACTTGCTTTGGGTCTGGGAAACGTCATGACTTAGGCCCCGCCGACATACCGATGGGTGTATGTTAACTGATCTGGCAAAAAGGGTCGAAGTGCGTGTGGATACTTTGGTGCACCCCTGCAGGGTTAAATCTTTTCGAAAAGCCGTGTCCGCGGTTATGGACGACTTGGAGCACAGTTCTTGATCATAGACAACCATAACTAAAGTTTACTGTTATAATTTGACTGGTATCCGATATGACTAGTAATCAGCTCCACTACCACGGAATGGCTAAATAAAAGTACCAACAACTGCTGGGTTTGGGATATCTCATGCTTATTGTATCTGACTAGTAAGTGTTGCAACTACAACGGAATGGTTAACAAAAACTGCCCACTGCTTATTATATCAGGATGTCTATCTATACCTGACTAGTAATTGCTGCAACGATAACTGAATAAAAAAAGCTGCCAACTGTGTGAGTTCCTCGGTTGACTTCCTCGTTTGGTCTCGAGGGGGAAATACCAGGATGGGTATGTTTGGTGATAGTATCAGGATGGTTCCGAATAGGTCTTTCTTATCCCTCTCTGATAGCCGACAGTTATCTCAAGTCTCTATAGGTTGTTTAGTGCATGCCGCGCTGCCGCTCAGTCCACCATACCTATGTAGGCGAGGACCGCCGTATTCTAGTCTCGCCGTGTACTGGCCTCAGTACTGACCGCTCTCTCTTTTTCCTTTGCCCTTTGTCGGCACCCCTTTTGTTTAAGCAGGTTTCAAGATCGACGTCGTTAGCAGGGTTACCCTTCCGGCTTGGCCTGGGCAGGGTTATGGACGCCTTTGGTTATTCTTTAGGGCTCTTAGCTCAATTTGCATCTTGTCCGTACTCGGACGCTGTATCGCTTTCCAGGTGATTTGGATCTTTATATTGTATATCTGTATTCTTGACTCATTGAGTCGCTGTTGTATATATCTATTCTGTGGGTTCCATCGTGGACTATTGTGTAATGATATTACTTCGTTTTCCACCCGCACGAAAGTGCCTGGTGGGCACCTTTGAATCGTTTCTATGCGGGTTTGGCGGGTTTCGCTAAAACTTGCATAGGGCCGATTCTGTGGGTGTTACAGAGTGGTATCAGAGCTCAGCAGTTGCGATACCCCACAAGTCCAGCCTGTAGGATAACCTAGCTAACGGCCGAAGTAGAGTGTCAAAACTATTTTTGCAAAATCGGTTGGATAGTTCTGATTAGGTCTGATTTTACTCCTTACCCCTCTGCTGCTCTCCTCTCACCTCTGCGTGTTTTGAATCCGCTCTCTTCTCTCTCTTCGAGTCCAGGATTTCTCGTGGTTGGGTTCCATCGTACCTTCAGGGTTTCGCTTCCTCCTTTGGTAACGGTGATGCTACATCTGGTCTTCATGCTATCCGAGGAACCCTTCGTCTGGTGGACTTCTCTTTGTTCCTTCTCGTGCCTTCCGGTGTTTTCCGACGCGACGACATCATCTACGCTAGATCCGATGCAGAGTCTGCATCACTCCTTTGTTTCTGAACCTCGATTGTCGAGATCTTCAGTCTGATTCCGAGAATGGTTGCACGCTTTTCTACTGATTGTGCAGGGTAATAGTTTGGGTGCGTGATGGATTGGCCCCCATGCCGACTACTCACTCTATTCGCTTGTGTACATTGAAGTGGATGAGAATGCATCGGTTCTCTCTTTCTATCGGAGTTAGAGGTGGCTTTATTGGTTGATACCTCTACCTTCGCCTTTGTTTCCCGGAGTGTTCTCTCGTCGATCACGGATAACGACCTCTTGTTAGTGGTGTCGCGAAGATCTACACGAAGCGAGAAGATTCAGATCGCCGCCCTTCTTCCCGATACCATGAGGCGGATCTCGAGGGCGAGATCCATTGTTAGTGGTGTCGAATTGTGGCTCCCCGCAAACCACTACTAGAAAATCGCGTTGTTTTTGTGCATTACATCGTCATCATCATGCATGGTTTTGTCTAAAACTATTTCGAAAAGTCTTTTATTGTTTTCTAAATACCCCGTTTTTAATTCTAATCAAAACCTGGGTCTCCGGATGTATTTTGTTTTGGCTACCAACGGTTTTCAAAAGCCCCGGTTTAAATAATAAAATATTTAGTTTATTTTAGGGGACAGCCGTACCGGGCCGCTCCGACCCAGTCGGCCATCCCCAGTACAAAAACCAGTTTCCCAAAACCTATTCCACCATATATTCTACCCACTCTAATCCTACCCAGCCCTCCACATCACCCCGACCAATCGCCACCCGCCACCTCACCACTTCCCCAACTCCCTCCACTCCCATGCCGCCACATCAGCCCCTGGACCCACCCCGTACCACCCATCGCGAACGCCCCCTCTCCTCCTGTCCCGCATAACCACCTCGCCCGCTAGCCTCACCCCGCCGCCTCCCTCTGCTAGCTAGCGCCTCCCCCTCCCTGTCGCTCCACCGCCCTCCGCCTGTGTCACCGGCCCTCCCCCGCCTCTCCAAGCTTCATCGTCCGTCACCCGGGGCCCCTCTCCTCTTTCCCATGCGAGCTGCCTCTCCCTGGTCGCCTTGGCCGCTGCTCGAGCCGGCCGCCGTTCGACCTCCTCCGGCCGCCCCGTCCTAGATCACCGGAGGCCGCCTCCACCGTCGCTCCTGGCCCCACCCCGCGAGACGCCCCTTCCGCTTGATCTTCCCCAACCCCGCTCCTCCCTGCAACCCCCGACCCCGTCGCCGCCAGCGACCCCTCTCTCTTCCCCGACCCCGGGACCGTCCTCCTGCGCCTCCCTAAAGCGCCTCCCTACAGCGCCGCCGAGCCGCTCCGTCGCCACCTGCGCCGCCGTCGGGCTCCTCGTCGTGCTTCTGGGCGCCCTCCCCTTTGTCTCTGGTCGGCTCCTCGTCGGCGCCTCGTTGAGCCCCAGTCGCCCGCCTTGGCCCCGCGCCAGCCTCGACCTCCGCGTGGCGCCGCCCTAGCATCTTCGACACCTCGCTGTCGCCCTTCAGGTCCGCTGCGCCGCTCCCTCCCGCCAGCGTTGTGACAACCCCTGCTTCGAGCCTTTCCACCCCGACCTCGCCAGCGGCTCACCCAGGAGCGCTGCCACCTCTCTGCCCCGATTCCCTATGTTCCCTGCTGTTGAGTACCATTGGCAGAGGCCTCAACTTTGACGCTGTTCTGCGCTCTCGTCGCCCAGCGTCGCCTCTGTCGCCTCGTTCTGCCCCTATTGTTTCGGTTCTGCCCCTGTTGTTTTCGGTTCTGCCTCAAGGATGTGGTGAGTTGGTGATGTTGAAGTGGTAACGAGGTGGTTAACACAGCGTTGTGGTATGCCTATAATGGTGTGTGGGATTGGTTGTGTGGTGCTAGTTGATTCAGATGACCGATCCAATGTCGAGTCCAGGAATTCGACAAGTACTCCTGAGGCTTGTAAATCCAAGATCGTCTCCTATTTCGAAGAACGACACGTGAAGATGAATCCAAGTTATTCCGAGAAGCCCGGTAAGAACTACATCACGGAACCAGAAGAATTTACGACATTCGTTAAGTTCTCCATCGGCCACCACGATGTCAAGGTCGTCTACACGGAACGACAAGATCGCCCACACGGACTCAAGTACCCCGATGCCCCGATCCAAAGACTGATCCCGGCGCCCGAACCCGAACCCCGTTGAACCTTGGAACCCAGGATCTTCGAACCAATGTGTGATGCCCTTTCCAAGCCCCGTATTTTTATAATATATAATATACTTGTTGCATAGTAAATTGTCATGCTTGCATACATATTGTGGTTTGGGGACATTATGTCGATTCATCTAATAATTACATATGGAAACTATATGACGGCTATTCTAGTCATATATTGGCTCCATTTAATTTTGTGTAGCGAACCGGTGATATGTTTTGCCATGTTAAGACAACATTTAATTTGCGGGGTAGATAAACAACTTGAACCACTAAATATTTGCCGGGACCCCGGTTCCGATAATATTGGCTAGTTGTATCGCATCTTGCCATGTCATACATCATACATGCATCATGCCCGATCTTTTGCCGTAGTATTAAATAGTGCATCTGGTGTTTATTCTAGTGTTTTGGTTCTTCGCGGACTAGGACGATGAGTTGATGCGAGTGTCGGCCCGATCATCGGATGAACCTTCGGCAATGTTTTCAGGCGAGCATCTCCCCCTTTCTACCTATCTTACTTTTATAGTATTTATTCCCTCTTGTTGATCTATTGCTATCTGTGTTGCGATGCTCTAGTTTTCGTGCCCGAGATATCCCTTGCAGCCTTATATTGCCTTGGACACATCCTATTACCTGTTGATTGGTAGATAGTTGGACTTGCGCGTCGTAGTCGCTTGCTCAAGTGCTGTTGCGTGTCGTCAGGTACCACAGTTGTTGGAGTATTGCCGCATGTTTAATGTTGGAGATGATCATGGCTTTAATTATTGTTTAATAACTAAAATTGAAAGTAGGTAAATGCAGAGGCACCGGTGGGTAATAGACAATATTTGGATTTTAACCGCTCACTGGTGTCTCGTAGGACCCCGAGTTCTTGACACCTGTTCCGAGATCGAGCGCGCTAACCACAGGTGGGGTGTATGGGCACCCCCATCGATTAGTACCTGATTGCAAAGTATTGAACTGGGGGCCACAAAGTAGTTTGGAGCTTTATTACTATTCTGTACTTATGCCATGCTTTACTTCTTTATTTAAGATTGTGCGAGGAGCACCTGTACTGTTTAGGTAAGCGGAGTGTTTTCGCGGTATCGACAAGCCCAGTCACACTTTCGGGTTCCCAGTCGTTTACAGCCACTAACGCAAACCCTGGGTCCATTCCGGAGCCGGCCAACTTCGTTGCGGGTAGCTTAGTGGGGTGGCCCCCATGTACTTGCTTTGGGTCTGGGAAACGTCATGACTTAGGCCCCGCCGACATACCGATGGGTGTATGTTAACTGATCTGGCAAAAAGGGTCGAAGTGCGTGTGGATACTTTGGTGCACCCCTGCAGGGTTAAATCTTTTAGAAAAGCCGTGTCCGTGGTTATGGACGACTTGGAGCACAGTTCTTGATCATAGACAACCATAACTAAAGTTTACTGTTATAATTTGACTGGTATCCGATATGACTAGTAATCAGCTCCACTACCACGGAATGGCTAAATAAAAGTACCAACAACTGCTGGGTTTGGGATATCTCATGCTTATTGTATCTGACTAGTAAGTGTTGCAACTACAACGGAATGGTTAACAAAAACTGCCCACTGCTTATTATATCAGGATGTCTATCTATACCTGACTAGTAATTGCTGCAACGATAACTGAATAAATAAAGCTGCCAACTGTGTGAGTTCCTCGGTTGACTTCCTTGTTTGGTCTCGAGGGGGAAATACCAGGATGGGTATGTTTGGTGATAGTATCAGGATGGTTCCGAATAGGTCTTTCTTATCCCTCTCTGATAGCCGACAGTTATCTCGAGTCTCTATAGGTTGTTTAGTGCATGCCGCGCTGCCGCTCAGTCCACCATACCTATGTAGGCGAGGACCGCCGAATTCTAGTCTCGCCGTGTACTGGCCTCAGTACTGACCGCTCTCTCTTTTTCCTTTGCCCTTTGTCGGCACCCCTTTTGTTTAAGCAGGTTTCGAGATCGACGTCGTTAGCAGGGTTACCCTTCTGGCTTGGCCTGGGCAGGGTTATGGACGCCTTTGGTTATTCTTCAGGGCTCTTAGCTCAATTTGCATCTTGTCCGTACTCGGACGCTGTATCGCTTTCCAGGTGATTTGGATCTTTATATTGTATATCTGTATTCTTGACTCATGAGTCGCCGTTGTATATATCTGTTCTGTGGGTTCCATCGTGGACTATTGTGTAATGATATTACTTCGTTTTCCACCCGCACGAAAGTGCCTGGTGGTCACCTTTGAATCGTTTCTATGCGGGTTTGGCGGGTTTCGCTAAAACTTGCATAGGGCCGATTCTGAGGGTGTTACAATGCCCAAGTTTACATCTTACATCTAGAAGCTCTTGAGTGTGGGAAAGTTGATCTAATATGTTCCCAAAATGTGTCTTGGCCTCCCCTTGTAAGTTAGTCACAAACTCATCAAAAGCAATTAATTCCCTTTTTACGTCAAGAGACATCTCATCATCAATTTCATAATTAGCTAAGGGGTGGAGTGAGATTATGAGGATACCTCCGTTCCTCTTGCCATAAGGCAAGTGACGTTCTTATTGGGAGCATTATCATTTGGAGAATCGAAGAGTGAGAGTGTTGGAGTAGAAGTGGTGGCTAGAGCAGCCACACCACTTGATGTTTCTTCTTCCTCATCTTCATTGTCGGAGGAGAATTCTTCATGAGTGATCAAAAAAATTTCGCCCGACTTATTGTTGGTAGGATTCTTCTTGACGAAGGGTTTCTTGTAAGGAGCTTTGGGAGTTTTCTTCAACACAAGCTTACCCCCATGATCTTCTCTCTTCTCATAGGGCCAACTCGCCACAAAGTGAGAGCGGTCACCACAATTGAAGCAAGTTCTCAATCTAGTGGTATTTTCTCTTTTCCCATTTGGGTTGCTTCTTTGTTGCATTTCCATCTTGGCCTTGGCGGGGTTCTTCCAAAAGTTCTTTGCATATAAGGCCATATATTGACTATGAGCAATCTTGACATCATCGGGGTGGTCCATGGAGAGGCCTTCATCACTATCATCTTCATCCCCATGTTCCACAACTTTGGCCTTCAAAGCAACATTGACAACATTGCTCATACCAAGGGTGGCGGCAACCTTGAACGAGGCCATCTCTTGCACAACTTCATTGGAGGTCATGAGATGGTAGTTGTGTCTTCCTTGTAGGCTATTCAAGTCAGTGGACTCAAAGGGCATGAGTGCACTCACATATTTCCTTTTTATCAAAGCATCATCCACATGTGAGGCACCCACATTTCTAAAAGCGGTGGCAGTGGTCTTGAGCCTACGGTACATGTCTTCATGATTTTCACCTTCCTTCACGTAGAAGCATTCGGCTTCATTGCTTAGTGCATCATACCGGTTCCTCCTCATGCTCTCATTCCCAACAAACAACACCGTGAGAGCATCCCAAGCTTCCTTGGTGATGTTGAGGTGTTCAATGTGTGGGTAGTCCTTTGTACCCAATCCTTGTTGAATCATGTGCAAAGCGGTGGCATTGAGTTGACTATTGACAGCTTCTCTTCTTGTCAAGTTGTTTGGATCCCCAATATAGAGTCCTTGTCCGATGATGTTCCAAAGTTCAATGCAACAGCTACGCACATGAGTTTTCATTAGAGATTGCCATTGAGCAAAAGTAGTAGATGCTTCAAGCTTAGGTGGGTCACCTCTATTGTTTACATGAGGGTGAGGGATTGGAGGATCAAGAGAGTACCATGAGTCACGGTGCTCACCTTTCCCAGCATCATTTTGTGTGGAGGAATTAGTGTTGTCTTGTTTACCCCCCACTGCCATACCTTCGGGTGATACCGGAGCATTACCCTTAGGTACCACAGATGGAGGATCCTCTTGAGGAGAAGGGGATGATGAGCCATCTTTATCTTTAACAAGTTGCTCAAGTAACTTGTGCAATTGTTTGAGCTCGTTGCCCAAGGTGGAGCTCAATCTTGTTTCCAAGTTATTGAGATCATCCATGGTCACCGAGTGGATAGACTCACCATCACCTTCCCCTTCTTTGCTACCCATATACTCTTAGGCGGTAAAGCCCGAATAAAGAGCCGAGGCTCTGATACCAATTGAAAGGATCGTTTGGGCACCTAGGGGGGTGAATAGGTGTTACTTCAAATTTCTTATTTTTTAAATTAAGGTTCGACAAGAAAGGTAAATTATCTAGATAATGCAACTAAGGTGAATTTATCTATATGACAAACTAGCACTAGAAAACACAACACTAAGCAAGAACAAGTAAGTAAAGTGCGGTAAAGGATAGAAGTAACCAAAGTGGCGGACGCGGAGACACAAGGATTTGTTTCTCGTAGTTCCTTCCTTTGAGGGGAAGTACGTCTACATTTGGAGAGGGGGTGGTTTCAAACCACCAATGCCACGAGAGGCCTCCCTTGTTCTCCGATGAATCTCACCCCAACGGGATCGATCCACCTTCCACTATATCAGCAACCTTCGAGGTGGAAGCCGGCACCTTTACAACAAGTTCGGGGCACACATCCACAACTTAATTGGAGGCTCCAAAATACAAGCAAGCTGTCAAGACAATCAAAGACAAGCTTGTAAGAACCCAATCTAGAACTAGGGTTTTCAAAGAAAACACTAGAGCAATGGGGGCCCTCAAATGAATGAGGGGGAAATGAAGATCTCTTTTGGTGAAGTAGTAGATCAAGTCCTCCTCCTTTGATTCTCCAAAGATCAAAGACTTTGCATGGTGGACTGAAGATATCTTGGCGATTTGGTGGCTCAAATGGAGGTAGTAGTCTTCAATGCAATGAGCACCTTGTCGCAAGGTAGGTGGAGGGGTATTTCCAGCCTTCTGAGCAGATCTGACCATTGAGCATTTATTGCAGCGATAGTACCGGATTTCCAAGCGGTAGTACCGGAAAACACCGGTACTATCGGCCTGGTATCGGAAGTGCGTTAATCAAAGAAATTAGGCCCCAACCACTAGCGGTATCAATTTGTGGTGCTACCGCAAAGCGGTAGTACCGCCCCTGGGGCGCGGTACTACCGGACGCATGCGGTAGTGCCGCATTTTGGTACCGCAGAGGGCAGTGGCATTTTCCAACTTTCCAAAAACCCTCTGCCACGCTAGGTACTAAAATGCGGTCCTACCGCATTTTGGTACCTAGGTGGCCAGTAGCTTTTGAAAACTTGCAAAAAGCTTCTGCCGCGCTAGGTACTAAAATGCGATACTACCGCTTTTTGGTACCAAGGCGGGTAGTAGCTTTTGGCAACTTGCAAAAAGCTTCTGCTGCACTAGGTACTAAAATGCGGTACTACCACTTGGTACCTAGCCTGGAAGAGGCATTTGGAAACTTGCCAAAACCTACTGCCACGCTAGGTAGTAAAAAGCGGTACTACCGCTTTTCGGTACCTAGCCTGGCAGAGGCTTTTGGCAACTTGCAAAAACCTACTGCCGCGCTAGGTAGTAAAAAGCGGTACTACCGCTTTTTGGTACCTAGCCTGGCAAAACGTTTTGGGCATTTTGTCCAAACACACGGCCAAGCCTAGTAGCAAATTCTGGTACACCCGGTAACTCTACAAACCCCTTTTTGGGAGGAATGAGCCACAAATTTCTTGATACAACCTATGGTACACTTGGCAAATAATTAGTCTGATATGTGTGTTGTTATAAACAACAAAATCACTAGGGATAGGAAATGCTCTTTCAACAAGGCAACAGACAGTGAGCATCTCAACGATCATTTTATTTACCATGAGCATGGTGTATTTTTTCTTTTTCTCTTTTTTTTATGAGGATGCTTCATGGATTTCTCAATTTGGTGATGCTGCAAGTTTCCACCATGATTAGGCATGTCTTAGGCTAGCGGCCCAGGCATTTCTCTAACACATATACATAACTCCATGGACTTACAAGCTCCCCTTTTATTTCACACCACCGACATCCATAAACAAAAGATCATGATATCAACTGGGTAATATTTATAGGTGTTGAGAGCGTTACCCATGATAGCACGGTTATGCTAATTCCCAACTTATAAGTGCAAGAATATACAACATAGATGACACAATGCTTCAAGTTTATTAGGGGCAAGAAAAATAAAGTGTGCCATCAAGTTTGTGAGAGCTTTAATCACTAATTTTCTCATAACAAGTTTAATTTGGAAGATAGATAAAACAAGAATATACTTGGAATGGTGTAACACACCATGCATAGGAATTTATAGTGGACTCTTTGGAATAACTTGGTTTCTTGGGAGTTGGATGTATGAGTAGAGCTTACTCAATACAAGTGTAGGCTAGCAAAAGACTAGGAGCGACTAGCTAAGAGAGCAATAATGGCCATAATCATGCAGAGCGACAAAACATTATCAATCAAAGCATAAAGTGGTATCACAAGTCAAAAAACTAAATGATCATAAAGGCTAAGGTGACTGGTTCATAGTCATAACATGGTGTGAGCATGTGCCAAGTCAACCCAAACAAAGCATCAAAGGAGAATACCACAATATTATGCTTTTGTATGCTAAAACAACGCATGATTCTTTCAACACACATTAAGAAATCTCAATTGTTTGGAACAAGTCATGCTACAAAAATAATCACTAAGCATAGGGTCAAACCAACATATAGAATGACATGATAAAGTCTAAGCCACAGTCAAAACAAGCTCCCTTTTGTACCACTTAAGCATGAATCTTTCTACTCTTTTCCAACACCAATCAACTTATTTGAACCAAAAGAGTGAATGCGGGGTCCAACTACTTTATTCAAGCAAACTAAGAAAACGAAAACTAAAAACGAAAACTAAGACGCTCCAAGAACAACACAACAGTGCATGAAACAATAAAAACAAAGTGTCTAGAAAGAGACTTGAGATTTTTATTGATGAAGAAGGGGATGCCTTGGGAATCCCCAAGCTTTGACGCTTGTACCTCTTGAATATTTCTTGGGGTGATACGGGGTGGCATCCCCAATCTTGTGCTTTTGTCCATTTTTCATCTCATCACATCATTCTTCCCCTACACTTGAAATATTCCTTCATACAAAACTTCACACAATCTTCATTAGCAACATTAGTGTATTCAAAATAATAGGCCTTTGGTTTAGTTTCAACACAATTAAAACTTTCATTAAAACACAAGGTACTATAGAAATTCCTTTAAAAATCTCAAGTGATCAAGAAGAACTCAAAAAGAAACCGATAAAGAGGCAAATGCAAATAATGGCAGAATCTGTCAAAACAGACCAACAGGTAAAAACTAATTTTTTTAGAAGACCTTCTGTTACTGAAATCGAAAAGTGTTGAACTAACGAAAGATATATCATAACCTGGGGCATTTACTCAGAAAATTACAGCTCAATCCGACATACAGAGATTTGTCACGAAATTTTACAGTGAAGCACAAAAATCTGTTTCGGGACAGCAACTTCTCCAAGTCTTACTTCTCTCTCATTAGAGGTTTTTCTTGGCACAAAAATCACACAAAAAGGATAAGGAGAGGTTATTACATAAGTAATAACTTCCAAGACTCAATAAAACTATTGGGCTATCTCCTGAGAAGTACTTTTCTTTAACGCCTTTAAGTTAGGCATAGAAAGATGCTCACATAAGAAATATGAATTGAAGT
The DNA here is from genome assembly GCA_916181665.1 of Avena sativa. Taxonomy (NCBI): domain Eukaryota; kingdom Viridiplantae; phylum Streptophyta; class Magnoliopsida; order Poales; family Poaceae; genus Avena; species Avena sativa. Next base: position 256,381,165 of record OV702284.1, on the reverse strand, counting down.
AAAAGAGATCATTAAGAAGCAAATTCAAAACACATTTAAGTCTAACCCACTTTATATGCATAGGTATCTAGTAATAAAATAAATCAAAGAAGCACATAGTAACAAGAATGGGTAGATAAAACAAGAGCAACTTCAAAACTTTCAGCACATAGAGAGGTGTTTCAGTACCATGAAAACTTCTACAACCATATTTTCCTCTATCATAATAATTTTCAGTAGCCTCATGAATAAACTCAACAACATAACTATCACATAAAGTATGCTTTTCATGATCTACAAACACATATTTTTTATCAAGCTCAAAAATAGTGGGATTAAAACCTTCAAACCCACTTTTAACAATTTTATAACAAGATGACTGATCATTATCAAGAGGTATGGGGTTCCAAGATAAATTCAAGACCCCTCCAATCTCACTTTTAATAATAGTACAATTAATATTATCAACCAATATAGGACCATCATCTAGAGCTTTATCATAAACATTTTCTAAGCAAAACTCTTTAGTACCATGCATTTCGTTAGGCACAAATAAAGGATTATCATAGATAACATGAGCATAATTATTATCACAAGTTTTACCCATAGTAGATATTTCAAAAGAATCCACAGGAACATAACATTCATCCTCCTTTGATGAGCATGGGGGACAATCAAATAATTAAGGGATAAAGAGTTACTCTCATTAGAAGGTAGGCATGGGTAGCTAATCCATTCTTCCTCCTTTTGTTCATAACTCTCCTCCTTTTTTTCATCTAATGAGCTTCCAGTTTTAACAATTTCTTCTTCCATAGGCTCCTGCAAGGCATTAGTCTCTTACATTTTTGGAAAGCATCTATTAATATATTTAAGAATATAGCCATTTTCTTCGTTGTAATTATCAAAGCAAAATTTAAGTAGATCATAAACCTCATATTTATAAGGTGAATCATCAGTATTTTCAAGAAAACTAGCAAGTTCAAATGCACCCTTCCAAGCAATAAATTCTTCAATTTATTCCACATCATAAAAGTCATAATTTCCTTTAACATAAGAAGATATGGTAACATTATCATTATACTCACATTGAAAAGGGAGGTGTTTATACCTCCTACAGCAACAAGATTTATCAAAGCAATAAGTAACATTATAACTAGAGCACACGTTTCTAGCAATGGTATCAAATTATCAATTTGTTCCCATAAGTATTTCCCTTTTTGTGACAAGCAGTGTTCCTTATAATAATATTTTTGTTCTTCCATGAACCCACCTTGCCAATAAGAGCTAGTTTCAAAGAAACCAACCATTGATAGAAAGCATGACAAAGCAAGGCAATAACAGACCAACAACTATAGTATGAAATAATTTTTTGTGTTTTTATAAGAAAAGGCAAACCAAATAAAAATAATTTTTTTTATTTTTGAAAAAAAGAAACAAGCAAAACAAAAACAAAGTAAAGAGAATGGTTGTGAAAGACTCCCCTTGTAAAGTTGTCCTTAACTCCCTGGCAACGGCGCCAGAAAATCTTGACGCGGCTCAGTCAATTGCAGAGCTTAGTTGGGAGACCCCAAGAGCAAGTTGTGATGAGCAAGCAGCAAGTCTTCCCTCAGTTATGAAACCAAGGTTATCGAACCAGTAGGAGCAAGGAAACAACTCCAAGGACTCCAAGGTGTTGCTAGCAACTTGGAATCCTACACAACACAAACCCAAGACTTTGCCCCAACTTACTGTGAGGTTGTCAATCTCACTGGTTTGCTGAAAACAAAGGATTAAACATATAGTGTGGAAGGTAATGGTTGCTGGTAGAAAGTAAACGGTAATAGTAGATGATGTATAAATGGAAAAGATTGGACCGGAGTCCACAGTTCACTAGAGGTGTTCTCCTTAAGATAGATAACATGCTGGGTGAACAAATTACAGCAGGGCAATTGACAGACTGAGCAAGCATAATAATGCAAATACTAGACATATGATTCCTATGAGATTTGATGGGCATTACAACAATATACATAGACCGTAATCCAACTACATCTATGACTAATAATCCACCTTCAGGTTATGATCAGAACCCCCTCCAGTATTAAGTTGCAAGCAATGGATAACTGCATTAAGCAATGTGTGTAAAGTAAACAATACAACTGTTCCATGAACAAAAGATTGTTGTTTTATCGCTAGTAGCAACAACACATCTATAGCCTTAGATATTCATGTCACTTCCCCATATTACTAGACGCATGAACCTACTATCGAGCATAAATACTCCCTCTTGGAGTCACAAGCATCTACTTGGACAAGATAGCTAATAGCAACAGAGAGCATGCAAGATCACAAACAACACAGACATGATAGAATCAATAATCAATATGACATGATAGAATCAATAATCGATCTGACATAGTATCTCAATATCCATCGGATCCCCGCAAACACAACATGTATGATTACAAATAGCTGATCTTGGTCATGAACGGAGCTCACAAGATCAAAACATGATAGCACAAATGAGGAGAAATAACCATCTAGCTACTGTATGGACCAATAGTCCAAGGGTGAACAACTCATGCATCATACCAGAGGCTGGCATGGTGATGAAGAAGGCCTCCGGGATGATCTCTCCCCTACGGCAGGGTGCCGGGAAGAGCTTCAGATTCCCCGATCCAGGGACGATGGTGGCGGCGGCTACGGACTGTTTCGTGGAGATCTGATCGGGTGTTTAGGGTTTCTGTATCAGGGGGCTTTTATAGGAGAAGAGGCAAGGCAGGAGGCCGACCAGGGGGTGCACACCATAGGGTGGCGCGCCCTAGGGTGGGCCCGCACGACCCTAGGGTCTGGCCACCCTGTGGATCCCTTCAGTTGCCCTTCGTTCTCTGTGTTCTCCGCAGTGAAATATTGACTTTGGCTTTTGTCCCATCCAATTCCGAGAATATTTCCTTACTAGCTTTTATGAAACCAAAAACAGCAGAAAATAGGCAACTGGCACTGCGGCATCTTGTTAATAGGTTAGTCCGAGAAAATGTATAAAAATACCTCAAAGTGTAGACAAAGCATAGCAAATTTGATACTAAACAAGCATCGAACATAAAAAATTATAGATACGTTTACGACGTATCATGTCTCCACCCAACACCTCAGCTCCATTTGATCCGGATGACGCGCTGGAGGAGCGCGGTAAATAAATTTGTAAGGACTCTTTTGATTATAAGATAGAGAAAGTGTAAGGGCATATCCACCCGGGGACCCTAAATTATCCCTAAAAGGTTATCGGGCGCCAGCGGTCGAATTCATGCCTAGTCCACCTCCTCAAAAAATTGGCATCAGCGTGGCCTTTTTTCTTTATCTGGCTTCCCCTGGTCGAACCCAACCCACGGGGGCTATCGGGGACGCACTACAAGAAATGTGCTAACTGGTGACACCAAATATTGCTCATAGAAAGGTCATAGTAATTCATCTATGACTTTTCTATGACCAAAAATAGTAGGTCACATACCGAGGATCACTATAGACAACTAAGTAGCTTTTTATCGATTGGTCATGGACTAATATGACCAAAATAGATGGTCATAATGTCCATGACCAAAACTTTGATCATGGGTAATTTGGCATGTCCATGTCAGATCCAACGTGGCCAATCCTACGTGGCATGTTCTAGATCGAAATCAGCCCGGTCTAGTGTGGTACTCTACATGGGCTGTGCCCAACAATTCCGGACTTTTAGATTTTTTTGTGAAATTCGGGTGAGATACATGGGCTAAGCTCAACATCCTGGCCTTTTTATTTCCTAGGATTTGGCATTTGACTTTTCATTTCTTATTAATTGTCAATGTTTTTTCTAGAATTACACATCATTCTAGTCTAATATTTTTGGGCCCTGGCCTTTTAAGAGCCCAACTACCATTTTATTTGTTTCAAACGTCTAGTAGAAGTAAATAACCAATATTTCAATAAGCAAATCTCAAAAAATATTAACTTCCAGAAATAACAACAATTAGAACATATATTACAATTAAGACATAGTTTCACGTCAGAACATATATTATTGTGGTGTATTATTACAACCACTACATAGTGCATATCACCCAGGAACATATAACTCGCTACAAGAATATGACTATCTACCGTTTGCCAAGTATGAATCCCTGGAACCTTTGCTTGTTCCAACTTCTTTAGCATGGAGTTCCTGAAAAAGAGAAGTGATTGTTAATACAGTGTATACTATCAAAAGAAAAAAGAAATCATTATGAACCTACAGAAGCTATATAGTAAAAAAAAATCATTAGGAAATTTGCACGCAACATAAACCTGTTGTACAGAAAGTGGCCCATTTGGACTCTCGAACAAGCAAAAACAAGCAACGATTCGAATAAATATAGATTTGTGGATTGGTAATGTAGCAGATTGTTCGAGGCCGTCACAACAGAATAAGTCTAAGTGGAATGGAAAACTGTAGTTTGTTATCACCAACATTCATGCAAAGATTCGCCACTTTATCAGGCTCCTTTGCTCTGCAAATTGGCTCTGTGTTTCCAATTTTTTAGAACAAAGTTAGAATGACTCAACATAGAACTGCATGCTAGAAATCCTAATCCTAATAATCATAAGTAACAAGCATGTGGAATAAAATCTTGCTAAGTACTATGATCAAACACACAAAAGATTGATCCAAATGAATAAACAATGCAACTTGAGGTGAACTAATATTGATTACAAGATTGGCTGGGTCAGACAAAATATATGCCTCAAAAGGTTTTAGCTCATAAGGTGACCCTTCGTATATCCAGTAGATGTTTTGTGTGTTTTTACCTGTGTACTTCCCGTCGACCTCTCAAGCTCCAAAATATTAAATTCTAGTACAACAAAAGCTTACTGCAGACTTTAACTGAATATATTGCGGACCACTCTAAATAGTACCAATCTGTATCTACAAAATTAGGAGGTTCAAAATTAGATGTAGTACTATTTATTTCATGGCATGCAATATTTACGAGCATGATGTAGTACTTCTTTTTTGAACCGCAAAGCAACAAGCTCATGAATAAACAACAAATATCATTTTGCCAGCAAACAATTGATCGACAATCTTTCGCATGCTTCCAACACTAAAAGGAAAGTAAGAATCCCAATAAATACTGCCCGGAGAAGAACACATGCTTACCCAGTTTTAACGGTACACGATTAGGCAAGTCCCCTTGGCGGTCGCTTGACCCCGTGGAGCGAGTATACCACCTTCGTCCCACGCTCGCTCCCACGGCGCAAGTAGCCCCCGACCGATCGGACCTTCCTAGGGGTGTCGCGTACTAACCCTTGTTGAACACGGCCAATGCCTCTTCATTCAACTCGCTGCTCCACAAAAGATGAAGTCAAATACTGTCACCACACAGAAACCATAGACATAAAAACATGGAGTTATACATGAGAAAGTGAGGCAAACCACAACAGTGGTACTTGAGCAGCAACACATCAATGCCGGTGGGCAGGTGCTTGCAGCGCTGGGACTCGTCGATCGAGATGAGGTACTCCCTCGAGCAGATTGTCCTCATGTTCCTTCTAACACACGCAAATCAAATGAGGGATGAAATGGCCAGACCGGGCAGCAACCTAGCAAATCTCTACAAGCCTCCAAATCTCTCCAAAAAAGAATGAATTTTATAAAGGAATACCAGCAGTATATATTACATTAGCAGATTTGTTATCAGAAGAGTTAAACTAGCTAGTATAGATATGTCTTACAAACAAATGATATGCAATGCTACAACTCTAGCTGTAGTGAAAATCAAAGTTACATACTAAAATGGATGGTAAGAATAATAAGGTCATACTCGTTTGTTATTTAGACTAGTTAAATCTTGTGATGCCAAACTCAACTTGACAAGGAAAAAAACAATAAAAAATTCGTAGACCCAATGCATCACAATATTACCACTCATATCTACATACCAACAGTGATAGTATATGCTACTCAAGTTGCTTACTTGCTCATCATAATGCACATCCTATTTTGCATTCGGCGTAGGAAGTAAGCACTACTAGTAAACTAGCTATAGATAGACAGACCTTCTGTGACATATGGTTCTGACCATGCGCCACAAAAGTTGTCCAGTGGCATATTTCAAAAAATGCGCTACAGAAGTCTTCACACTTTTGTGACGCATATAGAAAAAATGCGCCACAGAAGTTCCAATTTCTGTGGCGCATGTCCACATGCGCCACAGAAGTTCCAACTTCTGTAGCGCATATGAACATATGCGCCACAGAAAGCTCGGGTGGCCCCTACAACAGAGTCTCGTTGACTGTACGACCAACGACCATATGCACCACTGAAGGGTTCATCGGTATGTGCAACAGAAGTTGGAGTAGGAAAAACAGATTCCACCCCCTGGTGGATCGCCTTTTTAGCTTTGAAAAAAATAATAGAAAATGAAAAACACTTCAAAAAATAAAATCCTTTCACATAGTGATAGGTAACATGATCTAGTTTGTAGGAAAATTAACAAACATGCATTTCGACTTTTTATACAACAAAAAGTTTATGGCACGGTAAAACGGCCGTAACTTTTGCATGCGATTTCGGAAAAATACGTATAATATACCAAAATGACGAGAACGAGATTTCGCATCCGCTCGCAACCACCTTCGATCGTTTAGCGATTTTTTAGATTTTCAAAATTCGAAAAAAGTAAAAAGTTATGGCTAAAAGATCGTTTTTTTCTGCAAAAAAAATAAAAAAGGAGAAGAAACTTCTGTGGCGCATTTCTTCCATATGCGCCACAGATGTCTTGGGCGGGATTCGAATTTTGAATCCCTGCCTCCTTCTCCCTCTCTTATACTCTTCCACTCCTCCATCCTTCTCCTCCTCCACTTCTTCTTCTCTCATTCTCCCACCTTCTCCTCCTCCTCCATCCCGGTGAGATCCTCCTCCTCCTCCACCCCGGTGAGATCCTCCTCCTCCTCCACCACCCCGGTGAGCTTCTCCTCCTCCTCCTCCTCCACCACCACCCCGGTGAGCTCCTCCTCCTCCCTCCTCCACTCCGGTGAGCTCCTCCCTCCTCCACCCCGGTGAGCTCCTCCTCCCACCTCCCTCCTCCTCCACCCCGGCGAGCTCCTCCTCCTCCCACCTCCCTCCTCTTCCGCCTCGGCGAGCTCCTCCTTTGGCGACCTTCTCCTCCTCCTTCGGTGGCCTCCTCCTTCGGTGGCCTCCTCCTCCGGTGGCCTCCTCCTCTCCTCCATCGGCGACCTCCACCTCCTCCACCAGCGACATCCTTCTCTCCTCCATCGGCGACCCCAATCCGAGCACCACCTTCGGCCAGATTTGGCCGGGTTTTTTTTTGAAATTTGAAAAAAACTTCTATGGCACATATTGGCAAAATGCGCCACAGAAGTTTGAGATCTGGTTCGGGACTTCTGTGGCGCATATTGGCAAAATGCGCCACTGAAGTTTGAGATCTGGTTCGGGACTTCTGTGGCGCATTTTGGCAATATGCACCACAAATATTTTTCAGACTTCTGCCACAGAACTGCACTTTAGTGGCGAGATAACAATGGTGTATCCCATATGTGACGAGGTTTAATCTCGTCAATGCCCATTGTTATGGACTTGGGTTTCGGAGAAGATGGGGATGCTGGATATCGCGGAACGGTTAGCAAACAAGCAACACGGGGACACGAGGTTTACCTAGGTTCAGGCCCCCGGAGGAAAAACCCTACTCCTGCTTGTCTGCTCTGATTATGGTGGAACCGAAGGTTACAGGGGTGCGCAGATGCAATCTGGCGTGGAGGTGTGTATGCGGAGGATTGTGAGAGAGCCTCCTCGTCGTGCCCTCCTGGCCTTTATATAGAGATAGGCATGTCTCAGGCACAGATCGAGTCGGTTATAGATTTTAGGATTTGCCCCTTTGAATTTCCTATCTAGTCTAGTCTTGCTCTCCAAGGATCCGAAGGCGTCATGGGCCTTGGCCACTCGAAAGTCTTCATGAGCCTGCGTATATTTGCCGTGGGCCTTCCTTGGGCTGGACTAGGTATGCTGAGATCATGTACCCGTGGGGTATAACCATGTCAGTAGCCCCCGAGTGTTTAGTCGAATCGAAGATTTGGCTGAGGACTCTTCAATCCTTCGGATGCAACTCTGTCTTTCAAGAAAATGTGTAGGGATCGTTGATGCGTGTGCCTGACTCTCCCGACGGATCAGGGTCAGCTAACTGTCTTAGGACAAAACAACACGATCTTCTTCAGGTTCGAGTCCCTCGAATCGAACCCGGAAGATATGCTGGCGTAATTCGACTCAGGCCATGGAGGACTTACAAGAGTGGAATTCCAGTGAATTTAAATGATGTACCCAATGCGTCTGTTGGGATTTTTCGTCGTGCCTGTTGGCACGGATTCTTACTAGCAGAGCGCAGTCATGTGCGTTACCAGGCCATCAGATGATATCTGTAGGTCTTATCTTTGTGTCGCAGACACAGCATCCGAATGTTTATCACCGCGGAGGTGTTTTGGGTGGCCAAGGAGGACGTTGCTCATTTAGCGTTAAATGGGGCAGGGTTGCCGAATTTTTTTGCACACTGATCCGAAGGATCACAGTCGAAGGATTCATAGGGTGCGCGACCAGCGCTCCCTATGGGAGTAGCCCCCGAGTGTCTGTTCGAGTCGTAGACTCGAGCAGAGACTTTAATTTAGCCATTGTCCAGCTTCAGGTCCGTAGGACACAAATTTTCGGATGCTTGAATCCATGCTCCCTATGGGAGTAGCCCCCGAGTCCGTAGTGGAGTCGCAGACTCGACGTAGGACTCGAAGAAGTGGTTCAGTGCTATAGTTTTTGTTCATTTTCGGGTGCGCGGCCAGCGCTCCTGATAGGAGTATCCCCCGAGTAGTTAGTCGAATCATAGATTCGAGTGAGTACTCTTAGCTTTGCAGCCGAAGAATTGCGGTTTTTGCTAGTATAGCTTTTGATGACATCAGTGCTGACAATCGGTGACCTCAAGCGCTTGCTGCGCCAGAGATGACGTGACTGGACGAACATGGGTCCCACCTTCTGACCTTGAATTGACCGGTCACGCACGGCGTGGAGATAATTACGACGTCGCCTTGATTTCCGCACGTAGTGGACGGCGTGTTAGCGACGGTTCGCTGCTATGCTAACACGTGTATGGTCAGATCTTGCCATTGGCGTTAGGTCTTCTTGATGGATGGTTGTCGTGCATCGTCTTTGTCCTTATAATCTTTGGAGAAAAATTAGTATGTTTTTACCGCAGCCACTCTTGCTTCACTGATCCAATATTCTCTGAGTTTTGTTGCTGCGTGCTGGAATATCCTCAGACATTTCCTTCTTTAATCCTATGTTCTCGTCGCCAGCGCCGCCGCACCGCAATGGGGAAGCCTAAGAAGTCTTCTTCTGTGGTAGGTACCAGCGCTGCTGGAGGTAAGAAGAGTGTTGCTGCTATCCGTGTCACCGACGGTGGCTGGCGGCGATCGGAGATGCGGGAGAGCGATCTCCGCAAGCTTCGTGAGCGGGGCTTAATCCCGCAAGATAGGGAGGCCGTCAAACTCCCTGGTAACGAGGTAATTCCCCATCCCCCCGCTGGGTTTCGGGTTATGTTCCTCGCGTTTGTCCTTCGGGGCTTTTCCTTCCCAGTCCACAATTTCCTTCGTGGACTGCTTTTTCTTTATGGCATCCAGTTGCATCATCTTTCCCCCAACTCTCTTCTTCACATTGCTTGTTTTATTACTTTCTGCGAGTGCTGGCTCGGTATCGAGCCGCACTTTGGCCTCTTCCGGAAACTCTATTCCGTGAAGAGGCAATCTGGGTATGATGGTGTTTATCCCATTGGGGGTTGCATCATCTCCCTTCGATCCAATCTTCTTGTCTTCTCCTTTTCTATGTGCGAATCTGTCCAGTACTGGCGGAGGCGATGGTTTTACATTCGCGACTCCACGGTGGCTGGGCAGGATTTTAGCCTTGCTCCTTTCGACCCCTCCCAGAAAATCAAGCCGAAAAGGTCTTGGAAAAACCAGATATTGGATGGCGAGGTAGCGGAGATAGAGGGGCTCTATCGTCGGGTGGAGGATATCCAGTTGACTCCGGAGAAGGAGGTGAATGGTGTGGATATCATCCGCACCTTTCTCAAACGTCGGGTGCAACCACTCCAGGCTAGGGCGCATCTGATGTTCCTTTATGATGGTCTTCGTGATCCGACTACGGTTTCAGCTGAGAAATTCTCCAAGGGAGATCTCGACGGGGTCCTTCGCCCACTGCTGAAGTTCAAAGCTGGAGAGGATATCCCGGGGAAGTCGCTGACTTCTCCGTTCTCCGTTTCTCGTCCGGTTCCGCAGGTGTAGATCTGGGACATGCGCGTTGTGCTATTTTTGACTGTATTGTACTTGCATTTGTTTGCTAACAAATTTTGTTCTTTTGTGCAGGAGTTCAAGGTGCCAGGCATTTCGCCTCTGTTGCCCGAAGTATTCCCGGATGCTCTGGATAATGAGGTGGTGGACTCCATGTCCGAGCTGCCATCGGCGCGGTCTCCGGCTGAAGAAGCTAATGAGTCAAGCGAGGACCACACTCGCAAGCGGACACGCAGCTCCAGCGAGTCTTCGGATGCCTCGACTCCGCCGACGCCTAGGAACCCGTTGTGCCTTGAACGTCACAGTGATGGGCATGGGGGCTCTTCCTCTCCGATTCCTGCTGTTCCCGTGCGGGCTGTGGCACCGCACCCACCGGCGAAGTGGAAGAAGGAAGAAAAGAAGGAAGAGAAGAAGGAAGAGAGGAAATAGGAGAAGAAGGTCCGGAGGACCCCTCTGTAACACCCTCAGAATTGACCCTATGCCAGTCTTAGCGATTCCCGCCGGACCCGCATAGAAACGATTCAAAGGTGCCCACCAGGCACTTGCGTGCGGGTGGAAAACGAAGTAATATCATTACACAATAGTCCACGATGGAACCCACAAAACAGATATATACAACAGCGAATCAAAGAGTCAAGAATACAGATATACAATACAAAGATCCAAATCACCTTCAAAATGAAACAGCGTCCGAGTACGGACAAGATGCAAATTGAGCTAAGAGCCCTGAAGAATAACCAAAGGCGTCCATAACCCTGCCCAGGCCAAGCCGGAAGGGTAACCCCGCTAACGACGTCGGTCTCAAAACCTGCTAAAACAAAAGGGGTGCCGGCAAAGGGCAAAGGAAAAAGAGGGCGGTCAGTACTGAGGCCAGTACACGGCGAGACTAGAATTCGGCGGTCCTCGCCTACATAGGTATGGTGGACTAAAGCGGCAGCGCAGCATGCACTAAACAACCTATAGAGATTCGATATAACCGACGGCTAACAGAGAGGGATAAGAAAGACCTATTCGGAACCAACCTGATACTACCACCAAACATACCCATCCTGGTATTTCCCCCCTCGAGACCAAACGAGGAAGTCAACCGAGGAACTCACACAGTTGGCAGTTTTATTTATTCAGTTATCGTTGCAGCAATTACTAGTCAGGTATAGATAGTCATCCTGATATAATAAGCAGTGGGCACTTTTAGTTAACCATTCCGTTGTAGTTGCAACACTTACTAGTCAGATACAATTAGCATGAGATATCCCAAACCCAGCAGTTGTTGGTACTTTTATTTAGCCGTTCCGTTGTAGTGAAGCTGATTACTAGTCATATCGGATACAAGTCAAATTATAACAGTAAACTTTAGTTATAGTTGTCTATGATCGAGAACTGTGCTCCAAGTCGTCCATAACCGCGGACACGGCTTCTCGAAAATATTTAACCCTGCAGGGGTGCACCAAAGTTTCCACATGCACCTACACCCTTGTTGTCAGATCAGGTAGCTACAAGATCACAAAACATACACCCAACAGTATGTCGACGGGGTTTCGGACACGACGTTTTCCAGACCCAAAGCAAGCACATGGGGGCCACCCCACTAAGCTACCCGCAACGAAGTCGGCCGGTCTCCGAGACGGACCCAGAGGTTTGTGACAATGGCTGTAAACGACTGGGAACCCGAAAGTGTGACTGGGCTTGTCGATACCGCGTAAACATTCCACATTGGTTCCAAAACAGTACAGGCGCTCCACGCGCAATCATAAATAAAGCAGTAAAGCATGGCATAAGTACAGGATAGTAATAAAGCCCCAAACTACTTTGTGGCCCCCGGTACAGTACTTTGAAATCAGGTACTAATCGATGGGGGTTCCCACACACCCCACCTGTGGTTAGCGCGCTCGATCTCGGAACAGGTGTCAAGAACTCGGGGTCCTACGGGACACCAGTGAGCGGTTAAAAACCAAATATTGTCTATTACCCACCGGTGCCTCTGCATTTACCTACTTTCAATTTTAGTTATTAAACGGTAATTAAATCCATGATCATCTCCAACATTAAACATGCGGCATTACTCCAACAACTGTGGTACATCGACGGCACGACGCAACACCTGCGCAAGCAACTACGACTCGCAAGCCTGACTATCTACCAAACAACAGGTAATAGGATGTGTCCAAGGCAATTTAGTGGCTCCAAGGGATATCACGGGTACGAAAACTAGAGCATCGCATCACAGATAGCAATAGATCAACAGGAGGAAATAAAGACTATAAAAGTAAGATAGGTAGAAAGGGGGAGAATGCTCGCTTGAAAAACATTGCTGAAGGTTCATCCGAAGATCAAGTCGACACTCGCATCAACTCAACGGCCTTATCCGCGAAGAACCAAAACACTAGAAGAAACACCGGATGCACTATTTAATACTATGGCAGAAGATCGGGCATGATGCATGTATGATGTATGACATGGCAAAGATGCGATGGGATTAGGCAATATTAAGCGAAACCGGAGTCCCGACAATTTATTAGATGGTTCATGTTGTTTAGATACCCCGCAATTTAAATGTTGTATTAACAAGGCAAAATTATATCATCGGTTCGCTACACAAATTTAAATGGGGTCAGTATAAGACTAGATTAGCCCGCATATGGACTCCATATTTAATTTAGGTGAATCGGCATAAGGCCCCCAAACCACATAATATGCATGTGAGTATGAAAAATTTATGCAACAAGTAGATTTCATTTGTAAAAATAAGGGTCTCGAAAAACAGAGGTCACACATAGGGAGCTTGGCGATCTTGGGTTCCGAGGGGCTTGGAGGGGTTCGGGTCTCCAGATAGGGCTTCAAATCCGTGACGAATGTCGTGGCGTCCGGGAAGGCGATCTTGACGTGCCGAGGGTTCGGTCTCCACGGAACTTTTCGATCCATGCCAGATATCTTGGAAGTGGGCATCATCGTGTCGAAGGTCTCGGGGTTCGCCGTTGCCGCATATACTTCACCACGCATAGTGCCTTTATTATCGATAAAGCAACAACAGGGATCTGGGTCAAAATAAGTTACTGTGTCACCAGATCAAAAGGGACGGCTTCAACGCGCACTGCAGGGACTCACCAGATCAACAAGCACAGACATGACAGGGACAAAAAATGTGGCCGTGAGTGCGGCACAGGAGAGACAGTGGAGGCCAGGGCAGGCGGTTACGGGCCAGAGGAAGGCCAAAAGCGCACGCGCGAGGGAGGTGCCGTACGGGGCTGCCAGGGAGGTGGTGATGTAGAGGGGCGCCGACGAGGGGATTGACGCTTGGCGGATGGGGAGGAGGAAGCAGAGGCCAGCGGTGTCGCTCGCTGTAGAGGAAGGTCGTCGATGGGGCCTTGCGAGCTGGGCCACGCATCGAGGAGGGGCAGGTCTGTGCGGGCTCGAGGAGGCGCTGACGGGGAGGGGTGGCGGCCGGCTGAGAGAGGCGAAGGAGGAGGGAGCCCCAGGCAGCGGCGGCGCCCTGGGGAAGGAGGCGACAGCGCTGGGCATCGGTGTTGCAGAGAGGGAGGACCGGCGGCGGGGTTGGACCTGGGCGGCGCCATGGACTCTGGTGGAGACGCGGGGTATGATCGGGCAAAGGACGAGGCCGATGCGGACGGGGGCCACAATGGCGAGGTAGGCGCGACCGGGTCCTGCTGCTGGTTGAGGCGAGGCGGGGAGCTTGGCGGGGATCGATGCAGGGCGGCGGCAGGGAGGCGCTCGAGGAGAAGAGGGTGGGGTTGTGACGCGAGGGAGGAGAGAGCGGGTCCGCAGGGTGGGGCCAAGGAGGAGCGGGGTGGACGGTGAGTGCGGGATGGTGTGGGGGATCGAGTCTGGGGCCTGTGCATCGTGTGCGTGCGATGGTGAGGGTCGGGTTGCGTTTGGTTGGTGTGTGTGGTGTATGTGTGGGTTCAAACGGGGGTGGCGGCGGCAGGTGGGGGAGTTGGGTAGGGCATCTAGGGTTCTAGGAATTTAGGGTTAGGGTTTGGAGGTGGCCGGCTGGGCTTTTGGGCCTGGCTGGCTGCCTCCTAAAAAATAATATAAAATTTTATGTATTATTTAAAAGACTTGTGCAATTTGTTTTTAGACAAAACAAAACAACCACTGCTGAGTTCGGGGATTACTTTTGAAATAGAGAGGGATCTTTGTAGAAAGCAAAACTAGGTTTTAATAAAAATAGTTTTAGTCAATTAGATGCATGATGATGCACAAAACAAAAATACCAAGCAATTTTCTAGTAGTGGTTTTACCAGGGGTGCTACACCCTCCCGTCTTCGACTTGAGCAAGCTTGACTCGTAAGTTTCATTAGTCTTGTATTGCCTTTTCTTGCCTGTTTACTTTGTGTTTGTGCTGATTTGTCCTTGTGCAGGCACTCCTCCAACGACTCCTCCAGTGACAGTGCTCAGGAGATGATGGGGGAGTCGAAAGTCGTGCTTCCTCCTCCTCAGACGGTGGCCACCTCTGAAGGCTCTCCTCCCGACCCTTCTCCGCAGGGGATTTGGGTGGTTGCGCCTCAGAAGGCTGCAAGCGGACCTTCGGAGTCGCCGTCGAATCATGTAAGTAATTCTGCTTCCTGCCGCGGGGGGAGCCCCCGAGCCTTTTTTGGATGATCTATTGATTATCTACTTTCTTCCTACCTCAGGGGGAGCCCCCGGGCATCTGTAGGGTAGTTTGTTTGTCCGTACTTCCTTCGAGTCACGGGGGGAGCCCCCGTGCATTTTTTGTGTGTGTGACTTGCTTCTGCTTGTTCTTTTGGGCGTAGCCCCCGAGCGATTCTTTTGACTAGTGGTTCTTGTTTGTAGCCCTTTGTGCAAGGTGCCAACCAACTGGTGCAGCAGCACCTGGCGTTGGAGGCCAGCTTCAAACAGCTTCAAGGTATTTTTATGCCTTGGTCTTTGTTTTTCCTTGTATTGTGTCCTTTGATCCGACATTTGTATTGCCTGTTGCAGAGGATCACAACGCCTCTCTTCGTGAGATTGACGCTCTCAAAAAGAGCCTTGGTCAAGCGGAGAAAAAGGTCGAGGTCGCCATTGGTGCAAAGGGGCGCCTCGAGCTGGAGTTGACCAGCGCGGCCAAGGCAAAGGAGCGCCTGCAGCAGGAGGCTACGGACCGCGAGGAGCAGCTCGCCACTGCCGCGGCCTCGCGCGAGAAAGAGGTGGCCGGCAAGCTTATGGCGGCTACCAAAGCTGTTTTGGGTGAGTGTCTCTACCTTCTTCTTTTTCATTTCCTGGTCTTTCTGTTCTTTTATTCATTCTGCTTCCTTTGTTGTCTTAGATGCCGCGGGCATCGAATTTGACTGCGGTGCTCTGGAGCATGGTAGCGCTCTAGATGATGCTACTACGGCGGTCGAAGACCGCTGCAGTACCATTGTCAACTCGCTTCCCAAGGCCAAGGAGGTCCTTGGGCGCTTCTACAAGGAGCTTATCCCCAAGGGCGTGGCCCTCAACGATGTTGATGCCTTGGTGGAGGTGCTGTCAGCCGAAGCACTGGCGACATACAAGCGCAAGCAGAAGGGCATCGGCGCATCCGTCGGGCTGGCGATGGCCTTGGCGGCTGGAGCGGAGCTGGACCTTCCCCAGGTCACTTCCCAGATGCCGACGACCGCTGATGGATCCGAGGTAGCCTTCGCCACCTATGCTGCTCGTTGTAAGCGTTACGGGCCGAAGCTGATTGATCTGTTGGCCGAGTATGCGCTAAGGCAGCAGGGGGAAGCCAAGGCGAGGCAATCCGGCTCCGAGGCTACTCAGGGTGCAGCTTTGTAGGCGCTATAGTTGTAGGATAGTTGTAGCCTCTTTTGTTGTAAATATTTTGATGGACAATCCTTGTTCCACGCAGTGGCTTTTGCTGCCTTTAATGAATGTGCTGAGTTTCGTGCTCCTTCAACTGCTTGTGCATGTCTTTGTATTTCCGTTAATCTAGGGTCCTTCGGGTGCTGATCCCGTTGACACTTCGCCTACAGCGCAGCTGCGGCCATCCCTGGATGATGCGTCGCAGCTTGCGTTTCTTCGAGACCGTGTCTGTAGCCTCGAGAAAGAGTTGCTTGGGGTGCGTGGCCATGCTGATGTTTGGAAATCCAAGGCGGATCGAGGTGCTGCCAGAGAGGAGTACTTGATGACTGAGTTTCTTCGCTTGTCTGAACAGCTTCAATGTGAGTTTTTCGAGCTGTTGCTCGTTACTTCGGATGCGCCTGCTGGCCTTGCATCTTACTTTTTTGCAAGTATTGCAGGTGCTAACATTGCTCCAAGGAAGGATAAGGAACGTGTTGCTGTTCGGATCAACTGTTTGACTCAGCAGGACATGGAGGCTGGCGGGTTCTTCTGGATGGATCGTGATCGTGCCATGGTCCTTGCGACAGTGCAGGATCGCGTTCATCAGGTATCGCGGGTGCTTCGTCAGGTGAAGTCTTCACTCGCGTCGATTCTGCATGTGATGTTTCCGCTGGATGATGCACCGTCGACTCTCTCTGGTCTGCTGTCGAAGTTTCGGAACGCGCATCATGTCAAGGAATTGGTGCGGCATCAGCTCGTCACAGGGGTGAAGGCTGCTCTCTCCCTTGTGCGTTTGCATCGTCCGGATTTAGATTTATCTGTTGTGGCGTCTAGGCTGCCTCTTCGGCCAGATGGTGGAGAGTGGGATATCTGTCCGCACTATGCAGCTGTAAGGCAGTATGCCGAACAGATCGTAGATCTGTTTGAGCAGCGCGCTCAAGTTATTCTTCAGAATAGGTAGTAACTGTAAAAAAGATAGATGTAAAATTTGTATATATTTGACTGGGCGTGTTTTGCCCTTTGTTATAAAGGTTTGGTTGTTGTTTTAGCACGTAGTGCTTTATTCGTATGCGTGCCCTTTTCGTTAGCCTGACGTGGTCAGCTACTCAAGTGTACACGTGTTGTCCTCAGTCGACGAAGTCGTGAGGTGGGGGAGCCCCCGAGTGCGCTTGTAGCATGGAGTAAAAATGCGAGTAGTAAACAAAATTTTGGGGCGAGACACTTAGCTTTATTAATATCGTAATGGAGGAGGTACATTGTTCGGCTGAGTAGCCTTGGCTGAATAGCCTTATTGAAAGTAAAAGAGGGAGGTAGATAGGGGTAGAACCGTCGTAGTTGTGCGACGTTCCATGGATTGGAGTATGCGACTCCAGACTCCACGTGTTTGAGGCGATAGGCGCCACCTGGGATGACTTCAGTGACGATGTAGGGTCCTTCCCAGGGTGACTCGAATTTCTTCGGTCGTGCTTGCATGAGTCGCAAGACTAGGTCTCCTTCGACGAAGGACCTTGGGCGCAGCCGTCGGTTGTGGTAGTTGCGGAGACTCTATTGGTACGTCGCTGATCGAGCTGCTGCTATGTCTCGCACTTCATCGAGCGTGTCGATAGCGTCTTTGAGTGCGGACGTTGATTCGGCTTCGCTGTAGGCGACGACCTGTGGGGCCTTGTGGCGTACCTCTGCTGGAAGCACGGCTTCGGCTCCGTGCACCATGAAGAAAGGCGTGTAGCCGGTTGAGATGTTTGGCGTTGTGCGCAGGCTCCACAGGACCGAAGGTAGCTCTTGTGTCCAGGCACCTGCGAGTCGTTCGAGTGGGCTCATTAAGCGCTTCTTGATGCCGGCACCGACGAGGCCGTTGGCCTTTTCGACCTGCCCGTTTGTTTGCGGGTGCGCCACGGAGGCGTATGTGATGTTGATTCTGAGGTCTTCGCAGAAGTCCTGGAATTCTTTAGAGATGAAGTTCGACCCATTGTCGGTGATGATGCTCTGCGGTATGCCAAACCTGTAGACAATGGATTCAAAGAACTTGACGGCGGTTGTGCCCTTTTGGTTAGTCACAGGCATGGCCTCAATCCACTTGGTGAATTTGTCGATTGTGACCAGGAGGTAGACGTGTCCCCCTTTCGAGGACCTTGGCAGTTTGCCGATCATGTCAAGGCCCCATTGGGCGAAAGGGTAGGCCAAAGGTATGGGCCTGAGCTCTGACCCGGGTGCGTGCGGTTTGTCAGCGAACCTTTGGCACCCGTTGCATCTTCGGACGATGTCCTTGGTGTCGCTCATGGCCGTTGGCCAGTAGAATCCAGTTCGTAGAGCTTTGGCGACAAGGGAGCGGCTGCCTGGATGATGGCTGCAGATGCCCTCGTGGATGTCTTGGAGGATGGTTTTTCCGTCACCGATGGTGACGCACCTTTGTAGTACACCCGAAATGCTGCGCTTGTAAATCTCGCCATTGATGATGGTGAAGGCTTTGGACCGACGAGATATGCGTGGGGCATCCGTCGGGCTATCAGGCAGTTCTCAGTCTATCAAGTACCGGAGTTATGGTCGTGTCCAAGTTTCTTCGACTGCCATGACCTGCATCAGGCTGACCACGGCGACCTCTGTGTCCAACTTTTTGGGTCCTTCCTGGCCGTCGGGTAGGCAGCTGCCGAGTGCTCTGCTTCTTCGGGTGATCCCTTGGGGAACTTTCGCTTGATGGATGGCATGCATATCTATTCGAGGAACACACCTGGTGGTACTCGTGCGCAGGTGGAGCCAATGTTGGCAAGTCTGTCGGCCTCCTCATTGCTTTCTCTCATGACGTGTCGAAGCTCACAGCCGTCGAATTCTCCCTCAAGTGAGTTGTAGAGTGCGCGGTACGCGATCATGTTTTCGGCGTGTGCGTCGCACTCGTTCATCGTCTGTTGGACGACGAGGTTGGAGTCACCGTAGATGACCAGGCGCGTTGCGCCGTAGATCTTTGCCATCCTCATGCCGTGGATGAGGGCTTCGTATTCTGCCTCGTTGTTGGAAGCTCGAAACTTCATCCGGAGGACGTACTTCATCTTGTCACCCTGCGGGGAGGTTAGTATGACCCCAACTCCCGCTCCGGCTTCGCGCTTGGAGCCGTCGAAATGCATCGTCCATGACTGTGACATGTCTGGGGTGTCTGGCAGTTGCAGCTCCATCCAGTGTACAAGGAAGTCCGGGAGGACTTGAGACTTGATCGCGTGGCGTTTCTCATAGATGATGTCGAGAGGTGACAGCTCGATGCCCCACAGGGCCATGCGTCCTGTGGCCTCTAGGTTATTCAGGATGTTGTTCAGGGGTGCCTCGTTGACGACCATCACCTAGTGCTCCTGGAAGTAGTGGCTCAACCGACGAGCCGTCATGAACACGCCGTAGGCGAGTTTTTGGTAGTGAGGGTACCTCTGCTTTGTTGGCATCAATACCTCGCTGAGGTAGTAGATTGGGCATTGGACCCCATGGGTCTTGCCCTCTTCGGGTCGCTCGACCACCAGTACGGTGCTCACCACCTGGTGTGTAGCTGCTATGTACAGCAGTAGGGGATCACGCTCTTTTGGCGTGACCAGGACGGGCGAGGTAGAAAGCATCCGCTTTAAATCTTCGAATGCGTCATCCGCCTCAAGCGTCCACTCGAATTTGTCGGCCGTGTGCAGCAGCTGGTAGAATGGCAGTGCTTTCTCGCCCATGCAGCTGATGAATCTGCTTAATGCCGCTATTCATCCTGCAAGTTGTTGGACACCTTTGAGGTTTTTCGGCTTCGCCATGGCCATGATGGCCCGTATTTTCTTCGGGTTCGCCTCGATCCCTCGCTGGGACATAAAGTAACCAAGTAGCTGACCCGATGGGATGCTGAAGGCGCACTTTTCGGGGTTAAGCTTGATCCTGTAGCGGTCGATATTATCGAACGTCTCGCGGAGATCGTCGATGATCGTTCTCGCCTCCCTGGTTTTGATGAATATGTCGTCGACATAGACTTGGACGTTGCGACTGATCTGGTCCTTTAGGCATGCCTGCATGCACTGCTGGTACGTGGCACCTGCGTTCTTTAGCCCGAAGGGCATTGTGTTGTAGCAGAACACCCCGAACGACATGATGAACGCCGTTTTCTCCTGATCTTCGACTTTGAGTCGAATCTGGTTGTAGCCTGAGTAGGCGTCGAGGAAGGAGAGCTTCTCGCATCCTGCAGTCGAATCAATGATCTGGTTGATCCGAGGGAGAGGGAAGTGGTCCTTTGGGCAGTGCTTGTTTAGCGATGTGAAGTCCACGCACATCTGCAGGATGTCCGTGTCCTTTTTGGGGACCATTACGGTGTTGGCGAGCCACTCGCTCTCCTTGATCTCCCTGATGAAGTTTGCGTCGAGTAGTCTGTTGACCTCGACTCTGATTGCTTCGGCCCGTGGCTCGGACCGTCTTCGGATGGACTGCTTGACGAGCTTGGTGTCTGGAAAGACGTTGAGTGCATGCTCGGCGAATTCCCTGGGAACTCCTAGCATGTCCGCAGGATACCAGGCGAAGATTTCCCAGCGCTCACGGAGGAATTCGACGAGCGCGCTTTCCTATGCGGGGCTGAGATTGTTGGCGATCAGCGCCGTCTTGGAGGCGTCCGTTGGGTGGACCTGCACCTTCTTTGTGTTGACGGTGGAGTCGAAAGACATCTCGGGTGCGTTTTGCCGTGCGACTGGGGGTGCCCCATTGTCCGTCACCTCGCGGAGCCTTACGAGCTCCTCTTGCATGCCGAATGCCTGGGAGATTATGTTGAAGTCCCTATCGCAGTGGTCCGATCGGGTGAAGCTCTCGTGGACCGTGATGACGCCTCTGGGTCCTGGCATCTTGAGTAGCAGGTACGCGTAGTGTGGTACTGCCAAGAACCTTGCGGATGCTACATGGCGTGGTATTGTGATGGCCAGTCCACCACTTCGAACTCGAGCCGTTCGCATCGGAAGTTGTCCGGCTGGCCAAAGATGACGTCGAGCCATATCTTTCCCAGGGGGAATATGCCCTTTCCTGGAACGATGCCATGGAACGTTGTGTCTGACTGTTTCAGGCTGCACAGCGGGATCCGCATTGCTGCTAGGGTGCTTGCGAACATCAGGTTGATGCCGCTGCCGCCGTCCATGAAGACGCGGCTCATCTCGAACCCTCCGATCTGCGCCTCAAGCACCAGGGCAGCATGACCTAGGCGAGGGACCTGGCAAGGGTGATCCGAACGGCTGAACGTAATGCAAGACTCAGATCCGCTGAGGTACTCAGGGATGGCGGGTGGAGCTGTTACAGCCAGGTTGATCTGACGGGTGATTTTCTTCTGCACCCTATTTGTGGGGCGCCCTTTTTGGATCATCAGTGATCCTTTCGGCAGGGGATACACGTGCCCACCGTTATTCTGTGCAGGTGCCACTGGGTGGTTTGGGCCGCCTACAGGTGGTGGTGGAGGAGCTCCATGCGCTATCTCGCCTGGTGCGGGCGTGTTCCCGAATCCAGGGTTTGGGGCTTGCTGCCTCATCTGAGCCATGCTTTTGCTGAGTTTCTGGAACTCGCGGCAGTCCTTGAGCATGCAGCTTGCCTTCTTCTTACCATCCTGCTTGTCGATGTAGAAGTGGATGATGCATGGACCCGACAGTTTTTCGTATGCTAGGGTCCGTCGTCGCGACCGCGGCGCTGCCACGACTGTGTTGGTCGTCCTCCATCGCGGAAATTACCTCCGCGGTATCCGCCGCTGTTACGGTTGCCATCGCTGCGGCGGTCGGCGTAGCCAGCCGCGACCATGTCGGGGTCCGTCGCGATCGTCGTAGACGCACGATCCTCTCTTGCTACGGCGCTCACGTTGCCGGCTGTAGTCGTCTTCATCCTCCGAATGCGCTCGGTGGACGGAGTCCTCACCGTCAGCCCACCTGTTGGCGATGTCCATGAGGTGGTCGAGTGTCTTGGGCTTGACGCTCCAAAGTTCTTCCTTGAAGTCTTGGCGCTTGACATCGTCCTTGAAGGCGTCGATGGCCCTTTCTTCGGAGATATGCGCCGTGGAGTTCTTGGTGTTGGACCAGCGCAGTATGTACGAGCGAATGGATTCGCCCGTTCGTTGAGTGCAGGCTCGCAACTCTTCGATTGAGGCAGGCCTCTTGCTGGTGCCTTTGTAGTTTCGGACAAAATTGTACGCCAGCTCCTCCCAACTTCGGATGGACCCTGAGGATAGGCTGCTTAGCCAGATCTGAGCTACGCCTGTCAGCTGCAGCTGAAGGCATTGCATGGCGGTTTCCCTGCTTCCGCCGTGCAGCTTGACGGATGACAAGTGGTCACTGAGCCACGCCTTGGGGTCCTGTGTGCCGTCGAATTTCGGAGTGTCCGAAGGGAGCTTGAAGTTTCGCGGCATCTTTGTCCGTCGGACAGATCTACTGAAGCATCGAGCTCCGCAGAGTTCTCCTTCGTCTTCGTCCATCTCGGATTCAGACGAGCATACGCGCTTGGCGCGTGCCTTGTCGATCTTGCGCTGTGTTAGCTCGTTTCGAGCGTCGTAGTCGCGGCTACAATGGCGTGAGCTCTTATGCCTTCGAGGAAGGTCATGCTCTTCGTCCTCGGATGAGGGTGTGGGGCTGCGGCTGAATCTGACCGTAGCCTTCTTTTTCGGCTCCGCAGGAGCTTCTCCGTGGAGCGCAGCTCCAACGAGTCCGAGCCCGGTAAGCGCGGACCTGTGCATGGCCCTCTTCGGGTCCCCCTCCGGAGGTGGGTGGGACGCGAGGTATGCGGTGGCTGCCATGATCGCAGCTTGCGGCGTTTTTGGAATGACGTTGCCGTCGGCGTCCATCTCCATGAAGGACGCGTTGAGGGCTCGAGTCACCTTGCGGCGCTCTTTGGGGTCCATGTTCTCCATCCGAGAACGGTGCTTGTTCCCGTTGTTGCCGTGTGAGATGGAGTCGATGCCCATGGCGGAGAGCGCAGCCCACCGCGCACTTGACTCCGAAACTGCCTGCTTGCGCTTGTCCAGCACTTCCTGCATCTTGATCTGCTTCTTGTGCTCCTCGATGAGGAGCATGTGGTATGCCATCAGTAGATCTCGTGAGGCATCAGCGGGCAGGACCTTGTTGCCTTCCACGGCCTCGCGTGCTTGAGCCCATCCCTCCTTGTTGAGGTGGATGACCCGGTTGTTGTTTTCCCCGTTGGTGGGGGGGACTGGCTTCTTTTGTTTCCACCGTTTCTACCCTGCGGGTTGGGTGGCGGATTGTGTTCTTGATCCTGGATGACCGCGGCGCACTGGTAGCGCTCATAGATCGGTCTGCTGCTGCCGCAGCTTTCGGATCCGGAACCGTAGGTCCCTTCGTCCGATGGCGGCCCGCACAGATCGGAGTTGCAGCAGCTGCTGTCGTAGGACTCGTCTGTTGACGATATGGTGCGCAGCACAGGATGTGGAGCCCATGAAGCGGGCCTGATCGATGGTAGAGGCACCCGCTCTGGGAGGCGAAGAGTGCCGGTCTGTCCCACCTGGAAGCAGAAGCTCCCGAATAGGATCTCGAGCCCGTCGCCAACGGGCTCGAAGTCCTTCATGGTGGCCGGTGAGTGGGCGGTGAAGTCGAAGGCGCCGAAGAGGAGATGACTCTCCGTCGCCGCGGAGTTGTAGATCGCTTGGGTTGGGACCGTCACGATCGCACAATCAGCGTCACCAGTTCCCACAGACGGCGCCAATTGACGAGGTTTAATCTCGTCAATGCCCATTGTTATGGACTTGGTTTTTGGAGAAGATGGGGATGCTGGAGATCGCGGAACGGTTAGCAAACAAGCAACACAGGGACACGAGGTTTACCCAGGTTCAGGCCCCCGAGGGAAAACCCTACTCCTGCTTGTCTGCTCTGATTATGGTAGAACCGAAGGTTATAGGGGTGCGCAGATGCAATCTGGCGTGGAGGTGTGTATGCGGAGGATTGTGAGAGAGCCTCCTCGTCGTGCCCTCCTGGCCTTTATATATAGATAGGCAGGTCTCAGGCACAGATCGAGTCGGTTACAGATTTTAGGGTTTGCCCCTTTGAATTTCCTATCTAGTCTAGTCTTGCTCTCCAAGGATTCTAAGGCGTCATGGGCCTTGGCCACCCGAAAGTCTTCATGGGCCGGCGTATATTTGTCGTGGGCCTTCCTTGGGCTGGACTAGGTATGCTGATATCGTGTACCCGCGGGGTATAACCATGTCAATATGCGCCACAGAAGTCCTAAAATGATGCGCCACTGATAGGCCTTTTCCTAGTAGTGGAGCATTTACCACCAAGGATCAAAATGACCATTAGTGAAAGAAACTACAAAGTTCAGCAAAGATACTACAAAGTCTGCATATATTATTTTGTGGCATTTGAGTGAGCCAGTTCATACCAAGGTTTCACAAAGGAAACAGAAAGATATAAAAAGGTAGAAAACCGACCCATCATTTATATTCCAAAACTTGCAAAACCTACAATGATTAAGAAAGCAACAATCGCTTGAGGCACATACATCATCCAGTCACATGAAAATCTAAAAAAGTCCAATACAGATCAAACAAAGGAGAAGAAAACAGATCATGATTCAACATATACAGGAAAATAAAATCCTTCTAATTACAGCATGGCAGTGTGTCTTCAGTGTGCATTATTTATAATAGTCACTGTTGTGGAGACAATAACGGGCTTATATAAAAATTACCAACCATTGGTAAAGTTAATCAACGATGAAATTTAAGCATCCAAATTCCACAAGTATCAGTAAGTTTTGCTTAATCAGTACCATTGGTGTGCATTATTTAAGCATCCAAATTCCACAAGTACCATTGGTGTGCATTATTTAGCAACGACTTAATCAGTGATTTTGCTTTTTCCATGGGAGTAAATAAGTGACAAGTATGTTAACATGCCATAAGCTACGGTGCATCCGATAAGCTACGGTGCATTATTTTTGTAAGAATAATAAGATCCTATTTGCTTGCTAGTTAGACTAACCGGAAACAGGGCACCAAGCAGGGTAATAACACACACAAATCAGAGCGCTATTGACCTCTTCTGTAGAAGAAATCTGAATAACAGATGAATTCTAGCAACGCAAAATCACCTCCATGAATAAATGCGGCCACATAAGAAAATAAGAAGTACAGGGGAGAGTGCGAGCGGCTACACTCACCATAGACCACCAGACTGGGAGGACGGCTACGACTTAGAAGGACGCAGGGCGGGAGGCTGGCCGCGGGTCACAAAGGAAGAGGAGAGGAGGCGCTCGCTGCAGAGGGGAGGGACAGAGAAGGGCACCTGCCAGGGTACGACGGGGTTGGAGGCAGATGCGCGGTATGATGCGTGGCGCACGATAGCGAGGCATGTAAAAATACCAAATTTGATATATTGATTATATCTTAATTTTTTTCTGAAATTACCTATCATGTTTGAGGTTGGCCAAACGACCAATGTTATGGCCATAATCATGATATACTTTGTAATAATGTGCCCATATTATACATGCCATGTGTATATTGCGATGGTGAACAATGTTGTATGAGGAAGTCTTTTTTCATCATAAAAAAACATTTTCCATTTTCAAGTGTTAAAATCGGGACATTTTGTGAAGCAACTACTAAAGGAATAATTCAAAATGCTACCACAATATTTTTTAAAAGTACTAGACCATCTTACATGGACAATGTCCCAACTAAGATATCTCAAACCTTTCCGTCAACCCATTGCAAAAAAGAAAAATGCCTGCCAAATTAAACTACACGTACATGATCTAATGCGCATGATTTGTCTATGTAGTTTCCTTGGAAAGTAGAAGTATTTTATAATATCCTAAAAATATTATCTAAAAATTTACAAGTTCTCTGAATTTTATTTAACTTATTTGGAGTTCTGAATAAAAAGATAAAAAAATTCAAAAAAGAATAAAGAGGAAAAACGGGTGAAGGTGGCCGGCTGGGGAAACCCGCCAGCCAAACGACCTAGCCCAGTAATCCACACGCTCTCGCACGTTGTCATCGGTCCATGGTCAGCCTAGGGAGTAGCCGCATATCGATCTGCCTGAGCCCAAGCCAACCACTAAAGCTAACACTTATAGTTCTCGCGTGTATAACTTGCATAGAAGGCTCTTGAGGTGCGGTGGTTAGGTTCATGATAGGATGCAGGCACGTCGTGGGTTTGAAGTCCTGCGGCTCCTCTTTTTTTTTTGCCGTTATTAATTCCCGGCTTCCCTGGCAGGTCGTGTCGGTGGCGCGCGTGGGACTCGCCTGTCAGCCCAAGTGGTGCGTGTGGGTTCTGCCTGTCATCCCAAGTGGTTTCATATGTGAGTCGTAGGTTTAAAAAACTATAAACACATATTTAGGATTGATAAGTGGATAAAAATTGACACATATGTGAAACTGGTTAGTTGGTAGTCTAGTTGTTTCAGCGAACGATGGTCATAGTTTTCTAAAATTGAGATCATAGGTCGGTGCTTTATATTTTGTGACCAATCGGTGTAAGTAAGTTATGACCTTCCTGATAGAAAAGGTCATAGTTTTTTAGGGTTTGGGCCCTCTCAAATGGCCCATGACCACGCGGCTCCTCCTTTTTTTGCCGTTATTAATTCTCGGCTTCCCTGACAATCGTGTCGGTGGCGCGCGTGGGACTCGCCTGTCAGCCCAAGTGGTGCATGTCGGTTCCGTCTGTCATCCCAAGTGGTTCCATATGTGAGTCGTAGGTTTAAAAAACTATAAACACATATTTAGGATTGACAAGTGGATAACAATTGACACATATGTGAAACTGGTTAGTTGGTAGTCTAGTTGTTTCAGCAAATGATGGTCATAGTTTTCTAAAATTAAGGTCATAGGCCGGTGCCTTATATTTTGTGACCAATCGGTGTAAGTAAGTTATGACCTTCCTGATAGAAAAGGTCATAGTTTTTTAGGGTTTGGACCCTCTCAAATGGCCCATGACCACGCGGCTCCTCTTTTTTCCGTTATTAATTCCCGACATCCCTAGCAGGTCATGCAGGTGGCGCGTGTGGATCCCGCCCGTGGGTCATGTCGGTGCCACGTATGGGACACGCCTGTCAGCACAAGTGGCGCGTGTGGGTCCCGCCTGTCATCCCAAGTGGTTCCATATGTGAGTCGTAGGTTTAAAAAACTTTAATTACCTATTCAGGATTGACACGTGGACGGAAATTGACACATATGTGAAAATGGTTAGTTGGTAGTCTAGTTGTTTCAGCGAATGATGGTCATAGTTTTCTAAAATTAAGGTCATAGGCCGGTGCTTTATATTTTATGACCAATCGGTGTAAGTAAGTTATGACCTTCCTGATAGAAAAGGTCATAGTTTTTGGGGGTTTGGACCCTCTCAAATGGCCCATGACCATGCGGCTCCTCTTTTTGCCGTTATTAATTCCCGACATCCCTAGCAGGTCGTGCAGGTGGCGCGTGTGGGTCCCGCACGTGGGTCATGTCGGTGGCGCGCGTGGGACACGCCTGTCAGCACAAGTGGCGCGTGTGGGTCCCGCCTGTCATCCCAAGTGGTTCCATATGTGAGTTGTAGGTTTAAAAAACTTTAATTACCTATTCAGGGACGGAAATTGACACATATGTGAAAATGGTTAGTTGGTAGTCTAGTTGTTTCAGCGAATGATGGTCATAGTTTTCTAAAATTAAGGTCATAGGCCGATGCTTTATATTTTATGACCAATCGGTGTAAGTAATTTATGACCTTCCTGATAGAAAAGGTCATAGTTTTTTAGGGTTTGGACCCTCTCAAATGGCCCATGACCATGCGACTCCTCTTTTTGCCGTTATTAATTCCCGACATCCCTAGCAGGTCGTGCAGGTGGCGCGTGTGGGTCCCGCACATGGGTCATGTCGGTGGCGCGCGTGGGACACGCCTATCAGCACAAGTGGCGCGTGTGGGTCCCGCCTGTCATCCCAAGTGGTTCCATATGTGAGTCGTAGGTTTAGAAAACTATAATTACCTATTCAGGATTGACATGTGGACGGAAATTGACACGTATGTGAAAATGGTTAGTTGGTAGTCTAGTTGTTTCAGCGAATGATGTCATAGTTTTCTGAAATTAAGGTCATAGGCAGGTGCTTTCTATTTTATGACCAATCAGTGTAAGTAAGTTACGACCTTCCTGATAAAAAAGGTCATAGTTTTCTAGGGTTTGGACCCTCTCAAATGGCCCATGACCACGCGACTCCTCTTTTTGCCGTTATTAATTCCCGACATCCCTAGCAGGTCGTGCAGGTGGCGCGTGTGGGTCCTGCCTGTGGGTCTTGTTGTTGTGCTACACGCCTGACAGCACAAGTGGCGCGTGTGGGTCCCGCCTGTCATCCCAAGTGGTTCCATATGTGATTCGTAGGTTTAGAAAACTATAATTACCTATTCAGGATTGACACGTGGACGGAAATTGACACTCGTATGTGAAAATGGTTAGTTGGTAGTCTAGTTGTTTTAGCGAATGATGTCATAGTTTTCTAAAATTAAGGTCATAGGTAGGTGCTTTCTATTTTATGACCAATCAGTGTAAGTAAGTTACGACCTTCCTGATAAAAAAGGTCATAGTTTTCTAGGGTTTAGACCCTCTCAAATGGCCCATGACCATTAGGTTCAAAATGGTCATAGATCTATGACCAAAAAAATCATGGTTATTAAGAAAAGGTCACAAGTCAACACATTTCTTGTAGTGATGCCGGATGAAGCTGAAAATGCCGTGAGCCAGCCTTGATAGTAAGATAGACAACTCATCTCCCAATAGGCGTCGCGTCCCATCGAAGGCCACGCGGCGGCGAAATTCCTCGCCAGCGTGTTCTTCCGCCATGCCCTTTCCGCCTTTTCCACCGCTTCACGCCCGGGCTTACCGCCCTTTTATTGCTATATGTAGGCACGACGGCCATCGCCATTGCAAATCTACACCATGCCCAAACCTCATGCCCTCTCCCGCTATATTTAGGGCGGCGGCCGGAGGTTTTGCTTTCGCCGGTAGAAGGGACGCACAACCATGTTTGGCCGATGTCTTCCTCCATCTCGTGCACCACCCGTAGGGGAGGTGACATGGGTATACCCTACGGGTGCCTAATGTTATCCTACCCGGTACCAGCCTGGCACGGGCCCACATGATTACCCCGAGGGGATGATGAAGCCTAGGAAGGATTCAGGTGACCAAGGCCAATACGGATGCGACTTCTTGGAGAACACGGCTAGTTATAGATATAATTTCAAAGGTTCTAACCCTAATCTGTAACCGACTCGACCTACCACGAGACCTATCCTTCCCATATAAAGGCCAGGAGGGCACGAAGAGGAAGCTCTCTCAACTCTCATACCCTAGCATACATCACGCCAGATCCAATTTGTGCACCCTTGTAATCTTCAGTTCCGCCATCAATCAAGAACAGACAAGTGGGAGTAGAGTTTTCCCTCTGGGGGCCTGAACCTAGGTAAACCTCGTGTCCTCGTGTTGCAAATTTGTTAGTTGTTCCGCGAATTCCAGCGTCTCCTCCTTCTCCAAAAACCAAGTCCATAACAATGGGCATTGACGAGTCGAACCCTCGTCAATTGGCGCCGTCTGTGGGAACTAGGGATGCTGATTGTGCGATCGTGACGTCCCCATCCACCACGATCTTCGACTCCTCTGCTGTGGAGAACCACCTCCTCTTCGGCACCATCGACTTCACCGTCCACTCACCCGCAACCCACCAAGATTTTTATTCTGTGGGAGACGGAGGAAACATGATGCTTAGGAGCCTATGCTTCCAGGTAGGAAAAATCAGCACTATCCGCCTCCCAGAGCGGGTGGTACCTCCGGCAATTGCGCCCGCTTCATGTGTGCCTCCAACCTGTGTCCTAAGTGCATCGTCGCTGACAAGCGATTCGGATGACAGTAGCAGTTGTAACTCCGACCTATGTGACCCTCCTATGGAGGAAGGAACCTACGGTTCCGGATCTAAGAGCTGTGGGAGCAACAATCTCCCCCATCGCTACATGTGCGCGGCCATCCACGATGGTAACGTTGACAATGGAGCCGGAAACAGAGTCAACGGCCCATCCCCGGATAATCCCAATGGCAACGGACACATGAGGCTGCTAACGATGGCAGTCGCAATCGTCAAGAGATCTATCTCAATGACGCTCAGTGGGAAAGAGTCCGGGAGGCCGTGCGAGGTATCAATCATTTGCCAATGGATGACTCTCGAGACATGCTGATGGGCTATCACTGGCTCCTCATAAAGGAGCACAATCGACAAGTCGAGCAGCACAAGGAGCTTGAAAAACGTAGGCGAGTGGCCGACGAATCAAGCATATGGAGAGCTACGCTTTCCTCCGCTGACAAATCCTCCTCGATAAGCTACAATGGCCACAAGCATCTCTCTCGGCTGGAGCACATGGACCCCACCGTTAGACGTGAGGCCACCAAGGCACTCAACTTGTCCCCATGTCGATGGACTCATAGGGAAACATCATGCCCAAAACACCACAGGCCGCTGTCATGGTAGCCACTACATACCTGGCAGCAAATCCGCCACCGGCTAGGGACCCCAGACACGCAATCCACAAATCTGCGATTGTGGGCCTCGGCCTCGTAGGAGCTATGTTACTCGGAGAAACGACCGGAGCCGGAGAAAAAGGCCACGCTAAAATTCACCAAAATCCGCACACCCTCATCCGATGATGATGAGCATGACCTATCGCGGCGTCACCGCATCCTGCGGCGAAGGAGCCGCAACTATGACGCCCATGACAAGATCACGTAGCATAAGATCGACAAATCACATGCAATACGTGTGTGCTCCATAGAGTTCGAGGAGGAGGACACGGAGCTATGCGACGCCAAATGCTTCAGCAGAGCCATCCGGCAATCTCGGATGCCCAAAGGCTTCAAACTCCCTTCGGACAATCCCAAGTTCGATGTCTTGCAAGAGCCGAAGATTTGGCTGGATGACCACGTGTCGTCAGTCAAGCTGCATGGCAAAAATAGAAACACAGACATGCAATGCCTTCAGCTGCAGCTGAAGGGTGCGGTCAGGGCCTGGCTCAATAATATTCCCTCCGGATCCATCCGCAGTTGGGAGCAGCTGGTATATAGCTTCATCTGCAACTTCAAAGGCACCTGCAAGAGGCATGCCTTAATCAAAGAGTTGTGTGCCTACTGTCAATGCTCCAACGAGTCAATCCACTCCTACGTGCAGCACTGGTCCGTAATCAAGAACTCTGCCGAGTACATCTCAGAGGAGAGGGCAATCGACGCCTTCAACGGTGGTGTGAGGCACTGCGAGCTCAATGAGGAGATAGGTCGGGTCAAGCCCAAGACCATCGACCACCTGATGGACATCGCCAACCGTTGGACGGATGGCGAGGACGCCATCAACCGCAACTGTTCAGATGATGAAGATGATCTCAGCCATAGACGTGATCGCTGAGGAAAGAGAAGGGCGCGCATCTATGACGATTGCTAAGAAATTGACATGGTCGCGGATGGCTACGCCGAACGTCGCGACGACGACAACCACAGTAGCGGCTATCGCAGCAGCGGCTACCGTGACAGCGGGAAGCCCACTCAGTCCTAGCAATGCCGCAACAGGGACGATGATCCCTCCGCACTCGATAAACTATCGGGTCCCTGCACCATCCACTTCTACATCGACAAGCAGGATGGCAAGAGGAAGGCTAGCTACCTACTCAAGGACTGTAGGGAATTCTAGAAGCTCCATGAAGGATATGCCCATATGCGGCGCAAGGCGGTGAATCAAGGGTTTGTCCCATTCCTATGAGTCGTCACATATGGCGCCCCACCTCCGCCACCTGGATCACCCACGCAGCCTGTGGCTGCGCCGGCTAGAACAATGGAGCAGAGCCATACCCACGATCGTTGGGGGCTATGATGATATAGAAGGGACGTCCATCCAACAGGGTGCAGAAGACGATTACCCGCCAGGTAAACTTTGGCGTTACCTCTCCGCTTGCCATAACTGAGTACCTTAGTGGCCTAGAGTCGTGCATCACCTTCGAACGTTCGGATCACCCACGCAAAATACCTCGCCCGAGTCATTCTTCCCTGGTGCTCGAGGCCCAGATCGGAGGATTTGAAATGAGTCGTGTCTTCCTGGACGGTGGCAGCGACATCAATCTGATGTTTTCCAGCACACTCGCAGCTATGCAGATCTCACTATGCAGTCTGGAGGCATCAGAAACGACCTTCCATGGCATTGTCCCAGAGAAAGGAGTATATCCCCTGGGCAGAATATGGCTTGACGTCATCTTCAGCACCCCCAAGATCTTCAGGCGTGAGCGGCTCGAGTTCGAGGTGGTGGACTGGCTCTCACAATACCATGCCATCCTCGGGCGCGTGACATTCGCAAGATTCATGGTAGTACCATAATTCGCGTATATTATCCTGAAAATGCCAGGGCCTAACGGTGTCAAAACCGTCCCAGGTAGCTTCACCAAGTCCGACAGCTATGACAGAGAGTTCAACAGAATCTCCCAGTCATTTGGCATGCAGGAGGAGCTCACAAGGCTGAAGGAGTCAACAAACAATAACCTGCCCCTGTCACCAAGCAAAATGCGCCTGATATGTTGTTTGACTCCACAGTCAACACCAAGACGGTGCAGGTCCACCCGACGGACCCCACCAAGACAGCTCTGATCGCCAACAACCCGAGTTCCACATAGGAACTCGCGCTTGTCGAATTCCTCCATGAGTGTTGGGAAATCTTCGCCTGGTGTCCTGCGAACATGCCAGGAGTCCCAGGGAATTCACCGAGCATGCACTCAATGTGAATCCGGATGTGAGGCCGGTCAAGAAGACGATTCGTCGACTGTCCGAGGGAAGAGCTGAAGCAATTCGCACCAAAGTCAACAGACTCCTTGACGCCAACTTCATAAGGGAGAGCAAGGAAATCACCTGGGTAGCTAACCCCGTGCTGGTACTTAAGAAGGACACGGAGATCCTACGGATGTGTGTGGACTTTACGGCGCTCAACAAGCATTGTACTAAGGACCACTTCGCCATCGCACGGATCGATCAAATCATTGACTCCACTTCATGATGCGAGCGACTCTCATTTCTCGACACCTACTTAGGCTACCACCATATTCTACTAAAGGTCAAAGATCAAGAGAAGACGACATTCATCACACTGTTTGGGGTGTTCTGCTACAACACAATGCCTTTTGGGCTCAAGAACACAGGCGCAACCTACCAACGGTGCATGCAAGCGTGCTTAAAGAACTAAGTTGGTCGCAACATCCAAGTCTATGTCGATGACATAGTAGTTAAGACCAAGGAAAGCCGAACACTGGTTGACGATATCCGCGAGACGTTTGACAACCTTGATCGCTATCGGATCAAGCTGAACTCAGAAAAGTGCGCCTTCGGCGTACCATCTGGGCAATTACTCGGGTACTTCATCTCCGAAAGAGTCATCAAGGCCAACCCGAAGAAAATTAAGGCTATACTAGCCATGGAGAAGCCGAAGAACGTCAAAGGATTCAAGCAGCTAGCTGGGCGGATAGCGGCGCTCAGCAGGTTTATTAGCCACATGGGCGAAAAGTCTCTCCCCTTCTACCAATTTCTCTGCAAGGCTGACAAGTTCGAGTGGACGGCTGAAGCCGACGAGGCATTCGAAGACCTCAAGCGCTTACTCTCTACATTCCCCGTCCTGGTAACGCCAAAGGAGAGAGATCCCATGCTGCTCTATATTGCCGCCACGCATCAAGTGGTCAGCGCAGACCTGGTGGTCGAATGACCCGAAGACGGCAAAATACACGGGGTACAATGCCCAGTCTATTACCTTAGCAAGGTACTGATGCCTACAAAGCAAAGGTATCCCCACTACCAAAAGCTTGCCTAAGGTATATTCATGACTGCGTGTCGATTGCGCCACTACTTCTAGGAGCATCAGATCGTGGTCGTCAACGATGCTCCACTATCACACATCCTCAACAACCCCGAAGCTACGAGGCGGGTAGCCTTATGGGGCATTGATCTATCCCCACAGGACATCATCTACGAGCGTTGCACCTCCATCAAGTCCCAGTTGCTTCTTGACTTCTTTGTCCATTGGATGGAGCTCCAACTTCCAGATACTCCGGACATGTCCTAGATCTGGACGAGGCACTTTGACGGATCTAAGCGAGACTCTGGAGTGAGAGCCGGAGTAATCTTGACATCCCCCAAGGGTACAAGATGAGGTACGTGTTGTGGATGAAATTCCACGCATCCAACAATGAGGCTAAGTAAGAGGCACTCCTACACGGCATGTGGATGGCCAAAGTGTGTGGCGCCACGCGATACGGCATCTATGGCGACTCCAATCTCGTCGTCCAACAGACGATGAACCAATGCTACGACGTTAGCGACAACATGATCACCTACCGCGACCTCTACAACGCACTTGAAGGAGACTTTGACGGCTGCAAACTCCGCATGTCGGCCGGGGAAGCAATGAAGAGGCTGACAAGCTCGCCAATATCGTGTCCACTTGTGCCCTAGTACCGCTGGCATGTTCCTCGAACAGATCTGTGAATGCTCCATGAAGCGCAAGACTCCCAAGGGCACAGTCAAAGTTGCAGGACACTCGGGGGCTACACTGCCCGAAAAAGTGGAGGCACCTGGGGAGCTATAAATGGGCATCGAACTGGTCAACCTCATGCATGTCCTTGCAATTGAGCAAACATGGACCCAGCCATACCTCCGGTACCTTCTAAGCAATCAACTACCCGAGGACCCGACGTATGCCAGACACATCGCTCGCCGATCAAAAGCCTTCACCATCATCAACGGTGATCTATACAAGTGCAGCATTACAGGAATACTCTAGTGGTGCGTCACCAACAGTGACGGGAAGAACATCCTCCTCGACATCCACGAAGGCATCTGCTGCCACCACGTAGCCAGTCGCGCCCTAGTCGCCAAGGCTCTGTGAGATGGCTTCTACTGGCCAACTGTGATGTGCGACACCAAGGACATTGTCGAGAAGTGCAACGCTTGCCAAAGGTTTGTAGACAAGCCACATGCGCCAGGCTTAGAGTTACGGCCCATACCATTGGCCTGGCCCTTCGCACAATGGGGACTCTACATGGTCGGCAAACTACAGAAATCCTCACCCGGAGGACACGTCTTCCTCCTGGTGGCAGTCGACAAGTTTATGAAGTGGATTGAGGCCATGCCTGTCACTAACCAAACCGGCACTACTTCCGTTAAGTTTTTCCAATCCATCATCTACATGTTCAGAGTGCCTCGCAGCATCATAGCCGACAACGGCACGAACTTCACCTCAAAGGAGTTTCAAGGCTTCTGTGAAAGACTCGGCATCAACATCACGTATGCATCTGTGGCGCATCCGCAGACCAACGAGTAGGTTGAAAAGTCCAACGGCCTTGTCTACAAAGGAATCAAGAAGCGGCTGCTACGCCCACTCTAGCGAATGGCGGGAGCCTGAGCAGATGAGCTACCTTCTGTCCTCTGGGGCCTGCGCACAACGCTAAACAGCGCCACCATCTACACGCCTTTCTTCATGGTGCACAGAGCCAAATCAATGTTACCCTCCGAGGTACGCTATAACTCCCTTGGGTCATTGCTTATAGCAAAGCCGAATCAACGGCTGCACTCGAAGATGTCGTCGACACACTAGACGAGGCTCGCGACATCGCCGCGGCCCATTCGACAGTATACCATCAAAGTCTCTGCAACTACCATAGTAGACGGCTACGCCCAAGGTCCTTCATCAAAGGAGACCTCGTCCTGCGACTCAAGCAGAAAGGGAACCTGAAGCTAGAGTCACCCTGGAAAGGACCCTACGTGGTCATTGAAGTAACCCCAGGTGATGCCTACCGCCTCAAGAACGTCGATTTTGGAGTAGCATACTCCAACCCCTGGAACATCGCACAACTGCGACGCTTCTACGCTTAGTCGTCTTTTACTTTCAATAAGGCTATTTAGCCAAGCTACTCAGCCAAAACTTGTATCCCCTACTATGTGATGAATAAAAGCTAAGTTCCTTGGCTAAACACACTTTTCTCTCTAATGTGCATTTACATTTGTAAAAATGCTCGGGGGCTGCGCCTCACCCTACGACTTCGTCGACTGTCATAATAATGCATCACCCTGAGTAGCTGACCACGTCAGGCTAACGAAAAGTACATGCACAAATTAACACCAACAACGCACAACGTGTAAATACATCTTTACAAATTTTACAAGGGTACACAAACCCATTCAAAATTATACAGATTTTACATTACTATGTTCAAAACCTGCAGGACTCAACTACGCTGGAGTAGGACGTTCGTCCACTCATCGAAGAAGTCTACGATGTCTTCAGCATGGCGAGCCATCGCAGCATAGTGCGGACGCATGTTCCACGACATACCATCTGGAGGAGCAGGTGGCCCCGCCGCTATGTCCACCAAGTCAGCATCGCAGCGATGCAGCCGAACAAGCGCAAGCGCCGCCTTCGCACCCACCACAACTTGTTGGTGAACAAGATCTTTCACGGCGTCTATCCTGCGGAACTTCCCTAGCAGCCCCAAAAAACTGGATGGAGACGCATCCAGAGGGAACATTGCAGCCCATATAGACGCAAGCGACGACCTCGCACGCTTCAAAACCTGAAGCACCTGGTGAACACAATCCTGAACCATTGCGACAAAAGTCGCCCGTCCACGGTCCATCCAAAAGAAGCCTCCGGCCTCCAACTCATGTTGGGTGAGGCAATTGAGCCAAATAGAAATGTGCTCCTTCTGTTCCTGCAGAAGAAGATTGACAAGTACAAACAAGAGAAGCAGCTTAGAAGCCACAGAGTTCATGCCCAGTCGAAAAACAAAACACGAACACCCATGATGACTTACATTGGAGTTGCTCACCGATCTGCCAAAATTCTTTAAGGAGAAATTCCTCTCTCGCAAGCGCCCATTCCGTCTTGGATTTCCAAACATCCGCATGGACACAGATGATTGGAACATCTTTCTCCAGGCTTCGGATACGATCACATAGCAAAGGCAACTGCAATGCCTTGCTTGACGACGAACGGGCAATAGTCAAGGAAGATGATGTGGTCAATGGATCAGCATTTGAAGGGCCCTAAGAGGCGCACAGGTGACAGAGTGTAAATACAGGGGCAATCAACAGTAGTCAAAGGAAATGCGTATATTTACATCAAAATAACCACTCCATGGTAGATTCAGATTCATCCAGTACGCGGCATTACATGCACACTTGAAAAGCAAACTCAAAAAAACTACAAAGGAAAGTACGATGCAAGGACCCTAAGGAGCAGCCGCATCCAGAGCAACTTCAGACTCCGAGGCCTTTGCCTTGGCTGCCCGCTGCTCCTCCAGCGCATATGTGGCTACCAGGTCAATGAGGTGCGGGCCAAAGTGCTTGAAGCGTGAGGCGAAGGGAGCAAAGGCTAACTTAGTGCCATCCGCTGCCACCAGCATCTTGGAGGTGACCTGGATCATGTTCAGTTGCACGCTAGCCACCATCGCCATCACCAAGCCCAGGGTAGAGCCCAAACCCTTCTGGGTATTTTTGTAGTCCGCAAGAGCATCACCTGCTAAGGCCTTTGCTAGGGAGTCGACGTCGTCGAGGGTGACGCCCTTTAGGAAGATCTCCCGGTAGAAGCGAGCAAGGACCTCCTTAGCCTTGCCCAGCGTCTCGACGGTAGAGCTGCAATAGTCTTCGACCGCCGCAACAGCATCCGTCATGGGCTCCCCATGCTCCAAGACACATGGATCAAACGCGATGCTAGTGGTATCTACAAAGAAACTTCGAGTGCGGCGAAAGAAATGCACCAGAAAAGCTCAAAGGAAGGCATGGTAACTTACTAGACAACGCTTTGGCAGTAGCCATAAGCTGTTCCACCATTGCCTTCTCCCGAGATGTCGCGGCAGTTGAAAGCGGCTCCTCGCGCTCCTGGGCCTCCTTCCTGCACCTCTCAAGGGCCTCCAGGGCATCCTTCGCCTTGGTCTCCGCCTGGTTGTGCCTCTTTTCGAGTGTGTTCATCTTACAGAGAGCCTCATTGTTCTCATCTGCGAGAACCAAAATGAGCAAAGATCATAAAAGGGAAACCCATCATCAGCATCCAAGGAAAATGAGCAGAAGTATACACATCTTGGAGTTGAAAGCTTTCCTGCACCTCTCAAGGGCCTCCTTCCTGCACCTCTCAAGGGCCTCCAGGGCATCCTTCGCCTTGGTCTCCGCCTGGTTGTGCCTCTTTTCGAGTGTGTTCATCTTACAGAGAGCCTCATTGTTCTCATCTGCGAGAACCAAAATGAGCAAAGATCATAAAAGGGAAACCCATCATCAGCATCCAAGGAAAATGAGCAGAAGTATACACATCTTGGAGTTGAAAGCTTTCCTCTAGGGTGAGGTATTATTGCCCAAGGAGATTGATGTCGCGGATGAACGGATGCACCAAAAAAACAGACTAGGTAAATAAAGGACTCGACACCACACCCGACTACGCTCTTCTAGTAATATTCTGTGTCAGCGGGCACGATGAAAAATCCCGACGGACGCGTTGGGTACATAACTTAAAACACTGGAATTCGACTCATGTAAGACCTCCACGGCCTGAGTCGAATTACGCCAGCAATTTTCCGGATTCGAGTCCAGGAACTCGAGTCCAAAGTAGATCGTGTTTTTTTGTGCAAAGACATTTATCTGACCCTGATCCGTAGGGGGAGTCAGCCACATGTATCAACAAATCCCTATGAACCAACAAACTGACTCGAAACTTGTTTGGATAAAAGCACCTGAAAGACTTAAAGAGTCTCCAGGCGAATCTATGATTCGACTGAACACTCGGGGGCTACTGACATGCGTATGTCCGACGGGTGAGATGCGCTAGTGCCTAACAGAGAGGACTTCGTTGTAAACCCCAAGAGCAAGGTGTGATGAGCACAACAGCAAGTCTTCCCTCAGTAGAGACTGAGGTTATCGAATCAGAAGGAGGAAGGAAACGTCACACAATTGTTGCAAGCAACGCGAAGACCTGCACAACACAAACTTAAGACTTTGCCCCAATGACTCAGTGAGGTTGTCAAGCTCACCAGTTTGCTGTAACAAAGGATTAAACGTATGGTGTGGAAGGTAATGATTTGCAGCAAGTAAACAAGTAACAGTGAAAGATGTATCAATGGTAAAGATTGGACCGGGGTCCATAGTTCACTAGAGGTGCTCTCCTTAGATAAACAACATGGCATGAAGGGTAAACAAATTACAGCAGGGCAATTGGCAGGAGCTGAGCAAGACATAACAATGCAATTACTAGTCAGAAAGATCCTATGAGATTTGATTGGGCAATATAACAAGATACATAGACCGCCA
This sequence comes from Avena sativa, assembly GCA_916181665.1. Classification (NCBI taxonomy): domain Eukaryota; kingdom Viridiplantae; phylum Streptophyta; class Magnoliopsida; order Poales; family Poaceae; genus Avena; species Avena sativa. Next base: position 256,341,778 of record OV702284.1, on the reverse strand, counting down.
TCCAACTGCATCTATGACTAGAAGTCCACCTTTAGGTTATCATCCGAACATTCCACATGTTCCATGAACAAGAGACCGTTGTTTTCTCCCTAGTGGCAACAACACATCTACAACCGAAGAGATTTTTGTCACTTCCCTTGGAAACTAGAGGCATGAACCCACTATGGAGCATAAATACCCCCTCTTGGACTCACTAGCAACTACTCGGCGAAGATAGCTACTAACAACGGAGAGCATGCAAGATCACAAACAACACAGACATGATAGAATCATAAAGACAAAACCATTAATCAAACCAACATAATAATCTCAATATCCATCGGATCCCCGCAAACACAACATGCATGATTACAAATAGATTAGATCTTGATCATGAACGGAGCTCACAAGATCTATACATGAAAGCACAAAGGAGGAGATACAACCATGCATCTAGCTACTACATGGACCCATAGTCCAAGGTGGAACTACTCCCGCATCATACCGTAGAGAAGGCCTCCGGGATGATCTCCCCTCAGGCAGGGTGCCGGGAAGAACTTCAGATCCCCCCAATCTAGGGACGATGGTGGCGGCGGCTACAGACGGTTTCGTGGAGATTTGATTGGGTGCTTAGGGTTTCTGCATTGGGGGCTTCTTATAGGCGAAGGGGTAGGCCGAGGAGGCGGCCAGGGGCCCCACACCCTGCCTAGGCGCGGGGCAGGGCCCACCCGCGCCTAGGGGGTGTGGCTGCCCTGGCATACCTCTCCGTCTCCCCTCTGGACTTCTTGTTACCCACAGAAAGTTATTAACTTTGACGTTTGTCCCGTCCAATTCTGAGAATATTTCATTACTAGCTTTTCTGAAACTAAAACCAGTAGAAAACAGGCAATTGGCACTGTGGCAACTTGTTAATAGATTAGTACCAGAAAACATGTAAAAAGCACCTCAAAGTGTAGACAAAGCAAAGAAAAGCAAAGTAGATACTAACAAGCATGGAACATCAAAAATTATAGATACGTTTCTGACGTATCAAGCATCCCTAAGATTAACTCCTTCTCGTCCTCGAGTAGGTAAGTGATAAAAGAATAATTTTTGAGGTGACATGCACCCTCACAATAAAGATCCAACCATTTGCAAGCATCGAAAGATGGGATCAGAGAACTCTAAACATGTGCATGAGAGATGGAGTTCTAACAATAGTACATAGTAACTATGCATGCAACATGACAGGCTACAAACAAAGATCATGAATAACATGCATTGAAAAACGTTTGCTTGTTTCACATACAGAAAACATAGCATAGTGGCAATCAGCTTGTCCCTCATAGAGTAGCAATATAGATGCATATGACACCTTCAAAGTTCACAAGGGTGACTAGAAACAAATAGCACAAGAACAAGTAATATCACAATATGCATCAATCGATAAGCTTTGGAACACTGCACATAGAATGACAACTATGCTCTCTTAATGGTGCCTAAAGGTAGAAGGTGGAGACTCAATAATAGTGGAAGAGAGGCCCTTTTATAAAGGAAGCAGAGATTACAAGTTTCAAAAAGAGCTTCCAAAAATTATGGTACTTGTTAGCTTTCAGCCCTCATTGTCCCTATCATAAGCATCTTGAAGTGGTTAAGGTTAAAGTAGCAAAGATGGAGTATATGCTTGACGAAGTATAAGTTAGCAATATCAAGTCCCTTGAATACGAGGGCCACACATCATGCATACTCAACTTTGGGCCCATGTAAGTTCTTGTCATTGTAAGTATTTGCATATCATTGAGAACCGCCAATAGGGTACCCCTTGCACATGGTACAGGACCTTTCCCATAACCAAAATGGTAAGGCAAGCAGACAATGAGCATCTCAGCAATCTTTTTATTTGCCATATGCATAGCTTTTTATTGAGGATGCTTATAGATAGCTCACTATGGTGATGCTGCAAGTTTCCACCATGATTATACATGGCTTAGGCTAGCGGCCCAGACGTTTCTGTAACACAGGATACAAACTCCATGGACTTACAAGTTCCCTCTTTATTTCACATCGGTGACATCCATAGACAAAAGAACTTGATATCAACTGAGTACAAAGTACAAGTGCAATGTTGAAAACATTCCCCGTGACAACACGGTTCTACTAATTCCAACTTATAAGTGCAAGCATATACAACAAAGTTGTCACAATGGTTCAAGTTTATTAGGGGCAAAGAATATAAAGTGTTCCATCAAGTTCATGAGGGCTTTAATCACTAAGTTTTCACATAACAAAATAGTTTTTAATTAGAAGATAGATGAAAATAAGAATATACTTGGAATGGTGTAACACACCATGCATAGGAGTTTATAGTGTACACTTTGGAATAACTTGGTTTCTTGGGAGTTGGAAGCATGAGTAGAGCTTACTCATACAAGTAGAGGCTAGCAAAAGACTAGGAGCAACCAACTAAGAGAACAGTAATGGCCATAATCATGCAGAGCAACAAAACATTACTAATCAAAGCATAAAGTGGTACTACAAGTCAAGGACTAAACGATCATAGAGGCTATGGTGACTTGTCATAGTCATAACATGGTGTGAGCATGTGCCAAGTCAACCCAAACAAAGCATCAAAGGAGAATACCACAATACTATGCTTTTGCATGATAAAACAACACATAATTTCTTCAAGGCACACTAAGCAATCCTAATTGTTTGAAACAATTCATGCTACATCAATAATCACTAGGCATAAGGTCAAAAAAACACCTAGCATGACATGCTAAATTCTAAGCCACAGTCAAAGCAAGCTCACTTTTGTATCACTTAAGCATGAAGCTTCCTACTCTTTTCCAACACCAAGCAACTTATTTTAAACAACTCACAAAGGTAATAATCAATAAATATTAGTGAGCTTGTATCACAAATCCACAAAGAAGAACTAAAAAGTCCTAAGCTAAAAGCACAAGAAAACTAAGGCTAAACACAGTGCTAGCAAAAGGGAACACTCACAAAACAATACGAATGAAAACTAGAGTGTTCTAAGCAATGAAAACAGAGTGTGTCTCTCTCCAAAATAAGTGTGTTGTGATCAACCAACTTACTCAAGCAAACTAAGCAAACAAAAAACAAAAACGAAAACTAAGACGCTCCAAGAACAAGACAACCATGCATGAAACAATAAAAACGAAGTGTCTAGAAAGACCTAAGATTTTTATTGATGAAGAAGGGGATGCCTTGGGCATCCCCAAGCTTTGACGCTTGTACCTCTTGAATATTTCTTGGAGTGACATGGGGTGGCATCCCCAAGCTTGATCTTTTGTCCATTCTTCATCTCATTACATCATTCTCTCTCTACACCTGAGTTTTTCCTTCATACAAAACTTCACACAATATTCATTAGCAACATTAGTTTATTCAAAAGAAATTAGAACTCTGGCAAAGCTTTGGAACAGCAAGGCTTTTCACTAAAAAAACACAAGATACTGTAGCAACTCCTTCAAAAAGCTCAATTTCCCAAAAAGAACTCAAAAAGGAATCAATAAGAAGCAAATGCAAATAATGCAGAAATCTGTCAAAACAGACCAGGAGGTAGAAACCGATTTTTTTGAACATCTTCTGTTGATAAAATCAAAAAGTGTTGAACTAACTAAAGTTAGATAACATACTGGGAGATTTATTCTTAAATTTTCAGCTCAATCCGAGTTACAGAGACTCCTCACGAATTTTTATGGTGGAGGACAGAAATCTATTTCAAGACAGCAACTCCCCAAATCCTACTTCCCTCTCATTAGAGGTCATTCTTGGCCCAAAAAGCAAACAAAAAGGATAAGGATAGGTCATTACTGAAGTAATAACTTCCAAGACTCTAGAAAACTCTTGGGTTATCTCCCAAAAAGTACTTTTCTTTAACGCATTTAAGTTAGGCACAAGAAGCAAGAAGAATCAAGTATTTTCAAATGAAGAAGCATTAACATCAATACTTGCAAAGTCTTCAACTATGAAAGGTATATCATCCATATGGGTTTTGGAGGATCCCTTATCATCTCTCTTTGGTCTACTACTTTCATCAAAAAGATTTTCAGGAGCAATCCAATCAAAATTCTTTTTAAAGGCTTCATGCATTCCAACAAGCTTAAAGGGTATGGGTATCTTAAATTCTTCTCTAGGCTTAGTTTTATCAGAAATACCCACAACATCTACACTCGAGCCTAACATATTGAAACACTCAAAGACCTTTTTGGCTTCCCTAGCAACATCATGAAATTCTTTTGATAAAGTTTCAAGGATGAATTCTCTCTTTTCAGCATTCTTTTCTTCTTTTAGTTTTAGGAACAAGAATTGTATGAAGGGGTTAAGGCTAACAAACCTAGCCTCCAACATATGAACTAAAGAAGCTGCAGCAATCTCATAATTAGGAGCAAGTTCTGCTATAGATTTATCCTCAATATCCTCATGCTTGCTACCATGATTAAAAAATTCTTCAATGTTATCTTTCCTAATTATGGAGCCAATACCTATTACATGATCCTTCAGGGCGAACTTGGGGAGCAACATGGTGAGCTAGAGCAAGGTGGCAACTAGAGTAGGAACTAATTTTTTTGTGTTTCTGAATAAAGCAAGCAAACCAAACTAGACTAGTTTTTTTTGGGTTTTTTGAAAAGAGGCAAACAAAACCAAGCAAAAGAAACAAAGCAAACTAAAAACAAAGTAAAGAGAAAGGAAGTGAAGGACCCACCTAGTGAAGACGTCCTTAGCCTCCCGACAACGGCGCCAGAAAACTTGTTGATGTGCTAGTGCCTGACAGAGAGGACTTCGTTGGAAACCCCAAGAGCAAGGTGTGATGAGCACATCAACAAGTCTTCCCTCAGAAGAGACCGAGGTTATCGAACCAGAAGGAGGAAGGAAACGTCACACAGGTGTTGCAAGCAACGCGGAGACCTGGACAACACAAACTCAGGACTTTGCCCCAACGAATGAGTGAGGTTGTCAAGTTCACTAGTTTGCTGTAACAAAGGATTAAACGTATGGTGTGGAAGGTAATGGTTTGCAGCAAGTAAACAAGTAACAGTGAAATATGTATCAATGGTAAAGATTGGACCGGGGTCCATTGTTTACTAGAGGCGCTCTCCTTAGATAAACAACATGGCATGAAGGATAAACAAATTACAACAGGGCAATTGACAGGAACTGAACAAGGCATAACAATGCAATTACTAGTCAGAAAGATCCTATGAGATTCAATTGGGCAATACAACAAGATACATAGACCGCCATCCAACTGCATCTATGACTAGAAGTCCACCTTCAGGTTATCATCCGAACCCCCTCCAGTATTAAGTTGCAAGCAATAGACAACTTTTTTAAGCAAAGTGTGTAAGGTAAACAGTCCACATGTTCCATGAACAAGAGACCGTTGTTTTCTCCCTAGTGGCAACAACACATCTATAACCGAAGAGATTTTTGTCACTTCCCTTGGAAAGTAGAGGCATGAACCCACTATTAAGCATAAATACCCCCTCTTGGTGTCACTAGCAACTACTCGGCCAAGATACTACTAACAACGGAGAGCATGCAAGATCACAAACAACACAAACATGATAAAATCATAAAGACAAAACCATTAATCAAACCAACATAATAATCTCAATATCCATCGGATCCCCGCAAACACAACATGCATGATTACAAATAGATTAGATCTTGATCATGAATGGAGCTCACAAGATCTATACATGAAAGCACAAAGGAGGAGATACAACCATCTAGCTACTACATGGACCCATAGTCCAAGGTGGAACCACTCACGCATCATACCGGAGAGAAGGCCTTCGGGATGATCTCCCCTCCGGCAGGGTGCCGGGAAGAACTTCAGATCCCCCCAATCTAGGGATGATGGTGGCAGCGACTACAGACGGTTTCGTGGAGATTTGATCGGATCCTTAGGGTTTCTGTATCGGGGGCTTCTTATAGGTGAAGGGGGAGGCCGAGGAGGCGGCCAGGAGCCCCACACCCTGCCTAGGCGCGAGGCAGGGCCCACCCACGCCTAGGGGGGTGTGGCTGCCCTGGCACGCCTCTTCGTCTCCCCTCTGGACTTCTTGTTCCCCACGGAAAGTTATTGACTTTGACGTTTGTCCCGTCCAATTCCAAGAATATTTCTTTACTAGCTTTTCTAAAACCAAAAACAGCAGAAAACAGGCAACTGGCGCTGTGGCAACTTGTTAATAGGTTAGTACCAGAAAACATTTAAAAAGCACCTCAAAGTGTAGACAAAGTAAAGTAAAGTAGATACTAACAAGCATGAAACACAAAAAATTATAGATACGTTTCCGACGTATTAGGGTGCCTAATGTTAGCCTACCCGGTACCAGCCTGGCAGGGTCCCACATGATTACCCCGTGCAGATGATGAAGCCCATGAAGGATTCGGGTGACCAAGGCCCTTATGGATGCGACTTCTTGGTGAACACGACTAGATATAGATAGAATTTCAAAGGGTCTAACCCTAATATGTAACCGACTCGACCTACCCCGAGACCTGGCCTCCCCATATAAAGGCCAGGAGGGCACGGCGAGGAGGCTCTCTCAACTCTCATACCCTAGCATATATCACGCCAGATCCAATCCACGCACCCTTGTAACCTTCGGTTCCGCCATCAATCAAAAACAGACAAGCAGGAGTAGAGTTTTTTCTCTGAGGGCCTAAACCTGGATAAACCTTGGGTCCCTGTGTTGCGAATCTGTTAGCCGTTCCATGATTTCTAGCGTCCCCTCCTCCTCAAAAAACCCAAGTCCATAACAATGGGCATTGACGAGTCGAACCCTCGTCAGGAGCCGTGGACGCCTCTCCCTGGCACCAACCACACCGACTCGGAGGAAGAGGCAGGGGTCCCCTCCGACGAATCCGACGAAGCCAACACTAATGAGTTGGGCGGGGGAAGTTTTGACGCTTTCGAAGAGGCATAGTAGCAACGATGGGTGTCACTCGAACAATAGGTGATCAACTGTTGTGTTCGAGATGAGCGCCGACGAGTGCTTCCATGGACGCCACCACCCCACGGGCCGGTTAATCGGACCTCCGACGAGACTTATAGGTAGGACGTCCTCAACCACATTTTCCCGCCGGAGCACCTCCGACTGCAACATCTCGACGACGCCTACACCCATCTTGTTCTTGTGACGCGCAGATACCCCGGCGACGCGAACTTGCGTGCCCTCCATGACCGAGCCAAGGAGGAGGCTGACACGCAACTGGCGATATACAACTCGTTGTTTGACCTATGGGGTGTCGAAAGAGGGTCGCCGCCGCAGCGCCCTCCTGGCAAGAGCAGCGCCTCCTGCCGATGGATGCATTAGTTTTCATTTTCCTGTTTTTGTAAATTTGCATGTTTAAACTATCTATGGAATCGTCGTTAATTTCGATTTTTAACCGATTTTAAATGTTTGATATTTTTTGTAAGGGGGGCACGACTGGGAGCCCGTGTCCCCTCCCCTAATTCGTGAACCTATCCGGGCGCCTCCCATACGTGCCAAAAAATGACCATGTCGGACGCCATATAGGGTGGGGGAGGGGGGAGGGAGCGAGTGGAGATGCTCCAAGGATGGGAAAAGTGTAGGAACTCTAAAAACATATATCCATTATGCCATGTCTACCTAGATTGTATGGAAAGAGATTTTTTTTAATTATGGTAATGGAATTTTCCATAAGATCTCTTAATTATAGTACAAGATTTTTATTGATTATTTCCTATCCGATATGACCATATGAATGTGGAGGATATTACCACAAGACCTCAATCCTACGCAAATCTTTGGAAGATCTCATAAATCAAAGGGGCCATAAATACGGTTTTGCTAAATCTACTCCATCTGATCTATGTCAAGATTTAAACAAGGATGAAAATAGCCAACATTGTATCGGAAGGTGGTAAGCCATGATTTATTTAGATACAGAAAATCTAAAACCACTCGCGAATCCCAAACAACGAGCATACGGGATGAAAATAGGCAGCCAGAGGTAGTAGCCAGGAAACGTGCGGAAGGGAAATAATGCGTGTCATCTCCCTGCGTCGCGGTTCCGGGCCCTCTGCGCGGCTACGCCGTGCCAGTTTCACGCGCGTCCACCACAGTTGTACGCTTCCTGCATCCCGTCAGCTCGACAGTTACCGTTGCCTGCGCACAGAAGTTACCGACGCGCGACCAGACGAGGGACGGGGAAAGCCGAAAGCCACCACGCATAAATATATCCTCCACCCCATCACACTTCCTCTGACAAAAGGCAAGCACTGACCCCTTCTTCCATCGTCCGTCCGTTGTAGAGTCAAGGACCGAGCAGGCGCACGCCGGAATCTCCGAATGGCCGAGAAAGAAGGCGACTCGCCGCAGCCACCGTCCAAGCTGCCCCGTCTCTCCGGCGCCGACTCGAATGCCGGTACGCACGCTAGGAAAAAGCCGTAAGAAGAAGATTGGAAAATGTTGATTTGTTCTTTTGTGCTATTGTTGCTATGATGCAGGGGCGGTGACAATGGCGGTGTCGTCGCCTCTGGTTCTTGGGCTGGGGCTGGGGCTCGGCGGCGACGACAGCGGCGGCGAGCGCGGCGTGGAAGCGCGGGCGACGGCGAAGTCGGTGCTGACGTTCATGCAGCAGCAGGAGCTGGAGCACCAGGTGCTCATCTACCGCTACTTCGCCGCGGGCGCGCCCGTGCCGGTGCACCTCGTGCTCCCCATCTGGAAGAGCGTCGCCGCCTCCTCCTTCGGCCCCCACCGTTTCCCCTCACGTACGTGTCATGCTGCCACAGATTAGATATCTTTCTATTTGCCTATGCCATTAATTAGTTAGTGTCGGTGGAGTATTTGTTTGTCGTCTTGACTCTTGAACGAATGGCGATGGCAGTGGTCGGGCTGGGGAGCCTGTGCTTCGACTACCGGAGCAGCATGGAGCCGGAGCCCGGGCGGTGCCGCCGCACGGACGGCAAGAAGTGGCGGTGCTCCCGCGACGTGGTGCAGGGGCACAAGTACTGCGAGCGCCACGTCCACCGGGGCCGCAGCCGTTCAAGAAAGCCTGTGGAAGGAGTCTCCGCCTCCGCAGGCGCAGCCGCAGCCGCCCCGGCGCACAGCGCCGGCATCACCGCGCCGCCCCGCGGCCTCGGCTTCTCCCCCGCAGGCAGCGTCCTCCACGCCGCCACCCAGAGCGCCGCCGCCACGCGCGCCACCTGAGCGCTCCCTCCCAGCGGGGCGTTCGTTCGTTCGTCATGGCGCGCGGGGTAAAAAAAAGAAATCGTGCAACGAAATCTGCATGGATTTTGTCGCGTCGTGTACCAGCTTTTTCTCGGCAAACTTTTTCAGAACTACTACTAGGATAAATCTGCTGAGTTCGATGGCATGCGTGACGCGTCCCCACTCCGTGGCTGTGCGTGCGCCTGTGACACATGTGTGTGGCCAGGCGATTATTTTTCCTTGTCATGTTGGGCTGTGGGGGGGGTCGCGCCTCGGTGGCGGGGGTGACCGGGGGAGCGTGGTCTCTTCTGGGGCCGCTCGGCGGGAGAGTCCGCAGGCTGGGCCTGTAGCTAGGCTAGCTGCATGCACTGACCTGTGTCAGACGGTCTGTGGCTAGGGCAGAGTGTGGCATCGGATGCGGCTGTGCCTGAGCGTGGTGCAGTGGCCGTGGCCCCGAGGTTCAGCCGAAAGTCCCGCGCCGCGTGCCCTGTCACTATTAAAGCACGTGGGGAAAAGTGCCACACACGGTATGCACACTGTCACTTTCACACACGTGGGGAAAAATATAGATCTATTAAAGCACAAAAACTATTTATGTAGACTCAAACCTAAGTGCCACCATGGCGTGCACGCTGTCACTTTCACACACATGGGGAGAGCAGAGATCTATTAAAGCACTTGAGTAGCAAGGTAGATCTAATTGATTACAAAGCTCATGACCACAACAAGATCATGCATAGAGAGAGAGATGAACACATATCTACTGGTAGAGCCTTAGACTTGAGGAAGAACTACTCTCTCCTCATCATGGGAATCAACAATGGTGATAAAGATGGTGGTGGAGATCGATGGAGATGGCTCCGGGGGCACTTCCCTGTCCCGGCAGGGTGCTGGAACAGAGACTTTCTGTCCCCTGAATCTCCCTTTCGGTGGCGGCGGTGCTATGGAGGTTTTCGTGAATTTCTTCTGGATGCCCTAGGGTTTTTGGGTCGGAGGCTTCTTATAGGCGCATGAATCAAGGTTGGTGGGGGTCCAGAGGGCCCACACCACCTATGGGCGCCTCCAGGGCTTGCCCGTGCCTAGGGGGGTGCGACCACCCTGTGGCCCCCCTCCGGCTCTTCTTCATAGTTCTGTGTTGCTTCGGGAAAAATAATGACTTTGGCTTTTGTCCCGTCCAATTCGAGAATATTGATTTTCTGTCTTTATAGAACCAAAAACAGAAGAAAACAGGCAACTGACACTGTGGGATCTTGTTAATAGGTTAGTTCCAAAAAAGATATAAAAACACCTCAAAGTATAGACAAACCAAAGCAAAGTAGATACAAAACAAGCATGGAGCATAAAAAATTATAGATACGTTTCCGACGTATCAAGCATCCCCAAGCTTAACTCCTGCTCGTCCTCGAGTAGGTAAGTGATAAAAAGAATAATTTTTTAGGTGACATGCACCATCAGAACCAAGATCAAACCATTTGTAAGCATTGAAAGATGGGATCAAAGAACTCTAAACATGTGCATGAAAGATGGAGTTCTAACAATAGGACATAGCAACTATGCATGCAACATGACAAGCTACAAACAAAGATCATGAATAACATGCATTGAAAAACGTTTGTTTGTTTCACATACAGAAAACATAGCATAGTGGCAATTAGCTTGTCTCTCATAGAGTAGCAAATAGATGCATAGGACACCTTCAAAGTTCACAAGGGTGACTAGAAACAAATAGCACAAGAACAAGTAATATCACAATATGCATCAATCAATAAGCTTTGGAACACTGCACATAGAATGATAACTATGCTCTCTTAATGGTGCCTAAAGGTAGAAGGTGGAGACTCAATAATGGTGGAAGAAAAGCCTTCTATAAAGGAAGCAGAGATTTCAAGTTTCAAAAAGAGCTTCCAAAAATTATGGTACTTGTTAGCTTTCAGCCCTCATTGCCCCTATCATAAGCATTTTGAAGTGATTAAGGTTAAAGTGAACAAAGATGGAGTATATGCTTGACGAAGTATAAGTTGGCAATCTCAAGTCCCTTGAATACGAGGGCCACACCTCACGCTACTCAACTTCAGTCACCTGTAAGTTCTTGTCATTGTAAGTATTTGCATATCATAGAGAACCGCCAACGAGGTACCCCTTGCACATGGTACAGGAGCTATCCCATAACCAAAATGACAAGGCAAGCAGACAATGAGCATCTCAACAATCTTTTTATTTATCATGGGAATATGGTGCTTTTTTTCTCTCTTTCCTCTTTTCTCAATGTGTCTCTTTTTTATAAGAAGAATGCTTCATAGATGTCTCTATGGTGATGCTGCAAGTTTCCACCATGATTAGTCATGGCTTAGGCTAGCGGCCTAGGCGTTTCTCTAACACAGAATACAAACTCCATGGACTTACAATTTCCCTCTTTATTTTACATCGGTGACATCCATAGACAAAAGAACATAATATCAACTGAGTACAAAGTATAAGTGCAATATTGAAAACGTTCCCCGTGGCAGCACGGTTCTGCTAATTCCAACGTATAACTGCAAGCATATACAACATAGAAGACACAATGGTTCAAGTTTATTTGGGGCAAAGAATATAAAGTGTGCCATCAAGTTTGTGAGGGCTTTAATCACTAAGTTTTCACATAACAAAATAGTTTTTAATTGGAAGATAACTGAAAACAAGAATATACTTGAAATGGTGTTACACACCATGCATAGGAATTTATAGTGGACACTTTGGAAAAACTTGGTTTCTTGGGAGTTGGAAGCATGAGTAGAGCTTACTCATACAAGTAGAGGCTAGCAAAAGACTGGGAGCAACCAACTAAGAGAGCAATAATGGCCATAATCATGCAGAGCAACAAAACATTGCTAATCAAAGCATAGAGTGGTACTACAAGTCAAGGACTAAATGATCATAGAGGCTATGGTGACTTGTTCATAGTCATAACATGGTGTGAGCATGTGCCAAGTCAACCCAAACAAAGCATCAAAGGAGAATACCATAATACTATGCTTTTGTATGCTAAAACAACGCATGATTCCTTCAAGGCACATTAAGCAATCCTAATTGTTTGGAACAAGTCATGCTACAACAATAATCACTAATCATAAGTTCAAAACAACACCTAGCATGACAAGATAAAGTATAAGCCACAGTCAAAGCAAGCTCACTTTGTACCACTATAAGCATAAAACTTTCTACTCTTTTCCAACACCAAACAACTTATTTGAAACAACTCACAAAGATAATAATCAATAAACACCAGTGAGCTTGTCTCACAAATCCACAAAGAAGAACTACAAAGTTCTAAGCTGAAAGCTCAAGAAAACTAAGGCTAAACATAGTGCAAGCAAAAGAGAACACTCACAGAACAATAAGAGTGAAAACTAGAGTGTTCTAGGAAATGAAAACAGAGTGTGTCTCTCTCCAAAAAAAGGTGTGTTGTGATCAACCAACTTTAATCAAGCAAACTAAGAAAACCAATCAAAGCAAACGAAAACTAAGACGCTCCAAGAACAACACAACAGTGCATGAAACAATAAAAACAAAGTGTCTAGAAAGACCTGAGCTTTTTATTGATGAAGAAGGGGATGCCTTGGGCATCCCCAAGCTTTGAAGCTTGTACCTCTTGAATATTTCTTGGGATGACATGGGGTGGCATCCCCAATCTTGAGCTTTTGTCCATGCTTCATCTCATTACATCATTCTTTCTCTACACCTGAAAATTTTCCTTTATACAAAACTTCACACAATCTTCATTAGCAACATTAGTGTATTCAAAAGATATTAGACCTTTGGGTAAAGCTTTGGAATAGAAAGACTTTTCACTAAAAACACATGCTACTAAAAGAGAACTCAAAAAGGAATCAATAAGAAGCAAATGCAAATAATGGCAGAAATCTGTCAAAACAGACCAGCAGGTATAAATCGATTTTTTCGAAAATATTCTGTTGCTCAAATAAAGAAGTGTTGAACTAAAGAAAGTTATCTAACATACTGGGAGATTTATTCGTAAATTTTCAGCTCAAGACGAGTTATAGAGACTCCTCACAATTTTTTATGGTGAAGGACATAAATCTGTTTCGGGACATCAACTCCCCAAATCTTACTTCCCTCTCATTAGAGGTCATTCTTGGCACAAAAAGCAAACAAAAAGGATAAGGAGAGGTCATTACTGAAGTAATAACTTCCAAGACTCAAGTAAACTCTTGGGTCATCTCCCAACAAGTACTTTTCTTTAACGCCTTTAAGTTAGGCTTGATAGTTTGAGAAGATGTTCTCATAAGAAATATGAATTGAAGTAAAAGAGAGCATCAAGAACCAAATTCAAAACACATTTAAGTCTAACCCACTTCCTATGTATAGGAATCTTGTAAATAAACAAGTCATTAAAGCAAAAAGCAACAAGCATAGGAAAGCAAAACGAGTACAACTTCAAAACTTTCAACATAAAGAGGGGAAATTTAATATTGTTGAGATGCATAAGACCATGTTTCCCTCTCTCATAATAACTTTCAGTAGCATCATGAATGAAATTAACAATATAATTATCACATAAAACATTCTTATCATGAGCCACATGCATAAAATAATTACTACTCTCCACATAAGCATACTCATTCTTATTAATTGTAATGGGAGTAAATTCAACAAAATAGATATCACTATTATTCTCATCACCATAATTATCAAATATAGGAGGCATATTGTAATCACAATAAATTTTCTCCTCAATAGTAGGTGGACTGAAAATATCATACTCATCATTGTAATCATCATATATTGGAGGTTTGGTATCATCATAAGCAATATAATAGCTATCTTCCAAAGATAGGGGACTAAAAATATCATTTTGATCAAAACTAGCTTCCCCAAGCTTAGACTTTTCCATAGAATTAGCAATAATGGTGTCCAAAGAATTCATACTAATAACATTGATATTATCATGCAAATAAAGTTCCATAGGTTTTTTGATTTTCTCTTCAAACACTTCATGTCCTAGCTCAAGATAAATACTATAGAGCTCTCTAATTTTGTTGTTGTTTTCCATTAAGCCTCACTAGTGAAAACAAGAAACAAAAAGACAAAATTGTAGAATCTAAAGGAAATAACTTCGAGCACTCACACCGGAGGATGTGAGTACCTTTTACCTTACCTCCCCGGCAACGGCGCCAGAAAATAGCTTTCTGGCTTGCTGTTGCCGTGGGGGTAACGTGTGTGAGTGCTTTTTACCTTTCCTCCTCGGCAACGACGCCAAAAAAGAGCTTGATGTCTAGGCACTTCTATTCTTGTAGACAGTTGTTAGGCCTCCAAGTGCAGAGGTTTGTAGAATAGCAGCAAGTTTCCCTTAAGTGGATTACTCAAGGTTTATTGAACTTAGGGAGGAAGTGGTCAAAGGTATTCCCTCTCAAGCAACCCTAAAATCAAGATACAAGAAGTCTCTTGTGTCCCCAACACACCCAATACACTTGTCAGGTGTATAGGTGCACTAGTTCGGCGAAGAGATAGTGAAATACAAGCGGTAACGGTGCTAGAAAATAGCTTGACAGTGAGGTAGAGACTAAAGGCGACAAGAAGGAAGCAAGCAAACATGCAACCGAGCTAGTAGCAAACGGTGTTTCAATGTTTAGAAACAAGGCCTAGGGATCACTAGTGAACACTCTCTCATATAAATATCCTCTCTTCATGATACTACTCTTAACTACTCTCCGGTTGGATACTCTAATCATCGGTAGGACTATAACAACACTCCTCAAAGCCCGCCTTCCCCAATCAAGATAACCCCACACTATCACCTTGAGTGCTAGATGGTTCCAACAAATACCACAATTTTATAGAGACATGCAACTTCAAATATAACTCATAACAAATATTCAATCTAGCCAAAGTGTCACACACGGTATGCATGCTGTCACTTTCACACATGTGGGGAAAAGCATAGATCTATTAAATCACAAAGAGTATTTATGTAGACTCAAACCTAAGTGCCACCATGGCGTGCACGCTGTCACTTTCACACACATGGGGAGAGCAGAGATCTATTAAATCACTTGAGTAGCAAGGTAGATCTACTTGATTACAAAGCTCATGACCACAACAAGATCATGCATAGAGAGAGAGATGAACACATAGCTACCGGTAGAGCCCTTAGCCTTGAGAAAGAACTACTCCCTCCTCATCATGGGAATCAGCAACGGTGATGAAGATGGTGGTGGAGATCGATGGAGATGGCTCCGGGGGAACTTCCCTGTCCCGGCAGGGTGCCGGAACAGAGACTTTCTATCCCCCGAATCTCCCTTTCGGTGGCAGCGGCGCTACAGAGGTTTTCATGGATTTCTTCTGGATGCCCTAGGGTTTTTGGGTCAGAGGCTTCTTATAGGCACATGAATCAAGGTCGATGGGGGGTCTAGGGGGTCCACACCCCCTATGGATGCCTCCAGGGCTTTCCCGCACCTAGGGGGTGTGCGGCCACCCTGTGGCTCCCTCCGGCTCTAGTTCGTGGTTCCGTGTTGCTCCAGGGAAAATAATGACTTTGGCTTTTTTCCCTTCCAATTCCGAGAATATTGATTTTCTGCCTTTCTGGAACCAAAAACAGAAGAAAACAGGCAACTGGCACTATGGCATCTTGTTAATAGGTTAGTTCCAAAAAAGATATAAAAACACCTCAAAGTATAGACAAAGCAAAGCAAAGTAGATACAAAACAAGCATGGAGCATAAAAAATTATAGATACGTTTCTGACACCAGTGGGCGGCGGCGGTTCTCGACAAGCAGCAAAACCCCAAGGACCATTTCCATTGGCAGCATGCCCCCTCCCCGTGCACTATTCCATAAAACGCCAACCCCAACATCCAGGTATGACTCTAGTCCCTTGTATGATGTGTTCACTGCATCTATAGTTTGTCAAACAATGGTGATTTTGTACCTATAGGAAACCCAAAACACCGAACAAGATACACTACCCCTGGATATTTCAATCGATACCGAGCCCTTGTTCAAAGATGAACTATCGCGATAAGCTCAGGTAGGCGGTAGCAGGAGGACCTCGTCCTACCCAGTCCTCGAGGATGAGATGTTATGTGATGCATGGCTAGATATTGGCCGAGATGAAATAACCGATGCCGAGCAGAGGGGAACGGCCTTTTGGAACTGGATATGGAAGTACTTCCACGAGCATCGTCATTTCTCTGACAAATCGTTTGAGTGTGATCAACATGAACACTCTCTCACGAAATGGTGGGAAACAATCAACGAACAATGCTCCAAGTTTTGTGCTTCCTATGAGCATGTCAAGTCGAGGCTCGTGAGTGGCGTTGGAGTCCAAGACTTGGTGCACTCATTCACCCCTTTTTTTAATTTTCTTTTGTTTATATATGAGTGCACATTTCCAACCCTCGATCAACGCATATATTTTGTAGGTGTTCCAAACTTTGGAACACTTCAAGGTTGTCCAAGATAAGAAGTCCTTCACATTTCCCCATTGTTGGACGGAGCTCAAAGATTGTGAGAAATGGAAGGAGATCTATTGTGGTGAGGGGGAAGTGAGGAAGCTCCGTAGTCACCAACGTTGATGAGCCAACCCCAAGTGGAGGTAAACCGAAAAGGCCAAGAGGAAGGACCAACGCAAAGCTTGATACCAAGCGTGACGCTTCATCTGCCATCCAAGAGACGTTGAAGGACATGATGACCAAGGAGGTGTCTTAGGAGAAGAGGGAAGAAAGGAAGTGAAAAGAGAGGGAGGATGCCGCCAAGAGATACTATGAGATTCATGATGGGTCCATAGCATGGAAAACAAAAAATTCTTTGCACGAACCACTATCTAGCCAAGATCATCTACGAGATGGTAGCAACGAGTAACTCACCCTTGAATACCATAAGCAGGATTACGTTCCTGATCAAACATTGTTGGTGAAGATGAAGGTTTCAGGCGACGATCTGAAGATCGGGTACTCAAGGCACCACAATCGGTGGCACCTCCATACTCGATCACACGTGTGACTCGTTGATGTCCTCCACGCCATTGGTACATCGGGGAAGCGGAAGGGATCCGTCGGAAACTCCTACCCCACTTCTCTAAGTGTATACTTCGAACTAGTTTGTGGTAGAGATTCACTAAGTGAAAGGATCGTCAGGGTACCTAGAGGGGGGGGGTAATAGGTGCTACTTCAAATTTTACTCTTTTTCAACTTAGGGTTTAACACAAAAGGTAAATTCTCTAGATTATGCAACTAAGGTGAATTTACCTAAATTCCATCCTACAACGAACTACTAAGAAAGAACAAGATAAGTAAGGTGCAGTAAAGGATAGAAGTAACGAAAGTGGAGCATGTGGATACACAAGGATTTATTTCCCGCAGTTCCTTCCTTTTGAGGGGAAGTACGTCTGTATTTGGAGAGGGGGTAGTTTCAAACCACGAACAACACGAGAGGCCTCCCTTGTTCTCAGGTGAACCTCACCCCAAAGGGTTCGATTCACTTCTTCCACTATATCGGCAACCTTCGAGGTGGAAGCCGACACCTTTACAACAAGTTTGAGGCACACATCCACAACTGAATTGGAGGCTCCCGAATGCAAGAAAGATGTCACACAATCAAAAACAAGCTTGTAAGAACCAAATCAAGAACTAGGGATTCCAAAGAAACACTATAACAAGGGGACCTCAATTTAATGAGGGGTAAATGAAGATCTCTCTTGGTGAAGCTTTATATCAAGGTCTTCTCCTTTGATTCTCCAAATATCAAGGCCTTTGGATGGTTGGATGGGGAGATCTTGTTGATTTGGTGGCTCTAGGGTTGGGGTTCTTCTTTCTAAAAACGAGAAGCTGGAGGAAGGGGATGAGGTCCCCTATTTATAGGCCCGCTGCAATCCAACTGTTTTCTGACCGTTGGAGACATTTCTACACCGAAGATTCCGGACTTCAGAACAGAGACTCTGGTTTGACCTTGTTCCACACCGGAGACTCCGTCTAGTCTCCGGACCACCATACAGAATGTCACAGCCTTGGTGAAGATGCCCACTCCAGGGACTTTTAGAGTTTTTGTCCTGAGGTACACCATAGACTCCGGTGTTTACACACCGGAGACTCCGGTCTGATCGTGAGGACCGGATAATCCGGTCCGACTCCGACCCATCTCCGGACCCCTATACAGAATGTCCCAGGCAAGCTTTAGGAAGTTCCTTTAGAGACTTGGGGGAAAACTCCGGTTCACTCCGAAGACTCCGGTATTGTAGAGGTCCCAACCTGAAAAGGTAGAGATCCCTGTGTTTATAGTGCTAGTCCCTGGATCGAATAATTAGCACCCACAGTTTAAGATGTAATATCAAGAAACAAAGGTCATATTACAAATTATAACAAGGAATAAAATAATTTCATTACAACTTACATAGCTCATATGGCTATCTTATTACAAAGCAGTAGATATATCTACAAGCATGGGGTCCTTCATCTTCATGTTCCACAGGCAATCATGTTGGTTGTAGACTTGTAATCCCTACTCAACAAACTTCACTAACATCAATACAACCTGCAACATAATAAGTTACAGCCACAAGGGTCAATACATTTGAATTGTATTGGCAAGTGATAACATATTGATATGGAGAATCTAACATCTACATGAATATTTGGCTAAGTGGAGTTTTGGCTGGCCTTTGCATAAACAAGTTTTTCCCTGTCCTTTGAAAATATTTTTCTATTTTTCAAAACATTTCATCACACAATGGCACACTGGATACACACTAGGTGCTTCCCTTGTTCACCCACAAGTTTTAACTTAGGGAAATTGGGATGAGGAGATCCTTGATCATTTCAATGTCTTTGATGCTCAAATTTTCCATTGCCGAGGACACAACTAAGTACTTAGGTTTTACCCTCTCGATAGGTGGTGCACTTTTCCCACAAGACTCGACATGCATAGAGACGAGACTTTTTAGAAACAATCCCTTAGATCATCACAGAAGCGTTCCACCTATCATCACTACCACCTTCTGTATGCCTGTCTGAGTTCTTGCAACCTATGTAGACAAGGTAGAGCCCATATTCCATGTGGCTGCATTGGAAGCTTCTCAACACAAAACATCTCAAATCTCTTTGTTCCTGGGTGGCCATCCACAAGTGAGATACACAAGGTAAACCATAGAAATGGGCCTTGTGTAACCACTCAACACAAATCCATCCAAGCAATTACCATTCCACCTAGGTATTTCGTTCACTTAGTTGTTTTATTAATCAAAAACTTAGTCATAGACTTTGTATAAAATCATAGCATGAATATTCCACCCTTGAAATCTTTTAGCTAGGCTAATCATACTAGCAAAACTTGTATCTTGTCTAAGGAAGATTCCTACCAAGATATATTCTATAGGATCTACCATAGCATAACAATATATAAAATTAGTACTATCATGCATACTACAAAAATATCACTAATACAATATTGAAAAATATAGGACTTTTGATGACCAAAGTATCACTTGCCTATTTATTAGAGAAACTAGTTACACTCCTTGATCTTGCAATTGTCACACCCCTCAAAGTTCACTACAATTCAATCAAACAAACACACATTCAAAACTAGCATTCAAACAATTCACCACGCAAAGGGTTGTTTTATTTAAAAAGTGGTTTCTAACAAGGCACTAAACATTTCAAAACACCTACTGGTCATTTATAAAAGTGGAAAATCATTTGAAAACAAGTTAGTGAAAATAGCCCTTTTTAAATCATTTTTACTAGAAATGCTTTTATTCAAAGTAATAATTCTGTAACATCCCTAAAATCATGTTTCAAAACTCATGCATATCATCCATGCATCCATGATCATGTAGAGTTCATTTCAAAAATCAATTCAAAAACAGGAGCATATGAGCTCATTATTTTATGTGATCATCATTAATCAAATGCTACTCTCCAATGAGAGATTGTTGTTCATGAATCAAACCTTGTTACTCTCAGAATGTTTTGCTTGCTTGCTAATGCTTAAACCAAAAATTTTCAAAACAAATGTGAATTTAAAACCATTTTCAAAACTTGATCAAATCAAGAGCCTTGTCACTGTTTATTTTGTTTGAACAATAGGACCAAGCTATTACAGAGAGACCACATGTTTTTATATCCAGAAATATGATTGTCACACTCTGCAAAAATCCAGAACAAATTTGAATTCAAATAGTATTTGAATTTGTTTGAAAATGGATTCAGAAAAACAAAACAGAAATAGAAAATGATTAGAGAAAAAGAAAAGGGCCGACGCCAGTCATTTGGCCCAACAGTGAAACCAGCCCACTAAGCCCACCCGGGTTCCCCCTTCTCTCTCTCTCACTCGCAGCCATACCCACTGAGTCATTGACCGCTTGGGCCCGTTTCCTCTTTCTTTCTCTCGCTGGCAAGTGGACCCTGCGACCACGTCAGCGTCGTCCCCAATCAACGCGCGGCCGAGGCGCTCCGCCGTTACCTCGCCGCAGTCACTGCCTGCGTAATTGCCATTTATACAGCGCGTAATTGTCGCCACCCTCCTGGCTATTTAACCCCCACTGCACCGCGAGCATTTCCCCTCACTCAATTTCCTCTCCACGCCACCAGGATGCCCGTAGTCTTGCCCACACCGCCGCAGCTCCGACGACCTCCGGCGTGCGATTCCGGTAAGACCCCGTCGCCCCTTGCCGTCTAAGTTTGCCAGACTGATCACAGCATCCATGCGCATCTTCTCATCCTATTGGTGCATGCTAGGACCGTCTGGAGACTCACCAACGACGACGACCGCAAGTGCCTGACGCTTTATTCCTCTCCGGTGATCGATTGCGGTAAGCACTAAGCGCCCCTTGAACCCTCTCGCATACGACTAGGTTCGCCTTGTCCTTGCGCAGCTACTGATGCCTCTGGTTGGTACTAGGAAGGCCCAGAGCGTCGGCAACAACTTCGTCTGCAACCACCCGATGCCATGCACGACTCCGACGAGCTCCAGCGACCACCTCTGCGTGCCCCTTCGCCAACGAAGCCCACCTTGAGCATCAGCAGCACACGACGAGCACGGTAAGCCCCTTCTCCCTCTCTCGCGCGACCTAGAACGCCGGCAGCAACTCTGACAGAGACACCGCCGCCAGTCGCCGCCGCTAGCGCCGCCCGTCTGTGGTCAATTAGATTGTGGCCGTAGGATTTAGATCTAACGTGTAAGATTAGATCTGTGACGAAGAGGTAAGTTTAGATCTAAGCCGCGCGATTAAGTTAGATCCAACCCGCTCAGAAGCGTGATCCGACGTGAAACGGTACCAGCCAGTTAGAAGCTGCCGCGTGGCACAGGTTTCGTTTTAAAATTTGAAATTAGATCTATTAGTTGTTTGATTTTGTTTTAATCATAACTTTTGAATGCCACGTCCAAATTTGACAAATTTTATATCAATGGAATCAGGAGAGAAAGCCCTTTCCATTTGTGCAATGTGTTTAAAGTTTTGTTTTTGTTAAAATGGTTTTATTTACAGAAACATGTGTAGGCCTATTTGGTGTATATAAATTATTTGAGAAATGTTTTAATGATCAAATAAAGGTTGTTTGCTAAGTTTTGAACTTGTTTATGAACCAGTACTGTGCACTTGTCTTGTTGAGTAAATAAAATCATCACATATCATATTGCATGCATCCATATATTTTTGCTTGTATTTATTTTGTATGTGATTTGGTGCTATCATTTTATGTGTAGATTTTGGTGCAAATAGTGATTGTGATTGTGAGGATTGTAGATACTGTCCAAACTACCAAGGCAAGTGGTGCTTCATGATTTTATTCCTATGTTTTTCAGATATGCATTAGAAATATTTTGCTAGACTTGCATAGATAAATTTTGGTCTTTATACGCTATGCTTGGGAAATCTTAGTAGTTGTAGAATTGCTAGAAATTTCTAAGTTAAGATGTTATCTATGCCATGCTTAGCCTATCTAGTAGCAACCAAGGGTGTTTAAATATTTATGCTATGCTAAAATATTTCTAAGTCTTTGGACTTGTGTTTTGCTTAATAAAACAACTAAGTGAATGAAACACCTGGGTGGAATGGAAGGAATGGTTTATGTTGAGTGGTTACATAAGGCCCATTTCTATGGTTTACCTTGTGTATCTCACTTGTGGAAAGCCACCTAGGAACAAAGGGATTTGAGAGGCCAAATGTTAAGAAGCTTCTAGTGCAGCCACTTGGCAATATGGGCTCTGCCTGGATCATATAGGTTGCAATAACTTAGCCATTTGGACAGTTGGTGGTAGTGGGATGATAGGTTGGAACGCGTCCATTTGGTCTAAGGGAAGGCTTCTGAAAGGTCATGTCTTGGTGAAAATCAAGTCTTGTGGGGAAAGTGCACAACCTCTGCAGATGGAAGAATCTAAGTACTTAGCCATGTCCCTGGTATTGGACAATTTGAGCATCAAGACATGGAAGCTATCAAAAATCTCCTCATCCCAATTTCTAAGTAAAATTTGTGGTTGAACAAGGGTGAAGGACCCCAATGTCTATTGGTGGTTCCTTGGCGAAAAGTTTTTGACAAAGAAAAACTTAGTGTTTTCAACTGATAGGCAAAAACCTATTTTGAGCAAAGCAAGCCTAAGCTACACTTAGCCAAAATGCATATAGTATATAGTCCACCAGTATTCTACTAAGGTATCACTTGCCAATACTATTCCAATGTATTGACCCACTATGGCTGTAACTTGTGATGTTGCAAGTTATTCTGATGATGATTAGGAGTCATGAGTCTACACTCAACATGCTTGCCTATGGCACATGAATATGAAGACTTATTTATCTTATTACTTATTTGAACTATTGTACTAGGCCTGTGGCCATGGAGTTGTAAAAGACTATGTTTGTCTCTGGAATGACTGTAATAATGACCTTTGTTTCTGTGTACTTCGTCTTAAACTGTAGATTCTAGCATTGATCCAGGGACTAGCATTGCAATCACAGGGATCCTTTTCCTTTATAAAGGAGGGATCTTACAGATGGTATCAGAGCACTGTGTTGCCTATATGATTATGACCCTAGGATTGGAAACCACTAAGGGAATTTTTTCAACAACTTCCACACTTGTCTTTTCTTCTCGTAAACTTTCCTAATCTTATTTCTCATCTCTATTTGTAGATGAACTCCATCAACGAAGCCTTGAAGAAGGGACCACTCATGACTATGACTTTGGAATGTGAGACAGAGTTCCCCAAGGCTCTCAAGGACCTCATGGTTGCCATCGGAATACATGGTGCAGCTGTGTACAAAGGTTTTCCTGTGATGGATGAAGGAGTTGAGTACTGGTGGGTGAAACTTCACTTGTATAAAAACAAGGAAGACAACCACAAGGACTCAGGATTTTTCATGGTGACCAACACAATGATGCACACTACATTCTTTGATTCAGCAAGGGATGCAGCTTGGAGGGCCATCAAAGAACTTGGTGATAGAATCAAGTGCAGAATGCTTAACACTCAGAATGATCTTAAGGAAGAAAAGAAGCATACCCAAGAGTTAGAGGCTACCAACCAAAGCTTAAGGAAGGACATCATATACTTAGCAATGGAGTCTTGTGATCTAGACAAACAGATTGCCTCTAGGGATGCCCTGTTAGCCAACTTGGCAAGTGAGATGGGATTGTAAAGTACCACCTTAGTTGGACCACCACACTTATCATTTTATTTTCCCAAATGCTGTTTAAAATAAATTGAACCTT
Source organism: Avena sativa (assembly GCA_916181665.1). Classification (NCBI taxonomy): domain Eukaryota; kingdom Viridiplantae; phylum Streptophyta; class Magnoliopsida; order Poales; family Poaceae; genus Avena; species Avena sativa. The sequence continues at coordinate 256,317,904 of OV702284.1, read as the reverse complement.
GGTTGTTTGTAATGGATCCATGTATGCCATGACTTGTGTGTTATGATTTCCAAAGTTATGCATGTGATGCCTTGTCTTGTGTTTTGTCTTGAATTGTGTTGTTTCTAACTTTTTCTATATTATTAAATAGATGCCTAATGTTACTATCAGCACGGTTGGTGAGTTCAAGGGAACTCGATTTGGCCCTCGTATTATTGAGCTCACTAGTTTGCTCAATCTCCCTCTTCCTACCATCATGATGCTTCCCCTCACCAAGTTTGAGAGGAAAGACCTTTGGGGCTTCAAGGTCAATCAGCCCGGACGCCAAACTGAGCCTACCACGGAGGCTATCATCTTCAAGCTCATTCACGATGACAAGGAGAGAGGCCTAGAGGTAGTCATGCAGGACTTGATTGGACGTCTATTAGGGAGACACTCTCGACAGGTTAGAGGTACTCACTTCCACGCCTTCGGTAGACGTGATGAGGATGGTGAGGCCATTGACTTCGAGGATACTTTGAGGGAGACAGCAGAGCCGATTCGTGTATACCTCCAGGACTTAGAGGTTCTTCTTAGGCACGTGGACCATGATAGGACCAACGTCATGCTCAGCAATGACGAACTCCAGGTGCAGCTTCGTGAGAAGGACAAGCTCTTCGCGGAGCAAGATGAGATAGTCAAGGAGATGGAGGCCAAGTTAGAGAGTCAAGGCAGAAAGTTCAAGAGTCAAGATAAGCGAGTCCAAGATAGGAACAAGAGGATTCGAGACATGACTGCAGAATTGGAGGCCAAGGACTTCGAGTTGAGCATCAGCAGACTGTGATTGAGAGGCTTCGTTCTCAGAAGAGGGCTCTCAAAGCCAAAGTAGAGACCTTGACCACCAATGTCGAGGAATACAAGACCGCTATGGAGAATGCAGGTCTTACCTTTGTTGAGGAGGAGGTTGATGCCGAGGAGTAGTGATGACTACTCATTTATCATGCTTTTTATTGAGTCGCAATGACCATTCAACATGTGGATGGCTTGCTATTGGTGCGTTTACTTTGCAAACTTGTTATCTTTGTTGTTGAACTTTTACTATTGTGATGCATATTTGGTGATTGTTTATGTGATGTATTGTGCATGTTAGCATCTATGGGTATCTCATTCTTATCTCTATTGAACAAACCACAGATGCCTCCCCGTCGTGCCAATCCCAACCCCAACAACAACATCACCCCTGAGATGCAGCAAATGATGACAGCTCAGACTCAGCTGATGCAAATGATGACTACGTTCATCCAGAATCAGAACAACAACAACAACAACAATAACAACAACAACAACAACAATAACAACAATAACAACAACAACAATCAAAACAACCCACCGGGTTTTGACATGCTTACCAGGTTCTTAAGACTGAGGCCAGCAAAGTTCTCAGGAACCACAGATCCTATGGTGGCCAATGATTGGCTACGCTCTGTGAACAAAGACTTGGTAACAGTTGGCTGTACTGATGAAGAGAAAGTCAGATTTGCAGCTCACTTGTTGGAAGGACCAGCAGCTACTTGGTGGGATAACTTCCAGATCACCACTCCCATTGAGGATGTGACATGGGCTATCTTTGAAGATGGTTTCCGTACTGCTGACATCTCATCCGGAGTGATGAGTTTGAAGAAGAAAGAGTTCCATAACCTAAAGCAGCGCCACCGCAGCGTGGCCGAATATATTGAAGAGTTCAACAATCTGGCGCGTTATGCACCGGATGAAGTTGACACTGACGCTAAGAGGAAGGAAAAGTTCCTTGAAGGGTTGAATGATGAGCTGAACCTGCAGTTGGCTGTGGCCTATGTTCCCACATACTAGTCTCTATGTGATAAGGCTGCTATTTTGGAGAGCAAAATGAAACAAGTGGAAAGCAGGAAGAAAAAGCACTCTGACAAGCACAACTCGGGATCGTCTCACAAGCGTTCCCATTATGATGACAGTGGGAGTTCTGGATCCCACAAGCATGGAAAATTCAACAAGCACCACAACCACAACCTTCATCATGACAACAAGAGTCACCGTAGTCATGACAATGACAAGTACAAAAATCACAAGGGTGGATATAAGAGCCACCATAGTGGAAGTGGTAGTGGAAGCCAGCCTGTCAAAAAGGATCTTAGTCAGGTTGAGTGTTTCAAGTGCAAGAAGATGGGGCATTATGCAAATGAATGCCCAGAAAAGAAATTTGAAGGACCCAACAAGCCCAACCCTTTCCAAAAGGGACAAGTGAACCACATCAATGTGGAGGAAATTTATGAGGAACCTGATGCTATTGCTGGTAAGTTCAAACTCAATTCTGTTCCAGCATTTGTTCTCTTTGATACTGGTGCATCTCATTCATTCATATCAAGAGCATTTGTTGAAAAAATGAACTACCGGTAGAAACAATTGGGTGTCCTATAAAAGTAAGTTCTCCTGGCGGAGAAATGATAGTGAATTCAGGATGTCATGATCTAGTCATAGAGTTTGGGAAGTATAAGTTTCCCGTTAACTTGATAATCCTAAACTCCCAAGGATTGGATGTCATTTTGGGAATGGAATGGATGACTAAGTACAAGGGAGTGTTAGATTGTGCCAACCATACTGTCTCACTCACAACTCCAGAAAATAAAAGGATCAGATTCAAGACTAACTTTGAATAAAAAAGGAGTAAGCTAAATTCTCTTAAGGGGGTTAGCATGGACAGTGTGCCAATAGTGAGTGAGTATCCAGATGTGTTTCCAGAAGAATTACCGGGAATTCCACCAGATAGAGATGTGGAGTTTCTTATTTATTTTCTACCAGGATCTGGACCAATAGCAAAGAGACCGTACAAGATGTCAGTGGATGAGTTGAAAGAACTCAAGAAGCAACTTGGAGAACAGTTACAGAAAGGTTTTATCCAACCAAGTTCTTCATCTTGGGGAGCACCAGTTTTGTTTGTGGAAAAGAAAGATAGAAGTCAAAGGTTATGCATAGATTACCGTTCACTCAATGAGGTGACTATCATGGTTTAGGTGCAGTACTTATGCAAGAAGGAAAGGTTGTGGCTTATGCCTCGAGACAACTCAAAACTCATGAAGTAAACTACCCTACTCATGATTTAGAGCTAGCCTCTGTTGTCCATGCACTCAAAACATGGAGACATTATCTTTTGGGAAAGCGATGTGAAGTGTTCACAGATCACAAAATTTTGAAGTATATCTTCACTCAGAAAGAAATTAACATGAGACAAAGAAGATGGCTAGAACTCATCAAGGACTATGACTTGAGTTTGCAATACCACCCCGGTAAAGCAAATGTTGTAGAGGATGCTCTAAGCCGTAAGGTTTTTGTGAATGGCCTTACTAAGGGAGAATTGCCAGATGATCTGTGTGCCCAATTTAGAGATCTCAGATTGGAGATTGTGCCTGAAGGACAACTCATGTCCTTGGATGTTCAACCTACTTTGTTGGACAAGATTAAATAAGCCCAGAAGACTGATAAGGAAATTGAAGAGATTAAGGAAAAGATTGGCAAAGGAAAAGCCAAAGGATTCCATGAAGACGAACAGGGTACTTTATGGCATGGAAAACGTATCTGTGTTACACAAGATCCGGAGCTTCGGAAACTGATTTTACAAGAAGCACACAATTCACCATATTCTATTCATCCGGGTAACACCAAAATGTACATGGATATGAAGGAAATATTTTGGTGGAATAATCTCAAGAAGGACATCGCCGAACATATTGCTTTGTGTGATGTGTGTAGTAGAGTGAAAGCGGAACATCAGAAACCAGTGGGATTATTATAATCACTACCTATTCCTGATTGGAAATGGGACAAGATTGGTATGGATTTCATCACCGGATTGCCAAGGACCAGGTCAGGATATGATTCTATTTGGGTAGTAGTGGATCGCCTAACTAAAGTAGCTCATTTCATACGCGTGAAGATAACTTACACAAGTGCTAAGTTAGCCAAGATTTATATGAGTAGAATTGTGTGTCTACATGGAGTACCCAAGAGTATTGTGTCTGATAGAGGAACACAATTCACTTCTCATTTTTGGAGGCAATTACATGAGTCATTGGGAACGAGGCTGGAATTCAGCACCGCTTTTCATCCTCAGACTGATGGACAGACAGAAAGGACTACTCAGATTCTTGAAGATATGTTGAGGGCATGTGCCCTAGACTATGGAGCCAGTTGGGATGAAAGTCTGCCTTACGCAGAATTTTCTTACAACAACAACTATCAAGCCAGTATTGAGATGGCACCATTTAAGTTTCTCTATGGGAGAAAGTGTACCACCCCATTTCTATGGAATGGTGTGGGAGAAAGAAGTTTGTTCGGACCAGAACTTATCAAAGAGGCTGAAGAGAAAGTCAAGCTGGTTAAGGATAGGTTGAAGATAGCACAGTCCCGACAAAAGAGCTACGCAGATCCTAAGCATAGAGAAGTCACCTATGAAGTAGGTGATAGAGCTTATCTTAGAGTGTCACCACTTCGTGGAGTGAAGAGATTTGGTGTCAAAGGTAAATTGGCCCCAAGATATGTTGGACCATTCAAGATTCTGAGTCGTAAAGGAGAAGTCGCTTATGAGATAGAATTTCCAGAGTCTTTGTCTGCTGTTCATAATGTGTTCCATGTGAGTCAACTTAAGAAATGTCATCCAGAAATGGAAGAGACTTCTTTAAAGGATACTATACCTTTGTAAGAGGTTCAATTGGAGAGTGATCTCACCTATGAGGAGAAACCAATCAAGATTCTTGAAACTGCAGAAAGAGTTACTCGGACTAAGACCATCAAGTTCTGCAAAGTTCAATGGAACCACCATTCCGAAGAAGAAGCAACACGGGAAAGAGAAGATGATCTTCGGAAAGACCACCCTCACCTATTTGCTAGCCAATCCGAATCTCGAGGGCGAGATTCACCTTAAGGGGGTTAGATTTGTAACATCCCTAAAATCATGTTTCAAAACTCATGCATATCATCCATGCATCCATGATCATGTAGAGTTCATTTCAAAAATCAATTCAAAAACAGGAGCATATGAGCTCATTATTTTATGTGATCAACATTAATCAAATGCTACTCTCCAATGAGAGATTGTTGTTCATGAATCAAACCTTGTTACTCTCAGAATGTTTTGCTTGCTTGCTAATGCTTAAACCAAAATTTTGCAAAACAAATGTGAATTTAAAACCATTTTCAAAACTTGATCAAATCAAGAGCCTTGTCATTGTTTATTTTGTTTGAACAATAGGACCAAGCTATTACAGAGAGACCACATGTTTTTATACCAAGAAATATGATTGTCACACTCTGCAAAAATCCAGAACAAATTTGAATTCAAATAGCATTTTAATTTGTTTGAAAATGGATTCAGAAAAACAAAACAGAAATAGAAAATGATTAGAGAAAAAGAAAAGGGTCGGCGCCAGTCATTTGGCCCAACAGTGAAACCAGCCCACTAAGCCCCCCCGGTTCCCCCTTCTCTCTCTCTCTCACTCGCAGCCATACCCACTGAGTCAATGAACGCTTGGGCCCGTTTCCTCTTTCTTTCTCTCGCTGACAAGTGGACCCTGCGACCACGTCAGCGTCGTCCCCAATCAACGCGCGGCCGAGGCGCTCCGCCGTTACGTCGCCGCAGTCACTGCCTGCGTAATTGCCATTGATACATCGCGTAATCATCGCCCCCCTCCTGGATATTTAACCCCCACTGCACCGCGAGCATTTCCCCTCACTCAATTTCCTCTCCATGCCACCAGGCTGCCCGTAGTCTTGCCCACACCGCCGCAGCTCCGACGACCTCCGGCGTGCGATTCCGGTAAGACCCCGTCGCCCCTTGCCGTCTAAGTTTGCCAGACTGATCACAGCATCCATGCGCATCTTCTCATCCTATTTGTGCATGCTAGGACCGTCTGGAGACTCGCCAACGATGACGACCGCAAGTGCCCGACGCTTTCTTCCTCTCCGGTGATCGATTGCGGTAAGCACTGAGCGCCCCTTGACCCCTCTCGCATACGACTAGGTTCGCCTTGTCCTTGCGCACCTACTGATGCCTCTGGTTGGTACTATGAAGGCCCAGAGCGTCGGCAACAACTTTGTCTGCAACCACCCGACGCCGTGCACGACTCCGACGAGCTCCAGCGACCACCTCTGCGTGCCCCTTCGCCAACGAAGACCACCTTGAGCATCAGCAGCACACGGCGAGAACGGTAAGCCCCTTCTCCCTCTCCCGCGCTTCCTAGAACGCCGGCAGCAACTCTGACAGAGACGCCGCCACCAGTCGCCGCCGCTAGCGTCGCCCGTCTGTGGTCAATTAGATTGTGGCCGTAGGATTTAGATCTAACGTATAAGATTAGATCTGTGACGAAGAGGTAAGTTTAGATCTAAGACGCACGATTAAGTTAGATCCAATGGCTCAGAAGCGTGATCCGGCGCGAAACGGTACCAGCCAGTTAGAAGCTGCCGCGTGGCACAGGTTTCGTTTTAAAATTTGAAATTAGATCTATTAGTTGTTTGATTTTGTTTTAATCATAACTTTTGAATGCCACGTCCAAATTTGACAAATTTTATATCAATGGAATCAGGAGAGAAAGCCCTTTCCATTTATGCAATGTGTTTAAAGTTTTGTTTTTGTTAAAATGGTTTTATTTACAGAAACATGTGTAGGCCTATTTGGTGTATATAAATTATTTGAGAAATGTTTTAATGATCAAATAAAGGTTGTTTGCTAAGTTTTGAACTTGTTTATGAACCAGTACTGTGCACTTGTCTTGTTGAGTAAATAAAATCATCACATATCATATTGCATGCATCCATATATTTTTGCTTGTATTTATTTTGTATGTGATTTGGTGCTATCATTTTATGTGTAGATTTTGGTGCAAATAGTGATTGTGATTGTGAGGATTGTAGATACTGTCCAAACTACCAAGGCAATATGTGTTTCATGATTTTATTCCTATGTTTTTCAGATATGCATTAGAAATATTTTGCTAGACTTATTAGATAAATTTTGGTCTTTATACGCTATGCTTGGGAAATCCTAGTAGTTGTAGAATTGCTAGAAATTTCTAAGTTAAGATGTTATCTATGCCATGCTTAGCGTAGCTAGTAGCAACCAAGGGTGGTTAAATATTTATGCTATGCTGAAATATTTCTAAGTCTTTGGACTTGTGTTTTGCTTAATAAAACAACTAAGTGAATGAAACACCTGGGTGGAATGGAAGGAATGGTTTATGTTGAGTGGTTACATAAGGCCCATTTCTATGGTTTACCTTGTGTATCTCACTTGTGGAAAGCCACCCAGGAACAAAGGGATTTGAGAGGCCAAATGTTAAGAAGCTTCTAGTGCAGCCACTTGGCAATATGGGCTCTGCCTGGATCATATAGGTTGCAATAACTTAGCCATTTGGACAGTTGGTGGTAGTGGGATGATAGGTTGGAACGCATCCATTTGGTCTAAGGGAAGGCTTCTGAAAGGTCCTGTCTTGGTGAAAATCAAGTCTTGTGGGGAAAGTGCACAACCTCTGAGGATGGAAGAATCTAAGTACTTAGCCATGTCCCTAGTATTGGACAATTTGAGCATCAAGACATGGAAGCTATCAAAAATCTCCTCATCCCAATTTCTAAGTAAAATTTGTGGTTGAACAAGGGTGAAGGACCCCAATGTCTATTGGTGGTTCCTTGGGGAAAAGTTTTTGACAAAGAAAAACTTAGTGTTTTCAACTGATAGGCAAAAACCTATTTTGAGCAAAGCAAGCCTAAGCTACACTTAGCCAAAATGCATATAGTATATAGTCCACCAATATTCTACTAAGGTATCACTTTACAATACTATTCCAATGTATTGACCCACTTTGGCTGTAACTTGTGATGTTGCAGGTTATTCTAATGATGATTAGGAGTCATGAGTCTACACTCAACATGCTTGCCTGTGGCACATGAAGATAAAGACTTATTTATCTTATTACTTATTTGAACTCTTGTACTAGGCCTGTGGCCATGGAGTTGTAAAATACTATGTTTGTCTCTGGAATGACTGTAATAATGACCTATGTTTCTGTGTACTTCATCTTAAACTATGGATGCTAGCATTGATCCAGGGACTAGCATTGCAATCACAGGGATCCTTTTCCTTTATAAAGGAGGGATCTTACAAATTCTTAGTGTTAATAAAATATATTTTTAAATTCAAAAGTTAGTGTTTATGGTCAGAAGGTTCAAAACAAACCATTTGCAAAAGGTTTCACTCAAAAATCATTTTTAGAACAAATTTTATATCCAAAATAGTCATACAAATATTTCTGGAAAACACCTAATTTTTCAGAAGCAAATGACCAAACCAGGGCAATATTTGCAAATTTTACATTTTTCTGAATCCATTGATATATAATTTGTAATTTTTGGACATACAGATCAAAAGTTATGATTTTTGCAAGTTTAAGTATTCAATAGAACAAATTCTGGTTTTAAATTGAAATCCTGGCCACGTGTCTATTTCTTATTGGACGATACCGTTTCATTTGGATCAAGCAATGTGGAGCGTTGGATCTAAATGAAATTGCACGGCACAGGACACACGATACCATTTTGATTAATGATTCTATCCTGACTCTACGATCTAGATCTAACGGCTTACAGCACCTTGACCAGGAACTGGTGGCTCTGGCTGGCGACAGCGGCAGCGGTGCGGCAGGCGGTGACGTTCTGGCGAATCCAGGAAGCAAGGGAGGGAAAGGAGGGCCTCACCGGGTTTGTAGGAGCGTGACGAAGCTCAACGTGGCCGAAGCTAGTGAAGGGGCACACGGACTTGATGGTAATTGCTCACCAGAGCTAGCGTTGGCGTCGGGCACGTACTGTCCTCGTCGGAGGGGAAGCTACAGGGCACGCTAAGGCAAGGTAAAGATGGCGTTAGAAGCGCAAGAGAGAGGCGAGTGCGGCAGAATCATTGAGAGGAGGAGGGGCGGTCAAAACTAACCAGGAGAGTTCGCCGGAGTGGAGGCAGACGACGGTGGCGCTCAGACGTGGTCGTTGCCAAGCCTCTGGGGCGTGCACGAGCAAGCGGTGGCCACTGGCAGGTGCGCACGACAGTGGAGGATAGGTCTGCGTGAGCTAGGGGACAAGAGGGGGTCTGGGCTCACCGGAATTGTTGCCGGGGCTCGTCGGAGGCAGTGGTGTTGTGCGGAGAAATATGCGTAGCCTAGGGGCGCTCGGGGATGGGAGGTTAAGGAAACGGAGAGGGGGGCGAGGCAATTAATTACACGTGGTCGAGGGAGCGAATTAATCATGCATTCAAACGGATTTACGCCAAGAATTCATCGGCAGGAAAAGGTCGGGAGGGGCAAGGTCAGCGCGGGGGGTGAGGACGACGATGGTGACGTGGCGTGGGTCCGCGGGGTCAGTGGGGGTGCGGGTACTCGTGCGGGTGAGGAAGGGTAGAGGGAGTGTGGGGAGTGGCCCGGGTGGGCTTTAGCTGGGCCTGGGGCTTCCTAGGCTGGGTAGGTTAGTTGGGCAGGTCTATTTTCATTTTTTTTCTTCTTATTTCTTTTTCTTTTTCCATTTCTGATTTCTTCTTTAATTCAAATCAAATGATTTCAAACTCAATTTGATTTCAAACTCAATTTGATTTCAAATCTTTACTAAACCTTTTCAGTAGGTTTTATCTATTTATTAGTGTGTTATTTAATCCACTTTGGCAATTTCAATTATTTTTCTCGTGATTTAATTAATCATTTATATCAGGCAATTTTGTCCTTATCCAAATAAAATTGAATATGGTTCAAACCCATATAATTTTATTTAATTAATCTTTTATTTTATTTGAATTACTTTTATTCCTTTTTATTATTCAGTAAACTTTTATTCCATTTGCTTATGGATTTGGCCAAGGGTTTAATTTGTTCTTTTAAATATTTCTCATTTCTTTCTTTCTTTGTCTTATAAAATTCATATCTTTTTATTTATAGCTCCAAAATTGGTGATTCCAATTTGTATAATTTTATTTAATATTTATTTATCTTTTAAAATTTCTTTAGGATTATTTTTCTCACAATTTGGTATTGATTTTATCTAGGAGCTTTATTAGCCTTGGAAAATTACTTTCTTTTATCTTATTAAATTCATAAGTTTTTATCCATGGATCCAAATTGAGTGAAACCAATTTCCATGGTTTTATAATATTTTTGTCTACCATTTTTGATCATTTAGAAATATTTGTTGCTAAACTTTTATATGGAACAAATCCATAGTCTTGGAGTGATCTTGGAAATGATTTCTTTCATTAAGATTTTGGGTTTTGGTTTAACTTTTGCAAGTGCTTTAAATTCAAGGTACATCCATTTATTAATGCATTTGATTCTTTGAAAAAAATTGTTGCCTTTTCATTCAGATTTTGTTCAAGTAGGGTTTTGATGTTTCTATTTAGAAGCAAAAAGTTTCTTTTCACCCTAAATTTCAACAATTGATTCTTTTGTTTGTTTATTTTTCACATTTCAAAATTTGGAAATTTTTGGGATGTGACAGACTACCACCCTTAAAAGGAATCTCGTCCCGAGATTCGGGAAGGCTAGAAGCAACAAGTTGGTTTCAAGACAACTAGGGTAGTACCACCCTTAAAAATGTTTTTAACTAGATTACATCTTGGCTTACTTGGTATCTTGATGTAACTTCTCTGGGCAGTTGTTTGCATAGTGTCCTTTGTTTTCACACTTGAAACATGTGACAAGATTGATCCTCCACAGGCTTGCTTTTCTTGTTCTTCTTCTTCTCTGGACAATGTGATGCATAATGGCGTAGCTCTTTGCATTTGTGGCACATCACTTGGATAATATCCTCTTTGATCTTTGGTTTCACTACCTCTTATTTGTTTCCTTGGCCCTTATCTTTTATGGGCATTCATTAACATAGTGTCCCATCTCTTTGCAATTGTAACATTGCTCCTGGCTTATGTCTTCCTTGCTGGGGTTGGGGCATTTCTTCTTCTCCTTCTTGGGTTTTTTCAAAGCTAGGAGGGCTCTTAGTTCATGTTCTTCATATTTCACCACAAAGGTGGGAAAACTTCCTTGGTTCTTAGAATGGTTCCTAGGATAACATCCATGTTTCCTCTTTTGTCCACCATAGTGGGTTACAATATATGGAGTGAAGGGAATATGCCCTGAGAGGCAATAATAAAGTGTTTATTATGTATATTCCAAGTAGATGATAGATGTTTATTTTGCATGCTATAATTGTATTGATCCGAAAACATTAATACATGTGTGTTTAATAAACAAACAAAAAATTCCTAGTTATGCCTCTCTCATAAACTAGCTCGTTGATTAACAAGATGATCAAAGTTTCCTGATCATGGACATTGGATGTTGTTAATAACGAGGTCACAACATTAGTGTAATGGTGTGATGAACATTCATCCGAAGTATAGCATTATGATCAAAGTCATTGAGTTTATATTGCTATAACAACATATGAAGTGATCCTAATCCTTAGACCACGAGATCATGTCAATCACTAACACCGGAAGAGTATCTGGATAACATCAAACGTCACACCGTAACAGGGTGATTATAAAGATGGGTTTAGTACTACTAAAGTGTTATGTTGAGGCCCATGGATCGAGATTGGAATTTGTTCATCCCGATGACGGATAGATATACTCTGGGCCCTCTCGGTGATATCACATTGATTAGCTTGCAAGCAAGTGATTTGATCACTAGAATGTTATATCATGGGAATGAGAAAAGAGTGCATGTCAGTAACGAGATCAAAATAGGTATGGAGATACCGATGATCGAATCTCGGACATGTAATATATCATGAAACAAAGGGATTAATATACTAGCATAAAAGGTTCTCACGATCACAAGAAAGTCATCGTTGAATGTGTGGGAGTCAGTATGGGTCTCCAGATCCCGCTTCTGATTATTGATCGGAGAGGGGTCTTGATCATGTCCGCATTACTCGCGAACCGTTGGGTGACACACTTAAGAGACACCGACATCCATTTGGAGCAAAGGTTTCATGCCGGAAAGAATAAGAAGCGCAGGAATTTATTTCACTAGATACCGAAACAGGTTTTCGGGTGAAATTGCAGAAAGTGTTTTTGCATGTGAAATGAAATACTAGCAAGGGGTTATATGTTAATGTTTGTCATTAAAGTAATTGATAAAATTCTGAATAAATAAAAGGAGTTTTATTTAATGAGAGTTTGCATTAAATTTGATGGAAATTTAATGGGAATTTGAGTAGGATTTTGAGTGGAGGGAATTGAAAGGATTTTTGTGAGTAGAGTGTCCACCCACATGAATGAGGGGAGGGCAAGGGGGCATCCCCATGCGCCGGCCACCCCCTTGGGGTTCCCCCCTCTCCTATAAAAGGCACCCCCACCTCACTTCTCACTCACACCTCCTCGTGAAGGATCTCTCTCCCCTCTAGTATTTATCCCCCATGGTCTCGGACTAGCGAGATACATGTTCCCGGTGGCTACTCGGCAAGAAAGAGTTGTGCTTCCGCTGCATGCTGGAGCGAGGAGGCGGAGGTTGCTCGGTGCCTCGGATGTGTGTGCGAGCACGGATGCGCTGCTAAGTTGCGGTGCTAAGGACTTCATCTCGATCTTGAGATCGGCAAGAGATCGTCTACATCAACCACGAGTTTAACTCGTTAAGATTTGTTGGTCTTCAAGGGTATGTTCTCTACGGATATACATCCGCCCGTTGTTTGTATCTAGTGGATAGATCTTGGTACATTGTTGTTCCCATCGTAGGTTTTTTTGTTTTCTATGCTGCGAACCCTACATGGAGATGCATACTAAGGTTTGACTTTGTCTTCATCCTTCTTGATAGAAGTTGTACCTTCATGAATGTTTCCAATGACTTGATGTTTTCCATCCTTAGCTTGATGTTTCATATGTTGAACTATAGTATAGATGGGGCATTGGATACGGACATGATCATTTCCTTCACATAGGAAACAAGTAACTTGAGATGTGGGGCATTGTCTAGTTGGATGTTTCTCTTCACAATTAGGGCATTGATCCATGTGCTCTTTATAAGTGTGTCCTATGTCTCCAAAGATTTTTTAGGCTTGAGTTCCTTCTATAATATCATCCTTGATATCATTGTTGTCACAATCTTCTTGGGAAGGGTTGCTTCTCATGTTGATCATCTGATTGGTCATCCTTTGCAACAATTGGGATTGGGATTCCAAGAACTTTAACATGGCTGGGTCTAACACAATGTTGTTGGTTAAAAACTGACTTGTCACTTGATTCAACTTAGCTTGAGTTGCTAGTAGTTGTTTTCTCATGTGCATCTCTTGGTTGTTGTTGTCACCATCCTTAATGTTGGAGTTGGGGTCTCTTGGAGAAGTCATCTGTTTGGGTTGGATTTGGATTAGATTAGGCAAAAGATTTATAGAGGAAGAATTCTACTCACACACAATAATTTACACAAAGCAATGTGCAAGCAATCACAATCATGCATTACTGATACGTCCAAAATGTATCTACTTTCTCGAACACTTTGCTATTGTTTCTCCTCTAACCTTGTGTGATTTGGATACAACTAACACGGACTGACGCTGTTTTCAGCAGAATTACCTTGGTGTCTTGTTTTTGTGCAGAAAATGAACTATCAGCAAAAACCCCGGAAAATATGCCAAAAATTATTTCTCACCAGAAGATCCACGGAGCCAGAAGGGGAGACAGAGGGGAGGCCTGGGGGCCCAGACCCACCCTAGGCGCGGGCCCACTAACCCCACGCCTGGGGGAGGTTTGGCCACCCCAGGCAGCTTCTCCGCCTCCCTCCGCGCCTATAATTTGCCCTCTGACCTAAAAACAGAGGGGGGTTCCATAGTTTTCCAGAGAGAGTTCCGCTCCGCCGCCGCCACGAGAAACCAAGATTCGGATCCAGAAACTCCGTTCTGGCACCCAGCCGGGACGAGGGATTTGGAGAGGTTCATCGCCATCGTCATCACCAACGCATCTCCATCAACCACCAATGTTTCCCTCATCCATGAGTGAGTAATCCCCCGTTGTAGGCTTGGGGATGGTAGGGATTGGATGAGTTCTATCATGTAATCGAATAATATCTTTTAGGGGCATAGTGCCTAGTATCTCTATTAGTTCTATTTGACTTTGTTACAACTTGTTGTGCTTAATGCTTGTCACTAGGGCCCGAGTGCCATGATCTCAGATCTGAACTTATTATTGAATCATTATGATAGTATTGTTTGTGATCTTATCTTCAAGTTGTGTACACATATCATTGTCCGAATCCAAAGGCCCCGAAGTGACAGAAATTGGGACAACCGGAGGGGATGGCTGTGGTGTGAGGATCACATGTGTTCACGGAGTGTTAATGCTTTGCTCTGGTGCTCTATTAAAAGGAGCACCTTATTTGCCAGTAGTTCCCTAGAGGCCCCGCTGCCACAGGCTGGCTGGACAGAAGATGTTGTGCAAGTTCTCATTACGAGAATGTATGACTATATTTGGAGCACATGCCTAGGATTGTTTAGTACTTGGATGCTTGTTATTATTTATCTGCAATGCCCTAGTTCTTTGAAGTTACATGTTTAGACTCGTCCATGCAACGCCCGTCCATCCATCCCTATGCCTACCACACTGGAATCCTACTGTTATTGTTACTGTTACTACTACTGTTGTTTCACTGTTGTTGTTGCTTTGTTGTTGCTACTACAAACTGTTGCTACTGATAAACTTCTTTGAGCAAGAACTATTTCCAGGTGCAGCTGAACTGACAACTCAGTTGTTAAGGCTTGCAAGTATTCTTTGTCTCCCCTTGTGTCGAATCAATAAATTGGGTAATACTACCCGCGAAGACTGTTGCGATCCCCTACACTTGTGGGTCATCAAGTCTATTTTCTGGCGCCGTTGCCGAGGAGCATAGCTTTATTTGTAAGTTCACTTGGATCTATTATTGTTCACTGCTACTCCTTTCATCATGGGGAAGTCTCGTGATGGAAAGTTCCCTATTTTACCATCCACTACAAGAAGAGGTACAGTCCTAAACACCTCTGTTGCTCTTGATTCATCGTCTGTTATAAGTAAGCTTGTCACACCACCACCACATACTCATGCTACACACACTGCTACTATTGCTTAATCTGAAACTGCTTGTGATACTCATGATGTTACTTCTGCTGTGCTTGATGCGAGTGGTTCACTAGGTCCTTTTCTAGATGCTACTATGGCTGGTCTAGGAAATACCAAAACTCCTAGTGAAGACACTGTTACACCTATTAGCTCACCTGCTAGTGAGAGTTTTGATATTAATGATGGTTACATAGAGCTCACTGATGAATTTGTTGAAGAGTGCCGAAACACACATGGTGCTAGTGATATTAAGAGTCTCCCTTCTAGACATACTATTATACCCAAGAAGTCCTATGATCCTAAGTTTGCCACCTCTCCCGTAGATATTAAAGATAAAGATTATGATTTCTCTCTTGATTTAACTTATTTAGATATTGCTGAGAAAGAACCTTTTTGTGGTAATGAAAATGAGAGTGTTGTGGCTCATATGAATGAGCTTTCTGTTATGAGTGCTTTGTTCTCTGATGATTTTAAAATGCGCAAGTACTTTTTTGCTAAGATCTTTCCTTT
The DNA here is from genome assembly GCA_916181665.1 of Avena sativa. Classification (NCBI taxonomy): domain Eukaryota; kingdom Viridiplantae; phylum Streptophyta; class Magnoliopsida; order Poales; family Poaceae; genus Avena; species Avena sativa. The sequence continues at coordinate 256,302,303 of OV702284.1, read as the reverse complement.
TTCACTAAAAGGAGAAGCTAGGGCTTCGTTTAATAGATTACCTCCTGGTTCCATTGATAGCCCTGATTGCTTGATTGCTTCTTTCTTCCATAAATATTTTCCTCCCAGTGCTAGACATGCTGCTTTGCAGAGACTTTTTGATTTTAAACAGTAAGAAGAAGAGAAATTTCCTGAGGCATGGAAAAGATTATGTTCCTTGATTCATGCATATCCTGGATGTCCATTACCTAAGAATGAGCTTCTTGATATTTATTATAATGGACTAACTAATGATTCTAGGACCTACCTAGATAGCTTTGCTGATTGTGTTTTCAGGAAAAGGACTCCTACAGATGCTGAAGAATTAATGAACAAAATAAGAAAGAATTATGACTATTGGACTTCAAAAAGGTGTCTAAAGGAGAAAGGTATTAGAGCTGAAGATGTGAAGAATCTACTTCCTATAGAAGAATTATGTAAGCCAATTCCCCACTCATCTATTATTGAGGTACACTCTCTCCAACACTGTGATGAAGGTGATATTCCTTGTGGTAAGCCTCCTGATCAATGCTTATTGGAACTTGACATTTTTATTGTTAAACAAGGTAATTTTAATAAACAAGTTCAGAATCATTTATTGGAAAACTCTAGAGCTATTCATGAGTTGAAAGATATTGTAGAAAGAACTTCCAATGATATTAAAATGCGTTGTAAACACTTTCAAATGGTTCAAACCCAACTTGATCAACTTGCTAAGGTACAAAAGGATATGCTAGTTAATGTTTCAGGAGATAAACATGCTTATGGAATTAGAACTAGGAGTGGTGCAGCTACTCAAGATCCTTTATATCCTGAAGGACACCCTAAAAGAATAGAGCAGGATTCCCAACAAGGTGAGGATAGTGGTAGTCCTCGTAAGAGGAAGAAAAAGAAAGATAAGAAAGTTGAGGAACCACTTGAACCTGCAGTAGATCCTAATAGTATATCTGTCTCTGATGCTGAAAGTGAGAGTGGTAATAATAATGAGTCTCCTGATAAGGAGGAAGGTGAGGAAGAACCTGAGAAACACACTAAGAACACTAGGTACACAAAATAAGATTTTATTGCTAATAAACATGGTAAAGAGAGAGAACCTTGGGTGCATAAACCTATGCCTTTTCCAGGTAAGAAACACAAGTCAAAGGAGGAAGAACACTACAACAAGTTTTGTGAGTGGATGAAACCTTTATTATTGCAAATTCCTTTGACTGATGCTATTAAATTGCCTCCTTATTCAAAGTATATGAAGGATATTGTCTCTAATAAAAGGAAGATTCCCAATGAGGAGATTTATACTTTGCTTGCTAATTACTCCTTCAATGGTAAGGTTCCAAAGAAACTTGGTGATCCAGGTATACCAACTATTCCTTGCTCCATTAAGAATAATTATGTTAGAACTGCTTTATGTGATTTGGGAGCTGGAGTTAGTGTTATGCCTTTTTGTCTCTACAAGAGACTCCGGCTAGAGAAGTTGATACCAACTGATATTTCTTTGCAAATGGCTAATAAGTCAACTACTATTCTTTTTGGTATATGTGAGGATGTTCCTGTTCAAGTTGATCATAATTGCATGGTCTTAACTGATTTTGTTGTGCTTGAAATGCCTGAAGATGATAATATGTCTATTATTCTTGGGAGACCTTTTCTAAATACTGCAGGTACTATCATCAATTGCAATCAAGGAAAAGTAACTTTTAATATTAATGACAAAGAGCACACTGTCTATTTCCCCAAGAAGGTTGTGAGAAGCTATTGCCTGTATTCTATTGAAAATATTGAAGGCATCAAGGTTGGAGAAATATATTGTCCCATTCCACAAGAAAATTTTGAAACTATTATGATTAGGACCATTGCTATCAAGTATAAGGTAACATAATCACCTTGTGGAATGCAAAGTTTTGTTTCATATAAGATTGTTTTGGTAACAAGACTTGATCAACCTTGTTAACAAAAGGATTTTAATGAACAAAATAATGTTTCCACTATAGTTATACTTGCTTTCTTTTTTACTTTTCTCCTTCCTAGTCTTTGCTTTAGTTTTAGTTTAGCTAGTTGTTTGCTTGTTTGAGTTTCTTAGAGCTCCTGTAGTTTGGCTTTTGGTTTGCTTTTGCTTCTTCTGAAAAAACTGTTTCTTCGAGAAAATCAATTTTCATACCTGAAAATTGGCAAAAAATAAAGTTTCCCGAAAAATCCCAGAAAATTCAAAATAATTTTTTCCTCGAAAAAAGGGGCAGAGAGGCACCAGAGGTGACCCAGGGGGCCACCCTAGGCCACCACACCCATGTAGGCGCGGCCTACCAGGGGGTGGCGCCTAGGGGGGTCTGGCCCACCTGGGCCCCTCCAGGCTGTCTCCTCAAAGCCCCCTTCTTTATCTCTCCCGAAAAACACCAGAAAACTTTCTCAAGCTCGAGTTCTTGCCGTTCTTGCTTGCGATTTTCGATATCCTTGTTCAACCCATCTCAAGTGCTGATTTTTGGAGGGATTATTCCTTGAAAAGTGAAGTCATGGACCATCACACATTTGGTGATATATTTGAGAGTGATGCACCTAGAAAGGCAAGGCTTCCAAGGTCATCTACCAGTACTAGACCCTCATACAATGAGGATCTCATCACTCCTTGTTTTGGTGAAGAGGGAGATGAAGGGGATGTGCACTCCTCCACCTTTCCTTGCCAAACTTTCTTGCAAGCTATTGGGATCCTTAGCGATTTTATGACTTTGATTCAGAGGGCTGGTCTAGCAAGTTACATGCAGGATGAGAGTGCACAATATGCTTTGCTTACTAAAACATTTGTGGAGAGTTTCTCGTTTACTAATAGCATGTTCAAACCCTCTATGTCTTTCAAAATTTATGGCAGGGCACATTCTATGACTTTGAAGAAATTTTGCAAGGCCCTGGGACTTGGTACAACTGGGTCATCAAAGAAGATTCCAGCTCTTCCAGCTGATTTGTTAGAGCTTTACCGAGGAATAACCAATGATGATGACCGCAGATCTCAATGAGGGAAGATAAAGAATATTCAACTTCCAGACATCAGGTACTTTGCCTACTATCTTACCACCAGTGTTCTTGGTAGGATGAACACTAGTAATATTTACAACTATCAATTGGCCTTCTTAGCTGCTGCGCTCAACAATGAGGATAAGTATAATCTTGGTTCCCTCATTGCTCGTCGTTTAGCTGCTAAGGGACCCATTTATGGGGGAATTATTGCTACTCGTATTGATGTTGCCTTGAACATTGTTGTTGATCTACATGATACAGTTTTGGCTCCTCATAGACTTGATCTTGCTGCCATGAAGGCGCACCACTTTGTCACCACTAGCTCTACTATTGATAACTTGGTTTATAGAATGTTGTTTATTGACGGGGAAGAGAGAGAGAGAGATCCCTCTACCCCAAACCACTTTGTTCAGTATTTCTCAGGGACCTTGGTCACGCTCGAAGGCGGAGATGGATGACACGCTGCGCTCTCTTAACTTCCATGGGCGCTATCAGGAGGAAGAGCCCTCATATGACCCCCGCGTTACACTATACCGGGGAGTCCTCGAGCTCGTACCAGGACAAGGGAGCCTGCTCGACATACTACAGAGGTGCATCTACTTGGGCACCATGGGTTTGAGCCCCACTTAGGCCAAAATCCTAAGCTTGGGGGGAGGTATACCGACATCACACTCATATATATATATCATGTTCGGTCGATTCTTTGTATATCCATTGTTTCGCTTTCTTTTTGGTTCTTGTTGATTCTTTCTCAAAAACACAAAAATACCAAAAACAATTTTTTATTTCTCTTGGTTTGTTTCTTTGCTTTGGTTTGCCTTAAAAGAAAAATCCAAAAAGATTTTGCTTTGTTTGTTTTGCTTTGTTTTTGTTGGGTTTTTCTTTATTTGCTTGTTTCTAAAAAATAGAAAACACCAAAAATATTTGTTGTTCTTCTTTGGTTTTGTGAGTTCTTTGCAGGGTTCAGCCGTCCTCAGTGGATGTTGGTTTCACGTTAATTATTCAAGTCACACAAGTGAAGGGCAATAATGAAGATTAAGACAATTCGAGGAGTGGTAAGAGGCTGGTAACAAACTCTATTTGTTTTTCATTTTTGTAAATATACTCATCACTGTGAGCATGCTTAGCCTGTTTGTGTAAGGTGTATGTAATTATGGATGCTTAGTAGTTCTTGATTGTCTATGATTAGGTCCAGCTTGCTAATAGGTTGTAGCATGTCATATGAATGTTTGCTTGCATTGTTTTATTCATACTTTGGTATGACATTGTGGTATCCTCCTCTGACTATTCATGTGAATCGACTTGGCACATGTTCGCGCATGCATATGACTAATCAATAGTCAGTAAGCCTTGATGATTTATTTTGCCTCAGAGTTCTTGTATCACTTTCATGCCATAATTAGTCCTATTTTGTTGTAAGCATGATTATGACAGTTATTGCTCTCTCGTTTATCGCTCCCTCTCTATTGCTACCCTTCACTTGCACTGAGTATGTGCTCTACCTGTGCTTCCAACTCCTCAAAACCAATATTGCCAGCTGTGTCCACCATACCTACCTATTAGCATCATTTGCTACTTCAGTGCATATTTTATATATGCCGTGTTTTCTTCCAAAACACGGCATACCTACCTGTGCTTCCACCTCCTCAAAACCAATATTGCCAGCTGTGTCCACCATACCTACCTATTAGCATCATTTGCTACTTCAGTGCATATTTTATATATGCCGTGTTTTCTTCCAAAATAAAATGTTTATCTGTTTTGAGAAAGTTAGTTAGTAAGCTCTCATGAACTTGATGGCACACTTTATTCCTTGCGCTTAATAATATTGAACCATTGTGACTAGTCCATGAAAGTTATATGCTTGCTTATTATATGCTGGGAGTCAGCAGAACCGTGTTGTCACGGGGAACACTTTCAACACCTTTTGGATATCTTATCCAGTTGATACTTTGCTCTTTTGTTTACGGACATCGACAATGTGAAATAAAAGGGGAGGTTGTGATTTCATGGAGTTTATACATTGTGTTAGAGAAATGCCTAGGCCGCTAGCCTAAGCCATGCCTAATCATGGTAGAAACTTGCAGCATCACTGTAATGAGCATCTAGGAAGCATCCTCAATAAAAAGCTATGCATATGGTAAATAAAAAGATTGCTGAGATGCTCATTGTCTGCTTGCCTTGTCGTTTTGATTATGGGAAAGATCATGTACCATATGCAAGGGGTACCCCGTTGGCGGTTCTCTATGATATGCATGTATTTACAATGACAAGAACTTTCAGGTGACCAAAGTTGAGTAGCATGCGGAGTGGCCCTCGTACTCAAGGGACTTGGGATTTCTAGTCTATGATATGTCAAGCATATGATTCAGAGTGGACCTCACTTTCACCTTGACCACATGAAGATGCCTATGATAGGGGAAATGAGAGCTCAAAGCTAATGAGTACCTTCCTTTCAGCATTAGGAAGCCTTTCAAACCTTCACAAAACCGTTTTCACAATTTTTTTTGAGTCACCACTTATTCTACGAGCACCTTCTTGAGAGCCTAGTTGTCATTCTTGTGTTTGTTCCAAAACTTGGTTAATTATGTCATGACTTTGATGCTTGTATCTCTGATATGTTTACCTCTAGTCTTCACTTGAACTTCAGAGGTGCCTTTGCATTCATATTGTGCTCTTAAAACAAAGGCAAGCGAGATACCACTCTATCATACCTTATTATGAGCATTGCAATGTTTCTTATGTTTATGTTTCATGCTACTTATTATTATTGAGTTGGTTTTTCTTCATAGCTTGCAATGACTATTGAGTAGACTTAGTTGCATACTTCTTATTATGAATTGTCTAAGCATCTACTCCTGTGCTGAGAATATATACATCATATGAAGCAAAGTGTTCGTGAAAGTTCTTTTATCGCACTCAGTTTTCAACTGAATTGCTTGAGGACAAGCAATAAGCTAAGCTTGGGGGGAGTTGATACGTCCAAAATATATCTACTTTCTTGAACACTTTGCTATTGTTTCTCCTCTAAACTTGTGTGATTTGGATACAACTAACACGGACTGACGCTGTTTTCAACAAAATTACCTTGGTGTCTTGTTTTTTGTGCAGAAAATCAACTATCAGGAAAAATCCCGGAAAATATGCCAAAAACTATTTTTCACCAGAAGATCCACGGAGCCAGAAGGGGAGACAGAGAGGAGGCCTAGGGGGCCCACACCCACCCTAGGCGTGGGCCTACCTGACCCCGCGTCTAGAGGGGGTGCATCCACCCCAGGCACCCCCTCGGCCTCCCTCCGCACCTATAAGTTGCCAATCGACCTAAAAATCGAGGGGGGTTCGATAGTTTTCCAAAAAGAGTTCCGCTCCACCGCTGCCATCAGAAACCAAGATTCAGATCCAGAAACTCCGTTCTGGCACCCTGCCGGGATGGGGAATTTGGAGAGGATCATCGCCATCGTCATCACCAGCGCATCTCTATCAACCACCGATGTTTCCCTCATCCATGAGTGAGTAATCCCCCGCTGTAGGCTTGGGGATGGTAAGGATTGGATGAGTTCTATCATGTAATCGAATAAGATCTGTTAGGGCATAGTGCCTAGTATCTCTATTAGTACTATTTGACTTTGTTGCAACTTGTTGTGCTTAATGCTTGTCACTAGGGCCCGAGTGCCATGATATCAGATCTGAACTTATTATTGAATCATTATGATAGTATTGTTTGTGTACACATATCATTGTCCGGATCCAAAGGCCCCAAAGTGACAATAATTGGGACAACCGGAGGGGATGGCTGTGGTGTGAGGATCACATGTGTTCACGGAGTGTTAATGCTTTGCTCCGGTGCTCTATTAAAAGGAGCACCTTAATTGCCAGTAGTTCCCTAGAGGCCCCACTGCCATGGGCTGGCTGGACAGAAGATGTTGTGCAAGTTCTCATTGCGAGCACGTATGACTATATTTGGAGCACGTGCCTAGGATTGTTTAATACTTGGATGCTTGTTATTATTTATCTGCAATGACCTAGGTCTTGAAGTTACATGTTTAGACTCGTCCATGCAACACCCGTCCATCCATCCCTATGTCTACCGCACTCGAATCCTACTGTTACTGTTACTATTGCTCTTGTTTTGTTGTTGATGTTGCTTTGTTGTTGCTACTACCAAACTATTACTACTGATAAACTTCTATGAGCAAGAACTATTTCCAGGTGCAGCTGAACTGACAACTCAGTTGTTAAGGCCTGCAAGTATTCTTTGGCTCCCCTTGTGTCGAATCAATAAATTTGGTAATACTACCCACGAAGACTAATGCGGTCCCCTACATTTTTGGGTCATTAGTTTCTGAGTCGGGAGCTTCTTATAGGCCAAGGAGGCAAGGTCGATGGAGGCCTAGGGGGCCCACACCCCTGGTGGCGCCACCAGGGCTGGCCCGTGCCAAGGGGGTGCGGCCACCCTGGTGTCCTCCTCCATCTGTGCTTCGTGTTTCTGTGTCGTGTCGGGTAAAATATTTACTTTGGCTTTTGTCCCGTACAATTATGAGAATATTCATTTTTTACCTTTTCTGGAACCAAAAACAGAAGAAAACATGCAACTGGTACTGTGGCATCTTGTTAATAGGTTAGTCTAGAAAAACATATAAAAACACCTCAAAGTATAGAAAAAACAAAGCAAAGTAGATACTAAACAAGCATGTAACATCCAAAATTATAGATACGTTGCCGACGTATCACTACTTCAAATTTTTACTCTTTTTCAAGTTAGGGTTTGATACAGAAGGTAAATTCTCTAGATTATGCAACTAAGGTGAATTTACCTAAATGCCACGCTACAACGAACTACTAAGCAAGAACTAGATAAGTAAGGCGCGGTAAAGGATATAGGTAACCAAAGTGGAGCACACGGAGACACAAGGATTTATTTCCTGCGGTTCCTTCCTTTTGAGGGGAAGTACGTCTAGAAAGAGCTCGAAGCACAAGAGCGAGAATTTCAAAGTCGTTGCTAGAAAAATGGGCCACAAAATAGTACACCACAAGTAGGAGCTAATGAATAGACCTGCAATTCCGTAGAAATACATCACGATCCCCTATGACCCTCCCGAATGAATATGGGACAAATATTTGAAAGCTCGCTCGGATTAGCGGGGATCTGCTAAAAACAAAGGTCATCCTTTGCTAAAGAGAAATGATCACTATGAGTCAGACTCGATAGAATTGGATCCATTCCAAATAGCGAGAATTAGGATTCTTGATCCCTCTCAATCTTTCTTTCAATTCAAGGATCCAGAAAGGTGTTTTCATAGTCATCTCCAAATATTTTCGATTTCATTTTTCTATGATATGTCTTTCTATATGAAAATTGGCCCTTTTTCTAGTATTTACTAGAAAATGTGATCCTCTTTTTTTTTCTATAGTGGAGATAGTCACACGTAATGACAAATCACGATCATATTATTAAAAGCTTGCGATATAGAGTCCAGGAATGAAATAGAGTTAGCGAATGAAGCGGGTTCATTAACAACTCAATTTACATATCAAAAATGAAAAAAAGAAAGCATTGCCTTATTTACTATATCTTGTATTTATCATACTTTTGCCCTTGGGGGTCTCTTTCTCTTTTAACAAATGTCTGGAACTTTGGATTAAGAATTGGTGGAATACCAGGCAATCCGAAACTCTCTTAACTGATATTCATGAGAAAAGGATTCTAGAAAGATTCATATAATTAGAAGAACTCAAGCTCCCTTTTGCCTTTGCACTATAGGACCAATGTTCGTCCTAAATTTTCTAGCAATTCTACTACTACGAAATAAAAAATAACCCTCACTTTTTTAATTAAAGTAAGCACGCTATTCTAAATCAAAGTACAGTCAAAGTTTCTAGTGTATTTATTATATTATGGCTTTATTACATTAATAATAGAAGGGAGATAAAATGAGAAATCTTTGCCATCCAATCTGATTAGAATATCATGAAAGTATAAGTAGCAGAATTTTTTTCTAGGAATGTTTTATCAATTCATTTTCATTCCATTTGTACCCCTTGTAACCCTCATTAGAAGATTTATTTTTAATAGTTTCCCTGGCCAGGGGTTGTGGGACACTCAACCGCTTCGCCTAGCAACACAACACTTGTATTTCTCTCCCACAACCCCGTTTTCACGGTTTAGGCTGCTCCCATTTCGCTCGCCGCCCCTTCGGGAATCCCTTTTGGTTTCTTTTCCTCTATCTACTACGATGTTTTAGTTCACCAGGTTGTCTCTTTCCTTCTCATGGATTCAGCAGGCATTTTAAATGGTTGACCTATTTAGAAATCTCGCAAATGTATAACTTCCCAGGAATTTCAATTGCTCTTATATCCATCATTGTAGGACTTGGGTTCAAGCTTTCCCCAGACCCTTTTCATCCCATCAATGATTGGTGAACCGGCAGATCCATTTGCAACTCCTCTGGAAATATTACCTGAGTGGTACTTCTTTCCCGTGTTTCAAATACTCCGTATGGTACCCAATAAGTTATTGGGCGTTCTCTTTATGGTTTTTGTGTCAATAGACTTATTGACAGTGCCCTTTCTAGAGAATGTGAATAAATTCCACGTTTTGAACCTAGCTCACGTACCGCATTAATGGGCAAACAGCCCAACCCTTGGAACCACCTACAGCTCCAGGTGGCGAGATAGAGAAGAATCATTCTGAGCAAGTACATAAGAAGGGATCCACTTTTTTCACCCGTTCCAGGGGAAGACCAAAGATCTTGCGTGGCAGGTCTGCCAAAAAACTCAAAAGAGAAGGAAGTCTCATTAATCTCTTCATGCTCGTTCCAAGTTCGAAGTACCTTTTGGCCAAAGAAAAACCTGCTCCCTAACACGATTGCCTCTTTATATAGATAGATTCGATGGGGTTATTACTTATAAGTCTATAAAAAGATTGGAAAAAGTAAGGGGAATTATATTCCAAATAAAAAAGGGGGTTTTCGTAAGAAAACGATGCCTGGAGAGGGGGTGGTTTCAAACCACCAACACCACGAGAGCCCTCCCTTGTTCTCTGGTAAACCTCACCCCAAAGGGTTTGATTCACTTCTTCCACTATATCGTCAACCTTCGAGGTAGAAGTCGGCACCTTTACAAAAAGTTTGAGGCACACATCCATAACTGAATTGGAGGCTCCCGAATGCAAGCAAGCTGTCACACAATAAAAAACAAGCTTGTACGAACCAAATCAAGAACTAGGGTTTCCAATGAAACACTAGAGCAAGGGGCCCTCAAGTGAATGAGGGGGAAATGAAGATCTCTCTTGGTGAAGCTTTAGGTCAAGGCCTCCTCCTTCGATTCTCCAAAGATCAAGGCCTTTGGATGGTTGGATGGGGAGATCTTGTTGATTTGGTGGCTCTCAGGTTAGGGTTCTTCTTTCTGAAAATGAGCAGCTGGAGGAAGGGGATGAGGTCCCCTATTTATAGGCCCACTGCAATCCAACCATTTTCTGACCGTTGGAGACATTTCCACACCAGATATTCCGGACTTTAGACCGGAGACTCTGGTCTGACCTTGTTCCACACCGGAGACTCCAGCCAGTCTCCGGACAGTTTCCGGACCACCATACAGAACGTCCCAGCCTTGCTGCAGATGCCCGCTTCGGGGACTTTTCAGAGTTTCCGGCCTGAGGTGCACCGAAGACTTTAGTGTTTACACACCGGAGACTCCGGTATGCTTGTGAGCACCGGAGAATCTGGTCCGATTCCTGCCCATCTTCAGACCCCTATACAGAATGTCCTAGGCAAGCTTCAGGAAGTTCCTTCGGAGGCTTGGGGGAAAACTCCCGTTCACTCCGGATACTCCGGTGTGCGCACACCGGAGACTCCGATCTAAAAAACCATTGAAAATGCAGTTTCTTCCAGGAACTTTTCATAGGGATAAGGAATTTTCTGTTTTCATTTTATCAACCTGGAAACATCAACACATAGTAAAATGATCTACAAGTTCTTAACGAACACCAAAACTGATTAAGACAATAAATGTCCTTTCAGCAAGCAATGGCGATGGTGGAGTAATAAGGGGGAGAAGAAAGAGGCTTAAGTGTCTAAAGGAAGAGAGGACAAGTTGTTACCTTTTATAGGAGAGGAGAGTACAGCCCCTAGGGGGATGCGTCGGCCCCTAGAGGTGCCACCTCTCCCTCTTCATGGTGGTAACCCCCTCCATAAAGTACGTAACCCCCTCTCTTATTTTCCTTTTTAATTGCATGACATTCATAACAATTAAACCACACTTATGGAATTAATAAAACATTTTTATTTATTTAATATTTGGTAATTCATTCAATTAACAAACATTAATAATTACCCCTTGTGTTATTCCGATATTCCAAAATAGTTTTGGCGCTTTTTCGAAACAACCCCATTGTTGTCCAATAATTCAGCCGGAGTTCCAAATCCACTCAAAACATGTCAGCGAACCTTAAGTGTGTCACCCTATTGTTCATGAATAACATGGACATGATCGATACACCTCTTAGATCAGTAATTATTAGCAGGATCTAGAAATTTGTGATGACTCCCACTTACTCAACGATGAATCTAGTGACCGTGTCAACAATTAACGTTGTGGTCAATTATTTTGTCTCGCGATATATTACTTGTCCGATATTCAATTATTTTTTATAATTCATACCTAGTTCGATCTCATTCTTTACAATCACACTTTACTCGTTCTGTGATATGACATTCCCGTGACCTAGTCACATGCTTGCAAGTGGTGTCAATGCAATATCACCTAGAGGGCCTAGAGTATATCTTTCTATCATCAGGTTGGAAAAATCGCACTCTTGATCCATGAGCCTCAACTAATACTTTCAGAGTACCCAAATCAACATTTTTAATTACCCTACTATGGAGTGACGTTTGGTATCATCAAAGTACACTTTCGGCATTAGTGATTGACATGATCTCATGGTCTAAGGATTAGGACTACTTCGTATGAGTTTTGATATAGCAATGAAACTTGATGACTTGGTCATATTTCTATTCTTACTATGGGTGTAAGTGTCATCACATCATTCTTAGAATAATGTGACCTTGTTATTAACAACACCCAATGTTTGTGATCAGGAAACCTTGATCATCGGTTAATCAACGAGATAGTTAAAAGAGATACTTTACTACGAACCTTATGGTTGTTTATTAAACACACAAGTATTAACATTTTCGACAATTCTAGTATGAGAAATAAACATCTATTATGAACATGGAATAATATAATAACCACTTTAGTATTGCCTCTCAGGCATATTCCTTTGACTCTTTGAGTCTCCCACTTGCACTAGAGTCAATAATCTAGATTACATAGTGATAAATCTAACATCCATTAAGTTCTGGTGCTGATCATGTTTTGCCTTGGAGAGAGCTTTAGTCAACGGGTCTGCTACATTTAGATCCGTGTGTACTTTGCAAATATTTATATCACCATCTTCCTGGATGGAGTGAAACCGGTGCTTTATATGCTTGTAATTATTGTGAGACCTTGGATCTTTGGTATTGGCTATGGCACCATTGTTGTCACAATAGATAAGCATTGGATCCAACACACTCGAAACAACACAATAGACCTAGATCATATTGATACCAAATAGTCTAACTAATAGCATGTACCACATCTAGTCTTGTACATAACATAGAATAAATGATACAGCCTATGGCAGAGGCGTAGGGAATCGTATTCATTACTTCTCTATCTTCTGATGTAGCCAGACTTTGAGTCTTGCTCAAAGACTTTCCTTGCACCATAGGTAAGAACCCTTTCTTACTTTTGTCCATTCTAAACTTATTTAGAATATTGTCAAGGTATGTACTTTGCGATACCCAATTAAGCGTCTCGGTATATCTCTATAGATGTTGATGCCTAATATATACATAGCTTCACCAAGGTCCTTCATTGAAAATTTACTATTTAGGTAATATTTCACTTCAAAATTTTTGTATCATTTCCAATCAGCAATATGTCATCCACATATAATATTAGAAATGCTACAGAGCACCCACTCACTTTCTTGTAAATACAAGCTTCTCCATAAGTTTGGACGAATCCAAACCCTTTGATTACTTCATTAAAATAGAGATTCCAACTTCGAGACGCTTGATTCAATCCATAAATGGATCGATGAAATTTCCATAGCTTGTCAGCATCCTTAGGATCAACAAAACCTTTCTGTTGCACCATGTATAATTCTTCCTCAATATTACCATTAAGGAACACGGTTTTCACATCCATCTGCCAAATTTCATAATCCAAAAATGCAGCAATTGATAACATAATCCTAACAGACTTTAGCATCACTACGAGTGAGGAAGTCTCATCGTAGTCAACTCCTTGAATTTGTCGAAAACCTTTTGCGACAAGTCGTGCTTTATATATGGTCATGTTACCATCAACATCTGTTTTCTTCTTGAAAATCGACTTATTCTCATCGGCCTTACGATCATTGGGAAGTTCCACCAAAGTCCATACTTGGTTTTCGTACATAGATTCCATTTCATATTTCATGGGTTCAAGCCATTTTTCCGAATCTAGGCTCATCATCGCTTCATAATACGTCGTAGGGTCACCAATCTCAACCACGACATTTACAACAAGATCACCATGCCGATGAGGAGCTGCGTGTGTTCTTGTTGCCCTACGAGTTTCAATAGTATCCTCTTTTGGAGTTTCATGATTTTCATCATCAGCTACCACTTAATTTGGTGAAGTCGTGATGAGTGCATATTTGCATCATGTTTTAGGTTAATATTTTGCATTTTAGATGTAAGATTTTGGTATTTTACGGCGTTCATACGCACTTTTTATGTTTATTTTCACCAGGATCAGATCAGATGATGGATCCAATGGACACAATTCTTGGAGCAGTTTTACTGGAGAGAAAAGGAGCCAAAAACTACGTAAATCGCTTATTTAGGGAATATCAATAATACCAGAAGAAAACTCGAAGCGGAGACAGAAGGGTTGATGACCGTACCAACTATACAGCGGGCCACCATATAGTTCTTGTTGTATAGTTGGCACCGTGATACGTCCAATTTGCATCTCCATTCTATATCATAATTTGCATCTACTCATTGCTATATTTCATATTAAGAGGTGATACTCATGTCTTTTCCTTTGTTTTTGCATATTGGATGATTCTTGGAGCATGAACTGCCGGAGTCAGGATTCTGATGGAAAAAGAGGTGTTTTGATGCAATTTCGCGAAGATCAGAAAAATACCAGAAAAATATTGGAAAATTATATTTTCCTAGAAGACGGAGGAAACCAGAAGGGGAGGCGTAGCTGGGCCACAGGGGGCCTACACCCCCCTAGGAGCAGGCCCCCCTTCCCCGCGCCTAGGGGAGGTGTGGCCCACCTGGTCGGCTCCCGACTCCGCCCTCTCGCCTATATCTTCCTCTCGGAAACCTAATACCAGGGGAGCAACCACAGAAAGACTTCTGCCGCCTCTGCGGGGCGGAAAACACCGAGAGAGAAAGAGCTCTCCGGCAGACAGATTTCTATCGGGAAATTCCTTCCCGAAGAGGGGAGATCATCGCCATCAACACCGTCATCAAGCTAGACTTCATTAGGATCATCTTCATCATCCACACCATCATCTCCACCAGCACCATCATCACCACTCCATCCCGCTGTAATAATCGTGTTGGATCTTGCATTAGTTCTTAGGGGAAACTTTCCCGGTGTTGATTACTATTGTAGTTGATGCTTGTGAGTGGAACCATTGGATTATTGTTTATGTTCAGATTGTTATCCATTACCATATCATCTTTGATCTTGATACATATGATGTCTTGTGAGTAGTTCGTTTAGTTCTTGAGGACATGGGAGAAGTCATGTTGTTAGTAGTGGATTTGTGTTGAGATATTATTCAGTGGTTTAGTATTTAAGTTGTGGTGCTATTCTTCTAGTGGTGTCATGTGAACGTCGACTACATGATACTTCACCATTTATGGGCCTAGGGGAATGCATTGTGTATTTGGTTACTAATTGTGGGGTTGCCGGAGTGACAGAAACCTGAACCCCCGTTAGGATACCATTGCACAATGGAGCATAGGATCTTAGAGTTTAAGGCTGTGGTTAGGTTTCTATCTTAATTACTTTCTGATACGTCAGAAACGTATCTATAATTTTTGATGCTCCATGATTTTTAGTATCTACTTTTCTTTGCTTTGTCTACACTTTGAGGTGTTTTTATATATTTTCTGGAACTAACCTATTAACAAGTTTCCATAGTGTCAGTTGCCTGTTTTCTTCTGTTTTTGGTTCCAGAAAGGCAGAAAATCAATATTCTTGGAATTGGACAGGACAAAAGCCAAAGTCAATATTTTACCGTGGGCGACATGAAGTCCAGAGGAGAGACTAAGAGGCGTTCCAGGGCCACCACACCCTCCTAAGCACGGGTGGGCCCACCCCGTGCCTGGGAAGGGTGTGGGCCTTCTGGCCGCCTCCCAGCCTCTCCTCTTCGCCTATAAGAATCCCCCGATGCAGAAACCCTAGGCACCCGATAAAAACTCCATGAAACCGTCTATAGCCGCCGTCACCATCGTCCCTAGATCGGGGGGATCTGAAGCTCTTCCCGGCACCCTGCCGGAGGGGAGATCATCCCGGAGGCCTTCTTCTCTAGTATGAAGCGTGAGTAGTTCCACCTTGGACTACAGGTCCTTGTAGTATCTAGATGGTTGTACCTCCTCCTTGTGCTTTCATGTATAGATCTTGTGAGCTCCGTTCATGATCAAGATCTAATCTATTTGTAATCATGCATGTTGTGTTTGCGGGGATCCGATGGATATTGAGATTACTATGTCAGATCGATTAATGGTTTTGTCTATTTGATACTATCATGTCTGTGTTGTTTGTGATCTTGCATGCTCTCCGTTGTTTGTAGCTATCTTGGCCAAGTAGTTGCTAGTGACTCCAAGAGGGAGTATTTATGCTCGATAGTGGGTTCATGCCTCTAGTTTCCAAGGGAAGTGACAGAAATCTCTTCGGTTGCAGATATGTTGTTTCTACTAGGGAGAAAACAACGGTCTCTTGTTCATGGAACAAGTGGATTGTTTACCTTACACACTTTTATTAAAGCAGTTATCTGTTGCTTGCAACTTAATACTGGAGGGGGTTCGGATGATAACCTGAAGGTGGACTTCTAGTCATAGATGCAGTTGGATGGCAGTCTATGTATATTGTTATTTTGCCCAATCGAATCTCATAGGATCTTTTTGTCTGGTATTGAATTGTTATGCCTTGCTCAGTTCCTGTCAATTGCCCTGCTGTAATTTGTTTACCCTTCATGCCATGTTGTTTATCTAAGGAGAGCACTTCTAGTGAACTATGGATCCTGGTCCAATCTTTACCATTGATACATCTTCCACTGTTACTTGTTTACTTGCTACAAACCATCATCACCTTCCACACCATACGTTTAATCCTTTGTTATAGCAAACCGCTGTGAGCTTGACAACCTCATTGATTTGTTGGGGCAAAGTCTTGAGTTTGTGTTGTGCAGGTTTCCACGTTGCTTGCAACACCTGTGTGACGTTTCCTTCCTCTTACTGGTTCGATAACCTCGGTTTCTTACTGAGGGAAAACTTGTTGTTGTGCGACATCACACCTTGCTCTTGGGGTTTCTCGACGAAGTACTGCATGTTGACGCAGTGCCATCAAGCTATTTCTGGCGCTGTTGCCAGAGAGGCTAAGGACGTCTTCACAAGGGGAGTCCTCCTCAACCTTTCTCTTTACTTTGTTTTTATTTTGCTTAGTTTCTTTTGCTTGGTTTTGTTTGCCTCTTTTTATTAAAAACTCAAAAAAATAGTTTAGTTTGGTTTGCTTTCTCTTATAAAAAAACACAAAAAATTAGTTCCTACTCTAGTTGCCACCTTGTTCTAGCTCACCATGTTGCTCCCCAAGTTCACCCTGAAGGACCTTTCTATAGGTAGTGGCTCCATAATTGGGAAATACAATATTGAAGAATTCTTTAATCATGTTAGCAAGCATGAGGATATTGAGGATAAATCTATAGCAGAACTTGCTTCTGATTATGAAATTGCTACAACTTCTTTAGTTCATATGTTGGAGGCTAGGTTTGTTATCCTTAACCCCATGATGAAAATTTTGTTCCTAAAACTAAATGAAGAAAAGAATGCTGAAAAGAGAGAGTTTATTCTTGAAACTTTACTCAAAGAGTTCCATGATGTTACTAAGGAAGCCAAAAAGGTCTTTGAGCATTTTAATATGCTAGGCTCATGTGTATATGTTGTGGGTACTTTAGATAAAACCAAGCCTAAAGATGAATTTAAGATACCCATACCCTTTAAGCTTGTTGGGATGCATGAGGCCTTTGAAAAGAATTTTGATTGGATTGTTCCTAAAAATCCGTTTGATGAAAGTAGTAAACCAAAGAGAAATGAGAAGGGATCCTCAAAGACTCATTTGGATGAGATACCTCTCATACTTGAAGACTTTGCAAGTATTGATCTCAATTCCTCATTTGAAAATACTTGATTTCTTGCTTCTTGTGTCTAACTTAAAGGCGTTAAAGAAAAGTACTTGTTGGGAGATAACCCAAGAGTTTCCTTGAGTCCTGGAAGTTATTACTTCAGTAATAACCTCTCCTTATCCTTTTTTTTGTTTGCTTTTCGTGCCAAGAATGACCTCTAATGAGAGGGAAGTAAGATTTAGGGAGTTGTTGTCCTGAAACAGATTTCTGTCCTCCACCATAAAAATTCGTGAGGAGTCTCTGTAAGTCATATTGAGCTGAAAATTTACGAATAAGTCACCCAGTATGTTAGCTAAGTTCTTTTTAGTTCAACCTGTTTTGATTTAAGAAACAGAAGATTTTCGAAAAAATCGGTTTCTACCTGCTGGTCTGTTTTGACAGATTTCTATCATTATTTGCATTTGCTTCTTATTGATTCCTTTTTGAGTTCTCTTTTGGGGAGTTGAGCTTTTTGAAGGAGTTGCTGCAATAGCTTGAGTTTTTAGTGAAAAGTTTTGCTGTTCCAAAGCTTATCCTAAAGGTCTATTATCTTTTGAATACACTAATGTTGCTAATGAAGATTGTGTCAAGTTTTGTATGAAGGAAAAATTTCAGGTGTAGAGAGAGAATGATGTAATGAGATGAAGAATTGAAAAAAGCTCAATCTTGGGGATGCCACCCAGGTGTCACCCCAAGAAATATCCAAGAGGTACAAGCGTCAAAGCTTGGGGATGCCCAAGGCATCCCCTTCTTCATCAGGTCTGTCTAGACACTTCGTTTTTATTGTTTCATGCATTGTTGTGTTGTTCTTGGAGCATCTTAGTTTCCGTTTGGTTTGCTTAGTTTGTTTGGTTTGCTTTCATAAAGTATTGGACCCCCGTTCTCGCTGTGTTGTTTTCAAATAAGTTGCTTGGTATTGGAAAGGAGTAGGAAGTTCCTGCTTGAAAGTGCAAGAGGAGCTTGCATTGACTATGACTTATACTTCAGCAAGACATGCTAGGTGTTATTTTGACCTTATTACTAGTGATTATTGCTGTAGCATGTCTTTTTCCAAATAATTGGGATTGCTTAGTGTGTCTTGAAAAAATTATGTGTTGTTTTAGCATGCAAAAGCATAGTATTGTGGTATTCTCCTTTGACGCTTTGTTTGGGTTGACTTGGCACATGCTCACACCATGTTATGACTATGAACATGTGGTGACCTCAGATCGGTAAGGATCCTAAGTCCCTGTGATTATCATGCTAGTCCCTGGATCAATAGCTAGCACTCACAGTCGATGAAATATCATGTAAAACACAAAGTCTTATTACACGGAGAATCCAGAGTATGAATTTATTACAAAGTTGCATAGCATTAAGCTTGCTCAAATAACAGCGGAAACATAAAGGCAGCTTGAGTCCATCAACGCCCCAGGCTTGTCGAGTGTAGACTCGCGATCCCTACACGCTTCGATTTCTGCACATAAGACGTGCAACCAACAAGTTGGGTCAATACATTGAATGTATTGGCAAATTACACCAAGGATAGAAAAGACTATCTCTACATGCAAGGCTAGTTTAGGCTATGGAGTTCATTTGCTCAAAGCTAGTTTTCTTAAGTAGAGAGAATAAGTGAAGATTTTCCCTACTTTGTAAACATTTTCTTAGATAGAATAGGGTTGAATGGCACACGAGGATATTACTCACCAAGTGTCCAAACAACCAAACACTTGGATATTACGCACCAAGTGTTACTTGGATATTACACACCAAGTTCCCAAAATCCCTCCCATTGGCGATATTACTCACGCCATGGGGTTTTAAAACTTTGTTTAGAAAAGAGAGAGGAAGATCCTTCAGAGGCTCCATCCAGATGCTCAATGTTGTTCCGTTTTCGTGAACACGGATGATCGATCAGATTGCAATACTCTCGAGGATTGTGCACTTTACCCACAATCCACGATCAAGTCCTTTTTACAGACAAGACCATGGCGAGGCTTTCCCTTAGTATCCCCTCTACCTTCCGGATCCAACCGTGCCAAGAACCTCCAAATGTTGGTACCCAGGTGAGGTTTCCCACTAAGTACTAGGCCAAGACAGAGCCCATAATGTATTTTGGATGCACTGGAAGCTTCTGAATTCTGAAACATGGCAGACTTCTTTGATTCCTGGGCGGCCGTCCTCCACCAAAATCTCACTCGTTGACCCGACAACCATTCCGCCCAGAAGAAAACTTAGTTTTATTTTGAAGTGGATTTGAGAAGAAAAGTTTGCTCTAGAGAGCCTTTATACTTAGAAAAATTCTTTGTCTTTCGAACCCCCCCAACGGTACTTTGTATATGTAGCATAGCAAGCAATACTTAGCAAAACAGGGGTAACCTATTAGGAGGGGAAATCCTAAGTATAGAGCTACTCATTGCATACTACAAAATCATCGCACTTGCAAAATAATACTAAGGAAAAATTCTACTAGAACATCCTACACATGCATTCTACAGAATTTTGAAGATCACATGCATAGAATCAAAACTGGGACCAAAGTTATGAACAAGTGGTGTAACTTGCCTTGATCCGAGCATCACTCTGCACAATAGCACTCCTTAGCGCACTCCGAACAATCTAACGAATCAGAAACATGGGTCCAATCACAACTCGCACCAAATATGCCACAGAGATAACATGCATGCATGCAACATGGTATTCATGCATGATTGGTTTTTCTAAATTGACCAAGTAGTATAATTGGGTTGCAATTGTGTTAAGGTGTTACTAGGATTGATTTTCCATAGGTTTAAAACAATTTGGGTCACTAATATAATTCATAGGATTAATAGGAGATCCAACCATCTAATTAGCCCCAAATTAGATCTAATGATCTTAAGCAAAGTTTTATAATTTTGTTCAGTAGGTATTGCGGAAACAAAGTCAACGCAACAAAAATCAACTAAAATGGAGTTCTAATTATTTTTCTATGAATTAAATACTCCAATCTAATAATTAAAATCTACACCAAAAACCCTACTGTAAACTTGGAATTTTATTGCAGATATGTGTTCTACATAAAATTATGAATCCAACGGTATATTGTAAGCTAAATTTGGCCATGTATTTAATTTTATACGAATTTCGCAAGTTTTAAACTAAATCTGCAAACAGATCTAGCCCTAACTTAAAAAATTGCCAAGTGGCAGCTTCCGGTTGGTCCAGCTGGCAAGGTAGGGGGGGTGACGCGGCGCGGGCGCGGTGCCGACGCGCTTTGCCACGCGGCGCAGCGCGATTGGCGCGTACCGCTTCGCTCGCCCTTCTAATCTAGGCCATAGATAGCAGATCCAATGGCGGGAGGAGGGTGGTGGCTTACCGCGGCGGTGTTGATGGCGAGGTGGCGGTGGCGCTGTCGGGCGGTGAAGCTCGGCGGCGATCTGGTGGCCCTTGGAGGCAGCGGTGTGGTCGCCGAGGTGTGTCAGGTCCTCGCGGTCACGCTCGTGGCCTCGTCGTTCCTCCTCGCTTCCTCGTGTATCAGCAGGGTCCCGCCGACCTTCTCCGTCCCTGGCGGTGCTCCGGCGAGCAATCGTGGACGCATTTCTGCGAGAGAGAAGGGGAAAAGCACACGGCACAAATTAGTGGTGAACGAGGGACAGCTCTAGGGGAAGGAAGGAGCGAGAGGGGGTCCCGAACAGTCTCGATGAAGTCGACCCGATGGCGGCGGTGCGAGATATCGATCGGCTAGGTTTTCACAAGGATAAAATCGGACGGGGTGAGGCCGAGGGTGGCGGGGTTTATATGGGGGTGGAAACTTGGGCGAGGGGGCTCGGATCGGCCGCAAATCCTACCGGATTCGGTTCACACGCGTGCTGCAGGAGGACTCCTGCTCGAGGTAGGGGACAACCCTATGGGTCCCGGCTGTCAACGGAGGAGGCGGTGTGGGATGGCGCGGTGCTGATGAGCTTGCTGCTACGCGGGCACGGGGGCAGGGTGGGCTGGTGAGCCGGCCCAGCAAGGTTAGCTGCTGCCTCTTTTTTTTCCTTAAACATTTTTCAATTTCTGTTTTAGTAAAACTTAAATAAATTTTGAATATAAAGTCCAAAAATGTTGAAACCAACTTCTAAATTTTTGTAAAAAGAAGGTGGTCATCTTATGACAATAGTTTAATGTTTTACATAGTTTTTTGAAGGATCAAGCTTGACCACTACAATAATGCTTACATATGGAAAACTTTAGTAGGGTTCTGGTAGGTTTAGATGTTAGGATTTTGTTGCAAATTTTATTTGTAGGATGCAATGATGCAAGGATGATGCATGGCACTAATAACATCCTAATATAAAATCTGGGATGTTACAAACCTACCCCCCTTAAGAAGAATCTCGTCCGCGAGATTCGGGTTGGCTAGCAAATAGGTGTGGGTGTTCTGCCTTCCAGTCTTCTTCACGCTCACATGTAGCTTCTTCCTCGGAGTGGTGGTTCCATTGTACTTTTTAGAATCTTATAGTCTTGGTGCGGGTAATCCTTTCGGCCGTTTCCAGTATTTTGATGGGTTTTTCCTCATAGGTAAGGTCATTCTCCAATTGAACCTCATCTAGGGAAACGGTGTCTCTTAGCGGTGTTTCGGCCATCTCCGGGTGACACTTTTTTAGTTGTGACACATGAAACACATGATGAACAGTCAGTCCTTCCGGTAACTCCAACTGATAAGCAACTTCTCCTCTACGGGCCAGAACCTTATATGGTCCTATGAATCATGGGGCTAACTTGCCCTTGATTTCGAACCTCTTAACTTGTAACATCCCAAAGTTCCAGGCTACCATCTTTGTCATGCTTGTGCTTCTCAAATTATTCATCATGCATACTTTGCCATGTCATGCATCATATTTAATTATTTTGGCATGCATTCTATTTCTTGCTCATGCATCATTTGTCACCTTAGCATTTTTCTTTCTTTCTTTTACCTATCTGTCATATCTTGTTCTCTATTCCTCGCCCTCCTTTCTTCATGCTATCTTAAACGACATAACCATGTTTTACTAAATATAAATTACACATTTTAAATAATCCAAAATGGATTACGTACAGATGCTACCATCTCCTCTGTTTATTAAATACAATAGTTTTTCTTAACTAAACTTATTTTACATTTGCTACAAATTCTGATGCATGCACTTCGACTCTTCTTTGTCCCTGAAATATTTCAAAAGCAGCCTTTTAAATTCGAGTCTGAAAATTAACTATAAATTCTACACCAAAGTTAAAAAAAAACATCTTTTCTTTTTCTAAGTTGGACCAGCCGATGGATATTTTTCCCTTGTATCTGGCCTCTTCCCAGTACACGCGAGGTGCGTGACCACCGTGCCTCCCCTGTACCGCAGCTGCCTCTTTTCCCCTTAACTAGTCCAGATCGAAGACAGATGAACCGGTCCAACCACTCTGCCTCCACCTGGTTCTTTCCCCTTCTTCAAGCCTAGATCGAGCAAACGCCATGGATGAGCCCACACCAGCTCTGCCACCTGCGTAAGCCGTACCACCACCGTCGTCTTCCCCGTCCAGGAGCACACGCCAAGATCTTCGCCGTCATCTGCTACCAGGAGCGAGGAGGAGACTTCCTAGGAACCACTCCGTCGTCGACGCTGCCACGCACGCCCAAGGCTCCGGCGTCGTCCTCCCATCTCGCCGCCGTCTCTGACCACGTCGGCCTCGACCTGTTTTCCTCTGACTTCAGGGTAAGCAGCTCCCTCTCTCCACCCCTTTTGTTCTTTCGCTCTGTTGCCGAAGCTTGGGCTGCACCCACGTGCGCCAGGCGCGTGCCATGGCCATCGCGAGTTCTGAATCCTTGTCGACTGTGGTGCCCAGGATGCCCCTGTTTCCTGTCACCTAGAACGCATCTGCTTGTGAGTCCCCCCACACCATATCTGCACCTCACAAATATCACCAACACCTTCATACACGACCAGTTTTGCAATCAGCTAGCCTGATTTTTCCCAAACGTTTTGATTCACGTGCTTGTCACTTGGCTAGATAGCTGTGCACGGCTGTATCATTTTTGCTTCCTATTTTTGTGCTCGAACTCTGACCAGCTCCAAAAGAGTTCAGTGTCAAGTCTGAAACCTGCCAATATTTTACATCAGCAGCCTGAATCGTACTTATGTGTTTTAGAGAAACCAAAATCTGGACTTGTTATATGTTAGAACAGTCTCGCGCCAAACTCTGCTGAATCGAAAGTTGAACCAGTGACC
Organism: Avena sativa; assembly: GCA_916181665.1. NCBI lineage: Eukaryota > Viridiplantae > Streptophyta > Magnoliopsida > Poales > Poaceae > Avena > Avena sativa. The sequence continues at coordinate 256,278,582 of OV702284.1, read as the reverse complement.
AGCTTCCTTGTCCCTCAACCAGGTCGAGGGATTTTGAGATCAACCCCCTTGCATCCTTTTGCTAAACCTATTGTATTTTTGCGCACTCTTAATCTATAAGCTAAAACACCGGTTCAGTTTTGTCATATTGTATTGCCTTGCATCCTTTCTTATACATATATATATAATTGCTCTCTGTTGTAAAAGTGCTCCCTTGCGTAGCTAGAAGACCTAGCATGGAACCCCGTGAACTGCACATGGGGATCTCCATTTTATTTTGTTACATAACCTTGTCCATCTACCTACTTATAAAATCCATGGCCTTTATTTTTATTACCTTTACCATCTATTGGCCATTACACTCGATCCATTAATCATGTGCATCATGAACTCTTGCATCCCATCATACTTGATTGCATTGCACCGATTATTTGTTGATTGCGTAATTTCCTTTCCATGTATGGCATTTGGTTCTTATCGGTAGAAGGCGAGCCCGACGAGTACCATCAGGAGTTTGCGCAGTGCGAGTACCCTCTCGAGTTTGTACCGACTCCTTCCTTTGATCAGTCAGGCGAGCACCTCACCCCCTTCTACCTATTTTGAATTTATAGTCTTTACTTCCTTCCGTTGAACTATTGCTATCCCTAATGTCGATGCTTTAGTACCGTACCTTTATTTTACCTACTCTACTACATTGCCTTGGTTATCCTACTGCCTTGGTTGTTTAGCTAGCTTTGACCTTGCGAGTCGTAGGCTTGCTTAGCTTTGCTCTCATACAGGTGGAACTTGAAACCTGGATAATGTTTTTGTTATGAATATTAATCTAATGTTGTTGGTAAATGGCTTCACCTAATGATAAGGCCCCGGCAGCGACCACCTTTGGGGACTGCTTGAGTCGATCTAGGACCCGTTCGTTCTACGATACCAGTTCTGAGTTGATCGCGCTAATCAAACGTGGGGGCCTCTGGGATCCCCCCTCAACTACCGGCGCTATTCTTATATCCAGGGGGTTACAAAATTGGTTTTCCATTTGGTGCATATGCATAATATGTCCTCGGACACGGGTTGAGTTTTGATATAATTTTGGTGGATTGCCATGGCTTGCATTGCATAAATCGGGATACCGTGTCGGAGGTGGGATGGAGCTCTACAAGTTATCTTCCGATCATCGATCGACCGTAGACTCAAACGCTGTGCCACCTGGAGAATCAGCTGTATCTCTTGTGTGGGTCAAACTCAGTAGGTGATGCCCCTGGATGTGCGCGTAGTTATGGGATAGTTCTTGTTGTGAGACTTGTACGGCACGCCTATTTGTGTTTTAGTGCTTGAAGGGTCGAACATGCGTTTGGGTACAGTTGTGCACCCCTGCAGGGTAAATCTTTTCGAGAAGCCGTGTGTCCACGGTTATGGACGCCTCAGGAGTACAGTGTCATGATCATAGGCAACGCCACTAATACCTTGCTCTAATAAAATGACTAGTAATTAGTCTTATCAATTAAACAACTGCTTAACTAAAATTGCAACGTGTGTGTTCGGTGGGACTACTTCCTCGACTGGTTTTCAAGGGGGAAAGCCTCGGATGGGTTACGCCTGGAGTTATCTTAATGCTATCGTTTAGCCCCCTCTTATCCCGCTCTAATAGACAATGTTGTAGTGTGTCTCTATAAGTTAGTCAGCTGCAAGCATTGCCGCCGCTAAGTACACCATATACCCCTTGTAGGCAAGGACCGCTGAATTCTAGTCTCGCCGTGTACTGGCCTCAGTACTGACGCTCGTGTTTTCTTTATGTTCTTTCGCTTTGGGTTCATTCCCGCCGTACAGGTACGTGTGATCAGGTGGATGAGTCTGGTTCCTACTACGTCGACTACGCTGATGAGGACTACTGCGAGCAGTAGCTGGGATCCTACCAGGAAGTCCTGAGACGTGTGGGCATGGGGCTCACTTGCTTATTTCTTGGCATCTTATGCCTATTTGGATCTTATCCGTACTCGGATGTTATATCACGTTTTCCGCTTGATGAATGATGTATTGTTGGGACCTCTGTCCTCTGTGTGCTAATTATCTATAAACATATATATTTGGGTTTGTTACCTATTTTTTCCTTTCTTTGTACATGGCGTGCTCTGATTTGTGCTTGTATGTCGCCGGCGTACATACTCACTTGTGTACGCTGAGGCGCGATTACCGGGCCGGCGCGAGCTCACTCTAGAAGCTATAACCTTGTAGTGGGGTTATACCGGCTAGAGGTTTAGGCGCGCCGGATGGCTGGGCTCTACAAGTTGGTATCAGAGCATGGTCGACCTGCTAGGATCCCTTGCAGCGGGCGTTGTTGAGTATAGAAAAATATTTTGGTAGCTATATATTAAGGAAAAACTAATCGGAGAGTAGGACTTCTTGCTCTTTATTTCTTTTCCCATCCTCCCACCCTTTTTCTGGTAAGGAAGTGCAACGTTTTATTTGTTCTCATCATCTTCTTTAGGTTCGAACGTCTTCGCCTATCCGTAGTACCGTCATAAGTTTTATCGTTTGCGTCAGAGTAAAGCTGCTTCAAATCAAAAACCTTTGAATCTTCAATTCTGTAGTTCTTTTGAATCCGTTGAAACCTCAAAATTCTGATTTTATTCAAAATATTTTCATCAACTCCATCTGTTTTGATCGAAAGTTTTAAACCTTTCGGCTTGTTGGCATGATCTTGCTGACTTGTTCTTTGCTACCGACATGTGAACCAGAAGTTGTACTTCGTCTTCAATTCTTCTTCAATACATGCATAACTTGAGTTATTTTGGATTCTCGCGATTGTAATGTTTTCGTATAGCTATATGACACTTATCATGAGTGAAATATGTGAACGCTATCAAATCTAATCTGCTGAAATACATAACATGGGTCGTTCCGACACTCGTAATTGTAATTTGGTTTCTATAGCAATATGACACTTGTAATGGGTGAAATATGTTGAATGCTATTATCTAATTCTACATGTTGCTTGTGGTTAATTCTTGCGTACTTTAAATGTACCTTGATGATATCTATGGCTCATTCTTGTTCTAATGGTATCTCTTCTTGCATTTATGTTGGATTTTATTATCTTGAACATGTGCTAACTCATGTCTTGATGATTGTCATCAGGATGCCTCGAGGGAGAGAAGAATCTCCTCCACCACCACCTCCAAACCCTCAGTTGGCTGAAGCGATGTTAACAATGTCAAACCTCTTGGGACAGCTTGTTCGTGGTCAGCAGCAGACTGAGGCCCGCTTTGCTCAGCAGGATTTTGTTCAAAGGGTGACTCTCAGGGATTTTCTCAGTCTCAACCCGAAGAACTTTGACACTCCTAAGTTTCCTCTCGATGCGGACGACTGGCTCCGTGGTATCAACCTCACACTGGTTAATGCTAAAGTGGCTGAAGAAGACAAAGTGTCTTTTGCTTCCTATATGCTTACTGGTGAATCAGCAGCCTGGTGGGAAACTGTGGAGAATGGCAGGGACCCAAATGTTCCTTTCTCTTGGGCGGAATTCCAGAAATTGTTCCGTGATCATCACATTCCTCGAGGTGAATTGGACAGGATGAAAGAAGAGTTCATGAAGTTGACTCAGGGCTCTAACAATGTCTTGACTTATAGCAAGCAATTCACTCTCTTGGCTCGCTATGCTGGTGATGAAATATCAACTGATGAAAAGAAGCAAGCTCGTTTCAGAAATGGTCTTGAGCCTTCAATCAAGTTCAGCTTAAACCTCACCACTTGCAAGAACTTTGAAGAGTTGGTCAATATGGCAATCAAGGCTGAAACTGGCAGACGTGAGTATGAAAGAACCCTGAAACACGCTCGTGAGTTAGGCTCAGCTACTCACTCTGGCCCGCCTCAAAGGCGTCGTGTCTACCAGCAGGAAGCTCCCCAACCTGCTAGGACCTTCTATCAGCAGAAGCAACCGCGGGCTACTCCTCGTCCTCAGATGTTTCAGCAAAGGCCTCCTCAAGGTTATATCAGGCAGGGTGCTCAGCCACAGCAGCAGCAGTACTTGCAGCAGCAGCCCCGTACTCCTTCCGGTGCTCCTCAGAGGCCGTATGCACCTCGGCCTATCAGTTGCTTCAAGTGTGGAGAACCTGGCCACAAATCTCCAGCGTGTCCCAATCAAGAGAAGCTTCCTCCACCTCCCCCTCTCCAGGCTTCCAAAGCCATGGTGAGAGTCCCTCCTCCGCAGCAAAAGGCCTTCAACGGTAACAATAGGCCTACTCAAAGAAATGTCATGGTGAACAATGTGATGGCAGAAGAAGCAGAGCAGGCGCCTGATGTTGTCATTGATACACTACCTGTTAACTCTACTCCTGCAAAAGTTCTTTTTGATACTGGTGCATCTCATTCGTTTGTTTCGCAAAATTTTGCACAAATGCATGATCTTCCATTGGAAATTCTTCAAATGAACCTTTGGGTTAAGTCTCCCGGTGCCAAGATGATGTCCTCTATGATGAGTTATGGAAATCAAATTCTCATTGGCGGTCGTCAATTCCTTGCTGATCTAATTGTCCTTGGTCCATCTGACCTTGATGTCATTCTAGGCATGGATTGGCTCAAAGCTAATGGTGCAACTATTGACTGTGTGAACAAGTCAGTATATCTTTCACATCCAAGTGGACACATAATCTATTCTCCAAATGCAACTCCTTCAACACAAGTCTTTGCTCTCAATGCTGATCTTTTGCAAACACTGGAAAATGTACCTGTGGTGTGTGAATTTCCAGATGTGTTTCCAGAAGAGCTACCAGGAATGCCACCTGACCGGGCCGTTGAATTCGTGATCGAATTGGAACCCGGAACAGCTCCAATTTCCAAGCGTCCATATAAGATGGGTCCTAATGAAATGGCCGAGCTCAAGAAGCAACTTGATGAACTTGAAAGTAAAGTCCATATTCAGCATAACACTTCTTCGTGGGGAAGTCCCACCATCTTTGTCAAGAAGAAAGACAAAACTGATCGTCTAGTTGTTGACTATCGTGGTCTCAATGCAAAGACAATCAAGAATAAGTATCCTCTTCCTCGCATCACAGACCTCTTTGATCAGCTCGCTGGAGCAAAAGTATTCTCTAAGCTTGATTTGAGAAGTGGATACCACCAAATAAAAATCCGCAAGGAGGATATTCCAAAAACAGCTTTCACCACCAGATACGGCTTGTATGAGTACACCGTAATGTCCTTTGGCCTCACCAATGCTCCTGCAACATTCTCTCGCCTCATGAACTCGGTTTTCATGGAATACCTTGATAAGTTCGTAGTGGTATATCTCGATGACATCCTTGTTTACTCCAAGTCGAGGGAAGAACATGAAGAACACCTTCGGCTTATTCTCTCTAAGCTCCGAGAGCATCGCTTGTATGCTAAGTTCTCTAAGTGCGAATTTTGGCTTTCTGAAGTGGTTTATCTGGGCCATGTCATTTCTGATAAAGGTATTGCAACCAATCCGGAAACAATAAAGTCAATTGTGGATTGGATTCCTCCTAAAAATGTCAAGGAAGTCCGAAGCTTCCTCGGTTTGGCAAGTTATTGTCGCCGATTTGTTGAGAACTTCTCGAAGATAGCAAAACCTCTTTCTGAGCTCCTCGAGAAGGATAAGAAATTCCTTTGGTCTCCAGCTTGTCAAGAAAGCTTTGAAACTCTAAAGAAGAAGCTCACCTTAGCTCCTATTCTAACTCCTCCAGATACATCCAAGCCTTTCCAGATATTCTGTGAGGCTTCCATTCAAGGTCTTGGTGCTGTTCTAATGCAAGAAAGAAAAGTCGTGGCTTATGCATCTCGACAGTTGCGTCCACATGAGATAAACTATCCTACTCATGATCTTGAGCTTGCAGCAGTTGTTCATGCGTTGAAAACATGGAGACACTACTTGCTTGTAAACCGTTGTGAAATCTTCACTGATCACAAGAGTCTCAAGTACATTTTCACTCAGCCTGATCTAAACATGCGACAAAGAAGATGGATGGAAACCATCTCAGACTTCGATGTCTCAATTGACTACACTCCAGGGAAGGCTAATGTGATGGCTAATGCCCTTAGTCGAAAAGTCTATTGCAATAACCTCATGGTCAAGGAAAGCAATAAGCATCTCTTCAAAGAAATTCAGCTGTACAATATTGAGATTGGTCCTCAGGGGCATCTTGCAAGTCTATGCTTGGCTCCCAATCTTGAAGAGAAAATTCGTGAGGCCCAGTTGACTGATGCTATGGTCCTCAAAGTCAAGAAAAATCTGGAATTGGGCGTTCCCAAGTACAAATCTTATTCCATTGATGCTAATGGCACTCTTAGATTTGAAGGGCGCATTGTTGTACCAAAAGTGCAAGCACTCAAGAATCTAATTCTCAAAGAAGCTCATGAAACTTTGCTGGCTATTCACCCTGGTAGCTCAAAGATGTACCATGATCTCAAACCTTACTATTGGTGGACGCGCATGAAGCGTGAAATTGCCAAGTATGTTGCCGAGTGTGATGTTTGCAGAAGAGTGAAAGCAGAACATCAGAGAGCCGCTGGTCTCCTTCAACCTCTCCAGATTCCTGAGTGGAAGTGGGATAAAATTGAAATGAATTTTATCACTGGATTTCCGAAATCTCAGAAGGGCAACAATGCCATCTTTGTGGTGATTGATCGCTTCTCCAAAGTGGCCCACTTCTTGCCTGTCAAAGAAACTATTACAACTAGTCAATTGGCAGAACTCTATGTTGCGAGGATTGTAAGCCTCCATGGTGTTCCTCAAGAAATCACATCTGATCGTGGAAGCTTGTTTACTTCCAGATTCTGGGAATCTTTTCAGCAGTACATGGGAACTAATATCAAGTTCAGCACTGCGTATCACCCTAAGTCTCAAGGCCAAGTGGAAAGAGTAAATCAAATTCTTGAAGATATGCTCAGAGATTGTGTCATCTCTTTTGGCATGAAATGGGAAGAATGCCTTCCTTTTGCTGAATTCTCTTATAACAACAGTCATCAATCAAGCCTGCACATGTCACCATTTGAAGTTCTTTATGGCCGCAAGTGTCGTACTCCTCTCTACTGGTCAGAAACTGGTGAAAGGAAAATCTTGAGAAATAAAGATCCCCTAGATCCTGAAATGTGTCCGGATATCATCAAAGAGGCAGAAGAAAAGTGTCAGATTGTTCGCGACAACTTGAAAATTGCTCAAAATCGACAGAAAGCCTACTATGACGGAAAGCACCGTGATATGGTGTACAAAGTGGGCGATCTTGCTTATCTTCGTGTGACCCCAATGAGAGGCACACACCGCTTTGGTATCAAAGGGAAACTTGCCCCGCGATACATCGGTCCCTTCAAGGTTCTCTCAAGATCAGTTCCTCTTGCTTATGTCTTGGAGTTGCCTGAGAATCTCAAAAATGTTCACCCCACCTTCCATGTATCTCAGTTGAGGCAATGCTTCAAGGATCCCGATAGAGCCGTGGATCATTCCTCTATTGAGCTCAAGGAAGACCTCTCTTACCATGAGCATCCTATTCGCATTCTTGATGAGGCTGAACGGAAGACAAGAAACAAAACCACCAAATTCTTCAAAGTTCAATGGTCACATCACTCCGATAAAGAAGCAACTTGGGAGCGTGAAGATCTCTTGAGATCCGAGTACCCCGCTCTATTCTCCTCTTCTTAGAATCTCGGGACGCGATTCCTTCAAGGAGGGGTGAGTTGTAACATCCCAAAGTTCCAGGCTACCATCTTTGTCATGCTTGTGCTTCTCAAATTATTCATCATGCATACTTTGCCATGTCATGCATCATATTTAATTATTTTGGCATGCATTCTATTTCTTGCTCATGCATCATTTGTCACCTTAGCATTTTTCTTTCTTTCTTTTACCTATCTGTCATATCTTGTTCTCTATTCCTCGCCCTCCTTTCTTCATGCTATCTTAAAGGACACAACCATGTTTTACTAAATATAAATTACACATTTTAAATAATCCAAAATGGATTACGTACAGATGCTACCATCTCCTCTGTTTATTAAATACAATAGTTTCTCTTAACCAAACTTATTTTACATTTGCTACAAATTCTGATGCATGCACTTCGACTCTTCTTTGTCCCTGAAATATTTCAAAAGCAGCCTTTTAAATTCGAGTCTGAAAATTAACTATAAATTCTACACCAAAGTTTAAAAAAAACATCTTTTCTTTTTCTAAGTTGGACCAGCCGATGGATATTTTTCCCTTGTATCTGGCCTCTTCCTAGTACACGCGAGGTAGAAGGCGAGCCCGACGAGTACCATCAGGAGTTTGAGCAGTGCGAGTACCCTCTCGAGTTTGTACCGACTCCTTCCTTTGATCAGTCAGGCGAGCACCTCACCCCTTCTACCTATTTTGAATTTATAGTCTTTACTTCCTTCCGTTGAACTATTGCTATCCCTAATGTCGATGCTTTAGTACCGTACCTTTATTTTACCTACTCTACTACATTGCCTTGGTTATCCTACTGCCTTGGTTGTTTAGCTAGCTTTGACCTTGCGAGTCGTAGGCTTGCTTAGCTTTGCTCTCATACAGGTGGAACTTGAAACCTAGATAATGTTTTTGTTATGAATATTAATCTGATGTTGTTGGTAAATGGCTTCACCTAGTGATAAGGCCCCGGCAGCGACCACCTTTGGGGACTGCTTGAGTCGACCTAGGACCCGTTCGTTCTACGATACCAGTTCTGAGTTGATCGCGCTAATCAAACGTGGGGGCCTCTGGGATCCCCCCCTCAACTACCGGCGCTATTCGTATATCCAGGGGGTTACAAAATTGGTTTTCCATTTGGTGCATATGCATAATATGTCCTCGGACACGGGTTGAGTTTTGATATAATTTTGGTGGATTGCCATGGCTTGCATTGCATAAATCGGGATACCGTGTCGGAGGTGGGATGGAGCTCTACAAGTTATCTTCCGATCATCGACCGACCGTAGACTCAAACGCTGTGCCACCTGGAGAATCAGCTGTATCTCTTGTGTGGGTCAAACTCAGTAGGTGATGCCCCTGGATGTGCGCGTAGTTATGGGATAGTTCTTGTTGTGAGACTTGTACGGCACGCCTATTTGTGTTTTAGTGCTTGAAGGGTCGAACATGTGTTTGGGTACAGTTGTGCACCCCTGCAGGGTAAATCTTTTCGAGAAGCCGTGTGTCCACGGTTATGGACGCCTTAGGAGTACAGTGTCATGATCATAGGCAACGCCACTAATACCTTGCTCTAATAAAATGAGTAGTAATTAGTCTTATCAATTAAACAACTGCTTAACTAAAATTGCAACGTGTGTGTTCGGTGGGACTACTTCCTCGACTGGTTTTCGAGGGGGAAAGCCTCGGATGGGTTACGCCTGGAGTTATCTTAATGCTATCGTTTAGCGCCCTCTTATCCCGCTCTAATAGACGATGTTGTAGTGTGTCTCTATAAGTTAGTCAGCTGCAAGCATTGCCGCCGCTAAGTACACCATATACCCCTTGTAGGCGAGGACCGCTGAATTCTAGTCTCGCCGTGTACTGGCCTCAGTACTGACGCTCGTGTTTTCTTTATGTTCTTTCGCTTTGGGTTCATTCCCGCCGTACAGGTACGTGTGATCAGGTGGATGAGTCTGGTTCCTACTATGTCGACTACGCTGATGATGACTACTGCGAGCAGTAGCTGGGATCCTACCAGGAAGTCCTGAGACGTGTGGGCATGGGGCTCACTTGCTTATTTCTTGGCATCTTATGCCTATTTGGATCTTATCCGTACTCGGATGTTATATCATGTTTCCTCTTGATGAATGATGTATTGTTGGGACCTCTGTCCTCTGTGTGCTAATTATCTATAAACATATATATTTGGGTTTCTTACCTATTTTTTCCTTTCTTTGTACATGGCGTGCTCTGATTTGTGCTTGTATGTCGCCGGCGTACATACTCACTTGTGTACGCTGAGGCGCGATTACCGGGCCGGCGCGAGCTCACTCTAGAAGCTATAACCTTGTAGTGGGGTTATACCGGCTAGAGGTTTAGGCGCGCCGGATGGCTGGGCTCTACATAACTCCTCGTAGGGGTGAAACTCGGAGATACGCACGATCCCCTATTTTATAAGCCACATCTCTGCGCTTGGAATCAGCATAACTCTTCTGTCAGGATTGGGCTACCTTAAGCCTATCCTGAATCTGTCGTACCTTTTCTTCGGCATCCTTGATCAATTCAGGTCCAAATAGACTACGTTCACCAACTCCACTCCATAGTAGCGGAGTCCTACACTTCCTTCCATATAGAACTTCAAACGGAGCCATCTTGATACTTGTCTGGTAGCTGTTGTTGTATGAGAACTCCGCATATGGCAGGTTATCATCCCAACTAGACCCATAGTCTAGTGCGCAAGCTCTCAACATATCTTCCAGAATCTGGTTTACCCTTTCAATTTGGCCATCTGTCTGAGGGTGGAAGGCAGTACTGAATTCTAGTCGGGTTCCAAGAGACTCATGTAACTGTCGCCAAAACTTTGAAGTGAACTGGGTGCCTCTATCTGACACAATTCCCTTGGGAACACCATGCAGACTTACAATCCTTGACATGTATATCTTAGCAAGCTTAGCACTTGTATACGTGGTCTTTACGGGGATGAAGTGATCCACCTTGGTAAAGTGGTCAACCACAACCCAGATGGAATCAAATCCTTAACGAGTCCGGGGCAATCCCGTGATGAAATCCATGCCTACCTTATCCCACTTCCAGTCGGGTATAGGTAGTGGTTGAAGTAGTCCGGCCGGTTTCTGATGCTCGGCCTTAACTCTGCTGCATACATCACGCAAAGAAATATATTCGGCAATTTCTCTTTTTAGGTTATTCCACCAAAATCTATCCTTCACATCCATGTACATCTTCATGTTACCTGGATGAATTGAGTATGGCGAATCATGAGCTTCCTGTAAAATCATCTTCCTGATATCGGGGTCATTGGGAACGCACAAACGCTTCCCGTACCAAAGGATTCCTTATTCATCCAGACGGAAATCTTTTGTCTTTCCTTCACTTATCCTGACTCTTATTTCTTCCAACTCTTTATATCCCTTTTGTGCTTCCTTGATTTTCTCTTGGAAGGTGGACACTATTTCCATAGTCGCTACGTGTCCTTTCGGAACTATCTCTAGCCTGAGATCCTTGAATTGCTTGCATAAATCCTCTGGAAGTTCCCCTGCGGTAAGTCCATTCACATACACCTTACGACTTAAGGCATCGGCCACCACGTTCGCCTTTCCGGGATGGTACTGTAAATCCAAGTCATAATCCTTAATTAGTTCAAGCCATCTTCTTTGTCTCATATTCAACTCCTTTTGGGTGAATATGTACTTCAAGATTTTATGATCTGTGAACACATCACAATGTTTGCCCATGAGGTAGTGTCTCCATACCTTGAGTGCATGAACCACAGACGCAAGTTCCAAATCATGTGTGGGGTAGTTGTGTTCGTGGTTCTTTAGTTGTCGGGAGGCATAGGATACCACTTTCCCATCCTGCATCAATACACTTCCAAGTCCTTGTCGAGAAGCGTCACAATAGACCTGAAAATCCTTTTGGATATCAGGCAGACACAGAACTGGCGCCGTTACAAGGCATTTCTTTAACTCTTGAAAACTTGCTTCACATGCCTCAGTCCATAGGAATTTCTTTTCCTTCTTTAATAGTTCCGTCATGGGTTTTGCTATTTTGGAAAAGTTTTCAATAAACCTCCGGTAATATCCTGCGAGGCCCAAGAAACTCCGAATATCACCCACATTTTTAGGTGACTCCCATTCAGTCATGGAAGCTACCTTACTATGATCTACGACAACTCCTTTTGCCGACACAACATGACCGAGCAATCCTACTTCCTTTAACCAGAATTCGCATTTGCTGAATTTGGCATACAACTTGTGTTCTCTTAGTTTCTCCATAATAAGGCGCAGATGTTTCTCATGTTCCTTCTCATCCTTAGAGTATATGAGTATATCATCTATGAATACCACGATAAACTTGTCCAAATATTCCATGAACACCTTGTTCATCATGGTCATGAAGTATGCTGGGGCATTGGTTAGACCAAAATACATCATGGTGTACTCATACAATCTGTATCTTGTGGTGAATGCTATTTTGGGCACATCCTGTTCTCGAATCTTTAGCTGAAAGTAGCCTGATCGTAGATCGATCTTTGAGAACACACTTGCTCCCTTTAATTGGTCAAACAAGTCATTGATGTTGGGCAGAGGATACTTATTCTTAATTGTCACTTCGTTCAACGAGCGGTAGTCCACAACCAGCCTCTTGGTTTTATCCTTCTTTTCCACAAATAGGACAGGTGCTCCCCAAGATGACGCGCTGGGTTGGATGAATCCCTTGTCCAATTGTTCCCTAAGCTGTTTCTTGAGTTCCTTTAACTCGTCCACATCCATCTTGTATGGTCTCTTAGCTATCGGCCCCGTGCCCGGCATCAAGTCAATGAGGAACTCGATATCACGGTCGGGAGGCATTCCTGGTAGTTCCTCCGGGAAGACATCTGGGTATTCCTTTACAATACGTACCTCCTCCAAGCTAACCCCCTTAAGAGAGTTCACCATGGCTTCCGTAAGTGCAAAATTTGACTTGATACGAATCCTCTTCCCTTCCGGTGTTGTGAGCATGACAGTCCTTTTGGCACAATCTATGACTCCTTCAAATTCGGTCATCCAATTCATGCCCAAGATGATGTCTAATCCTTGTGATTCTAGAACTACTAGACTTGTGGGAAAGATGTGTGTCCCAATCCTTAGTTCTAGTCCCCGGCAACCGGAGTTTGCCACTATTTCTCCCCCAGGAGAACTTACCCTTAGAGTAAAGTTTATAGTCTCCGTGGGTATCTTGCCTCTATCCACAAATACCCTTGATATGAATGAATGTGATGCACCAGTATCAAAAAGAACAACTGCGGGAATAGAATTGAGCTTGAACTTACCAATCACGGAGTCTGGTGCATCACAAGCATCCTCCATGGAGACATGATTCACCGTGGCTTTGACAAACGGATTTGGCTTCTTCCCGTTTCCATTGCCATGGTTGTGTCCATTTCCATTCCCATTTCCATTGCCATTCTTCTTCTCGGAACAAGAGGTTGCATAGTGCCCCGTCCTGTTGCACTTAAAGCATGTCACCTCACTGAGATCCTTTCCATTGCTGCCACTCCCATTGCGGTTTTTATGCCCATTGTGTTTGTGGCCGCCATGGTGATGACCGTTATGGTTGTGGCCATTATTGTTATAAGTTGGTGGTGAGGAATTGCGCTGCTTCTGGTACGGAACAGAGTGCTTATGAGGGTTAGACTTCTTCTTGTGGTTTTCTATGCTCTTCCTTTTGGATTCCACCATAATGGCTCTGTCCAGGAGTTCGTGAAAGTTGTCAAATTTCTGAGCCACAAGCTGAATGGATATCTCATCATTGAGCCCTCTTAAGAACTCCTCCTGTCTCTTGGCATCAGTGGAAACATCATCAGGTGCATAATGGGCTAGCTTGTTGAAAATCTCACCATACTCGGTGACAGAATGGTGCAGCTGGTGTAGGTCGCGAAATTCGCGCCTTTTCAGAGTCATAATACCGGCAGCCACATGATGAGTGCGAAAAGCTAACTCAAACTGATCCCAAGTCATAGCATCAATATCCGGGTGGGTGACTTGGTAGTTATCCCACCATTCTGCAGCAGGTCCTTCAAGCTGGTGTGCGGCATAACGTACCCTGTCGGCTTTGACAGCTTGCACGGTGTCTAGCTTCTTTGTTGATGGTACGTAGCCAGTCATCTGCGATGATTGGTTCAGCGCTGCTTGTGAAAGTAGGTGGGTTCAACCTCAAAAACCGAGTCAAGCGATCCTGTTGAGGTGGTGGCGGAGGTGGTGGTGGTGGCGGGTTGTTGTTGTTTTGCATGTTCTGAGTGAGCAGTTGGATCAGCTGGTTCTGAGTGGCCAAAAGTTGTGCTATTTCCGGAGGGATTTTGGAGTTCGCACGTCTTGGCGGCATCTGTGGGGTTTGAGAGAAAAGTTAAGAAATAGAAAGAAAGACTAAGTAGTAAACTCCTACCCTTATGAAAACACACCAAGCACACGAGACACATTAACACAACTTAACACAGAAACAACCAAGTTTAACTAAACCAGAATTGTCTTGGTATTTATTACAATCGCGAATAACGTTCTACTATAGAATTAAAGGTGGTCTAACTATTACACATCTTCCACGCCTTCCTCTTCCTCGTCCTCGAACAAGTAGCCTTCCTGCTCTAGGGTTGTCTTGTACAACTCCATCTCCTTCGTGGTGTCTTCAAGCTTCTCTTGGAGGTTCTTAATCTCATCCTGCAGCTTCTTGGTGGTGGCTTCTAGCTGCTCCTGAAGTCCCTCCTTCTCGCTTTGTAGCTCCTCCACTAGGCTTGACTTCTTCGCGGCTTCAAGTTGCTTTGCCAAGTCCCTCTTGGAAGCATGCACATCATTGATTATCTTGCAAAGGCCTTCAGTTTGCACTCCAGCTCCATCGATCTCCTGTTTGAGTTCCCTAATTCTCTTGTTTATATTTATCACCCTCTTCTCTTGGTTAGGAAACTTCTTCTCTTGGTCCTGGAACTTTATCTCTTGGAGCTTCATTGCCTCCTCCTGTTGCTTGATCATTTCCTCCTTCTCCTTGATGAGGGCGCATAGCTCGTCGTTCTTTAGCATCTCGAGGAAGGTACCTTTTTCAAGGTCATGGATGTGGCACTCCAAATCTTGATATTGGGTCCTTCGGCGCTTGGTAGAAATCCTTTCCTCAAAGGTTAACTCCATGGGAATTCCTTGCTCATCTCGTCTCCCAAAGAGGCCGCCGCAGTGTCCTTGGAGAGCTTCATGGTGACGTCCACATAGGCGACCAATGAGTTGCTGCAAGCTGATGCTAAGGGCCTTCTCCTTGGAATCGCTAACAATGTGGATGGCTATGTCTTCCTCCGGGTTCTTGCCTCGCTCTTTTCCTGGCTGGATGACTTTGACTCCCCAACAGCCGTCCTTGTGGAGTTTCTTCATTGTGCTCCCCTGGATTGTTGGGAGGGGAAGGTCCAAACATGTGAGTAGGTCCATGAGGCATCCACCAAAGCGAAGGGGCTCGATGTCCACGACGGTGTCGTAGAGGAAGCTTGTCATCTTTAAGTTAGAAGAATGAAAGTTAGATACTTAATCAAGTAGAGGAGAGTAGATACTAGAAGCGCGGAAAATAACTTAGTAGAAAAGCAAGTAAGGAACATAAGTTAGAGGTGGTTCCAATCCTAGGGTCACGTCCTACAGGCAACGATGTGCTCTGATACCATCTGTAGTGACCTCGAATCGGTAAGGATCCTAAGTCCCTGTGATTATCATGCTAGTCCCTGGATCAATAGCTAGCACTCACAGTCGATGAAATATCATGTAAAACACAAAGTCTTATTACACGGAGAATCCAGAGTATGAATTTATTACAAAGTTGCATAGCATTAAGCTTGCTCAAATAACAGCGGAAACATAAAGGCAGCTTGAGTCCATCAACGCCCCAGGCTTGTCGAGTGTAGACTCGCGATCCCTACGCGCTTCGATTTCTGCGCATAAGACGTGCAGCCAACAAGTTGGGTCAATACTTTGAATGTATTGGCAAATTACACCAAGGAGAGAAAAGACTATCTCTACATGCAAGGCTAGTTTAGGCTATGGAGTTCATTTGCTCAAAGCTAGTTTTCTTAAGTAGAGAGAAGAAGTGAAGATTTTTCCTACTTTGTAAACATTTTCTTAGATAGAATAGGGTCGAATGGCACACGAGGATATTACTCACCAAGTGTCCAAACAACCAAACACTTGGATATTACGCACCAAGTGTTACTTGGATATTACACACCAAGTTCCCAAAATCCCTCCCATTGGCGATATTACTCACGCCATGGGGTTTTAAAACTTTGTTTAGAAAAGAGAGAGGAAGATCCTTCAGAGGCTCCATCCTTCAGATGCTCAATGTTGTTCTGTTTCCGTGAACACGGCTGATCGATCAGATTGCAATACTCTCGAGAGATTGTGCACTTTACCCACAATCCACGATCAAGTCCTTTTTACAGACAAGACCATGGCGAGGCTTTCCCTTAGTAGCCCCTCTACCTTCCGGATCCAACCATGCCAAGAACCTCCAAATGTTGGTACCCAGGTGAGGTTTCCCACTAAGTACTAGGCCAAGACAGAGCCCATAATGTATTTTGGTTGCACTGGAAGCTTCTGAATTCTGAAACATGGCAGACTTCTTTGATTCCTGGGCGGCCGTCCTCCACCAAAATCTCACTCATTGACCCGACAACCATTCCGCCTAGAAGAAAACTTAGTTTTATTTTGAAGTGGATTTGAGAAGAAAAGTTTGCTCTAGAGAGCCTTTATACTTAGAAAAATTATTTGTCTTTCGAACCCCCCCAACGGTACTTTGTATATGTAGCATAGCAAGAAATACTTAGCAAAACAGGGGTAACCTATTAGGAGGGGAAATCCTAAGTATAGAGCTACTCATTGCATACTACAAAATCATCGCACTTGCAAAATAATACTAAGGAAAAATTCTACTAGAACATCCTACACATGCATTCTACAGAATGTTGAAGATCACATGCATAGAATCAAAACTGGGACAAAAGTTATGAACAAGTGGTGTAACTTGCCTTGATCCGAGCAGCACTCTGCACAATAGCACTCCTTATAGCACTCCGAACAATCTAACGAATCAGAAACATGGGTCCAATCACAACTCGCACCAAATATGCCACAGAGATAACATGCATGCATGCAACATGGTATTCATGCATGATTGGTTTTTCTAAATTGACCAAGTAGTATAATTGGGTTGCAATTGTGTTAAGGTGTTACTAGGATTGATTTCCCATAGGTTTAAAACAATTTGGGTCACTAATATAATTCATAGGATTAATAGGAGATCCAACCATCTAATTAGCCCCAAATTAGATCTAATGATCTTAAGCAAAGTTTTATAATTTTGTTCAGTAGGTATTGCGGAAAAAAAGTCAACGCAACAAAAATCAACTAAAACGGAGTTCTAACTATTTTTCTATGAATTAAATACTCCAATCTAATAATTAAAATCTACACCAAAAACCCTACTGTAAACTTGGAATTTTATTGCAGATCTGTGTTCTACATAACATTATGAATCCAATGGTATATTGTAAGCTAAATTTGGCCAAGTATTTAATTTTATACGAATTTCGCAAGTTTTAAACTAAATCTGCAAACAGATCTAGCCCTAACTTAAAAACTTGCCAAGTGGCAGCTTCCGATTGGTCCAGCTGGCAAGGTGGGGGGATGACGCGGCGTGGGCGTGGTGCCGACGTGCTTTGCCACGCGGCGCAGCGTGATTGGCGCGTACCGCTTCGCTCGCCCTTCTAATCTAGGCCATAGATAGCAGATCCAACGGTGGGAGGAGGGTGGTGGCTTACCACGGCGGTGTTGATGGCGAGGCGGCGGCGCTGTCGGGTGGTGAAGCTCGGCGGCGATCTGGTGGCTCCTGGAGGCAGCAGTGTGGTCGCCGAGGTGCGTCAGGTCCTCGCGGTCACGCTCGTGGCCTCGTCGTTCCTCCTCGCTTCCTCGTCTATCGGCAGGGTCCCACCGACCTTCTCCGTCCCTGGCGGTGCACCGGCGAGCAATCGCGGACGCGTTTCTACGAGAGAGAAGGGGAAAAGCACACGGCACGAATCAGTGGTGAACGAGGGACAGCTCTAGGGGAAGGAAGGAGCGAGAGGGGGTCCCGAACCGTCTCGGTGAGGTCGACCCAACGGCGGCGGTGCGAGATATCGATCGGCTAGGTTTTCGCAAGGAGAAAATCGGACAAGGTGAGGCCGAGGGTGGCGGGGTTTATATGGGGGGTGGAAACTTGGGCTCGGGGGCTCGGATCGGCCGCAAATCCTACCGAATTCGGTTCGCACGCGTGCTGCAGGAGGACTCCTGCTCGAGGTAGGGGACGACCCTGTGGGTCCCGGCTGTCAGCGGAGGAGGCGGTGTGGGCTGGCGCGGCGCTGGTGAGCTTGCTGCTGCGTGGGCGCGGGGGCAGGGTGGGCTGGCGAGCCGGCCCAGCAAGGTTAGCTGCTGCCTCTTTTTCTTTTCCTTAAACATTTTTCAATTTCTGTTTTAGTAAAACTTAAATAACTTTTTCCATATAAAGTCCAAAAATGTTGAAACCAACTTCTAAATTTTTGTAAAAAGAAGGTGGTCATCTTAGGACCGTAGTTTAATTTTTTACATAGTTTTTTGAAGGATCAAGCTTGACCACTACAATAATGCTTACATATGGAAAACTTTAGTAGGGTTCTGGTAGGTTTAGATGTTAGGATTTTGTTGCAAATTTTATTTGTAGGATGCAATGATGCAAGGATGATGCATGGCACTAATAACATCCTAATATAAAATCTGGGATGTTACAGAACAAGGCACCATAGACTCTATGATCATTTAGTTCTTGACTTGTAGTACCACTCTATGCTTTTATTAGTAATGTTTTGTTGCTCTGCATGATTTTGGCCATTATTGCTCTCTTAGTTGGTTGCTCCCAGTATTTTGCTAGCCTCCACTTGTATGAGTAAGATCACTCATGCTTCCAAATCCCAAGAAACCAAGTTATTCCAAAGTGTCCACTATAAATTCCTATGCATGGTGTGTTACACCATTCCAAGTATATTCTTGTTTTCATTTATCTTCCAATTAAAAAGTATTTTGTTATCTGAAAACTTAGTGATTAAAGCCCTCACAAACTTGATGGCACACTTTATTTTCTTTGCCCCTAATAAACTTGAACCATAGTGTCATCTATGTTGTATATGCTTGCACTTATACGTTGGAACTAGCAGAACCGTGCTGTCACGGGGAACATTTTCAACATTTCACTTGTACTATGTACAAAGTTGATATCATGCTCTTTTGTCTATGGATGTCACCGGTGTGAAATAAAGAGGGAGCTTGTAAGTCCATGGAGTTATGTATTTTTTGTTAGATAAAGGCCTGGGACGCTAGCCTAAGCCATGCCTAATCATGGTGTAAACTTGCAGCATCACCATAATGAGCTATCTATGAAGCATCCTCAATAAAAAATTATGCACATAGTAAATAAAAAGATGTTGCCAAGGGAAGTGACAGAAATCTCTTCGGTTGTAGATGTGATGTTGCCACTAGGGAGAAAACAACGGTCTCTTGTTCATGGAACAAGTTGTTTGTTTACCTTACACACTTTGCTTAAAGTAGTTGTCTGTTGCTTGCAACTTAATACTGGAGGGGGTTCGGATGATAACCTGAAGGTGGAATTCTAGTCATAGATGCAGTTGGATGGCGGTCTATGTATATTGTTGTTTTGCCCAATCAAATCTCATAGGATCTTTTTTGTCTGATATTGCATTGTTATGCCTTTCTCAGTTCCTGTCAATTGCCCTGCTGTAATTTGTTTACCCTTCATGCCATGTTGTTTATCTAAGGAGAGAACCTCTAGTGAACTATGGATCCCAGTCCAATCTTTACCATTGATACATCTTCCTCTGTTACTTGTTTACTTGCTGCAAACCATCATCACCTTCCACACCATACGTTTAATCCTTTGTTATATCAAACCTTTCTGCATCACACCTTTCTCTCGGGGTTTCCCAACGAGAACCTTCGATAATCTAGGTTTCTTACTGTGGGAAAACTTGCTGTTGTGCTGCATCACACCTTTCTCTCGGGGTTTCCCAACGAAGCACTGCACGTTGACGCCGTGCCATCACTTTCCTGTATTTGCGGATGCTTGCAAGGGGTTTAATCACAAGTATGTGTTAGTCCAAGTAAGGTCGGTACATTAGCACAGGTTCACCCACACAACAATTACAACAACAAAGAAGAGTACTTAGCTATATGAAGCGAAAGCACTTGACAGAATTCCCATGTGTCCTCGAGAATGTTTGGTCCTTATAAGTATTTCCACCGGCTTGTCCTTTGCTAAGAAAGGATTGGGCCACTTGCTGCAGTTGTTCGTTGTGTTTATTACCTGCACTTTGTTTTGTTGCTTTATCAAAAAAAAACCAAAAAATCCGTTTGCTAAGTATTTACAGAGATTTCCTGCTCCATACCACTAGTCAAAACCTTCTGCTCCTTGTTGGGATCGACACTCCTATTTATTGAAAGTACTACAATACACTCCCTATACTTATGGTTCATCAAGACTATTTTCTGGCGTCGTTGGCGGGGAGTGAAGCTCTATTGAAGAGTGGAACTGGTAAAGGAAACTTCTACTGTGAGTATTTCTTTTTGTTTATGTTTGTTACTTTATTTCCAATATGGATCACCCACTTGGTTTTCTGTTTGGGAAAACTACTACCACTGTTAGGGTAGTAGATGAACCACCGCCTGTTGAGATAGATTCTTTTAAGATACCCACAAGTATTATTGATCGTGTTATGGATAATTATTATTTAGGGGATGGAACTGTCCATATTGGTGATCATTTGCTTTTTATCCATGAATTATGCGGGTTGTTTAAGTGTGAAGGTATCACAACTGAATAGGTGAAGAAGAAGTCACTCTCTATATCCTTGAAAGGGAGAGCTGAAGAATGGTATAAGCTGCTGAAGAATGGGTAATCCATGGAATGGGAGGAAATGGCTTCTCTCTTTTCTTCTAAATTTTATCCTCCCAATGAAATTCATAAGGATAGAAATCTGATATATAACTTTTGGCCTCATGATGGAGAGAGTACATCTCAAGCTTGTGGGAGATTGAAGTTACTAATGCTTAAATGTCCTATTCATGAACTCCCTAACAATATCATTATCAATAACTTTTATGCTAGGCTTTCTCTTTATGATAAAGATTTACTAGATGCTTCTTGTGCTGGATCATTCACACGTAAGAAGGAAGGAGCTAAATGGGATCTCCTAGACCGTATTCAAGAGAACACTGAAGCCTGGGAGAATGACAAAGGGAGAAAGTCAGGTATAAATTATGATTATGAATGCATAAAATCTTTTATGGGAACTGATGATTTCCATGATATTAGTAATGAGTTTGATATTGACTCCCAAAGTATTGCCAATTGCTTTAAATCCTTTGCCTCTTACATAGAAATTCCCAAAAAGAAGTGGAATAAGTATCATGCACCTTATAAAGTTGTTGTTAGTCATGTTCCTGTTAGAAGCACCAAAGTTTGTACTACTAATCATATTGTGCCCAAACCTTATGTTGATAAAATACCTTTCCTAGCCAAGATAAAGGAGTATTCTATGATGATTACTGCGAATAACAAAGGTACAAAGAAAACCGTGGAACCCGATGAGAAAATTAATATTGAGCCTGTGGTAGCTATTGTGAAAGACCTTGTCACTAGAAATATAGAGGATGAGCACATTGTCTTCTGTGAAGATGCTTCTAATATTATCTCTCGTCCTAATAAAGCTAGAAAAGCTAGTGTCCCTGTGCTTTCTGTTAATTTTTTTTATCATTGCTATTATGGTTTATGTGATATTGGTGCTAGTTCTAGTGCCATTCCTTATGAGCTTTACAGGGAAGTTATGCATGAAATTGGTACTTGTGAGCTTGAGGACATTGATGTGGTTATTCACCTTGCTAATAAGGAAACCATTTGCCCTATTGGTATTGTAAGAGATGTGGAGGTTCTCTGCGGCAAGATTAAGTATCCTGCTGATTTTCTAGTGCTTAATTCAACAGCTAGTAAAACCCGTCCTATCATTTTTGGTAGACCTTTTTTGAACACTTGTGGAGCTATTATAGATTGTAAGAAGGAGTTTAACTAAGTTTGATGGAGAATCTTATGAGTTTAAATTTTCCAAATTTTCTAAAGCTCCTTGTGAAAACAGCTTGCCTAATAAAGATTTAAGGATGGAACAACTTGCTTCTATTGATCCGGTTTATGACCTTGGACCTCTGTTTGGTGACTGTAAGTATGCTCATTCTGATTATAAAGTTGTTTCTGGTGACAGTTATATTGTCAACTTTATTAAATTTGCTATTGAAAGTTATTATGAGAGAGGGAAACATGGTTTTATGCATCTCAATAATGTTAAGTTTCCTTGTTTTATGTTGAAAGCTTTGAAGTTGCATATGTTTTGTCTTCCTATGCTAGTGGCTTTTTGTTTCGACAATTTGTTTTCTCATGATACCTCCATGCATAGGAAGTGGGTTAGACTCAAATGTGTTAGTTATTTGCTTCTTGATGCTCTCTTTCACTTCAGATATATATCTCCTAGGTGAGCATCTTTGAAACTATGAAGCCTAACTTAAAGGCATTAAAGAAAATTACTTATTGGGAGATAACCCAATAGTTTTTTTTGAGTCTTGGAAGTTATTAACTCAGTAATAACCGCTCCTTATCCTTTTTGTTTTGGTTTTTCTGTCAAGTTCAACTACTTTTGAGAAGTAGAGGAGTTGTGAAAAGTGGCTGTCCTGGGACAGATTTCTGTGCTGCATTGTAAAAATTCATGAAGGAGGTCAATATTTCAGATGGAGCTGTATTTTTATGTGCTTTTTCTCCAAGTTGTTAC
Organism: Avena sativa; assembly: GCA_916181665.1. NCBI lineage: Eukaryota > Viridiplantae > Streptophyta > Magnoliopsida > Poales > Poaceae > Avena > Avena sativa. Next base: position 256,256,062 of record OV702284.1, on the reverse strand, counting down.
CCAACTTTCATTAGCTTTGCACTTTTTGATTTGAGCAACAGAAGGTTTTCAAAAAAATCAATCTTTACCTGCTGGTCTGTTTTGATAGATTTATGTCATCATTTGCATTTGCCTCTTATATTGATTCTCGTCCAGATTCTTTTGGGTTTTTGGAAAGGAGTTGCTACAGTAGCTTTTGTTTTGATGGATTTCAGTTGAAGTGTGAACCTAAAGTTTTATTGTTTTTGCCTACACTAATGTTGCCATTGAGGTTTGTGTAATGCCTTGTGAGTAAAGGAATTTCCAGGAAAAGGAGTCTGTAGAGTTCGTCTTTGATTAGGTAAAAGTGGTGAAAATAGAAGGTCCGTGAAAGCCTAATCTTTTTATATTTTCGATGTTTTTATTACATACGGAAGGTTACGAGACAAAACAGAGGAGGAAATGGAGGCCGAGGTGGCCACACCCACCCTAGGCGTGGGCCCCAGCTGGCCGCGCCTGGAGGGGGTGTGATCCCCCCGAGCTCCGTCTCCGCCTTGTTTTCTCACCAGTACCTTCCTTATGCATTGAAACTTCGTAATATATAACCCCCGGATCCCCCGAGGTTCGTATATCGTGTTCTCGTCGTGTTTTCATTTAGATCTGTTTCTGTCAGGAAATCTTCTCAAGTTTAGAGCACCATGGTCTCCGCCAAGGACAAATGCAAGAAACCCGAAGAGGATGATACTCAAAACCCCAAGGAGGAGGAGATCTTTGTTAGGGGATGAAGAAGACATGGAGGAGGACAAGCATCCGGACACCCGCGCTACCATCGCAAGCATTGGAGTGGTGGCAAACCCTACCAAGCGTAGAAGGACAACACGGATGTCTACAGGAGAGAAACCTCCACGTCTTATCTTCGTTCCACAGTCACCTCATCCACGTAAGAAGAATCCCTTCCATACTCTTATACATGAGCAGCAATACCAACAGGTGCCCAAAGGGAACTTGCCCTCAGTTTGGGATCCGCCTCGCTCTAACCATGTAGGGAGGGAACACACTAAGAAGGAAGAGTGGGCAAAGAATAGCAAGGACTGGGACTCTCAGTCCGATATGATCATGAATCGCATTGAGAAAAATTCGGAGTTGATTTGTACTCTGACCTTCGAGATTAAGGATTTGAGGAAACTGATTGAGGAGCTTATCAAGAGAACACCACCATCATCGAAGGAGTAATTCGTCAGCAGGTTTGGCATCCCCTTGGCTTGTTCCAAGCTTGGGGGAGTGCCACGACATCACATCAATATATTTTATATTTTACCTTTTTAGTAGAGCTATATCTTTGGTAGAGAAGTTATCTTATAGGTTGGTTTTCATATGTAAGTATCTATCCTTTAGTTGATTACCTATGTATCCCTTGGTGTGAGTGCCTTTATGGAGTATTAATGAGAAGTTTCATCTTTTACTTTTTGCACTTCTTGTTTTATTTTTCAATCTCTATTATATGATTGATCTTGTTGATGAGTATTGGTATCACTTTGGGAGCATCAAGTAAATCTTAATTGGTTTTGGCAAACCGAGCTCTGGTTAGTAGCAACACTTTTTGAGGTTTGAAAGGAAAAGAGAAAAAGCTTACAGGTATTTTGTATCATTTGTTTTCCTTCTTGATTGGCTCATAAGATTAGTATTATTTATTTAAGATCTTTTGTGTCTGCAAGAAAGATTGCATGTTTGGATTTATCACTTGTAGGTTTGCTTGTTTCTTTCAACTCTTTTGCTTGCTACCCAGCCTTGCTAGTCAAAAACCTGTTTTGAGAAGGCATACTTGAAGGGAATATGCCCTGAGAGGCAATAATAAAGTGATTATTATGTGTATTCCAAGTATATGATAGATGTTTATTTTGCATGCTATAATTGTATTAATACAGAAACGTTAATACATGTGTGTTTAATAAACAAACAGAAAGTTCCTAGTTATGCCTCTCTCATAAACTAGCTCGTTGATTAACAAGATGATCAAGGTTTCCTGATCATGGACATTGGATGTTGTTAATAACGGGATCACAACATTAGTGTAATGGTGTGATGAACATTCATCCGAAGTATAGCATTACGATCAAAGTCATTGAGTTTATATTGCTATAACAACTTACGAAGTGATCCTAATCCTTAGACCATGAGATCATGTCAATCACTAACACCGGAAGAGTTTCTTGATAACATCAAACGTCACACCGTAACAGGGTGATTATAAAGATGGATTCAGAACTAATAAAGTGTTATGTTGAGGCTCATGGATCGAGAGTGGAATTTGTTCATCCCGATGACGGATAGATATACTCTGGGCCCTCTCGGTGATATCACATTGATTAGCTTGCAAGCAAGTGATTTGATCACTAGAATGTTATATCACAGGAACGAGAAAAGAGTGCATGTCGGTAACGAGATCAAACTAGGTATGGAGATACCGATGATCGAATCTCGGACATGTAATATATCGTGAAACAAAGGGATTAAGATACTAGCGTAAAAGGTTCCGACGATCACAAGAAAGTCATCGTTGAATGTGTGGGAGTCAGTATGGGTCTCCAGATCCCGCTTCTGATTATTGATCCGAGAGGGGTCTCGATCATGTCCGCATTATTCACGAACCGTAGGGTGACACACTTAAGAGACACCGACATCCAATTGGAGAAAATGTTTCATGCCGAAAGAATGAACAAGCGCAGGAATTTATTTCACTAGATACCGAAACAGGTTTTCGGGTGAAATTGCATAAAGTGGTTATGCATGTGAAATAGAATTCTAGCAAGGGGTTATTTGTGAATGTTTGTCATTAAAGTAATTGACAAAATTCTGAATAAAATAAAAGAGTTTTATTTAATGAGAGTTTGCATTAAATTTGGTGGAAATTTAATGGGAATTTGAGTGGACTTTTGAGTGGAGGGAATTTAAAGGAGATTTGTGAGTGGAGTGTCCACCCACATGAAGAGGGGAGGGCAAGGGGGCAGCCCCATGCGCCGGCCACCCCCTTGGGGTTCCCCCCTCCTCCTATAAAAGGAGCCCCCCTCCTCACTTGTCTCACACACCTCCTCGTGAAGGAGCTCTCTCCCCCTCTAGAATTTATCCCCCATGGTCTCGGACTAGCGAGATACATGTTCCCGGTGGCTATTCGGCAAGAAAGAGTTGTGCTTCCGCTGCATCGCTGGAGCGAGGAGGCGGAGGTTGCTCGGTGCCTCGAACGTGTGTGCGAGCACGGATGCGCTGCTGATTTACGGCGCTAGGACTTCCTCTCGATCTTGAGATCGGCAAGAGATCGTCTACATCAACCACGAGTTGAACTCGTTAAGCTTTGTCGGTCTTCAAGGGTATGTTCTCTACGGATATACATCTGCCCGTTGTTTGTATCTAGTATATAGATCTTGGTATATAGTTCACATCGTAGGAATTTTTTTGTTTTCTATGCTGCGAACCCTACAGTGGTATCAGAGCCGGATCTATGCGTAGATACTTTACACGGGTAGTACACATATGAGTATGTGGGCGATGATGATCATGTTGTTGCTCCTTTGTTGTAATTTTGGATATTGGTGGCATATGGGATGAAGCGGCCCGGACAAACTTTACATGTCCTCACACATGAGACCTGTTCCACGCTTGACATGCAACTAGTTTGCATAAGTGGCTAGCGGGTGTCTGTCTCTCCTACTATAGTCAATATATATTTTTCAAGCGAGTTGTCAACAATTTGATTATCCTCGTTGTGGTTCATGTTCATAGGTAAGAACGGTTCTATCTCGAAAGCCCTAAGCCACGTAAAACTTGCAATGGATAAATTAGAGGCGTCTAGTTTAGATTGTTGCTGGGCTAGTGTTATGATATGGTAGTGTTGTAAGTAGAAGTATGAGATGATACTCTTACAACACACATAGCGTGTAAAATCCATAGACCTTGGATTTACACATATAGGTATGATAGTGATCATACCACGATGCACATGATAGAGATCATCTGCGGGAACCATATAATTTCACTAATAAACATATGATGTTTGATAACATCTTATATTGCTTGTTTAGCGCTTTGTTAGCATAATAAGATGATCCCTCATTTAAATATCAAGATAAGAATGTGTTCTTCCTTTAGTATGCACCGATTATGTTTTCGTCGCTCCAAGACAACACGTGATGATCGGGTGTTCTTGGATCCACGACCATATTTCGGGTGTAAAATAGTTACACACGCGAATACTAAGGTTCTAACTTGGCGAGCCTAGCATGTACAGACATGGCCTCGGAACACGGACCGAAAGGTTAAGCATGAGTCATATAGTTGATATGATGCCCATTTGATGCTCGCCTTTGAAGCTATACCGACTCACGTGATGATCGGACTTGGTGTAGTGGATTTGGTTCATGTAATCACCAAAAAGGCACGAGGGATGTCGTTTTTGAGTGGGAGTTCATTCGATTAGTTGAACTCAATCTATCATACACTTAGTCTAAACTTTACAAATTCTGTTGTAGATGGCACCACCTGCTTTTAATTTCAATGTGTTCATGGAGAAAGAGAAACTAGCAACGAACGGTAGCAACTTTACCGAATGGGCCATGAATTTGAGGATTCTCCTCTCTGCTGCACAAAAGCAATATGTGCTAGAAGCGCCGTTAGGCCCCCCACCTTTTGATGATGCCCCTGACGAGGAGAAGAATGTCTATCAGACTCGTCAGGAGGACCACAACTTAGTTCATTGCGGCATATTATATGGGCTAGAGCCGGAACTTCGAAAGCGTTTCGAAAACGGCAATGCATTTGATACAATGGGTGAGTTGAAAATGATTTTCGACACACATGCTGCTGTAGAGAGCTACAATGCTTCAGAAAAGTTCTTTAGCTGCATGATGGAAGAGCACAGCTCCGTTAGTGAGCATGTACTCAAGATGTCGGGTTACGCCGATAAGCTTGTGTCCTTGGGAATATCGATTCCCATTGACTTAGGCATCCATCGTGTTCTGCAGTCTCTGCCACCTAGCTATAAGAGCTTCGTGATGAACTATAATATGCAAGGCATGAAGAAGTCTCTCCCCGAGCTTCTGTCAATGCTTAAAACTACAGAAGTGGAGATCAAAAAGGAACATCAAGTGTTGATGATCAATAGGAACACTGGTTTCAAGAAAGACAAGAAGGGAAAACGGAAGAGAAGTAAGGGCGGCAAGCCTGTTGCCGCGCCTGAAAAGAAACCCCGAGTTGGACCTAAGTCTGATTCCGAGTGCTACTATTGTAAGGGGACTAGCCACTGGAAGCGCAACTGCCCCAAGTATCTGGCAGACAAGAAGGCCGGCAAGGCAAACAAAGGTATATATGATATACATGTTATTGATGTGTACTTGACTAGTGCTCGCAGTAGCACCTGGGTATTTGATACCGGTTCAGTTGCTAATATTTGTAACTCGAATCAGGGGCTGCGGAACAAGCGACCGCTAGCAAGGGGTGAGGTCAAGATGCGTGTCGGCAATGGATCAAGCGTTGATGTGATCGCCATCGGAACGCTGCCTCTCCACTTACCATCGGGATTAGTTATAAACTTGAATAAATGTTATCTGGTGCCTGCACTGAGCATGAACATTGTATCTGGACCGTGTTTGATGCGAAGTGGTTATTCATTTAAATCCGAGAACAATGGTTGTTCCATTTATATGAATGAAATCTTTTATGGTCATGCACCTATGATGAATGGTTTATTTCAATTAGATCTCGACGATAATGTTACACATATTCATAATGTTGATGCTACAAGGATTAAACTTAATGATGATATATCCGCATATATGTGGCACTGCCGTCTAGGTCATATTGGCGTTAAACGCATGAAGAAGCTCCATTCGGATGGACTTTTGGAATCACTTGATTATGAATCATTTGATACATGTGAGCCATGCCTTATGGGCAAGATGACTAGAACGCCGTTTTCCGGTTCAATGGAACGGGCGACAGATTTATTGGAAATCATACATTCTGATGTATGTGGTCCAATGAGTGTGTCGGCGCGAGGTGGATATCGTTATTTTGTTACTTTCACGGATGATTTGAGTAGATACGGTTATATCTACTTGATGAAACACAAGTCTGAAACCTTTGAAAAGTTCAAGGAATTTTAGAATGAAGTGGAAAATCATCGTAATAGAAAGATCAAATTTCTACGGTCCAACCGTGGAGGTGAGTATCTAAGTTACGAGTTTAGCACTCACATGAAAGAGTGTGGAATTGTTTCACAACTCACACCTGCCGGAACACCACAGCGAAATGGTGTGTCGGAACGTCGTAATCGTACTTTATTAGATATGGTTCGATCTATGATGTCTCTGACGGACTTGCCGTTGTCATTTTGGGGTTATGCACTAGAAACTGCTGCATTCACTTTAAATCGGGCACCATCTAAATCCGTTGAAAAGACACCGTATGAATTGTGGTTTGGAAACAAACCTAAGCTGTCATTTCTTAAAGTTTGGGGATGCGATGTTTATGTGAAGAAACTTCAACCGGATAAACTCGAACCCAAAGCAGAAAAATGCGTCTTCATAGGATACCCTAAAGAAACTATTGGGTATTCCTTCTATCACAGATCCGAGGGCAAGGTTTTTGTTGCCAAGAATGGATCCTTTCTAGAGAAAGAGTTTCTCGCGAAAGGTGTGAGTAGTCGGAAGGTAGAACTCGAAGAGGTTGTGGAACCTTCTCTTCAAAGTATGGCGAGTAGCGCAGCGCCGGAAGTTGTTCCGGAGTTGGATCCACCTGTTGAAGAGGGAACTAATGATAATGATCATGAAACTCCAAAAGAGAGTACTACCGAACCTCGCAGGTCAAACAGGACGCGTGCAGCTCCCGAGCTGTACGGAAATCCTGTCATGAATTTCATGGTTGATGAAAATGATGACCCTGCGACGTATGAAGAAGCGATGATGAGCCCGGATTCCAACAAATGGTTAGAAGCCATGAAATCCGAGATGGAATCCATGTATGAAAATCAAGTTTGGAACTTGGTGGAATTACCTCACGACCGAAAGGCCGTGGAGAACAAATGGATTTTCAAAAGGAAAACTGATGCTGATGGTAATGTGACCGTCTATAAAGCTTGACTTTTCGCAAAGGGGTTTCGACAAATTCAAGGAGTTGACTACGATGAGACTTTCTCTCCCGTAGCGATGCTAAAGTCAGTTAGGATTATGTTAGCAATTGCTGCATATTTCGATTATGAGATATGGCAGATGGATGTCAAAACCGCGTTTCTCAATGGTAATATTGAAGAAGAGTTGTATATGATACAACCGAAGGGTTTTGTCGATCCTAAGGATGCTAACAAGGTGTGCAAGCTTCAGCGATCCATCTATGGATTGAAGCAAGCATCACGAAGTTGGAATCTCCGCTTTGATGAGGTGATCAAAGAGTTTGGATTTGTCCAAACTTATGGAGAAGCTTGTATTTACAAGAAAGTGAGTGGGAGCAATGTGGCATTTCTGATATTATATGTGGATGACATATTATTGATCGGAAATGATATAGATCTTTTAAACAGTGTTAAAAGTTATCTAAACAGCAAATTTTCAATGAAGGACCTAGGTGAAGCGTCATACATATTAGGCATAAAGATCTATAGAGATAGATCTAGGCGCCTAATAGGGCTATCACAAAGTACATACCTTGATAAGATTTTAAAGAAGTTTAAAATGGACGGAAGTAAGAAGGGGTTCTTACCTATGTTGCAAGGCAAGACATTGAGTAAGACTCAAAGTCCGGCTTCGGCGGAAGAAAGAGAGATAATGGACAAAGTCCCCTATGCTTCAGCCATAGGCTCTATAATGTACGCCATGCTATGTACAAGACCGGATGTGGCACATGCTATTAGTTTGACTAGTAGGTACCAATCGGATCCAGGTTCGGAACACTGGATAGCGGTCAAGAATATCCTTAAGTACTTATGAAGAACTAAGGATATGTTTCTTGTATACGGAGGTGAAGAAGAGCTCGTCGCTAAGTGTTATGTCGATGCTAGCTTTGACACCGATCCGGATGACTCTAAGTCTCAATCCGGATACGTATTTCTCATGAATGGCGGAGCGGTTAGTTGGAGGATCTCCAAACAACCTGTGGTAGCGAGATCAACAACGGAGGCCGAATATGTTGCTGCTTCAGAAGCGGCTCAGGAAGCAGTTTGGATGAAGGAGTTCAATCCGAACTAGGAGTAGTGGCAAACGCGTTGGACCCAATGGTGATCTATTGTGACAACAATGGTGCCATTGCCAATGCCAAAGAGCCAAGGTCTCACAAGCATTCCAAGCATATTAAGTGCCGGTTTCACTCCATCCGCGAGCATGTCAAGGATGGAGATATAAAGATTTGTAAAGTACATACGGATCTCAATGTAGCAGATCCGTTGACTAAAACTCTCCCTAGAGCAAAACATGATCAACACCAGAACTCAATGGGTGTTAGATTTATCACTATGTAACTAGATTATTGTCTCTAGTGCAAGTGGGAGACTGAAGGGAATATACCCTGAGAGGCAATAATAAAGTGTTTATTATGTGTATTCCAAGTATATGATAGATGTTTATTTTGCATGCTATAATTGTATTAATACGGAAACGTTAATACATGTGTGTTTAATAAACAAACAGAAAGTTCCTAGTTATGCCTCTCTCATAAACTAGCTCGTTGATTAACAAGATGATCAAGGTTTCCTGATCATGGACATTGGATGTTGTTAATAACGGGATCACAACATTAGTGTAATGGTGTGATGAACATTCATCCGAAGTATAGCATTACGATCAAAGTCATTGAGTTTATATTGCTATAACAACTTACGAAGTGATCCTAATCCTTAGACCATGAGATCATGTCAATCACTAACACCGGAAGAGTTTCTTGATAACATCAAACGTCACACCGTAACAGGGTGATTATAAAGATGGATTCAGAACTAATAAAGTGTTATGTTGAGGCTCATGGATCGAGAGTGGAATTTGTTCATCCCGATGACAGATAGATATACTCTGGGCCCTCTCGGTGATATCACATTGATTAGCTTGCAAGCAAGTGATTTGATCACTAGAATGTTATATCACAGGAACGAGAAAAGAGTGCATGTCGGTAACGAGATCAAACTAGGTATGGAGATACCGATGATCGAATCTCGGACATGTAATATATCGTGAAACAAAGGGATTAAGGTACTAGCGTAAAAGGTTCCGATGATCACAAGAAAGTCATCGTTGAATGTGTGGGAGTTAGTATGGGTCTCCAGATCCCGCTTCTGATTATTGATCCGAGAGGGGTCTCGATCATGTCCGCATTATTCACGAACCGTAGGGTGACACACTTAAGAGACACCGACATCCAATTGGAGCAAATGTTTCATGCCGAAAGAATGAACAAGCGCAGGAATTTATTTCACTAGATACCGAAACAGGTTTTCGGGTGAAATTGCATAAAGTGGTTATGCATGTGAAATAGAATTCTAGCAAGGGGTTATTTGTGAATGTTTGTCATTAAAGTAATTGACAAAATTCTGAATAAAATAAAAGAGTTTTATTTAATGAGAGTTTGCATTAAATTTGGTGGAAATTTAATGGGAATTTGAGTGGACTTTTGAGTGGAGGGAATTTAAAGGAGATTTGTGAGTGGAGTGTCCACCCACATGAAGAGGGGAGGGAAAGGGGGCATCCCCATGCGCCGGCCACCCCATTGGGGTTACCCCCCTCCTCCTATAAAAGGAGCCCCCCTCCTCACTTGTCTCACACACCTCCTCGTGAAGGATCTCTCTCCCCCTCTAGAATTTATCCCCCATGGTCTCGGACTAGTGAGATACATGTTCCCGATGGCTATTCGTCAAGAAAGAGTTGTGCTTCCGCTGCATCGCTGGAGCGAGGAGGCGGAGGTTGCTCGGTGCCTCGAACGTGTGTGCGAGCACGAATGCGCTGCTGATTTGCGGCGCTAGGACTTCCTCTCGATCTTGAGATCGGCAAGGGATCGTCTACATCAACCACGAGTTGAACTCGTTAAGCTTTGTCGGTCTTCAAGGGTATGTTCTCTACGGATATACATCCGCCCGTTGTTTGTATCTAGTATATAGATCTTGGTATATAGTTCACATCGTAGGAAAATTTTTGTTTTCTATGCTGCGAACCCTACATTTCCGAGAGGAAGATATAGGCAATAGGGCGGAGTCGGGAGCCGGCCAAGTGGGCCACACCTCCCCTAGGCGCGGGGCAGGGGGACCCGCGCCTGGGGGGTGTGGGCCCCTGTGGCCCAGCTACGCCTCCCCTTCTGGCTTCCTTCGTCTTCTGGGAAAATATAATTTTCCAATATTTTTCTGGTATTTTTCTGATCTTCGCGGAATTGCATAAAAACACCTCTTTTCCATCAGAATCCTGACTCCGGCAGTTCATGCTCAAAGAACCATCCAACATGCAAAAACAAAGGAAAAGACATAAGTATCACCTCTTAATATGAAATATATCAATGAATAGAGGCAAATTATGATATAGAATGGTGATGCAAATTGGATGTATCAACTCCCCCCAAGCTTAGACCTTCGCTTGTCCCCAAGCAAAAACTGATCTTAGTAAACATGTCTACAGGTTTATGGAGTGAAGTGTCGATAAAAGAATACGGACAAGAAGCATCACACTTACCATTACACAACTCATAGAAGAAAGCAACCCATCATTATATAACTTAGCTTGCAACAAGTACATGAGTCACAATAGAGATGCATAAAGATAAATAATAACTGGAATTGGCAAACTTTTGTTCTTTGTCAGAGAACAGTTGGCAAATAGTTTCACAAAAAGCTTTTGAAGAAGTTTTACAACAGGAGTACTCTTTGCTCAAACATAAAAGTTTTTTCACAATGAAGGCTTTCAAAGTAATAGTCAATAGATAAGAGTCTTGTGCAAACAAGGAAGATAAAGAACATGATTGAATAAATCATCATATGAATTCTTGAAACACAACAACTCAAATGCTTGCTGGAGGTAGAGAGGAAGTAGGCTTAGTGACTCAACTTAGAAAATAGGAGAAAGGTCCCTTCATAGAGGGAAGCAGATATTTCAAGTCATAAAGAGCTTCCAAAAGATTATGGTACTTACTAGATTTGAGCCCTCATTGCCCCTATCATAAGCATCTTTAGGTGCTTAAGGTTAAAGTGAACAAGGATGGAGTATATGCTTGACGAAATATAAGTTGGCAATCTCATGTCCCTTGAGAACGAGGGCCGCTCCTCGTGCTACTCAACTTTAGTTACCAGTAAGTTCTTGTCATTGTAAGTACATGTGTATCATAAAGAACCACCAACGGGGTACCCCTTGCACATGGTACAGGAGCTATCCCATAACCAAAATGACAAGGCAAGCAGACAATGAGCATCTCAGCAATCTTTTTATTTACTATGTGCATAGCGTTTTATTAAGGATGCTTCATAGATTGCTCACTATAGTGATGCTGCAAGTTTCCACCATGATTAGGAATGTCTTAGGCTAGCAGCCCAGGCGTTTCTCTAACACACATACATCACTCCTTAGACTTACAAGCTCCCTCTTTATTTCACACCGACGACATCCGCAAACAAAAGAGCATGATATCAACTGGATAAGTATCCATAAGTGTTGAAAGCGTTCCTCGTGACAGCACAGTTCTACTAATCCCAACGTATAGATGCAAGCATATACAACTTCGATGACACAATGGTTCAAGTTTATTAGGGGCAAGAAAATAAGGTGTGCCATCAAGTTCGTGAGAGCTTTACTAACTAGTTTTCTCATAACAAAATAGTTTTTAATTCGTAAGATAGATGAAGCTTGAGAATTTGCTTGGAATAGCAATAATGCTAATAAGTAGATATGGTGGACACAAATGGCACATGTTTTGGTTCAAAGGGATTGTAAACATGTAACATCCCAAAAATCATGACTTCGAAAAGTTATCATATCATTCATGCATTCATAGCATTTGGTTTGCACCAAATTTTCCCAAACAAAATTTCAAATGAGAAACCATATGATGCCTATTATTTTATGTGACTAAGGCAATGGTTTTATTTTTATTTTTCAAAATATGAAAGTGCATTTGTTTAATCAGTGATGTTTTGTACACAAATGGATGCAAGGCTTGCACTACAAAAATCTAGAATTTATTTGAAATCAAAACCATTTGACTTTGATTTGATTTGGTTTCCTGAAAATAAAAATAGAAAAAGAAAAATAATAAAGAAAAGGAAAAAGGCCGGCACCACCGTTTCGGCCCAGCAGCATAAGCATCCTGCAAAGCCCACCCGGCCACCTCCCCCTCTCCACTCTCTCTCACGCGTAAAGAAACCCTCACCTCGCTGACAGACATGGCCCACTGCCACCTCAACTCATCGTCTCCGCGTGACCCGCTCCCCTCTTCCCCACTGCCATTTCCTGCAATGAAATCGTGGCGTCAATTCGCGTTGATTGTGCCAGTGATTTTCCCCATGACCACACCCTACTTAAGAACCCTTTACCCCTCCCCATTTCCCCTCACTCAGCACACCTTCTCCGCCACCAGGCTGCTAGGATTTCGAGCTGCGATGCCGCTGCCCTGACGCTCTCCGGCGACCGATTCCGGTGAGAACTCCCCGCCCCTTGCCCTCTCGATCTTGCCGTCGTGTTTTCCACACTCCCGCGCGTCTAACGCTACTCTCGTACTTCCTTTTGGTGGCTTAAAGTGTCATCTTCGTCGACGACCGCAAGTGCCCAACGACGTTCTCTACTCCGGCGAGCGACTACGGTAAATCTAGCCCTCCCCCTCCTCTCTGGTTCACGGACGCACACTCACGGTCCCAGTGTGCGTATAACGCCGCCTTTTATTTGCTCACTTGTGCCTTGTAGCACCGCCAACATCGACGCCCGAGCACACCCGACGCCGTCCCCACCTCCGGCGAGGAATTCCCGACGGTTCCGAACGCCCGCGTCTCCACCTCGCTGACCATCGTCATCACCTTGTCTCCGCGCTTCGGTAACGACCTATGCCTACCCCACTTAACCCCTAGCGCCGCCAGTTCACCACCGGTAGAAGCGCTGCCACCACTCTGGCCATTCACGCCATCGCCACTCTGTCCATTCGCGCCGCCACTCGATGGTCGAAGCATCGTAGACCGTTAGATCTAGATCTAGGGGTTAGAATTAGAAGTTAGCGCGAAGAGGTACGGTCCGATCTGGACCGCACGATCTAACTTAGATCTAACGGCGCACAGGCCCGATCCACACGAAGCGGTACCGACCAATAAGATCGTGACGCGTGTCAGTGTTATCTGTTTAAAAATCCAGAAAATGTTTTAGAAAGTTTAAACTTGTAAAATTCATAATTTTTGTTCTGTTTATCCAAAAAATGCAAATAATATATCAATGGATTCACAAAAATAAATCATACACCACTCTGGGCTTAGTTTTGAATTTTTCTTCTATAAAAATGGGTTTTTATGCAGAGACAAATATAGGCTTATTTTGAGTATATAAATTATTTTGGAAATGTTTATATGGCCAAATTAAGTTTATTTAGACTATATTGAAATGTTTTTGTGTTCAGTAATGTTTGACTTGTCTTGTTTAAGTTAGAAAAATCATCACATGGCATTTGCATGCATTCATATTATATTTTTTCTTGAATATTGGAATGTGAATTTGGTGCTATTATTTTACTTGAATATTTTGTCTTGGATATTTTTAATACGAAAAATTATTTAAACAAATTGACCGCTGACTGTGCAGTTGATTGCTGACTGGCGGTTGATGCGAGCGCTGACGAGGCGCGTGCCACGCGGCGCGATCCTAGTAGACGATATCCCTTCGTGGCCGGATCTAATCTAGACCACCAGATGGGAATCCGATGGTCCTGGATCAAAGCTCCCTGGGACTCACCGGAGATGACGTCACCAGCGGCGGAGCGTCTCGGAGGTGATGGTTGGCGGCGTTCCAGCGGCTCCCGACGATGAATAAGACACGTACGAGTTGCGGAAAATTATGTAGATGTCCCTCGTGCGTTCTTCGGCTCCTATCGGTGTCCCTGGCAGCGATGGATGTCGACTGGAGCTTCGCGGTTCCTGACGTGCTCCGGTGCCCTCGGGTACGTGCTGTAGGGATCTGCGGAAGGGGAAAACAGGCTAAGGCGAAGCGAAAGTGCTAGGGGAAGAGAACGAGGGAGATAGGAGGGGCGCGGGGTGACCGAACCATCAAAAACGAGATCGACCTGAGCTTGCTTCGGTAATGGCGGCGGCGGGATTAGAGTAGATCGATCTGGCGGCTAGGGTTTGTCGATGGAGAAATTTCTCTCGGGGAAAAAGGGAGACGGTATATATAGGGAGATTTGCGTGCGAAGGGGGCAAGAACAACGAACCAGATCGACGAATTTCGCGGGATTTGGATTGGGCACGCGATGAACTCGTGGGGAAAGTGGTCTCTGGCTAAGGAAAGGAGATGACAAGTGGGCCCGGTCTGTCGGTGACTGCGAGGGAAAAAAACAAAGGGGAGGGGTTTTCTCTCAGCGGGCTGCGACGTCTGTTGCCCTGGGCTAGCACACCGCGCTATGCTCTGCTCGCTGGTGGGGAGTGGCGGCAAATAGAGGGGAGGAGGGAGTGGGCCGGGCCAGGGTGGTCCACGGGGTAGGTTAGTTTTTTATTCTTTTCTCTGTTTCTATTTTCTTATTTCCTTTGTATCTTTTTCATATGATCACCAAATGAGTTGATTCTTGTCTCCAAAATTTTCTATAATTATGTAGATCATCATAGGACACTTTATAGAAATATTTTTCATATTTAAACAAATGGGTTCATAATACCTTGTTTGTAGTCTTGTAGGAGTATTTGCGGTAATTTCAAAATAGGGTTTGCAAACAGTGATTTAACTTAAGAACTTGTATTAATGGAAGGTTCACGGATGAGAATCAAACAATTGTCTTGGGTTTGTTCAAAACTTGGTAGTCATAGTAATTCTCTTCTTTTAATGTGGCTTAGTAAAGTACCAATCAATTTATATAAACAACAAAAGTTTCTTTTCATTCAAAATTTTCAACAAGCTTAAACAATCCAATCAACTTAATAGTTTTATTTTAACATTCCAAATTTAGGAAAAATTCAGGGTGTTACAGACTACCACCCTTAAAGGAATCTCGTCCTCAAGATTCGAGAAGGCTAGAAAGAAATAGGTTCGGGTTACACTAGGGTACTACCACCCTTAAAAGATTGTATTTGTTAGGTTCTTCTGATGGGTCCGGTGTGGATTGTTGATTTGTAAGATCCATTGACACTAACATAATTCGTCGTAGCTTGATGGACGGATTGGGCTTCTTTCCTTTGGCATTTCCTTTGCCACTGCCATTCTTCTTTTTTTTGAGGACAATCTGACGAGTAATGCCCTGTTTTACCACACTTGTAGCATGTCACCTGGCTAGGATCCTTCTTGGGCTTGTTGTTGCTGCATCTATTACCATTACCATCGTCGTTTTTATCGTTTCCAGCTACATTCACATGTTTTGGACAATTATCAGCATAATGCCCATGATTGTGACACTGGAAGCATAGGACTTTGCTTAGATCCTTCCTCCTTTTTGGATGGAGATGTACTTCAAACTCTTATGATCTGTGAACACATCACAATGTTTGCCCATGAGGTAGTGTCTCCATACCTTGAGTGCATGAACCATAGACGCAAGTTCCAAATCATATGTGGGGTAGTTGTGTTCGTGGTTCTTAAGTTGTCGGGAGGCATAGGATACCACTTTCCCATCCTGCATCAATACACTTCCAAGTCCTTGTCGAGAAGCGTCACAAAATACTTGAAAATCCTTTTGGATATCAGGCAGACACAGAACCGGCTCGGTTACAAGGCGTTTCTTCAACTCTTGAAAACTTGCTTCACATGCCTCGGTCCATAGGAATTTATTTTCCTTCTTCAATAGTTCCGTCATGGGTTTTGCTATTTTGGAAAAGTTTTCAATGAACCTCCGGTAATATCCTGCGAGGCCCAAAAAAAAACTCCTAATATCTCCCACATTCTTGGGTGACTCCCATTCCGTCACGGAAGCTACCTTACTAGGATCTACGGCAACTCCTTTTGCCGACACAACATGACCAAGGAATCCCACTTCCTTTAACCAGAATTCGCATTTGCTGAATTTGGCATTCAACTTGTGTTCTCTTAGTTTCTCCATAATAAGGCGCAGATGTTTCTCATGTTCCTTCTCATCCTTAGAGTATATGAGTATATCATCTATGAATACCACGATAAACTTGTCCAAATATTCCATGAACACCTTGTTCATCATGGTCATGAAGTATGCCGGGGCATTGGTTAGACCAAAGGACATCACGGTGTACTCATACAATCCGTATCTTGTGGTGAAAGCTGTTTTGGGTACATCCTGTTCTCGAATCTTTAGCTGAAAGTAGCCTGATCACAGATCGATCTTTGAGAACACACTTGCTCCCTTTAACTGGTAAAACAAGTCATTGATGTTGGGCAGAGGATACTTATTCTTAATCGTCACTTCGTTCAACGAGCGGTAGTCCACAACCAGCCTCTGGGTTTTATCCTTCTTTTCCACAAATAGGACAGGTGCTCCCCAAGATGACGCGCTGGGTTGGATGAATCCCTTGTCCAATTGTTCCCTAAGTTGTTTCTTGAGTTCTTTTAACTCGTCCACATCCATCTTGTATGGTCTCTTAGCTATCGGCCCCGTGCCAGGCATCAAGTCAATGAGGAACTCGATATCACGATCGGGAGGCATTCCGGGTAGCTCCTCTGGGAAGACATCTGGGTATTCCTTTACAATAGGTACCTCCTCCAAGATAATACCCTTAAGGGAGTTCACCATGGCTTCCTTAAGTGCAAAATTTGACTTGATACGAATTCTCTTCCCTTCCGGTGTTGTGAGCATGATAGTTCTTTTGGCACAATCTATGACTCCTTCATATTCGGTCATCCAATTCATGCCCAAGATTATGTCTAATCCTTGTGATTCTGGAACTACTAGACTTGTGGGAAAGATGTGTGTCCCAATCCTTAGTTCTAATTCCTGGCAACCGGAGTTTGCCACTATTTCTCCCCCAGGAGAACTTACCTAGGAAAGTTTATAGTCTCTGCAGGTATCTTTCCTCTATCCACAAATACCCTTGACAAGAATGAATGCGATGCACCAAAAAGAACAACTGCGGGAATAGAATTGAGCTTGATTCACCGTGGCTTTGACAAACATATTTGGCTTCTTCCCGTTTCCATTCCCATGATTGTGTCCATTTCCATTCCCATTGCGGTTTTTATGCCCATTATGTTTGTGGCCGCCATGGTGATGACCGTTATGGTTGTGGCCATTATTGTTATAAGGTGGTGGTGAGGAATTGCGCTGCTTCTGGTACGGAACAGAGTGCTTGTGAGGGTTAGACTTCCTCTTGCGGTTTTCTATGCTCTTCCTTTTGGATTCAACCACAATGGCTCTGTCCAGGAGTTCCTGAAAGTTGTCAAATTTCTGAGCCACAAGCTGAATAGATATTTCATCATTGAGTCCTCTTAAGAACTCCTCCTGTCTCTTGGCATCAGTGGAAACATCATCGGGTGCATAACGGGCTAGCTTGTTGAAAAGCTCACCATACTCGGTGATAGAACGGTGCAGCTGGTGTAGGTCGTGAAATTCGCGCCTTTTCAGAGTCATGATACCAGCAGCCACATGATGATTGCGAAAGGCTAACTCAAACTGATCCCAAGTGATAGCATCAATATCCGGGTGGGTGACTTGGTAGTTATCCCACCATTCTGCAGCAGGTCCTTCAAGCTGGTGTGCGGCATAACGTACCCTGTCGGCTCCGACAGCTTGCACGCTGTCTAGCTTCTTGTTGATTGTACGTAGCCAGTCATCTGCGATGATTGGTTCAGCGCTGCTAGTGAAGGTAGGTGGGTTCAACCTCAAAAACCGAGTCAAGCGATCTTGTTGAGGTGGTGGCGGAGGTGGCGGTGGTGGCGGGTTGTTGTTGTTGTTTTGCATGTTCTGAGTGAGCAGTTGGATCAGCTGGTTCTGAGTGGCCAAAATTTGTGCTATTTCCGGAGGAATTTCGGTGTTCGCACGTCTTGGCGGCATCTGTGGGGTTTGAGAGAAAAGTTAAGAAATAGACAGAAAGACTAAGTAGTAAACTCCTACCCTTAGGAAAACACACCAAGCACACAAGACACACAAGACACATTAACACAACTTAACACAGAAAACAACCAAGTTTAACTAAACCAGAATTGTCTTGGTATTTATTACAATCGCGAATAACGTTCTACTAATGAATTAAAGGTGGTCCAACTATTACACATCCTCCACGCCTTCCTCGTCCTCGTCCTCGAACGAGTAGCCTTCCTGCTCTAGGGTTGTCTTGTACAACTCCATCTCCTTCGTGGTGGCTTCAAGCTTCTCTTGGAGGTTCTTTTTCTCATCCTGCAGCTTCTTGGATTTTTGGTATACGAGACGAGATTGAAGTAGAACCACTTTAAATTTTTCCTAAGGTATCACCCCTTGATGATCATCAATGGTGTGTTGCATCTCCCACCAGGTTGCAGCGTCGTCCTTTAGGAATTGGGTGGCATAATGAAGCATTCTGTTGACTTCAATGTTGGCATCCTTCATTCTTTCTTCAACCTGGAGCATCCACTTCTTTGCATCGGCGTGGCTTTTACGCTTGGTGGAGTTGAGTTCCTTGTCCTCCTTATTGATATGGTCCATCCGTCGAGTTGACCAAGGTTTAGAGTAGGAACGAATGGAGTATGGAAAGAAGAAGAATAACCCATACAAGAAATTTTATTTAGAAAATAGGTTTTCATTAGCTATGGTAATAAACCATACAATATAGCAAACAATTTGTCGCATATATATTTTAGCGAAATCTTATTCAGGTTTGGTTCCTAATAGGTCACTTGGAATCTTCGAGGCTTCGAGTCCCCAAAAGTCTTTGTGCTCTTGATAGTCTTCATGTTATTCATAATCTTCAATCTTTCGAGTTCTTTAGTTAATAACATTGACTTAAGGCCTTTGAAGTCTTTAATATCGTAGCTTCAATCTTGGAACATCTTTCATGGAGGTCTTCAAGTCCCGACTTAATCGAAACATTGAGATGATCTTCTTTGAAAAGGTAATCTCGAGAAAAGTTTCTCCTTGAAGTGTGTAGTGGTCATTTTCTAATGTTGAAAAGAAGAGACTTAGGAAATTTTAAAACCCCAAGGTAGATGATGAGAGGTATGAGAGTTTTCTGAAATAACTTAGAAAATATTTGTCCTAAGGTTTTTCCATGTCTAGGGTCACGATCTACAGTCAACTTATGCTCTGATACCATCTGTAGTGACCTCATATCGGTAAGGATCCTAAGTCCCTGCGATTAACATGCTAGTCCCTGGATCAATAGCTAGCACTCACAGTCGATGAAATATCATGTAAAACACAAGTCTTTATTACATGAATCAAATAATCCAGAGTTTACATTATTACAACAGAAGCGATATAAATACAACTTGGAGTCCCATCAATGCCGCAGGCAGGTTGAGTGAAGACCCGTGATCCTAGCGCACCTTTCAACGATCCCCGAAATTCTGCACATGAAACGTGCAGCCAACAAGTTGGGTCAATACTTTGAATGTATTGGCAAATTACACCAAGGAGAGAAAAGACTATCTCTACATGCAAGGCTAGTTTAGGCCGTAGAGTTCATTTGCTCAAAGCTAGTTTTCTTAAGTAGAGAGAAGGAGAGAAGATTTTCCTACTTTGTAAACATTTGCTTAGATAAAATAAGGTCGAGTGGCACACGAGGATATTACGCACCAAGTGTCCAACAACCAAACACTTGGATATTACGCACCAAGCGACACTTGGATATTACACACCAAGTTCCCAAATTCCCACCCATTGGCAATATTACTCACGCCATGGGGTTTTAAAAACTTTTGTTTAGATAAGAGAGAGGAAGATCCTTCAGAGGCTCCATCCTTCAGATGCTCAACGTTGTTGTGTTTCCGTGAACACAGCTGATCGATCAGATTGCAATACTCTCGAGAGTTTGTGCACTTTACCCACAATCCACGATCAAGTCCTTTTATAGACAAGACCATGGCGAGGCTTTCCCTTAGTAGCCCCTCTACCTTTCGGATCCAACCGTGCCAAGAACCTCCAAATGTTGGTACCCAGGTGATGTTTCCCACTAAGTACTAGGCCAAGACAGAGCCCATAATGTATTGTGGTTGCACTGGAAGCTTCTGAATTCTGAAACATGGCAGACTTCTTTGATTCCTGGGCGGCCGTCCTCCACCAAAATCTCACTCGTTGACCCGACAACCATTTCGCCCAGAAGAAAACTTAGTTTTATTTGGAAGTGGATTTGAGAAGAAAAGTTTGCTCTAGAGAGCCTTTATACTTAGAAAAATTCTTTGTCTTTCGAACCCCCCCCCCCCAACAGTACTTTGTGTATATAGCATAGCAAGCAAGCAAAAACAGGGGTAACCTATTAGGAGGGAAAATCCTAAGTATAGAGCTACTCATGGCATACTACAAAATCATCGCACTTGCAAAATAATACTAAGGAAAAATTCTACTAGAACATCCTACACATGCATACTACAGAATTTTGAAGATCACATGCATAGAATCAAAACTGGGACAAAATTATGAACAAGTGGTGTAACTTGCCATATGTTGATAATATGGGTGTTGATTGTATTTCTCCACAGCAATCGCACTCTTCGAACAATCTAATACGAGGACAAGGTAGTTCCAATCAAAACAATTGCAAACATAGCAAACACAACAAGGATGATCAAAAACATGCATGATGGTTTAATATGTTACAATGCTTACATTTAGTTCTCTGAGCATTAATATATCATATGATGCATGTATGAGATCATTTAATACAATAGGGTATTCATCATTAAATGTTAATTTCCATAATGGGGTTTTAATAGTTTTGTTGCAACTTATGTCCTAGCTGTCGAATTAAATTTGATTCCCAGCTTTAATTGATATAGGATATTGATAGAAACCAGTAGGAATTGGATTCACCCCGATCGGAGTTATAAATCTTTTTCTATGATTTAATTACTATTTAATGGAGTTTAATTCATTTGAAATATTTACTGCGCCAAAAATTATATCCAAGACCATATCTATATTCTACTCGAAATTGTGAATCCAAAGACATATTATTTATATTTTTCAGGTTTCTAAATAATTTGTTATGGGTTTAATACTCCAAGAGGTAATTAAAACTATTTAAATTATTACATGACATACATACTACAAAGATTAGATCTAAAAGTAGATTAATGTCTTATATGAAATTATGAATCCATAGATATATTATTTGTATTTTTCTGAGCGGTAGTTATTTTTCTACAATTTAAACACCATTAAAAGGCTATTTAACCAATTAAATTACTACGGTAAATATGTACTTCAAAAGTCAGATATAATCTCATATTAATATTCTACATATTTTTCTGAATCCATAGGTATATTATTTGCTAAATTTGGAACTATATTCTATTTTATATGAATTTTTCAAGATTGGGTAAAATTCTGGATATTTTTAATACGAAAAATTATTTAAACAAATTGACCGCTGACTGTGCAGTTGATTGCTGACTGGCGGTTGATGCGAGCGCTGACGAGGCGCGTGCCACGCGGCGCGATCCTAGTAGACGATACCCCTTCGTGGCCGGATCTAATCTAGACCACCAGATGGGAATCCGATGGTCCTGGATCAAAGCTCCCTAGGACTCACCGGAGATGACGTCACCAGCGGCGGAGCGTCTCGGAGGTGATGGTTGGCGGCATTCCAGCGGCTCCCGACGATGAATAAGACACGTACGAGTTGCGGAAGATTATTTAGATGTCCCTCGTGCGTTCTTCGGCTCCTATCGGTGTCCCTGGCAGCGATGGATGTCGACTGGAGCTTCGCGGTTCCTAACGTGCTCCGGCGCCCTCGGGTACGTGCTGTAGGGATCTGCGGAAGGGGAAAACGGGCTGAGGCGAAGCGAAAGTGCTAGGGAAAGAGAACGAGGGAGATATGAGGGGCGGGGGGTGACCGAACCATCAAAAACGAGATCGACCTGAGCTTGCTTCGGTAATGGCGGCGGCGGGATTGGAGTAGATCGATCTGGCGGCTAGGGTTTGTCGATGGAGAAATTTCTCTCGGGGAAAAAGGGAGACGGTATATATGGGGAGATTTGTGTGCGAAAGGGGCAAGAACAACTTAATAGTTTTATTTTAACATTCCAAATTTAGGAAAAAATCGGGATGTTACATAACCCTAATCCTCATCAAAGTAACCTGCAACATCATAAGTTACAGCCACAGTGGGTCAATACATTGGAATAGTATTGGCAAGTGATACCATAGTAGCATAGTAGTTTCTAACTTCTACATAAATTTGGCTAAGTGTAGCTTAGGCTTGCTTTGCTCAAAATAGGTTTTTCCTATCAGTTGAAATCACTAAGTTTTTGTTTGTCAAAACTCCCAAGGAACCACCAATAAACATTGGTGAACCTTCACCCTTGTTGAACCACAAGTTTTTAACTTAGAAATTGGGACGATGAGATCCTTGATAGCTTCAATGTCTTGATGCTCAAATTGTCCGCTGCCGGGGACACGGCTAAGTACTTAGATTTTTCCTTCTCAAGAGGTGGTGCACTTTCCCCACAAGACTCGACATGCATCGAGACGAGATCTTTCAGAAGCCTTCCCTTAGACCAAACGGACGCGCTCCATCCTATCACCCCCTACCACCTTCTGTCCATCTGGCTAAGTTGTTGCAACCTATATGATCCAGGCAGAGCCCATATTGCCATGTGGCTACACTAGAAGCTTCTTAATATTTGGCATCTCAAATCTCTTTGTTCCTGTGTGGCTTTCCACAAGTGAGATACACAATTTTTCGCTAGTTATCTACCCTTGTGTAACCACTCAACATAAATCCATCCAAGCAATTACCATTCCACCTAGGTGTTTCATTCACTTAGTTGTTTTATTAAGAAAAACATAAGTCAAAGGACTTAGTGGAATTTTTTTTCATAGCATGTGTATAAAAACCACCCTTGTTTGCTACTAGCCAGGCTAAGCATGATATCAACAAGTATCTTAACTTAGAGAATATTTCTGCCAAGACTACAACTACTAGGATTTCCCAATCATAGCATATAGATACTTAGCAAAATTTCATGCAATCTTATACAAAATAAAACTAGTGCATAGTCAAAATATTAGGACAAATACATGTAGCACCACTTTCCTTGGTAGTTGGGGAAGTAGCAACAATCCTCACAATCACAATCACCACTAGCACCAAAATCTACACGTAAAATAATAGCACCAAATTCACATTCCAATATTCAAGCAAAAATATAATATGAATGCATGCAAATGCCATGTGATGATTTTTCTAACTTAAACAAGACAAGTCAAACATTACTGAACACAAAAACATTTCAATATAGTCTAAATAAACTTAATTTGGCCATATAAACATTTCCAAAATAATTTATATACTCAAAATAAGCCTATATTTGTCTCTGCATAAAAACCCATTTTTATAGAAGAAAAATTCAAAACTAAGCCCAGAGTGGTGTATGATTTATTTTTGTGAATCCATTGATATATTATTTGCATTTTTTGGATAAACAGAACAAAAATTATGAATTTTACAAGTTTAAACTTTCTAAAACATTTTCTGGATTTTTAAACAGATAACACTGACACGCGGCACGATCTTATTGGTCGGTACCGCTTCGTGTGGATCGGGCCTGTGCGCCGTTAGATCTAAGTTAGATCGTGCGGTCCATATCGGACCGCACCTCTTCGCGCTAACTTCTAATTCTAACCCCTAGATCTAGATCTAACGGTCTACGATGCTTCGACCATCGAGTGGCGGCGCGAATGGACAGAGTGGCGGCGGCGTGAATGGCCAGAGTGGTGGCAGCGCTTCTACCGGTGGTGAACTGGCGGTGCTAGGGGTTAAGTGGGGTAGGCATAGGTCGTTACCGAAGCGCGGAGACAAGGTGATCACGATGGTCAGCGAGGTGGAGACGCGGGCGTTCGGAACCGTCGGGAATTCCTCGCCGGAGGTGGGGACGACGTCGGGTGTGCTCGGGCGTCGATGTTGGCGGTGCTACAAGGCACAAGTGAGCAAATAAAAGGCAGCGTTATACGCACACTGGGACCGTGAGTGTGCGTCCGTGAACCAGAGAGGAGGGGGAGGGCTAGATTTACCGTAGTCGCTCGCCGGAGTAGAGAACGTCGTTGGGCACTTGCGGTCGTCGACGAAGATGACACTTTAAGCCACCAAAAGGAAGTACGAGAGCAGCGTTAGACGCGCGGGAGTGTGGAAAACACGACGGCAAGATCGAGAGGGCAAGGGGCGGGGAGTTCTCACCGGAATCGGTCGTCGGAGAGCGTCAGGGCAGCGGCATCGCAGCTCGAAATCCTAGCAGCCTGGTGGCGGAGAAGGTGTGCTGAGTGAGGGGAAATGGGGAGGGGGTAAAGGGTTCTTAAGTAGGGTGTGGTCATGGGGAAAATCACTGGCACAATCAACGCGAATTGACGCCACGATTTCATTGCAGGAAATGGCAGTGGGGAAGAGGGGAGCGGGTCACGCGGAGACGATGAGTTGAGGTGGCAGTGGGCCATGTCCGTCAGCGAGGTGAGGGTTTCTTTACGCGTGAGAGAGAGTGGAGAGGGGGAGGTGGCCGGGTGGGCTTTGCAGGATGCTTATGCTGCTGGGCCGAAACGGTGGTGCCGGCCTTTTTCCTTTTCTTTATTATTTTTCTTTTTCTATTTTTATTTTCAGGAAACCAAATCAAATCAAATTCAAATGGTTTTGATTTCAAATAAATTCTAGATTTTTGTAGTGCAAGCCTTGCATCCATTTGTGTACAAAACATCACTGATTAAACAAATGCACTTTCATATTTTGAAAAATAAAAATAAAACCATTGCCTTAGTCACATAAAATAATAGGCATCATATGGTTTCTCATTTGAAATTTTGTTTGGGAAAATTTGGTGCAAACCAAATGCTATGAATGCATGAATGATATGATAACTTTTCGAAGTCATGATTTTTGGGATGTTACATGTTTACAATCCCTTTGAACCAAAACATGTGCCATTTGTGTCCACCATATCTACTTATTAGCATTATTGCTATTCCAAGCAAATTCTCAAGCTTCATCTATCTTACGAATTAAAAACTATTTTGTTATGAGAAAACTAGTTAGTAAAGCTCTCACGAACTTGATGGCACACCTTATTTTCTTGCCCCTAATAAACTTGAACCATTGTGTCATCGAAGTTGTATATGCTTGCATCTATACATTGGGATTAGTAGAACTGTGCTGTCACGAGGAACGCTTTCAACACTTATGGATACTTATCCAGTTGATATCATGCTCTTTTGTTTGCGGATGTCGTCGGTGTGAAATAAAGAGGGAGCTTGTAAGTCTAAGGAGTGATGTATGTGTGTTAGAGAAACGCCTGGGCTGCTAGCCTAAGACATTCCTAATCATGGTGGAAACTTGCAGCATCACTATAGTGAGCAATCTATGAAGCATCCTTAATAAAACGCTATGCACATAGTAAATAAAAAGATTGCTAAGATGCTCATTGTCTGCTTGCCTTGTCATTTTGGTTATGGGATAGCTCCTGTACCATGTGCAAGGGGTACCCCGTTGGTGGTTCTTTATGATACACATGTACTTACAATGACAAGAACTTACTGGTAACTAAAGTTGAGTAGCACGAGGAGCGGCCCTCGTTCTCAAGGGACATGAGATTGCCAACTTATATTTCGTCAAGCATATACTCCATCCTTGTTCACTTTAACCTTAAGCACCTAAAGATGCTTATGATAGGGGCAATGAGGGCTCAAATCTAGTAAGTACCATAATCTTTTGGAAGCTCTTTATGACTTGAAATATCTGCTTCCCTCTATGAAGGGACCTTTCTCCTATTTTCTAAGTTGAGTCACTAAGCCTACTTCCTCTCTACCTCCAGCAAGAATTTGAGTTGTTGTGTTTCAAGAATTCATATGATGATTTATTCAATCATGTTCTTTATCTTCCTTGTTTGCACAAGACTCTTATCTATTGACTATTACTTTGAAAGCCTTCATTGTGAAAAAACTTTTATGTTTGAGCAAAGAGTACTCCTGTTGTAAAACTTCTTCAAAAGCTTTTTGTGAAACTATTTGCCAACTGTTCTCTGACAAAGAACAAAAGTTTGCCAATTCCAGTTATTATTTATCTTTATGCATCTCTATTGTGACTCATGTACTTGTTGCAAGCTAAGTTATATAATGATGGGTTGCTTTCTTCTATGAGTTGTGTAATGGTAAGTGTGATGCTTCTTGTCCGTATTCTTTTATCGACACTTCACTCCATAAACCTGTAGACATGTTTACTAAGATCAGTTTTTGCTTGGGGACAAGCGAAGGTCTAAGCTTGGGGGGAGTTGATACATCCAATTTGCATCACCATTCTATATCATAATTTGCCTCTATTCATTGATATATTTCATATTAAGAGGTGATACTTATGTCTTTTCCTTTGTTTTTGCATGTTGGATGGTTCTTTGAGCATGAACTGCCGGAGTCAGGATTCTGATGGAAAAGAGGTGTTTTTATGCAATTCCGCGAAGATCAGAAAAATACCAGAAAAATATTGGAAAATTATATTTTCCCAGAAGACGAAGGAAGCCAGAAGGGGAGGCGTAGCTGGGCCACAGGGGCCCACACCCCCCAGGCGCGGCTCCCCCTGCCCCGCGCCTAGGGGAGGTGTGGCCCACTTGGCCGGCTCCCGACTCCGCCCTATTGCCTATATCTTCCTCTCGGAAATGTAGGGTTCGCAGCATAGAAAACAAAAATTTTCCTACGATGTGAACTATATACCAAGATCTATATACTAGATACAAACAACGGGCGGATGTATATCCGTAGAGAACATACCCTTGAAGACCGACAAAGCTTAACGAGTTCAACTCGTGGTTGATGTAGACGATCTCTTGCCGATCTCAAGATCGAGAGGAAGTCCTAGCGCCACAAATCAGCAGCGCATTCGTGCTCGCACACACGTTCGAGGCACCGAGCAACCTCCGCCTCCTCGCTCCAGCGATGCAGCGGAAGCACAACTCTTTCTTGACGAATAGCCATCGGGAACATGTATCTCACTAGTCCGAGACCATGGGGGATAAATTCTAGAGGGGGAGAGAGATCCTTCACGAGGAGGTGTGTGAGACAAGTGAGGAGGGGGGCTCCTTTTATAGGAGGAGGGGGGTAACCCCAAGGGGGTGGCCGACGCATGGGGCTGCCCCCTTGCCCTCCCCTCTTCATGTGGGTGGACACTCCACTCACAAATCTCCTTTAAATTCCCTCCACTCAAAAGTCCACTCAAATTCCCATTAAATTTCCACCAAATTTAATGCAAACTCTCATTAAATAAAACTCTTTTATTTTATTCAGAATTTTGTCAATTACTTTAATGACAAACATTCACAAATAACCCCTTGCTAGAATTCTATTTCACATGCATAACCACTTTATGCAATTTCACCCGAAAACCTGTTTCGGTATCTAGTGAAATAAATTCCTGCGCTTGTTCATTCTTTCGGCATGAAACATTTGCTCCAATTGGATGTCGGTGTCTCTTAAGTGTGTCACCCTACGGTTCGTGAATAATGCGGACATGATCGAGACCCCTCTCGGATCAATAATCAGAAGCGGGATCTGGAGACCCATACTAACTCCCACACATTCAACGATGACTTTCTTGTGATCGTCGGAACCTTTTACGCTAGTATCTTAATCCCTTTGTTTCACGATATATTACATGTCCGAGATTCGATCATCGGTATCTCCATACCTAGTTTGATCTCATTACCGACATGCACTCTTTTCTCGTTCCTGTGATATAACATTCTAGTGATCAAATCACTTGCTTGCAAGCTAATCAATGTGATATCACCGAGAGGGCCCAGAGTATATCTATCCGTCATCGGGATGAACAAATTCCACTCTCGATCCATGAGCCTCAACATAACACTTTATTAGTTCTGAATCCATCTTTATAATCACCCTGTTACGGTGTGACGTGTGATGTTATCAAGAAACTCTTCCGGTGTTAGTGATTGACATGATCTCATGGTCTAAGGATTAGGATCACTTCGTAAGTTGTTATAGCAATATAAACTCAATGACTTTGATCGTAATGCTATACTTCGGATGAATGTTCATCACACCATTACACTAATGTTGTGATCCCGTTATTAACAACATCCAATGTCCATGATCAGGAAACCTTGATCATCTTGTTAATCAACGAGCTAGTTTATGAGAGAGGCATAACTAGGAACTTTCTGTTTGTTTATTAAACACACATGTATTAACGTTTCCGTATTAATACAATTATAGCATGCAAAATAAACATCTATCATATACTTGGAATACACATAATAAACACTTTATTATTGCCTCTCAGGGTATATTCCCTTCAGTCTCCCACTTGCACTAGAGACAATAATCTAGTTACATAGTGATAAATCTAACACCCATTGAGTTCTGGTGTTGATCATGTTTTGCTCTAGGGAGAGTTTTAGTCAACGGATCTGCTACATTGAGATCTGTATGTACTTTACAAATCTTTATATCTCCATCCTTGACATGCTCGCGGATGGAGTGAAACCGGCACTTAATATGCTTGGAATGCTTGTGAGACCTTGGCTCTTTGGCATTGGCAATGGCACCATTGTTGTCACAATAGATCACCATTGGGTCCAACGCGTTTGCCACTACTCCTAGTTCGGATATGAACTCCTTCATCCAAACTGCTTCTTGAGCCGCTTCTGAAGCAGCAACATATTCGGCCTCCGTTGTTGATCTCGCTACCACAGGTTGTTTGGAGATCCTCCAACTAACCGCTCCGCCATTCATGAGAAATACGTATCCAGATTGAGACTTAGAGTCATCCGGATCAGTGTCAAAGCTAGCGTCGACATAACACTTAGCGACGAGCTCTTCTTCACCTCCGTATACAAGAAACATATCCTTAGTTCTTCGTAAGTACTTAAGGATATTCTTGACCGCTATCCAGTGTTCCGAACCTGGATCCGATTGGTACCTACTAGTCAAACTAATAGCATGTGCCACATCCAGTCTTGTACATAGCATGGCGTACATTATAGAGCCTATGGCTGAAGCATAGGGGACTTTGTCCATTATCTCTCTTTCTTCCGCCGAAGCCGGACTTTGAGTCTTACTCAATGTCTTGCCTTGCAACATAGGTAAGAACCCCTTCTTACTTCCGTCCATTTTAAACTTCTTTAAAATCTTATCAAGGTATGTACTTTGTGATAGCCCTATTAGGCGCCTAGATCTATCTCTATAGATCTTTATGCCTAATATGTATGACGCTTCACCTAGGTCCTTCATTGAAAATTTGTTGTTTAGATAACTTTTAACACTGTTTAAAAGATCTATATCATTTCCGATCAATAATATGTCATCCACATATAATATCAGAAATGCCACATTGCTCCCACTCACTTTCTTGTAAATACAAGCTTCTCCATAAGTTTGGACAAATCCAAACTCTTTGATCACCTCATCAAAGCGGAGATTCCAACTTCGTGATGCTTGCTTCAATCCATAGATGGATCGCTGAAGCTTGCACACCTTGTTAGCATCCTTAGGATCGACAAAACCCTTTGGTTGTATCATATACAACTCTTATTCAATATTACCATTGAGAAACGCGGTTTTGACATCCATCTGCCATATCTCATAATCGAAATATGCAGCAATTGCTAACATAATCCTAACTGACTTTAGCATCGCTACGGGAGAGAAAGTCTCATCGTAGTCAACTCCTTGAATTTGTCGAAACCCCTTTGCGAAAAGTCAAGCTTTATAGACGGTCACATTACCATCAGCATCAGTTTTCCTTTTAAAAATCCATTTGTTCTCCACGGCCTTTCGGTCGTGAGGTAATTCCACCAAGTTCCAAACTTGATTTTCATACATGGATTCCATCTCGGATTTCATGGCTTCTAACCATTTGTTGGAATCCGGGCTCATCATCGCTTCTTCATACGTCGCAGGGTCATCATTTTCATCAACCATGAAATTCATGACAGGATTTCCGTACAGCTCGGGAGCTGCACGCGTCCTGTTTGACCTGCGAGGTTCGGTAGTACTCTCTTTTGGAGTTTCATGATCATTATCATTAGTTCCCTCTTCAACAGGTGGATCCAACTCCGGAACAACTTCCGGCGCTGCGCTACTCGCCATACTTTGAAGAGAAGGTTCCACAACCTCTTCGAGTTCTACCTTCCGACTACTCACACCTTTCGCGAGAAACTCTTTCTCTAGAAAGGATCCATTCTTGGCAACAAAAACCTTGCCCTCGGATCTGTGATAGAAGGAATACCCAATAGTTTCTTTAGGGTATCCTATGAAGACGCATTTTTCTGCTTTGGGTTCGAGTTTATCCGGTTGAAGTTTCTTCACATAAACATCGCATCCCCAAACTTTAAGAAATGACAGCTTAGGTTTGTTTCCAAACCACAATTCATACGGTGTCTTTTCAACGGATTTAGATGGTGCCCGATTTAAAGTGAATGCAGCAGTTTCTAGTGCATAACCCCAAAATGACAACGGCAAGTCCGTCAGAGACATCATAGATCGAACCATATCTAATAAAGTACGATTACGACGTTCCGACACACCATTTCGCTGTGGTGTTCCGGCAGGTGTGAGTTGTGAAACAATTCCACACTCTTTCATGTGAGTGCTAAACTCGTAACTTAGATACTCACCTCCACGGTTGGACCGTAGAAATTTGATCTTTCTATTACGATGATTTTCCACTTCATTCTAAAATTCCTTGAACTTTTCAAAGGTTTCAGACTTGTGTTTCATCAAGTAGATATAACCGTATCTACTCAAATCATCCGTGAAAGTAACAAAATAACGATATCCACCTCGCGCCGACACACTCATTGGACCACATACATCAGAATGTATGATTTCCAATAAATCTGTCGCCCGTTCCATTGAACCGGAAAACGGCGTTCTAGTCATCTTGCCCATAAGGCATGGCTCACATGTATCAAATGATTCATAATCAAGTGATTCCAAAAGTCCATCCGAATGGAGCTTCTTCATGCGTTTAACGCCAATATGACCTAGACGGCAGTGCCACATATATGCGGATATATCATCATTAAGTTTAATCCTTGTAGCATCAACATTATGAATATGTGTAACATTATCGTCGAGATCTAATTGAAATAAACCATTCATCATAGGTGCATGACCATAAAAGATTTCATTCATATAAATGGAACAACCATTGTTCTCGGATTTAAATGAATAACCACTTCGCATCAAACACGATCCAGATACAATGTTCATGCTCAGTGCAGGCACCAGATAACATTTATTCAAGTTTATAACTAATCCCGACGGTAAGTGTAGAGGCAGCGTTCCGATGGCGATCACATCAACGCTTGATCCATTGCCGACACGCATCTTGACCTCACCCCTTGCTAGCGGTCGCTTGTTCCGCAGCCCCTGATTCGAGTTACAAATATTAGCAACTGAACCGGTATCAAATACCCAGGTGCTACTGCGAGCACTAGTCAAGTACACATCAATAACATGTATATCATATATACCTTTGTTTGCCTTGCCGGCCTTCTTGTCTGCCAGATACTTGGGGCAGTTGCGCTTCCAGTGGCCAGTCCCCTTACAATAGTAGCACTCGGAATCAGACTTAGGTCCAACTCGGGGTTTCTTTTCAGGCGCGGCAACAGGCTTGCCGCCCTTACTTCTCTTCCGTTTTCCCTTCTTGTCTTTCTTGAAACCAGTGTTCCTATTGATCATCAACACTTGATGTTCCTTTTTGATCTCCACTTCTGCAGTTTTAAGCATTGACAGAAGCTCGGGGAGAGACTTCTTCATGCCTTGCATATTATAGTTCATCACGAAGCTCTTATAGCTAGGTGGCAGAGACTGCAGAACACGATGGATGCCTAAGTCAATGGGAATCGATATTCCCAAGGACACAAGCTTATCGGCGTAACCCGACATCTTGAGTACATGCTCACTAACGGAGCTGTGCTCTTCCATCATGCAGCTAAAGAACTTTTCTGAAGCGTTGAAGCTCTCTACAGCAGCATGTGTGTCGAAAATCATTTTCAACTCACCCATTGTATCAAATGCATTGCCGTTTTCGAAACGCTTTCGAAGTTCCGGCTCTAGCCCATATAATATGCCGCAATGAACTAAGTTGTGGTCCTCCTGACGAGTCTGATAGACATTCTTCTCCTCGTCAGGGGCATCATCAAAAGGTGGGGGGCCTAACGGCGCTTCTAGCACATATTGCTTTTGTGCAGCAGAGAGGAGAATCCTCAAATTCATGGCCCATTCGGTAAAGTTGCTACCGTTCGTTGCTAGTTTCTCTTTCTCCATGAACACATTGAAATTAAAAGCAGGTGGTGCCATCTACAACAGAATTTGTAAAGTTTAGACTAAGTGTATGATAGATTGATTTCAACTAATCGAATGAACTCCCACTCAAAAACGACATCCCTCGTGCCTTTTTGGTGATTACATGAACCAAATCCACTACACCAAGTCCGATCATCACGTGAGTCGGTATAGCTTCAAAGGCGAGCATCAAATGGGCATCATATCAACTATATGACTCATGCTTAACCTTTCGGTCCGTGTTCCGAGGCCATGTCTGTACATGCTAGGCTCGCCAAGTTAGAACCTTAGTATTCGCGTGTGTAACTGTTTTACACCCGAAATATGGTCGTGGATCCAAGAACACCCGATCATCACGTGATGTCTTGGAGCGACGAAAACATAATCGGTGCATACTAAAGGAAGAACACATTCTTATCTTGATATTTAAATGAGGGATCATCTTATTATGCTAACAAAGCGCTAAACAAGCAATATAAGATGCTATCAAACATCATATGTTTATTAGTGAAATTATATGGTTCCCGCAGATGATCTCTATCATGTGCATCGTGGTATGATCACTATCATACCTATATGTGTAAATCCAAGGTCTATGGATTTTACACGCTATGTGTGTTGTAAGAGTATCATCTCATACTTCTACTTACAACACTACCATATCATAACACTAGCCCAGCAACAATCTAAACTAGACGCCTCTAATTTATCCATTGCAAGTTTTACGTGGCTTAGGGCTTTCGAGATAGAACCGTTCTTACCTACGAACATGAACCACAACGAGGATAATCAAATTGTTGACAACTCGCTTGAAAAATATATATTGACTATAGTAGGAGAGACAGACACCCGCTAGCCACTTATGCAAACTAGTTGCATGTCAAGCGTGGAACAGTTCTCATGTGTGAGGACATGTAAAGTTTGTCCGGGCCGCTTCATCCCACTATGCCACCAATATCCAAAATTACAACAAAGGAGCAACAACATGATCATCATCGCCCACATACTCATATGTGTACTACCCGTGTAAAGTATCTACGCATAGATCCGGCTCTGATACCACTGTAGGGTTCGCAGCATAGAAAACAAAAAAATTCCTACGATGTGAACTATATACCAAGATCTATATACTAGATACAAACAACGGGCAGATGTATATCCGTAGAGAACATACCCTTGAAGACCGACAAAGCTTAATGAGTTCAACTCGTGGTTGATGTAGACGATCTCTTGCCGATCTCAAGATTGAGAGGAAGTCCTAGCGCCGCAAATCAGCAGCGCATCCGTGCTTGCACACACGTTCGAGGCACCGAGCAACCTCCGCCTCCTCGCTCCAGCGATGCAGCGGAAGCACAACTCTTTCTTGCCGAATAGCCACCGGGAACATGTATCTCGCTAGTCCGAGACCATGGGGGATAAATTCTAGAGGGGGAGAGAGATCCTTCACGAGGAGGTGTGTGAGACAAGTGAGGAGGGGGGCTCCTTTTATAGGAGGAGGGGGAACCCCAAGGGGGTGGCCGGCGCATGGGGCTGCCCCCTTGCCCTCCCCTCTTCATGTGGGTGGACACTCCACTCACAAATCTCCTTTAAATTCCCTCCACTCAAAAGTCCACTCAAATTCCCATTAAATTTCCACCAAATTTAATGCAAACTCTCATTAAATAAAACTCTTTTATTTTATTCAGAATTTTGTCAATTACTTTAATGACAAACATTCACAAATAACCCCTTGCTAGAATTCTATTTCACATGCATAACCACTTTATGCAATTTCACCCGAAAACCTGTTTCGGTATCTAGTGAAATAAATTCCTGCGCTTGTTCATTCTTTCGGCATGAAACATTTTCTCCAATTGGATGTCGGTGTCTCTTAAGTGTGTCACCCTACGGTTCGTGAATAATGCGGACATGATCGAGACCCCTCTCGGATCAATAATCAGAAGCGGGATCTGGAGACCCATACTGACTCCCACACATTCAACGATGACTTTCTTGTGATCGTCGGAACCTTTTACGCTAGTATCTTAATCCCTTTGTTTCACGATATATTACATGTCCGAGATTCGATCATCGGTATCTCCATACCTAGTTTGATCTCGTTACCGACATGCACTCTTTTCTCGTTCCTGTGATATAACATTCTAGTGATCAAATCACTTGCTTGCAAGCTAATCAATGTGATATCACCGAGAGGGCCCAGATTATATCTATCCGTCATCGGGATGAACAAATTCCACTCTCGATCCATGAGCCTCAACATAACACTTTATTAGTTCTGAATCCATCTTTATAATCACCCTGTTACGGTGTGACGTTTGATGTTATCAAGAAACTCTTCCGGTGTTAGTGATTGACATGATCTCATGGTCTAAGGATTAGGATCACTTCGTAAGTTGTTATAGCAATATAAACTCAATGACTTTGATCGTAATGCTATACTTCGGATGAATGTTCATCACACCATTACACTAATGTTGTGATCCCGTTATTAACAACATCCAATGTCCATGATCAGGAAACCTTGATCATCTTGTTAATCAACGAGCTAGTTTATGAGAGAGGCATAACTAGGAACTTTCTGTTTGTTTATTAAACACACATGTATTAACGTTTCCGTATTAATACAATTATAGCATGCAAAATAAACATCTATCATATACTTGGAATACACATAATAAACACTTTATTATTGCCTCTCAGGACATATTCCCTTCAGGAAACCTAATACTAGGGGAGCAACCATAGAAATACTTCTGCCGCCTCTGCGGGGCGGAAAACACCGAGAGAGAAAGAGCTCTCCGGCAGACAGATTTCTGCCGGGGAAATTCCTTCCCAGAGAGGGGAGATCGTCACCATCAACACCGTCATCAAGCTAGACTTCATCGGGATCATCATCATCCACACCATCATCTCCACCAGCACCATCATCACCACTCCATCCCGCTGTAACAATCGTGTTGGATCTTGCATTAGTTCTTAGGGGAAACTTTCCCGGTGTTGATTACTATTGTAGTTGATGCTTGTGAGTGGAACCAATGGATTATTGTTTATGTTCAGATTGTTATCCATTACCATATAATCTTTGATATTGATCCATATGATGTCTTGTGAGTAGTTTGTTT
Organism: Avena sativa; assembly: GCA_916181665.1. Taxonomy (NCBI): domain Eukaryota; kingdom Viridiplantae; phylum Streptophyta; class Magnoliopsida; order Poales; family Poaceae; genus Avena; species Avena sativa. The sequence continues at coordinate 256,220,420 of OV702284.1, read as the reverse complement.
AGTTCTTGAGCACATGGGAGAAGTCATGTTGTTAGTAGTGGATTTGTGTTGAGATATTATTCAATTGTTTAGTATTTAAGTTATGGTTCTATTCTTCTAGTGGTGTCATGTGAACATCGACTACATGATACTTCACCATTTATGGTCCTAGGGGAATGCATTGTGTATTTGGTTACTAATTGTGGGGTTTCCGGAGTGACAGAAATCTGAACCCCCGTTAGGACACCATTGCACAAGGGAGCGTAGGATCTCAGAGTTTAAGGCTGTGGTTAGGTTTATATCTGAATTACTTACCTATAGTTGCAGATGCTTGCAGGGGGTTTAATCAAAATTATGTATTAGTCCAAGTAAGGTCGGTACATTGGCACAGGTTCACCGACACAACACTTACAACACCAAAGAAGAGTACTTAGCTATATGAAGCGAAAGCACTTGATAGAATTCCCATGTGTCCTTGAGAACATTTGGTCCTTATAAGTATTTCTACCGGCTTGTCCTTTGCTAAGAAAGGATTGGGCCACTTGCAGCAGTTTTTTGTTGTCTTTATTACTTGCACTTTGTTTTGTTGCTTTATCAGAAAACCCTAAAAATCCATTTTCCAAGTATTTACAGAGATTTCCTGCTCCATACCACTAGTCAACACCTTCTCCTCCTCGTTGGAATCAACACTCCTATTTATCAAAAGTACTAAGATACACCCCCTATACTTGTGGGTCATCAAGACTATTTTCTGGCGCCGTTTCCGGGGAGTGAAGTGCTATTGAAGAGTGGAACTGGTAAAGGAAACTTCTACTGTGAGTATTTATTTTTGTTTCTGTTTGTTACTTTGTTTCCAATATGGATCACCCACTTGGTTCTCTATTTGATAAAACTACTACCACTGTTAGGGTAGTAGATGAACCACCGCCTGTTGAGATAGATCCTTTTAAGATACCCACAAGTATTATTGATCGTGTTATGGATAATTATTATTTAGGGGATGGAACTGTCCATCCTGGTGATCATTTGCGTTGTATTCATGAATTATGTGGGTTGTTTAAGTGTGCAGGTATCACAACTGAACGGGTGAAGAAGAAGTTACTCTCTATATCCTTGAAAGGTAGAGCTGAAGAATGGTATAAGCTGCTAAAGAATGGGCAGTCCATGGAATGGGAGGAAATGGCTTCTCTCTTTTATTCTAAATTTTATCCTCCCAGTGAAAATCATAAGGATAGAAATCTGATATATAACTTTTGGCCTTGTGATGGAGAGAGTATAGCTCAAGCTTGGGGGAGATTGAATTTACTAATGCTTAAATGTTCTATTCATAAACTCCCTAACAGTATCATTATCAATAAATTTTATGTTAGGCTTTCTCTTCATGATAAAGATTTACTAGATGCTTCTTGTGTTGGATCATTCACCTGTATAAAGGAAGAAGCTAAATGGGATGTCCTAGACCGTATTCAAGAGAACACTGAAGCCTGGGAGAATGACAAAGGGAGAAAGTCAGGTATAAATTATGATTATGAATGCATAAAATCTTTTATGGGAACTGATGACTTCCGTGATATTAGTAATGAGTTTGGTCTTGACTCCCAAAGTATAGCCAATTTCTTTAAAGCCTTTGCCTCTTACATAGAAATTCCCAAAAAGAAGTGGAATAAGTACCATGCACCTTATAAAGATGTTGTTAGTCATGTTCCTGTTAGAAGCACCGAAGTTTGTACTACTAATCATATTGTGCCTGAACCTTATGTTCAGAAAATACCTTTCCCAGCCAAGGTAAAGGAGTATTCTATGATGATTAGTGCAAATAACAAAGGTACAAAGAAAACTGTGGAACCCGATGAGCAAATTAATATTGAGCCTATGGTAGCTATTGTGAAAGACCTTGTCACTAGAAATATAGAGGATGAGCACATATTCTTCTGTGAAGACGCTTCTAATATTATCTCTCATCCTAGTAAAGCTAGAAAAGCTAGTGTCCCTGTGCTTTCTGTTAAAATTGGTGATCATTGTTATTATGGTTTATGTGATATTGGTGCTAGTTCTAGTGCTATTCCTTATGAGCTTTACATGGAAGTTATGCATGAAATTGGTCCTTGTGAGCTTGAGGACATTGATGTGGTTATTCACCTTGCTAATAAGGAAACCATTTGCCTTATTGTTATTGTAAGAGATGTGGAGGTTCTCTGCAGGAACCCATGAAGAGAGTCCATATGGACACTTACAATTCTTTGAAGATGTTTTTGGTTCCTTTATATTTTATGAGTGTGATCTTGATAAGGTTAAAATCCAGTTGTTTAGGCAAACTCTCTCTAATAATGTTTGCAACTGGTATAGATCCTTTTGTGCAGAAGCACCAAGGACGTGGACGGATTTGACAACCAAATTTTTGTCAAAATATTACTCAGAAATTAAAGCTCACAGGATGAGAGGTATTATTGTAAGTTTCAAAAATATTCTTGATGGGAATTTATATGAAATATATCTAAGGTATAAAAGGTATCTAGACAATTGCCCCATCACTGTTTGCCTGATTGGTTAATTACCTATACATTTTATGGATGGCTTAACAATAAAAATAGAGCAATCCTAGATACCACTTCCAATGGTAGTTTCCTATCTTATACTTATGATGAAGCTTGGAAATTAATAATGAAAATGAAAGAAACAACAGAAAGCATTAAAAATGAGGAGAGCAATATGAAAGGTTCTTCTGAATATACTTGTGTTAACAACTTTCTTGCAGATGAAAGGACTCGTGCAATGATTAAAACCCTCGGCATTGATTCTTATTCGGTAGAGAAAATTATTGAGAATTATGCAGGACATCTATAGGTACCTTCAGAATGGGGACTTCATAAACCCCTCGAAGAAAAGAAGCGAGCAAGAGAGGAAGCATCATTGATAGAATTTTCCTCTGAATCTATTCAAGAGAATATTAAGAAGAAGTGTAGGGATGAAGAACATATAAATAGAAGACCCAAGAAACCAGAAAAGAAACCTGATGCTACTAATTCAAATATTGTTATATATAAAGATCTTACGGAAGCAAGAATTATGGAAAATGAAGAGGTTATGCTAGATTCTGAAACTTCAGACTTCATTACTGGTAGGATATAAGGTAAAGAAACTTCTAAACCTATCACCCCTATATATTGTGAAGAAACTATCCTTTATGGAATTTGTTAACCGATGTCTACAATAAATATTATGGATTCAACACTTTATGAGGAACTTCACTATAATTTGAATAATCCAGATGTGGAACTGGTAGACACTACTATTAAATTGTTTAATAGAACTAATATAAAACCGGAAGGTGGTATTCGAAATATCTATGTGTTTGTCGGACCACTCATGTATCATGTTGATTTTTACATAGTTGACATGCCTCGAGATACTTTTTGTCCTATTCTTTTAGGCAAGCCTTTTGTCTCCATAACCAAAGCTCGAATTGATAACAATAAAGAGACTATTTCCATGATGTTTGGAGAAGAGGAAATGACATTTAACTTTGCCAACCTAAAAAGGAGGCCATATGAAATAGAGGATATCAAGGAAGAGAAAACGATTGCCGAGTTGGCCACGATTCATTAAGCACTCCCCAAGATGAATTAGAAAGAAGCTTAATTAATTGGGAAGAGGCACAAGACGACGAGGAAATAGAAGACATAGATGATTATCTTTCTCTGTCCCGGAAGCACAAAACCCACATGATTATGAAAAACTGGTAAGAAAGGGTGACAAAGAACCTCCTCCAATTGAATTAAAACGACATTAAAGGAATAGATCCATCCATTGTGACACATAATATTACCATGCTTGAAGATGTTGTACCTATAGCTGACACACAAAGAAGACTTAACCCTAAAATGACAGAGGTAGTAAGAAAAGAAGTTATACGCTTATTAGATGTCAGCATAATATATACTATTTCTGATGGTAAGTGGGTTAGCCCAGCTCATTGCATACCAAGACATGGGGGTCTTGATGCTACTATGAATGAGGATGGTGAGCTAGTCCCAATAAGGCCTATTGTTGGGTATCGCATGTGCATCGATTTTAGAAAACTAAACCGTGAAACGAAGAAGAATCATAAACCTATACCGTTTATGTATAGAATTTTAGAAAGACTAAGCAATAATTCTTATTTTTGTTTTCTTGATGGTTATTCCGGTTATTCTCAAATTGCTATACAGCCCGAAGATCAAGAGAAGATGACTTTCACGTGTCCTTATGGTACTTATGCTTATAGAATAATCCTGTTTGGCTTATGTAATGCAGCTGTAACTTTTCAAGAATGTGTTGATGATCTTGTTGAGAAGACTATGGAAGTTCTAACAAATGATTTCGTTGTTTGTGGAACAACATTTGATAATTGTCTCTATAATTTAACCAAGGTTTTGCAGAGATGTAGGAAATCGAACTTAGTTTTGAACTAGGAGCAATGTCGATTCATGAAAGAGAAGGTAAATTTTTTGGACATAAGGTTTCAGAAAAAGGTGTAGAAATAGATAAGACCAATATAAGTGTTATAGAAAACCTTCCCATACCTCAAGACATTAAAAACTTAAAAATGTTTTTGGGACATGCAGGTTTTTACAAGCGTTTTATACAAGATTTTGCTAAAATAGCTATGCCTCTTACTAACCTTCTTGACAAAGAAACTCCATTCTACTTAGACCATGACTGCATTGCAGCTTTTGAAAATCTTAAAAACAAATTCGTTTCAGCACCTATCATGCAACCTCCAAAATGGGATGAACCATTTGAAATCATGTGAGATGCTAGTGACTATGCTTTAGGAGCTGTATTAGGATAGCAAGACGGGAAGAATTTAAATGTTATTCATTATGCTAGTATGACTCTTAATCAAATTCAGAAAAATTATGCTACTACCGAGAAAGAGTTCCTTGCTATAATTTTTGCCTGTGACAAATTTAGATCTTACATTATCAATTCTAGAGTAATAATTCATACAGATCACTAAGCTTTGCGTCACCTACTTGTTAAAAAGGATGCAAAGCCCAGGTTGATTAGGTGGGTATTATGTAGAGGTCCCAACCCAATAAGTTAGGTTCCTCCTGTGTTTACAATGCTAGTCCCTGGATCAATAGCTAGCATCCACAGTTAAGATGTAATATCAAGATACAAAGGTCATAATATAAATTTATAACCAGGAATAATATAATTTTATTACATCAAACATAGCTCATTTGGCTATTACAATACATTGCAGCGGAATAATTATAGTCATGGGTCCTTCATCTTCAAAGTGCCACAGGCAGATGTTGGTTGTAGACTTTGTAGTCCTAGTCAATCAAACAATCTTCATTTAAAAACAATCAACCTGCAAGATTTCAAGTTACAGCCACAAGGGTCAATACATTTTGAATTGTATTGGCAAGCTTCACTTTTATGTATAATAAGAGTGGATCCTATCATTATATGCATATTTGGCTAAGTAGAGTTTAAGGCTTATTTGCATAAAGCATTGTTTTATCCTATCTTTTCAAAAAGGGTTTTTAAGACCTTTGTCAAACTTCTTTTTCCAAGTTCCTTGAACTCCTTGGTAGAAACTCAAGTGTTCAAATCCTTGTCAAAATCTCTTGAGCACCTTGGTAACCCCAAGTGCAACAAGTTTTATCAAAACCCATGAGTTCCTTGGTAACCCCAAGTACATCATGCCCTTGAGCACCTTGGTAACCCCAAGTGCAACAAGTTTAACAAAATCTCTTTGAATTCCTTGGTAGACACACAAGGGCATCAAGTTTTTATATTAGAAGTTGGAATGTCGAGATCTCCCATAGTTCAAACTTTAGTTGCTCAGTATTGTCCATAACCGGGGACACGGCTAAGTACTTAGATTTTATTTACTTCTGCAGAAGGAGTACACTTTACCCACATGTCACAATCCCATCCTTTTGCCACCAGTGGCCTACTGGATTAGTGCTCACCAAGATGGAGTACTGGCAGATTGAGAATGTGACGAAGTCTTTCCAAAAGGTCCTCCCATACATCATTGCTAGCTTTGTCTTCAGCCCCCATGAAGCATTCCAGATCCCCATGTCCAGTAACTAAAGACAATGTATGGGTCTTCCTAATGTAATTGACTAAGCCAGAGCCATAATAGCATGTGGTTGCACACGAAAGCCACAATTGGAGAAGCATGTTTGATCTCTAAGTTTCCTAGGTGGTTTTCTTTTGGAGCCCAACACAAAGTGACTACCATAGACATGGTTCCCTTTTGTTGCCACCTTCTCCAAAACTTAAAGTATCCTCCACCTAGGTGGTTCATTGAGTCCTTGTTTTATTATGTAAAACACAAGTCCTTTTCTCAACCTTTGTAAAATCTCAACATGTATCTCTTTTTTCAAAATATAGCATATAGCATGGCTAAGCATGTACAACTACAAGATTTTCTCTAAGGAAAGTAAGGGCATCCTATTAGGATTTAGCATAGCATAAGTATAAATCATTTTCATGCATGTTTTCAAATCCACTAAGTATAATGAAAATAGTAGGACTTTTGTATGAGGGTGTAACTTGCCTTTTTGGTAGGGAATGGTGGTTCACTCCTTGATCTTGCTAGTCTCACACTTTGCTATATTCACTACAAGTCAATCAAGCAAAACACAAAATCAACTAACATTCCAAACCAAGGTTAAACAAACAATTTCACACACACATAGCAATGGAATCTAAATCATGCAAGGGAGGGTTCTTTTGCAAGGTTGGTCTCTACTAGGTTTAAAACTTTGTAAGGTCCAAATTGGTCATTTACCAAAATGGCAAAGTCATTGGTTAGAGGGTTTTGCTCAAAACCTATTTTAAACCCATTCATCATTTCATGTGGTGGAAAATAGTTTTATTAAATCTAAACCTTTAAGTTTTTCACCAAAAGTTTCTAACTCTCAAGATTTGTTGTTTTTGGGTCAGTAACTTTGAATCAAAATATTTTCTCAAAGTTTTATTCCCAAATCCTTTTTCATAATAAAACCATTATCTTTACTTAGCTAAAAATAGACTAATTCAATTGATCCATTCTAAATTTTTCTAATTTCATTTTCAAAACCATGGGTTGGTTCCTAGGGCCAGTAAGGTCACATAAATCCATCTTGCAAAGGTTTTAACCCTAAATTCGATTTTAAACAATTTTTATACTCTAAACAAGCATACAAAAGTTTCTGCAATTTTAAGCGAACTGACAAATACTATTGGCTAAACTAATCCCACAGTTGGCTAGGGCTTGTTCTCCTGAATCCAACGACATAAAATTTATAATTTTTGGACGTGTGGTTTGAAAGTTACAAGGGTTTGAAGTTTGCAATTAAATTAGATTCAAATCTGTTTTTAGTTTTAAACCTGGCCACGCGTCGTGTTCCTATTGGTCCATACCGTTTCGGTTGGATCGCGGCTGTGGAGCGTTGGATCCAGTTAGATCGAGTGGCCCAGAGGACATACCCCTTCGACGATAAGTGATCTAATCGTGGCCGCTAAATCTGGATCGAACGGTACTGGCGAATTTGACCTAAAGTGGGTGGCGCTGATGGCGGTGCTCTGGCGGCAGCGCTCAGGTGGGGTGGTCGCCGGTGATTCAGGACGCAAGTAAGAAGAGGAGAAGGCTCACCGAGATCGCAGGGTCGTGGTGACGCTCGTCGTGCTGTTGGCTTGACAAGGGGAGCTCGGGTACTGCGGCAATTGCTCGCCGGAGTACCTGCTGGCGTCGGTTGCGCGTGGTCGTGGTCGAAGTCGACTATGTGGTTCACCCCGATGCAAAACGAGGGCACGGTTAGGAGCGTAGGATCAAGGCAGAGCTGTGTGCGTGATCGAGAGGGCGCGGGGCGGTCGGATTCTACCTGTGGGGCTCGTCGGAGAAGAATCAGACACGACGGTGCTTGAAGCTTGACGAAGGCGACGTTCAGGGACGCCCGCGGATGAATGGAGGGTATGGGGAGAAGCGTCTGAGAGTGGAGGAGGTGTGTGCTAGGTCGAGGAGGCTCGGGGCATTGCGGTGTTGGCCGGAATCGGAGATAGAAGCTCGTCGGAGCAGCGGCGGTGCAGGAGTGATTGGCGACAGCCTAGGGGCAGAGAGGGAGTGGTCTGGGGGAAAAGGAGGGGGAGACGTTGGGGTTTTAACGAGCACAGTCAAAGCGAGGTAAAGGCGCGGTGTTATGGCGAATTGATCGCGCGGAATCACAGCAGGTAACGGTGGTCGAGGGAGGAAGAAGGAGTCGCGTGGGTGGGGAGGAAGAACAGTGGAGGTGGGTCTACCTGTCAGTGGGGAAAGAAAACGAGGAGGAGGTCCACCTGTCATACTCTGCGCGGGTCTGTTAGTGGGTGTGAACCGTTTTCTTGCGGGGTGATGAAACTGGGCTGGTGCTGGGCCTATTGGGCTGCCTGGGTTGGGTTGGCCATTTCCTATTTTTTTTCTGTCTGATTCCTTTTTCCTTTTCTAATTCTATTTTTCTGTTTTGAATTTCAAACAAACAAACAAGGTTCAAATCAATTCAAACAATTCAAACTATTATAATGAGTTTTTGGTTCTGTTTAACATCATAATTCACATTCTAAAATAAAATATTATTTTAAATCTTTTTAGGTTCCATTTATTAATTAAATAAATGGATCATTAGTTATTTAATAAAATAGGGTTTGTTTTAATTAATATAATCTTCATTTAAAATCCAAATATTTTCAAAACCAATTCAGTAGGTTTTATTTGAAAATAAAGAATATTTGGAAAGCTTGTTTAAAATAAAATAACCTTTTATTTATGGTCCATTTACAATTAAATAAGTGGGTCTCAGTTATTAAATCAAATAGGATTTGTTTTATTGAGATAATTATTTTAAAATCTAAAATAAAGCCAAAACACTTTAGTAGGTTTTAATTATGAATATCAAATATTTGGGAAAACTTATTTTAAATATTTTAATAAGTTTTGATGTTTCAATTAAATTAGTAAAACCTTTTATTTAAATAAAGTTGGATATTAAATTCTTATTAATTTATTTAAATCAACTTTTGCTATTTTTATTCAAAACAAAATGTTTTAAATCCAAAGCTTGTCCAAGGTTTAATTTGGCTTTATAAAATAATCTTTATTTATAAATCCATCTTTTCTTTTGAATACCAAATCTTTTATTAAAAGATCCAGAATAGTATTTCCAAAAATATTTTATTTTCCTTTATCTAAAATGTTTATCTTTTTAAATCCCTTTAGGTTTTATTTATTCAAATGGGTTTGGAGTTCCAATTGAATTCAAATTTTCTTCTCGCTCTGAAATTTAAATAAAATTTTTATTTTATTAATTTATTTTCACATTACAAGATTTGGAAAATCTTGGGATGTGACAGGCTACCACCCTTAAAATAAATCTCGTCCCGAGATTTGGGGAGGCTAGGGTTTCAAGCATGTTTAAAACAACTAGGGTACTACCACCCTTAAAAATGTTCAAACAAAAATTACACATTGTCCTTCTTGGGATCATGAGAAATACTTTCTCTAAGTAAACATTTGCATTGAGTCCTTGGTTTCCATTCTTGACTCCTGAAGCTTATGGGCCAAGATTGAGCTTCTCCATAGGCTTGTTCAACTTGTTCTTCATTCTTTCTGGACAGTTGCTCGCATAGTGTCCTGGGTTCTTGTAGTTGAAGCAATGAATGTCCTTGAGTTCTTTACGTGGCTCTTGTGGGCAAGTTGCTACATAGTGGCCTGGTTCTTTGCAGTTGTTGCACCACACTTGGTCAATCTCTTTATTCTTCTTGTTTTCTGGGCATCCACTGGAGTAGTGTCCCATTTCCTTACATTTACGACATTGTGCAAGGCTCATGTCTTGCTTGGGCTTCTTGGTTTTCTTTGATCCTTTGAATTGGGTTGTCTTGTTTGGAGGTATGAGTGGTCCTTTTCCTTTGGTAGACTTGGATCCTTCTTGTTTCCTTTGTTCTACCATGGCATAGATGGGACATTGGTCAGGAGTATGATCACTTCCTTCACAAAGGTAGCAAGTGGCTTGAGAGGTGGGGCATTGTCCAACAGGATGGTCTTATTCACAATTGGGGCATTGTCCTTCATGCTCCGTGGAAGTATGATCCTGGTCTCCACAAATAATGCAAGCTGGGGCTCCATCTAGAATAACATTCTTGTCGTCCTTGTTATCATACACTCTTCTAGGATAGCTTTCTTCCATGCTAATCATTTGATTAGTCACCTTAAGCATCAGTTGGGATTGTTCCTCCAAAAACTTTTGCAGTGCTGGATCTTTATCACTATTGTTGGTTAGGAACTGAGCTGTCAGTTGGTTCAACTGATGTTGGGTTGCTATGAGCTCTCTCATGCTGTCAGCTTGGTTGGTGTTGGTGTCATCAACCTTGGAGTCCTTTGGAATAGTCATCTGTTTGGGTTGAAGGAAGATTAGAATAGGCCAGATATTTCTAAGGAGATATTTCTAATCACACACATCACACTTCACACAAGCAACGTGCATGCAATCACAAACCAAACTTTTCACTCAAACAAGGTTCAAGCACATACTTAGGCAACAAATATTTTTGTTACACCACATAAGTTGGTGTGTTTTGTCTTTAACTAAAATTATGGTGGTCCATCTATATGATTTACTTGTGATCCTTCCATCCTTTTTGGTTGATCCTTCTTGCATGAGATCATGGTTTCCTTGGAAAAACTTTGGTCACAATACTTCAAAGTTGTTGATGGCTCCTTCTTATTTTGCATTCCCTTAGTCTCTAAATCTTGAGTAGGTTTTACTTGTTTCACTTGTGGTCCTTAGTAGTTTCCAAGTTGGAGGTCCTTGGTGAATATGCTGAAGATGTTGAAGTCATTAGAGTTTGAAGGAGTTGAAGTAGTCCTTTGCACATGGTGTAGTCTTTGGCCATGGTTAGGTTTTTCCATCAAGTTGAAGTAGAAGAGGTGTAGAGTTAAAATCAAAATGGTTGAGGAAAGAGTTTACAAGTGTTTTTGTAAATAAGTTTTTGGAACAAAACAACTCCTATTTTTCTAAGGGTTTTTGTCCAATCCTAGGTTTACAAATCCTACAGGCAACACATTGCTCTGATACCATCTGTAGAGGTCCCAACCCAATAAGTTAGGTTCCTCCTGTGTTTACAATGCTAGTCCCTGGATCAATAGCTAGCATCCACAGTTAAGATGTAATATCAAGATACAAAGGTCATAATATAAATTTATAACCAGGAATAATATAATTTTATTACATCAAACATAGCTCATTTGGCTATTACAATACATTGCAGCGGAATAATTATAGCCATGGGTCCTTCATCTTCAAAGTGCCACAGGCAGATGTTGGTTGTAGACTTTGTAGTCCTAGTCAATCAAACAATCTTCATTTAAAAACAATCAACCTGCAACATTTCAAGTTACAGCCACAAGGGTCAATACATTTTGAATTGTATTGGCAAGCTTCACTTTTATGTATAATAAGAGTGTATCCTATCATTATATGCATATTTGGCTAAGTAGAGTTTAAGGCTTATTTGCATAAATCATTGTTTTATCCTATCTTTTCAAAAAGGGTTTTTAAGTCCTTTGTCAAACTTCTTTTTCCAAGTTCCTTGAACTCCTTGGTAGAAACTCAAGTGTTCAAATCCTTGTCAAAATCTCTTGAGCACCTTGGTAACCCCAAGTGCAACAAGTTTTATCAAAACCCATGAGTTCCTTGGTAACCCCAAGTACATCATGCCCTTGAGCACCTTGGTAACCCCAAGTGCAACAAGTTTAACAAAATCTCTTTGAATTCCTTGGTAGACACACAAGGGCATCAAGTTTTTATATTAGAAGTTGGAATGTCGAGATCTCCCATAGTTCAAACTTTAGTTGCTCAGTATTGTCCATAACCGGGGACACGGCTAAGTACTTAGATTTTATTTACTTCTGCAGAAGGAGTACACTTTACCCACATGTCACAATCCCATCCTTTTGCCACCAGTGGCCTACTGGATTAGTGCTCACCAAGATGGAGTACTGGCAGATTGAGAATGTGACGAAGTCTTTCCAAAAGGTCCTCCCATACATCATTGCTAGCTTTGTCTTCAGCCCCCATGAAGCATTCCAGATCCCCATGTCCAGTAACTAAAGACAATGTATGGGTCTTCCTAATGTAATTGACTAAGCCAGAGCCATAATAGCATGTGGTTGCACACGAAAGCCACAATTGGAGAAGCATGTTTGATCTCTAAGTTTCCTAGGTGGTTTTCTTTTGGAGCCCAACACAAAGTGACTACCATAGACATGGTTCCCTTTTGTTGCCACCTTCTCCAAAACTTAAAGTATCCTCCACCTAGGTGGTTCATTGAGTCCTTGTTTTATTATGTAAAACACAAGTCCTTTTCTCAACCTTTGTAAAATCTCAACATGTATCTCTTTTTTCAAAATATAGCATATAGCATGGCTAAGCATGTACAACTACAAGATTTTCTCTAAGGAAAGTAAGGGCATCCTATTAGGATTTAGCATAGCATAAGTATAAATCATTTTCATGCATGTTTTCAAATCCACTAAGTATAATGAAAATAGTAGGACTTTTGTATGAGGGTGTAACTTGCCTTTTTGGTAGGGAATGGTGGTTCACTCCTTGATCTTGCTAGTCTCACACTTTGCTATATTCACTACAAGTCAATCAAGCAAAACACAAAATCAACTAACATTCCAAACCAAGGTTAAACAAACAATTTCACACACACATAGCAATGGAATCTAAATCATGCAAGGGAGGGTTCTTTTGCAAGGTTGGTCTCTACTAGGTTTAAAACTTTGTAAGGTCCAAATTGGTCATTTACCAAAATGGCAAAGTCATTGGTTAGAGGGTTTTGCTCAAAACCTATTTTAAACCCATTCATCATTTCATGTGGTGGAAAATAGTTTTATTAAATCTAAACCTTTAAGTTTTTCACCAAAAGTTTCTAACTCTCAAGATTTGTTGTTTTTGGGTCAGTAACTTTGAATCAAAATATTTTCTCAAAGTTTTATTCCCAAATCCTTTTTCATAATAAAACCATTATCTTTACTTAGCTAAAAATAGACTAATTCAATTGATCCATTCTAAATTTTTCTAATTTCATTTTCAAAACCATGGGTTAGTTCCTAGGGCCAGTAAGGTCACATAAATCCATCTTGCAAAGGTTTTAACCCTAAATTCGATTTTAAACAATTTTTATACTCTAAACAAGCATACAAAAGTTTCTGCAATTTTAAGCGAACTGACAAATACTATTGGCTAAACTAATCCCACAGTTGGCTAGGGCTTGTTCTCCTGAATCCAACGACATAAAATTTATAATTTTTGGACGTGTGGTTTGAAAGTTACAAGGGTTTGAAGTTTGCAATTAAATCAGATTCAAATCTGTTTTTAGTTTTAAACCTGGCCACGCGTCGTGTTCCTATTGGTCCATACCGTTTCGGTTGGATCGCGGCTGTGGGGCGTTGGATCCAGTTAGATCGAGTGGCCCAGAGGACATACCCCTTCGACGATAAGTGATCTAATCGTGGCCGCTAAATCTGGATCGAACGGTACTGGCGAATTTGACCTAAAGTGGGTGGCGCTGACGGCGGTGCTCTGGCGGCAGCGCTCAGGTGGGGTGGTCGCCGGTGATTCAGGACGCAAGTAAGAAGAGGAGAAGGCTCACCGAGATCGCAGGGTCGTGGTGACGCTCGTCGTGCTGTTGGCTTGACAAGGGGAGCTCGGGTACTGCGGCAATTGCTCGCCGGAGTACCTGCTGGCGTCGGTTGCGCGTGGTCGTGGTCGAAGTCGACTATGTGGTTCACCCCGATGCAAAACGAGGGCACAGTTAGGAGCGTAGGATCAAGGCAGAGCTGTGTGCGTGATCGAGAGGGCGCGGGGCGGTCGGATTCTACCTGTGGGGCTCGTCGGAGAAGAATCAGACACGACGGTGCTTGAAGCTTGACGAAGGCGACGTTCAGGGACGCCCGCGGATGAATGGAGGGTATGGGGAGAAGCGTCTGAGAGTGGAGGAGGTGTGTGCTAGGTCGAGGAGGCTCGGGGCGTTGCGGTGTTGGCCGGAATCGGAGATAGAAGCTCGTCGGAGCAGCGGCGGTGCAGGAGTGATTGGCGACAGCCTAGGGGCAGAGAGGGAGTGGTCTGGGGGAAAAGGAGGGGGAGACGTTGGGGTTTTAACGAGCATAGTCAAAGCGAGGTAAAGGCGCGGTGTTATGGCGAATTGATCGCGCGGAATCACAGCAGGTAACGGTGGTCGAGGGAGGAAGAAGGAGTCGCGTGGGTGGGGAGGAAGAACAGTGGAGGTGGGTCTACCTGTCAGTGGGGAAAGAAAACGAGGAGGAGGTCCACCTGTCATACTCTGCGCGGGTCTGTTAGTGGGTGTGAACCGTTTTCTTGCAGGGTGATGAAACTGGGCTGGTGCTGGGCCTATTGGGCTGCCTGGGTTGGGTTGGCCATTTCCTATTTTTTTTCTGTCTGATTCCTTTTTCCTTTTCTAATTCTATTTTTCTGTTTTGAATTTCAAACAAACAAACAAGGTTCAAATCAATTCAAACAATTCAAACTATTATAATGAGTTTTTGGTTCTGTTTAACATCATAATTCACATTCTAAAATAAAATATTATTTTAAATCTTTTTAGGTTCCATTTATTAATTAAATAAATGGATCATTAGTTATTTAATAAAATAGGGTTTGTTTTAATTAATATAATCTTCATTTAAAATCCAAATATTTTCAAAACCAATTCAGTAGGTTTTATTTGAAAATAAAGAATATTTGGAAAGCTTGTTTAAAATAAAATAACCTTTTATTTATGGTCCATTTACAATTAAATAAGTGGGTCTCAGTTATTAAATCAAATAGGATTTGTTTTATTGAGATAATTATTTTAAAATCTAAAATAAAGCCAAAACACTTTAGTAGGTTTTAATTATGAATATCAAATATTTGGGAAAACTTATTTTAAATATTTTAATAAGTTTTGATGTTTCAATTAAATTAGTAAAACCTTTTATTTAAATAAAGTTGGATATTAAATTCTTATTGATTTATTTAAATCAACTTTTGCTATTTTTATTCAAAACAAAATGTTTTAAATCCAAAGCTTGTCCAAGGTTTAATTTGGCTTTATAAAATAATCTTTATTTATAAATCCATCTTTTCTTTTGAATACCAAATCTTTTATTAAAAGATCCAGAATAGTATTTCCAAAAATATTTTATTTTCCTTTATCTAAAATGTTTATCTTTTTAAATCCCTTTAGGTTTTATTTATTCAAATGGGTTTGGAGTTCCAATTGAATTCAAATTTTCTTCTCGCTCTGAAATTTAAATAAAATTTTTATTTTATTAATTTATTTTCACATTACAAGATTTGGAAAATCTTGGGATGTGACAGGCTACCACCCTTAAAATAAATCTCGTCCCGAGATTTGGGGAGGCTAGGGTTTCAAGCATGTTTAAAACAACTAGGGTACTACCACCCTTAAAAATGTTCAAACAAAAATTACACATTGTCCTTCTTGGGATCATGAGAAATACTTTCTCTAAGTAAACATTTGCATTGAGTCCTTGGTTTCCATTCTTGACTCCTGAAGCTTATGGGCCAAGATTGAGCTTCTCCATAGGCTTGTTCAACTTGTTCTTCATTCTTTCTGGACAGTTGCTCGCATAGTGTCCTGGGTTCTTGCAGTTGAAGCAATGAATGTCCTTGAGTTCTTTACGTGGCTCTTGTGGGCAAGTTGCTACATAGTGGCCTGGTTCTTTGCAGTTGTTGCACCACACTTGGTCAATCTCTTTATTCTTCTTGTTTTCTGGGCATCCACTGGCGTAGTGTCCCATTTCCTTACATTTACGACATTGTGCAAGGCTCATGTCTTGCTTGGGCTTCTTGGTTTTCTTTGATCCTTTGAATTGGGTTGTCTTGTTTGGAGGTATGAGTGGTCCTTTTCCTTTGGTAGACTTGGATCCTTCTTGTTTCCTTTGTTCTACCATGGCATAGATGGGACATTGGTCAGGAGTATGATCACTTCCTTCACAAAGGTAGCAAGTGGCTTGAGAGGTGGGGCATTGTCCAACAGGATGGTCTTATTCACAATTGGGGCATTGTCCTTCATGCTCCGTGGAAGTATGATCCTGGTCTCCACAAATAATGCAAGCTGGGGCTCCATCTAGAATAACATTCTTGTCGTCCTTGTTATCATACACTCTTCTAGGATAGCTTTCTTCCATGCTAATCATTTGATTAGTCACCTTAAGCATCAGTTGGGATTGTTCCTCCAAAAACTTTTGCAGTGCTGGATCTTTATCACTATTGTTGGTTAGGAACTGAGCTGTCAGTTGGTTCAACTGATGTTGGGTTGCTATGAGCTCTCTCATGCTGTCAGCTTGGTTGGTGTTGGTGTCA
Source organism: Avena sativa (assembly GCA_916181665.1). Lineage (NCBI taxonomy): Eukaryota > Viridiplantae > Streptophyta > Magnoliopsida > Poales > Poaceae > Avena > Avena sativa. The sequence goes on along the minus strand of OV702284.1, from coordinate 256,204,029 downwards.
TCAACCTTGGAGTCCTTTGGAATAGTCATCTGTTTGGGTTGAAGGAAGATTAGAATAGGCCAGATATTTCTAAGGAGATATTTCTAATCACACACATCACACTTCACACAAGCAACGTGCATGCAATCACAAACCAAACTTTTCACTCAAACAAGGTTCAAGCACATACTTAGGCAACAAATATTTTTGTTACACCACATAAGTTGGTGTGTTTTGTCTTTAACTAAAATTATGGTGGTCCATCTATATGATTTACTTGTGATCCTTCCATCCTTTTTGGTTGATCCTTCTTGCATGAGATCATGGTTTCCTTGGAAAAACTTTGGTCACAATACTTCAAAGTTGTTGATGGCTCCTTCTTATTTTGCATTCCCTTAGTCTCTAAATCTTGAGTAGGTTTTACTTGTTTCACTTGTGGTCCTTAGTAGTTTCCAAGTTGGAGGTCCTTGGTGAATATGCTGAAGATGTTGAAGTCATTAGAGTTTGAAGGAGTTGAAGTAGTCCTTTGCACATGGTGTAGTCTTTGGCCATGGTTAGGTTTTTCCATCAAGTTGAAGTAGAAGAGGTGTAGAGTTAAAATCAAAATGGTTGAGGAAAGAGTTTACAAGTGTTTTTGTAAATAAGTTTTTGGAACAAAACAACTCCTATTTTTCTAAGGGTTTTTGTCCAATCCTAGGTTTACAAATCCTACAGGCAACACATTGCTCTGATACCATCTGTAGAGGTCCCAACCCAATAAGTTAGGTTCCTCCTGTGTTTACAATGCTAGTCCCTGGATCAATAGCTAGCATCCACAGTTAAGATGTAATATCAAGATACAAAGGTCATAATATAAATTTATAACCAGGAATAATATAATTTTATTACATCAAACATAGCTCATTTGGCTATTACAATACATTGCAGCGGAATAATTATAGCCATGGGTCCTTCATCTTCAAAGTGCCACAGGCAGATGTTGGTTGTAGACTTTGTAGTCCTAGTCAATCAAACAATCTTCATTTAAAAACAATCAACCTGCAACATTTCAAGTTACAGCCACAAGGGTCAATACATTTTGAATTGTATTGGCAAGCTTCACTTTTATGTATAATAAGAGTGTATCCTATCATTATATGCATATTTGGCTAAGTAGAGTTTATGGCTTATTTGCATAAAGCATTGTTTTATCCTATCTTTTCAAAAAGGGTTTTTAAGTCCTTTGTCAAACTTCTTTTTCCAAGTTCCTTGAACTCCTTGGTAGAAACTCAAGTGTTCAAATCCTTGTCAAAATCTCTTGAGCACCTTGGTAACCCCAAGTGCAACAAGTTTTATCAAAACCCATGAGTTCCTTGGTAACCCCAAGTACATCATGCCCTTGAGCACCTTGGTAACCCCAAGTGCAACAAGTTTAACAAAATCTCTTTGAATTCCTTGGTAGACACACAAGGGCATCAAGTTTTTATATTAGAAGTTGGAATGTCGAGATCTCCCATAGTTCAAACTTTAGTTGCTCAGTATTGTCCATAACCGGGGACACGGCTAAGTACTTAGATATTATTTACTTCTGCAGAAGGAGTACACTTTACCCACATGTCACAATCCCATCCTTTTGCCACCAGTGGCCTACTGGATTAGTGCTCACCAAGATGGAGTACTGGCAGATTGAGAATGTGACGAAGTCTTTCCAAAAGGTCCTCCCATACATCATTGCTAGCTTTGTCTTCAGCCCCCATGAAGCATTCCAGATCCCCATGTCCAGTAACTAAAGACAATGTATGGGTCTTCCTAATGTAATTGACTAAGCCAGAGCCATAATAGCATGTGGTTGCACACGAAAGCCACAATTGGAGAAGCATGTTTGATCTCTAAGTTTCCTAGGTGGTTTTCTTTTGGAGCCCAACACAAAGTGACTACCATAGACATGGTTCCCTTTTGTTGCCACCTTCTCCAAAACTTAAAGTATCCTCCACCTAGGTGGTTCATTGAGTCCTTGTTTTATTATGTAAAACACAAGTCCTTTTCTCAACCTTTGTAAAATCTCAACATGTATCTCTTTTTTCAAAATATAGCATATAGCATGGCTAAGCATGTACAACTACAAGATTTTCTCTAAGGAAAGTAAGGGCATCCTATTAGGATTTAGCATAGCATAAGTATAAATCATTTTCATGCATGTTTTCAAATCCACTAAGTATAATGAAAATAGTAGGACTTTTGTATGAGGGTGTAACTTGCCTTTTTGGTAGGGAATGGTGGTTCACTCCTTGATCTTGCTAGTCTCACACTTTGCTATATTCACTACAAGTCAATCAAGCAAAACACAAAATCAACTAACATTCCAAACCAAGGTTAAACAAACAATTTCACACACACGTAGCAATGGAATCTAAATCATGCAAGGGAGGGTTCTTTTGCAAGGTTGGTCTCTACTAGGTTTAAAACTTTGTAAGGTCCAAATTGGTCATTTACCAAAATGGCAAAGTCATTGGTTAGAGGGTTTTGCTCAAAACCTATTTTAAACCCATTCATCATTTCATGTGGTGGAAAATAGTTTTATTAAATCTAAACCTTTAAGTTTTTAACCAAAAGTTTCTAACTCTCAAGATTTGTTGTTTTTGGGTCAGTAACTTTGAATCAAAATATTTTCTCAAAGTTTTATTCCCAAATCCTTTTTCATAATAAAACCATTATCTTTACTTAGCTAAAAATAGACTAATTCAATTGATCCATTCTAAATTTTTCTAATTTCATTTTCAAAACCATGGGTTGGTTCCTAGGGCCAGTAAGGTCACATAAATCCATCTTGCAAAGGTTTTAACCCTAAATTCGATTTTAAACAATTTTTATACTCTAAACAAGCATACAAAAGTTTCTGCAATTTTAAGAAAACTGACAAATACTATTGGCTAAACTAATCCCACAGTTGGCTAGGGCTTGTTCTCCTGAATCCAACGACATAAAATTTATAATTTTTGGACATGTGGTTTGAAAGTTACAAGGGTTTGAAGTTTGCAATTAAATCAGATTCAAATCTGTTTTTAGTTTTAAACCTGGCCACGCGTCGTGTTCCTATTGGTCCATACCGTTTCGGTTGGATCGCGGCTGTGGGGCGTTGGATCCAGTTAGATCGAGTGGCCCAAAGGACATACCCCTTCGACGATAAGTGATCTAATCGTGGCCGCTAAATCTGGATCGAACGGTACTGGCGAATTTGACCTAAAGTGGGTGGCGCTGACGGCGGCGCTCTGGCGGCAGCGCTCAGGCGGGGTGGTCGCCGGTGATTCAGGACGCAAGGAAGAAGAGGAGAAGGCTCACCGAGATCGCAGGGTCGTGGTGACGCTCGTCGTGTTGTTGGCTTGACAAGGGGAGCTCGGGTACTGCGGCAATTGCTCGCCGGAGTACCTGCTGGCGTCGGTTGCGCGTGGTCGTGGTCGAAGTCGACTCTGTGGTTCACCCCGATGCAAAACGAGGGCACAGTTAGGAGCGTAGGATCAAGGCAGAGCTGTGTGCGTGATCGAGAGGGCGCGGGGCGGTCGGATTCTACCTGTGGGGCTCGTCGGAGAAGAATCAGACACGACGGTGCTTGAAGCTTGACGAAGGCGACGTTCAGGGACGCCCGCGGATGAATGGAGGGTATGGGGAGAAGCGTCTGAGAGTGGAGGAGGTGTGTGCTAGGTCGAGGAGGCTCGGGGCGTTGCGGTGTTGGCCGGAATCGGAGATAGAAGCTCGTCGGAGCAGCGGCGGTGCAGGAGTGATTAGCGACAGCCTAGGGGCAGAGAGGGAGTGGTCTGGGGGAAAAGGAGGGGGAGACGTTGGGGTTTTAACGAGCACAGTCAAAGCGAGGTAAAGGCGCGGTGTTATGGCGAATTGATCGCGCGGAATCACAGCAGGTAACGGTGGTCGAGGGAGGAAGAAGGAGTCGCGTGGGTGGGGAGGAAGAACAGTGGAGGTGGGTCTACCTGTCAGTGGGGAAAGAAAACGAGGAGGAGGTCCACCTGTCATACTCTGCGCGGGTCTGTTAGTGGGTGTGAACCGTTTTCTTGCGGGGTGATGAAACTGGGCTGGTGCTGGGCCTATTGGGCTGCCTGGGTTGGGTTGGCCATTTCCTATTTTTTTTCTGTCTGATTCCTTTTTCCTTTTCTAATTCTATTTTTCTGTTTTGAATTTCAAACAAACAAACAAGGTTCAAATCAATTCAAACAATTCAAACTATTATAATGAGTTTTTGGTTCTGTTTAACATCATAATTCACATTCTAAAATAAAATATTATTTTAAATCTTTTTAGGTTCCAATTATTAATTAAATAAATGGATCATTAGTTATTTAATAAAATAGGGTTTGTTTTAATTAATATAATCTTCATTTAAAATCCAAATATTTTCAAAACCAATTCAGTAGGTTTTATTTGAAAATAAAGAATATTTGGAAAGCTTGTTTAAAATAAAATAACCTTTTATTTATGGTCCATTTACAATTAAATAAGTGGGTCTCAGTTATTAAATCAAATAGGATTTGTTTTATTGAGATAATTATTTTAAAATCTAAAATAAAGCCAAAACACTTTAGTAGGTTTTAATTATGAATATCAAATATTTGGGAAAACTTATTTTAAATATTTTAATAAGTTTTGATGTTTCAATTAAATTAGTAAAACCTTTTATTTAAATAAAGTTGGATATTAAATTCTTATTAATTTATTTAAATCAACTTTTGCTATTTTTATTCAAAACAAAATGTTTTAAATCCAAAGCTTGTCCAAGGTTTAATTTGGCTTTATAAAATAATCTTTATTTATAAATCCATCTTTTCTTTTGAATACCAAATCTTTTATTAAAAGATCCAGAATAGTATTTCCAAAAATATTTTATTTTCCTTTATCTAAAATGTTTATCTTTTTAAATCCCTTTAGGTTTTATTTATTCAAATGGGTTTGGAGTTCCAATTGAATTCAAAATTTTCTTCTGGCTCTGAAATTTAAACAAAATTTTTATTTTATTAATTTATTTTCACATTACAAGATTTGGAAAATCTTGGGATGTGACATATTATTATTACAAGAATATGATTTACAAATAGTAGATAGGAGGGGTAAGGATAATTGTGATAACCCGGAAATTTAAGAAGTTAATTAATTTGAGAAAAATAATGCATGGCTTTTTATTATGGTAATTTAGCTAATCTCTAGTGTTTAAATTAGATTTTAGTTTTTGCATACCATAAAAGTTTGGAGGATTAATTAATAAAATAGCTAGAACCTAACTAGTCTTTGTGTGTGTGTGTGTGCGCACTCCAACTAGTACAAATGCATGAAAGTACTAATGCATGTCCATACAGTGTATGTGTGCATGTCCTTGTGCATATCCATTGACCCATGCATGCGGCAATGTGAGATAGTTTGCATAAGAAACTGATGTGGCTTCATACCATAGAAAGTTAGGATATTTTGACAGAGCAGTTGTCGGCAAGGTCTCTCACCCTGGTTTTGTGCATGTTCTAGTAGCACTAGATATTTTTGAATGAAAAGAGCAAACATGGCTAGCTATTAGAGGTCATGCATGCGTGTGGTGTTGGCTGTTGGCAGTCAATCTCCAACGTGGAGTTGTGCATGGAAGTCACCCGATGCTAGTCCGACACGTGCATGGGGTTGATATTAGAACCAGCGTCGATGTGGTCATCGGCTGTCTTAGATATTTTGGAACAAACCGACGTTGCCATCCTATAAATGGGTCACCCCTGCTGCACTTCACAGCAGCGACCAATTGGTCGAAGAGCTTCAGAGATAGAGCATGAGATCTCAGAACAAGTGAGGGAGAGTGTGTATTTTGGAGGCGATGGAATTTTAGAGATGAGGAGGTGCTGCTGAAGTGTTGATCCATCTACCGGCCTATATATACTATATATAGGCGTATGTATCTTGGGCGAGGAGTGTAGCCGGAGACGTTGCTAACTTTAGAGGAGAGAGATGTACACTTTTTGGGAGACTATATTGTTGGGTTTATTTGATTGTTGATCTCCTATTAGAATCTATATTGATCTGGCTATATTATCAAGACATATCTTAATTTCAGGCAAGCTTCTTATACAACTCTCGTATATTTTGTAAAGTATATTTTATTATTAAAACTATGATATACTATTTGAGATATGAGAGTTGTGGATATTCCTTTGAAATATTTATGGCTGATGCACTGGTGTTGTGATACGGTGATGGATCCGTTTGGAGCCACCGATATGAACCGGGCATTTAGCATGAATATGCATCTGGGGAATGACATGAAAATTAATATGAATGTTTTCTGAAGTAAAACTTGGTGCTACGAAGGTAATCGTATTGTACCGGTCACAGTTCAGGTGTGGGACTGGCTGAGTTCTCCGCTGGGGACGGCCCTGAAACAGAACGTGTCGGTGATGGATCCGTAGGAGCGACCGGCATAAGTAAATTCAGGTGTCCGGGTTCTAGTGGGTAAAAGAGCTTCGCTCTTCTAGCGCCTGTGTAGTGCTAGTCGAGGCTGTCGACGTCGGAGTACTCCTCTGCAGAGTGTAAAAACGTTAATATTAACCCCTATGACTCCCGGGTTTGGGAATGCTTACTTTCATGTGTGGCACCATGCGTTTTAAATTGCTTAATTAATTTAATCATCTATTTTTCGTAAAGCAAGTCTATTTTACAATTTATATGATTGTTTGTATGATTGGTTTGCTGAGTACTTTTCGTACTCACCCTTGCCCCCTAATGTCTTTGGATGCAGTCGAGACTAGCATGTGGGAATTGTCGTCGTTACGAGTAGGCTGGATCGGTGGGCGGGAAGCGAATTAGAGAATCTAGTTATATTCCTTTGTAAATGTAAAATAAATATGTAATATAATTATTTTTGAGCTTCTCGGTGTCCACTGTGCCTGTTTTTAGCCTTACGGGTATATAGGCCTTCCGGTCTATATGCGCGTGGCGGCTGTCATTTCTCCCGGGGTCGGTCTCGGGGCATGACAATAATCCAGTTGCAGATCATCTATCTAGGATGGAAGGAATAATTACCGACCCCGTACCTATAAATGAGTCATTTCCAGGAGAATACTTAGCAAAAATTGAAGTATTTGATCCGTGGTATGCAGACTATACTAATTATCTAGCAGTAAAATTTGTACCCCTGGTATGACAAGAAATAAAAGAATGAAATTCTTTAATGATCTTAGATATTAATTTTGGGATGATCCATTTCTTTATCGACATGGACCTGACGGAATTATTCGGAAGTGTGTTCCTAACCATGAAATGAATGCAATTTTGCAAGCTTGTCATGGCAGCCCCTATGGAGGACATCATGCAGGCAGGCAAACTACGGAAAAGTTACTTCAATCCGGATTCTATTGGCCCACCTTGTTCAAAGATTCACAAAGGTATGTGGAGTATTGTGATGATTGCCAGAGATGAGGTAATATAGGCAGAAGACAAGAGATGGATATCAATTATAGTCTTATAATTGACCCTTTGATGTATGGGGAATAGATTATGTGGGACCCTTTATAGAATCAAATGGTTATATTCATATTCTTTTTTCTGTCGATTATGATGGGTTGAAGCAATCCCAACTAACCATGTAGATGCAGCCACTTCCGTGAAGATGATCAAGGATGTCATATTTCCCAGGTTTAGAGTTCCTAGATTTTTAATGACTGACGGTGGCTCTCATTTTATGAAGGGAACTTTCAGAAAAATCCTCGGAAAATATGGAGTAACTCACCGCGTTGCTTCACCATATCATCCCCAAACAAGTGGTCAAGTGGAACTCTCGAATAGATAACTTAAGACCATACTCGAGAAGACGGTGGATAAATCAAGAAAATATTGGTCATACAAGCTACATGACACCCTTTGGGCATACCGCACTGCATTCAAAAATCCGATGGGTATAACACCATATAAGATGGTATATGGTAAGGCGTGCCATCTACCTTTAGAATTGTAACATAGAGCCTTTTTGGCAATCAAGAGTTTAAACTATGATCTCAAGGCAGCAGGAGAAAAACGTTTATTAGACATCCATGCTTTAGATGAGCTTAGAATTGAGGCTTATGAAAATGCTAGACTATTTAAGGAAAAATTAAAAAATATGGCATGATATAAAAATAGAGGATAAGGTCTTTAAAAGTGGAGATAAAGTTCTACTCTATAACTCTCGTCTTAAGTTATTTCTAGGAAATCTCAGATCAAAGTGGGAATGCCCCTATGTAGTTGAAGAAGCTTATGCCTCAGGAACAGTGAAGCTCCAGGGTAAGACACCTTCTCTTTCATGGATAGTGAATGGAAAAAGTTTGAAGCATTATCATGCAAAATAAGATATAAGTGCAATCACCGTCTGAATAATTACTCCAGAAGAATTGATTGAGCAAAAGTATGGAAGGAATGGAGAGCAGAAGAGGGAAAATATCAAGACAAAGTGAGCAACACTATGGTAAAGCTACGGACCATAAAAGAGCGCTTCATGGGAGGCAACCCATGTGAAATAAAGGGACGAGTAAGTTTTAAAAATTTCCGAGGTAAGTTTCAGTTAAGTTTGAGATTGAATAAGGAACACATGAAGCTTTTGAGAAATAAAAGAAATTTGGTTATAATAAAATCTAGCTCAATCAATGTTAATGTTGGTCGAAAATTTAAGCTATTGTTTTTCTATCAAAACTTTGTATTTCTTTAATTTTCAGACTAATAAAGAATTATCTCAGAAATAGGTAATTTTTGGTGATTCGAGAAAGCTTAATTCGTCGGATTGTCGACAAGTACGCCATATGGGGTCCCAGTGGCGTTGGAAGGATGGGGTGTGAGACGTCGGATGTTCTAGGAGCGGTAACTCTTCTGGACCTTATCGTAGCCGGAACTGGCTCCTCCTCTTTCTCTGACTGGGCCGCCCGTGAAGCAAAGCTCTAACCCGTTGGTGGGCCACCCTGGTCAGCGAGTCCTGTGGGTATACCCGCAAAGTATATCCCCAATAGTAGCCCCCGGAAGTCTCCAAGATCTGAAGTCGGATAAATCGTATAGCTTGATGGTTTCTTCATCTTGAGAATCTTGAAGGGTTCCCGAAAACTTCTTTCATTGATGTGGGATTCCGAGTCAGCTGAGTCTGATATATTTTGCTATGACCTTAGTCTTTTCCCTACTTGATTTGAAACATTAAGCCGGATTTTTCAGCGGCGTGTTGTCTAACAACTTTACAGGTCAGGTCCTATCACTGACAAGATTTACATCAGTACGACCGTTGGTGGGTCCGTTCCTTACGGAACAGAACGTCGTTTCAATGCTTGCGCAAAAATCGAGGGGGCGGAAGAGTCGCGAGGAAGCTAACTACCCCTCTCCTATACGCATGGCGATAATCGCACGTCTCACCGCACGAATCTTGACGCAGAGACAAATAAAGAGGAGAGAAAACCCTTCTTCTCAGATTCACCTCTTCGTCGATTCATTCATTGCTTCCTCGTACTCCTCGAGCTCTCTTCACCAATTCCCATCTACACACCATTGAGAAAAATCTCTCCTTTCCCCACCAACCCTTCTTCCTCCAATAACTATGGCATCTACCTCGTCCTTAGGAACGGCGGCGGTGGGTTCATCAGCGGCGGACGAGAAGAAGATGCGGGGTCTTTAGATCCCCAGCGCCATGGATACCACGGAGCTCCAAGTTATGGAGGATGAGGGGTTCATCGTCGTCGGCGCGTGGCGAAGCACCTGAGGACATGCCGCCCCCGCGCTGCTCGACGGCGAGAGGTTGTTGTTTGGCACACACGTCGACTGCGGCCTCAGCTTGCCTCCGTCGGACTTCTTCGTCGACGTCCTCAACCATTATGGTGTGCAACTCCATAATCTTCCTCCCAACTCTCTGCTTGAGCTTAGTGCTCACGCATCTCTGTGCGAGGGGTTTCTTGGCATTAGGCCAAGTCTCACCCTTTTCTGGTACTACTATGGTACCCGGAAGAACTCCATCAGTGCCAGTGTGCCTTATGTCACCGACACTCTTAGCTTAGTCCTCAGGAGGAATCGGATCTATCCTAGGATTAATGCTAGTGAGTCCATCAAACGCTGGGCCGAAACTTTATTCTACCATAAGGATATTCCGGCTCCAGAAAAGGCGGAAGGTCTTCTGGCATTTGCCAACGGTGATGCTCCCCACCAAGATTCATGGGACACGGAGGCGTCGGAGATGTCGGATGTTTTGATTCTCGCCAAGAGGCGGATCAAATTTTTGATGAAGCATGAGGGTCTTCGCGGATCCGACTTGATCCACTATGGGCTGGAGCACCGGATTCAGCCTCTCCAGCACCACGGAGACCGCCTAATGCACCAAATCACCGGCGACAAGAAAGACAGCATGAAGATCAGCCCGAGCCAGCTTTCGTCGAAGGACTATAGGACCCTCATGCAATATTTGGTCAAGGAAAGAGTGGAACGAAAAGTTCCGGAAGTTTCCATGAAGATGTATACGTCCAACCGTCCTCTAAATCCGGTAAATATTTCGACTCTGCCTTCGTGTTTCGTCGTTCTCTTCGATTATTTCTCCGACTCTATTTTCATCGATGCTTTTTCGACTCTGTCAGCTCGAGAAACTCTCCGAGTCCGAGCTAGATCCACTAGAGGGTTATGCTTCAAACGACCCGTAGGCAACGGATGATGATGACGTGCAAGAAGTTGCCGCCTCCGCCTCCAAGACGCGTAAGGCGAAGGAAGTTGTCACTGCTGGTAGCCAAGTGTTGCCAGTAGTTAAAAAGTAAGCACCTCACCTTCCATTTTTAGTACTCATGTACCTTTATTTCTTTCCAGAGCACACCTAAATTTTAGGATTTCCGTGTTCTAGAGCTAAATCAGTGTTGAAGAGCAAGATAAATCCGGACAGCAAGCCGGGCAAGCAGATGCGTCAGCGGAAGCTTGTGATTTCCCCTGTTGTGCCGCCGTCGACCCCATCCACTACTCCATCAGCATAGGGAGATTCTGCATACCCTGATGCTGGCAAGATCTCGAAAGCCCTGGTCACCGTTGATGACCAGGCAACTAACAAGGGTGAACCCGTTAAAGGTAATGATCCCATGGTGATGACCATAGGAACGGTGGCTAAAGTGGTTGACTCAGCTGTCCCTGGTCTCAAGAGGAAAGAGAAGGAGGATATCCTCAGGCTGGTTTAACCCAGTCTTGAGAAGCAAACCCTGACTCCAGAGGCAGCGAGCCAAGAGGAGGAAGAGGTCAAGCTGGTCAGCCTCCTGGACCAAATTTTGGTCCGGGATGCTAAAGTCGCATCTGGCAAACTTCCAGCGACGGATGTTCCGTCCCTCACCCTTACCGAGAAGGTGTTTCACAGCACAAGGCTCGGATTTGAAAAGTTTCACCTTGAACACATTGTAAGTTTCCGATTCTTATTTGCATTTATTATCATATCCTCTAGCCCCCAAGCATGAAATCGGATAAACATTGCTGGATTCGGGTTAATGCTTTTAGGTTGCAAAAGAACGATGTAGTGTAGGCCCCAAGGCTCGTGCTGTAATTTTACTTAGTTAAATTTGCAGCCCGAGTCTTCGTAGCCGTCTGACGGTATTCCGTCTCTAAACTTACAGAAAATTACATCTTCCAACCAGGAATTGGTCAAGAATATTTCCAATAAGCACAAAGAAATCAAAGCTTTGCGCTTTGAGAATTCAAAGTTGAAAGTTGAAAAAGATGAAGCAGAAGGTAAACATTTCCGGCTTCCTCTTTTTCAGTTGAATGTTTTGTCATAGTCTAACTTTCTTTATCCGACTGATATTTTTGTCTTTGTAGAATTGTTATGCCAATCCAGCAAGATGGTGGAGCAGGCCGAAAACTTCAAGGTCTTGCAGGCAGAGAATGCTGAACTCCGGGAAAATCTTGAGACGCTATATGTTGAATCAGAGAAATCTGTATCCGTTGTCCTAGAGTCAAGCAACTACGAGACCGTGAGGCTCGAGAAGCTCCTAACCCTCCGAGATAAGGAACTTGCTGATCTCAGAAAGGACTTTTATATCCAGAAGGATCCTGCCCAGGCCTCAGTAAGTGAACTAGACATCCTCCTCAAGGAGCATGCTGAATGGAATCAATCCGTGCTTGCTAAGATTTCTGAATCTTTTCTTTGTGTTGTTTTCTTTTCGAATTTTGTTTCAGCCAAATCTTTACTTTTTGATTATTTCCCAGCCCTCTTGAATCTCCGAATCTTCCAATTCTGAACCTCGCCTCGAGCACATTAAGCTCGTCGGAGATGTCTTGTTCGACTTCTGCCAAACTCTAGAAGAGGCTGGCAAAGCCGTCAAGCTTTCTGACTTGCACACAATGTCAGTGCATGAGGTGAGGGACAAAGTTAAGGATATTCTGAAGTTGATTGAGTACTGGAAGATCTCCTACGCTCAGACTGCTGCGCAAACAGCTCTGACCATGGTGATGAGCCATCATAGCGAGATGGAAATCTGGCACGTCACCAAGGGCATTGCCGAGGAGGATGACGAGGGTAACCCGCAAGATATCAAGTCCATCCAAGAATCTTGTGCAGGTTACGCTTGTCGGGTGGCGGAGAGGACCAACTGCATGACATCATTCTTTGGATCTGTCGCCGCGCCTCCTTCGCCTCAAGAGCCAGAAATCAGCAATGCTTCCGAGTCTGAGATCAAGGGCGATACTGCTGTTGATTCCAGTGTTCCACCTGCTTCATCACCACCTCCAGCAGCATATGCAATTTCTATGCATTATCTTGAACTTATGGCAATGTAATGATGGATACAATGTTTATTTTGTGTTTTTCTGTAAAAACTGATGCCTTTACTTATCTTAGCACTTTTTTGTTTGTATATTTTTATGCAAGTGCTTGAAAATTTTCTAAAGCACCTTGTGTTTTTTATGCCTATACTTATCGATTTATCTGGCTCTCTGTCTCGTCCCTTTCATGGGTAGGCCAACCTTTAGCAAGGAAACTTTGCCGAGCAACGGAGCGCAATTGCTAAACCAGTTTAAACTCGGATACAAAGCTGGCTTCCAGTACCAACAACTCATTACTCAGAAAATGTCTGCGTCTAAGCAATCAGATAAAGAATCAAAGTATATACAATATTTTAAACTTTGTACCATAAGGTAACATTTTTAGATATTCAAAAATCATAACCAGAACAAACATGAGCATAAAGTACTTTCAAGCATTCTGGGATTTTTGAAAAAATTACATGCTCTTTTGGAAATAAGATGGCAAAAACTTCTCAAAGATAACACATGAGGAAACCAACACTTTATTTTACTTTGAACATGTACATATATGATTACAAGGAAATATAACTAAGAATAGAAGGGACATAGTTGTGCAATATTCCATGGATGGTCTATTTCATCCGGGTCTGTGCTGCCACCAGCTCTCTTCCTTTTCCGAGTATCAGGTCTTTCCTTGACTGGTCTCATGTCGATTAAATAATATTACCCGTTTTGCAGAACTCTGCTAATCATAAAAATTCCTTCCCAAATTGGGGAAAGTTTGTGCTTTCTCTTTTGCACAAGTCAGAGAACCAAATCGCCTTTTCTGAAAGAACGGTTTTGCACTCTATGACTATGATACTTGCGCAACTTCTGCTGATAGGCTGTAGATATCTGTTCAGCAATGACGCGTACTTCTTCAATTACATCGAGATCATCTTGCCGAGAAACTTCTGAATCTTCTTCGATATATGCTTTGACTCGTGGAGCTTGATGAATCAAATCACTCAGAAGAACTGCTTCTGCACCATAGACCAAGAAGAAAGGAGTATAGCCGGTTGATCTGTTAGGAGTTATACGTAAGCTCCATATCATAGACGGTAATTCTTCCGCCCAAGCCCCCATAGCCCGACGAAGCGGTGCCTGGAGACGAGGTCGAATTCCTTGTAGAATGAGGCCATTAGTTCTTTCGACTTGTCCATTGGCTTGTGGATGTGCTACTGATGCAATATCAAGTCGGATCCCTTGTTCTTCACAGAATTCAGCAAGTTCCTGCATGGAAAAGTTGCTCTCATGTCAGTAATTATGCTATGCGGATATCCGAATCTGATGATTACGTCCTCGACGAATCTTCTGGTTGTGGCTCCATCGCAACTTGTTACGGGTTTAGCCTCAATCCATTTTGTAAATTTATCCACCATAACTAGTAGGTGAGTAAATTCATATTTTGCCGTGCGAAACGGCCCTACCATATCAAGCCCCAGACCGCGAACAGTCATGTAATAGGGATTGTTCACAGCTGTTCAGCCAGAACGTGTGCCTGATGAGCGTACTTTTGGCAGCCCTTGCACGTTTTGACCAGTTTATCGGCATTTGCCTTAGCTGTAAGCCAAAAGAATCTGTGTCGAAAAGCTTTTGCCACTAAGGATCTGGCTACATCATGGTGACCACACTCGCCTTCGTGGATCTCTCTTAAGATTTCCACTCCTTCTTTCGAAGAAATACATCTCTGAAACATGCCAGAAACACTCCATTTATAGAGCTCACCATTTATTATAGTGTAGGCTTTTGCTCGTCGGACAATCTGCCGGCTCAAGACTTCGTCTTCAGGTAATTTTCCGTCTATCAGGAAATCCAGATAGGGTTTTGTCCAGCTGGGAATTACAGCCAGAACTGCATTAAAGGTGAGTCGGATTTCGTCGGATAGTCCTCATCAACTCCGACTATGGAGGGGACCCTTAAATGCTCTAAAAAAGCTCCATCTGGTACTTGTTTCCGCGTAGAGCCTATCCTTGATAGTGCATCTGCTTCCTCATTTTCTGCTCGAGGGATGTGTTGAACCTTAAAACCCTCGAACAATTTGGATAGTTCATCCACGACAGGCTTGTATGCTGCCATGTGTTTATTTGCGTTGTAGATATCGGATACTTGTTGAGCAACTAAATCCGAGTCTCCATAACACATGAGTCTTGATATGCCAATGTTTTTGGCCATGCGTATTCCATGTAGCAGTGTTTCGTAATCAGCAATATTATTGGTTGTCGTGAAGTGTATTTGCAACATATAGAATAGCTTACTCCTTGGGGTGATTTGGGCACCACGCTAGCCCCCGAGCCCCCTCGTGCTTTTGATCCGTAGAAGTGGAGGGTCAAAAATTCTGAGTCTGGAGGGCCTGAGTTTTCTACCATTTCTGTCCAATCAACAACAAAGTCGGCGAGAATTTGGGACTTGATTGTTGTACGTGGTTTGTACTCAATGTCAAAAGCTGCAAGCTCTATACCCCACTTTGCGATACGTCCTATGGCATCACGATTGTTGATTATATCTCGCAGGGGAGCTATGCTCACCACTGTAATTTTAAGCTCTTGAAAATAATGGTGTAGCTTTCTGGACGTGAAGAACACTACATAGGCTAGCTTTTGATGATGTGGATACCGTTGCTTCGATTCTGCCAGGACCTCACTTAGATAATAAGTTGTCCGTTGCACCTTATGTTCGTGGCCTTCTTCCTCGCACTCAACTACTGTTACCATTCTTATGACCTTGTTGGTCGCTGCAATGTAGAGTAACATGGGCTCCTGAGGTTCTGGCGCTTCGAGAACTGGTAGATTTGAAAGCAGATCTTTCAAACTTTGTAGGGCAGTTTCGGCTTCTGGAGTCCAGACAAATTTGTCGGTTTTCTTCAAGAGTTTATACAAAGGTGCGGCTCTTTCACCGAGCCGAGTGACGAACCGACTCACTGCTGCAATGCAACCAGTGAGGCGATGTACGTCCTTCAGGCGAGTCGGCCTGGTAATGTTTAAGATAGCCTTGATTTTGTCCTGGTTCACCTCTATGCCTCGCTCAGAGACGATGAAACCCCGACTGGAATTCCAAAGAAACACTTCTTCAGATTTAGCATCATGTTGAATTTTCGTAGACTAGCAAACGTTTCATCCAAGTCGGAAATTAAAGTTTCCTTCTTTTTGGACATAACTGCTATGTCGTCTATGTATACATGGATGCTGCGTCCGATTTGATCGTTAAGACAATGTTGCATGGTACGTTGATATGTTGCTCCTGCGTTCTTTAAGCCAAAAGGCATAGTTTTATAGCAGAAGGTTCCGAAAGGAGTGGCGAAAGATGGCTTAATTTGATCTGACTTTTTCATCGGTATTTAGTGATATCCGGAATATGCGTCGAGAAAACAAAGTAATTCCGACCCTGTCGTTGAGTCAATAACTTGATCGATTCTTGGCAAAGAAAACGGATCTTTTGGGCATGCCTTGTTCAAAGAGGTATAATCAACACACATCTTTAAATCAATGGTGTCCTTTTTAGGGACGAGTACAGGATTTGCCACCCAATCTATATGGATGACCTCTGTTATGAAATCCGCTAGCTCTAAGCGGGCTAATTCCTTGGCTATTGCTTTGCGCTTTTCATCACCAAACCGTCGCAAGGACTATTTGACGGGTTTAGCGTCTGGGTACACATTAAGAGAGTGCTCGGCAAGTTCCCTAGGTACTTCAGTCATGTCAGATGGCTGCCATGTGAAGATATCACTATTAGCTTTGAGGAACTCGACGAGTGTGCTTTCCTATGCGTGGCCTAAGCCTACCCTATGTTCGTCGTCTTGGAGGGATCATCTTCCTTCAGCGACGTCTTCTTCGTCTCTTCCGATGCCTTTAACTACAAACTTGGCTTCAGCACCTTGTTCTTTGTAGCGGGCATCTCGGACGGGTTGATGGTCTTCTTGATCTCCTGGTACTCCTTGGCGTGCAGCACGGCTTCGGTGAAGGCAGCAGATCCTTTGTCGCACTCTCGCGCCTTCCTCTGATTTCCTCTTACGGTGATTACACCCTTTGGACCTGGAAGTTTAATCATGTTGTAGATGTAACAGGGACGGGCCATGAACACCCAGTAAGTCGGACGTCCGAAGATAGCGTGGTAAACACTTTTGAATGGTACCACCTCAAAAGATAGTGGCTCGGTCCGGTAATTATCTCAGGTTCCAAATGTCACGTCTAGAGTAATCTCACCCAGAGAATTTGCATGTCTTCGTGGTACAATGTCATGGAAATTTACACTGCTGTAACTCAACTGGCTCTCCTGTAGCTTCATGCAGTGGAGTGTCTCGATGTAGAGGATGTTGATACTGCTCCCACCGTCCATAAGTGTTTTTGAGAACTCATAGCCATCAATAAGAGGATTGACGACCAGGGGGTATTTTCCCCGGCGATGTGTTTTCCTCGGGTGGTCTAAACGATCAAAGGTGATGGTCACCTCTGACCAGTCCAGGAACTGTGGGACAGCCGGAACCATGGCATTGAGCTCACGAAGAACCGCCTTTTGTCCTTAGCTGGATGGGATCCAAGGAAGCAGACGTATGCGTCTTTCTTTGTTGGAAAAGTCTTCTTTCCATCCGACTTGGGCTCTGTAGCGGCTTCCGCTTCTTCCATGTCGGAATCTTTCTTGGGCTCCTTTCCTTTCTCGGAATTTTACTTTCCTTTTCGTCACTTGGCCCTATATCCAGCGGATTCGTCTTTCTTGATGTCGTCATTAAAACAACACTCGGCATTTGTATGGGTAGATCCTTCGTTACTATCCAGGTGGTGGATACAGGGATTATTGGCAATGTCGGCCCAAGTATAAGTTCTTCCAGGTTACTGGTCTCCTCTGCCCTGGATTCGGGATGTCCCTCGGCCTCTACCACGGCCGCCTTATCATCCTATGGATCCGATTGTTGCGTTAACAGCTGCGTTGTCCGGAGCCAGCTTTTCGTCTGAGGTGTTCTTGCGCTTCTGAGTTTGCTTTGGCTGTTTGGCCGCATTGGGATTGGCCAGAATATTTATCAGCCCTTCTGAATCGTCATCGGCGTCAATGTACTTGCTTGCCATCTCTATCATTTCTCCCAAATCTGTGACATGGTCACGCTTTAGCCTGTGACGTAAAAGTCTGACTGAAAGTCCTCCAATAAAATCTTCTATCGCAGTTTGTCATTTACTCCTTCGCAGGAGTTCTTTGTATCGATCTAGTGTCCGAGGTAATACCGGCAGGTTTCTTCGGGTCTTTGGGTGCAACGCTGCAAGTCTCCGACTGTGCAGGGCCTCCTGTATGTTCCCTCGAAGTTTTAAAAGAACGCACTTTGTATATCATAAAAGTTATGAATTGAATTCTCTGGAAGTTCATTGAGCCATGATCGAGCTGTCTTCCTCAGCATCAGTGGGAGATATAGGACTACAACCAGGCTGTTTCCTCCTTTGGTGATACAGCAAGCCTGGAAAAAATCCTGGAGCCAAGTATCTGGCCGAGCTGCACCGTCGTAGGGTTGAATATGTTTAGCAATGCCAAAGTCAACCGGAAATTTTGTTTGATGTATGCGTGGACCAAAGCACTTGGGTCCCACGTACACATCTTCTTACTCGTACCGCCGCGCTTCTATATTTGATTCGATGCGATGGCGAGCGTTGTTTGGCGAGAGAGATCTGCGCCTTGGAGGCTCACGGCTTCTGCACGGTGGAGTCGGATTTCTACTTCTTCTCTCACCATTGCCACCTCCGCCCCTGTGTCTTCCATGGCTACGACGTGATCCTTCATGGTCGCTGCTGGGAGGCGATGGGGGACCTGGTGGATTATTTCCGGCTGGGTTTCTTGGTGGTGGCAGTGGAGCCTCATTATGCAGACTCTGATGCTTGTTTCTTCGGGCATCGTCCCTACTAGATTTAGGACAATCCAGATCGTCTCTTCGTCCGGCGTTGCCAGCCGGACGGCTCAGTGGTGGCATCCTTAGATGATCTTGCTCCTCTCGCTGGCGATGTGTTTCCGGGTCTTCTCTATAGCGATTTTTTTGCCGACTATGGTCTTGATGAGGAACCATTTCCCTAATGGCGTCTTTGGCTGCAGCCGGAATAACTCTTGCCTAGTCACGTGCCGGCCGGCGAGAGTGGCTGTTGGAGATGGTCCTGGAATTTTCTTCTTCTCCACGGGGACGAGGGCGCTGAGCCGTATCCATGCGGAGCCTTACGTCAGCGCTTTGGTCAGCGCCAATGTGGCAAAACTCGGATTTTGAGGCCATCTTGCCACTAAATGACGCGGCCGTTTTCTGCTATTTTAATCCTTTGTCCAGCAACATGATGCACTGCTGGACCTGCTGCAGAGACGGATTGTTGGCGAGGATAGCTCGAGCTACAACAGCGTTTTCTACCGGCATGCTGTAGACTCGGATCTTCTCTCCATCTTTTCCGTTGAATAGATCTTTGTGGATATCCGAATTCTTGTTAGCAAGAAACGGACCTCCTCTTGTCTTGTTTGGGTGTCTTCTGAAATCTGACTGATATCTGGCAGGATCACTGTCTAACTGCTGCCTCATCTTGACGATGTGTGCGGCCTCTTCGAGTAGGAACAAGCGGTGCTTTTCCAGGTCCTCAGCCATTTTTTCCAGCGCCTCCGACATAAGATCCGAAGCCGTTGGGATTGGAATTGTGAGAGCGTCTCCGTAAATTTCACGTGCACCCTTGGTGACAATGTGTCCATCCACAGGAGGATCGATTGGGGTGGGGTTAATCGGATCTCCGTCCTGATTCTCCATCTCGATCTCTTCATCAACTTTTTCTTTGTTGGTTTCCTCGACGTCCGGCTCTGTCGGTGTCAGATTCTTGATCTTCTTCTTCTTCTTCTTTGACCGCCCGGTAACCTTAACGTGCGTACCAGTGGCAAAGATGGCTTTTGGTCCGGTACCGGGGGATAAAATTCCGTCGGTACTTTCCATCATGGTTGGTTTGTGAACCTCGGAGGAATCTCCGGTGTCCATGTCATCCTGCGAGGTGTAGCTTTCATCCATGCTATCATATGGACTAGGAGGAGTTTCCGGCTCACCTTGCGTTTGCTTGGAGACGTGATCTTGTTCATACTCCTCCATCTATTTGTCAAAGTCTCGAAGTTCCTGCGACGTGATTGACTCCGCTGGGTAGCCAGGTAAGTCGGTGTTTTCTTCGATTGCGTCTAGGACCGAGTCGCTACCAGCTCCCGCATCAACAAAGTCAGATACAGTGCTTATGTGGTATACGAAATAATGCTTCTTCTTGTTCATGTTCTTGAGGTATTTGTCAAACTTGGTTTCCTCTTCGACGTCAGCAAAGCTGGAATCATAGCGGATGTACTCCTCTTCTGTGTATCCAATCTCGCTGGAGAGATCGGATCTAACTTCTTCTTCCACCTCTTCTTCCACTATGGGAGTGGGCTAGGTGGGTTTGATTTTCTCCGAGACCCTGAACTCTTCCGCCTCTGCAGACAAAGTAGATCCGGATTTTTCTTCCGCTATGGTCATCACCTCTAGCGTCGGTTGGGCGGGTTCAGCGAAACCGAGATAAATATCGATCTCGCTGATTGACATGATCGTGTAGGTCGTCACGGGTTTGGAAGCCAGAATCCAAGTCTCAGCGAGGAGGATGAGAGGGACATCACTGGCGTAGTCCACGCGACCCATGGTGATTGTTTCGCCAATTCCTGCATGCACAGATTCCACCTGGAACGATGCTCCAAAGGTCACCTGCCCCACGGTGGGCATCAACTGTCGTCGGATTATCGACAAGTACGCCATAGGGGGTCTTAGTGGCGTTGGAAGGATGGGGTGTGACACGTCGGATGTTCCAGGAGCGGTGAGCACAAGTTTACCCAGGTTCAGATCCGACTGCGGTGATCGGAACTCCTGCTAGCAACCCAGTAATATGTCAGCGTAAGCCGGATGTTACAATGGATTACAAGAGAGGTTCGCCTGTGCGAGTTGGTTGTGGTTGTGTATCGAGTTGTGCCCTAAAGGCTCCCATAGGGCCGGTTTATATAGTCACCGGGGCCTAGGGTTACAGGAAGAGACCTATCCGGCTATGTTACAGAGTCGGTAACTATGTACAGCTTGGTCTACAAGTAATACTACAGGCCTAAGTTGGTAACTCTTCTGGGCCTTGTCATAGCAGCAACTGGCTCCTCCTCTTTCTCTGACTGGGTCGCCCGTGAAGCAAAGCTCTAACCCGTTGGTGGGCCACCCTGGTCAGCGAGTCCTGTGGGTATACCCGGAAAGTATATCCCCAACACTTAACGACCAACTATACGATGGGAATAAAAATTACGGCTGTATACTTATCAACACAATCTCCGAAAATTTATTCCTTAGTACTGAAAGCTTAACGACCAACTATACGGCGGGAATAAAAATTTCGCCCGTATAGTTGTGGCCGTATAGTTGTTCATCGCATTCTCATATTTTTATGCCAAGGTACAGAAAGGTTAACGACCAACTATACGGCGGGAGGAAACCTCCCGGCCATATAGTTGTTACCGCCTTAGATAATAAAAAAAATATAGTCGGTTCTGCAACTATACGGTGGGATCTATACGAACTGCGCCCATATAGTTGCTCGTTAAGCCTGTCGTCTAGGGTTTTCGACCTCTCCTTTTAAAGACGATTGCATCTAACCTTCTTCATTAAGTTTTCGCAGAGCTACATCCTCCAGCCTCGAAAAACCATCGCCATCACCATCCACCCCCCTTCTAGCAGCATCCGTGCAGCGAAGCCATGCAACCTTTCCATGTCAACAAGGTTTTTAAGAAGAAGGAACAGAAGCCCGTAAAGAGGATCGAGGATGTGTAACCAAAAAGGCATCATCATCATCCAGCTCGGAGATCAAGCCTCTCCCAAATTGGGAGGACATGTTCCCGCAAAGGATGGACATGATGCGTCAATCGGATCAGAGGAGGAGCAAGGATGAGTATCTCCCTAATCATTACTATCATAAGATAGGATCCTATTATGAACTTCCTCTTAGTCCGTCACCTCTCCAACCCAAGAATGTGCGGCAAGATGAGATTCATGATGAGATCTATCAGTTGGAAAAAGCTTCAAAAGCATCTGTTGAAACTATTGGAGAAGGAATTGACTCCTGCTGTATGATGAGCAAAGACCTTGAGAAAAAGGTCAATGACATCGATGGTAGAGTTGGTTTCTTGAATAAAACTGTTTTTGAGTTGACAGATGAGAAGAAATTCCTTAAGAGGAAAATTTTGAAGCTTCAATACGACATGGACAAGCTCAGCATCCGCCTAGCAAGTGTGGCTAAAGGAGAGGAATACAGTGCTCTTCCTATACAGGAGGAGGAATAGGTACCAGCAAGGAGTTATTTGATCCCCGCCTAGCTTGATTCTAAGCTTGGGGAGATCTCTAAAACCTTGTAATCAATCTTACAAGTTTTTATTTCTATTCTAGTTTTGCATTAGTTCGAGATCATAAATAAAGTTTGCATCATTAGATTCCCTTTAGGAATAATTGATCCCTATTATGAAATTCTGAGATTATTATAATATATGGAGCATTATTGAGTTTGAGTTTGTCCTATTGGATATATGAATGACTTGAGTATGATTTTACTTGCACTTGATGATAGCAATAGGAGTCTTCCACACCATTGGTATTAATGGAACATATAAATATAGTTTGATCAATATGTTGTAGGTAATTGATTTGATTTACAAAAAGGAGAAACTATCTAATTAATTAAGATAAAAAGAAAAACCTTGAACAAAGGAGAAAATATAAGTGCTATCAAAAAGATTGAGAACAAGTTTGAGGTAGAATACTCAAGTTATAAAGATGCTTCATATATATATTTGGAATTTGATAATTGAGATCGTTAAACTTTGAAATTCCTACATGAAGTGGATTATATGGCTAGCTTCTTTGCACAACATTTAAATAAAAGTGTGAGCACAAATATATGTAGAAAAAAAAGAAAGATGAATAAAAAGAGCGAATGTGCAAAGAGCAAGTAGGCATATACCACCATATTGTAGTAAGACAAAGAGACGTATGAGACTAACTCATTTGGTTGAACCAGATACTTTTACATCATGTTGAGAATAATATTTTGTTACTATTAATTGCTAAGTTGTGGAAGCCTGCTAATATTATTTGGATGGTTCGAGTAAGGTACTACTCATGAACTCATTTATATGTATCCTTTATGATAAACACATGTTGCAACTGCCTCATTTATTTTATCAACCCCGCTTCATGAATATAAGGATCACATCCATTAAGCTAAACTTGCTCGGGACGAGCAAGAGTCTAAGCTTGGGGAAGTTGATGAGTGCATATTTGCATCATGTTTTAGGTTATTATTTTGCATTGTAGATGTAGGATTTTGGTATTTTACGGCGTTCGCACGCACTTTTTATGTTTATTTTCACCAGGATCAGATCTGATGATGGATCCAATGGACACAATTCTTGGAGCAGTTGTACTGGAGAGAAAAGGAGCCAAAAACTATGTAAATCGCTTATTTAGGGAATATCAATAATACCGGAAGAAAACCCGAAGCGAGAAGCGAAGATAGAAGGGTTGATGACCAACTATACGGCAGACCACCGTATAGTTCCCTCCGTATAGTTGGCGCCGCCTCCGCCTCTTCAAATAGTTTCACCCCGTGCAACTGGTTTGGAGAGACGACATACATAACACCTAGAAATCGCAAAAACCTCACCTCCGGAAGGGATCTAGAGGGTGAACTTGCCCTAGGGATTCATCTTCGCCCTAAGCAGATCTGGGAGGCCAAGGCATCGATCCCCATCTTCATCAACCGCTGCATCTTCATCAGCTTCATCCATCCCATCTAGATCTTGTTGTAATTTTTGCACTAGTTGTGGATTTATATAAGTACTATTCATCAATAATAGTTTCCATGACCATTGTCATGATCTTGATCGCCTCCATGTCTGAGTAGAACTTTAGTTCTTGGGAGATGGAGAAACCCTAGTATATGATTGAGATTAAATAGAGATTATTATGTTATACATCATTATATATATGTGTTAATTGTCTTCATCTTGATGTTGGGGGAAGCGCGCCACTCAATATTAGCCTCTTGTGGGGACTCGATGAAGGAGATTACTTGTTGGTAGATGGAGGGATGATAGCACTTATTGTGACTATAAAGTTGTTTTCATCATTTACGTACTAACTTGGGGACTCAAGGAGAACTCATTAAGTCATGTCCATGCCGCGGGAGAAATCCCTTAATAGCGGGGTAATACGATTGATGTCGTTTATCTGTCAGCTGTGGTTATGAAGGATGGCGTGAGCAGTGGTTGCTACCTCATTATTCATATATGGAGCTCCTCCCACATACATGCATATCATGAGAATATTCTCTATTATAATCTTGATCACTTTGTCTAAATTGCTAGCGGTGTATCCACCACTCCCTGAGAACACCTTTCCCCTATTGCAGTTTCAATCTTTCTTACGCACGCGATTACTACTTTATGCGTTAAGTTTTACTTCGCTTTACTTTACTATTTCAACCAACCAAAACCCCCAAAACAATTCTACTTTTATTGCAACTTAGAATTATTCCTCAAAGTATTTTGTTTAATTTTAGTTAAAAGCATTTTAGTCTTTGGCCTACTACTCCCTGTGGGATCAATATCTTTATTTCAAAACTAGCTACAAACAATCTGTGCACTTGCAGTCATCAAGTCTCCACTGGAACAGTTTACGGCGCTGCGCCACTCACCAATTCATGAAGAGCGGGTTCAACAACCTCACCGAGTTCTACCTTCCTACTATTCACACCTTTCAAGAGAAACTCCTTTTCCAAAAAGGATCCATCCTTAGCAACAAAAACTTTGCCTTCGGATCTGTGATAGAAGGTGTACCCAGTTGTTTTTTAGGGTATACTATGAAGAGGCATTTTTCTGCTTTGGGTTCGAGTTTATCGGGTTGAAGTTTCTTCACATAAATATTCTATCCCCAAACTTTTAGAAATGACAGCTTAGTTTTGTTTCATACGGTGTCATTTCAACGGATTTATATGGAGTCCTATTTAAAGTAAATGCGGTTTTTTCTAACGCATAACCCCAAAAAGATAGCGGTAGATCCGTAAGAGACCTCATAGACCGAACCATATCCAATAGAGTACGGTTACGACGCCCGGATACACCATTGTTTTGTGGTGTTACAGCGGGAGTGAGTTGTGAAACTATTCCACATTCTCTCATATGTGTGCCAAACTCGTAACTTACATATTCTCCTCCACAATCAGATCATAGAAATTTAATATTTTCTTTATGATGATTTTCTACTTCACTCTGAAATTGTTTGATTTTTTCAAAAGTTTTAGACATGTTTCATTAAGTAAATATACCCATATATACTTAAGTAGTCAGTGAAAGTAATGAAATAACGATATCCACCATGTGTCGACACACTCATTGGTCCAGACAAATCGGTATGTATGGTTTATAATAAGACTATCACCCGTTCCATTGAACAGAAAAACAATATTCTAATCATCTTGCCCATAAGACATGGCTCACATGTCTCAAATGATTTATAGTCAAGTGATTCTAGAAGTCCATTTGAATGAAGCTTATTCATGTGTTTAACACCAATATGAACTAAATGGCAGTGCCACATATATGCGGAAATATCATCATTTAACTTAATTATTTTCGGATTCATATTATGAATATGTGTTTCATTACTATCAAGATCCAAAAAACCATTATTTTCAGGCGCATGACCATAAAAGTTATTATTTATATATATTGAACAACCACTGTTCTCAAACTGGAATGAATAATCTTCTCGCACAAAACAAGATCCGGAAATAATCTTCATGCTTAACGCAGGCACCAAATAACATTTATTCAGGTTTAAAACTAATCCAGATGGTAATTGAAGAGGCAATGTCCTGAAGGCAATCACATTAACCTTTGATCCATTGTTGACGCACATCGTGACCTTATCCCTTGCAAGTTGTCGCTTATTCCTTAGCCCCTGTTTCGAGTTACATATGTGAGCAACCGAACCAGTATCAAATATCCAGGCGCTATTGCGACTACTAGTAACGTACACATCAATAACATGTATATCATATATAAATTTGTTAACCTTCCCATTCTTCTTGTCTGTTAGATACTTTGGGCAATTACGCTTCCAGTGCCCCGCGCCCTTGCAGTAAAAACACTCAATATCAGGCTTAGGACCATCCTTCGGTTTCTTCTCAGAACCGGCAATAGATTTTTCGTCCTTATTGTTTTTACCCTTGGACTTGTCCTTATTGCCTTTCTTGAAATTTGTGCTCTTATTAACCATCAACACTTGATGTTCCTTTTTAATCTCCACTTAAGCGGTCTTAAGCATTGAGAGAAGCTCGGGGAGAGACTTCCTCGTGCTCTGCGTGTTGTAGTTTATCACAAAGCTAATGTAGCTTGGTGGGAGAGATTGGAGAACCCGATGAATTCCTAGCTCATTGGAAATCGTTATTCCCGGAGATATGAGCTTATCGGCGTACCCAGACATTTTGAGTACGTGCTCACTAACGGAGATGTTCTCTTCCATCATGCATCTAAAGATCTTTTATGAAGCATCATAACTCTCTACGGCAGTATGGGAGTCAAAAATCAGTTTCAACTCTCACATTGTATCATAAGCGTTGCTGTTCTCGAAATATTTTCGCATCTCCGGCTCAAGTACATACATTATGCCACAATGAACTAAACTATGGTCCTCCTTACGAGTCAGAAAACATTTTTTCTCTTCGCCGGGAGCATCTTCTGCAGGCGGGTTACCTAGCGGTGTTTCAAGCACATAGCCCTTTTGAGAGGCATTGAGGAGGATGCTCAAGTTAAGTGCCCACTTGGTGAAGTTGCTACCATTGGTGACTAGTTTCTCTTTTTCCATGATCATATTAAAATTGAGAGCAAGTGGTGCGATGATCTACAATATATTTTCAAAGTTGACTTAGACTAAGTTCATAATAGATTGAGTTTAAGTTAATTAAAAAATCTACATGAACTCCTACTTAAAAACAACAACTCTTCTAGTTTTCTTAAGTGATTACACAAACCAAATTCACTACACACTGCAAAAGATCATCACGCAAAACGACATAGTTTCAAAGGCGAACATCATCATGTTTATCATATCAACCATATGACTCATGATTAACCTTTTGATTCGTGTTTCAAGGACATATCTGTACATGCTAGGCTCGCCAAGTAGAACCATAGAACTCGCGTGTGTAAAACTGGCTTACACCTGTTGTATGTGAACATAGAGTCCATCACACCCGATCATCACGAGGTCTCTCGAAACGGCGAACTTTCTTGACCGTGCATACCATGGAATAACACATTTTTATCTTGATATTATGTGAGAGGGATCATCTTATAATGCTACCGCACGATCAAATCTAAGCAAAATAAGATGCATAAAAGGATAAACATCACATGCATATATAATGTGATATTATATGGTCATTCACGCATTCGATCTCCATCTTGTGCATCATGGCATGATATCCATCATTCCACTGACGTAGCACCAAGGTCCATGGCACCTCCACCTTGATTGTCTTCCTGCATTACAATATATCACTTGGATATATATATATTTAGCACACATGCCATAAAATGAAATGACAACCATAAGGCTCTTGCCGGTTGTTTATAACTTACAAAAAGGATCATTGCATACAATTTGTAACGTTTGACCATATCACATCACTTGCCCTGCAAAAATAAGTTAGACGCTTCTAATTTGTCTTGCATATTTTACGTGGTTTAAGGCTTTCTAGGAAAGAACCGTTCTTATCTACAAACATGTAACCACAACGGTGATAAAAATATTATTAGTAATCCTTTATAAATTAGATCATAACTATAGTGGGAGAGACAGGCACCCAGTGAGTCACTTAGCAAAATAAGTTGTATGTCAAGCGTGAGACAAGTCTCATGTGCGAGGACATGTAAGGTTAGTTTTAGACCGCTTCATCCCACTATGTCACTATGATCCAAAATACATGAAGGAAGAAATAACATGATCATCAACGCCCATATGTCCATGTGTTCTACTCGTGCATAACATTTATGAATAGACACAACTCTAATAACACCGATGGGTTCGTAGCATGGAAAAAATTCCTATGCACGAACCACTATCTTACCAAGATCATCTACGAGATGGTAGCAACGAGTAACTCACCATCGGAGACCGTAAGCGGGATTGTGTTCCCGCTCAAACATTGTTGGTGAACATGAAGGTGTACACGCGACGATCTCAAGATCGGGTACACAAGGTGCCACAACCGGAAGCACCTCCGTACTCGGTCACACGTGCGACTCGTTGACGTCCTCCACGCCCTCGGTCCAGCGGGGAAGCGGAAGAAGGGATCCGCCGGAAAAATCATACTCCACTTCTCTAAGTGTAGACTTAGAATTATTTTACGACAGAGCTTCGCTAAGTAATGGCAATGGTGGAGCAACAAGGAAGGGAGAATAAGAAGGCCCAAGCGTCTAAAGGAAGAGAGGAGGACTTTCCACCTTTTATAGGATTGGAGGGGGGCATCCCCTAGGGGGTGCGCCGGCCCCTAGAGGTGCCACCTCTCCCTCTTCCGGGTGGTAACCCCCTCCATCAAGAAGGTAACCCCCTCTCTTATTTTCCTTTTTAATTCCATGACATTCATAACAATTAAACCACACTTATAAAATTAATTAAAAAATATTTATTTAATATTTGTTAATTAACTCAATTAACAAACTTTAACAATTACCCCTTGTGTTATTGTGATATTCCGAATTAACCCCTTTGTTGTCCAATAATTTAGCTAGAGTTCCAAATCCACTCAAAACGCGTCAATGAAGTGTGTCACCCTGCGGTTTGTGAATAACATGGACATGATCGAGACACCTCTCTGATCAATAATCATCAACAGAATATGGAAATCCGTGATGACTCCCACTTACTCAAAGATGAATCTACTGATCGTGTGAACCATTAACGTTGTAGTCAATTTCTTTTGTCTCGTGATATATTACTTTTCCGAGATCCGATCATTTGGTATCATCCATACCTAGTTCGATCATGTTCTCGACAAGCACACTTTCCGTGTTCTGTGATATGACATTCTCGTGACCTAGACACATGCTTACAAGCGGTGTCAATGCAATATCATCGAGAGGGCCTAGAGCATATCTTTCCGTCATCAGGTTGGACAAATCCCACTCTTGAGCCATGAGCCTTAACTAATACTTTTGGATTACCCAAATCAACCTTTAAAATCACCATGTTACGGAGTGACGTTTGATATCATCGAAGTACCCTTCCGGCATTAGTGATTGACATGATCTCATGGTCTAAGGATTAGGACTACTTCGTATGAGTTTGATATAGCAATGAAACTTGATGACTTGATCGTATTGCTATTCTTACTATGGGTGTAAGTGTTCATCACGTCATTCTTCTTAATGATGCGACCTCGTTATTAATAACATCCAATAGTTTATGATCAGGAAACCTTGATCATCGGTTAATCAATGAGCTAGTTAAAAGAGAGGCTTTACTAGGAACATTTTGCTTGTTTATTAAACACACAAGTATTAACGTTTCCGATTAATACAATTCTAGCATGAGAAACAAACATCTATTATTAAACACACACGTATTAACGTTTCCGATTAATACAATTCTAGCATGAGAAACAAACATCTATTATGAACACATAATAATATAATAGGCACTTTATTATTGCCTCTCTGGCATATTCCTTTCAATTCAATCCAAAAAAAGCTAGAGCTAGAAGAGATAAATGTCCGCTCAAAAGCTAGAAAATTGGATCTCAAGCAAAAGGAAGTGGAGCTCTCCATACTTGTGAGGAAAGTAGGATCATGAACGCCAGCGTTGAAGCCATAGATCCAACGCGATGGGCTTGGTTCGAAAGGAAGAGGAAGTTCATCCTTGATCGAGATGCATGATCTTCGTTCTTTTATCTTTATTTCCGTGCATGTATGAACTATGTATGTCGTCCTTTTGATTTTGCGGGATAGAGGACAAAGACTGGATAGGTGGTCCTTATTTCCAGTGGGTATTATTGTGTCATGGTATTTTTAAACATGTTAAGAAGAAAAAATGACCGTCCTGGTATTTTTAAACATGTTAAGAAGAAAAAAAAATGACCAACATGTCAGACCGATGCGAGTCACCGTTGGGGGCAGCGACACGGCCAGCCCAGACCTAGGCTGGGCTCCTGTCCTCCCTGCCATGCAAATGGACTGAACCGGTCAAAAGGGTCGTCCGGTTTGAGGGGGTCGTTGGAGTTGCCCTAAGAGCATCGTGAGTCGACTCCCCAAACGACTTGTTGTGGGAAGCCCTGGATCGGTCGCTCGGGACGTTGTCGCGTTTGGGGACGCATATTGACTCCCCAAACGAACTGTTGTGGGAAGCCCTGGATCGGTCGCTCGGGACGTTGTCGCGTTTGGGGACGCATATTCTCAGCCGCGTCCTCCAAACATGCTGTCAAAAATAATTTTAGCAAAGAAATTTAAATAAAATAGGAATTAATTGGTTATAGAGTTCAAAGGCCTTTCAAGTTCATAGTTACCGCCATCACCTCGCCGCGATCGTTGTCTAGAATATTACAGAACCGATGCGGAAATAAACCTAAAAGAACATGTTATCCGTTGTCGTCGACGGTGGCTCCTCTTCCAGATCAATGACCTCCTCCTCATGCGCGAGAGTGTCATGCTCGCCCGTCGTCGTCACTATAGCCGATGGTGCCCCGTAGCCTATGCCAATGTTGCTACCGCTACTGATGTTGATGCCACAGTTTTTACGGATGCCGCTGATGATGTTGTTGTCGCCTCCGACGCCACCCTTCGATCGGCAATTTTTTGCAGGATCAAGTCGTGGTAGTACATGTGCGCCGCCAACACCCAAGGGTCCATCTTCGAAGTGTCAACGGTGAAGATCAGGAAGTCCTTCCTTTTCTTCACGGGTGAGAAAGTTCGACGATACATCGGTGAGGCACTTGTCAGTTGACACATGCACCCTGTCGGATGATGTCGCTTGAGCCCAGGCTGCCTTAGCCTTCTTGTTGCCGATTGGGCTGCCCCACCAGCAGCGCGTCCAGATCAATGGTGCCATCGACTGCCTTCGCCAAATGAAGGTGTGTTTGCCTCCATTTCTCACACTCTTTGAGCTTGGTGGAGCAATGCATCAAGGCGAACCCTTTGTCGTCGTTTTACAACAGGAACATGTCTAGTGCCTTGTCCAACTAAGAAAGAAAACACAAAGATACCAATGGATATAGGATCAAGACGATGATGCACAATAGGAATGGCACACAACTTACCATATTGGCCGTGTTCATGCCACTTTCCCATCGAGTTTGAATGTTTGCATGGTAGCCATAAAGTAAGTTCACCGTGGCTTGTATTATAGCCTAGTGGGTTGGCATAGCCTTTTGTCTCCTATTCATTTGCATCACGACATACTCTTTGTTAAGAATATTGTGCTCATCAAACTCTTCTTTTATCACACAAACATGACCTTCCAACGCCTTCCACCTGGGGCCTTGTGTAACTGTTCTCGGTTTACTCTTGCCGGTCGGTACTTCTTTGCCACCCTCCTCCTCCTCCTCCTCCTCCTCCTCCTCCTCCTCCTCGCCGGTAGCATGGACGCCTTCTTCTTCCTCGTCCTATTCCTCTTCCCAGTCACCCCCTTGCTGTGTGTCGCCGGTACCATCATGCTCACTGCTGCCAACCATTCCATCGAACACGTTGTCGACATCGTTGCCGAACTCAAGCAGGTCTTTTCCAAGGGGCAGCAATGGCGTGCCTTTGTAGGCACGATTGAGGTCCACGCCAGAGAGCTATTGCCCTTGGTCGTTGAATGTTGTAATAATTATGTACTATTTGTTTCCTGTTTTTTCAGAATTTCTTTTTATTATTGAGCATTTCGGACTATGTTTGCATTCAGATTACTAAACCTTCTCTCTTCTCTTCATGTAACCAGTTTTTAGCAATACATTATAGGAAGGCTGTTGAAGATGCTCTAAGCGTCCTTTTTATTACACGCATTGGGAAGCAGTCAGCTAGTCAGATACAGTCATATTGAAGCTCTTGTAAATAACCTCAGTACAATACTAGAGCAGCGCTGCGTCCGTCAAAGCAATAGTGAACAAAGGAATGCTGACAACACAACTATTATGCATTGGATTAGTAATTAATTTTCAATCATACTTCTCGTTCCATTGCAAAGCATAAATATCATAGTTTGACAGTAGCTAAAATAGTACTAGTACAGTGTTCCACCACGAACATACAAAGCAATGAAAATGGGCATTATCATACTACTACAACATTTTGTATCACCTAGCTGGTATCCATGCATCTTCCAGCACTCACCTTTTCTGCCAAACATGATCAACTTGTAAGGGTTATAACTTCTATTAGGAAGCAATCTTAACCAAGTGTGGGTAAAATGTAATCTTTAGAGTCTGGCTAACAGAAGTACATGTAATAAGAAAGTAATTTCAGATTTGAATAGCGGCAGATAATAAGGATCCTCTAAAGATCATACTAATTCAACACATTCGCCAGGATGCTAATGGTCCAACTCTTTGCATCACCACGTAGCTATAAATATGACAAGACATAAGAAACCATGCAGAAATAGAGTAAATAAGTGGTATGCTAAATAATTTCCCTAATTTTTAATTTTCATTTCTGAACCTTGAAAAGGGAAGCAAGAAAGATTGAAGGATGCTCTACAAAACTAAATTAACCTTAATTACATGAAGTGAAGAGATTTTGTAAACCCATCGCTGGAAGTTTTGGTAAACCAAAGGCACAATACAAAATAACTTGCCGGAAACACATATATTTAAGTGTTGGTATACTAAGAGCATAACAACAACATAAAATTGCTCTAAAAAAATTAAAAGATTGCAGATAAAACATTGTGTAAATTGTGATTTTGTGTAAATTGCATTATTTTGTGAATTGTGTAGATTGAATTTGATGTGGGAAAACTTATGCCGGAGGGGGGGGGGGGGGGCAAGGGTTACACTATCATAAATTCATATAGCATCGATGTTTATCCGGCCATAATGTGATTTTTTTACGACTGCTAGAGAAAGCTTCCGATTTGTCTACATAATAACCCCTCCATCCAGAAATACAAGGCGCGCATGTTTTCAAAGATTTGTTGTTGATCACCGATCAATCAAACCATGTGTGGGTTATCTCAGATATGATCGATACCATTTAATAGTGTTCTTAATATTAATCCAACAATATCCATTTTGTATCATTTACTCCAGATAAAATCTTGGTAAAACATGAATCTCAGTAATCATGACAGGTCAATAGTGTCTGTTCTTACAGCTAGAACAGTAGTACACACAACAACATAAGACTAGCTATCACACTAGTTTCAGACAGAAATTTACCACTTGCAACGCCTAGAATCAGCACGCATATGAAGAAAGCTTGACGCAGGGAGAACTATGGAGAAAACACAAAAATCAGTTTGTTTATCTTAAACAGAGATTCTACCTTGCTGTCTGGCTGCATGCTAGTTCACAAAGTAACGCCGTAAATGGGCAATTATCCTTCGTTAGATATCCAGCACCCACAAACCTGCAAAACAGAAGTAAAAGCAAAGAAATGTTAAACTTCACATTTTTGTTTGCTCTGTCAATTCTGACTCAATCCATAACATGCTTAACAAAAACCAACAGTACAGGTCCCATCCAGCATACCTAGAAAACAATAATAAATTTTCAATCAGGAATTGCAGCATGACACTATTAGCTCTGTTCACACAGCAGTACAGGTCCCATCCAACAGTACAGGTCCCATCCAGCATACTTGGCTTTCACACACATCTAAAAAGTCACTATTAGCTCTGTTCATTTGCAAATATTTGACCATTGGTGTAGTCACTCCGTTCATGGATAATCTGATGACCATGCGTCTCATAATATCATGATGCGTTCGGCATCTATGTATAATTGATTAGTAGCATAGAGCATGAGCAGACCTTATCTTACTTCTAGAGAAACATTTGCAGCATCCCACTAATATAGAATCTATAGTAACTGTATACCACATTACCATGAGATAATAAATTGTGAGGCATGCCTTCGGGGTTTAATCCTTCGCTGGTTACAAACAGAGCATGCAGGGCAAATGAATGAGATAAAACACAGGTACGAACTAAAACAAATGTAACTGGTACCAGATATGCACAAACAATAGAGCAAACTCTATGAACAGTTTCACAACAAATACTAACAATGAAGTGTTGTTTGCACAACAAACTGATCAGTGATCATAATAGAACATATATCAAATATGAACTGCTAGTGCTAGGTACTTGAGGGTTGCACCTTAGTTCTGTACCCAAGCCTCATGATGCACGAAATACTAAACATTGAATGCTCATGCCAATGCAGAAGTCAAATGGCAATCACAATCTTATTTCTCGTCGCAGGCGTCTATATTTCTCTTGCATTCTCAAGAGATCTCTAGAAATCTGCTGATTCCCTGTGAGCATCAAT
The DNA here is from genome assembly GCA_916181665.1 of Avena sativa. Lineage (NCBI taxonomy): Eukaryota > Viridiplantae > Streptophyta > Magnoliopsida > Poales > Poaceae > Avena > Avena sativa. The sequence goes on along the minus strand of OV702284.1, from coordinate 256,169,731 downwards.
CCATTCAGGACACGATTAAGCATGAACCTTCTAGGCAAGTAGCCTCTCTCAACCATCTCCATCACCATCCTTGCGGCCATTGCCATGTCTTCAGCCCTCTTGCGCACAAACATTGCACTTATTATGATATTGTATGTATCTTGGTTGGGCAGGCAGTCCTCTCCTTTACTCATCCTCTCAAACAAACACAAGGCCTTCTCAATTTCCCCTTCCTCAAATGAATACCTTATTAGAACATTGTATGTCTGAACGACAGGCTCGCAGCCTTCATTCTTCATCCTCTCCATCAGCTTCATAGCACGGTCAATTTTCGCAGCATGGCAGAGGCCCCGGATCAAGACGGTATAAGTAACCACATTTGGTGTGTAATCCTTTTGGACCATACCATCAAACACCGTCAGTGCATCCTCCACATTTCCCTTCTTACATATCACTTGAATGAGCGCGTTATAAGTGGCCACTGATGGTGTGCATCCTTCTTTAGACATTTCATCGAACAGTTTGCGAGCTTTGTCGAGCTGCCCAGCAACACCCAGCCCATGAATGACGGTAGTGTAGGAAATGATGTCAGGCTTACAGCTCTCGTCTTTACTCCCCCTCTTCTTCATCTGGAGGAAGAAGTTCCATGCGTGCTGTATCTGTCCAGCACGGAAGAAGCCTCTGAGGATGATATTATAGGTGGTTTTCGTGGGGGTAATGCCGGACTCGGCCATCTGGCGCAGCAAGTCGAGCGCGCGGGACGTGTCCTTGACGCGGCACCACCCGTCGGCGAGGGTGTTGTAGGTGACGACGTCTGGCGGGAAGCGGCCCTGGAGAGCGCGGACGAGGGAAGCGGCCTTGCTGGCATGGCGCGACTTCCCGAGCACATCGAGGAGGGAGTTGAAGAGGGGGAGGTCCTGCGTGACGCGGTGGGAGCGATGGAGCGAGAGGAAGAGGCGGACGGCGATGTCGGGCCTGCGCTGCGACGCGGCGAAGCGCTCGAAGAGGATGGGGAAGGTGCGCGGGGTGAAGGGCAGGCGGAGGCGCGAGAAGAGCTCGAGGATGGAGTTGGTGAGCTGGCGAGGGTGGCGGAGGCGCGCGGACAGGTCGAGGGCGAGGTCGATGGTGCAGGGGGAGATGGCGTGCGCGCGGGCGGGGAGGTGGAGGAGCGAGTGGAAGAAGAGGAGTGCGCGAGGGGCGTGGTGCCAGAGGAGCTTGAGGACGGAGTTGGCCACGGGCGTCGGGAGGGCCGGCGCGACGGCCAGGAGGGACGCCGAGAGGGAGCGCGCCGACGCGGTGGTGAGGGTGGACGACGGGTGGTTGAGCACGAGAGTAGCGATTTGTCGAGGGGATGGGGATGATGTGGTTGAAGGCGAGGGGGAGGGTGGCGAGACCGAAGTTTGGGACGGCGGCGGCGGCGGCGGCGGCATCAGGGGCTCTTCGGGGCGCAGAGGGAAAAGAGAGGCTCTGTCAATAAACTGATGTACTCCAGTTGAAGACTTTCCCGGAAAGTGTCTTCGACTCGAGTGTTCCTTCATTTTCAAAAATTCAAAAAATCATATTTATAGGGTTAAAAATAAATGAAAATGACCCAGCCACCGAACTCTTTGGGGGGGGGGGGGGGGGGGGGGGGAACGCGTGGCTCCCGCAGCCCTCCCCGCGGGCATCCGGGGGCAACCCTAACTCGCCGCCGCCAGGCTCCTCCACAACGCCCCTTCCCTCGCCACCGCCGGAGGGCACGGCGGGGCAAAGCCCGTGCAGCGCTGGCGGCAACGGGTGACATGGTTATATCCCACGGCCACGAGTACACAATATTGGCATACCTAGTCCAGTCTAAGAAAGGCCCACGACAAGATACGCGGCCTGTGGAGATTTCAGGTGGCCCAAGCCCATGACGCTTTCGGATCCTTGGAGAATAAGACTAGGGTAGATAGAATTTCAAATGGGACAAACCCTAATTTGTAACCGAATCGACCTACGTCCGAGACCTGCCTATCTATATAAAGGCCAGGAGGGCACGGCGAGGAGGATCTCAACTCACCTCATACGCACCTCACGCCAGATTGCATATGCGCTCCCATGTAACCTTCGGTTCCGCCGTAAACAAGAACAGACAAGCAGGAGTAGGATTTTCCCTCCGGGGGTCTGAACCTGGGTAAACACCGTGTCCCTGCGTTGCTTGTTTGCTAACCGTTCCGCGATCTCCAGCATTCTCATCTTCTCCAAAATCCAAGTCCATAATAATGGGCATTGACGAGTCAAAACCTCGTCAATTGGCGCCGTCTGTGGGAACTGGGAGCGCTGATTGTGCGATCGTGACGGTCCCATCTGGAGCGATCTACAACTCATCAGTGACGGAGAGTCATCTCCTCTTCGGCACCTTCGACTTCACCGCCCACTCGCTAGCCACCATGAGGGATTTCGAGCCCATAGGCGATGGGCTCGAGATTCTGTTCGGGAGCTTCTGCTTCTAGGTGGGGCAGACTGGCACCCTCCGCCTTCCAGAGCGGGTGCCATCACCTTCCATCAGGCCCGCTTCGTGGGTCCCACTCATCGGCTTGTTACGCAGGTCGACGCTGACAGATGAGTCATATGACAGCAGCAGCTGCAACTCAGATTTGTGCGGCCCTCCATCAGATGAAGGAACCCACGGTTCCGGATCTAAAAGCTGCGACAGCAGCGATCCAACCCGCGGACGCTACCAATGCGCCATGGTCATCCAAAGCGAAGTAGAACCGCCACCAGGTTCGAGTGCACCAAATCCTCCTCCCAACCCACCCATCAACCCGCAAGCTAGGAACGGAGGAAACGGGGGAGGTTCGCCTCTCAAGACCAACGAAGGCGACGCCAACGCCTACCAGAAGATCAACCTCAACATGGACGGATGGCGCCAGGCACGCGAAGCCATGGCGGGCAACATCATCCTACCTGTGAATGCTTCACGGGATCTGCTGATGGCATACCACCTCCTCCTTATCGGCGAGCATAACCGGCAGGTGAAGCTGATGGAGGATCTCGACAAACGCAAGAAGGCAGCCTTGGCGTCTAGCGCGCGGCGAGCTGCGCTCTCCGCCGCTGGTGGCTCCAGCTCGCACGACAACAACGCCAACAAGCATCGCTCCCGCATGGAGCACACAGACCCCGCCGCACGCCGTGACATCACGAGGACCCTCAACGCGTCCTTCATGTCAATGGACGTGAACGGCAACGTCATACCGAAGACGCCGCAGGCTGCGATCATGGAAGCCACCACATACCTCGCGTCCCATCCACCTTCGGTGGGTGACCCAAAGAGATCCATGCACAAGTCCGCGCTAGCCGGACTCGGACTCGTTGGAGCTACGCTCCACGACGAAGCTCCCGCGGAGCCTAAGAAAAAAGCTGCGGTCAAGTTCACCCGCAGCCCTACACCCTCATCCAAAGAGGACGAGCACTATATGCCTCGCCATCACAAGAGCCCAATGCCTCGCAACAGCGACTACGACGCTCGAAATGATCTCGCCCAGCGCAACGTCCACAAGGCACGCGCCAAGCGCGTGTTCAACCGAATCCGACGAAGATGACGACAGAGAGTTGTGCGGAGCCAGATGCTTCAGCAAATCCGTTCGGTGCACACGGATGCCAAAAAATTTCAAGCTCCCTTCGGACACTCCGAAGTTCGACGGCACGCAGGACCTGAAGGCCTGGCTCAGCGACCACCTCTCATCCGTCAAGCTGCATGGTGGTAACAAGAACACCACCCTATAATGCCTTCAGCTGCACCTGACAGGCGCATCTCGAATCTGGCTCAACAGCCTCTCCTCGGGCTCCATTCGAAGCTGGGAGGAGCTGGAGTACAGTTTCATCTGAAACTTAAAGGGCACCAGCAAGAGGCCAACCTCGATCGAGGAACTGCGGGCCTGCACCCAAAGCACCGGCGAATCCATTCGCTCGTACATCCTACGTTGGTACCACATTAAGAACTTCGCCGCGCATATCTCTGAGGAAAGGACGATCGATGCCTTCAAGGATGGTGTCAAGCGCCCAGACTTCAAGGAAGATCTTGGGCGCGTCAAGCCCAAGACGCTCGACCATCTCATGGACATCGCCAACAGGTGGGCAGATGGCGAAGATTCCCTTCACCGAATGCATTCGGATGACGAGGACAACTACGGCCGTAGACGCGAATGCCGCAGCAAACAAAGATCGCGCGTCTATGACGATCACGACGGAGTCGACATGGTTGCGGCTGGCTACACCGACCGACGCAACGACGGCAATCGCAGCAGCGGATACCGTGGAGGCAACTACTGCGATGGAGGGCGCCCTACACAAACATGGCAGCGACACAGCCGTGACGACGAGCCCTCGTCATACGACAAGTTGTCTGGCCCTTGCACCATCCACTTCTACATCGACAAGCAAGATGGTAAAAAGAAGTCCAGCCACATGCTAAAGGACTATCGCGAGTTCCAGAAACTAAGCGAGGGTCTCACCCAAATGCGATGTCAGGTCGTGAAACCTGGGTTTGGCCCTGGACCTGCACCAGGTGACATCGCCCACAGAGCTCCTCCACCACCACCCGTTGGACCGTCGAATCCAGCGATCGCACCTGCGCCAAACAATGTCACAGGAGGATATCCACCGTCAAAAGGGTCCCTGATGATCCAGAAGGGACGCCCTACCAACACGATGCAAAATAAGATCACCCGACAGGTCACCTGGCCATGACCGCTTCACCTGTCATCCCTGAGTACCTCAGCGGCTCGGAGTCCTACATCATGTTCGATCGTTCGGATCACCCTCGCTAGATCCCTCGCCAAGGTCACGCTGCCCTGGTGCTCGAGGCGCAGATCGGAGGATTCGAGATGAGTCGCGTCTTCATGGACGGCGGAAGCAGCATCAACCTGATGTTCGCCAGCACCCTCGCAGTGATGCGGATCCCGCTGTGCAGCCTGGAACAATCTGACACGACGTTCCACGACATAGTCCCGGGGAAGGGCATATATCCCCTAGGAAATATATGGCTCGACGTCATCTTCGGCCAGCCCAAAAAATTCAGGCATGAGCGGCTGGAGTTCGAAGTGGTGGACTGGCCATCGCAGTATCAAGCCATCCTCGGGCGCATGGCATTTACAAGATTTCTGGTAGTACCGCACTATGCATACCTGCTACTCAAGATTCTAGCACTACTAGAGAAAAGCCTATGCGAGGCACACCTAAAAGCCTATCCGAGGCGCATATCATATGCGCCTCTAGCTTCAAGCCTCGGGTATTTTTTATGCGAGGCGCATATGATATGCGCCTCCTATACTTCACATATGCGAGGCGCATATCGATATGCGCCTCGCATATGTGAATTATAGGAGGCGCATATCATATGCGCCTCGCATATGTTTTACAATGCGCCTCGTATATTTATAGTATATGCGCCTCCTATAGTATCCTATATGCGCCTCCGGTAATATTTTTGAAATTCAAGTTTTACAGACCACTATAAATAATAATATACAGATATTCAAATATACAATATAGTCCAGAATACAGTATAAAGAGCACAGAATTTTTCAGAAACTTGCAATTTGCCAAAGCATAATAGAACCAACATGATACAATACATTACACATCAATCATGACATACAAGTTCATACATCAAGTGTTTGTGCCACAAGTTCACACCTCCGAGTACAAGTTCACAATCACATTACACCTTCGAGTACAAGTTCACAATCACATTACAACTCCAACGACGTAGCTCTACCTAGATGAAGTAGAACACATAACCTACCATGAAGAGCAACAAGGTGGTGATCACGAGGAAGTTCCTCCACTTCTTCCTTCCATGCCTCCTCCACTTCTCTTCCGCCACCTCTCTACTCTCATAGCCTTGGTAGCTATTGCCCGAGAAGTTGTTCACTTGCTTCTGGCAGTCTTTCCACTCCTCGTACACACCTGGAACCCGACCGACGTACACGACATAACACCTCGGCATCTCCTACACATAATAAAGATGATATTACTTATGTCAGTGGAAAGCAATAGCTAGCAGTTCACAAGATAGAATCATGCATATATATATATATGGGTGCAACAAAATGTAAGAAATCACGTTCTAATCATCGGCATTTCGAAGAAATACCAAAAAAAGCAAACCAAGAATGACTTGGATTAGTGCCTCATACTTAGATTGGGCACGGAAATAACAATGCTCGCTGTTCGATCTCATGCGGCAAGTAGAGTATATGCCCAAATTACTAGTCTACTTGGCACACAAGATCGAACAGCGGCATAGTCATACACGTGACACCACAACACGTTCTAATCATCGGCGTTTCGAAGAAAGACAAAGAAAGCAAACCACAAGAAAGTAGGGAAGCAATGACAAATGAAAAGCAACAAGCACTTAAAATAGTTCGTAACACAAATAACTAGCTAGTGTCTCTCACAATCAAGTTCAACGGTTGACGAAACATATTCTAGAGGTTTTGCTAGGCAAGTTTAACATAGTGATAAGAGGTTACAACACGAGTTCGGAACTAACAGCTAGGTACCCAGGCAATGCAATCATGAAGTCTTCTTCGGCTCTTGAGTCGGCTTTGGGGGGCATTGATGAAGCCCGACCGAGTTTTCGCCATTTGCATGAACATCCTGCCGTCACCCTGCTGCGCTAAGCGTTCGTCTATCTCCCTGTTGGACGGTGTATAGCCGCCGTGGAAGGTGCCTCCGGTTTTTATGACTCCCTGGTACACGATTGTCGCGATCTCCTCCTGGATGTTGAAGAAGTGTTGCCTGAGGTTGCGAGCATGTATGCATGCAAGCTTTTCAGCCCACTTCACGAGGTCAGATGGCAGCGTTTTGGTCTCCATGTCATTGAAGAACGCCTTCATGTGGTAAATGGCGTAGAAGGCATCCTTCCCACTGCCAGGCGGCTGCTTGATGCAGGCAAACTTCGTCGTGTGGCGGAACACGTGCGCGCCGAACTTTACATGTGGCCTTGCCGGTTTGACGCCTCCCGCTGCGACGTAGCCGGTCAGAGCGCCATCAAGAATTTTCTTGATATTGGTGTAGTTTTTTTTGGATCGCACTGTTTGAGTCGAGGTACAAGGCTGTTGAGTGTTTCAAATTCAAGCTTATGAGCACACAGCCTGTCCGATCATCCTCCGTGATGGGATGGTAGGGAAGGAGAATCACATCCTTGTTCGAGTATGTTTGCAGGAAGTTTGAGAGGTAGTTGGTCGCCAGATCTATGGCCTCAGCATCTTTCAGGACGGCGTCACGCATGAAGTAGGGATCCACTATCTGGATGCCCGGGATCTTGTCTCTGGTGATCTCCATGGCCATATTGAGGGAGAACAGCCGGACCAGGGTATTGTGCAGTCGAAACCCGTTCAACATGTCAAACAGGTCGGTATGCCGCACGTAGAAGATATCCCTGGGGGGTACAGTGACGAAGCACGGCATATGAGAAGGCACCTTAGCCTTGAAAACGAGGTACGACTGATCGTTGTCGCGAATGCGGCACTGCTCAATTGTGAGACATCCATAATGAATACTACACATATGCGAGCCTGCGACCTCAAGCATCGATTTACACATCATCGGTACACCTGCCATGTGCTGCTGATTCCTGGCTTGCCCCACAGTGCCATCCCGGAAAAGAGGATTTGGATCCTGGCCCCGATCACCCTTAGGCTTCCTTTTGCGACCCTTCTTGCTCTTTACGGCTTCGGCCAATGCGTTCACCTCACCGACCGTCTTATGGAGGGTGCCAGGGCTGATCAAAGGAACTACTGGCCTTGGAGGCTCGGTGAAGGGGACAGGTGGCGGCGTCTCCTGACTAGTTGGGAAGAGACGCACCTTGCAAGGGGGTTTCGCTGGTGCTGGTTGGGTCTCGGCAACTTGATGTGTGCCTGATGGTCCCGGCTCATACAAATCAGAAAACCTTGTGTTAACAAACTGGTCACCGTAGTTCGGGTCAATTTCTTCATCATCATCGGGATTCTGTGCCATGTTGTCCAAGTCTCCCATCTCGAAGTCTTCATCATGTGCTGGTTGTGCTGCCTCTAGGGTGATGTTGAGCTGGTCCTCTGTCCCCAAACGGATCTGGCTCTTCGGCCATAGGTACAAGTAGCCGAAGCCGGTATTGAGGACCGCTGTCGTGTCCTCATCATCCCATCCTTGAGGTTGAGAGGGAGGTTCCACTTGCTCGTAGCCCGGAAGCACCATACTGTATTTGACCCTCATCATGTCAGGTGGCATTGTGACATTGTGCATTTTGCGGTTCTCTGGTTGAACAATAGTACCCTTGGCAACATCCATCAACTGGCCGCCCACCCAGTGCATTAGAGTGCAAGGAGTGTCTCCCTGCGAAAGATCGACATGTAGGCCGGGCGTTAGAAAAACAGAGATCAAGTCATCGGTGTGGTTGAGCCTCCCAACTCTCGCTTTAATTAGTTAGTTACCTTGAGGGCGTCAAACTCGGCCAATGTCGAGGCACCGACGCCGACAGGCTTGACCACGCAAGTGGCGGAGTGGCTGCCTGATGGCACGGTGGTGCGGGCCGGCGCCTTCGCCGCAGTGGGCAAGTTAAGCTCCGGAGCTAGAGGAGTCTCCACCACCACCGACCCTGCTGGAGGAGTCACCAACGCCTCTGGCCACGCCACATTGTCCGATTGGGCGCTGTTGAGGTTCGGAACCGGTGGCGGCCCCCGTTTACCACCCTTCTGCCACTTGTTGTACTTTTCCATGTAGACGGGAAGGATGGTGTTGAGCTTCTCGTTCACTTGTGAATGGACTTGTGACTGGACTTGTGTGCGGACTTGTTCTTGGAACTTTGTCTCGACAGCCGACACAACCTTTTTACGGCATCTTGGACTATATTTGGAAAGGCTTCCACCTGTTCCCTTAGGAGTTATACCTCGGCGCTTTCGGCCTTCTTGCCCTTCCGCTCCGGGGTGCCATAGTACTCGGACCATGATATGCCGCCAAAGCCGACCACACGACCAGCCGACGGGGCCGCCAGGGGATCGACACTCTTGGTCCGGTTCAGCGCCCTATTAAAAGTGGTGTCCTACTTGGCGACAGGCGGTGGCGCTGACCCCTGGGATGAGGAGCTCCTACACTCCTCGTCCTGCGCACAAGGAACGCGAAGCATTTGATCAGAAAACTAGACTTCATTGATTAATCATGAATGCAATTAATCGACTTGCATGCAAACTACTTACATATTTTTGCATGAAGTCCTTCACCCTCGGAGCAAAGGGGCCGGCGGGCTCCAAAGAATAATCAGAACCCCCTTTCGGCAGGGCAAACCGGGCCCTGACGAAGTTCTTTGCCTGCTCCTCCTTTATGTCGTCAAAGGGACGTGTCAACCCCTTTGCACGAGCGTCGGTGTCCTCCTTATCCCATTTGGGCCTCGCGGCTCTATAACCGTCGGAGCCGAGATGGTGGGTACCAATGTTTCGGGATCTCATATTCTTGCCCTTCTCAGTCCTGGCCTTGCCCAAGGCGGAGTTATATCTGGCCTTGAACACATTGTAGTCTTCTTCCTTGACCAGAGGCTCCTTCTTGACGATCTCTGGATAACTTAGCTTCTCCTCGAAAATCAGATTCTTCACCCGAGCCTTCCAATTTGACAAGGCCTTGGTCATCCTCCCGAGGGCATACTTGTTCACCGGATTCCCTTTGAGATTATCATTATTATACTTGTTTTCCTCATCACCCGGGAACGCATATCTTGCGTGCAGCTTCCGGAAAAGCTGGATGAGGAAACCCTTGTTCTCTTCGGCCTTCAGGTTCTCCATGTTGATCGTGACGGTGTTCCGGAGGATTGCCGCGAGCTGGTTAGAGTAACCCCCAACAAATTCTTCTGGCTCCAAAGGCGCACCTTTAGGGCTCACGCTTGTGATGATGGACCTTTTGAGGTCGACCACGATCGGGGTCCGATCCTTCTGAGACTTCTTTGATGCGCTACCACCGTCTGTAGTAGCTTCACCGCCGCCATCAGTGGTAGTGGCGTCGCCATCGGCGTCCCCCATCTCCTCATTGCCCGACGAGGTATCCTCGTCCTCCTCCATCTCATCGTCCCGTGGAACAAATTTCGGGGCCTCTAGGGATTCCATCTCCGCCTGCTGCTCCCAAAAGGGCTTCTGGCTAGAAGGGCCCGGATCTGACATTTCTAAACACACAAATAAATGAAACTAATAAGCACAAAAATTCACAGAAAATTTTGGCATGAACTTTGCTAATTTTCTATGTCTAGGAGTGCTAGAAATTTGCCGTAACGGAAATGAATCTACATTCCGGCGAAACATTGGCAACTCAAAAAGAAAAACCTGCACAAAAAGGATCAACTGCCATCATCACAGCCATTTTCTGCCAGCATACACAAACACATACATATATCGGATCAGTGCCATACATACAGTATCCTTGGGGTGGTTTACAAACATGCCAAGACAGTTTTGCTGAACTCACATAATTCCTGAAGGCAGAACATAGATTCATAATTTCACAGCGTAGCAGAAAACAACTGATTTGAAACTACAGAAGAAACTCAAAATCTGAGAGCAGTATGACCATTGATCATCAAAATTTTCAACTAAGCATAGAACAAAACATTGTAACTGAACATGAACAGGTACACTGTCATGAACAGGTACATTGTAACTGAACATGAACATGTACATTGTAACTGAACATGAACAGGTACATTGTAACTGAACAAAACATTGATTTTATAGAGGATAAGCTAGCCAGAATTTCTAAGGAAAAGCTACTGCACACACTATGAAACACAATTAGCAATCACTGAGAAGGAATAGAAGAACTAAACAATTATAATCTGACAACATAAAAGATGCAAGTAATGGATATTAACAGTTCAAGTCTGAATATTGACAGTTCAAGTCTGAATATTGACAGTTTAGAAACACAAGGAGTACTGAATATTCAGAACCTAGAACCTGAACTTCTAGAACCTGAACCTGAACTTTTATGCCTAATTTTTTTTTCACTCCTAGAACCTAGAACCTAGAACCTAAAATATTCAGAACACAAGGAGTACTGAATATTCAGAACCTAGAACCTGAACTTGAACTTCTAGAACCTGAACCTGAACCTGAACCTGAGTTCAAGTAAATTTTTTTCACTCCTAGAACCTTAACTTCTATGCCTAAAATTCAGAAACACATGGAGTACTGAATATTGACAGTTCAAGTCTGAATATTGACAGGGCAACACGTACGCCGCTGCGGCCTCCACTGCTGGCGGGGAAGAAGCTCACACCTCGGCCGACGGCAGGAAGGGAGACCGGAGGGCTGGAGGAGGCCAGGCCGCTCTAGAGAACCGCACCGGAGGGCGGAGGTGGACGCCGGCAGCGGCTGAGAAACCCTAGAAGGGGAGGAGAGGGGAAGAGGCGTGGGTGGGTAGGGGGCGGGGACTCACCGGATAGAGGGATTGCCAAAGCCGGAGGAGCTGCCCTCCTTCACGGGGCGGCGGCATCGGGCTCCTCCTTCACGGGGACGACGGCGTCGGGCTCCTCCTCCACGGGGCGGCGGCGAGCTCCTCCTTCACGGGGAGGGCGGCGTCGGGCTCCTCCTCCACGGGGCGGCGGCGAGCTCCTCCTTCACGGGGACGGCGGCGTCGGGCTCCTCCTCTCCACGGCGGCGACGGCTTCGATCTATCTGAGATATGTGAAGTCGTGTACTAGCTGTAGTACTAGCGCTGTGTGACTTGATCGATGTGTGCCGGTTATGCGAGGCGCATATCGCAAAGTGCGCCTCGTATAATATTACGCGAGGCGCATCTGGGATAAATGCGCCTCGCATAATATGCAATCCTAGACAAATAGGGCAGTGCGCAAGTTTCTATCAACAAACACACAACAGCCTAGTGGTAGTACATGCCTTGTCCTACTGCTGGCCACCCAGGTTCGAATCCTAAGGGTAACAATTTTTTGGAAATTTTTTTAAAGGCCATTTTTCATGTAAAAGCATTGTCCAAACACAATATGAACTATAAAATATACTACAAATATTTTAAATATTCAAATATTGCTAAAACAACAAAAGTGAGTATTCTCAATGAATGTGTCTTGTCGATACATAATATTCTCAATGCAATATTATTATAACACACATATAATGAAAATTAAGAATGTTTTGATACATAATAGTAGGCCACACACACGACAGTTCTTGACAATGGTCGGAGCGCGCTAGCGTTTCTTGACAATGGTCGTCTTCTTGCCCTTCTTTGTCGCGGTTGCATAGGTTAGGTCCAGGACGTCTTCACTACTTCTCTTGAACGGAAGTCCTTTCTTAGGTAGGGTTGTGGTGTACGGTGTTTGGTTGCCATACCCGTCTTCTATCTTCGGGTCGCCGTTCTGGTCAAAGTCTTGCTCGTTGGCGATTCCGTCCATTCCGATAATGTTCCTTTTGTCTCTCCTGACGATAACCCGGCTAGGTTTTGACGGGTCTTTGATGTACCAGCATTGGTCGACTTTGCTAGCCAAAACCCAAGGCTCATTTCTTGCGGGTGCGTTCGCGCTGGTGGTCTTTGACGGTATAACCATCGTGGTGAAATACCGGTCTTCTTTCTCGACGCTCTTGGCCCACCTGACACGGAACATCGGCACCTTCTCCGTAACATAGTCGAGCTCCCAAATCTCCTCGATCCTTCCGTAGTATCTTTCCGAGATGTCGCCGGTGTAGAATATCCCTGTTACCCCTGAGTTCTGGTAATCGCAGTTATTGTCTTTTTCCTCTGTGTAGAACGTGTATCCGTTGATATCGTAAGCCTGATAGGTCATGAGGTTGTGCGAGGCGCCCTGTGACAATGAGAATATGAGTTTATCTTCCTCCGAGTACTCGCCCTGCGGTGGATTAGCTATGACCTTCTCCCTAAACCACCGCGTGAAACCGGAGTTGTGCTCCTTGATAACATCTTCCTCCCTCGGGACCTGGCGCCCCTGATCAGCGTAATTCTTCTTGATAAACTCTTTGTGCTCATGTATGTATGGATCAACCACCTGCAGGTGTTGCAGCGACCAGGTTTGCTCTTTCAAAGTCCTTGGTTCGGCCCTCCATGTCGACATGCTTTGCACGTCGACCCTCACGGTGACCCCATCCAGCGAGCCTCCTGAGGTGCTTATTGAATGGCATACCAAGAGGGGTCTCGATTTGTAGAAAGTTCGAGCAGAAAGAGATGCACTCTTTGGCCAGGAAGCCGTTTGCTATGCTTCCATCTGGACGGGACTTGTTCTTAACGTATCCCTTGATGTGTCCATTGAGCCTTTCGAACAGCATCATGCTTCGCAGAAACGCAGGACCGAGCTGGACGATATCCTCCACGACATGGAGAAGCAGATGAAGCATGATGTCGAAGAAAGCAGGGGGGAAATAGATCTCGAGCTCGCACATTATCACCACGATCTCGTCCTGTAGCCTCGTGAGCTGCTTAATGCCTGTCGACTTCCGAGAGATGACGTCAAAAAAGTTGTAGAGGCCAAACAGTGTTTCACGGATGTGCTTGTCCATTATACCTCAGATCGCGACCGGGAGTACCTGCGTCATTATCACGGCGACGTCGTGAGACTTCATCCCGCTGAAGCGCTACTTCGCCTCGTCTAGCCATCTGCTTATCTTCCCCGCGTAGCCGTTCGGAAATTTGACTCCGAGGAGGCACTTCATAAACTGTATGGCCTCCTTCTTACTCAGAGTGAAGCATGAGGCCTTGAGCTTGACCTCTCCCTTCTTAACCTTTTTCCCCTTGCGACGAAGGCTATTCTGTGTTTCTGTCTCCTCCACCTCGTCCTCCTCCTCATCATCGCTAGGTGGTGGTTGAAGTTCATCCCTGATGCCCATATGCTTCAAGTCGTTCCTTGCCTTCGGCCCATCTTTGGTCTTGTCGGTGTTAAGGAGGGTGGCAAGCAGACTCTCACCCACGTTCTTCGTGATATGCATGAGATCAAGGCTATGAGGCACGCGGAGGATCTTCCAGTATGGCAAGTCCCAGAAAACAGACCTCGCTTTCCATACCTTCAGCAACGGCTCTGGCTTCTTCTGGGTCTTTCCTGGCGCAGGGCACTCCTTCCAGTTATTCAACAACTTGTAGATTTTAGCGCCACTCTTCTGGTGTGGGATTCCTCGGAGCTCGATCGTCCCATCGAACAGATGTCCTAGCTTTCTCCAGGCGTGATTCTTGGGAAGCCACCTCCGAGCCCCAAGGAACACGGTTTTCCCGGACCCGGGATCTTTCTGTAGGTGGCGGTATGTTGTATTATCCTTGCACCTAACGCACCCATAGAATCCTTGGACCACCTGCCCCGAGAAGTATCCGTAACCGGGATAGTCTTGCACCGTCATGATCACCGCCGCTCTCATGTCAAAGTACTCTTGTCTCGAGGCGTCCCATGTACGGGCTCCTTCTTCCCATAACATGGCCAACTCCTCTTTCAACAACGTGAGATACAGATTGATGTTTGTACCAGGTTGTTTTGGCCCTTGAACGAGCATACTCATGGTTACGTACTTCTTCTTCATGCACAACCAGGGGGGAGGTTGTAGATCCATACAAACACGGGCCAGGTGCTGTGTGTGCTGCTCTGGCTTCCAAACGGATTGAGTCCGTCAATGCTCACGCCCAGCCTGAGGTTCCTTGACTCTTTCCCAAAATGTTGGTAATAGTGTAGGTCCAACGCCTTCCACTGGCAAGCATCCGAAGGGTGCCTCAACATTTCCTCCTTCTCCGGATCATCGTCTTCCGGCCTCTTTCTTTCCGCGTGCCAGCGCAAGAGCTGTGCTTCCTTAGGGTCTGCGAAATACCGCTGCAAACGAGGAGTTAGAGGAAAGTACCACACCACCTTCCTAGGAGCTTTCTTGGTCCCTCTCTTGTATCGAGAGGTCTTGCACACCGGACACGTGGTCTTCTCCGCGTCCTCGCCCCGGTAGATGATGCAATCATTTATGCAGACGTGGTATTTCACGTGCGGTAGATTGAGAGGGCACACGACTTTCTTCGCCTCAGCGATACTAGTCGGACATGTGTTCCCCTTCTTGGGAAGAATATCGTGCCAGAATACAATGTTGTCGTCGAAACATTCGTCGGTCATTTTGTGTTTCGCCTTCATCTCCAGAGCCCTAAGCGTTACATTTAGACGGGTATCCCCGTCGTTGCATCCGTCAAACAATGGAGTGACCGTATCTTTCTCCATTTTCTCCAGTTTAGCCTTCTCTCTACCGGCGGCTCTGGCGTTACTCGTCTCCTTGAGAAGCAGATCTTGGACATGAGGGTCTCGCAACCAGCTCGAATCATGGTCGGCACCACCTTGATCATCTTCGTGTCCATGCCCGACGCCACCTTGATCATCTTCGTGTCCATGTCCAGTGCCACCACCCTGATCTTCGTGATCGTGACTGGCGTCTTGATCTTCGTGATCATCACTGGCATCTTGATCTTCACCATTATTGACATCCTCATCATCATATTCGTCATCACGTATCCATCGATTGTAGCCATCCATGAAACTACGTCGAAGCAGGTGCGACTCCAGCATTCCGGAATCATGCCTTATCAGATACATCAGCTTGCAGTCCCGACATGGACATCTTATCTCTGTCTCGTTTGCACGTTCCATGTCGGCCCTCGCGCATGTCATCCAGCTATCCACGCGGGCTTTGTTGATCAGTGGTCGGACCATGGCCGCTTGCGTGGTACAAAGAGCAAGAGAATAATTAGAGCATATATGGACGTGGATCGCCGGAAAAATTTGGCATGACCTCCCCTAAAAAGAGGACATCCGCGAGTGCCAGAAATTCGCCGAAAAAGAAATAAATCGACATTCCGGCGAAACATTGGCATCTCAAATGAAATCCCTGCACAAAAAGTAGCACCACAACACAATCATATAATCGGTGTCTCCGACAACGCGCATACATGCAAGCAACACCTTCACGCTTCCTCCAACAACGACTTGCACAAGAGAGCCGGAGGAGAAGTAAATGGACATGTTGTAGATCTAGAGGAGCAAGAGACTTCACTTACATATGGGTGTCAACCAATGGATGTTGAGCAAGCTTCTATGGTGAATCAATGGGGGAAATGAGGTGGGGAGGAGGAGAGGGGCGACCAGATTTGTCTTGGTGGAGGAGGAAGAAGTGACACTAGTGAGTGGGGTGGTAGTTGCCTCCATGTGCAAAAAGCTGGGAAAAAGTGGTGCCAGGTTATGCGAGGCGCATATTGCACAATATGCGCCTCCTATAATTCAAACTATAGGAGGCGCATATAGCAATATGCGCCTCGCATATGCGGCCACCTACCACCGCCCGGGCCCGCAGGAGTTACTTGAGGCGCATATGACCATATGCGCCTCGCATATTATCAAATATAGGAGGCGCATATAGCCATATGCGCCTCGCATATTATCAAATATAGGAGGCGCATATAGCCATATGCGCCTCGCATATTCGTGCACCTACCAACACGCGGGCCCACACAGATTATGCGAGGCGCATTCTGTCCATATGCGCCTCGCCTATCTGATATATAGGAGGCGCATATGACTAGAATGCGCCTCGCATAATATGGGGCTGCTAGATTCTGTCCGTACAGGGATTATAGGAGGCGCATTCTTATCATATGCGCCTCGCCTATTTTTATACTAAAGGCGCATATCGCAAAGTGCGCCTCGCCTATTTTTATAGGAGGCGCATATGTCTAAATGTGCCTCGCATAAGCATGTCTCCTATAGCCTTTTCTCTAGTAGTGCGGGACCCAGGGGCGTCATCACCGTCTAGGGAAGCTTCACCCGGTCCGATCATTGTGACAGAGACTTTAACAGAATATCCCAGTCGTTCGGCATGCAGGAGGAACTCACGAGGCTCCGAGAGGTGACAGACAACGGGGCACCCCCAGTCTTCAGGCAAAACTCACCTAACATGTCATTCGACTCCGCAGTCAACACGAAAAAGGTGCAGGTCTACCCAAAGGATGCGTCCAAGACGGCGCTGATCGCCAATGACCTCATCCCCGCATAGGAAAGCACGCTCGTCGAATTCCTCCGTGAGCGCTGGAAAATCTTCGCCTTGTGTCCTGCAGACATGCCAGGAGTTCCCAGGGAATTCACCAAGAACGCACTCAATGTGTTCCCCGACGCAAATCCAGTCAAGCAGTCGATCCGACGACTGTCCGAACCAAGAGCTGAAGCCGTTTCAATCAAAGTCAATAGACTGCTTGATGCCAACTTCATCCGAGAAATCAAGGAGAGCGAATGGATGGCCAATACTGTGCTGGTCCCTAAGAAAGACACGGACATCCTGTGGATGTGCGTAGACTTTACATCGCTCAACAAGTATTGTCCCAAGGACCACTTCCCTCTACCGCGGATCGATCAGATCATCGATTCAACTGCAGGATGTGAGAAACTCTCCTTCCTCGACGCCTACTCAGGCTACAACCAGATTCGGCTGAAGGTCGAAGATCAGGAGAAAACGATGTTCATCACGCCGTTTGGAGTGTTCTGCTACAACACCATGCCCTTCGGGCTGAAGAACGCAGGCGCCACGTACCAGAGGTGCATGCAGGCGTGTCTGAAAAACCAGATCGGTCGCAACATCCAAGTCTATGTCGAGGACATAGTCATCAAGACCAGGGAATACAAGACACTGATCGACGATCTCTGCGAGACGTTTGATAACCTTGATCACTATAAGATCAAGCTGAACCAGAAAAGTTCGCCTTTGGTGTCCCATCTGGCCAACTACTCGGCCACTTCATCTCCCAGTGGGGGATTGAGGCAAATCCGAAGAAAATCAGGGCCATACTGTCCATGGAGAAGCCGAAGAACCTCAGAGGTGTCCAGCAGCTAGCTGGGCGCATCGCGGCGCTGAGCAGGTTCATCGGTCGCATGGGTGAGAAGGCCCTGCCTTTCTACCAGCTACTACGCAAAGCTGATAAGTTCGAGTGGACACCCGAAGCAGATGACGCATTCGATGACCTCAAGCAGCTGCTCTCCACCTCGCTTGTTCTGGTCACGCCAAAGGAGCGTGAGCCTCTGCTGCTATATATCGCAGCTACGCACCAGGTGGTAAGCACCGTCCTCGTGGTCGAACAACCCGAAGAGGGCAAGACCCATGGGGTGCAACGCCCAATCTACTACCTTAGCGAGGTACTAACACCAACAAAGCAGAGGTACCCTCACTACCAGAAGCTCGCCTACTGCGTATTCATGACGGCTCGTCGACTGAGCCACTACTTCCAGGAGCACCAAATAATGGTCATCAACAAGGCGCCACTATCCAACATCCTCAAAACCCCCGAAGCCACGGGACGGGTAGTCCTGTGGGACATCGAGCTATACCCTCTAGACATAGTCTATGAGCGGCGCAAGGCCATCAAATCTCAGGTCTTCCCTTACTTCCTCGTCCACTGTATGGAGCTCCAGCTGCCGGACACTCCGGACATGATGAAATCATGGACGATGCACTTTGATGGCTCTAAGCGCGAGGCCGGAGCAGGAGCTGGCGTCATACTGACGTCCCCTCAAGGCGATAAGATGAAATACATCCTTCGGATGAAATTTCGCGCCTCCAACAACGAGGCCAAATATGAGGCCCTCATCCACGACATGAGGATGGCCAAGAACTGCGGCACAACGTGCCTAGTCATCTACAGCGACTCGAACCTTGTCGTCCAGTAGACGATAAACGAGTGCGATGCTCACAATGCCAACATGATCGCGTTCCGCGCGCTCTACAACTCACTCGAAGGGGAGTTCGACGGCTGCGAGCTTTAGCACGTTGGAAGAGAAAGCAACGAGGAATCCGATAGACTTGACAACATCTGCTCCACCTGCGCACGAGTGCCACCAGGTGTGTTCCTCGAACAAATCTGTGTACCCTCTATCAAAAGGAAATTCCCCAAGGGATCACCCGAAGAAGCAGAACACTCAGGGGTTGCGCCACCCGAAGGACATGAAGGACCTGAAAAGCTCGACACCAAGGCCGAGCTGGTCAGCCTGATGCAGGTCATGGCAGTTGAAGAAATGTGGACACAACTGTACTT
The DNA here is from genome assembly GCA_916181665.1 of Avena sativa. Lineage (NCBI taxonomy): Eukaryota > Viridiplantae > Streptophyta > Magnoliopsida > Poales > Poaceae > Avena > Avena sativa. The sequence continues at coordinate 256,150,711 of OV702284.1, read as the reverse complement.
CGGTACCTGATAAACAAAGAACTGCTTGATGACCCGACAGATGCCCGGCGCATATCTCGCAGGTCCAAGGCCTTCACCATCATCAATGGCGAGTTATACAAGCGCAACATTTCGGGTGTACTCCAACGGTGTGTCACCATCGGTGATGGCAAAACCATCCTTCAAGACATCCACGAGGTCATCTGCGGTCATCATGCAGGCAGCCGCGTCCTAGTCGCCAAAGCTCTATGAGCTGGATTCTATTGGCCAACAGCCATGAACGATGCCAAGGACATCGTCCGAAGATGCAACGCCTGCCAAAGGTACGTGGAAAAGCCGCACGCACCAGGATGAGAGCTAAGGCCCATACCACTGGCCTGGCCCTTCGCCCAATGGGGCCTTGACATGATCGTCAAAATGCCCAAATCATCGAAAGGAAGCCATGTCTACCTCCTGGTCGCAGTCGGCAAATTCACCAAGTGGATGGAGGCCATGCCCGTCACAAACCAAAGCGGCAAAACTGCCGTCAAATTCTTCGAGTTCATAGTGTACAGATTCGGTGTGCTTCACAGCATCATCACGAACAATGGCTCAAACTTCATCTTGAAGGAATTCCAGGACTTCTACAAAGGCCTCGGCATCAACATATCATACGCCTCTGTGGCGCACCCGCGGACCAACGGACAGGTCTAAAAGGCCAACGGCCTCATAGGGAGCGGCATCAACAAAAGCCTGCTATGCCCACTCGAAAGGCTCGTGGGAGCCTGGGTGGAGGAGCTACCCTCCGTACTCTGAAGCCTATGTATAACGCTGAACAGTTCAACTGGCTACACACCTTTCTTCATGGTGCATGGAGCCGAAGCCGTATTACCTGCATAAGTACGCCACAAGGCCCCACGAGTCGTCGCCTACAGCAAAGCCGAATCAACGGCCGCACTTGAATATGTCGTTGACACACTCTACGAAGCACGCGACATTGTCGCAGCTCGCTCAGGGGCCTACCAGTAGAGCCTCCGCAACTACCACAGCCGTCGGCTGCGCCCAAGGTCCTTCGTCAAAGGAGACCTCGTCCTACGACTCAAGCAAGAGCGGTCGAAAAAGGTCGAGTCACCCTCAGAAGGACCCTACATCGTCACCGAAGTCATCCTAGGTGGCGCCTACCGCCTCATGGACATCAAGTCAGGAGTCGAATACTCCAACCCATGGAACGTCGCACAACTGCGACGCTTCTACCCCTAGCTACCTCTTTACTTTCAAGGCTACTCAGCCAAGGCTACTCAGCCGAATAATGTATCTCCTCGTTTTACTATGAATAAAAGCTAAGTCCCTCGGCTAAAATTTCTTTTTCCTCGCATTACTTTTCGTAACGCCTCACCTCATGACTTCGTCGATTGATAACAATGCATACAACCTGAGTAGCTGACCACGTGAGACTAATGAAAAGGACATGCACATAACAAAGCACAATGTGCTAATACAAATAAACTTTACAAAGGGCACAACAAGCCCACTCGAATACATACAAATTTTACATCAACCCGTTTCTCTCTGCAGGACCTACCTATTCTGGAGTATAACACTCGATCGATGCTCGGACAAGTCTACTATCTCTTTGGCATACTGCCTCACAGCCGCATAATGCGGGTGCATATCCCAAAGACTACCATATGGTCGAAGGGGTGGCCCAGTAGACACCGCCGCGAGATCGACATCACGACGATGTAGCCAAACAAGTGAAAGAGCGGCCTTTACCCCAGCGACTAGCTGATGCCGCACCAACTCCTTGACGTGGCCCATGTCCTAAAACTTCGCCAGCAGACCCCAAAGGTTGGAAGGTGCCTCATCTAGGGGAAACATGACGGCCCAAGTGGATGCCAGGGAAATCCTCGCCTGCCTCAGCACCCGAGTAACCTGATGCACGCGATCTTGCATCGTTGCAAGGACGATGGCCCGATCACGGTCCATCTAGAAGAAGCTGCCAGCCTCTAAGTTCCTGTTGGGTCAGGCAATTCATCCGAACTACAACGCGCTCCTTCTCTTCCCTTGGAACGAGATTGACACCTGTAGCAAACTCAGAATAAGATGACACACAAACAAAGTGCATCCGAAAAAATAAAAGTTGTTCACAAAGACCAACGTTGCAGCTGCTCGCTCATCTGCCGCAGCTCCCCTATTAGAAACTCCTCCCTGACAGTGGCTCGCTCAGCCTTCGACTTCCATACATCCGCATGGCCGTGAATGCCAAGGATATCCTTCTCCAGTCTGCGTACACGGTCATGAAGGAATGCGTGCTGTGACGCATGATCCAATGATGGTCGCAGCTCAGGAGCAGTCGAAGTATCAACGGGAGTCTCACCCGAAGGACCCTAAAGGAAAACAAGTAAGAACATGAACATCACAAACACCTCTGGCGAGAGATCGAAACATAACTTATATACATGAAGGCCACCTCGTGGCATAAGGTGAGATTGTTCATCAAAAAAATCTTACATTACAAAAGAAAAGGATAAACTATCCTAGCTACAACAATCAAGCCTAGGCACCGGCATCTGGAGTGGCCTTAGAGCCAGATTGCCTACTCCTGGCCTCCTCCTGCTACTTCGCCGCATACTCCGCCAACAGATAAATGAGTTTCAGCCTGTAACGCTTATAGCGAGAGGCGAAGAGGGCGAACGCTACCTCTGAGCCACCTGCCAGCTCGACTCCGGATGCCATGGCCATCGCCAACCCCATGGAGGCGGTGATGCCCTTTTGCTTGTGCTTGTATGCCACTAGAGCGTCCTCCGACAAGGCATCCGCCGGAGCGTCGACATCCTCAAGAGCAGCGCCCTTGGGGACGACCTCCCTGTAGAAGCGTCGGAGAATTTCCTTGGCCTTCGCCAGGGAGCTAGCAGCGGTACCATAGCGATCTTCGACCGCTGTGGTAGCATCATCCAGAGCATTTCCATGCTCTAGTGCACCGCGATCAAACGCGATGCCTGAAGCATCTAAAACAAAGAGAAAAAAGAAGACCCGAATAAGAACAAGAGACAAGGAGCAGCCAAAAAAATACAAGACCAAAACAACTCAAGGAAACTCATCGGATAAGGCTTTGGCTGCAGCCATCAGCCTATCGGCCATCTCCTTCTTGCGAGTGTCCACCGCAACAACGAGCTGTTCCTCGCGATCAACAGCTTCCTTCAGCAGGCGCTCTTGGGCTTCAGCAGCGTCAGCTACCTCCTTTTGTAGGCACTCTTTCACCTCAGTAGCATATCCAACTTGCTTCTCCGCGTGACCAAGGCTCTTTTTGAGAGCGTCCAGTCGTAGGAGAGCTGCATTGTTTTCATCTGCAAACATCAAGAACAAAATGATCAACAGAAGCAAAGACGAAAGGGACAACCGAACTGCAAAAGGGTAAGAAAAATACACACCTTGCAGCTGCCGCATGCTGGCCTCCAGCGCCAGATGCTGTTGGATAAGGAGATTAGCGCTATGCACGAAGGGCTATAAAATAAAACACAAATAAAAAGAACCAACAGAAACAACTCAGGGGCTAGCCCCGCAAGAGCAAAAGCGACCAACAGGTCATCCAAAAAAGGCTTAGGGGCTACGCCCTGCAAGAGCAAAAAAGACCAACAGGTCATCCAAAAAAGGGCTCGAGGGCTCCCCCTAAAAGATAAAGACGCAAGCTACTTACGTGTTCAGGCGGGGACTCCGAAGTTCCGCGTGCGGTCTTCTGAGTCACAACTACCCGAGCCTCTCGATTGGATAGGTTCAGTTCATCATTGATATGTCCAATTTGCATCACCATTCTATATCATAATTTGCCTCTATTCATTGATATCTGTCTTATTATGAGGTAATACTTATGTCTTTTCATTTGTTTATGCATGTTGGATGATTCTTGGAGGATGGACTGTCGGAGTCTAGATTTTGATGGAAAAGGAGGTGTTTTGATGCAATTTCGCGAAGATCAGAAAAATACTAGAAAAATATGGGAAAATTATATTTTCCCGAAAGACAGAGGAAGCCAGAAGGGGAGGTGAAGAAGGGCCACAGGGGGCCCAGACCCCCCCTAGGTGAGCGCCCACCCTAGGTCGCGCCTAGGGCAGGTGTGGCCCACCTGCTCGGCCCCCGACTCCGCCCTCTCGCCTATATCTTCCTTACGGAACCCTAACACCGGGGGAGCGACCACTGATAGATTTTCGTCGCCTCTGCGGGGCGGAAAACACCAAAAGAGAAAGATCTCTCCGACAGACAGATTTCTGCCAGGGAAATTCCTTCCCAGAGAGGGGATATTGTCGCCATCAACACCGTCATCAAGCTAGGCTTCATCGGGATCATCATCTAATCATCCACACCATCATCTCCACCAGCACCATCATCACCACTCCGTCCTGCTGTAATAGTTGTGTTGGATATTGCTTTAGTTTTTAGGGGAAACTTTCCCAGTGTTAATTACTATTGTAGTTGATGCTTGTGAGTGGAACCACTGTATTATTGTTTATGTTCAAATTGTTATCCATTAGCATATCATCTTTGATCTTGATCCATATGATGTCTCGTGAGTAGTTCGTTTAGTTCTTGAGGACATGGGAGAAGTCATGTTGTTAGTAGTGGATTTGTGTTGAGTTATTATTCAATGGTTTAGTATTTAAGTTGTGGTGCTATTCTTCTAGTGGTGTCATGTGAACGTCGACTACATGATACTTCACCATTTATGGGCCTAGGGGAATGCATTGTGTATTTGGCTACTAATTGTGGGGTTGCCGGAGTGACAGAAACCTGAACCCCCGTTAGGACACCATTGCACAAGGGAGCGTAGGATCTCAGAGTTTAAGGCTGTGGTTAGGTTTATATCTTAATTACTTTCCTGTAGTTGCGGATGCTTTCAGGGGGTTTAATCACAAGTATGTATTAGTCCAAGTAAGCTCAGTACATTAGCATAGGTTGACCCACACAACACTTACAACACCAAAGAAGAGTACTCAGCTATTTGAAGCGAAAGCACTTGATAGAATTCCCATGTGTCCTCGAGAATGTTTGGTCCTTATAAGTATTTCCACCGGCTTGTCATTTGCTAAGAAAGGATTGGGCCAATTGCTGCATTTGTTCTTTGTCTTTATTATTTGCATTTTGTTTTGTTGCTTTATCAGAAAACCACTAAAAATCCGTTTGCTAAGTATTCATAGGGATTTCCTGCTCCATACCACTAGTCAACACCTTCTGCTCCTCGTTGGGATCGACACTCCTATTTATCGAAAGTATTGCGATACACCCCTATACTTGTGGGTCATCAAGACTATTTTCTGGCGCCGTTGTCGGGGAGTGAAGCGCTATTGAAGAGTCAAACTGGTAAGGGAAACTTCTACTGTGAGTATTGCTTTTTGTTACCGCTTGTTACTTTTTTTCCAATATGGATAACCTACTTGGTTCTCTGTTTGGGAAAACTACTACCACTTAGGGTAGTAGATGAACCACCACCTGTCGAGATAGATCCTTTTAAGATACCTACAAGTATTGTTGATCGTGTTATGGATAATTATTATTTTGGGGATGGAACTGTTCATCCTGGTGATAATTTTCTTTTTATCCATGAATTACGCGGGTTGTTTAAGTGTGCAGATATCACAACTGAACATGTGAAGAAGAAGTTACTCTCCATATCCTTGAAAGGGAGAGCTGAAGAATGGTATAAGCTGTTGAAGAATGGACAGTCCATGGAATGGGAGGAGATGGCATCTCTCTTTTATTCTAAATTTTATCCTCCCAGTGAGATTCATAAGGATAGAAATCTGATATATAACTTTTGTCCTTGTGATGGAGAGAGTACAGCTCAAGCTTGGGGGAGATTGAATTTACTAATGCTTAAATGTCCTATTCATGAACTCCCTAACAATATTATTATCAATAATTTTTATGCTAGGATTTCTCTTGATGATAAATATTTACTAGATTCTTCTTGTGCTAGATCATTCACACGTATGAAAGAAGAAGCTAAATGGGATCTACTAGACCGTATTCAAGAGAACACTGAAGCTTGGGAGAATGACAAAGGAAGAAAGTCAGGTATAAACTATGATTATGAATGCATTAAATCTTTTATGGTAACTGATGACTTCCGTGATATTAGTAATGAGTTTGGTCTTGATCCTCAAGTTCTTGCAAAATGTTTTAATGCTTTTGTCTCTTATATTGAAATTCCCAAGAAAGAGTGGGACAAGTACCACGCTCCTTATAAAGACATTGTTACTCATGTTCCTGCTATCATAGAGGTTTCTACTATTGATCCTATTTTGCCTGAACCTTATGTTGAGAAAATCCCTTTTCCTACTAAGGTAAAGGAAGATTCAATTATAGATAATGTGGTTAGCAAAAGCGCAAAGAAAACTGTAGAGCCCGATGAGCTTATTAATATTGAGTCTGTGGTAGCTATTGTGAAAGATCTTGTCACTAGAAACATAGAGGATGAGCATATTGTCTTCTGTGAAGATGATACTAATATTGTTTCTCATCCTAAAAGATCTAGAAAAGCTAGTGTCCCTGTGCTTTCTGTTAGAATTGGTAGTCATAGCTATTATGGTTTGTGTGATATTGGTGCTAGTTCTAGTGCTATTCCTTATGAGCTTTACAGGTAAATTATGCATGAAATTGGTCCTTGTGAGCTTAAGGACGTTGATGTGGTTATTCACCTTGCCAATAGAGAGAAAGTTTGCCCCATTGGCATTGTAAGAGATGTGGAGGTCCTTTGTGGTAAGATTAAATATCCTCTGATTTTCTAGTACTTGGTAAAGAAGCTAGTAAAACCTATCCTTTTATCTTTGGTAGACCCTTCCTGAATACTTGTGGGGCTATTATAGATTGTGGGAAGGAATTTTTTTTGACTAAGTTTGATGGAGAGTCTTATGAGTTTAATTTTTCCAAATTTTCCAAAACTCCTTATGAAAATGAACTGCCTAATGAGGATTTCAGGGTTGAACAACTTTTTGCTATTTCTCTTGCTCCTAACAATGCCTTGCAACAGTTTATGCAAGATGATGAAAGTGATATCTTCATGAAGGAAAGAAATGAGATTGACGAGGTTTTCCTTCGTTAGCCGGAGCAACTTAAGCATAATCTACCTGTGGAAGACTTGGGAACCACACTACCACCTAAAGGGGACCCTGTTTTTGAATTAAAACCTTTACCTAATGATCTTAAATATGCTTATCTTGATGATAAGAAAGTATATCCTGTTATTATTAGTTCTAAACTTTCAGGAAAGGAAGAAGAGAGGTTACTGGAAATACTGAAGAAACACTGAGAAGCTATGGGCTATACTCTTGATGATTTAAAGAGGGTTTATCCTACTATATGTCAGCATGCTATTAATATAGAACCTGATGCAAAACCAGTTGTTGAGCACCAACGCCGTCTAAATCCTAAGATGAAGGATGTGGTAATAAATGAGGTATTAAAACTCCTTGATGTTGGTATTATTTATCCTATTGCTGACAGTCAATGGGTTAGCCATGTTCATTGTGTTCCCAAGAAAGGGGGAATAACTATTGTGCCTAATGAAGATAATGAGCTTATACCCCAAAGAGTAGTGGTTGGGTATAGAATGTGCATTGATTTTAGAAAGATTAATAAAGTTACTAAGAAAGATCATTATCCTTTGCCCTTTATTGATCAAATGCTTGAGAGGTTGTCCAAAAAGACTCACTTTTGCTTTCTTGATGGTTATTCTGGGTTTTCTCAAATTTATGTGAAAGCACAAGACCAAGACAAAAATACTTTCACTTGTCCTTATGGTACTTATGCTTATAGGCTTATGTCTTTTGGTTTATGTAATGCTCCTGCTACCTTTCACAAATGTATGTCTGCTATCTTTCATGGTTTTTGTGAAGAAATTGTGGAGGTTTTCATGGACGATTTTTCCGTCTATGGAACTTATTTTGATAACTGTTTGCACAACCTTGATAAAGTTTTGCAGATATGTGAGGAAGCCAACCTTGTTTTTAATTGGGATAAATGCCATTTCATGGTTAATGAAGGGATTGTTCTTGGACACAATATCTCTGAAAGAGGCATTGAAGTGGACAGAGTCAAAATTGAAGCAATTGATAAGATGCCTTGCCCTAGAGATATTAAAGGTATTCGTAGTATCCTTGGTCATGCTGGTTTCTATAGGAGGTTTATTAAAGATTTCTCCAAAATTTCAAAGCCCTTACTAATCTTCTTCAAAAAAGATGTACCTTTTGTTTTTTTATGATGATTGTGGAAGCTTCTGAATCCTTGAAGAAAGCTTTGACAACTTCTCCTATTGTTCAACCACCTGATTGGAGTTTACCTTTGAAATTATGTGTGATGCTAGTGATTTTGTTGTGGGTGTTGTCCTTGGGCAACGTGTTGATAAGAAGTTGAATGTTATTCATTATGCTAGAAATACTCTAGATGCTGCTCAAAAGAATTATGCTACTACTGAAAAAGAGTTCTTAGCTGTAATATTTGCATGTGATAAGTTTAGACCTTATATTGTTGATTCAAAGGTTACTATTCATACTGATCATGCTGCTATCAAGTACCTTATGACAAAGAAGGATGCTAAGCCTAGACTTATTAGGTGGTGTTGCTTTCAAGAGTTTGATCTGCATATTGTAGATAGGAAAGGTGTTGAAAATCATGTTGCTGGCAATTTATCTCATTTGGAAAACATTTCTTTTGACCCATTGCCTGTTAATGATAGTTTTCCAAATGAGCAGTTGGATGTGATAAGGGTAAGTCCGCATGAGAGTCCTTGTTATGTTGATTATGCTAACTTTATTGTTTCCAAGTATTTGCCTCCAACCTTTACAGCTCAGCAAAGAATAAAATTCTTTTATGATCTAAGGCATTACTTTTGGGATGACCCACACTTATATAAATAAGGAGTAGATGGCATTATGCGAAGATGTATTCCAGAATTTGAACAACAAGAGATATTGAGAAAATGTCATTGCAGTGCTTATGGAGGACATCATGCAGGGGATAGGACTGCACAAAAGGTTTTACAATCTGGATTTTATTGGCCTACCCTTTTCAAAGATGCAAGGAAGTTTGTCTTATCATGTGATGAATGTCAACTAGTAGGTAACATTTCTAGACGCAATGAAATGCCTATGACTTATTCTCTTGTTATTGAACCTTTTAATTGTTGGGGATTTGACTTTATGGGACCTTTCCCCCCTTCAAAAGGGTACACTCATATTCTTGTTGTTGTCGACTATGTTACAAAGTGGGTAGAAGCCATACCTACAAATAGTGTTGATGGTAAGATCTCTTTGAAAATGCTTAAGGATGTTATTTTTCCTAGGTTCGGTGTGCCTAGATATCTCATGACTGATGGAGGATCTCATTTTATTCATGGGTTTTTTAGAAAAACTCTCGCTAAGTATGGTGTAAACCATAGAATTGCTTCAGCTTATCACCCCCAAACCAGTGGGCAAGTAGAACTTTCCAATAGGGAAATTAAATCTATCTTGCAGAAGACTGTCAATAGATCTAGAAAAAATTGGGCTAAAAAGTTGAATGACGTTTTGTGGGCTTATAGAACTGCTTATAAAAATTCTATGGGGATGTATCCTTACAAAATGGTCTATGGGAAAGCTTACCACTTGCCTTTAGAATTAGAACACAAAGCTTATTGGGCAGTGAAAGAGTTGAATAGAGATTTTAGACTTGCCGGTGAGAAAAGAATGCTCGACTTAAGTAATCTAGATGAGTGGAGAGGTGAAGCTTATGAAAATGCTAGGCTTTTTAAAGAAAAAGTAAAAATATGGCATGATAGGAGAATTCTCAAAAGGGAGTTCCATGTTAGTGAGAAAGTTCTTTTGTATAGGTCTCGTCTCAGATTTTTTGCAGGGAAACTACTCTCAAAATGGGAAGGACCTTTTGTTATCAAGGAAGTATACCATTCAGGTGCCATCAAAATATCTTCTCTGAAGGATGACACAACACAAGTGGTGAATGGTCAAAGACTAAAACATTATATTTCTGGAGATTCTTATAATGAAGATGTTGATGTTATTCAAATGGTGACTCCAGAAGAATTCATTAGAAACCAAACACCAGAAACTGCAGAGTTCGTCTATGAATAGGCAAAAAAGGTGAAAACAGAAGGTTCGTGAAATCCTAATATTTTTATATTTTGATGTTTTTAATACATAAGGGAAGTTACGAGACAGAACAGAGGAGGAAACGGAGGCCGGGGTGGCCAAACCCACCCCAGGCGCGGGACCACCTTACCCCGCGCCTGGAGGGGGTGTGCCTCTCCCGAGCTCCGTCTCCGCCTTGTTTTCATATCGAAACCTTCCTTATGCTTTGAAACTTCGTAATATATAACCCCCCCAGATTCCCCGAGGATCTTGCTTTTGAGTTCTCATCGTTTTTTTGTTTCGATCTGTTTCTGTCAGGCAAATTCTCAGTTTTGGAGCTACAATGTCTTCCTCTGGACCACCCATGGAGGATTCCTCTGCGGATGACCTCAACCCATACATGTATGAGTTGAAGATCCATCCCAAGGAGTTGATTCTCAAAGATGGGAAGGTATATATGAAAGAAGTTCAAGGCCCCAAGGGAGAAGGAAGTCTGGAAGACAGGATGGAAGCATTGGAGCAGGAGGTTTTCAGGTACAAGAAGATGGCGGAACGCGAAGTGGATGTTATTCACAAGATAAGTTCAGAACTCATCGCCAAACACGACGAGTAGGTGGCTGAGCTCTGAGAAGAAATCTTCTTGATCCGTCATACCACCAACCAATTACAAGCACAGCTCTACGACATACAAAATCAAAACTATGAGTATGAGGCTAGATTTGATCGCATAAGCTCTACTGCTAGGTTCAGGATTGCGGAGACAAGGACATCCTTTTTGGATGGGGAACCTTCGCCTTGGAAGTTTTATGATGACAAGAGAATACCACCACCACCTAAGGAGTAATTCGTCATCAGGTTTGGCATCCCCTTGGCTTGTTCCAAGCTTGGGGGAGTGTCGCGGTTTCACAATCATTATCTTTTATCTTTTACCTTTTTAGTGGATTCATATCTTTGGTAGATAGGTTATCTTATAGTTTGGTTTTCTTGTGGAAGTATCTCTCCTTTAGTTGATTATCTATGTATCCCTTGGTGTGAGTGCCGTTATGGAGTATTAATGAGAAGTTTCATCTTTTACTTTTTGCACTTCTTATTTTAGTTTGCAATCTCTTTTATATGATGGATCTTGTTGACCAGTATTGGCATCACTTTGGGAGCATCAAGTAAATCTAAATTGGTTTTGGCAAACCAAGTTCTGGTCAGTAGCAACACTTTTTGAGGTTTGAAAGAAAAAGAGAAAAGCTAACAGGTATTTTGTATCATTTATTTTCTTTCTTGTTGGCTCATAATCTTAGTATTCTTTATTTAAGATATTTTATGTCTTCAAGGAAGATTGCATGTTTGGCATTATTATTTGTATGTTTGCTTGTTTCTTTCAACTCTCTTGCTTGCTACCCAGCCTTGCTAGCCAAAAACCTGTTTTGAGAAGGCATACTTCTCATGTTTCCAATCCCTTTGAACCAAAACCTTTGCCACTTATGCCCACCATACCTACCTATTAGCAGTATTGCTATTCCAAGCAAATTCTCAAGCTTCATCTATCTTTCGAATTAAAAAGTATTTCGTTATGTGAAAACTAGTTAGTAAAGCTCTCACGAACTTGACGACACACCTTATTTATTTGCCCCTAATAGACTTGAACCATTGTGTCATCGAAGTTGTATATGCTTGCATCTATACGTTGGAATTAGCAGAACCGTGATGTCACGGGGAACACTTTCAACATTGCACATGTACCTTATACTCAGTTGATATCATGCTCTTTTGTCTATGGATGTCAACGGTGTGAAATAAAGAGGGAACTTGTAAGTCCATGGAGTCTGTATTATGTGTTAGAGAAACGCCTGGGTCGCTAGCCTAAGCCATGCCTAATCATGGTGGAAACTTGCAGCATCACCATAGTGAGCTATCTATGAAGCATCCTCAATAAAAAGCTATGCATATAGTAAATAAAAAGATCGCTGAGATACTCATTGTCTGCTTGCCTTGTCATTTTGGTTATGGGATAGCTCCTATACTATGTGCAAGGGGTACCCCGTTGGCGGTTCTCTATGATACGCATGTACTTACAATGATAAGAACTTACCGGTAACTGAAGTTGAGTAGCATGAGGAGTGGCCCTCATATTCAAGGGACATGAGATTGTCAACTTATATTTCGTCAAGCATATACTCCATCTTTGTGCACTTTAACCTTAATCCTCTCAAGATGCCTATGATAGGGGCAATGAGGGCTCAAAGCTAGTAAGTACCATAATCTTTTGGAAACTCTTTATGACTTGTAATCCCTGCTACCCTCTATGAAGGGACCTTTCTCCTATTTTCTAAGTTGAGTCAGTAAACCTACTTCCTCTCTATCTCCAGCAAGCATTTGAGTTGTTGTGTTTCAAGCATTCATATGGTGATTTATTCAATCATGTTCTTTATCTTCCTTGTTTGCACAAAACTCTTATCTATTGAGTATTACTTTGAAAGCCTTCATTGAAAAACCTTTTTGAGCAAAGAGTGCTCCTGTTATAAAACTTCTACAAAAAGCTTTTTGTGAAACTTTTTGCCAGCTGTTCTCTGACCAGGAACAAGAGTTTGCCAATTCCAATTATGATTTATCTTTATGCATCTCTATTGTGACTCGTGTACTTGTTCCAAGATAAGTTATATAATGGTGAGTTCTTTTCTTCTATGAGTTGTGTAATGGTAAGTGTGATGCTTCTTTTCCGTATTATTTTATCGACACTTCACTCCATAAACATGTGGACATGTTTACTGAGCTCAGTTTTCGCTTGGGGACAAGAGAAGGTCTAAGCTTGGGGGAGTTGATACTTCCAATTTGCATCACCATTCTATATCATAATTTTCCTCTATTCGTTGATATAGGTCTTATTATGAGGTAATACTTATGTCTTTTCATCTGTTTATGCATGTTGGATGATTCTTGGAGGATGGACTGCCGAAGTCTAGATTCTAATGGAAAAGGAGGTGTTTTGATGCAATTTCGCGAAGATCAGAAAAATATCGGAAAAATATGGGGAAATTATATTTTCTCGGAATACAGAGGAAGCCAGAAGGGGAGGCGAAGAAGGGCCACAGGGGGCCCACACCCCCTAGGCGCGGACCCACCCTAGGCCGCGCCTAGGGCAGGTGTGGCCCACCTGCTCGGCTCCCAGTTCTGCCCTCTCGCCTATATCTTCCTTACGGAACCCTAACACCAGGGGAGCGACCACAAATAGATTTCTGCCACCTCTCCGGGGCGTAAAACACCGAGAGAGAAAGATCTCTCCGGCAGACAGATTTCTGCAGGGGAAATTCCTTCCCGGAGAGGGGAGATTGTCGCCATCTACACCGTCATTAAGCTAGGCTTCATCGGGATCATAATCATCATCCACACCATCATCTCCACCAGCACCATCATCACCACTTTGTCCTGCTGTAACAATTGTGTTGGATATTGCTTTAGTTCTTAGGGGAAACTTTTCCGGTGTTAATTACTATTGTAGTTGATGCTTGTGAGTGGAACCACTGGATTATTGTTTATGTTCAGATTGTTATCCATTATCATATCATCTTTGATCTTGATCCATATGATGTCTCGTGAGTAGTTTGTTTAGTTCTTGAGGACATGGGAGAAGTCATGTTGTTAGTAGTGGATTTGTGTTGAGTTATTATTCAATGGTTTAGTATTTAAGTTGTGGTGATATTCTTCTAGTGGTGTCATGTGAACGTCTACTACATGATACTTCACCATTTATTGGCCTAGGGGAATGCATTGTGTATTTGTATACTAGTTGTGGGGTTGCCAGAGTGACAGAAACGTGAACCCCCGTTAGTACACCATTGCACAAGGGAGCATAGGATCTCAGAGTTTAAGGCTGTGGTTAGGTATATATCTTAATTACTTTCCTATAGTTGCGGATGCTTGTAGGGGGTTTAATCACAAGTATGTATTAGTCCAAGTAAGGTCGGTACATTAGCACAGGTTCACCCACACAACACTTACAACACCAAAGAAGAGTACTCAGCTAGTTGAAGCGAAAGCACTTGACATAATTCTCATGCATCCTCGAGAACATTTGGTCCTTATAAGTATTTCCACCGGCTTGTCCTTTGCTAAGAAAGGATTGGGCCACTTGTTGCGTTTGTTCTTTGTCTTTATTACTTGCACTTTGTTTTGTTGCTTTATCAGAAAACCACTTAAAATCTGTTTGCTAAGTACTCACAGGGATTTCCTGCTCCATACCACTAGTCAACACCTTCTGCTCCTCGTTGGGATCGACACTCCTATTTATCGAAAGTACTGCGATACACCCCCTATACTTGTGGGTCATCAATCGTCCTCAGAGTTGGCCACCACCTGAGAGGGAGGAGCCACTGGCTTCGACGCCCCTACGGCCTCTTGAGTGCCCTCACTAAGAGAACCCTTCGAGGAGTGGCTGCAAGGAAAATACTGATCAAGACAACAAACTACATTACACACACAAAATGACAGAACAAAAGCGCAGACGGAACAACTTACGAGTCAATATCTGACAAGTTGAAAACATACACCGCCTTATCCTTCTTCTTCTTCTTGGCCGGCGGCTGCGGCGCCATCGCCCTAAGCGGCACAGCAGGAAAAGCTGCGGAAGAAGCACCATCATCCTCGCCATGGCGCTCGAGGAAGGCCGGACCCCTTGGAGTCAGAGGAGTAGATGCGTCTGAAGTCTTGCTCTGGGAGCGCTTTCGGGTCTACTCCTCACTCGCTTCAGGCGCATCCGGAGTAGGCGACTGAGATGGGGGCAGCTCAGATTTGGAGTCAACCTCCTCATTGTCTGGCGCCTCCCTAAATTTTTCAGGCAAAGGAGGCATGGACCCCGTGACCTAGAGACGCTGCAAATAAAAAGGAACAGAGAAAGAACATAAGTAACTGCAGTAAAAAGCAAACACTCGCAACAGTGCTACGCGCCCGAACAGGCATCACCTGAGAAACTCCTTTATTGGCGCTAAGAGGGGGAGTCAACGACTTCCCCGGAAGGTCCTCACCCACCTTGAACTTCAGCAAGGGGCGAAGGGCCCTATCAAGGTCACCTGAAGATAACTCTTCAGATGAAACCCTCGTCGGGTCACTAGGGACGCCGTAGAGGAACATCGGGTGCGCCCTTGCCTGAAGTGGCTACACCCTTGATACATTGGAAACGTATCTATAATTTTTGATGCTCCATGCTTGTTTAGTATCTACTTTGCTTTACTTGTCCACACTTTGAGGTGCTTTTTACATGTTTTTTCGTACTAACCTACTAACAAGTTGCAATAGTGCCAGATGCATGTTTTCTGCTATTTTTGGTTTCAAAAAAGTTAGTAAAGAAAGATTCTTGGAATTGAACGGGACAAAGGACAAAGTCAATTACTTTCCGTGGGGAACAAGAAGTCCATAGGAGAGCCTGGGAGGCCGGACAGAGGGGCCAGACCCACCCTAGGCACGGGTTGGACCCACCCCATGGCTGGCTCGGGTTTGGCGCCCCTGGCCACCGCCTTGGTCTCCCCCTTCTCCTATAAGAAGCCCCCGATGAAGAAACCCTGAGTACCCGATCAAATATCCATGAAACCGTCTGTAGCCGCTGCCACCATCGTCCCTAGATCGGGGGGATCTGAAGTTCTTCCCGGCACCCTGCCGGAGGGGAGATCATCCCGAAGGCCTTCTCTCCGGTATGATGCGTGAGTAGTTTGACCTTGGACTATGGGTCCATGTAGTATCTAGATGGTTGTATCTCCTCCTTTGGCCTTTCATGTATAGATCTTGTGAGCTCCGTTCATGATTAAGATCTAATCTATTTGTAATCATGCATGTTGTGTTTGCGGGGATCCGATGGATATTGAGATTATTATGTTGGTTTGATTAATGGTTTTGTCTTTATGATTCTATCATGTCTGTGTTGTTTGTGATCTTGCATGCTCTCTGTTGTTAGTAGCTATCTTGGCCAAGTAGTTGCTAGTGACTCCAAGAGGGTGTATTTATGCTCGATAGTGGGTTCATGCCTCTAGTTTCCAAGGGAAGTGACAATAATCTCTTCGGTTGTAGATGTGTTGTTGCTACTAGGGAGAAAACAACGGTCTCGTGTTCATGGAACATGTGGACTGTTTACCTTACACACATTGCTTAAAGCAGTTGTCTGTTGCTTGCAACTTAATACTGGAGGGGGTTCGGATGATAACCTAAAGGTGGAGTTCTAGTCATAGATGCAGTTGGATGGCGGTCTATGTATCTTGTTGTATTGCCCAATCAACCTCATAGGATCTTTCTGACTAGTAATTGCATTGTTATGCCTTGGTCAGTTCATGTCAATTGCCCTGTTGTAATTTGTTTACCCTTCATGCCATGTTGTTTATCTAAGGAGAGCACCTCTAGTGAACTATGGACCCCCGTCCAATCTTTGCCATTGATACATCTTCCACTATTACTTGTTTACTTGCTGCAAACCATTACCTTTCACACCATACTTTTAATCCTTTGTTACAGCAAACCGGTGAGCTTGACAACCTCACTAATTCGTTGGGGCAAAGTCTTGAGTTTGTGTTGTGCAGGTCTCCGCGTTGCTTGCAACACCTGTGTGACGTTTCCTTCCTCCTTCTGGTTCGATAACCTCGGTCTCAACTGAGGGAAAACTTGCTGCTTGCTGCTTCACACCTTGCTCTTAGGGTTCCCAACAGGCTGTGCGTAGACAGTCGTCAAGCTTTTCTGGCGCCGTTGCCGGGGAGGCCAAGGACGTCTTCACTAGGGGAGTACTTCACTTCCTTTCTCTTTACTTTGTTTTTTGTTTGCTTTGTTTCTCTTGCTTGGTTTTGTTTGCCTCTTTCCAAAAACACACAAAAATTAGTTCTTGCTCTATCTCACCATGTTGCTCCCCAAGTTCGCCCTGAAAGATCTTGCAATAGGTAGTGGCTGCATAATTGGGAAAGATAATATTAAAGAATTCTTTAATTATGTTAGCAAGCATGAGGATACTGAGGATAAATCTATAGCAGAGCTTGCTCCTAATTATGAGATTTCTGCAGCTTCTTTAGTTCATATGTTGGAGGCTAGGTTTGTTAGCCTTAATCCCTTCATACAATTTTTATTTCTAAAACTAAAATAAGAGAAGAATGCTGAAAAGTGGGAATTCATCCTTGAAACTTTATCAAAAGAATTCCATGATATTGCTCGGGAAGCCAAAAAGGTTTTTGAGCGTTTCAATATGCTAGGCTCAAGTGTATATGTTGTGGTTATTTCTGATAAAACTAAGCCTAGAGAAGAATTCAATATACCCATCCCCTTTGAAAACAATTTTGATTGGATTGCTCCTGAAAATCTTTTTGATAAAAGTAGTAGACCAAAGAGAGATGAGAAGGGATCCTCCAAAACCCATTTGGATGAGATACCTTTCATAGTTGAATAATTTGCAAGTATGAATGTTAATGCTTCTTCATTTGAAAATACTTGATTCTTCTTGCTTCTTGTGCCTAACTTAAAGGCGTTAAAGAAAAGTACTTGTTGGGACATAACCAAAGAGTTTCCTTGAGTCTTGGAAGTTATTACTTCAGTAATGACATCTCCTTATCCTTTTTGTTTGCTTTTAGTGCCAAGAATGACCTCTAATGAGAGGGAAGTAAGATTCAGGGAGTTGTTGTCCCAAAACAGATTTCCGTCCTCCACCAAAAATATTCGTGAGGAGGCTCTGTAACTCGGATTGAGCTCAAAATTTACTAATAAATCACCCAGTATGTTATATAACTTTCGTTAGTTCAACACTTTTTCATTTGAGCAACAGAAGATGTTCGAAAAAATCGGTTTCTACCTATTGGTCTATTTTGACAGATTTCTGCCATTATTTGCATTTGCTTCTTATTGATTCCTTTTTGAGTTCTCTTCAGGTAAATTCAGCTTTTTGAAGGAGTTACTACAGTATCTTGTGTTTTTAGTGAAAAGCCTTGCTGTTCCAAAGCATTTCCAGTGGTCTAATATCTTTGGAATACACTAATGTTGCTAATGAAGATTGTGTGAAGTTTTGTATGAAGGAAAAATTTCAGATGTAGAGAGAGAATGATGCAATGAGATGAAGAATAGACAAAGCTCAAGATTGGGGATGCCACAATGGTGTCACCCCAAGAAATATCCAAGAGGTACAAGCGTCAAAGCTTGGGGATGCCCAAGGCATTCCCTTCTTCATCAATAAAAAGCTCAGGTTTGTCTAGACACTTCGCTTTTATTGTTTCATGCACAGTTGTGTTGTTCTTGGAGCGTCTAGTTTTCATTTTCTTTTCTTAGGCTGTTTAGTTTGCTTGAATAAAGAAGTTTGGACCCCCATTCTCACTGTGTTGTTTTGCAAGTAAGGTTGCTTGGTGTTTGGAAAGGAGTAGTAAGTTCTTGCTTGAAGTGCAAGAGGAGCTTACATTGACTGTGACTTAGACTTTAACATGACATGCTAGGTGTTATTTTAACATTATGCTTAGTGATTATTGTTGTAGCATGTCTTGTTCCAAACAATTGGGATTGCTTAGTGTGCCTTGAAGAAATTATGCGTTGTTTTAGCATGCAAAAGCATAGTATTGTGGTATTCTCCTTTGATGTTTTGCTTGGGTTGACTTGGCACATGATCATACCATCTTATGACTCTCACAAGTCACCATTAGCCTCTATGATCATTTAGTCCTTGACTTGTAGTACCACTCTTTGCTTTGATTAGTATGCTTTGTTGCACTGCATGATTATGGCCATTATTGCTCTCTTAGTTGGTTGCTCCTAGTCTTTTGCTAGCCTCCACTTGTATGAGTAAGTTCTACTCATGCCTCCAACTCCCAAGAAACCAAGTTATTCCATTGTGTCCACTATAAACTCCTATGCATGGTGTGTTAGACCATTCCAAGTATATTCTTGTTTTCATCTATCTTCCAATTAAAAACTATTTTGTTATGTGAAAACTTAGTGATTCAAGCCCCTAATAAACTTGATGGCACACTTTATTCTTTGCCCCTAATAAACTTGAACCATTGTGACAACTTTGTTGTATATGCTTGCACTTATAAGTTGGAATTAGCAGAACCGAGCTGTCACTGGGAACATTTTCAACATTGCACTTGTACCTTGTTGTAATCAGTTGATATCATGTTCGTTTGTCTATGGATGTCACCAGTGTGAAATAAAGAGGGGACTTGTAAGTCCATGGAGTTTGTATTCTGTGTTAGAGAAACGCTTGGGCCGCTAGCCTAAGCCATGCCTAATCATGGTGGAAACTTGCAATATCACCATAATGAGCTATCTTGGACAAGTAGTTGCCAGTGACTCCAAGAGGGGGTATTTATGCTCGATAGTGGGTTCATGCCTCTAGTTTCCAAGGGAAGTGATAATAATCTCTTCGGTTGTAGATGTGTTGTTGCTACTAGGGAGAAAACAATGGTCTCTTGTTCATGGAACATGTGGACTGTTTACCTTACACACTTTGCTTAAAGCAGTTGTCTGTTGCTTGCAACTTAATACTGGAGGGGGTTCGTATGATAACCTGAAGGTGGACTTCTAGTCATAGATGTAGTTGAATGGCGGTCTATGTATCTTGTTGTATTGCCCAATCAACCTCATAGGATCTTTCTGACTAGTAATTGCAATGTTATGCCTTCCTCAATTCCTGTCAATTGCCCTGCTGTAATTTTTTTACCCTTCATGCCATGTTGTTTATCTAAAGAGAGCACCTCTAGTGAACTATGGACCCCGGTCCAATCTTTACCATTGATACATCTTCCACTGTTACTTCTTTACTTGCTGCAAACCATTACCTTCCACTCCATACGTTTAATCCTTTGTTACAGCAACCGGTGAGATTGACAACCTCACTGTTAGTTGGGGCAAAATCTTGAGTTTGTGTTGTGAAGGTCTCCGCGTTGCTTGCAACACCTGTGTGAAGTTTCCTTCCTCCTACTGGTTCGATAACCTCGGTCTCAAGGGAAAACTTTTTTGCTTGCTGCTTCACACCTTGCTCTTGGGGTTCCCAACAGGCTGTGCGTAGATAGTCGTCAACCCTGCGCCTGAGGAAGGTGCGGATGATGTCGACACCATTGACCTCCTCGCCTGGCACCAGCTAAAGAGCGTCCACCCGCTGGTAGAGCCTCTCCACCTCCACAGTTTCACCCTCCAAGATGTGGTTCTTCCACGATCTCTTCGGGACGATCCCCTGCTTGGAGTCGAAGGGGGCAAGCCCATATTGCTGACCGTCCAGTTTAGCGTCGCGGTTGTAAAACCACTTCTGGCGCCACTGTTGGACAGACTCGCAAATAGAAAAGGAGAAGAATTGGACGAAAGGACGAACAGAGATGATACAACCACCAAGCGGATAGACTCCACCGGTGCCGGAATGCCTCTTCACGGAATAGAGCTCCCGGAAGAGGCCAAAGTGTAGCTCGATGCTGAGCCAGTTGATGACCCACAAGTATAGGGGATCGCAACAGTCTTCGCGGGTAGTATTACCTAATTTATTGATTCGACACAAGGGGAGCCAAAGAATACTTGCAAGCCTTAACAACTGAGTTGTCAATTCAGTTGCACCTGGAAATAGTTCTTGCTCACAGAAGTTTATTAGTAGCAACAGTTTGGTATTAGCAACAGCAAAGCAACAACAACAACAAAACAAGAGCAATATTAACACTAATAGTAAACAGTGGGATTCGAGTGCGGTAGGCATAGGGATGGATGGACGGGCGTTGCATGGATGAGTCTAAACATGTAACTTCAAGTTCTAGGGCATTGAAGATAAATAATAACAAGCATCCAAGTACTAAACAATCCTACGCATGTGCTCCATATATAGTCATGCATGCTTGCAATGAGAACTTGCACAACATCTTCTGTCCAGCCAGCTCGTGGCAGCGGGGCCTCTAGGGAACTAATGGCAATTAAGGTGCTCCTTTTAATAGAGCACCGGAGCAAAGCATTAACACTCCGTGAACACATGTGATCCTCACACCACAGCCATCAACTCCGGTTGTCCAAATTATTGTCACTTCGGGGTCTTTGGATCCGGACAATGATATGTGTACACAACTTGCAGATAAGATCACAAACAATACTATCATAATGATTCAATAATAAGTTCAGATCTGAGATCATGGCACTCGGGCCCTAGTGACAAGCATTAAGCACGACAAGCTGCAACAAAGTCAAATAGCGCTAATAAAGATACTAGGCACTATGCCCTAACAATCTTATTCGATTACATGATAGAACTAATCCAATCCCTACCATCCCCATAGCCTACAGCGGGGGATTACTCACTCATGGATGAGGGAAACATCGATGGTTTACGGAGAGGCATTGGTGATGACGGTGGCGATGATCCTCTCCAAATTTCCCATCCCGGCAGGGTGCCAGAACGGAGTTTCTGGATCCGAATCTTGGTTTCTGATGGTGGTGGCGGAGCGGAACTATTTCTAGAAAAACGTCGATTCCCCCTCGGTGCAGGGGGAGCCCGAGGGGGTACCTGGGGTGGCCGCACCCCCTAGGCGCGGGGCAGGGCCCACCCGCGCCTGGCAGGGGTGTGGGCCCCCTAGGTCTCCACTCCGTTTCGTCTTCTGGCTCCATGGATCTTCTAGTGAAATATAATTTTTGGCATATTTTCTGGGATTTTTCCTGATAGTTGATTTTCTGCACAAAAACTAGACACCAAGGTAATTCTGCTGAAAACAGCGTCAGTCCGTGTTAGTTGTATCCAAATCACACAAGTTTAGAGGAGAAACAATAGCAAAAGTGTTCAGGAAAGTTGATACGTTTTGGACGTATCACCAGCACTCTCAAAGGCTTATGAAACAGGCAACATGAAGAAGAGAATTGGGAGACAGATGGTGTATATGAATCCCATAGAAAAAAGGAGTCCACGAAGGAAATCATGGATAGGAAGAGAGAGGTCGCGAAGAACGAAGGCAACGGACATCACCCAAAACCCTACGGGTGGGCGGGGGATTACCTCATCACCAGGAATCTGGATGTCCTCCTTGTCCTGCGGGATCAACCCCGCATCGCGCAGCTTCCGCAGGTCAATGTCGCGCACATCTATGCGCCTCCACCCGTCGTCGGTGGTACGAGCGGGCACAGGAACTTTCTTGCCGCCGGCGGCGGCGCTCAAGCTAGCTCCAGCAGCGCTCTTCTTCGACTTGCCCATTGTGCGGCGTCGAGAGAGGCGGTGCGCGCGGAGAAAGGAAGAAGGAAACGACTAGAGAACTTCCAATGCGCGCGAGAGAGCCAGTGCTCGTGAAAATGGAGGCAATGGTGAAGCAAATGGCAAAGGGTAAAACAGATTCACTGTTTACCCACGGTATTAAAGGACGAAGACGACGAACATGAACCGTTCATCCAGAATCCCTAGCGCGCACGCTAAATCCAACCGTACACGTGTCAGCATAGCAACGAACCGTCACCATCACGTCGTACACTATGCACGAAAACCAAGGAGACGCCGTAATTCTCGCCACGTCACGCATGACTAGTCAACTCCCAGTCAGGTAGTGGGACCCACGTTTGTCCTGTCACGTCATGTCTAGCGCCGCAGACGGCTGAGATCACCGATCGTCAGCACTAACGTCATCAAAACCAATCTAGCAACAACTGGAAATCTTCGGATGATAAATCAAGTACTTACTCCAATCTACGATTCGAACAACACTCGGGGGCTACTCCTATCAGGAGCGCTGGCCGCGCACCTGTGACATGATTAAAGGTCCTACACCTCTCAACAATCTTCGAGTCCCACGTCGAGTCTACAACTACACTCAGGACTCAGGGGCTACTCCCATAGGGAGGATTGGTCAAGCATCCGAAAAAATTGTGTCCTTCGGACCTAAATTAAAAATAACCGAACTAAAGTCTCTGATCGAGTCTACGACTCGAACAGAAACTCGGGGTCTACTCCCATAGGGAGCGCTGGTCGCGCACCCTATGAATTATTTGACTGTGATCCTTCAGATCAAAATACAAACTTTTTCTAGCAACTTTTCCCAAACAAACACTAAGTGAGAAACATTCTCCTTGGCCACCCGAAACACCTCCGCGGTGAAAACATTTCGTATGTTGTGTCTACGACGCAATGAAAAGACCTACAGATATCATCTGATGGCCTGGTAACACACCTGACTACGCTCTGCCAGTAAAATACCGTGTCAACAAACATGATGAAAATCCTGACGGACGTGTTGGGTACATCACTTGAAAACCACTTGGATTCAGCTCCTATAAGACCTCAATGGCCTGAGTCGAATTACGCCAGCATTTGTTCCGGATTCGAGTCCAAGGACTCGAGTCTATAGAAGATCGTGTTGTTTTGTCCTATGACAGTTAACTGACCCTAATCCGTCGGGAGAGTCAGGCACACGCATCAACAACCCCTACAAACTAAATCATTCTTCTTAAAAACAGGTCCAACTGCTGACATGGTTATACCCCACGGGTACACAATGTTAGCATACCTGGTCCAGCCCAGGGGAAGGCCCACGACAGGATACATGGCCCGTGAAGATTTCGGGTGGCCCAAGCCCATGATGCCTTCGTATCCTTGGAGAGCAAGACTAGAGTAGATAGAATTTCAAAGGGGCAAACCCTAATCTGTAACCGACTCGACCTACGCCCGGGACCCGCCTATCTATATAAATACTAGGAGGGCACGACGAGGAGGACAATACTCACCTCATACACACCTCATGCCACATTGCATCTGCGCACCCCTGTAACCTTTGGTTCCGCCGTAATCAAGAGTAGACAAGCAGGAGTAGGGTTTTCCCTCCGGGGTCCGGAACCTGGGTAAACCTTGTGTCCCCATGTTGCTTGTTTTCTAACCGTTCCGCGGTCTCCAGCATCCCATATTATCCAAAACCCAAGTCCATAACAATGGGTATTGATGAGTCGAAACCTCGTCAATTGGCGTCGTCTATGGGAACTGGGGGCGCTGATTGTGCGATCGTGACGGTCCCATCCGAAGCGATCTACAACTCATCGGCGACGAAGGGCCATCTCCTCTTCGGCACCTTCGACTTCACCGCCCACTCGCCAGCCACCATGAGGTATTTCGAGCCCGTAGGCGACGGGCTCAAGATTCTGTTCGGGAGCTTCTACTTCCAGGTGGGGCAGACCAGCACCCTCCGCCTCCCAGTGCGGGTGCCACCACCATCCATCAGGCCCGCTTCGTGGGTCCCACCCATTGGCGTGTTACATATGTCGACGCTGACAGATGAGTCATATGACAGCAGTAGCTGCAACAAGATCTGCGCGGTCCTCCCTCAGATGAAGGAACCTACGGTTCCGGATCCGAAAGCTGCAGCAGCAGCAACCCAATCTGCGGGCATTACCAGTGCACTGTGGTCATCCAGGGCGAATCGAACCTGCCACCAGGTTCGAGTACCCCCAACCCAACACCCGACCCGCAGGCCGGGAACAGAGGAAACGGAGGAAACCCACCCCTCCATCCCAATGAGGGAGATGCTAACGCCTACCAGAAGATCAACCTCAACAAGGACGGATGGCATCAAGCGCACAAAGCTGTGGCTGGCAACATCATCCTACCTATGAATGCTTCACAAGATCTACTGATGGCATACCACCTTCTCCTCATCGACGAGCATAACCGACAGGTGAAGCTGATGGAAGACCTCGACAAACCCCTAAACCCTAAACTCTAAAACCTAAACCCTAAACCATAAACCCCACTGCACGTCGCAAAGCCACAAGGGCCCTCAACATGTCCTTCATGTCAATGGACGTGAATGGCAACGTCATGCCTAAGACGCCTCAGGCTGCAATCATGGCATCCACCATGTACCTCGCGTCCCATCCACGACCGGTGGGGGGCCTGAAAAGCGCCATGCACAAGTCCGCGCTAGCCGGTCTTGGACTCGTCAGAGCTGCGCTCCACGAGGAGGTTCCTGTGGAGCCGAAAAAGAAATTTGCAGTCAGATTCAACCGCAGCCCCACACCCTCATACGACGAGGACAAGCACGATCTACCTCGACGTTTCAAAAGCCCAAGGCATCGCAGCATCGACTACGACGCTCGAAACGACCTCGCCCAGCGCAAGGTCGACAAGGCACACACCAAACGCGCGTGTTCAACCGAATCCGACGAGGATGATGATGGAGAGATGTGTGGAGCACGATGCTTTAGCAGATCCATTCGGCGGACGCGGATGCCAAAAAATTTCAAGCTCCCTTCGGACACTCCGAAGTTCGACGACACACATGACCCAAAGGCCTGGCTCAGCGACCACCTCTCGTCCGTCAAGCTGCACGGCGGTAAGAGAAACACCGCGCTACAATGCCTTCAGCTGCAGTTGACAGGCGTAGCTCGAATCTAGCTCAGCAGCCTGTCCTCCGTCTCCATCCGAAGCTAGGAAGAGCTGACGTATAGTTTCATCCGAAACTTCAAGGGCACCAGCAAGAGGCCAGCCTCGATCCAGGAACTACGCGCCTGCACCCAATGTACCGGTGAATCCATTCGCTCGTACATTTTGCGCTAGTCCAACATCAAGAACTCAGCCGCGCATATCTCCGAGGAAAGGACAATCGACGCCTTCAAGGACGGTGTCAAACGCCCGGACTTCAAGGAAGAACTTGGGCGCGTCAAGCCCAAGATGATCGACCACCTCATGGATATCGCCAATAGGTGGGCAGATGGCGAGGATTCCCTCCACCGAATGCATTCGGATGATGAGGACGACTATGGCCGCAGGCGAGAACACCGCAGCAAGCAAAAATCGCGCGTCTACAACGACCGTGATGGAGTCGACATGGTTGCGGTTGGCTAAGCCGATCGACGCAATGATGGCAACCTCAGCAGCAGATACCGTGGAGGAAACTTCCACGATGGAGGACGCCCCATGCAATCATGGCAACGCCGCAGCCGTAACGATGAAATCACGGCATACGACAAGTTGTCTAGCCCTTGCACCATCCACTTCTACATCGACAAGCAAGATGGCAAAAAGAAGGCCAACCACATGCTAAAGGACTGCCGCGAGTTCCAAAAGCTCAGCGAGGGTCTCACCCAAATGCGACGCCAGATTGTGAACCCTGGGTTTGGGCCCGCACCTACACCAGGTGACATCGCCCATGGAGCTCCTCCGCCACCACCCGTGGGACCGTCGAATCCAACAATCGCACTTGCACCAAACAATGGTACAGGAGGATACCCATCGCCAAAGGGGGCCCTGATTATCCAGAAGGGACGCCCTACCAACAGGGTGCAAAAGAAGATCACCCGACAAGTCAGCCTGGCCGTGACCGCTCCACCTGCTATCCCTGAGTACCTCGGTGGTTCGGAGTCCTGCATCACATTCGATCGCTCGGATCACCCTCACCAGATCCCTCGCCCAGGTCATGCTGCCCTGGTGCTCGAGGCGCAGATCGGAGGATTCGAGATGAGTCGTGTCTTCATGGATGCCGGCGGCGGCATCAACCTGATGTTCTCCAGCACCCTCGCAGCGATGCGGATCCCGCTGTGCAGCCTGGAACAATCCGACACGACGTTCCACGGCATAGTCTGAGGGAAGGGCATTTATCCCCTGGGAAAGATATGGCTCGATGTCATCTTTAGCAAGCCCGAAAACTTCCGATGCGAGCGGCTGGAGTTCGAAGTGGTGGACTGGCCATCACAGTACCATGCCATCCTCGGGTGTGTGGCGTTTGCAAGATTCCTGGCAGTACCGCACTACGTGTACCTGCTGCTCAAGATGCCAGGGCCCAGGGGCATCATCACAGTCCAGGGAAGCTTCACCCGATCGGACCACTGCGATAGAAATTTCAATAGAATCTCCCAGTCGTTCGGCATGCAGGAGGAGCTCACGAGGCTCCGAGAGGTGACAGACAACGGGGCACCCCTAGTCACCAGGCAAAATGCACCCGATATGTCGTTCGACTCTACGGTCAACACGAAAAAGGTGCAGGTCCACCCAATAGATGCCTCCAAGACGGTGCTGGTCGCCAATGACCTCAACCCCGCATAGGAAAGCGCGCTCATCGAATTCCTCCGTGAGCTCTGGGAAATCTTCGCCTGGTGTTCTGTGGACATGCCAGGAGTTCCCAGGGAATTCGCCAAGCATGCACTCAATGTGTTCCCCGATGCAAGGCCAGTCAAGCAGTCGATCCGACGACTGTCCGAACGAAGAGCCGAAGTAGTTTAATCGAAGTCAACTGATTGCTTGATGCCAACTTCATCCGAGAAATCAAGGAGAGCGAGTGGCTGGCCAATACTGTGCTGGTCCCCAAAAAGGACACGGACATCCTACGGATGTGCATGGACTTCACGTCACTCAACAAGCACTGCCCCAAGGACCACTTCCCTCTTCCTCAGATCGATCAGATCATCGATTTACTGCAGGATGCGAGAAACTCTCCTTCCTCGACGCCTACTCAGGCTACAATCAGATTCGGCTGAAGGCCGAAGATGAGGATAAAACAGCGTTCATCACGCTGTACGGAGTGTTCTGCTACAACACCATGCCTTTCGGGCTGAAGAACGCAGGTGCCACGTACCAGAGGTGCATGCTGGCGTGTTTGAAAAACTAGATCGGTTGCAACATCCAAGTCTATGTCAATGACATAGTCATCAAGACCAGGGAAGCCAAGACACTGATAGACGATCTCCGCGAGACGTTCGATAACCTTGATCACTACAAGATCAAGTTGAATCCAGAAAAGCGCGCCTTCGGCGTGCCATATGGCCAACTACTCGGCTACTTCATATCCCAACGAGGGATCCAGGAAAATCCGAAGAAAATCCGGGCCATACTGACCATGGAGAAGCCGAAGAACCTCAAAGGTGTCCAGCAGCTAGCTGGGCGCATCGCGGCGCTAGGCAGATTCATCAGCCGCATGGGTGAGAAGGCCCTGCCCTTTTACCAGCTGCTGCGCAAGACGGACAAATTCGAGTGGACACCCGAAGAAGACGACACATTCAAAGCACTCAAGCGGCTGCTCTCCACCTTGCCTGTCCTGGTCACACCAAAGGAGCGAGAGCCTCTGCTGCTATACATCGCAGCCACGCACCAGGTGGTAAGCACCATACTCATGGTCGAACGAACCGAAGATGGCAAGACCCATGGGGTCCAACACCCAATCTACTACCTCAGTGAGGTACTTACACCAACAAAGCAGAGGTACCCTCACTACCAAAAGCACGCCTACGGCGTATTCATGACGCCTCGTCGGCTGAGCCACTACTTCCAGGAGCATCGGATAATGGTCGTCAACGAGGCACCACTGTCCAACATCCTGAACAGCCCCGAAGCTACAGGACGCGTAGCCCTGTGGGGCATCGAGCTATCCCCTCTAGACATAGTCTATGAGCGGCGCACGACCATCAAATCTCAGGTCCACTGGATGGAACTCCAGCTGCCGGACACTCCGGACATGACGCAATCATGGATGATGCACTTCGACAGATCCAAACATGAGGCCGGAGCGGGAGCTGGTGTCATACTGACATCCCCCAGCGCGACAAGATGAAATACGTCATTCAGATGAAATTTTTCGCCTCAAACAATGAGGCCGAATATGAGGCCCTCATCCATGGAATGCGTATGGCCAAGATCTGCGGCGCAACACATCTAATCATCTACAGTGACTCGAACCTTGTCATCCAGCAGACGATGAATGAGTGTGACGTGCACATTGCCAACATGATCGCGTACCGCGCGCTCTACAATTCACTCGAAGGCAACTTTAACGGCTGCGAGCTTCGGCACGTTGGACAGGAAAGCTACCAGGAAGCTGATAGACTCGCCAACATCGGATCCACCTGTGCACGAGTGCCACCAGGTGTGTTCCTCGAACAAATCTGCGTACCCTCTATCAAAAGGAAATTCCCCAAGGGATCACCCGAAGAATCAGAGAACTCGGGGGCTGCGCCACCTGAAGGACATGAAGGCCCCAAAAAGCTCGACACAGAGGCCGAGCTCATTAGCCTGATGCAGGTCATGGCAATCGAGGAAACATGGACGCAGCCGTACCTGCTAACAAATAACTGCCCGACGATCCGACAGATGCCCGACACATATCTCGCCGGTCCAAAGCGTTCACCCTCCACAATGGCAAGATGTACAAGCGCAGTATTTCGGGTGTACTCCAAAGGTGCGTCACCATCGGTGATGGAAAAACCATCCTCTAAGACATCCACGAGGGCATCTGCGGTCATCATGCAGGCAGCCGCGCCCTCATTGCCAAAGCTTTACGAGCTGGATTCTACTGGCCAACGGCCATGAACGATGCTAAGGACATTGTCTGAAGGTGCAACGGCTGCCAAAGGTTCGCGGACAAGCCACACGCACCAGGATTGGTGCTCGGGCCCATACCACTGGCCTGGCCCTACGCCCAATGGGGCCTCGACATGATTGGCAAACTGCCCAAATCCTCGAAAGGAGGCCACGTCTACCTCCTGGTCACAGTCGACAAGTTCACCAAGTGGATCGAGGCCATGCCCGTCAGCAACTAAAGCGGCAAAACGACCGTCAAGTTCTTTGAGTCCATAGTCTACAGGTTCGGCGTGCTGCACAACATCATCACGGACAACGACTCGAACTTCATCTCGAAGGAATTCTAGGACTTCTGCGAGGGCCTTGGCATCAACATATCATATGCCTCTGTGGCGCACCCGCAGACCAACGGGCAGGTCAAAAAGGCCAACGGCCTCATAGGCGGAGGCATCAAGAAACGCCTGCTCAGTCCACTCGAACGACTTGCAGGAGCCTGGGTAGAGGAGCTACCCTCCGTCCTCTGGAGCCTACGCACAATGCCGAACATCGCAACTGGCTTCACACCTTTCTTCATGGTGCATGGAGCCGAAGCCATACTACCTGCCGAGGTACGCCACAAGGCCCCACGGGTCATTGCCTACAGCGAAGCCGAATCAACGGCCGCACTCGAATATGCCATCGACACACTCGACGCGGCACGCGACATTACCGCGGCCCACTCAGCGGTCTATCAGCTGAGCCTCCGCAACTACCACAGCCGTCGGCTACGCTCAAGGTCCTTCGTCAAAGGAGACCTCGTCCTACGACTCAAGCAAGAGCGGCCGAAAAAGCTCTAGTCACCCTGGGAAGGACCCTACATTGTCATATAAGTCATCCCAGGCAGCGCCTACCGCCTCATGGACATCGCGTCAGGAGTCGAATACTCCAACCCCTAGAACGTCGCACGCCTGCGACGCTTCTACCCCTAGCTACCTCTTTACTTTCAATAAGGCTACTCAGCCAAGTCTATTCAGCCAAACAATGTACCTCTTCGATTACACTATGAATAAAAGCAAAGTCCCTTGGCCAAAATTCCTTTTTATTTGCATTTACTTTTCGCCATAAATACGCTCAGGGGCTACGCCTCACCTCATGACCTCATCGACTGAATACAATGCATACAACCTGAGTAGCTGACCACGTCAGGCTAACAAAAAGGACATGCACATAACAAAGCACAACGTGCTAATACAAATAAACTTTACAAAGGGCATAACAGGCCCACTCGAATACATACACATTTTACATCAATCTATTTTCTTTATAGGACCTACCTATTCTGGAGTATTACACTCGCACGCTGCTCGAACAGATCAACAATTTCTAGCATACTGCCTTACAACCGCATAATGCGGGCGCATATCCCAAAGACTACCATCTGGACGAAGGGGTGGCCCAGTCGCCACCGCCGTGAGATTGACGTCACGACGATGCAGCTGAACAAGTGAAAGAGCGTCCTTCACCCCAGCAACCAGCTGACGCCGCACCAATTCCTTGACGTGACCCGCGTCCTGAAACTTTGCCAGCATGCCCCAAAGGTTGGAAGGTGCCTCATCCAGGGGAAACATGATGGCCCATGTGGTCGCCCGGGAAATCCTCGCCTTCCTCAGCACCCAAGAAACCTGGTGCGCGCGATCTTGCACCGTCATAAGGACGATGGCCCGATCACAGTCAATCCAGAAGAAGCCGCCAGCCTCCAAGTCCTGTTGGGTCAGGCAATTCATCCGAACAGAAAAGCGCTCCTTCTCGTCCTTCGGAACGAGATTGACGCCTGCACCAAACACAAGAAGAAGATGACATATAAGGAAAAATGCATCCGAAAAGAACAAATGTTCATGAAGACTCACATTGAAGCTGCTCGCTGATCTGCCGCAGCTCCCCCATCAAAGATTCCTCCCTGGCAGTGGCTCGCTTAGCTTTCGACTTCTACACGTCCGCGTGGCCTCGAATGCCAAGAATATCCTTCTCCAGGCTGCGGACGTAGTCGCGAAGGAAAACAAGTTGCGACGCATAATCCAGAGATGGTCGCGGCTCAGGGACAGTCGAAGTATCTACAGGGATCTCACCCGAAGGACCCTAAAGGCAAACAAGTAAGAATATGAACATCACATACACCTTTGGCGATAGCTCGAAATATAATTTATATACATCATAAAGGCCACCTCGTGGCATAAGGCAAGATTGTTCATCCGCAAAAAGCGTACATCACAAAAGGAAGAGGATATACTATCCTAAACTACAACAACAGAGCCTAGGCACCCGCATCCAGAGTGGCCTCAGAGCCAGACTGCCTGCTCTTGACCTCCTCCTGCTGCTTCGCCACATACTCCGCCAGCAGGTCAATGAGCTTCGGCCCATAACGCTTACAGCGGGAGGCGAAGAGAGAGAAAGCTACCTCTGAGCCATCGGCATCCGTTGGCATCTGGGAGGTGATGTGCGGCAGGTCCAGCTCCGCTCCGGATGCCATGGCCATGGCCAACCCCATCGAGGTGCCGAGGCCCTTCTGCTTGCGTTTGTAGGCCGCCGGAGCGTCCTCCGACAGGGCATCCTGTTGGGGATATGCTATATGGGTATCCTCATAGCATGTCCTCTATCCGGATAACCCGGGTGGCCCATAGTTGGTAGCATGGCCCATGGCCTGCTGGGCATCCCAGTTAGATGGATCCAGAAGGGAGGCCCATGCCGGATAAAGGAAGGCTACGGTGGAGTCACCAGCGTACCCGGAGCCTTGTAGTACAAGACAAGCTAGACTAGTTATAGTCAGTGTAGGACTCTGTAACCTGTCCAGCTAGGACTTTTCCCTGTAACCCTAGGACCTGGCGATAATATAAGTTGGGCCTATGGGAGCCTTTAGGGCACAACTTCACATAACCTCGCATAGCGAACCAATCCCTGTAACTCGGCATGTTGCCATTATAGTAATTTATAGCAGGAGTAGGATTCCGCCACAGTCGTGGGATCTGAACCTGGGTAAGCTGTGTTACCTCGTACCCGTCAACCGTATGCCTTCCCCCACGTCTCTAAACACGCACTATGAGGACCCCTCCATGGCATACTCGTCGGCAATACCACGACAGTTGGCGCCCATCATGGGGCAAGAGGCGCTTCAGGCTCTTCAGCGGGCGAGGACCAAGATCTTCGCGGGAATCGGCAAAACCGTAGCCATCGGACGCGTTCTCTTCTCCAGCAACGTTCCGATCGTCCCTCTCGACGAGTTATGGATCCCGGCGAACACGAACACTACGCGGTGTTCGATCGTTCATATCAGAGACATACACCTCTTCATTGGCGAAACCGACTCGGGCACTAGTTCCCTAGGAGTCGGAGGAGCATCAAGACCCGCACGGACCGCCTATGGGCAGGATACGTTCGCGGAAGGATCAATGTCGGATTTCTCCTCGGAGTTTGCTGGCAAAGATCGTAAAAATTCAAGGCCCACCCAAACCGCCCCTGTGCAGGATATAACGGTGGAAGATCACTGCAAGTCCGCCGGCTTCGTCCGTGCGTCTGGACAACAGAGATCCAAGTTCATCGGCGTGGTTACCATCTTCGATCTGGCACGTTGCATTCAGAGAGAGGGCGAAACCCCCCGCGATTACCTTGCCAGGTGGCTCCGTATACGAGCCGATCTGGCCCACTACCCCAATGATGATGCCATGTATCACTTTGTGGAAGGACTGGACCACGACACGCTTCTCCGGCATTCTCTAAGGCGACAGCAGGCTTCGGGACGCCTTACCTTCGAAGGCATGGTAAACACCGTCAACAACTACGTTGAGGCCGAAGCGGCAGCTCAGACAGGGCTTGCGCTTATTGAAGGATCCCCTCCGATTCAGCCACCGCCTCCGGCCTCCATCGCCGCAGTTGCGCCACCACCTCCATTCATCATCGCCGCCATTGCACCTCCACCCCCCGTCATCGAGGAAGTCCTGGCACCCTCCAACTCTATGATTGACGCGCTATACGCCGACTTTAATACAGATTCAGAGGAGACAGACTTCAGTCCAGAAGAGCTAGACTCCGCCATGCAGGAGATGGAGGAGGAGTACACACGCGACGAGCAAGCCAACAATGCCGTCACGTCTCGAGAGGTGGTCGTCACCATTGGGACAGCGATGGATGAAGATCAAGCTGGACGAGCTCCACCTATAGCTCTGGATAAAGGGAAGGGACCACCTGTTGCTGCCGACAATGATCGTGCAAAGGTCATGCTCCCTCCGCCTAACCCAGTGCAACAACCATAGGAACTCGGCACCGGCCCGAGCAACAACAATACCGCAAACCTTCCACCTCCGGCATCTACGTCTACTGCTGCCCAAGTTACTCCAGTTGATAGAGTGATGTACGGCAATCTCCTCGTCGAGCCACTGACCGTAGCTCATATCCGGAACGTGACCCAGCTTGACGAGAAGCGCCAGCAGCTGCTGGAGGAAGCGCAGGCCATCGCGGAGCAAGGCGCTAAGCTAGATCGAGATCTGGTCAACACACAGAAATCCATAGAGAAAGCTAGAGCAATGGAGGCCGATGCGTCATCAACGATCCTGGTGTATGGCGAAACCTAGGATGGGCTCCCCCGAAGCTGGCACAAGCCAAGCCATACATTGACAGTAAAGGCAGACAGGTGATGCCCACTCCTCTCCTCAACCTCGCTATCGCCAAGACCCTTCTGGAGCAGGATAGATCGCCCGAGGCGGTGTACCAGGTCTATGACCTAGTGGCCAAGGCGGTGAAGCGGCAGGAAAAGGCCACCTCTTAGAGGCTTGAGTCTGACCCGCCGTTTCGCCAGTCTAGCTAACATAAGACGCCAAGGGACAGATCTCCTCTTGATGTCGAGTCCCAAACGGGTTCATCAGAATGAAGACGGAGGGATGCGCGCAACAGGAAGGATGCTACCCCATATTGAGAAAAGGCCCAATCTCGTCGCCCATCGCCATCACCCCGCTCCGCCCGACATCGCGAAGACCCCAAGGCTCACCATCGTGAGGATATGCCCCCGCCAAGGCAGAGCGGCATCGTCATCCGCGACAACATGGACCAGACCCGTCATGACGAAAAGCGCAACCAGGGACACAAGAGCAGGTCACGCCATGACCCTCCGCGTCCGGCAAGCAATCGCGACAGGCGTGAGGCATCGCAGGAGGGTAATAGCAAGAAAGCTAACCCACCGCCACCTCCGCCTCCGTCGCCACCTAGCAGTCACCATGGCGGAGGAGGCTCGCGTCATTCATGCAGCCCATCCCCCGTTGACAAGAAGAAATGAAACCCGGAGCCATACGATAAACGTTCACGGATCGATAAGATCCACAAGGCCCAGGAAGGACCATACCTGGGACCATGTTGCTTTGGACCTACGATACGGTCCGCAACTTACCCCAAAGGTTTCCAGATAGACAAGACCATCAAGCCCTATGACGACACTGCTAAACTAGCTACATGGTTGAAGGATTACGGCAACGCGGTAGAGATTGCTGGGGGTAACCCCAACGTTGCCATCAAGTACCTCCCACTGATGTGGCGGGCACAGCCCGTCAATGGATTGATGACTTGCCGGAGAAATCCATCTACAATTGGTTGGACATGCAAGAAACGTTCACCAAGAACTTCGAGGGTACGTACAAACGTCCCTGCACTGTTGGCGATCTACAACGGTGCGTGCAAGAGAAAGACGAGACATCTCGCGCCTACCTCTCCCACTGGCTGGATATGAAAAATTCCTGCGCAGGAGTGCACACTCAGACCGCCATGGCCGCCTTCATTGATGGGTTGAAAAGGGGAACGTTGCTCCGACATAAGCTAAAGTGCTTGCAAGACAATCACCAGCTTGACTTGAACCAGATGATTCGGTTGGCTAGTGAGTTCGCAGCTGCCGACGACGACCCTCGCGGCTCTCTGCCGGCAACGGCCGTTCCAACTCAAGCTCGGAGGAACAACAGCACAAAGCGGAAAACCGCTCCAGAAGAAAAGCAAACTCCCGACATGGTCGCCAGGACCTTTGCAGGACGAGACGATGGCGGACAACATGGCCGAGGACGGGGAGCTGGTCGTGGGCAGCAGCGAGGAAGTGAAACTACCTTGGCAGCACTCCGCGTTCCCCAAACCTACGAATAGTACCGCGATATGTCGTGCCTCTCACACCTCAATGTCAACAACAAGGCCACACATACCAATCGACACTGGAAGTTCGTCAACGACCTCAAGGAGGACCCAAAGTCCGACTACAAGCGAAATCGGAAGAACGGGCCGCGAGGCAAGGGCAAGGGGAAGAAGAAGGAGGATGAGTCCAAGGATTCAAGTGACATGTACGAGGATGTTGACCCCAAGCACGCCTCCAAGAGCGACGGCAAAGGCAATAACCCCTTCAAGAAGAAGGCGGCAGTTTACCACACTTTCCTTGGCACCCCCACCGTCCGACAACAGAAGACCTCTATCAGGACACTGATGGCTACTCTACCCCCAGTTCCCCAGTACTTGCGTTGGTCGGAGGTTCCAATTACTTGGGACAGGAAGGATCACCCATACCTTATCCCTACGGAGAACCAATATGCGAATGGTCATCAACCCCTTGATTCACGACATTGAGTTCACCAAATGTATGGTGGATAGTGGAAGCAGCATCAACATCATGTACCTGGATACACTTCAGAAGATGAACTTGACGGAGGCAAACCTAAGGCGGACCAACACCATCTTCCACGGCGTAGTTCCTGGTCGGGAGGCTCGGTCCCTTGGGCGCATCACACTTTAGGTTGCCTTTGGCAATGTTAATAATTACCGCCAAGAGCGCATAACCTTTGAGATGGTCCCCTTCAATAGCGTGTACCACGTCATATTCGACCGCGACATATTCCACACCTTCATGTCCAAGCCATGCTTCGTCTACAACAAACTCAAGATACCCGGACCAAACGGTGTCATCACCGTATCCGGAAGCTTTACCAAAGCAAGAGACTGCGAGATTAATTAAGCAGCCTACGCGGAAGCTGTCCTCTATAGCGAAGAATTCAAAGAGATCCAGAGCAAGGTCAATGACTCAGAGATGCCCGCGTCGAAGAAACAGATATCCGACTCCGCTCCAGCATTCAAGGTCGCCATCGAGAGCAAGTCGGCGGAACTTTTGGTAGGCGATGTCTCCAATACCACCGCCATTGGGACGAACCTGGACCCCAAATAGGAAAGCGTGCTCGTCGAGTTCCTTCGTGAGAACAGGGACATCTTTGCCTGGCAACCTGCCGACATGAAAGGTGTACCTAGGGAACTTGCTGAGCATAGCTTAAACATTGATCCAAAATGCAAACCAGTGAAGCAACCTCTACGACGCTTTGGAGATGAGAAGAGACGCGCCATAGGCAAAGAGATAGCTAGTTTACTTAAGGCTAGTTTTATCCGAGAAGTCCTTCACACCCAATGGGTGGCCAATCCTGTACTTGTCCCCAGAAAGGGAACCAAAGAATTAAGAATGTGTGTTGATTACACCGGTTGAACAAAGCATGCCCCAAAGGTCCGTTTGCTTTGCCTCGCATTGACCAAGTCATTGAGTCGACGGCTGGCTCGGAACTTTTGTGTTTTCTTGATGCATACTCAGGATACCACCAGATCAAGATGAGGAAGTCGGACCAATTGGCACTTCGTTCACTACTCCATACTGCACGTTTTGCTATGTTACGATGCCCTTTGGGCTGAAAAACGCAGGTGCTACGTACCAGCGGACAATGCAATGTTGCTTGCACGATAAAATTGGTCGGAATGTTCACGCCTATGTGGAATATATAGCGGTGATGTCTAAAAAGTCAAATGACTTAATCTCCGACTTAAAAGAAACCTTTGATAATTTCTGGAAATACAACATGATGCTTAACCCCAAGAAGTGTGTCTTCGGGGTTCCAGCCGACAAATTGTTGGGCTTCATCGTTTCCCAGCGTGGAATCGAGGTCAACCCGTAGAAAATCAAGGCCATCTTAAACATAAACCGTCCGACATGCCTAGAGGACATTCAACGACTAACAGGTTGTGTTGCAGCAGTTAGTCGGTTCGTCGGCCAACTTGGAGAGAAGGCCCTACCGCTGTACAAGTTGCTGAAGAAGGCGAACAAATTCACGTGGACAAACGAAGCAGATGCAACATTGAAGCAGATCAAGGAGATTCTTTCCTCAGCGCCCATCCTTGCAGCACCCGAGCCTGAAGAGCCCATGTTAATTTACATGGCGGCAACCA
Source organism: Avena sativa (assembly GCA_916181665.1). Lineage (NCBI taxonomy): Eukaryota > Viridiplantae > Streptophyta > Magnoliopsida > Poales > Poaceae > Avena > Avena sativa. The sequence goes on along the minus strand of OV702284.1, from coordinate 256,113,169 downwards.
ACCGGGTAATCAGCATCGTCGTCGTGGTAGATCGGAAGGAACCAGGCAATGAGCACGGAGTTCAATGACCAGTTTACTATGTAAGAGAGGTCTTGACGGAGTCCAAGCAGCGTTACCCGCACTACCAGAAGATAGCCTATGGAGTATTCCTTGCTTCTCGGAAGCTGAGGCATTACTTTCAGGAGCACCCAATCATAGTGGTGAGCAAGACTCCACTGTCCTACATTATCAACAACAGCGACGCCACGGGAAGGGTCGCGAAGTGGGGCATTGAGCTTGCCGCCTTCGAGATCACCTACAAGACACGCAACGCTATCAAGTCACAAGCCTTGGCGGATTTTATTGCATATTGGACGGAGATGCCAGATGCTACTCCGTTGCCGGAACCAGAGTACTGGGTGATGCACTTTGACGGATCAAATCTGCTCAACGGCTCGGGGGCTGGTGTACTGCTACAGTCACCAACTGGTGACAAGCTACACTACGTTCTGCAGATCCACTTCGAGGCTACAAACAACATGGACGAGTATGAAGCACTCATTCACGGATTACGCGTAGCCAAGGATATTGGCATCAAGCGCATAGTTTTTTGTGGAGATTCCGACTTGGTTGCCCAGCAGGTGGTTGGCACATGGAATGCGCGGAACCCTATGATGGCGGCATATCGAGACGAAGTGGATGAGATAGCCAAGAGCTTCTTGGGCTACGAGGTCAAGTATGCGCCTAGGGAGCAAAACGAGGCGGCTGATCTGCTGTCTAAGCTTGGATCAGGGCGCAAACGAATTCCGCCAGGAGTTTTCCTAGAGCATCTACGGACACCATCCGTGAAGGGAGCAGACATCGACAACCCGGATAGAGTTGACTCTTTCGTCCACATGGTGGCAAAGGTCCCTCCGGCTTGGATAAAACTGTTCATGGAATATCTCAAACACGGAACTTTGCCCAACGACGAAGTCAAAAGACGGCAAATAGTACATTGGGCGAAGGGCTATACCCTAATCAATGGACAGCTCTACAAAAGTAGCACTACTGGTGTATACCTTAAGTGTGTTTCCCAGCTAGAAAGTATTGAAATCCTACGCGAAATCCATCTCAGAGATTGCGGGAATCACGCCGCTCCTCGATCGTTGGTCGCTAAAGCCTTCCGGCAAGGATTCTACTGGCTGACCGCGAAGGCGGACGCCGACAAGCTGTTTGAGACATGCATGGGATGCGAGTATTATGCCCGACAACCACATGTTCCTGCTGAAGAATTGCAAACAATACCAATAACTTGGCCGTTTGCAGTCTGGGGGCTAGACATGGTGTGACCGTTACAGACGGCACCATGTGGGTTTACGCATCTGCTAGTAGCAGTTGATAAATTCACTAAATGGATAGAAGCTAAACCCATTAGAAATCTTGATGGGGTAACTGCCCTTAGGTTTGTCTGAGATCTAGTGGTGAGATTTGGTCTCCCACATAGCATTATCACCGACAACGGCAGCAACTTGTCACTCGGAGAAGTGGAAGCTTATTGTTGGGAGAAGGGCATCCAACTTGATCTTGCATCTGTGGCACACCCACAGTCCAATGGTCAGGTTGAGCGAGCCAATGGATTAATTCTGCAGGGAATCAAGCCACGTCTTGAGGCGCCGCTACACAGAGCGGCTGGAGCCTAGGCGGAATAATTGCCATCTGTGTTGTGGAGTTTACGAACTACACCCAACAGATCCACCGGCTACACCCCTTACTTCATGGTATATGGAGCAGAAGCCATCCTACCTTCCGACATCCTTCATGATGCACCAAGAGTTGCCGCCTACGACGAAGATGACACTAAAGAATCCAGACGCCTAGATGTGGACCTTCTCGAGGAGGAGCGCGTTTTGGCATGCCAAAGGTCCTCCATCTACCAGCAGAAGCTACACGGCTACCATGGTCGCCGCGTTAGGCATTGCTCGTTTAAAGAGGGGGATTTAGTGCTCTGACTTAAGCAGAAGAAGTCACACAAATTGTCCCCGCCATGGGAAGGACCGTTCATCATAAGCAAAGTGCTACTCAATGGGTCTTACTACCTCATTGACAATCGTGAACTGAAGGATAGACCAAAAGAGGATCATAAGCATAAGCGACATGACCCAGATGATGACTACCCGGAGCTTGATCGGCCATCGAACATAGCACAACTACGTCCTTTCTGCACTTAGCATTTTTATCTAATTGTGTACCTCTTATATGATCAATGAAATAAAGCTCTTTGGTTCACTCATATTTCTGAGTCTTTTACCTCCTTTAGTGTTCATTTTTGGATCATATAAAACCTTTATGCACAAGCTTTGCAATTGCACTTGTGAAAATTCCACCTACGAGCGTTAGTTTAAGTTTTCTGGTCTACATGTTCTTTGTCGTTTTTATGTGGATTCTGGAGTAGTGACTTTTGGCACTTATTGTCAGAGATTTTGTGCTTAGGTTATTGACGGTGCCATTAGGCATCATCACCTGAGCGCATGGTTCCGACAACGAGTCTTCCGACTCACCAAAAGTCAAGCATAAAAACCAAAGTAATGGATAAGCCAGCGCTTGCTTAAAAAATATATACATGCTGGAAATAGTTCTTAAGTAGCAGGATATACACCACTGTTTTCCACCTTAAGTTAACACATAGTTTTTTCCGCAAAACAAGTTACAGAGGAAACAAATATTACAAATTGTTTTTTATTCCTCTCGCGCAGGCGACTTGGAAGCAACATCATCGGCAGCAGGAGAGTCACCCTCTAAGTCGGCAGTGTTGAGGGACTCGGAGGAGCTTTGGTTGCCGCCATCGATGGTTTTCATTGGCACTCTGGTGTCATAACCCGCGAGTGACGCCAAGATAGATTCGTGGTTTATCTTTTGGCCTTCGTCATCTATGTCGGGGATACCAGAGGTTACCATGTCGATGTCGGCATTCTCGTAATGTGCCTTGACCATGGACAACGCCATCCTTGCACTGGCCCGTGCACATGAAGCTTTCCAGCTTGCGATACGCTCAGGGGCTCGGCGCAGGATCTCCGAGAACTTCGCCACAGAGTCCGATGCCTTGATATTGATCTGGAGAGGCTTGGCAATCTCTTTGGCCTGCATGATGGCGGTGTTGATAAAGTTGCCGGCAAGGACCATGCATTCCTTTGGCGGAGGAGGTGACCGGGTTAAACCCTTAGGAGCTACGAATTCCCGAAAAATGAGCGTATGAGTTCAAAAATTCAGAGTATCTAGACTACAGAAATCCAAGACGGAGAATCGCTTACTGAAGATGCTGGCCTCAACCAGCCAGAGAGTCTCCGCCATGGAGTCCCGTTCTTGTTGGAGGAGATTCTACGTTGATTTTGCTCATCAGCAGCTTTCTTCTGCTCTTTCGGGATAGCGATTTCCTCCTTCAAGCGGTTTATCTCCTCGGTGGCAGAGTCCTGCAGGACTTTCATTGATTATTCATGCATCTTCAGCGTGTCCTTCCTCTCCTGCTTGAGGATCTTGTTCTCGCTATCCAGCTGCTGAATGTGCTCGGATTGCTCGACAATATCCTTAGCCTTGGAAATGGTTTCTGCAAGTCGGAGAAAAGACATTACACAATGAGTATTTGGAGAATGCACAAGACCAAGCCGGAGTACGGAAAAAGAAAGGAAAAATAGACGCTTGCTCTTGATGATCTGTTCCTTCAAGAAGGCAGTTTTACCCTTTTCAGCTTCCAAGTCTTCATGCATCTTCTGGTACTTGTCGTTGGCCATGCCCCTCCGAGCATTCTCATTCTATGGAAAAAGAAATTTAAACGTTGTTTGGTCTACTTGGAGCATCTAGCCGAAAAAATTCCACCTAGACGCTCGGGGGCTACAGCCGGAGTTTTTTTAACTTAGCAATATGCTTAGTCTTTCTTTAAGCATCTAGTCGGAACTAATTCAGTTTTTGATTAGAAGCTTGGGGGCTACAGTATAAAGTTTTTAACTCGGATGTATGATTAGCTTCTCTTTAAGCATCTAGTCGAAACTAATTCAGTTACAACTAGAAGCTTGGGGGCTACAGTATCGAAATTTATAAACACTGTGTATGCTACTCTTAAAGCATCTAGTCAGAATAATTCATTCCACCTATATGCTTGGGGGCTACAGTGAGAAGTTTTCAAGCTTAGTCACTCTTAGAGCATTTAGACGCAAAGACCTTTGGTTTTCCGTCTGAATCCTCGGGGGCTACAGTGGGATATTCATATGAAATGCAAAAAGGCAAATATAACTTACAAGTGCAATGATCTTGAGGTTGGTAGCACTATCAGCCAGCAGCTTCCTGAAGGATACACTGTTTCCTTGCAGGATTTCTGCTTGCCGGAGAAGCTCCTCGAGACCGCAAGTTGGAGATGTCAGCGCCGCACCAGTAACCAGAGAGGTGCTACTCGGCGTAAGTGCCGGGTAGACTATCTTCGGGAACTCTATGGTCTTCCTGGGGCGAGGGCGCCGCCTTTGGCAGAAGTACCACCTTCCACCACCGCCTTACCGCTACCGATGGAATCCTTAGCCGGAGCTTCAGCCATTTGGTGTGCGGAACTCTCCTGTGTCGCCTGTTCGCCTGTAACATCCCAACATTTAGGACCTAACGAAGGGTAGATTTAGGAATATGAATTTTTGCATGCATTCATTTGTGAAAATGTGGGTAAAATTTTCGCCAAATAAAACCATCAGTGCTCAATGTTTCTTTCTTAATTTGAGATTAGGCTTAGTCTTAAAGGAGGATTGCTATAAACTTTGATATGATCATTAAGGAATTATGTGTGTTTTGAAATGAGTTTGAATTTTAGAACTGAAGTGTTTGAATTATAATTCAAATGAATTAGATATAAGTTGAATCTTAGTTTAATTAAGAGATAAATATTACCACTTAAATTCTATCCAAAGAAAAATAATAATGAATATGAAACTTATTTCATATTATCAATATATAAACAAGTTACAAAGAATGTAACTTACTGAAACTATTTTCAAACTTCACAAATTACAAAAGAATAAAGAATAGGAATATTCTTTATTATTAATAATATAATCTTTACTACAATTGAATAAAGTAAAGATTACATGAATAATAAAAGAAAATTACAAAAGAATAAGGAAATTACAATGGAATATTTACTGACTACCCTATATCTAAATCTAAACTAAATCTTCATCTTTATCTTTGTACCTGCAAAACAAAGACTAAATAAAAAACAAAAGAAGATTAGTGTTAGTATTATTTCTCTCAGACATGCCAGTGAAATGCACTTGACAAATTCATCATTGAGAAATGTTATAAAAGGGGCAAGTTTCACCAATAGGAAAATTCCATCTTTCATAAATTCAAAGCCAGAAGTCAGATGACAGCCAAGAGGGACAAATTCACCAGCTAGATGAAAGTAACCAGGTAAAAGTAAATATCCAGATTCTGAACATATCCACAAGTGCATAGCAGGAACACAAGCTGGACACACACCAGCATGCATATGGTGTGCTGTCGACCTCACAAGCACAACCCAATCTCACAAAACCACATCACAGCCGTGGGGGCCACTAGTGCATCACTCCACTACATAGCACACAATAACAGCTAGTGTAGACAGCAGCTAAACCAAGAACAGCAACCACACCAAACCACCTAGATCAACCAAACATCACCAGGATGGTTACATAAGGAGGGGGAACAATCAGGTGGACAACAAGGCCAAGCCCAGGAGCTAGGAGGAGCAGTCTAGCTAAAGAGCAAGCACAGGAATCCAGCAGATCAAGATCATCACCAACTTATTCCACACACAGCAAGATTCTATGGTGAGTTTTATAAAAACTTCACATAATCTAATCATCTTATTCATACAGAGCATGTGTTGTTTTATAAAACAAACCCTTAGAAAGCACCCAAGTGGGGTGAATCCATCATATATTTTTTTTAAATTCTAAAGGCAAACATCAAAGTATCAAGATCCAACCAGAGCTCAGGGCAACATCCTTGATCTGGTTGTCAAACTATATTTTATCATTCAATCATGCATATACATATGATCTATTTCTAGGCACATCCCTAAAGGAAGGGTAGCACCTTAGGAACAAATCCATAGGATCCATAACATGATCAAGCTCACTATCATTTTTCCAAGCTTTGATTCAATAAAGAATAGCTGGTACCACTACCAGGACTATCCATATGAACCAATTAGATAAGATTTGAATCCCTAAGCCTCAGACCAACATCATTGGTCTTAGGGAATTCAAATAAAAGCATCTATATTTATCTTTGAAAGCCAAGATTGTCTTAAGCATAAACTAACCAAATCCATGGTTTAGAATCAAACTTGTGTGCCATACATAATGGTGTCACAAGAATAACCCAATATGAATCAGGAAAGACAGTAGATCATCATAGATTCAGACAATCAAATAACTAATCATTTTCCTGTAAAACAGGAATCATAACTAGGATATTCCTATAATACACTTTACTGTTTGAGATCATAATGATCTCAAACCACATGTTAATTCCCAAGCTAACAGCACTAAGACAGTAGCTGTAGCTTATCATAATCATGACCATGAATCAAATAAACAGTGGAAAGCTATCAGGTCATTAGCTTAACCAAGCATGTTTCCCAAACAACAATATCAACCGAATCAGATGCAATCCAAGCATCAAACCATCTAAGAAGCCACCAAAACACAATATATCATCTTAAGCAACAAGCTTCAGGCCAATAATCATTTAGCATGTGTAAAGACCATCTAGACATGAATCAATTCGTCTAGTACACGATCAAGCACATAACAGGAACCCTAACTGGATAATCATTCCAATCTGAATCAGACAGTAGCCAGAAAGGACACTACCAACATCTAGCACCAAATCAGCAAGCACAAAGAGCACCAGGGGAGAGGAATCAAACTCACCATAGGTCCTCGCTGAAGAATAGAAGAGGAAGCAGAGGGGCCAACGGGCGCTGCAACCCGCACGGCGCCACGGCAGTGACCCTGATCACACCTGGAGGTGCAGAGCGTCACATCGATGCACGACGACCACGGCAGCACATGAATCCATGCCAACCCCAAACCCTAGGGTTCGGGACGACATCAATCCATCGCAGGGGAGAACTAGGCTCGAATATAATTGGATAAAACGAACGAGCGTCGTCGACAACCCCCTTTTGTACCACGTCGGCAGCCAGAACGACCGACGGCGGCGGGAATCGACGGTGGCGGCATCGCCGGCCACGAGGTCGGGGTCAGAGGAGAAGAGGATAAGGTCGAGGGAGAGAGAGAGGCAGAGAGGAGTGGGCCGAGCTAGGCCAAACCCTTCGGGTGGTCCTTTTGTCTAAAAACTAAATGGTCCACTAGGCCCAATAAGAATAAACAGCCCAGAAACAATTCCAGGCCTATTTTAATAAATAGGAAAAGACCAAAATACCCCTAGATTTAAATAAATTCTAGAAAATAAAATATAAGTCCAAAAATTATAAATTAAATACTTTTGGATTCACAAAAATCCAAACTTTCCAAATAAATTAAAATATAAAATGTTAGACATTTAAATTTTATTAGGAATTTTGTAAATTATATATTCCTTATGGATTTTTACAAAATTATTGAAATGTGATAAAATTAATTAAAATTCACTTTCATTATGTATTAATATTTTAGTATTTTAAAAAATACTAAATAAATATTTAGTCACAAATTTTAATGTTTAATTAATAATTCGTAAAAGAACGTAAAGAATTATTAAATCAATAAAAAATAAGAAAAAAGAAAAGAAAATAAAATAATTCAATATATGTTATAAATATTAAAAGACAATATTTATAAATCCTTTATTACTAAAAAGGAACTTTTGGGGGTAAATGCATATAAAATTAAATAATGCATTACATTACTTGCATAAACATTTTTGCTTCTTTAAATATTGTCCTTACCGGGCAATAATGATGTTTTTCTAGAACTAGAAGCTCAAGGTCCAGCGAAAGCATCAGACTTCCCTACCTTGCCATCACAAGGCAAGTTCATCACTTGCTCATGTCCTTTGAAGAGTCTTTATCAAAGTATTTGCAAATTGTGTGTTATCATATATGCTATAAAAGAAAGAAAATATTATTTTCACAAATAAAGAAATCGTAGATATCATCCTAAGTGGTGATATAATGGAGCAATAGAACTTAGGGTTCTATTTGCAACAATGATAATCAAGTAGGGACTTAATAACCCCTGACATCAGGGATTCTAGCGCCGTATATTACGCGTTAGCCATGAGATTTGGAATGGGACAGAGAAGTCAGTTGTATCTTCTTCCTCTCGCATGAAGCCGGATGTGCAGGTCGTGGCTATTATCCTCGTAGCGTGCATATTAATTGGTAATTCGTAGAGGATATGCAGCATATGGGTGGGAACCCTCATCGTCCCACGATAGTTCTGGCATCTAACAGTTTGTATAAACCATTGGCATAATTCATTATGTGGGCATGGTGTACACCAAGGAGGCATGCGGGGTCGCGAAGGGGGCAGTGATTGGCTTGGACCAACTACTGGGCCCCACATCATGGAATTGTGGAAGGGAAAGTACGCCCGGTTGTGCAACAAGGAGTTGATCTCTCATGGGTAAAGTAACGCACCTCTGCAGAGTGTAAGAACTATAACTTGTTACTCCCTATTCCAGGAAGGATCTACGAACGCGGCAGGAGAGGAACTCCATGAAAGTTCTGGTCAACCTGTGAAGGCTGATTGTCATAGTTTTTCAGAATAAAATCAATCTCTGAAGAAAGATTTACAAAAACTGCATAGTGCCAAGGATTTATAATCCGAGGTGGTAGTTAAAGCATCAAACTTCCCACCTTGCATATAATGAACTTGTTGGGTAACACTGTTACTCATTCTTTCCTTTGATCCCTTGCTTAGACTCTGAGGATCCCGAAGACGTGCCCATGTATGCAGCCAATGTCAAGAAGATGTGTTCTACGAGGAACCTGATCTGTCCGGAGGAGTTGAAGGAGTGGATTACGAGATCCGCTACGGTGTCAATGAGAACGAGTCCAACTAAGTACCTAATTAGTAGTAACTAACGGAGCCGAGCAGCATGAACTCTATAGAATAAGCTATTGAGCTTAACTCCTAGTCGGAGTTGCTACTTTTAAATTCCGCTGAACACTTTATATTTTCGTTTGTACGTTGGATCTTTTGGAAGTATTGAACTTCCGGTATTGTAATAATAATAATGTGTGTAATATTGTAATATGGACCCGCAATGTTTCTGTTGTACCACTCTGAGGGATGTGATATTTACGGAACGGTGTTCTGTAGATGTCATATCAACGACTATAGTGTACTAAACATGCAGTGGTATGTTGGGTCACCGCAGTTGGCATCAGAGCAAATTGCTTTGACCTTAGGTTGGAAACCTAGTAAAGGGTATTACCTGTAGGAAAATTTAGCAACGATAAAGAATTCTATAAAAGTGATATAATGGGTATTCAAATGAGAATATTCTGTTATATATTTTAGTGCGATAATTCTTTGTTATATATCATTGGATATAATCAAAAATTATTTTTCTGATATACAGAGATATGGCACCAAAGTTTCCAAAACAGACTTTGGTAAGGAAAGAGGAGACTCTTGATGATTATCAAGGATCATTCATAGACCAACTTCGTCAACTTTTAAAGCTCTTTAGTTGTCCCACTAGAATTCCAGTAAACACTATCACTTACCTCGATGGTCGAATGTTATCCAAGTATCTTGTGAGTATCCAACTTCCAGAGAAGCTTGGATTATATCACTATCTACCTATAGGAGAAGGTAGGAGTCATCTAGCAGCCTATCATCTTGCCGTTGTGGAGGCGATAGCTAATATCCGGGAGCAAAAAACCAAGGAGCTAGAAGGTAGCACATTCTCTGTGATACCTCATGATTCTATAGACTCTGAGCCTATACCGGATCATCTTAATTTGGTTAAGAAGCATCCTAAGTTAGCTTGCAAGTTTATGGATAGATACCGGACACTCGTTGCGTCTTTTTATAAGACTCATCAAGTGATTGTTGAAGACAAAAATGACATATTAGAGGATCTAACTGATCTGGAAAGAAGGAAGAAGTTATCATTCCAGTTAGAGAAAGAAGCAAGTAGTAGTGCAACACCTATCTTTAAGGATATACCTATAGATCCGGAATCTTTTACACCATATCCTTATTCACCTAGACCTGAACCTATACATGATCCTACTATGGATATGTGGTATGCAGTACCACAGGGCTCAGAGGATGGTTATGAACTTCCTATTAAGAATTCAGATGGTTGGAGAATGGGATCATATAATGGATCTCAGGAATACCAGATGTCCACGGATGGTTCTGACAGGAATGTTGGACAATCTAGTTGGATGGATGCAAGAATGAACCCTAATAATAGTAGTAGAAATACCATGTCAATAGATAATCAGGATGAAGAAGAAGATCCTGAAGAGAGAGTATTTGAATCATCAACATCTTCTCAAAACCCAGGGAATATACATTATCCAGTGTTTAACTATCTTGGCGACGAGAGCACCTGGGAGGCAGAAGGATCTGCGTATCTTGTTGAAAACTCAAGGAATGAAGCTCAGGAGATGCAAGCTGGAGATAATGTTGAATATGTTTCTGAAGACTTTTCAGCTGAGCTAGAGGGAGTCAATATGCTCAGGTTGAGTAATGACTCAAGTCCTGACACTTCAGATACAGAGTATGTTCCTTCTGGAAGGCCATATGTTCCACAAACTGTGCGACGAACAACACGTCATCATGGTTGGACATCAGGCATGTACGATGAACATGGTCAATAGTATCAAGTACTGTGTATTGTACCCAAGTAATAAGGTAGTTTTGTAACGATACCTATATGGTATATGTTGCAATGACTTGTATCATTATGATAGTATGTAAAATTTGTGAAATGCATATTTGGATTTTCTTTGGATCTTCATTGTGTGACTAGTTCTATGCGTAAAGTCGAGCTCAGAACACATGTGCATGATGTAATTATGAGTATTCGCTTTATGTTGCAGGACTAGAGGGTCATGGATATGCGTGTAGGAATGGAAACTGAGCAGCAGCGGATGGAGCAAGAGGCCAAGGAAAAGGCCGATGCAGATACAACAAACCAAGAAGCATTACCACCACCAATGACGCCGTTAATGGAGCAGAACTTTATGCAATGCATGCAAATGATGCAAGAGACCCAGAACAAGTTCATGGAAGAGTTGTTGGGGCGAGCAAATCAGAGGGCACCTGAAGGTGGAGGAGTGAGTCTATCGGATTTCCAGAATGCAAGACCATTACCTTTTGCATCAGCTCCTGAACCAATGGATGCAGAAGACTGGCTAGCGGATACTGAAAGGAAGCTGAAAATTGTAGGTTGCAATGATGAGGAAAAATTGAGGTATGCAACTCATCTGCTGACTAGACCTGCAGCATCATGGTGGGAAAATCAGTTAGCCATGCAACAACCAGGAAGGGAGTTTACCTGGGAGGAGTTCAAGCGGAGATTCCGTGAATATCATGTTCCGGAAAGTGTCATGGAGTTGAAGCGGAGAGAATTTGAGGAGCTTCAGCAAGCATATACTAGTGTCATGAAGTACATCCGGGAGTTTAGCCAACTGTCTCGTTATACTGAGGAGGATGTTAACACTGAAGAGAAGAGGAAGAAGCGTTTCTTGTGTGGATTAAATCCGTTTGTAAAGATGCAGCTAAGGTTAGCGAATAAGCAAACTTATTAGCATTTGTTGGATGCAGCCATTACTTTTGAAGATGACTATAAGAATGTCCAAGAGGATCGGAGGAAGAGAGCCAAGAAGGAAACTAAGAGAATTCAGGCAAGAAAACCTAAATCAAACCTGGAGTTCAAACCTTGGAATAGGAATTATGGCAACAACAACAATAACAATAACAAGGGCAGTGGTGGAAATCAATCCAATCCGAGAAGGAATGTTATCTGTAACAATTGTGGAATTCCAGGGCATTTCTAGAGGGAATGCAAAAAGCCTGTAGTGATCTGTTATGGTTGTGGTCAGAAGGGGCATATCAAGCCAGATTGTCCGAGCAAACCACCAGGAGGATGGCCTACCAAGGGAGGAGGGCAAGCCAGTGGAGGTAATGGACAGCCCAATAAAGGAGGAAATAATGGCAAGAGAAACCTACCTACCGGAAAACTGAACTGTGCAACCCTCGAGGAGGTGGATGATTCGGAGCATGCAGTGATAGGTACGCTCAATATCCTTACCAATCCCGGCAAATTTCTATTTGATACTGGTGCAACTACTTCATTCATTTCCGAAGAATTTTGTGATAAGTTCGGGATTAGAAGGACAACATTAGAAAGTCATATGAACGTAGTTACGGCAGGACGGAATGTGATTGTACGCCACATAAAACAAGATCAGGTTATCTCGATCTGTGGTTGTACATATTTCGCAAACTTTTATGTGATTCCTATGAAGGGAATTGCGGTAGTGCTGGGGATGGATTGGATGATGGAACACGGAGCTCAGATAAATTGTGAGGAGAAAACTATCTCAATCAAAACTCCAAGTGGAGCAAGGATAGTTTACCAAGCAGATAGACACAGTCATATCATGGTGGATCTGTAGTTGAATTCAATGAAAGAAGTTAAATTAGAAGAGATTCCTATAGTTAATGAATTCCAAGATGTTTTTCCAACAGAGTTACCGGGAATGCCACCAGACCGGGAGATAGAGTTCACCATTGACCTAATACCTGGTACAGCACCAATAGCTCCAGCACCATATAAAATGGGACCCAAATAGTTGAAAGAACTCAAAGAGCAAATTGATGAGTTAGCAAGAAAAGGATTTATACAGGAAAGTGTGTCTCCATGGGGAACACCAGTAATCTTTGTGGATAAGAGAGATGGTGGAAGACGGATGTGTGGTGATTATAGAAATCTGAACAACGTGACTATCAAAAATAAGTATCCTTTACCAAGAATTCAAGATTTGTTTGATCAAGTGAAAGGAGCTGGAGTATTTTCAAAGATCGATTTAAGATCTGGATACCATCAAATAAAAATCAAACCGGAAGATGTTCCAAAAACAACATTTGTCTCAAGATATGGACACCATGAGTATCTGGTAGTACCATTTGGTTTGACCAATGCACTGGCAATATTCATGAATCTGATGAACAAGATCTTCATGCCATACTTGGACAAGTTTGTCATCGTCTTTATTGATGATATTCTGATATATTCCAAAGATAAGGAAGAGCATGCTGACCATTTGAGAATAGCATTGCAGACTTTAAGAGAACATAAGCTTTATGCTAAGTTCAGTAAGTGTGAGTTCTGGCTAGATGAGGTAGAATTCCTCGGTCATGTGATTAGTAAGGATGGGATTGCTGTGAATCCATCTAAAGTCCAATCGGTACTAGAGTGGACTGCACCAACCAATGTGAAGCAAATTCGAGGTTTCTTAGGAATGGCTGGTTATTATCGGAGATTCATTGAAGGTTTTTCCAAAATAGCCGGACCAATGACCAAATTATTAAGGAAGAATACACCATTCAAGTGGGATGAGAAATGTGAAGCGAGTTTCTAAGAGTTGAAGACTGGATTAACCACAACTCCAATCTTAGCAGTTCCTGAAATAGGGAAGGACTTCACTGTATACTGTGATGCATCTAAAGAAGGTTTGGGTTGTGTATTAATGCAAGATCGGAAAGTGATTGCTTATGGTTCAATACAATTGAAACCACATGAAGTCAATTATCCAACTCATGATTTAGAGTTAGCAGCAGTAGTTTTCGCACTGAAAGGATGGGGGCATTTTCTTTATGGAGCCATATGTGAGTTATACACTGACCATAAAAGTCTCAAATATTTCTTCACTCAAAAGGAATGGAATATGAGACAGAAGCGTTGGTTGGAACTAATCAAGGATTATGATTTAACAATCAACTACACTCCAGGGAAAGCAAATGTTGTGGCAGATGCTTTAAGCAGAAAGAGTGCTGATATTCAGTCTAGTAATCGGGAGCTACCAAAAGAATTACAAATGGACTTGGAAAGGTTAGAACTTCAATTCATCAGAATAGAGGTTCTTGGAGGATTAGCTACTATGCAGGTAGTTGCAGAGCATGACAGTGATCTTAAGCAAGAAATTTTTAGAAATCAAGAAGAAGATCCTTTCATTGCTGAGGAAATTTGGAGGATATCTCAAGGGCAAAAAATCAGTTTTTTGCCTTGGGGATTATGGGTCTTTGTGGATCCAAGACCGTCTGTGTGTTCCAAATGTGACTAAGATCAGAAATGTCATACTCAAAGAAGCACATGATACACCATATTCTATACATCCAGGGAGTATTAAGATGTATATGGATTTGAAAGAACTATTTTGGTGGAATAACATGAAAAGAGATATTGCCAAATATGTATCTGAATGCCATACTTGTCAAAGGGTGAAAGCTGAACATCAAAGTCCAGCGGGACCATTACAACCATTAGAAATTCCTGAATGGAAATGGTAGGAAATAGGTAAGGACTTCATCACAGGATTGCCTATGACACAAAAAAGGAAGGATATGATATGGGTAATTGTGGAAAGACTTACAAAGAGTGCACATTTCATTCCGGTGAACCAAAAGGATAATGCTGAGAAGTTAGTTGAAGAATATGTCAAAGAGATAGTAAGTAAGCATGGAGTACCCAAAAAGATCGTAACGGATAGGGGGTCAGTGTTTACTTCGGCATTTTGGAAGCAATTGCATGAAGCACTTGGTTCAAAATTAGTTTTCAGCACGGCATATCATCCGGAGACAGGAGGTCAAACTGAAAGAACAAATCAAATACTAGAAGACATGTTGAGAGCTTGTGCACTAGATTTTGGAGGAACATGGGAAGATCACCTACCATTGGCAGAATTTTCTTATAATAATAGCTATCAGGCAGCTCCATATGAGGTTCTGTATGGAAGGAAGTGTAGATCACCAATATGTTGGTATGAACCTGTAAGCAGCAAAGAATTTGCGCCAGATTACATCAAGGAGAGACAAGACATCATTGATAAGATCAGGGATAGACTAAAAATAGCCCAGAGCAGGCATAAAAGTTATGCGGATGAAAGTCGAAGATCATGGCATCCAGAGGTGGGGGACATGGTCTATTTGAAAGTAAGTCCAATGAAAGGAGTAAAAAGATTCAGAGTTAAAGGAAAATTGAGTCCAAGATATATTGGCCATTCAGGGTACTTAGTCAAAACAGAACTATAGCTTATGCTTTAGAGTTACCATCAAGATTGGCTCAAGTGCATAATGTTTTCCATGTGTCACAACTTCACAAATGTTTGAAAGTTCCAGATGATGCAATCATACATCAAGAGATAGAACTACAAGCATACCTGACCTATATTGAAAAGCCTTGTAAGATTCTGGAAGAAAACTAGAAAATATTAAGGAACAGAGCAATCAAATATTGCAAGGTACAGTGGGAACATTACCCTGAAAGGGAAGCCACATGGGAGAAAGAAGAGGATTTAAAAAAAGCTTATCCAGAACTATTCAGGTACATCTCCACAAACTTCGGGACGAAGTTTAATTTAAGGGGGAAGTCTATAACATCCCAGCATTTAGGACCTAACGAAGGGTCGATTTAGGAATATGAATTGTTGCATGCATTCATTTGTGAAAATGTTGGTAAAATTTTCGCCAAATAAAACCTTGAGTGATCAATGTTTCTTTCTTACTTTGATATTAGGTTTAGTCTTAAAGGAGGATTGCCATAAACTTTGATATAATCTTTAAGAAATTATGTGTGTTTTGAAATGAGTTTGAATTTTAAAACTGAAGTGTTTGAATTATAATTCAAATGAATTAGATATAAGTTGAATCTTAGTTTAATTAAGAGATAAATATTACCACTTAAATTCTATCCAAAGAAAAATAATAATGAATACGAAACTTATTTCATACTATCAATATATAAACAAGTTACAAAGAATGTAACTTACTGAAACTATTTTCAAACTTCACAAATTACAAAACAATAAAGAATAGGAATATTCTTTATTATTAATAATATAATCACTATTACAATTGAACAAAGTAAAGATTACATGAATAATAAAAGAAAATTACAAAATAATAAGGAAATTACAATGGAATATTTACTAACTAACCTATATCTAAATCTAAACTAAATCTTCATCTTTATCTTTGTACCTGCAAAACAAAGACTAAATAAAAAACAAAAGAAGATTAGTGTTAGTATTATTTCTCTCAGACATGCCAGTGAAATGCACTTGACAAATTCATCATTGAGAAATGTTATAAAAGGGGCAAGTTTCACCAATAGGAAAGATTCCATCTTTCATAAATTCAAAGCCAGAAGTCAGATGACAGCCAAGAGGGACAAATTCACCAGCCAGATGAAAGTAACCAGGTAAAAGTAAATATCCAGATTCTGAACATATCCACAAGTGCATAGCAGGCACACAAGCTGGACACACACCAGCATGCATATGGTGTGCTGTCGACCTCACAAGCACAACCCAATCTCACAAAACCACAACACAGCCGTGGGGGGCACTAGTGCATCACTCCACTACACAGCAAACAAGAACAGCCAGTGTAGACAGCAGCTAAACCAAGAACAGAAGCCACACCAAACCACCCAGATCAACCAAGCATCACCAGGATGGTTACATAAGGAGGGGGAATAATCAGGTGGACAACAAGGCCAAGCCTAGGAGCTAGGGGGAGCAGTCTAGCTCAAGAGCAAGCACAGGAATCCAGCAGATCAATATCAAGATCATCACCAACTTATTCCACACACAGTAAGATTCTGTGGTGAGTTTTATAAAACCTTCACATAATCTAATCATCTTATTCAGAGAGAGAATGTGTTGTTTTATAAAACAAACCCTCAGCAAGCACCCAAGTGGGGTGAATCCATCATAGGGTTTTTTTAATTCTAAAGGCAAACAAAAAAGTATCAAGATCCAACCAGAGCTCAGGGCAACATCCTTGCTCTGGTTGTCAAACTATATTTTATCATTCAATCATGCATATACATATGATCTATTTATAGGCACATCCCTAAAGGAAGGGTAGCACCTTAGGAACAAATCCATAGGATCCATAACATGATCAAGCTCACTATCATTTTTCCAAGCTTTGATTCAATAAAGAATAGCTGGTACCACTACCAGGACTATCCATATGAACCAATTAGATAAGATTTGAATCCCTAAGCCTCAGACCAACATCATTGGTCTTAGGGAATTCAAATAAAAGCATCTATATTTATCTTTGAAAGCCAAGATTGTCTTAAGCATAAACTAACCAAATCCATGGTTTAGAATCAAACTTGTGTGCCATACATAATGGTGTCACAAGAATAACCCAATATGAATCAGGAAAGACAGTAGATCATCATAGATTTAGACAATCAAATAAGTAATCATTTTCCTGTAAAACAGGAATCATAACTAGGATATTCCTATAATACACTTTACTGTTTGAGATCATAATGATCTCAAACCACATGTTAATTCCCAAGCTAACAGCACTAAGACAGTAGCTGTATCTTATCATAATCATGACCATGAATCAAATAAATAGTGGAAAGCTATCAGGTCATTAGCTTAACCAAGCATGTTTCCCAAACAACAATATCAACTGAATCAGATGCAATCCAAGCATCAAACCATCTAAGAAGCCACCAGAAACAGAATATATCATCTTGAGCAACAAGCTTCAGGCCAATAATCATTTAGCATGTGTACAGACCATCTAGACATGAATCAATTCGTCCAGTACACGATCAAGCACATAACAGGAACCCTAACTAGATAATCATTCCAATCTGGATCAGACAGTAGCCAGAAAGGACACTGCCAACATCTAGCACCAAATCAGCAAGCACAGAGAGCACCAGGGGAGAGGAACCAAACTCACCATAGGTCCTCGCTGAAGAATAGAAGAGGAAGAAGAGGGGCCGACGGTCATGGCGGCACGGGGAGCACCCCAGAGGGGGCGCTGCAACCCGCACGACACCATGACGGCGACCCTGATCACACCTGGAGGTGCTGAGCATCACCTCGACGCACGACGACCACGGCAGCACATGAATCCATGCCAACCCCAAACCCTAGGGTTCAGGACGGCATCGATCCATCGTAGGGGAGCACTAGGCTCGAATCCAATTGGATAGATTGAACGAGCGTGATCGACAACCCCCTTTTGCACCACGGCGGCGGCCAGAACGACCGACGGTGGCGGCACCGTCGGCCACGAGGTCAGGGTCAGAGGAGGAGAGGATAAGGTCGAGGGAGAGAGAGAGGCAGAGAGGAGTGGGCCAAGCTGGGCCGAACCCTTCGGGGTGGTCCTTTTGTCTAAAAACTAAATGGGACACTAGGGCCCAATAAGAATAACCAGCCCAAAAACAATTCCAGGCCTATTTTAATAAACAGGAAAAGACCAAACTACCCCTACACTTAAATAAATTCTAGAAAATAAAATATAAGTCCAAAAATTATAAATTAAATACTTTTGGATTCACAAAAATCCAAACTTTCCAAATAAATTAAAAATATAAAATTTTAGACATTTAAATTTTATTAGGAATTTTGTAAATTATATATTACTTATAGAATTTTACAGAATTATTGAAATGTGATAAAATTAATTAAAATTCACTTTCATTATGTATTAATATTTTAGTATTTTAAAAAAATACTAAATAAATATTTAGTCACAAATTTTAATGTTTAATTAATAATTCTTAAAATAATAAGTTCCTTTTTATTGTCTTAAAAGAATTATTAAATCAATAAAAATTAAGAAAAAGGAAAATAAAATAAAATAATTCAATATATGTTATAAATATTAAAAGACGATATTTATAAATCCTTTATTACTAAAAAGGAACTTTTGGGGGGTAAATGCATATAAAATTAAATAATGCACTACATTACTTGCATAATCATTTTTGCTTCTTTAAATATTGTCCTTACCGGGCAATAAAGATGTTTTCTTAGAACTAGAACCTCAAGGTCCAGTGCAAGCATCAGACTTCACTACCTTGCCATCACAAGGCAAGTTCATCACTTGCTCATGTCCTTTGAAGAGTCTATCAAAGTATTTGCAAATTGTGTGTTATCATATATGCTATAAAAGAAAGAAAATATTATTTTCACAAATAAAGAAATCATAGATATCATCCTAAGTGGTGATATAATGGAGCAATAGAACTTAGGGTTCTATTTGCAACAATGATAATCAAGTAGGGACTTAATAACCCCTGACATCAGTGATTCTAGTGCCGTATATTACGCGTTAGCCATGAGATTTGGAATGGGACAAAGAAGTCAGCTGTATCTTCTTCCTCTCGCATGAAGCCGGATGTGCAGGTCGTGGCTGTTATCTTCATATCGTGCATATTAATTGGTAATTCGTAGAGGATATGCGGCATATGGGTGGGAACCCTCACCGTCCCACGATAGTTCTGGCATCTAACGGTTTGTACAAACCATTGCCGTAATTCATTATGTGGGCATGGTGTACACCACGGAGGCATGCGGGGTCGCGAAGGGGGCAGTGATTGGCTTGGACCAACTACTGGGCCCAACATCATGGAATTGTGGACGGGAAAGTATGCCCGGTTGTGCAACAAGGAGTTGATCTCTCATGGGTAAAGTAACGCACCTCTGTAGAGTGTAAGAACTGTAACTTGTTACTCCCTGTTCCGGGAAGGAGCTACGAACGTGGCAGGAAAGGAACTCGATGAAAGTTCTAGTTAACCTGTGAAGGCTGATTGTCATAGTTTTTCAGAATAAAATCAATCTTTGAAGAAAGATTTACAAAAACTGCATAGTACCAAGGATTTATAATCCGAGGTGGTAGTTAAAGCATCAAACTTCCCACCTTGCATATAATGAACTTGTTGGGTAACACTGTTACTCATTCTTTCCTTTGATCCCTTGCTTAGACTCTGAGGATCCTGAAGACATGCCCATGTATGCAGCCGAATGTCAAGAAGGTGTATTCTACGAGGAACCTGATCTGTCCAGAGGAGTTGAAGGATTGGATTACGAGATCCGCTACGGTGTCGATGAGAACGAGTCCAACTAAGTACCTAATTAGTAATAACTAACAGAGCCGAGCAGCATGAACTCTATAGAATAAGTTGTTGAGCTCAACTCCTAGTCGGAGTTGCTAGTTTTAAATTCCGCTGAACACTTTATATTTTGGTTTGTAAGTTGGATCTTTTGGAAGTCTTGAACTTCCGTTATTGTAATAATAATAATGTGTGTACTATTGTAATATGGACCCGCAATGTTTTTGTTGTACCACTCTAAGGGATGTGATATTTACGGAACGGTGTTCTGTGGATGTCATGTCAATGACTATAGCGTACTACACATGCAGTGGTATGTTGGGTCACTACATCGCCGACAACAGCGAGCTCTATAGAGGTGCCTGAGTCCACTTCCATGGTGGAAGGGCCAGATGCTTCTTTAGCTTGTGAGCTTGTCGGGGCGGACGGGGGCTGGACGATGGGAGTGACAGGGGCGATGGAGGGAGATACGTCGCGATGCAGCACATCCTTGATGGTTCTAGAAGCCCCCGAAGTTTTGGAGGTCTTCTTCAAGCTGGTCGTGGCTTTCTTTCTGAAACGTGCAAAATGCATAAGTACAGGAATAAGACAGACAAATGGACAATGTCGGAGGGAAAGAAGCTTACACAAGAGGGGGTGCTTTAGCAAAAGGGATCCAGTAACCTTTCTTTTCTCCGCCTCCAGGGCGGCGGTAGTCTTTTTGGAGGATCCACCCTTTGTTTTCTTCTTCTTTCCTCCGTCGGCAGCGTCAGAGGTGGAGCTCTTCCACTTTCGCGCCAACAGAGCATCATCGTCGGACACGACGGTGACTTCCTTCATATTTGGATCATAGATTTGAGGAGCCATGCTGTCCTCGTCTATGTCTCTAAGCTGTTAAAGTGAAGAAACCACCGTGTTAGAAGAGATGGTGATGGCTAGGCAGAAGAACTAGAGTATATGTCATACACGGAAAATAAACAGTTACCTTTGGGCACTTCCTCTCTACGAACATGTCGTAGGTGATGGCGAAGCCACACTTCTTGTCCTTCACCTTGACGATGTCCTTGAGGCGAAGCTTGACGGAGTCGCTCGAGAAGTTTTCCACGGAGATGCGGAGGCTATCCCTTCTATCGTTGGAATACCCGTGCATCAGCTTCGAGTGGTGCTGCAAAGGCTGGATCTGCCTGATGAACCAGCACATGGCTAGGTCCAGCCCGTTCAAACCCGTCTCTACGAACCACTCTATCCGCCTTATAGCGCGGGAAGCGTCGATGTCGGAGGGAAGGGAGGCCTGGGATCTCCATGTCAAAGTTTCGGTGACTGCTCCATCGACGAAGTCCGGGTACGTTACTTCTCGGCCGGCCAGAGGGATATCTGGGCCATAGAAGTAAGTACGCTGCCAGTTCTTGCAGGATTCGTGGCCGACGATGTCGGGGAAACACCGGCTAGGCCGAATCTTGAATCTAATGGTGCCACAATTTCTAAGTTCGTCCTTGCTGGCTCTGGCTTCGCGCTTGACGGTGAAGAAATATATGAAGAGATCTAGCCTAGGATTAATCCCTAAGTAACCCTCACAAAGCGCCGCGTAATTGCTAAGCGCTAGGATACTATTGGGAGAAAGGTTATGTGGCTGTACTCGGTAATGATTCAAGACAGCGATGAAGAAATTAGATTTGGGCAGGGAGACACCGTGTACCAACTGTGCTTTGGGGTACACCTTTTCTCTGGCTTGGGGAGCAGGTGTGACCTCGCCGGCCGGCGTCGCCGGCAGGCAAGCCCCTCCGTCGCGGGGAGGTAACCCTCATTGATCAGCTCTTTGATATCGCGGTCCGTGATGTCCGAACCGCGCTAGTCGCCTTTGTGGGATTCGTACTCCTCCTCCATCAGTTCCAGCGCCGCTGGATTATGGTCGCCGCCGGTGTCCTCGACCACCGCAGACCTGGGGATGACCAGGCCCTCTGAGGGCACGACGATGGAGCTCGCCAGCTTCACCGCGGCTTCGCTCGATGCCGCCATGGAAGGGGAGGAGCCGCTACTGCCCATTGGGTGTGTTCGGAGGTGACTGGTGAGATTGGGAGTTAGGGTTTTTCGTGCGAGGCGCGGAGAGCTCGAGGAGACGCTTGTCTGAGGAAGAACAAGGTGTAGAGGAGAATGAGGTGAAAAAGTAAATTTTCCACTACAGTTACTATTTATGGTCTCCGGCCTCAAGATTCGTGCAGCTCGATCGAATGGTTGCCGCATAGACGACGTGTGCGAGGACGTGCGCAGAAATTTCGCCACGTACCAACCGTCGCCGCCAACGGTTCGTATCGCTCGCGCTGGAAAAGTGGACATGATTGTGTTCTCTGCATGTGTGAGTTACGAGGCATCGCTGACCTATGTCTATGTCATCCTAGCTGTCATAGGCAGATGAGTCATCACATCGGAAGATTCCGGCATAGATGGATCCAATCCGGCTACGAAAGAGTATGATAGAAGATTCAGCAATTCTCCGACTTACAAATTGAAGACGGAGAAAACCTTGCAGGGTTCTTTGGGAGGACTACAAGATATTGCTTGACGATTTGCCAACATCCATCTAGACGGAGCATTCAACGTGAAGAGGCAAGATGGCGCAAGATCTCGGAGTTCTCCGGGGGCTACTTTTGGTGATATGCTATATGGGTATCCTCATAGCATGTCCTCTATCCGGATAACCCGGGTGGCCCACAGTTGGTAGCATGGCCCATGGCCTGCTGGGCGGCCCAGTTAGATGGATCCAGAAGGGAGGCCCATGCCGGATAAAGGAAGGCTATGGTGGAGTCACCAGCGTACCCGGAGTGTTGGAGTACAAGACAAGCTAGACTAGTTATAGTCAGTGTAGGACTCTGTAACCTGTCCGGCTAGGACTTCTCCATGTAACCCTAGGACCTGGCGACTATATAAGTCGGGCCTATGGGAGCCTTTAGGCCACAACTTCACATAACCTCGCATAGCGAACCAATCCCTGTAACTCGGCGTGTTGCCATTATAGTGATTTATAGCAGGAGTAGGATTCCGCCACAGTCGTGGGATCTGAACCTCGGTAAGCTGTGTTACCTCGTACCCGTCAACCGTACGCCTTCCCCCACGTCTCTAAACACGCACTGTGAGGACCCCTCCATGGCATACTCGTCGGCAATACCACGACACATCCTCCAGCGCGTCGACATCCTCAAGAGCAGCGCCCTTGGGGACGATCTTTTTGTAGAAGCGTCGGAGCACCCCCTTGGCCTTCGCCAAGGCGCCAGCAGCAGTACCGTAGTGGTATTCGACCACTACGATGGCATCATCCAGAGCATTTCCGTGCTCCAACACACCGCGATCAAACGTGATGCCTAGCGCATCTAAAGACAATGAAGAAAGGACCCAAATAAGAATAGGACAAGGAACAGCCGAAAAAGTACAAGATCAGGGAAAGTAAAATATACTCACCGGAGAAAGCCTTGGCCATAACCATCAGCTTATTGGCCATCTCCCTCTCGCGGGTAGCAGCCGCAGCAGCAAGCTGCTCCTCGCGATCAGCAGACTCCTTCCGCAGGCGCTCCTGAGCTTCGGCAGCATCATCTACCTCCTGCTGTAGGCGCTCCTTCACCTCCGCGGCATCTGCAGCTTTCTTCTCCGCGCGACCAAGGCTCTTTTCAAGAGCGTCCAGCCGACGGAGAGCCGCATTATTTTCATCTACAAACATCAAGAATAAAGGATCAACAGAAGCAAATACGAAGGAGATACCGAAGCAAGCAAAGGATGATCAAACTATGCACCTTGCAGCTGCCGCATGTTGGCCTCCAGCGCCAAATGCTGCTGGATAAGGAGATTAGCGCTATGTACGAAGGGCTGCAAAACAAAAACACAACCAAGCATCAGAAAGGACTCGGGGGCTACGTCCCACAAGAGCAGAAAGCGACCAATAGGTCATCCGAAAAAGGGCTCGAGGGCTCCCCCTACAAGACAAAGGAACAGACAACTTACGTGCTCAGACGGAGACTTCGAAGTTCCGCGTGCGGTCTTCTGAGTAACGACTACTCGAGCCTCTCGCGGGGAGGGGTTCGGAGCGTCATCCTTAGAGTCGGCCACCATCTGAGGGTGAGGAGTTCTCAGCTTCGACTCCCCTACAGCCTCTTGAGCGCCCTCACTAAGAGAACCCTCCGAGGAGTGGCTGCAAGGACAATAGAGATCAAGACAAGAAGAAATATTGTACACAGAATAAAGCGCAGCCGAAACTACTTATGAGTCAATGTCTGACAATTTGAAGATGGGTGGTGCCTTCTCCTTCTTCTTATTGGCCGGCGGCTACGGCACCATCGTTCGAAGGGGCACAGCCGGAAACGGTGCGGAAGAAGTGAAGGGTTTCGCAGCATAGTAAATCAAAATTTTATACGGATGCGAACGGGGAAGCCAAGATCTAATCTAGGATATGCAAACAACGAGGGGGGATAGATGAGATCTTCATACCCTTGAAGAAATCTCACAGCGGAACATTCAACGAAACGTGGTTAATGTAGTCGTACTAGCCTTCTCCTCCTCGCGATCCGATCTGATCCAACGCCGCAAGTGGCGACGCCTCCGAGAGATGCACACGTACGGCACCTCGACGTCTCCTCCTTCCTCGGTCCAGCAAGTGGGGTGGAGAGATAGATTGGATCTACAACACGACGGCGTGGTGCAAAGGTGGAGAGTTTCTGCGGCAGGGCTTCGCCTACGCGCAGTCGGGAGAGAGAGAGAGGAGGGCAGTAGGTAGGCAGCTAGGGTTCGAGGAAGTGTGGGGGGAGGGTGCGCCCCTGCCCTCTTTATATAGAGGGCTAGCCGGATGCCCTTGCCCCTCCTACAAGCCCTAGGGCCGGCGGCCACATGGGGTGGAGTGGGGGGCAAGTCCCCCCCTTCTAGAAGCTCTCCCTAGGGTTTCCCCTAGGGCTTGGCCGGCTGGGCCTATGGGGCCTTGTGACCCTGGCCCAATGCGGCCAGGGCACTCCCTCGTAGGCCCACGCCCCCTCCCGACAAGTGGGGCGACGTTGGTCCCACTCCGGAAGCTTCTAGAACCTTCGGTACAATACCGAACATTTAGAAACAATTCTGAAATCTAAAAACTGCTTTCCCTTATATGAATCTTATTCTCCGGACCATTCCGGAACCTCTCGTGATGTCCTGGATCTCATCCGAGACTCTGAACAAAAACTCATAAACCAATTATCCATTCTATCCTAGCGTCAAGACACGTTAAGTATGTGACCCTACGGGTTCGAGAATATGCAGAAATGATCTTCTATCAATAATCAACAGCGGGGTCTGGAAACCCATATTGACTCCCACACATTCATCGATGATCATATCGGATGAAGCACGATGCCATGATTCAATTAATCCCATATATATATTCCCTTCGTCACGCGATATTTTACTTGCCCGATATTCGATCGTTGGCATCGGAATACCTAGTTCAATCTCGTTCACAGCAAGTACTTTACTCGTTCCGTAATCCGATATCACTTTGTGATTAACTCCTTAACCACTTGCTTGCAAGCGGTGTTGATATCGATTACCGAGTGGGCCCGAAGTATATCTCTCCGACTTGGGAGGGACAAATCCCATCTTGATACATACAACCCAACAAGTACTTTCCGATCACCTGAGAGACACCTTTATGATCACCCTCTCATAGGATGACGTTTGATGACCTCAAATCTTTCTTCCGATACCAGGGAGTTGCATTATCTCATGGTCTAAGGAATACAATATTTGACATAAGAAAAAGCTTCACAAAGATGAACACGATGACACGATCTAATTTATCTGCTTAATTTGGGTTTGTCCATCATATCATCCTCCCAATGACATGATCTCATTATTAAATGACAACTCATGTGTATGGTTAGGAAACCTTAACCATCATTAATCAATGAGCTAGTCCATAGAGGCATACTAGGGACACGGTGTTGTTCATAAACCACACAAGTATCAAAGTTTCCGCTAAATACAATTCTAGCATGGAATATAAACTTTATCATGAACAAGAATTATAATAATAACATCTTTATTATTGCCTCTAGGGCATAATTCCAACAGTATCCCACTTGCACTAGAGTCAATAATCTAGTTTACATCTGGCAACAATCTAACACCCATGGCACTAAGGTGCTGATCATGTTTTGCTCGTGGAAGAGGTTTAGTCAATGGATCTGCGACATTCAGATCCGTATGTACTTTTCTAATCTTCAGATCTCCATCTGTTATATAATATCGAATTATATGAAACTTGCGGTTGATGTGCTTGGTCTTTGGATGATATCTTGGTTCTAGTGCTATGGCGCCAGTGTTGTCACACAATATATCTAGTGGGTCCAAGGCACTTGGAACCAAACCAAGCTCAGTGATGAAGTTCCTGATCCAAACTCCTTCACTTGACGCTTCTGCAGCAGCCATGTATTCCGCTTCTACTGTAGATCCCACGATCACGCTTTGCTTGCAGCTTCTCCAGCTTACAGCTCCTCCATTCAAAATATAAACGTATCCTGTCTGAGATTTAGAATCATCCTTGTCGGTGTCGAAACTAGCATAGACGTAACCTTTTACGACGATCTGTTCATCACCTCCATAGACTAAGAACATTTCTTTAGTCCTATTTAAATACTTTAGGATGTTCTTCACGGTTGTCCAGTGTTACACTCCTGGATCACTTTGGTATCTGCTCGTCAAACTATGAGCATTGGACACATCCGGTCTAGTACACAGCATGGCATACATGATAGAACCTATGGCCGAGGCATAAGGCACTTTGCTCATAGCTTCTCTATCGTTTACCGCAGCTGGACACTGAGCCTTGCTCAATATCTTACCTGACAACATAGGCACTGAACCTTTCTTTGCCTTATCCATTCTGAACCTTTTCAGAACTTTGTCTAGGTATGTACTTTGGCTTAAAGCTATCAGGCGTCTTTGTCTATCTCTATAGATTTTAATGCCCAATATACAAGCAAATTACCCTAGGTCTTTCATTGAAAAACATTTGTTCAAATAACTCTTCACATCGTTAAGCATGTCAATGTCATTTCCAATAATCAATATGTCATCCACATATAGTACCAAAAATGTCACTAAGCTTCCACTCACTTTCTTGTAGATACAAGCTTCGTAGCAATTTGGAACGAATCCAAAGCTCTTGATCACTTGATCAAAACGAAGGTTCTAACTCCGAGATGCTTGCTTCAGTCCATAAATGGAACGCTGAAGTTTGCACACCTTATCAGCATCCTTAGGATCGACAAAACCTTCGGGTTGCATCATATACAACTCTTCATCAATGTTTCCATTGAGGAACGCAGTTTTGACATCCATCTGCCATATTTCATAATCATGAAATGCAGTAATTGCTAATAAAATCCGAATGGACTTAAACATCGCTACGGGAGAGAAAGTCTCATCGTAGTCAACACCTTGAACTTGTCGAAAACCTTTCGCGACAAGTCGTGCTTTATAGACAGTAACATTACCATCTGCGTCCGTTTTCTTCTTGAAAATCCATTTGCACTCAACGACCTTTCGGTCGCTAGGAGGTTCCACCAAAGTCCATACTTGGTTTTCGCTCATGGATCCTAATTCGGATTTCATGACCTCTAGCCATTTCTCAGAGTCTGGGCTCATCATTGCTTCCTCATAGTTTGCAGGTTCACTATTGTCTACTAACAAGACAGTCAAGACAGGGTTATTGTACCACTCAGGAGGGGCACGCGACCTTGTCGACCTGCGACGTTCAGTAGTAGCATCGTCCGAAGCTTCATGATCCTTGTCATTAGCTTCCTCTATTGTTGGTGCAGACGGCACTGGAACAATTTCAGGTGTTGCGCTACTCTCCAACTCAAGAGAACGTTCAATAACCTCGTCTAGCTCTACTTTCCTCCCACTCACTTCTTTCGTGAGAAACTCCTTCTCAAGAAAGGATCTGTTCTTTGCGACAAACACTTTGCCTTCGGATCTGTGGTAGAAGGTATACCCAATCGTTTCCTTAGGGTATCCTATGAAGACGCATTTCTACGCTTTGGGTTCGAGCTTGTCCGGCATCAACTTCTTGACGTAAGCTTCGCATCCCCAAACTTTAAGAAATGACAACTTAGGTGTAGCACCAAACCACAGTTCATACGGTGTCGTCTCAACGGATTTAGATGGTGCCCTATTTAAAGTGAATGCAGCGGTTTCTAATGCATAACCCCAAAATGATAACGGCAAATCTGTAAGAGACATCATTGATCGCACCATATCTAATAGAGTTCGATTCCGGCGTTCAAACACACCATTGCGTTGTGGTGTTCTGGGTGGCGTGAGTTGCGAAACTATTCCGCTTGCTTTAAGATGCGTGAGAAAATCATAACTCAAATATTCACCTCCGTGATCGGATCGTAGAAATTTAATTTTCCTGTTACGATGGTTTTCCACTTCATTCTGAAATTCCTTGAACTTTTCAAATGTTTCAGATTTATGTTTCATTAAATAGATATACCCATATCTACTTAAGTCATCAGTAAAAGTGAGAAAATAGCGAAAACCACCGCGCGTCGAAACACTATTTGGTCCGCATATATCGGTATGTATGATTTCCAACAAGTCCGTTGCTCGCTCCATTATTTCGGAGAACGGGGTTTTGATCATCTTGCCCATGAGGCATGGCTCGCACGTGTCAAATGATTCAAAATCAAGAGACTCCAAAAGTCCATCAGAATGGAGTTTCTTCATGCATTTTACACCAATATGACCTAGACGGCAGTGCCACAAATAAGTCGTATTATCACTATATACCTTGCATCTCTTAGCCTCAATGTTATGGATGTGTGTTTCATTGCTTTCGAGATTCAGAAGAAATAAACCATTCATAGCAGGTGCATGACCATAAAAGATGTTACTCATATAAATAGAACAACCATTATTCTCTGATTTAAATGAATAACCGTCTTGCAATAAACACGATCCAGATATGATGTTCATGCTCAACGCAGGCACATAATAACATTTATTAAGGTTTAAAACTAATCTCGAAGGTAAAACTAAGGAGAGCGTGCCGACGGCCATCACATAAACTCTTGATCCGTTGCCAACGCGCATCGTCACCTCATCCCTCGCTAGCCGTCGTCTATTCTGTAGCTCCTGTTTCGAGTTACAAATATTAGCAACTGAACCAGTATCAAATACCCAGGCACTACAACGAGTGCTAGTAAGGTAAACATCAATAACAAGTATATCAAATATACCTTTGATGGTGCCAGCCTTCTTGTCCGCTAAGTACTTCGGACAATTGCGCTTCCAGTGACCCTTGTCCTTGCAATAGAAGCACTCAATGTCCGGCTTAGGTCCAGACTTGAGCTTCTTCTCAGCAGGGGCAACGCGCTTGCCGCTGCCTTTCTTGAAGGACTTCTTTGCACCCTTACCTTTCTTAAAGCTGGGGGGCTTGTTGACCATCAACACATGATTATCTTTCTTTATGTCCACCTCCGTAGCTTTCAGCTTAGCGAAGAGCTCAGTGATCGTATCAGTGGAACCAATCTGATTATGAGTAACTACAAAACCTTTGTAGCTAGGAGGGAGTGATTGCAGAACTCTGTTAATCTTGAGCTCCTCTGGAATCTTGCAGTCCAGTTGCTCAAGGCGTTGAGTGTAGCCCGACATCTTAATGGCGTGCTCACTAACGGAACTCCCTTCCTCCATCTTGCAGTTAAAGAATTTCTCAGAGATCTCATATCTCTCAGAACAGGCCTGAGTCTGAAACATGGTTTTTAGTTCCTCAAGAATCTCAAAGGGCCCGGCGAACTCCTCAAAACGATTTTGAAGGTCCGATTCCATAGCAAACAACATGGTGCTCTTAATCACACCATAATCATCTTTGCGCGACTGATAAACAGCTTTTTCATCAGCCGGCGCATCTACAGCAGGGGCGTCACCTAGCGCTTTCTCAAGGACATAGTCCTTTTGTCCGCCAGCGAGAATGATTCTCAGATTGCGGAACCAGTTGGTGAAGTTAGACCCATTGTTCTTAAGCTTTTCTTTCTCAGCAAAAACGTTGAAGTTGAAGTTGGACTTAGCCATTTGATCTACAAAATTTGCAAGTACAATTTAGACTATGTTCATGATAACTAGTTCAACTTAATCAAATTACTAGATGAACTCCCACTAAATTCAACATCCCTCAAGTTGTTTAGTGAACATGATCCAAATTCACCACACCTAATCCGATCTTCACGAGAAGATATGTGGTTTCAATGGTGGACAACAAAGTGTCGATCATATCATTCATATGACT
Organism: Avena sativa; assembly: GCA_916181665.1. NCBI lineage: Eukaryota > Viridiplantae > Streptophyta > Magnoliopsida > Poales > Poaceae > Avena > Avena sativa. The sequence continues at coordinate 256,082,778 of OV702284.1, read as the reverse complement.
CATGCTTAACCTTTCGGTTCGTGTGTTCCGAGGCCATGTCTGTACATGCTAGGCTCGTCAAGTCAAACCCAAGTATTTCCGCGTGTGCAAAACTGGCTTGCACCCGTTGTATGTGAACGTAGAGTTTATAGCACCCGATCATCACGTGGTGCTTGAATACGACGAACTTTCGCAACGGTGCATACATGGGGAGAACACAGTTTTATCTTGATATTTAAGTGAGGAATCATCTTATAATGCTACCGTCGCGATCTAAGCATAATAAGATACATAAAAGGATAAACATCACATGCACATAATTTTATGTGACATGGTTTGGCCAATCTCCGCGCAATGATCTCCATCTTGTGCGTGCCAGCATGATCTCCATCACTCCACCATGATTGCCTCCACCACGAATAGCAACTACAACTATTGCTAACTACTTAGAGATAAAGTAAAGCTATTACATGGCGTATAAGAAGTTGACACACAGGTCATACACAATTATAAAAACAACCATATGGCTCCTGCCGGTTGTGTACTCATCAACATGCAAGTCGTGAAATATTACAAAACATGATCATTGCATACAACATACACATCACATCTTGGGCCATACCATATCACAGAAACACTCCCTGCAAAAACAAGTTAGACGCCTCTACTTTGTTGTTGCATGTTTTACGTGGCTTATGGGAGTAACAAGCTAAGAACGATTCTTACCTACGGAAATCCACAACGGTGATATTATGTTTGCCAACATCCGGTGTAAATCCCATGACAACTATAGTGAGAGAAACTAGCATCCACCAGCCGCATGCGTGGAACAAGCCACACGTCAAGTGCGGAGCCGGTCTCGCGAACGAGGTCGCGTAAAGTTGGTCTGGACCGCTTCGATCTCACTATCCCGCGTCATAAGAAGTACACAACAAGAGGCTTGCAACAGAAAACATCAACGCCCGCAACAAGCATGCTGTGTTCTACTCGTGAAACACATCTACGCATAGATCTAGCTCTGGTACCACTGAAGGGTTTCGCATCATAGTAAATTAAAATTTTCTACGGATGCGAATGGGGAAGCCAAGATCTAATCTAGGAGATGCAAACAACGAGGGGGGATAGATGAGATCTTCATACCCTTGAAGAAATCGCACAGCGGAACGTTCAACGGAACATGGTTGATGTAGTCGTACTAGCCTTCTCCTCCTCGCGATCCGATCCGATCCAACGCCGCAAGTGGCGACGCCTCTGAGAGATGCACACGTACGGCACCTCGACGTCTCCTCCTTCCTCGGTCCAGCAAGTGGGGTGGAGATATATATTGGATCTACAACACGACGGCGTGGTGCAAAGGTGGAGAGTTTATGCGGCAGGGCTTCGCCTACGCGTAGTCGGGAGAGAGAGAGAGAGGAGGGCAACAGGTAGGCAGCTAGGGTTGGAGGAAGTGTGGGGGAGGGTGCGCCCCTGCCCTCTTTAAATAGAGGGCTGGCCGGCTTTCCTTTCCCCTCCTCCAAGCCCTAGGGCTGGCAGCCACATGGGGTGGAGTGGGGGGCAAGTTTCCCCCCTTCTAGAAGCTCTCCCTAGGGTTTCCCCTAGGGCTTGGCCGGCTGGGCCTATGGGGCCTTGTGCCCCTGGCCCAATGCGGCCAGGGAACTCCCTCATAGGCCCACGCCCCCTCCCGAAAAGTGGGGCCACGTTGGTCCCACTCCGGAAGCTTCTAGAACCTTCCAGTACAATATCGGACATTCCGAAACAATTCCGAAATCCAAAAACTGCTTTCCCTTATATCAATCTTATTCTCCGGACCATTCCGGAAACCCTCGTGATGTCCTGGTTCTCATCCGAGACTCCAAACAAAAACTCATAAACCAATTATCCATTCTATCCTAGCGTCGAGACACGTTAAGTGTGTGATCCTACGGGTTCGAGAATATGCAGACATGATCTTCTATTAATAATCAACAACGGGGTCTGGAAACCCATATTGACTCCCACACATTCATCGATGATCAAATCGGATGAACCACGATGCCAGGATTCAATTAATCCGATATATATATTCCCTTCGTCACGCGATATTTTACTTGCCCGACATTCGATCGTTGGCATCGGAATACCTAGTTCAATCTCGTTCACAGCAAGTACTTTACTCGTTCCGTAATCCGATATCACTTTGTGATTAACTCCTTAACCACTTGCTTGCAAGCGGTGTTGATATCGATTACCGAGTGGGCCCGAAGTATATCTCTCCGACTTGGGAGGGACAAATCCCATCTTGATACATACAACCCAACAAGTACTTTCCGATCACCTGAGAGATACCTTTATGATCACCCTCACATAGGATGATGTTTGATGACCTCAAAGCTTTCTTCCGATACCAGGGAGTTGCATTATCTCATGGTCTAAGAAATACAATACTTGACATAGGAAAAAGCTTCGCAAATATGAACACGATGACACGATCTAATTGCTCTGCTTAATTTGGGTTTGTCCATCATATCATTCTCCTAAAGACATGATCTCATTATTAATCGACAACTCATGTCTATGGTTAGGAAACCTTAACCATCATTAATCAATGAGCTAGTCCATAGAGGTGTACTAGGGACACGGTGTATTTCATAAACCACACAAGTATCAAAGTTTCCGCTTAATACAATTCTAGCATGGAATATAAAATTTATCATGAACAAGAATTATAATAATAACATATTTATTATTGCCTCTAGGGCATAATTCCAACAAGAAGCACCGCCATCCTCGCCATGAAGCTCGAGGAAGGACGGGCCCCTCGGAGTTGGCGGGGTAGACGCGTTCGACGATTTGCTCCGTGATCGCTTTCGGGTCCGCCCCTCACTCGCCTCAAGAGCATCCGCGGTCGGCGACTGAGCTGGAGGAAGCTCATACTCGGAGTCCACCTCCTCATGTCTGGTGCCTCCCTAAATTTCTCAGGCAGAGGGGGCATAGACCCCATAACCTGGAGGCGCTGCAAGCAAAAATGACAATAACATGAGAAACTGCAACAAACAAAAAACACACGAAAGAGCGCAACATGCACGAACAAACTTCACCTTTGAAGACCCTTTACTGGCGCTAACAGGGGGAGTCAGCGACTCCCCTGGAAGGTCCTCACCAGCCTTTAACTTTAGCAGAGGATGGAGGACCCTATCAAGATCACCCAAAGATAACTCTTCGGATGACACTCTGGTTGGATCACTGGGCCGGAGTAGAGAAACATCGGGTGCGCCCTGGCCTGGAGCAGCTGCACCCGATGTTTGAGGAAGGTGCAGATGATGTCGACACCGTTGACCTCCTTGCCTGGCACCAGCTGAAGAGACTCCACCCGCTTGTAGAGCCTCTCCACCTCCGCAACTTCACCCTCCAAGATGTGGTTTTTCCACGATATCTTCGGGACAATCTTCTCATCGAAGTCGAAGGGGGCAAGACCAAATTGCTGACTGTCCAGCTTGACATCGCGGATGTAAAACCACTTACGACACCAATACTGGACGGACTATCAAATAGATAAGGAGAAAAATTGGACAAAAGGACGAAGGGAGATAATGCAGCCACCAAGCGGATAGACTCCGCCGGTGTCGGACTGCCTCTTCACAGAATAGAGCTTCCAGAAGAGGCCAAAGTGTGGCTCGATGCCGAGCCAGCACTCGCAAATCATGATGAAGCACACGATGTTAAGAAGAGTATTGGGAGACGGATGATGAATCTGAATCCCATAGAGGAAAAGGATCCCACGAAGGAACTCATGGGCAGGAAGCGAAAAACCGCGAAGAATGAAGGCAACAAAGATCACCCGAAACCCTACGTGTGGGCGTGGGATTACCTCATCGCCGGGGATCCTGACACCCTCCTTGTTCTGCGGGATTAATCCCGCATCGTGCAGCTTGCGCAGATAGGTGCCACGCACCTCGGAGCACCTCCACTTGCCGTTAGTGGTGCGCGCAGGAGAGGCAACCTTCTTGCCGCCGGCAGCGGCACTCGAGCCAGCTCTAGCAGCGCCCTTCCTCGACTTGCCCATGGCGCGGCGGTGAGTGCGGCGATGAGCACGTAGAAACGATGAAGGAAATGAACGAAGAACGTCCAGTGCGCAAGGGTGAGAGATGTGGTGCTCGATAAAATGGACGCAATGGTGAAAGCAAATGACAAGGGTGAAACAAAATCACTGTTTCCCCACGGTTATAAAAGACGAGGACGACGAACAAGAACCGTTCATCCAGAAGCCCTAACGTCCAAGACAAATCCAACCGTACACGTGTCAGCACAGCAACGAATCGTCGCTAGCACGCCGTCCACTACGCACGGAAACCGAGGAGATGCCGTAATTCTTGCCACGTCGGGCATGACTAGTCAACTCCAAGTCAGAAAGTGGGACCCACGTTCGTCCTGTCACATCATCTCTAGCGCCGCAGACGGTTGAGATCACCGATCGTCAGCACTGACGTCATCAAGACCAACCTAGCAACGGTTGGAAATCTTTGGCTGATGAATAAAGTACTCACTCCAATTTACGATTCGAGCAACTACTCGAGGGCTACTCCCATCAGGAGCGCTGGCCGCGTACCTGAAACATGATCAAGGTACTACACTTCTAACCAATCTTCAAATCCTACGTTGAGTCTACGACTCTACTAAGGACTCGGGGGCTACTCCCATAGGGAGGATTGTTCAAAGCATCTGAAAAAATTGTGTCCTTCGGACCTGAAGTTAAAAACATCTGAACTAAAGTCTCTTCTCGAGTCTATGACTCGAACAGACACTCAGGACTACTCTCATAGGGAGCGCTGGCCGCGCACCATATGATTTCTTCGACTGCGATCATACAAAACTTTTTCTGGCAACTTTGCTCAAATAAATGATAAGTGAGAAATATTCTCCTTGGCCACCCGAAACACTTCCGCTGTGATAAAATTTCGGATGTTGCGTCTGCGACGCAAGGATAAGACCTATAGATACCATCTGATGGCCTGGTAACACACCTAACTGCGCTCTGCCAATAAAAAACCGTGTCAACAGACGCAATGAAAAATCCTGACGGACGCGTTGGGTACATCACTTAAATAATCATTAGGATTCGACTCCTATAATACTTCAACGGCTTGAGTCGAATTACACTAGCATTCATTCCGGATTCGAGTCAGGGGACTCGAATCTGAAGAAGATCATGTTGTTTTGTCCTATGACAGTTAACTGGCCCTGATCCGTCAGGATAGTCAGGCGCACGCATCAACAATCCCTACGAACTAAATTATTTCCTCTTACAAAGATGCCTAAAACTGCACCCGAACGACTGAAGAATCCCCAGCCGAATCTACGATTCGACTAAGCACTCGGGGGCTACTGACATGGTTATACCCCACGGGTACGCAACATTAGCATACCTGGTCCAGCCCAGGGGAATGCCCACGACAATATACACGGCCTATCAAGATTTCGGGTGGCCCAAGCCCATGACGCCTTCGGATCCTTGGAGAGGAAGACTAGAGTAGATAGAATTTCAAAGGGGCAAACCCTAATCTTTAACCGACTCGACCTACGCCCGGGACATGCCTATCTATATAAAGGCTAGGAGGGCACGGCGAGGTGGACAATACTCATCTCATACACACCTCACGCCAGATTGCATCTGCACATCCCTGCAACCTTTGGTTCCGCCGTAATCAAGAGCAGACAAGCAGGAGTAGGGTTTTCCCTCCGGGGGTCTGAACCTGGGTAAACACCGTGTCCCCGTGTTGCTTGTTTGTTAACCGTTCCGCGATCTCCAGCATCCCCATCTTCTCCAAAACCCAAGTCCATAACAATGGGCATTGACGAGTCGAAACCTCGTCAACGGGGCTTCTTCCTCCTTCCCTGGCAAGGAGCTCGGGTGGCGCAGGGCTGCCCTCCATGGCAGGGCCCTGGATTCACGAGGTCGCCGACGGCGGGGTCGCGCGGCTCCGGCGGGGTATGGGCCCGGGGAGGTGGTCGGCCAGCACGCTGACGGGGACTGCAGGCGGGGAACGATCCATCTGGTCCTGCTCATGGCGGTGCTGCATCGTGGGGGAGGCTGCTGCCTCTCAGCAACGACGGTGGGGGGCGGCTTGAGGGCTGGCATGGTGCCCTGACGCGTGGTGGAGGAACGGTGACGCCGACAGCGGCCGGCAGGGAGGCGACCAGCAAGCCTACACCCTCGTGCAGCTTCGGAGGGCCCAGATCTAGGCCCACTCGGGCCCGATCTGGGTTGGTCGGGCTTCACGTGGTTCGATCTCTCTCTAGAGGTGGGGAGGTGGGGTGGGGCATGTAGGAGGGCGGTGGCGGCTCTGCAGCAACGTGGTAGTGAGGGCTTTACGGGCCCTTTCTGGGCCCGACCCGGCCAGAGGCCCTGGTTGCCCCTGTTGCCGCGTCCGGACGGCAACCACCACTAGCGGGGGAGGTAGGTCCCTTCCGAGAGGTTGTGCTATTGCCTCCATCCTATGTCAACTAGTTCTTCCCCCTCCGCCTCGTAGGTCATGCAATGCACCTGGGTCGGTGGGTGTGAGTCCGTGGATGCCGGGGCGACGACCTTGGGAAGTGGTCTGCAAGGGCGTTCCTTCGGCGAAGATGGCTCCGAGAGGCATCTTGCATTGGTGCCATGCTCTTCTGGTGGCGGTGTTCTTCGGCAGGCGGCGTTCTGGCGATGTCCTGGATGGTTGCGGGGGAGGGGGAGGGGGAGGGGGCGAGGGCGCTGTTATTTGGCGGTGGTGGTGGCAGAGACAAGCTTCGTCGGGCTCCAAACCACAGGTTGGTTTTGGGCGGGGTAGCTCGCTCTCAGGTTGCTACCATGGTTGGTGTGGGGAATGCTTCGGGACAGGGGATCGACGATGCCCATGCGTCTGCTGCAGCGCGGCAGTGGGGGCTCCACGGGCTCGATCTGGGCTCGTCCAGGCCTAGTTGGCCTGGTATGCTCCTGCTGCTGCGTTCGGTCTGCTACCGCTCTGGCGGTGGAGGTCGATCCATCCCACGAGGCAACGGTGTCGCTATCTCTTGTCTTCGGTGGGTGCCTCACGCCGGCCAACCTCGTGGTGTTTTCCATGGCGAGACGCTGATGGAGACGACGGGACCGTTTTGGCACATGTTGGTGGTCGACAAGTTGGTGGAATTCTAGGATTGGCTAGGATTTGGGTCTTTGGGGGTCAGGAGAAATCCTTGCCGGCTAGGCTGGCGCTAGCGCGGCGAAATCTATGGGTGCCGCCTTCCTTCTTGAAGGGCGCCGGATGTACCCTCCTCTCACTCCCCCTGCGTGTACCGGGAGAAATCCTAGGAGATGTCCGGGCAACAGCGTCATCATCGTCGTCACTCTTCTTGAAGGTGTTGCTTGGTACACGGCAATTCGGAGGCATAGGATCGTGGTGGGACCTTTTCTGTGCACGCAGTGGTCGCGAGTCTTTGTCGGTGGTCGTCCCGGTGCTGTCATGCATTTTTTTTCTTTTTTCTTTCTTTTGTACTTCCTCTTGGGCTTTTGCTTGTGATGTTCGGCCCCAGCAGTGATCGGATCTTTCTTTGGGCGATGTGCTGTCTGACCTAGCAGCGGTCTCACCCGTGTGCTTTATTTATAAAGCGGGGTGAAAGCCTATTTCGAAAAAATATATGAAAATAATTCTGAACATAGTCAATGTTGTATCCACAAGAATGCAAATTTGCGATACAAAATTCTTTATATTGTGGTCTACAAACAATTACAAGATTTGATAAAGTTTGGGAATTTTAAAATGCATTTACGGATTTACACTCTTGTCATTTTTTAGCTCAAAATACAAAGTATTTAAAACCGATATTTTGAATGTTTATCCCGCTCTCAATACAGCAAGTGTCTCTCTCTCAGAAGACGAAGAAAGATTATTAATTCATCCAATCCAATTTGATCAGAAGCGAGTCCTTTGATCAGAACAGAAGTATGAATTTAGTAATCTTATTTAGATGGAAAAAGAGCATATATGTTATACTTCTTTCTTTCATTGTTATTATCATTCTTAAACTAAAACATACACAACAGAGCACTTTTAATTTCCTCTGCTAGACTATTGTTTTTTTAGATCGAAAGGGATATATATGGCTCTGTCATATTGATGAAACCTGCAAAAAAGTCTTACACACTACACATACTCGTAGCTGAACTGGAAATTTTAAACTAAAGATCTACTTCCTCATTTCCTCCGCTCCATAATATAAATCTTACTAAAAAAGGCTTAAATTGTGAAATAGAACATGGCACCTAGGTATACCCACGTTGAGACAGTTCCAAACGAAACAAAAAATTTACAGCGCAAAGTGAAGACTGAGGGTGTGTTTGGTTAGGATTTTCCGGCCAGATTCACGTTATGGAAGCTGAAATCTGAACCAAACAAGTTTGTAAACCAACCTAGATTTTGAAACACAGCAGATTCTCGTAGTGTAAAACAAAAGCTGCTGGTACCCCAAATTTTCCTGCGCTGGGTTGAACGGATAAGCTAAAAATTACATGTAGTGCCATCTCGAAGTAGAAAATGAACGGTTCGTTTTCTTTCTTGTCTCCTCCAACCTGACTTCCTTCTCCCGTGGCCCTCTCTTCCCCAACTCGCATCAGACATTGCAGAGAGCAAGCCAGTGTGCGTCCTCGACGGCCTATTCCGACGGCGCGCCAGCCAGAAAATATGCCCCAAACCCGATGCCCCTTCCCCTATCCTGAAACTTCGCGACGCCACGCGAGCATCCCAACCTTCTATGGCCGACGTACGCCTTGCCGGCATACGGGCGTTGCCGTCGTGCTTCTGGCTGGCTTGGTTTTTTCCGGCGTGTGCGTTGCATTCCACCGAGCTACTGGCCAGGATACACCTACTTCAAAGCCGAACGAGCGAGAGACACGAATATGGCATTGGATTTGCTGGTCGGCATACACCCATTTTTTTGACGGCATACACCCATTTCTTAAAAAAGTTAACAGTTACGTGATGCACGATGACAAACCATCGCCAAATACACTAGAGCAAAGCTAACTCGGGTAGGTCTTCTACGCTTGCGTGCATGTGAGGTGTATAATAATTTGTGATGATTATCTACATATAGAACACAATCTACAGTTTAGGTACAAGGTAAAATATAGGTGTAATTTAACATCTCATTTCTATTAACTATATTCTTAAAATATTAGAAAATGGATTCCTTCTCAAAATAGTCACATGCAGTATAATTTTTCATTTTATAATTAATTATCCTATAAATAATCTTGTAAGCCTTAGCGGCGCCACAACAGTTTCCATCGAATTTACAGTTGGCAGTTGCTCCAACCAAACAGCTTTCAGTTTTTTTACAGTTGTCAGCTCACAGCTGCTTTCTCACGGCAGATTTCACGCAGCTGATTTTTAGAAATCTGCAGCTCAACCAAACACACGCCGAGAACTGTTTTTTGTTTGATTATTGTGTTGCTTGGTTTCGGCGCCTGTCTATGTGAATCAGACATTTCGTGTTAAGTAAAATAAAGACAGATATTAAAACAAAATGATCAGATGGCCGAGTTTGTCTAAGGCGCCAGATTAAGGTTCTGGTCCGAAAGGGCGTGGGTTCAAATCCCACTCTGGTCAATTTTCTTTTTGATATTTTTTCTTTAGTATAGATATGACAGGTCTCATACCGAATTATAAGCAAACAGATCAGATGGCCGAGTTGGTCTAAGGCGCCAGATTAAGGTTCTGGTCCGAAAGGGCGTGGGTTCAAATCCCACTCTGGTCAATTTGTTCTTTTGTCTAAAAAACTGAATTCAACCGATACGGTTGCCTTGCATTTTGCATACTCTTGAAGCTGAATTACAGGGTAGTGTTTTTTTTTAAGAAGCCATGGTAGTACCTTTTCATTTTAGCTGACACTGAAAATCCTATATATATAGCCCTCTCAAAAAGAACCTCCAATCCATGACTGAATTCAACCGATACGGTTGCCTTGCATTTTGCATACTCTTGAAGCTGAATTACAGGGTAGTGTTTTTTTAAGAAGCCATGGTAGTACCTTTTCATTTTAGCTGACACTGAAAATCCTATATATATAGCCCTCGCAAAAAGAACCTCCAATCCATGAGCACTAAACATCCGTGCAGGAGAGCAGATTCTTCAAACGGCCCCTTGTGCCAAAGAAGAAACGCCGACAGATCTAGCTCACATGCTCTTTTTTTAGGCAAAAGACCTAACATGCTCTGGATTCAAGTATCCTGTCCAGTTTCCTCAACGACAACAAAAGGTATCACGTTCTGGGAGCGGTCGGGTCATTGTACCTGCATTTGCAAGCTGAGAGTGGCCTCCGGAATTGCAGAGCAGAATATAAAATTTGCTTCCGTTTTAAAAGAAAAGAGAAAATAACTTGCTGCTCCTTAATCTTTGCTCGGAAAAGCTTGCGATGTGTGGCTATACTTGGTGAGTAAGTACTTCCTCGGTTGCATAATGTGGTATGTTTAGTTTGCCAAAATATACCACTCCCTCGCTCCTAAAAAGTTTGTCTTAGATTTGTTAATTTTTGGATATATCTACACAATAAAACATGTCAAAATTTATTTAAATTTAAATAAATTTGCGACATTCCTTTTAAAACGAAAAGAGTATTATAATATAAAACAGAGCATGTACAACAGAGTGAAGCTGACTGGTTCACTAGGCAAATCACAAAAAAAAAGTTGTAAAAGTAGAAAGCGCAAGCTACTGGTTTTGGTCTGGGGCTCAATTCAGCTCACCAACTATTATACTATAACCTAAGCTTGGTAACATGCATGAGCAATAAGGGCACTTGCACATTATATGTCTATGAAGTGTGGGCCAGACAACTTCATGGAGATTTTTAAAAAAAAATCAAATTTAAAGATTTAAAAGTTTCAGTAAATATATCAGGATATAGATAACGATTTATAATGTTTTTTATTTCCTCGTGATCAATTGCAATCTGAGGTACACTACTAGCGACAGTATCCTTGAAAATTATTGCAGGACAAATCATTTGATCTCGATCGAGACAGCTATACGAGTACGCGAGCGGCAGCACCAGATGCACACAATCAAAACAAAAGGCGAGTGGTCCTGAAGCAGGTACGTACATAAACCTTTAGCTGTCATGAGTACGTTCTATACTTGTCAGTACTCTTACAACCAAACAAGTGTCAGCGTGTGCTGATCCAATTGGTCATCTTTTGCTCCCTTCCGAAATCCACACGAGCATCGATCAATGATAGGCCGTGCAAATGCATCGATCATCGATCTATGTGTACCGACGCCTGCCGTTACCGTACGAAAGGGCATTCGTACGCGGGGCGACCGACCCAGGAACGGTTCGTGCTTTGCAGACTTTGCTTGAAGAAAGGGTTTCTCTGACATTTCTCTAATAATGCAATAAAAGGATATATGCATATTTCTCTTTTGAAAAAAAGCAGACTTCGCTCGAATAATAAATGGTTTCTGTGACACTCTCTGTCAGGAATATGGTCGCTTGGATATGCGAAAACAGCGTCATTAGAACGAGAGAATGAACACCAAAATGCGAGACGGTACTAGTGACACTGAAATGCTTTTGTCACTACAGATGTTGGCCTATTCTCCACAAAGATAAGTAGTGTTTGCTTATTTCTAGCTGTGTGCGCTCAGAAAGCTTATTCTGGTTTTGTGTGGCTCTAGAGTGAAAGGATATTGGTCTGCTGTCCCAGCATTGGTTTGTTTTGAGACTTATTGTATCATGTGGTTTGCTATATTAATATATAGGGGCGAAACCCTTTTTTCAGAAAATGATATTAGTTTCTTTACCAACTTGTTTGAAATGACCAAAGGATATCCTCCCTGCTCGCTCCGTTTTAAATAAGTGTACTTCTAGATTTTGTACTAAGTCAAATATTCTTAAATTTGATCAACTTTTTTAAAAGTAGTAGCATCATCGGTATATTATGAAACTCTATGTAAAAACAGACCTAGTAATATTACTTTAGTGTTATAAATATTGCTACATTTCCAATAAAGTTGATCAAACTTTATTTCTTTTGACTTAGGACAGATACTAGATTGCCTCTTAGCGTGTTATTCTAGGTAGCAAAATATTTTAAGAAACAATCTTTATGACACGTTATTGTTTAAGGTTGTATCTAAATTTGATAATTTGGTCTCATGCATTGCATATGATTGGCCTTAGGGTATCTCCACCGGGCCGACCTAAACGACTAGAGATTGTCCGAAAGTGTCCAAACGGATAGGGGACGGCGTGACCCAAATGGAACGAGCGTTGAGACAACCCATTTCGAGCTAATTTGAGTTGGCTTTGCGTCGGGCGGACAGCCCATGCCCGTGCGTCCGGACGTATCGCTCTCTTGTCCTTCCCCGCCTGCCAGCTAGTGGGTGAAAACCATTCCACCTTCTTCCACTTCCGCTGAAAGTCGAAATTGGCCGACGCCAAACCCCTAGATAGCAATGGAGGTAGACGCTGCCGCAACCGTTGTCCCCGTTATCCCAACCACCGCCAAGGCCAAGAAGGCCACCAAGTCGAAGGCCCTGCTCAGGCCAAAGGAGCTAATGGATTCGGAGCGGGCGGAGGAGAGCAGGAAGCTCGCTACCCGAAGAGGCGTGGCCAAGGCACGATTGGTGGAAGCAAAAGCCGCCATCAAAGAAAGGAAGTAGGCAGAGGTCATCTTCTCCCTTTAGGCCAACGCAAACACCGAAGTACCACCAAAGGGCTAGCCTCTCAAGGCCTTCTTCTCATTAAACAAGAGGCGCTCATCAAATCCTTGGCCCTCGTTGGCGTTGGCGTCATGGTTGGCGCATCACCGACAAGCTCGGTGTCCACGACCTCTTGCCACAGCCCGCATCAGCAGAGGGGTTTTGCACTCCCATCGCACACGTCCAAGCGCACCCGGCTTGGCGGATCTCGTTTGACGTTGCTGGAGATCACGTTGATGCCGGAGGAGCCTAGCATCGATCCCAACTACACCCTGGGCCTTTGCAAACATACACATGACCATGGAAAGGTCCCACATAGGATCCCCATGGAAAACATGCCCTCGACCCGCATCATGTTCGATGATTTGCCTCGTCGAAGGTCGATAAGGGAGGAGTACGATGAGGTCGTGCTGCACCAGATCATCACGCAAGGCCATAACCTTAGACGACGACCCAGGCAATGACGTGCAGAAAAGTGCTATCGACATAAATGGAGGGTCACTATTTGGGCACGATGCCGAGATAATGTATGGTGATGGAGGGGACACGATGGATGTGGTCGATGTCGATGATGAAGCTGAGACAACCGATGGCGCAATACAAAAGAAGAAGAGCCAAAGGACTAGAGGCTACATCGTGAAGGAGGATAAGATCCATTGTGAGGTGTGGATGAAAATTGGACAAGATCCAATTTGCGGTGCCAAGCAAAATGGATCGACATATTGGTGAAGGATTGTCAAGTACTCCTATGAGCACAAGAAGATCAAACCCTATCGCATCCATAGTGACCAAAATGATGTGTCTCTTCAAAAGAGATAGGGTTTCATCAATGTAGAGTGCAAAATGTTTCATAGTGCATACGAGCATGTGGAGGCTCAATCCGAACCCATGAGCAACATTGGCATTGGAGACATGGCAATATCTTGTCTTGCCCATTTTTATTCACACACATTGCACATGTACCATGTTTTCTCGATTCTCATCATTTTGTGTAGATGACACAAGCTATGGAGTACTTCAAAGGGAAGTACGACAACAAGCTATTCACTTGACACATTGTTGGACGATGATCATTCCAAAGTGAGAAACGTACTTCACCCTTTACCAAAAGAGTGTTGAAGGCTCAAAGAAGCATGGGAGTGAGCATCGATCTTGACAAGGATTGTCCAAGCACGAGTAGCCCAAGCAATGGCAGTGTCGTTCAGCCAAGGGGCCACAAAGCCACCAGGCAAGATCTCAATGCGCCAAACCATATCACTTGCATTACAAGATACATTCAAAGGGTTGATTACGGAGAAGGAGGAGGCAAACACCAAGAGAGGGGAGAGGCACCGCAAGGAGAAGGAGGCCACCAATAGAAGCTCCATTAACCTCACAAAGAGAGCTTTTGAGGTTGAAGAGGCAAATACCCGGTCAAAAGCCATTGAGGCTGAGGCCAAGCTCATGGCCGATGATACAAAACTCATAATGGTGGACTTGAGCATCTTGGACCCGGTTCGAATGGGTTGGTTTGAGAAGAAGCAAAACGACATCCGCGACCACCAAGTGCGATCTCGTTGATGATTTATCTGTTTTGTGCATTTCGTATGAAACTTATGTTATTTTGCACTATGATTTTGTACCGTGGCATGTGAACTTGGAGTTTTGCTAATTAGTACTCCCTCCGTTCACTAAAAGGTGTCTAGATACATCTCATTCACAAACCTAAAACATCTTATATTTCTAAACGGAGGGAGTAGTAATTTACTTGCAAGTGAATTTCTTTTTATCAACTTTTTTCATCAATATGCTGCCAACTGGAAAAAAAAGTGGCCAAACTGATGTGTCCAGGCCAAATGGATACATCTGCATCTCAATATTCGGACTCAGGCAATATACATCCGCGATTTAGCTAACAAACTGGAAGCAAAAGACAGCCTAATTCTAGTGCACCATTCCCCGCTGTTAATACTCTCTCTACTCCCCCGCTACCAATTTTTCAAACCTGAAACCAGGACCAGATGAATGCGGAGCATCCAAAAAACAATCACATGACGCAGGCGCTTGGAGCCAGCCAGATTGTAAACGCGAGCTAAGTTTGAGCCGGTAAAGTATTAAGAGGCAGTTAAGCAAAACCAGCGTGGCAGCACCACGTACGCCAGCGCCGCTCGCTGGCCACTTCTCTCCCACCTCCGACTCCTATCCCCTCTAGCCAGCCTCCTTGCTTCTCCCGTGGGAGTTGGGATTCCTTCCTCCCGTCTTACTTAGTAACATGGCGTCGTCCCGGATCCGCTTCTGCCGCCAAATCCCACTCTCCTGCTCTGACACCGAAGAGGAAGAGGAGGAGCCATACCCATACGAGGGAGAGGAGGAGGAGGAGGGCGGGGCGGGGCCGGCCGCGTCGCCGCTGATACTCCAGGCGGCGAGGGGCGGAGGGGTTTCCGTGGTGGATATGGTGGCGGCGGCGCTGCGGAGGTCGCTGCTGCTGTGCAGCGGCGTGCGCGCCGACGAAGGAAGCGGGTCCGCCGCGGGGATGCAGATAGGGCAGCCCACCGAGGTGCGCCACGTCTCGCACGTCACCTTCGACCGTTTCGTCGGCTTCCTCGGCCTCCCCGCCGACCTCGAGCCCGACGTGCCTCGCCCCGCGCCCAGCGCCAGGTAGGTCCGCCGCTCTGGCCCTGCTACCTGTATGTATAATGCATTAATGTATTCCGCCATGCTCCTGGATTTGCGGCCGAGCTCTGTTCCTCGGATTCCCCCCCACGCAGATTGAGAACTATCGGTGTTTGCTCCTATTGATTGATTAAGCTGAATTTTGGGTTGTTTCATCACTAATAATTTCTGAATTTGTCATGTCACGTGGTGTCCAGCTAGTTAGTCCACCTAACCAGGAAAAATAGCGCGGGATGGTCTCTTGCGCCTTTAATTTTGGTTGACTTGAGCTCAATAATTACGCGAGCCTACGGGGCTGTGGTTATAAACCTACTTTTCCTTTTCAGAACTATTGCTGCTCAACCACTGGGGTATCTTTAGAACGCACTCTATTTTGGGGAATTAGGCATTTCTACTTGCCAGGAAATAGGATACTGTGATGTCGTTTCTGTTCTTTGTAGCTTTATACCATGCACTGTTCTCTTCTAAAGAGGCAAACACGCTTCAAACATTCTTTTGTACGTATCAATTTTAATTATCAGTAACTAGTTACCACCTACCAGTTCCATTGTCCTTATACCGCTATATCTGATAGTATAGACTTTCTATTTTGATGAGGAACTATATGGGCTTAAGGCATTCAGCATCCAGTTAAAGAATAAATGCTGAATGAGACATCCAGTTAAACATAAGACAACGGAGATGTCTGCTACTTGTCTATGGTGTTTTAGCTAGTTTAGCCCCCCTTATGCAGATCACAAAACTAATCAGTCTAGCTCTTCCCCCCTTGAGCTCAACTTCCGACTCTGTCCCGACATCACCTGTCCACAAGGGACTTGCCCTGGAGAGAAACAAGATCGTCTAGTACTTGTCTCAAGAACAGTCGGAACGAACATTAGGCGATGCCTTACTTGATGTTTATTACATCTATAATCTATTGGACTGTAACACAACTTATGTTTACTAACTCTATTTCTCCACACAGTGTGAGTGTATTTGGAGTTTCACCAACGTCCATGCAATGCTCGTTTGATAAAAGAGGAAACAGTGTCCCAACAATACTATTGAATATGCAAAGGAAGTTATATTTACTTGGGGGCCTTCAGGTAAAGCCAAGAAGAATCAGAATTTACAAATTCATTTGAGTACTTGGGTTCTGAAAATATCGTTTCTTGTTCTGCTAGGCTGAAGGGGTCTTCAGAATAAATGCTGACAATAGCCAGGAACTACATGTCAGGGAGGAACTGAACCGAGGTGTTGTTCCAGATGGAGTTGACTTGCACTGTCTCGCGGGCCTTATAAAGGTGTGGTGAACTTTTTCCTACCGATGTTTCTTTGTTTGTGATTAGAAGCATCATTTCTGCAATTTGGACATGTGGTGGGCATTCATATGTGAGAGTTCAGAAGTAGTCAATATACAACATTACAGTGCATAAACTATATTTGAGTAAATTGTACTTCGAAGAAATCTGCAGAGAAATGGATTTTCTTTAAAAAATCCTTTTTATTTACCAGTTGCTCTTCTGTGTCATTCCATGATCAATATGGTTGCTGGTTTGTAGGCATGGTTTCGGGAACTTCCAAGTGGAGTATTGGACTCATTGACTGCAGAACAAGTGATGCACTGCAACACTGAAGAAGAGTGTGCTCTCGTTGCAAGTATCGTACCTCCAGTGGAAGCAGCATTACTCGATTGGGCCATAAATCTGATGGCTGATGTTGTGGAACATCAAAACTACAACAAGATGAATGCACGGAACATCGCCATGGTTTTCGCACCAAACATGACGCAGGTTAGGAGGCCTATCATGTTATCCATGTATGGATTCTTCAAACTTGCAACCGAACCATATAACTTATGATATATTCATCTCTCTTTCAGATGGCCGATCCCTTGACTGCTCTGATACATGCAGTTCAAGTGATGAATTTCTTGAAGACACTGATTCTAAAGACTGTAAAAGAAAGGGAGGAGTCAGCTGCCGCAGCAAGGGCATCCACGTCTAACTCTGGTTCCTCAAGTGACAAAGATGAACCTCAGGGATTATATAATTTGGACATTCCCTTCATTTGTTCAAGTAAGGAGAATCTTGAACGCCCCATGATTAGCGGGGCCACACTTGACCACTTCCTCTTCAGAGTAGAAGAAGCGCTTCACCATGATGCGCAAGCCAGTATTAGAGAACCCACGAAGTGTTGCACTGGCGCAGTCCATGACAATAGCAACGATCTTTATCAAGCAGAGAGTGATTTTAGTTGCCAAGATAGGAGTTGTGCAAATAAACTAAGTAATGACAGCGTGGAAGGTTTGTTTGACAGATTTAAATTTAGGAAAGGAGTTGGGAGACTCTGCAGGAACCCGGTGTTTCAGTCGAGTAGGTCCATGAAGAAGTCTGATGAAGCAGGGCAAGCTTGTGCGTGACCATCGAATAGGGTGTAATTGGTGACTCTACTATTTTTCGCAGCTGTCTACAGTAGCTCTTAACTCTTCTGCCATTCTCCTAGACTGTGTGTGTAGAAGCTATGAGCCCATTTGGCAGTAGTAATAGTGATGTGGAGTTCTTTGTGTGTACAGTTCAGGTATTCATTTCCAACAATTCAGATTACAAAGAAGTCATCTTCACCCGTTGTTCCTCATAAGGTAACACAAATTTCAGTAAGCTTCGTATATAATGATTCTTGTTCGGGTAGAAACTCTTGTCAGTTTTTGCTGCTGGGACTGATGTGTGCAAGTGATTATGGATTTAAACATGGTGTAAATACATCCTGGGACATTTTTGTAGGCCTGTTTTGTGTTGTTCATTCACATGCCGGCGGCGGCTGTGCCGTAGTGTTATAACTTTGTGGTTATTTCATCTGTGATGCTGTGTTTTCTATTTATTTATTTTTTGACATGGATCTCTGTTTTTTCTATCTAATTGAATGGCGACACTCCTGCCTTTCCCCTCAAAAATATGTTGGCATGTGAAGATGTTCGGGAATACGAAGGAACAGTAGCTGAATCTTGCATGGTAATTTCGGTTTTTCAGGTTCTCATTCCTGTTCAACTCTTGCATCATAGAGAGTCTATTATTTTCCACCTGATGACAAGAATTGCATGACGTACGTGCAAACAGGGTAGACTCGCGGTTTGGCCACGTCCGGCGAGGTAGTCCACGAGTACAACTTACACCGATGACCGATGACCGAAGCCAAAGTTGCACCAACTAGGGGGTGAGCATACGGCACGGGGGACACGAGGAACTGAGCCGGCGGCGCGCGAAGCAGCACGGAGCCCGCCGGCCGCGACCGCACTGCGGAGCCTATTCCTCGATGGCCGCAGGGACCCGGAAGCCGCCGTCCGCACTCGCCGGTGACCCGGCCGCAGACGCGACGCGGTCCGTGCCGGCGTGGCTCGTCGCCGCCGGCCTGGTGTTCGTGGGCCTCTGCGGCGGCGCGCTGCTGGCGTGGTGGGCGGTCGCGTTCCACCCGGCGAACGCGAGGCTGTGGATGGTGCCCGTGGGGCTCGTCCTCTTCGGCACCCCGCTCGTCGCGTGGCTCTCCGTCTTCGCCTCCGGCCCGTGCGACCGCTCCAGGGTGCCGCCGCCCGCCGCTTCAGGAGCCTAGCTCGCTCCTGCACCGAGACGCATGAAGACCGTACCCGCCGCTTCTTCGATCATTACCTAGCAGGCACATTACTTGGTGATGACTGTATGCGCGGTTGGATATTTGGGAGGACCCATATATGCTTTCTTACATTGTTTGTTACTTGATCGTATTTAGAATTTGGGTTTTAGAATTTGGGTTTTACACCCTCGGATTTGGGAGACATGTCTATATTGTTTCTAGTACGTATTTAGAATTTGGGTTTTACACCCTCGGATTCAATTTTGTCACTCTTTGATTCATGCTTAATCGGCTAGTATAGATCTTTAAAGAAAGATGATGATGCGAATATTATGATTGCAGGTAACTGTGAGCATCGACTCGATGATCTACTAGGTCCTTTTCTCATCTGAGATAACGATAGCTGTACGTTTCATCTATATTCTTACGTGCAGAAGCTTCTTCCCAACAACGATCTCTATCCATCATACTGCAAACTCTTTCCACGGTTGGTCCTGCAGCAAGCGAAGCAACACTCAGGTGATTTCGCGCTCAGTCCGATCGTTTCTCGATTCCTTCCACAGGGGATGATGTCGACGAGTATCTGCCGGGCGATAGTATTTTTTGCGGCCGGCAGCTGCGATGGAAGCGGAGCCACTCTTGCGCGCGAACAGAAACCATGGCGCTCCTCCGTGCACATGAGAACCACAGAGCTTCCATGTTCCATCATCATGTGAGTATGTGACGGGGAGTGCTCCAAGCCTCCAAGCGTATAGCCATGTGGGGTGACTTCAGTATTTGCATGATTTTGTAACGGGCTGCATTCACAAATGGGCCTCTGTTTTGGGCTGAAATTTCTGCCAAGCTTTCCTTTTGTAATAAAAAAAAATAGTACTCAACCCTCAAAAAAAAATAGTACTCACTCGCTCTAATTCTTCTAAAAAGAAGTACTCACTCTAATTCATAATGTCGCTGATCTTGTACAAATTTATAGCGACGCTTATTATGAATTGAAGGGAGTAGTAGTTCTATCTATTGAACTCCATTCTACTAAAAAAAAAGAATCTGTTGAACTTCATGAGCTGGGATCAACAAGCTTGCTTGAAGACTCGGAGGCTAAAGGCGGCGGCTCCTGAACCCATTGTTGGTGTCATCAGTACACTCTGCCTCCAGTGCTATTAGGGTCTGGGAGATGTGGCGGATCATGGTCTCTCGCCAGCGGAGATTTTATTGAGTGTTTAGACTGCTTTTTATGTCTTTTTCAGGATGATGAGGCGACAATTATATTCTGGAGTCAGAATAATGTGTTCTCTGCTCTATCCTCGCTCCAGTGCATCATCTAGCACTGACGGAGAGAGCGTGGAGTCATTTGTCCAGCGGATCTTCTGAGATACAATCCGTTTTCGTGTTCGCTGGTTGTTTTTAGGTCGGTCTTCTTAATCTATGATTCTCATAATTGACGATGCTGCTCTCGTGCGTCGGTCCTTTGTGGGTTTGGTATGATGACTTTTCGTCTGTCTACTATAACAAATTCTACTACGATAAGGTTTGTCCGTCTTTAATGATGAAGGGGCAAGAACGACGACGCGCCATCTGCTCGCCCTAGTGGTTGTAGTCGTCGCTAGGTACTCCAATAACCTATTTGCAATCTTTTATTATTTTTTGACATCTTTATATTGCTGTTATGATTACTAGCAAAAGTGCCCGTGGGTTTATACAGGTTGATTCTTACAGAATAATTTATAAAGATATGTCTGATAGGAAGGAGTGTTGTAAGAAGCACTGCAAGTGGCACTTTCCGTTGCCCAAGTGGCGCCGAATACACCTTGTCGACGTGTCCAGTGCATAACCGCATTAGTTCTGCTCCACACAACGTTATTGTGTGAGGGGAGCGGCACACCTTCGCAGACTGCTCTCGGCCTTGTGTCATCGACGAGTGAGCGTTAGCTACATGCCTTGCTCACTGCTTGTTGGTGTTGTCAGTACGCTCTGCCTCCGGTGCTATTAGGGTCTTAAAGGTGTGGCGGATCACAATCTTTCGCCGGTAGAGGTTTCATTGAGTGTTTAGACTGCTTTTTATGTCTTTTTCAGGATGATGAGGCGACGACTATATTGTGGAGTCAGAATAATGTCTTTCTCGCTCTATCCTCGCTTCGGTGCATCATCTAGCACCGACGGAGAGCGCGTGTAGTCGTTTGTCCGGCAGATCTTCTGGGATCCGGTCTGTTTTCGTGTTCGCTGGTTTGTTTTCAGGTTAGTCTCTTCCGATCTATGGTTGTCATCATTGACGATGGTGCTCTCGTGCGCTGGCCATTTGTGGACTTGGCGTGACGACTTCTCATCTGTCTACTATAACAAATTCTACTACGACAAGATTTGTCCGGCTTAGATGATGGAGTGGCGAAGATGACGACGCGCCTTCTGCTCGCGCTAGTGGTTGTAGTCGTCGCTGGGTACTCTAATAACCTATTTGTAATCTTTTATTATTTTTCAACATCTTTATACTGCTGTTGATGATTATTAATAGATTGATAAAATTTCAAAAAAAAGACAAGCTTGCTTGAATCAAAAGGAAAATATGGGCCTCTCTTTTTGGACGTGCGTGTGCATGAGTGCAGTGTACCCGCGGAGGCTCTCACGATCAAACACCGTCATGCAGAGGCAGAGTCTAGCTGTCCCGACGGACCCGACGTGCACAACTATGCAAGCAACCACATACCACACAGCCGGGCAAAGCCTTTTGCACTGGCCAAAGCTGATATGTCCCATCTGGCTGCTTATGTACCGGCGTTGCATCTCATGAACGCACGTACAATGTCCTACCACCCACGGATTGATGGAACCATGTGTCGTGTAAGTACGTCTGTACTGTACGTGGTCTCACCTAATCATGGAGTACAACTTTTATAGTTACAGAGTGGATCCGTGGGGTCTTACATGCGGTGCCGAACCTAAGAATTATTTAAAGTCTAAGCAAACAGCGTATTTTAAAACTAATGGCGCTATGAAATTAGGCTTGTCGTCTGGCCGAAAGCCTGGACATGTGCCCAGGCTTAGGTATGCTTACATGTTCTGACAAGGGGGCCAAGGAGCATGGCGAGTATAGACTCGGTGCATGACGCGGCTTGCACGCTTAGCGCGTAAGTTAGGCGATTTATAAGCCGTTATAATTAAATTAAGTTGCAAGAGCAACATGTCAAAAGGACATTGAACTCTGACTCCCCCTCCCTCGCCTTCTCCATATCTCTCGCTCTAGTCTCTCTTTTGATCCTACCCATCCTCGAAATCATTTTGTGAGGATTCTCAAGAGGCCTCAATGTCTTGTAACAAAGACTTTGATATGCAACAAGAAGAATAGAAGTGAGTGGGTTCTGTGTTGACAAGGTTCTAGACTCGGACACGATTAACCACTGTGACTTCGTTGCTGACTTTGCCAGACAACATCTATGGTCACATAATGAGTTGCTGAAAATGTACGATGTTGGATCTCCGGCTAGTGCATCACCACGTTGGCTCCGGCTGTTCTCTCTCGTGCGGCCAAAGCCCATCAACTCTAGAACGGTTCAGCAGGGGCTCGAGAACAATGCCTGGGCCCTTGACATTGTGGGGGATCTAACGGTGGACGTCGTGACACAATACCTTACCCTATGGCCTATGATCCAGTCCTACCAAACCAGGCCTGGTGAGGATGATGTGTTCCGGTGGAAGCTGTCGTCTGATGGCAAGTATTCTACTCGGTGCACCTACTGTTGAATAATAGAGCAATTTACCAAGTGAATTATCCATAATAAATGCTAGATAAAACATGATTAGAATAATAGGCAATATACTAATCATATGAAATAGCGAATACATATTAAGGCATATAACCAAACAAACTGCAAGGCATAAAACTTTGGATATGATCAGAACAAAATTGAGACAAAAGATATACACGGCAGTAGCAGAAGAGGAACCGCCGGCGTTGGAACCGCCGTTGGCCATGTCGTCGAGGAAGAGGGTGCTGATGTCGGGAAAGAAGTCCTCGTTGGGGAAGACGTCGCCGCAGTCGCTATCTGTGAGGAAGTCCGTGACGAAGCCAGTATTTGCGCTGATAGCGCTCCCCAAAAACCTTATGCCCTTCTCCCGTACAGGACTCGAAGCAGCGGGGTCTCGGAGACCTACTGTCCCGGCTCGCGGTGCACGCCACAAGACGGGATGGGGAAGATCTAGGTAGCGAAGTGCTCTGGAACTGGAGGCACAAAGGATGTGTGGCAGTGTAACTGAGAGGAGGCGCGACCTCTCTCTCTTATAGGCACAGAGGGGAAGGTAGACAGACTGCGCAAAAGATGAAACGAATGGACGGAAGATGAAGCGAACAGGCGGCAGCCCACCGGACAGCCTCCACTCAATTCGTATTAAAAGTCCACTCAAAGCAAACGTTTCAGCTTCTGTACATCTGTTCATATACCATTCATGCATGGCAAAATAAAGCTCGGCTCGGCGAGATTCCCGCAACCCGCGGCGCGCGCGCGCACGCGTCGTGACTAGGCGTGGCGTGGCGAGGCGAGCGAGGAGGAGGAGCGCACGTGTGGAACTCTCTCCTTCTCCTTCTCATCCTTTTACCAAGTGGTAGGAGAGCTCACCTTATAAGCTGGTTCAACTTTCACTCAACTAGCAATGTGGGACTAAACATTTGTCCCAGCTCTTGCCTTGCATGAATGGGCCAAATGGGCCTCTAGGATTTCAGGAATTTATTGGCATATAATAAATGGGCTGGGCCTATTTTAGGCAAAAATTCCAACAATCCCCCACCAGATCCCAGAGGCACATGAAGTTTGCCTTTGGTTTCAAAACATTGTTTATATACCGGTACTGTAGTGGAGACTGTTAAGTTGAACTTCCACCTAGAGCTTTATGTTATACTAGGCCGCAACTTGTACAGTGGACTATGCCTTGAACTGCAAGTTTGCTGCGAACCTAGCTTCACAAAAAGTCTTGACCGATACTAGGCTACCATGGGACTTCCCCGCGGGTGGAGCTTATACGTCATACTCCATGACCATTCATGAGTTTATTAGAGAGCACCCTACTCTCATAGACTGCGATGTTTTAACAGTCAGACTCATATAGGTGTGTTCTTTAAAAGATGTTCTGCAGGACAACATCTTTGCTTAGGATAAGCCACTTAGAACACATTAAGATAATAAATCAACCTGCCGTGCAGAATAGGAAAGTATTGCATCTTTATGGAGTGGTGTTTATTAAAATAGGGATACTTTCCTCTCAGCTAACCAACAGCTTGTCTCTCAATTCTAATTCACGGGATCTCCGATCACATAGAGTGGTTTACCACTGTGGAAAGCTCAAATTGTGGGTCTCATACCCATCTCCTTCGATGCATTTTCTATCACGTTGCGTGATAGACCCTTTGTGAAGGGATCTGCCAAGTTTTTAGATGTTTGGATATAATCCAATGCAATAACTCTGGAGTTTCTCATTTTCCTGACAGATTTCAGTCTCCTCTTCACATGTCTTGAGGACTTCATATTATCCTTAGAACTGTTCACCTTAATAATCACAGTTTGATTATCACAGTTTATTGGAATTGCGGGTATAGGTTTTTCAACCACAGGTAAGTCCATCAAGAGTTCACGAAGCCACTCTGCTTCAACAGTGGCCGTGTCTAGTGCTGTGAGTTCTTCTTCCATAGTTGACCTCGTTAATATGGTCTGCTTGCAAGACTTCCAAGAAACAGCGCCACCACCAAGTGTGAAAACATATCCACTCGTGGCCTTTATCTCGTCAGCATCAGATATCCAATTTGAATCACTATAACCCTCTAGTACCCTCGGATACCCGGTATAGTGTATGCCATAGCTCGCAGTGCCTTTTAGATATCGCATAACTCTCTCAAGAGCATGCCAGTGATCATCTCCTGGATTTGAGACAAATCGACTGAGTTTGCTTACAACAAAGGCGATGTCAGGTCTCTTGGCACTAGCTAAATGCATAAGAGAGCCAATGATTTGAGAGTATCTTAGTTGGTCTCTAGCATTTCCTCGATTCTTTCGAAGCAACACACTAGGATCATACGGTGTAGGAGAAAAATTGACGTCGCTATAGCCGAAACGACTCAAGATCTTTTCCACATAGTGGTACTGAAGCAGTGTAATCCCACCATCGTCATCTCTCAATAGCTTGATGTTCAGGATGACATCAGCTACTCCCAGATCCTTCATCTCAAAGGAATGAGATAAGAAATCTTTGACCTCCTTAATTGCATTAAGGTTGGTTCCGAAAATCAGTATGTCATCAACATACAAACAAAGGATGACTCCCTCACCCCCACCATGGCAATAGTATACACACTTGTCAGCTTCGTTTACAACAAAGCCTGCAGCGGTTAAGGTTTTATCAAATTTTTCGTGCCACTGCTTAGGTGCTTGTTTAAGACCATACAAAGACTTCAGTAGCTTGCACACTTTTCTTTCTTGACCATTTACTACAAAACCATCTGGTTGATCCATATAAATTTCCTCATCCAAGTCTCCATTTAGGAAAGCCGTCTTAACGTCCATTTGATGAACGAGAAGACCGTGTGAGGCAGCCAGAGAAAGTAGTACTCGAATGGTGGTCAACCTTGCTACAGGTGAGTAAGTGTCAAAGAAGTCTTCACCTTCCTTTTGGGTATAACCCTTGGCCACAAGCCTTGCCTTGTACTTCTCAATAGTACCATCAGGCCTTAGTTTCTTCTTGAACACCCATTTACATCCTACAGGTTTGCATCCCTAAGGACGATCAGTGATCTCCCATGTTTCATTAGCTAAGACGGAATTCATCTCACTATGAACAGCTTCCTTCCAGTAGTCAGCATCAGGAGATGCATAAGCTTCTGAAATGGAAGTGGGAGTGTCATCCACAAGGTACACAATGAAATCATCACCAAAAGACTTTGCAGTCCTTTGTCTCTTGCTCCTTTTAGGAATTTCATTATCATCCTCCTTAAGACTTTTAGAGTGTTCAATCGGAATGGTAGGTTCAGAGAATATAGCAAATTCCTGATTAGATGAACTAGGTATCTCCGGATTTGATGAGTTAGGTTTATCCTTCATTGGAAAGATATCCTCAAAGAAAGTCGCATCAGTCGACTCCATGATTGTACCGACATGAATGTCAGGTACTTCAGATTTTACTATCAAGAATCTATAACCAATGCTATGAAAAGCATAGCCCAGAAAAACACAATCAATGATTTTTGGTCCAAGCTTGCGCTTCTTGGGGATTGGTACATTAACCTTTGCCAAACAACCCCAAGTACGTAAGTAAGAGAGTTTTAATCTTTTCTTCTCCCATTCTTTGAATTGAGTAATTTCTTTGTTCTTTGTGGGAACTCGGTTTAGGACATGACACGCGGTCAATAGTGCCTCCCCCCACCATTCCTTAGAAAGACCCGATGTGTCTAACATGGCGTTGACCAAATCTGTTAGAGTATGGTTGTTTCTTTCGGCTACTCCATTTGACTGGGGTGAGTAGGGAGACGTCCTCTCATGAATTATGCCATGTTCCCCACAAAAGGAATCAAACTCGTTGGAAAAATACTCTCCACCACGATCAGACCTAAGCCTCTTAATCTTTCGATCAAGTTGATTTTCTGCCTCGGCTTTATAGATTTTGAAGAAACTCAAAGCCTCATATTTTGATTTCAGAAGATACACATGACAATATCTCGTAGAGTCATCGATCAAAGTCATGAAATATTTTTTTTCATCTTTTGTCAACACACCATTCATCTCACAAAGATCAGAATGTATGAGCTCTAGTGGTGTTAAATTTCTCATTTCTGCAGTCGTATGTGACTTGCGAGGTTGTTTAGCTTGCACGCAGACTTGGCACTTAGATCCCTTAACAGTTGAGAAATCAGGGATTAAATTCATTTTGGCTAGCCGCGTCATACAACCAAAATTAATATGACAAAGACGAGAGTGCCAGACATTTGATTCAAAATTCGTGTAAATATGATTAACAACTTTATTACAAATGTCTGACAGAGATACGCGGAACAAGCCTCCGCACTCATAGCCTTTACCAACAAAGGTTCCATACTTCAAAATTACAAATTTATTGGACTCGAATACAATCTTGTAACCATCTCGACACAGAAGAGATCCGCTAACAAGATTTTTATTTATTGAGGGAACATGATGCACGTTCTTCAGGTGCACGGTCTTTCCTGAAGTGAACTTCAGATCGACCGTACCAACACCATGAACAGAAGCATGCGAGCCATTCCCCATCAGCATGGTTTGAGTCCCTCTGACCTGATATGAAGAAAACATGGAAATATCAGAACAGACATGTACATTAGCGCCCGTGTCAATCCACCAATCAGGGGAATGACATAATGAAAGAACAGTAGGTAATATACCATACCCAACATCTTTCATCTCAACGTCGCCCATGACAACATTAGCAGTTTTGCTGCCCTTTCCATGCTGGCGCTTGTCAAAGCGGTTGGGACAAGCAGGAGCCCAATGATTAGGATCACCGCACACATGACAAGCACCTTTCCTCTTATCAGTCTTCTTCTTGAAGCTGGTGGACTGAGAGGCCTTGCTCTTTCCATCAAACTTTCCTTTGTCATCAAACTTGCCTTTGTTCTTGAACTTGTGAGGCTGGAAGTTACTTTTCTGTACCAGATTGGCATTAGAACCTCCCTCGGTACCTCGAGCACGTGTGTCTTTTGCTCTCGCCTTATCTTCCACATCAAG
Organism: Avena sativa; assembly: GCA_916181665.1. Classification (NCBI taxonomy): domain Eukaryota; kingdom Viridiplantae; phylum Streptophyta; class Magnoliopsida; order Poales; family Poaceae; genus Avena; species Avena sativa. Next base: position 256,055,144 of record OV702284.1, on the reverse strand, counting down.
AGTCCCAATGAGATCCGTCACGGAGAACTCTTGTCTCTTGTGCTTTAGAGAAGTAGCAAAATTCCTCCATGACTGGGGAAGTTTGGCAATGATGCCTCCGGCAACAAACTTGTCCGGTAACACACAAGTGAAGTGCTCAAGCTCCCTGGCAAGTGACTGTATCTCATGAGCCTGCTCCACAATGGAACGGTCATCAACCATCTTATAGTCATAGAATTGTTCCATGACAAGTGGTATCAAGTTTTTGGAACGCCTCTTCCTGAGCGGGATTAAGTTCCCCCTCAGGTGCGCCATAGATGGCGTTATAGAAGCTCATGGTCTGAAACCAGAGCACTACTCTCGCACGCCATCGTTTGTAATTCACACCTTCAAACACAGGTGGCTTCATAGAAGCAATAAAGCCACTTGGGGCAAATTTCCTGAAATAAGGTTTTTGGATTGTTGAATAATAGAGCAATTTACCAAGTGAATTATCCATAATAAACGCTAGATAAAACATGATTAGAATAATAGGCAATATACTAATCATATGAAATAGCGAATACATATTAAGGCATATAACCAAACAAACTGCAAGGCATAAAACTTTGGATATGATCAGAACAAAATTGAGACAAAAGATATATATGACAGTAGCAGAAGAGGAACCGCCGACGTTGGAACCGTCGTTGGCCATGTCGTCGAGGAAGAGGGTGCTGATGTCGGGGAAGAAGTCCTCGTCGGGGAAGACGTCGCCGCAGTCGCTATCTGTGAGGGAGTCCGTGACGAAGCCAGTAGTCGCGCTGATAGCGCTCCCCAAAAACCTTATCGCCCTTCTCCCGTACAGGACTCGAAGCAGCGGGGTCTTGGAGGCCTACTGTCCCGGCTCGCGGTGCACGCCGCAAGACGGGATGGGGAAGATCTAGGTAGCGAAGTGCTCTAGAACTGGAGGCGCAAAGGATGTGTGGCAGTGTAACTGAGAGGAGGCGCGACCATTCATGCGTGGCAAAATAAAGCTCGGCTCAGCGAGATTCCCGCAACCCGCGGCGCGCGCGCGTCGTGACGAGGCAAGGCGAGGCGAGGCGAGGCGAGGCGTGGCGTGGCGAGGCGAGCGAGGAGGAGGAGCGCGCGTGTGGAACTCTCTCCTTCTCCTTCTCATACTTTTACCAAGTGGTAGGAGAGCTCACCTTATAAGCTGGTCCAACTTTCACTCAACTAGCAATGTGGGACTAAACATTTGTCCCAGCTCTTGCCTTGCATGAATGGGCCAAATGGGCCTCTAGAATTTCAGAAATTTATTGACATATAATAAATGGGCTGGGCCTATTTTAGGAAAAAATTCCAACACCTACCTTGCTTGCTTCGCTGGCCGGATGACGCTGCCTGCTGTTGCGCAAGTATGGCACTCGTTTTCCCCACTGAAGTTCAAGTTCTTCAGTTGGCTGGCTATCCAGGGTCAGTGTTGGACGACGGATCGCTTGCAGCGGCGTGGCCTGCCCAACCAAGGGACCTGCCCGCTCTGTGAGTGTCAGGTGAAAGACATCCACCATCTTCTGCTTACTTTCCCCTATGCTCAGATGGTGTGGTTCAAGGTGCTCGTGGATTTTGGTTGGCCTCAGCTCGCCCCTGACAGCGCGGCTGTCCTCTAGGAGCGACGGCCTGAGGCTTCTGGCAGGGTGGCCGCTAAGGATAGACGAGCAATGATATCAAGCTGACTGGTGATTACTCAGTTACCATATCGCTGATCAAGTGTCGCTTACAAGTCAATCCATGCATAATTCTATTTCTTGCAGCGCTGAATCCGCTTTTGAAATATAGATCCGGGGTTGGTATTCTTATTCCTTGGCTCTCGCTCTACTCTCTCACCATGCGTAGTATTTGGCTAGAACGCAATGCTCGTACCTTTAAGGGTCAGGCTTGCGTCGCTCAGATTATTGCGCATCGCGTCGCTGAGGAGTGGCGTGAGTGGATTAGCCATCGTCGTAGCAGACGTGAGCCTGAGAGAGACATAGATTGAGGTCCACGTGGCGTCGGCTGTGGTCTGACCCATATTTGTAACGAACAGTGTCCTTTTCTTTGACTCAATACAATGACACGCAGACCTCCCGCGCGTTCTAAAAAAATGTACTATGCTGATGATTGCACATACCATCAAGTTAATAGTGACTAAGACATGGTACGAAATGTTTTCACAATTTTCTGCTACCAAACAGATTGATATTGTCATGCATATTCATGGTGTGGATGAAAACCCTCAATTACCTCCCACTCCACCAACGACATCGACAGAAATGACATGCGCTCATTCGCTTTTAATTTCATCTCAAGTAGCTCTCAGTCAACCTAGCAGCAACATCCAAACCTTCTTTGCATAATTATGTGGCTGGAGAAAATGAAACTAACCCAATTGAAGAAAATGAGCATGTCGGAGTTGACTAGATACTAATGACACTAAAGGTGACGCAGATCATGGGGAGAAAGATGGTGTTGAGTCTGACTATGTGCATGATTCCTCTGATTCTGGTGAATATGAAAGGGTCAACTCTCCGGATGAAGATTGGGTGGCAAATGATGCCGTGCCTGACAATATCCCAATTGAAGCATACAATGAGGAAAATCCACCAATGACAGTAGGCACCATGTACCCAAACATTGAGAGATTTAGAATGGTGCTATCTCGATATGCAACGGCCTATTTTGCTACATTCTATTAAAGAACTGAAAGGAAAGAGTAGGGGTCTAGATTTGGTTGTGGACAGAAGTGATGAGAACATTTGCTCAAGTGAATTGCCTTAGTACAAGTGGGTTTATTCATGTTGTAAATCTAAAGGACAAAGCATGCACTTGTTGCGAGTGGCAGCTTTTTGGAAAGCCATGTGTGCATATAATTCCACTCATTTGTAAAACGAGAGGATCAATTGAGCAACACATACATGAATACTTCTCCTTGGAGAAGTTCAGAGTTGCTTATGCCGTGGTGATCCCTCCACTGCCTGATAGTAAACTATGGCCTAAGTCTGAACATGGATTCATGTTGCACCCTCCAATCTTGAAGTTTGTAGGAGGATGAAGACGAACTGGGAGGTACAAAGGGTATGGTGAGAAGAAGAAAAATGGGGTCTCACTAATGTCCAATATGCAAGCAATATGGGCATCGATGGTACACTTGTTGTAATGGTGACCTAGATCAGATGGTTGCTATGCTTCTAGAAAAGTATGACCAATTTTTATTTAAAATTATATTCTTCTCTCTTTATTGTGCATAAATCAATTCAGTTTGAACTTTGCTTTTGTTTTGCAGAGGGCCACCAAAGAAAAGAAAGAGGAAAACGACTGAAGATGGAAACTACAAAACAACTATCATTCCTACTCCAACCATGATGTACCCACCCAGCATGAAGTAGAATAGCACAAGTTCAACAAGGTACAATGTAGAAAACTAGTCTTCTAAAACCATGATTGTCGGGGGGATAACCCCGGTAGGGTCATAAGGGGTAAAATATTGCCCAACTTGACTTATGCCGAGTGAAGAATGAACCTGGCCGAGTAACAATGGCGGGGTAAGATGATCGTGTACGGCCGACATAAGAACTATGTCGGCCCGTATAAGACAAGTTTGTTCATTTTGTAGGAACCAACGAGCCGAGTCTCACGAGGGAAGGCCGAGTCAGATAGGACGCGTGGCAACTTTCCAAGTGAGGTTCAGGAGGGACCATGATAAAGCACGGTCAAAAGAGAAGGGCGACGCCGGGTGACACGAAAGGAGCCGGGTGACGCCTAAGGCAAGGGCTGACGCACAAAGTTACTATGTGACACCAAAAGAGCTGGAGGCTACGTACGGGAGGACCATTAGTTGTCTAGCTTTGTGGAATGGGTCAAGGAGCTCAGGGCTAGCCCATGACCCAACCCGCATAGTAAGGACCAAGATCCAAACAGGAGCCCTAGGACCCAAAGGAGAGCAACCTAGCTAGCCAACGCCTATATAAGGAGGGACATAGCTAGGGTTAGAGGAGGTTGAACCCAAGGAAAAACTTGTGCCTGTAGGTTATTCCCAAACAGCTCAAGGAGCACTTGTAAACTTCTTGGATCAATAGAAATCCTAAGCGTGGAGAGTTCATCTTGTTCTTCGTGCGCGGCAAGACCGTGCACACCCTCCCCGGTGACCACAAGCATCCATTCGGCCCCCAACTTAAGCCTACCCATGGCATCTGCCGTGACACCACCACGACAGTTGGCACCCACCGTGGGGCAGAAGTAGGTGCTTGATGGAGTCTTCATCCGGACGGGCAACTTCATCGCCAAGGACGGCGAGCGCGTAAACTCCGGCCTCATCCAGAGGTTTGGAGCGCTCAACTTCGTCAGCGACAACGCAGGCTGCTTCGGGACTAAGCCGTGCCCTAGGGGCGGTTGCTTCATCAAGTTTGACGAGCACCAGGTCTATGTCACAGTGCGCGTGGAGCGCGTGTACCCGGAGGGCGTCATCCTGGTGCCAGATCCGCCTGCGAATCCAGCCGCAGGAAAACTTCATCAACTCATCTTCGTCGAGGTAATGATGACAGCTCCTAACCCAACAACACCCCCAGTAGCTCCTGTAGTAAACGAGGATGCTGAGGGAGGGAATCAAGAGGAAACGCCAAGGGCGGCAAGAACAGTAAAAGCACCGTTAGAAAAGCCAGAGAATATGGCTAGGAGCAAGAGAGCTAAAGAGCTGCAAGAGGCAATAGACAATTTGGCAGAGCAAGTAGCGCAAGCGGCTGACCCGACGCGCGTGCAGGCCGAGTTGGAGGAGGCTAGGATAAAAGTCCTGTAAAAAGCAAAGGAGCTAGCACAATTGCAGCAAGATGTAGATATCACTATTCGAGAGCTCAACTCGGCAAATCGAGTCAAGGGCGCAAAGACCCGACTTGATGCCACAAGGTTAAGAGGGAGAAACCTCAATGAGAAGTTGGCGGATGCAATGTCAAAGATAACACGAGAAAATAGTAAAAAAATAGCCATGCGACCAACGTACAACACTGCAGCAAATCTGAGAGCCGCAGAGGCAACAATGGCTGAGCTCCCCCATTTGACGGGTGAAGCAAAGAGAAAGCAACAAGAACGATTCAATGAATTGGTAAAAGCAGCAGGGATGCTGAATGAAGCATACTATAGGGAAAATCCGGGTATAGCTGGTAGGTCACAACTGGTTCACTCGGCAACCCCTATCCTAGCGAGGTCAGTAGGCCACACAGCCTCCTCGCCCGGAGTGGCACCGAGACAGAGAAAAGAAAAGAGTGTAGATTCAAGAAGGAACAAGCAAATGGTTGCCTATGACCTGGCAATAAATCAAGGTAATCCAACCCGTGCTCAAGGAATAAGAAGGAATAATGTTCAGGGAAATGAGAATCAGGAAAATGCAGGCCAAGAAAGGCAAGCAGGACAAAGAAACGATAATGGAGGGCAAAACTTTGCGCCTCAACTAGGCGTGGAACTCATTCGGTAGGAGGAGGAAATCCAGCTCCAAATACTGCGCCAGCTCAACCCTAAAGGAGGCAGCAAAGCGCAGGAAAAGCAGTGCAGCAACCTGCAGACCCGAATGCAAACAGATACAATGATGGTTACTCGGCAATGGTAAATGATGGATATGAATTGTCGGATCACGTGTACCAAGCAATGGGAGCCAGACTCGGAGGCAGAAATCTTCAGCCGGATGATGCAAGGCTAAAGCTAGATCGAATAAAGATGGCAAAACTGATCAAGTCGCAAGTTCCACAGGGTCCGCCATGCTTTGGCCCAAGAATCATGAAGGATCCACCTATACCAAATTTTCAGCTGGCCAGAGGGACAAAGACTTATGATGGAAGCACAAATCCAGAAGACTGGCTCATAGATTATGGAACTGCGGTAAAAATCGTGCAGGGAAATCTGAGATGGGCAGTGCGATATGTGCCGCAGATGCTAGAGGGACCAGCGAGAGTGTGGCTAAACAACTTGCCACCTGGAAGCATCAACAGCTGGATCGATTTCCAGGATGCCTTTGTGAGAAATTTCACAAGCACCTACAAGAGGCCGAATCGCCCACAACAGCTAGCTATGTGCAAACAAAGGCCGAATGAAACAGATAGACAATTCCTCACAAGATGGTGCACAATGCACAACTCTTGCGAAGGGGTAATCGAGTCTCAAGCCATTGCATGGTTTGCGCAAGGATGTAGACATGGAAGTGTACTATGGCAAAGATTACAGAGAGATATGCCGACAAGTTTGGTAGAAAAGATAAGAATTGCTGACTCCTATGCGTTAGGAGATCTGACCCAACCTCTGCTTATGTCGGCAGACGGGATGACTGAGACTCAGATCTATGACGCTGTCGGATCACATAGACGCCATGAAAGTGCCAAGTATAGAAGAAAAAGAAGGGACGAGAGACCAGATTATATATATGGATCGACTCAGGTCGCGGCGGTGAGTCAAGATCATCCAGATGCTGTAAGTAGCCAACATCAAAGAATGAACGGACAACAACACTGGATACCAAAGAATGATGGCAAAAATCCATATGAACAAAGAAAACCATATCAAGACAGGCAGAAATATACCTATGAAATGATGTTGGATCAGCCGTGTAAATTCCACACGCCTAGTCTGAGTAAGCCAGCAAATCACACAACAAGACAATGCACTTGGTTTCAGAAAGGAGACAGGGTAGATTCACCGAGTAAGCAGTTACCACCACCTCCCCCTCCACCGCTCACAGGAGGAAATGCTCAAGCTGTTGGAGCGGATCATAGATACGAGAACAAACAGCCAGGATACCATAACCAAGAAAGAAGAGAGGTTGTGCATCAGGTGCATAACCCAAGAGATGATGACGCCCATGTCAGCCATGGAACCAGAAATGAGTACAAAGAACATCACCAGAGCTATGTTGTGTTTATCACAGAGCCGAATGACAAAAAGAGTCATCAAATACGAATGATGGATGTAAATGCCACAATGCCGGCAATTCCAAAGTACATGCATTAGTCTGAACAAGAGATAACATGGAGCATAAAGGATCACCCCAAGATCATGCCAACACCAGGAGGATATGATCTTGTCCTGGATCCAACTTTCATGGGCCCTGATATCAATGTGAAATTTTTCATGGTACTGATTGATGACAGCAGCAGCATCAACATCATGTACAAGGATACTATGCTCAAATTAGGCATTACTATGAATATGTTGGAGCCGACTAAGACAACGTTCCATGGCATCGTGTCGGGATTATCCTGTGAGCCAATAGGCAAAATCTGGGTTGACGTCCTATTCGGCAACAGAGAAAATTGTCGCACTAAAGCCATAGAGTTCGAGGTGGTCGACCTGATCAGCTCATACCATGCCTTACTCGGCAGGCCGGCTATGGCAAAGTTTATGTCTACTCCTCACATTGCTTACTTAACGATGAAACTGCCAGGTCCATGTGGAGTTATTACAGTTGAAGGAGATTACAAGAGATCTATTGCTTGTACCTCAGCCAGATCTTCGTTGGACGAGTCACTGGTCATAGCACAGGAAAAGCATCAAATGATGGAAGTGGCAGCATTGGCCAAAGCAGCACAAATGTCCATGTCAGCACTTACTAATCTGCATGGCAGTGTATCATTCCAAGCTACCAAGGAAACCAAGAAGGTACATGTGGATGAGACCTTCCCAGAGCGCACAGTTACCATTGGTGCTGGTCTAGCTGACAAATAGGAAAGCGAGCTCACCAGCTTCCTCCGTGAGAATCAGGATATTTTTGCTTGGTCCACACAGGACTTGCAAGGAGTTCCGAGGGAGCTGGCTGAGCACTCTCTTCATGTAAGGCTAGATGCCAAGCCAGTGAAGCAACCCCTCCTCCGCTTCGCTGAGGATAGGAGGAAAGTGATAGCTACCAAGATAGATAGGCTCTTGGCTGCCGGATTTATCATGGAAGTACTACACCCAGATTGGTTGTCAAATCCAGTCTTGGTTGAGAAGAAAAAGGATGACCCGAACGTGGCAGTGGTGTGGCGCATGTGCATCGATTACACGAACCTAAATAAGGCGTGTCCAAAAGATCCATTTCCCCTGTCATGAGTCGATCAAGTCATAGACTCTACCGCCGGGTGTGAGTTGTTGCCATTTGTGGACGCGTATTCTGGTTTCCACCAGATACCACTGAATCCGAATGATCAAATAAAGACAGCTTTTATAACCCCGTATGGGGCTTATTGCTATCGCACTATTCCCTTTGGCTTAAGAAATGCAGGTGCAACATATCAAATATGCATGCAAAAATGCTTGCAAGATCAATTGGACAAAAATGTTCAAGTATACGTTGATGACGTGGTAATAAAAACCAAACAAAGTCATACTCTAATTGAGGACTTGCGTCAAACATTCGCAAACTTAAGAAGATTCCGGATGAAACTTAACCCGTAAAATGCACATTTGGTGTCCCGGCTGGAAAGTTACTCGGATTCCTTGTATCCAGCCGAGGAATTGAGGCTAACCCGACAAAGATCAGGGCCATCGAAAGAATGCAATTGCCAAAAACCCTCAACGATGTCTAGAAGTTCACAGGATGCCTGGCCTCATTGAGTAGGTTTATTAGTGGACTAGGAGAAAAAGCCTTACCATTATATCAACTGATGAAAAAATCAGACAAATTCACATGGACACAGCAAGCTGATAGCGCTTTCCATGAACTAAAAAATATGTTGGCAACAACACCAATATTAGCTTCACCACTATCCGAAGAGCCAATGCTGCTCTATGTCATCGCAACCAACAGAGTTGTAAGTGCAGTAATAGTGGTAGAACGTGAGGAAGAGGGCAAATCAGTCCAAAGACTAGTTTATTACTTGAGCGAAGTGGTCTCTATATCAAAGCAAAATTACCCTCATTACCAAAAAATGACGTATGGGGTGTATATGGCAGCAAATAAGTTGAATCACTATTTCCAAGAACACCCAATCTGGGTAATATGTGAGGCACCTAGCTCGGATATATTGGGCAGCAAAGATGCGAGTGGCCGAGTCGCAAAATGGGCCATAGAGCTAGCACCATATACTCCCCAGTATGATAGGCGAGATGCAATTAAATCTCAAGCCGTAGCTGATTTCTTCGTGGATTGGATGGAAATGCAATACGAGCCACCACTGCCAGATCTGAATTAGTGGAAGATGCACTTTGACGGTTCCAAGACAAAAATGGGTCCGGGTGCCGGGATAGTGCTTACATCACCAAAAAAGGATCAGCTCAAGTATGTGTTACAGATCCATTTCGCTGCGTCCAATAATGTGGCCGAGTATGAAGCACTTGTCCATGGCATAAAGGTGGCTAAGGAAATTGGCATTAAAAGGATCACGTGTTTTGGTGATTCGTATTTGGCCATTCAGCAAGTATCTGGGCATTGGGACGTGTTGTATGCAAACATGGCGTTATATCGTTTTCATGTACAACAAATTTCAGGATACTTTGATGGGTGTGAATTTCATCACATACCCAGAGCAGAAAACGAGGCAACTGATGTACTATCCAAGTTAGGCTCATCTCGGCAAGCAATTCCATTAGGAGTAGCGTTGGAACATCTTAGAAAACCATCCATCAAGACATCACCAGAATCCGAACCGATATTCATCCCGGCGAGCCAACGATCAGGCATGGAACCCATGAACATTGACTTCGGGGCAGGTTCGAGTAACTCGGGGACTGACCCGCTCAACCTAGGGGCTGCTGAGTCACACTCGGGGACTCCCCAGGTTATGTCGGCTGAGCCCATGGAGATGGATGAAGAAATAGATCCAGCACCGCTGATACCAGCCCGGGCTCAACCAATATTCAACTACTTGAAAGATGGAATTTTGCCGGATGATGAGCTACTAGCAAGGCAAACAGAAAGAAGAGCAAAAGCCTACACCATAATCAAAAAGGAGCTGTACAAAAGAAGTGTGACAAGTGTACTACAGCGTTGCATAAGTCCAGAGAAAGGCCAAGAAATTTTGTTTGACATTCACCAAGGAGAGTGTGGGAACCATGCATCATCAAGGGCATTGGTGGACAAGGCATTCTGACATGGATTTTATTGGCCAAGCGCACAGGCAGAAGCGCAAGAGCTAGTAGGAAAATGCAACGGGCCAGCGATATGTGTCAAGGTCACACTTACCAGCATCTGAATTTAAAACTATACCAATCACTTAGCCATTCGCGGTATGGTGCCTGGATATGGTAGGACCATTCAAACCAGCGAGGGGTGGCATGACTCACATACTCGTAATGGTTGACAAGTTCATCAAATTGATAGTAGTGGAGCCCATCAAAAAATTGGATGGGAAAACAATTGTCACTTTCCTAATGGACAAGTTGAACGAGCTAATGGCTTGACTTTGCTCGATTTTGCTTGATTTTGCAGGAAAAACTGAATAAGACTTGACGTAGCGTCAGTCTCCCATCCAGAATCAAATGGACAAGTTGAACGAGCTAATGGCTTAGTTCTATCCGGGATAAAACCCCGCTTAATGGAACCACTCCAGAGATCACATGGTTGTTGGATAGAGGAATTACCCTCAATGCTATGGAGTTTAAGGACAACTCCGAATCGATCAACAGGCTATACGGCATTCTTTCTTGTGTATGGGGCAGAAGCAGTTTTGCCTGCCGACATAGAATATTACTCGCCCAGAGTAAGACAGTACCCGGAAGCCGGGGTAAAAGAGGCCCGAGAAGATGGAGTTGACTTACTCGAAGAAGCATGGAAATTGGCATTGTCCAGATCCGCCATATACCAGCAAAATCTCCTACGCTATCATAGCCAGAAAGTTCAACCTCGTGTTTTTTGAGAAGGAGATATGGTGCTCAGACTAGTGCAACGCACAACTGGAATGCATAAACTATCAACCCCATGGGAAGGACTATTCATTGTAAGCAAAGCATTGCACAATGATTCATATTATCTAATAGATGCTCGCGAAGCACAAAAGAACAAGGAGGACAGATCAGATGAAGAGACCAAAAGGCCGTGGAATGTGGCACTGCTTCGCCCCTTCTACACTTAGGAGAAGCAGTGTATGTATCACTCGAACTCTCATATGTTGGACGCTTATGCCGGCTATGTGTTGATAATAAAATGGTATGACTCGAAAAACTGACTCGGGGACTGCCCCTCATGTTTATCCTTTCATTATTCTATGTCGACTCGCACTGACAATTAAGACTTATCTCGGAACAAGTAATGTTTACTCGGATAGAATCAACTCTTCGACTATGCTGTTGTCCAAAAACACGGCTTCATGGCAAGCAAGAGGAAAAGATCAATGACAAGTAAACATGAACACCGGATAAGCAGAAGGAAAAACACGAGTTGACCTTATGTATGTTTTTAACTAACCCACTGCAGGTTACTTTGCATTTTATGCTGAATGATCCTAGGTCATGTGATCTATCCGGCAACTTAATCCTTAGCACTTTGAGACTCTAATGTCGAACGCCAAAAAAGGTAGACAAGAGCCAAAGTCAAGGAAAAGTGTAACGGCAAAACGAAACTCGGGGACTTGCCCCTGGATGATTCACATTCAAAGTGTAATAAGAAGTTTAAGCCTTATCGAAAGGCACACACCCAAAGTAGATATACTGTATGTCACATATGTACCCGGCATGCCGGGGATCTCATCAAAGTTAAAGTGTTTTTGTAGTCAGCCTAAGAAGCAACTGGGCTGGGAGTAGTAGTCTTGGAGCTAGGAGCATCATCCAGAGCATCTACCAAGTCAGGGGCATCGTTTGCCGAGTCTTCCGGGTCATCTGACTCGGTGGCCTCGCTATCAGCACCTTCCTCATCAGCAATCTCGGAAATAGGTTCGCCAAGGTCAAGGAAGCTGGGACCATCGCACCAAGCATGCACCAGAGCATAATCGACCATGGCATAAGCTCACTCCTGGTGTTTCTTGATAAGATCGGGGTTATGAAGCCACTTTCCTTCATCCCTCATGTGCTCGAGAACATCAAGGTTCATGTCCTCATACCATGAGAGCACAAAGGCAAGAGCCTTGTCCGCTGCGGCTCGGCCGGCCGACTCGCGCCATTGATCCAGCCTGTCTTTAGTCAGAAGCAGTCTGGTAGCCAAAGGCTTGATAAGTGTGCGCGCGTCTTCACCTGGCCAGAGCATTCTGAACGCATGGATCGCTGATTTGAGCAAGTCCACGCCACATGATTTGAGGGTCTTGGCACATTCTGACAATGCCACAAGATGCTCGTCGATACTGACCTCGCCATCAGCAGGAGCTCCAGATTCAGCTCGCACTCTCTTCATGGCCCGTATCGCAAACATCTCAGCCTCGGGAAAGTTCTCTGCAAACACAGGAGAGCATTAGCAAAATAATAAAAGAAGAGGCAAAGGTCAAGAACAGAAAACACAGTGCAAAAAAGAGTAAGAACTCACTACCGAGGAAAGAGTTGATGGCGTCGAGCTTGCTTTGCCAAATCTTGGCCTTGGATTGGAGAGCGTCCAGATCCAGGTGAGATGACTCAACCACCGACTCGGCCTCCTTGAGAAGCTCCTTGGTTTTCTCGGTATTGGCGGCATGCTGGCCGTCTTTCTTAGCAAGCTCCTCCCGCAGCCCCTTCACCTCGGACTGGTGCTTCTGCTCCATGACAGCCATCTGCTTTTTCAGCCGGGTCACCTTTTCTCGCTCCTTCTGGAGTTCGGCTTGGTGCTTCTCTGATTTTTCGGAACATATCACTCGTCAACAACAACAAAGCTATCTCCATCCATCAGGATAGAAGTGGCAAAGGAATGAGCATGAACACAAAGCAGCCAAAGAATTTCTAAGAACTTACTTTCCGTCTCGCTGGTCCGCGAGTGCAGCGCGTCAATGGTGGACTGGGAAGAAGCTGTGGGAAAACAGCAAGAAAAGATTAAGGAAATGAAACAAAGAAAAGTGCGCCGAATAAGGATATGGCGATAAGAAAATTACCTTGGCCCTGAGTCTCGGCTTGCAGCTTTTGATGAGCAAGTTCGAGCTTGCGATACTCTCAGAGGAGAGCCTGATGCACCTTGGTGCGTTTGTTGTACGTAAGCTGCATAATAAAAGAGGGTCAAAAAATCTGCAATCAAGCTTGCAGCCGAATGAAGGTTGGGTTTTAACTTAGATCTTAAAGCCGACTAAGTTCCTCACTCGGCAGTAACTCGGGGACTAGGGATCATGCATGATAAAAAGATACTCCGTACATAAAAGAGTAAGAAAGTCATTTACCTCGTTCACTTCATCTGCACGGGCCATCAAGGCGATGGCCTGCTGGGTCATGTCAGAAATGGCCTTGAGCCCAGCTTCATCTTCTTGCCGACACTGAAGCTGACCTCTTGCTCGCCAGCTGCGTTCCATGCCACAGCATAACGCTCTACGGAACCAAGGCCATTCCCGCTAAGCGTCCGAGTGAGAACTTGCCCCTTTTTCAGGGTAGTTCCCATGTTGGCGCGGGTAGCAGCGGCACTTCTGTGCAAGGAAACAACCGTGGAACTGCCTCCAGACCCGACAGCTACGGATCCGCCCAACTTACCCGCTGGAGCGAGTGTCGTGGTTGTTGTTGCGGGCCGAATCTGAGGTGCGGTGCCTGGGGCATGGACCAAAGTCATCTTTTTGGTCGAGGAAGGCTTGTCGGATGAAGTGCGAGCCGGACCTGAAGCAGCAGGACGGGTCTGACTTTTTGACAGAGGAGGAGAGTGAGCAGATATGGTTGGGGATAAGATAGGAGCCGACTGAGCAGGCTCAACAACGATCTGCTGAACAACCACAGGATCAACTTGTGGGCTGGTAGCAGGAGAACTAGTGGCGAAGGTATTCTCGACGCCAATGTTGCCAGCACCAAGATCAGGAAGTTGTTCATGAGGAACATCAGAGGAGCTGGACCGAGCCTCCTCCGATGGGTGTGCCACCGGATCGGCCTCACTCTGAGAAGCGTAAGCCTCAGTAGTGGGAGCAGCGACTCAGACGGGCTTCTGCATCGTAGAATCAATAGGAGGAGGAGGAGGAGGAGCAGGCCTTAGCGGCGAGGCTATGCTAGGGGCAACCTGGCTGACCGACAGAGGCGTAACACTGAAAATAACAGAAATGCTTATAAGAAAGAAATCACAAAACAGGAAAAGGGAAAATGGAAAGTATCAAGCAGCATAGCTTACCCGGAGACGGTCGGGTCGCACGACATACGGCGAGTGACCCGACGCCCAGCAACTTTGCGGGTCTCAGTCAGCGTGGCAGCGGGAGGAGCTGCAGGAGCAACCTTGCGCTTCTTGGCGGGATGAGCGCTGGAGGAAGCCCCGCGCCGCTTAGTCGACTTGGCGGCAGGAATCTTGCCGACTCCACCCACAGCAAGAGGTGGAGTGTCATGTACCTGGTCAGTTGCACAAGTAAATAACAAGCTCATTCGGATAAGCCACAAGGTTAAGATAGAAGGACAAGTACCTCCATAATTTTGCAATCATCATCATCATCGTCGTCTGACCAGTCTCGTAAGGGATTTAGAGTGTGGATCTTACCTGCGGTAGAAGCAGAGGCAGCAGCAGCGGCATGCGGAATGGGCATGAAGCGTTCCAGGTCGAACTCGACTTCATCTGAGTCGAACCGATCCTCGTAATAGCCGCCGGGAGGAACAATACTATCAGCAACCTGGTGAACAAGATTCTTCGAAAGACAAACAAAATAAACATCAAAGAGTAGACAAAGAATAACAAGTGAACTGAAGGAAAGTAGACTCGGCAGCAAAAGAAGACTCGGAAACTTACCCAGGGGACATGCCTATCCCGGCTAAAAGGAGGGAAGCTCCATTCCCAGTCCTCCGTCAAGGTAAGTTTGAAGATAGAGCTGACCCGGCGGGCCACGGAGTCATTGGTGAGCTCCAGCGTGGAGTGCCGAGTAGGATCTCGTGGGCCGGTCATGAAGCACAACTTATGGCTCCTGGCCTGGATGGGGCTGACTCTGCGTGCGACAAACGCGCACATGAGATCCACCTTAGTTAAGCGGAAGTTCTCATCCGGTGAGAGGAGCCTCTCGAAAATCCCATGGGCCTCGTTCACCGCGGCATTCCTGTCGCGCGGGTCAAGTTTCCAGAACTCTTTGCTGGGAACCTCGTCCGAGAAAGGGGGAGCCAGATGTAATCGGTGGACCCGCTATTTTTGACATAGAAGAAAGTCCTATGCCATTTCTTGCAAGAGTCTAAGTGCGGTGACCCAGCATACCACTACATGTGTAGTACACTATAGTCGTTGACATGACACCCATAGAACACCATTCCGTAAATATCACATCCCTCAGAGTGGTACAACAGAAACATTGCGGGTCCATATTACAAACATTCACACATTATTATTATTACAATACCAGAAATTCAAGACTTCAAAAGGTTTCAACTTACAAACCAAAATATAAAGTGTTTCAGCGGAATTTAAAAGTAGCAACTCCGACTAGGAGTTGAGCTCAGCAGCCTATTCTATAGATTTCATGTTGCTCGGCTCCGTTGGTTACTACTAACTAGGATACTAAGTTGGACTCGTTATCGTCAACACCATAGAGGATTTCGTAATCCACTCCTTCAACACCTCCTGACCGGTCAGGATCCTCGTAGAATACATCTTATTGACATTCAGCTGCATACATTGGCACGTCTTCGGGATCCTCAGAGTCTAAGCAAGGGATCAAAGGAAAGGATGAGTAACAGCATTACCGAACAAGTTCATTATATGCAAGGTGGGAAGTTTGATGCTCTAACTACCACCTCGGATTATAAATCCTTGGCACTATGCAATTTTTTTGTAAATATTTCTTCAAAGATGGATTTTATTATGAAAGTCTATGACCATCAGCCTTCACAGGTTGACCAGAACTTTCATGGAGTTCCTTTCCTTCCGCGTTCGTAGCTCCTTCCCGGAACAGGGAGTAACAAGTTACAATTCTTACACTCTGCAGAGGTGCGTTACTTTACCCATGAGAGATCAACTCCTTGTTGCACAACCGGGCGCACTTTCCCGTCCACAATTCCATGATGTGGGGCCCAGTAGTTGGTCCAAGCCAATCACTGCCCCCCTTCGCGACCTCGCATGCCTCCTTGGTGTACACCATGCCCACATAATGAATTACGGCAATGGTTTGTACAAACCGTTAGATGCCAGAACTATCGTGGGACGATGAGGGTTCCCACCCATATGCTGCATAGCCTCTACGAATTACCAATTAATATGCACACTACGAGGATAACAACCACGACCTGCACATCCGGCTTCATGCGAGAGGAAGAAGATACAGCTGACTTCTCCGTCTCATTCCAAATCTCATGGCTAACGCGTAATATACGGCGATAGAATAACTGATGTCAGTGGTTATTAAGTCCCTAGTTGATCATAATTGTTGCAAATAGAACCCTAAGTTCTATTGCTCCATTATATCATCACTTAGGATGATATCTATGATTTCTTTATTTGTGAAAATAATATTTTCTTTCTTTAGAGTATATATGATAACACACTATTTGCAAATACTTTGATAAAGACTCTTCAAAGGATAAAGACTCTTCAAAGGAAATGAACTTGCCTTGTGATGGCAAGGTAGTGAGGTCTGATGCTTGCACTGGACCTTAAGCTTCTATGTCTACAAAAACATCATTATTGCCCGGTAAGGACAATATTTAAAGAAGCAAAATGATTATGCAAAGTAATGTAATGCATCATTTAACTTGATATGCATTCGCCCCATTATTATAAAAAATCCTTTTTAATAATAAAGGATTTATAAATATTAATTTTTAATATTTATAATAGAATATTGTATTCTTTTATTTTATTTCCCTTTGATTTGACTTTTATTGATTTAATAATTCTTTTAAGAATTATCAATTAAATATAAAAAATTGTTATTAAATATTTGTTTAGTATTTTTCTAAAATACTACAGCATTAATATATAATGAAACTGATTTTTATTTATTTTTATGATCTTTAAATATTTTTTGTAAAATTCCATAAGGAATATATAAATTACAAAATTCTTAATAAAATTTATATGCCTAAAATTTTATCTCTTAATTTATTTGGATAGTTTGGATTATTGTGTATCCAATAATATTTTATTTATATTTTTTGGACTTCTATTTTATTTTCTAGAATTTAATTAAGTTCAGGGGCATTTTGGTCTTTTACTATTTTATTAAAACAGACTCTAAATTACTTGGGCTGGCCATTTGGGTTTATTGGGCCCTTGTGGCCCAGTAGGGCAAGTTCAAAACAGCACCCCGAAGGGTTTTCGGCCCACCCATCCCAACTCACTCGTTGTCTTCTCTCTCGAGCTCACCCCTCTCCTTCTCCTTCCCCGACCCTATGGTCAGTGGTGTCGCCGCCGGCAATTTCCGCCGTCGTGGACCGCCTTGGCCGCCGTCGTGGTGCAGGAAGAGGTTGTCGACCCCGCTCTTCCCTCCTGTCCAACTGAATTTCGACATGGAGCCCTCTTGCGACTAGATTGATGTCGTCCCAAACCCTAGGGTTTGGGGTTGGCCTTGATCCTGGCGTCGTCGCTGCTGTCGTGCGCCGTGGTGATTCACCTCACCCCTAGGCATGGCTATGGTCGCTGTCGTGGCGCTGTATGGGTCGCAACGCCCCTTTGGGGGTGCTCCCCATGCTGCCATGGTCGTCGGCTATCTCTGCTTTCTCTTCTAATCTACAGCGAGGACCTTCGGTGAGTGGTTCCTCTCCCTCTCATGCACTCTGTGCTAGGCCATCCTATACTAGATGTTGGTAGTGACCTTCCTAGTGATTGTCTGGTCCTGATTAGGGTTCTTGGTTCTGTTTAGGGTTCATACCCTGCTGTTGATTAGATACTGATGAATTGGATCATGTGTTGATGATCTCTGAATCTGTTAAGTGGTGACTAGCTATGACTTACTGCTCATGATTAGCTGTGGTGATGCTAGTGGTTTACTGCTGATGATTCCATGGTTAAATTTCATATGATTTAGATGGTAAAGTTGTTCTGGAAACTATACTTGGTAAAGCTAGTGGTTTTGATAACTTACCACTGTCATTACTTGGTTAATGACAGTGAGTATGGTGTGATGAAGTCACTGTCTTAGTACTGTTGGCTTGATAATTCATGTATAAATTGAGATCAAAATGATCTCTTTCTGTGAAGACATATATATATATATATATATGAATATCCTGTTTATGATTCCTGTGTTTAAGAACAGGAAAATGATTTATAATTGGTTGATTGCATCTGTAAAGATTGGATGCTTAACCTGCTTAGTTTAGAATCTGTTCTTGTGACACCATCCTTGTATGGCACACAAGACTAGATTCTTTTACTTCGTGTAGTTTTATTCAAGCTTAAGTTTTGGCTTGGCATGATAGATAAATGAGATCCTCTTTCCTTATATCCCTAGAACCAATGATGTTGGTCTGAGGTTTAGGGATTTAGACCTCTATCTGTTGATTCACATGGATTAATTCTGGTAGTGATACCAGCTACTATTGCTTGAATCAAAGTTTGGAAAAAATGATTGTAAGCTTGATAACTTATATAGATCCATAATATTAAATTCTAAGGTGCTACTCTTGTCTTAGAGATGTGCCTAGAAGTTTAAATCTTAGCTATGTTCATTCTTGAATTGAAATATAGCTTGATAGCTAAATCAATGATGTTGTTCTGAGATTTAGTTGGATCCTTATACTTTTTTGTTTGCTTTTAGAGTTTAAAACCTCAGTGATGGATTCAACCCACTTGGGTGCTTTCTGAGAGTTTGAATAAGAGGCAGATCATGTATGCTTGTCTAATCTTAGACATATAGATCATTGATGGTCTATTTACTCACCATTGTCACTTGATCTTGTGGTTGCTAGTGGTGGATCTTGTGGTAGCTTGATCTGGTGCTCCCCTGGTATTTCCAGTTCCTGGCTTATCCTTGATCTATCCCATCATCTCCTGATCCTGATGGCTTGATCTTGGTCTTGCTATCCACCTGATCTACCCCTTCTTATGTTACCATCGTGGTGATGTGATCCTGGGCTTTGGTTGGTTTGATCTAGCTTGGTTTTGGCTTGGTTTAGCTGTTGGTTGCTGTGCTTGGTGTGTAAGAGCAATGGAATGGTGTGGGGATTGGTTTTCCCATGGCTGTGTTGATAGTTTTGTTTGGTTGTGTTGCTGCTGTGGTGTTGACATCACACACCATGCAGTTTGGTGTGTGTGCTGCTTGTGTGCCTGCTGCACAAATGTGGATATGTTCAGAATTTGAGAGTTACTTTCACCATGTTACCATTTACTTGGCTGGTGAAACTTGCCCCTCCTTGCTGTTTATTTGACTTATGGCTTGAATTTATGAGAGATATATTCTTTCATATTGGTGAAACTTGCCCCTTAAATACTCAATGATGAAAAGGTGAACAGTGCACTTCACTGTCAACTTTTGAGAGTAAAAATAATTCTAATCCTAAGCTTCTTTTTCTTTTAAGTTTATTTTTATTTTGCAGGTACCAGATTTGAAGATCAAGACTTTAGTTTAGGTTTGTTTTTATTTTTCTTTATAAATTAGTCACTTGTAATAACTATCATATTCAATTGTAATCTTTAATTTATTCTTTTGTACTCTTTATTTTTATTCTTTTGTAATAAAGATTGTACTATTATCAATAAAGAAATATTATTCTTTATTTATTTGCTATTGTAAGGATTGTGGATGATTCTCATAAGTTACATTTTTGTAACTTATTTATTGAATACAATTATGAAATGGATATTCATATTCTTAATTGCTCTCTTTATATAAAGTTTGAGTTATTATTGGTTAACTCTTAATTAAATCAAAGATTCAAACATCATTCAAAAATCCTTTTGAATTATATTTCAAACACTCAAGTTTTAAATTCAAATTTCATTTCTCACAACACATAAGTCTATAAAGATCATCTCAAAGTCTATAACATTCATCCTTCAAGACTATATCTAATCTCAAAGTATGAAAGAAACTTTGATCACTTTAGGTTTTTATTTGGCGAAAAATTTACCCACATTTTCACAGATGAATGCATGCAACATCTTAAATTCCTAAATCTACCCTTTGTTAGTTCCTAAATGCTGGGATGTTACAGACTTCCCCCCTTAAATTAAACTTTGTCCCGAAGTTTGTTGAGATGTACCTGAATAGTTCTGGATAGGCTTTTCTTAAATCTTCTTCTTTCTCCCAAGTGGCTTCCCTTTCAGGGTGATGTTCCCACTGTACCTTGCAATATTTGATTGCCCTATTCCTCAACCTTTTCCAGTTTTCTTCCAAAATTTTACAGGGCTTTTCAACATAGGTCAAGTCTGCTTGTAGTTCTATCTCCTGATGTGTGATTGCATCATCTAGAACTTTCAAACATTTGCGAAGTTGTGACACATGGAAAACATTGTGCACTTGAGCCAATCTTGATGGTAACTCTAAAGCATAAGCTATAGTTCTGTTCTGACTCAATATCTTGAATGGTCTAATGTATATTGGACTCAATTTTCCTTTAACTCCGAACCTTTTCACCCCTTTCATTGGACTTACTTTCAAGTATACCATGTCTCCCACTTTTGGATGCCAAGATCTTTGACTTTGATCAACATAACTTTTCTGCCTACCCTGGGCTATTTTCAGTCTATCCCTGATCTTATCAATGATATCTTGTCTTTCCTTGATATAGTCTGGTGCAAATTCTTTGCTGCTTCCCGGATCATACCAACATATTGGTGATCTACACTTCCTTCCATAAAGAACCTGATATGGAGCTGCATTCAGACTACTCTGATAGCTATTATTGTAGGAAAATTCTGCCAATGGTAGATGATCTTCCCATGTACCTCCAAAATCTAATGCACAAGCTCTTAACATGTCTTCTAGTATCTGATTTGTTCTCTCGGTTTGACCTCCTGCCTTAGGATGATAGGCTGTGCTGAAATCTAACTTGGAACCAAGTGCTTCATGCAATTGCTTCCAAAATGCTGAAGTAAACACTGATCCCCTATCAGTTACGATATTTTTGGGTACTCCATGCTTACTTACTATCTCTTTGACGTAAACTTCAACAAACTTCTCGGCATTATATTTCTGATTTACCATAATAAAGTGTGCACTCTTAGTGAGTCTGTCCACAATTACCCATATCATATCCTTCCGTTTAGGTGTCATGGACAATCCTGTGATAAAGTCCATACCTATTTCTTCCCACTTCCATTTGGGAATTTCCAAAGGTTGTAATGTTCCTGCTAGACTTTGATGTTTAGCCTTAACTCTTTGGCAAGTATGACATTCTGATACATATTTAGCAATGTCCCTTTTCATGTTATTCCACCAGAATAATTCTTTCAAATCCATATACATCTTAGTACTTCCTAGATGTATAGAGTACGGTGTTTCATGTGCTTCTCTGAGTATGACATATTAATCTCAGTCACATCTGGAACACAAAGGCGGTCTTGAAACCATAAGGACTCATAATCTCCAAGGCGAAAAACTGATTTTTTCCCTTGAGATATCCTCCGAATTTCTTCAGCAATGAAAGGATCTTCTGCTTGATGTCTAAAAATTTCGTGCTTAAGATCACTGTCCTGCCCTGCAGCTACCTGCATAGTAGCTAATCCTCCAAGAACCTCTGTTCTAATGAATTGAAGCTCTAATCTTTCCAAGTCCATTTGTAACTCTTTTGGTAGCTCCCTATTGCTAGGCTGAATATCTGCACTCTTTCTGCTTAAAGCATCAGCTAGAACATTTGCTTTCCCTGGAGTATATTTGATGGTTAAATCATAATCTTTGAATAGTTCCAACCAACGCTTCTGTCTCATATTCAACTCTTTTTGAGTGAAGAAATATTTGAGACTTTTATGGTCAGTGTATAACTCACATCTGGCTCCATAAAGAAAATGCCTCCATCCTTTTAGCGCAAAAACCAATGCTGCTAACTCTAAATCATGAGTTGGATAATTGACTTCATGTGGTTTTAGTTGTCTTGAACCATAAGCAATGAATTTCCGATCGTGCATTAATACAGAACCCAAACCTTCTTTAGATGCATCATAGTATACTATGAAGTCCTTCCCTATTTCAGGAACTGCTAAGATTGGAGCTGTGGTTAACCTGGTCTTCAACTCCTGAAAACTTTCTTCACACTTCTCATCCCAATTGAATGGTGTATACTTTCTTAGCAATTTGGTCATTGGTCCAGCTATTTTGGAGAAACCTTCAGTGAATCTCCGATAATAACCAACCATTCCTAAGAAACCTCGAATTTGCTTCACATTGGTTGGTGCAGTCCACTCTAATACTGACTGAACTTTAGATGGATTTACAGCAATTCCATCTTTACTGATCACATGGCCAAGGAATTCTACCTCATCTAGCCAAAATTCACACCTACTGAACTTAGCATAAAGTTTATGTTCCCTTAGTGTCTGCAATGCTATTCTCAAATGATTAGCATGTTCTTCCTTATCCTTGGAATATATTAGAATATCATCAATAAAGACTATGACGAACTTATACAAAAATGGCATGAAAATTTTGTTCCTCAGATTCATGAATATTGCTGGTGCATTGGTCAAACCAAATAACTACTAGATACTCATGGTGTCCATATCTTGAGACAAATGCTGTCTTTGGAACATCTTCTGGTTTGATTTTTATTTGATGGTATCCAGATCTTAATTCGATCTTTGAGAATACTCCGGCTCCTTTCACTTGATCAAACAAATCTTGAATTCTTGGTAAAGGATACTTATTCTTGATAGTAACGTTGTTCAGATTTCTATAATCTCCACACATCCTTCTTCCACCATCTCTCTTATCCACAAAGATTACTGGTGTTCCCCATGGAGATACACTTTCCTGAATAAATCCTTTTCTGGCTAACTCATCAATTTGCTCTTTGAGTTCTTTTAACTCTTTGGGTCCCATCTTATATGGTGCTTGAGATATTGGTGTTGTATCAGGAATTAGATCAATAGTAAACTCTATCTCCCGATCTGGTGGCATTCCTGGTAACTCTGCTAGAAAAACATCTTGAAATTCATTTACTATAGGAATATCTTCCAATTTGACCTCTTTCATCAAGTTCAATTGCAGATCCACCATAATATGACTGTGCTTATCTGCTTGGTAAACTATCCTTGCTCCACTTGGAGTTTTGATTGAGACAGTTTTCTCCTCACAATTTATCTAAGCTCCGTGTTCCATCATCCAATCCATCCTCAGCACTACTACAATTCCCTTCAAAGGAATCACATAAAGGTCTGCGAAGTATGTACAACCACAGATCGAAATAACCTGATCTTGTTTGATGTGGTATACAGTCACATTTCCCCCTGCCGTAACTACGGTCATAGGGTTTTCTAATGTTGCCCTTCTAATCCCGAATTTATCATAGAATTCTTCAGAAATGAATGAAGTAGTTGCACCAGTATCAAATAGAACTTTGCCTGTATTGGTAAGGATATTGAGCATACCTATCACTGCATGCTCCGAATTATCCACCTCCACGAGGGTTGCATAGTTCAGTTTCCCGGTAGGTCTGTTCCTCTTGCCATTGTTATTCTTACCATTATTTCCTCCTTTATTGGGTTGTCCATTTCCTCCACTGGCTTGTCCTCCTCCCTTGGTAGGCCAACCTCCTGGTGGTTTGCTCGGACAATCGGTCTTGATATGCCCCTTCTGAACACAACTGTAACAGATCACTACAGGCTTTTTGCATTCCCTCTGGAAATTCCCTGGAATTCCATAATTTTTACAAATAACA
This sequence comes from Avena sativa, assembly GCA_916181665.1. Taxonomy (NCBI): domain Eukaryota; kingdom Viridiplantae; phylum Streptophyta; class Magnoliopsida; order Poales; family Poaceae; genus Avena; species Avena sativa. The sequence continues at coordinate 256,031,399 of OV702284.1, read as the reverse complement.
TTCCTTCTAGGGTTGAATTGATTTCCACCACTGCCCTTGTTATTGTTATTGTTGCCATAGTTCTTGTTCCGAGGTTTGAACTCCAGATTGGGTTTAGGTTTGCTTGCCTGAATTCTCTTGGTTTCCTTCTTGGCTCTCTTCCTCTTGGACATTCTTATAATCATCTTTGAAAGTAATGGCTACATCCAGCAAGTGCTGATAAGTTTGCTTATTAGCTAACCTTAGCTGCATTTTCACAAATGGGTTTAACCCATGTAGGAAACGTTTCTTCCGCTTCTCTTCCGTGTTAACATCCTCCTCAGCATAGCGAGACAGTTGACTAAACCCCCGGATATACTTCATGACACTAGTATATCCCTGCTGAAGCTCCTCAAATTCTCTCCGCTTCAACTCCATAACACTTTCTGGAACATGATATTCACGGAATCTCTGCTTGAACTCCTCCCAGGTGAACTCCCTTCCTGGTTGTTGCATAGCCAACTGATTCTCCCACCATGATGCTGCAGGTCCAGTTAGAAGATGAGTTGCATACCTCAATTTCTCCTCATCATTGCAACCTACAGTCTTCAATTTTCTTTCTGTATCAGCTAGCTAATCTTCTGCATCTATTGGTTCAGGGGCTGATGCAAAAGGTAACGGCCTTGCATTCTGGAAGTCAGATAGACTCACTCCTCCACCTTCAGGTGCCCTCTGATTTTCTCGTGCCAGAAGCTCTTCCATGAACTTATTCTGGGTCTCTTGCATCATTTGCAAACACTGCATAAAATTATGCTCCATTAACGGCCTCATTGGTGGTGGTGGTGGTGGCAATGCTCCCTGATTTGCTGCATCTGCATCGGCCTTCTCCTTGGCCTCTCGCTCCATCCGCTGATGCTCAGTTTCGATTTCTACACCCGTATCCATGACCCTCTAGTCCTACAACATAAAGCGAATACTCATAATTACATCATGCACATGTGCTCTGAGCTCGACTTTACGCACAGAACTAGTCACACAATGAAGATCCAAAGAAAATCCAAATATGCATTTCACATATTATACATAATATCATAATAATACAAAGTCATTACAACATATACCATATTGGTATAATCACAACACTACCTTATTTATCTAGCTATCTTATTTCTTTAGATACAATACATGGTTCTTGATACCGCTAACTAGTTGCCTACTTCTAGTAGTAACTACGCTCATCATACATGCATGATGTCCAACCATGATGACGTGTTGTTCGTCGCACAGTTTGTGAAACAAATGGCCTTCCAGAAGGAACATACTCAGTATCTGAAGTGTCAAGACTTGAGTCATTACTCAACCTGAGCGCATTGACTCCCTCCAGCTCAGCTGAAAAGTCTTTAGAAACATATTCAACATTATCTCCTATTTGCATCTCCTGAGCTTCATTCCTTGAGTTGTCAACAGGATACGCAGATCCTGCTGCTTCCCAGGTGCTCCTTTGGGCAACATAGTTAAACACTGGATAATGTATATTCCTTGGGTTTTGAGAAGATGTTGATGATTCAAACACTCTCTCCTCAGGATCTTTTTCTTCATCCTGAGTATCTATCGACATGGTATTTCTACTACTGTTACTAAGGTTAATTCTTGCACCCATCCAGCTAGATTGTCCAACATTTCTATCAGAACCATCTATGGACATCTGGTGTTCATGAGATCCTTCATATGATCCCCTTCTCCAACCATCAGAATTTTCAATAGGAAGTTCTGAGTCAGAACCATCCTCTGAACCCTGTGGTACTGCATACCTCATATCCATAGTAGGATCACGTATAGGTTCAGGTCTTGGTGAATAAGGTTATGGTATAAAAGATTTAGGATCTATAGGTATATCCTTAAAGATAGGTGTTGCACTACTACTGCTTGCTTCCTTTTCCAACTGGATTGCTAACTGCTTCCTCCTTTACGGATCAGTTAGATCCTCGAACATGTCATTTTTATCTTCGACAATCACTTGATGTGTCTTATAAAAAGATGCAACGAGTGTTCGGTATCTATCCATAAACTTGGAAGCTAACTTAGGATGCTTCTTAACCAAAGTAAGATGATCCGGTATAGGCTCCGAGTCTATAGAATCATGAGGTATCATAGAAAATGTGCTACCTTCTAACTCCTTGGCTTTATGCTCCCGGATATTAGCTATCACCTCCACAATAGCAACATGATATGCTACTAAGTGACTCCTACCTTCACCTAAAGGTAGATTGTGATATAATCCAAGATCCTCTAGAAGTTGGATACTCACACGATACTTGGATAACATCCGGTCATCAAGGTAAGTTATAGTATTCACTGGAATTCTAGTTGGACAACTAAATATCTTTAAAAGTTGACGAAGTTGGTCTGTGAATGATCCTTGATAATCATCAAGAGTCTCCTCTTTACTTACCAAAGTCTGTTTTGGAAACTTTGGTGCCATTACTCTGTATATCAGAAAAATAGTTTTGATTAATAACCAATAATATATGGCATCATAATAGAGAATTATCGCACTAAAACATATAACAGAATATTCTCATTTGAATACCCATTATATTACTTTTAGAGAATTCTTTATCGTTGCTACTTTCCTACGGGTAATACCCTTTACTAGGTTTCCAACCTAAGGTCAAAGCAATTTGCTCTGATACTAACTGCGGTGACCCAGCATACCACTACATGTGTAGTACACTATAGTCGTTGACATGACACCCACAGAACACTGTTCCGTAAATATCACATCCCTCAGAGTGGTACAACAGAAACATTGCGGGTCCATATTACAAACATTCGCACATTATTATTATTACAATACCAGAAGTTCAAGACTTCAAAAGGTTTCAACTTACAAACCAAAATATAAAGTGTTTCAGCGGAATTTAAAAGTAGCAACTCCGACTAGGAGTTGAGCTCAGCAGTTTATTCTATAGAGTTCATGTTGCTCGGCTCCGTTGGTTACTACTAACTAGGATCCTTAGTTGGTCTCGTTATCGTCAACACCATAGCGGATTTCGTAATCCACTCCTTCAACACCTCCTGACAGGTCAGGCTCCTCGTAGAATACATCTTCTTGACATTCAGCTGCATACATTGGCACGTCTTCGGGATCCTTAGAGTCTAAGCAAGGGATCAAAGGAAAGGATGAGTAACAGCGTTACCGAACAAGTTCATTATATGTAAGGTGGGAAGTTTGATGCTCTAACTACCACCTCGGATTATAAATCCTTGGCACTATGCAATTTTTTTGTAAATATTTCTTCAAAGATGGATTTTATTATGAAAGTCTATGACCATCACCCTTCACAGGTTGACCAGAACTTTCATGGAGTTCCTTTCCTGCCACGTTTGTAGCTCCTTCCCGGAACAGGGAGTAACAAGTTACAATTCTTACACTCTGCAGAGGTGCGTTGCTTTACCCATGAGAGATCAACTCCTTGTTGCACAACCGGGCGTACTTTCCCGTCCACAATTCCATGATGTGGGGCCCAGTAGTTGGTCCAAGCCAATCACTGCCCCCCTTCGCGACCTCGCATGCCTCCTTGGTGTACACCATGCCCACATAATGAATTACGGCAATGGTTTGTACAAACCGTTAGATGCCAAAACTATCATGGGACGATTAGGGTTCCCACCCATATGCTTCATATCCTCTACGAATTACCAATTAATATGCACGCTACGAGGATAACAGCCACGACCTGCACATCCGGCTTCATGCGAGAGGAAGAAGATACAGCTGACTTCTCCGTCTCATTCCAAATCTCATGGCTAACGCGTAATATACGGCGTTAGAATCACTGATGTCAGGGGTTATTACGTCCCTAATTGATCATCATTGTTGCAAATAGAACCCTAAGTTCTATTGCTCCATTATATCATCACTTAGGATGATATCTATGATTTCTTTATTTGTGAAAATAATATTTTATTTCTTTAGAGTATATATGATAACACACTATTTGCAAATACTTTGATAAAGACTCTTCAAAGGATATGAGCAAGTGATGAACTTGCCTTGTGATGGCAAGGTAGTGAAGTCTGATGCATGCACTGGACCTTAAGCTTCTATGTCTACAAAAACATCATTATTGCCTGGTAAGGACAATATTTAAAGAAGCAAAATGATTATGCAAAGTAATGCAATGCATCATTTAACTTGATATGCATTCTCCCCATTATTATAAAAATTCTTTTTTAATAATAAAGGATTTAAAAATATTAATTTTTAATATTTATAATAGAATATTGTATTCTTTTATTTTATTTCCCTTTGATTTGACTTTTATTGGTTTAATAATTATTTTAAGAATTATCACTTAAATATAAAAAAAATATTAAATATTTGTTTAGTATTTTTCTAAAATACTACAATATATATAATGAAAGTGATTTTTATTTATTTTTAGCATCTTTAAATATTTTTTGTAAAATTCCATAAGGAATATATAAATTACAAAATTCTTAAAAAAATTATATGTCTAAAATTTTATCTCTTAATTTATTTTGATAGTTTTGATTATTGTGAATCAAATAATATTTTATTTATAATTTTTGGACTTTTATTTTATTTTCTAAAATTTAATTAATTTCAGGGGCATTTTGGTCTTTTCCTATTTATTAAAACAGACTCTAAATGACTTGGGCTGGCCATTTGGGTTTATTGGGCCCTTGTGGCCCAGTAGGGCATGGTCAAAACAGCACCCCGAAGGGTTTTCGTCCCACCCATCCCAACTCACTCGCTTTCTTCTCTCTCGAGCTCACCCCTCTCCTTCTCCTTCCTCGACCCCGTGGTCAGTGGTGTCGCCGCCGGTGATTTCCGCCGTCATGGACCGCCCTGTCCGCCACCGTGGTGCAGGAAGAGGTTGTCGAACCCGCTCTTCCCTCCTGTCCAACTGGATTTGGACATGGAGCCCTCCTGCGACTAGATCGATGTCGTCCCGAACCCTAGGGTTTGGGGTTGGCCTTGATCCTGGCGCCGCCGCTGCTGTCGTGCGTCGTGGTGATTCACCTCACCCCTAGGTGTGGCTATGGTCGCGGCCGTGGCGCTGTATGGGTCGCAGCACCCCTTTGGGGGTGCTCCCCGTGCTGCCATGGTCGTCGGCTATCTCTGCTTTCTCTTCTAATCTACAGCGAGGACCTTCGGTGAGTGGTTCCTCTCCCTCTCATGCACTCTGTGCTAGGCCATCCTATACTAGATGTTGGTAGTGACCTTCCTGGTGATTGTCTGGTCCTGATTAGGGTTCTTGGTTCTAATTAGGTTCATACCCTGTTGTTGATTAGATACTGATGAATTGGATCGTGTGTTGATGACCTGTGAATATGTTAAGTGGTGAGTAGCTGTGACTTACTGCTGATGATTAGCTGTGGTGATGCTAGTGGTTTACTGCTGATGATTCCTTGGTTAAATTTCATATGATTTAGATGGTAAAGTTGTTCTGGAAACAATACTTGGTAAATCTAGTGGTTTGATAACTTACCACTATCATTACTTGGTTAATGACAGTGAGTATGGTGTGATGAAGTCACTGTCTTAGTACTATTGGCTTGAGAATTCATGTATAAATTGAGATCAAAATGATCTCTTTCTGTGAAGACATATATATATATATATATATATATGAATATCCTGTTTATGATTCCTGTGTTTAAGAATAGGAAAATGATTTATAATTGGTTGATTGCATCTGTAAAGATTGGATTCTTAACCTGCTTAGTTTAGAATCTGTTCTTGTGACACCATCCTTGTATGACACACAAGACTAGATTCTTTTACTTCGTGTAGTTTTATTCAAGCTTAAGTTTTGGCTTGGCATGATAGATAAATGAGATCCTCTTTCCTTATATCCCTAGAACCAATGATGTTGGTCTTAGGTTTAGGGATTTAGACCTCTATCTTTTGATTCACATGGATTAATTCTGGTAGTGATACCAGCTACTATTGCTTGAATAAAAGTTTGGAAAAAATGATTGTAAGCTTGATAACTTATATAGATCCATAAGATTAATTATAAGGTGCTACTCTTGTCTTAAAGATGTGCCTAGAAGTTTAAATCTTAGCTATGTTCATTCTTGAATTGAAATATAGCTTGATAGCTAAATCAATGATGTTGTTCTGAGATTTAGTTGGATCCTTATACTTTTCTATTTGCTTTTAGAATTTAAAACCTCAGTGATGGATTCACCCCACTTGGGTGTTTTCTGAGAGTTTGAATAAGAGACAGATCATGTATGCTTGTCTAATCTTAGACAGATAGATCATTTTATGGTCTATTTACTCACCACTGTCACTTGATGTTACCATTTACTTGGCTGGTGAAACTTGCCCCTCCTTGCTGGTGAAACTTGCCCCTCCTTGCTGTTTATTTTACTCACCACTGTCACTTGATGTTACCAGTTACTCAACACTGTCACTTGATGTTACCAGTTACTTTCACCATGTTACCATTTACTTGGCTAGTGAAACTTGCCCCTCCTTGCTGTTTATTTGACTTATGGCTTGAATTTATGAGAGATATATTCTTTCATATTGGTGACACTTGCCCCTTAAATACTCAATGATGAAAAGGTGAACAGTGCACTTCACTGTCAACTTCTGAGAGTAAAAATAATTCTAATCCTAACCTTCTTTTTATTTTAAGTTTATTTTTATTTTACAGGTACCAGATTTGAAGTCAAGACTTTAGTTTAGGTTTTTTTTTTCTTTATAGATTAGTCACTTGTAATAACTATCATATTCAATTGTAATCTTTAATTTATTCTTTTGTACTCTTTATTTTTATTCTTTTGTAATAAAGATTGTACTATTATCAATAAAGGAATATTATTCTTTATTTATTTGCTATTGTAAAGATTGTGGATGATTCTCATAAGTTACATTTTTGTAACTTATTTATTGAATACAATTATGAAATGGATATTCATATTCTGAATTGCTCTCTTTATATAAAGTTTGAGTTATTATTGGTTAACTCTTAATTAAATCAAAGATTCAAACATCATTCAAAAATCCTTTTGAATTATAATTCAAACACTCAAGTTTTCAATTCAAATTTCATTTCTCAAAACACATAAGTCTATCAAGATAATCTCAAAGTCTATAACATTCATCCTTCAATACTATATCTAATCTCGAAGTATGAAAGAAACTTTGATCACTTTAGGTTTTTATTTGGCAAAAAATTACCCACATTTGCACAGATGAATGCATGCAACATCTTAAATTCCTAAATCTACCCTTCGTTAGTTCCTAAATGTTGGGATGTTACACTAAGCCAGTGGCCCGGGGAAGGATGGAATCTTTCCTGGGAGTGATGCTAGCGGCACCGCACCTAGTGGGCCTTTTCTCGTTGCCGGGAACGCCGGGATCCGGCACCACTTGAATCCTAAAGACGAAATATTTGGCCCAGAGAAGAACTATGGGCCAAATGTAGGGTTTCGTAGCATGGAAAACAAAAAAATTCTACCGCATACAAACAAACAAGCCAAGATCTATCTACTAGATTGTAGCAACGAGTCGATGGAATAACTTACCCTCGAAGATTCCAAAGTGTTTAACGAGAGCGGATTCTCGTGGGTGATGTAGTCGTACTCTTCCCGATCTCAAGATCGCGTAGACGATCCTTCCGGCGCTGCGTTCCGGCAGCACTCCCGCAGTCGGTCACACGTTCGGTACTCGACGAAGACCTTCCTCTCCCTTGTTCCAGCAGGCAGCGGAGGTTGTAGCACTCTCCTCGCGATTCCGGCAGCACAACGGTGTGGTACTGGAAGTAGAGGGGAGATCTCGCAGGGCTTCGCCTTAAGCCGGAGCGAGTATGGTGGAGTATGAGAGAGCTCCTCGGCGATCTAGGTTTTAGACACACCAAGGAGGAGGTGCTAGAGCCGGCGGCTAGGGTTCCTGGGATCCCCAAGTTGGCGGCTAGGGCAAAACCCTAGGGGCGGCGGCGGCTATGGTGGTAGGCGCCAAGCTAGGTTTTGGAGGAAAGGTACTTGTGTGTCTTAGGAGGGAGCCCTGCCCCTCCTTATATAGGTGGAGGGGCCGGCGGCCAAGGGGGAGGGAGGGGAGTCCCTCCCCAACTCGGCTTGGAGGGGGCGCCGCCGGTTGGAGGAGGGATTCCCGCCCCAACTCGGTTTCCCACTTCCTCCTCTTTTCCTCTTTCCAAATTTAGCCTTTTGACTTTTCAATTTAGCTATTTGACTTTTCAAACTAGGATTTGAATTAATCCTTTATTTGGAACAGCGATGACACTTAGTACATGATGCAATCATTCCAACTTGCAATGACACATTCATGTACCCCTTCCCCTCCGGAGTGCCGGACATTCCGGGACCTTCTAGAACATTCCCGATGAAAACACCGGAATCATTCCCCAACTCCGAAACGGGACTTTCCTTATATGAATCTTATTCTCCGGACCATTTCGGATCTCCTCGTGATATCCCGGATCCCATCCGAGACTCCAAACAACATTCGGTCTCTTTCTCATAATACCATAACTACTCAAACAACGTCGAATCCTTAAGTGTGTCTCCCTACGGTTCGTGAATTATGCGGACATGATCGAGACACTTCTCCGAACAATAACCAATAGAGGAATCTGGAAATTCATATGGCTCCCACATATTTCTACGATTACTTTGCGATCGAATGAACCACTTACATACGATACCAATTTCCCTTTGTCTCACGATAGTTTACTTATCCGAGGTTATGATCGTCGGTATCTCTGCATACCTAGTTCAACCTCGTTACCGATAAGTAATCTTTTCTCGTTCCCGTGATATGTGATCCCTTGTGAGCCAGTCACATGCTTGCAAGATAATTGGATGACATTCCACCGAGAGGGCCCAGAGTATATCTATCCGTCATATGGATGGACAAATCCCACTCTTGATCCATGTGTCTCAACCAATACTTTCCGAACACTCAATGCCACCTTTATAGCCACCCAGTTACGGTGTGGTGTTTGATGTCATCAAAGCATCCATCCGGTAAAGGTGATATGCATGATCTCATGGTCGAAGGAATTAGGTTACTATGTATCAGAAAGCATATAGCAATTGAACTATTGAAATGACTTGATCTTTATGCTACGCTTATCTATAGGAGTATGTCGATCATATCATTCTCCTAACGATATGATCTTGTTGTTGATAACATCTCAATGTTCATGATAGGGAAACCACAATCATTTATCAACCAACAAGCTAGTGATGTATAGAGGCTATACTAGGGACTTCAAATTAAGTTTACAAATCACACAAGTATCAATGTTTCCTTGTTAATACTATTATAGCTTGAATGTAAACATTTATCATAAACACAAAGATATAATAATAACCACATTTATTATTGCCTCTAGGGCATATCTCCAATAGTCTCCCACTTGCACTAGAGTCATCTTAATCTAGATTACATGGTAATATACCGAACACCCATGGCAGTTTGGTGTTGGTCATGGTTTTGCCCTCGGGAGAGGTTTAGTCAACGGATCCGCCACATTCAGATCTGTGTGTACTTTGCAAATCTTTATATCCCCATCTTGGATATGTTCTCGAATAGCGTGAAAACGTAGCTTGATGTGCTTCAGCTTCTTGTGTGACCTTGGTTCTTGCGCATTGGCTATGGTGCCCATGTTATCATAGTAGATAGACATTGGGTCCAGCGCACTAGGAACCACACCCAGCTCTGTAATGAACTCTTTCATCCATATCGCTTCTTGTGAAGCCTCCGAAGCAGCCATGTATTCCGATTCAGTTGAAGATCTCGCCACAACGCTTTGCTTTGCACTCCTCCAGCTAACTGCTGCACCATTCAAAATAAATACGTATCCAGATTGTGATTTAGAATCATCCGGATCGGTGTTCCAACTAGCATCGGTGTAACCATTAACAACGAGCTGTTCATCACCTCCATAAGAAAGAACCATATCCTTAGTTCTTCTCAAGTACTTAAGGATGTTTTTGACCGCTGTCCAATGATCCACTCCTGGATCACTTTGATATCTGCTAGTCAAACTAACAGCATATGCAATGTCGGGTCTAGTACATAGCATGGCATACATTAGAGATCCTATGGCTGAGGCATAGGGAGTCTTACTCATCCTTTCTCTATCTTCTGCCGATGTCGGACTTTGAGTTTTACTCAAGGTCGTATTGGGCAACATGGGCAAGAACCCTTTCTTGCTATCTTCCATTCCAAACCTCTTTAGAACTTTGTCCAAATATGTACTCTGTGACAATGATATTTGGCGTTTCGATCTATCTCTATAAATCTTTATGCCTAATATGTAAGCTGCTTCGCCAAGATCCTTCATTGAAAAACTATTATTCAAATATTCCTTGACACTATTAAGAAGGTCTACATCATTCCCAATCAATAATATGTCATCCACATATAGTATTAAGAATGCTACAGAGCTCCCACTCACTTTCTTGTAAATACAAGCTTCTCCATAAGTTTGTATAAAACCAAAACTTTTGATCACCTTATCAAAACATTGATTCCAACTTCGGGATGCTTGCTTCAATCCATAGATGGACCGTTGAAGTTTGCATACCTTGTTAGCATCTTTAGGATCGACAAAACCTTTGGGTTGCATCATATACAACTCTTCATCAATGTCTCCATTGAGCAATGCTGTTTTGACATCCATCTGCCATATCTCATAATCATAATATGCAGCGATTGCTAACATAATCCTCACAGACTTTAGCTTCGCTACTGGTGAGAAAGTCTCATCATAGTCAACTCCTTGAATTTGTCGAAACCCTTTTGCGACAAGTCGAGCTTTATAGACAGTAACATTACCATCAGCATCTGTTTTCTTCTTGAAGATCCATTTGTTCTCGACAGCCTTCTGGCCATCTGGTAAGTCCACCAAAGTCCATACTTGGTTTTCGTACATGGATCCAATCTCGGATTTCATGGCTTCTTGCCATTTATTGGAATCTGGGCTCATCATCGCATCCTCATATGTCTCGGTGTCATCGGTGTTATCCACCAACATGACACTCATAACGGGATCATACCAATCTGGAGTGGTACGAGTTCTCGTTGACCTCCGAGGCTCTGTAGCAACTTCAACCGAAGTTTCATGATCACCATCATTAGCTTCCTCTCTTATTGGTGCAGACACCACAGGAACTTCTTCCGGTGCTGCGCTACTCGCAATTTCGAGAGAAGGTTCAACAACCTCGTCGAGTTCTACTTTCCTTCCAGTCACTTCTTTCGAGAGAAATTCCTTCTCTAGAAAGGATCCATTCTTGGCAACGAAGATTTTGCCTTCGGATCTATGATAGAAGGTATACCCAATAGTTTCCTTTGGGTATCCTATGAAGACGCATTTTTCCGCTTTGGGTTCAAGCTTGTCCGGCTGTAACTTCTTTACATAGGCTTCGCATCCCCAAACTTTAAGGAACGACAATCTAGGTTTCTTCCCAAACCATAATTCATACGGTGTCGTTTCAACGGATTTAGACGGTGCCCTATTTAAAGTGAATGCGGTTGTTTCTAATGCATAATCCCAAAATGATAGCGGTAAATCTGTAAGTGACATCATAGAACGAACCATATCTAAGAGAGTTCGATTACGATGTTCGGACACACCATTACGCTGTGGTGTTCCCGGCGGTGTCAATTGTGAAAGTATTCCGCATTTCTTCAAATGCTCGCCAAACTCGTAACTTAGATATTCACCTCCACGATCAGAACGCAGAAATTTAATCTTCTTGTTACGTTGATTCTCTACCTCACTTTGAAACTCCTTAAACTTCTCGAAAGTTTCGGACTTATGTTTCATGAAATAGATATACCCATATCTACTCAAGTCATCCGTGAAGGTAAGAACATAACGATAACCACCGCGCGATGCTACACTCATTGGACCACACACATCGGTATGTATGATTTCCAATAAGTCCGTAGCTCGCTCCATCATACCAGAAAATGGAGTCTTAGTCATTTTTCCCATCAGACATGCTTTGCATCTTTCAAGTGATTCGAAATCAAGTGATTCAAGAAGTCCATCGGAATGGAGTTTCTTCATACGCTTCACTCCAATGTGACCAAGACGACAGTGCCACATATAGGTCGAGTTATCGTTCAATTTCAAACGTTTAGCCTCAATGTTGTTGATATGTGTATTTCCACTATCGAGATTCAATAATAATAGACCATCTATCAAAGGTGCATGTGCATAAAACATATTACTCATATAAATCGAACATACATTATTCTTGGACTTAAACAAGTAACCGTCTCGCAATAAACAAGATCCCGATATAATGTTCATGCTCAACGCAGGCACCAAATAACAATTATTTAAGTATAAAACTAATCCCGATGGTAGATGAAGGGGTAGCGTGCCGACCGCGATCACATCAACCTTTGATCCGTTTCCCACGCGCATCGTCACCTCGTTCTTCGCTAGCTTCCGTTTATTCTGCAGCACCTGTTTCGAGTTACAAATATGAGCAACCGAACCAATATCAAATACCCAGGCACTACTACGAGTACTAGTGAGATACACATCAATGACATGTATATCAGATATACCTTTCTTCTTGATGTTGCCGTTCTTCAAATCCGCCAAGTACTTTGGGCAATTCCGCTTCCAGTGACCTTCTCCCTTGCAGTAAAAGCACTCAGTTTCAGGCTTAGGTCCAGCCTTGGTCTTCTTCGCCGGCGTGGTAACTTTCTTACCACCCTTCTTGAAGTGTCCCTTTTTCTTAGGCTTGCCTTTCTTGAATTTGGTGGTCTTATTGACCAACAACACATGGTGCTCTTTCTTGATCTCCACTTCTGCAGACTTTAACATAGCAAACAGTTCTGGCAACTGCTTGTTCATGTTCTGCATGTTGTAGTTCATCACAAAGTTCTTGTAACTTGGTGGTAGTGATTGGAGGACACGGTAAATCCCCAAAGCATTAGGAATCACTATACCCAAGCTTTGAAGTTTGTTTGCGTGCCCAGACATCTTAAGCACATGCTCACTGACGGAGCTTCCCTCTTCCATCTTGCAGTTAAAGAACTTTTCAGAAGCCTCATAACTTTCAATTGCCGCATGAGTCTCAAAGATCAATTTGAGATCCTCGACAATATCATATGGGTCTGAATTCTCAAACCTTTTCTGAAGCTCCGATTCCAAACCATACAAGATAGCACACTGAACTATGGAGTACTGATTCTTCCGAGCGAGGTAAACATTCTTTACTTCATTGGAAGCATCAGCTGCAGGTGGGTCACCCAGCGGTGCATCCAGCACATAGGTCAAATTACCAGCTGTGAGGACAATCCTCAAATTGCGGAACCAATCCGCGAAGTTGCTTCCATTGTTTTTCAACTTTTCTTTCTCTAGGAACGCATTAAAATTGATGGTAGGGGCTCCCATTGATCTACAACATATTTGCAATAGTTTAGACTAAGTTTATGACAAATTGAGTTCAAATTAATAATAAAGTTAATCTAGGTGAACTCCCACTCAAAACAATATCCCTCACATTGTTTTAGTGATCACACGAACCAAATCCACCACATCAACACCGATCATCACGAGAGTTGATATAGTTTCAATGGCGAACAATCGTCATGTTCATCATATCTACTATATGATTCATGCTTTACCTTTCGGTGATCCGTGTTCCGAGACCATGTCTGTACATGCTAGGCTCGTCAAGATTAAACCTTAGTTTCCGCATGAGCAAATCTGGCTTGCTCACGTTGTATACACTTGCGGAATCTAACACACCCGATCATCACGTGGTGCTTCGAAACAACAAGCTTTAGCAACGGTGCTAACTAAGGGTGAACACTCCATAACTTGAAATTCATGTGCATGAGGGATCATCTTATAATGCTACCGTCGTCTACTAAGCAATACAAGATGCATAAAGGATTAACATCACATGCAATTCAAAATATGTGATATGATATGGCCTTTCTTCTTTGTGCTTCCGATCTCCATCTTCAAGCACGAACATGATCTCCATCATCACCGGCATTGCATCAAGGTCAATGACGCTTCTCCATGGTTGTCGTCCACCGGCTTCAACTATTACAACTACTTTGAATAGACACGCGGGTCTTAACATAAATTAAAGACAACCATATGGCTCCTGCCGGTTGCCAACTTACAATAAGGAACATTGCATACATCAAATATAATCACAATCATGGCCATATCACATCACTGCACACCCCTGCAAAACAAAGTTAGACGCCTCTACTTTCTTTGCATGTTTTACATGGTTTGGGGCTTTCAATAAGTGCCGTTCTAACTTACGAACATGAACCACAACATTGATACTAGTATTGTTAATCACCCGTTGTAAATTGGATCTTAACTATGCTAGGAGAAACAGGCACCCGCAAAGCCACTTATGCAATACAAGTTGCATGTCAAGCGTGGAGCAAGTCTCATGAACGATGTCATGTAAGGTTAGCCCGGGCCGCTTCATCCCAACATACCGCAAGATGCAAAGTACACAAGAAGCAATCGACAATAAAAGCATCAACGCCCACAATGACCATTGTGTTCTACTCGTGCAACAGATCTACATATAGACACGGCTCTGATACCACTGTAGGGTTTCGTAGCATGGAAAACAAAAAATTTCTACCGCATACAAACAAACAAGCCAAGATCTATCTACTATATTGTAGCAACGAGTCGATGGAATAACTTACCCTCGAAGATTCCAAAGTGTTTAACGAGAGCGGATTCTCGTGGGTGATGTAGTCGTACTCTTCCCGATCTCAAGATCGCGTAGACGATCCTTCCGGCGCTGCGTTCCGGCAGCGCTCCCACAGTCGGTCACACGTTCGGTACTCGACGAAGACCTTCCTCTCCCTTGTTCCAGCAAGCAGTGGAGGTTGTAGCACTCTCCTCGCGATTCCGGCAGCACAACGGCGTGGTACCGGAAGTAGAGGGGAGATCTCGCAGGGCTTCGCCTTAAGCCGGAGCGAGTATGGTGGAGTATGAGAGAGCTCCTCGGCGATCTAGGTTTTAGACACACCAAGGAGGAGGTGCTAGAGCCAGCGGCTAGGGTTCCGGGGATCCCCAAGTTGGCGGCTAGGGCAAAACCCTAGGGGGCGGCGGCTATGGTGGTAGGCACCAAGCTAGGGTTTGGAGGAGAGGTACTTGTGCGTCTTAGGAGGGAGCCCTGCCCCTCCTTATATAGGTGGAGGGGCCGGCGGCCAAGGGGGAGGGAGGGGAGTCCCTCCCCAACTCGGCTTGGAGGGGCGCCGCCGGTTGGAGGAGGGATTCCCTCCCCAACTCGGTTTCCCACTTCCTCCTCTTTTCCTCTTTCCAAATTTAGCCGTTTGACTTTTCAATTTAGCTATTTGACTTTTCAAACTAGGATTTGAATTAATCCTTTATTTGGAACAGCGATGACACTTAGTACATGATGCAATCATTCCAACTTGCAATGAAACATTCATGTACCCCTTCCCCTCCGGAGTGCCGGACATTCCGGAACCTTCTAGAACATTCCCGATGAAAACACCGGAATCATTCCCCAACTCCGAAACGAGACTTTCCTTATATGAATCTTATTCTCCGGACCATTCCGGATCTCCTCGTGATATCCCGGATCCCATCCGAGACTCCGAACAACATTCGGTCTCTTTCTCATAATACCATAACTACTCAAACAACGTCAAATCCTTAAGTGTGTCTCCCTACGGTTCGTGAATTATGCGGACATGATCGAGACACTTCTCCGAACAATAACCAATAGAGGAATCTGGAAATTCATATGGCTCCCACATATTTCTACGATTACTTTGCGATCGAATGAACCACTTACATACGATACCAATTTCCCTTTGTCTCACGATAGTTTACTTATCCGAGGTTATGATCATCGGTATCTCTGCATACCTAGTTCAACCTCGTTACCGATAAGTACTCTTTTCTCGTTCCCGTGATATGTGATCCCTTGTGATCCAGTCACATGCTTGCAAGCTAATTGGATGACATTCCACCGAGAGGGCCCAGAGTATATCTATCTGTCATATGGATGGACAAATCCCACTCTTGATCCATGTGTCTCAACCAATACTTTCCGAACACTCAATGCCACCTTTATAGCCACCCAGTTACGGTGTGGTGTTTGATGTCATCAAAGCATCCATCCGGTAAAGGTGATATGCATGATCTCATGGTCGAAGGAATTAGGTTACTATGTATCAGAAAGCATATAGCAATTGAACTATTGAAATGACTTGATCTTTATGCTACGCTTTGTTGGAATTATGCCCTAGAGGCAATAATAAAGATGTTATTATTATAATTCTTGTTCATGATAAAGTTTATATTCCATGCTAGAATTGTATTAAGCGGAAACTTTAATACTTGTGTGGTTTGTGAACAACACCGTGTCCCTAGTACGCCTCTATGGACTAGCTCATTGATCAATGATGGTTAAGGTTTCCTAACCATAGACATGAGTTGTCAATTGATAATGAGATCATATCATTGGAGAATGATATGATGGACAGACCCAAACTGAGCGAAGCAATTAGATCGTATCATCGTGTTCATCTTTGCGAAGCTTTTCCTATGTCAAATATTGTATTCCTTAGACCATGAGATAATGCAACTCCCTGGTACCGGAAGAAAGCTTTGAGGTCATCAAACGTCATCCTATGAGAGGGTGATCATAAAGGTGTCTCTCAGGTGATCGGAAAGTATCTGTTGGGTTGTATGTATCGAGATGGAATTTGTCCCTCCCAAGTCGGAGAGATATACTTCGGGCCCACTCGGTAATCGATATCAACACCGCTTGCAATCATGTGGTTAAGGAGTTAATCACAAAGTGATATCGGATTACGGAACGAGTAAAGTACTTGCTGTGAACGAGATTGAACTAGGTATGACGGTACTGACGATCGAATCTCGGGCAAGTAAAATATCGCGAGACGAAGGGAATATATATATGGGATTGATTGAATCCTGGCATCGTGGTTCATCCGATATGATCATCGATGAATGTGTGGGAGTCAATATGGGTGCCCAGACCCCGCTGTTGATTATTGATAGAAGATCATGTCTGCATATTCTCGAACCCGCAGGGTCACACACTTAACGTATCTCGACGCTAGGATAGATTGGATAATTGGTTTATGAATTTTTGTTCGGAGTCTCGGATGGGATCCGGGACATCACGAGAGGTTCCGGAATGGTCCGGAGAATAAGATTCATATAAGGCAGTGCAGTTTTTGGAGTTCGGAATTGTTCCGGGTTAATCGGTATTGTACCGGAAGCTTCTAGAACCTTCCGGAAGGGTACCAACGTGGCCCCACCTTCCGGGAGGGGGCATGGGCCTATGAGGGAGTGTCCTGGCCGCATTGGGCCAGGGGCACAAGGCCCCATAGGGCCCAGCCGATCCTAGAGAGTTTAAATCGTTTAAACTAGAGATAGGGTTTCTAGAAGAGGGGAGAGTCCATGCCCCCCACTCCTTATCCTTTGGGCTTGGGGGAGGGGCTAGGGCTGCGCCCCCCCTCTATATAAAGAGGGGTGGGGGCGCACCAACCCCCCACACCTCTCCTCCAAACCCTAGCCGCCTTGCTAGCTTTCCTCTCTCCCTCCCGACTGTTTGTAGGCGAAGCCCAGCTGCAGAAATTCTCCACCATATACACCACGCCGTCGTGTTGTAGATCCAATCTATCTCTCCACCATACTTGCTGGTCCGAGGAAGGAGGAGACGTCGAGGTGCTGCACGTGTGCATCTCACGGAGGCACCGCCACTTGTGGTGCTAGATCGGATCGGATCGCGAGGAGGAGAAGCGAGTACGACTACATCACCCACGTTCCGACGAACGTTCCGCTGTGCGAATCTTCAAGGGTATGAAGATCTAATCCAATCTCTCTCGTTGATTGCATCTCCTAGATTAGATCTTGGCTTTCCCTCTGTTCGCATCCGTAGAAAATTTTGATTTACTATGCCGCGAAACCCTTCAGTGGTATCAGAGCTAGATCTATGCGTAGATGTGTTTCACGAGTAGAACGCAACATGGTTGTTGCGGGCGTTGATGTTTTCTGTTGCAAGCCTCTTGTTTGTGTTCTTCTTATGACGCGGGATAGTGAGATTGAAGTGGTCCAGGCCAACCTTACGCGACGTCGTTCGCGAGACCGGCTCCGAACTTGACGTGTGGCTTGTTCCACACATGCGGCTGGTGGATGTCAGTTTCTCTCACTATAGTTGTCATGGGATTAACACCGGAGTTTGGCAACCATAATATCACCGTTGTGGCTTTCCGTAGGTAAGAATCGTTCTTAGCATCTACTCCCATAAGCCACGTAAAACATGCAACAACAAAGTAGAGGCGTCTAACTTGTTCTTGCAGGGAGTGTTTTCTGTGATATTGTATGGCCCAAGATGTGATGTGTATATTGTATGCGATGATCATGTTTTGTAATGTTTCACGACTTGCATGTCGATGAGTACACAACCGGCAAGAGCCATATGGTTGTCTTTATAATTGTGTATGACCTGCGAGTCAACTTCTTATACGCCATGTAATAGCTTTACTTTATCGCTAAGTAGTTAGCAATAGTTGTAGTTGCTATTCGTGGTGGAGGCAATCATGGTGGAGTGATGGAGATCATGCCGGAACGCACAAGATGGAGATCATTGCGCGAGGATTGGCTATACCATGTCACATAAAGTTATATGCATGTGATGTTTATCCCTTTATGTATCTTATTATGCTTAGATCGCGACGGTAGCATTATAAGATGATTCCTCACTTAAAGATCAAGATAAAAACTGTGTTCTCCCCAAGTATGCACCGTTGTGAAAGTTCGTCGTGTCCAAGCATCACGTGATGATCGGGTGCTATAGACTCTACGCTCACATACAACGGGTGCAAGCCAGTTTTGCACACGCAGAAATACTTGGGTCTAGCTTAACGAGCCTAGCATGTACAGACATGGCCTCGGAACACAAGAACCGAAAGGTTAAGCATGAGTCATATGAGTGATATGATCGACACTTTGTTGTCCACCATTGAAACCACATCTCTTCTCGTGATGATCGGATTAGGTGTGGTGAATTTGGATCGTGTTCACTAAACAACTTGAGGGATGTTGAATTTAGTGGGAGTTCATCTAGTAATTTGATTAAGTTGAACTATTTATCATGAACATAGTCTAAATTGTACTTGCCAATACTGTAGATCACATGGCCAAGTCCAACTTCAACTTCAACGTTTTTGCTGAGAAGGAAAAGCTTAGAAACAATGGGTCTAACTTCACCAATTGGTTCCGCAATCTAAGAATCATTCTGTCTGGCGGACAAAAGGACTATGTCCTTGGGAAAGCGTTAGGTGACCCCCCTGCTGCAACTGCGCCGGCTGATGAGAAAGCTGTCTATCAGTCGCGCAAAGATGATTATGGTGTGATTAAGAGCACCATGTTGTTTGCTATGGAACCGGATCTTCAAAATCGTTTTGAAACCTATCCCGGGCCCTTTGAGATTCTCGAGGAGCTGAAAACCATGTTTCAGACTCAAGCCCGTTCTGAGAGATATGAGATCTCTGAGAAGTTCTTTAACTGCAAGATGGAGGAAGGGAGTTCCGTTAGTGAGCACGCCATAAAGATGTCGGGCTACACTCAACGCCTTGAGCAACTGGAATGCACGATTCCAGAGGAGCTCAAGATTGACAGGGTTCTGCAATCACTCCCTCCCAGCTACAAAAGTTTTGTAGTGACTCATAATCAGATTGGTTCCACTGATACGATCACCGAGCTCTTCGCAAAGCTGAAGGCTGCGGAAATGGACATCAAGAAGGATAATCATGTGTTGATGGTCAACAAGCCCTCCTTTAAGAAAGGTAAGGGAGCAAAGAATCCCTTCAAGAAGGGCGGCGGCAAGCGCAATGCCCCTGCTGAGAAAAAGCTCAGGTCTGGTCCCAAGCCGGACACTGAGTGCTTCTATTGCAAGGACAAGGGTCACTGGAAGCGTAACTATCCGAAGTACTTAGCGGACAAGAAGGCTGGCACCATCAAAGGTATATTTGATATACATGTTATTGATGTTTTACTTACTAGCCCTCGTTGTAGTGCCTGGGTATTTGATACCGGTTCAGTTGCTAATATTTGTAACTCGAAACAGGAGCTACGGAATAGACGACGGCTTGCGAGGGATGAGGTGACGATGCGCGTTGGCAACGGATCAAGAGTTGATGTGATGGCCGTCGGCACGCTCTCCTTAGTTTTACCTTCGGGATTAGTTTTAAACCTTAATAAGTGTTATTATGTGCCTGCGTTGAGCATGAACATTATTTCTGGATCGTGTTTATTGCAAGACGGTTATTCATTTAAATCGGAGAATAATGGTTGTTCTATTTATATGAGTAACATCTTTTATGGTCATGCACCTCTTGTGAATGGTTTATTTCTTCTAAATCTCGAAAGGGATGAAACACACATCCATAACATTGAGGCTAAGAGATGCAAAGTAGATAGTGATAATACTACTTATTTGTGGCACTGTCGTCTAGGTCATATTGGTGTAAAGCGCATGAAGAAACTCCATTCTGATGGACTTTTGGAGTCTCTTGATTTTGAATCATTTGACACATGCGAACCATGCCTCATGGGCAAGATGATCAAAACACCGTTCTCCGGTATGATCGAGCGAGCAACAGACTTGTTGGAAATCATACATACCGATGTATGCGGACCGATGAGTGTTTCGACGCGCGGTGGATATCGCTATTTTCTCACTTTTACCGATGACTTAAGTAGATATGGGTATATCTATTTAATGAAACATAAATCTGAAACGTTTGAAAAGTTCAAGGAATTTCAGAATGAAGTGGAGAACCATCGTAACAGAAAGATTAAGTTTCTACGATCCGATCGTGGAGGTGAATATTTGAGTTATGATTTTCTCACGCATCTTAAAGCAAGTGGAATCGTTTCACAACTCACGCCACCCGGAACACCACAGCGCAATGGTGTGTCTGAACGCCGGAATCGAACCCTATTAGATATGGTCCGATCAATGATGTCTCTTACTGATTTGCCGTTATCATTTTGGGGCTATGCATTAGAAACCGCTGCATTCACTTTAAATAGGGCTCCATCTAAATCCGTTGAGACGACACCGTATGAACTGTGGTTTGGTGCTAAACCTAAGTTGTCGTTTCTTAAAGTTTGGGGATGCGAAGCTTACGTCAAGAAGTTGATGCCGGACAAGCTCGAACCCAAAGCGAAGAAATGCGTCTTCATAGGATACCCTAAGGAAACTATTGGGTATACCTTCTATCACAGAACCGAAGGCAAAGTGTTTGTCGCAAAGAACGGTTCCTTTCTTGAGAAGGAGTTTCTCTCAAAAGAAGTGAGTGGGAGGAAAGTAGAGCTAGACGAGGTTATTGAACCTTCTCTTGAATTGGAGAGTAGCGCAGCACCTGAAACTGTTCCAGTGCCGCCTGCACCAACGATAGAGGAAGCTAATGACAAGGATCATGAAGCTTCGGACGATGCTGCTACTGAACGTCGCAGGTCGACAAGGTCGCGTGCCCCTCCTGAGTGGTACGGCAACCCTGTCTTGACTGTCTTGCTAGTAGAAGACAGTGAACCTATGAACTATGAGGAAGCGATGATGAGCCCAGAATCTGAGAAATGGCTAGAAGCCATGAAATCCGAATTGGGATCCATGAGCGAAAACCAAGTATGGACTTTGGTGGACCCTCCTAGCGACCGAAAGGCCGTTGAGTGCAAATGGATCTTCAAGAAGAAAACGGACGCGGATGGTAATGTTACCGTCTATAAAGCACGGCTTGTTGCGAAAGGTTTTCGACAAGTTCAAGGTGTTGACTACGATGAGACTTTCTCTCCCATAGCGATGTTTAAGTCCATTCGGATTTTATTAGCAATTGCTGCGTTTCATGATTATGAAATATGGCAGATGGATGTCAAGACTGCGTTCCTCAATGGCAACATTGATGAAGAATTGTATATGATGCAACCCGAAGGTTTTGTCGATCCTAAGGATGCTGATAAAGTATGCAAACTTCAGCGTTCCATTTATGGACTGAAGCAAGCATCTCGGAGTTGGAACCTTCGTTTTGATCAAGTGATCAAGAGCTTTGGATTTGTTCCAAATTGCTACGAAGCTTGCATCTACAAGAAAGTGAGTGGGAGCTCGGTGACGTTTCTGGTACTGTATGTGGATGACATATTGATTATCGGAAATGACATCAACATGCTTAACGATGTGAAGAGTTATTTGAACAAGTGTTTTTCAATGAAAGACCTAGGTGAAGCTGCTTATATATTGGGCATCAAAATCTATAGAGATAGACAAAGACGCCTGATAGCTTTAAGCCAGAGTACATACCTAGACAAAGTTCTTGAAAAGGTTCAGAATGGATAAGGCAAACAAAGGTTCAGTGCCTATGTTGTCAGGTAAGATATTGAGCAAGGCTCAGTGTCCAGCTACGGTAAATGATAGGGAAGCTATGAGCAAAGTGCCTTATGCCTCGGCCATAGGTTCCATCATGTATGCCATGCTGTGTACTAGACCGGATGTGTCCAATGCTCTTAGTTTGACGAGCAGATATCAAAGTGATCCAGGAGTGGAACACTGGACAGCCGTGAAGAACATCCTAAAGTACCTAAATAGAACTAAAGAAATGTTCTTAGTCTATGGGGGTGATGAACAGCTTGTCGTAAAAGGTTACGTCGATGCTAGTTTTGACACCGACAAGGATGATTCCAAATCTCAGACAGGATACGTTTATATTTTGAATGGAGGAGCTGTGAGCTGGAGAAGCTGCAAGCAAAGCGTGATCGCGGGATCTACAGTGGAAGCGGAATACATGGATGCTGCAGAAGCGTCAAGTGAAGGAGTTTGGATCAGAAACTTCATCACTGAGCTTGGCGTGGTTCCAAGTGCATTGGACCCACTGGAGATATTGTGTGACAACACTGGTGCGATAGCACTCGCTAAGGAACCAAGATATCATCCAAAGACCAAGCATATCAACCGCAAGTTTCATATAATCCGAGATTATATAGCAGATGGAGATCTGAAGATTAGCAAAGTACATACAGATCTGAATGTCGCAGATCCATTGACTAAACCTCTTCCACGTGTAAAACATGATCAACACCTCAGTGCCATGGGTGTGAGATTGTTGCCAGATGTAAACTAGATTATTGACTCTAGTGCAAGTGGGAGACTGTTGGAATTATGCCCTAGAGGCAATAATAAAGATGTTATTATTATAATTCTTGTTCATGATAAAGTTTATATTCCATGCTAGAATTGTATTAAGCGGAAACTTTAATACTTGTGTGGTTTGTGAACAACACCGTGTCCCTAGTACGCCTCTATGGACTAGCTCATTGATCAATGATGGTTAAGGTTTCCTAACCATAGACATGAGTTGTCAATTGATAATGAGATCATATCATTGGAGAATGATATGATGGACAGACCCAAACTGAGCGAAGCAATTAGATCGTATCATCGTGTTCATCTTTGCGAAGCTTTTCCTATGTCAAATATTGTATTCCTTAGACCATGAGATAATGCAACTCCCTGGTACCGGAAGAAAGCTTTGAGGTCATCAAAAGTCATCCTATGAGAGGGTGATCATAAAGGTGTCTCTCAGGTGATCGGAAAGTATCTGTTGGGTTGTATGTATCGAGATGGAATTTGTCCCTCCCAAGTCGGAGAGATATACTTCGGGCCCACTCGGTAATCGATATCAACACCGCTTGCAATCATGTGGTTAAGGAGTTAATCACAAAGTGATATCGGATTACGGAACGAGTAAAGTACTTGCTGTGAACGAGATTGAACTAGGTATGACGGTACTGACGATCGAATCTCGGGCAAGTAAAATATCGCGAGACGAAGGGAATATATATATGGGATTGATTGAATCCTGGCATCGTGGTTCATCCGATATGATCATCGATGAATGTGTGGGAGTCAATATGGGTGCCCAGACCCCGCTGTTGATTATTGATAGAAGATCATGTCTGCATATTCTCGAACCCGCAGGGTCACACACTTAACGTATCTCGACGCTAGGATAGATTGGATAATTGGTTTATGAATTTTTGTTCGGAGTCTCGGATGGGATCCGGGACATCACGAGAGGTTCCGGAATGGTCCGGAGAATAAGATTCATATAAGGCAGTGCAGTTTTTGGAGTTCGGAATTGTTCCGGGTTAATCGGTATTGTACCGGAAGCTTCTAGAACCTTCCGGAAGGGTACCAACGTGGCCCCACCTTCCGGGAGGGGGCATGGGCCTATGAGGGAGTGTCCTGGCCGCATTGGGCCAGGGGCACAAGGCCCCATAGGGCCCAGCCGATCCTAGAGAGTTTAAATCGTTTAAACTAGAGATAGGGTTTCTAGAAGAGGGGAGAGTCCATGCCCCCCACTCCTTATCCTTTGGGCTTGGGGGAGGGGCTAGGGCTGCGCCCCCCCTCTATATAAAGAGGGGTGGGGGCGCACCAACCCCCCACACCTCTCCTCCAAACCCTAGCCGCCTTGCTAGCTTTCCTCTCTCCCTCCCGACTGTTTGTAGGCGAAGCCCAGCTGCAGAAATTCTCCACCATATACACCACGCCGTCGTGTTGTAGATCCAATCTATCTCTCCACCATACTTGCTGGTCCGAGGAAGGAGGAGACGTCGAGGTGCTGCACGTGTGCATCTCACGGAGGCACCGCCACTTGTGGTGCTAGATCGGATCGGATCGCGAGGAGGAGAAGCGAGTACGACTACATCACCCACGTTCCGACGAACGTTCCGCTGTGCGAATCTTCAAGGGTATGAAGATCTAATCCAATCTCTCTCGTTGATTGCATCTCCTAGATTAGATCTTGGCTTTCCCTCTGTTCGCATCCGTAGAAAATTTTGATTTACTATGCCGCGAAACCCTTCAGTGGTATCAGAGCTAGATCTATGCGTAGATGTGTTTCACGAGTAGAACGCAACATGGTTGTTGCGGGCGTTGATGTTTTCTGTTGCAAGCCTCTTGTTTGTGTTCTTCTTATGACGCGGGATAGTGAGATTGAAGTGGTCCAGGCCAACCTTACGCGACGTCGTTCGCGAGACCGGCTCCGAACTTGACGTGTGGCTTGTTCCACACATGCGGCTGGTGGATGTCAGTTTCTCTCACTATAGTTGTCATGGGATTAACACCGGAGTTTGGCAACCATAATATCACCGTTGTGGCTTTCCGTAGGTAAGAATCGTTCTTAGCATCTACTCCCATAAGCCACGTAAAACATGCAACAACAAAGTAGAGGCGTCTAACTTGTTCTTGCAGGGAGTGTTTTCTGTGATATGGTATGGCCCAAGATGTGATGTGTATATTGTATGCGATGATCATGTTTTGTAATGTTTCACGACTTGCATGTCGATGAGTACACAACCGGCAGGAGCCATATGGTTGTCTTTATAATTGTGTATGACCTGCGAGTCAACTTCTTATACGCCATGTAATAGCTTTACTTTATCGCTAAGTAGTTAGCAATAGTTGTAGTTGCTATTCGTGGTGGAGGCAATCATGGTGGAGTGATGGAGATCATGCCGGAACGCACAAGATGGAGATCATTGCGCGAGGATTGGCTATACCATGTCACATAAAGTTATATGCATGTGATGTTTATCCCTTTATGTATCTTATTATGCTTAGATCGCGACGGTAGCATTATAAGATGATTCCTCACTTAAAGATCAAGATAAAAACTGTGTTCTCCCCAAGTATGCACCGTTGTGAAAGTTCGTCGTGTCCAAGCATCACGTGATGATCGGGTGCTATAGACTCTACGCTCACATACAACGGGTGCAAGCCAGTTTTGCACACGCAGAAATACTTGGGTCTAGCTTGACGAGCCTAGCATGTACAGACATGGCCTCGGAACACAAGAACCGAAAGGTTAAGCATGAGTCATATGAGTGATATGATCGACACTTTGTTGTCCACCATTGAAACCACATCTCTTCTCGTGATGATCGGATTAGGTGTGGTGAATTTGGATCGTGTTCACTAAACAACTTGAGGGATGTTGAATTTAGTGGGAGTTCATCTAGTAATTTGATTAAGTTGAACTATTTATCATGAACATAGTCTAAATTGTACTTGCCAATACTGTAGATCACATGGCCAAGTCCAACTTCAACTTCAACGTTTTTGCTGAGAAGGAAAAGCTTAGAAACAATGGGTCTAACTTCACCAATTGGTTCCGCAATCTAAGAATCATTCTGTCTGGCGGACAAAAGGACTATGTCCTTGGGAAAGCGTTAGGTGACCCCCCTGCTGCAACTGCGCCGGCTGATGAGAAAGCTGTCTATCAGTCGCGCAAAGATGATTATGGTGTGATTAAGAGCACCATGTTGTTTGCTATGGAACCGGATCTTCAAAATCGTTTTGAAACCTATCCCGGGCCCTTTGAGATTCTCGAGGAGCTGAAAACCATGTTTCAGACTCAAGCCCGTTCTGAGAGATATGAGATCTCTGAGAAGTTCTTTAACTGCAAGATGGAGGAAGGGAGTTCCGTTAGTGAGCACGCCATAAAGATGTCGGGCTACACTCAACGCCTTGAGCAACTGGAATGCACGATTCCAGAGGAGCTCAAGATTGACAGGGTTCTGCAATCACTCCCTCCCAGCTACAAAAGTTTTGTAGTGACTCATAATCAGATTGGTTCCACTGATACGATCACCGAGCTCTTCGCAAAGCTGAAGGCTGCGGAAATGGACATCAAGAAGGATAATCATGTGTTGATGGTCAACAAGCCCTCCTTTAAGAAAGGTAAGGGAGCAAAGAAGCCCTTCAAGAAGGGCGGCGGCAAGCGCAATGCCCCTGCTGAGAAAAAGCTCAGGTCTGGTCCCAAGCCGGACACTGAGTGCTTCTATTGCAAGGACAAGGGTCACTGGAAGCGTAACTATCCGAAGTACTTAGCGGACAAGAAGGCTGGCACCATCAAAGGTATATTTGATATACATGTTATTGATGTTTTACTTACTAGCCCTCGTTGTAGTGCCTGGGTATTTGATACCGGTTCAGTTGCTAATATTTGTAACTCGAAACAGGAGCTACGGAATAGACGACGGCTTGCGAGGGATGAGGTGACGATGCGCGTTGGCAACGGATCAAGAGTTGATGTGATGGCCGTCGGCACGCTCTCCTTAGTTTTACCTTCGGGATTAGTTTTAAACCTTAATAAGTGTTATTATGTGCCTGCGTTGAGCATGAACATTATTTCTGGATCGTGTTTATTGCAAGACGGTTATTCATTTAAATCGGAGAATAATGGTTGTTCTATTTATATGAGTAACATCTTTTATGGTCATGCACCTCTTGTGAATGGTTTATTTCTTCTAAATCTCGAAAGGGATGAAACACACATCCATAACATTGAGGCTAAGAGATGCAAAGTAGATAGTGATAATACTACTTATTTGTGGCACTGTCGTCTAGGTCATATTGGTGTAAAGCGCATGAAGAAACTCCATTCTGATGGACTTTTGGAGTCTCTTGATTTTGAATCATTTGACACATGCGAACCATGCCTCATGGGCAAGATGATCAAAACACCGTTCTCCGGTATGATCGAGCGAGCAACAGACTTGTTGGAAATCATACATACCGATGTATGCGGACCGATGAGTGTTTCGACGCGCGGTGGATATCGCTATTTTCTCACTTTTACCGATGACTTAAGTAGATATGGGTATATCTATTTAATGAAACATAAATCTGAAACGTTTGAAAAGTTCAAGGAATTTCAGAATGAAGTGGAGAACCATCGTAACAGAAAGATTAAGTTTCTACGATCCGATCGTGGAGGTGAATATTTGAGTTATGATTTTCTCACGCATCTTAAAGCAAGTGGAATCGTTTCACAACTCACGCCACCCGGAACACCACAGCGCAATGGTGTGTCTGAACGCCGGAATCGAACCCTATTAGATATGGTCCGATCAATGATGTCTCTTACTGATTTGCCGTTATCATTTTGGGGCTATGCATTAGAAACCGCTGCATTCACTTTAAATAGGGCTCCATCTAAATCCGTTGAGACGACACCGTATGAACTGTGGTTTGGTGCTAAACCTAAGTTGTCGTTTCTTAAAGTTTGGGGATGCGAAGCTTACGTCAAGAAGTTGATGCCGGACAAGCTCGAACCCAAAGCGAAGAAATGCGTCTTCATAGGATACCCTAAGGAAACTATTGGGTATACCTTCTATCACAGAACCGAAGGCAAAGTGTTTGTCGCAAAGAACGGTTCCTTTCTTGAGAAGGAGTTTCTCTCAAAAGAAGTGAGTGGGAGGAAAGTAGAGCTAGACGAGGTTATTGAACCTTCTCTTGAATTGGAGAGTAGCGCAGCACCTGAAACTGTTCCAGTGCCGCCTGCACCAACGATAGAGGAAGCTAATGACAAGGATCATGAAGCTTCGGACGATGCTGCTACTGAACGTCGCAGGTCGACAAGGTCGCGTGCCCCTCCTGAGTGGTACGGCAACCCTGTCTTGACTGTCTTGCTAGTAGAAGACAGTGAACCTACGAACTATGAGGAAGCGATGATGAGCCCAGAATCTGAGAAATGGCTAGAAGCCATGAAATCCGAATTGGGATCCATGAGCGAAAACCAAGTATGGACTTTGGTGGACCCTCCTAGCGACCGAAAGGCCGTTGAGTGCAAATGGATCTTCAAGAAGAAAACGGACGCGGATGGTAATGTTACCGTCTATAAAGCACGGCTTGTTGCGAAAGGTTTTCGACAAGTTCAAGGTGTTGACTACGATGAGACTTTCTCTCCCATAGCGATGTTTAAGTCCATTCGGATTTTATTAGCAATTGCTGCGTTTCATGATTATGAAATATGGCAGATGGATGTCAAGACTGCGTTCCTCAATGGCAACATTGATGAAGAATTGTATATGATGCAACCCGAAGGTTTTGTCGATCCTAAGGATGCTGATAAAGTATGCAAACTTCAGCGTTCCATTTATGGACTGAAGCAAGCATCTCGGAGTTGGAACCTTCGTTTTGATCAAGTGATCAAGAGCTTTGGATTTGTTCCAAATTGCTACGAAGCTTGCATCTACAAGAAAGTGAGTGGGAGCTCGGTGACGTTTCTGGTACTGTATGTGGATGACATATTGATTATCGGAAATGACATCAACATGCTTAACGATGTGAAGAGTTATTTGAACAAGTGTTTTTCAATGAAAGACCTAGGTGAAGCTGCTTATATATTGGGCATCAAAATCTATAGAGATAGACAAAGACGCCTGATAGCTTTAAGCCAGAGTACATACCTAGACAAAGTTCTTGAAAAGGTTCAGAATGGATAAGGCAAACAAAGGTTCAGTGCCTATGTTGTCAGGTAAGATATTGAGCAAGGCTCAGTGTCCAGCTACGGTAAATGATAGGGAAGCTATGAGCAAAGTGCCTTATGCCTCGGCCATAGGTTCCATCATGTATGCCATGCTGTGTACTAGACCGGATGTGTCCAATGCTCTTAGTTTGACGAGCAGATATCAAAGTGATCCAGGAGTGGAACACTGGACAGCCGTGAAGAACATCCTAAAGTACCTAAATAGAACTAAAGAAATGTTCTTAGTCTATGGGGGTGATGAACAGCTTGTCGTAAAAGGTTACGTCGATGCTAGTTTTGACACCGACAAGGATGATTCCAAATCTCAGACAGGATACGTTTATATTTTGAATGGAGGAGCTGTGAGCTGGAGAAGCTGCAAGCAAAGCGTGATCGCGGGATCTACAGTGGAAGCGGAATACATGGATGCTGCAGAAGCGTCAAGTGAAGGAGTTTGGATCAGAAACTTCATCACTGAGCTTGGCGTGGTTCCAAGTGCATTGGACCCACTGGAGATATTGTGTGACAACACTGGTGCGATAGCACTCGCTAAGGAACCAAGATATCATCCAAAGACCAAGCATATCAACCGCAAGTTTCATATAATCCGAGATTATATAGCAGATGGAGATCTGAAGATTAGCAAAGTACATACAGATCTGAATGTCGCAGATCCATTGACTAAACCTCTTCCACGTGTAAAACATGATCAACACCTCAGTGCCATGGGTGTGAGATTGTTGCCAGATGTAAACTAGATTATTGACTCTAGTGCAAGTGGGAGACTGTTGGAATTATGCCCTAGAGGCAATAATAAAGATGTTATTATTATAATTCTTGTTCATGATAAAGTTTATATTCCATGCTAGAATTGTATTAAGCGGAAACTTTAATACTTGTGTGGTTTGTGAACAACACCGTGTCCCTAGTACGCCTCTATGGACTAGCTCATTGATCAATGATGGTTAAGGTTTCCTAACCATAGACATGAGTTGTCAATTGATAATGAGATCATATCATTGGAGAATGATATGATGGACAGACCCAAACTGAGCGAAGCAATTAGATCGTATCATCGTGTTCATCTTTGCGAAGCTTTTCCTATGTCAAATATTGTATTCCTTAGACCATGAGATAATGCAACTCCCTGGTACCGGAAGAAAGCTTTGAGGTCATCAAACGTCATCCTATGAGAGGGTGATCATAAAGGTGTCTCTCAGGTGATCGGAAAGTATCTGTTGGGTTGTATGTATCGAGATGGAATTTGTCCCTCCCAAGTCGGAGAGATATACTTCGGGCCCACTCGGTAATCGATATCAACACCGCTTGCAATCATGTGGTTAAGGAGTTAATCACAAAGTGATATCGGATTACGGAACGAGTAAAGTACTTGCTGTGAACGAGATTGAACTAGGTATGACGGTACTGACGATCGAATCTCGGGCAAGTAAAATATCGCGAGACGAAGGGAATATATATATGGGATTGATTGAATCCTGGCATCGTGGTTCATCCGATATGATCATCGATGAATGTGTGGGAGTCAATATGGGTGCCCAGACCCCGCTGTTGATTATTGATAGAAGATCATGTCTGCATATTCTCGAACCCGCAGGGTCACACACTTAACGTATCTCGACGCTAGGATAGATTGGATAATTGGTTTATGAATTTTTGTTCGGAGTCTCGGATGGGATCCGGGACATCACGAGAGGTTCCGGAATGGTCCGGAGAATAAGATTCATATAAGGCAGTGCAGTTTTTGGAGTTCGGAATTGTTCCGGGTTAATCGGTATTGTACCGGAAGCTTCTAGAACCTTCCGGAAGGGTACCAACGTGGCCCCACCTTCCGGGAGGGGGCATGGGCCTATGAGGGAGTGTCCTGGCCGCATTGGGCCAGGGGCACAAGGCCCCATAGGGCCCAGCCGATCCTAGAGAGTTTAAATCGTTTAAACTAGAGATAGGGTTTCTAGAAGAGGGGAGAGTCCATGCCCCCCACTCCTTATCCTTTGGGCTTGGGGGAGGGGCTAGGGCTGCGCCCCCCCTCTATATAAAGAGGGGTTGGGGCGCACCAACCCCCCACACCTCTCCTCCAAACCCTAGCCGCCTTGCTAGCTTTCCTCTCTCCCTCCCGACTGTTTGTAGGCGAAGCCCAGCTGCAGAAATTCTCCACCATATACACCACGCCGTCGTGTTGTAGATCCAATCTATCTCTCCACCATACTTGCTGGTCCGAGGAAGGAGGAGACGTCGAGGTGCTGCACGTGTGCATCTCACGGAGGCACCGCCACTTGTGGTGCTAGATCGGATCGGATCGCGAGGAGGAGAAGCGAGTACGACTACATCACCCACGTTCCGACGAACGTTCCGCTGTGCGAATCTTCAAGGGTATGAAGATCTAATCCAATCTCTCTCGTTGATTGCATCTCCTAGATTAGATCTTGGCTTTCCCTCTGTTCGCATCCGTAGAAAATTTTGATTTACTATGCCGCGAAACCCTTCAGTGGTATCAGAGCTAGATCTATGCGTAGATGTGTTTCACGAGTAGAACGCAACATGGTTGTTGCGGGCGTTGATGTTTTCTGTTGCAAGCCTCTTGTTTGTGTTCTTCTTATGACGCGGGATAGTGAGATTGAAGTGGTCCAGGCCAACCTTACGCGACGTCGTTCGCGAGACCGGCTCCGAACTTGACGTGTGGCTTGTTCCACACATGCGGCTGGTGGATGTCAGTTTCTCTCACTATAGTTGTCATGGGATTAACACCGGAGTTTGGCAACCATAATATCACCGTTGTGGCTTTCCGTAGGTAAGAATCGTTCTTAGCATCTACTCCCATAAGCCACGTAAAACATGCAACAACAAAGTAGAGGCGTCTAACTTGTTCTTGCAGGGAGTGTTTTCTGTGATATGGTATGGCCCAAGATGTGATGTGTATATTGTATGCGATGATCATGTTTTGTAATGTTTCACGACTTGCATGTCGATGAGTACACAACCGGCAGGAGCCATATGGTTGTCTTTATAATTGTGTATGACCTGCGAGTCAACTTCTTATACGCCATGTAATAGCTTTACTTTATCGCTAAGTAGTTAGCAATAGTTGTAGTTGCTATTCGTGGTGGAGGCAATCATGGTGGAGTGATGGAGATCATGCCGGAACGCACAAGATGGAGATCATTGCGCGAGGATTGGCTATACCATGTCACATAAAGTTATATGCATGTGATGTTTATCCCTTTATGTATCTTATTATGCTTAGATCGCGACGGTAGCATTATAAGATGATTCCTCACTTAAAGATCAAGATAAAAACTGTGTTCTCCCCAAGTATGCACCGTTGTGAAAGTTCGTCGTGTCCAAGCATCACGTGATGATCGGGTGCTATAGACTCTACGCTCACATACAACGGGTGCAAGCCAGTTTTGCACACGCAGAAATACTTGGGTCTAGCTTGACGAGCCTAGCATGTACAGACATGGCCTCGGAACACAAGAACCGAAAGGTTAAGCATGAGTCATATGAGTGATATGATCGACACTTTGTTGTCCACCATTGAAACCACATCTCTTCTCGTGATGATCGGATTAGGTGTGGTGAATTTGGATCGTGTTCACTAAACAACTTGAGGGATGTTGAATTTAGTGGGAGTTCATCTAGTAATTTGATTAAGTTGAACTATTTATCATGAACATAGTCTAAATTGTACTTGCCAATACTGTAGATCACATGGCCAAGTCCAACTTCAACTTCAACGTTTTTGCTGAGAAGGAAAAGCTTAGAAACAATGGGTCTAACTTCACCAATTGGTTCCGCAATCTAAGAATCATTCTGTCTGGCGGACAAAAGGACTATGTCCTTGGGAAAGCGTTAGGTGACCCCCCTGCTGCAACTGCGCCGGCTGATGAGAAAGCTGTCTATCAGTCGCGCAAAGATGATTATGGTGTGATTAAGAGCACCATGTTGTTTGCTATGGAACCGGATCTTCAAAATCGTTTTGAAACCTATCCCGGGCCCTTTGAGATTCTCGAGGAGCTGAAAACCATGTTTCAGACTCAAGCCCGTTCTGAGAGATATGAGATCTCTGAGAAGTTCTTTAACTGCAAGATGGAGGAAGGGAGTTCCGTTAGTGAGCACGCCATAAAGATGTCGGGCTACACTCAACGCCTTGAGCAACTGGAATGCACGATTCCAGAGGAGCTCAAGATTGACAGGGTTCTGCAATCACTCCCTCCCAGCTACAAAAGTTTTGTAGTGACTCATAATCAGATTGGTTCCACTGATACGATCACCGAGCTCTTCGCAAAGCTGAAGGCTGCGGAAATGGACATCAAGAAGGATAATCATGTGTTGATGGTCAACAAGCCCTCCTTTAAGAAAGGTAAGGGAGCAAAGAAGCCCTTCAAGAAGGGCGGCGGCAAGCGCAATGCCCCTGCTGAGAAAAAGCTCAGGTCTGGTCCCAAGCCGGACACTGAGTGCTTCTATTGCAAGGACAAGGGTCACTGGAAGCGTAACTATCCGAAGTACTTAGCGGACAAGAAGGCTGGCACCATCAAAGGTATATTTGATATACATGTTATTGATGTTTTACTTACTAGCCCTCGTTGTAGTGCCTGGGTATTTGATACCGGTTCAGTTGCTAATATTTGTAACTCGAAACAGGAGCTACGGAATAGACGACGGCTTGCGAGGGATGAGGTGACGATGCGCGTTGGCAACGGATCAAGAGTTGATGTGATGGCCGTCGGCACGCTCTCCTTAGTTTTACCTTCGGGATTAGTTTTAAACCTTAATAAGTGTTATTATGTGCCTGCGTTGAGCATGAACATTATTTCTGGATCGTGTTTATTGCAAGACGGTTATTCATTTAAATCGGAGAATAATGGTTGTTCTATTTATATGAGTAACATCTTTTATGGTCATGCACCTCTTGTGAATGGTTTATTTCTTCTAAATCTCGAAAGGGATGAAACACACATCCATAACATTGAGGCTAAGAGATGCAAAGTAGATAGTGATAATACTACTTATTTGTGGCACTGTCGTCTAGGTCATATTGGTGTAAAGCGCATGAAGAAACTCCATTCTGATGGACTTTTGGAGTCTCTTGATTTTGAATCATTTGACACATGCGAACCATGCCTCATGGGCAAGATGATCAAAACACCGTTCTCCGGTATGATCGAGCGAGCAACAGACTTGTTGGAAATCATACATACCGATGTATGCGGACCGATGAGTGTTTCGACGCGCGGTGGATATCGCTATTTTCTCACTTTTACCGATGACTTAAGTAGATATGGGTATATCTATTTAATGAAACATAAATCTGAAACGTTTGAAAAGTTCAAGGAATTTCAGAATGAAGTGGAGAACCATCGTAACAGAAAGATTAAGTTTCTACGATCCGATCGTGGAGGTGAATATTTGAGTTATGATTTTCTCACGCATCTTAAAGCAAGTGGAATCGTTTCACAACTCACGCCACCCGGAACACCACAGCGCAATGGTGTGTCTGAACGCCGGAATCGAACCCTATTAGATATGGTCCGATCAATGATGTCTCTTACTGATTTGCCGTTATCATTTTGGGGCTATGCATTAGAAACCGCTGCATTCACTTTAAATAGGGCTCCATCTAAATCCGTTGAGACGACACCGTATGAACTGTGGTTTGGTGCTAAACCTAAGTTGTCGTTTCTTAAAGTTTGGGGATGCGAAGCTTACGTCAAGAAGTTGATGCCGGACAAGCTCGAACCCAAAGCGAAGAAATGCGTCTTCATAGGATACCCTAAGGAAACTATTGGGTATACCTTCTATCACAGAACCGAAGGCAAAGTGTTTGTCGCAAAGAACGGTTCCTTTCTTGAGAAGGAGTTTCTCTCAAAAGAAGTGAGTGGGAGGAAAGTAGAGCTAGACGAGGTTATTGAACCTTCTCTTGAATTGGAGAGTAGCGCAGCACCTGAAACTGTTCCAGTGCCGCCTGCACCAACGATAGAGGAAGCTAATGACAAGGATCATGAAGCTTCGGACGATGCTGCTACTGAACGTCGCAGGTCGACAAGGTCGCGTGCCCCTCCTGAGTGGTACGGCAACCCTGTCTTGACTGTCTTGCTAGTAGAAGACAGTGAACCTACGAACTATGAGGAAGCGATGATGAGCCCAGAATCTGAGAAATGGCTAGAAGCCATGAAATCCGAATTGGGATCCATGAGCGAAAACCAAGTATGGACTTTGGTGGACCCTCCTAGCGACCGAAAGGCCGTTGAGTGCAAATGGATCTTCAAGAAGAAAACGGACGCGGATGGTAATGTTACCGTCTATAAAGCACGGCTTGTTGCGAAAGGTTTTCGACAAGTTCAAGGTGTTGACTACGATGAGACTTTCTCTCCCATAGCGATGTTTAAGTCCATTCGGATTTTATTAGCAATTGCTGCGTTTCATGATTATGAAATATGGCAGATGGATGTCAAGACTGCGTTCCTCAATGGCAACATTGATGAAGAATTGTATATGATGCAACCCGAAGGTTTTGTCGATCCTAAGGATGCTGATAAAGTATGCAAACTTCAGCGTTCCATTTATGGACTGAAGCAAGCATCTCGGAGTTGGAACCTTCGTTTTGATCAAGTGATCAAGAGCTTTGGATTTGTTCCAAATTGCTACGAAGCTTGCATCTACAAGAAAGTGAGTGGGAGCTCGGTGACGTTTCTGGTACTGTATGTGGATGACATATTGATTATCGGAAATGACATCAACATGCTTAACGATGTGAAGAGTTATTTGAACAAGTGTTTTTCAATGAAAGACCTAGGTGAAGCTGCTTATATATTGGGCATCAAAATCTATAGAGATAGACAAAGACGCCTGATAGCTTTAAGCCAGAGTACATACCTAGACAAAGTTCTTGAAAAGGTTCAGAATGGATAAGGCAAACAAAGGTTCAGTGCCTATGTTGTCAGGTAAGATATTGAGCAAGGCTCAGTGTCCAGCTACGGTAAATGATAGGGAAGCTATGAGCAAAGTGCCTTATGCCTCGGCCATAGGTTCCATCATGTATGCCATGCTGTGTACTAGACCGGATGTGTCCAATGCTCTTAGTTTGACGAGCAGATATCAAAGTGATCCAGGAGTGGAACACTGGACAGCCGTGAAGAACATCCTAAAGTACCTAAATAGAACTAAAGAAATGTTCTTAGTCTATGGGGGTGATGAACAGCTTGTCGTAAAAGGTTACGTCGATGCTAGTTTTGACACCGACAAGGATGATTCCAAATCTCAGACAGGATACGTTTATATTTTGAATGGAGGAGCTGTGAGCTGGAGAAGCTGCAAGCAAAGCGTGATCGCGGGATCTACAGTGGAAGCGGAATACATGGATGCTGCAGAAGCGTCAAGTGAAGGAGTTTGGATCAGAAACTTCATCACTGAGCTTGGCGTGGTTCCAAGTGCATTGGACCCACTGGAGATATTGTGTGACAACACTGGTGCGATAGCACTCGCTAAGGAACCAAGATATCATCCAAAGACCAAGCATATCAACCGCAAGTTTCATATAATCCGAGATTATATAGCAGATGGAGATCTGAAGATTAGCAAAGTACATACAGATCTGAATGTCGCAGATCCATTGACTAAACCTCTTCCACGTGTAAAACATGATCAACACCTCAGTGCCATGGGTGTGAGATTGTTGCCAGATGTAAACTAGATTATTGACTCTAGTGCAAGTGGGAGACTGTTGGAATTATGCCCTAGAGGCAATAATAAAGATGTTATTATTATAATTCTTGTTCATGATAAAGTTTATATTCCATGCTAGAATTGTATTAAGCGGAAACTTTAATACTTGTGTGGTTTGTGAACAACACCGTGTCCCTAGTACGCCTCTATGGACTAGCTCATTGATCAATGATGGTTAAGGTTTCCTAACCATAGACATGAGTTGTCAATTGATAATGAGATCATATCATTGGAGAATGATATGATGGACAGACCCAAACTGAGCGAAGCAATTAGATCGTATCATCGTGTTCATCTTTGCGAAGCTTTTCCTATGTCAAATATTGTATTCCTTAGACCATGAGATAATGCAACTCCCTGGTACCGGAAGAAAGCTTTGAGGTCATCAAACGTCATCCTATGAGAGGGTGATCATAAAGGTGTCTCTCAGGTGATCGGAAAGTATCTGTTGGGTTGTATGTATCGAGATGGAATTTGTC
Organism: Avena sativa; assembly: GCA_916181665.1. Taxonomy (NCBI): domain Eukaryota; kingdom Viridiplantae; phylum Streptophyta; class Magnoliopsida; order Poales; family Poaceae; genus Avena; species Avena sativa. Next base: position 255,993,821 of record OV702284.1, on the reverse strand, counting down.
CCTCCCAAGTCGGAGAGATATACTTCGGGCCCACTCGGTAATCGATATCAACACCGCTTGCAATCATGTGGTTAAGGAGTTAATCACAAAGTGATATCGGATTACGGAACGAGTAAAGTACTTGCTGTGAACGAGATTGAACTAGGTATGACGGTACTGACGATCGAATCTCGGGCAAGTAAAATATCGCGAGACGAAGGGAATATATATATGGGATTGATTGAATCCTGGCATCGTGGTTCATCCGATATGATCATCGATGAATGTGTGGGAGTCAATATGGGTGCCCAGACCCCGCTGTTGATTATTGATAGAAGATCATGTCTGCATATTCTCGAACCCGCAGGGTCACACACTTAACGTATCTCGACGCTAGGATAGATTGGATAATTGGTTTATGAATTTTTGTTCGGAGTCTCGGATGGGATCCGGGACATCACGAGAGGTTCCGGAATGGTCCGGAGAATAAGATTCATATAAGGCAGTGCAGTTTTTGGAGTTCGGAATTGTTCCGGGTTAATCGGTATTGTACCGGAAGCTTCTAGAACCTTCCGGAAGGGTACCAACGTGGCCCCACCTTCCGGGAGGGGGCATGGGCCTATGAGGGAGTGTCCTGGCCGCATTGGGCCAGGGGCACAAGGCCCCATAGGGCCCAGCCGATCCTAGAGAGTTTAAATCGTTTAAACTAGAGATAGGGTTTCTAGAAGAGGGGAGAGTCCATGCCCCCCACTCCTTATCCTTTGGGCTTGGGGGAGGGGCTAGGGCTGCGCCCCCCCTCTATATAAAGAGGGGTGGGGGCGCACCAACCCCCCACACCTCTCCTCCAAACCCTAGCCGCCTTGCTAGCTTTCCTCTCTCCCTCCCGACTGTTTGTAGGCGAAGCCCAGCTGCAGAAATTCTCCACCATATACACCACGCCGTCGTGTTGTAGATCCAATCTATATCTCCACCATACTTGCTGGTCCGAGGAAGGAGGAGACGTCGAGGTGCTGCACGTGTGCATCTCACGGAGGCACCGCCACTTGTGGTGCTAGATCGGATCGGATCGCGAGGAGGAGAAGCGAGTACGACTACATCACCCACATTCCGACGAACGTTCCGCTGTGCGAATCTTCAAGGGTATGAAGATCTAATCCAATCTCTCTCGTTGATTGCATCTCCTAGATTAGATCTTGTCTTTCCCTCTGTTCGCATCCGTAGAAAATTTTGATTTACTATGCCGCGAAACCCTTCACGCTTATCTATAGGAGTATGTCCATCATATCATTCTCCTAACGATATGATCTTGTTGTTGATAACATCTCAATGTTCATGACAGGGAAACCACAATCATTTATCAACCAACAAGCTAGTGATGTATAGAGGCTATACTAGGGACTTCAAATTAAGTTTACAAATCACACAAGTATCAATGTTTCCTTGTTAATACTATTATAGCATGAATGTAAACATTTATCATAAACACAAAGATATAATAATAACCACATTTACTATTGCCTCTAGGGCATATCTCCAACACCAAATGCCAAGGTAGCCCTCGCAGGCAGAGATGAAGCAAGACAAGGAACCAATTGCATTGGCAGGCAAATGGTGGGTCGGAAGATGAAAAGTGGAGAGAAAGGAAATGAAGAAATTGCTCACTGGCGAGGCAAAGCCACGCTCAAAATGCGAGAGGAAAACTACTCTCTCGTTGGGCTCAGGCTTGGGGGAGATCTCACCTAGAGAGAGGCGGCAATCCACCTCAAGCGGGATGCGCTTGGTGCAGCGCAACCACTCAACTTCTTCCACGGATACATCTGAACCCTCCCAGCCGCCGCGCTCGCCGCCGGCGACCTCCTGCTCCTCTGCTCCCTCAGTGGCATCGCGAGCGTCCATGAACTCAGTGGAGTCAGTCTCCTCCGCCGCAGGAAGAGGCTTGGACGAGCGTGGACGCGTAATGGAATGGAAAAGGGAAAATAGGAATCGCAAGAAAGAAGCCATGGAGAAGAACAACCGCAAGGGAGAAGTTGGATATTTGGAGGCGCAAGGAAGAAGAAGAAGGCAGTGGGGAAATTGAACGGGAGAGGGAGTTAAGTTTCCCTCACCCCTACTTAAGGGGAGTAAAAACCCCAATCATGGCATCCCCCTGCGCCGTGCGGCCAACATGTGGCCATGTATTTAGCCGAGTGAGCCACTCAGCGAGCGCCACGTGTATACAATACACGGAAAATCCACTGCCACGTCACGCAGTACAGGACGAGAGGTGCAGAGCGATGGGCCTGCCACAGTGACGGGGAATTACTGGGCAGCCGTCACTGTGTAGTCAGATCTTGGAACAAAATTTGAGGCAATTCATCATGATTACAATCTGTCAGTGACTAAGGCACGCCGAAAATGACTCGGAAGTGGCCAGAGTGACTCGGCACGAGGCAAAAATGAGCCAAAAAGTCAAAGAAGAGACCCGTAAACTGTCATACGGACTCGGCAAAGTGCAAGATTGTGCCAAACAGTGCGCCCTAAGCACTAAATAATGACAGAAAAAGAAGTTCCAATCACGTTAAAGGAACCTAGAGACGCCTAACAGCTAGAACTGCTAGGCCTCACCAGCTTCAGGGACTAATGTCGGGGAGATAACCCCCTGTAGGCTCATAAGGGGTAAAACATTGCCTAGCTTGGCTTATGCCGAGTGAAGAATGAACCTGGCCAAGTAACAATGGCCGGGTAAGATGATCGTGTACGGACGACATAAGAACTATGTCGGCCCGTATAAGACAAGTCTGTTCATTTTGTAGGAACCAACGAGCCGAGTCTCATGAGGGAAGGCCGAGTAAGATAGGACGCGTGGCAACTTTCCGAGTGAGGTTCAGGAGGGACCATGATAAAGCACGGTCAAAAGAGAAGGGCGACGCTGGGTGACACGAAAGGAGCCGGGTGACGCCTAAAGCAAGGGCTGACGCACAAAGTTACTACACGACGCCAAAAGAGCTGGAGGCTTCGTACGGGAGGACCGTTAGCTATCTAACTTTGTGGACTGGGTCAAGGATCTAAGGGCTATCCCATGACCCAACCCGCACAGTAAGAACCAAGATCCAAACAGGAGCCCTAGGATCCAAAGGGGGCAACCTAGCTATACAACGCCTATATAAGGAGGGACATAGCTAGGGTTAGAGGAGGTTGGACCCAAGGAAAAACTTGTGCCTGTAGGTTATTCCCAAACAGCTCAAGGAGCACTTGTAAACTTCTTGGATCATGAGAAATCGTAAGCGTGGAGAGTCCATCTTGTTCTTCATGTGCGGAAAGACCGTGCACACCCTCTCCGGTGACCACAAGCATCCATTCGGCCCCCAACTTAAGCCTACACATGGCATCTGTCGTGACACCACCACGATAATGATGTACAATTCTGTAGCTCTTAATTACTATATGTAACTTGATTTTCAAAAGGAAACCATTATGTACACTTTTGTAGATCTTCATTACTAGTCGTAGCTTGATTTTCTAAAGGAAGCCATGATGTATAGTTATATAGGTCGAAAGGCAAGACAAGAGGTTACAAAGGCAAAGGGTTGCGAACGCAAGGCGAAATCTGTTGCTCGTGGACATCAAACACCATCGGCTACTATGAGAGAAATGCTCAATTATAGCTCATGCTATCCTATCCATGAGCACAAGGATCAAAGAAACTACAACAAGCATCCCAACCATGGGAACAAGAAGCAAAGTAGCCACAACAAACAACCCAGCCTTGGGGACCAAAAGGAAACATTGCTGCTGAAATATTATGATAAATTGTGTATGTAGGTTGTTAAGTAAACTGATATACTAAATTGTGATATTTTTTGGGCATATGTAATGAGATAGTAAGCTCGCTTTGGACTTGATGAACTATGGTATTTTTTGGGTTCCTTTGATTCATCGATAAAACAAGATGAAAGTCTGTTTGGAGCAATAAGTAAAATCTACTACTCCCTCCAACCCATATTAGTTGACTTCAATTTGGACGTATCTAGACAAGTTTTTGTGATAGATACATCCAAATTGGAGTCAACTAATATGGGTCGGAGGGAGTAACAGTAAACCTATGAGGCTTGCTTCGGTATCCCCCCTGAGTGCAATCGAAGAGAAAAACCGGGTCTGGGTGGTTCGACGGTATGTCCTGGGTTATTTTAGGAGCTGGTTTAGCGCTATATATTTTTTGTATCGGTGTACGTATCCGTTTTGTATAGGGCGTGTTTAGGGGAAAAAAGTTTAGGTCCCACATTCTAGTCGTGCGGTTACTCAGAACCTCTACGCAGAGTAGCGCCCTTGGGAGATTCACGTCGATCGACCGGCGGCGTAACCTCATCGCCGCTCCTCTCTCCTCTAGACACGGCGTCACCGTAAGACGCGGGACAGACCTCATCGTCGCTCCTCTCCTCTAGACAAATTCGAGATCGGAGCACCTCTAGATCGTACGAGTCTAGATCGCAGCACTTCCAGATCGGAGACGATCTGGACCTGGTATGCGTTAGAGGTGAGATCTTCTCGGATGCTAGGGTTCGGTGACGGCTCCTCCTCCTACTCCTCTGTGTTGTCGTAAGGTAATTCCGACTCTCATGGTTTCTAGTGGTTGTAGATAATGGTGGATAACAGTGGTTCCAGTATGATGGAAGTAGATGACGAGTACTTGGATAATGAGGCCAAGTCTTCTCACCAGCATGGATCAGATTCTCAACAGTGGTTTTAAGAAGTTCTAACACACAACTCAAAACCAACCAAGTTCAATCAAACAATCAAGTAATCAACAAGCAACTATTTACTTAACAACTTATGAGCTTAACTCATGAGTTGAAGGAAACAACAAGTTTTCTTGAAATAATCAACCTAGTATAGTCATACCTCATAGGTCAATATGACCATACTCTAACTTGATATCAATGTTTTTGGTAGGCAAACTAATGTCTCTTGGTTTTCACTTGTAGTCCTTAGTGATGTCTAAGTTTGAAATCTTTGGTGAAACTAAAGTTGAAATCACTTGAAGATGTTGAAGTCATTAGAGTTGATGAAATCCATTTGCACATGGTGAAGTCTTTGGCCATGGAGAAGGCTTTATCCATCAAGTTGAAATAGAAGAGATGTAGAGTCAAAACCAAAATGGTTGAGGGAAGAGTTTACAAGATTGTTTGTAAATAAGTTTTGGAACAAATACAACTCCTATTTTTCTAAGGGGTTTGTCCAATCCTAGGGTTAAAAATCCTACAGGCAACACAATGCTATGATACCATCTGTAAGGTTCCCAACCTTTAATAAGGTAGAGATCCCTGTGTTTACAATGCTAGTCCCTGGATCAATAGCTAGCATCCACAGTTAAGATGTAATATCAAGAAACAAGGGTCATAATACAACTTTATAACCAGGAATAAAATTATTCATTACATCTTACATAGCTCATTTGGCTATCACATTACATTGCATCAGAATAACTATAAAGCATGGGGTCCTTCATCTTCAAAGTGCCACGGGCAGACATGTTGGTTGTAGACTTGTAATCCTAATCAACACACTTCACTAACATCAAACAAACCTGCAACATAATAAGTTGCAGCCACAAGGGTCAATACATTTGGATTGTATTGGCAAGTTTCACTACTATGTAGAAATAAGTGGATCCTATCATTTACATGCATATTTGGCTAAGTAGGGTTTAGGCTCTTTTGCAGAAAGCAATATAGTTTTATCCTATCTTTTCAAAATAGTTTTGATCTTTGTCAAATCTTTCTGAACTTCTTGGTAAACTCCAAGTGCTTCAAATCCCTTGTTGTCACCATCAAGTTTTACTTTGAGAAATTGGAATGTCGAGATCTTCCATAGCTTCAGGCCTTAGTTGCTCAGTATTGTCCATAACCGGGGACACGGCTAAGTACTTAGAATTTGATCTTCTGCAGAAGTTGTACACTTTACCCACATGACACAATCTCATCTTGATGCCACCAGTGGCCGCTGGATAAGTACTCACTAAGATGGAGTACTGGAAGATTGAGAATGTGACAAAGTCTTTCCATAGGAGTCCTCCCAATACACAATGCTAGCTTGTCATCCAGGCACCAATGTAGGGTTTCAAGTTCCCTTACACAATTCTAGTTAACCTGAAGATGCCAATGCATGGGTCTTCCACTATGTAGTTGACTAAGCCAGAGCCCATTTAGCATGTGGCTGTACACGGAAGCCACTGTACGAGAAACATGTTCAATCTCTAAGTCCCTGGGTGGTTTTCTTCTAGTGCACATACAAAAAGAGATGACCATATAAACATGGTTCCTTTTTGTTGCCACCTTGTCCAAACTTGAGTATCCTTGTCCACCCAGGTGGTTCATTGAGTACTTGTTTTATTATATAAAACATATATCTTTTCAACTCTTCATATACTCATAACATGTATCCCATCCCAATATATAGCAGGGCTAAGCATACTACAAATACATTGTTTCCACTAAGGGATATATAAGGGTATCCTATTAGGATTTAGCATAGCATAAAATATAGTAAACCTTTCCATGCATGTTACAAAATCCACTAAGTGTAATGAAAATAGTAGGACATGGATGATAGTGTCACTTGCCTTTTTAGTAGAGAATGATGGTTCACTTCTTGATCTTGCAAATATCACACTCTTCTAATTCCACTACAATTCAATCAAGCAAACATAGATTCAACTAGCATTCCAACCAATTTATCACACATAAAATAATAGAAACAAGGTCATGCATGAAAGCATGCAAAAGATAGTTTTATTTGCAAAAGTGGTTTCTACTAGGCTCTAAACATTATAAATTTCAAAGTGGTAATTTTCTAAAGTGGTAAAACCATTTCAAAAGGTTTTATCTATAAACCATTTTTAAATCAAATCAATATTTTATGTGGTTGAAAATGCTTTTAGCATAGCAATATTCTTTTAAAGGGTTCACCAAATATATTTTTAATTCTCAAAACTTGGTGTTTAGGGTCAGAAGGTTTGAATCAAATCATTTCCCAAAGGTTTTACTCAAAAATTATTTCTAAACAAAATCAATATTTTTATTTGAATAGAAATGAGCTAATTCAATTATTTATTCCCTAACTTAACAAAATACATTTTTAAATCCATACGTTGGTTCCTAGGGTCAGTAGGTTCACAACAAACCATTTTGCAAAGATTTCATATTAAAAATATATCTAGAACAATTTTATATTCAAAATAAGCCTACACATGTTTCTGCAAATTCAACCAATTTTCCAGAAGCAAAACATTAAACAAAGTGCATGGTTGCAAAGTACTTGTTCTGTTGAATCCATTGATATAAAATTTGCAAAATTTGGACGTGTAGAACTAAAGTTATGAATTTTTCAAATTTGCAAATCTAATAGAACATTTTTCTGTTTTTAATCCTGAGTCTGGCCATGTGTCTTAACCTCATTGGGCGATACCGCTTCGTTCGGATTGAGCAATACTAGCCGTCAGATCTAAATAACAATGCACGGCACAGATTGAGCGTACCGGTTCGTTTAAGTCATTCTATCGCGTACACACGATCTAAATCCAACGGCTCACAACCACTGGACATAAACTGGCGGCGCTGCCCGGCGGCGACTGACGGCGCACGCTCTAGCGGTGTGCTTGCCAACGTTACAGGAAGCGAGGGAGAGGGGGAATTGGCTTACAGCGTTCACGTGGTCGAGGTGAAGCTCGAGATGGCGTTGGCTTGGCGAGGGGCGCTTGGAGCTGCTGGCAATTCCTCGCCGGAGTCAGTGGCGGCGTCAGGCGGCTCTGGAGGTCGTCGGGGAAGGAGATACAGATCGTGCCTAGGCAAAACAAAGACATGGTCAGATGCGGGAGAGCGTGGGGAGTATGGGAGCATCACTGAGAGGGCTCGGGGCGGTCGGAGTTACCAGGAAAGGGTCGCCGGAGTCGCTTGCAGACGGTGGCGCTACTGGTTGTCGTTGTTGCCGACGATTCTGAGCGCGCGCGAGCGAACGAGTGGCACGGGGAGATGCGCCAGAAGGTGGGGAGCAAGCTCGCGTGCTCTGGGAGGAGAGGGGCGGCCGTGGTTCGCCGGAATTGCTCTGGGATGTCATCGGAGACAGTGGTGGTTGAGCTCAAAATCGGAGCAGCCTAGGGGCAGAGGGGAGGCGCTGTTTGGGGGGAAAGAGAGGAGAGGCGTGGGCGATTAAATGGGTATGGTCACGGCGAGGATTAAGTCAGCCATTTACTCGAATTTAACGGGATTAACTCGCGGCAGAACGGCGACGAGCAAGGGGAAACGGCTGGCGCGGGGTTGATGACGATGACGAGGCAGTGGGGTCCGTCTGTCAGCGAGGTGGAGGAAGTGGGAGTGGGGCCTGCCTGTCTGTGACTCTGCGGGTAAGGATTCTGGTAAGAAGCGTTTTTCGCGGGAGAGAAGGAGTGGGCTCGTGTTGGGCTTAGTGGGCTGGCCAGATGGGTTTGGTCTGATTCATTTTTTTATACTGATTACCTTTTCTTTTTTCCATTTTAATTTTTGTTTTGATATTCAAACAAATAATTCAAACACCAAATGAATTCAAACTTCCACCAAACTTTGTATTGATTTTAGTTCTGTTTAACAACACAATCTAAAGTCCAAAACAAAATAATTTTTATTCTTTTTAGAATCTATTTAATAATTAAATAAAATAGACCTTAGTCATTAATTCAAATAGGATTTTATTTATTAAAAACTCCATTTGAAATCTAAATAATACCAAAATCATTTCAGTAGGTTTTATTTGAATAAATAAAACACTTGGAAAACTTATTTAAAATAAATTAACAAGTTTTAGTGTTTATTTAAAATGAAAAAGCCTGTACTTAAATAAAATTGGATATTAATAAATCCTCATTATTTTATTTAATTAAACCTTTTCTCTTTTTATCAAATAGTAATATTTCATTTCAAAAGCTTGGCCAAGATTTAATTTGGCTCTATAAAATAATCCTTATTTATAAATCTACCTTTGCTTTTGGAAATCAAATCTTTTTATTAAAAGATCTAAAAATAGTAATTCCAACTATTAAAACCTTATTTATTAATTGTTTAACTTTTTAAATCCCTTTAGGATTTTATTTGATCAAAATAGGTTTTGATGTTCCCAATAGGAATCAAAAAGTTTCTTCTCACCCTAAATTTCAACAAAATTTTATTTTGTTTATTTATTTTTCACATTTCAAAATTTGGAAAATTTTGGGATGTGACAAGCTACCACCCTTAAAATAAATCTCGTCCCGAGATTTGGGAAGGCTAGGGTTACAAGTTGGCTTGAAAACAACTAGGGCACTACCACCCTTAAAAGAAAGTCTCATAGGGTTATATTGATGGTTCACTTGACTATGGTTCAACACTTAATATCCAGACAAGGAATCCTTATTTGACTCAACTGAGATAACTAGTTTCTGACATCCACTTCTTCTATCTCTTCAAAGTTTCCATCCATGTCAATGTGATTCACATGTCCTTTCTGGGTCACATTGGAGTCATCTCCATTGGCTCTTCTAGCATCCTTTTTCTTTTTCTTCTCAGGACAGTCTGATGCATAGTTCCAAGTTCCTTGCAATTATAGCACTGCAACTGGCTAATGTCTTTCTTCTTGTAAGTGTCATGTTGGTTCTGACCAAGGTCATCTCCATTGTCAGTATCATTTCCATTATTCTCACTTCCATTGTTGTTGTGGGAATACTGATGTGGTTCAGAATCTTCATTGCTCTTTTTGAATGAATGCTTCTTTTTTGATGATCCTGAGTGATTCTTGAGTTTATGCTTCCTCTTTCTGTTCTCAACTTGATTCATCTTGTTTTCCAAAATGGTGGCTTTGTCACAGAATGATTGATAAGTTGGGACATAGGCAAAAGCTAGCTGCAGGTTCAACTCATCATTAAGTCCTTCAAGAAATTTCTCCTTTCTCTTAGCATTTGTATCAACTTCATCCGGTGCATAGCGTGCCAGATTGTTGAATTCTTCAATATACTCAGCCACACTGAGGTGATGCTGTTTCAGATTGTGAAACTCCTTTTTCTTCAGGTACATCACTCCAGGTGAGATGTGAGTTGTTCTGAATCCATCCTCAAAAATAGCCCAAGTTACATCTTCAAGGGGAGGGGTGATTTGAAAGTTGTCCCACCATGTTGCTGCTGGTCCTTCAAGCAGGAATGCTGCAAACCTTACTTTTTCTTCGTCGGTGGAGCCAACAGTCACTAAGTCCTTATTCACTGAATGTAACCATTCATTGGCTTCCATTGGATCAGTTGTTCCAGAGAACCTTGCAGGCCTTAGTTTCAGAAACTTGGTGAGCATATCAAGTGCTGGAGGATTATTCTGATTGTTGTTGTTGTTGTTGTTCTGATTCTGTATGAACATGGTCATCTCTTGCATCAACTGTGTCTGAGCTGCCAACATCTGCTGCATCTCAGGGGGAATGTTGTTGTTTTGGTTGGGGTTGGCACGACGGGGAGGCATCTAATGGTTTGATAGGGATGAGTAATGTTGGATAGGTTTTAAGAAGTTCTAACACACAACTAAAAACCAACCAAGTTCAATCAAACAATCAAGCAATCAACAAGCAACTATTTACTTAACAACTTATGACCTTAACTCATGAGTTGAAGGAAACAACAAGTTTTCTTGAAATAATCAACCTAGTATAGTCATACCTCATAGGTCAATATGACCATACTCTAACTTGATATCAATGTTTTTGGTAGGCAAACTAATGTCTCTTGGTTTTCACTTGTAGTCCTTAGTGATGTCTAAGTTTGAAATCTTTGGTGAAACTAAAGTTGAAATCACTTGAAGATGTTGAAGTCATTAGAGTTGATGAAATCCATTTGCACATGGTGAAGTCTTTGGCCATGGAGAAGGCTTTATCCATCAAGTTGAAATAGAAGAGATGTAGAGTCAAAACCAAAATGGTTGAGGGAAGAGTTTACAAGATTGTTTGTAAATAAGTTTTGGAACAAATACAACTCCTATTTTTCTAAGGGGTTTGTCCAATCCTAGGGTTACAAATCCTACAGGCAACACAATGCTCTGATACCATCTGTAAGGTTCCCAACCTTTAATAAGGTAGAGATCCCTGTGTTTACAATTCTAGTCCCTGGATCAATAGCTAGCATCCACAGTTAAGATGTAATATCAAGAAACAAGGGTCATAATACAACTTTATAACCAGGAATAAAATTATTCATTACATCTTACATAGCTCATTTGGCTATCACATTACATTGCAGCAGAATAACTATAAAGCATGGGGTCCTTCATCTTCAAAGTGCCACAGGCAGACATGTTGGTTGTAGACTTGTAATCCTAATCAACACACTTCACTAACATCAAACAAACCTTCAACATAATAAGTTGCAGCCACAAGGGTCAATACATTTGGATTGTATTGGCAAGTTTCACTACTATGTAGAAATAAGTGGATCCTATCATTTACATGCATATTTGGCTAAGTAGGGTTTAGGCTCTTTTGCAGAAAGCAATATAGTTTTATCCTATCTTTTCAAAATAGTTTTGATCTTTGTCAAATCTTTCTGAACTTCTTGGAAAACTCTAAGTGCTTCAAATCCCTTGTTGTCACCATCAAGTTTTACTTTGAGAAATTGGAATGTCGAGATCTTCCATAGCTTCAGGCCTTAGTTGCTCAGTATTGTCCATAACCGGGGACACGACTAAGTACTTAGAATTTGATCTTCTGCAGAAGTTGTACACTTTACCCACATGACACAATCTCATCTTGATGCCACCAGTGGCCGCTGGATAAGTACTCACTAAGATGGAGTACTGGCAGATTGAGAATGTGACAAAGTCTTTCCATAGGAGTCCTCCCAATACACAATGCTAGCTTGTCATCCAGGCACCAATGTAGGGTTTCAAGTTCCCTTACACAATTCTAGTTAACCTGAAGATGCCAATGCATGGGTCTTCCACTATGTAGTTGACTAAGCCAGAGCCCATTTAGCATGTGGCTGTACACGGAAGCCACTGTACGAGAAACATGTTCAATCTCTAAGTCCCTGGGTGGTTTTCTTCTAGTGCACATACAAAAAGAGATGACCATATAAACATGGTTCCTTTTTGTTGCCACCTTGTCCAAACTTGAGTATCCTTGTCCACCCAGGTGGTTCATTGAGTACTTGTTTTATTATATAAAACATATATCTTTTCAACTCTTCATATACTCATAACATGTATCCCATCCCAATATATAGCAGGGCTAAGCATACTACAACTACATTGTTTCCACTAAGGGATATATAAGGGTATCCTATTAGGATTTAGCATAGCATAAAATATAGTAAACCTTTCCATGCATGTTACAAAATCCACTAAGTGTAATGAAAATAGTAGGACATGGATGATAGTGTCACTTGCCTTTTTAGTAGAGAATGATGGTTCACTTCTTGATCTTGCAAATATCACACTCTTCTAATTCCACTACAATTCAATCAAGCAAACATAGATTCAACTAGCATTCCAACCAATTTATCACACATAAAATAATAGAAACAAGGTCATGCATGCAAGCATGCAAAAGATAGTTTTATTTGCAAAAGTGGTTTCTACTAGGCTCTAAACATTATAAAGTTCAAAGTGGTAATTTTCTAAAGTGGTAAAACCATTTCAAAAGGTTTTATCTATAAACCATTTTTAAATCAAATCAATATTTTATGTGGTTGAAAATGCTTTTAGCATAGCAATATTCTTTTAAAGGGTTCACCAAATATATTTTTAATTCTCAAAACTTGGTGTTTAGGGTCAGAAGGTTTGAATCAAATCATTTCCCAAAGGTTTTACTCAAAAATCATTTCTAAACAAAATCAATATTTTTATTTGACTAGAAATGAGCTAATTCAATTATTTATTCCCTAACTTCACAAAATACATTTTTAAATCCATACGTTGGTTCCTAGGGTCAGTAGGTTCACAACAAACCATTTTGCAAATATTTCATATTAAAAATATATCTAGAACAATTTTTATATTCAAAATAAGCCTACACATGTTTCTGCAAATTCAACCAATTTTCCAGAAGCAAAACATTAAACAAAGTGCATGGTTGCAAAGTAATTGTTCTGCTGAATCCATTGATATAAAATTTGCAAAATTTGGACGTGTAGAACTAAAGTTATGAATTTTTCAAATTTGCAAATCTAATAGAATATTTTTCTGTTTTTAATCCTGAGTCTGGCCACGTGTCTTAACCTCATTGGGCGATACCGCTTCGTTCGGATTGAGCAATACTAGCCGTCAGATCTAAATAACAATGCACGGCACAGATTGAGCGTACCGGTTCGTTTAAGTCATTCTATCGCGTACACACGATCTAAATCCAACGGCTCACAACCACTGGACATAAACTGGCGGCGCTGCGCGGCGGTGACTGGCGGCGCACGCTCTAGCGGTGTGCTTGCCGACGTTACAGGAAGCGAGGGAGAGGGGGAATTGGCTTACAGCGTTCGCGTGGTCGAGGTGAATATCGAGGTGGCGTTGGCTTGGCGAGGGGCGTTCGGAGCTGCTGGCAATTCCTTGCCGGAGTCGGTGGCGGCGTCAGGCGGCTCTAGAGGTCGTCGGGGACGGAGCTAAAGATCGTGCCGAGGCAAAACAAAGACATGGTGAGATGCAGGAGAGCGTGGGGAGTATGGGAGCATCACTGAGAGGACTCGGGGCGGTCGGAGTTACCAGGGAAGGGTCGCCGGAGTCGCTTGCAGACGGTGGCGCAGCTGGTTGTCGTTGTTGCCGACGATTCTGAGCGCGTGCGAGCGAACGAGTGGCACGGGGAGATGCGCCAGGAGGTGGGGAGCAAGCTCGCGTGCTCTGGGAGGAGAGGGGCGGCCGTGGTTCCCCGAAATTGCTCTGGGATGTCGTCGGAGACAGTGGTGGTTGAGCTCAAAATCGGAGCAGCCTAGGGGCAGAGGGGAGGCGCTGTTTGGGGGGAAAGAGAGGAGAGGCGTGGGCGATTAAATGGGCGTGGTCACGGCGAGGATTAAGTCAGCCATTTACTCGAATTTAACGGGATTAACTCGCGGCAGAACGGCGACGAGCAAGGGGAAACGGCTGGCGCGGGGTTGATGACGATGACGAGACAGTGGGGTCCGTCTGTCAGCGAGGTGGAGGAAGTGGGAGTGGGGCCTGCCTGTCTGTGACTCTTCGGGTAAGGATTCTGGTAAGAAGCGTTTTTCGCGGGAGAGAAGGAGTGGGCTCGTGTTGGGCTTAGTGGGCTGGCCAGATGGGTTTGGTCTGATTCATTTTTTTTTATACTGATTACCTTTTCTTTTTTCCATTTTAATTTCTGTTTTGATATTCAAACAAATAATTCAAACACCAAATGAATTCAAAATTCCACCAAACTTTGTATTGATTTTAGTTCTGTTTAACAACACAATCCAAAGTCCAAAACAAAATAATTTTTATTCTTTTTAGAATCTATTTAATAATTAAATAAAATAGACCTTAGTCATTAATTCAAATAGGATTTTATTTATTAAAAACTCCATTTGAAATTTAAATAATACCAAAATCATTTCAGTAGGTTGTATTTGAATAAATAAAACACTTGGAAAACTTATTTAAAATAAATTAACAAGTTTTAGTGTTTATTTAAAATGGAAAAGCCTGTACTTAAATAAAATTGGATATTAATAAATCCTCATTATTTTATTTAATTAAACCTTTCTCTTTTTATCAAATAGTAATATTTCATTTCAAAAGCTTGGCCAAGATTTAATTTGGCTCTATAAAATAATCCTTATTTATAAATCTACCTTTGCTTTTGAAAATCAAATCTTTTTATTAAAAGATCTAAAAATAGTAATTCCAACTATTAAAACTTTATTTATTAATTGTTTATCTTTTTAAATCCCTTTAGGATTTTATTTGATCAAAATAGATTTTGATGTTCCCAATAGGAATCAAAAAGTTTCTTCTCACCCTAAATTTCAACAAAATTTTATTTTGTTTATTTATTTTTCACATTTCAAAATTCAGAAAATTTTGGGATGTGACAGATTATGGGATGACGCTTGTGGATTTAATTGTGCACTATAAGAATGCCATTATACGTATCCGCGAAACAGAGGCGCGAGATGACTGCATGGCTCCGCAGACTATGTCTGTGATTGTTACTAAATGGCGGCAAATTGAGATAGCAATGGCCAGCACATTCACCCTAGTGAATTTTTATATCTTGCAGGATGAGCTTCGTAAGATTGAAGGCATGATGCTATAAAAAAAATGTGGGAATAGAAGATTCGGCAAGGTATCTTGTGGCATGGTTAAATAACCAACGCCATAATTTTTCTGTGGACTATACACCAAACAATCCAGCACAAAGTATAGATTTCAAATGACGGAGGATGGTATGTAGATGCATTCCTTGCAAGCATATACTGTTTGTGTTGACGGAGATGAAATTGGTTGAACTACCAAGGTGTATTGTTCTTGCACGATTTTCAAAAAATTCCAGAAGTGGGTTACCTTCGAGGTGCACGAGCGATATGTTTGGCTGAGGATTTGCTGGGGCAGAGGAGCGAAGTCGGTATAGCGAGCTCAGTGTGATGTCTTCTGAAGCATTACATGTAGCCTGCAATAATCCTGTGTTGTACAAACAAGTAAAGACCTTTTACCTAGAAATTATATCGAAAAAGTGGCATACGATATAGGAGTACGTGGTCCAAGAAATTCCATTAATACTGATGGAGGACATTCTGCAAGTGCAACTACTCTAATAGGTGATCCTGCTAAAGTCAACACAAAAGGTGCTCCTAAGGGAAACAAGAAAGGGAAGAGCACTCTTGTGAGTAAAAATGGTAGACCACTCGGGTATGACGAGAAAAGCCGGTTAAAGTTGTGTAGCGCTTGCAAAACACCTGGACACAATAAAAATTGTGTGAAATGCAAACTCCATCATAGGTAACCGCAATATTTAATTTCAGCATTAATTATTGTAATGTAGTTATTTATGATTTTTTTTAAACTGCATGTATCTTGCAGAAATGTTAGTTCGACTTGAGCAGTAGTAAGATGGTATGCTCATGAGAGGGAGCTCATCATCATGATTATTCGGAAGTGGAATAGATCATAATTAGTATATGAGAATTTTATTTTGTTTATGAGAATGTTGTTTGGTTATCTTGATTGGTTTTCTGAATAACGGTATGTAAGGCTTGATTAGTTATACATTAGTTATTCATAATGTTTTTGTGGACTATACATAATAGCCGCATGTGGGTATCATGTTTGGCTATCTTGATTTGTTATTGCATGAAATTAAGTTGGATTGAGTCTGCAATCCGTTTTGAAGAAAACAATGGCTATGTATGAATGGCTGGCTGTGGCTAAAGTTTGCAAGTAAACAATGATCAAAAGTTTATGTGTAAAGTTGTCGCGGCAGAAAAACAGGGCAAAATCGTGCCGCGGCAGAAATCTGGCAGCCCTGTCGTGGCAAAAAAAAATGGCCTTTTTGATGCCGCGGCAGAAAAATTTTCTCGCATGGGATGACAATTGTCTGTGGTCGAGCGGCCAGGACCTGTCGCGGCAGGAAAAGTGGGCGTTTCTGTGCCGCGACAGACCAGTACTCAGGGCATGGCCAACCGTATGCCCTAGACCCACTGCCCCACTGTCCATGTAGGCTCGGATGCCATAGTGGATTAAAAAGTATGGTTTGTAGAGCACAGGTACTGCTTGTAGAAGAGGCATGATCCTTAGGTAAAGAAAGAAGAAAGAAATGAGAAAAGCGGTTGGGGAAAAGGAAAAGCAGGAAGAAGAGGGGCCAGTCATGGCTGCTTGCTCGCGTCAGAAGGATACAGGTGCATTGGACAACAGTGAAATGGAAGGATCGCCTCATTTTTCAATCCTACATGGAAGCACTAGAGCAGTAGCATCCATAGGCCACCATAGCTGGTGCCCTCAAATAATGATCAAAAGTTGATGTGTACAGTTGTCGCGGCAGAAAAACAGGGCAAAATCGTGCCGCGGCATAAATCTGGCAGCCCTGTCGCGGCAGAAAAACGGCCTTTTCTGTGCCGCGGCAGGAAAAATTTCTCGTAGGGCTGAGAATTATCGGCCAGGACCTGTCGCGGCGGGAAAAGTGGACGTTTCTATGCCGCGGCAGACAAGGACTCAAATTAATTTTTTAATCCGAATTGATCAAGAGTAAACTAGGAGGATTAAAACCCAACCTATAAACATATTCAGTATTTGTAGTAACTAATAAACATAAAATATTGAGTATGTTCACACCAGGATTAGTTTCAATATTTGTAGTAACTAATAAACATAAAATATTCAGTATGTGTTACAAGCATGTCATGGTAACCTAGGAACAAAAACACTCGTAGGCTGGGAAACCTTCTACGGGACTAAAACCCAACCTATAAGCCATGATTCGTTCCTCATGCTTTCATGTGCTTCGCCGCCTCAAGAAACTTGGTTTTGACACTGCTGATGTTTTAAGGAGACAGAACAACCTGAGCAACCTTCAGTCTTCTGTTGTCATTCACTGTGGACTGCATGGACAAATGTAGGTAAGTACAAATTTTATTTGCTACAACTAGTCGGGTAGTGATAGTTAAAATAATATGCAACCCTGTGAAATTTCCCTAGTCATTTTATCGTCATCCCAGGGTTTCATACACTCCAACACAAATAAGCCACATGAATTTCTGGGACACAGGACAACAACTAATTTTATTTTGCATGATGGTTAACATGAAATATACAAGGCAAAAAAAGCAAACCAAACTCACCTATCTGTTTGCCGAGCCAATCATAACGTTTTATAGGACATTTTGATACGTCGGGGTATTGTGATTTTGTAATCATGTTAGTTTGTTTTATGTAATACGCTATTTGATATCTCTGAAAAATGAAAAAATTAGTGTAATGTACACAAGTATTATGGTAGTACATGATAAAGTTGAGAGATTAAATTACTATTGTTTCAATTATTTTCTTCGTCGTAGATAAAGGTTACAAAGAGTCTAGAACTTGAAATTATTGTTTCGGTATGTGCATGACAACTGTCATCCAATGCGCATAATTTATATTGAGAGGGAAATATACCTACAGAAATTGAAGAATGTAATCAACATAGCACTTTTCAACATAAAAATGATGTACGTTCTAATTACCTTATTTCGCAAAAAATATTTATCCATGACTCTTCCAATTGATCCACTTTTGGACATAGTGAAGTCCATGTTATGCTTGAATTTTTTCGCTTGTTCCCAAGTTGTACCCTGCTTCACAAGGAACGTTGTTCTTAATGCACTGAAAAAGTACCAATCATGTCCCACGCGAAGTGACAAATCTCCAATGTAACTGTCTATTAGCTGTAATAATAAGAGGAATTAATTTTATCAGAGTGGTAATATTATTATGTATTAGCATGATATAAAATAATCAGAACACAGTACAACTTACACGATCGCTAACCCACTCATGATCCAGCACATCTTTAAGCTTTAATGAATTCAACATAATTCTATTTGCATGTTGGTAACAACCTTTTTACTATTTGATTCATCCTTATATGCGTTTTCAACCAATATCACGGCTGCTTGTATTTGCTGAGAAATCAGGACACCTGGAACGTCATCTTGGTTTACAAACAATCCTAATAAAATGGTAACAAAAACTAGTTATAACTACATGAAGACGTAAATAGTAGGTACACATGAAATAATTGTCAATCGATTTGTAGTAACTTTCTTAAGTGCACGACGTTTCGGGGGCTCATATCCCACGCAACCTTCAAGTTTTGGAGAAATTTTGCGCTTACGTTTCCCCAATCCTTGTTTCGGCTCATTGTTAATGTCCAACTTACTATCGATGCTGTTGGAATCGTCTGACGCAGTTGCTCAATCTAGCTCTTTCCCATTTTTGCTAATTCCGAACATTTCTGATGGAAGGTCTGACACGGCTTTTGTAGAAACATCAAGCACTAACTCTGGATTGGAATGTGTGTTGCCTATTGCGTCTTTACAAGCATCCTTATATGCGCCATCTTAGGGCGTTGCAGTACCATTCAACCCAGTGTGTTTCACAGAATCAATAGTTTCCTTAATAATCTGACCAGCATAAGCACTGGCACTCTCTTTCTGATACCAAAATTCTTTTCCCAAGAAAGAGGATCCATTATTCAATGATAGGTTGTCATCTCCATTTTCAACTTCTTTGCTTTTGTACATAATGCCATTTTTATTCAACTTGACAATTAATTCCTGAAACATTAAATGAAAATAGATAATGTACTCGTAGGCTAGCAGATATAAAAAAAAGTCCCTATAGTACATATGAGTCCATCATTTTCTTGACGATTTTCTCCATTGTTGACTCCATCCTATTCATTGTTCGCTCCATCATTGACTCTGTCACTACCTCCTGCACGTTTTTAGTAGTTTTTTGTTTGAATTTCCAGCTACAGCTTTTCTAGCCGAACTTGCCTTTGGCTTCAAAACAGGAGCCGGTTTCTTTAGCATTTCAATCCTATACTGCAATGTAATATTATCGTCAACCTGATACATACAGATGAGTAGAACTCAATGATATTAATCATAGTATAGGCATAAGTTTTTAAAAATAACCAGATGATATTAGAAACATGGATCATTATCAGAATAGGGCCTTCACCCCGACCATGTTCACAGTCCATTGTATCCCTAATCCCAGCAGCATCCTCTATCCAATTACGCATGAGTGGTCTCAAGGACAAACTTGAATTTATCCTACAAGGATCATCTACATGCTTTACCTTCTCCCAATAAACATACTGCATGTAAACATATGAATTGTTAGTGCATCATAAAAAATGATTTAATAAAAATAATATAGAGAAAATATTTAGTACCTGTATTACAGACAAATTTTCCTTAGGCCACTGCCTAATTTGTTTATATCTAGTAACAAGCCTGAAGTATAGAATGGGATGATCTACCGTGAACTCACTCCAATTAATGGTGGACATACGGTCTAGGTCCTCCACTAGTACCGACTAATCCTTCGTGCAATCCTCTTAGTCATAGGCACCAACACTGTCCCAAGGAGAACAAGGGCAGATTTGCGGAGGAAGCCATCGTCCGCGGCTTTACTCATGACAATATCAGCTATAAAATCTTCAATCACAATGTTGACAGTAGTTGCGCTGAGAAAGTGTGGTGGAATACGAAACTTTCCGTCTTCACCTTCCTCATCAATTATACGATTTATAGACAGATCATAGTTTTGCAATCCATAAATGCACTATGCATCTAGTGCAGTCAATGCAAATTTGCCTTTATTAGGCAGGACAAAAGTGCTAGGCTCATGATCATAAATGTGAAACATGTAATGAAGCAAGACAATTCGCATCCGAATTGGTGAAATTTGCAACATACTTCGCATATTTGATTCCATAAATTTGCTGTGTTGTTAACTTATAAAATTGCCCATAAGTCTACACCATGTTTCAATAAAGCAAGCAATATCACCATCCAGTTCCATCACGCTGCAAAAAGCATATATTTAAGCAAACATCAATATCTTATATTAATACATGTACATAAAGCTGTGAACAATAATATGTTATGGCAAAAACAGTAGCTGCATGCATGGTTGTTTCCTCCCATTAAATACTTCAGGTATAATTAAATGCTCTCTTGCAAGAAACAGAAGCAAGTTAAATACAGTATAATTAAATGCTCTCTTGCAATAAAATCACATGGACCTAGGTAGTAGTTGATTGGCTGAGAAAAACAGTACCACAGCCTGCATACAGGACTATACCCGTTCACGTCGCATGTATATTTGTAATGTTCACACACGCATGCAGCAGAAAGGGAAACAAAGGGCTCGGGAGGAAGGGGTAAATAAATGCAAACACGCCTAAACAGAAAAAGGATTTTGAAACTGCATGATTTTTCAAGTGCAAGACTGCTACAGGTCGTTTCAAAGACAGAGCACATGTGTACACAAATATCAATGCTTCTTACATGCGATCATAGATCTACTTACACAGAGCTACTTATATGTGATTATACATCCATGCGATCATAGATCCATGTGAATTTCCATTGTAACAATTAAACCGATCAAGATGCAATTAAATAGTGGGGCGATATTTCATGCGCGCCAAGTAAACCGATCTAGATATAGTACATGCGATCATAGATCCATGTGATCTCAGATCCAAGCGATCAAATCTATGGTGACCGCAATGATCCAAGTGATCAAATCTCTGGTGATCCAAGCGATCAGATGGTGAACATACCTGATGGGTCACCGCAGTACTACTCCCATGCGCCACCGATGTACGAATGGTGCACGCTGCCGCAGGATCACGTCGCCGATACGCGACGTCTGCAGAGTTGCCGCAAGGTTGAGACCTCCGTACCTCGAAGGAGTCAACTCGAAGGGGGTTGAAAAACTGGGACAAAGTAGGCGGTGGTAGGGCAACGATCTAGCCACGACGCGGTCGTGCCTATCTGAACTACGTCGCTGCGCATTTGACTAAAAAAATCTGTGCAAACGACCCTAAAGGCTCAGTTAAGGCAGAGGTATGCACTAGATTCATCGGCCCAATTAACTCTTTTTTTTATTTTAGTGATAAAATTATGATATTTAAAATTGCGTAAAAATTTCTTCCATACAATAAAATAGAAAGAATGTTGAAATTAATAAAATTCGCCAAATTTTATTAAATAAAATTCGAACTCCTAGATAACATAACTAAAATGTTAAATTCACAAATGCAGCATATTGGCAAAAAAACAAAGTGAAAAAAACCTGACACTCTGGGGGTTGGGATCCACGCACGAGCCGAGCTCAAGCCCATTACAAACAAACTAGACCCGAGTAATACTACCTAGCGGCCCCAGAGGTCAGGCCAAGAGGAAAGTCAAATCGGCACATATGTTTTTTGAGAGGAGCTCGAGGGTGAACATCACACGGGATATATAAGCTGGTCGTCCTTGCCTCCAACTAGCAAGGTGGGACTAAACATCCTACCCGCATCGGCATCGCGCGCAGCACGCGTAGACGGGCCGATTTTTCTCCCGGCCCATCAGGATGCGGCGTTGTGCTGCGACGGGCACGGGAGTTGGGCCAGTGGGTTGGATTGTCTCGCTGGGCCTGGTTGGCAGGTATGTTTCTCTATTTTTTTCTTCTTATTTCTTTTTCTTTTTCCATTTCTAATTTCTATTTCAATTCAAATCAAATGATTTCAAAACTCAATTTGATTTTAAACCTTTACTAAACCTTTTCAGTAGGTTTCATCTATTTTTTACTGTGTTATTTAATGCACTCAATTATAATTTTATTGTAATTTAATATTTATTTATGATTAGGTATTTTCTCTTTTTTCAAATAAAATTAAATATGGTTCAAAGCCAGTTTTTTTCAAATAATCCTTTATTCTTTTTATTTTATTTGATTTACTTTTATTCCATTTGCTTATGGATTGGCCAAGATTTAAATTGTCTTTTAGATATTTCTTATTTATTCATTTCTGTTTTTGTCTTGTAAAATCCATATCTTGGAAATTACTTTCTTTTAACTCATTAAAATCCATTTATTTATTCATTTCTGTTTATTATTTTTCCTTCAAACTAGGGTACAATCTAAGATAAATGGCCAAGGTTTCACTATTTTTTGATTTTCTGTGATTTTGTACTGCCAGGTCAAAGTCTGGTCAAAATTGCGTCGAACACCGAGGAGCCATATGGATGAACCTAGATGATCTACCAATAGATCCATGGTTAAACCACATCTCGTGGACCTAAAAATGATTTTTCCCAAAAAAATTGAGGTTCCAATTATGTATCTCTAGTTCAAATTTTCCATGTTTTTACCAAATTTGACCAAACTTTGATTGGGGGTACAAATTGAGCAAAATAGATATTAAAGACCAACATAGTGGTTATGTTCCCACCAAATGTCCCCATCTACCTAACCATGTTGGTGAAACAAAGGTTTCAACTCTAAATTTTGTACTTCCTTCACAAAATATAGCTGAATTTGAAATTTTAAAATGGAAAATGGTATTTGAAAGCATAGTTGGTCAAAGATACCAAAAGATGAAATGTGTTCCATGCCAAGACACACCTCCCTGCCAAGTTTGAGGCAATTCTGGGAAAGTATGACATGGAGCTGGTCATGTCCTATGTAATTTGGGTACACACCCATGAGACTCACACTTGAAACCAAGTGTGAGAGAGCAAACTCATCTTTGCTTCCACAAACTCAAGGTTTATTATTTTCCTTCAAACTAGGGTACAATATAAGACAAATGGTCAAGGTTTCACTATTTTTTGATTTTCTATGATTTTGTACTGCCAGGTCAAAGTCTGGTCAAAATTGCGTCGAACACCGAGGAGCCATATGGATGAACCTAGCTGATCTACCAATAGATCCATGGTTAAACCACATCTTGTGGACCTAAAAATGATTTTTCCCAAAAAAAATTGAGGTTCCAATTATATAGCTCTAGTTCAAAATTTTGCTTGTTCAAAATTTAAAAGTTTGCTTGTTCAAAATTCAAATTTGATTTTCAGGTGATTTAGTATTTTAAAATTTCTACATGCACCTACTTTTGAATCACAAAATAATTTATATATAAAAAATGTGGCCCCTTGAGTCCTTCAAACAATGGTGAAACCCTCATGCAATTCTGACAAACACAACTCTCTAATTCCATAACTGAATTTTCACCACTATATTTGCAAAACTATTTGATGGTTCTGGCTAACTGATTTTTCATTATTCTACATGCACCTACTTTTCAATCTAAAAAAAATTATATATGAAATAAGTGGCCCCTTTGAGTCCTTCGGAAAAAGGTCAAATCATCATTCAATTCAGACAACACCTTCCTCAGCGACCAAAGGGGCTGTTGGTGTGGTTTGTCGCTCTGACAAGGGTTTATTCCTGGAGCCTCGGTTGTGACTATTACTACCTCGTTCTGCTACTAGGATGCTGGTGTGGTCTGTCACTCGGAAGATAATATGCTACCTCATTCTGCTACTAGGATGCAGCAAGGTCGCCATGTGTGATTCACAAAAAAACATAATATATTTTTCAAAAAACAATTTCAAACATGATGGCAAAAGTGCAAAATAACAGTTTTTTTCACACACATTTTAAAAGGACAAATTCAAACAACAGATTCATACTGACATAGATAACTAAAAGATTAGATTGTTCACAATATCCAGAGAAAAAGAGCACATTCATCACAGGAAAGTGCACCAAAAGATCATGCCTGCCATGTCCAGAACTAACAAACATAGCCTAGATGTTCTTACATACCATATATACATTAACATTCCAAATATTCGATAACTAACAACTAGACCAAGTCTGCCTGGACAAGCACCTCCCACAGAGCCTTATGATGACTCTGCTCACGAGCATCTGAACAGTCCGTGGCGAGCCGCTGAACCTGCTGCAGCAGGTTCTCAAGTTTCCCACCCCTAGGCTTCCTTGGATGGTATGGGCACCTGTACATGTTGTTGACCACATATGGATCGCGGTTGTTTGCTTGCAGCTGGATCACTTCCTTCTCAATGAAATTTTTTTCATTCCTCTTGTCCACGGACTCAGCACTGTCTTGCGAGTCAAACTACAATTCACACAACAAAAATTCAAACTCACAAAATGCAAAAAAACAAATATTACAAAATGAATGTGCAATGTAATATGGAAAAAGTTGAATGTATCACCGAAAGTTGGCTTCCATCCTCCTGGAACTCATATGGATCAATGTACTCTACCTCCTTCATATTAAAACAAACAGATCCAAAGTTAATTGTTTTACACTTTGGAATAAACTATATATATGTAAAACAAATTCTATAAACAAAGCCATTGCTTACATTACAGTAGTTTAACTTGTTATTGTTTGATTACATACAACAAGTGAAGAAACACAACTATAACACTTAATAAACAAATAAAGCAAACAATACCTATGAATCTAAAAGGTAAATCAATAATCAAACCATGCTAACAATATACAACATTACACAGACCTTGCAACTATTTGGTCTACATATAAAACCATACACAAATAGAAATTGTAACATTTTGACTCTTTTCTAAATTCTTCCAAATTAATCCTACAATACTAACCAAGATAACAAATTCATCAACAATTGTTTACATTCCAACCAAAAAAGATATAAAACAGCAATAGTCATGTTGTCTCCATGTACTATGTAGGCATAAATCAATTCTAAGGGCTTGATGAATAAGTTCCACATGTCAGACACAAAAATGGATGCATTAACAAGAGAGGAAACCACATAGGAAACCACCTCTAATATTTTTATATTGAGCAAAATGAGAAATTAGTAACTACTTTCTGACCCTAGTGTGTTCACTCCTAGGCCTTTAAAACATTGGGCAACGACTAATGACCCTTCAGGTATGTTTGGTTTGAGCCCAAAAAAGCCCCACCAAAATTTTGGCATGACCAAAGCTTAGTTTCTTGAGCATATCAATCCTTATAATCAATGAAGCAATCCAGAGCAAAATAACCCTCAAAGAACATTTCAATCCTTAGAATCAATGAAGCAATCCAGATAGTTTCTTGAGCAACGTAAACCGAAGAAGCCTAAGCTAAAGAACCAACTTCAGTAGCCTCCATGGGAATACATAACAGGATTCTATACACACTTCAAATAACCAATGAAGCAATCCAAGGCAGATCCAGAGCAAAAAAACAGCCGAATTAATTACTTTGCAACGTAAAGCGAAAAGGACAAAGCTAAAGAACCAGCTTATGTAGCCTACACAGGGATACAACAGGACTATATACACACTTCAAATAACCAGTCACGAGATTCATACAAAGGGATCACATGCATATAACTCCACTTGGAAACAAAGTCCTTACGTGAAAACATGCAAGGGAAACAGGTGTTCCACATCAAGAATTAAAAATTCATGTTTAAGGTACAGAGACATACTTCGTTCCCTAGGTGTGCTATGAGCTACGAGGGCAATTACTATTCCACATAATTTAGAATAGGAAACTTCCGTACAGCCGCCAGTTCCACTACCACTCTCCCAACGTAGCTCTGTATTTTAAGAACTACTGTGAACTCCAAAATGAAAAATAGATCACATTATATCATTTAAAAAACTCTGGCTTTGATCCAATCCAACCATTTTCCTTACAATAGGAAATTCCATCATCTAACGATCACCGATTCTAGATCACGCGGCTTATAGATAAATACAAGTGTAAGGAGAAAAACTCTGGTTTCAGTCACTCTAGGCTAACGAAGCATAACCGGTAGATTCGCCCCTGCCTAAGTACAAACCCTAAGTACAAATCAAAACCCTAACCACAAACCCTAAGTACAAATCAAAAACCTAACTACGAACCCTACAATATAAAAGAGACCGTCGAATTTAACTCACCTGCTGCTCGCCAACATGCATTGCAGGCTCCGCGACGGCAGGCACCATCATGGCAGGCACAGCCACGACAGCCACCGCCACGGAAGTGACCTCCACAGCATCCTCCGCCACGTCCTGCACTGCCACCTGCGCCCCCACATTCGCCACAACGAGATCGACGCCCGCCAGGATCTCGTCGCCCACCACCAGATCCACGACCGCCCGGGCCTCCTCCGACACCACCTGCTCCAGATCAGCACCGAGAGCGGACTCGGCACCGCCCTCCTCCGGCACCACCTCCAGCTTGTCTCCCGCCTCCTTCTTCCTCTTGGAAGAAGAAGAGCCCCCCACATCCTCCTCCCTCGCCCGCTTCCGCTCCAGATCAGCAACGGGCGCCATCACCTCCACCCCCGCCTCCTTCTCCTTCGCAACCGCCGCAGCCACCTCCACCTCGTGCACCACGGCCTCGCCCTTATCCTCCCTCTGCTGCAGATCCGCGGCGGACACGGCACGGCCGCGGCCTTCCATCGTCGTCCTAGTTGGGAGTGGGTGGTTGGTGAGATTTTTTGCCAAATCTAGGTGGGGAATGAAACGTCGAAGGGGCAGAGGAATCGGTGTTGCTTATATACGAAGGGGGAGGATAACGTCTCAACCGTACTGTACCTGGATACACTCGTGTGTACACGTGACCGTATACCCACACCCCGGCTAATACGACTTCCACCGGTTCGTGCCGAACCAGCAGCCACCCAGAACCCCACCCAGACCCGTTTTTTCTCTACGATTGCCTTCAAGGGGGATACCGAAGCACATCCATAAACCTATGCATTGAGATGTCATATCTAATTAAGTCCTACCTCCTTCGTTCTCCAATATAAAATGTTTTGACAAATTTAAGGAACATAGGGAGTATAAAAGAATATCATTCTTCCCTTTGATTGTTTTTTTTTTGGAAATGGGGATAGCCCTGCCTCTGCATCAACAATTCCCACTCTTCCTTTTAACTGTACTGAATTAATTTTCCATGAGGTGTAACCTAATTATTATTTTTATAAACTTTATAGTGCAAGATTTCCATAAGATCATTTTCTATGAGCCGTAGAAAACATTCCATAGGATCTCTTTTGAATATCACGTGAATGAATGCCCGAGCTTTGCAGTCGCAGGGACCAGTGGACATTGCATCGTGCTGGAAGCACATTGCATTGCAGGGAATGCATGGCACATGCCAACGGGCATCTAATTAATTCTGCACAAGTGTTGTTGCTTTCTGTTTGAGGGGAATCAATCGTTTGGTTGTTACGTGGTGCGTGTTGAGACGATCGATCCGTTGAATTTGGCAGCCGACGGCTTTGATCACTTTCGTCGTCTTTTTCATTTCTCCCTGCTGGCACTTAAGTTGGGTCCCATGTACAGGCAGCTAGCTGAGGGATCCTCGGTTCGTTGTCCTATATAAGTCCTGAGTCCTGACTGAGCTAACGAGAGAACCCAAAAGTCGAGCGCTGCGCAGCTAGGCTCACACAAGCCCCGTCCGGCGCCGGCCGGGTAGTCGTCGTGCAGTACTACCCATATACAGCACACGCTCACTCCCGAAGGACAACAGCAGAAAGAATGTTGAGCCCTGGCATTTCGGTGAAGAGGCGTCACGGCGGCGCCGGGTTCGCGCTTCGGTGCGGCTGCAAGGACGCCAAGAGCGTGTCCGTCTCCACGTCGCCGTCGCCGTCGGGCGCCGGTACATCGACGACAACCGAGACGCGGGGCGGGGCCGGGAGGACGAACCCGTCGGCGTCGACCACGACGACGGACACGCTGACCTCCTCCTTGACCTCTGCCTCGTCGTCGTCCTTCGTGTGGGAGGACGCCGTGGCAGAGTTGGACTGCAGCGACGACTACGGCAGGGACAGCTCGGCCGCCGCGCAGAGCTTCTCGGGCCTGCTGCGCGAGCTCAACGAGCTGGAGCAGAGCGTCGCGTCGTGGGGGCAGCAGAAGAGCCACCGCAACAAGAAACTCTCGACACCACCGCAGCAGGAGGACCGCGTCGAGAAGAGACTCTCGACGCCGACGCAGGAGGGCCGCGTCGACAAGAAACTCTCGACACCGCCGCGGGAGCACAAGAAACTCTCGGCACCGATGCAGGAGGACCACGTCGACAAGGAACTGCCGACACCGCCGAGGGAGCACCGGAAGGTGACACCAATGAAGAGCGGCGACCACCTGACCCTGACGAAGGGTGCTAAAGCAGGCTATCGCGCCGGCGACCGGCTCGAAGCGGCGGGGCATGCCGGCCTTGCCGAAGCGGGACTGGACGGCAGCGTGGCGGTGGTGAAGCAGTCTGATGACCCTCTGGGCGACTTCCGTCGGTCGATGGTGCAGATGATCGTGGAGAACGGGATGGTGGCCGGCGAGGAGCTGCGCGAGATGCTCCGGCGCTTCCTGAGCCTGAACGCGCCGCACCACCACGACGTCATCCTCCGCGCCTTCGCCGAGATCTGGGCCGCCGTGTTCGAGGACGAGGACGAGGACGAGGACGAGGACTCCTGGAGAGACGAGCCCGATGCCCCCGCCACCGCCGTCCCGGCCCACAAGCGCACCACCCGCCGCGAGCCGTCTCCTTCAAGCAGGCCGCCCACCATGCCGAGGACCCCTCCGCGCCACCACCACTCGCCGTCAGCATGGCGCGTGTAAACGTACAGTACCTACCGGTAGAAATGTGCTGCGTGGATTCTTTTTTTTGGGGGGGGGGGGAATGTTTGTCTTGATTCACTGTCATACTACTAATATGCATCGTTTGATCTCCGGTTTGCAGCTGGGCTATCAATGTAAATACTAGTAGTGTCGGATTTACCATATTGTACTACTACTACGTGAGGGAGTCCGTACCGACAGTGTCTGTGTGTTTACAATGTGCATTCGTAGTCGCAGTACTATGCCTGTGTTTGCCACCTTGTCTCTGTTTTCTTTGTCGTGCACTGCAACTACAAGTCGACCATCCAGCTGCGCGAATTCCCGCGTAGCGCGTACAGCAAGGTGAAGCACGTAGTACTACAGTGGACAGATCGGGCGTGCGACCCTTCGTTTTGGGGTGGATGGATGGACCTGTGGGGACTGGAGAAAGGGGACGCCATGGACGACAGCCAGTTGTGGTTGGATGGGAACGTGAGAGGAAGTAGGGCCCGTCCGTCTCGCACGCTCGCCCGTGCATTGCGGCCGGGGCAACCCGCACTGCATGGGTCAATACGGCACCCTAGATTGTCCGCTACCTTTTCAACTACTACTGGTACTGTAGTACAGGATTCCGGATTTTGCGAATTCCCTCCTAGCAATGCCAAACCAAAACTCGTACGTACTGTACCAGCGCCATGATTGCTTGTGCTCACACCTCACAGTGAGGTTGGCAAGGCCATCACTTATCTACTGTGGGGCATCCCCTAGACAATCATGCATGCATCGCCAGTTTGAAAAATATCTGACCAAGTTTCTCGCGCGCAAACGTACCTTGATTCGATCGCGCAGCGCGCCTACCGACGACTACAAAGGGGCATCGCATCGCATGATGATGAGCTGATCGTTAGGCGAAACCGGACGCAGTGACGTGCGCGCTGATGCACGTAGGGATGAGACGACAAGTGCGAAAAGCGCATGGAATCTTTGCGCACATACATGCGTACGTACTGGTTGGAGCCTGGAGAGCAACAATGTACGGCCTGCCGGTGGTGCGCGTGAGACGAGATGCACCGAATTTGTTGCCGAGACAGACAGATCAGACAGAGGCCACAGGCGCGGCGCGACGATATTCCTTCCTTCCTTGTTGTGCTGTTGCGAGTGGACCGCGATCGATCGGCACGGACGCGGAACGCAACAAATTCGTCCATGCCAGCTTGCCTAGCAGGGGCCACGGGAAGGGACAACGGAGCTCGGGCTCGCAGGTCGCGAGCGCTTGTCGCCACACCCGTCCCGCGCATCCTCCGTACGTCAGCACAGGTCACCCCGCTGCCACACTGATCTGTTCTGTTCTCATCTCCGACTCCGAGAGAGATGCCTGTGAGCAGTTGGGAGAGGCTGGCAGGCGGGGCCATCGCATCGGGATGGCGAGTCGTAGACGAGAACAGTGCGTTTCAGTCTTCCAGATCAGTTAAGCAATAGAGAATTCGTTCAGAATATTACTTAAGAACTTAAGCCTGAGATAAAGGGAGCAGTCTCAGCAATTTGAGGCGCGTCGTGTGGTTGCTTCTTTCTGCTTGTGTACCTTTTCTTTTGTAGCATAGCTAGCGCGTGCCACGGCAGGTGTCGTGTGAGCTGCAGGGGCGGTGGTTTTCTTTGGCCTTCTCCGGTTCTCCGATTCCCTTCCCAAGTAAAAAAAATTGGATCTTAAAAAAAAACTACTCCTGCATCTCCTTTCTCCACCACCACGGTTTGTCCACCACGCCCCGCTCCCATGGTGCTCAAGGTCATGGAGAGCTAGGGTTTCTCGCGGCTGCTCCCTAGCCCCACCGCTCCTTCAACTGCTCTCCCCGCTGCTGCCACACACCCCTGCTCAAGTCACGGGTCACCTCTCCAGACGCATCGGCGACCGGTGCCTTCTACCGAGCATGCAGCGACCGGCCCTGCCGCTCCTCCAGCCGCTCTCCCCGCCGTTCACCCCTTCTTAAGTTGTGGCCCGCCTCTCCACAGGCATAACGACCGGCTCCATCGACCGAGCCCGCCTCTCCACCCACAGCTGCGACCGACGTCGACCACCGATCCCGCCTCTCCACTCGCAGCAGTGACCGTCCCTAATATGCCTTCTACTAGATCCGGTCCTCCCTTGACATCCTCCTCGACCGCTCGATATGCTCCTTGCTTCCGACGGTAAAAATTGAAACCCTTGAATATTTTTAGTTTTTGTGATACCAATTGTGGCGCCTGGAGAGTTTCAGTGATAGCTCAAGGAACTCAAGGCGGAGCTCTCCCTTCTCAGCATCGCTAAAGCCACCGACAGAACGTCCAACACATTTTCTAAGATGTAATTGTTCCTTCTCTCTTCTGTAACTTCGTTCTCTTTTTCTTGGTGTCTGGCCATCTCCCGAATCAAGCGGAGCACTGAATATGTGGCTTGCTTGGTTACAGTAAGGTGGTGCACACCTAGATAGGGCGTGTCCTGGCGCTCATCTTGCAGAAACAGTTTGATGCGCTGCGGGAGACATATAGAACAAGAGGTTTGTTTCCCTTGATCTTGGCCCAAATTTGCGCTATACACTGCTGACTCAGCAAGCAACAATTATAGCACTACCTCCACTCCAGTGATCGCAGGTACCCACCCTCTATACAGTACCTCCTCTTGGCCTTGAATGAATATTTTTGTCCTTGAAGAAAATATTGTTGGATCTGAACAATCAGTCAGGAGTTTCTCCTCTGATATGTTTTCTTTAAGCCAACATAATGGTACTTATTATCTCGCATTTTTTCGTTCTTGGACTCGACCATAAATCCTTTTTTAATGAGCCAACATAATCGTTTTTTGATCGGTCATGGCTGGAAGATTTTGGACGACGAATCCAATCAAAAGGTTCTTGGTTTTGTTTTTAATGCTCATGATAGGGACAAAGACCAATACGGAACGAGCCAATAAGTTTGGTTGTTCATCTTAGATGGAGGGAGGTAGGGAAGATTCAGCCATCGATAGATAATTAAAATAACGAGGTTTTCTAATTGTTGATATGCATAACTTGAATTATGACACCCAAGCAGTTTGTTGCTGTCTAAATTGTTTTTGCATATTCACTTGATTTCAGAGTTTATGTTCTAATCTTGGTTTCGGATTTCTTATTAGCATAAATTAACTAATGTTAGGTTTGACTCAGTTGGAGAGGCAAGGTAGCAAAACGACTTCTATGTAATGGAGCAGGGTAAGGGTTGTTGTGTATGTTTAATGGTACGTTCGTTACTTTTTCCTAGAATCACATATAGGACAAGCTCTGTAATCCCCCAATTTTGTAAGTTCAATGGTGTGGCCGTTGTTGACGCAAACTTTATCTATTTACAGGTTTCTATGTACTTTCTCTTAAATTATGTTTTCAAGAACTATCAGTTGTATTTAGTGAGTTATTCTTACTTATAGACATGTGTGAGAAGTAGCTCAGTTAAGATTTGGGCAAATGTTGGTTTAGTAAATGTAAAATCTGCTTACGGTGTGATGATTATTTGATTTAAGAGATAAATATTCTAACTAGGGCACCGGTACAACAAATGGAGAATTGATTCATGATGTGATTAAGATATGCTTCTCTAGGTATAAATTTTCATTGATGTTGTTCGTCTTACTTATGTGCTATCCTGCAGTTTACCAATTTTTCCTTCTAGAAGATTGAAGCCTGATATTTCTAATTCCTTAGTATCTTTTGTTTCTTTGGATGGTCATATAGAATACGTGGTTCTTTGTTTAGTTTACAACTATGTAATTTATAGATCATAAATTTTGCGCACATCTATAACTTTTACATAGACAACATTTGTGACCTATAAATATCGTTTCCCAAGCTTTTCGCTTTGTGTTCATTCAAATAACACTCATTTTCTCTTTGATAACTAGCTAAAAGAGGACAAAAAGGTCAAACATCGTGTGTGTCTCGTTTAGGGCTTGTTTGATTCATAGGAATTGCATAGGAATTGTGTAGGATTTGAATCCTATGGGAATTTTTCCTATGTTATTGTTTGATTCATAGGAACACATCCTATAGGAATCTTGTAGTGCAATTCCTATAGGAAATAAACATTAGATCATACCTCATGGAAAAATTCCTTTGCTATATCAAACAAAATTCCTATTCCCATAGGATTCAAGTTGGCATGACATCTCAATCCTATGTTTTTTTCTATTCCTATACTTTTCATATCCTATGAATCAAACAAGCCCTTACTGATGTAGCCCTCTAGATTTTGTCATATTAATTGCATGGCATGTGATGTTTAGAATCTCAGTTGACTCTGTTCACAAAGTCATTCAACTACCTTTAATAAGATGAAATTCGTAATGTAGCAATGGCTTTGGAAGTTACTGAAAGTATCTGTAGTCAGTACCTCAGCTAAATTAGTCAAGGATAGCTTAGTAGTAGTTTAGTCAAGGATAGCTTAGTAGTAGTTTAGTCAAGGATAGCTTAGTAGTAGTTTATATATTATGTGATTGCTGAATTATAAAACATAGCTTTCTTGCTTTGAGCTATCGCGGCCGTGAGTAAAACTAACAGCAACAAGAAAAGAAAAGTGCTGCTCCATCTTTTTTTACCTTAGATCAACATGATTAGATGATTTTTTTACCTGGTAGTCTGATAATACCATAGTCCTCACTCATCATTATGGGCTTCACTCTTTTGTTCGTGAACTCTACATACTTTTGATGTATGGCAAGGCAATGAGGGTGGAAGCTTTGGTTGCAGTCACACAATGAATGGTCATGGTGCAGAGATTAGTTTGCATTGGCATTTGCTTCTGGTAAATAACTGCTTACATGATTATTGCAGTCGACCTTCTGTACATTTAGTGTGCAGAAAACTCTATTAGTTCTATTTTACTATTATTATGAATAAGGATAACACACCATATAGATCTAGAGTAGCCAGTCACAGAAGCGAGAGAGCCGGGAGTTTGATGACTTGAAAAGACTTTTTGGTTATAACTTGCTGATCCCATCTATACAACTTGCTGGTCTCTGGTCTTCGTTTTTCCCTATCAAATGATCTTAGGCCCTATAATTTGGCAATGCCCACTAAACCTTTTTATAAGTATTTTGATTGCCAGTATATAAATAGTGAGATGGAGCTTTCTTCTACTATTGTTGTGTCCAGTTTGTTTCTCATCATGTCGTTTTGCCTCTTAGAATTTATGTTCCTAGAAGTTTGGTGCTAATATAAGCTTGCTTAGGATTAATCATTTTTAGATGTTTTCTTTATTTAATGTTCTAGACAACAAATTTCAGTTGGTGGAGGGCATGTACCAACACGTAAAGTTGTTTTTAGAAATCGACTGTATGATCTACCTTTCAGGGTAGTTTCTACCTCCTACTAACAAATATATAATAGATCCTTGGACCGCTAAGAAATTGCAAAGCCTAAAATCTTAAAGGTGCTTATGTATACTGATATAAACACATTGATATGTTGTTGTGGGGTGCCCCTATCGCAGTGGAGACATCTGACATGTTTTTTTGGGAAAGTTCGCCAGCATCCAATAACACTTGCTTCCTTGCGGCCTAGCTCACAGCAGATAAAACTCTCAAGGTCAATCACGGCCAAGTGGAAGTTGCATCTTGATGATAAGGTGTATTTGCAGGTGAAGCGATACGATCGGACTAATAGGTCTTTACTTGCGGCCTAGCTTCGGCCCTGGCTTATGTGTGTCTGTCAACTGTCTTCTTGCATGTGATTTGTAAGTTGGTAGTCTTCCACATTTGCAATTTGGAGTAAGGTCAGCTACAATATTTTTTTAAGTTATTTCAAGTACTCCCTCAGTCACAAAATAACTGACATGACTTTGTCTAAATACACATGTATCTAGACACCAAAACGCTAACACCGTGTTAAAAACATCTAACTGCCCGATAGATGTGTGGCCACTGTCGCTTTGTTGCACAACGTTAGCCAGGCGGCGCGGCAAAGCGCGTATCTGTCTAGTCTTCTGTACTCCTAGCAGATAAGATGCGTGGCATGGACCGTCCATCCTGGCCTGGCCTGGCCTCCTAGAGTGGATCGATCGATCGGAGCTGAACCTCGACTTGAACACCGCCGGCAGGATGCAGAAGCGGCTAGCTGTTCATCAGCAACCGAGAACGTGTGCTGTTTTCGTTTGGATCTTTTTCCACGTCAGTGAACAGCTGTATCAGTGCCTGTTCATTCGCTTGATGACGTACGTAGTTGCTAGCGTTCGCCGAAGGGCACGTCGTCGTCTGCGGGATTAACAGCCGTGACGAGAGCAGGACGCCACGTTGTCTTACTCGTGACTCGTAGCGTTGTCAATTTGCATGTGGACTTATATTAACCGGCCAGCTAAACTGATTTTTGATGCTAGTGCCGCACACTAGTGAACTGAACAGTTACGTCAGTTTCGTCTCTACTGTTTGTTCGTAGTAGTTCGTGACGCTAGTCCAGCAGAAGCAACAAGGAGAGTCGGAAAGTCATAGAGTCAAGTAATTAAACAGGAGTGATCTGTACCATTGTTGCCTTTGACCGTAACGGTTGACAGCCTCCAGCCACTCCCACAACACAAACGATGTCAGGTAAAATTGCTGGATTGAAAGACTGGAGGTGCCGGCTTGTGCTGCCGCGACGCCCGTCTCCAGCCGTCCCGAATGGATTTTTTCCTTCACACAGTAGACATTGAATTCAAATTAATTGGACACATAGAATTTAAGGTTTACAACAAGAGAAATAATTCATGCTATTCAAATTCTTTGAAGTTTAACTTGAATGAACAAGCTGAGTGATGTAGTGGACTCTCTTTTAAGCCTGCACAAATTATGAGATCATTCTGCAGTTGCTGATGACTATTTAGATCACGGATTTCTACATGTCTGACGAGGAAGCCTAAGAACTTCGCGGGCACCTAGTGATCAACAACACAAGAGAACTCTTGGGCATGATACGGTTGAGCATCATTCATCGGGTGCTCGCGCTCACTCTCATGCATGATCGCGCAAGCATTAGTCACCTCCCACCAGAGGCATATCTAGACTAATTTATGGGTGCATATCTAATAATTTTTGCAAAAAAAATATCGGTATATATGCTCTTATATACTCCTCTGTTTCAAAATATAAAATATTTTAGTCTTTTTTTGAAACAGATGTATGTAGAGGTCTTTTAGTGTGTAAATTCATGTTTCATAAAATATCTAAAACATCTTATAATTTAAAACGGAGGTATATGTATATGCATATTAATGGTATTTACCATGTGTTAGAGACTCGAAAAAATAGTGAAAATGTGGCATCGAGAGCAGTCCCGCGAGCAGCGTACCCAACTTGGGCTGAAAAAACGCTACTGGTCTTCTACGGGGCAGGTTTCTCTGCTGCCGGTCCTCGTCGCGATCTTTTTTGAGCGAGGCCGCTTGCTCACATCAGGCTTCAGAAGCCGGCGCGCCGTGCTCTCGTGCCGCCGCTGCGCCGGTCGCCGGCACAGTCCCTCCGACGCTTCAGCACGCACCACGCGGTTCCATTCTCGCGGTCCAGCAGCTGCCCGCTCCTGTCCCCTGATCGACTGAACCCCGCGACAGCCCAGCTCCAGTCATATTTTCGCGGCGGCTCTGCCGTATTCCGGTAGGCTCGGGCGCAGGGCCGGTCCTCAAATCTGGGGCCCCAGTGCAAGATAATAAAGCGAGTCTTTTGTTTACATGTAAAATTGATTTTATTTCTAACATGGAATGATACAATTAAATTGATTGGAGAAAAACAAATGAATAGCCCATGTACGTATGCCATAAGCAAAGCTTTATTGGAGGTGGCTATTCCGTTCACGCATGCATTTGCACTTATTATAAAAAACATATTTAAAAAATGTCAATTTTTTTAAAAAAATGTCTACGTATACATTCAAACATAAAATGTTCGTTCGCAAGTTTTTGGGATGAAATACTATTCTACGGTGTAAAAAGACAAAAAATGTCTTGTGAATAGTCATACTTATGTGATATTTTTTATCTTTTTATATATGACATATAAAATATTCTTTCATCCCAAAAACTTGTGAACGAACATAAAATTTCAAATATACTGTAAACATTTTTTAAAAAATTTAACACTTTAAAGTATGTTTTCTCACAATAAATACAAATGAGTGCAAATGCATCCGTGAGCCAAAGCAGATTTCCGAGCTTTGTTCCAGTTCTTAAGGAATAGCCCATTGCTAGATTCATCTTGGATAATACACTAATTATATTTTACTAATATCATAATAAGTACTCCCTCTGTTTCGGATTATAGGTCCTACGCGTATACCTAGGTCATTAATTTGACTAGTAAAATATAAGTTATATAGCACAAAAATTATACCATTAAAACATATAGCATCTAAAGTTTCTAATGGTATAATTTTTGTGTTATTCTATTTCTATTTTGTTGGTTAAATTGACAATCTAGTTAATCGTGCGTGACCTATAATTCCAATCAAAGGGAATACACCTGAGGAGCTCCTCACATCTAGAGCCTCATGCGCATGCAGGTATAGGCTCAGGACCGGCCCTGGGGCGGCGACGCTGTGGCACATCAGCACCCACCATAGCAGTAGTGATTTCAATCCATATTTTTAGAGTTTATACCGTGAGTTTCAGACCGTAGAGTGCCTTAATCTTACTTTTTCCTATTGATGAATATGCCCAATTGAGATTAGAGGATGATCTTCAATTACTTAATTCATTGTATTCATCAATTGAGATTAGAGGATGGTCCTTAATTACTTAATTAATTGATTTATAGGTCACAAAAATGAAGGACAAGTTTAGTGCTTTGCAACGTATGTGGGTAAAACTTTAATGAAATAAAAAATTACTTCAACCTCAACCTCGATATATATGGAGGATGAAAGACAAAATCAACATAAAGATTTGAGCAATGAACAACTCATAGTCCCATTTTATGATCTTATATTGTTGCGTTAAAAAAACTTATGATTTTGAATACCCAGTCTGAATCAGAGCACACCAAATGCACGATCGACTTTCATCCTGCAAATCTCCTGACACGAAGAATAGTGAGACTTTGTCAGACCTAGAGGATCAGAGACTGCCTTCACAAATGTCGACCACCTTGGATAGATGCCATCAGCTAGATAACCATTGATTTCATAGTTGCAAGGGAGAGCATGACCTCCAACCAATCTTCCAAAGATTAGCGAGCGTTGCAACACATTGATGTTATTGTAAGATCCCTTCATACCAAAGAAAGCACGCCAAATCCATAGATATTGATCAGCCATAGCCTCATGTACCACATTGCATGCTCTCTATATCCTTTGTACAAACAATCCAAGCAAATGGAAAATTCTTCCAAGACTAGTGCATGCAATCGCTGCTTCCAAGCATCCTAGAAAATCCGTTCACTGCATTTTGTTCCATGGTCTTAGCCGTCTCTACTTCATTTGGCCCTCTCAGGTAGTCTACACCAAACCTTCCCACCGCCGCTCTGCAAAATCTGTACATGCACTCGATGGCTCTGGACTCACTCATGCGCAAACACTCATCTTTTGAAACTCCAGACGCTCCATATGCAAACATCCTCATAGCAACAATACATTTCTAAATTGCGGAGAAACCAACTGCACCAGAGAAGTCCATCTTAACACAAAGTAGTCATCATACTCTCTCATAGCATAAAGAATCGTCATGGGAAGCTCCTTGTTCATCATATAGTACTCCCCGAAAATCCTTTGGACTATATGTTACATCGTCGACAAAATTGTTTGTGTATAGCATGGTATGCCCTACAACCTTTGCCTTTGTTTGCTTTTCCTTCTCCCATACTTTGGTCCTCCACGTCATGGACCGATCCTCTTCTGCTCGTCAGCTTGCAGTTGGAGAAGACAAGCTAGGATCACGAGTTGATCCTGATCATCCGGGTCCTCGGCGGCCTCCTCCTCCACCAATGCATGGATCAACCCAAGAAAACCGCCGAACACCGTGTCGACTCGAAATGCAATATCAAAGGGGACGTATATCACTAGCTACAAAGTAGATGCGTACCAGCGTGTTGTTGACTTGATTAACTTCATTATGTAAATAGACATATTGATACTATTGCTTAGGTTCATTGTTATTTGGTTGACTTTGATTATTTTTACGGTTTGCTAATTTGATAGGTTGACCAAAGCATGTTTCTTGTTGGCACATTGGAGTATTGATTTTAGAACGGTCTGAGCATGTCCCTCCGCGACAGATTCACGCACACCATCGAATCACTAAAAGCACTGTGCATGTCGTCTGATCCTTATCCCATGTTTCTCTTACTTTCTCTATTGTAACCGATCAACCACCACGTCCTACGGTCCGACTTCCCCAAGACGTAGATCATGCCCGATCTCTACCATGAAGAATATGCACGCCATGGTCATGGCATCATTTTATATATAGTTGTCGATGTAGTTACACTGCCCCCTAGCTAATAGTTATACACCAATTACTTATGAAGTTATCCTATATCCTCTAGCTAATAGTTATCAACCTAGAGTTACCCAGGTGAGGAAAGTATAATTACCAACATAATACTTATAGAGTTATCCACCTGATTAGGGTATAGTTATTGACGAGGTTTCGACTCATCAATGCCCATTGTTATGAGTTTGGGTTTTGGAGAAGATGGAGGTGCTGGAGATCATGGAACAGTTAACAGACAAGAAACCAGGGGACACGAGATTTACCCAGGTTCAGGCCCCCGGAGGGAAAACCCTGCTCCTGCTTGTCTGCTCTTGATTACGGTGGAACCGAAAGGTACAAGGGTGCGCAGATGCAATCTGGCATGGAGGTGTGTATGCGGTGAGAAGTTGTCGTCCTTGTTGTGCCCTCCTAGCCTTTATATAGAGATAGGCAGGTCTCGGGCACAGATCGAGTCGGTTACAAGTTAGGGTTTGCCCCTTTGAATATTCTATCTACTCTAGTCTTGCTCTCCAAGGATCCGAAGACGCCATGGGCTTGGGCCACCCAAAAATCTCCACAGGTCGCGTATATTCTTGTGGGCCTTCCTTGGGTTGGACCAGCTATGCTAATGTCGTGTACCCGTAGGGTATAACCATGTCAGTAGCCCCCCCGAGTGTTTAGTCAAATCATAGATTCGGCTGAGGACTCTTCAATCTTTCGGGCGCAGTTGTTCCTGTTCATAAGAGAAAGAATGATTTTAGTTCGTAGGGATTGCTGATGCATGTGCCTGACTCTCCTGACGGATCAGGGTCAGTTAACTATCTTAGGACAAAACAACACGATCTTCTTCAAACTTGAGTCCCTAGACTCGAATCTGGAACGGATGCTGGTGTAGTTTGACTCAGGCCGTTGAGGTCTTATAGGAGTCGAATCCTAGTGGTTTTCGAGTGATGTACCCAACGGGTCCATCGGGATTTTCATCGTGCCTGTTGCCACAGTTTTTTTACTGGAAGAGAGCAGTCAGGAGCGTTACCAGGCCATCAGATGATATCTGCGGGTCTTATCTTTGTGTCGTAGACACAGCATCCGAAATGTTATCACCGCGGAGGTGTTTCAGGTGGCCAAGGAGGATGCTTCTCACTTAGCATTGGTTGGGGCAAAGTTGCCAGAAAGTTTTTGCATTTTTGATCCGAAGGATTACAGTCAAAGAATTCATAGGGTGCGCGACCAGCGCTCCCTATGGGAGTAGCCCCCGAGTGTCTGTTCGAGTCGTAGACTCGAGCAGAGACTTTAGTTCAAGTAATTGAGCTTTAGGTCCGTAGGACACAATTTTTTCGGATGCTTGATCAATCTTCCCTATGGGAGTAGCCCCCGAGTCCTTAGTGGATTTGTAGACTCGACGTAGGATTCAAAGAATCAATAGTGGTGTAGTACCTTAATCATGCCTCCGGTGCGCATCCAGCTCTCCTGATAGGAGTAGCCCCCGATTATTTGCTCGAATCTTAGATTCGAGTGAGTACTTTTAGTTATCAGTCGAAGATTTCTAACTGTTGCGAGCGTGGCTTTGATGACGTCAGCGATGACGATTGGTGACCTCAGCCGTCTGCGACGCCAGAGGTGACGTGACTGGATGAACGTGGGTCCCACTTTCTGACTTGGAGTTGACTAGTCATGCGCAACGTGGCAAGAATTACGGCGTCTCCTCGGTTTTCGTGTGTAGTGGACGGCGTGCGGGCGACGGTCCGCTACTGTGTTGACATGTGGACGGTTGGATATGACCCTAGCGTTAGGGCTTCTAGATGAACGGTTCATGTTCGTCGTCTTCATCCTTATAACCGTGGGGAAAACAGTGGTTTTTTTCTCCCCTCGCCATTTGCTTTCACTGCTTCCATTTTCACGAGCTTTCTCCTCGCACGCTAGACGTTTTCCGGTCCTTTCCCTCCTCGTTCCTGCGCGCACACCGCCGCCGTCGATGCTCCACGATGGTGAAGTCGAAGAAGGCCTCCGCTGGAGAAGGCTCGAGTGCTGGCGCCAATAGCAAGAAAAGCACCACCGCCGCTTGCATCACCGATGGCGGGTGGCGGCGCACGGAGACGCGCGAGGGCGACCTGCACAAGCTGCGTGATGCGGGTTTAATCCCGCAGGATAAGGAGGCCGTCAAAATCCCCGGCGATGAGGTAATTACCCGTCCACCAGTAGGGTTTCGGGTGATGTTTGTCGCCTTCGTTCTTCACGGCCTTTCTCTCCCAGTCCACGATTTTCTTCGTGGACTTTTGTTTTTCTATGGCATCCAACTCCATCATCTTTCGCCCAATTCTTTTCTCCACATAGCCTGCTTCATTAATTTTTGCGAGTGCTGGCTTGGTAACGATCCGCACTTTGGCCTCTTCCGGAAGCTCTATTCCATGAAGAGGCAGTCTGGCACCGGCAGGGTCTACCCGCTCGGCGGCTGCGTTATTTCCCTTCGATCTTCTGTTCTCTTCTTTTCCTTCTCTATGTCTGAGTCCGTCCAATACT
The DNA here is from genome assembly GCA_916181665.1 of Avena sativa. NCBI lineage: Eukaryota > Viridiplantae > Streptophyta > Magnoliopsida > Poales > Poaceae > Avena > Avena sativa. The sequence goes on along the minus strand of OV702284.1, from coordinate 255,951,831 downwards.
GGCGGAGGAAGTGGTTTTATATCCGCGACTCCACAGTGGACGGGCAAAACTTTGGCCTTGCCCCCTTCAATCCCGCCCAGGAGATCTTGTCGAAGAGATCCTGGAAGAACCATATCCTGGAGGGTGAGGTGGCAGAGGTAGAGGAGCTCTACTGTCGGGTGGAGGTGCTCCAGATGGATCCTGGGAAGGAGGTCAATGGTGTGGATATAATCCGCACCTTCCTCAAATGTCGGGTACAGCCACTCCAGGCGAGGGCGCATCCGATGTTTCTTTACGCTGGCCGCAACGACCCGACGAGGGTCTCAGCCGAGGAGTTATCCCGAGGCGACCTCGACAGAGTTCTTCGGCCGCTGCTGAAGTACAAGTCCGAGGAGGATCTTCCGGGGAAGTCGTTGACGTCCCCCTTCAGTGCCACGAAACCAGTTCCACAGGTGTAGATTTGCGACGTGCGCGCTGCGCCTTTTTCGAGTGCTTTTCCTTATGATTGCTTGTACTGATCATTGATGTGTTCATTGTGCAGGAGTTCAAGGTGGCTGGCATGGTGCCTCCATTGCCCGAAAAGTTTCCGATTGTGCTGGACAACGAAGTTGTGGACTCCGAGTCCGAGCTTCGTCGGCGCAGTCGCCAACTCAGGAAGCCTCCGAGGCGAGTGAGGGGCAAACCCGTAAGCGGGCACGGAGTTCGAGCGAGTCTTCGTATGCCTCGACTCCGCCAATTCCTAGGGACCCATCCTTCCTTGTGCGTCATAGCAGGGATGATGACGCTTCTTCCTCACCGTTCCTGGCCGTGCCTCTGTGGGCTATGGCGCTGCAGCCATCGGCCAAGAAGAAGAAGAAGGAGAAGGCACTGCCCGTCTTCGATTTGAACGACATCGACTCGTAAGTACCTTCGTATGCTATTCGTTCTTGTCTTGTGCACTTTTCTTCTTGATTTGATGAATGTTTTCCTTGCAGCCACTCCTCGGAGGGTTCTCTTAGTGAGGGCTCCTAGGAGACTGTAGGGGAGTCGAAGCCGACGGCCCCTCATTCTCAGACAGTGGCCACCTCTGGGGGCGATGCTCTAAACCCCTCTCCGCAGGAGGCTCGAGTGATCGTCTCCCAGAAGACTGCACCTGGACCTTCGAAGTATCCGTCTGAGCATGTAAGTTGTTTTCCTCTTGCCCTAGGGGGAGCCCCCGAGTCCTGTTTTCGGATGACCTGTTGGTCTTGTTTTCGCTCTTGTGGGGCGTAGCCCCCGAGCCTTTTTCCTGGTGCTTTCTTGATTGTTGGCTTTTGCTTCTTTTCGCAGTCCTTTGTGCGTGGCGCCAACCTTATCATTCAGCAGCATCTGGCTTTGGAGGCCAGAATGCAGCAGCTTCGAGGTATGTGTTTTGTCCACACTTGTCCTCTTTTTGTGTGTCTGTTGATTGAGTAATGCTTGTGTTACTCACATGTTCTCTTGTTGCTTTGCAGATGAAAATAATGCGGCCCTTTGCCAGCTTGATGCTCTCAAAAAGAGCCTCGGGCGAGCAGAGAAGAAGGCCGAAGATGTTGTGGAGGCGAAGCAGCGCCTGCAAAAGGAGTTAGCCGATGCTGCCGAGGCCAAGGAGCGCTTGCAGCGGGAGGCTTTGGATCGCGAGGAGCAGCTCGCTAAGGTTGCGGCTGCGCGCGAAAAGGAGGTGGCTGAGAAGCTGATGGCTGCTGCCAAGGCTTTTTCCGGTGAGTATCTTGTAGGAAAATTGGTCCTTTTTGGATTTTCGGTTGCCTTTTCTTCGTGTCCTTATTCGACTCATGCCTGGTCTTCCTTGCGCCAGATGCTTCGGGTATTGCATTTGATCGCACTGTTCTGGAGCATGGGAACGCCCTGGAAGATGCCACCGCAGCGGTCGAAGATCGATGCGGCACTGCTGCTGGTTCCCTTGCTAAGGCTAAGGAGGTTCTCCAGCGTTTCTACAAGAAGATCATGCCCAAGGGTGCTGCCCTTGAGGATGTTGATTCTCTGGCGGATGCGCTGTCGGAGGATGCCCCTGCGGCCTACAAGCGCAAGCAGAAGGGCATCGGTGCTTCCATGGGGCTGGCCATGGCCGTGGCGTCCGGGGCAGAGTTGGATCTTCAACACGTCACCTCCCAGATGCCAACAACGTCAGACGACTCAGAGGTAGCCTTTGCTCTCTTCGCCTCTCGCTGTAAGCATTATGGTCTGAAGCTTATCGATCTGCTGGCGGACTATGCTACGAAGCAGCAGGGGGAGGCCAAGGGCAGGCACTCTGGCTCCGAGGCCACTCCGGATGCGGGTGCTTAGGCTTCTTTGTTGTAGCTCTAGGATAGTGTATCCTCTTTTGTAATGTATGATTTTGTTGATTGAATAATTTATCCTTGTGCCACGCAGTGGCTTTTGATGTATATAAATGATGCTTCGAGTTGTTGCCCAAGACATGTGTTGTTCATATTCTTGCTTGCTTTCCTTTAGGTACCTTCGGGTGAGGCTCCTGTGGATACTCCGACTGTCCCTCAGCCGCGACCATCTTTGGATGATGCGTCGTAGCTTGCCTTTCTTCGCGATCGCGTCCGTAGCTTGGAGAAGGAGATCCTTAGCGTTCGGGGTCACGCGGACGTGTGGAAGTTGAAGACTGAGCGAGCTATCGCCAGAGGAGTATCTGACGGGGGAGCTACGGCAGTTGAGCGAGCAACTGTAGTGTGAGTTTTCTTGGGCTGCTGTATGTCTTCGGATGTGCCTTGTTTGCGTGTCATCTTACTCTGAATTTTTTGTAGGTTCCAATCTTGTTCCAAGGGAGGAGAAGGAATGCGTTGCAGTTCGGATCAACTGCCTGACCCAACAGGATATGGAAGCCAGAGGATTTTTCTGGATGGACCACGCCGGGCCACCGTCCTTGCGACGGTGCAGGATCGTGTTCATCAGGTGTCACGGGTGTTGAGGCAGGTGAAGACTTCCCTTGCATCGATTATGTATGTCATGTTTCCTCTGGATGAGGCATCGTCCACCCTATGGGGTTTGATGTCGAAGTTTCGGGAAGTGAATTATGTGTGGGAGTTGGTGCGGCGGTAGCTGGTAGCAGGGCTGAAAGTCGCCCTTTCGCTTGTTCGGCTGCATCGCCCAGATGTTGATCTTATGGCGGTGGCGGCTGGGTCGCCACCTCGACCGGATGATGGCCTATGGGACATGCGCCCACATTATGCGGCTGTTAGGCAGTATGCCGAAGAGATTGTAGATCTTTTTGAGCATCGGGCGCACGTGATCCTTCGGAATAGGTAGGTCCTGAAAAAAGATAGATGTAAAACTTGTATATATTTTGACTGGGCTTGTTGTGCCCTTTGTTGTAAAGATTATTTGTATTAGCACGTGTTGCTTTGTTGTATGCATGCCCTTTTCGTTAGCCTAACGTGGTCAGCTACTCAGGTTTACATGCGTTATTCTCAGTCGACGAAGTCATGAGGTGAGGCGGATCCCCCGAGTGTGTTGTAACAGAAAATAATGTAAGGAAAAAAGTTTTTCGGACTGGGGACTTAGCTTTTAATCATATCGTAACGAGGAGGTACATTGTTCGGCTGAGTAGCCTTATTAAAAGTAAAGAGGGGTAGCTAGGGGTAGAAGCGTTGCAGTTGTGCGACGTTCCATGGGTTGGAGTATGCGACTCCTGACTTGACGTCCTTGAGGCGATAGACGCCACCTGGGATGACTTCGCTGATGATGTAGGGTCCTTCCCAGGGTGACTCGAGCTTCTTCGGCCGCTCTTGCTTGAGTCGTAGGACGAGGTCTCCTTCGACGAAGGACCTTGGGCGCAGCCGACGGCTGTGATAGTTGCGGAGGCTCTGCTGGTAGACCGCCGAGCGATCCACGGCGATGTCGCGTGCCTCGTCGAGTGTGTCAACGGCATCTTCGAGTGCGGCCATCGATTCGGCTTCGCTGTAGGCGACGACCCGTGGGGCCTTATGGCGTACTTCTACGGGTAACACGGCTTCAGATCCATGAACCATGAAGAAGGGCGTGTAGCCAGTTGTGCTGTTTGGCGTTGCGTGCAAGCTCCAGAGGACGGAGGGTAGCTCTTCTGCCCAGGCTCCCGCAAGCCGTTCGAGTGGGCTGAGTAGGCGTTTTTTGATGCCGCCGCCTACGAGACCGTTGGTCTTTTTGTTGGAGATATGCCCTAGAGGCAATAAGAAATGTAGTTATTATTATATCTTTGTGTTTATGATAAATGTTTACATTCATGCTATAACAGTATTAACCAGAAACATTAATACTTGTGTGATTTGTAAACTAAATTAGAGTCCCTGGTAAAGCCTCTTTAATAATACTATATTATTGGTTAATAGATGATCGTGGTTTCTCGATCATGAACATTGAGATGTTATTGACAACGAGATCATATCATTAGGATAATGGTGTGATGGACATACTCCTATAGATAAGCGTAGCATAAAGATCAAGTCATTTTAATAGTTCAATTGCTATAAGCTTTCTGATACATAGTAACCTAATTCCTTCGACCATGAGATCATGATAATCACCATCACCGGAAGGATGCTTTGATGACATCAAACACCACACCGTAACTAGGTGGCTATAAAGGTGGCATTGAGTATTCGGAAAGTATGGGTTGAGGCACATGGATCAAGAGTGGGATTTGTCCATCCATATGACAGATAGATATACTCTGGGCCCTCTCGGTGGAATGTCATCCAATTAGCTTGCAAGCATGTTACTAGCTCACAAGGGATCACATACCACGGGAAAAAGAAAAGAGTACTTATCAGTAACGAGGTTGAACTAGGTATGCAGAGATACCGACGATCAAAACCTCGGATAAGTAAACTATCTTGAGACAAAGGGAAATTGGTATCGTATGTAAGTGGTTCATTCGATCACAAAGTAATCATAGAAATATGTGGGAGCCATATGAATTTCCAGATTCCTCTATTGGTTATTGATCGGAGAAGTGTCTCGGTCATGTCCGCATAATTCACGAACCGTAGGGAGACACACTTAAGGATTTGATGTTATTGTGTAGTTATGGAATGATGAGTAAGAGACCGAATGTTGTTCAGAGTCTCGAATGGGATCCGGGATATCATGAGGAGATCCGGAATGGTCCGGCGAATAAGATTCATATAAGGAAAGTCATGTTTCGGAGTTCGGAAATGATTCCGGTGTTTTCACCAGGAATGTTCTAGAAGGGTCTGGAAGGTCCGGCACTCCGGAGGGGAAGGGTACATTGATGTGTCATGACAATGTGGAATGGTTGCATCATGTACTAGGTCACTTGGCTGGGCAATATGAAGAGAGAAATCAAATCCAAGTTTGAAAGTCAAACGCCAATTTGAAAAGTCAAATCCGAAGTTTGCTTGGTGGAGGGAGAGTAGGAAACCTACCTAGGGTGGAAGTCCTACTCCCTCCACCCGCCGGCCATGAGGAGGAGTTGGAGGAGGACTCCCTCCTCCCAAACCGCCTCCCTCCCACCTATATAAGGAGGGGTAGGGCGCCCCCTACCCCTCACACCCAAACCCTAGCTCCTGGCGCCTCCACCACAAGTGTCGCTGCCGCCGCCTAGGGATCTCCAAGTCGCCGACTAGGGTTTCCCCAAACCCTAGACGCCAGCCAAGCCACCCCCCCTTGGTGCCTCTAAACCCTATATCGCTAAGGCCCCTCTCTTGCTCCACCATACTCGCTCCGGCTTAAGGCGAAGCCCTGCGAGATCTCCCCTCTACTTCTGACACCACGTCGTCGTGCTGCCGGAATCACGAGGAGAGTGCTACAACCTCCGCTGCCTGCTGGAACAAGGGAGAGGAAGGTCTTCCTCAAGTACCGAACGTGTGATCGACTGCGGAAGCGCTGCCGGAACGCAGCGCCGGAAGGATCGTCTACGCGATCTTGAGATCGGCAAGAGTACGACTACATCACCCACGAGAATCTGCTCTCGTTAACCGCTTTGGAATCTTCGAGGGTGAGTTTCTCTATCGACTCGTTGCTACAATCTAGTAGATAGATCTTAGCTGTTTGTGTGCATGTGGTAGAATTTTTTGTTTTCCATGCTACGAACCCCTACACTTTTCGGCCTGCCCGTTGGTTTGCGGGTGCGCCACGGAGGCGTATGATATGTTGATGCCAAGGCCTTCGCAGAAGTTCTAGAATTCTTTGGAGATAAAGTTCGACCCATTGTTCATGATGATGTTGTGCGGCATGCCGAACCTGTAGACTATGGACTCGAAGAACTTGACGGCCATTTTTCCCTTTTGGTTGGTGACGGGCATGGCCCCGATCCGCTTGGTGAACTTGTTGACTGCGACCAGGAGGTAGACATGGCCTCCTTTCGAAGATTTGGGCAGTTTGCCGATCATGTCGAGGCCCCATTGGGCGAAGGGGCAGGCCAAGGGTATGGGCCTGAGCTCCAACCCTGGTGCATGTGGCTTGTCCGCAAATCTCTGGCAGCCATTGCACCTCTGGACGATGTCCTTGGCATCGTTCATGGTCGTTGGCCAGTAGAATCCAGCTAGTAAAGCTTTGGCGACGAGGGCGCGGCGGCCCGCGTGATTGCCGCAGATGCCTTCGTGGATGTCTTGGAGTATGGTTTTGCCGTCACCAATGGTGACGCACCGTTGGAGTACACCCAAAATGTTGCGCTTGTATACCTCGCCATCGATGATGGTGAAGGCCTTGGACCGACGAGATATGCGCCGGGCATCTGTCGGGTCATGAGGAAATTCTCTGTTTATCAGGTACCGAAGGTACGGCTGCATCCATGTTTCTTTGATCGCCATGACCTGCATCAGGCTGACCAACTCGACCTCCGTGTCGAGATTTTCGGGTCCTTCCTGTCCTTCCGGTAGCGCATCCCCCGAGTGCTCTGCTTCTTCGGGTGATTCCTTGGGGAATTTCCTTTTGATGGAAGGAACGCAGATTTGTTCGAGGAACACACCTGGTGGCACTTGTGCGCAGGTGGAGCCGATGTTGGCGAGTCTATCGGCTTCCTCATTGCTTTCCCTTCCAACATGCCGAAGCTCGCAGCCGTTGAAGTCTCCTTCGAGTGAGTTGTAGAGTGCGCGGTACGCGATCATGTTGGCGGCGTGTGCGTCGCACTCGTTCATCATCTACTGGACGACGAGGTTCGAGTCAATGTAGATGACTAGGCACGTTGCGCCGCAGATCTTGGACATTATCATGCCGTGGATGAGGGCCTCGCATTCGGCCTCGTTGTTGGAGGCGTGAAATTTCATCCGAAGGACGTATTTCATCTTACCGCCTTGCGGGGACGTCAGTATGACGCCAGCTCCTGCTCCAGCCTCGTGCTAGGAGCCGTCGAAGTGCATCGTCCATGACTGCGTCATGTCCGGGGTATCTGGCAGCTGGAGTCCATCCAGTGGACGAAGAAGTCAGGGAGGACCTAAGATTTGATCGCGTGGCGTCGCTCGTAGACTATGTCTAGAGGAGATAGCTCGATGCCCCACAGGGCTACGCGTCCTATGGATTCGGGGTTATTCAGGATATTGGACAGTGGTGCCTTGTTGACGATCATTATATAATGCTCCTAGAAGTAGTGGCTCAGCCGACGAGCCGTCATGAACACACCGTAGGCGAGTTTCTGGTAGTGAGGGTACCTCTATTTTGTTGGCATGGGTACCTCGCTGAGGTAGTAGATTGGGCGTTGGACTCCATGGGTCTTGCCTTCTTCGGGTCATTCGACCACGAGTACGGTGCTTACCACTTGATGTGTGGCTGCTATATATAGCAGCAGAGGCTCGCGTTCCTTTGGTGTGACCAGGACGGGCGAGGTGGAGAGCAGTCGCTCCAGATCTTCGAATGCGTCGTTTGCTTCAGGTGTCCATTCGAATTTGTCTGCTTTGCGTAGCAGCTGGTAGAAAGGCAGGGCCTTCTCACCCATGTGGCTGATGAATCTGCTCAGCGCCGCGATGCGCCCAGCTAGCTGCTGGACACCTTTGAGGTTCTTTGGCTTCTCCATGGTCAGTATGGCCCGGATTTTCTTCGAATTCGCCTCGATCCCTCGCTGGGAGATGAAGTAGCCAAGAAGTTGGCCATATGGGACGCCAAAGGCACACTTTTCTGGGTTCAACTTGATCTTGTAGTTATCGAGGTTGTCGAACATTTCGTGGAGATTGTCGATCAATATCTTGGCCTCCCTTGTCTTGATGACTATGTCATCGACATAGACATGTATATTGCGGCCGATCTGGCTCTTCAGGCACGCCTGCATGCACTGCTGGTACGTGGCACGTACATTCTTCAGCCCGAAGGGCATTGTGTTGTAGCAGAATACTCCGAACGGCGTGATAAACGCCGTTTTATCCTGATATTCGACCTTCAGCCGAATCTAATTGTAGCCTGAGTAGGCATCGAGGAAGGAGAGTTTCTCGCATCCTGCAGTCGAATCGATGATCTGATCGATCTAAGGGAGAGGGAAGTGGTCCTTTGGGCAGTACTTTGAGTGTTTCTAGTCCAAGATTTCAAACAGAAACAAAGCCAAATCTTTTCACCCTTGCTAGACCTAGTAAAAGTTAACCCAAGTCCACCTTTCAAACTCATAGAAACATTTGGCAACTTGATTCAAATGACAAATCAAAATTGAATCTTTATCATATGTGAAGATCACCAATTCTCAAAAACCAACCAAACCAGTGCAACTTGACCTTTCCAACTAACTAGAGACTACCTAGTATGTGACTAGTACACCCACCAATTTTCATTCAAAAATTCAAATTCAAATCTTTCGGCCATTTCATCAAACACCTTGCAAACACAAATCAAACAAAACACAAAACACTATAGTGAGTAGTGTTTGTGCCTAACTTGTTCCCTCTCTAGCTCACAGCATACTCTTAGTAGATCATCTAGCTCAGTTAACAAGCTTTAGCTTACTATGAGCTTGCCATTTCCATCAATGGTGAGCATGTCGAGCCTCAACTTGCCACCCCATTGTCGACAGCAAGCTAGGAGCAGCTCTAGCCTCGCCAACCTTGTCTAGGACACTGACCACCATCCACCGCCACCCCCTGTCGAACGCCAAAGCACAGCCATCCCCTGGACCACTCAGCTCGAGCGTGCATAGCTTCTCTGTAAGCATGCCGAGAGCGCACCAGAGCACCGCACTCGACTCGCGAGCACAGACCGCACCGCCCTTGCTGCTTGCGTGCGTGATCACCACCGTCCCAGGAACCGCCAGGACATGCCCGTTCGTCGCCACACAACCAGGACAGCCCGTGCGCCATTAATTTTCCCGTCGGACCCGTCCAGAGCGTCGCAAAATTTCGACCGCATCGCACCTCCCCACGCCTCGCGACCATGCCGTTGAGCTTCGGCAGGAGGTAGAGCACCGTCCCCTACCATCGCCCATGCCATTAGACCACTCTGATGACGACCACAATGAGCTCCACCCGCGCCCTTAGGTCCCCCCTTGGCACTATAAATAGAGTCCACCCCCGTTCGATTTCTTCACACCAACACACTCCCCTCTCTCTCAGAATCACCCCACCTCATCCCCGGAGCAAGGCGAGCAGCAGGTCACCGGAATTTTGCCGGAGTCTGCCGTAGAGGAAGAGAAGAGGAGCTAGCGATTGGAGCCGCCCCAGGAGAAGCCACCGGTACTAGGAAGTTTGTTGTCATCGACTTCGTCATTCGCCCCCATCGCCGACCCTCTCCTGAGCCCCGATGAGCCTCACACAACCCCCACTGACCGTGCTAGGGTTCTATCTCGCCGGCGTTGCCCGACGGAGACGACAAGCCATAGCCGTTCGATTAGATGTTGATCGTGTGGTCCAGATTGCCCCGTTTCTCGCTGACTGGTGGGGACAACCACTTAAACCCACCCCCGCGCGCTGTACGCCATGGGCCGGCCCAGTTAACTTCCTGCATGACCCAATAGTTTGAATTTAGGTTTATTAATTTAGTTTCAAACTTAGTTCTGTCCCTAGATTGAAAAATCAACCTAGAGAGATTCACTAAACCAAATTGTATGAAACTAATTTTGCTAGAAAGGTACTGAAATTGTTAATCTAAGCCCGTTGGATTCAAATCATTTGGATTTGCAGATCACCTATAGTAAAAATAACAAGGCAGAAGCTTTTCTGCATTCAAATTTTTTTTAAAATTCAACCACAAAAGCTTTTGAGTTGATTCCAGCTCTTAAAAATCACATTTAACAAGACCTTTCTGAATATATAAAAATATCTAGGTTTACCTGTAGAAATAATGGTCAAGCAATAAAAGAATGCCCCATAGGCATTTCTAGTCACTTTATTTAATTAAAATAAAAAGGTTAAACCTTATTAAATTGTGACACCACTTTAAATCACATTCCCATGTACTGAAATATGTGGTGATGACATGTGTCAACATGATCCCATGTTTTAGTTGGAGAATATTAAATCTTAAGTAGTTTTTCAATGAGTAGAAATTACTTTTCTAAAATAAAATAAATAAAACTATTGCCTTAATCCTTGTGATAATAGTGATGATGCTAGATCATCTAGTGTGAACCTTTGTGTGCTAAATAGAGTAGTTAAGAATTGTTTGGTGATTGTGTACCTCGTATTTATTTATAGACGCTAGTACCGAACAAGGATACGAGGAGGAAGGAGAATACTACGAGGAAGAAGCCGAGGAGAACTTCAACCACTGCACTGCACAAGGCAAGCTACCACTTGCATGTTACCTATGCAAGCTAACACTTGCAACTGTGAAAACTATACAATCTATGCAATGCATTAGGCATGCCTTGATTATACCATTTGACGATACCCAATCCTAGTTTATTTGCAAGCTTAGTTATTTTATTTCTTTATTAAAGTTTTCTATTGGAGTTTACCTAGTGACTTATAGATTTTAGAAAGATAATTAAAGGTAGCATAAAGAGCATAAAACTTGGCCTAAGTTAGATAATCTTGATGTCATCGTGAGGCATGAGACTGAACTTAGATCATTCACCTTTGTTTATCACCCCACCATTAGTGTTTACCCCCACTTGTAGATGCTAGTGCTAAGCATAAAACTTGATTAACTTTAGATGGGAGTACTTGGTGAAAATGGTTATGAAAACCTTAGAATGATGAGTCATTCTATTGAAATGTTTTGATATGTGTTCTTAAACACCAGATGATTTTGATGATGAAAATGTTGAGGCATGAGCCTTAGCCCTTTATAAAACTAATGGTTATCTAGATGCGATACCATTCCAATTTTACGCACAACCATAATACACGAAATTTGGGTAGGGCTTGACTGGAAATTTATGTACCTTAGTATGGGTTCCCTTGCGGCCAAGGTGTGAGCTGAGGCTGGCTTGTGAAGATTGTCCACCTATGCAGTTACCAAGATGATAGTTGGTCATGGTTGGGAGGCCAAACTCATAGGAGAAGTGCCTATACTAGGGTGTGTAATTGAAAGGTTAGGATTGATTATCCGCATACTGAGTATGGTGAATTCAGGATTGTTCCTAACGGATGTATTAAATATTGTGGTGAAAGTGTACCACCTCTGCAGAGTGTCAAACTATTCGAATAGCCGCATCCGCGGTTATGGACAGTTGGAGTGGCCATACTGTTCTATCGTCAGATATTTTCAAAATGACTTGTGAAATGAATCATGACTTTGACTTGACTACAACAGGGTTGTGTTATGAAATTCAAGTTCCCACTTAGGTGTTATAAAACTTTCAACTAGCTTTCTTTGCTTCTGAACTCAGTAGAGATAAATCTGGCTTTTTGCAAAACAACCTAGAGCCTAGTACTTCCTACTCAAAACCCCTTCACTTGTTAGTATTAGTTTGCGAGTACTTAAAGAGTACTCATGGCTTTGTCCCTGCCTATTCCCGTGGCCAGACTATGAAGAGGACTATCAGGAGGATGGACCGTAGGAAGGTTACGACAACTAGGATCATCTCCCATCGTCAGCATTGCCTGTGACCATGAAGTTGGAGATTCGCCCATGCTACCGTTATTATTACGTTATTCCGCTGCTTGATTGTATTAAGACTGGATCATGAGATCCTTTATTTGTTGTAAGACCTTATGTATGGTTTGTAATTGATGATGTACTGTGATGTCCAATATGTTATTTCTCGCAAAAATGGTAATCCTGGGATTGCGATGTACGGCATAACATGCATCTGGGATTAAAAGTCCGGGTGTTGACAAGTTGGTATCAGAGCCATCCTGACCATAGGAGACCCTAGTTTAGAATGGACGTTTGAATAAAAAAACTTAGTTTCAAAACCAAGGAAGTGAGTATTTATGAAAACTTATTCTCATTCTTACCACTGAGACTCTTTCATGAAAATTCATGTTACTCGAAACTTCTTGCAAACTTACATAAAATTTGACACACTTGATCACTCTACTAACTTACTCATCCTATATTCTTATAGATGGACGTGAAGTATAGCAAGTTCTATTAGTTGGGAAATGGAGGAGATATCATCTTTGAGCATGACCTGGACCAGCTTTCGGAACTTCTGGAGCGCCCGCACCCCGAGTTCTTCGGAGCTCGGCTCAACGATTAGGAAGGAGAAGTACTGCAATGGCTGATTGTTGCAAGTCTCCGAGGAAAGATTGAAGCCCCCACCTCAGAGGGAATTCAGTTCGCCATTAGAGAGAACAACTGGCTAGATGGACTTGCCAGGGCCATGCAGGAAGCTCTTGCCCGTCTGTGTGGGCAGAGTATCAATCAGATCAAGGGTACCCGCTTTGAGTTCTGCCCAAGGCGTGATGTTATGGGACAGCCACTGGAGGCACCATATCACCCCGAGCTGAAGAACCAAGTGGACCACCTCAGCTTCATGATGTATGACCGGCAGAAGGAGTTGGACAATGCCCTCTCCTACGCCAACCACAACTATGCCACCGCTGCTTAGAAGGATCAGACCATCGCCATGCTGGTAAAGGATTGCCAGTCTTGCCGCCATCAGCTGGACAAGAAGGAGCGTATCATTGCCCGTCTTCGCCACAGGATCACATACTTGGAGGAGACCGTCCACGAGAGGGACATGCAGCTTGAGGAGAGGGAGAATGCAGGGGAGGACATCCGTGGAGACCCCTACTCTTATCTAAGTGATGATGACTTTCTAGAGGATTAAGCCATGGACTTCTTCACCGATGAGGATGACTTCGCCTTCATTGATGATGATGATGATGAGGACACCGACTCCGAGGAGTAGTAGCATTTGAGCACTAGCGTTAGTGAGTTGTATCCGGTCCCACTGTATCGCAATTTCGCAGAATGGTTCTTAAAACTATCTGTTTTTTCTTGTTGTGGTGTGTGTTTGTATCGTGTGCTATGAATGAATGAAAAGCAATTTGCTAGAAAAATCTGAGTCAAAATTCAAAAACTTTTCCAAATCAAAACTATCGAACCTTAGAAATTTCCCTCTTTTCTCATGATCTATCTCAATCTTCAGATGCCTCGCCGAGGAAGCACTTCGACCCCAGACCCAATGTTGCAGATTTTGCAAATGTTGGTTTCTGACCGCGAAGTTGAAAGAGCCGAACATGAAGCCAACCTAGCCACCCTTCAACACATAGCTCAGATGGCCAACAACAATCAAGGCCATGGAAACCAGGACAACCATGGATCCAAGCTCAAGAACTTTTAGAACACCAATCCACCCATCTTTACTAAGTCGGAAGAGCCATTAGATGCAGATGATTGGCTGCAAACCATGGAGAACAACTTAGAAGTTGCAGGAGTGGAAGCCAACGAGAAAGTATTATTTGCCACCCACTATCTGGCCAGAGATGCAAGAGCATGGTGGAACAACGTTCGCGCCATGAATGGAGGACAGATGATGACTTGGGATGAATTCAAACTCAAGTTCAGCAGAACCCATGTGCCACCGGGTTTGATCAAGAGGATGAGAGATGAATTCAGAGAACTGAAGCAAGGGAGGATGGCAGTAGTTGAGTACCGTGACAAATTTTTGTCATTGGCTAGGTATGCACCAGATGAGATTGACACTGAAGCTAAGAAGAAGGGGAGATTCCTGAACGGTCTGCATGATGAGATGCAAACAGTGTTAGTAAATATTCCATTTGCTGACATTGAAGCCTTAGTGGATTCTGCCATTCAGATGGAAGGCAAGATCAACCAAGCCAATTAGAACCGCAAGCATAGAATGATGCACCAACCAGGAACCCACCATACCCCAAAGTATCGCCCCAACACATCTCCAGGATTTGCCCCGAGAACCAATAGACCCCCGATGAACCATCCGACCTATCCCAACCGCGGAAACCCAAGGCCCGGAGGGAACCACAACAACAACCCCGGCAACCCCAGAAATTTCAATCATGCACCGCCCAAGTTCAACAACAACAATGTCGCCACCAACACCAATACTGCCCCAAGGACTGGAAGCAATGTTGTGCCTGTTGTAGCGAAGGACAAGTCCCAAGTGACTTGTTATGAATGTGGAACCAAGGGTCACTATTCCAATGAGTTCCCCAAGAAGATTGCAGCAGACCCCAATGCAAATGCCCTAGCTCAGCAGCAGCGTCATGTTCAGCCTCGAAGAAGGTTTGCCCCAGGGAATTCGCTCAACCGCAACGGCCGTCTGTTTCTCATGCATGCTGAAGAAGTCCAAGAAGCGCCAAATGTCGTCATGGGTATGTTTTCTGTTAACTTAGTACTTGCAAGAGTGTTGTATGATTCTTGAGCATCGCACTCGTTTGTTACCGAAGAATTTGCATACACTAGTAAGATTCAACCAACAAAATTGAAGCATGTTATGATAGTTCAAATACCTGGTTCAACCACCAAAGCTAGACAAATTTGCAAGGTTGTACCTATCCGAATCCATGGCATAGTTTTTTATGCTAATCTAATAGTACTCGGAACTAAAGGTTTGGAAGTAGTACTAGGAATGGATTGGATGTCGAAACATAAAGGATTAATCGACTGTGCCAAGAAAGCCATAACCATGACCAGTACAGCCGGAATATCAGTAGAGAATGTATCTGAAACTTTGCCTCGTCAATTAAAGTGGAATAAGAGTCTAGCCCAACCAACCATTGACCAAGTCAGAGTAGTATGTGAATACCCCGATGTATTTCCAGATGTTATGCCCGGTATGCCCCCAGATCGGGATATCGAGTTTATCATTGAACTAATCCCTAGAACCGGACCCATAGCTCAGAGACCTTATAGTATGAACCTGTCTAAATTAGTGGAGCTGAAGAAGCAACTAGATGCTTGATGTCTACGCACTTCTATTCTTGTAGACAGTTGTTGGGCCTCCAAGTGCAGAGGTTTGTAGAACAGCAGCAAGTTTCCCTTAAGTGGATTACCCAAGTTTTATCGAACTCAGGGAGGAAGTGGTCAAAGGTATTCCCTCTCAAGCAATTATGCAATCAAGATACAAGAAGTCTCTTGTGTCCCCAACACACCCAATACACTTGTCAGGTGTATAGGTGCACTAGTTCGGCGAAGAGATAGTGAAATACAAGTGGTAACGGTGCCAGAAAATAGCTTCTGACTTGTGTAGGGTTCGCGGCATAGAAAACAAAAAATTTCCTACGATGGGAACAACTATGTACCATGATCTATATACTAGATACAAACAACGGGCGGATGTAAATCCGTAGAGAACATACCCTTGAAGACCGACAAAGCTTAACGAGTCCAAACTCGTGGTTGATGTAGACGATCTCTTGCCGATCTCAAGATCGAGAGGAAGTCCTAGCGCCGCAAAACAGCAGCGCATCCGTGTTCGCACACACGTTCGAGGCACCGAGCAACCTCCGCCTCCTCGCTCTAGCGATGCAGCGGAAGCACAACTCTTTCTTGCCGAATAGCCACCGGGAACATGTATCTCGCTAGTCCGAGACCATGGGGGATAAATTCTAGAGGGGGAGAGAGATCCTTCACGAGGAGGTGTGAGTGAGAAGTGAGAGGAGGGGCTCCTTATATAGGGGAGGGGGGGCAGCCCAAGCATGGAGGGTGCCCCCACCTCTCCCTCATTCATGTGGGTGGACACTCCACTCACAAAATGGACCTTCAATTTTCTCCACTCAAAAACCCACTCAAATTCCCATTAAATTTCCACCAAATTTAATGAAAACTCTCATTAAATAAAACTCTTTTATTTTATTCAGATTTTTGTCAATTACTTTAATGACAAACATTCACAAATAACCCCTTGCTAGAATTCTATTTCACATGCATAACCACTTTATGCAATTTCACCCGAAAACCTGTTTCGGTATCTAGTGAAATAAATTCCTGCGCTTGTTCATTCTTTCGGCATGAAACTTTTGATCCAATTGGATGTCGGTGTCTCTTCAGTGTGTCACCCTACGGTTCATGAATAATGCGGACATGATCGAGACCCCTCTCAGATCAATAATCAGAAGCGGGATCTGGAGACCCATACTGACTCCCACACATTCAACGATGACTTTCTTGTGATCGTCGGAACCTTTTACACTAGTATCTTAATCCCTTTGTTTCACGATATATTACATGTCCGAGATTCGATCATCGGTATCTCCATACCTAGTTTGATCTTGTTACTGACATGCACTCTTTTCTCGTTCCCGTGATATAACATTCTAGTGATCAAATCACTTGCTTGCAAGCTAATCAATGTGATAACACTGAGAGGGCCCAGAGTATATCTGTCCGTCATCGGGATAAACAAATTCCACTCTCTATCCATGAGCCTCAACATAACACTTTATTAGTTCTGAATCCATCTTTATAATCACCCTGTTACGGTGTGACGTTTGATGTTATCAAGAAACTCTTCCGGTGTTAGTGATTGACATGATCTCATGGTCTAAGGATTAGGATCACTTCGTAAGTTGTTATAGCAATATAAACTCAATGACTTTGATCGTAATGCTATACTTCGGATGAATGTTCATCACATCATTACAATAATGTTGTGACCTCGTTATTAACAACATCCAATGTCCATGATCAGGAAACTTTGATCATCTTGTTAATCAACGAGCTAGTTTATAAGAGAGGCATAACTAGGAACTTCCTTTTTGTTTATTAAACACACATGTATTAACGTTTCCGTATTAATACAATTATAGCATGCAAAATAAACATTTATCATAAATAAGGAATACGATAATAACCACTTTATTATTGCCTCTCGGGCATATTCCCTTCAGTCTCCCACTTGCACTAGAGACAATAATCTAGTTTGGAAACTTTGAGTATTGAACACTTATGGCTTTCCGGTGTTCCATATACGCAATTGCAAGTGGTTAACATAATCTACGGATCTGACGCTTCAGGTCCGTGTGTATTTGCATGTCTTTGCGTCTCCACGCATCACTCATTCTCCAATGAGATGGCATTGTATAAATTTGGTCTTTTGGTGAGACCTTAAGTTCCTTGGGGTTAAATCATGTCGATACTATTGTCATACAATATATCTTTAGTGTTAGCCCGTTGCGAACTACACCTTAGTTTGATAACAAACTACTTGACACAAATTCCCTCCTTTGCTGCTACTATAGCAGTCATATACTTAGCCTTTTTGTTGTAGTATTCGTCACAATGTCTTAACTTTGGAACTCTTTCAAATCCATCATGGAAACTCCTTTCCATTACATTGCCCCACCCATAGTTTAAATTGAGATAAACTTAATTTGTATCTTGTGATAAAACTAGTATCAATGTAACGCTTTACAATAAACTATTTGTAATTGTTTGTCACCTCTACACAAATATATTCTTAGTTCTTCCAAAAGATCATAAGAATTTCCTTACTATCGTCCAATGATCATTTTATGATTCATTCTGGTATATGCTCATAACACTTAGAGCATAGGACATATTTGGATGTGTACATATCATGGTATGATTGATCAAAACATTCTCGTGATTTCACTCATCAAGTGTCAAAGCACTTGAATATTGTTTCACTTATCAAGTGTCGATACACTTGAATCTTGATTCAATTCCTTTCCATGCAACAATAACTGTTTCTTGTCGTTTCTATATTGAACTCCTTCAATATCTCATATATGTACGTTTGGCATAACCATATTTTTTTTTGAGGGTAAATTGGCACAACCATATTGGCGTCACAGTCTATCCACTATAGACATTCACGCTAAATATTCGGGTTTTGCCTAAGTATTTCATCGAAATAAAATTCTTAACCTTTGTCAATAAAAGATACATCATTTCTAATCAACAAAATGTCCTCCACATAATGTATTAGAAATATGTCTTAGCGCTCCCACTTAATTTCTTGCAAATGCAAGCATCTTCATCGTCTCCTGATGAAAACTCCTTTTCATCATGGTGAAGATTCCAACTCCGCGATGCTTACTTCAACCGTTGAAGTTTGCATGCCATTTTTAGCATCCTTTGAATTAACAAAACCCTTTGGACCGTGTCATGTACACGTCCTAGGTAACAATTCTATTAGAAGAACTTTGTTTTGTTTATTCATCTACCATATACCAAATTATATGTAGTGGTTACTACTTTAATCCGTCCAGACTAAATATCGCTATGAAAGATCAAATCTTGTCATAGTCAACTCCTTGAACATTGTCGTAAAATACTTTACGACATGTCGACTATTTCATAGATGTGAAACATCCATGTCTGTTTCTTTATAGATCCAAATACGACCGATAGGTTTTTACACCTTTCCGGAGGGTCTTCCAAGTTCAAAA
This sequence comes from Avena sativa, assembly GCA_916181665.1. Lineage (NCBI taxonomy): Eukaryota > Viridiplantae > Streptophyta > Magnoliopsida > Poales > Poaceae > Avena > Avena sativa. The sequence continues at coordinate 255,933,190 of OV702284.1, read as the reverse complement.
CTTGATTTCTCGTGTATGGAACTATCACAGATTTTATGGCTTCAAGCCATTTGACGGAGTCAGGGCCCATCATCGCTTCTTTGCATATAGTCGGTTCATCATTGTCAAACAATAATGATTTACTCTCAAATCTTAGTATTTGATTGTTTATCCGACCTACTTGGTTCAATAGGAACTTAGATCTCCGTGACCACAACCTTTGAGGCACATAAACCATGAGCATTATGGCTGCCTCCGGAACGATTTCCGGCACTGTGCAACTCAGCACATATAGCTAAGGTTCGTTAACCTTATCAAAGTTCTATTGTCCTCCCACTTAACATTTATGAAAAATTCCTTCTTCAAGAAACTTCACGTTTCAAGCGACAAACCCTTTTGTCCTTGGTGTTATGGAGGAATAACCAATTGTTATTCGAAATAACCTACAAAGACATGCTCATCCGACTTCGGTTGTAAACATCTTACTTATGTTTAGCATACCAAAATTTAAGAAATGACAACTTGGGTTTTACCCCAAACCATAACTTCCATGGTGTCATTTCAACGGATCAAGATGGAGCTCTTTTTAGTGTAAAAGCGGTAGTCTCTAAAGCTTTAATCTTTTAAAACATAATGGCAGTTTTATAAATAACACCTTTGATCCTAATCATGTCAAACAAGGTTTCATTACAAATCTCAAACACTCCATACTCCTATGGTGTTTTCGGAGATGTAAATCTAGGTGTTTTGCTTAAACTTGCAACTCAAATAAATCCCTTTATGATAAAATCATAATTCATTTATTTTTCTTGTTACACTTGTAACTCAAATAAATCCCTTTATGATCAAATCATAAATCATTTATTTTCTTGTTACAATGATTTTGCACTTCATCTTGAAAGTCTTTGAAACGTTTTCAAATATTTCATACTTCTTTCTCATTAAGTGAATATTCACTCAAATTTCCGGAGAAAGCATATGAAGTTGAAACCCATCGCTTACGACTACACATAATGGAATACATATATCGATATGTATAAATTCCAATAATTTAGTCGTTTGTTCTTCTTTGGCCTTTGAACTAAGTTTTAATTGTCACGTGGAAAGTCTCACAAGCGTCACTTGATCAAATCAAAGACTCCCAAAATCCATGAATATGGAGATTCTTCATGTTTTCTTTCCAATATAATTTAAACAGCGATGTCACTTCGTAAGTAATCTTTCAATCATTTGTCTTGCGACATTTTAGCATTAGGTTTTATGGATGTGATTTATCCAACTAGATTTGTAAATCATCCATCTTATATGGAATACGGTAATTATTTGAACAACCTTTGTTCTCATAATACCTGATTCAAATAACAATTATTAAAACAAATCTTGAAGTCAAGCTTTGATTTCAACGAGAAATACAAACAACGGTTTGTTTGTTTCGATGAACATCATCACATATTCTCTTGCTAGTTACTTAGGCCATTGTGGTTGATGAATTGCGTTGTTCCGTATGAAATTTCATACCAACCAATTCTGTATCCAATACCCAAGAACCACATTGTTTAACAAGCAAAGAATACAACCATAACATGTATATCATCCATATACCAAAGTTGGATATTTCCAATCTTTTCTTTTCTGCCAAATATATTTTATAGATTCTCTTTCAGCATTTCCTTTTTAAAAGAATCTATCAACATCAAAAGTGGCGCCATATACATGACACATAGTCCAAAGCGTGTATATTCAAATAATAATACCTTTGGACTTGCAATTTGAAGTAGATCACCATCATCAAAATGATCGGTATTCTTTCAAAATCCATTCTTTAGTAATCTTTTAGTGTAGTAAACACTTTACATACATCTTCTATTCATCCTTATCATGACGACTTTCATGATCAAGCTACTGTAGCTTATAAAGGCGAACCGTGAGTATAACATTACTTTCCAAAACCCTTTTTGGATGATTAGGATGTCTAGCATCTCCAACCTTTGTAAATTCTCATCCAATATGAGAACATATATTATACTCTATCATATTGCAACCAAAACATTATTTCAGATATCGTTATATCTGCCACACATGATGGTTTCTGAAACAATTCTTTCAGCTCCTAGATAATCTCGATATTTGAATCAAGAATCATGGAGGCAAACATGATACTTAAGATACTAACACTGGAATTGTTACTCTCGATTTAATACCAACTATTAAATTTCACGGAGTAAATAGAGTTTGCTGAAAGTTTGCAATAGGACTTTAAACTTTGATTGGCACTCAACACAATACAATACCAGTTCGTAAAGTAAATATCCAGAATTCTATAGTTCTATTATCTCAATTACAACTATGCATAAGGTAGTGAACGAATGCCAATGACTACAACAAATTATGCAAATTCACTTTGATTTAATTTATGATAAATTGAGTTCTACTAATCCAAATTAGAAATAAACTCCCACTCAAAAACGACATCCCTCGTGTCTTTTTGGTGATTACATGAACCAAATCCACTACACCAAGTCCGGTCATCACGTGAGTCGGTATAGCTTCAAAGGCGAGCATCCATATGGTCATCATATCAAAACATATGACTCATGCTTAACCTTTCGGTCCGTGTTCCGAGGCCATGTCTGTACATGCTAGGCTCGTCAAGTAAGAACCTTAGTATTCGCGTGTGTAACTGTCTTACACCCGAGATATGCTCGTGGATTCAAGTACACCCGATCATCACGTGATGTCTTGAAGCGACGAAACATTGTCGGTGCATACTTAAGGAAGAACACATTCTTATCTTGATATCTAAATGAGGGATCATCTTATTATGCTAATAAAATGCCAAACAAGAAATATAAGATGCATTCAAACATCACATGTTAATAAGTGAAATGATATGGTTCCCGCATATGATCTTCATCATGTGCACCGTGGTATGATCTCTATCATACCTTTATGTGTAAGGCCAAGGTCTATGGAACTTACACGCTATGTGTGCTGTAAGAGTATCATCTTCTACTTACAACATCACCATATCATAACACTAGCCCAACAACAATCTAAACTAGACGGCTCTAATTTATCCATCGCAAGTTTTACGTGGCTTAGGGCTTTCGAAGATAGAACCGTTCTTACCTACGAACATGAACCACAACGAGGATAACCAAATTGTTGACAACTCATTGCAAATTAGATATTGACTATAGTAGGAGAGACAGACACCCACTAGCCACTTATGCAAAACTAGTTGCATGTTAAGCGTGGAACAGGTCTCATGTGCGAGGACATGTAAAGTTTGTCTGGGCCGCTTCATCCCACTATGCCACAAATATCCAAAGTACAACTAAGAAGCAATAAAATTATCATCATCGCCCACATACTCATATGTGTACTACCCGTGCAAAGTATCTACGCATAGATCCGGCTCTGATACCACTGTAGGGTTCGCAGCATAGAAAACAAATTTTTTCCTACGATGGTAACAACTATGTACCAAGATCTATCTACTAGATACAAACAATGGGCAGATATATATCCGTAGAGAACATACCCTTGAAGACCGACAAAGCTTAACGAGTCCAAACTCGTGGTTGATGTAGATGATCTCTTGCCGATCTCAAGATCGAGAGGAAGTCATAGCGCCGCAAAACAGCAGCGCATCCGTGCTCGCACACATGTTCGAGGCACCGAGCAACCTCCGCCTCCTCGCTCCAGCGATGCAGCGGAAGCACAACTCTTTCTTGCCGAATAGCCACCGGGAACATGTATCTCGCTAGTCTGAGACCATGGGGGATAAATTCTACAGGGGGAGAGAGATCCTTCACGAGGAGGTGTGAGTGAGAAGTGAGAGGAGGGGCTCCTTATATAGGGGAGGGGGCAGCCCAAGGGGGCATGGCCGCCGGCCATGGAGGGTGCCCCCACCTCTCCCTCATTCATGTGGGTGGACACTCCACTCACAAAATGGCCCTTCAATTTTCTCCACTCAAAAACCCACTCAAATTCCCATTAAATTTTCACCAAATTTAATGAAAACTCTCATTAAATAAAACTCTTTTATTTTATTCAGAATTTTGTCAATTACTTTAATGAAAAACATTCACAAATAACCCCTTGCTAGAATTATATTTCACATGCATAACCACTTTATGCAATTTCACCCGAAAACCTATTTCGGTATCTAGTGAAATAAATTCCTGCGCTTGTTCATTCTTTCGGCATGAAACTTTTGCTCCAATTGGATGTCGGTGTCTCTTCAGTGTGTCACCCTACGGTTCATGAATAATGCGGACATGATCGAGACCCCTCTCGGATCAATAATCAGAAGCGGGATCTGGAGACCCATACTGACTCCCACACATTCAACGATGACTTTCTTGTGATCGTCGGAACCTTTTACACTAGTATCTTAATCCCTTTGTTTCACGATATATTACATGTCCGAGATTCGATCATCGGTATCTCCATACCTAGTTTGATCTCGTCACTGACATGTACTCTTTTCTCGTTCCCGTGATAGAACATTCTAGTGATCAAATCACTTGCTTGCAAGCTAATCAATGTGATATCATCGAGAGGGCCCAGAGTATATCTATCCATCATCGGGATGAACAAATTCCACTCTCGATCCATGAGCCTCAACATAACACTTTATTAGTTCTGAATCCATCTTTATAATCACCCTGTTATGGTGTGACGTTTGATGTTATCAAGAAACTCTTCCGGTGTTAGTGATTGACATGATCTCATGGTCTAAGGATTAGGATCACTTCGTAAGTTGTTATAGCAATATAAACTCAATGACTTTGATCGTAATGCTATACTTCGGATGAATGTTCATCACATCATTACAATAATGTTGTGACCTCGTTATTAACAACATCCAATGTCCATGATCAGGAAACTTTGATCATCTTGTTAATCAACAAGCTAGTTTATAAGAGAGGCATAACTAGGAACTTCCTTTTTGTTTATTAAACACACATGTATTAATGTTTTCGTATTAATATAATTATAGCATGCAAAATAAACATTTATCATAAATAAGGAATACGATAATAACCACTTTATTATTGCCTCTCGGGCATATTCCCTTCAACTTGTTGTTGACGTGGGGTAACGTGTGTGAGTGCCAGAAAATACTTTAATGGAGCTTGACGTGGAGGTAAAGACTAAAGCAAGCAAACATGCAACAGATCTAGATGCAAATAGTGTTTCAATGTTTAGAAACAAGGCCTAGGGATCATACTTTCACTAGTGAACACTCTCTCATATAAATATCCTCTCTTCATGATACTACTCTTAACTACTCTCCGGTTGGACACTCTAATCATCGGTAGGGCTATAACAACACTCCTCAAAGTCCGCCTTCCCCAATCTAGATAACCCCACACTGTCACCTTGAGCGCTAGATGGTTCCAACAAACACCACAATTTCATAGAGACATCCAACTCCAAATATAATTCATAACAGATATTCAATCTAGCCAAAGTTCCACACACGGTATGCACGCTGTCACTTTCACACACATGGGGAAAAGCATAGATCTATTAAAGAACAAATAGTATTTATGTAGACTCAAACCTAAGTGCCACCATGGCGTGCACGCTGTCACTTTCACACACATGGGGAGATAAGAGATCTATTGAAGCACTTGAGTAGCATGGTATATCTACTTGATTACAAAGCTCATGACCACAACAAGATCATGCATAGAGAGAGATGAACACATAGCTACCGGTAGAGCCCTTAGCCTCGAGGAAGAACTACTCCCTCCTCATCATGGGAACTAGCAACGGTGATGAAGATGGCGATGGAGATCGATGGGATGGCTCCGGGGGCACTTCCCCGTCCCGGTAGGGTGCCGAAACAAAGACTTTCTGTCCCCTGATTCTCCCCTTTGGTGGCGGCGGCGCTGCGGAACTTTTTCTGGAAGTATGATGGATTATTTAGGGTTTTCTCCCCGGGGGCTTCTTATAGGCGAAGGAGGCAAGCTCAGTGGAGGGCCAGGGACCACACCCTTCCCAGGCGCGGGCCCACCCCTGGCCGCGCCTAGGGGGTTTGGCCGCCCTGGTTTGCTTCTCCATCTTGTCTTCTGGCTTCGTGTCCCCCACGGTAAAATATTGACTTTGGCTTTTGTCCCGTCCAATTCTGAGAATATTGATTTTCTACCTTTCTGGAACTAAAAACAGAAGAAAACAGGCAACTGACACTATGGCAACTTGTTAATAGGTTAGTTCTAGAAAAGATATAAAAACACCTCAAAGTGTAGACAAAGCAAAGCAAAGCAAAGTAGATACTAAACAAGCATGGAGCATAAAAAATTATAGATACGTTTCCGACGTATCAAGCATCCCCAAGCTTAACTCCTGCTCGTCCTCGAGTAGGTAAGTGATAAAATGAATAATTTTTTAGGTGACATGCACCATCAAAACCAAGATCAAACCATCATTGAAAGCTGGGGACAAAGAACTCTAAACATGTGCATGAAAGATGGAGTTATAACAATAGGACATAGTAACTATGCATGCAACATGAAAGGCTACAAACAAAGATCATGAATAACATGCATTGAAAAACGTTTGTTTGTTTCACATACAAAAAACATAGCATAGTGTCAAATAGCTTGTCCCTCATAGAGTAGCAAATAAATGCATATGACACCTTCAAAGTTCACAAGGGTGACTAGAAACAAGTAGCACAAGAACAAGTAATATCACAATATGCATCAATCAATAAGTTTTGGGACACTGCACACAGAATGACAACTATGATCTCTTAATGGTGCCTAAAAGTAGAAGGTGGAGACTCAAATAATGGTGGAAGAAAGGCCCTTCATAGGGAAGCAGGGATTTCAAGTTTCAAAAAGAGCTTCCAAAAATTATGGTACTTGTTAGCTTTCAGCGCTCATTGCCCCTATCATAAGCATCTTGAAGTGATTAAGGTTAAAGTGAACAAAGATGGAGTATATGCTTGACAAAGTATAAGTTGGCAATCTCAAGTCCCTTGAATACGAGGGCCACACCTCATGATACTCAACTTCAGTCACCTATAAGTTCTTGTCATTGTAAGTACATGCATATCATAGAGAACCGCTAATGGGGTACCCCTTGCACATGGTACAGGAGCTATCCCATAACCAAAATGACAAGGCAAGCAGACAATGAGCATCTCAGCGATCTTTTTATTTACTATATGCATAGCTTTTTTATTGAGGATGCTTCATAGATAGCTCACTATGGTGATGCTGCAAGTTTCCACCATGATTAGGCATGGCTTAGGCTAGCGGCCCAGGCGTTTCTCTAACACAAAATACATAACTCCATGGACTTACAAGCTCCCTCTTTATTTCACACCGGTGACATCCATAGACAAAAGAGCATGATATCAACTGAGTACAAAGTACAAGTGTAATGTTGAAAACGTTCCCTGTGACAGCACGGTTCTGTTAATTACAACGTATAAGTGCAAGCATATACAACACAGATGACACAATGGTTCAAGTTTATTAGGGGCAAAGAATATAAAGTGTGCCATCAAGTTCGTGAGGGCTTTAATCACTAAGTTTTCACATAACAAAATATTTTTTTAATTGGAAGATAGTTGAAAACAATAATATACTTGGAATGGTGTAACACCCCATGCATAGGAATTTATAGTGGACACTTTGGAATAACTTGGTTTCTTGGGAGTTGGAAGCATGAGTAGAGCTTACTCATACAAGTGGAGGCTAGCAAAAGACTGGGAGCAACCAACTAAGAGAGCAATAATGGCCATAATCATGCAGAGCGACAAAACATTACTAATCAAAGCATAGAGTGGTACTACAAGTCAAGGACTAAATGATCATAGAGGCTATGGTGACATTTTCATAGTCATGACATGGTGTGAGCATGTGCCAAGTAAACCCAAACAAAGCATCAAAGGAGAATACTGCAATACTATGCTTTTGTATGCTAAAACAACGCATGATTCCTTCAAGGCACATTAAGCAATCCCAATTGTTCGGAACAAGTCATGCTACAGCAATAATCACTAAGCATAAGGTAAAAACAACATCTAGCATGGCATGATAAAGTCTAAGCCACAGTCAAAACAAGATCCTCTTGTATTACTATAAGCATGAAACTTCCTACTCCTTTCCAACACCAATCAACTTATTTGAAACAACTCACAAAGATAATAATCAATAAAGATCAGTGAGCTTGTCTCACAAATCCACAAAGAAGAACTAAAAAGTTCTAAGATGAAAGCACAAGAAAACTAAGGCTAAACACAGTGCTAGCAAAAGAGAACACTCACAAGATAATAAGAATGAAAACTAGAGTGTTCTAAGCAATGAAAACAGAGTGTGTCTCTCTCCAAAAGAATTGTGTTGTGATCAAACAAACTTACTCAAGCAAACTAAACAAACTAAAACCAAAAACGAAAACTAAGACGCTCCAATAACAACACAACTTGTGCATGAAACAATAAAAACGAAGTGTCTAGAAAGATCTGAGCTTTTTATTGATGAAGAAGGGGATGCCTTGGGCATCCCCAAGCTTTGACGCTTGTACCTCTTGGATGTTTCTTGGGGTGACACCGGGGTGGCATCCCCAATCTTGAGATTTTTTCCATTCTTCTTCTCATTACATCATTCTTTCTCTACACCTGAAATTTTCCTTCATACAAAACTTCACACATCTTCATTAGCAACATTAGTGTATTCAAAATATAATAGACCCTTGGGTTTAGCTTTAGAACAACAAAACTTTTCAGTAAAAACACAAGCTACTGTAGCAACTCCTTCAATAATCTCAATTTCCCAAAAATAACCCCAAAAGGAATCAATAAGAAGTAAATGCAAATAATGGCAGAAATCTGACAAGACAGACTAGCAGGTAGAAACCGATTTTTTCAGAGATCTTCTGATATTCAAATCAAGAAGTGTTGAACTAACGAAAGTTATCTAACATATTGGGGGATTTATTCATAAATTTTCATCTCAATCCTACTTATGTATACTCCTCACGAATTTTTATGGTGGAGAATAGAAATCTGTTTCGGAACAGCAACTCCCCAAATCTTACTTCCCTCTCATTAGAGGTCATTGTTGGCACAAAAAGCAAATAAAAAGGATAAGAAGAGGTCATTACTGAAGTAATAACTTACAAGACTCAAGGAAACTCTTGGGTTATCTCCCAACAAGTACTTTTTTTAACGGCTTTAAGTTAGGCATGATAGTTTGAGAAGATGCTCATATAAGAAATATGAATTGAAGTAAAAGAGAGCATCAAGAAGTAAATTTAAAACACATTTAAGTCTAACCCACTTCCTATGCATAGGAATCTTGTAAAGAAACAAATCATGAAATCACAAAACAACAAGCAAGCAAAACAAGTGCAACTTCAAGACTTTCAACATAAAGAGGGAAAACTTAATATTTTTGAGATACATAAGACCATGTTTCCCTCTCTCATAATAACTTTCAGTAGGAACATGAAGAAAATTAAGAATATAACTATCACATAAAACATTCTTATCATGAACCACATGCATATAATAATAATTACTCTCCACATAAGCATAGTCATTCTTATTAATAATAGTGGGAGCAAATTCAACAAAATAGCTATCATTACTATTCTCATCACCATAATCATCAAATATAGGAGGTAGATTGCAATCACAATTAACTTTCTCCTCAATAGTAGGCGTACTGAAAATATCTTCATCATTGTAATCATCATATATTGGACGTTTGTGAAGGGAATATGCCCGAGAGACAATAATAAAGTGGTTATTATCATATTCCTTATTTATGATAAATGTTTATTTTGCATGCTATAATTGTATTAATACGGAAACGTTAATACATGTGTGTTTAATAAACAAAAGGTAGTTCCTAGTTATGCCTCTCTCATAAACTAGCTCGTTGATTAACAAGATGATCAAGGTTTCCTGATCATGGACATTGGATGTTGTTAATAACGAGGTCACAACATTAGTGTAATGGTGTGATGAACATTCATCCGAAGTATAGCATTACGATCAAAGTCATTGAGTTTATATTGCTATAACAACTTACGAAGTGATCCTAATCCTTAGACCATGAGATCATGTCAATCACTAACACCGGAAGAGTTTCTTGATAACATCAAACGTCACACCATAACAGGGTGATTATAAAGATGGATTCAGAACTAATAAAGTGTTATGTTGAGGCTCATGGATCGAGAGTGGAATTTGTTCATCCCGATGACGGATAGATATACTCTGGGCCCTCTCGGTGATATCACATTGATTAGCTTGCAAGCAAGTGATTTGATCACTAGAATGTTATATCACGGGAACGAGAAAAGAGTGCATGTCAGTAACGAGATCAAACTAGGTATGGAGATACCGATGATCGAATCTCGGACATGTAATATATCGCGAAACAAAGGGATTAAGATACGAGCGTAAAAGGTTCCGACGATCACAAGAAAGTCATCGTTGAATGTGTGGGAGTCAGAATGGGTCTCCAGATCCCGCTTCTGATTATTGATCCGAGAGGGGTCTCGATCATGTCCGCATTGTTCGCGAACCGTAGGGTGACACACTTAAGAGACACCGACATCCATTTGGAGCAAAAGTTTCATGCCGAAAAGAATAACAAGCGCAGGAATTTATTTCACTAGATACCGAAATGGGTTTTCGGGTGAAATTGCAGAAAGTGTTTCTGCATGTGAAATGAAATACTAGCAAGGGGTTATTTGTGAATGTTTGTCATTAAAGTAATTGACAAAATTCTGAATAAAATAAAAGAGTTTTATTTAATGAGAGTTTGCATTAAATTTGGTGGAAATTTAATGGGAATTTGAGTGGGTTTTTGAGTGGAGAAAATTGAAGGGCCATTTTGTGAGTGGAGTGTCCACCCACATGAATGAGGGAGAGGTGGGGGCACCCTCCATGGCCGGCGGCCATGCCCCCTTGGGCTGCCCCCCTCCCCTATATAAGGAGCCCCTCCTCTCACTTCTCACTTACACCTCCTCGTGAAGGATCTCTCTCCCCCTCTAGAATTTATCCCCCATGGTCTCGGACTAGCGAGATACATGTTCCCGGTGGCTATTCGGCAAGAAAGAGTTGTGCTTCCGCTGCATCGCTGGAGCGAGGAGGCGGAGGTTGCTCGGTGCCTCGAACGTGTGTGCGAGCACGAATGCGCTGCTGTTTTGCGGCGCTAGGACTTCCTCTCGATCTTGAGATCGGCAAGAGATCGTCTACATCAACCACAAGTTGAACTCGTTAAGCTTTGTCGGTCTTCAAGGGTATGTTCTCTACGGATATACATCCGCCCGTTGTTTGTATCTAGTAGATAGATCTTGGTATATAGTTCACATCGTAGGAAAATTTTTGTTTTCTATGCTGCGAACCCTACAGTGGTATCAGAGCCGGATCTATGCGTAGATGCTTTGCACGGGTAGTACACATATGAGTATGTGGGCGATGATGATCATTTTATTGCTTCTTAGTTGTACTTTGGATATTGGTGGCATAGTGGGATGAAGCGGCCCGGACAAACTTTACATGTCCTCGCACATGAGACCTGTTCCACGCTTGACATGCAACTAGTTTTGCATAAGTGGCTAGCGGGTGTCTGTCTCTCCTACTATAGTCAATATCTAATTTGCAACGAGTTGTCAACAATTTGGTTATCCTCGTTGTGGTTCATGTTCGTAGGTAAGAACGGTTCTATCTCGAAAGCCCTAAGCCACGTAAAATTTGCAATGGATAAATTAGAGGCGTGTTGCTGGGCTAGTGTTATGATATGGTGATGTTGTAAGTAGAAGTATGAGATGATACTCTTACAACATACATAACGTGTAAACTCCATAGACCTTGGATTTACACATAAAGGTATGATAGTGATCATACCACGGTGCACATGATAGAGATCATATGCGAGAACCATATCATTCCACTAATAAACATGTGATGTTTGATAGCATCTTATATTGCTTGTTTGGCGTTTTATTAGCATAATAAGATGATCCCTCATTTAGATATCAAGATAAAAATGTGTTCTTCCTTAAGTATGCACCGACAATGTTTCGTCGCTTCAAGACATCACGTGATGATCGGGTGTACTTGAATCCACGAGCATATCTCGGGTGTAAGACAGTTACACACGCGAATACTAAGGTTCTTACTTGGCGAGCCTAGCATGTACAGACATGGCCTCGGAACACGGACCGAAAGGTTAAGCATGAGTCATATGTTTTGATATGATGACCATATGGATGCTCGCCTTTGAAGCTACGCCGACTCACGTGATGATCGGACTTGGTGTAGTGGATTTGGTTCATGTAATCACCAAAAAGACACGAGGGATGTCGTTTTTGAGTGGGAGTTCATTTCTAATTTGGATTAGTAGAACTCAATTTATCATAAATTAAATCAAAGTGAATTTGCATAATTTGTTGTAGTCATTGGCATTCGTTCACCACCTTATACATAGTTGTAATTGAGATAATAGAACTATAGAATTCTGGATATTTACTTTACGAACTGGTATCGTATTGTGTTGAGTGTCAATCAAAGTTTAAAGTCCTATTGCAAACTTTCAGCAAACTCTATTTACTCCGTGAAATTTAATAATTGGTATTAAATCGAGAGTAACAATTCCAGTGTTAGTATCTTAAGTATCATGTTTGCCTCCACGATTCTTGATTGTTTTAATATCAAGTTTATCTAGGAGCTGAAAGAATTGTTTCAGAAACCATCATGTGTGGCAGATATAACGATATCTGGAACAATGTTTTGGTTGCAATATGATAGAGTATAATATATGTTCTCATATTGGATGAGAATTTACGAAGGTTGGAGATGCTAGACATCTTAATCATCCAAAAGGGTTTTGGAAAATAATTTCGCCTTTATAAGCTACAGTAGCTTGATCATGAATGTCGTCATGATAAGGGTGAATAGAATATGTATGTAAAATGTTTACTACACTAAAAGATTACTAAAGAATAGATTTTGAAAGAATACCGATCATTTTGATGATGGTGATCTACTTCAAAGTGCAAGTCCAAAGGTATTATTATTTGAATATACACGCTTTGGACTATGTGTCATGTATATGGCGCCACTTTTGATGTTGATAGATTCTTTTAAAAGGAAAAGGAAATGCTGAAAGAGAATCTATAAAATATATTTGGCAGAAAAGAAAAGATTGGAAATATCCAATTTAGGTATATGGATGATATACATGTTATGGTTGTATTCTTTGCTTGTTAAACAATGTGGTTCTTGGGTATTGGATACCGAATTGGTTGGTATGAAATTTCATACGGAATGACGCAATTCATGAACCACAATGGCCTAAGTAACTAGCAACAGAATATGTGATGATGTTCATCAAAAACAAACAAACCGTTGTTTGTATTTCTCGTTGACATCAAAGCTTGACTTCAAGATTTGTTTTAATAATTGTTATTTGAATCAGGTATTATAAGAACAAAGGTTGTTCAAATAATTACCGTATTCCATATAAGATGGATGATTTACAAATCTAGTTGAAGAAATCACATCCATAAAACCTAATGCTAAAATGTCGCAAGACAAATGATTGAAAGATCACTTATGAAGTGACATCGCTGTTTAAATTATATTGGAAAGAAAACATGAAGAATCTCCATATTCATGGATTTTTGGAGTCTTTGATTTGATCAAGTGACGCTTGTGAGACTTTCCACGTGATAATTAAAACTTCGTTCAAAGGCCAAAGAAGAACGAACGACTAAATTATTGGAATTTATACATATCGATGTATGTAGTCCATTATGAGTAGTCGTAAGCGATGGGTTTCAACTTCATATGCTTTCTCCGGAATTTTGAGTGAATGTTCACTTAATGAGAAAGAAGTATGAAATATTTGAAAATGTTTCAAAGACTTTCAAGATGAAGTGGAAAATCATTGTAACAAGAAAAATAAATAATAAGATTTGATCATAAAGGGATTTATTTGAGTTACAAGTGTAACAAGAAAATAAATGAATTATGATTTTATCATAAAGGGATTTATTTGAGTTGCAAGTTTAGCAAAACACCTAGATTTACATCTCCCGAAACACCATAGGAGTATGGAGTGTTTGAGATTTGTAATGAAACCTTGTGAGACATGGTTGGATCAAAGGTGTTATTTATAAAACTGCCATTATGTTTTAAAAGATTAAAGCTTTAGAGACTACCGCTTTTACACTGAAAAGAGCTCCATCTTGATCCGGTGAAATGACACCATGGAAGTTATGGTTTGGAGTAAAACCCAAGTTGTCATTTCTTAAATTTTGGTATGCTAAACATAAGTAAGATGTTTACAACCGAAGTCGGATGAGCATGTCTTTGTAGGTTATTTCGAATAACAATTGGTTATTCCTCCATAACATCGAGGACAAAAGGGTTTGTCGCTTGAAATGTGAAGTTTCTTGAAGAAGGAATTTTTCATAAAAGTTAAGTGGGAGGACAATAGAACTTTGATAAGGTTAACGAACCTTAGCTAAATGTGCTGAGTTGCGCACCGCCGGAAAATGTTCCGGAGGCTGCCATAATGCTCATAGCTTATGTGCCTCAAAAGTTGTGGTCACGGAGATCTAAGTTCTTATTGAACCAAGTTGGTCGGTTAAACAATCAAATGCTAAGATTTGAGAGTAAATCATTATTGTTTGACAATGATGAACCGAATACATACAAAGAAGCGATGATGGGCCCTGACTCCGTCAAATGGCTTGAAGCCATAAAATCCGTGATAGTTCCATATACGAGAAATCAAGTTTTGAACTTGGAAAACCCTCCGGAAAGGTGTAAAAACCTATCGGTCGTATTTGGATCTATAAAGAAACAGACATGGATGTCTCACATCTATGAAATATTCGACATGTTGTAAAGTATTTTACGACAATGTTCAAAGAGTTGACTATGACAAGATTTGATCTTTCATAGCGATATTTAGTCTGAACGGATTAAAGTAGCAACCACTACATATAATTTGGTATATGGTAGATGAATAAACAAAACAAAGTTCTTCTAATAGAATGGTTACCTAGGACGTGTACATGACACGGTCCAAAGGGTTTTGTTAAATTCAAAGGATGCTAAAAGGGCATGCAAACTTCAATGGTTGAAGTAAGCATCACGGAGTTGGAATCTTCACCATGATGAAAAATGAGTTTTTCATCAGGAGACGATGAAGATGCTTGCATTTGCAAGAAATTAAGTGGGAGCGCTATGACACATTTCTAATACATTATGTGGATGACATCTTGTTGATTAGAAATGATGTATCTTTTATTGACAAAGGTTAAGATACCATGATATGTACACATCCATGATATGTCCTATGATATGTACACATCCAGATATGTCCTATGCTCTAAGTGTTATGAGCATATACCAGAATGAATCATAAAATGATCATTGGACGATAGTAAGGATATTCTTATGATCTTTTGGAAGAACTAAGAATATATTTGTGTAGAGGTGACAAACAATTACACATAGTTCATTGTAAAGCGTTACATTGATACTAGGTTTGTCACAAGATACAAATTAAGTTTATCTCAATTTAAATTATGGGTGGCACAATGTAATGGAAAGGAGATTCCATGATGGATTTGGAAGAGTTCCAAAGTTAAGACACTGTGACGAATACTACAACAAAAAAGGCTAAGTATATGACTGCTATAGTAGCAGCAAAGGAGGGAATTTGTGTCAAGTAGTTTGTTATCAAACTAAGGTGTGGTTCGCAACGGGCTAACACTAAAGATATATTGTATGACAATAGTATCGATGTGTTTTAACCCCAAGGAACTAAAGGTCTCACCAAAAGACCAAATTTATACAATGCCATCTCATTGGAGAATGAGTGATGCGTGGAGACGCAAAGACATGCAAATACACACGGACCTGAAGCGTCAGATCCGTAGATTATGTTAACCACTTGCAATTGCGTATATGGAACACCAGAAAGCCATAGGTGTTCAATACGCAGAGTTTTCAAACTAGATTATTGTCTCTAGTGCAAGTGGGAGACTGAAGGGAATATGCCCGAGAGGCAATAATAAAGTGGTTATTATCGTATTCCTTATTTATGATAAATGTTTATTTTGCATGCTATAATTGTATTAATACGGAAACGTTAATACATGTGTGTTTAATAAACAAAAGGTAGTTCCTAGTTATGCCTCTCTCATAAACTAGCTCGTTGATTAACAAGATGATGAAGGTTTCCTGATCATGGACATTGGATGTTGTTAATAACGAGGTCACAACATTAGTGTAATGGTGTGATGAACATTCATCCGAAGTATAGCATTACGATCAAAGTCATTGAGTTTATATTGCTATAACAACTTACGAAGTGATCCTAATCCTTAGACCATGAGATCATGTCAATCACTAACACCGGAAGAGTTTCTTGATAACATCAAACGTCACACCGTAACAGGGTGATTATAAAGATGGATTCAGAACTAATAAAGTGTTATGTTGAGGCTCATGGATCGAGAGTGGAATTTGTTCATCCCGATGACGGATAGATATACTCTGGGCCCTCTCGGTGATATCACATTGATTAGCTTGCAAGCAAGTGATTTGATCACTAGAATGTTATATCACGGGAACGAGAAAAGAGTGCATGTCAGTAACGAGATCAAACTAGGTATGGAGATACCGATGATCGAATCTCGGACATGTAATATATCGCGAAACAAAGGGATTAAGATACGAGCGTAAAAGGTTCCGACGATCACAAGAAAGTCATCGTTGAATGTGTGGGAGTCAGTATGGGTCTCCAGATCCCGCTTCTGATTATTGATCCGAGAGGGGTCTCGATCATGTCCGCATTATTCGCGAACCGTAGGGTGACACACTTAAGAGACACCGACATCCATTTGGAGCAAAAGTTTCATGCCGAAAAGAATAACAAGCGCAGGAATTTATTTCACTAGATACTGAAATGGGTTTTCGGGTGAAATTGCAGAAAGTGTTTCTGCATGTGAAATGAAATACTAGCAAGGGGTTATTTGTGAATGTTTGTCATTAAAGTAATTGACAAAATTCTGAATAAAATAAAAGAGTTTTATTTAATGAGAGTTTGCATTAAATTTGGTGGAAATTTAATGGGAATTTGAGTGGGTTTTTGAGTGGAGAAAATTGAAGGGACATTTTGTGAGTGGAGTGTCCACCCACATGAATGAGGGAGAGGTGGGGGCACCCTCCATGCTTGGGCTGCCCCCCCTCCCCTATATAAGGAGCCCCTCCTCTCACTTCTCACTTACACCTCCTCGTGAAGGATCTCTCTCCCCCTCTAGAATTTATCCCCCATGGTCTCGGACTAGCGAGATACATGTTCCCGGTGGCTATTCGGCAAGAAAGAGTTGTGCTTCCGCTGCATCGCTGGAGCGAGGAGGCGGAGGTTGCTCGGTGCCTCGAACGTGTGTGCGAGCACGGATGCGCTGCTGTTTTGCGGCGCTAGGACTTCCTCTCGATCTTGAGATCGGCAAGAGATCGTCTACATCAACCACGAGTTGAACTCGTTAAGCTTTGTCGGTCTTCAAGGGTATGTTCTCTACGGATATACATCCGCCCGTTGTTTGTATCTAGTAGATAGATCTTGGTATATAGTTCACATCGTAGGAAAATTTTTGTTTTCTATGCTGCGAACCCTACAGTTTGGTATCATCATAAGCAATAGAATAGCTATCTTCCAAAGCTGGGAACTAAAAAGATCATTTTCATAAAAACTAGCTTCCCCAAGCTTAGACGTTTCCATAGCATTAGCAATAATGGTGTCCAAAGAATTCATACTAATAACATTGCTATTAGCATGCAAATAAATCTCCATAGGTTTTTTAATTTTCTCTTCAAACACTTCATGTCCTAACTCAAGATAAACACTATAAAGCTCTCTAATTTTGTTGTTGTTTTCCATTAAGCCTAACTAGTGAAAACAAGAAACAAAAAGACAAAATTACAGAATCTAAAGGAAATAACTTCGAGCACTCACACCGAAGGATGTGAGTACCTTTTACCTTACCTCCCCGGCAATGGCGCCAGAAAATAGCTTGATGTCTACGTACTTCTATTCTTGTAGACAGTTGTTGGCCTCCAAGTGTAGAGGTTTGTAGAACAGCAACAAGTTTCCCTTAAGTGGATTACCCAAGGTTTATCGAACTCAGGTAGGAAGTGGTCAAAGTTATTCCCTCTCAAGCAATCCTGCAATCAAGATACAAGAAGTCTCTTGTGTCCCCAACACACCCAATACACTTGTCAGGTGTATAGGTGCACTAGTTCGGCAAAGAGATAGTGAAATACAAGTGGTAACGATACCAGAAAATAGCTTTTGACTTGTTGTTGACGTGGGGTAACATGTGTGAGTGCCATAAAATACTTTGATGGAGCTTGACGTGGAGGTAAAGACTAAAGCAAGCAAACATGCAACAGATCTAGATTCAAATGGTGTTTCAATGTTTAGAAACAAGGCCTAGGGATCATACTTTCACTAGTGAACACTCTCTCATATAAATATCCTCTCTTCATGACACTACTCTTATCTACTCTCTGGTTGGACACTCTAATCATCGGTAGGGCTATAACAACACTCCTCAAAGTCCGCCTTCCCCAATCTAGATAACCCCACACTATTACCTTGAGCGCTAGATGGTTCCAACAAACACCACAATTTCATAGAGACATCCAACTCCAAATATAACTCATAACAAATATTCAATCTAGCCAAAGTGCCACACACGGTATGCACGCTGTCACTTTCACACACATGGGGAAAATCATAGACCTATTAAAGCACAAATAGTATTTATGTAGACTCAAACCTAAGTGCCACCATGGCGTGCACGCTGTCACTTTCACACACATGGGGAGAGCAGAGATCTATTGAAGCACTTGAGTAGCAAGGTAGATCTACTTGATTACAAAGCTCGTGACCACAACAAGATCATGCATAGAGAGAGATGAACACATAGCTACCGGTAGAGCCCTTAGCCTCGAGGAAGAACTACTCCCTCATCATCATGGGAATCAGCAACGATGATGAAGATGGCGATGGAGATCGATGGCGATGGCTCTGGGGGCACTTCCCCATCCCGACAGGGTGCCAGAACAGAGACTTACTGACCCCCAAATCTCCCCTTCGGTGGCGGCGGCGCTGCGGAACTTTTTCTGGAAGTATGATAGATTATTTAGGGTTTTCTCCGTGGGGGCTTCTTATAGGCGAAGGAGGCAAGGTCGATGGCGGGCCAGGGGGCCACACCCTGCCCAGGCGCGGACCCACCCCTGGCTGCGCCTAGGGGGTTTGGCCGCCCTGGTTTGCTTCTCCGTCTCGTCTTCTGGCTTTGTGTCCCCCAAGGTAAAATATTGACTTTTGCTTTTGTCCCATCCAATTCCGAGAATATTGATTTTCTGCCTTTCTAGAATCAAAAACAGAAGAAAACAGGCAACTGGCACTATGGCAACTTGTTAATAGGTTAGTTCTAGAAAAGATATAAAAACACCTCAAAGTATAGACAAAGCAAAACAAAGTAGATACTAAACAAGCATGGAGCATCAAAAATTATAGATACGTTTCTGACATATCAATGCTATGCTGGAGATAGGATTGATCCAACCAAGTGCGTCGCCATGGAGATCACCTATGTTGTTCATGGATAAGAAAGATGGAGGCAACCGTCTGTGTACGGATTATCGGAAGTTGAACGATGTCACCATCAAAAACAAGTATGGATTGTATGAGTACACTGTCATGTCTTTTGGATTAACTAATGCCGCCACTTATTTCATGATCCTCATGAATAAGATTTTTATGGACTTCCTGGATAAGTTTGTCGTTGTTTTCATCGACGATATTCTGATCTATTCAAAATAAGAAGAAGAACATGAGCTACACCTGAGGACCATCCTTGGAACCCTTAGGGAGCATCAGCTGTATGCCAAGTTTAGCAAATGTTAATTCTGGTTATAGGAAGTAGGATTCCTCGGACATATTGTATCAGCCGGAGGAATTGCTGTTGACCCTGCAAAGGTGAAGGATGTTGAAGATTGGCAAGCCCCAACCACTCAAACCCAAGTTCGTGCATTTCTCGGATTAGCGGGATATTACCGGAAGTTCGTAGAAGGATTCTCTAGTATCGCAAGACCCATGACCCAATTGTTGAAGAAGGATAAGAAGTTTGAATGGATGGACAAATGTGAAGCGAGTTTTCAAGAACTCAAGAAGAGATTAATATCAGCCCCAATCTTGATCATGCCGGACATCATGAAGCCTTTTGATGTATATTGTGACGCATCCAAGATCGGTCTCGGATGTGTGTTGATGCAAGAAGGCAAAGTTATATCCTATCTATCCCGACAAATGAAGCAGCATGAGTAGAATTATCCTACTCATGACCTTGAACTAGCAGCTGTAGTTGTAGCCTTGAAGACATGGAGGCATTACCTCATGGGAAACCGTTGTGAGATTTATTCGGATTACAAGAGCCTGGAATACATTTTCACTCAGAAGAAGCTGAATATGAGGCAAAGAAGATGGATAGAGCAAATCAAGGACTATGATATGGACATCCACTATCACCCCGGTAAAGCCAATGTGGTAGCAGATGCCCTTAGTAGATTGCCGTGCCGCTTGAGCTCCATGATTCTGAAGGAGCAACCAAGTTTGCACAAAGAGATGGAAGATTTCAGAATGGAATTAGTAAGTGAATGATTTTTGGCTAGCATAGAACTTCAACCCACTTTGATTATCCAGATCAAGGAGGCGCATAAAGGAAATGCTATTATTGATGGAATCAAACATCGTATCGGTACAGGCAAAGTACCCGTATTCACCGAAGATGAAGAAGGAGTTTTGTGGTACAAAGGACGTATCTGAGTGCCAGCAGATTCTGAATTGAAGCAAGCTATTTTGAAGGAGGCCTATGATACTCTTTATTCTATCCACCCCGGAGGAACGAAGATGTACCAAGATTTGACGGAGCAATTTTGGTGGCATAAGATGAAGAGAGAAATCGGAAGCTACATAGCCAAGTGTGACATTTGTCAGAGAGTCAAGGCGGGACATCAGAGACCCGCAGGACTGTTGCAACCATTGCAAATTCCGGAATAGAAATGGGAGTCAGTTGGAATGGACTTTATGACCGGTTTTCCTACTTCTAGTAGGGGAAATGACTCTATTGGGGTCATAGTTGATAGACTGTCCAAAGTAGCCCATTTCTTACCAGTTAAGACAACTTATCAAAGCTTGAAGCTAGCAGAGTTGTATATTGCTAGAATCGTCAGTTTGCATGGCGTCCCCAAGAACATTGTATAGGATTGAGGAACCCAGTTTACCTCGAGATTTTGGAAGAAAGTCCAAGAAGGATTAGGAACCCGACTGGATTTCAGCACAGCTTATCACCCTCAGACTGATGGACAAACGAAACGAGTAAATCAAATACTCAAAGATATGTTCAGAGCCTGTGTGCTAGAGTGATCTAAATGGGAAGATTGTCTGCCTTTCACGGAATTTTCGTACAACGACAGTTATCAAGCTAGTTTGCAAATGGCCCCATTTGAATTCATGTCTGGAAGGAAATGTCGTACCCCTTTGAATTGGTCGGAAGTAGGAGAGAGTCAGATTTTCGGACCCGACATCCTACGGGAAACAGAAGCGAAAGTTCACAAGATTCGTGAGCACCTCAAGACCGCCCAATCCAGACAGAAGAGTTATGCCAACAAGAGACGTCGAGACCTCGCTTTCAATATCGGAGATTTTGTGTATCTCAAAGTGTCGCCTTTGAAAGGAATGCAACATTTCCAGCTCAAAGGAAAGTTAGCCCCCAGATATATCGGACCCTTCAAGATTCTAAATCGTCGAGGAGAAGTATTATATCAATTGGAACTGCCAGAAGAGATGTCAGCAATGCATAATGTGTTCCATATATCGTTACTTCGCAAATGCCTAGAAGTCCCGGAGAAGACCGAAGTTTTCAAGAACATTGATCACCGAACCATAGAGATCAACGATGACCTGACGTATCCCGAAGTACCCATCCGTATTTTGGAGGAAGCTTTCAGAACCACCCGGACCCGAAGTATCAATTTTCTCAAAATCCAGTGGAGCAACCACACTGAAGAAGAAGCTACCTAGGAAAGAGAGGACTACATCAAGATGGAGTTTCCCGATCTCTTTAAATCCTAGTTTTCTTTTTCTTCTATCTCAAATCTTGGTACAAGATTTTGTTTAAGGAGGGAAGGTTTGTAACATCCCAAAAATATTAATCAAGGTTATCAATTCCAATCACTCAAAATTAGGGTTAACAAAAACTTTTGTGAATTAAAATCATATGAATGCATGTGTATATGTGATGATTGTATGAATGCATGAATAGACTTGTGTGACTGTTGTGAATAGCAAGGATTGGTTTAAAGATGAAAACAACATCATCTAAATCATTTTCAAGCAGGAACAAATCAAAAGAAATTAAAAAACAAACCAAATGAGCTAATGGTCATTTTTGCCAATCTTGCTCACTAGACCACTTTGAGTGTTTCTAGTCCAAGATTTCAAACAGAAACAAAGACAAATATTTTCACCCCTTGCTAGACCTAGTAAAAGTGAACCCAAGCCCACCTTTCAAACTCACAGAAACATTTGGCAACTTGATTCAAATGACAAATCAAAATTGAATCTTTATCATATGTGAAGATCACCAATTCTCAAAAACCAACCAAACCAGTGCACCTTGATCTTTCAAACTAACCAGAGACTACCTAGCATGTGACTAGTACACTCACTAATTTTCATTCAAAAATTCAAATTCAAATCTCTTTTGGCCATTTCATCAAACACCTTGCAAACACAAATCAAACAAAACACAAAACACTATAGTGAGCAATGTTTGTGCCTAACTTGTTCCCTCTCTAGCTCACAGCATACTCTTAGTAGATCATCTAGCTTAGTTAACAAGCTTTAGCTCACTGTGAGCTTGCCATTAGCATCAATTGTGAGCATGCCGAGCCTCAACTTGCCACCCCATTGTCACCAGCAAGCTAGGAGCAGCTCTAGCCTCGCCAACCTTGTCTGGGACACTGACCACCGTCCACCGCCACCCCTTTCCAACGCCAAAGCACAACCAGCCCCTGGACCACTCAGCCTGAGCGTGCCCAGCTTCTCTGCAAGCATGTCGAGAGCGCGCCAGAGCGCCGCACTCGACATGCAAGCACAGACCGTGCGCCGCCCTTGCCGCTTGCGTGCGTGATCACCACCGTCCCAAGAACTGCCAGGACATGACCGTTCATCGCCGCGCGACCAGGACAACCCGTGCGCCATTAATTTTCCCGTTGGACCCGTCCAGAGCGTCGCAACGTTCCGACCGCATCGCACCGCCCCACGCCTCGCGACCATGCCGTTGAGCTTCGCCAGGAGGTAGAGCACCATCCCCTACCGTCGCCCATGCCATTAGCCCACTGTGACGACGACCACGATGAGCTCCACCCATGCCCTTCGGTCCCCCCTTGGCACTATAAATAGAGGCCACCCCCGTTCGATTTCTTCACACCAACACACTCTCCTCTCTCTTAGAATCGCCCCACCTCATCCCTGGAGCAAGACGAGCAGCAGGTCGCCGGAATTTTGCCGGAGTCTGTCGCGGATAAAGAGAAGAGGAGCCAGCGATTGGAGCCGCCCCAGGAGAAGCCACCGGTACCAGGAGGTTCGCCGTTGTCGACTTCGTCATTCGCCCCCATCGCCGACCCTCGCCTGAGCCCCGGGGAGCCTCACACGACCCCCACTAGCCGCGCTAGGGTTCTGTCTCGCCGGCGTTGCCCGACGGAGACGACAAGCCACAGCCGTTCGATTAGATGTTTATCGTGTGGTCTAGATTGCCCCGTACCCCTTCGCACCCCCTGTCTCGCTGACTGGTGGGGACAACTACTTAAACCCACCCGCACGCGCTGTACGCCATGGGCCGGCCCAGTTAACTTCCTGCATGACCCAGTAGTTTAAATTTAGGTTTATTAATTTAGTTTCAAACTTAGTTCTGTCCCTAGATTCAAAAATCAACCTAGAGAGATTCACTGAACCAAATTGTATGAAACTAATTTTGCTAGAAAGGTACTGAAATTGTTAATACAAACCCGTTGGATTCAAATCATTTGGATTTGCAGATCACCTATAGTAAAAATAACAAGGCAGAAGCTTTTCTGCATTCAAACATATTTCAAAATTCAACCACAAAAGCTTCTGAGTTGATTCCAACTCTTAAAAATCACATTTAACAAGACCTTTCTGAATATATAAAAATATCTAGGTTTACTTGCAGAAATAATGGTCAAGCAATAAAACAATGCCCCACAGGCATTTCTAGTCACTTTATTTAATTAAAATAAAAAGGTTAAACCTTATTAAATTGTGACACCACTTTAAATCACATTCCCATGTACTGAAATATGTGGTGATGACATGTGTCAACATGATCCCATGTTTTAGTTAGAGAATATTAAATCTTAAATAGTTTTTCAATGAGTAGAAATTACTTTTCTAAAATAAAATAAATAAAACTATTGCCTTAATCCTTGTGATAATAGTGATGATGCTAGATCATCTAGTATGAAACTTTGTGTGCTAAATAGAGTAGTTAAAAATTGTTTGGTGATTGTGTACTTCGTATTTATTTATAGACGCTAGTACCGAACAAGGATACGAGAAGGAAGGAGAATACTACGAGGAAGAAGCGAGGAGAACTTCAACCACTGCACTGCACAAGGCAATCTACCACTTGCATGTTACCTATGCAAGCTAACACTTGCAACTGTGAAAACTATACAATCTATGCAATGCATTAGGCATGCCTTGATTATACCATTTGATGATACCCAATCCTAGTTTATTTGCAAGCTTAGTTATTTTATTTCTTTATTAAAGTTTTCTATTGGAGTTTACCTAGAGACTTGTAGATTTTAGAAAGATAATTAAAGGTAGCATAAAGAGCATAAAACTTGGCCTAAGTTAGATAATCTTGATGTCATCCTGAGGCATGAGATTGAACTTAGATCATTCACCTTTGTTTATCACCCCACCATTAGTATTTACCCCTACTTGTAGATGCTAGGGCTAAGCATAAAACTTGATCAACTTTAGATGGGAGTACTTGGTGAAAATGGTTATGAAAACCTTAGAATGATGAGTCATTCTATTGAAATGTTTTGATATGTGTTCTTAAACACCAGATGATTTTGATGATAAAAATATTGAGTCATGAGCCTTAGACCTTTATAAAACCGATGGTTATCTGGATGCGATACCATTCCAATTTTACCGGACAACCACAATACCCAAAATTTGGGTAGGGCTTGACTAAAAATTTATCTACCTTAGTATGGGTTCCCTTGCGGCCAAGGTGTGAGCTGAGGCTACCTTGTGAAGATTGTCCACCTATGTAGTTCCCAAGATGACAGTTGGTCATGGTTGGAAGGCCAAACTCATAGGAGAGGTGCCTATACTAGGGCGTGTAATTGAAAGGTTAGGATTGATTATCCGCATACTGAGTATGGTGAATTCAGGATTGTTCTTGACGGATGTATCAAATATTGTGGTGAAAGTGTACCACCTCTGCAGAGTGTCAAACTATTCGAATAGCCGCGTCCGCGGTTATGGACAGTTGGAGTGGCTATACTGTTCCGTCGTCATATGTTTTCAAAATGACTTGTGAAATGAATCATGACTTTGACTTGACCATAAAAGGATTGTGTTATGAAATTCAAGTTCCTACTTAGGTGTTATAAAACTTTCAAGTAGCTTTATTTGCTTCTGAACTCAGTAGAGATAAATCTGGCCTTTTGCAAAACAACCTAGAGCCTAGTACTTCCTACTCAAAACCCTTTCACTTGTTAGTATTAGTTTGGGAGTACTTAAAAAGTACTCATGGCTTTGTCCTTGGCTATTCCCGTGGCCAGACTATGAAGAGGACTATCAGGAGGATGGACCGTAGGAAGGTTACGACAACTAGGATCATCTCCCATCGTCAGCATTGCTTGTGACCATAAAGATGGAGCTTCGTCCACGCTACCATTATTATTACGTTATTCCACTGCTTGATTGTATTAAGACTGAACCATGAGATCCTTTATTTGTTGTAAGACCTTATGTATGGTTTATAATGGATGATGTACTCTGATGTCCAATTTGTTATGTCTCGCAAAAATGGTAATCCTGAGATTGTGATGTATGGCATAACAGGCATCTGGGATTAAAAATAGGATGATGTGAACAATTTTGTCTTTAATTTGATAATCTACTCATGACTAATCCAATGGTCAAAGAGATTGTAAATAGGATAAACAAATTGAGCTACACTTTTTTTTTAAAATTTCGTATTTAATATGGATGATGTGAACAATTTTGTCTTTTCTACGTGAATGTAGAAGAGTTCGTATACAACCGGTTCGTAGGGTGTGTATCTTTTGTTTTGCTAGTGATATTTATAGGGTTTTGCAAGTGTTTACATGGTGGGAAACATAAATTTTACGGCCTAGATAACTTAGATGTTATATGTAGGTAACTTTTGGGTTCGAAAAATATTCTCGAAACATATCGACACGAGACCTAATTTTGAAGATATTATAGAGACTAGTCCAACGGTGAAGACGAATCCTAAATTGAATAAACGGTTTGATTTATAAAATATTTTAAGTTTTCGAATTTTCAAATTTAATTTTAATGGCGTCAGCTTTTTGTTCCTTTTTGTGTTTAGTGATTAGACAGATTTCTAATTGATTTTTGGCTAGCCCACACACACATGGGAAAACTCGATGGGTCAGTCCAACTGCGATGTTGTCGAAAACACTCACGAGAAATGGATTTCTGTATGGCATGAGCTATTTAGAACCCATCCTATATTTATCCAATATCATTATATGACTGATTATAGGATATGATTCTATTTTTTATTATTATAGGTCTAAATTTAGAAAACATCTAATATGTATTTATCTTTATTATTAAAAGGCTTACAGTTTTAATGGTCTGGTACGTAATTTTTAATTAGACGTTTTACCCTTGCAGTTTTGAGTTATTTACCCACCATGCCACTTGCGAGTGGAAAAAACATTTCGTGAAGACGTGCGGCTAAAATAGAAGAGATAAAGGAGTCCTAACGCCATCTAAAAAACAACCCATATACCGGCGGTTGATACGAGCATTTTACATCATAAATATAGTGACTTGTATGATCTGTTTTGAATGATATTTTCCATGATAATTCATTATTTATTTCTTTTTAGTTGATTTACGGGACTTTCCTATAAAGTCCCACTCATTGGTATTTAATTTTTGAAAGGAGAAAACCTTACTTTTGTATTTTGTTGTTTCAGAGACCTTCTGAACACCTAAAAATCAAAGGAAAAAAAATACCTGATCGATTTTTCATCGAAGAAAGACCATGAGCGAAAGAATCAAGTGAGAGGAGCTGTTGGACCCAAAAGAGCCCAGGTGGGGTGCCCTACCTTGCTGGCGCGCCATCCATGCTCGTTTGGTCCGCAAGCATCGTCTCGACTCCTCCTTTTTACAGATGCCCCCGTCTCGGCAAAAAGCCTATGCCATATTTGTCCCACGATTTACAAAGGCGATAGCGGAGGCGAAAATCCTCTCCTACTGCGAGAGAAGTTAGATCCTACAGCACCGGGGCCTCCGGTGAGGGAGAAATTGTGCCATCGTCGTCACCACTCCTCCTTGGCATTGGGGGAGGCCTCTCCATCAACATCCCCATCAACACCATCATCATCATCACCATTTTCATCTCCAAGATCCATCTTGTTCCTCTCATAGTTTATGATTGATTGAACCTCCAGATATTGTTTGAGTGTTATTTGCATGTTTGTGATTGGCAACTTATCTTTATTTGGTGGAGATATTATATTTTTAGATTGTATGGTAATCTGTATGCCACTAATCTATATCATGTTTGTCACTTGTGAGTAGATCCCCATGTTCCTAAGGGCATATGATGAATTGGCTATGATTTCCATATAATATGCAATGAGTATTTTGGTCAAGTTTTTATCTTTTATGTGGTTCTATGGTGGTTTTAAGCGAACGTCGAATGCATATTACTTCACCTATATGGGCTCATAGGGCTACACTTTAATGTAATGATGAGGGTTCGAAGGGACGGAATGATAGAAACCGTTTTTCAATACTTTGAGTTGTATTAGAGGGATTTCTGTCAGGGACCAATGAATTAACTGCTATGGTGGGATATTTATGTCCTAATGGTTCCTATACTTGATCATGAAAATGGCTCTAGGACCCATCATAAGGGGTGTACTTGCTCATATCTATGGCTGCATATAATTTAGGCTTCGCCCTAAAGAAATGAAACTTGACAAGATGTTCACCATGTTATGTAGAAATCTAAATGCTAAGTAAATCCATGCCGTCCTTAGGAACAGTTATCATATATAATCTCACACATACTTAATCTTGTCCTCTTGCTGCATAGAGTATTAGGCTTTCTCTCATTGAGAGCATTTACTTGTTGTTATTTACTTTCAGTACTTTATTTTATTACAAACTACAAACTCAAAACACCAAAACCATTGCACCCTTTTATTATTTTACGTGTCAAATTTACTAACAAATACCTTCATCTCCTCGTGGGTTCGACGAACTTTCTTATTGAAAAGTACTAAAAATGATCTCCTACACTTGGGAGCCATTAGCGGTGAGATGCCCTAGAGTCGGAGCCGGCGATGTGAAGTCCTAGCATGCTGGCTCAGCTCACGACACGACGGTGTCCCGATCCCAACCTAAAGAGAGGGTTCAGAGCAGTCGTCCCCCGACGGCCGTTGAGATGCAGGGATGTGTTCGGGCGTGGCTTCCTCGCGGGACGTGGTGGCTCGGGGCTACACCAACCATCAGGATGCAGGGGTGGGTCGAGCTGAAGGGCTGGGCGTGAAAAGGGCGATGGGGACGACGTGGTCGGCGCGCGGCAAGGCCGACAACCAGAGCTCCGGTGAGGTGGTAGAGGTGCTCGGGCTGCTGGGTGCTAGCGACGCGGGTCGGGGATGGAAACGAGGGAAGACGGGGCCGTGCGTCGAGTTAAGCGAGTTGTTCGTGTGCGTGCGGATGGGTGTGTGGCGGCGTAGTAGGAGGAAGATAGCGATATGCTGGGGGTGGTGTGTGTGCTCCCGTGCGTTGCATGCGTGTATGACTGGGATTGTGCTTTTGTCTACTGGGAAAAGAAGTTTCTATTATTTTCAGCAACAACGGAATAGGAAAAGATAATTGTTTACAATTTTGGAAAGGGTCGAAACCAGGCCCGTCTCCAGGATTTTGGGGTCCCGGTGCGACTTATAAAAATGGGACCTTAATTTTTATACACATTCAACAACTAGTATAATAAAATCACACGTTTAATTTATATTGTATAACTTTTCGAATGTGCTATAAAATACAATGTACAAAAAAATACCAAGTATTCATTCTAAAATAATAAATATAGCATCAAAGAAATAAAACGAACCTCGTGAATCTACCAAAAAGCATCATCCGCCGGGTATTTCTTGAAATAAAATCTTCAATCATAGCATTATAGTTGATCTTCTCCAAAATATCACTCTCAAGTGCAATAGTGGCCAATCCACCGAGTCTTTCTTGTGCCATAGTAGAACGCATGTAGGATTTCAGCAACTTGAGTTTAGAAAAGCTCCTTTCGGCAGATGCAACAGTAACATGAATAGTTAAAAAAATTCTGTATGCAATATTAGCAACAACCAAATACTGACGCTTCTCCAAAAACTTCAAAATATCAGGAGGAATCATAGTTTTTTCAAGTAAATCTAGAAAAACTTAAGTCAACTAATATGCGCTGTAAAAAACATCAATTATTTTCTACTAATTCCGTATCAAAAGCATGAGTACCGAGTAAATTATTTTCTACTAGTTCCGTATATATATAAGTCTCCTGCCAACAGATTCTTAGTTCTTACCGATTTTGCGTTGCAACGTTGTAGTCTGGCTCCAAAGTCCAATCGGCAATCGGTCGTACTCGTCTTCTTCTCAGCGCATGCACTATCAGAAAGGCCGGGACTCAGCTGACGCTGACGCTATCGGAACGATTGGCTGGGCGGCGCGCGGCTAGCGGTGAGTAAATAGGCTGGCGGCGATCTTGGGAAGGGAGGTCGGGAAGGAAGAAGGAACGCGAGGCAACGCGAGGCCGCCTGTCTGTCGATCTCATCATCTGCTCGGACGCGAGGCGACGCGAGGCCATCCTGGTGTGCTGGGCCTGGGCCGCGACGGCCGACGAAGTACCAGGGAACTGCCCAAAATCGGGGGCCCTGTTCGGTCGAGCATACCGAACCTGCTCATCGACGGGCCTGGTCGAAACATTCTTAATGTCTGGACTTCTTCGTCTTCCTCCAACAATGACTGACACAATTGATCAGAGCTAAATGATTTCATAGATTATTACAAGTTATCATATTATTTAAATTAGGCGATTTATTATTTTGTTTAAATTATTATTCCGTCATATTATTGTTTGTCGTCTACTAGTAGAAACACACATGTATATAAATAGATAAGAAAAAGGTTCAAATATTTAACATTGTTTTACCTGTATTGTCATTTCTATGCATCTCATTCTGTGTAATCGGTGATTAAAATAGTTTTGGTATATATTCAGATGAAGTCAACTTATAAAATTTTATCAAACTACACTATAGTGAAACTGAATCTTCATATTTTACAGAATAATTTATACATGTGAACGTACATCGGTGACCCGTGGTGCGAGGAAAGAAATTTAACTGGTCGTGGCAACGCACGAGTATTCGCCTAGTATTCGCATTAACATCCTCTCCGCACATTTGTATTCAGCTACATCCGTACTCGTTTTGAATTTTGAAAATATGAAATCGGCATCCGATTCGTTTTCACACCTGCAGCTGACTGTGGACTATTGTAGGTACCGTACGCGACTAGGCCCACAGCCAAATCAAGCCGCTGCTACCCTCATCAAAGCCGTTTTCCACCCCAGTTCCGGCGTGTGAGTGCGGCCCCGAGGACGCCAACCTTGCCTAGTTGCCTTCCCCAACTCCGGGCATCTGGACCGGGCGAACTATCCTACCCTTTTCCGCATCACGCCGCCGCCGTCTCCGCCTCCGCCTCCTCTTTCTACTGCTCCCTCGTCTCATGCCCGGCCCCTCTGCGTCCGACCCTCGCTCCACACACAAGCAGCCTTCGCCCCTCGATTCCGCCTCCGGCTCCAATGGCGCTGCCCTACCTGGAGGCCGTCCTGTGTAAGATTCCGCCTCTCTCCGCTGCCCATTCCGTGCGGTTCTCGCTCGTTTGCTTGCTCGATCCGTGGGGCGTACGAGATTTCGATTGGCGAGGGATTCGCGTGTAAACCCTAGGGGTTAGTGGGGGATTGGTGTGAGTCGTATGGGAGCGAGATGTCATCCAGCGATAAAAGCCTTCGCCTTTTGATGTTTACTGGAAGCAGTGATCTGAGGTGTTGGGTAGATTGCGTTATCTGTTAGAGCAGAGTATTCAGCATGGCAGGAGCATCGGCAAGATCAAAATTGGCATTCTTCCTCCGGATACAGTGAAGGGTCTTTTATAAGTTTTATTTATAGGTCAGATGAGTTACAAGAGACCTTGTGAGCTTGAAGTCCTTTTGGATCAATTGGCTGAGATGGTTGTTATCAACTTACACATGAACTTGTTTATGTTGTCAAGCTTTGTTGTGACAAGATGCAGTATTGTGTAAATTTTACGATCACTTGCTCAAAATGAGTAAAATATTTTCTGAATTAGGTGCAAGTATTAGGAGGTCGTAGGTAACAAGTCTTCGCTTGGAAAAATGTCATCTTTGTTAGAATAGTGTTAACATAAGTTGCCCCACATTTTTTTCAACAGCTCCTATGTACGAAATCAAGATTTTGTATCTTTAGTTCTTGCACTATGTCATATATTTACCTCATCATCATTATTATTGTCACTATTGTTTATTACTGGCATGCTTGTCTCAGTATATTTTCCTTCTGCAGGCTTTATGGTTCTCGGTTACATTTTTGAGACATATCTTAACGTCCGTCAGCATAGAGCCCTTAAGTTGCCAACGTTGCCAAAATCCCTGGCAGGAGTAATTAGTGATGAAAAGTTTGAGAAGGCGAGGGCTTATAGCCTTGACAAAAGGTGCTTAAAAATACTCTACTGAGTTCTTGCAACCATACTTTGTTTAAACCATTTCTGGCGCCTAATTTTGTTAGCTGTATTCCTATGTAATCATTGTCTGTATCTATCTAGATTGTCTGTACAGTGTACTGACAGGTTTACTTCTTGCAGTAATTTCAATTTTGTACGTGAGGCTACCACTATAGTATTCGACATCACAATACTGTACTACAAAGTTCTTCCTTGGTTTTGGAAGGTAAAAGAAAGTCTTCGACTTGCTTCTGTTACCCTTCTTGTGCAAGAGTTTGGTTCTAACTACCTCTTCCTTTTTATAGAAATCTGCAGAGTTAGCAACTAATGTTGGCCTGAATGCAGAAAATGAGATAATTCACACCCTTGCATTCTTAGCAGGTGTCATGGTTTGGTCACAGGTATCATCAATCTATTTGCCTCATTTAGAATGCCATCTGTTTTAATTAGTTTTCTTCCCTTCCATATTCAGTTAAAATAGATTAAATAGTCTTTTGTCACTTGGTCGGTTCATGTATAATGTGAGGTAGTTGCTTCATTTCGTTGACTGTTTGGCTTTAGCTCTCAACTACCAAATGTTTGATCATCTATGATGCTAGCTGTCGTTGGAAGTTATCTAGAATTAGGACTTAATTTCATAGCATTGTGGCACCTGTAGATTCCTTCATCTGTCTGTGCTGCTTTTGGTCCTGCAGAGATAATTGTGACTACTTCCTCTCCAGCACAGTTTTCGATTCTGAGATAACTACCCCCTCTGTGTTCCATAATGTAGTATGTTTTGGCAAACTAATTTAGTTTGCCTAATGGAATACAGTGGAATTTTTTTTCTTTTGTTAGAGAGTTCACTACTAGGCCATATCTATTTCAACATTTTCACTTATTGTTTTAACTTTTGATTTTGTAACTTGAGGTGCATTTATTTTCTTCAAACTTTCATCAAAATATATTTCGAATTCTCTAAGTTGATTGATCAGTATTTTCCTTTGGAGTGCTTTTGGAACACCTGAGTAGTAACGTTGGCCCTTGCTCATTGTCATATCCATATTTTCTCTCATGGTGATGCAACTTCTTATGTAAATGTGATAGCCTAATATATATATATTTGATGCAATACAGATCACAGACTTGCCATTCTCTCTGTATTCAACATTTGTTATTGAGAATCGACATGGTTTTAACAAGGTATATCCATAATTTTCAATTTCACACTTCTATTTGTGAACTGTCCCAGTTTCGGTTCTTGGTGTCACTTAATAGTTTTACCTTATGAATTCGATATCTTCATTTCCTAATTTCCTAATGCTGATATTTCTCTTGCTTTGGGCCTTTCTCAGCAAACAATATGGCTCTTTGTTAGGGACATGATCAAGGGAATTTTTCTATCCATCTTACTCGCACCGCCAATTGTGGCTGCTATCATCATTATAGTACAGGTTCCTCATTTCTTCTGTTGGGCCATCCTTTATTCTTAACTATTATTCTAACAAGTATCTATATCAAATGTGCCCTTTAACCCTATTTGAAAACACAAGATTCATATGCTATCTAACTGAGTTACTTTAGTACTCGATTAATGTTTTTTCCTGTATTTTTTCAGAATGGAGGTCCTTACCTAGCGATATATCTCTGGGGTTTTATGTTTGCGCTGGCTCTCCTGATGATGACAATTTATCCCATCATGATTGCTCCTCTATTCAACAAATTCACTCCTGTGAGTATCTTTTCTTGCTGCACCACATTCGTTGTATTTGCATCGTTCAATATGCTTTAGTAAGCATGATAGAGGCATCCAAGTTGCATCTGCAACTCTACATCCAAATAGTAACTTCATGGTAAAACTGAATTTAATTATTGCTGATTTTAACAGCTTCCTGAAGGTTCACTCAGGGAGAAAATCGAGAAGTTAGCAGATTCCCTCAAGTTTCCTTTGAAAAAGCTTTTCGTGATCGATGGGTCTACCAGATCAAGCCACAGTAATGTACGTTAGATTCTCTACCTTCAGAGTTAGTGTCATGGCTAACTTGTTATTGGTATGTTTCGAATATGTTTTGAACTTCCAATCTCTTTCAGGCTTACATGTATGGATTTTTCAAGAATAAGCGCATTGTTCTGTATGATACATTGATCCAGCAGGTTAAAAAAATCACCATTTTTGTACCGATTCATTGTTTTCCATCCATTGCAATTTGGGAATGCATGCATGAATTTGAGTTCTAAACATCTTTGTGTTTGTTTCAGTGTACTAATGATAATGAGGTAGTTTCTGTTCTTGCACATGAGCTGGGGCACTGGAAACTCAATCACACTACATATTCCTTTGTAGCGGTCCAGGTATTTCTCATCCAAATCACTAATTATGACCTCTGCGTACCATTCACTCATTTGTTTTAGTTGCATTAGCATTTGCATATAAGGTACCTATAAGGTAGTGTTTGGTAACATGCATGAAGTTGGATTGCATCTGCCATCCAGGTTGGTTATAAGGTAGTGTTTGGTAACATGCATGAAGTTGGATGGCATCTGCCATCCAGGTTGGCAGGGATGGGGCGAGTGAGTTCTGTGTTTGGTTGAATGATGAGCCAATTATATATTTGGTGTGAGTGATAGGCGTGGATGGGACGATACATAATTGTATTTTCGGAGTAATGAGAGTAAATAAGGGTGAATTGTGGTATCTCTTGAGTAATTATGTACGGATAAGTTTACAAAAGCATTCTATTCATCCGTAAAAAAATGTTAGAGGGTGGCTAACTGTTGTGCATTAACTCCCACCAACATATCGACCTAGCAGTGCCATTTTTTCCGTGTACACAACATAAACAACACATATGCTGGTCTTCTACAACTATGCAAATGTAATAAAAAGGATCACCAAATTTACAAACCCGAAAGGACAACCTTATGCGCACAACCTGATTTGCCCAATCGTGGTGAAGAAAAAGAACTGAGAAGGAGATGGCTGGGATAGTGAGGAAAGGAAATTTTGGTCTCAAGAGGTGAGCGCTAGGTTCACATGCGCTCAAGTGACAGCATGGGCAAGAAATCGTTCAGCTCATCTGAGTTTTTCACCACTTAGACTTGTCCTGGTGGTTGGATATATGACTAACAAAAACGAAAGGATGGTTTTTACTTTTTAGAAGCTGGATCCGCCCAACTTCATCCAAGCAACCAAACAGTACCTAAAGATATTGTAACTGTCCAGGAGTGGGTTTAGCCCTGAAGTCCTGTGTTGGTTTCCCTGAAAGGGCTTGTGCTGTTGTTTTTCTTGGAAGGACTTTTATATCGTTGCATCTGCTGGTATATGCTACTGGATTAGGAGGTAGTAAACAAAATTAAGCTTGGTCAGAGGAACTGATATGAAAGTGTGTCTACCAATTCAAGTAGTTTCTGTAGACACATCTAGTGTAAAATGTTAGAGAGATATTTGTATATTGTAGTTACCCTAACAGTTAGGGGGTTCCCTGCATATTTGACACCTGTACATGTATATTGTGGCCTTTGCCCCCCCTGGAATACAAGTTGCTTATTTTTAACATGGTATCAGAACAAGGTTAGGGTTTCTGCACGCGCAACTCGTGCCTTTTTTTCTAACATAAAAAACTGATGAAAATTCAAGCAGTACTGTTTCTACTAAAGTATCTTATTTAATTTTGTACCAAGGGGAAGATACTTCTTCTGATGAAGACCGCAGTAGGTGGTGCTAATTCTCACAGTGGATGTGATGCGGAGTCATGACTGATGAGTATCTTGTTAGATTATATTCACGAGGGCAATTACTTAGATGGATAAATATTTAACAAAATAATTCCTATCATTAGCAGGAAATAAATTTTGTGCGGCAAACAAGTACAAATGGACACGGCAAAACATGAAGCATGCAAGTGGTTGTAGGCACCGTCATGGTGCAGTGTGATTATGCATCATAATATCAGTTTTGTCCCCATTGCATTAGTTGCTGAAAACCCATTTTTAATTTGATTTAGTTTCAGTCTTTCAGAAGTAAACTAACATCTCAAGCATGTTTTAGATGTTCAAAACTCTTTTGTTCACCTCATTTTCTACTTGCAGCTGCTTACATTTGTGCAATTCGGAGGATACACTCTAGTAAGGAATTCCAAGGATCTTTTTGAAAGTTTTGGTTTTGACGATCAGCCTGTGATAATTGGACTGATCATTTTCATGGTATGTTATGCTCATATTTTTTTTAAGTATTATCGTGCTGTTATCTATGCCTGGAGATGTATTGGTATAATTTCTGCCCTAGCAATATTATCTTTCTGAAATGAATTGAGCCCCACCTGTTTACATCTTTCATTTTAACTTGCAATTATATGCACCTACAGATTTCAAGCATTGTATTCATTGTTCTTTGATTGACACACACATTGTTTTCATGACAGCACACCATTATACCTGTCCAACACATTTTGAGCTTTTGCCTCAACCTTGTCAGCAGAGCATTTGAATTTCAGGTTCATTCTTCTTTTCATCTCAAGTTTTCTGCATTGCCAGCTTTAAAGCATTTGGTTGCACTTTACCTAATCTGATTTCGATGTCCAGGCTGATGCTTTTGCCAAGAACCTTGGGTATGCTCCTGAACTCCGGGGAGCCCTTGTTAAACTACAGGTAAATCATTTAAAGGCACTTATTTTCTGTCCTGTGTTTTTTATAGTTGACCATGCAAGCACCGTGCTATTTTTTTACTGGACATCGACATCTGGCCGTAATTGTTGGCTCCATCAAGCAACTCTTTTTCCTCCCAAAACCCAGTGCTGGATTTGTTTGAGAAGGATTTGAGTTTTAATGTTTCATCTAAGTTGGTGATTTGCACATGCTGTGGACCGTACAAAGATTTGAGTTAACTAACTCTGATATATGCTCGAAAATTTCAGGAAGAGAACTTATCTGCAATGAACACAGATCCGTGGTATTCAGCATATCACTACTCCCATCCACCGCTTGTTGAACGACTCTCTGCTCTTGAAGATCTGGACAGCAAGAAAGAGAACTGACGGAAGACCCGCTGAGCTGATATCATACTTGTAGCGTGGATGGTTTTGATCCTTCTGTGGGTTAACCGTATACATGGCGGCTATCGTTTTTCAATCTCAATGTATGGATGTTAACATGGATTTAATAGATTCGAGCCTCGGGAAGCGTATCCAATGTGTACGGGGAACTGTAAGGAAATGTGTTAGTTTAAGTTAGATCTTACACTCATTAAGCGACTTGCAGATATTGACCTATACACAATTACACAGGTTCCTTGGTCCTTTAACATTGACAGATGGAACTGAATCAGCTAGTGTACGAGACTTTCAGATGCACTGATGCACGTTCTATTTTTTTTTTTTTTTTGTTTATTTTTGAAACGAGATGCACGTTCTATATTCAATCATGCTGCAGTGCATTGCTCGGGATCTGCAGGTCCAGTCTAAGGCTGGTCACAGTGCAGGTAACTTCAGCAGTAACCAAAGGATCCATGTCAGCAATTTTTTTAATGCTAAGAGATCCGTGCGCGTGTACCCTTCCATCCTATCTCTTCCTCCTCTTCAAGCGCCCCCAGTTCATACTAGTTCATATCACCTCCACCGCCTGTCACCTCTGTTCTGTATCCTTCTCGTCGGCCGGAGCCGGCTCTGCTCGGCGGTGCTCTGGCCGACGGCACCGCCTGAATCTTGGCGAAATCCTGTTCTCACAGGGAGATGGCGCCAGCCCGGCCACCTCGGCCACCTCGCTGCAGCAGCACTTCCCCAGCGCCCCGACGAGCTCCACCGCCATCCCTTCGCCACTGCCGCTGCTCTACCCGGCGCCCCGACAAGCTGATGCGCCATGATCAAGGGGATGTGCAATGATCGTGAGAAACTAATGCTTCTGGTTCTGCTACCGAGTTCTCGTTACTGCGTACATCTCATGAACAGGATGGTTCCGTTTCTAGCAATTTAGATGTGAACCTGAATAATCCCCATGAACTGAATCGCTGCAGTTTGTCCGTGAACCTGAATATTTAATGTTTTCAAGCACCGGGCTTGTGAACCTGAATATTTGATGTGTATGAACTGAATCGCTGCAATTTACTTGATGGTCAATGTCTTGGCAAATTTATTTTGAATTTGATTCTGCTGCTGAATACAACATTTTTTTTCGCAAGCATGTGGAAAGCGTGCCATATATTTATAAAAGAAGAGTAACAGAGTTTACAAGAAGAGTCAAAACCAACCGCACACAATTGATCTGACCTAAAACACCACACACTCACTCCCTACACACACCCTATACAACATGGTTCGGCTGTTTCAGACTTTCGGTTAGTCAATCGTGTGTGTAATGCTTCGGCTGCTCACCGTTTCAGTCTATTGCACTATATGTGCAAGCGTATACTGCCATCTCCTCTCAATTTTAGATGGTACTCCCTCCGTTTCAAAATATAAGATGTTTTAGGTTTGTGAAAAAAATGAATCTAGACTTCTTTTAGTACGTAGATTCATTCAAAAGTTGAGTGAACCTAGATACTAAAATAAGTCTAGATTCATTTTCTTCACAAACATCTTATATTTTGAAATGGAGGGAGTACATGCCACGGATAGATCGTAATGTTCAAGTACTACTATAGATCCTACAAACCAATAAATATAAGTCTCTATGTTATCACACTTATGTTAAGGCTGGTCATTGTGGGGAGTAATTTAGAGTAGTAACATGCATATGTTACTAGTCTAAGTTACTACCTTCATAGTGCAAAATAACACATGTGTGGTATCATGCAAAGTGTCATTTATTGTAATGTAGACTCATTTTGTCTTAAAATATGTGATGTTATGGTAACATAGCTAGTTACCACAAGCCTCTCACTTATCATTTAATTGTATACCATGTCATCTAAATGCTTAGTTGTCAATACATATAGGACTATGTTACTACCCAAGTTACTACCACTATGACTAACCTAATATTTAATATGAAGATAGTAACTTAGACTAGTAACACATGCATATCACTAGTCCTAGTAACACATGCATATCACTAGTCCTAGTAACACATGCATATCACTAGTCTAAGTTACTTTACACTATAACCAGTGTGAGCTGAATACCTCTATAGTCTAGATATGTCGTGGTAGTATACATAATACGTTGCATGCACGTTCGATCGCGTGAGATAGAGTTTTTTTTATTACGAATCTGTTGGAGGACTAGAGATAAATTTGTAGGCAGTTACGATCTTGCAGTATGCCATCTCGACAAAATCTTTGCAGTCTGCCATCTCGACAAAATCTGTAGGCAGTCACGATCTTGAAGTCTCCTTGTGCGAGTTAGTTCCATGACGCCGAACCCAATCTCCTATTCCACGACCTCCGCGTGCCATGACCCGCCGACCACCAAACGGCCGCCGTCGCCGGAGGAGACATCATCGGCGGCGGCGGCGTACCTCGATGATGAAGAACGTGACAAAGTCCTCCTGGTACGCGTATCCGTATAGAATATACATGCATGATGGCACGCGCTAAATCAACCCTGATCCAAACTGCAGTGCCAACTAATTTATCCGTCCTTTTCTGTGTTCATCATGCAGCACGTGTGGTTCAGTTTCATGGTGTTCGCCATGTTCTGCGGCTCGGCCGCCAATACATGGCAGTACGTGGGCCACTGGCAGGACGTGATCATCGCGGCCATCGTCTTCCTCTACCTAGCCGTGATTTTTTTCTAGGATATAGCCTGTAAGGTGTACCAAACATATAGAAGAAGCTGCCGACGGCAGTTACAACACCGCTAGGCGGTACATACTGCTACCAACAGAGGAGGGTGGTAGCTCCTTCACACCCTGAGCCTACTCTCCTAACCCTACCGCCGTCGTCGGCTCCGGAAAGCCAAATCTCTCTCTACGGAAGAGTCCTGCAAGCCGCCACTGCCTAAAATCGTCCCGAATCCTGGTCTTGATGGTCTCAGCTCTCGGCAGCACCCCGTTGAAGACGACGTCGTTCCGGTGTCTCCACAAGCACCAGAAGACCAGGATGATCGCCGTCCAGAGGTCCCGCTGGTAGGCCTTCCGGCAAGGCCTCGACGTCCACTAGAGAAGGAGGTCGGCGTCGGCCGTAGGTAGCCAATGGTCCATATCCCACTGGTGTAGCACCCAGGCCCAAACCTCCCTGGCCACCACGCAACCCAACAAGACGTGCTGGATGCTCTCCTGCGCTTGGTCGCACATCGGGCACCTGGGCGGCCGAGGCAGTCCCCGTCGCTCCAGCCGGTCAGCCGTCCAACACCTATCTCTAGATGCCAACCAGGCGAAGAACTTACAACTCTGTGGGGCACGGGACCGCCAGATCTGGGTGGCAGCTGGCGCACGCACCATGCCTGCGAAGAATGCCATGTAGGCCGACTTGGCCGAGTACTGCCCATCGTTGGACCAATGCCAGGTCAGCACGTCCTCACGCTCCGGAGCCAGCTGGATCCCGGCCAGCGCGTGCCACAGCAGGAAGAACTCCGGCACCGCCTCCGCACTGAGGTCAGGCCCGCAGTCCCTAAGCCACTCACCCTCCAGTCCCTCCTTGACCGAACGGGCGCGCCGCTTGGCCGGGGGAATCGCCGCTAGCAGGTTAGGGGCAATCTCCTCCACCCTACGGCCATTGATCCACCGATCAAGCCAGAATCTGGCCCCCAAACCATTGCCCAGCGTGTAGCTGGTGGCGGCGTAAAACAGCTCCAAAGACTGGCGGGGCAAGCTCAGGTCAAACTCGCCCCAGGGCTTTGAGGGGTCAACCCTCTGCAGCCACGCCCATCGGCATCTCAGCGCAAAGCCAAGGAGGCGAAGGTTGGGAATACCCAACCCACCAAACTCCTTCGGCGAACATACCCGATCCCAAGCGACCAAGCAGTGGCCGCCCTTGATCTCCCTCCTGCCTTTCCACAGGAAGGCCCGGACCAACTTCTGAAATGCCACGGTCGTCTACGGGGGAACATCCAGGGACATGAGGGCGTGGACCGGAATGGCTAAGAGCGTGGTCTTTACCAACGTGATCCGGCCACCCCTGGTGAGCAGGCCCGCACACCACGGCTGAAGTCTGTTTGCCGCATTATCCACAATAAACTGCAGCTGGGCCTCCGTGGGCCTGCGAAGGCTGAGAGGGAGTCCTAGGTACCGGCAGGGGAAGGAGCTGACATCGCATCCGAGAATCCCACGCGTGAGCTCCACTTGCTCCGCCGAGCACTGAATAGGGTGAATCGAGCATTTGGCCAGGTTAGTGCGCAGTCCGGAGGCCTCACCAAAATCTCCCAGTATCGCCGCGCAGGTGCGCAAGTCCAGGGGGGTGGGGCGGATGAAGGTGACGACATCATCCGCATACAGGGAGGTGCGGTGGCGTAGGCCATTCGGCGCCAGCTCCGACAGAAGCCCCACAGCTGAGGCTTTCTCAAACAGCCTGTGGAGGACATCCATCACCGCATCAAAGAGCAGAGGTGATAGGGGGTCCCCTTGTCTCAGCCCCCGCCTGTTGAAGATCAGAGCCCCAGGGGCGCCGTTCACCAGGACCCTCGTCGATGCCGAACTTAGCATCCCACTGATCATGCAGATGCACCTAGGCCCGAAGCCCAACTTGGTCAGGACCTCCAGCAGAAAGGCCCAATCCACCGTGTCGAAAGCTTTCGTGATGTCCAGCTTCAACAAGACCGCCGCTAGCTTGAGCCGATGGAGCTTGCGGGCCGTGCTCTGGACAAGCTGGAAATTATCGTGTATGCATCTTCCACGAATGAAGGCACTCTGGTGGGGGCCCACCAGCTGGGGCATCCTCGGCGCCAATCGTACCAGAGAACCTTCGCCACCAGCTTCGCAACGCTGTGAATCAGGCTGATGGGGCGGAAGTCCCTGACTTCCACCGCCTCTGGGTGTTTAGGGAGCAACATGATCAGGGCCTTGTTGGTCGCGTGGAGCCCGCGCAAATCCCCCTCCCAAAGAGAGAGGAAGGCCGCCATGATATCAGCCTTGATAATCGGCCAACAAGCCACGTAGAACCTTCCCGTGAAACCGTCGGGGCCAGGTGCCTTGTCAAGCTCCTGCGAGCACACCACCCCCCAAACCTCCTCCTCCGAAAAAGGGAGGTCCAATTCCGAGAGGTCATGCCGGTCCAGCTCCAGGTAGTCCAGATCCAGGGCCGCCCCCCTCTCCGGGCACGACCCTAGGAGAAGGTCATAGAAGGTATCGACCGCCTCGGCCTTCGCTTGCTGATCGGCCACCAACACCCCCTCAACCTTGAGGTGGGCAATGGAGTTCTTCCTCCTCCGGTGATTGGCCTGCAGGTGGAAGAATTTGGTGCAGGCATCTCCCTCGCGCAACCAAAGCAAACGGGACTTCTGTCACGCAATAGTCCTCTCCAACGAGGCCAGACCCAACAGCTTCTTCTTGAGAAGCCTGCGGAAAGCTAGCTCGCCTTGTGACAGAGCCCTAGCTTCCATCGCCACATCCAGGCGGCCTAGCCGTGATTCTCAACCTGTTGCTCGTCAAACGCCGTGACAATAGAAGACGAGAGATAGAAGCATGCGACCAAGTGATTCTTAGGGGTCCAGAGCCAGAGGTACGATACTTGCACTTGCCACTTGCCAGGCCATGGTAATTAACCACGATCAACTACTCCCTAAGATGTTTTAGGTTTGTGAAGAAAATGAATTTAGACTTGTTTAGTATGTAGGTTCACTCAACTTTGGAATGAATCTACACACTAAAAGAAGTTTAGATTCATTCTCTTCACAAACCTAAACATCTTATATTTTAAAACGGAGGGAGTAATACGGAGGGAGTAGCTTTGTTTCGCCATTCACTTGTCAAGTGATTTGTCCATGTACTGTCTCTCTCTCTCTCTCGTGCAGCTCATGTCGTCGTTGATGTTGGTCGCGACCGGAATCATGGTGGTCTCCTTGGGGATCGCGGCCTTCATCTTCCGCCCTGATCGGCTCGATTTGGGCTTCCTTGCTTTCAGCATCTTCCTGTCAGTGTTGTCAATATGTTTTTTGCTCAAAATTGACGAAGTTGCACGGAAGAAGAGGTTGAGGGAAAAATGCCAAGTTGTCTCGGATCTAGTCTAGTTGTTATCCAAAGTGTCGGTATCAGTAGTGCATTTGGTTAGTTTTTCTATTTTAATGAATGAACTCGGCATATCCTATAGTAGTTTTGAATATTCTGCCATGCATATGGTGAACTTTCGTAATCTTCAGTAGTAGTTTTTATTCAGAAAAATTGGTGGATGGACATGACCCCTCCAATACTATCTTTTTTTGCTCTCTATTTTCCTTTAATTATTAGTTCAAATAGCAGGATGAGTTGGACCAAGTCTAGTTCTAAACCTCCAATAATGCCTTTGTATCTCAAAATTCAAATATTTCTTTTTCTATGCAAGTAAGCAAACTCGAGAAACCATATAGAAAATTCCGTGTCATAGTTTGTTTGAGACCACAATATGCTCGAGATGATGGTGCTAATGCAACTATGCAAGGGGATGTAGTGATTGTATGTGGAATATAACCACAGCCTTCAGTCATACATGTATAATAGAGTTCTGTATTGTATTGTGAAGAAATAGATGTAGCACTCAAAAGAGAATCGCACCTTCTATTACCAAGCTTTGGGGTGTATGTCGGTGTGCATGGAGCAAGTTATAATTCCATGGATCCAGCCATCTTGCATGGATGCATGACCGCATAGTGTGCATCACCTGCAGATCATCTGTATATGCACTAATCGCATTCCTTAAGATGATCAGGTATTTGCCTCACTTGAATGTTCATAAATGGCCAGGAAAGATGCCAAGTCACTAAGTCAGTCATTTGGTTATCCAAAGTGTCGGTATCTGTAGTGCATTTGGTTAGTTTTTCTATTTTAATGAATGAGCTCGGCATATCCTATAGTAGTTTTGAGTATTCTGCCATGCATGGTGAACTTTCATAATCTGTACTACCTCCTTAGACCCAAATTAGTTAACTTAGATTTGCCGGTTGTATCTAGACATGATTTTATTAGATTCATTCATATTTTGATAAATTTAAGTCAACTAATTTGGGTTGGAGAGAGTATTAGTTTTTATATAGAAAATTGGTGGAGGGACGTGACCCCTCCAATAGTATCCTTTTTTCCTTTCTATTTCCCTTTAAATATTAGTTAAAAAAAGAATAGCGGGGTGAGTTGGACCAAGTCTAGTTCTAAAACTCCAATGCCGTTGTATCTCAAAGTTCAAATATTTATTTTTCTATGTAAGTAAGACAATGTAAAGTATAGTGGCCTACATTGTTAGGCAATGAAATGTAAGAGG
The DNA here is from genome assembly GCA_916181665.1 of Avena sativa. NCBI lineage: Eukaryota > Viridiplantae > Streptophyta > Magnoliopsida > Poales > Poaceae > Avena > Avena sativa. The sequence goes on along the minus strand of OV702284.1, from coordinate 255,888,709 downwards.
AGAGTAAGCATCTCTCTATACATAAAATGTGTCAAGATGCATGCGAATATAAATATATTTATGACTATAAGTGATAAAGTAGATTTTTTTTCCGAAATAGGATGATAAGTAGATTTGGTGAACTGTAAGAGGAGAGTAAGCATCTTTATACATAAAATGTGTCAAGATGCATGCGAATATTATAACTATCAGTGATAAAGTAGATTCTTTCCGAAATAGGATGATAAGTAGATTTGGGCCTGTAATTAATATTGCACCTGTCTTATCCCACTTTCTTGTCCACTACGATCTAATGTTCGTGACTTGGAGGCCTGCCTCATGGGACGCTCAAACAGCTCGACTCTCAAACAATCTGATCTGTCAAGCTACAAGATGACTTTCTGGAGAATCCGGAAGACTAAAACGTAGCTTTTGCCAAAGCTTTACTCTCAAAGTCATAAACCCTAAATTCGTATACTCTCGTCGCGCACCTTTATAAATCTGTCGAGATCCATCTTGTAAACACTTGTACGATCTTCCGATCACACCGTGAATAAAGTTTGAGAGAACTCCTTTTACGTTCATTGTTGTCTCTTTGATCCAAACCTGCGGACCCGAGCCGTTTTCTAAACAAATAAACTATTTGTTGATTTTCGTAAGTGTGATTGTTGTGGGATTGTGGAAATACTCTTTCGTCAGTTGACGTGCCAGGCAGGGGGTGCACACATCATTGTAGATGGGATCCACTTCATTTCCACCGGAGGACAACTATGACCTCCCTTCTCCAAGTTCGAGGGCTGATGAAGGGGCACGAAATTGCACGACCACAGAGGGTAAATCAACGACCAAGGGGGAGTACGTCCCTTCCACCCTGCCGACCTCGCGCGAGGACTACTTTGACAATATCTAAGGGATCTTCGGGGCGGCGTACCGACGGTACCTCGAAGCGTACTACACGGCACCAGTAATTGACTATTTCAACCCCAGCTCCTCGGCTCCCCTCGCCCCCCTATCTGGGGTACATGGTCTCCCCTTACGTACAGGTGCACTAGTCCTAGACTCATCTACAACCGTGCGGGGATGCTTGATATGTCGTAAACATATCTATAATTTTTGATGTTTCATGCTTGTTTTGTGTTAACTATCTTATGTTTTTTCTACACTTTGAGGTATTTTTATACATTTTCTGGAACTAACCTATTGACAAGATGCCAGAGTGCCAGTTGCATGTTTTCTGCTGTTTTTGGTTTCAGAAAAGCTAAAAAATGAATATTCTCGGAATTGGACGGGACAAAAGCCAATTTGCCTATTTTCCCCGGAGCAATACAGAAACACGAAGCAGAGACGGAGGGGGACACCAGGGTGGCCACACCCTATGGTGGCGCGGGTGGCCCCAGGTGGCGCCACCAGGGGTGTGGCCCCCTGGCTGCCTCCTCGCCTTTCCCTTCCGCCTATATAAAGCCCCGATGAGAAAATCCTAGATAATCCATCATACATTCACGAAAAATTCCGCAGCGCCGCCACCACCGAAGGGGAGATTCGGGGGACAGAAGTCTCTGTTTCGGCACCCTGCCGGGACGGGGAAGTGCCCCCGGAGCCATCACCATCGATCTCCACCACCATCTCCATCGCCGTTGCTGATTCCCATGATGAGGAGGGAGTAGTTCTTCCTCGAGGATAAGGGCTCTACCTACAGCTATGTGTTCATCTCTCTCTCTATGCGTGATCTTATTGAGATCATGAGCTTTGTAATCAAGTAGATCTACTTTGCTACTCAAGTGCTTTAATAGATCTCTGGCTCTCCCCACATGTGTGAAAGTGACAGCGTGTATACCGTGGTGGCACTTAGGCTAGAGTTTACATAAATACTCAAGTGCTTCAATAGATCTCTGCTCTCCCCACGTGTGTGGAAGTGATAGCGTGCACGCCATGGTGGCACTTAGGCTAGAGTTTATAAATACTTATCATGAGTATATTTTGAGTTGGTTGTCTTTATGAAATTGTGGTGTTTGTTGGAACCATCTAGCGCTCAAGGTGACAGTGTGGGGTTATCTAGATGGGGAATGCAGACTTTGAGGTGTGCTTTTGTAGCCCTACCGTGGATTAGAGTTATCCAACCGGAGAGTAGTTCAGGGTAGTATCATGAAGAAAATATATTTATTGATAGTGTTCACTAGTGAAAGTATGATCCCTAGGCCTTGTTTCTAAGCATTAAAACACCGTTTGCAACTAGATCTATTACATGTTTGTTTGCTTCCATCTTTATTTCAGATTGACTTTAGTCTTTTCCTCCCGTCAAGCTCTTTTCTGGGGCCGTTGCCGGCGATATACGGGACATCTCAACCTTTTCCTCCCCGTCAAAAGCTCTTTTCTAGCACCGTTGTCTTATATCCATACCACTTGTATTTCACTATCTCTTCGCCAAACTAGTGCACATATACACGTGACAAGTGTATTGGGTGTGTTGTGGACACAAGAGACTTCTTGTATCTTGATTGCAGGGTTGCTTGAGAGGGATACCTTTGACCACTTCCTCCCTGAGTTCGATAAACCTTGGGTAATCCACTTAAGGGAAACTTGCTGTTGTTCTACAAACCTCTACACTTGGAGGCCCAACAACTGTCTACAAGAATAGGAGTGCGTAGACATCAGACTACACCGGCGGATCGCTGCTTGTCGGCTACTCAAATTATCCTAACATTGTCCCATCATGTTATTATGTAACCAGTCCGTATAGAGTTACAAATCATGTTATTATGGTGGAGGAAGGGGTCCCATCTCCTATAGGGCCTCATTGGACTTAGGGTCGTCATGGGCGAATGCCGCTCCCTATGCCTGCAGGGGGCATGGAGATCATGAACGTACATGTTCTTCACCGGCGCCACACCCCTTCCCACAGTCACGACCGCCACAGAATCGACACTATGCCTCACCCGTATCCAAGAGCTCGAACTACAACTTTCCATCACCATGGAGGATTAGAAGACTGTCATCGTCATCAAACTCCAGGAGGCTTACCGCGTTGTAGCACGAGCTTCCGCATAGCTAGAGAGGCGGATTGAGGAGTTTGGCACCGCTAGAACTCCTCCTCCCCCACCACCAAACACAGGAACGGGCGCGACCACATGTCCTACTCTAGTAGCTCCACCTTGGGCTAGGAAAATAACTAGCTCGGATATAACCAGAACGCTGAAAGGTGTTATCCGCCCAGGGGAACGACCTAGCCACGATGAAGGGGAAAGTCGCATAGCTGTCATATGGATTCACCGGACTGTGCTGATGACCCAGGGGATTGCTCGGATGGAGGTGAAGAACACATACACATAGGGAATGAAGGATGAGACGGTTGTGTCGTCGGGGACCCGATATCATACCACAAAGACAAAGACCAAAGCCGTCATCGAGATAGGGGCGAGACCGATGTGAGAGATGATGCGAAAGGCGTCACCAGGCCAGGGAAAACTCTGATCATGACGACAAAGACCAGGGCACTAGATTTATCAGTGGATGCTGGGCTCTTTCCCGAGATATGGCGGGCCTCGAAGTATCGAGGGCCGTCAGGGCCAAGAATTATGACGATTATGATGGCTTGCAAGACCCAATCGCATACCTAGAAAAGTTCGCCCAAGATGTTAACGTCATGGTGGATACTCACGGGCATATGGCGAATCTCCTCCCCACCCGTTTGAAGGCGAATTCCCTAAAGTGGCCCGGGAACAAGATCCTGATGTATGATTCAGGCGTTCGCCATGAAAGAAGATGCCAGTACCCAATAAGAGGAGTTCAAGAACATAAAGCAATACTCCAACGAGAGGCTCCGAGACTTTGTTAAACAGTTTAGGGTCCTGGTGAACACCATACTGAACCTTTTCAACAGAGATATCATGAGTTCATTCACAAACGGGGAGCAGAATCAGAACTGCACGCCACTTGTCAGTGCAACACAACCAAGGACTCTTAAGCAGCTGATGACAGTTTTAAAGAAAGTTGTCACTCATGATGACAGGATGATCAGACAACATGAAATGGATTGGGGATGTTTTCATACAAGGCTCTCGACGAACGCCCCCGAAAACCATGGAAGGAAGAAGGACACGAGCCAGTGGTAGATCCCAGATCCCCGTTCAAGGTCATATGGGTCCAGCCACATGAGGTTGCTAGCGTCCAGCAACCATAGGCATGGGCACCACCCGCTTATCCACAGGGAACACTGATGAAGCCGCGAGGCTCTCGGGACCTGGAGTTCCAGAGACGATGGCTTCCACCGGGAGATAGGACAGTGGATAATTGGTGTAGTCTACATGCGACTGTTGGAGACATGCCCAAGAGACAATAATAAAATGGTTATTATCATACCTTCATGTTTATGATAAATGTTTACATCCCATGCTATAATTGTATTAAAAGGAAAACATCAATACTTGTGCATTTTGTAAACATAAAAGAGTCCCTAGTAAAACCTCTTGTTAAACTAGCTTATTGATTAATTATTGATCATGGTTTCCTGATCGTGAACATTGGATGTTATTAATAACAAGGTCATATCATTAAGAGAATGATGTGATGGCCACACTCCTATAGTTAAGCTGTCACGCCCCGAGACCGGCCCCGGGAGAAATGACAGCCGCCACGCGTATATAGGCCGGGAGGCCTATATACCTGTAAAGCTAAAAACAGGCACAGTGGACATCGAGAAGCTCAAAAATAGTTATATTACATATTTATTTTATATTTACAAAGGAATATAACTAGATTCTCTAATTCGCTTCCCGCCCACCGATCCAGCCTACTCCTCGTAACGACGACAATTCACGCATGCTAGTCTCGACTGCAACCAAAAACATTAGGGGGCAAGGGTGAGTACGAAAAGTACTCAGCAAACCAATCATACAAACAATCATATAAATTGTAAAATAGACTTGCTTTACGAAAAATAGATGATTAAATTAATTAAGCAATTTAAAACGCATGGTGCCAAATATGAAAGTAAGCATTCCCAAACCCGGGAGTCATAGGGGTTAATATTAACGTTTTTACACTCTGCAGAGGGGTACCCGACATCGACAGCCTCAACTAGAACAACACATGACTCTAGAAGAGCAGAGCCCTTTTTACCCACTAGAACCCGAATACCTGAATTTACTAATGCCGATGGCTCCCACGGATCCATCATCGACACGTTCCGTTTCAGGTCCGTCTCTAGCGGAGAACTCATCCAGTCCCATACCTGGACTGTGACCGGTACAATACGATTACCTTCGTAGCACCAAGTTTTACTTTAGAAAACATTCATATTAATTTTCATGTCATTCCCCAGTTCCATATTCATGCTAAATGCCCGGTTCATATTGGTGGCTCCAAACGGATCCATCACCGTATCACAGCACCAGCGCATCAGCCATAAATATTTCAAAGGAATATCCACAACTCTCATATCTCAAATAGTATATCATAGTTTTAATAATAAAATATACTTTACAAAATATACGAGAGTTGTATAAGAAGCTTGCCTGAAATTAAGATATGTCTTGACAATATAGCCAGATCAATATAGATTCCAATAGGAGATCAACAATCAAATAAACCCAACAGTATAGTCTTCCAAAAATTGTACATCTCTCTCCTCTAAAGTTCGCAACATCTCTGGCTACACTCCTCGCCCAAGATACATACGCCTATATATAGTATATATAGGCTGGTAGATGGATCAACACTTCAGCAGCCTCCTCATCTCTAAAATTCCATCGCCTCCAGAATACACACTCTCCCTCACTTGTTCTGAGATCTCATGCTCTATCTCTGAAGCTCTTCGACCAATTGGTCTCTGATGTGAAGTGCAGCAAAGGTGACCCATTTATAGGATGACAACGTCGGTTTGTTCCAAAATATCTAAGACAGCCGATGGCCACATCGACGCTGGTTCTAATATCAGCCCCATGCACGTGTCGGACTAGCATCGGGTGACTCCCATGCACAACTCCACGTTGGAGATTGACTGCCAACAGCCAACACCACACGCATGCATGACCTCTAATAGCCAGCCACGTTTGCTCTTTGCATTAAAAAATATCTAGTGCTACTAGAACATGCACAAAACCAGGGTGAGAGACCTTGCCGACAACTCTGTCAAAATATCCTAACTTTCTATGATATGAAGCCACATCAGTTTCTTATGCAAACTATCTCACATTGCCGCATGCATGGGTAAATGGATATGCACAAAGACATGCACATACACATACACTAGTATGGACATGCATTAATACTTTCATGCATTTGTACTAGTTGGAGTGCACACACACACAAAGACTAGTTAGGTTCTAGCTATTTTATTAATTAATCCTCCAAACTTTTATGGTATGCAAAAACTAAAATTCAATTTAAACACTAGAGATTAGCTAAATTACCATAATAAAAAGCCATGCATTATTTTTCTCAAATTAATTAACTTCTTGAATTTCCGGGTTATCACATCCTACCTACCTTATTAGAATTTCGTCCTCGAAATTCAACACTAAAACAACTATCATATCTTTTTACTTAATCCAATTGTTAGCAAAACATTTTCTTATCATGCAAACAAATAATACATCAAACAAATAAATATTTGTATGTTAGCATCAAACAAGAAAACACACACCAAAGTTTGTCGCATAAGTTAACTAACATCTACCTATTTTTCCCGCGTCCTAATCCTAGAGCTCTGATACCACTTTAACTGTCACGCCCCGAGACCGGCCCCGGGAGAAATGACAGCCGCCACGCATATATAGGCCGGGAGGCCTATATACCCGTAAAGCTAAAAACAGGCACAGTGGACATCGAGAAGCTCAAAAATAGTTATATTACATATTTATTTTACATTTACAAAGGAATATAACTAGATTCTCTAATTCGCTTCCCGCCCACCGATCCAGCCTACTCCTCGTAACGACGACAATTCACGCATGCTAGTCTCGACTGCAACCAAAAACATTAGGGGGCAAGGGTGAGTACGAAAAGTACTCAGCAAACCAATCATACAAACAATCATATAAATTGTAAAATAGACTTGCTTTACGAAAAATAGATGATTAAATTAATTAAGCAATTTAAAACGCATGGTGCCAAATATGAAAGTAAGCATTCCCAAACCCGGGAGTCATAGGGGTTAATATTAACGTTTTTACACTCTGCAGAGGGGTACCCGACATCGACAGCCTCAACTAGAACAACACATGACTCTAGAAGAGCAGAGCCCTTTTTACCCACTAGAACCCGAATACCTGAATTTACTAATGCCGATGGCTCCCACGGATCCATCATCGACACGTTCCGTTTCAGGTCCGTCCCTAGCGGAGAACTCATCCAGTCCCATACCTGGACTGTGACCGGTACAATACGATTACCTTCGTAGCACCAAGTTTTACTTTAGAAAACATTCATATTAATTTTCATGTCATTCCCCAGTTCCATATTCATGCTAAATGCCCGGTTCATATTGGTGGCTCCAAACGGGTCCATCACCGTATCACAGCACTAGCGCATCAGCCATAAATATTTCAAAGGAATATCCACAACTCTCATATCTCAAATAGTATATCATAGTTTTAATAATAAAATATACTTTACAAAATATACGAGAGTTGTATAAGAAGCTTGCCTGAAATTAAGATATGTCTTGACAATATAGCCAGATCAATATAGATTCCAATAGGAGATCAACAATCAAATAAACCCAACAGTATAGTCTTCCAAAAATTGTACATCTCTCTCCTCTAAAGTTCGCAACATCTCTGGCTACACTCCTCGCCCAAGATACATACGCCTATATATAGTATATATAGGCTGGTAGATGGATCAACACTTCAGCAGCCTCCTCATCTCTAAAATTCCATCGCCTCCAGAATACACACTCTCCCTCACTTGTTCTGAGATCTCATGCTCTATCTCTGAAGCTCTTCGACCAATTGGTCTCTGATGTGAAGTGCAGCAAAGGTGACCCATTTATAGGATGACAACGTCGGTTTGTTCCAAAATATCTAAGACAGCCGATGGCCACATCGACGCTGGTTCTAATATCAGCCCCATGCACGTGTCGAACTAGCAACGGGTGACTCCCATGCACAACTCCACGTTGGAGATTGACTGCCAACAGCCAACACCACACGCATGCATGACCTCTAATAGCCAGCCACGTTTGCTCTTTGCATTAAAAAATATCTAGTGCTACTAGAACATGCACAAAACCAGGGTGAGAGACCTTGCCGACAACTCTGTCAAAATATCCTAACTTTCTATGATATGAAGCCACATCAGTTTCTTATGCAAACTATCTCACATTGCCGCATGCATGGGTAAATGGATATGCACAAAGACATGCACATACACATACACTAGTATGGACATACATTAGTACTTTCATGCATTTGTACTAGTTGGAGTGCACACACACACAAAGACTAGTTAGGTTCTAGCTATTTTATTAATTAATCCTTCAAACTTTTATGGTATGCAAAAACTAAAATTCAATTTAAACACTAGAGATTAGCTAAATTACCATAATAAAAAGCCATGCATTATTTTTCTCAAATTAATTAACTTCTTGAATTTCCGGGTTATCACATAAGCATAGCATAAGATTAAGTCATTTAAATAGTTCACTTGCTATAAGCTTTCAAATACATAGTAACCTAAATCCTTCGACCATGAGATCATGTTAATCACCATCACCGGATGGATGCTTTGATGACATCAAACACCACTTTCGTAACTGGGTGGTTATAAAGGTGGAATTGAGTATTCTGAAAGTATGTGTTAAGGCACATGGATCAAGAGTGGGATTTGTCCATCCATATGACTGATAGATATACTCTGGGCCCTCTCGGTGGAATGTCATCCAATTGGATTGCAAGCATGTGACTGGTTCACAAGGGATCACATATCACAGGAACGAGTAAAGAGTACTTATCGGTAACGAGGTTGAACTTGGTACGCAGAGATACCGATGATCAAACCTCGGATAAGTAAAGTATCGTGAGACAAAGTGAAATTGGTATCGTATGTAAATGGTTCATTCGATCATGAAGTAATCTTATAAATATGTGGGAGCCATATGAATTTCCAGATTCCTCTATTGGTTATTGATCGGAGAAGAGTCTCGATCATGTCTGCATAATTCACGAACCATAGGAAGACACACTTAAGGATTCAATGTTGTTTAGTAGATATGGAATGTGAGCAAGAGACCGAATGTTGTTCGGAGTCTCGGATTGGATCCAGGACATCACGAGGAGATCCGGAATGGTCCAGAGAATAAGATTCATATTAGGAAAGCCCAATTCCGGAGTTGGGAAATGTTTTTGGTGTTTTCACCGGAATCTTCTAGAAGGGTCTATAAGGTCCATCACTCTAGAGTGGGAAGGGTACATGGATGTGTCATACCAAAGTGGAATGGTTGCATCATGTGCTAGGTCACTTGGCTGGGAAATGGGAAGAGAGAAATCAAACTCTAGTTTGAATAGTCAAACGCCAGTTTGAAAAGTCAAATCCCAACATGGTTGCCTATTGGAGGGAGGAGAGGAAACCAATTTAGGGAAGGATTCCCTCCCTCCCTTGCCTCCCGCCCTAGGAAGAGGAGTTTGGGGAGGATTCCCTCCCCCTTGCCGCCTCTCCCTCCTATATAAGAAGGGGTAGGGGGCGCCCTCTAGCCTCACCCCAAAAAACCCTAGCTTGGCCGCGACCCCCCAAGTCGCTGCCACCTAGAGATCCTCTAAAGCTGCCACCACCTAGCACCTCCTAGACACTGGTCACCTCCCTCCTCTTGGCTTCTAAACCCTAGATTGCCAAGGGCCCTCTCTACTCCACCATACCCGCTCCGGCTTAGGCGAAGCCTTACATGATTTCCCTTCTACTTCCACCGCCATGCCGTCATGCTGCTGGAATTGTGAGGAGAGATCTACAACCACCACCACCCGCTGGAACAAGGGAGAGGAAGGTTTTCATCGAGTACCGAACGTGTGACCGACTGCGGAAGTGCTTCCAGAACACGGCGCCGAAAGAATCGTCTTCACGATCTTGAGATCGGCAAGTGAACGACTACATCAACCACGAGAATCTGATCTCGTTAACCGCTTTGGATCTTCGAGGTTAGTACTCTATGAACTCGTTGCACCGATCTAATAGATTATATCTTGGCTTGTGTGTATTCATGCGGTAGAATTTTTTTGTTTTCCATGCTACGAACCCCTAAAGTGGTATCAGAGCCGTGTCTATGCATAGGTCAGTTGCACGAGTAGAACACAATGTTTATTGTGGGCGTTGATGCTTTTGTTGTTGATTGATTTTTGTGTACTTTGTATCTTGCGGGATGGTGGGATGAAGCGGCCCGGGCTAACCTTACATGACATCGTTCATGAGACTTGGTCCACGCTCAACATGCAACTTGTATTGCATAAGTGGCTTTGCGGGTGTCTGTCTCTCCCACCATAGTGAAGATTCAATTTACAATGGTCAATTGACAATACTAGTATCAACGTTATGGTTCATATTCGTAAGTTAGAACGGTTCTTATGCGAAAGCCCCAGCCACGTAAAACATGCAAAGAAAGATTAGAGGCGTCTAACTTGTTTTTGCAGGGCTTGTGTTGTGATGTGATATGGCCATGATTGTGATTATATATGATGTATGCAATGATCCTTATTATAAGTTGGCAACCGACAGTACCCTTATGGTTGTCTTTAAATTTTGTTTAATACCTGCGTGTCTATTATTCAAAGTAGTTGTAATAGTTGATGCTGATGGATGACAACCATGGAGCGTCTCCATTGACCTTGACGCCACGCCGATGATGATGGAGATCATGTTCGTGCTTGGAGATGGAGATCGAAGGCACAAGAAGAAATGCCATATCATATCACATATTATGAATTGCATGTGATGTTAATCCTTATTATGCATCTTGTATTGCTTAGATCGTGAAAGTAGCATTATAAGATGATCCCTCTCACTAAATATCAAGTAATAAAGTGTTTGTTCTTAGTTGACACTGCTGCCAAGACTCGTCGTTTCGAAGCATCACGTGATGATCGGGTGTGGTAGATTCTATGTGTGCATACAACGGGTGCAAGCCAGATTTGTACATGCGGATACTAAGGTTAACCTTGACGATCCTAGCATGTACAGACATGGTCTCGGAACACGGTATACCAATAGGTAAAGCATGAGTCATATAGATGATATGATGAACATGTTGATTGTTCGCATTTTAAAGTACATCATCTGTCGTGATTATCGGACTTGGTGTGGTGGATTTAGTTCGTGTGATCACTAAAACAATGTGAGGAATATTGTTTTGAGTGGGAGTTCAATAGTAATATGATTAAAAGTTGAACACTATTTATCATAAATTAAATCAAAGTGAATTTGCATAGTTGTTGTAGTCATTGACATCCGTTCGCCACCTTACGCTTAGTTGTAATTGAGATAATGGAACTATAGAATTCTGGATTGTTACTTTACAAACTGGTATCGTATTGTTTTGAGTGTTAATATAAAAGATTTAAAGTCCTATTACTAACTTTCATCAATTTTCATTTACTCCATGAAGTTTGATAATCAGTATTAAATCAAGAGTAACAATTCTAGTGTTAGTATATAAGTATCATGTTTGTCTCCATGATTCTTGATATTAAAAAGATTGTTTTAATATCAAGGTTATCTAGGAGCTGAAAGAATTGTTTCAGAAACTATGGAAAAATTTATGTTCTCATATTTGATGAGAATTTGAAAAGGTTGGAGACGCTAGTTGTCCTAATCCTTCAAAAGTTATTGGAGGGAACATTATACTCACGATTCACCGTTATAAGCTAAAGTAGCTTGATCATGAAAATTTCCATGATAAGGATGAATATAAGATGTAGGTAAAATGTTTACTATGCTAAAAGATTACTAAAGAATGGAATTTGAAAGAACACCAAACATTTGATGATGGTGATCTACTTCAAAGTGCAAGTTCAAAGATATTAGTATTTGACTATACATTCTTTGGGCTATGTGTCATATGTATGGCACCACTATTGATGTTGATAGATTCTTTTAAAAGGAAAAGGAAATGCTGAAACAGAATCTCAGAAATATTTGGCAGAAAAGAAAAGGACTAGAATTGTTCAGCTCATGTATATAGATGATATACATGTTATGGCTGTATTCCTTGCTTGTTAAACAATGTGGTTCTTAAGTACTGGATACTGAATTTGTTGGTGTGAATTATCATACTAAACAACACAATTCATGAAGTGCAGTGGCCTAAGTAACTAGCAAAAAAATATGTGATGATTTCATTGAGAACAAATAAAGATGTGTTTCTCGTTGACATCAAAGCTTGCCTTCAAGATTTGTTTTAATCAGGTATTATGAGAACAAAAGGTTGTTCAATATTTTTTTTCCATATTTCATAATAGATGGATGATATACAAGTCTAGTTGGAATAAATCACATCCATAAAACTAATGCTAAAAATGTCGAAAGACAAATGATTGAAAGATGACTTAGGAAGTGACATCATCGTTTAAATTATATTGGAAAGAAAACATGAAGAAACACCATGTTGATGGAATTTTGGAGTCTTTTGATTATTGATCAAATGACGCTTGCGAAACTTTCCTAGACATAATTAAAACTCCGTTCATAGGCCAAAAGGAAACGAATGACTAGCTTATTGGAACTTGTACGTATAGATGTATGAAGCCCATTATGTGTAGTAAAGAGCAATGGATTTCAACTTCATATGATTTGTCCAAAAATTTGAGTGAATATATGAATATTTACTTAGGATGAAGTGTGAAGCATTTGAAAAAGTTTGAAGACTTTCAAGATGAAGTGCACAATCAATGTACAAAGAAAATAAAGAATTTATGATAGGATCATAAAGGAAGATTTTTGAGTTACAAGTTTAGCAAAACACCTAAGATTTGAGGAATCGTTCCATAGATTTATGTTTCCCCAAAACACCATAGTAGTATGGAGCGTTCGAGATATGTAATGAAACCTTGTTTAAACATGGCAAGATCAAAGGTGTAATTTATAAAACTGTCGTTATATTTTAAAGGTTAAAGCTTTAGAGACTACCGCTTTTACACTGAAAAGAGTTCCATCGTGATCCGTTGAAATGACACCATATAAGTTGTGGTTTGGGGTTAAACCCAAGTTGTCTTTTCTTAAACATTGGTATGCTAAGCATAAGTAAATGTTTGCAACCAAAGTCAGATGAGCATGTCTTTGTAGGTTATTTTGAATAACCGTTTAATATTCCTCCATAACACCGAAGACAAAAGTGTTTGTCGCTTAGAACGTTAAGTTTGAAGGAATTTTTCATGAAAAGTTAAGTGGGAGGACAATAGAACTTTGATAAGGTTAAAATAACCTTAGCTATATGAGATGATTTGTGCAGCACTGGAAAGTGTTCCGGAGGCAACAACAATGCTCATGGCTCACGTGCCTCAAAGGTTGTTGTCATAGAGATCAGGTAAACAATCAAATACTAAGATTTGAGAGTGAATAAATATTGTTTGACAATAATGAACCGACTATATGTAAAGAAGCAATGATGGGCCCTAACTCCGTTAAATGGCTTTAAGCCATAAAATCCGTGATAGTTCCATACACGAGAAATCAAGCTTTGAACTTGGAAGACCCTTTGTAAAGGTGTAAGACCTTACAGTCGTATTTGGATCTATAAAGAAATAGACATGGATGTTTCACATCTATGAAATTGTCGACATGTCGGGAAGGAGTTCACGACAATGTTCAAGTAGTTGACTATGACAAGGTTTGATCTTTCATAGAGATATTTAGTCTAGACAGATTAATGTATCAACCACTACATTAATTTCATTATATGGTAGTTGAACAAACAAATCAAAGTTCTTCTAATAAAATTGTTACCTAGGACGTGTACATGATACGGTCCAAAGGGTTTTGTTAATTCAAATGATGCTAAAAGCATATGCAAACCTCAATGGTTGAAGTAAACATCGAGGAGTTGGAATCTTCACCGTGATGAAACTGTTAAAATGTTTAATTTCATTGGAGACGATGAATATGCTTGCATTTGCAAGAAATTAAGTGGGAGTGCTAAGACATATTTCTAATACATTATGTCAAAGACATATTATTGATTGGAAATGATGTATCTTTTATTGACACGGGTTAAGAATTTCATCTCGATGAAAGACTTAGGCAAAATCTGAATATTTAGCATCAATGTCTATATGGATAGATTGAGGCGCTAATATGGTTATGACAAATGTACATAGATGAGATATTGAATGAGTTCAATACGGAAAAGACAAGAAAGGTTCTTGCCACATAGAAAGTATTAAATCGAAATTCAAGTGTATCGGCACTTGGTAAGTGAAACAAAGATTCAAGTATTTTTGATACTTGATGAATGAAATCGCAAAGAGTATTTTTCAATCATACTGTGATATGTACACATCCAGATATGTCCTATACTCTAACTATTATGAGCATATACTAGAATGATTCATAAATATGATCATTGGACAATAGTAAGGATATTCTTATGATCTTTTGGAAGAACTAAGATTATGTTATTTTTGTAGAGGTGACAAATAGATAGATAGTTCATTTTAAAGTATTACACTGATACTAGTTTTGTCACAAAGTACAAATTAAATTTATCTCAATTTAAACTATGGGTGGCACAATGTAATGGCAAGGAGATTCCATAATGGGTTTGGATGAGTTCCAAAGTTAAGACATTGTGACAAATACTATAACAAAAGGGTAAGTATATGACTGTTATTGTAGCAGAAAAAGAGGGCATTTGTGTCAAGTAGTTTGTTATGAAACTAGGTGTGGTTCACAACGGGATGGTACTATGAATATATATTGTACGACAATTGTATCAACATGTTTAACCCCAAGGAACTAAAGGTCTCACCAAAGGACCAAATTTATACAATTCCATCTCATTAGAGAATGAGTGATGCAAAGAGATGCAAAGACATGCAATTACACACAGACCTGAAAGTGTCAGATCCGAAGATTAGCTGATCACTAGCAATCGTGTAAATACAACACCGAAAAGCCATAGGTGTTGAATGCACAAAGGTTTGAAACTAGATTATTGACTCTAGTGCAAGTGGGAGACTGTTGGAGATATGCCCAATAGGCAATAAGAAAGTGGTTATTACCATACCTTCATGTTTATGATAAATGTTTGCATCCCATGCTATAGTTGTATTAAAAGGAAACATTAATACTTGTGTGTTTTGTAAACATAAAAGAGTCCCTAGTAAAGCCTCTTGTTAAACTAGCTTGTTGATGAATTGATGATCATGGTTTCATGATCATGAACATTGGATGTTATTAATAACAAGGTCATATCATTAGCAGAATGATGTGATGGACACACTCCTATAGTTAAGCGTAGCATAAGATCAAGTCACTTAAATAGTTCACTTGCTATAAGCTTTCAAATACATAGTAACCTAAATCCTTCGACCATGAGATTATGTTAATCACCATCACGGGATGGATGCTTTGATGACATCAAACACCACTTCATAACTGGGTGGTTATAAAGGTGGCATTGAGTATTCTGAAAGTATGTGTTGAGGCACATGGATCAAGAGTGGGATTTGTCCGTCCATATGACCGATAGATATACTCTGGGCCCTCTCGGTGGAATATCATCCAATTGGCTTGCAAGCATGTGACTGGCTCACAAGGGATCACATATCACAGGAACGAGTAGAGAATACTTATCGGTAACGAGGTTGAACTAGGTATGCAGAGATACCGACGATCAAACCTCAGATAAGTAATGTATCGCGAGACAAAGGGAAATTGGTATCGTATGTAAATGGTTCATTCGATCATGAAGTAATTGTAGAAATATCTGGGAGCCATATGAATTTCTAGATTCCTCTATTGGTTATTGATTGGAGAAGAGTCTCGATCATGTCTGCATAATTCATGAACCGTAGGGAGACACACTTAAGGATTCGATGTTGTTTAGTAGATATGGCATGTGGGTAAGAGACCGAATGTTGTTCGGAGTCTCAGATTGGATCCAGGACATCACAAGGATACCGAGAATGGTCTGGAGAATAAGATTCATATAAGGAAAGTCCAATTCCGGAGTTCAGAAATGTTTTCGGCGTTTTCACCGAATCTTCTAGAAGGTCCACCACTCTGGAGTGGGAAGGGTACATGGATATGTCATACCAAAGTGGAATGGTTGCATCATGTCCTAGGTCACTTGGATAGGCAATAGGAAGAGAGAAATCAAACTCTAGTTTGAATAGTCAAACGCCAGTTTGAAAAGTCAAATCCCAACATGGTTGCCTAGTGGAGAGAGGAGAGGAAACCAAGTTAGGGAAGGATTCCCTCCCTCCCTTGATACCGGCCCTAGGAAGAGGAGTTTGGGGAGGATTCACTCCCCCTTACCGCCTCTCCCTCCTATATAAGAAGGGGTAGGGGGTGCCCTCTAGCCTCACCCCAAAAAACCTAGCTTGGCCGCCCCCCAAGTCGCCGCCACCTAGAGCTCCTCTAAAGTCATCGCCGTCTAGCACCTCCTAGACACCGGCCACCTCCCTCCTCTTGGCCTCTAAACCCTAGATTGCCAAGGTCCCTCTCTACTCCACCATACCCACTCCGCCTTAGGCGAATCCCTTGAGGATTTCCCTTCTACTTCCACCACCATACCGTCGCGCTAATGGAATCGCGAGGAGAGACCTACAACCTCCGCTACGTGCTGGAACAAGGGAGAGTAAGGTCTTCATCGAGTATCGAACGTGTGACCGACTGCGGAAGCGCTGCCAAAACGCGGCGCCGGAAGGATCGTCTTCGTGATCTTGAATTCAGCAAGTGAACGACTACATCAACCACGATAATCCGATCTCGTTAACCACTTTGGATCTTTGAGGGTTAGTACTCTATGAACTCGTTGCACCGATCTAGTAGATTAGATCTTGGCTTGTGTGTGTTCATGCGATAGGTTTTTTTTGTTTTCCATGCTACGAACCCCTAAAGCACCACGTCTCATGGTTGAAATAGTTGTGGCGTCCTTGTATCCTAGTTGTAGAACGTGGCTAAAGCTTCAAGGATGGAAAGCCACCACCACCAGAACTAGTGCAGCAAGCTTCATTGAACCGTCATCAAGGAGAGGACCATAGACGCGGGGAGGCGCCACAACATCACCCGTGCCCCTAGAAGGTGGACCCGAGGGCTGGTAAACATAACCAATATAGTGAAGGGCAGATCATCAGGTCCATATTCTATGCTAGAGCATATGAGCTTGCCTCGGATGTGAACCACCTATGGGAGGACCTGAGTACTCATCACACAAGAAGGTCAAGGTGGTATGTGATGCATGTTAAATGCATACATGAACTTTTTAGTTTATTGAAACTTATTCCCACATAATTACATCTAATCGAATGTTATATGCATGTTTTACATTGATTTTGGGGTTTTCCTAAATAATCCCTTCTCCTCTGGTTCTGACTCTGTCTGGTAGACAACACCTTCTGTTAGTATTTTTGACATTACATGAGCCACAAGACTCCAAAAAGGGCAAGGTTAGAGAGCACGCTTTGGAAATTTAGAGGAGCATATAGAAGGACAAAGGAGGTCACCAGGACCTTAATGGGCTAGGAAATAGGCCCATTGGCATGGACTCCCTCCTAGGCCACACCACCACATGTCGTTCAGGCCTCGTTGCTCGAATGCCGCCGATTCCACCGCCATCCTCTTTGTCTTGACGTAAAACCCTCTATAAAAGGGTCCCTGATGCAATAATATAACATATGAAGGCGAAGATAAAAAGATGAAATAGAGAGTCTGCATGCCGCCACTGGTGGAGATCGGTAGGGGGAACCGCTACCAGAATCTCCTCTAGTTGCCTCCTTCGGCGTGGTCACCATCAACATCTACAGCGAGATCTTGTCCATCCCTCTACTGTATTATCTTGGAAAACATGATGTGTGATCCAATCTATCATTTTCCCATGATCTAATGTATCTCTATGAATATGTTTGACTAGTGATCTATTTATGGAAATTGTAAAATAGTTCGTTGTTGGTTGCATACAAGTATATGTTATCTTTTGTGATGATCTTATGTACTAATATATGAGTGCACACATATGTTGGGGGATGCATACCGTTGCATGTTTATAGGAGGAGGGACGACCCGAGATTGACAGAAACTGTGTCCCAAGTCTTAAATATGCATGTTATATTAATTTATGGTTAACTAGCGGGGTGATAAGTTATGGGGACCTTGAAACTTATAGCGGCGATTGGACTCTATTGAAGGGAATATGCCCTAAAGACAAATTTTTAATGGCATATTTCATAAAGTTTATATCATGCTATAATTGTATTGATTAGGAAACGTCAATACACATGTGATATACAAACAACCAGTAGTTCCTAGTAAAACTCTAGTCACTGGTTCATTGGTCAACGAATGATCAAAGGTTTCCTGATCATGTTGGAGCCTCGGCCCCTAATTGACAATGGAGTCATTTCATTACAGAATGAGATGGGAACATACCCTATCTATAGCATCGTATCACGATCATGTCATAGAGTTTAAGATGATTAGGAAATATAGTGACTGTTTCCTTAGACCATGAGACCATATAAAATCACTGTCTCCTGAGGATACTTTGATGACACTTAACGTCACTCGGTGGAACGGTGATCATAAGGGTGTCATTAGGTTTCTAGAGGAACAGGTTGAGGAGACTGCGTCAAGAGCAGGATTTGTCCATCCGCATGACGGAAGATACTCTGGTCCCACTCGAATAAGTTATACCCATAAGCTGCATAGCATGTGACTAGGTCACGAGGATATCACTTATCGGATCAAGTAAAGAAGGTATTGCCGGTAACGAGTTTGAACCCTAACATGCAGATGTCATTTGATCAAACCTCAGACAATATATTATCATAGAGACAAAAGGAATAAAACACAGTGTTTATGGTTCAATGAAATTTTTTGTTGAGTACACATGTGGTCATTATGGGCATCCAAGTCCCGCTATTGATCATTGGTTAGAGAAGAGTCTTAGCCATGTCTGTAGTATTCTTGAATTGTTGGGTAGCATGCTTAAGGTCTTGATGAAGCTTGGAGATTGTTAATGGATAGTTTGGAATCACTGAAGAAATGAGAAGAGAGAGACCAGGAAAGTTCTAGGGAGATCCGAAGGTGTTCGGAGAAAGGATAATGAAAAAGGACCGAAAAGGGTTTTTAGATAAATGGTTATTTAAATATATTTATTATATATTAGTTATGAATTAATACGCTGTAAATAAATATTTAAATAAAGATGTATAAATGTGTCTTATAAGTTAGGAAAAATCCCTGAGAGATTTTACCTAAAAAGAAACGGACGAAAAGGGCAAAACGGTAAATGTACATGACTGGTTTGACCAGCCCATGTACATGTGTGGCAAATAATATTTGCCGCACCAAGCGGGCAGTAGCACAGGCCGTAGCCACCACGGGCCGCGCAGACGGGTGGCCAGCCCAACTGTCCGGTGTTGGGGGGATGATCCCAGGTAGGGTTAAGCTAAGGTAAAAGGGCAAAGCCCGCCAAGGTATAGATCAGGCCAAGGCATGACCCGACCAAGTTATATGAGGGCCGGCTGAATAAGGGCCGGATGACTCGACCGACATATAAGGTATGCCGACATGATGTCTAGCGTACTTTCTATTTGCAGGTACAAGCTTGGCCGAGTCATATTGGACGAGGCCGAGTAAGGAGATGGCTTGCTCAAGAAGGAGAGAGTGAGACCTAAGGTTAACACCGTCCTCTGTCTCTCCCTCAAGAATCCACGCAGTGACAAGTGGTACAGACAAGGGCCAGAGGGACAAAAACAAAGGGGAGGTCATGAAGGTGACAGTCCCAGATCCCAACGATCACATGTCATGGACTCTGGATCTTTGCCGTTGATAGAAGGGCGACAGGAGAAATACACCCACCGAGTTACCTCTTTGGGAAGAGAATATGCTGGGAATATGTTGTCCAGCTCAGCCCTAATTGTAACCTGGCCACCCATTTATAAGGTGAGACAGAGCCTCCTAGAGGGGGGATCCATCCATTTTACACTTAGAGAAATCCTAGAGTGGGAGAGGGGAGAAGTATCATCTTCTTCCTCTCTCTAATTAAGCTCAAGGAGCAAGTGTAAACCATTGTTGATCTCAATACAAGATCTTGAGAGCATTCTGTGTGTGTAGAATCCACTATGATATCCCTTCCTGGATCCCACTAGTACACATTGGACCCAACTTTATCCTACCCATGGCATCTTCCGTGCCACCACCGCGTCAGTTGGCGCCCACCGTGGGGCATACAGCGGTGCTAGATAGAGTCAAGATCCGGACGAGAAACTTCATCGCTACCGGCGAGCGCATCCTCTCCGGGCTGACGCAACGCTTCGAACTGTGGGACTACATCAGCGACAATGCACACCACTTCACCAGGTGCCCTCCTCCGTGCAACGACGTCTTCATCAACCTTGGCGCACACAAGGTCTACGTCGGCATAGACGTCTCCTGCATGTACTCGCAGCGAGTCGTCCTCACGGGAGAGCCTCCCCTCTATGCTGCTAGCAGTCCGTGTATCACTTGCCCCGCAAGCAACATCGAGGTAATGATGACTGCACTAGCCGTAGGCGCAGGAGCCGGCGCCAACAAATATCCGGTGGTAGAAGACCCGGCAGAGCCGGGTAATGTAACTGGAAAGGCTTGAGAATCTCCTACAGGAAGCAATAGATAGCTTGACTAAACCTGTAGCTCCTATTGTAGATCTGGCTCAGGCACATGAAGAGCTAGAGGAAACCCAGCAGAAAGTGTTAGAGGGAGCTAAGAGAGTAGCAGCTGTGCATCAGTCACTAAACATTACCTTGCGTGAGTATGCTAGGGCAAACAAGCTAAACACTAGCCCAACTCGCATAGATGGTGTAAGAATAATAGGAAAAATATCCTTAGTGATATAAACAAGGAACATGTGCCTAAGCTAGGTGAATCAGCTGACCCAGGGTTGCTGAGGTATATCACACCTGCAAAAACCTAAGGGCTGCAGATGCAGCAGCCGCCGAGATACCTGCTTTGTCCGGCGAAGCCCGACAGAGGCAACAAGAGAGAGTCAATGAGCTGGTGCGCATAGAAAACTGGCAGAATGAGGAACTGCTCAAGAACAACCTGGTAAAACCCGGAGGTTCCCGTGTAGTTCATTCGGTTGGGGGTGCTCTGACAAGATCCGCTGCCACAACATCTTCATCCGGTGGGGGCACGAGGAGAGGAGAGGTGGTAACCTCTAGGAGTAGGAACAAGCATATGGTGCCATATGATCGAGTAGTGGCTGGGAAAGCAAACACAATACAAGCTCATTACCAAGGAAGTGGCAGCCGAGGAAATAGAAACCCCATCCAAGGTCAAGGTGGCCAGCGCAACTCGGCCGGAGGAAGGCAGCATCCACCCCAGCAACATCAGCCGAGGTATATGCATTGGCAAGAGCGGTGCAGGACCAGTGCCACTGAACCCAGAACAAAATAGGTACAATGATGGTTACTCGTCAATGGAAAAGATCAAGTTCCCCATGCTGGATCACCCTATGATGGGAGTAAGGCTAGGGAATAGAAATTTGCAGCCAGATGATGCGAGATTGAAACTGGACAAAATATATAGGTCAGAACTGTTGGAAGAGCAAGGTCCACAAGGTCTGACATGCTTTGGACTTTGGATCCTGAGGTAAACACCCGTGGCACATTTCCAATTAGCCAGGGGACGAAAACATATGATGGTAGCACAAGACAATAAGATTGGCTGATAGATTATGCAACTGATGTGAAGATCGCAGGGGGAACCTCAGATGGGCGGTAAGATATGTGCCACAAATATTAGAGGGGCCAGCAAGGGTCTGGCTGAATAATCTGTCGGCAGGAAGTATCAACTGCCGATTGGATTTCGAGGAAATGTTTGTGAGCAACTTTACTAGTACATACAAGAGGCCAAACATACCTCAGCAACTCGCCATGTGCAAGCAAAGGCTGAATGAAACCGACTGAGAGTTTCTGACTCAATGGTGTAACCTGAGAAACTCATGTGAAGGAGTGATCGAATCACAAGCAATTGCATGGTTTGCACAGGGGTGCAGATATGGAAGTGTGTTATGGCAAAGGTTGCAGAGAGATATTCCAACTACGTTGGCCGAGACAATCAAGATTGCCGACTCGTATGCATTGGGTGACCCAACTCAGCCAGAACTTGTGTCAGCAGAGCAACACGAAGAGCATTACGCCCATGATGGTCCCGGGTCATCCCGCAGGAATGATTTACGAAGTAATAGGAGAGATGATAGGCCGGATTATCGATATAATTCGAGTCATGTTGATGCTGTAACCCAATATAAGCCAGGAGCTGGGGGTAACCAGCGCCAAAAAAACAGTGCCCAACAATGGACACCTAAAAATGATGGAAAGAAGCAGTGGAGTGTAGAGCAAAAGAAGAGTGGCAGGAGAGGCCGAAGTACACATACGAGTCTATGTTGGATCATACATGCAAGTTCCACACGTCGAATCCAGCTAAGCCAGAGGATCACACAACTCAGCAGTGTGCTTTGATGAAACTAGCAATGGGTGAAGTAGGACCAAACCAGCCGAATCACCAACCACAACTCACAGGATGGAATGCTCACCAATAACTAGCTTTATCCCCAGCACCGCCGAGGTATGATAACCATGATAGAATATAAGTAGTACACCAAGTGGCGAATCAGAACCAAGAAAACCATGGAGACCCCGGCCATGGTGGCAGAAATGATTACAGGGAACATCATCAGACATACTGTGTGTTCACCACAGAAGAAACATATAGGCAAAGCATGCAGAGGCAACATATGAAAGTCAATGCGGTTATGACGGCCGTGCCAAAGTATATGCACTGGTCGGACCAGGAAATCAATTGGAGTATTAAGGATCACCCCCAAGATCATGCCGAACCCTGGGTCATATCCTTTAGTGCTTGATCCGACATTCATTGTTGGGGGGATGACCCCAGGTAAGGTCAAGATAAGTAAGAAGAGGGAGAACTCTTTATGGTCTGGGCCGAGT
This sequence comes from Avena sativa, assembly GCA_916181665.1. NCBI lineage: Eukaryota > Viridiplantae > Streptophyta > Magnoliopsida > Poales > Poaceae > Avena > Avena sativa. The sequence goes on along the minus strand of OV702284.1, from coordinate 255,865,598 downwards.
CAAGGAATGATACGGCCGAGTCATGTAGGAGTAGACCGAATGAGGTCCGACTTATTCCGAGTCAGGTAGCTAAAACTTGACTCGGCCGACATATGAATTATGTCAGCCTACTGCTATTATGCATATTAAGTGCAGGTTAAGGTCAAGCCGAGTCTTGCGAGGCGAGGCCGAGTCAAGGGAAGCTTGCTCAAGAAGGAGAAGGCAAACCCCAAAGTCAACACTATCCCTTGTCTCTCCTCAGGAATTTGCACAGTGCCAAGCGCTACCGACAAGACATAGAGTGGCAGAGGAGCAGAAGAAGGTCACGAAGGTGACAGTCCTCATGCCCGAGGCTCACATGTGGTGGACTCTGTATCTTTGCAATCGATAGAAGGGGACACGGAAAGAAGCCCGCCGAGTTACTATCTCGGGACAAGCATATTCCATGAATATGCTTGTCCACGTCAGCCCTAGAAGGAACCAGGCCACTCTTTTATAAGGAGGGGCTGGGCGTCCTGAGGGGGGGGATTGATTCATTTTTACTAAGCACTAGTAGTAGCTTCTTCTTCTCGCTCATACAGCTCGAGGAGCAAGTGTAGCTCCGATGGATATTGAGATTACTATGTCAGATTGATTAATGGTTTTGTCTATTTTGATTCTATCATGTCTATGTTGTTTGTGATCTTGCATGCTCTCTATTGTTAGTAGCTATCTTGGCCAAGTAGTTGCTAGTGACTCCAAGAGGGTGTATTTATGCTCGATAGTGGGTTCATGCCTCTAGTTTCCAAGGGAAGTGACAATAATCTCTTCGGTTGTAGATGTGTTGTTGCTACTAGGGAGAAAACAACGGTCTCGTGTTCATGGAACATGTGGACTGTTTACCTTACACACATTGCTTAAAGCAGTTGTCTGTTGCTTGCAACTTAATACTGGAGGGGGTTCGGATGATAACCTAAAGGTGGACTTCTAGTCATAGATGCAGTTGGATGACGGTCTATGTATACTGTTGTATTGCCCAATCGAATCTCATAGGATCTTTTTGTCTAGTATTGCATTGTTATGCCATACTCAGTTCCTGTCAATTGCCCTGCTGTAATTTGTTTACCCTTCATGCCATGTTGTTTATCTAAGGAGAGCACCTCTAGTGAACTATGGACCCCGATCCAATATTTACCATTGATACATCTTCCACTGTTACCTGTTTACTTGCTGCAAACCATCATCTTCCACACCATACGTTTAATCCTTTGTTACAGCAAACCGGTGAGTTTGACAACCTCACTGGTTCGTTGGGGCAAAGTCTTGAGTTTGTGTTGTGCAGGTTTCCACGTTGCTTGCAACACCTTTGAGACATTTCCTTCCTCCTACTGGTTCGATAACCTCGGTTTCTTACTGAGGGAAAACTTGCTGTTGTGCTCATCACACCTTGCTCTTGGGGTTTCCAACGAAGCGTCCCACGATAGTGCTTGGTGCCATCAAATAACCCGACTGAAGGGAGACATTATCACCCGCAAGATCATCAGTCGAGTCATGAACCCCGACAGGGAAGGGATGCATGACATGTTCCACATAACCCGGTACATTACAGATACAATGATGGTTATTCGGAAATGGAGAATGCTGGATTTGTTGGGCAAAACCACTATGCGGGGGAAGAAAGAGCCGCGTACAGAAATTTGCCGCCGAATGATGCGAGATTAAAACTTGATAGGTTATATCGGTTCGAGTTATTAGAAGAGCAAGGTCCTCCTGGTCCGACATGTTTTTGGCCCCGTATTATGAGTGAGCCACCTGTGCCAAACTTCCAGCTGGCAAGAGGCACAAAAACATATAATGGAAGTACTAAACCACAAGATTGGTTGATTGACTACGCCACGGCAGTGAAAATTGCAGAGGGAATTTTGAGATGTTTTTCAGTAACTTCACCAGTACATACAAGAGACCGAATAGGCCTCAACAACTGGCCATGTGCAAGCAGAGACCGAATGAGACTAATAGAGAATTCCTGATACGATGGTGCAACCTCAGAAACTCCTACGAAGGAGTGATTTAATCACAAGCGATTGCTTGGTTTGCACAAGTTGCAGATATACAAGTGTGTTATGGCAAAGGCTACAAAGAGATATGCCGACTACGTTGGCCGAGACAATCAGAATAGCCAATTCATATGCACTGGGTGATCCGACCTAGCCCGAGCTTATGTGAGTGGAACATCATGAGCAGCATGACCATTACACTCGTGATGGTGTAGGATCATCCAAGCGGAATGAATTCCGAGGTAGAAGAAGAGATGGCATGCCGGATTATAGGTACAGTTCGAATCAGGTTGCAGCTGTGACTAAGGACCAGCCGGGTGTAGGAAGCAGTCAGCGCCAGAAAAACGGTCCTCAACAATGGACGCCGAGGAATGATGGGAAGAAGCAGTGGACTCCTGAACAGAAGAAGCAATGGCAGGAGAGGCCGAAATACATGTTTGAGTCAATGCTGGATCAACCGTGTAAGTTCTACACGCCCAACCCGGCAAAACCAGCCAACTACACAACTCGTCAGTGTGCATGGATGAAGAATGCAATGGGAAACCCGACAGCAATGCAGGCGCCACAATAGCAACCACACCATCCACAACAACCACAACTTACAGGAGGAAATGCACAACAATTGATGTTACCCCCACCACCTCTCGAAATATGTTGCAGTCTACCAAGACAAATTTTCATAGAATAGTTCCAGGACTGTCCTGCGAGCCCATTGGGAAGGTCCGAGTAGATGTTTTATTAGGCACAAGGGAGAATTGCAGAGCAGAGAATTTGGAATTTGAGGTGGTAGATCTAGAGAGTTGTTATCACGCATTACTCGGACGACCGACATTGGCAAAATTCATGACCAACTGTCAATTGGTTACTTAAAGATGAAGATGCCAGGACCACAAGGAGTAATCACAGTAGTAGGAGACTACAAAAAATCAATGGAGTGTGCCTCGGCCGGATCAAATCTGGCCGAGTCTTTAGTGATTGCAAGAGAGAAAAAGACAATTCAGGAGGTCACAGCCTTAGCTTAGTCAGCGCAGCTCAACATGCCGGAACTTTCTAACCCGCACGGAAGCGTGTCTTTCCAGCCGACTAAGGAGACAAATAAGTTGATGACCAATTCCCAGAGTGCACCATCACCATTAGTGCCGGCCTGAACGATAAATAGGAAAGCGAGCTCACCAACTTCCTTCGTGAGAATCGGGATATGTTTGCATGGTCTACACAAGATCTGCAAGGAGTACCGAGGGAGTTGGCTGAGCACTCTTTGCATGTAAGGCCAGGAGCAAGGCTGGTGAAGCAACCTCTCCACCACTTCGCTGAAGACATTAGTAAAGTCATTGGGGACGAAATAGCTCGGCTCCTTGGAGCCGGGTTTATTATGGAAGTGCTTCATCCGGATTGGCCTAATCCGGTGTTGGTTGAGAATAAGAAGGATGATCCGAACATAGCTGTGGTTTGGCGTATGTGCATCGATTACACGAACATTAACAAGGTGTGTACCAAGGATCCTTTTCCTTTACCTAGCATAGACCAGGTTATTGATTCAACTGCAGGTTGTGAACTGTTATCATTTGTATACGCGTACTCTGGTTTCCACCAGATACAACTAAACCTGGCTGATCAAATAAAAACTGTTATCACCCCATATGGGGCTTATTGCTATTGCACCATGCCATTCGGCCTGCGGAATGCAGGAGGCACGTACCAAAGGTTATGAAAAAAATGTTTACATGATCAGATTGGAAAAAATGTCCAAGTATATGTTGATGACGTGGTGATAAAAACCAAAGAAATCCATACGCTCCTGGAGGATATCCGGTAGACATTCACGAAGCTAAGAAGATTCCGAATGAAGCTTAACCCGAAAAAATGCACCTTTGGTGTACCAGCTGGAAAATTACTCGATTTCCTTGTATCCAGCCGAGGCATAGAGGCAAATCCGACTAAAATTCGGGCAGTGGAGAAGATGGACCTACTGAAGTGCCTCAATAATGTGCAGAAATTTACCGGATGCCTCGCATCCTTAAGTCAGTTTGTGTGTCGGCTAGGTGAGAAAGCATTCCCTTTGTATCAGCTGATGAAAAATCTGACAAATTTACCTAGACACCTCAGGCGGATAATGCCTTCCATCAGCTAAAAAAAATGCTAGCCATAGCGCCAATTTTATCCTCACCACTATCAAAAGAACCTATGCTGCTCTATGTAGCAGGAACAAACCGAGTTGTAAGCGTTGTCATAGTGGTCGAGCGAGAAGAGGAAGGTAAGTCGGTACAAAGGCCAGATTATTACCTAAGCGAAGTACTGTCAACCTCGAAGCAAAATTATCCACATTACCATAAAATGGCCTATGGAGTATATATGTCAGTTAAAAAGTTGAAGCGTTATTTTGAAGAACACCCCATCAAGGTGATTTACGAGGCACCAATAGCCGAGAGAATGAGCAACAAAGATGCAAGTGGCCGAATAGCAGAATGGGCAATTGAGCTATCACCTTATGATCCACAATTTGATAGACGAGATGCAATCAAATCTCAGGCAATAGCCGACTTTTTTGTCGATTGGGCCAAAATGCAGTATGAACCCCCATTGCTTGATCCGAACTATTGGATGATGCATTTTTATGGATCCAAACTAAGAAATGGGTTGGGAGCAGGAATAGTATTAACCTCTCCAAAGAAAGATCAACTGAAGTATGTGTTACAAATACACTTTGCAGCATCGAACAATGTAGCCGAATATGAGGAACTTGTCCATGGCCTAAAAATGGCGAAGGAAATTGACATACGTCGGATTCTATGCTTCGGGGATTCGGACCTTGTAGTCCAGCAGGTATCAGTAAATTGGGACGCATTGGATGCAAACATGGCCTTATACCGGTTTCATGTACAAAACATTAGTGGTTATTTCGATGGGTGTGAATTTCATCACATACCTCGGGCGGAAAACGACGCTGCAGATACCCTGTCAAAGCTCGGATCAACCAGACAGTTGATTCCACCTGGTATTGCCTTAGAACACCTAAGAAAGCCGTCAATCATACCTTCCCTAGAGTCCGAATCAATTTGTCTCTCGTCAGATCAAAAATCTGAATTTCTCCCGATGGAAATTGATAAGGGAAATGAGCCGAGTAACCCGGGGACTGATTCAGCGAACCGGGGGGCTGATTGGGAAAATTCAGCAAAAATTATGTCGAGAGAAGTGATGGAAATTGATGAGACAGTTACCCCGGCGCACGATATGCCAGAATGGGCACAGCCAATATTCCTATTCCCCAAAAATGATACCCTACCAAATAATGAGGTCCTTGCTAGGCACATAGTAAGAAGGTCAGAGGCTTACACAATAATAAATAATGAACTTTATAAGAGAAGTGTAACAAATGTGCTACAAAGATGTGTTAGCCCAGCAAAAGGACAAGAAATCCTCTTGGACATACATCAAGGGGAATGCGGGCACCATGCCTCATCCAGAGCCCTTGTGGCTAAAGCATTCCGACACGGATTTTATTGGCCAAGTCCGCTAAAAGAAGCAAAAGAGTTGGTAGAAAGGTGCAATGGCTGCCAGAGATATGCCAGCAAAATACATATGCCTTCGTCCGAGTTAAAAACAATACCAATCACTTGGCCATTCTCCGTATGGTGCCTGGATATGGTAGGTCCTTTTAAGCCGGCTCGCGGAGGCATGACTCACATTTTGGTCATGGTGGACAAGTTCACAAAATGGATAGAGGTAAAGCCAATAATAAAATGTGATGGGCCCATGACAGTGAAATTTCTCAAAGATATTATTCTGAGGTATGGATGCCCACACAGTATCATTACAGACAATGGCACAAATTTTGCTAAAGGAGCCTTTGCTCGGTTCTGCCAAGATAAGCGCATAAGACTCGATGTTGCTTCGGTAGCGCATCCAGCATCAAATGGACAAGTCAAGAGGTCAAACAGACTAGTATTATCTGGAATAAAACCTCGGCTCATAGAGCCACTCCAAAGGTCAGCAGGTTGTTGGATTGAGGAACTCCCAGCCATGCTATGGAGTTTAAGAACCACCCCGAATAGATCAACGAGATATACTCCTTTCTTTCTTTCTTTCTTGTATATGGGGCAGAAGCTGTACTATCAGTCAACATAGTGCACGACTCACCCAGAGTCGCACAATACACAAACGCCGAGGTAAATGAAATATCTCGGCAAGATGATGTCGACTTATTAGAAGAAGAAAGAGAATTTCCATTGTCCAGATCAACCGTTTATCAACAATACCTCAGACACTACCATAGCAAGAAAGTAAACCCACGAGTTTTTAAGGAGGGAGATTTGTTGCTTCGGCTCGTGCAACGCATAGCCGGCATGCATAAGTTGTCACCTCCATGGGAGGGCCCGTTCATCATGAGCAAAGCACTGCATAATGATGCATATTATCTCATAGATGCTCAAGCACCAGAAAGGACTAAGGTAGACAAATCCGAAGATGAGTCAAAAAGACCATGGAATGTAGCATTATTTTGTCCATTCTACACTTAGAGGAAGTGTACTGTATCCCGTATTATTACATGTCGGCTTTGTATGTCATAAATGAATTAATGAGACCTCGGAAACTCGAGCAGTGACTCGGGGACTGCCCCATGTTATTTATTACTATGATTATGTATTTGATTTATCGAAAATGAATCAGTGAATGAGACCTCGACAACATGAGCAGAAACTCGGGGACTGCCCCGCGGTATCTATCCTGATGTTATATATTCGATATGTTCGATGATTTATATATTCAATCGTCAATTCGAATTAGTAACGTGTTGACATCGAAGGCAACATCTCTGACTTATTGTGGTCTAGAGAGAGACTTCATGATAAGCGAGATAAGAGCCAACGGAAAATCAAACGCATGAAAAGCGACTAAGGAATGAACTATATGCAAGCCGACACATGTTATATTATCTTTCGTATGACTGCTGTGATATATTAACCCAAACGCTCACTTTCAAACATAACTCGCAATATCTAAAAAACCCGGATTATCAAATATATTTGTTTCAAACCGATGGATTAAAAATCGCAAATAGTAATACATGCCGAATGACTCACGCAGAACGGTAACAATTTAATGATTAGCATAGCATATGAAAGATTCCAAAGTTATACAGATCAAACAGTACCAAAAGAGGTAGATTGTCTTAAAACAACGTACGCCCGACATACCGGGGACTTATCAATTAAAAAGTTTTACATCTCAAGCATTGGCCACAGCCGGATCATCGGCAGGAGGAGAGACGGTAATTGCAGAGGCAGGGGCTTCCAAAGTAGATATCTCGTCTACCATAGAAGGTGCCTCGACTTCTGTAGAAGCAACAACTTCAGGACTAGGGATCTCCGAGGTTGCCTGAACCTCTGTGAAAGTTACCTCGGCATCAACCGAAGTAACTGGGACATCTTGAGTATTGGCCGTTTGACGCGAAGCTCCGCCTTGGGCTTGGGAAGCTTCAGTTCCCATGGAGGAAGACCGAGCTCCTCCTACCATGATAGAACTGCAGTAAGCACCATGTCAGCCCCGGCTCGCCCGACGGATTCTCTCCAAAGGTTCAACTGGGTTTGAGAATTCATTAGTTTCGCCACAAGTACTTCCACCTTGGTAATCTTTGGTTCATTCGGCCAGAGCACATTGAAGGCTCGAATGGCCACTTTCATCAGATCTCTTCCCATGATCTTCATCGGTTCAATGGCGGCAGCAACAGCAACCAGGAGATCCTCAATAGAATATTCTTGACCCAGAGTATTGGGGACACCTCGGCATGCACGGGCAGCAACCATGGCCTAATTACTCACGGGCTCGGATTCCAGAAATTGATCTGTAATGCAAAACATCACATAAATTGAGAGGAGCAATGAGCAAGGAGTAACTCGGCCAGTAACCACAAGAGAAAAAACTCGGCCAATAAGCTTACGATGGATATATCACAACATCTTCTGAAGATCCATGGCCCAGCCGATCCTTTTCTTCTCGAACCGAGTGATATCGTCCGTCATGGACTCATTTTTTAGCTCAGTCGCATCAAGGAGTTCTTTGTTCTTCTGAAGTTGGGGAGTTAACCGATTCTTTTCCTCGAAAAACTCCTAATCAATTTTCTCCAGCTCAGACTCCTGGGATGATTTCAAGGACTCAACCTCGGTGCGGAGCCGAGCTATCTCGTCATCCTTCTCCTCCAGCTGCGTCGAATGAGTCCCTGCTTGCTCTAAAAAATGCAGCATCATATCAGGCATGGATATGCACTCTTGATGCGATGCTGCAAACCTTTGTAATTTGGCTGAGCCGAGGGTAGATTACTATAAGATACTCGAAAATTATCTAGAAGAGAAAATAAATAAACAAGTAAAGAGAGGATGGACGACTAACCTTCAAGACTGGCAATCGTCTTTGTCAGCAAAGCATTTTGAGTGTCAATGTTAGCTAGGTAAAGATAAATCACAAGTTAATTAGGAACCAAAGACTTGAACAAAGGATTTGGGTGCACACGCCGAATAATTTACCTGTTTTCTTCAGAATGGGAACCATCTTGTCATACTTGACCTGCAATTTCCTATGAGAAAAGAGAAGCTTCTGGAATTCAACAGTGCATCGATTATGAGCAACCTAAGATAACAGTGAGTTATACAGGGAAAAATACACAAAAGATCCGAATCAAGCAAAACTTGACCCGGATCTAGGTGGCTAGACATTCAAAGCCAGTACACAAAAAGATCTGAATCAAGCAAAACTTGACTCGGATCTAGGTGGCTGGATATTGAAAGCCGAAACTTGACCCAAACGAAAACGACTGCTAATGTCGAAAAGCTAGAAGGGTTGGTTACTGGGGTTACCCTCGATCTGATCGACAACATTCCAATTGTTGGTATACTCGGCTTTGGGGACCTCGGAAGAAATTACCGGATCAATTGAGTGATCCGGCATAACAACATCAACACCATCACCAGGGGCAACCTCGGCTTCATATCGCCCAGACGGGCTGTTAGTCGCCATGAGAGGAGGATTATCGCGAGGAGGGCTTGAAACTCGAACATCCCCTTAAGGCGATGGCGAGGACGGCCGAATAACATGCGAGGTCATGCTCGGACCACTTAGCTTAGCAGAAAGAGGAGGACTGCCGAGGTAAAGGGAAAAACCAAATCAGAAACAAAAAGAGAGAAACAAGAAATACAAGTTAGAACAAGCAAGAGAACTTACCCAGAGACTCCGGGCATCATTTTCCGCTTCGGAGGGTGCTGGGAGGATCTCTTAATTCGTTTTTTGGGAGCTACGTCCAAGGGATCATTCGAAGCAACACGTTTCTTCGATGGAGCGGGAGCTTCGGAGGAAAGGGGTTCAACCTCGTGCACCTGGCCAGCCGGATTAGCTGGGAAAGAAGGAGCTGGAAATGCGCGGGCAGAGGCTTTACCCCGAGTACGAGTAGGAGCAGCCTCGGGTTTGGGGATAAACTCCTTCGAGTCTGGTTCCCTAGTGTCCGGGGTACTACGGTCGTCGCTCCAAGGAAGAGCGAGCACCTCGGCATCTTCCGAAGCTTGTTCATCAAATTTCTGCAGAAAGGGTGGACGAAAATTAGCAAAATAATCGGCGGAACCAAGGAAAATAACTTGGATAGGACAACTCAAATTCGAGTTACCTGAGGAGGGGGGTTATCACGGAAAAAGGGCTTCATTCCCCACGCCCAATCCTCGGCCATGTCAGTCTTGAAGATAGCTCGGACGCGTTTCCGCATCTGGGCATCTTCAAGCTCAACTGTGGAGACTCGGTTGGGCAGATCCAGAACTGGAAAGCTTATGAGACCGCTCATATAGCAAAGCTTATGAGACCGCAACTAGAAAGGGCAGATCCGACTACTAATAAAAGCGGCCATCAAATCTTCGCCGTGAAGCCCCGCCTGAGTCAATTCCTTCAGTCGGAGCTCGAACTCCTCAGCAAGAGCATTAGTCTTCTTCAGATTATAGTTCCAATGTTGCTTAGAAGGGGACTGGCGGAGAAGGCAGGGAGCCGAATCTTATCCTCCTTGCCAGTATTCTTGACATAGAAAACCGACCTATGCCACTTCTTGCAAGACTCTAGGCCTGTAACTCGGGGGATCAGAGAGTTCTTCCGAGGTGTGATAGAAGCGGACCCACACTGGGTCAAAGATTTCTCGGAAGGATGGAGAGATTTATTCAGCACGACATTGGCTCGGATCTGGAAAAACTTCGAGCAAACTACCACAGAAGGACAAAGGCCGAAGTATCCCTCTGAGGCTAAGATGAAGGCCGACATAGAAGCGATGGCATTAGCCGGCAGGTGATGAGGCTGAAGGCCAAAGAACTCAAGGAAACCTTTGGCAAAGTCGCTAAGAGGAAGGCCAAATCCTCTGACGAAATGCGACATAAAAACTACATATTCACCATCCTCCACTATGGGGGTAGACTCCTTGCCGGGTAAGCGACAATTTACCTCAGCAGGGACTCGACGAGTCTTGCGGAGCCACTCGATCTCGCGGAGGGTGACCATGGATCCCTGCCATGAACCACGCTCTGGACCCACGATGAGGTCTTATTCTCCCATGATGGTGTTGGGCCACGCAGAGATAAAACAAAACTTTTCCTCTAACGTGGTGATCCCAAGATCTAGCTGAGGTAGAAGGCCACGAGATTTACCACTAGACGCGCGGTTGCGGATTACTGATGAAGCGCGTCAGTTGATGCAGTGCAGTCCTCACGATCCGATCGTCCTGGTGCTGATCGCACAGCACCTCTGCTGGTATCCACACGTACAAGGAGGAGCACCGGCGGTGAACTGCTAGGTTCGTTACGGCGGCTGGACTGCTGTGGAGCTAGGGTTTCCAACACATGGAATGACCTAACCGAAGAACGATTAACCTTTCTGGGTTAAGGTGCTCCACTATATATAGGGAGTGAACGTGGGCTCTGCACACGCGACCCATTCACTAAAGCCCATATAACACTAGTCACCGTGAGTCTAACTCACTAACTCAGTCCTAATCTGGTTTAGGTCCAACCCAACCAGATTACAGATTCGGATCCAATCCGAACTTGCTCCCGCTCTTAAGTGTGTGACCCCGCAGGCTCATGGCTACTTGGACACGATTGGAGTCCGACTCTCAATCGATCAGTCAGTAGCAGCTCCTAGCAGAACGTGCCGACTCCCAAGTACCAAAGAGTCATGACGACTTGCCTTTCCAATGCGACTTACGTCCGAGTCCCTTTTGCCTCATGATATACCTTGTCAGACTATAGGCGAATATATGTCATCCCTTAAATAGTCCGACTCTCTTCTCGATCCGAGATAAGTGATTCGCCTGACTAACTCTTAGTCGATCGCCTCGGTTAACACTTAACCGAGTCGTGCATGGCCATGCTTTCCGAATCATATCTCACGAGAGGGCCCAGAGAATATCTCTCCGAGTGGAGGGGCAAAATCCCATCTTGGTTATTCACATCACGCAGCTTGATTCTCAGTCGACCCGAACTCTGCCTTTATAACTGCCCAGTTACGGATCAGCGTTTGACAGAACCTAAGTCGGTGATCCTCAACTCGGACTATGCAACAACCTCAGGTCTAAGGATTACATTGATTGAGATATACAAATGACAACTAGTTCGTTGTACCTCAATATGGGTCAATCCGACTCGCTAAACTCTTTAGCCGAATCTGTGTAAGTTGGAATAGCATCTCCATGCCCATGACAAGTGGAACCGAGTCATCAAGCCAACTTTCACATTGGTCTAAGTTGTGTGTCCAGCACAACCTCAATGACCAAGGATATTTAGTACAAACAACATGAATGCATAGTTCCACAACCGAATCACATATTCAATGATACACATCAGATGTTTATACAAGGACTACTTAATATCCTTATGAATACAATGGGAAATATCATCATACATGATTGCCTCTAGGGCATATTCCCAACAGTCTCCCACTTGCACTAGAGTCAATCTTTCGACATCACATGTCTAAGCATCTAATGCCCATGGCTCTCAGGTGCGCCTCATGCTTTGGCTGTGGTAACGGCTTTGTCAACGGATCCGCAATATTTGCATCCGTGTGTACCTTGCATAACTTGATATCACCCTGATCCACGAACTGGCGAATTAGGTGGTACCGCATGAGTATGTGCTTGTTCTTCTGGTGTTGTCTAGGTTCCTTGGCTTGTGCAATAGCACCATTGTTGTCACAATACACGTCCAACGGATTGGACGAGCCCTGAACCACACCAAGATCCATGAGGAAATTCCTCATCCAAACAGCTTCCTTTGCTGCCTCCGAGGCGGCAATATACTCAGCCTCTGTTGTAGACGCAGACACAGTCTCTTGCTTAGAACTTTTCCAGCTCACAGCACCTCCGTTTATAATAAACACGTATCCGGATTGTGAGCGAGAATCATCAGAGTCGGTGAGATAACTCGCATCCGTATAACCCTTTACACTGAGTTCATCTTCACCACCATAAACCAAGAACATATCCTTAGTCCTTCTCAAGTACTTTAGGATATTTTTAGCCGCTGTCCAGTGGATCTCTCCAGGATCAGCCTGGTATCTGCTCACAACACTTAGAGCATACGAAACATCCGGCCTAGTACAAATCATGGCGTACATGATGGATCCAACTGCAGAAGCATATGGAATCGCACTCATCCGACTTCGCTCATCAGTTGTCGAAGGACACTGAGTCTTGCTAAGTTTTACACCATGGGACATCGGTAAGAACCCTTTCTTAGACGATTCCATGTTGAACTTCTTCAACACTTTGTCCAAATAAGTACTCTGACTCAATCCAATGAGCCTCCTTGATCTATCTCTATAGATCCGGATTCCGAGGATGTATGTTGCCTCACCCAAGTCTTTCATTGAGAAACTCCTTTCTAATGATTCCTTGGTTTCTTGCAACATCTGGACATCATTTCCAATCAGTAATATGTCATCCACATATAAGATTAGAAAATTTACTTTGTTCCCACTAAACTTCTTGTACAAACAAGAATCATGATCACTCTTGATGAAGCCAAACGATTTGACTACCTCATCAAAGCGAATATTCCAACTCCGAGATGCTTGCTTCAACCCATAAATGGATTTCTGAAGTTTGCATACCTTGTCAGCATTAGCCGGATCGACAAAACCCTCGGGCTGTATCATATACACGTCCTCGGTTAAATTTTCGTTAAGGAAAGCCGTTTTGACATCCATCTGCCATATCTCATAGTCGAAATAGGCTGCTATAGCTAACATGATCCGAACTGATTTAAGCATCGCTACGGGCGAGAAAGTCTCGTCGTAATCAACTCCTTGAACTTGTCGGAACCCCTTCGCGACAAGGCGTGCTTTATAGACGGAAACATTTCCATCCATATCAGTTTTCTTTTTAAAGACCCATTTGCACTCGACGGGTCTTGCACCGTCTGGCAGATCAACCAAGTTCCAAACTTGATTTTCATCCATGGACTTTATCTCGGATCTCATGGCTCCAAGCCATGACTCGGAATCAGATCCCACCATCGCTTCCGAATAATTTGCCGGCTCATCACTGTCTAACAGTAACACATCACGAACACTTCGTAATCTTGCCGATCTTCGTAGTATAGGTGCGGCTGCCGGCTCAGCTGCCACGACCGGCTCAACCTCTAAGGTTTTTGCCGACTCGCTACTAGCCGGTTCCTCTCGAATTTCTTCGAGTTGCACCGTGCTCCCACTTACTCCCCGACTGAGAAACTCTTTCTCAAGGAAGACACCGTTCCGAGCGACAAACACTTTGCCCTCTTCTCGGTTGTAGAAGTAGTAACCCAAGGTTTCCCTCGGATACCCCACGAAAATACACTTATCCGACTTGGCTGTAAGCTTGTCCGACTGAAGTCGCTTGACAAATGCTTCACAACCCCAAATCTTAAGAAAAGACAAACTTGGCTTTTTGCCTGTCCACATCTCATGCGGTGTCTTCTCTACCGACTTTGATGGTACTTTGTTTAGTGTGAACGCCACTGTTTCTAGACAATAACCCCAAAATGATAAAGGCAGATCTGTCCGACTCATCATTGATCGTACCATGTCCAACAAGGTCCGATTCCGCCTTTCCGAAACACCATTCCTTTGTGGCGTTCCTGGCGGAGTAAGTTGAGGAACTATTCCACAACTTTTCAGATGGTCATCAAACTCATGGCTCATGTACTCGCCTCCTCGGTCCGACCGAAGAAACTTTATTTTCTTGCCGAGTTGATTCTGTGCTTCATTCTGGAATTCTTTGAACTTTTCAAAGGCTTCCGACTTATGTTTCATCAAGTAGATATATCCATACCTACTCAAATCATCAGTGAAGGTAATGAAGTACTCATAACCACCCCTGGCTGTCGTGCTCATTGGTCCACATACATCACTATGTACTAGTCTCAACAAGTCGGACGCCCTTTCGCAACTCTTTGCAAAAGGTGTCTTGGTCATTTTGCCGAGTAGGCAAGATTCGCATGTCTTGAACGACTCCAAGTCGAACGAAGTTAGGAGTCCATCATCATGGAGTTTCTTCATGCGTTTCCAACTTATATGACCAAGCCGACAGTGCCAAAAGTAAGTCATATTCAGATCATTTGGTTTCAACCTTTTAACATTTATGTTATAAACCGACTCACCATCAAGATTCAAAATAAATAACCCGTCCTGGACGGGTGCAAAGCCGTGAAACATATCATTCAAATACAAAGAACAACCATTATTCTTGATATTCGACTCATAGCCTTGCCTCATCAAACATGAAGCAGAAATAATGTTTCGACTGAGCACTGGAACATAATAACAATTATTTAGTTCCATAATGAATCCGGAAGGTAAATGAAGTTGTATCGTGCCGACTTCCAACGCACCAACTCTTGCTTTGTTGCCGACTCGAATATCAACCTCTCCTCTTGCTACGCTCCTAGTTCTTACCAGTCCCTGCAACGAGTTGCAGATGTGAATAACTGATCCGGTATCATATACCCAAGAACTATTAGGTGCATCAGCAAGATATATGTCTATAACATTGCATACAAGTGTACCTGAGTCGGAAGTCATACCTCCACTCTTGGCTTTGTCAGCCAAGTACTTGCTGCAGTTCCTCTTCCAGTGACCATCCGCCTTGCAGTAGAAGCAAGTGGATCCGGCTGAAGGAGATGGTTTAGTCCCTGAGGAAGCGCTTGGGACCGGGTCCTGAGCCTGCTTTCCTCCTGACTTAGCCTTCTTCTTAGTCCAAGAACTCTTCTTGAACTTAGCCTTATTCTGCACCATCAACACTTGACTGGTGCCCTTCTTGAGATCTGCCTCTGCCTGCTTGAGCATCCCATGCAATTCAGTGAGCTTCTTATCCATACCATGCATGTGGTAGTTCGAAATGAACTGCCCATATGCACTAGGAAGAGAGTTCAGAATTATATCCGTAGCGAACTCTTCGCTTATGGGGTAGCCAAGCCTCTCCAGAGACTGCACGTAACCAACCATTTTGATCACATGCGGACTCAGTGGATCACCATCCTTAAGCTTGCAACTCAGCAAAGCCTGAGAGACTTGATACCTCTCAGTCTTCGCCTGAGCCTGGAACATACTTTTGAGGCTTTCGATCATATCATAGGCCTCAACATGCTCGAACTGCTTTTGCAAGTCCGGTTCCATGTGAGCAAGCATAAGACAGCTAATATCCGTGGACTCATCCTTAGCCCGACGGTAGGCATTGGTGGTTGCGACAGTCGCATTCTCATTCGGCTCATCTAGAAGTGGGTTGTCTAGGACATGGTCCTTCTTTTCTTGTTTGAGAACAATTCTCAGATTTCGATACCAGTTGGTAAAATTAGTGTCGTTCAGTTTATCTTTCTCAAGAATGGTTCTCAACGCAAAACCGGATATCTGAGAGTGACTGCTACTTGGTGCCATGATCTACAACAGAAAATATGCAAAACACTTAAGACATGTATTCATAAAAGAGCAAGCATATTAAACATTTTAATATTTTATGCTCCCACTAGAACCAACACCCCTCCGATGGTTACTTAGTGATTCAGGATCCTAAATAAGCAAGTCGGCTAGTGAGCTTTAGCATCACCGCTAGCCGCCAAGTGATCTAGGTAGACAACTCCTTGTCAATCGCATCTTATGCGACTCCTGTTGGACGGGTGGCATCACATGCCCCGGCTCCCATCCGACTTTTCCCCGAGTCCCACAACCGTTGTGATCGACCCGTCTAGCTTACCGAGTGTTTCCGCAGTAAGAGTCCGACTCGAACACACCTAGTCGGAAAGAATTGGCAGCACCTCAATTTTATGAGCCCACTACCAAAAATGTCCGACTTGTGATGATGCAAACACTGGCGGGAAAACCGACTAGACCTTCTTTGAGGGATTAAATTTTACCGACTATCTAATAGAGGTAAAACTGAGACATAACAATAACACAAATAAAGCAATTATAATGTGAAATGGTATGGCTCTCTTCATGGCGATCTCCATCTCCACAAAGCCTGTAATCCGACTCGTGCCAACTCTTGTCACTTGCCGTCTTACTCCATGTCGCCGACATGTACAACGCCTTGCAAGCCTTCCGGGTTCTCCAAACAGCTACACCAGCTTAGTAAAGTAAATTACATAGAGAATCCGACACGCAGGTCGTTATACAATAAAATGACAGCACCTAGGCTCCAGCCGGCTGACATAAACCGTGATTCGCAGATCACGTATGGATTACACACATACATCACATGCACATGAACCATACCATTCACAACTTCCTGCAAAAACAAGTTATGCATAGATACAATATCTACCGGCGTTGTGAAACTCGCAACGACATCTAAGGCGCTACGACAGGGCGAAGCCGGCGGTCCCGCTTCTGGATTTACGTGTCACAGTCTACCCCGATGGCGGAAGCCGACCGGTAGGGGTATGTCGTTCCACGACCTCAGCAGTATGATCACGGAAATCAGATCTACCATTCCCCGAGTACAGTTCATCCAATCAACCTCGTACAAAACCGATCTATCTCATAGATCGACCACCAAACAGCACATAGATCTCATCTATAACCTACTGCATATCACATATGCGTGATCTCGAGCCTAAAACCAGAAGCTATCGCTCTGATACCACTGTTGGGCCACGCAGAGATAAAACAAAACTTTTCCTCTAACGTGGTGATCCCAAGATCTAGCTGAGGTAGAAGGCCACGAGGTTTACCACTAGACGCGCGGTTGCGGATTACTGATGAAGCGCGTCAGTTGATGCAGTGCAGTCCTCACGATCCGATCGTCCTGGTGCTGATCGCACAGCACCTCTGCTGGTATCCACACGTACAAGGAGGAGCACCGGCGGTGAACTGCTAGGTTCGTTACGGCGGCTGGACTGCTGTGGAGCTAGGGTTTCCAACACATGGAATGACCTAACCGAAGAACGATTAACCTTTCTGGGTTAAGGTGCTCCACTATATATAGGGAGCGAACGTGGGCTCTGCACACGCGACCCATTCACTAAAGCCCATATAACACTAGTCACCGTGAGTCCAACTCACTAACTCAGTCCTAATCTGGTTTAGGTCCAACCCAACCAGATTACAGATTCGGATCCAATCCGAACTTGATCCCGCTCTTAAGTGTGTGACCCCGCAGGCTCATGGCTACTTGGACACGATTGGAGTCCGACTCTCAATCGATCAGTCAGTAGCGGCTCCTAGCAGAACGTGCCGACTCCCAAGTACCAAAGAGTCATGACGACTTGCCTTTCCAATGCGACTTACGTCCGAGTCCCTTTTGCCTCACGATATACCTTGTCAGACTATAGGCGAATATATGTCATCCCTTAAATAGTCCGACTCTCTTCTCGATCCGAGATAAGTGATTCACCTGACTAACTCTTAGTCGATCGCCTCGGTTAACACTTAACCGAGTCGTGCATGGCCATGCTTTCTGAATCATATCTCACGAGAGGGCCCAGAGAATATCTCTCCGAGTGGAGGGGCAAAATCCCATCTTGGTTATTCACATCACGCAGCTTGATTCTCAGTCGACCCGAACTCTGCCTTTATAACTGCCCAGTTACGGATCAGCGTTTGACAGAACCTAAGTCGGTGATCCTCAACTCGGACTATGCAACAACCTCAGGTCTAAGGATTACATTGATTGAGATATACAAATGACAACTAGTTCGTTGTACCTCAATATGGGTCAATCCGACTCGCTAAACTCTTTAGCCGAATCTGTGTAAGTTGGAATAGTATCTCCATGCCCATGACAAGTGGAACCGAGTCATCAAGCCAACTTTCACATTGGTCTAAGTTGTGTGTCCAGCACAACCTCAATGACCAAGGATATTTAGTACAAACAACATGAATGCATAGTTCCACAACCGAATCACATATTCAATGATACACATCAGATGTTTATACAAGGACTACTTAATATCCTTATGAATACAATGGGAAATATCATCATACATGATTGCCCCTAGGGCATATTCCCAACAGATGGCACCGCTATGCGAGCTCGACATGGGCTCGTTGTAGGATCCAATAGAAGAAGAATCACTGGCGGCGGGGAGAGGTCTTGAAATCCAAGGCCCAGTCGCAGCAACGATGAGCACGGCGATGGTGGAGCGAGAGAACCGCAGCATAGGCCTAAATAGGAGACGAGGCATGGTGAAGAAAGACCAAACAACAGTGACGCGGTCGTGTGAATTGGAGCGTGGCGGCGCGGTCGCGTAAACTGGAGCACAGCGGCGGCGGTGCGAGAAGGAAGATGAAGAGGGTGAGAATGGGGAAATTAAACCAACCCTTTCCCTCTCCCCCTATTTATAACCGCACGTGGTGAGCGTTAGTGGGATCGTGAGTGAGTCACGGTTACCACCAAAAGGCGTGTATTGTGTGTTGGCGAACGATGATTGGAGCCACAGGAGGGGTCACACGGCGCATGAGGGGATTCAGCCGTGATGACCGTTGCGACGACCGAAGAGTCATTGTGTCGATTTGACCGCCCGCAGTGATCACTGTAGCAATGTCAGTGAACACTGTAGAGGTACAAAAAATAAGGAAAAAGGTAATGATTGAGACACGTAGGACGAAGCTTAAAAGAGAAGCTAAAAAGATACCTCGGATACGAATAAATGACTCGAGCAACGAGTCATACCTCGGAGGAAGTAAACAAGTCGAGAAAAGATAAATCGAGTGAGGCACCGACTAAAGTATGAGTTGAAGACATGAACATGGCGGTCGAATATCTGGAAACTGCTGTGATCTAGTTGAATGACGTCGACTAGACCGCACCAACTTCAGGGACTAATGTTGGGGGATGACCCCAGGTAGGGTCAAGATAAGTAAGAAGAGGGAGAACTCTTTATGGTCTAGGCCGGGTCAAGGAATGATCCGGCCGAGTCATGTAGGAGTCGTCCAAATGAGGTCCGACTTATTCCGAGTCGGGTAGCTAAAACCTGACTCGGACGACATATGAGTTATGTCGGCCTACTGCTCTTACGCATCTTAAGTGCTGGTTAAGGTCAAGACGAGTATTGCGAGGCGAGGCCGAGTCAAGGGAAGCTTGCTCAAGAAGGAGAAGGCAAACCCCAAAGTCAACACTAGCCCCTATCTCTCCTCGGGAATCTGCATAGTGCCAAGCGCTACCGACAAGAGACAGAGCGGCAGAGGAGCAGAAGAAGGTCACAGAGGTGACAGTCCTCATGCCCGAGGCTCACATGTGGTGGACTCTGTGTCTTTGCCATCGATAGAAGGGGGACACGGAAATAAGCCCGCCGAGTTACTATTTTGGGACAAGAATATTCCACGAATATCCTTGTCCATGTCTGCCCTAGAAGGAACCAGGCCACTCCTTTATAAGGAGGGGTTGGGCGTCCTGAGGGGGGATCGATTCATTTTTACTGAGCACTAGTAGTAGCTTCTTCTTCCTCTCGCTCATACAGCTCGAGGACCAAGTGTAGCTCCATTAGTGTTGAATAAAGATTGAGTTCTAGTGTTCTGAGTGTAGAAATCACTACATCTTCCCTCCCTGGATCCCACTAGCATCCATTGGCCCCCAACTTAAGCCTACCCATGGCATCTGCTGTGCCACCACCACGACATTCATTGGGCCAAATATCAATGTGAAGTTCTCCAAGGTCCTTATTGACAATGGCAGCAGTATAAATATACTATACAAGGACACAATGCATAAGCTGGGTATCATGGCGAACATGTTGTAGTCGACTAAGACTACCTTTCATGGCATTGTGTCGGGTTTGTCTTGTGAGCCAATTGGCAAGATTTGGATAGATGTGTTATTCAGCACAAGGGAGAACTGGAGAACTGAGAATTTGGAGTTCGAGGTTCTGTACCTGGAAAGTTGCTATCATGCATTGCTAGGAAGTCCTGCAATATCAAAATTCATGTGTTGTACTCACATCAGCTACTTAAAGATGAAAATGCCTGGACCCCATGGGATTATCACCATTGTTGGAGATTACAGGAGATCAATGGAGTGTGCCTCGGTTGGGTCAAACCTAGCCGAGTCATTGGTGATTGCGAGGGAAAAGAGGATAATCCAAGAGGTGGCAGCTTTGGCTCAGTCGGCTCAGTTGAATATGTCGGCACTCAGTAACCCACATGGAAGTGTCTCATTCCAGTCGACACCAAGAAGATTCAAATTGATGAGCAGTTCCTGGAGCACACCGTAACCATTTGTGCCGGCTTGAACGACAAATAGGAAAGTATCAGCTTCCTCCATGAGAATCGAGACATTTTTGCTTGGTACACTCAGGATCTGCAAGGTGTGCCGAGGGAGCTGGCCGAGCACTCTATGCATGTCAGGCCTGACGCAAGTCCGGTGAAGCAACCTCTCTGCCACTTTAGCAAGGATAGGAGAAAAATCATTGGAGAGGACATAGTTTGGCTCCTTGCAGCTAGGTTTATAATGGAAGTGCTTCATTCAGATTGGCTCTCTAATCCGGTGCTGGTAGAGAACAAGAAAATGACTCGAATGTGGCAGTGGTGTGACGTATGTCCATTGACTACACCAACCTGAACAAAGCATGTCCAAATGATCCATTTCCTTTGCTGATAATAGATCAGGTTATTGATTCGACAGTTGGTTGCGAGCTACTATCATTTGTAGACATGTACTCTGGTTTCCACCAGATACTGTTAAATCCAGCTGATCAAATAAAGACTGTCTTTATTACCCCATATGGGGCTTATTGCTATCGTACCATGCCATTCGGCTTACGTAATGCATGGTCAACATATCAAAGATGCATGCAAAAATGTTTACATGATCAAATTGGCAAAAAATTCCAAGTATATGTTGATGATGTGGTGATCAAAACCAAAGAGATGCACACCCTCATAGATGATATCCGGCAAACATTCACAAATCTAAGGAGATTCCGAATAAATCTTAACCTGAAAATGCACCTTTGGTGTCTCGGACAGAAAATTACTCGGATTACTCGTGTTGAGCCGAGGTATAGAAGCAAATCGGACTAAGATCCGAGCAGTTGAGCATATGGAACTGTTGATATCTCAATGATGTCTAGAAGTTCACTGGTTGCCTAGCATCATTGAGTCGGTTCGTTAGTCGGCTGAGGGAGCAGGCATTTCCCTTGTACCAATTGATGAAAAATTCAGATAAATTCATCTAAACACCATAAGATGACAATGCTTGTCATGAATTAAAAAAGATGCTAGCCTCTGCACCAGTGTTAGCCTCACCACTATCCAAAGAGACGATGTTGCTCTACATAGCAACGACTAACCGCGTCGTAAGTATCACGGTAGTGGTGGAGCGTGGCAAGGAAGGTAAGTCGGTGCAGAGGACAGTATATTACCTAAGCGAGGTACTCTCTGCTTCAAAGAAAAACTACCCACATTATCAAAAAATGGCATATGGTGTCTATATGTCGGCAAAGAAGCTAAAGCACTACTTTGAGGAACACCCTATAAAGGTGATATGTGAAGCACCAATTGCCAAGATAATGGGCAATAAAGATGCAAGTGGCTGAATAGCCAAATGGGCAATTGAGCTAGGCCCTTATGCTCCATAGTTTGATAGACGATATGCAATCAAATCTCAGGCACTGTCAGACTTTTTTGTCGATTGGGATGAAATGCAATATGAGTCGCCTTTGCCTGATTCGAACTATTGGAGAATGCATTTCTACGGATCAAATTGAAAACTGGGTTAGGCGCCGGGATAGTGGTTACCTCGCTTAAGAAAGACCATCTAAAATATGTGTTACAGATACATTTTGCTGCATCAAACAATGTAGCCAAGTACGAGGCGCTTGTCCATGGTTTAAAGGTGGCAAAGGACATTGGAATACATCGGATCCAATGCTTTGGTGATTCGGACTTAGTGGTACAACAAGTGTCGGGTCATTGGGATGCACTTGATGCGAATATGGCATTATATAGATTTCATGTGCAAAAGATCAGTGGATACTTTGAGGGATGTGAATTCCATCATATACCTCGGGCAGAGAATGATGCAGCCGACACACTGTCAAAACTAGGCTCATCTGGGCAATCTATCCCGCCGGGAATAGCACTTGAGCATCTCAGAAAACCATCAATTATCCCGTCACTAGAATCCGAATCAATCAGTATCCCGGCCAACCCAGGATTCGAAGCTGTCCCAATGGACATAGATGAGAGGAACGATCCGAGTAACCCAAGGACTGCCTTGCAGAACCCGGGGACTGGTTAGCCTTACCCGACAGAGGTTATGTTGGCCGATGTGATGGAAATTGACGAAGTAATTGCTCCAACGCGTAGAGTACCAGAATCGGCACATCCAATTTTCGAGTATTTGAAAGATGGAACTCTGCCGAATGATGAAGTCCTTGCTAGACAAATCCAAAGGAGAGCAAAGGCCTACACCATAATAAACAAAGAGCTGTATAAAAGAAGTGTCACTAGCATCCTCCAGATAGGCATTGACCCAGCAAAAGGACAAGAGATCCTCCGATATATCCACCAAGGTGAATGTGGGCATCACGCTTCATCGAGAGCCTTAGTGCCCAAAGATTTCCAGCATGGGTTCTATTGGCCCACTGCCTTGCAAAATGTGGAGGAATTGGTGAAAAAATACAATGGTTGTCAGAGATATGCGAACAAAACACATTTTCTTTCCTCCAAGCTCAAGAGCATACTTATAACTTGGCCATTTGTTGTATGGTGCTTGAACATGGTCGAACCATTTAAGCCGGCTCGTGGCGGCATGACCCACATCTTGGTCATGGATGATAAATACTATGGATCCTGAGGACAACTCAGAATTGATCAACAGGCTATACACCATTCTTTCTAGTATATGGGGAAGAAGTGTATTACCAGCCGACATAGTGCATGATTTGCCTAGAGTCACCCAGTACACAGAAGCCGAAGTGAACGAAATAACCCGATAAAACGATGTTGATCTACTAGAAGAGGCAAGAGAATTGGCACTATCCAGATCCACCATATATCAACAGAATCTTAGACGTTATCATAGAAAGAAAGTAAATCCTCGAGTTTTCCGAGAAGGAGATCTGGTGCTTCGACTTGTGCAGCGCACAACCGGCATCCATAAACTATCACCTCCATGGGAGGGTCCATTTATTGTGAGCAAAGCACTGCACAATGATGCATACTATCTTATAGATGCTCAAGCACAGGAGACGAATAAGGCGTACAGGTCAGGAGAAGAAGAATCAAAGAGACCATGGAATGTAGCTCAACCGCGTCCATTTTACACTTAGTTGAAGTGTATGTATCCCGAACTCTCATATGTCGGATTATATGTTGGCAATGAGCTAATGAATGAAACCTCGACACCTCGTGTTGGAGATATGCCCAAGAGTCAATAATAAAGTGGTTATTATCATATCTTCATGCTTATGATAAATGTTTACATACCATGCCATAATTGTATTAACCAGAAACATTAATACTTGTGTGATTTGTAAACATAAAAGAGTCCCTAGTAAAGCCTCTTGTTAAACTAGCTTTTTGGTTAATATATGATCATGGTTTCTTGATCATGAACATAGAGATGTTATTAACAACATGGTCATATCATTAGGATAATGCTGTGATGGACATACTCCTATAGTTAAGCGTAGCATAAAGATCAAGTCATTTAATATAGTTCACTTGCTATAAGCTTTCTCATACATAGTAACCTAATTCCTTCGACCATGAGATCATGCTAATCACCATCACCGGAAGGATGCTTTGATGACATCAAACACCACACCATAACTAGGTGGCTATAAAGGTGGCATTGAGTATTTGGAAAGTATGTGTTGAGGCACATGGATCAAGATTGGGATTTGTCCATCCATATGACGGATAGATATACTCTAGGCCCTCTCGGTGGAATGCCATCCAATTAGCTTGCAAGCATGTGGCTGTCTCACAAGGGATCACATATCACGGGAACAAGAAAAGAGTACTTATTGGTAATGAGGTTGATCTAGGTATACAAAGATACCGACGATCAAACCTCGGATAAGTAAAGTATCGTGAGACAAAGGGAAATTGGTATCGTATGTAAATGGTTCATTCGATCATGAAGTAATCGTAGAAATATGTGGGAGCCATATGAATTTCCAGATTCCTCTATTGGTTATTGATTGGAGAAGAGTCTCGATCATGTCTGCATAATTCACGAACCGTAGGGAGACACACTTAAGGATTCGATGTTGTTTAGTAGATATGGAATGTGAGTAAAGAGACTGAATGTTGTTCGGAGTCTCGGATGGGATCCGGGATATCACAAGGAGATCCGGAATGGTCCGGAGAATAAGATTCATATAAGGAAAGTCCAATTTCGGAGTTCGGGAATAATTCCGGTGTTTTCACCGGAATGTTCAAGAAGGGTCTAGAAGGTTCACCGATCCGGAAGGGGAAGGGTACATGGATGTTTCATGACAAAGTGTAATGGTTGCATCATGTCCTAGGTCACTTGGCTGGACACTTGGAAGAGAGAAATCAAACTCTAATTTGAAAGTCAAAAAGGCAGTTTGAAAAAGTCAAATCCCAACATGGTTTCCGAGTTAGGGAGGGTTTCCACCTGGGTTGGGAACACCCTTGGACGCCCCCCAGCTATATAAGGAGGGGTAGGGGAACACCCCAAGGTATTCCCCTTGCCCTAGCCGCCCAAGAAACCCTAGGTTGGCCGCCGCCCCCTCTCTAGTTGTGACTAATCTAGATCTCCTCTAAACCGCTACCGACTAGCTAAACTCTAGTTTCTAGCTACCTCTAAACCTCGGCCCTCTAAACCCTAGAACGCCGGGGCTCCCTCTACTCCACCATACTCGCTCCGGCTTAGGCGAAGCCCTGCGGGATCTCCCCTCTACTTCTGACACCACGCCATCATGCTGCCGGAATCGCGAGGAGAGAGCTACAACCTCTGCTGCCTGCTGGAACAAGGGAGAGGAAGGTCTTCATCGAGTACCATACGTGTGACCGACTGCAAAAGCACTGCCGGAACGCGGCGCCGGAAGGATCGTCTACGCGATCTTGAGATCGGCAAGTGAACGACTACATCACCCACGAGAATCTGCTCTCGTTAACTTCTTTGGATCTTCGAGGGTTAGTACTCTATCAACTTGTTGCACCGATCTAGTAGATAGATCTTGGCTTGATCATAGATTAGATCTTGATTGTGTGTTCATGCGGTAGAAATTTTTTGTTTTCCATGCTACGAACCCCTATAGTGGTATCAGAGTCGTGTCTATATGTAGATCTATTGCACGAGTAGAACACAATGGTCATTGTGGGCGGTGGTGCTTTTATTATCAATTGCTTCTTGTGTACTTTGAGTCTTGTGGTATGGTGGGATGAAGCGGCCCGGGCTAACCTTACATGACATCATTCATGAGACTTGCTCCACGCTCGACATGCAACTTGTATTGCATAAGTGGCTTTCCGGGTGTCTGTCTCTCCCATCATAGTAAATATTGAATTTACAACGGGAACTTGATAGTTCAAGCATCAACATTGTGGTTCTTGTTCGTAAGTTAGAACGACACTTATTGAAAGCCCCAAACCACGTAAAACATGCAAAGAAAATTAGAGGCGTCTAACTTTGTTTTGCAGGGGTGTGCTGTGATGTGATATGGCCATGATTGTGATTATATATTATGTATGCAATGTTCCTTATTGTAAGTCGGCAACCGGTAGGAGCCATATGGTTGTCTTTTAATTTCGTCTAGACCTGCGTGTCTATTATTCAAAGTAGTTGTAACAGTTGATGCTGGTGGACAACAACCATGGAGCGGCGCCATTGACCTTGATGCCACGCCGGTGATGATGGAGATCATGTTCGTGCTTGAAGATGGAGATCGGAAGCACAAGAAGAAAGGCCATATCATATCACATATTTTGAATTGCATGTGATGTTAATCCTTTTATGCATCTTGTATTTCTTAGTTCGCGACGTAGCATTATAAGATGATCCCTCTCAAAAAATATCAAGTTATAGAGTGTTCATCCTTAGTAGGCACCATTGCCAAAGCTCGTTGTTTTGAAGCACCACGTGATGATCAGGTGTGTTAGATTTTGCGAGTGTATACAATGGGAGCAAGCCAGATTTGCTCATGCAGAATCTAAGGTTTGATCTTGACGAGCCTAGCATGTACAGACATGGTCTCGGAACACGGAATACCGAAAGGTAAAGCACCAGTCATATAGATGATATGATGAACATGATGATTGTTCGCCTTTGAAACTATATCATGTCACGTGATGATCGGACTTGGTGTAGTGAATTTGGTTCATGTGATCACTAAAACAATGTGAGGGATATTGTTTTGAGTGGGAGTTCAATAGCAATATGATTAAAAGTTGAACACTATTTATCATAAATTAAATCAAAGTAAATTTGCATAGTTGTTGTAGTCATTGGCATCCGTTTACCACCTTGCGCTTAGTTATAATTGAGATAATAGAACTATAGAATTCTGGTTAGTTACTTTAGGAACAGGTATCGTATTGTTTTGAAGTGTTAATCTAAAGTTTAAAAGTCCTATTGCAAACTTTCAGTAAGTTCCGGTTACTCCGTGAAGTTTAATAATTGGTATTAAATCAAGAGTGACAATTCCAGTGTTAGTATATAAGTATCATGTTTGTCTCCATGATTCTTGATATTCAAAAGATTGCTTTAATATCAAGATTATCTAGGATCTGAAAGAGTTGTTTCAGAAACCATGATGTGTGGAAGATATTGCGATATCTGAAATGATGTTTTGGTTGCAACATGAGAGAGTATAATATGGCAAAGTTTATGTTCTCATATTTGATGAGAATTTGAAAAAGGTTGGAGACGCTTGTCGTCCTAATCCTCCAAAAGATTTTGGAGAGCAACATTATACTCGCGATTCACCGTTATAACCTAAAAGTAGCTTGATCATGAATAGTTCCATGATAAGGGTGAATATTTGATAAAGTGTTTACTACACTAAAAGATTACTAAAGAATGGAATTTGAAAGAACACCAAGTATTTGATGATGGTGATCTACTTCAAAGTGCAAGTCCAAAGACATTGGTATTTAACTATACATTCTTTGGACTATGTGTCATGTGTATGGCTCCACTATTGATGTTGATAGATTCTTTCGAACAGAAAAGGAAATACTGAAAGAGAATCTCAGAAATATATGGCAGAAAAGAAAAGACTAGAATTGTTCAGCTTAGGTATATAGAGGATATACATGTTATGGCTATACTCTTTGCTTATTAAACAATGTGGTTCTTAAGTATTGGATAATGAATTTGTTGGTGTGAATCGTCATACAAAACAACACAATTCATGAACTACAATGGCCTAAGTAACTAGCAAAAGAATATGTGATGATGTTCATCGAGAACAAATAAAGGGTTGTTATGTTGCTCGTTAACATCAAAGCTTGCCTTCAAGATTTGTTTTATCAGGTATTATGAGAACAAAAGGGTTGTTCAAATAATTTCCGTAATCCATAAAAGATGGATGATTTACAAATCTTGTTGGATAAATCACATCCATAAAAATATTGCTAAAAATTTCGAAAGACAATTGATAAGAAAGATCAATTAGGAAGTGACATCGCCGTATAAATTATATTGGAAAGAAAACATAAAGAAACTCCATGTGGATGGAATTTTGGAGTCTTTTGATTTTTGATCAAATGACGCTTGTGAAATTTTCCTAGAGATAATTAAAACTCCGCTCATAGGCCAAAGGGAACGGATGACTAGATTATTGGAACTTGTACATATTGTTGTATGAAGTCCATTATCTGTAGTCAAGAGCGATAGATTTCAACTTCATATGCTTTCTATGAAAATTTGAGTGAATATATGAATATTTACTTAATAAGGATGAAGTGTGAAACATTTAAAAAGTTTAAAGACTTTCAAGATGAAGTGCAAAATCAATGTAACAAGAAAATAAAGAATTTATGATAGGATCATAAAGGAAGATATTTGAGTTATAAAGTTTAGCATAACACCTAAGATTTGAGGAATCGTTCCATGGATTTGCGTTTCCCGAAACACCATATGAGTATGGAATAATCGAGATATGCAATGAAACCTTGTTTGACATGGTAAGATCAAAGGTGTAATTGATAAAACTGCCATTATATTTTAAAGATTAAAGCTTTAGACACTACCGTTTTTCCACTGAAAAGAGATCCATCATAATCCATTGAAATGACACCATATAAAGTTATGGTTTGGGATAAAACCCAAGTTGTCCTTTCTTAAACATTGGTATGCCATGCATAAGAAAGATGTTTGCAACCAAAATCGGATGAACATATCTTTGTATGTTATTTTGAATAATCGTTGAGTATTCCTCCATAACACCAAAGACAAAAAAGTTTGTCGCTTAGAACATCAAGTTTCTTTGAGAAAGGAATTTTCCGTGAAAAGTTAAGTGGGAGGACAATAGAACTTTGATAAGGTTAAAAGAACCTTAGTTATATGTGCAAAGTTGCGCAATGCTAAAAAGTGTTCCGGAGGCAGCAACAATGCTCATGGCTCACGTGACTCAAAGGTTGTGGTCACGGAGGTCTAAGTTCCTATTGAAACAAGTAGGTCGGGTAACCAATCAAATACCAAGATTTGAGAGTTAAATCATTATTTGACAATAATGATCCGACTACATGGAAAGAGCGATGATGGGCCCTGACTCCGTAAAATGGTTTGAAGCCATAAAATCCGTGATAATTCCATATACGAGAGATCAAGCTTTGAACTTGAAAGACCCTCTGAAAAGGTGCAAGACCTTACGGTCGTATTTGGATGTATAAAGAAATATACATGGATGTTTCACATCTATAAAATTATCGACATGTCGGGAAAGAGTTCACGACAATGTTCAAAGAGCTGACTATGACAAGATCTGATCTTTCATTAAGCGATATTTAGTCTAGACGGATTAATGTAGCAACCACTGCATATAATTTTGTTATGTGGTAGTTGAATAAACAAAACAAGTTCTTCTAATAGAATGGTTACCTAGGACATGTGCATGACACGGTCCAAAGGGTTTTGTTAATTCAAAGGATGCTAAAAGCATATGCAAACTTCAATGGTTGAAGTAAGCATCGCGGAGTTGGAATCTTCACTATGGTGAAACTGTTAAAAGAGTTTAATTTCATCGGAGACGATGTAGATGCTTGCATTTGCAAGAAATTAAGTGGGAGCGCTAAGACATGTTTCTAATACATTATGTGGAAGACATATTGTTGATTGGAAATGATGTATCTTTTTATTGACACAGGTTAAGAATTTCATCTCGATGAAAGGCTTAGGCAGAACCCGAATATTTGGCATCAATGTCTATATGGATAAATTGAGACGCTAATATGGTTGTGCCAGAAGTACATAGATGAGATATTGAATAAGTTCAATATAGAAACTACAAGAAACGTTCTTATTACATAGGAAGGATTGAATAAAGATTCAAGTATTTTTGATACTTGATATATAAAATCACAAAGAGTACTTTATCAATCATGTTGTGATGTGTACAAATCCAGATATGTCATATGCTCTAAATGTTATGAGTGTACACCATAATGATTCATAAGATGATTATTGGACGATAGTAAAGATATTCTTATGATCTTTTAGAAGAACTAAGAATATATTATTTTGTAAAAGTGACAAATAGATGGTTAGTTCATTGTAAAAGTATTACACTGATACTAGTTTTGTCCCAAAGTACAAATTAAGTTTATCTCTATCTAAACTAAGGGTGGCACAATATGATGGAAAGTAAGTTCTATAATGGATTTGGATGAGTTCCAAAGTTAATACATTGTGACAGATACTACAACAAAAGGCTAAGTATATGACTATTATTATAGCAAAAAAAGAGGGCATTTGTGTCAAGTAGTTTGTTATCAAACTAGGTGTGGTTCACGGCGGGATAGTACTATGAAGATATATTGTACGACAATATTATCAACATGTTTTAACCCCAACAAACTAAAGGTCTCACCAAAGGACCAAATTTATACAAAGCCATCTCATTAGAGAATGCGTGATGCATAGAGACGCAAAGACATGCAATTACACACGGACCTAAAAGTGTCGGATCCGGAGATCAGTTGACCACTAGCAATCGTGTAAATACAACACCGAAAAGCCGTAAGTGTTGAATGCACAAAGGTTTGAAACTAGATTATTGACTCTAGTGCAAGTGGGAGACTGTTGTAGATATGCCCAAGAGGCAATAATAAAGCGGTTATTATCATATCTTCATGCTTATGATAAATGTTTACATACCATGCTATAATTGTATTAACCGGAAACATTAATAATTGTGTGATTTGTAAACATAAAAGAGTCCCTAGTAAAGCCTCTTGTTAAACTAGCTTGTTGGTTAATATATGATCATGGTTTCTTGATCATGAACATAGAGACGTTATTAACAACAGGGTCATATCATTAGGAGAATGATGTGATGGACATACTCCTATAGTTAAGCGTAGCATAAAGATCAAGTCATTTAATATAGTTCACTTGCTATAAGCTTTTCGATACATAGTAACCTAATTCCTTCGACCATGAGATCATGCTAATCCCCATCACCGGAAGGATGCTTTGATGACATCAAACACCACACCGTAACTGGGTGGCTGTAAAGGTGGCATTGAGTGTTCGGAAAGTATGTGTTGTGGCACATGAATCAAGATTGGGATTTGTCCATCCATATGACGGATAGATATACTCTGGGACCTCTCGGTGGAATGTCATCCAATTAGCTTGCAAGCATGTGACTGGCTCACAAGGGATCACATATCACGGGAACGAGAAAATAGTACTTATTGGTAACGACGTTGAACTAGGTATGCAGAGATACCGACGATCAAACCTCGGATAAGTAAAGTATCATGAGACAAAGGGAAATTGGTATCGTATGTAAATGGTTCATTCGATCATGAAGTAATCATAGAAATATGTGGGAGCCATATGAATTTCCAGATTCCTCTATTGGTTATTGATCGGAGAAGAGTCTCGATCATGTCTGCATAATTCACGAACCGTAGGGAGACACACTTAAGGATTCGATGTTGTTTAGTAGATATGGAATGTGAGTAAAGAGATCAAATGTTGTTCAGAGTCCTGGATGGGATCCGGGATATCACGAGGAGATCCGGAATGGTCCGGAGAATAAGATTCATATAAGGAAAGTCCAATTTCGGAGTTCGGGAATAATTTCAGTGTTTTCACCGGAAGGTTCTAGAAGGTTCACCGATCCGGACGGGGAAGGGTACATGGATGTGTCATGACAAAGTGTAATGGTTACATCATGTCCTAGGTCACTTGGATGGACACTTGGAAGAGAGAAATCAAACTCTAATTTGAAAGTCAAAAAGGCAGTTTGAAAAAGTCAAATCCCAACATGGTTTCGAGTTAGGGAGGGTTTCTGAGTTAGGGAGGGTTTCCACCTGGGTTGGGAACACCCTTGGACGCCCCCCACCTATATAAGGATGGGTAGGGGCACACCCCAAGGTATTCCCCTTGCCCTAGGCGCCCAAGAAACCCTAGGTTGGCCGCCGCCCCCTCTCTAGTTGCGACCAATCTAGATCTCCTCTAAACCGCTACCGACTAGCTAAACTCTAGTTTCTAGCTACCTCTAAACCTCGGCCCTCTAAACCCTAGATCGCAGGGGCTTCCTCTACTCCACCATACTCGCTCCGGCTTAGGCGAAGCCCTGCGGGATCTCCCCTCTACTTCCGACACCACGCCGTCGTGCTGCCGGAATCGCGAGGAGAGAGCTACAACCTCCACTGCCTGCTGGAACAAGGGAGAGGAAGGTCTTCATCGAGTACCATACGTGTGACCGACTACGGAAGCGCTGCCGGAATGCGGCGCCGGAAGGATCGTCTACGCGATCTTGAGATCGGCAAGTGAACAACTACATCACCCATGGGAATCTGCTCTCATTAACTGCTTTGGATCTTCGAGGGTTAGTACTCTATCAACTTGTTGCACTGATCTAGTAGATAGATCTTGGCTTGATCATAGATTAGATCTTGATTATGTGTTCATGCGGTAGAAAATATTTGTTTTCCATGCTACGAACCCCTACACCTCGAGCTATAACTTGGGGACTGTCTTAATAACATTGTCTTTTATGAATTTATTTTTATATGTCGACTAGCTTAGATTTCTTAGTCCCTAGGCCGGATTAGTAGTGTGTCGGCAACAAAGGCCAACTCTTCGACTTGCTGCTGTCCAAAAAATAGGCTTCATGGCAAGCAAGATAAAAGGCCCGTGGAGATTGAACACATGAAAAATGACAAAGGGAGGAAAAATACATGAGCCAACTCATGTTTTTGAGTAAAGCATGTATTTACTTTATTTATATATCTTGTAAAGTCATTTTAAGCTTATTCTCCAAATTCCTAACTATTGTTGATTCGATATGTTAATCTCGGACCCGTAAGTCGAACACCAAAAAAGGTAGACGCGGGCCGAATAATAGAATCGAGATAACAAGAAAAATGAAACTGAAGGACTATGCCCAAAAGGATTTAGTATTTACAAACATAATAGTAGCAAAATCACTTAAACTGTATAATACTTATTGCTCCTAGCATACGGGGGTTTAATAAAACTTTGAAGTTCTTATGCCTAAGGAGTAGCAGAGGATGCGTCGCCAACAACTGGCGGGGGAACAACGGCTTACGAGGTGGCGATCTCTGAGGTATGAGCTTCGGCCTCAGCAGTAGGAGCTGGGGTTTCGGCTGAAGGAACGTCAATTTCTTTTGAGGGAACCTCGGCTTCAGCACGAGAAGCATTGTCCTCTAGTGAAGGAACCTCGGCTTCAGCATCATGATCTGAAGTTTCTTCGTGCTCATCCGAGCTTACGGCCTCTTCCTCTGTGTTTTGTTCCTCGTCATTGGCCTCTTCCTCGGCCTCTTCTTCACCCTCCTCGTCAGCGTTGATATCAGCGTCTTCCTCGAGGAAGGTCGGCCCTTCATTCCAAGCATGCGTGTTGGCATACATGATAAGTTGGTCGGCCCGAGCTTGCCGGCGTTGAATATGCTCCGGATCAGAGAGCCATGGCGAGCCGACGCACATATTCTGAAGGGTATCCAAGGAGATAAATGTGTACCATGATAGTACAAAGCTCAAGGTTGTGTCGGCGCCATCTCGCGCAGAGGACTCCCTCCAGAGGTTCAGATGAATTTCGTAGTCCATCAGCCTCTCGTCTAAGGCCGCGACGTGCTTAGGACTCTCTTCTGTCGGCCAGAGGACATTGAAGACCCGGATGGCTACCTCTAAGAGGTTAATGCCGGATAATTTCATTGGCTTCATCCTGGCGTCCAAATTGATCAAGAAGTGTTCAATGCTATAGGCGGGGCTGGGTCATTGGATTACCACGACGTTCCCGAGCCTTCACCACATTCTTGGCACTTCGTACCTTGGACTCTAGGAAATTGTTTGAATATAAGTAAAAGGTTAAATCAGTAAAATAAGTCAGGCAATGCCGTCCAAGAACAGAAAAGCAGTAACAAAACTTACAATGCACGACCATGGTTATCCGGCTGAGGTCGGATAGTTGTGAGATTCGACACATTTATGATGGTTTTCATTTGGATTTGATGGTTTTCTAGCTTTACCCAACGCTAATACTTCGGTAGCAAAGAAAACTTGGTTTTTAATGTGTGTTTCAGATTCTGAATATCAACAGAGGGGTTTAACAATAGAAACTCAATATTCAAACGAAAACAAGCAAGTCTCATTTTGGAAGCAATCAAGGGGAGCATAAAGTAGCTTTAACGAGCAACTATACGACAATAATATTTTTCTGGCCGTATAGTTCCCGCTGTATAGTTTCCATCTGCTTTGCCTTGTTAAAAGGGACAATTTTCATGAAGAGGCCGAGGACAAAAACAGAACACATGAGCCGCCATCCCATCAATAAGGGAGAAAGAAGATATCTGGAGAAGAAGGATAAGACGTTCTTCATCTCGCTCCACGATCTTCGATCTCCTAGCCACCACACCTCCATAGCCATCACTTGTACCTGAGAGAGAGAGATCTCCACCTTACAAGACTAGGGTTTGAGATTGTTCTTCCCATCTTGAATTGTGTTGGATTTATTTCTATTTCTTATTATGGATCTCCACGGTAATATTAAGAAGAACACCCTTTATTTAATTATATCGATGATGCTTTCTTCTCTCATGTGTGAGTAAGTTCCCTTGGGCGTGAGAGATGTAAGGTATTGGTGAGCTGTGATGTTCCTATACAATTTCCATCAAGTTTGTGGTTGATTTTAATGACTATATTATGTGTGCTTGACTATCCGTGGGATTCTTAATGCCTGTTGTCCAATTAAGGGCCCAGACAACATGATGCTTTCTCCTACATAGATAGAATATTGTTCGCTAGCAGACCGGCGACCCCCGAGTGACACGGGGATATCAATGGGAAACTAGTTTGACTCGAGGATCACGAGGAGCCACCATGCTTATTGCATTAGTCCGATCCAAGGAGCTTAATTGCTAAGAAACCTGAAGGATCTTAATCGTCTAGTGTCTGACCATGGTTGTGGTAATAGGCTAGTAGGATTATTGAAGTTGGGATGAAATCTACCAAGAGGAGTTCTGACTAATTATGGGTTGTTTGCCTACACACATACTTATAGGATTATAATTGTTACACTTATTATTCACCCACCTGGCACATTCACTATCACCATGAACTGAATCTCCCCGTGCCTACTTTGTCATCTGCAGAAAACAACAAACAGATCGTTCTTTACTTTTATGGTTTTTATTTTTGAAGTTTACATTTTAGTTTTATTTAAATACATTCCTTTAATCCAAGATTTATTCTTATTTCAACGGTTGCA
The DNA here is from genome assembly GCA_916181665.1 of Avena sativa. Taxonomy (NCBI): domain Eukaryota; kingdom Viridiplantae; phylum Streptophyta; class Magnoliopsida; order Poales; family Poaceae; genus Avena; species Avena sativa. The sequence continues at coordinate 255,830,218 of OV702284.1, read as the reverse complement.
GTCAATTCACTCGAAGACCTGTGACAACTTCGGGTGTGATAGAGATGATGGTGCTGATGTGGAGCACTTCGTTGGAAACCCCAAGAGCAAGGTGTGATGAGCACAGCAGCAAGTCTTCCCTCAGTAGAGACCGAGGTTATCGAACCAGAAGGAGGAAGGAAACATCACATAGGTGTTGCAAGCAACGCGGAGACCTGCACAACACAAACTCAAGACTTTGCCCCAACGAATCAGTAAGGTTGTCAACCTCACCGGTTTGCTTTAACAAAGGATTAAACATATGATGTGGAAGGTAATGGTTTGCAGCAAGTAAACAAGTAACAGTGGAAGATGTATCAATGTTAAAGGTTGGATCGGGGTCCATAGTTCACTAGAGGTGCTCTCCTTAGATAAACAACATGGCATGAAGGGTAAACAAATTACAACAGGGCAATTGACAGGAACTGAGCAAGGCATAACAATGCAATTACTAGTCAGAAAGATCCTATGAGATTCGATTGGGCAATACAACAATATACATAGACCGCCATCCAACTACATCTATGACTAGAAGTCCACCTTCAGGTTATCATCTGAACCCCCTCCAGTATTAAGTTGCAAGCAACAGACAACTTCTTTAAGCAAAGTGTGTAAGGTAAACAGTCCACATGTTCCATGAACAAGAGACCGTTGTTTTCTCCCTAATGGCAACAACACATATACAACCGGAGAGATTTCTGTCACTTCCCTTGGAAACGAGGCATGAACCCACTATCGAGCATAAATACTCCCTCTTGGAGTCACTAGCAACTACTTGGACAAGATAGCTACTAACAACGGAGAGCATGCAAGATCACAAACAACACAGACATGATAGAATCATAAAGACAAAACCATTAATCAAACCAACATAATAATCTCAATATCCATCGGATCCCTGCAAACACAACATGCATGATAACAAATAGATTAGATCTTGATCATGAATGGAGCTCACAAGATCTATACATGAAAGCACAAAGGAGGAGATACAACCATCTAGCTACTACATGGACCCATAGTCCAAGGTGGAACTACTCACGCATCATACCGGAGAGAAGGCCTCCAGGATGACCTCCCCTTCGGCAGGGTGCCGGGAATAACTTCAGACCCCCTGGATCTAGGGACGATAGTGGCGGCGGCTACAGACGATTTCGTGGATATTTGATCGGGTGCATAGGGTTTCTGCATCGGGGGCTTCTTATAGGCGAAAGGGGAGGACGAGGAGGCGGCCAGGGGCGCCAAACCCTAGCCAGGCGCGGGGTAGGGCCCACCCACGCCTAGGGTGGGTCTGGCCCCTCTGGCTCTCCTCTGGACTTCTTGTTCCCCATGGAAAGTAATTGACTTTGACTTTTGTCCCGTCCAATTCCGAGAATATTTCTTTACTAACTTTTATGAAACCAAAAACAGCAGAAAATAGGCATGTGGCACTGTTGCAACTTGTTAATAGGTTAATACCGGAAAAAACATGTAAAAACCACCTCAAAGTGTAGACAAGCAAAGCAAAATAGATACTAAACAAGCATGGAGCATCAAAAATTATAGATACGTTTCCAACGTATCAAGAGACTTCACCCATAAACACTTATCTTTGGGTTCCCTATGGGATCTACATCTTAACTTAGAAACTAGCTATAAACGATCTGTGCACTTGCAGCCATCAAGCTATTTTCTGGCGCCGTTGCTGGGGAGCTAAGCGCTAATTGTTTTGTCTCTTGACATTTCAGGTGTTACTATTACAATATGGTCTCCTTAGGAGATAAAGGGTCTACACGCTCTGGTAGGGCTTATCTACCAGATTATCTTGATCGCGTACCTGCTCAAAGGCACAAGGAAATTATTGAAAAACTTTTGAGATCGAATAAGGTTGAAGTTGAAAACCTAAGTGACTTCATGGAAATCATGTTAATTCATAGGATAATTCCCAAGAAACTGAGAAGACACATAGAGAATACAGTGCCCCAAATTCTGCTTTTTCTTAAACAACCAATAGAATTTGCTAATCCTGGAGTTAGGGAATATCGATTTGATGGTGAAATTATTAAAATTTTGCAGGAAAAAGCTTTCAGTGGAAGGGAAGATGAAGACCCAGGAAGACATTTAGAGAGTTCGACGATGTGATAACATCAGTTGGACCAAAATGTTTGCCTAGAGAATTCTCTTGTCTAAAACTATTTCATTGGTCTCTCAAAGGTAAGTCTCTAGACTCGTTATATTCTATCCCTCGTCATTACATTGAATGTTGGGAAATCCATTGTTAAATTCATAAATAAGTTTAATCCTTTTACAAAGGTAACATAAATCAGAAAGAATATAGGCAACTTCAGTCAGAACAAGCGAAAAAACTACCCACAAGCCTGAGATAGATTCTTTGGAATGATCAATAGTATTCCTAATCATGGCTATTCTGAGTCAATTGTTTGCCACTTATTTTACCACGGTCTTAATACCCAATGCAGCGAGTTGCTAGATTTATTAGTAGGAGGATCTATAAATACTTTAAGGCATGTTTGGAATTGATGTCTACCAGGGCTAAGAATGATTCTTTATATAATACTGATTTTGGCACTAAGCCGGAAAAGGGAATACTTCGTATAAATTCTGATCTTATGCCTGAAGTATGCACAACCATGAAAGAAAAAGGTATACCTTCTGAACTTGTCAAGGAAAACAAAGTAGATTTGTTACAAGTCTTTACTGAAGGGGATGAAACTAGAAAAGTTTTTCAAAATCTTACAATAACTTGCATAAGCAATTTCAAAGACACAAGAAGATTTTGGCCGAACTTACAGAAAATTATGAGGAAATTGGCCAAGAAATAAAATTATTTCACAAGTACCTTAGTATGATTGAAACCCAATGTGAACAAATAGCATCTAGTTATCAAAATTTTCTTCAAGATAATATAAATATTCCTGTTTCTACCAATGTTGTCACAAGAAGAGGTGCAATTGTTAAAGGACTATTAGGACCACCAGAATATGAAGCTGAAAAATATCAAAGGGAAAAAGCTGTCGTGGTATTGCTGACGAGTACGCCATGGAGGGGTCCTCACAGTGCGTGTTTAGAGACGTGGGGGGAAGACGGAGAGCGTCCGGGTCGACGTGACACAATTTACCTAGGTTCAGATCTCACGACGGTGGCGATATCCTACTCCTGCTATAAATCACTATATGGCAATACGCTGAGTTACAAGATTGGGGTTCGCTGTGTGCGGATAGTGCTATGCACTTGGTGTTCTATTGTGTGTTGCCCTAAAGGCTCCCGTAGGCCGGCCTATAAGTACACAAGGACCTAGGGTTACATGGAGAGTCCTAGCCGAATACGGTTATAGAGTCCTAGACTAACACTAACTAGTCTTCGTGTACTCCAAGGCTCCGGCTTCCATCTAAGGCGATGGACGTCGCCTTCCTTTATCCCTGTTGGACCTCCGGCTTCCTATCAGCAACTGGGCCGCCCGGTTATGCCATAGGCCTAACCACCAACTGTGGGCCACCCGGGCTTGCCGGTATGAGACTATGCTGTAGGTATACCTATTTGGTATATCCACAACAGTAGCCCCTAGAGTTCTTCAAGATCCTCGCGTTCCTCCATCTAGCTTTTAGCATAAGTATCGCGTCGTCTTCAATTTGTAGGCATGCTTCGCGAAGAATCTTGGAGAGCTCCCATATCATATTCTCATCCGACTAAGCCTAGCCAGAGAGTTGTTTGTATGCTTCTGCGAACGAATCCAAGGCAGATAATTTTCTAACGAATAGTTAGTGATTCTTCCAAGCTCTAGGAACATCTTCAATATCATCATCCATGCAGGACGATAGGTAAGCCGGAAAAAATCATGGCTACCAGACCACGATGGTAAAGGCTGCCAAACTGCCGACTTAGAGCTAGCAAAGTCATAGACATAAGAGCTTGCCGAATTAAGGTCTTAGAGCCTCTCATATCACGGACGTTTAGGCCATCGAGCCGTGTAACCCAGTGAAACTTCCGCGAAGGCAAAGTTGATGTCGAGCCTCCGGGTTTCTCTAGCCGGATTTTCACCGTCTTGAAAGTTTCTTGACATAACCATATGTAGCCCCCGAGCATTGAGTCGGCTTCGTCGAAGGCGGCTCGATGCTCAAAAGAACATGCATAATTGTACATCAAATGATTGTAGCCCCCGAGCGTCAAGTTGGAGTTTCAAAAGAAAATCGTCTTGGTGTTCTTAGAGTAGCTTTAGCAAAAATGTGCAGTGTAGCCCCCGAGCGCCAAGTCGGAATTATTTCGGCTTGGTGCTCCAAAGAGAACTTCACAAAAATTCAGCATCGGTGTAGCCCCAAGCGTCAAGGTGGAATTCACTTGAATTTTCCGGCTTGATGCTCAAATAGAACTTTCACCATATCTTGGAGATCAATGTACTGTAGCCCCCGAGGATTGTTCTGGCTTGGACGCAAGGCAGGACAAAGCTCTTAAATTAGAGATGTCAAGCCCCCGAGCATCGATCGGACATCCTCAAAGGTGGCTCAAATCTTGGTCAACAACTGCGAACGCAGCCCCCGAGGCGTTAGACCTAGTGAAAATCTGGCTCAAAACACCTTAATCTGAGGAACGCGGCAATGTCCAAGGGTCATGTTCCTGAAACATAAACATAAGAATACAAATGTATTAAATTTCCTCTTTAATTGTGTCCAACAAACAAATGTAAGACGGAACAAACATGAACTTTGAACAAATGTTTTAAAGCTGAAACTATGCAGCAGATGGACAACAGGAAAAACTCAACTAATTTAAATAGTTTTTGGAAAATTTTATTTAAGCAAGTGTTGGCTTATCCATTATTCTGGTTTTTATGCTTGACCTTTCGTGAGACGAAAGACCCACAGCACAGAACCATGTCCTTGGGTGACGATGCCTAATGGCACTTTCCAGAACCCAAGACCAAAACGCCGGCTTTGAGTGCCAAAAAGTCAATACTCCAGAATCCACATAAAAACAATAGAAAACGTGTATCCAGAAAAACTTAATCTAACGCTCGAAGGCGGGTTTTTGCATGGTACTGGGCCTTAGATGGCAAGCTAGTAAAAAGTTTATACTCACGAGCGCAAGGCAAATCGTGGAAAGGATATGACCAAAAACGAAAGCAGTAAAGGACTTAGAATATGAGTGAACCAATCTTAATCTCATGATCATAAACAATTAAAATAATAAATATAAATAAATACTTAGCTGTTTGAGCGAAGTCGGTGTTATTCACGACGAAGATAAATCCGGCCGCGAAGGAGTTTACCGCGACGATGAAGGTCGCCGTGAAGGTTGCCGCGATGGAAAAGAAGTCGGACTGTTACAGTATACACAACAAACTGTCCATCGTTTCCCTACGACGAGTGTTTCCCGGGATAAGGGCACCACAAAAGATGCCAACCAAATCAAATCCGGCTACGTGCATATTCATGCTTCACGGAAAATAACTCCGGAATTCAAAGATTATACACCATAGCTTGGAATCATGCACGTATCGCTTAATTGATTTTGTTTCATCTTCATGTGTGTGGTAGCTCTAATCCAAAAAAAATAGATCAGGAGGACTAGACCAATCATGAATCAGTTTTGGCTGGCTCAAATTCCAAAACCAACACGACGGTGATCATAAGTTCCGTTGTTCTGATTATTGCTATTTTGATCCAAGTCGGCAGCCAAACTAAGGACGGAAACATTCAGATTACTATTAGTTTACTACCATGACGCTCGTATGCTTCCGCCTTTCTTGTCTGCCACACAACGGAATCGAAGTAAACAAAAAATCAATCGTTGGCTGGAACATCGAGCCCTCGAGAGCAGCACAGGAAGAGCTAATTCCTTTGGGTCAGCTCCAAGTACGATGTACGATGACAGCGACTCCACCAGCCTATCGGCGAGGAAAACCAAGCACGGTAACCGCTGTCTTGTAGATAAAGATTTCCGTGATGTCGACGACTTGCCCACACGCTCGAGAGGAGAGACGATAAATCAACCACATACTCTCAAGAGCGATGACGAAGTCGGAGCGTCGATGAAGATACGATTTGTCCGTCTTGGAAGACGGCGAGGGATCCCGCCCGGATCCGTGCTGTAAGCGCCTCTTGTCCCACGGTGGGCGCCAACTGTCGTGGTATTGTCGACGAGTACGCCATGGAGGGGTCCTCACAGTGCGTGTTTAGAGACGTGGGAGGAAGACGGAGAGCATCCGGGTCGGCGTGACATAGTTTACCCAGGTTCAGATCTCACGACGATGGCGAGATCCTACTCCTGCTATAAATCACTATAATGGCAATATGCCGAGTTACGGGATTGGGGGTTCACTGTGTGCGGGTAGTGTTATGCACTTGGTGTTCTACTGTGTGTTGCCCTAAAGGCTCCCGTAGGTCGGCTTATAAGGACGCCAGGACCTAGGGTTACATGGAGAGTCTCAGCCGGATACGGTTATAGAGTCCTAGACTAACACTAACTAGTCTTCGTGTACTCCAACGCTCCAGCTTCCATCTAAGGCGGTGGAACGTCGCCTTCCTTTATCCCTGCTGGACCTCCGGCTTTCTATCAGCAACTGGGCCGCCCGGTTATGCCATAGGCCTAACCACCAATTGTGGGCCACCCGGGCTTGCCGGTATGAGACTATGCCGTAGGTATACCTATTTGGTATATCCACAACAAAAGCCTTGCTCAAAGCAAGCCAAGAAGATGATACACTGGTGGATCCTCAGGATGAAACTGCTCAACAAACACAAGACCAAACCTTGAAGGAGCAAAATGATGCACATGATGACAGTTATGACTCTGATGCAGAGACTGTTGATCCAAGAGAATAAAAAGACACAAGCAAAGAAGATGAAGTAGTTGCAATAGAAAATAAGAAAAGTGATAAGCAACAACAAAATAAAGTAACTAAGGAGCCTGATTCTCCACAAAAGGTAAAAGATAAGAGTAAGAAACTTCCATATCCAGATCGCAAAAAGAAAGCACTAGATGAGGTAATCTATGACTCTTTAAAAAAGGCATTAAGTGATCTTTGTCTAGAAATTTCATTTGCTGATGCAATAAAAGTGCCTACCTATTCTAAATTTCTCTGTGATATTCTTAATAGAAATAAAGATATAACTAAAACCGTGCCATGGTGACTAGTTACCTTGCTAATGGGAAGCTATTGTCTAAATGAGGAGATCCTGGAATACCAACTATTTCATGTTCAATAGGCAAAACTGATATTCATAATGCCTTATGCGATTTTTGTGCAGGAGTTAGTGTAATGCCATATTCCCTCTATAAAAGTTTAGTATTAGGAGAGTATTCCCCCACTTCTATCACTTTATAGATGGCTGACAAATCCACTAAACAACTTGTTGGTATGATAGAGGATGTTCTACTTAGAATAGATGAGCATGTTATTCCCACTGACTTTATTATTCTTGAAATGCCAGAGGATGAAAAATTATCTATAATAGTTGGAAGACCTTTTCTTAGTACTGTAGGAGCGTCAGTTGATTGTGCTGAAGGGAAAATAATCTTCAATGTTTATGATGCTGAAATATGGTGAAGGCTCGGGGCTCTGGGCCGAGCTCGACGACAAGTACGCCATGGTATTAGCAAGGAAGGTGCTGCCCACACGTTGGGCTGATGATGGCTTTCTCACTGCATCGGGTTGAGGGAGGACTTCGACCATATGTGTGCGAATGCGGGTCTATCTAACCTCGCCTATGCAAGCCACTACACCTACGCCGAGCTCACGCATGAGTTCCTAGCCTCCTTCTACGATGACTACAAGGAGAAAGGTAATGCATGCACGGTGAGTTTCACCATTAACCAGTGGCTGTATCAAATCACTTTTCCAGCAATTTTGTGAAGCTTTTGGATTCCCTCAAGAAGGGGAATCAACTGTTACAAACTTGTATAGTGTCACAAGTGGAGAAGCTTGGGAGGTTATTTCTGTTAATGGTGGCAGGGACTTCTACCAGAAGAAAATGTCCACCATTCAGAACCCAACCATCCGCTACTTCGCTATATTTCTTGCTAACACTTTGTTAGGAAGGGGAGACATCGGCTCTATGGCCAATGCAGACATGGCCATGATCACCAAGGCACTCTTCCCTGATGCACCGTAGAGTCCCACTCCTGCAGCTCTATTCCTCCAAAACCTTCGCCACCAGAGCAACAAAAAGAAAGGTGATATTCACATCGGTGGATTGTTAACCCACCTATGCCAAGCCCGTGTAATTTAGATGCCTATTATGCAACCTGTTAATGTCTCCATACTTATGGATGTCAAGTGTATAACTACTTGTGGCTTCCTTGGTGTTTACCGAGATAACAGGAGGCTCCGAGCCTATCAATTTGGTTATCTTGATGTTGTGCAGGATGATCAGGTGCCATTGCCTTGCCCGCAAGCCTTCGCGGTTCAGGGGAGGAACAACTAGATCATCACCAAGGATCAAGTGACTGAGATCATGGCAGCACTCTATCCTGACTCCGAGGAAGAGGAAGGAGAGCAGCGGGATGAGCATGAGCAGTAGGAGGAGAAGGAGTACAACCCTCTTGGGAGGGAGAGCAGCAGCAACAGAAAGAGGGACCTTGGGACCCATGGCCCAATCAGCAGGGGTTCAACAATGTCCCATATCAAGATTTTTCTGCAGCTCGACTAGCGCGTTGGGGAGATCGACCAGACTCTTCATGGAGTGAGTGAAGATGTGAGTGCCTTAACTCACAACTTTAGTCACTTAATGACCAACTTCCCTAACTACTATCAGCAGCATCCATACCCGCCGCCGAACGACGGCAACGACTAAGCATGGCAACAACCTAAGCTTGGGGGAGATTTGAAAACCTCCAAACTTTGTATTCATATTTTTATTTCTTATTTTGATTTATTCTATTTTCCAAGAATAGCATGTTTACTTTCAAGTTTGCATTCCTAAACGAAAAACACACAAAAAAGTTGTAACTTCTATTGCAAATTTGTTTCTTTTTTCTCTCGAAGATTGCTCAATTTCAGATGACTTGGCAATAGAGAAATATAGAGGGGATCCGACTCAAATACGAGAATGAAGCAAGCGAGAGGAGGTATCACATTCCTTTCATCACCTCTTTTGCAAATTTAAATTGATCCTACAATTATTTACTTGCTTGCACTTGAGTCACTCCCCACCTAGCTTGTTATCCTATAAATTCTATTCCTTTGCCAGTGTCCACTTTTAGCTTTGAAACAATGAGAAATGAACTTTGTTGAAATATTTCCAACATTTTTACAACAAGAAAAATCATCCAAGAGATGACTTGAGTCCATGTTTAGTCCAAAGGATTTGATTTTAGAAACTACTCAACCCCATTAAGCTTAATGTAAATAGACTTGATAGCACCCTTCAATGAAATTGTCTGATAAAATGGATGCTTCGAAGTAGTATAGATTATGTCACTGCTTTTTCTAATAATTACAGTAGGATATTGCTTTACGCGTGTCACTACAGCATTGTCGTACTCCATGGGGAACTATTAACTCTGCTGACCAACAAACGATCTAAATGTGGGAAACCACTTGATTTTGGCTATTAAGTTATGTAAACGTCTGTAACTGCAATGCTATGACAGATAAAATTTTAGTTTCCTCGTGGTTTCACGTTCCAAGTGAGGTTGTAGTACTCCTCTGACCCACTATTGCTCAAAAGTTATCTATTGGCATGGTCACGAGTGCGCAACACAGTCTCAATTAACATGTTAAAAATAGTGGCATGATTTCTCTATGATAGAGATGAAATTTTTGAAAAACTAGGAAGCGAAAAATGTGCTTTGGGAGTCTTGAAATTTTGACGTGGGAGTAGAAGAGTTGTTCTTAAATTAAATATTATTGGTGCCAACTTGAGTACTTTTAATTGATTAAAGGAACACGAGCAAAGAGTTTTCATCTCTCAATAAGAGAGAGACCAAAACAATTTGTTTCACTTTCCTAGCTAAACTTTTGACACTTGATCATGCATATGGTTTATTTGATAGCAAGATATACGTGGTTAGGAAGTGGACTCAGTGCAATCTTGTGAATACTTGTATGATCATGTTTAAGATTGCAGGAATTGTGAAGAAAAGAATTTGACACCAATTCGAGCTTGTAAGTTCTTTTATTTAAGTCTCAAATCTCCACTATCCTTTCTTATTTCCTTGTCACTCAAGGGCGGGCAACATCTAAGCTTGGAGGAGTTGATAGTTGTGAGATTCGACACATTTTTTATGGTTTCTATTGATGGTTTTTGTTTAGATTTGATGGTTTTCTAGCTTTACCTAATGCTAATACTTTGGTAGCGAAGAAAACTTGGGTTTTAATGTGTGTTTCAGGTTCTGAATATCAACAGAGGGTTTTAACAGCAGAAAAACAATATTCAGATGAAAACAAGCAAGTCTTTTTTGGAAGAAATCAAGGGGAGCATACAGTAGCTTTAACGAGCAACTATACGGCGGGGACATTTTTCTGGCCATATAGTTCTCGCCATATAGTTGCCATCTGCTTCGCCTTGTTAAAAGGGACAACTTTCGTGAAGAGGCCGAGGACAAAAACAGGACACACGAGCCGCCATTCCATCCATAAGGATAAAGAAGAGATCTGGAGAAGGAGAAGACGTTCTTCATCTCGTTCCACGATCTTCGATCTCCTAGCCACCACACCTCCATAGCCATCACTTGTACTTGAGAGAGAGAGAGAGATCTCCACCTTGCAATACTAGAGTTTGACGTTGTTCTTCCCATCTTGAATTGTGTTGGATTTATTTCTATTTCTTATTGTGGATCTCCATGGTAATATCAAGAAGAACTCCCTTTATTTAATTATATCGATGATGCTTTCTTCTCTCATGTGTGAGTAAGTTCCCTTGGGCGTGGGATATGTAAGGGATTGGTGAGATGTTATGTTCCTATACAATTTCCATCAAGTTTGTGGTTGATTTTAATTACTATATTATATGTGCTTGACTATCCGTGGGATCCTTAATGCATGTTGTCCAATTAAGGGCTTAGACAACATGATGCTTTGTCCTACATAGATAGAATCTTGTTCGCTAGCAGACCGGCGACCCCCCGAGTGACACAGGGATATCAGTGGCAAACTAGTTTGACTCAAGGATCATGAGGAGCCACCGTGCTTATTGCATTAGTCCGATCCAAGGAGCTTAATTTCTAAACAACCTAAAGGATCTTAATCGTCTAGTGACTGACCATGGTTATGGTAATAGGCTAGTAGGATTATTGAAGTTGGGATGAAATCTACCAAGAGGAGTTCTGGCTAATTATGGGTTGCTTGCCTACACATACTTATAGGATTATAATTGTTACACTTATTATTCACCCACCTAGCACATTCACTATCATCATGAACTGACTCTCCATGCGCCTACTTTGTCATCTGCACAAAACAACAAACAAATCGTTCTTTACTTTTATGCTTTTTATTTTTGAAGTTTACATTTTAGTTTTATTTAAATACATTCCTTTAATCCAAGCTTTATTCTTATTTCAACGGTTGTAGTCAATTCACTCGAAGACCTGTGACAACTTCGGGTGTGATAAAGACTTCACCCATAAACACTTATCTTTGGGATCCTTGTGGGATCGACATCTTAACTTCGAAACTAGCTATAAACGATCTATGCACTTGCAGACATCAAGCTATTTTCTGGCACTATTGCCGGGGAGCTAAGCGTTAAGTGTTTTGTCTCTACATTTTAGGTGTTACTATTACAAGATGGTCTCCTTAGGAGATAAAGGGTCAACATGCTCTGGTAGGGCTTATCTACCAGATTATCTTGATCGCTTACCTGCTCAAAGACGCGAGGAAATTATTGAAAAACTTTTGAGATCGAATAAGGTTGAAGTTGAAAACCTAAGTGACTTTATGGAAATCATGTCCATTCATAGGACAACTCCCAAGAAACCTGAGAAGACTCTCAGAGAATACAGTGCCCCAAATTCTGCTTTTCTTAAACAACCAATAAAATTTCCTAATCTTGGAGTTAGGTAATATTTATTTGATGGTGAAATTATTAAAGTTTTGCAGGAAAAAGCTTTCAGTGGAAGGGAAGATGAAGACCCAGGAAGACATCTTAGAGAGTTTAACGATGTGATAACATCACTTGGACCAAAAGGTTTGCCTAGAGAATTCTCTCATCTAAAACTATTTCGTTGGTCTCTCAAAGGTAAGTCTCTAGACTCGTTATATTCTCTCCCTCATCATTACATTAAATATTGGGAAAACTGCATTGTTAAATTCATAAATAGCTTTAATCCTTTTACAAAGGTAACAGAAATCAGAAAGAATATAGGCAAATTCAGTGAGAACGTGGGAGAAAACTACCCACAAGCCTGAGATAGATTATTTGGAATGATCAATAGTATTTCTAATCATGGCTATTATGATTCAACTATTTGCCATTTATTTTATCACGGTCTTAATACCCAATGCAGAGAGTTGCTAGATTTATCAGCAGGAGGATCGATAAATACTTTAACTATTAAGGCATGTTTGGAATTGATGTCTACTAGGGCTAAGAATGATTCTTTATATAATACTGATTTTGGCACTAAGCTGGAAAAGAGAATACTTCGTATAAATCCTGATCTTATGCCTGAAGTACGCACAACCATGAAAGAAAAATGTATACCTTCTGAACTTGTCAATAAAAACAAAGTAGATTTGTTACAAATCTTTACTGAATAGGATGAAACTAGAAAAGTTTTTCAAGAATTGAAACATCGACAGGCCAAATCTTACAATAACTTGCATAAGCAATTTCAAAGACACAAGAAGATTTTGGCCAAACTTATAGAAAATTATGAGGAAATTAGCCAACAAATAAATTTATTTCGCAAGTACCTTAGTATGATTAAAACCCAATGTAAACAAATAGATTCATATACTCCCGTCGGGTATCTTTATAAACCCACCCACAACCATATTGTAAATATTTGTACAATCTTCCAATCACACCATAAATAAAATCTAAGAGAACTCCTTTACGTTCAGTGTTGTCTCTCTAATTCAAACTTTTTTGAGTTGTTTACTAAACAAATAAACTTTGTTCGATTTTCAAAAGTAAGACTGTCGTGAGATGGTGAAAACAATTCTTCAGCAATGACCCACTGTTTTAAATTAGATATCACATATTTCTAGATTCCTATGTATTTCTTTTTGAAATTAAATGCCCGGTGGCCTTTATTTATTGGAAAGCAAAGTTACATCGTTTATTACAAGAGGTATAATAAACCCAGGAGGGTCAACATCTCACATACGGGATTCCTTAACTCATATGCAAATTTAGCTAATTCATGTGTCACCATATTTGCATCTATTTGATAGAATTTGATAGAAATCTCTGTCATTATACTCACTTTCATGAAACATTCATCCAGGATAGCTAAATATGGATTCCACATCTCAATCCTACCATTGCAGCATTGAATCAACTCCAGACAATCTGATTCTACAATTACGTTGGCACATCCTTTGATTTTTAGAATTTTAATTCCTTTAAGCAAGCCCATAGCTTTCGCAATGGCTGCTGATAGAAGGTTCTCTAGCGGGTAGTAAAACCCTACCAGTACTTCTCCTCTACGGTCCCTTAATACAACTCCTGCTGCACCCGAGCCATTCACATGATACGAGACGTCAATATTTAGTTTATAACAACCAGTCATTGCTTCTTCCAGGACTGATGTTGCTTTGCATAATATTTAGCTGCATCATAATTCGTTGTCAAAGAATTAATAGCGAAGGCCGAACTCCTTGGTGTTGCCACATTCTCGCCATTGACAATTTGACGCCGTTGGCACCAGATGTACCAACAACCTACCCCAATGGATTCTTGGAGTCCTAGATTACCAAGGACAGGCAACTTTCTCAACGGGTTACGTAGTAAAATTTCAAGTATGACTAAACTCAACTGATCAACACCAATAACATGATCGATAACCTCCTATAGACCCAACTCCTTCCAAATCTCCTTTGCTCTCAAGCAGGTAAAAAGCAAGTGTTTAATATCTTCAGCTCCTTGAGAATAAACTGGACATTCAGGATTGACACTCATGTGTCTCTGCTTGGAACTACTCCATGAAGGCACCTCTATAGAAAATTTTAATTTTGTTTGGGATTCGTAATTTCTACAAAGTGTTCCATACAGGGTTTACTCCAGATGCCCCTGGCCATCAGCTCTGTGCACACGGTCACCAAAATAGTGCTCCCAATCCAGATAATAAGCAGATCTGACCGAGAAACAGTAACTTTTAGTGAAGTGCCAGGCTACAAAATCCTCGGTTAAGTGTTCACTCAGTGGAATTTTTATAATTCTCTCAACATCAAAAGGCAATAGATTTTCTCCAAGCATATTCTCATCCCAAGTTCCAGTAGATTGATCAATGAGTTCGTCTACAGTCTGAAGCAAGCACTGTCCACGTGTAGACATAAATTTTCTTGTACATCCAGTAGGTATCCATTCTATATTCCCATGTAACTAAAACATGTTAAAGATACCTAGACATTCATAGATGTACAAGTAATAACGAGCGTGACCCTCGCGTCGCCCCACAGGCGACTCGAGGGGCCTGTGCCCGGCTGCCCGCGCCGCCGCCAGCCCCCACCCCACGACCTCCTGCTCTCCTCCGCCGCTGTCGCCGGCCTAGCTGTGGTGGTGGCATCCCCCGCTGCCAAAGGTGTCCAGGGGGATCCCACGGTGGACGCATCCTTGCCCCAACGACTTCTTCTTTGTCTCCTCCGGCGGCTGCATCGGCGTGGCGACGAGGGGGCTTGGCGGGCAATGGTGGGCGGCATCTCTGGGCTGTGGAGGGGCTGGCGCTTGCCGCCAGCGCTGCTGGAGGTGAAGGCGAGGTCAGGCCCGTCTAGGTCCCAGATGGGCTTGGCAGGCCGCGGGTCGGCTCTGCCTCGGCGGCTGGAGGGGGATGCTGGGGAGGCGGCCCTAGGGTGCGGCGGTGGCGGTCGGCACGGCCGTGCGGGCGGCGGTGGCAGTCGGCACTGCCGTGCGGGCGGCATGGTGGCCATGCTTGGAGGACAAAGTTGGTACTTCTCATGTGCCCTTTTGGAACAGGGTGGTTCTCCGCTTAGCGAGGTGTGTTGGAATTATGCCCTAGAGGCAATAATAAAAATGTTATTATTATAATTCTTGTTCATGATAAAGTTTATATTCCATGCTAGAATTGTATTAAGCGGAAACTTTGATACTTGTGTGGTTTATGAACAACACCGTGTCACTAGTACGCCTCTATGGACTAGCTCATTGATTAATGATGGTTAAGGTTTCCTAACCATAGACATGAGTTGTCTATTAATAATGAGATCATGTCATTAGGATAATGATATGATGGACAGACCCAAATTAAGCAGAGCAATTAGATCGTATCATCGTGTTCATCTTTGCGAAGCTTTTTCCTATGTCAAGTATTGTATTCCTTAGACCATAAGATAATACAACTCACTGGTATCGGAAGAAAGCTTTGAGGTCATCAAACGTCATCCTATGTGAGGGTGATCATAAAGGTGTCTCTCAGGTGATCGGAAAATACTTGTTGGGTTGTATGTATCGAGATGGAATTTGTCCCTCCCGAGTCGGAGAGATATACTTTGGACCCACTCTGTAATCGATATCAACACCGCTTGCAAGCACGTAGTTAAGGAGTTAATCACAAAGTGATATCGGATTACGGAACGAGTAAAGTACTTGCTGTGAACGAGATTGAACTAGGTATGCCGATACCAACGATCGAATCTCGGGCGAGTAAAATATCGCGTGACGAAGGGAATACATATATGGGATTAATTGAATCCTGGCATCGTGGTTCATCCGATATGATCATTGATGAATATGTGGGAGTCAATATGGGTTTCCAGATCCCGCTGTTGATTATTGATAGAAGATCATGTCTGCATATTCTCGAACCCGTAGGGTCACACACTTAACGTGCATCGACGCTAGGATAGAATGGATAATTGGTTTATGAGTTTTTGTTCGGAGTTTCGGATGAGACCCAGGACATCACGAGAGGTTTCAGAATGGTCCGGAGAATAAGATTCATATAAAGGAAAGCAGTTTTTGGATTTCGGAATCGTTTCGGAGTTTATCGGTATTGTACCGGAAGGTTCTAGAAGGTTCCAGAGTGGGACCAACGTGGGCCCACTTGTCGGAGGCCTGCGTGGGCCTAAAGGAGAGTGCCCTGGACACTTTGGGCCAGGGGCACAAGGCCCCTAAGGACCAGCCGGCCAGCCCTAGGGGAAACCCTAAGGAAACCTTCTAGAAGAGGGGGGTGACTTGCCCCCCCCCACTCCACCCCTTGGGTCGCCGCCCTAGGGCTTGGAGGAGGGGTCTTGACTGGCTAGCCCCCTATATAAGGAGGGCAGGGGCGCAGCCTCCCTCCCCCCTACTCCAACCCTAGCCGCCAACTGCTGCCCCTCCACCTCTCTCTCCCTCCCGACTGCATGTAGGCGAAGCCCTGCCGCAGAAACTCTGCACCATAAGCACCACGCCGTCGTGCTTCAGATCCAATCTATCTCTCCACCATACTTGCTGGACCAAGGAAAGGAGGAGACGTCACTGCACCGTATGTGTGCATCTTTCGGAGGTGCCGCCACTTGCGGCGTAGGATCGGATCAGATCGCGAGGAGGAGACGGCGAGTACGACTACATCAACCACGTTTTGTTGAACGTTTCCGCTCTGCGATTTCTTCAAGGGTATGAAGATCTCATAAATCTCTCTCGTTGATTGCATCTCCTAGATTAGATCTTGGCTTTCTTGTTCATATCTGTAGGATTTTTTTTTGATTTACTATGATGCGAAACCCTTCAGTGGTATCAGAGCTAGATCTATGCGTAAATGTGTTTCACGATTAGAACGCAACATGCTTGTTGTGGGCGTTGATGTTTTCTGTTGCAAACATCTTGTTGTGTATTTCTTATGGCGCGGCATAGTGAGATCGAAGCGGTCCAGGCCAACTTTACGCGACCTCGTTCGCGAGACCGGCTCCGCACTTGACGTGTGGCTTGTTCCACACATGCGGCTGGTAGATGCCAGTTTCTCTCACTATAGTAGTCATGGGATTTACAACGGATGTTAGAAACCATAATATCACCGTTGTGGCTTTCCGTAGGTAAGAATCGTTCTTAGCTTGTTACTCCCATAAGCCACGTAAAACATGCAACAACAAAGTAGAGGCGTCTAACTTGTTTTTGCAGGGAGTGTTTTGTGATATGGTATGGACCAAGACATGATGTGTATGAATTGAGATGTATGCAATGATCATGTTTTGTAATATTTCACGACTTGCATGTCGATGAGTTCACAACCGGCAGGAGCCGTATGGTTGTCTTTATAATTGTATATGACCTGCGTGTCAGCTTCTTATACGTCATGTAATAGCTTTACTTTATCGCTAAGTAGTTAGCAATAGTTGTAGTTGCTATTCGTGGTGGAGACAATCATGGTGGAGTGATGGAGATCATGCTGGCGCGCACAAGATGGAGATCATTGCGCGAAGATTGGCTATACCATGTCACATAAAATTATATGCATGTGATGTTTATCCTTTTATGTATCTTATTATGCTTAGATCGCGACGGTAGCATTATAAGATGATTCCTCACTTAAATATCAAGATAAAATTGTGTTCTCCCCATGTATGCACCGTTGCGAAAGTTCGTCGTTTTCAAGCACCTCGTGATGATCGGGTGCTATAAACTCTACGTTCACAAACAACGGGTGCAAGCCATTTTTGCACAGGCGGAAATACTTGGGTTTGACTTGACGAGACTAGCATGTACAGACATGGCCTCGGAACACACGGACCGAAAGTTTAAACATGAGTCATATGAATGATATGATCGACACTTTGTTGTCCACCATTGAAACCACATCTCTTCTCGTGAAGATCGGATTAGGTGTGGTGAATTTGGATCGTGTTCACTAAACAACTTGAGGGATGTTGAATTTAGTGGGAGTTCATCTAGTAATTTGACTAAGTTGAACTAGTTATCATGAACATAGTCTAAATTGTATTTGCAAATTTTGTAGATCAAATGGCTAAGTCCAACTTCAACGTTTTTGCTGAGAAAGAAAATCTTAAGAACAATGGGTCTAACTTCACCAACTGGTTCCGCAATCTGAGAATCATTCTCTCTGGCGGACAAAAGGCCTATGTACTTGAGAAAGCGCTAGGTGACGCCCCTGCTACTGATGCGCCGGCTGATGAAAAAGTTGTTTATCAGTCACGCAAAGATGATTATGGAGCGATTAAGTGTACCATGTTGTTTGCTATGGAACCGGAATTTCAAAATCGTTTTGAGGAGTTCGACGGGCCCTTTGAGATACTTGAGTAACTGAAAACCATGTTTCAGACTCAAGCCCGTTCTGAGAGATATGAGATCTCTGAGAAGTTCTTTAACTGCAAGATGGAGGAAGGGAGTTCCGTTAGTGAGCACGCCATTAAGATGTCGGGCTACACTCAACGTCTTGAGAAACTGGACTGCAAGATTCCAGAAGAGCTCAAGATTGACAGAGTTCTACAATCACTCCCTCCTAGCTACAAAGGTTTTGTAGTTACTCACAATCAAATTGGTTCCACTGATACGATCACTGAGCTCTTCGCTAAGCTGAAAGCTACGGAGGTGCATATCAAGAAAGATAATCATGTGTTGATGGTCAACAAGACCACTAGCTTTAAGAAAGCTAAGGGTGCAAAGAAATCCTTCAAGAAAGGCAGCGGCAAGCGCGTTGCCCCTGCTGAGAAGAAGCTCAAGTCTGGACCTAAGCCGGACACTGAGTGCTTCTATTGCAAGGACAAGGGTCACTAGAAGCGCAACTGTCCGAAGTACTTAGCGGACAAGTAGGCTGGCACCATTAAAGGTATATTTGATATACATGTTATTGATGTTTATCTTACTAGTGCTCGTTGTAGTGCCTGGGTATATGATACTGGTTCAGTTGCCAATATTGTAACTCGAAACAGGAGCTACGGAATAGACGGCGGCTAGCAAGGGATGAGGTGATGATGCGCGTTGGCAATGGATCAAAAGTTGATGTGATGGCTGTCGGCACGCTCTCCTTAGTTTTACCTTCGAGATTAGTTTTAAACCTTAATAAGTGTTATTATGTGCCTGCGTTGAGCATGAACATTATATCTGGATCGTGTTTATTGCAAGACGGTTATTCATTTAAATCAGAGAATAATGGTTGTTCTATTTATATGAATAATATCTTTTATGGTCATGCACCTGTTGTGAATGGTTTATTTCTTCTGAATCTCGAAAGCAATGAAACGCACATCCATAACATTGAGGCTAAGAGATGCAAAGTAGATAGTGATAATCCAACTTATTTGTGGCACTGCCGTCTAGGTCATATTGGTGTAAAACGCATGAAGAAACTCCATTTTGATGGACATTTGGAGTCTCTTGATTTTGAATCATTTGACACGTGCGAGCCGTGCCTCATGGGCAAGATGATCAAAACCCCGTTCTCCGGAATAATGGAGCGAGCAACGGACTTGTTGGAAATCATACATACCGATGTTGTAACATCCCAAAAATACCAAACTTAGATCAACAAACACTAATCATCAAGATTAGGGTTAACAAAAACTTTTCTAAATAAAATCATGAATGCATGTATATGTGTATGCATGGATTTTGAATTTCTTTAAAAACCACCTTGTTTGTGTGATCCATTGCTTGTAAAATGTTTCTTAGGTGAAATAAACATCATCTAAAACATTTCCCACACTTTTCCTAAAGACAAGTAAATCAAAACAAATATATTAAGTGAATGGTCATTTTGACCAATTTAACTCCCATGCCTACTTTGGCTGTCTCAAACTTTCAAAACCTAATAGAAACTTTTCTGGATCTTTGCACCCCTTGAATGTACTCATAACAAAGTATCAAGGCCCACTTTGTGATCATCCAGAAACTTTCAAATGCATAGTTTAAATGACAATTCAAAATTGAATCTTCTTCATATGGGAAGATCCCACTTTTTCAAAACCCACTCAAACAAGCTCAACTTTCAAAACCCAAGCATCTGCAGACTCACCAGAACCAATCTAGCAAACCCACCAAAAATTATTTCAAAATTCAAAACTTGATTTCATGCGGCCATTTCATCAAACAGGTTGCAGACACAAATCAAACAAAACATCAAACACTATAGTGTGCAGTGTTTTGAGCCTAACTTGTTCCCTAGTTAGCTCACACACAACCCAGTAGATCATCTAGAAAGATTAGCCCATGTCGTTGAGCATCGCCAGGAGACACAGCACCGTCCCCTACCCTTGCCCATGCCATTAGCCGCCTGTAACGTCGCCCCCGACGAGCTCACCGTGCGCCCCGACGGTCCCCTCGCTCGACTATAAATAGAGGCCACCCCCGCACGATTTATTCACACCATCTCACTCCCCTCTCCCCACTAACCGTGCCACACCATTCTTAGAGCAAGCCGAGCACCACCTCGCCGAAATTTCACTGGAGCCTGCCGCTGCCGGAGAAGAAGGGAGCCAGCGATTGGAGCCGCCCCAGGAGAAGCCACCGATACCAGGAGGTTCGCCGTCGTCGACTTTGTCGTTCGCCCGCCTCACCGACCCTCGCCCGTACCCCGGTGATCCCCCAGCACCCCTCACTGGCCGCGCTAGGTTTCGTTCTCGCCGGAGTTGTCTCGCGTCGACGATGACCCACAGCCGTTGGATTAGAACTAGATCAAACGATCCACGTTGCCCCATACCGCTTCGCCCAGCCCCGTGTCACTGATGAGTGGCGACACCCACTTAAGCAGCCCGCGGGAGCACTGCGCTTAGCAGGCCGGCCCGTTAGAATTTCCCGCGCAGCCCAGCAATTCAAATTAAATCTTTTTCTATTTCATTTCAAAAACACTTCAGCACCCAACTTCAAAAATCAACCCAGATCGATTCAGTGCATCAAATTGGATGAAACCAATTTTGTTGGAAAGGTATGTGAATGCTTAATCCAAGCCCGTTGGATTCAAGTCATTTGGATCTATAGATCACCCATAGTAAAAATAACAAGGCATAAGCTTTTCTGCATTCAAACATTTTTCAAATTTCAACCATAAAAGCTTTTGAGTTGATTCCAACTCTCAAAAATCACATTTAACCATACCTTTCAGAATATATAAAAATATATAGGTTTACTTGCAGAAATAATGTTCAAGTAATAAAAGAATGCTACATAAGCATTTCTAGCCACTTTAATTAATTAAATAAAAGGGTAAAACCTTATTAAAGTGTGACACCACTTTAAATCACATTCCCATGGACTACAATATGTGGTGATGACATGTGTCAACATGATCCCATGTTTAGTTGGAGAATATTAAATCTTAAGTAATTTTTCAATGAGTAGAAATTACTTTTCTAAAAATAAAAAGGATTTAAACCAAGCTTTAACCTGGTAATGTTAGAGATGATGCTAGATCATCTATAGGACCCTTGTGTGTGATGATTGCAAGTAGTTAAGTATTGTTTGGTGATTGTGTACCTCGTATTTATTCATAGACGCTAGTACCGACCAAGGATACGAGGAGGAAGGAGGATATACTACGAAGAGGAAGCCGAGGAGAACTTCAACCACTGCTCTGCACAAGGCAAGCTTATATTGACATTGATGCAAGACTAACTAATCAAGTTGACCTATGCAAGCTAACACTTGCAAGATACCCTACTGAGGCCACAAACCCATACTTGTGAGATGACTGCTTTATGCCTTAAGCATATGTGATCATACCCACTTGCTAAACCAATCCTAGTTTTATGGCGAACTTCTTACTTTATTTCTTTATCAAAGCTTACTTAGAGTCTACCTAAGAGTTTGGTAGATACTAGACAGTTGTGCTGAAGGTTGCATAAAGAGCATAAAATTTGGCCTAAGCTAGAAGCCTTGATATCAGCCTAAGATATAAGGTTGGACTTAGTGAAACTCCACTAGTACCACCCCCCATTAGTACCACCCCCACCTGTAGATGCTAGTGCTAATCATAAAACTTGATCAACCTTTAGATGGGAATACTTGGTGGAAAAATGGTTATGAAAACCTTGGAATGATGGATCATTCTATTGAAATGTTTTGGACATGTGTTTCCAAACACTTGATGATTTTGGTGATGAAAATGTTGAGGCATGAGCCTTAGCCCTTTATAAAACTGATGGTTGTCTGGATGCGATACCATTCCAATTTTAGCGTACAACCACAATACCCGAATATTGGGTAGGGCTTGACTGGAAACTTATATACCTTAATATTAGTTCCCTCCAGGCCAAGGTCTGAGCTGAGGCTACCTTGTGAAGATTGTCCACCTGTGCAGTACCCAAGATGACAGTGGTCATGGTTGGGAGGCCAAACTCACAGGAGAGGTGCTGATACTAGGGAGTGTAATTGAAAGGT
Organism: Avena sativa; assembly: GCA_916181665.1. Taxonomy (NCBI): domain Eukaryota; kingdom Viridiplantae; phylum Streptophyta; class Magnoliopsida; order Poales; family Poaceae; genus Avena; species Avena sativa. Next base: position 255,807,773 of record OV702284.1, on the reverse strand, counting down.
TAGGATTGATTATCCGCATACTGAGTATGGTGAATTCAGGATTTGTTCCTGACGGATGTATCGAATGTTGTGGTGAAAGTGTACAATCTCTGCAGAGTGTCAAACTATTCGAATAGCCGCGTCCGTGGTTTTGGACAGTTGGTGTGGCCATACTGTTCCCCCGTCAGACCTTTTAAAATGACTTGTGAAATGAATTGAGACTTTGACTTGACCACAACAGAGTTGTGACCTGAATTACAAGATCCCATTTAGGAATTTATAAAATTGTGACTAGCTTTGGAACTTAGTAGAGATAAACCTGGCTTTTGCAAAACATCCCTAGAGCCTAGTGCCCTATTATCCAAAAAAACCCTTTACTTGTTAGTATTTAGTTTGCGAGTACTTAAAGAGTACTCATGGCTTTGTCCCTGGCTATTCCCATGGCCAGACTATGAAGAGGAGTACCTGGAAGATGGACCCCAGGATGGTTACGACAACTAGGATCATCTCCCATCGTCAGCATTGCCTGTGACCCCGAAGATGGAGCTTCGCCTACGCTACCGTTATTATTATTATTATTACGTATTCCGCTGCTTGATGTTGTATTAAGAACTGGATCATGAGATCCCTATTTGTGTAAGAACTTATGTATTGTTTGTAATGGATGAAGTACTATGGTATCCAATTCTGTTATGTCTCGCAAAAATGGTAATCCTGGGATTCCGATGTATGGCATAACAGGCATCTAGGATTGAAAAATCCGGGTGTTGACAAGTTGGTATCAGAGCCATCCGGACCATAGGAGACCCTAGTTAGACCGGACGTTGAACCAAAAACTTAGTTTCAAAATCAAAGAACAAAAATATTTACGAAAACTTATTCTCATTCTTACCTCTTTAATTCTTTCATAAAACTTCATGTTCCTCAAAAACTCTTGCAAAATAGATAAAATTTTGACACACTTGATCACTCTGCTAATCTACTCATCCTCTATTTTTATAGATGGACGTGAAGTACAACAAGTTTTATCAACTCGGGAATGGAGGAGACCTTATCTTTGAGAGGGATCTGGATCAGCTTTCGGAACTTCTGGAGCGTCCGCACCCCGAGTTCTTCGGAGCTCAGCTCAATGATCAAGGAGGAGAAGATCTGCAGTGGCTAATTGTTGCAAGTCTCCGAGGAAAGATTGAACCTCCCACTGCGGAGGGAATTCAGTTTACCTTGAGGGAAAACAACTGGCTCGATGGACTTGCCAGAGCAATGCAGGAAGCTCTTTCTCGTCTGTGTGGGCAAAGCATCAATCAGATCAAGGGTACTCGCTTTGAGTTTTGCCCAAGGAGTGATGCAAATGGCCAACCACTGGAAGCCCCATACCACCCCGAGCTGAAGACTCAATTGGACCACCTTAGCTTCATGATGTATGATCGTCAGCAGGAGTTGGACAACTGCCGTGACTATTGCAACCACAAGTCTGCCATCATCAAGACGAAGGACCAGACCATCGCCATTCTACCAAAGGATCGCAAGTCTCGTCACTGTCAGCTCGACAAGAAGGAGCACATTATTGCCCGTCTTCGCCATCGCATCTCATCTCTGGAAGAGACCATCCACGAGAGAGACATGCAGTTGGAGGAAAGGAAGAATGCCGGAGAGGATCTTCGTGGAGACCCTTACTCCTATCTCAGCGATGACGATGATTTTCTGGAGGATCAGTCCATGGAGTTCTTCACCGATGAGGATGATTTCGCCTTCATCGATGATGCTGAAGATGATGAAGCCACAGACTCCAAGCAGTAGTAGCACTGAGCACTATCGTAGTGAGTAGTAGTCGGTCCCACTGTATCGTAGTTTCCAGAATGGTTCTTAAAACCATCTGTTTTTCTTTGTTGTGGTGTGTGTTGTACTGTGTGCTATGAGTGAATGAATGAAAAAGCAAGTTGCTAGAAAACTTGAGTCAAACTCTAAAAACTTTTCAAAGACCCAAAACCTTAGAAATTTCCCTCTTTTCTCATGATCTATATCAATCTTCAGATGCCATGTGGAGGAAGTGGTTCAGCCCCGGACCCGATGTTGCAGATCCTGCAAATGTTGACTTCTGACCGCGAAGCTGAAAGAGCGGAACGTCAAGCCAACCTAGCCACTCTGCAACAGATAGCCCAGCTAGCCCACAACAACCAAGGCCATGGAAATCAGGACAACCACGGATCTAAGCTCAAGAATTTCCAGAATACCAACCCACCCGTTTTCACCAAGTCAGAAGAACCCCTAGACGCCGATGATTGGCTGCAAACCATGGAAAATAACTTAGAAGTAGCCAGAGTGAAAGCCAACGAGAAAGTCTTGTTCGCCACCCATTATCTAGCCGGAGATGCCAGGGCATGGTGGAACAGTGTGCGTGCAATGACCGGAGGCCAAATGATGACCTGGGAGGAATTCAAGGTCAAGTTTAGCAGAACCCATGTGCCACCAGGTTTGATCAAGAGAATGAGAGACGAGTTCAGGGAGTTTAAGCAAGGAAGGATGACGGTAGTGGAATACCGTGACAAATTTTTGTCATTAGCTAGGTATGCCCCGGACGAGATAGACACCGAAGCCAAGAAGAAAGAAAGGTTCATGAATGGTCTGCATGACGAGATGCAGACAGTGTTAGTCAATATCCCCTTTGCTGATATTGAAGCCCTTGTCGACTCTGCTATCCAGATGGAAGGAAAGATTAACCAAGCCAATGAGAACCGCAAGCGTCGCATGATGCATCAACCAGGAACCCATCAGACCCCAAAATATCGCCCCAACCCATCTCCAGGATTTGCCCCAAGAACCAACAGACCCCCTATGACCCGTCCGACCTACCCCAACCGTGGAAACCCTAGACCCGGAGGAAATCACAACAACCCCGGCAACTCTAGCAATTTCACCCGCGCCCCACCCAAGTTCAACACCAACAATGCTACCGCCAACCCCAACACTGCCCCGAGGACCGGAAGCAATGTTGTGCCTGTCGCAGCCAAGGACAAGTCACAAGTGACCTGTTATGACTGTGGAAATAAAGGCCACTATTCCAACGAGTGCCCCAACAAGAAGAATGCTACAGCCCCTAATACCAATGTCCCAGCTCAGCAGCAGCGTCGTGTCCAGCCAGGGAGAAGATTTGCCCCAGAGAATTCACTCAACCGCAATGGCCGTCTTTTTCTCATGCATGCTGAAGAAGCTCAGGAAGCGCCAGACGTCGTGCTGGGTATGTTTTCTGTTAATTCAGTACTTGCAAGAGTGTTGTTTGATTCTGGTGCATTGCATTCATTTGTCACCCAAGAATTTGCTTGCACTAGTAAAATTCAACCAACCAAATTGAAGCATGTGATGATTGTGCAAATTCCCGGATCAACCACCAAGGCTAGGCAAATTTGCAAGGCCGTCCCTATCCGAATCCATGGCATAGATTTTTATGCTAATCTAATAGTACTCGGAACTAAAGGTTTGGAAGTAGTACTAGGAATGGATTGGATGTCCAAACATAAAGGATTGATTGATTGTGCCAAGAAAGCCATTACCATGACCAGTACCATCGGAATATCAGTCGAGCATATATCTGAAACCTTACCTCGCCAATTCAAGTGTAACAAAAGTATAGCCCAGCCTACCATTGACCAAGTTCGGATAGTCTGCGAATACCCCGATGTATTTCCAGATGTTTTGCCCGGTATGCCCCCAGATCGGGATATCGAGTTTATCATCGAACTAATCCCCGGAACAAGACCCATAGCCCAGAGACCCTATAGTATGAACCCGTCAGAACTAGACGAACTGAAGAAGCAACTGGATTCCATGTTGGAAATCGGATTGATTCAACCAAGTGCGTCCCCATGGAGATCACCTGTCTTGTTTGTGTACAAGAAGGATGGAGGTAACCGTTTGTGTACGGATTATCGAAAGTTGAATGATGTCACCATCAAGAACAAGTACCCCTTACCTAAGATAGAAGATTTGTTTGATCAGTTGACGGGAGCCCAAGTGTTTTCTAAGATTGATCTTAGAACTGGCTATCATCAACTCAAAATTCGTGCAGAGGATATTACAAAGACTGCCTTTACCACCAAATATGGATTGTATGAGTATACAGTCATGTCTTTTGGATTAACCAATGCCCCCTCTTATTTCATGAACCTCATGAATAAGATTTCTATGGACTTCCTGGATAAGTTTGTCGTTGTTTTCATCGATGACATTCTGATTTATTCCAAATCAGAAGAAGAACATGAGCTACACCTAAGGACCATTCTTGGAACCCTTAGAGAGCATCAGTTGTATGCAAAATTTAGCAAATGTGAATTCTGGTTACAGGAGGTAGGATTCCTCGGTCACATTGTATCAGTCGGAGGAATTGCCGTTGACCCTGCCAAAGTGAAAGATGTAGAAGATTGGCAAGCCCCAACCACTCAAACCCAAGTTCGTGCTTTTCTCGGATTGGCGGGATATTACCGCAAATTCATAGAAGGATTCTCGAGTATCTCCCGACCCATGACCCAATTGCTGAAGAAGGACAAGAAGTTTGAATGGACAGACAAATGTGAAGCGAGTTTTCAAGAACTCAAGAGGAGATTGATTTCAGCCCCAATTTTGATCATGCCGGATATCACGAAGCCCTTCGATGTGTATTGTGACGCATCCAAGATTGGTCTCGGATGTGTGCTAATGCAAGAAGGCAAAGTTATATCTTATCTATCGCGACAATTGAAGCAACATGAACAAAATTACCCAACCCATGACCTCGAACTCGCAGCCGTAGTTCTAGCACTGAAGACATGAAGACATTACCTGATGGGAAACCGTTGTGAGATTTATTCGGATCACAAGAGCCTAAAGTATATATTCACTCAGAAGGAGCTGAATATGAGGCAGAGAAGATGGATTGAGCTAATCAAGGATTACGACCTAGACATTCACTATCACCCTGGAAAAGCCAACTTGGTAGCCGATGCCCTTAGCAGATTGTCGTGCCGCTTGAACTCCATGATTTTGAAGGCGCAACCAAGTTTGCACAAAGAGATGGAAGATTTTCGAATGGAATTAGTAAGTGAAGGATTTTTGTCTAGCATAGAACTTCAGCCCACTTTGATCAGTCAGATTAAAGAGGCGCAGAAGGGAAATGCCAGTATCGACGGAATCAAGCATCGTATCGGTACAGGCAAAGTACCCGGATTCACCGAGGACGAAGAAGGAGTTCTGTGGTACAAAGGACGCCTTTGTGTACCAGCAGATTCGGAGTTGAAAGAAGTTATCTTGAAGGAGGCTCATGATACTCTTTATTCTATCCATCCCGGAGGAACTAAGATGTATCAAGATTTGAAAGAGCAATTTTGGTGGCATAAGATGAAGAGAGAAATTGGAAGCTATATCGCCAAGTGTGATATATGTCAGCGAGTCAAGGCAGGACATCAAAGACCCGCTGGATTGTTGCAACCTTTGCAGATTCCGGAATGGAAATGGGATTTTGTAGGAATGGACTTTATCACTGGACTACCTACTTCTAGTAGGGGAAATGACTCTATTTGGGTCATAGTGGACAGATTGTCCAAAGTCGCCCATTTCTTGCCCGTTAAAACTACCTATCAGAGTTCGAAGCTAGCAGAGTTGTATATCGCTAGGATCGTTAGTTTGCACGAAGTCCCCAAGAATATCGTATCGGATCGAGGAACTCAATTTACCTCGAGATTTTGGAAGAAAGTCCAAGAAGGTTTAGGAACCCGCCTAGATTTCAGTACCGCGTATCACCCTCAGACCGATGGACAAACGGAGCGAGTAAATCAAATACTCGAAGATATGCTTAGAGCATGTGTTCTAGAATATGGATCCAAGTGGGAAGACTGTCTGCCGTTTGCAGAATTTTCCTACAACAATAGTTACCAAGCCAGTTTGCAAATGGCCCCATTTGAATTCATGTACGGAAGAAAGTGCCGCACCCCTTTGAACTGGTCGGAAGTAGGAGAGAGTCAGATTTTCGGACCCGACATCCTACGAGAAGAAGAAGAGAAGGTTCACAAGATTCGCGAGCACCTCAAGACAGCCCAATCCCGACAGAAGAGTTACACCGACAAGAGACGTCGAGACCTCGCCTTCAACATCGGAGATTTTTTTTATCTGAAAGTGTCGCCATTGAAGGGAATGCAGCGTTTCCAACTCAAAGGAAAGTTAGCTCCCAGATATATCGGACCTTTCAAAATTTTGAACCGTCGAGGAGAAGTATCTTATCAACTGGAACTACCTGAAGAGATGACAGTTGTGCACAATGTATTCCATATCTCGTTACTTCGCAAGTGTCTCGAAGTCCCTGAGAAGACCGAAGTGTTCAAGAATATCGATCACCGGACCATAGAGATCAATGATGACCTGACCTATCCCGAAGTACCCATCCGTATATTGGAAGAAGCCTTTCGAACTACCTGAACCCGAAGCATCAAGTTTCTCAAGATTCAATGGAGCAATCACACAGAAGAGGAAGCTACCTGGGAACGCGAAGATCACATCAGGACGGAGTTTCCAGATCTCTTCAAAACCTAGGTAATCTTTCCGTCCTTTTTCAAATCTCGGGACGAGATTTTGTTTAAGGGGGGAAGGTTTGTAACATCCCAAAAATACCAAACTTAGATCAACAAACACTAATCATCAAGATTAGGGTTAACAAAAACTTTTCTAAATAAAATCATGAATGCATGTATATGTGTATGCATGGATTTTGAATTTCTTTAAAAACCACCTTGTTTGTGTGATCCATTGCTTGTAAAATGTTTCTTAGGTGAAATAAACATCATCTAAAACATTTCCCACACTTTTCCTAAAGACAAGTAAATCAAAACAAATATATTAAGTGAATGGTCATTTTGACCAATTTAACTCCCATGCCTACTTTGGCTGTCTCAAACTTTCAAAACCTAACAGAAACTTTTCTGGATCTTTGCAACCCTTGAATGTACTCATAACAAAGTATCAAGGCCCACTTTGTGATCATCCAGAAACTTTCAAATGCATAGTTTAAATGACAATTCAAAATTGAATCTTCTTCATATGGGAAGATCCCACTTTTTCAAAACCCACTCAAACAAGCTCAACTTTCAAAACCCAAGCATCTGCAGACTCACCAGAACCAATCTAGCAAACCCACCAAAATTCATTTCAAAATTCAAAACTTGATTTCATGCGGCCATTTCATCAAACAGGTTGCAGACACAAATCAAACAAAACATCAAACACTATAGTGTGCAGTGATTCTTGCCTAACTTGTTCCCTAGTTAGCTCACACACACCTCAGTAGATCATCTAGAAAGATTAGCCCAACACTAGCACCCCTGTGAGCTTGCCATTGCCATTAATGGTGAACAGTCGAGCACCTCAATGCCACCCCATAGTCGACAGCAGGCTAGAGGAAGAACTAGCCGTGCCAACCTTGTCTGGGAGGCAGCCCACCGTCCACCGCCACTCACTGTCCCAGCCGCGAGCGTTGCCAAGCCCTGGACCACGCGTACGAGACACGACCAGATCATGCCGATCGTGCGCCAGAGCGCCACCCTCGACCATCACCCACAGACCGCGCGCCGCACCGCGTGCACACACGATCACCACACACCCAGGAGACCGCCAGACATCCCCGTTTGCCGCCTCGTGCCGTACAGCCACCGCCCGCCGTCGAAGACGCCGCCTCTGCCGCGCAGAGCACCGCCCGTTCCAGACCAAACCACACCGCCCCATGCCTCGCGACCATGTCGTTGAGCATCGCCAGGAGACACAGCACCATCCCCTACCCTTGCCCAAGCCATTAGCCGCCTGTAACGTCGCCCCCGACGAGCTCACCGTGCGCCCTGACGGTCCCCTCGCTCGACTATAAATAGAGGCCACCCCCGCACGATTTCTTCACACCATCTCACTCCCCTCTCCCCACTGACCGTGCCACACCATTCTTAGAGCAAGCGAGCACCACCTCGCCGGAATTTCACTGGAGCCTGCCGCTGCCGGAGAAGAAGGGAGCCAGCGATTGGAGCCGCCCCAGGAGAAGCCACCGGTACCAGGAGGTTCGCCATCGTCGACTTCGTCATTCGCCCGCCTCGCCGACCCTCGCCCGTACCCCGGTGAGCCCCCAGCACCCCTCACTGGCCGCGCTAGGTTTCGTTCTCGCCGGAGTTATCTCGCGTCGACGATGACCCACAGCCGTTGGATTAGAACTAGATCAAACGATCCACGTTGCCCCATACCGCTTCGCCTAGCCCCGTGTCACTGACGAGTGGGTACACCCACTTAAGCAGCCCGCGGGAGCACTGCGCTTAGCAGGCCGGCCCGTTAGAATTTCCCGCGCAGCCCAGCAGTTCAAATTAAATCTTTTTCTATTTCATTTCAAAAACACTTCAGCACCCAACTTCAAAAATCAACCCAGATCGGTTCAGTGCATCAAATTGGATGAAACCAATTTTCTTGGAAAGGTCTGTGAATGCTTAATCGAAGCCCGTTAGATTCAAGTCATTTGGATCTATAGATCACCCATAGTAAAAATAACAAGGCAGAAACTTTTCTGCATTCAAACATTTTTCAAATTTCAACCATAAAAGCTTTTGAGTTGATTCCAACTCTCAAAAATCACATTTAACCATACCTTTCAGAATATATAAAAATGTATAGGTTTACTTGCAGAAATAATGTTCAAGTAATAAAAGAATGCTACATAAGCATTTCTAGCCACTTTAATTAATTAAATAAAAGGGTAAAACCTTATTAAAGTGTGACACCACTTTAAATCACATTCCCATGGACTACAATATGTGGTGATGACATGTGTCAACATGATCCCATGTTTAGTTGGAGAATATTGAATCTTAAGTAATTTTTCAATGAGTAGAAATTACTTTTCTAAAAATAAAAAGGATTTAAACCAAGCTTTAACCTGGTAATGTTAGAGATGATGCTAGATCATCTATAGGACCCTTGTGTGTGATGATTGCAAGTAGTTAAGTATTGTTTGGTGATTGTGTACCTCGTATTTATTCATAGACGCTAGTACTGACCAAGGATACGAGGAGGAAGGAGGATACTACGAAGAGGAAGCCGAGGAGAACTTCAACCACTGCTCTGCACAAGGCAAGCTTATATTGACATTGATGCAAGCCTTACTAATCAAGTTGACCTATGCAAGCTAACACTTGCAAGATACCCTACTGAGGCCACAAACCCATACTTGTGAGATGACTGCTTTATGCCTTAAGCATATGTGATCATACCCACTTGCTAAACCAATCCTAGTTTTATGGCTAGCTTCTTACTTTATTTCTTTATCAAAGCTTACTTAGAGTCTACCTAAGAGTTTGGTAGATACTAGACAGTTGTGCTGAAGGTTGCATAAAGAGCATAAAATTTGGCCTAAGCTAGAAGCCTTGATATCAGCCTAAGATATAAGGTTGGACTTAGTGAAACTCCACTAGTACCACCCCACATTAGTACCACCCCCACCTGTAGATGCTAGTGCTAAGCATAAAACTTGATCAACCTTTAGATGGGAATACTTGGTGGAAAAATGGTTATGAAAACCTTGGAATGATGGATCATTCTATTGAAATGTTTTGAACATGTGTTTCCAAACACTTGATGATTTTGGTGATGAAAATGTTGAGGCATGAGCCTTAGCCCTTTATAAAACTGATGGTTGTCTGGATGCGATACCATTCCAATTTTAGCGTACAACCACAATACCCGAACATTGGGTAGGGCTTGACTGGAAACTTATATACCTTATTATTAGTTCCCTCCCGGCCAAGGTCTGAGCTGAGGCTACCTTGTGAAGATTGTCCACCTGTGCAGTACCCAAGATGACAGTGGTCATGGTTGGGAGGCCAAACTCACAGGAGAGGTGCTGATACTAGGGAGTGTAATTGAAAAGTTAGGTTTGATTATCCGCATACTGAGTATGGTGAATTCAGGATTTGTTCCTGACGGATGTATCGAATGTTGTGGTGAAAGTGTACAATCTCTGCAGAGTGTCAAACTATTCGAATAGCCACGTCCGCGGTTATGGACAGTTGGAGTGGCCATACTGTTCCCCCGTCAGACCTTTTAAAATGACTTGTGAAATGAATTGAGACTTTGACTTGACCACAACAGAGTTGTGACCTGAATTACAAGATCCCATTTAGGAATTTATAAAATTGTGACTAGCTTTGGAACTTAGTAGAAATAAACCTGGCTTTTGCAAAACAACCCTAGAGCCTAGTGCCCTATTATCCAAAAAAACCCTTTACTTGTTAGTATTTAGTTTGCGCGTACTTAAAGAGTACTCATGGCTTTGTCCCTGGCTATTCCCATGGCCAGACTATGAAGAGGAGTACCTGGAAGATGGACCCCAGGATGGTTACGACAACTAGGATCATCTCCCATCGTCAGCATTGCCTGTGACCCCGAAGATGGAGCTTCGCCTACGCTACCGTTATTATTATTATTACGTATTCCGCTGCTTGATGTTGTATTAAGAACTGGATCATGAGATCCCTATTTGTGTAAGAACTTATGTATCGTTTGTAATGGATGAAGTACTATGGTATCCAATTCTGTTATGTCTCGCAAAAATGGTAATCCTGGGATTGCGATGTATGGCATAACAGGCATCTAGGATTGAAAAATCTGGGTGTTGACAGATGTATGCTGACCAATGAGTGTTTTGTCGCGCGGTGGATATCACTATTTTCTCACTTTTACTGATGACTTAAGTAGATATGGGTATATATATTTAATGAAACATAAATCTGAAACGTTTGAAAAGTTCAAAGAATTTCAGAACGAAGTGTAAAACCATCGTAACAGGAAAATTAAATTTCTACGATCCGATCGTGGAGGTGAATATTTGAGTTATGATTTTCTCACGCATCTTAAAGCAAGAGAAATCGTTTCGCAACTCACGCTACCCGGAACACCACAGTGCAATGGTGTGTCTGAACGCTGGAATCGAACTCTATTAGATATTGTGCGATCAATGATGTCTCTTATAGATTTGCCGTTATCATTTTGGGGTTATGCATTAGAAACCGCTGCATTCACTTTAAGGCACCATCTAAATCCGTTGAGACGACACCGTATGAACTATGGTTTGATTCTAAACCTAAGTTGTCGTTTCTTAAAGTTTGGGGATGCAAAGCTTACGTCAAGAAGTTGATGTCGGACAAGCTCGAACCCAAAGCGGAGAAATGCTTCTTCATAGGATACCCTAAGGAAACGATTGGGTATACCTTCTATCACAGATCCGAAGGCAAAGTGTTTGTTGCAAAGAACGGATCCTTTCTTGAGAAGGAGTTTCTCTCGAAAGAAGTGAGTGGGAGGAAGGTAGAGCTAGACGAGGTTATTGAACCTTCTCTCGAGTTGGAGAGTAGCGCAGCACCTAAAATTGTTCCAGTGTCGTCTGCACCAACAAGAGAGGAAGCTAATGATGAGGATCATGAAACTTCGAACGATGCTACTACTGAACTTCGCAGGTCGACAAGGTCACGTGCCACTCCTGAATGGTACGACAACCCTGTCCTAACCGTCTTGTTGTTAGACAATAGTGATCCTGCGAACTATTAGGAAGCAATGATGAGCCCAGACTCTGAGAAATGGCTAGAGGCCATGAAATCTGAATTGGGATCCATGAGTGAAAACCAAGTATGGACTTTGGTGGACCCTCCTAGCGACCGTAAGGCCGTTGAGTGCAAATGGATTTTCAAGAAGAAAACGGACGCGGATGGTAATGTTACTGTATATAAAGCTCGTCTTGTCGCAAAAGGGTTTTGGCAAGTTCAAGGTGTTGACTACGATGAGACTTTCTCTCCCGTAGCGATGTTTAAGTCCATTCGGATTTTGTTAGCGATTGCTGCATTTCATGATTATGAAATATGCCAGATGGATGTCAAGACTGCGTTCCTCAATGGCAACATTGATGAAGAGTTGTATATGATGCAGCCCGAAGGTTTTGTCGATCCTAAGGATGCTAATAAGGTGTGCAAACTTCAGCGTTCCATTTATGGACTGAAGCAAGCATCTAGGAGTTGGAACCTTCATTTTGATCAAGTGATCAAGAGTTTTGGATTTGTTTCAAATTGCTACGAAGATTGTATCTACAAGAAAGTGAGTGGGAGCTCGGTGACATTTTTAGTACTATATGTGGATGACATATTGATTATTGGAAATGACATTGGTATGCTTAACGATGTGAAGAGTTATTTGAATAAATGTTTTTCAATGAAAGACCAAGGAGAAGCTGCTTATATATTAGGCATCAAAATCTATAGAGATAGACAAAGACGCCTAATAGATTTAAGCCAAATTACATATCTAGACAAAGTTCTGAAAAGGTTCAGAATGGATAAAGCAAAGAAAGGTTCATTGCCCATGTTGTCAGGTAAGATATTGAGAAAGGCTCAGTGTCCAGCTACGGTAAATGATAGAGATACTATGAGCAAAGTGCCATATTCCTCGGTGAAAGGATACGGATGTCGCCTAGAGGGGGGGTGAATAGGCGATTAAAACTTTTTCTAGAGTGGCTCAACAAAGGCAGAATAAAACTAGTGTTTACTTTGTTAAGCACAACCTAGAAACAACTAAGGTTCACCTATGTGCACCAACAACTTATGCTAAGCAATACAAGCAACAAAGTGATAGCAAGATATAGATTACTTCAAGCACGAAGGCTATCACAATGTAAAGTGCATAAGTAAAGAGCTCGGGTATAGAGATAACCGAGGCACGCGGAGACATCGATATTTTACCGAGTTCCTCCCAACATGGAGTACGTCTCGTTTGGAGAGGGGGTGGTATCAAACCACCAACGCCACAAAAGGCCTCCCTTATTCTCCGGTGAATCTCACCCCAACGGGATCGATCCACGCTTCCACTATCGGTGCACTTGTCGGTGGCAACCGGAACCTCTCACAAGGTTGGGGCACTTCTCCACAACTTAATTGGAGGCTCCCAACAAATGCCACAAAAGGCCACAATGCCACCAAGGCCACAAACCGTCTAGGGTTCCAAGAACCCAAGAGGGACAAGCTCCAATGAGCAACTCAAACCAAATCCTCCGAGGAGAACTCAAACCGATGCACCAAATGCAAATGGCAAGAACACCACAAAGGTGCTCAAATCCCTCACTCTCAAGTTCCAACAAAGCTACTAAAGCTATTGAGGGAACAAGAGAGGAGAAATCAAAGAGAGACACAAAATCCCCCAAAATCTAGATCCCCAAATATGCACTCACAAAGAGATGAATCGGTTAGGTCAAAACGTGGGGCTAGATCTCCTCTCTCTTCCACTCAAATATGGGCAAGAATCATCGGAGGGAAAAGATTAGGCAAGCTTCAAGATCTAGAGCAAGTGTGGACACAGTTTAGCCTAATAGATAAGAGAGGAGTGAGTTAAACTGAAAACAGACAAAGGCTTAAATAGGGGCCTAGAAAATATGGCCGTTGGGGCTATTTTTCGGTCTAGACCGGTACTACCGGATTTAACCGGATTTAACCTGTAGTACCGCCCGATGCTAGGAATCGAGCAAGGTCAACGTATCAGAGAAGCAGCAGCAGCGCAGCAGCTCGCAACACGCAGCGGCAGTAGCAAGCGGTGCAGCAGCTCGCAGCTCGCAGCGGCAGTAGCAAGCGGGGCCAGACCGCGCGACAGCAGCTGCAGCTGGGGGCGCGCGGGGGCCACAGGGGGGCAGAGCAGCGCGGAGCGGGCGGGTGGGGACGTGTGCGCTCACGCGAGTCAAGCGGCAGCGGCGGGGCCTAGCGAGGCGGCACGGGCGAGCGCGGGATCAGCGACGGGGCCAAGCGCGCGCAGGGCGAGCGAGCGGGGTGGGGCCAAGCAGCATGCGAGCGACAGGTGCGAGCGGGTCAACGCGCGTAGACGCATGGCTGAGCGGCGCGGGGCCGGAAATCTAGATCTGGATCTACCGATCCTGGGAAAAATATCTGGGCCGGCTCGTAGTATCGGCCCACCCGGGCGGTACTACCAGGCCGGTCCGGTAGGACCGGAAAAAGGTACCGGGCCAAACAGAAAATGGGCTGCACGCGCCAGGCGCGTCCGGTACTGGGCCCGGTAGTACCGGACAGCCTAGAAAACAACTTTTTCTTTTTCTTTTTTAAATCGAATAACAGCCAATATCCAAACGGCCATAACTTTTAAACGGTAGCTCCGATTGACCCGATTCCAATTGCGTTGGACAGAGGACGACAAGTGCTACCCTATAAAAAGTGGAAATATTGGTTATCATCAAGTGAAAATGTATCAAGTAATATAATGTGAGATACCTCACTTGGTGAGAAATCGAAAAGCCGCATAAATCAAAATCGCAACAAGATACAAACGGAAGATCCGATTTTGATGAACAAGAGCTTGTTATGGAGATTACCACAAGCTCTATATCCTCACATGGATAAGACCAAATAACAACCAAATATGATGATGCAAGTATGCAAAGGTTTGAGCTCTCTCCGAACGATGTTACTCATTCGAGAGACCCTCTTGATAGTACGGTTATCTATCCTAAATCCGGTCTCCCACACACAACATGAGACCGGCAAAAGGGAAAACCTATCAAGATTATACCTTTGCCTTGAGCATTCCACTTGATCTCGATGTAGACGAACTTGACCTTCTCAAGATGGAACGCCTTTCTTGATTCCTCATCATCGACCTCGCATATTGAGCTTGCAGAACATATCTTCTTTGCATTTCATCGACCTTGAAGTCAACACATGCTCCAAGCGATGCCAGTGGACAAATCCTACAAGTATAACTTAATACACACGTTAGTCCATAAAGATCGTCATTAATTACCAAAACCACACATGGGGGCCCAACATGTTCTTTCACTCGGCCATAGGTTCTATCATGTATGCCATACTATGTACTAGACCGGATGTGTCCAATGCTCTTAGTTTGACGAGCAGATACCAAAGTGATCCAGGAGTGGAACACTGGACAGTCGTAAATAACATCATAAAATATTTAAATAGAACTAAAGAAATGTTCTTGGTCTATGGAGGTGATGAGCAGCTCGTCGTAAAAGGTTACGTCGACGCTAGTTTCGACACCGACCCGGATGATTCTAAATCTCAGACAGGATATGTTTATATTTTGAATGGTGGAGTTGTGAGCTGGAGAAGTTGCAAGCAAAGCGTGATCGCGGGATCTACAACAGAAGCGGAATACATGGCTGCTTCATCAAGTGAAGGAGTTTGGATCAGGAACTTCATCACTGAGCTTGGTGTGGTTCCAAGTGCCTTGGACCCACTGGAGATATTGTGCAACAACACTGGCGCCATAGCACTGGCTAAGGAACCAAGATATCATCCAAAGACCAAGCACATCAACCGTCGTTTTCATATAATTCGAGATTATTTAGCAGATGAAGATCTGAAGATTAGCAAAGTACATACGGATCTGAATGTCGCAGATCCGTTGACTAAACCTCTTCCACGAGCAAAACATGATCAGCACCTTAATGCCATGAGTGTTATATTGTTGCCAGACGTAAACTAGATTATTGACTCTAGTGCAAGTGGGAGACTGTTGGAATTATGCCCTAGAGGCAATAATAAAGATGTTATTATTATAATTATTGTTCATGATAAAGTTTATATTCCATGCTAGAATTGTATTAAGCGGAAACTTTGATACTTGTGTGGTTTATGAACAACACCGTGTCACTAGTACGCCTCTATGGACTAGCTCATTGATTAATGATGGTTAAGGTTTCCTAACCATAGACATGAGTTGTCTATTAATAATGAGATCATGTCATTAAGATAATGATATGATGGACAAACCCAAATTAAGCAGAGCAATTAGATCGTATCATCGTGTTCATCTTTGCGAAGCTTTTTCCTATGTCAAGTATTGTATTCCTTAGACCATAAGATAATACAACTCACTGGTATCGGAAGAAAGCTTTGAGGTCATCAAACGTCATCCTATGTGAGGGTGATCATAAAGGTGTCTCTCAGGTGATCGGAAATACTTGTTGGGTTGTATATATCGAGATGGAATTTGTCCCTCCCGAGTCGGAGAGATATACTTTGGACCCACTCTGTAATCGATATCAACACCGCTTGCAAGCACGTAGTTAAGGAGTTAATCACAAAGTGATATCGGATTACGGAACGAGTAAAGTACTTGCTGTGAACGAGATTGAACTAGGTATGCCGATACCAACGATCGACTTCGGGCGAGTAAAATATCGCGTGACGAAGGGAATACATATATGGGATTAATTGAATCCTGGCATCGTGGTTCATCCGATATGATCATTGATGAATATGTGGGAGTCAATATGGGTTTCCAGATCCCGCTGTTGATTATTGATAGAAGATCATGTCTGCATATTCTCGAACCCGTAGGGTCACACACTTAACGTGCATCGACGCTAGGATAGAATGGATAATTGGTTTATGAGTTTTTGTTCGGAGTTTCGGATGAGAGCCAGGACATCACGAGAGGTTTCAGAATGGTCCGGAAAATAAGATTCATATAAAGGAAAGCAGTTTTTGGATTTCGGAATCGTTTCGGAGTTAGGTCGCGTGGCCTCATCTTGGTTTTGCCGATTTTTTCTAAAAACCGTGCCACTTGGGGTATTTTTTAGTCCGATTTCCTCTTAATTAGACCAATGTATATACATAGTCTATATCGGATTGATTTCGGCCGATTTCTTTTCTAAATCTGCCTATTCTCTTCTTTCAACTAAAAGACTGCCAATTCTCTTCTTCCAACGAAAAAGATATTGCTCTTGCTGGTTAAAAAAAACAATTCATAGATGTACAGAACATTTCGATTTTGAGCTACGGTAACAGGTCGGTCATACTAGTATTTTTTCTTCTCCCATCTGATCACTCTACGCTGACTTCGACACCGACGTAATCCATTCGCCGCTGAGCTCCGATGCTCTCGCTCTCCACTCCTTCCTCTCCCCCTCCCCCAACTCATACCTCCACCACCACCGCTCCCGCCGCCGTCGGCCTCCTTCGTGGAGCCGCAGGGCGGCGCGACGCGCCGCTCACCACCGCGTTCCACGCCGCCCTCCTCAAGTCCGGCGCGCTCCACTCATCCCAACCCCTCACCGCGTCCAACTCTCTCTTGCACGCCTACGTTCAATGCGGCCTCCACTCCAACGCGCTCCATCTGCTCGACGAAACGCCACGCCGTGACGCCGCCACCTACTCCACCCTCATCTCGCTCCATTGTCGCCTCGTTGCGCCCCTGGACGCCTTCCGCGCCTTCGTGGATATGCTAGCCCAGGACGCGCACAAGGACGAATGCGCCGTGCGCGCCAACGAGTTCACGGTGGCCGCGCTCCTGCAGGCCTGTGGACTCGCCAAGGACGAGAGGCTGGGGAGGATGGTGCACGGCTACCTTGTGACAAATGGATTATGCGCTGACCCGTTTGTGGTCGGCTCGTTGATCAATGTGTACGCCAAGGTTGGGGATGTGGTCAGCGCACGGAGGCTGGTTCTCCGCTTGGCTTGCAGGGATGTTGTTTCTTGGACTGCTGTTATATCAGGGTGCGTGCTCAATGGCTTGCTAGCAGAGGCTCTCAAGGTGTTCCTCATGATGCTGGAAGATGGTGTCCTTCCCAACAATGTTACCATGTTGAGTGTTATTCAGGCGTGCTCTTTGATGGGCCACTCGGGATTGTTCAGTCCGGTGCACGCTCTCGTTGTTCGGTTGGGGCTCGAGGACGATGTTTCAGTGAAGAATTCTCTCATAATGATGTATGCAAAGAATGGCTTAATTAAAGAGGCTGCACTGCTTTTCGAGGATCTGTACCTCAAGAGAGGGAACATGTGCTCTAAGGCTGATGTTCTTGGCGCGCTTATTTACGGCTGCACTGTTTCAGGATCCGAGCTTCATGGGAGGGAAATCCATGCACACCTGATTAAATTGAGCGCTCTCCCAAGCATCGGCATTGAAAACTGCCTCATGGGCATGTATGCTAGATTTGAGCAAGTTGACGCAGCATATTTGGTGTTTAAAGCTATGATAGCTAAAGATATTGTCTCATGGAACACCATGATCTCATGCCTTGCCAAGAGTGACTATGTAAATGAAGCCTTAGAACTTTTCAGCAATCTCCATAGTGGTGGTGGTGGTGGGCTTGTGCCTGATTTCATCACGGTCTTGAGCATAGTTCAAGCATGCTCCAATGCTGGATTACTTCTACAAGGGCAGATGCTCCATGGGTACATTGTAAAACATAGTTTTGTGCATGATGTCTCGATCTGCAATGCTCTAATAATCATGTATGCAAAGTTGGGCAGAATTGATTCCGCTGAGCAGATCTTCTGGCAGATGGATGTTAAGGACCTTGTTTCCTGGAATTCAATGATCAATGCCTATGGGATACACGGAGATGGTCATTCAGCTCTGAAGTATTTCCACCAGCTGACAGATGTTGGAGCACATGCTCCTAATGCTATCACGTTTTTGAATGTGATATCTGCGTGCAGTCATTCTGGTTTGATTTCAGAAGGATACAAGTGCTTTGAAAGCATGAAAAAGGACCATGGTATTGAGCCTTGCATGGATCATTATGCTTGTGTAGTGGATCTGTTTGGAAGGTCTGGGAGATTTACTGAGGCAGAAGAATTTATCAGGGATATGCCTGTTCCTCCCAACTCATCCATTTGGGGACCTTTGCTGGCTGCTTGCCGGCTTCATGGGAATGTGGATCTTGCTGAAAAGGCTGCTAAAGAATTATTAGTCTTGAAACCCGACAGTGATATATGGAGAGTCTCCTTATCAAATATCTACGCATCAGCTGGGAGATTTAGAGACTCTGCAAAGATTAGGACTGAAATGAAGAGGGACGGTCTGAGAAAGGAGACTGGGTGGAGTTTTGTTGATGTAGGAGGGGTCGAGGGTTTTAAGTTTGTGTCGGCAGATACAAGGCATCATGACGCTGAAAAAATATATGCAGTGTGGCACAGTATGAACAAGCACATGGCGGATGTAGCTGGTGATGTGCATCAACTTAGTCTAGTGAGTGTAAATTAGTTGGTGGCAAACGCTTGATTTTGTTGTGCCAGAGTTATGAAGGTGACTTTTTAGATCTATTAAATGGGGTGCTGGGTGTAGTACTATAAGTAAAATTAAATTGAAAGTACACATAAACTGAATGTCGTAAGGGATTTAAAAGGACGCTGCAGTTGGCATGCTAACTTGATCTATCTTCAGTATCCTGCTGTAGGCATCTAAATTACCTGTGTTGTAATATAAGATAAAATGACCCCTGCTTTAACTTGAAAGGTTATAGTACTCACGAATCAACCTTCCGATATGCCAGCAGAAATGGAGATGAAAATCTTGCTGCTGAAGTTCTCAAGTTAGTATGCTAATATGCTTACTGAAAGCAGCAGGGATTCAGAATACGGAATAGAGGATGCTCTGTTTATTTGTTGTCTGCTGGAGAAACAATCTTGTGTACACCCTTCACCCTTGTACTACTAGGTTATATGCTTCTAATAGCCAAATGATGTGAATTTATGAAGAAAACTGTACCATATATCCATGTTTAATCAGTTATACATTCAGCGTTTTTTGTTGCTGCTGAAGTAGCATTCTTATTTGTACCTACATGCATATGTTCCAAATTTGTCGCATAAGTATGCAACCACGTATCTCGCATAGTTTCCCTTCAACCAAGTCCACAACTGGAGATCATAAGTCCTGCTTCAGGAGTTAATAAATGAAGAGTGGTGGTCCTGTTAAGCTGGTTAAGTTCAGAAACGACCACATATACCCTGTAACATAATCACACTAGTATATCGACATATCACTTGGGAATTTGGTTCTAAAGTCTGGAAGAAAATAACACAAGTTACATGTCTGATATCCTGTAAGACGAGATTTTTTTGGAACAACAAAAGGAGACACAGGAACTAGTGTATCAACGTATCATTTGTAAGGTACTTAAGTCTGGAAGATAATAACAAGAACTTCCAAAATGATTGCTATCTAGTATCCTGCAAGATGAGAACAAAATTTTGGAATAACAAAAGGAGGCTCAAGATAAATAGGCATTCGTTTCTTCATTGTACTCAACTTTATTACTTTTCCCCTTAAGCTTCCATATTGACTAGACAAGTTACATAAGGGATAATGTAGTAACCTCTTGTACACTACAATACAATTCAATTCCTGTGTTATGTATAGTATATTCCAACACTCTACTTCCGCATCAGGAGAACTACGGTATGAGCAGCAATGCTCCGGTTTTCCCCTAGACTGTCGACTTTCTCATGAGTCTTGGCCTTGAGATTGACAACAGAGGGATCAGCCCCGAGTAGGTCGCACAAGTTAGATCGGATTGTTTCCTTGAATGGGCTAATTTT
Source organism: Avena sativa (assembly GCA_916181665.1). Classification (NCBI taxonomy): domain Eukaryota; kingdom Viridiplantae; phylum Streptophyta; class Magnoliopsida; order Poales; family Poaceae; genus Avena; species Avena sativa. The sequence goes on along the minus strand of OV702284.1, from coordinate 255,787,419 downwards.
TGGTTTTTGCAAGATCAGTGTAGCGTCAATGTTCCCCAGCTCATAGCCTGCTTGATGCATCAGCTTGACCTGAAATTGCATTAACAAGAAGAAAGCGTTAGCAAATATACATGACAAGCCAAACTGCATCAACCTGAAAACCAAGCGTACTTTAATCAGCTCATATCTTCTGGACTATAATACTTCGATGATATAATAAGGCACACAAAATTCAGGTGTGGGCACAGGAAACAATCATGCTCCACTTGGATAGCATTCAGCATAACAATGGTGAAATGACCAAAATACTGCTTGATGCCAAAATGAAGAGAAAATAGGATGACTTCAATGGTCCATGGTGTCATGTAGAAAAAGAAGCACATAATGAGCTTAAGTTCTAAAGCATGGGAATACTAAGTCCAAAAGTCCAAGAGCAAATATCAGTCAACATTCTAAGCACATGGTACATCCCTCTGGACAAATTCTAAAACGTGGAATACCTTTTGTTCTGGGAGAGCACAAAAGTCCAAGACAAAAATTGCAGTCAGCAATTCATATGTGCGTAGGTGTTGCCACATCATGATTGCACCACCCGATGCTTATGGTGTTGATGCAGGAATAAAAATGGTCAAACAGTAAAAGGGCAGGCAATGAACTACGATGTCTTCAAGGAATAATAATGGTCAAACAGTAGAATTTCTGGAAATGGATGAATTTTGGTTCTCCTCCACCTAAGAACAACATTAAGGAAAACAGTTCTTTTTCGAAATAAGATCTGAACAAGTTGAGTCACTTACCACGTAACAGTAAAAAATTCAGAGTTACCGCTCATTCAAGTGCTAGAACGAATAATTTCAAGTCTCCATACGATTAGCAACGTAGAATCATTCAGCAAAAGCAACATGCTGGATTTTACCATCCTATTACACCATCAGCCAGTTTGAAATTCGACATAGGGAACGAGGGATTTTTTTTTTGTTCTGATTAAGCATTCTACTACACAATATCCTAAAATGCTTACAGAAGCAGGAGGAAACTGCGATGAGAGGATGAAATTCGGTGTGAACTCGAGAAACTCACAGCTTCCCTCATGAACACCGAAGACTCGGCGCCCTTCCACCGTGGGTCGGTATCCGGGAAGATCTGCCCGATGTCTGGCAGCCCTAGGGCGCCAAGAATCGCGTCCACCACACAGTGCAGCAGCACGTCGCCTGGCACAAAGGCAGAATTCCACACATCCAGTAACGCAACGAGATAATGAACGGAAGCACAAGCGAGGAATCAGCAACATAGAACATCACGCACCGTCGGAGTGGGCTTCGCAGCCGCGGTCGTGGGGGATGCTGATGCCGCCGATGATGAGCGGGAGGCCCGGCTCGAGGCGGTGGAGGTCGAAGCCGTGGCCCACGCGGAACGGCAGGGCAGGCGGCTTCGGCACCGCGGCCACGGCCGGCTGGTGCTCCGCCTGGAGCGCGGCCGCGACCGCCGTTGGCTGCTGCCGGAGGAGCAGAGACGGCCGAGCGGGGGAAAGCGTGAAGGCGGTGGCGGGGGTGCGGGTCCTTGGCGCGGTGGAGATGTGGGAGGCCAGGAAGAGGGAGGAGGCGGAGGCCATGGCGTCGCGCTCCGACGGGCGAGATAGCGCTGTTGCTGAGTCAAGCTTCGGAGATTTCTTGGCTGCGCAATGCGAGAAAATGCTGTTTTTTGTGCGCCGGAATTACTTGGCAAGGCGAGATGGGAATCTTAGCGTTCGAGATGCGGTTCGTGGTGGCCTGGACGAGGTTAACGTTTATAAGAGCGTGCGATATAATACTGTAGGACAGTGTCCTATAAATTTTTCAAGACTTCTTTTTTGCGAAAAAATTCAAGACTTACTTATATAAAATATTGTAGGACAGTGTATAGATATATGTAGTCAATCTAGATAAATCAAAATTACTTTTTTCGGACGGAGAATATACATTACCCCAATGCGCTTTTATATTAACTGTGTAGTTTTTTTTAGTCATAAGCTATGTATTTTAGGGCACAGTTGCACGATGCCGCACAACCCCTCACTTTTAATTATGCAAGATCACCACAAACACATCAAACACAAATAAATTTCAAACTTTGCAAGATCATCATACAATTAAATAGAACTTTAAATCCACATAGCATAACATAGTTCAAAGCAGACCATAGTTTAACACAAACACATGCATGGTTCAAAGCACAAAACATAGTTAATCATAAAACATGTAGCCACTCCTCATGCATCATTGCTACCATTGACATCATTGATATCACCTTCTTGTTATTCATTGTTAACATTGGTGGCATTGGAAGCATCTCCCATGCCCCTAGCTATGCCACCTCCGATAACACTGTCCATGCCACCCATACCACCTCCCATTCCACCAATGAACCCTATGGTGAATCCTCCCATCATTTTGTTTTCTCGCCAACAATTGATCGTAACAAAGCTCAACATATGCCTTTTATTTCTCGTTCATGGTACATGTGTCCATGAATATGAGCTTTTGCTCATTCTCGATGGCTCAGGGACTTTCTTCCATCCCCGCCTTCCACTCCTCCACAGCCACCTTGAGCTCCTCGGTTGTAGCCCTCCTCTCCTCGACTGTTTCCTTATGTTCCCGACCATCTTGAGCTCTTCTAACTAGTTCCTTTATCTTCATAACCTTCCTCTCCTTGGTCATCTCTTCACGAGCATTTACCATGGCTTCCAATGACATTTTGATGTCATCATCTCCGGACCTCTTTCCCTTGTCCTTATATTGCTTTCTTCCTTCAGGACTCTTGGTTTTAGCATCCGAGTTGGGAGTAGGGATTCTTTTCCCTTCATCACTTCATGCTTTGTCATCATCACTATCAACAATGGTGGCATATCCAACCGAGCTCTTGGAGTTCCTCTTATAAACCTCACGTATATCACGGTTCTTCCACTTCTCATCATTCTTAAGCTCCGTCCAACAACGATACAAGGTGAATTCTTTGCCCTTCTTCCCTCTACCCTTGAATAAACTTTGTGCAATGTTGTTCTACCTATGATAGTGAAAAAGCTAATTAGCCACATATAAGACAATGAAATACTTAGCCACATAGAGATATGAGATGCAAACACTCAATCGTTCCTTCTCATTTGGTTCAAGCGCTCCACGTTTGCCAAGCACCCCGACCACTTTTGACAATCGGTGGATATTGTGCCCCATTGATGGTGAATAGAAGTCTTTTTCCGGTCATTTTCGCTCGTGTTGCGTGCATCGAATAACTCCTTCATGTTCCTCCATAGGCATCCTTCGGTTGCATGTTGTCGATGGCCAGATCAAGCCCAACCTTTTTCCATGCCAAGATAATCAACCTTTCTTTTTCCACCGTGTAGTTTGTCGTTCTTCCCCTCGGATTTGCGTTCATGAAATCCTCATCATAAGAATCAAGAGCCCCCTCATTATAATTTGTTTTATACTCTTATGATGGGGTTTATTGTGAGAAGAAATCTTAGGAAACATTCATTTGTTGGAAGAATGTGTCATTATCGATACTACATGCGAAAAGAATAGAAAGCAAACATACTCAATTACATTGAACAACTAGAACATTGATAAAAAATTAAAAGAATGAAAAAAAACAAAGTTACCCTTATGGCATAGTGTCGAGCACATTGAAGGCAGTCGTTGGCGTAAATGGTGATTGCAACTCATCTTCCGTGGTTGGCGGAGGTGGGTGCGGTGGGAGGTATGTGGTCAGCTGGAGGGTTGCTAACCAATTTCTTCTTGGGTACACGGGTGATGAGTGGAATTTATGTACACTTTTAAAAATACAAAATGCTCATATTACCCACTCATCTCATGCTCCTTCTAGATATTACCGCCTATTATGCATTATTACTTATTTGTATCTATTTTCAAGTGAGCTTTGCATAACTAGTAATTTTAGTAGGATTTTATTAGTTTTCCTTGGCTTTGGTTTTTGTTTAGGTTCAAAGAAGAACAAAGGAATAAAGCCCGAGTAAATAAGTCAAAATGATGCAATATGGAGTAGTTATAGGCACCTGACTTAGCCATATGAGGAGTGGGAAAGTGATATTTTTCCATCAACACAAAATAAAGATCCAAGTTCATGGTGTTGTAGCTCTCGTCCATACAACCAACTATCCAAAGAACACCTCTAAAAGAGCATTTCCTATCCCTAGTGATTTTGGTGTTTTATAACAACACACATATCAGACTAATTATTTACCAAGTGTATCGCAGGTGCATTGAAAATGATTTACAATGTTCAAAAAATTGTCTGCCTGGCGCGGTACCAAAAATCGGTAGTGCTACCGGATGCGACAGAAGGTTTTGACTAACTGTCAAAAAGCCTTTGCCGGGCTAGGTACTAAAAAGCGGTAGTACCGCATTTTAGTACCTATCGTGACAGTAGCTTTTTGACCACTTGTCAAAAGCTTCTGCCTGCTCCGGTACCGCATTTTAGTACCGCACAGGACAGAGACTTTTTGTATGTTGGCAAAAAGCTTCTGTCTGCCTAGGTAGTAAAATGCGGTAGTACCGCCTTTTACTACCTGGCGTGATAGAGAGTTTTTTTTCCGTCTAAACTGCTAATTCCACTGCACGTCCGGTAGTACCGGTTGGCATTTGCGGTACTACTGCTTTACGGTAGCATCAAGGGTAGTACCGTTGTGGCCAGGGCCTATGAAGTTTGAAAGATGGTCGTCCGGTACCAGGTCCGGTAGTACCGGAGTTCTCCGGTAGTACCGCTTGAACTTCCGGTACTACCGCTGCATTAAAGGCTCCAACGGCCAGATTTCTTGGAGGGGTATAAATACCCCTCCACCTACCTTGGGACGAGATGCTCATACACATTAAAGTCAAGACCACCATTGGAGCCACCAAATCTCAAGATCTCCACATTCCACCACCCAAAGTCTTTGATCTTTGGGGAATCGAAGGAGGAGGCCCCGATCTACTACTTCACTAAAAGAGATCTTCATTTCCCCCTCATTTCATTGAGGGCCCCTTTGCTCTAGTGTTTTCTTGGAAACCCTAGTTCTTGTTTTGGTTCTTACAAGCTTGTCTTTGATTGCTTTGACATCTTGCTTGTATTTGGGAGCCTCCGATTAAGTTTTGGATGTGTGCCCCAAACTTGTAAAGGTGTCGGCTTCCACCTTGAAGGTTGCCGATATAGTGGAAGGTGAATCGATCCCGTTGGGGTGAGATTCATCAGAGAACAAGGGAGGCCTCTCGTGGCGTTGGTGGTTTGAAACCACCCCCTCTTCAAACATAGACGTACTTCCCCTCAAAAGGAAGGAACTACGGGAAACAAATCCTTGTGTCTCCGCGTCCACCATTTTGGTTACTTCTATCGTTTACTGCACCTTACTTACTTGTTCCTACTTTGTGTTGTGGTAGCTCTTGCATAATTGTCATATAGGTAAATTCACTGTAGTTGCATTATCTAGAGAATTTACCTTATTGTCAAACCTTAATTTGAAAAGGAAGAAAATTTGAAGTAACACCTATTCACCCCCCCCCCTCTAGGTGCACATACGATCCTTTTAATTGGTATCAGAGCCTCGGCTCTTTATTTGGGCTTTACCGCCTAATAGAATATGGGTAGCCAAGAAGGGGATGGTGGTAGTGAGCCGACCCCGGTGACCATGGAAGATCTCAGAAACTTGGAAACAAGATTGAGCTCTTCCTTGGTCAACGAAGTCAAGAAGATGCTTGAGCAACTTCTTAAAGACAAAGATGGCTCATCACCCCCATCTCCTCAAGAGGATCTACCATCCGTTGTACCTAAAGGGAATACTTCGGTATCCCCCGAGGGTATGGTGGTGGGGGTAAACTAGACAACGCTAATTCCTCCACACAACTTGATGGGGGGAAGGGTGAGCACTGTGATTCTTGGTACTCTCCCGATCCTCCCATCCCTCACCCTCATGTGTACAATAGGGGTGACCCACCTAAGCTTGAAGAGTCTGCTACTTTTGCTCAATGGCAATCACTAATGAGAACGCATGTGCGCAGCTCTTGCATTGAACTATGGAACATCATCGAGCATGGACTCTTTATTGGGGATCCAAACAACTTGACAAGAAGAGAGATTGTTAATAGTCAACTCAATGCCACTGCTTTGCATATGATTCAAAAAGGTTTTGGGACAAAGGATTATCCACACATTGAGCACTTTAGCATTGCCAAGGAAGCTTGGGATGCTCTCACTGTGTTGTTTGTTGGAAATGAGAGTATGAGGAGGAACCGATATGATGCTCTAAGCAATGAAGACGAAGGCTTCTACATGAAAGAAGGTGAAGATCACGGAGACATGTACCGAAGGCTCAAGACCACCGCCACCGCTTTTAGAAATGTGGGTGCCTCACATGTGGATGATGCATGGATAAAAAGGAAATATGTGAGTGCACTCATGCCTTTTGATCCCACCGACTTGAAGAGCCTACAAGGAAGACACAACTACCATCTCATGACCTCAAATGAAGTTATGCAAGAGATGGCCGCTTTCAAGGTTGCCGCCAAGAATGCCAAAGATGCCCGTGCTCGTGCCCTTGGTATGAGCAATGTTGTCAATGTTGCTTTGAAGGCCAAAGTTGTGGATCATGGGGATGAAGATGATAGTGATGATGGGCTCTCCATGGACCACCCCGATGAAGTCAATATTGCTCATGGTCAATATATGGACTTCTATGCTAAGAAATTTTGGAAGAACCCCGCCAAGGCCAAGATGGAAATGCAAAGAAAAGGCAACCCAAATGGGAAAAGAGAAAATACAACGAGATTGAGAACTTGCTTCAATTGTGGTGACCGCTATCACTTTGTAGCGAGTTGTCCCTATGAGAAGAGAGAAGATGTAAGATCCCTCCTTTGTAAAGGAAAGGATCCCTGTGATTGCAATGCTAGTCCCTGGATCAATGCTAGAATCCACAGTTTAAGATGAAGTACACAGAAACAAAGGTCATTATTACAAGTCATTCCAGAGACAAACATAGTCTTTTACAACTCCATGGCCACAGGCCTAGTACAAGAGTTTAAATATGTAATAAGATAAATAAGTCTTCATATTCATGTGCCACAGGCAAGCATGTTGAGTGTAGACTCATAACCCCTAATCACCATCAGAATAACCTGCAACATCACAAGTTACAGCCACGGTGGGTCAATACATTGGAATAGTACATGGCTAAGTACTTAGATTCTTCCATCTGCAGAGGTTGTGCACTTTCCCCACAAGACTTGATTTTCACCAAGACAGGACCTTTCAGAAGCATTCCCTTAGACCAAATGGACGTGTTCCAACCTATCATACCACTACCACCAACTGTCCAAATGGCTAAGTTTTTGCCACCTATGTGATCCAGGCAGAGCCCATATTGCCAAGTGGCTGCACTAGAAGCTTCTTAACATATGGCATCTCAAATCCCTTTGTTCCTGGGTGGCTTTCCACAAGTGAGATACACAAGGTAAACCATATAAATGGGCCTTGTGTAACCACTCAACATAAACCATTCCACCCAGGTGTTTCATTCACTTAGTTGTTTTATTAAGCAAAACACAAGTCCAAAGACTTAGAAATATTTTATCATAACATGAATATATAACCACCCTTGGTTGCTACTAGCTAGGCTAAGCATGGCATAGATAAGCATCTTAACTTAGAAATTTCTAGCAATTCTACAACTACTAGGATTTCCCAAGCATAGCATATAGATTAAAAATATCCATGCAAGACTAGCAAAATATTTCTAATGCATAGTTGAAAAAAAATAGGTATAAAATCATGAAGCACCACTTGCCTTGGTAGTTTGGAGAGTGGCAACAATCCTCACAATCACAATCACTATTTGCACCAAAATCTACACATAAAATAATAGCACCAAAATCACATACAAAATATATACAAGCAAAAATATATGGATGCATGCAAAATGCCATGTGATGATTTTCTACACCAAACAAGACAAGTGCACTGTACTGAATCATAAACAAGTACAAAACAAGCTAAATAAACTTTATTTGAACAACAAAACATTTTCCAAATAATTACTATACTCAATTTATGCCTACAAATGTTTCTGCAAAAACAACCATTTTAATAGAGGCAAAACTTTAAACACATTGCATAAACAGAAAGTTTTTTCTCTCCTGATTCCATTGATATAAAATTTGTCAAATTTGGACGTGGGAATCAAAAGTTATGAATTAAACAAGTTTAAACATCTATTAGATCTAATTCAAATTTTTAAAACGAAACTCGTGCCACGCGGCAGCGTCTGGTTGGTTGGTACCGCTTAGCGCCGGATCGCGCTTGCGAACCGTTAGATCTAACTAAAACGCACGGCCAGATCTGCTCCTTACCTCTTCGTCATAGATCTAATCTTATAGGTTGGATCTAGATCCTACGGCCACAGATCTATCGACCACAGACGGGCGGCGCTAGCGGCGGCTACTGGCGGCGGCGGCTCTGTCAGAGTCGTTGTCAACATTCTAGGTCGCGCGGGAGAGGGAGAAGGGGCTTACTGTGCTCGCCGTGTGCTGCTGATGCTCGAGGTAGGCTTCGTTGGCGAAGGGGCGCAGAGGTGGTCGCTGGAGCTCGTCGGAGTCATGCACGGCGTCGGGTGGTTGCAGACGTCAACGTTGCCGAGGCTCTGCGCCGTCCTTGCACGAATAAAACGCATCAGGGGGGTGCGCAAAGTCACAGTGAGCAAGATGGTTTCAAGGAGAGATCAAGGGGCGCTCGATTCGTACCGTGATTTCTCACCGAGTTGAGGAAAGCGTCGGGCACTTGCGGTGGTTGTCGAATCCGTCGATCTAGGCCACGAGCAGACAAGGAAAACGCATGACGTGAGTCGTGTGGTCGAAGGAAGCATGCTAGCGTGAACGAGACCGAGTGGGGTGGACGGAGCTTACCGGAATCGTCCGCCGGAGTGGCTCGATACCGCGGCGGTGCGAGCAAAATTGCGGGCAGCCTGGTGGCGCTTCTGGCTAGCTCTGTTGGGGGAAAAGGTAGCGAGGGGGAGGGGTTTATGTAGCCAGATCAGGGGCGAAATCACTCGCCGAATCAATGCAATTAAGCGCGGCATCAGTGGGGGAAACGGCAGCGGCGAGGTGGTCGTCGGCGTTGATTGAGGACGAAGGGGTGACATGGCAGTGAGGGCCCAGTCGTCAGCGAGTGGGTACGCGTGTGCGGGGTAGGAAACGAGGGGAGAGAGGGAAACGGCTCGGGTGGGCTTGTGGGCTGTTAGTGGTGCTGGGCCAAAAGGCTGGCGCCAGGTTTTATTTTTTTCCTTTTGCTTTTCTTTTTCTGTTTGATTTTCTAGAAATGATTTTCAAACCCTAATTCAAACAAGTTTGATTTCAAATCTTCTCTAGATTTTTATACAGTGAACTTTGTACTCAAATGTGTGTCAAACACTTCTGTTTACTCAAAAACACTTTGATCAATTGAAAAATAAAATAAACCATGCCTTTATGGGATATAAATAATAGGCATAAGAATTGGTTTTATATTCATACTTTTTTTAAAATCTTTGCCCAAGCTTTGGAAAAATCTTAAGTTTGAACTCAAAACATTATTGAATAAAATAAGTATCTTTCTCATTAGAAAGTAGCACTAAGGCTAGAGCATACTTACATAAAATAATGAGCAAAATATGCTCCTGTTTTTGAAATGGTTTTGAAATGGAACCCTAAATGATCATGGATGCATGGATGATATGCATGAGTTTTGAAACATGATTTTAGGGATGTTACAAATCTAACCCCCTTAAGGTGAATCTCTCCCTCGAGATTCGGGTTGGCTAGCAAATAGGTGAGGGTGGTCTTTCCAAAGATCATCTTCTCTTTCCCATGTTGCTTCTTCTTCGGAATGATAGTTCCATTGGACTTTGTAGAATTTGATAGTCTTAGTCCGAGTAACTCTTTCTGCAGTCTCAAGAATCTTGATAGGTTTCTCCTCATAAGTGAGATCACTTTCCAATTGGACCTCTTCCAAAGGTATAGTATCCTTCAAAGAAGTCTCTTCCATTTCTGGATGGCATTTCTTAAGCTGACTCACATGAAACACATTATGAACAGCTGACAAAGACTCTAGCAATTCAATCTCATAAGCTACTTCTTCTTTACGACTCAGAATCTCGAATGGTCCAACATATCTTGGGGCCAATTTACCTTTGACACCAAACCTCTTCACTCCACGAAGTGGTGACACTCTAAGATAAGCTCTATCACCTACTTCATAGGTGACCTCTCTACGCTTAGGATCTGCGTAGCTCTTTTGTCGGGATTGTGCTATCTTTAGTTTGTCCTTAACTAGCTTGAGTTTCTCTTCAGCCTATTTGATTAGTTCTGGTCCGAACAAACTTCTTTCTCCCACACCATTCCATAGCAATGGGGTGGTACACTTTCTCCCATAGAGAAACTCAAATGGTGCCATCTCAATACTGGCTTGATAGCTGTTATTGTAAGAGAATTCTGCGTAAGGTAGACTTTCATCCCAACTGGCTCCATAGTCTAGAGCACATGCCCTCAACATATCTTCAAGAATCTGATTGGTCCTTTCTGTCTGTCCATCAGTCTGAGGATGAAATGCAGTGCTGAATTCTAACCTCGTTCCCAATGACTCATGTAGCTGCCTCCAAAAATGAGAAGTGAATTGAGTTCCCCTACCAGACACAATACTCTTGGGTACTCCATGTAGACATACAATTCTGCTCATATAGATTTTGGCTAACTTAGCACTTGTGTAGGTTGTCTTCACGGGTATGAAATGAGCCACTCTAGTTAGGCGATCCACTACTACCCAAATAGAATCATATCCTGACCTGGTCCTTGGCAATCCGGTGATGAAATCCATACCAATCTTGTCCCACTTCCAATCAGGAATAGGTAGTGGTTGTAACAATCCTGCTGGTTTCTGATGTTCCGCTTTCACTATACTACATACATCACACAAAGCAATATGTTCGGCGATGTCCTTCTTGAGATTATTCCACCAAAATCTTTCTTTCATATCCATGTACATTTTGGTGTTACCCGGATGAATCGAATATGGTGAGTTGTGGGCTTCTTGTAAAATCAGTTTCCGAAGCTCCGGATCTTGTGGAACACAGATAAGTTTTCTATACCACAAAGTACCTTGTTCATCTTCATGGAATCCTTTGGCTTTTCCCTTGCTAATCTTTACCTTAATCTCTTCGATTTCCTTATCTGTCTTTTGGGCTTCTGTGATCTTGTCCAACAAAGTGGGTTGAACCTCCAAAGACATGAGATGTCCCTCAGGCACAATCTCCAATCTGAGATCTCTGAATTGGGTACACAGATCATCTGGCAATTCTCCCTTAGTAAGGCCATTCACAAAAACTTTACGGCTTAGAGCATCCGCTACAACATTTTCTTTACAAGGGTGGTATTGCAAACTCAAGTCATAGTCCTTAATGAGTTCTAGACATCTTCTTTGTCTCATGTTAATTTCTTTCTGGGTGAAGATATACTTCAAACTCTTGTGATCTGTGAACACGTTTTCCCAAAAGATAATGTCTCCATGTTTTAAGTGCATGGACAACAGAGGCTAACTCTAAATCATGAGTAGGGTAGTTTACTTCATGAGTTTTGAGTTGTCTCGAGGCATAAGCCACAACTTTCCCTTCTTGCATAAGTACTGCACCTAATCCATGATGAGATGCATCACAATACACTTGGAAATCTTTCTCCAAATCTGGCAAACATAAGACTGGTGCTGTCACTAGTCTCTTCTTCAATTCTTGAAAGATGAGTTCACAACCTTCAGACCAAGCAAATTTCTTGTCTTTCTTTAGCAATTCTGTCATAGGCTTAGCTACCTTGGAGAAATTCTCAATAAATCTTCTGTAGTATCCTGCCAAGCCAAGGAAACTACGGACCTCTTTCACTGATTTGGGAGATTCCCATTCAGTTACAGCTGAAACTTTAGCAGGATCAACTGCTACACCATCTCTTGACACAACGTGTCCAAGAAAACCTACTTCATTTAACCAAAATTCACACTTGCTGAATTTGGCATACAGCTTATGCTCTCTAAGCTTCTCAAGTATCAAACGTAAATGTCCTTCATGCTCTTCTTTGCTCTTGGAGTAGATCAAAATGTCATCGATGAAAATGACAACAAACTTATCAAGAAATTCCATGAACACCTTGTTCATCATGTTCATGAAGTATGCTGGTGCATTGGTCAAACCAAATGGAATCACGGTATACTCATACAATCCATACCTTATGGTGAAAGTTGTCTTAGGTATGTCTTGTTCCCTTATATTGAGCTGGAAATAACCTGACCGAAGATCAATCTTTGAGAACACACAAGCTCCTTCTAACTGATCAAACAAGTCATTGATTCTAGGCAAAGGGTATTTGTTCTTGATAGTCACCTCATTGAGTGAACGGTAATCTATGCATAACCTTTGACTTCTATCTTTCTTTTCCACAAACAAAACTGGTGCTCCCCAAGATGAAGAACTTGGTTGGATAAAACCTTTCTGCAACTGTTCTCCAAGTTGCTTCTTGAGTTCTTTCAACTCATCCACTGACATCTTGTACGGTCTCTTTGCTATTGGTCCAGATCCTGGTAGAAAATAAATAAGAAACTCCACATCTCTATCTGGTGGCATTCCCGGCAATTCTTCCGGAAACACATCCGGATATTCACTCACAATAGGCACACTGTCCATGCTAACCCCTTAAGAGAATTTAGCTTGCTCCTTTTTGCTTCAAAGTTGGTCTTGAATCTGATCCTTTTGTTTTCTGGAGTTGTGAGTGAGACAGTATGATTGTCACAATCTATCACTCCCTTGTGCTTAGTCATCCAGTCCATTTCCAAAATAACATCCAATCCTTGGGAATTTAGGATTATCAAGTTAACGGGAAACTTATACTTTCCAAACTCTATGACTAGATCATGACATCTTGAATTCACTATCATTTCTCCGCCAGGAGAACTTACTTTTATAGGACACCCAATAGTTTCTACCGGTAGTTCATTTCTTTCAAAAAATGCTCTTGATATGAATGAATGAGATGCACCAGTATCAAAGAGAACAAATGCTGGAACAGAATTGAGTTTGAACTTACCAGCAACAGCATCAGGTTCCTCATAGATTTCCTCCACATTGATGTGGTTCACTTGTCCCTTTTGAAAAGGGTTGGGCTTGTTGGGTCCTTCAACTTTCTTTTCTGGGCATTCATTTGCATAATGCCCCATCTTCTTGCACTTGAAACATTCAACCTGACTAAGATCCTTCTTGACAGGCTGGCTTCCACTTCCACTTCCACTTCCACTTCCACTATGGTGGCTTGTATATCCACCCTTGTGATTCTTGTACTTATTGTTGTCATGACTACGGTGGTGCTTGTTGTCATGATAACGGTTGTGGTTGTGGTGCTTGTTGAACTTCCCATGCTTGTGGGATCCAGAACTCCCACTGTCATCATAATGGGAACGCTTGTGAGACGATCCCGAGCTGTGCTTATCAGAGTGCTTCCTCTTCCTGCTTTCAACTTGTTTCATTTTGCTCTCCAAAATAGCAGCCTTGTCACAAAGAGACTGGTATGTGGGAGCATAGGCCACAGCTAACTGCAGGTTCAATTCATCATTCAACCCTTCAAGGAACTTTTCCTTCCTCTTAGCATCAGTGTCAACTTCATCCGGTGCATATCGCGCCAGATTGTTGAACTCCTCAATATATTCAGCCACGCTGCGGTGGCGCTGCTTCAAGTTATGGAACTCTTTCTTCTTCAAACTCATCACTCCGGATGAGATGTGAGCAGTACGGAAACCATCTTCAAAGATAGCCCATGTCACATCCGCAATGGGAGTGGTGATCTGGAAGTTATCCCACCAAGTGGCTGCTGGTCCTTCCAACAAATGTGCTACAAATCTGACTTTCTCTTCATCAGTACAGCCAACAGTTACCAAGTCCTTCTTCACAGAGCATAGCCAATAATTGGCCACCATAGGATCAGTAGTTCCTGAGAACTTTGTTGGCCTTAGTCTTAAGAACCTGGTAAGCATGTCAAAACCCGGTGGGTTGTTCTGATTGTTGTTGTTGTTGTTATTATTATTGTTGTTGTTCTGATTCTGGATGAAAGTAGTCATCATTTGCATCAACTAAGTCTGAGCTGTCATCATCTGCTGCATCTCAAGGGTGATGTTGTTGTTGGGGTTGGGATTTGCACGTCGGGGAGGCATCTGTGGTTTTCAATAAGGATAAGAATGAGATACCCATAGATGCTAACATGCATAATACATCACATAACAAACCACAATCATGCATCATAGTAGTAAAAGTTCAACAACATAGACAACAAGTTCTGAAAAGTAAACACACCAATAGCAAGCCATACACATGTTGGATGGTCATTGCGACTCAATAATCAAAGGCATAATAAATAAAGGTAAATGAGTAGTCATCACTACTCCTCTGCATCAACCTCCTCATCAACAAGTGTAAGACCTGCATTCTCCATAGCGGTCTTGTATTCCTCGACATTGGTGGTCAAGGCCTCTACTTTGGCTTTGAGAGCCCTCTTCTGTGCACGAAGTCTCTCAATCACACCTTGCTGATGCTCGAGCTCGAAGTCCTTGGCCTCTAGTTCTGCATTCATGTCTCGAATCCTCTTGTTCCTGTCTTGGACTCGCTTCTCTTGACTCTTGAACTTTCTATCCTGACTCTCAAACTTGGCCTCCATCTCCTTGACTATCTCATCTTGTTCCACGAAGAGCTTGTCCTTCTCACGAAGCTGCACCTGGAGTTCGTCATTGCTGAGCATGACGTTGGTCCTATCAGTATCTAGGTGCCTAAGAAGAACCTCTAAGTCCTGGAGGTATAGACGAATCGGCTCTGCTGTCTCCCTCAAAGTATCCTCGAAGTCAATGGCCTCAACATCCTCATCACGTCTACCGAAGGCGTGGAAGTGAGTACCTCTAACTTGTCGAGAGTGTCTCCCTAACAGACGTCCAATCAAGTCCTGCATGACTACCTCTAGGCCTCTCTCCTTGTCATCGTGCATGAGCTTGAAGATGATTTCCTTCGTGGTAGGCTCAGTCTGGCGTCCGGGCTGATTAACCTTGAAGCCCCAAAGGTCTTTCCTCTCAAACTTGGTGAGGGGAAGCACCATGATGGTAGGAAGAGGGAGATTGAGCAAACTAGTGAGCTCAATAATACGAGTGCCAAAACGAGTTCCCTTGAACTCTTCAGTCGTGCTGATAGTAACATTAGGCATCTATTTTATAAGATAAAAAAAGTTAGAATCACACAACTTAAGATAATTCACAAGACAAGGCATCACATGCATAACTTTGGAAATCAAAACACACAAGTCATGGCATACATGGATTCATTACAAACAACCAAGGTTCAACTTATTTTAAACATCATTGGAAAATAAAATGATAAGTGTGGTGGTCCAACTAACAGAGTACGTTTACAATCCCATCTCACTTGCCAAGTTGGCTAACAGGTTATCCCTAGAGGCAATCTGTCTATCTAGATCACATGACTCCATTGCTAAGTCTATGATGTCCTCCCTTAAACTTTGGTTGGTAGCCTCTAACTCTTGGGTATGTTTCTTTTCTTCCTTAAGGTCATTCTGGGTGTTAAGCATTCTGCACTTGATTCTATCACCAAGTTCTTTGATGGCCTTCCAAGCTGCATCCCTTGCTGAATCAAAGAATGTGGTGTGCATCACTGAGTTGGTGACCATGCAGAATCCTGAGTCTTTGTGGTTGTCTTATTTGTTTTTATACAAGTGAAGTTGCACCCACCAGTACTCAACTCCTTCATCCATCACAGGAAAACCTTTGTACACAGTTGCACCATGTATTCCCATGGCAACCATGAGGTCCTTGAGAGCCTTGGGGAATTCTGTCTCACATTCCAAAGTCATAGTCATGGGTGGTCCCTTCTTCACGGCTTCATTGATGGAGTTCATCTACAAATAGAGACAAGAAAGAAGATTATAGAAGTTTACGAGAAGAAAAGACAAGTGTGGAAGTTGTTGATTTTTTTTTTTGCTTAGTGGTTTCCAATACTAGGGTCATAATCCTACAGGCAACACAGTGCTCTGATACCATCTGTAAGATCCCTCCTTTGTAAAGGAAAGGATCCCTGTGATTGCAATGCTAGTCCCTGGATCAATGCTAGCATCCACACTTTAAGATGAAGTACACAGAAACAAAGGTCATTATTACAAGTCATTCCAGAGACAAACATAGTCTTTTACAACTCCATGGCCATAGGCCTAGTACAAGAGTTTAAATATGTAATAAGATAAATAAGTCTTCATCTTCATGTGCCACAGTCAAGCATGTTGAGTGTAGACTCATAACCCCTAATCACCATCAGAATAACCTACAACATCACAAGTTACAGCCATAGTGGGTCAATACATTGGAATAGTATTGGCAAGTGATACCTTAGTAGAATATTGGTAGACTAAATACTATATGCATTTTGGCTAAGTGTAGCTTAGGCTTGCTTTTCTCAAAATAGGTTTTACCTATTAGTTGAAAACACTAAGTTTTTCTTTGTCAAAATCTTTCCCAAGGAACCACCAATAGACATTGGGGACCTTCACCCTTGTTCAACCACAGGTTTTTACTTAGAAATTGGGATGAGGAGATTCTTGATAGCTTCCATGTCTTGATGCTCAAGTTGTCCAATACTAGGGACATGACTAAGTACTTATATTCTTCCATCTGCAGAGGTTGTGCACTTTCCCCACAAGACTTGATTTTCACCAAGACAGGACCTTTCAGAAGCCTTCCCTTAGACCAAATGGACGCGTTCCAACCTATCATACCACTACCACCAACTGTCCAAATGGCTAAGTTTTTGCCACTTATGTGATCCAGGCAGAGCCCATATTGCCAAGTGGCTGCACTAGAAGCTTCTTAACATATGGCATCTCAAATACCTTTGTTCCTGGGTGGCTTTCCACAAGTGAGATATACAAGGTAAACCATAGAAATGGGCCTTGTGTAACCACTCAACATAAACCATTCCTTCCATTCCACCCAGGTGTTTCATTCACTTAGTTGTTTTATTAAGCAAAATACAAGTCCAAAGACTTAGAAATATTTTATCATAGCATGAATATATAACCACCCTTGGTTGCTACTAGCTAGGCTAAGCATGGCATGGATAAGCATCTTAACTTAGAAATTTCTAGCAATTCTACAACTACTAGGATTTCCCAAGCATAGCATATAGATTAAAAATATCCATGCAAGACTAGCAAAATATTTCTAATGCATAGTTGAAAAAAAACATAGGTATAAAATCATGAAGCACCACTTGCCTTGGTAGTTTGGAGAGTGGCAACAATCCTCACAATCACAATCACTATTTGCACCAAAATCTACACATAAAATAATAGCACCAAAATCACATACAAAATATATACAAGCAAAAATATATGGATGCATGCAAAATGACATGTGATGATTTTCTACACCAAACAAGACAAGTGCACTGTACTGAATCATAAAAAGGTACAAAACAAGCTAAATAAACTTTATTTGAACAACAAAACATTTTCCAAATAATTACTATACTCAATTTATGCCTACAAATGTTTCTGCAAAAACAACCATTTTAACAGAGGCAAAACTTTAAACACATTGCATAAACAGAAAGTTTTTTCTCTCCTGATTCCATTGATATAAAATTTGTCAAATTTGGACGTGGGAATCAAAAGTTATGAATTAAACAAGTTTAAACATCTATTAGATCTAATTCAAAATTTTAAAACGAAACCCGTGCCACGCGGCAGCGTCTGGTTGGTCGGTACCGCTTAGCGCCGGATTGCGCTTGCGAACCATTAGATCTAACTAAAATGCGCGGCCAGATCTGCTCCTTACCTCTTCGTCACAGATCTAATCTTATACGTTGGATCTAGATCCTACGGCCACAGATCTATCGACCACAGACGGGCGGCGCTAGTGGCGGCGACAGCTCTGTCAGAGTCGTTGTTGACGTTCTAGGTCGCCCGGGAGAGGGAGAAGGGGCTTACTGTGCTCGCCGTGTGCTGCTGATGCTCGAGGTAGGCTTCGTTGGCGAAGGGGCGCGCAGAGGTGGTCGCTGGAGCTCGTCAGAGTCATGCGCGGCGTCGGGTGGTTGCAGACGTCAATGTTGCCGAGGCTCTGCACCGTCCTTGCACGAATAAAACGCATCAGGGGGTGCGCAAAGTCACAGTGGGCAAGATGGTTTCAAGGAGAGATCAAGGGGCGCTCGATTCGTACCGTGATTTCTCAGCGGAGTTGAGGAAAGCGTCGGGCACTTGCGGTGGTTGTCGAATCCGTCGATCTAGGCCACGAGCAGACAAGGAAAACGCATGACGTGAGTCGCGTGGTCGAAGGAAGAATGCTAGCATGAGCGAGACCGAGTGGGGTGGACGGAGCTTACCGGAATCATCCGACGGAGTGGCTCGGTACCGCGGCGGTGCGAGCAAAATTGCGGGCAACCCGGTGGCGTTTCTGGCTAAATCTGTTGGGGGAAATGGTCGCGAGGGGGAGGGGTTTATGTAGCCAGAGTAGGGGCGGAAATCACTCGCCGAATCAATGCAATTAAGCGCGGCATCAGTGGGGGAAACGGCAGCGGCGAGGTGGTCGTCGGCGTTGATTGAGGACGAAGGGGTGACATGGCAGTGAGGGCCCAGTCGTCAGCGAGTGGGTACGCGTGTGCGGGGTAGGAAACGAGGGGAGAGGGGGAAACGGCTCGGGTGGGCTTGTGGGCTGTTAGTGGTGCTGGGCCAAAAGTCTGGCGCCAGGTTTTATTTTTTTCCTTTTGCTTTTCTTTTTCTGTTTGATTTTCTAGAAATTATTTTCAAACCCTAATTCAAACAAGTTTAATTTCAAATCTTCTCTAGATTTTTATACAGTTAACTTTGTACTCAAATGTGTGTCAAACACTTCTGTTTACTCAAAAACACTTTGATCAATTGAAAAATAAAATAAACCATGCCTTTATGGGATATAAATAATAGGCATAAAAATTGGTTTTATATTCATACTTTGTTTTGAAATCTTTGCCCAAGCTTTGGAAAACTCTTAAGTTTGAACTCAAAAAATTACTGAATAAAATAAGTATCTTTCTCATTAGAAAGTAGCACTAAGGCTAGAGCATACTTACATAAAATAATGAGCAACATATGCTCATGTTTTTCAAATGGTTTTGAAATGGAACCCTAAATGATCATGGATGCATGGATGATATGCATGAGTTTTGAAACATGATTTTAGGGATGTTATAGAAGATCATGGTGGTAAGCTTGTGTTGAAGAAGACTCTCAAGGCACCTTACAAGAAACCTTTCATCAAGAAGAATCCCATCAATAAGAAGTCCGGAGAAATTGTCTTGATCACTCATGAAGAATACTCCTCCGACAATGAAGATGATGAAGATGAGGAAGAGGAAACTTCTCATGGTGTGGCTGCTCTAGCCACCATCTCTACTCCGACATTCTCACTCTTCGATTCTCCAAATGAGAACTCTCCCACCAAGAACGTCACTTGCCTTATGGCAAGAGGAACGGAGACTTATGCTTCCGGAGGGTCAAAGTGGGTGCTTGATAGTGGTTGCACAAGTCATATGACCGGAAGCTCATCTATTGTCAAGGACTTAAAGACAAATGATGATCTAATCACCGTGACTTATGCCGATAAGTCAAAATCTAAGGTATTGGGTTTTGGCATAGTTGTGGTTGCTCACGACATTACACTCGTGAACGTCATGCTTGTTGAGACCCTTGGGTACAATTTACTTTCAGTCTGTGCTCTTGGAAAGATGGGTTTTTCCGTCTTTATACATAATGATCTTGTGGTCCTCATGTGGAGCAAGTCTCTCAAGATCGCTTTCGTTGGGTATGTTGAACATGACTTGTATGTGGTGGACTTTTCGGGGCAAGCCACTACAAGTGCGATGTGCTTATTCGGAAAGGCCGATGTGGGTTGGTTATGGCATCGCCGACTGGCCCATGTCAATATGAGAACTTTGCAAAGTCTCCACAAGGAGGGCCATATTGTTGGACTAAAAGAAAATGTTTCCTTTGCCAAAGATCGTGTTTGCAGGGCATATGTTCTAGGGAAGATGCATGATGCTCCTCATAAGCCTAAGAATCGCATCAAGTCCACCAAGATCTGGGAGCTCCTCCACGTGGACCTCTTTGGTCCTCCATATCATGCAAGTCTTGGTGGGAAGAAATATTGCTTGGTGATTGTTGATGACTTTTCAAGATACTCTTGGGTTTACTTCTTCAAATTGAAGAGTGAAACTCAAAATACCTTCATCGACTTCATCAATTTGGTCCAAAGGCAATACAATGTTCCCGTGTTGATCATTAGAAGTGACAACGGCACTGACATGGTTATACCCTGCGGGTACACGATCTCAGCATACCTGGTCCAGCCCAAGGAAGGCCCACGACAAATATACGCCGGCCCATGAAGACTTTCGGGTGGCCGAGGCCCATGACACCTTCGGATCCTTGGAGAGCAAGACTAGAATAGATAGGAAATTCAAAGGGGAAACCCTAGAACCTGTAACCGACTAGATATGTGCCTGGGACCTGCCTAAGTCTATATAAAGTCCAGGAGGACACGACCTAGATCTCTCTCTCATACTTTCGCATACACACCTCCACGCCAGATTGCATCTGCGCACCCCTGTAATCACCGGTTCCGCCGTAATCAAGAGCAGATAAGCAGGAATAGGGTTTTCCCTCCGGGGGCCTGAACCTGGGTAAACCTCATGTCCCGTATTGCTTGTTTGCTAACCATTCCGCGATCTCCAACATCCCCATCTTCTCCAAAACCCAAGTCCATAACAATGGGCATTGACGAGATCAAACCTCGTCAATTGGCGTCGTCTGTGGGAACTGGGGACGCTGATTGTGCGATCGTGACGGTCCCAACCCGAGCGATCTACAACTCTGCGGCGACGGAGAGTCACCTCCTCTTCGGCGCTTTCGACTTCACCGCCCACTCACCGGCCACCATGAAGGACTTCGAGCCCGTAGGCGATGGACTCGAGATCCTGTTCGGGAGCTTCTGCTTCCAGGTGGGGCAAACTAGCACCCTCCGCCTCCTAGAGCGGGTGCCCCTACCATCAATCAGGCCCGCTTCATGGGCCCCACACCCTGTGCTACGCACATCGTCATCAACAGATGAGTCCTACGACAGCAGCAGCTGCAACTCCAATCTGTGCGATCCGCCATCGGATGAAGGGACCTACGGTTCCGGATCCGAAAGCTGCGGCAGCAGCGGACCAATCTACGAGCGCTACCAATGTGCCATAGTCATCCAGAGCGACGTGGATCAGCAAGCGCCCAACCCGTTGCCCAACCTGCCACCTAACCCGCAGGACAGAAGCGGCGGGAACAGAAGAAGCCAGTCCCCCCCACCCGAAGGGGATAACACCGGCCATGTCATCCACCTTAGAAAAGAAGGATGGGCCCAGGAATGCGCCGCCGTGGCGGGCAGCACGGTCCTGCCTGTAGACGCCTCACGGGACCTGTTGATGGCATACCATTTGCTCCTGATCGAGGAGCACAAGAAGCAGGTCAAGATGCAAGAGGTGCTTGACAAACACAAGCAAGCAGCCTCAGAGTCCAGCGCGCGACGAGTTGTGCTCTCCGCCATGGGCATCGGCTCCAGCTCGAACGGAAACCACGACAACAAGCACCGCTCCCAGACGGAGAACATGGACCCCAAGGAGCGTCGTGAGGTGACCCGAACCCTCCACGCATCCTTCGTGGAGATGGATGCCGAGGCAACATCATCCCGAAGACACCGCAAGTTGCGATCATGGCAGCCACATCGTACCTCGCGTCCCACCCCCCTCCGGAGAGGGACCCGAAAAGAGCCATGCACAAGTCCGCACTCACCTGACTCAGACTCGTCGGAGCTGCGCTCCATCAAGAAGCTCCTACGGAGCCGAAAAAGAAAGCTACGGCCAGGTTCAACCGCAGCCCCACTCCTTCATCCGAAGAAGAGGACCATGACCTTCCTCGAAGGCACAAGAGCTCGCCTCATCGCAGCCGCGATTACGGCGCCAGAGACACGCTAACACAGCGCAAAATCGACAAAGCGCGAGCCAAGCGCGCATGCTCGTCTG
Organism: Avena sativa; assembly: GCA_916181665.1. NCBI lineage: Eukaryota > Viridiplantae > Streptophyta > Magnoliopsida > Poales > Poaceae > Avena > Avena sativa. Next base: position 255,765,284 of record OV702284.1, on the reverse strand, counting down.
AATCCGAGATGGACGAAGACGAAGGAGAACTCTGCGGAGCCTGGTGCTTCAGCAGATCTGTCCGACGGACACGGATGCCGCGAAATTTCAAGCTTCCTTCGGATACTCCGAAGTTCGACGGCACACAAGACCCCAAGGCGTGGCTCAGCGACCACCTGTCATCCGTCAAGCTGCACGGTGGAAACAAGGAAGCCGCCATGCAATGCCTTCAGCTGCAGCTGACAGGCGCAGCCCGGATCTGGCTTAGTAGCCTATCTTCAGGATCCATCCGAAGCTGGGAGGAGCTGGCTTACAGTTTCATCTGAAACTTCAAAGGTATCAGCAAGAGGCCCGCCTCGATCAAGGAGTTCCGAGCCTGTACTCAACGAACGGGCGAATCCATTCGCTCGTACATACTGCGCTGGTCCAACACCAAGAACTCCACGGCGCACATCTCCGAAGAAAGGGCCAACGACGCCTTCAAGGACGGCGTTAAGCGCCAGGACTTCAAGGAGGAACTTGGGCGCGTCAAGCCCAAGACACTTGACCACCTCATGGACATCGCCAACAGGTGGGCCGACGGCGAAGATTCCGTCCACCGGGCACAATCGGAGGAAGAGGACGATTACAGCCGACGACGGGAACGCTGTAACAAGAGGAGACCGCGCGTCTACGACGATTGCGATGGACCTGACATGGTCGCGACCGGATACGCCGATCGCCGCAACGATGCCAACCGCAACAGCGGCGGATACCGCGGAGGCAACTTCCGCGATGGAGGACGCCCAGCACAGTCGTGGCAGCGCCGCGGTCGCGACAACGGACCCTCGGCATACGAAAAACTGTCGGGTCCATGCACCATCCACTTCTACATTGACAAGCAGGATGGTAAGAAGAAGGCAGGCCACATGCTCAAGGACTGCCGCGAGTTCCAGAAGCTCAGCGAAAGCATGGTTCAGATGAGGCAGCAAGCTCCACCCCCTGGATTTGGGAACGCACCCGCACCAGGAGAGATAGCGCATGGAGCTCCTCCACCGCCACCCGTAGGAGGCCCGAACCAACCGATTGCACCAGCACAGAACAACGCTGGGAACGGGTATCCCTCGCCGAAAGGATCACTGATGATCCAGAAGGGGCGCCCCACGAATAGGGTGCGGAAGAAAATCACCCGTCAGATCAACCTGGCCGTGGAAACTCCACCCGCCATCCCTGAGTACCTCAGCGGATCGGAGTCCTGCATCATTTTCAGCCGTTCGGATCACCCTTGCCAGATCCCTCACCCAGGTCATGCTGCCCTGGTGCTGGAGGCGCAGATTGGAGGTTTCGAGATGAGCCACGTCTTCATGGAAGGCGGCAGCGGCATCAACCTGATGTTCGCAAGCACTCTAGCAGCAATGCGGATCCCGCTATGCAGCCTGGAACAATCAGACACAACGTTCCACGACATCTTCCCAGGAAAAGGCATATTCCCCCTAGGAAAAATATGGCTCGACGTCATCTTCGGAAAGCCGGACAACTTCCGATGCGAGTGGCTCGAATTCGAAGTGGTGGACTGGCCATCACAATACCACGCCATCCTCGGGCGTGCATTCGCAAGTTCTTGGCTGTACCACACTACGCGTACCTGCTACTCAAGATGCCAGGACCCAGGGGCGTCATCACGGTCCACGGGAGCTTCACTCGATCGGACCACTGCGACAGGGACTTCAACAGAATCACCCAGTCATTCGGCATGCAGGAGGAGCTCGTAAGGCTCCGCGAGGTGACGGACAACGGGGCACCCCCAGTCGCATGACAAAACGCACCTGATATGTCTTTTGACTCCACCGTCAACACAAAGAAGGTGTAGGTCCACCCGACGGATGCCTCCAAGATGGCGCTAATCGCTAACGATCTTAGCCCCGCATAGGAAAGCACGCTCGTCGAATTCCTCCGTGAGCGCTGGGAAATTTTCGCCTGGTGTCCTACGGACATGCCAGGAGTTCCTAGGGAATTCTCCGAGCATGCACTAAACGTCTTTCCTGACACCAAGCCCGTCAAGCAGTCCATCCGGAGACTGTCCGAACCGCGGGCCGAAGCCATCGGGATGGAAATCAACAGACTACTCGTTGCAGACTTCATCAGAAAGATTAAAGAAAGCGAGTGGCTCGCCAATACAGTGATGGTCCCCAAAAAGGACACGGACATCCTTGAATGATTTCCTTAGTGATGAGGGGATTAAACATCAATATTCCGCTTCATACACCCCTCAACAAAATGACGTGGCCGAAAGGAAGAACCAGACTCTTATTGAGATGGCTAGGACCATGTTGGCGGAGTTTAAATCTCCATACAACTTTTGGGCCGAAGCCATTTCCACTGCTTTCCATGCTTCAAACCGGCTCTACCTCCGCAAAGAAATCAACAAGACTCCATATGAAATTCTTACTGGTAACAAGCCCAACATATCTTACTTCCGGGTGTTCGGTTGTAAGTGTTTCTATCTCATAAAAGGTGTTCGTTTGTCTAAATTCGAGTCTAAAGCATTAAAGGGTATTTTTGTTGGCTATGGTCTCGAATATCACACTTATAGAATATATGATAAGCTCTCCGGAGACGTCATAGAATCTTGTAGTGTGACCTTCGAAGAATATGATGGTCCCCAAGGGGGGCATGTTGATGCTTGTGATGTAGATGATGAAATGCCTCAGGATGCCATTGGAAGAATGGGTGTGGGATATATCCGCCCCGTTGAGGAACCCCTTATGGCGGATTGAGAATAACTATGCTCCACTCAAGTGGAGCCCTCATCTTCACAACCTCAACATGCTCCATCCACCGAAGAGGACATTGACTCAAGCCAAAGACAAGATGTGGACCCTCAACATGGTGATCAAAGTGTCAACTCTAGTCAAGGGGATCTTGGTCCATTCGACGGATTGTCAAGTGGTGCCAAGTCAATTTGTCAAGTAAGATCCGTACAAGCTGCTTTGAGACAAGCTCAAATTGACGCTAGAAGAGCACTTGATCAATACCAAGGTCAATCTTTGCCTCCCAATGTAGAGGATGACTCCAATAATGATCAAGGTCAATATGATGGTCAAGACGAGGATCAAAATGATGAAGAGGGTCCTCCAAGAAACAACATGGAGATCCACGCTCGTCGCGAAGCTAGAAAGGAAAGAATGTTGGAATTAAGAGATCACACTCTACAAAATGTAGTTGGTGATCTAAGGAAAGGTATTTCCACAAGATCACAATTGAAGAGGTTCAGTGAACACCAAGCTCACATCTCCATGATTGAACCAAAGAAAGTGTGGGAAGCTCTTGAAGATTCGGATTGGTTAGAAGCTATACACAAAGAGCTCAACAACTTTGAGAGAAACAAAGTATGGAAGTTAGTTGAGAAGCCAAAAGATTGCCGCAATGTTATTGGAACAAAGTGGATATTCAAGAACAAGCAAGATGAGCATGGAATTATAGTAAGGAACAAGGTTAGATTGGTTGCACAAGGGTATTCTCAAATTGAAGGCATTGATTATGGAGAGACTTATGCGCCCATGGCTCGCCTTGAGTCCATCTGTATCCTTCTTGCTTATGTGGCACATCATAACTTTAAGTTGCAACAAATGGATGTAGAAAGTGCATTTCTTTATGGTCCATTAAACGAATTGGTATATGTTAAGCAACTCCCGGGATTTGAGGACCCCAACTTCCCAAACCATGTCTACAAACTTTATAAGGCGCTATATGGGCTCAAGCAAGCTCCACGCACGTGGTATGAGCACCTTAGAGAGTTATTGTTTGACCGTGGCTTTGAGGTTGGGAAAATTGATCCCACTCTTTTTACTAAGAGGGTCAATGGGGAGCTTTTTGTATGCCAAATATATGTTGATGATATTATCTTTGGCTCATCTAACAAAGCTTTTAATGATGAATTCTCAAAGCTTATGACTAGTAGGTTCCGGATGTCTTTGATGGGAGAGTTGAGAGTATTTCTTGGCTTTGAGATCAAGCAAGTTAGAGGAGGGACATTCTTCAATCAAGCCAAGTATACTCAAGATATGCTCAAGAGATTCAAAATGCACGATTTAAATGGAGCTCCCACTCCCATGGCTACAAAGACTCATCTAGAACAAAATCCAAATGGTAAAGATGTGGATCAAAAGGTATACCGATCCATGATTGGTTCTTTGCTTTACCTTTGTGCATCTAGACCCGATATTGTGTTGAGTGTAGGTGTGTGTGCAATATATCAAGCGGCTCCTAAGGAAATCCATTTAATGGCGGTCAAGAGAATCTTTCGATATTTAGTTCATACCCCATTTTATGGTCTTTGGTATCCTCGAGGCTCAACTTTTGCTCTTTGTGGATACACGGATTCAGATTGGCTAGGGACAAGGATGATAGAAAATCAACATTCGGGGCTTGCCAATTCCTTGGTTGGTCCTTGGTATGTTGGTCTTCCAAGAAGCAAAATTGTATATCTCTCTCCACCGCCGAAGCCGAGTATGTGGCAGCTGCTAGTGCTTGCACCCAATTGCTATGGATGAGGCAAACTTTAAAGGAATACGGTGTCCATTATGACAAAGTGCCTCTTCTATGTGAAAATGAAAGTGCCATCAAGATTGCTTACAACCCGGTGGATCACACAAGGACAAAGCATATTGAGATTCGACACCACTTCATTAGAGATCATGTTGCTCGAGGTGATATTGATCTATCATATGTATCAACCAAAGATCAACTTGCCGATATCTTCACGAATCCACTTGATGAAGCAAGGTTTTGCTACTTGAGGAATGAACTAAATATCGTAGATTCAAGGAGCTTGACTTGATTATCTTGCACTCTCACCTAATACTCGACCCATATTTGGTTTAGGTGTAGGCATGGACATAGGGGGAGTGCGGTCCTAATTGATTGGACCATCCCTCCCCCCATTATGCGCAAAGTAAAACAAAATCATTCCTCTTAATATCATTTTGTGATATGTGAGCTTAATGATGAGTTTGGGTAATGGACCCAAGATATATCTTCGTGGTGCCAAGCCGAGTATACTCAAACATGGTGGCCTAGGCCACCGCCCCCTCTCAATGAAGAGGTTGATGTGCTTACTCGTGTTTGTCACTTTTGAATTGGTTCTTACTCATGTTTGTCATCCTCTAGTTGGTTTTGTTCTTTTGGTCGTGCACTCACATTTGGCTCTCCATATGTTTTTAGTAATTTTTGAGTGCATTGGCGCATATCAGTGTGACTCTCTAAACCCATACCATTCTTATCCCCCAACAAAACTCATCTACTCTGCACAAGAACCTCCCATTTTATGTATCTTGGCTCTCTGTCCTGATGGTTACGGTACTACCGGGTCTCATAAGCGGTACTACCGCCAAATGGTACTACCGGAAATTGCTAGCGGTACTACCGCGTCTGGTTCAGTTTCCAGGGTCCTGTCTGGAAACTTCCCAGGTGCGGTACTACCGGTTGGTAGTTCCGGTACTACCGCATAGCGGTACTACCGCCCTTGGATCCGGTACTACCGCTTGTGCGTGTCGGTTAAGATTGGAGATGTTGGAGAGGCACCCCTCAGTGCCTCATTCATCCCTCGTATCCACTCCTCACCAGCGCCATCGCAGGAGCAAGAGGACGCCACAGGAGCCCCGCCCTTCTCTCCTTCTCCCGGATCCACACCTGATCCGGCCTCCCCGCGGGCTCCTCCTTCTTCTCCACCGCCATGGACACCGGTACTACCGCCCTCCTCATCTTCTCACTTGTTTTCTCCATTGAATCTAGGGTAACTTTGATTCTTGGCTAAAACACGTCTTCTTGAGGTTGTATCGTGTGCTATTTACCAGATCTACCACTTTGTCCGATGGAACTCGTGTTTTACAACAAATTTACTACACGTACATGGATTTCTGGTTCAGATCTACACTGTGGTCGCGGGCCGGTAGTACCAGGAATCTTTCTACGGTACTACCGCCAGTGCAGATCCGGTACTACCGCCCTGTACTGGCAGCAATTTTTTTTTCAACACCAAGAGTTCCATCCTATGTTTGTCTCCGGTTCTTGTGCCCTTACCCCTATGCTATCTCCCTCATTCTTTCACAGGTGCAGGGGGTTCCCGGGGATCGCGCAAACGCTCCAAAGCTCACTATGAGATCGAGGACTATGAGTCAGAATCAGAGACTGAGTCAGAAGAGGAGGTCATGCCTCAACCAAGTGCCCGTCTGAAATTGCAAACAACTCGTGGTCGTCGGGGTGGGGGTGGGGGTCAAGCAAAGTGTTGGTTGTGGTAAAGCTCCTCCACCTCCTCCTCCCTCCGGTCCTCGCAAGAGCTACAGTTCCGGGCCATCTGGGCCAAAGCTGCTGTCTGATTTTTCTGAGACAGAATTCCATGACCTGCGGGTTGTCAGTCCATATGGGACCGCTCGCTCTCATACTCGGGAAGGTAGCCTCTTCTTTACCGAGTTCTAGGAGCGGGTGTTCCATGAGATTCTCATGAAAGATGACAAAATTGTGGTTCCTCAAAAATGTATCAAGATGAATCATGTGAGGAAGAACTTGAACTACTTTGGTGAGGCCCTTGACATTTGCACCAACATTGGCTTGCTTCCCATTATGGAGTTCTGGTGCAACTATGATCCAATGCTCATTGCTCATTTCTATGCAACCGTTCACTTTGCCAAGAATCAGACTCGCACTCTCACCTGGATGACCAAGGGTGTTGTAAAGCAAGCAATGTTGGCTGAGTTCGGGGCTATTCTCGGGTACGAAGACCGTGGCAAAGACACTCCCGTTGGCTTTCGGTGCCACGACAATGATCGTCCCATGAAGAAGGATGTTCTTGCACCACTGTACATCCGGGGGCGCGGCATCCCTGGAAATATCAAAGGGCTTCTCCCTACATATGACATCTTGCATCGCATCTTTCGTGAGACCGTCGCCCCTCGTGCTGGGAATGTTGATGAGATACATGCCTTCATGGTGGATATTATGATGGCCACCTATCACCACCGTGACTCTGGCCTACCTATGGATGTGATGGATGTCATTTGGAATGAAATGGTCTGTGCCACTTTTCAAAGGAGGGTGCCTCCTTTTGCTCCGTACATCATGGCTCTCATTATTAGCAAGTGCCCTGTGATTGCCCGTGACTTGCCTTCTCTTCATCTTGCCACCCACCGTCACAAGAATCTGTTGATCAAGACCCATCTCAAACCACGCAATGCCGATGGTCAGATCGTTGATGAGGATGGGAACCCTGTTGTGGAGGAATCCGGTGATGCTGCGGATGCGCAGCAGGATGCTGCCTTTGTGGTCTCATGTCGCAAGTCTGCTCAGCCATCTTGGGCCAAGAGGTTTGAGGCCAAACTCAAGAAGATATTCTGCTTCTAAGTGGACAATCAGAAATGCATGTACGAGGCCCATGTCTATGCCAAGAAGTCATGTGCTCGTTAGAAAGAAATGATGGAGGCTCAAGGCTTGACCGTCTCCAAGGGCTCCGAGAACAACATTACCCCAGAAGACCAATGGATCTCCAAGCACATCCACTGGGAAGATGATGCCACCTCCTCCTTCCGTGCCCCGCCACCTCATGATGATGCATGGGAAGACTGGGTTGATGATGATGACGAGTGATCTCCGGGATGTTAGTGTTACTCCTGTCCCTTTTTGGCGTCTTGATGCCAAAGGGGGAGAAGTTGCACATTAGGTATGCGGGATTTGCAAGGGAAAAGTCACAAGCTCGTTCTTGCCATTGATTTTTATTCGCTTGTGAACTTTATTTGCTTGCCTCTTATTATGTGTGACTTACTATGTGTGAACTAACTATTTGTGCTATGTATGGTGAGACTATGTGGTTATCGTATGGATCCATCTTGTGTGTAATATGGCTATTCTCATTTGGATCCATCCTATGTGACGACCTTCCCCATTCCTAATCAATATTGGTAATCACATGTTATTTAGCAAAGGTATGTGCTCTATGTGCGACTTCTACTCCCAGGTAACTTGTTAGAGAGTATGGGGCCTGTTTCTACATATCTAGGGGGAGCCCCATCTATATCTTGTCATCACTAGATTTCCATGCAAAATGTGTGTTGTCATCAAACACCAAAAAGGGGGAGATTGAAAGAGCATTTTCTATCCCTAGTGATTTTGGTGTTTTATAACAACACACATATCGGACTAATTATTTGCCAAGTGTATCGCAGGTGCATTGAAAATGATGTACAATGTTCAAAAAATTGTCTGCCTGGCGCGGTACCAAAAAGCGGTAGTACCGCTTTTTGCTACCGGATGCGACAGAAGGTTTTGACTAACTGTCAAAAATCCTCTGCCGGGCTAGGTACTAAAAAGCGGTAGTACCGCATTTTAGTACCTAGCGCGACAATAGCTTTTTGACCACTTGTCAAAAGCTTCTGCCTGCTCCGCATAGGGCAGAGACTTTTTGTATGTTGGCAAAAAGCTTCTGTCTGCCTAGGTAGTAAAATGCGGTAGTACCGCCTTTTACTACCTGGCGTGGCAGAGAGTTTTTTTTCGTCTAAACTGCTAATTCCACTGCACTTCCGGTAGTACCGGTTGGCATTTGCGGTACTACCGCTTTACGGTAGCATCAAGGGTAGTACCGCTGTGGCCAGGGCCTATGAAGTTTGAAAGATGGTCGTCCGGTACCAGGTCCGGTACCAGGTCTGGTACTACCGGAGTTCTCCGGTAGTACCGCTTGAACTTCCGGTACTACCGCTGCATTAAAGGCTCCAACGGCCAGATTTCTTGGAGGGGTATAAATACCCCTCCACCTACCTTGGGACAAGATGCTCATACACATTAAATTCAAGACCACCATTGGAGCCACCAAATCTCAAGATCTCCACATTCCACCACCCAAAGTCTTTGATCTTTAGGGAATCTAAGGAGGAGGCCCCGATCTACTACTTCACCAAAAGAGATCTTCATTTCCCCCTCATTTCATTGAGGGACCCTTTGCTCTAGTGTTTTCTTGGAAACCCTAGTTCTTGTTTTGGTTCTTACAAGCTTGTCTTTGATTGCTTTGACAGCTTGCTTGTATTTGGGAGCCTCCGATTAAGTTGTGGATGTGTGCCCCAAACTTGTAAAGGTGTCGGCTTCCACCTTGAAGGTTGCTGATATAGTGGAAGGTGAATCGATCCCGTTGGGGTGAGATTCATCGGAGAACAAGGGAGGCCTTTCATGGCGTTGGTGGTTTGAAACCACCCCTCTCCAAACGTAGACGTACTTCCCCTCAAAAGGAAGGAACTACGGGAAACAAATCCTTGTGTCTCCGCGTCCACCATTTTGATTACTTCTATCCTTTACCGCACCTTACTTACTTGTTCCTACTTTGTGTTGTGGTAGCTCTTGCATAATTGTCATATAGGTAAATTCACCGTAGTTGCATTATCTAGATAATTTACCTTATTGTCAAACCTTAATTTGAAAAAAAAGAAAATTTGAAGTAGCACCTATTCACCCCCCCTCTAGGTGCCCATACGATCCTTTCAACCTCAATCATAGTTTATATGAAGAACTAACAACCAAAACACTAAAGGTACTGAAGCTTTAACGATCATCGGTATGGGAATAACATGCCCGTACCACCCTCTGTTGGCTCCGGAACATCAAAGGAACCGCCTATGTGAAAGCCCGAAGGGCATATCCGCTATAGTTTTTCCCAGATCCGCCTCGTGAGCTACTAGAGGCCTATTTAAAGTGGGAGGAAACCCTCGTCGGCATAGAGAAGTCATCCATCATCACAACCTCCACACACCATCTCCATGATGGAGCCCTGTCGCCATAGCCTCCATCAAGATCTCCACCTTCATCTCTACCATTGCCAAGCCACCAAACGATACATCTCAACCTTCAAGAAAGACCGGGAGGAAGACACCGAGGAGACACCACTTGGGTGTAGCCCTGTTGGAATTATGCCCTAGAGGCAATAATAAAGATGTTATTATTATAATTCTTGTTCATGATAATGTTTATATTCCATGCTAGAATTGTATTAAGCGGAAACTTTAATACTTGTGTGGTTTGTGAACAACACCGTGTCCCTAGTACGCCTCTATGGACTAGCTCATTGATTAATTATGGTTAAGGTTTCCTAACCATGGACATGAGTTGTTGATTAATAATGAGATCATATCATTGGGAGAATGATATGGTGGACATACCCAAACTAAGTGAAGCAATTAGATCGTGTCATCGTGTTCGTCTTTGCGAAGCTTTTCTTATGTCAAATATTGTATTCCTTAGACCATGAGATAATACAACTCCCTGGTATCGGAAGAAAGCTTTGAGGTCATCAAACGTCATCCTATGAGAGGGTGATCATAAAGGTGTCTCTCAGGTGATCGGAAAGTATCTGTTGGGTTGTATGTATCGAGATGGGATTTGTCCCTCCCAAGTCGGAGAGATATACTTCGGGCCCACTCGGTAATCGATATCAACACCGCTTGCAAGCATGTGGTTAAGGAGTTAATCACAAAGTGATATCGGATTACGGAACGAGTAAAGTACTTGTTGTGAACGAGATTGAACTAGGTATGACGGTACCGACGATCAAATCTCGGGCAAGTAAAATATCGCGAGACGAAGGGAATATATATATGGGATTGATTGAATCCTGGCATCGTGGTTCATCCGATATGATCATCGATGAATGTGTGGGAGTCAATATGGGTGCCCAGACCCCGCTGTTGATTATTGATAGAAGATCATGTCTGCATATTCTCGAACCCGCAGGGTCACACACTTAACGTGTCTCGACGCTAGGATAGATTGGATAATTGGTTTATGAGTTTTTGTTTGGAGTCTCGGATGGGATCCGGGACATCACGAGAGGTTCTGGAGTGGTCCAGAGAATAAGATTCATATAAGGCAGTGCAGTTTTTGGAGTTCGGAATTGTTCCGGGTTAATCGGTATTGTACCGGAAGCTTCTAGAACCTTCCGTAAGGGGACCAACGTGGCCCCACCTTCCGGGAGGGGGCATGGTCCTATGAGGGAGTGCCCTGGCTGCATTGGGCTAGGGGCACAAGGCCCCATAGGGCCCAGCCGGCCAAGAGAGGTTTAAACTCGAGATAGACCTTCTAGAAGGGGGGGTTTCCTTGCCCCCCACTCCTTATCCTTTGGGGCCGCCGGTTTGGGCTTGGGGGAGGGGCTAGGGCTGCGCCCCCCTCTATATAAAGAGGGGTGGGGGCGCACCAACCCCACACACCTTCCCCTCCAACCCTAGTCGCCCTGCTGCCCCTCCTCTCTCCCTCCCGACTGCTTGTAGGCGAAGCCCTGCTGCAGAAATTCTCCACCAATTGCACCGCGCCGTCGCGTTGTAGATCCAACCCATCTCTCCACCATACTTGCTGGACCAAGGAAGGAGGAGACGTCAAGGTGCTGCACGTGTGCATCTCATGGAGGCACCGCCACTTGTGGTGCTAGATCGGATCGGATCGCGAGGAGGAGAAGCGAGTACGACTACATCACCCACGTTCCGACGAACGTTCCGCTGTGCGAATCTTCAAGGGTATGAAGATCTAATCCAATCTCTCTCGTTGTTTGCATCTCCTAGATTAGATCTTGGCTTTCCCTCTGTTCGCATCCGTAGAAAATTTTGATTTACTATGCCGCGAAACCCTTCAGTGGTATCAGAGCTAGATCTATGCGTAGATGTGTTTCACGAGTAGAACGCAACATGGTTGTTGCGGGCGTTGATGTTTTCTGTTGCAAGCCTCTTGTTTGTGTTCTTCTTATGACGCTGGATAGTGAGATTGAAGCGGTCCAGGCCAACCTTACGCGACGACGTTCGCGAGACCGGCTCCGCACTTGACGTGTGGCTTGTTCCACACATGCGGCCGGTGGATGTCAGTTTCTCTCACTATAGTTGTCATGGGATTAACACCGGAGTTTGGCAACCATAATATCACCGTTGTGGCTTTCCGTAGGTAAGAATCGTTCTTAGCATCTACTCCCATAAGCCACGTAAAACATGCAACAACAAAGTAGAGGCGTCTAACTTGTTTTTGCAGAGAGTGTTTTCTGTGATATGGTATGGCCCAAGATGTGATGTGTATAATGTATGCGATGATCATGTTTTGTAATGTTTCACGACTTGCATGTCGATGAGTACACAACCGACAGGAGCCATATGGTTGTCTTTATAATTGTGTATGACCTGTGTGTCAACTTCTTATACGCCATGTAATAGTTTCACTTTATCGCTAAGTAGTTAGCAATAGTTGTAGTTGCTATTCGTGGTGGAGGCAATCATGGTGGAGTGATGGAGATCATGCCGGCACGCACAAGATGGAGATCATTGCGCGAAGATTGGCTATACCATGTCACATAAAGTTATATGCATGTGATGTTTATCCTTTTATGTATCTTATTATGCTTAGATCGCGACGGTAGCATTATAAGATGATTCCTCACTTAAAGATCAAGATAAAAACTGTGTTCTCCCCGAGTATGCACCATTGCGAAAGTTCGTTGTGTCCAAGCATCACGTGATGATCGGGTGCTATAGACTCTACGCTCACATACAACGGGTGCAAGCCAGTTTTGCACACGCGGAAATACTTGGGTCTAACTTGACGAGCCTAGCATGTACAAACATGGCCTCGGAACACAAGAACCGAAAGGTTAAGCATGAGTCATATGAATGATATGATCGACACTTCGTTGTCCACCATTGAAACCACATCTCTTCTCGTGAAGATCGGATTAGGTGTGGTGAATTTGGATCGTGTTCACTAAACAACTTGAGGGATGTTGAATTTAGTGGGAGTTCATCTAGTAATTTGATTAAGTTGAACTATTTATCATGAACATAGTCTAAGTTGTACTTGCAAATATTGTAAATCACATGGCCAAGTCCAACTTCAACTTCAATGTTTTTGCTGAGAAGGAAAAACTTAGAAACAATGGGTCTAAATTCACCAATTGGTTCCGCAATCTAAGAATCATTCTCTCTGGCGGTCAAAAGGACTATGTCCTTGGGAAAGCGTTAGGTGACCCCCTGCTGCAACTGCGCCGGCTGATGAGAAAGCTGTCTATCAGTCGCGCAAAGATGATTATGGTGTGATTAAGAGCACCATGTTGTTTGCTATGGAACCAGAACTTCAAAATCGTTTTGAAGACTATCCCGGGCCCTTTGAGATTCTCGAAGAGCTGAAAACCATGTTTCAGACTCAGGCCCGTTCTGAGAGATATGAGATCTCTGAGAAGTTCTTTAACTGCAAGATGGAGGAAGGGAGTTCCGTTAGTGAGCACGCCATTAAGATGACGGGCTACACTCAACGCCTTTAGCAACTGGAATGCACGATTCCAGAGGAGCTCAAGATTGACAGGGTTCTGCAATCACTCCCTCCCAGCTACAAAAGTTTTGTAGTGACTCATAATTAGATTGGTTCCACTGATACGATCACCAAGCTCTTCGCAAAGCTGAAGGCCGCGGAAGTGGACATCAAAAAGGATAATCATGTGTTGATGGTCAACAAGCCCACCTTTAAGAAAGGTAAGGGAGCAAAGAAGCCCTTCAAGAAGGGTGGCGGCAAGCGCACTGCCCCTGCTGAGAAGAAGCTCAGGTCTGGTCCTAAGCCGGACACTGAGTGCTTCTATTGCAAGGACAAGGGTCACTGGAAGCGCAACTGTCCGAAGTACTTAGCGGACAAGAAGGCTGGCACCATCAAAGGTATATTTGATATACATGTTATTGATGTTTTCCTTACTAGCCCTCGTTGTAGTGCCTGGGTATTTGATACCGGTTCAGTTGCTAATATTTGTAACTCGAAACAGGAGCTACGGAATAGACGGCGGCTTGCGAGGGATGAGGTGACGATGCGCGTTGGCAACGGATCAAGAGTTGATGTGATGTCCGTCGGCACGCTCTCCTTAGTTTTACCTTCGGGATTAGTTTTAAACCTTAATAAATGTTATTATGTGCCTGCGTTGAGCATGAACATCATTTCTGGATCGTGTTTATTGCAAGACGGTTATTCATTTAAATCGGAGAATAATGGTTGTTCTATTTATATGAGTAACATCTTTTATGGTCATGCACCTCTTGTGAATGGTTTATTTCTTCTAAATCTCGAAAGGGATGAAACACACATCCATAACATTGAGGATAAGAGATGCAAAGTAGATAGTGATAATACTACTTATTTGTGGCACTGTCGTCTAGGTCATATTGGGGTAAAGCGCATGAAGAAACTCCATTCTGATGGACTTTTGGAGTCTCTTGATTTTGAATCATTTGACACATGCGAACCATGCCTCATGGGCAAGATGATCAAAACCCCGTTCTCCGGTATGATGGAGCGAGCAACGAACTTGTTGGAAATCATACATACCGATGTATGCGGACTGATGAGTGTTTCGACGCGCGGTGGATATCGCTATTTTCTCACTTTTACCAATGACTTAAGTAGATATGGGTATATCTATTTAATGAAACATAAATCTGAAACGTTTGAAAAGTTCAAAGAATTTCAGAATGAAGTGGAGAACCATCGTAACAGAAAGATTAAGTTTCTACGATCCGATCGTGGGGGAGAATATTTTAGTTATGATTTTCTCACGCATCTTAAAGCAAGCGGAATTGTTTCGCAACTCACGCCACCCGGAACACCACAGCGCAATGGTGTATCTGAACGCCGGAATCGAACCCTATTAGATATGGTCCAATCAATGATGTCTCTTACTGATTTGCCGTTATCATTTTGGGGTTATGCATTAGAAACCGCTGAATTCACATTAAATAGGGCTCCATCTAAATCCGTTGAGACGACACCGTATGAACTGTGGTTTGGTGCTAAACCTAAGTTGTCGTTTCTTAAATTTTGGGGATGCGAAGCTTACGTCAAGAAGTTGATGCCGGACAAGCTCGAACCCAAAGCGAAGAAATGTGTCTTCATAGGATACCCTAAGGAAACTATTGGGTATACCTTCTATCACAGAACCGAAGGCAAAGTGTTTGTCGCAAAGAACGGTTCCTTTCTTGAGAAGGAGTTTCTCTCAAAAGAAGTGAGTGGGAGGAAAGTAGAGCTAGACGAGGTTATTGAACCTTCTCTTGAATTGGAGAGTAGCGCAGCACCTGAAACTGTTCCAGTGCCGCCTGCACCAACGATAGAGGAAGCTAATGACAAGGATCATGAAGCTTCGGATGATGCTGCTACTGAACGTCGCAGGTCGACAAGGTCGCGTGCCCCTCCTGAGTGGTACGACAACCCTGTCTTGACTGTCTTGCTAGTAGAAGACAGTGAACCTACGAACTATGAGGAAGCGATGATGAGCCCAGAATCTGAGAAATGGCTAGAAGCCATGAAATCCGAATTGGGATCCATGAGCGAAAACCAAGTATGGACTTTGGTGGACCCTCCTAGCGACCGAAAGGCCGTTGAGTGCAAATGGATCTTCAAGAAGAAAACGAACGCGGATGGTAATGTTACCGTCTATAAAGCACGGCTTGTTGCGAAAGGTTTTCGACAAGTTCAAGGTGTTGACTACGATGAGACTTTCTCTCCCATAGCGATGTTTAAGTCCATTCGGATTTTATTAGCAATTGCTGCGTTTCATGATTATGAAATATGGCAGATGGATGTCAAGACTGCGTTCCTCAATGGCAACATTGATGAAGAATTGTATATGATGCAACCCGAAGGTTTTGTCGATCCTAAGGATGCTGATAAAGTATGCAAACTTCAGCGTTCCATTTATGGACTGAAGCAAGCATCTCGGAGTTGGAACCTTTGTTTTGATCAAGTGATCAAGAGCTTTGGATTTGTTCCAAATTGCTACGAAGCTTGCATATACAAGAAAGTGAGTGGGAGCTCGGTGACGTTTCTGGTACTATATGTGGATGACATATTGATTATCAGAAATGACATCAACATGCTTAACGATGTGAAGAGTTATTTGAACAAGTGTTTTTCAATGAAAGACCTAGGTGAAGTTGCTTATATATTGGTCATCAAAATCTATAGAGATAGACAAAGACGCCTGATAGCTTTAAGCCAGAGTACATACCTAGACAAAGTTCTGAAAAGGTTCAGAATGGATAAGGCAAAGAAAGGTTCGGTGCCTATGTTGTCAGGTAAGATATTGAGCAAGGCTCAGTGTCCAGCTACAGTAAATGATAGGGAAGCTATGAGCAAAGTGCCTTATGCCTCGGCCATAGGTTCTATCATGTATGCCATGCTGTGTACTAGACCGGATGTGTCCAATGCTCTTAGTTGACGAGAAGATATCAAAGTGATCCAGGAGTGGAACACTAGACAGCCGTGAAGAACATCCTAAAGTACCTAAATAGAACTAAAGAAATGTTCTTAGTCTATGGGGGTGATGAACAGCTCGTCGTAAAAGGTTACGTCGACGCTAGTTTTGACACCGACAAGGATGATTCTAAATCTCAGATAGGATACGTGTATATTTTGAATGGAGGAGCGGTGAGCTGGAGAAGCTGCAAGCAAAGCGTGATCGCGGGATCTACAGTAGAAGCGGAATACATGGCTGCTGCAGAAGCGTCAAGTGAAGGAGTTTGGATCGGAAACTTCATCACTGAGCTTGGCGTGGTTCCAAGTGCATTGGACCCACTGGAGATATTGTGTGACAACACTGGCGCCATAGCACTCGCTAAGGAACCAAGATATCATCCAAAGACCAAGCATATCAACCGCAAGTTTCATATAATCCGAGATTATATAGAAGATGGAGATCTGAAGATTAGCAAAGTACATACAGATCTGAATGTCGCAGATCCATTGACTAAACCTCTTCCACGTGTAAAACATGATCAGCACCTCAGTGCCATGGGTGTGAGATTGTTTCCAAATGTAAACTAGATTATTGACTCTACTGCAAGTGGGAGACTGTTGGAATTATGCCCTAGAGGCAATAATAAAGATGTTATTATTATAATTCTTGTTCATGATAATGTTTATATTCCATGCTAGAATTGTATTAAGCGGAAACTTTAATACTTGTGTGGTTTGTGAACAACACCATGTCCCTAATACGCCTCTATGGACTAGCTCATTGATTAATGATGGTTAAGGTTTCCTAACCATGGACATGAGTTGCCGATTAATAATGAGATCATATTATTGGGAGAATGATATGGTGGACAGACCCAAACTAAGTGAAGCAATTAGATCGTGTCATCGTGTTCGTCTTTGCGAAGCTTTTCTTATGTCAAATATTGTATTCCTTAGGCCATGAGATAATACAACTCCCTGGTATCGGAAGAAAGCTTTGAGGTCATCAAACGTCATCCTATGAGAGGGTGATCATAAAGGTGTCTCTCAGGTGATCGGAAAGTATCTGTTGGGTTGTATGTATCGAGATGGGATTTGTCCCTCCCAAGTCGGAGAGATATACTTCGGGCCCACTCGGTAATCGATATTAACACCGCTTTCAAGCATGTGGTTAAGGAGTTAATCACAAAGTGATATCGGATTACGGAACGAGTAAAGTACTTGCTGTGAACGAGATTGAACTAGGTATGACGGTACCGACGATCAAATCTCGGGCAAGTAAAATATCGCGAGACGAAGGGAATATATATATGGGATTGATTGAATCCTGGCATCATGGTTCATCCGATATGATCATCGATGAATGTGTGGGAGTCAATATGGGTGCCCAGACCCCGCTGTTGATTATTGATAGAAGATCATGTCTGCATATTCTCGAACCCGCAGGGTCACACACTTAACGTGTCTCGACGCTAGGATAGATTGGATAATTGGTTTATGAGTTTTTGTTCGGAGTCTCGGATGGGATCCGGGACATCACGAGAGGTTCCGGAGTGGTCCGGAGAATAAGATTCATATAAGGCAGTGCAGTTTTTGGAGTCGGAATTGTTCCGGGTTAATCGGTATTGTACCGGAAGCTTCTAGAACCTTCCAGAAGGGGACCAACGTGGCCCCATTTTCCGGGAGGGGGCATGGGCCTATGAGGGAGTGCCCTGGACGCATTGGGCCAGGGGCACAAGGCCCCATTAGGGCCCAGCCGGCCAAGAGAGGTTTAAACTCGAGATAGACCTTCTAGAAGGGGGGGTTTCCTTGCCCCCCACTCCTTATCCTTTGGGGCCGCCGGTTTGGGCTTGGGGGAGGGGCTAGGGCTGCTCCCCCCTCTATATAAAGAGGGGTGGGGCGCACCAACCCCACACACCTTCCCCTCCAACCCTAGCCGCCCTGCTGCCCCTCCTCTCTCCCTCCCGACTGCTTGTAGGCGAAGCCCTGCTGCAGAAATTCTCCACCAATTGCACCGCGCCGTCGCGTTGTAGATCCAACCCATCTCTCCACCATACTTGCTGGACCAAGGAAGGAGGAGACGTCGAGGTGCTGCACGTGTGCATCTCACGGAGGCACCGCCACTTGTGGTGCTAGATCGGATCGGATCGCGAGGAGGAGAAGCGAGTACGACTACATCACCCACGTTCCGACGAACGTTCCGCTGTGCGAATCTTCATGGGTATGAAGATCTAATCCAATCTCTCTCGTTGTTTGCATCTCCTAGATTAAATCTTGGCTTTCCCTCTGTTCGCATCCGTAGAAAATTTTGATTTACTATGCCGCGAAACCCTTCAAGCCCATGTGCCATCGTTGATGCCATCACGCCATTGTCACCATCTCCATCATCACCACCACTTATCCTTACTTCCCATCACGCTCTCTTTGATGGGTTGTATTATGGCTTGAACCCCCTTTTAATGTTATGATTACTTGAATATATGTGATTGGTGTTATGATCCATTATCTATGGTTGTGTTATTGGTTGCGCGGTTCTAATCATGTTATGTTATAACTTAGTGATTGGAGATGTCCAATCCATTGGTGTAGTTGGATACATCCAACTCCTCATTACACTAAAGTGTAACCCTATGAGCCCATAAAGGTGAAGTAACATGCAGTCGACGTTCGCATATCACCATCATAGAACCACATAAAAGATTAAAACTTAACCAAATACTTACTTCATACTATATAGAAATCATAGCAAATTCATCCTATGCCCTCGGGAACATGGGGAACTACTCACAACGGTAAAGCATGGCATGGACCAATGACATATGGATTACAAAACAATCTGAAAGTATAACTTCACCACAAAATAAAGACAAGTTACCAATCACAATCATGCACACTGTTCAATCTACCACAACTACGAGGTGGATGATTTCGATCTCGAGATGGAGATGGTGCTCATGTTGGGGAGATGGATATGCTGATGGAGAGACCCCACCTAAGCCAAAGAGGAGTTGGCAGTGACGATGGCTTAAATTTCCCCCTCTCCGACGACCTCAAAGCAACAATATTTGCCCTCTCCTGGAGTAGGAGAAGACTTTCGTCTCTGCCACCACATTAAATCATGGAAAAATAGGGCATTTGTTTTTGTTGAAGCGGAGACGTACGTAAAATGAAGGAGCGGAGAAGATGCTAAGGGGGAAACAACCTTATGTGGAATGACCTAGGGTGTGGATTCTAGAGGGGGAACATGTCTTGTTTAGCCCTCATGGCCCCCTTTTTTTGCTTCCAGTGAACAATGACCTTCTCCCGATGAAAAACTTTAGTGGTATTTTTCCCCAAATTAATTGGTGTCCAAGAAATCCCTGAAACATCAAAATACAAAATAGAAGGTTCCATGTCTCTTAGAAATTAAATACCAAAACAAAGGTCTTTGTAGGAAAATCCCATAAATCATCTAAAAGGCATAAATGGTGATATACCAATGCAAATAACAATATAAACTAGTCCTATATGTGGCTATTATGATGATACAAAATGCATGTATCAACCCCCAAGCTTAATCCTTTGCTTGACCTCGATAAAATAAGCGAATAGATCATATCATGCATCAATGAGATTATGATTGATAAAAGAAATACGAGCATTATATCATCAACTTATGCATGTTCAATTACCTAGAAAGATTTACAAACTAACATGCATCCAAATGATGACAACATAAATAGAATTTTTAGCAGTTACATCTTTACTTTTGAACTAGCATAACCATTGCATGTTAAACTATTGAATCATATTTACTTTCGCATTAACTTTCAGCTGTAACGATTGTGATATTCAAA
This sequence comes from Avena sativa, assembly GCA_916181665.1. Classification (NCBI taxonomy): domain Eukaryota; kingdom Viridiplantae; phylum Streptophyta; class Magnoliopsida; order Poales; family Poaceae; genus Avena; species Avena sativa. Next base: position 255,745,221 of record OV702284.1, on the reverse strand, counting down.
ACTTTACTAAATGACTTTGTGATGGAAACAACTCTATGTATACCAACTCGTTGGGACTCCAAGTGTAGAGTGTTGTATCAAGCGTATTTTTTCGACAAGGGTGACTCAAGGGTTTATATCGAACTCTCGAGAATTGCAAGAACTTGTCTGTTATCCTCTGCTAGAAAAGTTTTTTTCTTGTGTCCCCAACTCCACCGTGTGGTTGTTAAGCACAACGTTTCGTGTTAGTAAAACTTAAATAAAACAAGGAAGTAAAGGAATAGTAAAGTAAACTACAACTAGAACAAGAAGGAGTAAAAAACAAAGAAAGTAAAGTTCCTTTTGGGTTTTATTTAGTCTTGCAGAAAGTAAATGTATTTTTGCATTTTCGAATTTAACTCTTGCAGAAAATATAAAAGACAGTAAACTAAAGTAAAAGTGGTTTCTTATGATAACAAGTGGACTGAGTTCATGAGTTCACTTGTCTACTCTCTCTTAAAGTGTGGTGGACAAAAATTTCTTACAAATGATATAATATTACTTGGAACTTCATTATACGTTTGAGTAGCATTCGTATAGGAATCACTTCCTAGTATAAATATGATGCAACACATCTCACATGTACTCCACTAGAAAAAAATCCATGCAATCTAAAGAATTTCGTGTTTTCCAATATTTAAATTTATAAAGGAACTTGAGTCGCATATCATCATCACAACATTTGAAAGAATTAAAAAAATTATACTCCATGTATCCAAAATAATTGACATAGGGGAGTACCTACAGAACACATCATAGAAACATTCAGAAATAAAGTCCATGAGCACGTGAAAAAATTAAGAAAAAACACCATATTACAGGCTAGAGTTTAAAAAAAAACACCACTTTATGCTAGGGTTTTAAACAACCACTAGTTTAGCACTATTTTTTTCGGGGAACTAGTTCAGCACTAATGCATAACAAAAAGCACACATTCGTCTAAGACACTCGGCTAACTGTGAAACTGACAGGTGGGGCCTGCTATCAGGCTGGTGTGGCACGATAAAAATGATCTAGGGTGAAAGAGGCTAAATTAATTTTAGTTCTGGGTCTTTTACAACTTTTGGGAAACCCACTTGTGTCTTCCTCCTCTGTCTCTCGAGAGCCTAAAAGGAACAAACGAGTCCATGATCGTCTTCCTAATCTCTGGTGGGTGTTGACTGCTGCGGAAGCACAGGCTAGCGAAGGCGGTGGAAATCGTTGGCGTATGCTTGCTGAGTCAGGCTAGCGGAGGAGGTGGTCGTCAGGGCTTCGTCCACCAGAATCAATAAAGATGGAGACCCGCCTTCTTGGTCTTGTCGAACACGTCACTTCGGCGGTCTCCGAGCTTGATGGAATCGAGGATGAGATGGGACTTGGCTCCTAGGTGCTCCTCGAGTAGTCTTCTTACAACGACGGAGCTTCCCCAATGCCGACTTGGTCTGTGGAGTGCGGTAGGTGGGGGCTGTCGGAGAGTAGGCTGCGACAACAACATGAGATCTCGGGAGCCAAAAGGATAGAGGCAGGGTGGGGCCAAATAGGATTTGACTTTCCATTTTACATAACAATCCATAATTTGTAACTGGCTAACATTTATCACCCTAGTTTGTTACCGTTGTGCCACGTTAGTCTAACAATGGGTCTTTCTTGTCAAATTCACGTCTAGCCGAGTATCTCAGACGGATCAGTGCCTTTTATTACGCGTTAGCACGATGAACTGGTGTTTTTTTTGAAACCCTAACATAAAAGGGTCGGTTTTTGAAATCCTAGCCTGTAATGTGGTGTCTTTTGTATTTTTCTCTGTATACATGGAGAATCTTGATTCTTATACATCACATTGCAAGTTAACAGTATAAAGTTGAGTCTTCTCATAAGCAAATGAAGCTCCACCCTCTCCTATCTCGCATAGCCTAGCCACCTTCAAACTTCCATCCCTGCCCATATTGCCATTGAGAAACAAGCAGTACGTCTCGACTATGACTCATTGATGGTTCCTCTCCAAGGCCAGCAGAAGCAGCACAACATCTCTACACGCAAGAGCATCTCTAACGAGCCCTGTAAACGGCCCGAAACTGGAAAAGTCCGGCGAGTTTATAGGCCCGTACCACTTTGTACGCTCTAACGAGGTCCGTATAAGAGTCCGGCCCGTACTTGAATTTACTATGGCGTGTTTAACAACTCGCGAGGCCGGTACATATACAGCCGCGAAGTGAGAGTGAGGGGCGAAACCCTCACTTCTCCGGCCCTCCCACCCTAGCGGTCACCGCCGCCAGCCGCAACTCCGTCGGTTGAATCCGACCGCATCCGCCACCAGTTCATCGCGATGTCTAAGCGTAGCGGCAGCTACTAGATGGGGGAACACCATTCCGGAGGAGGGGGAGGCGGCAACGACGACGAGGAGCACCGCGCCTTCGTCCGCTCGGTCGGTGCCAAGAAGCGGGCGGCCCTAAAATGGACCAACCACGAGCTCTCGCTGCCGCCGTCGCTCCGCGCGTACGTGCCGGCGGGCTTCATTTCCAAGAGGGCGCAGCTGGCCGGTGAGGGCTCCTCGCGCGGTGATAGCTCCCCGCGCGTCCTCGCGCCTCCAACCTCCGACAGCGAGGACGAGTGGAGCTCGCCGTCGCACCACGTGCGCGCGCTATCTCCGCGCTCGACTACGTTCACCACTCCGACGAGGAGCGCCTCGCCCTGAATATTTTCTGCCGCGCTTCAGAGCTGGAGCGGCAGGCGAAGGGGGAGTTGGAGGCCGCCGAAGCTCGCCAAGCTATCAAGCTCGTCGAGGCGTAGGTGGCTCAGGAACGGGAGGAGGCGCACCTCGTGAGGGAGCGCGCCTCCGCGCCAGTCATCAAGCTGGAGATGGTGGACCTGATCGACCTCACTAAGTGAGGTCGACGCCACCGACAACACCGCCAACAACTTGCAGCTCCGGTCGTCGCCCGAGCTTAGTTTAGGTGTAGGCTGCAGCGGCGTCGCCGCATTATTTAAAGGCTTAAGCCTGGTGCTGACCCAGGCTACTGAGACCACTCCTGGCGCGGGGTGTTATCTGCCGTTGGACGACCCACACAAGTCATCTGGAGCATTCGTTTAGCCTGGTAAAATAAACTTTTTGTTACCGTGTGGAACGCCTCTACTATGAAGCTAATGCCCCCAACCGTGGGGTCGGTCCACAAAACAGAGACCATTATGTTTTAAGCAACGTGAAAAAAGTGTGTGACGCCCCGCAGCGCGCAGAGGTGCTCACCCGAACTCGCCCTCGCCTCGCCTCTCCTCCATCTCTTCTCCCGTAACACTTCGCTCCCCCCTTCGAACCCTAGGCAATGGCGGCGGCCGCCCGCTTTTTTCTCTGATCTGCTCTCCTTCCATGGTGACGCCTCCTCCCTTACCATTCCCCTCCCTCCATGTCCTTCCCCTCTCGGTCTGCAAGGGGATTTTGGACGATAATGTCGGCTGGCGCCGCCGCCAACGGTGGTGTGCGACTGTATTTGGCGAGCACCTACGGTAGAGGGCGGTGATGGATAGAAGGTGTTCTTCTCTCAGAGTCCTCCTCATCTCAGGTAATTTCTTCATTTTCTTGACTAATCCTCCTCGGCTGTATGTAGCCTGAGCTCCTTTCCTTTTTCTAATTCTTCAAATCGGTACAGTTTGTATCTGCATATTCAGGTTAAAAAGTATCTCCTACTATAGAATTAGATATTACTATTTGATTGGTTATTTTTTAGATATTTACTTCTCGCACCTACATCGCTTCAGTTTTTTGTTCTAAACAGCCGCACATACTGATACCAAAGTATGCATGCATGGCCTGGAGTTGCTTAATCTGAATTTTCTATGTGTGACATGGGCAGAAATTCAAGCCGGTCTTTCAGATGCGCAAGCCGGATCCTATTATTCAATCCAAGGGTTCTCTGAAGAAGATATTTCCTACTACACTGACAAATTGAGAAGAAAGGCTTCGCCGGCACCGCTGCCGGCGTCGCGGATAACCTCAACGAGTGTTGCCTGTGGGAAACAAGAAGCTCTCGCTAAGCATTCTAAATAAATTCCTACTACCCGATGTGGTTGAGGAGAGGGTAAGTAATTTCCAGTTATCTCAAGTCATCCGAGTTTACCGTTGAATCATGGAGCCAAACCAGTGACTTATGAAATAATGTCAGGCATAGTAATATTTAATACTTTGTGTGGGGAACAAGTCTGTTAAAGTAGGACAGTGAAAATGCTTATTCTAGCATAACCAAAAGGTTCCCAGTTGCTCTTTTTTCATGCCCAGAAAATTGATGTCTGCTTTCCACAAAGGTTTGTAAAGATCTTTTGAAGATCAAGACATATCTATACTTAGTTGCTCATAAGGAATTGTGCCAAATAAAAATTTACCAAGATAAGAGATATAATTTTTCAATTTGTTGAGTTTTCTGGTAATCTATTCTTCCATGTCCAGTAGCAAAAAAATTATGTTAGATTCTGGGATTCCAGACTTTTCATGTGACTCATGAACTATTCCTTTCTTGCTTGGAAGCTTTGTGCTTAGGTGGTCACTTAAAAGGTGGATCGTGAAGGATGTTTTGGCTGAATCATTGTCAAGAGGAATTCAATCTGGCTGTGAAGATTTCCACCCGATCATATGGCTCTAATTTTCTATTAGTGTCCCTCCAAAAAAATTTTGTTTCAACTTGAGGTAAATAGTTATTTTATGTGTGCATCCTTTCGCAAAATGAGCTAGATGCTCCTTGCAGCAGCATCACATTGTACTGAACATTTCCTATTGTATTATTCCTACTACAAATGTGAAATTATATTAGGTGTCCTACTATACGAAAAATGAAATGGGTAATACCACAGGAGAGTTCCTCAAGATGAAATTTGTGATTTTTAGGTACAAAAAGTACCATATCAGTATAGAGTTAACTAAATGAAAAGAAGAGAAATAGATGAACCCAACATTTCTAAACTCCCGTGGTAGCATTATTTTGGACCGGTTCTGTTATAATTGGTGCATTATTGTTGTCGAGAGAGCACACTAAACTGGAGACTCTGGTGCATGATTAAAGTGGTGTTCTTGATAGGAGAGAAGTGGAAAAAACACCGTGAAGAAACTATTTGTAGAAGCTCTCTTATTTAAATGTACTACTAAATATAGGTTGTAAATTAACCCAAAAATTAAGTATGCTACATAATTGTGCTGTGAAATTTCAGTTTCTCTGTTAGTTTTGAAGGGGCAGTTTACTCATTTACTTTCTTTGCCTGAAAGGTCCTATATTAGCTGTAGGTGAAGGATATTCGTTGTTGTGCGTTTAGGCAATTAAATTGCATTTGTGGCTGCATGTGGCTGCTGGCTGTTACATGATGTGATGTGCTTGAAATGATAATTGTTGGTTTAATGTATGGTTTGTTATTTCCTTTTGCTTGATGCATGCAAGCAGCTACATTAGCTGCTATATTGAATTATTTACTGATAATATATGGGTTAAGAGCAGTCGTGATTATTCGGCTGCAACCACTACATGTGTCAAGCCTTGCATTGACACGAGCTCTGCTACATTGCTAGCTATAGGAAAAAACATGTCACGTATTGTGAAAGCTTGCTTAATTTTTTGGTTTATCTGAGTCTTATACCAATTCGGTGCTATTTCTGGTGTACCTTTTAAACATATATAATAAACTAATTGATAACGATGCTTCAGAGGACTGATAATGGTATATTGGTTAAGAATTCTTAGGATAAGGTATGTGAACTATTTTTACTCAAAGAAAAAAACTTACCACTAAATCACTCTAATTAGAGCACCTATGTATCTGTTTGGAATTTTCTGGCATCCAAAGACGAATAACAATTTGTAAACAAGCATTTTAAGAGACTTACAGGTTATGAGGTTAATGTTATTATTTTTGTTGCATTACATATCATAGTCGGTAGTCTACCTAGAGGCATCCATCGGTCACTGGTCTTGATGTGCATGAATTCCATTTGTTTTAGCCTAACCTCTTCAGCTTTCAAGTACTATTTTATTTTTCTAGAACAAGTTTATAACTAAATTGAGCTTTTGGTATAATTACTGATAACATTGTTTGCAGCAGACTCTCCATGTCAGAATCCTATATATTTGTAACCTATTCTTGCAGAGGCGGGATAAGGAATAAATATTTCAGAAAGCATGTGGAAATTTTCTACTATGCTTGCAGCAAGATCTCCATGTCAGAAGCCTATATATTTGTAACCTATTTTTGCAGAGGCGGGATAAGGAATAAATATTTCAGAAAGCATGTGGAATTTTTTTTCTATGCCTGCAGGGCAACTTTTAGTCGATGGTATGCACTATTAGACTAAACATCTTTACACTGCAATTTGTTTTCTTCCACGAAGCAGTGAAGCAGAACATATCTCGGAATATCAGATAACTGTCTTAGTTTTAGTGATATTTCTAGGCCTAGATAATGATTGATAATCGTGCAAGTTGTTCATTTAAATGACATTGCATCCGGAAGCCAGTGTATTCCTCTGGTGTGCACATATAGTTCAGGTCAGATGAAGGTAATATATGCTCGAAATGTTGCAAATCTGTCCAGCTTCACTCAAATAACTAGATGGTATCCTTAGTACTAGATGGTCTCCTTAGTACTCAAACGGCAACCGTGCATGCTTGCCGAATTGGAGGTGGAGGCTCTCTTCCATGCTACTGTGATGCATTTTTTTCACTTAGAAGAGTTTGGCTTGCGAGTGTATTATTGGAATGAGTGCTCATTAATTTTGTTTCAGAGTTTCACTACACAAAAACCGAATGAGAAAGTGAGAGACTTGGTCAACTGAGGAGCTTTTGCATGTTCTTCGGTCAGAAGAGCTTTTAATTATTATTCTATGAGTTTTTGCTACTATATTGTTGGGTCTACATTGCCTTCGATAATAGAGCACAGATGCGGTCAGTTAAGCACCTATCTTAGTCTCTGCTATGTGACATCATATATAATTTGTAGTGTGTGATGTTGTACTAAAATCCTTCTTCATTTGCAAATCTACCACGCCCATTATAGTGTGTGACAAGATGCAGGCGGCGAGGCGAAGCTCGCTATTCACCTAGTATAGCTTAATTTTAGTTGCGCAGCTTTTGCATCGCTGCTACTATGTGTAATTTAATCGAATCACGAACTATCCCGCCGCTGTTTTTCAATGAATTTTGCCGCGAGTGCAAATATTCGAATGTGCAGTTCCTATTTGCAGTTTTTATTCTGCGCCATGTTGTTTGTGACCTGTTTTCGTGTTTTTGGTAGACTGTATTCGTGTTTTTCAGTCCGCGACTATACAGGGCTCGATTAGAGATGCTCTAATAGTTTCAGAAATAGCAGGATCTGCATGCAAACAAACAGCCATAAATTTTTTTCCATTTTCATCCCTCTGCCACTGTACCAGTTCCCGCAATAGCTCGCTCTGAACATAAAGCGGCATCAGAATTGATCTTCACCCAATGACCCAGGAATTGTTTATGCGTTTCCAGATAGGGAGTGAACAACTCACACCTGGAGGCTGGAGCATCATTCGTCGGGATTTCCAAAATTTTCACTAGCTCATCAAGACATCAATCAGTTCAACTGTCCTTCATGGCCGCTACTGCATTTTCGCCATAACTATAACGGTTGCGGCTGCTCCAAATAGCCCACATAACAGATACAACTGTTGCTTGTTCTTTCTTGGGAACAAGCTTATGATCAAGGACATCACACGCCCATGACCCCGGATGCAAGCGTGGTAATTTAAACCCCAAAAAGCTTCTGTACGGCCTTCCAATAAGTGCAGATCGCAAAAAGAAATCCAATAAGTGCATGAAACCAAGTTTCCTCTTCATGCCAACGAAGTGGGCAGAATCTTAGCTCCTCGATGATGTGTATCCTTCCCAGCTCACATAACATGGCAAGCAAATTTTTGGTAACTCTCCAGTCTTCACAAAATGCGTACCCTTAGTAACAATCAGAAAATTGACACATACAGAGTAGAGCACACGGACTGAAAACATTCAGAAATCTAGTAGGAGTACATGGTCGCGTAGGAAACAACAAATCTCACGAATTACATGGGGAGTATCACATTGGAAGTTAACGGTACAAATAAGTTAAGATATTACACATCTTTACATTGCCGAAACACCTTACAAGTTTCGTTCATTCGGCAAGAACTAATTCAACTGCACATACGAGTTCAAGGCAAAATCCTGTAGCTAGAGCCGCCTACAGGTACTGCGATAACGACGGCAAGATCAGGGAACGAGAATTGGGACTCGTCCTGAACATCGAGTGCATGCCATCGATCAGGTCCATGGGTTTGTACCCTGTCAGGTCCTCGAAATATTCTTGGTTGTCCGCCGGGTTGAGCATGAGCCCGGCGAGGAAGAGCGCCGTCGCCGCCACGGCAGACGGCATGAACTGCAGGCATCCATAGTCAACCAGCGACGCGTCAGCTAGCTGATGCGCCATCCTCCGGATCTCCATCTTCTTCTCGCCCCGGCTGTTCCTCGTGAAGTGGTCGACGAAGGTGTTGGCGGTCGGGCCGCCGAGCTCGTACCGGAGCGTCGCCAACACGTGGCGCTCCATGTCGGTCACCTCCTTGCTTGTGGCGAGCCCGCAGTACCCGGCGATGTCCTTGGCGTTCAACTTGCGGATGGTGCTCCGCTGCTCGTACTTGGCGGCGGTGAAGATGGCGGCGGCACCCAGCACGCGGAGCTCGTAGTCGATGTGACTCGTCGTCGGCAGGGCTCGCGCTGAGAGGACGCGGTCGACGTAGGAGACAGCGCGGTGGAGCGTGCCCGGAGCGAGGTCGAAGTGCTTGGCGAACTCGTCCATCCAGGCGACGAGGCTGGCGCGGGTGGTCTCGTCCATCCGGTCTCCCTGCACCGTCCTCAGGTAGTCCGGCGAGGGCTGCTGCCCGAGGTTCCTCTCGTTCTCCCGCAGGTTGAGGTCGATGTCGGCGTCGTAGTCCGGCACCCACGGGCAAGTAGTCCACGGGCGCTTGGCGGAGGGGTTCTCTGCGGCGTCTGGCACGGGAGCGACGCGCTTTCGGTCGTGGTGCTCGGGTTGCTGGTGCAGCGCTGACACCTCGACGGCGGGCTGGAAGAAGTTGGCGGCGTCGAGCATGTGGGACTGCGCCGGTAGCATCACGGACGATGGCTCCAGCAGGGCGGCGTAGGCGGGAGCAAAGTGGGCGCGTGAGCGGCGAGGCAGTGCGCCGATGGCCCGGAGGTAGTCGTCGTCGAACTCCGTCTGGTGGGCGCCTGGAACCGGAGGAGCGGAAAGGAGCTCGGAGGTGTAGGGATCCATGATGTCCATTGCTTGCTTGGCGATCGGTGGCGAGGGAGAGGGGATCTGTGGACTCTTGGATCGGTGGTGATTTGCAGGAAGGAAACAAAGAGCAGGGCGTAGGATGGAGAGATGCCCATGCACCGGTTGCTAGTATTTAGCAGCAGGAGATCCCGTGCGCGATGCGATCGGCTGCTTGCGAACTGGAAACCGTGTCGCTGCTCCTCGCAATCCGACTTCAGTTCAGCCATGCAGGAACCGCGTACCTACGGGCTACGGCGACAGACTCGGATGGTAAATCGTGGCAGGTGGGCCCGGCTAGTTCGCTCTGTCAGGTTAGTGTGTGTTCCATTCCATTCCATGTAGGACTCGGAGTGCGAGTGGTGGCGCAGCCGTCGCCTTGGTCGATCTTGTCCGCCGAGGCGCGGCAGTTCGGACCGAGCTTCTGATGAATCGCATGCCCAGCTTCAGGCACAAAGGAGAGATGGTCTCTACGGGCAGGGAGCAATGTTCAGACGACCTGTTAACTGTTAAGAGAGGAACACAACAGAGAGGAAGACATCCGGTAAGTTTTCAGAAAAAAATATGATCAAGATAGAGCATAATAAATAGTCATCATTGTTCTAAAATACTCCATATAGTCATCATCCAGTAAGTATAAGATGTTTTAGGTTTATAAATCCATATGTCTAAAAGGTGTTTAGACATATTTGTTTTATAAATCTAAAACATCTTATATTTCAAAACAGTGAGGTAAATGCATGTGCAAACGATAGAAAAGGACTGGGTGGTAAAAATATGTAATACTTCCGCTTAATAATCTAGTTTCGCACTCCACCATTTTATGACGAGGTCTACATGAAAAAGATCAAGATCGATGATATATAATTTCATTTCGGCAAATCTATTTTGAATTTTGTTAACCGTAACTTATCAATTTCATATTTATAAGCTTGGACTTATTTTAGCCGAATTTCGGCAACTTCATAGCACGTGGTTGACCGTTTAAACTTTTTCTTTGACCACTACAGTAATTAGTGATTTGCTTAAGTTAACGCTAGTGGGTCTTTCTCCTGTAACCGAACTCTACCCCTCTCGCTCATGTGCGGCGCCGTAGCGTCAAACCGGGGTGCCCCAGCCCACCCCCGCCGCCTCCTTACTTTTGTTGCCGCCGAGGTCAAGGCAATGCCTAGGCGATAGCGATTTCTCCCTCGCGCGTCAGGTGCCTAGTGGCCGCGACAACCGATTTGTCATGACTCCTGAGCTAGGTGGCGGATCTATAGCCACAGCCAGCGGCTTGGAAGGTTGCGGCGGCGCTAGGAGTCGCCTCGATCTGGGTGCTGGCTTCGACGGGGCGACTGCTCAACCATCCTACGACCTTCGATTTAGTCGTCTTCGTAGGCGGTCTTTGTGGCGATGCTCCTGGTCTTTCTACGCATCACAGGGGCGCGCGGGGCGACGACCCTGAGCTTGGCGGTGGTGGCCATCTCCTCCGTCGGAGGCGGTCGGTCTAAGGCTGGTTTTGCGGATCTCAAGATCTGTCATTGAGTCCCGGCTGTGAGTTGGGGAGACATAGTCGCCAGTGAAAATCAAGTCGCCTCCGACCATGCAGGCGATGGCAGCGTTTGTGTCGTTACCTTGATGAAGGTATCCACGTGCAACTATTGTCAATCCACCCATGTCGTTCGGGGGAAACCCTAAGATCTAGTCTTCCGGGCCGGGTGATGGCGACGTTGTTGTGTCGCGTTCTCTCTTAGTAGCATCATTTATGGAGCAACCCTGGATGACAGAGGAAGGAGGTGGAGTGGCTTCGTCTTGCACGGAGGTTCGGCAAAGATGTCAAGTCATGCCTGGCCTGACCGACATATGCTACACTGAGTCATGCATGTTCGACAGGTGCTATGCACGGTAGATCGTCCAGAGACTTCAAGTTGTGTCGGCTAGTGGTACTTGGCGGCATGGTGCTAGCGACCGCGAATTTCTTGGGACATTGCGCGCAGGGAGATGGTGTTACTTGGCACCGCGGTAATGTCGTTGGTTGGTGTGGCGAGAGTCTGCCCATTGGCGGCGACATCCAAAGTGAGTGTACTGTCACGGCTAGACGAATATGTTGGACGGATCTACTGATCTAGGATTTTGGCTTCCATAGGGCGGTTGGGTGTTTTCTAAGTCTCATCAGGAAGGAGTTAATAGCATAAAACTACCACATTTTGGCCGAATGTTCGAATAACCACCACCTTACAAAAAAATCACAAAAAACCATCACTTTTCGGCAGATTTTTTGCAATTCACGCTAATACCCGATTTGCGGTCGATTGACAACGTTTCTGACAGGAGGGGCCCACCAGGACGATGACGTGGAAAGTGGTAGACGGCTCCTGGCGACGGCCGTTGCACGCCGTTAACGGCTGTGTGGGGCCCACACCGGCGTCGTGTCTGAAAGAGGGTTCGGGTGGACTAGTTCGCCAGTTCGCCCCGCCCGCCCTAGCTCGCTCTTGCGCCCCCGCCCCCGCCCTCCGCTGCCGCCACCGTCGTCGGGGCGTCCACGGAATCAGCCCACCGCTCGTTGTCGCCATGCCCAGCTGGGACGACAGTGACTCGTCGAGCCACTCCCTCCTTGGGGTAAGTTCCCAAATTGCTAGGGTTCAGGCTAGATCGAGTGATTTGGGATTTTAGGGTTCCTCGTCGATTTAGATCGATTAAACCAGTTATATCTATAATTTAGGAATTTGTGGACATGGACTACGCCCCAGATACCTGTGAGGATCCCGAATTCCATGGTGTGGCATTGGATTCTCCAGAAGTATGCCGTTTGCATGGGCTGGCGCCGCAGAAATGCGTCGCCTTTGAGGGCACTAACACCGGCCGTAGATTTTACATGTGCCAAGTTGGAAATGTAAGTTTATTAGTATTGCCTACCTTATTTTGTGCATTGTTTTAAGTTATACTTATTAACTGTGATTATTTCCTTTATTGTTTATCTTATTGAAAAGCTGCAGTGATGTATTAGAAGTACATTACTCTAGTGGTTTAGCATAATTGCTTTTAGCAATGGTTTTCAACAACAAAAGTTATACTTTAGCAATGGTTTTCTACTCTTTGATGTGTCTTGTTTTGATAGTGCTTTAGCAGTAGCTTACATTAGCAAGAACAAGACAATGAGGTTTTTATCCAGACATGCTTATATTTTTATTGGATTGTGCATTGTAGCAAGTCATGAACTGTGGATTTCACTCCTGGATTGATAATAAAGAGTGTACAGAAACTATGCAGAGGGATTTATCAAGGCTTTGGGGCATGTACAATGAAGCCCATGATGGTAGAATCAATGACAGGTGTGAGCAAGCCATTTTGCTGAAGCAACTGTCGGAGGATAAGCAGAAGTTACAGAAGAAACATGATTCTCTGTTAGACGATGTGAAGAAGTTCATGGATGAAACTGAGAGGAAGGTGCTTCTGGAAAATTATCAGAAGTTCAAGGAAGAAAGGAAAGAGAGTGTGGCTGAGCAGAAGAAGGAGGAGCACACAGCTGCTCCCAAGAATGAAGTTCAGGTCTTGAAGAATGCAGTGGCTGAGCTCAAAGAGATACTGAAAACTCAAGCTGATGTAATGAAGGCCAAGATGCAGAAATGTGAAGATGAGAAGCTGGCCCTCAAGGATGAGAAAAATAAGCTAGAGTATATGATTTTTTACCTCTTCAATGCCAAGGATAGTCTCCAGCAGAAGGTGAAGAAGATTAAGGCAATTTGTGATGATGAGTGAGTTGAGTGAATGTGTTGATGTAATGCTGAACTATTGTGGTAGATTTGTTGTTGGAAGTAGTGCTGAACTACTAGTGATGTATGTGTTGTTGAATTTAGTGTTGAACTAATTGTGATGGAACCTTGTTAGTTTAATGGATCTATCTATGTCAAAACGTTATGTGTTATTGTTATTAGAAATGCTCTCCCTTTATATATTGTCATTTGAAATTAAATCCCTTTGTTATTTTAAATGTGTTCCTTTGTAACCTTTGTGATCATTACTAGAGTAGTTGGTTAGGGTTGTCGATGGTTCTCGACAACCTTTGTGATCATTATTAGAGTAGTGGTTTAGGTTTGTCGAGAACCCTCGACAACCTTTGTAACCATTTTTATAGTAGTTGGTTAGGGTTATCGAGGGTTCTCGACAACCTTTGTGATCATTATTAGAGTAGTGGTTTAGGTTTGCTCAGACTGAGCTGCCAGCCAATCTATAGTGACCTTGGTGTTCTCTCCATGAGGGATGCAAGTGTGTAAAGGGTTAAACTTTCTTATGCAAAATGTCTTCTCATTCTTAATGATGGAGGCAGACAAAAAGAATGGGCATCCTAATTTCAGTCCATCTTTAGTATAGTTGAAAATGATTCTGTCAGGGTGGTTTCTCTGGTAACCATAGTTTCTAAGCTGAGCAATGTGATAGTTCCTAAGAGATATCCTAAATTGGTAGACATCTGTGAAGCACAATTTCAGGGCAAACTGCTGGTGTGCATCAGCCCTAGACTCATCATACCAGACCCTCTTCTTTAGTTTCTTCACCCTCCTCTTCTGCCCACTTGGCAACACCCACTTTGGCATAAAACCATCATCATCACTGTCAGGCAAATCATCTAGGCTACTGTCATCATCACCTGAAGGTATGAAATAGTAGTCATCAGCTACCTCTTCTTGATAATGTGATCTGCTTGATGTGGGGCCTTTCCCCTTCTTATCCTTCTCAGAAATAAACTCCTCTTCATCCACAGCCTTTGGTTCACTCTCTTCCTCCTCCTCTTCTTCCTCATACAACTCTTCCACATCAGTTTCCCTTCAAAGTGTACAGGAGATTCTCCTCTCTTCTTGTTATTGTGCCCATCATGTACACCTTGTCTCTTCCTCTTCAATTCCTTTATGTACTCTAGCTCTGATGCAACAGCCTTGTCATGATCAGCTTTGTAATCATGCTGCAGCTCATGCATCCATTCATCATCAGAATCCACTTCATCAACAACCTTGTCATGATCAGCTGGTTTGCCCAGCCCAAAATTGCAACTCTGTTGTGTTCCTATATAGAGGCAATCTGACATATCCATAGCAATTGGATATACATTCTCCTCCTCACTAATATATGACACTCCATCTTTGTCCACCCTTAGTATCAATGAGTCTTGTGATGGGATGTCAGCCTCAGTTTCTTCTTTATTCAGTCCAGGTGGCACATCTGAATTGTGTCTGATCACTATTAAGTTAAGAACCTTCTCATTCTCAAAAAGTTCTTTCATCTTAATAACCTTTGCCATGCTGGTAATAGCCTCCAATCCCTCCAACCCTTTCCCCCTTTCTTTGATGTAGTACATGGTGCCATTAACATTATAACCAAACTCTTCAATAAGGGCCAACAAATTCATATATGTGATGTCTGCACTACACAAGGTTCTCTCTAGATTATCTTCACCAGGGAAATTAAATCTAACTAGATAGACACGCGCGCTTCGCCGCGCCGTTTGCATAGCGTTGTCACATAGTGTGATTATTATGGTACACTAACCGACGCTTTATTTTGTGACACTCATGTGTAAAACGCATGTGTTTCTAGTGTCATTGTCCATGAGACACTCAAGCCCTTTTTTAGCAGTCAGGCCTTTTCGATCTCTTCCTGCTTCTCACCGTAGACGGTCGGCTAGCCTTCCGGAGAATAAAGTATGACTTATTTAACTCCGCTTCGTTATTTATTGGCGGATGTCAAACTATTTGAGTTAAAGGCTTAAAGGTGGACGATGGACGATGGCTTAAAGGCGGACGGTGGACGTTGGCATGCGCATTCGTAGGTCGTGGAGGAGCAAACATCAAGCTGTAGACGATGGTGGCGTTAGGTTGGGTGCATCGAGGGGGGTGGTGTTGCGAGCGGTGGCGAAACTGTTCCATCGGCAAACGTGGGGGCGGAGGGGATGGTGGGTTGGGGGAGTGGTGGAATAGTCGTCCATGGGTGATTTTTTGCCGGTGGCCGTCGAGGTGGGATGCAGGAGGTCACACGCGACAATTTTAGTTTGGCAGTTGGGTAGCGCTGGCCGGCACACCAAATTTGCAGCACAGGATTAGGCTTTTTGTGTGCGTGCCCTAAATTGTTTTATGCACGACTTATTTTTGCGCATCTGCTGGAGAACGATTTTTGCCCGCCGCGCTAAATAATAGCTGTTTTTATGCACCGACAGATTTTTTTGTGCGTATGCTAGAGATGCTTTAACTACGATTCGTTGATTTTTTTCCATGTAGGCTCTGTATAATTCCTTATTTTCTTTGAGCTGGCCCATATTTGATATTTTTTCTTCTTGGGTCCACAAGCCATAAACACATAGCCTTTGGATCCACAAGTCATAGACACATAGCCTTTGGGTCCACAAGCCATAGAAACATAAGTATATATCCCAAATATCATCATCCAAACTGCATAGTACAACAAGTAATGATTATATGTACTGTAAATCTATCAGTTCATACTTCTATTTAATTGATAGGGAACAATACCAATTAATTATATCTACTATCACTGCATCAGTTCATACTGTCCAAGATGATACATACAAATTATACAGTTAAGGTTCAGTTAAGATTCAGTTCACACAAGCTGAGCAATGTGATTCAGTTAAGCTTTAGTTAAGATTCAGTTAACACAAACTAAGCAATGTGATTTAGTTAAGATTCAGTTAACACAAGATTCAGCAACATACTATCCACTATCCAAGATTCAGCAACATAAGATTCAGTTAACTAATCCAAGATTCAAACCCTAACTAGCCAATGCAATCCTTAACTAATCCAAGATTCAAACTAGACAGAGCAAGATTGTGAGGTGAGAGCTTACTCGATGCCGCCCAAGCAGGATCCCCAACGGTAGCTACTCTTCGCAAGTGAAGCTAGAACCGCCCGAGCAAGAGCGGCGGCGGCGGGTCTAGTGAAACGCTCCGGCGACCGTGCTGCACCTCGGGTGAACGACGACGGCGAGGATAGAGGGGCACCGTCCCTGCCTGCAGGCGAATCGATGTCGCCGCCTGTGTTGAAACCGGCGCCACCGTCCAGGTCACCGCCGGAAGTAGCCGCCGCCATCTTCCACCGGGAGCGGGAGCGCGTGCGGAAGGGGAGAAACTGTAACCTAACTGACTGTTTCCCCTCTTTCAGACACGGCGCCGGTGTGGGCCCCACACAGCCGTTAACGGCGTGCAACGGCCGTCGCCAGGAGCCACCTCTACCACTTGCCACGTCATCGTCCTGGTGGGCCCCTCCTGTCAGAAACGCTGTCAATCGACTGCAAATCGGGTTTTAGCGTGAATTGCAAAAAATCTGCCGAAAAGTGGTGGTTTTTTGCGATTTTTTTGTAAGGTGGTGGTTATTCGAACATTCGGCCAAAATGTGGTAATTTTATGCTATTAACTTCATCAGGAAGACTCAGTGCTGCTGTATTGTCGGCTTTGCCTTGTATGATCTTGCGTGTTTTGTGGTATTTTTTCTTAAAATGGCAAGTGCAGAAGTCATGTTTGCGTGTTTTCTCGTAAGTCACGCGCGACGCATTAACAGATACACAGACTACATAAGCCACGTTTATGAGAACCCAAAGTGAATTGCTTATGATAAATCTCAACTGAAAGCAATGCTCAACGGATAACAGGTGTAGTAGTATTAATGCATTATGGTCATGTCATGGTCACATGGGGCAGTATCCTGCCAGCAGAAACCAAAATGATACAGTATCACCGATCAAACTCAATGGAAGGAAAAGGGAGTAACCGGAATTACTCAAAATTTCCTTTCCATTTCCTATTACTACACAGAAGAGCACTTTCAAGCTTTAGCTGAAGCAACATCTGCGCATCTGTAGATGGCTGTGGTATTGGGGAGGAAAGATACACACTCCGGGGCAAAAATATATACACATCAGGCTATAGACAGATCTCACCTTATGGAAGCCTACTGTACATGGTTGCACCCTTACACATTCTACAGTTCGTAGCTAGCTACATATACAAATGGTGCACGCGCCTTCATAGCCATGGGTGCTCCATGCCTCCATGAGAACCCCCTATTCAGAGATCGAGCTGAAAGAGTGAAAGTATAGGCACCACCATCTGCCTTCAATCCTGAAATAGTTACAGACTTCCTGGTGAATTGTGCAAAGAATATAAAAATGAAACCAAAAAGATGCAAGACTTACATGAACTATCAATAGAGGCTCAATGCACTATCAGCTACAAGTGAGCTTCTGGAGCTCCCTAGGTCAAGCTCATCGGACGTGGAATTGTACGAAGACAACAACTTCCTCTGTATTAAGATGCATATATAATCCATGTTAGTTCCTTTTTCGGATTGATACAGCTACATTATGAATAGGTAATGTAGCTATACTGAATGCCAGAGTTGAGTATCAGTGCAACTCACTTCCTGCTTCATAGTGCTACATTACTCAGCGAGCACAGCATGCTTAAAAAGACATTTTTTTCCCTTGAAGGCTAAACTATTTATAAGACAAACTAAATTTTGTATTGACTTTTTCCTATTTCGGAGGAGAAATGGGTATCAGTACATACCAAATTTCTGATAATTTCGAAAGTTTGTAAAAACATGATGACTTTACACACACCATAGCTGCCCAAATTTTCCAGTCATTCTGCACGGTGGCAGCAAGTTGTACTGACAGTACCAGAAACCATGGGCAACTGGGCAAACCCTGCTAAAAGCACAGTGTGTGAAGAGACAAGCTCAAGAAGACAGGAGCATGCTGTTAAAATCCTTCGAAGCTTCTCAGAGTGAAAGAAATAATTTCAGTTCTGACCAAATAAGGAGTTAAACATCTGGAACGGACTGCCTGCTCATCAAACATGCATTTGTGGCATTTTGTGAACTGGTTACCTTGACACCATAACAGAACATAATAATCTTCAACATACACCACTACAGGCATATAACACATGGAATAGCTTGCTACTAGCATTACCTTTCAGATGTATTAAAAATATTAAAAGAAACAAGCATCGCAATTTGCAACAAATTTCTCAACAAAAACTACAACAACTTGACTTATAACAACTGCTGGCAACATGAAAAAGGAGTGAACCATTTAAGTATGGTCTGTAGTCTAATGAAATGTTGGATAGCTACTTACTTGATCTTCAAAGTCGGGACTGGTCAAGTTGATGGAGAGATTTCTCATCAACACAAGTGCCTAGAGAAAAAAAAAGGCACATGTGTCAGTTGATAAAAGTAGACATTTCAAGCCACTACTATGCAAGAAAAATGTGAATTCTGCATGCCATCTGTTGGTTTCAAAATAACACAAATGTTTAAAAGTGATGACTAAAAATGCATATACATTTTGTTGCTATGTTTTACTCAGGAGACTGCTGCATAAGCCCATATTTAGTTAGTTAAATAGAAAATTTTAGAGCAGAACGTTATTTATTCTTGTGCTGTCTTAACCATTGGGTTGACAGAAGCAATTATTTTGGAGGAGAAATTGTGCAACACCACATTACAGCGATGCTTATCTAAGCTATGCTTATGGTTAACTTCTGAATGAATACAAGAAGAGAAAACCAAGTATATCAAAGCCATTCACATACCGTTTCAACATCAATTGGGTTCATCTCCTTAAGTTTCTGCAAATGACCTTTTGTGCTTGGATCGAAAATGCTGCCTAAGAAGCTGTATACTTGTGCAAAATCTGGCATAACTGTATCAAAATTTGAAAGAGAGGGTTAAAGAAGTAAAAAAATGGCTGGTAAAAAAACAAAGCATTCATGGAGGCTAATATCAGTACTAGTAAATCTATGGGAAGAATAAGCTGGAGGCATTTTTTGAATCTATTCTCATTCTAAAAGGAACCAGGTGTTCTAAGAACTGTAATATTGCAAAATAAAAAATTCGTTGGAAGCATAAAGAATATATATTTTTCGAAGTCTAGGAAATAAAATGAGTGGATAGACTATCAGAAGTATCAGGAAGTACTGACTGCGGAGTGGTGGAACTTGATTTATCTGATCATTGGTTTCACCGGGTTGCCATACACTTGGAGGGCCTTCATTACTGCTTGAGCAAAACATGTTCGGATCCATGGATCCAGCACCTAAATCTTCCGAGTGAAAGATGGTAAGGATTAACTGACACAGATCACATATGGATATTTACGGAGAAGAGCAACCTTGGAGTACAAACCTTTCACCAGAGATGAGGCGACAATTGGTGGGATGGAATTGTGGGTCCATGAAGAAACAGTCACATTCATTCCTGAGTTCCTAAGCATGGAAGATGGATCTGTCTTGAGGGCATATCCTAGTTCTGCAAGACAAGAGAAGACAGTGAGCCAACCGTTTGGTATAAAGAGGCACCGATAAAGTGATAATGTAAAAATATTAGTACTCGTACAACTAAATTAAACGACTCACCATTTTTGGAGGCCTTCTGAGGGTATGGATGAGCAGCTTTACGCTTGGGCCACGGAGGCGGGACATGTTCGCTGGTTCCATTTTTCTGAACCTTCAAAAAATACTTCTGTGCATGGCTCCTTATCTGCAAAACAAGTTGGGGTGCAAAATGAAATGGTTTTACCGGAGATATCATTGCCATGAGAATTCCAAGTTCCATTGTGCAGGGATTGTGATGCAATTTGGTGCATAATTTCACTTGATTCATTACACCATAAACTAAATTGATTCAATCAACATGCCTTCTCTAACAAGTTGCAACTAATCCAAGTAGTACCTGGATGACAGTCTTGGAACCAACAAAAGCTTCTATCTTTTTCCAGTCACGATCAAAGCTGAAAAGGACCCAGGTTTTACACATTAATGTCACATTAAGAGGCAATCTTATAATTGACTAGTATCAAATCTTTGCTACATATACGTGAATTCAACCACACTAACTGATACCCGGAACAAAATCACAACGCAAAATATTGCACTCGTACATCCTGAAAAGAACATATAGTACGTACTACCACATATAAATTTTAATGGTCTGAACGTATGAGACTCATGGGGAATCTAACAGTTGTAGGAACGTTTACTTTCTTGTAAGCACTTATGGCTCGAAAAAAAAAAGCTCTAAACTGTTTTATCCCAAAGCGGAAGGATGCCTATACAAACGCAGATCAATTGCACACGGAACCTATACCAAACTTCAAATAACTGAACGAACAAACAAACAAGTGCAGCAGCAAACTATACCACTGCTTTTCGTAACAGGAAACACAACCAGGACACAAAATTTCACCTCCGCCTGAGACCTAACAAAACATTCATTCGTTGTATCGACGAAGGTTTACAGAGACGACGGAGCGTTGCGAAGTTTCGAGGCAGTAGCGACAAAGTCGAATCGCGTCGAAAAACATACGTACATAAAAGGGGAGGAAAAACTCTGTTATACGGTTGGTTCAGCGCTTTGCTTGCTTACAGCTGGAGTGCCTCGAGGAACTTGTCGTGCTCCTGCTCCGTCCAGCTCTCCCGCGACTTGGTGATGGTGTACGGCTTCCGCACCTTCTTGCTGGCGTCGTCGCCGCCGGCCGCCTCGGCCAACTGCGGCGGCGGTGGCGGGTTCCCGGCGACCATGTGGAATGGAACGGAGGCAGGGAGCGCGACGTGCTGCGGTGTTCGGCGTCCGCGTCGTGGTGGTGGTGTCTCGCGGGCGGCTCGCTGGGCTGGGCTGGGGGAAGAAGAGGGCTCTTGTCTGTAGCGCGGCCGCGACTGCCGTGCGGTGTGGCGCCGGGTGTGTGGGTGGGAGTGTGTGGGTGGTGGCGCCTCGGGGGGCGTGCGGGGTTTTGGCCGTGCGTTGCGTGCGAGGAGGTCCCGCCTGGGTTGGGCCAGGGGCGCGCGCGCGTTTGTGGCTGCGATGCGCGGGCGGCAGCCCACTTGCCACCTCGCCCGTCACCCTCGCCTCACGCGGGGTCGCTAGCTTGCCTGCTACTGGTCGCCAGCTTCACGCCGAGCTCATGTGGCTGGCCTGGCTCCCTCGCTCGCTCGCGGCTGGTTTTATTAGCGGGACGCCGACAGTTGAATAAAAAATCGCATCAAGGCGTGTCGAATACGTGAAATTTTTGGTTGGTATGCTTTCTCACTTTCTCAGGGCTGATGCCGAAATGGCCCTGGCCGGAGGAAGCAGGATGATCTCGGTGCATCCTGCGTGTGCCCTGTGGATAGGGATGCCCAAAGTTTCACCATCAAGTCCATGTAGCATGCTACCCACAAAAACAAAAGTCCATGTAGCATGCCATGCTTTTTTTAATCGTACGGAGAATATGTTTCTTCTTTGCAGGTTTGTGCAGAATTATTGGAGGGAAGTGTATCCTCTGTTTCATATTACTCCGCATATAAAGTTTAATTTTCTGAAAAAACAAAAAAAAAGAAAGCCAAACAGAAAGGGACTTTTGGTGTCATCCTTGGGCCGACTTCTTTTCAGCTTCTAGAGCAGATTCTGGGCCTAGAATCGCACAAGCCCAAAAAAATGGATCCGATTCTGGCCAGCTTATTTTCACCGCAAATCTTGTTTCCTTCACAAACCGAGAATTGGGTCGGGAGTCGATTTTGGGAAGATTCCCGAGATTCCATAGAAGTGTATCCATCTTTAGACATATCGTTGCTTTTATTTACAGAGAAATGCGCCCATAATTAGAGGAAAAGAAAAAGAAAACGCTCTCGTCGCTCTGGGACTCATCCCGCACGCAGTCAACGTGTTTCCCCAGCGTAGAGCTAGGGTTCGTGCGGTACGCCGCCGCCAGACACGCCTCCGGCTCGCCGCCCACCACCCGCGTCCGCTGCTCCGACACGCCTCCGGCTCGCCGCTGTGCCTTCCGCCTCCTGCCTCCGTTCGTGAGCTGCTCCGCCTGCGTGAGCTGCCGCGACCCACCTCCGGCTTGCTGCTCCGCCGACCACCACCTCGCCCCGGCTCGCCGCTCCGCTGACCAGCTGCAATTTAAGGGCATTGTAGATATTTCATAGTTCAACACGTTTGGAATCCCAAATTTCATAAGCCAAAAAAAAGGAAAGATTGTAGATTGTGTGAGCTTCTCTCCACCATAGATTCTTCCAACAATCTCTTAAAATCCAGCTTTTCTAGAATTATAAGCTGAAAAGAAGGGGGCCTTGGTCCATTTTCCGTCTGGATGACGACGCATCTCCTTATCTTATTGTGATTATGCCAATCTGTTGAGGTTGATATATGATATGCGACAAGTAAATATTTGAAACAAGAATTCGAATTTTTGAATAACATACCCTTGTAATCCTTTCTAATGTCTTTTAACTCCACACACAAAGTTTGGTCAAAGTCAAACTTTACAAAGTAAACAATTATAGATAAAATTTAGTAGAACTTTAAAAAATATATGGGCGGGCCTAGCGGGCACTGCTGCGCTTGATGGCGGTTGTGAGTGCACCTCCAGAAAACAGAAAGGCCAAAGGGATGTTTAATGCAATTTTTTTTAGAATAAACCCTGAAAGGTGTATTGATCTCATAGAAGAAGAGGCCAAGATGACCGGTGTTTAATGCACTTGCAGAAATAGCAATCCAACCTCTTTTCTCGCACGTGAGCGTTCGCTGCGTCAATTGTTGTTTCCTGGCCATAGGAGTATATGTATTATACACAATTTCTAATTTTCAAAAAGACATATCTTTTGATTGGTGCATCAAAATTAAAATTCATTTTTACCGTTATGTTTCTTTAAGAAGAGTTCTTCAGTAGTAGATCTCCTATGAATATGTTTCAACAAACTTTTTTGACAGTCAACTTTGGAACTATGAAGGGCAATCTCGATTCTAAGGGAAGCAACTTTGTTGATAGGTTGCCTATCATGACTGCATATGAACCCAATGCTATACAAAATCGTTTATGATGACTGCCCACACTTGTCCAACATCACCTCTAAAGTTTTCTATCATGACTAAAAAACAACTTCACGAACACTTGTGAACACAGTTTATGAACACGTAAGCTACTTCACAAGGCAATTTTTCCCAACATCAGGTAGCAACTTATCAACAATGGCAAGTATCTTCAATTTAACAATATCGGCATGCAACTTCACAACAATGGTAGGTAACTTCTATAACAACGATAAGCAACTTAACAACTCTGCAAAACATCGGTGCACAACTTCACAACATCGAGTAGCAACATATCAACAATGCTAGGGAACTTCATAAACAACATGCAACTTTGGTGCCCGAAAGAGTAACATAAGTGCTCGATAGAGAAAATTTGGTGCTCGGCAAAAAACTAGTTTCACAACAAAAATAGGCAATGTTGGTACTTGACAGAGAAATTTAGTGTCCAATAGAGAAACTACACAACTTTGCTAAGCAACTTCGCAACAAAAACAACTTAGCAACTTCATAGAATCATTACGTGTCTCACAACAATATTAGGTGCTCGAAGAGCAACTTTGGTGCCTAATAGAGCAACTTTGGTGGACGACAAAAAAAAATAAGTTCGCGATAACAATAGGCACAATTTGTGTTCCTGACATAGCAACATTAGTGCTCGACCAAGCAACTTTGGTGCGCAACGGGAAAAGTAGGTTCACAACAACAACATGCAACTTTGGTTCCCGAAAGAGCAAATTCGATGTGTGACAGAAAAAATATGTTCATAACAAAGATATGAAACTTTGGTGCGTGAAAGAACAACTTTAGTACTCGACAAAGCAATTTTAGTGTTCGATAAAGCAACTTTGGTGAGCGACCGAACTTTGTTCACAAAAATATTAGAAATTTTTTGTGCTCGACAGACCAACTTTAGTGTACAATGTAGAAACTACAAAGAGTGGTAAGCAACTTAGATGCCGGACAAAGCAACTTTTGTGCGTGTAGAAAAACTATATTCATAACAGAGGGCAACTTTGGTGCCGAAAGAAAAAATTTAGTGCCCAACAAAGCAATTTTGGCGCATGAAAAAAATAGGTTCCCAATAAGATTAGGTAACTTTGGTGATCGACATAACAACTTTAGTATTTGATTGAGAAACTATATAATTGTGGTAGGCACCTTCGGTGTCGGACAGAGAAACTTCCCTGCGCGAACAAAACCTAGTCCATAACAATAATAGGCAACTTTGATGCCTAGAGAGAAATTTTGGTGCCCAGCAAAAAAACTTTGATGCAGGAAGAAAGTACAATGTTCACTACAAATAATAGACAACTTTGATGCTCACCAGAACAAAGTTCACTAAAGTCGCAATAAACATATCTAGTGAGTATTATTAGCGGACGTGCTACTATAGGGCTGTTTAGTTTGTCCAGGGCTTCCAAATTTCACATCTTTGCATTATGCAAAGACTGTAGGGGGTCGTAGCATGGAAAACAAAAAAATTCTACCGCATGCAAACAAACAAGCCAAGATCTATCTACTAGATTGTGGCAACGAGTCGATAGAGGAACTCACCCTCGAAGATTCCAAAGCGGTTAACGAGAGCAGATTCTCGTGGATAATGTAGTCGTACTCTTGCCGATCTCAAGATCGCGTAGACGATCCTTCCGGCGCTGCGTTCCGGCAGCGCTTCCATAGTCGGTCACACGTTCGGTACTCGATGAAGACCTTCCTCTCCCTTGTTCCAGCAAGCAGCAGAGGTTGTAGCACTCTCCTCGCGATTCCGGCAGCACGACGGCGTGGTGTCGGAAGTAGAGGGGAGATCTCGCAGGGCTTCGCCTTAAGCCGGAGCGAGTATGGTGGAGCAAGAGAGGTGCCTTGGCGATCTAGGGTTTAGAAGCACCAAGGGGAGGGGTGTAGCCGACGGCTAGAGTTTGGGAAAACCCTATTCGGCGACTTGGGAGGAGGCCCTAGGCGGCGGCAGCAGCAGGTGGTGGCGCTAGGAGCTAGGGTTTGAGGTGTGTAGGAGAGGGGCAGCCCTACCCCTCCTTATAGGTGGGAGGGTGCGGCTTGGGAGGAGAGAGTCCTCCTCCAAATCCTCATCCTATGCCGGCGGGTGGAGGGAGGGGACTTCCTCCCCAAGTAGGTTTTCTACTCTCCCTCCACCAAGCAAACTTGAGATTTGACTTTTTCAAATTGGCGTTTGACTTTCAAACTTCGATTTGCTTTCTCTCTTTATTTCGCCCAGCCAAGCGACCTAGTACATGATGCAACCATTCCACATTGTCATGACACATTCATGTACCCTTCCCCTCCGGAGTGCCGGACCTTCCGGGCCCTTCTAGAACATTCCTGGTGAAAACACCGGAATCATTCCAAACTCCAAAACAGGACTTTTTTATATGAATCTCATTCTCCAGACCATTCCAGATCTCCTCATGATATCCCGAATCCCATCCGAGACTCCGAACAACATTCGTTATCTTTCTCATCATTCCATAACTACTCAACAACATCGAATCCTTAAGTGTGTCTCCCTACGGTTCGTGAATTATGCGAACATGACCGAGACACTTCTCCGATCAATAACCAATAGAGGAATCTGGAAATTCATATGGCTCCCACATATTTTTATGATTACTTTGCGATCGAATGAACCACTTACATACGATACCAATTTCCCTTTATCTCACAATAGTTTACTTATTCGAGGTTTTGATTGTCGGTATCTCTGCATACCTAGTTCAACCTCGTTACCGATAAGTACTCTTTTCTCGTTCCCGTGGTATGTGATCCCTTGTGAGCCAGTCACATGCTTGCAAGCTAATTGGATGACATTCCACCGAGAGGGCCCAGAGTATATCTATCCGTCATATGGATGGACAAATCCCACTATTGATCCATGTGCCTCAACCCATACTTTCCGAACACTCAATGTCACCTTTATAGCCACCCAGTTACGGTGTGGTGTTTGATGTCATCAAAGCGTCCTTCCGGCGATGGTGATAAGCATGATCTCATGGTCGAATGAATTAGGTTACTATGTATCAGAAAGCTTATAGAAAATGAACTATATTAAATGACTTGATCTTTATGGTACGCTTAACTATAGGAGTATATCCATCATATCATTCTCTAATGATATGACCCTGTTGTTAATAACATCTCTATGTTCATGATCAGGAAACCATGATCATATATTAACCAACAAGCTAGTTTAACAAGAGGCTTTACTAGGGACTCTTTTATGTTTACAAATCACACAAGTATTAATGTTTTCGGTTAATACAATTATAGCATGGTATGTAAACATTTATCATAAGTATGAACATATGATAATAACCACTTTATTATTGCCTCTTGGGCATATCTCCAACAGTCTCCCACTTGCACTAGAGTCAGTAATCTAGTTTCAAACCTTTGTGTATTCCACACCTATGGCTTTCCGGTGTTGTATTTACACGATTGCTAGTGGTCAACCGATCTCCGGATCCGACACTTCCAGATCCGTGTGTAATTGCATGTCTTTGCGTCTCTACGCATCACTCATTCTCTAATGAGATGACTTTGTATAAATTTGGTCCTTTGGTGAGACCTTTAGTTCTTTGGGGTTAAAACATATTGATAATACTGTCGTACAATATAACTTCATAGTATTATCCCTGCTGTGAACTACACCTAGTTTGATAACAAACTACTTGACACAAATGCCCTCTTTTGCTGCTATTATAGCAGTCATATACTTAGCCTTTTGTTGTAGTATCTGTCACAATGTCTTAACTTTGGAACTCATCCAAATCCATTATGGAACTTACTTTCCATTATATCATGCCACCCTTAG
Source organism: Avena sativa (assembly GCA_916181665.1). Taxonomy (NCBI): domain Eukaryota; kingdom Viridiplantae; phylum Streptophyta; class Magnoliopsida; order Poales; family Poaceae; genus Avena; species Avena sativa. The sequence continues at coordinate 255,718,263 of OV702284.1, read as the reverse complement.
TTTAGATTGAGATAAACTTAATTTGTACTTTGTGACAAAACTAGTATCAATATAGTACTTTTACAATGAACTAACCATCTATTTGTCACTTCTACAAAACAATATATTCTTAATTCTTCCAAAAGATCATAAGAATATCCTTACTATCGTCCAATGATCATCTTATGAATCATTTTGGTATATGCTCACATCATTTAGAGCATAGGACATATCTGGATTTGTACATATCACAGTATGATTGATATAAATACTCTTTGTGATTTCATACATCAAGTATCAATCTATACTTGAATCTTTGTTTCACTTACCAAGTGTCAATACACTTGAATATATCATCAATATTGAATTCATTCAATCCTTTCTGTGCGACAAGAACATTTCTTGTAGTTTCTATATTGAACTCATTCAATATATCATCTATGTACTTTCGGCACAACCATATTAGCGTCTATTGATACCAAATATTTGGGTTTTGCCTAAGTCTTTCATCAGGATGAAATTCTTAATATGTGTTAATAACAGATACATTATTTCCAATAAACAACATGTCTTCCACATAATGTATTAGAAATATGTCTTAGTGCTCCCACTTAATTTCTTGCAAATGCAAGCATCTTCATCGTCTCTGATGAATTTAAACTCTTTTAACAATTTCATCATGGTGAAGATTCCAACTCCGCGATGCTCACTTCAACCATTGAAGTTTGCATATGCTTTTTAGCATCCTTTGAATTAACAAAAACCCTTTGGACCATGTTATGCACACGTCCTAGGTAACAATTCTATTAGAAGAACTTGTTTTGTTTATTCAACTACCATATATCAAAATTATATGTAGTGGTTGCTACATTAATCCGTTTAGACTAAATATCGCTATGAAAGATCAAATCTTGTCATATACAACCTTTGAACATTGTTGTGAACTCTTTCCCAACATGTCGACTATTTCATTGATGTGAAACATCCATGTCTATTTCTTTATAGATCCAAACACGATAGTAAGGTCTTACACCTTTCTCGAGGGTCCTTCAAGTTCAAAGCTTGATTTCTCGTGTATGGAACTATCACAGATTTTATGGCTTCAAGCCATTTTACGGAGTCAGGGCCCATTATTTCTTCTTTGCATGTAGTCCGTTCATTATTCTTAAATAATGATTCAACCCTCAAATCTTAGTATTTGATTGTTTACCCGACCTACTTGGTTCAATAGAAACTTTGACCTCCGTAACCACAACCTTTGAGGCACGTGAGCCATGAGCATTGTTGCTGCCTCCAGAACACTTTTTGGCGCTACGCAACTTCGCACATATAGCTAAGGTTCTTTCAACCTTATCAAAGTTCTATTGTCCTCCCACTTATCTTTTCACAAAAAATTCCTTCTTAAAGAAACTTGATGTTCTAAGCGACAAACACTTTTGTCTCTGATTTTATGGAGGAATACTTTAACAGTTATTCGAAATAACATACAAAGACAGATTCATCCGACTTTGGTTGCAAACATCTTTCTTATGCATAGCATACCAATGTTTAAGAAAGGACAACTTGGGTTTAATCCCAAACCATAACTTTATATTGTGTCATTTCAACGGATTATGATGGAGCTCTTTTCAGTGGAAAAACGATAGTCTCTAAAGCTTTTAATCTTTAAAATATAATTACAGTTTTATGAATTACACCTTTGATCTTACCATGTCAAACAAGGTTTAATTACATATCTCGAACGCTCCATACTCTTATGGTGTTTCGGGAAATGCAAATCCACGGAACGATTCCTTAAATCTTAGGTATTATGCTAAACTTGTAACTCAAATATCTTCCTTTATGATCTTATCATAAACTATTTATATTTTTGTTACAATGATTTTGCACTTCATCTTGAAAATCTTTGAACTTTTCAAATGTTTCATACTTCATCCTTATTAAGTAAATATTCATATATTCACTCAAATTTTCGGAGAAAGGATATGAAGTTGAAATCCATCGCTCTTGACTACACATAATGGACTTCATACAACAATATGTACAAGTTCCAATAAGCTAGTCATTCGTTCCCTTTTGGCCTATGAACGAAGTTTTAATTATCTCTAGGAAATTTTCACAAGCGTCATTTGATCAAAAATCAAAAGGACTCCAAAATTCCATCCACATGGAGTTTTTTCATGTTTTCTTTCTTATATAATTTAAACGGCGATGTCACTTCCTAAGTGATCTTTCAATCAATTTGTCTTTTGACATTTTTAGCACGTTTTATGGATGTGATTTCTCCAATGAGATTTGTGAATCATCCATCTTTTATGGATTACAACAATTATTTGAACAACCCTTTTGTTCTCATAATACCTGATAAAACAAATCTTGAAGGCAAGCTTTGATGTTTAACAAGCATCACAATAACCCTTTATTTGTTCTCGATGAACATCATCACATATTCTTTTGCTAGTTACTTAGGCCATTGTAGTTCATGAATTGTGTTGTTTCGTATGACGATTCACACCAACAAATTCAGTATCAAATACTTAAGAACCACATTGTTTAATAAGCAAAGAATATAGCCATAACATGTATATCATCTATATACTTAAGCTGAACAATTCTAGTCTTTTCTTTTCTGCCATATATTTATGAGATTCTCTTTCAGTATTTCCTTTTCTGTTTGAAAGAATCTATCAACATCAATAGTGGAGCCATATACATGACACATAGTCCAAAGCATGTATAGTAAAATACCAATGTCTTTGGACTTGCACTTTGAAGTAGATCACCATCATCAAATGTTTGGTGTTCTTTCAAATTCCTTTCTCTAGTAATTTCTTGGTGTAGTAAACATTTTACCTACATCAAATATTCACCCTTATCATGGAATTATCCATGATCAAGCTACTTTTAGCTTATAACGGTGAATCGCGAGTATAATGTTGCTCTCCAAAAACCTTTTGGAGGATTAGGACAACTAGTGTCTCCAACCTTTTGTAAATTCTCATCAAATATGAGAACATGACTTTTGCCATATTATACTCTGTCATATTGCAACCAAAACTTCGTTTCAGATATCACAATATCTTCCACACATCATGGTTTCTGAAACAACTCTTTCAGATCCTAGATAACCTTGATATTAAGACAATCCGTTGAATATCAAGAATCATGGAGACAAACATGATACTCATACACTAACACTTGGAATTGTCACTCTTGATTTAATACCAATTATTAAACTTCATGGAGTAACCGGAACTTACTAAAAATATGCAATAGGACTTTTAAAATTTAGATTAACACTTCAAAACAATACGATACCAGTTCGTAAAGTAACTAACCAGAATTCTATAGTTCTATCATCTCAATTATAACTAAGCGCAAGGTGGTAAACGGATGCCAATGACTACAACAATTATGCAAATTCACTTTGATTTAATTTATGATAAATAGTGTTCAACTTTTAATCATATTGTCATTGAACTCCCACTCAAAACAATATCCCTCAAATTGTTTTAGTGATCACATGAACCAAATCCACCACATCAAAACCAATCATCGCGAGAGTTGATGTAGCTTCAATGGCGAACAATCAACATGTTCATCATATCTACTATATGACTCATGCTTTACCTTTCGGTGATCCATGTTCCGAGACCATGTCTATACATGCTAGGCTCGTCAAGATCAAACCTTAGCTTCCGCATGAGCAAATTTGGCTTGCTCACGTTGTATATACTCGCAGAATCTAACACACCCGATCATCACATGATGCTTCGAAACAACGAGCTTTAGCAACGGTGCTTACTAAGGATGAACACTTTAAAACTTAAAATTGTGTGCTTGAGGAATCATCTTATAATGCTATCGTCGTGAACTAAGCAATACAAGATGCATAAAAGGATTAACATCACATGCAATTCATAATATGTGATATGATATGGCCTTTCTTCTTGTGCTTCCGATCTCCATCTTCAAGCATGAACATGATCTCCATCATCACCGGTGTGGCGTCAAGGTCAATGGCGCCACTTCATGGTTGTCTTCCATCAGCATCAACTATTACAACTATTTTGAATAATAGACACGTAGGACTTAGCGGACACAACCATATGGCTCCTGCCGGTTGCCAACTTATAATAAGGAACATTGCATACATCATATATATAATCACAATCATGGCCATATCACATCACAGCACACCCCTGCAAAACAAAGTTAGACGCCTCTAATTTTATTTGCATGTTTTACGTGGTTTGGGGCTTTCAATAAGTGTCGTTCTAACTTACAAACAAGAACCAAAATATTGATACTAGTATTGTCAATCACCCGTTGTAAATTGAATCTTAACTATGTTGGGAGAAACAGGCACCCGCAAAGCCACTTACGCAATACAAGTTGCATGTCAAGCGTGGAGCAAGTCTCATGAACGATATCATGTAAGGTTAGCCCAGGCCGCTTCATCCCACTATCCCGCAAGATGCAAAGTACACAAGAAGCAATCGACAACAAAAGCATCAACGCCCACAATGACCATTGTGTTCTACTCGTGCAACAGATCTACATATAGACACGGCTCTGATACCACTGTAGGGGTTCGTAGCATGAAAAACAAAAAAATTCTACCGCATGCAAACAAACAAGCCAAGATCTATCTACTAAATTGTGGCAACGAGTCGATAGAGGAACTCACCCTCAAAGATTCCAAAGAGGTTAACGAGAGCAGATTCTCGTGGATGACGTAGTCGTACTCTTGCCGATCTAAAGATCGCGTAGACGATCCTTCCGGCGCTGCGTTCCGGCAGCGCTTCCGCAGTCGGTCACACGTTCGGTACTCGATGAAGACCTTCCTCTCCCTTGTTCCAGCAGGCAGCGGAGGTTGTAGCACTCTCCTCACGATTCCGGCAGCACGACGGCGTGGTGTCGGAAGTAGAGGGGAGATCTCGCAGGGCTTCGCCTTAAGCCGGGGCGTGTATGGTGGAGCAAGAGAGGTGACTTGGAGATCTAGGGTTTAGAAGCACCAAGGGGAGGGGTGTAGCCGGCGGCTAGGGTTTGGGGAAACCCTAGTCGGCGACTTGGGAGGATGCCCTAGGCGGCGGCAGCAGCAGGTGGTGGCGCCATGAGCTAGGTTTTGAGGTGTGTAGGAGAGGGGCAGCCCTACCCCTCCTTATATAGGTGGGAGGGTGCGGCTTGGGAGGAGGGAGTCCTCCAACTCCTCCTCCTTGGCCGGCGGGTGGAGGGAGGGGACTTCCTCCCCAAGTAGGTTTCCTACTCTCCCTCCACCAAGCAAACTTGAGATTTGACTTTTTCAAATTGGCGTTTGACTTTCAAACTTTGATTTGTTTTCTCTCTTTATTTTGCCCAGCCAAGCGACCTAGTACATGATGCAACCATTCCACATTGTCATTACACATTCATGTACCCTTCCCCTCCGGAGTGCCGGACCTTCTGGACCCTTCTAGAACATTCCTGGTGAAAACACCGGAATCATTCCCGAACTCCGAAACAGGACTTTCCTTATATGAATCTCATTCTCCGGACCATTCCGGATCTCCTCGTGATATCCCGAATCCCATCCGAGACTCCGAACAACATTCGTTCTCTTTCTCATCATTCCATAACTACTCAACAACATCGAATCCTTAAGTGTGTCTCCCTACGGTTCGTGAATTATGCGGACATGACCGAGACACTTCTCCGATCAATAACCAATAGAGGAATCTGGAAATTCATATGGCTCCCACATATTTCTACGATTACTTTGCGATCAAATGAACCACTTACATACGATACTAATTTCCCTTTTTCTCACGATATTTTACTTATCCGAGGTTTTGATCGTCGGTATCTCTGCATACCTAGTTCAACCTCGTTACCGATAAGTACTCTTTTCTCGTTCCCGTGGTATGTGATCCCTTGTGAGCCAGTCACATGCTTGCAAGATAATTGGATGACATTCCACCGAGAGGGCGTAGAGTATATCTATCCGTCATATGGATGGACAAATCCCACTCTTGATCCATGTGCCTCAACCCATACTTTCCGAACACTCAATGCCACCTTTATGGTGATTAGCATGATCTCATGGTCGAAGGAATTATGTTACTATGTATCAGAAAGCTTATAGCAAATGAACTATATTAAATGACTTGATCTTTATGCTACGCTTAACTATAGGAGTATATCCATCATATCATTCTCTATATGAACCTGTTGTTAATAACATCTCTATGTTCATGATCAGGAAACCATGATCATATATTAACCAACAAGCTAGTTTAACAAGAGGCTTTACTAGGGACTCTTTTATGTTTACAAATCACACAAGTATTAATGTTTCCGGTTAATACAATTATAGCATGGTATGTAAACATTTATCATAAGTATGAACATATGATAATAACCACTTTATTATTGCCTCTTGGGCTTATCTCCAATAGTCTCCCACTTGCACTAGAGTCAATAATCTAGTTTCAAACCTTTGTGTATTCAACACCTATGGCTTTCCGGTGTTGTATTTACACGGTTTCTAGTGGTCAACCGATCTCCGGATCCGACACTTCCAGATTCGTGTGTAATTGCATGTATTTGCGTCTCTACGCATCACTCATTCTCTAATGAAATGGCTTTGTATAAATTTGGTCCTTTGGTGAGACCTTTAGTTCTTTGGGGTTAAAACATGTTGATAATATTGTCATACAATATATCTTTATAGTATTATCCCTGCTGTGAACTACACCTAGTTTGATAACAAACTACTTGACACAAATGCCCTCTTTTGCTGCTATTATAGCAGTCATATACTTAGCCTTTTGTTGTAGTATCTGTCACAATGCCTTAACTTTGGAACTCATCCAAATCCATTATGGAACTTACTTTCCATTATATCGTGCCACCCTTAGTTTAGATTGAGATAAACTTAATTTGTACTTTATGACAAAACTAGTATCAATGTAGTACTTTTACAATGAACTAACCATCTATTTGTCACTTCTACAAAACAATATATTCTTAGTTCTTCCAAAAGATCATAAGAATATCCTTACTATCGTCCAATGATCATCTTATGAATCATTCTGGTATATGCTCACATCATTTAGAGCATATTACATATCTGGATTTGTACATATCACAGTATGATTGATATAAATACTCTTTGTGATTTCATACATCAAGTATCAATCTATACTTGAATCTTTGTTTCACTTACCCAGTGTCAATACACTTGAATATATCATCAATATTGAATTCATTCAATCATTTCTGTGCGACGAGAACCTTTCTTGTAGTTTCTATATTGAACTCATTCAATATATCATCTATGTACTTTCGGCACAACCATATTAGCGTCTATTGATGCCAAATATTTGGGTTTTTCCTAAGTCTTTCATCGGGATGAAATTCTTAATATGTGTTAATAAAAGATACATTATTTCCAATCAACAATATGTCTTCCACATAATGTATTAGAAATATGTCTTAGCACTCCCACTTAATTTCTTGCAAATGCAAGCATCTTCATCGTCTTTGATGAATTTAAACTCTTTTAACAATTTCATCATGGTGAAGATTCCAACTCCGCGATGCTCACTTCAACCATTGAAGTTTGCATATGCTTTTTAGCATCCTTTGAATTAACAAAAACCCTTTGGACCGTGTTATGCACACGTCCTAGGTAACAATTCTATTAGAAGAACTTGTTTTGTTTATTCAACTACCACATAACAAAATTATATGTAGTGGTTGCTACATTAATCCGTTTAGACTAAATATCGCTATGAAAGATCAAATCTTGTCATATACAACCTTTGAACATTGTTGTGAACTCTTTCCCAACATGTCGACTATTTCATAGATGTGAAACATCCATATCTATTTCTTTATAGATCCAAACACGATAGTAAGGTCTTACACCTTTCTCGAGGGTCCTTCAAGTTCAAAGCTTGATTTCTCGTGTATGGAACTATCATGGATTTTATGGCTTCAAGCCATTTTACGGAGTCAGGGCCCATCATCGCTTCTTTGCATGTAGTCCGTTCTTTATTCTTAAATAATGATTCAACCCTCAAATCTTACTATTTGATTGTTTACCCGACCTACTTGGTTCAATAGAAACTTTGACCTCCGTAACCACAACCTTTGAGGCACGTGAGCCATGAGCATTGATGCTGCCTCCGGAACACTTTTTGGCGCTGCGCAACTTCGCACATATAGCTAAGGTTCTTTCAACCTTATCAAAGTTCTATTGTCCTCCCACTTATCTTTTCACGAAAAATTCCTTTTCAAAGAAACTTGACGTTCTAAGCGACAAACACTTTTGTCTATGATTTTATGGAGGAATAGTTTAACAGCTATTCGAAATAACATACAAAGACAGATTCATCCGACTTTGGTTGCAAACATCTTTCTTGTGCATAGCATACCAATGTTTAAGAAATGACAACTTGGGTTTAATCCCAAACCATAACTTTATAAGGTGTCATTTGAACGGATTATGATGGAGCTCTTTTCAGTGGAAAAACGGTAGTCTCTAAAGCTTTTAATCTTTTAAAGTATAATGACAGTTTTATGAATTACACCTTTGATCTTACCATGTCAAACAAGGTTTAATTACATATCTCGAACGCTCCATACTCTTATGGTGTTTCGGGAAATGCAAATCCACAGAACGATTCCTTAAATCTTAGGTATTATGCTAAACTTGTAACTCAAATATCTTCCTTTATGATCTTATCATAAACTATTTATATTTTTGTTACAATGATTTTGCACTTCATCTTGAAAATCTTTGAACTTTTCAAATGTTTCATACTTCATCCTTATTAAGTAAATATTCATATATTCACTCAAATTTTCGGAGAAAGCATATGAAGTTGAAATCCATCGCTCTTGACTACACATAATGGACTTCATACAACAATATGTACAAGTTCCAATAAGCTAGTCATTCGTTCCCTTTTGGCCTATGAACAAAGTTTTAATTATCTCTAGGAAAGTTTCATAAGCGTCATTTGATCAAAAATCAAAAGGACTCCAAAATTCCATCCACATGGAGTTTCTTCATGTTTTCTTTCTAATATAATTTAAACGGCGATGTCACTTCCTAAGTGAACTTTCAATCAATTTGTCTTTCGACATTTTTAGCACTAGTTTTATGGATATGATTTCTCCAACGAGATTTGTGAATCATCCATCTTTTATGGATTACGGCAATTATTTGAACAACCCTTTTGTTCTCATAATACCTGATAAAACAAATCTTGAAGGCAAGCTTTGATGTTTAACAAACAGCACAATAACCCTTTATTTGTTCTCGATGAACATCATTACATATTCTTTTGCTAGTTACTTAGGCCATTGTAGTTCATGAATTGTGTTGTTTCGTATGACAATTCACACCAACAAATTCAGTATCAAATACTTAAGAACCACATTATTTAATAAGCAAATAATATAGCCATAAGACGTATATCATCTATATACTTGGTCCTAGAGAGACTAACTCCACTAAAACAATTACATTGATAAAACACATCCACATAGCCAGGGATTGCACCGGTAAGAAAAAAGAACTGAAAATACATATAAAAAGAGAAGAACAACAGGTTGGGGAAGAACTGCTTGGCCGACAGAGGGTGAAGCAGCAACAACCGGCCGGGTCGTGGGATGGAGCGCAACAGGGGTCCAGGTGAATGGTTAGAGGTCCAGGCACGATATGCAGGGAAGAGTGCATCAGAGGCCGGCGAGAAAGGGTGATTGGGGGTAGGCCGTCAGAGCGACTCAGAATGCTGGTCAAGGCTATGCTCAATGCAAGAAGTGCAGGATGGGGGTAGGCACGCGGTGGACACCTAGGACATCACATAGTGGAGAGGATGGATACCACCGGCGGTAGCACCCGTTGAGGTGCTAGAAAGTTTGATGGCCCCCCTACGCTTCAAGATGGAGCAGGGATATTGGCGGTGGCCATCCACGGCGGTGGTGTAGGAAGTTGGGTGCCCCGCCCTGCCGGTGGTGCGCAAACATTGGGGATGGCGGCATGCATACACAACGCACATGGTAGAGACCATCGGCGGTGGCACTTGGGTGGTAGGCAGGGTGGGTGGGAGCGGGTGGCATACGGGGCAGGTGGTTCCTGGGAGGATTTGTATGTTGGAGTTTATTACAGGAGAGTTCGATTGTGTGGTCACGACAGGGTTCACTTGGTCTACTCAATTAGCAAAGATACGTTGCTTGGGTTGGAGCGGGAAGAGGAACTGTGACATGGGGCTTGCCTCGACAGCAAGGGATATCTACCGAGAGTGACGACGTTGTAGGGGTCCTACGCGAGACAAAGGTGTTGGGATGCATGGTGTATTGGGATTCACAACATAGAAGACAAAAAACCCTAAGAGAGAGAGAATGAGAACTATGTCTAATACGCAAGATGCAAGTAGCGAGATTGATTAGATCTACATACCCTTATGAACACACACATTAATGATGATAGATCATAGGATGTTATATTCATACTCTTCACGATCTGATCTGATCCAAGAACCACACGAACGACAACTTCAACTTATGCACACATGCGCCTTGATGACGTCTTATCCTCAAGTTCATTTGCTTGGTGCTAGTCTGGCAGTATCCACATCAGTAGTTGCTGATCAGTTTGTTATGTTGGTCAAATGTCGATTTTCATCCAAAAAACTTGCATCTAGTTTTCTTCGAGTACGTTAAATTATCTCTGCTACTCCTAGATGTACATGCTTCTACTTAGGCGAGTCCCATCGGTTTCGCTGTTGACCAATAGTAGTTATCTTAAAAACACTTTTATTTCGGTGTTCCACCCCTTTTCAAACTTTGACAATAAAAACTCGATACTGATTCGTTTCAAAGACCATACGAATCCACCTCAAACCCGTGTGGTTTTCTTAGACGTATACTCATCGTTAGTGGCAGAGCTAGCTCAGGTTACTTAGGTGGAGCAAAAGGCAATATTTCAATGTTGGTTTGGGTGTGGGTGTGGGGGGGGGGGTGTGGGTGTGTGTGTGGGGGGGGGGGTGGGGGGATACTCAAAAAATCCATCTAAGCCCCTAATTTTTTTTAATTCACTAAATGTTCCAAGTGTGGGGACGGTGGTCCCCTCTAATCTGTGCATAGCTCCGCCGCTGCTCACCATACACGTATACTCCCGTAAACGGGAGACGAAAATCAGAAGGTATGTAGCAACAATAACAACAAAATTTCAAAATTCACATAAAAAGACGTAGATCGCAATAACGGAAGGTAAGATCGGCCGGTGAGAACATAAAGTATATCCAGCTCGACCTAGTACACCTATACAGAGATTTACATAGTCTGAATATGGGTTTCGACACCAAAGCACATGTCATCTTAAGATCTGAGACAACTACCGGCTACCACCTAATGTTGCAATTCATCGCACATTCAAGACAGAGAGTGATCACCGTTGCTCGCAGGCAACCATTATGTGGCCACAAGTAAGCAATTGACTAGTAATACTTAATTTTTGTCATTTATATTACTTTCTCCGACCCATATTAGTTGAGTCAAATTTGTCTAGATTCAAATATATCTCAACTAATATGGGTTGGAGGGAGTAGTAGAATGCATTAAAATGAGTAAATGAGGCAACCAGCAAAAACTAACAAAAAACAAAAAGAAAACAAGCCAAACCAAAGCTACAGAAAACTAGCAAAAGACTAACTAGGATATCAAACAAACACATGGCACAAAAAACCACAGATAAAGGAAAGTTTCAGCCTGCAATTAAATCTTACTGAACTACCTTTAATTTCCTTCGCTAATTTACTTGCTTTCTCTAGATCACAGCAAAAGAAACAAAAGTGATGCTAGGAACAGAGAAGTAAACCACTCCCTAGTTCACTTCGATCCATAGTACTTGTCATGATTTTATTTTAACGACGAGTATTATGAATCTGAGTGAGTAATTTATTTGCTTTAGCATTATGTTCACATTATTGCGTACTCCTTATGTTCAGAAATATAAGACATTTTAGATTTGTGGAATGAATGTATCTAAACGTATTTTAGTGTATCGTCTAGATAGACTGGATTCACAAAGTTAAAAAGTCTTATATTTTTTATAAAATTAAAATATCTTATATTTCTAAACAGATGGAGTACGAACTATAGGGCCGATTGAAGAAAGGAAACAAAGGTTCCAGTTGGCCTTTGCTTCCTGTGGCAGTGGAGTGTGCACAGCTTACCTCTAATCTACTGTTATCTTCACCTTTCCTAAGTGCATGAAGATACTTAAATGCATTGTCTCTTCTTTTATTTCTGTTCGTCATGGCACACTTAATCTGCACTTCTGTTAATCGTTCATGACAAGAAACACTATCTGGCTATCTCATCCACAGTCAGTGCATGGCATATTCTTCTAGCTGCTATAGCAAGTTCAGATTTGAACTGCTACAAATGTCCAGAACAAACGCAGCAGTAACAGGAGTTCTTCTGACTAACGCTCACATATATGCTGCTGCTACTAGACAATCCAAGTACAGTATTACTATCAAAGTAAGTTTTTGTATCTTACACGCAAGGGGATTCAGGAGAAAAGAAACGAAACTTAGATCACCTGTGAGATTCTGTCTATTTTTTAAGTTAATGAATGAATTTATACTTGGCTGAACTCCCAGTCATTGCACACACCCACGTCTATGGTCATCGTCTTGTTCCCCTCCCCTTCCTTCCTCGGAGAGGACAGCACCCTGCAACAGTTCCGCATCGGGGACTGTAATTTACAGGTCAGTATTACTAACAGTAGCCACTGGACCATCTGAATCTGAATTTGTAATAATAGAAGGCTAGAAGGAAATGTTCAGTCGACATATCAAGAGAGAGAGAGTGAGGAATTACCCGGTCCCATAACCCGGGGTCAGGCTTCTTGAGCACGATGACGTTGTCCAGCAGCGCGTCCGGGTCGGGGATCTTCCACCGGCACGGCGGTCGTATCTCATTGCGGTGGCGCCACCGCTGGTACCTCGTCACGGTGGTCTCCCCTGTGCGCACCACCGTGCGCCTCGCAGACGCCAGGTAGTACAGCGCAGGTTTCTCGCACTGGTGTCGAACCAGGGGCCTCGTGTTGAACGCGTGCGACTTGTAGTCCGCCCGCCGGTACCAGTTCAGGAACGTCCGCGCCGGCATCTCCATCTCGCGCGCCGGCATCACGCCCCTAGCCACCGTCACCACGAACCCCCACGCCACCGACACCGTCCATCGGTTGGCCGCGTCGTAGCATATCGACTGCTGCATCACCCCCGCCGAGTCCAGCATCACCGGCCCGTCGAACAGCCTCCGCAGCGCCGCCGTGCGCGACCGCACGTTGGGGAACAGCGGCCGCACCACGTCGAGGTGGTGCAGCGACACGAGCGGCGCCACCGGGTGGGCGGCGAGGAGGCCCAGGAGGTCCCCGTATACGTCGTACTGGTGGAATCCCGGGTGCCTCGTCAGCGGCACGCCCAGCTCCGCCATGCACGCCTGGATCCGGTCGTCGCTGCCGTAGAGCGACGGGTACCGGCGGATGCACGCGTCCTGCATCCGCTCCAGCCTCGCCGCCAGAGGCTGGCTGATGGCGAACCCGCCACCGCCGAACGCCATGCCGTACGAGAAGAAGATGTTCTGCAGGTGGCTCTCGGAGGGAGAGCCGATGTAGTAGGGCTGCCGGTGGTCAAGCCTCCCGAGGACGGCGAGGAGGTTGTCCGGGAGGAAGATCGTGTCGTCATCGCCCATGACGAACCAGCGCACGCCTGGGAGGCCGAGGCGGAAGGTCTCGGAGACGATGCGGGAGATGCGGATGGCGGAGCGGTGGCCACGTCGGTGCGTGTAAGGGAAACCGGAGGTGTCCGAGGAGATCTTGATGGCCGGCAGCCCCTCCGGCACCCTCGACTCCCGCACACCGCGGTCCAACCAGACGAACCCCCGCATGCCCGAGTTAGGGCGCCACCAGATCTTGATGTACTCCTTCCGCTTCTCCCACAGGCGCGCCGACGCCGCGATGCCGAACACCACGTGCTGCAGCGTCGTTGCTGTCGTTGACACCGTGACCGCGGCGGGTGCCGGAGGCGTCCTCGCCGTGGGCACCGTGATCATGGCGGGTGGCAGCGGCGGTGCCTTTGCCGTCAACACCGTGATCATGGCGGGTGGCGGCGGCGGTGCCTTCGCCGGCAACACCGTGATCGTGGCGGGTGGCGACCGTGCCGTCGCCGTCAACACCGTGACCGTGGCAGGTGGCGGCGGCGTCGATGATGTATGGTTGTGGGTTGTGACGCGGGAAATTGAGGCGGTGGCAATAATGCGACCATGATCAGGCGGGCAGGATGGTGTGGATGAGAGAATGGCGTGGAGGGCGTAGAGGATGTACAGGACGGTGAGAGGAATAAGCAAAAGGAGAATGTAGCGGAGGAAGGACGTCGCCAGGGTCTCCTTGCCGCCGCCGGGGCCTACCCCGGCGGCGGCCTTCATTGTCCGCGCCGTCTCCGGACGCCGTTACATGTATCCTCACCTGCCCGTACTGATGATCGTCGAAGCCGCCGCCGTCGTCGGCTTCGATCCGGAGGCGGGCGGCGAAACTATAGGCGAAATGGATCGGATTCGTTGGAGAGAAGTGAGAGAAATTTTCACGGGACAAGAAGTTGGGATCGAGCTCGCTAGGTCTGCGGAATCTCCTCGGCCGCGCGCGTTGATGGGACGAGCGGTTCAGCTCCTTGTCTCCGTTCATTTCACGCAATTTCTGTTCCTGACTTCCTGTTCTTGTTGCGACCGCTGTGCTTTGCGTGCCTGCCATCCTGCGTGCATGGATCAGATGCTATCGTGTATTGTGGAGGTGGGTTTAGCCTCTTGGCCAATTCGTCAGCTCAATCGACGGTCCGTGATGTCCAGAAAATTGGACGGCACGCAAGGCCAGTCACAAAATTGTTTCTTTTTTTGGTGTGCTCTTGGAATGATCACATCTCCAGAGACTTTTTGGGGGAAAATTCACATCGAGAGATCTGTATCAAACTGATAGAGATGTTCTTCTCCGGTGATGTAGGGGCGAGAACGGTGGTGTGTGTTCGGCTCGTGCTAGTGTATGTAGTCGTCGCTAGATGCTTTAATAATCTATTTATAATTTTTATTATTTTTAAAACTCTTTATACTGTCATTGATTATTAATATATCGGTGAAATTTTGCAAAAACAAAAACTAGGGTATCATGGTAAATTCATCTCTTTTTTAGATTCACAGGGATCACCATCCTCAGTTCTATTGATTAGCTCAACAAAACCCTAGCCGAGCACAAGTTCAGAAGGTTCAGGAGTAACAAAACTACAACTATAGAAAGTTTAGAGAATAAAACGACATTACAAGGCAAGCACACATGTGCCATAGGACATCAAAAGAGATCGACAAAGAAAGTACGAAAACCACATCCTGACCGAAGGAAAAAAGATTTCCTAGACCGGTGAGATGAACGCCACTGACACCAGAGTGGATGTATGGGTCTTCCAGGTACCTGGAGCTACGGTCTTCTTAGCAGCAGAAGACGGCGAGGGATCTGGATCCCCCCTAGGCATGATCAACCACTTGTTAGCTCGAAGTGCGAACCCAAGATCTTGTTGAGGTGATTGCAGAAGATGTCCACCCCTTCCATCATGCACTCCTTTAAGATCAACCTCCAGTGGCTGCCTTGATTCAGCACCATCCTTCATATCTGGTGCAAATTAAACCATGATCGACCATTGAAGTTCATATCATTCTTGAACTTCCAAAGGTACCACAAAATCGCGGAACAAACCGAATTCAGAACTGCATATTTCTTATAGCTACCCAAAACTTGGTTATACATAGATAAAAAGTCATTCCCGATTTGAACATTAAAGAAATCATAAATGACTACCTAGAGGTGTTTAGCTACAATGCCATCAAAGAAATGATGTTTGATAGATTCGTCTTCAGAACAAAACATGCAGTTTTCAGGTTTGTTCAGTTGTTGTTCAGTTGTCTTTTTTAAGGTTGTCCCTTGTCATTAATTTATTTTGAGAGAGCAGACAGAGGAATATGTGAACTCTGGGAGGGATGTGGAGTTGCCAGACAGCAGGGATAAAAATGGGCATAACTCCACCAAAGTTTATAATGGCATAAAGAGAAGTTGTGGAATAAATCCCTTAGCTCTCATACAACCAAATCGGGGCATCAATGTCAGTAGAATAGGAAATAGTAGAGGCAACCCATTCTAATTCATACCAATTTACCATGATAGTAGTGGTGAAATTCCTCCTAAAGGTAAGTTTGAGGGATGACCCATCCAAAACTTGTTGCACAATCTTGTCTTGCTCATTGCAAATAATGTAAAGGTCAAAGAACTAGACATACAAGAGGGAGGTACCACACCAAGTATCTTCCCAGAATCTAACATGACTACCATTACCAATCTTCCATCTATAGCCAAACTTGACACTACTAACAGCCCACATCACACATTTCCAGAATTGAGAAATCCCCTTCTACTTACTACAAAAGATGTTGGGTTTTTTAGTATCATACTTGCCATCTACTAGAGATTTCCAGATTTTACCCTCATCTTGGGTATATCTTTTGATCCAAGATCTTAGTAAACAAAGGTTAACATTTCCTAAGTCAGGAATGCCTAGACCACCAAAGTCTTTTTTCTTACAAATCAACTTCCAACTAGCTAAGTGCAGTTTTCTGTGTCTCTTAAAGTCATTCCAGAGGCAGTTTTCCATATGAGTATTGATGGATCCAGTGCCTATTTGGGGAATTTAAAGAAAGAAATGAGGTGTATGGGGATACTTTCCAGAAAAGTCTTAATTAAAATGACTCTAGTAGCCTAGGACAGGATTTTCCCCCTCCAGCCAGCAATTCTTTTGAGAATCTTGTCTATGAGAGGTTGGATATCCTCTCTTATTAATTTCTCATAATGCAAAGGGATCCCTGGATATTTAATGGGGAATGAACCAATAGCACACCTAAAAAAATATAAAATGGCTAGGATATCCCCCTCTAAGATCTCTAAAGGAACAAATTCACTTTTTTTGGTTCTTCTCGTGCTAGAAACTTTCTCAAAACATGTTAGAACCCATTTGAGGTTGGTGGCATAAGTGGGGTCACTATCAAAAAACAGGATAGTGTCATCTGCATATTGAAGGCAGATGACACCTCCTGGTAAAATATCAGAACATAAACCTTTAATGAGGTTGCTAATAGATGCTTTAACCAGCATCCTAGTCAAAACATCTACCCCTAAATCAAAAAGTAGGGGGAGAGGGGGTCCCTGTCAACACCCGGATTTTTAATCCCAGATGCCTGTTATGCCATACATCGCAATCCCATGATTACCATTTTTGCGAGACATAATAGAATTGGATACCATAGTATATCATCCATTACAAACCATACATAAGGTCTTACACAAATAAGGATCTCATGATCCAGTTCTTAATACAACTCAAGCAGCGGAAATACGTAATAATAAAGGTAGCGTAGGCGAAGCTCCATCTTCGGGGTCACAGGCAATGCTGACGATGGGAGATGATCCTAGTTGTCGTAACATTCCTGGGGTCCATCCTCCAGGTACTCCTCTTCATAGTCTGGCCACGGGAATAGCCAGGGACAAAGCCATAAGTACTCTTTAAGTACTCGTAAACTAATACTAACAATTAAAGGGGTTTTTGGTAGTAGGACACTAAGCTCTATGGTTGTTTTGCAAAAAGCCAGATTTACCTCTACTAAGTTCAGAAGCAAGAAAAGCTAGTTGAAATTTTATAACACCTAAGTGGGAACTTGAATTTCATATCACAACTCTGTTGTGGTCAAGTCAAAGTCTCAAGTCATTTCACAAGTCATTTTGAAAACATCTGACGGGGGAACAGTATGGCCACTCCAACTGTCCATAACCACGGACGCGGTTATTCGAATAGTTTGACACTCTGCAGAGATTGTACACTTTCACCACAACATTCGATACATCCGTCAGGAACAAATCCTGAATTCACCATACTCAGTATGCGGATAATCAATCCTAACCTTTCAATTACACGCCCTAGTATAAGCACCTCTCCTGTGAGTTTGGCCTCCCAACCATGACCAACTGTCATCTTGGGTACTGCACAGGTGGACAATCTTCACAAGGTAGCCTCAGCTCAGACCTTGGACGTGAGGGAACCAATACTAAGGTATATAAGTTTCCAGTCAAGCCCTACCCAATTCTTGGGTATTGTGGTTGTACGGTAACATTGGAATGGTATCACATCCAGACAACCATCAGTTTTATAAAGGGATAAGGCTCATGCCTCAACATTTTCATCTCCATAAATCATCTGGTGTTCGGAAACACATGTCCAAAACATTTCAATAGAATGATCCATCATTCCAAGGTTTTCATAACCATTTTTCCACCAAGTATTCCCATCTAAGTTGATCAAGTTTTATGCTTAGCACTAGCATCTACAAGTGGGGGTAAGTACTAATGAGGGGTGGTAAACTAGTGGAGTTTAACTAAGTTCAATCTCATGCCTTAGGATGACATAAAGATTATCTAGCTTAGGCCAAATTTTATGCTCTTTATGCAACCTTCAATTATCTTTCTAGTATCTACAATTCACTTGAGTAAACTATAAGTAATAGTTTTGATAAAGAAATAAAGTATAAGGCTTGTAAGTAAAACTAGGATTGGTTTATCAAGTGGTTATGATCATATATGCTTAAGGCATATAGTTGGCATGGTAACAAGCAAGTATTTGCTTGCATAGGTATAGTATCTTGCAAGTGTTAGCTTGCACAAGTATCAGTATAAGCTTGCTAAATTGCAAGTGTTAGCTTGCAAGGTTAATAGCTTGCAAGTATTGGCTTGCCTTGTGCGGAGCAGTGGTCGAAGTTCTCCTCTGCTTCTTCTTCGTAGTATCCTCCTTCTTCCTCGTATCCTTGGTCGGTACTAGCGTCTATAAATAAATACGAGGTACACAATCACCAAACAATACTTAACTATTTTCAATCATCACACAAAAGGGTCCTATAGATGATCTAGCATCATCACTAACATTACAAGATTAAAGCTTGGTTTAATTTCTTTTATTTTTAGAAAAGTAATTTCTACTCATTGAAAAACTACTTAAGATTTAATATTCTCCAAACCAAACATGGGATCATGTTGACACTTGTCATCACCACAAATTTTAGTACATGGGAATGTGATTTAAAGTGGTGTCACAATTTAATAAGGTTTTACCTTTTATTTCAATTAAATAAAGTGACTAGAATAGCTTATGTGGCATTGTTTTATTACTTGAACATTATTTCTGTAAGTAAACCCAAATGTTTTTATATATTCTGAAAGGTATGATCAAATGTGATTTTTGAGAGTTGGAATCAACTCAAAAGCTATTATGGTTTAAATTTGAAAAATGTTTGAATGCAGAAAAGGTTCTGCCCTGTTAGTTTTACCAAGGTTGATCTATAGATTCAAATGATTTGAATCCAACGGGCTTGGATTAAGCATTTCAATATATTTCTCACAAAATTGGTTTCATTCAATTTGGTTCACTGAATCGAGCTGGGTTGATTTTTGAAACTAGGTATAGAACTGTGTTTGAATGAAAATGGAAAAAGTTAAATTCAAACGACTGGGCTGTGCGGGAAACGATAATGGGCCGGCCCGGTGTCACTCCGTGGCACGGGGCTCAACTGACAGGGGGGTTCCACCAGTCAGTGGCTCTTTAAACGCGAAGCGGTACGGGGCAATCTCATCCGCACGATCTAAGTCTAATCGAACGGCTGCTACTCATCGTCCACGTCGGGCGGCGCTGGCGGGACAGAAACCTAACGCTGCAGGTGGGGGTCGTGGGAGGCTCACCGGGGCTCAGGCGAGGGTCGGCGATGCGGGCGAACAACAAAGTCGACGACGACAAACCTCCTGGTACCGGCAGCTTCTCCTGGGGTGGACGAAATCAACGGCGCCCTTCTTCTCTAGAGGCGACCTGCTCCGGCCAAATTCCGGCGATGCGCTGCTCGCCTTGCTCCGGGAACGGGGTGGCACGATCAGTGAGGAGAGGGGAGTGAGATGGTGTGAAGAGTTTGAGTGGGGGAGGCCTCTATTTATAGTCTCGACGACGAGACCGAACGGAATGGGCAGGCGACGGTGGCGACATGGCTACGGGCTGCTAGAGGCATGGCCGGCGGTGGCGATCGATCGGTGGTCTCCTAGCGATGCTCTATGGCTTTAATGCGTGTGTAGGGGCGGTGCCAAACGGTCTGGAACATGTGATGCTCCGCGCGGCAGAGGCGGCGTCTTCGACGGCGAGCGGTGGCTGTGAGGCATGGGGCGGCGAACGGGGATGTCTGGCGGTCTCCTGTGACGGTGGTGATCGCGTATGCACGCGGCGAGGGCGGCGCGCGGTCTGTGGGCGTGTGTCGAGGGTGGCTCTCTGGCGCATGCTCGGCATGGTCGACAGCGGCACGGGCGCGGCGTTCTTGGTTGCTCTGGTCGATGTCTTCGAGGCAGGGCTGGTCGAGAGGGGGCGGTGAGGCATGGGTGATCTCCCAGACAAGGTTGGCACAGCTAGTTCCTCTCCTAGCTTGCTGTCTACACTGGGGTGGCATGGGTGGCTTTGGCTGTTCACCATTGATGACATTGCCAAGCTTACATTGGTGCTAGATGATTACAAATGAGCTAGATGATCTACTAAAGCCTAGTTGCAACCAGAGAGGGAACAAGTTAGGCTCAAATCACTGCTCCAAATAGTGTTTGGATTTTATTTGATTTGCATCTGCAAGGTGTTTGATGAAATGCCCGCATGAATTCAAGTTTTGAATTTTTAAAAGATTTTTGGTGGGTGTGCTAGGCATGTGCTGGTGAGTCTGTAGATGCTTGGGTTTTGAAAGTTGAGCTTGTTTGAGTGGTTTTTGAAAAATTGGGATCTTCCCATATGATAAAGATTCAATTTTGAACTGTCCTTTAAACTATGCATTTGAATGTTTCTGGATGATCACAAGGTGGGCCTTGATACTTTGTTATGAGTACTATCAAGGGGTGCAAAGATCCAAACAAGTTTCTGTTAAGTTCTGAAAGTTAGAGACAGCCAAAGTAGGCATGGGAGTTAAATTGGTCAAAATGACCATTACCTTATTTTGTTTGTTTTGATTTATTTGTCTTTGGGAAAAGTGTGGGGATTGTTTATATGATGTTTATTTCACCTAATAATCCTTTTACAATCAAAGAAACACATAAACAAGGCAATTCAAAAGAAGTCAAAATGGGATGCATACACACATGCATGCTTTCATATTTTTATTTAGAAAAGTTTTTGTTAATCCTAATTTTGGTGATTAGAGTTTGATGATTCTAGTTTAATATTTTTGGGATGTTACAGTCCCCCTCCTTGTGACCCTTGCCAGTAACAAATACATTACATATGATGTTATTTAGTTTCACTCCCACAGAGCCACCATGGCTAGTAGCTTTGATCCAATCAATAGTTTTTGGAACAAACCACCTTTTAGCTAGCAAATCTAGAAGAAAGTCTAGGTCTACCTTATCAAAGGCCTTCTCATAATCTACCTTGAGCACAAGGCCCTAAGATTTATCGTTAACCACAAAGTGAATAACTTCGTGAGCAGTAACAACACGTTTCAAGATAAACCTACCTTTAATAAAGGCATATTGGTCATAAGAGGTCATACTGCCTATGAAGAGAGCTAATATATTTGTGAGAACATTAGTAAAAGTTTTAAAACCACAATTGAGAATGCTAATAGGCCTGAATTTCTTCATACTACTAGCATAGAATTATTTAGAAATAAGAGCCAACATAGAAAAATTCAATCTATAGACATCTAATTTACCATGATAAAAATCTACAAACATGGCCATGAGGTCTTCTTTAAAAACATCCCAAATATGTTGATAAAAAAGGAAAGGAAAGCAATCAGGGCAAGGATCCCCATCTGCATATGAGCCAAAATAGCATGTTTGACCTCTTCCTCAAAGAAAGGGGCCTCTAATGTTTGATTTTGCTCATAAGAGATTTTTTCACTTGGGGAGACGAAATCATCAGCTAGGCAACAACCAGATGAATCTTTTTTCTTAAACAACTCCTGTAACATCCCAAAAATCAAACTTAGATCATCAAAACACTAATCATCAATATTAGGGTTAACAAAAACTTTTCTAAATGAATTCATGAATGCATGTATATGTGTATGCATGGATTTTGAATTTCTTTAAAAACCACCTTGTTTGTGTGATCCATTGCTTGTAAAATGTTTCTTAGGTGAAAAGAACATCATCTAAAACATTTCCCACATTTTTCCTAAAGACAAGTAAATCAAAAAATATATATTAAGTGAATGGTCATTTTGACCAATTTAACTCCCATGCCTACTTTGGCTGTCTCAAACTTTCAAAACCTAACAGAAACTTTTCTGGATCTTTCCACCCCTTGAATGTACTCATAACAAAGTATCAAGTCCCACTTTGTGATCATCCAGAAACTTTCAAATGCATAGTTTAAATGACAATTCAAAATTGAATCTTCTTCATATGGGAAGATCCCACTTTTTCAAAACCCACTCAAACAATCTCAACTTTCAAAACCCAAGCATCTGCAGACTCACCAGAACCAATCTAGCAAACCCACCAAAAATCATTTCAAAATTCAAAACTTGATTTCATGCGGCCATTTCATCAAACAGGTTGCAGACACAAATCAAACAAAACATCAAACACTATAGTGTGCAGTGTTTTGAGCCTAACTTGTTCCCTAGTTAGCTCACACACAACCCAGTAGATCATCTAGAAAGATTAGCCCAACACTAGCACCCCTGTGAGCTTGCCATTGTCATTAATGGTGAACAGCCGAGCACCCCCATGTCACCCCATTGTGGACAGCAAGCTAGGAGCAGTAGCAAGCCTAGCCAGCATGTCTGGGAGGCAGCCCACCGTCCACCGCCACTGCCTGTCCCAGCCGCGAGCGTTGCCAAGCCCTGGACCACGCGCACGAGACACGCCCAGACCATGCCAAGCGTGCGCCAGAGCGCCACCCTCGACCATCACCCACAGACCGCGCTCCGCCCTCACCGCGTGCATACACGATCACCACCGACCCAGGAGACCGCCAGACATCCCCGTTTGCCGCCCCGTGCCATACAGCCACCGCCCGCCGTCGAAGACGCCGCCTCTGCCACGCAGAGCATCGCCCGTTCCAGACCAAACCGCACCGCCCCATGCCTCGCGATCATGTCGTTGAGCATCGCCAGGAGACACCGCACCGTCCCCTACCCTTGCCCATGCCTATAGCTGCCTGTAACGTCGCCCCCGACGAGCTCACCTTGCGCCCCGACGGTTCCCTCGCTCGACTCTAAATAGAGGCCACCCCCGCACAATTTCTTCACACCATATCACTCCCCTCTCCCCACTGACCGTGCCACACCATCCTCAGAGCAAGCCGAGCACCACCTCGCCGAAATTTCACTGGAGCCTGCCGCTGCCGGAGAAGAAGGGAGCCAGTGATTGGAGCCGCCCCAGGAGAAGCCACCGGTACCAGGAGGTTCGCCGTCGTCGACTTCGTCGTTCGCCCGCCTCGCCGACCCTCGCCCGTACCCCGGTGAGCCCCCAGCACCCCTCACTGGCCGCGCTAGGTTTCGTTCTCGCCGGAGTTGTCTCGCGTCGACGATGACCCCCAGCCGTTGGATTAGAACTAGATCGAACGATCCACGTTGCCCCATACCGCTTCGCCCAGCCCCGTGTCACTGACGAGTGGGGACACCCACTTAAGCAGCCCGCGGGAGCACTGCGCTTAGCAGGCCGGCCCGTTAGAATTTCCCGCGCAACCCAGCAATTCAAATTAAACCTTTTTCTTTTTAAATTCAAACACACTTCTGTACCCAACTTCAAAAACCAACCCAGATCGATTCAGTACACCAAATTGAATGAAACCAATTTTTTTGGAAAGGTCTGTGAATGCTTAATCCAAGCCCGTTGGATTCAAGTCATTTGGATCTGTAGATCACCCATAGTAAAAATAACAAGGCAAAAGCTTTTCTGCATTCAAACATTTTTCAAATTTAAACCATAAAAGCTTTTGAGTTGATTCCAACTCTCAAAAATCACATTTAACCATACCTTTCAGAATATATAAAAATATATAGGTTTACTTGCAAAAATAATGTTCAAGTAATAAAAGAATGCTTCATAAGCATTTCTAGCCACTTTAATTAATTAAAATAAAAGGGTAAAACCTTATTAAATTATGACACCACTTTAAATCACATTCCCATGGACTACAATATGTGGTGATGACATGTGTCAAAATGATCCCATGTTTAGTTTGGAGAATATTAAATCTTAAGTAGTTTTTCAATGAGTAGAAATTACTTTTCTAAAAATAAGAAGTTTTAAACCAAGCTTTAACCTTGTAATGTTAGAGATGATGCTAGATCATCTATAGGACCCTTGTGTGTGATGATTGCAAGTAGCTAAGTATTGTTTGGTGATTGTGTACCTCGTATTTATTCATAGACGCTAGTACCGACCAAGGATACTACGAGGAGGAAGGAGGATACTACGAAGAGGAAGCCGAGGAGAACTTCAACCACTGCTCTGCACAAGGCAAGCTAACACTTGCAAGATACTATACCTATGCAAGCTAATTACTATGCAAACCTAATACTACTAGCGAATGTGCAAGCTAACACTTGCAAGATACCTTACTGATGCCACAAACCCATACCTGTGAGATGACTACTTTATGCCTTAAGCATATGTGATCATACCCACTTGCTAAACCAATCCTAGTTTTATGGCAAGCTTCTTACTTTATTTCTTTATCAAAGCTTACTTAGAGTCTACCTAAGAGTTTGGTAGAAACTAGACAGTTGTGCTGAAGGTTGCTTAAAGAGCATAAAATTTGGCCTAAGCTAGAAACCTTGATATCAGCTTAAGATATAAGGTTGGACTTAGTGAAACTCCACCAGTTACCACCCCTCATTATTACTACCCCCACCTGTAGATGCTAGTGCTAAGCATAAAACTTGATCAACTTTTAGATGGGAATACTTGGTGGAAAAATGGTTATGAAAACCTTGGAATGATGGATCATTCTATTGAAATGTTTTGGACATGTGTTTCCAAACACTTGATGATTTTGGTGATGAAAATGTTGAGGCATGAGCCTTAGCCCTTTATAAGACTGATGGTTGTCTGGATGCGATACCATTCCAATTTTAGCGTATAACCACAATACCCGAATATTGGGTAGGGCTTGACTGGAAACTTATATACCTTAGTATTAGTTCCCTCACGGCCAAGGTCTGAGCTGAGGCTACCTTGTGAAGATTGTCCACCTGTGCAGTACCCAAGATGACAGTGGTCATGGTTGGGAGACCAAACTCACAGGAGAGGTGCTGATACTAGGGAGTGTAATTGAAAGGTTAGGATTGATTATCCGCATACTGAGTATGGTGAATTCAGGATTTGTTCCTGACGGATGTATCGAATGTTGTGGTGAAAGTGTACAATCTCTGCAGAGTGTCAAACTATTCGAATAGCCGCGTTCGCGGTTATGGACAGTTGGAGTGGCCATACTGTTCCCCTGTCAGACTTTTAAAATGACTTGTGAAATGAATTGAGACTTTGACTTGAACACAACAGAGTTGTGACCTGAATTACAAGATCCCACTTAGGAGTTATAAAATTGTGACTAGTTTTGGAACTTAGTAGAGATAAACTTGGCTTTTTGCAAAACAACCCTAGAGCCTAGTGTCCTATTATCCAAAAACCCCTTACCTGTTAGTATTAGTTTGCGAGTACTTAAAGAGTACCCATGGCTTTGTCCCTGGCTATTCCCATGGCCAGACTATGAAGAGGAGTACCTGGAGGATGGACCCCAGGTAGGTTACGACAACTAGGATCATCTCCCAGCGTCAGCATTGCCTGTGACCCCGAAGATGGAGCTTCGCCTACGCTACCGTTATTATTACGTATTCCGCTGCTTGATGTTGTATTAAGAAATGGATCATGAGATCCCCATTTGTGTAAGAACTTATGTACCGTTTGTAATGGATGAAGTACTATGGTATCTAATTCTGTTATGTCTCACAAAAATGGTAATCCTGGGATTGCGATGTATGGCATAACAGGCATCTAGGATTGAAAAATCCGGGTGTTGACAAGTTGGTATCAGAGCCATCCTGACCCTAGGAGACCCTAGTTAGGTTGGGTGTTGAACCAAAAACTTAGTTTCAAAACCACAGAACAAAAATATTTACGAAAACTTATTCTCATTCTTACCTCTTTAATTCTTTAATAAAACTTCATGTTCCCCAAAAACTCTTGCAAAATAGATAAAATTTTGACACACTTGATCACTCTGCTAATCTACTCATCCTCTATTTTTATAGATGGACGTGAAGTACAGCAAGTTTTATCAACCCGGAAATGGAGGAGACCTTATCTTTGAGAGGGATCTGGATCAGCTTTTGGAACTTCTGGAGCGTCCGCATCCAGAGTTCTTCGGAGCTCAGCTCAATGATCAAGGAGGAGAAGATCTGCAGTGGCTAATTGTTGCAAGTCTCCGAGGAAAGATTGAACCTCCCACTGCAGAGGGAATTCAGTTTACCTTGAGGGAAAACAACTGGCTCGATGGACTTGCCCGAGCAATGCAGGAAGCTCTTTCCCGTCTGTGTGGGCAGAGCATCAATCAGATCAAGGGTACTCGCTTTGAGTTTTGCCCAAGGCGTGATGCAAATGGACAACCACTGGAAGCCCCATACCACCCCGAGCTGAAGACTCAATTGGACCACCTTAGCTTCATGATGTATGATCGTCAACAAGAGTTGGACAACTGCCGGGACTATTGCAACCACAAGTCTGCCATCATCAAGACGAAGGATCAGACCATCGCCATGCTAGCAAAGGATCGCAAGTCTCGCCGCCGTCAGCTCGACAAGAAGGAGCGCATTATTGCCCGTCTTCGCCATCGCATCTCATCTCTGGAAGAGACCATCCACGAGAGAGATATGTAGTTAGAGGAAAGGGAGAATGCCGAAGAGGATCTTCGTGGAGACCCTTACTCCTATCTCAGCGATGACGATGATTTTCTGGAGGATCAGGCCATGGACTTCTTCACCGATGAGGATGATTTCGCCTTCATCGATGATGCGGAAGATGATGAAGCCACAGACTCCGAGCAGTAGTAGCACTGAGCACTAGCGTAGTGAGTAGTAGTCGGTCCCACTGTATCGTAGATTCCAGAATGGTTCTTAAAACCATCTGTTTTCCTTGTTGTGGTGTGTGTTGTACTGTGTGCTATGAGTGAATGAATGAAAAAGCAAGTTGCTAGAAAACTTGAGTCAAACTCCAAAAACTTTTCAAAAACCCAAAACCTTAGCAATTTCCCTCTTTTCTCATGATCTATATCAATCTTCAGATGCCACGTGGAGGAAGTGGTTCAGCCCTGGACCCGATGTTGCAGATCCTGCAAATGTTGACTTCTGACCGCGAAGCTGAAAGAGCCGAACGTCAAGCCAACCTAGCCACTCTGCAACAGATAGCCCAGCTAGCCCACAACAATCAAGGCCATGGAAATCAGGACAACCACGGATCTAAGCTCAAGAATTTCCAGAATACCAACCCACCCGTTTTCACCAAGTCGGAAGAACCCCTAGACGCCGATGATTGGCTGCAAACCATGGAAAATAACTTAGAAGTAGCCGGAGTGGAAGCCAACGAGAAAGTCTTGTTCGCCACCCATTATCTAGACAGAGATGCCAGGGCATGGTGGAACAGTGTTCGTGCGATGACCGGAGGCCAGATGATGACCTGGGAGGAATTAAAGGTCAAGTTCAGCAGAACCCATGCGCCACCAGGTTTGATCAAGAGAATGAGAGACAAGTTCAGGGAATTGAAGCAAGGAAGGATGACTGTAGTGGAATACCGTGACAAATTTTTTTTAGCTAGGTATGCCCCGGACGAGATAGACACCGAAGCCAAGAAGAAAGAAAGATTCCTGAATGGTCTGCATGACGAGATGCAGACGGTGTTAGTCAATATCCCCTTTGTGGATATTGAAGCCCTTGTAGACTCTGCTATCCAGATGGAAGGAAAGATCAACCAGGCCAATGAAAACCGCAAGCGTCGCATGATGCATCAACCAGGAACCCATCAGACCCCAAAGTATCGCCCCAACCCATCTCCAGGATTTGCCCCAAGAACCAACAGACCCCCTATGACCCGTCCGACCTATCCCAACCGTGGAAACCCTAGACCCGGAGGAAATCACAACAACCCCGGCAACTCTAGCAATTTCACCCGTGCCCCACCCAAATTCAACACCAACAATGCTACCGCCAACCCCAACACTGCCCCGAGGACTGGAAGCAATGCTGTGCCTGTCGCAGCCAAGGACAAGTCACAAGTGACCTGTTATGACTGTGGAAATAAAGGCCACTATTCCAATGAGTGCCCCAACAACAAGAATGCTACAGCCCCCAACGCCAATGTCCTAGCTCAGCAGCAGCGTCGTGTCCAGCCAGGGAGAAGATTTGCCCCAGGGAATTCACTCAACCGCAATGGCCGTCTTTTTCTCATGCATGCTGAAGAAGCTCAGGAAGCGCCCGACGTCGTGCTGGGTATGTTTTCTGTTAATTCAGTACTTGCAAGAGTGTTGTTTGATTCTGGTGCATCGCATTCATTTGTCACCGAAGAATTTGCCTGCACTAGTAAAATTCAACCAACCAAATTGAAGCATGTGATGATTGTACAAATTCCCGGATCAACCACCAAGGCTAGGCAAATTTGCAGAGCCGTCCCTATCCGAATCCATGGCATAGATTTTTATGCTAATCTAATAGTACTCGGAACTAAAGGTTTGGAAGTAGTACTAGGAATGGATTGGATGTCCAAACATAAAGGATTGATTGACTGTGCCAAGAAAGCCATTACCATGACCAGTACCGCCGGAATATCAGTCGAGCATATATCTGAAACCTTACCTCGCCAAATCAAGTGTAACAAGAGTATAGCCCAACCTACCATTGACCAAGTTCGGATAGTCTGCGAATACCCCAATGTATTTCCAGATGTTTTGCCCGGTATGCCCCCAGATCGGGATATCGAGTTTATCATCGAACTAATCCCCGGAACAGGACCCATAGCCCAGAGACCCTATAGTATGAACCCGTCAGAACTAGAAGAACTGAAGAAGCAACTGGATTCCATGCTAGAAATCGGATTGATTCAACCGAGTGCGTCCCCATGGAGATCACCTGTCTTGTTTGTGGACAAGAAGGATGGAGGTAACCGTTTGTGTAAGGATTATCGAAAGTTGAATGATGTCACCATCAAGAACAAGTACCCCTTACCCAAGATAGAGGATTTGTTTGATCAGTTGACCGGTGCCCAGGTGTTTTCTAAGATTGATCTTAGAACTGGCTATCATCAACTCAAAGTTCGTGCAGAGGATATTCCAAAGACTGCCTTTACCACCAGATATGGATTGTATGAGTATAAAGTCATGTATTTTGGATTAACCAACGCCCCCGCTTATTTCATGAACCTCATGAATAAGATTTTTATGGACTTCCTGGATAAGTTTGTCGTTGTTTTCATCGATGACATTCTGATTTATTCCAAATCAGAAGAAGAACATGAGCTACACCTAAGGACCATTCTTGGAACCCTTAGAGAGCATCAGTTGTATGCAAAATTTAGCAAATGTGAATTCTGGTTACAGGAAGTAGGATTCCTCGGTCACATTGTATCAGCCGGAGGAATTGCCGTTGACCCTACCAAAGTGAAAGATGTAGAAGATTGGCAAGCCCCAACCACTCAAACCCAAGTTCGTGCTTTACTCGGATTGGCGGGATATTACCGCAAATTCGTAGAAGGATTCTTGAGTATCGCCCGACCCATGACCCAATTGCTGAAGAAGGACAAGAAGTTTGAATGGACCGACAAATGTGAAGCGAGTTTTCAAGAACTCAAGAGGAGATTGATTTCAGCCCCAATCTTGATCATGCCGGATATCACGAAGCCCTTCGATGTGTATTGTGACGCATCCAAGATTGGTCTCGGATGTGTGCTAATGCAAGAAGGCAAAGTTATATCTTATCTATCGCGACAATTGAAGCAGCACGAACAAAATTACCCAACGCATGACCTCGAACTCGCAGCCGTAGTTCTAGCCCTAAAGACATGGAGACATTACCTGATGGGAAACCGTTGTGAGATTTATTCGGATCACAAGAGCCTAAAGTATATATTCACTCAGAAGGAGCTGAATATGAGGCAGAGAAGATGGATTGAGCTAATCAAGGATTACGACCTGGACATTCACTATCACCCTGGAAAAGCCAATGTGGTAGCCGATGCCCTTAGCAGATTGCCGTGCCGCTTGAACTCCATGATTTTGAAGGAGCAACCAAGTTTGCACAAAGATATGGAATATTTTCGAGTGGAATTAGTAAGTGAAGGATTTTTGGCTAGCATAGAACTTCAGCCCACTTTGATCAGTCAGATTAAAGAGGCGCGGAAGGGAAATGCCAGTATCGACGGAATCAAGCGTCGTATCGGTACAGGCAAAGTACCCAGATTCACCGAGGACGAAGAAGGAGTTCTGTGGTACAAAGGACGCCTTTGTGTACCAGCAGATTCGGAGTTGAAAGAAGTTATCTTGAAGGAGGCTCACGATACTCTTTATTCTATCCATCCCGGAGGAACTAAGATGTATCAAGATTTGAAAGAGCAATTTTGGTGGCATGAGATGAAGAGAGAAATCGGAAGCTATATCGCCAAGTGTGATATATGTCAGCGAGTCAAGGCAGGACATCAAAGACCCGCTGGATTGTTGCAACCTTTGCAAATTCCGGAATGGAAATGGGATTCTGTAGGAATGGACTTTATCACTGGACTACCTACTTCTAGTAGGGGAAATGACTCTATTTGGGTCATAGTGGACAGATTGTCCAAATTCGCCCATTTCTTGCCCGTCAAAACTACCTATCAGAGTTCGAAGCTAGCGGAGTTGTACATCGCTAGGATCGTTAGTTTGCATGGAGTCCCCAAGAATATAGTACCAGATCGAGGAACTCAATTTACCTCGAGATTCTGGAAGAAAGTCCAAGAAGGTTTAGGAACCCGCCTAGATTTCAGTACCGCGTATCACCCTCAGACCGATGGACAAACGGAGCGAGTAAACCAAATACTCGAAGATATGCTTAGAGCATGTGTGCTAGAATATGGATCCAAGTGGGAAGACTGTCTGCCGTTTGCAGAATTTTCATACAACAATAGTTACCAAGCCAGTTTGCAAATGGCCCCATTTGAATTTATGTACGGAAGAAAGTGCCGCACCCCTTTGAACTGGTCGGAAGTAGGAGAGAGTCAAATTTTCAGACCCGACATCCTACGAGAAGCAGAAGAGAAGGTTCACAAGATTTCTGAACACCTTAAGACAGCCCAATCCCGACAAAAGAGTTACGCCGACAAGAGACGTCGAGACCTTGCCTTCAACATCGGAGATTTTGTTTATCTGAAAGTGTCGCCATTGAAGGGAATGCAACGTTTCCAACTCAAAGGAAAGTTAGCCCCCAGATATATCGGACCTTTCAAAATTTTGAACCGTCGAGGAGAAGTATCGTATCAACTGGAACTACCTGAAGAGATGTCAGCGGTGCACAATGTGTTCCATATCTCGTTACTTCGTAAATGTCTCGAAGTCCCCGAGAAGACTGAAGTGTTCAAGAATATCGATCACCGGACCATCGAGATCAACGATGATCTGACCTATCCCGAAGTACCCATCCGTATATTGGAAGAAGCCTTTCGAACTACCAGAACCCGGAGCATCAAGTTTCTCAAGATTCAGTGGAGCAATCACACAGAAAAGGAAGCTACCTGGGAACGCGAAGATCACATCAGAACAGAGTTTCCAGATCTCTTCAAATCCTAGGTAATATTTTCGTCCTTTTTCAAATCTCGGGACGAGATTTTGTTTAAGGGGGGAAGGTTTGTAACATCCCAAAAATATCAAACTTAGATCATCAAAACACTAATCATCAAGATTAGGGTTAACAAAAACTTTTCTAAATGAATTCATGAATGCATGTATATGTGTATGCATGGATTTTGAATTTCTTTAAAAACCACCTTGTTTGTGTGATCCATTGCTTGTAAAATGTTTCTTAGGTGAAAAGAACATCATCTAAAACATTTCCCACATTTTTCCTAAAGACAAGTAAATCAAAACAAATATATTAAGTGAATGGTCATTTTGACCAATTTAACTCCCATGCCTACTTTGGCTGTCTCAAACTTTCAAAACCTAACAAAAACTTTTCTGGATCTTTGCACCCCTTGAATGTACTCATAACAAAGTATCAAGGCCCACTTTGTGATCATCCAGAAACTTTCAAATGCATAGTTTAAATGACAATTCAAAATTGAATCTTCTTCATATGGGAAGATCCCACTTTTTCAAAACCCACTCAAACAAGCTCAACTTTCAAAACCCAAGCATCTGCAGACTCACCAGAACCAATCTAGCAAACCCACCAAAAATTATTTCAAAATTCAAAACTTGATTTCATGCGGCCATTTCATCAAACAGGTTGCAGACACAAATCAAACAAAACATCAAACACTATAGTGTGCAGTGTTTTGAGCCTAACTTGTTCCCTAGTTAGCTCACACACAACCCAGTAGATCATCTAGAAAGATTAGCCCAACACTAGCACCCCTGTGAGCTTGCCATTGTCATTAATGGTGAACAGCCGAGCACCCCCATGTCACCCCATTGTGGACAGCAAGCTAGGAGCAGCAGCAAGCCTAGCCATCATGTCTGGGAGGCATCCCACCGTCCACCGCCACTGCATGTCCCAGCCGCGAGCGTTGCCAAGCCCTGGACCACGCGCACGAGACACGCCCAGACCATGCCAAGCGTGCGCCAGAGCGCCACCCTCGACCATCACCCACAGACCGCGCTCCGCCCTCACCGCGTGCATACACGATCACCACCGACCCAGGAGACCGCCAGACATCCCCGTTTGCCGCCCCGTGCCATACAGCCACCGCCCGCCGTCGAAGACGCCGCCTCTGCCACACAGAGCACCGCCCGTTCCAGACCAAACCGCACCGCCCCATGCCTCGCGATCATGTCGTTGAGCATCGCCATGATACACCGCACCGTCCCCTACCCTTGCCCATGCCTATAGCCGCCTGTAACATCGCCCCCGACGAGCTCACCGTGCGCCCCGACGGTCCCCTCGCTCGACTATAAATAGAGGCCACCCCCGCACGATTTCTTCACACCATATCACTCCCCTCTCTCCACTGACCGTGCCACACCATCCTTAGAGCAAGCCGAGCACCACCTCGCCGGAATTTCACTGGAGCCTGCCGCTGCCGGAGAAGAAGGGAGCCAGCGATTGGAGCCGCCCCAGGAGAAGCCACCGGTACCAGGAGGTTCGCCGTCGTCGACTTTGTCGTTTGCCCGCCTCGCCGACCCTCGCCCGTACCCCGGTGAGCCCCCAGCACCCCTCACTGGCCGCGCTAGGTTTCGTTCTCGCCGGAGTTGTCTCGCGTCGACGATGACCCCCAGCCGTTGGATTAGAACTAGATCGAACGATCCATGTTGCCCCATACCGCTTCTCCCAGCCCCGTGTCACTGACGAGTGGGGACACCCACTTAAGCAGCCCGCAGGAGCACTGCGCTTAGCAGGCCGGCCCGTTAGAATTTCCCGCGCAGCCCAGCAATTCAAATTAAACCTTTTTCTTTTTAAATTCAAACACACTTCTGTACCCAACTTCAAAAATCAACCCAGATCGATTCAGTACACCAAATTGAATGAAACCAATTTTGTTGGAAAGGACTGTGAATGCTTAATCTAAGCCCGTTGGATTCAAGTCATTTGGATCTGTAGATCACCCATAGTAAAAATAACAAGGCAGAAGCTTTTCTGCATTCAAACATTTTTCAAATTTAAACCATAAAAGCTTTTGAGTTGATTCCAACTCTCAAAAATCACATTTAACCATACCTTTCAGAATATATAAAAATATATAGGTTTACTTGCAGAAATAATGTTCAAGTAATAAAAGAATGCTTCATAAGCATTTCTAGCCACTTTAATTAATTAAAATAAAAGGGTAAAACCTTATTAAATTGTGACACCACTTTAAATCACATTCCCATGGACTACAATATGTGGTGATGACATGTGTCAAAATGATCCCATGTTTAGTTTGGAGAATATTAAATCTTAAGTAGTTTTTCAATGAGTAGAAATTACTTTTCTAAAAATAAGAAGTTTTAAACCAAGCTTTAACCTTGTAATGTTAGAGATGATGCTAGATCATCTATAGGACCCTTGTGTGTGATGATTGCAAGTAGCTAAGTATTGTTTGGTGATTGTGTACCTCGTATTTATTCATAGACGCTAGTACCGACCAAGGATACTACGAGGAGGAAGGAGGATACTACGAAGAGGAAGCCGAGGAGAACTTCAACCACTGCTCTGCACAAGGCAAGCTAACACTTGCAAGATACTATACCTATGCAAGCTAATTACTATGCAAGCCTAATACTACTAGCGAATGTGCAAGCTAACACTTGCAAGATACCTTACTGATGCCACAAACCCATACCTGTGAGATGACTACTTTATGCCTTAAGCATATGTGATTATACCCACTTGCTAAACCAATCCTAGTTTTATGGCAAGCTTCTTACTTTATTTCTTTATCAAAGCTTACTTAGAGTCTACCTAAGAGTTTGGTAGAAACTAGACAGTTGTGCTGAAGGTTGCTTAAAGAGCATAAAATTTGGCCTAAGCTAGAAACCTTGATATCAGCTTAAGATATAAGGTTGGACTTAGTGAAACTCCACCAGTTACCACCCCTCATTATTACTACCCCCACCTGTAGATGCTAGTGCTAAGCATAAAACTTGATCAACTTTTAGATGGGAATACTTGGTGGAAAAATGGTTATGAAAACCTTGGAATGATGGATCATTCTATTGAAATGTTTTGGACATGTGTTTCCAAACACTTGATGATTTTGGTGATGAAAATGTTGAGGCATGAGCCTTATCTCTTTATAAAACTGATGGTTGTCTGGATGCGATACCATTCCAATTTTAGCGTATAACCACAATACCCGAATATTGGGTAGGGCTTGACTGGAAACTTATATACCTTAGTATTAGTTCCCTCATGGCCAAGGTCTGAGCCGAGGCTACCTTGTGAAGATTGTCCACCTGTGCAGTACCCAAGATGACAGTGGTCATGGTTGGGAGGCCAAACTCACAGGAGAGGTGCTGATACTAGGGAGTGTAATTGAAAGGTTAGGATTGATTATCCGCATACTGAGTATGGTGAATTCATGATTTGTTCCTGACGGATGTATCGAATGTTGTGGTGAAAGTGTACAATCTCTGCAGAGTGTCAAACTATTCGAATAGCCGCGTCCGCGGTTATGGATAGTTGGAGTGGCCATACTGTTCCCCCGTCAGACTTTTAAAATGACTTGTGAAATGAATTGAGACTTTGACTTGAACACAACAGAGTTGTGACCTGAATTACAAGATCCCACTTAGGAGTTATAAAATTGTGACTAGTTTTGGAACTTAGTAGAGATAAACCTGGCTTTTTGCAAAACAACCCTAGAGCCTAGTGTCCTATTATCCAAAAAACCCTTACCTGTTAGTATTAGTTTGCGAGTACTTAAAGAGTACTCATGGCTTTGTCCCTGGCTATTCCCATGGCCAGACTATGAAGAGGAGTACCTGGAGGATGGACCCCAGGAAGGTTACGACAACTAGGATCATTTCCCAGCGTCAGCATTGCCTGTGACCCCGAAGATGGAGCTTCGCCTACGCTACCGTTATTATTACGTATTCCGCTCTTGATGTTGTATTAAGAACTGGATCATGAGATCCCCATTTGTGTAAGAACTTATGTACCGTTTGTAATGGATGAAGTACTATGGTATCTAATTCTGTTATGTCTCGCAAAAATGGTAATCCTGGGATTGCGATGTATGGCATAACAGGCATCTAGGATTGAAAAATCCGGGTGTTGACAGCTCCTTATAGGAAGAAGTAGCTAGTTCTAACATATCATTTTCCTCAGTAACAGGCCCATCCGGCCCATCAAGAGAATGAACTAGCATGTTCCTTCTCTTTTGGTTGGACACAGCATGAAAGTAGTAAGTACTCATATCTCCCTCCTTAATATCTCTATCCCTATATCTCTGTTTGGATTTAACTTCTTCTTTGATCTAGATATTATTCATTTCAGAATATATTTGCTACAATCTAACCTACTCCTCGGCACTCAATTCTACTATCTTAGATTTGATGCCTAGCAAATCATATTCATCCATGAGGTTTTTTGATGTTTTTGAGCTTAGACTCAATGTTTTTGCTCCAACCCTTAGACAATTTCCCAAATCTTATAGTCTTTTGCTACCAAATATCAGCTGCATCCGTGCCTCTAATAGGTTTGGACCAAATATCAAGCTCCTTAAAATCAGCTCTCGTTAACCACCATTTCTCAAACCTATGGATGGCAGGCTTGGGAGTGTTCCCACACCAAGATTCCCACAGAGTTGGTGTGTTATCACACTCAAGTCTTGGGGGAGCTTTAACAAAGGCAAGGGGAAAATCTTGGTCAAGCTCAACATTACAGAATACTCTATCAATGTTAGACATGATCAAGTTTTCCCTATTATTGCCCCAAGTGAAGTTCTTATTACTTAACTTATCCTCAAGTAAACTCCAGATATCAACCCAAGCATTAAACTTATCACTCCATTTGTGATCTATTACTCCATTACTTTTATCACTATGGAATCTAACCAAATTAAAGTGACCTCTAATCAGAGTATGACCATGCTAAGATACAAAAAGTCTATGAAACTCAGAAATGAAAGCCTCCTTTTTCTCCTCATAATAAGAACCATAAATAGTAATAATCCAAATCACATTACCATTGGCCTTCAGCCTGATAATAGCAAAAAATGAAAATTCTTTAACTTCCCAGCTAATAACTTCAAAAAAATCTAGGTCTACTCCTATTACTATGCCTCCAGCAGAACCAATAGGAGGTAAAGCTTTCCATTCAAAAATCCTATTGCCAACTAAATAATTAAGATAATTTTTAGAAATAACTGGAGAGGTTCCATGGAAGAAAACAAAAAATCCAACTATGAGAGCGCACCAGCCAAGATCTATCTATGGAGAAGTACAATAACGAGCGGGGGTCGGTGTTCATACCTTTTAAAACTGGAAGTGAGATTATGTTCCTGCAAAAATGTTGATGATGAAGCCGAGCATAGCAGATGTCAAGGTCTAAAAGGCTTCAAGCATCGAGCACCACTAATGGCATTGCCTCTGAAGTTTTACACATGACTGGTGTAAAAGACGTCCCCTAGGCCCTGGTCTAGCAGGGCAGCGGAGAAGAACTAGACCGACTCAGATAGCATGCCAGCGTGCGTTGAGTGCAGAAATATCTACCATGTTGCCCATGTTCCTAATGAAGTAACATGCACGTGAGGGGGAGAGAAGTCAAATGTCCAACTTGGGAATAGATTGGAGGGAACCCCCTCCTTTATATAGGGCAAAACTAGGCACCCCACCTCTCCAAGTCATGGGGTGGGACTAAACAAAGGGAGAGGTGGGAGGAGGGCTGCCCACCAGCGTGGGGTGTGCCACACCCACATGCCAAGGCCCACCTAGGTGGCCGGCGGGGTGGGAGCCCTCCACCATGGCGCCTTTGCCCACCTAGGCCTGGCCGCCTCCCCTCTTGGGCCCTCTCCCCTCTAGGGAGGGCCCATGTAGGGGTTTGCCCTTTTTATTTTTATTAAGTAAGTATATTTAATAATTAATTCCATTAATTAAATACAACTTATTTAATTCCCTCTAATCATAACACCTTTGAATATCTTCCAAACACTTTGATATCTCTCTGGAACATTTTTGGTTCTCTCTTTCCTATTTCTCTTATGGTCATAGATCAACCCGCAACGTCTCTACCCTTAAGCGTGACACCCTTACGGTTCGGGAATGATCAGACATGATCGAGACAACTCTTAGATCAATGGAAAACAACAGTATCTGGAAACACATGATGGTCCCTTCACATTTCATGAATATGATTGATCGCTTGAACCTTCTATGCGTGGAGGCTCAATCCCTTTGCACTATGATACCTGGTTTGTCCAAGACCTGATCTCTGGTATCGATATACCCAGTTTGATATTGTTACCGACAAACACGTTTACTCGTTCCCATGATATTACATCCTCATGACCTAGTCACATGCTTGCAATCTCATTTGATATAATCTCACTGAGTGAGCCCATGGTATCTATCCGTCACTCGGATAGGAAAATCTCGTTCTTGACACACATGCCTCAACATATTCCCTTGGATACCCAAAGCACACCTTTATGGCCACCCATTTATGTACATGATGGTTGATGTGATCAAAGCATCCACATGAAATAGTGATCAATATGGTCTCATGGACAAAGGACTGAATCACTATCCTTTGCTAGATTTTGCAATGTTTGAACTTTGTGACTGGATCACATTGCAATTCTATGGTTTGGCGTGTCCATCACTTCATTCATTAATGAAGTGACCTCGTTGTTAGATGATGTTTGTGTCAGTCCATAATCGGGAAACTGATGGCTCAGTTGATGTGGAGCCTGTTGGGAACCCCAAGAGCAAGGTTTGATGAGCACAGCAGCAAGTCTTCCCTCAGTAGAGACCGAGGTTATCAAACCAGAAGGAGGAAGGAAATGTCACAGGTGTTGCAATGAACACGGAGACCTGCACAACACAAACTGAAGACTTTGCCCCAACTAACAGTGAGGTTGTCAAGCTCACCAGTTTGCTGTAACAAAGGATTAAACGTATGGTATGGAAGATAATGATTTGCAGCAAGTAAACAGGTAACAGTGAAAGATGTATCAATGGTAAAGATTGGACCGGGGTCCATAGTTCACTAGAGGTGCTATCCTTAGATAAACAACATGGCATGAAGGGTAAACAAATCACAGCAGGATAATTGATAGGAACTAAGCAAGGCATAACAATGTAATTACTAGTCAGAAAGATCCTATAAGATTCGATTGGTGTAACATTCCAGCATTAGAGCTTAGAAATAAGCTGAACACAGTTGTGTGCATTGCATTCATGCATAGAAAATCCGAATAATTTTCGCGCTTTTAAATAAAAAACTTGCTAAAGTGATTGAAGCTTCTATCACCTTGATGGAATTTAAGTAGATCATCAAGTTGACTGCGATAAGTTTCAATATGACATTTGCTAAAACTTTATTTTGGGTCAACATGATTTGATCTAAGGGTAGATCAAATATAATAAAACTAAACCATCAACATATTGCTTAATGACTAAAAGCCGATCCTTAATAAAGCATATCATAGTATTCATTACACACAATGAATAATAGGTTATTAATGTAACTTAAGTAATAAGAATGTAACAACTAATTCTTGATCAATCTTAATATCATCTACTTATACCATGAGTATCATGGTAATACCTAATCTTAACCTTTTAGTGCGATTGAGTAGGGAAGAAACCAAGTCAAGATCATTCATCATATATCTTTCTTTTCATATCAATCCTTGTGGAATCCTATCTCAGTATCTGTTGTTCATAAATATTGAGTAATCAACTATTGATTCACCAATTCTTAGCTTATTAACTATTG
Source organism: Avena sativa (assembly GCA_916181665.1). Lineage (NCBI taxonomy): Eukaryota > Viridiplantae > Streptophyta > Magnoliopsida > Poales > Poaceae > Avena > Avena sativa. Next base: position 255,678,528 of record OV702284.1, on the reverse strand, counting down.
ATCTATCAATTCATGTTCTTATTATAGCATTCACTTAAGGCTTATAAATAAAGAAGTAAGAAGAGGTAAATAGTGATGCTAGTTCTAGATGTCATTTATAGGATGGGAGTGGTTGGAGGAAATCAAATCAATATGGTAACAAAGAAGATTACAAGGATGAAGTCTGAAGGTAAGTTACCAAGAGTAGTCCTATTGAATCAAGTAGGTATAGTCAATGAATTATATCTCTTAATCCAATAGAGCTAAACAGAAGATAATTATAATACAACTGTAATGTTGTATGGATGGAAGACTTGTTTAGCCAATAGGAAACCTGAACCATAAAGGACCAAAGGATTATTATGATCATGCCTTATTCACCAATATTGAATGCTTATACCATGTATAAGTGACATTGGTGGATAAAACATGATTAAACCCTAGTCTAGATATATTATTCCAGGTTAGCCATTACATGTCACATTAATATAATGTGAGATTGGAGTATTTGTTACTAGAATTAAGTAAAGACAAGATATTATAATTAAGATGATGCTAGAGCAACATTGGATTAAAGAAGTAGTATTCTCCTCTTTGGAAATACTAAGAACTTGAGGTGAAGTAGGATTTGAGGTTATATTAAACTATTACAATTACACTTATAAAGAAGAAATAAAAATCATTTTATAAGTTCTCCATAAATATATATGTTTATATTAAAAGGCAAATCTCCAAAAACCTAAGTGATGAATATTACACTCAATAAAATAGTTTCCTATTAGTTTAAAATTATAAGGAAATCAAGAAAGATATCAACACCACTTATTTTCCAATATTCATGTATTATTTAATGTGCTCTATAACAATTCTGGATATTTAAATCCATATAAAAATTCATAGTTAAAAGGGTTTAAATAAAATAGAAAATAAAAAGGTTCTGCTTAAGAAAAAAACTAGAGCCAGAGTAACAGCCAGGTCGGCCCATTTCTCCTCCACTTATCTACTGCCCAGCAACAACCTTTTCTTCTCCCGATCAATTCACCGCAGCCCAGCAATGGCCCAAGCCCGCATACCTTTTGGCAATCCTATCCGCCGTCTTCCTCCTCTGGACAAGCAGCTCGCTGGAGGGGTCGACGACCACCCAATGCCGCCGTTGACGTGACGCCGCCACTGAGGCCTCCGCGAGGATAAGAATGACATGACGACGCCCTAATACTAATACTGACCATTACTCGCGCGCTCTCTCTCTAATTTCATTCACAACACGGAAGTCACCGCCGACGAGCTCCGACTAGCCACTGATGCAGGCCATCTCGAGGACCATGGGATGATCGAGAAGAAGCGCGATGTCTCCGTGATCCTCTAGGTGGAGCACCGCAACAGGAGGAGCTCAGATGGAGGCGAATTTCTCAAATCCCTTTCCATGGTGGTCGTCGGAATCCGCAAATTTGCGCTCATCTCCGGTCACCATCGTCGACAAGGATCACACGGCTACACTCAGGGTACACTCACACATCTCTGGCCTTATTACCGTTTCCTAATTACTCCTCTAGCGAGAGTTCGTCGTGAGGCCGACGAGCGCCGACGTAGTTGCTCGCCGTTGAACTATTTCCGATGACCAAAAAGGAGCGGCGTCGCCAAAACTATGCTCAGCGGACTCTCCTACATCGAAAAACCCTAGCCGCGCTTCCTAGAAACCTCTCTCTCACCGTGCCGTGTGCGATTCCGGCGAGACTCCGGTGAGCCCGCGTGGCAGTTAAACGGGGCCACGGGCCCATCTGTCGGTCTCTATAGTTAGGTTCGCCTCGAGTGTAAAAAGAAATATGGATTTGTGCTGAGGTCATCGTTACATCACTCATGCGTCATCCTTGACCAGGTCCACTATTGACTAGTCCACTGCCTAGGTGTCAACCAACGTGGCCAATGCCCCACATGTCAGTGACTAGGATAAGTTAGGTCTGGGTTAGAAAAGTAATTCGCTGTTTGTAATATTATTTAGAATTTAAGTAGAAAAAGATTTAATCTTAAACTTTTAATAACTTTTGTTTTATAATTCAGAAAAATATGTATAATATATGAAAATTTTCAAAAAAAATAAAATCTATAACATTAAAGTATTATCAAACATTATTATGTTAATAATTTTAAAAAATATTATTTAATAAAGTTTTATAATTAATAAAACTTTGATAATTCATATTTTAATAATGGTAAATGTTTTAAAAAATATAAATAAAATACCAAAAATCTTAGAAAAAAAAGAACTATAATTTAAAATTATAATCAGGCATTATCATTTCACTTAATTAAATATTTATTATTTATTAAGTATTTATAAAGTAATAAATCTTATAAAAATCATATCTTATTATTTGTAAATCATAAAAATAAATGTAATATACAAAAATGATCACAAAAATAATACCAACATGTTAAAAATATAACATTCCACTTTTAAAGTAAATAAAAACTTAGTACCCTAATAACTTGAATTTAAAACTTATTTCCTTAATTGATAATTCATATAAAGTTAAATAAAATTTGTTAATATTTCTTAAATTATCCAATTAATCCCAATAAATAGTAATAGTCTTAAAAGATGGATAATATAAAGTCAAAATGATTTAACACCTTTTATATACAATGCTATTTGATTTACCATTCAACATTAATGTATATTATTATTCAAATAGAGTTATCAAATATTAAATTCTCAAGATTATTACTTTGACTTCATAAAGTCTATTACCACTATTTTAAACACAAGTTTACAAACAAATCAAAACACTATAGTGAATTCTTAAGTAGTAAATAATGTTGTTTACATGTTCATAAACCATAACCACATCCTTATTGGGAAATAAATCCCTTTATACATTTATAATGTAAAGAAACCATTACCAAGTAAAAATAATACCATTCTTAAGTAACTTGAACGAAACATTATGGAGTAAACAAAGTATAAGTATAATAAGCATTACACCTAAAGTCCATCTATATTTTAAAGTTAACTTTAGTCTACCAGACCTTAAGTATAATGCTAAAAACTTTACTATATAATTTATAGTTAACTTTGGTCTGTTATAATTAAATTGTAAAGCATCTTAAGTCCAAACTATTCAAGCCAGCACAAACAACATCGACCACATCCGATTAACCACAAAGATTATTTAAACCTTAATAAAGGAATCTTTTCTTCAAAAGTTATTCATTTTGCCACTTCAGTCAACATATAACAATTAATAAAAAATCACATTACATTAAGATTTACTTATATACCTAGAATTGTTAACACTTAAGTTCCTTATACATGTCATCACTTGCAAGGTAAAACTCGAAGATAAGATAATTCTCATATAAGCAGTCCTTGAGTAGCACATCTCATTAGTATATCTCATTGTTTTATGATATTATAATTACATGTTGTTTCAAACACACTCACAAGCCTTAATAAGAAGCACATGTGTGAAACTTAATCTAAAAAGGGAAACACATTCCAAGAAAAAACATCTCTAGTATCCAAACCCTAGAACAATGTTATTCTCGGGATTCACGTTTATCAACTTGCATTACATTACTTATGTATAAGAGCATTTTGCTTCTTTAAACATTAGTCCTTACTGGACCAATGATGCTAATTTCAGATATTGGATCTTTTATATTGTCTTGAAGACCGTGAGTGCATAATCTTGCAATCACAAAAGGCAAGTTCACACTTTCTCATGTCCTTTGATTATTTTCTGTAAAGTATTTTACAAATCTAGTGTTGTCATAACCTGCATTCGGAAAAGGTCAGAAAACACTATTTTCATAATAATGTGATTATAGGTTAATTTCCATGAGGTAATAAGCTACTATAAGAGTTCCGGTGGTAAAGGAACATATTATCTAGGACTTAACAAGCAATGTCGCCAGTGATTGTTGCGCCGTATATTACGCGTTGACCATGAGATTTGGAATGGGACGGAGAAGTCAGCTGTATCTTTTCCCTCTCGCATGGAGCCGGATGTGCGGGTCGTGGCTGTTATCACTCGTAGCGTGCATATTATATGGTAATTCATAGAGGATATGCAGCATATGGGTGGGAGCCCTCAACGTCCCACGATAGTTCCGGCATCTGAACGGTCTGTACTTCCAATTGCTGTAATTCAATATGTGGGCTGTCGTACACCAAGGAGACATGCGGGGTCGCGGAGAAGGCAGTGATTGTCTTGGATCTTAGTCTAGGCCTCACACCAAGGAAGTGTGAACGAACCTGCAATTCGGATGTGCAACAAAGCTAAGATCTCTCATGAGAAAAGTAACGCACCTCTGAAGAGTGTAAGAACTGTAACTTGTTACTCCCTGTTGCGGGAAAGAGCTACGAACGCGGCGGGAAAGGAACTCCATGAAAGTTCTGGTAAACCCGTGAACGCTGACGGACATAGCTTTTCAGAATAAAAGCAACCTTTGAAGAAATGTTTACGAAAATTTGCATGGCCTACGACCTATGGTATGTGGCTGTAGTTATAGTGCATCAAACACTCCTTTTCTAGTAAACTTGCTGAGTACGCTCATACTCAAAGTATCTTCTTAACCCGTGCTAGGTTCTAAAGCCGGTATAGACAACGTCTACATCAAGTTATGCTCCAGGAATCATCATCAAAAGCTAAAGCTCTTCAATGAAGTCAAGAAAGTCAACATATACATCGACTTACGTGAAGACGAAGTTATTGATTAGATTATAATAGAATCTCTAGCCATAGAACCTACTTCTGTAGATTATTGCAATAGTAGCAATGCAAGCTTCAATAGTTTAGATACTAGACTATTAGAATAATAGACTTGAGTTGATAATTCTTCTTTGTAAGAAGTTTCTTTCTATCTCTTTTAACCTAGAGTGTTCTCTGGATCTTGTGTAAAGAGTTGCGTTGTAACCTATAGTCATGTCTTGGACCTGCTGTGTTTCTGTTGTACCACTCTGAGGGATGTAATACTAGTGAACGGTGTTTTATTTGTGTTATGTCAATGACTATAGTGTACTACATCATGCAGTGGTATGATGGGTCACCGCAGTTGGTATCAGAGCATATGCTTTGACCTTAGGATTAAAACTTTTTAGGAAGATCTGTAGGTTGGATAGTGACTATCGGAGCCATCTTATCTAAACCAAATATTCTTATGACTCGTGATGAGTATCCACTTGAGAATAACCTTGTCACACCTAAGTCAGATGTTTAAGTCATTCTTTCTTAGGAGTAATTATTTTATCTTTTCTCGGTATAGTGCTCTTTAGTGTCTTCCGAGGGAGACATTAATCACCAAGATACTGTAGGAAAGTGTAAGACATTAATTAAAGTAGTTTAAATGGTGTAGCTTAACCCTAGAATTTAAGTAAAAGCAGTAAAATATTATTGTTAGTTGATAACCAAAGACAATATGATGAATATCATTAGGATAAATGTTGATGTAATGAGTAGTAATCATGTGGAATTCACTTGAGAATTCTATGTGATGAAGTGAAATTATGTTAAAACTTAATGATAGTGTAGTGAGAAATAAAGTCATCATGGTTAGATTAGCTCTTAAATCATGATGTATAGGTAAAACATAACAAGATCATGGTGAGATTAGCTCCGAAACCATGATATAAGTGTAAGTATGCCAAATATTTAGTGAATTATCTTGAGGCAGAAGTAAGAAAATACCATGGTAGAGGTATGATAGAAGTTTTAGATGCTAAAAATTTCTAATAATCTTTGGTTTTAAGTTATCAAATAAAATCTGAATAGTCATTTGGAGTGACCATGTGAGGTTAGCTACTAATAAATGATAGGTTGGTTATATTATCCATTCCAAGAACGAGACTAAAGGTTAGTTAAAACTAAATTGAGACCACTTTGTTTAAGATTATCCTGTTGCACTTGAGCAATTGGGTAAATATTGAGATAAAGAATAGTTTGACCCCTATGTGCTAAGTATCACAATGTAAACCTATATGAGGAGGAGTCATATACTACACAACTAAGCTTGAGTTCTAGAGATACTATACTCAACTACTATATTCTGGGCTTAGAATATTGTGTGTTATATGTACCACATTTGGATTTATTTGTTTTTCTTGGATCTTCTTGATTGACTAGATCTGTACATGAAGTTTGACTCGATGTGCAAATGCATGTTGCAACATCCAGTTATTACTTGATGTTATAGACCTAGATAGGAATGGGCATTCGTGTAAGGGAGTGACGATTTTTAAAGACCAAGCTGAAGACTTACATGAAGAATGAAGCCAAGTGTAAGGATTATTGACTCAATTTGAAGGATTGGATCAAGTTCAAATCATTGTTAGTTCATAATAAGAAGAAAGATTAATGTAGGGAATATATGGAGCAACAATAAATGATGAACTTAAGGTTAAATCAAAGTAGGTAATGTTGCTAAGAAGTAATGGAGTAGTAGTACCAAGTTCATGGAAGCATCATGAATAAATGAAAATACGAAGTTCGCAGAAAAATGGTATTCAAGCTCTGACCATTCAGAGAGAATGCCATAAGGATGTTGGAAACCGTAGGGTAATAACTACAACCTAGGATGGTTTGTAGTTGGTAAATATCCGCAGCTGGTATTTGATCCATAGTCAGTATTCTGATCCACAGCTGGTAATTTTTCGCAGCCGGTGTTGGTTGACATAGCTAACCAGATCATCTTAATGGTTGCATAAAGAGCATAAAATTTGGTCTAAGCTAAGCTAGACCTAAAGGAGTATAAGATTTTTAAGCGACTGTCTTTCGAGACTCTTCGCGAAAATTGATCTATCAAAGAGAGAATGTCCAAATAGTAAGTAAGACAAATAATGCTGAAAGATTCACTTCGGAGATCCACAATTGTGTGGATACACCGTCCAATCTTTCATAAGACCCTAATTAGGTAAAGTATAAGTTGAACAAAGACCAACATTTTAGTTATAAAGCCAATGGTTACGATATAGATAGTTTAGAGACCATTAGTAAACCCTAAGGGGGAGAGTAAACAATTTGTGGAAGTATTGTTATCTGACTTTCCAAGTAAAGGTTGGAGAGGAAATACTAACCTATGCCAACATTAAGCCTTATTTTCATAAGGTTAAAATAAAGTCATAATTATAGAAGTACTTAAAATAGAAACAAAAGATTGTCTAAAAGCCTGATGAGGTAAAATCTTGAAGTAATAAAAAGGAATAGTCCTAGACTAATTCTAAAAGAAACAACTCTTAAGTGATCCTTAAAGAGGTAATAGAGCACATCCATTTGGGCATTTGTAAAGAACAAGAAGTTCAAATGGGTATGGACTAAATGTGTTCAAATACAATCTTCGGAAGGACTACCAGTACAACTCATACAATGATAGATCAAAGATTAGTCTTTTGGCCTCAACTATTGACTAAAGTAAAACTTGTTTTAGTGAGACCTCCTAGATCTTACATAGTATAGAAAGGAAGCTTTCTGATCAAGTAAAAGGAACTTTGGGGTATTGGAGACAATAAGTTTAAGATTGCCAATTATGGTAGGAATTCAAGGAAAAGATTTGGACATGGAATATTACAATTATTCCCATTAAGGTTACCATGGAGTTGAGACATATCGTAATCTTTGCAAGACAATTCCTTATTCTGAAACGTGAGAGTATACGAACTTCGAGGACGAAGTTTATTTTAAGGGGGAGAGTCTATAACATCCCAGCATTAGAGCTTAGAAATAAGATGAACACAGTTGTGTGCATTTCATTCATGCATAGAAAATCCATTTGTGATCTATTACTCCATTACTTTTATCACTATGGAATCTAACCAAATTAAAGTGACCTCTAATCAGAGTATGACCATGCTAAGATACAAAAAGTCTATGAAACTCAGAAATGAAAGCCTCCTTTTTCTCCTCATAATAAGAACCATAAATAGTAATAATCCAAATCACATTACCATTGGCCTTCAGCCTGATAATAGCAAAAAATGAAAATTCTTTAACTTCACAGCTAATAACTTCAAAAAAATCTAGGTCTACTCCTATTACTATGCCTCCAGCAGAGCCAATAGGAGGTAAAGCTTTCCATTCAAAAATCCTATTGCCAACTAAATAATTAAGATAAGTTTTAGAAATAACTGGAGAGGTTCCATGGAAGAAAACAAAAAATCCTACTATGAGAGCGCACCAGCCAAGATCTATCTATGGAGAAGTACAATAACGAGCGGGGGTCGGTGTTCATACCTTTTAAGACTGGAAGTGAGATTATGTTCCTGCATAAATGTTTATGATGAAGCCGAGCATAGCAGATGTCAAGGTCTAAAAGGCTTCAAGCATCGAGCACCACTAATGGCATTGCCTCTGAAGTTTTACACATGACTGGTGTAAAAGACATCCCCTAGGCCCTGGTTTAGCAGGGCAGCGGAGAAGAACTAGACCGACTCAGATAGCATGCCAGCGTGCGTTGAGTGCAGAAATCTCTACCATGTTTCCCATGTTCCTAATGAAGGAACATGCACGTGAGGGGGAGAGAAGTCAAATGTCCAACTTGGGAATAGATTGGAGGGAACCCCCTCCTTTATATAGGGCAAAACTAGGCACCCCACCTCTCCAAGTCATGGGTTGGGACTAAACAAAGGGAGAGGTGGGAGGAGGGATGCCCACCAGCGTGGGGTGTGCCACACCCACATGCCAAGGCCCACCTAGGTGGCCGGCGGGGTGGGAGCCCTCCACCATGGCGCCTTTGCCCACCTAGGCCTGGCCGCCTCCCCTCTTGGGCCCTCTCCCCTCTAGGGAGGGCCCATGTAGGGGTTTGCCCTTTTTATTTTTATTAAGTAAGTATATTTAATAATTAATTCCATTAACTAAATACAACTTATTTAATTCCCTCTAATCATAACACCTTTGAATATCTTCCAAACACTTTGATATCTCTCTGGAACATTTTCGGTTCTCTCTTTCCTATTTCTCTTATGGTCATAGATCAACCCGCAACGTCTCTACCCTTAAGCGTGACACCCTTACGGTTCGGGAATGATCAGACATGATCGAGACAACTCTTAGATCAATGGACAACAACGGTATCTGGAAACACATGATGGTCCCTTCACATTTCACGAATATGATTGATCGCTTGAACCTTCTATGCGTGGAGGCTCAATCCCTTTGCACTATGATACCTGGTTTGTCCAAGACCTGATCTCTGGTATCGATATACCCAGTTTGATATTGTTACCGACAAACACGTTTACTCGTTCCCATGATATTACATCCTCATGACCTAGTCACATGCTTGCAATCTCATTTGATATAATCTCACCGAGTGAGCCCATGGTATCTATCCGTCACTCGGATAGGAAAATCCCGTTCTTGACACACATGCCTCAACCTATTCCCTTGGATACCCAAAGCACACCTTTATGGCCACCCAGTTATGTACATGACGGTTGATGTGATCAAAGCATCCACATGAAATAGTGATCAATATGGTCTCATGGACAAAGGACTGAATCACTATCCTTTGCTAGATTTTGCAATGTTTGAACTTTGTGACTGGATCACAATGCAATTCTATGGTTTGGCGTGTCCATCACTTCATTCATTAATGAAGTGACCTCGTTGTTAGATGACGTTGTTAGATCGGGAAACTGATGGCTCAGTTGATGTGGAGCCTGTTGGGAACCCCAAGAGCAAGGTTTGATGAGCACAACAGCAAGTCTTCCCTCAGTAGAGACCGAGGTTATCGAACCAGAAGGAGGAAGGAAATGTCACAGGTGTTGCAATGAACACGGATACCCGCACAACACAAACTGAAGACTTTGCCCCAACTAACAGTGAGGTTGTCAAGCTCACCAGTTTGCTGTAACAAAGGATTAAACGTATGGTATGGAAGGTAATGATTTGCAGCAAGTAAACAGGTAACAGTGAAAGATGTATCAATGGTAAAGATTGGACCGGGGTCCATAGTTCACTAGAGGTGCTATCCTTAGATAAACAACATGGCATGAAGGGTAAACAAATCACAGCAGGACAATTGATAGGAACTAAGCAAGGCATAACAATGTAATTACTAGTCAGAAAGATCTTATAAGATTCGATTGGTGTAACATCCCAGCATTAGAGCTTAGAAATAAGCTGAACACAGTTGTGGGCATTGCATTCATGCATAGAAAATCCGAATAATTTTCGCGCTTTTAAATAAAAAAACTTGCTAAAGTGATTGAAGCTTCTATCACCTTGATGGAATTGAAGTAGATCATCAAGTTGACTGCGATAAGTTTCAATATGACATTTGCTAAAACTTTATTTTGGGTAAACATGATTTGATCTAAGGGTAGATCAAATATAATAAAACTAAACCATCAACATATTGCTTAATGACTAAAAGCCGATCCTTAATAAAGCATATCATAGTATTCATTACACACAATGAATACCAGGTTATTAATATAACTTAAGTAATAAGAATGTAACAACTAATTCTTGATCAATCTTAATATCATCTACTTATACCATGAGTATCATGGTAATACCTAATCTTAACCCTTTAGTGCGATTGAGTAGGGAAGAAACCAAGTCAAGATCATTCATCATATATCTTTCTTTCCATATCAATCCTTGTGGAATCCTATCTCAATATCTGTTGTTCATCAATATTGAGTAATCAACTATTGATTCACCAATTCTTAGCTTATTAACTATTGATCTATCAATTCATGTTCTTATTATAGCATTCACTTAAGGCTTATAAATAAAGAAGTAAGAAGAGGTAAATAGTGATGCTAGTTCTAGATGTCATTTATAGGATGGGAGTGGTTGGAGGAAATCAAATCAATATGGTAACAAAGAAGATTACAAGGATGAAGTCTGAAGGTAAGTTACCAGGAGTAGTCCTATTGAATCAAGTAGGTATAGTCAATGAATTATATCTCTTAATCCAATAGAGCTAAACAGAAGATAATTATAATACAACTATAATTTTGTATGGATGGAAGACTTGTTTAGCCAATAGGAAACCTGAACCATAAAGGACCAAAGGATTATTATGATCATGCCTTATTCACTAATATTGAATGCTTATACCATGTATAAGTGACATTGGTGGATAAAACATGATTAAACCCTAGTCTAGATATATTATTCCAGGTTAACCATTACAGGTCACATTAATGTAATGTGAGATTGGAGTATTTGTTACTAGAGTTAAGTAAAGACAAGATAGTATAATTAAGATGATGCTAGAGCAACATTGGATTAAAGAAGTAGTATTCTCCTCTTTGGAAATACTAAGAACTTGAGGTGAAGTAGGATTTGAGGTCATATTAAACTATTACAATTACACTTATAAAGAAGAAATAAAAATCATTTTATAAGTTCTCCATAAATATATATGTTTATATTAAAAGGAAAATCTCTAAAAAACTAAGTGATGAATATTACACTCAATAAAATAGTTTCCTATTAGTTTAAAATTATAAGGAAATCAAGAAAGATATCAACACCACTTATTTTCCAATATTCATGTATTATTTAATGTGCTCTATAACAATTCTGGATATTTAAATCCATATAAAAATTCATAGTTAAAAGGGTTTAAATAAAATAGAAAATAAAAAGGTTCTGCTTAAGAAAAAAACTGGAGCCAGAGTAACAGCCAGGTCGGCCCATTTCTCCTCCACTTATCTACTGCCCAGCAACAACCTTTTCTTCTCCCGATCAATTCACCGCAGCCCAGCAATGGCCCAAGCCCGCATACCTTTTGGCAATCCTATCCGCCGTCTTCCTCCTCTGGACAAGCAGCTCGCTGGAGGGGTCGACGACCACCCAATGCCGCCGTTGACGTGACGCCGCCACTGAGGCCTCCGCGAGGATAAGAATGACATGACGACGCCCTAATACTAATACTAACCATTACTCGCGCGCTCTCTCTCTAATTGCATTCACAACACCAAAGTCACCGCCGGCGAGCTCCGACTAGCCACTGATGCAGGCCATCTCGAGGACCATGGATGATCGAGAAGAAGCGCGATGTCTCCGCGATCCTCTAGGTGGAGCACCGCAATAGGAGGAGCTCAGATGGAGGCGAATTTCTCAAATCCCTTTCCATGGTGGTCGTCGGAATCCGCAAATTTGCGCTCATCTCCGGTGACCATCGTCGACAAGGATCACACGACTACACTCAGGGTACACTCACGCATCTCTGGCCTTATTATCGTTTCCTAATTCCTCCTCTAGCGAGAGTTCGTCGTGAGGCCGACAAGCGCCGCCGTAGTTGCTCGCCGCTGAACTATTTCCGATGACCAAAAAGGAGCGGCGTCGCCAAAACTATGCTCAGTGAACTCTCCTACATTGAAAAACCCTAGCCGCGCTCCCCGAAACCTCTCTCTCGCCGTCCCGTGTGCGATTCCGGCGAGACTCCGGTGAGCCCGCGTGGCAGTTAAACGGGGCCACGGGCCCATCTGTCGGTCTCTCTAGTTAGGTTCTCCTGGAGTGTAAAAATAAATATGGATTTGTGTTGAGGTCATCGTTACATCACTCATGCGTCATCCTTGACCAGGTCCACTATTGACTAGTCCACTGCCTAGGTGTCAACCAACATGGCCAATGCCCCACATGTCAGTGACTAGGGTAAGTTAGGTCTGGGTAAGAAAAGTAATTTGCTGTTTGTAATATTATTTAGAATTTAATTAGAAAATGATTTAATCTTAAAATTTTAATAACTTTTGTTTTATAATTCAGAAAAATATGTATAATACATGAAAATTTTCAAAAAAATAAAATCTATAAAATTAAACTATTATCAAACATTATTATGTTAATAATTTTAAAAAATTATTATTTAATAAAGATTTTATAATTAATAAAACTTTTATAATTCATATTTTAATAATGGTAAATGTTAACAAAATATAAATAAAATACCAAAAATCTTAGAAAAAAAGAACTATAATGTAAAATTATAATCATGCATTATTATTTCACTTAATTAAATTTTTATTATTTATTAAGTATTTATAAAGTAATAAATCTTACAAAAATCATATCTTATTATTTATAAATCATAAAAATAAATGTAATATACCAAAATGATCACAAAAATAATACCTACATGTTAAAAATATAACATTGCACTTTTAAAGTAAATAACAACTTAGTACCCTAATAACTTGAATTTAAAACTTATTTCCTTAATTGATAATTCATATAAAGTTAAATAAAATTTGTTAATATTTCTTAAATTAGCCAATTAAGCCCAATAAATAGTAATAGTCTTAAAAGATGGATAATATAAAGTCAAAATGATTTAACACATTTTAAATACAATTCTATTTGATTTACCATTCAAGATTAATGTATATTATTATTCAAATAGAGTTATCAAATATTAAATTCTCAAGATTATTACTTTGACTTCATAAAGTCTATTACCACTATTTTAACCACAAGTTTACAAACAAATCAAAACACTATAGTGAATTCTTAAGTAGTAAATAATATTGTTTACATGTTCATAAACCATAACCACATGCTTATCGGGAAATAAATCCCTTTATACATTTATAATGTAAAGAAACCACTACCAACTAAAAATAATACCATTCTTAAGTAACTTTAAAGAAACATTATGGAGTAAACAAAGTATAATTATAATAAGCATTACACCTAAAGCCATATATGCTTTAAAGTTAACTTTAGTCTACCAGACCTTAAGTATAATGCTAAAAACTTTATTATATACTTTATAGTTAACTTTGGTCTGTTATAATTAAATTGTAAAGCATCTCAAGTCCAAACTATTCAAAGCTAGCACAAACAACATCGACCACATCTGATTAACCACAAAGATTGTTTAAACCTTAATAAAGGAATCTTTTCTTCAAAACTTATTCATTTTGCCACTTCAGTCAACATATAACAACTAATAAAAAATCACATTACATTAAGCTTTACTTATATACCTAGAATTGTTAACACTTAATTTCCTTATAAATGTCATCACTTGCAAGGTAAAACTCGAAGATAAGATAATTCTCATATAAGCAGTCCTTGAGTAGCACATCTCATTAGTATATATCATTGTTTTATGATATTATATTTACATGTTGTTTCAAACACACTCACAAGCCTTAATAAGAAGCACATGTGTGAAACTTAATCTGAAAAGGGCAACGCATTCCAAGAAAAACCATCTTCAGTATTCAAACCCTAGAACAACGTTATTCTCGGGATTCACGTTTATCAACTTGCATTACATTACTTATGCATAAGAGCATTTTGCTTATTTAAACATTAGTCCTTACCGGACCAATGATGCTGATTTCAGATATTGGATCTTTTATATTGTCTTGAAGACCGTGAGTGCATAATCTTGCAATCACAAAAGGCAAGTTCACACTTGCTCATGTCCTTTGATTATTTTCTGTATAGTATTTTACAAATCCAGTGTTGTCATAACCTGCATTCGAAAAAGGTCAGAAAACACTATTTTCATAATAATGTGATTATAGGTTAATTACCATGAGGTAATAACCTACTATAAGAGTTCCGGTGGTAAAGGAACATATTATCTAGGACTTAACAAGCAACTTCGCCAGTGATTGTTGCGCCGTATATTACGCGTTGACCATGAGATTTGGAATGGGACGGAGAAGTCAGCTGTATCTTTTCCCTCTCGCATGGAGCCGGATGTGCGGGTCGTGGCTGTTATCACTCGTAGCGTGCATATTATATGGTAATTCGTAGAGGATATGCAGCATATGGGTGGGAGCCCTCAACGTCCCATGATAGTTCCGGCATCTGAATGGTCTGTACTGCCAATTGCCGTAATTCAATATGTGGGCTGGCGTACACCAAGGAGACATGCGGGGTCATGGAGAAGGCAGTGATTGGCTTGGATCTTAGTCTGGGCCTCACACAAAGGAAGTGTGAACGAACCTGCAATTCAGATGTGCAACAAAGCTAAGATCTCTCATGGGAAAAGTAACGCACCTCTGCAGAGTGTAAGCTGTAACTTGTTACTCCCTGTTCCGGGAAGGAGCTACGAACGCGGCGGGAAAGGAACTCCATGAAAGTTCTGGTAAACCCGTGAACATTGACGGACATAGCTTTTCAGAATAAAGGCAACCTTTGAAGAAATGTTTACGAAAATTTGCATGGCCTACGACCTATGGTATGTGGCTGTAGTTATAGTGCACCAAAACACTCCTTTTCTAGTAAACTTGCTGAGTACGCTCGTACTCAAAGTATCTTCTTAACCCTTGGTAGGTTCTAAAGCCAATACAGACGGCGTCTACATAAAGTTATGCTCCAGGAATCATCATCAAAAGCTAAAGCTCTTCAATGAAGTCAAGAAAGTCAACATATACATCGACTTACGTGAAGACGAAGTTATTGATTAGATTATAATAGAATCTCTAGCCATAGAACCTACTTCTGTAGAATATTGCAATAGTAGCAATGCGAGCTTCAATAGTTTAGATACTAGACTATTAGAATAATAGACTTGAGTTGATAATTCTTCTTTGTAAGAAGTTTCTTTCTATCTCTTTTAACCTAGAGTGTTCTCTGGATCTTGTGTAAAGAGTTGCGTTGTAACCTATAGTCATGTCCTGGACCTGTTGTGTTTCTGTTGTACCACTCTGAGGGATGTAATACTAGTGAACAGGGTTTCATTGGTGTTATGTCAACGACTATAGTGTACTACATCATGCAGTGGTATGCTGGGTCACCGCAATTAGGCAATACAACAAGATACATAGACCGCCATCCAACTACATCTATGACTAGAAGTCCACCTTTAGGTTATCATCTGAACCCCCTACAATATTAAGTTGCAAGCAACAGACAACTTCTTTAAGCAAAGTGTGTAAGGTAAACAGTCCACATGTTCCATGAACAAGAGACCGTTGTTTTATACCTAGTAGCAACAGCACATCTACAACCGAAGAGATTATTATCACTTCCCTTGGAAACTAGATGCATGAACCCACTATCGAGCATAAATAGCCCCTCTTGGAGTCACTAGCAACTACTTGGCCAAGATAGCTACTAACAACGGAGAGCATGCAAGATCACAAACAACACAGACATGATAGAATCATAAAGACAAAACCATTAATCAAACCAACATAATAATCTCAATATACATCGGATCCCCGCAAACACAACATGCATGATTACAAATAGATTAGATCTTTATCATGAACGGAGATCACAAGATCTATACATGAAAGCACAAAGGGGGAGATACAACCATCTAGCTACTACATGGACCCAAAGTCCAAGGTGGAACTACTCACGCATCATACCGGAGAGAAGGCCTCCAGAATGATATCCCCTCCGGCAGGGTGCCAGGAAGAACTTCAGATCCCCCCTGATCTAGGGACGATGGTGGCGGTGGCTACAAACGATTTCGTGGATATTGGATCAGGTACTCAGGGTTTCTGCATCGGGGGCTTCTTATAGGCGAAGGGGAAGACCGAGGAGGCGGCCAGGGCGACAAAAACCTAGCTAGGCACGAGGTGGGGCCCACCCGCGCCTGGGGTGGGTCTGGCCCTCTTGGCTGGCCCCTCCGGATCTCCTCTGGACTTCTTGTTCCCCACGAAAAGTAATTGACTTTGTCGTTTGTCCTGTCCAATTCCGAGAATATTTCTTTACTAACTTTTCTGAAACCAAAAATAGCAGAAAACAGGCATCTGGCACTGTTGCAACTTGTTAGTAGGTTAGTACCAGAAAACATGTAAAAATCACCTCAAAGTGTGGGCAAGTAAAGCAAAGTAGATACTAAACAAGCATGTAGCATCAAAAATTATAGATATGTTTCCAACGTATCAACATCCCCAAGCTTAACTCCTGCTCGTCCTCTAGTAGGTAAGTGATAAACAGAATAATTTTTGAGGTGACATGCATCCTCACAATAAAGATCCAACCATTTGCAAGCATTGAAATATGGGATCAAAGAACTCTAAACATGTGCATGAAATATGGAGTTCTAACAATAGGACAAAGTAACTATGCATGCAACATGACAAGCTACAAACAAAGATCATGAATAACATGCATTGAAAAACGTTTGTTTGTTTCACATACAAAAAACATAGCATAGTGGCAATCAACTTGTCCCTCATATAGTAGCAAATAGATGCATAGGACACCAGCAAAGTTCACAAGGGTGACTAGAAACAAATAGCACAAGAACAAGTAATATCACAATATGCATCAATTAATAAGCTTTGGAACACTACACACGGAATGAAAACTATGCTCTCTTAATGGTGCCTAAAGGTAGAAGGTGGAGATTCAATAGTGGTGGAAGAAAGGCCTTTTGTAAAGGAAGCATGGATTACAAGTTTCAAAAAGAGCTTCCAAAAATTATGGTACTTGTTAGCTTTCAGCCCTCATTGCCCCTATCGTAAGCATCTTGAAGTGGTTAAGGTTAAAGTGGCAAAGCTGGAGTATATGCTTGACGAAGTATAAGTTGGCAATCTCAAGTCCCTTGGATACGAGGGCCACACCTCATGCATACTCAACTTTGGGTCTAGGTAAGTTATTGTCACTATAAGTATTTGCATATCATTGAGAACCGCCAACGGGGTACCCCTTGCACATGTTACATGATCTTTCCCATAACCAAAATGGCAAGGCAAGCAGACAATGAGCATCTCAGCAATCTTTTTATTTACCATATGCATAGCTTTTTATTGAGGATGCTTCATTGATAGCTCATTATGGTGATGCTGCAAGTTTCCACCATGATTAGGCATGGCTTAGGCTAGCGGCCTAGGCGTTTCTCTAACACAAGATACAAACTCCTTGGACTTACAAGTTCCCTCTTTATTTCACACCGGTGACATCCATATACAAAAGAACATGATATCAACTGAGTACAGAGTACAAGTCTAATGTTGAAAATGTTCCCCCTGACAGCACGGTTCTGCTAATTCCAACTTATAAGTGCAAGCATATACAACAAAGTTGTCACAATGGTTTAAGTTTATTAGGGGCAAAGAATAAAGTGTGCCATCAAGTTCGTGAGGGCTTTAATCACTAAGTTTTCACATAGCAAAATAGTTTTTAATTGGAAGATAGTTGAAAACAAGAATATACTTGGAATGGTGTAACACACCATGCATAGGAGTTTATAGTGGACAATTTGGAATAACTTGGTTTGTTGGGAGTTGGAAGCATGAGTAGAACTTACTCATACAAGTGGAGGCTAGCAAAAGACTGGGAGCAACCAACTAAGAGAGCAATAATGGTCATAATCATGACGTGCAACAAAGCATACTAATCAAAGCAAAGAGTGGCACTATAAGTCAAGGACTAAATGATCATAGAGGCTAATGGTGACTTGAGAGAGTCATAACATGGTGTAAGCATTGCCAAGTCAACCCAAGCAAGCATCAAAGGAGAATATCACAATACTATGCTTTTGCATGCTAAAACAACGCATAATTTGTTCAAGGCACATTAAGCAATCCTAATTGTTTGGAACAAGTCATGCTACAGAAATAATCACTAATCATAAGGTCAAAACAACACCTAGCATGTCATGCTAAAGTCTAAGTCACAGTCAATGCAAGCTCCTCTTGCACTTCAAGCAAGAACTTACTACTCCTTTCCAACACCAAGCAAACTTATTTGCAAAACAACACAGCGATAACGGGGGTCCAAACTACTTTAGAAAACTAAACAACCTAACCAAAGCAAACGAAAACTAAGACGCTCCAAGAACAACACAACTTGGCATAAAACAACAAAAACGAAGTGTCTAGACAGACCTGAGCTTTTTATTGATGACGAAGGGGATGCCTTGGTCATCTCCAAGATTTGACGCTTGTATCTCTTGGATATTTCTTGGGGTGACACCATGGTGGCATCCCCAAGCTTTATCTTTTGTCCATTCTTCATCTCATTGCATCATTCTCTCTTTACACCTGAAATGTTTCCTTCATACAAAACTTCACACAATCTTCATTAGCAACATTAGTGTATTCAAAAGATATTAGACCCTGGAAAAGCTTTGGAATAGCAAGGATTTTCACTAAAAACACAAGCTACTGTATTAGCTCCTTCAAAAATCTCAATTCACCTAAATATAACTCAAAAAGGAATCAATAAGAACCAAATGCAAATAATGGCAGAAATCTGTCAAAACAGACCAGCAGGTAGAAACCGATTTTTTTTAACATCTTCTGTTGCTCAAATCAAAAAGTGTTGAACTAACTAAAGTTAGATAACATACTGGGGGACTTATTAGTAAAATTTGAGATCAATCTGAGGTACAGAGCCTCCTCACAAATTTTTGTGGTGGAGGACAGAAATCTGTTTCAGGACAACAACTCCCCAAATTTTACTTCCCTCTCATTAGAGGTCATTCTTGGCACAAAAATCAAACAAAAAGGATAAGAGAGGTCATTACTGAAGTAATAACTTCCAAGACTCAAGGAAACTCTTGGGTTATCTTCCAACAAGTACTTTTCTTTAACGCCTTTAAGTTAGGCTTGATAGCTTGAGCAGATGCACACATAAGAAATATGAATTGAAGTCAAAGAGAGCATCAAGAAGCAAATTCAAAACACATTTAAGTCTAACTCACTTACTATGCATAGGAATATTGTAAGAAAATAAATCAAAGAATCACAAAGCAACAAGCATAGGAAACCAAAACAAGTGCAACTTCAAGATTTTCAACATAAAGAGAGGAAACTTAATATTGTTGAGATACATAAAACCATGTTTCCGTCTCTCATAATAACTTTCAGTAGCATCATGAATAAACTCAAAAATATAGCTATCACATAAAGCATGCTTTTCATGATCTACAAACACATAATTTCTATCAAGCTCAAAAATAGTGGGATTAAAACCTTCACAGGTTTTACCCAAAGTAGATATTTCAAAAGGATCCACAGGAACATAACTTTCATCCTCCTTTGGTAAGCATGGGGGACAATCAAATAATGTATGAGGTAAAGAGTTACTCTCATTAGAAGGTAGACATGGGTAGATCCATTCTTCCTCTTTTTGTTCATCACTCTCCTCCTCTTTTTCATATAAGGAGCTTCCAGTTTCAACAATTTCTTCTTCCATAGGCTCCTGCAAAGCATTAGTCTCTTCCAAATGTGGAAAACACCTATTAAAATATTCAAGAATATAGCCATTTGCTTCCTTGTAATTTTCAAAGCAAAATTTAAGTATCTCATAAACCTCATTTTCATAAGGTGCATCATCAGTATTTTCAAGCAAACTGGCAAGTTCAAATGCACCCTTGAAGGCAATAAATTCTTCAATTTGTTCCACATCATAAAAGTCATAATTTCCTTTAACATAAGAAGATATGGTAACCTTATCATTATACTCACATTGAAAAGGCAGGTTTTTATACCTCCTACAGAAACAAGACTTATCAAAGCAATAAGTAACATTATAAGTAGAGCACACGTCTCTAGCAATAGTATTCAACTTATCAATTTGTTCCCATAAGTGTTTCCCTTTTTGTGAGAAACGGTGTTCCTTATAATAATACTTTTGTTCTTTCGTAAACCCACCTTGCCAATAAGAACTAGTTTCAAAGAAACCATCCATTGATAGAAAGCATGACCAAGCAAGGCAAAGACAGACCAGCAACTAGAGCAGGAACTAATTTTTTTGTGTTTTTGAAAGAGGCAAGCAAACCAAACTATACTATTTTTTGGAGTTTTTTGGAAAGAGGAAAACAAAACCAAACAAAAGAAACAAAGCAAACAAAAAACAAAGTAAAGAGAAAGGAAGTGAAGGACTCCCCTAGTGAAGACGTCCTTAGCCTCCCCGGCAACGGCGCTAGAAAACTTGTTGATGGCTTAGTTGATGTGGAGCCGGTTGGGAACCCCAAAAGCAAGGTGTGATGAGCACAGCAACAAGTCTTCCCTCAATAGAGACCGAGGTTATCGAACCAGAATGAGGAAGGAAACGTCACACAGGTGTTGCAATCAACGCGGAGACCTGCACAACACAAACTCAAGACTTTGCCCCAAATAACAGTGAGGTTGTCAAGCTCACCGGTTTGCTGTAACAAAGGATTAAACGTATGGTGTGGAAGGTAATGGTTTGCAGCAAGTAAATAGGTAATGTATCAATGGTAAAGATTGGACCAGGGTCCATAGTTCACTAGAGGTGCTCTCCTTAGATAAACAACATGGCATTAAGGGTAAACAAATTACAACAGGGCAATTGACAGGAACTGAGCAAGGCATAACAATGCAATTACTAGTCAGAAAGATCCTATGAGATTCGATTGGGCAATACAACAAGATACATAGACCTCCATCCAACTGTATCTATGACTAGAAGTCCACCTTCAGGTTATCATCCGAACCCCCTCCAGTATTAAGTTGCAAGAAACAGACAACTGCTTTAAGCAAAGTGTGTAAGGTAAACAGTCCACATGTTCCATGAACAAGAGACCGTTGTTTTTTCCCTAGTAGCAACAGCACATCTACAACCGAAGAGATTATTGTCACTTCCCTTGGAAACTAGAGGCATGAACCCACTATCGAGCATAAATACCCCCTCTTGGAGTCACTAGCAACCACTTGGCCAAGATAGCTACTAACAAAGGAGAGCATGCAAGATCACAAACAACACAGACATGATAGAATCATAAAGACAAAACCATTAATCAAACCAACATAATAATCTCAATATCCATCGGATCCCCGCAAATACAACATGCATGATTACAAATAGATTAGATCTTGATCATGGATGGAGCTCACAAGATCTATACATGAAAGCACAAAGGAGGAGATACAACCATCTAGCTACTACATGGACCCATAGTCCAAGGTGGAACTACTCACGCATCATACCGGAGAGAAGGCCTCCGGGATGATCTCCCCTCCGGCAGGGTGCCGGGAAGAACTTCAGATCCCCCCGATCTAGGGACGATGGTGGCGGCGGATACAGACGGTTTCGTGGATATTGGATCGGGTACTCAGGGTTTCTGCATGGGGGGCTTCTTATAGGCGAAGGGGGAGACCGAGGAGGCGGCCAGGGCGACCAAACCCTAGCCAGGCGCGGGGTGGGGTCCACCCGCGCCTGGGTTGGGTCTGGCCCTCCTGGCTGGCCCCTCCGGCTCTCCTCTGGACTTCTTGTTCCCCACATAAAGTAATTGACTGTCGTTTGTCCCATCCAATTCCGAGAATATTTCTTTACTAACTTTTCTGAAACCAAAAACAGCAGAAAATAGGCATCTCACACTGTTGCAACTTGTTAGTAGGTTAGTACCAGAGAACATGTAAAAAGCACCTCAAAGTGTGGACAAGTAAAGCAAAGTAGATACTAAACAAGCATGGAGCATAAAAAATTATAGATACGTTTCCAACGTATCAGAAACCTCGATCATCAGCTGCCCAACGAACTAGTACTAGAGGATACTAGGGACCTGATTATTTATATACCACACCCGTATTAATGTTTTCTCTTAATATAGTTATAGCATGATACAAACTATTATGAATATTAGCGATATATAACAATAAACAACTTTATTATTGGCCTCTAGGGCATATCTCATTCAATAACCTCTTTCTTAGTTTCATGAAAACCTATGTAGTGAGCATGATATTTGTTAAAAAGATAAATGATAGCAGTTGTCCTTCCTAGGGCTTGAATTCCCCTATGGTTCCAGAACAACAATTCATTTAAAACTCACTTTCTTGGGGTGCTTGCCCCGCCTATGTTATATTACTAGGGACCAACCTCTAGAGCATCACAGAAATCCTCTTCACAAGCACCACCCTTTAGGTGAACAGAATTAACTAGACCAGTAGTGGAAACATGGTCTGAAGAAGGAATAAAAGTTTGATCTATTGCTAAAGTACTCAAATGAGAATTCACTGAGTAAGACAGTACAACTTGCTCTACTGTGAAAGAACTAACTACAGAAGAGTCATCTAGAATAGGAAGGTTAACACCAACCATATTAACCAATCCTTTAAGATTATCTCTATATAGAATAGTAAATGGTTTTGTTTGATTACACCTTTCAACTTTGAAGCAACAGAAACAATCTTTTCCAGGTTCTATCTCATGGTGACTTCCTGAGCTTTCTGCAACATAGTATTCCCCTCCCTATCATTGAACCTGGTGCTCTGCCTGATTCCACACTCAGGTCCCCATCTTCCTTTAGACTAGTGGTTTTCCAAGGTAGGGCTTGACTGCACAACTAATTCCTCTGCTTACTTCTGCATCTCCTCTAGGCTCAGCTCTCTGCATGGGTCTTCATAATAGAAAGTATCTTCATTTGACAATTCCATATCTTGCAATATATTGAAACAAGAATCACCAGGGATGTTGTTATGAATCCAATCCATCACTTTTGATCTTGCAAAGGCAGCTTCATCAATTGGACTAAGCATACTTGGGTCCGGGGGTTTCACCTCCTCTATCCATGTAGAATTGAGAAACCACATGATTTTTGGTTGATAGAGCATCCAAAGATTTTTGCCTGGCATTGGTTTTATCCCCCAATTCTATATGGGCCAGTGACAGGGGTGCTAGTCTTCTTGTTTGCACCAACATTAGCATCAGTGTTTATAATATTAGCAGGTCCTTTTCCCTCAGGTTGTTGCTCTTCCTGGTTATCACTGTGTTCATCTGGATTAGGTGGATGTATATTGTCAGGATCCTCATACTTTACATTAATCAAACTGGCAGGACCTTCAACTGTGAAGTGGACTTGGTAAATAGCACCCCAATCTCAAAAATCCTAGTAGCAAGAATTTTAGCGTGATCCCTACACTTGATCTTGATCCTAATAGTCTCATAGGAGAACCTAAACATACCAATCCACATCCAGCATGATCCCAAAGGCAATGACAAATTGCATTAGAGTGGTCCACCTACACCAGTATTAATTTAGACCCTTGACCTACAACCAAATCTCTTGTAGTTCAGCATAATATTCCTGAGCCCAATTCCAAACATGAACTTTAACAAAAACCCCAGCCTTAGGCAGACCAAAGCTAGGATATCCAGCAATCTCTTCCACTTCTAGGTGGATGAAACTTAACCAGGAATGACCACTCACCTAGGCATCTAATTTTCCATGGCCAATTTATCTTGTAGATAGCAGTCAAATTATGGTATAGTTCTTCCTCTGCGAGGCTTCCATGGTCAATGTATACTAGGCCAATATTCTTAGAAGGTGGAATTTCAACTGCTTGGTATATAAATTCAATATGATAAAATCCCAAATCATAGGAAGCACTCCCCATAAATATGGCTAGCTACCGAGGTTGCTTCTTAACCGAACAAGCATCTACCTCATGATCTAGAGACCCACAAATGAAGCAAGTTTTGGGTAAAGTATAAGCATCCTTGTGGTGACCAGGCTCTCCACAGTTGTAGAAGATCACCTCAGCATATATCTCCACTTTCTCAGCAAGGATAAATTCATCTTGAATCCTGCCATACGCTCAAAAGAATCTTGAATGCAGCTTTAAATCTCAACGTCAATGAAGAGGGTTTGGCCGAGTAGAGCATATACATGTCCTATCCATCGGTGAGTCTATTTATCATCCGCAAGGATATCGATATCCATGGAGGCTAGAGTAGACATAAGAATCAACACTCAACGACTATAAATTAGGGTGTGATACCTACGTTCTGGCTATTAGCCGACTTCTACAGCCTGCCCACCTTTACGCCTAAGTATTCCTCAATAACTGATAGATTACAAGTAACCATGAGGGAAGGTGAAAAGAACCCTGATTTCACAAAGCACTTTTTGGGAGGTCGGAAAAAACTAATGCACGTTGTTTGGTCACACTTTTACGCTTTTTAGACATAGAATGTGTTGTTTGGTTATGCAAATCGTGTGGTGTGATAGAATTTTCTTGAGTGGTGATCTTACCATCCATATGTGCACAAGTAAGCAAAATATAAAACTACAACTATATTAAACCAGGCTGCAATATAGCACCACGATATAACATAGAACAATTTCACAACAAACACGATATTAGCAATCATATATGACATATGTATACATATATAAATCACTCCAAAAAAAAATAAAAGCATACACACATCAAAATTGGTACTGAGCGAGAATTGAAATACAATGATGGTGTTGTGAAGTGATTTGGGGAAGTGAATTATATTTCACTGCTATCCTACAACTTTGCCTAGGGAGAATTAAGAATTGGATAGTTGCGGCCTTGCACTTGTAGATTGCACCATTGCATCAGGAAAATCAAAGAACACATATGAGTCAAAGACCGAGGGGAGCTTATTAGATGGGTTTGTCGACTCGCCACAGGCGCCGCTAGCTGCATTCCTATATGGCCGCATGCATATGCTCTATACTGCTGGTCGATCGCCACTTAGGGAGGCTTGCGGATGGGGACTTCACTTGGGGATGGGGCTTGGGGCCCTTGCTAGATCCTCGTTGTTATTCGCTGCAGGGCGGTCGCCACTCACCGGATAGAGTATCTCCTGCAGTTCAGCTACTACCTCTGCCGCTTAGTAACTGACTGATGGCAGGTCAACATCTCCCCTAAAATTGCGTCATGGATGTGTGGCGGAGGAAAAGAAACAATGAAGTGAACTGAATTAGTAACAATTGACTTTCCTCTCACGTGGAATGGGTTGGGTTGGTTGGCTTTACACATAGTTGTATATGTAGGGGTTCGTAGTATGGAAAACAAAAAAATTCTACCGCATGAACACACAATCAAGATCTAATCTATGATCAAGCCAAGATCTATCTACTAGATTGTAGCAACGAGTCGATAGAATACTAACCCTCTAAGATCCAAAGCGGTTAACGAGAGCAGATTCTCATGGGTGATGTAGTCGTACACTTGCCGATCTCAAGATCGCGTAGACGATCCTTCCGGCGCTGCGTTCCGGCAGCGCTTCCGCAGTCGGTCACACGTTCGATACTCGATGAAGACCTTCCTCTCCCTTGTTCCAGCAGGCAGCGGAGGTTGTAGCACTCTCCTCACGATTCCGGCAGCACAACGGCGTGGTGTCGGGAGTAGAGGGAAGATCTCGCAGGGCTTCGCCTTAAGCCGGAGCGAGTATGGTGGAGTATGAGATAGGCCTTGGTGATCTAGGGTTTAGAGGGCACCAAGGGGAGGGCTTGGCCGGTGACTAGGGTTTGGGGAAACCCTAACTCGCCGAGCTAGAGGAGGCCCTAGGCGGCGGCGACTTGGAGGAGGCCGATGACTTGGGGCTAGGGTTTTGGGTGTGAGGGAGAGGGCCAGCCCTACCCCTCCTTATATAGGTGGAGGGTGGCCGGTTGGGAGGAGGGAGTCCTCCTCCAACTCGCCCTCCTTGGCCGGCGGGTGGAGGGAGGAGACTTCCTCCCCAAGTAGGTTTCCTACTGTCCCTCCACCAAGCAAACTTGACGTTTGACTTTCAAACTTGGATTTGATTTCTCACTCCATATTGTCCAGCCAAGTGACCTAGTACATGATGCAACCATTCCACATTGTCATGACACATTCATGTACTCTTCCCCTCCGGAGTGCCGGACCTTCCGGACCCTTCTAGAACATTTCTGGTGAAAACACTAGAATCATTCCCGAACTCCGAAACAGGACTTTCTTTATATGAATCTTATTCTCTGGACCATTCCGGATCTCCTCGTGATATCCCGGATCCCATCTGAGACTCCGAACAACATTCAGTCTCTTACTCATCATTTCATAACTACTCAACAACATCGAATCCTTAAGTGTGTCTCCCTACGGTTCGTGAATTATGCGGACATGACCGAGACACTTCTCCGATCAATAACCAATAGAGGAATCTGGAAATTCATATGGCTCCCACATATTTCTACGATTATTTTGCGATCGAATGAACTACTTACATACGATACCAATTTCCCTTTGTCTCACGATAGTTTACTTATTCGAGGTTTTGATCGTCGGTATCTCTGTATACCTAGTTCAACCTCGTTACCGATAAGTACTCTTTTCTCGTTCCTGTGGTATGTGATCCCTTGTGAGACAGTCACATGCTTGCAAGCTAATTGGATGACATTCCACCGAGAGGGCCCAGAGTATATCTATCCATCATATGGATGGACAAATATCACTCTTGATCCATGTGCCTCAACCCATACTTTCTGAACACTCAATGCCACCTTTATAGCCACCCAGGTATGGTGTGGTGTTTGATGTCATAAAAGCATCCTTCCGGTGATGGTGATTAACATGATATCATGGTCGAAGGAATTAGGTTACTATGTATGAGAAAGCTTATAGCAAATGAACTATATTAAATGACTTGATCTTTATGCTACACTTAACTATAGGAGTATGTCCATCACATCATTCTCCTAATGATATGACCCCGTTGTTAATAACATCTCTATGTTCATGATCAGGAAACCATGATCATATATTAACCAACAAGCTAGTTTAACAAGAGGCTTTACTAGGGACTCTTTTATGTTTACAAATCACACAAGTATTAATGTTTCCGGTTAATACAATTATAGCATGGTATGTAAACATTTATCATAAGTATGAAGATATGATAATAACCACTTTATTATTGCCTCTTGGGCATATCTCCAACAGTATAAGTGTACAATTTATTTTCTCTCATGGTCTTGGGAGGCCATGGCCTGGTTTTTTTGCACTCCGCTGATGATCTTAGTCATGGATTATTAAAATACTATGATCTTGTACACATCATCCTTGAGGACCTTGAAGGCCAGGAAGTAGTCGATCTTGATCTGGTAAGCAATGACAAATCCTATCCAACCTTGGTCAAAGCTAAAACTTACGCTCATATCCTTTTGCCTCACCATCCAGCTGCATCCAGTGTTGGTATTTAGAATTATGGTCCTCGGGATAATCCCGATGTAGGGACGGAAACCATTAGGAATTGGCAGAAGATCCAACCCAGGTGCCCTGATCACCTTAGCAAAATGGATTGGAGCAACGTTATCATGGACATGGCCAACCTTCTCCACCCCATGCCTCATCCTCTTCGAGGAACCTTGTCCTACATCCTTCGAGCAACCCTCGCCAAGGTTGGGGACACCACTACCCATCATCAGCTTGGAGCAATGCAAAAAAAATGTTATAGAAAAAGTAATATGTTAAACAAACAATATTTTATAGTAGAAGCACAAAATCAAAGAGATGATCCTCCAAGACCAAGGATCATGCACTAGCAATGAGTTAGAGAACGACCCTGGGTCTTATAAGATCATGCACAACAGTATGTACTAACAGGAATCCCTTGAACACACTGTCCTATGAATTTAAATCATTGGTCCATGCAAAAAGCAAATACATAAATACCATATTTGGGAGCCTCATACTTAGTGCACACACATATCAAGGAGATGACTCTATACTACCAAGGGCAATGCACAATAATGTGTTTTGTGAATGAAACCAGGTAGTACAAAATCACTCCCTCAAACACATGGTGCTAAAAAATTAAATCATGAGCACATGCAACAATTAAGGTCCAAACACAAAAGGGTGCCTCATAGAACACAACACATATAGAGAAAAGCGATGATCCAACTCAACCAAGGGACATGATCAACAATTGATTATACAACTAGGTTTAGTAAGACCATCTCTTAAATTACGCTGTGCTGCAGATTAATCATCGACAGAGGCAACAAAACTATACCATGGATAGTGCATAAATCCCCAAACATTTTATTGAGGAAACTCTAATGGTGCATCTGGCTAAATCGGGCTATTTGCAACCCTAAGTTGTAGCAATGTATAGGCAGGTCTGCTAATTACCAAGGGACCAGACAATGGAGAAGAACAATATCGACAAGAATCTATTAAATCGACCAAAATTAAACCTTAATGCTCAAAATCTACCTCAATTACATGTATACGTGAATGTGTTACTTACATGACCTCTCTAGCTTATTTTTAGTGTGTATTTATGCAACAATATGGGATTTGAGTTTGATTATGTCATTTTCCTATTTAGACATGTCGGTTAAGGGTTATATTGGTAATTTTGCTTGCTCATTTTGTATTTTGACAAGTGTAATTCCTTAGTATTATTTATGTAAGTTTATGTAGTGAAGTAAACCTAACCTTCATGTTCTTACTTGTGATCTTAAGTTAACATGTTTTTGTGAACCGTTAATGTTCACATGATCATGACATTTTGTTATTTGAAAGAATCCAAAGGTTTGAGGTGATTTTCATCGATCATAGTTTCTTACTTGTCTTATTTACTTAAGTTAATCTATTATGTCTAGATTTTGGGCTTGGCTCATGCTATTCTTAGTATCTATTGCTACTTTTACTTTTCGATGATCAATTGATAATGATCCAGTGTATTTCAATTACCATTGTTTCCTTTTCAATACACTAATGCTTGTTGCCATTGTTGTTTCCATTTACTTTCCTCAAAACCTCAATCTATTGAGGTTTAGGACAAGTTCATAGACTTCTTATTTGGATTCTAAATCAAATGGGATCACCTAAGGTGGATCCTACATTTTAACCTTCACAAAAGGTTCCTATGTGTTTTAGGTCAAGAAGAGCAAGAAAAGGATAAGAAGATTAGATAGGTTTTAGATAGGGGTTTATTTTCCTTTTCTTGTAGTTTGTAATAGGATGATATCCATACTTGAATTTTTCATTTGTGGATTACTTTGTAAGAAACCTTGTACCCATCTTGTAATGAATAAAGATTCCATTCTGTTCATTTTCATATTTTCCTTATATTTTTCTGAATTATATTTATTTTATTATGTATGTTTGAATTTGAACTCAAATTTGAGTAATTTAAAACTTAGTTTTGAATTCAAATACCATCTTATAGAAATTCTTGTTTATTATTGTAATATGAGTCTCTGACTCATTTAATTGTGTTTAATCAATTTGAAACCCAAATTTGAAATATATAACAGGTTATTTTTAAATTTGAATTCAAATCTTGGTGTTGACCTATGTCAAACTCAACATAGAGTTCATTTTCACTCCTATTGTAACTTAAAAACAAAAACTTTAAGTTTACCTAAAATTTTAGATGCATGCAAATGCAAATGCACAATTCTACATCTACCCTTCCCAATGGCGTATTCTTTGGGTTGTTGCATCCTAGCCCCTCCCCTTCTTCTATTAAACGAGGAGCAAATGAATGTATGAGCCTTCCATCCATTTGGGGTTTATATAGGAAAGGCGTATTGACAAATGACCAATACTATCCTTCATGGTGGTTGGTAGGATAGACACCATGGTAAAACTTAATCCATTAGCCATTAGGAATATGGATAAGAGAGAAGATGAGCCTTACCTATTAGTCCAAATAGGCCCCCACCTATTGAGCTTCTTGCTTGAGGCTTCATCTTTCTTGTAAATAGAAACTATAAGCTTCATCTTTGATTTTATCTTGTAACTTTTGTCTTGATCTCATAAGTGTCCACGCTTTCAAAGTTTCTAGACGCGAACAAGTTATTAAATTTCCTTCCATCCAAAATTAATTGACACATCGAGATTCGTATGAATATGTACACTAAAATGCGGAGTAGTATTTTTTTGCACTTAATTAAGGGATAACTCTAGTGGAGTAACAAGATGCCCTGGGAAAAAAACCCTAGTGACAAGATACACGAGAAAATAAGCCAGAGCAAACTTGGAAGCCATGACTTGTTACGGGCTTACGGCACGTCGAAAGCATGTTGGCCCAAACGGCCAAAACCTCAACGTCCCATGTATACGATGGCGAAACCCGTGGGACCCAAAAGCTTGTCTTGTTAATCTATACTATTAAAAAGATTGGGACCGTTCGTCACCCCTCAAATTTTCCGTCTGCCTGGTATTGTCCGTTTTGCCCCTGACTTTTTGATGATTTTACATGGCCTGCCACCGCAGACAGAAGTGGAAATACCCGTTCGGTGGAAAAAAAAACTCAACCATCTCCCTGGGTCAGCCTCCCCCTCTCCATCCCCGAGCGCATCCCTCCTCTCGAACGCAGCCACGCCGCCGGCCACCCCACCCCGCACTTCCCGGACCTCCCTCAGCCGTGCCGCTCGTCGGCGCAGCCCAGCGGCCTCCCCGAAGCCGATTCCCCGCCAACTCAGCCTCCCCGCGCCCCCAATCCAGCCGCCTCCCAAACCCTAGCCTCCTCCCCTGCCGCCTAGCGCCTCCCGGTCCTCTCTCTTTCCGATGCCGCCCACCCCTGCTCTATCCACTGCTGGAGGAGGAAGGAGAAGGTCTTGACAGCTGCTACTTGTTCTCCTTGCAGGCAGCAGGCCACCAGGAGCCCGCCATCATGCTCCATGTCTTCTGCAACAAGGTCTACATCGATCTATACAGCTCATAAATCCTCTTCTTGGTCAACTAAACTCATAAGTCAACCACTCTTGTGCATACTTAACGTCTCTACTTGCGCCTCTCTTCAGTTTTGCAGTTTTTAGCTATACACGAGCCTTCAGTTTTGCAGTTTGTTTACATTATCTCTTGTTCGTTTAAGATCTAAAAATTAGCTGCAATAAGAATTTAATGCTTTTTACGGATACGGCTTCAGGTTATGTAACAATGAAAACTAATGAAATGGTTTGTTTCATCAGATTATGAAATTCATCGTTACTAACATGTACACCATTACCCAAAAAGTAAGGTATGTTAGAGAACTATGGTGCATACTTAACGTCTCTACTTGCGCCTCTCTTCAGTTTTGCAGTTTTTAGCTATACATGAGCCTTCAGTTTTGCAGTTTGTTTACATTATCTCTTGTTCGTTTAAGATCTAAAAATTAGCTGCAATAAGAATTTAATGCTTTTTACGGATACGGCTTCAGGTTATGTAACAATGAAAACTAATGAAATGGTTTGTTTCATCAGATTGTGAAATTCATCGTTACTAACATGTACACCATTACCCAAAAAGTAAGGTATGTTAGAGAACTATGAATATTAGAGGGGACAGTGCAGTAAATTTATGATCTGCTCCATGCTTAAGAATTTTCAGAAATTATTGAGAGTATCTGTTCAATATCTGGGGTTAAGGATTGCTGAGAATTATTTGCGTAACAGCTTAACATCGTGCTCCACCCTTTCAAATGTCAAAACCCAGAAAATGAACCATTCATTTATCCTGTTTTCCCTTTGCGAATCCAACAAGATATATGTATTACATAATCACAAATTAGTCCCCTACTGATTTCAGTGCCCTTTACTTGATACTTCACCGCATTCTCATTCTGCTACTTGGCAACCATGGTAGAGTAAACCTTGCTTTGCATGGCATGAATAAGGGGCAAACCTAAAATATATACAACTGAGAAATAACTTGCACAGTTTTGGTAGTTCAACATAGGCTGACCCCAGTATGGATATTGCAGAAGCTCAAAGTGAACAACAATCTGTCTCTTCAATCTTGGATGCTGAAGCCGAATAAGATATTCTTGAAACGCTAAAGATCTTCAGATCCAATGATGAGTCTACATTGCAGCTATGGCCGAGATGCCGAAGAAAATGAATGGTCTTTTATGTAGTTTTATGCATTATTTATGAGGTTGTGTATTCTCCCGGCAAGTGTACCATATGTAACATTTTGGTGTTGAAATAGCTTGATTTAGTAGTGTTTAGCAGGAGTTGGCTCACTGATAGAGCATCCATCATTGCAGTTTGGATATAGCATGTTGTCTAAGTGTATTTAATCAGAAAACTCTGTGCGTAGCTGTTTTTTTCACCAATTCTCCAGATTGTACTCTTGCTTACTTATTTGTTTCTAACAATCTATGGAAAATGCACTGACAAGCTATGCAGTTGTACAATTCCAATTTTAGTCTGAAGTACCTTATTTGTACGTTCCAGCCTTGCTAGGGAGCGTCGCAGCCGGAGCACGCTATGTCGCTGCAGGTGCGGGCCGTGACCTACTTGGAGCCTGCAGGGCGGCTGCGAGCTGTTCCAGCATTAGTCTCGACGCGGAAATCAGCTAGCAACAAAAGAAGAACGATAGTCTAACAACGACGCGTTGAGAGCCACAGAACTGAGAGACGTTCAACATATTTTTGGGCCACTTCTGATGTTCTGACAAATATGTTTCAAGTACAATCGGAATCAAGCATGGGCAAGAATGGGTACCAAATATTATTAATCTTGCTTTATTTTGTCCTTGTGCGTAGGTATCCTGTATCCGGACAAGTTCGTTCATATTTTTTGGAGGACACACACAACCACTAGCTGCCCAAATGGTGTTGGCACTCGCACATGGCCTTCATTTACCAGTTTGCAGTAAGAAACCTAGAAAAAATAGTACATAAAGTAGAAAATAAAGTAGTCTCGCTTATAGTTTTTCAGTAGCTTCACTCCTTTTCTTCTTATAGAATCAATGTTGTAATAGTAATCTCACATGAGTTTAAATATATTGTCAGATGACGCATCATCGTCTTTGTGCGAAAGTCAACAACATCTCACCCACATATTCGATATTTTTATTACTACATGGCTATATTATCTATAGATATATACATGAATATTTATATTTTAGATATTTTTTAGAATAATAAAAGTAAATTTTAAAAGACCGTGTCAACACGGAGGCATTTAACTGGTTATTATTATTCTCGTTCACCCGTCGTCCTCGACTTGGTTCCCTTCAGGAGCACGAACGGTGACCACTAATTAAGCTCACTGACGACACGCTTTCCTCTTCGCATCCGCGACACATTTGCAAGCGAGTCACGCACTGGTATGCTAGTAGACTAGAACTCGAGGAAGGAATGGGGCAGCTTCCGGAATTGTTTATGTGTGGGTCCCACACGGTGGCGGCTTTAACAACTAGCCACTGAATGAGTCTTACGAATGATCTGCGCAGCTACGCACATGAGAGAGATATTTAGTATAACTCCTACGCAGTGATATAGTACTACTTTAAATAGGTCAAGATCGGAACGTCGGCGGAGTAAATCAGGAAGGTCTGAGGAAGCAATCTGCAGCACGAGCCCCTTGAAGTGTTGAAACGGGACTTTCTTGGTCTCGCCGCTGGCGGCATCTTTCAGAAAATCGGAGCAGACTGCTGTGGCCAGAAAGGGAAATGGGGGAAAAAAAACTGGGAAAGGCACGCGCAACGACCCAAATGTAGCAAATACGAGATCCATGGCTCAACAAGTTTTAATCTGCAAAAAAGATCCACAGCTCCACGGTCTTGGAAGATGGAATCGACCTACTACTCCACATAGCAGCAACCTAATTTCCTAAGAGTTCTATTTCTCCCTGGCGCCTATGTACAAGTCAGCGCGCTAGCTCTGCTCTGCTCTGCCGCTGGCTTCACCATTCACCAGGCGAGACGGACGGAGGGACTGCTGCTCACTGGAAGCCGCCCAAACCGTTGAGCAGCAGCTCGTGCGGGCGCAGCAGCGTCGGGGTGGCCATCAGCGGCAGCGGGGACGGGTAAGACAGCTCGTAGTCCGAGACGTCAGGCAGGGCGGCCACGTCGTCGTCGTCGTCGGGCATGAGCGGGGCGCGGCAGAGCGGGCAGGTGCGCTGCTCGTGCGCCATCCAGCGGTCGATGCAGCCCCGGTGGAAGACGTGGCGGCAGTTGGAGAGCCGCCGCACCTCGTCTCCGCCGCCGATGCCGCAGAGGCAGACGGAGCAGTCGCCGTCCGCGCACACCGAGGGTGTCGACGCCACCAGCTCGTCGAACCGCAGAACGGGCAGAGCCTCGTCGATGGACACCGCCGGCAGAGCGCGGAAACCCGGCCGACGGTGCTGCAGGGAAGTCGCCCCGTGCGCGTGCCAGTGCGCCTCGTGCGCCGTCGCGGGTGCGCTGCTGCCGAGATCGATGAGGTCGCCTAGGCCGACGGCGTGGAAGGACCAGAGAAGGAAGCGGTGGAGCTGGCCGAGGAGGAGGAGCAGCCGCGGGAGGAGCAGCTCAGAGTAGCCCACGGGGAAGCCCATGGCGTCGATTTTGCCTTGCCTTGGAGATGGTCCGTCCGTGAAGGCTTGTGTGAGGTGTGCGTGTGTCGCTGAGCAGACAGGAGCACGGGAGAGGCGGGGGTGACAGTGGAAGTGGTGGGGCTATTATATACATGTGAGTCGGGAGGGGAATAACGCGGAAAGATCGACGAGTGTGGGTGTGGCCTCGGGCGGTGCGCGGTAGTTGGTTTGGTTGAGGTCTGAGGATTTTTTTACAAATATGCCCCTCTGCACACCGTAATGGCTAGAAATAGCCCCCAGCAAACACAATTGACAAATCTACCCTGGCAGGAAATGAGAAAAGTGACACGTGTCACGTTCCGCCACAGCAGCTGGCGGAACATTCATGCCGCCAACCCAACTGGCGGAAGGTGCCTTCCGCCGTAGCCACTGGCGGAACCTAGCAGGACCCAGGCTCCCTGCTATTAATACGCGCGTGATACTCTGCGATACCGAGTCATTAACTCCCTCCTATAATCATGTATGTGATTATTATCCCGTTAAAAAATGTCGAGGCCCAATTTTCTGCGCCAAATTAACGCTTTCCCGTTGTCAAAAGAAAACTACAGAAAGTTTAACGTTTATCTTCTAGGAGTAATAAAAACGGTTAGTATATTCTCTCTGCATGCATGGCATGCAAGAGTATGATTGTTTCTTTGTTTTTATCCCAAGGATTGGCATTAACCGTTAAACGAGAGTCTAGATGCATGCAGTAGGCCAGCAAACATCGCACTAAACAAGATCGGCCCCTTTTGGTGCTAAACGAGATGGTCCCACCACATTCCGCCTCGTCCCCTTGCGGGATGCCCTTTCCCCCACAAAAATCGGGCGGGATGTTATCTCCGCCAATCCCTGTGGCGGGAGGAGACAGGAGTCACTTAGCTGACATTCCGCCATGGTACTTTTGCCAATTTTATTTGGGCGGGGGTATTTTTAGCCATAGCAATGTGCAGTGGGGTATATTTGTAAAAAAATCGAGGTCTGAGCGTGGGTGTGCGTGTTGGCCAGCTTCAGGATTGGACGGCGAAATCATGCTGCCTGGGCCACCCGGCGAATCCACCACGGAACGGAGGGGAACTCCGATAGGCCCAACACCACAGCGTGCCTCATCACGCATCCACTAATTGACACAGAGTTACTGTGCATATTTCCTCTTAAATTTGTAAGCTAATAATTCTATCTGTCCCGGTTTAAATTACACATATGGCAAAACTCCTGTCCTAATTTTTCTCTGATATTGGCTCTGCATCAGCAGAGTACAAAGAGAGAAGAATTAAATGCTTATGCGCCTGTGCCCTGTCCACCAAAACTTCAGAGGAAACACGTACCGAAATAGCCGCCTCCGGAAGAAAACATGGCCGCCTCTCGCCTCTCACTCCTTTGTAGATCGGTTCCCCCTTCTTCGACTGGTCTCGTTGGCATCGGAAGGGGTGGAGAACCCGATCTATGAGTGAAGTTTCTAGTATTAGTATCGATTTTGTCAGATTAGATTTAGGGTTTTGCTAGTCATCTTCGTCTCAGTGGAGGTGGCATTATCTACAATAAGCGATCTTCGGTCATTCATTCGACAACGAGATCTCTTTTGCGATGTCAATGGTGATGCTGGAAGATTAAAGTTCTCTAGGTATAGGTCTTCAGATCTTGCTTTGCCAAATCTATTTTGGATTTTTTTCTCATGGTTGTAGCGAGGTTTGTCCTCGCAATATTTGTCCCGACGGCTACGTCCTCGACAATAATGATTTCTACTTCGGTTTATCAGGGACGTTGATCAGGATGTTCGGTTATTATTTCCTAAAATATTGGTGCTGGTACTCTTGCCGATGTTGGTTAATTACTTTAATGGTTGTGCCCGTGTACACAGCCTTGGCATTGCGGCGCAAATTAAAATTATGGGAGGACCAACATTGGTATTTACAGGTCTCTGGTTTGGTTTCTATGTCAGTTTAGTTCGGCTGCCTTCAGGAAAGTGCAAGATTGTGTTATAAAAGAAGAAAGAGTACGAAGACCTTGAAGATTTGCTAGTTTATTTTAGACTTTGTTTTGTAATCGGTTGGAGTCAGCTTATGTATCTTTACCATGTACTATTTGCTTCTATTAATATAATGTGGTATTGATTGTAAAAAAATACTTATGCGCCTAGGAGGTGAGGAGGTTTTAGGATTGCATGATTTCCCATACGGGTACTTTTAACTGGGAGGAAGGGAGTAGTATAAATTATGTACAATTAAACTTAGTTATTGTACACATAATAGTGTAAGGGAATCAAAACGCAACAGTTAACTACTTCAAGCATCTCGAACCAAATAATACCTTGGCAACGACCTCATAGCCTGTGTTTTTGCCATTGCTGGTGTTTGACGCGTTTGGTAACCTGCAAGAGTTTGGCAGATCCGATAGCGATGAAAATGTGTTGTTTGGATTCGCTTACTCTCTTGGGTTGCATCGCCTGGAGCCTCAAACCACCCACACAGCTAGGCCCAAGGACAACGTTCGATTCAGGTGTTTCTCTGAAGCTAGCCACACTGGGTGCAAAACCACGTCCGTGACGACGAGGAACTCACGCGTGGTAGCAAAATTTTGGCCGAAGAAATTCGGTCACCGCCCGTCTAATCCGCTCCCTGTTCATATGCGACGCTCTACCTTCAAAATCTACATCCACCATTTCCCCCTCAAGCTATTTCACCATCAAATCTAAGGCGATGACATGTGATTCTTCAACGTCGAGCATGAAGATAGTGGGCTTGCGGGATTCACGACAAGCACAACAATAGTGGGCACGCCGGATTCACCTTCAAACGTGGAGATGATTGTACTACCAGAATATTCCTCTAACACATCGATGGTGATCTTGCCAGCTACTCCCTCGACGATGATGGCAGTGGGCCTGCTGACATCTTCTTCGTCTTCGACCTCTGTGCTACATCTCGAATCATCTATAAGAAATCTCTCACCAAGCATATGGTAGATGTGCGTAGATTTGTCATGATCTAATGTTGCTTTTTGGTAGTCAGGTCATATATGTGTACCCAGTATGGTACCAAAATGGTGGTGATTGTTTGTCAGACATCATGCTTGTTGTGTTCTTCGGTATTGTAGAACATCATTCTTAGTGTGTTCTTTGCTACTGTAAGACAAATTGCTCGATGGGTCTCCTAATATGTGTGCTTTCACTGCTCCATCTTTGGAGGCTGAGAATGCAGTACTGATTCAAGATATGTACATGCATTCAGTTCCAATGAAGTAGGGGCCTTCTCTGTCCTTGTTCGTGCTAAATAGGATTTGTCATCTCGTCAGAAATGTGATTAGGTGTGACAACGACTTCAAATAAGTTTACCTGCAACGTGTATGCAATGATGTTCTTGACTACACTGGAAAGGCAATCACCCAAACTCAAGTTTACAACCATCTGAGAAAGTGGAAGAAGAAGTGGGTGCTGTTGTGCAAGCTGGAAGATACTGATGTAGTCCGTTGGTGTGTGGAGACCACGAGCTTCACAATGGAGGATTGCAAGTTCAGGGAAATCCCGTAAGGTTAGAGTGCTTACGGTTTGTTTTCTTTTGTCAGGAGTTCATGGGTTGTTTTACTAACACTGATTTCTTGATCTTAGAAAATCCCGATGGAGCTCCTCAACAAGTATGTGGTCAACTATAAGCAGATAGAGATCATCTTCACACCAAGGTTTGTTCCTACAAAGGATCTATACAGTCACCGCTTACTAATCTAGGCTATGGATCACCTTGCCGATAATAAGAGCTCGGGTACGATATATGCTCCGATGACAGAACCTGAGAGGAGCACCTCGCTTCGCAAGAACTAATTTTAGTGCTACTACTTTGCTAATCTACAACTTTGATGTGTGATGGTGCAGATCAATTTTGAATATGAACTTGTATATTTTAGGAGGTGGTGAGACATCCCCTCCACGAGCTAGGACTTGACGTGAACTGACGACCAAGTATGTAATATGGAGGTGGTATATACCAACCCCTCCAGTAATGAACCACCGATGCATCACGAGCTGTTCTTGCTTAACTCGTGGTGCATCACTAGCTGGGTTAACTGTTAGTTTTAGTGGTAATGCTTGTGATGAACTACTTATTATGTATAGTCTAATGTTTGGGAGTGTTGTGGTAACCTCATCGTTCCAATATAAAAGATTACCACGTCAGTTTTGCTGCGGGCAAAAAAACACTGACTTGTGCCTAGTGAGTAGGTCATGCAACCAACCAACACACAGGGGGCGCGTCTCTCATCTCATGCAAAAAAAACATATGTAGGATACCAAACGGGCTGCGCAACATGGCGCAAAGATTGTTTTTACCTCGCCCTACCCACCTGGACAGGGCCTAGATGGATTGAAAATCGGTTGCAGACTATCAAATGCACCCTTGGCCTTTCTCGAGTGCCACAAGCTTATGAAGCCAATGACAACTGCTGCTTTTAGAGATGTAAATGGCACGGATAATTTCCGCTCTGAATGTGCATCTGCATCCGCTTTTGAGGATATGGTATGCATTTTTAGATATCCGACGAATATGGGTGCAGATACGGATATTTATCGAGCGGATATCCAATGAATATGGTAGCGGACATGGTATTGATGATATCCAGCGGATAAGGATAATCCGACATTTTAAACGAATTATCTGAGGTACTCTAATAGGATAATCCGATAAATTTGGCACAACCCTAATATCTAGAAAAAGTAGTAAGTGTATCGGCTGGCTATGCATGCTACATATGCATGTTATACTATGCTATTATCAACCTTGCACTTTTATACTACTGTAATCTAGTGTTGGACGCTTTCTTGTCATTTCTTTTGCATAAACTAAATAAATTCTTATTTTTCTATGTGTATTTGTTCGATTATCCTCTTCCGCTCCGAATTCGCTCCATATCCGCAATCCGATATAATCCGCATTCGAATCCGTATCCGGCTATTATCCGCTCCGCTTCGAATCCGCCAAAAAAATATGGTAAAGAATATGGTAACATCAATATCCGATTAGATCCGATCCGTTTACATCTCATCCCAGGGCAAGCTGGGCTCACCTATATTAGAACTTGACGGTGAGCATTGTTGTATCATCACTTGTATCTGAATTAGGATTTATGTTAGACGCCTTGCAGACGTTAATTTGGTTTCGCTTACACAAATATTATCTTCAAATACATCATCTTCACAATCTTCTACTACATCAGTACCATAATATAAGATGTCAATTAGTCGTACCAAAATGTTTTATATTATAACACAAAGGTAGTAAAAAAATATTAATAGCCAGCACATTCCACCGGGCTATAGCTTCAACTATCAACAGAAGGCTATACATTTCTTTATTTTCTTAATCCATATTCCCCTATAAATTTAATAGGAAAAAATATTGCACCTAGAAAAAGAAATATACTAGAGTAATAATATAGAGCACTGGAAGTAAACAAACAGTAAATCGGTTGAAGTAAATGTGAATTGTCTCCCTAAATAAAGTATAAACCTGATAAAGAAAAAATGTTAACACAGAACCATTTAACCCGTACTACTCCATTTATAGGTCCCAACACATCCATGTATCGCTAATTTTATCAATATAATATAGATTTTATAACATTGGAAAATATATATGACATCTGAAAATTCAAACAATATACATTAGAGTATCTTTTGTAAAAGATACCTCATATTATGTTGGTCAAATTGAACATCTAGGAGAGAGTAGTGTTGATGCGATTCATGTAATCCCTACATTGATCACTTATCAGAATAGTATTGAGATTGTTTTGACTATGGACAGACCAAATTCAAAATTTATATAAGGCTCATGCTAGCATTTAAAGGTGATTGTACAATGGACCCAACAAAACATAAACAAAGCTGGTGCTAATTGTTCTCTTAAATTGTGTACATGCTTCGTAACCACATGCTTATAATCTAGTACCCCTCATAGCGGATTTGATAGATTCGTATATATCTATACACTAAAACGTAGATAGATACATACGTTTTTAAACAAATCTGTAACAAATAATCTGGAACAGATGGGATAGTATTTAAAATTGTTTTTACTAAAAATATATATATTTAAACTTCATTATATGAGTGACATTTTCTGCTAGTTTTCTTTAGAATCAGCTTAATTATGCTCCTTTATTTCTGTAAAGTACCTCCATTTACAGCTGGTTTTTATCGCGGCATACACAAGTGACAAACTGACGTATAAATTTGCAGAATACTTGACTTGTACTTCATATTTTCGGAAATAAGCGACTAGGATGTTTAGTTCGCATGTATCTACGTACTAAAATACGTCTAAATATATATAAATTTAGACAAATCTAAATCAAATATAAAATACAACATACAGCTCAAACGAATGCACGGGTATCATCCTCGCCCAAGAACCATGTGCCCCCGCGCGCTGTATTTTAGGCAACGGGTGTTTTTTTAAGACGACCACTGCAGGTGTTTTTCTTGTTAGCTTTCCTTTTCCTTTTTTCAGTCTTTGCGTCGGTCCACATGTTAGTTGTGTGAATTCTTGATAAGTTTGTTTATTTGTATCATGTTATTTGCCGGTCTGCCCGTCTTCTACCGCTATTGCCGATGGTTCCGACATTTGGCCGGCGTAGCATATGGCCGTTGGCGTCTTAAGCGTTTCCTATAGTGTTTTTCTTTTTTTAGTCTTTGCGTTGTTGGTTGTGTGAATTCTCGATAAGTTTGTTTATTGTACTGCATCAGGTTGGTGTATTAATAACAGATAGGTCCAAAATAGTTGTCAAAATCTTTATATCCTAGCAGATTTCTTTGAATATGAAAAAAAATGAGTGTTGAAGCGTATTTGTAACGGCAAAGCGGGGGTGTTTTCCTTTTAGTAGGTATATAAGTATAAATTCTTCAGGAATCTAGATTTGGTCCCCTGGTCGGCCCCGCGGCAGGAAGTCGGAAGTTCACAGCTCGTCTATGTTCTTCCTTTTCTTCGACAGAGAAGTTCTACTATTCTTCCTTCTCCTACTGAACTTGGCTTCCACCGGGTCGCAATCATCTGACCACTCTCTCAGCCTCTCAGAGGTTGCTGGTTCCGCACAACAAACTCTTCGAAAGCCTTTGGTCGCTTAGTTTTCCATTCATTCACTTGTTTGGTGAGGAGCTCTGTTTTGACTTGAGTTCTATCCATGGAATGTTAGTACACACACGCCATGGGAAAGGAAAGGCAGACTTGAACGATGGAGATCCCTCTTCCTTTCCACCGTGCTAGCTAACTTATTTTGGTGGGTCATGCCTGTGACCTTAATAATGCTACAGAAATGTGTATGATTGCATTACGAAATTACTTCTTATTCGGCCTGTGCTCCTTGACAAAACGACAGGGGAAAAGGCACCAGAAACCACTTGCTGAGAAGATTATGTTAGGTGCCGGTACGAGACAAGGACGGCACCTTCCGTGCGATCTTCCTGCAGCCTCACTCTTGGACCGGCTAACTAATTGTGTTGGCGCCTTCCGTTTGGGCGTTTCTGCCGAGTCCTAGATTAAGCGGCCCTGTATCAGCGAAAGATACGGTGTTCCATCCGTTCTAAAAGGCCAGACAAGATCTGCCCAGTAAGTGCGCCACTCAAGCTGGTCGCCTGCAACCGCCATGTGTTGTGACTTGTGAGAATCGCTTTGTCCGCAATTATCCGTGCCAAGAATATGTGTGTGTACGGTTTCAGTATTAGTGTAGTGTATCAACACTATGCATGGTCGAATCAGTGTACGAGTACCGATCAATCAGTGTTAAACAACTCGCGTTCCTGTAGTGGCTGGTGGCACATCGATGCGAGCGGAGTATGCCAAGCAGAAAGAATGGCCGGGATTTGGTTTGCACGAACCGAAAGTGACGTCCATGGTCAGCATTCAGCGACTAGTCAAGCAGTCGGGAACGAGTGGTGGCTTTCGGGGCCTACGGACGGACGTACCCGAGCTGGTGACGACGGCCGCGAAAAGAAACGACACATCGCCGATGGCTGCCGATGCTACAAAGTAAGTACTAGTCTCGTGCTTACGCGAGTGGAACCGTGAGAGAGGTCCAAGCCGATGAGGCGAAAACAAATTGGTCGAATAAAATACAAAAGTATATAACTTATGTGAAAAAGACAAAATGTCTACTAAAAATACAAGGACTGGATTTGTACTCTTCAGTGAAATACAAAGCTGTATTTTCTTTTTTTTGTAGGCCATATACCATCCACATTTTTCCTAAAATATTGCACGAGTAAAATTTTCAAAATAATATGTATAAGCGCAATGAATCGGTTCCACCTATAGACGAGTTCCACGGGCTATTCTGATTCCAGAGCCTTTTCTACTATTTTTTACGGAAAAAGATCCGGATCTATTTCATGAGTTCACAAGAAGTATAAAGCACTCAAACATAATAAAAATTACAT
The DNA here is from genome assembly GCA_916181665.1 of Avena sativa. Classification (NCBI taxonomy): domain Eukaryota; kingdom Viridiplantae; phylum Streptophyta; class Magnoliopsida; order Poales; family Poaceae; genus Avena; species Avena sativa. The sequence continues at coordinate 255,635,228 of OV702284.1, read as the reverse complement.
CGAGGTCCTTGGACCACCTAATGACCACCGTTACCGCCAGAGTGAGCCGCCGACGCGCCGCTGTCGCCGCTTTCTTACCGGAGCCGGCCTGACGTTGTTGATGATAGTCGGGAAGTTTTTGTGCACACGTCCTAAGGACCAGCGTCCTAGAGCTGAAGCAGTCCCATTGAACCCTTGAATTGATCTAAAACTTATAACACCAAACCTAGAACACACGTAGACTGGACGAGATCCACCACTCCATGAAAGCGGTGACCAGACGAATCCCAGCCCTTCTCAACGCCAGCGGCAAGATCGCCACAGACGAGGTAAAAGAGGAGATGTGTATATCTTATTCTTATCCTGCTCAACGTCACCATAGCGTTGATGTCGGTTGACCAAACTCTAACTTTAGGGACATTCTACAACGCCGAGCGCAGGTCCAAGGTCTCTACCCCTATCGTCATCGGAGCGACAAGCAGAGAAGACGGAGACCCGTCAATTCTCAAACGTAGACGATGAAAGCGACGTAGATTGCGACGACTGCTAGAGTTTAGAGCTGCAGAGCCTTTTCTACCCTTGTGTACATTTAAAAAAGAGAACAACTGACCGCCAGTATAAGCACCTAGCATGACAGCGTGCAGAAATTTCCATCTCCATCTGCGGAGCAAAATAGTTAAAATATAGCTGATGGGCCTCCAACATTTCACTACATACAAAGCTTTATACTGCTCTGCTTGCCAACATTTTTACGGATGACCAGCGAAGGAGCTTCGCCTGCTCGTCATATCTCTATCGCCATATTTATTAATCGCCGAGTGCTCTTTAATATGTACTCCCCGTCTAGAAGTAATAAATGATTTGGATTTATCTAAATTTACATGCCAACGCACGTTCAGTGTAAGGTACAAACGAATTTAGGCAAATACAAATCATTTATTTCCTGACAAAGGAAATATATGTCAGTTGTCATCACACTCAATCAAAAGCATGAGACTATCTCCATTGCCATATTTATTAATCATCACACCCAATGAAAACAAGACCTTTTAAAACATGAAATGGACTGAAAGACTATCACGTGATAATTCGATGCATGGAGCGTGCGAGCATGAGTACCATGTGCGTATTGTTAGAGAAATAATGTGACCAACACGCTACGGGCTAGGGGCTACCCGTATGGTGTAGTACACCGACGGGATTGAACCCAGACGGCCACATACGTAATTGTTCTTTCCTTTTATTCTCCTATCTAATAATAATACTATAATTTGTCTTGAGGTGGTTTTCGTCCTCCTCAATTTCGTCCGTCGTCCGAGCCTCCAAGTAACTTCTCTGTCCGACTCAAACCGGATGATGCACAAACTCATCCCGGTCTTAGCAAAGTAAACAAGGAAAGAGAGGAATCGTACCGATGTAAGAACCCTGAATCGTCGCAGTCGGAGGTTGCGGAGGAGTCCTGTTATCCTCAAGGGAGTCACCGCGTCGAGCTCGGTGCCGTTCGCCTCTCTTCGGCCGTTATCTGACAGAGAAGAACACGTGGTGGGAGGTGCCCTGACGGCCTGGCTGCCACCCTTCCTCCTGTTCACCGCCGGTCGACAAGACAACAACATGAGGCGCTGCTGCTGCCCGGTGTACAGGCGCTGGCCTGGGCGATCTTGATGATGGTGGAGTCATGGAGGCCAGGCCACACTACCTGTTGCACGCGCACATGCTCAGCCATGAGCTCTTGCAGTCGAGGTCCAGGATGGGTCGAGTGGCCGTGGAGCTCATCCTTGTCGATTTGAAGGGAGGAAGCCTAGGATTTGCAGCCGCAGCGCATCCGGCAAGCAAACGACATGCTCCTCCTACGTCGCAGTTCCTCCAGCAGCAACGCGACTCTGCGCGCAGTTGAGGTCCAGGATCCATCCGCACATGCTAGCTAATGTATGCATGTGTGCGTACAGATCCAGTGATGCCCTCTCGGTCCCTCGCCGGCCCGATCATATCCGCCCTGAATACCGAGGCAGAATTAGACACACATGTACGACACAAAAAGTTCAGTTAACTCTGAATTCTTCTTCTACGGCTGAAAAGTTCAGTTAACTATGTGCCCATATGACAATTTCTTAGAGTTCAAAATTCAGATATCCATTTCCCCCCAACTTCACTCTATCACGTTTGTTAATGCTAATATAAGTCCTAATCTTGAGGAGATGGAGCATTACTACACAGGAAGAAAGAATATGGCTACCTTCGAACATGGTTGTTGTTGTTGGACTTTTCTAAACTTGTCGGCCTCATGCAGTAAATGAACTTAAGTATCTGAACTTGTGTTTGGTCCATTGCAGCAGCGGTTTCAGAAGCTCCATCCAATCATGCAACGTATAGTACTACTACAGATTGGTCCGGAATGTGAGCCACCGCTACAGTATATAGGTTGTTCTCTGCTAAATTGGTTCTTTCCATACTATATGGAGTGTTAGCTTGAGAAATACAAGTGTTACCAATTGTTAGCTATCAACTTGAATATATTTAGCTGAATTTTTGTAGGGAGTAAGAGCATCTCCACTCGTTGGGCGAACCCAGGCCAAAATCCAGACTTTTTTTGGGCCGGACGGAACTTGATTTCGTCCTGGGTACGCCCAGTTTCCCACTCGCGTACCTAGGCCGAGTATCCATTTTCCAAGCTTCGGCGAGGCAGGTGTCCTCGGCCACGGTCCACTTGATCCGAGCATCCGCCGAAGTGCCCGGCTTCTTCTTCCTCTTCTTGCCTTTCGTCTCAGCCTCGACGTCCTCTGGCTGCGTCTCCTCGGCGTCGATGTCGGCGAGGTCCTGGGACTTGATGCCGTGCTCGGCGTCGACCCGGGTCTGCTCTTCCGTGAAGAAGGAAGGGTGGTTGTAGGCCGAACCTGTTGCGATCAAGTCCTCCATGTATGCCTCGGCCGACATGCCGGCTGGAAGTGCGCCCGGCATTCCGCCGAACAGGTTGCGCGCGTCGGCCTCGCCGAAGGGCGCTGAGTTTGCGCCGAAAGGCAGCGGTCCACGGCGCAGAGCGGGGATTGCGTACACCGGAGAGGTGGAGTAGGCGAGGTTGATGTCCACGCCGAAGGCCGAAGGAGGGCGCAGCGCCGGGCAGAGGAAGATCACGTTGGGGTTGAACCCGCCGTCGAACTCGGGCGACGAGGAGTACCTCTGCCGAGCAGTCGCCTGGCTCTCCTGGAAGCCTGCCGGAGAGATTGGCGAGAATCCGGCGGGTGAGCCCACGCTCGCGTGGCTTCCCAAGTGTGGTGGGTACGGTGCTGCCATCAACGCCGAACGCGTCGCCGCCGCCTGCTTCGCCTTCACCGTCGCCTGCTCTTCCGCCGCCGCCTTCACCATCGCCTGCTCTTCGACCGCTTGCTGTTGCCGGAGCTTCGCCCCTCTCCTTCATGTCCTTCCGATCGACCGACGAGATCTGCCTGACGTGCTCCTTCTTCTCCCACTCGGCCGAGGACATGCCCTCCGGCTTCGTCGGCGGCGCTCTCGGCTTCCTCGCCTTCTTCTCCACCGGACCCACGCCGAGGATCGATCTGGGTTGGACGAAGCTCTTGGGAGGCATGTCGGGCGTCGTGCTCGGCGGAGTGTCAGGAGTAGGGGAATGGGGAAGAAAGGCGGGAGGGGGAAGAAAAGGGCGGGAGCTCGGCGAAGTGGCGGGAATGGCACCTTCTCTCGCTGACAGAGCTGGTCCACGCCCGTTTTCGCTGCGTCCGGCCTTCCCAGGGCGTACCCGGGATCCTGGATACGGCCTGGATAGGCCGGACCAAAACACGCCGAAATTCGGATGAAAACAAGTCCCTGGGTATGCGACTGAGCCGATTTTCGGCGTCCGAACCTAATTTCGGCGTCTTGATCGGCGTCCTGAGTAGGCTAGTGGAGATGCTCTAATAAATGTACACTCTTGTGGGAGATGGCTATTTGTGCAAAAGGACCGGCAATGTGCGACCGATCAAGAACAAATCTGGCCAACGGGCCGGCCCAGCACGCGCCAAACGGGCTGGCACGTGGCACGGCCTGCCAAGCCACGTGCCGTGCCGGGCCGGCACGCGTGCCCCGTCTGGGTCCCGAGCCCGACACGAAAGCTTCACGGGCCGCCCCGTGGCCCGTCAAGCACAATGGCCCGTCATTATTTTCTCTGGCCCGTCTAAATTAACCTTTAATATAGATCAAAATTATAGTTTATCAGCTAAGATTCGATGATGTAGTGGTTAGTTACTCGTGCGGGATGCCGGACATCCTTGGTTCGAGTCTCGCTAAGATAGCGAGACTCTTTTTGCCTCTGATATTTCCAAAACACTGCACATACCTGCTGACGGGCCGTGCCGGCCCCGCACGCGTGCCTCAGGCCACGGCCTAGGCACGGCCCCACTCCTTCATGGGCCCGATACGCTATGACCGGGCCATTGCCGGGCTTTTTTCGCGGGCTCACGTGCCAGCCCGTTAAGGAGTGGCCCATTGGCCAGGTTTGATCGAGAACAACCGCCGGATCAAGCTACTGCCACTCCGGGCGATGGCAGACGTGGATGACCCGATTGCGTTTCTCAACTTTCTTTTAGGATTCTGCTTGTAAAATCTAGGGGATGTCCTATATAGTTTTTTTATTTTCTTTGTGTCCCTCCTATAAAATGACCCGGTTGCGTTTCTCAACTTTCTTTTAGGATTCTGCTTGTAAAATCTAGGGGATGTCCTATATAGTTTTTTTATTTTCTTTGTGTCCCTCCTATAAAATGACCCGGTTGCGTTTCTCAACTTTCTTTTAGGATTCTGCTTGTAAAATCTAGGGGATGTCCTATATAGTTTTTTTATTTTCTTTGTGTCCCTCCTATAAATTCTATCTGCACCGCTTAGTATTGATGGCATCTAGAGCCCTCGGGGTCACTCCTTGTTCCAAAAAGAATCATTATTTAAATATGCTAACTACAAGAAAAGAAACTTGAAGAGGATCACGCGATTGTCATTCAGATAAAGTAAGTGCACGACGACATTTGTTAAAAACTTATTTATTAGCTATATGTGGAAAATATTTATCTAATAAATTATATATCTTTAATCAATATATTAGATCTAAATTTGATAAACCGTGGCAACGCACGGGCATTCAGCTAGTTTATAATAATAATCTATACTATTAAAAAGATTGGGATCGTTCGTCACCTAGTCAAAAAATCCGTCTGCCCTGAAAAGACGGATTTGCCCCTGGCTTTTCGGACATATTACAAGCTCTGCCACCGCCAAGTTGGTCAACCTACTTTTCTCTCTCTATATATATATATATCTCTCTCTCCCGAAGCCTCGCGACGCCCCAGTGCCGACCGGCGGCGGGCTAAAAAATGGCGGCAGCGGCCATGGAGATGTGGGAGTGGAGTGCGGGGAGGTTGCGGACGAAGTCGCTGGCCCGAGCCACCTCCCCCGCGACGCTGGCCCGAGCCCCCTCCCCCGCAGGCAGGAGCTCGAGGGCGAGTGGCTGTACGCCTCGGGGAAGGGGATCAGATGGCGGTGCCGGCTGCCCTGCAGGCAGGAGCTCGAGGGCGAGTGCCTGTACGCCTCGGGGAAGGGGATCGAATGGCGGTGCCGGCTGCCGGCGGACTCGCGGACGGGGCGCACACCATGGCGACAGCAGCAGGTCAGTGTCGATTCTGAGCCAACCTCGCGCAGCCAGAGCAGAGGAGGTGGTCCGGCGTCGCATACGTCGAGGTCGAGAGCAGAGGCAGCGGCCCGCCGGCGATGCAGAGGAGGCCGAACGGAAGCGGCGGCGGCTCACGAACCGGAGGAGGGCAGAGCTTACGGGCTCGAGTAGGATGGGGGCGCACGACATCTCCCTGTCGGATGGGCACTCAGGCGAGGGGCCTCGCGCCGCTACGACGACCCGGACCCGAGTGGCAGCAGCAATATTCGAGGGCCTTGCACGAAGAATCCACCAATTTCCTGTCGGAGGGGTGCTCCTACTCGTGGTATACAACCGGAACTGCTGATTCTGGCGTCCTAGACATGGCGCCGCGCCACCCCTGTGTCCCTGCTCCTCTGTCGCCGGTGCGAGGCGAGCGTCGCGCTACGCCGCCCCTCCGTCCCTGCTCCGCTGCCGCCGAGTTCCAGCCGAATCCAGTTTCAGTCTTGCCCATGTTTTACCTCTTGGAGCTGCTCACCATGTATTTGAGTTAATGTGTAACCAGTGAGCTCGTCATCAGTGTAGAGACGGTGGTATGTTCTGCTACAGTTCAGTTTCACACTTCAGTTGTCATTTTGTAAACATGGTGTGGGTTGTTTCACACTTCAACTGTGATTTTGCACACATGGTGTGGGCTGCTCTATATCCTCATCCTGGCAGCTAATCCCCATCCTGTCATATGATTGATTTATACGAAGATGCTCGCCTTCTGTGTATATCTTCGTCGTGGCTCATGGCTTGAGGTGGACAAAAGAGCAGGGAGGCAACCACTGAATGGGCGTCCGGTGTTGGGCGAAGATGGGTGTCGGGAATTATTATGCTGAGGGTAGTTTCTAGGACGGCCAAGATGGGGCCGGTAGATAATGGATGGGGTCTATGAATGAGAGGAAAGCTAATGAAGGCATCAGTTCCATAAGAACTTACTGCTCCTTTTCTGGACTCACTTATTTTCAAGTTATCTGAAAGCACAAATTTCACTTAGTAGGAGGCAAGGTTTATTCCTTAGGATTGTGGATTTCTCATGATCTGAATCATTGGATACCCAATTATTAATTATGGCCAGTTAGCTAAACTTAAAAGTTTATACTACAAATTTTTTTATCTTGTTACCAAGAGGTTGTTACTACTGTCGCGCATTTTATTTGGTTCCAGTTGTTCAAACCAGTACCGAAGGCAAAAAAATACAGAACTATGCGCATAGGGTGTGTTTTCATTGGTGGCATTTGAGATTTCAGCATCGTTTCTACTGTAAACTTATTGACCATCACATATTGCACTTGCCTTGTTGGTAAGAATTTTCAAAGGAATATCATTTAACCTGAGTTTCTCCCAAAGTTTAGATAATCATCATAGGTAGTTAATAAAAACCAGGTTTAGTTATCTATTTTACTACTCAGATTGCTTGCTGGATTTTACTACTGTTACTTCCCCTAAAATTAACAGTTGCATTCTGATAATGGAGTTCATCCAACAAGCAACATTACTGGTTGCTTTCTTTTTAGTTGAATTGGATTAAGGTTGATTTAACTGGAATGTGTAATTAAGTATGTATCCTCTCCGCTTTATAACTCTGCAAATTCTTCTATTTCAGGTGGCATAACAACGTTGGTGGACATGTCTCTCAAACGGAAGGTTCAGACCAGTAGCACATAACCTCTACAAGTGTACATGATTGCTCCCTGTTTTCTCCACGATTAACACTGACAATACGCTTAATTATCAGTTGGACGCGACTCGGGATAAGATATATGTTGATGTCGGTAAGGTAAGTGGTAATATTCAGTATCATATCGGACTAGCAATGTAAAGAACCAGAACAATAAATTTATTTTATCTGCTTCTACTGGTTATTCTACCAATGTTCTTTTTATGTGTTTATTTATGAGCAGCAAGAGGAGTGCATTGAGGAACACAAAAGTGCGAAGGGAAGTTTCTTTCACGGTTAGTTCTCTTACTCCAGATTAATGGGTGACAGGAGAACACATTCAGAGAACGTTGGGCAATCCTCTTTTGAAAATAAAGGCACTCAACTAAACATGAGGACTGTTAAAAAAAAACTAAACATGAGGAAATGGATGTCTTCCAAAAAATTAAAGGCCCGGAGTAAATGATACACTACAGTGCTATCTATCAGAAAACTTCTGATTTTGTTTCTGGATGAAGTGTTGGAAAGCAATGGATGGCAAGTGATCCCTTGCATGACTTGGAATAGACCATCAACCAGTTCAATGATTTTGGTCTCTGCATTGCATAAGAGACGACAATTGATGCCTGACAATCACTTGGAAAACATTTTGGCATTTTCATGATAATTGTGTGCTACTAACATATTTTTGTAGGATCCTGTGCTCAATCAAGCGATGGAGGTTGATCTTCAAGGACCACATGCTGGAGGGCGCGGACACATTCTGCCTGTTCGTGACTTCGATCCTGCGAGAGCTGCCCCAGCTGGGAAGTGGTTGAGAGATGCTCCCTCCCGTTCTGATGCTCTCATGAGATGTCCGACTCCAAAGAAGGTGGCTGGCCCGGGCACCTGGACAACTCCAACCTCCGTCCTGGACTCCGACATCGTCATTCTGTGAAAAAAGATCAGGCAGTCGTGGGGCTACAAACTCTGGGGCGCAGCCTTTTTTCTGAAGTTTTAGTTTTAGTTTCAGACTTAGTCTGTCATCTGTTTTTGTGCTGTTAGGTCTGTGGTGTGCCAGGCAGTCGGTGCCTCCTTTTGTACTGAACTTCCGTGCACTTGCTGTGTTGTTGGCAAAATGCTTAGCATTTGACCCCTGTTCGATCCGGCTTTCGTTTCAATGAAATGGAGCCGGGGGCGATGCCCCTGTTATTCTAAAAAAAACTGACAGATGTTCATGCCCAATAGCTCTCTGATTCAGTTGCGTCATTAGACCAGTAAAATGAAACCGCGAACATGTAAAAAACATTATACAAGCCCTTAAAAAACTCATTTAATCTTACTGTTGTTATAACTCATTGTTATTTTACAGGTAAAAAGGAAACCCAAGACAACGGGAGAAAATTAGGCGAGGTAGCCATGAAAGAAAATTATTAACATCAATTTTCACAAGGCAATATCACAACTTCACGAGCTATTGACTGCAGTAAAGCACAAATGAAAAAAATCAGAGAAGAAGAAACTAGAAGAATAGAACAAACAATCAATATGGTGATACGTTTTGTTCAAAGGACAATACACGGACGGAAGTTTCAAAGTAAAATTTAATTCTAATAACAAGATATTATATACTTAAATATGCAAATGACAACATTCATCATTGTCTAACTCGTAGCAACTCATGCTTAGACTGCTAGGACGTGTGAGGATTTATTCTTCCGTTGCAACGCACGGGCATTGAACTAGTGTCTCTTTATTTGGTGACTTTTGTTTGCCTTCAATCTTTTTCCTCCTATGTGTCACGGATGAGCTTTTCCATCTAATATACACATAACCGACGATCCCGGAGGATACGATCGTTTCATCCACTTACGTTCACGTGGTATCTGACCATCTTCCTTCGTGACTTCCATCGACAACAAAAATAACCAAGCATTCCTGCTCGTTTTCTTCCTCCCTCCCTCCCATGGTGACATGCTTGGTTGTGGTTCTAGGAGCTCTACCGTTCAACAAACTTACCCGAGAGAATCATCTCGTGCGGAAGGCACGCATGGTACCTGTAGAGCGATAGAAAGGGATTGGCGAAATATGTTGGATGTACTATTGAGCCTCATGAGAAAGTATATATAGACATACAGGAGATCATGTTGAAGTACAAGTCAAGTTAGGCTAGAGTCCTAACTATCCTAAACTACCATAACAACCATGTCAAACGTGTTGCTCGGCTAGCGTCGGGCCATAGGAGGGGCATCACAGGGTTGGGGAGAGGCGACGACGGGATTTTGGCGGCGGCGGCTCTAGAGTAGGATCAAATTTAGGGTTGATACAATGTAGAGCGATAGAGAGGGATTGGCGAAATATGTTGAATGTATTATTGAGCATCATGTGCGAGTACATATAGACGTACATGGGATCATCTTGAAGTACAAGTCAAGTTAGGCTAGAGTCCTAACTATTCTAAACTATCATAACAACCGTGTCCGTATAATACTCTAACAGTACCTGCCCTACGAGGAGCGCATGTCATTGGGCTACTAGATGGCTCTGTCCTGGCGCCGACAAAAACTTTGAAGGTTGAAGATGAGAAAAATAAGAAGGCCATCATCCCTAATCCAGCCTATGGAGATTGAATTTCGAGGGATCAGCAGGTCATAAGTTACTTGCTAAAAAATTTATCTCCCGATATTCAAGACGATGTTCTTGGTTTGGAGCATGTAGCCGAAATTTGGAAGACCAATGGAGATATCTTCTCTTCACAATTCCAGGCCCATATCGGGATGCTTCATGTCGCCCTCACAAACACGAAAAAGGGAGACCTCACTGCCGCCGTCTACATAGCCAAGGTGAAGGGCTTCTCCTCGGAGCTTGCTGCTACGGGGAGGGTCATCTTTGGAGTCGAGCCCAAGGAGTACATCATCGCAGGTTTGGGTGCAGAGTACAATGCCATCATCACCTGTGTCAATGCCAACCCCTCCACCACCTCCGCTGATGTCTACAATCATCACATGGTCCATGCCTATCACCAACAGATGTTTGCCGAGTCTGAGTAGTCCTCTGACGTCTTCACTTCGCCAACAAATGTTGCGGATCGTGGCTATGGTTCGCGTACCGGGCATGGGGGTGGTTACTGCAAAGGCGGCATCCAAAACAACTATGGTGGCGGCCGCAACCAGCGGATGGGTGCCCTCCACGTCGCCAAGAAACTCTGGATGGTGGTCGCCGTCCACCGACAAAGGGAGGCCACCGTCGTGGTCGTTGCCACCGCACTCCCTCTCTTCATCAAGACGTCACATGCCAAATTTGCAAGAGGTACGGGCATCCCGCAAGCGAGTGTTGGTGGCGCTATGGTGGTCATGATGATGATGAAACACATACCGATGACAAAGGTGCACACACGGCCTCTTATCGTGTTTACACAAGTTGGTAAATGGACTCAGGTTCCACGCATCATCTCACCGGTGAATTGAGCAAGCTATGCACACATGGGCAATATAAGGGACATGATCAAGTATACAACGCTATAGTGGTCAAGGTATGAAAACTAAACATATTGGTCATTCAATTTTGCACATCCCGTATAGTTCTATTAATCTTCGAAATATTTTACATGTGCCTATTGCCTTCAAAAAGCAATTAACTGCTCACAAAATTTCTCTTGATAATAATACATTTGTTGAATTTCATCTGTCCTTTTTTGATTAAGGTTCAGGCCACAAAGCAAATTGTGTTTAAAGTCCTGTGTTATGGTGGATTCTATCCTCTCATGCTCATGCATCTCTCCATGGGGTTGCTTGCAACGAAATTTTGTTAATCTAATCGTGTCATCATGTGCGCCTCATGAGATTGTTGAGTGTATACATACTATGTGAGTTACCTTGTACTTCGTGTTAATGTTTTTATAGACTTGCTTAATTAGTTATCGAGTTTCCTTGGTCTATTGTTGTGTTATAAAGTTAATTACTTCATTAAATATTAGTTCTACATACACTTGCTTGAAACCCTGCCGCGGTAGGATTTCATTGTGTTTCCATGTTGCAACAGGGAAATATGCCAAAATAGTGCCACAGCAGTGTAAAAAACTATCGATGACGATACACTAATAGCATCCTGTGTAAAATAACAATGGTGTTTCACTTGAATGCCACTAGTGCAAGCATTAGTGGTGGCATTCAACTAACAAACCACCAGCAGAAATATAGTAGCGGTGTTCAACGCGCACAAGCTGGTTACAAGTGGCATGAGATTAATGGTGTGCAACTTGAATGCCACCAACCCACTTTTTGAAACACCATCAATAAGGGTTTTTCTACTAGTGGATAACAACACGTAAGAACTGAACTAGATGCTAATGACATAGAACTAGTTAATGATAACGGGAACAATCATACTTTGATATGATCAATATTCTAGCCTATCCTAACTATACAAGGTATTGACTAATGTGTTCCCTATTAGTTTTTGTGTCCTCCCCATTAAATTTGACAAGGTCGGGCATTCTAAGTCCTAGGGGACATGCTACTTGATGAAAGTAATCGGGATAAGATTTTTGTACAAAATGTGAATTTATTTTGGTTCAATACCAACAATTTCACACATACTTTTGCATCTTAGTTCTATATTTCTCTAGTCCTTCGTATGTATCAGTCGAAGGCCTTTGGGTACTGGTCGAAGCCATTTCGAAAAAAGTTGACACCAGAACTATAGGTTTAGATCTAGTCATAGGTGATGAAGTGTAAGTCAGTAGTATACCAGAAAAAGTAGGATACATAACTAGATTTGATTAATTTTCCAAATAAGCACGCTCCTGATTGATTGTGGACAAGGTGGTTACACACAATCTGCCGACTAGGTGTAACATAAGAACCCACCCGTGCAATGGTCCAAACTGAGACTTTTCGCACTGGCATTTGGATTGAAATAGGTGTATTTTGCTAACATTCATGTCTTCATATGCCGCCTTAAGAACTTGCTGATTGGAACCATTAATATGTATATCTATGGTGGTTAATTGATCAATGGTAAACATATCGATAATACTCATAGAGGTTTAGTCGAGGGGAGGCGTCAATCTTGCCTCACCGACTGAGGTGATAGTTCCTCGATGATTGTTATGAATGATGCCAAGAACGTGTGAAAGGGCATTTATTGTCATAATCACTTTTGGTGTTCATTAACAACAAGTAGATCATTTTACAGTCTGTTACTGTCCACAGGTTGATATTATGATAAGTGAAAAGCACCCTCACACTTGGGAAAAGTCCACACTCATTCGACACATTTCTGGAAACTCCAGACCGGAGTCTCCAGTCTACCAAGACCGGAGTCTCTGGTGTGGTCCGGAGTTTCCAGACTTGTCTCTAGTGGGGTCTTCAGGATCCGGGCTGTGACATTCTGACTAGGGGTCCGGAGCCTGCACCGGAGGTTACTCCGGAGTCTCCGGACCTTGTTCAGTCCGGATTCTCAGGTGTTGGAAGACCGGAGTCTCCGGTGTTGCTGGGTCAGGATTGTTCTGTGTCATTGAGATGGGCGGTCCGGAGGCTGGTCCGGAGATTGACCGGAGTCTCCGGTGTAGACCGGAGTCTCTGGTCTAACTTTTCTACAACGGTCAGAAAACGGTTCGTGGAGGGGGCTGCCTATAAAAAGGGACCCTTATCTTCTTCCTCCAATTGCTCGAGCTGCTCAAGAACACCAACCCCATTAGAGCCACCAAATCTACAAGATCTCTTCATCCAACCATCCAAAGTCATTGATCTTTGGAGAATCGAAGGAGGAGGCCTTGATCTACATATTCACCAAGAGAGATCTTCATTTCCCCCTCATTCACTTGAGGGCCTCCAAGCTCTAGTGTTTCATTGGAAACCCTAACTTTGATTTGGTTCTTACAAGCTTGTCTTTGATTTGTCTTGACAGCTTGCTTGCATTTGGGAGCCTCCAATTAAGTTGTGGATGTGTGCCCCGAACTTGTTGTAAAGGTGCCGGCTTCCACCTCGAAGGTTGCCGATATAGTGGAAGGTGAATCGAGCCCGTTGGGGTGATATTCATCGGAGAACAAGGGAGGCCTCTCGTGGCGTTGGTGGTTTGAAACCACCCCCTCTCCAAACGTAGACGTACTTCCCCTCAAAAGGAAGGAACTACGGGAAACAAATCCTTGTGTTTCCGCGTCCACTCCTTTGGTTACTTCTATCCTTTACTGCACTTTACTTACTTGTTCTTGCTTAGTGTTGTGTTAGCTTGTGCTTGGTTGACATATAGGTAAATTCACCATAGTTGCACATTTTAGAGAATTTACCTTTCTTGTCAAACCCTAATTTGAAAAAGAGTAAAATTTGAAGTAGCACCTATTCACCCCCCCTATAGGTGCCCATATGATCCTTTCAATTGGTATCAGAGCCTCGGCTCTTTATTTGGGCTTTACCGCCTAAGAGAATATGGGTAGCCAAGAAGGGGATGGTGGTAGTGAGCCGACCACAATGACCATGGAAGATCTCAGAAACTTGGAAACAAGATTGAGCTCTTCCTTGGTCAACGAAGTCAAGAAGATGCTAGAGCAACTTCTTAAAGACAAAGATGGCTCATCACCCCATCTCCTCAAGAGGATCTACCATCCGTTGTACCTAAAGGGAATACTTCGATATTCCCCGAGGGTATGATGGTGGGGGGTAAACAAGAGAACGCTAACTCCTCCACACACAATGATGGTGGGAAGGGTGAGCACCGTGATTCATGGTACTCTCCCGACCCTCCAATCCCTCACCCTCATGTGTACAATAGAGGTGACCCACCTAAGCTTGAAGAATCTGCTACTTTTGCTCAATGGCAATCACTAATGAGAACTCATGTGCGCAGCTCTTGCATTGAACTATGGAACATCATCGAGCATGGACTCTTTATTGGGGATCCAAACAACTTGACAAGAAGAGAGGTTGTCAATAGTCAACTCAATGCCACTGCTTTGCATATGATTCAACAAGGATTGGGGACAAAGGATTATCCACACATTAAGCACTTTAGCATTGCCAAGGAAGCTTGGGATGCCCTCACTGTATTGTTTTTTGGAAATGAGAGTATGAGGAGGAACCGATATGATGCTCTAAGCAATGAAGCCGAAGGCTTCTACATGAAATAAGGTGAAGATCACGAAGACATGTACCGAAGGCTCAAGACCACCGCCACCGCTTTTAGAAATGTGGGTGCATCACATGTGGATGATGCATGGATAAAAAGGAAATATGTGAGTGCACTCATGCCTTTTGAGCCCACTGACTTGAAGAGCCTACAAGGAAGACACAACTACCATCTCATGACCTCAAATGAAGTTATGCAAGAGATGGCCGCCTTCAAAGTAGCCGCTAAGAATGCCAAAGATGCCCGTGCTCGTGCCCTTGGTATGAGCAATGTTGTCAATGTTGCGTTGAAAGCCAAAGTTGTGGACCATGGGGATGAAGATGATAGTGATGAAGGCCCCTCCATGGACCATCCCGATGAAGTCAAGGTTGCTCATGGTCAATATATGGCCTTCTATGCAAAGAACTTTTGGAAGAACCCCGCCAAGGCCAAGATGTAAATGCAACGGAGAAGCAACCCAAATGGGAAAAGAGAGAATACCACTAGATTGAGAACTTGCTTCAATTGTGGTGACCGCTATAACTTTGTGGCAAGTTTCCCCTATGATTACAGAGAATATCATGGTGGTAAGCTTGTGTTGAAGAAGACTCTCAAAGGATCTCACAAGAAACCCTTCATCAAGAAGAATCCCGTAAACAAGAAGCCGGGAGAAATTGTCTTGATCACTCATGAAGAATACTCCTCCGACGATGAAGATGATGAGGAAGAAGAAACATCTAATAATATGGCGGCCCTAGCCACTACTTCTACTCCGACTTTCTCACTCTTCGATTCTCCAAATGAGAATTACCCCATTAAGAACGTTGACACGGTTATACCCTGCGGGTACCTGATGTTAGCCTACCTGGTCCAGCCCAATGGAAGGCCCACTCGACGACCTGACCGGGTCCATGACGCCTATGACGGTTCGGTTGGAACGAATCCCATATGGACACGGAGTCCCAAGCGCACAAGACAAGAAAACCTCAAGACTAGAGTTCGAATCTAACTTGTAACCTACTCGTATCGGTACCTGAGACCTAGCCTCCCCATATATAAAGGCTAGGAGGGGCCAACGAGGAGGAGGCACCCCCCGATAGACTAAACCACAATAGATCTACAGATCTAGATATCTCTCTCTCTCTCATACTTCCGCATACACACCTCCACGCCAGATTGCATCTGCGCACCCCTGTAACCTTTGGTTCCGCCGTAATCAAGAGCAGACAAGCAGGAGTAGGGTTTTCCCTCCGGGGGCCTGAACCTGGGTAAACCTTGTGTCCCCGTGTTGCTTGTTTGCTAACCGTTCCGCGATCTCCAGCATCCCCATTTTCTCCAAAACCCAAGTCCATAACAATGGGCATTGATGAGATCAAACCTCGTCAATTGGCGTCGTCTGTGGGAAATGGGGGTGCTGATTGTGCGGTCGTGACAGTCCCATCGCCTATGATCTACGATTCATCCGTGTCGGAGGACTACGTCCATTCGGCTCCCTCGCCATCAACAACACCCAGATCGCATCTGGTCAGTTCCTCTGTCGGCGTAGACACAGGCGCAGAGCTTCGTCCTCGACATCTTCACCGTGGTTGAATCTATCAAAAAGAAAACATGAGCATGAGGGATCAGCGTCAACATCGCCTTCCGCCTCAATTGATCGGATCTACTATATATGAGTTTTCTCTCGGCAAGCTGTGACCGGCCAACAAGGATTAGAGTTTGTTTGACAAACACCAATCTAATCAATCACGGAGTCAGTCAAATCCGTGTCAGAAGGAGCGCGCACGCGCATATATTCAGGGTGGACAAAACATTCATGTAGAGAGAAGCTGAACCATGAATCAGAAAGGCCCAATCGGGCATGTTCCTACGACAAATCCCGAGTCAGGTCGTGCTTGTTTTGGATGAAGAAAGCTACGGTCATGGAGCACTCCCGCTGCGTGCTTGCTTGGGAAAAGAAAACATACGAGCAGGACTCGGTTGCAACGATGGGTAATGCAGTCCTGGTTCTACACGGCAAGTTATTTTAGGCTTCACAAAAAATAGATGGCAGGGTGAAAAGTGTATACTCGGATTGGATTCGGCTGTACCAGCACATGCATGCGCTTCAAAGAAAATTTTCAAAGGAAAAAGAGCTCCACGTGAAAAAGAAAAACCATCGTGCGAGTTCGAGATTAGCATCAGCGTTGGCCGGCCATCCGACGTCATGCGGTCCATTCATCGCCAGCTCCACGCTCAGAAACTTCGCCAACTCCGCCACGTGACCCGTTGTAGTCTTCGACCCCGACGACCTACTGCACTCTTCGACGACGTCGACCTTCCGCGATCTTCGATTGCGGCAACTAGCCGCATTGGCTTCACGAGCACGACTCGGGGGATCCTTCGACTCCGGTCATCCTCTACGATCTTCGGCTCCAACGATCCGGGGGCTCCCTCCGCTCTGACGACCAGTCGCGACCTTCAGTTCCAGCAACCCGTTGTGGTCTTCAACTTCCGCGAGACCCGCTGTGGCCTTCGGCTGCGGTGACCCGCTGCATCCTTCAGATGTGGCGACCTGATGCGATAATCTTCGGATGAGGAACTCGCTGCCGCCATCAACCCCAGGAACTCATCGCTGCTAAGAGTGCGGTCTGCCGCGTCGACTACGTCCGCCGCGTGACCCGCTACCCCGTCAACTTCGCCATGACAACCAACAAAGCTAAGTCTCCCTCTACTTAGAGCTGATTTCTTTTTTAACTCGCACTCGAAACACCGGGGGCTGCGCCCTCTTCGAGTAACCTAATGTGCCATCGGATCCACGCACTCGAGCACCTCGAACGTGACAACCCGAGTAGCTGATTCTGCCTGATCGTCGAATCCTTGAACTCCGAGTGCCTCGATAAGGTACTGAGACTAAGGGTAATCAGGCTAACGAAAAGGCCTAGCATCCAGTGCAAAAGTGTCAACTCGATCGGCACCAGAATCTTACTATACAAGCCGACAGGCAAATATTCTTTACAAGATACAAGTACTTCACAATTTCTTATGTTTTCTGCAGATTACAAGGATGTCGACTGCGTCGAGCTATTCTATCGGGTCCTCCAACAGGAGTCGACAAAACAACTGGCTACGCCATAAACTAAAGACCTGAGTCGAAACCCTCCTCGGATGGTTGCATTGATTGATGCTACATAGGCGCGGCGCTGACCGCGCACCCGAAAGAAGCAACGGTGTCGACTTCATCAGCAACATCGAGTCCTTCCAGCTAAACGTTGCACGACTCCGCTACGTTGACTTCTGGCTCCTTATGTGTGAGACGCTGACTTGATGCACTTCCGGGTCAGTGGTTTCTCCTCGCATAAGTCTCCACTCGAGTCTACGACTCGACTAGACACTCGGGGGCTACTCCTATCAGGAGCGCTGGTCGCGCACCCGATGTACTTCCGGGTCAGCGGTATGCCCGCGAGATTGTCGACTGCGTCTACAAGATACAAGACTCGAGTCTCTGCCCGAGTCTACGACTCCACCAGACACTCGGGGGCTACTCCAAACTAGAGCGCTGGTCGCGCACACACAAGATCTCCGAGTCCTACACCGAGTCTACGACTCCACTACGGACTCGGGGGCTACTCCCATAGGGAGGATTGATTCAAGCATCCGAAAAAATTGTGTCCTACGGACCTGAAGCTAACAACGGCTGAATTAAAGTCTCTGCTCGAGTCTACGACTCGAACAGACACTCGGGGGCTACTCCCATAGGGAGCGCTGGTCACGCACCCTATGAATTCTTTGATTGCGATCCTACGGATCAGTATGCAAAAACTTTTCGGCTACACAGCCCCAATCAACGCTAAGTGAGCAACGTCCTCCTTGGCCACCCGAAACACCTCCGCGGTGACAAACATTCGGATGCTATGTCTGCGACACAAAGATAAGACCTATAGATATCATCTGATGGCCTGGCAACGCACACGACTGCGCTCTACTAGTAAAAATCCGTGCCAACTGGTGCGATGAAAAATCCAGACGGACGCGTTAGGTACATCATTTAAATTCACTGGAATTCCACTCCTATAAGTCCTCTGCGGCCTGAGTCGAATTACGCCAGCAAATGTTCCGGGTTCGAGTCGAGGGACTCGAATCTGAAAAAGATCGTGTTGTTTTGTCCTAAGACAGTTAACTGACCCTGATCCGTCGGGAGAGTCAGGCACACGCATCAACAATCCCTACACACTCAAAACATTCCTCTTGAAAGACAGAGATAGCTGCACCCAAAGGATTGAAGAGTCCTCAGCCGAATCTACGATTCGACTGAACACTCGGGGGCTACTGACATGGTTATACCCTGTGGGTACCTGATGTTAGCCTACCTGGTCCAGCCCGATGGAAGGCCCACTCGACGACCTGCTCGGGTCCATGACGCCTATGACGGTTCGGTTGGAACGAAGCCCATATGTACACGGAGTCCCAAGCGCACAAGACAAGAAAACCTCAAGATTAGAGTTCGAATCTAACTTGTAACCTACTCGTATCGGTACCTGAGACCTAGCCTCCCCATATATAAAGGCTAGGAGGGGCCAACGAGGAGGAGGCACCCCCGATAGACTAAACCACAATAGATCTACAGATCTAGATCTCTCTTTCTCTCATACTTCCGCATACACACCTCCACGCCAGATTGCATCTGCGCACCCCTGTAACCTTCGGTTCCGCCGTAATCAAGAGCAGACAAGCAGGAGTAGGGTTTTCCCTCTGGGGGCCTGAACCTGGGTGAACCTTGTGTCCCCGTGTTGCTTATTTGCTAACCGTTCCGCGATCTCCAGCATCCCCATCTTCTCCAAAAACCCAAGTCCATAACAATGGGCATTGATGAGATCAAACCTCGTCAAACGTCACTTGCCTTATGGCAAGAGGAACGGAGGTATCCTCATCTTCTCACTCTTCTCTCTTAGACAATGATGAAATTGATAATGAGATATCTCTTGATGTTAAAAAGGAATTAATTGCCTTTGATGAGTTTATGACTAACCTACAAGGAGATGCTAAGATACATTTTGGAAACATCTTAGATCAACTTTCTCATACACAAGAGCTTCTAGATGTAAGATGTAAACTTGGGCATGAACACATGATTGAGCTAGAAGTTTTAAACATTGCTCTAGAAGAAGAACAAGAAACTAGGTTGTCACTTGAATTAAAACTTGAAGGGCTTGATGAGGCCAATGACACTATTGTTAACAAACTCATCAAAGAGCGTGATCATGCTATTGCTAAATACAAAAGGGCTAAAAATGACAAGATTGAGTTTGGTGTGGTTCATGAAAATCTTGCCGAGGACTTTAGGTTGCTTAACAAGGCCCACAAGGCTTTGGAGAGTGAACTCTTGTCACTCACAAAGTCCCATGAAACGCTTCAAACTCAATTGGCCAATATTCCTTCACCTAGTAACTTCATTCCATATAGTAGTACAACTATTCTTGAAGAGAATGCTAGGTTGAAGGGGGAGCTTGCTAAGGCCACATTTCCACAAGGAAACAAGTCCATTGGTGATCTTTTGAGCAAGCAAAGGCCTAGTGGTGATAAAGGGGGCATTGGTTTTTTGTTTCCAAAACCAAGAAGAAGAACAATAAGAAGAAGAAGGCCAAGCCCGCACAAGAGACCAACAAGACCATTGTGGATAGTAAGACCACAAGTGGTAAAACTATGTCTCATGATGACTTTGCGGGAATGCTAACCCTCACTATGTTCTAATGCGTGATTATTATGGTGATGTGTATGCACAATATGTTGGCCCTTATGATGGTTATATTGCTTGGTATATTTGGGTTCCCAAGACCCTTGTTGCTAACAAAAGAGGACCCATTGAAAAATGGGTACCTAAAAATTAGCTTGATCTTTTGTAGACTTATGCTTCCGGAGGGTCAAAGTGGGTGCTTGATAGTGGTTGCACAAGTCATATGACCGGAAGCTCGTCTATTGTCAAGGAGTTAAAGCCAAATGATGATAAAATCTTCGTGACATATGCCGAAAAATCAAAGTCTAAGGTAATGGGTTTCGGCAAGGTAGTGGTTGCTGACGACATTACACTCGTGAACGTCATGCTTGTTGAGACCCTTGGATACAATTCACTTTCAGTCCTTGCTCTTGGAAAGATGGGCTTTGCCGTCTTTATTGATGTTGATATTGTGGTCCTCTTGTGGAGCAAGTCTCTCAAGGTCGCTTTCGTTGGGTACGTCGAACATGACTTGTATGTGGTGGACTTTTCAGAGCAAGCCACTACAGGTCTGATGTGCTTATTCGGAAAGGCCGATGTGGGTTGGCTATGGCATCGCTGACTAGCCCATGTCAATATGAGAACTTTGCAAAGTCTCCATAAGGAGGGCCATATTGTTGGACTAAAAGAAAATGTTTCCTTTGCCAAAGATCGTGTTTGCAGGGCATGTGTTCTAGGGAAGATGCATGACGCTCCTCACAAGCCTAAGAACTGTATCAAGTCTACCAAGATCTTGGAACTACTCCATGTGGATCTATTTGGTCCTCCATCTCATGCAAGTCTTGGTGGGAAGAAATATTGTTTGGTGATCGCTGATGACTTTTCAAGATACTCATGGGTATACTTCTTCAAGTTGAAGAGTGAGACCCAAAAGACCTTCATCAACATGGTCCAACGACAATACAATCTTCCCGCGTTGATCATAAGGAGTGACAACAGCACCGAGTTCAAGAACTACACCTTGAACGATTTTCTTAGTGATGAGGGGATTAAACACCAATATTCCGCTTCATACACCCCTCAACAAAATGGTGTGGCTGAAAGGAAGAAACGGACTCTCATTGAGATGGCTAGGACCATGTTGGTGGAGTTTAAATCTCCATACAACTTTTGGGCCGAAGCCATCTCCACTGCTTGCCATGCTTCAAACCGGCTCTACCTCCGCAAAGAAATCAACAAGACTCCATATGAAATTCTTACCGGTAACAAGCCCAACATATCTTACTTCTGGGTGTTCGGTTGTAAGTGTTTCTATCTCATAAAAGGTGTTCGTTTGTCTAAATTCGAGTCTAAAGCATTAGAGGGTATTTTTGTTGGCTATGGTCTCGAATCTCACACTTATAGAATCTATGATAAGCTCTCTGGAGCCGTCATAGAATCTTGTAGTGTGACATTCGAAGAATATGATGGTCCCCAAGGGGGGCGTGTTGATGCTTGTGATGCAGATGATAAAATGCCCCAGGATGCCATAGGAATAATGGGTGTGGGATATATCCGCCCCGTTGAGGAACCCCTTATGGCGGATCAAGAAGAACTATGCTCCACTCAAGTGGAGCCCTCATCTTCACAACCTCAACATGCTCCATCCACCGAAGAGGGCATTGACTCAAGCCAAATACAAGATGTGGACCCTCAACATGGTGATCATGTTGAAGTACAAGTCAAGTTAGGCTAGAGTCCTAACTATCCTAAACTACCATAACAACCATGTCAAACGTGTTGCTCGGCTAGCGTCGGGCCATAGGAGGGGCAGCACAGGGTTGGGGAGAGGCGACGACGGGATTTTGGCGGCGGCGGCTCTAGAGTAGGATCAAATTTAGGGCTGATACAATGTAGAGCGATAGAGAGGGATTGGCGAAATATGTTGAATGTATTATTGAGCATCATGTGCGAGTACATATAGACGTACATGGGATCATCTTGAAGTACAAGTCAAGTTAGGCTAGAGTCCTAACTATTCTAAACTATCATAACAACCGTGTCCGTATAATACTCTAACAGTACCTGCCCTACGAGGAGCGCAGGTCATTGGGCTACTAGATGGCTCTGTCCTGGCGCCGACAAAAACTTTGAAGGTTGAAGATGAGAAAAATAAGAAGGCCATCATCCCCAATCCAGCCTATGGAGATTGAATTTCGAGGGATCAGCAGGTCATAAGTTACTTGCTAAAAAATTTATCTCCCGATATTCAAGACGATGTTCTTGGTTTGGAGCATGTAGCCGAAATTTGGAAGACCAATGGAGATATCTTCTCTTCACAATTCCAGGACCATATCGGGATGCTTCATGTCGCCCTCACAAACACGAAAAAGGGAGACCTCACTGCCGCCGTCTACATAGCCAAGGTGAAGGGCTTCTCCTCGGAGCTTGCTGCTATGGGGAGGGTCATCTTTGGAGTCGAGCCCAAGGAGTACATCATCGCAGGTTTGGGTGCAGAGTACAATGCCATCATCACCTGTGTCAATGCCAACCCCTCCACCACCTCCGCTGATGCCTACAATCATCACATGGTCCATGCCTATCACCAACAAATGTTTGCCGAGTCTGAGTAGTCCTCTGACGTCTTCACTTCGCCAACAAATGTTGCGGATCGTGGCTATGGTTCGCGTACCGGGCATGGGGGTGGTTACTGCAAAGGCGGCATCCAAAACAACTATGGTGGCGGCCGCAACCAGCGGATGGGTGCCCTCCACGTCGCCAAGAAACTCTGGATGGTGGTCGCCGTCCACCGACAAAGGGAGGCCACCGTCGTGGTCGTTGCCACCGCACTCCCTCTCTTCATCAAGACGTCACATGCCAAATTTGCAAGAGGTACGGGCATCCCGCAAGCGAGTGTTGGTGGCGCTATGGTGGTCATGATGATGATGAAACACATACCGATGACAAAGGTGCACACACGGCCTCTTATCGTGTTTACACAAATTGGTAAATGGACTCAGGTTCCACGCATCATCTCACCGGTGAATTGAGCAAGCTATGCACACATGGGCAATATAAGGGACATGATCAAGTATACAACGCTATAGTGGTCAAGGTATGAAAACTAAACATATTGGTCATTCAATTTTGCACATCCCGTATAGTTCTATTAATCTTCGAAATATTTTACATGTGCCTATTGCCTTCAAAAAGCAATTAACTGCTCACAAAATTGCTCTTGATAATAATACATTTGTTGAATTTCATCTGTCCTTTTTTGATTAAGGTTCAGGCCACAAAGCAAATTGTGTTTAAAGTCCCGTGTTATGGTGGATTCTATCCTCTCATGCTCATGCATCTCTCCATGGGGTTGCTTGCAACGAGATTTTGTTAATCTAATCGTGTCATCATGTGCGCCTCATGAGATTGTTGAGTGTATACATACTATGTGAGTTACCTTGTACTTCATGTTAATGTTTTTATAGACTTGCTTAATTAGTTATCGAGTTTCCTTGGTCTATTGTTGTGTTATAAAGTTAATTACTTCATTAAATATTAGTTCTACATACACTTGCTTGAAACCCTGCCGCGGTAGGATTTCATTGTGTTTCCATGTTGCAACAGGGAAATATGCCAAAATAGTGCCACAGCAGTGTAAAAAACTATCGATGACGATACACTAATAGCATCCTGTGTAAAATAACAATGGTGTTTCACTTGAATGCCACTAGTGCAAGCATTAGTGGTGGCATTCAACTAACAAACCACCAGCAGAAATATAGTAGCGGTGTTCAACGCGCACAAGCTGGTTACAAGTGGCATGAGATTAATGGTGTGCAACGTGAACGCCACCAACCCACTTTTTGAAACACCATCAATAAGGGTTTTTCTACTAGTGGATAACAACACGTAAGAACTGAACTAGATGCTAATGACATAGAACTAGTTAATGATAACGGGAACAATCATACTTTGATATGATCAATATTCTAGCCTATCCTAACTATACAAGGTATTGACTAATGTGTTCCCTATTAGTTTTTGTGTCCTCCCCATTAAATTTGACAAGGTCGGGCATTCTAAGTCCTAGGGGACATGCTACTTGATGAAAGTAATCGGGATAAGATTTTTGTACAAAATGTGAATTTATTTTGGTTCAATACCAACAATTTCACACATACTTTTGCATCTTAGTTCTATATTTCTCTAGTCCTTCGTATGTATCAGTCGAAGGCCTTTGGGTACTGGTCGAAGCCATTTCGAAAAAAGTTGACACCAGAACTATAGGTTTAGATCTAGTCATAGGTGATGAAGTGTAAGTCAGTAGTATACCAGAAAAAGTAGGATACATAACTAGATTTGATTAATTTTCCAAATAAGCACGCTCCTGATTGATTGTGGACAAGGTGGTTACACACAATCTGCCGACTAGGTGTAACATAAGAACCCACCCGTGCAATGGTCCAAACTGAGACTTTTCGCACTGGCATTTGGATTGAAATAGGTGTATTTTGCTAACATTCATGTCTTCATATGCCGCCTTAAGCACTTGCTGATTGGAACCGTTAATATGTATATCTATGGTGGTTAATTGATCAATGGTAAACATATCGATAATACTCATAGAGGTTTAGTCGAGGGGAGGCGTCAATCTTGCCTCACCGACTGAGGTGATAGTTCCTCGATGATTGTTATGAATGATGCCAAGAACGTGTGAAAGGGCATTTATTGTCATAATCACTTTTGGTGTTCATTAACAACAAGTAGATCATTTTACAGTCTGTTACTGTCCACAGGTTGATATTATGATAAGTGAAAAGCACCCTCACACTTGGGAAAAGTCCACACTCATTCGACACATTTCTGGAAACTCCAGACCGGAGTCTCCAGTCTACCAAGACCGGAGTCTCTGGTGTGGTCCGGAGTTTCCGGACTTATCTCTAGTGGGGTCTTCAGGATCCGGGCTGTGACATTCTGACTAGGGGTCCGGAGCCTGCACCGGAGGTTACTCCGGAGTCTCCGGACCTTGTTCAGTCCGGATTCTCAGGTGTTGGAAGACCGGAGTCTCCGGTGTTGCTGGGTCAGGATTGTTCTGTGTCATTGAGATGGGCGGTCCGGAGGCTGGTCCGGAGATTGACCGGAGTCTCCGGTGTAGACCGGAGTCTCTGGTCTGACTTTTCTACAACGGTCAGAAAACGGTTCGTGGAGGGGGCTGCCTATAAAAAGGGACCCTTATCTTCTTCCTCCAATTGCTCGAGCTGCTCAAGAACACCAACCCCATTAGAGCCACCAAATCTACAAGATCTCTTCATCCAACCATCCAAAGTCATTGATCTTTGGAGAATCGAAGGAGGAGGCCTTGATCTACATATTCACCAAGAGAGATCTTCATTTCCCCCTCATTCACTTGAGGGCCTCCAAGCTCTAGTGTTTCATTGGAAACCCTAACTTTGATTTGGTTCTTACAAGCTTGTCTTTGATTTGTCTTGACAGCTTGCTTGCATTTGGGAGCCTCCAATTAAGTTGTGGATGTGTGCCCCGAACTTGTTGTAAAGGTGCTGGCTTCCACCTCGAAGGTTGCCGATATAGTGGAAGGTGAATCGAGCCCGTTAGGGTGATATTCATCGGAGAACAAGGGAGGCCTCTCGTGGCGTTGGTGGTTTGAAACCACCCCCTCTCCAAACGTAGACGTACTTCCCCTCAAAAGGAAGGAACTACGGGAAACAAATCCTTGTGTCTCCGCGTCCACTCCTTTGGTTACTTCTATCCTTTACTGCACTTTACTTACTTGTTCTTGCTTAGTGTTGTGTTAGCTTGTGCTTGGTTGACATATAGGTAAATTCACCATAGTTGCACATTTTAGAGAATTTACCTTTCTTGTCAAACCCTAATTTGAAAAAGAGTAAAATTTGAAGTAGCACCTATTCACCCCCCCTATAGGTGCCCATATGATCCTTTCAATTGGTATCAGAGCCTCGACTCTTTATTTGGGCTTTACCGCCTAAGAGAATACGGGTAGCCAAGAAGGGGATGGTGGTAGTGAGCCGACCACAATGACCATGGAAGATCTCAGAAACTTGGAAACAAGATTGAGCTCTTCCTTGGTCAACGAAGTCAAGAAGATGCTAGAGCAACTTCTTAAAGACAAAGATGGCTCATCACCCCATCTCCTCAAGAGGATCTACCATCCGTTGTACCTAAAGGGAATACTTCGATATTCCCCGAGGGTATGATGGTGGGGGGTAAACAAGAGAACGCTAACTCCTCCACACACAATGATGGTGGGAAGGGTGAGCACCGTGATTCATGGTACTCTCCCGACCCTCCAATCCCTCACCCTCATGTGTACAATAGAGGTGACCCACCTAAGCTTGAAGAATCTGCTACTTTTGCTCAATGGCAATCACTAATGAGAACTCATGTGCGCAGCTCTTGCATTGAACTATGGAACATCATCGAGCATGGACTCTTTATTGGGGATCCAAACAACTTGACAAGAAGAGAGGTTGTCAATAGTCAACTCAATGCCACTGCTTTGCATATGATTCAACAAGGATTGGGGACAAAGGATTATCCACACATTAAGCACTTTAGCATTGCCAAGGAAGCTTGGGATGCCCTCACTGTATTGTTTTTTGGAAATGAGAGTATGAGGAGGAACCGATATGATGCTCTAAGCAATGAAGCCGAAGGCTTCTACATGAAATAAGGTGAAGATCACGAAGACATGTACCGAAGGCTCAAGACCACCGCCACCGCTTTTAGAAATGTGGGTGCATCACATGTGGATGATGCATGGATAAAAAGGAAATATGTGAGTGCACTCATGCCTTTTGAGCCCACTGACTTGAAGAGCCTACAAGGAAGACACAACTACCATCTCATGACCTCAAATGAAGTTATGCAAGAGATGGCCGCCTTCAAAGTAGCCGCTAAGAATGCCAAAGATGCCCGTGCTCGTGCCCTTGGTATGAGCAATGTTGTCAATGTTGCGTTGAAAGCCAAAGTTGTGGACCATGGGGATGAAGATGATAGTGATGAAGGCCCCTCCATGGACCATCCCGATGAAGTCAAGGTTGCTCATGGTCAATATATGGCCTTCTATGCAAAGAACTTTTGGAAGAACCCCGCCAAGGCCAAGATGTAAATGCAACGGAGAAGCAACCCAAATGGGAAAAGAGAGAATACCACTAGATTGAGAACTTGCTTCAATTGTGGTGACCGCTATAACTTTGTGGCAAGTTTCCCCTATGATTACAGAGAATATCATGGTGGTAAGCTTGTGTTGAAGAAGACTCTCAAAGGATCTCACAAGAAACCCTTCATCAAGAAGAATCCCGTAAACAAGAAGCCGGGAGAAATTGTCTTGATCACTCATGAAGAATACTCCTCCGACGATGAAGATGATGAGGAAGAAGAAACATCTAATAATATGGTGGCCCTAGCCACTACTTCTACTCCGACTTTCTCACTCTTCGATTCTCCAAATGAGAATTACCCCATTAAGAACGTTGACACAGTTATACCCTGCGGGTACCTGATGTTAGCCTACCTGGTCCAGCCCAATGGAAGGCCCACTCGACGACCTGACCGGGTCCATGACGCCTATGACGGTTCGGTTGGAACGAATCCCATATGGACACGGAGTCCCAAGCGCACAAGACAAGAAAACCTCAAGACTAGAGTTCGAATATAACTTATAACCTACTCGTATCGGTACCTGAGACCTAGCCTCCCCATATATAAAGGCTAGGAGGGGCCAACGAGGAGGAGGCACCCCCCGATAGACTAAACCACAATAGATCTACAGATCTAGATATCTCTCTCTCTCATACTTCCGCATACACACCTCCACGCCAGATTGCATCTGCGCACCCCTGTAACCTTTGGTTCCGCCGTAATCAAGAGCAGACAAGCAGGAGTAGGGTTTTCCCTCCGGGGGCCTGAACCTGGGTAAACCTTGTGTCCCCGTGTTGCTTGTTTGCTAACCGTTCCGCGATCTCCAGCATCCCCATTTTCTCCAAAACCCAAGTCCATAACAATGGGCATTGATGAGATCAAACCTCGTCAATTGGCGTCGTCTGTGGGAAATGGGGGTGCTGATTGTGCGGTCGTGACAGTCCCATCGCCTATGATCTACGATTCATCCGTGTCGGAGGACTACGTCCATTCGGCTCCCTCGCCATCAACAACACCCAGATCGCATCTGGTCAGTTCCTCTGTCGGCGTAGACACATGCGCAGAGCTTCGTCCTCGACATCTTCACCGTGGTTGAATCTATCAAAAAGAAAACATGAGCATGAGGGATCAGCGTCAACATCGCCTTCCGCCTCAATTGATCGGATCTACTATATATGAGTTTTCTCTCGGCAAGCTGTGACCGGCCAACAAGGATTATAGTTTGTTTGACAAACACCAATCTAATCAATCACGGAGTCAGTCAAATCCGTGTCAGAAGGAGCGCGCACGCGCATATATTCAGGGTGGACAAAACATTCATGTAGAGAGAAGCTGAACCATGAATCAGAAGGGCCCAATCGGGCATGTTCCTACGACAAATCCCGAGTCAGGTCGTGCTTGTTTTGGATGAAGAAAGCTACGGTCATGGAGCACTCCCGCTGCGTGCTTGCTTGGGAAAAGCAAACATACGAGCATGACTCGGTTGCAACGATGGGTAATGCAGTCCTGGTTCTACACGGCAAGTTATTTTAGGCGTCACAAAAAATAGATGGCAGGGTCAAAAGTGTATACTCGGAT
This sequence comes from Avena sativa, assembly GCA_916181665.1. NCBI lineage: Eukaryota > Viridiplantae > Streptophyta > Magnoliopsida > Poales > Poaceae > Avena > Avena sativa. Next base: position 255,606,413 of record OV702284.1, on the reverse strand, counting down.
TGGATTCGGCTGTACCAGCACGTGCATGCGCTTCAAAGAAAATTTTCAAAGGAAAAAGAGCTCCACGTGAAAAAGAAAAACCATCGTGCGAGTTCGAGATTAGCATCAGCGTTGGCCGGCCATCCGACGTCATGCGGTCCATTCATCGCCAGCTCCACGCTCAGAAACTTCGCCAACTCCGCCACGTGACCCGTTGTAGTCTTCGACCCCGACGACCTACTTCACTCTTCGACGACGTCGACCTTCCGCGATCTTCGATTGCGGCAACTAGCCGCATTGGCTTCACGAGCACGACTCGGGGGCTCCTTCGACTCCGGTCATCCTCTACGATCTTCGGCTCCAACGATCCGGGGGCTCCCTCCGCTCTGACGACCAGTCGCGACCTTCAGTTCCAGCAACCCGTTGTGGTCTTCAACTCCCGCGAGACCCGCTGTGGCCTTCGGCTGCGGTGACCCGCTGCATCCTTCAGATGTGGCGACCTGATGCGATAATCTTCGGATGAGGAACTCGCTGCCGCCATCAACCCCAGGAACTCATCGCTGCTAAGAGTGCGGTCTGCCGCGTCGACTACGTCCGCCGCGTGACCCGCTACCCCGTCAACTTCGCCATGACAACCAACAAAGCTAAGTCTCCCTCTACTTAGAGCTGATTTCTTTTTTAACTCGCACTCGAAACACTCGGGGGCTGCGCCCTCTTCGAGTAACCTAATGTGCCATCGGATCCACGCACTCGAGCACCTCGAACGCGACAACCCGAGTAGCTGATTCTGCCTGATCGTCGAATCCTTGAACTCCGAGTGCCTCGGTAAGGTACTGAGACGAAGGGTAATCAGGCTAACGAAAAGGCCTAGCATCCAGTGCAAAAGTGTCAACTCGATCGGCACCAGAATCTTACTATACAAGCCGACAGGCAAATATTCTTTACAAGATACAAGTACTTCACAATTTCTTATGTTTTCTGCAGCTTACAAGGATGTCGACTGCGTCGAGCTATTCTATCGGGTCCTCCAACAGGAGTCGACAAAACAACTGGCTACGCCATAAACTAAAGACCTGAGTCGAAACCCTCCTCGGATGGTTGCATTGCTTGATGCTACACAGGCGCGGCGCTGACCGCGCACCCGAAAGAAGCAACGGTGTCGACTTCATCAGCAACATCGAGTCCTTCCAGCTAAACGTTGCACGACTCCGCTACGTTGACTTCTGGCTCCTTATGTGTGAGACGCTGACTTGATGCACTTCCGGGTCAGTGGTTTCTCCTCGCATAAGTCTCCACTCGAGTCTACGACTCGACTAGACACTCGGGGGCTACTCCTATCAGGAGCGCTGGTCGCGCACCCGATGTACTTCCGGGTCAGCGGTATGCCCGCGAGATTGTCGACTGCGTCTACAAGATACAAGACTCGAGTCTCTGCCCGAGTCTACGACTCCACCAGACACTCGGGGGCTACTCCAAACTAGAGCGCTGGTCGCGCACACACAAGATCTCCGAGTCCTACACCGAGTCTACGACTCCACTACGGACTCGGGGGCTACTCCCATAGGGAGGATTGATTCAAGCATCCGAAAAAATTGTGTCCTACGGACCTGAAGCTAACAACGGCTGAATTAAAGTCTCTGCTCGAGTCTACGACTCGAACAGACACTCGGGGGCTACTCCCATAGGGAGCGCTGGTCACGCACCCTATGAATTCTTCGATTGCGATCCTACGGATCAGTATGCAAAAACTTTTCGGCTACACAGCCCCAATCAACGCTAAGTGAGCAACGTCCTCCTTGGCCACCCGAAACACCTCCGCGGTGACAAACATTCGGATGCTATGTCTGCGACACAAAGATAAGACCTATAGATATCATCTGATGGCCTGGCAACGCACACGACTGCGCTATTCTAGTAAAAATCCGTGCCAACAGGTGCGATGAAAAATCCAGACGGACGCGTTAGGTACATCATTTAAATTCACTGGAATTCCACTCCTATAAGTCCTCTGCGGCCTAAGTCGAATTACGCCAGCAAATGTTCCGGGTTCGAGTCGAGGGACTCGAATCTGAAAAAGATCGTGTTGTTTTGTCCTAAGACAGTTAACTGACCCTGATCCGTCGGGAGAGTCAGGCACACGCATCAACAATCCCTACACACTCAAAACATTCCTCTTGAAAGACAGAGATAGCTGCACCCAAAGGATTGAAGAGTCCTCAGCCGAATCTACGATTCGACTGAACACTCGGGGGCTACTGACATGGTTATACCCTGCGGGTACCTGATGTTAGCCTACCTGGTCCAGCCCGATGGAAGGCCCACTCGACGACCTGCCCGGGTCCATGACGCCTATGACGGTTCGGTTGGAACGAAGCCCATATGTACATGGAGTCCCAAGCGCACAAGACAAGAAAACCTCAAGATTAGAGTTCGAATCTAACTTGTAACCTACTCGTATCGGTACCTGAGACCTAGCCTCCCCATATATAAAGGCTAGGAGGGGCCAACGAGGAGGAGGCACCCCCGATAGACTAAACCACAATAGATCTACAGATCTAGATCTCTCTTTCTCTCATACTTCCGCATACACACCTCCACGCCAGATTGCATCTGCGCACCCCTGTAACCTTCGGTTCCGCCGTAATCAAGAGCAGACAAGCAGGAGTAGGGTTTTCCCTCTGGGGGCCTGAACCTGGGTGAACCTTGTGTCCCCGTGTTGCTTATTTGCTAACCGTTCCGCGATCTCCAGCATCCCCATCTTCTCCAAAACCCAAGTCCATAACAATGGGCATTGATGAGATCAAACCTCGTCAAACGTCACTTGCCTTATGGCAAGAGGAACGGAGGTATCCTCATCTTCTCACTCTTCTCTCTTAGACAATGATGAAATTGATAATGAGATATCTCTTGATGTTAAAAAGGAATTAATTGCCTTTGATGAGTTTATGACTAACCTACAAGGAGATGCTAAGATACATTTTGGAAACATCTTAGATCAACTTTCTCATACACAAGAGCTTCTAGATGTAAGATGTAAACTTGGGCATGAACACATGATTGAGCTAGAAGTTTTAAACATTGCTCTAGAAGAAGAACAAGAAACTAGGTTGTCACTTGAATTAAAACTTGAAGGGCTTGATGAGGCCAATGACACTATTGTTAACAAACTCATCAAAGAGCGTGATCATGCTATTGCTAAATACAAAAGGGCTAAAAAGGACAAGATTGAGTTTGGTGTGGTTCATGAAAATCTTGCCGAGGACTTTAGGTTGCTTAACAAGGCCCACAAGGTTTTGGAGAGTGAACTCTTGTCACTCACAAAGTCCCATGAAACGCTTCAAACTCAATTGGCCAATATTCCTTCACCTAGTAACTTCATTCCATATAGTAGTACAACTATTCTTGAAGAGAATGCTAGGTTGAAGGGGGAGCTTGCTAAGGCCACATTTCCACAAGGAAACAAGTCCATTGGTGATCTTTTGAGCAAGCAAAGGCCTAGTGGTGATAAAGGGGGCATTGGTTTTTTGTTTCCAAAACCAAGAAGAAGAACAATAAGAAGAAGAAGGCCAAGCCCGCACAAGAGACCAACAAGACCATTGTGGATAGTAAGACCACAAGTGGTAAAACTATGTCTCATGATGACTTTGCGGGAATGCTAACCCTCACTATGTTCTAATGCGTGATTATTATGGTGATGTGTATGCACAATATGTTGGCCCTTATGATGGTTATATTGCTTGGTATATTTGGGTTCCCAAGACCCTTGTTGCTAACAAAAGAGGACCCATTGAAAAATGGGTACCTAAAAATTAGCTTGATATTTTGTAGACTTATGCTTCCGGAGGGTCAAAGTGGGTGCTTGATAGTGGTTGCACAAGTCATATGACCGGAAGCTCGTCTATTGTCAAGGAGTTAAAGCCAAATGATGATAAAATCTCCGTGACATATGCCGACAAATCAAAGTCTAAGGTAATGGGTTTCGGCAAGGTAGTGGTTGCTGACGACATTACACTCGTGAACGTCATGCTTGTTGAGACCCTTGGATACAATTCACTTTCAGTCCTTGCTCTTGGAAAGATGGGCTTTGCCGTCTTTATTGATGTTGATATTGTGGTCCTCTTGTGGAGCAAGTCTCTCAAGGTCGCTTTCGTTGGGTACGTCGAACATGACTTGTATGTGGTGGACTTTTCAGAGCAAGCCACTACAGGTCTGATGTGCTTATTCGGAAAGGCCGATGTGGGTTGGCTATGGCATCGCTGACTAGCCCATGTCAATATGAGAACTTTGCAAAGTCTCCATAAGGAGGGCCATATTGTTGGACTAAAAGAAAATGTTTCCTTTGCCAAAGATCGTGTTTGCAGGGCATGTGTTCTAGGGAAGATGCATGACGCTCCTCACAAGCCTAAGAACTGTATCAAGTCTACCAAGATCTTGGAACTACTCCATGTGGATCTATTTGGTCCTCCATCTCATGCAAGTCTTGGTGGGAAGAAATATTGTTTGGTGATCGCTGATGACTTTTCAAGATACTCATGGGTATACTTCTTCAAGTTGAAGAGTGAGAACCAAAAGACCTTCATCAACATGGTCCAACGACAATACAATCTTCCCGCGTTGATCATAAGGAGTGACAACAGCACCGAGTTCAAGAACTACACCTTGAACGATTTTCTTAGTGATGAGGGGATTAAACACCAATATTCCGCTTCATACACCCCTCAACAAAATGGTGTGGCTGAAAGGAATAAACGGACTCTCATTGAGATGGCTAGGACCATGTTGGTGGAGTTTAAATCTCCATACAACTTTTGGGCCGAAGCCATCTCCACTGCTTGCCATGCTTCAAACCGGCTCTACCTCCGCAAAGAAATCAACAAGACTCCACATGAAATTCTTACCGGTAACAAGCCCAACATATCTTACTTCTGGGTGTTCGGTTGTAAGTGTTTCTATCTCATAAAAGGTGTTCGTTTGTCTAAATTCGAGTCTAAAGCATTAGAGGGTATTTTTGTTGGCTATGGTCTCGAATCTCACACTTATAGAATCTATGATAAGCTCTCTGGAGCCGTCATAGAATCTTGTAGTGTGACATTCGAAGAATATGATGGTCCCCAAGGGGGGCGTGTTGATGCTTGTGATGCAGATGATAAAATGCCCCAGGATGCCATAGGAATAATGGGTGTGGGATATATCCGCCCTGTTGAGGAACCCCTTATGGCGGATCAAGAAGAACTATGCTCCACTCAAGTGGAGCCCTCATCTTCACAACCTCAACATGCTCCATCCACCGAAGAGGGCATTGACTCAAGCCGAATACAAGATGTGGACCCTCAACATGGTGATCATGTTGAAGTACAAGTCAAGTTAGGCTAGAGTCCTAACTATCCTAAACTACCATAACAACCATGTCAAACGTGTTGCTCGGCTAGCGTCGGGCCATAGGAGGGGCAGCACAGGGTTGGGGAGAGGCGACGACGGGATTTTGGCGGCGGCGGCTCTAGAGTAGGATCAAATTTAGGGCTGATACAATGTAGAGCGATAGAGAGGGATTGGCGAAATATGTTGAATGTATTATTGAGCATCATGTGCGAGTACATATAGACGTACATGGGATCATCTTGAAGTACAAGTCAAGTTAGGCTAGAGTCCTAACTATTCTAAACTATCATAACAACCGTGTCCGTATAATACTCTAACAGTACCTGCCCTACGAGGAGCGCAGGTCATTGGGCTACTAGATGGCTCTGTCCTGGCGCCGACAAAAACTTTGAAGGTTGAAGATGAGAAAAATAAGAAGGCCATCATCCCCAATCCAGCCTATGGAGATTAAATTTCGAGGGATCAGCAGGTCATAAGTTACTTGCTAAAAAATTTATCTCCCGATATTCAAGACGATGTTCTTGGTTTGGAGCATGTAGCCGAAATTTGGAAGACCAATGGAGATATCTTCTCTTCACAATTCCAGGACCATATCGGGATGCTTCATGTCGCCCTCACAAACACGAAAAAGGGAGACTTCACTGCCGCCGTTTACATAGCCAAGGTGAAGGGCTTCTCCTCGGAGCTTGCTGCTACGGGGAGGGTCATCTTTGGAGTCGAGCCCAAGGAGTACATCATCGCAGGTTTGGGTGCAGAGTACAATGCCATCATCACCTGTGTCAATGCCAACCCCTCCACCACCTCCGCTGATGTCTACAATCATCACATGGTCCATGCCTATCACCAACAAATGTTTGCCGAGTCTGAGTAGTCCTCTGACGTCTTCACTTCGCCAACAAATGTTGCGGATCGTGGCTATGGTTCGCGTACCGGGCATGGGGGTGGTTACTGCAAAGGCGGCATCCAAAACAACTATGGTGGCGGCCGCAACCAGCGGATGGGTGCCCTCCACGTCGCCAAGAAACTCTGGATGGTGGTCGCCGTCCACCGACAAAGGGAGGCCACCGTCGTGGTCGTTGCCACCGCACTCCCTCTCTTCATCAAGACGTCACATGCCAAATTTGCAAGAGGTACGGGCATCCCGCAAGCGAGTGTTGGTGGCGCTATGGTGGTCATGATGATGATGAAACACATACCGATGACAAAGGTGCACACACGGCCTCTTATCGTGTTTACACAAATTGGTAAATGGACTCAGGTTCCACGCATCATCTCACCGGTGAATTGAGCAAGCTATGCACACATGGGCAATATAAGGGACATGATCAAGTATACAACGCTATAGTGGTCAAGGTATGAAAACTAAACATATTGGTCATTCAATTTTGCACATCCCGTATAGTTCTATTAATCTTCGAAATATTTTACATGTGCCTATTGCCTTCAAAAAGCAATTAACTGCTCACAAAATTGCTCTTGATAATAATACATTTGTTGAATTTCATCTGTCCTTTTTTGATTAAGGTTCAGGCCACAAAGCAAATTGTGTTTAAAGTCCTGTGTTATGGTGGATTCTATCCTCTCATGCTCATGCATCTCTCCATGGGGTTGCTTGCAACGAGATTTTGTTAATCTAATCGTGTCATCATGTGCGCCTCATGAGATTGTTGAGTGTATACATACTATGTGAGTTACCTTGTACTTCATGTTAATGTTTTTATAGACTTGCTTAATTAGTTATCGAGTTTCCTTGGTCTATTGTTGTGTTATAAAGTTAATTACTTTATTAAATATTAGTTCTACATACACTTGCTTGAAACCCTGCCGCGGTAGGATTTCATTGTGTTTCCATGTTGCAACAGGGAAATATGCCAAAATAGTGCCACAGCAGTGTAAAAAACTATCGATGACGATACACTAATAGCATCCTGTGTAAAATAACAATGGTGTTTCACTTGAATGCCACTAGTGCAAGCATTAGTGGTGGCATTCAACTAACAAACCACCAGCAGAAATATAGTAGCGGTGTTCAACGCGCACAAGCTGGTTACAAGTGGCATGAGATTAATGGTGTGCAACTTGAACGCCACCAACCCACTTTTTGAAACACCATCAATAAGGGTTTTTCTACTAGTGGATAACAACACGTAAGAACTGAACTAGATGCTAATGACATAGAACTAGTTAATGATAACGGGAACAATCATACTTTGATATGATCAATATTCTAGCCTATCCTAACTATACAAGGTATTGACTAATTTGTTCCCTATTAGTTTTTGTGTCCTCCCCATTAAATTTGACAAGGTCGGGCATTCTAAGTCCTAGGGGACATGCTACTTGATGAAAGTAATCGGGATAAGATTTTTGTACAAAATGTGAATTTATTTTGGTTCAATACCAACAATTTCACACATACTTTTGCATCTTAGTTCTATATTTCTCTAGTCCTTCGTATGTATCAGTCGAAGGCCTTTGGGTACTGGTCGAAGCCATTTCGAAAAAAGTTGACACCAGAACTATAGGTTTAGATCTAGTCATAGGTGATGAAGTGTAAGTCAGTAGTATACCAGAAAAAGTAGGATACATAACTAGATTTGATTAATTTTCCAAATAAGCACGCTCCTGATTGATTGTGGACAAGGTGGTTACACACAATCTGCCGACTAGGTGTAACATAAGAACCCACCCGTGCAATGGTCCAAACTGAGACTTTTCGCACTGGCATTTGGATTGAAATAGGTGTATTTTGCTAACATTCATGTCTTCATATGCCGCCTTAAACACTTGCTGATTGGAACCGTTAATATGTATATCTATGGTGGTTAATTGATCAATGGTAAACATATCGATAATACTCATAGAGGTTTAGTCGAGGGGAGGCGTCAATCTTGCCTCACCGACTGAGGTGATAGTTCCTCGATGATTGTTATGAATGATGCCAAGAACGTGTGAAAGGGCATTTATTGTCATAATCACTTTTGGTGTTCATTAACAACAAGTAGATCATTTTACAGTCTGTTACTGTCCACAGGTTGATATTATGATAAGTGAAAAGCACCCTCACACTTGGGAAAAGTCCACACTCATTCGACACATTTCTGGAAACTCCAGACCGGAGTCTCCAGTCTACCAAGACCGGAGTCTCTGGTGTGGTCCGGAGTTTCCGGACTTGTCTCTAGTGGGGTCTTCAGGATCCGGGCTGTGACATTCTGACTAGGGGTCCGGAGCCTGCACCGGAGGTTACTCCGGAGTCTCCGGACCTTGTTCAGTCCGGATTCTCCGGTGTTGGAAGACCGGAGTCTCCGGTGTTGCTGGGTCAGGATTGTTCTGTGTCATTGAGATGGGCGGTCCGGAGGCTGGTCCGGAGATTGACCGGAGTCTCCGGTGTAGACCGGAGTCTCCGGTCTATAGACCGGAGTCTCTGGTCTGACTTTTCTACAACGGTCAGAAAACGGTTCGTGGAGGGGGCTGCCTATAAAAAGGGACCCTTATCTTCTTCCTCCAATTGCTCGAGCTTCTCAAGAACACCAACCCCATTAGAGCCACCAAATCTACAAGATCTCTTCATCCAACCATCCAAAGTCATTGATCTTTGGAGAATCGAAGGAGGAGGCCTTGATCTACATATTCACCAAGAGAGATCTTCATTTCCCCCTCATTCACTTGAGGGCCTCCAAGCTCTAGTGTTTCATTGGAAACCCTAACTTTGATTTGGTTCTTACAAGCTTGTCTTTGATTTGTCTTGACAGCTTGCTTGCATTTGGGAGCCTCCAATTAAGTTGTGGATGTGTGCCCCGAACTTGTTGTAAAGGTGCCGGCTTCCACCTCGAAGGTTGCCGATATAGTGGAAGGTGAATCGAGCCCGTTGGGGTGATATTCATCGGAGAACAAGGGAGGCCTCTCGTGGCGTTGGTGGTTTGAAACCACCCCCTCTCCAAACGTAGACGTACTTCCCCTCAAAAGGAAGGAACTATGGGAAACAAATCCTTGTGTCTCCGCGTCCACTCCTTTGGTTACTTCTATCCTTTACTGCACTTTACTTACTTGTTCTTGCTTAGTGTTGTGTTAGCTTGTGCTTGGTTGACATATAGGTAAATTCACCATAGTTGCACATTTTAGAGAATTTACCTTTCTTGTCAAACCCTAATTTGAAAAAGAGTAAAATTTGAAGTAGCACCTATTCACCCCCCCTATAGGTGCCCATATGATCCTTTCAATTGGTATCAGAGCCTCGGCTCTTTATTTGGGCTTTACCGCCTAAGAGAATATGGGTAGCCAAGAAGGGGATGGTGGTAGTGAGCCGACCACAATGACCATGGAAGATCTCAGAAACTTGGAAACAAGATTGAGCTCTTCCTTGGTCAACGAAGTCAAGAAGATGCTAGAGCAACTTCTTAAAGACAAAGATGGCTCATCACCCCATCTCCTCAAGAGGATCTACCATCCGTTGTACCTAAAGGGAATACTTCGATATTCCCCGAGGGTATGATGGTGGGGGGTAAACAAGAGAACGCTAACTCCTCCACACACAATGATGGTGGGAAGGGTGAGCACCGTGATTCATGGTACTCTCCCGACCCTCCAATCCCTCACCCTCATGTGTACAATAGAGGTGACCCACCTAAGCTTGAAGAATCTGCTACTTTTGCTCAATGGCAATCACTAATGAGAACTCATGTGCGCAGCTCTTGCATTGAACTATGGAACATCATCGAGCATGGACTCTTTATTGGGGATCCAAACAACTTGACAAGAAGAGAGGTTGTCAATAGTCAACTCAATGCCACTGCTTTGCATATGATTCAACAAGGATTGGGGACAAAGGATTATCCACACATTAAGCACTTTAGCATTGCCAAGGAAGCTTGGGATGCCCTCACTGTATTGTTTTTTGGAAATGAGAGTATGAGGAGGAACCGATATGATGCTCTAAGCAATGAAGCCGAAGGCTTCTACATGAAATAAGGTGAAGATCACGAAGACATGTACCGAAGGCTCAAGACCACCGCCACCGCTTTTAGAAATGTGGGTGCATCACATGTGGATGATGCATGGATAAAAAGGAAATATGTGAGTGCACTCATGCCTTTTGAGCCCACTGACTTGAAGAGCCTACAAGGAAGACACAACTACCATCTCATGACCTCAAATGAAGTTATGCAAGAGATGGCCGCCTTCAAAGTAGCCGCTAAGAATGCCAAAGATGCCCGTGCTCGTGCCCTTGGTATGAGCAATGTTGTCAATGTTGCGTTGAAAGCCAAAGTTGTGGACCATGGGGATGAAGATGATAGTGATGAAGGCCCCTCCATGGACCATCCCGATGAAGTCAAGGTTGCTCATGGTCAATATATGGCCTTCTATGCAAAGAACTTTTGGAAGAACCCCGCCAAGGCCAAGATGTAAATGCAACGGAGAAGCAACCCAAATGGGAAAAGAGAGAATACCACTAGATTGAGAACTTGCTTCAATTGTGGTGACCGCTATAACTTTGTGGCAAGTTTCCCCTATGATTACAGAGAATATCATGGTGGTAAGCTTGTGTTGAAGAAGACTCTCAAAGGATCTCACAAGAAACCCTTCATCAAGAAGAATCCCGTAAACAAGAAGCCGGGAGAAATTGTATTGATCACTCATGAAGAATACTCCTCCGACGATGAAGATGATGAGGAAGAAGAAACATCTAATAATATGGCGGCCCTAGCCACTACATCTACTCCGACTTTCTCACTCTTCGATTCTCCAAATGAGAATTACCCCATTAAGAACGTTGACACGGTTATACCCTGCGGGTACCTGATGTTAGCCTACCTGGTCCAGCCCAATGGAAGGCCCACTCGACGACCTGACCGGGTCCATGACGCCTATGACGGTTCGGTTGGAACGAATCCCATATGGACACGGAGTCCCAAGCGCACAAGACAAGAAAACCTCAAGACTAGAGTTTGAATCTAACTTGTAACCTACTCGTATCGGTACCTGAGACCTAGCCTCCCCATATATAAAGGCTAGGAGGGGCCAACGAGGAGGAGGCACCCCCCGATAGACTAAACCACAATAGATCTACAGATCTAGATATCTCTCTCTCTCTCTCATACTTCCGCATACACACCTCCACGCCAGATTGCATCTGCGCACCCCTGTAACCTTTGGTTCCGCCGTAATCAAGAGCAGACAAGCAGGAGTAGGGTTTTCCCTCCGGGGGCCTGAGCCTGGGTAAACCTTGTGTCCCCGTGTTGCTTGTTTGCTAACCGTTCCGCGATCTCCAGCATCCCCATTTTCTCCAAAACCCAAGTCCATAACAATGGGCATTGATGAGATCAAACCTCGTCAATTGGCGTCGTCCGTGGGAAATGGGGGTGCTGATTGTGCGGTCGTGACAGTCCCATCGCCTATGATCTACGATTCATCCGTGTCGGAGGACTACGTCCATTCGGCTCCCTCGCCATCAACAACACCCAGATCGCATCTGGTCAGTTCCTCTGTCGGCGTAGACACAGGCGCAGAGCTTCGTCCTCGACATCTTCACCGTGGTTGAATCTATCAAAAAGAAAACATGAGCATGAGGGATCAGCGTCAACATCGCCTTCCGCCTCAATTGATCGGATCTACTATATATGAGTTTTCTCTCGGCAAGCTGTGACCGGCCAACAAGGATTAGAGTTTGTTTGACAAACACCAATCTAAGCAATCACGGAGTCAGTCAAATCCGTGTCAGAAGGAGCGCGCACGCGCATATATTCAGGGTGGACAAAACATTCATGTAGAGAGAAGCTGAACCATGAATCAGAAGGGCCCAATCGGGCATGTTCCTACGACAAATCCCGAGTCAGGTCGTGCTTGTTTTGGATGAAGAAAGCTACGGTCATGGAGCACTCCCGCTGCGTGCTTGCTTGGGAAAAGCAAACGTACGAGCAGGACTCGGTTGCAACGATGGGTAATGCAGTCCTGGTTCTACACGGCAAGTTATTTTAGGCTTCACAAAAAATAGATGGCAGGGTGAAAAGTGTATACTCGGATTGGATTCGGCTGTACCAGCACGTGCATGCGCTTCAAAGAAAATTTTCAAAGGAAAAAGAGCTCCACGTGAAAAAGAAAAACCATCGTGCGAGTTCGAGATTAGCATCAGCGTTGGCCGGCCATCCGACGTCATGCGGTCCATTCATCGCCAGCTCCACGCTCAGAAACTTCGCCAACTCCGCCACGTGACCCGTTGTAGTCTTCGACCCCGACGACCTACTGCACTCTTCGACGACGTCGACCTTCCGCGATCTTCGATTGCGGCAACTAGCCGCATTGGCTTCACGAGCACGACTCGGGGGCTCCTTCGACTCCGATCATCCTCTACGATCTTCGGCTCCAACGATCCGGGGGCTCCCTCCGCTCTGACGACCAGTCGCGACCTTCAGTTCCAGCAACCCGTTGTGGTCTTCAACTCCCGCGAGACCCGCTGTGGCCTTCGGCTGCGGTGACCCGCTGCATCCTTCAGATGTGGCGACCTGATGCGATAATCTTCGGATGAGGAACTCGCTGCCGCCATCAACCCCAGGAACTCATCGCTGCTAAGAGTGCGGTCTGCCGCGTCGACTACGTCCGCCGCGTGACCCGCTACCCCGTCAACTTCGCCATGACAACCAACAAAGCTAAGTCTCCCTCTACTTAGAGCTGATTTCTTTTTTAACTCGCACTCGAAACACTCGGGGGCTGCGCCCTCTTCGAGTAACCTAATGTGCCATCGGATCCACGCACTCGAGCACCTCGAACGCGACAACCCGAGTAGCTGATTCTGCCTGATCGTCGAATCCTTGAACTCCGAGTGCCTCGGTAAGGTACTGAGACTAAGGGTAATCAGGCTAACGAAAAGGCCTAGCATCCAGTGCAAAAGTGTCAACTCGATCGGCACCAGAATCTTACTATACAAGCCGACAGGCAAATATTCTTTACAAGATACAAGTACTTCACAATTTCTTATGTTTTCTGCAGCTTACAAGGATGTCGACTGCGTCGAGCTATTCTATCGGGTCCTCCAACAGGAGTCGACAAAACAACTGGCTACGCCATAAACTAAAGACCTGAGTCGAAACCCTCCTCGGATGGTTGCATTGCTTGATGCTACACAGGCGCGGCGCTGACCGCGCACCCGAAAGAAGCAATGGTGTCGACTTCATCAGCAACATCGAGTCCTTCCGGCTAAACGTTGCACGACTCCGCTACGTTGACTTCTGTCTCCTTATGTGTGAGACGCTGACTTGATGCACTTCCGGGTCAGTGGTTTCTCCTCGCATAAGTCTCCACTCGAGTCTACGACTCGACTAGACACTCGGGGGCTACTCCTATCAGGAGCGCTGGTCGCGCACCCGATGTACTTCCGGGTCAGCGGTATGCCCGCGAGATTGTCGACTGCGTCTACAAGATACAAGACTCGAGTCTCTGCCCGAGTCTACGACTCCACCAGACACTCGGGGGCTACTCCAAACTAGAGCGCTGGTCGCGCACACACAAGATCTCCGAGTCCTACACCGAGTCTACGACTCCACTACGGACTCGGGGGCTACTCCCATAGGGAGGATTGATTCAAGCATCCGAAAAAATTGTGTCCTACGGACCTGAAGCTAACAACGGCTGAATTAAAGTTTCTGCTCGAGTCTACGACTCGAACAGACACTCGGGGGCTACTCCCATAGGGAGCGCTGGTCACGCACCCTATGAATTCTTCGATTGCGATCCTACAGATCAGTATGCAAAAACTTTTCGGCTACACAGCCCCAATCAACGCTAAGTGAGCAACGTCCTCCTTGGCCACCCGAAACACCTCCGCGGTGACAAACATTCGGATGCTATGTCTGCGACACAAAGATAAGACCTATAGATATCATCTGATGGCCTGGCAACGCACACGACTGCGCTCTGCTAGTAAAAATCCGTGCCAACAGGTGCGATGAAAAATCCAGACGGACGCGTTAGGTACATCATTTAAATTCACTGGAATTCCACTCCTATAAGTCCTCTGCGGCCTAAGTCGAATTACGCCAGCAAATGTTCCGGGTTCGAGTCGAGGGACTCGAATCTGAAAAAGATCGTGTTGTTTTGTCCTAAGACAGTTAACTGACCCTGATCCGTCGGGAGAGTCAGGCACACGCATCAACAATCCCTACACACTCAAAACATTCCTCTTGAAAGACAGAGATAGCTGCACCCAAAGGATTGAAGAGTCCTCAGCCGAATCTACGATTCGACTAAACACTCGGGGGCTACTGACATGGTTATACCCTGCGGGTACCTGATGTTAGCCTACCTGGTCCAGCCCGATGGAAGGCCCACTCGACGACCTGCCCGGGTCCATGACGCCTATGACGGTTCGGTTGGAACGAAGCCCATATGTACACGGAGTCCCAAGCGCACAAGACAAGAAAACCTCAAGATTAGAGTTCGAATCTAACTTGTAACCTACTCGTATCGGTACCTGAGACCTAGCCTCCCCATATATAAAGTCTAGGAGGGGCCAACGAGGAGGAGGCACCCCCGATAGACTAAACCACAATAGATCTACAGATCTAGATCTCTCTTTCTCTCATACTTCCGCATACACACCTCCACGCCAGATTGCATCTGCGCACCCCTGTAACCTTCGGTTCCGTCGTAATCAAGAGCAGACAAGCAGGAGTAGGGTTTTCCCTCTGGGGGCCTGAACCTGGGTGAACCTTGTGTCCCCTTGTTGCTTATTTGCTAACCGTTCCGCGATCTCCAGCATCCCCATCTTCTCCAAAACCCAAGTCCATAACAATGGGCATTGATGAGATCAAACCTCGTCAAACGTCACTTGCCTTATGGCAAGAGGAATGGAGGTATCCTCATCTTCTCACTCTTCTCTCTTAGACAATGATGAAATTGATAATGAGATATCTCTTGATGTTAAAAAGGAATTAATTGCCTTTGATGAGTTTATGACTAACCTACAAGGAGATGCTAAGATACATTTTGGAAACATCTTAGATCAACTTTTTCATACACAAGAGCTTCTAGATGTAAGATGTAAACTTGGGCATGAACACATGATTGAGCTAGAAGTTTTAAACATTGCTCTAGAAGAAGAACAAGAAACTAGGTTGTCACTTGAATTAAAACTTGAAGGGCTTGATGAGGCCAATGACACTATTGTTAACAAACTCATCAAAGAGCGTGATCATGCTATTGCTAAATACAAAAGGGCTAAAAAGGACAAGATTGAGTTTGGTGTGGTTCATGAAAATCTTGCCGAGGACTTTAGGTTGCTTAACAAGGCCCACAAGGCTTTGGAGAGTGAACTCTTGTCACTCACAAAGTCCCATGAAACGCTTCAAACTCAATTGGCCAATATTCCTTCACCTAGTAACTTCATTCCATATAGTAGTACAACTATTCTTGAAGAGAATGCTAGGTTGAAGGGGGAGCTTGCTAAGGCCACATTTCCACAAGGAAACAAGTCCATTGGTGATCTTTTGAGCAAGCAAAGGCCTAGTGGTGATAAAGGGGGCATTGGTTTTTTTGTTTCCAAAACCAAGAAGAAGAACAATAAGAAGAAGAAGGCCAAGCCCGCACAAGAGACCAACAAGACCATTGTGGATAGTAAGACCACAAGTGGTAAAACTATGTCTCATGATGACTTTGCGGGAATGCTAACCCTCACTATGTTCTAATGCGTGATTATTATGGTGATGTGTATGCACAATATGTTGGCCCTTATGATGGTTATATTGCTTGGTATATTTGGGTTCCCAAGACCCTTGTTGCTAACAAAAGAGGACCCATTGAAAAATGGGTACCTAAAAATTAGCTTGATCTTTTGTAGACTTATGCTTCCGGAGGGTCAAAGTGGGTGCTTGATAGTGGTTGCACAAGTCATATGACCGGAAGCTCGTCTATTGTCAAGGAGTTAAAGCCAAATGATGATAAAATCTCCGTGACATATGCCGACAAATCAAAGTCTAAGGTAATGGGTTTCGGCAAGGTAGTGGTTGCTGACGACATTACACTCGTGAACGTCATGCTTGTTGAGACCCTTGGATACAATTCACTTTCAGTCCTTGCTCTTGGAAAGATGGGCTTTGCCGTCTTTATTGATGTTGATATTGTGGTCCTCTTGTGGAGCAAGTCTCTCAAGGTCGCTTTCGTTGGGTACGTCGAACATGACTTGTATGTGGTGGACTTTTCAGAGCAAGCCACTACAGGTCTGATGTGCTTATTCGGAAAGGCCGATGTGGGTTGGCTATGGCATCGCTGACTAGCCCATGTCAATATGAGAACTTTGCAAAGTCTCCATAAGGAGGGCCATATTGTTGGACTAAAAGAAAATGTTTCCTTTGCCAAAGATCGTGTTTGCAGGGCATGTGTTCTAGGGAAGATGCATGACGCTCCTCACAAGCCTAAGAACTGTATCAAGTCTACCAAGATCTTGGAACTACTCCATGTGGATCTATTTGGTCCTCCATCTCATGCAAGTCTTGGTGGGAAGAAATATTGTTTGGTAATCGCTGATGACTTTTCAAGATAGTCATGGGTATACTTCTTCAAGTTGAAGAGTGAGACCCAAAAGACCTTCATCAACATGGTCCAACGACAATACAATCTTCCCGCGTTGATCATAAGGAGTGACAACAGCACCGAGTTCAAGAACTACACCTTGAACGATTTTCTTAGTGATGAGGGGATTAAACACCAATATTCCGCTTCATACACCCCTCAACAAAATGGTGTGGCTGAAAGGAATAAACGGACTCTCATTGAGATGGCTAGGACCATGTTGGTGGAGTTTAAATCTCCATACAACTTTTGGGCCGAAGCCATCTCCACTGCTTGCCATGCTTCAAACCGGCTCTACCTCCGCAAAGAAATCAACAAGACTCCATATGAAATTCTTACCGGTAACAAGCCCAACATATCTTACTTCTGGGTGTTCGGTTGTAAGTGTTTCTATCTCATAAAAGGTGTTCGTTTGTCTAAATTCGAGTCTAAAGCATTAGAGGGTATTTTTGTTGGCTATGGTCTCGAATCTCACACTTATAGAATCTATGATAAGCTCTCTGGAGCCGTCATAGAATCTTGTAGTGTGACATTCGAAGAATATGATGGTCCCCAAGGGGGGCGTGTTGATGCTTGTGATGCAGATGATAAAATGCCCCAGGATGCCATAGGAATAATGGGTGTGGGATATATCCGCCCCGTTGAGGAACCCCTTATGGCGGATCAAGAAGAACTATGCTCCACTCAAGTGGAGCCCTCATCTTCACAACCTCAACATGCTCCATCCACCGAAGAGGGCATTGACTCAAGCCAAATACAAGATGTGGACCCTCAACATGGTGATCAAAGTGACAACTCTAGTCAAGGGGATCTTGATTCATTCGCTAGGATGTCAAGTGGTGCCAAGGCAATTACTCAAGGAAGATCCATACAAACTGCTTTGAGACAAGCTCAAATTGATGCTAGAAGAGCACTTGATCAAGAGCAAGGTCAATCTTTGCCTCCCAATATAGAGGATGATTCCAATAATGATCAAGGTCAAGTTGATGGTCAAGACGAGGATCAAAATGAAGAAGAGGGTCCCCAAGAAACAACACGGAGATCCACGCTCGTCGCGAAGCTAGGAAGGAAAGAATGTTGGAATTAAGAGACCACACTCTACAAAATGTTGTTGGTGACCTAAGGAGAGGCATTTCCACAAGATCACAATTGAAGAGGTTCAGTGAACATCAACCTCACATCTCCATGATTGAACCTAATAAAGTGTGGGAGGCTCTTGAAGATTCGGATTGGTTAGAATCTATGTACAAAGAAGTCAACAACTTTGAGAGAAACAAAGTATGGAAGTTAGTAGAGAAGCCAAAGGATTGCCGCAATGTTATTGGAACAAAGTGGATATTCAAGAACAAGCAAGATGAGCATGGAATCATAGTAAGAAACAAGGCTAGATTGGTTGCACAAGGGTTCTCTCAAATTCAAGGCATTGACTATGGAGAGACATATGCACCCGTGGCTCACCTTGAGTCCATCTGTATCCTTCTTGCTTATGCGGCACATCATAACTTTAAGTTGCAACAAATGGATGTATAAAGTGCATTTCTTTATGGCCCATTAAATGAATTGGTATATGTTAAGAAACCCCTGGGATTTGAGGACCCCAACTTCCCAAACCATGTCTACAAACTTGATAAGGCGCTCTATGGGCTCAAGCAAGCCCCACGCACGTGGTATGAGCACCTTAGAGAGATATTGTTTGATCGTGGCTTTGAGGTTGGGAAAATCGATCCCACTCTTTTTACTAAGAAAGTCAATGGGGAGCTTTTTGTATGTCAAATATATGTTGATGATATCATCTTTGGCTCATCTAACAAAGCTTTTAATGATGAATTCTCAAAGCTTATGACTAGTAGGTTCCGGATGTCTTTGATGGGGGGTTGAGAGTATTTCTTGGTTTTGAGATCAAGCAAGTTAGAGGAGGGACATTCTTCAATCAAGCCAAGTATACACAAGATATGCTCAAGAGATTCAATATGCAAGATTTAAATGGAGCTCCTACTCCCATGGCTACAAAGACTCATCTAGAACAAAATCCAAATGGTAAAGATGTGGATCAAAAGGTATACCGGTCTATGATTGGTTCTTTGCTTTACCTTTGTGCATCTAGACCCAATATTGTGTTGAGTGTAGGTGTGTGTGTGTAAGATATCAAGCGGCTCCTAAGGAAAGCCATTTAATGGCGGTCAAGAGAATCTTTCGATATTTAGTTCATACCCCATTTTATGGTCTTTGTTATCCTCGAGGCTCAACATTTGCTCTTTGTGGATACACGGATTCGGATTGGGCGGGGGACAAGGATGATAGAAAATCAACATCCGGGGCTTGCCAATTCCTTGGTAGGTCCTTGGTATGTTGGTCTTCCAAGAAGCAAAATTGTATATCTCTCTCCACCGCTGAAGCCGAGTATGTGGCAGCTGCTAGTGCTTGCACCCAATTGCTATGGATGAGGCAAACTTTAAAGGAATACGGTGTCCATTGTGACAAAGTGCCTCTTATATGTGACAATGAAAGTGCCATCAAGATTGCTTATAACCCGGTGGATCACACAAGGACAAAGCATATTGAGATTCGCCATCACTTCATTAGATATCATGTTGCTCGAGGTGATATTGATCTATCATATGTATCAACCAAAGATCAACTTGCCGATATCTTCACTAAGCCACTTGATGAAGCAAGGTTTTGCTACTTGAGGAATGAACTAAATGTCGTAGATTCAAGGAGCTTGACTTGATTTTCTTGCACTCTCACCTATGTTTCAACTCATATTTGGTTTAGGTGTAGGCATGGATATAGGGGGAGTGCGGTACTAATTGATTGGACCATCCCTCCCCCCATTATGCCCAAAGCAATCAAAATCATTCCTCTTAATATCATTTAGTGATATGTGAGCTTAATGATGAATTTTGGTAATGGACCAAGATATATCTTCATGGTGCCAAGCCGAGTATTCTCAAATATGGTGGACTAGGCCACCGCCCTCTCTCATTCGAGAGGTTGATACTTACTCATGTTTGTCATTTGCTTGATTCTAGTCTCTTGGAGCCTTTCTGAATATTTCTGTGAATTCTTATGGCTCTTGTTGGTTCTTCACAGTTTGATGTCTCAACCCAAGACCTACCCCTATCTTAAAAATTGTCTATCTCTCTTATATGTCCCTAAAACACCTTTTCTGGAACTTTTGGTCGAGGAGGACCGGAATCTCCGGTGTAGACCGGAGTCTCTGGTCCAGACGGTTTCTGTCACTTAAAGAAGGGGGCGGGGTGAACTGGTACAGCAGTACCCCATTATTCACCCCGTCCCCTACCTCCAAACCCATCGTCCCCTCTTCCAAAAATTCTCCCCGGAGGTCAAGAAGCCCCCGGGATCCGCCGTGCCGCCGGCCAATCTTCCCTCCTCCTCCATTGGGTCATTCCCACCGGAGGAATTGATCCCATGGACAGATCTGGTACCTCCCCTCTACTTTTTTCTCCTAGGGTTCATCCCTAGATGTGTTTTTGAGGATTGGTGCTGATTTCTCCATTGGAATCACTTGATTGCGTGCACTTTAGTACTTTAGCCTTGTTGCATTGCCTGATCTGCTAGATTCACCCCCACAGGCATCTCCCCATCTCATGCCTGAGCCTCCCGACCGGAGATTCCGGACCCTGGTACGGAGACTCTGGTCCAGGCCGGAGACTCTGATCCCCAGGACCAGAGACTCCGGTCTGAGCCGGAGACTCCGGTATGAGGTGCGGAGACTCCGGTGTTGGGTGAATCAAAACAGACCAGAAATGCATCAAAGCTCTTGTACTACATTCTTGGGGCATATATACTCATCTCCATGCTATCTCCCCCACTTTTGTTCACAGGTGATGGTTATAGTCGTCCTCGTCGTACCAAGGCCAAGTCCCAAAGGGGCAATCCTCGCTATGATGAAGCTCAGGGTCAATTCATCGTGCCTCCGTCCAACCGGAAACAGCAGGCACATGATGCATCTTACTTGAAGAGGGATCAAGAGAGGGCTGAACGGCAGGACCGTGCCAAGAAGGCCAAGTATGACAACCTTCAGTCCTTAGCCAAAATGTCTAAAGAGGAGTACCGTGAGCTGAGAAAGACAGATTTCTATGCACTGCCTCGTACTAGTGAGGACCCTCGTTACTGGAGGAAAGAACAGGCTGTGTTCATGAAGGATGTGTATGGTGTACTCACCAAATCACCTGTCTGTCCTCAAAAGTTCATGAGTGTTGAGAAAATGCGCCTCAGCCCCTACTTCAATGATGCTTTGTGGATCTGTGAAAAGCTGGGACTGTACAACTTGATGGAGCTGCGTGAAGACTCCAATATCCATCTTGTACAGCAGTTATATGCCACCATTGTGTTTGGGTCTGATCGTGACAGGACCATGGTATGGATGTCTGGTACCACTCGCTGCACATCTACATTTCATGACTTTGCCAACGTCATCTTTGAGACCTTTCATGGAGTATCCACTCCTGTGGGGCTGCGCATGCACTCTGCAGCTTTGGGTGAGAACAAGTTGAAGCTGGCACCTCTGTATGATGATGGTGTTGTGGGGGGCGTCCAAGGGACTCAAGACCCTCTACAACCTTATGTTGAGGATTTTCCGCCATACCATTGCACCAAGTGCTGGGAATGATGATGCAATTAGGGGTGGGCTTGTGAACCTTCTGTACCACACTCACCAGACCTTCAATGCTAGACCTGAGGCAGATGCTGCACCTATTGATGTGATGGACTTTATTTTCGAGGAGATGTTCCATGCCATTCTGTACAAGAAATCTCCTCCATATGCACCCTTGGTTATGAGGCTCATCAACTCTCAGGAGCATGATTCTCCACTTGGCATACCACCACACCTCACTGAGCACACTCTGGTCACACTGCAGCAGAAGGGGCATATGGGTCCTGCTCCAAGGCATCGCTATGGGGATGATGATGAGGAGATTGAGACGGAGAGGGCTTCCTCCCCACCTAGAGTTCGGAGGAAGAATGCCTCCAATGCCCCTACGCCTACTATGACTCGAGACTATGTGCATGAGCGGGTCAAGAAGGCCAGCTTTTGGGAGAGGACCCTTTGTTGCATGAACGTCGACATCCGTAGGCAGCAACATGCATCCTACCAAAGCAACCGCCGCATTGATAAGCTCCTCAAAGAGATCAAGGAACAAGGTGCTGAGGATAATGAGGAAGGTGAGGACGAATACAATGATGAGCATGGGGCTCAGAAGTCCACAGAGTCTGATCATACACTCTCATTTGGGGCATGGAATGCCCAACAGGATAGTCTGGTGGATTGGAAGACGTTTGCTGATGTCACCTCCGGGTTCGGGTACCAGGGTACTTCCTCTTCTCGCCCTCACGGCAAAGGGCCTGCTGTCCCTAAAGACGATGATGATGATGATGACTATGATCAGGATGATGATGATCAGGATGATGATGACCAGGAGGAGGATGAGTATGCCGAGGATGACGATGACTACTGAGTTGTTGGGGCGCTAGTGTAGGTCTTTTCCCTTTTTCGGCATTTTGATGCCAAAGGGGGAGAAGACATTCTCATCGGTTTGCATGGGGGATTTGGGATTTGCGACTATCGACTATCTGCCTTTATTTGCCTTTGATTTGCCATATTCGAACTTGAACTTTATGTGTGTTATTTGCTGTTCATGTGTGTGACTATGACTATGTGCTTATGTGCACCATCTATTGTAACTCATGTGAGATTTATGTGTGATACTATCTATCTTGCATAATTTACTTAATTATCTTGTTGCACATAGTCAGGGGGAGTCCCATATATACTTTATTCCATGCAAATCACTTGTTGTCATCGAACACCAAAAAGGGGGAGATTGAAAGGGCATTTATTGCCATAATCACTTTTGGTGTTCGTTAACAACAAGTAGATCATTTTACAGTTTGTTACTGTCCACAGGTTGATATTATGATAAGTGAAAAGCACCCTCACACTTGGGAAAAGTCCACACTCATTCGACACATTTCTGGAAACTTCAGACCGGAGTCTCCAGTCTACCAAGACCGGAGTCTCTGGTGTGGTCCGGAGTTTCCGGACTTGTCTCTAGTGGGGTCTTCAGGATCTGGGCTGTGACATTCTGACTAGGGGTCCGGAGCCTGCACCGGAGGTTACTCCGGAGTCTCCGGACCTTGTTCAGTCCGGATTCTCCGGTGTTGGAAGACCGGAGTCTCTGGTGTTGCTGGGTCAGGATTGTTCTGTGTCATTGAGATGGGCGGTCCGGAGGCTGGTCCGGAGATTGACCGGAGTCTCCTCCGGTCTACAGACCGGAGTCTCTGGTCTGACTTTTCTACAACGGTCAGAAAACGGTTCGTGGAGGGGGCTGCCTATAAAAAGGGACCCTTATCTTCTTCCTCCAATTGCTCGAGCTGCTCAAGAACACCAACCCCATTAGAGCCACCAAATCTACAAGATCTCTTCATCCAACCATCCAAAGTCATTGATCTTTGGAGAATCGAAGGAGGAGGCCTTGATCTACATATTCACCAAGAGAGATCTTCATTTCCCCCTCATTCACTTGAGGTCCCCCAAGCTCTAGTGTTTCATTGGAAACCCTAACTTTGATTTGGTTCTTACAAGCTTGTCTTTGATTTGTCTTGACAGCTTGCTTGCATTTGGGAGCCTCCAATTAAGTTGTGGATGTGTGCCCCGAACTTGTTGTAAAGGTGCTGGCTTCCACCTCGAAGGTTGCCGATATAGTGGAAGGTGAATTGAGCCCGTTGGGGTGAGATTCATCGGAGAACAAGGGAGGCCTCTCGTGGAGTTGGTGGTTTGAAACCACCCCCTCTCCAAACGTAGACGTACTTCCCCTCAAAAGGAAGGAACTACGGGAAACAAATCCTTGTGTCTCCGCGTCCACTCCTTTGGTTACTTCTATCCTTTACCGCACTTTACTTACTTGTTCTTGCTTAGTGTTGTGTTAGCTTGTGCTTGGTTGACATATAGGTAAATTCACCATAGTTGCACATTCTAGAGAGTTTACCTTTCTTGTCAAACCCTAATTTGAAAAAGAGTAAAATTTGAAGTAGCACCTCTTCACCCCCCCTCTAGGTGCCCATACGATCCTTTCAACGTGTCCATGTCCTCCTCGTCCTTATTCTGATGAAACTCCTTTAGTTGTTACATGAGTTCATCTTCTCGCTGCTTTCACAACTTGTTGGTCTCGTCCTAATGTCTTGCCTTCAAGATCTCAAATATCTTCCTCTGCTTTTCGAAAAGTTCATCATAGGCAGGTCGTATGATCTTTTTGGGGTTGACTTCCTCAGGATTCCTAATTCCATGATATTCCATTGTAGTCCGTCTAAAATATTATTACCTAGTGGACTCGCCAAACATATGTTACTCTTTAAGGTGGCCCCACACTCACAATAGGGAATCTCCAAGGTGTTTGCCGACAAACACCTAAGGGTTGTCTTCATGGTTTATCAATAGAAGTAAGGATGATGCACCCCAATGCGTATATGGGAGACCAAACTTACATTGTGATAAGCAAAATAGTAAGTTAGTACTTTTTTAACAGAAGCCACAGTTCCTCGGGAGGTCTTAGATTCCGGCGACTATTGGCTGAGATAAGTCAGCCTAACCGCCCTTAGCTCGGTTGTTGATTCCGCGAGAAAAAACATGTACAAACTCTCCAAAGAAACAAAAGTCGGGATAAAGGTTTCAGGGGTATAAAAAAGTGAAATGTATTGATCTTCTGTCAAATGTGTGGTTAATCTCAATCGGTCGTCACCCCTAACATATATGTGAGGCAGCTAATCTTTCTTCATAAGTCTAGGAGAGTATTAAGCATTTAGAATAAGGAAACAAAGTAGGAAACTAGCCCTAAACTAGGTAAAACTACTACGGGCTTCGTAGTGGTTCCGGACTCCAATATCCTGAGACAACTCTCATAGAATTACTTTTCCTTGTTGGAGTAGCTTATGCCTCATCTTTGTGATGTTCCCGGCTAAGTCACATCCGTTTGGGCATAAGTTGGTTTACTATCGGATTTCCATCCCGTGTTACTTCTAGATTGTTCTATCTTTTTTATTTCTCTCCATGCCTGAATCGCCTCCTTTGTCCTTATTCCTAAGTAACTTCTAGAATCTTCTTATAGTATCGTCTTGCCCTTCAGTAGAAATATTTGTTTCCATGTTTCACAAAAATTCTGGCTTGGAGCCACACATATTGTGTGCCTACTCACCTTCTTTCGGCTTTTATAGTTTAGTAGGCATTTTTGCCAATTCTTTCTTTTTCTTTGGAAGACTTCTCCTTCAGAATACTATGGAGAGATGGCTACCTTCCACCTTCTTGCTCTCGTCCCTAATTTAATTCTCCTTCAAGAGGCAACCAAGTGTATTTCTAGATCTAGGATTAGTCTAGCGAGGAATTCACAAAGCTCTTTTTGAATAAATGAGACCTAGGAACGGATGGAAATGCACCGGATGCCACCACCTTGTCAGCCATAAGGACGTGTTGATTGATAGACTCATGCGAGTGGGACAGTATTGTTGGGTTCGCAGCATAGAAAACAAAAAAATTCCTACGATATGAAAAACTAAGCACCAAGATCTATCTATCTAGATACAAGCAATGGGTGGATATACATTCATAAAGAACTTACCCTTGAAGACCGACAAAGTGTTAGGAGATTGGTTCTCGTGGATGATGTATTCGTTCACTTGCCGATCTCAAAATCATGATGAAGTCCAGCAGGTCCAGCATCAGTAAGTCCAACACCGCAAAGTAGTGGTGCATCCGTGATCGCACACACGTCCGTTACCTCGACAACCTGCAAGTCCTCGCTCCAGCGAAGCAGTGGAAGCACTAAATCCTTTCAGAAGAAGTCATTGAGAACATGTACCTCGCTAGTCCGAGGCCATGGGGAATATTCTAGAGAGGGGGAGAGATTCTTCACGAGAATGTGTGAGTGATATGGAGGGAGGGGGTGCCTTTTATAGGTGAGGGGGCATCCACAAGGCCATGGCGTGGTGTCCATGGTGGGTGCCCCCACCCCTTCCTCGTTCATGTGGGTGGAGAACCCACTCACATAAAAACCCTCCACTCAAATTCCACTCACATATGCATTAATTTTCCACCAAAATAAATGCATCTCTCAATTAATAAAACCATTTTATTTATTTTATTCGGAATTTTTTTAATTACTTTAATTAACAAACATTCACATAAAACCCCTTTCAACATTTTAATATCACATGCAGAACCAATTTCAGCAATTTCACCCGAAACAATTCCGGTGTCCATTGAAATAACTCCAGCGCTTTCATTTTATTTCTCTGGCATCTTATTTGCTCCAAATGGTGTCGGTATCCCTTAATTATGTCACCCTACGCTTCGCGAATAATGCATACATGATCAAGACACCTCTATGATCAATAATCAGTAGCGGGACCTGGAGATCCATACTGACTCCCACACATTCAACAATGACTCAGTGATCATGAGAATCTTTAACGTTGTAACTAAATCCCTTTGTCTTGCGATAAATTACATGTTCAAGATTCGATCATCGGTATCCCCATACTAGTTTAATCTCGTTACTGACAAGTACTCTCTTCTTGTTCCCGTGATATGGCATTCCTTGTGATCAAATCACTTGCTTGCAAGTTGTTGTCAATGTGATATCACCGAGTGGGCCCAGAGTATATCTCTCCATCATCAGGATGGAAAAATCCCACTCTTGATCCATGTGCCTCAACATAACACTTTCAGAGTACCCAAACCCGCATTTATAATCACCATGTTATGGTGTGACATTTGATGTTATCAAAGTACTCTTTCGGTGTTAGCAATTAACATAATCTCATGGTCTAAGGATTAGTGTTACTTCGTAGGAATTATTATAGCAATATAAACATAATAACTTTCATTGTATTATTATATTTGGGTGAGTGTTCATCACATCATTCTGCCAATGTTGTGACCTCGTTATTAACAACATCCAATGTCCATGGTTAGGAAACCTTTGATCATCATGTTAATCAACGAGCTAGTTTATATGAGAGGCATAACTAGGAACTCTTATTTTTTATTAAACACACATGTATTAATGTTTCCAATTAACACAATTATAGCATGAGAATAAACATTTATCATAAACAAGGAATAAGTTAATAACCACTTTATTATTGCCTCTCGGGCATATTCCCTTCAGTCTTCCACTTGCACTAGAGTTAATAATCTAGTTTAAAAACTTGCGCATACAACACCTATGGATTTCTGGTGTTGTATATATGCATATGCTAGTGTTAAACATAATATTCAGATCTGACACTTTTAGGTCCATGTGTATTTGCATGTCTTTGCGTCTCTATGCATCACTCATTCTCTAATGAGATGGCATTGTATAAATTTGGTCTTTTGGTGAGACCTTTAGTTCCTCTAGGTTAAATCATGTTGATACTATTTTCATACAATATATCTTCATAGTGTTATCCTGCTATGAATCACACCTAGTTTGATAACAAACTACTTTACACAAATGCCCTCTTTTGCTGCTACTATAGTGTAGGGGTTCGTAGCATGGAAAACAAAAAAATTCTACCACATGAACACACACAAGCCAAGATCTATCTACTAGATTGTAGCAATGAGTCGATAGAGTACTCACCCTCGAAGATTCCAAAGTGGTTAACAAGAGCGGATTTTCGTGGGTGATGTAGTCGTTCACTTGTCGATCTCAAGATCGCATAGACGATCCTTCCGGCGCCACGTTCTAGCAGCTCTCCCGCAGTCGGTCACATGTTCGGTACTCGATGAAGACCTTCCTCTCCCTTGTTCCAGCAGACAGCGAAGGTTATAGCTCTCTCCTCGCGATTCCGGCAGCACGACGGCGTGTTGTCGGAGTTTAGAGGGGAGATCCCACAGGGCTTCGCCTAAGCCGGAGCGAGTATGGTGGAGTAGAAGAGAGGCCTTGGCAATCTAGGGTTTAGAGGGGCAAGCGGGTGGTGTGGCCGGCGGATAGGGCTAGGGCTTAGCCCTAGTCGGCGACTTGGGAGGATCCCATGGCGGCGGCGACTAGAGAGGGTATGCGCCTTTGCTAGGGTTTGTTGTGAGGGGTAGGGGTGCCCTACCCCTCCTTTTATTGGTGGGGAGGAGGCAAGGGGGAGGGAAACCTCCCCCAACTCCACTTCATGTGGCCGGTGGCAAGGAGAGGGAGGAATCCTCCCTTAGGTAGGATTCCTTCCCTCCCTCCAATTGGAAACCATTGTTCTAGTTTGACTTTTTCAAACTGGCTTTTTGACTTTCAAACTAGAGTTTGATTTCTCTCTTCCAAGTGTATAACCAAGTGACCTAGGACATGATGCAACCATTCCACTTTGTCATGACACATCCATGTACCCTTCCCCCTCAGGATCGGTGGACCTTCTAGACCCTTCTAGAACATTCCGGTGAAAACACCGAAACCATTCCTGAACTCCGGAATTAGACTTTCCATATATGAATCTTATTTTCTGGACCATTTCGGATCTCCTCGTGATATCCTAGATCCCATCCGAGACTCCGAACTACATTCGGTCTCTTTACTCACTTCCCATATCTACTAAACAACATCGAATCCGTAAGTGTGTCTCCCTACGGTTCGTGAATTATGCAGACAAGATCGAGACTCTTCTCCGATCAATAACCAATAGAGGAATCTGGAAATTCATATGGCTCCCACATATTTCTATGATTACTTCATGATCGAATGAACCATTTACATACGATACAAATTTCCCTTTATCTCACAATACTTTACTTATCCGAGGTCTGATCGTCGGTATCTCTACATACCTAGTTCAACCTCGTTACAGATAAGTACTATTTACTCGTTCCTGTGATATGTGATTCCTTGTGAGACAGTCACATGCTTGCAAGATAATTGGATGACTGATGCGGCTCAGATCACTTTAGAGCTTCGTTGGGAGACCCCAAGAGGAAGGTATGATGAGTACAGAAACAAGTTTTTCGCTCAGTAAGAAACCAAGGTGATCGAACCAGTAGGAGGAAGGAAATGACTCAAAGGTGTTGCTAGCAACTGGAAACCTACACAACACAAACTCAAGACTTTGCCCCAACGAACAGTGAGGTTGTCAATCTCACTGGTTTGCTGAAAAACAAAGGATTAACTATATGGTGTGTAAGGTAATAGTGGTTTGCAGAAAGTAAACATGAACAGTGGAAGATGTATTAATGGTAAATATTGTACCGGGGTCCATAGTTCACTAGAGGTGTTCTCCTTAAGGTAAACAACATGGCATGCTAGGTAAACAAATTACAGCAGGGCAATTGACAGGACAGAGCAAGGCATAATAATGCAATACTAGACATTTATGATCCTATGAGATTTGATTGGGCAATACAACAAGATACATAGACCACCATTCAACTCCATCTATGACTAGTAATCCTGTAAGACACCATTTTATAAGGTAAAGGTCCCTGAGATTGCAATGCTAGTCCTTGGATCAAATGCTAGCATCCACAGTTTAAGATGAAGTACACATATACAAAGGTCTTTATTACATCATCATTCCAGAGATAAACATAGTCTTCTACAACTCCATAGCCAAAGGCTAGTACTAGAGTTCATAACATAAGTAAATAAAGTAAAGTCTTCATCTTCATGTGCCACAGGCAAGCATGTTGAGTGTAGACTCATAACCCTAATCCTCATCAGAGTAACCTGCAACATCATAAGTTACAGCCACAGTGGGTCAATACATTGGAATAGTATTGTCAAGTGATACCATAGTAGAATAGTAGTTTCTAACTTCTATATGAATTTGGCTAAGTGTAGCTTAGGCTTGCTTTGCTCAAAATAAGTTTTCCTATCAGTTGAAAAAACACTAAGTTTTTTTTGTCAAAAACTCCCCAAGGAACCACCAATAGACATTGGTGAACCTTTACCCTTGTTCAACCGCAAGTTTTTAACTTAGAAATTGGGATGAGGAGATCCTTGATAGCTTCAATATCTTGATGCTCAAATTGTCCGTTGCAAAGGACACGGCTAAGTACTTAGATTTTTCCTTCTCGAGAGGTGGTGCACTTTCCCCACAAGACTCGACATGCATCGAGATGAGATCTTTCAGAAGCCTTCCCTTAGACCAAATGGACGTGTTCCAACCTATCACCCTACCACCATCTGTTCATCTGGCTAAGTTATTGCAACCTATATGATCAAGGCAGAGCCCATATGCCATGTGGT
This sequence comes from Avena sativa, assembly GCA_916181665.1. Lineage (NCBI taxonomy): Eukaryota > Viridiplantae > Streptophyta > Magnoliopsida > Poales > Poaceae > Avena > Avena sativa. The sequence continues at coordinate 255,576,273 of OV702284.1, read as the reverse complement.
TGCACTAGAAGCTTCTAAACACTAAGTATCTCAAATCCTTTTGTTCCTGGGTGGCTTTCCACAAGTGTGATACACAAGGTAGAACAACCACTGGGCCTTGTGTAACCACTCAACATAACCCATTCATACCATTCCACCCAGGTGATTCATTCACTTAGCAGTTTTATTAAGCAAAAACATAAGTCAAAAGACTTCATAAAATTTCCATAGAATATGTAAATATTCCTCCCTTGTTTACTACTAGCTAGGCTAAGCATGATATCAACAAGTATCTTAACTCAGAGAATAATTCTACCAAGACCACATCTACTAGGATTTACCATGGCATAGCATATAGATACTTAGCAAAAATTTCATGCAAGCTCTATACAAAATATCACTAGTGCATAGTCAAAATAATAGGACAAATACATGAAGCACCACTTGCCTTGGTAGTTGGGGGAGTAGCAACAATTTTCACAATCACAATTACCATTCACACTAGCACCAAAATCTACACATAAAATAATGGCACCAAAATCACATTCCAATATTCAAGCAAAAATATTATGAATGCATGCAAATGCCATGTGATGATTTTTATAAACTAACCATGACAAGTCAAACAGTACTGAACACAAAACCGATTATTTATAGTCTAAATAAACTCAAATTGGCCTTAAAAACATTTTCTAAATAATTTATATAGTCAAAATAAGCCTATAATTGTCTCTGCATAACATTCCATTTTTACAGAAGCAAAATACAAAATTTATCCCACAGTAGCGTAGGATTTATTTTTCTGAATCCAATGGTATATTATTTGCATTTTTTGGATAAACATAACTCAAGTTATGAATTTTCTAAGTTTGAACAATTTAAGAGATTCAAAATAGATTTATAAATCAAACCACAGACGCGTGGCAGTGTCTGATTGGTCTATACCGCTTCGCACGGATCGTGCCTCCGCGTCGTTGGATCAAGTCAGATCCAACGTGCCAGATCTATGCGTTCCCCTTCGCGATCTAATCTAATCTTGACCGCTGGATCTAGATCCAGCGGATCTCACTGCTTCGACCAAACCCAGGCGGCGCAAATGTCCACCGTGGCGGCTACGCGTCGGACGGCGATGTTCCGGCGAAGCAATAGGGTACGGGAGGGAATACTGGTGCTTACCGAGGTCGCGGAGACACGGTGATGCTCAACTTGTTCATGGACGGGCTGGGGCGCACGGACACAACGACGATTCCTCGTCGGAGTTGGCGTCGGCGTCGGGCTCGCTCGGGAGTTTGTCGTTGGCGACGCTACAAGGCACAGAAATATGAGCCAGAGGTGGTGTTAGACGCACACGAACATGGCGAGTGCACGCGTATCATCCAGAGAGAAAAGGGGGGCTAGGGTTTACCGAAATCGTTCGCCGGAGTAGCTCGGGATAGCGACGGTGCGACTCGAGTGTGGACAGCCTAGCGACGCTCAGAGGGTGGCGAGTGAGGGGAAATGAGCGGAGAGGGGAGGGGGTTAAGTAGAGGGGGTCTGGGCGCGGGATTACTGCGGGATTTAATGCAAATTGATTCGCGAATCATTCGGCCAGAAACGGGCGGCGACGGCGAGTCTGCGGTGTTGATTGGGGAAGAAGGTGACGTGGCTGCGGGTCCAGCGTGTCAGTGAGGGGGTGCATGGGTGCGAGGTGAAAAACAGAGAGGTGAGCGCGCGGGGGAGGGGGTTCTCCCGGGTGGGATGGAGTTGGGCCGTGGGGGTGGGCCAAGCCAGTTGGCAGGCCTGCTTCTGTTTTTTTTGTTCTTTTGTTTTTATTTTTTGATTTGATTTTCTAAATAAGATTTGAATGCTCAAAACAACTCCAAATCAATTCAAACTTCTTCCAAAATTTTATGTGGTCAAGCTAGTGTCCAAGAGTGTGTAGAACACACAAATCTACTCGGAACCATTTTGGTCCTTTGAAAAATAATTCAAAACCATGCCTCATATGATAGATAAAAATGGGCATTTGAAATGGTTCTGTTTAAATTCAAACTTTGAAAATCTTTGTGCTAGCTCCAAATGCTTTGACAACATGAATGCAATGCATGCTTTTACAAATCATGATTTTTGGGATGTTACAAATCTGACCCCCTTAAGATGAATCTCGCCCTCGAGATTCGTATTGGCTAGCAAATAGGTGAGGGTGATCTTTCCGAAGGTCATCTTCTCTTTCCCAAGTTGCTTCTTCTTCAGAATGATGGTTCCACTGAAGTTTGCAGAATTTGATAGTCTTGGTTCGAGTAACTCTTTCTGCAGTCTCAAGAATCTTGATAGGCTTCTCCTCATAGGTGAGATCACTCTCCAACTGAACCTCTTCCAAAGGTATAGTATCCTTCAAAGAAGTTTCTTCCATCTCCGGATGGCATTTCTTCAACTGACTTACATGAAACACATTGTGAATGGCAGACATTGATTCTGGCAATTCAATCTCATAAGCCACTTCTCCTTTGCGGCTCAAAATCTTGAATGGTCCAACATATCTTGGTGCCAATTTTCCTTTGACTCCAAATCTCTTCACACCACGAAGTGGTGAGACTCTAAGATAAGCTCTATCACCTACCTCATAGGTGACTTCTCTATGCTTTGGATCTGCGTAGATCTTCTGTCAGGACTATGCTATGTTCAATCTTTCCTTTACCAATTTAACTTTCTCTTCAGCTTCCTTGATTAATTCTAGCCTGAACGAATTTCTTTCTCCAACACCACTCCATAGCAATGGTGTAGTACAGTTTCTTCCATAGAGAAATTCAAACGGTGCCATCTCAATACTGGCTTGATAACTGTTATTGTAAGAGAATTCTACGTAAGTCAGACTTTCATCCCAACTAGCACCATAGTCTAGGGCACATGCCCTCAACATATCCTCCAGAATCTGATTGGTCCTTTCTGTCTGCCCATCAGTTTTGGGGTGAAAATCTATGCTGAATTCCAATCTCGTTCCCAATGACTCATGTAGTTGTCGCCAAAAATGCGAGGTGAATTGAGTTCCTCTATCTGACACAATACTCTTTGGTACTCCATGCAAACATACAATCATATTCATATAGATCTTGGCTAACTTAGCACTTGTCTTCACGGGTATGAAATGAGCCACCTTAGTTAAGCGATCTACAACAACCCAAATAGAATCATGTCCCGATCTAGTCCTTGGCAGTCCAGTGATGAAATCCATACCAATCTTGTCCCACTTCCAATCAGGAATAGGTAGTGGTTGTAGTCACCCTGCCGGCTTTTGGTGTTCCGCTTTCACTCGACTACACACATCACACAAGGCAATATGTTCTGCAATGTCCTTGAGATTATTCCACAAAAATCTTTCCTTCACATTCATCTACATTTTGGTGTTACCCGGATGAATGGAATAAGGTGAGTTGTGTGCTTCTTGCAGAATCAGTTTCCGAAGCTCCGGATCTTGTGGAATACAGATACGTTTTCCATACCATAGAGTACCATGTTCGTCTTCATGGAATCCTTTAGCTTTCCCTTTATTAATTTTACCTTTGATCTCTTCAATTTCCTTGTCTATATTTTGGGCTTCCTTGATCTTGTCCAACAAGGTGGGTTGAACATCCAATGACATGAGATGTCCCTCAGGCACCATCTCCAACCTGAGATCTTTGAATTGGACACATAGATCATCTGGCAATTCTCTCTTAGTAAGTCCATTCACATAAACCTTACGGCTTAGAGCGTCCGCTACAACATTTGCTTTACCGGGATGGTATTGCAAACTCAAGTCATAGTCCTTGATGAGCTCAAGCCATCTTATTTGTCTCATGTTGATTTCTTTCTGAGTGAAGATATACTTCAAACTTTTGTGATCTGTGAATACTTCACAACGTTTTCCCAAAAGATAATGTATCCATGTTTTGAGTGCATGGACAATAGAGGCTAACTCTAAGTCATGAGTAGGATAATTCACTTCATGATTTTTGAGTTGTCTTGAGGCATAAGCCACAAGTTTCCCTTCTTGCATCAAAAATCCACCCAATCCTTGGTGAGAAGCATCACAATAGACTTGGAAGTCCTTCTCCAAATCTAGCAGACATAAGACTGATGCTGTCACTAATCTCTTCTTCAACTCTTGGAAATTGAGTTCACATCCTTCAGTCCAATAAAACTTCTTTTATTTCTTGAGTAACTTTGTCATTGGTTCTGCTACCTTTGAGAAATTTTCAATGAATCTTCTATAGTATCCTGCCAAGCCAAGGAAGCTACGAACTTCTTTCACTGACTTGGGAGATTCCCACTCAGTCACAGCTAACACCTTTGCAGGATCGACAGCTATTCCATATCCCGACACAATATGTCCGAGAAACCCAACTTCATTCAGCCAGAATTCACACTTGCTGAACTTAGCATACATCTTGTGCTCCCTGAGCTTCTCAAGTATCAAACGCAAGTTCTCTCATCCTCTTATTTTCTCTTGGAGTAGATCAAAATATCATCGACGAATACGACAACAAACTTGTCAAGAAACTCCATGAACACTTTGTTCATCATGTTCATGAAATAGGCCGGTGCATTTGTTAAACCAAATGGCATCACGGTGTACTCATATAAACCATACCTATTGGTGAAAGAAGTCTTAGGTATGTCTTGCTCTCTAATCTTTAGCTAAAAATAGCCTGATCGGAGATCAATCTTTGAGAACACATGGGCTCCTTCTAGCTGATCAAATAAATCGTTGATTCTAGGCAAAGGATATTTGTTCTTGATAGTCACCTCATTGAGTGAACGATAGTCTATGCACAACCTTTGACTTCTATCCTTCTTCTCAACAAACAGAACTGGTGCACCCCAAGACGAAGAACTTGGTTGAATAAATCCTTTCCGCAACTGTTCTCCAAGTTGTTTCTTGAGTTCTTTCAACTCATCAACTGCCATCTTGTAGGGTCTCTTTGTTATTGGTCCAGATCCTGGCAGCAAGTCAATCAGGAACTCTACATCTCTATCTGGTGGCATTCTAGGCAGTTCTTTTGGAAACACATCCGGATACTCTCTCACAACTAGCACACTGTCTATGCTAACCCCTTAAGAGAATTTAACTTACTCCCTTTAGATTCAAAGTTAGACTTGAACCTAATTCACTTCTTATCCGGGGTTGTGAGTGTGATAGTACGATTGGCACAATCTAGTACTCCTTCATACTTAGTCATTCAATCCATTCCCAAAATTACATCCAATCCTTGGGAATATAGGATTATCAAACTAACCAGAAACTTATACTTTCCAAACTCTATTACTAGATCATGACATCCAAAGTTCACTATCATCTCTCCACCTAGAGAGCTTACTTTTATAGGACACCCAATAGTTTCGGTTGGAAGTCTATTTTTATCAACAGATGCTCTTGATATGAATGAATGCGATGCGCCAGTGTAAAAAATAACAAGTGATGGAAAAGAATTGAGCTTGAACTTACCAGCCACAGCATCAGACTCTTCATAAATTTCTTCCACATTGATATGGTTCACTTGTCCCTTCTGGAAAGGGTTGGGCTTGTTGGCTCCTTCAACTTTATTTTCTGGGCACTCATTTGCATAGTGCCCCATTTTCTTACACTTGTAACACTCAACCTGACTGGTATCTTTCTTTGCGGGTTGACTTCCATTACCACTTCCACTTTGGTGGCTCTTGTGTCCACTCTTGTGGTTCTTATACTTGTCACTATCATGACTACGATGGTGCTTGTTGTCATGATGACGGTTGTGGCTGTGGTGGCTGTTATACTTCCCATGCTTGTGGAATCCAGAACTTCCACTATCATCATTATGGGAACGCTCGTGAGACGAACCCGAGCTGTGCTTATCAAAGTTATATTTTCCTTTTCCTGCCCTCAACCTGTTTTATCTTGTTCTCCAAGATGGTGGCTTTGTCACAAAGTGATTGATATGTTGGGACATGGGAAACAGATAGCTGCAGGTTCAACTCATCATTAAATCCCTCAAGGAACTTCTCCTTCCTCTTGGCATTAGTATCAACCTGATCCGGTGCATAGCGCACCAGATTGTTGAACTCCTCAATGTACTCGGCCACACTATGGTGACGGTGTTTCAGATTGTGGAACTCTTTCTTCTTCAAGTTCATCACTCCGGATGAGATGTGAGCTGTACGGAAACCATCCTCAAAAATAGCCCAAGTCACATCCTCAAGGGGAGTGGTGATCTGAAAGTTGTCCCACCAATTTGATGCTGGTCCTTCGAGCAGATGTGCTCAAAACCTGACTTTTTCCTCATCGGTGCAGCCAATAGTGACAAAGTCCTTGTTCACTTAACGTAACCAGTCATTAGCTACCATTGGGTCAGTGGTTCCCGAGAACTTTGCAGGCCTCAGTCTCAAAAATCTGGTGAGCATGTCAAATGCTGGAGGATTCTCCTGATTGTTGTTGTTGTTGTTGTTATTATTATTGTTGTTGTTATTATTGTTGTTGTTATTGTTATTCTGATTCTGATTTTGCATGAACTGTGTCATCATCTGCATCAGTTGAGCTTGAGCTGTCATCAATGGCTGCATCTCGGGAGTGACGTTGTCATTGTTGTTGTTTTGGTTGGGATTGGCACGACGAGGAGGCATCTGTGGTTTCAATAAGGATAAGAATGAGATACCCATAGATGCTTAACATGCACAATACATCACATAGAAACAATCACAATAACCAAACTCAAAAATAACATAGAGTTTGAATGACATAAACAATAGGTTTTGAAAATGTAAACACACAATAGCAAGCCATCCACATGTTGGATGGTCATTGCGACTCAATAATCAAAGTATGATAGATAAAAGATAGTCAAGTAACCTACACTACTCCTCCATGTCGACCTCCACGTCAACAAGAGCAAGAACTGCATTCTCCATGGCGGCCTTGTACTCCTCTACACTAGTGGTCAAGGCCTCGACCTTCGCACGGAGAGCTCTCTTCTATGAGCGAAGCCTCTCAATCACTCTCTGCTGGGTCTTGAGCTCGAAGTCCTTGGCCTCTATGTCAGCCTTCATGTCCTTGATCTTCTTGTTTCTGTCTTGGACCCTTTTCTCCTGATTCTTGAACTTCTTGTCCTGGCTCTCGAATCTGGCCTCCATCTCCTTGACGATCTCGTCTTGCTCCGCGAAGATCTTGTCCTTCTCCCTCAACTGAACCTAGAGCTCGTCATTGCTAAGCATGACGTTGGTCCTATCGGTGTCGAGGTGTCTAATAAGGCCCTCGAGGTCCTGGAGGTACAGACGAACTGGCTCTATCGTCTCTCTAGTATCGCCCTCATACACCAATGCCTCTCCCTCCTCGTAACGTCTCCCGAACGGGTGGAAGTAGAGGCCTCTAAGCTCGGTGGAGTGAATCCGCAGAGGCGTCCGAGTAGCTCCTGCATGACTACATCTAGACCCTTCTCCTTGTCATCGTGCATCAGCTTGAAGGAAATCTCCTCCGTGAGTGGCTCCACATGGTGTCCCGGCTATGAGACTCTAAAGCCCAAAAGGTCCTTCCTCTCGAACTTGGTGAGCTGAAGTTCCTTGATACTAGGAAGTGGGAGGTTGAGCACACTAGTGAACTGCACGATACGTGCACCAAAACGAGTCTCATTGAACTCCTCGACAGTGCTGATCACAAAGCTAGGCATCTAATGTATAAGATAGAAAATATTAGAAACAGTTCAAGTAAAGAGAAAACACAAGTGAAACAAAACCAAAAACATACATCATCCATAAAACATACAAGTCATGGCATACCAAGTCTACCACAAACACTAAGTTTCAAACATAACTTAGACAAATTTTTGTGAGAAAATGACAAATGTGGTGGTCCAACTAGCGGAGTACGTTACAATTCTCACTCATATGCTAAGTCTATGATATCCTCTCTTAGACGTTTTATGGTGGTCTCTAAGTCTTGGGTATACTTCTTATCCTCTTCAAGGTCATTCTTAGTGTTGAGCATTCTACACCTGAGTCTTTCACCAAGATCCTTGATAGCATTCCAAGCTGCATTTCTTGCAGAGTCAAAGAATGTTATATACATTCCTGAGTTGGTGCCCATGTAGAATCCCGACTCTTTGTGGTTGTCTCCCTTGTTTTTGTACAAGTGAAGTTTCACCCACCAATACTCTTCTCCTTCATCCATTACTGGAAATCCTCTGTACACGGCCTCACCATGTATCCCCAAGCTAAGCATAAGGTTTTTAAGTGCTTTGGGAAACTCTGTCTCACATTCTAAAGTCATGGTCATGAATGGTCCCTTCTTGACGGCTTCGTTGATGGCGGCCATCTACAAATAGAGATGAGAAAGAAGATTAGAAAAGGTTTACGAGAAGGAAAATACAAGTGTGGATTTTGCAAAGAGTTGCATTTTTCCTTAGTGGCTTTCTTCGTCTAATCCAACCTAGGGTCATAATCCTACAGGAAACACAGTGCTCTGATACCATCTGTAAGACCCCACCTTTATAAGGTAAAGGTCCCTATGATTGCAATGCTAGTCCCTGGATCAAATGCTAGCATCCATAGTTTAAGATGAAGTACACAGATACAAAGGTATTTATTACATCGTCATTCCAGAGATAAATATAGTGTTTTACAACACCATAGCCAAAGTCTAGTACTAGAATTCATAACATAAGTAAATAAAAGTAAAGTCTTCATCTTCATGTGCCACAGGCAAGCATATTGAGTGTAGACTCATAACCCTAATCCTCATCAGAGTAACCTGCAACATCATAAGTTACAGCCATAGTGGGTTAATACATTGGAATAGTATTGGCAAGTGATACCATAGTAGAATAGTAGTTTCTAACTTCTATATGAATTTGGCTAAGTGTAGCTTAGGCTTGCTTTGCTCAAAATAAGTTTTCCTATCAATTGAAAAACACTAAGTTTTTGTTTTTCAAAAACTCCCCAAGGAACCACCAATACATATTGGTGAACCTTTACTCTTGTTCAACCACAAGTTTTAACTTAGAAATTGGGATGAGGAGATCCTTGATAGCTACAATGTCTTGATGCTCAGATTGTCCGTTGCCAGGGACACGGCTAAGTACTTAGATTTTTCCTTCTCGAGAGGTGGTGCACTTTCCCCACAAGACTCGACATGCATCAAGACGAGATCTTTCAGAAGCCTTCCCTTATACCAAATGGACGCGTTCCAACCTATCATCCTACCACCATCTGTCCATCTGGCTAAGTTATTGCAACCTATATGATCAAGGCAGAGAGCATATGCAATGTGGTTGCACTAGAAGCTTCTAAACACTAAGTATCTCAAATCCCTTTGTTCCTGGGTGGCTTTCCACAAGTGTGATACACAAGGTAGACCAGTCACTAGGCCTTGTTTAACCACTCAACATAACCCATTCATACCATTCCACCCAGGTGATTCATTCACTTAGTAGTTTTATTAAGCAAAAACAAAAGTGACTTAGTAAAATTTCCATAGCATATGTAAATATTCCACCCGTGTTTACTACTAGATAGGCTAAGCATGATATCAACAAGTATCTTAACTTAGAGAATAATTCTACCAAGACTATATCTACTAGGATTTCCCATGGCATAGCATGTAGATACTTAGCAAAAATTTCATGTAAGCTCTATACAAAATATCACTAGTGCATAGTCAAAGTAATAGGACAAATACATGAAGCACCACTTTCCTTGGTAGTTGTGGGAGTAGCAACAATCTTCACAATCACAATCACCACTAGCACCAAAATCTACACATAAAATAAATCACATTTCAATATTCAAGCAAAAATATTATGAATGCATGCAAATGCCATGTGATGATTTTTATAAACTAACCAAGACAAGTCAAACAGTAACGAACACAAAACCAATTATTTATAGTCTAAATAAACTCAAATTGGCCTTAAAACATTTTCTAAATAATTTATATAGTCAAAATAAGCCTATAATTGTCTCTGTATAAAATTCCATTTTTACAGAAGGAAAATAAAAAAATTAAGCCCAAAGTAGTATAGTATTTATTTTTTTGAACCCAATGGTATATTATTTGCATTTTTTGGATAAACAGAACTCAAGTTATGAATTTTCTAAGTTTGAACAATTTAAAAGATTCAAAACAGATTTATAAATCAAACCACAGACGCGTGGCAGCGTCTGATTGGTCTATACCGCTTCGCGCGGATCGTGCCTCCCCGTCGTTGGATCAAGTCAGATCCAACGCGCCAGATCTATGCGTACCCCTTCGCGATCTAATCTAATCTTGACCGCTGGATCTAGATCCAGCGGATCTCAGTGCTTCGACCAAACGCGGACGGCGCAAATGGCCACCGTGGCGGCTGCGCGTCAGACGGCGATGTTCCGGCGAAGCCAGAGGGTACGGGAGGGAATATTGGTGCTTACCGAGGTCACGGAGACGCGGTGATGCTCAACGTGTTCGTGGACGGGGCTGGGGCGCACGGACACGGCGATGATTCCTCGTCGGAGTTGGCGTCGGCGTCGGGCTCGCTCGGGAGTTTTTCGTTGGCAATGCTACAAGCCACGGAAAGACGAGCCAGAGGTGGCGTTAGATGCGCACGAACACGGTGAGTGCACGCGTATCATCCAGAGAGAATAGGGGGATAGGGTTTACCAAAATCATTCGCCGGAGTAGCTCGAGACAGCGGCGGCGCGAGCTCGAGTGTGGACAGCCTAGCGGCGCTCAGAGGGTGGCGAGTGAGGGGAAAGGAGCGGAGAGGGGAGGGGGTTAAGTTGAGGGGGTCTGGGCACGGGATTACTGTGGGATTTAACGCGAATTGATTCGCGAATCAATCGGCCAGAAACGGGCGGCGACGACGAGTCTGCGGCGTTGATTGGGGAAGAAGGTGACGTGGCTGTGGGTCCAGCGTGTCAGTGAGGGGGTGCGTGGGTGCGAGGTGAAAAATAGAGATGTGAGAGCGGGGATGGGGGGTTTCTCCCGGGTGGGCTAGAGTTGGGCCGTGGGGGTGGGCCAATCCAGTTGGCAGGTCTACTTCTGTTTTTTTTTGTTCTTTTGTTTTTCTTTTTCTGATTTGATTTTCTAAATAAGATTTGAATACTCAAAACAACTCCAAATCAATTCAAACTTCTTACAAAATTTTATGTGGTCAAGCTCGTGTCCAAGAGTGTGTAGAACACACAAATCTACTCAGAACCATTTTGTTCCTTTGAAAAATAATTCAAAACCATGCCTCATATGATAGATAAAAATGGGCATTTGAAATGGTTCTGTTTAAATTCAAACTTTGAAAATCTTTGTGCTAGCTCCAAATGCTTTGACAACATGAATGCAATGCATGCTTTTACAAATCATGATTTTTGGGATGTTACAAATCGACCTTCACATTATCATCCGAACCCCCTCTAGTATTAAGTTGCAAGCAACGGATAACTGCTTTAAGCAAAGTGTGTAAGGTAAACAACCCACTTGTTCCATGAACAAGAGATCGTTGTTTTCTCCCTAGTAGCAACAACACATCTACAACCTTAGAGATGTCTGTCACTCCCCTAGATTAAATAGAGGCATGAGCCCACTATCAAGCATAAATACTCCCTCTTGGAGTCACTAGCATCTACTTGGCCAATATAGCTACTATAAATGGAGAGCATGCTAGATTACAAACAACATAGACATGATATAATCAATAAGATAGAACCATTAATCATCTGACATAGTAATCTCAATATCCATCAGATCCCCGCAAACACAACATGAATGATTACAAATAGATGATCTTGATCATGAACGGAGCTCACAAGATCTAAACATTATAGCACAAAGGAGGAGAAACAACCATCTAGCTACTACATGTACCCGTAGTCCAAGGTGGAACTACTCACGCATCATACCGAAGGCTGGCATGGTGATGAAAAAGGCCTCCGGGATGATCTCCCCTCCGGCAGGGTGCCAAGAAGAGATGCAGTCCCCCCCCCCCCCCGATCTAGGGACGATGGTGGCGGCGGCTACAGACTGTTTCGTGAAAGATTGACCTGGTACTGGGTTACTTCACAAGATTAGGAGGCGTGGGGCTGTTCTAAGGACGTCCCTTTATGCGGATGATGCGGCGCTTTTTGTGGCTCCTTACAAGGAGGATATTCAGAACCTCTCGGCTATCCTACACAATTTTGGAGAGGTTACCGGGCTTTGCACCAACTTCCAGAAGAGCGCCGTCGTCCCTATCCGCTGCGGACAGGTTAACATCGACGAGGTCCTCGATGGCCTACCTTTGGAGCGAGCCTCTTTCCCCCTGAAGTATCTTGGCTTGCCCCTTTCTATAGGGCGTTTGCGGAAAGAGGACTTTCAACACCTTGTGGATAAGGCAGCTCGGAAAATTCCTACTTGGAATGGCAAATACATCACGACGGCGGGCCGCACCGCTCTTGTCAAGTCCTTCCTTGCTTCCCAATCGATCTACCACTTGACCCCTCTCTTCATCCCTGCCGGCACCTTACATAGCATAAAGAAGATTGAGCGTGCCTTCCTTGGGGAGGCCACCGACAAGGTTTCCGGAGGCAAGTGCAAGGTGAACTGGGACATAGTGTGTCGGCCAAAAAATCTTGGTGGCCTCGGGGTTCTCAACAATTATTTCTTTGCTAGAGAGCTACGTTTGAGGTGGCCATGGCTCCAATGGAAGGACCCATCAAGAATCTGGGCGGGCTTGGAGAATCCTTGCAATAAGGTGGACATGTGTCTTTTCTATGCCTCTACGAAGATTACCTTAGGTAATGGTGAGAAAACTCCATTTTGGGAGGCCCCTTGGCTCGGTGGCAAAAAACCTAGTGACATTGCCCCTCTCATACATAATATTTCGACTAGGAAGAAGTGGAATGTCAAGCAAGCCTTGCACAATGATGCATGGATCTCTAAGATCAACATAAATGCCTCCTTGTCTATGGATCATATCCGGCAATTCATCTCCCTTTGGACTCTCATTAGGCAAGTGAACCTTAGGCATGAGGTGGAGGATGATATTGTTTGGAACCTCACTGGGAATGGCCTTTACTCTACCAACTCCGCTTACAAGGCTCAGTTTTTCGGGGCCACTAGCGCTCCCATAAGCTCTACGGTTTGGAAAATTTGGGCTCCCCCTAAGGTTAAGTTCTTCGCCTGGCTTGCCATTCAAAATAGGCTTTGGACCGCTGACCGACTTGAGAGAAGAGGGTGGTCAAACTGTGGGGCTTTCCCCTATGCAAAAGTGAGCCGGAGTCGGTGGATCACCTTTTTGTTCATTGTCGGTACACCATTAGGCTTTGGACCTCCGTCAAGGCTTGGCTCGGCCTTTACTTCATCGATCCTGACGCTTGGCAAGCACAATCTATTCACTCTTGATGGTCTACCATGATGAAGCGTAAGGACATGGCTTCGCTAACCCTTATTGTGTCATTGTAACTATGGAACGAGCGAATGCCCGAGTCTTCAAAAACAAGCACGCTTCGCCACCGATCCTTTTAGACAAGATTAAGCTAGAGGCACATTTATGGGTGCTTGCGGGTGCTAAGCGCATGAGTAATTTGATGCCGCGAGAGTAGTCAGTTGTTGTATTTGTAAATTTCTATTTGCTTTGTACTCTCTTTGCTTAATTAATTGAAAAGGGCAAAGCTTTTGCCCTCGTTTAAAAAAAAATAACAGCTTAGTTCAGAGGATGGTCTCATTTTGCATGACTAACTAAGGAGACGACTTCACTTCGTATGTGTGCTGCTTTATTCTTTTCGTCACAATGTTTTTTGCTTGATCGGTGCATACAAGCTTGATTGGAGCAGTTCGAGTAGTGTCGGGGATATGACCCCAGGTACCCCAGAGTTGGGCTATAAAGAGATCTGTGTAAAAGAATAAAACAATTAAATAGAAAGAATGGGTGAAGAGAGGTATTAAAGATAAAAGAAAGAAGAATAAAACTTGTTTGGGCCGAGTTAAGTATAACTCGGCCTGGTCAAGACAGAATCTGCCCCTCTTGGGCCGAATTAACTAGGCCAAAGCCAAATAAAATCTGCTATGTGCTGAATAAGAGAAATCCGGTCGGGCCGAATCACTATGCCCATGGGCCGACCTGAGCCAAAGTCGGCCCACGGCCGACTCCCCGCTTCACGTTGCCAACCCCAGACGCTCCTCCTGCTCCCGCCAAACGTCGCCCCCGGCGCGTCCTCCAACGATGATCCTGCACAAACTCCTCGCCTCCTCTTCTGCTTCACCGGGTGGGCTGCATTCGGCCCACCGCGAGGAGCCTCCCCCAGCGCCACTCGCCTCCCCCCGGGTGGGCCGACTCAGGCAAAGTCCGGCCCACCGCGGGAATCAACACACTGCTCCCCTCCATTACCCTGGCTGGGCCCAGGAACAAGCCGCTCCGTCTGGGCCGAGTAAGAACCACCTCGTCCGAGTTGTGCCTTGACCTGGCTGGGCCTATTTGTGCCCCAGGCCGAATTAGCTGCTTCCTGGTCGAGATAGGCTTCTACAGGCCAGTCTGAATTGCCTGGTGACCCGGCTGGACTCTTGGAACACCTACAGGCCGAATCAGAGGCACCCTAGGCCGAGTTTTCCATTCGCCAGGAGCATCTGGGCCGAATCACATCGCCCGAGATGCCCTATTATTCGCCTCCAAGCGCCCCACGGTCTCCACAAGAACACGCCATCAGATCAAGACAAGACCAACAAGTATTGTGCCAGTCTTGGGAGCCCACCAGCTCAGACTGGCACATGACGTATGGAATATGCCAATGTCATCTAACAAGATGCTAGGGATATGCTCTTGTCATCAAATCAGATGCTAGGGAATATGCCTGGCATCTCCAAAGATGCCAAGGCATATGCTAAACATCTCTAGAAGATACCCAGAATATGCCATCTAGATGCCAAACGTGTAGAACAAGTCTTGTCCCCTGGGCTCCCCTTTATAAGGAGCACCAGGGGGATCGTTAGAGGGAGAGGCCCTGAAGGTCTCTTCCCCTCTCTGCTCAATAGGAGCTCTTCTTCTTCTTCCTCCTCCAATCTCACAGAGAGATCTAGATAGAGGCATATGAGATACAGCTCAAGGAGCATGATTGTAGCCACAAGTATGGCAAGATTATAAGAGATTAGATGTAGAGAATGAGATGTTATCTCCACTTGAGAGCCTCAATCCTATATACATTGTATTTATCTTTGTTCATACGAGTGCGGTCTTCACTGCATCATCCCTCCCCGGATTCCTCCACGTCCATCGGTCCCAACTTTAGCCTACCCATGGCATATGTCGTGATACCACCACGACATTTGGCGCCCACCTTGGGGCCTTTTAGTGGCGTTGGTTGGGTTTCCATCCGGACGGGATTATCTTCATCAACCTCATCTCCATAGAGCATCTGCAGCTCCTCCAGGCGAACTGAGAACAAAGAGGTAAGCAAAGGGGTCTCCAAGTCTGACTCAGCAAGGCAGGTAAGTGTAGAGATTCCAATCTTTAATAAGATAGAGCCCCCTGTGTTTACAATGCTAGTCCCTGGATCAATAGCTAGCATCCACAGTTAAGATGTAATATCAAGAAACAAAGGTCATAATATAACTTTATAACCAGGAATAACATAGTTTTATTACATCTTACATAGCTCATTTGGCTATTACATTACATTGCAGCGGAATAACTATAGTCATGGGTCCTTCATCTTCAAAGTGCCACAGGCAGGTGTTGGTTGTAGACTTTGTAATCCTAATCAATCAATCTTCACTAAAACAATCAAACCTGCAACATACAAGTTACAGCCACAAGGGTCAATACATTTGAATTGTATTGGCAAGTGATACTATGGTAGTATAGTGGAATCTATCATCTATATGCATTTGGCTAAGTGGAGTTGAGGCTTGCATTGCTCAAAATAGATTTTTCCTTAACATTTGAAAATACTAAGTTTTGCTTGGCAAAATCATTTTTCTCAATCAAAGATTTGAAGATCCTTTAACCAAGGCATCTCTCAATCAAAGATTGAAGATTTCAAACAACCCTTGTTCAAACCACAAGTTTTAACTTAGAAATTTGAATGATGAGATTCTTGATTGCTTCCATGTCTTGATGCTCAAATTGTCCTTTACCAGGGACATGGCTAAGTACTTAGATTTTACACTCTGTAGAGGTGGTGCACTTTCCCCACAAGACTTGGTTTCCCAAGACAAAATCTTTCAGAAGCCTTCCCTTAGACCAAAATGGACGCGTTCCAACCTATCAAACACTACCACCCTCTGTCCATATGGCTAAGTTCTTGCAACCTATATGATCATGGCAGAGCCCATATTGCCAAGTGGTTGCACTTGAAGCTTCTCAACATTTGACATCTCAAATCTCTTTGTTCCTGGGTGGCATACCACAAGTGAGATACACAAGCCAAGTCCATGGCCTTGTGTAACCACTCAACATAAACCAATCCTTCCATTCCACCCAGGTGATTCATTAACTTAGTTGTTTTATTAAACAAAAACATAAATCCTCAGACTTAGAGATTTTTCCATAGTGTGAATATATTTTCCACCCATGTTTTCTATTAGCTAGGCTAAGCTTGATAGTAGTAGGAATCTTAACTTAGGAAAATCCTACTAAGGATTCATCTACTAGGTTTTCCTATAGCAAGGTTCATACTTAACAAAATTCATGCAAGTTTTACTTAGAGAGAATCACTAATGCATAGTGAAAGTAATGGGATAAAAAGTATGAAGCATCACTTGCCTTTTTGGTAGAGTATAGGTTCACTCCTTGTCCTTGCAACAATCACACTCTTCAAGTCACTACAATTCAATCAAGAAAGGCACAAACTCAATCTACCAATCAAGCAAAACATCACATAAAATAACAAAGTCAAAGTAATGCATGCAAGCATGCCAAGCTTTGTTTTGTTTGAAAAAGTGGTTCCTAATGGGTCATGAACATTTGAAAACACCTAATGGTCATTTTGTAAAGTGGCAAAGTCATTTGCAAAAAGGGTTTTGTTTCAAAAACTATTTTAAAATCCATCATCATTTTTATGTGGTGGAAAACATTTTTATCAAAGCAAAACTTTATGTTTTTCACCAAATGAGTTTCTATTTCAAAACTTGGTGTTTTGGGTCAGTAGGTTTGGTCTAAAGCATTTTCCCAAAGTTTTATTTACAAAAACATTTTCATAATAAAATCAACAATTTTTAATTGGCTAGAAATTGGCTAAGTCAATTAATCCAACCTAAATTTTACCAAAATCATTTTTAACACCAAGGGTTGGTTCCTAGGGTCAGTAAGGTCACAACAAACCTTTTTGCAAAAGTTTTAATCCAAACATCATTTTTAAACAATTTTTCTAATCTAAACAAGCACACAAAAGAATCTGCAAAAACAAGCAAACTAACAGATACTATTTACTAAACTAAGGGCATGGTTGGCGAGGGTTTGTTCCCCTGATTTCAACGGTATAAAATTTGTAATTTTTGGACGTGTGGTTTGAAAGTTACAAAGGTTTCAAGTTTGCAATTAAATCTGATTCAAAAATCTGTTTTAACTCAAACCAGTGACACGCGTCGGACTCCTATTCGTCGAAAACGTTTCGCGTGGATCGACTGCTCTGGCGCGTTGGATCAAGTCAGATCGTGCGGTGCAGGGACACTACTTACCCTTTCGCCTACGTTCTATCGCATCCGTTAGATCACGATCCTACGGTTGCCAGCATGCTTGCCAAAGATCGGCGGCGCTGGCGGCGGCGGTTGGCGGCGGCGCGCTCAGACGGTGTGGTCGCCGGTGATTTAGGAGGAGAGGGAAGCAGAGGGGTAGCTCACCAGAATCGCAGGGCTGTGGTGATGCTCAAGGTACTGCTGGCTTGACAAGGGGCGCTCAAGGGCAGTCGTAATTCCTCGCCGGAGTTGAGCTGGGTCTCGGGCGGTCCTGGAGGTCGTCGAAGGCGAGGATAGGGGCAACCCTAGGACAAACGAGAGACACTGTTAGGTTCGCGAGAGCCTGGCGATCAACATCGTGTCTACGGGGAAGAGAGGGGAGGTCTGTTTTACCGGGGATACGTCGCCGCAGTTGGAGCAGACGGCGGCGCTGGCTCGGGAAGACGTTGCCGACGCTCAGGGACGCGCGCGAGCGAGATGCGGCTGCAGAAAGGTCCGCTAGGGCTTGGGGTGTATGCGAGTGTGGTCAAGGAGGCGAGGGGTGGCAGGTACTGGCCGGAATCGGCAAGGGAGGTCGTCGGAGACAGTGGTGCTCGGGGAGAAATTGAGGCGGCCTGGGGGCGTGCTACTGCGGGGTGACAGAGGGGAAACGGAGAGGAGGGGCGAGCGCTTTAAGGTGCGTGGTCAAGGTGAGTGATGGTGGCCTCGTTAAGACGAATTAAGGCCGCGGAGTATCTGCAGGTAACGGCGACGAGGGAGGGAGAAGAGGTCGCGCGGGTGAGGAGGAAGAACAGGAGGAGTGGGGTCCGCTGGTCAGTGGGAAAAAGAGTGGGGGAGAGGTCCACCAGTCGGTCACACCGCGGTTAAAGATTAAGTGTAAAACGTTTTTCTTCGGGGAGAGGAGTTGGGCTGGTTCTGGGCTTATTGGGCTGGCTGGCTGGGCTAGGTCCAAACTCCATTTTTTTTTATTCTGTATCCTTTTCTTTTTCTATTTCTGATTTCTGTTTTGAATTTCAATTAACTTATTCAATCATTCAAACAATTCAAACAATCATTAAACTTTGTATTGTGTTTTTGGTTCTGTTTATCAACATAAACCCAATCCCAAAATAAAATAATATTTTTATTCTTTTTAGGATCCATTCATTAATTAAATAAAATGGATCATTAGTTATTTAATAACATAGGGTTTGATTTAATTAATAAAATCTTCATTTGAAATCCAAATATTTTCAAAACCAAATCAGTAGGTTTTATTTGAAAATAAAAGATATTTGGAAATCTTGTTTAAAACAAAATAACACCTTTATTTTGGGTTCCATTAATAATTAAATAAATGGACCTTGGTTATTAAATCAAATAGGTTTTGTTTTATTTAAAACTTTATTTGAAATCTAAATAAAACCAAAATACTTCAGTAGGTTTTATTTGAGAATATAAAATACTTGGAAAACTTATTTAAAATAAATAAATAAGTTTTAGTGTTTATTTAAAATGGGAAAAGCCTTTACTTAAATAAAATTTGGATATTAAATCCTTATTATTCTATTTTAATTAAACCTTTGCTATTTTTATCAAAACAAAATGTTTTATTTTCAAACGTTTGTCCAAGGTTTAATTTGGCTTTATAAAATAATCTTTATTTATAAAACTTCTATTTCTTTTGAAAACCAAATCTTTTTACTTAAAAGATCCAAAATAGTAGTTCCAAGATATTTTATTTTCTTTTATCAAATGCTTATCTTTATAAATCTCTTTAGGATTTATTTGATCCAAATTGGTTTGAAGTTCCAATTGAATTCAAAAAGTTTCTTCTGGCCCTGAAAATCAAACAAAGTTTTATTTTATTCATTTATTTTTCACATTACAAGATTTGGAAAATCTTGGGATGTGATAGTAAGACTCAGCAAGAATGAATCAGACTCTTCTCCAAACATACTGTAAGTAACAGATAACTCAGCCACCAACATTCGATCCTTCACCCCGGGGAGAAAATAACTCAACCCGGGGACTAGCCAACGTATCCATAGAATCACCTTTAGATGGAGAAAAACTTGTTGATTTGGGTATGTATTTGCCAGCTTATTGATAATTCGGATAGAATTTGAGTCAGCTTATTTATAATTCGTATAGAATTTGAGTTAGCTTATTTATAATTCGGATAGAATTTGAGTCAGCCTATTTATAATTCAGAAAGAATTTGAGTCAGCTTATTTATAATTCGGATAGAATTTGAGTCAGCTTATTTATAATTCGGATAGAATTTGAGTCGGCTTATTTATATTTCGGATAGAATTTGAGTCAGCTTATTTATGATTTGGATAGACCTTTAACTCAGCTCATCAGCCAGCCTATTGATGATTCAGATAGAATTTGAGTCAGTTTATTTGTGCTTTGGATCGATCCTTAACTCAGCTCACCAGCCAGCTTATTGATGATTCGAATAGAAATTGAGTAAGTTTATTTATGCCTTGTATTAACCTTTAACTCAGCTCGCCAGCCAGCTTATTGATGATTCAGATAGAATTTAAGTCAGTTTATTTATGCTTTGGATCAACCTTTAACTCAGCTCACCAGCCAGCTTATTGATGATTCGGATATAATTTGAGTTAGTTTATTTATGCCTCAGATTAACCTTTAACTCAGCTCAGTAGATTATCTCTAATTCGGACTAACATTTGATTCAGCTTGTCAGGGTATATTATAATTCGGATTTGTATTCGGACTTGTCTTACTAGCTTATCTCTGATTCGGACTAAAGTTTGATTCAGCTCGCCAGATTGCCAGGTTATGTTATGTCTCGGTTTGATATTTCACTATCTTGCCAGGTTATCTCGCATCTCGGATGACTATTTGCCAGCTTATCATATCTCGAATCTATATCTCATATCAACATCTCGAATCAGATCTCTCAGCGATTAGCCCTATTATCATATCCCAAAACTTAATCTCGGATCTATATCTCGGATCCATATCAAAGGCAAATTGACATCATCTCATCGGATCAAATTATATCTTGGCAATCAGATGACTCGGATTTGAGTCATGTAACTCGGATTTTGAGCCAGATAACTCAGATTCGAGACTTAAGTCAAATATGAGTAATATAACTCGGATTTGAGTCATAAACCTCGGATTTGAGTCATATACCACGACATTTGAGTCAGGTGACTCAGACTTAAGACAGAAGTCAAATTTTGGGTAAAGTAACTCGGATTTGAGTCATATACCTCAGACTTGAGTCAGATGACTCAGACTTAAGACATAAGTCAAATATGAGTAAAGTAACTCGGATTTGAGTCATATACCTCGGATTTGAGTCACATGACTCAGACTTAAGACATAAGTCAAATTTTTGAGTAAAGTAACTCGGATTTGAGTCATATACCTCGGATTTGAGTCATATACCTCGGATTTGAGTCAGATGACTCAGACTTAAGACATGAGTCAAATTTTGAGTAAAGTAACTCGGATTTGAGTCATATACCTCGGATTTGAGTCATATACCTTGGATTTGAGTCAGATGACTCAGACTTAAGACATAAGTCAATTTTGAGTAAAGTAACTCGGATTTGAGTCATATACCTCGGATTGAGTCATATACCTCGGATTTGAGTCATATGACTCAGACTTAAGACATAAGTCAATTTTGAGTAAAGTAACTCGGATTTGGAATCAGACGACTCGGATTTGAGTCATATAACTCGGATTTTGGGCCGGATAACTCAGATTCGAGACATAAGTCAAATATGAGTAAAGTAACTCGGATTTGGAATCATATGACTCGGATTTGAGTCATATAACTCAGATCTTGAGCCAGATAACTCGAATTCGAGACATAAGTCAAATATGAGTAAAATAACTCGTATTGGGAAACAGATGACTCGGATTATAACTTATCCAAAAGGGTTAAAAGAGTAGTGCCCAAGAAGGCGAGAACTCATAACTTACCCAAAAGGGTTAAGAGACTAGTGCCAAAAATGGCCAGAAGTCATAAACTTACTCAAAGAGGTTATAAGACCAATGCCCAAGAAGGCCACAAGTCATAAATTTCCCAAAGAAGTTAAACGAGCAGTGCCCAAGAAGGACAGAAACCATAACTTACCCAAAAGGGTTAAAAGAGTAGTGCCCAAGAAGGCCAGAACTCATAACTTACCCAAAGGGATTATATGACCAGAGCCCAAGAAGGCAGAAGTCATAACTTACCCAAAGTGGTTAAAAGACCAGTGCCTAAAAAGGCCAGAAGTCATAACTTACCCAAAAGGGTTAAAAGACCAGTGCCTAAAAAGGCCAAAAGTCATAACTTACCAAAAGAGGTTAAAAGACCAGTGCCTAAAAGGGCCAGAAGTCATAACTTACCCAAAGAGGTTAAAAGACCAGTGCCTAAAAAGGCCACAAGTCATAACTTACCCAAAAGGGTTAAAAGACCAGTGCCTAAAAAGGCCAGAAGTCATAACTTACCCAAAAGGGTTAAAATACCAGAGCCCAAGAAGGCCAGAAACCCTAACTTACCCAAAGAGGTTAAAAATACTATTGCCCATGTCATAAATTACCAAAAAGGGGGTTATGTGACAAACACATTTATAACCTAGAAGTTATAAGTCGAAAGACTACACTGGAAATATTTTATTATGCAGCCTATGCGCGATTCTACGAATCCCACACAGCCTTGGGGACTACTGTCAAGGATATGACCCCAGGTACCCTAGAGTTGGGCTATAAAGAGATTTGTGTAAAAGAATAAAACAATTAAATAGAAAGAATGGGTGAAGAGAGGTATTAAAGATAAAAGAAAGAAGAATAAAACTTGTTTGGGCCGAGTTAAGTATAAATCGGCCTGGTCAAGACAGAATCTGCCCCTCTTGGGCCGAATTAACTAGGCCAAAGCCAAATAAAATCTGCTATGTGCTGAATAAGAGAAATCCGGTCGGGCCGAATCACTACGCCCATGGGCCGACCTGAGCCAAAGTCGGCCCACGACCGACTCCCCGCTTCATGTTGCCAGCCCCAGACGCTCCTCCTGCTCCCGCCAAACGTCGCCCCCGGTGCGTCCTCTAGCAACGATCCCGCACAAACTCCTCGCCTCCTCTTCTGCTTCAGCGGGTGGGCTGCATTCGGCCCACCGCGAGGAGCCTCCCCCAGCGCCACTCGCCTCCCCCCGGGCATGCAAAGGCCGGCCCACCGTGGGAATCAACACACTGCTCTCCTCCATTACCCCCGCTGGGCCCAGGAACAAGCCGCTCCGTCTGGGCCAAGTAAGAACCACCTCGGCCGGGCTGTGCCTTGACCCCGCTAGGCCTCTTTGTGCCCCAGGCCGAATTAGCTGCTTCCTGGTCGAGATAGGCTTCTACAGGCCAGTCTGAATTGCCTGGTGACCCGACTGGACTCTTGGAACACCTGCAGGCCGAATCAGAGGCACCCTAGGCCGAGTTTTCCATTCGCCAGGAGCATTTGGGCCGAATCACATCGCCCGGTATGCCCTATTATTCGCCTCCAAGTGACGAGGTTTGATCTCATCAATGCCCATTGTTATGGACTTGGGTTTTGGAGAAGATGGGGATGCTGGAGATCGCGGAACGGTTAGAAAACAAGCAATACGGAACATGAGGTTTTACCCAGGTTCAGGCCCCCAGAGGGAAAACCCTACTCCTGCTTGTCTGCTCTTGATTACGGCGGAAACGGTGATTACAGGGCTGCGCAGATGCAATCTGGCGTGGAGGTGTGTATGCGAAAGTATGAGTCGAGAGATCTAGGACGTGCCCTCCTGGCCTTTATATAGACTTAGGCAGGTCTCGGGCATAGACCTAGTCGGTTACAAGTTCATGGGTTTTTACCCCTTTGTATTTCCTATCTACTCTAGTCTTGCTCTCCAAGGATCCGAAGGCATCATGGGCCTGGGCCACCCGAAAGTCTTCATGGGCTGGCGTATATTTGCCGTGGGCCTTCCTTGGGTAGACCAGGTATGCTGAGATCATGTACCCGCGGGGTATAACCATGTCAGTAGCCCCCGAGTGATCAGTCGAATCGCAGATTCGGCTGAGGACTCTTCAATCCTTCGGGTGTGACTATGTATTTCAATAGTTCAGGTGTAGGGATTGTTGATACGTGTGCCTGACTCACCCGACGGATCAGGGTCAGTTAACTGTCTTAGGACGAAACAACACAATCTTCCTCGGGTTCGAGTCCCTCAACTCGAAACTGGAAAATATGCTGGCGTAATTCGACTCAGGCCGTGGAGGACTTACAGGAGTGGAATTCCAGTGAATTTAATTGATGTACCCAACGCGTCCGTCGGGATTTTTCATCGCACTTGTTAGCACGGGTTTTTACTAGCAGAGCGCAGTCGTGTGCGTTGCCAGGCCATCAGATGATATCTGTAGGTCTTATCTTTTTGTCGTAGACACAGCATCCGAATATTTATCACCTTGGAGGTGTTTCGGGTGGTGAAGGAGAACGTTGCTTACTTAACGTTTTGTTGGGGCAGAGTTGCCGAAAAGTTTTGCATGCTGATCCGAAGGATCGCAGTCGAAGAATTCATAGGGTGTGCGGCTAGCGCTCCCTATGGGAGTAGCCCCCGAGTGTCTTTCGAGTCGCAGACTCGAGCGGAGACTTTAATTCAAACGTTTTTTAGTTGTAAGTCCGTAGGACACAAAATTTTCGGATGCTTAAATCCATCCTCCCTATGGGAGTAGCCCCCGAGTCCTTAGTGGAGTCGTAGACTCGACGGAGGACTCGAAGTAATAGTTTGCTTCTATTCATCTTTCGGGTGCGCGGCCAGCGCTCCTGATAGGAGTAGCCCCCGAGTAATTGGTCAAATCGTAGATTCAAGTGAGTACTCTTAGCTTTGAAACCGAAAAAATTGTAGCTGTTGCTAGTGTAGCTTTTGATGACGTCAGTGCTGATGATCGATGACCTCAAGCGTCTTATGCGCCAGAGATGACTTGACTGGACGAACATGGGTCCCACTGTCTGACCTTGAATTTACCGGTCACGCACGGCGTGGAGATAATTACGGTGTCGCCTCGATTTCCGCGCGTAGTGGACGGCGTGTTAGCGACGGTTTGTTGCGATGCTGACACGTGTATGGCCAGATCCTGCCATTGGCGTTAGGTCTTCTTGATGGACGGTTGCCGTGCGTCGTCCTCGTCGTTATAATCCTTGGGGAAAACTTCATTTTGTTTTCACCGCATCTATTCTTGCTTTCACTGCTTCCTTGTGTTCTGAGAACTCTTGCTGCGCGCTGGAATATTCCTTCACATTTCCTTCTACCATCATGCGCTCTCGCTGCCGGCGCCGTCGTACCGCGATGGGGAAGCCGAAGAAGTCATCGTCTGCGGTTGGTACCCGCGCCACTGGAGGGAAGAAAAGCGCCGCCGCTACCCGTGTCACCAACGGTGGCTGGCGGCGATCGGAGACGCGGGAGAGTGATCTCCGCAAGCTTCGCGAGCGGGGCCTGATCCCGCAGGATAGGAAGGCCGTCAAACTCCCAGGCAATGAGGTAATCCCCCGTCCCCCCGCTGGGTTTCGGGTTATGTTCCTCGACTTTGTCATTCGCGGATTTTCCTTCCCAGTCCACGAATTCCTTCGTGGACTGCTTTTTCTGTATGGTGTCCAACTGCACCATCTTTCCCCCAATTCTTTTCTTCGCGTTGCTTGTTTTATCACCTTCTACGAGTTCTCGCTCGGTATTGAGCCGCACTTTGTCCTCTTCTGGAAACTTTATTCCGTGAAGAGGCAATCCGGTTCGGATGGCGTTTATCCCATTGGGGGTTGCATCATCTCCCTCAAGCCCAATCTGCTTTTCTTTTCTTTTTCCATGTCCGAATCTGTTCAGTACTGGCGAAGGCGATGGTTTTATATCCGCGACTTCGTAGTGCCTCGGCAGGATTTTGGTATTGTTCCTTTCGACCCCTCCCAAAAGATCGAGCCGAAAAGGTCTTGGAAAAACAAGATCTAGGATGGCGAGGTGGCGGAGATAGAGGCTCTCTATCGTCGGGTGGAGGATCTCCAGTTGATTCCGGACAAGGAAGTGAACGGTGTGGATATCATCCGCACTTTTCTCGAGCGTCGGGTGCAGCCACTCCAGGCTAGGGCGCACCCGATGTTCCTTTATGCTGGCCGGCGTGATCTGGCGAGGGTTTCGACTGAGAAATTCTCCCATGGAGATCTCGACAGGGCCCTTCGTGCGCTGCTGAAGTTCAGGGCCGGAGAGGATATCCCGGGAAAGTCGCTGACTCCTCCGTTTTCTTCTTCGCTTCCTGTTCCACAGGTGTAGATCCGTGCACGTAGCGCTATTTTTCGACTACATTGTATTTGTGTTGGTTTGCTAACAAATTATTCTTCTCTTGTGCAGAGCTTCAAAGTGCCGGGTATGTCGCCTCCATTACCCAAAGTGTATCCGGATGCTCCAGATAATGATGTGGTGGATTCCATGTCCGAGCTGCCATCGGCGCGATCTCCGGCTGAAGATGCCAACGAGTCGAGCGAGGACCACACTCGCAAACGATCGCGGAGCTCCAGTGAGTCTTCGGATGCTTCGACTCCTCCGACTCCTAGGAACCCTCTGTGTCTTGAGCGTCACAGTGATGGACATGGAGGCTCTTCCTCTCCTATTCCTGCTCTTCCCGTGCGGGCTGTAGCGCCGCACCCGCCAGCGAAGCGGAAGAAGGAAGAGAAGAAAGAGGAGAAGAGGGTCCGAAGGACCCCTCCTGTCTTCAACTTGAGCGAGCTTGACTCGTAAGTTTCCTCTGTACTGCGTTTTCTCTACTGTTTACTTTGTTCTTGTACTAATTTGTTCGTGTGCAGGCACTCTTCCAATGACTCCTCTAGCGATGGTGCTCGGGAGATGATGGGGGAGTCAAAAGTCGCGTCTCCTCCTCCTCAGACGGTGGCAACTTCTGAGGGTGCTGCTCCGAACCCTCCTCTGCAGGAGGTTCAGGTGGTTGCGCCTCAGAATTTTGCTAGCAGACCTTCGACGTCGCCGTCGGATCATGTAAGTCTCCTGCCACGGGGGACCCCCGAGTGTCTGTAAAAGAGTTTTCTTGTTTTGTTCTTCCTTCGAGTCTCGGGGGGAACCCCCGAGCGTTTTCGTGTGTATTTTGCTTCTGTTCTTTTATGTTGGGCGTAGCCCCCGAGTCCTTTTTCTGACTAGTAGGTCTTCTTCCTGTAGCCTTTTGTGCAGGATGTCAAGCGACTGGTGCAGGAGCACCTGGTGCTGGAGGCCAGCCTCAAACAGCTTCAAGGTACTGTTATGCCTTTGATGTTTGCTTCTTCGTGTATCCTTGTCCTGTTATCTGACACTTGTATTTTTTGAATGCAGAGGAGCATAACACCTCCCTTCGTGAGATTGATGTTCTCAAAAAGAGCCTTGGTCAAGCGGAGAAGAAGGCCGAGGTCGCCGCTGGTGCGAAGGAGCGTCTCGAGCTGGAGCTGGCTACTTCAGCCGAGGCTAAGGAGCGCCTGCAGCGGGAGGCCACGGACCGCGAGGAGCAGCTTGCCACTGCTGCGACTGCGCGTGAAAGAGAGGTGGCTGGCAAGCTCATGGCAGCTGCCAAGGCTGTTTCGGGTAAGTATCTTCACTTCCCTCTTTTTTGGTTGTATTGTCTTTCTTCTTTGATGCTTTTTTCATTCCTTCTCTCTTTTTTTGTCTCAGATGCCGCGGGCATAGAGTTTGATCGCGGTGCTCTGGAGCACGGGAGTGCTCTAGATGATGCTACTGCAGCGGTCGAAGATCGCTGCAGCACCGTCGTCAGCTCACTCGCCAAGGCCAAGGAGGTCCTTGGCCACTTCTACAAGGAGCTTGTCCCCAAAGGCGCGGCCCTTGATGATGTTGACGCCCTGGCGGAGGCACTGTCAGCCGAAGCGCCTGCGGCGTACAAGCGCAAGCAGAAGGGCATCGGCGCATCTGTCGGGCTGGCGATGGCTTTGGCGGCTGGAGCGGAGCTGGACCTTCCCAGATCACCTCCCGGATGCCGACGACTGCGGATGGATCCGAGGTAGCCTTCGCTACCTATTCTGCTCGCTGTAAGCGATATGGGCCAAAGCTGATTGATCTGCTGGCCGAGTACGCACTACGGCAGCAGGGGGAAGCCAAGGCGAGGCAGTCCGGCTCCGAGGCTACTCAGGGTGCCGCATCTTAGGTGTTGTAGCTGTAGGATAGCTGTAGTTTTCTTTTGTTGTAATTATGTTGATGAACAAATCCTTGTGCCACGTAGTGGCCTTTTATGCACTTAATGAATTTGTTGAGATGTGTTCTCCTCCGTCTGAGTGTTCATGTCTTTTGCCTTTCTGCTGCTCTAGGGTCCTTCGGGTGCTGATCCCGTTGACATCTCGCCTGCCGCGCGGCTGCGGCCATCCTTGGATGATTCGTCGCAACTTGCTTTTCTTCGAGACCGTGTTCGTAGTCTCGAGAAGGAGTTGCTTGGGGTGCGTGGCCATGCCGACGTTTGGAAGTCCAAGGCGGATCGTGGTTCGGCCAGAGAGGAGTACTTGATGGCGGAATTGCTTCGACTGTCTGAGCAGCTTCAGTGTAAGTTTTTTCGAGCTGCTGCTCATTTTTTCGGATGCGCCTGCTGGCTTTGCATCTTACTTTTGTGCGAGTATCGCAGGTGATAACCTTGCTCCAAGGGTGGAGAAAGAGCGTGTTGCTGTTCGGGTCAATTGTTTGACTCAACAGGACATGGAAGCCGGCGGGTTCTTCTGGATGGATCGCGACCATGCCATGGCTCTGGCAACGGTGCAGGATCGCATTCACCAAGTGTCGCGGGTGCTTCGTCAAGTGCAGACGTCGCTTGCATCGGTTCTGCATGTGATGTTTCCATTGGATGCTGCACCGACGACCCTTTCTGGTCTTCTGTCTAAATTTCGGAGTGTGACTCATGTCCAAGAATTGGTGAGGCAGCAGCTCGTCGCAGGGGTGAAGGCTGCGCTGTCCCTTGTTAGGCTGCATCGTCCAGACGTAGATTTGTCTGTTGTAGCGGCTGGGCCACCTCTTCGGCCGGATGGTGGCGAGTGGGATATGCGTCCGCATTATTCGGTTGTAAGGCAGTATGCCGAACAGGTCGTAGATTTGTTTGAGCAGCGTGCTCAAGTTATTCTTCAGGATAGGTAGTACCTGTAAAAGATATAGATGTAAAATTTGTATATTTCGACTGGGCATGTTGTGACCTTTGTTATAAAGATTTGGTTGTTTTTTTTAGCACATAGTGCTTTGTTTGAGTACGTGTCCTTTTCGTTAGCCTAACGTTGCCAGCTACTCAGGTGTACACGTGTTATCCTCAGTCGATGAAATCGTGAGGTGGGGGGAGCCCTCGAGTGCGTTTGTAGCATGAAGTAAAGTTGCGAATAGCGAACAAAATTTTGGGGCGAGACACTTAGCTTTATTTATATCGTAATGGAGGAAGTACATTGTTCGGCTGAGTAGCCTTGGCTGAAAAGCCTTATTGAAAGTAAAGGGTAGGTAGCTAGGGGTAGAAACATCGCAAGTGTGCGATGTTCCATGGGTTGGAGTATGCGACTCCAGACTCCACGTGCTTGAGGCGATAGGCGCCACCTGGGATGACTTCGGTGATGATGTAGGGTCCTTCCCACGGTGACTCGAATTTCTTCGGTCGCTCTTGCTTGAGTCGCAAGATGAGGTCTCCTTCGACGAAGGACCTTGGGCGCAGCCGGCGGCTGTGGTAGTTGCGGAGACTCTGCTGGTACACCGCTGATCGAGCTGCTGCTACGTCTCTTGCCTCGTCGAGTGTGTTGACGGCGTCTTCGAGTGCAGCCGCGGATTCGGCTTCGCTGTAAGCGACGACCCGGGGGGCCTGGTGGCGTACTTCGGCTGGTAGCACGGCTTCGGCTCCATGCACCATGAAGAACGGCGTGTAGCCGGTGGAGCTGTTTGGCGTGGTGCGCAAACTCCATAGGACGGATGGTATCTCTTCCGTCCAGGCTCCGGCCTTTCGCTCGAGTGGGCTCATGAGGCGCTTCTTGATGCCAGCGCCGATTAGGCCGTTGGCCTTTTCTACCTGCCCATTCGTTTGGGGGTGAGCCACTGAGGCATATGTGATGTTGATTCCGAGGCCTTCGCAGAAGTCTTGGAATTCTTTGGAGATGAAGTTCGATCCATTGTCGGTGATGATGCTGTGCGGTATGCCGAATCTGTAGACAATGGATTCAAAGAACTTGACAGCGGTCTTGCCCTTTTGGTTGGTGACCGGCATGGCTTCGACCCACTTGGTGAATTTGTCGACTGCGACCAGGAGGTAGACGTGCCCCCCTTTCGAGGACTTTGGCAGTTTGCCGATCATGTCGAGGCCCCATTGAGCAAAGGGCCAGGCTATAGGTATGGGTCTGAGCTCTGACCCGGGTGCATGTGGTTTTTCGGCGAACCTTTGGCACCCCTTGCATCTTCGGACGATGTCCTTTGCATCGTTCATGGTCGTTGGCAGTAGAATCCAGCTCGTAGAGCTTTGGAAACAAGGGAGCGGCTGCCTACGTGATGTCCGCAGATGCCCTCGTGGATGTCTTGGAGGATGGTTTTTCCGTCACCGATGGTGACGCACCTTTGTAGTGCACCCGTAATACTGCGCTTGTACAGCTCGCCGTTGATGATGGTGAAAGCTTTTGACCGACGAGATATGCGTCAGGCATTCGTCGGGCTGTCAGGCAGTTCTCCGTTTATCAAGAACTGGAGGTATGGTCGCGTCCAAGTTTCTTCGACTGCCATGACCTGCATCAGGTAGACCATAGCGACCTCTGTGTCTAGTTTCTCGGTGTCCTTCGGGTAGCGTAGCCCCCGGGTGTTCTGCGTCTTCGGGTGATCCTTTGGGGAATTTCCGCTTGATGGATGGTACGCAGATCTGTTCGAGGAACACACCCGGTGGCACCATTGCGCAGGTGGAGCCGATGTTGGCGAGTCTATAGGCCTCCTCGTTGCTTTCTCTCCCAACGTGTCGAAGCTCGCAGCCGTCGAATTCTCCTTCAAGTGCGTTGTATAGTGCGCGGTACGCGATCATGTTTTCGGCGTGTGCGTCGCACTCGTTCATCGTCTGCTGGATGACGAGGTTGGAGTCACCGTAGATGACCAGGCGCGTTGCGCCGCA
Source organism: Avena sativa (assembly GCA_916181665.1). Lineage (NCBI taxonomy): Eukaryota > Viridiplantae > Streptophyta > Magnoliopsida > Poales > Poaceae > Avena > Avena sativa. The sequence continues at coordinate 255,545,604 of OV702284.1, read as the reverse complement.
GATCTTTGCCATCCTCATGCCGTGTATGAGGGCTTCGTATTCGGCCTCGTTGTTGGAAGCTTGGAATTTCATCCGAAGGACGTACTTCATCTGGTCGCCCTGCGGGGAGGTCAGTATGACCCCGGCTCCTGCTCCAGCTTCACGCTTGGAGCCGTCGAAGTGCATCGTCCATGACTGCGACATGTCTGGGGTGTCTGGCAGCTGCAGCTCCATCCAATGTACAAGGAAGTCCGGGAGGACTTGAGACTTGATTGCGAGTCGCTTCTCGTAGACGATGTCCAGGGGTGACAGCTCGATGCCCCATAGGGCCACGCGTCCTGTGGCCTCTAGGTTATTCAGGATGCTGTTCAGGGGTGCTTCGTTGACGACCATCACCTGGTGCTCCTGGAAGTAATGGCTCAACCGACGAGCCGTCATGAACACGCCGTAGGCGAGTTTTTGTTAGTGAGGGTACCTTTGTTTTGTTGGCGTCAATACCTCGCTGAGGTAGTAGATTGGGCGTTGGACCCCATGGGTCTTGCCTTCTTCGGGTCGTTCGACCACTAGAACGGTGCTGACCACCTGGTGTGTGGCTGCTATGTACAGCAGCAGAGGCTCGCGCTCCTTTGGCGTGACCAAAACGGGCGAGGTGGAGAGTAGCCGTTTGAGGCTCTCGAACGCATCGTCGGCTTCGGGCGTCCACTCGAATTTATCTGCCTTGCATAGCAGCTGGTAGAATGGCAGGGCCTTTTCGCCCATGCGGCTGATGAATCTACTCAATGCTACTATTCGTCCTGCGAGCTGTTGGACACCCTTGAGGTTTTTCGGCTTCTCCATCGCCATGATGGCCCGGATTTTCTTCGGGTTCGCCTCAATCCCTCGCTGAGAGATGAAGTACCCAAGCAGCTGACCCGATGGGACGCCGAAGGCACACTTTTCGGGGTTGAGCCTGATCCTGTAGCGATCGAGGTTATCGAACGTCTCGCGGAGATCGTCGATGAGCGTTCTTGACTCCCTGGTTTTTATGACTATGTCGTCAACATAGACTTGGGCGTTGCGACCGATCTGGTCCTTGAGGCATGCCTGCATGCATCGCTGGTACGTGGCACCTGCGTTCTTTAGCCCGAAGGGCATTGTGTTGTAGCTGAACACTCCGAACGGTGTAATAAACGCCGTTTTCTCTTGATCTTCAACCTTGAGTCGAATCTGGTTGTAGCCTGAGTAGGCGTCGAGGAAGGAGAGTTTCTCGCATCCTGCGGTCGAATCGATGATCTGGTCGATCCGAGGAAGAGGGAAGTGGTCCTTTGGGCAGTGCTTGTTCAGCGACGTGAAGTCCACGCACATCCGCAGGATATCCGTGTCCTTCTTGGGAACCATCACTGTATTTGCGAGCCACTCGCGTTCTTTGATCTCCCTGATGAAGTCTGCGGCGAGTAGCCTGTTTATTTCCTTCCCGATGGCTTCGGCCCGTGGCTCGGACAGTCTCCGGATGGACTGCTTGACGGGCTTGGTGTCTGGAAAGACGTTGAGTGCATGCTCGGCAAATTCCCTGGGAACTCCTGGCATGTCCGCAGGACACCAGGCGAAGATTTCCCAGCGCTCACGGAGGAATTCGACCAGCGCGCTTTCCTATGCGGAGCTGAGGTCGTTGGCGATCAGCGCCGTCTTGGAGGCATCCATCGGATGGACCTGCACTTTCTTTGTGTTGACGGTGGAGTCGAAGGACATGTCAGGTGCGTTTTGTCGTGCGACTGGGGGTGCCCCATTGCCCGTCACCTCGCGGAGCCTTACGAGCTCCTCCTGCATGCCGAATGATTGGGAGATTCTGTTGAAATCCCTGTCGCATTGGTCCGATCGGGTGAAGCTCCCGTGGATTGTGATGACGCCCTTTGGTCCTAGCATCTTGAGTAGCAGGTATGCGTAGTGTGGGACAGCCAAGAACCTTGCGAATGCTACACGCCCGAGGATGGCGTGGTATTGTGATGGCCAGTCCACCACTTCGAATTCGAGCCGCTCGAGTCGAAAGTTGTCCGGCTTGCCGAAGATGACGTCGAGCCATATTTTGCCCAGGGGGAATATGCCCTTTCCTGGGACGATGCCGTGGAACGTTGTGTCTGACTGTTTCAGGCTGCACTGCGGGATCCGCATTGCCGCTAGGGTACTTGCGTCCATGAAGATGCGGCTCATCTCGAAACCTCCGATCTGTGCCTCCAGCACTAGGGCAGCATGACCTGGGCGAGGGATCTGGCAAGGGTGATCCGAACGACTGAACGTGATGCAGGACTCCGATCCGCTGAGGTACTCAGGGATGGCGGGTGGAGTTGCCACAGCCAGGTTGATCTAACGGGTGATTTTCTTCTGCACCCTATTCGTGGGGCGCTCCTTCTGGATCATCAGTGCTCCTTTCGGTGGGGGATACTCGTTCCCAGCGTTGTTCTGTGCTGGTCCGATTGATTGGTTCGGGCCTCCTACAGGTGGCGGAGGAGGACCTCCATGCGCTATTTCACCTGGTGCGGGTGCGTTCCCGAATCCAGGAAGTGGAGCTTGCTGCCTCATCTGGACCATGCTTTCGCTGAGTTTCTGGAACTCGCGGTAGTCCTTGAACATGTGGCTTGCCTTCTTCTTTCCATCCTGCTTGTCGATGTAGAAGTGGATGGTGCATGGACCCGAAAGTTTTTCGTATGCTGAGGGTCCGTTCTCGCGGCCGCGGCGCTGCCACGACTGTGCTGGGCGCCCTCCATCGCGGAAGTTTCCTCCGCGGTATCCTCCGCTGTTGCGGGTGGCGTTGTTGCGGCGATCGGCGTAGCCGGCCGCGACCATGTCGGGTCCATCGCGATCGTCGTAGACGCGTGATCTTCTCTTGCTACGGCGCTCTCGTCGTCGGCCGTAGTCGTCCTCTTCTTCCAATTGTGCTCGGTGGATGGAATCTTCGCCGTCAGCCCATCTGTTGGCGATGTCCATGAGGTGGTCGAGTGTTTTGGGCTTGACGCGTCCGATTTCCTCCTTGAAGTCTTGGCGCTTGACGCCGTCCCTGAAGGCGTCGATGGCCCTCTCTTCGGAGATGTGCGCTGCGGAGTTCTTGGTGTTGGACCAGCGTAGTATGTACGAGCGAATGGATTCGCCCGTTCGTTGGGTGCAGGCCCGCAACTCCTCGATTGAGGCGGGCCTCTTGCTGGTGCCTTTGAAGTTTCTGATGAAGCTGTAAGCTAGCTCATCCCAACTTTGGATGGACCCTGAAGATAGGCTGCTAAGCCAAATCCGGGCTGCAGCTGAAGGCATTGCATGGCGGTTTCCTTGTTTCCGCCTTGCAATTTGACGGATGACAGGTGGTCGCTGAGCCATGCCTTTGGGTCCTGTGTGCCGTCGAACTTCGGAGTATCCGAAGGAAGCTTGAAATTTCGCGGCATATTTGTTCGTCGAACAGATTTGCTGAAGCATCGGGCTCCGCAGAGTTCTCCTTCGTCTTCGTCCATCTCGGATTCAGACGAGCATGCGCGCTTGGCTCGCGCTTTGTCGATTTTGCGCTGTGTGAGCGCGTCCCTGGCGTCGTAATCGCGGTTTCGGTGGCGCGAACTCTTGTTCCTTCGAGGAAGGTCATGGTCCTCTTCTTCGGATGAAGGGGTGGGGCTGCGGTCGAACCTGACCGGAGCTTTCTTCTTCGGCTCCGTAGGAGCTTCCTGGTGGAGCGCGGCTCCGACAAGTCCGAGTCCGATAAGTGCGGACTTGTGCATGGATCTTTTCAGGTCCCCCTCCGGAGGTGGGTGGGCCGCGAGGTACGCAGTGGCTGCCATGATCGCAGCCTGCGGCATTTTCGGGATGACGTTGCCGTCGGCGTCCATCTCCATGAAGGATGTGTGGAGGGTTCGGGTCACCTCACGACGCTCCTTGGGATCCATGTTCTCCATCCGAGAGCGGTGCTTGTTGCCTTGGTTGACGTTCGAGCTGGAGCCGATGCCTATGGCAGAGAGCGCGGCTCGTCGCGCGCTGGACTCTGAGGCTGCTTGCTTGCGTTTGTCAAGCACCTCCTGCATCTTGACCTGCTTCTTGTGCTCCTCGATCAGGAGCAGATGGTAGGCCATCAGCAGATCCCGGGAGGAGTCTGTAGGCAGGACTATGTTGCCCGCTACAGCGTTGCGTGCCTGGGCCCATCCTTCTTTGCTAAGGCGGATGACATGGTCGTTGTTGTCCCCTCGGGTGGGGGGACTGGCTTCTTCTGTTCCCACCGTTTCGATCTGGCGGGTTAGGTGTCGGGTTGGGCGGCGGGTTGGGTGCCTGCTGGTCCACGTCGCTCTGGATGACTACGGCGCATTGGTAGCGCTCGTAGATTGGTCTGCTGCTGCCGTAGCTTTCGGATCCGCAACCGTAGGTCCCTTCATCCGATGGCGGATCGCACAGGTCGGAGTTGTAGCTGCTGCTATCGTAGGAATCATCTGTTGATGATGTTGTGCGTAGCACAGGGTGTGGGGCCCACGAAGCGGGCCTGATTGATGGTAGGGGCACCCGCTCAGGGAGGCGGAGGGTGCCAGTTTGCCCCACCTGGAAGCAGAAGCTCCCGAACAGGATTTCGAGTCCGTCGCCTACGGGCTCAAAGTCCTTCATGGTGGTCGGTGAGTGGGAGGTGAAGTTGAAAGCGCCGAAGAGGAGGTGACTCTCCGTCGCCGCAGAGTTGTAGATCGATCGGGTTGGGACCGTCACGATCGCACAATCAGCGTCTCCAGTTCCCACAGACGGCGCCAATTAACGAGGTTTGATCTCATCAATGCCCATTGTTATGACTTGGGTTTTGGAGAAGATGGGGATGCTGGAGATCGCGGAACGGTTAGCAAACAAGCAATACGGGACACGAGGTTTTACCCAGGTTCAGGCCCCCGGAGAGAAAACCCTACTCCTGCTTGTCTGCTCTTGATTACGGCGGAACCGATGATTACAGGGGTGCGCAGATGCAATCTGGCGTGGAGGTGTGTATGCAAAAGTATGAGTCGAGAGATCTAGGACGTGCCCTCCTGGCCTTTATATATACTTAGGCAGGTCTCGGGCATAGACCTAGTCGGTTACAAGTTCTAGGGTTTTTACCCCTTTGAATTTCCTATCTACTCTAGTCTTGCTCTCCAAGGATCCGAAGGCATCATGGGCCTGGGCCACCCGAAAGTCTTCATGGGCCTGCGTATATTTGCCGTGGGCCTTCCTTGGGCTAGACCAGGTATGCTGAGATCATGTACCCGCGGGGTATAACCATGTCACCAAGCGCCCCACGGTCTCCACAAGAACACGCCATCAGATCAAGACAAGACCAACAAGTATTGTGCCAGTCTTGGGAGCCCACCAGCTCAGACTGGCACATGACGTATGGAATATGCCCATGGCATCTAACAAGATGCTAGGGATATGCTCTTGGTATCAAATAAGATGCTAGGGAATATGTCTGGCATCTCCAAAGATGCCAAGGCATATGTTGAGCATCTCTAGAAGATACCTAGAATATGTCATCTAGATGCCAAACATGTAGAACAAGTTTTGTCCCCTGGGCTCTCCTTTATAAGGAGCACCGGGGGATCGTTAGAGGGAGAGGCCCCGAAGGGCTCTTCCCCTCTCTGCTTAATAGGAGCTCTTCTTCTTCTTCCTCCTCCAATCTCACAGAGAGATCTAGATAGAGGCATAGGAGATACAGCTCGAGGAGCATGATTGTAGCCACAAGTATGACAAGATTATAAGAGATTAGATGTAGAGAATGAGATGGTATCTCCACTTGAGAGCCTCAATCCTATATACATTGTATTTCTCTTTGTTCATACGAGTGCGGTCTTCACTGCATCATCCCTCCCCGGATTCCTCCACGTCCATCCCAACTTTAGCCTACCCATGGCATATGCCGTGATACCACCACGACAAGTAGCCACCTCTAAAAAAATCTATCTAAAATGTAATCTCTTCTTTATAGTTTTTCTGATATGTAGCATATGTTGGGCATTTAATTCTATATCCCTAGGAAGATGACATAAAGTAGTACTGAAATTGTGTAAAAATATCTGGAAAGAACAACGCACTGACTGAACAGCTTTGCTCTATATCCCTAGGAAGATGACATAAAGTAGTACTGAACAACTTGCACTAAAAGAACAAGTAGTCTTTAGAGCATATAGACGTTCCACTATCAGTTGGCAACAATCTATGTAGTCACCACCTCTTGATGATAGATCTGTCACACTCGCACGCATTGCATGAGAGCCATGAGTGGAAAGAAGGCTAAGCTAGCATCACGAGTATCCAGAGCCAGTTCACTTTTCTTGATGGCTGGGGTTTGGTCCTTCGATCCCACGCATATGTATATGTAGTTATCATGACAGTGTTACTGTTCGTTACATCTTGTGCGCAGTGTGCCCGAACTTCAGTTATGCAAGGTACGCGAGGTGGACAACGAGCAAAGCTTGGGTGCAATTCAGGCACTGCAATGTCTTACTATGTCTGTATGTTCAGAAAGATGCTTTTAGTATCGAAGCGCACAGCCTTCAAGTTCGCCGCAATGGCCCAAGAATGTCATGGAGGCGTCGCCGCGCCGGTATTTCCTTTGCCTCCGCGTACTTTTTGCTCATGGTCAGTAATCCCTGTGGAGCTGAGAGCATCTTCACTCGTTGGTCGAACCCAGGCCGAAATTCGGACCAAGCTTCGCCCGGACGGCGTAAGTTTTCGGTCTGGGTACGCCCAGTTTCCCACTCGCGTACCCAGGCCGAGTTTCCGGGTCGCCCGTTCCCGCTAGAATTCGGCTTAAATTCGGCAAAAGTTCGGCCAAATTTCGGTATAGTTCGTTATACGATGAATACAGAACACTTTGAGACAAAGTTCGGCGAAATTTTAAACATAGTTCGGCGTACTGTAAACATAGTTCGGCCTGCAATAAAATTATAACATATTTCGGCCAAGTTCGGCCAGTTCATGCTCAGCATCTACGTCGTGTTGCCCCTGCGTATCCATAGGTGCTCGACAAGATCATCTTGCAGTTGTTGATGCATCGCCGGATCTCGGATCTCCTGACGCATTGCAATGAATACAACCCATGTTGGAGGCACCTGATGATCAGGCTCGGCAAGAGGACCCTGTAGATGGTATGGCTCGTCCTCCTCGAGCAAACTCATTGGATCCTTCTTCTCATCCTCAATGATCATGTTGTGCAAGGTCACACAACAGTTCATCACTTCCCACATCTGATCTTTCGACCAGGTCATAGCAGGGAACCGGACAACTGCAAACCTCTGCTGGAGCACACCAAATGCCCGCTCCACGTCCTTTCTGCAAGCTTCCTGTTCCTTGGCAAAGTGAAAATGCTTGGGAAGCATTGGGCCTGAGATAGTCTTCACAAATGTTGGCCATCTTGGATAGATGTCATCTGCTAGATAGTATCCCTTGTTGTAGTGATGCCCGTTGATCTCAAATTTCACAGGGGGAGCATGACCCTCAACAAGCTTGGAAAAGATAGTTGAGGAGTTGAGGACGTTGATGTCCATCTTGGATAGATGTCATCTGCTAGATAGTATCCTCTCTCTCGCCTTGTACTTCATGCGACCTGGCGCCGAACCACCGCGCTTCGGCTTCGCCATCTGCATGTACAGCTGGGCGAGCGATGCGAGAATCTGCAAGTGCTCTTCACTTTCGGCGACCTCGGCGCTCTCCTCCTCCAGGAGTTCGGCGAGTAACTCCTCGTCGTCGGAATCCATGGCGAGTATCTCGCCCTCGTCAGAGTCAGTGGACGTCACCTCGTCGCCGTTGGAGTCCATGGCCGAATCCGGCCAAATGTCGAACACCTAGCGGGCGTGGTGGTGGGCGCACGGAGCCGAAGCACAGCTACGGCGAGGGTAGGTCTGCGAAAGCGGCGGCGGAGAAGGCGTGGAGCTGGGCGGCAATGATGGCGAGCGTAGCTAGAGGCGTGGGCATGTCTCGGCGCGGGGGAGCTCCGCCAACGAAGTCATGGCGACAGAGCTATTCGCGGCAGTCGCCCAGTCTAGGCGAGTGGAGTGGGTGGAAATGGGACTGTCTCGCCGACAGAGCTGGCCCACGCCCTTTTTTGCGGCGTCCGGCGTCCCCAGGGCGTACCCGGGAACCTGGGTTCGGCCTGGGTAGGCCGGACCAAAACACGCCCAAATCCGGACGAAAACATCTTCCTGGTTACGCGACTGGACCGATTTTTGGCGTCCGGACTGAATTTCGGCGTCCGGATCGGCGTCCTGGGTAGGCGAGTGGAGATGCTCTGAGGACAGAACTGAGAAGTACATAGGCCTCCCGGTGTATGTGGGTCGTTCGAGATCAGATATATTTGCATATTTAAAAGAAAGAGTGTGGAAGAAGATACAAGGATGGAAGGAGAAAATTCTCTCAAAAGTTGGGAAAGACATCTTAATTAAGGCTTGTGCGCAAGCTATCCCAACATTCGCAATGTCATGCTTTGATCTCACAAAGACATTATGTGAGGATATTAGTAAGATGATTTGTAGGTACTTGGGTTTCGAGATTGCCCGCCAGACAATGAAAATAAAGTGCATTGGTTGAGCTGGGAAACACTCACAAAACCAAAGAGTGACGGAGGACTTGGGTTTCGAGATTTGCACGGTTTTAATATGGCTATGCTTGCCCGCCAAGCTTGGAGGCTGCTGGATAACCCGAACTCCCTTTGTGGTAGAGTCCTTAAGGCAAAATATTTTCCTCATTCATCTATTTTGGACGCCACGGCGAATGCTGGTATCTCATACACATGGAGAAGTATTTTGAAAGGAGTTAGTTTGCTTAAGGAGGGGATGATTTGGCGGATTGGTGATGGAAGGCAGGTCAACATGTGGTCTGATCCTTGGCTTCCTCGTGTGGGATCCACTCTTCCTATTACCCCACGACGACAAAGTATCCTAACAAAAGTACATGAGCTCATTAATCCGGTGACGGGAAGTTGGGATGAAGATCTCGTAAGGGATACCTTTTGGGTGGCTGATGCAAATATTATTCTCAAGATTCCTATTAGAGATGACTTTAAAGATTGGCTAGCATGGCATCATGATGATAATGGTTTGTTCTCAGTCAAGTCAGCTTACCACTTGTACATGACTGTTAACAGCACTAATTCAGCTGGCACTTCAGTTTCTGCTCAAAACTCGACACATTGGAAGAAAATTTGGAATCTTGACGTAGTTACAAAAATTAAGCACTTTGTTTGGCGTCTAGCTCACAACAGTTTACCTCTGAAAACAAAGATTAAAAGCCGGGGAATAGACTGCGACACTTTGTGTGTGTGCTGCAGGAGATTAAATGAAGATGGTGCCCACCTATTTCTCAAATGCAAGGAAGTCAGAAGAGTATGGAGTTTACTGGGGTTGGAGGATTTCTGTGATCGCTTGAGTACGTACAGCACTGCCGAATCAGTAGTGCATGAAATTCTTGGTCTCCAAGAAGCAGACAGAGTTTTGGTTTGCTGTATGCTTTGGCGCTGCTGGGATGCAAGGAACAAATTAAATGCAGAAAGAAAGAAGTCGGCAGAGGCTGTGGTTAGGCAGGCTAAGTACTGGGCTGCTGAATCTTTGTTGTACTGCAAAAAGAATCAACCCAATTCCCTGGCTATTAGCAGCTCTCCAAAGCAGATTATGTGGACACCCCCCATGGGTGATGTGATCAAAATTAACACCGATGGGGCTTTCTCTGAGGAATTTGGTACTGGAGGCTGGGGTTTCATCGCACGGGACCAGACAGGTGCTGTCAGGGGCTCAGGAGCTGGATTCTTGGCTCAGGTTGGGATTGCTGCAGCCGCGGAAGCTACAGCTTGTCATGAAGCGCTAATTGCTGCTGCTAGTTGGGGAATTGTGCACCTAAACTTGGAGTCTGATGCTGATAATCTCGTGAAGGCTCTTTAGGACAACTCTTTTGATCGTACACCAGAAGGTGTTCTTTATCGGGACATGCGCATGTTTCTAAGCCTAAATTTCATCTCTGTGTCGCTTTCGTATTGTCCTAGAAATTGTAATAAGCTCGCTCATGAACTTGCAGCTGTGGGTGTTCGAAGGCGGGAGGTCCGGTCGCGATGGCTGGAATCTTTGCCGGATGATGTAACTGTCGATGTGACCAGCAATCCTGCCGTGTCGTTCGGTTAATAGTATCATGTGTTTTTCAAAAAAAAAAAAAAGTAATCCCTGTGGTGGCCCGGGTGCGCCAGCCAGTCTTTATAGCCCATTCTAGGAAAAGACCCTAAACGCAGAAGTTGTTATGCGTGGGCTGGTATCGTTACTTTTCGTCATTTCTTTTGTGGGCTATTATTAATCATACGTGGCGCGGGAAAAAATAGCTTGCTTCGGTCCTTCTCCCACAAAAAGAAAAAGCTTGCTTCGGTCCTTTGACTCTAACAAATCACGACCAGCAGAAAAATACGATGTCGCCTCTTTTTGCGAAAAAAAAAATGACAATGTCACATATGTACTGGATATAATACATATTGTAGGCTAAAATATAGCATCCTAAATATTTTATTTTTTGTGACTGAGGTAGTACATGTAATAAGTCTTTTTTTTTTCTAGATTCATTTCTTGTGGAAAGTTTCATGTGTTCTCAATTCCTTAGTTTTGCAACTAGATGCGTTTTGTCTGTACTTTTTTCCTAGGTCCAAGATATTACCCATGAACGAGTGCGTGGGCATTGCGCTAGTTTAAAAATATTACTCCATGAACAGTTGGCTAGAAAATCTTTGAATTCCTTTCACTTTTCAAACGAGGATCTTTTTTTGCAGGAAATTTGACCCCTTGGACAGCTTGCTACCTTTTCTTCCACGATCAACTCCTTCTGAGGTTTTTTCCATGCAGCTACATCAAAATGGTTAGAGATGTAGCATCTATGCTAGCACATGAAATTGTGGCGGCTAAACTTATCATCATGTTAGAAATAATGGACTAAATCATTAGACCCATGTATAATTTTGGATTTTTCCTAAATCGAAGCCCATGTATGTGGAAGTCTAAAAAAATACTTCGACGTTCCATTTTCTGCCCCTTCCGTACTACGTCGCTCTTTCGTCGAGATCCGTCAAAATTGCATTTGTCGTCCTTCATTAGTACCGCAAACTGTGCTTTGCGAGAAAAACGCATTGTCAAAACAATCCCCTCGGTCAAACCACACAACACCCCTTCGCCCACCCCCATCGGTACACCGCATGCTGCTCCAGCTCGCTCATCCACCGCGCCACCTCCACCACCCCTGTGATTCCCGCTCTCCTTGTCGCCGGACCCCGAGGCCAAGGCAGCCGGACCGCCAGAATCAAGATCATCCTCAACGTCCTGCATCACCGTGATCCCTATCCACAACGCCGCCTACACGTCTCCCTGCATCGCTTGCTCGATCTCCCTCCATCGGATCCGCCGAGGTAGGTTGTGCGGAAGGAAGCTGGGAAGACGGTGTGCTCGTCGGGCCAGGAGGAGACCCACCCCACGCCTCCAGATCTCTCTCCGTCGCCAACCCTCTCGCTCCTCTTCCTCGTCCTCTTCCTAGGTTGAGGTCGCATGCATGTTGTTGCTGGCTGATACGACGTACCCCTCCTTCCATCCACTCTTTTCTCTCCTATACATATATCTCTAATTTTTTTTGCCTATAAGATGCTTTACAGGGGCACTACCAGTGGCGACGGCATGACCAACAGTAGTAGGCGGCGATGTGGCACGAACAACGACATCACATAGCGCCGAGGAGCATGTGGTGGTGCAGCATGAGCAACGGCAGCTTACAAGATCCTCCTCCTGGCGGGATCCATGATAGCCAGGTATTCAATCGTAGAAAAGGTGATTGATTATTCTCTGAAGTTTTCTATCACCCCATCATAGATTCCTTGGTTAATCGTATTCACCAAATCGCCAAATAAACAATGATGTCATGGTTCATGGTCTGCATTTCTTTTCAACTATCAATCTGGTATTCTTGTAGAAATTATACCGCAAACAATGTAGAAATAGTGCTACAGTTTGTCTACAAAAAGTCACTTAATTTAAAACGCCTTATGCCCATCCATAAAAAAAAGGATATGCTTCTGAATATGTATGTTATATTTCTCTCTATGTAGTAAGGGTACCGTAGCTTCTGTATTATGTTGTTCAAGTTCAAGTAACATGAGAAGGTTGCTTGCTCTCTAAATTTCTGCCTTTTATATAATGAAGGAACTTAGTGTACTCATCAGGCCTCTTCGCCTTTATGGTATTCTGATTGTGATGCGTGCTTTGTGATGATTTGTCGATGCTTACAGATGTCAGGTGAAAGGAGTGGCCTACGATCAGGATGGGCTCAGGTGAGAAGCAATGTGAGCAAGGACCCCTCTCATCCTCTTGGAATCTATTAAACTTTTCTGCAAAGGTCACGGAATCTGATGCATAGAGCCAGGAGAAATTAGATTCCCATAGATGCATCAACAAATCATAGGTACGTTAGTGCATTGTTGTCATTCAGATTAATTATGAATAGAAGTGTTCACTTTTATATTCAAATATGCGCGGTGCTTGCATGGGTGTTTAAATAAGTTTTAATGAGGAGAAAAAATTGAATCATGTCATGTTAGGATGAGAAATAAGCGTGCAAATTAATGCTTGTAAAGTAATGCTATTTTCTGCTTGCTTCAGAAATCCTTTTCGCTGATTTCAGAAATCCTTTAGAGACATGACAGTCGTGAAAAGAACAACTCAATTTTTCCTTGAAAGGTTGCCACAGGTAATTAGTTATATGTAAACTATTTAAATGTGAAGGATGCTTCTTCTAAGTATTTACATGTAATTTGTATTAAATAAGATGAGCAATGACTCTTGGCCTCACTTTATTCTGTTTATTATGTATTTATAGCTTTGAATATTCTTGGTGCACAAATGAAAGAGAGGAAGATTTAAAAAACAATTATGTAAGAAAGAAAAGTTTAAAATAAAGAACAGAGAGTTGTAACTATAGGTATTTGATCACTGATTTCTGGAATATCTCAGGGAATGTGAGAGAAAGAAGCATGTCAACATACATGTTATTCTACTGCTTTTGCTTTTAGTTTTGACTTGAATCAAAATTCTACATGATAGGATCTTTTGGCAACTGTTGATGGTCAACCATTCCTGTTTCCTGCCACCTTTACACTGTCGGAGCATTGGTCTGCTAATTCACATATGAATAAACATGGTTGTAACATACAGTGGTAGTTTCATGCAGTACTGGATGGTATTGGGAAAGGTCTAGATCCTAGGTTTTGATATTACAGAGATTGCTAAGATGTGAGTATTTTCTACATCAGTAGCATGGCATGTTCTTAAGTGGCACAGTTTCTACATGGACTCCATACATCTATTTAACTCCATACATCTATTTAACTTCTAGATACTAGCACTAGTAGAAAACAGAATCCGTTCGTGTCTCCTAACAGCATTAGTCCCGGTTCCGCCACGAACCGGGACTAATGCTGGCACGCGTCCCGGTTCGAGCGAGCATGGGGGCCGGAGGCATGCGTCCCGGTTGGTAGGGGGGCTAAAGGTTGGGCGCCAGCCACGTGGCCTGGCACACACCTTTAGTCCCGGTTTGTGTTACAAACCGGGACGTATGATCCCATCCTCTATAAATACGACGCCCCAACCCTCTGCCTCCCCTCTGTTTTTTCTTGGTGGAAGGTGTGAGAGGTGTGCTAGTTTATTTTTTTCCTATGCATGCATTCAAGGTGTTTGATGAAATGTTTGAGTAAATGATCCCGTTCAATTTCTCACAGAACAAAAATATAGAAGGTGTCTGAGACGCACTTGAGCTTTCTCCTCTTTATTTCCCTCGATCGAGGTTAGCAATCTTATATTTTCTCTGTCATTGATACAATGCATGTGTCGATGTGAATTGGTCATTTCACTATTTATGATGTCCTGTTTTTGATAAACTTACTTATATGATGCAGATGAACGGTCGGGAATGGATGTACGGTGACCGGCGTGTACCAGGGTATATGAAAGGCGTGGATAAATTTCTCGATGTGGCTACGGCAAACAAAGAGAATGGTTTTATACGTTGTCCATGTGTTCAATGTCGGAACAACAAGGAGTACTCTTCCTCGAAAATCATTCGCGGCCACCTGATTATGAAAGGTTTCATGCCCAACTATAATTGCTGGACCAAGCACGGGGAAAGAGGGGTTATGATGGAAGACGGTGAAGAAGAAGATGATAACAACTATCATCATATGTTTCCTGAATACAGTGATACTGCAATGGAATACAATGAAGAGGAAGGAGGTGAAGAACGGGCATCAGATGAGCCCGCTGATGAACTTGGTAGGGTCATTTCTGATGCAAAGCGAGAATGTGAAACAAAAAATGAGAAGTTGAAGTTAGAGTGCATGTTAGAAGATCACAAGAAATTGTTGTACCCAAATTGTGAAGATGGCAGCACAAAGCTCGGTACCACACTGGAATTGCTGCGATGGAAGGCAGAGTGTGGTCTAACTGACTCCTCATTTGAAAAGATGCTAAAAATAATGAAGCCAAAGTTTCCAAAACATAACGAACTTCCCGAGAGTACCTACGAAGCAAAGAAGACTCTCTGTCCTCTAGGATTAGATGTGCAAAAGATACATGCATGCATTAATGACTGCATCCTCTACCACGGTAAGGAGTATGGGAATTTAGATAAGTGTCCGGTATGCAATGCATTGCAGTATAAGATCAGACGAGATGAGTCTGGTGATGTTGAGGGAGAGCCCCTCCGGAAGAGGGTTCCTGCTAAGGTTATGTGGTATGCTCCTATAATACCAAGGTTGAAACACATGTTCAGAAACAAAGAGCATGCCAGGTTGTTGCGATGGCACAAAGAAGACCATAAGAAATACGGGAAGTTGAGACACCCTGTTGCTAGGTCACAGTGGAGAAAAACTGAGAGAGACTTCCCGAACTTTGCAGGTGACGCAAGGAACTTATAGTTTGGTCTAAGTATGGATGGCATGAATCCTTTTGGGGAGCAGAGCTGCAGTCACAACACATGTCCCGTGACTCTATGTATCTACAACCTTCCTCATTGGTTGTGCATGAAGCGTAAGTTTATTATGATGCCAGTGCTCATCCAAGGCCCGAAGCAACCGGGCAACGACATTGATGTGTACCTTAGGCCATTAGTTGAAGAACTCTTACAGCTGTGGGGCAAACCAGGTGTACATGCGTGGGATGAGAACAAACAGGAGCCATTTGACCTACGAGGGTTGCTTTTCGTAACCATCAATGATTGGCCTGCTCTTAGTAACCTTTTAGGACAGACAAACAAGGGATATAAGGCATGCACACACTGTTTAGATAAGACTGAAGGTACATATTTGCATAAATGCAAGAAGGTTGTGTACCTGGCGAATCGACGATTTCTTCCGACCAATCATCCCATAAGAAAGAAAGGCAAGCATTTCAAAGGTGAGGCAGATCACCGGAAGAAGACTGAACTCCCTGCTGGTGATGATGTATTTGGTATGGTCAAGGACATAGAAGTAATCTTTGGAAAGGGTCCCGGCGGTCAATCAGTTCCGAACGACGTCGTTACAGGACACGCACCCATGTGGAAGAAGAAATCTATATTTTGGGAGCTGCCATATTGGAAAGTCCTACGTGTCCGCTCTTCAATCGACGTGATGCACGTGACGAAGAATCTTTGCGTGAACCTGCTAGGATTCTTATGCGTGTATGGGAAGACAAAAGATACACCAGAAGCACGGGAGGACCAACAAATTATAAAAGACCCAAAGAACATACATACACAGAACAAGACAGATAAAGGGCGTCACTTAAGTCGTGCCAGCTATGCTCTTACCAAAGCAGAGAAGGAAATCTTTTTTGAAGTCCTTTACAGTATCAAGGTGCCATCTGGCTTCTCATCTAATATAAAGGGGATAATAAATATGGTAGAGAAAAAGTTCCAAAACCTGAAGTCTCATGACTGTCACGTGATTATGACGTAGTTGCTTTCGATTGCATTGAGGGGGCTTCTACCGGAAAATGTTCGAGTACCCATTGTGAAGCTGTGTGCATTCCTCAATGCAATATCTCAGAAGGTAATCAATCCAGATATTATGCCAAGGTTACAGAAGGATGTGGTACAATGTCTTGTTATTTTTGAGTTGGTGTTCCCACCATCCTTCTTCAATATTATGACGCATCTCCTGGTTCAACTAGTGGAAGAGATTGCCATTCTCGGTCCGGTATTTCTACACAATATGTTCCCCTTTGAGAGGTTCATGGGAGTCTTAAAGAAATATGTTCATAACCGTGCTAGACCAGAAGGAAGCATCTCCAAGGGATATGGAACAGAGGAGGTCATTGAGTTTTGTGTTGACTTTATTCCTGACCTTAAGTCGATTGGTGTTTCTGACTCGCGGCATGAGGGAAGACTAAGTGGAAAAGGCACGCTGGAAAAGAAAGCAATGATATGTAGGGACGGGGATTCTTTCACTAAAGCACACTACACAGTTCTACATAATTCCACCTTGGCAGCTCCGTATATCGAGGAACACAAGAATATTGTACGCTCCAAAAACCCGGGTAAGCCTGAATCATGGATTACAGATGAACACATGAATTCTTTTGGTGGTTGGATGCGGACACATCTCTTGAATGACACCACTGTTGGAGACCAGCTATACTTGTTGGCCGCGTCACCATCTTCTACTATATTGAATTTCCAAGAGTACGAAATAAATGGGAATACATTCTACATGATCGCCCAAGATAAAAAGAGCACCAACCAAAATAGTGGTGTCCGCTTTGATGCAATAGAAGAGAATGGACAAAAGGACACATATTATGGTTACATAGAGGAGATATGGGAACTAGACTATGGAGTCTCTTTTAAGGTCCCTTTGTTTCGCTGCAAATGGGTAAACCTGAATGGGGAAGGGGTAAAGATAGACCAGTTGTACGGAATGACAACAGTGGATCTCAACAATCTTGGTTATAGAGATGAACCATTCGTCCTAGCCAATGATGTGTCTTAGGTTTTCTATGTGAAGGACATGTCCTCCAGACCGAAAAAAAGAAAAAATATGCAAACGAATACATCATATGATGAGCCAAAGCGTCACATAGTTCTTTCAGGGAAAAGAACCATCGTGGGAATCGAGGACAAGACAGACATGTCAGAAGATTATAATAAGTTTGATGAAATTCTGCCCTTCACAGTGAAAACTGACCCAAGCATTTCGCCAAGTAAAGAAGATGATCCATGGTTACGTCTGAAGCGATCATAAGGAGGGACATATGCCAAGAAGTTCATGCTCATATTGTGTAACTCTAGTTCATGTCTGGCCGGGATATCTTATGATGTTTGCAATTTTCCAAGTTTAATAAATGTATTGAGTGTTAGTCCCGGTTTGTGGCTTGACGGGGACTATATATAGGGGGGCCTTTAGTCCCAGTTTTGTAGTCTCAGTTTTTAATATTAATAAATGTCTTGAGTGTTAGTCCCGTTTTGTGGCTGGACCGGGACTAAAGGGGGCCTTTAGTCCCGATTCGTAGAACGACTTTCCCGAACTATGTAGAAGTTGTCCTGATTCGTACTTACCATTAAGATCTGATCTCCAAACGCGCGTGGTCACATATTAGGGAGTGCCTCTATGACCAGTTTCTTGGAGATGCCGGAGGATTGGGATCCGGCGGCATCTCCCTGAAACTGGTCGTAGTGGTGTCCCTGCTCTCGCACACCATCTTGCAGCTTGTAACTTTTCTAACTAGATCAATACACCTGAGAGCTAACTAATTTCACATATTAGGGAGTGCCTATATGACCAGTTTCTTGGAGATGCCGGAGGACTGGGATCCGACGGCATCTCCCTGAAACTGGTCGTCGTGGTGTCCCTGCTCTCGAAAACAATATTGGAGATGCCTCAATCTGGCTGGAGGACTGGACTCACAAGGATGCCTATTTGTAGTACAAGCATCTCGGCATAGTGTCGACACTTACGACATAATGTCGACACTCATCCCTATTATTAGTGCTGACTCGTGTTTTGTCCCGGTTGGTGTCTCCAACCGGGACTAAAGGTTTATCTTTAGTCCCGGTTGGTGACACCATCCGGGACAAGGTACACGCCGCACGACATAATGTCGACACTCACCCCTATCATCAGTGCTGCCTGGCCCAGCCTGCCGAAATCTCTCTAACCGGGACTAAAGATGAACCTTTAGTATATTGAAAATCCGAACAATGAAAATCCTTCGCGTGGTGTCATATTATGTGACATAGTTGAAAGAAAAAATACCAGACTTGGTATATTGATCATGTCTCGAAAAAACCTTCAAAAATGACCTATCATATTCGAGGTTTCATGGCTTTCGGTCCAAATGACCGATGTTATGTGCTAAATCACGACATAGTTTGTGATGCTATGCCCATATTATGCATGCATGTGGACATTGGTATGGAGAACAATGTTGTAGGAGGAATTTTTCCTTTTCATCGCACGGAAAAGCCCTTTTCCATTTTCCGAGCGCAAAAAACGGGTCGTTTTGTGAAGTAACCACCAAAATGCTGTTTCAGAATGCTACCGTCCCATTTTTTTAAAATACTAGACCACCTTACATGGACTATCTCCCAACCGGGACATCTCAAACCTTTTCGTCCATCCGGGTAAAAAGGACAAATGTCTGCCGAATCGGTAGGAAGTGGGTCCGGTTTGTACTAGAGGTACATGATCTAACGCCCGTGATTTTATGAAAAAATCATTTCTAGACTCGCAATATGTGGTTTCTTCAGAGATCCAATGCAATTTCTAACGATGCTCGTCCCCTATCTTCATGCACGCCGGTTTGACCATAGTTAGAAATTCAAAAAATTCAAAACGGGCATAAGAAATTCAAAAAAAATCCGAACAATGAAAATCCTTCGCATGGTGTCATATTATGTGAAATAGTTGAAAGAAAAAATACCAGACTTAGTATATTGATCATGTCTCGAAAAAACCTTCACAAAATGACCTATCATGTTCGAGGTTTCATGGCTTTCGGTCCAATGACCGATGTTATGTGCTGAATCACGACATAGTTTGTCATGTTGTGATCATATTATGCATGCATGTGGACATTGGTATGGAGAACAATGTTGCAGGAGGAAGTTTTCCTTTTCGTCGCACGGAAAAACCCTTTTCTATTTTCCGAGCGCAAAAAACGGGTCGTTTTGTGAAGTAACCACCAAAATGCTGTTTCAGAATACTACCGTCCCATTTTTCTAAAATACTAGACCACCTTATATAGACTATATACCAACCGGGACATCTCAAACCTTTTCGTCCATCCCGGGTAAAAAGGACAAATGTCTGCCGAATCGGTAGAAAGTGGGTCCGGTTTGTACTATAGGTACATGATCTAACGCTCGTGATTTTTTGAAAAAATCATTTTTAGACTCGCAATATGTGGTTTCTTCAGAGATCCAATGCAATTTCTAATGATGCTCGTCCCCTATCTTCATGCACGCCGGTTCGACCATAGTTAGAAATTCAAAAAATTCAAAACGGGCATAAGAAATTCAAAAATAATCCGAACAATGAAAATCCTTCGCGTGGTGTCATATTATGTGACATAGTTGAAAGGAAAAATACCAGACTTGGTATAATTATCATGTCTTGAAAAAACCTTCAAAAAATGACCTATCATGTTCGAGGTTTCATGGCCTTCGGTCCAAATGACCGATGTTATGTGCTAAATCACGGCATAATTTGTTATGTTGTGCCCATATTATGCATGCATTTAGAAATTGGTATGGAGAACAATGTTGCAGGAGGAAGTTTTCCTTTTCGTCGCACGGAAAAGCCCTTTTCCATTTTCCGAGCGCAAAAAAACGGGTCGTTTTGTGAAGTAACCACCAAAATGCTGTTTCAGAATACCACCGTCACTTTTTTATAAAATAATATACCACCTTACATGGTCTATCTCCCAACCGGGACATCTCAAACCTTTTCGTTCATCCCGGGTAAAAAGGACAAATGTCTGCCGAATCGATAGAAAGTGGGTCCGGTTTGTACTACAGGTACATGATCTAACGCCCATGATTTTTTGAAAAAATCATTTTTAGACTCGCAATATGTGGTTTTTTCAGAGATCCAATGCAATTTCTAACGATGCTCGTCCCCTATCTTCATGCACGCCGGTTCGACCATAGTTAGAAATTCAAAAAATTCAATACGGGCATAAGAAATTCAAAAAAAATCCGAACAATAAAAATCCTTCGCGTGGTGCCATATTATGTGACATAGTTGAAAGGAAAAATACCAGACTTGGTATAATTATCATGTCTTGAAAAAACCTTCAAAAAATGACCTATCATGTTCGAGGTTTCATGGCCTTCAGTCCAAATGACCGATGTTATGTGCTAAATCACGGCATATATTGTTATGTTGTGCCCATATTATGCATGCATTTGGAAATTGGTATGGAGAACAATGTTGCAGGAGGAAGTTTTCCTTTTCGTCGCATGGAAAAGCACTTTTCCATTTTCCGAGCGCAAAAAACGGGTCATTTTATGAAGTAACCACCAAAATGCTGTTTCAGAATGCCACCGTCCCTTTTTTATAAAATAATATACCACCTTACATGGTCTATCTCCCAACCGGGACATCTCAAACCTTTTCGTTCATCCCGGGTAAAAAGGACAAATGTCTGCCGAATCGGTAGAAAGTGGGTCCGGTTTGTACTACAGGTACATGATCTAACGCCCATGATTTTTTGAAAAAATCATTTTTAGACTCGCAATATGTGGTTTCTTCAGAGATTCAATGCAATTTCTAACGATGCTCGTCCCCTATCTTCATGCACGCCGGTTCGACCATAGTTAGAAATTCAAAAAATTCAATACGGGCATAAGAAAGTCAAAAAAATCCGAACAATGAAAATCCTTCGCGTGGTGTCATATTATGTGACATAGTTGAAAGGAAAAATACCAGACTTGGTATATTGATCATGTCTCGAAAAAACCTTCACAAAATGACCTATCATGTTCGAGGTTTCATGGCTTTCGGTCCAAATGACCGATGTTATGTGCTGAATCACGGCATAGTTTGTGATGCTGTGACCATATTATGCATGCATGTGGACATGGAGAACAATGTTGCGGGAGGAAGTTTTCCTTTTCGTCGCACGGAAAAGCCATTTTCCATTTTCCGAGCGCAAAAAACGGGTCGTTTTGTGAAGTAACCACCAAAATGCTGTTTCAGAATGCTATCGTCCCTTTTTTCTAAAATACTAGACCACCTTACATGGACTATCTCTCAACCGGAACATCTCAAACCTTTTCGTCCATCCCGGGTAAAAATGACAAATGTCTGCCGAATCGGTAGGAAGTAACTCCGATTTGTACTATAGGTACATGATCTAACGCCCGTGATTTTTTGAAAAAATCATTTTTAGACTCGCAATATGTGGTTTCTTCAGAGATCCAATGCAAGTTCTAAATGAGCCAGTTTCTTCCCGCCATTTTTCTTCCCGCAATTTTTCTTTCCTCCATTTCTTCCCGCCATTTCTTCTCGCCATTTCTTCCCGCCATTTTTCTTCCCGCCAGTTCTTCCCGCCATTTCTTCCCGTCAGTTCTTCCCTCCAGTTATCTTCTTGCCATTTCTCACTATTTATATATGTAGGGTTGGCCTCCATTGTCAT
The DNA here is from genome assembly GCA_916181665.1 of Avena sativa. Lineage (NCBI taxonomy): Eukaryota > Viridiplantae > Streptophyta > Magnoliopsida > Poales > Poaceae > Avena > Avena sativa. The sequence goes on along the minus strand of OV702284.1, from coordinate 255,523,996 downwards.
TGCACATCTCTAGACTCATATCTACAACCTCATCACTCTCTCCCATAACTTCCACCGTAGCACTAACCCCCAGGGAGGCGGAGGCGCTTTGCACCTCGAACTACCCCTGCCCGCCGGACTACTGTGTCCCTGTCGGCTGGATGCTGAGCGCCAGAGGCGTGCCGGTTCCTCCTGTCCCTCTAGGTGTGGCGCGCCGGATGGCCATCACGAACCACTACTACTTCGAGCTCACATCGGAGCAGCGGAGGAATCCCAGATGGCATCCCGACTATTTCCCGACTTGGGAAGCCTTCTTCGTGGATCGGCGTGAGAGGGCGCTCGCCAGGCGCGAGGAGGACGGCCCACCTCCTCCGAACTTCAACGAGGCCGGTCGTCGGATATGGTGGCGCGACCGGACTCTCCAGAGCGTCATGGCCTACGACACGACCGCCGACTCTAACCCCTGCCTGTGCTACCCTCAAGTCCAGCCCACTCGTACTCAGCCTTCAAGGTTCAACTACGGCGACCCCGACGACGACAGCCGCGGCGAGTACGACGACTACAGTGGCGAGTATTACAGGTGTAGGCAGGAGCATGACTGAATCACTCCAACATTGCAAAACAAGTTCGGCCGATTGTGGCTTAATCTGACCAAGTATCTTAATTTTCAGTTCTTCTATGTAACTTAGTGTTAGTTGCGTTATGTACTTTAATTCCAGTTCTATCCTAATAAAAATTTCTTCCTGCCCATTATTTCTGGTCCTTTTTTCCCGCCCATTAATATATAAAAAATATAAGTTAACTCAAATCCAAATTAAAAACAAAAAATGGTTTTGAATTAGTTATTCAAATCCAAACACTTTTTATGTTTAAAGTTTTTCTAAATTCCAAATTAATATTAAAAAATATAAGTTAATTCATTTTTAATTTTTAATGGTTACATTAATTATTTTTAATTACATAAAATGATTTTGAATTAGTTATTCAAATCCAAACACTTTTTATGTTTAAAGTTTTTCTAAATTCCAAATTAATATTCAAAAAATATAAGTTAATTCATTTTTAATTTTAAATGGTTCATAGTTTAAATGGTTACATTAATTATTTTTAAAAACAGAAAATGGTTTTGAATTATTTATTCAAATTCAAACACTTTTTATGTTTAAAGTTTTTCTAAATTCCAAATTAATATTCAAAAAATATAAGTTAATTCATTTTTATTTTAAATGGTTACATTAGTTATTATTATAAATAGAAAATGGTTTTGAATTAGTTATTCAAATCCAAACACTTTTTATGTTTAAAGTTTTTCTATATTCCAAATTCATATTCAAAAAATATAAGTTAATTCATTTTTAATTTTAAATGGTTCATATTTTAAATGGTTAAATTAATTATTTTTAAAAAACAGAAATTGGTTTTGAATTAGTTATTCAAATCCAAACACTTTTTATGTTTAAAGTTTTTCTAAATTCCAAATTAGTATTCAAAAAATATAAGTTAATTAATTTTTAATTTTAAATGGTTCATAGTTTAAATGGTTACATTAATTATTTTTAAAAACAGAAAATGGTTTTGAATTAGTTATTCAAATTCAAACACTTTTTATGTTTAAAGTTTTTCTAAATTCCAAAGTAATTATCATTTAAAAACATTACAAATTTAAACCCCAAAATAAAAAATAAGGCGGGAACAGAGAGAAAATTCCTGAATTTTTTTGAAAACAGGGTCATCCGTCCAGATTGGAGCCACCAACAGGGACTAAAGACCCCTGCGCGCGCCCCTTGGGCTGATGAAAAAAAGGTGGAGTATACGTCCCGGTTGGTGGCTCCAACCGGGACGTATATCCCTTTAGTCCCGGTTGTTGACATCAACCGGGACGTATTCGCCCTACTCTTTATACACGACGCCCCTTCTGCTTCTCCTTCTTCCTCGTTCCTCTTCACTCACCCGCAACATATTGCCGCCGCCGTCGCGAGGACAAGCGCTCGGACGCCGTCAGGCTGCCCAACCACCGCCCCCCTGTCGGCCTCCACGCGCTGCCCCGCTGTCGCGCCTCCACGTGCTCCTCGCCGGCGCTCTGAGCCTCGCCGACTCCGACCACCGCCTCCACCGCTGATTCCGGCCACCCCAAACCCCACCGTTAAGTTTTTCGAGCTCCTGGTGAGTTTCTGAAGCTCAAGGCGAGCTCCGTTTGCCTGCTTTCTTGCTGTAGCCGCCGTGCGTCGTGTCCCAGCAAGCTCCGCCGCTCGCCGCCATCGTGACCACTATTCCGATGACCACAAGTGGGCGGCGCTGCCACCGCTGGGTCCGCCTCGATCTCCTCTTTCCAACTAGCCTACCCACTACCCCGCGCGTGCAGCGAATCGACGGATTCGAGCCCAACCCGAGGATCCCCATTGTTGATGTCATGCTGACATCAGCATGAGGCAATATATCCTCTTTTATTTTTATTAAAATCATTCCTGTAATTATTTTCTGGAAATAATAATAATAACCCATGGGGCCCAGACATCAGTGACTGTGAGTAACCCCAGATCGAGTGAGAAATGTTTCCCAGCCTATGGTGACGTCAGCCTGAGGTCATAAATGTTTTAAAATTGATTAAATAAATTCCAGAAAATGATTTAATATTGTAAAATCAATAACTTATTATTTATAAGTCAGAAAAATATGTATAATATACCAAAATATTCAGAAAAATGAAACCTACCTATTTAAGCTATAATCATGCATTGTTAAGAAACTTAAATGACAAGTTTGATTAGAAGAACATAGTAATCCCTCATAGGTGATTCCGGAGATTCCCCGAGTTAGGGTTTGCGCCCCTCGGAACCCCGTTTAATTTGTCGAGCATGCTTTAGGGTTACTTTTCAATACAAATTAACTTGTCATATCATCATACTTGTTTGATCATTGCATCTATGCCATGTGTTGATTGTTCCCCTCTCTTTTCGGTGTTCGGTTCTTCGTGGTAGAATACGAGATCGAGATCAAAGACCGAGGTCAACACCATCGAAGATTGAAGATTTATTGATAGCCATCATATTGTAGATTCTTAGCCATGATATTAGTTGTCATAGACCCCGGTTGAATCGATGTTGCACCTAGGGTTAGCCCGTGTGTCCTTGCCAGGACATCCCGAACCCGAGGGTTGATTGATTGCTGCCTTTCTTTCCGGTATTGGTTCTTCACGATAGGATCCGAGCCCGATGGTTTCTCCGAATTAGGGTTTCTGATATTGTAAATTCATTTTTATTATTGTGTATGTATATATTAGGGTTTCTCCGAATTAGGGTTTATATCTCTCAACACCGTACCTAACATTCTCCCTTAGCCGCTTTGACTTATCCGTTTTTCCACCTATGCAGAAAATATGGACCCACACAACAAAGACGAAGAAAAGGAAGAGTTGATCCAAGGTGTGATCCGCGGGGAAGAAAATTTAGATGTATCGACGTTTCTGAACAACTCCGGTGAGGGTGATCCTCTTTTTGCTGGAAGAGACGACTTGTTTGAGGTTGAAGGTGATGCCTTCCGCGAGGGAGAAGGCGATGCCTTGTGTGATCAAGAAGACGACCGCTCCGGCGAGGTGCATGTAATATAATTAATTCATTAATGAATCATGTGCTATCTATATAGAAATAGTAACGACGATCTTTCTTCTTTTAGCCCTCCGGATCGAAGAAATCTACTGAAAATAGCGGACGAGGCCCAACCAAAAAGTTGGAAGACCATGAGAGGTTCAGGATCGAATATATTGGTGAAGACGGCAAACCGATTGCTCCCGAAGTTGTCGCAAACAAATTTGTGGCACAATGCGGAGTAATCGTTAGGGACTTCATCCCGATCATCATTCGAAATTGGAATAGGCCTGCTGATGCGGATGAAGAGGGAACGTCTTTATTTCTCCCTACCGTGGCCAAAGATTTACTGTGGAAGAGGCTCATGGTTAATTTTAAACTACCGAAGATAGAGCTGGATCCAAATGCGGAGGATCGGGTTGAGGATGCCTTAGAACATGCGTGAGCCATGGAGGCTAAGGTCAGGGAGTGGGCTATGAAGAAGATGGCCCAGTGTTTCACCAACTGGAAGAAAAGATTGCACCTTGACTATGTCGTGAAAGAGAAGACTCCGGATTTCAAGAAGATTCAGTTTCAGAAGATAGAACCATTCTGGGCTGAGTTTGTGAATTACAAGACATCAGAAAAAGCTAAGAAAATGTCTGCAACGAATAAGTTGAATGCTGCTAACAAGAAGTATCACCATACTATGGGGCAAGGTGGCTACAGGGCTGGCATTCCTAAGTGGGAGAAACTTGAGAATGAACTGCGTGCTAAAAAGATCATCCCAGAGACAGAAGATTGGATCGAACGTGCAAGGAATTGGTTTTATGGGCATGGGGGCACGTTGGACTCGGAAGGGATGTGTATATATAACATACGACATAAAGAAGACCCCTTGCCAATCGAGAAGATGAGAAAATCAGTAAAGGCTGTTAAAGATGGGGACTTTATTCCCGATAGAGAGAATGATGAGTTCACACTCGCCCTTGGAAATAAGGAACATGATGGAAGAACACGAGGCACAAGCGGCTCCAAACCATGGAGGACTGGGTTTCCCGAAGAGAGGAAGAAATATCCTGATAGAAGCCGTCAGAGGAGAAAGGACAAGGCGGAAGTTGAAGCAGATATTCAGAAAGAGCGAATGCGTATAATTGAAGAACGAATAAAGAAACAACAAGATGAAATTAACGCACTTAAAGAGCAAAGTACTACTGGCCCATCTCAGCAGCACATGGTGGTAGAACATGCATTCGATGCTACCGGCCTATCGAATAATCGAAAAAGCAGTGTGGCTTCCACCGAGGTCCCGGGTGATGACAATGACGATGACGATGGTGCACCGATGATGGCTCCTGTTGGCTACCCAGTGGATGATATCACATAGATGAAACACTGCGAGCTACATGTCAAAGTTGTGAACATATCAATGAAGGTGGCGGTCGTCTATGCCTTACCAATTGGACCCACACCAACTTACCACTGTCGTCCGGTTCCACAGGGCTACGCTATTGTCGGGGTGGATGAAATCATGCCCACCTTTGAAGTTTTGGATCTTGACTACCCTACAGGTGAAGGGGATGTGACTATACTGGGAAACGCAACAAATGTCACCATTCTATAGCCAAAGGAATGTATCATGCTTCAAAATCACACGCCAAGGCCATCTTCGCCGCCGCCTCACCCGTCTCCAGCGAGGTCGTCGCCGTCGCGGCAGCCGTCTTTGTCGCCTCACCCAGCTCTCTCGCCTCACCCATCTCCGTCGCCTCACCAAACTCCGGCGCAGCCATCGCCGCGGTAGCCATCGCCGGCACCTCAGGATAAAAAGCGTAAGCATACCACCGCTACTCTGCGTCGTGGTAAGCGATCGCCGAAACGTAAAGAAGAGCCTCTTCCAAATGTACCAATGGTTCCTCCCAAGAGAGCTTATGACTGTACTGAAGAGGAGACTACGGCTATTGTTGATGCGAAAACGACAGTGTTTTTCGCTATGCTGAGGCGGCCGAAAGAGCCAGAGTTCCCCAGCACCAAAGAAGAAAAAGACAATGTGTTCAAAATGCTAAAGACTCTTCATCAACCTGAGCCAAAGCTATCATCAGACTATGAGCGTTCTATTCTCAAGTCATAGGCGGCACAACAAGCCTCGAAGAGCAGTACTGATGCAAGCGAGAAATCTGTTGCCCAGCTCGGAGAACAAGCAAAACAGTCTTGCGCCCCTCTTAAGGTGATTTCCCATACCAATGTGGGATCGAGCAAATATGCGGCCGAAGAGCAGTATGATCCAGAGGTAGTTGCACAATACGGAGAAGCTGCCGCTGCTCAAGGTATGAGTATTGCCCAGTACTTATCCCAGTTAGAGTACTTCCCCATGAGTGAAGTAGCATACAAATACCAGTACGATAAACCTCTCGTCAAACCTGAGGAGGTAAATAATCTTCCAACAAAAATGCGAAGATTGCATAACTGGTACATGCATGCCACAAAGGCCGGGGCTAACTGGATAGTGCTGAGGGTTACAAAAAAGCATTATGGGAAAGAAATAGATGACATGATATCCATTGAATTTGATGAACTATTTAAATTATTCAATCAAGACGCCTTGGACAAATCGATCATCAGTGCCAATTGTCTGTAAGTACTAATTCTGTAATTAATTCAGTCTCTAGCTATCTCACCTTGTTTATTGCATGTATATAATCATACTATAATATGCAGAATGAAGATTCTCGAATGCAGCAGAGGACAAATCTATGACATTGGGTTCATTGACCCAGATTGGGTTCATCAAGCTAATCTCAAAACAAACCCCCAGGATATAGAGGATAATATCGTACACGCGTTAAGGTTTCAAGAAACCAGAAGGAAAATACTATTTCCTTACAACTTCGAGTGAGTGTTATTGTCTTTTATACACTTTCTATTTCGCTTACTCGATGTTAAGTATATAATTGATTAGTTATGCATGCGCAACTTCCACTATATTCTGTTAATCATTCAACTTGACAAAGGGCGTGTACTAGTCATGGTCTCGAACATAAACCCCTTGAGCAGTGGAAGGACATACAGATGTTTCTCCAGCGGTAATTCTAATCATTACGACACTATATCGGCAACGTTCGTGAATTTTATGATATCAAGTAATTAATAACTTCTTTTATTCGTTTTCTTTGCTGGGCAGCGCTTGGAAACGGTTCACCAACAAGGCTAGGGGTGTTTGAAAAGAGGAGCTTATATTTCAACCACTAGATGTAAGCACCACTAGCTATATCCGCGCATCTCTTTGATTCTAGTTTTGATACCGTTATTATCATGCTTGATTTTTTTTGATTGAACCATGTTTTCGTAAAGTGCCTGACGCAGGGACCAGGGAACAATTTATGTGGATACTATACGAGTTCATCCGTCAGACGTGCTGTGAGAAGGGCAGAAATTTAGAGCAACTCCACGTGTGTAAACAATTTCTATAGTTTTTAATTACCATCAAATTGTGTTTAGTTTCATTCATATAGGCTGACTCCTTTTTTAAATCAGATCGAACGTCTACGGGACGGTCTTCTGCCAAAGGATCGCGTACGAGCAATTCAGGAGGAATTGGTGGGATTTCTTGGATGCAGAAGTCCTAAACCCAAAAGGGGAATACTATTCGGGTGTGTATAAACAATAAGGATTATACAAAGAGCTTATATTGTATGTAGTGCATGAACTCGATCCGTGTATCGAATGTAATAGGTTCGACACTTGGATCTATATTGTCATGATGATCTTGTATAATATAATGGTTCCTTCATTGATGAGTGCAAAACACTAAATAAACAATAAAACAACATAAATGAATTCTCTGCCGCGGCACAAAAAGTGGCCAAAATGCTGCCGCGGTAACAAAAGTTGATAAAATGAATTCTCTGCCGCGGCAGAGAAATGTGTCAAATCTCTACCGCGGCAGATGGTTATTTGTCCCGGTTCGTGTTACGAACCGGGACGGTTGCTCTCCCTCTCCTCGCCCTCTGCCGCGGCCACGTGTACTCCATTTTGTCCCGGTTGGTGGGGCAACCGGAACTAAAGATTGGGGCTTTAGTCCCGATTGCCCCGTCCCGGTTGGGGAACCGGGACTAAAGCCCCTTACCAACCGGGACACATGGGGCTGTTTCCACTAGTGTAGATATGTAATGGAGCTACTCAGATTTACTAAAGCTGTTGTTGAAGTACAAGTATGCTTAACCTTTCGTCCATAGTATTGGCCTATGTAATTGATGGCACATCCATAGATGTTTAATGTGGAAATTGATAGTTTTAAGTGCTCTTCATTGTACATCAGATGCAAAGAAAAGACAGGAAATCTCGTCCATTCTACAACGTGTTTTGTCAACCTGATAGACTTTAAAAGCTTGCATAGATCATTGAGTATTTGGTATCTATAATGTTTCTTTCCTAGATTTCCGTGGTTTATTGGTGCCCGTGAACAGTGAACTCAATGGCCTAATTTTATGTTTATAACAGGAACAAGGTGATCTGAAGCTTCGGGTCAGAGCATTAGAATCAAAACGGTCGTTTTAAAGAGTTGCTACTGTACAGAAAACAATTGGACATGTAAGTTCAGTCAATTAATTAAGCACTTCATTACATGTTTCGATCTTTTATTTCTTTTCATTTTTTAGCGCAATGCCATTCTTTGTTCTAAAATGTTGGTATCTGTCACCCAGGGAGTCGATGTAGACATTTTGGTAAACCTCGCTACTATTATGCGCCTCAATTCATCATGTTAAGTTTCCGAAGAAACTACATTCAGCTTTCATCAAATCACTTGCACAAAATTCTTCAACAAATACTTTCAGTTGATGCCACCGACGGTCGCGCATTCTATTTGCACATTCTTTGGGATATAAATCCTGCTTAGCTTTCTCAAGGTGAAGAAGCTATACCGAGAAGAGAGATTGATAACTGGCACTACCTGAGCTCATCCTCCACATGAGAGCCGATCCATATTTTTTTCCTGATGTCATCCGTTACCGCTATCATCCACATTGTTTTGGCTTGCCTATGTGCAATTTTACCCCACGAGGTGAGGTAGAATACCCATCTGTGTATGAATATGATAACTCCCTGTACATGTGTAATAAATAACAAGATGTGCATAATGTGCAGGCGATTTGGCGACGCCGACGACGTGCACGTGCACGTGCGCCAATTACCGACAAGCCGCGCAACGAAATTCCTTGGCATAGAAAGTGCTGGGATCCCGGCTAGAAGGCCACATGGAGGCGATCGATTAAGACGCGCCTCACCCAAATCAACGCACCAAACAGAGAAGTTGGGTTGGAGAAAAGGAGGTCGAATGTCACGGGTTCGAGCACCATAGTCCAAGTGTCCCCGAGCGGTGTTGTGGTCACCGTGGTCAAGTGCCATTGATGGATCAGTGTCGTCCTGTCCGTATCCTCTGCTCCCTACATCATCCATTGCCTGTCCAGTTTCGGCCAGGCTGGTCGTCTTCTCCCGTTCCAATCCAACAAATGGGGATGGATGCTTGATAGTTGATCCGGTGAGAATATAGGAAATTCTTGCAGGGGATAATTCATTAAATTCCCTACTCTTGCAATGGCATTAGCAATCTAGAAAATCTATATACTATATTTTATCTATTACAAGATTTGAACGTCCAGACGAGGAAAATATGGATGAGGTAGACAACTGGAGGTGAGAAGCATGCTGAAGCTGACTGCAAGAGTAGGGAAATGCTTGAATGCAACTCTGAGTACTCTGACGATCCTCTACTGTTGCCAGCTATGGCCTGTTGATGCTTTTCCTCCATATCTTTTAATATGGTTCTCTTCATGTAATGCACGTGTGTTGTATCCTAAATTCTTGATGCTTGCGTCCATATATTTGACACTGGTTTCGCTCCTGTAATGCACATGTGTTGTCCCTCTGTACTTCTCCACTTCGAGTGTTTGTGTTAATGCTTAAATGCAAAAATGCTTTGTGTAGTTTTATGTTAGATAATATTTTAGATAAAATAAAGGCCAGTGCAAAGGAGGTTAATTGAGCAGTCCAGGCATGTGGTAAAAATAATTAGACAAATAAAATGTGGTAAAAATAATTAGACAAATAAAAATTAGCAGTTTATTTTTGGCTCCATATCAGTGTAAACATTGTAAATGCAGGAGTGCATAAGTCACGCATTAGTTCTTATGGGACCGAATTTTTCTATGGATAATTTTCTTAGTGTCATATTCTTATGATATACCCACAAAGAAATATTATAGTGATGGCTCTTTTGCAACTTACTTATAATAGATATCACTTATACCTCTACATTGTCGAGGACGTTGCCTTTCAAAGTATGTCTTTTGCTACGAGCTTAGATGGCTTATCCGACCTGATCCATGTCGATCCATAGTATATTTGGGCCACCAAGCCTGTAAAACTCACTTTTTCACCGAGAGAACAAGTGATTATGTAGGTTATAGTGAATTTAGACAATATATAGAAACAATGAAAGATCTCCACAGCGATTATGGAAAAATCTTTACAGCCTAACCATTTTTTTGCTAAAAATCAACCTTGGTAGCAACACATAGGGTTCATGCTTTGGCGGTTAGGAGCAATTAGGCCTTCGTGGAGTAGAGTGAGGTGAAGATGCTGGTGGACGACTCTATTGGTACCAACACACTATGCGACACTTTGGCTTTGGCAGGTGTACAAGGCATGGGACGCCCGCCTGACCTGCACGGTGATGATTTTTTTTTTGAACCAAGATAGGTCCCGAAGGACCTAGATGCTGCATTTTATTAAAGCGGTGGGTACAACAAACATACAGGACCAAAAAGAAAAGAAAATTACAACGGGGCCCTCAACTTTGCACGTAGCACCCTGCAGGAAAGCGTCAAATGCAATCAAGTCCCTGCACACCGCATCACGCTCGCCTCCGACCACGGCCGCCGGAGTCGGCACCGGGGACGAACCACTTGGGCCGACAACGGCATAGGGAGCCGTGAGGAGGGAGAAGAACAGGCCGCCGAAGGCGGTTAGAAAGCTCAGGCACAAAGGCCTCTCGAGCGCAGCGAGGCCATCGTCTTGGCCAAAGATAGCGGGTGGCGTGAAGCTTCCGCTTGGAGATCGCCGGGGAAGTCGCAGCATCGCCGCCTGGACACACCAGGCAGCCCCTTCCTTCGCCAGCATCCACAGGCTCCGGTTCTCCGCCCATCCTCCCCTCGCCACCACGGCAGGCCGAGATCTGGACGGAGCACCAGTCGCAGTAGACGCCATGAAGAAGTCCACGAGCTTTATGTCCGAGCCGCCCAAGCTTCTCCTCCCACCGACAGCTGCAACCGCTGCAGCTTCAGGAAAGAGGAAGCTCGACGACCTCCCAGCGCCGCTCGACAGCACCAGAGAGTAGTTCGGTGACGCGTCATGCCGCTGCCGCCCACCAGGATCCGGCCAACTCCCCCCGCCGCCACGGCCGGCCAGAGAGGGCCCCGGATCTGGCTGTTGCAGCCAAGCACTAGCGTCCAGCACAACTTTATTGAGGAGCACAGGAGTCACCGCCGCCGCCTCCCACCCACCATGGACGAGGAGGAGCCCGACGAGCAACCCTAGAAGGCATGAGATCTGGCTGTTCAGATCCAACGCCCAGACTCCAAACACGGGCATGAAGCCCAGACTTGGCATAAAGCCAACAACCCTACCACTACATCTGTACAACAACCAGCTTCTCCCTCCCCAACCACTCCAGCCGGAGCCAGAGAAGAAGGGAAGGGGAGCCGGCAGCCCTGAGGCGACACTCAAGGAAGGAGGAACGGGGGAGGAGAGAAGGGTGGGACGGTGCGCTGGCTCTTGTCCTGCACGGTGATGATGGTTGGTTTCTACGAGACACCGCGACTGTATGAAAAATAATTTACGCCGTTCATCTTTGCAGGTTAGATTTTTCTTTTCTGTTGCAATGCACGGACATGTTTTCTAGTCTCCCTTAAAAAGAAAAAGCTTGCTTCGGTTCTTTGACTCTTAACAAATCACGACCAGCAGAAAAATACAATGCCGCCTTTTTTTGTGAAAAAAATAACAATGTCACATATGTACTGGATATAATACATATTGGTAGGCTAAAATATAGCATCCTAAATATTTTATTTTTTGTGACTGAGGTAGTACATGTAATGAGTCTTTTTTTTTTCTAGATTCACGAGACACTTATGTCTACATTTCTTGTGAAAAGTTTCATGTGTTCTCAATTCCTTAGTTTTGCAACTAGATGCATTTTACATGTACTTTTTTCCAAGGTCCAAGATTTACCCACGAACGAGTGCGTGGGCATTGCGCTAGTTTAAAAATTCTACTCCATGAACAGTCGGCCAAAAAATCTTTAAATTCCTTTCACTTTTCAAACGTGGATCTTTTTACTGTAGGAAATTTGAACCCTTGGACAGCTCGCTACCTTTTCTTCCACGCTCAACTCCTTCTGAGGTTTTTCTGTGCAGCTACATCAAACTGGTTAGAGATGTAGCATCTATGCTAGCACATGAAGGGCCAGTTCTTTTGATGGCTTCTCCCAGAAGCTGCCCTACCCCCAGCTTTCTGAGAAAGCCGGTTCAAAAAAATTGCGAGGCTTCCAAATTTGTTTATACTTAACTATTTTGGAAGCCTCGCAATTTTTTTCAACCGGCTTCTTTAGAAAGCTAAGGGAAAGCGGCTTCTCGGAGAAGCCCCAAAAGAACTGGGCCGAAATTGTGGCGGCTAAACTTATCATCAGTCCTACCTCCTACCAAGCCGTGGTGCTGCCCACTACCCGGCTCCGCAAAACTATCTATTGATGGCTCTTTTGAAGTCTGTAATGTTAATGAAGTTCTGGAATGATCGTACGTACGTGATGACTTGAGTGGAATTATATTTTCAGCGACGATCCGTTTGAGGCGGAGATTCAGACTTGCGTGGAAGGAGTCAGGCTGGCATTAGTCCACACTCCTGTACCGTTCATCATCGAAGCTGACTGCATCTTACTGGTATCTCTTGCCTTGAATCTTGCACATGACCGTTTGATTCATAGAAGTGTTTGTCTAGAACTTAGTCGTTTGCTTAGTCAAAGAGGAGATTATTACATTGTGAAAGTGGAGCTTACTTAGGTTAGGACTAGTCACTGTCTTATAAATTTCGCAAGGTTAGAGCATCACACGGATGGTGTGGTTGGAGTTCCGGGCCCGGTGTTGTCTGGTATTGGAATACGAACACATTGTAACCCCGCCAGATTAATGAAATTCCTTTTACCGGCGAAAAAAACTCCTTCTGAGTTTACAAGAGACGCTCGTGTTTTAACTGTGGAGTAGACAAAAGTCACCAACAGAGAAAGCGCGACTATTCTACCGGGTCAGACGGACAATCTGTTGCTAGTCGGAGCGCAGCTTGGAAAAGGCAACCAGAAGAGACGGTGACTGCGACCGGAGTGGAAGGACTCCGTCAGATCCATCCAGAAAAAATAAACGCGAAGGAGTCATATCAGCCACGGGCCCACGGCCCTCTCAGCCAGGAGTCAATAGTCAACACTCCGCCGGAGAAAGATGCCCCGAAACCCGACGAACGCAGGCAGACGGCCGCACCCACCCTTGACGCTTCCGCCGCTCACGACAACGGCCGACGTAGCCCGCCACCATCGTATTCCCGCATATGTCACTCCCAGCTCCTCCTGATCTGCCACTCCCGAGCCACCACCCCAATCAGCCCAGCTCCAATTGCAGTCCGCAACAATCCGGAGCACGAACCATGAGACAACGGCCGCTGCTGTGGCATCGGGCGGCGCTGGCCACGCTGCTCTGCGTGTGCGCGCTCCCCGCCCCGGCGCGGTCCCAGACTGCGGCCGCCACGCCGGCGCCGGCCAGCGTGGAGGGATTCAACTGCTCCGCGAACAGCACGTACCCGTGCCAGGCCTACGCGCTCTACCGGGCGGGCTTCGCGGGGGTCCCTCTGGACCTCTCGGCCGTCGGCGACCTCTTCGGCGTCAGCCGCTTCATGCTCGCGCACGCCAACAACCTGTCCACCTCGGCCGCGCCGGCCAACGGGCAGCCGCTGCTCGTGCCGCTCCAGTGCGGCTGCCCCTCCGGCTCGCCCAACGCCTACGCGCCCACGCAGTACCAGATCGGCTCCGGCGACACCTACTGGATCGTCTCCGTCACCAAGCTGCAGAACCTCACGCAGTACCAGGCCGTCGAGCGCGTCAACCCCACCCTGGTGCCCACCAAGCTCGACGTCGGCGACATGGTCACGTTCCCCATCTTCTGCCAGTGCCCCGCTGCCGCCGCCGACAACGCCACCACAGCGCTTGTCACGTACGTCATGCAGGAGGGCGACACCTACGCCTCCATCGCCGCCGACTTCGCCGTCGACGCCCAGTCGCTCGTCTCGCTCAACGGGCCCGAGGTGGGCACCAAGGTGCTCTCCGAAATATTAGTGCCGCTCCGTCGCCAGGTGCCGCAGTGGCTTCCGCCAATCGTGACCCGCAACGACGTGTCCCTCCCGCCGCCGTCGCCCCCGCCTTCCGCCGCCACGCCCGGTCCGAGCGACGACCGGAGCGGGGTGGTTACCGGGTTGGCCGTCGGGCTGGGCGTCGTCGGTGGGCTTTGGCTACTGCAGCTGCTGCTGCTGTGCTGCCTGTGGAGGCGGCTCAAGGCGAATGGGCGACGAGGGGAGGCCGTGGTGAGCGGCGACGGTGGTGAGGGCGGCAGGTCTGCAAAGGGCGCGTCCGGCGGCGGCGGAGGAGGAGGGGAAAGATTCTTGGTCAGTGACATATCCGAGTGGCTGGACAAGTACAGGGTGTTCAAGGTCGAGGAACTGGAGCGCGCCACCGGGGGTTTCGACGACGCGCACCTCATCCAGGGCAGTGTGTTCAAGGCCGATATCGGCGGCGAGGTGTTCGCCGTGAAAAAGATGAAGTGGAACGCCTGCGAGGAGCTCAAGATCCTGCAAAAGGTGCGGCTTTCCTCTTCCAAAACTGAATTTACATACTGTCAGAAATCAGAATGAACTGGGTCTAATGCTTTGGATAATATTTCCCGGCCAAACAAAAAAAAATTTGTCGGTCAAACGGTTCGTCCACTGCAAATTCACAAAATCTGATGGGGACATAACAACATTGTATAACGCTAGTGCTTGCAGATAGATTAAACAAAAGAACGCACTACCGAATGAATAATCAAGAAGTTGCAGTCAAAATAGAATAATCAAGAAGTTAGTAGTAGTAGAGCAAAATAAGTTGTAGCCATGTTTGCGCCTCAAATTTTTTTTGTAAGGACATTGCGGAGGTGATTGATTCGTCTGGAGTCTTGTCCTGATAACGACATGAAGCAGTGACCAAATTAAATTGATGCTGGTGTGTACAAATGCATAATAAAAGGTTTAAACCGGACAACTGAACTATACTTGCAATAATAACCACCATTGGGGTTAAGAAATAATATTTTGACCTGTCACGGTTCAAGTGCCGTCAGATACATTGAGTTCCCTCTGCACGACCCACTGTTTGGGTGGCACTTGCAAAGGTGTCCTTGGACCGTGACACGGGAAATTTTAGATCCGTTTTTATGTCTAGTTTTGTTACTCGTACTATAAGATTTTAAAATTAGATGTCATGTTGATATGTTTTAATAATTATCATCCGGTGAAGATAAGTGTGTTACCGTATTTACCTCAAAAAAAAAGTGTGTTACCGTATTAAAATTGCAGAAATCCTCATTATAAAATCCAGTCTCACTTGCCACAGTGGCCTGGCAGTGGGCCCCGCTGTCAGAATTATTGTTAGCAAGGTTAAATCCATCAATGCATGTTGCAAGTAATCAGCGCAATGTTGGTGGTTCTTTTGCAAATTTTGAAAAGACCATGAATCGTCGGACTTTTCGTGTAATTCTGATGTTTTTTGCAGTTTACTCATGGAATTATTCTAGCCTAGTTCAAGATCTCGCAAAATTCCCAATGGTTCGTCTAGACTGGTTTTAGATGGGTAACCCCAAAATTAAGAATCTCACAAACCTTTTTATTTTTGTGTAAATTCAGAACACTCTGCCATACAGAGCCATCAGGGGCCGCCGTCTAAAATCCATCTAGGGTTCCTTCCTCCTTGTCGGTGGCGCTACTGATCTGCCCGTCTTCGATGGCCTTCGGGCCTTGGAGGAGTGGCGGACCACGGTCTCGCGGCGGTGGGAGGTTTCATGTTCTTCGTTTAGGTTTTTTGTCAGTGTCTTCTTCGAGATGGTGAGATGGCGGCCATATCTTAAAGTCACGATATGGTCCTTTCCGCTCTATTCTTGCTCCAATGGTGCATCTAGTGCAAAACGGAGGAAGCGTGGAGTCATTTGTTCGTTAGATCTCTTAGGATCTATTCGATTTTCGTATTAGATGGTGGTGTGAGATCAGCCTCTTTCGATTTACTGTTGTTATCTTGGACAATGATTGCTGCTCTAGTCTCTGTGACCTTAGCATAATAACTTTTTATTAGTCTACTATAACTAGCTCTAATACGATAAGTTTTGTCTGACTCCCGTGATGAAGGGACATGGACGGCGGCGCGTCTTCGAGTTGCGCTAGTGTCTATAGTCGTCGCTAGGTGGTCCAAATTTTTAGTCCTCTTAGTACTACTATTGGTGATTATTAATGGATCGGAATTTCTGAAAAAAAAAAATCTGCCATTATAGTGATTAGATGAAAAAGTATATGTGAAAGAACCGTGGCAGGGGGAGGGTGTTTCATCATATCCGCTACAGTCCCCGATCCCCTTGGGATGAAATTACACCGGTGCACCTACACGAGTTTTCGCACGCACATACTGAACGTTTTTCAACAGAGGCGGCTGCTGTGGCAACAACTGACACGACGGGGCATTGACCAGATCACGTCAAGCTGCGACCACTCGGGATACGAGATGACGACCATTCAACTTGCGAGATACTTACATGTAGGAGCGTGCTACCACACGATACCACGTGCTTAGTCTGGTCCTAATGCCAGTATCATAAGGTGTATCATGCATGTCAACTTGGCAAAAATCTGATGTGGCGCCATAATTAATGAAAAGAGAGGTGGTTAGTGTATCATAGGTAGATACCGTATCATAGCACGTAAAGCTAGAAATCATAATGGCAAGTAAATCTTGTACACACATTTTACATAGAGATTCTACAAATCAATAAATATACCACTACTATGATACTACTATATGATACAATACACTAGAGACATAGTATCATGTGGATACATGCACTAGTATCATATGCATGATACTAGTAGTATGATACTACCACTAGGACCAACCTTAGAACTTGGAACGATGGACCAAATATAATTTGTCTTTGTCTGGACAGTGAACAAGTTTATCAGTCCTAGATATCATGCGATACGATCCTTTATTTATGTTTGTTATTACGTGTGGGTCCTTCAGGTGAACCACAGCAACCTGGTGAAGCTGGAGGGGTTCTGCATCAACTCGGCGACGGGCGACTGCTTCCTGGTGTACGAGTACGTGGAGAACGGGTCGCTGGACCTGTGCCTCCTGGACCGCGCCCGCGCGGCGCGCCTGGACTGGCGCGCGCGCCTCCACGTCGCCCTCGACCTCGCCCACGGCCTCCAGTACATCCACGAGCACACCTGGCCACGCGTCGTGCACAAGGACGTCAAGAGCAGCAACGTCCTCCTCGACGCCCGCATGCGCGCCAAGATCGCCAACTTCGGCCTCGCCAAGACCGGCCACAACGCCGTCACCACCCACATCGTCGGCACGCAGGGGTACATCGCGCCAGAGTACCTCGTCGACGGCCTCGTCACCACCAGGATGGACGTCTTCGCCTACGGCGTCGTCCTGCTCGAGCTGGTGTCCGGCCGCGAGGCCGCCGGGGACGGCGGCGAGCTGCTGCTGGCCGACGCGGAGGAGAGGGTCTTCCGCGGCCGGGAGGAGAAAATGGAGGCGCGGGTGGCGGCGTGGATGGACCCCGTGCTCGCCGAGCAGAGCTGCCCGCCCGGGAGCGTGGCCACCGTGATGAGCGTGGCCAGGGCGTGCCTGCAGCGGGACCCGGCCAAGCGGCCGAGCATGGTGGACGTGGCCTACACTCTCTCGAGGGCGGACGAGTACTTCGCTGACTACTCCGGCGAGAGCGTGTCGGTGAATGGCAGCGGCGAGATCGCCGCACGGTGAACTTGGATTTTGTCCATCTCCGTAGTTAATCGTCAATCTATATTACTCCCCCGTTCAGAAATAACTGGATTTGTCCAGATTTAAATATATCTATACGCATTTTAGTGTATAGATACAATCACATCTAGACAAAGTCAAATCAGTTATTTCTGAACGAAGGGAGTACTAGTTTATATATTGTAAATGTAAAAGTTAGCAAGGGTGGTAAACATAGTATACTACAGTAGTAATTCCTCTGTTCCAAATATAAGTTTTTTTTTGGCAAGCTGACACCACTGTTCTCGTATTACCAAGAAAAAAAATTCAACATATTTGTAGAAAAAAACCAGATATAGAAATCGTGTAAAATATCATTTTCATATAGTTTATATTATGAGCTATGAAAAAAATGATAAAAGGGTGAATCTGAATATATAGTTTTAAATCTCCAATTTTTCTTAGTTTTTTTTAACTCTTACTATAAAGATTTTTTTGTTGCGAGGATACACCATTGACTATGCACGGGCTTTATCTTTAGATATTAACTTGTAAATATATTTTAAAATAAGGGAGCACTGGTTCCCAATGAGACTTTTCACTAATAACGAAACATTCTGGGGCTTAGTGAGATTATTCCGTGCCCGAAAAAAGTTTATGGGCACACCCACTTATAGAAGGAGCTACGAGTCATAGACCCGCGCTAGATGGGACTTGAATACGGATTATCAAACCATGGCCTCTTCGAGGATGGGCATTGGACTTTGATATGATTCATCCGGCATCATCTAAAGCGCATCGGTTTACGCCGATTGCTATCGACTATTTCATCAAGTGATGCGAAGCAGTACCACAGTACCTCACAGGAACATGACCCATAGAAAGGTAATTCAATTTATTATTGAGCATATTGTTCACAGGTTCGTCGACATACCGCAGAATCAAGGGACATCTTTTACGGCTAAGGAAGTGAAATAGTTTGCCAAATCACTAGGGATCAAGACGCTCAATTATTCTCCCTACTATGCCTAAGCCAATGGACAAGCTGAATCGACTAACAAGATTTGATCAAGTTGATAAAAAAGAAGATTAGGACTATCCTAAGTGATGGTATGAAGTGTTATCGGCAGCACTATGGGCACACGGAATCTCAAGGCATAGTGCGACTAAGGTGACTTCCTTCAAGTCAACGTATGGACAAGAAGTCGTTTTACCTATAGAGGTTAATCTGACTACTTTGAGATTTGCCAAATAGAACAATTTTTCGCTCGAAGACTACTACAATCTAATGATGGACAATATTAATGAAGTGGCCGACAAAAGAGTAGAAGCTCTCAAGAACATCGAGAAACAGAAGTTACATGTATCCAAGGTCTACGACAGGAAATTTCGTCCGAAGAATTTGTAGATCGGCGACTTAGTTTGGATGGTCATATTGCCAGTCGGTTCACGAAATCACAAATTCAACAAATGGTCATCGAGTTGGGAGGGTCCTTACCAGGTTATAAGACTGGTGTCGAGTAACTCGTATCAGGTGGAAACAATGGAGGGAAATTTGCTTCCTCGCTTAATGTACGATACCTAAATAAATTCCACCCAAGGGTATGGAAGAACTCGCCTAAGCACGCTGTAGAACATATGATACCCGAATATCGCCCTAAGTGTAAAAACTGGCTGATGAATACATCATCACCCTAAGCGGATTACACAGAGTATTTTCTAATATGCAGGTTTTACCAGAAAACAGGGGGCATCTGTTAGCACCCATTTTGGACAGATAAAATTACATAGGTTGGAAGTCGGAAGAAGGTGACTTGCATGTGGACGATTTTTTTTATCACGAGGATCTATCCTAAAGCCGAATATTGAAGATCGTCCACTATGGACTATTGGAAGAATCGGTCCAAAAATAAAGCATCGGTGAAACCTGCTAAGTAGAAACTTCTAGAAGCTTGATGGTGGAAGTGACTCATGCCCTAGACCATGACTTTACCGGCAAGGAAACTTGAAGACCATGGTGCCTATGTCAACACGGAAGGAAAGAGACTTCGCGAAGAAGTCAATCAGATGCTTGGAGACCGGATCCAGTATGAAGCTGACGATAGTTACCTAGTTTAGAGTTAACTTTTCTACTAAAAAGCCAGTATTGAACTCGTGTAATCGTCTTCTAAGCTGACATGGAAAACCATTCATCCCATATAAATTTTGAAGGGTGTTGGCCGATTGAATTTAAGCATACAATCGTCAATTTCAACACATTACTTTTTCGTCTTACTTTTCTCTTTTACTTCCGACTACCTAACCCTTGTCTCTGCTTCCGTTTCTTCGGTGACTATGTTTTGAAGCATCGACAATCGAGTTAAGACGATTGGGCCGACTAACTCAGTTAATAGGCGCTGTAATCTCAAACGGGGTCCCTCCTAAAAAAACTAGGGCTTATGATTTGAAGAGCGTTGACTTACAATTTTGCGTATGGCGTTGTGAAATCGACCCCCTAAAAACGCATTAAGGTGCATTACTCTTGCTTTACCAGGCATCCGAATAAGATCTTAGACGTTATCCGATCAAAGGTATCGATAACTCCAATCATCCGAAACATAGAGTCAGGGAAGACAAGAACATGAACACAGTAGAAAATTAGCAATAATAATTAATGGAAAAAACAAATATTGCTAATCTTTACAAAATCTTTTGAAGTCTTAAGCAGAGTATACGAGCACTTACTTGCTGCATCACGAGGCAGCGGTGCAGTCAGACGAATTAGAACAACGGTCATCTAAAAGTAAACGAGCGAAGCCCACTAGGCGTACGATCCCAAGACATGGAATATGAGCAGTAATATATTAATGGCCTGCATACCCATACACCTCGCTGCAGAGGCCATTTCAAAGCCCACAAGATATTGAACAGGGCCACTCGTGCTCTTGGCAGTCCAGCCGAATCCCAAAGCGTGGGTACATCCCAATGCGTCGGGATTTGATCGGGGCGCCGGACTTCCGTACGATGAAGCGGCGTGGACGACGGCCAGGTAGTTCCATGGCGTTCGTGGTCGGCGCCCCGGGCCTGCTGCATGTCGCTCCATGGCGCTGGGCCTGCTGCATGTCGCCGGACCTGGTTATGGTAATTCTCATAGAAAAACAGTGAAGTGATCTTTCTGTATTGGGGCTGCCCCAAATCCGTAGAGAAGAGTCCGGGCGCTTCCAAAATGGTGTACCCATGAGATATTTTCTTTTAAAGGAATATATATTAACAAAAGATACCAATTATATCCAGCCTCTCCAATAACGCACTGTCCTAAGCGGTATTATAGACACACATAACCAAAAAATAAAAAGAAAAATTACAAAAAGAAAAACCCCGCTACAACAATCTATTCCTTATAACATCATCACCAGAATAACACCAGAAGTCCAGCTTCTCCAAGAGCGACGCATTCAATAAGGAAACAGTGCATAAGCACCGTCGTCGGCCGATCATAGATCTTAGGTTTCACCCCGAAGAAAGTCCTTGCTCGCAAAACAATGTCTTCACCAGGCCAATGCCAGGCAACCAATTAAGGTCAGACCTTAGATTTTCACCCTGCAAGATCAGACACTAAACGTCTCACGTGTTGCCACCCTCACTAACAAGCCGCTGCTAGAAATCATGGATCACCAAGCCAGCTACTTAGCGCCGAAGACTCGAACCAACTGTGCTAGCCCTCAAATCTCTGCTTTCATGTCTCCACCACTGACTTTATCATGGACTGACAAAAAAAAAATCTAATGCTGATAACAGGCAGCAGAGCTTCGCAACGCTCTCTCTGAAACCAAACTGTCAGTGACGAGGTTTAATCTCGTCAATGCCTATTGTTATGAGCTTGGATTTTAGAGAAAATGGGGATGCTGGAGATCGCGGAACGGTTAGCAAAAAAACAACACGGGGATACGAGGTTTATCCAAGGCCGGTCCTGAGATTTTAGGGGCCCGGGGTGAAACAAGATTTCAAGGCCCTAGCCAGAAGCATCAAAATATTAAAATATATATGTATATATTGGATGTCCTAGTGAATAATTCCAAGCCTAAAAAAAGGCAATACTTTAGTGCATATAAAAACCATATTAATATGAAATAATGCATACATATTGTCTTAATTTTTTTTCTAACATCTCTACATGCAAAGTCACATACTACCTCCGTTTTAAAGAATAAGGTGCACATGTATTCCAAAGAAAATTTGGACTGAATAAATAGAGCAACTAAAATTTGATTATATTATGTAAAATTAGTATCGTTGGATTCATATTGAAACACATTTTCCGATGATGCTAATTTTGTACCAACATTTTTTATATATCTAGAGTAAATCTCGATTAAAGAAAAAATATGCAAAATAAGGATGCATTATTCCTTGAGACGAAGGTAGTTTGACGGTATGCCAATGTACATCTACCGACGTCTTTGTTTCTCACCTCTTTGTGTGGTCATGTGAGAATTGGCGATGGGTCGTCTCTAGCTGCACACGACAAACATTATAAGACTCTTATCTAGTCATGTTCTTGCACTTTCACGCTTGTCATCCCAGAATGTGACTTTCAAAAATTAAATTTACATGATCACAACTCGACTGCACGGATTAACTAGCCAAGCATGGAGGCTTACATAAGCTTGTCATGCCTGAATGTGATATCCCCAAATTCTACAGTTTTCAGTGTGTGATGTTTGTGTATAATTTCTCATTGATCTGCATGAGTGAATATGCCCCAGCCCACTTAATCCCTTCGTAGCTAATTAAAGGGAAAAAACAAAAGCTAACCAAAGATAAAAAAGCCCAAGAAAATAAAATAGGCCCAAGTTTGAGTCCAAAGCATAATTCTTCATCCTCGTGTCTCCATCTTACGAAAAAGCTCTGAACCTGATCAATGGCGCCGCCACAAGAACTCATCGCTGCATATACCTAAGCTATTTGGAAATTTGGGGCCCCCTCCGTTCCGTGGGCCCGGGGCGGCCGCCCCATATGCCCTGCCCCAGGTTCGGTCCTAGGTTTACCCAGGTTCAGGCCCCCGGAAGGAAAATCCTACTCCTACTTGACTGCTCTTGATTACGGCGGAACCGAGAGTTACAGGGGTGCGCAGATGCAATCTGGCGTGGAGGTGTGTATGCGGTGGTATGCGAGGTGCCCTTCTCGTCGTGCCTCCTAGACTTTATATAGAGGTAGGCAGGTCCCGGACACAGATCGAGTCGGTTACAGTTTAGGGTTTGCCCCTTTGAATATTCTATCTAAACTAGTCTTGCTCTCCAAGGATCCGAAGACATCATGGACTTGGGCCACCCGAAAGTCTTCATGGACCGTGTATATTCTCGTGGGCCTTCCTTGGGCTGGACCAGGTATGCTAAGGTCGTGTATCCGTGGGGTATAACCATGTCAGTCAGAAAATGCACGGATGCGCAGGACCGAATCCCATCCGACCAGCATTATCCAGGCATGAACGCCCATGGGAGATCGCTAGCGAAGCATTCCGAAACCCGACAATCCTCACAGATCAGCAAAGGCAAGCAACCAACGGTTCTTCGTCTTTGCGCATGAGAAACTAAGGGCCACAACCATTATTCTCGGGATTCGCAAGCCTCCACGCCGTCAGCTTCCTCCAGCACGACGACAACACAAAGAAGCAACAAGAAAGCTGAGTCGAAGAGGACGAACCCCCTGCAACAACAGCCCTACTGGGATCCAACAACGTCGAACATGGCCCAAGGCCTAGATATCAGTCCGCCGAAAATCCAGATCGTCGCCGCTAGTGACCATCGCTGCTACCGGCAGCCACCATGGCGGCGCCTTGCCATCTCTACGCTGCCGCCCCGCCGGAGAACTCAGGCCCCAGCCGAAAAGCCGTGCCGTGCAGTGCACTCCGCCGCTGCCACGTAACCCCCACGCGACATGGCCTAGGCCACCTCTCCATCCCACCGTCGTTTGACGGGGTGGGCGCCGCCGTCGCCGACGGCAGCGGCGGCCATTGCTTGCAGATCGGCCTCGAGAAGAGGGATTGGACGGAGGGTCCTTCGGAGCCGCCACGGAGGGAGGCGGCCCGGGAAGAGGGGTTTCCGTGAGGTTGTTTCAGTTCTGGAGTCCACGCATGAGATATTGCCGGAAATGATTTGGAGCATGCGACCGGAGTTGCTCTCACAAATTAAAATGACCGGTCACCTAATACAAGGAATGAAGCTCGACATCTCCGGAAAGGCTTTTATTCAATTACTTCTTGTGATTCAGCACAGTTCGTTCTGGGCACGCGTAAATCCGGTGGTTGTGATGTATGGCCAGGCACAAAAGTTCAAAGAAGCTAGACACGCGAAAGTGACCCGGAATTTAGTGATCGCATTGATCTTTGAACAGTGCTACAATTCGACAGACAAGGGGATGAGTTAGAGTCAGTTTTGTACCGAGGGGAAGCAAACCCCCTACTAATTATGTGACGAGTTTGCTAAATCTGTAACATCTTTCGTATCGAAAGACTTATGCTAGCAACAGGTCCTGCACTATTTTTTTTTTCAAATTACGGCTTGGGATGTCTTCCTAATTGTGGCGACGGTCAACCAGCATATTCATAGTACGGAAAATACTACTCCCCCGTTCCAAAATAGATATCGCAATTTTTTTTAAAATTTAGATGAATCTATGTATTAGATAGTGACTAGATTCATCTAAATTTTGACGAATCTAAAACATCTATTTTGGGACAGAGGGGTATCAGACATACCATCTGAGTTGGTTTGAAAGCATTAAAGAATTTACTTTTCTCCGTGAAGAAATATACTAAGGTGGATGCACTTTTCAACATTTAACTCCGCTGAATAACAGTTCGTCAAATTATATGTTGATTAAGTGATACTAAAATGATACCACTATAAAATAATATTTATACAAATCTAACCATATCAATTTTCTATTATTTGATGCACATATTATTGAACAAATCCTTGATGTGGAACAAAATATGTTGGGATCCGATGGGATCCAACGACCAAAAAGATGGCGGCAAGGATGTACATGCCGCCCCATAGGTAACAAAAGCCGCAACGGCCTTTGTAGAGCGCTTGATCGGGGCACGTCGATAGAAATAAATTCAAGATGGTCACGATGATGTGGTGGTAGAAAGAGAAAGGGTGTACGAAATACGGTAGGTGGCAAGTCAAAGTCAGCGAGAACCATAGAAGGGAGGGAACCCAAATCTAGTACCGTCTTCTATTCATAATAATTGACCCAAAAGTTTTCTTCTCCCCCACGCGCGCAGCCGCCAGGAGGAGAGGAATAGAGATCTAGGGCACCCGCCTTCCAACGCCGGCCTCCGGCGGCTCCCCCCGCCGACGACCTATGTCATCGGTGGTGAGGGGGGTCGCCGGATCCATGCGTGTGGATAGTTTTAGGCTAAAGTAGCTTCGTTTTTAGGCTGCCCATCGTCTTGGCTTCGGGGGCGACGATGGCGGCGCTTAATAAATTTTCTTCAGATTCCTCCCCGATGGATTTGGAGATCAGTCTATCCAAGCAAGGATGGTGTGACGGTGACGGCATCCTCGTGGTGGATTTGTGTCCTCAGGCTCCACCGTTGCGGCGGCGTGTGCTCCAGCGCCGGCGTGGAACCTGGGAGGTAGTCCAGGAGCGGATGCAGATTGTGGTCTGCATCGACGGCATCTGGAAGATGGCGGATCGTGTGCTGGGTCCGTGGTTCGTGGATGGCAGGTGTGGCTTCCTCCTTCGACGTCTTAGTCGTGCGGGGGTGCTAGATCTGGAGCTCGATGGCGTGTCCGGGGTGTTGCACCGATCTGATTCGTTCAACGGCAATGGTTTCACCTTGGGTGAGCCACCTTGGAGGTCCGCAAAGCTGCATGTTAGCGATGGAGCCGCTTCGAGCTCGGGTGAGGAGGTGATCCGTCATTCTTTTCTTTGGTGGTTGTTGTGGTGGTGCCACGGGCGTTGGCGTCAAGCTCAATGGCCGTTTCGGCTTAGATTGTTTTCTTTCTTGGCTAGTGGTCCTTTGTGCAAAGGCTTGCGTTATGCTGTCTTTTCAGATTTGTCAGGTCGGTGTTTACGTGACTTGTACTATGATGTTCATGATATATAAATGAGACACGTATTACCATGCAAAAAAATGGAAATTGGTACTTCCTCTGTTTTAAAATATAAGATATTTTAATTTTGTAAAATAAATGTATCTAGACTATTTTTAGTATGTAGATAGATTTACTTAGGTTTAGAGTGAATCTACACACTAAAATAAAGCCTAAATATTTTTTTTCACAAACCTAAAACATCTTATATTTTAAAATGGAGGGAGTACATAATAACGAGAAAGGAGGGATGAATCAAAGGGCACATCGCTCAAGGGAAAAAAATACTAGCGTTTGACATGGTGTTGGATTCTCATATCCCGTTTGTTTCACCCGCTTTTGTTTATTTTATTGTTTGTTTGGCCCACTTTAGACTATTTTTGGGGCTAATATTGATCATACCGTAGATTATGAAACAAGCACAACATATAAAACAAGCACAACACAACATAGTTCAACAACCTCTAAATGAGACTAGAGCTGAGTCGTTCAGTGTTTGTACCCTAGCAGTTAACGCCAAGAGCATACTTTTATATTTTTAAAATAAAAATAAGGAAGTGGCTAGA
The DNA here is from genome assembly GCA_916181665.1 of Avena sativa. Taxonomy (NCBI): domain Eukaryota; kingdom Viridiplantae; phylum Streptophyta; class Magnoliopsida; order Poales; family Poaceae; genus Avena; species Avena sativa. The sequence continues at coordinate 255,497,667 of OV702284.1, read as the reverse complement.
TCTCAGGCGCGCCTGAGAACTAGTTATGTCTAAGTCGCTGATGTCATCATAATATTTGTGCTAATTCTCAGTTGCAACCTAGTTGCAACTTATAAGATTTGTACTAATTCTCAGTTACAACCTAGTTGCAAGTCACTAAATTTTCAGTTACACTCGAGTTGCAACTCATGTATAACTTTCCTTTTGCACGAATCACGAGGTAAATCGAACGGTAAAAGAGATGACTGAGACTTAAAAAGTTCTCAGGCGCATGAGAACTAGCAAATCCGTACAAATAAAAGCATTTCATGTTTTTTGAGATGTATTTCATGTTAGAAAAACAAATAAGCTGTATATTTTTACGGAAGAAATACACCCCCATCTTCATATTTGTGGACGCGAAGGAGAACGTTCAAATGTCTCGGTTACAGCTGGTGATATCTGTACGTCGATTGAGACATATGCTGTAGTACGTACTTAATACGTAGACGCATAGTGCCTACGCATATCGCTCCAACCTACATTGTCCATTGTCTCCACGATCTATCTCAATCAAATCAGAGCTCCTATAGCTATGGCAGCCGCGCAACGGACTGGCCCAATGCAAAGCAACTTTCTTCTCCCCAGGGAAGCTCTAGCTAAGCTAGCTAGCTAGCTAGATATATTGACGTCGGTATCTGCCTGCAGCAGAAGGAGCAGGCCTCCCTCATCAGAAACACGCATCAATCCCTCTGCATGCTGCGTAAAACCTGCCCTGGAAACGAGGGACTTGGTACTTCCAGTCGCACACGTCCGAGGAAAGCTGCTAGCTGGTTCTAGGCAACGAGCGACAATAGATATGTCTATAGAAAACTCTCCCTAGCTATATGTATGTCGTCACCTGTATGTGGAATTACTGAGTACAGATCGAGAGAGACCTATCGTTAAGAATCAAATGTTTAGGCCCATATGTTTGTTAAATGTTCTGTTTAAGATCTTTACTGAAGTGTTGAATATTAGGGCCATTCTAGTAGCAGATGAGGTAGTTTCTAAGATTCAATCCGCTTTCATTGAAGGTTAGGTTCATTCTAGGTAGTAGTGTCGTTGTTTTGCATTAGACTGCTACTCAATCAAAGGGCTTGAGAGAAAAAAAGACAGCTGATGCTGGAATAGTTTTTTTTTTGAGAAACACGGTACAAATGCAGACGCTCACAAATACGTACATACACTCATCCCTATGAACACACGCACGCACACCCTACCCTTATGAGCACCTCCGAGAGACTGAGCCGGCGGATATTGAGATTGACGAAGTCACCGCAAGCGCCTCGCTATCGACGGGAACGTCGCCTCCCACTGAAAAAATATTCCGCCATTATGAGACACCAAAGCGTCAAACCTGAGGTTTGAACTCTGGTGGGCTGGAGGTTCCACTGCCCTCCTAACCATCCAACTAAGGGTTGGTTCTCTGATGCTGGAATAGTTGTTAGGACAAGAGATGGAACTATGTACTCTGTCTTTTTTAGTTCTGTGTTAGAACATGTGTCCAGTTTCTGCAGTTTCAATGACTTGTCTGAATAAGCTGTAGGTGAATGAGATTTTGCCTCTAGTTTTTACTAGTATTTCTGTATACTGAATGTGCGATGCCATGTGGTAAAAATCTGCACGGTGGGTGTGAAGAACTTTCTTAATGAAACTGGGAGTCGTGTGGCTCCTTTGATAAAATAAGAAAACAAAGTTAGTAAAATTGGTACTGTACAACATACATCCGTTAGCTTTAAGACTTATGCAATATTTCTCGCATTTTAGTTTTTTCACTCAAACTCAAGCAGGTGGAGATTAATGAATTCGCACCTCATCGGCGTCATAGTGGACGCCTGACATTCTCCCGAACACGTGACAGACATCAACATCGGCAACACCGAATAGGCTACACCCGGCCTGTGAGTCGCCTCGTTGGCATCATTAGGGAAAGGGAGTGTCGCATGTACGGCGAACAGAGTAGGACTGGTTGTGGTCAAGGACGCCCTCGCCATGGTTGACATGCCAGTTACCATATTCTTTGAGAGGACGACATTCAGATTGTAGGTATGCTCGCTCCTGCCAACCTCGGGGAAGGAGAACCGATATTACGAACACGCCACTGCCACCAAGCTCTATTGGAATTAGGCTGGCGACGACATTGAGGTCCTCCTTGAAGGGCCCGCGGTGGTGCTTCCCTGACTTCCCTGCTGGCAGTTCCAACTTGCACTACCGGAATAACAATATAGGCCGATGACAATATATCGGAGCCGTCGGCGTAACTTGATGAACCGTCGGCCCAGTTTTACCGTTGGCGTAGGATAAATAGGCCGACGGCAGCCGTCGACGTAAACAGGCTGTCGGCATAGTATACTAGGCTAACGGCAGAGCGACGGCGTCAAGTCTACGCCGACGGCGTAGCCATTTTTTTTGCCCTATTAATCTTAGAAAAATCATAACTAAATCATTTAAATTCAGAAAAATACATATAATATATCAAAATTTGCAGAAAAAATAAGATTTATCTATATACACTCATATATTACATATTTGTTTACAAAAATATATATAAAAATATAAATACTTTCGTATAACATATTTTTCATTTTTCGAGTGCAAAAAACGGGGTGTTTTGTGAAGCAACCACCAAATGAAAGTTTCAAAATAATAATACCATATTTTTTAAAAATATTAGACCATATTGAATGCACAATTTTCCAACCTGGATATCTCAAACCTTTTCGTCCGCCCCTCGTAAAAAACACAAAATCCTGCTGAATCGGTAGGAAATGAGTTAGATTTGAACTACATGTACATGATATGATGCTCATGATTTTTTGAAAAAATCATTTTTAGATTCACAATATGCTATTTCATTAGAGATATAATGCAAGTTTAGTGAGGCTCAGCCCCGAGCTAAGAATCTTCATGCCCCTCGATTTACAAAGTTTGACGATAGTTTGAAACAGACATAAAAAATTCAAAAACGATCGAAACAATGCAAAACTTTCGCGTGGTGTCATATTATGTGACATAGTTGCATGGAAAAATACCAAACTTGGTATATTGATCGTGTCTCATAAAAACCTTCACAAAATGACCTATCTCAATCGAGGTTTTCTGGATTTCAGGTCAAATGACCAATGTTATTGCTAGAATCACGATATAGTTTGCAATAATGTGCCCATATTATGCACGCATGTGTATCATGGGATGGCGAACAATGTTGCAGGAGGAAGTTTTCCTTTTATCGCACCAAAAAGCCAATTTTTATTTTCTGAGTGCAAAAAACGGGGTGTTTTGTGAAACAAGCACCAAATAAAAGTGTCAAAATGATAATACCATATTTAAAAAAATACTATACCATATTGAATGGACAATTTCCCAACCAACGTTTCTCAAATCTTTCCGTCCACCCCTCGTAAAAAAGACAAATTCCCGCCGAATCAGTAGGAAATGAGTTAGATTTGAACTACAGGTACATGATATGATGCTCATGATTTTTTGAAAAAATCATTTTTAGGTTCACAATATGCTATTTAATTTTATCAGAGATCTAATGCAAGTTTAGTGAGGCTCAGCCCCGAGCTAAGAATCTTCATGCCCCTCGATTTAGAAAGTTTGACGATAGTTTGAAATGGGCATAAAAAATTCGAAAACGATCGAAACAATGCAAAAACTTCGCGTGGTGTCATATTATGTGACATAGTTGAATGAAAAATACCAAACTTGGTATATTGATTGTGTCTCAAAAAAACCTTCACAAAATGACCTATCTCAATCGAGGTTTTCCAGATTTTAGGTCAAATGACCAATGTTATTGTTAGAATTATGGTATAGTTTGCGATAATGTGCCCATATTATGCACGCATGTGTATCATGGGATGGCGAACAATATGTTGCAGGAGGAAGTTTTCCTTTTCTTCGCACCAAAAAGCCAATTTTTATTTTCCGAGTGTAAAAAACAGGGCGTTTTGTGAAACAACCACCAAATAAAAGTTTAAAAATGATAATACCACATTTTTCAAAAAATAATATACCATATTGAATGGACAATTTTGAAGGGTTTCGCGGCATAGTAAATCAAAATTTTCTACGGATGCGAACAGAGGGAAAGCCAAGATCTAATCTAGGAGATGCAAACAACGAGAGAGATTGGATTAGATCTTCATACCCTTGAAGATTCGCACAGCGGAACGTTCGTCGGAACGTGGGTGATGTAGTCGTACTCGCTTCTCCTCCTCGCGATCCGATCCGATCAAGCACCACAAGTGGCGGTGCCTCCGTGAGATGCACACGTGCAGCACCTCGACGTCGCCTCCTTCCTCGGTCCAGCAAGTATGGTGGAGAGACGGATTGGATCTACAACACGACGGCGCGGTGTATGTGGTGGAGAGTTTCTGCAGTAGGGCTTCGCCTACACGCAGTCGGGAGGAAGAGAGAGAGGAGGACAGGAGGGCGACTGGCTTGAGGGGAAGGTGTGGGGGGTGGTGCGCCCCCAGCCCTCTTTATATAGAGGGGTGGGCGGCTGCCCTATCCCCTCCCCCAAGCCCAAACCGGCGGCCAAAGGAGGATGAGTGGGGGGCAAGGAAACCCCCCCCTTCTAGAAGCTCCAATTAGGGTTTTACCCTAGTTGGCCGGTTGGGCCCTATGGGGCCTTGTGCCCCTGGCCCAATGCGGCCAGGGCACTCCCTCATAGGCCCATGCCCCCTCACGGAAGGTGGGGCCACGTTGGTCCCCTTTCGGAAGGTTCTAGAAGCTTCCGGTACAATACCGATTAACCCGGAACAATTCCGAACTCCAAAAAACTGCATTGCCTTATATGAATCTTATTCTCCGGACCACTCCGGAACCTCTCGTGATGTCCCGGATCCCATCCGAGACTCCGAACAAAAACTCATAAACCAATTATCCAATCTATCCTAGCGTCGAGACACGTTAAGTGTGTGACCCTGCGGGTTCGAGAATATGCAGACATGATCTTCTATCAATAATCAACAGAGGGGTCTGGAAACCCATGTTGACTCCCACACATTCATCGATGATCATATCGGATGAACCATGATGCCAGGATTCAATCAATCCCATATATATATTCCCTTCGTCTCGCGATATTTTACTTGCCCGAGATTTGATCGTCGGTACCGTCATACCTAGTTCAATCTCGTTCACAGCAAGTACTTTACTCGTTCCGTAATCCGATATCACTTTGTGATTAACTCCTTAACCACATGCTTGCAAGCGGTGTTGATATCGATTACCGAGTGGGCCCGAAGTATATCTCTCCGACTTGGGAGGGACAAATCCCATCTCGATACATACAACCCAACAGATACTTTCCGATCACCTGAGAGACACCTTTATGATCACCCTCTCATAGGATGCGTTTGATGACCTCAAAGTTTTCTTCCGATACCAGGGAGTTGTATTATCTCATGGTCTAAGGAATACAATATTTGACATAAGAAAAGCTTCACAAAGATGAACACGATGACACGACCTAATTGCTTCGCTTAGTTTGGGTCTGTCCATCATATCATTCTCCCAATGATATGATCTCATTATTAATCGACAACTCATGTCCATGGTTAGGAAACCTTAACCATCATTAATCAATGAGCTAGTCCATAGAGGCGTACTAGGGACACGGTGTTGTTCACAAACCACAGAAGTATTAAAGTTTCCGCTTAATACAATTCTAGCATGGAATATAAACATTATCATGAACAAGGAGTATAATAATAACATCTTTATTATTGCCTCTAGGGCATAATTCCAACAGTCTCCCACTTGCACTAGAGTCAATAATCTAGTTTACATCCGGCAACAATCTCACACCCATGGCACTGAGGTGTTGATCATGTTTTACACGTGGAAGAGGTTTAGTCAATGGATCTGCGACATTCAGATCTGTATGTACTTTGCTGATCTTCAGATCTCCATATGCTATATAATCTCGGATTATATGAAACTTGCGGTTGATATGCTTGGTCTTTGGATGATATCTTGGTTCCTTAGCGAGTGCTATGGCGCCAGTGTTGTCACACAATATCTCCAGTGGGTCCAATGCACTTGGAACCACGCCAAGCTCAGTGATGAAGTTCCTGATCCAAACTCCTTCACTTGACGCTTCTGCAGCAGCCATGTATTCCGCTTCTACTGTAGATCCCGCGATCACGCTTTGCTTGCAGCTTCTCCAGCTCACAGCTCCTTCATTCAAAATATACACGTATCGTGTCTGAGATTTAGAATCATCCTTGTCGGTGTCGAACCTAGCGTCGACGTAACCTTTTATGACGAGTTGTTCATCACCCCCATAGACTAAGAACATTTCTTTAGTCCTATTTAGGTACTTTAGGATGTTCTTCACGGCTGTCCAGTGTTCCACTCCTGGATCACTTTGATATCTGCTCGTCAAACTAAGAGCATTGGACACATCCGGTCTAGTACACAACATGGCATACATGATAGAACCTATGGCCGAGGCATAAGGCACTTTGCTCATAGCTTCCCTATCATTTACCGTAGCTGGACACTGAGCCTTGCTCAATATCTTACTTGGCAACATAGGCACCGAACCTTTCTTTGCCTTATCCATTCTGAACCTTTTCAGAACTTTGTCTAGGTATGTACTCTGGCTTAAAGCTATCAGGCGTCTTTGTCTATCTTATAGATTTTGATGCCCAATATATAAGGAGCTTCACCTAGGTCTTTCATTGAAAAACACTTGTTCAAATAACTCTTCACATCGTTAAGAATGTTGATGTCATTTCCAATAATCAATATGTCATCCACATATAGTACCAGAAACGTCACCGAGCTCCCACTCACTTTCTTGTAGATACAAGCTTCGTAGCAATTTGGAACAAATCCAAAGCTCTTGATCACTTCATCAAAACGAAGGTTCCAACTCCGAGATGCTTGCTTCAGTCCATAAATAGAACGCTGAAGTTTGCATACTTTATCAGCATCCTTAGGATCGACAAAACCTTCGGGTTGCATCATATACAACTCTTCATCAATGTTTCCATTGAGGAACGCAGTCTTGACATCCATCTGCCATATTTCATAATCATGAAACGCAGCAATTGCTAATAAAATCCGAATGGATTTAAACATCGCTACGGGAGGGAAAGTCTCATCGTAGTCAACACCTTGAACTTGTCGAAAACCTTTCGCGACAAGCCGTGCTTTATAGACGGTAACATTACCATCTGCGTCCGTTTTCTTCTTGAAGATCCATTTGCATTCAACGGCCTTTCGGTCGCTAGGAGGGTCCACCAAAGTCCATACTTGGTTTTCACTCATGGATCCCAATTCGGATTTCATGGCTTCTAGCCATTTCTCAGAGTCTGGGCTCATCATCGCTTCCTCATAGTTCGTAGGTTCACTGTCTTCTACTAACAAGACAGTCAAGACAGGGTTGCCGTACCACTCAGGAGGGGCACGCGAACTTGTCGACCTGCGACGTTCAGTAGCAGCATCGTCCAAAGCTTCATGATCCTTGTCATTAGCTTCCTCTATTGTTGGTGCAGGCGGCACTGGAACAATTTCAGGTGCTGCGCTACTCTCCAATTCAAGAGAAGGTTCAACAACCTCGTCTAACTCTACTTTCCTCCCACTCACTTCTTTCGAGAGAAACTCCTTCTCAAGAAAGGAACCGTTCTTTGCGACAAACACTTTGCCTTCGGTTCTGTGATAGAAGGTATACCCAATAGTTTCCTTAGGGTATCCTATGAAGACGCATTTCTCCGCTTTGGGTTCGAGCTTGTCCGGCATCAACTTCTTGAGGTAAGCTTCGCATCCCCAAACTTTAAGAAACGACAACTTAGGTTTAGCACCAAACCATAGTTCATACGGTGTCGTCTCAACGGATTTAGATGGTGCCCTATTTAAAGTGAATGCAGCGGTTTCTAATGCATAACCCCAAAATGATAACGGCAAATTAGTAAGAGACATCATCGATCGGACCATATCTAATAGGGTTCGGTTCCGGCGTTCAGACACACCATTGCGCTGTGGTGTTCCGGGTGGCGTGAGTTGTGAAACGATTCCACTTGCTTTAAGATGCGTGAGAAAATCATAACTCAAATATTCACCTCCACGATCGGATCGTAGAAACTTAATCTTTCTGTTACGATGGTTCTCCACTTCATTCTGAAATTCTTTGAACTTTTCAAACGTTTCAGATTTATGTTTCATTAAATAGATATACCCATATCTACTTAAGTCATCGGTAAAAGTGAGAAAATAGCGATATCCACCGCGCGTCGAAACACTCATCGGTCCGCATACATCGGTATGTATGATTTCCAACAAGTCCGTTGCTCGCTCCATCATACCGGAGAACGGGGTTTTGATCATCTTGCCCATGAGGCATGGTTCGCATGTGTCAAATGATTCAAAATCAAGAGACTCCAAAAGTCCATCAGAATGGAGCTTCTTCATGCGTTTTACACCAATATGACCTAGACGACAGTGCCACAAATAAGTAGTATTATCACTATCTACTTTGCATCTCTCAGCCTCAATGTTATGGATGTGTGTTTCATCCCTTTCGAGATTTAGAAGAAATAAACCATTCATAATAGGTGCATGACCATAAAAGATGTTACTCATATAAATAGAACAACCATTATTCTCCGATTTAAATGAATAACCGTCTTGCAATAAACAAGATCCAGAAATAATGTTCATGCTCAACGCAGGCACATAATAACACTTATTAAGGTTTAAAACTAATCCCGAAGGTAAAACTAAGGAGAGCGTGCCGACGGCCATCACATCAACTCTTGATCCGTTGCCAACGCGCATCGTCACCTCATCCCTCGCAAGCCGCCGTCTATTCCGTAGCTCCTGTTTCGAGTTACAAATATTAGCAACTGAACCAGTATCAAATACCCAGGCACTACAACGAGGGCTAGTAAGGAAAACATCAATAACATGTATATCAAATATACCTTTGATGGTGCCAGCCTTCTTGTCCGCTAAGTACTTCGGACAGTTGCGCTTCCAGTGACCCTTGTCCTTGCAATAGAAGCACTCAGTGTCCGGCTTAGGACCAGACTTGAGCTTCTTCTCAGCAGGGGCAGTGCGCTTGCCGCCGCCCTTCTTGAAGGGCTTCTTTGCACCCTTACCTTTCTTGAAGGTGGGGGGCTTGTTGACCATCAACACATGAGTATCCTTTTTGATGTCCACTTCCGCAGCCTTTAGCTTTGCGAAGAGCTCGGTGATCGTATCAGTGGAACCAATCTGATTGTGAGTCACTACAAAACTTTTGTAGCTGGGAGGGAGTGATTGCAGAACCCTGTCAATCTTGAGATCCTCTGGAATCTTGCAGTCCAGTTGCTCAAGGCGTTGAGTGTAGCCCGACATCTTAATGGCGTGCTCACTAACGGAACTCCCTTCCTCCATCTTGCAGTTAAAGAACTTCTCAGAGATCTCATATCTCTCAGAACGGGCTTGAGTCTGAAACATGGTTTTCAGCTCCTCGAGAATCTCAAAGGGCCCGGGATAGTCTTCAAAACGATTTTGAAGGTCCGATTCCATAGCAAACAACATGGTGCTCTTAATCACACCATAATCATCTTTGCGCGACTGATAGACAGCTTTCTCATCAGCCGGCGCAGTGGCAGCAGGGGCGTCACCTAACGCACTTTCAAGGACATAGTCCTTTTGACCGCCAGAGAGAATGATTCTCAGATTGCGGAACCAATTGGTGAAGTTAGACCCATTGTTTTTAAGATTTTCCTTCTCAGCAAAAACGTTGAAGTTGAAGTTGGACTTAGCCATTTGATCTACAATATTTGCAAGTACAAATTAGACTATGTTCGTGATAACTAGTTCAACTTTTAATCAAATTACTAGATGAACTCCCACTAAATTCAACATCCCTCAAGTTGTTTAGTGAACACGATCCAAATTCACCACACCTAATCCGATCTTCACGAGAAGAGATGTGGTTTTAATGGTGGACAACGAAGTGTCGATCATATCATTCATATGACTCATGCTTAACCTTTCGGTTCATGTGTTCTGAGGCCATGTCTGTACATGCTAGGCTCGTCAAGTTAGACCCAAGTATTTCCGCGTATGCAAAACTGGCTTGCACCCGTTGTATGTGAGCGTAGAGTCTATAGCACCCGATCATCACATGATGCTTGGACACGACGAACTTTCGCAACGGTGCATACTCGGGGAGAACACAGTTTTTATCTTGATCTTTAAGTGAGGAATCATCTTATAATGCTACCTTCGCGATCGAAGCATAATAAGATACATAAAAGGATAAACATCACATGTATATAACTTTATGTGACATGGTATAGCCAATCTTCGCGCAATGATCTCCATCTTGTGCGTGCCGGCATGATCTCCATCACTCCACCATGATTGCGTCCACCACGAATAGCAACTACAACTATTGCTAACTACTTAGCGATAAAGTGAAACTATTACATGGCGTATAAGAAGTTAACACACAGGTCATACACAATTATAAAGACAACCATATGGCTCCTGCCGATTGTGTACTCATCGACATGCAAGTCGTGAAACATTACAAAACATGATCATCGCATACATTATACACATCACATCTTGGGCCATACCATATCACAGAAAACACTCCCTGCAAAAACAAGTTAGACGCCTCTACTTTGTTGTTGCATGTTTTACGTGGCTTATGGGAGTAGATGCTAAGAACGATTCTTACCTACGGAAAGCCACAACGGTGATATTATGGTTGCCAAACTCCGGTGTTAATCCGATGACAACTATAGTGAGAGAAACTGGCATCCACCAGCCGCATGTGTGGAACAAGCCACACGTCAAGTGCGGAGCCGGTCTCGCGAACGACGTCGCGTAAGGTTGGCCTGGACCGCTTCAATCTCACTATCCCGCGTCATAAGAAGAACACAAACAAGAGGCTTGCAACAGAAAACATCAATGCCCGCAACAACCATGTTGCGTTCTACTCGTGAAACACATCTACGCATAGATCTAGCTCTGATACCACTGAAGGGTTTCGCGGCATAGTAAATCAAAATTTTCTACGGATGCGAACAGAGGGAAAGACAAGATCTAATCTAGGAGATGCAAACAACGAGAGAGATTGGATTAGATCTTCATACCCTTGAAGATTCGCACAGCGGAACGTTCGTCGGAACGTGGGTGATGTAGTCGTACTCGCTTCTCCTCCTCGCGATCCGATCCGATCTAGCACCACAAGTGGAGGTGCCTCCGTGAGATGCACACGTGCAGCACCTCGACGTCTCCTCCTTCCTCGGTCCAGCAAGTATGGTGGAGAGACAGATTGGATCTACAACACGACGGCGCGGTGTATGTGGTGGAGAGTTTCTGCAGCAGGGCTTCGCCTACACGCAGTCGGGAGGGAGAGAGAGAGGAGGGCAGCAGGGCGACTGGCTTGAGGGGAAGGTGTGTGTGTGTGTGGGGGGGGGGGGGTGGTGCGCCCCCAGCCCTCTTTATATAGAGGGGTGGGCGGCTGCCCTAGCCCCTCCCCCAAGCCCAAACCGGCGGCCAAAGGAGGAGGAGTGGGGGGCAAGGAAACCCCCCTTCTAGAAGCTCCAATTAGGGTTTTACCCTAGTTGGCCGGTTGGGCCCTATGGGGCCTTGTGCCCCTGGCCCAATGCGGCCAGGGCACTCCCTCATAGGCCCATGCCCCCTCCCGGAAGGTGGGGCCACGTTGGTCCCCTTACGGAAGGTTCTAGAAGCTTCCGGTATAATACCGATTAACCCGGAACAATTCCGAACTCCAAAAAACTGCATTGCCTTATATGAATCTTATTCTCCGGACCACTCCGGAACCTCTCGTGATGTCCCGGATCCCATCCGAGACTCCGAACAAAAACTCATAAACCAATTATCCAATCTATCCTAGCGTCGAGACACGTTAAGTGTGTGACCCTGCGGGTTCGAGAATATGCAGACATGATCTTCTATCAATAATCAACAGAGGGGTCTGGAAACCCATGTTGACTCCCACACATTCATCGATGATCATATCGGATGAAACATGATGCCAGGATTCAATCAATCCCATATATATATTCCCTTCGTCTCGCGATATTTTACTTGCCCGAGATTTGATCGTCGGTACCATCATACCTAGTTCAATCTCGTTCACAGCAAGTACTTTACTCGTTCCGTAATCCGATATCACTTTGTGATTAACTCCTTAACCACATGCTTTCAAGTGGTGTTGATATCGATTACCGAGTGGGCCCGAAGTATATCTCTCCGACTTGGGAGGGACAAATCCCATCTCGATACATACAACCCAACAGATACTTTCCGATCACCTGAGAGACACCTTTATGATCACCCTCTCATAGGATGACATTTGATGACCTCAAAGCTTTCTTCCGACACCAGGGAGTTGTATTATCTCATGGTCTAAGGAATACAATATTTGACATAAGAAAAGCTTCGCAAAGATGAACACGATGACACGATCTAATTGCTTCGCTTAGTTTGGGCCTGTCCATCATATCATTCTCCCAATGATATGATCTCATTATTAATCGACAACTCATGTCCATGGTTAGGAAACCTTAACCATCATTAATCAATGAGCTAGTCCATAGAGGCGTACTAGGGACACGGTGTTGTTCACAAACCACACAAGTATTAAAGTTTCCGCTTAATACAATTCTAGCATGGAATATAAACATTATCATGAACAAGAATTATAATAATAACATCTTTATTATTGCCTCTAGGGCATAATTCCAACAAATTTCCCAACCGGGGTATCTCAAACCTTTCCTTCCACCCCTCGTGAAAAAGACAAATTCCTGCCGAATTAGTAGGAAATGAGTTAGATTTAAACTACATGTAGATGATATGATGCTCATGATTTTTTGCAAAAACCATTTTTAGGTTCACAATATGCTATTTCATCATAGATCTAATGCAAGTTTAGTGAGGCTCAGCCCCGAGCTAAGAATCTTCATGCCCCTCGATTTACAAAGTTTGACGATAGTTTGAAACGGGGATAAAAAATTCAAAAACGATCGAAACAATGCAAAACTTTTGCGCGGTGTCATATTATGTGACATAGTTGTATGTGAAAATACCAAACTTGGCATATTGATTGTGTCTCAGAAAAACCTTCACAAAATGACCTATCTCAATCGAGGTTTTCTAGAATTCAGGTCAAATGACCAATGTTATTGCTAGAATCACGGTATAGTTTGTGATAATGTGCCCATATTATGCACTCATGTGTATCAAGCGATGGAAAACAATGTTGCAGGAGAAAGTTTTACTTTTCGTCGCACCAAAAAGCCAATTTTTATTTTTCGAGTGCAAAAACAGGGTGTTTCATGAATCTTGACATAGTTTCAATTGGTCTAATATTTAAAAGTTATGATATATAATTAAATAGATGATAGGGATGTCATATTTCGATTCCTCTCATTTTTCTGATCGATTTGGATATATTATTTGTTGAATTGTGATTTACGGATTTGTAGATATGAATTATTCAAATTTAAATGAAAAAAATTGAAAGTACCGACTTGATACGACTAGAGGGGGTGAATAGGCGTCTACCCAATTTTAATTTATTTCTCACTTTTAGGCTCAACGAGAAGGAAAGTTATCTAGATGTGCAACTAAGTGAACAACCTAAATGCAAGATAACTTACAACAACCACAATGTGGCATCCCGCAAAACCACTACTAGAAAATCGCGTTGTTTTTGTGCATTGCATCATCATGACCGCATGCTCATGTCATCATGCCACATTGCATTTGAGCATCGTCATCATCTTGCATTTGCTTGCATAAAACTATTTTCGGAAAAACCTATTTTTGTTTTCTAAACGCCCCGTCTTTGTTCAAACACAAAACCCGGGTCTCCGGATTATTATGTTTCGTCTACCAACAGATTTCAAACGCCCCGTTTTAAATAATAAAATACTTATTTTATTTTTAGGGGCAGCCGTACCGGGCCGATCCGACCCAGTCGGCCACCCCCAAAATTACCCAGACCTTTTCCTGCCTAAACCCTTTTTCCTACCCCAACCTATTCTACCCAGCCCCCTCCACCTCACCCTGACCAATCCCCTCTTGCCACCTCATCTCTCATCCCCCTCCAGCCAATCAGCGCCTGCCACCTCATCCTACCACCCAGCCTCCCTCAGCAAACATCGCCCGCGCGCCTGGACCCGTCCCTGCCCCGCCAGGACCCTGCCCGGTCCCACCACCTAGTCACACCCCACCCCGCCGCCAGTTTCACAAACACACAACACGCACACACACACTGCCACCACGGGCCCGCTCCCCCACCTACCGCGCCTAGCTCACCTGCCTTCCCTCCCCGCTCCCCATCCTCGCTTTTCCCCTCCTCGCGACCTCCCTCCTCTGCAACCACCCAGCGCTGCCGCACGCCCTCTCTCCCCTCCCCTGCTCGACTGCCACCAGGGCTCCTCCCCGTCGATCCCCGCGCCCACCGTCAGGGTCGCCTTCCCCTCCGTCAACCGCCTCTCTCCCTTACCTGCAGGCACCGCCACCTCCTTCCTCCCCTTCGGAAACCTCCGCCGTCGCCATCCCTAGCCCTGCAGAGCTCGCCGGCCCCGGCCTCAACCCGAGTCGCCGCCTGGCCTCCTCCCTCCGGCCTCCCCTCCCCCAGCCGGGTTGCTCTGCTGCGCCCGCTGCCGCCAGGGGCTCCGCCCTCGTCACCTCTGCACCTCGGCTCGCCTCCCTCCTAGTGCCCTCCGTCGCCCAGCCATCGTCGGGCGCGCCTTCCCCTGTAGCCGGCGCCGGCCCTGACGCCCTTCCCCATCGCCACTACTTCCCTGAGCATGCCGCTCCTCCACCACCAGTCCTCCATGGCGCTGTCGCCTTCCTTGCTCCATGTCCGCCGCCATGGCACCTGCCCCATCGCCCTCAGAGCCCGACCTCTTCCCTCCTTCCGAGAGCGTTGTTGCCCCGGGAACACCACGGAGCTCTTCTGCCTGCCGCAGTGTTGGAGGCCGCCTCACCCCGTTATCGTCGAGCGCTTCCCGTCCGTCGTCCTCGGCTTCGCTCCGCGTCTCCTGTGGGCCATGTCGCCTCGTGCCCTCTGGTGTTCTGCTGCTGAACGAGGCGAGACCAGGACCGTCCCGCGTGAGCGCACGGATGCAAGCCACTGCCTCCAAGCTCTTCCGTCGACCTCGGCTGTTCCCCATGTCCGCTTGCATACGGTCCCGACGCCTAATTTGTTCGAGTGCACACTTCGTGTGGATGTTGTCAAGTTCGACCGATGCAAGTGCAACATCGAGTGAAGACCAGTCCACCATCTAGGGCGTGTATAAACCAAAGGGCAATGATGCCGATCTGAAGATCCACCGACAAGTTCGTCACCGACCCGTAACAAGTGCCACGGTGCCGCAACCGAAGACCAAGCCTCGACACCCCGAACCCGGTGCCGCGCCAAGACCTACTATCCGGATCCGAAGACCGAACCCGGGCATGCCAAATTCTTCGACCCGAAGGACACAGATGCGACAAGTACTTCTTCCCGGATCTGATGCCCGAGAACCCGGACGCCAAGGTCGTCGACAGGGATTCGCCAAGTACTTCCTTGCGGACGCCAAGTTCTTCACCCCGAATGCCAAGACCGACTCGATGGCGCGGACCCGACAAGATCTTCGCAACGACAAGATCGACACCGACCAGGACGAATCTGATGCGCCCCGACGCCGAACCAAGTCCTCCTTCCCGGAATGCCAAGATCTACCTCCGTTATCCGAGAACTATCCCGCCGAGACCGAACCCCAGATCCAGACCCTGAGACCCGACCCCGAACCCCTCGGAGCCCAAGTTCGTCGAACCCTAATGTGTGACCCCTTTCTCGAGCCCTATTTTATAAATGTAATATAAACTGCTGCATATTTAATTGTCATGCTCGCATCATATCATGTGGGTTTGGGAGCCTTATGCCGATTTACCTCATAATTAAATATGGGACCCATATGCGGGCAAATCTAGTCGTATATTGGCCCCATTTAAATTTGTGCATCAAACCGATACTATATTTTGCCTTGCTAATACAACATTTAATTTGCGGGGTAGATAAATAACTTGAACCGTTTAATTAAATTTCGGGACCCCGGTTCCGCTTAATATGATCTAATTGCATCGCAGCTTTGCCATGCCATGCATCATACATGCATCATGCCCGATCTTTTGCCGTAGTATTAAATAGTGCATCCGGTGTTTATTCTAGTGTTTTGCTTCTTCGCGGATAAGGCCGTTGAGTTGATGTGAGCTTCGCCCCGATCTTCCGGTGAACCTTCGGCAATGTTTTTCAGGCGAGCATCTCCCCCTTTCTACCTATCTTACTTTTATAGTATTTATTTCCTCCTGTTGATCTATTGCTATCTGTGTTGCGTTGCTCTAGTTTCCGTACCCGTGATTTCCTTGCAGCCTTATATTGCCGTGGACACATCCTATTACCTGTTGTTTGGTAGATAGCTGGACTTGCGCGTCGTAGTCGCTTGCTCGAGTGCTGTTGTGTGTCGTCGAGTACCACAGTTGTTGGAGTATTGCCGCATGTTTATTGTTGGAGATGATCATAACTTTAATTATTGTTTAATAACTAAAATTGAAGTAGGTAAATGCAGAGGCACAGGTGGGCAATAGATGTTATTTGGTTGTTAACCGTCCACTTGTGTCCCGTAGGACCCCGAGTACTTGATACCTGTTCCTTGAATTTTCGCGCTATCTACATCCGGGAGGATTATGGGACCCCCCTGAGCCAGAGCTTGATTCATTCTTATTTCTTGGGGCCACAAACTAGTTTGAGGTTTTATTTACTATCCTGTACTTATGCCATGCTTTACTGCTTTATTTACGATTGTGCGAGGAGCACATGTACTGTTTAGGATCGGGACACGTTTTCGCGGTATCGACAAGCCCAGTCACACTTTCGGGTTCCCAGTCGTTTACAGCCGTCCACCCAAACCTTGAGTCCGTTTCAGAGTCAGCTAACTTCGTTGCGGGTAGCTTAATGGGGTGGCCCCCTGAAATATTTCTGAATCTTGTGATTGCTTTGTCGTGAAGGCCTCGTTGGGTTTTGATTTGGTTTTTCCGAGGTTGATCGAGTGTGTGTTGCTATTTGTGCACCCCTGCAGGGTAAAACTTTCTGAAAGCCGTGTCCGCGGTTATGGACGACTTGGAGCACAGTATCTCGATCATAGACAACTATAACTAAAGTAGTGCTATAAATTTGACTTTATAATGACTAGTAATCAGCTTCACTATAATGGAATGGCTAAATAAAACTGCCAACAATTGCTTGTTTGGGTTGTCGCTTGCTACCATTGTATCTGACTAGTAAGTATTGCAACTACAACGGAATGGCTAAATAAAAGTACCAACAACTGCTGGGTTTTGGGATATCTCATGCTAATTGTATCTGACTAGTAAGTGTTGCAACTACAACGGAATGGTTAAATAAAACTGCCCACTGCTTATTTTATCAGGATGACTATCTATATTTGACTAGTATTTGCCGCAACTATAACGGAATGAGTAAAACTGCCAACGGTGTGAGTTCCTCGGTTGACTTCCTCGTTTGGTCTCGAGGGGGAATACCAGGATGGGTATGTTTGGTAGTAGTATCAGGTTGGTTCCGAATAGGTCTTTCTTATCCCTCTCTGATAGCCGACAGTTATATCGAGTCTCTATAGGTTGTTTAGTGCATGCCGCGCTGCCGCTGCAGTCCACCATACCTATGTAGGCGAGGACCGCCGAATTCTAGCCTCGCCGTGTACTGGCCTCAGTACTGACCGCTCTCTCTTTTTCCTTTGCCCTTTGTCGGCACCCCTTTTGTTTAAGCAGGTTTTGAGATCGACGTCGTTAGCAGGGTTACCCTTCCGGCTTGGCCTGGGCAGGGTTATGGACGCCAGTGGTTATTCTTCAGGGCTCTTAGCCCCATTTGCATCTTGTCCGTAGTTGGACGCTCTAACGTTTTCGAGGTGATTTGGATCTTTGTATTGTATATCCGTATTCTTGACTCTTTGAGTCGCTGTTGTATATATGTGTTTTGTGGGTTCCATCGAGGACTATTGTGTAATGGTATTACTTCGTTTTCCACCCGCACGCAAGTGCCTGGTGGGCACCTTTGAATCGTTTCTATGCGGGTTTTGGCGGGAAGTGCTGAAACTTGCATAGGGCCGATTCTGAGGGTGTTACACACAAGAACGGTAAAGAGTAAGGAGTAAAGGAAGGGAACGAAGTAACCGGAGCGGGGACACGGAGATATAATTCCCGTAGTTCACACCCAAGGAGCTACGTCTACGTTGGAGAGGTGTCGGGGCCACACAAGGTCACCCGGGCGCCACAAAGGCCCCACCTTCTTCTCCGGTGAGCTCCCCCACAAAGGAGGCCTCACAATCCACTAACCGGTGACCTTGAAGGCGCCAACCGAAACCTTTACACCAAGGTTGAGGGGGAAGCTCCACAACTCAATTGGAGGCCCTCAACGACACCTCGAAGCTTCACAACACAAGCCTTAGCTCCGATGATGCCCTACACCGTCTAGGGTTTCAACAAACCCAAGAGCAACAAGATCCACAAAGGATGGGTGGGGGAAATCAAATCTTCTTTGGTGGAAGTGTAGATCTAGGTCACCTCCCTCACCTCTCAAAAGATCAAGTCATTTGAGTGGATAGAGAGAGATCTAGTAAGGTGAAGATCAAGCATTAATGGAGGAGAGAGAAAATTTTCGAAGTAGGTGGGAGGAAGAAGAGGGGGGCCTTAAATAGGCCCCCTTCTCACTGAACCGTTACAGCCCCCGCGACCTCACCGGAATTTCCGGTGAGAGGCCGGAAGTTCCGCCCAGCACGGCTCCAACGGTCATCAGACCGTTGACGCCCGCTCCAAAAGCTTGACCGGAAGTTCCGGTCATAACATACCGGAAGTTCCGGCGAACTTCCGATACAAGTTCCGGCCCAAGTTCCGGCAAATAGAACACTTCAAATAGAAGGTTACTAACCCTTCAGCGGAACTTGGAGCGGAACTAGGGGCGAAATTTCTGGGTCGCGAACCAAGTCTGACTGGAAGTTCCGCTGGCTGGGCAGAAGTTCCGCTCAGGAACTTTCTGGCAGGACAAGTTCCGATGCAACTTCCGGTGGGACTTCCGGCAAATAGAGCATACCAAAACAGAGAGTTCTGGGAGCTCATCGGAAGTTCCAGCGGAACTATGATCGGAACAAAGCTCAGATCATCCCGCAGAAAAAGCCTGAGCGGAACTTCCGGCGCCAGGCCGGAAGTTCCGGTGAGACAAAGAAGGCTTCAACAGATCAGAAACACACTCTCTCACGGAATAGTAGGATGGCTGTGGCGGTGCGTATGGGTTTGTGCAAGAACAAGTGATTTCCCACAGCCTTTCGAGATGGACCCCCTCTTAATAGTACGGCGACCTAAAACAACAAAAGGAGAGAAACTAGGAGAAAACTACAGGCCACCGTCTTCATGAGATCCCAAGAGAGCATCCACACAGTTATAAGGAAGCATCAACAGCATTTTTCCTAAAACTCAAGCGCATAATTAGATCACAAATGGGATTGTCATTATCACCAAAAACATCATGGAAAGATATAGTCCTTTCAATCTCCCCATTTTTGGTGTTAGACGACAATCCCAAAGATTTGCATGATAAAGAAGCAATCTTTGCAATGGATGGGACAAGCTCCCCCTATATGTGTGCAAGGTAAGGAGACTGACACACATACAAAGGGGGGGGGGGGGGTTCGCCCTTCCAATGCAAAGATAACACAAGTGCAAGGTACAAGAAAGGATAGAAATCATACCAGGCACCAACCAACTATGGTGGAGACAAAAGAGTAATAATAACAATAAGAGCTACGAGGCTCCACCACCATATGCATATGCCCATAAGATGACAACAAGAATACCACATACACGGCATTGCATAAGATACCACATAGTCTCAAACATAATATGGTCCACAAGCACACATAAGTTCACAGACATAAAATGTCCACAAGCACACAAATAAACTAGAGAGTTCGCGAGCTAGAAAAGATCAAAGGCAAGAACAGGCTCGCGACTCAACCCATGCAAATCCCGTAGACAATCTAATAGACATCTTTCTCCCCCTTTGGCACCGAGACACCAAAAAGGAAGAGAAGATCACTCTAATCACCCCAACCATGAAAGAGAGGAGGAGCAGACTCAGGGGCCCAAGAATCCCACACAGGCGGCGGACCAGTGACCTCCTCCTCAGACTCATCCTCAGAGCAACGACAGTGGTCGCGAATCCAATCATCCCTGGGAGCAGTAACAGAGCTAGAGACCGGGGAGCTAGGTATGTTGAGAGCAGTCATGATGGCCTTCTGGCGCTGAACACTATGACGCTGATCAACATACGCCTGATACTCGCGGACCTGGAGAAAGCAGAAAGTCTTCTTCACCTTCCCAAGAAGCTTATTTGCCCAAGACGGCTGCCTCTGGAGAGAAGGGCCACCAACACTAGAGCCACCTGGAGCAGAGGAGGGACCACCAACTTCATCTCGAGCCTTCTGGAGTTCTTCTTCCCTTTCTTCTTGAGAACAAGGCTTTTGGTGTTTACTCACACACAACCTCTTCTCCTCATGAATGGTGATGTTTTCTTCAGGATAACGAGTACCAGTCACCTCAAGCCACTTGTGATTGATGAGAGTCTGAATATAAGGAGCATAGGGGCAAGATCGCTTGTCAACAATAGCCTGCCACATATCTGTTTATATAAAGTGCATAACATCCATTAGCCTGTCAGTGTCACAGTGGAGATAATTCTGATGCATAAGGTCAACCTGATAGGCATGAAACTGATCAAAATTGCCAGCCTTGGGAGAAATAGTGTTCAAGTACACCCTGCGCATGATGTCATAAACTGGCAGAAGATGATTCACATAACCAACAATCCGGTGAGAGGCCGGAAGTTCCGCCTAGCACGGCTCCAACGGTCATCAGACCATTGACGCCCGCTCCAAAAGCTCGACCGGAAGTTCCGGTCATAACATACTGGAAGTTCCGGCGAACTTCCGATGCAAGTTCCGGCCCAAGTTCCGGCAAATAGAACACTTCAAACAGAAGGTTACTGACCCTTCAGCGGAACTTGGAGCGGAACTACAGGCGGAATTTCTGGGTCGCGAACCAAGTCTGACCGGAAGTTCCGGTGGCTGGGCGGAAGTTCCGCTCAGGAACTTTCTGGCAGGACAAGTTCCGATGCAACTTCCGGTGAAACTTCCGGCAAATAGAGCATACCAAAATAGAGAGTTCTGGGAGCTCACCGGAAGTTCCAGCGGAACTATGATCGGAAAAAAGCTCAGATCATCTCGCAGAAAAAGCCTGAGCGGAACTTCCGGCGCCAGGCCGGAAGTTCCGGTGAGACAAAGAAGGCTTCAATAGATCAGAAACACACTCTCTCACGGAATAGTAGGATGGCTGTGGCGGTGCGTATAGGTTTGTGCAAGAACAAGTGATTTCCCACAGCCTTCCGAGATGGACCCCCTCTTAATAGTACGACGACCTAAAACAACAAAAGGAGAGAAACTAGGAGAAAACTACAGTCCACCGTCTTCATGAGATCCCAAGAGAGCATCCCCACAGTTATAAGGAAACATCAACAACATTTTTCCTGAAACTCAAGCGCACAATTAGATCACAAATGAGATTGTCATTATCACCAAAAACAGCATGGGAAGATATAGTCCTTTCAAAAAGCAAAATAAATAAAATTTACGCCGATAGCAGCCGTCGGGCCAGCCTATGCCGACGGCATTTAGGGACTACGCCGACGGGACCCGGCCTTCGGCGTATTCAACTTCTCCTGTAGTGTTGGCTTTCGATGAATGCCACCTCTATCACCGTTGCCCGTTGCCGCAATCACCACCTTGGTGACACAACCAACCTTATGCCGACTTTTGCAATCATCCGTGATTACCTTCCGTTGGGACAACTCTGCTGCCCAATTCTCATTTGACATCCCCTCCGGATGCATCTTCATGGGCTTCTTGCGCGGCTTTCCGAGCTATGGCATCGGCCGAGAACCCCTGTAATGCAGTTGGCGACAATGCAGGCTGGATGGCAACGAGAGCGGTGGGCGAGAGAATGTAATGGAAGTGATAAAAACTACTAGGTGAAAATAGGGAAAGTGGCATAGGTTTTGTTTGTATTGCTGACAGAGGGAGGGACCGCAAGGCCATCGCAATGTGGTGTCGGCTGTGAGCACTCCTAAGACGGTCCATGTGGGTCTGGGCCGACATGGGAGTGCCGGACACATTGGTGTATGCTGCGGTCACCCGAAGGGAGCCATCGCTTGATCTAAAGAATTTCACGATCGACGCACTCAGGCCAATCCAATGGCCTAGCTCGCTAGGTAGGTACCTCAATTATATAATCTGCTTGGGTCGATTTGGATAGCCTTCGCTTTCGAGGGACGCAACCCACCAAAAAGGCCAGCCACACACACACGCACACTTCCCGTCCACGCACTACGAGAGGCACGCATCGGCCGCACACAGTTCTTGAGCAACCGGATCGATGGACCGTCTTCACGTCACGCAGCTGTTCGTACTACCTCTGTTTGGGATTATAGGTCCTATCTAGATTGTTAATTTGACCAATAAAATATAACTTATATATCACAAAATTTATACCATTAGAAAATATAATTTCTAAAGTTCTAATGTTATAATTTTTATGCTATATTATTTATATTTTGTTGTTCAAATTGACAACCAAGTTATCCGCGCGGGTCTTATAATCCCAAACAGATAAAGTACATGCGAATCTCTAGGCGATCTAGGCTTTCGCCTGTTTGTTCATCCTGATCTATGTGTGATCTTTTGCGTGGATCAGGGGCAGGACTGGAAGGTAGTACTAGTACTTACATGCATAACAAATCCGGCAGCACGGAAACGATCGGGAGAGAGAGAGGGGGATCAAATCCATGGCGATCTAGGCCCTCGCGCGCAAAGCGGCCGGGAATATTGGCGGTTGGGGTGCGTGAATTTATTGCGCCATGGCCATGGGTAGCTAATACGGGAGAGCGTACGACGCAGCAGATCTAAGCCAAAGATACGCTCCCCGGGGAATGTGTTGCTCTCGCGGTTTCCCGTTCCGGTCATGGGTGATGGAGAGCTCGGCCGCGTCTCTCTCTCTGCGCGCATGTGCGGTCGACCGCTGAGCCGATCCATACGGGGCCATGCCTGCCCCCCAACCATCAAGTGCCGCTGTTGCTGCTGACTGTGCGGTAGTACGTGCGTGCACTGTTTTTATTTGGTTGGTACCGAGAGTTGAGTTGAAGATCCGTTGTTGACGCACAGATGCGATGCATGCGCGCGCGGTACGACTCGGCGATAGATATTTTGGCGCGCACAAGCCGGGCGAGAAAAAAAGTTTTCAGGTCAGATTGTTGTTGTAGTAGTACACAGAATGGTCGCCATGGCGGCCTGGCATGCACCGCATTTTCGGCAGCCCGCTATGCGCCCAAATTTGCTGCGCAACCCGTGTGTCAGCGCGCGGAATACCGAGTGTACTAGCACGTACCCCACGCGCCACCAATGCCGGCGATCTATCTATCTACGTACCCTAACCCTAGAGAGGCCTACCACTACGAGCAGTCCTGCGGCCGCTCCGGGGCGTGTCAGGGAGTTTATGACGTGCCTGCCGGGCGGCCGGGAGCCCGCCCGCGGCTGCGCGAGCACCTCCGCGAGGGAATTCCGCGCCTGCCGTATCGTCAGTCGTCACGACGATGCGCGCCGAAGCCCTAGCCCTAGCGCAGGACAGGCCTTGAACTCCTAGTCCACGTGCATCGAACCCCCGCGCTCTACCTCGGCTTCTCTCCCTCCCCCTCGCGGATGCACAATGGTAAAAGCGCTGTGAAACGGGCGACAAAAAAAGAGCGCGAGGACAAGCTACGAGATAGCTAGGAGACGATGGACTGATGGACAGCTCTGACGAGTGTTCCCGGTGACAAGAGAGCGCGCGCCATTCCGCGGTCGACACGTAGCGCTGGGATTCCGTCGTGTCTTGCTCTTCTTACCTAGGATCTGGATGTGTCGTCTGCTCTTCCTCTCTCATGCATGCGGCCAGTGGTGGTGAAAACGTAGTACGAGATCCTGGACTGGTAGTATCACGAAAAGACCCGCGCTACTTCCTTCCACGCCAAAGGAAAAAAAAAGACCTGCCCTAGTATTCTGATCATGGTCTCAAAAGGGTCGAAACTTTGAAGACGGAAAAGGTTTTAGGGTACTATGTAATTGCTAGTGATATGGAGGAAACTGGTTTTGTTGGACAGTGGAGTAAATTGCTGTCTAGCCTCATCCAGATTTACAACTAACATTTTTTATATATTATCAGTAATATGGCATTGTGATAACAAAATAAATTCATTATTTCAAGCAAAAATATATAGAAAAATATAGATGAAAGAAATAATCTATGGAAAATGATACACATCCTCCGGTGGATCTAACGTACCGATCCCCCGGGTCTTGCTCGCCCACGTACGTGTGAAGGCCCACTACAATGCGCTCCTTCTTCCTTATCTATTATCTCTTCACGCCTTCTTTCATTAATCCCTGCATGGCTCGGTTGCCGCCGCAGCTGCACGCGACTCCTCCGCCGCACGTCCTCCCGCCTTCCTACTACGCGCAGCCACCATCTTCCTCCGCCACCAGACGCAGCGCCTCCTCGTTCGTGCATCCTCGTGCCCCATCGGTATGGAGGCCACCCCCATGCAGCCCGCACGCACCTGCGTCCTGTAGCTCGCCGAAAGCTGCCGCCGCCGATCTCCACCCCGGCAAGAACGTTTACACCGCTGGGATGGACACCACCCGCCATGGCTGCCGACCCAGCTGGAGGGGAGGGCTCACTAGTACAAACTCGTTACTTAGAGATTATGCCTAGAAACGGTTTATCCCTAAAATACAAATCATCGGCTATGTTCATCACCCTCAGGCGGTCGTAATTTTTTGACTGCCTCTAACTCTAACCTCGGATGGTAGTGAATCTGCACCGTCTCTAGTATGACTCCCCCTCAGCCGCTCGTTAAAACAAAAAGCCTTTAACATTTACCTGGGACAAACTATAATAGCGACCGTCTCCCTAGATTACTCAACCGCAGCCGGTCAGAAATATTAATCACCTCTAGGGGTCTAATGAGACGGACCATCATGCCGACCATCTTGAAAACTGGCTTCGTGCATGTTTCCGAGGTAGCATGCACGTGTTGTTAATGCAATTAGAAAATAGAGGTCATGCACTAGCCCCCACCCACTCGAGGACTACGAACGATCCCGCGTATATAAACCTGCTCGGCCTTCTTCTTTTATGAGCTTGTGTCATTTCCTCCTAATCTGTCTAGTCACAAAACCCCAAATCTGCACCTTCCGCGCATGCCGAAACTCCTAAGATAGCAGCACCGCCCTCCCCTTAGCAGGGGTGACAGGGATGAGTTAGTGAACTTGAGGCAATATATAAAAACAATATAGATTGTGATGTTGATACTTTGGTTCATATACTTTATCTCTGAAAAAACTTATGAGGCCTTCAGATTTATTCTACATTCAAATGAGCTATGCTCTTTTAATTGTTTCTGCTACTACGTACACAATAAATTGTGATCATACATTCTTATTGCATTTATTACATAGTGTATATAAGAATTACATTTAAATTTCTCACTGAGGCCGGTGATTGAAATTTGCCCTAAAATATTGCAGGGGTGACACATTTGTTGGTGTATTTTTTTAGAGATGGGTTAGTAAACCTGAGGCAATGTACACAAATAATATAGGTTGTGTTGTTGGTACTTTGGTTTCGCTAACTCCATCTCTAATTTTTTTACGAGGGCCCCGATTTATTCTCATATGGAACTATATAATCTTTAAATTGTTTATGCTAGTATACAACCAATCTAGGAAACAAATGATACGTATGATGCATATATATGCATGGTTTTGATCATAAGTTGTTTCTATATGTATCTGAATATTGTTTGGTTTTTTATTATTTATAATTACAATATTTAGGAAACACATGCATTTATAGTGTATAAGAAGTATTACATTTTAATTTCTTAGTGTGGCCAATGATTCAAATTTTCCCCAAAAGAGAGCGAGGCAGACAATTTCTTAGTGTGTCAGATACATTCTCTTTGATATCAATTTAATATTATCTTACATATGTTGTCAATTCTTGAGTTATAATACAATTCAATCATATGTATGAGTTCTAAGTTATGTTCTTAAAAATCAACAGGAGATTCTAATGACGGGACTATAGCAAATACTCGAGAACAACAAGAATCGCTGAGTGCTAAGGTGGTTACAGTGTGGGAAAATTCCTTTCTACCATAATAGGAAATTGTTTTATCCATTTTGTTGCAGAGTCATCGACACTGACATCAACAACATGATCCAGCACAGGGTGAGTGTTGGCAGAGGCCAAGGCCAAAAGAACAAGCCAAAGACCTTGGCGCGACACGCATCCTACGACAAATTCCTCCAGAAATATGGCAGGATTGACCTGTTTCTCCTTGAGTAAACTGATGCATGCTCCTGCTACTGCCCCTACTAAGGAGTCTCCGCACCCCTCATGTTGCTGCCCCTGCTTATATTTTGTTTAAGTTAATTATTACCTCTGATTGCATGTAATCTAAGACAATATCTATATCACGGTGTCTTTGGTGGTTGAACTATTAATTATAAGTACTTCGTCTATATATTCATCTACTTTTTTATATGGAGTTCCTTTAATTTTCTAGTGTTCAATTATATTACTTATCATGCTCATGCACACTACCAAATATTTCTAGTCCTCAGTTATATTATAATTGTCAAGAAATACATCAAAAAAGATTTTAAATTGGTGGAAAAATTTGTATTGAGGTAACCAAATGATCTCACATCAGCATTAAACATTTGAATTACTCAAATTCAAACACTTGCGCCTTATTGCTCTGCAGCAAGTGCATGAACACTATGATTTGGTCATACCTTTCAGGTTATCAATACACAAAATTTTGGTCGTACGCACACAACAATATAACTTATCCAAGGTATATATGTACTACGCCATATATTTTCTTTGATGTATGAACATCATTTACTCTTAGGACTCAATTTCCCTCTAGCATGCATGTGTAAATACCTTCCTTTGCCTTTAAATTATGAATTATTATCAAAATTTATGATTAAAAAAACGGAGTTCTGAATATATCCGGATGTTAGAATATTCACTCAACGATACTTTATTCAAAGAATACATGAAAAAAATTATATTGGTAAAAAAATTATAACTAAGTAACCAAATGATCGTAACCATCTTTGCCTTTTTGCTCTTCATTTGCCAAACATGGACATCAATAGGTATTTTCTTATGAACTCAGCTCCAAATACCTAGGTAAGTATAGAGAATTGAATAATTAGCATACTTATGATTACTGGAAATATTTAAATAATATAGGGTAGCTTTTTGATAACATGATCAAGAATATATTATCTTAACAGCTTGCACTTATTTTTCATGATAGATGAATAAGGAAGCCTGTAGATATAGTACTTGATTTTTTTGTGGAAATTCGGGTTCACGCCAGTCTAAGAGGAAGTCTACATGAACACATGTCGTTTATAAAAAGGCTCTACTTATCAAAATCAGTGTCCCTCTTGTGTTGAGGCCCTGATGCAAAAACACATAAAAAATTCAATGCGGTGGAATATTAATGTCTACCGAATAAACGCATACAAAACAGATGATTGCAATTTTGATGTTCTTTTGATACCTTTAAACTCAAAGCTCTTAATGGGCTCTTCAGCTGATGACCGGAATTCAAAACCACCAAAGTTAATGCAAAAACTGTTGTCACTAGAGAGCGTTATTGCATCGTCACTGCAGGTTCCCATCTGTTAAATAGATACAGACATAGAACATCTTAATACAATAAAAATGCAAGCAGACTAATGAAGTAACAATTAAAATACATACATACCAATGAGGTGACAATTAAATCTCTATTGCTAGACGTGACAATTGCAGATTTTGAGATTTATACAAGGGTAAAAGAGTTGGGACAGATGCAAACTAGCTGGGGGAGACTCTCCCGATGGAGCCATCGGGTCTTTGTAGCTCGGTAACCCTGAACCTTAAATTCGAGAAGCAAAATGGCAAATTCCATGGAAAAATTCCTAAATCGAAGCTACTAATTTAGGGTTTTGGGGGTTTGGTTTTCACGCATACCTACCTGGACGACGAAGAGGTCCTTGGAGGCGAGGGAGAGCGTCTGCACCGTAGGTGACCAGAGGCGGCGGCGGTGGTGGAGAGGCAGGGCACCAGAGGCGGCGGTGGACAGTGGTCTGGGCTACCAGGGAAGAAAAAATGTGGCACAAATCTAAAATATTTGTCCAAATATTTTTAGATATTTGCCGCCAAGTACTAGCCTGAGATGGTTGCAAGTGGAAAACGTCTCAAAGGACATTCGTTCTATGAATATTTCATATTTTTCCACCAAGTACTTCCCTAACTAAGACGACTAGTAATTTTAAAAGAGCTAATATTCGGAACTCCGGATATATTCGAAACTCCGGCGTTTGATTATCCTAAAATTTTAGAATTATTCATAATTTAAAGGCAAATAAAGGTCTGTATACATGCTTGCTAGAGTGAAACTGAATCTCCTAAGACTAAATGAGGTTCATAAATTGAAGAAAATAATTGGCATAGTACAAACCTTGGATATTTACCCTGGAAAGCATGATGAATAATGTCCATGCGCTTGCTGTAGAGCAATAAGGTGCAAGTGTTTTGAATTTGACTAATTCAAATGTTTAATCACGAAGTGAGATTGAAGATGAGAGCTGGGTCAAATGCAATCTTGATGACTGTATGGGAGAAGGTTGTGAGAAGCTTCAACTTTAAACAAGATAGCATTGTCTTTATTTGTTTTGATAAAAAAATAATGGAGAGGTACATATTCTGGTTCAGCAATTTCCACTGGGTGGCCCATTATAAATGCAATGACGATTTGTTAGAGAGTACTAATTATGTTAGCTGATTGATTTACGGTCTACACTTTGTATGTTAGGCGACATTGTATAATCCGCCCTCAGCGGTGACAGCGCTGCCCGTCGCAGATGATAGAGCCACTCGTTGCCAGTGGTAGCAACACCCGTCGCCTTCGCCCTTCTAGCCCTGGTGGCCACCCTCGCAGCAGCCCATCGCCTGGTACCGGCGGTACCAGTGATGCCGCGATGTCAGACAGAGAGAGTCCTCGTCGGAGGTAAGAGAGAAAGCACACATGGTAGGTGGGGTTGATACGTCGGAAACGTATCTATAATTTTTGATGCTCCATGCTTATTTTGTATCTACTTTGCTTTGCTTTGTCTATAGTTTGAGGTGTTTTTATATCTTTTCTGGAACTAACCTATTAACAAGTTGCCACAGTGTCAGTTGCCTGTTTTCTTCTGTTTTTGGTTCCAGAAAGGCAGAAAATCAATATTCTCGGAATTGGACGGGACAAAAGCCAAAGTTGTTATTTTTCCCAGAGCAACACATAACCATGAAGCAGATCCGGAGGGGGGGGGCACAGGGTGGCCGCACCCCTAGGTGCGGGCAAGCCCTAGGGGCGCCCATAGGAGGTGTGGGCCCACTGGCTCCCCACCGACCTTACCTCCTGCGCCTATAGGAGCCCCCTGATGAGAAAAACCTAAATAATACAGAAGAAATCCACGAAAACTCTGTAGCACCGCCGCCACCGAAGGGGAGATTCAGGGGACAGAAAGTCTCTGTTCCGGCACCCTGCCGGGATGGGGAAGTGCCCCCGGAGCCATCTCCATCGTTCTCCACCACCATCTCCATCACCGTCGCTGATTCCCATGATGAGGAGGGAGTAGTTCTTCCTCAGGGCTAAGGGCTCTACCGGTAGCTATGTGTTCATCTCTCTCTCTATGCATGATCTTGTGGTCATGAGCTTTGTAATCAAGTAGATCTACCTTGCTACTCAAGTGCTTCATTAGATCTCTGCTCTCCCCATGTGTGTGAAAGTGACAGCGTGCATGCCATGGTGGCACTTAGGCTTGAGTATACATAAATACTCTTTGTGCTTTAATAGATCTATGATTTTCCCCACGTGTGTGAAAGTGACAGCGGGCATACCGTGTGTGGCACTTTGGCTAGATTGAATATTTGTTATGAGTTATGTTTGGAGTTGGATGTCTCTATAAAATTGTGGTGTTTGTTGGAACCATCTAGCGCTCAAGGTGACAGTATGGGATTATCTAGATTGGGGAAGATAGACTTTGAGGAGTGCTGTTATAGCCCTACCAATGATTAGAGTGTTCAACCAGAGAGTAGTTAAGAGTAGTATCATGAAGAGAGGATATTTATATGAGAGAGTGTTCACTAGTGAAAGTATGATCCCTAGGCCTTGTTTCTAAGCATTGAAACACCGTTTCTACTAGATCTGTTGCATGTTTTCTTGCTTCCATCTTTATTCCGTTTTCCGGGGAGGTTTTGGTCCTTAACCTTACCTCACCATCAAGCTATTTTCTGGCACTGTTACCCCACGACAACAACAAGTCAGAAGCTATTTTCTGTCACCGTTACCACTTGTATTTCACTATCTTTTCGCCGAACTAGTGCACCTATACACCTGACAAGTGTATTGGGTGTGTTGGGGACACAAGAGACTTCTTGTATATTGATTGCAGGATTGCTTGAGAGGGAATACCTTTGACCACTTCCTCCCTGAGTTCGATAATCCTTGGGTGATCCACTTAAGTGAAACTTGTTGTTGTTCTACAAACCTCTGCACTTGGAGGCCCAACAACCGTCTACAAGAATAGAAGTGCGTAGACATCAAGCTCTTTTCTGGCGCCGTTGCCGGGGAGGTAAGGTAAAAGGTACTCACATCCTTAGGTGTGAGTGCTCGAAGTTATTTCCCTTAGATTCTGCAATTTTGTCTTTTTGTTTCTTGTTTTAACTAGTTAGGCTTAATGGAAAACAACAGAAAAATTAGAGAGCTCTATAGCATTTATCTTGAGTTAGGACATGAAGTGTTTGAAGAGAAAATTAAAAAACCTATGGAACTTTATTTGCATGCTAATAGCAATGTTATTAGTATGAATTCTTTGGACACCATTATTTCTAATGCTATGGAAAAGTCTAAGCTTGGGGAAGCTAGTTTTGATGAAAATGATCTTTTTAGTCCCCTAGCTTTGGAAGATAGCTATTCTATTGCTTATGATGATACCAAACCTGCAATATATGATGATTACAATGATGAGTATGATATTTTCAGTCCACCTACTATTGAGGAGAAAATTAATTGTGATTACAATATGCCTCCTATATTTGATGATTATGGTGATGAGAATAGTAATGATAGCTATTTTGTTGAATTTGCTCCCACTATAATTAATAAGAATGACTATTCTTATGTGGAGAGTAATAATTGTTATATGCATGTGGATCATGATAAGAATGTTTTATGTGATAGCTATATTGTTAATTTCATTCATGATGCTACTGAAAGTTATTATGAGAGAGGGAAACATGATTTTATGTATCTCAAAAATATTAAGTTTTCACTCTTTATGTTGAAAATCTTGAAGTTGCACTTGTTTTGCTTTCCTATGCTTGTTGCTTTGTGCTTCCATGACTTGTTTCTTTACAAGATTCCTACGCATAGGAAGTGGGTTAGACTTAAATGTGTTTTGAATTTGCTTCTTGATGCTCTCTTTTGCTTCAATTCATATTTCTTATGTGAGCATCTTTTCAAACTATCAATCCTAACGTAAAGGCGTTAAAGAAAAGTACTTGTTGGGAGATAACCCAAGAGTTTTATTGAGTCTTGGAAGTTATTACTTCAGTAATGACCTCTCCTTATCATTTTTGTTTGTTTTTTGTGCCAAGAATTACCTCTAATGAGAGGGAAGTAAGATTTGGGGAGTTGCTATCCCGAAACAGATTTCTATCCTCCACCAAACAAATTCGTGAAGAGTCTCTGTAACTCGGATTGAGCTCAAAATTTGCGAATAAATACCCCAGTATGTTAGATAACTTTAGTTAGTTCAAAACTTTTTGATTTGAGCAACATAATATGTTCGAAAAAATCGGTTTCTACCTGCTGGTCTGTTTTGACAGATTTCTGCCATTATTTGCATTTGCTTCTTATTGATTCTTTTTTGAGTTATTTTTGGGAAATTGAGCTTTTTTAAGGAGTTTCTACAGTAGCTTGCGTATTTAGTGAAAAGCCTTGCATTTCCAAAGCTTTTCCAAAGCTTTTCCAGAGGTCTAATATCTTTTGAATAAACTAATGTTGCTAATGAAGATTGTGTGAAGTTTTGTATGAAGGAAAATTTGCAGGTGTAGAGAAAGAATGATGTAATGATATGAAGAATGGAAAAAAGATCAAGCTTGGGGATGCCACCCCATGTCACCCCAAGAAATATTCAAGAGGTACAAGCGTCAAAGCTTGGGGATGCGCAAGGCATCCCCTTCTTCATCAATAAAAATCTCAGGTCTTTCTAGACACTTCACTTTTATTGTTTCGTGCACAGTTGTGTTGTTCTTGGAGCGTCTTAGTTCTCGTTTTTGGTTTTTGTTTGCTTAGTTTGCTTGAGTAAGTTGGTTGGTTACACCACACGTCTTTTGGAGAGAGACACACTCTGTTTTCATTGCCTAGAACACTCTAGTTTTCACTCTTATTGTTTTGTGAGTGTTCACTTTTTCTAGCACTGCGTTCAGCCTTAGTTTTCTTGTGCTTTCAGCTTAGAAATTTTTAGTTCTTCTTTGTGGATTTGTGAGACAAGCTCAATGATCTATATTGATTATTATCTTTGTGAGTTATTTCAAATAACTCGATTGTTGTTGGAAAAGAGTAGGAAGTTTCATGGTTATAGTGGTACAAAAGGGAGCTTGTTTTGACTGTGACTTAGACTTTATCATGTCATGCTAGATGTTGTTTTGACCTTATGCTTAGTGATTATTGCTGTAGCATGACTTGTTCCAAACAATTGGGATTGCTTAGTGTGCCTTGAAGAAATTATGCGTTGTTTTAACATGCAAAATGCATAGTATTGTGGTATTCTCCTTTGATGCTTTTCTTGGGTTGGCTTGGCACATGCTCACACCATGTTATGACTATGACAACTCACCATAGCCTCTATGATCATTTAGTCCTTGACTTGTAGTACCACTCTATGCTTTGATTAGTAATGTTTTGTCGCTCTGCATGATTATGGCCATTATGCTCTCTTAGTTGGTTGCTCCCAGTCTTTTGATAGCCTCCACTTGTATGAGTAAGTTCTACTCATGCATCCAACTCCCAAGAAACCAAGTTATTCCAAAGTGTCCACTATAAATTCCTATGCATGGTGTGTTACACCATTCCAAGTATATTCTTGTTTTCATCTATCTTCCAATTAAAAACTATTTTGTTATGTGAAAACTTAGTGATTAAAGATCTCACGAACTTGATGGCACACTTTATATTCCTTGCCCCTAATAAACTTGAACCATTGTGTTGTCTATGTTGCATATGCTTGCACTTATATGTTGGAATTAGCAGAACCATGCTGTCATGGGGAACGTTTTCAACATTGCACTTGTACTTTGTACTCAGTTGATATCATGCTCTTTTGTCTATGGATGTCACCGGTGTAAAATAAAGAGGGAACTTGTAAGTCCATGGAGTTTGTATTTTATGTTAGAGAAACGCCTGGGCCGCTAGCCTAAGCCATGCCTAATCATGGTGGAAACTTGCAGCATCACCATAGTGAGCTATCTATGAAGCATCCTCAATAAAAAGCTATGCATATAGTAAATAAAAAGATCACTGAGATACTCATTGTCTGCTTGCCTTGTCATTTTGTTTATGGGATAGCTCCTGTACCATGTGCAAGGGGTACTCCGTTGGCGGTTCTCTATGATATGCATGTACTTACAATGACAAGAACTTACAGGTGACTGAAGTTGAGTAGCATGATGTGTGGCCCTCGTATTCAAGGGACATGAGATTGCCAACTTATACTTTGTCAAGCATATACTCCATAGTTTGTTCACTTTAACCTTAATCATTTCAAGATGCTTATGATAGGGCAATGAGGGCTGAAAGCTAACAAGTACCATAATTTTTGGAAGCTCTTTTTGAAACTTGAAATCCCTGCTTCCTTTTTATGAAGGGCCTTTCTTCCACTATTATGTTGAGTCTCCACCTTCTACCTTTAGGCACCATTAAGAGAGCATAGTTGTCATTCTTAGTTCTATGTGCAGTGTCCGAAAACTTATTGATTGATGCATATTGTGATATTACTTGTTCTTGTGCTACTTGTTTCTAGTCACCCTTGTGAACTTTGAAGGTGTCCTATGCATCTATTTGCTACTCTCTGAGGGACAAGCTGAATGCCAATATGCCATGTTTTCTATATGTGAAACAAACAAATGTTTTTTAATGCATGTTATTCATTATCTTTGTTTGTAGCCTTTCATGTTGCTTGCATAGTTACTATGTCTTATTGTTAGAACTCCATCTTTCATGCACATGTTTAGAGTTCTTTGATCCCAGCTTTCAATGCTTGCAAATGGTTTGATCTTGGTTTTGATGGTGCATGTCACCTAAAAAATTATTATTTTTATCACTTACCTACTCGAGGACTAGCAGGAGTTAAGCTTGGGGATGCTTGATACGTCGGAAACGTATCTATAATTTTTGATGCTCCATGCTTGTTTTGTATCTACTTTGATTTGCTTTTTCTATACTTTGAGGTGTTTTTATATCTTTTCTGGAACTAACCTATTAACAAGTTGCCACAGTGCCAGTTGCCTGTTTTCTTCTATTTTTGATTCCAGAAAGGCAGAAAATCAATATTCTCGGAATTGGACGGGACAAAAGCCAAAGTTATTATTTTTCCCGGAGCAACACGGAACCACGAAGCAGAGCCGGAGGGGGGACATAGGGTGGACGCACCCTCCTAGGCACGGGCAAGCCCTGGGGGCGCCCATAGGGGGTGTGGGCCCACTGGATCCCCACCGACCTTACCTCCTGCACCTATAAGAGCCCCCCGATGAGAAAACCCTAAATAATCCAGAAGAAATCCAAGAAAACCTCTATAGGCCGCCGCCACCAAAGGGGAGATTCAGGGGATAGAAAGTCTCTGTTCCGGCACCCTTCCGGGACGGGGAAGTTCCCCCGGAGCTATCTCCATCGATCTCCACCACCATGTCCATCACCGTTGCTGATTCCCATGATAAGGAGGGAGTAGTTATTCCTCAGGGCTAAGGTCTCTATCGGTAGCTATGTGTTCATCTCTCTCTATACATGATCTTGTGGTCATGAGCTTTGTAATCAAGTAGATCTACCTTGCTACTCAAGTGCTTCATTAGATCTCTGCTCTCCCCATGTGTGTGAAAGTGACAGCGTGCATGCCATGGTGGCACTTAGACTTGAGTCTACATAAATACTCTTTGTGCTTTAATAGATCTATGCTTTTCCCCACGTGTGTGAAAGTGACAGCGGGCATACCGTGTGTGGCACTTTGGCTAGATTGAATATTTGTTATGAGTTATATTTGGAGTTGGATGTCTCTATGAAATTGTGGTGTTTGTTGGAACCATCTAGCGCTCAAGGTGACAGTGTGGGGTTATCTAGAATGGGGAAGGTAAACTTTGAGGAGTGCTGTTATAGCTCTACCAATGATTAGAGTGTTCAACCGGAGAGTAGTTAAGAGTAGTATCATGAAGAGAGGATATTTATATGAGAGAGTGTTCACTAGTGAAAGTATGATCCCTAGGCCTTGTTTCTAAATATTGAAACACCGTTTTCTACTAGATCTGTTGCATGTTTGGTTGCTTCCATATTTATTCCGTTTGCCGAGGAGGTTTTGGTCCTTAACCTTACCTCACCATCAAGCTATTTTCTGGCACCGTTACCCCACGACAACAACAAGTCAGAAGCTGTTTTCTAGCAATGTTACTACTTGTATTTCACTATCTCTTCGCCGAACTAGTGCACCTATACACCTGACAAGTGTATTGGGTGTGTTGGGGACACAAGAGACTTCTTGTATCTTGATTGCAGGATTGCTTGAGAGGGAATACCTTTGACCACTTCCTCCCTGAGTTTGATAAACGTTGGGTGATACACTTAAGGGAAACTTGCTACTGTTCTACAAACCTCTGCACTTGGAGGCCCAACAACTGTCTACAAGAATAGAAGTGCGTAGACATCAGGGGTGTGGGGGTGAAGGCGGCGGCACGTGGACTGGAAGGCGACAGCGCGTGTCCTATACGGCAGCAGTAGCACCGGCGCATGGCCTGGACGGCGGCGTCGTGTAGCCTGGATAACGTCATCACGAGGCATATGCGCTCGTGAGATCTCTGCGGTGTTGTACAAAGGAATAAGATAAGATGGAGAGATGGAGTAGTAGGTGGCACTTGCACCAGGACGTGGGGACACACGCGTGGAAGTGGTGGCACCTGCTGATCGCCTAGGCACGTCCTCATGCAGAGTCAGTGACTCGGGGGATCGTTTCCTTCGATCCCGAGGAATAGTATTGTTTTTCTATATTTTAGGATTTAGACTGATTGGAATAAATTCATTGCTTAAACTCCTTGCATGCTACATAAAAAATCTATCATGGCATGAAAATCAAAACCTGGATTTTAAGTCTAACTTCATCTACACTTTATCATGTATATAAACTCGCACTACTCTTCCGCTCAATACTGTCTTTGTACTTTTCAATATTGCACGTATGTTTGATTGATTCACTATAGGAATCAGGAACAGGGGCGGTTGTCGTCGGCTTAGGCTTCTGCCGACAGCCACCGGCGGTTCTGTGCTGTTGGCAAAGCTTGCATCGGCGTATCTACTAGGCCATGGGCTTAGCTGTGGTGTGCTGATGGTTTTGGCTAGCCATCGGAGTATCACTGCCATTGGCATACGGACCTGACAAACGATGGGTTGACGACGCGGCGAGCTATGCCGATAGCAACACTGTCGGTTTAGGCCATCCACACGTCACGATCTATTGGTGCACTAGTGCACAACATACCCTCTAACAGCGGTTTTAGAATCGCTGTTGGGGGTTTGGTGTTAGAGGCCCCCCTTTAACAGTGGTTCTTGTACGAACCGCTGTTAAAGGGTGGCGCACATGGGGCTGCCGCAGCGCTCAGACCCCCCTTTAACACCGATTCGTGTTGCAGGATAACGGCATAAATCTCTACCGCGGCAGGAAAACGACATAAATCTCTGCCGCGGCAGAGTTCTGCCGCCGCCCCGTTCTGGGCGGATTTCTGTGGTGCGGCAGGGACAAGGAGGGGGTGGAGGGGGAATCGATCGGGATAGGTATACACATACATCATCGGTACATACGAGTACATGAATAATTAAGCAACTATTATTATACATAAACATCGTCATTGTGGTATTCTTCGTACACGTTGAAGAATCAAGTACAAGACAAACACGTTCAAGCATATATACAATATAAAATCTCCGTACACGTTCATTTTGGTGGATATCTAAAGAGTTCTCCACCAGACGTGACGACCTCATCAAGTATGAACCCCGCCAATTCCTCTTGAATGGCTCGTATGCGGTCAAATGGTAGGAGTTGGTCCCGCATCCGTTCGATCTAAATATATATGAAGAATGGGGTCAATATATATAAGAATAAAACTCAACACAACTGATGGTAATAAAATAATGTTGTGTAATTTGTTTACTTACTCTAAGTTGTTCTAGTGCGGCTTGGCCCATCGCACATATCGTGTTGCGAATGAACTTGCAAACATAGTATCCACATAAGTTATTGTCGGGTCCCTCATACGCGCACTTTACGAGAATAGAGAGTTCAATCAAAATAATAATCAATAAAGCATGATATAATGGAATTGGAAGCAGAATCAAAGAGATACGCAGACCTAGCTGGCTAGTATTACTTACATTTTGGTCTACAAATTTTAGTTCTTCTGACCATTCACCCACGGCCCTGCCCGTGAACCTTTTCCAAACCCTTTCCGGCAAAGAAAATGGATAAAGGAGTAATTAATTACTTGTTGTCACGAAAGTTGCCGATCTAGTGCGATAATATGATTGAAATTACCTCTGGAGCATCTCTTTAAAGTTTGCCCATATCTCTTGGTCTTTTCGTAACGAGTCCATGACAAGGAATTTTTCTAAGTCAACTTGAATGACTAGCAGAATAAAGTGGAACCTACGCAAGCATAACTCATCATCAGTTATACTTAACATCAAGTAAGCCGAAACAGAATGTGTACAAGAGAGGGTAACACTCACGAGAAGTTGTAAGGCAATAGTATTTCGCTTTTGGTTTATTGTCTCAGTAAAGACGTTAGCAAGAAATCTTCTGTTTGCCTGTGTTTGAGTTTTACCACTTCTTCATGAACTCTATTTGGGTCAACGAACCCAATGTCAAAAGGGCCTCCTTTCATGCATTCCATAACCTTTTTCCTGCATAATAGTATATACATATATGGTGAGCATATATATACATGCAATTAATGAATTGAATGAGATGAGATAGAAATTACAGAAATAGTACTTACACACAATAAAGGCTGATGGCAGCTTTGTCGAGTTCCTTCTGATTGAATAGGAAATGCAAGACTTGAATGTTGAAGGTGATCTCGTCGTCTCCGCACAAGAAAATCTGATCTCTTATATGCATCGTGATCCATTCTTCCTTTCTCGTCTTGCAGAAATCAAGGTAACACTTATGCAATCTTCGCATCTTTGTTGGTAGATTCTTGAGCTCCTCTTTCTTGACGAGATTCTTCCCATACTTCCATGGCTGTATGGGGTTGACATCGCCTTTGGGAAAGTTTTCTCCCATGATGTTCAAGTATGCAATGTAAGTCATTCCCATCTCATTGGCCTTTCTTTTTAGCTCCGCCTCATAATCATTTACATGAGGAGCTATCCGTGTGTCGAACACTTGGAGCGGGGCGCATGATTGGTTTTCCTGCTCTCCGAGCATGGGAACTGTTTTCTGGGGTGCCGCACGACTGCTACTTTCAGACTCCCTCCGCCTTGCATCCCCCTTCATAATCTGGCACTCGTAGTCCGGCACAAGTGGGGTTTCAGGTTTCAAAAGATTATTGAAAAACTTCTCCACCACCACCGGATCTAGTTTCTCCTTTGGCTCGGCCCGTCTAGGTGCAAAGAATTTCTTGACCTCTTCTTCTGAGATCCTCTTGGTCTCCTCGTCGCTGCGATTCCATGGTAATACCAGCAATGGCTTGGCGGAAGGCCGCGGGACGTAGTTTCTTGAACTCTTTGGCATACGGTTTCCTGCGGATTTCTTCATGGCAGTGCTAGTGATGCTCTTCATTGCAGTGCTCTTCCGCTTATGCTAACGCGCAGGAGATGGCTGAAGCGCTGGAGATGGCTGACGCGCAGGAGATGGCTGGCGCGCCGAAGATGGCTGACGCACAGGAGATGGCTGCCGCGTAGGAGATGGCTGAAGCGCCTGAGACGACATGGGAGTATTCTGATGACTTGGAGACGGCTGAGGCGGCTCAGACTGCTGACGCTGCGGAGACGGTGGGGGTGCTAGTGGCCTCCAATGGAAGCACGATGTGTTCCTTGTTCCAAAGAATGGTTGTTTTCACTGCAAATTTGAGTTGAGTTTCCCCTTCACCTGTAGCATGGTCAAGCTGTGCTTCCTTATATTCCTTCACAACCTCATCCACCCCGACAATAGCATATCCATCTGGAATCGGTCGGCAGTGGTAAGTTCCACTAGCTACAGGAGGTAAGGCATAGCCAACTGCCACCTTAATGGATAAGCCCATTAATCTCACATGTAGCTCAGCGTGTTTGCTCTTCGTGATCTCATCCATGGGGTATCGAGGACCCGCCATTTCAAGTGTGGGTTGCACGTTCTCCGTGGAAGCCACGCTGCTTTTCCGCACAGAGTCTGGGCCGCTGGCAGATTCCAATGCAGGATCTTCGTGCCGCTGAGATGGGCCGGTAGCTTGCTAGCTCTTTTGTTCATTCACTTGCGCCTGCAGTTCCACAAGTGCATGTTCTATCTGTGTCATCCGTCTGTACGCTCTTTTTCTTTTCTGCCGCGCCATCTGTAAGAGTCGCCCCACTCGGCAAACCCATCCTTCCACGTCATACCCCATGTGCCTCGTGCAAGTCCAGGGTGTTCTTTTTTACCGATGGCGCGTGTCAGCTGGTCATTCTCTCTGTCGGGATGAGGTCCTGGCGACTGTTTCCTCGTATGCCGTGATGAGTTCAGTGACGAGTTTGGCAAGAATTGTTGGGAAGATACACAATCCCGTTTCTGGGTCCAACCTTTCCCCAATTCCGTAGAACCAAGTCTTTGTATGTAGGTCCCACCCATGTGTCTGGGGTGTGATCCCTCTAGCACGCAGGGCCTTCTCAGCTTCCTCCCACTTAGGCCTCTGAGATATGTAGCCACCTGACCCCGTCCTCTGGTGATATTCCTTCTTCTGGGCATTTAGCGTACTGGTTTCTGACCTCTTTGTAGCTATAGAACCTTCCTTGTACGCCACAAATTCGGGCCAGTGAGGTCTTATCTTCGCATATAATGCGTCTTCGAAATCTGGAGTCTCGCGAGCTTTGACAAATTTGTTCAATTTTGTCTTCCAGTTGCGGAAAGCGTCAGCCATCTTCTTTAGAGTCCACTCTTTGACCTTTTTCCTTTATAACCGGTTTATTTTCATCCCCCTCTGGCGGTAGGGTGAAATTTACCAATAGCAAAGTCCAAAGCGTTTCTTTGGATCTTTCATCGACAAAGGTACCGTCACCCTTCTTTGGCTTATTCCAATATTCAATTATGATTGGGATTTGGTCCCTAACAAGAACTCTAGCCAGACATATAAATTTTTCTGTGGCCTTCTTGGGCTCCATCGGCCTGCCATCCACACGGACTGCTTCGATCGTGAACTTTGCACGATCTTTCAACCGATGGCTCGCGCCTTGCTTGCTCTTTTTCATAGAATAAGATTGTTGCTGGCTGGTTGATTCGGAGGGCTAAAAGAAGAAAGAAGCGTTAATTAATACATGTACATATATATATATACAAATCAATCGGTGCAAGTTAGCAGAGGCTTAATTCATGCATATACCTCGACGGACTTTGTAATCACTAAAGTGCGTTCACCAGAGTCATCATCTTCTCCATGACTACTTGAGCTGTCATCATGTCCCTCCAAGTTCAGATATTGTGAGGTGTCCTCGTGGATCACGTTCTCCATTATTTCTTCCTCTTCAAGGTTTCTACTGAGTGGATCCATAGTTTCTAAAACAATAATATTATCACACAAATATCAGTAATACAGCTATTCAAATGCTCGAGCAAGGATGATGATATGACAGGTTAAAATTATTGAAATGTAAACCTAATACATGCTTGGTCATTTTAAACGGGGTCCAAACCCTAATTCAGAGAAACCCCGGATTCATATGAGAGGGTACATTTACTTCTTCTAATTAACTTGTTATGAAAGTTGATTAACAATGCATGGTTATAATGCTATTAACAATGAGAGGTGTGCTAGGGCAGCGGCTGGCGGCACTAGGGAAAGAGCGGGGATGCGTGGGGGTGTGTGCTCGAACCAACACGATGCATGTGTAGGCTCAGCGAGGGCAGCGGGTCAGGGTCGACGGCAATGGTCGCGGTGGTCGTTGGTGTGGCGGACGGCGCGGGGGCACACGGTGGCATATATGCAATCACAACAATATATACAATATACTGCTTTCATATATATACAACAATAATATACATATATTCAACAATATACAACAATAACAATATATATACATTCAACAATATACAACAACAACAATATATATACATATATACAACAATATACAACAATATATACACATATATACAACAATATACAACAATAACAATATATACACTTATATACAACAATATATACACATATATACAACAATAACAATATATACAACAATATATCAAATATTCAACCAAATTTGGCTCCTCACCGGCGGCAAATAGCGGGGTTGGCGCGCGTGGCGGCGAGTGGAGGATAGTTGGCGGCGGCTCCGAGCGGCGCGGAACCGGGCGTGGGCGACGGTGGCGGACGGCGCGGGCGTGTGCGCTCTGGCGGCGGCACCGGGCGTGGACGGCGGTGGGATAGCGCGGGCGCGGTGGCAGACGGCACGGGCGCGGCGGTGGACAACAATGACGCGTCGAGCATCCTGTCGGCGTTGCCCTCTGCTAGCTCTTCTTCTCCTCGATCTGCTCGATCTGGGGGGAAGAGGAAGAGGACGCGTGCTTTTATACCCCCCTTTAACACCGGTTCCAGACATGAACCGGTGTTAAGGGGGGGGGGGGAATTTGTTTCGCGCGCGCACCCCCCTTTAACACCGGTTCCAGCCACGAACCGGTGTTAAGGGGGGGGGGGATTCGTTTCACGCACGCACCCCCCCTTTAACACCGGTTCGTGGCTGGAACCAGTGTTAAAGGGGGGCATATATTTCGTACATTAAAGAGTTGGGGGCATTTTTAATTCAAAAAATAGGATAGAATTTAGAAAATTCATATATTTTTCATTGCAACTCAGAAAAATATGAATAATATATCATAATTTTCAGAAAAATATGAATAATATATCATAATTTTCAGAAAAATAAGATCTATCCATTCATATAAAAACATTTTATAGTTACTGTAGACGAAAATTTTCAAAATGATTAAAACACTTATATATAAATTTTGATTATTCAATTAAGACAAAGATAAAATAGTCAAACCCTAAAACTTTGAACTTAAGAAATATTAAGCATCTGAAAAGGAATATAACCCTATTTTATTAGAGATAATCATATTTTATTTTGTATTAACATTTTTGAATTGTTTGGATATTTAAATTTAGCATCTTTTGTATACTTTGGAATCTGACAAAACTTTCAACATGAAAATTGTTTGTATTTGAATAATTAATCCTAAAAAAATTTTTGTTTTAAAAAAATAAAATTCTAACTATTTAAACTAGTAACATATGGGAAAGGGCGGGCAGAATGCGCGGGAGGAAAAGGGCGGGAAGAAAATTTTATTACGATAGAACTGGAATTAAAGTACATAACGCAACTAACAAAGCACGACTGAAAATTAAGATACATAGAAGAACTGAAAATTAAGATACATGACCAGATTAAGTCATAATCGTCCGAACTTGTTTTGAAATATTGGAGTGATTCAGTCATGCTCCTGCCTACACCTGTAGTACTCGCCACTATAGTCATCGTACTCACCGCGGCTGTCGTTGCTGTCGTCGTCGGGGTCGCCGTAATTGAACCTTGAAGGCTGAGTACGCGTGGGCTGGACTTGAGGGTAGCGCAGACGGGGGTTAGAGTCGGCGGCAGTGTCGTAGGCCATGACGCTCTGAAGAGTCCGACCGCGCCACCACAGCCGACAGCCAGCCTCGTTGAAGTTCGGAGGAGGTGGGTCGTCCTCCTCGTTCCTGGCGAGCGCCCTCTCACGCCGATCCCCGAAGAAGGCTTCCCAAGTCGGTAAATAGTCGGGATGCCAGTTGGGATTCCTCCGCTGCTCCGGCGTGAGCTTGAAGTAGTAGTGGTTCGTGATGGCCATCTGGCGCCCCACACC
Source organism: Avena sativa (assembly GCA_916181665.1). Lineage (NCBI taxonomy): Eukaryota > Viridiplantae > Streptophyta > Magnoliopsida > Poales > Poaceae > Avena > Avena sativa. The sequence continues at coordinate 255,454,036 of OV702284.1, read as the reverse complement.
TAGAGGGACAGGAGGAACCGGCATGCCTTTGGCGTTCAACATCCAGCCGAGGGGGACACAGTAGCCCGGAGGGCAAGGGTAGTTCGAGGCGCAAAGCGCCTCCGCCTCCCTGGGGGTTAGTGGTACGGTGGAAGCCATGGGAAAGAGTGATGAGGTTGCAGATATGAGTCTAGAGATGTGCAATGACAATGGAGGCCAACCCTACATATATATAGTGAGAAATGACAGGAAGATAACTGGAGGGAAGAACTGGCGGGAAAAACTGGCGGGAAGAAATGGCGGGAAGAGCTGGCGGGAAGAAAAATGGCGGGAAGAAATGGTGGGAATAAAAATGGCGGGAAGAAAAATGGCTCATTTAATACATATAGTGTTAACAGAAGAAATATGACATTGATTTCCATGTTGAGATACATATGTGTGCTAAAAATGGCTCAATTAATACATATATTCAATCTTATGATCGCGTCGTCCGTAACCATGGAGTATCAGCATCGTTTAACATGATGGTTGGGTCAGTCTTCACTCTGAAGGGCGAAATTTCATCAAACTTATTATAATCTTCTGACATGTCTGTCTTGTCCTCCACTCCCACGATGTTTCTTTTCCCTGAAATAACTATGTGACGCTTTGGCTCATCGTGTGATGTTTCTGTTTGCTTATTTTTTCTTTTTTCGGTTTGGTAGACATGTCCTTCACATAGAAAACCTGAGCCACATCATTGGCTAAGACGAATGGTTCGTCTAAGTTCTTGTCTACCTTCATAAGATTGTTGAGATCCATTGTTGTCATTCCGTACTTCTTGTCTACCTCAACCCCTCCTCCTGTTAGCTTGACCCATTTGCACCGTAACAAGGGGACCTTAAAATTAGGTCCATAGTCAAGTTCCCATATCTCCTCTATGAACCCATAATACGTGGTCTTTTGCCCATTGTCTTCTGCTGCATCAAAGCGGACACCACTGTTTTGGTTGGTGCTCTTTTTATCTTGGCCTATCGTGTAAAATGTATTCCCATTTATCTCGTACCCTTGGAAAGTACATACAGTCGAAGATGGTGTCCTGGCCAACAAGTACAGATGATCTCCAACAGTGGTGTTATTAGTGAGAAGTCTTTGCAGCCAGCCGCCAAAACTCGCCATGTGTTCACTTATAATCGATTCATCAGACTGCCCCGGGTGTTTGAGGCGTATAAATTTTTTGTGTTCATTGATATACGGGGCAACCAAGATAGATCTTTGTAAAACCGTGTAGTGTGCTTGATTGAGAGAATGCCCGTCCCTACATATCATTTCTTTACATCCTAGGGTGCCTTTTCCACGCAGTCTCCCCTCATGCCGTGATTCTAGAACACCAATCGCCTTAAGGTCAGGAATAAAATCAACATAGAACTCAATGACCTCATCTGTTACATAGCCCTTGGAGATGCTTCCTTCTGTCCTAGCACGGTTATGGACATATTTCTGTAAGACTCCCATGTACCTCTCAAAGGGGAACATATTGTGTAGAAATACAGGACCGAGAATGGCAATCTCTTCTACTAGGTGAACCAGGAGATGCGTCATAATATTGAAGAAGGATGGTGGGAACACCAACTCAAAGCTGACAAGACATTGGGCCCCATCTGTCTGAAACCCTGGTAGGCTTTCTGGATCAATTACCTTCTGAGATATTGCATTGAGGAATGCACATAACTTCACAATGGGTACTCAAACATTTTCAGGTAGAAGCCCCCTCAATGCAATCGGAAGCAATTGCGTCATAATCACGTGGCAGTCATGAGACTTCAGATTTTGGAATTTTTTCTGTGCCATATTTATTATTCCCTTTATATTCGAGAAGAAGCCAGACGGGACCTTGATACTGCTCAAGCATTCAAATAAGATTTCCTTCTCTGCTTTGGTAAGAGCGTAGTTGGCAGGAGTTAAGTGGCGTCCTTTACCCTTCTCGTTCTCAGGATGCATAGGCTCTTCAGGGTCTTTCATACGTTGTTGGTCCTACCGTGCTTCCAGTTTATCTTTTGTCTTCCCATACACTCCCAGGAAGCCTAGCAGGTTCACACAAACATTCTTCGTCACGTGCATCACGTTGATTGAAGAGCAGACCTCTAGGACTTCCCAATAGGGTAGGTCCCAAAATATAGATTACTTCTTCCACATGGGCGCGTGTCCGGCATCGTCATTCGGAGCAGATATACTGCCAGGACCTTTTCCAAAGATTACTTCTAGGTCCTTGACCATACCAAATACCTTCTCACCGGTACGGAGGACAAACTTCCTCCGAGGTTCTGCCAGATGTTTGAAATGCTTGCCTTTCTTTCTTACAGGATGCAGGTTCGGAAGAAATCGACGATACCCTAGGTACACAACCTTCTTACATTTATCCAAATATACACTTTCAGTCTCATCTAAACAGTGCGTGCATGCTTTGAATCCCTTGTTTGTCTGCCCTAAAATGTTACTAAGAGCAGGCCAGTCATTGATGGTTATGAAAAGCAACGCTCGTAGGTCAAATGGCCCCCCTTTGTGGTCATCCCACATACGTACACCTGGTTTGGCCCAGAGCTGTAAAAGTTCTTCAACTAATGGCCTTAGGTAAACATCAATGTCGTTGCCGGGTTGCCTCGGGCCTTAGATGAGCACTGACATCATAATGAACTTCCTCTTCATGCGTAGCCAAGGAGGAAGGTTATAAATATATAGAGTCACAGGCCAGGTGCTGTGACTGCAGCTCTGCTCACCAAAAGGATTCATGCCATCTGTACTTAGACCAAACCTTAAGTTCCTTGCGTCACGTGCGAAGTCCGGGTACTCTCGCTCGACTTTTCTCCACTGTGACCCATCAGCGGGGTGTCTCAACATCGCGTCTTTCTTACGATCTTCCATGTGCCATCGCAACAACTTGGCATGCTCTTTATTTCTGAAGAGACGTTTCAACCGTGTTACTATAGGAGCATACCACATAACCTTGGAAGGAACCTTCTTCCTAGGGGCCTCGCCCTCAACATCGCCAGGGTCATCTCGTCTAATCTTATACCGCAGTGTAGTGCATACCAGGCATGCATCCAAATTCTCGTACTTCTCACCGCGGTAGAGGATGCAGTCATTAATGCAGGCATGTATCTTCTGCACATCTAATCCTAGAGGGCAGACAACCTTCTTTGCTTGTATGTACTGTCGGGCAATTCATTATTTTTTGGGAGCAGATTCTTCATTTTTACCAATAACTTTGAAAATGCACTGTCAGTCACACCGTTCTCTGCCTTCCATTGCAGCAAATCCAGTGTGGTACCTAGATTTTTGTGGCCATCTTCGCAACTTGCATACAACAATGTTTTGTGATCCTTTAACATCTGCTCCAGCTTCTCCTTCTCCTTTTCAGTTTCACATTCTTCCTTTGCATCAATAATGGCCCGACCAAGATCGTCATCAGCGGGTCCATCTGCTGCCTCTTGATCTTCATTATCTACCCCTGTTGCAGTATCATCGTATTCAGGATACATATTATGATAGTTGTCATCATCCTCTTCTTCTTCGTTGTCTTCCATCACAACCCCTTTTTCTCCGTGCTTGGTCCAATAATTATAGCTGGGCATGAAACCGGATCGAAGCAGGTGGGCGTGAATAGTTCTGGTATTTGAGTAGTCTTTCTTGTTCTGACAGTGAACACACGGACAGCACACAAAACCATTGTGACCATGGTTTGCATTAGCCACAACGATAAAATTTTGGAGGCCCGTAATGTACTCGGAAGTGCGTTGGTCACCGTACATCCATTGCCGGTTCATCTGCATTATATAGTACTATATCAAAAATTAATATGGAGATGACCACTTATATAGTACATCAATGACACATGAAAAAATAAATTTGCCGACCTCGACCGAGAAGGAAAGAGCAACGAGAAAACTTAATTCGAGCTCTCGGGCATTTCACCGAACACCTTTTGTGCATAGGAAAAAAACACAAACTAACACACCTCTCCCCCTCTTGCTAAGCTCCAAAGGCCTCGAACCGATGTTAAATGGGATGCTACTTTTTTACTTTCTGGACCACGCTGGTACGGGTGCTCCCTTTAACACCGGTTCGTAGGAGAACCGGTGTTAAAGCCCATTTCCGACCTCAACCAAAGGCCTCGTTTCCACTAGTGGTGGGGGCCCAAGATTTGCCGACGACAAAGTCATCGGCTTACCGTGGCATGCGGCGGTAGCTGGGCGCTCGTTGGAATGGTGCTAGGAATGAGCTTATGTCGATGGCTTAGCTTGCCACTAGTAAGAAACTGGGCACTCGCCAGAGTGATGCTAGAACTGAGCTATGCCGATGGCATATGTATGTTCCTGATAGCCTTCCTTTAGTGCCGTCGGCTTAGCTCAGATGGCGTCAGCGGCCATCACGTGGGGTGCTCGCCTGGGACACATGGCATCTAGGTAAGCCGCAGGAAGTTTACACCGACGGCAGCACATGTTGAGCTAAGCTGACAGCGGTTTGACATCGACGATGGGAGATGTTGGTGGCAAATAATTTATCTTCAGCTTAATTTGAAAATTCCCGTAATACATAGTTAGTCGCAAATACATACTGGAGGTGGAGGGGAGCAAGGAAAAAATAACAGTCAACACGCATGTTACAACTCATAACAGACCGTGAGGAATAGGTGGGAAAAAATATGAAGCATGCCTCACACATGGTTTGCATGTAGGCATGATATATCTGATGAGGGACATCAAATAATTAGTTGGATGGTAAGTATTGTCGTGTAACGCTGTATAGACTTGCCCGAGACATGCATGGCGTGTTTGGTAGCATGCATTACCCTGAACACGCCGGTAGAGCAGAAAAGTGGTCGATTGGTTGTCTACATTGGTGTTTGGGCTGCGACAACAGGAATTTTAAAGCAGTCCACATCCAGGCCCAATGACTATGGTCGATTCAGCCGTTTCCAGCGAGACACCTTCGTCATGCACCCAACAGATGCAAAAGCGGAGCTCCCCGCACGAGCGCGACCAACGTCGGAGATGGCGGGAACTTTTCGAGCGCAGCGAAAAGCTGGGGCGGGAGGTGAGCGAATCTCTCCCACCAAAAGTCTCCCCTATTTCTACCACCCCCGCTCACCGCCGAAACACCACCCACCATTTCCCCCCTCCCAGATCGAGGTTGATCTCCATTTCCCGCTTCGTTCCCGCCAAGTAAGTACTTCCCTCTTCTCCGACGAGCATCGACATCGATGGCGGCTGAAGGGCAGCTCCTCCTCACCCACCTCTACTGGTGAGTGATGACTGCAAGTGCACATATCGTTTGTAGCTAGTTCCGAAATAAATATATCGATCCCATAGGGACGGGAGTTCTGAAGTCTAGTAACTCTTCAATTAAATACTGAAATAGTAATGCTAAATAACGTTCTAAGTAACAAGATAAAATGCGAGTTTTATGTAAAAAGGTATTTTCGGTTTTTGTATAAGAGAACAATAAGTAAAGTAAAATAAACTGAATGTAGAAAGAAATTATCGCATATGTAAAAGAGATATGAAACTATAATGGAGAAAAGTGTTCTCAGAGAGTAGCGGATATACCTCTAGCATTATGAAGGTTTTAAAGTAAAAATTATTATCATGAAAATTTTCAACTATGTATGTGTGGGAGGAACTCCGTAATTGGACGAATAAGTAACAAACACTGCTCATATCATTCTCATAACCATAGCAGACAAGCAATTGACATCAATCGAATTACTGCGCTATTAAGGGGCTTTATCCTGTAGGATGTATCCCATGGCATGGATAGTGTTCCGTGAGTTTCCTAGGTTCCCAAGTTGATACGTAAGGGGTGCTAACAAATTTATAGTCACTGTCAGTGCTAGCTGATGGTGGCTCGGTTGACATAGAGCATGTTGGGAGACACCAAGAGCAAGGTGTGATGAGCATAACAACAAGATTTCCCTCAGTTATGAAACCAAGGTTATCGAACCAGTAGAAGTAAGGAAATAAATCCAAGGTGTTGCTAACAACTTGGAACCTACACAACACAACCACAGAACTTTATCCCAACTTACAGTGAGGCTGTCTATCTCACCGGTTTGCTGAAAATAAAGGATTAAACGTATAGTATGGAAGATAGTGATTTGCTTGTAGAAAGTAAATAGTAACAATAGATGGTGTATTAATGATAAAGGAATGGACTAGGGTCCACAGTTCACTAGAGGTATTCTCCTTAAGATAGATAGCATGTTGGGTGAACAAATTACAGCGGGGCAATTGACAGATTGAGAAAGCATAACAATGCATATACTAGACATCTTGACTCCTACGAGATTTGATTGGTCATTACAACATAATACATAGACCGTAATCCAACTGCATCTATGACTAATAATCCACATTCAGGTTATTATCAGAACCCCTTCCAGTATTAAGTTGCAAGCAACAAATAATTGCATTAAGTAATATGTGTAAAGTAAAGAATACAATTTCCCTTAGACAAAGGATTGTTGTTTTCTCCCTAGTAGCAACAACACATCTACAACCTTAGAGATTTCTGTCACTTCCCCAGATTACTAGAGGCATGAACCTACTATCGAGCATAAATACTCCCTCTTGGAGTTGCAAGCATCTACTTGGCCAAAGCATTTACGAACAATGGAGAGCATGCAAGATCACAAATAACATAGACATGATAGAATCAATAATCAATGTGACATAGTATCTCAATATTCATCGGAACACCGCAAACACAACATGTATGATTACAAATAGATAATCTTGATCATGAATGGAGCTCACAAGATCTAAACATGATAGCACAAAGGAGGAGAAATAACCATCTAGCTACTGTATGGACCCATAGTCCAAGGGTGAACTACTCACGCATCATTCCGGATGTCGTGGGAATGGACACGGCATATGCTGCAATCGGCAGCGAGTAGTAGAACGAGGGGCAAGGGCGTCCAGTCATCTGCGGTGCGAGATGAGGGCGGAGACACATGGTTTTACCTAGGTTTGGCCCCCGGGAGGATAAAGACCTACTCCTGCTAGATTGTATTGATGAGAGAGTACAAGGGCGAGCTCGACGACAAGGCGGCGAGTCGCAGCGGGTGTATGATGGAACGTGTCCTTTATGCGTACCCTAGGGAGGTTTATAGAGTCACCTCGCTAGGGTTTATAGATCTACAACCGAGTTGGATAAAGACTCGAAGGGTGTTTGACCTAATCTAACTAGGCCTAGCTACGGTTCTGGGCCTTCAGCTTCCAGTCGCCTGGCTCCTTGTTGGGTCTTGATCCAGTCGCCGTCCTGCAGGCCCACTCGCTGGCAGCATGGGCCAATGGGAATCGTCCTGCTGGGTATACCCCACTCGGCACATACCCATCAGTAGTCCCCGAGGCCGTCGTTGATTCGTCGCAGGTGTTCTTTGGCAGTCGGAGTATTCGGGTCCAATTTGGACGCGCAGTCGAATCGGCGATGGACTCCTTTAATAAAAGAGGAAACATGTCATTTTAGTCGCAATAACGGCGACCAGTCGAATCGCAGCATGGCGAATGGGTCGGCGAGTAGTCGAATTGCAGCTATGGCGATTGGGTCGGAAAGTAGTCGGGTCGCCGTAGCTGGCGAGTCGAGTAGATGAAGTTGGACCGTCAATCTTGGTCAAACTAGCCGTTGGGTAATCCAACGGTAACATCGGCGTAATAACCGCACGGTAATGGCTCCCCAAAAATATGCGGGTAGCAACCGCTATATAAGGAGAGTGACGATCGAGGGGCGATCATTCCCCACATTTCTTCCGATCTCGCACGTCTCCCAATCTCCCATTCCTCCGTAGCGACCCAGAGCGACCTAGAGCAATCCAGAGCAACTCCGCGAACCCAGATCCTCCGATCGATGGCGCCTCCAATAGATTCGTGGGGGAAGATCCAAATGCACCAAGACGCTGCTGAAATCCTTCGAGGATGCAGGAATCCTCCATGTCGGGAGATGACGAATTCGCGTAGTCGGAGAGGTGGTACCGAATCCACGCGCCGGGGAATTCATCTGCTTCACCAGCCACCTGGAGAGGGGGCTCGGCTTCCCACTTACCTCTTCTTCCATCGCTTCTGCGCATACTAAGGCATCCAGCTGTCAGATCTGGGGCCGCACAACATCGAGAAACTCGCCATCTTCATGGAGTTTTGCGAGTGCTATCTGGGCTGCCGTCCGTACTTACCCCTGTGGCAAGATCTATTCCACGAGCGGGTCGGACGCGAAGGGGCAGGAGGCCCAATGCTAGCTGCGGTCGGCCTCACCTTCCAGCTGAAGTCCAAGGCTTATTTCCTCGACCTGATGCTGCCGAAGAAGGTGGCAAACGAGTGGAAGAAGCATTGGTTCTACGTATGACGAGTGGAAGAAGGTGGCGCTTCCGATGTACTACGCCGACCGGCCCGAGCCGCGTCGTCTTCAAGTCGCCAAGCTCCCGCATGACCAGCGGATGGTGGTCGACGAAATGTTAATGACGATCCGCAACCTGAAGAAGAAGGGCCTCCAAACCATCAACTGGTACAACTGCTGGCTTGGGCGGTGGATAGTGCCTCTCGCCAGCCACGCCCATTGGATGTATGAGTACACGGGCAAGGACGATGCGACCAAGTCCTGCACCACCCAGTGGAGCGCCGACGACTATGCTCTCGCATTGAGGAAGATCACCGACATGGAGTATCTCGACTCGAAGGCCGGGATTCTCCCGTACACCGCGAAGCACAAGGCACCACCGGTGAGTCTACTTTCCCTTGTTTATTTCGCAGTCGCAGAATTGTAGTCGCGGATCTTACTGATTGTGTTTTGTTTGTATAGCTATTCCAAGTGGTGGAAGATTAGCTTCCACCCACTGATGATGAAGACTTGAGCGAGTCCGCTGAGGACGAGAGCGATTCGTCCTCCGCCAAAGGCAACGTCAGAGGTGACAATGATGATGAAGACGATGACGAGGCCGTGGAGGTCGCCGCACCCGCGGTTCAAAAGACCCGCGGGCAACAGCAACGCGAGCTCGAGGCTAGCAAGAGCCTCGAGGCTCATGATGGGGGCGAAGGCGAGGGCCTTGAGCACACTTCTCGGCACGCGGTCACGCCGTGGAAGAAGAAATCGCCGCAGAATAAGAAGGGTCCGGCCAAGGCGGTGTCACCGCCACGGTCCGCGAGTAGCTCTAAAGCGACCAACGCGGCCAACAAGGCCGGGGCCAGCGTGCCGACGCAAGCGACTGCGGCTGCTGATGCGGTCATGGTAGAAGATGAAGTGCCATTGGCGTCGCTGCGATCGCCCTTCTCCGCAGTCACCGGGCTCGGGGCCGCCCCACCCGCAGGAGCTTCACCGCCACGGGAAGCACCTGCGTCGACCGCCCGGGAGCTCCCTGCCGTGCCTTCATCCTCGAAAAAGGCATCTGTGTCATGGGACCCGAGTTTGTTCGAGACGGGTCTCATCCAAAAGCTAGGGACAGAGTTGGAGAAACCGGCGAGTATCCGCACCGGTCTGCGCGTCATCCCAGTCGCCAATTAAGTATTTTTGGTGTATTCCATTGGGTGATTGGCTTGAACTTGTCTTGCGAGCTTGCTGATAATGTCGTTTTGCAGGACTGGCGTGAATAAAATTGGCCACCCCTCAGTGGCTAAGGTCCCAGCAGGCGCCGCTGGGGCAGAAGACGATCCCTTGAAGAAGAGGAAGAGCGATGAGGTCGAGGCACCCGCTGAGGGCACTAAGAGGTCGAAGGGCGACGAGGTCGTCACGATTTCAGACGAGCCAGTCGACGCCCCAAGTGAAGCTCTGACTGGAGCCGGTGTGGCCGTGACGGCCTAGTGGGCGCGGAGTCGCAACGGACGGGGTCCATGGCGCTGGTCGGGGCGACGACCCCATCGACAATTACTACAGGAGCAGAAGTGGCGAGCTTCCCTCGCTTTGTGGCGAGGGCTTCCACTGCGAGTGCGTTGGCGCAGTCGGCCCAGACGCCCGATGTTTTGGGATCGGAGGTCGAGCAGCGTTGCGGGCGCACACCTCTCGTGCTCCCGTCGGTGGACGCGGTCGAGCTGCACAACATGCTAGGTGTGGCCATTTAGGTATGTCCAGTCCCCGAGGATCTGGCCGCTGAATTTCAGCGGTTAGATTCTTACTTCTTTGCTAACTATCAATATCCAGTCCCCGCGCGGCTAGTCGCTGAACTTCAGCGGCTATGCATTTAGGAAATTTCTTCATCGCCCAGTCACGAGTGGCTAGTCGCTGAATTTCAGCAACTAAGCACTTAGGAAGTCTTGTGATTCTTTGCTGATGTTTGCCATATCTGAGCAGGGTCTCCAACGCGAGTCGGCGGAGCGGCTGGCCGCCAAGGATGGTCTGGAGAAGGAATTCCGCTCCGTGCTGGAGTTAAACAAACGACTTCAAGCGACTGCTGGTAAGATCTTGATGATGAAGCATTTTTCCTGATTTTGTAATCATGTTCGTGTTTGTGCAGAAGGTCATGCGGCCGCGGTGGAGAAGTCCCGTGAGGGTTTGGTCCCGGCGAGCGACTTGACAGCCGCCCAGTCGTCATTGCCTGCCACAGAGAAGCGGGTGACCGAGATGGAGCGAGAGATCAAAGCCGTGAAGGCGGAGGCGACCTCGGCTGATGAGAGAGCTAAAGCGGCCATCACTGCTGCTATCGAGGAGCGGAAGGTGTCGGATGCACTCGTCGCCGGGCTGCAAACTAACTTCTCGAGCCTGCAGGACTTCGTTACAGGGATCTGCCGTCCGTTGATTGGTGAGCTCCGTTAACTTTTGTGTGGTTGGTCTGGCGTGTCCCCGAGCACGCGGGTCGCTTCTGCGTCTTTTCGCCATTCTGACCGTTAACTTTGTGCTTTGAAGGGAAGATCCTTGACGATGAAGCCGAAGCGCAGTCATACGACGCGCGACAGTGTGTCACCACGTTGGTGGATTCTGCCGCTTTGTCGGCGACTTGCATTCGCGCGTATCTTCAGGAGATTTCTCTGATGGAGGTGATCCCCAGCGAGCTCACCGAGGTTTGGCGCTACCCGGAGAAAGCTCCGGCGGTTGTGGAGTTCATGTCATGGTCGGCTTTCCGCCGTGGAGCGGCGACTGCGCTGAGCCTTGGGCTCGCGCACTTCCCCGATGATTTCGACCTCGACGATGTTACCAGCGGGAACCCTTCGTCAACTGGCGCGGTCGAGATCTCCGACATGCTGAATCTCACCGATCGGATTGTGGTCTACTCCGATCGGGTGTTGGTGATGGGTGATCTTCTTCCGTATCAGGAGACGATCGTTGCCCTAACAACCCCGAGCCAGCGAACCGTGACTTCAAGGTGGAGCAGCCATTCCGAGCGGTCATGGCGGGCGCTCTGACGATGTACCCATCGAACCTGTGGGTTCCCTTCATCCGTTTTCGTGGAGGTGGTGGCTGATGACCCACAAGTATAGGGGGTGTATCGTAGTACTTTTGATAAATAGGAGTGTCGATCCCAACGAGGACCAGAAGGTGCTGAATAGTGGTATGGAGCAGGAAATCCCTTTGAATACTTAACAAACGAATTTTAGTGGTTTTCTGATAAGGCAACAAAACAAGGAGCAAGTAATAAAGACAACGAACAAACGAAGCAAGTGGCCCAATCCTTTCTTTGCAAAGGACAAGCCGGTGGAAATACTTATAAGGACCAAACGTTCTCGAGGACACATGGGAATTCTGTCAAGTGCTTTCGCTTCAAATAGCTGAGTACTCTTCTCTGGTGTTGTAAGTATTGTGTGGGTGAACCTGTGCTAATGTACCGACCTTACTTGGACTGATACATACTTGCGATTAAACCCCCTGCAAACATCCGTAACTACAGGAAAGTAATTAAGATATAAATCTAACCACAGCCTTAAACTCTGAGATCCTATGCTCCCTTGTGCAAAGGTGTCCTAACGGGGCTTCAGGTTTCTGTCACTCCGGCAACCCCACAATTAGTAGCCAAATACACAATGCATTCCCCTAGGCCCATAAAAGTTGAAGTATCATGTAGTCGACGTTCACATGACACCACTAGAAGAGTAGCACCACAACTTAAATAATAAACCATTGAATAATAACTCAACACAAATTTACTACTAACAACATGACTTCTCCCATGACCTCAAGAACACAACGAACTACTCACAAGACATCATATGGATCAAGATCAAAGATGATATGGTAATGGATAAAAATCTAAACATAAACATTAATCCAATGGTTCCACTCACAAGCATCAACTACAATAGTAATCATGTAGGGGTTCGTAGCATGGAAAACAAAAAATTTCTACCGCATGCAAACAAACGAGCCAAGATCTATCTACTAGATTGTAGCAACGAGTCGATAAAGGACCTCACCCTCAAAGATTCCAAAGCGGTTAACGAGAGCAGATTCTCATGGGTGATGTAGTCGTACTCTTGCCGATCTCAAGATCGCGTAGACGATCCTTCCGGCGCTGCGTTCCGGCAGCGCTTCCGCAGTCGGTCACACGTTCGGTACTCGATGAAGACCTTCCGCTCCCTTGTTCCAGCAGGCAGCAGAGGTTGTAGCACTCTCCTCGTGATTTCGGCAGCACGATGGCGTGGTACCGGAAGTAGAGGGGAGATCTCGAAGGGCTTCGCCTTAAGCCGAAGCGAGTATGGTGGATTAGGGTTTCCTGAAAACTAGGTTTAGAGATCCGGGAGGAGGAGGAGGTGTTGGCGGCGGCTAAGGCGGCGGCGACGGACCGGCGGTGGCGGCGGGTGGCGGCGCTGGCGGCGACGGCTCGTGGAGAGGGCTTGGAACTTGTGTTGTTTGGGGCAGCCCTCCCCCTCTATTTATGAGAGGGAGGGGCAGCTTTGGGAGGGGTGGGTTTGAATCCAAACCCAAACCCAAGTTGGATCGAGAGAAGGAGTTGTTTCTTCTTCCACTAGGAAACTATTGTTCCAGTTTCACTTTTCAAACTTCCCGTTTGACTTTCAATTTAGAGCTTTATTTCTCTCTTGCATATGACAACACCAAGTGACCTTGGACATGATCCAATCATTCCACTTACCCATGACACATTCATGGACCATTCTCCTTTCGGACCGGTGAACCTTCTAGAACCTTCTAGAACCTCTCCGATGAAATCATCGGAAACTTTCCCGAACTCCGAAATAGGACTTTCCTTATATGAATCTTATTCTACGGACCATTCCGGATCTCCTCGTGATATCCCGGATCCCATCCGAGACTCTGAACAACATTCGGTCTCTTACTCATCATCCCATAACTACTCAACAACATCGAATCCTTAAGTGTGTCTCCCTACGGTTCGTGAATTATGCGGACATGACCGAGACACTTCTCCGATCAATAACCAATAGAGGAATCTGGAAATTCATATGGCTCCCACATATTTCTACGGTTACTTTGCGATTGAATGAACCACTTACATACGATACCAATTTCCCTTTGTCTCACGATAGTTTACTTATCCGAGGTTTTGATCGTCGGTATCTCTGCATACCTAGTTCAACCTCGTTACCGATAAGTACTCTTTTCTCGTTCCCGTGGTATGTGATCCCTTGTGAGCCAGTCACATGCTTGCAAGCTAATTGGATGACATTCCACCGAGAGGGCCCAGAGTATATCTATCCGTCATATGGATGGACAAATCCCACTCTTGATCCATGTGTCTCAACCCATACTTTCCGAACACTCAATGCCATCTTTATAGCCACCCAGTTACGGTGTGGTGTTTGATGTCATCAAAGCATCCTTCCGGTGATGGTGATAAGCATGATCTCATGGTCGAAGGAATTAGGTTACTATGTATCAGAAAGCTTATAGCAAATGAACTATATTAAATGACTTGATCTTTATGCTATGCTTAACTATAGGAGTATGTCCATCACATCATTCTCCTAATGATATGACCCTATTGCTAATAACATCTCTATGTTCATGATCAGGAAACCATGATCATATATTAACCAACAAGCTAGTTTAACAAGAGGCTTTACTGGGGACTCTTTTTATGTTTACAAATCACACAAGTATTAATGTTTCCTGTTAATACAATTATAGCATGGTATGTAAACATTTATCATAAGTATGAAGATATGATAATAACCACTTTATTATTGCCTGTTGGGCATATCTCCAACAGTCTCCCACTTGCACTAGAGTCAATAATCTAGTTTCAAACCTTTGTGTATTCAACACCTATGGCTTTCCGGCATTGTATGTACACGTTTGCAAGTGGTCAACTGATCTCCGGATCTGACACTTCCAGGTCCGTGTGTAATTGCATGTCTTTGCGTCTCTACGCATCACTCATTCTCTAATGAGATGGCTTTGTATAAATTTGGTCCTTTAGTGAGACCTTTAGTTCTTTGGGGTTAAAACATGTTGATAATATTGTCGTACAATATATCTTCATAGTATTATCCCGCTATGAACTACACCTAGTTTGATAACAAACTTCTTGACACAAATGCCCTCTTTAGCTGCTATAGTAGCAGTCGTATACTTAGCCTTTTGTTGTAGTATCTGTCACAATGTCTTAACTTTGGAACTCATCCAAATCCATTATGGAACTTACTTTCCATTATATTGTGCCACCCTTAGTTTAGATTGAGATAAGCTTAATTTATACTTTGTGACAAAACTAGTATCAATGTAGTACTTTTACAATGAACTAACCATCTATTTGTCACTTCTACAAATAATATACTCTTAGTTCTTCCAAAAGATCATAAGAATATCCTTACTATTGTCCAACGATCATGTTATGAATCATTCTGGTATATGCTCATAACATTTAGAGCATAGGACATATTTGGATTTGTACATATCATAGTATGATTGATATAAATACTCTTTGTGATTTCATACATCAAGTATCAATCTATACTTGAATCTTTGTTTCACTTACCAAGTGTCAATACACTTGAATATATCATCAATATTGAACTCATTCAATCCATTCTGTGCGACAAGAACCTTTCTTGTAATTTCTATATTGAATTCATTCAATATATCATCTATGTACTTTCGGCACAACCATATTAGCGTCTATTGATGCCAAATATTTGGGTTTTGCCTAAATCTTTCATCAGGATGAAATTCTTAATATGTGTTAAGAAAAGATACATCATTTCTAATCAACAATATGTCTTCCACATAATGTTTTAGAAACATGTCTTAGCGCTCCCACTTAATTTCTTGCAAATGCAAGCATCTTCATCATCTCTGACGAATTTAAACTCCTTTAACAGTTTCATCATGGTGAAGATTCCAACTCCGCGATGCTTACTTCAACCATTGAAGTTTGCATATGCTTTTAGCATCCTTTGAATTAACAAAACCCTATGGACCACGTTATGCACATGTCCTAGGTAACAATTCTATTAGAAGAACTTGTTTTGTTTATTCAATTACCACATAACAAAATTATATGTAGTGGTTGCTACATTAATCCGTCTAGACTAAATATCGCTATGAAAGATCAAATCTTGTCATAGTCAACCTTTGAACATTGTTGTGAACTCTTTCCCAACATGTCGACTATTTCATAGATGTGCAACATCCATGTCTATTTCTTTATAGATCCAAACACAACTGTAAGGTCTTACACCTTTCTCGAGGGTCCTTCAAGTTCAAAACTTGATTTCTCGTGTATGGAACTATCACAGATTTTATGGCTTCAAGCCATTTTACGGAGTTAGGGTCCATCATCCTTCTTTGCATGTAGTACGTTCATTATTCTCAAATAATGATTCAACCCTCAAATCTTGATATTTGATTGTTTACTCGACCTACTTGGTTCAATAGAAACTTTGACCTTCGTAACCACAACCTTTGAGGCACGTGAGCCATGAGCATTGTTGCTGCCTCTGGAACACTTTTCGGTGCTGCGCAACTTTGCACATATATCTAAGGTTCTTTTAACCTTATCAAAGTTCTATTGGCCTCCCACTTATCTTTTCACGAAAAATTCCTTCTCAAAGAAACTTGACGTTCTAAGTGACAAACAATTTTGTCTCTGATGTTATGGAGGATTACTTTACAGTTATTCGAAATAACATACAAAGACAGGTTCATCCGACTTTGGTTGCAAACATCTTTCTTATGCATAGCATACCAATGTTTAAGAAAGGACAACTTGGGTTTTATCCCAAACCATAACTTTATATGTTGTCATTTCAACGGATTATGATGGAGCTCTTTTCAGCGGAAAAACGGTAGTCTCTAAAGCTTTTAATCTTTAAAATATAATGGCAGTTTCTGAATTACACACTCGATCTTACCATGTCAAACAAGGTTTAATTACATATCTAGAACGCTCCATACTCTTATGGTGTTTTGGGACATGCAAATCCACGGAACGATTCCTTAAATCTTAGGTATTATGCTAAACTTGTAACTCAAATATCTTCCTTTATGATCTTATCATAAACTATTTATATTCTTGTTACAATGATTTTGCACTTCATCTTGAAAGTCTTTGAACTTTTCAAATGTTTCATACTTCATCCTTATTAAGTAAATATTCATATATTCACTCAAATTTTCGGAGAAAGCATATGAAGTTGAAATCCATCACTCTTGACTACACATAATGGACTTCGTACAACAATATGTACAAGTTCCAATAAGCTAGTCATTCGTTCCCTTTTGGCCTATGAACGAAGTTTTAATTATCTCTAGGAAAGTTTCACAAGCATCATTTGATCAAAAATCAAAAGACTCCAAAATTCCATCCACATGGAGTTTCTTCATGTTTTCTTTCTAATATAATTTAAACAGCGATGTCACTTCCTAAGTAATCTTTCAATCAATTTGTCTTTCGACATTTTTAGCACTAGTTTTATGGATGTGATTTCTCCAACGAGATTTTGTGAATCATCTATCTTTTATGGATTACGGCAATTATTTGAACAACCCTTTTGTTCTCATAATACCTGATAAAACAAATCTTGAAGGCAAGTTTTGATGTTTAACAAGTAGCACAATAAACCTTTATTTGTTCTCGATGAACATCATCACATATTCTTTTGCTAGTTACTTAGGCCATTGTAGTTCATGAATTGTGTTGTTACGTATGACGATTCACACCAACAAATTCAGTATCAAATACTTAAGAACCACATTTTTTAATAAGCAAAGAATATAGCCATAACATGTATATCATCTATATACTTAAGCTGAACAATTCTAGTCTTTTCTTTTCTGCCATATATTTATGAGATTCTCTTTCAGTATTTCCTTTTCTGTATGAAAGAATCTATCAACATCAATAGTGGAGCCATATACATGACACATAGTCCAAAGCATGTATAGTAAAATACCAATGTCTTTGGACTTGCACTTTGAAGTAGATCACCATCATCAAATGTTTGGTGTTCTTTCAAATTCCTTTCTTTAGTAATCTCTTGGTGTAGTAAACATTTTACCTACATCAAATATTCACCCTTATCATGGAATTATCCATGATCAAGCTACTTTTAGCTTATAACGATGAATCGTGAGTATAATGTTGCTTTTCAAAACCTTTTGGTGGATTAGGACAACTAGTGTCTCCAACCCTTTGCAAATTCTCATCAAATATGAGAACATGACTTTTGCCATATTATACTCTATTATGTTGCAACCAAAACTTCGTTTCAGATATCACAATATCTTCCACACATCATGGTTTCTGAAACAACTCTTTCAGATCCTAGATAACCTTGATATTAAGACAATCCTTTGAATTATCAAGAATCATGGAGACAAACATGATACTCATACACTAACACTTGTAATTGTCACTCTTGATTTAATACCAATTATTAAACTTCATGGAGTAACCGGAACTTACTGAAAGTTTGCAATAGGACTTTTAAACTTTAGATTAACACTTCAAAACAATACGATACCAGTTCGTAAAGTAACTAACCAGAATTCTATAGTTCTATCATCTCAATTATAACTAAGCGCAAGGTGGTAAACGGATGCCAATGACTACAACAACTATTCAAATTCACTTTGATTTAATTTATGATAAATAGTGTTCAACTTTTAATCAAATTGCTGTTGAACTCCCACTCAAAACAATATCCCTCACATTGTTTTAGTGATGACACGAACCAAATCCACCACATAAAAACCGATCATCACGAGAGTTGATGTAGCTTCAATGGAGAACAATCAACATGTTCATCATATCTACTATATGACTCATGCTTTACCTTTCGGTGATCCGTGTTCGGAGACCATGTCTGTACATGCTAGGATCGTCAAGATCAAACCTTAGCTTCTGCACGAGAAAATCTGGCTTGCTCACGTTGTATACACTCGCAGAATCTAACACACCCGATCATCACGTGGTGCTTCGAAACAACAAGCTTTAGCAACGGTGCTTACGAAGGATGAACACTTTAAAACTTGAATTTGTTTGCTTGAGGGATCATCTTATAATGCTACCGTCGTGAACTAAGCAATACAAGATGCATAAAAGGATTAACATCACATGCAATTCATAATATGTGATATGATATGGCCTTTCTTCTTGTGCTTCTGATCTCCATCTTCAAGCACGAACATGATCTCCATCATCACTGGCATTGCATCAAGGTCAATGATGCCGCTCCATGGTTGTCGTCCACCAGCTTCAACTATTACAACTACTTTGAATAGACACGCGGGTCTTAACAGAATTTAAAGACAACCATATGGCTCCTGCCGGTTGCCAACTTACAATAAGGAACATTGCATACATCAAATATAATCACAATCATGGCCATATCACATCACAACACACCCCTGCAAAACAAAGTTAGACGCCTCTAATTTTCTTTGCATATTTTACGTGGTTTGGGGATTTCAATAAGTGTCGCTCTAACTTACGAACAAGAACCACAACATTGATACTAGTATTGTCAATCACCCGTTGTAAATTGAATCTTAACTACGTTGGGAGAAACAGGCACCCGCAAAGCCACTTATGCAATACAAGTTGCATGTCAAGCGTGGAGCAAGTCTCATGAATGATGTCATGTAAGGTTAGCCCGGGCCGCTTCATCCCACCATCCCACAAGATGCAAAGTACACAAGAAGCAATCGACAACAAAAGCATCAACGCCCACAATGACCATTGTGTTCTACTCGTGCAACATATCTACATATAGACACGGCTCTGATACCAATGTAGGGGTTCGTAGCATGGAAAACAAAAAATTTCTACCCCATGCAAACAAACAAGCCAAGATCTATCTACTAGATTGTAGCAACGAGTCGATAGAGGAACTCACCCTCGAAGATTCCAAAGCGGTTAATGAGAGAAGATTCTCGTGGGTGATGTAGTCGTACTCTTGCCGATCTCAAGATCGCGTAGACGATCCTTCCGGCGCTGCGTTTCGGCAGCGCTTCCGCAGTCGGTCACACGTTCGGTACTCGATGAAGACCTTCCTCTCCCTTGTTCCAGCAGGCAGCGGAGGTTGTAGCACTCTCCTCGTGATTCCGGCAGCACGACGGCGTGCTACCGGAAGTAGAGGGGAGATCTCGCAGGGCTTCGCCTTAAGCCGAAGCGAGTATGGTTGATTAGGGTTTCCCGGAAAACTAGGGTTTAGAGATCCGGGAGGAGGAGGAGGTGTCGGCAGCGGCTAAGGCGGCGGCGACGGACCGGCGGCGGGCGGTGGCGCTGGCGGCGGCGGCTCGTGGAGAGGGCTTGGAACTTGTGTTGTTTGGGGCAGCCCTCCCCCTCTATTTATGAGAGGGAGGGGCATCTTTGGGAGGGGTGGGTTTGAATCCAAACCCAAACCCAAGTTGGATCGAAAGAAGGACTTGTTTCTTCTTCCACTAGGAAACTATTGTTCCAGTTTGACTTTTCAAACTTCCCGTTTGACTTTCAATTTAGAGCTTTATTTCTCTCTTGCATATGCCAACACCAAGTGACCTTGGACATGATCCAATCATTCCACTTACCCATGACACATTCATGGACCATTCTCCTTTCAGACCGGTGAACCTTCTAGAACCTTCTAGAACCTCTCCGATGAAATCATCGGAAACTTTCCCGAACTCCGAAATAGGACTTGCCTTATATGAATCTTATTCTCCGGACCATCCCGGATCTCCTCGTGATATACCGGATCCCATCCGAGACTTCGAACAACATTCGGTCTCTTACTCATCATCCCATAAATACTCAACAACATCGAATCCTTAAGTGTGTCTCCCTACGGTTCGTGAATTATGCGGACATGACCGAGACACTTCTCCGATCAATAACCAATAGAGGAATCTGGAAATTCATATGGCTCCCACATATTTCTACGGTTACTTTGCGATTGAATGAACCACTTACATACGATACCAATTTCCCTTTGTCTCACGATAGTTTACTTATCCGAGGTTTTGATCGTCGGTATCTCTGCATACCTAGTTCAACCTCGTTACTGATAAGTACTCTTTTCTCGTTCCCGTGGTATGTGATCCCTTGTGAGCCAGTCACATGCTTGCAAGCTAATTGGATGAAATTCCACCGAGAGGGCCCAGAGTATATCTATCCGTCATATGGATGGACAAATCCCACTCTTGATCCATGTGTCTCAACCCATACTTTCCGAACACTCAATGCCATCTTTATAGCCACCCAGTTACGGTGTGGTGTTTGATGTCATCAAAGCATCCTTCCGGTGATGGTGATAAGCATGATCTCATGGTCGAAGGAATTAGGTTACTATGTATCAGAAAGCTTATAGCAAATGAACTATATTAAATGACTTGATCTTTATGCTATGCTTAACTATAGGAGTATGTCCATCACATCATTCTCCTAATGATATGACCCTATTGCTAATAACATCTCTATGTTCATGATCAGGAAACCATGATCATATATTAACCAACAAGCTAGTTTAACAAGAGGCTTTACTAGGGACTCTTTTTATGTTTACAAATCACATAAGTATTAATGTTTCCTGTTAATACAATTATAACATGGTATGTAAACATTTATCATAAGTATGAAGATATGATAATAACCACTTTATTATTGCCTCTTGGGCATATCTCCAACAAATCAACACCGGGAAAGTTTCCCCTAAGAACTAAAGCAATATCCAACATAATTGTTACAGCGGGAAGGAGCGGTGATGATGATGCTGGTGGAGATGATGGTGTGGATGATGATGATGATCCCGATGAAGCCTAGCTTGATGATGGTGTTGATGGCGATGGTCTCCCCTCTCCGGGAAGGAATTCCCCCAGCAGAAATCTATCTACCGGAGAGATCTTTCTCTCTCGGTGTTTTCCGCCCCCAGAGGCGACGGAAATCTATCAGTGGTCGCTCCCCTAGGCTTAGGGTTCCATAGGGAATATATAGGCGAAGGGGCGAATTCGGAGGCCGGGCAGGTGGGCCACACCTGCCCTAGGCGTGGGGTCAGGTGGGCCCACGCCTAGGGGGGGGGGGGGGTGGGCCCATGCGGCCCCTCTTCGCTCTTCCTTCTGGATTCCTTCGTCTTCTGGGAAAATAATATGTTTCCATATTTTTCTGATCTTCGCAAAATTGCACCAAAACGCCTTCTTTCCATCAGAATCCAGACTCCGACAGTCCATCCTCCAAGAATCATCCAATATGCATAAACAGATGAAAAGCCATAAGTAATACCTCATAATAAGACATATATCAATGAATAGAGGTAAATTATGATATAGAAAGGTGATGCAAATTGGGCGTATCAACTCCCCCAAGCTTAGACTTCGCTTGTCCCCAAGCGAAAATTGCGCTCAGTAAACATGTCCACAGGTTTATGGAGTGAAGTGTCGATAAAATAATACGAACAAGAAGCATCACACTTACCATTGCACAACTTATAGAAGAAAGCAACTCACCATTATATAACTTATCTTGCAACCAAGTACAGAAGTCATAATAGAGATGCATAAAGATAAATCATAATTGGAATTGCCAACTTGTTCTTGGTCAGAGAACACATGGCAAACAGTTTCACAAAAGCTTTTTGTATAAGTTTCAAAACAGGAGCACTCTTTGCTCAAAAAGGCTTTTCATAAGTGAAGGCTTTCAAATTAATACTCAATAGATAAGAGTTTTGTGCAAACAAGGAGGATAAAGAACATGATTGAATAAATCACCATATGAATGATTGAAACACAACTCAAATGCTTGCTGGAGAAAGAGAGGAAGTAGTTTTACTGACTCAACTTGGAAGTGGGAGAAAGGTCCCTTCTTAGAGGGAAGCAGGGATTACAAGTCATAAAGAGCTTCCAGAAGATTATGGTACTTATTAGCTTTGAGCCCTCATTGCCCCTATCATAGGCATATTGAGATGATTAAGGTTAAAGTGCACAAAGATGGAGTATATGCTTGACGAAATATAAGTTGGCAATCTGATGTCACTTGAATATGAGGGCCGCTCCTCATGCTACTCAACTTTGGTCACATGTAAGTTCTTGTCATTGTAGGTATTTGCATATCATTGAGAACCGCCAACGGGGTACCCCTTGCACATGCTACGGGAGCTATCCCATAACCAAAATGACAAGGCAAGCAGACAATGAGCATCTCAGCGATCTTTTTATTTACTATATGCATAGCTTTTTATTGAGGATGTTTCATAGATAGCTCACTATGGTGATGCTGCAAGTTTCCACCATGATTAGGCATGGCTTAGGCTAGCGGCCCAGGCGTTTCTCTAACACAGGATACAAACTCCATGGACTTACAAGTTCCCTCTTTATTTCACACCGTTGACATCCATAGACAAAAGAGCACGATATCAACTATGTACAGAGTACAAGTGCAATGTTGAAAAAGTTCCCCATGACAACATGGTTCTGCTAATTCCAACGTATAGATGCAAGCATATACAACTTTGATGGAACAATGGTTCAAGTCTATTAGGGGCAAGAAATAAGGTGTGCCATCAAGTTCGTGAGAGCTTTACTAACTAGTTTTCACATAACAAAATACTTTTTAATTCGAAAGATAGATGAAGCTTGAGAATTTGCTTGGAATAGAAACAATGCTACTAGGTAGATATGGTGGACACAAATGGCACAGGTTTTGGTTCAAAGGGATTTGGAAACATGAGAATTATGCCTTCTCAAAACAGAATTTGGGCTAGCAAGGCTGGGAAGCAAGCAAGAGAGTTGAAAGAAACAAGCAAACATACAAGTAATAAAGCCAAACATGCAATCTTTCTTGAAGACACAAAAGATCTTAAATAAAGAATACTAAGCTTATGAGCCAACAAGAAATAAAATAGATGATACAAAATACCTGTAAGCTTTTTCTCTTTTTCTTTCAAATCTCAAAAAGTATTGCTACTGACCAGAACTTGGTTTGCCAAAACCAATTTAGATCCACTTGATGCTCCCAAAGTGGTGCCAATACTGATTAACAAGATCCATTATATAATAGAGATTGGAAACTAAAATAAGAAGTGCAAAAAGTAAAAGATGAGACTTCTCATTAATATTCAATAAAGGCACTCACACCAAGGGATACATAGATAATCAACTAAAGGAGAGATACTTACACATGCAAACCAAACTACAAGATAACCTCTCTACCACAGATATGAATCCACTAAAAAGGTAGAATATAAAAGATAATGGTGGTGATACCGCGACACTCCCCCAAGCTTGGAACAAGCCAAGGGGATGCCAAACCTGATGATGAATTACTCCTTTGGTGGTGGTGGTGTTCTCTTGTCATCATAAAACTTCCAAGGCAAAGGTTCCCCATACAAAAATGATGTCCTTGTCTCTGCAATCCTAAAACTAGCAACAGAGATTATGCGATCAAATCTAGCCTCATACTCACAGTTTTGATTCTGTATGTCATAGAGCTGTGCTTGCAATTGATTGGTGGTCTGACGGAGTGAGAAGATCTCTTCTCGGAGCTCAGAAACTTCTCCCTCGTGCTTGGTGATGAGTTCTGAACTTATCATGTGAATAACATCCACTTCGCGTTCTGCCATCTTCTTGTACCTGAAAACTTCCTGTTCCAATGTGTCCATCATGTCTTCCAGACTGCCTTCTCCTTCAGGCCTTGAAATTCTTTAATCTGTACCTTCCCCTCTTTGAGGATCAACTCTTTGGGATGAATCCTCAACTCATACATGTACGGGTTGAGGATGTCCGCAGAGGAATCCTCCGCGGGTGATCCAGAGGAAGACACAGAGGCTCCAAATCTGAGAATTTTCCTGACAGAAATAGATCAAAACAAAAACACGACGGGAACACGATGCAAGAACCTCGAGGAACCCGGGGGGTTATATATTACGAAGTTTCAAGGCATAAGGAAGGTAGTGACACGGAAACGAGGCAGAGATGGAGTTCGAGGGAGTCAAACCCCCTATAGGCGTGGCCAGCTAGGGCCCACGCCTGGGGTGGGTTTATCCACCCCGGACTCCGGTTCCTCCTCTGTTCCATCGCGGAGTCTTCCTTATGAATTAAAAACATCAAAGTTATAAAAAGATTGGATTTTCATGAACCTTATGTTTTCACCACTTTACCTATTCAAAGTCGAACTCTGCAGAATCTGGTGTTTGGCTTCTAATAAATTCCTCTAGAGTCACCATTTGAATAACATCCACATCTTCATTATAAGAATCTCCAGAAATATAATGTTTTAGTCTTTGACCATTCACCACATGTGTTGTGTTATCCTTCAGAGAAGAGATTTTGATGGAACCTAAGCGGTATACTTCCTTGATAACAAAAGGTCCTTCCCATTTTGAGAGTAGTTTCCCTGCAAAAAATCTGAGAAGAGACCTATACAAAAGAACTTTCTCACCAACATGGAACTCCCTGTTGAGAATTCTCCTATCATGCCATATTTTTACTTTTTCCTTAAAGAGCCTAGCATTTTTATAAGCTTCACCTCTCCATTCATCTAGATTACTTAAGTCGAGCAGTCTTTTCTCACCAGCAAGTCTAAAATCTCTATTCAACTCTTTCACTACCCAATAAGCTTTGTGTTCTAATTCTAAAGGCAAGTGACAAGATTTCCCATAGACCATTTTGTAAGGAGACATCCCCATAGGATTTTTATCAGCAGTTCTATAGGCCCACAAAGCGCCATTCAACTTTTTAGCCCAATTTTTTCTAGATCTATTGACAGTCTTCTCCAAGATAGATTTAATTTCCCTATTAGAAAGTTCTACTTGCCCACTAGTTTGGGGGTGATAAGCTGAAGCAATTCTATGGTTTACATCATACTTAGCGAGAGTTTTCTTAAAACCCCCATGAATAAAATGAGAGCCTCCATCAGTCATGAGATATCTAGGCACACCGAACCTAGGAAAAATGACATCTTTAAGCATTTTCAAAGAGGTCTTACCATCATCACTGTTTGTAGGTATGGCTTTTACCCACTTTGTAACATAGTCAACAGCAACAAGAATATGAGTATACCCTTTTAAAGGAGGAAAATGCCCCATAAAGTCAAATCCCCAACAATCAAAAGGTTCAATAACAAGAGAATAATTCATAGGCATTTCATTGCGTCTAGAGATGTTACCTAGTCGTTGGCATTCATCACATGATAAGACAAACTTCCTTGCATCTTTAAAAAGGGTAGGCCAATAAAATCCAGATTGTAAAACCTTTTGTGCAGTCCTATCCCCAGCATGATGTCCTCCATAAGCACTGCCATGACATTTTCTCAATATCTCTTGTTGTTCAAATTCTGGAACACATCTTTGCATAATGCCATCTACTCCTTATTTATATAAGTGTGGGTCATCCCAAAAGTAATGCCGATCATAAAAGAATTTCCTTCTTTGCTGAGCTGTAAAGGTTGGAGGCAAATACTTGGAAAAAATAAAGTTAGCATAATCAACATACTAAGGACTCTCATGTGGACTTACCCTTATTGCAGCTAACTGCTCATTTGGAAAACTATCATTAACAGGCAAATGGTCAAAAGGATTTTTTTCCAAACGAGATAAATTATCAGCAACAGGATTATGAGCACCTTTCCTATCCACAGTATGCAGATCAAACTCTTGCAAAAGCAACACCCACCTTATAAGCCTAGGCTTAGCGTCCTTCTTTGTCATAAGGTACTTAATAGAAGCATGATCAGTATGAATAGTAACCTTAGAATCAACAATATAAGGTCTAAACTTATCACAAGCAAACATTACAGCTAAGAACTCTTTTTTAGTAGTAGCATAATTCTTTTGAGAAGCATCCAGAGTCTTGCTAGCATAATGAATGACATTTAACTTCTTGTCAACATGTTGTCCAAGGACAGCACCCGCATCAAAGTCACTAGCATCACACATAATTTCAAAAGGTAAATTCCAATCAGGTGGTTAGACAATAGGAGCAGTTGTCAAAGCTTTCTTCAAAGTTTCAAAAGCTTCCTTACAATCATCATCAAAAACAAAAGGTATATATTTTTGAAGAAGATTAGTTAGGGGCTTTGAAATCTTGGAGAAATCTTTAATAAACCTCCTATAGAAACAAGCATGACCAAGGATACAACGAATACCTTTGATATCTATAGGACAAGGCATCTTCTCAATTGCTTCAATTTTGGCTCTGTCAACTTCAATGCCTCTTTCAGAGATCTTGTGTCCAAGAACAATCCCTTCATTAACCATGGAATGGCATTTCTCCCAATTAAGAACAAGGTTGGTTTCTTCACATCTCTGCAAAAATTTATCAAGGCTGTGCAAAAAATTATCAAAAGAAGTTCCATAGACGGAAAAATCGTCCATGAAAACCTCCACAATTTCTTCAAAAAAACCATGAAAGAGAGCAGACATACATCTCTGAAAGGTAGCAGGAGCATTACATAAACCAAAAGGCATACGCCTATAAGAATAAGTACCATAAGCACAAGTGAAAGTAGTTTTCTCTTGGTCCTGTGCTTTCACAGCAATTTGAGAAAACCGAGAATAACCATCAAGAAAGCAAAAGTGAGTCTTTTTGGACAACCTCTCAAGCATTTGATGAATAAAGGGAGATAATGATATTTCTTAGTAACTTTATTAATATTTCTAAAATCAATGCACATTCTATACCCAACCACTACTCTTTGGGGTATACGCTCATTATACTCATTAGGCACAACAGTTATTCCCCCTTTCTTAGGAACACAATGAACATGGCTAACCCATTTACTATCAGCAATAGGATCAATAATACCAGCATCAAGGAGTTTTAATACCTCATTTCTTACC
This sequence comes from Avena sativa, assembly GCA_916181665.1. NCBI lineage: Eukaryota > Viridiplantae > Streptophyta > Magnoliopsida > Poales > Poaceae > Avena > Avena sativa. The sequence goes on along the minus strand of OV702284.1, from coordinate 255,426,878 downwards.
ACATCCTTCATCTTAGGATTTAGACACCGTTGGTGCTCAACAACTGGTTTTGCATCAGACTCTATGTTAATAGCATGCTGACATATAGTAGGAGAAATCCCCTTTAAATCGTCAAGAGTATAGACCATATCTCCTCGGTGTTTCTTCAATATCTCCAATAACCTTTCTTCTTCATTTCCTGAAAGTTTAGAACTAATAATAATAGGATATACTTTCTTATCATCAAGATAAGCATATTTAAGATCATCAGGTAAAGGTTTTAATTCAAAAACAGGGTCCCCTTTAGGTGGTAGTGTGGTACCCAAATCTTCCACAGGTAGATTATGCTTAAGCTGTTCTGGCTGACGAAGGAAAACCTCGTCAATCTCATTTCTTTCCTTCATGAAGACATCACTTTTATGATCTTCCATAAACCGCTGCAAGGCATTGTTAGGAGCAAGAGAAATAGCATAAAGTTGTTCAACCCTGAAATCCTAATTAGGCAGTTCATTTTCATAAGGAGTTTTGGCAAATTTAGAAAAATTAAACTCATAAGACTCTCCAGCAAATTTAGTCAACACTTTTTCCTTCCTACAATCTATGATAGCCCCACAAGTATTTAGAAAGGGTCTACCAAAGATAATAGGATAGGTTTTACTAGCTTCTTTACCAAGTACTAGAAAATCAGCAGGATATTTAATCTTACCACAAAGGACCTCCACATCTCTTACAATGCCAAAGGGGCAAACTTGCTCTCTATTAGCAAGGTGAATAACCACATCAATGTCCTCAAGCTCACAAGGACCAATCTCATGCATAATTTCCCTGTAAATCTCATGAGGAATAACACTAGAACTAGCACCAATATCACATAAACCATAATAGCTATGACTACCAATTTTAACAGAAAGCACAAGGACACTAGCTTTTCTAACTTTATTAGGATGATAAACAATATTAGTAGTATCTTCACAGAAGACAATATGCTCATCCTCTATATTTCTAGTGACAATATCTTTCACAATAGCTACCACAGGCTCAATATCAATAAGCTCATCGGACCCTACAATTTTCTTTGCGCATTTTCTAACCACATTAGCCATAATAGAATGCTCCCTTACCTTGGAAGGAAAAGATATTTTCTCAGCATAAGGTTCAGGCAAAATAGGATCAATAGTACAAACCTCTACGCTGGCAGGAACATGGGTACCAATGTCTTTATAAGGAGCATGGTACTTGTCCCACTCTTTCTTGGGAATTTCAATATAAGAGGCAAAGGCCTTAAAACATTTTGCAAGAACTTGGGGATCAAGACCAAACTCATTGCTAATATCATGGAAGTCATCAGTTCCCATAAAAGATTTAATGCATTCATAATCATAGTTTATACCTGACTTTCTTCCTTTGTTATTCTCCCAAGCTTCAGTGTTTTCTTGAATATGGTCTAGAAGATCCCATTTAGATTCTTCCTTCATACGTGTGAATGATCCAGCACAAGAAGCATCTAGTAAATCTTTATCATGAAGAGAAAGGCTAGCATAAAAATTATTGAGAATAATATTGTTAGGGAGTTCATGAATAGGACATTTAAGCATTAGTAACTTCAATCTCCCCCAAGCTTGAGGTATACTCTCTCCATCAAGAGGGAAAAAGTTATATATAAGATTTCTATCCTTATGAATCTCACTGGGAGGATAAAATTTAGAGTAAAAGAGAGATGCCATATCCTCCCATTCCATGGATTGTCCATTCTTCAGCAGCTTATACCATTCTTCAGCTCTCCCTTTCAAGGATATGGAGAGTAACTTATTCTTCACATGTTCAGTTGTGATACCTACACACTTAAACAACCCGCATAATTCATGGATAAAAAGCAAGTGATCAACTGGGTGGACAGTTCCATCCCCTAAATAATAATTATTCATAACTCGATTAACAATACTTGTAGGTATCTTAAAAGGATCTATCTCAACAGGAGGTGGTTCATCTACTACCCTAGCAGTGGTAGTAGTTTTCCCAAATAGAAAACCAAGTGGGTTATCCATATTGGAAACAAAGTAACAAGCAATAATAAGATCAATACTCATAGTAAAAGTTCCCCTTACCAGTTCCACTATTCAATAGCGCTTCACTCCCCGACAACGGCGCCAGAAAATAGTCTTGATGAACCAGAAGTATAGGGGGTGTATCGTAGTACTTTTGATAAATAGGAGTGTCGATCCCAACGAGGAGCAGAAGGTGCTGAACAGTGGTATGGAGCAGGAAATCACTGTGAATACTTAATAAACGGATTTTTGGTGGTTTTCTGATAAGTCAACAAAACATGGAGCAAGTAATAAAGACAACAAACAAACAGAGCAATTGGCCCAATCCTTTCTTAGCAAAGGACAAGCCGGTGGAAATACTTATCCAAACGTTCTCGAGGACACATGGGAATTCTGTCAAGTGCTTTCGCTTCAAATAGCTGGTACTCTTCTCTGGTGTTGTAAGTGTTGTGTGGGTGAACCTGTGCTAATGTACCGACCTTACTTGGACTAATACATACTTATGATTAAACTCCCTGCAAACATCCGTAACTATAGGAAAGTAATTAAGATATAAATCTAACCACAGCCTTAAACTCTGAGATCCTACGCTCCCTTGTGCAAAGGTGTCCTAACGGGGGTTCAGGTTTCTGTCACTCCGGCAACCCCACAATTAGTAGGCAAATACACAATGCATTCCCTAAATGGTGAAGTATCATGTAGTCGACGTTCACATGACACCACTAGAAGAATAGCACCACAACTTAAATACTAAATCATTAAATAATAACTCAACACAAATTCACTACTAACAACATGACTTCTCCCATGTCCTCAAGAACAAAACAAACTACTCACAAGACATCATATGGATCAAGATCAAAGATGATATGGTAATGGATAAAAATCTGAACATAAACAATAATCCAATGGTTCCACTCACAAGCATCAACTACAATAGTAATCAACACCGGGAAAGTTTCCCCTAAGAACTAAAGCAATATCCAACACAATTGTTACAGCAGGACGGAGTGGTGATGATGGTGCTGGTGAAGTTGATGGTGTGGATGATGATGATGATGATCCCGATGAAGCCTAGGTTGATGATGGTGTTGATGGCGACGGTCTCCCCTCTCCGGGAAGGAATTCCCCCGACATAAATCTGTCTGCCGAAGAGATCTTTATCTCTCGGTGTTTTCCGCCCCCAAAGGCGACAGAAATGTATCTGTGGTCGCTCCCCTAGGCTTAGGGTTCCGTAGGGAAGATATAGGTGAAGGGGCGGAGTCGGAGGCCGGGCAGGTGGGCCACACCTGCCCTAGACGCGGGGTCAGGTGGGCCCGCGCCTAGGGGGTGTGGGACCCCTGCGGCCCCTCTTCGCTCCTCCTTATGGCTTCCTTCGTTTTCTGGGAAAATAATATGTTTCCATATTTTTCTGTTATTTTTCTGATCTTCGCGAAATTGCACCGAAACGCCTTTTTTTCCATCAGAATCCAGACTCCGGCAGTCCATCCTCCAAGAATCATCCAACATGCATAAACAGATGAAAAGCCATAAGTAATACCTCATAATAAGACATATATCAATGAATAAAGGTATTATGATATAGAAAGGTGATGCAAATTGGGCGTATTAGTGGCGCATCATCATCGAAGCCTGCGGAGTAGAATAGTTTGCCGATCGGCGTTAATTGTAAAGAAAAATGTGCCTGCCCTTGTAAGCGAACAAGATTTTGTTGCCATAAGGAATGCATGGATGCTTTTTTCAGTGTTGCTTTGATTATGATTTGTTTGGTTGTGCGAGTCCTTGAGCGCGTCTGCCATTTTGTGGGGTTTACCTCATTTCTTTGTGTGTACGTTTATTATTATACTGTTAGTTAGTTGAGGACGACTCACCGTGGCTTGGAAAGCCAGTCGCGTGGCGACCCCAAGGGGTGCTCCATACTTAGCCGCTTTCCCGAGCGCGAACCAGGTCGGTTGGACGAGTCCCCGAGCGTCGTACTTAGCCGTTATAGTCGCATGCCCAAGGTAGGTGAGGACGAGGCGCGTTGTACTTAGTGCGTCGCTCCACCTGACTCGGAGAATCAGTCGTGTGGCGAGTCCAGGACGCGCTCTCATACTTGGTGTTTTCCCTGGCCGCGTGGGTTTGGACTAGCATCAATCACCGAGTGGGGTACTTAACCGTTCGAGTCGCTGGGCCAAGGATGTGGAGGACTGGGTCGCTGTGAGAAGCGAGTGCAGTTGTCTTCGCCCGACAGGCCAGTCGAGCGAGGCGACTCTGATGGGGCTCCGTGTTGGCGTTTTCGTGGATGACACAAGGCCCGAATTTTGTCCGTGCCCTTGTATCGCACTACTTAGATGTGCCGGTAGCGTACCAAAGGTTGACTTCCACGGTTAGCGTGACGCTGTTCTTACGAGTGCGAGTGGCACAAGATACAAAGAGTGGAGACAATTTGAGCGAATCGATCTTATTTATTTCATAGCGGGGGGACTACATGTTGGAGTTCTAGGTGTAGAACTTCCTTAGGAGGTTTACATTCCATGGCCGCTGGACGTCGAGCTGTTCGTCGCCTAGAACATTGATGAGGTAGTAGACGTCGTTGCCTAGGACTCACCCTATAGCGAATGGTCCTTCCCACGGGGGAGAGAGCTTGTGTATGCCCTTCTTGTCCTGGATCAGCCGGAGGACCAGGTCGCCTTCCTGGAAGGTGCGGGTTCGGACTCGGCGGCTGTGGTAGCGGCGGAGTCCTTGCTGGTCGATGGCGGTGCGGGAGCGAGCTAGGTCGCGTGCTTCGTCGAGCTGGTCGACTCCGTCTTGGCGTGTGAGCTCGTTGTCGGCCTCCGCGTAGTTGACGACTCACGGTGAGTCGTGCTCGAGGTCGGTCGGCATGACGACTTCAGCGCCGTACACCATGAATAAGGGGGTGAAGCCGGTCAACCTGTTGATGGAGGTATGGATTCCCCAGATGACGGAGGGGAGTTCTTCGACCCAACACCCCGTGGTTCGCTCGAGGGGGACTTGCAGTCGCGACTTCAGGCCGTGGAGGATGCTCTGGTTGGCGTGTTCCGCCTGGCCGTTGGACTCCGGGTGGGCGACTGAGGCGAGGTCGAGTCGTATGTTGTGCTCCTCGTAGAATTCGGCCATGGCCCCCTTGGCAAAGTTGGTGCCGTTGTCCGTGATGATGCTATGTGGGAAGCCGTAGCGATAGATGTGCTCGCGTAGGAACTTGGCGGCAGTCTTCCCATCGCACTTGCGGACTGGCTTGGCCTCCACCCACTTTGTGAATTTATCGACTGCGATGATAGCCCTTGTCGATGTGGGAGTCTCTTCTTCTTTGTTCCCTAGCAATAGAGCCAGAAAACTTGTTGTCTGATAGAGAGGAATTCGTTGGAAACCCCAAGAGAAAGGTGTGATGAGCACAACATCAAGTCTTCCCTCAGTAAGAAACCGAGGTTATCGAACCAGAAGGAGGAAGGAAATGTCACACAGGTGTTGCTAGCAACGCGGAGACTTGCACAACACAAACTCTAGACTTTGCCCCAATGAATCAGTGAGGTTGTCGAGCTCACCGGTTTGCTGTAACAAAGGATTAACTGTATGGTGTGGAAGGTAATGGTTTGCAGCAAAGATACATAGACCGCCATCCAACTACATCTATGACTAGAAGTCCACCTTCAGGTTATCATCCGAACTCCCTCCAGTATTAAGTTCCAAGCAACATACAACTGCTTTAAGCAAAGTGTGTAAGGTAAAAAGTCCATATGTTCCATCATTGTTTTCTCCCTAGTAGCAACATCACATCTACAACCGAAGAGATTATTGTCACTTCCCTTGGAAACTAGAGGCATGAAGCAACTATCGAGCATAAATACTCCCTTTTGGAGTCACTAGAAACTACTTGGCCAAGATAGCTACTAACAGCGAAGAGCATGCAAGATCACAAACAACACAGACATGATAGAATCATAAATACAAAACCATTAATCAAACCAACATAATAATCTCAATATCCATCGGATCGCCGCAAACACAACATGCATGATTACAAATAGATTAGATCTTGATCATGAACGGAGCTCACAAGATCTATACATGAAAGCACAAAGGAGGAGATACAACCATCTAGCTACTACATGGACCCATAGTCCAAGGTGGAACTACTCACACATCATACCGGAGAGAAGGCCTCCAGGATGATCTCCCTTCCGGCAGGGTGCCAGGAAGATCTTCAGATCCCCCCGATCTAGGGATGATGGTGGAGGCGGCTACAAACGGTTTCGTGGAATATTGATCGGGTGCTTAGGGTTTCTGCATCGGGGGCTTCTTATAGGCGAAGGGGGAGGATGAGGAGGCGGCCAGAGGGGCCACACCCGTCGCAGGCACGGGCCCACCCCTGGCCGCGCCAAGGGGGGGTTTGGCTGCCCTGACACGCCTCTCCGTCTCCCCTCTGGACTTCTTGTTCCCCACGGAAAGTAATTGACTTTGATGTTTGTCCCATCCAATTCCGAGAATATTTCTTTACTATCTTTTCTGAAACCAAAAACAGCAGAAAATAGGCAACTAGCACTGTGGCAACTTGTTAATAGGTTAGTACCAGAAAACATGTAAAAATCACCTCAACGTATAGACAAAGCAAAGCAAAGTAGATACTAAACAAGCATGGAGCATCAAAAATTATATATATGTTTCCGACGTATCAAGCATCCCCAAGCTTAACTCCTGCTCGTCCTCGAGTAGGTAAGTGATAAAAGAATAATTTTTGAGGTGACATGCAACCTCACAATAAAGATCCAACCATTTGCAAGCATTGAAAGCTGGGATCAAAGAACACTAAACATGTGCATGAAATATTGAGTTCCAACAATAGGACATAGTAACTATGCATGCAACATGAAAGGCTACAAACAAAGATCATGAATAACATGCATTGAAAAACGTTTGTTTGTTTCACATACAGAAAACATAGCATAGTGGCAATCAGCTTGTCCCTCATAGACTAGCAATATAGATGCATAGGACACCTTCAAAGTTCACAAGGGTGACTAGAAACAAATAGCACAAGAACAAGTAATATCACAATATGCATCAATCAATAAGCTTTGGAACAGTGCACACAGAATGACAACTATGCTCTCTTAAAGGTGCCTAAAGGTAGAAGGTGGAGACTCAAGAAATGATGGAATAAAAGCCTTTTTGTAAAGGAAGCAGGGATTTCAAGTTTCAAAAAGAGCTTCCAAAAATTATGGTACTTGTTAGCTTTCAACCCTCATTGCCCCTATCATAAGCCTCTTGAAGTGATTAAGGTTAAAGTGAACAATGATGGAGTATATGCTTGACGAAGTATAAGTTGGAAATCTCAAGTCCCTTGAATACAAGGGCCACACCTCATACTACTCAACTTTAGTCACTTGTAAGTTCTTGTCATTGTAAGTATTTGCATATCATAGAGAACCGCCAACGGGGTACCCCTTGCACATGGTACAAGAGCTATCCCATAACCAAAATGACAAGGCAAGCAGACAATGAGCATCTCAGCAATCTTCTTATTAACCATGGGAATATGGTGCTTTTTTCTCTCTTTCCTCTTTTCTCAATGTGTCTATCTTTTATAAGAAGAATGCTTCATAGATGTCACTATGGTGATGCTGCAAGTTTCCACCATGATTAGGCATGGCTTAGGCTAGCGGACCAGGCGTTTCTCTAACACAGGATAAAAACTCCATGGACTTACAAGTTCCCTCTTTATTTCACACCGGTGACATCCATAGACAAAAGAGCATGATATCAGTTGAGTAGAAAGTACAAGTGCAATGTTGAAAACGTTCCCCGTGATAGCACGGTTCTGCTAATTCCAACGTATAAGTGCAAGCATATACAACATAGATGACAAAATGGTTCAAGTTTATTAGGGGCAAAGAATATAAAGTGTGCCATCAAGTTTGTGATGGTTTTAATCACTAAGTTTTCACATAACAAAATAGTTTTTAATTGGAAGATAGCTGAAAACAAGAATATACTTGGAATGGTGTAACACACCATGCATAGGATTTTATAGTGGACACTTTGGAAAAACTTGGTTTCTTGGGAGTTGGAAGCATGAGTAGAACTTACTCATACAAGTGGATGCTAGCAAAAGACTGGGAGCAACCAACTAAGAGAGCAATAATGGCCATAATCACACAGTGCAACAAAGCATTATTAATCAAAGCATAGAGTGGTACTACAAGTCAAGGACTAAATGATCATATAGGCCAATGGTGACTTGTCATAGTCATAACATGGTGTGATCATGTGCCAAGTCAACCCAAGCAAAGCATCAAAGGAGAATACCACAATACTATGATTTTGCATGCTAAAATAACACATAATTTCTTCAAGGCACACTAAGCAATCCCAATTGTTTGGAACAAGACATGCTATAGCAATAATCACTAAGCATAAGTTCAAAACAACACCTAGCATGTCATGCTAATGTCTAAGTCACAGTCAATGCAAGCTCCTCTTGCCCTTACAAGCAAGAATTTACTTCTCCTTTCCAACACCAAGCAACTTATTTGCAAAACAACACAGCGAGAAAAGGGGTCCAAACTACTTTATTCAAGCAAACTAAACAACCTAAGCAAAGCAAACGAAAACTAAGATGCTCCAAGAACAACATAACTGTGCATGAAACAATAAAAGTGAAGTGTCTAGACAGACTTGAGCTTTTTATTGATGAAGAAGGGGATGCCTTGGGCATCCCCAAGCTTTGATGCTTGTACCTCTTGATATTTCTTGGGGTGACACCATGGTGGCATCCCCAAGCTTGAGCTTTTGTCCATTCTTCATCTCATTGCATCATTCTCTCTCTACACCTGAAATTTTTCCTTCATACAAAACTTCACACAATCTTCATTAGCAACATTAGTGTATTCAAAAGATATTAGACCCCTGGAAAATCTTGGAACAGCAAGTATTTTCACTAAAAACACAAGCTACTGTACTAACTCCTTCAAAAAGCTCAATTGCCCAAAAATAACCCAAAAAGGAATCAATAAGAAGCAAATGCAAATAATGGCAGAAATCTTCCCTTTTGCAATGGAAATTCTTATACTTGGAGCTTGGGGCCTTTGGATTTGCAGAAATAATGAAATCTTCAATAACCTGCATGCTTCGCTTGAGGATTGGAAGGCTATTGTAGCCCAGGAATTAAGATGGGTCCTGCATAGAATTAAGAAGAAGTATTATCAGGGCCTCAAAGATTGGATTGAAATTAATTTAGACAGGAGATAGCTGCTTAGAATGTTATCCCTCTTCTTTGAGGTGGATTGAGTTTGTAAATATTCTTTTGTAACTCTCTATAATATATAAAAATTGCAGTGGGGTTTTTTGCCCTACTATTTTACCCTAAAAAAATGGCAGAAATCTGTCAAAACAGACCAGCAGGTAGAAACTGATTTTTTCAAACATCTTCTGTTGCTCAAATCATAAAGTGTTGAACTAACGAAAGTTATCTAACATACTAGGGGATTTATTAGTATATTTTGAGCTCAATCCGAGTTACATAGACTCCTCACAAATTTATTTGGTGGAGGACATAAATCTGTTTCGAGACAACAACTCCCCAAATCTTGCTTTCCTCTCATTAGAGGTCATTCTTGGCACAAAAAGCAAACAAAAAGGATAAGGACAGGTCATTACTGAAGTAATAACTTCGAAGACTCAAGTAAACTCTTGGGTTATCTCCCAACAAGTACTTTTCTTTAATGACTTTAAGTTAGGCACAAGAAGCAAGAAGAATCAAGTATTTTCAAATGAAGAAGCATTACCCCTCTTGTTCTTTCCTTTCTTACCTTTCTTGTTCTCTTTAGGGAAGATATGATTTCTTACCGGAGGAGCAAAATGCATGATGCCTTTTCCCACATCTATTACTGCCCCAAGGTGTTTCAGTAGAGATCTTCCAAGTGTGATCTGTCCTTTGCCTACACATTCAATAACAAGATAATCAGTAGTCACCATTTTCCCTGAGATTTTTGTAAACACACCTTCAGCTATTCCAATGTCTAATATAGTGGCATTGTTGGTAAGAGAGATTTCCTCTCCTCCTTCAGTAAGCCCCCAAAGACTCATGGAATCATAAATATCTTTAGGCATGAGGCAAAATTCAGACATAATATCACAGCGAGCATCAAAAAGTGTAGTGTTTATTAAGACTTTGATTGTGGGAAACCACTTTGAAGGCTCAGAATATATGGGAACATAATCATGGTAAGCCCTAAGCGTGTGATAGCAACTATTCATAGCAGCAATACCGGCCTCAAGAGTGTTCAACCTAGCAAAAATATTTGTGAAAGAGGAATTAGACTTGCCAGGTGTACCATAAATCATGATTAATTTCTTTATGGCATCAAAATCTTCATCCTCAGTACATTGCAAAAGATATTTCTCAGCCACAACATCCAAAGCATATCTACAACGAAGAGCAATACCGCGGTAGAAACTATCAATAACCAAGCTAAGGCTCACCTTAGGATCAGTTTCCCTCTATAAAGCAGAGATTCTGGGCCAAGCTTCTTTAAAACTTTCTTCACTTTTTTTGCTTAAAAGTGGAGATTTCTACCATAGGGGAAATAAAGGTTGGTCCAAAACTAGACATGGTAGCAACTAGAGTAGGAACTAATTTTTTGTGTTTTTGAATAAAGCAAGCAAACAAAACTAGACTATTTTTTTGGGTTTTTTGAAAAGAGGCAAACGAAACCAAGCAAAATAAACAAAGCAAACTAAAAACAAAGTAAAGAGAAAGGAAGTGGAGGACTCCCCTTGTGAAGACGTCCTTAGTCTCCCCGACAATAGCGCTGGAAAACTTGTTGATAGCCCTCGTCGACGTGGGAGTCTCTTCTTCTTTGTTCCCTAGCAACAGAGCCAGAAAACTTGTTGTCTGATAGAGAGGACTTCGTTGGAAACCCCAAGAGCAAGGTGTGATGAGCACAGCAGCAAGTATTCCCTCAGTAAGAAACCGAGGTTATCGAACCAGAAGGAGGAAGGAAACATCACACAGGTGTTGCTAGCAACGCGGAGACCTGCACAACACAAACTCAAGACTTTGCCCCAATGAATCAGTGAGGTTGTCAAGCTCATCGATTTGCTGCAAAAAGGGATTAAACGTGTGGTGTGGAAGGTAATGGTTTGCAGCAAGTAAAAAAGTAACAATGGAAGATGTATCAATGGTAAATATTGGACCGGGGTCCATAGTTCACTAGAGGTGCTCTCCTTAGATAAACAACATGGCATGAAGGGAAAAAAATTATAGCAGGGCAATTGATAGGAACTGAGCAAGGCATAACAATGCAATTACTAGTCAGAAAGATCCTATGAGATTCGATTGGGAAATACAACAAGATACATAGACCGCCATCCAACTGCATCTATGACTAGAAGTCCACCTTCAGGTTATCATCCGAACCCCCTTCAATATTAAGTTGCAAGCAATAGACAACTGCTTTAAGCAAAGTGTGTAAGGTAAACAGTCCACATGTTCCATGAACAAGAGACCATTGTTTTCTCCCTAGTAGCAATAGCACATCTACAACCGAAGATATTATTGTCACTTCCCTTGGAAACTAGAGGCATGAACCCACTATCGAGCATAAATACTCCCTCTTGGAGTCACTAGCAACTACTTGGCCAAGATAACCATGGAGAGCATGCAAGATCACAAACAACACATACATGATAGAATCATAAAGACAAAACCATTAATAAAACCAACATAATAATCTCAACATCCATCGGATCCCCGCAAACACAACATGCATGATTGCAAATAGATTAGATCTTGATCATGAACAGAGCTGACAAGATCTATACATGAAAGGACAAAGGAGGAGATACAACCATTTAGCTACTACATGGACCCATAGTCCAAGGTGGAACTACTCACGCATCATACCGGAGAGAAGGCCTCCGGGATGATCTCCCCTCCAGCAGGGTGCCGGGAAGAACTTCAGATCCCCCGATCTAGGGACGATGGTGGCGGCGGCTACAGACGGTTTCGTGGAATATTGATCGGGTGCTTAGGGTTTCTGCATAGGGGGCTTCTTATAGGCGAAGGGGGAGGCCGAGGAGGCGGCCAGAGGGTCCACACCCCTCCCAGGCGTGGGCCCACCCCTGGCCGCGCCTAGGGGTGGTTTGGCTGCCCTGTCACGCCTCTCCGTATCCCCTCTGGACTTCGTGTTCCCCACGGAAAGTAATTGACTTTGATGTTTGTCCCGTCCAATTCCGAGAATATTTCTTTACTAACTTTTCTGAAACCAAAAACAGCAGAAAATAGGCAACTGGCACTGTGGCAACTTGTTAATAGGTTAGTACCAGAAAACATCTAAAAAGCACCTCAAAGTGTAGACAAAGCAAAGCAAAGTAGATACTAAACAAGCATGGAGCATAAAAAATTATAGTTACGTTTCCGACGTATCATGCGACTAAGAGGTGGGTGTAGTTGGAGGGGGCTTTCTTGAAGGGGACCACCATGTCCATGCCCTATACGGAGAATGGCCAGGTGATGGGGATGGTCTTGAGCGCCGAGCTTGGCATGTGAGTCTGATTGGCGTACTTCTGGCACCCGACACAGTGTTGGACGATGTCGACCGCGTCGGCGTGTGCGGTGAGCCAGTAGAAGCCATGTCGCATGGCCTTGGTGACCAGGTACCGAGCACCAACGTGGTGGCCTCAGTCGCCCTATGTGGATGTCTTGGAGGATTTTGCGACCTTCCACGGGTTGTACGCAGCGTTGGAACACATCAGTCACGCTGCGCTTGTGGAGCTCGCCGTTGATGATGACGAAGGACTTGTAGCGGCGTACTATCATGCGGGCCTCCATCTCGTCTGTGGGTAGGGTCCCTCCCTCCATGTAGGCCATTTATGGCGCGGTCCAGTCGCTTGGTTCCGCGACCATGGCGACCAGGGCTGGTTCTGGTTGTAGTGGTATCCCGATGTCGATCTCCCTCGGGGGAGAGACAGATGGCTTGGTGATGGTGTCGAGGAATACACCAGCGGGTGCCGCGAGACGAGCCGACCCGACGCAAGAGAGGGCGTCGGCCTCTTCGTTCATGCAGGGGTCGATCCACTCGACGGAGTAACGGGTGAAGTGGCCCCCCAGCTAGTCTACTGCTTGGCGGTATGCCGCCATGGTGGGGGAGACCGTGTCGCAGGTATCGGTGACTTGTCCGTCGATGAGATCGGAGTCGCGGTAGTGGCGCAGATGGTTGATGTTTATCTCCTTGGCTGCTTGCATGCCGTGGAGGAGGGCCTCGTACTCGACCATGTTGTTGGTGCAGGGGGTGAAGTCGAGGTACAAGATCTAGCGTAGATTGTCGCCCTTTGCAGATGTGAGGACGATCCCTGCCCCTGTGCCGTCTGCGTTCTTGGACTCATTGAAGTGTAGCGACCAGTAGTGGAGGTATGGCAGCTTCTCAGGCTGCTGCGCCTCCTCCCAGTCGGCGAGGAAGTCCGCCAGGGCTTGCGACTTGATTGCCTTGCAGGGCTCGTACCTGATGTTGTGGACTCCGATCTCGACAGCCCACTCGACTCGCCCAGTCGCATCGCGGTTGCGGATGATGTCTTGCAATGGCGCTGAGGAGACGACCGTTATTGGGTGCTCCTGGAAGTAGTGCGGCAGTCGCCGCTGGGCTCAGATGACCGCATATACTAGCTTCTGGTACTGCGAGTAGAGCTGGCGCGACTCAATGAGGACTTCGCTGATGTAGTAGACAAGTCGCTGCATCGGGCGCTCCTTGCCCTCTTCTGGTCGCTCGACGACCATGAAGGCGCTGACGACTCGTCCGGAAGCCGCGACGTAGACGAGCATGGGCTCCTTGTCGACGGGGGCGGCGAGTAGCGGGGCCGCGAGTAGCACTACCTTAAGTGCGTGGAGCGTGTCGTCTGCCTCCTTGTCCCACTGGAACATGGGATTATTGCGCATTAGGCGATAGAGAGGCATTGCCTTCTCTCCTAGCCGGGGGATGAAGCGACTGAGAGCTGCGACTCGTCCGGCCAGCTTCTGGACATCGCGCAGGCACTCGGGTTTGCCGAGCCAGGCGATCATGTTGATCTTGGTGGGGTTCGCCTCGATTCCTCGTTTGGAGACTACATACCCCAGCAGCTATCTAGTAGGTACGTCAAAGGTGCACTTTCCTGGGTTTAGTTTGATCTTGTACCTCCGCAGCTTTGCGAAGGTCTCAGCCAGGTCGGTGAGTAGATCGCCCTGGCGAGCAGAATTTACCACCATGTCATCGATATAGACGTGGATGTTGTGGCTAATTTGGCTCGCAAGGCACTCCTGCATGCACCTCTGGTAGGTCGCTCCGGCGTTCTTAAGGCCGAATGTCATGGCGGTGTAGCAAAATGCTCCGAATGGCGTCATGAACGCCGTCTTCTCCTTGTCCTCGACTGCCATTTTGATCTGGTTGTAACCAGAGTAGGCGGCAAGGAAACACAAAGACTCCGAGCCCGCGGTCGAGTCGATGATTTGATCGATTCGCGGGAGGACGAACTGCTCCTTTGGGAAGGCGCTGTTGAGGTTTGTGTAGTCGATACACATTCTCCAGGTCCCATTCTTCTTCTCGACCAGGACTGGGTTTGACAGCCACTTGGAGTATTTGATTGGCTGTATGAAGCCTGCAGCGAGTAGATGATGCACCTCCTCGGCGATTGCTCGGCTACGCTCTTCATTTAAGGGCCGTAGTGACTGCTTGATGGGTCGCGCTTTGGGGTCAGTGTTGAGTTTGTGCTCAGCGAGTTCCCTCGGGACACCAGGCATGTTGGAAGGCTTCCATGCGAAGATGTCCCAAATCTCATGTCCGTCCCGATCGTCACTGTCTAGCTGGAGTCGCCTGGGACCAGCTTGACAGAGCGCGTGTGCGTGGTCGCCTCGAACGCGGTCGAGCCGCCGTTCTCCGAGTTGGGCTTCTTGAGTATTGTGGGGTCGTCGTTGTTGACCCCGCTCGTGTACTTGGCGAGCTCCTCCGCATGGTTGGCTTCTGCAGCGATGACGGTGTCGACGAGCTCGACGCCCTTGGCTTCGCACTCTATGGCCATGTCGGGGTTGCCGTGGACGGTGATGATACCGCATGGCCCTGGGAGCTTCATCGCGTTGTACGTGTAATGTGGCGCTGCCATGAACTTGGCAAATGCTTGCCGCCCCAAGACGCAATGGTAGGGGCTGTTGAAGGGCACCAGCTCGAAGACGATCCGCTTGGTGCGGAAGTTTGCTAGGGTGCCGAAGGTGACTGGCAGCGTCACCTTGCCGACCGGGTATGCCTTCCAAACGGGGACGATGACGTGGAAGGTGGTGTAGGTCGTCTCGATCATCGACTGTGAGAGCCGCAGTCGCCCGAACGTGTCCAGGTAGAGAATGTTGATGGAGCTCCCGCCGTCCATCAGCGTCTTGGGGAGCCAGTAGTCGCCCACTTTGGGCTTGACCACCAAGGCGACTCGCCCTGGATATTCGATCTGTGGCGAGTGGTCCTCACGGCTCCAGGTGATCCGCTGCTCGGACCAGTTGAGGAAGCGGGGACCATCGACTTGGGATACTGCATTGACGGCGACGACGCGAGCGATGAACTTCTTCTCGCACTTGGTGCTGAACCCGGTGAAGGTTGGAGCGATCCCACATCATTGATGAATGCCCCGCCGTTTGGCGGGTGGTTGTTGGGGTCCTCCGGTGCGTGCCATGCCTTCTCGATCTCCTTTAGGGAGTGGCAGTCGGCGGTCGTGTGCGTGGCAGGCTTCCCCTCCCTGCTGTGGAACACAAAGGGCTGGTTGAGGAGAGCTACGGGGTCGAATTTCGGCCTCGCCTTGTAGTTTCCGTTGTCGTGGTGCTGGCCTACGTCGCGGCGGAAGCTCTTGGGCTCACGTGGCGCGTAGCAGGCGTTGGCAACGAATTCGACTCGCCCGTCGCTGCGGCGCTTGCCGTTGAGGTGAGTATTGCTGTAGCGTAGCTCGGGTCGCCTCCCGTTGTCATGGCCGCTTGGACGGCGGTTGCCACCCGACTTTTCGTCGGTTTCTTGGTTCGGGTCCTTCTCCGCATACCGCTTGGCAATCTCGAGGAGGTCTAGGATGTTGTCGAGTGTCTTGTACACTCGCTTGAGCTTGGCGACAAAGGGCTCGTAGCGGCACGAGGTCTTGAAGCAATGTATCGCCGTGTCCGGGTGGATGCCGGCCGCGTTGAACCATAGGTCCTGCCACAGCTGGACCCAGCTGCGAGTTGACTCGCGGGGTCCCTGGACGCATCGCTCCAGGTCCTCGATGGTGGTGGCGCGGGTGTAGGAGCCCTCGAAGTGCCTGATGAAGGCGTCGCGCATATCTCCCATGAGTCGATGCTATCCGCGGGGAGGGTGTTGATCCATTGCCGGCTTGCTCCCTCCATCATCAGGGGGAGGTAGCGAGTGGCGAGTAGGTCGGTGTGGCCGGTGATTCCCATCGCCATCGCTTTGAAGTTTGCCAGGTATTTTTCACCTCGGATCATTGGTACGAAGCACTAGGGGCCGACTCGGCTGAGCGAGCCCCTTGGCTTGCTGTCGCGGTGGTTCTTGAGGGTGTGCCTCAGGTTGTCGGGCTGGCGTGCGCGCCAGCTCTGGTTGTTGATGATGTGGGTCCGCGCATTGACTGGCTGCCCGTTGGCAGCGACCATATTGTTTGTCGGGCGCGGTCATTGGTGGAGAGTGCCGCGTTCGCGGGCCGTGGTTGGATCTGAAGGGGCTCAGGGGGTGGGCAATTGAGAGTATTTGTCGTAGTTGGGCGGCCGCTCAAGGCCGCCCTGCTTCCTGAAGAGCGGGAGTACATGCGCCCCCGCAAATCGGCGCCTGCGGTTTGCTGCTCGACAGCGTTGGCGAGTAGGGCCTTGGCGTACTGGATCTGCAGCACGCCTTCCCCCGTCACATTGAGGCTAGCGACCGCGGCTCGACTCGCGATGATGTTGTCCATTGGAGTGGAGAACATCGGGAGGCCGTTCGCATCCCGCTCTTGTAGGGAGATCATGATCCTTGGCTGGTCCGGGAGGGGGGGGGGGGGGGGCGTGCGACCGGGCGGTGGTGGGGGGCACCGTTCGCGGTTGCGCTCGGTGGCGGCCGGGCACTTCCTCCTGGTGGCGCGTTCTCGCAGACCACACAGTCGGCCATGCGGGCCGGGTCATTCTCGTCGTTGAAGTTCAGGGCGCGGCCCTGAACGGTGGGGTTAAGGCGCGACCTGATGCGGCACTGGTGGTAGAGCGAGAGCTCCTGCGCCTTTGCTTGCTCGAGGCGAAATTTTTCACGCTCGGTCTGTTCCTTGCGGACCGCCTCCTCCAGTCGCAGGCGGAGTTCTTCGACCTCCATTGCCGTCGCGGTCGGCTAGATCGGCATAGTGAAGGGGTCTTGCGGGGCGCTCGTGCCGCTCACCATGTAGGTCGCGACCTGATCTGGCGTGGAGGTCGCCGGAGTTCTCCGACCCGGAGTCGGAGTCCAAGATCCCAAGGATGGAAGGGTCCTCGAAGTCCCCCATGTTGGAGACCTGGGTGATGGAGCCCGCGGGTGACGCGGCGATGAAGGATCCGGTGACGGACACTGGTGTCGCCGAGTCGGCGTCGTCGTTGAGGGCCACATCATCCGTGGCCATGCTGGTCTCGACCACGTTGCTGTTGGTCAAGCCGTACTCGGAGGCGAGGCGGTGGATGGTGCGGACCTGACTCTCGGAGAGCCGATCGCGCGGTGGCGACTCGCGGATGCGAGCCGAGTCCTCCGAGACGATGACGTCGGTGAAGCCGACAAAGAGGCTGATCGTGCCGACTGGCATGATCACGCTGTGCGTGATGGAGAGTGCCGCCAGGACGTAGATGCTTGACAAGATCTGGAGGATATCGCCGATAGCGATCATGCGACCGGTGGCGATCGTCTCGTTGATTGGCAGATTGGATCTCGCCGCAGAACACATGCCTGACCAGCCATGCCCCACGGTGGGGGCCACTGTCGTGGGAATGGCCACGACAGATGCTGCAATCGGCAGCGAGTAGTAGAACGAGGGGCAAGGGCGGCCAGCCATCTGTGGTGCGAGATGAGGGCGGAGACACAGGGTTTTACCCAGGTTCTCCCCCAGAGGGTAAAGACCTACTCCTGCTAGATTGTATTGATGAGAGAGTACAAGGGCAAGCTCGACGACTAGGCGGCGAGTCGCAGGGGGTGTATGATGGAAAGTGTCCTCTATGCGTACCCTAGGGAGGTTTATATAGAGTCACCTCGCTAGGGTTTACATATCTACAACCGAGTTGGATAAGGACTCGGAGGGTGTTTGACCTAATCCGATTGGGCCTAGCTACGCTTCTGAGCCTTCAGCTTCCAGTCGCCTGGCTCCTTGTTTGGTCTTGATCCAGTCACCGTCCTGCAGGCCCACTCGCTGGCAGCATGGGCCAATGGAATCGTCCTGCCGGGTATACCCCACTCGGCACATCCCCATCACCGGAGGCTGGCATGGTGATGAAGAAGGCCTCCGGGATGATCTCTGAAGGGAATATGCCCTGAGAGGCAATAATAAAGTGTTTATTATGTGTATTCCAAGTATATAATAGATGTTTATTTTGCATGCTATAATTGTATTAATACGGAAACGTTAATACATGTGTGTTTAATAAACAAACAGAAAGTTCCTAGTTATGCCTCTCTGATAAACTAGCTCGTTGATTAACAAGATGATCAAAGTTTCCTGATCATAGACATTGGATGTTGTTAATAACGAGGTCACAACATTAGTGTAATGATGTGATGAACATTCATCCGAAGTATCGCATTACGATCAAAGTCATTGAGTTTATATTTCTATAACAACTTACGAAGTGATCCTAATCCTTAGACCACGAGATCATGTCAATCACTAACACCGGAATAGTTTCTTGATAACATGAAACGTCACACCGTAACTGGGTGATTATAAAGATGGATTCAGAACTACTAAAGTGTTATGTTGAGGCCCATGGATCAAGACTGGAATTTGTTCATCCCGATGACGGATAGATATACTCTGGGCCCTCTCGGTGATATCACATTGGTTATCTTGCAAGCAAGTGATTTGATCACTAGAATGTTATATCATGGGTACGAGAAAAGAGTGCATGTCAGTAACGAGATCAAACTAGGTATGGAGATACCGATGATCGAATCTTGTATATGTAATATATCGTGAAACAAAGGGATTAAGATACTAGCATAAAAGGTTCCGACAATCACAGGAAATTCATCGTTGAATGTGTGGGAGTCAGTATGGGTCTCCAGATCTCGCTTCTAATTATTGATCGGAGAAGGGTCTCGATCATGTATGCATTATTCGCGAACCGTAGGGTGGCACACTTAAGAGACACCGACATCCAATTGTAACAAAAGTTTCATGCCGGAAAGAATAACAAGCGCATGAATTTATTTCACTAGATACCGAAACGGGTTTTTGGGTGAAATTGTAGAAAGTGTTTCTGCATGTGAGATGAAATACTAGCAAGGGGTTATATGTGAATGTTCGTCATTAAAGTAATTGACAAAATTCTGAATAAATAAAAGGAGTTTTATTTAATGAGAGTTTGCATTAAATTTGGTGGAAATTTAATGGGAATTTGAGTGGAGGGAATTGAAAGGCATTTGAGTGAGTGGATTGTCCACCCACATGAATGAGAGGAGGGCAAGGGGGCAGCCCCATGCGTCGGCCACCCCATTGGGGTTCCCCCTTCTCCTATAAAAAGCACCCCTCTCCTCACTTCTCACTCACACCTCCTCGTGAAGGATCTCTCTCCCCCTCTAGAATTTATCCCCCATGGTCTCGGACTAGCGATATACATGTTCTCGGTGGCTATTCGGCAAGAAAGAGTTGTGCTTCCGCTGCATCGCTAGAGCGAGAAGGCGGAGGTTGCTCGGTGTCTTGTACGGGTGTGCGAGCATGGATGCGCTGCTGATTTGCGGCGCTAGGACTTCCTCTCGATCTTGAGATCGGCAAGAGATCGTCTACATCAACCACAAGTTTAACTCGTTAAGTTTTGTTGGTCTTCAAGGGTATGTTCTCTATGGATATACATTCGCTTGTTGTTTGTATCTAGTAGATGGATCTTGGTACATAGTTTCCATCGTAGGAATTTTTTTGTTTTCTATGCTGCGAACCCTACAATCTCTCCCCTCCGACAGGGTGCCGTGAAGAGCTTCGGATCCCCCCGATCTATGGATGGAGATGGCGGTGGATACTGGCTATTTCATGGAGATCTGATCGGGTGCTTAGGGTTTCTGCAGTGGGGTGCTTTTATAGGCGAAGGGGCAATTCGGTGGGTGCCCCAGGGGCCCACACCTAGGGCTGACGCCGCCTATGCCGCGTCGCCACCAGGTGTGGCCACCTCATGGCCCCACTTCGGCTGCCCTCCGGACTCCGTTTTCCTTCTAGTAAAATATCAACTTTGTCTTTTGTCCCATCCAATTCCAAGAATATTTCCTTAGTAGCTTTTCTGAAACCAAAAACAAAAGAAAACATGCAACTGACACTGTGACATCTTGTTAATAGGTTAGTTCCAGAAAATGTATAAAAATACCTCAAAGTGTAGACAAAACATAAGAAAGTCGATACAAAACAAGCATGGAGCATAAAAAATTATAGATACGTTTACGACGTATCAAGCATCCCCAAGCTTAACTCCTGTTCGTCCTCGAGTAGGTAAGTGATAAAAAGAATAATTTTTTAGGTGACATGCAGCATCACAATCTTGATCAAGGTATTTGTAAAGCATTGATAGCTGGGATCAAAGTACTCTAAACATGAGTATGAAAGATGTAGTTCTAACAATAAGACATAGAAACTATGTTGTAACATGAAAAGGTACAAACAAAAGATCATGAATAACAATGTATTGAAAGACGTTTGTTTGTTTCACATATAGAAAACATAGCAAGAGTGGTATTCAGCTTGTCCTTCATGGTATAACAAAAAATGCATATGACACCTTCAAAGTTTATAAGGGTGACTAGATACAAATAACTTAAGAACAAGAAATATCAACATTATGAACCAATCAATAAGTTTTGGGACAATGCACATTAAACTAAGAATGATAACTATGCCCTCCTAGTTGGTGCATAAAGATAGAAGATGGAGACTCAAAAAGTAAAAGAAAGGCCCTTCATAGAGGGAAGTAGGGATTTCAAGTTTCATAAAGAGCTTCCAAAAATTATGGTACTTATTAGCTTTCATCTCTCATTGCCCCTATCATAAGCATATTGAAGTGATTAAGGTTAAAGTGAAACAAATATGAACTATATGCTTGACAGATCATAAGTTGGCAATCTCATGTCCCTTGAGTACAAGGGCCGTTCCTAAATTCTACTCAACTTTAGTCACAAGCAAGTTCTTGTCATTGTAAGTATATGTGTATCATAGAGAACTGCCAATGGGGTACCCCTTGCCCCATGACACAGGGGCTATCCCATAACAAAATGACAAGGCAACAAACAATAAGCATCTCAGCGATCTTTTTATTTACCATGAGCATGGTGCTTCGTTTTTTCTATATTTTTTTCTCAAGATGCTTCATAGATTGCTCACTATAGTTATGCTGCAAGTTTACACCATGATTAGGCATGGCTTAGGCTATCCACCCAGGCGTTTCTCTAACACATATATAATAGTCCATGAACTTACAAGCTCCCCTTTTATTTCACACCACCGACATCCATAAACAAAAGATCATGATATCAACTGGATAATATTTACAAGTGTTGAAAGCATTCCCATGACAACATGGTTCTGCTGATTCCCAACTTATAAGTGCAAGCATATAACAACATAGATGACACAATGGTTCAAGTTTATTAGGTGCAAGAAATAAAGTGTGCCATCAAGTTCGTGAGAGCTTTAATCACTAATTTTCACATAACAAGTTTAATTTGGAAGATAGATAAAAACATGAATATACTTGGAATGTTGTAACACACCATACATAGGAATTTATAGTGGAATATTTGGAATAACTTGGTTTCTTGGGAGTTGGATGCACGAGTAGAGCTTACTCGGTACAAGTGGAGGCTAGCAAAAGACTGGGAGCGACCAACTAAGGGAGCAATAATGGCCATAATCTTGCAAAGCAACAAAAGATTATTAATTAAAGCATAAAGTGGTATCACAAGTCAAAAACTAAATGATCAAAGAGGCTAAGGTGACTGGTTCATAGTCTTAACATGGTGTAAGTATGTGCCAAGTCAACCCAAATAAAGCATCAAAGGAGAATACCACAATATTATGCTTTTGTATGCCAAAACAACGCATGATTATTTCAAGGAACATTAAGCAATCTCAATTGTTTGGAACAACTCATGCTACAGAAATAATCACTAAGAATAAGGTCAAAGCAACATCTAACATGACATGATAAAGTCTAAGCAACAGTCAAAACAAGCCCCCTTTTGTACCACTTAAGCATGAAACTTTCCTACTCTTCTCCAACACCAATCAACTTATTTGAAACAAAATATGAATGCGGGGTCCAACTAATTTATTCCAGCAAACCAAACAAAAGAAAACCAAAACCAAAAACAAAGATGCTCCAAGAACAACACAAAAGTGCATGAAGCAATAAAAATGAAGTGTCTAGACACGGACCTGATATTTTTATTGATGAAGAAGGGGATGCCCAAGGCATCCCCAAGCTTTGACGCTTGTACCTCTTAAATATTTCTTGGGGTGACACGGGTGGAATCCCTAAGCTTGAGCTTTTGTCCATTCTTCATCTCATCACATCATTCTTTCCCTACACTTGAAAATTTCCTTCATACAAAACTTCACACAATCTTCATTAGCAACATTAGTGTATTCAAGGTAATAAGCCTTTGGGTTTAGTTTCAATACAAGTATAACTTTCATTAGAACACAAGCTAATATAGCAATTCCTTATAAAAGCTCAAGTGATCAAAGAGAACTCAAAAAGAAACCAATAAGAGGCAAATGCAAATAATGGCAGAAATCTATCAAAACATACCAGCAGATAAAAACCGATTTTTTCGAAGACCTTATGTTGCTGAAATCGAAAAGTGTTGAACTAATAAAAGTTAGATAATATCCTGGGGCATATGATCAGAAAAGTACATCTCAATTCGACGTACTAGGATTTTGTATGAATTTTTACAGTGAAGCACATAAATCTGTTTCAGGACAGCAACTTCCCCAAATCTTACTTCTCTCTCATTATAGGTTATTCTTGGCACAAAAACCACAAAAAAGGATAAGGAGAGGTTATTACTAAGGCAACAACTTCCAAGACTCAACAAAATAAAAACTTATTGAAATAAAAATAATTTGGGTTATCTCCCATGAGTACTTTTCTTTAACGCCTTTAAGTTAGGCTTGATAGTTTGAGAAGATGCTCACATAAGAAATATGAATTGAAGTAAAAGAGAGCATTAAGAAGCAAACAAGTTTAAGTATAACCCACTTCCTATGCATAGGAATCTTGTACGCAAATAAATTCACAAAGAACAAAGTGACAAGCATAGGGGGATAAAACAAGAGTAACTTCAAAACTTTCAGCACATAGAGAAGTGTTTCAGTACCATGAAAACTTCTACAACCATATTTTCCTCTCTCATAATAATTTTTAGTAGAATCATGAGTAAACTCAACAATATAACTATGACATAAAGCATGCTTTTCATGATCTAAAAATAGATAATTTTTATCAAGCTCAAACATTGTGGGATTAAAACCTTCAAACCCACTTTTAACAATTTTATAACAAGATGACTGATCATTCTCAAGAGGTATGGGGTTCCAAGATAAGGTCAAGACCTCTCCAATCTCATTTTCAATAGTAGTACTATTAATATTATCAACCAATATAGGACCATCATCTAGAGCTTTATCATAAACATTTTCTAAGCAAAACTCTTTAGTACCATGCATTTCGAAGTTAGGCACAAATAAAGGATTATCATAGATAACAGGAACATAATTATTATCACAAGTTTTACCCACAGTAGATATTTCAAAAGAATCCACAGGAACATAACATTCTTACACCTTGGTAAGCATGGGGGATAATCAAATAATGTAAGGGATAAAGAGTTACTCTCATTAGAAGGTAGGCATGGGTAGCTAATCCATTCTTCCTCCTTTTGTTCATCACTCTCCTCTTTTTCATCTAATGAGCTTCCAGTTTCACCAATTTCTTCTTCCATAGGCTCCTGCAAGGCATTAGTCTCTTTCGTTCGTGGAGAGCATCTATTAAGCTATTCAAGAATATAGCCATTTTCTTCCTTGTAATTATCAAAGCAAAATTTAAGTATATCATAAACCTCATATTTATAAGGTGCATCATCAATATTTTGAAGAAAATTAGCAAGTTCGAATGCACCCTTCCAAGCAATTAATTCTTCAATTTGTTCCACATCATAAAAGTCATAATTTTCCTTAACATAAGAAGATATGGCAACATTATCATTATACTCACATTGAAAAGGGAGGTGTTTATACCTCCTACAACAGCAATATTTATCAAAGCAATAAGTAACATTATAAGTAGAGCACACGTTTCTAGCATTGGTATGAAATTTATTAATTTGTTCCCATAAGTGTTTCCCTTTTTGTGCCAAGCGGTGTTCCTTATAATAATACTTTTGTTCTTCTGTGAACCCACCTTGCGAATAAGATCTAGTTTCAAACAAACCAACCATTGATAGAAAGCATGATAAAGCAAGACAATAATAGACCAACAAAAATAACAACTATAGTAGGAACTAATGTTTTTGTATTTTTGATAAAAAGAAACAAACCAAACAAAACTAAAGAAACAAAGCAAAACAAAAAAAAAGTAAAGAAATTGGTTGTGAGAGACTCCCCTTGCAAGAATCTTGTTTCTCCCTGAAAAGTGATTGACAAAGAGGAAGAGATCGAACCTGTCCTTATCTCCCCCACAACAGCGCCAGAAAATATTGATGGTGGCTCGGTTGACGTAGAGCCTATTGGGAGACCCCAAGAGCAAGGTGTGATGAGCACAGCAACAAGTTTTCCCTCAGTTATGAAACCAAGGTTATCAAACCAGTAGGATTAAGGAAACAACTCCAAGGTGTTGCTACCAACTTGGAACCTGCACAACACAACCACAGAACTTTGCCTCAACTTACAGTGAGGTTGTCAATCTCACCGGTTTGCTGAAAACAAAGGATTAAACGTATAGTGTGGAAGATAGTGATTTTCTTATAGAAAGTAAACAATAACAGTAGATGGTGTATTAGTGATAAAGGAATGGGCTGGGGTCCACAGTTCACTATAGGTGTTCTCCTTAAGATAGATAGCATGTTGGGTCAACAAATTACAGCGGGGCAATTGACAGATTGAGGAAGCATAACAATGCATATACTAGAGATCTTGAGTCCTACACGATTTTATTGGGAATTACAACATAATACATAGACCGTAATCCAACTGCATCATTCGACCCCCTTCTTGTATTAAGTTGCAAGCAACAGATAATTGCATTAAGCAATGTATGTAAAGTAAACAATACAATTGCCCTTAGACAAATGATTATTGTTTTCTCCCTAGTAGCAACAACACATCTACAACCTTAGAGATTTCTGTCACTTCCCCAGATTACTAGAGGCATGAACCTACTATCGAGCATAAATACTCCCTCTTGGAGTTGCAAGCATCTACTTGGCCAAAGCATCTACGAACAACGGAGAGCATGCAAGATCACAAATAACATAGACATGATAGAATCAATAATCAATCTGACATAGTATCTCAATATCCATATGATCCCCACAAACACAACATGTATGATTACAAATAGATGATCTTGATCATGAACGGAGCTCACAAGATCTTAACATGATAGCACAAAGGAGGAGAAACAACCATCTAGCTACTGTATGGACCCATAGTCCAAGGGTGAACTACTCACGCATCACTCCGCAGCTTGGCATGGTGATGAAGATGGCCTCCAAGATGATCTCTCCCCTCCGGGAGGGTGCCGGGAAGAGCTTTGGATCCCCTCGATCTAGGGATGGAGATGGCGGCGGCTACGGACTGTTTTGTGGAGATCTGATCGGGTGCTTAGGGTTTTTGCATCGGGGTGCTTTTATAGACGAAGGGGAAAGGTCGATGGGTGCCCGTGGGGCCCACACCTAGGGCTGGCGCCCCCTAGGCCGTGCCGCCACCAGGTGTGGCCACCTCGTGGCCCCACATCGGCTGCACTCCGGACTCCATGTTCCTTCTAGGAAAAATATCAACTTTGGCTTTTGTCTCGTCCAATGCTGAGAATATTTCCTTACTAGATTTTCTAAAACCAAAAAGAACAGAAAAGATGCAACTGGCACCGTGGCATCTTATCAATAGGTTAGTTCCAGAAAATGTATAAAAATGCCTCAAAGTGTAGACAAAACATAAGAAATTCGATACAAAACAAGCATGGAACATAAAAAATTATATATACGTTTACGATCGTATCAGAACCAGACTTCGCCAGCGGTATTTTAAGTTACCCCCGGCGAAGAAGCCAAAAGCGCTAGCGGTAACTCAACTTACCCCCGGTGCATGACCAGTACACCAACACTATGTACGTATAGGATTGAAAAAATCAGCTGCACACACGGCTCAATCCATCTATTTTATTCAACTAGGAACCAACGGTAAAATAGATGCACAATAGGCATACTAGTTTAAAGACACAATAACAACATATAGTATCAGTAACAGTAGTAGCCGTAGGCCAGTAACCTCGACTAAATACTAAACTAAGATGCATGCTCTCGACCATATTGAGCAGCCAGAACCCTGATCCTTTGCCCTTAACTCCTCCATCTTCATGGTTCCTCCATCATCTCATCACCCATGTCGATGTCGCCGTCATCGTTGCTGCTAGATCCGTTGTCGCCGCAGCCCCATGTCGATGCCATCGTCGCCGTAGCTCCGTGTTGATGTTGTCACCACCATAGCCACGTGTCGATGACGTCACTACCACAACCCCATTCTGCTCCCTAGAAAGAAACTAAAGTAAATAAGGATTTGGTGTGCATGTACATAACAAGATGAAATCTTTTTTTCATTCTTAATCAAAATTTTTATATACAAACCGAAGTCAACTATATTTTCATCAATCTCATTGCTATACATAGCAAGTAATTGCTCAATAACATTATAATTTGTTCTTCTACCAAAGATAAAGAACTGCCAGATGATTAAGAAGGAAAAACAACATATGGGCATCTCCCATAAACAATCAATAGGATAAATAGACCTAAACATGGCTGAGCAGCGGAACAACACTAGAATTGTAGCTCCTTATCTGATTGTAACTCGCAACAACAAAAACGTCTTATCTATAGCAGAATTTCTAGCAGTACACATAAGAACTAACTCAGGAAATCAGGATAACTAACTGCCAGTCTTTTTTATTTCTAAAACCAAAGTGTCAGAATAGGAGCACAACCTTGACGATGAGGCTGGTGATGGAGCAGGATTTGGAAACATCATGGTGTAAAGGGAAGGGATGAAATAGGATCTTGAAGTAGAGGGTGCCAGGGATGCCGCATCCGCACATGCAGTAAATAGTAGGCCTCGGCAACAAAATAAACTCATATTATCAGCTGAATTCAGACTTGCTAGAAAGAACTTGCTACATATGTTAAGTACTAAACTACATTCATGCTGACGTTGCACAAAATCACAACAAGCAGAATCTGTCATCCACGAATCAAACTAGATAAATGGGAAGTATAGATCACATGCATAGTCAATTACTTACTACAAAGTATGGAACAAACAGACTCATTTGGTTATTGGAACTTTTCAAATACAATAGAGCCTTGTTTTGTTTCCTTGGGAATAAATTATTTAATACAAATTAATACCTAATGCTTAGCTTGAGTCAAGAGGCTCTCAGAATGTGTAATACCGATTCTCACACATTGGCAAAACCTACTATCATTTTAGTACAAAAACAAGATTGGCATTTTAACTGAGACACAACTAAGCTTTGTTCATACACAACATGAATACAAAATTAAACTGAAACACAAGTAACCTAGATGCAAGATTGACATTTTAAAATGCCAATAGAATTAAACAATCTCTAAGATTATCCTCAGAGCTAAATAGGGTAATTCCTATCCCTACAACACCAACAAATACACAACAATGAAGGCTCCACTACTAGCACATTCGATGTGATAATATGATCTAATTTTGCAGGAATACATGGAGGAGAGGGCCTCACCTGCAGCAGGTAGTCGTGTTGGCGGTCGGCATCAGAGGGGTGGAATAGTGGCCAGCAGCAGGGGCTTGGAGATATGATCTGGAGGTCGCAGGATCTGGAGGTCGTGGATCTAGAGTTCGACATAAGAGGGGTGGAATAGTGGCCAACAGCAGGAGGTCGAGCCCGTGATGGTGATGGTCCTGCCCAAAACCTAGGGGCACCATGGCCATATCCCTGGTGGGCGTGCTGGGGATTCCCAGCACGAGCAGCGCAGCGAGGATCTGGGTGGCCTGCGTGTCAGAGTCGGCTTGGAACCTGACGCAGCTGGGCGCGTTCGTCTCTGCCTCAAGCACGAAGAGGGACGAGGAGGAGAGGAGATGGAGGTTGGCGGAGATGGCAGCGGTGGACAACATGGATGGCGGTGGCGCCGTAGGAGGAGCGGATGGGGATGGGGAGAGGGAAGGGTTGGTGTGTGCGATTGTGCGTGGGCGGTGTGTGTGGGGTGATGTGCAGGGTTGGTCGCGGTTCAGCGCCTGCGGGCTGGATATTGTGTTCACCGGGGGTAGCCCATGTAGCCCTGGCACAGCCCATCACCGTTTGCCGGCAGTAGCATGGGGCGGGCCTGGAAGGTCTTATCGCTAGCGACTTTGGCCAAGTTTGCGGGGGGGGGGGGGTAAGTTGATTATCACCGGCGCGCTAATATTTTGTTCACCAGCGGTAACGCGAGGAAGTCCTGGAAGGCCTTACCGCCGGCGACCCCGGGCCCACTTCGCCGACGGTAAGGAATGCGGCTATAAGCTTTTCTCCACTAGTGATTTCTGCGATTTCTGGTCGTTCTGTATGTCGTCTCTCTCATCCGATTGCAAGGGGCGGAACTATTTGAGGAGGCAGTGGTGGCGGCAACTATATAGCAGGAACTATACGGCCGGAAAAAGTATTCCCGCGTATAGTTGGTCGTTAAACCTTCTGAATGGTGCGATCGCCGCGAGTTTTCTTCTGGTGTTATTGGTATTTCTCATATTAGCGGTTTACGCTGTTTTTTACTCCTTTTCGCTCCAATACAACTGGTTCAAGAATTGTGTCCATCGTATCCATCATCTGTCCTGATCCTGGTGAAAATAGATATAAAAGATGCGCGTGAACGCCACAAAATACCAAGATCCTACCACTACAGTGCAAAATAATAATATAAAACATGATGCAAATATGCACTCATCAGTGAGCTGCGGTGACC
Source organism: Avena sativa (assembly GCA_916181665.1). Classification (NCBI taxonomy): domain Eukaryota; kingdom Viridiplantae; phylum Streptophyta; class Magnoliopsida; order Poales; family Poaceae; genus Avena; species Avena sativa. Next base: position 255,397,432 of record OV702284.1, on the reverse strand, counting down.
ACCTCCTGCGATGACGGTAAGCATATCCACTTCCACTTAGGGTTAGCTTAGATCTACAGAGCTGCTAGGGTTAGGAGTTGTAGTTCATAGCTTCATTGAAGTACATGTTAGATTGTTGTGCAAATAGCATGTGTATATTTGAGCCAGATTTGTAAGATTTTCTTTGTAGGATCTAAATGTTCGTTTGTATTCAATTTGATCTTATAGATGAACTATTACTATTAATAGATTGATATGATTGTTAGCTAGGTAGAATAGTATAAGACCATGTTATTGTGAGAATGTTATGAAATGCATATGCTAGTTTCCTCCATTAGAACACCATGTTCTTCACACCTTGATTCATTTGCGTATTCATTGCGTTCTCGTTGTAGGACTCGTTATGCGACTAGTTTAGCCAGGCTTTGATCCCCATTGGGGACTCCCAGATCCCCTCTTATGTGGATGACAACCAACCTCTTACACAGAACCAGGTGGTGTCGTTAATGCCACCCACTCTAGGGAGTGGCATCGTGTGTGCCAACAGTATTGTCTAGGTCTCATGAACTTATGATCTTTGTGATGTACATTTTGGTAGTAGCTAGGACCCAAAAAAAATTATGGCTTGTACAAATATATGAGGTGATATATACTAACCCCTCATGCGGTTCTGAACCTAATTACGGTGGTAGGATGACACCCACTTTTGATGTGGTGGTAGGTTAACACCACGTAGTGTAGGATGAATCTATGATCCCTTTTGGAAATGACATGCACGCACCTGTTAGTACGTATTTGTGTTATGAACTTGTTATGGATGGTAGATGCATATGATGATCTTGTGTTGTTATACATGTTGGAGATATGCCCTAGAGGCAATAATAAAAGTGGTTATTATTATATCTTTGTGTTTATGATAAATGTTTACATTCATGCTATAACAGTATTTAACAGGAAACATTAATACGTGTGTGATTTGTAAACTAAATTAGAGTCCCTAGTAAAGCCTCTTTGTAATCTAGCTTGTTGGTTAATAGATGATCGTGGTTTCCCGATCATGAGCATTGAGATGTTGTTAACAACCAGATCATATCATTAGGAGAATGGTATGATGGACATAATCCTATAGATAAGTGTAGCATTAAGATCAAGTCATTTCCATAGTTCGTTTGCTATAAGCTTTCTGATACATAGTAACCTAATTCCTTCGACCATGAGATCATGATAATCACCATCACCGGAAGGATGCTTTGATGACATCAAACACCACACCATAACTGGGTGGCTATAAAGGTGGCATTGAGTATTCGGAAAGTATGGGTTGAGGCACATGGATCAAGAGTGGGATTTGTCCATCCATATGACGGATATATATACTCTGGGCCCTCTCGGTGGAATGTCATCCAATTAGCTTGCAAGCATGTGACTGGCTCACAAGGGATCACATATCACGGGAACGAGAAAAGAGTACTTATCGGTAACGAGGTTGTACTAGGTATGAAGAGATACCGACGCTCAAAACCTCGGATAAGTAAACTATCGTGAGACAAAGGGAAATTGGTATCGTATGTAAGTGGTTCATTCGATCGCAAAGTAATCGTAGAAATATGTGGGAGCCATATGAATTTCCAGATTCCTCTATTGGTTATTGATTGGAGAAGTGTCTCGGTCATGTCCGCATAATTCACGAACCGTAGGGAGAGACACTTAAGGATTCGATGTTGTTTAGTAGATATGGAATGTCAGTAGGGATACTGAATGTTGTTCGGAGTCTCGGATGGGATCCGGGATATCACGAGGAGATCCGGAATGGTCCGGAGAATAAGATTCATATAAGGAAAGTCCGATTCCGGAGTTCGGGAAAGATTCCGATGTTTTCATCGGAGAGGTTCTAGAAGGTTCACCGATCCGGAAGGAGAATGGTCCATGAATGTGTAATGGGCAAGTGGTATGATTGGATCATATCCTAGGTCACTTGGTGTGGGCATTTGCAAAAGAGAATTAAAGCTCTAAATTTAAAGTCAAAGGGAGTTTGAAAATTCAAACTAGAACAATGGTTTCCTAGTGGAAGAAGGAACAAGTCCTTTTCTCAATCCAACTTGGGTTTGGGTTTGGATTCAAACCCACCCCTCCCAAGGCTGCCCCCTCTCATAAATAGAGGGGAGGGCTGCCCCAACACCACAAGCCCTAGCCCCTCTCCACCCGAGCCACCGCCGCCGCTGCCGCTCGCCGGCGCCGCCAGCCGCCGTCGCCGCACCGCCACCTTGCGCCACGGCTGGTCCGTCGCCGCCGCACCGCTGTCGACACCTTCTCCTCCTCCCGATCTTCTAAATCCTAGATCTCCGAGAAACCCTAATCCACCATAACTCGCACCGGCTTAGGCGAAGCCCTACGGGATCTTCCCTCTACTTCCGACACCACGCCGTCGTGCTATCGGATTCGCGAGGGGAGAACTACAACCTCCGCTTCCTGCTAGAACAAGGGAGAGGAAGGTCTTCATCGAGTACCAAACGTGTGACCAACTGCGCAAGAGCTGCCGGAACGCAACGCCGGAAGGATCGTCTACGCGATCTTGAGATCGGCAAGTGTATAACTACTGTGGCATCCCGCAAAACCACTACTAGAAAATCGCGTTGAATTTGTGCATTGCATCGTCATCATCATGCATTGTTTGCTTAAAACTATTTTTCGCAAAGTCTGTTTTGTTTTCTAAAACGCCCCGTCTTGTTTTCAAATTCAAACCCGGGTCGCCGGAATATTTTGTTGCCTACTATCGGTTTGCAAACGGTGCATTAAAGTAAATAAAAGATTATATTATTTTAGTGGGGCAGTCGAACGGGCCGAATGACCCGAACGACCACCCCAGAAAATTACAAACGGCCCACCCCATTAATCCTAAAGCTACCAGATAACCTACCCACACACCCCCTCCACCTCACTCCCTCCAATCAGCTCCTGACACCTCACCCTCTCCTCTCCCCCCACCAACCAGAAACTGCCACCTAAGCCTACCCCTCTCCCCACCTCTCCCTCTCATCCCACACAACCCACGCACACAACGCACGCACGCCAGTCCCACCACCCACCCGACCCCACGGGTCCCACCCGTCAGCGCCCGACCCCACGCCACCCCCTGTCCCGCTCGAGCCCATCCCCCCACCTACCACGCACGCGCCTCCCGTCGTCTTCCTCCTGGCGCCCTTCCCTCGCCCCATGCTCCCCTTCCGCTCGCCCTCTCCCCTCAGCCTCCCGCCGTCCCGTCGCCGCCGCAGACCCCCAGCAGCGCCGCGCCCCTCCGCCGCCGGCCTGCGCGCGCCGCCTCGCGCCTCGAGCCCGCGTCGACCTCCCCGCCTGCGCCAGCAGCCGCCGCCGGCGCGCCCTCCGCTCCCCGTCGTGCCATCCGCCTCCTCCGCGTCCGGCCACCCGCTGCCTCGCCCCGGCCCCCACGTGCTCTGGCCCGCGTCCCCGTCGACCTCCCCGTCTCCGGCGAGTCGCCTCCGACCTCGCCCCACCCCTGCTGCCGGAACCTGCTGGACACCGACGCGAGCACGCGCCCTGTCGCACATGCGCCAGCGTCGGCAGCCGACCACGGCCGCAGCTCGCCATCCTTGCCAGGAATCCCGTCGCCTGCTCCTCTTTCCGCTCTGGGTGGGCCCATGACAGAGGCCCCGACCACAGCTTGATGCGCTGCCGCCAGGGGTCCTCTGCTCGCCTTCCTGCTGCTCCTCTGCCAGGGGTCTGGCCGCCTCGCATGCCATAATAGCAGAGCTCGATGCAAGGCCAAGTGCTGCCCCGGTGCTCCCTGCAGGCTCACCCCCTGCACCTCGTCAAGCCCTAGCCGCTCTGGATCCCGACCCGACAAGATCTCCATCACGGACTTCAAGTACCCCCTCGGATGCGACAGGATTTCTCCCCGGACCCCAAGAACTCCTTCCCGGCTCCGCTAGCCGAAACCTCGAAGGCCGCGATGATGTTGAATCAAGATCTCCATCGTCCATGGAACCGGAACACCCAGACCTTCGTACAGGGATGCTCAACGACAAGACCGGCTCCATGCCGATGGGCTCGAGGGGTGTACATGGTGCCACTAGATAACCGCCAAGATCGTCATCGGAACCACAAGGCCGTTGCAGTGAACTCGACAAGATCTACCACATGAAGACCGTACCGAACCGGTGACCCTCGACGAACCTCCGGCAAGAACTTCGACATGGCCAAGATCTACCGCAACCGAGTCCGGCACCGACAAGTGAAGTCAGAGCCACCAAGCCCTTCCTCGCGGAACGCCAAGACCTACCTCCGTTATCCGAGAACGTTTCCGTCGAACCCTGGACCCTGAGACCGACCCTGAACCCCGGAACCAAGATCGCCGAGACCCAATGTGTGAACCCTTTCCCGAAACCCTATTTTATAACATAACAACAACTTGTTGCATATTAATCATTCATCTCGCATGCATCTCTGTGGTTTGGGGGCCTTTTGCCGATTCACCTAATAATTAAATATGGGGCCCATATGCGGGCGAGTCTAGTCTCATATTGGCCTCATCTCAATTTGTGCATCGAACCGGTACCATATCTTGCCATGTAAATACAACATTTAAATTGCGGGGTAGCTATACAACTGGAACCATTTAATTAATTGTCGGGACCCCGGTTCCGCTTAATATGACCTAATTGCACCGCACCTTTGCCATGCCATACATCATACCTGCATCATGCCGATCTTCTGCCGTTGTATTAAATATTGCATCCGGTGTTTCTTCTAGTGTTTTGCTTCTTCGCGGATAAGGCCGTTGAGTTGATGTGAGCTTCGACCCGATCTTCGGTTGAACCCTTCGGCAGTGTTTTCAGGCGAGCATCTCCCCCTTTCTACCTATCTTACTTTTATAGTATTTATTCCCTCCTGTTGATCTATTGCTATCTGTGTTGCGATGCTTTAGTTCCCGTACCCGTGATATCCCTTGCAGCCCTATATTGCCTTGGACACCTCCTATTACCTGTTGTTTGGTAGATAGTTGGACTTGCGCGTCGTAGTCACTTGCTCAAGTGGTGTTGCGTGTCGTCAAGTGCCACAGTTGTTGGTGTATGGCCGCATGTTGATGTTGGAGATGATCATGGTTTTACTTATCGTTCACTTTAATTCCTGTTTAACAACTAAAATTGAAATAAGTAGAGGCATTGGTGGGTGATAGATAATATTTGGTTTCCGAACGCCCACTTGTGTCCCGTAGGACCCCGAGTACTTGATACCTGTTCCCTGATTTATCGCGCTATCCACATCCGGGAGGTATATGGGACCCCCCTGAGCCAGAGCTTGATTCAGTCTTATTTCTTGGGGCCACAAACTAGTTTGAGGTTTTATTACTATCCTGTACTTATGCCATGCTACTTCTGTATTTACGATTGTGCGAGGAGCACACTGTACTGTTTAGGATCGTGGCACGATTCCGCGGTGTCGACAAGCCCAGCCACACTTTCGGGTTCCCAGTCGTTCACAGCCGTCCCCACAACCTTAAGTCCGTCTCGGAGCCGGCCGGCTTCGTTGCGGGTCTACTTTAAGGGGTGGCCCCCTGAAATATTTCTGAATCCTGTGATTGCTTTGTCGTGAAAGCCTCGTTGGGTTTTGATTTGGTTTTTCCGAGGTTGATCGAGTGTGTGTTGCTATTGGTGCACCCCGGCCGGGTAAAACTTTCTGAAAGCCGTGTCCGCGGTTATGGACGACTTGGAGCACAGTATCTCGACCATAGACAAGCATAACTAAAGTTTATTGCTATAAACTTGACTTTATAATGACTAGTAATCAGCTTCACTATAATGGAATGGATAAATAATACTGCCCACAATTGCTTGTTTGAAGTGTCGCTTGCGACCTTTGTACCTGACTAGTAAGTATGGCAACTACAACGGAATGGTAAATAAAAGTACCAACAACTGCTGGGTTTTGGGTTATCTCATGCTAATTGTATCTGACTAGTAAGTGTTGCAACTACAACGGAATGAATAACTAAAAGGGCCCACTGCTTCTTTTATCAGGACAATTATCTAAACCTGACTAGTAAAGTGCCGCAACTATAACTGAATAAGTAAAACTGCCAACTGTGTGAGTTCCTCGGTTGACTTCCTCGTTTGGTTTCGAGGGGGAAACACCAGGATGGGTTTGTTTGTTTGTAGTATCAGGTTGGTTCCGAATAGGTCTTACTTACCCCTTTCTGATTGCCGCCAGTTGTATCGAGTCTCTATAGGTTGTTTAGTGCATGCTGCCGCTGCCGCTCAGTCCACCATACCTATGTAGGCGAGGACCGCCGAATTCTAGTCTCGCCGTGTACTGGCCTCAGTACTGACGCTCCTCTTTTTCCTTTGCCCTTTGTCGGCACCCCTTTGTTTAAGCAGGTTTTGAGATCGACGCCGTTAGCAGGGTTACCCTTCCGGCTTGGCCTGGGCAGGGTTATGGACGCCATTGGTTATTCTTCAGGGCTCTTAGCCCCATTTGCATCTTGTCCGTAGTCGGACGCTCTATCATTTTCAAGGTGATTTGGATCTTTGTATATTATATCTGTATTCTTGACTCATGGAGTCGTGTTGTATATATATCTGTTCTATGGGTCCCATCGAGGACTGTTGTGTAATGTTATTACTTCGTTTTCCACCCGCACGAAAGTGCCTGGTGGGCACCTTTGAATCGTTTCTATGCGGGTTTGGCGGGAATCGCTAAAACTTGCATAGGTCCGATTCTGAGGGTGTTACAGAGTGGTATCAGAGCCCAGCAGTTGCGATACCTCACAAGTCCAGCCTGTAGGATAAACCTAGCTAACGGCCGAAGTAGAGTGTCAAAACTATTTTGCAAACCGGTTGGATAGTTCTGATTAGGTCTGATTTTACTCCTTACCCCTCTGCTGTTCTCCTCTTACCCCTACGTGTTTTGAATCCGCTCTCGTCTTTTTCTTCGAGTCCAGGAATTCTCGTGGTTGGGTTTCCGTCGTACCTTCAGGGTTTCGCTTCCTTCTTTGATAACGGTGTTGCTCCATCTGGTCTTCATGCTATCCGAGGAATCCTTCGTCTGGTGGACTTCTCTTTGTTCCTTCTCGTGCCTTCCGGTGTTTTCCGACGCGACGACATCCTCTACGCCAGATCCGATGCAGAGTCTGCATCACTCCTCTGTTTCCGAACCTCGCTTGTCGAGATCTTCAGTCTGTTTCCGAGAATGGTTGCACGCTTTTTCACTGATTGTGCAGAGTAATAGCTTGGGTGCGTGATGGATTGGCCCCCATGCCGACTACCCCTTCTATTCGCTTTTGTACATTGAAGTGGATGAGAGTGCATCGGTTCCCCTTTTCCATCGGAGCTAGGGGTGGCTTTATTTGTTGATACCTCTACCTTCGACCTGTTGTTCCCGGAGTGTTCTCTCGACGATCACGGACAACGACCTCTTGTTAGTGGTGTCGCAAGGATCTACACGAAGCGAGAAGACGCAGATCGCCGGCCTTCCTTCCGGTACCATGAGGCGGATCTCGAGGGCGAGATCCCTTGTTAGTGGTGTCGAATTGTGGCATCCCGCAAAACCACTACTAGAAAATCGCGTTGAATTTGTGCATTGCATCGTCATCATCATGCATTGTTTGCTTAAAACTATTTTTCGCAAAGTCTGTTTTGTTTTCTAAAACGCCCCGTCTTGTTTTCAAATTCAAACCCGGGTCGCCGGAATATTTTGTTGCCTACTATCGGTTTGCAAACGGTGCATTAAAGTAAATAAAAGATTATATTATTTTAGTGGGGCAGTCGAACGGGCCGAATGACCCGAACGACCACCCCAGAAAATTACAAACGGCCCACCCCATTAATCCTAAAGCTACCAGATAACTTACCCACACACCCCCTCCACCTCACTCCCTCCAATCAGCTCCTGACACCTCACCCTCTCCTCTCCCCCCACCAACCAGAAACTGCCACCTAAGCCTACCCCTCTCCCCACCTCTCCCTCTCATCCCACACAACCCACGCACACAACGCACGCACGCCAGTCCCACCACCCACCCGACCCCACGGGTCCCACCCGTCAGCGCCCGACCCCACGCCACCCCCTGTCCCGCTCGAGCCCATCCCCCCACCTACCACGCACGCGCCTCCCGTCGTCTTCCTCCTGGCGCCCTTCCCTCGCCCCATGCTCCCCTTCCGCTCGCCCTCTCCCCTCAGCCTCCCGCCGTCCCGTCGCCGCCACAGACCCCCAGCAGCGCCGCGCCCCTCCGCCGCCGGCCTGCGCGCGCCGCCTCGCGCCTCGAGCCCGCGTCGACCTCCCCGCCTGCGCCAGCAGCCGCCGCCGGTGCGTCCTCCGCTCCCCGTCGCGCCATCCGCCTCCTCCGCGTCCGGCCACCCGCTGCCTCGCCCCGACCCCCACGTGCTCCGGCCCGCGTCCCCGTCGACCTCCCCGTCTCCGGCGAGTCGCCTCCGACCTCGCCCCACCCCTGCTGCCGGAAGCTGCTGGACACCGACGCGAGCACGCGCCCTGTCGCACATGCGCCAGCGTCGGCAGCCGACCACGGCCGCAGCTCGCCATCCTTGTCAGGAATCCCGTCGCCTGCTCCTCTTTCCGCTCTGGGTGGGCCCATGACAGAGGCCCCGACCACAGCTTGATGCGCTGCCGCCAGGGGTCCTCTGCTCGCCTTCCTGCTGCTCCTCTGCCAGGGGTCTGGCCGCCTCGCATGCCATAATAGCAGAGCTCGATGCAAGGCCAAGTGCTGCCCCGGTGCTCCCTGCAGGCTCACCCCCTGCACCTCGTCAAGCCCTAGCCGCTCTGGATCCCGACCCGACAAGATCTCCATCACGGACTTCAAGTACCCCCTCGGATGCGACAGGATTTCTCCCCGGACCCCAAGAACTCCTTCCCGGCTCCGCTAGCCGAAACCTCGAAGGCCGCGATGATGTTGAATCAAGATCTCCATCGTCCATGGAACCGGAACACCCAGACCTTCGTATAGGGATGCTCAACGACAAGACCGGCTCCATGCCGATGGGCTCGAGGGGTGTACATGGTGCCACTAGATAACCGCCAAGATCGTCATCGGAACCACAAGGCCGTTGCAGTGAACTCGACAAGATCTACCACATGAAGACCGTACCGAACCGGTGACCCTCGACGAACCTCCGGCAAGAACTTCGACATGGCCAAGATCTACCGCAACCGAGTCCGGCACCGACAAGTGAAGTCAGAGCCACCAAGCCCTTCCTCGCGGAACGCCAAGACCTACCTCCGTTATCCGAGAACGTTTCCGTCGAACCCTGGACCCTGAGACCGACCCTGAACCCCGGAACCAAGATCGCCGAGACCCAATGTGTGAACCCTTTCGCGAAACCCTATTTTATAACATAACAACAACTTGTTGCATATTAATCATTCATCTCGCATGCATCTCTGTGGTTTGGGGGCCTTTTGCCGATTCACCTAATAATTAAATATGGGGCCCATATGCGGGCGAGTCTAGTCTCATATTGGCCTCATCTCAATTTGTGCATCGAACCGGTACCGTATCTTGCCATGTAAATACAACATTTAAATTGCGGGGTAGCTATACAACTGGAACCATTTAATTAATTGTAGGGACCCCGGTTCCGCTTAATATGACCTAATTGCACCGCACCTTTGCCATGCCATACATCATACCTGCATCATGCCGATCTTCTGCCGTTGTATTAAATATTGCATCCGGTGTTTCTTCTAGTGTTTTGCTTCTTCGCGGATAAGGCCGTTGAGTTGATGTGAGCTTCGACCCGATCTTCGGTTGAACCCTTCGGCAGTGTTTTCAGGCGAGCATCTCCCCCTTTCTACCTATCTTACTTTTATAGTATTTATTCCCTCCTGTTGATCTATTGCTATCTGTGTTGCGATGCTTTAGTTCCCGTACCCGTGATATCCCTTGCAGCCCTATATTGCCTTGGACACCTCCTATTACCTGTTGTTTGGTAGATAGTTGGACTTGCGCGTCGTAGTCACTTGCTCAAGTGGTGTTGCGTGTCGTCAAGTGCCACAGTTGTTGGTGTATGGCCGCATGTTGATGTTGGAGATGATCATGGTTTTACTTATCGTTCACTTTAATTCCTGTTTAACAAGTAAAATTGAAATAAGTAGAGGCATCGGTGGGTGATAGATAATATTTGGTTTCCGAACGCCCACTTGTGTCCCGTAGGACCCCGAGTACTTGATACCTGTTCCTTGATTTATCGCGCTATCCACATCCGGGAGGTATATGGGACCCCCCTGAGCCAGAGCTTGATTCAGTCTTATTTCTTGGGGCCACAAACTAGTTTGAGGTTTTATTACTATCCTGTACTTATGCCATGCTACTTCTGTATTTACGATTGTGCGAGGAGCACACTGTACTGTTTAGGATCGTGGCACGATTCCGCGGTGTCGACAAGCCCAGCCACACTTTCGGGTTTCCAGTCGTTCACAGCCGTCCCCACAACCTTAAGTCCGTCTCGGAGCCGGCCGGCTTCGTTGCGGGTCTACTTTAAGGGGTGGCCCCCTGAAATATTTCTGAATCCTGTGATTGCTTTGTCGTGAAAGCCTCGTTGGGTTTTGATTTGGTTTTTCCGAGGTTGATCGAGTGTGTGTTGCTATTGGTGCACCCCGGCCGGGTAAAACTTTCTGAAAGCCGTGTCCGCGGTTATGGACGACTTGGAGCACAGTATCTCGACCATAGACAAGCATAACTAAAGTTTATTGCTATAAACTTGACTTTATAATGACTAGTAATCAGCTTCACTATAATGGAATGGCTAAATAATACTGCCCACAATTGCTTGTTTGAAGTGTCGCTTGCGACCTTTGTACCTGACTAGTAAGTATGGCAACTACAACGGAATGGTAAATAAAAGTACCAACAACTGCTGGGTTTTGGGTTATCTCATGCTAATTGTATCTGACTAGTAAGTGTTGCAACTACAACGGAATGAATAACTAAAAGGGCCCACTGCTTCTTTTATCAGGACAATTATCTAAACCTGACTAGTAAAGTGCCACAACTATAACTGAATAAGTAAAACTGCCAACTGTGTGAGTTCCTCGGTTGACTTCCTCGTTTGGTTTCGAGGGGGAAACACCAGGATGGGTTTGTTTGTATGTAGTATCAGGTTGGTTCCGAATAGGTCTTACTTACCCCTTTCTGATTGCCGCCAGTTGTATCGAGTCTCTATAGGTTGTTTAGTGCATGCTGCCGCTGCCGCTCAGTCCACCATACCTATGTAGGCGAGGACCGCCGAATTCTAGTCTCGCCGTGTACTGGCCTCAGTACTGACGCTCCTCTTTTTCCTTTGCCCTTTGTCGGCACCCCTTTGTTTAAGCAGGTTTTGAGATCGACGCCGTTAGCAGGGTTACCCTTCCGGCTTGGCCTGGGCAGGGTTATGGACGCCATTGGTTATTCTTCAGGGCTCTTAGCCCCATTTGCATCTTGTCCGTAGTCGGACGCTCTATCATTTTCAAGGTGATTTGGATCTTTGTATATTATATCTGTATTCTTGACTCATGGAGTCGTGTTGTATATATATATCTATTCTGTGGGTCCCATCGAGGACTGTTGTGTAATGTTATTACTTCGTTTTCCACCCGCACGAAAGTGCCTGGTGGGCACCTTTGAATCGTTTCTATGCGGGTTTGGCGGGAATCGCTAAAACTTGCATAGGTCCGATTCTGAGGGTGTTACAACTACATCACCCACGAAAATCTGCTCTCGTTAACTGCTTTGGAATCTTCGAGGGTGAGTGCTTCTATCGACTCGTTGCTACAATCTGGTAGATAGATCTTGGCTTGTTTGTGTGCATGCGGTAGAAAACTTTTGTTTTCCATGCTACGAACCCCTATAGTGGTATCAGAGCCATGTCTATATGTAGATATGTTGCATGAGTAGAACACAATGGTCATTGTGGGCGGTGGTGTCTTTATTATCAATTGCTTTTTGTGTTCTTTGCATCTTGCGGTATGATGGGATGAAGAGGCCCGGGCTAACCTTACATGACATCGTTCATGAGACTTGCTCCACGCTTAACATGCAACTTGTATTGCATAAGTGGCTTTGCGGGTGTCTGTCTCTCCCATCATAGTATAGATTCAATTTACAACGGGCACTTGATAGTTCAAACATCAACGTTGTGGTTCTTGTTCGTAAGTTAGAACGACACTTATTGAAATCCCCAAACCACGTAAAATATGCAAAGAAAATTAGAGGCGTCTAACTTTGTTTTGCAGGGGTGTGTAGTGATGTGATATAGTCATGATTGTGATTATATGTGATGTATGTAATGTTCCTTATTGTAAGTTGGCAACCGGCAGGAGCCATATGGTTGTCTTTTAAATTCCGTTAAGACTTGTGTGTCTATTCAAAATAGTTGTAATAGTTGATGCTAGTGGATGACAACCATGAAGCGGCGCCATTGACATTGACACCACACCGGTGATGATGGAGATCATGTTTGTGCTTAAATATGGAGATCAGAAGCACAAGAAGAAAGGCCATATCATATCACATATTATGAATTTCATGTGATGTTAATCCTTTTATGCATCTTGTATTGCTTATTTCACGACGGTAGGATTATAAGGTAATTCCTCAAGCACAAAATTTCAAGTTTTAAAGTGTTCATCCTTAGTAAGCACCGTTGCTAAAGTTCGTTGTTTCGAAGCACCACGTGATGATCGGGTGTGTTAGATTACGCGCGTGTATACAACGTGAGCAAGCCAGATTTGCTCATGAGGAAGCTAAGGTTTGATATTGACGAGCCTAGCATGTAAAGACATGGTCTCGGAACACGGATCACCGAAAGGTAAAGCATGAGTCATATAGTAGATATGATGAACATGTTGAGAGTTCGCCATTGAAGCTACATCAACTCTCGTGATGATCGGTTTTGATGTGGTGGATTTGGTTCGTGTGATCACTAAAACAATTTGAGGGACATTGTTTTGAATGGGAGTTCACCTAGATTAATTTAACTATTAATTAGAACTCAATTTGTCATAAACTTAGTCTAAACTATTGCAAATATGTTGTAGATCAATGGCGGCCCCTACCATCAATTTTAATGCGTTCCTAGAGAACGAAAAGTTGAAAAACAATGGAAGCAACTTTGTGTATTGGTTCCGCAATTTGAGGATTGTCCTCAATGCTGGTAATTTGACCTATGTGCTGGATGCACCGTTGGGTGACCCTCCTGTAGCTAATGCTACCGATGAGGTAAAGAATGTTTTCCACGCTCGGAAGAATCAGTACTCCACAGTTCAGTGTGCTATCTTGTATGGTTTGGAATTGAAGCTTCAGAAAAGGTTTGAGAACCATGACCCACATGATATTGTCCGTGAACTCAAAATGATATTTGAGGCTCACACGGCAGTTGAGAGTTATGAGGCTTCTGAAAAGTTCTTTAACTACAAGATGGAAGAGGGCAGCTCCGTCAGTGAGCATGTGCTTAAGATGTCTAGACACGCAAGTAAACTCCAAAGCTTAGGTATAGTGATTCCTAATGCTTTGGGGATTCACCGTGTCCTCCAATCACTACCACCAAGTTACAAGAACTTTGTGATGAACTACAATATGCAAAATATGGACAAGTCGTTGCCCGAACTCTTCTCCATGTTAAAATCTGCAGAAGTGCAGATCAAGAAAGAGCACCAAGTGTTGTTGGTCAATAAGACCACCAAATTCAAGAAGCAAGGCACGTCTAAGAAAAAGGGAAACTTCAAGAAGGGCGGTAAGAAAGTTACCGCGCCGGCGAAGAAGACCAAGGCTGGGCCTAAGCCTGATACTGAGTGCTTTTCTGCAAGGGAGAAGGTCACTGGAAGCGGAATTGCCCAAAGTACTTGGCGGATTTGAAGAACGGCAACATCAACACTACTAGAGAAAAGCCTATGCGAGGCGCACCAAAAAGCCTATCCGAGGCGCATATCACATGCGCCTCTAGCTTCAAGCCTCGGGTATTTCTTATGCGAGGCGCATATGATATATGCGAGGCGCATATGATATATGCGAGGCGCATATCGATATGCGCCTCGCATATGTGAAGTATAGGAGGCGCATATCATATGCGCCTCGCATATTTTTTACAATGCGCCTCAGATATTTATAGTATATGCGCCTCCTATAGTATCCTATATGCGCCTCCGGTGATATTTTCGAAATTCAAGTTTTACAGACCACTATAAATAATAATATACAGATATTCAAATATACAATATAGTCCAGAATACAGTATAAAGAGCACAGAATTTTTCAGAAACTTGCAATTTGCCAAAACATAATAGAACCAACATGAATACAATACATTACACATCAATCATGACATACAAATTCATACATCAAGTGTTTGTGCCACAAGTTCACACCTCCGAGTACAAGTTCACAATCACATTACACCTTCGAGTACAAGTTCACAATCACATTACAACTCCAACGATGTAGCTCTACCTAGATGAAGTAGAACACATAACCTACAATGAAGAGCAACAAGGTGGTGATCACGAGGAAGTTCCTCCACTTCTTCCTTCCATGCCTCCTCCACTTCTCTTCCGCCACCTCTCTACTCTCATAGCCTTGGTAGCTGTTGCCCGAGAAGTTGTTCACTTGCTTCTGGCAGTCTTTCCACTCCTCGTACACACCTGGAACCCGACCGACGTACACGACATAACACCTCGGCATCTCCTACACATAATAAAGATGATATTACTTATATCAGTGGAAAGCAATAGCTAGCAGTTCACAAGATAGAATCATGCATATATATATATGGGTGCAACAAAATGTAAGAAATCACGTTCTAATCATCGGCATTTCGAAGAAAGACCAAAAAAAGCAAACCAAGAATGACATGGATTAGTGCCTCATACTTAGATTGGGCACGGAAATAACAATGCTCGCTGTTTGATCTTGTGCGGCAAGTAGAGTATATGCCCAAATTACTAGTCTACTTGGCACACAAGATCGAACAGCGGCATAGTCATACACGTGACACCACAACACGTTCTAATCATCGGCATTTCGAAGAAAGACAAAGAAAGCAAACCACAAGAAAGTAGGGAAGCAATGACAAATGAAAAGCAACAAGCACTTAAAATAGTTCGTAACACAAATAACTAGCTAGTGTCTCTCACAATCAAGTTCAACGGTTGACAAAACATATTCTAGAGGTTTTGCTAGGCAAGTTTAACATAGTGATAAGAGGTTACAACACGAGTTCGGAACTAACAGCTAGGTACCCAGGCAAAGCAATCATGAAGTCTTCTTTGGTTCTTGAGTCGGCTTTGGGGGGGCATTGATGAAGCCCGACCGAGTTTTCGCCATTTGCATGAACATCCTGCCGTCACCCTGCTGCGCTAAGCGTTCGTCTATCTCCCTGTTGGACGGTGTATAGCCGCCGTGGAAGGTGCCTCCGTTTTTTATGACTCCCTGGTACACGATTGTCGTGATCTCCTCCTGGATGTTGAAGAAGTGTTGCCTGAGGTTGCGAGCCTATATGCATGCAAGCTTTTCAGCCCACTTCACGAGGTCAGATGGCAGCGTTTTGGTCTCCATGTCATTGAAGAATGCCTTCATGTGGTAAATGGCGTAGAAGGCATCCTTCCCACTGTCAGGCGGCTGCTTGACGCAGGCAAACTTCGTCGTGTGGCGGAACACGTGCGCACCGAACTTTACATGTGGCCTTGCCTGTTTGACGCCTCCCGCTGCGACGTAGCCGGTGAGAGCGCCATCAAGAATTTTCTTGATATTGGTGTAGTTTTTTTGGATCGCACTGTTTGAGTCGAGGTACAAGGCTGTTGAGTGTTTCAAATTCAAGCTTATGAGCACACAGCCTGTCCGATCATCCTCCGTGATGGGATGGTAGGGAAGGAGAATCACATCCTTGTCCGAGTATGTTTGCAGGAAGTTTGAGAGGTAGTCGGTCGCCAGATCTATGGCCTCAGCATCTTTTAGGACGGCGTCACGCATGAAGTAGGGATCCACTATCTGGATGCCCGGGCTCTTGTCTCTGGTGATCTCCATGGCCATATTGAGGGATAACAGCCAGACCAGGGTATAGTGCAGTCGAAACCCGTTCAACATGTCAAACAGGTCGGTATGCCGCACGTAGAAGATATCCCCGGGGGGTACAGTGATGAAGCACGACATATGAGAAGGCACCTTAGCCTTGAAAACGAGGTACGACTGATCGTTGTCGCGAATGCGACACTGCTCAATTGTGAGACATCCATAATGAATACTACGCATATGCGAGCCTGCGACCTCGAGCATCGATTTACACATCATGGGTACACCTGCCACGTGCTGCTGATTCCTGGCTTGCCCCACAGCGCCGTCCCGAAAAATAGGATTTGGATCCTGGCCCCGATCACCCTTAGGCTTCCTTTTGCGACCCTTCTTGCTCTTTACGGCTTCGGCCACTGCGTTCACCTCACCGACCGTCTTATGGAGGGTGCCGGGGCTGATCAAAGGAACTACTGGCCTTGGAGGCTCGGTGAAGGGGACAGGTGGCGGCGTCTCCTGACTAGTTGGGAAGAGACGCACCTTGCAAGGGGGTTTCGATGGTGCTGGTTGGGTCTCGGCAACTTGATGTGTGTCTAATGGTCCCGGCTCATACAAATCAGAAAACCTTGTGTTAACAAACTGGTCACCGTAGTTCGGGTCAATTTCTTCATCATCACTGTAGAACGTGTGTCCGTTGATATCGTAAGCCTGATAGGTCATGAGGTTGTGCGAGGCGCCTTGTGACAATGAGAATATGAGTTTATCTTCCTCCGAGTACTCGCCCTGCGGTGGATTAGCTATGACCTTCTCCCTAAACCATCGCGTGAAACCGGAGTTGTGCTCCTTGATAACATCTTCCTCCCTCGGGACCTGGCGCCCCTGATCAGCGTAATTCTTCTTGATAAACTCTTTGTGCTCATGTATGTATGGATCAACCACCTGCAGGTGTTGCAGTGTGACCAGGTTTGCTCTTTCAAAGTCCTTGGTTCGGCCCTCCATGTCGACATGCTTTGCACGTCGACCCTCGCGGTGACCCCATCCAGCGAGACTCCCGAGGTGCTTGTTGAATGGCATACCAAGAGGGGTCTCGGTTTGTAGAAAGTTCGAGCAGAAAGAGATGCACTCTTCAGCCAGGAAGCCGTTTGCTATGCTTCCATCTAGACGGGACTTGTTCTTAACGTATCCCTTGATGTTTCCATTGAGCCTTTCGAACGGCATTCGCAGAAACGCAGGACCGAGCTGGACGATATCCTCCACGACATGGAGAAGCAGATGAAGCATGATGTCAGAGAAAGCGGGGAGGGGGGGAAATAGATCTCGAGCTCGCACATTATCACCACGATCTCGTCCTGTAGCCTCGTGAGCTGCTTAATGCCTATCGACTTCCGAGAGATGACATCAAAAAAGTTGCAGAGGCCAAACAGTGTTTCACGGATGTGCTTGTCCATTATACCTCGGATCGCGACCGGGAGTACCTGCGTCATTAGCACGGCGACGTCGTGAGACTTCATCCCGCTGAAGCGCTGCTTCGCCTCGTCTAGCCATCTGCTTATCTTACCCGCGTAGCCGTTCGGAAATTTGACTCCGAGGAGGCACTTCATAAACTGTATGGCCTCCTTCTTACTCAGAGTGAAGCTGAGGCCTTGAGCTTGACCTCTCCCTTCTTAACCTTTTTCCCCTTGCGATGACGGCTATTCTGTGTTTCTGTCTCCTCCACCTCGTCCTCCTCCTCATCATCGCTAGGTGGTGGTTGAAGTTCATCCCTGATTCCCATATGCTTCAAGTCGTTCCTTGCCTTCGGCCCATCTTTGGTCTTGTCGGTGTTAAGGAGGGTGCAAGACTCTCGCCCACATTCTTCGTGATATGCATGAGATCAAGGCTATGAGGCATGCGGAGGATCTTCCAGTATGGCAAGTCCCAGAAAACAGACATCGCCTTCCATACCTTCAGCAACGGCTCTGGCTTCTTCTGGGTCTTTCCTGGCGCAGGGCACTCCTTCCAGTTATTCAACAGATTGTAGATTTCCGCGCCACTCTTCTGGTGTGGGATTCCTCGGAGCTCGATCGTCCCATCGAACAGATGTCCTAGCTTTCTCCAGGCGTGATTCTTGGGAAGCCACCTCCGAGCCCCAAGGAACACGGTTTTCTCGGACCCGAGATATTTCTGTAGCTGGCAGTACGTTGTATTATCCTTGCACCTAACGCACCCATAGAATCCTTGGACCACCTGCCCTGAGAAGTATCCGTAACCGGGATAGTCTTGCACTGTCGTGATCACCGCCGCTCTCATGTCAAAGTACTCTTGTCTCAAGGCGTCCCATGTACGGGCTACTTCTTCCCATAACGTGGCCAACTCCTCTTTCAACAACGTGAGATACAGATTGATGTCTGTACCAGGTTGTTTTGGCCCTTGAACGAGCATACTCATGGTTACGTACTTCTTCTTCATGCACAACCAGGGGGGGAGGTTGTAGATCCATACAAACACGGGCCAGGTGCTGTGTGTGCTGCTCTGGCTTCCAAACGGATTGAGTCCGTCAGTGCTCACGCCCAGCCCGAGGTTCCTTGACTCTTTCCCAAAATGTTGGTAATATTGTAGGTCCAACGCCTTCCACTGGCAAGCATCCGAAGGGTGCGTCAACATTTCCTCCTTCTCCGGATCATCGTCTTCTGGCCTCTTTCTTTCCGCGTGCCAGCGCATGAGCTGTGCTTCCTTAGGGTCTGTGAAATACCGCTGCAAATGAGGAGTTAGAGGAAAGTACCACACCACCTTCCTAGGAGCTTTCTTGGTCCCTCTCTTGTATCGAGAGGTCTTGCACACCGGACACGTGGTCTTCTCCGCATCCTCGCCCCGGTAGATGATGCAATCATTTATGCAGACGTGGTATTTCACGTGCGGTAGATTGAGAGGGCACACGACTTTCTTCGCCTCAGCGATACTAGTCGGACATGTGTTCCCCTTCTTGGGAAGAATATCGTGCCAGAATACAATGTTGTCGTCGAAACATTCGTCGGTCATTTTGTGTTTTGCCTTCATCTCCAGAGCCCTAAGCGTTACATTTAGACGGGTGTCCCCGTCGTTGCATCCGTCAAACAATGGAGTGACCGCGTCTTTCTCCATTTGCTCCAGTTTAGCCTTCTCTCTACCGGCGGCTCTGGTGTTACTCGTCTCCTTGAGAAGCAGATCTTGGACATGAGGGTCTCGCAACCAGCTCGAATCATGGTCGGCACCACCTTGATCATCTTCGTGTCCATGCCCGACGCCACCTTGATCATCTTCGTGTCCATGTCCAGTGCCACCACCCTGATCTTTGTGATCGTGACTGGCGTCTTGATCTTCGTGATCATCACTGGCATCTTGATCTTCGTGATCATCATGTATCCATCGAGTGTAGCCATCCATGAAACTACGTCGAAGCAGGTGCGACTCCAGCATTTCGGAATCATGCCTTATCATATACATCAGCTTGCAGTCCCGACATGGACATCTTATCTCTGTCTTGTTTGCACGTTCCATGTCGGCCCTCGCGCATGTCATCCACCTATCCACGCGGGCTTTGTTGATCAGTGGTCGGACCATGGCCACCTGCGTGGTACAAAGAGCAAGAGAATAATTAGAGCATATATGGACGTGGATCGCCGGAAAAATTCGGCATGACCTCCCCTAAAAAGAGGACATCCGCGAGTGCCAGAAATTCGCCGGAAAAGAAATAAATCGACATTCCGGCGAAACATTGGCATCTCAAATGAAATCCCTGCACAAAAAGTAGCACCACAACACAATCATATAGTCGGTGTCTCCGACAACGCGCATACATGCAAGCAACGCCTTCACGCTTCCTCCAACAATTACTTGCGCAAGAGAGCCGGAGGAGAAGTAAATGGACATGTTGTAGATCTAGAGGAGCAAGAGACTTCACTTACATATGGGTGTCAACCAATGGATGTTGAGCAAGCTTCTATGGTGAATCAATGGGGGAAATGAGGTGGGGAGGAGGAGGGGGGCAACCATATTTGTCTTGGGGTGTAGGAGGAAGAAGTGACACAAGTGAGTGGTGTGGTAGTTGCCTCCATGTGCAAAAAGCTGGAAAAAAGTGGTGCCAGCTTATGCAAGGCGCATATTGCACAATATGCGCCTCCTATAATTCAAACTATAGGAGGCGCATATAGCAATATGCGCCTCGCATATGCGGCCACCTACCACCGCCCGGGCCCGCATGAGTTACTTGAGGCGCATATGGCCATATGCGCCTCGCATATTATCAAATATAGGAGGCGCATATAGCCATATGCGCCTCGCATATTCGTGCACCTACCAACACGCGGGCCCACACAGAATATGCGAGGCGCATTCTGTCCATATGCGCCTCGCCTATCTGATATATAGGAGGCGCATATGACTAGAATGCGCCTCACATAATATGGGGCTGCTAGATTCCGTCCGTACAGGGATTATAGGAGGCGCATTCTTATCATATGCGCCTCGCCTATTTTTATACTAGAGGCGCATATCGCAAAGTGCTCCTCGCCTATTTTTATAGGAGGCGCATATGTCTAAATGTGCCTCGCATAAGCATGTCTCCTATAGCCTTTTCTCTAGTAGTGCAAGAATAAAGGTATATCCGATATACATGTTATTGATGTGTATCTCACTAGTACTCGTAGTAGTGCCTGGGTATTTGATACTGGTTCGGTTGCTCATATTTGTAACTCGAAACAGGTACTGCGGAATAAACGGAAGCTAGCGAATAATGAGGTGACGATGCGCGTTGGAAATGGATCAAAGGTTGATGTGATCGCGGTCAGCACGCTACCTCTTCATCTACCATCGGGATTAGTTTTATACTTAAATAATTGTTATTTGGTGCCTGCGTTGAGCATGAACATTATATCCGGATCATGTTTATTGCGAGATGGTTACTTGTTTAAGTCCGAGAATAATGGTTGTTCGATTTATATGAGTAATATGTTTTATGCACATGCACCTTTGATAGATGGTATATTCTTATTGAATCTCGATTGTGGTAATACACACATTAATAACATTGAAGCTAAATGTTTGAAATTGAGCGATAACTCAACCTATATATGGCACTGCCGTCTTGGTCATATTGGAGTGAAGCGTATGAAGAAACTCCATTCCGATGGACTTCTTGAATCACTTGAAAGATGCAAAGCATGTCTGATGGGTAAAATGACTAAGACTCCATTTTCTGGTATGATGGAGCGAGATACGGACTTATTGGAAATCATACATACCGATGTGTGTGGCCCAATGAGTGTAGCATCGCGCGGTGGTTATCGATATGTTCTTACCTTCACGGATGACTTGAGTAGATATGGGTATCTCTATTTCATGAAACATAAGTCCAAAACTTTTGAGAAGTTTAAGGAATTTCAAAGTGAGGTAGAGAATCAACGTAACAAGAAGATTAAATTTCTACGATCTGATCATGGAGGTGAATATCTAAGTTACGAGTTTGGCGAGCATTTGAAGAAATGCGGAATACTTTCACAATTGACACCACCGGGAACACCACGGCGTAATGGTGTGTCCGAACGTCGTAATCGAACTCTCTTAGATATAGTTCGTTCTATGATGTCACTTACAGATTTACCGCTATCATTTTGGAGTTATGCATTAGTGTCAACACCCGGATTTTTCAATCCTAGATGCCTGTTATGCCATACATCACAATCCCAAGATTACCATTTTTGCAAGACATAACAGAATTGGATACCATAGTACTTCATCCATTACAAACGATACATAAGTTCTTACACAAATGGGGATCTCATGATCCAGTTCTTAATACAACATCAAGCAGCGGAATACGTAATAATAACGGTAGCGTAGGCGAAGCTCCATCTTCGGGGTCACAGGCAATGCTGACGATGGGAGATGATCCTAGTTGTCGTAACCTTCCCGGGGTCCATCTTCGAGGTACTCCTCTTCATAGTCTGGCCATGGGAATAGCCAGGGACAAAGCCATGAGTACTCTTTAAGTACTCGCAAACTAATACTAACAGGTAAGGGGGTTTTGGATAATAGGACACTAGGCTCTAAGGTTGTTTTGCAAAAAGCCAGGTTTATCTTTACTAAGTTCCAAAGCTAGTCAAAATTTTATAACTCCTAAATGGGATCATGTAATTCAGGTCACAACTCTGTTGTGTTCAAGTCAAAGTCTCACTTCGTTTCACGAGTCATTTTGAAAAGTCTGACGGGGGAACAGTATGGCCACTCCAACTGTCCATAACCGCGGACGCGGCTATTCGAATAGTTTGACACTCTGCAGAGATTGTACACTTTCACCACAACATTCGATACATCCGTCAGGAACAAATCCTGAATTCACCATACTCAGTATGCGGATAATCAATCCTAACCTTTCAATTACACTCCCTAGTATAAGCACCTCCCCTGTGAGTTTGGCCTCCCAACCATGACCACTGTCATCTTGGGTACTGCACAGGTGGACAATCTTCACAAGGTAGCCTCAGCTCAGACCTTGGCCGTGAGGGAACTAATACTAAGGTATATAAGTTTCCAGTCAAGCCCTACCCAATATTCGGGTATTGTGGTTGTACGCTAAAATTGGAATGGTATCGCATCCAGACAACCATCAGTTTTATAAAGGGCTAAGGCTCATGCCTCAACATTTTCATCACCAAAATCATCAAGTGTTTGGAAACACATGTCCAAAACATTTCAATAGAATGATCCATCATTCCAAGGTTTTCATAACCATTTTTCCACCAAGTATTCCCATCTAAAAGTTGATCAAGTTTTATGCTTAGCACTAGCATCTACAGGTGGGGGTAGTAATAATGAGGGGTGGTAATTGGTGGAGTTTCACTAAGTCCAACCTTATATCTTAGGCTGATATCAAGGTTTCTAGCTTAGGCCAAATTTTATGCTCTTTATGCAACCTTCGGCACAACTATCTAGTATCTACCAAACTCTTAGGCAGACTCTAAGTAAGCTTTGATAAAGAAATAAAGTAAGAGGCTTGCCATAAAAATAGGATTGGGTTATCAAGTGGGTATGATCGCATATGCTTAAGGCATAAAGTAGTCATATCACAAGTATGGGTTTGTGGCATCAGTAGGGTATCTGGCAAGTGTTAGCTTGTACATTCACTAGTAGTATTAGGCTTGCATAGTAATTAGCTTGCACAGTGTCAATATCAGCTTGCATAGGTATAGTATCTTGCAAGTGTTAGCTTGCCTTGTGCAGAGCAGTGGTTGAAGTTCTCCTCGGCTTCCTCTTCGTAGTATCCTCCTTCCTCCTCGTATCCTTGGTCGGTACTAGCGTCTATGAATAAATACGAGGTACACAATCACCAAACAATACTTAACTACTTGCAATCATCACACACAAGGGTCCTATAGATGATCTAGCATCATCTCTAACATTAAAAAGTTAAAGCTTGGTTTAAA
This sequence comes from Avena sativa, assembly GCA_916181665.1. Classification (NCBI taxonomy): domain Eukaryota; kingdom Viridiplantae; phylum Streptophyta; class Magnoliopsida; order Poales; family Poaceae; genus Avena; species Avena sativa. Next base: position 255,374,011 of record OV702284.1, on the reverse strand, counting down.
TCCTTTTTTATTTTTAGAAAAGTAATTTCTACTCATTGAAAAACTACTTAAGATTTAATATTCTCCAAACTAAACATGGGATCATGTTGACACATGTCATCACCACATATTGTAGTCCATGGGAATGTGATTTAAAGTGGTGTCACAATTTAATAAGGTTTTACCCTTTTATTTTAATTAATTAAAGTGGCTAGAAATGCTTATGAAGCATTCTTTTATTACTTGAACATTATTTCTACAAGTAAACCTATATATTTTTATTTATTCTGAAAGGTATGGTTAAATGTGATTTTTGAGAGTTGTAATCAACTCAAAAGCTTTTATGGTTTAAATTTAAAAAATGTTTGAATGCAGAAAAGCTTCTGCCTTGTTATTTTTACTATGGGTGATCTACAGATCCAAATGACTTGAATCCAACGGGCTTGGATTAAGCATTCACAGACCTTTCCAACAAAATTGGTTTCATCCAATTTGATGCACTGAATTGATCTGGGTTGATTTTTGAAGTTGGGTGCTGAAGTGTTTTTGAAATGAAATAGAAAAAGATTTAATTTGAATTGCTGGGCTGCGCGGGAAATGTTACTGGGCCGGCCTGCTAAGCGCAGGGCTTCCGCGGGCTGCTTAAGTGGGTGTCCCCACTCGTCAGTGACACGGGCTGGGCGAAGCGGTATGGGGAAACGTGGATCGTTCGATCTAGTTCTAATCCAACGGCTGGGGGTCATCGTCGACGCGAGACAACTCCGGCGAGAACGAAACCTAGCGCGGCCAGTGAGGGGTGCTGGGGGCTCACCGGGGTACGGGCGAGGGTCGGCGAAGCGGGCGAACGACGAAGTCGACGACGGCGATCCTCCTGGTACCGGTGGCTTCTCCTGGGGCGGCTCCAATCGCTGGCTCCCTTCTTCTCCGGCAGCGGCAGTCTCCAGTGAAATTCCGGCGAGGTGGTGCTCTAAGAATGGTGTGGCACGGTCAGTGGGGAGAGGGGAGTGAGATGGTGTGAAGAAATCGTGCAGGGGTGGCCTCTATTTATAGTCGAACGAGGGGACCGTCGGGGCGCACGGTGAGCTCGTCGGGGGCGATGTTACAGGCGGCTAATGGCATGGGCAAGGGTAGGGGACGGTGTTGTGTCTCCTGGCGATGCTCAACGACATGGTCGCGAGGCATGGGGCGGTGTGGTTTGGTCTGGAACGGGCGGTACTCTGCGCGACAGAGGCGGCGTCTTCGACGGCGGGCGGTGGTTGTATGGCACGGGGCGGCAAACGGGGATGTCTGGCGGTCTCCTGGGTCGGTGGTGATCGTGTGTGCACGCGGTAAGGGAGGCGCGCGGTCTGTGGGTGCTGGTCGAGGGTGGTGCTCTGGCGCACGCTCGGCATGGTCTGGGCGTGTCTCGTGCACGTGGTCCAGGGCTTGGCAACGCTCGCGGCTGGGACAGGCAGTGGCGGTGGACGGTGGGCTGCCTCCCAGAAAAGGTTGGCACGGCTAGTTCTTCCTCTAGCCTGCTGTCCACAATGGGGTGACATGGGGGTGCTCGGCTGTTCACCATTAATGACAATGGCAAGCTCACAGGAGTGCTAGTGTTGGGCTAATCTTTCTAGATGATCTACTGAGGTGTGTGTGAGCTAACTAGGGAACAAGTTAGGCAAGAATCACTGCACACTATAGTGTTTGATGTTTTGTTTGATTTGTGTCTGCAACCTGTTTGATGAAATGGCCGCATGAAATCAAGTTTTGAATTTTGAAATGATTTTTGGTGGGTTTGCTAGATTGGTTCTGGTGAGTCTGCAGGTGCTTGGGTTTTGAAAGTTGAGCTTGTTTGAGTGGGTTTTGAAAAAGTGGGATCTTCCCATATGAAGAAGATTCAATTTTGAATTGTCATTTAAACTATGCATTTGAAAGTTTCTGGATGATCACAAAGTGGGCCTTGATACCTTGTTAGGAGTACATTCAAGGGGTGCAAAGATCCAGAAAAGTTTCTGTTAGGTTTTAAAAGTTTGAGACAGCCAAAGTAGGCATGGGAGTTAAATTGGTCAAAATGACCATTCACTTAATATATTTGTTTTGATTTACTTGTCTTTAGGAAAAGTGTGGGAAATGTTTTAGATGATGTTCTTTTCACCTAAGAAACATTTTACAAGCAATGGATCACACAAACAAGGTGGTTTTTAAAGAAATTCAAAATCCATGCATACACATATGCATGCATTCATAATTTATTTAGAAAAGTTTTTGTTAACCCTAATCTTGATGATTAGTGTTTGATGATCTAAGTTTGGTATTTTTGGGATGTTACAAACCTTCCCCCCTTAAACAAAATCTCGTCCCGAGATTTGAAAAAGGACGAAAAGATTACCTAGGATTTGAAGAGATCGGGAAACTCCGTCCTGATGTGATCTTCGCGTTCCCAGGTAGCTTCCTCTTCTGTGTGATTGCTCCATTGAATCTTGAGAAACTTGATGCTTCGGGTTCTGGTAGTTCAAAAGGCTTCTTCCAATATACGGATGGGTACTTCGGGATAGGTCAGGTCATCGTTGATCTCTATGGTCCGGTGATTGATATTCTTGAACACTTCGGTCTTCTCGGGGACTTCGAGACATTTGCGAAGTAACGAGATATGGAACACATTGTGCACAGCTGACATCTCTTCAGGTAGTTCCAGTTGATACGATACTTCTTCTCGACGGTTCAAAATTTTGAAAGGTCCGATATATCTGGGGGCTAACTTTCCTTTGAGTTGGAAACGCTGCATTCCCTTCAATGGCGACACTTTCAGATAAACAAAATCTCCGATGTTGAAGGCGAGGTCTCGACGTCTCTTGTCGGCGTAACTCTTTTGTCGGGATTGGGCGGTCTTGAGGTGCTCACGAATATTGTGAACCTTCTCTTCTGCTTCTCGTAGGATGTCAGGTCCGAAGATCTGACTCTCTCCTACTTCCGACCAGTTCAAAGGGGTGCGGCACTTTCTTCCGTACATGAATTCAAATGGGGCCATTTGCAAACTGGCTTGGTAACTGTTGTTGTATGAAAATTCTGCAAACGGCAGACAGTCTTCCCACTTGGATCCATATTCTAGCACACATGCTCTAAGCATATCTTCGAGTATTTGGTTTACTCGCTCCGTTTGTCCATCGGTCTAAGGGTGATACGCGATACTGAAATCTAGGCGGGTTCCTAAACCTTCTTGGACTTTCTTCTAGAATCTCGAGGTAAACTGAGTTCCTCGATCCGATACTATATTCTTGGGGACTCCATGCAAACTAACGATTCTAGCGATGTACAACTCCGCTAGCTTCGAACTCTGATAGGTAGTTTTGACGGGCAAGAAATGGGCGACTTTGGACAATCTGTCCACTATGACCCAAATAGAGTCATTTCCCCTATTAGAAGTAGGTAGTCCAGTGATAAAGTCCATTCCTGCAGAATCCCATTTCCATTCCGGAATTTGCAAAGGTTGCAACAATCCAGCAGGTCTTTGATGTCCTGCCTTGACTCGCTGACATATATCACACTTGGCGATATAGCTTCCGATTTCTCTCTTCATCTTATGCCACCAAAATTGCTCTTTCAAATCTTGATACATCTTAGTTCCTCCGGGATGGATAGAATAAAGAGTATCGTGAGCCTCCTTCTAGATAACTTCTTTCAACTCCGAATCTGCTGGTACACAAAGGCGTCCTTTGTACCACAAAACTCCTTCTTCGTCCTCGGTGAATCCGGGTACTTTGCCTGTACCGATACGACGCTTGATTCTGTCGATACTGGCATTTCCCTTCTGCGTCTCTTTAATCTGACTGATCAAAGTGGGCTGAAGTTCTATGCTAGCCAAAAATCCTTCACTTACTAATTCCATTCGAAAATCTTCCATCTCTTTGTGCAAACTTGGTTGCTCCTTCAAAATCATGGAGTTCAAGCGGCACGGGAATCTGCTAAGGGCATCGGCTACCACATTGGCTTTACCAGGGTGATAGTGAATGTCCAGATCGTAATCCTTGATGAGCTCAATCCATCTTCTCTGCCTCATATTCAGCTCCTTCTGAGTGAATATATACTTTAGGCTCTTGTGATCCGAATAAATCGCACAACGGTTTCCCATCAGGTAATGTCTCCATGTTTTCAGGGCTAGAACTACGGCTGCGAGTTCGAGGTCATGGGTTGGGTAATTTTGTTCATGTTGCTTCAATTGTCGCGATAGATAAGATATAACTTTGCCTTCTTGCATTAGCACACATCCGAGACCAATCTTGGATGCGTCACAATACACATCGAAGGGCTTCGTGATATCCGGCATGATCAAGATTGGGGCTGAAATCAATCTCCTCTTGAGTTCTTGAAAACTCGCTTCACATTTGTCGGTCCATTCAAACTTCTTGTCCTTCTTCAGCAATTGGGTCATGGGTCGGGCGATACTCGAGAATCCTTCCACGAATTTGCGGTAATATCCCGCCAATCCGAGAAAAGCGCGAACTTGGGTTTGAGTGGTTGGGGCTTGCCAATCTTCTACATCTTTTACTTTGGCATGGTCAACGGCAATTCCTCCGGCTGATACAATGTGACCGAGGAATCCTACCTCCTGTAACCAGAATTCACATTTGCTAAATTTTGCATACAACTGATGCTCTCTAAGGGTTCCAAGAATGGTCCTTAGGTGTAGCTCATGTTCTTCTTCTGATTTGGAATAAATCAGAATTTCATCGATGAAAACAACGACAAACTTATCCAGGAAGTCCATAAAAATCTTATTCATGAGGTTCATGAAATAAGCGGGGGCATTGGTTAATCCAAAAGACATGACTGTATACTCATACAATCCATATCTGGTGGTAAAGGCAGTCTTTGGAATATCCTCAGCACGAATTTTGAGTTGATGATAGCCAGTCCTAAGATCAATCTTAGAAAACACCTGGGCTCCAGTCAACTGATCAAACAAATCTTCTATCTTAGGCAAGGGGTACTTGTTCTTGATGGTGACATCATTCAACTTTCGATAATCCGTACACAAACGGTTACCTCCATCCTTCTTGTCCACAAACAAGACAGGTGATCTCCATGGGGACGCACTCGGTTGAATCAATCCGATTTACAACATGGAATCCAGTTGCTTCTTCAGTTCTTCTAGTTCTAACGGGTTCATACTATAGGGTCTCTGGGCTATGGGTCCTGTTCCGGGGATTAGTTCGATGATAAACTCGATATCCCGATCTGGGGGCATACCGGGCAAAATATCTGGAAATACATCGGGGTATTCACAGACTATCCGAACTTGGTCAATGGTAGGTTGGGCTGTACTCTTGTTACACTTGAATTGACGAGGTAAGGTTTCAGATATATGCTCGACTGATATTCCGGTGGTACTGGTCATGGTAATGGCTTTCTTGGCACAGTCAATCAATCGTTTATGTTTGGACATCCAATCCATTCCTAGTACTACTTCCAAACCTTTAGTTCCGAGTACTATTAGATTAGCATAAAAATCTATGCCATGGATTCGGATAGGGACGGACTTGCAAATTTGCCTAGCCTTGGTGGTTGATCCGGGAATTTGTACAATCATCACATGCTTCAATTTGGTTGGTTGAATTTTACTAGTGCAGGCAAATTCTTCGATGACAAATGAATGCGATGCACCAGAATCAAACAACACTCTTGCAAGTACTGAATTAACAGAAAACATACCCAGCACGACGTCTGGCGCTTCCTGAGCTTCTTTAGCATGCATGAGAAAAAGAAGGCCATTGCGGTTGAGTGAATTCCCTGGGGCAAATCTTCTCCCTGGCTGGACACGACGTTGTTGCTGAGCTGGGACATTGGTATTAGGGGCTGTAGCATTCTTCTTGTTGGGGCACTCGTTGGAATAGTGGCCTTTATTTCCACAGTCATAACATGTCACTTGTGACTTGTCCTTGGCTGCGACAGGCACAGCATTGCTTCCAGTCCTCGGGGCAGTGTTGGGGTTGGTGGTAGCATTGTTGGTGTTGAACTTGGGTGGGGCGTGGGTGAAATTGCTAGAGTTGCCGGGGTTGTTGTGATTTCCTCCGGGTCCAGGGTTTCCACGGTTGGGGTAGGTCGGACGGGTCATAGGGGGTCTGTTGGTTCTTGGGGCAAATCCTGGAGATGGGTTGGGGCGATACTTTGGGGTCTGATGGGTTCCTGGTTGATGCATCATGCGACGCTTGCAGTTCTCATTGGCCTGGTTGATCTTTCCTTCCATTTGGATAGCAGAGTCGACAAGGGCTTCAATATCAGCAAAGGGGATATTGACTAACACTGTCTGCATCTCGTCATGCAGACCATTCAGGAATCTTTCTTTCTTCTTGGCTTCGGTGTCTATCTCGTCCGGGGCATACCTAGCTAATGACAAAAATTTATCACGGTATTCCGCTACAGTCATCCTTCCTTGATTCAACTCCCTGAACTTGTCTCTCATTCTCTTGATCAAACCTGGTGGCACATGGGTTCTGCTAAACTTGACCTTGAATTCCTCCCAGGTCATCATTTGGCCTCCGCTCATTGCACGAACACTGTTCCACCATGCCCTGGCATCTCCGGCTAGATAATGGGTGGCGAACAAGACTTTCTCGTTGGCTTCCACTCCGGCTACTTCTAAGTTATTTTCCATGGTTTGCAGCCAGGCATCAGCGTCTAGGGGTTCTTCTGACTTGGTAAAAACGGGTGGGTTGGTATTCTGGAAATTCTTGAGCTTAGATCCGTGGTTGTCCTGATTTCCATGGCCTTGGTTGTTGTGGGCTAGCTGGGCTATCTGTTGCAGAGTGGCTAGGTTGGCTTGACGTTCCGCTCTTTCAGCTTCGCGGTCAGAAGGCAACATTTGCAGGATCTGCAACATCGGGTCCGGGGCTGAACCACTTCCTCCACGTGGCATCTGAAGATTGATATAGACCATGAGAAAAGAGGGAAATTTCTAAGGGTTTGGGTCTTTGAAAAGTTTTTAGAGTTTGACTCAAGTTTTTTTTTTGCAACTTGCTTTTTCATTCATTCACTCATAGCACACAGTACAACACACACCACAACAAAGAAAAACAGATTGTTTTAAGAACCATTCTGGAAACTACGATACAATGGGACCGACTACTACTCACTACGCTAGTGCTCAGTGCTACTACTACTCGGAGTCGGTGGCTTCATCATCTTCATCATCGATGAAGGCGAAATCATCCTCATCGATGAAGAAGTCCATGGCCTGGTCCTCCAGAAAATCATCGTCATCGCTGAGATAGGAGTAAGGGTCTCCACGAAGATCTTCTCCGGCATTCTCCCTTTCCTCTAACTGCATGTCTCTCTCGTGGATGGTCTCTTCCAGAGATGAGATGCGATGGCGAAGACGGGCAATAATGCGCTCCTTCTTGTCGAGCTGACGGCGGCGAGACTTGCGATCCTTTGCTAGCATGGCGATGGTCTGATCCTTCGTCTTGATGATGGCAGACTTGTGGTTGCAATAGTCACGGCAGTTGTCCAACTCTTGCTGACGATCATACATCATGAAGCTAAGGTGGTCCAATTGAGTCTTCAGCTCGGGGTGGTATGGGGCTTCCAGTGGTTGTCCATTTGCATCACGCCTTGGGCAAAACTCAAAGAGAGTACCCTTGATCTGATTGATGCTCTGCCCACACAGACGGGAAAGAGCTTCCTGCATTGCTCTGGCAAGTCCATCGAGCCAGTTGTTTTCCCTCAAGGTAAACTGAATTCCCTCCGCAGTGGGAGGTTCAATCTTTCCTCGTAGACTTGCAACAATTAGCCACTGCAGATCTTCTCCTCCTTGATCATTGAGCTGAGCTCCGAAGAACTCGGGATGCGGACGCTCCAGAAGTTCCGAAAGCTGATCCAGATCCCTCTCAAAGATAAGGTCTCCTCCATTTCCGAGTTGATAAAACTTGCTGTACTTCACGTCCATCTATAAAAATAGAGGATGAGTAGATTAGCAGAGTGATCAAGTGTGTCAAAATTTTATGTATTTTGCAAGAGTTTTTGAGGAACATGAAGTTTTATTAAATAATTAAAGAGGTAAGAATGAGAATAAGTTTTCGTAAATATTTTTGTTCTTTGATTTTGAAACTAAGTTTTTGGTTCAACGTCCGGTCTAACTAGGGTCTCCTATGGTCAGGATGGCTCTGATACCAACTTGTCAACACCCGGATTTTTCAATCCTAGATGCCTGTTATGCCATACATCGCAATCCCAGGACTACCATTTTTGCGAGACATAACAGAATTGGATACCATAGTACTTCATCCATTACAAACGATACATAAGTTCTTACACAAATGGGGATCTCATGATCCAGTTCTTAATACAACATCAAGCAGCGGAATACGTAATAATAACGGTAGCGTAGGCGAAGCTCCATCTTTGGGGTCACAGGCAATGCTGACGATGGGAGATGATCCTAGTTGTCGTAACCTTCCTGGGGTCCATCTTCGAGGTACTCCTCTTCATAGTCTGGCCATGGGAATAGCCAGGGACAAAGCCATGAGTACTCTTTAAGTACTCGCAAACTAATACTAACAGGTAAGGGGTTTTTGGATAATAGGACACTAGGCTCTAAGGTTGTTTTGCAAAAAGCCAGGTTTATCTTTACTAAGTTCCAAAGCTAGTCAAAATTTTATAACTCCTAAATGGGATCTTGTAATTCAGGTCACAACTCTGTTGTGTTCAAGTCAAAGCCTCACTTCGTTTCACGAGTCATTTTGAAAAGTCTGACGGGGGAACAGTATGGCCACTCCAACTGTCCATAACCGCGGACGCGGCTATTCGAATAGTTTGACACTCTGCAGAGATTGTACACTTTCACCACAACATTCGATACATCCGTCAGGAACAAATCCTGAATTCACCATACTCAGTATGCGGATAATCAATCCTAACCTTTCAATTACACTCCCTAGTATAAGAACCTCTCCTGTGAGTTTGGCCTCCCAACCATGACCACTGTCATCTTGGGTACTGCACAGGTGGACAATCTTCACAAGGTAGCCTCAGCTCAGAGCTTGGCCGTGAGGGAACTAATACTAAGGTATATAAGTTTCCAGTCAAGCCCTACCCAATATTCGGGTATTGTGGTTGTACGCTAAAATTGGAATGGTATCGCATCCAGACAACCATCAGTTTTATAAAGGGCTAAGGCTCATGCCTCAACATTTTCATCACCAAAATCATCAAGTGTTTGGAAACACATGTCCAAAACATTTCAATAGAATGATCCATCATTCCAAGGTTTTCATAACCATTTTTCCACCAAGTATTCCCATCTAAAAGTTGATAAAGTTTTATGCTTAGCACTAGCATCTACAGGTGGGGGTAGTAATAATGAGGGGTGGTAATTGGTGGAGTTTCACTAAGTCCAACCTTATATCTTAGGCTAATATCAAGGTTTCTAGCTTAGGCCAAATTTTATGCTCTTTATGCAACCTTCAGCACAACTATCTAGTATCTACCAAACTCTTAGGTAGACTCTAAGTAAGCTTTGATAAAGAAATAAAGTAAGAGGCTTGCCATAAAACTAGGATTGGGTTATCAAGTGGGTATGATCACATATGCTTAAGGCATAAATTAGTCATATCACAAGTATGGGTTTGTGGCATCAGTAGGGTATCTGGCAAGTGTTAGCTTGCACATTCACTAGTAGTATTAGGCTTGCATAGTAATTAGCTTGCACAGTGTCAATATCAGCTTGCATAGGTATAGTATCTTGCAAGTGTTAGCTTGCCTTGTGCAGAGCAGTGGTTGAAGTTCTCCTCGGCTTCCTCTTCGTAGTATCCTCCTTCCTCCTCGTATCCTTGGTCGGTACTAGCGTCTATGAATAAATACGAGGTACACAATCACCAAACAATACTTAACTACTTGCAATCATCACACACCTGGGTCCTATTGACATGGTTATACCCTACGGGTACGTAACTTCAGCATACCTAGTCCAGCCCAAGGAAGGCCCACGGCAGACTACGCTGGCCCATGAAGATTTTCGGGTGGCCAAGGCCCATGACGTCTTTGGATCCTTGGAGAGATAGACTAGAGGAGATAGGAAATTCAAAGGGGTAAAACCCTAGAACTTGTAACCGACTAGGACTACGCCCGGGACCTGCCTAAGTCTATATAAAGGCCAGGAGGGCACGTCCTAGGACAACTTGACTCATACTTTCGCACACACATCCACGCCAGATCGAATCTGCGCACCCTGTAACCTTCGGTTCCGCCGTAATCAAAGAGCAGACAAGCAGGAGTAGGGTTTTCCCTCCGGGGGCCTGAACCTGGGTAAATCTCGTGTCCCCTGGTTGCTTGTCTGTTAACCGTGCCACGATCTCCAGCACCCTCATCTTCTCCAAAACCCAAGTCCATAACAATGGGCATTTACAAGATTAAACCTCGTCAATTGGCGCCGTCCGTGGGAATTGGGGCTGCTGATTGTGCGGTCATGACAGTTCCGACCCGATCGATCTACAACTCCGCGGTGACGGAGAATCACCTCCTCTTCGGCGCTTTCGACTTCACCTCCCACTCGCCGGATACCATGAAGGATTGCGAGCCCGTAGGCGACGGACTCGAAATCTTGTTCGGGAGCTTCTGCTTCCAGGTGGGACAAACTGGCACCCTCTGCCTCCCTGAGCGGGTGCCCGTGCCGTCAATCAGGCCCGCTTCGTGGGCTCCACACCCCGTGCTACGCACGTCACCATCAACAGATGAGTTCTATAGCAGCAGCAGCTGCAACTCCGATCTGTGCGATCCACCTTCGGATGAAGGGACCTTCGGTTCCGGATCCGAAAGCTGCGGCAGCAGCCAACCAATCTGCAGGCGCTATCTGTGCGCCGCAGTCATCCAAACCGACGAGGAAACGCCTAACCCGCTGCCCAACCCCAACCCGCAGGACAGAAACGGCGAAAACGGTGGAAACGGCGAAAACGGGGAAAATAGTGGCCACCTCATCCAACTTAGCAAAGAAGGATGGGTAGAAGCACGCCGCGCCGTCGTAGGCGAAATAGTCCTACCTCTGGACTCCCCACATGATCTGCTGAGGGCATACCACTACCTCCTCATCGAGGAGCACAAGAAGCAAGTCAAGATGCAGGAGACGCTCGACAAACGCAAACAAGCAGCCTCTGAGTCCAGTGCGCGACGAGCTGCGCTCTCCGCCATGGGACCCGGCTCTAGTACAAACGGAAACCAGGGAAACAAGCACCACTCTCGGGTGGAAAACATGGGCCCCAAAGAGCGGCGTGACGTGACCCGAACTCTCCACACATCGTTCATGGATATGGACGCTGACGGCAACATCATCCCGAAGACGCCACAAGCTACGATCATGGCAGCCACTGCGTATCTCGCGGCTCACCCACCTCCGGAGGGGGACCCGAAAAGGGCCATGCATAGGTCCGTACTCACCGGACTAGGACTAATTGGAGCTGCGCTCCACGAAGACGCTCCTGCGGAACCGAAAAAGAAAGCTCCGGCCAGGCGCGGCCGGAGTCCCACCCCCTCATCCGAAGAGGAAGAGGAGCACGATCTTCCTCGAAGGAAGAAGAGCTCGCACCACCATAAAAGCGACTACGACGCCAGAGACAAGCTTACACAGCGCAAGATCGATAAAGCACGCGCTAAACGCGCATGCTCGTCTGAATCTGAGATGGATGAAGACGAAGGAGAACTCTGCGGGGCTCAATGCTTCAGCAGATCCGTCCGACGAACACAGATGCCACGCAACTTCAAGCTTCCTTCGGATACTCCGAAGTTCAACGGCACGCAAGATCCAAAGTCCTGGCTCAGTGACCATCTGTCATCCGTCAAGCTTCACGGAGGCAACAAAGAAACCGCCATGCAATGCCTTCAGCTGCAGCTGACAGGCGCAGCGCGGGTCTGGCTTAGCAGCCTATCATCAGGATCCATCCAAAGCTGGGAGGAGCTCGCTTACAGCTTCATCCGAAACTTCAAAGGCACCAGCAAGAGGCCCGCCTCAATCGAAGAATTGCGAGCCTGCACTCAGAGAACGGGTGAATCTATTCGCTCGTACATACTATGCTGGTCTACAACCAAGAACTCCGCAGCACACATCTCCGAAGAACGGGCCATCGATGCCTTCAGGGACGGCATCAAACGCCCAGACTTCAAGGAGAAACTTGGACGTGTAAAGCCCAAGACACTCGACCAGCTCATGGAAATCGCCAACAGTTGGGCAGACGGCGAAGATTGCATCCAGCGGGCGCAATCAGATGAACAGGACGACTACGGCCGAAGACGCGAACGCCGCAGCAAGAGGAGATCGTGCATCTACGAGGACCGCGACGGACCCGACATGGTCGCAGCCGGCTACGCCGATCGCCGTAACGACAACAGCCGCAATAGCGGAGGATACCGCAGCGGAAACTTCCGCGATAACGGACGACCAACGCAGTCGTGGCAACGCCGCGACCGCAACAACGGACCCTCAGCATTCGACAAACTTTCGGGTCCATGCACCATCCACTTCTACATCGACAAACAAGATGGCAAAAAGAAAGCTAGCCACATGCTCAAGGACTGCCGCGAGTTCCAGAAACTCAGCGAAGGCATGGTGCAGATGAGGCAACAAGCTCCAATCCCTGCGTTCGGAAACGCACCTGCGCCAGGTGAAATAGCACACGGAGCTCCTCCACCGCCGCCTATTGGAGGCCCAAATCAACCAGTCGCACCAGCGCAAAACAAAGCCAGAGTCGCATACCCCCCACCAAAAGGAGCACTCAATATGATACAGAAGGGACGCCCCACAAATAGGGTGCAGAAGAAAATCACCTGACAAATCAACTTGGCCGTGGCAACTCTGCCTGCAATCCCTGAGTACCTCAGCGGATCGGAGTCCTGCATCACATTCACTCGCGCGGATCACCCTTGCCAGATCCCTCGCCCAGGTCATGCTGCCCTGGTGCTGGAGGCGCAGATCGGAGGCTTTGAGATGAGTCGCGTCTTCATGGACGGCGGCAGCGGCATTAACCTAATGTTCGCAAGCACTCTAGCAGCTATGCGGATCCCGCAATGCAGCCTGGAACAATCAGACACAACGTTCCATGGCATTGTCCCAGGGAAGGGCATCTTCCCCCTGGGCAAAATAGGGCTCGACATCATCTTCGGGAAGCCGGACAACTTTCGGCAGGAGCGCCTAGAATTCGAAGTGGTGGACTGGCCGTCGCAATACCATGCCATCCTGGGACGTGTAGCATTTGCAAGGTTCCTGGCCGTCCCACACTACGCATACCTACTACTCAAGATGCCAGGACCAAGGGGCGTCCTCACAGTCCACGGGAGCTTCACCCGATCCGACCAATGCGACAGGGATTTCAACAAAATCTCCCAATCCTTCGGCATGCAAGACGAGCTCGTAAGGCTCCGCGAGGTGACGGACAATAGGCTACCCCCAGTCACAAGGCAGAACACACCCGACATGTCCTTCGACTCCACCGTCAACACCAAGAAAGTGCAGGTCCATCCGATAGACGCCTCCAAGACGGCGCTGATCGCCAACGACCTCAGCACCGCATAGGAAGTCGCGCTCATCGAATTCCTCCGTGAGCGCTGGGAAATCTTCGCCTGGTGTATTGCGGACATGCCAGGAGTTCCCAGGGAATTCGCCGAGCACGCACTCAATGTCTTCCCAGACACCAAGCCAGTCAAGCAGTCTATCCGAAGACTGTCAGAGCCACGAGCCGAAGCTATCGGCAAGGAGATCAACAGATTACTCGCAGCAGACTTCATCCGGGAAATCAAGGAAAGCGAGTGGCTGGCAAATACGGTGATGTTCCCGAAGAAGGACACGGACATCCCGCGGATGTGCGTGGACTTCACGTCACTAAATAAACACTGCCCAAAGGACCACTTCCCTCTTCCTCGGATCGACCAGATCATCGATTCGACTGCAGGTTGTGAGAAGCTCTCCTTCCTCGATGCCTACTCAGGCTATAACCAGATTCGACTCAAGGTCGAAGATCAAGAGAAAACGGCATTCATCACACCGTTCGGAGTATTCTGCTACAACACAATGCCCTTCGGGCTAAAGAACGCGGGTGCCACGTACCAGCGATGCATGCAGGCCTGCCTCAAGGACCAGATCGGTCGCAACGTCCAAGTCTATGTCGACGACATAGTCATAAAAACCAAGGAGGCAAGAACACTTATCGACGATCTCCGCGAGACGTTCGACCACCTTGATCGCTACAGGATCAAGCTCAATCCAGAAAAGTGCGCCTTCAGCGTCCCCTCGGTTTAGCTGATCGGGTACTTCATCTCTCAACGAGGTATCGAAGCGAACCCGAAGAAAATCAAAGCTATCATGACAATGGAGAAGCCGAAAACCTCAAGGGCGTTCAGCAGCTCGCAGGGCGAGTAGCGGCACTAAGCAGGTTCATCAGCCGCATGGGCGAGAAGGCCCTACCATTTTACCAGCTGCTGCGCAAGGCAGACAAGTTCGAGTGGACACCAGAAGCCAACGACGCATTCGAAAGCCTCAAGCGGCTCCTCTCCACCTCGCCCGTTTTTGTCACGCCAAAAGAGCGCGAGCCCCTGTTTCTGTACATAGCAGCCACACACCAGGTGGTCAGCACAGTACTCGTGGTCGAACGATTCGAAGAAGGCAAGACCCACGGGGTACAACGCCCAATTTACTACCTCAGCGAGGTTCTCACTCCAACAAAACAGCGATACCCGCACTACCAGAAGCTGGCCTACGGCGTGTTCATGATGGCTCGACGACTAAGCCACTACTTCCAGGAGCATCAGGTGATGGTCGTCAGTGAGGCACCCTGAACAGCATCCTGAATAACCCAGAGGCCACAGGACGTGTGGCCCTGTGGGGCATTGAACTATCACCCCTGGACATCGTCTACGAGAAGCGACATGCAATCAAATCTCAGGTCCTTCCAGACTTCCTGGTACACTGGATGGAGCTGCAGCTGCCTGACACCCTAGATATGTCACAGTCCTGGACAATGCATTTCGACGGCTCCAAGCGCGAAGCAGGAGCAGGGGCAGGAGTCATACTGACCTCCCCGCAAGGTGACAAAATGAAGTACGTTCTTCGGATGAAATTCAGAGCCTCCAACAACGAGGCCGAATACGAAGCCCTCATCCATGGCATGAAGATGGCAAAAATATGTGGCGCAACGCGCCTGGTCATCTACGGTGACTCCAACCTTGTCGTACAGCAGACGATGAATGAGTGCGATGCACACGCCGAAAACATGATCGTTTACCGCGCGCTATACAACGCACTCGAAGGAGAATTCGACGGCTGCGAACTTCGGCACGTTGGAAGAGAGAGCAACGAGGAGGCCGATAGACTCGCCAATATCGGCTCCACTTGTTCAAAGGTGCCACCAGGCGTGTTCCTCGAACAGATCTGCGTGCCATCCATCAAGCGAAAATTCCCCAAAGGATCACCCGAAGAAGCAGAACACTCGGGGGCTACGCTACCCGAAGGTCATGAAGGACCCAAAAAGTTGGATACCGAAGTTGCCATGGTCAACCTGATGCAGGTCATGTCAGTTGAAGAAACTTGGACACGTCCATACCTCCAGTTTCTGACAAACGGAGAATTGCCTGACAGCCCGACAAATGCACGGCGCATATCTCGTCGATCGAAAGCCTTCACCATCATCAACGGCGAGCTGTACAAACGCAGCATTACGGGTGTATTGCAACGGTGCGTCACCATCAACGACGGCAAGGCCATACTCCAAGATATCCATGAAGGCATCTGCGGCCACCACGCAGGCAGTCGCTCCCTCGTCGCCAAAGCTCTGCGAGCAGGATTCTACTGGCCAACGGCCATGAGCGACGCGAAGGACATCGTCCGAAAATGCAACGGGTGCCAACGGTTCCCCGACAAACCGCACGCACCTGGGTCCGAACTTCGACCCATAGCCTGGCCTTTTGCCCAATGGGGTCTCGACATGATCGGCAAACTGCCAAAATCTTCGAAAGGAGGACACTCTTCATCCTGGTCGCAGTCGACAAATTCACCAAGTGGATCGAGGCCATGCCAGTCACCAACCAGAAGGGCAAAACCGCCGTCAAGTTCTTCGAATCCATTGTCTACAGGTTTGGCGTACCGCACAGCATCATCACCGACAACGGATCAAACTTCATCTCCGAAGAATTCCAGGACTTCTGCGAAGGCCTTGGGATCAATATCACGTATGCCTCAGTGGCACACCCGCAAACAAACGGGCAAGTGGAAAAGGCCAACGGCCTAATCGGCGCTAGCATCAAGAAGCGCCTCATGAGTTCACTCGAGCACAAAGCTGGAAACTGGACGAAAGAGCTACCGTCTGTCCTGTGGAGCTTACGTACTACGCCAAATAGCTCCACCGGCTACACACCGTTCTTCATGGTGCACGGAGCTGAGGCCGTGCTACCAGCCGAAGTACGCCACCAGGCTCCACGAGTCGTCGCTTACAGCGAAGCCGAGTCCACGGATGCACTCGAAGACGCCGTCGACACACTCGATGAAGCACGGGATATAGCAGCAGCTCGATCAGCGGTGTACCAGCAGAGTCTCTGCAACTATCACAGCCGCCGGCTGCGCCCAAGGTCCTTCGTCGAAGGAGACCTCGTCTTGCGACTCAAGCAAAAGCGACCGAACAAACTCGATTCACCATGGGAAGGACCCTATGTCATCACCGAAGTCATCCCAGGTGGCGCCTATCGCCTCAAGCACGTGGAGTCTGGAGTCGCATACTCCAACCCATGGAACGTCTCGCACCTGCGACGATTCTACCCGTAACAACCTACCCCCCTTTTTTACTTTCAATAAGGCTTTCAGCCAAGGCTACTCAGCCGAACCATGTACCTCCTCCATTACGATATAAATACAGCTAAGTGTCTCGCCCCCAACCTTTGGTTGACCATTTTCTGCAACTTTACTACATGCTACATATGCACTTGGGGGGCTCCCCCCACCTCACGATTTCATCGACTGAGGACCAAACGTGTACACCTGAGTAGCTGACTACGTCAGGCAAACGAAAAGGGCACGTACTCAATCAAAGCACTGCGTGCTCACAAACAAGCAAACCTTTTACAACAAAGGGCACAGAAACGCCCAGCCGCAATATACAAATTTTACATCTATCTGTTTATTTTCAGGTCCTACCTATTCTGAAGAATAACCTGAGCACGCTGCTCAAACAAATCTACAATCTGTTCGGCATACTGCCTTACAGCCGCGTAATGCGGACGCATATCCCACTCGCCACCATCTGGTCGAGGAGGTGGCCCAGTCGCCACAACAGCCAAATCTACATCAGGGCGGTGCACCCTCACAAGAGACAAGGCAGCCTTCACCCCTGCGACGAGCTGCTGCCACACCAGCTCTTTGACATTGCTGGCACTCCGAAACTTCGTCAGAAGACCTGCATGGGTCGTTGGCACGGCATCCAACGGAAACATGACGTGCAGCACCGAGGAAAGTGATGTCTACACCTGGCGGAGCACCCGCGAAACCTGGTAGACACGATCCTGCACCGTCGCCAGAACCATGGCGCGATCACGATCCATCCAGAAGAAGCCACCGGCCTCCATGTCCTGTTGAGTCAAGCAATTGACTCGAACAGCGATACGCTCCTTTTCTTCCCTCGGAGCAAGATTGGCACCTGCGACAATCGCACAAAACAAGAATAAGGCCAGCAGGCTCACCTGAAGAACTGAGCTACAGCCCGAAAGAAGGATCAACTTACATTGCAGCTGCTCGGACAGCCGACCCAGCTCCGCCATCAAATACTCCTCTCTGGCTGCACCACGGTCTGCCTTGGATTTTCAAACGTCGGCGCGACCGCGTAACCGAAGCAAATCTCTCTCCAAGCTGCGCACGCGATCTCGAAGAAAAGCGAGCTGCGAGGAATCATCCAATGATGGTCGCAAGGGCCTTCCGGATGAAGTGTCAACTGGGTCAGCACCCGAAGGATCCTATAGCAGCAGAAAAAAAGAAGGCACACCGACATTCAGCCAAGGATAGAGCACAACTCGGAGGAATTCATTAAAATATATAAGGCCACTACGTGGCATAAGGATGGTACTACAAAAGATATTTACAACAAAAGTAGACTACAAACTACCCTACGTCTACTATGCCTAAGGCGGAGGACACTGAGTCGCCTCAGAACCAGACTGCCTAGCTTTGGCCTCGCCCTGCTGCCGCAATGCATACTCAGACAGCAAGTCAATGAGCTTGGGCCCATATCGTCTGCAGCGAGCGGAGTAGGCGGCGAAGGCTACCTCGGATCCATCCGCAGCCGTAGGCATCCGAGAAGTAATCTGGGGCAGGTCCAGCTCCGCCCCAGCCGCCATGGCCATCGCCAGCCCGACGGACGCGCCGATGCCCTTCTGCTTGCGCTTATACGCTACAGGCGCTTCGGCTGACAGAGCCTCTGCCAGGGCATCCACATCTTCAAGGGATGCGCCCTTCGGGAAGAGCTCCTGGTAGAAGCGACCAAGGACCTCTTTCGCCTTGGCAAGGGAGTTGACGACGGTGCTGCAGCAGTCTTCGACCGCTACAGTGGCATCATCTAGAGCACTCCCGTGCTCCAGAGCACCGCGGTCGAACTCGATGCCTGCGGCATCTGAGATAAAAAAGAAGAAAACATGAAGAAAGGCAACATAGAAGAAGATCCGTAGAAAAAGAAGCAAGTACAAAAGCTAACGCTCACCCGAAATAGCCTTGGCAGCAGCCATGAGCTTCTCCGCCACCCCTTTTTCACGAGCAGCTGCAACGGTGGTCAGCTGCTCCTCACGATCTGCGGCCTCCTGCTGCAGGCGCTCTTTCGCTTCGGCTGCCTTCGTCAGCTCCAGCTCAAGGCGCTCTCTCGCACCAGCGGCAGCTTCGGCCTTCTGCTCCGATTGGCCAAGGCTCTTCTTCAGAGCGTCGACCTCACGGAGAGAGTCGTTATGCTCCTCTGCATTTACAACAAGCAAGTGTCAAAGAACAGGACCAGGCTAAGCAAGAGAAGTACTACAAGGCAGACGAATACCTTGAAGCTGCCGCAGTTTCGCCTCCAGCGTCAGGCGTTCCTCCACCAGCTGCTTGTCCTCTTGGACAAAAGGCTGCAGCAAAATGCAATAGTAGTAAGAACAGGACTTGGGGGCTACACCCAACACAAAGAAGCATAAACAACATCAGCATACGAAGACACTCGGGGGCTCCCCCCGTAACATCAAGCAGAAAAACTTACGTGCTCCGAAGGCGAACCCGCAGGCCCGCCTGCGAAATTCTGAGGCGCAACCACCAGCCTCTCCTGCACAGGAGGAACTGGCGCAGCGTAACTAGAAGTAGCCACCGTCTGAGGAGGAGGCGACGCAATGTTCGACTCCCCCATCATCTCGCGCGCACCATCACTAGAGCCGTCGGAGGATTGCCTGCATACGAACCAATCAACACAGGTGCAAAAATAACAAGCGAACAAAGGACAACAGTGGCAACAAGAAAACTTACGAGCCCAACGTGCTCAGGTCGAAGATAGGAGAAGCCCTTCGGGCCCTTTTCTCCTCCTTCTTTTCTTCCTTCTTCTCCTCCTTCTTTTCTTCCTTCTTCCGCTTTGCTGGCGGGTGCGGAGCAACAACCCGCACAGGAATGGCAGGAAGGGGAGAGGAAGAACCCCCATGAACATCATCATGACGCTCAAGGCCCAGAGGATTTCTGGGAGTCGGAGGAGTCGAGGCATCTGACGACTCGCTAGAGCTCCTTGATCGCTTGCGCGAATGGTCCTCACTTGATTCGTCAGCATCCTCCGCTGGGGATCGCGCTGACGGTAGCTCGGACACGGAATCCACCACTTCATTATCCGGGGCATTCAGATACATTTCGGGTAACGGTGGTGCCATGCCCGGCACTTTGAAGCTCTTCAAAAGGAAAAGGAACTTTGTTAGCAAACAAAGTAAAATGTACACAGCTGACAAAAACAAAAGGGGAGCACTACGTGCGCAAATCTACACCTTCGGTACGACCAACGTCGAAGAAAAGGGAGGAGTCAACGACTTCCCCAGGATTTCTTCGTCCGCCTTGAACTTCAACAGCGCGCGAAGAGCCTTGTCAAGTTCCACTTCGGAGATTTTCTCACTCGAAACCCTCGTCGGATCACGGCGCCCAGAGTAAAGAAACATCGGATGCGCCCTCGCTTGGAGAGGTTGCACCCGACGCTCAAGAAACGTTCGGATGACGTCGACACCGTTCACCTCCTTCTCAGGAATCAGTTGGAGATCCTCCACCTGACGGTACAGGGCCTCTATCTCCGCCACCTCACCGTCTAAGATTTGGTTTTTCCAAGATCTTTTATTCTTAATCAATTGGGAGGGGTCAAAAGGAACAAGACCAAAATCTTGCCCAGGCAGTACGGAGTCACGGATGTAAAACCATTTCCTCCGCCAGTACTGGACAGATTCGGACATGGAAAATGAAAAGAATTGCACGTTGGGACTGAGGGAGATGATGAAACCCCCAATGGGATACACACCATCCGAACCAGACTGCCTCTTGACGGAATAAAGCTTCCGGAAGGGGCCAAAGTGCGGCTCAATGCCAAGCCAACACTCGCAAAGCGTGATAAAACACGCAATGTGGAGAAGAGAATTGGGAGACAGATGATGCAACTGAACCCCATAGAAGAAGAGCAGTCCACGAAGGAAGTCATGGACTGGATACGAAAACCCACGCAAGACGAAGGCAAGAAACATAACCCGGTACCCAGATGGGGGACGGGGGATTACCTCATTGCCGGGGAGTTTGACGGCCGTCGTATCCTGCGGGATCAGGCCCCGCTCGCGCAGTTTGCGGAGATCGCTCTCCCGCGTCTCTGATCGCCGCCAGCCACCATCGGTGACGCGAGCAGCGGCGGTGCTTTTCTTGCCTGCGGTGGCGCTGGTCCCAACCACAGATGAGGATTTCTTTGTCTTTCCCATGGCGCTACAGCGGTGGTGGCGTTGGCAACGATGAAGGACAAAGGAAATGTGGAGGAAAGTCTCAGCGCGCAGCAAGAATAGCTCAAGAACGAAGAGGCAGTGAATAGATGAACTGTTGCGGTGAAAAACAAACCACGATTTCACCAGAGATTATAACAGCGAAGACGACGCACGCTGGCCGTCCATCGAGAAGACCTAACGCCAACGGTAGATCTGGCCGTACACGTGTCAGCACCAAAACGAACCGTCGTTACCACGCCGTCCACTACGCGCGGAAATCGAGGAGACGTCGTAATCATCTCCACGCCGCACGTGACCGGTCAATTCAAAGTCAGCAAGTGGGACCCACGCTTCGTCCAGTCAAGTCATCTCTGGCGTAGCAGACGCTTGAGGTCATCGATCGTAAGCACTGACGTCATCAAAAGCTATACTAGCACCACTTCGGGTCCACAGCTAAGAGTACTCACTCGAATCTACGATTCGACTAAATACTCGGGGGCTACTCCTATCAGGAGCGCTGGCCGCGCACCCGACAGACAAATGAGGACAAAATTACTTCCCTGAGTCCTACTTCGAGTCTATGACTCCACTACGGACTCGGGGGCTACTCCCATAGGGAGGATGGATTTAAGCATCCGAAAATTTTCGATTCCTGCGGACCTAATGATTGAAACAATGCTTGAACTAAAAGTCTCCGTTCGAGTCTACGACTCGAACAGACACTTGGGGGCTACTCCCATAGGGATCTCTGGTCGCGCACCCTATGAAATCTTCGACTGCGATCTTCCGGATTCGCATGCAAAAACTTTTTTGGCAACTCTGCCCCAACAAAACGCTAAGTGAGTAACAATCTCCTTGGCCAACCGAAGCACCTCCGAGGTGATAAATGTTCGGATGTTGCGTTTGCAACGCAAAGATAAGACCTAGAGATATCATCTGATGGCCTAGAAACGCACCTGACTGCACTCTGCTAGTATGAATCCGTACCAGCAGGTACGATGAAAAATCCCGACGGACGCGTTGGGTATACCAATTAAAATCACTGGAATTCCACTCCTATAAGTCCTCCGCGGCCTGAGTTGAATTACGCCAGCATATGTTCCAGGCCCGGGTTAAGGTACCCGAACCTGAAGAAGATCGTGTTGTTTCGTCCTAAGACAGTTAACTGACCCTGATCCGTCGGGTGAGTCAGGCACACGCATCAACAATCCCTACACACATATACAATTAACGTATAGCTGCTCCCGAAGGATGGAAGAGTCCTCAGCCGAATCTACGATTCGACTGATCACTCGGGGGCTACTGACATGGTTATACCCTACGGGTACGTAACTTCAGCATACCTAGTCCAGCCCAAGGAAGGCCCACGGCAGACTACGCTGGCCCATGAAGATTTTTGGGTGGCCAAGGCCCATGACATCTTTGGATCCTTGGAGAGCAAGACTAGAGGAGATAGGAAATTCAAAGGGGTAAAACCCTAGAACTTGTAACCGACTAGGACTACGCCCGGGACCTGCCTAAGTCTATATAAAGGCCAGGAGGGCACGTCCTAGCACAACTCGACTCATACTTTCGCACACGCATCCACGCCAGATCGAATCTGCGCACCCTGTAACCTTCGGTTCCGCCGTAATCAAAGAGCAGACAAGCAGGAGTAGGGTTTTCCCTCCGGGGGCCTGAACCTGGATAAATCTCGTTTCCCCTGGTTGCTTGTCTGTTAACCGTGCCACGATCTCCAGCATCCCCATCTTCTCCAAAACCCAAGTCCATAACAATGGGCATTGACGAGATTAAACCTCGTCACCTATAGATGATCTAGCATCATCTCTAACATTACAAAGTTAAAGCTTGGTTTAAATCCTTTTTTATTTTTAGAAAAGTAATTTCTACTCATTGAAAAACTACTTAAGATTTAATATTCTCCAAACTGAACATGGGATCATGTTGAGACATGTCATCACCACATATTGTAGTCCATGGGAATGTGATTTAAAGTGGTGTCACAATTTAATAAGGTTTTACCCTTTTATTTTAATTAATTAAAGTGGCTAGAAATGCTTATGAAGCATTCTTTTATTACTTGAACATTATTTCTGCAAGTAAACCTATATATTTTTAAATATTCTGAAAGGTATGGTTAAATGTGATTTTTGAGAGTCGGAATCAACTCAAAAGCTTTTATGGTTTAAATTTGAAAAATGTTTGAATGCAGAAAAGCTTCTGCCTTGTTATTTTTACTATGGGTGATCTACAGATCCAAATGACTTGAATCCAACGGGCTTGGATTAAGCATTCACAGACCTTTCCAACAAAATTGGTTTCATCCAATTTGATGCACTGAATTGATCTGGGTTGATTTTTGAAGTTGGGTGCTGAAGTGTTTTTGAAATGAAATAGAAAAAGATTTAATTTGAATTGCTGGGCTGCGCGGGAAATGTTACTGGGCCGGCCTGCTAAGCGCAGGGCTCCCGCGGGCTGCTTAAGTGGGTGTCCCCACTCGTAAGTGACACGGGCTGGGCGAAGCGGTATGGGGCAACGTGGATCGTTCGACCTAGTTCTAATCCAACGGCTGGGGGTCATCGTCGACGCGAGACAACTCCGGCGAGAACGAAACCTAGCGCGACCAGTGAGGGGTGCTGGGGGCTCACCGGGGTACGGGCGAGGGTCGGCGAAGCGGGCGAACGACGAAGTCGACGATGGCGATCCTCCTGGTACTGGTGGCTTCTCCTGGGGCGTGCTGGCTCCCTTCTTCTCCGGCAGCAGCAGTCTCCAGTGAAATTCCGGCGAGGTGGTGCTCAGCTTGCTCAAAGAATGGTGTGGCACGGTCAGTGGGTAGAGGGGAGTGAGATGGTGTGAAGAAATCATGTGGGGGTGGACTCTATTTATAGTCAAACGAGGGGACCGTCGGGGCGCACGGTGAGCTCGTCGGGAGCGACGTTACAGGCGGCTAATGGCATGGGCAAGGGTAGGGGACGGTGCTGTATCTCCTGGCGATGCTCAATGACATGGTCGCAAGGCATGGGGCGGTGTGGATTGGTCTGGAATGGGCAGTGCTCTGCGCGACAGAGGCGGCGTCTTCGACGGCGGGCGGTGGCTGTATGGCACGGGGCGGCAAACGGGGATGTCTGGCGGTCTCCTGGGTCGGTGGTGATCGTGTGTGCACGCGGTGAGGGTGGCACGCGGTCTGTGGGTGCTGGTCGAGGGTGGCGCTCTGGCGCACGCTCGGCATGGTCTGGGCGTGTCTCGTGCGCATGGTCCAGGGCTTGGCAACGCTCGCGGCTGGGACAGGCAGTGGCGGTGGATGGTGGGCTGCCTCCCATACAAGGTTGGCACGGCTAGTTCTTCCTCTAGCCTGCTGTCCACAATGGGGTGACATGGGGGTGCTCGGCTGTTCACCATTAATGACAATGGCAAGCTCACAGGAGTGCTAGTGTTGGGCTAATCTTTCTAGATGATCTACTGAGGTGTGTGTGAGCTAACTAGGGAACAAGTTAGGCAAGAATCACTGCACACTATAGTGTTTGATGTTTTGTTTGATTTGTGTCTGCAACCTGTTTGATGAAATGGCCGCATGAAATCAAGTTTTGAATTTTGAAATGATTTTTGGTGGGTTTGCTAGATTGGTTCTGGTGAGTCTGCAGGTGCTTGGGTTTTGAAATTTGAGCTTGTTTGTGTGGGTTTTGAAAAAGTGGGATCTTCCCATATGAAGAAGATTCAATTTTGAATTGTCATTTAAACTATGCATTTGAAAGTTTCTGGATGATCACAAAGTGGGCCTTGATACCTTGTTAGGAGTACATTCAAGGGGTGCAAAGATCCAGAAAAGTTTCTGTTAGGTTTTAAAAGTTTGAGACAGCCAAAGTAGGCATGGGAGTTAAATTGGTCAAAAAGACCATCCACTTAATATATTTGTTTTGATTTACTTGTCTTTAGGAAAAGTGTGGGAAATGTTTTAGATGATGTTCTTTTCACCTAAGAAACATTTTACAAGCAATGGATCACACAAACAAGGTGGTTTTTAAAGAAATTCAAAATCCATGCATACACATATGCATGCATTCATAATTTATTTAGAAAAGTTTTTGTTAACCCTAATCTTGATGATTAGTGTTTGATGATCTAAGTTTGGTATTTTTGGGATGTTACAATTAGAAACAGCCGCATTCACTTTAAATAGGGCACCATCTAAATCCGTTGAAATGACACCGTATGAATTATGGTTTGGTAAGAAACCTAAAATATCGTTCCTTAAAGTTTGGGGTTGCGAAGCTTAAATAAAGAAGTTACAGCCGGACAAGATTGAAACCAAAGCAGAAAAAATGCATCTTCATATGATACCCGAAGGAAACTATTGGCTATACCTTCTATCATAGATCCGAGGGCAAGATCTTCGTTGCCAAGAATGGATCCTTTCTAGAGAAGGAGTTTCTCTCGAAAGAAGTGACTGGAAGGAAAGTAGAACTTGACGAGGTTGTTGAACCTTCTCTCGAACTTGCGAGTAGCACAGCACCGGAAGTAGTTCCTGTGGAGCCTACACCAATAAGAGAGGAAGCTAATGATGTTGATCATGAAACTTCGGTTGAAGTTGCTACGGAACCTCGCAGGTCGACGAGAACTGGTACCACTCCTGATTGGTATGATCCCGTTATGAGTGTCATGTTGGTGGACAACACCGATGAAGCTGCAACATATGAGGAAGCGATGATGAGCCCATATTCCAATAAATGGCAAGAAGCCATGAAATCCAAGATTGGATCCATGTACGAAAACCAAGTATGGACTTTGGTGGACTTATCGGATGGCCGGAAGGCTATCGAGAACAAATGGATTTTCAAGAAGAAAATAGATGCTAATGGTAATGTTACTGTCTATAAAGCTCGACTTGTCGCAAAAGGGTTTTGACAAATTCAAGGAGTTGACTACGATGAGACTTTCTCACAAGTAGCGAAGCTAAAGTCTGTGAGGATTATATTAGCAATGGCTGCATATTATGATTATGAGATATGGCAGATGGATGTCAAAACGGCATTCCTCAATGGAGACATCGATGAAGAGTTGTATATGATGCAACCCAAAGGTTTTGACGATCCTAAAGATGCTAACAAAATATGCAAACTTCAACGGTCTATATATGGATTGAAGCAATCATCCCGAAGTTGGAATCAACCTTTTGATAAGGTAATCAAAAGCTTTGGTTTGTACAAACTTATGGAGAAGCTTGTATTTACAAGAAAGTGAGTGGGAGCTCTGTAGCATTCTTAATACTATATGTAGATGACATATTGTTGATTGGGAATGATGTAGACCTTCTTAATAGTGTCAAGGATTATTTGAATAATAGTTTTTCAATGAAAGATCTTGGCGAAGCAGCTTACATATTAGGCATAAAGATTTATAGAGATAGATCGAGACGCCTAATATCATTGTCACAGAGTACATATTTGGACAAAGTTCTAAAGAGGTTTGGAATGGAAGATAGCAAGAAAGGGTTCTTGCCCATGTTTCCCAATACGACCTTGAGTAAAACTCAAAGTCCTGCAACGGCAGAAGATAGAGAAAGGATGAGTAAGACTCCCTATGCCTCAGCCACAGGATCTCTTATGTATGCCAAGCTATGTACTAGAACCGACATTGCATATGCTGTTAGTTTGACTAGCAGATATCAAAGTGACCCAGGAGTGGATCATTGGACAGCGGTCAAAAACATCCTTAAGTACTTGAGAAGAACTAAGGATATGGTTCTTTCTTATGGAGGTGATGAACATCTCGTTGTTAATGGTTACACCGATGCTAGTTGGAACACTGATCCGTATGATTTTAAATCTCAATCTGGATACGTATTTACTTTGAATGGTGCAGTAGTTAGCTGGAGGAGTGCAAAGCAAAGTGTTGTGGCGAGATCTTCAACTGAATGAAAATACATAGCTGCTTTGGAGGCTTCACAAGAGGCGATATGGATGAAGGAGTTCACTACAGAGTTCGGTGTGGTTCCAAGTGCGCTAGACCCAATGTCTATCTACTGTGATAACATGGGCGCCATAGCCAATGCGCAAGAATCAAGGTCACACAAGAAGCTGAAGCACATCAAGCTATGTTTTCATGCTATTCAAGAGCATGTCCAAGATGGTGACATAAAGATTGGAAAAGTACACACAGATCTGAATGTGGCGGATCCGTTGACTAAACCTCTCCCGAGGGCAAAACATGACCAGCACCAAACCGCCATGGGTGTTCGGTATATTACCATGTAATCTAGATTAGTTGACTCTAGTGCAAGTGGGATACTGTTGGAGATATGCCCTAGAGGCAATAATAAAAGTGGTTATTATTATATCTTTGTGTTTATGATAAATGTTTACATTCATGCTATAACAGTATTAAACAGGAAACATTAGTACTTGTGTGATTTGTAAACTAAATTAGAGTCCCTAGTAAAGCCTCTTTGTAATACTAGCTTGTTGGTTAATAGATGATCGTGGTTTCCCAATCATGAGCATTGAGATGTTGTTAACAACCAGATCATATCATTAGGAGAATGGTATGATGGACATACTCCTATAGATAAGCGTAGCATTAAGATCAAGACATACTTTCCCAATCATACATAGTAACCTAATTCCTTCGACCATGAGATCATGCTAATCACCATCACCGGAAGGATGCTTTGATGACATCAAACACCACACCGTAACTGGGTGGCTATAAAGGTGGCATTGAGTGTTCGGGAAGTATGGGTTGAGGCACATGGATCAAGAGTGGGATTTGTCCATCCATATGACAGATAGATATACTCTGGGCCCTCTCGGTGGAATGTCATCCAATTATCTTGCAAGCATGTGACTGGCTCACAAGGGATCACATATCACAGGAACGAGAAAAGAGTACTTATCGGTAACGAGGTTGAACTAGGTATGCAGAGATACCGAAGATCAAAACCTCAGATAAGTAAACTATCGTGAGACAAAGGGAAATTGGTATCATATGTAAGTGGTTCATTCGATCACAAAGTAATCGTAGAAATATGTGGGAGCCATATGAATTTCCAGATTCCTCTATTGGTTATTGATTGGAGAAGTGTCTCGGTCATGTCCGCATAATTCACGAACCATAGGGAGAGACACTTAAGGATTCGATGTTGTTTAGTAGATATGGAACGTTAGTAGGGATACTGAATGTTGTTCTGAGTCTGGGATGGGATCCAAGATATCACGAGGAGATCCGGAATGGTCTGGAGAATAAGATTCATATAAGGAAAGTCCGATTCCGGAGTTCGGGAAAGATTCCGATGTTTTCATCAGAGAGGTTCTAGAAGGTTCTAGAAGGTTCACCAATCCGGAAGGAGAATGGTCCATGAATGTGTCATGGGTAAGTGTAATGATTGGATCATATCCTAGGTCACTTGGTGTGGGCATTTGCAAAAGAGAATTAAAGCTCTAAATTGAAAGTCAAACGGGAGTTTGAAAAGTCAAACTGGAACAATGGTTTCCTATTGGAAGAAGGAACAAGTCCTTTTCTCAATACAACTTGGGTTTGGGTTTGGAGGGGGAGGGCTTCCCCAACACCACAAGCCCTAGCCCCTCTCCACCCAAGCCGCCGCCTCCGCCGACCCGCCGTCGCGCGCCGCCGCTCTAGCCGCCTCTGACACCTTCTCCTCCTCCCGGTCTTCTAAACCCTAGATCTCCGGGAAAACCTAATCCACCATAATTCGCACCGGCTTAGGCGAAGCCCTGCGGGATCTTCCCTCTACTTCTGACACCACGCCGTCATGCTGCCGGATTCGCGAGGGGATAACTACAACCTCCGCTGCCTGCTGGAACAAGGGAGAGGAAGGTCTTCATCGAGTACCGAACATGTGACCGACTGCGGAAGCGCTGCCAGAACGCAGTGCCGGAAGGATCGTCTACACGATCTTGAGATCGGCAAATGTACGACTACATCACCCACAAGAATCTGCTCTCGTTAACTGCTTTGGAATCTTCAAGGGTGAGTGCTTCTATCGACTCGTTGCTACAATCTAGTAGATAGATCTTGGCTTGTTTGTGTGCATGCGGTAGAATTTTTTTGTTTTCCATGCTACGAACCCCTACAATACATTGGCATGTTAATCTTTTGTCTTGTAGAGAAACTTCTATGCGGTGTTCAGAGGAAGGAAA
The DNA here is from genome assembly GCA_916181665.1 of Avena sativa. Classification (NCBI taxonomy): domain Eukaryota; kingdom Viridiplantae; phylum Streptophyta; class Magnoliopsida; order Poales; family Poaceae; genus Avena; species Avena sativa. Next base: position 255,344,945 of record OV702284.1, on the reverse strand, counting down.
CCAGGGGTGTACGCCAAATGGAGACACTGCCAGGATCAATTGTCAGGTTACTCCAAAAACAGTTATGAAGGGTTCGACACTGTGGAGGAGGCATTTGAGGCATACCGTAGGTATATAGCTGAGCAGAACAACAAAAACCTTGTTCATGACAACAACATCAACAAAGGAGAACATCAACTGAACAATGCAACCCACAAAGAACAGCAGCAGGTGCAAGTTGATGTCGAGGAAGAAGAACAACAGCTGCACGTTGCTGGCTATGAAGAACAACAACACGTCCAACATGATAGCCTCAAGGATTTCATCATCGTCATTCTTCTTATGGTGATCGTCAAGTTGATCTTCTTCTAGGTGGTGCATATGATCGAATGTGTTTACAGTGGTGGTAAGCACACCAAAATTTGAATAGGGTGACCATAAGAGCCAGCCTATGTGCAACCAAACAAGTGTTTTTTGCATGCAATGAACCAAAATTCACTGATGCAGGCAACCAAACATAAAGGGGAAAAAGACCCAATTCATACCAGGGAACCTCATGCAGGCTACCAAACAGCCTGCAAGATCAGGCCCGATACCTGGCTCAGACTATCTGTGGCACTACCAGACCGGGCTAGGAAACGCATGCAGGCTACCAAACACGCTCGCAACGAGTGGCCCGCATGCAAACTTGCTGCATACTGGGCGTGTTTGGTTACGGTGCAAGTTTTTTTCCCACGCATGCAACTTGCACGTGCGGGGACTGCACATGCAGATCAGCTTCTGGGCCAAAATCTTCTAGTTATTTGGTAGCCCGGATTGACACTATTTAGGAATTGGACAGAAATGAGGCCATGTTGTTTGGTGGGCTGTATATTAGGCCTCAGAGAAAGGATTGCACATGTTTGGTTTCCACATTCTCGTTTGGTCTGGTAACCTCTTCCATAGATGGTGAGCTTACCAGACATCACAAGTAAGGCTTAACCATAGCAAGCACACACCAATATGCACATGACATAAACATTGTAGCAAGGCAACTGCACGTCACATAGAGAAAGTTCACAACAAACAAAGACACACAAAGTTCATAGCAAATTTCATGAAAAGGGTTGGCTCATGCTCCGGGCACTTCTTCATCACTTTAGTCATGGTGTAGTCAAAGATGGTGACCTTGAACAGGTCACCCTTCAGCATCTTGAAGGACATGAAGTACCCGATCTTGATCTGGTGGGCAATGGCGAAGCCATTCTACCCCTGGTCAAGGAAAATCTTGCCGATGACATCCCGGAGCTTCACCATCCAGCTGCATCCAGTGTCAGTCTTGAGCATGATCGTCCCTGGAACACTGCCTAGGAAAGGCCTGAAGCCATCAGGGATTGGCAACAGGTCTAACCCAGGTGCCAAGATCACATTGGAAAAATGGGTTGGACCTACCTAGTTGTGTAAGTGCCCAATCTTCAGAGGCTTGCCCCTCGGCCTCTTGGCGCAGCTGCCCTCACCACCATCCTCGTCCCTCTTGGAGGTACTACACTCACTAGCATCCCTAGTGCATGCTCCTCTATTGGTGGGAAGAGCACCTCCGATCAACATCTTCGAGCACTACAAAAAGAATCAACACATGTAAGAACATTCATTTTGGTGATCAGACATGAACAATCATCATGGACTCATATGCAATGGCACATATGCAACGAGATTCTCCTCGTGAGCAACATAAATGAACAATGAATTTGGTTAGCACACAAGTTTGTTCATGAAGAGGATCCTCTTGCATTTCATTGGGATATACTTAGTAATCATTGGTCCAAGAAAGCAAAACATAATGACCAAACCAATGCCTAGCTTCCGAATAACTAGCACAAACAAGGTAGAGATGGTGCTACAGGGAATCAAAGGACGTGCACAACCAATTATGTTGTGCATACCATCCGGTTCCTACAACACCAACTCTATGAACAAATTGTACTAAGTGTCACCACAAGCTGGGTTCACAGCATTTAAAACATTTGCCTCATAGTTCACAACATTTACAACATGAAGCGATGATCCTAGTGAACCAAGTTCCATCAGCTTGAATAGATGGCAGAACCAGGTTCGATAGGATCATCGTTTCCATTTCCTTGTGCTGTGTATGTAATCATCGATAGTTGCATAAATTAACAACTAATTTTTTTGCCTCATATTAGGCATTGTGTGCCCAAGATCAATCATAACAAACATGCTATGAAGCAACCTATTGGGATCTTGGCCACAGAATGCAAAGTTATCATCAGCCTATAATAAAAACATGAAGAGTAAAATTATTCCCCAATTTTCAATGCCTCATATATGATGTGCACACAAACACCAGAGAGATGACTCTGTACTACCAAGTACAATGCACACCATTGTTTGTTATGAACGATTCGAGTTACTATAGATTCACCCCCCCTCCCGGTCACATTCGGTGACAGTTTTAATCATCGGCCAAAATTAAACAGTAAACACAAGAAATATTAATGCTGCATAATAGGCATCGTGTGTCTAAGATCAATCATAACAGACATGCTTACATGTAACCCATTGGGATTTTGGACACAAGATGCGAAGTGATCATAGGCCTAGGAACAAGAAGATGAACATGGCAAAATCCTCAATTTTCCCAATCGGTGGAACCCTAATCAAAACATCTTCCTAAATCTAGCTAGTTACAAGCATAGATCAAACAACTTTATCTGTAGATCTAGTGCTTATGTAGGCACCACTTGTAGTACAAGGTCGTCTAAGAAAAAACTATCAAATCGACTGAAAGAGCGAAAAATGGGCACAAATCTGTCATGATTGTCGCTTATATACTTAGAGCTATAAGCTAACATTTAGATCTATGGTGCAAAAGAAAAGCTAGGGTGATTTGAGGCCTTATTGCCATTGTTGCAGGTCAGGAGGACTGTATCTGCTGACGAAGAAGCTGCCGCAGCCATTGCTCCATTGTCAGTAGTACGACCACAATACTCGTCCTCCATCCGCCACCGTCTGCTGCCCTTGCGGTGGTATTGAATCTATCTGCCGTAGAGGAACTGCCGATGGTGAGAGGGGAAAGAAAAAAACGCAGTTGCTAATAGGGAGAGTGAGAGTGGTGAGCGAGCGGTGAGCGAATTTATGGCGCGGGTTCTCGATGCGTCGCGCGGTCTCCCGCTCTTCTCCCCGCGTGCCGCCTCTTGGCTCCTTTTTTTTGGAAAAGATTATATATTAATATCACAGGGATACCAATTACACCCAGCCTCTGCAACAACGTATGCCCTAGTGGCCCTACGGATGGACACAACCCAGAAAAAAATAAAGAAGAATTACAAAAAAAGTCCCGCTATAGAGAACTAATCCCCAAAGCAGCGACACTGACACCATCAGAACAACACCAGTAGTCCTCCACTCCAATAACAACGCCTTCAAGAAGGAAATAGTGCTCAAGCGCTGCCGTTGCCCGATCAAAGATCATAGGTTTTCGCCCTGGAGAAATTCCTCGCTCACAAAGGAATGCCTTCAACAAGGTCATTGCCAAACACAACCAGTTAAGACCAGACCTTGGATTTTCACCCTGCAAGGTAAGACTGAAAACTCCTCCTGTGTTGTCTTCTCGCACCAAAAGTCGCTGTAACGAGTCCCAGATCACGCAGCCAGATCTCTGTCGCCACAAGAACTAAAATCACCATCGCTACCCTCATATTTCCGCTATCCTGACATTCTCCGCATCTGACTTCATCATGGTTCTAAGAATGACACTTGGTGGGAACAAACAACAGAGCTTCGCAACGCTCCCGCTGAAACCAAACGGCCAGAAAAACAAGGTGCACACGACCAAATACCTTCCGATCCAGCAATCTCCAGGCATGATACACCCATGGGAGTTCGCCGGCGGAGCCTTTTGGAACCCGCCTCTCCAGAACAGATCAACGAGGGAAGACATCAAGGAGACCTTCGTCATCGTGCGAAAGAAACCAAAGGACCACCTCCTTTATTAGATCCGACACAGCGATCCCCACACCGTCGGCCGGTTTTCGAAGAATGGATCGAGCATGCCGACCATTGGTGCCGATGAGCAGATGCAGCCAGCGCGCGAGGAGGACTGCTAGTCCGGGGAGAGGGCCAAGCCACGGCACCCCGTGCCAGTCCGCATGGCGCCGCCGCAGAGAGACGCCACGCCCCGAGCCTCCTCCACCCGCTCCGTCGCCGAGCCTCGCCGCTGCGCCCCGCGACACCTCCTCCTGCCGAGGAGCCCGAGCTGCCACCGCCGAACCCCTCCCTACGCCGCCCAGGAGAGGCCCCACCTCTGCGCGAAAGGACTGCCTCAGGGCACGCCACCACCGACGCCCGCCATCATCGCCGGCCAGGCGTGACCGCCACCACTAGCAGTGGCGGTGGTAGCGACCGGGGAGGAAGGCCGGCGGTGGCTTCTAGGGTTAGGAGGTGGGGAGCCTCCAGAGCCCTCTTGGCTTCCTGGAACTTGTCCCCACGAAAACGCTGAATTTTGGCGTTTTTGGCAGGCCTAAATTTTAAATGCTTTAAAACTCACGAGGTGCGAGTTTAGCTCACCACGCGAGACTTATTTCTGGCAAACAGGTGCGAGAAACGGCCGTGCTCGGCCTGTCAAAACCGTGCTCGGCATGTTAAAACGCCCACTATGTTTGTGCCGTGCTAGTACATGACGATCGATGAGAGGTAGCGGATGGCTGTTCCCGAGTTTCGGTGCTGCCGTCTGATAAACCGTCCCAAAGTTTGTGTCGAGCTCGTAGTACCTAGGGAAATCTGGTACTTTCGCCTGCTAATTAATCTCTAGAAGAACACGCTCGCCGGCTACCAATACTCTGCGTGAGAGCAAGGGCAATAGTGCCGGCTAAGCCATTTTCATGTTATTTAGAGTCAATCTAATAGCCAACATGTATAATAGCTAGAGATAAAATTATTCTAATTTATTAATATATGGCCCACTTTATATTCTCACATAATGATTAGGAGCACGTGTTGTAGCTGGCTGTTAACTAAGAGTCCACTCGTCTTCTCTTTCATTTTCTTTCTCATCCAACTAAGCATAAATATACTAGTTTAAGTTTTATAACCCGCTGACTAGATCTTATGATACTTGCTCTGAATAAACTACTCGCCGGCAGCGCCGTAGCTTAGAAAGAGATAGGTGATGTAGCCTGACATAAATGAGATTCATCGATCTGATAACCGTAAGCACGTTTAAAGCTTGCCATCTGGTAATTTGCGTCGAACATGCACAGAAAACTCGTTGGTCCCTTATTTAGACCATAAAACTGAGATCCTATGGTTACTTTTAGGTTCTTTATAGGTAGGGATTCTCTAATTACTATATATATATATATATATATATATATATATATATATATATAAGATCACAGTACATAAAAAGGCTATTACCGATATAATTTGGACAAGAAAAATATCTCTATATATCCATGATAACTAAGTATTTTCTCCATCTCAAAATAGATGTTGTAGAACGATAGAGAGGAATTGGCGAAATATGTTAGATGTATTATTAAACCTTATGAACGAGTATATATAGACGTATATGGAATCAACCTGGAATACAAGTCAAGTTACGCTAGAGTCCTAACTATCCTAATCTATCATAACAACCGTGTCCATATAATACTCTAACATCCCCCGCAGTCATAGCGGTACCGTCGTGAACAACTGAAATGTTGCAGATGGTCAGACCGGAGATAAACCAAAGTAAAACTAGTAGACTAACATCCCCTGTAGTCCGAGCGGGAACATCGTGGACGGTGTCGCGTCGCGGTAGCTTGAACTGTAGAGAAAGCTGATGATGCTCACGCGAGGTGGTAGCCCTTGTGCAGATGTCGAGGGAGCCGAGAGCGTGAGTCGGTGCCGAGGTCAGGGCGACCGTTGCGAGGGGTCGCCGTGGTCGATGTCTTGGTCGGTGATGCCGGTGTCGAGGTAGCCGCACGTGAAGCCGCGAGCGCAAAGAGGGCGTCGTAGTGATGATGACGGAGACACGTCGAGGGTCCGCGGAGGTTTGCCGAGTGTCCGCAGAGGCGTGCCGAGGATCCGCAGAGGCTTGCCGAGGGTCCGAGGAGGCTTGCCGAGGGTCGATGCAGTATGAGCCTTCGAGGACGAGGTGCAGCCATAGTTTTTCCAGAACTAGGCGCACGTCGGGAACGAACGCACACTCGGATTTCGCCAGAACCGAGTATGCAAAGAACACGTCGGTGACGCGGTCGAGGCAGTCGTAGAGCGGTCAATGCCGAAGATGACGTTGTCGAAGCCGATAAAGATGAGGCGCCGATCCGAGTTTGCCATATTTGGGGATGCATCGAGGACGAAGGCACTCCCGGTGCTGCCATTACCAAGTGTGCGAGGGGCAGTGACCATCATGAACTTGTCGCCATGTCTGAGATACTAGCAGAGGAGGCCTCTAGAGCGGTTGCGAGGCGTAGAGCGGCGAAGGAAGAGATGTCAATGTTGTCTGCGGTTGTCGGAGTAGAGGAGCAGGTGGTGTAGTCAGGGATGAGGTGATGATGCTGGCTGCGAAGTTGTAGTGGACGAAGACGTAGAGGGTGGCGAAAACAGCAACGACATGGGGTGGTCATGCTGGATGCGTAGAGTAATGATGGAGTAGTCGGCTGGACCTGCGAAAGTGAGAGGTTGCCCTGCAGGTTACCTTGTGAAGTGCGGCGGCGGTGATTGAAGTAGCTCAGGAAGAACCTAGCGACGTGACGAAGACCATGCGTAGACGGCGGCGATTCGCGCCGTGGGAGATGGCGCAGTGGAAGCCGAGGACGTCGGTGCGTGATGACACCCGGTGTTATGCGGGAGCGCTTCGTTGGAAACCCCAAGAGCAGGGTGCGAAGAGCACAGCAGCAAGTTTTCCCTCAGTAAAAAAACCAAGGTTATCGGACAAGTAGGAGGAAGGAAACGTGTCAAAGGTGTTGCAAGTAACGTGCAAACCTGCATAACACAAACTCAAGACTTTGCCCCAACGAACAGTGAGGTTATTAAGCTCACCGGTTTGCTGTAACAAAGGATTAACTGTATAGTGTGAAAGGTGATGGTGGTTTGCAACAAGTAAACAAGTAACGGTGGAGGATGTATCAATGGTAAAGATTGGACAGGGGTTCATAGTTCAATAGAGGTGCTCCCCTTAGATAAACAAACATGGCATGCAGGGTAAACAAATTATAGCAGGGCAATTGACAGGACTGAGCAAGGCATAACAATGCAATACTAGGAAAAAAGTGAAGGGTTTCACAACATAGTAAATCAAAAAAAATCTACGGATGCGAACGGGAAAGCCAAGATCTAATCTAGAAGATGCAAACAACGAGGTGGGATAGATGAGATCTTCATACCCTTGAAGATTCGCACAGCGGAACGTTCAACGAACGTGGTTGATGTAGTCGTACTCGCTTCTCCTCCTCGCGATCCGATCCGATCCAACACCGCAAGTGGCGATGCCTCCGAGAGATGCACACGTGCGGCACCTCGACGTCTCCTCCTTCCTCGGTCCAGCAAGTCGGGTGGAGAGATGGATTGGATCTACAACACGATGGCGTGGTGCAAGCGGTGGAGAGTTTCTGCGGCAGGGCTTCGCCTACGCACAGTCGGGAGGGAGAGAGAGAGGAGGGCAGCAGGGCGGCTAGGGCTTGAGGAGGAGGTGTGGGGAGGGTGCGCCCCCAGCCCTCTTTATATAGAGGGGTGGGTGGCTGTCCATTGCCCCTCCCCCAAGCCCTAGTGTCGCGGCCAAGGAGGGAGGAGTGGGGGGCAAGTCCCCCCCCCTTCTAGAAGCTCCCCTAGGGTTTTCCCCTAGGCTTGGCCGGCTGGGCCTATGGGGCCTTGTGCCCCTGGCCCAATGCGGCCAGGCCACTCCCTCGTAGGCCCACGCCCCCTCCCGACAAGTGGGGCCACGTTGGTCCCACTCCGGAAGGTTCTAGAAGCTTCCGGTATAATACCGAACAACCCGAAACAATTCCGAACTCCAAAATCTGCTTTGCCTTATATGAATCTTATTCTCTGGACCATTCCGGAACCTCTCGTGACGTCCTGGATATCATCCGAGACTCCGAACAAAAAACTCATAAACCAATTATCCAATCTATCCTAGCGTCGAGACACGTTAAGTGTGTGACCCTTTCGGGTTCGAGAATATGCAGACATGATCTTCTATCAATAATCAACAGCGGGGTCTGGAAACCCATATTGACTCCCACACATTCATCGATGATCATATCGGATGAACCACGATGCCAGGATTCAATTAATCCCATATATATATATTCCCTTCGTCTCGTGATATTTTACTTGCCCGAGATTCGATCGTCGGTACCGGCATACCTAGTTCAATCTCGTTCACAGCAAGTACTTTACTCGTTCCGTAATACGATATCACTTTGTGATTAACTCCTTAACCACGTGCTTGCAAGCGGTGTTGATATCGATTACCGAGTGAGCCCGAAGTATATCTCTCTGACTTGGGAGGGACAAATCCCATCTGGATACATACAACCCAACGGGTACTTTCCGATCACCTGAGAGACACCTTTATGATCACCCTCTCATAGGATAACGTTTGATGACCTCAAAGCTTTCTTCCGATACCAGGGAGTTGCATTATCTCATGGTCTAAGGAATACAATATTTGACATAAGAAAAGCTTCGCAAAGATGAACACGATGACACGATCTAATTGCTCTGCTTAATTTGGGTATGTCCATCATATCATTCTCCCAATGATATGATCTCATTATTAATCGACAACTCATGTCCATGGTTAGGAAACCTTAACCATCATTAATCAATGAGCTAGTCCATAGAGGCGTACTAGGGACACGGTGTTGTTCACAAACCACACAAGTATTAAAGTTTCCGCTTAATACAATTCTAGCATGGAATATAAACTTTATCATGAACAAGAATTATAATAATAACATATTTATTATTGCCTCTAGGGCATAATTCCAACAGTCTCCCACTTGCACTAGAGTCAATAATCTAGTTTACATCTGGCAACAATCTAACACCCATGGCACTAAGGTGTTGATCATGTTTTGCTCGTGGAAGAGGTTAGTCAATGGATCTGCGATATTCAGATCTGTATGTACTTTGCTAATCTTCAGATCTCCATCTGTTATATAATCTCGGATTATATGAAACTTGCAGTTGATATGCTTGGTCTTTGGATGATATCTTGGTTCCTTAGCCAGTGCTATGGCGCAAGTGTTGTCACACAATATCTCTAGTGGGTCCAAGGCACTTGGAACCACACCAAGCTCAGTGATGAAGTTCCTGGTCCAAACTCCTTCACTTGACGCTTCTGCAACAGCCATGTAGTCCGCTTCTACTGTAGATCCCGCAAGTACGCTTTGCTTGCAGCTTCTCCAGCTCACAGCTCCTCCATTCAAAATATAAACGTATCCTGTCTGAGATTTAGAATCATCCTTGTCGGTGTCGAAACTAGCGTCGACGTAACCCTTTACGACGAGCTGTTCATCACCTCCATAGACTAAGAACATTTTTTTAGTTCTATTTAAATACTTTAGGATGTTCTTCACGGCTGTCCATTGTTCCACTCCTGGATCACTTTGGTATCTGCTCGTCAAACTAAGAGCATTGGACACATCCGGTCTAGTACACAGCATGGCATACATGATAGAACCTATGGCCGAGGCATAAGGCACTTTTCTCATAGCTTCTCTATCATTTACCGTAGCTGGACACTGAGCCCTGCTCAATATCTTACCTGACAACATAGGCACTGAACCTTTCTTTGCCTTATCCATTCTGAACCTTTTCAGAACTTTGTCTAGGTATGTACTTTGGCTTAAAGCTATCAGGCGTCTTTGTCTATCTCTATAGATTTTGATTCCCAATATATAAGCAGCTTCCCCTAGGTATTTCATTGAAAAACATTTGTTCAAATAACTCTTCACATCGTTAAGCATGTCAATGTCATTTCCAATAATCAATATGTCATCCACATATAGTACTAGAAATGTCACTAAGCTCCCACTCACTTTCTTGTAGATGCAAGCTTCATAGCAATTTGAAACAAATCCAAAGCTCTTGATCACTTGATCAAAACGAAGGTTCCAACTCCGAGATGCTTGCTTCAGTCCATAAATGGAACGCTGAAGTTTGCATACTTTATCAGCATCCTTAGGATCAACAAAACCTTCGGGTTGCATCATATACAACTCTTCGTCAATGTTGCCATTGAGGAACGCAGTCTTGACATCCATCTGCCATATTTCATAATCATGAAACGCAGCAATTGCTAATAAAATCCGAATGGACTTAAACATCGCTACGGGAGAGAAAGTCTCATCGTAGTCAACACCTTGAACTTGTCGAAAACCTTTCACGACAAGTCGAGCTTTATAGACAGTAACATTACCATCCGCGTCCGTTTTCTTCTTGAAAATCCATTTGCACTCAACGGCCTTTCGGTCGCTAGGAGGGTCCACCAAAGTCCATACTTGGTTTTTGCTCATGGATCCCAATTCGGATTTCATGGCCTCTAGCCATTTCTCAGAGTCTGGGCTCATCATCGCTTCCTCATAGTTCGCAGGTTCACTGTCGTCTACTAACAAGACAGTTAGGACAGGGTTGCCGTACCACTCAGGAGGGGCACGTGACCTTGTCGACCTGCGACGTTCAGTAGTAGCATCGTCCGAAGCTTCATGATCCTTGTCATTTCCTTCCTCTATTGTCCGTGCAGACGGCACTGGAACAATTTCAGGTGCTACGCTACTCTCCAACTCAAGAGAAGGTTCAACAACCTCGTCTAGCTCTACTTTCCTCTCACTCACTTCTTTCGAGAGAAACTCCTTCTCAAGAAAGGATCCGTTCTTTGCGACAAACACTTTGCCTTCGGATCTGTGATAGAAGTTATACCCAATAGTTTCCTTAGGGTATCCTATGAAGACACATTTCTCCGCTTTGGGTTCGAGCTTGTCTGGCATCAACTTCTTGACGTAAGCTTCGCATCCCCAAAATTTAAGAAACGACAACTTAGGTTTAGCACCAAACCACAGTTCATACGGTGTCATCTCAACAGATTTAGATGGTGCCCTATTTAAAGTGAATGCAGCGGTTTCTAATGCATAACCCCAAAATGATAACGGCAAATCAGTAAGAGACATCATTGATCGCACCATATCTAATAGAGTTCGGTTCTGGCGTTCAGACACACCATTGCGCTGTGGTGTTCTGGGTGGCGTGAGTTGCAAAACGATTCTGCTTGCTTTAAGATGCGTGAGAAAATCATAACTCAAATATTCACCTCCACGATCGGATCGTAGAAACTTAATTTTTCTGTTACGATGGTTTTCCACTTCATTCTGAAATTCTTTGAACTTTTCAAATGTTTCAGATTTATGTTTCATTAAGTAGATATACCCATATCTACTTCATTCATCAGTAAAAGTGAGAAAGTAGCGATATCCACCGCGCGTCGAAACACTCATCGGTCCGCATACATCGGTATGTATGATTTCCAACAAGTCCGTTGCTCTCTCCATCATTCCGGAGAACGGGGTTTTGATCATCTTGCCCATGAGGCATGGCTCGCATGTGTCAAATGATTCAAAATCAAGAGACTCCAAAAGTCCATCAGAATGGAGTTTCTTCATGCTTTTTACACCAATATGACCTAGACGGCAATGCCACAAATAAGTAGTATTATCACTATCTACCTTGCATCTCTTAGCCTCAATGTTATGAATGTGTGTTTTATCCCTTTCGAAATTCAGAAGAAATAAACCATTCATAGAAGGTGCATGACCATAAAAGATGTTACTCATATAAATAGAACAACCATTATTCTCAGATTTAAATGAATAACCGTCTTGCAATAAACACGATCCAGATATGATGTTCATGCTCAACGCAGGCACATAATAACATTTATTGAGGTTTAAAACTAATCCCGAAGGTAAAACTAAGGAGAGCGTGCCGACGGCCATCACATCAACTCTTGATCCGTTGCCAACGCGCATCGTCACCTCATCCCTCGCCAGCCGCCGTCTATTCCGTAGCTCCTGTTTCGAGTTACAAATATTAGCAACTGAACCAGTATCAAATACACAGGCACTACAACGAGGGCTAGTAAGGAAAACATCAATAACATGTATATCAAATATACCTTTGATGGTGCCAGCCATTCTTGTCCGCTAAGTACTTCGGACAGTTGCGCTTCCAGTGACCCTTGTCCTTGCAATAGAAGCACTCAGTGTTCGGCTTAGGTCCAGACTTGAGCTTCTTATCAACAGGGGCAATGCGCTTGCCGCCACCTTTCTTGAAGGGCTTCTTTGAACCCTTACCTTTCTTAAAGCTGGGGGGCTTGTTGACCATCAACACATGATTATCGTTCTTGATGTCCACCTCCGCAGCTTTGAGCTTAGCGAAGAGCTCGGTGATCGTATCAGTGGAACCAATCTGATTATGAGTAACTACAAAACCTTTGTAGCTAGGAGGGAGTGATTGCAGAACCCTGTCAATCTTGAGCTCCTCTGGAATCTTGCAGTCCAGTTTCTCAAGGAGTTGAGTGTAGCCCGACATCTTTATGGCATGCTCACTAACGGAACTCCCTTCCTCCATCTTGCAGTTAAAGAATTTCTCAGAGATCTCATATCTCTCAGAACGGGCCTGAGTCTGAAACATAGTTTTCAGTTCCTCAAGGATCTCAAAGGGCATGAGGAAATCTTCAAAACAATTTTGAAGGTCCGATTCCATAGCAAACAACATGGTGCTCTTAATCACACCATAATCATCTTTGCGTGACTGATAAACAGCTTTCTCATCAGCCGGCGCATCTACAGCAGGGGCGTCACCTAGCGCTTTCTCAAGGACATAGTCCTTTTGTCCGCTAGAGAGAATGATTCTCAGATTGCGGAACCAGTTGGTGAAGTTAGACCCATTGTTCTTAAGCTTTTCTTTCTCAGCAAAAACGTTGAAGTTGAAGTTGGACTTAGCCATTTGATCTACAAAATTTGCAAGTACAATTTAGACTATGTTCATGATAACTAGTTCAACTTAATCAAATTACTAGATGAACTCACACTAAATTCAACATCCCTCAAGTTGTTTAGTGAACATGATCCAAATTCACCACACCTAATCCGATCTTCATGAGAAGAGATGTGGTTTCAATGGTGGACAACGAAGTGTCGATCATATCATTCATATGACTCATGCTTAACCTTTCGGTTCATGTGTTCCGAGGCCATGTCTGTACATGCTAGGCTCGTCAAGTCAAACCCAAGTATTTCCGCGTGTGCAAAACTGGCTTGCACCCGTTGTATGTGAACGTAGAGTTTATAGCACCCGATCATCACGTGATGCTTGAACACGACGAACTTTAGCAACGGTGCATACATGGGGAGAACACTGTTTTTATCTTGATCTTTAAGTGAGGAATCATCTTATAATGCTACCGTCGCGATCTAAGCATAATAAGATACATAAAAGGATAAATATCACATGCATATAACTTTATGTGACATGGTATAGCCAATCTTCGCGCAATGATCTCCATCTTGTGCGTGCCAGCATGATCTCCATCACTCCACCATGATTGCCTCCACCACGAATAGCAACTACAAATATTGCTAACTACTTAGCGATAAAGTAAAGCTATGGCGTATAAGAAGTTGACACACAAGTCATACACAATTATAAAGACAACCATATGGCTCGTGCCGGTTGTGTACTCATCGACATGCAAGTCGTGAAACATTACAAAACATGATCATTGCATACAACATACACATCACATCTTGGGCCATACCATATCACAGAAAACACTCCCTGCAAAAACAAGTTAGACACCTCTACTTTGTTGTTGCATGTTTTACGTGGCTTATGGGAGTAACAAGCTAAGAACGATTCTTACCTACGGAAAGCCACAACGGTGATATTATGGTTGCCAAACTCCGGTGTAAATCCCATGACAACTATAGTGAGAGAAACTGGCATCCACCAGCCGCATGTGTGGAACAAGCCCCACGTCAAGTGCGGAGCCGGTCTCGCGAACGAGGTCGCGTAAAGTTGGCCTGGACTGCTTCGATCACACTATCTCACGTCATAAGAAGTACACAAACAAGAGTCTTGCAACAGAAAACATCAACGCCCGCAACAAGCATGTTGCGTTCTACTCGTGGAACACATCTACGCATAGATCTAGCTCTGATACTACTGAAGGGTTTCGCAGCATAGTAAATCAAAAAATTTCTACGGATGCGAACGGGAAAGCCAAGATCTAATATAAAAGATGCAAACAACGAGGTGGGATAGATGAGATCTTCATACCCTTGAAGATTCGCACAGCGGAACGTTCAACGAACGTGGTTGATGTAGTCGTACTCGCTTCTCCTCCTCGCGATCCGATCCGATCCAACACTGCAAGTGGCGATGCCTCCGAGAGATGCACACGTGTGGCACCTCTATGTCTCCTCCTTCCTCGGTCCAGCAAGTGCGGTAGAGAGATGGATTGGATCTACAACACGACGGCGTGGTGCAAGCGGTGGAGAGTTTCTGCGGCAGGGCTTCGCCTACGCGCAGTCAGGAGGGAGAGAGAGAGGAGGGCAACAGGGCGGCTAGGGCTTGAGGAGGAGGTGTGGGGAGGGTGCGACCCCAGACCTCTTTATATAGAGGGGTGGGCGGCTGGCCCTTGACCCTCCCCCAAGCCCTAGGGCCGGCGGCCAAGGAGGGAGGAGTGGGGGGCAAGTTCCCCCCTTCCAGAAGCTCCCCTAGGGTTTTCCCCTAGGCTTGGCCGGCTGGGCCTATGGGGCCTTGTGCCCCTGGCCCAATGCGGCCATGGCACTCCCTCGTAGGCCCACGCCCCCTCCCGACAAGTGGGGCCACGTTGGTCCCACTCCGGAAGGTTCTAGAAGCTTCCGGTACAATACCGAACAACCCGAAACAATTCCGAACTCCAAAATCTGCTTTGCCTTATATGAATCTTATTCTCTGGACCATTCCGGAACCTCTCGTGACGTCCTGGATATCATCCGAGACTCTGAACAAAAAACTCATAAACCAATTATCCAATCTATCCTAGCGTCGAGACACGTTAAGTGTGTGACCCTTTCGGGTTCGAGAATATGCAGACATGATCTTCTATCAATAATCAACAGCGGGGTCTGGAAACCCATATTGACTCCCACACATTCATCGATGATCATATCGGATGAACCACGATGCCAGGATTCAATTAATCCCATATATATATTCCCTTCGTCTCGCGATATTTTACTTGCCCGAGATTCGATCGTCGGTACCCGGCATACCTAGTTCAATCTCGTTCACAGCAAGTACTTTACTCGTTCCGTAATCCGATATCACTTTGTGATTAACTCCTTAACCACGTGCTTGCAAGCGGTGTTGATATCGATTACCGAGTGGGCCCAAAGTATATCTCTCCGACTTGGGAGGGACAAATCCCATCTCGATACATACAACCCAACAGGTACTTTCCGATCACCTGAGAGACACCTTTATGATCACCCTCTCATAGGATGACGTTTGATGACCTCAAAGCTTTCTTCCGATACCAGGGAGTTGCATTATCTCATGGTCTAAGGAATACAATATTTGACATAAGAAAAGCTTCGCAAAGATGAACACGATGACACGATCTAATTGCTCTGCTTAATTTTGGTATGTCCATCATATCATTCTCCCAATGAAATGATCTCATTATTAATCGACAACTCATGTCTATGGTTAGGAAACCTTAACCATCATTAATCAATGAGCTAGTCCATAGAGGCGTACTAGGGACACGGTGTTGTTCACAAACGGCACAAGTATTAAAGTTTCCGCTTAATAAAATTCTAGCATGGAATATAAACTTTATCATGAACAATAATTATAATAATAACATCTTTATTATTGCCTCTAGGGCATAATTCCAACAAAAAGATCCTATGAGATTCGTTTGGGCAATACAACAATATACATAGACCGCCATGAAGGGAATATGCCCTGAGAGGCAATAATAAAGTGTTTATTATGTGTATTCCAAGTATATGATAGATGTTCATTTTGCATGCTATAATTGTATTAATACGGAAACGTTAATACATGTGTGTTTAATAAACAAACAGAAAGTTCCTAGTTATGCCTCTCTCATAAACTAGCTCGTTGATTAACAAGATGATCAAGGTTTCCTGATCATGGACATTGGATGTTGTTAATAACGGGATCACAACATTAGTGTAATGGTGTGATGAACATTCATCCGAAGTATAGCATTACGATCAAAGTCATTGAGTTTATATTGCTATAACAACTTACGAAGTGATCCTAATCCTTAGACCATGAGATCATGTCAATCACTAACACCGGAAGAGTTTCTTGATAACATCAAACGTCACACCGTAACAGGGTGATTATAAAGATGGATTCAGAACTAATAAAGTGTTATGTTGAGGCTCATGGATCGAGAGTGGAATTTGTTCATCCCGATGACGGATAGATATACTCTGGGCCCTCTCGGTGATATCACATTGATTAGATTGCAAGCAAGTGATTTGATCACTAGAATGTTATATCACAGGAACGAGAAAAGAGTGCATGTCGGTAACGAGATCAAACTAGGTATGGAGATACCGATGATCGAATCTCGGACATGTAATATATCGTGAAACAAAGGGATTAAGATACTAGCGTAAAAGGTTCCGACGATCACAAGAAAGTCATCGTTGAATGTGTGGGAGTCAGTATGGGTCTCCAGATCCAGCTTCTGATTATTGATCCGAGAGGGGTCTCGATCATGTCCGCATTATTCACGAACCGTAGGGTGACACACTTAAGAGACACCGACATCCAATTGGAGCAAATGTTTCATGCCGAAAGAATGAACAAGCGCAGGAATTTATTTCACTAGATACCGAAACAGGTTTTCGGGTGAAATTGCATAAAGTGGTTATGCATGTGAAATAGAATTCTAGCAAGGGGTTATTTGTGAATGTTTGTCATTAAAGTAATTGACAAAATTCTGAATAAAATAAAAGAGTTTTATTTAATGAGAGTTTGCATTAAATTTGGTGGAAATTTAACGGGAATTTGAGTGGACTTTTGAGTGGAGGGAATTTAAAGGAGATTTGTGAGTGGAGTGTCCACCCACATGAAGAGGGGAGGGAAAGGGGGAAGCCCCCATGCGCCGGCCACCCCCTTGGGGTTCCCCCCTCCTCCTATAAAAGGAGCCCCCCTCCTCACTTGTCTCACACACCTCCTCGTGAAGGATCTCTCTCCGCCTCTAGAATTTATCCCCCATGGTCTCGGACTAGCAAGATACATGTTCCCGGTGGCTATTCGGCAAGAAAGAGTTGTGCTTCCGCTGCATCGCTGGAGCGAGGAGGCGGAGGTTGCTCGGTGCCTCGTACGTGTGTGCGAGCACGGATGCGCTGCTGATTTGCGGCGCTAGGACTTCCTCTCGATCTTGAGATCGGCAAGAGATCGTCTACATCAACCACGAGTTGAACTCGTTAAGCTTTGTCGGTCTTCAAGGGTATGTTCTCTACGGATATACATCCGCCCGTTGTTTGTATCTAGTAGATAGATCTTGGTATATAGTTCACATCGTAGGAAATTTTTTGTTTTCTATGCTGCGAACCCTACAGTGGTATCAGAGCCGGATCTATGCGTAGATACTTTACACGGGTAGTACACATATGAGTATGTCGGCGATGATGATCATGTTGTTGCTCCTTTGTTGTAATTTTGGATATTGGTGGCATAGTGGGATGAAGCGGCCCGGACAAACTTTACATGTCCTCGCACATGAGCCCTGTTCCACGCTTGACATGCAACTAGTTTGCATAAGTGGCTAGCGGGTGTCTGTCTCTCCTACTATAGTCAATATATATTTTGCAAGCGAGTTGTCAACAATTTGATTATCCTCGTTGTGGTTGATGTTCGTAGGTAAGAACGGTTCTATCTCGAAAACCCTAAGCCACGTAAAACTTGCAATGGATAAATTAGAGGCGTCTAGTTTAGATTGTTGCTGGGCTAGTGTTATGATATGGTAGTGTTGTAAGTAGAAGTATGAGATGATACTCTTACAACACACATAGCGTGTAAAATCCATAGACCTTGGATTTACACATATAGGTATGATAGTGATCATACCACGATGCACATGATAGAGATCATCTGCGGGAACCATATAATTTCACTAATAAACATATGATGTTTGATAGCATCTTATATTGCTTGTTTAGCGCTTTGTTAGCATAATAAGATGATCCCTCATTTAAATATCAAGATAAGAATGTGTTCTTCCTTTAGTATGCACCGATTATGTTTTCGTCGCTCCAAGACATCACGTGATGATCGGGTGTTCTTGGATCCACGACCATATTTCGGGTGTAAAACAGTTACACACGCGAATACTAAGGTTCTAACTTGGCGAGCCTAGCATGTACAGACATGGCCTCGGAACACGGACCGAAAGGTTAAGCATGAGTCATATAGTTGATATGATGCCCATTTGATCCTCGCCTTTGAAGCTATACCGACTCACGTGATGATCGGACTTGGTGTAGTGGATTTGGTTCATGTAATCACCAAAAATGCACGAGGGATGTCGTTTTTGAGTGGGAGTTCATTCGTAATATAGATTAGTTGAACTCAATCTATCATAAACTTAGTCTAAACTTTACAAATTCTGTTGTAGATGGCACCACCTGCTTTTAATTTCAATGTGTTCATGGAGAAAGAGAAACTAGCAACGAACGGTAGCAACTTTACCGAATGGGCCATGAATTTGAGGATTCTCCTCTCTGCTGCACAAAAGCAATATGTGATAGAAGCGCCGTTAGGCCCCCCACCTTTTGATGATGCCCCTGACGAGGAGAAGAATGTCTATCAGACTCGTCAGGAGGACCACAACTTAGTTCATTGCGGCATATTGTATGGGCTAGAGCCGGAATTTCGAAAGCGTTTCGAAAACGGCAATGCATTTGATACAATGGGTGAGTTGAAAATGATTTTCGACACACATGCTGCTGTAGAGAGCTACAACGCTTCAGAAAAGTTCTTTAGCTGCATGATGGAAGAGAACAGCTCCGTTAGTGAGCATGTACTCAAGATGTCGGGTTACGCCGATAAGCTTGTGTCCTTGGGAATATCGATTCCCATTGACTTAGGCATCCATCGTGTTCTGCAGTCTCTGCCACCTAGCTATAAGAGCTTCGTGATGAACTATAATATGCAAGGCATGAAGAAGTCTCTCCCCGAGCTTCTGTCAATGCTTAAAACTGCAGAAGTGGAGATCAAAAAGGAACATCAAGTGTTGATGATCAATAGGAACACTGGTTTCAAGAAAGACAAGAAGGGAAAACAGAAGGGAAGTAAGGGCGGCAAGCCTGTTGCCGCGCCTGAAAAGAAACCCCGAGTTGGACCTAAGTCTGATTCCGAGTGCTACTATTGTAAAGGGACTGGCCACTGGAAGCGCAACTGCCCCAAGTATCTGGCAGACAAAAAGGCCGGCAAGGCAAACAAAGGTATATATGATATACATGTTATTGATGTGTACTTGACTAGTGCTCGCAGTAGCACCTGGGTATTTGATACCGGTTCAGTTGCTAATATTTGTAACTCGAATCAGGGGCTGCGGAACAAGCGACTTCTAGCAAGGGGTGAGGTCAAGATGCGTGTCGGCAATGGATCAAGCGTTGATGTGATCGCCGTCGGAACGCTGCCTCTCCACTTACCGTCGGGATTAGTTATAAACTTGAATAAATGTTATCTGGTGCCTGCACTGAGCATGAACATTGTATCTGGATCGTGTTTGATGCGAAGTGGTTATTCATTTAAATCCGAGAACAATGGTTGTTCCATTTATATGAATGAAATCTTTTATGGTCATGCACCGATGATGAATGGTTTATTTCTATTAGATCTCGATGATAATGTTACACATATTCATAATGTTGATGCTAAAAGGATTAAACTTAATGATGATATATCCGCATATATGTGGCACTGCCGTCTAGGTCATATTGGCGTTAAACGCATGAAGAAGCTCCATTCGGATGGACTTTTGGAATCACTTGATTATGAATCATTTGATACATGTGAGCCATGCCTTATGGGCAAGATGACTAGAACACCGTTTTCCGGTTCAATGGAACGGGCGATAGATTTATTGGAAATCATACATTCTGATGTATGTGGTCCAATGAGTGTGTCGGCGCGAGGTGGATATCATTATTTTGTTACTTTCACGGATGATTTGAGTAGATACGGTTATATCTACTTGATGAAACACAAAGTCTGAAACCTTTGAAAAGTTCAAGGAATTTCAGAATGAAGTGGAAAATCATCGTAATAGAAAGATCAAATTTCTACGGTCCGACCGTGGAGGTGAGTATCTAAGTTACGAGTTTAGCACTCACATGAAAGAGTGTGGAATTGTTTCACAACTCACACCTGCCGGAACACCACAGCGAAATGGTGTGTCGGAACGTCGTAATCGTACTTTATTAGATATGGTTCGATCTATGATGTCTCTGACGGACTTGCCGTTGTCATTTTGGGGTTATGCACTAGAAACTGCTGCATTCACTTTAAATCGGGCACCATCTAAATCCGTTGAAAAGACACCGTATGAATTGTGGTTTGGAAACAAACCTAAGCTGTCATTTCTTAAAGTTTGGGGATGCGATGTTTATGTGAAGAAACTTCAACCGGATAAACTCGAGCCCAAAGCGGAAAAATGCGTCTTCATAGGATACCCTAAAGAAACTATTGGGTATTCCTTCTATCACAGATACGAGGGCAAGGTTTTTGTTGCCAAGAATGGATCCTTTCTAGAGAAAGAGTTTCTCGCGAAAGGTGTGAGTAGTCGGAAGGTAGAACTCGAAGAGGTTGTGGAACCTTCGCTTCAAAGTATGGCGAGTAGCGTAGCGCCGGAAGTTGTTCCGGAGTTGGCTCCACCTATTGAAGAGGGAACTAATGATAATGATCATGAAACTCCGAAAGAGAGTACTACCGAACCTCGCAGGTCAAACAGGACGCGTGCAGCTCCCGAGCTGTACGGAAATCCTGTCATGAATTTCATGGTTGATGAAAATGATGACCCTGCGACGTATGAAGAAGCGATGATGAGCCCGGATTCCAACAAATGGTTAGAAGCCATGAAATCCGAGATGGAATCCATGTATGAAAATCAAGTTTGGAACTTGGTGGAATTACCTCACGACCGAAAGGCCGTGGAGAACAAATGGATTTTCAAAAGGAAAACTAATGCTGATGGTAATGTGACCGTCTATAAAGCTCGACTTGTCGCAAAGGGGTTTCGACAAATTCAAGGAGTTGACTACGATGAGACTTTCTCTCCCGTAGCGATGCTAAAGTCAGTTAGGATTATGTTAGCAATTGCTGCATATTTCGATTATGAGATATGGCAGATGGATGTCAAAACCGCGTTTCTCAATGGTAATATTGAAGAAGAGTTGTATATGATACAACCAAAGGGTTTTGTCGATCCTAAGGATGCTAACAAGGTGTGCAAGCTTCAGCGATCCATCTATGGATTGAAGCAAGCATCACGAAGTTGGAATCTCCGCTTTGATGAGGTGATCAAAGAGTTTGGATTTGTCCAAACTTATGGAGAAGCTTGTATTTACAATAAAGTGAGTGGGAGCAATGTGGCATTTCTGATATTATATGTGGATGACATATTATTGATCGGAAATGATATAGATCTTTTAAACAGTGTTAAAATTTATCTAAACAGCAAATTTTCAATGAAGGACCTAGGTGAAGCGTCATACATATTAGGCATAAAGATCTATAGAGATAGATCTAGGCGCCTAATAGGGCTATCGCAAAGTACATACCTTGATAAGATTTTAAAGAAGTTTAAAATGGACGGAAGTAAGAAGGGGTTCTTACCTATGTTGCAAGGCAAGACATTGAGTAAGACTCAAAGTCCGGCTTCGGCGGAAGAAAGAGAGATAATGGACAAAGTCCCCTATGCTTCAGCCATAGGCTCTATAATGTACGCCATGCTATGTACAAGATCGGATGTGGCACATGCTATTAGTTTGACTAGTAGGTACCAATCGGATCCAGGTTCGGAACACTGGATAGCAGTCAAGAATATCCTTAAGTACTTACGAAGAACTAAGGATATGTTTCTTGTATATGGAGGTGAAGAAGAGCTCGTCGCTAAGTGTTATGTCGACGCTAGCTTTGACACCGATCCGTATGACTCTAAGTCTCAATCCGGATACGTATTTCTCATGAATGGCGGAGCGGTTAGTTGGAGGAGCTCCAAACAACCTGTGGTAGCGGGATCAACAATGGAGGCCGAATATGTTGCTGCTTCAGAAGCGGCTCAGGAAGCAGTTTGGATGAAGGAGTTCATATCCGAACTAGGAGTGGTGGCAAACGCGTTGGACCCAATGGTGATCTATTGTGACAACAATGGTGCCATTGCCAATGCCAAAGAGCCAAGGTCTCACAAGCATTCCAAGCATATTAAGCGCCGGTTTCACTCCATCCGCGAGCATGTCAAGGATGGAGATATAAAGATTTGTAAAGTACATACGGATCTTAATGTAGCAGATCCGTTGACTAAAACTCTCCCTAGAGCAAAACATGATCAACACCAGAACTCAATGGGTGTTAGATTTATCACTATGTAACTAGATTATTGTCTCTAGTGCAAGTGGGAGACTGAAGGGAATATGCCCTGAGAGGCAATAATAAAGTGTTTATTATGTGTATTCCAAGTATATGATAGATGTTTATTTTGCATGCTATAATTGTATTAATACGGAAACGTTAATACATGTGTGTTTAATAAACAAACAGAAAGTTCCTAGTTATGCCTCTCTCATAAACTAGCTCGTTGATTAACAAGATGATCAAGGTTTCCTGATCATGGACATTGGATGTTGTTAATAACGGGATCACAACATTAGTGTAATGGTGTGATGAACATTCATCCGAAGTATAGCATTACGATCAAAGTCATTGAGTTTATATTGCTATAACAACTTACGAAGTGATCCTAATCCTTAGACCATGAGATCATGTCAATCACTAACACCGGAAGAGTTTCTTGATAACATCAAACGTCACACCGTAACAGGGTGATTATAAAGATGGATTCAGAACTAATAAAGTGTTATGTTGAGGCTCATGGATCGAGAGTGGAATTTGTTCATCCCGATGACGGATAGATATACTCTGGGCCCTCTCGGTGATATCACATTGATTAGCTTGCAAGCAAGTGATTTGATCACTAGAATGTTATATCACAGGAACGAGAAAAGAGTGCATGTCGGTAACGAGATCAAACTAGGTATGGAGATACCGATGTTCGAATCTCGGACATGTAATATATCATGAAACAAAGGGATTAAGATACTAGCGTAAAAGGTTCCGACGATCACAAGAAAGTCATCGTTGAATGTGTGGGAGTCAGTATGGGTCTCCAGATTCCGCTTCTGATTATTGATCCGAGAGGGGTCTCGATCATGTCCGCATTATTCACGAACCGTAGGGCGACACACTTAAGAGACACCGACATCCAATTGGAGCAAATGTTTCATGCCGAAAGAATGAACAAGCGCAGGAATTTATTTCACTAGATACCGAAACAGGTTTTCGGGTGAAATTGCATAAAGTGGTTATGCATGTGAAATAGAATTCTAGCAAGGGGTTATTTGTGAATGTTTGTCATTAAAGTAATTGACAAAATTCTGAATAAAATAAAAGAGTTTTATTTAATGAGAGTTTGCATTAAATTTGGTGGAAATTTAATGGGAATTTGAGTGGACTTTTGAGTGGAGGGAATTTAAAGGAGATTTGTGAGTGGAGTGTCCACCCACATGAAGAGGGGAGGGCAAGGGGGCAGCCCCCATGCGCCGGCCACCCCCTTGGGGTTCCCCCCTCCTCCTATAAAAGGAGCCCCCCTCCTCACTTGTCTCACACACCTCCTCGTGAAGGATCTCTCTCCCCCTCTAGAATTTATCCCCCATGGTCTCGGACTAGCAAGATACATGTTCCCGGTGGCTATTCGGCAAGAAAGAGTTGTGCTTCCGCTGCATCGCTGGAGCGAGGAGGCGGAGGTTGCTCGGTGCCTCGAACGTGTGTGCGAGCACGGATGCGCTGCTGATTTGCGGCGCTAGGACTTCCTCTCGATCTTGAGATCGGCAAGAGATCGTCTACATCAACCACGAGTTGAACTCGTTAAGCTTTGTCGGTCTTCAAGGGTATGTTCTCTACGGATATACATCCGCCCGTTGTTTGTATCTAGTAGATAGATCTTGGTATATAGTTCACATCGTAGGAAAATTTTTGTTTTCTATGCTGCGAACCCTACACGCCATTCAACTACATCTATGACTAGAAGTCCACCTTTAGGTTATCATCTGAACCCCATCCAGTATTAAGTTGCAAGCAACAGACAACTGCTTTAAGGAAAGTGCGTAAGGTAAACAATCCACTTGTTCCATGAACAAGAGACCATTGTTTTCTCCCTAGTGGCAACAACACATCTACAACCGAAGAGATTTCTGTCACTTCTCTTGGAAACTAGAGGCATGAACCCTATCAAGCATAAATACTCCCTCTTGGAGTCACTAGCAACTACTTGGCCAAGATGGATACTAACAACAGAGATCATGCAAGATCACAAACAACACAGACATGATCGAATCAAATAGACAAAACCATTAATCAATCTGACATAGTAATCTCAATATCCATCGGATCCCCGCAAACACAACATGCATGATTACAAATAGATTAGATCTTGATCATGAACAGAGCTTACAAGAACTACACATGAAAGCACAAGGAGGAGATACAACCATCTAGCTACTACATGGACCCGTAGTCCAAGGTGGAACTACTCATGCTTCATACCGGAGGCTGGCATGATGAAGAAGAAGGCCTCCGGGATGATCTCCCCTCCGGCAGGGTGCCGGGAAGAGCTTCAGACCCCCCCGGTCTAGGGACGATGGTGGCGGCAGCTATAGACGGTTTATGCATCGGGGGCTTCTTATAGGCGAAGAGGCGAGGCTAGGAGGCGGCCAGGGGGCCCACACCCTGTCCAGGCGCGGGCCCAGCCTAGGCCGCAAAATAGATACTAAACAAGCATGGAACATCAAAAATTATAGATACGTTTCCGACGTATCAAGCATCCCCAAGCTTAACTCCTGCTCTTCCTCGAGTAGGTAAGTGATAAAACAATAATTTTTTAGGTGACATGCACCATCAAAACCAAGATCAAACCATTTGCAAGCATTGAAAGATGGGCTCAAAGAACTCTAAACATGTTCATGAAAGATGGAGTTCTAACAATAAGACATAGTAACTATGTATGCAATATGAAAGGCTACAAACAAAGATCATGAATAACATGCATTGAAAAACATTTGTTTGTTTCACTTATAGAAAACATGGCATAGTGGCATTCAACTTGTACCTCATGGAGTAGAAAATAGATGCATAGGACACCTTCAAAGTTCATAAGAGTGACTAGATACAACTAGCACAAGAGAAAGCAATATCAACAATATGCATCAATCAATAAGTTTTGGGACAATGCACACAGAATGGCAACTATGCTCTTTTAATGGTGCCTAAAGGTAGTGGAGACTCAATATAATAGTGGAAGAAATACCCTTCATAAAGGGAAGCAGGGATTTCAAGTTATAAAAAGAGCTTCCAAAAATTATGGTACATGTTAGCTTTCAACCCTCATTTCCCTAATCATAAGCATCTTGAAGTGATTAAGGCTAAAGTGAATAAACTATGGAGTATATGATTGACAAAGTATAAGTGGGCAATCTCATGTCCCTTGAATACGAGGGCCACACCTCATGCTACTCAACTTCAGTCACCTGTAAGTTCTTATCATAGTAAGTACATGTGTATCATAGAGAACTGCAAACGGGGTACCCCTTGCACATGATACAAGAGTTATCCCATAACCAAAATGATAAGGAAAATAGACAATGAGCATCTCAGCGATCTTTTTATTTACTATGTGCATAGCTTTTTATTGAGGATGATTCACAGAATGCTCATTATGGTGATGCTGCAAGTTTCCACCATGATGAGGCATGGCTTAGGCTAGCGGCCCAGGCGTTTCTCTTGTTGAAGTGTATAAGTGGATTGCACTAGCCCTTTCCATAAGTTCGGACTTTTGGTTGCGTTGGCTAGTGCATGAAGCTTGACATGGTATCAGAGCCTAAGGTCTCGAGTTTGAGTCCTGGCTTTCGCAATTTATCCTAAAATTGTTGTTGACCCCTCTGTGTCCACATATAGACCTCTTGAGTCATACGTGAGTTTCGCGCGCCGTCGCTCTCTTCCGGTTGCACGTGCTGACTTCTCCCCATCACATGTGAGAGGGGATGTTGAAGTGTATAAGTGGATTGCACTAGCCCTTTCCATAAGTTCAGACTTTTGGTTGCGTTGGCTATTGCATGAAGCTTGACATCTCTAACACAAAATACATAACTCCATGGACTTACAAGCTCCCTCTTTATTTCACACCGGCGACATCCATAGACAAAAGATCATGATATCAACTGTGTACAAAGTACAAGTGCAATGTTGACATAGTTCCCCATGACAGCATGGTTCTGCTAATTCCAACGTATAAGTGCAAGAATATACAACTTAGATCACACAATGGTTCAAGTTTATTAGGGGAAAAGAATAAAAAGTGTGCCATCAAGTTTGTGAGGGCTTTAATCACTAAGTTTTCACATAACAAAATACTTTTAATTGGAAGATAGATGAAAACAAGAATATACTTGGAATGGTGTAACACACCATGCATAGGAGTTTATAGTGGACACTTTGGAATAACTTGGTTTCTTGGGAGTTGGAAGCATTAGTAGAACTTACTCATACAAGTGGAGGCTAGCAAAAGACTGGGAGCAACCAACTAAGAGAGCAATAATGGCCATAATCATGCAGAGCAACAAAACATTACTAACCAAAGCATAGAGTGGTACTAAAAGTCAAGGACTAAATGATCATAGAGGCTATGGTGACTTGTCATAGTCATAACATGGTGTGAGCATGTGCCAAGTCAACCCAAACAAAACATCAAAGGAGAATACCAAAATACTATGCTTTTGTATGCTAAAACAACGCATGATTCTTTCAAGGCACACTAAGCAATCCCAATTGTTTGGAACAAGACATGCTACAATAATAATCACTAAGCATAAGGTCAAAACAACACCTAGCATGTCATGCTAAAGTCTAAGTCACGGTCAATGCAAGCTCCTCTTGCACTTTTAAGCAAGAACTTTCTACTCCTTTCCAACGCCAATCAAATTATTTGAAGCAACACATTGAGAACGGGGGTCCAAACTACTTTATTCAAGCAAACTAAACAACTAAGAAAAGCAAACGAAAACTAAGACACTCCAAGAACAACACAACAGTGCATGAAACAATAAAAACAAAGTGTCTAGAAAGACCTGAGCTTTTTATTGATGAAGAAGGGGATGCCTTGGGCATCCCCAAGCTTTGACGCTTATACTTCTTGGATATTTCTTGGGGTGGCACCAGGGTGGCAGCCCCAATCATGAGATTTTGTCCATTTTTCATCTTATTACATCATTCTCTCTCTACACCTGCAATTTTTCCTTCATACAAAACTTCACATAATCTTCATTAGCAACATTAGTGTATTCAAAAGATAATAGACCTTGGGTTTAGCTTTAGAATAGAAAAACTTTTCACTAAAAACACAAGCTACTATTGCAACTCCTTCTAAAAGCTCAATTTCCCAAAAAGAACCCAAAACGAAATCGATAAGAAGCAAATGCAAATAATGACAGAAATCTGTCAAAACAGACCAGTAGGTAGAAACCGATTTTTTCGAAAATCTTCTATTACTCACATAAAAAAGTGTTTAACTAACGAAAGTTAGCTAACATAGTGGGGGATTTATTCGTAAATTTTCATCTCAATCCGACTTACAAAGACTCCTCACGAATTTTTATGGTGGAGGACAGAAATCTGTTTCGGGACAGCAACTCCCCAAATCTCACTTCCCTCTCATTAGAGGTCATTCTTGGCACAAAAATCAAGCAAAAAGGATAAGGAGAGTTAATTACTCAAATAATAACTTCCAAGACTCAAGAAAACTCTTGGGTTATCTCCCAAAAAGTACTTTTCTTTAACGCCTTTAAGTTAGGCACAAGAAGCAAGAAATCAAGTATTTACAAATGAAGAAGCATTAACATCAAACCTTGATTTCAAAGGAGGAGCAAAAAGCAAATTCTCTCTCCTCAAATGGAAGTTTTCAATACCTTTCTTGAATGTAAATTGATATTTAATGGTGCCTTCTTTCATATCAATGATGGCACGAACAGTTCTAAGAAAAGGTCTTCTCAAAGTAATAGGACAAGAAGCATTCTATTCAACATCCAAAACATAGGAATCAACAGGGACATAAGAATTGTTAACCATAATGAGAACATTATTAATACTCCCCATGAGTTTCTTATTAGCATTATCATCAATTGGGACATCCAAATAACAATCTTCCAAAGGTGGCAAATCAAGCATTTCATAAATCTTCCTAGGCATAATAGAGACACTAGAACCAAGATCACATGAAGCTTTGAATCAAAGTCATTCACTTGCATATTAATAATGGGTTCCCAACTGTCTTCTACTTTCCTAGGAATAGAAGCTTTGTGTTTTAACTTATCTTCCTTAATCTTTACAAGAGCATCTGTAATGTGTTTGGTGAAAGAAACATGCATATCACTAGCATCCGGACTTCTAGCAAGTTTTTGCAGGAACAAAATCACTTCATAAATATTGCAACCATATATATCAAAATCAAACTTAGCATCACTAGCAGTAGACTCATTAGGCTTAGGCATTGTAGGAGGAGGAATAGGGACTTCTTGTGGTTTAGTGGTATCCATTCTAGTGATGGTGCACACACTATTGTTTCTATCAATTTAAACTTCCCTTACCCACTTAGCATGAAGTTGAGCTAACAGTCTAACATTTTCATCAATAGTAACTTGTATGGCATGAGTAGCAGCAAAGGTACTTTCCATGGTTTCTGGTTTAGCAGCCATTTTATTAATCAAGGAGGACTGTGCTTCAGACAAAGAGGAAATATTATCTCAACATTTAAAAGCTTTTCCTCCATAGTCTTGTTGCAAACGGTTTGTTTACTAATAAAGTCTTTGAGCATAAATTCAAGTTCAGAGGGGGCACTTCTAGCATTGATGTAAGAGTTTCCATAGGAATTGCCATTATTAGGAGGATAAGGCCTATAATTGTTGTTACTACCAAAATTATTCCTATAGGCATTGTTGTTGAAATTGTTGGTTCTAATGAAGTTCACATCAACTTGCTCTTCTTGAGCAACCAAAGAGGCTAAGGGAACATTGTTTGGATCTAAAGGAGATTTCCCATTAACAAGCATAGACATAATAACATCAATCTTATCACTCAAAGAGGAGGTTTCTTCAACAGAATTTACCTTCTTACCATGTGGAGCTCTCTCAGTGTGCCATTCAGAGTAATTAACCATCATATTATCAAGGAGTTTTGTTGCAGCACCCAAAGTGATGCCCATAAAGGTGCCTCCAGCAGCTGAATCCAACATGTTTCTTGAAGAGAAGTTCAAACCTGCATAAAAACTCTGGATAATCATCCAAGAAGTGAGTCCATGAGTGGGACAATTCTTAACGAAGGATTTCATTCTTTCCCAAGCTTGAGCAACATGTTCTCAAGTTGTTTAAATTTCATAATATCACTTCTCATAGATATAATCTTAGAAGGAGGATAGTACTTTCCAATAAAAGCATCCTTGCACTTAATCCAAGAATCAATACTATTTCTAGGCAAGGATAGCAACCATTCTTTAGCTTTTCCTCTCAAGGAAAAAGCAAACAGCTTGAGCTTAATAATATCTCCATATACATCCTTATACTTTTTCATCTCACAAAGTTCAACAAAGCTATTGAGATATGCAGCAACATCATCAAAACTAGCGCCAGAAAATTGCTCTCTCATCACAAGATTCAAAAAAGCAGGCTTAATTTCATAAAAGGAAGCATCAGAAGCAGGTGGAGCAATAGGAGTGCTAAGGAAATCATTTTTGTTTGTGCTAGTGAAGTCACACAACTTGGTGTTCTCAGCAGAGTTCATTTTTGCAAAGTGGAGCAAGCCAAAAACAGCAGTAGCAGCTAGAGCATGAACTATTTTTTTGTGTTTTTGATAAGAGAAAGCAAACCAAACTAAACTATTTTTTTGGAGTTTTTGATAAAAAGAGGGAAACAAAACCAAGCAAAAGAAACTAAGCAAACCAAAAACAAAGTAAAGATAAAGGTTGAGGAGGACTCCCCTTGTGAAGACGTCCTTAGCCTCCCCGGCAACGGCGCTAGAAAAGCTTGATGACGCCCAGTGTTATGCAGAAGTGCTTCGTTGGAAACCCCAAGAGCAGGGTGCGAAGAGGACAGTAGCAAGTTTTCCCTCAGTAAGAAACAGAGGTTATCGAACCAGTAGGAGGAAGGAAACGTCTCGAAGGTGTTGCAAGCAACATGGAAACCTGCACAACACAAACTCAAGACTTTTCCCCGACGAACAGCGAGGTTGTCAAGGTCACCGGTTTGCTGTAACAAAGGATTAACTGAATGGTGTGGAAGGTGATGGTGGTTTGCAACAAGTAAACAAGTAACAGTGGAGGATGTATCAATGGTAAAGATTGGACCGGGGTCCATAGTTCACTAGAGGTTCTCTCCTTAGATAAACAAGAATGGCATGTAGGGTAAACAAATTACAGCAGGGCAATTGACAGGACTGAGCAAGGCATAACAATGCAATACTAGACAAAAAGATCCTATGAGATTCGATTGGAAAATACAATAATATACATAGACCGCCATCCAACTGCATCTATGACTAGAAGTCCACCTTCAGGTTATCATCCGAACCCCCTCCAGTATTAAGTTGCAAGCAACAGACAACTGCATTAAGCAAAGTGTGTAAGGTAAACAATCCACTTGTTCCATGAACAAGAGACCGTTGTTTTATCCCTAGTGACAACAACACATCTACAACCGAAGAGATTTCTGTCACTTCCCTTGGAAACTAGAGGCATGAACCCACTGTCGAGCATAAATACCCCCTCTTGGAGTCACTACAACTACTTGGCCAAGATAGCTACTAACAACGGAGAGCATGCAAGATCATAAACAACACAGACATGATAGAATCAAATAGACAAAAACATTAATCAATCTGACATAGTAATCTCAATATCCATCAGATCCCCGCAAACACAACATGCATGATTACAAATAGATTAGATCTTGATCATGAATGGAGCTCACAAGATCTATACATGAAAGCACAAGGAGGAGATACAACCATCTAGATACTACATGGACCCGTAGTCCAAGGTGGAACTACTCACGCTTCATACCGGAGGCTGGCATGATGAAGAAGAAGGCCTCCGGGATGATCTCCCCTCCGGCAGGGTGCCGGGAAGAGCTTCAGATCCCCCCAATCTAGGGACGATGGTGGCGGCGACTACATACGGTTTCATGGAGTTTTGATCAGGTGCCTCGGGTTTCTGCATCAGGGGCTTCTTATTGGAAAGTACTATCCTCCTGCCCAGGCGAGGCTAGGAGGCGGCCAGGGGGCCCACACCCTGCCCAGGCGCGGGCCCACCCTAGGCCGTGCCTGGGACGGTGTGGACACCCTATGGCGCCCCTCCGTCTCTCCTCTAGACTCTTGTTCTCCTCGATGAAATATTGACTTTGGCTTTTGTCCCATCCAATTCCGAGAATAATTTCTTACTAGCTTTTCTGGAACCAAAAACAGCAGAAAATAGGCAACTGGCACTGTGGCAACTTGTTAATAGGTTAGTACCAAAAAACATGTAAAAAACACCTCAAAGTGTGGACAAAGCAAAGCAAAGTAGATACTAAACAAGCATGGAACATCAAAAATTATAGATACGTTTCCGATATATCAGTGTGCTGGGACGACGAAGTAGACTGCATGCAGCGACGCTACTACCCGAGGGGACGGCATAGCTGTAGGGCGCAAGTCGATGCAGCGGTTGAGATACCACCAGGGACATACATGCCAAGGAAAGCACGTTGGAAGCCGATAGCATGGACCAAAGGCGGCGGCACTGCGGCCCGAGGGGCGATGCAGCGGCAGCCCGTAGCTCGATCGGTGGTAGACGCGTGCTTGGGGACGTGTTTGGCGTAGACATGCACGGGGGTCGGTTGATCAGACCGATGGTGCGCCGTATGCGCCATGGCATGGACGACACGTAGATCGTGGTAGACGGCGGCGTTGTCGGTGAAGTCTCGGACGATGACTGACGAAGACAATCCGAGGGAGGACAGCCTTCCAAGGAAAACGTAGCAGCCATCTGGGGTGCGCGCCAGCCTGCTGAGGCAGGCGCACAGTCGCGGTGTAGATCATCGATGCCAATGGTCAGAGTAGAGGCACGAGTGGAACGATAGCGGTGGACGACTCAATCCGATCTAAGATCGGTAAACCAAAAAAGAAAACTGATTAATAGATCGGAAAAGAGACTTCCAGGACAGCCGATCACGGATCAGCGGACAAGCTCTGTGCACTACTAGGAAAACGGCTATAGGTAATCAGCACATCCGTGGATCACATGGTTGAAGTGCCCCACGGCTAAAACAGGCGTGGCTCACCTGTGGGCAGTGCCCTACTAGTAACTAGAACAACCGTGGCGCACATGACTATAGTGCGCCACAGATGTGTGTGGGCCAGGGCCCTGTTGGCCGCATGCCAAACATCTGTAGCGCACTATAGTCATGTGCGCCACGGTTGTTAGTGTCATCTGTGGCGCACATGGGCGGTGCGCTATGCCTAAGCGCACGCCCCCCTCTGCTGTGAAACGGCCACAAACATCTGTGGCGCACTCGGCCTAGTGCGCCACAGGGAGTAGGAGCATCCATGGCGCACATGGCATAGTGCGCCACAGATGTTTGTACTCCCTGTGGCGCACTAGGGCCGTGTGCGCCACGGATGTGTCGATTTTTTTAGGACAGCTCTTTATGTGCACATGTGTGACCACATCCACCACCCCACACTTCATTTTCCCCTTCTTCTTCCTCCTTAGATCTAGTCGGGATCTTCTCCTTCCCACCTCAATTTCTCCACCCATTCACCATTTTTAGCATGTAAAACTTGCTTTGGATGTTACATAAGTAATAGAGGAGGTCTCCGGTCTCTCATCTCCTTCTCCGGTCGACGCACGCACCTCTCCTTTCCATCTTTCTCGCGACCGGTCTCTCATCTCGGTAAGTTGTCCATGTAAGGATGTGTTCATGTGTATATGGATGATGTGCTCATATGTATGTAGATGATCGATGCTCATGATGTGTGTATGTGGAGAGGATCGATGGTCATACGTGTGTGTATATGGAGAGTATCGATGATGCTCATGCATGTGTGTATGGAGAGGATAATGATATGTTCATGTGTGTATGGATCGGTCTCTCTCTCTCTCTTGTGTTTGTATGTGAACAAGTTGCCATTTGTTTTGCCAAAATGTTGATTCATTTCCATTTTGGCAAGACTTTGGCATTTCGCAAAGGTCCTAATTTTAGGATAGGTCATGCCAAAATTTTCTATCGACCATTGCATGCATGCATTCATTATGTGGTTCTAATAGACTTCAAAATTGTACCGTGTATACCGTGCAGGCAAAAATGGTCCGCATAATGAGCGAAGGCATTGTGGCTAGATTTTTGAAATGTGCGACGGCTGACATGATACGAAATAACAATACAGATATAAGATGTCCGTGCAGAAGATGCAAACTCAACTGGGTGATCGACCCAGATTCCGGGAATCTGCAGGCGCACCTGCTCCGCCATGGTTTCATGGATGGATACACTCGTTGGATAAGCGATGACGTAGATGATGGAGACGGTGAAGGTGGCCAACATGACGATGATCATCATCACGGCGAGAACGGGCGAGATGATGAAGAGTCTCCTGGAGATGGTGAAGGTGCGGAAGCAGACCGGGATGATGATGATCTAGATGCCGGAGGAGCAGACGACGATGGAACAACGTCAGGCTGGGTGCGGGACCCTTATGTGCAAGAGCTGCTTCTCAAGCAGACGAGTAACGCCAGGGCTGCCGCTAGAGAGAAAGCCAAGCTTGCGCAACTTGAGAAAGACGCGGTTACTCCATTGTATGAAGGATGCAGGCCCGATGATACCCGGTTGAATGTAACGCTCAAGGCTATGGATATGAAGGCAAACCACAAATTGAGCGACGCAAGCTTCGACGATATGATGGCATTCTGGCACGATCGTCTCCCGGAGGGGAACACATGTCTAACTAGTATCGAGGATGCCAAGAAAATCGTCTGTCCTCTCGATCTACCGCACGTTATATATCACGTATGCATCAATGATTGCATCATTTATCGGGGCGAGGACGCGGAGAAAACCACATGTCCGGTGTGCGGCGTGAGTCGATACAAGAAAGGGAAGAAAGCACCTCGAAAAGTGGTATGGTACTTTCCTATCACTCCTCGTCTGCAGCGCTATTTCGCGGACCCTAAGGAAGCGAAGCTCATGCGATGGCATGCAGAAAGGAAGAAGCCAGGAGATGATGATGACCACGAAAAGGATGAGATGCTGACGGCTTCAGATGCTAGCCAGTGGAAAGCATTGGACCTCGAATTCCTAGAATTCGGTGGAGATTCGAGGAACATCAGGCTTGGTGCAAGCACCGATGGACTCAATCCGTTCGGTAGCCAGAGCAGCACGCACAGCACTTGGCCCGTGTTTGTATGGATGTACAACCTCCCTCCATGGTTGTGCATGAAGAAGAAGTATATACAAATGAGTATGCTAATTCAAGGGCCGAAACAACCTGGTACCGACATCAATCTGTATCTCGGGCTGTTGAAAGAGGAGCTAGCCACGTTATGGGAATCTGGAGCCAATACTTACGACGCCGTCGCACAAGATTATTTCACTATGAGAGCCGCGTTGGTCACTACGGTGCAAGACTATCCAGGTTGCGGGTATATCTCGGGGCAGGTTATCCAAGGATTCTGCGCATGCGTTAGGTGCATGGATAACACAAGCTATCTCAGACTAGAGAAAGATCCAGGGTCATCGAAAACCGTGTTCATGGCGCACCGGAGGTGGCTCGGCAAGAATGATCCATGGAGAAAACGTGGAGACCTGTTCGATGGCAAATCAGAGACCCGAGGATCCCCGAGCGTAGGAGCAGCGAAGAAGTGGAAGAGTTGTTGAAAAACTGGAAAGATTGTCCTAAGCCTGGAAAGAAGCGAAAGAGGCAGCAACAAGACACGCCGCTGATGAAGGTATGGAAAACAAGGTCTGTTTTCTGGGAGTTGCCATACTGGAAGTTTCTCCGTACGCCTCATAGCCTCGACATCATGCATATCACGAAAAACGTGTGAGAGAGTCTGGTCGCCACCATAATCAACATGCCAGATAGGAAAAAAGATGGTCCGAAAGCAAGGCACGACCTGATATGCTTGGGTATCCGGAAGGAGCTTCACGGAGGATGCACTACTCCTGATGATCAGGAAGATGACGATGATCATGAGTCGGAGACGACACAAGGTCGTCGGAAGGGTAAAAAGTTCAAGAAGAACGAATATTACTGCCCTCCTTCTTGCTTCACTCTAAGCCAGGATGAGATCAAACAGTTTTTCAAGTGACTTCTAGGAGTCAAATTTCCTTACGGCTACGCGGGCAAGATAAGCAGATACCTAGACGAGGCGAAGCAGAGGTTCAGTGGCATGAAGTCTCACGACTGTGTCGTTCTAATGACACAGGTACTTCCGGTCGCACTAAGAGGGATAATGGACAAGCACGTCCGTGAAACGTTATTTGGCCTATGCAAGTTTTTCGACGTCATCTCTAGGAATTCGATTGGCGTGAATCAGCTCGGGAGGCTACAGGAGGAGATCGTGGTGATACTATGTGAGCTTGAGGTCTACTTCCCACCCGCATTCTTCGACATTATGGTGCATCTGCTGGTCCATGTCGTGGAGGACATCGTACAACTCGGGCCGATGTTCCTCCGCAGCATGATGTCGTTCGAAAGGATGAACGGACACATCAAAGGATACGTTCGCAACAGGTCCCGTCTAGATGGAAGCATAGCCAAGGGCTTTCTGGCCGAAGAGTGCATCTCTTTCTGCACGAATTATCTAGACATCGAGAACCCTGTCGGTCTTCCCGTCAACAGGCACCTTGGCAAGCTCGACGGATCTGGTCACCGAGAGGGTCGTCGCATACTGCATGCAGACTTTGATTTTCGACGCGCAGACTTTAATCGAGCAAACCTTGTCGCGCTATAGCATTTAGAACTGGTCGATACTTGGGTACATAAGCACAAAAGGTTAATCAAGAAGAAGTACAGTGACCGGGCATACAGAGGACGCAGGGAGAAATAATCAAAGAGCACAACTCAGACTTCACGCGTTGGTTTAGGCAGACGCTCCTTGATAATCCCCCGTGATCGCAT
Organism: Avena sativa; assembly: GCA_916181665.1. NCBI lineage: Eukaryota > Viridiplantae > Streptophyta > Magnoliopsida > Poales > Poaceae > Avena > Avena sativa. The sequence continues at coordinate 255,308,408 of OV702284.1, read as the reverse complement.
TCTTCTGACACGGAAAAGATCATATTCACCTTGTCGCAGGGACCGATTCAAAACCTGGTGACCTATCAGGCATATGATATCAACGGCTACACATTCTACACGGAGGAAAAGGACAACAAGTGTGATTATCAGAACTCAGGCGTAACGTCGGAATTCTACACCGATGACAACATGAAGGAAAGATTCTACGGAAGAATCGAGGAGAACTGGGAGCTCGACTACTGTGGAGAAAAGGTGCCGATGTTCCGTGTCAGATGGGCAAAGAGCGTCGAAAGAGAAGACCGGTATTTCACAACCATGGTTATACCCGAAGCAGCCAAATCCAAGGCTGCCGGTGCAAACGTGGCCGCGAAAAATGAACCGTGGGTACTGTCTACCAAAGTGGACCAATGGTTTTTCATTACCGACGCGACAAAGCCTAGCCGTGTTGTCGTGAGGAGAGGAAAAAGAAACATCATCGGAATGGATGGAGTCGCCAACGAGCAAGACTTCGACCAGTACGGCGATCCAAAGATTGAAGATGATGACGACTACGATGCAGCAACATACATCACAAGAAGAAAAAGGACAACCCTACCCAAAAAAGGTAGCCCGTTCGAAAGAAGAAACATTAAAGTGCCGGGGCTAAATTATTCAACCGCGACAAAGAAGGGAAAAAAGATTGTAAAACGCTAGCTCAAAAAATATTGTAAAACGCGCGGTCGAAAAAGATTGTAATATTCATGGACAAATTATTATGAAATTTAGTTATACTTTAAATCATATTTGTACCACTTTTATGACATATATTATCACTTTTGGGCATTTTTGGAATATTTAAAAGTATTTTAAAATCAAAACAAAACTTCTATGGCATATATCACCACTTTTGGGCATTTTTTGGAACATTTAAAAGTATTTTTAAAATAAAAACAAAAAATTGGGGCACCAGGATTCGAACCTGGGTGCTCTCAGGTTTAGAATAGAGTAGTGGGCAGAACCAGTGGGATAGGCTAGTATAGTTGTTAGCTAGTGGGGCTGTAGTTCTCTTATGCAGTAGCTAGAAGCCGATAGGCGTAGCGCACTAGCCCATAGTGCGCTACAGATATCCGTAGCGCACTATGGCTTAGTGCGCTACGCCTAAGTGGCTTTATCCACACGTGGCGCCCGACCCCCCTCTCTCATCCCCATCTCTCCATCTCTCCATCTCTCAGCCCGAGCACGATTCGCCGCCGCCGCTCTCGATCCGCTGCCGCCGCGTCTGAGGAGGAGGAGGCCTGCCCGCGCCCGAGGAGGAGGAGGTCCGCCCGTGTCCGAGGAGGAGGTCCGCCCGCGTCTCAGGAGGAGGCCCGTGTCCGAGGAGGAGCAGCCGCCGCGTCTCAGGAGGTGGGGAGGCCGCCGTCGTCCGCCCTCGTCGTCCGCCCGTCGTCCGCCCGTCGTCTGTCCGTCAGAGGTGAGCGTCGCCTCTCCCCTCTCTCCCTCTCTCTCCCTCTCTCTCCCTCTCTCCCCTCTCTTAACTACTGTAATATCCTCATTTCGGCTCAAACAAACTCTTGTTCAGCAAATAGTGGTCTTATCAGAGACAAGTTACAGCAAGATTCCATCTAGTTATTTTTTCCTTCATGATTCTGTTGCATCTGGTTAGGTAGGTCTTATCAGAGACAAGTTACAGCAAGAACAAGTGTGAATGCAATGCCAGGAAAAAGTGTTGGAATTTTCCTCTAGAAACATAAGTGTTGGAATTTTCTTGTAGAAACATAAGTGTGAATGCAATGCCGAGGAACCTGTTCACTGACATGCTGCTTGATAGATCACCTTACTACCTACAATGCTCTCCTACTTGACTTACCCACAAGTAGCACACCAGTAGCAACTGCGTGGAACCAATGGATGTAGATATAATACAGTTGTGTCAGTTTGTTCTATGCACCTCCAGCGTGTCTCATGCTACAGAATTTATATGCCTCTCCACGTCACCTGATCAGGTCCAACACCTTGGTCATATTGCAGTCGAGGAGGAGTCTCCTCTGGCACTAGTTCTATAGCCAGTGCTGGCGAGGAGTCGCTGGAACAAGCGCAAACCAAGCTGGTGAAAGTTCAGTGGAACGACACAAGTGGAAAGGAAACTCTTTCAGATCGAGACAAGGTACACACCCAGATGTTCTATGCACCCTGCTACATTCATTTTAGTAACGGGAGAATAGTACCATGTTGGCTCTCACTCTACTGTTAGTGATCAAAACACACCAGCTTGAAAACAGCATGTTTCCCTTGCTATCCCGTGACGTCTTACACCTGTTTCTCTATCTATTTATTCCTAGATTAATTACACATTTTAGACACTGAAAACATATGTTACTTAGTTAAAGGGGAAAATATCAACCCAAACCCCATCATATTTCTTCCAGGGGAAAATGTTGAAATGACTGCTGGCAGTTTTGTTTGTGGTCTAGTGCATTTTCAGGCTTTGGTTCTGAAAGCAAATAGTGGTCATGATGTTTGCTCACTTTGATGCACATGATGTTTGCTCACTCAGGAGGACTAGTTGTTTGCTCACTTTGATGCATAGCATTTGGCTAAGCTACTAAGCTACTAGGAGGACTAGTTGTTTGCTCACTCAGGAGGACCAGTTATTTTTTTTCACTTTGATGCATAGCATTTTTTTCATTTTCAGGCTAAGTTGTTTGCTCACTTTGATGCACATGACCCGTGTGTGCAGGTGGTCACACTCACACACACATGATGCACACAAAAAACAAACCAGCAATCTAGTTACAGGGATTACAGCCACTGTGGAGCACACCCCGTAGTACTAATCCTAGGTGCTGCTACCTGACTGAGCTACATGATTGCTACAGGTCTACAATAGCCTTGTGTAGACAGAGAGTGGGTACTGTAGAGGTGGAGGGAAAGCTGAAGTAGCTTTGTCACCACATGCAATCCACTTTTTCACACCACAAAATCCAGTTTGAATCGGAGAAACATCTCTCCATCCCAGGACCATGAAAAAAATGGCAAGTACTAACAACCAAATCAGCCCTCCTCGACAAGAAAAGCACAAACCCAAACACCAAAACTGTTTCCATGTCCATTGTGTTTCTGTTTTTTCCATGTCCATTTTCTTTTGTCCACTTTTGGAAACCATGTGCAGTAGTAAGAATGTCTTGCATTTGTATTTGGTTATTAATGACTACTTCATGTTATGCAGTTAGATAAGTGTATATTACATCAGGAAACACCAGGGGCACCACCATAGAGGGTCATGTTGATGCATTCTTAACCAATGTGTTTTCTACCTAGATGTTTATGTGCTGGCTGTGTTGGCCAGATTATCCTATGTGACCAGATTATGTGCTGGCTGTGTTGGCCATTTATTGTGTGCTGGTTGTGCTGGCTATGATGGCCATTTATTGTGTGCAAGCTATGCTGGCCATATATATGCAGGTTCTTGTATGAAATGAGTCCCGATTTTTGTCGGAATGTTGATTAACTTCCGTTTCGGCAGAAATTGGGCACTCCTAGTTTAAGAAAATTAGCAAAGGTCATGCCGGATTTTTCCGTGCATTTAACCAATTATTTGTTTTTTATTAGTGCAAAGATGTGTGACAACGACGAGGCTGGATGTTCTAAGCGCATCAGCGCTGAAGGAGAACTCAGACCTCCGAATAAACAATTGACATTCTGGGAGGCGGCCCAGCGGCTAGAAGACGATGAAGAATACCATCCTTCGGAGAGCGAGGATGATGAGATGGAAGACGTGGAGTAAGAAGCCGAAGGAACGGCGGACGATGAAACCACTGATGGCGGCGAGGGCACAGGGAGTGGTAGCAACCCTCCTAAGAAGAAGAAGAAGCCGAAGGACCGGCGCCCGAACACGGTCGGCACGGTCAGGGAGGAAATTACCGAAGTGAGCCCATCAGGGGTTCCTTTGGAGCCCGCCCTTGTCGTCAAAGGGTACGGTGGGCAAGTGGCGGTGATCACCCGGACAACCATCTCGATCAACACCGAGAATCTCCGGCATAAAGATAATGGCCACTTGCGCACACTCCTCTTCGAGAAGCTGCACGCAAGATACAAGTTCCCCGCTAAGTATCAGAACACAAATTATCATGGGAACGAAGTAAACAAATCCGCCCTCACAAAGATGAGCACCGCCCTGGCCAGCTGGAGAACCCGGATAAAGAAGAAGATCTATAAAGAAGGCAAAAGTCTCGAGGAGATCCAGAAGATTGACCCGCAGATCACCGAAGATCAGTTCCGGGAGTTCAAGGAGAGGTGTGAATCCGAAAGAGCCCTGGCCAATAGTAATCGGGGAAAGGTGCTGCAGGCAATGAATATAGGTCATCACCATCTCGGATCTGGTGGATACAGAACCGCGGAGGCCAAATGGAATAAGGAGGACGAAGAGTATAGATCCAAGGGGATAGAAAACCCCTTTGCTAAATTCGAACCTGGGCAGGTTCGAAACTTCATTAGGGCCCGTTACCATGTGGACCCAAAAACCAAACAACTCACCGCGGATCCTGCGGTGAAGGAATTCGAGGAAATTGTGGTAAGTATAATCTAATTACCGCGGATCAACACGATTGCAATCTAATCGATGATCTAAATGATTCACTGTTACTTCTTCTGCAGGAGGAGGAAATTGTTGCTAGTCATGGATCCCAGGGTTCCTCATCCCAGGGGTCGACGGCGACCACCCGGTGGGATAACCCTTTTAACAGGGCGAGGAACCGGGCCAAGAAAATAGAGCCGGTTACGAAGAAGCCGTCGTCGGCTGGCCGTCTGGCAGGCCTCGGGGATAAGAATTGGGTGGATCATTTTGGTCCACCGCCGAGGACGCATGTGGAGCCGTCGGGAAGGAGCGAGGAGGAAAACCGCGAGGTTCAAGAACTTAAGGAACAAGTGGCGCGGATCCCGCAGATCGTCCAAGACAACCTAGCAATCACCCTCACGTCCTTCCTGCCTACCTTGGTGGAGTCAATAGCGAACTGGAGTGCGGGTGGTCGAGTAGGGCCGTGCCCGATTCCAAGCATGGTCAGCAGCCACTCGAACAACACGACGCCGACGAATCAGGCGAACTACGTGTTCGTGACTCCGCCCGCTAGCACCGCGGCGCCGCAAGTGTTGGTGACTCCCCCTGCCATCACCGTGGCACCGGAGTACATGTTGGTGCCCCCCTGCCATCGTCACGGTGGCACCGGAGCTCCAAGCACCCGTCGGTAGGGAGAATACACCGGCGGCCAGCACCGCGCCATCAAGCAGCCCTTCCATCTCTTGCACGCCCGTCGCCGTATGCGGTGCGTTGACATTAGCCGATCTCGACGCCATCACGGTAAACAAATTGCTTTAATTACCGCCTTTCATGCCATCTATTACTCTTATGGCATCTCTGACGACGCCGTACATGTTTTCCGCAGACGGATGTTCCTTGCACTCTCTTATGCTACGTGAACAACGAGCTGAGGGATGTTGCCAAGGGTACCATCGTTCAACCCTTGCAGCGCACGTTCCACTCAAGGCCGATGTCAGATAGCGTGCACAGGGTTAAAATTAGTCGGGTGCTAAGGGGCTGCGACGACCTGGAACCTCCCATTCAACCCCCAGGAGAGGATGAAGAAGAGCCGTCTGTCCTCAGAACTTGCTTCGGCTTATTCTTGCTATGGCCAAAGAGCATGATCCGTTTGGGGACGGCGGGGGCCATCACGCCACAGACAACAGCACCGCCTGTCGTGCCAGCGATAAGCGGTGGCAAGGCCCCCTTACCGCCCTCGCCGTCACCTCCACGCGGTGGGTCGGATGATCATGTTGATGATATGCACATGGCGCAGGATCCAGCCGAGGACGACGAAGACTGGAATGATCACTTCTTCAACACTCAGTTTGGCAACGAAGAAGACCTAGCTGGTGGCCCCACAGAGAAAGCCACTATCACCAAGCGTCTGTTTGGTTCTCAGGAGACGCCTCCAGCTTGCGCCTTTACAGAGCCAGCTGATACAACCAACCGGCCCTTTATTCTAAGCCCTGACACACTACATAGGGCGGCCGGTGCTCAGATTGCGGTGCCTGCCTGCTCTCCAAAAGGGAAAAAGGGCAGGAAAAGAAAATCCAGCAGCTCGAGCCAGCCGGTGGCATCAACAACTGCGAATCCGATCAGGTTTCGGGACGGGCCACCAAGACCCGAGGGTACTATGTGGAGGATTCATGTGGCGGGTGAGCCCATGCTACCTAAGAATTTGCGGAAGCTCGCCAGTTCGGAACTGCATAGTGTGCATGACGGCGTGCTGATGATAGAGAGACGCCTTCTATCGGAGAAAGATCCCTCGCACCCGGTATTCGTGGTTAAGGTGCCACCAGGCTTGGGCTTCGTCGACAATTCCCCTGCGGATCTGTTCTTCCTGCGGTTTGACGACATCTTCAATATGTTCCACCTATACCCTCTGCACTATACCATGGTCCGTATGTTTTCTCTCAGCCTGGCCATGCAGATCATTAGAGAGAACACACCGGGCATCGCTATAGTGGACCCCTACTACATGCGTGACGGCTGCTTGGGTTCCCCCGCCGAACGACGTATCGTGGCCTCGTACGTAAAAAGAATCCTTGTGGCGAACAAGACAAAGGAATACATTCTCGTGCCTTACTTTCCCGAGTAAGTCGTTATTCACTCGCCACCGTCGATTGGCTTTATTAGATCATCATCATTCTTTTTCCAACACATTCCATTTGAATTTTTTGCGCAGAGATGAACACTGCACGCTCATCTCCTTATCTCCGAAGCATTCCCACGCCACGTATTTCGACTCGGGGAGTCTAGAAAAGAAGAAAAACTATGACAAGATCAAGGAAGTTTTGGATGATGCTCTCACTGGCTTTGCCTCGACGGAAGGAACCACCTTCGTGCGTACGAAGGTCAAGTTCGGCAGGCACGTCTTCAACCACGTAACGGAGTTCCCCTGCGTGAAGCAGCCGGAAAACAGTAAGAAGGAAGCCTACTACGCACTCCATCACATGAGGGCGTTCCTACTTGACCAGCAGAATTCTACGCTGCCAGATCATCTCAAACAGTGGGCCGAAGCAAAGGCCAAGATCAATGATTCGGATATTAGACAAGAGATGTATCGCATCCAGCAGTAGTTTGGGGCAATCATCTTTCGTGATGTCATGACTTCGGGGGGGGGGGGGGATCTTCTATGGAGGAAATATCCCGAATAACCGTGACATAGAAGATCGCCTAGAGATGCAGGGTGACTATAGGAAGTTCATGACGAGACAAGGCGTCCTCCCGTTCCCTAAGCCGAGCCAGAAAGCTTGATGTTGGCCTAGTTGTAGTTACAAACTATAGATGACCTTTGTGTGTGTGTGGACAAGTGTACTTATCTTATTAGGTTTATGAATCATCGCTTACTTATTTTGCTTATTATTATTATATATCAATCAATGCTTGGTTTTTTTGCTTACTCTTTGGTCCTTTGCTCAATTTGGTCCTCCTTTTTTTCCTTACTCTTTTTTCGAGAATAATGTCGATGATTGAAATGTCGTGGCACACTATATATGTGAATGTGCTACGATGGGACTGTGAGCCTTGTGATATGCACAAGTCCAGGTCTTGTGCATCCTACTTGGCTCACCGTTCTATCGTAGCATATTCCTGTGTCCAACGACCTATGTATATATATGAGGCATTCTTTTCGAGTTATTTTTGTCTTTTTCGAGAATAATGCCGATGATTGAAATGTCGTGGCACAATGTATATGTGAATGTGCTATGATGGGATTGTGAGCCTTGTGATATGCACAAGTCCAGGTCTTATGCATCCTACTTGGCTCACGGTTCCATCATAGCATATTCCTGTGTCCAACGACCTATGCATATATATGAGGCATTCTTTTCGAGCTACTTTGGTCTTTTTCGAGAATAATGCCGATGATTGAAATGTCGTGGCACACTATATATGTGAATATGCTATGACGGGATAGTTAGCCTTGTGATATGCACAAGTTCAGGAATTGTGCATCCTACTTGGCTAACGGTTCTGTCATAGCATATTCCTGTGTCCAACGACCTAGCTAGTTATATATGAGGCATTCTTTTCGAGCTACTTTGATCTTTTTCGAGAATAATGCCGATGATTGAAATGTCGTGGCACACTATATATGTGAATGTTCTACGATGGGATTGTACGCTTTGTGCTATGCACAAGTCTAGGTGTTGTGCATCCTACTTGGCGTACGGTTCCATCGTAGCATATTCCTGTGTCCAACGACCTATGTATATATATGAGGCATGCTTTTTGAGTTACTTTGGTCTTTTTCGAGAATAATGCCGATGATTGAAATGTCGTGGCACACTATATATGTGAATGTGCTACGACGGGATTGTGAGCCTTGTGATATGCACAAGTCTAGGTCTTATGCATCCTACTTGGCTCACCGTTCCGTCGTAGCATATTCCTGTGTCCAACGACCTATGTATATATATGAGGCATGCTTTTTGAGTTTGGTCTTTTTGATTTAGGAGTACTTTCTATAAGTGTATCTTCATATGCGACTTTAATTATATATGTTTTTTTTCTCAATCACCGGTTAATTATTATTGTCAACTTATAGATGACGTGGTACGTCGTGTACAAGGGACGGGTTCCCGGAGTCTACGATGATTGGGAAGACTGCCGGAGATAGGTGCACCGTTTCAGCGGCAATAGCTACAAAGGGTACAACACTATGGCGGAGGCGGAAGCTAGATACACGCGCTATCTAGCGGGAGTTAGGACAAGGAACCGAATGAAGACCTACACCTTCGTCGCGGCGGTGATCATGCTTATCTTCTTTGGTTATTTATCCCGCGTTTGTGTCTAGCTAGTTTAGATATCTAGGCGAGCTTCCGAGCTCTAACTTGTTCGATCGACACATGTATTCGCATGTCACCAACTACTACTTTGTAGCATGATCGAAACAATGTAACTTAGACTATGTATTCATGTATGAGACTTATCTATATGTATTTGTTTCAATCTTGTCTTTCATATTGAGTATATATATATAATTGTATATCTTGTATCTGTGTGTATATCTGCTGTAATATTGTATATAATCTGTATTGTATATAATCTGGCTCGGAAACTAAAAAAAAACTAAAAATACATCTGTGGCGCACATGGTCTACCTTCTGTGGCGCACTACACCTAAAGCGCACTATGGAAGCTTAGTGGCGCACTAGGTAGTGCGCCACAGAAGATCCCAGGGGTAGCGCACCTGCCAAAACATCTGTGGCGCACTAGCAGGTGCGCTACGCCTGTCTCTACACAACCGTGGCGCACTAGGCAGTGCGCCACGGCTGAGAGATAGCCGTAGCGCAAGGCCCGTGGCGCACTGCTAGTGTGCCATGGATGATGTTTCCAGGTGCGCCGCTAAAGGCCATTTTCCTAGTAGTGGTGTACGGGTTGCGCAACCCCCGACGGAGATCATGGAGAATGACCTCCCCGGGGGAAGCGCGGAAGAAGCGTGCCGACGGCGGCTAGGGTTTGGGATCGGTTTGGGCTGATACCATAGAGAACGATAGAGAGGAATTGGCGGAATATGTTTGATGTATATTAAGCCTTATGGGAGAGTATATATATAGACATACATGAGATCATCTTGAAGTACAAGTCAAATTAGGCTAGAGTTTTAACTATACTAAACTATCATAAGTGTCCGTATAATATTTAACAAATGTCTCAAATTTGTCAAAATTTAACTAATTTTAGACACTATTTAGAATATAGATTCATCCATATTTTAAAAAATCTAATACATCTATTTTAAGAGTGAGGAAGTATATAGGAACATATGTTATATAAATATATCAACTATACATTATGTAGGCTACAAAGCTTGTTTAGTAAGTACCGTGACACCGTGAAGCCCCCCCTGTTCATAAGCACCATCGTAGACGTCAACTATGATTACCATGGTGAGGTTTCAAGGCGGGCATGCCATGGCCAGATGAAGGACCGAGGATATCAATTGCTAATGTAAACTTTGAGACCGCAAAGTTTAGAAGAGGATGATGCTTGTAACATCTCCGGCCTCTCGGACCGACTCCTGTTATTTCTGATAGTTTAATAGGATTTTTAAACTAACACCACAGAGTAATACTAATCTTTTCTGCGTATTTTGTTTTCACTCGTGCGCACTAGGTATCCACTTTTCGGACGGTCACCTGTGGCACCCTGGATTTACGGTCCGAAAATACATGTTATACATACAATTCGTGTTCCCATTATTAGTGAGCCATTAGTATAACCGACCAGTATCATTACATCATCCAGAGAGTAATGATTATAAAACTTACAAAGTGGCCATTATGGCGATTACAACACAAGTAGCGAAAGTCTTGAAGCGTAGAGCCCATGTCATGCCTTAACCTACATGCGACTGACTGGGAAGACGGTCTAACTCGCATAGACGTCAGCACATTCGTCACCTCTTAACATCTGCAATCTGGCCAAGTAAATAGCCAGGGACAATGCTGGTGAGTATTTTGAATATACTCGCAAACCACCGAGACAAGGTAACAAGATAATACATATTGGGTTGTGGCGAAATAGCTCTACACTATAGTTGTTTTTGAAAAGCCTAACATTGGCATCTCTATATCTTTGTTGAAAAAAAAAGTTTGTGGAAAAGTATGCCTCCTTTTAGAAAGTCTAGATATCCCAATATCCTTGTTAAAAACCTTGAAAACAGTTTTATAGTAAACCATGTTTAAAATATATTCGACCATCTCTGGTCAAAATCAAACTCGTTCTTATCTTTCCTCGTGACCAAGTCACATCCTTTTTACTCATCTCAAACATATCCCAAGGGTACTCCTAGCACTTACCTTTCCAACCGTTCTTGACCGTGGACATGACTATTTGAATAGATTAGACTCTTCAGAGTTTGTGCACTTTACCCACAAGAATCAATACATCCGTCGGGATACAACCAAGGCCCGCTTTACACGGTAAACGGGGGTTCGGATAATCAAACCTAACCTTTCATTTGTTATCCATAGCAACGGCGGCTTTTCCTTTTGGGTTTGATCTCCCCGGCAACGAGTATGTGGCCCAGCACCATAGTCCTCCCTTCCGCACTTCCGTATACCCAAACCCGCAGTTTGGCAATATACAATAACCTCAGTGACTCAACTTCCTTCTCCACTCCTAAAGCATACCGTTAGTGGAAGACTCAAAAGTTGCACCGACACTTCTGCCGTAGCAGGCGATGGGCCCCAGATCCGTAGATCTGTCGTAGAGTCCACTCGGGCTTCCAGGTATTTCTCACGTTAAGCAAGTACAAGCATCCCTAGATAAAGACAACAAACTACAAGCTAAGCCCCAGCGACTGGGGTTATGTGTTTGCAAGGATAAATTATTCTGGTATCGGCGTAGAACATCCCTTCTCTTTCTGTTGCTTGAATTTCTCTTTATCGTCCTCATATCTTCTTTAGTAAAACCTCCACTCGGAAACGATGCCTATTTCCAAGGGTTTTATTTTGAAAACTTTGTAGTAGGGTAAAACCCAAAATAGTTTTATCTTTCAAAATCCGTAGTTTCCAAGATGGGAAGATGCTAAGCATCTTAGCCTCGATTTAAAGGATAAAAGTGGGTGTCAATGAGGGTAAGTGTCCTAATGTACACTCCATCATAACTTGGAGGATCCAAGTTACTCACGCCTTTTATTTGAAACAAACCAAGCATTTAATCATGAGATTTACAAACGAGATATAAAACAATTGATAAAAGAAGTAGGTTAATATAGGAGTTCAGGAATGGTGGCTTGCCTGTGACCAGCGAGACGTCCCGTGACTTCTTTATAATACCAGAATACCGAATACAATAATAATAAGAGAAACCCGATGCTTCCTTCTTCTCGGCATCACACAATCGCAACTATCACCGTTATCGAGCATACATGCAACCAAACAATACAACAATCAATTCAAGGCATACAAGCATCAATATAAATAGTAAGAAGCATATAATTACAATGTATAACACAGTAGGATGTTGGATTATTGGTTGGATAAGATTAGTAAAAGATTTGGAGGCATTGGGAGATGATCCGATTGGATTTATGATATATGGACTATCTGAGAGAGGTTTTTTTACCAAGGGCTTACTCTATATGATACCACTGTGTAAGAATGGTACCATCAGATAGGTATTGACAAAATGAATCCAACAAAAGTGGTTTCACTATTTTATCAATTTTCATTGATTTTTAATGATTTTTATAGTGGGTAAAACTCTAGTTTTAGTAAATAATTCACCAGACAAATTGTGGAGCTCCAAAAATTATTTCCTTGGTATATTATCTATTATTTGATGGACTGATTGACAGAGAGTTGGAATCAACATAAAATAGTTACCAGAATGCCCTCAGGAAATTCCCAAAGTCAGTTCTGGATGATATTTGTCTTTTTCACCAGATTAAATCTATAAGGACTATTGATGTGATTCCAAAGAAACAAGTTAGGTACAAAAAATACCTTTCTTTAGGAATTGGAATCACACTTTTTGGAATTTCAAAGCTACTGTTAATAATTTATTGGTGAATAAACAATACATAGAACAGTTTAATTCACTAAAATTCAACAGTGGTTCATAAAATTATGAGCTACTGGATAAATATCTGGAAATTCTTTCCATTTTAGTTTGAATTTAAACTAAACAGATAGTTTTCAGATCTGAAAAAGTATTTAAAGAAAAGAAAAAGGGCAGAGGAGGACGTGGGCCGGATCTGCTAGGCACTAGGCTGCACTGCTGGGAAGCGGCCCACCTGGGGAAATACAGCGTGCGGGAGGCGCGTTCGAATCGCTAGCAGGCGGGGCCGACCTGTCAGTGGCGGGAGGGTCGCCGTAGGGGTAAGCGATCCTATGATCCGTAGATCTAAAGGGGGATGGACGGCTCTCATTCGTCATTCCTAGAGAGATGGGGTCCGACGGCGGTGGAATCCTAGGTGGACCAGAGGGTGACTAGGAGGCTTACCAGGGCTCCGAGGAGCGTCAGGGAGGGTCGGAGGCGACGCATTCGACAACGGCGGTCAGGATGAGGGGCGGCAAGGGGGGTTTTATCCTCAGGAGCGGCCTCGCGCGGAGACTACCAAGGCGAGCTCGTCGGTGCTCGCCGGAGCTTCGTCCATGAGAGGTCCTAGAGAGAAACAAACATAGGGTTAGATTCAGGGGAGCAAGGGGAGGTCGGAGGGTGACATGCAGAGGGGAAGGAGTGGAGAGGGGAGCTCGACGCTAGATTTCTTGCCATGGCCGAGTCTCTCTCTCTCTCTTCCCCGAGCAAAGCAAGGAAAGGGAGGAGGAGAGCTTGCTGGGGGATGTGAGTGGGGAGCAGAGAGGGAGAATGAGGTCGAAGGGAGACTCTGGGTGGCCTGTGGGCATTTAACCCGAGCTAGATGGGTTCATGGTGCACTATTTGCATGGAGAGCTTGGGATGGGGTGTTGTCCAGGCATTTGGGGAGAGAGGTGGTGGAGAGAGGGTGTGGGGCTTGCATATGACCAGAGAGGACATGGGAGGGATGGAGTGTAGATATTTTCCAAGTTTGTATTAACAAGTGTCCTATATCCTCCACCCAAGCACATGGGACAAGGGGTAGGGAGTGCTACAGTAGCTAGGGATACAATGTTACACGACCAGCGAGTGTCATGGTTGCTGTGGTGGGTGATGGTGAGGCTTGGTTTGGGTTTGGAGTTGATTTGACTCAAGGTTTGACTAGTTTTGCAAACTTGATCAAATTGGTGCTTGTGAAGGAAGTTGAAATTTTTGCATATGACAAGGTGGGGTAAATGGTTTTTCTAGATGTATAAGGTCAGGATATACCATAGATATTTATTTGGGATTTTTTAGAAGATTTTTAGTCCGCTTTATATCATTTATTCAAAAAGGGCAGGAATAGATTCTAGAAGCTCATGTGATATTTTTACATTGTAAAAGGTTGGTTTTTTATGTGATATGGTCCTAAATACCATATTACACATCGGAGAATTTTATTTTGATTTATTGGGATGGGAAAGTATTTTTAAGAAATTAATTCTTGTTTCTGCCATTTAAGAAGAAGGGCAAAAAGAATTAATAAAGAATATAAAAAATATTTCTTTTTGAGTTTATAAGGTAGGGTATGATATATAGAACTCAATTGTGCATTGATTTGGCAAGACTATTTGGAGAAAACAAACTTGCCTTTATAGACAGGGTTTTTACGGTTTTGCCAGAATTTTTTTAAAATAGTTTTAGGCTCCAAATAACTATGGGAACTATTTGTGGATTTATCATGTACAAGGTAAATGATTTACACTTGATTTATTCATCATTTACAACTTGGGTTGTTGAATAAATATGGTGATAAGGGAACAAAACTAGATTGGGGAGAATCTAGGGTTTGGTTATTTTTATGTCACTTAAACATGGTAGTATTTGTGAGCTCAGAGCTCACCTTGGTCCAAGGGATATATGGATGGATAGACCAAGTTATATATATGATCAAGGAAGAAATAGTTGGGCTTGGTTGGATTTTTGGTGGTGTAGGAGTGATGGCAAACTTTGATGAAAATAAGGCTGCCATTTCAGAGTTGTCATGTTGCCTCCTAAACCATGGGGATTTAAAAGCATAAAGCTTCACTAGAAACAAGTGAAGTGGGGATTGATAGTCCATGATTATTAGATCATAACCATGCAAAGAGTTGATCAAGGTGAGTTAGCTTATAGATGTGAGCTTCTGCCAAAGTAGGCCAGCTGAAAAGATTTGCAGAAAAGATTATTATCTTGGCTACAAAACCATCATGGAAGAGTAGGAACCATAATGGCTTAGTCTAGGGGGAAGAGTAGGATTTGGTAGTACTAAATATGTACTACAAGATGGTTCAAGTACATTATCAAGAATTCACATAGGTTGGAAAAGGTAGAGCTCCAAAGATTGAATCTAGATAAGGAATCTAGACTTAGTCATTTTGGCTGATTTAGGGTTTTAGACTAGATTACAAGTGTGGATGATTCTGAGAGAGAGCTAGGGTCCACACTCATGATCAAGGGGATGAGGTTGAAGGTTTAACTAAGTAGATAGGATCCATGCTTATATTGGGTCTTCACTGAGTTGGAAACCATCAAAGGGGATGATCCTTGGATGGATCTGATTAGAAGATGAGATAGCCACTTTGGTGGCTTAGGGTAGATCTAGGGTTGGGATGCTGGGTCTGAGATTGATGATTCACAAACCTATATTGGGTCCTAGGGGATGAGCTACTAGATTAGCTCACTCTAGTTCCTAAGCAAACAAGGCAATCAACAGATCAAGACAATTCATCAGATATCAGATACAGGCAATTCATATAATCAAACTTGTCAAACTAGTACTAAGGTTACCATCAAGCCTATCTTGATATAAGGATGGGTATTTTGAATTGGTTATACTTTGAAGTAAGATAAGGACCATCTTGGTATTTCTACCAAGATTGGAATGAAAAGGTTTTAATAAAGGTTTTGGAAAACCTAGGGATAAGAGTAGCTGAGATTTCTATCTTGAAAACATAAGGAGATTTTATATAGGTCTCCATATTTTTGTTAATATAAACTAGTAAAGTATTTTTTTGTGTCAAAGTCATCTTGGTTCAGGTTTTGAAATGCCAGAACATTTGAGAATATGAAAAAGGAGCCAAGACATCTCTTTTGTAAAATAGCTTTTGTAAACTAGTGCTGGGTTAAGGAGTACATCACCTAATACACAAACAGTTGCATGAGCACAAGCAAACAAGTAAGCAAACATTGCAACATATAACAAGAAGAAGTTTTTGTTCCCCCTGATTTTTTCCCTTTGGACAACAATTCAGGGTTGCTGAAATTGGGATGTTATAGACCTTTCCCCCTTAAAATAATCTCGTCCCGAGATCAGGGAGGAGTAGGGTTGGGGGAATAACATCTGTTTAACAATTTCAGCGGTGGAAATTATTAGGCGCTAACAAGTTTTACAAATGCCCGACGTGGTTAGTTATGGATCGGAGCCACGGGGGCTTCGCGGTGGATGGTTTAGATGAAACAAGCGGAAAGACGCCGTCTTTTCCCCTTAGAACGAGTCTAGGTGGGTTTAGCGTCGGTAGGGTCCTTTCTTTTGGGGGCGGGATGCTAGGTTGAGCCTTCTTTATTTCTTCACCACGATAGTTAGCTTTTCTATCTTCAAGGTCTTAATACCCGGGTGTTAGCTGGACGGTCGACCTTGGAGTGGAGGACTTTCCTGAAGTACATTCTGGTTCTGGAGAAGTGTCGGGTTGTCTTCCTTCTTGCAGGGTCGATAATTCAGATTTGGAGGGGTGGTCATCACTTAACTCTAACTAGGGTTCGACTCCAGGGGTCTATCGGGTTTTTGGGTGGGAAAGACGCGGTCTTTCCCCCTTAAAGCGACACTAGGGAATTTTGGTGGAGTCACAGGTTTTATTTATTGGAGTCGTAGGCTAATGTTGGGGAATGGTGCTGCACCTTTCCTTCGGGATGGTTATCTTATGTCGATGTCGTAGGAACCACTTCATAAGTCAGAAGGTCCATCAGAAGGGTGTTTACTAGATTCCGGGTAGTTAGTTCTCAGCTGGTTAGGTGTACGACGGGTTGGAGGATGCCATTGGAGTTTGGCGGTCTAGGAGTCGAGGTCCTTTGGAATGGGGTCATTCCGGGTTTAGTCTGGTGCAACATCGTGGGTAAAACATGCAAGAAGGATATCACACTTGCATATCACCCAGAATATTAGCAGGTTCGTGCCGGTCGTTGGCGGAGGTACTTAAGGTGTTACAAAACGGGTCTGTGCCGCAGGGCAACAACGCACTTAGAGTTTTACAAAACAGGTTCTGGGCGATACATAGTTCTACCCTAGGCTAGTAGCCGCTTGCAGACGATTCAGGAGAATCCTCTTTGGCTTCATCTTCGCCTTCAGGAAGGCGGGTGGAGGATCCTTGTATATCTTGGGGTGGCTTGAACCTCTTGAGATACTGCCGAACAGGGACGCACTTCTTTCTTCCCTTGAGGATGCGGCTTCTAGAGGCTTCTTCCGGTTCCTTGATTATGGCTTGATTCCCTTGCTGGACTTCTAGATCTTCCTTGCGATTTAGGATGGCTTGCACAAGATGAAGCTCCATTTGGGTGTAGCGGTACTCATCGGCAACTGTGGTGAGAAGCTCATTTCCAGCATAGCTATAATGGGCTTGCAGCTACAGGGTGGGGTAGGTCAAGCGAGGATCTTGGGATTGTCCGGATGAATCTACACTTCCTTTGAGGGGTAGATATAAGGTTGTGGGTTGCCTCATTTCAGGAAGGACATCCCGGATGCGAAATAGTGCTTCTCTTGCAGCCATATCCAGAGCCAGCACTGGGGTTGGCCTTCGAAGTCTCGTGGCATAAATGGGTTCTCCTGGTACTCCCTCCGATTCATATTACTTGTCATAAAAATGGATGTATCTAGACATGTTTTAGTGCTAGATACATCCAATCTAATGACAAGTAATATGGATCGGAGGGAGTACTTCATACTTTGGAGGAATGGTAACTTGTCCCAAATATAACCCGGTTTCCAATCCTTTGTGAAGAGTAAAAGTGGGAGGTTGAGTTTATTCGTAAGGCTGCAGGGAGTCCCAGAGGAGCACGGGGAACCCTACGCTTAACCATGCTTCGTTAATGGGTTCCATCTTCATACAGGAGGGTTTTTGGTTTAGTGGTGAGGTTAACAGAAAGATGCAGATTTATCAGGGTACACGGGTAGTACTAAGCGCAGGTATTGCTTGGTTTTCCTCTGACGACTCTCGAAGTGGAGGGTGGGGCGGTTTATTGGAGTTGAGTGGAAAGACACAGTCTTTCCACCTTAGGGCTTTAATTGAGGTTGCCAAGGCTTTCTTATGTGGCCATCTTGCTGAGGAGAGTTTTTCCGGCTATGGGTTTACGAGGATCGGCGTCGGGATAAACCAACAAGGTGGTCAAAACTTTAGGATCAGATGATCCAAGGCAGACAATCAACACATTCCAATCATCATACATGCACATGACAAGCAAACAAGCCGTTCCATATGTACTGAGGGGTGACTACACGCCATAAGGGGAATCCTATATTAGTAATGCTAATCCTGAGTACGGACGTTACGTGGGTCTTGACTTTTGTCTCGCCATTTGTTGTCATCGGTGCCATACTTGATCCTTTGAGGCGATGTAGGACTCCGTTGGTAGGGCGATCTTGTAGTGTCTTTCGTCGTTGGTAGCTCCTTTGGTTTGCTCGTCTCGGTGTCTCTTCATTCCGGGATCACTGTCTTCATAGTCTCAAGTTGGATCTTGTTTTTGAAGACAGAATATTTGAAGTAGACAAGATAAAGAGTAATCCATTTTCAAGTAGTCTTAGTTAGAGAAGATAAGATAAGAAGTCTTTCGAAAAGCTTTTTAGAAGGTAGTCTTTGAAAGTCGGTGTTTTCAGAAAAAGGGGTTATCCTGTCTAACATCCATGCTAACTAAGGTCTCCTACAGTCAGGATGGCTCTGGTACGAGGTCTATAGCACCCCGGATTTACCTTCCAAGAATACCTGTTATGCATACAATTCATGTTCCCATGATCAGTGAGCCATGAGCATAACCGACCAGTATCATTACATCATCTAGAGAGTAACGATTACAAAACTTACAAAGTGGCCATTATGGCGATTACAACACAAGTAGCACAACTCTTAAAGCGCAGAGCCCATGTCATGCCTTAACCTACAGGCGACTGACTGGGAAGACGGCCTAGCTCGCATAGACGTCAGCACCTTCGTCACCTCTTAACATCTGAAATCTGGCCAATTAAATAGCCAGGGACAATACCTGCGAGTACTTTGAATGTACTCGCAAAACACCGAGACAAGGTAACAAGATAATGCATATTGGGTTGTGGCGAAATAGCTATACACTATAGTTGTTTATGAAAATCCTAACATTGGCATCTCTATATCTTTGTTGAAAAAACAAGTTTGTGGAAAAGTATGCCTCCTTCTAGAAAGTCTGGATTTCCCCATATCCTTGTTAAAAACCTTGAAAACAATTTTATAGTAAAACCTTGTTTAAAACATCTTCGACCATCTCTGGTCAAAACCAAACTCGTTTTATCTTTCCTCGTGACCAAGTCACATCCTTTTTACTCATATCAAACATATCCCAAGGGTACTCCTAGCACTTACCTTTCAACCGTCCTTAACCGTGGACACGGCTATTTGAATAGATTAGACTCTTCAGAGTTTGTGAACTTTACCCAAAAGAATCAATACATCCGCTGGGATACAACCACAGCCCGCTACACACGGTAAACGGGGGTTTGGATAATCAAACCTAACCTTTCATTTGCCATCCCTAGCAACGGCGGCTTTTCCTTTTGGGTTTGTTCTCCCTAGAAACGAGTATGTGGCCCAGCGCCATAGTCCTCCCTTCTGCACTTCCGTATACCCAAACCCGCAGATTGGCAATATACAATAACCTTAGTGACTCCACTTCCTTCTCCACTCCTAAAGCATACCGTCCGCGGGAGACCGAATTGTTTCACCGACACTTCTGCCGTAGCAGGCAATGGTCCCCAGATCCGTATATCTGTGGTAGAGTCCACTCAGTCTTCTAGGGATTTTTCCCGTTAAGCAAGTACAAGCAGCCCCGGCTAAAGACAACAAACTACGAGCTAAGCCCTAGCGACTGGGGTAGTGTGGTTGCACGGATAAATTGTTCCGGTATCGGCGTAGAACATCCCTTCTCTTTCTCTTTCTTGACTTTCTCTTTATCATCCTCATATCTTCTTTAGTAAAACCTCCACTTGGAAACGATGCCTCTTTCCAAGGGTTTTATTTTGAAAACTTTGTAGTAGGGTAAAACCCAAAATAGTTTTATCTTTCAAAATCCGTAGTTTCTAAGAAGGGAAGATGCTAAGCATCTTAGCCTCGATATAAAGGGTAAAAGTGGGTGTCAACGAGGGTAAGTGTCCTAATGGACACTCCATCATAACTTGGAGGATCAAAGTTACTCAAGCCTTTTATTTGAAACAAACCATTCATTTAATCATGAGATTCATAAACGAGATATAAACCAATTGATAAAAAGAGTAGGTTAATATAGGAGTTCAGGAATGGTGGTTTGCCTGTGACCAGCGAGACGTCCTGTGACTTCTTTAGAATACTAGAATGCTGAATACAATAATAATAAGAGAAACCCGATGCTTCCTTCTTCTCGGCGTCTCACAATCGCAATTATCGCCGTTATCGAGCATACATGCAACCAAACAATAAGATGAGTAAGAAGCATACAAGCATCAATACAAACAGTAAGAAGCATATAATTACAATGTATAAGACAGTAGGATGCTAGATTATTGGTTGGATAAGATCAGTAAAAGATTTGGAGGCATTGAGAGATGATCCGGTTGGATTTATGATATATGGACTATCTGAAAGAGGGGTTTTTGACTAAGGGCTTACTCTGTAAGATACCACTGTGTAAGAATGGTACCATCAGATAGGTATTGATAAAATGAATCCAAAAAAAAATGGTTTCACTATTTTATCAATTTCCATTGATTTTTAATGATTTTTATAGTGGGTAAAACTCTAGTTTTAGGAAATAATTCACCAGATAAATTCTGGAGCTGCAAAAATTATTTCCTTGGGCGATTAGCTAGTATTTGATGGAATGATTCACTGAGAGTTGGAATCAACTTAAAATAATTACTAGAATGCCCTCATGAAATTCCCAAAGTCAGTTCTGGATGATATTTATCTTTTTCACCAGATTAAATATATAAGGACTTTTAATTTGATTCCAGAGAAAAAGGTAGGTACAAAAATACCTTTAAGTAGGAATTGGAATCACACTTTTTGGAATTTCAAAACTACTGTTATGAATTTATTGGTAAATAAACAATACACAGAACAATTTAATTCACCAAAATTCAACAATGGTTCATAAAATTATGAGCTACTGTGTTTTGAAGTATGTTGATATATAGATGTGCAAGGAGTTGGAATTAGGTCAAAACCTCATTTGGTTTGTCCTGGAGAATTTTCTAAAGGCAGCAATACCTTGATTTTTTTATTTTTGTTGTGGGTAAACCAGGAAGCAATAATAGGTGGGTCCTGTGGGACATGCAAGGTATGGATATTACTTGTCAGTAGCAATTGGATTTATTCCATTTGGGGGTTGTGGAACTCAATTAACATATTTATTAGCCAAAGGGGTACATCTAGGAAATTGATTTATGATAAACAAACTAGACACTGATTTGTCCCAACCATGCTTCTGCATGTTAGATAATATTTTCAGGTTTGTAGGTAAAATGTTGGATAAATATCTGGAAATTCTTTCCATTTTAGTTTGCATTTAAACTAAACAGATAGTTTTCAGATCTAAAAAGGATTTAAAGAAAAGAAAAAGGGCAGAGGAGGGCGCGGGCCGAATCTGCTAGGCATTGGGTCGCACTGCTGTGAAGCGGCCCACCCGGGGCTATACAACATGCGGGAGGCACGTTCGAATCACTGGCAGGCGGGGCCGACCTATCAGTGGCGGGGGGGAGGCGAAGGGGTAAGCAAGCCTGTGAGTCGTAGATCTAAAGGGGGATGGACGGCTTTCCATCGTCATTCCCCGAGAGACGTGGTTCGGCAGCGTGGAACCGTAGGTGGACCAGAGGGTGACTGGGAGGCTTACCAGGGCTCCGAGGAGCGTCGGGTAGGGTCGGAGGCGATGCAGTTGACTACGATGGTCGGGATGAGGGGCGGCAAGGGGGTTTTGTCGTCGAGAGAGGCCTCGCGCGGAGACTACCAAGGCGAGCTCGTCGGTGCTCGCCGGAGCTTCGTTCCTGAGCGGTCCTAGAGAGAAACAAGCATATGGTTAGATTCAGGGGAGCAAGGGGAGGTCAGAGGGTGACATGTAGAGGGGATGGAGTGGAGAGGGGAGCTCGGGGCTCGATTTCTTGCCATGTCTGAGGCTCCTCCCCCTGGCAGAGCAAGGAAAGGGAGGAGGAGAGGTTGCTGGGGGAGGTGAGTGGGGAGCAGAGGGGGAGAATGAGGGCGAAGGGAGACTCTGGGTGGCCTGTGGGCATTTAACCCGAGCTAGATGGTTCATGGTGCACTATTTGCATGGAGATCTTGGGAGGGGGTTCTGGCCAGGCATTGGGGGAGAGGGACGATGGAGAGAGGGGTGTGGGGCCTGCATACGACCAGAGAGGACAGGGGAGGGTTGGAGTGTAGATATTTTCCAAGTTCGTATTAACAAGTGTCCTCTCTCCTCCACCCAAGCACATGGGACAAGAGGTAGGGAGTTCTACAGTAGCTAGGGATACAGTGTCACACGACTAGAGAGTGTCATGGTTGCTGTGGTGAGTGATGGTGAGGCTCTGTTTGGGTTTAGAGTTCATTTGACTCAATGTTTGACTAGTTTTGCAAACTTGATCAAATTGGTGCTTGTGAAGGAAGTTGAAAATTTTGCATATGATAAGGTGGGGAAAATGGTTTTGCTAGATGTATAAGGTCAAGATATACCCTAGATATTTATTTGGGATTTTTCAGAAGTTTTTTAGTCCACTTTATATCATTTATTCAAAAAGGGCAGGAATAGATTCTAGAAGATCATGTGATATTTTTACATTGGACAAGGTTGGTTTTTGATGTGATATGGTCCTAAAAACCATATTACACATTGGAGAATTTTATTGGGATGGGAAAGTATTTTTAATCAATTAATTCTTGTTTCTGCCATTTAAGAAGAAGGGCAAAAAGAATTAATAAAGAATCTCAAAAATATTTATTTTTTAGTTTAGAAGGTATGATATGATATATAGAACTGAATTGCGCATTGAGTTGGCAAGGTGATTTGGAGAAAAACAAACTTGCCTTTATAGAAAGGGTTTTAGGGTTTTTCCTGAAAACGAATTTAAATAGTTTTACGCTCCAAATAATTATGGGAATTATTTGGGGATTTATCATGTCCAAGTTAGATGGTGTACACTTTAGTTATACATCATTTACAACTTGGGTTATTGAATAAATATGGTGATAAGGGAAGAAAACTAGATTGGGGAGAATCTAGGGTTTGGTTATTTTTATGCCACTTAAACATGGTTGTATTTGTGAGCTCAGAGATCACCTTGGTTCAAGGGATATATGGATGGATAGAACAAGTTATATATATGATCAAGGAAGAAATAGTTGGGCTTGGTTGGATTTTTGGTGGTGTAGGAGTGATGGCAAAATTTGATGAAAATAAGGCTGGCATTTCAGAGTTGTCATGTTGCCTCCTAAACCATGGGGATTTAAAAAGCACAAAGCTTCACTAGAAACAAGTGAAGTGGGGATTGATAGTCCATGATTATTAGATAATAACCATGCAAAGAGTTGATCAAGGTGAGTTAGCTTATAGATGTGAGCTTCTGCCAAAGTAGGCCATATGAAAAGATTTGCAGAAAAGATTATTATCTTGGCTACAAAACCATCATGGAAGAGTAGGAACCATAATGGCTTAGTCTAGGGGGAAGTGTAGGCTTTGGTAGTACTAAATATGTACTACAAGATGGTTCAAGTACATTATCAAGAATTCACAATGGTTGGAAAAGGTAGAGCTCCAAAGATTGAATCTAGATAAGAAATCCAGACTTAGTCATTTTGGCAGATTTAGGGTTTTAGACTAGATTACAAGTGTAGGTGATTCTGAGAGAGATCTAGGTTCCACACTCATTATCAAGGGGATGAGGTTGAAGGGTTAAATAAGTATATAGGATCCATGCTTATATTGGGTCTTCACTGAGTTGGAAACCATCAAAGGGGATTATCCCTGGATGGATCTGATTAGAAGATGAGATAACCACTTTGGTGGCTTAGGGTAGATCCAGGGTAGGGATGCTGGGTCTGAGATTGATGATTCACAAACCTATATTGGGTCCTAGGGGATGAGCTACTAGATTATATCACTCTAGTTCCTAAGCAAACAAGGCAATCAGCAGATCAAGGCAATTCATCACACAACAGATCCAGGCAATTCATCTAATCAAACTTATCAAACTACTACTAAGGTTACCATCAAGCCTATCTTGAGATACGGATGGGTATTTTGTATTGGTTATACTTTTAAGTAATATAAGTACCATCTTGGTATTTCTACCAAGATTGGAATGAAAAGGTTTTAATAAAGGTTTTGGAAATCCTAGGGATAAGAGTAGCTGAGAGTTCTGTCTTGAAAACATAAGGAGATTTTATATAGGTCTCCATAGTTTTGTTAATAGAAACTAGTAAAGTATTTTGTTGTGTCAAAGTCATCTTGGTTCATGTTTTGAAATACCGGAACATTTGAGAATATGAAAGATGAGCCAAGACATCTCTTTTGTAAAATAGCTTTTGTAAACTAGTGTTGGGTTAAGGAGTACATCACCTAATACAGAAACAGTTGCATGAGCACAAGCAAATAAGTAAGCAAACATTGCAACATATAACAAGAAAAAGTTTTTGTTCCCCCTGATTTTTGCCCTTTGGACAACAATTCAGGGTTGCTGAAATTGGGATGTTACATCACCCATCCTAGAATTGCTCTAGGCCAAGCACGCTTAACCCTATAGTTATTTTCGAATGAGCTTTCGGAAAAAAGTTGCAACTTGTTGGTGTGGGTATACTATCAATCCTATTAAGCCATGCTCCAGGGTATCACATACACACACCCTTAGAAGATCGACGCCCTCGTTGATCAACCACAAGCCAGGAACGTCCCCTCTTGGTACACGTCTGTGCGTCCAGTGCCGGCACATGTGCCATACCGTATCCACTCCGGGACACACGCGCCATGCGCCACATGTTCGCCACTGACCCGCACACGTCCATGTAACCATAAGGGTCGGCTCTGATACCACTTGTAACACCCCCGGCCTTTCCGGACCGACGGCTGTCACTCCTGGCAGCTCAATAGGATCTCTAGACTCACCCCACAGACCAACACTAGTCTTTTCTGCACACTTTGTCCTCACTCTTGCGCACCCGGTACCCACTTCCCGGTCGGTCATCCGTCCTAGAATTGCTCTAGGCCAAGCATGCTTAACCTTAGATTTCTTTTCGAATGAGCTTCCGGAAAAGAAGTTGCAACTTGTTGGTGTGGGTATACTATCAATCCTATTAAGCCATGCGCCAGGGTCTCACAATGCTTCACATCATGTAGTGAAAATACGGGTTCACTGTGTGGCGATGTCCACGTCCATACCGTTTGCATAGTTGTTGTGAGCCCGGCGATCGGTGTTATTGCAACAAGGTTCTCGGATAATGCTGGTGATAACACGGGATGACTTCATTTTTGTGATACTCTTTGAGTACGGGGTCTCGATATTTAGGGTGAGAACCCTAGGTCTGACCTCTATTGGTTGTGCGGTGTGTCGGAGAAGAGAAAGGTTGCAATCCTTCTTTTCTTTTAGATAGTGGGATGCTGACTCAGGAAGATCAAGTCTGATGGTCCATAAGGGCACGACAGACCTAGTCATGAAAGTCCATCAACTTTCTTCTCTCCTTGCAGTCGAGCCTATAGCCTATTCCTAACCTTGCTAATCCTTAGAGAATGAATGCAAGGTTTATTCTTCAGTATTCGGTATGAGGAGAAGTAGATTTCCTTCCAAAGAACAAGGAATCCTTGATGCATTCAAACCACATAACGTACTAAACTCGAGCCAGGCGGATGTGACATCCCAATCCTGCACATTTCCTATTTCTAAACTATTCATGTCATATGAATCAATAAAGGAGCCCTCGGGATAGCTTGATTCAAAGAATTTGTACAACATGGGAATAGAAAAAAATGTAGGAATGGAATGACATGTCACTTGGAATCCTATAGGAATGAAAAATGTAGGAATTGATAAAAAAAATTAATTGCACCATAAAAAAATTCTATGGGGTTTCGATTCTTGTCATAGTTGTCATAGACACATAGAATTTTTTCCAAGAGGTCTCACCTCTTGTTAGAAATCCTACAAGATTCTAGTGTGAGAAAGCAATGTATATGGCTTCTGTAGGATTCATTTCTTTGAAACAAACAAACTCTACAGGAAAAAATTCCTATGGATTTGAATCCTATAAAATTCCTTTGAAAATCCTATGAATCAAACATACCCCTAAAGTGTTAAACTCCCACTTTGAAGCGATTGAATCAACATTTGTCACATCTTTATGATTAGGATCATTT
Organism: Avena sativa; assembly: GCA_916181665.1. Classification (NCBI taxonomy): domain Eukaryota; kingdom Viridiplantae; phylum Streptophyta; class Magnoliopsida; order Poales; family Poaceae; genus Avena; species Avena sativa. Next base: position 255,282,217 of record OV702284.1, on the reverse strand, counting down.
TAGTTGTTCTAGTTCTCTTTTATGACTCAGTTTATTATATAAACATGGAGGAAAATAATTAAGTAAAAACACCGCTTCTAATGAAAATTTAGCGTGTTTCATTCTAGGGTAGTGGAAAGGGGAACACACGTGAGTTCACATCAGATACCATGAGAAACACTCTTTCTTGGGCATTGGAATTTAAGGTTTTGGTGTGAAAGGAAAAGTCAATGTACAACCTTTGCAGAGAAGTTGTACTTAAAACCTGTCTAAACCTGTCTATCTCCCGTGGGAAGATTTCATGGAAATAGAGTGTAAAACTACCACTTTTTAATAGACGGACCAAAAATTATCACAACTTGTCCTTTTTTCAGTTGGTACGGTCCATATCACTTATCATAGCATAAACAAAAAAGGGAATCACATAAAACCACTACTTTGGAAGGAAATCTAGTGTTTTCTTCCACGAGTGTGTCATAGAAAGGGGAAACGGATGAATTCACCATCAATACCATTAGAAACCAGCCTTTTTTGGGCATGGAACACTAATATGGGTATTAGTGAAGTGTTTGTGTAAATATTAAAATCTAATACACAATTGAAGTGGCACTTATTAATTCATGAACATAAATGTCTATATGTAATAACAGGAAGATTCTAGGGACTAAAGTGGAAAACACCCACTTTGATGAGACCAATCCAAAACTATCACAACTTAGTATGCTTTTAATACTTGGTATTGTTCTCGTGACTTAGCTTAACATAAACAAAGAGACAATTCATATAGAATCACCGGTACTTCTGATAAAGATCTTGCGTATGTCTTTCGATCTAAGGGGCATGCGACACACGTGAATTCAAATAGAATACCAGCAAAACCCGGTCTTTCTTGCGATTTTTTTTTAAATACGAAATAATTAATTAATTTGAGTTCTATTATACGTTTTTTCGAATTTCCAGATCTAGCACTTTGTCGGCCTGGAGCAAGCCGACTGGGCCAATCGGCCAGGCCCTGGCCGACTGCAGGGCACTCGTCCAGCAGCTAGCCGACAGCAGGTCGGCCAGTGGGGCCGCGGGACCGACGCAGGTCGACAGGTCCAGTCGGCCAGGCCCAGGCCGACTGCCCAATCGGCCAGGCGCACGCCGACTAGGGCCAGATAAGGGCGACGCCGTGCCGCGCGGCCAGGCGCGGTCTTCTTCTTCACGCGAGCTGCTGCCTCTCTCTCTCTCTTCCTTCGTGTTCTTCATTTTCAGCCACCATTTTTCTCAGATTTTGCTCGATTTGACCACAAAAACTTCAATCCAAAACCGTTAGAGAGGGAGTGGAAGCCCGATCTACGGATGGGTTAGCTCATGGCTCGATTTGGTGTTGGTTTGTTGGAGAAACGGTGGTGGAGCTGTGGTGGAGCAATGGCAATGGTGGTGGAGCTGTGGTGGAGGAGCCAAGGCTGTCTGTGGTGGAGCAGTGTTCGAGATGTGTTGGTGGTAGCTTCTCTCGCTTCAAGGGTAAACTCTAATCCCTCGATAATCACGGATAGTGTATATGGTTACGTACGTGCGTATGGTTAGTCTATTAAAATATTTGGCTAGTTGATTAGTAACAATATTTGACCGATGGGTTAGACACAAAAATTTGGCCGGTGGATTAGTAGCAATATTTGACCGGTAGCAGTAATATCGTATTTTTTAGAATATTTGCAAGCATTGCCCAAAGTTATACGCGTTGTCGATAATTAATTGATTAGGTTGTTTATTTTATGTCAGCAGAGATGACCAATTTAGTGAAGTTCGTGTTTTATTACGGTCCTGGGAGTGTTCGAACAAATGACTTTGGAGCAGATCTGGGAGAGTTTATGTGTACACAGTTAGATTTGACTGCCCCTCAAACCTAGAGTGTTAGTCAGTTGAAGGAATGGTTGACAGGATGTTTAGGCTATAACATCGAGATGTACACCGTCAGCGTGCAAGCATTGTGGATAAATTCAAGGAAAAATATTTTCTGGACTTTAAGACATGTAGATACAGACAGAGACTGGTTTAAGTGGTTAAAAGGCTGCGAAGATAGGCATGTAAACCCTCGCGCATTAGTGCTTCCTGTCTTGAAGGAGATCGATGGTGGACATGTTTCGCGCCATAGTGCTGATTCAAGTTACGTGATGTACTCTATGTCCAGTGCTGGAGGCGGTGGTTATGAATCGGGGCAGAGCAGTCAGATAGGAGGAGGAGGCGGTGGTTATGAATCGGGGCAGAGCAGTCAGGCCGGAGGTGGAGAAGACTATAGTGGAGAGGCAGACGCGGACGAGGAAGATGGAGGCATGCAGAACATGATGGAAGGGGAGGATTACATCGATGGCGAGAGTGGTGATTCTGATGACCCTGAGGATTCTGATGCAGAAGGCAATGGTGGAGAGGACATGCCGATTCCTGCTTCATGGAATCAAAACATGTCAACCGGAATGACCGTTGATGATGGTCATGATTCTGCGTGGGAATATCACAGCAACAGAATTGTAATATGTGGCGAACTATGTTTTAAGTTGTAATATGTGGCGAGCTATGTTTTAAGTTGTAATATATGACGATCTATGTTTTAAGTTGTAATATGTGACGATCTATGTTTTAAGTTGTAATATGCAAATGCTTATGTTAATTTTTAAATTGTTCAGAAATGGCGAGAAGATACAGGTTGCTCGATCCAGACATTGAAAAGAAGCATCGGGCTAGAATTTTGGAGGATGAGCCCAACTCACTTGAGCCTTTGGTCACTCGCACACCGAATGTTAACTGGAGGATACACCCCTCTTGGGTTCCTAGGTACGATTTAATCATGAATTATATGAGTATTTTTGGGTTGCGGTACATGATTGATCACGTTTTTGGTCATGCAGGTTGAAGTGGGCTGGGCTTTTACCTTTTGTTCGCTTGGTTGAGGCCACTGCAGACTCTACACGCCTACTATATGACCACTCATTGCTCACATGCTTGGTCGACCGTTGGAGGCCCGAGACCCACACTTTTCACTTTCGCTGGGGAGAGATGGCTCCTACTCTCCAGGACGTGTCATGCCTGTTGGGACTTCCTTTGGCTGGACAGCCCATTGGACCGCTACAGGCACCGACGGGTTGGCAACAAGATATGGCACAGCGATTCCAGGGTATTACTAGACCATTGGAGTATGAAGAACACGGGCCCAAGTTCGACTGGTTACTAGGATGTCAGGTGTGTTTGCTAACTTCTATTTAATCTGTAAGACATTATACATTACTGGCTACTGGTTACTTATCGAACCATATTTCATTAATGCAGATACAACAGCTAGGCTATCCAGAGACTCAGTTGACAGAGGCACAAATCACTCGGTCCTTGGAGGCATACATACTTTGGCTTCTCGGTAAGGTGATGTTCACCGAGAACCATGTCATCACTATCACCGCTCGCTACATCCCTATCGCATTGGAGATCTCCAATGCAACTAGCGCTGACATGATTATACAGAGGAGTTGGGGTTCTGCGGTCTTAGCGGCCACGTACCGAGGTATGTGCAGCGGTTGCCAATGGCGGGCACCGAAGTCAGGCCTGCTTGTATGCCCACTATTGTTGCAGCTTTGGTCCTGGGAGCGGTTTCCTATCGGCCAGCCGGACGTTATGGTTAAGACGCCTTACCCTACAGCTACTTTGGGCGACCCTCTGACTGGACTGTTCGATCCAGACCACATTGACTTGCCTACTTTTGGTTCAGTTTGGACACATCGCCAGGTATGTGCAAAGTTACTTGTTACATTCATTATTTAGTTGACATAAACTATGCATGGAGCTAACAAATTATTATTCGCAGAGACGCTTTTCTCACGGTCAGGTGAGGGGTTGCTACCCCGCACTGTCCGAGCAGTTTGACGTACTTCTAGCGAGTTCGGTGATGTGGGAGCCCTACGATAATGAAGCTGTCGCTGCTAGATTCCAGAGGGATGGGGACAACATACAAATGTCTATTCTATGCGCCAGGGACGAGCCGTATTGGCTCACAAAATCGAAGATCATCTTCGACATGCAGGCAGAGGAGATGAGCCTACATAGAGTAATGAGGCAGTTTGGTCTTCGCCAGTTGGCTGATCCTCGTCCTACGGAGAGCGCCATACCTTCAGTCGTACACACGTATGTTTCATTTACACATTACTTCCATCTTAACATGATTTATTGACATGACACTAACGATGTTAAATGTTAGGTTGTCGAGAAAGGGAAGTAGCAAGACCGCCACGGGTTGGCTACGCAGAGTTGGGGTGTACGTTTAAGAGTGGGACACCGCTACAGCCCGAGTCTAGGACTCGAACATCGCGTTTGACATGGAAGAGTTCAACAGGTATTTGGATAGCTACATGAGCGCCACACGACTACGCATCACGCAGCAATCTCACCCAGAAGAGATGCCGGACGCGGCTACTTGGGATAGTTATCCGAGCCAGTCGACTATGGGCAGCAGACAACACGCGGTATGTTCTTCATCTAATGCACCTATTTATTACATAGTTTTCCATCTATATATGGCGAACCTTGTGGTGTCACTTGCATGCACAGATGTTAGTCGATCTTGAGACGGAGAGTGCTGAGTACAGACGCTCTCTTTCGTCCGGACCCCTACTTATTCACCGGCGGGACCAGGAGACCTGGCTGAGTCGCCTGGAGGAGAAGATACGGCGTATCTACGGGTTATCACGTGCACCCGCCCTTCGGACATTGCTCACCACCCGGCACCACAGCGTCCTCCGCGGCACTCGACGCACCACCAGCAGCAGCAGCCACCCTCGCCCCTACGACAGTCTCCCCGTCCACGGCTTACACCACAGACGGCTCCGAGACCTCCTCCCCCAGACCAGGCTGGAGGTTCAACGTGGCATCAACAGTCTTCTTTCGACTGTTGGCAGCAGCAGCAGCCACCTTTGCACGATGGAGGTTCGTCGTGGCAGCACCAGCAGCAGGAGCCTTGGGGTCACCCTCCCATGCCAAACTACGGGTTTCGCCCACAGCCACAGCCACAGGGTATGGATCTTACAAGATAAGCGTCGAGGCTCAGTTCATGTCAAGTTCTTACATACTTTGTTTTTATGTGTAGGAGCATTCGAAATGCAGGGGTCTATGCCTGGCTATCAGTCGTCTATGTCCGGATCCGCCTGGACTGATCAGGACGTTGATCATAGCACTCAGGATTTCATGACGCAGAGCAGTTGGCTGAACATTTTTCAGACTCCCCCCTGACCCCACACAGGAGACTCAGTACGATGAGCACGGGTCGGTGATTCCTCCCCGACAGGTTCGGCCGCCCCACAGGTTCGGTTGGACGACGCCTCCTAACCCATCACCCGAGCGTCGCGGCAGACGACGTCGCTGAGACATATATTTATCTATGTATGATACATATATTTATCTATGTATGAGACATGTCTATCTATGCATGAGACATCTACTTATGTATGAGACATATATCTACCTATATATGAGACACCATTCTATCATTTCACGATTTTTATTGCAACACAGTTCAACATAACTTGCAACATAGTTCAACATAACTTGCGGTACATAAATAAGAGTCTTATCTGTCCCTAGCATGATGCCTTTCCCTTCGATGATGCCTCACCCTTTCCCTTCGACGATCCCTCGCACTTGCTCTTCTTGGCCTGCGCTTTCTTCTTCTCCTGCCTCTTGTCCCACTCAGCTCTCTCCTTGCTTCCAACGGGTGGCGGCATGAAGATATCATCCTCATCTTCGCTCTCTTCTATCCAGGCCCTAGGTGCCACAACCTGCTCCGTCATGTCATCTTGACTTTTCTTGGCCTGCGCTTTCTTCTTCTCCTGCCTCTTGTCCCACTCAGCTCTTGCCTTGCTACCAACGGGTGGCAGCATGAAGATATCATCCTCATCTTCGCTATCTTCTATCCAGGACCAAGGTGCATTAGCCCGCTCCATCAAGTGAGCTTCACTCTTGAAGGTGAGCTTGTCCCACCTTGCCTGGATCCTGAGAAGCTCTGCTCGTACCTGATTTGGGGTCTTCAGTTTCCACCCTCTTAGATGAAGTGACTTACCAAGCATAACGAGAACATCATGGTTCGTTACCAACGTATCCCAGTCGGCTGGTTCATCGCCTATCACAACAGTTCTGGCTACGAAGAAAAGCCCAATGGACATATCTAGAGGCCAGGGAGACGCGTCGGTCATAGTGGAGAGGAGTGGAGGGAAATGCGAGAGCAAGAGGAGAGGAGGGAAATGATAGAGTAAGAGGAGGAAGAGATGAACTGGTAAAGGATACATCTCGTTGCCCGGATTTATAGAGGCACCGAACCGAATAGGCGAGAAAAAAAGGCGGGAAGTAGTGGCGGGAAAAAAAGGTCGGGAAGTAGCGGCGGGAAAAAAAGGGCGGGAAGTAGTGGCGGGAACAAAGGGCGGGAAGTACTGGCGGGAAAAATCGGCGGGAAGGATTGGCGAGGAAAACAGCGGCGGACGATTATTTAGCGGAAGGGCTGCATTGATCATGCAGGATTTGGTTAGGGGCAGGACGATTAGGCTATCGGTATAGGTCTGGCCGATTGCACTAATCGGCCTGGGCCAGGCCGATTGAACCAATCGGCTTGCTCCAAGCCGATTGCATGTGTGGGGCAAGGCCGACTGCATGGTGCCACCTGCAGTCGGCCAGGGCCTGGCCGATTGGCCCAGTCGGCTTGCCCCAGGCCGACAAAGTGCTAGATCTGGAAATTCGAAAAAACATATAATAAAACTCAAATTAATTAATTAATTCGTATTATTTAAAAAAATCACGTCTTTCTTGACATGGAATTCTAACATAGTTATTAAAGGTTGGTATAAATATTATAATACAATACACAACATTGAAGTGGCACTTATAAACTCACATGTATATATATCGTAGAAAGATTTTGGGGACTAAAGTAAAAAACTCCTAGCTTGAAGCATCTGGATCAAATATTGCCACAACTTGACCTATTTTTAAATTGGTATTGTTCATGTGACTTAGATTAACATAAAAATAGGATTGTCATATAAAATCACCATTTCTAAGGAAAATCTAACGTGTTTCATTCCCGGGTGGCCTATAAAGGGGACACACATGAATTCACCACGTTAATACCTTACCATCCCTTGTTGTACATGGAATCCTAATATGTTATTCAAGTTTCATTTAAGGAGTAAAACCCAAAATACACATCATTAAAGTTATTACACTTATTCTTGTCTATCTCTCGGGAACCCAGCCTTTTTCTATTCCAATAATTCCTGAAAATCCTAGAGGCCCATGTGGCTCATTCATGCATGGCAAGAGGTGTCACGACCCGGGATTAGGGCTAGACAAATACCAGAACCTCATCTGATATAAGTCTAACCTAAATTCCGAAACGCGCAGGAAAAAATCGGTAACATTACAGAACATACAAACCATACATTAATAAGGTAAACTCTTAAAAGAGTTACAAACCAGTCCAACAAGCCAGGGTTCACAGACCCAACATTACATCAAACAACGGAAGCAAACAAGTTGTTCTAAACAACAAACTTAGCAAAGTGCCTAACAGGCCATAACAAAAGTAGCGACCCTTCCATAGATCCTAGGCTGCTGCCCGGGAACCCCGACTACTCATCGACTTCGACGTAGAAACCACCTTCAGTTGGAGTAGCATCATCTGTAGAAAACATCAATGAAGCAAGGCTGAGTACAGGGTGTACTCCGCAAGACTTATGGCTAGTCGAGTTGTTTTGCATAAAGCCATCTTTTGTTTTCAAAACAAGAGAGAGGAGAAACTCGTCTAGTCAGATCATTTTCAAAAGGGGATAAGAAGACTTTAACTCTAGATCTTAAATTCATCTTTGATATCCACCAAGAATCATCATCAACTGAACCACTCTTCCCGGACTACCCCCTCAACAACCCCGAGTAAGTATTCCGAATCTCACTTTAGTTGACATGTTTTAACATTCGGTTATAGTTCTCTATGATCTTCACGTTCGTTCCCAAGTCGTCCATAACTGTGGACACGGCTTTTCGAAAAGATTAATAACCCTGCAGGGGTGCACAACTTTACCCACACGTACCAACCGATTCTTAATGCCAAATTATTAGCCCTCTTCCTTGGAAGGCCGGCAGAGAGTGGTTGACCACGACCTTTACCCTGCTTTCGCCGAGACCATGAGTCACGCACTAGGGAGATGCCGCCATAACGGGTCAAGTCCCGAAGCCGGTCCCTAATGATGTGCGCAAGGATCAAGATTACGGATGCCAGGCATCTCTTGTTCCCGGCCACGCTTACCTACCTGTTATGAATGCACCTCCTTCACCTCCATTCAAGAACAACCAAGATGCATATGTCGAATGGAAAGCCCAAACTATGTGACTCATGGAATCTACTAGGCAAGTTAGTTGGTCGAGGGGGTTTCCAGACCCCCGTGTGGTTGTACGCTCGTCTTGGTTCAAGAGGCAAGAACATCGGGTCCTAGGGGTGGCGAGTATGGGACTACAAAAACCACAACCCACGTGGCCTCCCATACGAGCCTTAGCATGTTTATCATTCATCTCTGATCACATCACCACAACCTACCATACTAGATTCATTTGCACCTCCAGTGCATCACCTGAATAATCAACATCGGACCACTAAGCCTGGCTAAGATTGACTGAACTATGGCACTAGCGACGCTCATAAGCCAAACCCTAGTTATGCTAGGAGCGGTGGATCAGGTAATATAGTTCAAAAAGGATAACATGCATTAGATAGGCTTACTCTGTCTACTGATAAAAGACTGTTTGAACCGAGTGCATATGACGAGAACAAAATACTTTGTAATCATAGGATTCATATGTATGAGTGGGGCTTCGCTTGCCTTGTCCGTTGTTGGACTAATACTGCTCTTCGGTGGCGTTGACTTCAGCTTCTGGTTTGGTTCCTATTTTCGAGAACCAATCATCGGAAAAGAGAAAACAACACTCAACACATGGCATATGCAGTGCTCATATAATATGGATGATATGAAAGGTTGAATAGTGTTGAATTGAACCTTAAAGCATGCTTAGTCACTTTAAAGCGGGTTCCGAAGATCCAAACCCTAAAATAGGGAAATCATCGGAATCACCTGTGGGGTTCAATTAGTTCTTCTAATTAAACTTGATGTCAAAGTTGGTTAACAATGTATGATTATAGCTTAGTTGGATAGGTTTCATTTTTCTGAACATTTTGGTATATTATTTGTATTTTTCTGTTTAAAATGAATTAGTTATGAATTTCCCAAATTTAGACATTTTTGGAAATTTTAAATTAATTTCCAAACTTGGGCCCACATGTCAGACTTTTATTCATTTCAGAAAATATTTACAGAAATTATTAAAATCCTGACAAGTATGGCCCACCTGTCATATTATTTTCTATTTACAGAAATGATTTACTAATAATGAAAATAAAATAAAAGGATTACTGCATCAGCATGATGCAGTGCTGATGTCAGCAATGGAGAGGAGCTCCAGATCGAGCTCGGCTCGGCGCTAGGGGCGATGCGGGGCTGCGGGAGCGGGTGCGTTAGACAGAGGGGATCTAGGCGATCCAAATAGAGGCGGCGCCGCCCTGGAATGGTCATCGGAGCACGGCACACGGCGACGCGTAGCGGTGGGGCTTGCAGATGCTCGTGGCGCCGGCGACACAGAGTGAGAGGAGGCGAGAGAGGAGGTCTGTGAGGACCGCAGGCTCACCACGAATGCAACGGAGGGGTCGGCGAGGTGAGGCACGGTCGGGAAGCGCCAGAATCATCGTCGGAGAGCGGCGGACGGTGTTGGGACAGAAGAGGTCGATGGCGAGGATTCCTTGCGCGTGGGGTCGAATTCCTTTTACGAGCTTGCTCAGCACGGCGAGGCGAAGCTCCCTGCAAGCTTAGCTGGCCTTGGGGAGGCCGGAGATGGCGGAACTACGGCGAGGTCTGCACCTAGGGTTCAGGCGGAAGGGGAAAACGAGGAGGAAAAGAAGCTAGGGTTGTCGATGGCGGTGCTGGAGCTCTTATAGGCTCGCGGGGGCGGCGGCGATGATCTTGGCGCGCGGCGGCGCATCGGGTGGTCGGCGGCGATCCACCGAGCTGCTTTGGTCGCGGGAGGAAGACGACAGGGGTGAAGGGGTACGCGGACCTGGCTGGGCCGGCTCTGGGGCCAGGCTTGGGCACCGGGTGGGCTGGCTGCGGGCGTTGCTGGCAGCAGGGAGAGAGGAGAGGAAATGGGCTCGGCCTAGGGGAGTTTAGGACTAGATTTTTTTCCAGGAAAACCTCTTCTAATTCTGTTTTCTATTTCCTCTTTTGTATTTTGAATTCAAATCTGTTTTGAATGATTTCCATTTTACAAAAAAATTTCAGAACATATGGAAACAATAAGGAGCACTTTTAACTATTTGAGCTCCATGCATTTGAGAATTTTCAAAATATGGTAACCATTTGAATTGATTCAAAGAGAGAGGAAAAACTATTAGGGTTTTAGAGTTTTGTTGTTTGTTCTTCTTTGGTTAAATCTAAGTGCAAGTGTAATGCATGCATAAAATGATCAAACATAACTTATTTATATTACACAAAAGATGGTATGTTACAGCTCTACCCCACTTACAAGAATCTCGACCCGAGATTCCTAGGTTAAAGAGAAGAAGGCAGGGTACTCAGATCGAAGACGATCTTCGCGTTCCCAGGTTGCTTCTGACTCAGAGTGATGAGACCATTGAACTTTCAGAAACTTGATGGTTTGACGACGAGTCTTGCGCTCGGTTTCATCAAGAATTCGAACAGGGTATTCTCGGTAGGTTAGATCATCTTGGAGATCCAAAGTTTCATGGTCCACACCACGAATGGGATCTTTGAAACATCGCTTGAGTTGAGACACATGGAAAACATCATGTACCTCTAGAAAAGATGAAGGTAGATCCAATATGTAGGCAAGCTCACCCCGCTTGGAGAGAATGCGAAAGGGACCAACGTAGCGAGGTGCCAATTTGCCTTTGATACCGAATCGATGGACACCCTTCAGAGGAGTGACCCGAAGGTAAACTTGATCACCAACTTCATATTGAACATCAAGATGATGACGATCGTAGTTGGTCTTCTGACGAGATTGAGCGGCCTTCAAACGCTCTCGAATTATGCGAACTTGATCTTCTGCTTCTTGGATCATGTCCGGACCAAAGAATTGTCTTTCGCCGGTTTCTATCCAGTTTAGCGGTGTTCGACATGTTCTCCCATACAGGAATTGGAAAGGTTCCATGCCCAAATTGGATTGAAAATTGTTGTTATAGGAGAACTCCGCAAAAGGAAAGACATTTCTCCTAGTTCTTTCCAAAGGATATGACACATGCTTTGAGCATGTCTTCAAGAATTTGATTCACTCTTTCAGTTTGACCACCGGTTTTAGGATGATAGGTTGTGCTGAAAGAGACATGAGTTCCCATTGCTTCTTGCAAACTTTGCCAAAATTTGGAGGTAAACAAACTTCCACGATCAGAGATGATCTTCTTGGGAACACCATGAAGAACGACAATCCGAGAGATGTATAGGTCAGTCATTTGACTAGCACAGATAGTTTCTCGAACCGGAAGGAAATGAGCAACTTTAGATAATCGATCAACTCTTACCCATATGGCATCATTTCCTGCTTGTGTCCTTGGGAGTCCAGTGATAAAATCCATACCAATTTCATGCCATTTCCACTTAGGGATTTTCAACGGCTGTAGAAGTCCAGCAAGCCTTTGGTGTTCAGCCTTTACACGACGACAAACGTCGCACTCTGCAACAAAGCGAGCGATTTCTGGTTTCATTCCACTCCACCAGAATCTTTGACGGAGATCTTGGTACATCTTGGTACCACCAGGATGGATAGATAGAGGGGATTCATGAGCTTCCAAAAGAATTAGATATTTGATTTTCCGACTGTTTGGAACCACTAGCCGGTTACTGAAGTATAGAATACCTTGATCATTGACGGAGAAACATTTAGCTTCACCGCTTGCAACACGTTCTTTGATCTTGGTAACTTCATCATCTTGCTTTTAAGCTTCCTTGATTTGATCCTCTAGAGAAGATTTTATCTCAAGGTTAGCGAGGAATCCACAAGGAACTACTTCAAGGTTAAGACACTTGATTTCCTCGTAGAAAAAAGGTTGGGCTTGTGAAGTCATCAGATTGTGTAAGATCCCTCCCTTTATAAAGGTAAGGATCCCTGTGATTGCAATGCTAGTCCCTGGATCAATGCTAGCATCCACGGTTTAAGATGAAGTACACAGAAACAAAGGTCATTATTACATATCATTCCAGAGACAAACATAGTCTTTTACAAACTCCATGGCCACAGGCCTAATACAAGAGTTCAAATATATAATAAAATAAATAAGTCTTCATCTTCATGTGCCATAGGCAAACATGTTGAGTGTAGACTCATAACCCCTAATCATCATCAGAATAACCTGCAACATCACAAGTTATAGCCACAGTGGGTCAATACATTGGAATAGTATTGGCAAGTGATACCTTAGTAGAATATTTGCAAACTAGATACTATATGCATTTTGGCTAAGTGTAGCTTAGGCTTGCTTTGCTCAAAATAGGTTTTGCCTATCAGTTGAAAACACTAAGTTTTTCTTTGACAAAACTTTCCCAAGGAACCACCAATAGACATTGGTGAACCCTTACCCTTGTTCAACCACAAGTTTTTAACTTAGAAATTGGGATGAGGAGATTCTTGATAGCTTCCATGTCTTGATGCTCAAGTTGTCCAATACTAGGGACATGACTAAGTACTTAAATTCTTCCATCCGCAGAGGTTGTGCACTTTCCCCACAAGACTTGATTTTCACCAAGACAGGACCTTTCAGAAGCTTTCCCTTAGACCAAATGGACGCGCTCCAAACCTATCATCCCAATACCACCAACTGTCCAAATGGCTAAGTTATTTCAACCTATATGATCCAGGCAGAGCCCATAATGCCATGTGGCTGCACTAGAAGCTTCTTAACATTTGGCAAATCAAATCCCTTTGTTCCTGGGTGGCTTTCCACAAGTGAGATACACAAGGTAAACCATAGAAATGGGCCTTGTGTAACCACTCAACATAAACCATTCTTTCCATTCCACCCAGGTGTTTCATTCACTTAGTTGTTTTATTAAGCAAAAACACAAGTCCAAAGACTTAGAAATATTTTTACATAGCATGAATATATAACCACCCTTGGTTGCTACTAGCTAGGCTAAGCATGGCAAAGGTAAGCATCTTAACTTAGAAATTTCTAGCAATTCTACAACTACTAGGATTTCCCAAGCATAGCATATAGATCAAAATATTCATGCAAGTCCTATACAAAATATTTCTAGTGCATAGTTGAAAAACATAGGAATAAAATCATGAAGCACCACTTGCCTTGGTAGTTTTGGGAGTAGCAACAATCTTCACAATCACAATCACTATTTGCACCAAAATCTACACATAAAATAATGGCACCAAAATCACATACAAAATATATACAAACAAAAATATATGAATGCATGCAAATGCCATGTGATGATTTGTCTACACCAAACAAGACAAGTGAACAGTACTGAAACATAAACAAGTCCAAGATATTCAAAATAAACCTTATTTGATCCTTAAAACATTTTTCAAATAATTTGTATAATCAAAATAAGCCTACACAAGTTTCTGCATAAACAACCATTTTTACAGAGGAAAAATATTAAACACATTGCATAAACAGATAGGATTTTCTCTCCTGATTCCAATGATATACAATTTGCAAAATTTGAACGTTGGAATCAAAAGATATGAATTTTACAAGTTTGAATTACTAATAGATCTAAATTCTGTTTTTAAAACAAAGAACTAGCCACGCGGCGCTCTCTGATTCGTCGGTACCGTTTCACGCGGATCGACTAGCATGGACCGCATGATCTAAATGAAATCGCACGGCCAGATCTGACCCATACCCCTTCGTTAAGTGATCCCATCAGATTTGTTGGATCTAGATCTAACGGTCCTGGACCATGCGACCAAAGTTCGGCGGCGCTGGCGATGGTGGCGCGTCGGTGGCGCTCTGTCAGCGACGCTCCGGCGAATACAGGGAGGGCTGGGGTGTGTGGCGTGGCTTACCAGATTCGCACGAACACGAGGAAGCTCAACGTGGTCTTTGCTTGGACAGGGGCACATTGGCACGGCCGGAAATCCTCGTCGGAGTTTGCTTTCCCGTCGGGTGCTCACTGCCGGAGACAGAGGCGACGTTCTACGGCGCAATAAGATGCACAAAAAGCATTAGGAGATGCACATAGGCGAGGCGAACACGGTCGTATGAACTAGGGATCAAGGGGCGGTCTATTTTTACCGTGATTGCTCGTCAGAGTTGGACGGTGCTTCGGTTGTTTGCTGGATTCGACGGAGACGACGACTTGGGGCGATATAGAGCAAACAGAAAGTGTGAGAAGATGCGCACGGGCAAGACAGGCAAGCTCGTATGAACGAGAGGTGAAGGGGAGCATGGGGTTCACCGAAATAGGTCGCCGGAGTGCGTCGGGCAGCGGAGTTGCAGCTAGAATTGCCGGCAGCCTGGTGGCGGAGTGGAGGTGCTGAGTGAGGGGAAAGACTCGCGGTGCAGAGGGGTTTATGTAAGCAGGGGGATCGACAGGAAACACATGCAGATTGAATGGCAATTACGCCGCGCGATCAACGCCAGCAACGGCCAGCGGCGACGTGTTCTTCGCGAGATTTGGGGAAGATGACGGTGACGTGGACGGGGCCCAGTAGTCAGCGAGGGGGGGTAGGTTCTGCGCGGGTGAGGAAAGACAGAGAGAGGAGTGGCCCGGGTGGGTCGTTTTGTCTGATGGTCCGAAAGGCTGGCGCCAGGCCAGTTGGGTTTTCTAATTCCTTTTCTTTTTCCAGAATGATTTTCAGGATTCATTTTCAAACAAAATCAAAAGCATTTGAAATCCAAACCTTTTCTGGATTTTTGTAAAGTGTAAACTTTATATTTTTGGGCATAAAACATTGCTGTCTTATTAGACTTGCTTGGTCCTTTTGAAAATTCAAAATAAACAGTGCCTCTGCACAAAGTTTGATAAAGATTTGAAAATGGTTTTAATACCAAATTTTGTTTTGGAAAAATTTGTCCAAGCTTGGAACTCAACCAACCAATCCTATGAACTCATTCAATGGTTTTAAAACAAATATTCTCTCACTTGAGAGTGTCATTAGATCAATGCTTGCCCACATAAAATAATAGCACTTAGTGCTTCTATTTTCTTGAAATGAGTTTTGAAATTGATCCCTAAATGATATGCATGCATGAATGATATGCAAATTTTGAAAACATGATTTTAGGGATGTTACAAATCTAACCCCCTTAAGGTGAATCTCGCCCTCGAGGTTCGGATTGGCTAGCAAATAGGTGAGGGTGGTGTTTCCGAAGATCATCTTCTCTTTCCCATGTTGCTTCTTGTTCGGAATGATGGTTCCATTGAACTTTGCAGAATTTGATAGTCTTAGTCCGAGTAACTCTTTCTGCAGTCTCAAGAATCTTGATAGGTTTTTCCTCATAAGTGAGATCACTTTCCAATTGGACCTCATCCAAAGGTATAGTATCCTTCAAAGAAGTCTCTTCCATTTCTGGATGGCATTTCTTTAGCTGACTCACATGAAACACATTCTGAACAGCAGACAGTGACTCTAGCAATTCAATCTCATAAGCTATTTCTCCTTTACGACTCAGAATCTTGAATGGTCCAACATATCTTGGGGCCAATTTTCCTTTGACTCCAAATCTCTTCACTCCACGAAGTGGTGACACTCTAAGATAAGCTCTATCACCCACTTCATAGGTGACTTCTCTACGCTTAGGATCTGCGTAGCTTTTCTGTCGAGACTGTGCTATCTTCAATCTATCCTTAACTAGTTTGACTTTCTCTTCGGCCTCTTTGATAAGTTCTGGTCCGAACAAACTTCTTTCTCCCACACCATTCCATAACAATGGGGTGGTACACTTTCTCCCATAGAGAAATTCAAATGGTGCCATCTCAGTACTGGCTTGGTAGCTATTATTGTAAGAAAATTCTGCGTAAGGCAGACTTTCATCCCAACTGGCTCCATAATCTAGAGCACATGCTCTCAACATGTCTTCAAGAATTTGGTTGGTCCTTTCTGTTTGTCCATCAGTCTGAGAATGAAAAGCAGTGCTGAATTCCAACCTTGTTCCCAATGACTCATGTAGTTGCCTCCAAAAATGATAAGTGAATTGAGTTCCCCTATCAGACACAATACTCTTGGGTACTCCATGTAGACACACAATTCTACTCATATAGATCTTGGCTAACTTAGCACTTGCATAGGTTGTCTTCACGGGTATGAAATGAGCCACTTTAGTTAGGCGATCCACTACTACCCAAATAGAGTCATATCCTGACCTGGTCCTTGGCAATCCGGTGATGAAATCCATGCCAATCTTGTCCCACTTACAATCAGGAATAGGTAGTGGTTTTAACAATCCTGCTGGTTTCTGATGTTCTGCTTTCACTCTACTACATACATCACACAAAGCAATATGTTCGGCGATGTCCTTCTTGAGATTATTCCACCAAAATCTTTCCTTCATATCCATGTACATTTTGGTGTTACCCGGATGAATGGAATATGGTGAGTTGTGTCCTTCTTGTAAAATCAGTTTCCAAAGCTCCGGATCCTACGGAACACAGATACGTTTTCCATACCATAAAGTACCATGTTCATCTTCATGGAATCCTTTGGCCTTTCCTTTACCAATCTTTTCCTTAATCTCTTCAATTTCCTTATCCGTCTTTTGGGCTTCTTTGATTTTGTCCAACAAAGTGGGTTGAACAGCCAATGACATGAGATGTCCTTCAGGCACAATTTCTAGTCTGAGATCTCTAAATTGGGCACACAGATCATCTGGCAACTCTCCCTTAGTAAGGACATCTACAAAAACCTTACGGCTTAGAGCATCTGCTACAACATTTGCTTTACTGGGATGGTATTGCAAACTCAAGTCATAGTCCTTGATGAGTTCTAGCCATCTTCTTTGTCTCATGTTGATTTCTTTCTGGGTGAATATATACTTCAAACTTTTGTGATCTGTGAACACTTCACATCGCTTTCCCAAAAGATAGTGTCTCCATGTTTTGAGTGCATGGACAACAGAGGCTAACTCTAAATCATGAGTATGGTAATTAACCTCATGAGTTTTGAGTTGTCTTGAGGCATAAGCCACAACTTTCCCTTCTTGCATTAGCACTGCACCTAATCCATGATGAGATGCATCACAATATACTTGGAAGTCCTTCTCCAAATCTGGCAGACATAAGACTGGTGCTGTCACTAGTCTCTTCTTCAATTCTTGGAAACTGAGTTCACATCCTTCAGTCCAAGAAAATTTCTTGTCTTTCTTTAGTAATTCTGTCATTGGCTTAGCTACCTTGGAGAAATTCTCAATAAACCTTCTGTAGTATCCTGCCAAGCCAAGGAAACTGCGAACTTCTTTTATTGACTTAGGGGATTCCCATTCGGTTACAGCAGAGACTTTAGCAGGGTCAACTGCTACACCATCTCCTGACACAATGTGTCCAAGAAATCCAACTTCATTTAACCAAAATTCACACTTGCTGAATTTGGCATACAGCTTATGCTCTCTAAGCTTCTCAAGTATCAAACGCAAATGTCCTTCATGCTCTTCTTTGCTCTTGGAGTATATCAAAATGTCATCGATGAAAACGACAACAAACTTGTCAAGGAACTCCATGAACACCTTGTTCATCATATTCATGAAATAAGCTGGTGCATTGGTGTTGCCTACCAAAACCCACCGGCGAGCAGCGACGGGCAACACGGAGAGCCGGGAGGCTCCCAGGACTGCTGGTGGGCCCTGGTCCCTCGGGCAACGGCCCGCAAAACTCCGGCACACGTCCTGGCTGGTTCGAGGGCATGCCACCTGACCTATACCTGATCAGGAAGGTGAAAGATTGCTTCGATTGGTTTCCTGCATGGCAAACAAACATACGTAAAATTCAAGCCGTGATCGGCTTTCAGGTTTCCCTGTGAATCGGCTTTTGGAGCCGATTACCCCATGGTTCTGCATTAGATCTATGATAACATGGGGTTTTGTTTCATCAATACAAGTCAAAACGATCTACAACAGTTTAACGTTTTCACCACGTAATTGGAACATCCTACACGTAGTTGAGCCTGGTAGATACAAAAGATGATAGAAAACTAACCCTAGAGAAGGCCTAAAAACCAACGTAAAGTCAATTCCCGGAACAACTCCCCTTGGATTGGCAAACCATATCTTTGCGTATTACTGGATCGTTCAACCCGTTTGCAAGGCCTGACTACGTGGATATCAAACTAAACCTTGGAGAACAAGGCACAACTATAACAGATCAAATCGACTTAAATAAAGATCAAGCAAGATGCTACCCTTACACCCCGAACAGGCGCAAAGGCAGCGAGACAAGCAAAGGCAGCATAGCTAAGCAATCATAGTAAAAAGTACCGATGCTAGCCTAAACAGATCTATGATAAAAGTATTACTCGCCATCAACAAGGCTTCAGCACGAGTAATAACAAGTAACGCATAAGTAGATACTGCCTAGATCGCAAGATGCGATCTAGGCAGCATGACACTTACCCGAAAGAAACCCTAGAAACAAGGGGTGGCGATGCGCCGAGATTGTGTTTGTTGTGAACGTGATCGTCCTCCTTTTCTCAATAACCTTAGGTACATATTTATAGTCCGGAGACTTCCTATCTTTGGAATAAACCTAGCAATCCTATCTCTTTACTTAAACTGAAACGTAAACTACTACAATATAAGATACACGGGCAATTTAGCCCAAATCTACGCACAAGACCGATTCAACAACACGTTGTATATATGTATCTTCCAAGCCCATCTTGATCACGGCCCATCTCCTCCTTTGGCTAAAATATGGCGATAACACATGCCCCCCTGGTTTTGGCAATAATAATTCCAAAACCACGCTGTTGTTGTTTTTTCCCCTCTTCTCCCTTTTTTTTATCGGGTTACGCGTTGCAGAGCAGAATCGTCACGCCACCCCTTCATCATGATGCCCTGTCTTCTCAACTTCTCCGCAGTGCATGATTTGACCGTTTTTGGCACCACATTATGGAAACTGCTATGGCATTGAACCGTCTTCCACTATTCCTTATTTAAATTCATCTAAGCAGTTTGCAGCCCCCATCTTCCTCCCTTAGCCAGAAAACCCTCTTCCTCCGCCGAAAAAACCCTCTTTCTCCGCCATGGCCTCCTCTTCTTCATCTGGCCTGTCCTCCCAAGCCTCCAACACAATGAGCGATCGGGAGCCGACGCCAGAGCACCCGCCGACGGCGGCGTACAACGCTCTTGCCCCACAATGGTGGGACGAGAGGGATTGGGATTTCGCCACCTGGTCCGAGGACGACGAATCCTTGACCGATGGTGAGGAGGGTCTACAGTTCCTTGCCAATGGGGAACTGGAGGCGGACAGCACCGACGACGCCATGTCCTGGGACGGCGTCGAATCCTCCGACGAGGAGGAGGAGTCGGAGGAGGACACCTCCTCCGATGAGTATCCACCGGTGAAGCGCTTCTGCGCCGGGTCCAGCGAGGACACCGAAGACGACGACGAGGACGAGGAGGCCCCTGCTGGCATCTTCAGCAGCAGCAACGAAGACGACGCCGGCAGCAGCGCTGATGACAGCGAACAAGACGACGTCAAAGACAGCGGCGACGACCTCGGCCTCTAGATTAGGAATTAGCAGTAGTAGTAGTAGATTTCCTTTTGTAAGCAATCAGCTCCACTGTAAATAATCGTCTTTTGAATGAATGAAGATTGCTTTTCCAACTCGAAGATTGCTTTTTTCGACCCAATTTCGCTGATAGTCAAAATAGGTCGATGCTCCAGAAGCCGATAGCAACGTATCGGCTTTCACCATACTACGCTCATTAGCCAACCAAGTCAAAGCTCAAAGAGCCGATGACAACACATCGGCTTTCCCAAAAACGCTGACAAGGTCTAAACTTGGTCGCATACTTAGACAAATCTGAGCGGCCACTTTCCAGTTTCAAACGGTAACCTGCGACCTTCCTCAAAAAAGGGCGACCCAGATCTCCAACTGCCCACCGACCAGATCGAGCTCACAGCGACAAGAACCTTCGACCCCAACTGCATAGATCCATCTCCGCCGGCAAACCAGATGGCGGAATCGTCTAACACCAACCCAGAGGTCTCCGGTCTGAAGGTACGTCCACTCCTCGCAGTCTGAACGCGATGCTAGAATTAATGGCGAACACCTGAATTAACGCCCTATTCCACCATTAAATTTTTTAGGTTTCAGATATCCTGCTGCCGCATCCTTCTCTCCCAAATTCTCTCTGTCTTGGCCCTCGCACAGAATCTAGTCCTGCCCATCTGATCTCTTGCGAAGCAAACAGAATCCCCTTCGTAAGCCAAGACCTAGATTTAAACTCTTGGGCCGACTGCTTGCGAGCCTGGCCTAATCCCCCTGAACATTGGGTCTCTTGGTTCAGCAGGGTAGCTAGAGCTTACCAATCACAATGGGAAACCACGGGAATAGCCGATGCCTTGCATCTGTCATTGTCTCCCCTTGAGAAACATGAGAACCTTCTAAAGACCATCGGCTACTTCTGGTTTGACGCTCTGAACTGCTTCATGTTCGGTCATGGCCCCATGTCACCAACCTTGTTAGATGTGGTGATGATTACTGGTCTAGATGTTACATCACCCAGCCCCTCTGCTTTTAAACTGACCAAAGTCCCCTACAAACTGTCTTCCAAAACAGACTGCACGAACTGGGGTGCCTACCTCCAACGCCATATGAAAACAAAGGGCCCTGTCACAGAGAAAGAACACACAGCCTTTCTCAACTTCTGGCTGGAACATTTCATATTCTGTGGCCCTTCCCTGGCTCCAACCAAGAATTACCTCTCCTTAGCCCACGAACTGGCCAAAGGCACCCAACTTGGCATCGGCAAACTGTTCCTTGGAGAGGTCTATCGATATCTCCAATTGATGTCTGTCAAGCTGTTCTCTGGCATAGCAGTCAAAACAGGTGGTCCTTGGTGGTTCATTCAGCTATGGGCTCAGCTGTATTTTCAAAACCACGTCTCAAACTTCCCCCTTTTGGCGAGTTGCACCTTTCCAGATGTCAAAGGGAGGCAGATCCGATGCACCAGCTATGGCCAAGCTTTGTATAGACTGCCAGGTAGTAAACTGACCCCTCAGGAAGCATCTAAATGGTTCAGCATTTTCTTTCAAGGCCTGGACAATCCTATCTTTTTTCCCTACATGGAAGAATCGGAACACTTCGAAAATCCAATCTCCTTCAGGCTAGACAATTTTGCCGATGACACCAGCACTCGGCAGCTCTTTTCCACTGTGATCCGTCCCTGTTTCCTTCCAGTTGGCATGAGTACATCCAACAGAATAATCAAGCCTGGGTATGAATTCTACCAGCCGGTCATAGTGGCTCGGCAATTTGGCCTTGGACAAGTACCTCCCCACTTCTTCCTCCACCACCTGACAGAGAGCAGAGCCGACCTGCCTGATCTTCTCACCAGCCAAAGGTGTTATTCCTTCTTTGATGCTCTGACCATCCCTATCCCAAATGACCTCACCTTCGCCTCATCAACTGATGGCTTTGAAGACTGGTGGTCGATGTGGAAGACTCATGCCTTCAGGAGAGCTCTAGGACCGTTGCTGAAGCAGCTCGACGCTGACTATGACATCCCCGTGGAACAGGTACCACTACTTGTAAATTTTCTTGATGCAGCTCACAAATGATTCTTCTACTAACCCACTCTTTCTCTTTGCAGCAACAAGATGGCCCTGAACCTACGCACAGTGATGGCTCCCCCTTCGAGTTCTTTCCGCCAGCTCCTGTGGTTCTTTTCTGCAAAAACTCGCCACCTTTCAAAAAGGTCATGATGCAGAACCAGCCGATCACACCACAATCGGCTTCCAAGAACCAAGCAACTCCTAAGTCAGCTGCCCCTCGAGTTCCAACCAAGACAAGAACGATGGTGAGGAAGGTAGCTGCCAGGAAGACCTTGAGGCGCCGAAGCCCTTCTCCAGAAAGCTCGCATGTAGGCTGATCCATGTCTTGGTCGATCCTTCTCATTCTTCCATTCTTGCAGACATGCTCGTGCTTACTGGTTCTCCCTTTTTACAGGCTTCCGTTGAAGACACCTCTAGCGAGGATACTCAGACCAATCGAGGAGAACTAGGCCCCACAGATTCTGAGAGGACCATCACACCGAGCCAGCCAGATTCACCACCATCGGCTTCCAGGAAAAGGTCGGTTCCTGAACCTACTGCCCCCCGAGCACCAGTCGAGGCGGGGCCAGCTGTGGGTCCCAAGAGAGCTCGCAAAGGACTGCAAGCTTCTTCGTCGAGCCAGGAGGTTTCGAAAATTATCACCCTTCATGCTCTTACCACTTACTTCTTTTTATCTGCCGATTCATCATCATTTATATCGGCAAGCACCTTCAATGCAGGCGACTGACATTTCTAGTGGGAAAGCCGGGGCAGTGCCGGCGCCTTTAGCCAAGCCGGATACAGCAATCCCCGAAGGTGCAGACGAAATGGCTACCACTTTGGCCAAGCCCCTAGCAACCACACACAAACCGATCGTCTCCTCATCTGCTGTCCCCTCGATTTTAGGAGAGGTATGTTAGCTTCTTTCGGCTCATCCTTACACGTTGGACGCGTACTGATGCTTTTTTCGGGTTGCCAGAGTTGTGATATTTCAGGCTTGCTGACGTTCGACCCTGAATCCATCGAACCAACTCCCTCTGTTGCCGATGATGACCCACGAGCCAGGGTTGTTCCACCTCAATTCCATCGTCTTAAAACCCTGCTGTCCTCCCCGATCGAAGAGTTGATCAAGGGTTCTGAGGAGGTGAAGAGCGTTCTTGCTGAAATAAAAGACCAACTCCCAGTAGCACTGCAGGTGAAGCTTTGGCCAGTTGTAACTCTGTCTTTCTTCGGGTCAAGGGTGAAGTTAGCTCGTGAGAGGATCAGTCTGCGCCGCGCCCAACTTCCACTGAAGGCCAATATCGCAGACAGATGTCAGCAGCTCAACGAGAAAAAGGCGTCTCTGGATGCCAAAACTGACACCTCTGTCAGTACCGCCGAGCTCGCGTCCTTGAAAAGGGAGTTGGAAGATCTTGAAGAGAAGGTCCGGGCGACTAAACAGCTCATCCGTGACAAGGAAGAATCCATCGCCCGCTCCCAAGACGAAGCAGAAAGCCTCAAAGCTCAACTGAAGACCGATCTGGCAGAAATACGTGCCCTGAACAAGCAGCTAGTGACGGGCAAGGACGAAGATGACGGAGCCGAGATCGCCGAGGTGGATCGTGTCCGTGCTGACGCCCTCCACGCCTTCGAGGCATTTCTCCAGTAGCTCGTTTATGTAAACTGGCATCTGCTTGTAACAGTTTGAACCCCTAGAGTCGATGACTATGCATCGGCTATATATTTTTTTTTATTGGCCGATTTCATGTATCGGCCCCCATATTTCAATGTTCGTCATCCCACATGCTTGGGACATATTTCTTGAGGTGTTGCCCGTTGACAGCCACTGGGAATTTTACGCCATCCAGCTCCTCAAGCATGTACGCGTTTCCCCTTAAAACTTGATCGACCCTGTATGGCCCGTGCCAATTTGGAGACCATTTACCATATGCTGCATCCTTAGTTCCCAATGGCAATACAACTTCCCATACCAGATCGCCAACGTGGAACTCCTTCGGTCTCACCTTCTTATTATATGCACGAGCTACCTTGGCCTTGTTCTCTTTGATTTTCTCAAGCGACCACAGCCTAAGCTCAGTTAAATCCTCAACATTGTCACTCATCAGGGCCGTATATTCTTCAGTTGTTAGATCGTTCTGAAAAGTGACACGCCTCGATCCAGCCGTAATTTCCCAGGGCAATACGGCTTCTTGTCCATAGACTAGATGGTATGGCGAGGTTTTTATCGCTCCATGACATGACATGCGATAAGCCCATAAAGCCTCTGACAAAACCTCGTGCCAACGCCTAGGGTGCTCATCGATCTTCCTCTTGATCAGCTTGATAAGGCTCTGGTTGGACGCTTCAGCTTGCCCATTTGCTTGAGCATAGTACGGAGATGATCGGATCATCTTAATTCCCGTGTCCTCACAGAACTCTCTAAACTCGTAAGAAGTGAAGACCGAACCTCCATCGGTCGTGATCGTTTGGGGAATCCCGAATCTATGAATAACATGCTCTTTTACAAAATCGATAACATCCTTTGAGCTCACTGACTTCATAGGGACGGCTTCAACCCATTTAGTGAAATAATCCGTAATGGCCAAAATCCACATGTGGCCTTTGCTTGATGGAGGATTGATCTTGCCAATCATATCCATGCCCCAACCTCGGAATGGCCAAGGTTTGATGATGGGGTTCATTGCTGACGCGGGCACCATCTGAATTTTTCCAAATTTCTGACATGCTTGACACCCTTTGTAGTACTTAAAACAGTCCTCAAGCATGGTGGGCCAATAAAACCCTGATCGCCTGATCAACCATTTCATCTTGTGAGCCGATTGGTGAGTTCCACAGGCGCCTTCGTGTACCTCGTGCAGGAGCCGATTGGCCTCGGTTGTCCCTAGACATTTGAGCAACAACCCTTCCAGGGTCCTGTAGAACATGTCGTCCCCGATAAGCACGTACTTCATGGCCTTGTACCTTATCCGTTTAGGTGCCCCCCGAGCCGAATCCTTCAAGTAATTGAAGATATCGGCTCTCCAGTCGTCTGCTTCCAGGAACTGTACCTGAACATCGGCTCCCTCTGCTATGTCCTTGTAGCCTGAAGCTATTTGTGCAAAATCATTCGCCTCGGTATTCTGCGATCGCGGGATCCAGGTGAAGTTTATGTAC
Organism: Avena sativa; assembly: GCA_916181665.1. Taxonomy (NCBI): domain Eukaryota; kingdom Viridiplantae; phylum Streptophyta; class Magnoliopsida; order Poales; family Poaceae; genus Avena; species Avena sativa. The sequence continues at coordinate 255,257,246 of OV702284.1, read as the reverse complement.
CGGAACTGTGCCATGAGCTCACGGCATTGCAACCATAATGGGAAGAGCGACTCGCTCTCACACTTGTATTCCTCCGTGAGCTGGGAAATCACCAATTTGGAGTCTCCAAAAGTTTCCACTGCCTCTGCCCCAGCTTCTATGAGCAACTCCATTCCCTTGCGTATCGCCTCATACTCGGCGACGTTGTTGGTGCACGGGGTAGCAAGCCTGATGGAGAAGGAATATGTTGCCCCCCGGGGCGACACGAGTAGAATGCCAATGCCGCAACCATCATCGCAAACCGATCCATCGAAAAACATAGCCCACACTCGTATAGACAGCGCTGCTATATCAGTGTTGATCCTTTCAGCAATAAGGTCGGCTAATGCCTGACCCTTAACTGCTTTCGCAGGTTGGTACCGGATGTCAAATTCCGATAATGCAAACATCCATTTGCCGAGTCGGCCTTTCAACATAGGAGCCGACAGCATGTGCTTTATGACATCTGATTTGCATATAATGATAATCTCTGCCGAGAGCAAGAGGTGACGCAGCTTGGTGCAGGTGAAAAACAGGCAGAGGCACAACTTATCGATCTCAGGGTACCTTGTCTCTGCGTCGAGCATCCTTCTGCTGATGTAAAACACAACTCGCTCCAGACCATCATAAACCTGCACCACCACCGAGGCGATGGACGTGTCAGCTACTGATAAGTAAATGTAGAACGGCCTATCCGGCTGGGGCGGAACCAATACTGGTGGCTTCGTTAGATATTCTTTGATTTCGTCGAAGGCTCGTTGTTGCTCTGTCCCCCAGCGGAATTCTTTATCAGATTTAATTTTCACCAGTCCCATGAACGGCTCTATTCTTCCTGATAGATTGGAGATGAATCTTCTGACGAAGTTGATTTTGCCGATGAGAGACTGCAGTTCTTTCTTCGTGGTAGGTGGCTTCATTGTTCGTACTGCCTCCTGACTTTTCAGGCCGATCTCAATTCCTCGTTCATGGACCAAGAAGCCCAAGAACTGACCGGCCGTCACACCGAAGGCACACTTCTTTGGATTCATCCGTAGCCCGAATTTTCTTGTTCGGTCCAGGACGTGTCGCAGATCGTCCAAGTGTCCTTGTACTGAAGCTGACTTGACTACCACGTCATCGATATAAATTTCCACCAGCTTGCCGATCAGATCATGGAAGATGTAATTCATGGCTCTTTGGTATGTGGCGCCGGTGTTCTTCAGTCCAAACGTCATGACCACATATTCAAACAACCCCACCGAACCTGGGACTCTGAATGCAGTCTTGTGTATATCTTCCGGAGCCATAAAAATTTGGTTGTAACCGGCATTGCCATCCATGAAGCTCAAGATTTTATGACCAGCAGCTGCGTTGATTAACGTCTCTGCTACCGGCATCGGATATTCATCCTTCGGAGTAGCTCTATTGAGATCCCGAAAATCTATGGCAACACGCCAGCGGCCATCCTTTTTCTCGACAGGTACGATACTAGAAATCCACTCAGCATACCTGCATGGCCCTATTAAATTGGCTGTCAACATTTTCTCGATCTCCTTCTTGACTTCTTTCAAAATTTCGGCCTTCATCTGTCGTGCTCGCTGCTGGAATGGCCGAAATCCTTTTTTAAGCGGGAGTCGATGCTCAATGATGCTCCTGTCTAGCCCGGGCATCTCTGTATAATCCCAGGCAAAGCAATCTGGATATTCTTTCAACAAAGCTATCATCGGACCCCGCAGATTCGGATCCAACTTCTTGCTGATAAATGTTGGTCTTGGCTTATCCCCAGGACCGATGTCAATCTCTTCTAGCTCATCAGCGGATGTAAATCCATACCCTAGCTTTCCGTCACCTGTTAAATCGATGCTAAACACGGGGCAAACAGTTGGTGAGGATAACAAAGATAGTTTGGGCCGATTGCCGGAATCGGCCCCCTTTTTCATTGCATTAGTCAAGGAAGGTTTACAACTTATCTGTTCTCCACAATGGCAGGGAACCTCCCTGCTATGACTGCATGACCTGTTTGTCGTAAGATTGCTGCTTTTTATTTTTTGTGGCCGATCGTAGGGATCGGCCTTACCACGTACGATCGTGGACTTTGCTACTCTGTCAGGCCAGTGGATAAGACCAGCCTCACCCCGTTTTTTGTAGCTTCAATGCGCTCACAGCCGTCTAGACTGACTCCAGAGATCGGCTCTTGGTCTCCTGCCTCCCAGATGTTCGTACCAGCTATGGAGATCTCAATCGAGTCATCCGCATGAATGACCTCCACTTCATCTCCATCCCACTGTATCAGGCACTGGTGCATCGTGGATGGAATGCAGCAGTTGGCGTGAATCCAATCCCTCCCCAGCAAGACAGCGTAGGTGCTTTTGCTGTCAACGATGAAGAATGACGTAGGGATGGTTTTTCTGCCCACGGTCAAGTCCACATTCAAAACGCCTTGCGTCTCTGAAGTTTGGCCGTTGAAGTCGCTTAACGTTACGTTGGTTTTGATCAGATCTGCAGTGGAGCATCCCAAACGCCGTAGCATGGAGTATGGCATTATATTCACTGCTGCTCCGGTGTCAACCAGCATCTTGCGGACAGGCTGCCCATTGATATAACCTCGCAGGTACAGGGCCTTCAGATGTTTGTAGCCCTTCTCTTGTGGCTTTTCGAAGATGACCGGTCGTGGGCCGCAGTCAAACTGTGCCACTGGTAGTTCTTTGGCTCTTGGAGCGCAGAACTCTGACGGAAGTGTAAACACCATGTTTGTGCCAGCCGATGTCTTCGCATCGGCTTTTACTGGTTTGGGGCGCCATTCTTTTCTTTTCGGACGAGCCTCCGTCTCCAAGGTTTGCTGCACTTTCACGGCCAGATCGGGTCGTGCCTTCCTTAAAGCGTGGAGGTAGTGCGCTTCGGCTTCCTCCAAGTTACGCAGCCGCTGAACTCGATGCTTTTGGGTGTGCCTGAGTCCATCGGGGCACCACCTTGGCCGGTGATATCTGTCTTCTTCCTTTCCATCCATTGGCTCCTCGAAGTCTTTCGCTCGAGGAGGGAGAGGCCCTAGGCGCTTGAACACTGAGACTGGACCTGTGTCATCCTTCTGCTGTCCACATTCTGGGCAGTTGTCGATTGTAGGCAATCGGCTCATTCCTGCGTCCCAGCAATACTTGAAGAAAGGACAATCCCAATGTTTATCTATGCCTTCTTTTTCCTTCGGCTTTTTACTAGCGAGGTGCTCATATCCTTCATCATCTCTCTCGTGCCGGCGACGTCGGTCGTACTGATGCTCATACTTGTTAAGGAGATGTGTGGAGTGTGGCTTCTGATATCGCACGCTTCTCACTTGCTCCTCGGTCAAATACCGCCTGTCATCATAACGGGGCCGGTCACGTGGACCGGCCTCCTCTCTTTCTCTGCCCCGAGAGCGCCGTCTTCCTCCTTATATGCGCCACGATGGTACACAGGTCCTGCCATATTAACATCGAACGAGAAATCCAACTGACGCCTCGTGGACTGGCTGTGTTCTACCATGTTGACGCCGGGAAATGGGTTTGTGTCTACTTTCATGGCGAACTGCCCAAGGATCAGACGGCCTTGTTCTATCGCCGTTTGGATCTGGCGACGTAGCTCTTTGCAGTCATTGGTGGTGTGGGTGAACGAGTGATGCCACTTGCAGTAAGGTCTCCCGTTCATCTCTTGAGCCGTAGGGATTTTGTGGCCTTCGGGTAACTTCAGCTGCTTTTCTTTCAGCAGTAAATCGAATATCTGCTCAGCTTTGCTCACGTCGAAGTCGAACCCTTTTGCAGGCCCTTGCTGTTTTACCCATCTGCAGGACACAGGATCTGCCCCCCGAGCCCATTCAGCCATGGCCACCTCCTGGTCTTGTGTAGGATCCTCTTCTTCTGTATCGACCAGGCTTATCGGACGTTTGAACTTGTCTTGGTACAACTCAGGGTGGCGCTGTTCATACATTGTCAGTTTCTGGGCCATGTGCGCCAATGAGTTGTATTCTACTTGGAAAGCCAGATCCTTGATAGGTGCTGAGAGACCCAACACTGCCAGCTCGACTGCTTCTTTCTCAGTTAAACGAGTCGAATAACATCGGTTCTTGATAGTCCTGAAACGTTGAATGTACTCAGCTACCGTTTCTCCCCGCTTTTGCCGCACCTGCGCCAGATCTGCAATGCCAGCCTCAGTAGCTTCTGAATGATATTGAATGTGGAACTGTTCTTCCAGTTGCTTCCAGGTCTGGATAGAATCCGGTGGCAACGAGGTGTACCACCCAAAAGCTGGTCCTGTGAGAGATTGCGCAAAGAACCTTACGCGTAACTGATCCGATGCTGAAATCATGCCTAACTGTGCCAGGTATCGGCTCACATGCTCGATCGAGCTCGACCCTTCTGATCCGCTAAACCTTGAGAACTCAGGGAGCCGATACTTGGGTGGCAGCGGAATCAGATCAAACTCGTTGGGGTACGGCTTGGAGTAGCCGATTGTCCTTCTCTTCGGCATGAAGCCGAATTGGTCTCTCAGTATGGTACGGATTTGCTCCACCGTTTGAGCTGCAGGGGCTAAATTCTTAGAACTCGCTCTGGTGGCGTACTTGGCTAGCCATGCCTGTTTATCAGCGTCCATCCCAGACATCCCTGCTCCGGAAATACCTGCTCCCGAAGCCCCTGCTCCAGAAACTCCTGTTCCAGAAATCCCTGCAGTTGCCACCTGGTTCGTGCGCGTCAGGTTATTGCAGTCCGGCACGTAAGTGCATACATATCTATGTGGGATCTCTTTAGGTGGTTCAAACAGGAATTGGTAATCGCCAGGGTCACCTCCAACCTTGTAGACGACGTACGCCGGTGCCCCTGGTGGCTCCGGAGCTGCAAGCGTGAAGGGCAGCTGCGGCCTAGTCTGGAGCGGTCTTTCTCCCTGGTGAGTCCCTAGAGTAGGCCCCGACGGAGAGTACTGATGTTTCATGATCTCCTGAACTACGCGAACCGCGACACGCTCGAAAGCGTTCACTAGGCTCTCAGAATGGCGATGAAGAGAATGAGCCACCATGTAATTGACTTCCTGTCGCAGAGCTCTGGTGCGCTCCTCTGAAGGAACAGATAGATCCACCTCATCAAGAGCACCTTCAGGTGAAAATCCTTTCCACCTGATACCATGTTTACGAGTCCTCTCAAAAGAGCCGATGAGATCGGCTTTGAAGAGAGCTTTGATATCATCATACTTCGCCTTGTGTTCCTCAGGCAGATCGTCGTACGTGACCGGTCTGTTCTCCATCGCAGCGTCGGATGTTGATGTAGACGTTGTTGAACGTCCCACCGGGCGTGCCAGAATGTGTTGCCTACCAAAACCCACCGGCGAGCAGCGACGGGCAACACGGAGAGCCGGGAGGCTCCCAGGACTGCTGGTGGGCCCTGGTCCCTCGGGCAACGGCCCGCAAAACTCCGGCACACGTCCTGGCTGGTTCGAGGGCGTGCCACCTGACCTATACCTGATCAGGAAGGTGAAAGATTGCTTCGATTGGTTTCCTGCATGGCAAACAAACATACGTAAAATTCAAGCCGTGATCGGCTTTCAGGTTTCCCTGTGAATCGGCTTTTGGAGCCGATTACCCCATGGTTCTGCATTAGATCTATGATAACATGGGGTTTTGTTTCATCAATACAAGTCAAAACGATCTACGACAGTTTAACATTTTCACCACGTAATTGGAACATCCTACACGTAGTTGAGCCTGGTAGATACAAAAGATGATAGAAAACTAACCCTAGAGAAGGCCTAAAAACCAACGTAAAGTCAATTCCCGGAACAACTCCCCTTGGATTGGCAAACCATATCTTTGCGTATTACTGGATCGTTCAACCCGTTTGCAAGGCCTGACTACGTGGATATCAAACTAAACCTTGGAGAACAAGGCACAACTATAACAGATCAAATCGACTTAAATAAAGATCAAGCAAGATGCTACCCTTACACCCCGAACAGGCGCAAAGGCAGCGAGACAAGCAAAGGCAGCATAGCTAAGCAATCATAGTAAAAAGTACCGATGCTAGCCTAAACAGATCTATGATAAAAGTATTACTCGCCATCAACAAGGCTTCAGCACGAGTAATACCAAGTAACGCATAAGTAGATACTGCCTAGATCGCAAGATGCGATCTAGGCAGCATGACACTTACCCGAAAGAAACCCTAGAAACAAGGGGTGGCGATGCGCCGAGATTGTGTTTGTTGTGAACGTGATCGTCCTCCTTTTCTCAATAACCTTAGGTACATATTTATAGTCCGGAGACTTCCTATCTTTGGAATAAACCTAGCAATCCTATCTCTTTACTTAAACTGAAATGTAAACTACTACAATATAAGATACACGGGCAATTTAGCCCAAATCTACGCACAAGGCCGATTCAACAACACGTTGTATATATGTATCTTCCAAGCCCATCTTGATCACGGCCCATCTCCTCCTTTGGATAAAATATGGCGATAACAATTGGTTATATCAACAAATGCTTTTGATATGAATGAATGTGATGCACCAGTATCGAAAAGAACAAGTACTGGAATAGAATTGAGTTTGAACTTACCAGCCACAGCATCTGACTCTTCATAGATTTCCTCCACATTGATGTGGTTCACTTGCCCCTTCTGGAAAGTGTTAGGCTTGTTGGGTCCTTCAAATTTCTTTTCTGGGCATTCATTTGCATAATTCCCCATTTTATTGCACTTGAAACATTCAACCTGACTAAGGTCCTTCTTGACAGGCTGGCTTCCACTACCACTTCCACTTCCATTGTGGTGGTTCTTGTACCCACTCTTGTGATTCTTGTACTTGTCATTGTCATGACTACGGTGATGTTTGTTGTCATGATGACGGTTGTGGTTGTGGTTGTTGTACTTCCCATGCTTGTGGGATCCAGAATTCCCACTATCATCATAATGGGAACGCTCGTGAGACGATCCCGAGTCGTGCTTGTCAGAGTGTTTCCTCTTCCTGCTTTCAACCTGTTTCATCTTGCTCTCCAAGATGGCAGCCTTGTCACAAAGAGACTGATAAGTGGGGACATAGGCCACAGCTAACTGCAGGTTCAATTCATCGTTCAATCCTTCAAGGAACTTCTCCTTCCTCTTGGCATCAGTGTCAACTTCATCCGGTGCATAACGCGCCAGATTGTTGAACTCCTCAATATATTCAGCCACGCTGCGGTGGCGCTGCTTCAAGTTGTGAAATTCCTTCTTCTTCAAACTCATCACTCCGGATGAGATGTGAGCAGTACGGAAACCATCTTCAAAGATAGCCCATGTCACATCCTCAATGGGAGTGGCGATCTGGAAGTTATCCCACCAAGTAGTTGTTGGTCCTTCCAACAAATGTGCTGCAAACCTGACTTTCTCTTCATCGGTTGAGCTCGAGGATTATCTTATTTACAAGCGTGTACAGGCTATCTTCAAGACTGATATGCCGGAAGACTGGACCTGGGGGCTGAAGCTGTTCACTCGCGGGAATCCCCCTCCCGAGGTAAGTTTATGCATTTGTGTTTTTCTTATAATTGCGTTTGTGACTCCTTTTGCTAATTCCTCTTTGTCTCTTTTCTTGCAGAGATTTGCGCAGCAAAAGATCGAAGATGCCGAGGTTCTGGCCCTCCCGTGGGCTGCAGATCGGAACACCCCGGACAGCGGGGAGCCTGACTCGGAGGAGTTTGTTCCCAAGTCAGACCTTGCTCCGGCTCGCGCCCGTGGCAAGACCTCGGCCCACGGGGAGGAAGGTGATTCGGACGACGTCCAAATTCTTGAGGTAGTCGCCGCAATGCCTATCTCTTATGCATTTCCGGCTTCTACTTCCCCAGCTAATCAGGCCGGTCAGGTGCACGACGCCGAGCCTCTCGCCTCCCAACCTCCTGCTACCTCGAGGAAGCGTACTGCTCCAGCAGGTGTCTCCGAAGCCTCTCCCAGGAAGCGAACAAAGAAGTCAGCCCAGCACCTTCCGAAGCGTAAAACTATGCCGGGAGTTACTGGATGAGTTCATTTTCATTTGTATTTCTTGTTTCTCTTTTTCTGTCTTTTGATTTGACTTTCCGTGCTTTTGTCGCGCTCCTCTTTATGTTAAGCCTAGTGGTCCAAGTATGACGAGTCATACAACTCGGCTGCCTTCTCCTCCGCCCCCTGAAGATACCAGAGTTCCTATTCCTGCTCGCGTTGACTCTCCTCCTGCTCTGACTCAGACATCACCCCGACGAGATGCACCCGTGGTTCCCATTGCTGATGCCGATATAACTCGGCCAGTAGATCCTCCTACCGAACCTGTTGTGAACCCCGGAGTTTCCCCCAAGATTCCTTTGACCCCCACAATTCCAACCGCAACTCCAACTCTAGCCGAGGATATCACCATCTCGGCGCCCTCGGAAACCATAATTCCTCCGGCCCCAAAGATGCCACTCCAAGTGCCGAGGTTGCGGCCCCTGCCGACATGTCTTCTAAGGCTAAGAAGGTTGTTGTCACCAGACCCTCATCATCTCAGAAGGGGCCGGCTAGCTCCTCTCAACCCAATATTGCTAATGCATTCCGCAAGGGGGTTTCCTCTGCTAAGGCCGTTGTCACCCCGGCTGCTGATACTTAGCTTACTCTCCACAAGAGTCCTGCGGCGGCGGTGGTTACACAACGCGTCCGAGGTAAAGTCTTGACTCGTACTGAGAGTGGGAACAGCCTCGGATCCTTGGTTGAGTATGCCAATAATTGGAACGCTGCTGATCAGCTTGAGGGCAATCCGAGCAATCAGCCATTTCAACTCTCCGACATCAGCAGTCACTTGCATATGGCTGCCAAGATCGTGCTTGACAGCGATAAGATGAATGAGGTAATTGCTTTTGTTGACATTTGGTTAGTTACTCGAATGATAGTATATATACTCTAGTCCCCGAAGCTTGCAACCGAATAACTTGTTATTCGTTTGGAAGCTTTGTTAGGCTTTGCTTGATTCGGATCTGTCTTATTGCTCGAATATCCAGCCACCTAGATTCGAGTTAAGCTTTGCTTGATTCGGATTTGTCTTAGCTTTGAATATATAGCCACTTAGATCCGAGTTAATCTTTGCTTGATTCGGATTTGTCTTAGCTTTGAATATATAGCCACTTAGATCCGAGTCAAGCTTTGCTTGATTCGGATCTGTCGTAGCTTTGAATATATAGCCACTTAGATCTGAGTCAAGCTTTGCTTGATTCGGATCTGTCTTAGCTTCGAATATCTGACTGTGTAATTTATTTTGTCGCTTAGGTTGCCCATGATCGGCGGACAGCCAAATTCCAAAGGCTTCTTTTCGCGCACAAGAAATTGCAAGAGAAGTATGAGAAAGTTCTTCCCGTGGTGAAGAAAGCTGGGAACTTAACAAATCTTTGTATTGTCCCTTAAGTTCTTAATATTTTCGACTTGAGGTGCTAACCCATTTTGCTGGTAAACAGGTAATATCAATAATCTTAATATCCGTCTTGAGAAGAAAGTCAAAGCTCTGGAAGGTTAGTTATGATTTTCCTCTATTGATTTTTGTTTGAGACTTATCCTGGGTTACTTATAGCCTTCTGGCTTTGGTATAGCCGGGTTACAAACTCTTGCAGCGTCGCATCAAGAATGCATACCCATGCCTGATATGATGCTGCATTTTTTAGAGCAAGCCGCCACTCATTCGGCGCAATTGAAAGAGAAAGATTATGAGATAACCCGGTTGCGTGCCAAGGTGGAGTCCCTCAAGTTTTCTCAAAAATCCGAGTTAGAGAAAATTGATCAGGAGTTCTCCGTAGAAAATAATCGGCTAAGTCTGTAGCTGCAGAAAGATAAAGAACTCCTCGAGGCTGCCGGATTTAAGAATCGAACGATGAGCAAGGAAATCACTCGCTTTGAGAAGACTAAAGTTGACTGGTCTCAGGATCTCCAGAAAATGTTGAGCTATATTCATCGTAAGTCTCTGGCCGTGGCCGAGTTCTCTTCTTCTCTTTCTTACTTATAACTGATATACTTTTATCTTACGTAGATCATTTTCCGGAAGCTAGGCCCGTGAGCTCTAGAGTGGTCATTACTGCTCGCCAGCGCCGAGGTGTCCCCGCAGATTCGAGCCTAGAATATTCAATGGAAGACTTCTTGGTTGCCGTTGGCGCTGTCGTTGGTCCGATGAAGATTATGGGCAGGGATTTGGTGCAAGCAGCCATTCGGGCCTACCATGTTCTCTGGCCGAATACTTCTGGAACTCCTGATATTGACGAGATCAAGATACTGGTGGAAAGATTAATGGCATCCCAGAGCCAGTTAAATCTCTGGAGGGAATCCGCTGGACGGGCTGGTGCTGATATGGTGATCACAGTCATTATGTCTTGGTACGAGGACATTTCGCTCGACACCTTGATAAACTTGCGCACTGGCTCCCGTTGGTTTGAGGATCCAGAATTCGTCGCTCGCCGCCAAGCTCGTGCCTTCCAGCTTGTTGAGTATGCTGATGTGCATAACTGGATTGAAGGGCTGAGTTTTCTTCCCAATCCAGCGGACGACGTCGAAATCGAAGATGCCTCTGATAATGATTCGGCCGACCAGGATGAGGGTGAGGGCGACTCGGACAACTCCGGTGATTCCAGCGCAATCTCGGATGGGGACGGCGACACGCGATCATCTTCCAAAGGGACTGGGAACTCTCAAGCTCAAACTAATGTTTCTCAGCAGCCCAGGACTTCCCCTGAAGTTACCATTGCTTCTGTGGAAGGTGAAGTAACTTTGGCCGAGGCGCCGTCTACCTCGGAGCACCCAATGCCTGATCCTGCCGCTGCCTCTTAGGTTCAAAAAAAATTTCTTAAATTATTTCCAGTCCCTGGTATGTCGGGCGTATGATGTGTGTGAAACAATTGTCCGACTTTCTGTGTGGTACGAACCCTTTTTGCATGTTGCCGCTGAGGCCTGGTTGACGGTGATCATTATTAGTTTGTCTAAACAGATCTTGTAGCTTTATATCTTTGCTTTGGCGACCTTCAATCTCATAGGTTCGGATCGTATGTTTTCATGTGGCTGACCTTAGTTCGGCGCTTATATTGCCTGGCCTTTATAAATTTGATGGCTTGGCCATTGTGTTCTTGACCTCTATCCGAGATATCAAGCCCGAATCCCGTATCTGGCAAAGTGAAACCATAAATTGCACCCCTTGCATCATTCTTAGATATCTTTGTTTGCTGAGCTATGCAAGTTTTATGTGTTTGTCGACAAATAATCCATTAAACCCACCAATCCCCGAGTTATCACTTGGGCTATCTAGTTCTTGCGTGTGCTCAAAGAATTACCTTGGCCCATGTGGTCGTCTCCGAGTTGCAAACCTAGTTGCCGAAATATATTTCATGGGTTAATGCAGAGAACCTTACGGGGTAACCCCTTAGTCATTGCTCAAGGCGCCGGGGTTGAATGCATGATTCAAAATAAGAAATAACATAGGGCAGTCCCCGGGTCAGTGCTCAGGGCACCGAAGTTTAATACATAACTTAGATAAGAAATAACATAGGGCAGTCCCCGAGTCGCTGCTCAAAGGTGCCGAGGTTTAATACATAACTTAGATAAGAAATAACATATGGCAGTCCCCGAGTCACTTCTCAAAGGTGCCGAGGTTTTTAATACATAACTCAGATAATAAATAACATATGGCAGTCCCCGAGTCACTGCTCAAAGGTGCCGAGGTTTTTAATACATAACTCAGATAATAAATAACATAGGATAGTCCCCGAGTCACTGCTCAAAGGTGCCGAGGTTTAATACATAACTCAGATAACAAATATCATAAGGCAGTCCCCGAGTCACCGCTCGAGGTGCCGAGGTTTAATACATTACTCAGATAAGAAATATCATAAGGCAGTCCCCGAGTCATTGCTCGAGGTGCCAAGGTTTAATACATAGTTGATACTTTGACTTGAAGCGTCATATCACAACGTATCATAGATAGCTCCTACGAGTAAAATGGACGAAGTAAAGCTATGTTCCATGGCCTTTTCGATTCTTCGCCGGCTTTATCTGCCTTGTTCTTTCCTGGTGGTTGAGCATCGATTAGGTAATATGCATCATTGTGCAATGCTTTACTAACGATGAATGTCCCCTCCCATGGGGGTGATAGTTTGTGCATGCCAGCTGTGCGTTGCACTAGCCGAAGAACCAAATCTCCTTCTTTGAACACTCTTGGATTTACTTTCTTGCTGTGATATCGTCGTAGGTCTTGCTGATAAATAGCTGACCTTGATAGTGCCAACTCCCTGGCCTCTTCTAGTAAATCGACATCATCTTGCCGAGCTACCTCATTTACCTCAGCGGTTGTATACTGGGTTACTCTTGGCGAATCATGTATTATGTCGGCTGGAAGCATGGCTTCTGCCCCATATACCAGAAAAAATGGGGTATACCCTGTTGACCTGTTTGGTGTAGTTCTGAGGCTCCATAGTACTGCTGGTAGTTCCTCGATCCAGCATCCTGCCTACCTTTGCAGAGGTTCGATGATTCGGGGTTTTATTCTGGACAATACTAGTCCATTAGATCTTTCTACCTGGCCATTTGATGCTGGGTGATCCATCGAGGCGACATCTAGTCTTATGTGTTTTTCTTCGCAGAATCTGGCAAAGGCCCCTTCAGTAAAGTTTGTTCCATTGTCTCTAATAACACTATGTGGATAACCATATCTCAAGATAATATCTTTGAGGAATTTTACTGATGTTGGTCCATCACACTTTTTATTGGTTTTACTTCAATCCACTTTGTGAACTTATCCACCATGACTAAAATGTGAGTCATTCGCCCCGGGCTGGCTTGATGGTCCCACCATATCCAAGCACCATACAGAAAATGGCCAGGTAATTGGTATTGTATTTAACTCGGACGATGGCATATGTATCTTGCTGGCGTATCTTTGGCAACCATTACATTTTTCTACCAATTCTTTGGCCTCTTTCAACGTCGTCGGCCAATAAAATCCATGCCTGAATGCTTTGGCCACTAAAGCTCTGGACGAGGCGTGATGCCCGCATTCTCCTTGATGTATATCTAGGAGGATTTCTTGGCCTTCTGCCAAGTCAACACATCTCTGCAGCATGCTTGTGATGCTTCTTTTATACACCTCATTGTTTATGATTGTATAAGCTTTTGCTCTTCTTACTATCTGTCTAGCCTGTACCTCATTGCTCCGCAAAATTGCATCCTTAAGGAAGGAAAATATGGGTTGCGCCCATGTCGGCATGATTTTCTCTGGGATAATTTCACTATCTATCTCCATATTTTCCGTCGACATAACAGCCTCGGATTTTTCCTTATCCATTCGTACGATGGCCGGGTTTACTTTCGGAAATTCCGGGTTACATTCTTTGTCAATTTCCATTGGCATACTATCCTCTCCTGATTCTGTCGAGATATAAATGGACTCGGACTCTGGTGATGGTGCTATTGATGGTTTTCTCAGGTGCTCTAGGGCGATACCCGGGGGAACTGATTGCCTAGTTGATCCGAGTTTTGACAGCGTGTCTGCATCGTCATTTTCTGCCCGAGGTACATGATGAAATTCACATCCATCGAAATATCCGCTGATTTTTTGCACATGGAATCTATACAGGGCCATATTCGCATCTAGCGCGTCCCAATTTTCTGATACTTGCTGTACTACTAGATCCGAATCCCCGTAACATAGGATCCGACGTATGCCAATTTCTTTCGCCACCTTTAACCCATGGACGAGTGCTTCGTACTCGGCTACATTATTTGATGTGGCAAAATGTATTTGCAGCACATATTTCAGCTGATCTCTTTTTGGCGAGGTTAACACTATCCCTGCCCCCAAGCCATTCCTGAGCTTGGAACCATCAAAGTGCATTGTCCAATAATTCGGATCTGGTAATGGCGGCTCATATTGTACCTCGGCCTAATCCACCAAGAAGTCTGCCACCGTCTGAGATTTGATTGCATCTCGCCTATCGAATTGTGGGGCATAAGGTGATAACTCGATTGCCCATTTTGCTATTCGGCCACTGGCATCTTTATTGCTCAATATCTCGGCTATGGGAGCTTCACAAATCACTTTTATCGGATGTTCCTCAAAGTAATGTTTAAGTTATTTCGCCGACATGTATACTCCATAAGCCATCTTTTGGTAGTGCGGGTAGTTCTGTTTTGAGGCTGACAGCACCTCTCTTAGGTAATATACCGGCCTTTGTACCGACTTATCATCTTCATTCCGTTCCACGACAACCACCGCGCTTACCACCCTGTTAGTGGCAGCTACATAAAGTAGCATGGGCTCCTTTGATAATGGAGAGCCTAGAATTGGTGCCGTGACCAACATCTTTTTTAATTCATGAAATGCATTATCTGCTTGCGGTGTCCAAATGAACTTATCAGATTTTTTCATTAGTTGATATAGGGGTAATGCCTTTTCCCCCAGCCGACATACAAATCGACTAAGCGAGGCTAGGCAACCCGTGAATTTTTGTACATCATTTAGACACTTCGGCAATTCCATTCTTTCAACTGCTCGTATTTTAGTTGGATTTGCCTCTATACCTCGGCTGGATACGAGAAAACCGAGTAATTTCCCAGCCGGGACACCGAAGGTACCTTTCTCCGGGTTAAGCTTCATTCGGAATCTTCTCAGGTTTGCGAATGTCTGCCGAATATCATCCAGCAGTGTTTTACTTTCTTTGGTTTTTATAACCAGATCATCCACATATACTTGCACATTTTTTCCCTATCTGATCATGTAGACACTTTTGCATGCATCTCTGGTATGTTGCTCCTGCATTGCGCAGGCCGAATGGCATGGTACGATAGCAATAAGCCCCATACGGGATAATAAACGCAGTCTTTATTTGATCGGCTAGATTTAACGGTATCTGGTGGAAACTAGAATACGCGTCTATAGATGACAACAGCTCACAACCAGCGGTCGAATCAATGACTTGGTCTATCCTAGGTAAAGGAAAAGGATCTTTGGGACATGCCTTGTTTAGGTTCGTGTAATCAATACACATTCGCCATACAACGGCTACATTTGGGTCATCCTTTTTCTTTTCTACTAACACCGGATTTGATAGCCAATCCGGATGAAGTACCTCCATGATGAACCCGGCCGCCAGGAGCCGAGCTATCTCATCCCCTATTATTTTTCTCCTGTCTTCGGCGAAGCGGCGGAGAGGTTGCTTCACCGGCCTTGCTCCTGGCCTTACATGCAAAGAGTGCTCAGCCAACTCCCTCGGCACACCTTGCAGGTCTTGAGTTGACCATGCAAAGATATCCTGATTCTCACGGAGGAAGTTGGTGAGCTCGCCTTCCTATTTGGCATCTAGGCCGGCACCAATGGTGATAGTGCGTTCTAGGAACTGCTCATCTATCTGGACCTTTTTCATTTCTTCAGTTGGCTGAAAGGAAACACTTCCATGTGGGTTGGCCAATGCTGGCATATTCAGCTGTGCCGACTGAGTGAGAGCCGCTACCTCTTGAATCCTTCTTTTTTCTCTTGCGATTACCAATGACTCGGCCAGGTTTGATCCGGCCGAAGCACATTCCATCGACTTCCTGTAATCTCCTGCTACTGTTATCACCCCTTGTGGTCCGGGTAACTTCATTTTCAAGTAAGTGATGTGGCAGCTGCTCATGAATTTGGCCAATGTCGGCCGCCCGAGTAAAGCATGATAGCAGCTTTCTAGATCCACCACCTCAAACTCCAAATTTTCCGCTCTGCAGTTATCCCTTGTGCCGAATAATACATCTACTCGAACCTTCCCAATGGGTTCGCATGAAAGTCCCGGCACTATTCCATGGAACATGGTTCTCGTGGATTGGAGCATATTCTGCGACATTCTGAGTTTATGCGTTGTATCTTTGTACATGATATTGATACTGCTCCCATTGTCAATGAGTACTTTTGAAAATTTCACATTAATGCTGGGTCCAACAAATTTCGGATCTAGTACCAGTGCGTAGGACCCTGGATTCGGCATTATTTTGGGATGATCGTTTATGCTCCAAGTTAGTTCTTGATCTGACCAAGGTACATATCTTGGTACTGCCGGCATAACTGCATTCACTTCCATATGTCGGCGCTGTACACTTTGCCTGTCTTGCTGTTCTGTTGTGAACACGCAATATGATTGATGATGTTCCCTATAATCATTGCATCCATTATTTCCGGGGTTTGTCCTTCCATCCTGACCCTGATTTATTACTTGATGCAATGCATCTCTCCGGTCCGAGTTATCATACCTCGGGGGAGGAGGGGGTAACATTAACTGCTGTGCATTTCCCCAGTCAACTGCGGCTGCTGCTGATGTGCCTGATGAGGAGGTGCTTGCATGCCTGCCGGGTTTCCCATTGCGTTTTTCATCCAGGCACATTGCCGAGTTGTATGATTAGCAGGCTTGGCCGGGTTTGGAGTGTGAAACTTACACGGTTGATCCAACATGGATTCAAACGTGTACTTCGGCCTTTCCTGCCACTGCTTCTTCTGTTCTGGTGTCCACTGTCTCTTCCCTTCATTCCTTGGTGTCCATTGCTGAGGACCATTCTTCTGCCGCTGATTGTTTCCGTGACTTGGCTGATCTTGCACTACTGCTGCCACCTGATTGGAGGCATATCTGTAATCCGGTCTTTCCTCTCTTCTTTTACCTCTAAACTCGTTGCGCCTCGATGATCCGGACACATCTCTTGGATATTGATCTTGATGCTCCCGATGATCCGCCGACATTAGCCCTGGTTGTGTCGGATCTCCTAATGCATACGAATCTGCTATCCTGATGGTTTCTGCCAAAGTGGTTGGCATATCTCTTTGCAGTCGCTGCCACAAAACACTGGCATATCTGCATCCCTGAGCGAACCAAGCTATCGCTTGCGATTCTATAGCTCCCTCGCATGAATTCCTGAGGTTACACCACCGAGTCAAGAATTCTCTGTCTGTCTCATTCGGCCTTTCCTTGCACATTGCAAGCTGCTGTTGCCTGTTTGGTCTCTTGTAAGTACTGGTGAAGTTGCTGACAAACATCTCTTCAAAATGTAGCTAGCAGTTGATACTGCCCGCTGGTAGATTATTCAGCCATACTCTGGCCGGTGCTTCCAGCATTTGCGGGACATATCTTACTGCCCATCGCAAGTTTCCGCTAGCTATTTTTACTGCAGTGGCATAGTCAATTAACCAATCTTGCGGTTTGGTACTCCCATTGTATGTTTTCGTGCCCCTTGCGAGCTGAAAGTTCGGCACTGGTGGTTCGCCCATGATACGAGGTCCAAAACACGCCGGACCGGGCGGACCCTGCTCTTCTAACAACTCAGACCGATACAACCTGTCCCGTTTTAATCTTGCATCATTTGACAATAAGTCTCTGTACATGATTCTCTCTTGCATTCCATAATGGTTATTTCCACCATGCCCTGCATATTCCATATCTGAGTAACCATCGTTCTACCTCTCATTTGCATGATTATGGTGAGTTGGTCTCACTTCTCGTTCTTGCCGAGGTTCATACCTCGGCTGAGGATTGGGCGGCGGGTCCCTTCTTCCTTCCGCCGGGATTTCATTCTCATGATTTCTTCTTCCGAGGTCTCCATTACCTCGGCTTCCGTTGACTTTATTGGCACGGCCGGGGTTTCTTTCGCCACTGTTACCTCGACTTCCATTGCCTCTGTTCTCATTGACCTTTTCAGCTACCGCTGGATCATACGGTACAATTTGCTTATTCCTTTTTCCTGAAGTTACTGCTCTATCTTTTCGCCTGTTATTTCCAGGCGAGGACGCTGCTCCAGCCGAATGAACCATGTGCGAGGCTCCTGGTCTCGCCGGGTCAGCCCTAAGCATTTCTTCATTTTGCTGGTTCGCGATGCGTACCATCCCATTCACTCTTTCTTGTTGCTTTTGCCGGGCTTCGCCGGTTAGTCCTTCCAATTCTAATGCTGCGGCATTAGCCGCCCTTAGGTTCTTTGCCGGGGTGCTATACCTCGGCAAGCCTAGGTCTACTGAGTCTGCCTTGCGAGTCTCATGTTCTTTGCTGATATCATCCATGAGATTTTTTCCTCTCAATCTTAACTCATCTACTCGCTTTGGGGAAATATCTAGCTTATTTGCCTTGGCATATTCTCGCAAGGTCCTGTTCAGGGACTCCCGCAAGGCCGACACCTTTTTTGCGTCTACCAGTACTTTTTGCCTGGTCTCTTCTAACTCTGCCTGAGAATTAGCCGGATCAAGTATCGGCGCTACCGGTGTGGTCAGGTTATCTATAGTCGCCTGGAGAATATTTTATGGTCTTTCCAGAGGTGGCCATCTTACCCTTGGTTCCTTCGGGGTTGTCTCCTGCACCTCGGCTGGCTTGGCTGTTGAAGGATCTACCTCGGTGGGCTGCGGAGCTATTTGCTTTGTGGTCACCTGTCCTTCCGTCGCCGGGTCCTTGCTTGATCTGGCGCCTCCTACTACTGCCTGTACCCCGGCTGCGACCATCACCTCGACGCTGCTGGCGGGGCATTCTCCACGCGGACCATTTGCGGCGCTGAGGAGGGGCTCTCCTACAACAATAACTTGATGAGGATAAACGCAGGAGGTGTCGATGCTGACGTAGAACTGGTGCGTGCCCAAGTTGATGAAGACGCCGTTGCGCGGAGGAGCTTTTCTCCTGAAGATGCCTGCGTTATCACTGACATAGTCACAGAGATTAAATCTCTGGACTAAGCCAGAGACAACGCGCTCGCCGATGTCGATGAAGTTTCCCGTCTGGATCTTGACTCCAGCTAGCACCGCTGCTGGCCCCACGGTGGGCGCCAACTGTCGTGGTGGTGGCACGGCAGATGCCATGGGTAGGCTAAAGTTTGGGGCCAATGGATGCTAGAGGGATCCGGGGAGGGAAGATGTAGTTGCTTCTACACACAAATGACTAACATGCCAATCTTTATTCCACCTCTATTGGACTACAAGTGCTCCTCGAGCTGTTTGCAGAAAGAGAAAAACTGGACGAGCCTTGTGGCCTTGAATCAATCGATCCTCTTATCAGGAATCCATGCCTCTCCTTATAAAGGGGTGCCCTGGCTCCTCTATGGCTGACGTGGCAAGCATATTCGAAGAATATGCTTGTCCCAATATAGTAACTCGGCGACCTCCTTTCCGTGTCGCCCTTCTAATGACGGCAAAGTTCTAGAGAACCCCACCTGCACACCTCGGGCTCCAGGATTGTCACCTCCGTGACCTCCTTCTGCCCTTTTGCTGCTCTGCGCCTTGTCCTTTGTGCTTGTCTCTGTTCAGATTCTTCCTAGCCCGTGGCTAGGGTTTGACTATTGGCACCTCCTTATCCTGTAAGCTTCATGTCATTCGGCCCTGTCTTGCTTAACTCGTCTTGGCCTTCACCTGCATTTAGGTTATTCGGACTTACTCGGCCGACTTAACTCGTATGCCGGCCGGGTAGTGTACATCTCCTCCCATAGGTGTCATGGTCGTGCTTATCTCAGCCGACCTTTACATGACTCGGCTGATATAGACAGTAACTCGGCATATGACAGGGGAAACTCCTTTTATCTTCCCCTGTCTTAACCCTATCCGGGGTCAACTCCCCAACAGGCTTCAACTACCGAGAAGCATAGGCCACTTGATGACCATCTTGCATCAACACACAACCAAGCCCTTGGAGAGAAGCATCACAATAGATGATGAAGTCCTTGCTTGTGTCCGGAAGGACAAGCACAGGGGCAGTGGTTAGCTTAGTTTTCAAAGCTTGGAAGCTTTCTTCTGCCTGTTTTGACCATTCAAACTTCTTATCTTTCTTAAGAAGGTCTGTCATAGGCTTGGCTATCTTGGAGAAGTTCTCAATGAATCGACGGTAATATCCAGCCATTCCGAGAAAACTTCGGACTTCCTTGACTGAAGTAGGTGACTTCCATTCCAGAATGGTCTGAACCTTATCCAGTATGACAGCGACACCACTTGCAGACACGACATGACCAAGGAAGATGAGCTCTTGTACCAGAACTCACATTTGGAAAACTTGGCATAGAGACGATGTTCACGAAGTTTAGTCAATACCAAACGTAGATCTTCGGCATGCTCTTCTTCGCTCTTGGAATAGATTAGAATGTCATCAATGTATACCACGACGAACTTGTCGAGATACTCCATGAAGACGGAGTTCATGAGCCTCATAAATGTGGCAGGGGCATTGGTCAACCCGAAGGACATCACTGTATACTCGTAAAGACCATAACGAGTTGTAAATGTTGTCTTTGGGATATCCTCCTTTCTGATCTTGATTTGATGATACCCTGATCTTAAGTCCATTTTGGAGAAGACAGTGGCACCACTTAATTGATCAAAGAGGTCATTTATCTGGGGAAGTGGGTACTTATTCTTGATTGTCACCGTGTTGAGTGGACGGTAATCAACCACCAATCTTGGAATATTTGTATCCCGCTTCTTGACAAAGATGGTAGGGCAACCCCTAGAGGATGTACTAGGTTGGATGTATCCTAGACCCTCTAACTCTTCAAGTTGCTTCTTCAACTCAACCAACTCATGGGGAGGCATGTGATAAGGTCTTTTAGAGATAGGAGCAATTCCAGGAACTAGCTCAATGACAAACTCCACACTTCGATCAGGTGGCATGCCAGGCAACTCTTCAGGAAAGACATCCGGGAAATCACAAACTATATGGACATCTTGAACCTCGAGAGAAGGTAGGACATCCATGGCATACAACTCTGAGAAAGGTTTAAGAACTGCTGACGGAGACTTTGAACCATCAGTCCAATACTTGACAGTTATGCTAGCAGGAGAAGTTACAGAAACTGTTCTAAGTGCACAGTCAATGACGGCTTGATACTTGGTTAACCAGTCCATACCCAGAATGACATCTATGTCGGTTGAATTGAGTGCAATGAGAGAAGTGGGAAACTTCTGATATGCTATATCTATCTCAACCCCATGAGTAACCCAGATGGTCTGCCAACGAGACCCAGGAGTACTAATCTCTATAGGGGAAGACATTGCTTCAAAAGGTATACCATGCTCCCGTGCAAACTCTTGTGATATGAATGTATGCGATGCTCCAGAATCAAACAAAACTATTGCGATAATTGAATTGACACGGAGCGTACCCAGAATGACGCGTGGATCTTCCTGAGCTTCCTCTACAGTGACATGGGTCAGACGACCACATCCAGCACCTTGAGATTTATCATTCTTCTTTTCCTGCTGATCATTACGTCTGGCAGCCCTTTGAGAGCACTCCCTTGAGTAGTGACCAGGCTAACCACAGGAGTAACAGGTAACCCCAGTGTGAGAACCTGCAGGAGGATGATAGTTTGATCCACCAGTATTTGACTATGGCTGACGAGAATTATTGCCAGAAGACTTGGGTGGATAAGGAGCACGAGGCACAACACTCTATGTAACAAAGACACGGCGCTTCTTGTTGCCAGAAGAAGAAGCACGAGAATTTCCTTCTTCACGCTTCTGAGAAACTTCCATATCCTTCCTTCCATGCTCCAGAGTAAGAGCCTGATTGCGCAAGTCCTGGATAGACTGAAACTTGAAAGGCAGCAACTCATAGCGAAGTGCAGGGTTGAGTCCCTTACGGAACGACTCTTGCTTATCTTCATCATTGGTCACATCCCGGTTTGCATAACGAGCCAGGCGAGTAAACTCATGCCCATAAGCTTCAATATCCTTACGCCCCTGAGTAAGATCTAGGAACTCCCTCCTTTTGAGATCCATGACGGGCTTAGGGATATATGAGGCACGAAATGCTGCAACGAACTCCTCCCAGGTAACGACATTTCCCTGAGCTTGCAGATTCCGAAAACCTTCCCACCAAACACCAGCCTCACCTTCCAGTTGATAGGTGGAAAAGTTGACACGATCAGCCGGACGGACACGAAGAGCACTGAACTTGCGCTCTATGGTGTGGAGCCAATCATCAGCTTCAAGGGGCTCCTTGGAGTGGGTGAAAATTGGAGGAAAAGAGCGGATGAAATCTCCAAGTGTGACACAGTCGTCAGGACAACGTTCAGTGTTCTGGGCCACACGCTCCAGAAGGCGTTCATTCCACAGACGGTTGGTCTCAATGTTGTTGAGAACCTCGGCCATTGTGGGAGGTGGCGGAAGTTCCTGATCAGCATCGTTGTGTCCTCGATAGCCAACAGAACCACGAGTACCAGCCGGCATCCTGAGGAGAAAACAGAAACCATGAGAATGGATTCACCAAAAAGGGTACAACAAAGGATGACAAAACCATATCAAAAGATCATGGTAGAGGTGAACATGTGGAAGAAAACTATATCAATGCATTAAGTATGGCAGTAGAACAAGCATACGAAACGTATACGCTACCAACTTAGATACAAACCATAACAATGGAATGCAAGCATGATATGATACCAACAAGTCACAAAAGAGTTGAGAGCATAATTGAAGGCATCCTTAGCAAAGTTGAAAAACAATGCTTCAGTTGCACTGATATATCTTGGAAACTCTGAGCCTTGCAACCAAGTACGGAGTACTAGGTAGAAATAACCCAAACCCGTATATCCTAAGAGTTTGAAATGATAGACGAGAAGTGAAAACCTTGCAAAGCAAACGAGGTAAGATAACTCAAAAATAGAACAACCTTGGATAAGAAGTAAAAAGAGTCCTATTCAGAGTTTTGCAATTATTTTTTAGCTTTCAAATAGTTTTCTCAAACTCTAGACTCAACATCGACCAGCTAGAAGGGTTTCCTACAGGCAGTCCTGCTCTGATACCAAGATCTGTCACGACCCGGGATCAGGGCTAGACAAATACCAGACCCTCATCTGATATAAGCCTAACCTAAATTCCGAAACGCGCAGGGAAAGATCGGTAACATTACAGAACATACAAACCATACATTAATAAGGTAAACTCTTAAGAGAGTTACAAACCATACAAGCCAGGGTTCACAGACCCAACATTACATCAAACAACGGAAGCAAACAAGTTGTTCTAAAAAACAAACTTAGCAAAGGGCCTAAGAGGCCATAACAAAAGTAGCGACCCTTCCATAGATCCTAGGCTGTTGCCCGGGAACCCCGACTACTCATCGACTTCGATGTAGAAACCACCTTCAGTTGGAGTAGCATCATCTGTAGAAAACATCAACGAAGCAAGGCTGAGTACAGGGTGTACTCCGCAAGACTTATGGCTAGTGGAGTTGTTTTGCATAAAGCCATCTTTTGTTTTCAAAACAAGAGAGAGGAGAAACTCGTCTAGTCAGATCATTTTCAAAAGGGGATAAGAAGACTTTAACTCTAGCTCTTAAATTCATCTTTGATATCCACCAAGCATCATCATCAACTGAACCACTCTTACCGGACTACCCCCTCAACAACCCCGAGGAAGTATTTTGGATCTCACTTTAGTTGACAAGTTTTAACATTCGGTTATAGTTCTCTATGATATTCACGTCCGTTCCCAAGTCGTCCATAACCGTGGACACGGCTTTTCGAAAAGATTAATAACCCTGCAGGGGTGCACAACTTTACCCACACGTACCAACCGATTCTTAATGCCAAATTATTAGCCCTCTTTCTTGGAAGGCCGGCAGAGAGTGGTTGACCACGACCTTTACCCTGCTTTCGCCGAGACCATGAGTCACGTACTAGGGAGATGCCGCCATAACAGGTCAAGTCTCGAAGCCGGTCCCTAATGATGTGCGCAGGGTTGAAGATTACGGATGCCGGGCATCTCTTGTTCCCCGCCGCGCTTACCTACCTGTTATGAATGCACCTCCTTCACCTCCATTAAAGAACAACCAAGATGCGTATGTCGAATGGAAAGCCCAAACTATGTGAATCATGGAATCTACTAGGCAAGTTAGTTGGTCGAGGGGGTTTCCAGGCTCCCGTGTGGTTGTACGCTCGTCTTGGTTCAAGAGGCAAGAACATCGGGTCCTAGGGGTGGCAAGTATGGAACTACAAAAACCACAACCCACATGGCCTCCCATACGAGCCTTAGCATGTTTATCATTCATCTCTGATCACATCACCACAACCTACCATACTAGATTCATTTGCACCTCCGGTGCATCACCTGAATAATCAGCATCGGACCACTAAGCCTGGCTAAGCTTGACTAAACTGTGGCACTAGCGACGCTCATAAGCCAAACCCTAGTTATGCTAGGAGCGGTGGATCAGGTAATATAGTTCACAAAGGATAACATGCATCAGATAGGCTTACTCTGTCTACTGATAAAAGACTGTTTGAACCGAGTGCATATGACAAGAACGAAATACTTTGTAATCATAGGATTCATATGTATGAGTGGGGCTTCGCTTGCCTTGTCCATTGTTGAACTGATAATGCTCTTCGATGGCGTTGACTTCAGCTTCTGGTTCGGTTCCTATTCGCGAGAACCAATCACCGGAAAAGAGAAAACAACACTTAACACATGGCATATGCAGTGCTCATACAATATGGATGATATGACAGTTTGAATAGTGTTGAATTGAACCTTAAAGCATGCTTGGTCACTTTAAAGGGGGTTCCGAAGATCCAAACCCTAAAACAGGGAAATCATCGGAATCACCTATGGGTTCAATTGGTTCTTCTAATTAAACTTGATGCCAAAGTTGGTTAACAATGTATGATTATAGCTTAGTTGGATAGGTTTCATTTTTCTGAACATTTTGGTATATTATTTGTATTTTTCTGTTTTAAAATTAATTAGTTATGAATTTCCCAAATTTTAATTCATTTTAGACATTTTTGGAATATTTAAATTAATTTCCAAACTTGGGCCCACATGTCAGACTTTTATTCATTTCAGAAAATATTTACAGAAATTATTAAAATCCTGGCAAGTATGGCCCACCTGTTATATTATTTTCTATTTATAGAAATGATTAACTGATAATGAAAATAAAATAAAAGGATTACTACATCAGCATGATGCAGTGCTGATGTCAGCAATGGAGAGGAGCTCCAGATCGAGCTCGCCTCGGTGCTAGGGGCGATGCGGGGCTGCGGGAGCGGGTGCGTTAGACAGAGGGGAGCTAGGCGAGCCAAATAGAGGCGGCGCCGCCCTGGAATGGTCGTCGGAGCACGGCACACGGCGGCGGGGCTTGCAGATGCTTGTGGCGCCAGCGACAGAGAGCGAGAGGAGGCGAGAGAGGAGGTCTGTGAGGACCGTAGGCTCACCACGAATGCAACGAAGGGGTCGGCGAGGCGAGGCGCGGTCGGGAAGTGCCAGAATCGTCGTCGGAGAGCGACGAACGATGTCGGGAGAGCAGAGGTCGATGGCGAGGATTCCTTGCGCGTGGGGTCAATTCCTTTTACGAGCTTGCTCAGCACGGCGAGGCGAAGCTCCCTGCAAGCTCGGCTGGCCTTGGGGCGGCCGGAGACGGCGGAACGACGGCGAGGTCTGCACCTAGGGTTCGGGCGGAAGGGGAAAAACGAGGAGGAAAAGAAGCTAGGTCTGCACCCCAACGCCGGCACACTGCTGTATGCTTTGTTTCTTCATCTTGTTCAGATTGTTTTGATCTCTCTGCAACTCTCTGCACACTTTCTGTCAGATTACTTGGCTAGTTTATTTTCGATCATTCTAGTCTTGTTTTACCTGTTGTTTATTTCTCATAAATCACTTAGTAAATTGCTTATATTTCTAACAATCCAAAAACCTTATTATATGCAATTTACTCCAAGTGGTTTTGTGGCATCTGTGAAGCCACATGTTTTTGAGGGTACGCACTATAAGAGATGGCGCGTGAGAGTAGTTCTCTGATTTGAGAACATGAACTGCTATGACGCCACTCTTGGCAAGCCTGAGGGAGAGCTTACTCCTGCCCAGGAGCAAGTTTTTCAGAAATCTGACAAGATGTTCAGGGCTGCTCTATTTTCTGTGCTTGGGGAGAACATTGTTGAACCCTATATGCCATTTGATAATGGCAAGGACATGTGGACTGTTCTCGAGGCCAAGTTTGGGGTCTCGTATGCTGGCAGTGAACTGTATGTCATGAAGTAATGATATGACTTCAAGATGTCTGATGACCACTCCATAGTTGAGCAGGCTCATGAGATACAGGCACTGGCCAAGGAGCTTGAGTACTTCTACTGTGTTACCGGACAAGTTCGTTGCTGGGGGTATTATTGCCAAGCTTCCCCATTCATGGAGGAACTTTGCTACTTCTCTGAAGCACAAGAGACATGAGTTTTCCGTATCGGATCTCATTGGGACTCTTGATGTGGAAGAGAAAGCGAGAGCAAAAGACACACATGCTAGAGTTGTTGAGGGAGGTTCAAGTGCCAACTTGGTACAGAAAAAGAATTTCTAGTCCCACAACTTCAAGAACAAGAGCAAGTTTGATGGAAAGGGCAAGTTCGATGGGAAGAACAAGCCCTCACAGTCTACGAATTTCAAGAAGAAGACTGATAAGAAGAAAGTTTCATGTCATGTGTGCGGTGATCCTTATCACTGGGCTCCTAGCTGCCCCAACCGCTATGACAACTCCAGCATGGGAAGAGCGGCAAGACCGCTAATGTTGTCATGAACGACGTTCAGATGAAGGATGTTAGGTATGGTATATTACCTACTATTCTTTCATTATGTCATTCTCCTGATTGGTGGATTGACACGGGCGCTAATGTACATGTTTGTTCTGACATTTCCATGTTTTCTTCATATCAGGTCATAGGGACTCAGTCCATGCTGATGGGGAACGGCTCGCATGCTTCTGTTTATGGTGTTGGTACGGTCGATCTGAAGTTCACTTCGGGAAAGACCATACGCCTAAAGAACGTGCATCATGTTCCCTCAATAAATAATAATCTTGTTAGCGGATCTCTTCTATGTCACAATGGGTACAAGATTGTTTTCGAGTCCAATAAGTTTGTACTATCTAAGCTTGGTACTTTTATTGGTAAAGGATATGAGTGCGGAGGTTTGTTCCACTTGTCATTATCAGATGTTTGTAATAAAGTTGTGAATCATGTTTCATCTGATCTTATACCAAATTTCTGGCATTCACGTCTTTGTCATGTTAATTTTGGTTGCATGACGCGGTTATCTAAAATGATCCCAAATTTCACCACTGTGAAAGGATCTAAGTGCCTAGCCTGTGTGCAAGCAAAACAACCTCGCAAGTCACATATGACTATAGAGGTGAGAAATTTGGCACCACTAGAACTCATACATTCTGATCTTTGTGAGATGAATGGCGTGTTGACAAAAGGTGGAAATAAATATTTTATGATGTTGATCGATGACTCTACGAGATACTGGCATGTGTATCTTCTGAAAACAAAAGATGAGACTTTGAGTTTCTTCAAACTCTATAAAGCTAAAGCGGAAAACCAACTTGATCAAAAGATTAAGAGGCTTAGGTATGATCGTGGTGGAGAGTATTTTTCCAATGAGTTTGAATCCTTTTGTGCGGAACATGGTATAATCCATGAGAGGACGCCTCCCTACTCACCCCAGTCAAACGGGATAGCCGAAAGAAAGAACCGCATTCTAACAGATTTGGTTAACGCCATGTTAGACACATCGGTTCTCTCCGAGGAATGGTAGGGGAGGCATTACTGACGGCATGTCATGTCCTAAACCGAGTTCCCACAAAGAACAAAGAAATTACTCCATTTAAAGAATGGGAGAGGAAAAGGTTAAATCTCTCTTATCTACGAACTTGGGGTTGTTTGGCAAAAGTTCATGTGCCAGTCCCCAAGAAGCGCAAGCTTGGACCAATAACTGTGGACTGTGTATTTCTGGGATATGCTTTTCGTAGCATTGGCTATCGATTCTTGGTAATAAAATCCGGAGTACCAGACATGCATGTTGGTAATATCATGGAGTCGAATGATGCAACTTTCTTTGAGGATATCTTTCCCATGAAGGATATGCCCAACTCATCAAGTCAAGAATTAGATACAATTTCTGAACCAATCATTCCAGTTGAACACCTAGAAAATCCTGAGGAGGAGGATAACGAAATTCCTAAAAGGAGAAAGAGATAGAGGACTGCAAAGTCTTTTGGTGATGATTTCGTTGTATACCTCGTGGATGATACTCCCACTTCTATTTCAGAAGCCTATGCATCTCCTGATGCTGACTACTGGAAGGAAGCCGTCCATAGTGAGATGGACTCCATTTTAGCTAATGAAATATGGGAGATCACTGATACGTTGGAAACGTATCTATAATTTTTGATGATCCATGCTTGTTTAGTATCTACTTTGCTTTACTTGTCCACACTTTGAGGTGCTTTTTACATGTTTTCTGGTACTAACCTATTAACAAGTTGCAACAGTGCCAGATGCATGTTTTCTGTTGTTTTTGGTTTTAGAAAAGTTAGTAAACAAATATTCTCGGAATTTGACGGGACAAACGACAAAGTCAATTACTTTCCGTGGGGAACAAGAAGTCTAGAAGAGAGCCGGGGAGGCGAGCCAGAGGGGCCACCCCCCCCCCCCCCAGGCGCGGCCATAGGTGGGCCCGCACCTGGATAAGTTTTGGTGCCCCTGGCCGACCCATTGTAACACCCCCGGGATTAGGGTTAAACTAACCTCAGGTCACCATCTAAGATAAGTTCAACTCCAAACACGGAAGATCACAGTATGATTCGGTAACATTACAGAACACAGGGATTCAACAGCATTAGTTTAAACTCTTAACAAAGTAAGATATTAGAGTTATTACAAACCAGAGGTCATAGACCCAACATTACATCACACGGCGGAAGCAAATTATGTTGTTCTACACAAAAACATAGCAAAGGGCCTAAGAGGCCATAAAAAAGCGACTTCCATCCCATAGTCCTCAGGCTGCTACCTAGGACCCCCAACTACTCGTCGATGTCAACATAGAAGCCACCTTCAGTTGCAACTATATCATCTATAGAAAAACAACAATGGCACATGGATGAGTACGAGAATGTACTCCGCAAGACTTAGATAACCTAGTATCTACATGCTCTGGCTAGAAAGGATTTCTCTGGGTTTACTTTTGCGTAAAGCAAACTTTATTTATAAACAAGAGAAAAAAGAGGCTCGCCTACTCAGAATCTTTTAAAGGAGATAAGATAATGACTTCTTCATCTTGTTCATCATATCTTGATAACCACCAGCTTCATCAGAACCTCCTATCTAGGATCACACCCTCGACCTAGAGGAAATATCCTTAAGCACACGTGGATCAACAAGTTTTATAGTGGTTAATGTTATCTATGATCTTAAGTTCTGTCGCCAAGCGTTCATAACCGTGAACACGGTTTTTCGAAAAGATTTAACCCTGCAGGGGTGTACAACTTTACCCACACTACCAACCGACTCTTAATGCCAAATATTATTAGCCCTCTTCCTTGGAAGGCCGACAGAGGGTGGTTAACCACGACCTTTACCTTGCTTTCGCCGAGACCATGAGTCACGCAATAAATATGGTTCCGCCGTAATGGGTCAAATACCGAAGCCGGTACTTAAAGATGTGAGGCGAGGTTGGTTTACCTGGGGCTCCATCGACCCCAAGCAACCCGGTCCATGCTTCCCTACCTGTTATGATGCACCTCCATCACCTCCTCTTTCGAAAACATTTTCAATGCGTATGCCAAATGGAAAGCCCGAACTATGTGACTCATGGAATCTACTAGGAAAGTTAATTATTCGAGGGGTTGTCCAGGCCCCGTGTGGCTATACGCTCGTCTTGGTTCCAAAGGTAAGAACTCAGTTCCTAGTGGTGGCGAGCATGGGACTACAAAAACCACACCCAACATGGCCTCCCATACAAGCCTTAGCATGTTTAGTTAACTCCTTCGATGATGTCACCTTGTCCAAACTTTCTGGATTCACCGGCACCTCCGATTCATCCTTCGGACGGATCAGACGTTGTTACTATGCATGGCTAAGTTGTCGGTCGCAAAAGCTCTAACAACGCTCACATGCCAAACCTAGGTATGCTAGGAGCCGTGGATCAGGAGTATAAGCCTACAAAAGGGAAACGGTGCAGCAGATAGGTAACACTAGCTACTGACAAAAGACCACATTGGAATCGTGTGCATCATAGCGAGAAAGTAATATACTTTATAAAACATAGGTTCAGAATGAGAGGCTACACTTTCCTTGTCCGTCAGTAGATAGGTATGGATCTTCGGTGTTGTTGACTTCAGCCTCGGGCTTGGATCCTATCACGAAGAACCAATACCAGAAAGGATAGCGACAATCAAGACATGGTATAATGCAATGTGCAATCAATATGGATGATATGACACGTTAAATAGTGTTGAAATGAACCCTAGAACATGCTTGGTAATTTTAAACGGGGTCCGAGAGGTCCAAACCCTAGAAAAGGGGAATCCTCGGAATCACCTATGGGGTTCAATTGGTTGTTCTAATTAAACTTGTCATGAAAGTTGGTTAACAATGTATGATTATGTTGCTATTGCATTTCTCTTATTTTTTTTGAACATTTTGGTATATTGTTTGTATTTTTCTGATTTAAAATAAATTAGTTATGAATTTCTCCAATTTTAATTCATTTTAAATCATTTTTGGAATATTTAAATTAATTTCCAAATTGGGCCCACATGTCATACTTTTATTAATTTCAGAAATGATTTACAAAAAGATTAAAACCCTAACAGACAGGGCCCACCTATCAGTATTTACTTATTACAGAAAATATTTACTGAAAACATTTAAATAAATAGAAAAGGTTTTATTGCATCATGGTGACGTCAGTGTGACGTCATCAATGGCTGATCTTTCAGATCGAGAGTGGGGTGGGCGATTGGCTGCGTCTGTGGATGCGTGGTTGGTCTGGCTAGAAAGAGGAGATCGAGGCGAGAAATATAGTGGCGGCTCCGCCTCGGTATGGTCACCAGAGCGACGGCGGTGACAACGAACAGCGGTGGCGGCAGGTGTTCGTCGGGGCATCGATACAGCGCGAGAGGGAAGGAACGGAGGGGACTGGGATGACCGTGAGCTCACCATGGAGCTGAAGGGATCGACGACGAGGCATGGCGGAGCTCGGAACGACGGCGAGGTGCGCGGAGGAGCTCGTCGGTGCCGAGGAAGAAGACGTCAATGGCGACGATTCTGGGTGCCCCTCTTCGATTCCTTCTATAGGGAGATAAAGTGGAGCGAGGCGGAGCTCGAGGTGGTCTCAGATGGCCTCGGGGTGGTCGGAAGCGACGAGGCGACGACGAGCTCGTCGGCTAGGGTTCGGCCATGCGAGGTACAGAGAGTGAGAGAGAGCGTGCGAGGGGGAGAAAGAAGGGTAGGGTTCTCCACTGCAGCGGCGTGGGGTTCTTGTAGGCGCCGACGTCGTCAGTGGCGCGAATCTTGGTGCGCGGCATGGCGGCGGACGTCATCGCCGGCGACAGCAAATCAAAGCTTCATCGTCGACGAAGACGACGCGTCGCGAAGCGGTACGGGGCCGGCTCCTAGGCCCCGGGTGGGCCAAGCTGGGCTGCTGGCTGCTGCTCGCGGTGCAACAGAGAGAGAGAAGGGATATGGGCCATGGCCCATCGGCTGCTGCTGCATATTTTTTTAACTGAAACTGTTTTTCTTTTCTGATTTTGTTTCTCTCTTTGTAATTTTTATTTTAAATCTGTTTTGCATGTTTCAAAAATACCAGGGATTTTGTAAAATATAGAAAATATTGCAGGGTCCCTTTTTAGTCCATTTGGGC
Organism: Avena sativa; assembly: GCA_916181665.1. Classification (NCBI taxonomy): domain Eukaryota; kingdom Viridiplantae; phylum Streptophyta; class Magnoliopsida; order Poales; family Poaceae; genus Avena; species Avena sativa. Next base: position 255,225,620 of record OV702284.1, on the reverse strand, counting down.
TCCAATGTTTTGGTACTTTTGAGAACTCAAACACCATTTGAATGTAGTTCATAAAGACAGGAAAATTAGAGTTTAGGCTCTGCATTATTCAAAAACTTGCTCACATGCAAATATTGTATTGATTTAAACAGATGCATGCCATGCTTAAGTACTATTTACATATATTACAAAACTTGGGCTGTTACACCCCTCTGCCCCCCTCCCCTTCGCCTATAATAAGCCGCCGATGTAGAAACCCTGAGTACCCGATCAGAATTCCACGAAACCGTCTGTAGCCGCCGCCACCATCGTCCCTAGATCGGGAGAATATGAAGTTCTTCCTGGCACCCTGCCGAAGGGGAGATCATCCCGGAGGCCTTCTCTCCGGTATGATGCATAAGTAGTTCCACCTTGGACTATGGGTCCATGTAGTAGCTAGATGGTTGTATCTCCTCCTTTGTGCTTTCATGTATAGATCTTGTGAGCTCCGTTCATGATCAAGATCTAATCTATTTGTAATTATGCATGTTGTGTTTTCGGGGATCTGATGGATATTGAGATTATTATGTTGGTTTGATTAATGGTTTTGTCTTTATGATTCTATCATGTCTGTGTTGTTTGTGATCTTGCATGCTCTCCATTGCTAGTGGTTATCTTGGCCAAGTAGTTGCTAGTGACTCCAAGAGGGGGTATTTATGCTCGATAGTGGGTTCATGCCTCTAGTTTCCAAGGGAAGAGACAATAATCTTTTCGGTTGTAGATGTGTTGTTGCTACTAGGGAGAAAAAAATGGTCTCTTGTTCATGGAACATGTGGACTGTTTACCTTACACACTTTGCTTAAAGCAGTTGTCTGTTGCTTGCAACTTAATACTGGAGGGGGTTCGGATGATAACCTGAAGGTGGACTTCTAGTCATAGATGCAGTTGGATGGCGGTCTATGTATATTGTTGTATTGCCCAATAAACCTCATAGGATCTTTCTGACTAGTAATTGCATTATTATGCCTTGCTCAGTTCCTGTCAATTGCCTCACTGTAATTTGTTTACCCTTCACGCCATGTTGTTTATTTAAGGAGAGCACCTCCAGTGAACTATGGACCCCGGTCCAATATTTACCATTGATACATCTTCCACTGTTATTGTTTACTTGCTGCAAACCACCATTACCTTCCACCCATACATTTAATGCTTTGTTACAACAAACCAGTGAGCTTGACAACCTCACTGATTCGTTGGGGCAAAGTCTTGAGTTTGTGTTGTGCGGGTCTCTGCGTTGCTTGCAACACCTTTGTGACGTTTCCTTCCTCCTACTGGTTCGATAACCTTGGCTTCTTACTGAGGGAAAACTTGCTGCTGTGCTGCTTCACACCTTGCTCTTGGGGTTCCCAACAAAGCTCTCCTACATCAACTCAGCGCTGCATCAAGCTTTTTTGGCGCCGTTGCCGGGGAGGCTAAGGACGTCTTCACTAGGGGAGTCCTTCACTTCCTTTCTCTTTACTTTGTTTTTAGTTTGCTTTTTTTCTTTTGCTTGGTTTTGTTTGCCTCTTTTCAAAAAACTCAAAAAAAGTAGTCTAGTTTGGCTTGCTTGCTTTATTCAAAAACACAAAATTTTAGTCCCTTCTCTAGCAGCAGCTGCTGTTTTTGGCTTGCCCACCTTTGCCAAAATGAACTCCGCTGAGAACACCAAGTTGTGTGACTTCACTAGAACCAACAACAATGATTTCCTTAGCACTCCTATTGCTCCACCTGCTCCTGATGCTAGCTTTTATGAAATTAAGCTTGCTTTGTTGAATCTTGTGATGAGAGAGCAATTTTCTAGTGTTGGTTCTGATGATCCTGCTGCCCATCTTAATAGCTTTGTTGAACTTTGTGAGATGCAAAAGTATAAGGATGTAGATGGAGATATTATTAAGCTCAAGCTTTTTTACTTTCTCCTTGAGGGGGAAAACTAAAGAATGGTTGCTTTCTTTGCCTAAAAATAGTATTGATTCTTGGATTAAGTGCAAAGATGCTTTTATTGGAAAGTACTATCCTCCTGCTAAGATTATATCTATGAGAAGTGATATCATGAAATTTAAACAACTTGATAGTGAACATGTTGCTCCAGCTTGGGAAAGAATGAAATATTTGGTTAAAAATTGCCCTACTCATGGACTCACTACTTGGATGATTATCCAAACTTTTTATGCAGGTTTGAACTTCTCCTCAAGAAACCTATTGGATTCTGCTGCTGGAGGCACCTTTATGGGCCTCACTTTGGGTGTTGCAACAAGGCTCCTTGATAATATGATGGTTAACTACTCTGAATGGCATGTTGAGAGAGCTCCACATCGTAAGAAGGTAAATTCTGTTGAGGAAACTTCCTCTTTGAGTGAAAAGATTGATGTTATTATGGCTATGCTTGTTAATGGTAAAGCTCCTCTAGATCCTAATAGTGTTCCCTTAACCTCTTTGGTTTCTCAAGAAGAGCAAGTTGATGCGAACTTCATTAGAAACAACAATTTCAACAACAATGCCTATAGGAACAATTTTGGTAGCAACAACAATTATAGGCCTTATCCTCCTAATAATGGCAATTCCTATGGAAGATCTTACAATAATGCTAGAAGTGCCTCCTCTGAACTTGAAGTCATGCTCAAGTACTTTATTAGTAAACAAACCACTTTCAATAAGACTATAGAGGAAAAGCTTTTAACTGTTGAGAAAAATATATCCTCTTTTCTGAAGCTCAAACTTCCTTGGTTAATAAAATGGCTGCTAAACCCGAAACTATGGAAAAAAACCTATGCTACTTCTCATGCCATACAAGTTACTATTGATAAAAATGTTAGGATGTTAGCTCAACTTCATGCTAAGTGGGAAAGGGAAGCGGAAATTGATAGAAATAATAGTGTGTGCACTATCACCACTAAACCACAAGTAGACCCTATTCCTCCTCCTACTATGCCTACCACTAGTGATGCTAAGTTTGACTTTGATATTGATGGTTGCAATATTTCTGAAGTGATTATGTTCTTGCAAAAGCTTGCTAGAAGTCCTGATGCTAGTGATATGCATGTTGCCTTTACCAAACACATTACAGATGCTCTTGTTAAGATTAAGGAAGAGAAGCTAAAACACAAAGCTTCTATTCCTAGGAAAGTAGAAGATAGTTGGGAACCCATTATTAATATGCAAGTGAATGACTTTGATCTCAAAGCTTCATGTGATCTTGGTTCTAGTGTCTCTATTATGCCTAGGAAGATTTATGAAATGCTTGATTTGCCACCATTGGAAGATTGTTATTTAGATGTCCCACTTAATGATAATGCTAAAAAGAAACTCATGGGGAGTATTAATGATGTTCTCATCATGGTTAACAATGCTTATGTCCCTGTGGATTTCTATGTTTTGAATGTTGAATACAATGCTTCTTGTCCTATTACTTTGGGAAGACCTTTTCTTAGAACAGTTGGTGTCATCATTGATATAAAAAAAGGCACTATCAAATATCATTTTCCATTCAAGAAAGGTATTGAACACTTCCCTATGATGAGAGAGAAGTTGCTTTTTGCTCCTCCTTTGAAAGCAAGATTTGATGTGAATGCTTCCTCATTTGAAAATACTTGATTCTTCTTAGTTCTTGTGCCTAACTTAAAGGCGTTAAAGAAAAGTATTTGTTGGAAGATAACCCAATAGTTTCCTTGAGTCTTGGAAGTTATTAATTCTGTAATAACCTCTCCTTATCCTTTTTGTTTGCTTTTTGTGCCAAGAATGACCTCTAATGAGAGGGAAGTAAGATTTGGGGAGTTCATGTCCCGAAACAGATTTCTATCCTCCACAAAAAACATTTGTGAGGAGGCTCTATAACTCAGATTGAGCTCAAAATTTACTAATAAATCCCCCAGTATGTTAGCTAACTTTCATTAGTTCAACACTTTTTTATTTGAGAAACAGAAGATGTTCGAAAAAATCAGTTTCTACCTGTTGGTCTGTTTTGACAGATTTCTACCATTATTTGCATTTGCTTTTTATTGATTCCTTTTTGAGTTATCTTCAGGTAAATTGAGCTTTTTGAAGGAGTTACTACAGTATCTTGTGTTTTTAGTGAAAAGCCTTGTTGTTCCAAAGCTTTGCCAGTGGTCTAATATCTTTTGAATACACTAATGTTGCTAATGAAGATTGTGTGAAGTTTTGTATGAAGGAAATTTTCAGGTGTAGAGAAAGAATGATGCAATGAGATGAAGAATGGACAAAAGCTCAAGCTTGGGGATGCCACCATGGTTTCACCCCAAGAAATATCCAAGAGGTACAAGCGTCAAAGCTTGGGGATGCCCAAGGTATCCCCTTCTTCATCAATAAAAAGCTCAGGTCTGTCTAGACACTTTGTTTTTATTGTTTCATGCACAGTTGTGTTGTTCTTGGAGCGTCTTAGTTTTCGTTTGCTTTTCTTAGTTTATTTAGTTTTCTTTAGTAGTTTGGACCCCCATTATCATTGTGTTGTTTTGCAAATAAGTTTGCTTGGTGTTGGAAAGGAGTAGTAAGTTCTTGCTTGAAGTGCAAGAGGAGCTTGCATTGACTATGACTTAGACTTTTGCATGACATGCTAGGTGTTGTTTTAGCATTATGCTTAGTAATTATTTCTGTATCATGTCTTGTTCCAAACAATTGGGATTGCTTAGTGTTCCTTGAAGAAATTATGCGTTGTTTTAGCATGCAAAAGCATATTATTGTGGTATTATCCTTTGATGTTTTGCTTGGGTTGACTTGGCACATGCTCACACCATGTTATGACTATGACAAGTCACCATTAGCCTCTCTCATTTAGTACTTGACTTGTAGTACCACTCGTTGCTTTGATTGGTATGTTTTGTTGCACTGCATGATTTTGGCCATTATTGCTCTCTTAGTTGGTTGCTCCCGGTCTTTTGCTAGCCTCCACTTGTATGAGTAAGTTCTACTCATGCCTCCAACTCCCAAGAAACCAAATTATTACAAAGTATCCACTATAAACTCCTATGCATGGTGTGTTACACCATTCCAAGTATATTTTTGTTTTCAACTATCTTCCAATTAAAAACTATTTTGTTATGTGAAAACTTAGTGATTAAATCCCTCACGAACTTGATGGCACACTTTATTCTTTGCCTCTAATAAACTTGAACCATTTTGACAACTTTGTTGTATATGCTTGCACTTATAAGTTGGAATTAGCAGAATCGTGCTGTCATGGGGAACGTTTTCAACATTGCACTTGTACCCTGTTGTACTCAGTTGATATCATGTTCTTTTATCTATGGATGTCACCGGTGTGAAATAAAGAGGGGACTTGTAAGTCCATGGAGTTTGTATTCTGTGTTAGAGAAACGCTTGGGCCGCTAGCCTAAGCCATGCCTAATCATGGTGGAAACTTGCAGCATCACCATAATGAGCTATCTATGAAGCATCCTCAATAAAAATCTATGCATATGGTAAATAAAAAGATTGCTGAGATGCTCATTGTCTGCTTGCCTTGTCATTTTGGTTATGGAAAAGCTCATGTACCATGTGCAAGGGGTACCCCGTTGCGGTTCTCAATGATGTGCAAATACTTACAGTGATAAGAACTTACCTGACCCAAAGTTGAGTATGCATGAGGTGTGGCCCTCGTATTCAAGGGACTTGAGATTGCCAACTTATACTTCGTCAAGCATATACTCCAGCTTTGCCACTTTAACCTTAACCACTTCAAGATGCTTAGGATAGGGGCAATGAGGGTTGAAAGCTAACAAGTACCATAATTTTTGGAACCTCTTTTTGAAACTTGTAATCCCTGATTCCTTTACAAAAAGGCCTTTCTTTCACCACTTATGAGTCTCCACCTTCTACCTTTAGGCACCATTAAGAGAGCATAGTTGTCATTCTGTGTGCAGTGTTCCAAAGCTTATTAATTGATGCATATTGTGTTATTACTTGTTTTGTTCTATTTGTTTCTAGTCACCCTTGTGAACTTTGTAGGTGTCCTATGCATTTTATTGCTACTCTATGAGGGACAAGCTGATTGCCACTATGCTATGTTTTCTGCATGTGAAACAAACAAACGTTTTTCAATGCATGTTATTCATGATCTTTGTTTGTAGCTTGTCATGTTGCATGCATAGTTACTATGTCCTATTGTTAGAACTCCATCTTTCATGCACATGTTTAGAGTTCTTTGATCCCTGCTTTCAATGCTTGCAAATGGTTGGATCTTTATTGTGAGGGTGCATGTCACCTCAAAAATTATTCTTTTATCACTTACCTACTCGAGGACGAGAAGGAGTTAAGCTTGGGGATGCTGATACGTTGGAAACGTATCTATAATTTTTGATGCTCCATGCTTGTTTAGTATCTACTTTTCTTTACTTGTCCACACTTTGAGGTGCTTTTTACATGTTTTCTGGTACTAACCTATTAACAAGTTGCAACAGTGCCAGATGCCTATTTTCTGCTGTTTTTGGTTTTAGAAAAGTTAGTAAATAAATATTCCCGGAATTCGACGGGACAAACGACAAAGTCAATTACTTTCCGTGGGGAACAAGAAGTCCAGAAGAGAGCCGGGGAGGCAAGTCAGAGGGGCCAACCCCCCCCCCCCCCCCAGGCGTGGCCACATGTGGGCCCGCGCCTGGCTAGGGTTTGGTGCCCTTGGACAGTCCCTCTGCCTCCCCCTTCGCCTATAAGAAGCCCCCTATGCAGAAACCCTAAGTACCCGATCAGAATTCCACGAAACCGTCTTTAGCCGCCGCCACCATCGTCCCTAGATCAGGGGGCGGGGATCTGAAGTTCTTCCCGGCACCCTGCCGGAGGGGAGATCATCCCGGAGGCCTTCTCTCCGGTATGATGCGTGAGTAGTTCCACCTTGGACTATGGGTCCATGTAGTAGCTAGATGGTTGTATCTCCTCCTTTGTGCTTTCATGTATAGATCTTGTGAGCTCCGTTCATGATCAAGATCTAATCTATTTGTAATTATGCATGTTGTGTTTTCGGGGATCCGATGGATATTGAGATTATTATGTTGGTTTTATTAATGGTTTTGTCTTTCTGATTCTATCATGTCTGTGTTGTTTGTGATCTTGAATGCCCTCCATTGCTAGTGGTTATCTTGGCAAAGTAGTTGCTAGTGACTCCAAGAAGGGGTATTTATGCTCGATAGTGGGTTCATGCCTCTAGTTTCAAGGGAAGTGACAATAATCTCTTCGGTTGTAGATGTGATGTTGCTACGAGGGAGAAAACAACGGTCTCTTGTTCATGGAACATGTGGACTGTTTACCTTACACACTTTGCTTAAAGCAGTTGTCTGTTGCAACTTAATACTGGAGGGGGTTCAGATGATAACCTGAAGGTGGACTTCTAGTCATAGATGCAGTTGGATGGCAGTCTATGTATATTGTTGTATTTCCCAATCAACCTCATAGGATCTTTCTGACTTGTAATTGCATTGTTATGCCTTGCTCAGTTCCTGTCAATTGCCCCGCTGTAATTTGTTTACCCTTCATGCCATGTTTTTTATTGAAGGAGAGCACCTATAGTGAACTATGGACCCCGGTCCAATCTTTACCATTGATACATCTTCCACAGTTACTGTTTACTTGTTGAAAACCACCATTACCTTCCACACCATACGTTTAATCCTTTGTTATAGTAAACCGGTGAGCTTGACAACCTCACTGATTCGTTGGGGAAAAGTCTTGAGTTTGTGTTATGTAGGTCTCCGCGTTGCTTGCAACACCCGTGTGACGTTTCCTTCCTCCTACTTGTTCGATAACCTTGGTTTCTTACTGAGGGAAAACTTGCTGATGTGCTGCTTCACACCTTGCTCTTGGGGTTCCCAACAAAGCGCTCCTACATCAACTCAGCGCTGCATCAATCACTGATCGTCCTTATGGGTGCAAACCTATAGGATGTAAATGGGTGTTTAAGAAGAAACTAAGGCCTAATGGTACTATTGAGAAGTACAAGGCAAGTCTTTTGGCCAAGGGTTATACCCAAAAGGAAGGTGAAGACTTCTTTGAGACTTACTCACATGTAGCAAGGTTGAACCACCATTCGAGTACTACTTTCTCTGTCTGCCTCACACAGTCTTCTCGTTCATCAAATGGACGTTAAGACGGCTTTCCTAAATGGAGAGTTGGATGAGGAAATTTATATGGATCAACCAGATGTTTTGTAGTAAATGGTCAAGAAAGAAAAGTGTGCAAGCTGCTGAAGTCTTTATATGGTCTTAAACAAGCACCTAAGCAGTGGCACGAAAAGTTTGATAAAACCTTAACCGCTGCAGGCTTTGTTGTAAACGAAGCTGACAAGTGCGTATACTATCGCCATGGTGGGGGCGAAGGAGTTATTCTATGTTTGTATGTTGATGACATACTGATCTTTGGGACCAACCTTACTGTAATTGAGGAGGTCCAGGATTTCTTATCTCAGTATTTTGAGATGAAGGATCTAGGAGTAGCTGATGTTATCTTGAACATCAAACTGTTGAGAGATAATGATAGTGGGATCACACTGCTTCAGTCTCACTATGTGGACACGATTTTGAGTCGCTTTGGGTATAGCGGCTGCAAGTCTTCTCCAATACCGTATGATCCTAGTGTGCTACTTCGAAAGAATCGAGGCACCGTTAGAGATCAATTGACATACTCTCAAATAATTGGCTCGCTTATGTACTTGGCTAGAGCTACAAGGCCTGACAACGTGTTTGTTGTTAGCAAGCTCAGTCGATTTGTTTCAAATCCTGGAGATGATCTTTGGCAAGCTCTTAAAAGAGTCATGCGCTATCTAAAAGGCACTGCAAGCTATGGCATTCACTATACCGGGTATCCGAGGGTACTGGAGGGTTATAGTGATTCAAATTGGATATCTGATGCTGATCAGATAAAGGCCACGAGTGGATATGTGTTTACACTTGGTGGTGGCGCTGTTTCTTGGAAGTCTTGCAAGAAGACCATCTTAACAAGGTCAACTATGGAAGCAGAACTCACAGCACTAGACACGGCCACTGTTGAAGCAGAGTGGCTTCATGAACTCTTCATGGACTTACCTGTGGTTGAAAAACCTATACCCACAATTCCAATGAACTGTGATAATCAAACTATGATTATTAAGGTGAACAGTTATAAGGATAATATGAAGTCCTCAAGATATGTGAAGAGGAGACTAAAATCTGTCAGAAAAATGAGAAACTCCGGAGTTATTGCATTGGATTATATCCAAACATCTAAGAACCTGGCAGATCCATTCACAATGGGACTATCACGCAATGTGATAGAAAATGCATCAAAGGAGATGGGTATGAGACCCACACTATGAGTTTTCCACAGTGGCAAACCAATCTATGTGATTGGAGATCCTGTGAATTAGAATTGGGAGACAAGCTGTTGGTAGACTGAGAGGAAAGTATCCCTACTTTAATGAACACCACTCCGTGAAGATGCAATACTTTCCTATTCTGCACGGTAGGTTGTTTTTTATCTTAATATGTTCTAAATGGCTTAATCTTAAGCAGAGATGTTGTCCTGCAGAACATCTTTTAAAGAACACACCTATATGAGTCTGATTGTCAAACGTCGCAGTATAAACTCATGAAAGGCTATGGAGTATGATGCATAATCTCCACCCGTGGGGAAGTCCCACGGTAGCCCAGTATCGGTCAAGGCTTCATGTGAAGTTAGGTTCTAGCAAACTTGCAGTTCAAGGCATAGTCCACTGTACAAGTCGCAACCTAGTGTAGCATGGAATTCTAGGTGAAAGTTCAACTTAAAAGTCTCCACTGCAGTACCGGTATATAAACAATGTTTTGGAACCAAAGGCAAATTACATGTGCCTCTGGGATCTGGTGGGGAAATGTTGGAATTTTGGCCCAAATAGCCCAGCCCTTTTTCCATTCCAATAATTCCTGAAAATCCTAGAGGCCCATGTGGCCCATTCATGCATGGCAAGAGGTGGGAAAAAATTTTAATCCCACATTGCTAGTTGAAGGAGGTTTGCACCAGCTTATAAGGGAGGCTCTCCTACCACTTGGTAAAAGGATGAGAAGGAGAAGGAGAGAGTCCCACATGCACTCCTCCTCCTCCTCCTCCTCCGCCCGCCTCGCCACGCCTCGCCTCGCGCGCGCCGCTGGTTGCGGGAATCTCGCCGAGCCGAGTTCTTTTTTTTGCCACGCATGACTGGTATATGAACGGGCGTGCAGAATTTGAACAGTCTGCTAATGGGTTTTAAATACGAACTCAGTGGAGGTTTAATTCAAACTTAATGGAGGCTGTTTGGCTTCGGTCACTGCCTGTTCGTTTCCTCTTCCAACGCCACCTGTTCGCCTGTCTACCTATGCCTACAAGAGCGAAAGGTCGCTCCTTTCCTCAGACACACAATCAGAACCACCGCCTCCAAGTTCCAGAGCACTGAGTTGCCACCAGTTCTTCCCCATCCCATCTTGCGGCGTGCACCGCGAGCCGAGACAGTAGGCCTCCGGAACCCCACCTCTTCGAGTCCTGTACGGGAGAAAGGCCATAAGGTTTTTGGGGAGCGCTATCGGCGCGACTACTAGCTTCATCACGGACTCCTTCACCGACGCCGACGACATCTTCCCCAACGATGACTTCTTCCCCGCCTCGAGAACCTCTTCCTCGACGACATGGGTGACAACTCCAACCCCAACGCCGGAAAACTGTTGTATGCTTTCTTTCTTCATCTTGTTCAGATTGTTTCGATCTCTCTGCACCTCTTTGCACACTTTCTGTCAGATTACTTGGCTAGTTTATTTTCGATCATTCTAGTCTTGTTTTACCTGCTGTCTTTTTCTCATAAATCACTTGGTAAATTGCTCATAGTTCCAACAGATTCTAGGTACTAAAGTCGAAAGATCATAGTTTGAAGCGACATAAACCAACTTTTGTCACAATTTTTACTCATATTTAGTTGGATCTTGTTCCTAAGACATAGTTCAACCTAAATAAAAAGGAAGCTTACATAAAATTACAAATATGACTATATATGTACAGAGAGAGATAGAGCTAGAGATAATACATTAATGGGACAACTCACTTCCAATATAAACATGGCAATTTTGTGTATTCGCGTACTTGTCCTTTTCGCTACTCATATGGAAAAAATATGAGAACATGCAAAAGTTTTATTCTTGATGAGCTGCAAGTTATATATTATCATTTCCCCCATTAAACACCTCTAAAAATGACACCAATTTTTATATATACTAGTGACGTGTGGTTCAGTGACATCTTCTTCCTATACTTCTCCCCCACCAGCCTACTCAGCTTCCCATCCCCATATCCACCATCACCCAAAGAACACAATCACTCATCCTGCAGCACTGCTCGCCGTCCACCTCCGACCGCCGCCTCCCATCTGCACAGTCGTCGTTCTCCCTCCTTTCCCCTCCCCTCCCCCTACGTGAACTACGCAGATCCATCCGGTAGTCATGTCTAAGTGGACAAGGTCGACGGCCCAGAACATAGAGTTAAATTCTTCATCTCTCACTTGTAGAATAATTTCAAAGTTCCTTATTTTGATACTAATTCGAGTGTTTGAGTTCATAGTCCTATCAAAAGTGATCGGACACCAATGGGTTGTGAGGTGCCGTGAATCTCAAGACAGAACAATTTGATCTAACCCTACACGAGGGATATTAAGATTACACAATAGGTTATATTTTGAAGCTTAATTAGAATTGCTTCATTTATGATTGATTGCTAGAGGTTCCATGATACTACTTTTGAAAATGTTGTTTGGGATGTGATCTTAATTAGGAGGGCCAGCATGAAATTTTAGTAATTATGTGGTTTAGTGCATGGAGTAATTTGCTATATAATACTAAGTGTCCATTTAATAATATATAGAGTTAGTTATCTTGCTATAGGGTAATCTGACAAAGGCAGTGCATATATCCAAAGTAGGACACATTCTCTTGACAAATATTTGCTATATAGAGTAATCTGACAAATACTTGCTATGTTAAATATTTCAGTATTTTTTAACCAAATTGTATTAACCTATTTTTTGCTCAGGTCATCTTATGCTATGCAAGAACGTTATTTCTTAGAAAATATAACATCGGCACTTCCGAGAAAAAACATTTAGGGTTGATCTCATTACAGATGAGGACTTCAACTTCGCCGTTAGGGTAACTAACGACAATGGTGTATCCATTACTATTGGCAGTACTTGGAAATAATTTGCCAGAGTCTACCAATTTGAAGTTGGCATGGTGGTTTTTTTTCACTATCGACAAAAATAGTTCGAAAACAACTGTCAGCTCGTCCCTGATGCATGCAAAATGCATACATCAAATTTGTAGTTTGTTAACATGTTTTTCCACATATTTGTATCATATATAATGTTATATCCATGTTTTATATTGATTTCTCGAGATTTACCAATGGTCCCCTTTATTTTGGCTATAATCCGACAAGGCAGAAGAACCATGTTTTCAATGTTTTTGATGTTTCAAGACCTATGCAAAGTCAAATGGACCCACACTTTTGGGAATGCCAATATTTATCCACGAGAAGCATCTGAAGCACAAGAATCCCACCTGGAGGGCCAAGAGGCCCAAATGAGCCCAGGTGGCGTGCCCAGCCCAGGTGGGCATGACACCCATGACCGTTTGCTCCTCGACCGTCCGATCGCCTTGATTCTTTCGCCCACAAAGTTATCTTGACCTAAAAAATCCCTATATGAAGACCTCCCCCAGTGATTCCTCGAGAGGGAGCACAACATAGACGAAAACACCACCAAATAGAGTCAGATCTAGTGAAGATTGGAGGGTAAACTCCGTTGGAGCCACCTCTGGGGAGATCTCCACCCTCTCCAACATCTCCGGCATCATCACCATGATGAAGAGGGAGTAGTCCACCTCCAGGCTATGGGTTTGTGGCAGTAGTTTGATCTATTTCTCCCATGTTCTTCATAGATCTAGTACCATATGAGCTACCATACATGGTTATGATCATATTTGTAATTCCTATGTGTGGTGGATCTTTGCTCTTTGATTTGATATTTGAGATTGGAATCTATTTTGTGTAAGATGTTTTGATAGATTCATATCATGCACCCTGTTCTTAATTGCTTGTTTTGATCCAACTTTTATGCAAGAACTTGTATGGGGAGAAGTTTGTGTTAGATGGAGTAACATGGTGGTAGAGATTGAATTGTGACAAATAATGTTCAAGATCTATTTTGGTTTTTACCTTTCTCTTACTGCCTTACTAGGGATAAAGTGAAATCATGTGCTATAGTTATCATGTGATAGTGTGATAACCTTGTTAGATCAAGGTAGCATATTTGTATTTAAAACATCATATAATATTGCTTAAATCTATACTCCGATTTGTTCTTAATTCAAGATCGCATGGAGATTTCCCTTTCTTGAGGAGTATAAGAGAGATGTATTCCATCTCTATGTTAGAATGTGATGCCCATATTAATTCCTTTATCAAGCATATATAGAATTTCCATGAATCTTTATCATTGATGAATTGTTTTGTGATTACTACAACTTAAAAAGAGAGTATACAAGTGAACCCATGAACCTCGGTCTGATTTTTATCATAAGAAACACATTTCTATTGCATCTACTATCCTTTATAATTTTCGCAATTTATTATTTCGAAAATACAAAAATACTTTCCCTACTTTCAATCACTCATAAAACCCCAAAAACAACTCTACTATCTTCCATATCATTTAGTTTGTATTACTTTACTTTATTTACTTTAGTTTATTTTATATTTTATTTCATATTACTAATAAGAAACCTTGTGCTTGACAACCACTTGGTGGAGTTGGGGAGATAAGACAAATTATTTTACTTGACAGGTTGCTTGAAGAGGAGAAGACAAATACCCTTCCATAACCAATTCCCCGGGAGTTCGATATAAACCCTCGAGTCACCCTTGTGGGGAAAAGAAGATTGCTACAATACTCTGCACTTGGAGTCCAACGAAAAGGGGCCACAATTGTTTCCATCAAGACTATTTTCTGGCATCGTTGTCGGGGAATTGGCGAAGGTACATCACAACTGCATCCTCATCAAGTTTGAAGAGCAAGTTATTTCCATTGCAATTGCCAAACATTTTCTGGCACTGTCATCTTCATCAACTTATGCAAGAACCCAAGATTGGGGAGGTTGCACTACCGTGAGCTTTTTCTTCTCCTTTTAGATTTTAAAGTATTTTATTTTGTCTTGTTTTTAGTCTTTTTAAGTTTTCCTTAAAACACAAAAACACATAAAAATTAGTATAACCTCTAAATATGCATGCTAAAATATGGAGAAACTTGGAATCCACATACCTATAGGTCATGTCAAAATGTTGGAACCTGCTATGAATATAGATCAATAAAAAAAGGAAATAGAATGGATGAAGTGCTTACATATCTCAATCAATTTGCTATTGACTTTTGTGAATCACATGATATAACTTGTTGCACTAAAAGACACTATAAACACTCTCACTATCAATGTAAGTATAATAGTGATCCTATTATTGCTTCTTATTAAGAGTGTAAATTTTTATGCCATGATATATAACAAGTTGAGAAATATATTGCCTATGTTGGAGCCCATGAGCTAGGCTCTCTTATAAATCAAAAATTTGAAAGTAGTCATGATGCTCGTGTAATGAAAGGACACATAGATATTATCCTCCAAATTTTCATAAAAGAATTTAGTGATAATTCTCATGTTATTAAATATAAAGAAAGAAATCTTGCTGCATGGAAAGTAATAATATATTGCAAGAAAAAGATGAGGAAAACATAAGCTTAGAAGAACAAGTGTGTACGAGGCGATGGAGGAAGCCTCGCTCCAAGATTGTAACCTAGACCTTGATGAGGATGCGCTGAGGGAATTCCTCCTTCTATGGGACAGATTGGCTGTTGCTGAGCTGCAACTTGATCAAGACGATTCCTTCGTCTGATGGTGGACTGTGGGTGTGGCCTACACTGCCAAATCTTCTTATGATGCATTTTTTGCTGGCAGCACAATCAATCCAGTTGCAGAATAGGTATGGAAATCCCGGACGTCATTTTCTTCAAGAAACGGGGAGCTGAGCCCTGGCCTCTGCATCGAGTGATGCACGCAGCCTTTTAATACAAAGTTCACATAGTATAAAATCTTAAAATCATGGATCAACTAAGGTTGAGACAAATATCAACCGTAGAAAAATAATAAGCAACATGTTTCTATCCATTTTGTAGTCTACTAGATTGCCGCCAACCGGTAGCCCAGAAATAAAAGTCCCGAGCGACCGTCAGTATCCAAGAGCATCCAGTAACCATAGGCTCTCGCTGATCCTCTGAAAGTAGGTATGACCATAGTTGGATCCGGTGCACCATCAACCGAATAACCTGCATAAAATTAGTACCAGATTGTTTGTTAAACACAACATTATTTCGCGTCGTCCAGATGGACCAACATATAGCCGAAATGACAATGTGATAAACGAGCCTTGTTCTTCTTATCGATTCCATTCAACCAATTTCTAAACATATTCATAATATTGGAAGGTGGAGGCATATTATAAGTGAAGTAAATCATACACCAAATAATACGAGCAAAAGGGCAGGAAATAAAAATATGTTCAACCAATTCCAAAGAATCACAAAAACAACATTTTTTGGATCCATCCCAATTTCTTTTGGCATGGTTATCTTTAGTTAACATGACTTTATTATTGAGAAACCACATTAATATCTTAACCTTTAATGGAATTTTTATGTTCCACAAATACGATTGCAAAAATCTTGTATGGCCATTCAATTGATCTTGATACATAGATTTTATAGTAAAGACTCCCCTGTAATTAAGATTCCAAGGAAATTGATTCAGATTATCATTCAACTAGACCGCCATTAATTTACGACATAAGTTTAACCAAAGCGTCCACTTATTACCCGTCAAACTTCGTCTAAAACCAACATTTAGAGGAACTTGTCCAAGTACATCCTCTACCAAGACATTTTTTCTTTGAACAATGTTATACAAATTCGGATATTGTTGGGCTAATGACGTGTCTCTCAGCCAAATATCTTCCAAAAAACGCATAGTCTTCCCATCTCCCACTTTGAAAAAGCCATTATTGAAGAACATCATTCACACGCATGAGACCCTTCCAAAAGGGAGAGTCGGTGGGTTTGGCTTCCACTTGTGACAGGGTTTTACCTTGCAGGTATTTTTTGTACCGAATTTGTTGCCACATGCCATCTTCAGTAAGATTTTTGAAGAGCCATTTGCAAAGCAGACATCTATTCTTAATTTCCAAAGATTTTTGAAGAGCCATTTGCAAAGCAGACATCTGTTCTTAATTTCGAACACTTCAATCTCCAGACCTCCTTGGTCTCTGGGCGACATATGCTTTTCCATTTGTATAGTCTATATATCTTTTTAGCATCATCACTTTGCCAAAAGAATCTAGATCTAAAAAAATCCAATCTCTTTCGAATCCCCTTAGGGATTTCTAAGAACGAGAGCATGAACATAGGCAAACTAGTCAGAACTGAATTAATTAAGACCAGTCTATCCCCATAAGAAAGTAATTTTCCTTTCCAGCATTCAAGCTTAGAAACAGATCGACTTTCAATAGGACTCCACTCTGAGTTTCTCAGTTTTCTATAATGGATAGGTATCCCCATATACATGAAGGGAAGACAACCAGATTCGCAGCCAAAAATCTGCTTATACTCATGTTCCAACTCCCTAGCTTTACTAAAACAGAATATCTCGCTCTTATGAAAATTTATTTTTCAGCCCCGAAAGCTGTTCAAAAATGCATAATATTAGTTCCATGTTCATGGACTTTTCAAGATCCCATGCGCCTTATAGATGCCATTTCTTCGCCTAGCTAGTTGCGAGGAAACAGATGATGGAAGTTGATCTCCCAAGGCGACATGGCCTACCACGACCGGCGGCGTGCCCTTTCTGCAACCAACACTTACTCTTGGGATGCGTGATGACGCGTGGACCTTGGGATGAAATCCTCCTAAGGTGGAAAAAACCAGAGTGGCAGCCTCTGGCAGATTCCCCTCTCATACAGTGGTGGGTCGTTGACAGCGGACATGGTGATCAGACGAGACCTATGGACCGCGGTCTCGCTGGTCTTCTGGTGTACCAGAATGCCTTGGTTTTCAATAGACCAGCACCTTCAGTGACCGTCAAACAGAAGCTAAGAGTCGAGGCAGAGCAGCTGATGTCCTTCTAGCCTTTCTTCCATAGAATAATACACGGCCTGTGGTGTATATTCTTGAAAACAAAAAGAGCTATCTAAGATGTTGCACACCAACATTAATTATGCTACCCATGTCATTGGAGTTTGACATGCAATTTTGAGATGAGCATCTATCCGTGCAATTTAGGGTGGTCTGGAGATTTACGAAAAATCCGAGGCAACCAGGTATTAGCAAGCCGGACTAAAGGAAGTCCAAGTACTAGCTACGTAGCAGCCAACCGTTTTTAGGGTTTACTAGATGAAACAGATCTTGCCATGGGCTTAAGCCGGGAAGTCCCTGCCTCCTTATTTTTGGGGCGTCCTCCACCGGACGGCGGGTGGACCAAAATGGGACCAGTAGGTGGCAACATACATAGTTCGGGTTAAGTCTAGGAGGGCCGGGGTAGGATGGAGCGGCTCTCCCCCTCCCTGGTGTATATCGCAGCACATGCATCCATCGCCCCTGCAGAGCGACGTGTATATTTGTGGCGTGGGGCGCGCAGCATTGGATTGCCCCCATTCTGGCCCGTGCTTCCCAGTTAGGGTAAACCTGTGGTAACTGACCCCTCCCGCTCCAAAGTTACCCAACTTTAAAGTCGATCGAGAGCGAGAGACAGGGATGCGTCAAGGGAGATCGACGACGCAAGAAACCAGCAGCGAGCTAGCTACAGTAACGGTACAGTACTCCCCCTTGCTTCCCCTTTTCCTTGCCATCCACTAATAATATCCCTCGTCCCCCCTCCTCTCCTCGGTTCATTATATGGGCATCATCATTGCACAAGCTCAGTCCAGTCCTGTGGTTTAGTAGGTGGCATTAGAACCACCGGAGCAAACCTTGCTTGCTAGCTAGCTAGGAAGAGCGCCGAGCTGATCAATCACTAGTGCTTTGCCTGCTGGAGAGCTGGGAGGAGGAGGAACAGGAGATCATGGGGAGGGGGAGAGTTGAGCTGAAGCGCATCGAGAACAAGATCAACCGGCAGGTCACCTTCTCCAAGCGCCGCAACGGCCTCCTCAAGAAGGCCTACGAGCTGTCCGTGCTCTGCGACGCCGAGGTCGCGCTCATCATCTTCTCCAGCCGCGGCAAGCTCTACGAGTTCGGCAGCGCAGGGTATGCATATGCTCATGCAATTAATTGAAGGCACCATCCACTAATTCATGTAGATCTGCTGTTTCATCTGCACAATTGCATCTTTCTTTCATTTTTTACATGAATTATTGCTTCTTATTTCTACCACTCCTATTTGCTGCTGCGATGCTGATTCCTTTCTCTGGTGGTGTTTCCTGGTTTTAAGCGGACCGTTCCGGAGCTACGCAAAGTTATTTTATTCCCCGCTACGTACTCTACCATAGGGGCATGGCGAGGTGTTCTTATAACCCGGAGACGTCGATCCCTAACTAGCATGACACATCTTTTCCGCAGATCTACAAGCCCTACAACCCCTTTACCTCTTTCTTCCAGCTTCTCCGGAACAGCTAGCCATCCTCCGTTCTGGCGTGTGTGTGTGTGTGCCTTGTGTCAGAGAACACCTTAATAAATTGCTCAACTAGTTGAAGTAGGATTGTTTTTGTGTTGAAGAATAGAGAAGTCGCGGGGCTCTGAGGGGAAAGGGAAGCTATGTTCTTTCTATTTTGATCCGGGGTATTAGAATACTGTGTAAAACGTTCGATTTGGTATTTGTTTTGCCCTGCTCTTGGGGCAGTGCCAGTCGATCTGGCCTGATCTGAGTATGGCGTCATGGAATTTGGGTCGTTGTTCTTTTACCCTTCTGCTTCACCTTTCCCTTCGATTTCTTGCTATATTGCTTAGAAAGGGAGACTGCCTAGACTTAATTTCATGCTTTTATTCTGAACACATCTTGCTAGATCTAGTTTGTTTGGGAAGAACCGCTGATTCATAATTTCATTTCTATAGCTAATAAGATCTTCCCCCTTATAGCTTATTCCTTTTTCTTGCTCACTCATCTTTCGCTGTCTCTTTTTCCTGTCTTGGTCCATTTTCGCTAAGGTTCTCCTCATGTATCCTCAGTTTGGCTTTGTGAAATTTAAGCAAAAGTTACTTCAATGTCTTTCTTCCCAAAATTGATCTTATTCTCAAGCACGCATCAGTTTCCTGTTATGGTAGTCTGGTCAAAAGCTGTCCTCGGAAAGCAATACTATTTTGCTTTTGTTATTCTTGTTCCTTTCCTCATTTTATGCTGCCCTTCATTCCTTACAGATCCAACACATTGCTTGATCTCCCTGTTAATTTTTTACAATAGCATTTGTTTTTAGGGAATCTTTTGTACACTAACATTTTCTTATACTCATGTGGCGGATCTGTTTCTATTTTTCTTTTCTTATTTTTGTACCAAATAAGTCTCTTTTTTTCTGTACATTCGGTAACTCCACAGGGAGCTTAGGGAATATGTTGTGATCTTCTCTTGTGATCAGCATTTGTTTCACATGGCAGATCTAATTATGTTTTTTCTTCTCTTCCAAGGAAGTTTTTTTTTTGTATATTCGGTAAGTCTCTCGGATCAGGGAAACTGTTGTGATCTTACCTTGGAATCAGCTTTGGACGACAACTTCAGTATTTCGAAAAAAAAGTATTGGCTAATGCCTATATATAGGTATAACGTATGTAATAGCTACTAGTTTTTAACTTTCCTAAATGCTATATTGAAGCACCATATCTTAGGTCGCCAATTAATCCTTCCCAGCAAGTTTTCCATGACGGTAATCAGCTAAAGCAGCTGTAGGCCTAAGATCAGATGGACCAAGTATTTACTTTCTTATTAGTTGCAATTGTTCTTAGATAGGGCATAGTATTTTAGTGATTGTTTCTTTTATCTTTGTTATTCATATATACTTCCTGGTCTTTGTGGATATATAAAGCTGGCCTGTCTTATACCACTAGGTGATGCTCTATAAATTAATGACTCCCCTTAAGAGGAGTTAGATTAATAATCTATACTAGTATTTCCTTAATGTGGTCAGAAACTTCGCAACAACATGTGCTCTCAAGAAATTCAATGCAGATCTGATTATACTGTATTTTTCATGCTAGAATCACTGATCACATCATATGAAGGTATTTTGACCAAACAATTAACCTTGCAACTATATATGGTACTCATCGAAGAGACCTAATGCTAAATTTTAGTTTCGATAGACCTTGAGTGTTATACTTCATTATCATGCACTTAAACCATTAATTCACAGTAGCTTCATTTGACATCTTATCGTTTATATTTTCTTCCGTGTTACAAAATACCTTCATTTGGCCAATCTGCAGGATATGAGAATTTCCTAACAAGATAATAACCCAACATCTGTGAAATACAAGTTCACTTTCTTTGAGGACAAAATTTACTTGTATTGTTTCAATAAAAAATGATTTTTCCTGCAGAATAAATTTCTTTGCTTGTGCTAATATAGGTGCAACTGTTTGAATGGTTTCATGATTTATTCATATTCCATAAAAGAAAATAACTGGATGTTTGTTATCATATCACCGAAGTTTGTGAATAAATCCCTTTCCTAATTGTACTTATTTTTTGGAGTATCAGCACATTCTAGGAATTTTGTCCACTGGCTAGGAAAATTGTGGAGCGTTAGGGATGAAATGTAAATTAACAAGATTTAAATGAAAAGTTTCACAATTTTAATGACTAGGCTCGCTGGATATATACTTCATTTCTTGGACTAACATTTTAAATTTCATAACAATTAAGGATTAAAGCTGCTGATATGATGGACATTGTTGGGTCCAAAAGCTAATATATATTTTTATACCTATAGTTTTGATTTATGCAAATTGCGTGTGTAACTTAGTAACACTTGTAACTCAAAGAATTTAATTGCAAACTTTTGGAGGAGTTCTTATATGCGTTAAAACTTGAGCTTTCAACTTTATTTGACTAATGAATGTGGAAAAATAAAAGAACATACTCTCCATACTTTATATTCGATTTTTCTGCATTGTTAGTAGTATTGCTTGAATATCAAAAGTATATTTAATGTTTCTAATTAACCATATGAATCAAGAGGGTATATACTCTAGCTAGTTATAAAGTTTGATTGCTACTTCAGTATACAAGTTTGAAATTACATAGGTGAGATATTTACTGGTAAATTAAATTTCCTGTGCAGCACAACTAAGACATTAGAAAGGTACCAACACTGCTGCTACAATGCTCAAGATTCTGGTAGTGCACTGTCTGAAACTCAGGTACGTATATCCACCAACTGGTGGTTGTATACCACCCCATGCTTTCATCTCATTTCTCCTTTTTGTTAATTTTCTTTTCACATATGAGGTTTCTCAACACTTATAAACACAATCCTACTAGGTCTGAATCCCTATCAGATATACATGCCCACGACCATCAGAATACATGGTATTGGAAATCACAGTTATATTGCCTTGTTTTTTGGACACTCGGTAATTAACACAAGGAGGTCTTTTTATATGATAGCCAGACACTAGGAGTGGACATTCCTACATGCCTTGTCTACATAAAGTTAAACAATACTTATATACTGTACCTAATTTCAACACCTAAAGAATCATATGCACATGGCCCAAAATTCATCTTCCCTACTTTGTCATATTTTGTACATTAATGCTAGCACCTGAAGTGAGAAATATAGGCAGTGAAAAATGGCCACCTATTTTATGTGATGACAGTTATAGTCAAATCCATCATCATATTCCATGTGAAGTTCATAGGAAAAAACAATTACTGAATATATATTGTAAATTATTCACTTTGTAGTGTTGATCATATTTGATGCTGTAATCCGAACCTCAATCGAGAGTAGTACCACCAACATATATACCCAAAAAAAAATGGAGCAAAGAAAAAACTGTTCTTTTATATTTTAAGATATGTTGTTATAAGGTAAAGTTTTGGTAAATGATCTATCCCCAAAAATCTGAAGGATGGAAATTTAGGGAATGCCAACGTTAGTGTACCCGGATGTGGCTCCTTTCGGTCTAGCTTTTATTACTCCATTCTATGCCCGAACTCTTTGGACGAATACACCTTCCATTCTGTTTCATCACAAGACACCGTTTCTAATAACTACCAACCAGTTTTGCCAATGAGAGTTAAAGGATCCCTTATTTGCCTTTCATGTTGTCAATGACATGTTGGTACATGCCACATGTTGCATGCTGCAGCAGCTTTGTAGATAAGCGTACTTCTGAGCCTCGACAAAGATTATCTTGTAATGCACTATTGTATGTAGCTAACATATGGTACCTGTTCTTGTTATGTAACTTAATGGGTCTCTATATTTCTTCTCTCAAGAGCTGGTACCAGGAAATGTCAAAGCTGAAGGCAAAATTTGAAGCTTTGCAGCGCACTCAGAGGTATCATTTCACTTCTAGCTACACGTCTCCATTGCACTATGTAAATTCAAAAGTGACTGAAATATATATATTTATTTTATATAATAATGACCTGCCTAATGCATAATTTAAACAGACACTTGCTTGGGGAGGACCTTGGACCGCTCAGCGTGAAAGAACTGCAGCAGCTGGAGAAACAGCTAGAATGTTCTCTGTCACAAGCTAGGCAGCGAAAGGTTTACGCTTTGACCTTGGACCACAATTGTTTTTGTGTTTTCTTGAAAAAAATAAGCTAGACATGAGGGTTCAAATATATTCAACTCATATATTTTATTCATCTGTATGAAACCAACTGGATGAGAAGCAATCTAGCAACATATGGATCCATTGAGAGATCGCATCAGCTAGCTAGATCACAAAACCTAAGCAGAGAATTAATTAATATCATTGCTTATGTGCAAACGTTCATCAAATTTAAAACCTAAAAAAGGGGAAAGTGCTTGTTATACATTTAATAAGATATAAGAATACAATGACTTCAATTTGACTGGACACAGATTTGCATATTCGCAGGTGATGGCTGATCGAAGCTTTGTCTTATTAAGTCAAAATATGTCCTATATTTTGTGACACAAAGACTAGTACATAGTATAGGATAAAGCAAGGATCATGGCCACCAAGCTGTACACATACATGACCGTTCAATATAAATATAAGTTCTCAAACAGAAGGCAACTCTGTTTGTTTAATTAGTTTATTACAACTCGTTATTCACGAAAAAATAGCAGTTCAATTTTTTCGGAAATGGACTAGCAGTTCAATATACTCACCCATTTTATTCGCAGACACAACTTATGATGGAGCAAGTGGAGGAACTTCGCAGGAAGGTAACATACATACCTATATATTTTGTGACTCTCTGATCTGTCAGTCATGTGGTATAGAAGTATGGGCGTACGTATGTCAGCGTGGCTCTACAAGTGCTAGCCAGTAATCTACTGCTTCAACTATACGCATGACCGCCGTAGGTTTGCCAATGTACTGTTACTGTAGACAGCTAGGAGATAACGCAAGCGCATTTGGTAGCTAGACCCTTTGACTGCATATACTCGCGCGGCATGGGCCCGGCTTGCACGTTCCTGTGGCAGAAATATATATCCTTGCTTCCACAAATGGCTCTGGCGATATTTCTAACATTACGATTCATTGTACCATGTGCAATACCGTATGCAGGAGCGCCAGTTGGAGGAAATCAACAGGCAACTCAAGCACAAGGTTATTAATGTACACATAATACTGAGAAATATATATGCTGCTACTACGAATTTTGGTTTTTCATTTTTAAACTTTTCTTTCCTTCTCGGCTGCCGATTCTGTAGCTCGACGCCGAAGGCGGCAGCAGCAACAACTACAGGGCCATGCAGCAGATCACCTGGGCTGCTGGAACCGTCGTCGACGAAGGCGCCGCCGCATATCAGATGCAGCAGCAGCAGCACCATCAGCAGCAGCCTAATCACTCCGGTGCTATGGATTGTGATCCCACTCTGCAAATTGGGTACGTACGATCGACCAATTGCTCATGTATGCACGAAAAGCATAGGAGCTGATCATGTTGATGTATATGTATATACCAGGTATCCTCATCAGTTTGCGGCTGCTGATCAGGCAGCCAATAACATTCCGAGGAGCAGCGCCCCAGGAGGGGAGAACAGCTTCATGTTGGGCTGGGTTCTTTGAGCTAGCAGCTGGCTACTCATCCATCGATCGGCCCAAACATGATAAACCAATAAAATGTGTGTGCTGCTGAAGCATGCTCTACATGGGAAGTACACCTGTAGGGCGGCGCGTGCCCACCTGATCAGGTGCTCGCGCGTGTCCCTTATTTAATACCTAGTCCTTCCTTGTTTGTGTGTAAGAACAAAAGAACTACCTACTTCTATATGTTTTGATTATTTGTAATATGGATCTTGCAAGTTCTGAGGTGCCCATGCATATGTGTGTGCCAAGTTTATTTTGATTCGAGCTCATTACGGTGACGCCATGGTTGATGGAGGTGCATGAAAACATAATGTATGGACAAGTTCTGAATTAGTTGTGCATCAAATTCAGTAAGTAGTGACCCCGAACCAGAAAAAAAGAATATTATTGTGATATACTCTCTCCTTGACAAAATGTAGTGCAAATATAATTTTTTTTAAAGTCAAGAACTAAGTATTTGGATAAAAATATCAATATATAGGATACCAAATCAATGCCACTAGATTGATCATGATGCATATTTGGTATTGTATATATGTAATCGTTTTAACAAATTTTGTCAAAGTTGATAAAGTTTTTTTGTTCATACCACCCTCCCAGGGTTGGGTTCCATTAATTATCAGAGTGACAGCGGAACAACTACAACAAAAGTGTAACATAGTTCAGGGTTTATAACAGCCCATCTAGAGAAAGAAAAATAAAACAAGAGGTGGACAGGATCACCGCAACAACTAGTGTTCAGCGAGATGGGAACTAGATCAAAAGAAATAACTAGATTATCACAAACTTTTCCGATCATCAACAACACCCAGCTAACAGATAAGGCAGATCCACCAGACACAGACATGACTGTCCACTCGGTCTTCTTCCTCCATAGCAGCATCATTTCTGTTGCCTTCATTGGTTGGAACATTATGTTCCGGAGCTTCCAGCATGGGGACATTGTTCCTTTCAGTATCAGTCCTCGCCGCACCTTCCATGGCATTGTTCTGAAAGATGCTTGCCCATAGTAATCTGCTCCTTTTACGAGTTGAGACCTGGCCAATAATTCAGGAACACAAACAAAACAAATAAGGTCAACAGGAGAATTGAGCAAAAACAGGCCAGGCATATTTTGCTACCACACGGGTGAAGAAGAGATGATGAATTTTTCATTTTGCTGACAAAAGGCACACTTTGGGTCCCCAACCCAGTTTCTTCTAATCATATTATCGTTGGTTGCTGTGGCGTTGTGCCAAGCCAACCAAAGCTAGACCTTGATCTTCAAAAGAATTCTAGCTTTTCACATGTGTTTAAAGATCTGTCAACGCCATTATTGGAAAATTGTTTGTAGGTAGATTTTACTATAAACTGGCCTGATTTTGACCATCTCCATCTAGGTATGTCCTCAACTTCAGATAGAGATACATCACCCAAAGCTATCTACAATTCTCTGACCTGTATCTGCAATCTGATAGTTGGCCACCTTCTTATAGGGAAATTCAAATCAGACTCTGCAGCTTCTGCCACTGAAGCCTCTAGATTAGTGCAAATATCAAACAGTTCATGATGACTATCTTTTAATGGCATTTTTTCAAACCAAGCATCACCCCAGAAGTTGGTCCTCTTCCCATTCCCCACCACCATGAATCTACCTTTCAAGTATATATCCCTGAACAGCAGCATGTCACTCCAATTGGCTGGGTCTCTAGGTTTCTTCTTCACACCAAAGATACCATTAGATCCCAAGTATTTTCTCCTCATAAAATCTTGCCAAGGCCCTTCCTCAACCTCAAATCTCCACCACCACTTACACATAAGACTGATATTAAACTTAAGAAATTTTTTGACCCCTAATCCTACTTTTTTTTCCTGGGTCTGCAGAAAAACTTCCATTTGATAAGATGATATCTTTTCCGTTAGCACCTCCAAACCAAAAGAAAGCCCTAGTTGCACTACAAGAAATCTTACCATCCGCAACGGTTTGGTCCATCGAGAATTGTAGAAGATGCGCCTTCTACCACGATTTCGTTAGCTTGACCGTGGTAGATGAAAAACTTTCTTTTTCGTGTCCATGGACCTTTACGAGAAAATCGTTAAAAACGTACAAGAAGACCGGTGCTTGGCATAAGTAAGATTTTCCGTTCATCGCATGATGTTGACTCACCGAAATATTTTGAGGCGTGTGGATCCCAAATGTCAGTGTCTCCAGCGGGCTACAATTTTCGATCACGCCTCCCTGTTGAACTCGATAATGTTGTTTGATGCATATGCTGTTTAGTCAATCTGCTGGGTCTCCATGTCAGTCTCTCGCTCATTACAAGAATCGTGGTATGATGGAAAAAATTTCTTCGCTCACGCTTCCCCTATTCCGAACTTGATAGTATTGCTCGATGCATCTGTCGTTTATTGAGGTTGCTGGATCCCACATGTCAACCTCTCATTATAAGAATCGTGTGTATGATAGTTTTTTCTTCACTCATGCCTCCACGTTTCGAACTTGATAACGTTGTTCTATGCATCAGCCGTTTATTTAGGCTAGTGGGTCTCACATGTCATAAACTCATTCAAAGGAACGTGTGTACGATGGACTATCTATTTTCCCTTGTGCCTCCATGTTCTGAACTTGATAATATTTCTCGCTGCATCAACCGTTTAGTCTCGATGCTAGGTCTCTGATGTTAGCCTCCTCTGTACAGAAAATGTGTGTATATTGGACATTTTTTCGGCCGCGTCCGCCGTTTTGACCTTCATAGCGTTGCTTGATGCAGCAGTTGTGTATGATCTTTCTGCTGGGCCCCATTGTCAGCGTCTCTGGATAAGAAACTTGACTATCTTGGTCTTCTTTTTCTAGTCATGGTCGCTATTTTTCTGTTGCCAACCTTGCTTGATGAAGCAGCCATGTATGTTCTCACTGATGGGTCCCTGATGTCAGCCTCTATATACAAAAACGTGTCTATGTTGGACTTTTTCTTTCGGCCGCATCCGTTACTTTGACCTTCTTAACATATCTTGATGCATCAGTGTATGTTCTGGCTGGTGGATCCCTGATGCCAGCCTCTCTATACAAGTACTTAACAGTTGTGTTTTTCAATCCCGTCCGTTAAACTCGAGGGACGCTACAGGCTGGTGGGTCCCTAATGTCAGTCTCTCCTTAAAGCAATATTGCTACAAGAAAAAAATGTAAACCCAAAATAATTATATATATGCATAAAGGATTCGAACTAAAGACTTCAATACATGTAAACTGTTTGCATTGCCACTATGCTAAAAGAATTTAATGAAAACATGGCATTAAGCCTTTTATAGTACCTATAACTTATGTATTAGTATCCTTAAAAGGATTTCGTGTGCCCGTGTTTATCTCTTAAAATAAAAGGGCAGCACTCCTAGCATCTTAATAATGGAGTAATTTCTTAAAAACATGGATAGGTGGAGTTTATTTAGAGCCAAGGGCAATGCCAAAAAGCTTGAATCAACCAGATTTTGGACTATTCTACATGTACTATAATTCATAGGCTATGCTTTATGGGATCATTTATCAAATTTCACTAGGCTCTGGTCAGCAGTCCCCTAACCCCAAAAAGGCAGAACTAAAAATTTTTGGGCTAAAGAGGGGCCAAATGGGCTAGCTTTCATCTCCTCATTAGTAAAAATTATGTTCCCCTAAAAAGTAAATATTGCGTTGTACTATGGCTCAGCCGGATTTGAAACAAAGACCTCATCAAGGGAGGAAAAAATGATAATTCTTTTGAAAGATATTCATGAGAAAATCTAAAGAACTAGGGATACATACTCCGGCCACGATAATATTGGACCTATATCCAATGACTTCAATTGGTGAAATTACGTTGTATCTTTACCCCTCTCATATCTATCCAAAACATGCCCAACGGTTCTGATGATAGAAAGGCAAAAGCTCTAGTGCAAACAGTCGTGCAGCAATGACATAACTTTTGATAGATTCAGTAGCATTTGAAAGCTTCAGAAGTACATAAATAAGTCAGAAAAATATTGACATATTCATAATTCATATTCAGCACCAGTTGACAGATTCAGCAACATTTCAAAGTGACCAATTCAGTAGTATATACAATGACTAAAAGAATTGACAGATTCAGCAATGCAGATACTAAAACTCAATAGTTGTAGCAAGGTCATGATTTAAAAGGAAAGAGAGACCATATTCTGCACTCGATCGGTCGATCTTAAAAAGTACTAGTACATAGGTATTACAACAAAATAGATTAGAAGGAGCTCATGCAATTGAGGCAACAAGCAAAGCTTCACCTTGTGCCATGGAGATTCGCACGCCCCTGAACTGACAAACCTGGGGGATAGGACGATGTTCGTGGTGTGGCCGTCAATTTGGGAGATTAACATCATGCCCTCATTCCTGATGCCGATGATCTCTGCTCTCCGCAAGCCTTTTGTGGGCACTAGCTTAGATGGCTCCTAGTGTTTGTGGTTGTAGGGCATTATGGACACGGTCCTCGAGTGGGCAACTCTGAGGCGGCGGAAGAGCTCTACCGAAGGTCTTAGCTCTATCAATGAGGTGACAAAATCGCATCCAGGCTCTGTGCAGGCTTGCTGGTTGTGGACGCGCACGACGCTCCTCCACCACCTCCAGCTAGTGGAGGCGAAGTTAACAACCGTACCATGCAAGGTCCGGTAAGGGAGCCTCCTTGTTCCCATGGTGCTTCCTCGATGCATCTCTCCCCCAACCCCTAGCTGTCAGATCGTCCATCGGTCTCCTGTCGGAGAAATAACCCCCGGTAGGGTCACGAGAGGTGAAATATAGCGCAGCTTGGTTAGCTCCGAGTAAAGAAAGAACCAGGCCGGGTAAGATGAGCATGAGTGGCTGACATAGTTTATATGTCGGCCCGCATAAGACAAAGTTGTAGTTCTTGAAGGAACCGACGAGCCGAGTCTACCGAGGTAGGGCCGAGTCACGAAGGACGCGTGGAACCTTTCCGAGTAAGGTTCAGGAGGGACCATGGTAAAGCATTGCCAAAAGAGAAGGGCGACGCTGGGTGACACAAAAGGAGCCGGGTGACGCCCAAAGCTTACGCTCACGTACAAAGTTACAGCGTGACACCAAAAGCAACAGGAAGCAGCATACCAGGAGACCATTAGCTGTCAAGCTTTATGGACTGGGCCATTGGGCTTAGGGCAAGCCCATGACCCGGCCCACATTGTAGGGACCAAGATCCAAATAGTAAACCCTAGAACCCAAAGGGGTATAAGCTAGTTAGCACTGCCTATATAAGGAAGGGCATAGCTGTAGTAGAAGGAGGTTGGACCAAGTGGGGAATTAGTGCACTAAACCCTAGTTCATACAGCTCAAGGAGCACTTGTAATCTTCGGGTATCAATCAAATTTCTAAGTTTAGAGAGTTCTTCTTGTTCTTCGTGCATGGCTCGACCCTGCACTCCCTCCCCGGTGACCACAAGCACCCATTCTGCCCCAACTTAAGCCTACCCATGGCATCTGCCGTGCCACCACCACGACAGTTGGCGCCCACCGTGGGGCGGAAGAAGGTGCTTGATGGAGTCTTCATCCGGACGGGCAACCTCATCGCCAAGACCGGCGAGGCGTCTACTCCGGCTCATCCAGAGGTTTGGAGCACTCAACTTTGTCAGCGACAACGCAGGCTGCTTCGGGACCAAGCTATTCCCTAGGGGCGGTCGCTTCATCAAGTTCGGCGAGCACCAGGTCTACGTCGCGGTGCGCATGGAGCGCGCATATCCTGAGCACGTCGTCCTGGCGCCGGATCCGCCAGCGATCCCTGTCACTGGCGGGCTTCACCAACTCATCTCCGTGGAGGTAATGATGACATCGCCAAACCCTGCGGCTCCGCCAATAGGTCTAGTGGTGAATGAGAATGCTGAGGTAGGAAATCATGAGGAAACACCAAGTGCTGCAAGAACAGCAAAGGCACCGCTGGAAAAACCAGAAAACATAGCTAGGAGCAAAAGGGCTAAGGAGCTGCAGGAAGTGATAGACAAGTTGGCAGAGCCAGTAGCAGAGGCAACTTACTCGGCACGTGTGCAAGCCGAGTTAGAGGAGGCCAGGATAAAAGTTCTGAAAAAAGCCAAGGAATTGGCGCAGTTATAGCAGGATGTGGATATCATCATCAGAGAGCTCAACTCGGCAAATCGAGTCAAGGGCGCAAAGACCCGGCTTGATGCGACGAGATTGAGAGGAAGGAACCTCAACGAAGAGCTGGCAGATGCGACGTCGAAAATAACGCCAGAGAACAGCAATGAAACAGCCATGTGGCCAACATATAACACAGCAGCAGCTAATCTGCGAGCAGCAGAGGCAACAATGGCGGAGTTACCCCATTTGGAGGGGGAAGCAAAGAAGAGGCAACAAGAACGAGTCAATGAACTAGTGAGAGCAGCTAGCATGCTGAATGAAGCGTATTACAGAGAAAATCCGGGTATAGCAGGAAAGTCACAGCTGGTTCACTCGGCGACCCCTGTCCCGGCGAGATCGGCTGGGCACACAGCATCCTCACCCGGAGCGGCGCCAAGGCCGAGAAAATAAAAGAGTGTGGATTCTGGAAGAAACAAGAAGTTGGTCTTCTATGATCCGGTAGTGGTTCAAGGAAACCTGGCACATGCGCAGGGGGCGAGAAGGAATAATGCCCAAGGAAATGAAAATCAAGAGAATGCAGGCCGAGAAAGGCAAGCAGGGCAAAGAAATGACAACGGAGGGCACAATTTTGCGCCTCAATCTAGGCGTAGAACTCACTCGGCAGGAGAAGGAAATCCAGCGCCGAATAACACACCGTCTCAACCGGAAAGAAGATAGCAAAGCGCGGAAAAGGAAGCTCAACAGCCTGCTGACCCGAACACAAATAAGAATAATGATGGTTACTCGGCTATGGTGAATGACGAATATGAACTACCGGATTACGCATATCAAGCAATGGGAGCAAGACTCGGAGGCAGGAACCTTCAGCCGGATGATGCAAGGCTGAAGCTTGACCGAATAAAAATGGCAGAGATAATTGAATCGCAAGGTCCACAGGGTCCACCATGCTTTGGCCCAAGGATCATGAAGGAGCCACCAGTACCAAATTTCCAGTTGGCCAGAGGGACAAAAACGTATGATGGAAGTACTAAGCCAGAGGACTGGCTCATAGATTATGGAACTGCTGTGAAGATCGCGCAGGGAAATTTGAGATGGGTAGTACGTTATGTACCGCAGATGCTGGAAGGACCAGCTCGGGTATGGTTGAACAATTTGCCACCCAGAAGCATTAACAGCTGGATCGATTTTAACGACGCTTTTGTGAGCAATTTCACGAGCACTTACAAGAGGCTGAATCGCCCACAGCAACTGGCGATGTGCAAGCAAAGACCGAATGATATAGACATGGAATTCCTCACAAGGTGGTGTACGATGCGCAACTCTTATGAAGGGGTAATCGAGTCACAGGCAATCGCTTGGTTTGCACAAGGATGCAGACATGGAAGTGTGTTATGGCAAAGGTTACAGAGAGATATGCCAGCAAGTCTGGCAGAAACAATAAGAATTTTTGATTCGTATGCGTTAGGAGATCCGACTTAGCCGCTGCTTATGTCGGCAGATGGGATGACTGGGACTCAGATCTATGATACCGCCGGGTCGCAAAGGCGCCAGGAAAGGTCTGAATACAGAAGCAAGAGAAGAGACGAAAGACCAGACTACAGGTATGGTTCGACTTAGGTTGCAGCCGTGAGTCAGGATCATCCAGACGCTGGAAGTAGTCAGCGTCAAAGGACAAGTGGACACCAACAATGGGTGCCAAAGAATGATGGCAAAAGGCCATACGATCAGAGGAAGCAATATCAGGACCGATAGAAATATACCTATGAGATGATGCTGGACCAGCCGTGTAAGTTTCACACGCCTAGTCCGAGTAAACCGGCTAATCACACAACAAGATAATGCACTTGGTTTCAGAAAGGAGACAGAGTGGATTCGCCGAATAAGCAGCTTCCACCACCTCCCCTCCACCACTTATAGGAGGAAATGCTCAGACAGTGGGAACAAATAACAGATACGAAAATAGGCAGCCGATGTATCAGAATCAAGAAAGAAGAGCAACTGTGCACCAAGTGTACAACCCAAGAGGTGACGACGCTCATGTCGATCACGGAACTAGAAATGAGTACATAGAACATCACCAGAGCTATGTTGTCTTTGTCATAGAGCCGAATGACAAAAAGAGCCAGCAACGACGGATGATGGAGGTGAATGCCACAATGCCGACAATTCCCAAGTATATGCATTGGTCTGAGCAAGAAATAACTTGGAGCATAAAAGATCACCCCAAGATCATGCCAACCCCAGGAGGATATGCTCTAGTTTTGGATCCAACGTTCATGGGCCCAGATATCAATGTCAAGTTTTCAAAAGTGCTGATTGATTATGGCAGTGCATCAACATCATGTACAAGGATACCATGCTCAAGTTAGGCATTACCATGAACATGCTGGAGCCGACTAAGACCACTTTCCACGGTATTGTGCCGGGTTTGTCCTGTGAGCCAATTGGCAAGATCTGGGTCGACATATTATTCGGCAACAGAGAGAACTGTCGCACTAAGGCCATGGAGTTTGAGGTAATGGATTTGCTCATATCACGCCTTACTCGGCAGGCCGGCTATGACAAGATTCATGGCTACTACTCACATTGCCTACTTAAAGATGAAGCTGCCAGGCGCATGTGGGGTGATTACAGTTGAAGGGGATTACAAAATATCTATTGCTTGTGCTCAGCCGGATCTTCACTGGCCGAGTCACTCGTCATAGCACAAGAAAAGAATCAAATGTTGGAAGTGGCAGCATTGGCCAAAGCAGCTCAAATGTCCATGCCGGCACTCACCAACCCGCATGGCAATGTGTCATTTCAAGCTACCAAAGAAACCAAGAAGGTACAGGTGGATGAGACTTTCCCAGAGCGCACAGTTACCATTGGGTCTGGCCTTACGGACAAATAGTAAAGCGAGCTCACCAGCTTCCTCCGTGAGAATCGGGATATCTTTGCATGGTCCACTCAAGACCTGCAAGGAGTTCCGAGGGAGCTGGATGATCACTCTCTTCATGTAAGACCAGATGCCAAGCCGGTGAAGCAACCCCTACGCTGCTTCGCCGAAGATAGGAGGAAAGTAATAGCAGCCGAGATTGCCAGACTTTTAGCTGCTGGATTCATCATGGAAGTACTGCACCCGGAATGGTTATCAAATCCAGTCTTGGTCGAGAAGAAGAAAGATGACCCGAACGTGGCAGTGGTATGGCGCATGTGTATTGATTACACGAACCTCAATAAGGCGTGTCCAAAAGATCCATTTCCCCTGCCACGGATCGACCAAGTCATAGATTCTACTTCTGGGTGTGAGTTGTTGTCGTTTGTGGATGCGTATTCAGGATTCCATCAGATACCACTAAATCTAGATGATCAAATAAAGAAAGCTTTTATCACCCTGTACGGGGCTTATTGCTATCGCACCATGCCGTTTGGGTTGAGAAATGCAGGTGCAACATATCAAAGATGCATGCAAAAATGCTTGCAAGATCAATTGGACAAAAACGTTCAAGTATACGTCGATGACGTGGTAATAAAAACCAAACAAAGTCATACTCTAATTGAGGACTTGCGTCAAACATTCACAAACTTAAGAAGATTCCGGATGAAGCTTAACCCGGAAAATGCATATTTGGTGTCCCCGCTGGCAAGTTACTCGGATTCCTTGTATCCAGCCGAGGAATTGAGGCTAACCCAACAAAAATCAGGGCCATTGAAAGAATGGAATTACCAAAAACCCTCAATGATGTCCAGAAGTTTACTGGATGCCTGGCCTCGTTGAGCAGGTTTGTTAGTCGGCTAGGGCAAAAAGCCTTACCATTATATCAACTGATGAAGAAGTCAGATAAATTCACATGGACACAGCAAGCTGATAGCGCTTTCCATGAGTTAAAGAAAATGTTGGCAACAACACCAATATTAGCATCACCATTATCCAAAGAGCCAATGTTGCTCTATGTCGCCGCAACCAACAGAGTTGTAAGTGCAGTAATAGCGGTTGAACGTGAAGAAGGGGGCAAATCAGTCCAAAGACCAGTTTATTACTTGAGCGAAGTGCTCTTTGTATCGAAACAGAATTACCCGCATTATCAGAAGATGACATATGGGGTATATATGGAAGCAAAGAAGCTGAAACATTACTTTCAAGAACACCCAATCCGGGTAATATGTGAGGCACCTATCTCGGATATATTGGGCAGCAAAGATGCCAGCGGCCGAGTCGCAAAATGGGCCATAGAGCTTGTCCATTAGGATCAAAAGGATCATGTGTTTTGCTGATTCGGATTTGGTGATTCAGCAAGCGTGTGGACATTGGAATGCGCTGGACGCAAACATGGTATTATATCGTTTCCATGTGCAACAAATTTCGGGATACTTTGACGGATGCGAATTCCATCATGTTCCTAGAGCAAAAAATGAGGCAGCAGATGTACTATCCAAATTAGGGTCATCTCGGCAAGCAATACCACCTGGGGTAGCGCTGGAGCACCTTAGGAAACCATCAATCAAGCCGTCGCTAGAGTCCGACTCAATCAGGGTCACCCTGGCGAGTCAGGAGTCAGATGTGGTACCAATGGATATCGACTCAGGGGTAGCTTCAAATCACTCGGGGACTGATCCGCTCAATTCAGGGGCTGCCGAATCATACTCGGGGACTCCTCATGTCATGTCAGCAGAGCATATGTCGGCAGAGCCAATGGACATTGATACTGAAGAAGACCCGGAACCACTAATACCAGTATGGGCACAACCAATATTCGATCATTTAAAAGATGGGACCTTGCCGATTGATGAAACATTGGCAAGGAAAACAGTACGAAGAGCAAAAGCGTACACCATAATCAACAAGAAATTGTACAAGCAAAGTGTGACGAGCGTGCTGCAACGCTGTATCAGTCCAGAGAAAGGCCAAGAGATCTTATTGGATATTCATCAAGGAGAATGTGGGCACGATGCGTCATCAAGACGTTGGTGGCCAAGGCATTCCGACATGGATTCTATTGGCCAAACGCATTGGCACAAGCACAAGAGTTAGTCGGAAGATGCAGTGGTTGTCAACACTATGCATCCAAGTCACATCTACCAGCGTATGAATTAAAGACTATACCAATCACTTGGTCTTTTGCAGTGTGGTGCCTAGATATGGTAGGACCATTCAAACCAGCAAGGGGAGGCATGACTCATATTTTGGTCATGATTGATAAGTTCACCAAGTGGATAGAAGTGAAACCAATCAAAAATTTGGACGGTAAAACAGTTGTCACATTCTTAAGGGATATAATCCTCAGATATGGTTACCCACACAGTGTAATCACTGATAATGGCACGAAATTTGCCGAAGGAGCTTTTCCTCGTTTCTACGGGAAACACCGAATAAGACTCGATGTAGCATCAGTCGCCCATCCAGAATCAAATGGACAAGTTGAACGGGCTAACGGCTTAGTTCTGTCAGGGATAAAACCCCGCTTAATGGAACCACTCCAGAGGTCACCTGGTTGTTGGATAGAGGAACTACCCTTAGTGCTATGGAGCCTAAGAACAACTCTGAATCGATCAACGGGTTATACGCCATTCACTACAAGGAATCTGGCTATATATGACCCTCCATTTTCGTCACA
This sequence comes from Avena sativa, assembly GCA_916181665.1. Classification (NCBI taxonomy): domain Eukaryota; kingdom Viridiplantae; phylum Streptophyta; class Magnoliopsida; order Poales; family Poaceae; genus Avena; species Avena sativa. Next base: position 255,189,656 of record OV702284.1, on the reverse strand, counting down.
AAATCGTCATAGTAGTTCGTTTATGACGATTCTATGACGATTTTGAGATCGTCGAAAGCTAGGCGTCGCAAATGAACTATAACGACGTTTTTGGTAAAATCGTCATAACCGTCTATGACGATATTAAATCGTCATAATGTCTATGAAGATCTAATATCGTCATGGACCATCTAGCCAAGCCAGCTCAGATCCTACGTGGCTGATCCTACGTGGCAAAATTGTGACGAAATGAAATCGTCTTAAATCAAAATCAGCCCAGTCCATTTTAGTGATCTAAATGGGCTGGCCCAATAATGTTGGACTTTTTCTGTTTTGGGCCTAGGCTATTTGTAGAGCATTTTATTTTATGTCATGTCTATGGGCCATGCCCTTTTTTTAGGGTGTATTCGACTTTTTAGATCTAGTACGGACCCAAATGTACAAACCAGCCCAACAACATTTCCAAATATATAGTTCACACAAAACAACAGTATATAATCCAGAATTTAAACATAACAGCCACGAGGCTAATAAGTAACACTATTACATGACATGATAGCTAGATCATCATAATAGATATAGATATCTGATACAACGGATATAAACATGATAGCAGATACAACAGCCAAATTTGAGACACAATAACCAAAAAGACAGCAAATACAACAGATGTAAACATGACAGATTCGCTACTCGTTGTCAGCTTCATCATCAGGTATCTCGAAACCAAATTCCTCTTCCAAGGCCATCACAACCTCCATTGCATCCAGACTATCCAGGACAAGATCATCCTTGAAGTGGGCATCTGGTTTCACATATAGGACAGTAAGTTAGGCAAAGAACAAATGTGCATGTTTCTGGATATTAAATAAAGCACTATCCTAGCCCACATAAACAATACTTCCCTTTATTTTCTGTTGCAACAGGGTTTCAAATGTTTACAACATGAAAAATGGACCTTTTCTATCTATGTTACTATATACATCAGTCCCTAACTATACTAACATCTGCTTATGAATCCCTGCTGCTTATCATAAATAGCATAGTTTGCTTCCTAATAACTCTAGTCTAAAAAATTAGGAACTACAACAGTAGTTTTCATGTGTCCAAAAAAGAATAGCCAATGTCATCCCAAATAAGAAAACATGCTGATGTAGAAATTATACCGTATATATTGTAACAGCAGGAACAAATATTTTAACAAAGAGCAAAACAACAGTAGGTTGTAACTACAAACTGCTAAGGAAATAACAGACACATTGGTGAATCAGAATAAAAATGTATGAACGCCTGATTTACTGATATACACATTACCACTATAAAATCAATAGACCAAATATTTCATCGGATTTCAGAGGCCACATTGCCTCACTATGAAATCAATAGACCAAATATTTCATCGGATTTCAGAGGCCACACAGGCAATGCCCATTTAGATCTCATCGAGACCACACCGAGCGGACGAATCAAACAGATCACGGCTCGCTCTGCCAAGGCATACACACAAATCACCGAGGGAAGGGTGGGGAAACTCACCAGTTCGACAAGGTGGTCACGGGACCTGTACTGCGAGAGGGGGCTTGTTTCAATAGTGTATCACATCCGCTGGTGCGACTGGTTTCTTATGCTTTGAACTGACCTGGCAATTACAGAGAATAACATAATAAAAAAGGCTGGAATAGATATGGTAAAGCAGTATGAGTACCTATGTAAAGGATTGCTTTATTGAGCAACACAGTGACAAATTATATGACACAGATCGTGTAATATAACATAGATCAAATCTACATATCACTTCTATGATAAGAACAAGATCATACCAAGACTATGATCTTCTATTGATAATTTATTTGCTGGAAATTTTATATAAGTAAAATGTGTACTAATAGCAACTATTTTCTAATTACTTTCATAAATTTCTACAAGATGCAAGAAACATCTTTCTACAACAGTAATGGTACTATATATTTGCTAAAAAGGAGAAAACAGCAAGTAAAACATATAACCTACAGGACACTCCAAAGTAGGAGATCCTACAGGACAAGACACTCCATTTTTCTGTAGTACGTTCATGGTACTTTATATTTGCTAAAAAGGGAGAAAACACCATCAGTTGTTACATATACTTTGCACTAAAAAGGATTAGTAGATAAAAAAGAAGCATAACAGTGACTCTTTTGGTGTCATTTACTTTTAGGGAAAACTAAGATTAGTAACTACAGAAATTACTAGAGATGTGCGTACAAGGGTTCAACATGCAAATTCTACTAGACATTCAGAGAAGAGTTCAGCAATCAGCATTCTACTAGCAATCAGCATTCAACCTGAAATGCCCAATTGGTAAATACCTAGTGGTTGGTCTGGCAGAAAACGGGAGGCAATAAATAAAACGCATGAGTTGTATCTTCATACAGAGATACAACGCAGTATGTCACAATACAGTGGTTTTTTCCTTGCAAGTATGTCACAATACAGTGGTTTTTTATAGAGGCGATCAATTAATAAAGTTGGTTATTTTTCTTTGATGGAGTACAGAAATATGGAATAAATAAAACGCAGCTTACCTAACAAAGATAATTATCCCTTGAAAATCCATCCTATATCCATCTACCGGCCAGTAGCTATGGCGCTGCTGTGGAGAAGAACAAAAATAGCAAGGATAAAAAACTATCTGCAATAAAACTAGTTTCACAAGTAATACACAATGAATTTAGAACATCAGTAGATTTAGTAAACTAACTGACCATAGAATTGCATAAGATTTAATTGCCATAGAACTATAAAATGCAGCACGACTTATGAAATTCAGAAACCAAGCTTGATAAACTGTAGTGTACAGATACAGTTAAGCATGTATATACACACGCTTCAGTTAGTTTGAGCACCCACTAACATCTGAAGCAAAAAGAACAAATAATTTCTAGAACTATCAATTTGAGCACCCAAATACTAACACAACAATTGACTTCCAGAACTATCAAACCCTAATCCCAATCAAGAACAAAACTATATCTTCCAACAAAACAAATAAAAAACACACTGTTCCATCTAATTAACTAGCCCCCAATATGTACATGTTCACCAAATTCATGACTTGGGATTGAATTAGTAGACGAACACATGCAGAATAACCCCGTGATACAACTACCTACAACTTTCACATGCAGAACAGGAGCCTCCTTGGCTCCTTGCTAGGAAGCGGGAGAGGTAGGCGATGGTGTCCAGCTGACCGGTCCGACGTTGTCGCTGCTCCTCCGTGTGGATGCCGAGGTCAGAGATGAATATTCTCCTGCAAATTCAAACAATGTTTAACATGAATCTATAGCAATCTATCAATACATTAGGTTTACAAGCATGTTTAACAAGAGAAGACTATATCCATGAAGACATGCTATTAACTATCAGGTGGGCATATGAAACAAGCCATACAACCATAGAGATCCAATGCAAAAATCATGAAATGAAGCTTGAAAACTAGTCTACAAATAGTTGCTGAAGTTTCTCTATTAGTACATCTGAACATAAACCATTGATAAATTGGCTACACGACACCTCTCAACTTGAGCATATTTACTTGCATGAAAATGAGTTCATGTGGCTGCTACAGATGCATTAGGCCAATATACATAACACTGCTAATTTGGATTTGATCTACCTATCAATCGCTTGAACTCAACTATCCAAATCCCTCTGTATTCAGCTGCTAAATATCCATTACTAGTTAAGCGGTAGACAAAGGTAAACAAGGTACAACTAGAGTAAGCAAATCAAGAAAGGAGCTGCTATTGAGTGTGACATAAAAGTCTACCACTGCTGGTACCAGGTACTAGATCGGCCTATACAACTACATCTCACATGGTAGACGCTAAAAGCAAGCAGCAGATAGCTGCTGGTCAACCGACAACTCTTACATAACCACCGGGGTGTATGAATGAACCCACACGAACCTTGCACCTGATTTGGCGAATACGGTCGAAGAGCTCTAGAGAGTAGACGCCCTACTTGTCGGCAGAGTAGACAACGCCGTCGATGCGCTAGTTCTCGACCACCTCCAGCGACACACGTTCTTCTGGCCGCCGTCTTCGAGTTCCTACCGCATGATTCCTGTTTCAATAGATGTAGCAAGTTAGAGGAGGTTGAGAAGGAGGTGATGGTGCCTAAGAGAAGAGGGAGAGATGGGTGGTGTTGCCGGTAGAGTGGCAGTGCCCCTGGTCTGGATGGCGAGCTCCCGAGAAGATGGATCCGGTCGACGCGAAGCAGTAGGGCGGGCGGATTAGACTTGGGTAGATCGAGGGGGGTTCGCTTGGGGTGGGGAGATCGAGCGGAAGCCTCTCTTGGGTGTGCTGGCGGCGGCGGTTGTGGGAGGGAGAGTGGGGGAGACAGGTCGCACCGTGAGGGGAGATGGGTCGAGGGTGAGGTGTCGGAGGTGCTTGAGAGAGGATGAGGAGGGGCGCCGTAGGTCTAGGGTGGCCGGAGGTGAGGAGGGGTGCCGGAGGTCTAGGGTGGCCGGAGGTGAGGAAGGGCGCCGGAGGTGTGGGGTGGTCGGAGGTGAGGAGGGGCGCCGGAGGTGAGGAGGGGCAGCGTTCGATCTGGATCGCGGTGGCGGCGCCAGGGAGAGAGAATAGAGGCTGCCACTGTGTTAGGTCATGGGCGCGTGGGGAGTTGGTGAGGCCGTGGGTGTGCTTCTTTAGGCGAGCTTGCACACGTTGGATGGACACTGAACGGTCCAGATTAGGCTAAGATGGAGGATCTGTGGGAGTTTGTTTCCAGCGATTTGATTGGTCATAGAGCTATTTAAAAAAAATAGACACGTAGAAACGCCACGTAAGCCAGTCATTTTAATATATCTTATTTTAGACGCTATATGACGATATAATTTGGTCATAGCCGCCTACAAACAAGGTCCTAACATGTATCATATATGTTATGACGATTTTGTCTATTCAAATTACGCCGTTTTTGATCGAAATGGTCATAATTTAATAATGTTTTGGCCCTCCTAAATGGCTTACGACCATCGAGTTCGAAATCGTCATAGAACTATGACGATTTCGTTCACGGTCACTATTAGAAGGTCATATAATAACAGATTTCTTGTAGTGAATTTTCCTCGTATATGGGGCAGAAGCAGTGTTGCCTGCCAACATAGAATATGACTCGCCAAGAATAAGGCAATACTCGGAAGCCGAGGTAAAAGAGGCTCGAGAAGATGGAGTAGACTTACTCGAAGAAGCAAGGGAACTGGCATTGTCCATATCTTCTATATATCAACAGAATCTCCGATGCTACCATAGCCGGAAAGTGCAACCTCATGTTTTTCGAGAAGGAGATATGGTGCTAAGGCTGGTGCAGCACACAGCGGGAATGCATAAGTTATCACCCCCATGGGAAGGACCATTCATTGTAAGAAAAGCATTGCACAATGATTCCTATTATCTCATAGATGCTCATGAAGCGCAAAAGAACAAGGCGGACATGTCAGGAGATGAGACCAAAAGGCCATGGAATGTGGCGCTACTTCGTCCCTTCTATACTTAGGAGAAGCAATGCATGTATCACTCAAACTCTCATATTTCGGACGTGTGTGCCGGCTATGCGCTGATAATAAAATGGTATGATTTGAAAAACTGACACGGGGACTACCCCTTAAGTTTTCCCTCTCAATTATTTTATGTCGGCTGGCGTGACACCCGAAATTTATCTCGGAACAAGTAGTGTTTACTCGGAAGAAATCAACTCTTCGATTATGCTGTTGTCCGAAAACACGGCTTCATGGCAAGCAAGAGAAAAGGATGTATGACGGGTAAACACGAACGCCGGATAAGTACAAAGGAGAAACGCGAGTCGGCTTTAGATTTTTGCCTAACTCTCTGCAGGTCATGTTATACTACGTGTCGAGTAATCTCGGTCAAGTGATCCAACTTTCATACCCGCTAACTATATCCTTAGTACTTTGAGACTCTAATGTCAAACACCGAAAAAGGTAGACAGGGGCCAAAGTCAAGGAAAGGTGACACGGAAAAATGAAACTCGGGGACTTTCCCTTGAATGATTCACACTTAGAACATAACGCAAATATGTAGAGCCTATCGAAAGGCGCATAATAAAACTTAAAGTGCAATGTATGTTACATCTGTACCCGACATACCGGGGATCTAATCAAAGTTCGAGTATTTGTTAGCCTAAGAAGCAGAAGGACTAGGAGGAGCACTCTCAGAGACAGGAGCATTGCGTGGAGCATCGGCCGAGTGAGGGGCATCTGTGGCTGGGTCATCCGGACCATCTGACTCGGTTGCTTCGCTGTCGCCACCCTCTTCATCAGCAACTTCAACGAGCGGGTCGCCAAGGTCGAGGAAGCTGGGCCCGTCGCACCAAGCATGCACCATTGTATATTCAATCATGGCGTAAGCTCGCTCCTGGCGCTTCTTGATCAGCTCCGGATCATTCAGCCATTTGCCATCCCCCCTTACGCGAGCAAGAACATCAAGGTTGATGTCCTCGTACCATGAAAGCACGAAGGAGAGAGCCTTGTCCGCTGCAGCTCGGCCGACCAACTCACGCCATTGATCCAGCCGGTCTTCAGTAAGGAGAAATCTCTCAGCAAGTGGCTCGATGAGTACAGGTGGGTCTTCATCCGGCTAGAGCATGCGAAACGCATGAATAGCCGACTTAAGGAGGTCCACGCCGCAAGACTTAAGAGTCCTGACCCGTTCGGACACCGCTTCGAGAAGCGACTCCATGGACACCTCGCCGTCGGCAGGAGCACCAGCTTCGGCCCTCACTTTCTTCATGGCTCAGGTGGAAAACATATTGGCCTCAGGAAAATTCTCTGCAAGCAAAAATAGAAAGTTAGCAAAATAGAAAAAAGTAGATGGAAGAAATCCAGAGTGATCTATACAATGCAGAAAGAGTAAGAACTCACTACCGAGAAAGAAGTTGATGGCGGCGAGCTTGATGTGCCAAGTTTTGGCCTTGGCTTGGAGGGCGTCAAAGTTCAGATTTGCCGACTCTACCGATGACTCGGCCTCGTCGAGCAGCCTCTTGGTCTTCTCGGCGCTGGCGGCCTGCTGGTCATTCTTCTCGGCAAGTGACATGGTTATACCCTACGGGTACACGACCTTAGCATACCTGGTCCAGCCCAAGGAAGGCCCATGAAAAATATACGCCGTCCCATGAAGACTTTCGGGTGGCCAGGGCCCATGACGCCTTCGGATCCTTGGAGAGCAAGAATAGGGTAGATAGAAAATTCAAATGGTCAAACCCTAAAATCTGTAACCAACTCGATCTATGCCTGGGACCTGCCTATCTCTATATAAAGACCAGGAGGGCACGACGAGGAGGCTCTCATACAATCTCTCGCACACCACCGCATACACACCTCCACGCCAGATCTCATCTGCGCACCCTTGTAACTTTCGGTTCCGCCGTAATCAAGAGCAGACACGCAGGAGTAGGGCTTTCCCTCCGGGGGCCTGAACCTGGGTAAACCTCGTGTCCCCGTGTTGCTTGTTTCCTAACCGTTCTGCGATCTCCAACATCCCCATTTTCTCCAAAACCCAAGTCCATAACAATGGGCATTGACGAGATTAAACCTCGTCAACTGGCGCCGTATGTGGGAAACTGGGGACGCTGATTGTGCGATCGTGACCGTCCCAACCAAAATCATCTATAACTCATCGGCTTCGGAGGAGAAGATCTGCTTCGTTTTCCTCACCATTAGCTGTAGCTAGATCGCATCTAGTTGTTTGGCAAACAGCCGATTTGGGAACTCGGCACCCTCACGCGCAACTGTTCGCGCACCGTCCAAGAATTGCAGTCAAGGATTCGGAGTATCGGGAGCCGAGCGGACCGTTCCGCTATCAACGTCTATGTCACACGCGCATATAGACAAGGCGAAAAACTGCGAATGCGCGTGCAAGCATACAAGATCCAGGAGCGGTTTCCGCTTTGCATGCATGTTGCTGGTAAATCGCTTGGAGAATCAATTGATGCATGCAAAATCAGCTTGACACAATAACACGGCTACATCTATGAAAGCAATCGAATACCACGTATTTTATCGCCGGATCTAGTTAAGGCCTGGAACGAATCAATTCTAACCTGCATACGGACTGCCAGCATCGGGATTCGTGCCTATTATTAGGTGCTATGTTTCTAAATTATACGTTTCTATTTTTTAAGTTTCAATCTACAATATTTTTCTACAATTTGCACTATCTGTATCAGGTTGGACATCGCAAAAGCATCCGTACAAACTCAAGTGGAGACGACCACGTCCGCTGCGTGGACTACTCACCACCGCACATTGAATTCGTGTCCACCAGGTCGTCCACCACGTGACTCGTCGTCGTGTCACACCATCTGGATCACACATCCGCTGCTTTGTTGATCACACGGTACACCCGGTGGCACCTTCGGCTTCGACAACAAACCGCAGACTTCGACTGCAGTGTTCCGCTGAATCTTCGGATGCGGCGACCCTCTATGATCTTCGGCTGCGGTGACCCGCCACATCCTTCGACTTTGATGACTCGCTACCACCCGTGGACCACCGCGTCGACCACATCCGCTCATGACCCGCTACCGCGTCGACTACGTCCGCGGTCGCATCAACTTCCTCCACGACAACTACCAATAAAGCTAAGTTTTCCTCTACTTAGAGCTGATTTATTTTTTAACTCGCACTCGAAACACTCGGGGGCTGCGCCCTCTTCGAGTAACCTAATGTACCATCGTCTCCACACACTCGAGCACCTCGAACGCGACATGCCGAGTAGCTGATTCTGCCTGATCGTCGAATCCTTGAACTCCGAGTGCCTCGGCAAGGTACTGAGACTAAGGGTAATCAGGCTAACGAAAAGGCCTAGCATACAGTGCAAAAGTGTCGACTCGATTGACACCAGAATCTTACTATACAAGGCGAAAGGCAAATATTCTTTACAAGATACAAGTACTTCACAATTCTTCTTGTTTTCTGTAGCTTACAAGGATGTCAAATGCGCCAAGCTATTCTATCTGGTCCTCCAACGGAGTTGACCAGCGCCAGTCACGTCAACAGACACCAAGACCCGAGTCGAAGCATTCCTCGGATGACCACATCAATCATCGACAAAAGCAGCGCTGGCCGCACACCCGAAAGAAGAAACGACGTCGACTTCATCCGCAACGTCGAGTCCTTCCGGCTAAAATGCCGCATCACTCCGCTACGTTGACTCCTGGATCCTTATGTGTGAGACGCTGACTCGATGCACTTCCGGGTCAGTGGTTTCTCCTCGCATGATTCTTCACTCGAGTCTGTGACTCGACTAGACACTCGGGGGCTACTCCTATAGGGAGCGCTGGTCGCGCACCCGATGTACTTCCGGGTCGGCGGTACGCCCGCGAGATTGTCGACTGCGTCTACAAGATACAAGACTCGAGTCTCTGCCCGAGTCTATGACTCCGCCAGACACTCGGGGGCTACTCCAAACTGGAGCGCTGGTCGTGCACACAAAAGATCTTCGAGTGGCACGCCAATGAACTACGCCAATGAACTATACTTCGAGTCCTACGTCGAGTCTGCGACTCCACTACGGACTCGAGGGCTACTCCCATAGGGAGGATGGATTCAAGCATCCGAAAAATTTGTGTCCTACGGACCTAAAGCTGAACAACGGCTGAATTAAAGCCTCTGCTCGAGTCTACGACTCGAACAGACACTCGGTGGCTACTCCCATAGGGAGCGCTGGTCGCGCACCCTATGAATTCTTCGACTGCAATCCTTCGGATCAGAATGCAAAAACTTTTTGGCAACTTTGCCCCGATTAACTCTAAGTGAAAATCATCCTTCTTGGCCACCCGAAATGCCTCCGCGGCGATAAAATTCGGATGCTGTGTCTACGACACAAAGATAAGACCTACAGATATCATCTGATGGCCTGGCAACTCACACGACTGTGCTCTGCTTGTGGAAACCCGTGCCAGCAGGCACGATGAAAATCCCGACGGATGCGTCGGGTACATCATTTAAATTTACTGGAATTCCACTCCTGTAAGTCCTCCGTGGCCTGAGTCGAATTACGCCAGCATCTGTTCCGGATTCGAGTCGAGGGACTCAAATCTGAAGAAGATCGTGTTGTTTTGTCCTAAGACAGTTAACTGACCCTGATCCATCGGGAAAGTCAGGCACATGCATCAACAATCCCTACACACTCAAATCATTCTCTAGCAAACAGAGATAGCCGCACCCGAAAGAATGAAGAGTCCTCAGCCGAATCTACGATTCGACTGAACACTCGAGGGCTACTGACATGGTTATACGCTACGGGTACACGACCTTAGCATACCTGGTCCAGCCCAAGGAAGGCCCAGGACAAATATACGCCGGCCCATGAAGACTTTCGGGTGGCAGGGCGCATGACGCCTTCGGATCCTTGGAGAGCAAGACTAGGGTAGATAGAAAATTCAAAGGGTCAAACCCTAAAATCTGTAACCGAATCGATCTGTTCCTGGGAGGGCACGACGAGGAGGCTCTCATACAATCTCTCGCACACCACCGCATACACACCTCCACGCCAGATCTCATCTGCGCACCCTTGTAACTTTTGGTTCCGCCGTAATCAAGAGCAGACAAGCAGGAGTAGGGTTTTTCCTCCGGGGGCCTGAACTTGGGTAAACCTCGTGTCCCCGTGTTGCTTGTTTTCTAACCGTTCCATGATCTCCAACATCCCCATATTCTCCAAAACCCAAGTCCATAACAATGGGCATTGACGAGATTAAACCTCGTCAGCAAGCTCCTCCTTCAACCCTTTCACCTCGGCCAAGTGCTTCTGCTCCATCTCGGCCATCAGCTTCTTCAGCCGAGTCACCTCATCTTGCTCCTTCTGGAGCTCGGTTTGGTGCTTCTCTGCTTATTCGGAAACAATTTACTTGTCAGCACCAACAGAAACCTTCAGCTATCGAGTCAGTGAGGCAAGAAACTTACTCTCGGCCTCCCTGATCTGCGAGTGAAGAGCATCGATGGTGGACTGAGCAGAGGCTGCGAAAAAAGAGCGAGAAAAAAATGAGCAAATGAACCAAAGAAAATTATACCGAAAAGAGAAAGGACGACTAAGGATGTTACCTTGGCCTTGGGTATCAGTCTACAGCTTTTCATACGCAAGTTCGAGCTTGCGATGCGCCAGAACGAGAGCTTGGTGCACCTTGGTGTGCTCGTTATGTGTGAGCTGAACAAAGAAGACAGATGGCAAGGAAAGTTCAAGTCAAGAAGCCTGCCAGATAAAAAAGCTTAAGAGCTTACAAGCGAGTAAGTTCCTTACTCGAAAGTAACCTCGAGGGCTAGGGATCGAAGCTCTAACATGTGAATTTGGCGTAAGGAAATAAAAATCTTAAGAGCTTACAGCCGAGTAAGTTCCTTACTCGATAGTAACCTCGAGGGCTAGGGATCGAAGCTCTAACATGAGTTTGGCATAAGGAAATGAAAGATTTTAAGAGCTTACAGCCGAGTAAGTTCCTCACTCAACAGTAACCTCGTGGGATAGGGATCGAAGATCTAACATGCAAGCTTGGGGTGAAGAATTTAAAGACTAAGTGATTATTGAGAGCTTACGACCGAGTAAGTTCCTTACTCGACAGTAACCTCGGGGACTAGGTGATATGTATAAAGGAAATACTCAAGAATACAAAAGAGTAAGAAGATACTTTACCTCGTTCACTTCGTCGGCGCGGGCCATTAGAGGAATGGCCTGCTGGTCATGTCAGAGACAGCCTTAGGGCCTAGCTTCAGCTTCTTGCCGGCACGGGTGCTAACCTCCTGCTCAACAGCTGCATTCCATGCCATAGCATAAGGCTCAGCTGAACCAAGGCTTTTCCCACTAAGCGTCCGAGTGAGAACTTGACCCATTTTCAGGGTGGTTCCCACATTGGCACGGGTCGCAGTAGCGTAAGTATGGAGGGTAAGAGCCCTAGAGCCATCACCTGACCCGGCAGCCGCGGATTCGCCCCTCTTACCCGTTGAAGCGACCATTGTCGCCAACGTCGGAGGCCGGATCTGAGGAGCAGAACCCGGAGCATAGACTACCGTTGTCTGCTTGGAGGAGGTAGATTTGCCGGATGAAGGGCGAGCAGAGCCAGAAGCCTTAGGATGGGTCTGGCTCTTTGACAGGACTGGAGAGCGAGCAGGAGGATTTGGAGAAGAAAGTGGAGCCGGCTGACTAGGCTCAACAATTTTGCTGGCTCCAAGATCAGGAAGTTGTTCATTCACACCAGCCTAAGGGTCGATGCCAGAGGAACTAGTGGCGGAAGGTTTCTCGGTGCCAGAATCAATGACACCAAGATCAGAAAATTGTTCCTGGCCAGCGCCAGGGGCGCTAGCCGAATGACCCACCGGGTCTGACTAACACTGAGAGGCGTGAGCCTCAACAGTGGGAGCCTCGACTCGGACGGGACTCGGCGCCGCCGAGTCAGCTGGAGGAGGCGCAGGCCTTAGCAGCGAGGAAATGCTAGACGCAGCCTGGTTCGCCGACAAGGGTGCGACGCTGAAAACAACGAGACGTGTATAAGAGAACATCAATGACAAAAAAGAAAGAACAAAGAAAGCAGAGTATAAAAACTTACCCGATGACGACCGGGTCACGGGTGACTCAGCGTGTGATCCGGCGCCCAGCGGCTTGGCGGGTCTGAGCCAGAGTGGCAGCAGCAGAGGCAGCAGCTGCGAAGTGGGCTTGCTCTTCTTGGCCGGCTGAGTGCTGGAGGAGGCTCCGCGTCGCTTCAGCTTAGCGACTGGGATCTTTCCGACTCCGCCAACGGCGAGAGGAGTGTCATGTACCTAGCCAGCTGCATAAGTAAATAACGGGCTTACTCGGATAAGTTGGGAGGTTAAGGTCATAAGGCATATACCTCCAAAAGCGTACAATCATCATCCTCATCATCGTCAGACCAATCTTGTAAGGGATTGCGAGATCGACTCTTACCCGAAGCTGAAGCAGCCGCGGCGTGCGGGATGGGCATGAAGCGCTCCAGGTCATACTCGACTTCATCCGAGTCGGAGCGATCCCCGTTATAACCAGGGGGATGGACAGTACTGTCATCAACCTGGTGAAGGAGATTCTGCGAATGACAAGCATAATGAGTAACCAAAAAACTAAACTGAAAGTGGCAAAAGAGCTAAAGCCTACTCGGCAAGGAAAGAAACTCAGAAAACTTACCCAGGGGACAGTCCTGACCCGGCTAAACAGAGGGCAACTCCAAGCCCAATCATCCACCAAGTTCAATTTAAAGATTGAGCTTACTCGGCGGGCAATGGAGTCATGGGTGAGATCCTTAGTGGAGTGCCGAGTGGGATCATGGGAGCCACTCATGAAGCACATCTTGTGGCTCCTCGCTTGGATGGGGCTTACCCGGCGTGAGATGAAGGCGCACATGAGGTCAGTGTCGGCGAGATGAAAGTTTTCATCCGGCGACAACAACCTTTCCAAGATCGCGTTAGCCTCGTTCACTGCAGCGTCTTGGTCGCGTGGGTCAAGCTGCCAAAGCTTCTTGTTGGGGACCTCATCCGAGAAAGGGGGAGCTGGATGTTATCGGTGGACCCGCTTTTCTTGACATAAAAAAATGTTCTATGCCACTTCTTGCAAGAATCAAGCCTAGCAACCCGAGGAAAGATGGAGTCTCTCCTGGGCTTGATGCTAGCAGCACCGCACCGAGTCGGATTTTTCTCGGCACGAGGAGCACCAGGCTGGGGGACAACCTGGACCCTAAATCTAAAATATTTGGTCCACAGAAGAACTGTAGTGTCGTGGGAATGGTCACGGCAGATGCTGCAATCGGCAGCTAGTAGTAGAACGAGGGGCAAGGGCGGCCAGCCATCTGCGATGCGAGATGAGGGCAGATACACAGGGTTTTACCCAGGTTCGGCCCCCCGGAGGGTAAAGACCTACTCCTGCTAGATTGTATTATGATGGCGGTACAATGGGCGAGTTCGGCGGCTAGGCGGCGAGTCGCTTGGGTGTATGATGGAACGTATCTCTACACGCCCTGTAGGGAGGTTTATATAGACTCACCTCCCCTAGGGTTTACATATCTTAACCGAATCAGTTAAGGCTTCGGTACTCGTTTAACCTAATCCGACTGGGACTATCTACTCGCCTGGGCCTTCAGCTTCCAATCGCTTGGATCCACACCGGGCCTTGATCCAGTCGCCGTCTTGCAGGCCCACTCGCCAGTTCCTGGGCCAGTCGGAAACGTCCTGCTGGGTATACCCCGGTAGGCATATCCCCATCAGTAGTCCCCGAGGCCGTCGTCGATTGGGAGCAGGTGGTTGCTGGCAGTCGGAGCATACGGCTTTCAACACGGACATCCAGTCGAATCGGTGGTGGGCTCTCTAAATAAAAGAGGAAACCAGTCATTCTGGTCGCATCTTTGGCGATTGGGTCGGCGAAATATTTAGTCACTATTTATAGTGATCGGGTCGGCGAGCCGAGTGGCTGAAGTTGGACCGTCCAAACGCAGTCAAACTAGCCGTTGGGGTAATCCAACGGTAACTTTTGGCGTAATCACCGCGTAGTAACGGCTCCCTAATTTGGCGGGTAACAACCGCTATATAAAGGGGATGGTAGGCGATCGAAGAACCACCTCCTCGTCATTTCCTCCGATTGCGCGCACCTTCGTTTTCCTCCGCATCGCGATCCAGCCGAACCGAAATCCTCCGACCCCCAGGAATCCTTCCGCCAATGGCCCCTTCCACCGAGCCATGGGGCAGATCCAAGTGCACGAGAGCGCAACTGGCGTCCTTCGAGGAAGCCGGGATCCTGCGCGCCGGTAGGTGGCGCATCCCCGCGGCCGGAGAAGTGACTCCGGACCCACGCGAGGGAGAGTTCGTCTGCTTCACCAGCCACCTAGAGCGGGGGCTGGGATTCCCAACATCTCTTTTCTTTCGGCGCTTCTGCGCCTTCTACGGGATCCAGCCATCGGACCTGGGTCCACACAGCATCGAGCAGCTCGCCATTTTCATGGCGTTCTGCGAGTGCTACCTGGGCTGCAGGCCCTACTTCCCCCTGTGGCAAGACTTGTTCCACGGGAGGATCAGTCGCGAAGAAGCGGGCGGCCCAATGCTCGCCACGGGCGGCCTGACGTTTCAGTTGAAATCGAAGGCTTCCTTCTTCGATCTGATGCTACCCGCCAAGGCGGCGAGTGAATGGAAGAAGTCGTGGTTTTATGTCACCGAGGTGACTCGGGACGGCGAGGTGGCGATCCCAAGATACTCCACCGACCGACCCGAACCGCGCCGACTCCAGGTCGGCAAGCTTCCAATGGACCAGCGGATGGTTGTGGATGAAATGCTTCAGACCATCCGTGGCCTGAAGAAGAAAGGTCTCCAGCCCATTAACTTGTATAACTGCTGGCTCGGGCGGCGACTCGTCCCCCTGGCCCGCCGCGACCACCACATGTACGAGTATGCGGGCCAGGAGGACTCGACGAAGTCCTGCCTTGCCGAGTGGCAACTCGAGGATTACCTCCTGGCGCTAAAGAAGATCACCCAGGCGGCGTACCTCGACGCGAAGGCGGGGGTCGCCCCCTACACCACGAAGCATCCAGCCCCAGCGGTAAGTTATCTTTCTATCATTCGCAATCGCAGTTAAATGCTGTCGCGGTTATACTGACATTGTCTTATGCTTATTGCAGCTATTTCAAGTGGTGGAAGGGTGGCTTCCGCCCGCGGACGACGAGAATTCGAGCTCGTCCTTCCAGGAGGTAGGCGACTCGCCCCCAGCAAGGGGCGGTGTCGAGAGTGACGGGAGTGGCGACGACGATGAATCTGAGGAAGAGGTCGTCCCGCTGGTCCAGAAAACTCGAGGACAGCGTCAGCGCGAGCTCGAAGCAAGAAAAAGCCTCGAGCGTCATGACGACGACAACGACGAGCTCCCCGAGCACACCTCGCATCGCGAGGCTACTCCATCGAAGAAGAAGAAGAAGAAGGAGGAGGAGGTGAAGGCCCCTCCAAAGAGGAGAACAAAGCCAGCGAAATAGGCGTCTCCGCCTCACTCGCCAAGCAGCTCCGACGCCACTAGTCTGGCCAGGGGTGAAGCTCCACAGACGACAGCGGCGCCAGAAATCACCGCCATCCTGAGCGAGGTGCCTCTAGCCTCGATGCCTCCGCCGTTCGCCCCAGTCTCTGGGTCGGGGGCCGCTCCGGTCGCGGCAGCTTCGCCGCCCAGGGATGCTCCCGCCAGAAACGTTCCGGAAGCCCCAGTCGCGGCCTCGACAATGAAGAAACCGTCCGTGTCTTGGGCACGCGATGTCCTGGAGATGGGCCTCAGTCGACGGCTGGGCCCCGAACTGGAGAAGCCGGCGGGCATCCGCACGGGGCTGCGGTTCCTACCGGTCGCCAAGTGAGTTTTATTCTCCTGCCTTTGTTTTTCATTGTACTCGGACTACTTTGCTCATGTGATCAATTTGTAGGACTGGAGCCAAGAAGATAGGCCATCCAACCGTGGCCAAGGTGCCGCCAGTCGTCAGCGAGGAGGATCCCTCCCGGAAGAGGAAGGCGGACGAGGTCATTGCCCCCGCGGATAGTGCTAAGAAGGCCAAGGGCGACGAGGTCGTCACGGTGTCTGATGACACAGCGGTTGCTCCGAGTGAGCCCGTGGCGGGGGCGGCCTTGACGACCAAGGAAGGTGCTCCCTCGCCTGGGGAGGCCGAGCCGGCCTCCTTTGGTGCCGGCGCATCCATCGCAACTTTCCCGCGCTTCATGACCAGAGCGGCTACATCGTGTGGTACCTCGCCCTCAAGCCGCGCACCTCGGGTCGTCGACACGGAGGTCGAGCAACGTCGCGGGCACACGCTGGCTCTCCTCGCGTCCGTGGATGCGATACAGCTTCATGGTATGCTTGGCACAGCCATCCAGGTATGTCCAGTCCCCGAGGATCAGGCCGCTGTGTTGCGGCGGTCTGATTCTTTTAGTGTCTTGCTTTTATTTTTCGCGTCCAGTCCCCGAGTGCGCGCTCGCTGAATTTCAGCGGGTGGGCACTTAGGATTTTTGGTTGCCAGTCCCCGAGTGCGCATTCGCTGAATTTCAGCGGGTGGGCACTTAGGATTTTTGGTTGCCAGTCCCTGAGTGCGCACTCGCTGAATTTCAGCGGGTGGGCACTTAGGATTTTTGATTGCCAGTCCCCGAGTGCGCACTCGCTGAATTTCAGCGGGTGGGCACTTAGGATTTCGCTATTGATAAATGTTTGACTTGTGTACAGGGTTTGCAGCACGAGTCAGCCGACCGGCTCGCTGCAAAATGTCATGCGGAGAGGGAACTGGCCACCGTCTAGGAGGCGAACAAGGGGCTCCAGGCGATTGCTGCGAAGGCAGAGGAGGTCCGCCAGGGCCTCGTCCCAGCGACTGAGTTGGCGGCAGCTCAAACTGCTTTAAGGTCAGCTGAGGAGCGGATCGCCCACCTTGAGCGCGAGCTGAAGGAGGCGAGGGAGGAGGCAACTTCGGCGGATGGGCGAGCCAAGGCTGCCGTTACAGCCGCCGCTGAGGAGCGTAAGGTCTCCGACGCCCTTGTTGCTGGGCTTCAAGACGACTACACCTCTCTTCAGAGCTTCATCACGGATCTCGCCCGTCCCTTGATTGGTGAGTGTGCCTTCCTATGCCTGTAAAATTTTCATTGTGTAATCTTTGATGTACTCACTGTCGCTTTCTGTCTGCAGGTCAAATCATTGACAGTGCGGAAGAGGTGAGTTCGTTCGACGCACGGCAATGTGTGGCCACGCTGAATGTCGCCCACGGAGGTGATTCCCAGCGACCTCGTCGAGGTGTGGCGATATTTGGAGAAGGCGCCGTCGGTCGTCGAATTTATGACGCGATCGGCGTTCCGACGCGGAGCGGCGACGGCGCTTAGCCTTGGGCTCGCTCACTTCCCGGAAGACTTCGATCTGGACGACGTGACGAGTGGCTACCCGTCGTCGACCGGCTCGGTGGAGATCTCCGAGGTGCTGAAGCTAACGGACCGCGCCGCGGTATACTCCGAGCGCGTCTGGGCGATGGGCGACCTCCTTCCTTATCAGGAGACGGTCGTCGCACCCAATGACCCCGAGCCACAGCACAGGGACTTCAAGATCGAGCAACCCTTTCGTGCAGCGATGGCGGGTGAGCTGACGACGTACCCGTCAAACCCGTACACTCCCTTCATTCGCAATCGCAAGGGTGGTGGCGAGTCGTCGTCGAAGCCTGCAGAGTAGAATACTGTGCCCTGGGGCGTTAGTAACAGTGCTGCCATTGGGCATACTTTGTATTTTGTAACGCTTGCGACATGCTATTTAATGAAATATCGTGTTGTTTTGTGAATTGTTGTGTGTCTCTGATTGAGGTTTGAACGAGTCCCCGAGCGCGTCCGCCCTTTTTTATGGGATTTACCTCGTTTGTTATGTGTTTGCGGTTTTGAATGTTTTGTTTATTGGGGTCGACTCGCCCGAACTCAGAGAGTCAGTCGCAAGGCGACTCCCATGAGTGCTCTATACTTCACCGTTTTCCCTTGCGCGAACGAGGTCGGGTTGCCGAGTCCCCGAGCGTGGTACTTGGTTGTTCTAGGCGCGACTCGAGGGTGAGTGAGGACCTGGCGCGTTATGGTGAGCGCATCGCTCCTGCCTGGCCCGTTGGGTCAGTCGCGAGGCGAGTCCTGGGCATGCTCTCGTACTTGGCGTTTTCCCTAGCCGCTCGTGCTAGACTGGTCGTCAGTCCCCGAGCGTGGTACTTGGCCGTTCGAGTCGCTATGTCGAGGATGCGGAGGATCCTGGTCGCTGTGAGAAGCGAAGGCAGTTGTCTTGGCTCATAGAACTAGTCGAGCTAGGCGACTCCAATGGGGCTCCGGGTAGGCGTTTTTCGTGGACGTTACAATACCTGGGGTGACCCAGTGCCCTTGTAACGCACTACTTGGCCGTGCCAATCGCTGTGCCAGAGGTTGAATTCTGCAGTTAGCTTATCGCTGTTATTACGAGTGCGAGTGGCACAAGACACGGAGAGTAGGCGCAATTTGCGGTAACCAATTCTTTTTATTTCATAGCGACTAGAGGATTGGGGTTCTAGGAGTAGAACTTCCATAGGAGTTTTACATTCTAGGGTCGCTTGACATCGAGTTTGCCGTCCCCGCTGACATCGATGAGGTAGTAGGCGTCGTTGCCGAGTACTCGCCCGATGGCGAATGGTCCCTCCCATGGGGGGGGGAAAGCTTGTGCATGCCTTTCTTGTCCTGGATGAGGCGCAGCACCAGGTCGCCTTCTTGGAAGGTGCGAGTTTTCACCCGCCGGCTGTGGTAGCGGCGGAGTCCTTGCTGGTAGATGGCGGTGCGTGATCGAGCGAGGTCGCGTGCCTCGTCGATTTGATTGATTCCATCCTGTCGTGCGAGTTTGTTCGCAGCCTCCGTGTAATGGACGACCCTTGGCGAGTCGTGCTCCAGGTCAGTCGGCATGACTGCCTCGGCACCGTACACCATGAAGAAGGGGGTGAACCCTGTCGACCTGTTGACCGAGGTGCGGATGCCCCAGATGACGGAGGGTAGCTCCTCGACCCAGCACCCGGCGGTGCGCTCGAGTGGTACTTGGAGCCGCGGCTTCAGGCCGTGGAGGATGCTCTGGTTGGCCCGTTCCGCTTGGCCGTTGGACTCCAGGTGGGTGACTGACGCGAGGTCAAGCCAGATGTGGTGTTACTCGCAGAACTCGGCCATGGCTCCTTTGGCGAAGTTGGTGCCGTTGTCCGTGATGATGCTGTTTGGGAACCGTAGCGATATATGAGCTCGCGTAGGAATTTGGTTGCGGTCTTCCCGTCGCATTTCCGGACTGGCTTGGCCTCCACCCACTTTGTGAATTTGTCCACCGCGACCAGAAGGTGGGTGAAGGTGGAGAGGGCCTTTTTGAAGGGGCCTACCATGTCCATACCCCACACAGTGAATGGCCAGGTGATAGGGATTGTCTTGAGCGCTGAGCTCGGCACGTGTGTCTGGTTGGCGTACTTCTGGCACCCAGCGCACCGCTGGACAATGTCGACGGCGTCAGCGTGTGCGGTGGGCCAGTAGAAGCCGTGTCGCATAGCCTTGGCGACTAGAGAGCGGGCGCCGGCGTGGTGGACGCAGTCGCCGGAGTGGATGTCGTGGAGGATCTTGCGTCCTTTGGCGGGTTGGACGCAGCATTGGAACACGCCGGTGATGCTGCGCTTATGGAGCTCGCCGTCGATGATGGTGAAGGATTTGCATCGGCGTGCAATCATCCGGGCGTCCGTCTCGTCTACCGGCAAGGTGCCAGCTTCTAGGTAGGCGACGTAGGGCTTGGTCCAGTCATCTGGCTCGGCGACGAGTGCGACCAAGGCTGCCTCTGGTTGCAGCGGGACTCCGATGTCGATCTCCCTTGGGTGGTGCGAGTCGAGCCAACCCGATGCGAGAGAGTGCGTCAGCCTCCTCGTTCTTCCGCCTATCTATCCACTCGACAGAATACCCCGCGAAGTGTCCCCCAGCTTGTCTACTGCTTGGCGGTATGCCGCCATGGTGGGAGAGACGGTGTCGCACATGCCAGTGACTTGCCCAGCGACGAGGTCGGAGTCTCCGTAGCAGCGTAGGCGGTTGACGTTCATCTCCTTGGCAGCTCGCATGCCGTGGAGTAGTGCCTCGTACTCGGCCATGTTTTTGGTGCAGGGGGTGAAGTCGAGGCAGAGGACGTAGCGAAGCTTGTCGCCCTTCGGCGAAGTCAGCACGATCCCTGCTCCTGCGCCGTCCGCGTTCTTGGAGCCGTCGAAGTGCAGGCTCCAGTAATGGAGGTATGGCAGCTTTTCTGGCTGCTGGTCCTCTTCCCAGTCGGCGATGAAGTCCGCTAGAGCCTGTGATTTGATCGCTTTTCGTGGCTCATACTTGATGTTGTGGACGCCAATTTCGACGGCCCACTTGGGGACTCACCCGGTCGCCTCATGGTTGCGGATGATGTCCTGCAACGGTGCTGAGGGGACGACCGTGATCGGGTGCTCCTGGAAGTAGTGCGGCAGGCGCCGCTGTGCTCTGAAGACCGCGTATACCAGTTTCTGGTACTACGGGTACCGCTGGCGCGACTCGGTGAGGACCTCGCTGATGTAGTACACCGGTCGCTGTACCGGGCGCTCCTTTCCTTCCTCTGGCCGTTCGACGACCATGACGGTGCTGACGACGCGCTCGGAAGCCGCGACGTAGACCAGCATGGGTTCTTTGTCGGCGGGGGCGGCGAGTAGCGGTGCTGCGAGTAGCACCTTCTTGAGGTCGCGGAGCGCGTCGTCCGCCTCCTTGTCCCACTGGAAGGTGGGGTTCTTGCGCATCAGGCGGTATAGGGGCATCGCCTTTTCACCCAGGCGGGGGATGAAGCGACTGAGAGCCGCTACTTGCCCTGCCAACTTCTGGACGTCGCGCAGGCACTCGGGTTTGCCGAGTCGAGCGATCGTGTCGATCTTGGTGGGGTTCTCCTCGATCCCGCGCTTTGAATCGACGTACCCCAGTAGTTGCCCTGCTGGTACGCCGAAGGTGCATTTGCCTGGGTTGAGCTTTATCTTGTATTTCCGCAGGTTGGTGAATCTTTCCGCCAGGTCGGCGAGTAGATCGCCCTGGCGAGCGGACTTCACGACCACGTCATCGATGTTGACGTGGATGTTGTGGCCAATTTGGCTCGCGAGGCACTCCTGCATGCACCGCTGGTAGGTCGCCCCGGCGTTCTTGAGGCCGAAGGTCATGGCGGTGTAGCAGAAGGCTCCGAATGGCGTGATGAACGCCGTCTTCTCCTCGTCCTCAACAGCCATTTTGATCTGATTGTACCCAGAGTAGGCGTCGAGGAAACAGAGCGACTCCGAGCCCGCGGTGGAATCGATTATTTGGTCGATCCGTGGGAGGACGAACTGCTCCTTCGGGCAGGCGCTGTTCAAGTTTGTGTAGTCAATACACATCCTCCAGGTCCCGTTCTTATTCTCGACCAAGACTGGGTTTGCTAGCCACTTGGAGTATTTAATTGGCCGGATGAAGCCTGCAGCGAGTAGACGCTGCACCTCCTCGGAGATAGCTCGGCGGCGCTCTTCATTGAAGGGCCGCAGCGATTGCTTGACGGGTCGCACTTTGGGGTCGGCTTTTAGTTTGTGCTCAGCGAGCTCCCTAGGGACACCAGGCATGTCAGATGGCTTCCATGCGAAGATGTCCCTGTTCTCACGGAGGAACTCGATGAGCGCGCCTTCCTAGGATGGGCTCATGCCCGTCCCGATCGTCACCGTCTGGCTAGAGTCGCCTGGGACCAGCTCGACGGTGCGGGTGTGCGTCGTTGCCTCGAAGGCTGAGGTGTTTGCGCCCTCCGAGTTGGGCTTCTTGAGTATGGTGGGGTCGTCGTTGTTGATCCCGCTCGCGTACTTGGCGAGCTCGTCGGCGTGGTTGGTCTCTGCCGCGATGACGGCGTCGGTGAGTTCGGCTCCTTTGGCCTCGCACTCGGCGGCCATGTCGGGGTCGCCATTGATGGTGATGACGCCGCACGGCCCAGGGAGCTTCATCGCGTTGTACGCGTAGTGGGGCGCTGCCATGAACTTGGCGAACGCCTGGCGCCCCAGGACGCAGTGGTAGGGGCTGCCGAAGGGTACCAGCTCGAAGACGATCCGCTCGGTGCGGAAGTTTGCTGGTGTGCCGAAGGTGACTGGCAGCGTGACCTTGCCGATCGGGTACGCCTTTCGACCGGGGACGGTGCCGTGGAACGTGGTGTAGGTCTTCTCGACCATCGACTGCGGGAGCCGCAGTCGCCTAAAGGTGTCCAGGTACAGGATGTTGATGGAGCTGCCGCCGTCCATCAATGTCTTGGGGAGCCAGTAGTCGCTCACCTTAGGCTTGACCACCAGGGCGACTCGGCCTGGGTACTCGATGCGTGGCGAGTGGTCC
The DNA here is from genome assembly GCA_916181665.1 of Avena sativa. Taxonomy (NCBI): domain Eukaryota; kingdom Viridiplantae; phylum Streptophyta; class Magnoliopsida; order Poales; family Poaceae; genus Avena; species Avena sativa. The sequence goes on along the minus strand of OV702284.1, from coordinate 255,166,798 downwards.
TGGCGGCTCTAGGTGATGGGTTGCTCCGACCAGTTGAGGAACTGGGGAACGTCCACCTAGGCCACCGCGTTGACGGCGACAGCGCGGGCGATGACCTTCTTCTCGCGCTTCATGTTGAAGCCTGTGAAGGTATGGAGCGAGCCGACCACATTGCCGAATTTTCTGCCGTTTGGCGGGTTGTTGTCGGGGTCCTCCCGCCCTCGCCGTGCCTTCTCAATCTCCCTGAGAGTGTGGCAGTCGGCGGTTGTGTGTGTGTAGCGGGCTTCCCTTCCCTGCTGTGAAACGCACAAGGTTGGTTAAGGAGGGCTGCAGGGTCGAACCTTGGTTTCGCCTTGTAGTTGCCGCCGTCGCGGCGTTGCCCTCCGTCGCAGCGAAAGCTCTTGGGCTCGCGCTGCGCGTGCCCGGCGTTGGCGACGAAGTCGACTCGCCCGTCACTACGGCGCTTGCCAGTGAGGTGAGTGTTGCTGTAGCGTAGGTCGGACCGTCATCCGTTGTCGTTGCCGCTCGTGCGGCGTTGGCCTCCCGACTCGTCGTCGGTTTCCTGGTTTGGGTCTTCCTCCGTGTACCGTTTGGCGATCTCGAGGAGGTCCGGGATGTTGTCGAGCGTGCGAGAATGTCGCTTGAGCTTGGCGACCAAGGGCTCGTAACGCCACGAGGTCTTGAAGCAATGGATCGCGGTGTCCGGGTGGATGCCGACCGCGTTGTACCATAGTTCTTGCCACCGCTGGACCCAGTTGCGGGTCGACTCGCGGGGTCCCTGGACGCATCGCTCCAGGTCCTCGATGGTGGTGGCGCGGGTGTAGGAGCACTCGAAGTGCCTGACGAAGGCGTCGCGCATCTCCTCCCAGGAGTCGATGCTATCCTGGGGGAGGGTGTTGATCCACTGCCTGCACGTCCCCTCCATCATCAAGGGGAGGTAACGGGCGGCTAGCAGGTCGGTGTGGCCAGCGATCCCCATCGCCATGAGGTATGTATCCAGCCACACGGAGGGGTCGTACGAAGGGTCGTACTTCTCTATTTCCTTCGGCGCCTTGAAGTTCACCGGGTATTTTTCGCCTCGGATCATTGGTCCGAAGCACTTGGGCCCGAGTCGGCTTAGCGACCCCATCGGCTCGCCGTCGCGGCGATTGGTTAGGGTGTGTCGCAGGTCATCGGGCTGGCGTGCGCGCCAACTTTGGTTGTTGATGATGTGGGTGCGGGCGTCGACGGGCTGACTGTTGGCGGCGATGAAGTTGGTCGCTGGCCTGGGGTCGTTGGTGGAGAGTGCCGCGTCTTCCGCGGCCGCGGAGTTTTCGGCCACGTTGCTGTGGCCGAGTTATACTCGGAGGCGAGGCGATGGATCGTGCGGACCTGGCTCTCGGAGAGCCGATCGCATGGCGGCGACTCGCGGATGCGAGCCGAATCCTCCGAGACGATGACGTCGGTGAGGCCGACGAAGAGGCTGATCGTGCCGACCGGCAAGATCATGCTATGCGTGACGGGTCGCGCCGCCGGGACGTAGCTGCTCGGCAAGATCTGGAGCATCTTGCCGATCGCTATCATGCGGCAAGTGGCGACCGTCTCGTTGATGGGCAGATTGGATCTCGCCGCAGAACACCGGCCAGGCCCCATGGTGGGCGCCACTATCGTGGGAATGGTCACGGCAGATGCTGCAATCGGCAGCGAGTAGTAGAACAAGGGGCAAGGGCGGCCAGCCATCTGCGGTGCGAGATGAGGGCGGAGACACAGTGTTTTACCCAGGTTCGGACCCCCGGAGGGTAAAGACCTACTCCTGCTAGATTGTATTATGATGGCGGTACAATGGGCGAGCTCGGCGGCTAGGCGGCGAGTCGCTTGGGTGTATGATTGAACGTATCTCTACACGCCCTGTAGGGAGGTTTATATAGACTCAACTCCCCTAGGGTTTACATATCTTAACCGAATCAGTTAAGGCTTCAGTACTCGTTTAACCTAATCCGACTGGGCCTATCTACTCGCCTGGGCCTTCAGCTTCCAGTCGCTTGGATCCACACCGGACCTTGATCCAGTCGCCGTCTTGCAGGCCCACTCGCCAGTTCCTAGGCCAGTCGGAAACGTCCTGTTGGGTATACCCCGGTAGGCATATCCCCATCATGTAGGCAAAATTCCGAGGTAAGCCTCGCAAGCAGAGATAAAACAGGAAAGAGAGCCAATCACATTGGCAGGAAGATGGTGGGTTTGCAAATGGAAGGTGGAGAGAAACGAGGAGAAGAAAGTGCTCACTGGAAGAGCGAAACCGCGCTCAAAGTGAGAAAGGAAAACCACCCGCTCGTTAGCTTCGGGTTTGGGAGAAATCTCACCAGTGGGGAGACGGAAATCCACTTGCAGCGGAATGCCCCTGGTGGAGCGGATCCACTCTACCTCCTCGGTGGAGACCTCCGAGCCTTCCCAGCCGCCGCGCTCGCCGGCGGGAATCTCCTGCTCCTCAGCACCATCAGCGCCATCGCGAGCGTCCATGAGTTCCGCAGGTTCAATCTCCTCCGCGGTTGGAAGAGGCTTGGAACAACGCGGACCCGTGGTGGAATGGAAAGAAAAGAGGGGCGACTGCAAGACAAGAACAGGCGGAAGAGGAAACTGCAAAGGGGGGCGGTTCGATTTTGCAGGCGCAAGGAAGAAGAAAGGGCAAGGTAAAAAACTGAGCGGGCGTGGGGGAAGTGGAAACCCCCAACCCCTACTTAAGGACAGTAAAAACCCTGGTAGTAGGATCCATCTGTGTCGTGCGGCCAGCGTGTGGCCGTGTACCAGGCCCGGTAGGCCAATCAGCAAGCGCCACGTAGCCAGAGATACACGAAAAATCCCGTGCCATGTCATAGAAGGAAGGATAAGAGGCGCAAGCCGATGGGACTGCCACAGTGACGGGGAATAACTGCGCAGCCGTCACTATGCCGCTAGAGCGTGGATCAAAAATTGAGGCAAGTAATCATGATTACCAGCTGTTAGTGACTGAAGGGCGCCGAAAATGACTCGGAATTGGCCAAAGTGACTCGGCTCGAGGTAAAAATGAGCCAGTAAGTCAAAGGGAGGATCCAGAAACTATCAGACAGACCCGGAAAAGAGCAAGACTGCGGCAAATACAGACAAAAACTAAGTTCTAATCACACAAAAGGAACCTGGAGACGCCTAATAGCTTGAACTGCTAGACCTCACCAGCTTCGGGGACTAATGTCGGGGGGATAACCCCCGGTAGGGTCACGAGAGGTGAAACATAGCGCAACTTGGTTAGCTCCGAGTAAAGAAAGAACCAGGCCGGATAAGAACGACCGGGTAAGATAAGCATGAGCGGCTGACATAGTTTATATGTTGGCCCGCATAAGACAAAGTTGTAGTTCTTGCAATAACCAACGAGCCGACTCTACCGAGGTAGGGCCGAGTCACGAAGGACGCGTGGCACCTTTCCGAGTAAGGTTCAGGAGGGACCATGGTAAAGCATTGTCAAAAGAGAAGGGCGATGCTGGGTGACACAAAAGGATCCAGGTGACTTCCAAAGCATACGCTAACGTACAAAGTTACAGCGTGACGCCAAAAGCAATAGGAAGCAGCGTACCAGAAGACCATTAGCTGTCAAGCTTTATGGACTGGGCCATTGGGCTTAGGGCAAACCCATGACCCGACCCACATTGTAGGGACCAAGATCCAAACAGTAAACCCTAGAACCCAAAGGGGTATAAGCTAGTTAGCACTGCCTATATAAGGAAGGGCATAGCTGTACTAGAAGGAGGTTGGACCAAGTGGGGAACTAGTGCACTAAACCCTAGTTCATACAGCTCAAGGAGCACTTGTAATCTTCGGGTATCAATCAAATTGCTAAGTCTGGAGAGTTCTTCTTGTTCTTCGTGCATGGCTCGAACGTGCACTCCCTCCCTGGTGACCACAAGCACCCATTCGGCCCCCAACTTAAGCCTACCCATGGCATCTGCCGTGCCACCACCACGACATCTCTAGAGGCTGCACGCGTGGCCATCAAACGCTAGCAAATACGCCTCAAACGCACCATCATCGAGGCCTCGCCAACGGGAAAAATTAATGGCGCTGCCCACGCTGATGGCACCCTCGCATCCAACAATGGCTGCCTCGCATTCACCAAGGAGCTGCGCATCATGGTGTGGCCCCTCAAGTTCAAGTCGGATCTACCTCCACGCTACGAGGGCAAAGAGAACCTCGTCGAGTTTGTGCAGCTCTAAACCGTGAGTGTCTAAGCTGTGGGTGGTGACGACAAGGTCATGGCCAATTGGTTCCCAATGGCCCTCAAGGACACAGCTCGCTCCTGGCTGATGAACAACCTCCCCGAGGAATCTGTCTCCTCATTGAAGGATCCGTGCGAGAAGTTTGTCGCCAAATTAAAGGGCCCTTACGAGCTCCCCTCACCCACAACGACCTTCGTGATGAGCCCCAGCAGCTCGGTGAGACACTTCGCAAGTACATCCAACATTTCAGTCAGGTGCGCAACAAGATCCCATGGGTCACCGACACATCCATCATCTCCATATTCTCAGTGGGTGTGACCGATGTCAGGACACTGGAGAAGCTCGCCATGAATGATGATGAATTTTGGTTGTCAAGCTCTTCGAACTGGTAGACAATTGCGCCATGGTTGAGGAGGGAGTCCTGTTCAAGCACAACGACCACAATGCTGCAAGTACTTCTACGCCCTCCAAGAGCAAGAACAAGGAGCCCAAGCACAAGACTCAGGCTATAACCGCATAGAGCCAAAGAACAAGTACTAGCACGGCAGCGACAACGTGAAGCAGGACGGTCATCCTTTTTACATCTTCCACAAGATGCACTCCCACAACATCGATAACTTCTTCGAGCTCAAGAAGCTTAGCAACGACATGGCAACTAGAGGAACTGCAACAAAAACCGCGGCCACGGTAGCGGAGGTGGCTATGGAAGTAGCCATTGGAACAACCACAACAACAATGACTACCAGCCAAAACACTAGGCCAATGCTACCCAGCCGCACCTTGGCGAGGGAAACAATAACCTCCCCGAGGAAGAGGCGGGGGAGGGGCTACTAGGAGGCGAGAAGGATGACATGTATTCTCAGTGGGGCTCATGCTCCCCTCTCCAACTTCTAGCTCAAGCAGGTCATCCGCAAGATAGCCGCTATCCTTCCCCCGGTTGAAGACCCAAAGATCAAGTAGTCTCAATTCCCTATCGCCTTCGATGCCCGCAGCCACCCCAACTCCACAAAGACTGTGGGCACCCTTCCTCTGGTGTGCATGCCATCAACAATGTCGCAGTAACCAAGATGCTCATCAACGGAGGCGCAAGCCTCAATGTCATCTCCATGGAAACATTCGAGAAGCTGCAAGTGCCCTATGAGAGCCTAATGCCTACAAGGACCTTATCTGGAGTGACTGAAGGAACAACCATGCCCTGGGGTAGGTGCGAATACCTATCACATTCAGGTCCCACAAGAACTACCGCACCAAGAACACCGACTTCGACATGGCACACATAGGCTTTCCCTAATACGCCATCCTCGGCTACCCGACGCTAGTGAAGTTCATGGTGGTAACCTGATATATCAGAAATGTATCTATAATTTTTTATGCTACATGCTTGTTTCGTATCTACTTTGCTTTGGTTTGTCTACACTTTGAGGTGTTTTTATATCTTTTCTGGAACTAACCTATTAACAAGTTGCCAGAGTGCCAGTTGCATGTTTTCTTCTGTTTTTGGTTCCAGAAAGGCAGAAAATCAATATTCTCGGAATTGGACGGGACAAAAGCCAAAGTCATTATTTTACCCGGAGCAACACAGAACCACGAAGAAGATCCGGAGGGGGGGGACACAGGGTGGCCGCACCCTCCTAGGCGCGGGCAAGCCCTGGAGGCGCCCACAGGGGGTGTGGGCCCCTAGCCCTCCACCGACCTTGCCTCCTTCACCTATAAGAAGCCTCCGACCCAAAAACCCTAAATAATCTGGCGGAAATCCACGAATACCTCCACAACGCCGCCGCCACCGAATGGGAGATTCGGGGGACAGAAATTCTCTGTTCCGGCACCCTTCCGGGACGGGGAAGTGCCCCCGGAGCCATCGCCATCGATCTCCACCACCATCTCCATCACCGTTGCTGATTCCCATGATGAGGAGGGAGTAGTTCTTCCTCGAGGCTAAGGGCCCTACCGGTAGCTATGTGTTCATCTCTCTCTCTATGCATGATCTTGTGGTCATGAGCTTTGTAATCAAGTAGATCTACCTTGCTACTCAAGTGCTTCATTTGATCTCTGCTCTCCCCACGTGTGTGAAAGTGACAGCGTGCACGCCATGGTGGCACTTAGGCTTGAGTCTACATGAATACTCTTTGTGCTTTAATAGATCTATGTTTTTTCCCACGTGTGTGAAAGTGACAGCGGGCACACCGTGTGTGGCACTTTGGCTAGATTGAATATTTGTTATGAGTTATATTTGGAGTTGGATGTCTCTATGAAATTGTGGTGTTTGTTGGAACCATCTAGCGCTCAAGGTGATAGTGTGGGGTTATCTATATTGGGGAAGGCGGACTTTGAGGTGTGCTGTTATAGCCCTACCATGGATTAGAGTGTCCAACCGGAGAGTAGTTAAGAGTAGTATCATGAAGAGAGGATATTTATATGAGAGAGTGTTCACTAGTGAAAGTATGATACATAGGCCTTGTTTCTAAGCATTGAAACACCGTTTGCTACTAGATCTGTTGCATGTTTGCTTGCTTCCATCTTTGTTCCGTTTGCCAGGGAGGTTTTGGTCCTTTACCTTACATCACCATCAAGCTCTTTTCTGGCACCGTTACCACTTGTATTTCACTACATTGGGTGTGTTGGGGACACGAGAGACTTCTTGTATCTTGATTGCAGGGTTGCTTGAGAGGGAATACCTTTGACCACTTCCTCCCTGAGTTCGATAAACCTTGGGTGATCCACTTAAGGGAAACTTGCTGCTGTTCTACAAACCTCTACACTTGGAGGCCCAACAACTGTCTACAAGAATAGAAGTGCGTAGACATCATAACCCACCATGCCTACAACCTCGTCAAGCTCCTAGGCTGCAACGACACCATCACCATCCATGGTGATGAGAAGGATGTGGTGCGTTCCGTCGAGCACGTCAACAAGGCTACCGCTGCCACACACACCCCACTGATGAGGATGCCATCAGACTCTTCGTGAGGAAGAAGTAGGTGTCCTCTCAGGAGTGGGCCACGACCAAGAAGGTGATACTGGACGCTAGTGGCTCGGGGGCTACCGTCACCATTGGTGGCCACCTTCCTCCCAAGTAGGATAGTGCGCTCGTCGCCTGCCTGTGGGCAAATGCTGACATGTTCGCATGGACACCGTCAGATATGTCCGGTGTATCCAGGGAGGTGATCGAGCACCACTTGGTAGTGTGTCCCACTACGCATCCCGTGAAGCAGAAGGTGTGTTGTATGGCACGAGAGAAGCAGAATTTTATCGTACAGGAGGTAGATAAACTCAAGAAGGCTGATATCATCCATGAGGTTGAGTACACTAATTAGCTCGCCAACACCGTGGTGGTTCCCAAGGTCATCGGCGGAGGGAGTATCTGCATCGACTTCACCGATATCAACTAGGTTTTCCCCAAGGACTCGTACCCGCTGACGCACATCGACTAGATCATGGAATCCATGGTGGGTTGTGATCTCCTTTGCTTCTTGGATACGTTCACAAGCTACCACCAAATCAAGATGGTAAAGGAGGATGAGGATAAGACATTGTTCATCACCCCTTGAGGTGTGTTTCTGCTACAAGTGCATGTCCTTCGACCTGAAGAATGCATTAGCTACCTTCCAGAGGCTCATCACATCGCCCTCGTCAAGCATATGGGCAAAAATGTTAAGGCATACGTCGACGACATCATTGTCAAGACTCACAAGAAGAACATGCTTGTTGCGGACCTCAAGGAGACCTTTGTCAATATGCACAAGGTGAATATCAAGTTAAACCCTACCGAGTGCGTCTTCGGGGTGCCTTCAGGCAAGCTCCTTAGGTTCCTCATCTCGAATCGCGGCACAGAATAAAACCCCGACAATGTTCATTCCATTGAAGAACTATGGCCCCCAAGGCGGCTCAAAGACATGTAGAGCTCACCGGGATGCAGGCTACTCTCTGATGCTTCATCTCTAGGCTCAACAAGAAGGCCTTGCCCTTCTTCAAGATAATGAAGCGATTAGGAACCTTCCAGTGGACTCCAGAAGCTGATGTCGCCTTCGAGAAGCTCAAGAGGTATCTCACTAGCCCTCCAATCGTGGTCGCTCCATAGACCTGCGAGCCTCTACTGTTTTACTTGGAAGCCACTCCACAAACGGCAAGGGCGGTCCTCATTGCGGAGCAAGAGGCGCCAGAAGAACTCCACCTTAACGAGCCCCGATCCTCTTGATGAAGGAGACACACCAGTTGTGCCCACCAAGGTTGCTAGCCTCATCGAGGAGGAGAGCCTCGCCGAGATACTTGAGAAGGAAAACCTCGGTGAGCTGCCGGACAAGCCTTGTGAGGAGAAAGCTTTGACGCCTAAGGAGCCAAGCCTCGTGCAACACCCTGTCTACTTCGTCAGTACGGTGCTGCGGGATGCACGCGAGCGCTACAGCATGTAGTTGAATCTTCTCTACACGCTCATCATCGCTTCTAGGAATCTGCAACACTACTTCCAAGGCCACCCCATCAAGGTCTTCACAAAGTTCACTACTAGGAAAACGCACATCAGTGGTGCACCTAAAACCTACATCCGTAGTGCACTAGCAGTGCGCCACTCGCCGCACGCTATGGCTAAGATTTACCCATGGCGCACTACTAGGTGCACTACTACTAAAAAAGTTACCCGTGGCGCACCACCAAGTGCACCACAAGAAGGGGTCTAGGTGCGCCACAGCTATGTTTTTTGAAAAACAAAAAAATGCAAAAAAACACCCTCGTTTTGAATTGCAAAATCAATCGGGTCCGTGCATCGTTGCCATCATGTCGCCTCGTCGGAGCATGGTCGTGGCCACAACCTACCACCGTAGGGAGGTGCGAGAGTCCGTGGCCACACTAGTCCTCGCCGGCATCGAGTCGATCGGAGGAGGTGTGGTTAGAGGTAGGAAGAGAGGGAGGAAGAGAAGAAGAGAGGGAGGAATGGAGGTAGGTGAGGAGAAGGAGGCCGTCGTCGCCCGTCGTCACTACAAGGAGGAGGAGAATGCCGCCGTCGTGCCGCCATCACTGCAAGGAGAGGAGGAGGCCAGAGCAAGGAGGAGGAGAAGGCCACCGTCGTGCCGTGTCACTACAAGGAGAGGAGGACGCTAGAGCAAGGATGCCGGAGCAAGGTGGGTAGAGAGAGGAGAAGGGGAAGGAGGAGAAGGAAAAGGAAAAGGGAGAAGGAGAAGGAGAAGGGAGAAGGAGAAGGGAGAAGGGAGAAGGAAAAGGAGAATGGGAGGGAAAAGTAGAGGGATAGGTGGGTGGGGTGGTGATTCGAATTTCGAGTCCCGCCCAACTTACTCGTGGCGCACTAGAGGTGGTGCGCTATGGGTAAGTCGCCTCCATTTTTTTCTACAGGAAAAAACAATCTTTTGATCATAACTTTTTACTCTTTTCTAATTTTGAAAACTAAAAAATCTCTAAACGACTAGAGGTGGTTGCTAGCGGATGCAAAATCTCGTTCTCGTCATTTTGGTATATTAAACGTTTTTTTCAACATCGTATGCAAAAGTTATGCCCGTTTTATCGTGAGATGACCTTTTTTGCAGAAAAATTTGAAATTATTGTTTGTTAATTTTCCTACAAACTATACCACATTACCTACCTACATATGAAAGGATTTTTTTGAAGTGTTTCTCATTTTTTATTTTTTGCAAAGCCTAAAATTTGATCCATAGGGGTGAGGGGGGAGTTTGTGCAGGGTACTTAGTCGTAAGGCACTAGGCCAGGGTGCCCTACAGCTAAGTTTACCCAGCAGGCCGCAACCCACACACCCGTAGCGCACTAGGTTAGTGTGGGTACTACTAAGTTTCACACCCGTAGCGCACCCTGATGATGTGTAGCTCAGATCAGTGTAGAGCTTCATTGGGAGACCCCAAGAGGAAGGTATGATGAGAACAACAACGAGTTTTCCCCCGGTAAGAAACAAAGGTTATCGAACCAGTAGGAGGAAGGAAATGACTCAAAGGTGTTACTAGCAACTTGGAAACCTGCACAACACAAACTCAAGACTTTGCCCCAATGAACAGTGAGGTTGTCAATCTCACCGGTTTGCTTAAAACAAAGGATTTACTGTATGGTGTGGAAGGTAATGGTGTCTTGCAGAAAGTAAACAGTAACAGTGGAAGATGTATCAATGGTAAAGATTGGACCGGGGTCCATAGTTCACTAGAGGTGTTCTCCTTAAGATAAACAACATAACATGCTGGGTAAACAAATTACGGCAGGGCAATTGACAGGACAGAGCAAGGCATAATAATGCAATACTAGACATTCATGATCCTATGAGATTTTATTGGGCATTACAACAAGATACATAGACCGCCATCCAAGTGCATCTATGACTAGTAATCCACCTTCAGGCTATCATTCGAACCCCCTCTAGTATTAAGTTGCAAGCAATGGATAACTGATTTAAGCAAGGTGTGTAAAGTAACAATCCACTTGTTCCATGAACAAGAGATCATTGTTTTCTCCCTAGTAGAAACAACACATCTACAACCTTAGAGATTTTTGTCACTTCCCCAGATTAAATAGAGGCATGAACCCACTATCGACCATAAATACTCCCTCTTGGAGTCACTAGGATCTACTTGGCCAAGAGCTATTAGAAACGGAGAGCATGCAAGATCTCAAACTACACAGACATGATAGAATCAATAAGATAGAATCATTAACCAATTTGACATAGTAATCTTAGTATCCATCGGATCCCCGCAAACACAACATGCATGATTACAAATAGATGATCTTGATGATGAACGGATCTCACAAGATCTAAACATGGTAGCACAAAGGAGGAGAAACAACCATCTAGCTACTACATGAACCCGTAGTCCAAGGTGGAACTACTCACGCATCATACCGGAGGCTGGCATGGTGATGAAGAAGGCCTCCAGGATGATCTCTCCCCTCCGGCAGGGTGCTGGGAAGAGCTTCAAATCCCCCCGATCTATGGATGATGGTGGCGGCGGCTATGGACTATTTCGTGGAAGATTGATAGGGTACTTAGGGTTTAGGTATCAGGGGATTCTTATAGGCGAAGAGGGAGGCCGAGGGGGTGCCCGAGGCGGCTGCACCCCCGAGCGCGCGCCAGGCCGCGTGGCTAGGGGGACTGGACCCCCTCGAAGCCCTTCTCCGTCTCGTATTCTGGCTCCGTGTTCTCGATGGTAAAATATTGACTTTGGCTTTTGTCCCGTCCAATTCCGAGAATATTCATTTTCCGGCTTTTCTAAACCAAAAAATACGGAAAACAGGCAACTAGCACTGTGGCATCTTGTTAATAGGTTAGTCCCAGAAAACATATAAAAATACCTCAAAGAGAAGACAAAGCAAAGCAATGTAGATACTAAACAAGCAAACATAAAAAATTATAGATACGTTTACGATGTATCAAGCATCCCCAAGCTTAACTCCTGCTCGTCCTCGAGTAGGTAAGTGATAAAAAGAATAATTTTTGAGGTGACATGCACCATCAAAATCAAGATGAAATCATTTGCAAGCATTAAAAGCTAATATCAATGTACTCTAAACATGAGCATGAAAGAAGAACTTCTAACAGTAAGACAAAGTAACTATGCTGCGACATGAATGGATACAAAGAAACATCATGAATAACAATGCATTGAAAGACGTTGGTTTGTTTCACATATAGAAAGAATAGCATAGTGGCATTCAGCTTGTCCCTCATGGAGTAGCAAATAAATGCATAGTAAACCTTCAAAGTTCATAAGGGTGACTAAATAAAAATAGTTCAAGAACAAGCAATATCAACAATATGAATCAATCAATAAGTTTTTGGACAATGCACATAGAACTAAGAATGACAATTATGCTCTCTTAATTGGTGCCTAAGGATAGAAGGTGGAGACTCAATATAATAGTGGAATAAAGGCCCTTCATAAAAGGGAAGCATGGATTTCAAGTCTCATAGGGAGCTTCCAAAAATTATGATACTTGTTAGCTTTCAGCTCTCATTGCCCCTATCATAAGAATCTTGAAGTGATTAAGGTTAAAGTGAACAAACTATGGAGTATATGCTTGACAAAGTATAAGTTACAATCTCATGTCCCTTGAGTACGAGGGCCGCTCCTCATGCTACTCAACTTTAGTCACCTGTAAGTTCTTGTCATAGTAAGTACATGTGTATCATAGAGAACTGCCAACGGGGTACCCCTTGCACATGATATAGGAGCTATGCCATAATCAAATTGACAAGGCAAGTAGACAATGAGCATCTCAGCAATCTTCTTATTTACCATGGGAAAATGGTGCTTTTTTCTCTCTTTCCTCTTTTCAATATGTCTCTTTTTTATAAGAAGAAAGCTTCATAGATTGCTCACCGATACGTCCAAAACGTATCTACTTTTCCGAACACGGACTGATGCTGTTTTCAGCAAAATTACCTTGGTGTCTAGTTTTTGTGCAGAAAATCAACTATCAGGAAAAATCCCGGAAAATATGCCAAAAATTATATTTCACGAGAAGATCCACGGAGCCAGAAGACGAAATGGAGTGGAGGCCTGGGGGGCCACACCCCTTCCAGGCGTGGGTGGGCCCTACCCGCGCCTAGGGGGGTGGGGCTTCCTCTGCGCCTATAAGTTACCCCTTGACCTAAAAACCGAGGGGGGTTCGACGTTTTCCAGAGAAGAGTTCCGCTGCGCCGCCACCACCAGAGACAAGATTCAGAACCAGAAACTTTGTTCTGGCACCCTGCCGGGATGGGGAATTTGGGGAGGATCATTGCCATCGTCATCACCAACGCCTCTCCGTCAACCATCGATGTTTCCCTCATCCATGAGTGAGTAATCCCCCGCTGTAGGCTTGGGGATGGTAGGGATTAGATGAGTTCTATCATGTAATCGAATAAGATTGTTAGGGCATAGTGCCTAGTATCTCTATTAGTGTTATTTGACTTTGTTGCAACATGTTATGCTTAATTCTTGTCACTAGGGCCCGAGTGCCATGATCTCATATCTAAACTTATTATTGAATCATTATGATAGTATAGTTTGTGATCTTATCTGCAAGTTGTGTACACATATCATTGTCCGGATCCAAAGGCCCCGAGGTGACAATAATTGGGACAACCGGAGGGGATGGCTGTGGTGTGAGGATCACATGTGTTCACGGAGTGTTAATGCTTTGCTCCGGTGCTCTATTAAAAGGAGCACATTAATTGCCAGTAGTTCCCTAGAGGCCCCGCTACCACGGGCTGGCTGGACAGAAGATGGTGTGCAAGTTCTCATTGCGATCATGTATGAATATATATATGGAGCACATGCCTAGGATTGTTTAGTACTTGGATGCTTGTTATTATTTTTCTGTAGTGCCCTAGATCTTGAAGTTACATGTTTAGACTAGTCCATGCAACGCCCGTCCATCCATCCCTATGCCTACCGCACTCGAATTCCACTGTTTACTATTACTGTTACTTTTGCTCTTGTTCCGCTGTTGCTGTTGCTACTACCAAACTGTTGCTACTAATAAAATTCTGTGAGCAAGAACTATTTCTAGGTGCAGCTGAATTGACAACTCAGTTGTTAAGGCTTGCAAGTATTCTTTGGATCCCCTTATGTCGAATCAATAAATTCGGTAATACTACCCGCGAAGACTGTTGCGATCCCCTATACTTGTGGGTCATCACTCACTATGGTGATGCTGCAAGTTTCCACCATGATTAGGCATGGCTTAGGCTAGCGGCCCAGGCGTTTCTCTACACACATACATAACTCCATGAACTTACAAGCTCCCCTGTTATTTGACACCGACGACATCCGCAAACAAAAGAGCATGATATCAACTGGGTATAATGTAAAAGTGCAATGTTGAAAGCGTTCCCCATGACAACATGGTTCTGCTAATTCCAATGTATAAGTGCAAGCATCTACAACATAGATGACACAATGGTTCAAGTTTATTTAGGGGCAAGAAAAATAAAGTGTGCCATCAAGTTTGTGAGAGCTTTAATCACTAACTTTCACATAACAAAGTAAATTTTTAATTGGAAGGTAGATAAAACAAGAATATACTTGGAATGGTGTAACACACCATGCATAGGAATTTATAGTGGACACTTTGGAATAACTTGGTTTCTTGGGAGTTGGATGCATGAGTAGAGCTTACTTATACAAGTGGAGGCTAGCAAAAGACTGTGAGCGACCAACTAAGAGAGCAATAATGGGCATAATCATGTAGAGCGACAAAACAATACTAATCGAAGCATAAAGTGGTACCACAATTCAAAAACTAAATGATCATAGAGGCTAAGGTGACGGGTTCATAGTCATAACATGGTGTGAGCATGCGCCAAGTCAACCCAAACAAAGCATCAAAGGAGATTACCACAATACTATGCTTTTGTATGCTAAAACAACGCATGATTCTTTCAAGGCACATTAAGCAATCATAATTGTTTGGAACAAGTCATGATATAGAAATAATCACTAAGTATAAGGTCAAAAAAACATCTAGCATGACATGATAAAGTCTAAGTCACAGTCAAAGCAAGCTCCTCTTGTACTACTAAATCAAGAACTTCCTACTCCTTTCCAACACCAATCAACTTATTTGAAACAACACATCGAGAACGAGGGTCCAAACTACTTTATTCCAGAAAACTAAACAAACAAAAGGAAAAAACCAAAACTAAGACACTCCAAGAACAACACAACTTGTGCATGAAACAATAAAAATGAAGTGTCTAGAAAGACCTTAGATTTTTATTCATGAAGAAGGGGATGCCTTGGGCATCCCCAAGCTTTGACGCTTGTACCTCTTGAATATTTCTTGGGGTGACATGGGGTGGCATCCCCAAGCTTGAGCTTTTGTCCATTCTTCATCTCATTACATCATTCTTTCTCTACACATGAAAATTTTCCTTCATACAAAACTTCACACAATCTTCATTAGCAACATTAGTGCATTCAAAGGATAATAGACCTTTGGAGTTTAGTGTCAAAATAGAAAAACTTTCACTAAAGACACAAGCTACTGTAGAAATTCCCTCAAAAATCTAAATTTCCCAAAAAGAACCCAAAAAGGAATCAATAAGAAGCAAATGCAAATAATGGCAAAAATCTGTCAAAACAGACCAGCAGGTAGAAACCGATTTTTTCAAAGACCTTATGTTGCTCAAATCAAAAAGTGTTGAACTAACAAAAGTTAGCTAAAAACCTGGGGATTTATTCAAAAAATTATAGCTCAATCCGACTAACAGATATTTTACACTTTTTTTTTACAGTGGAGCACAAAAATCTGTTTCGGGACAGCAACTCCCCAAATCTTACTTCCCTCTCATTAGAGGTTATTCTTGGCATAAAAATCAAATAAAAAGGATATGGAGAGGTTATTACAGATGTAATAACTTCCAAGACTCAAGAAACTATTGGGTTATCTCCCAAGAAGTACTTTTCTTTAACGCCTTTAAGTTAGGCACAAGAAGCAAGAATCAAGTATTTTCAAATGAAGAAGCATTAACATCAAACCTTGCTTTCAAAGGAGGAGCAAAAGGTAACTATCTCTGCTCATAGGGAAGTGTTCAATACCTTTCTTGAATGGAAATTGATATTTAATGGTGCCTTCTTTCATATCAATGATGGCACCAATAGTTCTAAGAAAAGGTCTTCCCAAAGTAATAGGACAAGAAGCATTGTACTCAACATCCAAAACATAGAAATCAACAGGGACACATGCACTGTTTACCACAATAAGAACATCATTAACACACCCCATGAGTTTCTTTTTAGCATTATCATCAAGTGGGACATCCAAATAGCAATCTTCCAAAGGTGGCAAATCAAGCATTTCATAAATCTTTCTAGGCATAATAGAGACACTAGAACCAAGGTCACATGAAGCTTTGAGATCAAAGTCATTCACTTGCATATTAATGATGGGTTCCCAACTATCTTCTACTTTCCTAGGAATAGAGTCTTTTTGTTTCAACTTTTCTTCCTTAATTTTAATAAGAGCATCTGTAATGTGTTTGGTGAAAGCTACATTCATATCACTAGCATTAGGACTTCTAGCAAGCTTTTGTAGGAACATAATTACTTCAGAGATATTGTAACCATCAAGATCAAAATCAAACTTAGCATCACTGGTAGTAGACTCATTGGGTTTAGGCACTATGGTAGGAGGAATAGGGACTTCTTGTGGTTTGGTGGCATCCATATTGGTGGTGGTAATAGTACAAACACTATTGTTTGTAGCAATTTCATCTTCTCTTTCCCATTTAGCATGTAGTTGAGATAACAGTCTAACATTTTCATCAATAGTAACTTGTATGGCCTGAGTAGCAGCAAAGGTACTTTCCAAGGTTTCAGGTTTAGCAGCCATTTTATTAATCAAAGAGGACCGTGCTTCAGACAAAGAGGAAAAAAAATTCTCAGCACTCAAAATTTTGGAATGTAGACTAGGAATTTCCCTATTCAAATTCTCAAGTTGATGACTAATATTTTTCAAGATAGCATATTGTTCTTCCATAGTTTTAGTGAATATCTTGTTCTGCTCATATTGCATTTGCATAAAGTTTTTAGTGGATCTTTCTACTTCTAGAATCCTATCTTCACTAGGCATTCCAGATCTACCATGATAAGTATTGCCATTCTTAGGAGGATAAGGCCTATAGTTATTACCATAAGCATTGTTGCCAAAATTATTATTCCTAACGAAGTTCACATCAACTTGCTCTTGTTGAGCAACCAAAAAGGCTAAGGGAACATTATTTGGATCTATATGAGCTTTACCATTAACAAGCATAGCCATGATAACATCAATCTTATCACTCAAAGAGGAGGTTTCTTCAACATAATTTACCTTCTTGCCATGTGGAGCTCTCTCAGTGTGCCATGCAGAATAGTTGACCATCATATTATCAAGGAGATTTGTTGCAGCACCCAAATTAATGGTCATAAAGGTACCTCCAGCAGCTGAATCCAATAGATTTCTTGAAGAGAAGTTTAAACCTGCATAAAAAGTCTGGATAATCATCCAAGGAGTCAGTCCATGAGTGGGACAATTCTTAACCAAAGATTTCATTCTTTTCCAAGCTTGAGCAACATGTTCATTATCAAGTTGTTTAAATTTTATTGTTTCACTTCTCATAGATATAATCTTAGCAGGATGATAATATTTTCCAGTAAAAGCATCTTTGCACTTAATCCAAGAATCAATACTATTTCTAGACAAGGATAGCAACCATTCTGTAGCTTTTCCTCTCAAGGAAAAAGGAAACGACTTGAACTTAATAATAGCCCCATCTACATCCTTATATTTTTCGCATCTAACAAAGTTCAACAAAGTTATTGAGGTGGGCAGTAGCATCATCAGAACTAGCACCAGAAAATTTCTCTTTCATCATAAGATTCAACAAAGCAGGCTTAATTTCATAAAAGGTAGCATCAGGAGCAGGTGGAGCAATAGGTGTACTTAGGAAATCATTGTTGTTTGTGCTAGTGAAGTCATAAAACTTGGTGTTCTCAGCAGAGTTCATTTTTGCAAAAGTGGAGCAAACCAACAGCAGCAGCAACTAGAGTAGGAACTAATTTTTTTTGTGTTTTTGATAAGAGAAAGCAAACTGAATGAAACTAAACTTTTTTGGAGTTTTCTATAAAAAGAAGAAAACAAAACAAGGCAAAAGAAACTAAGAAAAACAAAAACAAAGTAAAGAGAAAGGTTGTGAAGGACTCCCCTTGTGAAGTCGTCCTTAGCCTCCCCGGCAAAGGCGTGAGAAATAGCTTGATGATGTGTAGCTCAGATCACTGTAGAGCTTCGTTGGGAGACCCCAAGAGGTTGTCAATCTCACCGGTTTCCTGAAAACAAAGGATTAACTATATGGTGTGGAAGGTAATGGTGGCTTGCAAAAGTAAACAGTAACAATGGAAGATGTATCAATGGTAAAGATTGGACTGGGGTCCATAGTTCACTAGAGGTGTTCTCCTTAAGATAAACAACATAACATGTCGGGTAAACAAATTATAGCAGGGCAATTGTTAGGACAGAGCAAGGCATAATAATGCAATACTAGACATTCATGATCCTATGAGATTTGATTGGGCATTACAACAAGATACATAGACCGCCATCCAACTGCATCTATGAATAGTAATCCACCTTCAGGTTATCATCCGAACCCCCTCCAGTATTATGTTTCAAGCAACGGATAACTGCTTTAAGCAAGGTGTGTAAAGTAAACAATCCACTTGTTCCATGAACAAGAGATCGTTGTTTTCTCCCTAGTAGCAACAACACATCTACAACCTTGGAGATTTATGTCACTTCCCTAGATTAAATAGAGGCATGAACCCACTATCGAGCATAAATACTCCCTCTTGGAGTCACTAGCATCTACTTGGCCAAGATAGCTACTAGAAACGAAGAGCATGCAAGATCTCAAACAACACAGACATGATAGAATTAATATGATAGAATCATTAACTAATCTGACATAGTAATCTCAATATCCATCGGATTCCCGCAAACACAACATGCATGATTAGAAATAGATGATCTTGATCATGAACGGAGCTCACATGATCTAAACATGGTAGCACAAAGGAGGAGAAACAACCATCTAGCTACTACATGAAACCGTAGTCCAAGGTGGAACTACTCACGCATCATACCGGAAGCTGGCATGGTGATGAAGAAGGCCTCCGGGATGATCTCTCCCCTACAACAGGGTGCTAGGAAGAGCTTCAGATCCCCCGATCTAGGGATGATGGTGGCGGCGGCTATGGACTATTTCGTGGAAGATTGATCGAGTACTTAGGGTTTAGGTATCAGGGGCTTCTTATAGGCGAAGAGGGAGGCCGAGGGGGTGCCCGAGGCGGCTGCACCCCCCAGGTGTTGGCCAGGTCGCGCGGCCAAGGGTGTGGCCCCCTCGAGGCCCTTCTCCGTCTCGTCTTCTAGCTCCGTGTTCCCCACGGTAAAATATCGACTTTGGATTTTTTCCCGTCCAATTCCGAGAATATTCATTTTCTGACTTTTCTAGAACCAAAAACAACAGAAAACAGGCAACTAGCACTGTCGCATCTTGTTAATAGGTTAGTCCCAGAAAACATATAAAAATACCTCAAAGAGAAGACAGCAAAGCAATGTAGATACTAAACAAGCATGGAGCATAAAAAATTATAGATACATTTACAATGTATCAAGCATCCCCAAGCTTTACTCCTGCTTGTCCTCGAGTAGGTAAGTGATAAAAAGAATAATTTTTGAGGTGACATGCACCATCAAAATCAAGATCAAACCATTTGCAAGCATTGAAAGCTGGGACAAAAGTACTCTAAACATGAGCATGAAAGAAGAAGTTCTAACAGTACGATGTATCACGCCCTGACCTAGTGCGCTATGGGTATGTGGTTTGCGGCCACCTGTGCAATGGCCCACACATAGCCGTGGCGCACCACCTCCATGTGCGCCACGCTTACGGCAGTTAGCCATAGGGAACCTATGGGCAGTGCGCCACGCCTATTTTACCCGTGGGGAACCACTATCTCGTGTGCCACGGATGTGTGGATTACCTATAGGCGTTTTCCTAGTAGTGGTACCCTCTGGAGATAGTTATGTGCAACCCCAACGCCACAGGCCACATGGCAGAATAGGCCATCGAACTACAACCATTTGAGCTAACATTCCACACCATAAGTACCATAAAGAGCATGCCCTGGCAGATTTTACCACGGAGTGGACTAATCCAATCGCAGAGGACCTCTTCGAGGAAGAATCGCAACTGCCAGGGAAGGTGGATCATAGACAATGGTCCATGAACTTCGATGTTGCATTTTGCGAGTAGGCATGAGGGCTGGCGCAGTTATCACCTCACCAACCGGAGAAAAACTCTACTATGTTGTGCAGCTCCTCTTCAAGGAAGATGACAAGACCAAGTTTTGAGAGATGGAACAATAAGATCTTTATTAGCCAAAGACCAAGTTTTGAGAGCTGGAAGGCAATATATTACCAAGAACTAATAATGGTGGCTTATAGAATGAAAAACAAGCATATTGGCACCTTTAAGGAGTGGCTATAGTCTCAAGTCTAGTTCTTTTGTATCCTTTTTGAACCTTTCTGTCCCTCCTGTAACTTCTCATCTCTCGTAAATACTCATATTTTATAATATAAAAAATTACAGTGGGGATTTCCCCCACCATTTACCTTAAAAAAAGGAAGAAGACAAGGTCTCCAACAACATCGCCTAGTACAAGGGCCTCCTCGCCAGGCTTAGAGCTGTGATCGCTCTCGACATCATGCGCATTGTCATACAGGGAGACTCATAGATCCTCATCAACTTCTCCAACAAGTTCTACAAAGCTAAGTACCCCCACATGGATGCCTACCTGGAGTAGGTGCGCAAGATCGAGAAGAGTTTCCTTGACATGGAGCCGAAGAACACTCCTCGTGGAGACAATACGAAGGTCGACGACCTTACCAGGCGTGCTTCCAAGCATGAGCCACAGCACTCAGGTGTTTTTAGGAGAGTTTGTTGATGCCACCAATCAAGCCACCAGCCTCTAGCGACGCCTCCCTCGCCAAGGAACTCCCGTCTACACCCGCAAAAGGTGCTCCATATTGTGTCCCGCGCATGTTGGCGATCACTCACCAAGTTACAAGATGGATCGACGAGCTCAAGGACTACTTGAAGACCGAGACTCTCCCCCAGGATGATGCCAAGGCTAAGCGCATAGCTCGCTAGTCCAAGAGTTACTGCGTGGTGGATGGAGACCTCTACTGCAAGGGCCCTAATGGGGTTGAGAGCTGCGCTACGTCTCTATAGAGGAAGGACATGCGCACCTCATCGACATCCACTCTAGAGAGTGCGGCCACCACTCCTCTCTGGTAAGGCTTTCTGCAGTGGTTTCTACTGGCCAACAGCGCTCCACGATTCCACTGAGCTCATCAAGGCATATGAGGCCTGCCAATTCCACGCCAAGTAGGTCCATCAACTGGCACAAGAGGTCCACACCATTCCACTCTCATGATCATTCGCGGTCTGGGGGTTGGACATCTTGGTCATTTCCCTCACCCGCTCGGGGGCTACCGCTACCCCTACATCACCATCGACAAGTTCACTAAGTGGGCGAAGGTGGAGCCTGTTCGTACCATCCCGGCAAGATCCGCTGTCAAGTTCATCAAGAGATTAGTGTGCCGATTTGGCATGCGCAATAACATAATCACTGATAATGGTAGAGAGTTCACCCGCGGCTTGTTCAAGTCCTACTGCATGAGCCTCAGTATCAAGATCTTCTACGCCTTTGACGCTCACCCACGAAGCAAAGGCTAGGCTGAGAACGCCAATGCCAAGGTACTCAAGGGCCGCAAAACCAGAAGCTTCAACAAGCTCGAGGCTAGGGGCAAGGGCTGGATCGACATGCTCTCATCCATGCTCTAATCAATCCGCACCACGGCGACCAAGCCCACCAATGAAACACCCTTCTAAGTTGTCTATGGGGAAGAGTCGTTTCTCCCTACTGAGATGACACATACTTCTCCAAGAGCTCTTTCCTTTGACGATGCTCGCCAATACGACCTGCGAGAGGATGACTTTCTGCTCCTCGAGGAGCCTTGTTGTCGTGCTACTGTCCATGCTTCCCAGTACCAGCATGGCCTGAGTCGCTACCATAGCCACAACATCCGTCCTTGCACGCTCGAGGTTGGTGACCTTGTCATAGGGAGGATACTCTCCTGAGAAGGACTCAACAAGCTATCGTCGATGTGGGAAGGCCCCTTCAGGGTCATGCAAGTTTCCAGGTGATGACTACATGTGCATAGATCAATTGTAGAAAGATTCAAAATAAGAGTACCGAACTAAAAGAGAGCTATTTGGTTAAGGTCTTTATGACCTTTGATACCTTCGATCTGGATTACGGATGTAGTATAATAGCTTTTTCCCTAGTAGACCTAGGTTTATCGAATCCTTGGGAAACAACACTAATAGGAATAAAAATAAGGACACATCTACAAGACTTTGTTTTTTCGATTTTACCTTTGTTTACCAGACCAATCTAGTTTTAATTTATATTATGGTTGAATCAATAAATGGCGATAGGTCAGGATTGAAGATCCACCTGCAGCTGCATATCATATGGTATAAAGGATAAAAATAAGCACATTCATGTGTAAGGTTCTAATAGAGATGATATTTTGTGGGTAACACATCCTAATATACTAGACACCCTAAGAGTCCACATGCATAGCAATAGTATTTTGATCCAACGGACTGTACCGCGAAGCACCGGGTTTCAAACGATTATTAAGTGCAAAACATAGATCAAAGCATTAAGTGTTGATGTTATTGTGATCCCGAATGGGTCACTAAGCAAAGACCGTACTACCCTTGCTATCACCGAGGTTCCTATGAGATCGACGCTTGCCAAGCATCTCACCTCAAGCCTTGATCAATCTCCGGGATTTTGGGTACCTTCAAGTCCAAAGATCAAGGCAAGAG
Organism: Avena sativa; assembly: GCA_916181665.1. Lineage (NCBI taxonomy): Eukaryota > Viridiplantae > Streptophyta > Magnoliopsida > Poales > Poaceae > Avena > Avena sativa. The sequence goes on along the minus strand of OV702284.1, from coordinate 255,144,163 downwards.
ACAAAGAAACAAATGATACAAATCCCTCTTACAAACCAATACACAATTCTCCTATAGATTAGATACAAATAAGCGCTGCGAGGATTCTCCCTAACCCATAGCCCATGAGTACTAGTCACTCATAACAATAAGATCAAGGATAGAAAAAATTGTGCAATACTTAGATTGAAATAAAAAAATTCTTAGAACGGTCGTTGAATCACAAGGATATCTCAAGTACAAAATAATTTCTATGGCTAATGGAGAGGATGGGGGTAGAAGGGATGAACTATGTTGTGGATCTCCTTTGGTGGTGTTGTGATGCAATCAGAGAATGGCGGCTCTCTGTGCGAAGGCAGTGACCTCAAAATATATAGGCGACTTCATCAGTATTCTAGGGTCTGATGAGACGAAGCTGCCGCTATCCCGTACGTTCGGGCAGTACGGGAGGGGTGCGCCCGTACTAGTGGTCGTTACGCTGGATGGCACTTGGTATTAACTCCAGAATTACTTGGTCATCAAAACTTCCTCAAAATCATCATTTATGACTCAAGATTTCATAATAAAAGTGTGATTTCCTGCAGACCATAAATCAAAGGAAGGATTTGCATATTCTTGCAATAATTAGTCATTAGTGGCAAATCAAGAGAAAATAATGTAAATTGCTTGACCAAAAACAATGTTTAAACGCGGAGAAAGATGGTGCTTTTTGGAGCCATCAACATCCCCAGAGCTCAAACCTTGATCGCCCTCGAGCAAGAAGAAACAAAATAACTATAAGGAATTCTACATTTAAACTTGAAGAATGAGACTATGAATTCACTTACGGTCGGTAGCCATATGTGTCTAGCACTTCTTCCATATTTAAAAGCTCATCAAAGTTAGAGAGATGCTAAGAACACTATACAAGCTTTGATAACTCAACACAATCAAAGTAGAGTTTAATATAAATATAAATATCTAGAAGTGTAAAAATCAATCCAATTCCTCTAGTTAATTCTCAGTTTGCCAAGGAACACTAGAATGTTTAATATAGCAATATTGAGTAAGAGAGTTCATGTCCAAAGTAGTATAACATTGAAGTGTCTTATTGACACCCACATCGGTAAATCAAGACTATCTAAAACACTACTATTCCAATCATTGATTCTCAAGTAAATTCATAAAGTAGTAATGAGATCATGCCCAATACTTGTTATGCGGATCATCATATCTTTTATTTTTATCTTTTTATCTTCCTTCTTGCAAGGATATTTCTCAATAAGGATCATTGAGTGATTCTTTTAAACAATGGTTTGCACAAGCTTCGAGAGTACCAATAATTTTTCCCATACGGTGACACGTATGCCACCCATGTCATCAACTCATAGCCGAAATACGGGGTTACACCATAGATCGTTTAAAAGCTAGCGGAGTTGTTAGCATCCAAAGGTGTGCATGGGAAACATATAACTTTGTAAATAGTATCACAGTTTGATCCACAAGGTTAGCTTTGGCATGCAATCACAATTACCAATAGACTTCATTTAAATCAAAAAACTCCTTTCAAGAGTGTCGTCAAGTCTATCATAATGTCTATGGGGTTAAGTATCTTCAAAGGTAAACTCTCTAGACAATCACACATAAAACAAGTCATAAAATTTCAGACTTTTTCTTGTTATACTTGTTTGGAAAATTTATTTCCAAGGCAAGAATCGGTTAGCTACAAGAACTAGAGCAAAAGCTTCAACAACTAATCATTCATACAAATAATAATCTTTACTCTAACTATTTTGAATCACTCCCACTAGCATAACATCTTAGCAAATCAACTAACTAAGATAAACAATTCAAACTTCAAGAGCGGGAGACATAGGACATACCTCTCATGAGTGACTTCATAATCTTCTTCCTTATAGGGATGTGTTCCTTCAAAACTCAAGAAAAATCACTGTTGTAATAATATTGAAGCAAAGAGGCAAGGTTTAATTCCACTTTCACGGAAAAAGGAAAAAAGGGGAAAATATTTTTTTATTTTTGAGGATGGGGTTTAAAGAATACAAAAGTACTTGCGACCAAGAAAGTGACTAGGAAAACAAAAACAAACAAAGATTAGAGCAAACAGAAACAAACTAAAAACGAAAGCAAACTAAAAAGCAAAAGCAAAGTGTTGGAACAGACCAACACGAGTGTTTCAAATCTCACAAGGAGCTAGAGTACAACCTTGTTATTACAAAAAAAAAATTCCTATTGACACATCCCCAAGCTTAGGCTTTTGCATGCCCTTTTGTTGCTCATTGGTGTGGTGGTGGATAGTTACCCATGTTCCATTGGCTTCTCCAATCATGGAACTAAGTGCCGAGGTTGGCGGTAGCATCTTGAAGGTTGATGGAGAGCTTGTTCATATTTTGGATATTTCCTTCAAGGCCATAGATATCATCATAGGTGGTGTAGTAGTTTGGTGGCTGCACATCTTGTCCGGGCCCTTCTTGTTCCACTCCTTCATCTTCCTCTTCTCCATCCACATGTACTTCTTGTTGTGGTAGACTTGCTTCAACCTGCGCGTCATAACGCAAACGTCCCTCCTCAATAGAGAAGAGACCATTAGGAAAGGAGCAAGGATCAAGTGATCTGATATAGGTATATCGAAGAAGTATCTACCATTGATTCTTGAAATCATACCACAAGCTCTAAGAGTAGAAAAATCAAGACGGCAGTTTCCAAACAACAATTGGATGTTACCTAGGTTGACATGGAGAGTCTGTGCAAGCATGGTTATGACTCCTCCTCTGCATATGGGACCACGAGATTTAAGCCCCTGATGGTGAAGATAAAACAAAAGAAGTGCGCCCAAATTTGGCATCAAATTATAGTTAGGAATTGCAGCTTTAGAGAGGACCATCATGTCCTCCTCATTAACTCTAGTAAAATCACCACATTCATGCAAGGTGTTAGCAATAACATAAAACAAATAAAAACAACAAGATGATCAATTTGGTTTCCCCTGGTTGTGTTTCCACGAATTCTCATTATATTAAAGTAGCCCAAGGGTGTAGGATTTACCACAAAAGATGTGGAGCGTATGTCGGTAATGTTGTTGGCAAACCCAAAGTAGTGAGCCCATTGGATGAGTGTCAAGAAGTACTCACGGTTCATGGGTCAGAAGTAGATGTGATCAACTCCAGGAAGTTGCTCCTCAGGACAGTAGTGAGATGTCGCCGTGTGCGTCACAGTGCTGAAAAACTCAAGCGTCAAGCGGCGGTACGTGGCACAATCCGGATAGACAAATTCATAAAAACCAACATTGTTGCATAGAAAATCAAAATCAGCATGGAAACCAAGTTGGTTCAGCATAGAGGGACACACCCACTTAGTAGACTTTATTTCTCGGAGCTTGAGACGGTTGAAACGGTTTAGCTGAAAGTCCTCGGCAAACTCGATTCCAAATGACTCGGCGGTTAGCATATCAATGGGTGGTGCGGATTGCTCCATAGCCATCACACGTGTATGACTCCTTTTATTCATCTAATAACAAAAATAAGAAGTAAAGCTAATCAAAAATATAATCCAATGAAAACATAGAATATATGATCCTCTACACTAGTTATAAAAGAATCTCCTCCAAAAACTATCTAAACATGCTCAACATCAAGATTATCTCAATAACAAGATCTAAGTCTAGATTCATAATGGTGAAAGATTGAGCAAGGTTTGGGTGCAAATAAGCTGGGGATCGGAGGAGAAACATAACTTAGATCGATTAGGTGTGAGGAATCAAAGAAATAACAAGTAGAATTGATGATCTAATGGAGGTAGTGTGGACTTTGGAGGTATAAGAAAGAGAATACTGTTTTGGAAATTTTAGGTTACCTCTTCCTGTGTTCATATGGTAGCCGGGTGCGTAGTACGGGCAGGCGATACGACCAGGTCCCACTCATACCGAGTGACAAACCTTGGGGTTGGCGGAATCCTTCCAGCGTGAACTCGATATAGGCGCACGGTACGGTCGCGCGCGCCCTACCGCTGGTCATGACACGGCCAGTATGTTTGCTTAAATTATGATGTTTGCTAGAGGATATGGTATGGGCAGGCGGTACGCCCGTGTCCGATTGTACCAGTGGTCGTTATGATGGATGTGTCCTTTGGAAAATTGAGACTTATATTTTCCAGTGCCTTGATGTGGTATGGGCGCGCGATACGGGAATTTCCAACCATACCAGTGGTCGTTATGCCACCTGAAAGCTGTAAAATCTTAAGAAAATGATTAGTAGCTTCGCGCGCCTTTGCACATCTTAGCAAAAGGGAAAATAACATCAGAATAGGCTTTGTAAAACTCAGCAATACCTTAAGGCCACATGTTAGCAAAATATAAAATCAAGGATTACCTTCATTTCTTCTCCTATCTCTAAAGATCTTGTTGAACACTCTTTTATTAAAAACAAACAAAACAAAACATACTAAACTAAACTAACACAAGAATAAAAACTTTTTATTTCACGTGGGTTGTCTCCCATGAAGCGCTTCTAGTTAAGGTCAATTAGCTTGACCTAGATGGTGATCATTTAGGTTTAATGAGTGGAACACCCACTCCAAAGTAATTATCTTTCATCATGATTATACTATCATCATTATTAAGCTTGGCCTTCTTATTCCTAGGGATGTCGACTATAAAAGGATCTCTATATGGTAGTCCTATTCTCACATTCCCTTCATGCAAATTGATTAAAGCTTTAATAGTTCTTAGGAATGGCCTAACTAGAATTATAGGGGCTATGTGATCTTCGAGAGTGTCTACTATAACTAGATCAATAAGTGCGGGTCCGCCTTTAATTTCTACTAATATATTTTCTTTAATACCAGCAGTTTGCTTAAATGTTGAATCAGCTATATGGAGTCTCATTAATTTCAGTAGTTGCAAACGGCCCCAAGTTTAGTTTATCAAATAAGCTTTTGGAAATTGTTGAGACGCTTGCACCAAGATCAGAAAGTGCAGATATCTCATTAACCCCAATCTTAATTTTAATAGTGGGCCCAAATATATCATCTAGCTTAGTAGGAAGCTTATCTTCTAGTCTTTTATACTCCATTTTTAACTCTCTAACTTTATATGCTACTTGTTGAATAAATTGTTGATAGTTAGCATCGTTACCTTTTTCAATACCGGTATTCTTGATGGTGAACATCTTTAGTAGATATTCCACGGTATTATTCGGGTGTTGGTGCGTTTCTATAATCTTAATCTTTAGGATTATTTTCGACCCTTATCATCTTGAGGTCTTCCACCAGATTTGGCTTGGGCTTTGTAGCGAATTTTGCAAGTATGAGAGCTTGGCTCTCGGCTACCTTGCCCAATTGACCTTCCATGGTCTTTGTTCTTTCCCGTAGAGCCTACACATCATTATAATTGCAATGGCTTGATTAGATAATTTACCAATACTAGTTTCATGGTTCTCCGTGATTTTAATAAGCATATTATTTTGCTCGGTTTGAGCTTGCATAAAATTTCTAACAGTATGTTCAAACAAGAGATTACCCTGGTTTGCTCCATTATGATTAGCAAAGTTATTATAAGGAGCTCCTGCAGGACTAGAAAAATGTTTTTGAACATTAGAAGCAAAGTTTTGATTTTTTCCATGTGGGATTATAAGGTACAAGATATAAAATTAACATCATTAACATCGGTAGAGATAGCATTAACTTGGGTATCTTCCTTACCCTTTACTATATTAACTAATTCATCTACCTTTGTAGTAAGATCTTCATTGTTTACCTCAGTGATTGAATTCACCCTTTTTGAGGTTCTTTCTACATGCCATTGAGCATGGTTGTTTTGCATATCATCAAGTAGTTTCTTTACAACACTCACCTGCTTACCCATGATAGTTCCTCCTTCTACGGTATCTAGCATAGACTTAGACATTGGGTTAAGGACACTATAAAATAAATGTAATATAAGTAATTCTTCCATCCCATGATTAGGATGGTTCATTATAGCTTCTTTCATCCTTTCCCATGAAAGCGCTAGTGGATCGAGGTCTTCTTGTCTTAAACTTGTAATATTAGACCTTAGTTGCATAGTTTTAGCTAGGGAAAAAATTAGTCACAGAGAGATTAGTACATTCCTTCCAAGATGTGATAGTGCCCTTAGGTAGAGCTAGCAACTAGTCCTTATCCATTCCTCTAAGAGAGAAAGGAAACAATTGTAATTTAACAATGTTCGGATCAACATCCTTAATACACATAATGTCTCAAATTTCAGTAAATATATTTAAGTGCAGACCTGTATCTTCAGAAGATGAGCCTCCAAATTGGTTCCGCTGAACCAAACTCAATAGTTTAGGCTTAACCTCATATGCTTTCGCATCAACAGCGGGATGAGTAATAGGTGCATGAATAAAATCATCAGTGGGAGAAGCGTACTCCCCAAGTTTATTTTGAGCCATGGCTCTTTTATTTTTTGGTATTTTTAAATTAAGACAAACAAATAAACAAGTAACTAATTTTTTTGGGTTTACAAATAGATAACAAGAAAGTAAACTCTCCCATACAAAGAAATAAATGATACAAATCTCTCTGACAAACCAATACACAATTCTCCCATAGATTAGATACACATATACGTTGCAAAGTTTCTCCCCAACCCGCAGCCCATGAGGACTACTCACTCATAACAATAAGATCAAGGATAGAAAACATTGTGCAATACTTAGATTGAAATCAAATATTCTTACAATGGTCACCGAATCACAAGGAGATCTCAAGTACAAAGTAATTTCTATGGATAATAGAGAGCATGGGGATGGAAGGGATGAACTATGGTGTGGATCTCCTTTGGTGTTGTTGTGATGCAATCTAAGAATGGCGGCCCTCTATGCGGCGGCAGGGACCTCAAAATATATAGGTGCATTCACGAGTATTGTAGGGTTTTACAAGACGAAGCCACTACACCCCATATGGTCGGATCAGTACGGGCGGGGTGCGCCCATATTAGTGGGAGTTATGCTGGCGGGCTCCTGGTATTAACTCCAGAACTACTTGGTCGTCAAAACTTCCTAAAAACATCATTTATGACTCCATTAAAAGTGTGATTTCCTGCACAACATAAATGTAACATCCCAGCATTTAGGAACCAACAAAGGGTAGATTTAGGAATTTGTGCATATGCATGCATTCATCTATAAAATGCGGGTAAATTTTTTGCCAAACTAAAAACCTAAAGTGATTAGAGTTTCTTTCACTCTCTGTGTGTAGTGATAGCTATTAGGAGTGATCGTTATAAATAATGACATGATCTTTTTGAACAAGTGTGTTTTGGAGGGGAGAATTTGAATTCAAATTTGAATTTTGAATTTATATTTTAAGGATTAAGAATTGTTATTAAGAAATGAATTATAAACTAATTTAGTAATCTCATTTGTTATAATATTAAGAGATAATCAATAAAATGGAATTCAATATAAAATAATTCAAATTAGAAATGACTCTTTATTTCTTATCTTCATTCCATATACATTTTACTTTTACAATGATGAACTCATGAAGGGTTCAGTACAACAAAGGAATTGCAACTAATTGATAATTAAATAAATAAACTGTTACAATATCATTACAAAAAGAATAAAATAAGATATAACAAAATCTTTACAAATGAATCAATCAAGCTTACAACCTATCTATCTAGCTAAACCTATACTAAAATCTTGCATACCCAGATCTTGTACCTGCAACAAAATGCAAAACAAAACAAAAAGGAAAATAAAGATTAGTTGTTAGGATACTCTCAGTAGAGAGCAGTGAAGTGCACTGCTCATGTTACATCATTGAGTATTGTTAAAAGGGGCAAGTTTCACCAATATGAAAGAATTTGTTCTTCCATAATAAATAAGCCACAAGTCATATATTCACAGCAAGTAAGAGGGGCAAGTTTTAGCAGGAGAGTTAAAGGTTAAAAGATCAAAAGGGGAGACACCTCACTGATCTGATCCAAACTTTGTACCAAGCACACAAGCAACACACTCACCTAAATGCATGGTGAGAGCTGTCAACACAGTAGCAGCTACACAAGCAAAAGGAAGAGCTCAGCCGTGGCACAAGCTTCTAGCTGCTCATTCTATTCTTCTCAAACATCAAACCAGGAGCACACCAAGCATGTCAAAGCCTAGCAAAATCACCAGCCAAACCATATACCATACCATCCAAACTTTCACCAGATGGTGACATAAGGAGGAGGTGGAGAAGGTGGATAGCAAGATCAAGAACAAGCTTCCAGGAGCCAGAAGTAGCAGGAGCAACACCAGGAGGAGAAGAACAAGATCAGGCCAGCAACAAAGATAGCAAGCTCAAATCACCAGATCAGCCATCAACCACAACAATAACCCAACTGTTGTGGTGAGTATTATAAAACCCTCACATAATCTGTCTATCTTGTTTAAATAGAGATTCATGTGTTGTTTTATATCTAGATCTCTCAGAAAAAACCCAAATGGGATGAATCCATCATAGAGAATCTTTCAAATAAAGAGTACACTTAAATTCTACCAAATCAACCAGCATCTCAGACCAGCATCATAGATCTTGGAGATAACTAAACAATTCAGATATTCCAACATATTTTCATATAGTTTATGAATTCTAGGCACATCTCCTAATGGAGTAGCACCTTAGATTTCATAAACTCTATGAACCAATATAAGGCTATGAGCAAACAAACCATCTTAGCCAATTAGGATTCAAGATCCAGTAACCAACAATAATCCTTGAACATTTCTATTAAGGACAATAGTATAGGAAACTAGTTCCTATGCCTCAGACCAACATCATAGGCAAATATGATTCAGTTTATATTTGGCATCTACCCAAATTTCAAGCATAGTTAGATGTGGCATCCCGCAAAACCACTACTAGAAAATCGCGTTGTTTTTGTGCATTGCATCGTCATGACCGCATGCTCATGTCATCATGCCACATTGCATTTGAGCATCGTCATCATCTTGCAATTGCTTGCATGAAACTATTTTTGAAAAGCCGGGTTTTGTTTTCTAAAACGCCCCATCTTCATTCAAACACGCAAACCCGGGTCGCCGGAATATTTTGTTTTGACTAAATATGTGTTGCAAACGGTCCGTTTAAATAAATAAAATATTGCATTATTTTTTTAGCGGGGCAGTCGAACGGGCCGAATGACCCGAACGACCACCCCAGAGAAAATACAAACGGTTCAATCTAAATCCTAAGGCTACCGGATAATCTACCCACACCCCTTTGGCCACCTCACCCCGACCACTCAGATCGTGCCACCTCACCCTCTCCCTCCCCCCTAGCCAACCCCAAACTGCCACCTCACCCCTCCTCTCTCACCCCTCTCACCCGCCACACCCTGGCCACACAGCTCACCACGCCAGCCCCACCCCCTCCCTGCCTTCAGCACACCGCTCACCCCAACTCTCTCTCTCTCTGAACCACGGGCCCAGCCCCCTGGCCCCACACGCATGCAGACCCCGCACTCGCCGCCTGGCCCCCTGTCCCCCCACCTCTCGATCCTCCCCTTCTCTCTGTTCTCCTTCCTCCTCCTCCGCTCACCTGCTCCCTCTCCCCGGCGCTGCTCCGCCTTCCCTTCCCCGCGCCGGCACACCTGGCCGCGCCCCGGCGACCCCTCCTCCCCTCTGCCGCGCTCGCCCCTCCGCCGGACTCCCCCTACGCCGCCCGCCCAGCCACCGCTTCCGCGGCCGCCACCACCTCGCCTTCCTCCCCGTGGCGCCTCGCCCGCCACCGGCAGCGCCCTCTCGGCCTCCCCGCGCCGTCGCCTTCCTCCCCGCTTCCCCACCCTCGCCTCCAGCGACCGCCGCTTCTCCTCGACTCCCTTCTGGCCGCCTCCGCCGCGGACGCCAGCGCCGCCACCGCTGCGCCCCGCCTCCGCCTTCTCCCCCGCCCCTGTTCGCCGGCTCCGGCCCGCGTCTGCGCCGTCCCCTTCCTCCTCGCCGCCTGCAGCACCCCCGTCGGCCGCCCCCACCCCTCTGTCCGCAGCACCACCGCCTATCCTCCTTGTCGCCTCGCCTCAGCGAGCGCTCGCCGAGCCGCCTTTCCTTTGCAGGCTCGTCTCCCCGTGCGCCCTGATCCCCTTGTCGGTCTTCGCGCGCCCCTCTCCTAGCGCCTCCTGAACTTCTCGTCGTTCGGTGTTCATGCTCCTGGTCCGCTGCTGAGCCCCATGTGGACACCCTCGTTCCGCTGCCTCATGCCTCTTCTGCTCCGTTTGCATCCTTTTTGAGGTGGAGTCCATGCTTCTGCTGGTTCCGTTCTGTGGAGTGCTGCCATTCTAGGGATCGAGACGAGGAAACCAAGTTGTAGCCGAGAGATCCTGAGGAGCAAGGGACCCGAAGGACCTCCGACAACGAACCCTCCGGAAACCCCCCAAGATCTTCCGAAGATGATTCAACAAAAGTCCAATGCGACAAGACCTTCGTCCCGGATGCGAAGTCGAGAACCCGAACGCCAAAATCACCGACGCGAGTACGCTAAGTTCGTCTTCCCGGACACCGTGCGACAAGATCTACTTCACGAAGCCGAAGACCCCGGTACCCGATCCACTCAAGTTCGCCATCGACGACAAGACCGACACCAACCAGGGGGAGTCCGGCGCGCCCGGACGCCGAACCAGGGTCTCCTCCGCGAATGCGCCAAGATCTACCCCGTTACCGAGAACGATCCCGGAGTCCGAGAACGCACCCGTCGAACCCTGGACCCTGAGACCGACCCCGAACCCCGGAACCCCAAGATCGTCGAGACCCCCTCAATGTGTGACCCCTTTTCTCGAACCCTATTTTATAATAACATACAACTTGTCGCATATTAATTGTTCATGCATGCATGTTGTCATGTGGTTTGGGGGCCTTATGCCGACTCACCTAATAATTAAATATGGGGCCCATATGCGGGCAAATCTAGTCTTATATTGGCCTCATTTAAATCTGTGTAGCGAACCCGGTGCTATCTTCTGCCATGTTAAGACAACATATAAATTGCGGGGGTTTCTAAATAACTCGAACCATATAATTAATTGTCGGGACCCCGGTTCCGCTTAATATGACCTAGTTGCATCGCACCTTTGCCATGTCATGCATCATACATGCATCATGCCGATCTTCTGCCGTTGTATTAAATATTGCATCCGGTGTTTATTCTAGTGTTTTGCTTCTTCGCGGATAAGGCCGTTGAGTTGATGTGAGCTTCGCCCCGATCTTCGGTTGAACCTTCGACAATGTTTTCAGGCGAGCATCTCCCCCTTTCTTCCTATCTTACTTTTATAGTATTTATTCCCTCTTGTTGATCTATTGCTATCTGTGTTGCGATGCTCTAGTTTCCGTACCCTTGATATTACTTGTAGCCTTATATTGCCTTGGACACATCCTATTACCTGTTTTTTGGTGGATAGTTGGACTTGTGCGTCGTAGTCGCTTGCTCAAGTGCCGTTGCGTGTCGTCAAGTGCCACAGTTGTTGATGTATTGCCGCATGTTGATGTTGGATATGATCATGGTTTTACTTATTGTTCACTTTAATTCATGTTTAACAACTAAAATTGAAATAAGCAGAGGCATCGGTGGGTGATAGAAAATATTTGGTTTCCGAACGCCCACTTGTGTCCCGTAGGACCCCGAGTACTTGATACCTGTTCCTTGATTTATCGCGCTATCCACATCCGAGAGGTATATGGGACCCCCCTGAGCCAGAGCTTGATTCAGTCTTATTTCTTGGGGCCACAAACTAGTTTGAGGTTTTATTTACGATCCTGTACTTATGCCATGCTACTGCTTTATTTACGATTGTGCGAGGAGCACACTGTACTGTTTAGGATCGTGGCACGATTCCGCGGTGTCGACAAGCCCAGCCACACTTTCGGGTTCCCAGTCGTTCACAGCCGTCCCCACAACCTTAAGTCCGTCTCGGAGCCGGCCGGCTTCGTTGCGGGTTCTACTTTAAGGGGTGGCCCCCTGAAATATTTCTGAATCCTGTGATTGCTTTGTCGTGAAAGCCTCGTTGGGTTTTGATTTGGTTTTTCCGAGGTTGATCGAGTGTGTGTTGCTATTGGTGCACCCCGGCCGGGTAAAACTTTCTGAAAGCCGTGTCCGCGGTTATGGACGACTTGGAGCACAGTATCTCGATCATAGACAAGCATAACTAAAGTTTATTGCTATAAATCTGACTTTATAATGACTAGTAATCAGCTCCACTATAATGGAATGGCTAAATAATACTGCCCACAACTGCTTGTTTGGATTGTCGCTTGCGACCATTTTACCTGACTAGTAAGTATTGCAACTATAACGGAATGGCTGAATAAAAGTACCAACAACTGCTGGGTTTTGGGTTTATCTCACGCTATCTGTATCTGATTAGTAATTGTTGCAACTATAACGGAATGGTTGACTAAAAGTGCCCACTGCTTATTTTATCAGGATGATTATCTATACCTGACTAGTAATTGCTGCAACGATAACTGAATAAATAAAAATGCCAACTGTGTGAGTTCCTCGGTTGACTTCCTCGTTTGGTATCGAGGGGGAAACACCAGGATGGGTTTGTTTGGTGTTAGCTTCAGGTTGGATCCGGATAGGTCATTCTTACCCCCCTCTGATAACCGCCAGTTGTATCGAGTCTCTATAGGTTGTTTAGTGCATGCTGCCGCTGCCGCTCAGTCCACCATACCTATGTAGGCGAGGACCGCCGAATTCTAGTCTTGCCGTGTACTGGCCTCAGTACTGACGCTCCTCTTTTTCCTTTGCCCTTTGTCGGCACCCCTTTTGTTTAAGCAGGTTTTGAGATCGACGTCGTTAGCAGGGTTACCCTTCCGGCTTGGCCTGGGCAGGGTTATGGACGCCATTGGTTATTCTTCAGGGCTCTTAGCCCCATTTGCATCTTGTCCGTAGTCGGACGCTCTATCCTTTCAAGGTGATTTGGATCTTTGTATATTATATCTGTATTCTTGACTCCTGGAGTCGCTGTTATATATATATCTGTTCTGTGGGTCCCATCGAGGACTGTTGTGTAATGTTATTACTTCGTTTTCCACCCGCACGAAAGTGCCTGGTGGGCACCTTTGAATCGTTTCTATGCGGGTTTGGCGGGTTTCGCTAAAACTTGCATAGGTCCGATTCTGAGGGTGTTACAGAGTGGTATCAGAGCTCAGCAGTTGCGATACCCCACAAGTCCAGCCTGTAGGATAACCTAGCTAACGGCCGAAGTAGAGTGTCAAAACTATTTTTGAAAAATCGGTTGGATAGTTCTGATTAGGTCTGATTTTACTCCTTACCCCTCTGCTATTCTTCTCTTATCTCGACGTGTTTTGAAATCCGCTCTCTTCTCGCTCTTCGAGTCCAGGATTTCTCGTGGTCGGGTTCCGTCGTACCTTCAGGGTCTCGCTTCCTCCTTTGGAAACGGTGTTGCTACATCCGGTCTTCATGCTATCCGAAGAATCCTTCGTCTGTGGTACCCTCCTTTGTTCCTTGTTTGTGCTTTCCGGTGTTTCCGACGCAACGACATCCTCTATGCCAGATCCGATGCAGAGTCTGCATCACTCCGTTGTTCCGAACCTCGCTTGTCGAGATCTCAGTCTGATTCTGAGAGTTGGTTGCATGATCCGCCTATTCGTGTGCAGAGTAATGGTTTGGGTGCGCGATGGACTGATCACCATCCGACTACTCTTATCATTCGCTCTTGTACATCGAATCAGTGGATCCAGCAGTTTTACTCCATCCACCGGAGTTAGAGGTGGCTTTATTTGTTGAAACCTCTACCTTCGACCTTTTGTTCCCGGAGTGTTCTCTCGGCGATCACGGACAACGACCTCTTGTTAGCGGTGTCGCGAGGTTCTACACGAAGCGCGAAGGATCAGACCGCCGACCTTCTTTCCGGTACCATGAGGCGGATCTCGAGGGCGAGATCCATTGTTAGTGGTGTCGAATTGTGGCATCCCGCAAAACCACTACTAGAAAATCGCGTTGTTTTTGTGCATTGCATCGTCATGACCGCATGCTCATGTCATCATGCCACATTGCATTTGAGCATCGTCATCATCTTGCAATTGCTTGCATGAAACTATTTTTGAAAAGCCGGGTTTTGTTTTCTAAAACGCCCCATCTTCATTCAAACACGCAAACCCGGGTCGCCGGAATATTTTGTTTTGACTAAATATGTGTTGCAAACGGTCCGTTTAAATAAATAAAATATTGCATTATTTTTTTAGCGGGGCAGTCGAACGGGCCGAATGACCCGAACGACCACCCCAGAGAAAATACAAACGGTTCAATCTAAATCCTAAGGCTACCGGATAATCTACCCACACCCCTTTGGCCACCTCACCCCGACCACTCAGATCGTGCCACCTCACCCTCTCCCTCCCCCCTAGCCAACCCCAAACTGCCACCTCACCCCTCCTCTCTCACCCCTCTCACCCGCCACACCCTGGCCACACAGCTCACCACGCCAGCCCCACCCCCTCCCTGCCTTCAGCACACCGCTCACCCCAACTCTCTCTCTCTCTGAACCACGGGCCCAGCCCCCTGGCCCCACACGCATGCAGACCCCGCACTCGCCGCCTGGCCCCCTGTCCCCCCACCTCTCGATCCTCCCCTTCTCTCTGTTCTCCTTCCTCCTCCTCTGCTCACCTGCTCCCTCTCCCCGGCGCTGCTCCGCCTTCCCTTCCCCGCGCCGGCGCACCCGGCCGCGCCCCGGCGACCCCTCCTCCCCTCTGCCGCGCTCGCCCCTCCGCCGGACTCCCCCTACGCCGCCCGCCCAGCCACCGCTTCCGCGGCCGCCACCACCTCGCCTTCCTCCCCGTGGCGCCTCGCCCGCCACCGGCAGCGCCCTCCCGGCCTCCCCTCGCCGTCGCCTTCCTCCCCGCTTCCCCACCCTCGCCTCCAGCGACCGCCGCTTCTCCTCGACTCCCTTCTGGCCGCCTCCGCCGCGGACGCCAGCGCCGCCACCGCTGCGCCCCGCCTTCGCCTTCTCCCCCGCCCCTGTTCGCCGGCTCCGGCCCGCGTCCGCGCCATCCCCTTCCTCCTCGCCGCCTGCAGCACCCCCGTCGGCCGCCCCCACCCCTCTGTCCGCCGCACCACCGCCTATCCTCCTTGTCGCCTCGCCTCAGCGAGCGCTCGCCGAGCCGCCTTTCCTTTGCAGGCTCGTCTCCCCGTGCGCCCTGATCCCCTTGTCGGTCTTCGCGCGCCCCTCTCCTAGCGCCTCCTGAACTTCTCGTCGTTCGGTGTTGATTCTCCTGGTCCGCTGCTGAGCCCCATGTGGACACCCTCGTTCCGCTGCCTCATGCCTCTTCTGCTCCGTTTGCATCCTTTTTGAGGTGGAGTCCATGCTTCTGCTGGCTCCGTTCTGTGGAGTGCTGCCATTCTAGGGATCGAGACGAGGAAACCAAGTTGTAGCCGAGAGATCCTGAGGAGCAAGGGACCCGAAGGACCTCCGACAACGAACCCTCCGGAAACCCCCAAGATCTTCCGAAGATGATTCAACAAAAGTCCAATGCGACAAGACCTTCGTCCCAGATGCGAAGTCGAGAACCCGAACGCCAAGATCGCCGACGCGAGTACGCTAAGTTCGTCTTCCCGGACACCGTACGACAAGATCTACTTCACGAAGCCGAAGACCCCGGTACCCGATCCACTCAAGTTCGCCATCGACGACAAGACCGACACCAACCAGGGCGAGTCCGGCGCGCCCGGACGCCGAACCAGGGTCCCCTCCGCGAATGCGCCAAGATCTACCCCGTTACCGAGAACGATCCCGGAGTCCGAGAACGCACCCGTCGAACCCTGGACCCTGAGACCGACCCCGAACCCCGGAACCCCAAGATCGTCGAGACCCCCTCAATGTGTGACCCCTTTTCTCGAACCCTATTTTATAATAACTTACAACTTGTCGCATATTAATTGTCCATGCATGCATGTTGTCATGTGGTTTGGGGGCCTTATGCCGACTCACCTAATAATTAAATATGGGGCCCATATGCGGGCAAATCTAGTCTTATATTGGCCTCATTTAAATCTGTGTAGCGAACCCGGTGCTATCTTCTGCCATGTTAAGACAACATATAAATTGCGGGGGTTTCTAAATAACTCGAACCATATAATTAATTGTCGGGACCCCGGTTCCGCTTAATATGACCTAGTTGCATCGCACCTTTGCCATGTCATGCATCATACATGCATCATGCCGATCTTCTGCCGTTGTATTAAATATTGCATCCGGTGTTTATTCTAGTGTTTTGCTTCTTCGCGGATAAGGCCGTTGAGTTGATGTGAGCTTCGCCCCGATCTTCGGTTGAACCTTCGACAATGTTTTCAGGCGAGCATCTCCCCCTTTCTTCCTATCTTACTTTTATAGTATTTATTCCCTCCTGTTGATCTATTGCTATCTGTGTTGCGATGCTCTAGTTTCCGTACCCTTGATATTACTTGCAGCCTTATATTGCCTTGGACACATCCTATTACCTGTTGTTTGGTGGATAGTTGGACTTGCGTGTCGTAGTCGCTTGCTCAAGTGCCGTTGCGTGTCGTCAAGTGCCACAGTTGTTGATGTATTGCCGCATGTTGATGTTGGATATGATCATGGTTTTACTTATTGTTCACTTTAATTCATGTTTAACAACTAAAATTGAAATAAGCAGAGGCATCGGTGGGTGATAGAAAATATTTGGTTTCCGAACGCCCACTTGTGTCCCATAGGACCCCGAGTACTTGATACCTGTTCCTTGATTTATCGCGCTATCCACATCCGGGAGGTATATGGGACCCCCCTGAGCCAGAGCTTGATTCAGTCTTATTTCTTGGGGCCACAAACTAGTTTGAGGTTTTATTTACGATCCTGTACTTATGCCATGCTACTGCTTTATTTACGATTGTGCGAGGAGCACACTGTACTGTTTAGGATCGTGGCACGATTCCGCGGTGTCGACAAGCCCAGCCACACTTTCGGGTTCCCAGTCGTTCACAGCCGTCCCCACAACCTTAAGTCCGTCTCGGAGCCGGCCGGCTTCGTTGCGGGTTCTACTTTAAGGGGTGGCCCCCTGAAATATTTCTGAATCCTGTGATTGCTTTGTCGTGAAAGCCTCGTTGGGTTTTGATTTGGTTTTTCCGAGGTTGATCGAGTGTGTGTTGCTATTGGTGCACCCCGGCCGGGTAAAACTTTCTGAAAGCCGTGTCCGCGGTTATGGACGACTTGGAGCACAGTATCTCGATCATAGACAAGCATAACTAAAGTTTATTGCTATAAATCTGACTTTATAATGACTAGTAATCAGCTCCACTATAATGGAATGGCTAAATAATACTGCCCACAACTGCTTGTTTGGATTGTCACTTGCGACCATTTTACCTGACTAGTAAGTATTGCAACTATAACGGAATGGCTGAATAAAAGTACCAACAACTGCTGGGTTTTGGGTTTATCTCACGCTATCTGTATCTGATTAGTAATTGTTGCAACTATAACGGAATGGTTGACTAAAAGTGCCCACTGCTTATTTTATCAGGATGATTATCTATACCTGACTAGTAATTGCTGCAACGATAACTGAATAAATAAAACTGCCAACTGTGTGAGTTCCTCGGTTGACTTCCTCGTTTGGTATCGAGGGGGAAACACCAGGATGGGTTTGTTTGGTGTTAGCTTCAGGTTGGATCCGGATAGGTCATTCTTACCCCCCTCTGATAACCGCCAGTTGTATCGAGTCTCTATAGGTTGTTTAGTGCATGCTGCCGCTGCCGCTCAGTCCACCATACCTATGTAGGCGAGGACCGCCGAATTCTAGTCTCGCCGTGTACTGGCCTCAGTACTGACGCTCCTCTTTTTCCTTTGCCCTTTGTCGGCACCCCTTTTGTTTAAGCAGGTTTTGAGATCGACGTCGTTAGCAGGGTTACCCTTCCGGCTTGGCCTGGGCAGGGTTATGGACGCCATTGGTTATTCTTCAGGGCTCTTAGCCCCATTTGCATCTTGTCCGTAGTCGGACGCTCTATCCTTTCAAGGTGATTTGGATCTTTGTATATTATATCTGTATTCTTGACTCCTGGAGTCGCTGTTATATATATATATATATCTGTTCTGTGGGTCCCATCGAGGACTGTTGTGTAATGTTATTACTTCGTTTTCCACCCGCACGAAAGTGCCTGGTGGGCACCTTTGAATCGTTTCTATGCGGGTTTGGCGGGTTTCGCTAAAACTTGCATAGGTCCGATTCTGAGGGTGTTACATTAGATTTAAGCCCAGTTGTAGAAACCAATAACTTGTATGCCATATTAAGATGGTGTCATAGTAAGAGGTTCTATAAGCCAAGCAAAATCATTACTTAGTTATCACAAATAAAGTGTCAAGCCATTGGATATCATCTTCCTGAGACCAAACCTCAGAAATCATCATCAAGCTTATCTATACATCTATAGAGTATCATTAAGTAAAATGATTAATTTCAGTCTGTTTATAACCATACAAGCCAACATGTATAGATGTAGTGAGTAATCACTGACAGTGCTATTGTCAGCACTAATGTACTGACAGTAGATGAAACCACAAATCACCACCAGATAGATTCCACAGTAACAAAATCATCTTAGCCAAACTCAACTACCAACAAGAATCAACACTACAAAGCCACTAGCATCATATAATCAAATGAGCATAATGAGCAATTAAGTTTAATTAATCACAATTATCATTAGGCATCACTACCAGTTCTAGTTCATAAGATACCAATAAACTGAGGGAGGAACCCTAGAACAGGATATGAACCCTAATTAGGGATACACGGCAAAGTCACACAACCTAGCTTAGGAGGGGCAGAGGAAAAACAACCACAAAGGGGAGATCAAGATCAACTCACCAAAGGTCCTCGTTGTAGATTAGAAGAGGAAGCAGAGAGGGCGACGAGCACACGGCGACACGGGGAGCACCCAAGGGGCGTTGTAACCCGCACCGATCCGAGGCGGCGGCCACAACAACGTCTAAAGACGAGCAGCACCACCACAACACCACGATAGCACCACTGGGGCAGCGGCGAAGGTGTCACCGGCACCACCCCAAACCCTAGGGTTCGGGACGGGGATAGCCTGTCCGCAGGAGGGCTCCAAATCAAAATTGAATTGGACCAAACGATGGAGCAAGGTTGACAACTACACCATACACCACTGTGGCGGCCAGAGAGGACAACTGCGGCGGGAATCACACGGCGGTGGTGTCAGCGACCACGTGGTCGAGGAGGAGAAGGGGTGAGGTCGAGAGAAAGTGAGGCGGAGGACTGGCCCGATAAGGCCAGTACCCCTTAGGGGAGGTCCTTTGACCAGGCCAAATGGGCCAATATGGGCCCAAAAAGCCCAATGGGTTAGCCCAACTCTAACAGGAATATCAATAATTAAGTAAAAGACCAAAATACCCCTAGAATTCAGTAAATTCTAGAAAATAAAATAAAAGTCTGAAAAATACAAATTATATATTTTTAGACTCATAATAAAACAACCTATTTAATTAAATTAAGAAACCATTTTTAATAAATGAATTTTTGGTTAAGGATTTTATAATATATATATTCCTTATGGAGTTTTATAAAAAATCAAGGAAAGACAAAAAAATCAATAAAATAACTTTTATTATATTTGGTTGTTATTGTGTTTTAGAAAAATATTAAATAAATATTTGAAGTTACCAAAATAAAATCTTTTAAATTTAAATACTAGCAGTTAAAAAGAATTATTAAGAAAATAATTATAAGGGTTAAAATTAAATAAAAATTACTTTTTAACTCTATTAATAATATATTATGTTATAAAATAGTGAAAATAATATTTATAAAATATTAAGGTTATTCCTTATGTTCCTAAAGATATTCCAGAAAACTAAAGTATTGGGTAAAACACATAATGGAAATAAATGACAACTGATGCATCTAAATTACTATGCATATCCATCTTTGCTTCTTTAAATATTGTCCTTACCGGGCAATAATGATGTTTTGTGGACATAGAAGCTCAAGGTCCGGTGTAAGCATCCGACTTCACTACCTTGCAATCACAAGGCAAGTTCATCGCTTGCTCATGTCCTTTGAAGAGTCTTTACCAAAGTATTTATAAATTGTGTGTTATCATCTATGTTTCAAGGAAAGAAAATATTATTTTCTCAAATAAATAAATTGTTGATATCATCCTAGGTGGTGATATAGCGGAGAAATAAAACTTAGGTTTCTATTTGCAACAAGGATATTCACCTAGGAATTTAACAACCCATGACATCAATGATTCTAGCGCCGTATATTACGCGTTAACCATGAGATTTGGAATGGTACGGAGAAGTCAGCTGTATGTTCTTCCTCTCGCATGTAGCCGGATGTGCAGGTCGTGGCTATTATCCTCGTAGCATGCATTAATTGGTAATTCGTAGAGGATATGCAGCATATGGGTGGGAACCCTCAACATCCCACGATAGTTCTGGCATCTAACGGTCTGTACTAACCATTGCCGTAATTCAATGGGTGGGCATGGTGTACACCAAGGAGACATGCGGGGGCACGAAGGTGGCAGTGATTGTCTTGGATCACCTACTGGGCCCCACATCATGGAATTGTGGACGGGAAAGTACGCCCGGTTGTGCAACAAGGAGTTGATCTCTCATGGGTAAAGTAATGCACCTCTACAGAGTGTAAGAATTGTAACTTTTTACTCCCTGTTCTGGGAAGGAGCTACGAACGCGGCAGGAAAGGAACTCCATGAAAGTTCTGGTAAACCTGTGAAGGCTAATGGGCATAGTTTTTAACAATAAAATCAATCTTTGAAGAAAGATTTACGAAAATTGCACAGTGCCAAGGACTTCTAGTCCAAAGGGCTAGATACAGCATCAAACTTCTAGTCCAAAGGGCTAGATATGGTGTGGGAGGCAACGTGTCAGATTATTTGCCTTATTAGTAGTAACCAATTGAGCCGAGAAACATGAAGAATATATAATAATAAGTTGCTGAGCTCAATTCGGAGTTGAAGTTGTCACTTTAAAACTTCCGCTGAAACACTTTATATTTGGTTTGTAAGTTGAATATTTTGAAGTCTTGAACTTCTGGTATTGTAATAATAATAATGTGTGTATGTTTCTAATATGGACCCGCAATGTTTCTGTTGTACCACTCCGAGGGATGTGATATTTACGGAACGGTGTTCTGTGGATGTCATGTCAACGACTCTAGTGTATTACACATGCAGTGGTATGCTGGGTCATTGCAATAAATCAAAGGAAGGATTTGCATATCTTTGCAATAATTAGTCATTGGTGGCAAATCAAGAGAGAATATTGTCAATTGCTTGACAAAAAACAATGTTTAAACGCATACTAAGATGGCGCTTTTTGGAGCCATTACCCCTCATCACTATCTACCAAAGGATACTTATAAGCTGCCTTTGATTTCAAGTAAAGGGTGTTTGAAAGGTTTTTGGGTTAAATGCATAAAAGTAAATAAAAACAAATAAAAGTGAACAAGTTATTGCATTTGGGTTGGGTATCTCTTGTCGTCCTCTTTCCAACAAAATTGGGTTTAGGTAAATCGGAGGTTCCTAACTCAAGTTATTGCATTTGCAAATATTGCCTTTTATTTGCTTTACAAAGAAAAAGAAAAACTGGTCTTGGGCCGAGCGGTAGTATCGTTGCGCGCTACTGGCCAAGTCTGCGCCCCCTCCCCACTGTGCCGCCCGGTAGGCCCAGCCGGCACTACCGACCCAATGTGGTACTATCGCCCATGTGGGTCGGTAGTACCGGGCCTTGCCCGGCTGCTTAATCCTAGCAGCCCAGCTTGCTCCATCTACCGCCGCTGGCTCTCGACGCTGGCTCCCGCATGCACTCCATCTCTCGCTCACCCGCACGATTCCCCGCTCGCTAGAGCCCCGATCCCCTGCCACGCGCGCTGCTCTCCCCTCTCGCTCCCTTGCTCGCCTGGCGCCAGCGCCCTCGCTTTCTTGCTGCATCTGGTCGGGTGCGGTAGTACTGGGCCCATCTGGTACTGCCGGCCCAATCAGGAAAATAGGCCCCAATGGGAAGATTTGGCATGGTCCCTATTTAAGCCTCTGATGACCCACAAGTATAGGGGGTGTATCGTAGTACTTTCGATAAATAGGAGTGTCGATCCCAACGAGGAGCAGAAGGTGCTAAACAGTGGTATGGAGCAGGAAATCCCTGTGAATACTTAGCAAATGGATTTTTAGAGGTTTTCTGACAAGGCAACAAAACAAAGAATAAGTAACAGAAGTAACGAAAAAACGGAGCAAGTGGCCCAATCCTTTCTTAGCAAAGGACAAGCCGGTGGAAATACTTATAAGGACCAAACGTTCTCGAGGACACATGGGAATTCTGTCAAGTGCTTTCACTTCAAATAGCTGAGTACACTTCTCTAGTGTTTGTAAGTGTTGTGTGGGTGAACCTGTGCTAACATACTGCCCTTCCTAGGACTAATACATACTTGTGATTAAACCCCCTGCAAACATCCGTAACTACAGGAAAGTAATTAAGATATAAATCTAACCAGAGCCTTAAACTCTGAGATCCTTAACTCCCTTGTGCAAAGGTGTCCTAACGGGGGCTCATGTTTTTGTCACTCCGGCAACCCCACAATTAGTATCCAAATACACAATGCATCCCCCTAGGCCCATAAATGGTGAAGTGTCATGTAGTCGATGTTCACATGACACCACTAGAAGAATAGCACCACAACTTAAATACTAAACCATTGAATAATAACTCATCATCGGTTCACTACTAACAACATGACTTCTCCCATGTCCTCAAGAACTAAACGAACTACTCACAAGACACCATATGGATCAAGATCAAAGATGATATGATAATGGATAACAATCTGAACATAAACAATAATCCAATGGTTCCACTCACAAGCATCAACTACAATAGTAATTAACACCGGGAAAGTTTCCCCTACGAACTAAAGCAATATCCAACACAATTGTTACAGCGGGACGGAGTGGTGATGATGTTGCTGGTGGAGATGATGGTGTGGATGATGATGATCCCGATAAAGCCTAGCTTGATGATGGTGTTGATGGCGACGGTCTCCCCTCTCCGGGAAGGAATTCCCCCGGTAGAAATATGTCTGCCGGAGAGATCTTTCTCTCTCTGTGTGTGTTTTCCGCCCCCCGGAGGTGGCAGAAATCTATCTGTGGTCGCTCCCTTGATGTTAGGGTTCTGAAGGGAAGATATAGGCGAAGGGGGAGATTCGAAGGGCGGGCAGGTGGGCCACACCTTCCCTAGGCGTGGCCTTAGGTGGGCCCGCGCCTAGGGGGTGTGGGCCCCCTGCAGACCCCTTCGCTCCTCCTTCTGGTAAAACAATATGTTTCCATATTTTTCTGGTATTTTTCTAATCTTCGCGAAATTGCACCGAAATGCCTTCTTTTCCATCAGAATCCAGAATCCGGCAGTCCATCCTCCAAGAAGCATCCAACATGCATAAACAAATGAAAAGCCATAAGTAATACCTCATAATAAGAAAAATATCAATGAATAGAGGTAAATTATGATATAGTATCGTGATGCAAATTGGGCGTATCAGCCTCCTCCCTTTGTCTTTTTTAATTACTTCTTCTTCCCCTTTTGCTCAAGATTTTCCCTATTGTTTCAATACCTCTTGAGCTTCATTTCTCTCCCTCCCTCCAATGATTCTTGCTCATATTTGAGAGGTAGAGACAGGAGATCTAGATCTACATTTTAACCTAACCAATTCATCTCTTTGTGAGTGAATATTTGGGATCTAGATCTTGGAGGATTTGTGTTCTTCCTCTTGTGTTTCCCCAATAGATTTAGTAGCTTTGATGGAAGTTGAGACTGAAGTATTGGAGCATCTTTGTGGTGTTCTTGACATTTGCATTAGGTGCATTAGTTTGAGTTCTCCTCAGAGGATTTTGTTCGTGAATTCGTTGGAGCTTGTCCCTCTTGGGTCCTTGGAACCCTAGATGGTTGTGTGGAAGTGTTCGGTCTTGGAGCTCGGACATTGGTTGTAAAGCTTCGGGATCGTGTTGGGAGACTCAAAGTGCTGTGGAGGTCTACTCAACAAGTTTGTAAAGGTTCCGGTCGCCACCTTGAAGGCCACCGTATAGTGGATAGGGTTCTTGCCATGTGGCAGGTGCTCGGGATAATAGGATGAGGCCTCTTGTGGCGTTGGTGCTCATAGAACCGCCCACCCCTCCAACAAGACGTACTTCCATGTTGGATGGAACTCGGTAAAATATCGTCATCCCCGCATGCCTCGGTTATCTCTATACCCGAGCTCTTTGCTTATGCACTTTACATTGTGATAGCCTTCGTTCTTGAGGTAATCTATCTTGCTAACACATTGTTGCTTGTCTTGCTTAGCATAAGTTGTTGGTGCACATAGGTGAACCTTAGTATATATAGGCTTTGTGCTTGACAAAATAAAACACTAGTTTTATTCCGCCATTGTTAAGCCCATCTCGTAAAAGATTTAAACCGCCTATTCACCCCCTCTCAGCGACATCCGTGATATTTCAAGAGGTATGTCCTATGTCTCCCATTTTTGAAGTTTGAGTTGTTTATCTTAGTTGGTAGATTTGCTAAGATGCTATTCCTATGGGAGTAATTTAATTTAGTTAAAGTAAAGCTTTTTATTAGTATGATGGTTAGTTGTTGAAGCTCTTGCTCTAGTTCTCTTAGCTAACCGAGTCTTTCCTTGGAAATAATAATGCCAAACAAGTACAATAAGAAAAAGTCTAAAATATATGACTTGTTTGATGAATGATTGTCTTGAGAGTATATCCTTGAAGATACTTAACCCCATAGATATTTTGATAGTCTTGACGGCACTCTTGAAAGGAGTTTTTTATTGAAATAAAGTATAGTGGTAATTGTGATACATGCCAAAGCTAACTTTGTGGATCAAACTGTGGTACTAGCTCATAAAAAAGAGAAAAAAAATTCTGCTATTTATGTTTCTAGTGCACACCTTTGGGATGCCAACAACTCCGCTAGCTTTTGAACGATCTATGGTATAACCCCGGATTTCGGCTATGAGTTGATGACATGATTGGCATCAATGTCAATGTATGGGCAAAAGTATTAATACTCTCGAAGGTTGTGCAAACACTTGCAAAATAAACAGCCAAGCAATCTATGAAAAGAATGAAAATAAAAAGATATCTTTGAAGATCCACATAACAAGTCCTTCGCATGGTCTCATTACTGCTCTACGAATTTTTCTTAAAAAACAATGATTGGATTAGAAGTGTTTTTGATAGAATTGATTTATTGATGTGGGCGTAAATAAGACACTTCATTGTTATATTAGTTAGGACATGAAACTCTCTTACTCAATCATACCATTTAAACATCCTAGTGTTCCTTGGCAAGCTGAGAGTTAACTATAACAATTGGATTGATTGCTACATGATACGTCGGAAACGTATCTATAATTTTTGATGTTCCATGCTTGTTTAGTATCTACTTTGCTTTGCTTTGTCTACACTTTGAGGTGTTTTTTGCATGTTTTCTGGTACTAACCTATTAGCAAGTTGCCACAGTGCCAGTTGCCTGTTTTGTGCTGTTTTTGGTACCAGAAAAGCTAGTAAGGAAATATTCTTGAAATTGGACGGGACAAACGTCAAAGTCAATAACTTTCCGTGGGGAACAAGAAGTCCAGAGGGGAGATAAAGAAGCGGGCCAGGGCGCCCAGACCTCCCTAGGCGCGGGTGGGCCCTGCCCTATGCCTAGGCAGGGTGTGGGGACCCTGGCCTCCCCCTTCGCCTATAAAAAGCCCCCGATGCAGAAACCCTGAGTACCCGATCAATATTCCACGAAACCTTCTGCAGCCGCCGCCACCATCGTCTATAGATCGGGAGGGATCTGAAGTTCTTCCCGGCACCCTGCCGGAGGGGAGATCATCCCGAAGGCCTTCTCTCCGGTATGATGTGTGAGTAGTTCCACCTTGGACTATGGGTTCATGCAGTAGAGAGATGGTTGTATCTCCTCCTTGTGCTTTCATGTATAGATCTTGTGAGCTCCGTTCATGATCAAGATCTAATCTATTTGTAATCATGCATGTTGTGTTTGCGGGGATCCGATGGATATTGAGATTATTATGTTGGTTTGATTAATGGTTTTGTCTTTATGATTCTATCATGTCTGTGTTTTTTGTGATCTTGCATGCTCTCCGTTGTTAGTAGCTATCTTGGACAAGTAGTTGCTAGTGACTCCAAGAGGGGGTATTTATGCTCGATAGTGGGTTCATGCCTCTAGTTTCCAAGGGAAGTGACAGAAATCTCTTCGGTTGTAGATGTGTTGTTGCTACTAGGGAGAAGACAACAGTCTCTTGTTCATGGAACATTTGGACTGTTTACCTTACACACTTTGCTAAAAGAAGTTGTCTGTTGCTTGCAACTTAATACTGGAGGGGGTTTGGATGATAATCTGAAGGTGGACTTCTAGTCATAGATTCAGTTGGATGGGGGTCTATGTATCTTGTTGTATTGCCCAATCGAATCCCGTAGGATCTTTCTGACTAGTAATTGCATTGTTATGCCTTGCTCAGTTCCTGTCAGTTGCCCTGCTGTAATTTGTTTACCCTTCATGCCTTGTTGTTTATCTAAGGAGGGCACCTCTAGTGAACTATGGACCCCAGTCCAATCTTTACCATTGATACATCTTCCATTGTTACTTGTTTACTTGCTGCAAACCATTACCTTCCACACCATACGTTTAATCCTTTGTTACAGCAAACCGGTGATCTTGACAACCTCACTGATTCGTTGGGGCAAAGTCTTGAGTTTGTGTTGTGCAGGTCTCCGCGTTGCTAGCAACACATGTCTGACGTTTCCTTCCTCCTACTGGTTCGATAACCTTGGTTTCTTACTGAGGGAAAACCTGCTGATGTGCTGCTTCACACCTTGCTCTTGGGGTTCCCAACAGGCTCCACGTCAACTGTGCTAGCCATCATCAAGCTTTTCTGGCGCCGTTGCCAGGGAGGCTAAGGACGTCTTCACAAGGGGAGTCCTTCTCAACCTTTCTCTTTACTTTGTTTTTAGGTTGCTTAGTTTCTTTAGCTTGGTTTTGTTGCCTCTTTTTATCAAAAAATCCAAAACAATAGTTCAGTTTGGTTTTCTTTCTCTTATCAAAAATACAAAAAAATTAGTTCCTACCCTAGTTGCTGGTCTATTACTGCCTTGCTTTGTCATGCTTTCTATCAATGGATGGTTTCTTTGAAATTAGTTCTTACTGGCTGTCAACACCCGGATATTTAATCCCAGATGCCTGTTATACCATACATTGCAATCCCAGGATTACCATTTTTGCGAGACATAACAGATTTGTATATCACAGTACATCATCCATTACAAACCATACATAAGGTCTTACACAAATAAGGATCTCATGATCCAGTTCTTAATACAACTCAAGCAGCAAAATAACATAAGAATAAAGATAGCGTAGGTGAAGCTCCATCTTCGGGGTCACAAGCAATGCTGACGATGGGAGATGATCCTAGTTGTCGTAACCTTCCTGCGGTCCATCATCCTGGTACTCCTCTTCATAGTCTGTCCACGGGAATAGCCAGGGACAAAGCCATGAGTACTCTTTAAGTACTCACAAACTAATACTAATAAGTTAAGGGGTTTTTTGTGTAATAGGAAACTAAGCTCTAGGGTTGTTTTGCAAAAATCCAGATTTACTTCTACTAGGTTCAGAAGCAAAGAAAACTAGTTGAAGTTTTATAACACCTAAGTGGGAATTTGAATTTCATATCACAACGCTATTGTGGTCCAGTTAAAGTCATAATTCATTTCACAAGTCATTTTGAAAACATCTGACGGGGGAACAGTATGGCCACTCCAACTGTCCATAACCACGGACGCGGCTAGTCGAATAGTTTGACACTCTGCAGAGATTGTACACTTTCACCACAACATTCGATACATCTGTCAGGAACAAATCCTGAATTCACCATACTCGGTATGCGGATAATCAATCCCAACCTTTCAATTACACACCCTAGTATAGGCACCTCTCCTGTGAGTTTGGCCTCCCAACCATGACCAACTGTCATCTTGGGTACTGCATAGGTGGACAATCTTCACAAGGTATCCTCAGCTCAAACCTTGGCCGCGAGGGAAGCCATACTAAGGTATATAAGTTTCTAGTCAAGCCCTACCCAATTTTCGGGTATTGTGGTTGTACGGTAAAATTGGAATGGTATCGCATCCAGACAACCATCAGTTTTATCAAGGGCCAAGGCTCATGCCTCAACATTTTCATCATCAAAATCATCTGGTGTTCGAGAACATATGTCAAAACATTTCAGTAGAATGACACATCATTCTAAGGTTTTCATAACCATTTCCACCAAGTATTCCCATCTAAAGTTGATCAAGTTTTATGCTTAGCACTAGTATCTACGAGGGGTGGTAAGTACTAATGAGGGGTAGTAAACAGGTGGAGATTAACTAAGTTCAATCTCTTGCCTTAGAATGACATCAAGATTATCTAACTTAGGCCAAATTTAATTCTCTTTATGCTACCTTCCAATATCCTTCTAGTATCTACAATTTACTATGTAAACTCTAAGAGAAAGCTTTGATAAAGAAATAAAGTATAAAGCTGGTAAGTAAAACTAGGATTGGGTAATCAAGTGGGTATGATCACATATGCTTAAGGCATATAGTTGGCATGGTAACAAGCAGGTAGTAGCTTGAATAATAACAAGTATAAGCTTGCTAAAGCAGGGTATCTTGCAAGTGTTAGCTTTCCTTGTGCAGAGCAGTGGTTGAAGTTCTCCTCAGCTTCTTCCTCGTAGTATCCTCCTTCCTCCTCGTATCATTGGTCGGTACTAGCGTCTATAAATAAATACGAGGTACACAATCACCAAACAGTACTTAACTATTTTCAATCATCACACAAAGATGCACTATAGATGATCTAGCATCATCACTAGCATCACAAGGATTAAAGCATTTGTCTTATTCATTTTAATTTTATAAAAGTAATTTCTACTCATTGAAAAACTACTTAAGATTTAATATTATCCAACTCAAATATGGGATCATGTTGACACATGTAATCACCACATATTTCAGTACATGGGAATGTGATTTAAAGTGGTGTCACCGTTTAATAAGGTTTAACCTTTTATTTTAAATAAATAAAGTGACTAGAAATGCCTATGTGGCATTCTTTTATCACTTGAACAATATTCCTGTAAGTAAACCGTTTTTATATATTATGAAAGGTATGATCAAATGTGATTTTTGAGAGTTGGAATCAACTCAAAAGCTCTTATGGTTGAATTTTGAAAAATGTTTGAATGTAGAAAAGCTTCTGACTTGTTATTTTTACCCAGGTTGATATACAGATCCAAATGATTGAATCCAACGGGCTTGGATTAAGCATTTCAGTACCTTTCTAGCAAAATTGGTTTCATGTATTTTGGTTCATTAAATCGAGCTGGGTTGATTTTTGAATCTATGTACAGAACTGTGTTTGAATTAAAATGGAAAATCTAAATTCAAATTGATGGGTTGCGCGGGAGACGCTAATGGGCCGGCCCAGTGTCACTCTGCAGCGCGGGGCTCAGCTGACAGGGGGTCTAACAGTCAGCGGCTCATAACGCGCGAAGCGGTACGGGGTTGCGTGGGTCGTTGGATTAGAGTGGGGATCGACGGCTGGGGATCGTCATCGACGACTGGCCTGTCGCCGGCGAGCTCTAACCCAAGCGGCTCAGTGGGGGTGCATAGAGGGCGTACCAGGGCTCCAGCAACAACAGCGAGGCGGGCAAACGAACGGGTGGTCGACGGCGAGGTCAGGGACGATAGAGGCAGTGCCGGGGGTGGTCGCAATCAGCGGCGCCCTTCTCCTCCAGAGGCGGCCTGCTCCGGTATAATTCCGGCGAGCTGCTGCTCCCCGTGCTCTGGCTAGAGGTGTGGGACGATCATTGAGGTGAGGGAAGTGGAATGGTGTGCTGCAAACGGCTGGGGTGGCCTCCTTTTATAGGCTCGACGGCGAGACCGAGAGGGATGGACAGGCGACGGTGGCGACATGGCTACGGGCTGCTAGAGGCGTGGCTGAGGATGGCGATCGACGCGTGGTCTCCGGGAGGTGCTCTAGGAATTTAATGCGGGCTTAGGGGCGATGGTAAACGGTCGGGCGAGGTTGGCGTTCTGAGCGGCAGAGGCGGCATATTCGACGGTGAGCGGTGGCTGTGGAGCGTTGGACGGCGAACGGGGGTGTCTGGCGTGTTCCTTGGGTCGTGGCGACATGGTGGGCACGGGATGTGGTCGAGGGCCGGCGTGTGCACGCGTGCCTGGTGCGGCGCTCTGGCGCGTGCTCGACATGTCGCTGTGGCACTGGGCGCGGGGCGTTCTCGGTGGTCCATGGCTTGACTTGGCTCGGGAAGGGGACAGTGGGCAGCGGTGAGGTGCTGGCTAGCTCCCAGACAAGGTGGGCGCAGCTAGTTCTTCCTCTAGCTTGTTGTCCACATTGGGGTGACATGGTGAGGCTCGGCCTGCTCACCATTGATGGCAAGGCAAGCTCACGGTGGTGCTAGAGGTTGCTAACTAAGCTAGATGATGTACTAAATGTTTGCTGTGAGCTAGAGTGGGAACAAGTTAGGCCAATTTACTGCTCACAATAGTGTTTGATGTTTGTTTGATTTGAATCTGCAAGGTGTTTGATGAAATGGCTGCAAGAACTTGAATTTTGAATTTTTAAAAGATTTTTGGTGGGTGTGCTAGGCATGAGCTTGAGATTCTGTGGGTGCTTGGGTTTTGAAATTGAGCTTGTTTGAGTGGTTTTTGAAATAGTGGGATCTTCCCATATGAGATAGATTCAATTTTAAACTGTCATTTAAACTTAGCATTTGAATGTTTTTGGAAGATCACAAAGTGGGCCTTGGTACCTCATTATGTGTACTAACAAGGGGTGCAAAGATCCATAATTGTTTCTGTTAAGTTTTGAGTGCTAGGAATATCCAAAGTAGGAATGATAGTTAATTTGGCAAAAATGACCATTCACTTCATTTATTCATTTTGAGTTGTTTTTCTATGGGAAAATTTTGGGCATGATTTAGATGATGTTTATTTCACCTAAGAATCATTTTACAAGCAATGAATCACAAACCATGGCAATTCAAAAGAACTCCTAATTTAAATACACATACATATGAATGCGTTCATATTTTGAGATGGGAAGTTTTTGTTAACCCTAAATTTGATGATTAGAGTTTGTTGATCCATGTTTAATATTTTTGGGATGTTACAAACCTTCCCCCTTAAACAAAATCTCGTCCCGAGATTTGAAAAAGGACGAAAAAGATTACCTAGGATTTAAGAGATCTGGGAACTCCGTCCTAATGTGATCTTCTCGCTCCCAGGTAACTCCCTATTCCGTGTGGTTGCTCCACTGAATCTTGAGAAACTTGATGCTTCGGGTCCTGGTAGTTCTGAAAGCTTCTTCCAAAATACGGATGGGTACTTCGGGATAGGTCAGGTCATCGTTTATCTCTATGGTCCGATGATCAATATTCTTGAACACTCCAGTCTTCTCCGGAACTTCGAGGAATTTACGAAGTAATTAAATATGGAACACATTATGCATGGCTGACATTTCTTCTGGCAGTTCCAATTGATATGATACTTCTCCTCGACGGTTCAGAATCTTGAAGGGTCCGATATATTTGGGGGCTAACTTTCCCTTCAGCTGGAAACGCTGCATTCCTTTTAATGGAGACACTTTCAGATACACAAACTCTCCGACGTTCGAAGCGAGGTCTCGGCATCTCTTGTCGGCGTAACTCTTCTGTCTTGACTGGGCGGTCTTGAGGTGCTCACGAATCTTGTGAACTTTCTCCTCTGCTTCTTGTAGGATGTCGGGTCTGAAAATCTGACTCTCTCCTACTTCCGACCAATTCAAAGGGGTGCGGCACTTCCGTCCATACATGAATTCAAATGGGGCCATTTCCAGACTAGCTTGATAACTGTTGTTGTATAAAAATTCTGCAAACGGTAGACAGTCTTCCCATTTAGATCCATACTCTAACACACATGCTCTCAACATATCTTCGAGTATTTGATTTACTCGCTCCGTTTGTCCATCAGTCTGAGGGTGATAAGCTGTGCTGAAATCTAGTCGGGTTCCTAAACCTTCTTGGACTTTCTTCTAGAATCTCGAGGTGAACTGAGTTCCTCGATCCGATACGATGTTCTTGGGGACTCCGTGCAAACTGACGATTCTAGCGATGTATAGCTCCGCTAGCTTTGAACTCTAATATGTGGTCTTGACTAGTAAGAAATGGGCAACTTTGGACAATGTGTCAACTATGACCCAGATAGAGTCATTTCCCCTACTAAAAGTAGGAAATCCGGTGATAAAGTCCATTCCAGCGGAATCCCATTTCCATTCCGGAATCTGCAATGATTGCAAAAATCCTGCGGGTCTTTGATGTCCCGCCTTGACTCTCTGACATATATCACACTTGGCGATATAGCTGCCAATTTCTCTCTTCATCTTATGCCACCAAAATTGTTCCTTCAAATCCTGATACATCTTCGTTCCTCCGGGATGGATAGAATAAATATTATCATGAGCTTCAGAATAACTTCTTAAAACTCTGAATCTGCTGGTACACAAAGGCGTCCTTTGTACCACAGAACTCCTTCTTCGTCTTCGGTAAATCCGGGTACTTTGCCTATACCGATACGACGCTTGATTCCGTCGATACTAGCATTTCCTTTTTGTGCCTCCTTGATCTGGCTGATCAAAGTGGCTTGAAGTTATATGCTAGCCAAAAATCCTTCACTCACTAATTCCATTCGGAAATCTTCCATCTCCTTGTGCAAAGTTGGTTGCTCCTTCAAATCATGGAGTTCAAGCGGCACGGCAATCTGCTAAGGGCATCTGCTACCACATTGGCTTTACCTGGGTGATAGTGAATGTCCAGGTCGTAATCCTTGATTAGATCAATCCATCTTCTTTGTCTCATATTCAGCTCCTTCTGAGTGAATATATACTTTAGGCTCTTGTGATCTGAATAAATCTCACAACAGTTTCCCATCAGGTAATGCCTCCATGTCTTCAGGGCTAGAACTATGGATGCAAGCTCGAGGTCATGGGTTGGCAGTTCTGTTCATGTTGCTTCATTTGTCGGGATAGATAGGATAAAAACTTTTCCTTCTTGCATTAGCACACATCCTAGACCGATCTTGGATGCGTCACAATGCACGTCAAATGGCTTCCTGATATCCAGCATGATTAAGATTGGGGCTGAAATCAGTCTTCTCTTGAGTTCTTGAAAACTCGCTTCACATTTGTCCGTCCATTCAACCTTCTTGTCCTTCTTCAGCAATTGGGTCATGGGTTTGGCGATACTCAAAAATCCTTCTACGAACTCGCGGTAGTATCCCGCCAATCCGAGAAATGCATGAACTTGGGTTTGAGTGGTTGGGGCTTGCCAATCTTCGACATCTTTTACCTTTGCAGGGTCAACGGCAATTCCTCCGGCTGATACGATATGTCCGAGAAATCCTATCTCCTGTAACCAGAATTCACATTTGCTAAACTTGGCATAGAACTGATGCTCTCTAAGGGTTCCAAGAATGGTCCTTAGGTGTATCTCATGTTCTTCTGATTTGGAATAAATCAGAATGTCATCAATGAAAACAATGACAAACTTATCCAGGAAGTCCATAAAAATCTTATTCATGAGATTCATGAAATAAGCGGGGGCATTGGTTATCCAAAAGACATGACAGTATACTCGTATAATCCATATCTGGTGGTAAAGACAGTCTTGGGAATATCCTCTGCACGAATCTTGAGTTGATGATAGCCAGTTCTAAGATCAATCTTAGAAAACACCTTGGCACCAGTCAACTGGTCAAATAGATCTTCTATCTTGGGCAATGGGTACTTGTTCTTGATAGTGACATCATTCAACTTCCGATAATCCGTACACAAATGGTTACCTCCATCTTTCTTGTCCACGAGCAAAATAGGTGATCTCCATGGTGACGCACTTGGTTGAATCAGTCCAATTTCCAGCATGGCATCCAGTTGCTTCTTCAGTTCTGCTAGTTCAGACGGGTTCATACTATATGGTCTCTGGGCTATGGGTCTTGTTCCAGGGATTAGTTCAATGATAAACTCGATATCCCGATCTAGGGGCATACCGGGCAAAACATCTAGAAATACATCGGGGTATTCATAGACTATCCGGACTTGGTCAATGGTAGGTTGGGCTATACTCTTGTTGCACTTGAACTGACGAGGTAAGGTTTTAGATATATGCTCGACTGATATTCCGGCTGTACTGGTCATGGTTATAGCTTTCTTGGCATAGTCAATTAATCCTTTATGCTTGGACATCCAATCCATTCCTAGTACCACTTCCAAACCTTTAGTTCCGAGTACTATCAGATTAGCATAAAAGTCTATGTCGTGGATTCGGATAGGGACGGCTTTGCAAATTTGCCTAGCTTTGGTGGTTGAACCGGGGATTTGAACAATCATAACATACTTCAGTTTGGTTGGTTGAATCTTACTAGTGCATGCAAATTCTTCGATGACAAATGAGTACGATGCACCAGAATAAAACAACACTCTTTCAAGTACTGAATTAACAGAAAACATACCCAGCACGACGTCTGGCGCTTCCTGGGCTTCTTCAACATGCATGAGAAAAAGACGGCCGTTGCGGTTGAGCGAGTTCTCTGGGGCAAACCTTCTTTCGGGCTGAACACGACGCTGTTGCTAAGCTGAGGCATTTGCATTGGGGGCTCCGGCATTCTTCTTGGGGCACTCATTGGAGTAGTGACCCTTATTTCCACAGTCATAAAAAGTCACTTGCGACTTGTCCTTCGCTGCAATAGGCACAACATTTCTTCCAGTCCTTGGGGCAATGTTGGTGTTGGTGGCAGCATTGTTGTTGTTGAACTTGGGTGGTGCACGGTTGAAATTGCTAGAGTTGCTAGGATTGTTGTGGTTTCCTTCGGGCCTTGGGTTTCCACGGTTGGGATAGGTCGGACGGTTCATCGGGGGTCTGTTGGTTCTCGGGGCAAATCCCGGAGATGGGTTGGGGCGATACTTTGTGGTCTGGTGGGTTCCTGGTTGATGCATCATGCGGCGCTTGCGGCTCTCGTTGGATTGGTTGATCTTTCCTTCCATCTGAATGGCAAAGTCAACTAGGGCTTCAATATCAGCAAAGGGGATATTGACCAACACCGTCTGCATCTCATCATGCAAACCATTCAAGAATCTTTCTTTCTTCTTGGCTTCAGTGTCGATCTCATCCGGGGCATACCTAGCTAATGACAAGAATTTGTCACGGTATTCCACCACGGTCATCCTTCCTTGCTTCAGTTCCCTGAATTCATCTCTCATCCTTTTGATCAAACCCGGTGGCACATGGGTTCTGCTGAACTTGACCTTGAATTCATCCCAGGTCATCATCTGACATCCGGTCATTGCACGAACGCTGTTCCACCATGCTCTTGCATCTCCGGCTAGATAGTGGATGGCGAACAGAACTTTCTCGTTAGCTTCTACTCCGGCGACTTCCAGATTGTTCTCCATGGTCTGCAGCTAATCATCTGCATCTAAGGGCTCTTCCGACTTAGTGAAAACAGGTGGGTTGGTGTTCTGGAAATTCTTGATCTTAGATCCATGGTTGTCCTGATTTCCTTGGCCTTGATTGTTGTTGGCCATCTGAGCTATGTGTTGAAGGGTGGCTAGGTTGGCTTGACGTTCTGCTCTTTTAGCTTCACGGTCAGAAACCAGCATTTGCAGGATCTGCAACATTGGGTCCAGGGATGATCCGCTTCCTCCGTGAGGCATCTGAAGATTGAGATCGATCATGAGAAAAGAGGGAAATTTCTAAGGTTCAGGGACTCTGAAAAGTTTTTAAAGTTTGACTCAAATTTTCTAGCAACTTGCTTTTCATTCATTCATTCATTCATAGCACAAGATACAACACACACCACAACAAAGGAAAACAGATGGTTTTCAGAACCATTCTGGAAACTATGATACAGTGGGACCGAATACAATTCACTACGCTAGTGCTCAAGTGCTACTACTCCTAGGAGTCGGTGTACTCAGCATCATCATCATCATCGTCATTGATGAAGGCAAAATCCTCCAGAAAGTCATCATCACCGCTGAGATAGGAGTAGGAGTCTCCACGAAGGTTATCTCCGGCATTCTCTCTTTCCTCCAACTGCATGTCTCTCTCGTGGATGGTCTCCTCCAAATCCGTGATACGGTGGCAAAGACGGGCAATGATGCGCTCCTTCTTGTCGAGCTGACGGCAACGAGACTTGTGATCCTTCACTAGCATGGCGAGGGTCTGATCCTTCTTCTGGGCGATGGCGGACTTGTGGTTGGAGTAGTCACGGGCATTGTACAGTTCCTTCTGACGATCATACATCATGAAGATAAGGTGGTACAACTGAGTCTTCAGCTCGGGGTGATGTGGGGCTTCCAGTGGCTGTCCCATAACATCACGCCTTGGATAGAACTCAAAGCGGGTACCCTTGATCTGATTGATACTCTGCGCACATAGATGGGAAGAGCTTCCTGCATGGCCCTGGCAAGTCCATTGAGCTAGTTGTTCTCTCTTAAGGTGAACTGAATTCCCTCTGCAGTGGGAGGTTCAATCTTTCCTCGGAGACTTGCAACAACTAGCCACTCCAGATTTTCCCCTCCTTGATCATTGAACTGAGCTCCGAAGAACTCGGGGTGCGCATGCTCCAGAAGTTCCGACAGCTGGTCCAGGTCACGCTCAAAGATGAGTTCTCCTCCATTCCCCCACTGATAAAACTTGCTGTACTTCACGTCCATCATAAGAATATAGGATGAGTAAGTTAGTAGAGTGATCAAGTGTGTCAAATTTTATGCATTTTGCAAGAGTTTTTCAGGAACATGAATTTTCATGAAAGAATACAAGTGATAAGAATGAGATAAGTTTTTATAAATACTCACTTCCTTTGGTTTTGAAACTAAGTTTTTCATTCAAACGTCCATTAATTCTAACTAGGGTCTCCTATGGTCAGGATGGCTCTGATACCAACTTGTCAACACCCGGATTTTTAATCCCAGATGCCTGTTCTGCCATACATTGCAATCCCAGCATTACCATTTTTGCGAGACATAACAGATTTGGATATCATAGTACATCATCCATTACAAACCATACATAAGGTCTTACACAAATAAGGATCTCATGATCCAGTTCTTAATACAACTCAAGCAGCGGAATAACGTAATAATAAAGATAGCGTAGGCGAAGCTCCATCTTCGGGGTCACAGGAAATGCTGACGATGGGAGATGATCCTAGTTGTCGTAAACTTCCTGCGGTCCATCATCCTGGTACTCCTCTTCATAGTCTGGCCACGGGAATAGCCAGGGACAAAGCCATGAGTACTCTTTAAGTACTCGCAAACTAATACTAACAAGTTAAGGGGGTTTTTGTATAATAGGACACTAAGCTTTAGGGTTGTTTTGCAAAAAGCCATATTTACTTCTACTAGGTCCAGAAGCAAAGAAAACTAGTTGAAGTTTTATAACACCTGAGTGGGAATTTGAATTTCATATCACAACTCTGTTGTGTTCCAGTCAAAGTCATAATTCATTTCACAAGTCATTTTGAAAACATCTGACGGGGGAACAGTAAGGCCACTCCAACTGTCCATAACCGCGGATGCGGCTATTCAAATAGTTTGACACTCTACAGAGATTGTAGACTTTCACCACAACATTCGATACATCCGTCAGGAACAAATCCTGAATTCACCATACTCAGTATGCGGATAATCAATCCCAACCTTTCAATTACACACCCTAGTATAGGAACCTCTCCTATGAGTTTGGCCTCCCAACCATGACCAACTGCCATCTTGGGTACTACACATGTGGACAATCTTCACAAGGTAGCCTCAGCTCAGACCTTGGCCGCGAGGGAACCCATACTAAGGTATATAAGTTTCTAGTCAAGCCCTACCCAATTTTCAGGTATTGTGGTTGTATGGTAAAATTGGAATGGTATCGCATCCAGACAACCATCCGTTTTATCAAGGGCTACGGCTCATGCCTCAACATTTTCATCATCAAAATCATCTGGTGTTCGAGAACATATGTCAAAACATTTCAGTAGAATGACTCATCATTCTAAGGTTTTCATGACCATTTCCACCAATTATTCCCATCTAAAGTTGATCAAGTTTTATGCTTAGCACTAGCATCTACAAGGGGTGGTAAGTACTTATGAGGGGTAGTAAACAGGTGGAGATTAACTAAGTTCAATATCTTGCCATAGGATGACATCAAGATTATCTAACTTAGGCCAAATTTAATGCTCTTTATGCTACCTTCCAATATCCTTCTAGTATCTACAATTTACTATGTAAACTCTAAGAGAAAGCTTTGATAAAGAAATAAAGTATAAAGCTAGTAAGTAAAACTAGGATTGGGTTATCAAGTGGGTATGATCACATATGCTTAAGGCATATAGTTGGCATGGTAACAAGCAGGTAGTAGCTTGCATAATTGCAAGTATAAGCTTGCTAAAGTAGGGTATCCTGCAAGTGTTAGCTTTCCTGTGCAGAGCAGTGGTTAAAGTTCTCCTCGGCTTCTTCCTCGTAGTATCCTCCTTCCTCCTCGTATCCTTGGTCGGTACTAGCGTCTATAAATAAATACGAGCTACACAATCACCAAACAATACTTAACTATTTTCAATGATCACACAAAGATGCACTATAGATGATCTAGCATCATCACTAGCATCACAAGGATTAAAACATTTGTCTTATTCATTTTAATTTGAGAAAAGAAATTTCTACTCATTGAAAAACTACTTAAATTTAATATTCTCCAACTCAAACATGGGATCATGTTGACACGTGTAATCACCACATATTTCAGTACATGTGAATGTGATTTAAAGTGGTGTCACAATTTAATAAGGTTTAACCTTTTATTTTAAATAAATAAAGTGACTAGAAATGCCTATGTGGCATTCTTTTATTACTTGAACAATATTCCTGTAATTAAACCCATATGTTTTTATATATTATGAAAGGTATGATCAAATGTGATTTTTGAGAGTTGGAATCAACTCAAAAGCTCTTATGGTTGAATTTTGAAAAATGTTTGAATGTAGAAAAGCTTCCGACTTGTTATTTTTACCCAGGTTGATATACAGATCCAAATGATTTGAATCCAACGGGCTTGGATTAAGCATTTCAGTACCTTTCTAGCAAAACTGGTTTCATGCATTTTGGTTCATTAAATCGAGATGGGTTGATTTTTGAATCTATGTACAGAACTGTGTTTGAATTAAAATGGAAAAATCTAAATTCAAATTGATGGGTTGCGCGGGAGACGCTAATGGGCCGACCCAGTGTCACTCCGCAGCGCGGGGCTCAGCTGACAAGGGGGGTCTACCAGTCAGCGGCTCATAACACGCGAAGCGGTACGGGGTTGTGTGGGTCATTGTATTAGAGTGGGGATCGACGGCTGGGGATCGTCGTTGACGACTGGCCTGTCACCGGCGAGCTCTAACCCTAGCGGCTCAGTGGGGGTGCATAGGGGGTGTACCAGGGCTCCAGCGATGATGGCGAGGCGGGCAAACGAATGGGTGATTGACGGCGAGGTCAGGGACGGTCAAGGCAGCTCCGGGGGTGGTCGCAATCTGCGGCGCCCTTCTCCTCCAGAGGCGGCCTGCTCCAGTACAATTACGGCGAGCTGCTGCTCCCCGTGCTCCGGCTAGAGGTGTGGGACGATCATTGAGGTGAGGGAAGTGGAATGGTGTGCTGCAAACGGCTGGGGTGGCCTCCTTTTATAGGCTCGACGGCGAGACCGAGAGGGATGGGCAGGCGACGGTGGCGACATGGCTACAAGCTGCTAGAGGCGTGGCTGAGGGTGGCGATCGACGCGCGGTCTCCGGGAGGTGCTCTAGGAATTTAATGCGGGCTTAGGGGCGATGGTAAACGGTCGGGCGAGGCTGGCGTTCTGAGCAGCAGAGGCGGCGTCTTCGACGGCGAGCGGTGGCTATGGAGCGTTGGACGGCGAACGGGGGTGTCTGGCGTGTTCCTTGGGTCGTGGCGACGCGGTGGGCACGGGCTGTGGTTGAGGGGCGGCGTGTGCACGCGTGCCGGGTGCGGCGCTCTGGCGCGTGCTCGGCATGTCGTTGTGGCACTGGGTGTGGGGAGTTCTCGGTGGTCCATGACTTGCCTTGGCTCGGGAAGGGGACAGTGGGCAGCGGTGAGGTGCTGGCTAGCTCCCAGACAAGGTGGGCGCAGCTAGTTCTTCCTCTAGCTTGCTGTCCACATTGGGGTGGCATGGTGAGGCTCGGCCTGCTCACCATTGATGGCAAGGCAAGCTCACAGTGGTGCTAGAGGTTGCTAACTAAGCTATATGATCTACTAAATGTTTGTTGTGAGCTAGAGAGGGAACAAGTTAGGCCAATTTACTGCTCACAATAGTGTTTGATGTTTGTTTGATGTGAATCTGCAAGGTGTTTGATGAAATGGCCGCAAGAACTTGAATTTTGAATTTTAAAAAGATTTTTGGTGGGTGTGCTAGGCATGAGCTTGAGATTCTGTGGGTGCTTGGGTTTTGAAAATTGAGCTTGTTTGAGTGGTTTTTGAAATAGTGGGATCTTCCCATATGAGATAGATTTAATTTTAAACTGTCATTTAAACTTAGCATTTGAATGTTTTTGGAAGATCACAAAGTGGGCCTGGGTACCTCATTATGTGTACTAACAAGGGGTGCAAAGATCCACAATTGTTTCTGTTAATTTTTGAGTGCTAGGAATAGCCAAAGTAGGCATGATAGTTAATTTGGCAAAAATGACCATTCACTTCATTTATTCATTTTGAGTTGTTTTTCTTTGGGAAAAGTTTGGGCATGATTTAGATGATGTTTATTTCACCTAAGAATCATTTTACAAGCAATGAATCACAGAACCATGGCAATTCAAAAGAACTCCTAATTTAAATACACATACATATGAATGCTTTCATATTTTGAGATGGGAAAGTTTTTGTTAACCCTAAATTTGATGATTAGAGTTTATTGATCCATGTCTAATATTTTTGGGATGTTACACTGGCAAGGTGGGTTCATGAAAGAAGAAAAGTATTATTATAAGGAGCTTCGTTCACAAAAAGGGAAACACTTAAGGGAACAAATTGATAAATTGAATATTATTGCTAGAGAGGTGTGCTCTACTTATAATGTTACTTATTGCTTTGATAAATCTTGTTGTTGTAGGAGGTATAAACACCTGCCTTTTTAATGTGAGTATAATGATAATGTTACCATATCTTCTTATGTTAAAGTAAATTATGACCTTTATGATGTGGAACAAATTGAAGAATTTATTGCTTTCAAGGGTGCATTTGAACTTGCCAGTTTGCTTGAAATACTAATGATGCACCTTATGAATATGAGGTTTATGAGATACTTAAATTTTGCTTTGATAATTACAAGGAAGAAAATGGCTATATTCTTGAATATTTTAATAGGTGCTTTCCACAAACGGAAGAGACTAATGCCTTGCAGGAGCCTATGGAAGAAGAAATTGCTGAAACAGAAAGCTCATTAGATAAAAAAGAGGAGGATGAATGTTATGCTCCTGTGGATTCTTTTGAAGTATTTACTATGGGTAAAACTTGTGTTCCTATGCATGTTACCTATAGTAGTGATTATGATTGGGAAAAGCACACTACTTTTTATATTGAAAATCTTTGGTACCAATTCTAAAA
Organism: Avena sativa; assembly: GCA_916181665.1. Classification (NCBI taxonomy): domain Eukaryota; kingdom Viridiplantae; phylum Streptophyta; class Magnoliopsida; order Poales; family Poaceae; genus Avena; species Avena sativa. The sequence continues at coordinate 255,102,414 of OV702284.1, read as the reverse complement.
ATTCTATTGCCCATGATGATACTTTACCTCCAATTTATGATGATTATGATATTTTCAATCCACCTACTATTGAGGAGAAAATTAATTGTGATTACAATATGCCTCCTATGTTTGATGATTATGGTGATGATAATAGTAATAATATCTATTTTGTTGAATTTGCTCCCACTACAATTAATAGGAATGACTATGCTTATGTGGAGAGTAATAATTATTATATGCATGTGGCTCATGATAAAAAAATTATGTGATAGTTATATTATTAATTTTATTCATGATGCTATTGAAAGTTATTATGAGAGAGGGAAACATGGTCTTATGTATCTCAACAATATTATGTTTCCCCTCTTTATATTGAAAATCTTGAAGTTGCACTTGTTTTGCTTTCCTATGCTTGTTACTTTGTTCTTTCATGACTTGTTTCTTTACAAGATTCTTATGCATAGGAAGTGGGTTAGACTTAAATGTGTTTTGAATTTGCTTCTTGATGCTCTCTTTTACTTCAATTAATATTTCTTATGTGAGCATCTTCTCAAACTATCAAGCCTAACTTAAATTCGTTAAAGAAAAGTACTTGTTGGGAGATAACCCAAGAGTTTCCTTGATTCTTGGAAGTTATTAATTCAGTAAGAGCATCTACACTAGCCTACCCAGGAGGCCGATCCGGACGCCGAATTTTGGTCCGGACGCTGAAAATTGGCCCAGTCGCGTACCCAAGGACCTGTTTTTGGCCGGATTAGGGCCGATTTTGGTCCGGACTATCCAGGCCGAACCCAGCTTTCTGGGTACGCCCTGGGAACGCCGTACTCAGCGAATTTGGCGAAAAAAACAGAAGCGGCACGTGGACCCGCCGAGTCAGTGACGGAAGCTGAGTCGTCGTCATCCTCGGAACCACGCGGCGACCGCCGGACAATAACTGCTCATCGCATCAGCCACTCGTCGCCGATTTACGATGCCACCGTCACCGCCTCGGCTCCCGCGATGGACCGGCGGGCACTAACTTCCCGTCATTTACCCTTTTCCCGCCCTTGCCGCTACACCCCTCCCGCCCTCGCCACCCACCTCGGCCTTTATAAGCCGTGCCCCTCGCCGGAGATCTTCACACTCTCTCACATCTCCCCCACCCACAAGCCCAAACTCCGGCGAACCCTCTCTCACCGTTTCCCCTTCCCAGCCATGGCCGAACGATACCCCGGCGACGGCGCTGCGGCAAACGGCTTCGGCCGGCGCACCCTCCAGGCCTGGGAGGCGCGCATGATGTACGACGCCGGCTACATGACGCCGCCGGACACGCGGATGCCTCCGGGATGGAAGTTGAGCGCCGGCGGCATCCCTATCCCGACGGCGCCGACGCCGGACGAGCTGTCATATGATGTGCAAGAGTACCTCGGCGGCATGCATGACCCCTCCGACGCCGAGTCCGCCGACAACCTCCTGTACTGGGAGCAGTTCTTCACGGATCGGCGCGAGCAGGAGCTCGCCCGCCACGAGGGGCCGCCGAACGAGTCGCCGTCGAAGCGCAACAACTCGGCCGGCTGCCGACGTTGGTGGAGCGCGCCAGACCGGACGCTCGCGGCGCTGATGGAGCACATCAAACGCCGGAACACACCGCGGCTCGGCTTTCCGTGCACACTGATGCCGGCGGCCAGGTCGGGCCGGATGCCGAGGAGGATGGCGAGGATGAGCTCGTCCTCCTCCGCGTCGGCATCCCACTCCTCCGGCTCAGCGTCGTTGCGCACGCCGATGGCAGTCAAGTGCGAGGCGTAGTCGCATGTGCGCTCGCCGCCGCGGACACGCTCGCGCGGCATCGTCATCGGCGAGCCACGGACAACGACGTCGCCAACCGGCCGCCTGCGTCTCCGCCGCCCCAAGACAGAAGACTCGGCGCCGGCCGAATACGCCACCTTGAAGATGGCGCTGGAGCAGTCGCTCCGCGACACGGCGCTGCAGACGCTGCCGCCGCCGCCGGTCGAGCCCTCCTCGCCGGATATCTTGGAATGGTTCAGGAAGGACTGGGAGAAGGCGGAGCGGCAGCGCATCCTCGGCCTGCAGTAGCAAGCCGAGGAGCAGGCCGCCCGGCGACGGGCGATGGCCGGGCGTGAGCTCGCGTACCAGGGCGCCCCACTCTACGTCCTCGACGACGACGACGAAGGCCCGTCCTACCAGCCCTGGAGGTTCGGCGACCCATGCCAGGGGAGCTCCCGCCAGAACCAGCCGCCGAGCGACGACGACGATGACGGCGGTGAGGATGCCGGCCGCTCCGACCCCGCCTACACGGCGTTCTACAGAAACTTCGTCCTGTAGAACGGCGAAGTCACCGGTGGGGGCCACGGCGGGCCTTTTATTTTAAGTTTACTAGATAATACACCGCGCGTTGCAGCGGGAATTTGTTATGGTTTTTCTTGGTGACAGAGTGTACAAAATACAATGCTATTTTGAATTTATAATCTTTCAAATGTCATATATAGGATGGTATTGCATGTAAATGTACTTGAGTTATAGCTATGCATTGCATGATAAAACTATAGTAATGTGTAGCCTAGACAACACTTTTAGTAGGATCTATTTGACACTGTTAAGTGCGCAAAATTAGTTTCATACTATTTACTTGTGTATATATAAGCTGGTAGATGTGTTCTTGGAATAGGGAAATCAGGTATTTGCAATGAAATAAAATAGATCACGATTGGGAAAAAGGGATATAATGATATAGGAAGGCATGTGCAAATTGCAATACATTCAGAGATAGCACAAATGACATGCACGTGGACAGCTAGTGAGTGAGTACGCCCACCATGTCACTCATTCTGTCTTGAAAGAATTTAACATATCTGCAGCATCCGAAGGATTAATTCGAACATTATTGCATACAGTATGAGCTAGTACAAAAAATTCTTAGACATCATCTTTAAATTGACATCTATGGACATCAGTTTCACTGAAGATAGACACAAAAGGTTGGGAAAGTGCTCCTTAATAAGCTTGAGTAGCCTAACATCTGAGTGTGAATGTCAACTGCAGAAAGCAGGCGCGTGGCCATGTCTTTCAGACTGTATCCTCGATTACTGCAGAAATCACATACGTATCCATGCCTTTCAGACCGTATCCTTGATAATAACAGAATGTCATGCAAATAGATTCCTAAAACAGGAAATTAGTAAGAACTTGGCAGCGGACTGAAACCGGCAGTAAAGAACCTGGTCGCAGGGGACGGACAGGACTACATGTGTGTCCCGCCCAGCTGCTCGGTACCAGTAGAGGATGATCGATGACGGGACATGAAATTCGTCCAATCAAGAATGGTGTTGTCCCGTGGCGAAATCTGGTGGAACTAAAATGGTAGTGCGATCAGTGAAATCTTTTCAATGAAGGATGGGAATGGAGCAGGGAGTGAGCATGAGTAGGGTGTAGGGAAGACAGGCACAGAGAATGTGCGGTATTTAAATTGGAGAGCAACTCTCCATCAATTACAGCTGCGTTTCTTTGAGATAGTTTGATGGGGGAGATGAAGAAGATGGGTAATCCATCGGTTTCTTTTGTATTAAAACTATAGTAAGCACGCGAGGAATGGTATATGGTTGCTGTGTAGAAGATGAAGAGAGATATGGGAATTAATTATTAGGGGAGTAATTGGAGAGTTAGAGAAAGAAGTAATTGGGAAACGCATGGCTCGCTCCCTGAACGGCTCGCTCCAATTTCTTTTTTGTTGTCTGAAGATGACATGCACCAATCGTTGATTGCTAAATGCCATGGACCAACTAAAGGTTTGCTGACGTGGGTAGCCTGCATGTTAAGAGAAATAAGGTAGTGGGGGACTCCTATTTAGATATAGAAGATTATGCAGTAGTTTAGTTTAAATTTGATGTAATCCGTCTATATTCGTCCAACTTAATGAAATTTGCTCAACGTTAATGAATTTAAGCCAAACTTGGGGACTCGGCCTGGGTACGCGAGTGGGAAAATGGGCGTACCCGGACCGAAAACTAGTTCCGTTCGGCCCAAAAACGATCCGATTTTCGACCTGGGTTCGGCCAACGAGTGGAGATGCTCTAATGACCTCTTCTTATCCTTTTTGTTTGCTTTTTGTGTCAAAAATAACCTCTAATAAGAGAGAAGTAAGATTTGGGGAGTTGCTATCCCGAAACAGATTTCAGTCCTCCACCATAAAAATTCGTGAGGAGTCTCTATAACTCGGATTGAGCTAAAAATTTACGAATAAATCCCCCAGTATATTAGATAACTTTTGTTAGTTCAACACTTTTTGATTTGAGCAATAGAAGATGTTCGAAAAAATCGGTTTCTACCTGCTGGTATGTTTTGACAGATTTCTGCCATTATTTGCATTTGCTTCTTATTGATTTCTTTTTGAGTTCCCTTTTGGGGAATTGAGATTTTTGAACGAGTTGCGATAGTAGCTTGAGTTTTTAGTGAAAAGCCTTGCTGTTCAAAAGCTTTGCCAGAGGTCTAATATATTTTAAATAAACTAATGTTGCTAATGAAGATTGTGTGAAGTTTTGTATGAAGGAGAAATTTCAGGTATAGAGAGAGAATGATGTAATGAGATGACGAATGAACAAAAGCTCAAGCTTGGGGATGTCATCATGATGTCACCCCAAGAAATATCCAAGAGGTACAAGCGTCAAAGTTTGGGGATGCCACCATGGTGTCACCCCAAGAAATATCCAAGAGGTACAAGCGTTAAAGCTTCTTAATCAATAAAAAGCTCACGTCTGTCTAGACACTTCGTTTTTATTGTTTTATGCACAGTTATGTTGTTCTCGGAGCGTCTTAGTTTTCATTTGCTTTTCTTATGTTGTTTAGTTTGCTTGAATAAAGTAGTTTGGACCCCTGTTCTCGCTGTGTTGTTTTGCAAATAAGTCACTTGGTGTTCGAAAGAAGTAGTAAGTTTTTGCTTGTAAGTGCAAGAGGAGCTTGCATTGACTGTGACTTAGACTTTAGCATGACATGCTAGGTGTTGTTTTAACCTTATGCTTAGTGATTATTCCTGTAGCATGTCTTGTTCCAAACAATTGGGATTGCTTAGTGTGTCTTGAAGAAATTATGCGTTGTTTTAGCATGCAAAATGCATAGTATTGTGGTATTCTCCTTTAATGCTTTGTTTGGGTTGACTTGGCACATTCTCAAACCATGTTATGACTCTCACAAGTCACCATTATCCTCTATGATCATTTAGTCCTTGACTTGTAGTGCCACTCTATGCTTTGATTAGTAATGCTTTGTTGCTCTGCATGATTATGGCCATTATGCTCTCTTAGTTGGTTGCTCCTAGTATTTTGCTAGCCTCCACTTGTATGATTAAGCTCTACTCATGCTTCCAACTCCCAAGAAACCAAGTTATTCCAAAGTGTCCACTATAAACTCCTATGCATGGTGTGTTACACTATTCCAAGTATATTCTTGTTTTCAGCTATCTTCCAATTAAAAACTATTTTGTTATGTGAAAACTTAGTGATTAAAGCCCTCATGAACTTGATGGCACACTTTATATTCTTTTCCACTAATAAACTTCAACCATTGTGTCATCTATGTTGTATATGCTTGCACTTATACGTTGAAATTAGCAGAACCGTGCTATCACGGGGAACGTTTTTAACATTGCACTTGTACTTTGTACTCAGTTGATATCATGCTCTTTTGTCTATGGATGTCAGCGGTGTGAAATAAAGAGGGAACTTGTAAGTCCATGGAGTTTGTATTGTGTGTTAGAGAAATGTCTGGGCCGCTATCCTAAGCCATGCCTAATCATGGGGGAAACTTGTAGCATCACTATAGTGAGCTATCTGTGAAGCATCCTCAATAAAAAGTTATTCATATGGTAAATAAAAAGATTGCTGAGATGCTCATTTTCTGCTTGCCTTGTCATTTTGGTTATGGGAAAGATCCTGTACCATGTGCAAGGGGTACCCCTTTGGCGGTTCTCTATGATATGCAAATACTTACAATGACAAGAACTTACAGGTGACTAAAGTTGAGTAGCATGAGGTGTGGCCCTCGTATTCAAGGGACTTGAGATTGCCAACCTATACTTTGTCAAGCATATACTCCATAGTTAGTTCATGTAACATCCCAGTATTAGAGCTCAGAAATAAGATGAACCCAGATGTGTGCATTGCATTCATGCATAGAAAATCTGAATAATTTTCGCGCTTTTGAACAAACTTGTCAAAGTGATTGAAGCTTCTCTTAACTTGATAGAATTGAAGTAGATCATCAAGTTGACTGCGATAAGTTTCAATATGACCTTTGCTAAAACCTTATTTGGATAAACATGATTTGATCTAAGGGTAGATCAGATATAATAAATGCTACTCATAATACATTGCTTAAATAATTAATATCTGATCCTTAAGGGATTCTATCATCATATTCAACACAACAATTCTATATGTACCAAGTTAAGATTACAAACTAAAGTAATATAAATGTAATGACTAATCCTGACCTATCTTATTCTTGTCTATTCTTACTATGAGTATCATAGTAATACTTAACTTTAACTCTTTAATGAGTTTGAGTTGGAAAGAGACTAAGTCAAGATCATTCACTATATATCTTTCTTTCCATATCATTTTTTATGGAACTTATCTTAATATCTATTGTTCATCAATGTTGAGTAATCCACCATTGATTCACAAATTCTTTAACTATCAATCCTTGATCTACTATTTCTCGATCTTATCATAACATCTACTTAAATCTTTTAAAGAGGGCATAGTCCATGAATAACCTCAATCCAATATGAGATACAAAGAAGATAATTTCAATACAATTGAAAAGTAGTATTGATAAAGCGTTGCTTAGCCAACTAAGAACTTAAGCTATAAATGATTAAAGGATTATATTGATCATGCCTTACTCACCAGGATGGTCTACCTATATCTAGTATAAAAGATATTGATGGGTAGAACATAATTGAAACTCTAGTAGAGATAAGTTATCCTAGAGTAGTCACTACAAGCCACATTAATATAATGTAAGGTTGGTGTGTGAGTTATTAGAGTAAAGTAAATGTAGGATGATATTATTCAATTAAATCTAGTTTAGCATAGAGTTATGGAAGAAGTATTATTCATCTTAAAGGATAGTAAGCCTTAGAGAAAGGTAGTTGGATACATAATTACATCTGATGAAGAAATATTAGTGATGGATGATTAAGGAAGATTATTAGTAGAGTTTAAAAGAACTACTTGTTGGATTGATGATTATCAATAGTAGAGTAGTGGGTATAACCAAACAAAGATATGAGAAAACTATGAAATACTTTAGTATTAAACTCATTGGATTCATCCATGAGTTTAGAAGAATAAAAGGTGAATAAGAACATTCTAGTGAAGTAAAGCTCGTCATACTAACTATGATGATGGATAGGAAGAAGTATTATATCTAGGAAAGGAATTCTTTAATTAAGGGTCAAGGATGGTGAAGAATGGAAAAATAGACATTCTTGTTAAACAACCAACTCTAAATCTTAAACCAAGTATAATGTCCATTTCAGGGAATTGATTCATCATCTTATGTTAATATCACTTTATAGGAATATTTTCCTATAACAAGTCACATAAGCACATCTCTGCCAATTCCAACCATCATAATTATATGTGCTTAGGAGTATCTATATCAATTCCTTTCTACAAAACATTCTAAATATAACTTTCTAATCTTAAAGGTGATGTCATCAAATATCCTAAACAGAAAACAATATGCTTAGTTATTAAATCTTTACTCATATCCACAAAGGAATATAAGTATGTTAAGAACCCTAAACCCTAGGATAAATATTCACAATTCTACCCCTAAACTTCTTTGTTTATCATAATAGAATATATACATTGCCATTTTCCAAGTCAATGGAAGTAGTAATAACCATACTAATTTCTTTTGTATTTCATGCATCAAATAATGATATAAGATCATTATACATATAAAAAAATTCTATTCAAACTATGAGCCAACTAGAGTTAAGTTTTATAAACAAATAATAATATATCATTTAATAAATCCATGATTAAATGTGGAAATAAAAATGATAAGAAAAGCTTCTACAAAATATTAAAAGGGATTCATATTGAGAAAATAAAAGAAATATAAAAAGATTATATAATAAAAGTTCACAAATGATATTAAATATATTTTTAGTATTACTACAATTATCCAGAAAATAAATTCTACAAAGAAAAGTTCAAATTAAAGATTATATACAAATCTGAAAAGGAAAACAGAAAATATAAAAATGGAAAACAAATGAAAAAACAAGACCTAGCCGTGGCCCAACTCCTACCTGCTTACCTGTCGCCCATGTGCAGCCCACAATGGTCCAGTAACCAGCCCGACTCATTCTCTCCTGTGACTGACGAGTGGGGCCAAGGAAGGATCGTGGGTTGAGAAGAAAGACACACCAGGGGTTTTTCCGCAAAAGCGACGTCATCATCATCCTCACACACACAGGCAACTTGCTGGAGGAGCTGGCCGCCGCCCGATGTCGTCATCGTCAGCCGTGCGTCAAGATGCTCGCCGTCGTTTCGGAGGGGGATAAGAAGGCCACCGTGATGCCCTGCCTCAATCCCTATCCACAATCCATCCTTATCCTCTCCGATTCAAATGGGGCCGAAACCCTAGCTCACCGGAGCCACATCTCGCCGTCAAACCCCATCTCCCCACACTCTTCCAAGCAGCCATGGAGAAGCCCCGTCCTCCGTAGACCCTCTGAGTGAAATATTGCATCAAGGGGAGTTCTGGAGTGGGCGAATTTTGCCGTTCCTCTTTGTGGCAGTTCGTCGGAATCCTCGTTGGAGAGCTCGTTTCCGACCACGCCGGTCCTCGCCAACCTCTCTATCATCATCAGGGTGATTTCCTGAACACTCCAGCATTCCTAAATCGTTGTATCTCGTTGTTAAACACCGTCGCACAATCTGTCATCATGGTCCACCATCGGAGATCGTCGGAGCTGAGGCTCTGATGACTATTCTGAGCGGCGCCGCCACTTTAGGGTTCAGCTGATTCGAATTAGGTTAGTTTCACTTGTTAGAGCACCGTGGATCGTCGCCGGCGACCAACCACTGACGGTGGTGGTGGTGCTGACGCCATAGCTACGTCACACCAATGCCACCCTGGACCCAGTCCCCTATTTGACCTGGTCTTTGTCTCACGTGGCAAGTGACATGGCCTAGGGCCCATATGTCATTGACTGGGGATAGCCAACCAATCGGTAACCAATGCATTTTCTTTAACCTGTGCGCTGAGGTGGACATAGGCCCACTGGTCAGTGACTCAGGCTAGATGTGCGTGCGGTGTAGAAAGTTAATTCCTATTTAAGAAATAACTAAAATGTTATGAGCTCAATTATTAATATTCTAGAAATCAAATAAATGCTTAAATCATGTTTAATTAATAACTTTTGATTTATAATTCATAAAAATGTGTGTAATATATGAAAATTTGTACATAAATAAAATCTACAACTTAAAATTATTATCAAATATTATTATGATGATTATTTAAATAAATATTATTTAATAAAGGATTTATAAGTAATAAAACTTTGATAATTCAAATTTTAATAATGGTAAATGTTAAAAATATAAATAGAATACCAAAAATCTTAGAAAAATAAGAATTATAATTTAAAACCATATCATGCATTATTTTTCCACTTAATTAAATATTTGTTATTTATTAAGTCTTTATAAAGTAATAAGTATTATAAAAATCCTATCTTATTATTTATAATCATAAAAATAAATTTAATATACCAAAATGATCACAAATATAATATCTACATGTTAAAAATATAATATGTTACTATTTAGTTATATAAAAATTTCAAATACTCTAATAACCTGAATTTAAACCTATTTCCTTAGTTTAAAATTCATATAAGGATAAATAAAATTTGATAATATTTCTAAAATAAGTCAATTAAGTCTAATAAATAGTATTACTATTAAATATTAATAATATGAAGCCATAATGGTTTAAAACATTAAAAATATCTTTTTATTAAATTATCTTCAACCGTAAGTGAAGATTATATTCTAAAAGGATCCCTATTCATAATAAAAACCTTAAAGAACAACTTGTGAATAAATCAAATCCTTTCTATCTACTTTAACCACAAGATTACAAAATCTACCACAACACTGTAGTAAGTCCATAACTAGTTAAGTAATATTTTATCTTGGTTTATAAACTATAACCACTCAACTATAAAAAAAGTAAATGATACTACTCCATTATAAAATCAAGAAACCACTACGCCAAGTAAAAGAATAACCATTCTTAAGTAACCTTAAGGAAACATTAACAAGTACACAAGATACAAATATCATAAGCATTATACTTTCAAACTATCTTTGTTTTAAAGTTAACTTTAGTCTACAAGAATCTAACTATAACACTATAAGCATTGTTATATGTTTTATAGTTAACTTTGGTCTGCACTAGTTAAGTTATAAAGTATCTCAAGCCCAAACTATTTAAGCAAGAACAAATAACATCAACCACCACTAACTAACCACAAAGATTGTTTAAACCTTAGAAAAGGAATCTTTTCTTCAAAAGTTATTCGTTTTGCCACTTCAGAAAATATATAATAAATAATCAAGATCACATTACTTAATACTTTACTTGTATACTTAGGATCGATAACATTTAAGCCCTTTATAAGTGACTCTACTTATAAAGTAAAGTTTGGAGATAAACTATTAAAGTGTAAACAATTTTGAATAGCATTTCATAGATATATATTTTATTGCTGCATAAATATGTGTTGTTCACACACACTCACAAGCCTTAATAAGAAGCACAAGTGTGAAACTTATCTAAAAGGACAACACATTCTAAAGTAACCATTTCTAGAATCCAAACCCTAGAACAACGTTATTCCCAAGATTCACGTTTATAAAAGTACATATCATTACTTATGCATAAAGCATATTGCCTCTTTAAACATTAGTCCTTACCGGACCAATGATGTTGATTTCAGATTTTGGATCTTATACTAACTCGAAGACCGCGAGTGCATAATCTTGCAATCACAAAAGGCAAGTTCACACTTGCTCATGTCCTTTGTTTATTTTCTGTAAAGTATTTTGCTAATCCAGTGTTTTCATCACCTGCATTTGAAAAGGGTTAGAAAACTCTATTTTTTATAATAATGTGAACTATTGGTTACTGATCCAGGGTGATCAGCTAATCTATTAAATCTGGCAGTTGGAATACCCCTGTTCAGGACTATATCACCTAGGATTTAACAACCAATGTCGCCAGTGATTCTTGCGCCGTATATTACGCGTTGACCATGAGATTTGGAATGGGACAGAGAAGTCAGCTGTATCTTCTTCCTCTCGCATGTAGCCGGATGTGCAGGTCGTGGCTGTTATCACTCGTAGCGTGCATATTAATTGGTAATTCGTAGAGGATATGCATCATATGGGTGGGAACCCTCAACGGCCCATGATAGTTATGGCATCTAACGGTCTGTACAAACCATTGCCGTAATTCAATATGTGGGCATGGTGTACACCAAGGAGGCATGCGAGGTTGCGAAGGGGGCAGTAATTGGCTTGGATCTTAGGTTGGGCCTCAAACCATGGAAGTTTGAATGGGAACATACTCTCGGCCGTGTAACATAGCTTAAGATCTCTCATGGGTAAAGTGACGCACCTCTGCAGAGTGTAAGAACTGTAACTTGTTACTCCTTGTTCCGAGAAGGAGCTACGAACGCGGTGGAAAAGGAACTCCATGAAAGTTCTAGTAAACCTATGAAGGCTGATGGACATAGCATTTCAGAATAAAAGCAACCTTTGAAGAAATGTTTACAAAAACTTGCATTGCCTACGACCTACGGTCTGTGGTTGTAGCTATAGTGCATCAAACACTCCTTTTCTACTGAACTTGCTGAGTACGCTCGTACTCAATGTATCTTCTTAACCCTTGCTAGATTTTGAAGCCATCAAGCCGACGTCTACATCAAGTTATGCTCCAGGAATCATCATCAAAAGCTAAAGCTCTTCAATGAAGTCAAGAAAGTCAACATATACACCAACTTACGTGAAGACGAAGTTACTGATTAGATAGGAACATAATCTCTAGACATATAACCTATTTATGTAGTGTATTGCAATAGAAGCAATGCCAAACCAATAGTTCATATACTAGTCTTATTAGTATGATAGTTTTTGAGTTGTTTATTTCTGATTCTTCTTTGTAAGAAGTTTCTTTTTCCCTCTCTTTAACCTAGAGTGTTCTCTGGATCTTGTGTAAAGAGTTGAGTTGTAATCTATAGTCATGTCTGAGACCTGTTGTGTTTCTGTTGTACCACTCTGAGGGACGTAATACTAGTGAACGGTGTTTCATTGGTGTTATGTCAACGACTATAGTGTACTACATCATGCAGTGGTATGCTGGGTCACCGCAGTTGGTATCAGAGCATATGCTTTGACTTTAGGTTGGAAACCTAGTAAATGGGTAGAACATGTAGGACTTATACTTGCAAGAATAAAGAGTTCTCTAGTGATATGAGGGATATTCACTTGAGAATAATCCTGTTATGTTACTAGTACGATAATTCTTTAGTAATATTACAAATCTAATCATTACCCAAGAGTTTTAACTCTATGTGACTGATGATAATTTCTTATCCACAGTTCCACATGGCACCTCGATATCCACCCCGGAATGTTCAAGTGATGAACAGGACATTGAGTGACTACGGAGGGGATTGGATAGATAATCTCCGACAACTTCTATGGAGTTTGGAATGTGAATCGAGACTTTTGGTCAAGATTTATAGTTACTATGATAGGCAGGTATTAGCTAAATACCGTGTCATGATCATGTTACCCAAGAAGTTAGGACTTAAGGAATAAATGCCATCAGGAGAGGCAAGGTGCATGGCATCTACATATCAGATTGCCGTAGCAGCAGCCATAACCATGATCCGAGAACAAAAATCCCAAGCTCTAGAAGGTAGTACCCATACCATCATACCACATGAAACCTTAAACCCAGAGCATGAATTAGATCACTCTACTCTAGTCCAAGCAGAACCTACTCTAGCTGTAGAGTATATGGATCATTATCGGTCTTTGCTAAACACTTATCATAACACTCACCAAGTCTTAGTCCAGGAACTGGATACGGTCATTGAGGATTTTATTGATCCTGATAAATCAATGGCTCGTAGGAAGAAGCTAGATAAAGAAGCTAGGCATCCTAAATACATACCTTCAAGAGAAGTGTATGAGGAAACTGAGTTTGATGACCCAAACTCGGAAAATTATGCCTATTACCAAAATGACTTCAAGCCACCTGAAGACCTATGGACCAAGTACAACTCTGAACAACAGGAATGGAATAAAGTTATTCCAAATAACCCTGAGCCAAACAAGTATGGATGGGAAGTAGAATCTCAAGGTGGAACCATAGGAAATCCTATACCTTGTGATACAGGTATTGAAGAAGAGACCAACTATAACCATAGAGAGCCTTATGGACCATATGGGGTGATACTAATCCAATCGACTTAGAAGAGTATTCCGATAGCTACTACACCAACATATATGACTGGATCCAAGAAAAGGCTAAGGAGCCAACTTACTATGAGGAATCGTTGCCGAAAAACCAGGAATATTCGGTGGAAGATTACGCCAACTCTAGTCATTTTTCAATGACTAATCTCAGCCTCGGTACTTCTAATCAAGAATACACACCTCCTGGATGCTCTTATGCTCCAGAAGGCAGTCGTAGGACTTCACATCATCATGGACGGAACTCCAGGAAGCACTAGAGGAAGATGAAAGTAAGAAAGGAATGACATCTCAAGGGATGAGTGCTTGAATAATGTACATAGAGGGTACTACGTATTGTAGTTTGAAAGGTTTGCCAAAATAAGTGAGGATATACTCACAAGAAAAGGAAGTTCTTGTAAGATAGTTGTGTAAACAGGTGTGGAGCAACCGTTGGAACATCTAGTATATTTGTAAACTATTTAAAACCTATGTATAATACATGGTATATGTTTTGTTGTTTATTGACTTTTGGATCTTATTAGATCTTCTTGATTGACTAGATCTGTACATGAAGTTTAATTAGGTGTGCAAATGCATGATGTAACACCCAGTTATTACTTGATTTCATGGATCTAGATAGGAACGGGAATTCGTGTAAGGGAGTGACGAGTTTCAAAGATCAAAAGGAAGACTTACTTGAAAGATGAAGCAAGATATAAGGAGTATTAACACCATTTGGAGGATAGATCAAGCATAGACTATTCTTAGCCAGATTCAAGAAAGAAGTTTGGTGTAAAAAAATGTATGGAGCAACAAGAAGTAATAAACTTAAGGTCCATTCAAAGTAGGTAGCATTGCTAAGAAGTTAATGAAAGAGTTGTACCAAGTTCATGGAAGTATCATGAATAAGTACAAAGAAGATGCCTTGGAACCAAAAGGGTATTCAAGCTCTGACAATTCAGAAAGAATGCCAGTAGTAGGTTAGAAAATGTAGGGTAGTACCTATCACCCAGAATGATCCGCCGTTGGTACTTAATTCATAGTCGGCATTCTGATCCATAGTTGGTATCTTGTTCGCAGCCGGTGTTGGTTGACATAGTTAACCAGATCATCTTAATGGTTGCATAAAGAGCATAAAATTTGGCCTAAGTTAAGTAAGACCTAAGGAAGTATAAAAGTTAAGGCGATAGTCTTTCGAGATGTTTCGCAAAGTCAAACTTATCCTAGCGAAAATGTCCAAAAGTATGTACGAAAATTAATGCTAAAAGATTTGCTTCAGAGAACCATAAACTATGTGGATACACGGTACAATCTTTCATCAGACCCTAATTAGGTAAAGTATAAACTAAACAGAGACCAACATTCTAGTTATTAAGCCAATAAATGCTATATATACAATTTAAAGACTATTAGTAAACCCTAAGGGGGAGAGTAGACATTATGCATGAAAGTTGAAGAAGTAATTAGGTAATAATGAAATATTATCTAAAAACTTAATAAAATAAAAGCTTGAAGGTGATAAAGGTTAATCCTAACCGATTAATTCTAGAAGAAACAACTCTTAAGTAACCCTTAAGAAGTAATAGAGAACACCCAATTGGGAATGTGTAGAGAATAAGAAATTCCAATGGGTATGGACTAAATGAGTTCAAATCCAATCTTGGAAAGAGTACCAGAATCAACTATACTATGACAATGATAGAAATATAGTTTTCTAACCATAAACACGGGCATATAGAAACTTAAAACTTGTTTTAGTGAGACTCTCTAGACGGTATTTAACATAGTAATAAAGTTGATGATTAAATAAAAAGAATTGGATTAGGATATCTAATCAAGTTATAGAATACTACAAATAATTACATTTAAGGTTATTATGGAGTGGAGAAATGTAACAACCACTACAAGTCAATTCCTTACTCCGAAACATGAGAGTTTGCGAACTTCGAGGACGAAGTTTATTTTAAGGGGGAGAGTATGTAACATCCCAGAATTAGAGCTCAGAAATAAGATGAACCCAGATGTGTGCATTGCATTCATGCATAAAAAATCTGAATAATTTTCGCGCTTTTGAACAAACTTGTCAAAGTGATTGAAGCTTCTCTTAACTTGATAGAATTGAAGTAGATCATCAAGTTGACTGCGATAAGTTTCAATATGACCTTTGCTAAAACCTTATTTGGGTAAACATGATTTGATCTAAGGGTAAATCAGATATAATAAATTCTACTCATAATACATTGCTTAAAAAATTAATATCTGATCCTTAAGGGATTCTATCATCATATTCAACACAACAATTCATAAGTACCAAATTAAGATTACAAACTAAAGTAATATGAATGTAATGACTAATCCTGACCTATCTTATTCTTATCTATTCTTACTATGAGTATCATAGTAATACTTAACTTTAACTCTTTAATGAGTTTGAGTTGGAAAGAGACTAAGTCAAGATCATTCACTATATATCTTTCTTTCCATATCAATTTTTATGGAACTTATCTTAATATTTGTTGTTCATCAATGTTGAGTAATCCACCATTGATTCAAAAATTATTTAACTATCAATCCTTGATCTTCTATTACTTGATCTTATCATAACATCTACTTAAATCTTTTAAAGAGGGCATAGTCCATGAATAACCTCAATCCAATATGAGATACTAAGAAGATAATTTCAATACAATTGAAAAGTAGTATTGATAAAGCCTTGCTTAGTCAACTAAGAACTTAAGCTATAAATGATTAAAGGATTATATTGATCATGCCTTACTCACCAAGATGGTCTACCTATAACTAGTATAAAGAGATTGATGGGTAGAACATAATTGAAACCCTAGTAGAGATAAGTTATCCTAGAGTAGTCATTACAAGCCACATTAATATAATGTAAGGTTGGTGTGTGAGTTATTAGAGTAAAGTAAATGTAGGATGATATTATTCAATTAAAGTTAATTTAGCATAGAGTTATGGAAGAAGTATTATTCATCTTAAAGGATAGTAAGCCTTAGAGAAATGTAGTTGGATACATACATACATCTGTTGAAGAAATATTAGTGATGGATGATTAAGGAAGATTATGAGTGGAGTTTGAAAGAACTACTTGTTGGATTGATGATTATCAACAGTAGAGTAGTGGGTATAACCAAGCAAAGATATGAGAAAACTATGAAATACTTTAGTACCAAACTCATTGGATTCATCCATGAGTTTAGAAGAATAAAAGGTGAATAAGAACATTCTAGTGAAGTAAAGCTCATCATACTAACTATGATGATGGATAGGAAGAAGTATTATATCTAGGAAAGGAATTCTTTAATTAAGGGCCAAGGATGGTGACGAATGGAAAAATAGACATTCTTGTTAAACAACCAACTCTAGATCTTAAACATGGTATAATGTCCATTTCAGGGAATTGATTCATCATCTTATGTGAATATCACTTTATAGGAATATTTTCCTATAACAAGTCACATAAGCACATCTCTGCCAATTCCAACCATCATAATTATATGTGCTTAGGAGTATCTATATCAATTCCTTTCTACAAAACATTCTAAATATAACTTTCTAATCTTCAAGGTGATGTCATCAAATATCCTAAACAGAAAACAATATGCTTAGTTATTAAATCTTTACTCATATCCACAAAGGAATATAAGTATGTTAAAAACCCTAAACCCTAGGATAAATATTCACAATTCTAACCCTAAACTTCTTTGTTTATCATAATAGAATATATACATTGCCATTTTCCAAGTAAATGGAAGTCGTAATAACCATACTAATTTATTTTGTATTTCATGCATCAAATAATGATATAGGATTATTATACATATAAAAAAATTCTATTCAAACTATGAGCCAACTAGAGTTAGGTTTTATAAATAAATAAGAATATATCATTTAATAAATCCATGTTTAAAAGTGGAAATAAAAATGATAAGAAAAGCTTCTACAAAATATTAAAAGGGGTTCATATTGAGAAAATAATAGAAATATAAAAAGATTATATAATAAAAGTTCACACATGATACTAAATATATTTTAGTATTACTACAATTATCCAGCAAATAAATTCTACAAAGAACAGTTCAAATTAAAGATTATATACAAATCTGAAAAGGAAAACAGAAAATAGAAAAATGGAAAACAAATAAAAAAATAAGACCTAGCCGTGGCCCAACTCCTACCTGCTTACCTGTCGCCCAGGTGCAGCCCATAAAGGCCCAGTAACCAGCCCAGCTCATTCTCTCATGTGAATGACGAGTGGGGCCAAGGAAGGATCGCGGGTTGAGAAGAAAGACACACCAGGGGGTTTTCCGCAAAAGCGATGTCATCGTCATCCTCACGCACACAGGAAGTTCGCTGGAGGAGCCTCCCACCGCCCGATGTCGTCGTCATCGTCAGCCGTGCGTCAAGATGCTCGCCGTTGTTCAGGAGGGGGGATAAGAAGGCCACCGCGATGCCCTGCCTCAATCCCTATCCACAATCCCTCCTTATCCTCTCCGATTCAAATGGGGCCAAATCCCTAGCTCACCGCAGCCACATCTCGCCGTCGAACCCCATCTCCCCACACTCTTCCAAGCAGCCATGGAGAAGCCCCGTCCTCCGTAGATCCTCTGAGTGAAATCTTGCATCAAGGGGAGTTCTGGAGTGGGCGAATTTTTTCGTTCCTCTTTGTGGCGGTTCGTCGGAATCCTCGTCGGAGAGCTCGTTTCCGATCACGCCGGTCCTCGCCAACCTCTCTATCATCATCAGGGTGAGTTCCTGAACACTCCAGCATTCCTAAATCGCTGTATCTCGTTGTTAAATGCCATCGCACCATCTTTATTCATCGGCCATCATCGGAGATCGTCGGAGCTGAGGCTCCAATGACTATTTCTGAGCGGCGCCGCCACTTCAGGGTTCAGCGCGTTGCGCTGATTCGAACTAGGTTAGTTTCGCTTGTTAGAGCACTATGGATCGTCGCCGGCGACCAACCACTAACGGTGGTGGTGGTGCTGACGCCGTAGCTACGTCACACCGACGCCACCCTGGACCCAGTCCCCTGTTTGACGTGGTCTTTGTCTCACGTGGCAAGTGACATGGCCTAGGGCCCATATGTCTCACTCGGGGGTAGCCAACCAATCGGTAACCAATGCATTTTCTTTAACCTGTGCGCTGAGGTGGACATAGGCCCACTGGTCAGTGACTCAGGCTAGATGTGCATGCGGTGTAGAAAGTTAATTCCTATTTAAGAAATAACTAAAATGTTATGAGCTCAATTATTAATATTCCAGAAATCAAATAAATGATTAAATCTTGTTTAATTGATAACTTTTGATTTATAATTCAGAAAAATGTGTATAATATATGAAAATTTGTAGAAAAATAAAATCTACAACTTAAAATTATTATCAAATATTATTATGATGATTATTTAAATAAATATTATTTAATAAAGGATTTATAAGTAATAAAACTTTGATAATTCATATTTTAATAATGGTAAATGTTAAAAATATAAATAGAATACCAAAAATCTTAGAAAAATAAGAATTACAATTTAAGACCATAACCATGCATTATTTTTCCACTTAATTAAATATTTTTTATCTATTAAGTCTTTATAAAGTAATAAGTATTATAAAAATCCTAACTTAATATTTATAAATCATAAAATTAAATATAATATACCAAAATGATCACAAAAATAATATCTACATGTTAAAAATATAATATTTTACTATTGATTTAAATAAAAATTTCAGATACTCTAATAACCTGAATTTAAACCTATTTCCTTAGTTTAAAATTCATATAAGGATAAATAAAATTTGATAATATTTCTAAAATAAGTCAATTAAGTCTAATAAATAGTATTAGTCTTAAATATTAAAAATATGAAGCCATAATGGTTTAAAACATTACAAATATCTTTTTATTAAATTATCTTCAACCTTAAGTGAAGATTATATTCTAAAAGGATCCCTATTGATAATAAAAACCTTAAAGAACAACTTATGAATAAATCAAATCCTTTCTATCTACTTTAACCACCAGATTACAAAAACTACCACAACACTATAGTAAGTCCATAACTAGTTAAGTAATATTATATCTTGGTTTATAAACTATAACCACTCATCTATAAAAAAAAGTAAATGATACTACTCCATTATAAAATCAAGAAACCACTACACCAAGTAAAAGAATAACCATTCTTAAGTAACCTTAAGGAAACATTACCAAGTACACAAGATACAAATATCATAAGCATTATACTTTCAAACTATCTTTGTTTTAAAGTTAACTTTAGTCTACAAGAATCTAAATATAACACTATAAGCATTGTTATATGTTTTATAGTTAACTTTGGTATGCACTAGTTAAGTTATAAAGCATCTCAAGACCAAACTATTCAAGCAAGCACAAATAACATCAACCACCACTAACTAACCACAAAGATTGTTTAAACCTTAGAAAAGAAATCTTTTCTTCAAAAGTTATCCGTTTTGCCACTTCAGACAATATATAATAAATAATCAAGATCACATTACTTCATACTTTACTTGTATACTTAGGATCGATAACATTTAAGCCCTTTATAAGTGACTCTACTTATAAAGTAAAGTTTGGAGATAAACTATTAAAGTGTAAACAATTTTGAATAGCATTTCATAGATATATATTTTATTGCTTCATAAATATGTGTTGTTCACACACACTCACAGGCCTTAATAAGAAGCACAAGTGTGAAACTTATCTAAAAGGACAACACATTCTAAAGTAACCATTTCCGGAGTCCAAACCCTAGAACAACGTTATTCCCAAGATTCATGTTTATAAAAGTACATCTCATTACTTATGCATAAAGCATATTGCCTCTTTAAACATTAGTCCTTACCGGGCCAATGATGCTGATTTCAGATTTTGGATCTTATACTAACTCGAAGACCATGAGTGCATAATCTTGCAATCACAAAAGGCAAGTTCACACTTGCTCATGTCCTTTGTTTATTTTCTGTAAAGTATTTTGCAAATCCAGTGTTGTCATCACCTGCATTTGAAAAGGGTTAGAAAACTCTATTTTTTATAGTAATGTGAACTATTGGTTACTGATCCAGGGTGATCAGCTAATCTATTAAATCTGGCAGTTGGAATACCACTGTTCAGGACTATATCACCTAGGATTTAACAACCAATGTCACCAGTGATTCTTGCGCCGTATATTACGCGTTGACCATGAGATCTGGAATGGGACAGAGAAGTCAGTTGTATCTGCTTCCTCTCGCATGTAGCCGGATGTGCAGGTCGTGGCTGTTATCACTCGTAGCGTGCATATTAATTGGTAATTCGTAGACGATATGCAGCATATGGGTGGGAACCCTCAATGTCCCACGATAGTTCTGGCATCTAATGGTCTGTACAAACCATTGCCGTAATTCAATATGTGGGCATAGTGTACACCAAGGAGGCATGCGAGGTCGCGAAGGGGGTAGTGATTGTAACATCCCAAAAATATTAAACTTGGATCATCAAACTCTAATCATCAAATTTAGGGTTAACAAAAACTTTTCCAATTAAAAATTATGAAAGCATTCATATGTGTGTGCATTAAAATTTGGATTCTTTTGAATTGCCATGATTCTGTGTTTCTTTGCTTGTAAAATGATTCTTATGTGAAATAAACATCATCTGAACAATCCCCAAATTTTCCCAAAGACAAACAAATCAAAACAAACAAATTAAGTGAATGGTCACTTTGGCAAAATTAACTCCCATGCCTACTTTTCACCCCTTGATAGTACTCATAACAAGGTACCAAGGACCACTTTGTGATCATCCAAAAACATTAGAATGCATGGTTTAAATGACAGTTTAAAATTGAATCTATTTCATATGGGAAGATCCCACTATTTCAAAAACCACTCAAACAAGCTCAATTTTGAAAACCCAAGCATCTACAGAATCCTCAACACATGCCTAGCACACCCACCAAAAATCTTTTCAAAATTCAAAACTTAAGTTCATGCGGCCATTTCATCAAACAGGTTGCAGATTCAAATCAACAAAATCACAAACACTATTTTGAGCAGTGTTTTGAGCCAACCTTGTTCCCTCTCTGGTTACACTAGCCTTAGTAGATCATCTAGCAACCTTAACTAAGCTCTAGCACCACTGTAAACTCGCCAATGTCATCAATGGTGAACAGGCCGAGAGCATCCATGTCACCCCAGTGTGGACAGCAAGCTAGGAGAAGAACTAGTCGTGCCAACCTTGTCTGGGAGGTAGCACATGCCTCACCGCCCCCTCTCGACCAGCCCTAGCTCGAAGACAGTGACCAGAACCGCCAGGAACGCTGCGCCCGCGCCGCTGTCGACCATGCCGACGCGCACCGCAGAGCACGGGCCGTTCCCATGCAACCCGACCACCTCGAGCCCTCGCCGCCCGCCAGTATGCACCCCACCGTCCCAAGAGACCACCAGACATGTTCGTTTCACCGCTCGTACCCCGTAGCCACCGCTCGCCACAGAGTTCGCCGCCTCTGCCTCGCAGAGCATCACACGTTCCCGGCCGTTTGCCACCGCCCCTACACGCGCATTTAAACCTTAGAGCATCGCCAGGAGACCGCCCGTCGATCGCCAACCTCGGCCATGCCTCTAGCCACCCGTATCCGTGTCACCACCGTCGTCTGCCCATCCTCTCGGTCTCGCCGTCGAGCCTATAAAAGGAGACGACACCCTATCGATTTTTTCACACCATCTCACTCCCCTCACCTCACTGATCGTTCCACCCCTTAGTCGTCGATCTTCATTCTAATCCAACACACCACATCGCCCCGTACCGCTTCGCGTTTATAGAGCCACTTACCAGTAGACCCCCCTGTCAGTTGCGCCCCGCGCTGCGGAGTGACACTGGGTCGGCCCAATAACCCTTCCCGCGCAGCCCACTCGTTTGAATTTAGCTTTTTCTATTTATATTCAACTCAGTTCTGTACCTAGTTTCAAAAATCAACCCAGCTCGATTCAGTGAACCAAATGGCATGAAACCAATTTTCTTAGAAAGGAATTGAAATGCTTAATCCAAGCTCATTGGATTCAAATCATTTGGATCTGTAGATCAACCTTGGTAAAAATAACAAGTCAGAAGCTTTTCTGCATTCAAACATTTTTCAAATTTAAACCACAATAGCTTTTGAGTTGATTCCAACTCTCAAAATCATATTTGATCATATATTTCAGAATATATAAAAACATATGGGTTTACTTAGAGAAATAATGTTCAAGTAATAAAAGAATGCCACATAGGCATTTCTAGTCATTTATTTTTATTTAAAATAAAAGGTTAAATCTTATTAAATTGTGACACCACTTTAAATCACATTCCCATGTACTGAAAGATGTGGTGATGACATGTGTCAACATGATCCCATGTTTGGTTTGGAGAATATTAAATCTTAAGTAGTTTTTCAATGAGTATACATTACTTTTCTAAAGATAAAATCAATAAGACAAATGCTTTAATCTTGTAATATTAGTGATGATGCTAGATCATCTATAGAACCCCTTTGTGTGATGATTGAAAGTAGTTAAGTATTGTTTGGTGATTGTATACCTCGTATTTATTCATAGACGCTAGTACCGACCAAGGATACGAGGAGGAAGGAGGATACTATGAAGAAGAAGCCGAGGAGAACTTCAACCACTGCTCTGCACAAGGCAAGCTAACACTTGCAAGATACTCTAGTTTAGCAAGCCTTACTAATTAAGTTGACCTATGCAAGCTAATACTTGCTTGTTACCATGCCAACTATATGCCTTAAGCATATATGATCATACTGTAGCACCCCGGGTAAATCCACTACTAGAAAATCGCCGTGTTTTTGTTTTGTGCATCATCATGACATCATCATGGATATTATTATTTTTTCCTCAAACTATTTTACAAAGTCTATTTTTGTTTTCCTTGATACCTGCATCTTATTTCAAATCAAACCCCTGAACCCTTCCAGATATTTTGTTTGCCTAAATCTATTATAAAAATAAAACAATAAAAGTAATTTTTTTTATAAACCTAGGTGAGGCAGACAACCGGTCAGGCCCAAAGGCCCAACCAAAGTCCACCTACAACCCAGAAAATAAAACCCTAAACCTACCCTAAAACCTAACCCTAAATCTACCCCAGCTATTCCCCACCCCGTCGCCATCTAGCTTTCCCTCCACATGCTGCCGCTGCACACCATAATGCACCCACCGCCTCTCACCTGTACCGCCCACCACCTGCGTGGACCCCACCCCGCTTCCTTTGACCGCGTGCGAGCGACGCGCTCGTGAACCTCCCACCGACTGCGTCCCTCACACGTTTCCCTAGCCCACCACCACCACAAACCCATCTCCTGATTCCCCGGCGCCCTCCTTCCCCAACCCGCATCGGGCCCTCTTGCTCAGGCAACCGCCGCCGCCCTCTGTCCTCCCTGCTCCACCGCAGTCGCATGCTCCTTGCCAGGACCATCGCTCGCGTCCATCCCCCCCTCGCCCAGCGCTCCTCCTCACTTTCCAGGGCCACCGCCGCCTCCCCTATAGTCGCCGCCCTCTACACCAACACCCGCCGCCACTTCTCCCTCTCTTCCCCCCCCGTGTCGCCCACCTATTGCCCCACCCGCGACCCTGGCAGCGCGCGCGTCCGCCACCGCTGCGCCCTCTCTCCGGGCCTCCTGTCTCCGGTGACGCGGGGCCGCCCCTGCCTCACCTCCTCCTCCGCACGCCCTCGCCACCCGCGAGTCCACGAGCTCCGCCCGGCCCCTCTCCGATCGAGTGCCTCACGCCGGCCCTGTCCTGCACCGCAGCAGTGAGGGCGCCTCCGGTCGTCAGCGCCGACCGCTTCAACACGTCGCCCGGGCCCCTTCTGTCGACCCCCCTGCAGCTCGACCTTCCTGCAGGCTCCCTCACCGTCGCAGCCCGACCTCGCCTCGCTGGCCCTGTCCCCGAGCAGAGCTGGCTTCGCTGGTGCCCATCTCCCAGAGCACCGGCCGCGCATTGCAGCATCGTTGGCCCCTGTAGGCCTCGACCTCGCCCGCCTCCTCTGGCCGACCTCGTGCCCGCCATTGCCCTCCCTTCCCCCAGCGAGCGCTGTCTCCGGTTCACACCCTCGCGTGTCTCTGTACGGCACCACAGCTCTCCAGTTGTTGTCGGCCGTCTCAGTTTTTGGTGTTGATCTGGTGAACGTGTGCTGTGGTTACTCGGCTACTTCGGTTTTTGCAACTGTAACATGAAGATCGACGACAACCTGGACCTATCCGACAAGCTGTAGCCCTAGACTGAGTTCTCCACCGACCACGAAGCCGAGAACCCCTACAGGATCAAGACCCCGACAAGATCTCCGCTCGCCCGTGTGTGCCATAATATGTCAAGACCTTCTCGTCCATAAGACTAAAGAGGCGCGGATCCAAGATCGACACCAACCTGTAAGGATCCGGTGAACCATCGGTGTTGAACCTGAGTCTGCCACCAACGCCACGGCTTTCGACAAGGATCCGAAGACCGAACCCGAACCCCGACGAACCCCAAACCGCCAAGATCGCCGATATCCCAATGTGTGACCCTAAGCCCATACTTTTATAAATGATATTACTTGTTGCATATAAAATTGCCATGCTTGCATACATATTGTCATGTGGGTTGGGGGCCTTATGCCGATTCAGCTTATAATTAAATATGGATGCCATATGCAGGCAAATCTAGTCTAATATTGGCCCCATTTAAATTTGTGCATCGAACCAATGATATAATTTGCCTTGTTAAGACAACATTTAAATGGCGGGGTATCTAACAACATGAACTTAATAATTGTGGGGACCTCGGTTCCGCTTAATATGGCCTCATTGCATCGCATGCTTGCCATGTCATACATCATACATGCATCATGCTCGATCTTTTGCCGTAGTATTAAATAGTGCATCCGGTGTTTGTTCTAGTGTTTGCTTCTTCACGGATTAGGCCGATGAGTTGATGCGAGAGTCGACCTGATCTTCGGATAAACCTTCGGCAATGTTTTCAGGCGAGCATCTCCCCCTTTCTACCTATCTTACTTTTATAGTATTTATTCCCTCCTATTGATCTATTGCTATCTGTGTTGCGATGCTCTAGTTTTCGTACACGTGATATCCCTTGCAGCCTTATATTGCCTTGGACACATCCCATTACCTGTCGTTTGGTAGATAGTTGGACTTGCGCGTCGTAGTCGCTTGCTCAAGTGTTGTTGCGTGCCGTCCAGTACCACGGTTGTTGGAAGGCTGCCATATGCTTTATGTTGGAGATGATCATGGCTTTAATTATTGTTTAATAACTAAAATTGAAGTAGGTAAATAATGCAGAGGCACAGGTGGACAATAGATGTTATTTGGTTTTTAACCGTCCACTTGTGTCCCGTAGGACCCCGAGTTCTTGACACCTGTTCCGAGATCGAGCGCGCTAACCACAGGTGGGGTGTGTGGGCACCCCCATCGATTTAGTACCTGATTTCAAGTACTGTACTGGGGGCCACAAAGTAGTTTGGGGCTTTATTACTATCATGTACTTATGCCATGCTTTACTGCTTTATTTACGATTGCGCGTGGAGCGCCTGTACTGTTTAGGAACCCCGTGATACGTTTTCGCTGTATCGACCAGCCCAGTCACACTTTCGGGTTCCCAGTCGTTTACAGCCGTCGACACAAACCCTGGGTCCGTCTCGGAGACCGGCCGACTTCGTTACGGGTAGCATAGTGGGGTGGCCCCTCGTGCTTTCTTTAGGTCTGGGAAACGTCGTGTCCGAAACCCCGTCGACATACCGTTGGGTGTATGTTTTGTGATCTTGTACCTACCTGATCTGACAACAAGGGTGTAGGTGCGTGCGGAAACTTTGGTGCACCCGCAGGGTTAAATCTTTTCGAGAAGCCGTGTCCGCGGTTATGGACGACTTGGAGCACAGTTCGTGATCATAGACAATTATAACTAAAGTTTACTATTATAACTTGACTTGTATCCGATGTGACTAGTAATCAGCTTCACTACAACGGAATGGCTAAATAGAAGTACCAACAACTGCTGGGTTTGGGATATCTCATGCTAATTGTATCTGACTAGTAAGTGTTGCAACTACAACGGAATGGTTAACTAAAAGTGCCCCCTGCTTATTATATCAGGATGACTATCTATACCTGACTAGTAATTGCTGCAACGATAACTGAATAAATAAAACTGCCAACGGTGTGAGTTCCTCGGTTTACTTCCTCGTTTGGTCTCGAGGGGGAAATACCAGGATGAGTATGTTTGGTGGTAGTATCAGGTTGGTTCCGAATAGGTCTTTCTTATCCCTCTCTGATAGCCACTAGTTGTATCGAGTCTCTATAGGTTGTTTAGTGCATGCCGCGCTGCCGCTTCAGTCCACCATACCTATGTAGGCGAGGACCGCCGAATTCTAGTCTCGCCGTGTACTGGCCTCAGTACTGACCGCTCTCTTTTTCCTTTGCCCTTTGTCGGCACCCCTTTTGTTTTTAGCAGGTTTTGAGATCGACGACGTTAGCAGGATTAACCTTCCGGCTTGGCCTGGGCAGGGTTATGGACGCCATTGGTTATTCTTCAGGGCTCTTAGCTCAATTTGCATCTTGTCCGTACTCGGACGCTGTATTGTTTTCAAGGTGATTTGGATCTTTGTACTGTAAATCTGTATTCTTGACTCTTTGAGTCGTTGTTGTATATATGTGTTTTGTGGGTTCCATCGAGGACTATTGTGTAATGATATTACTTTGTTTTCCACCCGCACGCAAGTGCCTGGTGGGCACCTTTGAATCGTTTCTATGCGGGTTTGACGGGAAGCGCTGAAACTTGCATAGGGCCGATTCCGAGGGTGTTACAGAGTGGTATCAGAGCTCAGTAGTTACGATACCCCACTAGTCCAGCCTGTAGGATAACCTAGCTAACGGCCGAGGTAGAGTGTCAAAACTATTTTGGAAAAACGATTGGATAGATCTGATTAGGTCTGCTTTTATTCCTTACCCCTCTGCTATTCTCCTCTTACCTCTACGTGTTTTGAATCTTCTCTCTTACCTTTTCTTCGAGTCCAGGAATTCTCGAGGTTGGGTTTTCATCGTTCCTTCAGGGTTTCCCTTCCTCCTTGTAACGGTGTTTCTACATCTAGTCTTCATGCTATCTAATGAATTTTCCTCTGTTATACATTTTAGTGGATCAAAATTCACTAAAAAATTTCTTTATATCTTCCGGTGTTTTCCAACACGACGACATCATCTGCAATCCGATCCGATGAAGAGCCTGCATTACCCTTTTGTATCTGAAGCTTTCCGAACCTCGCTTGTCGAGATTTTTAGTCTAAAATCCGAAAGTTGGTTGCATAATCCGTCTGTTCGTGTACATAGTAATGCTTTGAGTGCGGGATGGGGTCGCGACCATACCACTACTCTTATCATTCGCTTTTGTACATTGGTTGGGTCAATGCAATTTTACTCCTTCCGCTGAAGTTAGAGATGGCCCTATCTTTTGAGGCCTCTACCTTCGTCCTTGATTTATCCGGAGTGTTCTCGGCGAACATGGACAACAACCCCTTGTTGGTGGTGTCGCCAATTTCAAGACGAAGAAGGAATCTTTATTAGTGGTGTCGCAAGGATCTACGCGAAGCGAGAAGATTCTGACCGCCCGCCTTCTTTCCCGTACCATGAGGCGGATCTCGAGGGCGAGATCCATTGTTAGTGGTGTCGAATTGTAGCACCCCGGGTAAATCCACTACTAGAAAATCGCCGTGTTTTTGTTTTGTGCATCATCATGACATCATCATGCATATTATTATTTTTGCCTCAAACTATTTTACAAAGTCTATTTTTGTTTTCCTTGATACCTGCGTCTTATTATCAAACCCCTGAACCCTTCCAGATATTTTGTTTGCCTAAATCTATTATAAAAATAAAACAATAAAAGTAATTTTTTTATAAACCTAGGTGAGGCAGACAACCGGTCAGGCCCAAAGGCCCAACCAAAGTCCACCTACAACCCAGAAAATAAAACCCTAAACCTACCCTAAACCCTAACCCTAAATCTACCCCAGCTATTCCCCACCCCGTCGCCATCCAGCTTTCCCTCCACATGCTGCCGCGGCACACCATAACGCACCCACCGCCTCTCACCTGTACCGCCCACCACCTGCGTGGACCCCACCCCGCTTCCTTTGACCGCATGCGAGCGACGCGCTCGTGAACCTCCCATCGACCGCGTCCCTCACACGTTTCCCTGGCCCACCACCACCACAAACCCATCTCCTGATTCCCCGGCGCCCTCCTTCCCCAACCCGCATCGGGCCCTCTTGCTCAGGCAACCGCCGTCGCCCTCTGTCCTCCCCGCTCCACCGCAGTCGCATTCTCCTTGCCAGGACCATCGCTCGCGTCCATCCCCCCCTCGCCCAGCGTTCCTCCCCGCTTTCCAGGGCCACCGCCGCCTCCCCTATAGTCGCCGCCCTCTACACCAACACCCGCCGCCACTTCTCCCTCTCTTCCCCCCCCCGCGTCGCCCACCTCTTGCCCCACCCGCGACCCTGGCAGCGTGCGCGTCCGCCACCGCTGCGCCCTCTCTCCAGGCCTCCTGTCTCCGGCGACGCGCGGCCGCCCCTACCTCACTGTAGAGGGAGTGTCCCAACCTTTATTAATATAAGGTGGTGTCCCCTGTGTTTACAATGCTAGTCCCTGGATCAATAGCTAGCATCCACAGTTAAGATTTAATATCAAGAAACAAAGGTCATAATATAACTTTATAACCAGGAATAACAAAATTTTATTACATCTTACATAGCTCATTTGGGCTATTACATTACATTGCAGCGGAATAACTATAGTCATGGGTCCTTCATCTTCAAGAGCCACAGGCAGATGTTGGTTGTAGACTTTGTAATCCTAATCAATCAATCTTTACTAAAATCAATCAAACCTGCAACATTACAAGTTACAGCCACCAGGGTCAATACATTTGAATTGTATCGGCAAGTTTCACTACTATGTGAAATATATGTGGATACTAACACTATATGCATATTTGACTAAGTAGAGTTTTAGGATTATTTGCATAAAGCAAAATTTATCCTATCTTTTCAAAATGGTCTTGGTCCTTTGTCAAATCTCCTTTTCCAAGTTCCTTGAACTCCTTGGTAGAAACTCGAGTGTTCAAGTCCTTGTCAAAATTCCCTTGAGCTACTTGGTAACCCCAAGTGCAATAAGTTTTATCAAAATCTCATGAGTTCCTTGGTAACCCCAAGTGTTCATGTTTTTAACAAAATCTCTTGGGTTCCTTGGTAACCCCAAGTACATAAAGTTTTGTCAAAGTCTCTTGAGCTCCTTGGTAACCCCAAGTGCAATAAGTTCTTAAAAGTTTTCTTTTAGAAATTAGAATGTCGAGATCTCCCATAGCTTCAAACTTTAGTTGCTCAGTATTGTCCATAACCGGGGACACGGCTAAGTACTTAGATTTTATTATCTTCTGCAGAAGGAGTACACTTTACCCACATGTCACAATCCCATCCTTTTGCCACCAGTGGCCACTGGATTAGCACTCACCAAGATGGAGTACTGGCAGATTGAGAATGTGACGAAGTCTTTCCAAAGGGTCCTCCCATACACCATTGCTAGCTTGTCTTCAGCACCCATGAAGCATTCCAGATCCCCATGTCCAGTAAACTGAAGACAATGCATGGGTCTTCCCAATGTAGTTGACTAAGCCAGAGCCATAATAGCATGTGGTTGCACACGAAAGCCACAATTGGAGAAACATGTTCAATCTCTAAGTTTCCTGGGTGGTTTCCTTTGGAGCACAACACAAAGAGATTGCCATAGACAGGGTTCCTTTTGTTGCCACCTTCTCCAATACTCAAAGTATCCTTGGCCACCCAGGTGGTTCATTGAGTCCTTGTTTTATTATATAAAACACAAGTCCTTTTCTCAACTTCATAAAATCTCAACATGTATCTCTTTTCAAAATATATATAGCATGGCTAAGCATGTAAAAACTACATTGTTTTCTCTAAGGAATGTATAGGGAATCCTATTAGGACTTTAGCATATCATAAGTATAAAATATCTTTTCATGCATGTTTCAAAATCCACTAAGTATAATGAAAATAGTAGGACTTTAGATGATAGTGTCACTTGCCTTTTTGGAAGGGAATGGTGGTTCACTCCTTGATCTTGCTAGTCTCACACTTTGCTAATTTCACTACAATCAATCAAGCAAACACCAAAATCAACTAGCATTCCAAACCAATAATCAATCAAACAATTTCACACACATATAACAATGGGATCTAAGATCTAAGTCATGCATGTGAGCATGCAAGAGGTGGTTCTATTTGCAAAGGTGGTCTACACTAGGCTTCTAACTTTGTAAGGTCCAAAGTGGTCATTCACCGAAATGGCAAAGTCATTTGCAAAAGGGTTTTATCCAAAATCCACTTTCAATTCCATTCATCATTTTATGTGGTGAAAAATATATTTTTTAAAGCAAAACTTTATGTTTTTCACTAAATGAGTTGCCATTGTAAAACTTGGTGTTTTGGGTCAGTAGGTTTGGTCCAAAGCATTTTCCCAAAGTTTTCTTTACAAAAACATTTTTATAATAAAATCATTAATTTTATTTGGCTAGAAAATGGCTAAGTCAAATAATCCAACCTAAATTTTACCAAAATCATTTTCAACACCAAGGGTTGGTTCCTAGGGTCAGTAGGTTCACAACAAACCATTTTGCCAAGGTTTCAAACTTAAAAACATTTTTGAATCATTTTTCTATTCTAAACAAGCATACAAATGTTTCTGAAAAATCAACCAATCTAACAGATACTATTTGCTAAACCAAAGGCATGGTTGGCTAGGGCTTGTTCCACTGATTCCAACGGTATCAAATTTGTAAATTTTGGACGTGTGGATCGAAAGTTACAAAGGTTTGAAATTGCAACTTAAATCTGATTCCCAAATTCTGTTTTAAACAGACCTGGCCACGCGTCGCAATCTCATTGGACTGTACCGGTTCGGTCGGATTGGTAACGCGGTGCGTTGGATCTAAGCATATCGTGCGGTTCAGAAAACGTACCCCTTCGCGGCTTAAGTGATCTATCGCAAGCGTCGGATCGAGATCCTACGGTGCTAGCGTGCTCGACCATTTGCGAGCGGCGCCGGTGGTGGCTAGCGGCAGCGACGGTCAGATAGTGGCGGCGCTGGCGAAACAGGAAGCGAGAGAGGGAGGGAGTAAGTTCACCGAGATCGCAGGAGGCTGGGGAGGTTCGTCGTGTGGTCGTCGGGGCAAGGGGCGCACGAGGGCAGGAGGAATTCCTCGCCGGAGTTCGCTCTGGCGACGGTTGTCTCTAGTCGAGGTCGAAGATGATGCTACGGGTCACGAGAAGTCAAACCAGAAGCATGGTTAGACGCAGGGGATCACGGAGATGCTGTGTGCGTGAACGAGAAGAAGAGGGGCGGCCGGAATCTACCTGTGGGGCTCGTCGGAGTTGGAGCAGACGGCGGCGTCATTCAGAGCTTGTTGCAGACGTTGCTCTGGGGCGCCCGCGGTAGTACGAAGGGCACAGGTGGATGCGCCTGGAAGTGGGGAAGGTGTTCGTGTGCTTGGGGAGGC
This sequence comes from Avena sativa, assembly GCA_916181665.1. Lineage (NCBI taxonomy): Eukaryota > Viridiplantae > Streptophyta > Magnoliopsida > Poales > Poaceae > Avena > Avena sativa. The sequence goes on along the minus strand of OV702284.1, from coordinate 255,070,244 downwards.
AGGAGGTGGTGTGGCTTGGCCGGAATCGAAGGTGGAAGGTGGTTGGAGACAGGGGTTGTCGCAAGCAATGCGAGCAGCCTGGTGGCGATGTGGCGTTCGCGTTTGAGGAAAAAGACAGAGGGAGGAGGGGCGCTTATGTACGCATGGTCGGGGCAAGATTAACGCTGCCATTATTCGTGAATTGAACGCGCGGTTGAATGACAGAGAACGGCAGCGCGGTTTGGGGGAGAAGGGGTCGCGCGGGTGAAGAGGATGAACAGGAAGGTGGGGTCCAGTCGTCAGTGGGGGTGCGAGGAAGAAAGGAGGTCCACCGGTCAGTCTCTGCGTGGGTTTAAAATCGAGTGTGAAACGTTTTTCTCCGCGGAGGAAAAGCTGGGCTGGTTCTGGGCCTTGTGGGCTTGGCCGGCTGGGCTGGTCCAAACTCTATTTTTTTCTGTCTGCTGGCTTTTTCTTTTTCTATTTTCCAATTCTGTTTTGAATTTCAAACAACCCAATGATATTCAAATCAATTCAAACAAACACCAGTCTTTGCAACTTTGGATTTGGTTCTGTTTTGTCACATAAACCAGAATTCCAAAACCAAAATATTTTTTTTATTTTAGGTCCATTATTAATTAAATAAATAGACCATTGTTATTAAATCAAAATATAATTTGATGTTTATTTTAAAACTCCCTTTTGAAATCTAATTATTTTCAAAACCAAATCAGTAGGTTTTATTTGGGAATATAAAATAATTGGAAAACTTATTTTTAAGTAAATAAACAAATTTTGTTATTTTGGTAATAGTAAGACCTTTATTAATAAAACTTGGATATTAAAACCTTATTAATTTTTTTTAATAAACCTTTACTATTTTTAAATCAAAACAAAACATTTTACTTCAAAGGCTTGGCCAAGATTTAATTTGGCTTTATAAAATAATCCTTATTTATAAAACTTCTATTTCTTTTGAAAACCAAAACCTTTTATTTAAAGAACCAAAATAGTAACTTTAAATCTTTTGAAGTTTCTTGTTTCTTTAACTTTTCAAATCCCTTTGGGATTTTATTTGATCCAAATAGGTTTTGAAAGTTTCCAAATGGATTCAAAAAGTTTCTTCTGGCCCTGAAAATCAAACTAAGTTTTATTTTATTCATTTATTTTCACATTACAAGATTTGGAAAATCTTGGGATGTGACAGGCTACCACCCTTAAAATAAATCTCGTCCCGAGATTTGGGAAGGCTGGGTTTACAAGTAGGCTCAAAACAACTAGGGTACTACCACCCTTAAAAATTTTCAAACAAAAAGTACATATTGTCCTTCTTGGGATCCTGGAAAAACTTCTCTAAGCAACATTTGCATTGTGCCCTTTGTTTCCACACTTGACTCATGGGCCAAGATTGAGTTTCTCCATAGGTTTGTTCAACTTGTTCTTCATCTTTTCTGGACAGTTGCTTGCATAATGTCCTAGGTTATTGCAATTGAAACAGTGGATGTCCTTGAGTTCTTTACGTGGCTCTTGTGGACAAGTTGCTACATAATGGCCTAGCTCTTTGCAGTTGTTGCACATTACCTGGCCAATCTCTTTATTCTTTGGGTTCTCTGGGCATTCACCAGCATAGTGTCCCATTTCCTTACATTTATAACATTGCACATGGCTTTTGTCTATCTTTTGCTTCTTGGTTTTCTTTGATCCTTTGAATTCGGTTGTCTTGTTTGGAGGTATAAGTGGTCCTTTTCCTTTGCCATCAACATTCTTGGCATACTTGGATCCTTCTTGTTTCCTTTGTTCAACAATGGCATAGATGGGGCATTGGATAGGAACATGATTGTTTCCTTCACACAAATAACAAGTGGCTTGAGAGGTGGGACATTGTCCAACAGGATGTTTCTCTTCAAAGTTGGGGCATTGATCTCCATGTTCCTTGTAAGTATGATCCTTGTCTCCACAAATAATGCAAGCTGGGGCTCCATCTAGAATAATATTTCTGTCATCCTTGTTGTCATAGACTCTTTTGGGATAGTTTTCTTCCATTTTGATCATTTGATCAGTCACCTTAAGCATCAATTGGCCTTGAGTTTCCAAAAATCCTTGTAGCTTTGGATCTTCTCCACTAGAGTTGGCTATGAATTGAGCTGTCACTTGGTTCAACTGGTTCTGGGTTGCTATGAGCTCTTTCATGCTGTCCTCTTGGTTGGTGTTGGTGTCATCAACCTCTTGGAGTAGTCATCTGTTTGGGTTGAATGGAGATTAGAATAGGCAAGATATTTCTAAGGAAATATTTCTAGTCACACATAGCACATTTCACACAAGCAATGTGCATGCAATCACAAACCAATCATTTCACTCAAACAACAAAGTTCAACACACACTTAGGCAACAAAATATTTTTGTTACACCACATAAGTTGGTGGGTTTCAGCTTAACTATAATATGGTGGTCCCTCTATAAGGTTCACTTGTGATCTTTCCAATCTTCTTGATTCTTCTTGTATGAGATCATGGTTTCCTTGAGAAAAACTCTTGGTTACAATAACTTCCAGTGATGTGGGCTCCTTCTAACTTTTGCATTCCCTCAGTCTCTAAATCTTGAGCAGGTGTTCTTTGTCTCACTTGTAGTCCTTAGTGTCATCCAAGTTGGAAGTCCTTGGTGAACATGCTGAAGATGTTGAAGTCATTAGAGTTGAAGAAGTTGAAGTCATTAGAGTTGAAAGTGTTGAAGAAGTCCTTTGCATATGGTGTAGTCTTTGGCCATGGGTAGGTTTTTCCATCAAGTTTGAAATAGATGAGATGTGGAGTTGAAACCAAAATGGTTAAGGAAAGGGTTTACAAGTATGTTTGTAAATGAGTTTTTGGAACAAAATACAACTCCTATTTTTCTAAGGGTTTTTGTCCAGTCCTAGGGTTTACAAATCCTACAGGCAACACAATGCTCTGATACCATCTGTAGAGGGAGTGTCCCAACCTTTATTAACATAAGGTGGTGTCCCCTGTGTTTACAATGCTAGTCCCTGGATCAATAGCTAGCATCCACAGTTAAGATGTAATATCAAGAAACAAAGGTCATAATATAACTTTATAACCAGGAATAACAAAATTTTATTACATCTTACATAGCTCATTTGGGCTATTACATTACATTACAGCGGAATAACTATAGTCATGGGTCCTTCATCTTCAAGAGCCACAGGCAGATTTTGGTTGTAGACTTTGTAATCCTAATCAATCAATCTTTACTAAAATCAATCAAACCTGCAACATTACAAGTTACAACCACCAGGGTCAATACATTTGAATTGTATTGGCAAGTTTCACTACTATGTGAAATATATGTGGATACTAACACTATATGCATATTTGGCTAAGTAGAGTTTTAGGCTTATTTGCATAAAGCAAAATTTATCCTATCTTTTCAAAATGGTCTTGGTCCTTTGTCAAATCTCCTTTTCCAAGTTCCTTGAACTCCTTGGTAGAAACTCGAGTGTTCAAGTCCTTGTCAAAATTCCCTTGAGCTACTTGGTAACCCCAAGTGCAATAAGTTTTATCAAAATCTCATGAGTTCCTTGGTAACCCCAAGTGTTCATGTTTTTAACAAAATCTCTTGGGTTCCTTGGTAACCCCAAGTACATAAAGTTTTGTCAAAGTCTCTTGATCTCCTTGGTAACCCCAAGTGCAATAAGTTCTTAAAAGTTTTCTTTTAGAAATTAGAATGTCGAGATCTCCCATAGCTTCAAACTTTAGTTGCTCAGTATTGTCCATAACCGGGGACACGGCTAAGTACTTAGATTTTATTATCTTCTGCAGAAGGAGTACACTTTACCCACATGTCACAATCCCATCCTTTTGCCACCAGTGGCCACTGGATTAGCACTCACCAAGATGGAGTACTGGTAGATTGAGAATGTGACGAAGTCTTTCCAAAGGGTCCTCCCATACACCATTGCTAGCTTGTCTTCAGCACCCATGAAGCATTCCAGATCCCCATGTCCAGTAAACTGAAGACAATGCATGGGTCTTCCCAATGTAGTTGACTAAGCCAGAGCCATAATAGCATGTGGTTGCACACGAAAGCCACAATTGGAGAAACATGTTCAATCTCTAAGTTTCCTGGGTGGTTTCCTTTGGAGCACAACACAAAGAGATTGCCATAGACAGGGTTCCTTTTGTTGCCACCTTCTCCAATACTCAAAGTATCCTTGGCCACCCAGGTGGTTCATTGAGTCCTTGTTTTATTATATAAAACACAAGTCCTTTTCTCAACTTCATAAAATCTCAACATGTATCTCTTTTCAAAATATATATAGCATGGCTAAGCATGTTACAATGGGATCTAAGCATTCCAAACCAATAATCAATCAAACAATTTCACACACATATAACAATGGGATCTAAGATCTAAGTCATGCATGTGAGCATGCAAGAGGTGGTTCTATTTGCAAAGGTGGTCTACACTAGGCTTCTAACTTTGTAAGGTCCAAAGTGGTCATTCACCAAAATGGCAAAGTCATTTGCAAAAGGGTTTTATCCAAAATCCACTTTCAATTCCATTCATCATTTTATGTGGTGAAAAATATTTTTTTTAAAGCAAAACTTTATGTTTTTCACTAAATGAGTTGCCATTGTAAAACTTGGTGTTTTGGGTCAGTAGGTTTGGTCCAAAGCATTTTCCCAAAGTTTTCTTTACAAAAACATTTTTATAATAAAATCATTAATTTTATTTGGCTAGAAAATGGCTAAGTCAAATAATCCAACCTAAATTTTACCAAAATCATTTTCAACACCAAGGGTTGGTTCCTAGGGTCAGTAGGTTCACAACAAACCATTTTGCCAAGGTTTCAAACTTAAAAACATTTTTGAATCATTTTTCTATTCTAAACAAGCATACAAATGTTTCTGAAAAATCAACCAATCTAACAGATACTATTTGCTAAACCAAAGGCATGGTTGGCTAGGGCTTGTTCCACTAATTCCAACGGTATCAAATTTGTAAATTTTGGACGTGTGGATCGAAAGTTACAAAGGTTTGAAATTGCAACTTAAATCTGATTCCCAAATTCTGTTTTAAACAGACCTGGCCACGCGTCGCAATCTCATTGGACGGTACCGGTTCGGTCGGATTGGTAACGCGGTGCGTTGGATCTAAGCATATCGTGCGGTTCAGAAAACGTACCCCTTCGCGGCTTAAGTGATCTATCGCAAGTGTCGGATCGAGATCCTGCGGTGCTAGCGTGCTCGACCATTTGCGAGCGGCGCCGGTGGTGGCTAGCGGCGGCGACGGTCAGATAGTGGCGGCGCTGGCGAAACAGGAAGCGAGAGAGGGAGGGAGTAAGTTCACCGAGATCGCAGGAGGCTGGGGAGGTTCATCGTGTGGTCGTCGGGGCAAGGGGCGCACGAGGGCAGGAGGAATTCCTCGCCGGAGTTCGCTCTGGCGACGGTTGGCTCTGGTCGAGGTCGAAGACGATGCTACGGGTCACGAGAAGGCAAACCAGAAGCATGGTTAGACGCAGGGGATCACGGAGATGCTGTGTGCGTGAACGAGAAGAAGAGGGGCGGCCGGAATCTACCTGTGGGGCTCGTCGGAGTTGGAGCGGACGGCGGCGTTGTTCAGAGCTTGTTGCAGACGTTGCTCTAGGGCGCCCGCGGTAGTAAGAAGGGCACAGGTGGATGCGCCTGGAAGTGGGGAAGGTGTTCGTGTGCTCGGGGAGGCAGGAGGTGGTGTGGCTTGGCCGAAATCGAAGGTGGAAGGTGGTCGGAGACAGGGGGTTATCGCAAGCAATGCGAGCAGCCTGGTGGCGGTGTGGCGTTCGCGTTTGAGGAAAAAGACAGAGGGAGGAGGGGCGCTTATGTACGCATGGTCGGGGCAAGATTAACGCAGCCATTATTCGTGAATTGAACGCGTGGTTGAATGACAGAGAACGGCAGCGCGGTTTGGGGGAGAAGGGGTCGCGCGGGTGAAGAGGATGAACAGGGAGGTGGGGTCCAGTCGTCAGTGGGGGTGCGAGGAAGAAAGGAGGTCCACCGGTCAGTCTCTGCGTGGGTTTAAATTCGAGTGTGAAACGTTTTTCTCCGGGGAGGAAAAGCTGGCTGGTTCTGGGCCTTGTGGGCTTGGCCGGCTGGGCTGGTCCAAACTCTATTTTTTCTGTCTGCTGGCTTTTTATTTTTCTATTTTCCAATTCTGTTTTGAATTTCAAACAACCCAATGATATTCAAATCAATTCAAACAAACACCAGTCTTTGCAACTTTGGATTTGGTTCTGTTTTGTCACATAAACCAGAATTCCAAAACCAAAATATTTTTTTTATTTTAGGTCCATTATTAATTAAATAAATAGACCATTGTTATTAAATCAAATTATAATTTGATGTTTATTTTAAAACTCCCTTTTGAAATCTAATTATTTTCAAAACCAAATCAGTAGGTTTTATTTGGGAATATAAAATAATTGGAAAACTTGTTTTTAAGTAAATAAACAAATTTTGTTATTTTGGTAATAGTAAGACCTTTATTAATAAAACTTGGATATTAAAACTTTATTATTTTTTTTTATTTTTTTTAATAAACCTTTACTATTTTTAAATCAAAACAAAACATTTTACTTCAAAGGCTTGGCCAAGATTTAATTTGGCTTTATAAAATAATCCTTATTTATAAAACTTCTATTTCTTTTGAAAACCAAAACCTTTTATTTAAAGAACCAAAATAGTAACTTTAAATCTTTTGAAGTTTCTTGTTTATTTATATTTTCAAATCCCTTTGGGATTTTATTTGATCCAAATAGGTTTTGAAAGTTTCCAAATGGATTCAAAAAGTTTCTTCTGGCCCTGAAAATCAAACTAAGTTTTATTTTATTCATTTATTTTCACATTACAAGATTTGGAAAATCTTGGGATGTGACACTCACCTCCTCCTCCGCGCGCCCTCGCCACCCGCGAGTCCACGAGCTCCGCCCGGCCCCTCTCCGATCGAGTGCCTCACGCCGGCCCTGTCCTGCACCGCAGCAGTGAGGGCGCCTCCGGTCGTCAGCGCCGACCGCTTCAACACGTCCCCCGGGCCCCTTCCGTCGACCCCCCTGCAGCTCGACCTTCCTGCAGGCTCCCTCACCGTCACAGCCCGACCTCGCCTCGCTGGCCCTGTCCCCGAGCAGAGCTGGCTTCGCTGGTGCCCATCTCCCAGAGCACCGGCCGCGCATCGCAGCATCGTTGGCCCCTGTAGGCCTCGACCTCGCCCGCCTCCTCTGGCCGACCTCGTGTCTGCCGTCGCCCTCCCTTCCCCCAGCGAGCGCTGTCTCCGGTTCGCACCCTCGCGTGTCTCTGTATGGCACCACAGATCTCCTGTTGTTGTCGGCCATCTCGGTTTTTGGTGTTGATCTGGTGAACGTGTGTTGTGGTTACTCGGCTACTTCGGTTTTTGCAACTGTAACATGAAGATCGACGACAACCTGGACCTATCCGACAAGCTGTGGCCCTAGACCGAGTTCTCCACCGACCATGAAGCCGAGAACCCCTACAGGATCAAGACCCCGACAAGATCTCCGCTCGCCCGTGTGTGCCATAATATGTCAAGACCTTCTCGTCCACAAGACTAAAGAGGCGCGGATCCAAGATCGACACCAACCTGTAAGGATCCGGTGAACCATCGGTGTTGAAACTGAGTCTGCCACCAACGCCACGGCTTTCGACAAGGATCCGAAGACCGAACCCGAACCCCGACGAACCCTGAACCGCCAAGATCGCCGATATCCCAATGTGTGACCCTAAGCCCATATTTTTATAAATGATATTACTTGTTGCACATAAAATTGCCATGCTTGCATACATATTGTCATGTGGGTTGGGGGCCTTATGCCGATTCACCTTATAATTAAATATGGATGCCATATGTGGGCAAATCTAGTCTAATATTGGCCCCATTTAAATTTGTGCATCGAATCGATGATATAATTTGCCTTGTTAAGACAACATTTAAATGGCGGGGTATCTAAACAACATGAACTTAATAATTGTGGGGACCTCGGTTCCGCTTAATATGGCCTCATTGCATCGCATGCTTGCCATGTCATACATCATACATGCATCATGCTCGATCTTTTGCCGTAGTATTAAATAGTGCATCCGGTGTTTGTTCTAGTGTTTGCTTCTTCACGGATTAGGCCGATGAGTTGATGCGAGAGTCGACCCGATCTTCGGATAAACCTTCGGCAATGTTTTCAGGCGAGCATCTCCCCCTTTCTACCTATCTTACTTTTATAGTATTTATTCCCTCCTATTGATCTATTGCTATCTGTGTTGCGATGCTCTAGTTTTCGTACCCGTGATATCCCTTGCAGCCTTATATTGCCTTGGACACATCCCATTACCTGTCGTTTGGTAGATAGTTGGACTTGCGCGTCGTAGTCACTTGCTCAAGTGTTGTTGCATGCCGTCCAGTACCACGGTTGTTGGAAGGCTGCCATATGCTTTATGTTGGAGATGATCATGGCTTTAATTATTGTTTAATAACTAAAATTGAAGTAGGTAAATAATGCAGAGGCACAGGTGGACAATAGATGTTATTTGGTTTTTAACTGTCCACTTGTGTCCCGTAGGACCCCGAGTTCTTGACACCTGTTCCGAGATCGAGCGCGCTAACCACAGGTGGGGTGTGTGGGCACCCCCATCGATTTAGTACCTGATTTCAAGTACTGTACTGGGGGCCACAAAGTAGTTTGGGGCTTTATTACTATCCTGTACTTATTCCATGCTTTACTGCTTTATTTACGATTGTGCGTGGAGCGCATGTACTGTTTAGGAACCCCGTGATACGTTTTCGCTGTATCGACCAGCCCAGTCACACTTTCGGGTTCCCAGTCGTTTACAGCCGTCGACACAAACCCTGGGTCCGTCTCGGAGACCGGCCGACTTCGTTACGGGTAGCTTAGTGGGGTGGCCCCCCGTGCTTGCTTTGGGTCTGGGAAACGTCGTGTCCGAAACCCCGTCGACATACCGTTGGGTGTATGTTTTGTGATCTTGTACCTACCTGATCTGACAACAAGGGTGTAGGTGCGTGTGGAAACTTTGGTGCACCCCTGCAGGGTTAAATCTTTTCGAGAAGCCGTGTCCGCGGTTATGGACGACTTGGAGCACAGTTCGCGATCATAGACAATTATAACTAAAGTTTACTGTTATAACTTGACTTGTATCCGATGTGACTAGTAATCAGCTTCACTACAACGGAATGGCTAAATAAAAGTACCAATAACTGCTGGGTTTGGGATATCTCATGCTAATTGTATCTGACTAGTAAGTGTTGCAACTACAACGGAATGGTTAACTAAAAGTGCCCACTGCTTATTATATCAGGATGACTATCTATACCTGACTAGTAATTGCTGCAACGATAACTGAATAAATAAAACTGCCAACGGTGTGAGTTCCTCGGTTTACTTCCTCGTTTGGTCTCGAGGGGGAAATACCAGGATGAGTATGTTTGGTGGTAGTATCAGGTTGGTTCCGAATAGGTCTTTCTTATCCCTCTCTGATAGCCGCTAGTTGTATCGAGTCTCTATAGGTTGTTTAGTGCATGCCGCGCTGCCGCTTCAGTCCACCATACTTATGTAGGCGAGGACCGCCGAATTATAGTCTCGCCGTGTACTGGCCTCAGTACTGACCGCTCTCTTTTTCCTTTGCCCTTTGTCGGCACCCCTTTTGTTTTTAGCAGGTTTTGAGATCGACGTCGTTAGCAGGGTTAACCTTCCGGCTTGGCCTGGGCAGGGTTATGGACGCCATTGGTTATTCTTCAGGGCTCTTAGCTCAATTTGCATCTTGTCCGTACTTGGACGCTGTATTGTTTTCAAGGTGATTTGGATCTTTGTACTGTAAATCTGTATTCTTGACTCTTTGAGTCGCTGTTGTATATATGTGTTTTGTGGGTTCCATCGAGGACTATTGTGTAATGATGTTACTTTGTTTTCCACCCGCACGCAAGTGCCTGGTGGGCACCTTTGAATCGTTTCTATGCGGGTTTGGCGGGAAGCGCTGAAACTTGCATAGGGCCGATTCCGAGGGTGTTACACATATCCACTTGATAAACCCATTCCTAGTTTTACTTGCAAGCTTTATACTTTATTTCTTTCTCAAAGCTTTCTATTAGAGTCTACTTAAGTAAATTGTAGATACTAGAAAGATAATTGAAGGTTGCATCAAGAGCATTAAATTTGGCCTAAGCTAGATAATCTTGATGTCATCCTAAGGCATGAGATTGAACTTAGTTAAACTCCACTAGTTTACCACCCCTCATTAATACATACCCCCACTTGTAGATGCTAGTGCTAAGCATAAAACTTGATCAACTTTAGATGGGAATACTTGGTGGAAAATGGTTATGAAAACCTTGGAATGATGGATCATTCTATTGAGATGTTTTGACATGTGTTTCCGAACACCAGATGATTTTGATGATGAAAATGTTAAGGCATGAGCCTTAGCCCTTTATAAAACTGATGGTTGTCTGGATGCGATACCATTCCAATTTTACCGTACAACCACAATACCCGAAAATTGGGTAGGGCTTGACTGGAAACTTATATACCTTAGTATGGGTTCCCTCACGGCCAAGGTCTAAGCTAAGGATACCTTGTGAAGATTGTCCACCTGTGCAGTACCCAAGATGATAGTTGGTCATGGTTGGGAGGCCAAAATCACAGGAGAGGTGCCTATACTAGGGAGTGTAATTGAAAGGTTAGGATTGATTATCCGCATACTGAGTATGGTGAATTTAGGATTTGTTCCGGACGGATGTATCGAATGTTGTGGTGAAAGTGTACAATCTCTGCAGAGTGTCAAACTATTCGAATAGCCGCGTCCGCGGTTATGGACAGTTGGAGTGGCCATACTGTTCCCCCGTCAGATGTTAAATGACTTGTGAAATGAATTGAGATTTTGACTTGATCACAACAGAGTTGTGATATGAAATACAAGTTCCACTTAGGTGTTATAAAATTTCAACTAGCTTTTCTTGCTTCTGAACTTAGTAGAGGTAAATCTAGCTTTTTGAAAAACAACCCTAGAGCTTAGTGTCTGTGGCTGTAGCTATAGTGCATCAAACACTCCTTTTCTAGTGAACTTGCTGAGTACGCTCATACTCAACGTATCTTCTTAACCCTTGCTAGATTCTGAAGCCATCAAGCCGATGTCTACATCAAGTTATTCTCCAGGAATCATCATCAAAAGCTAAAGCTCTTCAATGAAGTCAAGAAAGTCAACATATACACCAACTTACGTGAAGACGAAGTTACTAATTAGATACGAACATAATCTCTAGCCATAGAACCTATTTCTGTAGTGTATTGCAATAGCAGCAATGCCAAACCAATAGTTCATATACTAGTCTTATTAGTATGATAGTTTTTGAGTTGTTTATTTCTGATTCTTCTTTGTAAGAAGTTTCTTTCTCTGTCTTTAACCTAGAGTGTTCTCTTTATCTTGTGTAAAGAGTTGAGTTGTAACCTATAGTCATGTTTTGGACCTGTTGTGTTTCTTTTGTACCACTCTGAGGGACGTAATACTAGTGAACGGTGTTTCATTGGTGTTATGTCAACGACTATAGTGTACTACATCATGCAGTGGTATGCTTGGTCACCGCAGTTCACTTTAACCTTGATCACTTCAAGACGCTTATGATAGGGGCCATGAGGTCTGAAAGCTAACAAGTACCATAATTTTTGGAAGCTCTTTTTAAAACTTGAAATCCCTGCTTCCCTTTATGAAGGTCCTTTCTTTCACCATTATGTTGAGTCCCCACCTTCTACCTTTAGGCACCATTAAGAGAGCATATTTGTCATTCTGTGTGCAGTGTCCCAAAGATTATTGATTGATGCATATTGTGATATTACTTGTTCTTGTGCTATTTGTTTCTAGTCACCCTTGTGAACTTTGAAGATGTCCTATGCATCTATTTTCTACTCTATGAGGGACAAGCTGATTGCCACTATGCTGTGTTTTCTGTATGTGAAACGAACAAACATTTTTCAATGCATGTTATTCATGATCTTTGTTTGTAGCCTTTCATGTTGCATGCGTAGTTACTATGTCCTATTGTTAGAACTCCATCTTTCATGCACATGTTTAGAGTTCTTTGATCCCAGCTTTCAATGCTTGCAAATGGTTTGATCTTTATTGTGAGGGTGCATGTCACCTCAAAAATTATTCTTTTATCACTTACCTACTCGAGCACGAGCAGGAGTTAAGCTTGGGGATGCTGATACGTCGGAAATGTATCTATAATTTTTTATGTTCCATGCTTGTTTAGTATCTACTTTTCTTTGCTTTGTCTACACTTTGAGGTGCTTTTACATGTTTTCTGGTGCTACTACAAGTTGCCATAGTGTCAGTTGCCTGTTTTCTGCTGTTTTTGGTTCTAGAAAAGCTAGTAAGGAAATATTCTCGGAATTGGACGGGACAAACGTCAAAGTCAATAACTTTCCGTGGGGAACAAGAATTCCAGAGGGGAGACGGAGAAGCAGGCCAGGGCGCCCTGACCTCACCTAGGCGTGGGTGGGCCCTGCCCCGCGCCTAGGCAGGGTGTGGGGCCCCTGGCCTCCTCCTCGGCCTCCCCCTTCGCGTATAAGAAGCCACCGATGCAGAAACCCTAAGTACCCAATCAATATTCCACGAAACCTTCTGTACCCTCCGCCACCGTTTTCCCTAGATCAGGGGGATCTGAAGTTTTTCCCGGCACCCTACCAGAGGGGAGATCGTCCCGGAGGCCTTCTCTCCGGTATGATGCGTGAGTAGTTCCACCTTGGACTACGGGTCCATGTAGTAGCTAGATGGTTGTATCTCCTCCTTGTGCTTTCATGTATAGATCTTGTGAGCTCCGTTCATGATCAAGATCTAATCTACTTGTAATCATACATGTTGTGTTTGCGGGGATCTGATGGATATTGAGATTAATATGTTTGTTTGATTAATGGTTTTGTCTTTATGATTCTATCATGTCTGTGTTGTTTGTGATCTTGCATGCTCTCCGTTGTTAGTAGCTATCTTGGCCAAGTAGTTGCTAGTGACTCCAAGAGGGGGTATTTATGCTCGATAGTGGGTTCATGCCTCTAGTTTCCAAGGGAAGTGACAGAAATCTCTTCGGTTGTAGATGTGTTGTTGCTACTAGGGAGAAAACAACGGTCTCTTGTTCATGGAACATGTGGACTGTTTACCTTACACACTTTTCTTAAAGCAGTTGTCTATTGCTTGCAACTTAATAATGGAGGGGGTTCGGATGATAACGTGAAGGTGGACTTCTAGTCATAGATGTAGTCGGATGGCGGTCTATGTATCTTGTTGTATTGCCCAATCGAATCTCATAGGATTTTTTTGACTAGTAATTGCATTGTTATGCCTTGCACAGTTCCTGTCAATATAATTGCCCTGCTGTAATTTGTTTACCGTTCATGCCTTGTTTTTATCTAAGGAGAGCACCTCTAGTGAACTATGGACCCCGGTCCAATATTTACCATTGATACATCTTCCACTGTTACTTGTTTACTTGCTGCAAACCATTACCTTCCACACCATACATTTAATCCTTTGTTACAGCAAACCAGTGAGCTTGACAACCTCACTGATTCATTGGGCAAAGTCTTGAGTTTGTGTTATGCAGGTCTCCGCGTTGCTAGCAGCTCCTGTGTGACGTTTCCTTCATCCTACTGGTTCGATAACCTCGGTTTCTTACTAAGGAAAAACTTGCTGTTGTGCTGCTTCACACCTTTCTCTTGGGGTTCCCAACAGGCTCCACGTCAACCGTGCTAGCCATCATCACTACACTTCTAGTCATTCATATTGATATTAAACTCTACTTTGATTGTCTTGAATTACCGAAGCTTGTATAGTACTCTTGTCATCTCTCTAACTTTGATAAGTCTTGCACATGAATGAAGTGTTATGCACATATGACTACCAACCGTAAGTGAATTCTATTTCTCGTTGTTTCAAGTTTAAACACTGAATTCCTTATAGTTCTTTTGTTTCTTCTTGCTCGAGGGCGATCAAGGTTTGAGCTTTGGGCAAGTTGATGGATCTGAAATTTGCCATCTTTCTCCGCGTTTAAACATTGTTTTTAGTCAAGCAATTGACAAGAACTCCCAATCTTTAGCACTAATGACTAATAATTGCAAAGATGTGCAAAATCTTGCTTTGAATTATGTTGTGCAGGAAATCAAGGGTTTTAATGCGAAATAAGGAGTCATAATGAAGGAATTTGAGGAAGTACACACGACCAAGTAATTGGGAAGCAAAATCTTGGCGTCAGTGCGTGTAACGACCGATGGTACGAGCGGGGCCCGCCCATAATGCCCGCCCATACGGGATGTCGACGGCTTCGTCTCATCAAACCCTAGAACTTTTGTGAAGACGCCTATATATTTTGAGGCTCCAGCCGCCGCCTAGAGGGTCGCCATTCTCAGATTTCATCATAACACCACTAAAGGAGATCCACACCATTGTTCATCCATTGTTCATCCACTCCACCATCCATCCCTCCACTAGTCATAGCCATTACTTTGTACTTTAGATCTCCTTGTGATTTGGAGACCATTGTAAGGATATTTGATTTCAATCTAATTATTTTGCACAATGTTTTCTATCCTTGATATATTTGTTGTGATTTAGTAGTCCTCACGGGCTGTGGGTTGGGGAGAAACCTCGTAGGAACTACGTGCATCTAATCATGGGAGTATTGTATTTTGTTTGTAGTTGAGATTTGTATCTTTTGTTTCTTTGTCTCTTGTCTCGATTCCGTGGACTTGTAGGTACCCAAGATCCCATAGATTGATAAAATCTTGAGGTGAGATGCTTGGCTAGCGGCGATCTCATAGGAACCCTAGTGACAGAAAGGGTAGTACGGTCTTTGCTTAGCGCCCCATTAGGGATCACAACAACATCACCACTTAATGCTTTAATCTGTGTTCATCACTTAATAAACGTTTGTAGCCCATGGATTTGGTGTGCACTCGGTTGGATTAAAAGGTTATTGCTATGCCAGCTGCATCACAGGGGATTTAGTATATTAGGATGTGTTGCCCACAAGAGATTATCTCCATTCAAACATTATACATGACTATGCTTATTATTATATTTTATCCCATATGATGTGCAGGTGGATCTTCAACCCTAGCCTATCTCCATCCATTGATTCAACCCAATATAAAATGTAAACTAGATTGGTCTGGTAAACTAAGGTAAAACGAAGAAACAAATTCTTGTAGATGTCTCCTTTTTATTTCCTTTTAGCATTGATTTCCAAGGTTCGATTAAACCTAGGTATTTTAGGGAAAAAGCTATTATACTATACCCGCGAATCCGGATCAAAGGTATCAACTAGTAAGTTGGATAACCACCATGAGATGAAAAATAAAATTTCCAACTTTGTGTGTTTCCCCGGAAGGACTTCCTCGATTGGTCTCGAGGGAAACAATGAGGATGGGTATGTTTGGTGTTAGTATCAGGTTGGTTCCGAATAGGTCTTTCTTATCCCTCTCTGATAGCCGCCAATCATATTGAGCCTATATAGGTTGTTTAGTGCATGCTTTGCTGCCGCTTCAGTCCACCAGACCTATGTAGGTGAGAGCCGACAAATTCTAAGACTCGTTGTGTACTGGCCTCAGTAGTCACCACTCTATTTTTACTTTACCCTTTGCTGGCACCCCTTTTTGTTTAGAAGGTTTGAGATCGCCGTTCTAGGCAGGGTTACCCTTCCGGCTTGGCCTGGGCTGGGTTATGGACGCCATTGGCTATTCTTTAGGCCTCTTAGCCCAATTTGCATCTTATCCATACTCAAATGTGTATTGTTTTCAAGGTGATTTGGATCTTTGTATTGTATATTTGTATTCTTGAATCATTGAGTCATTGTTGTATATATGTTTCTGTGGGTTCCATCATGGACTATTGTGTAATGGTATTACTTCGTTTTCTACCTGCATGCAAGTTCCTGGTGGGCATCTTTGAATCGTTTCTATGCGGGTTTGGAGGAAATCGCTAAAACCTGCATAGGGTCAATTCAAGGGTGTTACAAGATGCATCCGCCTACACCAAGGAGTGTGGTGATGAAGGTATCTTCGATTTACCCATCTCCAGAGGCCTCGGAGTAGCAACATATGGCCTCTCCCAGAGTAGGAGAAGACTCTTGCCACCGCCTCAATAAATCGTGGGAAAAATATGACGTAGGTTTTCGGGAGATACCATGGCATATGTCAAAAGGGGAGGCCGGAATGATGCTTGAGGCCTGCATGTGGGCACGCGCCACCTGGGATCGTTCAACCCTCGTGGATCCCCCCACGTGCTTCCAAGGCACATTGTCCTTCTCGTGATGAATAACTTTCGTGGTATTTTTCCTCGAATTAATTGGTGTATAGAAAGTTCCTGAAACAGAAAAATACAAAAAATTAGGTTTTATGCCTCCCAGAAATTAAATACTAAAATAAGGGACTTTGTAGGAAAGTCTCATAAATCATCTAAAAATTACATAAACAATGATATATCAATGCTAATAACAATATAAACTAGTCCTATATGGTGCTATTATGATGATACAAAATGCAAATATCAGTAGGTACTAGTACCAATAATCCGTGTCCCGATACCTTTCTTTATAATGCACACAAAACAAAATCCTCAAAAAAAAAACATAGCATCGCTCACACTCTCTTGCCTCTTCCACCACCACCCGCAACAACCAGAACTTCCCACCTCACTTCTCTAGCTGGCTTGCCCGTCGGAACTAGACACCATACACTCCTTACCCAACAGTGTATCGGAGCTGCATCAATTGTGGTCTTCATCCTACGCACCATTGCCGCTTCACTGACTTCTAGTGCACCTGATCTAGGTCACCAAGTCCATCTTCCACTGCACCTGACCTCATTTTCCGACTTCCCGTTCCATGGCACCGAATGAGTCATCGACTGCCCAAGATGTGCGTCCCTGCCGCCAGCAGCTACCTCAACAGTAACGTACTAGAGCCGCTTCACCAGCA
Organism: Avena sativa; assembly: GCA_916181665.1. Lineage (NCBI taxonomy): Eukaryota > Viridiplantae > Streptophyta > Magnoliopsida > Poales > Poaceae > Avena > Avena sativa. Next base: position 255,053,258 of record OV702284.1, on the reverse strand, counting down.
TCGCCATGCACTTCATAAATTCTACCTCAGCGATGTTGTCATCCACCATGCTCATTCCGGCATCGACTACCCAAATATATGATTCCCCAATGCCAACAACCACCACAACCTAAGCACCCTCGGTGACCTACACACCCCGTTCATGGATATGGATGATTCTTAGACACTACTCCGACCAAGTTAACCAAATCTCCAACTCGTTTTATTTTATTAATAGTATAGCAGGTTCAAGCCTATCGCAGTGAACTGCATTTCCGTATTCATGCTAGTACATACCAATTCACTATGCATGCTTGTTCTTTGTGCTAGATACAAGGTCATTAGACATGTTGGTTTGTATCACCTGCTATATAAATTTCAAGTCATGCACATGTTTGTTATGTTGTCATGCACATGTTGTTAGCTACTCCATACAAAAGTAACTGGTTGCTACTACATACCAATTCTTAGCTATTGTGTAGTCCTTGAAAAATCTAAAGTCATTGGAAAATACTAGTGTCGATTCCCTTCTCTACAATTACTGACTTCTATCTGATTCGTCCTAAGCAAAGTTCCTGCTATTATTTTCTCGCTGGCATCATTATGCTATCCTGTAGTACCCGTTTAAAATTTTCGTACTAATTCGATTTTTTTTTGTTGCCATCTGATTCTTCAAAAGCTGCAACACTAACTATTTTGTTTTTCTTTGCATAGAGCTCAAAATGGAACACTAAACATGCCGGTTTGCATAGCTTGTTCTATAGGTTCAGAAGCGATGCCATTATATTTCGTATTTGGCGACGGTTCATCCTAAGCAATGACAACTATCATCTACTGTGTAGTTCATTCGTAATTTGCATTCCCTACTCTACAAGTTCACGTATGATGCTGATGCATGTAAAATGCATACATGAACTTTTTAGTTTATTGACACATAGTCCCACCTATCTACAACATTTATAATGCAATAAACATGTTTTATATTGATTTTCGGGGACTTACCAATGATCCCATTTATTTTGGTTATAATTCTACATGATAGGAAATCCTAGTTTTGTGTATTTTGATCTTTCAGGGACCTAAACAAAGTCCAATGGTGTTGAGATTCTGGAAAAAGCGAATATTTCGGGAAGAGAATGATCTGGAGTGCTTGGACCTCAAGAGGGAGGCTCAGAGGCTTGAAAGAGTGGTAGTGTCGCGTCCTACCCTAGTGCACGCACCACCCACCCACTTTCGGTCATCGAACGTTCGATTCGCTCCTGTCTTACACCCACCGACGTGGTTTGGCCTAAATTTTTTATAAAAATGGTCCCCCAAGGCATCCTCGAGGAGAGCGCCGCAAAAACATAAAAACACCAAAAAGGAGTAAGAACTAGCGAATATTGGAGGGGGAAACTCCACTAGAGCTTCCGCCATAGGGATATCTACCTTCTCTAACATCTCCAATTTCATGACCATGATAAAGAGGGAGTACTTGATACGTCATAAACGTATCTATAATTTTTGGTGTTCCATGCTTGTTTGGTATCAACTTTGTTATGCTTTGTGTACACTTTGAGGTATTTTTATACATTTTCTGGGACTAACCTATTAACAAGATGCCGCAGTGCCAGTTGCCTGTTTTCTGCCATTTTTGGTTTCAGAAAAGCTAGTAAGGAAATATTCTCGGAATTGGATGGGACAAAAGCCAAAGTCAATATTTTACCGGAACGAACATGAAGTCCAGAGGAGAGATGGAGGGGCGCCATAGGGCGAACACACCCCCCCAGGCGCGGGCCCACCCTAGGTCACGCCAGGGCAGGGTGTGGGCCGCCTGGCCGCCCTCCTGCCTCACCTCTTCGCCTATAAAAGCCCCCCGATGCCAAAACCCTAAGTACCCAATCAGATATCCACGAAACAGTCTGTAGCCGTTGCCACCATCGTCCCTAGATCGGGGGATCCGAATCTCTTCCCGGCACCCTGTCGGAGGGGAGAGCTCGTCCCGGAGGCCTTCTTCATCACCATGTCAGCCTTCGGTATGATGCGTGAGTAGTTCACCCTTAGACTATGGGTCCATACAGTAGCTAGATGGTTGTTTCTCCTCCTTTGTGCTATCATGTTTAGATCTTGTGAGCTCGGTTCATGATCAAGATCATCTATTTGTAATCATACATGTTGTGTTTGCGGGGATCCGATGGATATTGAGATACTATGTCAGATTGATTATTGATTCTATCATGTCTTATTGATTATTGATTGTATCATTCCTGTGTCGTTTGTGATCTTGCACGCTCTCCGTTTGCGGGGATCCAATGGATATTGAGATACTATTTCAGATTGATTATTGATTCTATCATGCATTATTGATTATTGATTATATCATGACTGTTTTGTTTTTGATCTTGCATGCTCTCCATTGATAGTAGCTATCTTGGCCAAGTAGATGCTAGTGACTCCAAGAGGGAGTATTTATGCCCGATAGTGGGTTCAAGCCTCTAATAAATCTGGGGAAGTGATAGAAATGTCTAAGGTTGTAGATGTGTTTTTCCTAGTAGGGAGAAAACAAAAATCTTTTGTTCATGGAACAATTGTATTGTTTACTTTACACACATTGCTTAATGCAATTATGTGTTTCTTGCAACTTAATACTGGAGGGGGTTCGGATGATAACCTGAAAGTGGATTATTAGTCATAGATGCAGTTGGATGGAGGTCTATGTATATTGTTGTAATGCCTAGTAAAATCTCATAGGAGTCATGATGTCTAGTATTTGCATTGTTATGCCTTGCTCAGTGTCGTGGTATTGCCGACGAGTACGCCATGGAGGGTTCCTCACAGTGCGTGTTTAGAGACATGGGGGAAGGCGGACGGTTGATGGGTACGAGGTAACACAGCTTACCCAGGTTCAGATCCCACGACGGTGGCGGAATCCTACTCCTGCTATAAATCACTATAAGGGCAATACGCCGAGTTACAGAGATAGGTTCGCTATGCCAGGTTGTATGAATCGATACTAGGTTGTGCCCTAAATGCTCCCATAGGCCCGACTTATATAGTCGCCAGGTCCTAGGGTTACAGGGAAAAGTCCTAACCAGATAGGTCACAGAGTCCTACACCGTCTATTACTAGTCTTGTGTACCTTGCACTCCAAGGCTCTGGGTACATCGGTGACTCCAACTGTAGCCTTCCTTTATCCGGCATGGGCCTCCCTTCTGGATCCATCTAACTGGGCCGCCCAGCAGGCCATAGGCCATGCTACCAACTGTGGGCTACCCGGGTTATCCGGATAAGTGACATGCTATGAGGATACCCATATAGCATATCCCCAACAGTAGCCCCCGGAGAACTCCGAGATCTTGCGACGTCTTGCCTCTTCGTGTGGAATGCTCCGTCTAGATGGATGTCGGCAAATCGTCAAGCAATATCTTGTAGTCCTCCCAAAGAACCCTGCAAGATTTTCTCCGTCTTCAATATGTAAGTCGGAGAAATGCTGAATCTTCCATCGTACTCTTCCGTAGCTGGACTGGATCCGTCCATGCCGGAATCTTCCGATGTGACGACTCATCTTCATATGCCAGCTAGGACGACGTAGGCTTAGGTCAGCTAAGCCTCGTAACTCACACATGCAGAGAACGCAATCATGTCCGATTTTCCCGCGCGAGCGATACGAACCGTTGGCGGTGACGGTTGGAGACGTGGCAAAAATTCCGCGCACGTTCGCAAACACGTCGTCTATGCGGCAACCGTCCGATCAAGCTGCACGAATCTTGACGCTGGAGATGATAAATAGTAACCACGGTGGAATTTCACTTTTTACCTCATTATCCTCGCATCCTCTTCTTCCTCCAGCGCGCACCCCCTCGAGCTCTCCGCGCCTAACTCGCGAAAAAACCCTAGCCTCCAATCCGCACCAGTCACACCCAACCTCACTCCATGGCCAGCAGCAGCACCTCTCCCTCCATGGCAGCGTCAAGCGAAGGCACGACGAAGCCGGCGAGCTCCATTGTCGTGCCTCCGGAGGGCCTGGTCATCCCCGCATCGGCGGTGATCGAGTCCACCGGCGGCGACCTTAATTTGGCGGCGCTGGAGCCGTTGGAGGAGGATCCAGATTCGCACAAGGGCGACTGGCGCGGCTCAGATATCACGGACCTTGATATCCAAGAGATGATCGCCAAAGGCTACCTCCCTGCGACAGAGGGGCTCGCCTAGCGGGCGGCGCCGGCCGGCGAGGTTACACCTTCTCCCCAAGCCGGAGAAAAGGTGTACCTCAAAGCAAAACTGGTACGCGGCGTCTCCCTACCCATCTCCAACTTCTTCCTCTCCGTCAAAGAAAAACTATAGAGTCTAGCCCCAGAATCTTTCCCCCAATAGTATCTTAGTGCTTAGCAACTACGTGGCGCTCTGCGAGGGATACTTAGGGATAAGGCCTAGGTTAGACCTCTTTGTGTACTTCTTCACCGTCAAACATGAAGCCGGAAATAGCAAGGAAGAACTCAGGAACTGCGGCACCATAAGCTTTAAGATTTGACCTGGCCGGCGGTTCCCTGACATCGTCGGCCACGAGTCCTGCAAAAATTGTCAACGGACGTACTTCTACAGCCCAGACATCCCTCTGGCTGGCCGACAAGTAACATACCCGGACTTCGTTGACGGAGCCGCCACTGAAGCCTCGTCATGGAGATCCCAGGCCTCCCTTCCCTCTGACATCGATGCTTCCCGCACCATAAGGCGGATAGAATGGTTCGTAGAGACGGGTTTGACCGGCTTGGACCTAGCCATGTGCTGGTTCATTAGGCGAATCCAACCTCTACAGCACCGCGTGAAGCTTATGCATGATTATACCAGCGACAGAAGGGATAGCCTCCGCATCTCCATGGATAACTTCTCGAGCGACCCCGTCAAGCTCCGCCTTAAGGACATCGTCAAGGTGAAGGATAAGAAGCGTGGCTTCACCATCACCTACGACATGTTCGTAGATGGAAAGTGCCCAAAGGTAGGTATTTATTTTCCGTGTATGACATATACTCCAGTTCTTCCGTCTTGCAAGCGTCATCTTATCTAACACGGTGACTTCTCACTTAACAGCTTAGCGATCTAGAGGAGGGCAACCTGGCTGCCCAAATCTACGATCCAAAGATGAAGGAAGTCACGGTCGTGTCCGACGATGAGGCTCCGTTAGCGCGAAAGCGGAAGAGCTCCACCTCTGACGCTTCCGACGGAGGCAAGAAGAAGAAGACGGAGGGTGGAGCCTCCAAAAAGACTACCGCCGCCCTGGAGGCGGAAAAGAGAAAAGTTACTGGGATCCCCTTTGCCAAAGAACCCCCACTCGTGTAAGCTTCTCTTCCTCCGACATTGTCTATTTATCTGTCTTGCTCCTGTACTTATGCATTTTGCACGTTTCAGGAAGAAAGCCACGACCAGCCTCAAGAAGACCTCCAAATTGGGGGATTCTAGAACTATCAAGGACATGCTGCATCACGACGCATCTCCCACCATCCCCCTACCACTCCTTCCATCAAGCCTTCGCCTGCCCCGACAAGCTCACAAGCTAAGGAGGTATCTGGCCCTTCCGCCATGGAAGTGGACTCAGGTGCTTCTAACGAGGTTGTATTCGTCGGCGAGCAGGCAACGCAAGAGAGTGCCGCCCACCAAATGGTTGAAGCTCCATCTAAGGATGTTATCGGTGGCTGTAAGGCGGTGGTGGAAGCAGGTACCTCTGCCTTTGGCGGCGCCCCCGCACCCAAGAAAACCATAGCCTATCCAAAGATAGTATGTCCGGTACTTACACCGGGTAGCACTGCTTTGGTCCCTGGTACGGCGCCGACATCTCCGACATGCAGTCTAGAGGAGCTCCGCCGGCAAGCAGAAATCTTGCAAGGAAACAGCGAATCCTTTGCCAAGCTGCTGGCCGAGAGTGCTACGAACCTGAAGATCATCACACTTGTAAGTTTTCTTTGCCTTTTGCATTTCATATGAGTATCCCACTGTAGCCCCCGAGGATGTACACACAAAAACCATAGGTTTTTGCATCTATATTCTCTAAGAGTGACTAAGTTAGGAAAAACTCTCACTGTAGCCCCCAAGCATGTAGATGGAATGAAATGTTCCGACTAGATGCTTTAAGAGTAGCATACGCAGTGTTTATAAATTTCCATACTGTAGCCCTCAAGCCTCTAGTTGTAACTGAATTAGTTCCGACTAGATGCTTAAAGAAGAGCTAAGCATATATCTGAGTTAAAAAACTTTATGCTATAGCCCCCAAGCCTCTAATCGAGAACTGAATTAGTTCCGACTAGATGCTTAAAGAAAAGCTAAGCATATTACTAAGTCAAAAATTCTCGCTGTAGCCCCCGAGCGTCTAGGTGGAAAATTTCTGGCTAGATGCTCCAAGCAGACCAAACAACATTTTAACTTTGAACTTTTCTCCACAGAACGAGAGTGCTCGGAGGGGCATGGCCAATGACAAGTAACAAAAGATGCGCGCAGACCTGGAAGCCGAAAAGGGTAAAACTGCCTTCTTGAAGGAACAGATCACCAAGAGCAAGCGTCTGTTTTCTTTTTCGCATTCCGACTTGGTATTGTGCCCATATTCTCCGAGTACTCACTATGTACTTTTCTTTCTCCGACTTGCAGAAACCATCGCCAAGGCGAAGAATATTGTCGAGCAATCCAAGCACATTCAAGAGCTGGATAGCGAGAACAAAATTCTTAAGCAGGAGAGGAAGGACATGCTAAAAATGCATGGGGAGTCGATGAAGGTCCTGCAGGACTCCGCCACCGAGGAAATCAATCGCTTGAAGGAGGAGATTGCGATCTTAAAAGATCATAAGCAAGCTGCCGATGAGCAAAATCAAAGCCATAGCGAGGCGTATAAGCTCCTCCAACAAGAGAAATAATCCTTGGCGGACACCCTCTGGCAAGCTGAGGCCAGCATCTTCAGTAAGTTTTCTCCGTCTTGGGTTTCTGTAGTCTGGGTACTTTGAATTGTTGAAATCATGCGCTCCTTGTCGGAATTTTGCAGCTCCTATGGGTTTAACCCTATCACCTCCTCCAGCCAAGGAATGCATGGTTCTTGCCAGCAACTTCATCAACACCGCCATCATGCAAGCCAAGGAGATCTCCAAGCCCCTCCAGATAAACATCAAGGCATCGGACTCCGTGGTGAAGTACTCGGAGATTCTGCGCCGAGCCCCCGAGCGTATCACAAGATGGAAAGCTTCATGTGCACGGGCTGGCACAAGGATGGCGCTGTCAATGGTGAAGGAACACTATGAAGATGCCGACAACGACACGGTAACCTCTAGCATTCCCGACGTAGACGATGATCGCAAAGAGATTAACCATGAAGCCATCTTGTCATCGCTTGCGGGCTATGACACCAGAGTTGCCGAGTTGGTGGACGTCGACGTCTTCGTGCCCATGAACATCATCGACAGCGGCAACCAAGGTTCCTCTGAGTCCCACCACAGCGCCGACTTCGAGGGTGGTTCTCCGGCTGGTGATGATGCTGCTTCCAAGTCACCTGCGCCAAAGGAGTGAAGAACAACTTTGTAATATCTGTTTCACCTTTGGTGGATATGCGGAAAAAACTTGTTTATGCAACTTAAGGCGGAAAACAATGGTTGTTACTTCCTGCTGCTCAAGAACTAGTTTCCAGCATGTATATATTGTTTTAATCAAGTGATGGCTTATCCATTACTTTGGTTCTTATCGTGAGTCGGAAGACTCGTTGTCGGAACCATGCGCTTAGGTGATGATGCCCAATGGCACCTTCAATAACCTGAGCACAAAATCGCTGACAATAAGTTCCAAAAGTCACTAATCCAAAATCCACATAAAAATGACAAAGAACATGTAGACCAGAAAACTTAAGCTAACGCCCGTAGGCGGAATTTTCACAAGTGCAATCGCAAAGCTTGTGCATAAAGGTTTTACATGATCCAAAAATGAACACTAAAGGAGGTAAAAGACTCAGAAATATGAGTGAACCAGAGAGATTTATTTCATTGATCATATAAGAGGTACACAATTAGATAAAAAATGCTAAGTGTAAAAAGGACGTAGTTGTGCTATGTTCCATGGCCGATCAAGCTCCGGGTAGTCATCATCCGGGTCACGTCGCTTACGCTTATGATCCTCGTTGGGTCTATCCTTCAGTTCACGATTGTCAACAAGGTAGTAAGATCCATTGAGTAGCGCCTTGCTTATGATGAACGGTCCTTCCCAAGGCGGGGATAATTTGTGGGACTTCTTCTGCTTAAGTCGGAGCACCAAATCCCCCTCTTTAAACGAGCGATGCCGAACGCGGCGACTATGGTAGCTGCATAGCTTCTGCTGGTAGATGGCGGATCTTTGGCATGCCAAAACGCGCTCCTCCTCGAGAAGGTCCACATCTAGGCGTCTGGATTCTTCAGCGTTATCTTCATCGTAGGCAGCAACTCTTGGTGCATCGTGAAGGATGTCGGAAGGCAGGATGGCTTCTGTTCCATATACCATGAAGTAAGGGGTGTAGCCGTTGGATCTATTGGGTGTAGTTCGTAAACTCCACAACACAGATGGTAATTCTTCCGCCCAGGCTCCAGCTTCTATATCTAGCGGTGCCTCAAGACGTGGCTTGATACCCTGCAGAATTAATCCATTGGCTCGCTCAACCTGTCCGTTGGACTATGGATGTGCCACAGATGCAAGGTCAAGTCGGGTGCCTTTCTCCCAACAATAAGCCTCCACTTCTCCGAGTGACAAATTGCTGCTGTTGTCGGTGATAATGCTATGTGGGAGACCAAATCTCACCACTAGATCCCGGACAAACCTGAGGGCAGTTGCCCCATCAAGCTTTCTAATGGGTTTAGCTTCTATCCATTTAGTGAATTTATCAACTGCTACAAGCAGATGCGTAAACCCACAAGGTGTCGTCTGTAACGGTCCCACCATGTCTGGCCCCTAGGCTGCAAATGGCCAAGTTATTGGTATTGTTCGCAATTCTTCAGCAGGAACATGTGGTTGTCGGGCATAATACTGGCATCCCATGCATGTCTCAACCAGCTTTTCGGCGTCCGCCTTCGCAGTCAGCCAGTAGAATCCTTGACGGAAGGCTTTCAAGACCAACGATTGAGGAGCGGCGTGATGCCCGCAGTCTCCGAGATGGATTCCGCGTAGGATTTCCATACCTTCTAGCTAGGAAACACACTTTAGGTATACACCAGTAGTGCTCCTTTTGTAGAGTTACCCATTAATTATGGTATAACCCTTTGCTTGTCCTACTATTTGTTGTCTTTCAACTTCGTCGTCGGGCAAAGTTCCGTGTTCGAGATATTCCATGAACGGTTTTGTCCAAGCCGGAGGGACCTTAGTCACCATGTTGACGAAAGAGTCAGCTCTATTCGGGTTGTCGATGTTGGCTCCCTTCACAGATGGTGTGTGGAGATGCTCTAGGAAAACTCCTGGCGGAATTTGCTTGCGCCCTGATCCAAGCTTAGAAAGTAGATCAGCCGCCTCGTTTTGCTCCCTAGGTACATACTTGACTTCGTAGCCCAAGAAGCTCTTGGCTATCTCGTCCACTTCGTCTCGATATGCCACCATCATAGGGTTCCGCGCATTCCAGCTTCCAGCCACCTGCTGGGCAACCAAGTCAGAATCTCCACAACACACTATGCGCTTGATGCCAATATCGTTGGCTACACGAAGTCCGTGAATGAGTGCTTCATACTCTGCCATATTATTTGTAGCCTCGAAGTGGATCTGCAGAACGTAGTGTAGCTTGTCTCCTGTTGGTAACTATAGCAACACACCAGCCCCCGTGCCATTGAGCAACTTTGATCAGTCAAAGTGCATCACCCAGTAGTTTGGTTCTGGCAACGGAGTAGCATCTGGAATCTCCGTCCAATCTGCAACAAAATCCGCCAAGGCTTGTGACTTGATAGCGTCGCGTCTCTTGTAAGTGATCTCAAAGGCGGCAAGTTCAATGCCCCACTTCGCGACCCTTCCTGTAGCATCGCTGTTGTTGATTATGTCGGACAATGGAGTCTTGCTCACCACTGTGATTGGGTGCTCCTGAAAGTAATGCCTCAACTTCCGAGAAGCAAGGAATACTCCATAAGCTATCTTCTGTTAGTGCGGGTAACGCTGCTTGGACTCCGTCAAGACCTTGCTCACATAGTAAACTGGTCGTTGAACTCCGTGCTCATAGCCTGGTTCCTTCCACTCTACTACGAAGACGATGCTGATTACCCGATTGGTTGCCGCCTTGTAGATTAACAGGGGCTCTCCAGGCTCAGGAGCTGCAAGGATGGGCGCTGAGGAAAGAATATCCTTGAGCTGCTTCAATGTTGCATCTGCTTCGTCTGTCCACGTGAATTTGTCTGCCTTCTTCAGCAACTTGTACAGTGGCAGAGCCTTCTCTCCAAGTCGGTTGACGAACCGACTAACTGCTGCAACACAACCTGTTAGTCGTTGAATGTCCTTTAGGCATGTCGGACGGTTTATGTTTAACATGGCCTTGATTTTCTCCGGGTTGAGCTCGATTCCGCGTTGGGAAACGATGAAACCCAACAATTTGCCGGCTGGAACCCCGAAGACGCACTTCTTAGGGTTAAGCATCATGTTGTATTTCCGGAGATTATCAAAGGTTTCTTTTAAGTCGGAGATTAAGTTGTTTGACTTTTTAGAAATCAACGCGATATCGTCCACATAGGCGTGGATGTTCCGACCAATTTGGTCGTGGAGGCAACTTTGCATTGTCCGCTGGTACGTAGAACCTGCGTTTTTTAGCCCAAAGGGCATCGTAACATAGAAAAACGTGTCGTATGGAGTAGTGAACGAAGTGGCCAATTGGTCCGACTTCCTCATCTTGATCTGGTAGTATCCTGAGTATGCATCAAGAAAACACAAAAGCTCCGAGCCAGCCGTCGAGTCAATGACTTGGTCAATGCGAGGCAAAGCAAACGGATCTTTGGGACATGCTTTGTTCAAGATGGTGTAATCAACGCACATTCTTAATTCATTGGTTCCCTTTTTGGGGACAAGTACAGGATTGGCCACCCATCGGGTATGAAGGACTTCTCGGATAAATCTAGCCTTAAGTAACCTAGCTATCTCTTCGCCAATGGCACGTCTCTTCTCATCTCCAAAGCGTCGTAGAGGTTGTTTCACTGGTTTGCATTTTGGATCAATGTTTAAGCTGTGCTCGGCAAGTTCCCTAGGTACACCTTTCATGTCGGCAGGTTGCCAGGCAAAGATGTCCCTATTCTCACAGAGGAACTCGACGAGCGCGCTTTCCTATTTGGGATCCAGGTTCGTCCCAATGGCGGTGACCTTGGAGGCATCACCTACCACAAGTTCCACCGGCTTGGTCTCGATGGCGTCCTTGAACGCAGGAGCAGAGTCGGGGATCTTCTTCTTCGACACGGGCATCTCTGAGTCATCGACCTTGCTCTGGATCTCTTTGAATTCTTCGCTGTAGAGGACAGCTTCTGCAACGGCAGCTTCATTGATCTCGCGGTCCCTTGCCTTGGTAAATCTTCCGGATACGGTGATGACACCGTTTGGTCTGAGTATCTTGAGTTTGTTGTAGATGAAGCATGGCTTGGCCATGAACGTCTGGAATATGTCGCGGCCGAATATGACGTGGTACACGCTCTTGAAGGGGACCACCTCAAAGGTCATGCACTCTTGGCGGTAATTGTTAACATCGCCAAAGGCAACCTGAAGTGTAATGCACCCAAGGGACCGAGCCTCCCGACCAGGAACTACGCCATCGAAGATGGTGTTGGTCCGCCTTAGGTTTTCCTCCGTCAAGTTCATCTCCTGCAGTGTATCCAGGTACATGATGTTGATGCTGCTTCCACTATCCACCATACACTTGGTGAACTCCATGCCGTCAATCAAGGGGTTGATGACCATGGCGTATTGGTTCTCTGTAGGTATAAGGTCTGGGTGGTCCGTCCTATCCCAAGTGATTGGAACCTCCGACCAGCGCAAGTACTGGGGAAATGGAGGGAGAGGGGCCATCAGGATCCTTAGAGAGGTCTTCTGTTGTCGGACGGTGGGGGTGCCAAGGAAAGTGTGGTAGACTGGAGCCTTCTTCGCGAAGAGGTTCTTGCCCTTGTCGTCGCTCTTGACGGCGTGCTTGGGGTCAACGTCTTCGTCCATGTGAGTTGAATCCTTGGACTCCTCCTTCTTACCCTTGCCCTTGCCTCGCGGTCTGTTCTTCCGACTTTGCTTGTATCTGGACTCCGGGTCTTCCTTGAGGTCGTTTACGAACTTGCAGTGTCGATTGGTATGGGTGGCTTTGCCGTTGACATCGAGGTGTACGAGGCACGACATATCGCGGTACTCCTTCTAGGTTTTGGGAACGCGGAGCGGTGCCGAGGTGGTTTCACTTCCTCGTTGCTGCCCACGACCAGCTCCCCTTCCTCGGCCACGTTGTCCGCCATCACCTTGTCTTGCAAAAGTCATAGCGACCATGTAGGTAGATTGCTTTTCTTCTGGAGCGGTTTTCCGCTTTGTATTGTTGTTCCTCCGAGCTTGAGTTGGAACAGCTATTGCCGGCAAGGAGCCACAAGCATCGTCGTCGGCAGCTGCGAACTCACTGGCCAACTGGATCATCTGATTCAAGTCGAGCTGGTGATTGTCCTGCAAGCCTTCAGCTTATGTCGGAGCAACGTGCCCCTTTCCAACCCGTCGATGAAGGCGGCCATGGCGGTCTGAGCGTGCACTCCTGCGCAGGAATTCTTCATATCCAGCCAGCGGGAGAGGTAGGCGCGAGATGTCTCGTCTTTCTCTTGCACGCACCGCTGTAGATCGCCCACAGTGCAGGGACGCTTGTATGTGCCCTCAAAGTTCTTGCTGAACGCTTCTTGCATGTCCAACCAGTTGTAGATAGATTTCTCGGGCAAGTCGTCAATCCATTGACGGGTCGTGCCCTCCAACATTAATGGGAGGTACTTGACGGCGACGTTGGGGTTGCCTCCGGCAATCTCCACCGCGTTGTCGTAGTCCTGCAACCATGTAGCTGGCTTGGCGCTGTCGTCATAGGGCTTGATGGTCTTGTCAATCCGTAAACCTTTGCGGTAAGTTGCAGACCGTATTGCAGGTCCAAAGCAGCGTGGTCCTAGGTATGGTCCTTCCTGGGCCTCGTGGATCTTATCGATCCGCGAACGTGCATCGTACGGCTCCGGGTTCTTCTTCTTCTTGTCAACAAGGGATGGGATGCATGAACGACGCGGCCCTCCTCCGCCATGGTGACTGCTTGGTGGTGACGGAGGCGGATGTGGCGGTGGGTTAGCCTTCTTGCTGTTACCCTCCTGCGACGCCTCACGCCTGTCACGGTTGCTTGTCGGACGCGGAGGGTCATGGTGTGACCTGCTCCTATGTCCTTGGTTGCGCTCTCCGTCATGACGATTCTGCTCCACGGTGTTGCGGATGACGATGTCACACTGCTTTGGTGGGGGCATATCCGTACGATGGTGAGCCTTATAATCTTCGCGATGTTGGGGGGGGATCGGGGCGGTGGCGATGGGCGACGAGGTCGGGCCTTTTCTCCGTGGTCGGAGGATATGGGGATGGCATCCTTCCTGTTGCGTGCATCTCTCCGTCTTTGTTCTGATGAACCCGTCTGGGACCCAACATCAAGAGGATATCTGTCCCTTGGCGGCTTATATTGGCTAGACTGGCAAAGCGCTCGGTCGGACTCAAGCCTCTAAGAGGTGGCCTTTTCCTGCTGCTTCACCGCCTTGGCCACTAGGTCATAGACCTGTTCCACTGCCTCAGGCGATCTATCCTGCTCTAGAAGGGTCTTGGCGACGACGAGGTTAAGGAGTGTGGTGGGCATCACCTGCTTGCCTTCACTGTCAATGTAAGGCTTGGCTTGTGCTGGCTTCGAGGGAGCCCATCCTAGGTTGCGCCGTACACCAAGATCGTTGATGACGTGAGCCAGAGCTTTCTTGGCCTTCTGCTGCTGCAGCAAAGTCTTGTACTCGGCCTCCATTGCTCTAGCTTTCTCTATGGACTTCTGCATGTTGACTAGATCTTGATCTTGCTTAGCGCCTTGTTCCGCGATGGCTTGCGCTTCCTCCAGCAGCTGCTGGCACTTCTTGTCAAGCTGGGTCACGTTTCGGATATGAGCAACGGTCAGTGGCTCGACGAGGAGATTGATGTACATCACTCTATCAGCTGGAGTAACTTGGGCTGCTGCAGACGTCGATGATGGAGGCGGCAAGTTTGCGGTGTTGCTGTTGCTCGGGCTGATGCCGAGTTCCTACGGCTGCTGCACTGGGTTAGGCGGAGGAGGCATGACCTTTGTGCGATCATCGTCAGTAGCAATAAGTGGCCCCTTCCCCTTTTCCAGCGCTGTAGGCGGATCTGGTCCAGGTTGATCTTCATCCATCGCTGTCCCAATGGTGACGAACACCCCTCGAGACGTGACGGCATTGTTGTCTTGCTCGTCGCGCGAGTACTCCTCCTCCATCTCCTGCATAGCAGAGTCTAGCTCTTCTGGACTGAAATCTATCTCCTCGGAATCTGCACTAAAGTCAGCATAAAGCGCGTCAATGACAGAGTCGGAGGGTGCCAGGACTTCCTTGATGACGAGCGGTGGAGGTGCAACGGCGGCGACAATGACTGGAGGTGGTGGTGCAGCTGCGACGATGGCGGCCGGAGGCGGTGGTGGCGGTGGCTGAATCGAAGGTTCTCCGTCGATGAGCGCGAGTGCTTTTTGGGCTTCCGCGTCAGCCTCCGCGTAGTTGTTGACGGTGCTCACCATCTGTTCAAGGGTAAGGCGTCCTGTTGCCTGCTGCCGTCTTAAAGAATGTCGGAGAAGCGTGCCACGGTCCAGTCCTTCCACGAAGTGATATAAAGCATTATCATCGGGGTGGTGGGCCAGATCGGCTCGTATACGGAGCCACCTGGCCAGGTAATCGCGGGGGTTTTCGCCTTCTCTCTGAATGCAGCGCGCCAGATCGAATATGGTAACCACGCCAACGAACTTGGATCTCTGTTGTCCAGACGCGCGGGCGAAGCCGGCGGATTTGCAGTGATCTTCCACCTCTATATCCTGCACAGGGGCGGTTTGGGTGGGCCTTGAATTTTTCCGATCTTTGCCGGCAAACTCCAAAGAGAGATCCGACATCGATCCTTCCGCGAACGTATCCTGCCCGTAGGCGGTCCGTGTGGGACTTGATGCTCCTCCGACTCCCAGTGAACTAGTGCCCGAGTCGGTTTCGCCGATGAAGAGGTGGATGTCTCCGATAGGAACGATCGAACACCGCGTAGGGTTCGTCTTCGCCAGGATCCATAACTCGACAGGAGCGACGATCAGAATGTTGCCGGAGAAGAGAACACGACCGATGGCTACGGTTTCGACGATTCCTACGAAGATCTTGGTCGTCGCCCACTGAAGAGCCTGAAGCGCCTCTTTCCCCACGGTGGGCGCCAACTGTCGTGGTATTCCCGACGAGTACGCCATGGAGGGGTCCTCACAATGCGTGTTTAGAGACGTGGGGGAAGGCGGACGGTTGACGGGTACGAGGTAACACAGCTTACCCAGGTTTAGATCCCACGATGGTGGCGGAATCCTACTCTGGCTATAAATCACTATAAGGGCAATACACCGAGTTACAGAGATAGGTTCGCTGTGCGAGGTTGTATGAATCGATACTAGGTTGTGCCCTAAAGGCTCCCATAGGCCCGACTTATATAGTCGCCAGGTCCTAGGGTTACAGGGAAAAGTCCTAGCCGGACAGGTCACAGAGTCCTACACCGTCTATTACTAGTCTTGTGTATCTTGCACTCCAAGGCTCCGGGTACGTCGGTGACTCCAACTGTAGCCTTCCTTTATCCGGCATGGGCCTCCCTTCTGGATCCATCTAATTGGGCCGCCCAGCAGGCCATAGGCCATGCTACCAACTGTGGGCCACCTGGGTTATCCGGATAAGTGACATGCTATGAGGATACCCATATAGCATATCCCCAACACTCAGTCATGTCAATTTCCCCGCTGTAATTTGTGCACCCAGCATGTTATTTATCTTAAGGAGAACACCTCTAGTGAACTGTGGACCCCGGTTCAATCTTTACCATTGTTACATCATCTATTGTTACCGTTTACCTTCTACCAGCAACCATTACCTTCCCACTATACGTTTAATCCTTTGTTTTTAGCAAACCAGTGAGATTGACAACCTCACTATAAGTTGGGGCAAAGTCTTGAGTTTGTGTTGTGCAGGATTCCAAGTTACTAGCAACACCTTGGAGTTGTTTCCTTGATCCTATTGGTTTGATAACCTTGGTTTCATAACTGAGGGAAAACTTACTACTGTGCTCATCATACCTTCCTCTTGGGGTGTCCCAATGAAGCTCTACAGTGATCTCAGTCGCGTCAAGACTTTTTCTGGCGCCGTTGTCGGGGAGTTTAAGGACAGCTTTACAAGGGGAGTCTTTCAAAACCACTCTCTTTACTTTGTTTTTGTTTTGCTTAGTTTCTTTTTCTTTGTTTTCCTTGTTTCTTTCTTTCAAAAATACAAAAAATAGTTTCGTTTGGCTTGCTTTTTCTTTGTCAAAAACACAAAAAAATTAGTTCCTACTTTAGTTGCTGCTACTGTTGGCTTGCCGCACCTTTGCAAAAAATGAACACTGCTAAGAACACCAAGTTGTGTGACTTCACTAGCACAAATAACAATGATTTCCTGAGTACACCTATTTCAACACCTGCTCCTAATGCTACCTTTTATGAAATTAAGCATGCTTTGTTGAATCTTGTTACGAAAGAACAATTTTCTGGTGCTAGTTCTCATGATGTTGCTGCCCACCTTAATTACTTTGCTAAAATTTGTGAGATGCAAAAATATAAGGATGTAGATGGAGATATTATTAATCTCAAATTGTTTCCTTTCTCTTTGATAGGAAAAGCTAAAGAATGGTTGTTATCCTTGCCTAGAAATAGTATTATTCTTGGATTAAATGCAAAGATGCTTTTATTGGAAAATACTATCCTCCTGCTAAGATTATATCTATGAGAACTGAAATAATTAAATTTAAACAACTTGATAATGAACATGTTGCTCAAGCTTGGGAAAGAATGAAATCTTTGGTAAAGAATTGTCCCACTCATGGACTGACTGTGTAACACCCTCAGAATCGGTCCTATGCAAGTTTTAGCGATTCCTGCCAAACCCGCATAGAAACGATTCAAAGGTGCCCACCAGGCACTTTTGTGCGGGTGGAAAACGAAGTAATATCATTACACAATAGTTCGATGGAACCCACAAAACATATATATACAACAGCAACTCAATGAGTCAAGAATACAGATATACAGTACAAAGATCCAAATCACCTTGAAAACGGCATAGCGTCCGAGTACGAACAAGATGCAAATTGAGCTAAGAGCCCTGAAGAATAACCAATGGCGTCCATAACCCTGCCCAGGCCGAGCCGGAAGGGTAACCCTGCTAACGACGTCGATCTCAAAACCTTCTTAAACAAAAGGGGTGCCGACAAAGGGCGAAGGAAAAAGAGAGCGGTCAGTACTGAGGCCAGTACACGGCGAGATTAGAATTCGGCGGTCCTCGCCTACATAGGTATGGTGGACTGAAGCGGCAGCGCAGCATGCACTAAACAACCTATATAGACTCGATTCAACTGGCGGCTATCAGATAGGGATAAGAAAGACCTATTCGGATCCAACCTGAAACTATCACCAAGCATACCCATCCTGGTATTTCCCCCTCGAGACCAAACGAGGAATTCAACCGAGGAACTCACACAGTTGGCAGTTTTATTCATTCCGTTATAGTTGCGGCAATTACTAGTCAGATATAGATAGCATGAGTCATCCTGATATAATAAGCAGTGGGCAGTTTTAGTTAACCATTCCGTTGTAGTTGTAGTACTTACTAGTCAGATACATATAGCGTGAGGCATCCCAAAACCCAGCAGTTGTTGGTACTTTTATTTAGCCATTCCATTGTAGTTGCAATACTTACTAGTCAGATACAATGGTAACAGGTGACAACACAAACCAGCAATTGTTGGCACTTTTATTTAGCCATTCCATTATAGTGAAGCTGATTACTAGTCATTATAAAGTCAAATTTATAGCACTACTTTAGTTATAGTTGTCTATGATCGAGATACTGTGCTCCAAGTCGTCCATAACTGCGGACACGGCTTTCAGAAAGTTTTACCCTGCAGGAGGGCACAAATAGCAACACACGCACGATCAACCTCGAAAAAAACCAATAAAAACCCAACGAGGCATCACAACAGAGAAATTGCAAGATTCATATAAATTTCAGGGGGCCACCCCAATAAGCTACCCGCGACGAAGTTGGCCGGCTCCGAGACGGACCCAGAGGTTTGTGACGACGGCTGTAAACGACTAGGAACCCGAAAGTGTGACTGGGCTTGTCGATACCGCGAAAACGTGGCACGGGGTTCCAAAACAGTACAGGCGCTCCACGCACAATCATAAATAAAGCAGTAAAGCATGGCATAAGTACAGGATAGTAATAAAGCCCCAAACTACTTGTGGCCCCAAGAAATAAGATATGACTCAAGCTCTGGCTAGGGTGATTCATGGTCCCACATGCGGATAGTGCGAATATTCAAAGAACAGGTATCAAGTACTCGGGGTCCTACGAGACACAAGTGGACGGTTAAAAACCAAATAACATCTATTGCCCACCTGTGCCTCTGCATTATTTACCTACTCCAATTTTAGTTATTAAATGGTAATTAAAGCCATGATCATCTCCAACATAAAGCATATGGCAGTCTTCCAACAACTATGGTACTGGACGACACGCAACAACACTTGAGCAAGCGACTACAACGCGCAATTCCAACTATCTACCAAACAACAGGTAATAGGATGTGTCCAAGGAAATATAAGGCTGCAAGGGATATCATGGGTACGAAAACTAGAGCATCGCAACACAGATAGCAATAGATCAACATGAGGGAATAAATACTATAAAAGTAAGATAGGTAGAAAGGGGGAGATTGCTCGCCTGAAAACATTGCTGAAGGTTCATCTGAAGATCGGGTCGACACTCGCATCAACTCATCGGCCTAATCCGTGAAGAAGCAAAGCACTAGAAGAAACACCGGTTGCACTATTTAATACTATGGCAAAAGATCGGGCATGATGCATGTATGATGTATGACATGGCAAGGATGCAATGCGATTAGGACATATTAAGCGGATCCGGGGTCCCGACAATTAATTATTAAGTTCATGTTGTTTAGATACCCCGCAATTTAAATGTGGTCTTAACAAGGCAAAACATATGACCGATTCGCTACACAAATTTAAATGGGGGCAAATTAGACTAGATCCGTTCGCATATGGCCTCCATATTTAATTATGAGGTGAATCGGCAAAAGCCCCCAAACCGCATGATATGAGTGCAAGCATGAACAATTTAATATGCAACAATTGATATATCATTTATGAAATAGGGCTCGGATCGGGGTCACACATGGAGGGGTCTCGGCGATCTTGGGGTTTCGAGGGTTCGAGGATCTCCGGAGATCGGGCTTCTCGGCGTCCATGAGGAAGATCATGTCGAGCCATCGGGTTTGGTTCGGTCTTCAAGGAACTTGGCGATCCATGCCGGAGGTCTTGAGAGTAGGCATCACCGTGTCGAGGGTCTCGGGGTTCGGCAGTGGCCTTCCGGCCTTTGTGGACGAACTTGGATAAGCATCAGGGACACATCTCTCGGCAGGAGGTCGGCTGCTGAAGCGGGTAAATGCGAAACTTGACAAGTCAGGCGAGTTTGAGAGATACGCGTGTCCAGACAAGCACCATGCTATAGGAAGCACCTGAAGATACAACGAATCACGGCAAGTGATAGGTAGCCTTGTGCTTGCAGCAAAAGAAAACAACATGGCCTCGATGTCACATGCTTTGAGGTGGTCAGGAACAAACACAGGCACAAAAGGCGTGCACAGCATAGGAAGAATGCGCGTGCGACGGACAATGGTTCCGGTGGTGCTGCGGCAGAGGCCGGGGACGGAAGACGCACTTGAGAGACTCGGGGGCGGCGCTGGAGAGACCGGGCGGCGAGCTCACGGGTACGGTGCCACACAGGAGGGTACTCGAGGAGGATCTCGAGGGATGTAACTACCTCGGTGAATTACGCTCCTAGCTACAAGCCTGGATGAACGGTAGTGGTTGAAATAGTACGGTGGGGCCCCAAAAGCCACTCACGGGTAGACCTTTCGGCCGTCCCAACCACTTCCAATTCATCGGGACCTGCACGGGCGGCGTAATCGGCAGGCGAAGGGATCAACTACATACACAAGTGAGTATGTATGCAAGCCACCATACAAAAGTACATCAGAGCCATTCCATCTAAAAAGAAAGGAAATATAGCAACGCCATACGACAAGATTCAAATATCCTGAATAAATCTATAGTTTAGGATAACTCCTCATACAACACACATCAGAGTATCAAGCGGAAGCGGCAAAACAAGTCCGAGTACGGATAAGAAGCAAATCGGCATAAGATGCCATGGAAATAAGCACATCCCGCCCACAGATCTCACAGATCCCCGTTCCCGGAATCTCTACACCGAACGGTCGTTGCCAACATCATCAGCCTCTTCCACCCAGTATCCGTCCTGCGAGGGTACCTGTTCATCTGAACCAATAATTTATCGTGTGAGACCCTAAGGGTACTCAGCAAGTCTTTATGCCTCTAAAGGGGACACAACCCGGGGTGACGCAATTGCAGCAAAAGATAAACCCTAGCAGTTCTATAGATATACGCTAACCATCCGCCTAACCAAAGATAGACGGATGTCCGTGATTTAATGACAGCAGTTATAACAGTAATATCACCAGATCCATCCTCCTCCTCGCTTACCGACGAGGAAGCGGACGAACAACCTCCCCATCCGTTGGCAATTTTATTAACCATTCCATGAGTGTTGCACTATTTACTAGTCAATTACTTAGTCAAATTAAAAGCGGTACTTTAGTTTTGCTTGTCTATGGTCGAGAAACTGTGCTCCAAGTCGTCCATAACCGCGGACACGGCTTTCAGAAATTTTTACCCTGCAGGGGTGCACAAATAGCAACACACACTCGATCAACCTCGGAAAAACCAAATCAAAACCCAACGAGGCCTTCACGACAAAGCAATCACAAGATTCAAAAATATTTCAGGGGGCCACCCCTTAAAGTAGACCCGCAACGAAGGTAGCTGACTTCGAGACGGACTCAAGGTTTGTGGGGCCGGCTGTAAACGACTGGGAACCCGAAAGTGTGACTGGGCTTGTCGATACCGCGAAAACGGGTCACAATTCCTAAACAGTACAGTGTGCTCCTCGCACAATCGTAAATAAACAGTAGCATGGCATAAGTACAGGATAGTAAATAAAACCTCGGACTAGTTTGTGGCCCCAAGAAATAAGACGGAATCAAGCTCTGGCTCAAGGGGGTCCCATATACCTCCCGGATGTGGATAGCGCGATAAATCTTGGAACAGGAATCAAGTACTCGGGGTCTTACGGGACACAAGTGAGCAGGAAAAACCAAATAGCAGATATTGCTCACCGGTGCCACTTTCATTAGTTGTCCCATTACTACTCAGGTTAAGTTGTTTAGGTACCTCGTTATCCAACAGACTCTCACACACCCTACACATGCTGTTCTACGACTCGCATGGCTCAAACAACTCCTGTAGTAATGGCTCATGGGATGGAGGAACAAGCTTGGTGGGGTGTAAAGTAAAGGCTATGCAATACTTGGGACTCAGTTTAATGCAATCGCGACTCAATGATGCAAGAATAAGATAGAGGCAATAGGTACTGTATGTATGCAAGCATGTGGAAGTGCTTGCCTGGCAGCTCGGTGGAAGCGAGAGACGGATCTGGGTAGTGCTCCTGGTTCTCTTGATATATCCCCTGCTCAGAGTCTATCCGGAGAAGAACCAAACAAACAAGGGCCAACATGAATAAAGTGCACAAGCATAGGAATTAAAATGCGTCAAGCAAACAATCATGTCATGATGAATGATGCACAAGTTGCATGGCAATAAAGTAGCATGGCATGGGTGAGGTGTGGTATACAAGAGTAAGGCATTTTATTAAGGTTTGGTCACATTTTATTGTCATAATAGTTGCTGTACACTATATTTTTATATGATGCATGATGCAATTGAAGTCATGGATAGCATAAACAGAAAGGTCTCGTCGAGCTGATCATTTTAGACATATCATTTGTTAAATTCGGAGTTATAAATCAAAAGTTATTAATTATTTAAGTTCCAGTGGCATTGGTTGTAATTTAATTCAACTTGGAATTTTAAATGTGCAAAAGGCAATTTGAATAGCATATTTGAAATCCTCACATTTTCCTGATTCCAAAACATATATCATTTGCATTATTTGGAGTTATATTTGAAAAGTTATTTAAAATCTGATTTGAATTTGAATTTGAATTAATTGATTGAGATTTGAAATAAACAGACAAAGCAGATACTTTTCACACCCATCTACAGCTAGCTCCAGCCGCAGACAGATGGGCCAGGGCGACAGAGGGCCCACGCGCGCAGCCAAACTTCTGCGACCGCGGCTCTGGCCAGCTCAGGAGATAGACAGGTGGGGCCGGTGGGCTAGCAGGCCCACACGCCAGCGAGTGGACGCGAGGTGGTCACGTGGCGCAGCGGGAGGGACCGCGGGTTGCTTTACAGAAAACCTGGGAGCCTTTTTGCAAAACGCCATGGGGCACAGACAGGTGGGGCTACGAGGGACCGCGGGTTGACGCCACAAAAAGCGAGGGGGGTAAGTGCAAAACGACCACGCGCGCACTGTGGATCTTCCTGGCTCTATTCTGACGCGCGCGGCGCACGGCGTGGCGACGCTGGGCTTCGAACCTGCGACGCGGGCGCGCTAGCGGAGGCGGGTACCGCTGCGGTAGGTTGGGGCGTTTGTCTGGAGGGCGGACGCGGACTAGATGAAGCCCTAGACGGCGCGGGAGCTAGCGGACGCGCGTGGCCGCCGGTGCACGGAGTGTGCTCGACGGAACGACCGCCGCCGACAAGAAGTGATACAAAGACGGCGCATGTCTGGGAGGGTCAGGGGCTTACCGCGAGGCTGTCGGTGGCGGTGGTTCGGCTCGAGGCGCAGGCGATCGACGAGGACGCAGACAGACAGATGGAGCTAGGTTTCGTCGGGTCACGTCGGGGTCCAGGCTCCTGGGGGCGTCTCCACCTCGCGGCTGGGTACGGGGGCGATGCAGAGGTCCTCGGGGGCTTCCTCGACAAGCTCTCTCCCGCCTGCGCCTCCTGGATCGATGACGCCGAACGGAAACCGATGGTGGCCGGCGCTCCGGGGTAGACGGTGGCGAGGGTGAGGGAAGAGGGGAGGCGAGGACTCTGGGATGGATCTGGGTGCAGGGGAGGTTGAGAGAGGGGGGTAGATAAGGCCAGAGGGGAGGGGGTGCCGTGGTTGCCGTGTGGGAGCAGCTGGGGATAAAGGTGGCCTCGGCCACCTTTTCTCCACCTCCTCACGTGCTCGGTTCGGCCAGGCAGGGCAGGGCAGGTAGGGGAGGCTTCCAGGTGGGGCAGGGCAGGCTAGGTACGGGTGGGGCACACCATGCAGAGAGAGAGGAGGCTCGGGCTGGGGTAGGGTTGGAGCTAGGGTAGGAGAAAGAGGGGGCATGGCTCGGCTAGGGTTAGGGTTGGGGTAGCTAGGTGGGTCCAGCAAGGTAGAGAGAGGGGGGGTAAGAGAGGGGTGGTGAGCTAGGGCATGGCAAACATGTGGCCATGCTAGGTTAGCTAGAGAGGAGAGAAAGAGAGAAAACACACTTAGGGTTTGTTTTAGATTAGGTGGGTTTTAGGGTGTAGGTTAGAGAGGGTATGGGGTGGCTTAGGGTTTAGATTTAAGAGAGGGGTAGGATAGATGGAGTGGTACTTGTCAAGATCAAACTTGCTCTAGTCAAGCTCAAACAAGAACAAGACAAGAAAAAGAGAGGGAGAGAGATGAGGTGCTAGGGTTTTAAGCATGATCAACATGGCCAAAACCAAAAGAAAAGATGGGGCTAGAGATGATCCATCCCAAACCAAAATAAAACCAAAGACAAGCACAAGATGGTATTTGCATGGCCCATGCAGAATATTTAATGCCCTGCTGATACTTGTGAAGACAATGTCATTTCATGGCATTATTATTTTGCATCTCCAAAATTGGAAATAAAGACCAAGCAAAAGATTAAAAAGGATGCCCCATGTGGAGTAGATGGTGATGACCATATTTGAAATACAATGGAACTTACTAGTGTGTATGTGCCACTAGATGCTCAATAGTCCCAACAATACCCCAATATGAGCATAACCCCAAACAACACCTATGGAAGCTAGGGAAAAAGGGATCCCACTCACAAGGCAAGCAAAGGTGGCCATGTGGCTCTCATGTATCAATAATGTGAAAACATAATGGTGCCAAGATGAGAACATGTGGAAAAGAATTGGGTCCATCCCGACCCACATGAGCTAGAAGTAAAACCCATAAATGCCAAGCTCATATTTAGTGGGATGGTGGAATTATAAGGTGGTGAAGAAAAGGTGGTGGAGTCAATAAGAGATATGCCCCCAAATCAACTTGGGCATTTAACAATATATCAAGAACCAAATACAATATCAAGAGGCAACTACAATTAATAATGCACATGAGATAAGAACCAAACAAGAAGGGGTTTTATATGATGCTCAGATGCAAGGTGGCATGATGACATGAGCATGACATGATGATGATGCAACAATTATATGTAGGAGGTGGCCCTTTTTATTACTAGAACAAGTAGCATTACAGGTGTTAGACAACTGGGATGCTACAACTCTCCCCCACTAACAGGAATCTCGCCCCGAGATTCTAGGAAGAAGAAGAAGACACAAAGAGAGAAGGATGGTTGGCACGGAGTTCATCTTCACGCTCCCAAATGGCTTCATCAACAGAATGGTGTGACCACTGCACCTTGCAGAACTTGATGGACTTGTTGCGAGTCCTTCTTTCTGCGGTCTCAAGGATTTTGGTGGGGTGTTCTTGATAAGACAGGTCTTCTTGGAGATTGATTAGCTCATGATCCATGGTCCTGCCGGGATCCTTGAAGCACTTCTTGAGCTGAGAGATGTGGAAAACATCATGGACTTTGAGTTTTTCTGGGAGCTCCAGGGCATAAGCAACTTCTCCTCTTCTACCACGAATCTTGAAAGGACCGATGTATCTAGGAGCCAGCTTTCCTTTGATGCCAAAACGGTGTGTGCCTTTCATGGGAGTGACACGAAGGTACACGAGATCACCAGGGGCATACACCATGTCCGTGTGCTTCCTGTCATAATTGCTCTTCTGACGACTTTGAGCAATCTTCAGGTTCTCAAGAATGATATGCACCTTCTCCTCTGCTTGAGTTACAATGTCCGGGCCGAACCAGATTCTTTCTCCTGCACCTGACCAACCAATCGGAGTTCTGCACTTGCGACCATAGAGAGCCTCGAATGGTGCCATCTTCAGACTCTTCTGGAAGCTGTTGTTGTACGAGAATTCCGCATAAGGAAGACATTCCTCCCACTTCATGCCAAAAGAGATGACGCAAGCACGAAGCATATCCTCCAGAATCTGATTGATCCTTTCCACTTGTCCTTGCGACTGAGGGTGGTAAGCAGTGCTGAAGTTCAACTTTGTTCCCAGAGCATTTTGAAAGCTTTCCCAGAACTTGGAAGTGAAGATGCTCCCACGGTCTGAACTGATCTCAAGCGGAACCCCATACAGAGAGACAATTCTGTTGATATAGAGCTCAGCCAACTGAATTCCAGAAATTGTTTCCTTGACGGGGAAGAAATGAGCCACTTTAGAAAGCCTGTCGATGACAACAAAGATTGCATTGTTGCCCTTCTGCGACCTTGGGAAGCCAGTGATGAAGTCCATCTCTACTTTCTCCCATTTCCATTCCGGTGGTTTCAATGGCTGTAGAAGACCGAATGGTTTCTGATGGACAGCCTTGACTCTGCGGCAGACATCACATTCTAAGACATACTTTGCACAATACCGTTTCAAACCAGGCCACCAATACTGTGTTTTCAAGTCCATGTACATCTTTGTGCTGCCAGGGTGGATAGAAAGAACCGAATCATGCGCCTCCTTGAGAACTTGGTCTCTCAAACCCGGGTAGTTTGGAACAAACATCCGGTGGTCGAAGAAAAGCGTGCCTTGATCATCGACGTGGAAGGACTCATACTTCGGAAGCTCAAGTTTAGCGATGATGTTTCTGGTGTGCGGATCACCCAGCTGACGAGAGCGAATCTTTTCTTCCAAGAGCGGAGTAGCCAGAAGGTTCAGGAGATGCCCTTGTTCCACAACTTCCAGGTTGAGCTGGCGGAATTCCTCGCACAAGAGGGGCTGCTGCTCTTCCATCATGAGGTTATTGACATAAGCTTTGTGGCTGAGAGCATCTGCCATGACATTAGCTTTGCCCGGTGTGTAGTTGATGGTCACATCAAAGTCATTGATTGCTTCAATCCATCTCCTCTGCCGAAGGTTGAGATCAGGCTGAGTGAAGATATACTTCAAACTTTTATGGTCAGAAAAGATCTCACAACGGTTGCCAAGCAAGTAGTGCCTCCATAGCTTCAAAGCAAAGACAACTGCTGCTAGCTCGAGGTCATGTGTGGGATAGTTGATCTCATGCGTCTTCAACTGTCGAGAGGCATAAGCAACCACTTGTTTTTCTTGCATAAGGACCGCACCCAATCCTTGCAAAGAGGCGTCGCAGAATATCTGGAAAGGCTTAGATGTATCCGGAGGAACCAAGACTGGTGTGGAAGTGAGCTTCTCTTTGAGTGTCTCAAAACTTGCTTGACACGCAGGAGTCCATAGGTATTTCTTGCCTTTCTTGAGGAGATCGGTAAGAGGCTTCGCTATCTTTGAGAAGTTCTGAACAAAGCGACGACAATAACTAGCCAAACCGAGGAAACTCCGCACTTCTTTTACATTTACCGGAGGAAGCCATTCAACAATTGTCTTCACGGTTTCCGGGTTAACTGCAATGCCCTTGGCAGAGATAACATGACCAAGATAGGTTACTTCAGGCAGCCAAAACTCACACTTTGAGAACTTTGCATACAAGCGGTTCTCGCGCAGCTTGTTTAGGACACAACGCAGGTGTTCTTCATGCTCTTCCTTGGACTTAGAATAGACCAGAATGTCATCCAGATAGACCACAACGAACTTATCCAGGTACTCCATGAACACCGAGTTCATAAGCCTCGAGAAGGTAGCCGGTGCGTTGGTGAGACCGAAAGACATCACCGTGTACTCATACAGGCCATAGCGGGTGGTGAAAGCTGTTTTAGGCACATCTTCCTTGCGAATCTTGATTTGGTGATAACCACTCCTCAAGTCCAACTTAGAGAATATCACATCTCTAGCTAGCTGGTCAAAAAGATCATTAATCCGCGGAAGGGGATATTTATTCTTGATGGTTTTAGCATTGAGAGCCCGATAGTCAACACAAAGTCTATCAGTTCTGTCACGCTTCTTCACAAAGATTGTTGGGCTACCCCAAGAAGAAGTACTGTGTTGAATGAAACCCAACTTCTCTTGTTCATCAAGCTGTCGTTTGAGTTCAGCCAACTCAGCAGGACCCATTTTATAAGGCCGCTTGGAGATAGGAGCCGTTCCAGGTTCAAGCTCAATTACGAACTCAACCTCACGATCCGGAGGCATACCCGGCAACTCTTCAGGAAAAACATCCGGAAACTCACAGACCACTGGGACTCTCTGAATAGCTTCCATAGCATCATCATTCAGAGCCGCCAAAGAGAAAAGCTGGACAGCAGGCGTCAGACTTGGAGAAAAGACTATATGGCCTTCAGGAATCTTCAGAGAAACCGAGCGCTCAACACAATCAATCACAGCTGCATTTGCTGTCAACCAATCCATGCCCAAGATGACATCAATGTCAAAATTGCCCAGGAGAATTAAGGAAGTCGAGAACAAAGAGCCACCAATCTCAACTTGATTTCCATGGCTGATATGAGCAGCCCTCATGTTTGAACCAGGAGATAGCACCACCAGACGACGTGATAAAGGAACCCTATCCAGGTCATGCTCTTGTGCAAACTTATGTGAAACAAAAGAATGTGATGCACCAGAATCGAACAAAACTCGTGCAGGGACTGAGTTAACGGATAGCGTACCCATCACCACTCCAGGTGCATGCTCAGCTTGAGCGGCGTTGACACAATTGGCACGAGCAACCATAGACCCGGGCTTGGTGTTGATGTTGAGAGCCCGAGGTGGTGGTGCACGAACCGAAGGAGAGCTTGCTGCAGATCTTGGCGGGGGTTGAGGGAGAGCCTTGTTCTTCAACGGACAGTGCCAGCTCAGATGTCCAGGATCTCCACATGTGTAACAAGCACCAGGTGGACGTGGAGCAACGTAGCCAGGGACTCCGCCAGGCGCTCCAGGGTAGTTGTGGGTGTAGCCCCTGGGAGCCGCAGTGATGGAGTTTAGTGGCCTTGACGTGTAGCTTGAAGGTCTTGTTGAAGCCGGGAGCGACGGTGGGGTGTTAGGAACCCAGACACGCCGCTTAGAAGGAGCTGCCATAACCGAAGAGCTTGATGCATCCCTGTTGTGTTTCTTGGACTCCTCGAACACTTGCCTGCTTGATTCCTCTTGCAAAGCTGTGTGCTGTAGTTCCAGGAAAGATGTCGGCCTTGCATGTGTGATTGCATACTTGATCGATGCATTGAGCCCTTGCCTGAACCTCTTCTGCTTCTTCTTGTCATCAGATACCTCATCGCCACCATAACGAGATAGATTCATGAAGTTCCTGATGTAGGTGTTGACGTTATCATTTCCTTGCTTCAGGTTGAGAAAAGCCTCCTTCATCCTTTCCATCACAATCTCTGACAGAAATTGCTCCTTGAACGCTCTAGAGAACTGTCCCCAGGTAGGCTGAAAACCAGTGCAGCTTGCCTTCAAGTAATTTTCCCACCAAAGAGCTGCATCCCCCTTCAGAAGGTGAGTAGCACACTTTACCCACTCCTGCTCAGGAACATCAGCAGTCTCAAGAAGCCTTGACGTCTCACGTAACCAATCATCCGCATCCAGTGGCGATCTGAAACATCAAACTGGCGAGGGTTGAATTTCAGGAAGCTTTTGATGTCGCCCCGCTTGGGAGGTGGAGGGAGTGGAGCAAACTCATTTCTTCTGACGCTTTCTTCCAAGCGCTGCTGGTTCTGCTGCATCGCTGCCAAGGCATTAGCTATGTTTGACAATGCGGCCCCAAGCTCTGGTGGTATGTCCTCATCTGAACGGCGTGGTGGAGCCATCCTGAGATTGATATAAAACACAAATCAGTACTATAATGGAGAATAATAATAATCCAAGATAGTACCAAAATGGAATTAACCAAGATTAAAGGTTACAATTTACTGAGATGATATTAAAATATCAACAAAGTTCAAAGCACCTAGAAGATATTAAGCATATCGCACACGACTGAAAAGGAGTGTGGTACACAAACATATCAAAGAAAAATTTTCCACAAATTTCGGCATTAAAATACCAATAGATGCGCAAAATTACTTAACGAATCAAGATTAGCGACTCTACCCATTCAATATACAAAAGCGAATGATAAGAGTAGTGGTATGGTCGCGACTCCATCCCGCACTCAAAGCATTACTCCGCACATGAATAAGTGGAACACATATCTTAACCCCTTCTTCTCACGTTGAACCTACAGATTGGTAACTACGGAAACGAACACCCCAAACAAGATAGCGTCGGATACAAAGAGTAAGACAGATTGCGTCGGTTTGCAAAAGCCTGTCGGTATGGAATGTACCAACAGTTGATAACCAAAGGCTGATTAGATAACAACTTGGATGCAACAGATAGACAAGGGATTACACACACACTCACACACACACACACAACCTATGGTACTACGGAAACCCAGAACACGTGAATCCTAGTTTGAATTTTGAGAAGAGGATTGAAAACGTTGCACTTCCTTACCAGAAAAGGGTGGGTGGGTGGGTAAGAAGAAAAGTGGAAGCAGTCCTACTCTCGTGTTTTGTTTTTCCCTAGTATACATAACTACCAAAATATTTGCTAGACTGACAACGACCGTTTGGCTGAAACCCTGAAGGTCGGGATGGCTCTGATACCAATTGTAACTACCTCGGTGAATTACGCTCCTAGCTACAAGCCTGGATGAACGGTAGTGGTTGAAATAGTACGGTGGGGCCCCAAAAGCCACTCACGGGTAGACCTTTCGGCCGTCCCAACCACTTCCAATTCATCGGGACCTGCACGGGCGGCGTAATCGGCAGGCGAAGGGATCAACTACATACACAAGTGAGTATGTATGCAAGCCACCATACAAAAGTACATCAGAGCCATTCCATCTAAAAAGAAAGGAAATATAGCAACGCCATACGGCAAGATTCAAATATCCTGAATAAATCTATAGTTTAGGATAACTCCTCATACAACACACATCAGAGTATCAAGCGGAAGCGGCAAAACAAGTCCGAGTACGGATAAGAAGCAAATCGGCATAAGATGCCATGGAAATAAGCACATCCCGCCCACAGATCTCACAGATCCCCGTTCCCGGAATCTCTACACCGAACGGTCGTTGCCAACATCATCAGCCTCTTCCACCCAGTATCCGTCCTGCGAGGGTACCTGTTCATCTGAACCAATAATTTATCGTGTGAGACCCTAAGGGTACTCAGCAAGTCTTTATGCCTCTAAAAGGGACACAACCTGGGGTGACGCAATTGCAGCAAAAGATAAACCCTAGCAGTTCTATAGATATACGCTAACCATCCGCCTAACCAAAGATAGACGGATGTCCGTGATTTAATGACAGCAGTTATAACAGTAATATCACCAGATCCATCCTCCTCCTCGCTTACCGACGAGGAAGCGGACGAACAACCTCCCCATCCGTTGGCAATTTTATTAACCATTCCATGAGTGTTGCACTATTTACTAGTCAATTACTTAGTCAAATTAAAAGCGGTACTTTAGTTTTGCTTGTCTATGGTCGAGAAACTGTGCTCCAAGTCGTCCATAACCGCGGACACGGCTTTCAGAAATTTTTACCCTGCAGGGGTGCACAAATAGCAACACACACTCGATCAACCTCGGAAAAACCAAATCAAAACCCAACGAGGCCTTCACGACAAAGCAATCACAAGATTCAAAAATATTTCAGGGGGCCACCCCTTAAAGTAGACCCGCAACGAAGGTAGCTGACTTCGAGACGGACTCAAGGTTTGTGGGGCCGGCTGTAAACGACTGGGAACCCGAAAGTGTGACTGGGCTTGTCGATACCGCGAAAACGGGTCACAATTCCTAAACAGTACAGTGTGCTCCTCGCACAATCGTAAATAAACAGTAGCATGGCATAAGTACAGGATAGTAAATAAAACCTCGGACTAGTTTGTGGCCCCAAGAAATAAGACGGAATCAAGCTCTGGCTCAAGGGGGTCCCATATACCTCCCGGATGTGGATAGCGCGATAAATCTTGGAACAGGAATCAAGTACTCGGGGTCTTACGGGACACAAGTGAGCAGGAAAAACCAAATAGCAGATATTGCTCACCGGTGCCACTTTCATTAGTTGTCCCATTACTACTCAGGTTAAGTTGTTTAGGTACCTCGTTATCCAACAGACTCTCACA
Source organism: Avena sativa (assembly GCA_916181665.1). Taxonomy (NCBI): domain Eukaryota; kingdom Viridiplantae; phylum Streptophyta; class Magnoliopsida; order Poales; family Poaceae; genus Avena; species Avena sativa. The sequence goes on along the minus strand of OV702284.1, from coordinate 255,021,595 downwards.
CACCCTACACATGCTGTTCTATGACTCGCATGGCTCAAACAACTCCTGTAGTAATGGCTCATGGGATGGAGGAACAAGCTTGGTGGGGTGTAAAGTAAAGGCTATGCAATACTTGGGACTCAGTTTAATGCAATCGCGACTCAATGATGCAAGAATAAGATAGAGGCAATAGGTACTGTATGTATGCAAGCATGTGGAAGTGCTTGCCTGGCAGCTCGGTGGAAGCGAGAGACGGATCTGGGTAGTGCTCCTGGTTCTCTTGATATATCCCCTGCTCAGAGTCTATCCGGAGAAGAACCAAACAAACAAGGGCCAACATGAATAAAGTGCACAAGCATAGGAATTAAAATGCGTCAAGCAAACAATCATGTCATGATGAATGATGCACAAGTTGCATGGCAATAAAGTAGCATGGCATGGGTGAGGTGTGGTATACAAGAGTAAGGCATTTTATTAAGGTTTGGTCACATTTTATTGTCATAATAGTTGCTGTACACTATATTTTTATATGATGCATGATGCAATTGAAGTCATGGATAGCATAAACAGAAAGGTCTCGTCGAGCTGATCATTTTAGACATATCATTTGTTAAATTCGGAGTTATAAATCAAAAGTTATTAATTATTTAAGTTCCAGTGGCATTGGTTGTAATTTAATTCAACTTGGAATTTTAAATGTGCAAAAGGCAATTTGAATAGCATATTTGAAATCCTCACATTTTCCTGATTCCAAAACATATATCATTTGCATTATTTGGAGTTATATTTGAAAAGTTATTTAAAATCTGATTTGAATTTGAATTTGAATTAATTGATTGAGATTTGAAATAAACAGACAAAGCAGATACTTTTCACACCCATCTACAGCTAGCTCCAGCCGCAGACAGATGGGCCAGGGCGACAGAGGGCCCACGCGCGCAGCCAAACTTCTGCCACCGTGGCTCTGGCCAGCTCAGGAGACAGACAGGTGGGGCCGGTGGGCTAGCAGGCCCACACGCCAGCGAGTGGACGCGAGGCGGCCACGCGGCGCAGCGGGAGGGACCGCGGGTTGCTTTACAGAAAACCTGGGAGCCTTTTTGCAAAACGCCATGGGGCACAGACAGGTGGGGCTACGAGGGACCGCGGGTTGACGCGACAAAACGCGAGGGGGGTAAGTGCAAAACGACCACGCGCGCACTGTGGATCTTCCTGACTCTGTTCTGACGCGCGCGGGGCTTCGAACCTGCGACGCGGGCGCGCTAGCGGAGGCGGGTACCGCTGCGGTAGGTTGGGGCGTTTGTCTGGAGGGCGGACGCGGACTAGATGAAGCCCTAGACGGCGCGGGAGCTAGCGGACGCGCGTGGCCGCCGGTGCACGGAGTGTGCTCGACGGAACGACCGCCGCCGACAAGAAGCGATACAGAGACGGCGCATGTCTGGGAGGGTCAGGGGCTTACCGCGAGGCTGTCGGTGGCGGTGGTTCGGCTCGAGGCGCAGGCGATCGACGAGGACGCAGACAGACAGATGGAGCTAGGTTTCGTCGGGTCACGTCGGGGTCCAGGCTCCTGGGGCATCTCCTCCTCGCGGCTGGGTACGGGGGCGACGCAGAGGTCCTCGGTGGCTTCCTCGACAAGCTCTCTCCCGCCTGCGCCTCCTGGATCGATGACGCCGAACGGAAACCGACGGTGGCCGGCGCTCCGGGGTAGACGGTGGCGAGGGTGAGGGAAGAGGGGAGGCGAGGACTCTGGGATGGATCTGGGTGCAGGGGAGCTTGAGAGAGGGGGGTAGATAAGGCCAGAGGGGAGGGGGTGCCGTGGTTGCCGTGTGGGAGCAGCTGGGGATAAAGGTGGCCTCGGCCACCTTTTCTCCACCTCCTCACGTGCTCGGTTCGGCCAGGCAGGGCAGGGCAGGTAGGGGAGGCTTCCAGGTGGGGCAGGGCAGGCCAGGTACGGGTGGGGCACACCATGCATAGAGAGAGGAGGCTCGGGCTGGGGTAGGGTTGGAGCTAGGGTAGGAGAAAGAGGGGGCATGGCTCGGCTAGGGTTAGGGTTGGGGTAGCTAGGTGGGTCCAGCAAGGTAGAGAGAGGGGGGGTAAGAGAGGGGTGGTGAGCTAGGGCATGGAAAACATGTGGCCATGCTAGGTTAGCTAGAGAGGAGAGAAAGAGAGAAAACACACTTAGGGTTTGTTTTAGATTAGGTGGGTTTTAGGGTGTAGGTTAGAGAGGGTATGGGGTGGCTTAGGGTTTAGATTTAAGAGAGGGGTAGGATAGATGGAGTGGTACTTGTCAAGATCAAACTTGCTCTAGTCAAGCTCAAACAAGAACAAGACAAGAAAAAGAGAGGGAGAGAGATGAGGTGCTAGGGTTTTAAGCATGATCAACATGGCCAAAACCAAAAGAAAATATGGGGCTAGAGATGATCCATCCCAAACCAAAATAAAACCAAAGACAAGCACAAGATGGTATTTGCATGGCCCATGCAGAATATTTAATGCCCTGCTGATACTTGTGAAGACAATGTCATTTCATGGCATTATTATTTTGCATCTCCAAAATTGGAAATAAAGACCAAGCAAAAGATTAAAAAGGATGCCCCATGTGGAGTAGATGGTGATGACCATATTTGAAATACAATGGAACTTACTAGTGTGTATGTGCCACTAGATGCTCAATAGTCCCAACAATACCCCAATATGAGCATAACCCCAAACAACACCTATGGAAGCTAGGGAAAAAGGGATCCCACTCACAAGGCAAGCAAAGGTGGCCATGTGGCTCTCATGTATCAATAATGTGAAAACATAATGGTGCCAAGATGAGAACATGTGGAAAAGAATTGGGTCCATCCCAACCCACATGAGCTAGAAGTAAAACCCATAAATGCCAAGCTCATATTTAGTGGGATGGTGGAATTATAAGGTGGTGAAGAAAAGGTGGTGGAGTCAATAAGAGATATGCCCCCAAATCAACTTGGGCATTTAACAATATATCAAGAACCAAATACAATATCAAGAGGCAACTACAATTAATAATGCACATGAGATAAGAACCAAACAAGAAGGGGTTTTATATGATGCTCAGATGCAAGGTGGCATGATGACATGAGCATGACATGATGATGATGCAACAATTATATGTAGGAGGTGGCCCTTTTTATTACTAGAACAAGTAGCATTACAGGTGTTAGACAACTGGGATGCTACAAGGGAGGAGCCGAGTGACACGGGCAAGGCAATGCTCGGGCGGGCCAGAGGCTAGTAGCAGGGAGGGGGCCTGCATGGCGGTGGAGACGTGGCGAGAGGGAGAGGCCGGGAAGGCGCGACCAGCTTTGGGGAGGTCGAGGATGCGGCCGGTGGCTCTCTGCGGGACGGCGAGGTGCAGAGTCGCGAGCAGAGGCAGGGCCGCGGGGCTCTGGCGGCGGACGGAGATGGGGTGAGTGGGCGAGGTGGTTCACGAGGAAGGGAGAGGGAGGCGGTCAACGGCGACGGGAGATCTCGGGCAGCACTCAGAGGTTGCGGGAGGGAGATGCAGAGAAGCGAGGGAGGGGATCGCGAGGAGGTCCTGGCGGCGGGGATCGATCGAGGGGGGTGGGGCTCGCATCAAGAGAGGAGGGAGTGGGACCCACGGGGTGGGGCCAGGGAACGTGACGGGGAGGCGTCGGTGTGCCTGGGTGCGTTGTGTGCACTGCGTGTGTGTGTGCGCTGCCGCTGAGAGAGGGGTGGCGACGGCAGGGGTTGGAGGGAAAAGGGTAGGTGGGTCTAGGGTTGTAAGAGAGGAGGGGGTTAGGGTTTCCAGTTGTGGTGTGGTAGTTGGCTTGCTACTGGGCTTTTGGGCCTGGCGGCTGGCTGACTCCCCCACAAAAAAAATATATTTATTTATTTTATTATAGTTGGTTTTAATTTAATAAAAGATTTTGTAAGATAGTTTTAAACAAATAAAATATTCCGATCGATCCAGGTTTTGTATTTTTAAAATAAGAGGGAGAGTAATGCCAAAATAAAAATAGGGTTTTAACGAAATGATTTTAGGAAAAGGTATGCGTGATGATGTCATGATGATGCAACAATACAAACAATAGGCGATATTCTAGTAGTGGTTTTACCCGGGGTGCTACAGACTGCTTGGACGATTATCCAGACTTTTTATGCAGGACTAAATTTCTCTTCAAGAAATCTATTGGATTCTGCTGCTGGAGGTACCTTTATGACCATTACTTTGGGTGATGCAACAAAGCTCCTTGATAATATGATGGTTAATTATTATGAATGGCACACTGAGAGATCTCCACATGGTAAGAAGGTAAATTCTGTTGAAGAAACCTCCTCCTTGGGTGATAAAATTGATATTATCATGTCTATGCTTATTAATGGAAAAGCTCATATTGATCCAAATAATGTTCCTTTAGCCTCTTTGGTTTCTCAAGAAGAGCAAGTTGATGTGAACTTCCTTAGAAATAATAATTTTAACAAGAATGCCTATAGGAATAATTTTGGTAGTAATAATTATAGGCCTTATCCTCCTAATAATGGTAATGCTTATGGAAATTCCAACAACAACAATATAAGCGCTCCCTCTGAACTTGAAGCCATGCTTAAAGACTTTATTAGTAAACAAACTTCTTTCAACAAAACTGTGGAGGAAAAACTTTTGAATGTTGAGAAAAATATTTCATCTTTGTCTGAAGCACAATCCTCTTTGATTAATAAAATGGTTGCTAAACCAGAAACCATGGAAAATACCTTTGGTGCTTCTCATGCCATACAAGTTACTATTGATGAAAATGTTAGATTGTTAGCTAAACTACATGCTAAGTGGGAAAGAGAAGATGAAATTGCTATAAACAATAGTATTTGTACTATTACCACCACTAATGTTGATGCTAGCAAACCACAAGAAGTCCCCATTCCTTCTACAACAATGCCTAATCCCAATAAGAGTGCTGAAATTTTTCGAAATATGGGAAACAATAAGTCTACTACCTGTGATGCTAAGTTTGATTTTGATCTTGATGGTTGCAATATTTCTTAAGTGATTATGTTCCTACAAAAGCTTGCTAGAAGTCCTAATGCTAGTGCTATGAATATGGATTTTACAAAACACATTACAGATGCCCTCATTAAAATTAAGGAAGAAAAAATTGAAACACAAAGCTTCTATTCCCAGGAAAGTAGAAGATAGTTGGGAAACCATCATCAATATGCAAGTGAATGACTTCGATCTCAAAGCTTTATGTGACCTTCGTTCTAGTGTCTCTATTATGCCTAGAAAGATTTATGAAATGCTTGATTTGCCAACTTTGGAAAGTTTCTATTTAGATGTCCCACTTAATGACAATGATAAAAAGAAACTAATGGGGAGTATTAATGATGTTCCTATTTCTTTTAACAAGGGTTAATTGGATCTATGCCATTGCAATTTTCACAACTTGGAGAAATGCCATTACAAAAACCAAACTTAGAAATATGCCACTCAAACTTTCTCATATCTCTACCTATGCCATTATCTTCAATACCAAGCCATATACAGCTCATTATACTCCCATATGTACACTTATACAGGTATACGTACGTATACGTCCGTACGGTTCACAGAAAATTAGAAAAACCAGCGCCTAGGACTCTATAAGGCCTAACTAACTCACGCTCTAACCGCACCAAAAATCCCCAACGAAACTCGGGCACGCAAGAATCCAAGCAGGACGGCGGCGGCCGGAGGCGCAAGCAAGCGCCATGAGGAGCCTGGAGGTGCCAGCGCCTAGAGACCCTCCTCGCACGATGCAGCTGTTGTGGGCCCTACTCGCGCGATGCGGCAGCCAAGCATGGCCGGGCTGGACATGGCCGCAGGCGGCCGGGGCTGGGCGCGACTGGAGGCATCTGGAGCTGGATGCGGGAGGCACCGGAGGAGGGTGGCGCCCCCGCCGCAGCATCAATTTGGTGCTGCATGCTCCATCGCACGCGCCGGCTTCTCGAGGCAGGCGCTGTTGCTGCATATTGTTCTTAGCTGTACAAATTTTCGTCCCAATTTGAATTATCAGAAACTGGATAACCCAAAAGCGTTGGCCTATAGTCAACCTTTAAATACACGTTGCAATACACGTATTTTTGGAACCATTATTCTCTAAAGTGGAGAGAATGGCATAGATAGAGGTATGTGAAAGTTGGAGTGGCATATTTCCAAGTTTGATTTTTGTAATGGCATTTCTCCAAGTGATGGAAGTTGCAATGGCATAAATCCAATTAACCCTTTTAACAATGCCTATGTCCCTGTTGATTTCTATGTTTTGGATGTTGAATGCAATGCTTCTTGTCCTATTACTTTGGGAAGACCTTTTCTTAGAACTATTTGTGCCATTATTGATATAAAATAAGGCACCATTAAATATCAATTTCCATTCAAGAAAGGTATTGAACACTTACCTATAAGGAGAGACAAGTTACCTTCTTCTCCTCCTTTTAAATCAAGTATTGATGTTAATGCTTCTTTATTTGAAAATACTTGATTCTTGCTTCTTATGCCTAACTTAAAGGCGTTAAAGAAAAGTACTTCTTGGGAAATAACCCAATAGTTTTATTGAGTTTTGGAAGTTATTACTTCTGTAATAACCTCTCCTTATCCTTTTTATTTTATTTTTGTGCTTAGAATAACCTCTAATGAGAGAGAAGTAAGATTTGGGGAAGTTGCTGTCCCGAAACAGATTTTTGTGCTTCACTGTAAAAATTCCTGAAAAATCTATGTATGTCGGATTGAGCTGTAATTTTTTGACTAAATTCCCCAGGTTGTTATCTAACTTTTGTTAGTTTAAACTTTTAGATTTGAGAAACATAAGGTCTTAGAAAAAATCGGTTTTTACCTGCTGGTCTGTTTTGACAGATTTCTGTCATTATTTGCATTTGCCTCTTTATCGGTATCTTTTTGAGTTCTTCTTTATCACTTGAGCTTTTTAAAGGAATTTCTACAGTAGCTTGTCTTTTTAATGAAAGTTTTTCTATGTTGAAACTAAACCCAATGGTTTATTATATTGAATGCGCTCATGTTGCTAATGAAGATTGTGTGAAGTTTTGTATGAAGGAAATTTTCAAGTGTAGGGAACGAATGATGTGATGAGATGAAGAATGGACAAAAGCTCAAGATTGGGGATGCCACCTCGTGTCACCCCAAGAAATATTCAATAGGTACAAGCGTCAAAGCTTGGGGATGCCCAAGGCATCCCCTTCTTCATCAATAAAAATCATAGGTCTCTTCTAGACACTTCGTTTTTATTGTTTCATGCACTGTTGTGTTGTTCTTGGAGCGTCTTTGTTTTCGTTTTTGGTTTTCATTTGTTTAGTTTGCTTGAATAAAGTAGTTGGACCCCCGCTTTCGTTGTTTTGTTTCAAATAAGTTGATTGGTGTTGGAAAAGAGTAGAAAGTTTCATGCTTAATTGGTACAAAAGAGAGCTTGTTTTAACTGTGGCTTAGACTTTATCATGTCATGCTAGATGTTGTTTTGACCTTATGCTCAGTAGTTATTGCTGTAGCATGACTTGTTCCAAACAATTGAGATTTCTTAATGTGCCTTGCAAGAATCATGCGTTGTTTTAGCATACAAAAGCATAATATTATGGTATTCTCCTTTGATGCTTTGTTTGGGTTGACTAGGCACATGCTCACACCATGTTATGACTATGAACCAGTCACCCTAGCCTCTATGATCATTTAGTTTTTGACTTTTGATACAACTTTATGCTTTGATTGATAATGTTTTGTCGCTCTGCATGATTATGGCTATTATTGCTCTCTTAGTTGGTCGCTCCATGAGGGACAAGCTGAATACCACAGTGCTATGTTTTCTATATGTGAAACAACCAAACGTCTTTCAATGCATTGTTATTCATGATCTTTGTTTGTATACTTTCATGTTGCAACATAGTTGTTATGTCTTATTGTTAGAACTTCATCATTCATGCTCATGTTTAGAGTACTTTGATCCCAGCTTTCAATGCTTTGCAAATAGATTGATCAAGATTGTGATGGTGCATGTCACCTCAAAAATTATTCTCTTTATCACTTACCTACTCAAGGATGAGAAGGAGTTAAGCTTGGGGATGATTGATACATCGTAAATGTATCTATAATTTTTGATGTTCCATGCTTGTTTAGTATCAACTTTGCTATGCCTTCTCTACACTTTGAGGTATTTTTATACATTTTATGGGACTAACCTATTAACAAGATGCCGCGGTGCCAGTTGCCTGTTTTCTGCTATTTTTGGTTTCAGAAAAGCTAGTAAGGAAATATTCTCGGAATTGGACGATACAAAAGCCAAAGTCAATATTTTACCGAAACGAACACGAAGTCCAGAGGAGAGACGGAGCGGAGCCACAGGGCGGCCTCACCCCCCCCCCCCCCCCGAGGCACGAGCCCACCCTAGGCCACGACAGGGCAGGGTATGAGCCCCTTGGCCGCCCTCCTGCCTCGCCTCTTCGCCTATAAAAGCCCCCTGATGCCAAAACCCTAAGTACCTGATCAGATCTCCATGAAACAGTACATAGCCGCCGCCACCATCGTCCCTAGATCGGGGGGATCTGAAGCTCTTCCCAGCACCCTGCCGGAGCCGAGAGATCATCCCGGAGGCCTTATTTCATTACCATGTTAGCCTCCGGTATGATGCGTGAGTAGTTCACCCTTGGACTATGGGTCCATATAGTAGATAAATGGTTGTTTCTCCTTCTTTGTGCTATCATGTTTAGATCTTGTGAGCTCCGTTCATGATCAAGATCGTATATTTGTAATCATAAATGTTGTGTTTGCGGGGATCCGATGGATATTGAGATTGAAGGGAATATGCCCGAGAGGCAATAATAAAGTGTTTATTATCGTATTCCTTATTTATGATAAATGTTTATTTTACATGCTATAATTGTATTAATACGGAAACGTTAATACATGTGTGTTTAATAAACAAAAGGAAGTTCCTAGTTATGCCTCTCTTATAAACTAGCTCGTTGATTAACAAGATGATCAAGGTTTCCTGATCATGGACATTGGATGTTGTTAATAACGGGATCACAACATTAGTGTAATGGTGTGATGAAAATTCATCCGAAGTATAGCATTACGATCAAAGTCATTGAGTTTATATTGCTATAACAACTTACGAAGTGATCCTAATCCTTAGACCATGAGATCATGTCAATCACTAACACCGGAAGAGTTTCTTGATAACATCAAACGTCACACCGTAACAGGGTGATTATAAAGATGGATTCAGAACTAATAAAGTGTTATGTTGAGGCCCATGGATCGAGAGTGGAATTTGTTCATCCCGATGAAGGATATATATGCTCTAGGCCCTCTCGGTGATATCACATTGATTAGCTTGCAAGCAAGTGATTTGATCACTAGAATGTTATATCACGGGAACGAGAAAAGAGTGCATGTCAATAACAAGATCAAACTAGGTATGGAGATACCAATGATCGAATCTCGGACATGTAATATATCATGAAACAAAGGGATTAATATACTAGCGTAAAAGGTTCCGACGATCACAAGAAAGTCATTGTTGAATGTGTGGGAGTCAGTATGGGTCTCCAGATCCCGCTTCTGATTATTGATCCGAGAGGGGTCTCGATCATGTCCGCATTATTCACAAACCGTAGGGTGACACACTTAAGAGACACCGACATCCAATTGGAGCAAAAGTTTCAAGCCGAAAGAATGAACAAGCGCAGGAATTTATTTCACTAGATACCGAAACAGGTTTTCTGGTGAAATTGCATAAACTGGTTATGCATGTGAAATAGAATTCTAGCAAGGGGTTATTTGTGAATGTTTGTCATTAAAGTAATTGACAAAATTCTGAATAAAATAAAATAGTTTTATTTAATGAGAGTTTGCATTAAATTTGGTGGAAATTTAATGGGAATTTGAGTGGGTTTTTGAGTGGAGAAAATTGAAGGGCCATTTTGTGAGTGGAGTGTCCACCCACATGAATGAGGGAGAGGTGGGGGCACCCTCCATGGCCGGCGGCCATGCCCCCTTGGGCTGCCCCCCTCCCCTATATAAGGAGCCCCTCCTCTCACTTCTCACTCACACCTCCTCGTGAAGGATCTCTCTCCCCCTCTAGAATTTATCCCCCATGGTCTCGGACTAGCGAGATACATGTTCTCGGTGGATATTCGAAAAGAAAGAGTTGTGCTTCCGCTGCATCGTTGGAGCGAGGAGGCGGAGGTTGCTCGGTGCCTCGGACGTGTGTGCGAGCACGGATGCGCTGCTGTTTTGCGGCGCTAGGACTTCCTCTCGATCTTGAGATCATCAAGAGATCGTCTACATCAACCACGAGTTTGGACTCGTTAAGCTTTGTCGGTCTTCAAGGGTATGTTCTCTACGGATATACATCCGCCCGTTGTTTGTATCTAGTAGATAATCTTGGTACATAGTTGTTCCCATCGTAGGAAATTTTTTGTTTTCTATGCTGCGAACCCTACAGAGATACTATGTCAGATTGATTATTGATTCTATCATGTCTTATTGATTATTGATTCTATCATTCCTGTGTCGTTTGTGATCTTGCACGCTCTCCGTTGCTAGTAGCTATCTTGGCCAAGTAGATGCTAGTGACTCCAAGAGGGAGTATTTATGATCGATAGTGGGTTCATGCCTGTACTAAATCTGGGGAAGTGACAGGAATCTCTAAGGTTGTAGATGTGTTGTTGCTACTAGGGAGAAAACAACAATCTTTTGTTCATGGAACAATTGTATTGTTTACTTTACACACATTGCTTAATGCAATTATCTGTTGCTTGCAACTTAATACTGGAGGGGGTCGGATGATAACCTAAAGGTGGATTATTAGTCATAGATGCAGTTGGATGGCGGTCCATGTATATTGTTCTAATGCCCAATCAAATCTCATAGGAGTCATGATGTCTAGTATTTGCATTGTTATGCCTTGCTCAGTCCTGTCAATTGCCCCGCTCTAATTTGTTCACCCAGCATGTTATTTATCTTAAGGAGAACACCTCTAGTGAACTTTGGACCCCGGTCCAATCTTTACCATTGTTACATCATCTACTATTACCGTTTACCTTCTACCAGAAACCATTACCTTCCACACTATACGTTTAATCCTTTGTTTTCAGCAAACAAGTGAGATTAACAACCTCACTGTAAGTTGGGGCAAAGTCTTGAGTTTGTGTTGTGCAGGATTCCAAGTTGCTAGAAACACCTTGGAGTTGTTTCCTTGCTCCTACCGGTTTGATAACCTTGGTTTCACAACTGAGGTAAAACTTGTTGTTGTGCTCATCATACCTTCCTCTTGGGGTTTCCCAAAGAAGCTCTACAGTGATCCGAGCCACGTCAGTACTCCATCTCTATACTATGGGTTTGTGGTAGTAGCTTGTTATGTCTCTTGTTCTTCATAGATGTAGTACCATATGAGTTGGCCTACATGATTATGGTCATATATGTAATTCCTATGTGGTGGATCTTTATTATATGATTTGATATTTTAGATTGCAATCTATGTATGTGTAAAATGTATAGACAGGTGCATATATTGTACCCCTTTCTTAATTGTTCATTTTGATCCAACTTGTATGAAAGAACTTCTGTGGGGAAAGTGTGTATTAGATGGAGTAACATGGTGGTGGTGATTGAATAGTGACAGCAAATTCAGGATCTACTACGGTTTCTACCTTTCATTTGTTACCTCACTAGGGATTAAGTGAATTCATGTGCTATAATTGTCAACACCCGGATTTTTAATCCCAGATGCCTGTTATGCCATACATCGCAATCCCAGTATTACCATTTTTGCGAGACATAACAGAATTGGATACCATAGTACATCATCCATTACAAACCGTACATAATTTCTTACACAAATCGGGATCTCATGATCCCGTTCTTAATACAACTCAAGCAGCAGAATACGTAATAATAATGGTAGCGTAGGCGAAGCTCCATCTTCGGGGTCACAGGCAATGCTGACGATGGGAGATGATCCTAGTTGTCGTAACCTTCCTGGGGTCCATCCTCCAGGTACTCCTCTTCATAGTCTGGCCACGGGAATAGCCAGGGACAAAGCCATGAGTACTCTTTAAGTACTCGCAAACTAATACTAACAAGTAAAAGGGTTTTTGGATAATAGGACACTAGGCTCTAGGGTTGTTTTGCAAAAGCCAGATTTATCTCTGCTAAGTTTGGAAGCAACTAATGCTAGTTAAGGTTTTATAACACCTAAGTGGGAACTTGTATCTCATGCCACAACCCTGCTGTGGTCAAGTCAAAGTCTCAATTCATTTCACAAGTCTTTTGAAAAGTCTGACGGGGGAACAGTATGGCCACTCCAACTGTCCATAACCGTGGACGCGGCTATTCGAATAGTTTGACACTCTGCAGAGATTGTACACTTTCACCACAACATTCGATACATCCGTCAGGAACAAATCCTGAATTCACCATACTCAGTATGCGGATAATCAATCCTAACCTTTCAATTACACGCCCTAGTATAAGCACCTCTCCTGTGAATTTGGCCTCCCAACCATGACCAACTGTCATCTTGGGTACTGCACAGGTGGACAATCTTCACAAGGTATCCTCAGCTCCGACCTTGGCCATGAGGGAAATAATACTAAGGTACATAAGTTTCCAGTTAATCCCTACCCAATCTTGGGGTATTGTGGTTGTACGATAAAATTGGAATGGTATCGCATCCAGACAACCATCAGTTTTATAAAGCGCTAAGGCTCATGCCTCAACATTTTCATCACCCAAAATCATCGGGTGTTTTTTGGAAACACATGTCAAAACATCTCAGTAGAATGATCCATCATTCTAAGGTTTTCATAACCATTTTCACCAAGTATTCCCATCTAATATTGATCAAGTTTTATGCTTAGCACTAGCATCTACAAGTGGGGGTAAGCACTAATGAGGGGTGGTAAACTGTAAGGTTCCCAACCTTTAATAAGGTAGAGTCCCCTATGTTTACAATGCTAGTCCCTGGATCAATAGCTAGCATCCACAGTTAAGATGTAATATCAAGAAACAAAGGTCATAATACAACTTTATAACCAGGAATAACATAATTTTATTACATCTTACATAGCTCATTTGGCTATTACATTACATTGCAGCAGAATATCTATAAGCATGAGGTCCTTCATCTTCAAAGTGCCACAGGCAAACATGTTGGTTGTAGACTTGTAATCCTAATCAATCAACTTCACTAATATCAAACAAACCTGCAACATAACAAGTTACAGCCACAAGGGTCAATACATTTGAATTGTATTGGCAAGTGATACTATGGTAGTATAGTGGAGTCTATCATCTATATGCATTTGGCTAAGTGGAGCTTAGGCTTGCTTTGCTCAAAATAGATTTTCCTTATCATTTTAAAACACTAAGTTTTGCTTGACAAAATAATCTTTCCCAGGCATCTATCAATCAAAGATTGAAGATCCTTTAACCCTTGTTCAACCACAAGTTTTTAACTTAGAAATTTGGATGACGAGATTCTTGATAGCTTCCATGTCTTGATGCTCAAATTGTCCTTTACCAGGGACATGGCTAAGTACTTAGATTTTACACTCTGCAGAGGTGGTGCACTTTCCCCACAAGACTTGGTTTCACCAAGACAAGATCTTTCAGAAGCCTTTCCTTAGACCAAATGGACGCGCTCCAACCTATCATTCCCACTACCACCAACTGTCCAGATGGCTAAGTTCTAGCAACCTATATGATCCAGGCAGAGCCCATAATGCCAAGTGGTTGCACTTGAAGCTTCTCAACATTTGACATCTCAAATCTCTTTGTTCCTGGGTGGCAATCCACAAGTGTGATACACAAGGTAAACCATAGCCATGGGCCTTGTGTAACCACTCAATCAAATACCACCAAGAAATTACCATTCCACCCAGGTGATTCATTAACTTAGTTGTTTTATTAAACAAAAACACAAGTCCTCAAACTTAGAAATTTTTCCATAGTATGAATATATATTCCACCCTTGTTTTCTATTAGCTAAACTAAGCTTGATAGTAGTAGGAGTCTTAACTTAGGAAATTTTACTAAGGTTTCATCTACTAGGTTTTCCCATAGCATAGTTTATACTTAGCAAAATTCCATGCAAGTCCTATTTAGAAATATCACTAATGCATAGTGAAAATAATGGGACAAAAGTATGAAGCATCACTTTCCTTTTTGGTAGAGGGTATAATTTCAATCCTTGTCCTTGCAACAATCACACTCTTCAAGTCACTACAATTCAATCAAGCAAGGCACAATCTCAATCTACCAATCAAGCAAAACATCACATAAAAATGATAAAGTCAAAGTAATGCATGCAAGCATGCCAAGCTTTGTTTTATTTGAAAAAGTGGTTCCTAATGGGTCATAAACATTTTAAAACACCTAATGGTCATTTTATAAATTGGCAAGGTCATTTGCAAAAGATTTCACTTCATAAACCATTTTCAAAACAAGGTATCATTTTATGTGGTTCATTTTATGTGGTGTAGAAATGTTTTTACTAAGGCATTCATCTATAGGGTTCACAAAATATGTTTTCAAACCATAAAACTTTGTGTTTAGGGTCAGAGAGTTTAAAACAAAACATTTCCCAAAGGTTTTCTTCCAAAACCATTTTTAATAATTAAACCATATTTTTACCTGACTAGAATTGGTTTTAAATCCAAGATTCATTCTTTTGTTTCACCAAATACATTTTTTAATCCACAAAGTGTTTCCTATGGTCAATAGGTTCAAATCAATCCAATTGCCAAAGATTTTATCCCCAAAATCATTTTAGAACAATTTTTATAACCTAAACAAACATACAAATGTTTCTGCAAAAATAGACAATTTAACAGAAACTTTTTACTAAACAAATGGCATGGTTGGCTAGGGCTTGTTCCACTGATTCCATTGATATAAAGTTTGCAAAATTTGGACGTGTGGAACTAAAGTTATGCAATTTACAAAATTGGAAAACTAATAGATCAAATTCTGTTTAAATCAAACAGACTGGGACACGCGTCCTATTCTGATTCGTCCATACCGTTTTGTCCGGATCAGCTACTCTGGTGCGTTGGATCTAAAGTAAATCGTGTGGCTCAGAAGCAAACATACCCTTTCGCCTAAGTTTCTTTCCTATCCACTAGATCGAGATCGGACGGCTATCCTCTGCTTGTCACTAACTGGCGGCGCAAGGTCAACGGCGAGCGGCGGCGCGGTCAGATGGTGGCGGTGCTGGTGAAGCAGGAAGCGAGAGAGGATGGGAAAATGCTCACCGTGTTCGTAACGTCGTGGGGAAGCTCAAGGTGTGGTCAGTTTGTCGAGGGGCACTCTGGTCCGACGTGGATTGCTCATCGGAGTCCGCACGGCGTTGGCCGTGCTCTGGTCGTCGTTGGGGGCGGGGCTACAAGGCACAGGAGAGCGAGATAAGGGGTCCGTTAGACGCGCGAGGGAGAGTAGAACCTGCGTGTGTCAACGAGAGGGGAAGGGGCAGACGGAAGCTACCTGGGGCACTCGCCGGAGTTGAAACAGACGGTGGCAGCGCTTGGAGTCGTTGTTGTCGAGGCTCAGAGGCGCGCGCGAGCGAGCTGCGGATGCAGAAAGATGCGCCAGGACCTGGGGAACTTGCCTGTGTGCTCGGGGAGGTAAGGGGCGGCAAGGTCCGGCCGGAATCGGCAGGGAGAGTCGTCGGAGACAGAGGTGCTCGGAGAGGAATTAGGGCGGCCTGGGGGCGTGCTAAGGTGGGGCGACAGAGGGGAAAGAGAGAGGAGGTGCTGGCGTTTATCACTGCGTGGTCACGGCGAGGGATTAACGCGACATTAAGGCATAATCAAGCGAGCGTTTAACGGCATGAACGACAGCGGTGTCTGGGGAAGAACAGGTCACGGGTGGGAACGACGATGACGCGGCATTGGGGTAACGTCGCTAGTGAGAGAGAGAGAGAGAGAGAGGGAATAGGGTCCACCAGTCATTGGCTCTGCGGGTTCAGACACGGGTGAGGAAAACGCTTCAGGAGGGGAAAGAGGAGGTGGGCTGTTGGGCTTAGTGGGCCAGGTTGGGTTGGGTCGACCTTGCTCTTATTTTTTTCTGTTCTGAATTTTTTTCCTTTTTCCAACTCAATTTCTGTTTTGAAATTCAAATCACAAATCAAACAACCAAATCAAATAAACTTCCACTAAACTTTATATTGAGTTTAGCTCTGTTTAACAACACAAATCAAAGTCCAAAAAAAATAATTTTATTCTTTTTAGGACCCATTAATAATTAAATAAATGGACCTTAGTTATTAAATCAAATAGAATTTGCTTTAATAAAATCTTTATCTTTTTGAAATCTAAAATAGTACCAAACCATTCAGTAGGTTTTATTTGAAAATAATAAACACTTGGAAAACTTATTTAAAATAATTTAATAAGTTTTAATGTTTATTTAAAATGGGAAAAGCCTTTACTTTAATAAATTTGGTTTATTAATAAACACTCATTATTTGATTTAAATAAACCTTTACTCTTTTAATCAAAGCAAAACATTTTATTTCAAAAGCTTGGCCAAGGTTTAATTTGGCTCTATAAAAATAGTCTTTATTTAAATTCTACCCTTTTCATTTGAAAACCAAATCTTTTTATTAAAAGATCCAAAAATAGAATTCCAAATGTTTTTAACTTTATTGTTTATTTACTTTTTAAATCCCTTTAGGATTTTATTTGATCCAAATAGGTTTTGAAAGTTTCCAATTGGATTCAAAAAGTTTCTTCTCACCCTGAAAATCAACAAAGTTTTATTTTATTCATTTATTTTTCACATTACAAGATTTGGAAAATCTTGGGATGTGACATAAACTAGTGGAGTTTAACTAAGTTTAATCTCATGCCTTAGGATGACATCAAGATTATCTAGCTTAGGACAAATTTTATGCTCTTTATGCAACCTTCAATTATCCTTCTAGTATCTACCATTTATTCCAGTAACTCTAAGTAAGAGCTTTGATAAAGAAATAAAGGAATAAGCTTGCAAGTAAAACTAGGATTGGGTGTCATCAAATGTATCTAACCAAGCATGCTTAGTGCATTGCATAGGTTATTTAACTCTCATAATTGCAAGTGTTAGCTTGCATTGGTCCACTTAGTCAGTAAGGCTTGCTAAAGTAGAGTATCCTGCAAGTTTTAGCTTGCCTTGTGCAGAGTAGTGGTTGAAGTTCTCCTCGGCTTCTTCTTCGTAGAATCCTCCTTCCTCCTCGTATCCTTGGTCGGTACTAGCGCCTATAAATAAATACGATGTACACAATCATCAAACAATACTTAACTACTTGCAATCATCATACAAAAGGGTCCTCTAGATGATCTAGCATCATCACTAACATTACAAGATTAAAGTTTGGTTTAATTCCTTTTATTTTTAGAAAAGTAATTTCTACTCATTGAAAAACTACTTAAGATTTAATATTATCCAAACCAAATATGGGATCATGTTGACACATGTCATCACCACACATTTTAGTCCAAGGGAATGTGATTTAAAGTGGTCTCACAATTTAATAAGGTATTACCCTTTTATGTTAATTAATTAAAGTGGTTAGAAATGCCTATGGGGCATTCTTTTATTACTTGAACATTATTTCTGTAAGTAAACCTATATATTTTTATATATTCTGAAAGGTATGGTTAAATGTGATTTTTGAGAGTTGGAATCAACTAAAAGGTTATTATGGTTTAAATTTGAAAAATGTTTGAATGCAGAAAATCTTCTGCCTTGTTATTTTTACCATGGGTGATCTATAGATCCAAATGACTTGAATCCAACGGGCTTGGATTCAGCACTTCTAGACCTTTCTAACAAAATTGGTTTCATTCGATTTGGTGCACTGAATCGACCTTGGTTGATTTTTCAAATTGGGTACAGAAGTGTGTTTGAAATAAAATGGAAAAGGTTAAATTCAAATAACTGGGCTACGCAGGAAGCGATACTGGGCCGGCCTGCTAAGCACAACGCTTCCGCGGGCTGTTTAAGTGGTTGTCCCCACGCGTCAGTGAGACAGGGGGTGCGAAGCGGTATGGGGCGATGTGGTGCGTTCGATCTGGTTCTAATCCAACGGCTGAGAGTCATCGTTGACGTTGGGCTACGCCGGCGAGACAGAAACCTAGCGCGGCCAGTGGGGGTCGTTGGGGGCTCACCGGGGTTCAGGCGAGGGTCGGCGAGGCGGGCGAATGATGAATTCGATGACGGCGAACCTCCTGGGGCGGCTCCAATCGCTGGCTCCCTTCTTCTCCAGCAGCGGCAGACTCTGGTGAAATTCCGGCGAAGTGCTGCTCGCCTTGCTCCGGGAACGGGGTGGAATGGTCAGTGAGGAGAGGGGAGTGAGATGGTGTGCTCAATTCGGCTGGGGGTGGCCTCTATTTATAGTGGAGCGCGGGGACCGATGGGGCGCAAGGTGAGCTCGTCATGGTCGACGGTACAGACGGCTATCGGCATGGGTGACGGTAGGGGGCGGTGCGGTGCTCCCTGGCGATGCTCAACGGCATGGTGGCGAGACGTGGGGCAGTGCGGTTTGGTCGGAACGCGACGGTGCTCTGAGCGTGCCCGACGGAGAATTTAATGGCGCACAGCACGCGTGGTCCGCGCGGCGGCGAACGAGCGTGTCTGCGGGGTTGCTGGGACGGTGGTGATCACGTATGCACATGGTGAGGGCGGCGCGCGGTCTATGGGCGTCGGTCGAGCGTGGCGCATGGGGCGTGCTCTCGGCATGGTTGCTGGCGAGGTTGGCATGGTTCGTGCGTGTGGTCCAGTGGCTGGAAACATTCGAGCGCTGGACAGGGAGTGGTGATGGACGGTGGGCTGCCTCCCAGACATGCTGGCTAGGCTTTTTTCTCCTCCTAGCTTGCTGTCGACATGGGGGTGACAAGGGTGCATTCGGCCTGCTCACCATTGATGGCATTGCCAAGCTTACAGTGCTGCTAAGGGTGTGCAATGGAGCTAGATGATCTACTAAAACCTAGTTGTAACCAGAGAGGGAACAAGTTAGGATTCAATCACTGCTCACAATAGTGTTTGGATTTTCTTTGATTTGTGTCTGCCAAGTGTTTGATGAAATGTCCGCAAGAATTCAAGTTTTGAATTTTGAAAAGATTTTTGGTGAGCGTTCTAGGTTGGTGCTGGTGAGTCTGCAGATGCTTGGGTTTTGAAAGTTGAGCTTGTTTGAGTGGTTTTTGAAAAAGTGGGATCTTCTCATATGATTAAGATTCAATTTTGAACTGTCATTTAAACTATGCATTTTAAAGTTTCTGGATGATCACAAAGTGGGCTTTGATGCTTTGTTATGAGTATAATCAAGGGGTGCAAGGATCCAGAAAAGTTTCTGTTAGGTTCTAAAAGTTTGAGACAGCCAAATTAGGCATGGGAGTTAATTTGGTCAAAATGACCATTCACTCATTTAGCTTTGTTTTGATTTTTTTGTCTTTGAGAAAAGTTTGGGAATTGTTTATATGATGTTTATTTCACCTAAGAAACATTTTACAAGCAAAGAAACACATAAACAAGTCATTTCAAAAGAATTTAAAATGGGGTGCATACACACATGCATGCTTTCATCTATTTATTTAGAAAAGTTTTTGTTAACCCTAAATTTGATGAGTAGAGTTTGATGATCCAAGTTTAGTATTTTTGGGATGTTACAATAATTATCTAATGACACCTTGATAATCTTGTTTGTTCAGGATATCATATTTGTGATTCAAACATCATGTCGAAGTACTTAAGGCTATACTCTGTTAATTCTTAATTGTAGATTGCTTGGAGTTTTCCCTTTCTAAAGGAGTATAAGAGAGATGTGTTGCATTATCTCTATGATATTACATGTGTCACATCCCAAAATTTTCCAAATTTTGAAATGTGAAAAATAAATAAACAAAATAAATAACTGTTGAAATTTAGGGTGAAAAGAAACTTTTTGATTCCAAATGGAAACATTAAAACCCATCTTGAACAAACTTTGAATAAAAGGGAAACCAACAAAATTCAAATCAAGTGAAATGCATTCATCAATGAATGTACCTTGAAATTCAAACTTGGGAAAAATAAACCAAATCCCAAAATCCTAATGGAATAAATCATTTCCAAAATCTCTCTAAGACTATGGATTTGATCCATATAAAAAAAATTCAACAAACATTTATAAATGATCAAAAAGGATAAATAAAAATATTATAGAACCATAGAAATTGGTTTCACTTAATTTGGAACCATGGATAAAAACTTATGAATTTGATAAGATGAAAGGAAATAATTTCCAAAGCTAATAAAGCTCCTATCTAAAATCCATACCAAATTGTCAACAAAATAATCCTAAAGAGATTTAAAAGGATAAGCCAATATCAAATAAAATTACACAAATTGGAATCACCAAGTTTGGATCTTTAAATAAAAAAATATGGATATTATAAGATAAGGAAAGAATAAATAAATAAGGAATATTTAAAAGACAAATTAAATCTTGGCCAAATCCATAAACAAATGAAAGTATTGAATAATAAAAATGAGTAAAAGAAAATAAAATCATAAGGAATTGAACAATATTCAATTTTATTTAAATAAGGATAAATTACCTAAAACTAAATAATAAATTCCAAGGGAATTATTTGGAAGACAATTTAAATCTTGAATTAGAATCCATGAGCAAATGAAATAAATATAATCCAAATAAAATAAAGGAATAAATAATATTCAAATAAAACAATATGGCCTTAACCAAATTCTATTCCAATTGAATAAAGACAAAATCCCTTAGATAAATGATTAATTAAATCATGGGAAAATAATAAAGTGAAATTTCACAAGGTGGATATAAAAGTTATTTAAGTAACTTAAATGGAATAAAATAATCATTTAAATAAAATTTTGGAATAAAAACCATATTTGATCTTATTTGAATAAAGACAAATGCTTAATTTAAATGATTAATAAATCATATTAAAATACTTTAAATAATTCAAAGTGAATTATTTAAACTAATGAATAAATAAAACCTACTAAAAAAGGTTTGGTGAAAATTTGAATTTAAATAAGAGTTTAAAAATATAATTAAAATCCTATTTAAAATAAAGGCAAGTGCCTATTTTAAATAAATAATAAACCATATGTGAATAAAAATAATTATTCTAAAATGGACTTTAAATACATATTTAAAACAGTATAGAAACATAATGAATGTTTGCAAAAGATTTAAAAAGGAAATCTGAATTCAAATGGTGGTTTGAAATTCAAAATAGAAAAGGAAAAAGAAACAGAGTAAAAAAGGAAAAGGGTCCAGCCCAGCTAACCTAGCCCATCAGGCCCAGCTAGCCCATTTCCCCTCTCCCCGGCAGAAAACTGGTTCACACCGCAAACTCGACCCTCTCAGACGCTGACTACCTGACCCCACCGAACCCCCCTTCCACTTGCTGACAGCATAGCCCCACTGCCCCGTCATCGTCATCAACCCCGCGACCCCTTCATCCCCAAATCACGCCGGCTGTTTCTGGTCGATTAAAACTCGCTTGAATTCGAATCAATGCGCCAGTAATTCCTACCCCTGATCTTGCGTACTTAACCGCCCGCGTATCCTCCATCTTTCCCCCCAGATCCCACTCCACGAACGCCACCAGGCCGCTCCGATTTTTCTCAAAACCATCCTTTGCTCCAACGAGCCTCCGAGCAAATTCCGGCCAGACACCACCTCCCCTTGCCCCCTAGCCACCACGAGACTACTACACATCGCCAGGCTCACACTCTAGTACCACCAGCTCACTCGCGCGCGCCCTGAAACCTCGACTACGTCTTTGCCAGAGCAGCGCCGCCGTTTGCCTCCTCTCCGACGAGCTCCCTCGGTACTTTCTGACCGTCCTCTCCCTCTCGTTGACACACACATGTTATACTCTCCCGTGCGCATCTAACGCGACTATTTTTGTGTCCTAGCGCGCTACGTAACCTCGCCACTGACGACACCAAAGTGTGCCCGATGCCAACGACGACTCCTACGAGGAATTGTCAGCAGCACCGTGCGCCCCTTCGACGATGGCGACCACCTCGAGCATCCTCTCGTCACCACGAACTCGGTGAGATACTCCACATCCTTCCTCGCTTCCTGTAATCGCCAGAACCGCCTCTGGCGAGCGTCGTCGTCGTGCACCGTCATCGAGCGCTGCCAGTTAGTGGTCGCTTGATCATCAGCCGTTAGATCTAGATCGGATGCGCGAGAATAGAATTAACCCGAAGGGGTACGAATCCATCTGAGCCGCACAGATCAACTTAAATCCTACGGCGTGTAATGCACGATCCTGCCGAAACGGTATCAGCTAGTAACGTTTTGACACGTGGCTCAGACTTTGATTTAAAAACAGAAACATTTCTATTAGATATGAGATTTTATAAGATTCATAACTTTAAATCTACACGTCCAAATTTTACAAATTTTATATCACTGGATTCAGAAAAATGTGAACTTTATAACCATGCACCTTTTTTAATGTTTTGCTTATGTAAATTAGTTTTTTTGCAGAAACTTGTTTAGGCCTAATTTCATATAAAAATTATTCTAGAAATGTTTTTTGGGTAAAATCTTTTGTAAATGGATTTTTTTATTCTACTGACCATACAAACCAACTTGTAGATTTAAAAGTATGCTTGGTGACACTTAGGAATTAAATCTTTGAATTAAAGCATTTCTAGTTAAATAAAAATAGTGATTATGGTTTAAAAATGATTTTTGAGTAAAACCTTTGGAAAATGATTTGATTTAAACTCTATGACCCTAAACGCCAAGTTTTTGGATTTTAAAATATATTTGGTGAACCCCATAAAATTATTACCTTGCTTAAAGGCATTTCCAACAAAATAAAATATCGCTTTGGTATAAAAATAGTTTATAGGTAAAACCTTTTGCAAATGGTTTTAATATTAAACACTTGACCTTAAAAACACTAACATTTGTGTTTAAAAATATATTTGGCAAACACTAGAAATTATTACTTGATTTAAATCATTTCTAGCAAAACAAAAATGATTTAAATGGCCATTTTCACTAACTTGATATCCAATGGTTTTGCCACATTTATAAATTACCAATAGGTGTTTTAAAATGTTTATAACCTATTAGAAACCACTCTTCCAAATAAAACAATCTTTGGCATGCTTGCATGCATTACTTTGTTTTTATTATTCTATGTGATGAATTGCTTAAATGGTAGATTGAATTTGTGACTTGATTGAATTGTAGTGAAATTTGAAGAGTGTGACTATTGCAAGATCAAGGAGTGAACTTATATTCTCTACCAAAAAGGCAATTGGTGCTTCATACTTTTGTCCCATTATTTTCACTATGCATTAGTGATGTTTTGAGTAGGACTTGCATGGAATTTTATTAAGTATGCTATGCCATGGGAAATCCTATTAGAGGATGCCTTAGTAGAATTTTCCTAAGTTAAGATTCCTACTACCATCATGCTTAGCTAGTAGAAAACAAGGGTGGATTATATTCATGCTATGAAATATTCCGAAGTCAAATGACTTGTGTTTTGTTTAATAAAACAACTATGTGAATGAATCACCTGGGTGGAATGGAAAGGATGGATTTATGTTGAGTGGTTACACAAGGCCAGGGGACTGGTGAACCTTGTGTATCACACTTGTTGAATGCCACCCAGGAACAAAGAGATTTGAGATGTCAAATGTTGAGAAGCTTCAAGTGCAGCCACTTGGCATTATGGGCTCTGCCTTGATCATATAGGTTGCAATAACTTAGCCAAATGGACGGTTGGTGGTTGGGGATGATAGGTTTGGAGCACGTCCATTTTGGTCTAAGGGAAGGCTTCTGAAAGATCTTGTCTTGATGCATGTCCAGTCTTGTGGGGAAAGTGCACTACCTCTCGAGAGAGTAAAATCTAAGTACTTAGTCGTATCCCCGGCAATGGACAATTTGAGCATCAAGACATGGAAGCTATCAAGATCTCCTCATCCCAATTTCTAAGTTAAAATCTTGTGGTTGAACAAGGGTTAAGGATCTTCAATCAATGATTGGTAGATGCCTTGGGTGATTTTGACAAACAAAAACTTAGTGTTTTCAACTGATAAGGAAAATCTATTTTGAGCAAAGCAAGCCTAAGATCCAATTAGCCAAATGCATATAGATGATAGTTACCATTATTCTACCATAGTATCACTTGCCAATACAATTCAAATGTATTGATCCATGTGGCTGTAACTTATTATGTTGCAGTTTTATTTGATGTTAGTGAACTGTGTTGATTAGGATTACAATTCTACAACCAACACGATTGCCTGTGGCACTTTGAAGATGAAGGACCCCATGCTATAGTTATTTCTGTTGCATTGTGATGAGATAGCCAAATGAGCTATGTAAGATGTAATGAATTATTTTATTCCTGGTTATAAAGTTGTATTATGACCTTTGTTTCTTGATATTACATCTTAACTGTGGATGCTAGCTATTGATCCAGGGACTAGCAATGCAAACACATGGATCTCTACCTTATTAAAGGTTGGGACCTCTACAACATGATGTCCATATGAATTCTTATCAAACACATAGTGATGACCAATATAATATTGATGATGAATTAATTTATGTCCATTGAAGCTTTAAAGAGAGTAGACAAGTGAACCCATGAACCCCGGTCCAACTTTTATCATAAGAAACAACCTTCAAACATTACTGCTATCATTTATCTTTTCTGCAATTCATTATCTAAAAACACACAAAAATACTTTCTTTCTTGCAAAACCAACCAAAAGACCTTTATTTATTACATTTACTTTATTGTTTTACTTTATTTGTTTTATTATTATCATATTACTAATACGATACCTTGCTCTTTGCAACCACACGGTGGAGTTAGGGTCACAATGCAGAAACTTTTCTTTGTAGCTTGCTTGAGAAGATAAGAAAAAGATACTTTTTGCCAATTCTCCGAGAGTTTGATATAAACCCTCGAGTCACCCTTGTGGGTAAAAGATGCTTGCTACAACACTATGCACTTGGAGTCCCAATGATTTGGTACACATGGAGTTATTTCCATTAGATGTCATTATAATTTCTTTCTGGTTCATTCTTAGCTACCGAGTAATTACATGCCATTTTGTATACCACCGCAAATTTTGAGTAACCCAACGTCTCTTATATTCCACGATATACAACTACTTCCATATATATTTGTTGAAATGTCCTAGATAGTTTATATATGCTGGAATTTGAAGAGACACATTGTTTGATTGCTCATTTTATTGTAGGCACATTTGTTTAATGCTTGCTTGTCCTATTTGTTTAACGTCTTGGTCAATAATTGAATTATGGACTTGTAGTAAACTCTAGTTCATAGCTCTTGTCATATTAGTCAAACGAGTAGTTTCAAATTCTTTGACAATGAACATGGTTGTTTATTTGCCTTGGTTGTTGTATTAACTTGTTATTACATAGTTTTAGACTGTAATGATTTCTCTCGCCAAAGAGAGGCCTACAAGATCATGTATGAAGGTCTTTTCCCAATATAGTTCTCACTCTTAAAAGAAGATGCAGTTGCTAGATTGATAAAGCAAATGGAGGACTCTGCTATCCATGGGATCAATCTCAATTCGCAACTGAAATGCTAAAAAATTTTACCCTTCTTGATAATATGTAATAATTTAAGAAGTTTCCAGCTGATGTATTATGTAGGTAAATCACATTGGCCATGTAGTCAATTAGTTGACGATGTACCTACCCGGCGATACCATAACTATGGAAGATAGATAGAAAAGGGAATAGTGTTGGGCTTTGTTACTGGCTCGTTCTACATTGTCCCAACAATGAATAGTAAAAGAATGTACCTTTCTGATCGTTGCGGTTGGCATGCACATTAAAAAGACCGAAACACTAGCAGACCCAAACAATAAAAGGACGTAAGAGTAATAAACCAGAAAATAAAAAGGCCAGAACAGTAATGGGACACAATTCAAAAATACCACGAAGGGACACTATGGATGGGTTCTGATTAACAGTAAAAGCCATAAACAGTACATGTCAAATCCTTAACAGTCCTAAACAATGAAAGGCTAGATTGCTAGAAGGCTAGAACAATAATGGAATTCCACACAAAGGGGCCATTGATGGGCGACATGTGATGGGCTTTATGAATAGTGATGGGCCTTTTGTAGGCCTATACAGTGCTAGACCGAAAGGGCGCAAGCCGCTAATGGGTTGCACAGTACCGGTATAAGCTAGGCCTTATGAAGGCCGAAATAGTAACGGACTGGAAAGTTAATAGGCCGCGTTTGGGCTCGAAGTGATGGGCCCCACTAAGCAGACCAGGCCTCCAGCAGGCCGATACAGTAATGTGCTAATTTCTTATTAGTCTTCTCTTGTGGGCTAGCCCACTTAATATTTAGCAGGCCTCGCCTGGTTCTATCTTTTACCATGGTTTTTGTCATCATTAATGGTATTAACTGTCCATTAACAATGTTTGCTAGTGACAGTTTGCATGACGTCAGGAGTCAATGGGGCTGGTGAAACACATCTACCATGACACGAATTTTCGTGGTTGAAGGGTGTGATTTGCCACGGTCGCAAAAAAACCGTGGTAGATTGTTTGGTAATGGGGCTCTTACTACGGAACCCATCTATCGTAGAAGACTTTTTAACCACGAGAAACAAGCCTTCAACCACGAAACCCATCTGTGGTAAAAGCCAACTTCTCTTGTAGTGTTGGCTTCTCTAGATCTTATATATTAGACTTGGGCAACAACATCAATGACATGGGATAAACTACCACACTTGATGTGCAAGCAAAGCTTGTAATCATCCTATCTCTAATGGATAGAACATTCCCCATTCAACCTTCCATCTTTTGCAGCTTGTCTTTTAGAAAAGGTATTTCAGCTATGGTACATCTCCTATGACACATATGCATCCCTAGATACTTGATAGGCCATTCCCCCTCTGGAAATTAAACATATCATTGTATTCTAGAAGCTTTGCATCATCCCCAAGAACCATAATCTCACTTTTTCAAAGTTTATCTTTAAACCTGACATAGATTCAAAGATATATAGCAGTAGTTTAAATTTCTAGCCCCCTCCAACTCCTCTTTAATAAACGAGATGGTATCATCTCCATATTGAAGACTGGAAATCCCATTTTCAAAAATATTATTAGCCAGACATGTGAATAAACCACTACATTGAGAATTTTTCACCATCTTAGCCAGACATTCTCCTATTAGGTTAAACATGAATGGGGAGAAAGGGTCCCCCTGTCCAACTCCTTTGAAACTACCAAAACTAGGTCCCAAGTCATCATTGATCTTCACACTCAAAGTGCACTCAGTAACAACATTCTTCAACCAAATTAACCAATCACTACTAAAACCTTTCTACACACAACAGTCGAAAAGGAAGGCCCATTTCACTTTAACATAAGATTTCTCAAAGTCAAGCTTTAAGGACAATCCCCTATTGTTTTTAAAACCTGGCTTCCTTCAGAATCTCCTGAAGGTTGAAGTAGGTTGACTCCATCAAAGTTGTATCTCCTTTTAATAAAAGTAGTCTGACAAGGGATAATGAGTTTACTCATCACAGGCTCTATTCTGATGGTCAAACATTTAGTGAATATTTTGAACAACACCTGTAGCAGGAAAATTAGCCTATATTTCTAAATGATATCAACCTCATCATTTTTTAGGAAGAGAGTAATTATCCCAAACTTAATCCTTGCTAGGTCAAATTTATGAGCATGATTTTTTGAACATTTCCATCATGTCTTCTTTCATAATTTGCCATCAAGCTTAATAAAACTCCACTTGGATCCCATCTAGCCCAATAACTTTGTTACTCTCCATCTAATCAATCACATTTTTGATTTCTTCCTCATAACAAGGTATACCTGTCACGACCCGGGATCAGGGCTAGAAAAATACCAGATCCTCATCTGATATAAGCCTAACCTAAATTCCGAAGCGCGTAGGGAAAGATCGGTAACATTACAGAACATACAAACCATACATTAATAAGGTGAACTCTTAAGAGAATTACAAACCAGTCATACAAGCCAGGGGTCACAGACCCATCATTACATCAAACAACAGAAGCAAACAAGTTGTTCTAAACAACAAACTTAGCAAAGGGCCTAAGAGGCCATAAACAGAAGTAGCGACCCTTCCATAGATCCTAGGCTGCTGCCCGGGAACCCCGACTACTCGTCGACTTCGACGTAGAAACCACCTTCAGTTGGAGTAGCTTCATCTGTAGAAAACATCAACGAAGCAAGGTTGAGTACAGGGTGTACTCCGCAAGACTTATGGCTAGTGGAGTTATTTTGCATCAAGCCATCTTTTGTTTCCAAAACAAGAGGGAGAAGAATCTCGTCTAGTCAGATCATTTTCAAAAGGTGATAAGAAGACTACAACTCTAGCTCTTCGGAGTCATCTTTGATATCCACCAAGTACCATCATCAACTGAACCTCTCTTCACGGAATACCCCCTCGAACAACCCCGAGGAAGTACTCTGGATCTCATATTAGTTGTCAAGTTTTAGCATTCGGTTATAGTTCTCTATGATCTTCACGTCCGTTCCCAAGTCGTCCATAACCGTGGACACGGCTTCTCGAAAAGATTAGTAACCCTGCAGGGGTGCACAACTTTACCCACATGTACCAACCGATTCTTAATGCCAAATTATTAGCCCTCTTCCTTGGAAGGCCGGCAGAGAGTGGTTGACCATGACCTTTACCTTGTTTTCGCCGAGACCATGAGTCACGCACTAAGGAGATGCCGCCGTAACGGGTTGAGTCCCGAAGTAGGTCCCTAGCGATGTGAACGGGGTTTGAGATTACGGATGCCGGGCATCTCCCATTCCCTGACACGCTTACCTACCTGTATGGATGCACCTCCTTCACCTCCATTCAAGAACAACCAAGATGCATATGTCGAATGGAAAGCCCAAACTATGTGACTCATGGAATCTACTAGGCAAGTTAGTTGGTCGAGGGGGTTTCCAGGCCCCTGTGTGGTTGTACGCTCATCTTGGTTCAAGAGACAAGAACATCGGGTCCTAGGGGTGGAAAGTATGGGACTACAAAAACCACAACCCATGTGGCCTCCCCTACAAGCCTTAGCATGTTTATCATCCATCTCTGATCACATCACCACATCCTACCATTCAGGATTCATTCACATCTCCGGTGCATCACCTGTATGATCAACATCGAACCACTAAGCATGGCTAAGCTTGACTGAACTGGGGCACTAGCGATGCTCATAATCTAAACCCTACTTATGCTAGGAGCAGTGGATCGGGTATTTGGTTCACAAAGGAAAACATGCAACAGATAGGATCACTCTATCTACTGATAAAAGACTGTTTAACCGAATGCATATGACAAGAATGAAATACTTTGTAAACATAGGATTCATATATATGAGTGGGGCTTCGCTTGCCTTGTCCGTTGTTGGACTGATACTGCTCTTCGGTGGCGTTTACTTCAGCTTCGGGTTCGGTTCCTATTCACGAAGAATCAATCACTGGAAAAGAGAAAGCAACACTCAGCACATGGCATGTGCAATGCTCATACAATATGAATGATATGAGAAGTTAAATAGTGTTTAAAAGAACCCTAGAACATGCTTGCTCATTTTAAACGGGGTCCAAGATGTTCAAACCCTAAAACAGGGGGATCAATGGAATCACCTGTGGGGTTCAATTGGTTCTTCTAATTAAACTTGCCATCAAAGTTGTTTAACAATGTATGATTATAGCTTAGTTAGATAGGTTTCATTTTTCTAAACATTTTGGTATATTATTTGTATTTTTCTGATTTAAAATGAATTAGTTATGAATTTCTCCAATTTTAATTCATTTCAAATCATTTTTGGAATATTTAAAATAATTTCCAACTTGGGCCCACATGTCAGACTTTTATTAATTTCAGAAAATATTTACAGAAAAGATTAAAATCCTAAGAGGCAGGGCCCACCTATCATACTTTTCTTATTTACAGAAATTAATTTCAGAAATAATTAAAAGAAAAGAAAAAGATTACTGCATCAGCATGAGGTCATGCTGACGTCAGCAATGGAGGGGAGCTCCCAGGTGGTGCTCGATCTGGGGATTCCTAGCGCGCCTGGATGCGTGGTTGGGGGGGGTTAGACGCAGGCGACGACGGGGAGTCGATTGGTGGTGGCGCCGCCTATTCTTGGTCACCGGAGACGGCGGCACGACAACGAACAGCGACAGCAGCGTCAGGCTCTCGCGGGGGTGACGACATAGAGGTAAAGAGGGCATGCGGGGAAGTGCTTGAGCACTGGTGGCTCACCAGGAGCATGATAGTGGTGTCGGTGAGGCGAGGCGGGAACGGGTGACGCCGGGATCGAGGAAGAACACGGCGGCCGGAGCTCGGGAGAGGCGAGGTCGATGGCGACGATTCTGAGCGCCCGCGTCCGATTCCTTCGGCGGGGAGGCTCAGCTCGACGAGGAGCAGCTCCCAGGGCCAACAGCGAGGCTCGGGGCGTTCTCCAGCGATGGCGACAAGAGGCAACAGCGGCGGCTTGGTTCGGCCATTTGGGGAAAAACGGCAGAGCAAAAGAGAGGAAGCGAAACTGGTACTGGGCGGTAGAAGGGGTCGAGGAGGTCTTATCCACGGCTCTAGGGGCGGCAGCGCTCATCATAACGCCGGCAAGGATCGATGACATCGGCGCTACCTCCCAGCTCCTTCCCGTCATCGTCGAAGACGACGAGGAACAGAGGGCCGAAGGGGTACGGGCCAGAGGTGGGCTGGCTTGGGCCCTGGGTGGGCTGGCTGCTGGCAGCATTGGCGGCAGAGAGAGAGGAAGAGAAGTGGGTTGAGGCCCAGTAGCTAGGTTTAGTTATTTTTTTATCTAGAAACTATTTTTCTTTTTCTGTTTTTTGATTTCTGTTTGTATTTTGAATTCAAATCTGTTTTGAATATTTTAAAATTATAGAAACTTTTATATAATATCTGAAAACACTACGGGGCCCTCAACACCATTTTGGCTCCATTTTGTTTTGAGAATTTTCAAAATATAGAAACCATTTGAATTGATTCAAAGAGAGAGGGGAAGCTATTAGGGTTTTATTTGTTCTTACTTGGTTAAACCAAAGTGCAAGTGTTATGCATGCATGCAATGCTCAAACATGTCTTTATTTATATTACACGGAAATGTGGTATGTTACAATACCCATCATAGCTCTATCATCATCATTCAATTTAACATTACATCACTCCTCGGTCTGGTGGAGTAGGTAGCAGTAGGGCCAAACAATTTCTTGTAAAAAGTAGTGGCATGCTCTAACGGGTGTAGTGTCCCCTAAATAATGTTCTGGTTATGCTGCAGAGAAAATATCCTCTTCTTCCTCTTACTCCCATTTGCAATTCTATGGAAAAATTCAGTGTTATTGTCCCCTTTAAGTAGCCATTTTTTCCTTGGATCTTTGTTGCCAATATTATTCCTCTTTCTCATAAATTTTCATCAGTTCCGTTTGAATCTAACTTTTCCTTG
Source organism: Avena sativa (assembly GCA_916181665.1). Taxonomy (NCBI): domain Eukaryota; kingdom Viridiplantae; phylum Streptophyta; class Magnoliopsida; order Poales; family Poaceae; genus Avena; species Avena sativa. The sequence continues at coordinate 254,990,079 of OV702284.1, read as the reverse complement.
CCAGTTGGTCATTGTCCAGTACACCATTTTCCTCCAACTCTTCAAAGAATTGATGATCATAAGATAATTGCCAACTCTAACATTTGCTCCCGCCCTCAAGTTATTCTTGACATTTTTCAGCTTGATATGAACCCTTTCCAACCCATTCTAAGATTTTACTGGTTTAGACCAGATTTTATTCACTACTATGTCCATACAATTTGGCTCCCTGATCCAACTCTTTTCAAACCTGAATTGTCTCCTACAAACAATTTTATCTTCCATAGTGTAAATGATCAGAGGATTGTGATCTGACATAGTAGTTAAAGGGAACAAATTTTCCCAGTTTCCACTAACTAGCATTTTGTTGAGTTTCTCCAATGTAGGAATACCTTGATTGTTGGACAAGTTCATTTCCCACTTGACATTTCCAACTCTTTCATACCACTGGGATTGATAATAGAGTTAAAAAGTTCACTCCATTGATTTACTCTGAAAATCTTATTTTTTTCACAAGCAAAACTTAAAATATTGAAATCTTCCCCTACAAACAGAGGAAGAGATAGATCTTGACAAACACTAGTCAGCTCCATTAGGAACTCCTGCTTTTCCCCCCTCCTAAGCAGTTCCATAAACCATTGAAAATTGTCATATCACTTGTAGTTTCAAATCAGAGACAATCATTTTTACATGAATGCTTCCCACCATTGTTCCACAATTCACAAATCTGTCATTCTTTAGTCCACCAAGGATCCCGCCATACTTGCCCATAGAAGGAAGCCAAATTCGGGAGAATTGATTCATAGGATCAATTTGAAGGGAATATGCCCTGAGAGGCAATAATAAAGTGTTTATTATGTGTATTCCAAGTATATGATAGATGTTTATTTTGCATGCTATAATTGTATTAATGCGGAAACATTAATACATGTGTGTTTAATAAACAAACAGAAAGTTCCTAGTTATGCCTCTCTCATAAACTAGCTCGTTGATTAACACGATGATCAAGGTTTCCTGATCATGGACATTGGATGTTGTTAATAACGGGATCACAACATTAGTGTAATGGTGGATGAACATTCATCCGAAGTATAGCATTACGATCAAAGTCATTGAGTTTATATTGCTATAACAACTTACGAAGTGATCCTAATCCTTAGACCATGAGATCATGTCAATCACTAACACCGGAAGAGTTTCTTGATAACATCAAACGTCACACCGTAACAGGGTGATTATAAAGATGGATTCAGAACTAATAAAGTGTTATGTTGAGGCTCATGGATCGAGAGTGGAATTTGTTCATCCCGATGATGGATAGATATACTCTGGGCCCTCTCGTTGATACCACATTGATTAGCTTGCAAGCAAGTGATTTGATCACTAGAATGTTATATCACGGGAACGAGAAAAGAGTGCATGTCAGTAACGAGATCAAACTAGGTATGGAGATACCGATGACCGAATCTCGGACATGTAATATATCGTGAAACAAAGGTATTAAGATACTAGCGTAAAAGGTTATGACGATCACAAGAAAGTCATCGTTGAATGTGTGGGAGTCAGTATGGGTCTCCAGATCCCGCTTCTGATTATTGATCCGAGAGGGGTCTCGATCATGTCCGCATTATTCACGAACCGTAGGGTGACACACTTAAGAGACACCAACATCCAATTGGAGCAAAAGTTTCATGCCGAAAGAATGAACAAGCGCAGGAATTTATTTCACTAGATACCGAAACAAGTTTTCGGGTGAAATTGCATAAAGTGGTTATGCATGTGAAATAGAATTCTAGCAAGAGGTTATTTGTGAATGTTTGTCATTAAAGTAATTGACAAAATTCTGAATAAAATAAAAGAGTTTTATTTAATGAGAGTTTGCATTAAATTTGGTGGAAATTTAATGGCAAGTTTGAGTGGGATTTTGAGTGGAGGCATATGAATGGATTTTTCTGAGTAGAGTGTCCACCCACATGAAGAGGGGAGGTCAAGGGGCAGCCCCCATGCGCCGGCCACCCCCTTGGGGTCCCCCCTCTCTCCTCCTATAAAAGGAGCCCCTCCTCTCACTTCTCACTCACACCTCCTCGTGAAGGATCTCTCTCCCCCTCAAGAATTTATCCCCCATGGTCTCGGACTAGCGAGATACATGTTCCCGGTGGTTATTCAGCAAGAAAGAGTTGTGCTTCCGCTGCATCGCTGGAGCGAGGAGGCGGAGGTTTCTCGGTGCCTCGAACGTGTGTGCGAGCACGGATGCGGTACTGATTTGCGGCGCTAGGACTTCCTCTCGATCTTGAGATCGGCAAGAGATCGTCTACATCAACCACGAGTCGAACTCATTAAGCTTTGTCGGTCTTCAAGGGTATGTTCTCTACGGATATACATCCGCCCGTTGTTTGTATCTAATAGATAGATCTTGGTACATAGTTCACATCGTAGGAAAATTTTTGTTTTCTATGCTGCGAACCCTACAGTGGTATCAGAGCCGGATCTATGCGTAGATGCTTTACACGGGTAGTACACATATGAGTATGTGGGCGATGATGATCATGTTGTTGCTCCTTTGTTGTAATTTTGGATATTGGTGGCATAGTGGGATGAAGCGGCCCGGACAAACTTTACATGTCCTCGCACATGAGACCTGTTCCATGCTTGACATGCAACTAGTTTGCATAAGTGGCTAGCGGGTGTCTTTCTCTCCTACTATAGTCAATATCTATTTTGCAAACGAGTTGTCAACAATTTGGTTATCCTCGTTGTGGTTCATATTCGTAGGTAAGAACGGTTCTATCTCGAAAGCCCTAAGCCACGTAAAACTTGCAATGGATAAATTAGAGGCGTCTAGTTTAGATTGTTGCTGGGCTAGTATTATGATATGGTAGTGTTGTAAGTAGAAGTATAAGATGATACTCTTAAAACACACATAGCGTGTAAACTCCATAGACCTTGGATTTACACATATAGGTATGATAGTGATCATACCACGATGCACATGATAGAGATCATCTGCGAAAACCATAACATTTCACTAATAAACATATGATGTTTGATTGCATCTTATATTGCTTGTTTAGCGCTTTGTTAGCATAATAAGATGATCCCTCATTTAAATATCAAGATAATAATGTGTTCTTCCTTTAGTATGCACCGATTATGTTTCGTCGCTCCAAGACATCACGTGATGATCGGGTGTTCTTGGATCCACGACCATATTTCGGGTGTAAAACAGTTACACACGCGAATACTAAGGTTCTAACTTGGCGAGCCTAGCATATACAGACATGGCCTCGGAACACGGACCGAAAGGTTAAGCATGAGTCATATAGTTGATATGATGCCCATTTGATGCTCGCCTTTGAAGCTATACCGACTCACGTGATGATCGGACTTGGTATAGTGGATTTGGTTCATGTAATCACCAAAAAGGCACGAGGGATGTCGTTTTTGAGTGGGAGTTCATTCGTAATATGGATTAGTTGAACTCAACCTATCATACACTTAGTCTAAACTTTACAAATTCTGTTGTAGATGGCACCACCTGCTTTTAATTTCAATGTGTCCATGGAGAAAGATAAACTAGCAACGAACGGTAACAACTTTACCGAATGGGCCATGAATTTGAGGATTCTCCTCTCTGCTGCACAAAAGCAATACGTGCTAGAAGCGCCACTAGGCCCCCCACCTTTTGAGGATGCCCCTGACGAGGAAAAGAATGTCTATCAGACTCGTTAGGAGGACCACAGCTTAGTTCATTGCGGCATATTGTATGGGCTAGAGCCGGAACTTCGAAAGTGTTTTGAAAACGGCAATGCATTTGATACAATGGGTGAGTTGAAAATGATTTTCGACACACATGCTGCTGTAGAGAGCTACAACGCTTCAGAAAAGTTCTTTAGCTTCATGATGGAAGAGCACAGCTCCGTTAGTGGGCATGTACACAAGATGTCGGGTTATGCCGATAAGCTTGTGTCCTTGGGAATATCGATTCCCATTGACTTAGGCATCCATCGTGTTCTGCAGTCTCTGCCACCTAGCTATAAGAGCTTTGTGATGAACTATAATATGCAAGGCATGAAGAAGTCTCTCCCCGAGCTTCTGTCAATGCTTAAAACTGCAGAAGTGGAGATCAAAAAGGAACATCAAGTGTTGATGATCAATAGGAACACTAGTTTCAAGAAAGACAAGAAGGGAAAACGGAAGGGAAGTAAGGGCGGCAAGCCTGTTGCCGTGCCTGAAAATAAACCCCGAGTTGGACCTAATTCTGATACCGAGTGCTACTATTGTAAGGGGACTGGCCACTGGAAGCGCAACTGCCCCAAGTATTTGGCAGACAAGAAGGCCGGCAAGGCAAACAAAGGTATATATGATATACATGTTATTGATGTGTACTTGACTAGTGCTCGCAGTAGCACCTGGGTATTTGATACCGGTTCAGTTGCTAATATTTGTAACTCGAATCAGGGGCTGCGGAACAAGCGACCGCTATCAAGGGGTGAGGTCAAGATGCGTGTCGGCAATGGATCAAGCGTTGATGTGATCGCCGTCGGAACGCTGCCTCTCCACTTGCCGCCGGGATTAGTTATAAACTTGAATAATTGTTATCTAGTGCCTGCACTGAGCATGAACATTGTATCTGGATCGTGTTTGATGCGAAGTGGTTATTCATTTAAATCCGAGACAATGGTTGTTCCATTTATATTAATGAAATCTTTTATGTTCATGCACCGATGATGAATGGTTTATTTCTATTAGATCTCGATGATAATGTTACACATGTTCATAATGTTGATGCTAAAAGGATTAAACTTAATGATGATATATCCGCATATATGTGGCACTGCCGTCTTGGTCATATTGGCGTTAAACGCATGAAAAAGCTCCATTCGGATGGACTTTTGGAATCACTTAATTTTGAATCATTTGATACATGTGAGCCATGCCTTATGGGCAAGATGACTAGAACGCCGTTTTCCGGTTCAATGGAACGGGCGACAGATTTATTGGAAATCATACATTCTGATGTATGTGGTCCAATGAGTGTGTCGGCGCGAGGTGGATATCGTTATTTTGTTACTTTCACGGATGATTTGAGTAGATACGGTTATATCTACTTGATGAAACACAAGTCTGAAACCTTTGAAAAGTTCAAGGAATTTCAGAATGAAGTGGAAAATCATCGTAATAGAAAGATCAAATTTCTACGGTCTGACCGTGGAGGTGAGTATCTAAGTTACGAGTTTAGCACTCACATGAAAGAGTGTGGAATTGTTTCACAACTCACGCCTGCCGGAACACCGCAGCGAAATGGTGTGTCGGAACGTTGTAATCGTACTCTATTAGATATGGTTCGATCTATGATGTCTCTGACGGACTTGCCGTTGTCATTTTGGGGTTATGCACTAGAAACTGCTGCATTCACTTTAAATCGGGCACCATCTAAATCCGTTGAAAAGACACCGTATGAATTGTGGTTTGGAAACAAACCTAAGCTGTCATTTCTTAAAGTTTGGGGATGCGATGTTTATGTGAAGAAACTTCAACCGGATAAACTCGAACCCAAAGCGGAAAAATGTGTCTTCATAGGATACCCTAAGGAAACTATTGGGTATTCCTTCTATCATAGATCCGAGGGCAAGGTTTTTGTTGCCAAGAATGGATCCTTTCTAGAGAAGGAGTTTCTCGTGAAAGGTGTGAGTAGTCGGAAGGTAGAACTCGAAGAGGTTATTGAACCTTTTCTTCAAAGTATGGCGAGTAGCGCAGCGCCGGAAGTTGTTCCGGAGTTGGCTCCACCTGTTGAAGAGGGAACTAATGATAATGATCATGAAACTCCGAAAGAGAGTACTACCGAACCTCGTAGGTCAAGCAGGACGCGTGCAGCTCCCGAGCTGTACGAAAATCCTGTCATGAATTTCATGGTTGATGAAAATGATGACCCTGCGACGTATGAAGAAGCGATGATGAGCCCGGATTCCAACAAATGGTTAGAAGCCATGAAATCCGATATGGAATCCATGTATGAAAATCAAGTTTGGAACTTGGTGGAATTACCTCACGACCGAAAGGCCGTGGAGAACAAATGGATTTTCAAAAGAAAAACTGATGCTGATGGTAATGCGACCGTCTATAAAGCTCGACTTGTTGCAAAGGGGTTTTGACAAATTCAAGGAGTTGACTACGATGAGACATTCTCTCCCGTAGCGATGCTAAAGTCAGTTCGGATTATGTTAGCAATTGCTGCATATTTCGATTATGAGATATGGCAGATGGATGTCAAAACCGCGTTTCTCAATGGTAATATTGAAGAAGAGTTGTATATGATACAACCAAAGGGTTTTGTCGATCCTAAGGATGCTAACAAGGTGTGCAAGCTTCAGCGATCCATCTATGGATTGAAGCAAGCATCACGAATGATGCAGCACGTCCTACGACCGCTACTACATCTACTCCCACAAGCTCCCCAAGTGGACCCATGACTCGCGCCCGAGCCAAACTCCTTCAAGCTAAGGTGAACTCGCTCCTCTCCTTGTGTGACTTCGATACACCTTTGGATGGCCTGCTACTTCATACCCATACCTTGTGCATCATCAGGTACAAAGAGAAGAACCCACAGGACGGAGGAGCGCCAGCAGACAAGACCAAATGCTCTCTGTCGCCAGCGGTACTACCGGACCTGGCGACCGGTACTACCGCTAGGCGGCACTACCGCCAAATGCTACTGCCAACAACAGAAGGTTCCAGAGCTGCCCAAATACTCTCTGTCACTGGCGGTACTACCGGCCCCGGATCCGGTACTACCGGGCTGCGGTACTACCGCCCCCTGCTACCGCCACCAACAGAAGGCCCCAGCGCAAGTCCCAGGACGACAAGCGGTACTACCGGCCAGGAAGCGGTACTACCGCATAACCGGTACTACCGGTCGGGCTGGACCGGTACTACCGGACCTGGAAGAGCCTAAACGTGTTAATTCGGCCCAGCGCCTTGTAACCCTCTCTATATTTCGCTATTTGTTCCCAAAATACCCCTGTTTATGTGGTTGGTCTATATATAGCCCCCACCCTCTATTGTAAACCCTAGACTTGGATAATAATAGATATTAAGGAAACCCTTTGAGGAACTTATATCTATTGGTCTCATGCTCCTACCAAGGAGCACCGGATTATCCACCCCCCTCTTGGATCTTGCCTAGTGCGTTCAAGTTGTACAAGGCCTTGGGTTCTCGGTTTCTCGCCCCCAAGTCGTCAAGATCTCACCAAGCACCTCATCCCCCGTGGTTGGCGTGGAGAGCGAGCTTCGCCCAACACCGATCCTAGGGATTATGTTGGACCGGTTGCCACCGGCGTGAGGAGTAGGCGTGTATCATGTTCTGGAGTGTGTGTTCGTGGTTTTCATCGCTTTCCTCGATTTCATCCCCCGACCACCTCTTACCCCTCGTTTCTCGTGGAATTCGTGAAAGATCGGGCCAACCCCAGGGTTACCCCCTAACATATTGGTATCAAGAGCACGGTTGATCACGAATTTCCACCCAATTTTTCTTTTATCCACCTTAAAATCGAAAATCCCACCAAAAAGAGCCCCAATTTGCCTTCGGATCGATCTCTGGATTTGGTGAGTTTTTCGTGGTTTTGGTCCATAGATCTGTTGCTTTAGGAGTCGATCTATAGCCCCTGTTGTTCCTAGCCCGCCTTTCGGTCAGTTTTCCCACGGATTTGAGGTTTGTGTCAAGTGGATCTCGTTTTCGTTCGTGTTCTGTGACCAGCGGTACTACCGCCCGTAACAAGCGGTACTACCGCCATCCGGTACTACCGCCCGTAACAAGCGGTACTACCGCCGTCTGGTACTACCGCCTGTCCCAAGTGGTACTACCGCCAGTAACAGAAGGTTTTTGCTTCTACTTGACACCTCATTTTCGCTTGCTGACTTTTACCCTTTAGCTTGTTCGTGTTTCGCGTGTTTGTCGCCATCTTAACACAAGCTTCCGCATCCAAGTCATCCGCGCTCATCGACACCGCGACACTCGAACATCATCCACCACCAACGGTTGCAAGTCCTCAACAATACCAAAGGTATAACTTGCGCCACTTTGACAGCCCCATATCTTCCTTCGTGTGTATCTATCCTTTGAGAGCAACTCATTTTGTGTTTGTCTAAGCATTGTGCACTTGCCTTCGGAAAGTGAGAGTGTGAGGCCAAATACAAAAGCTAACATAGTAGCATAGCAAGGGAGAAAAAGGAGAAAGAATCAAAAAAAAAAAAGATACATAGTCTCCCCAACCAAAGAGAATACCAAGCTTGTAAGCCAAGAAAGAGAGAAGAAAGAGCGCACCGAGGCAAGTGCACAAATCTATTGCTTATCCTCTATTGGCAAACGAGTTGTGGTCTCTCCTTGAGTTGGCACGACAGCCGAGCGTAGTCTTCGTTAGGCCCTTTTGTGCTCATTTTCATAGTCGTGCTAACCCCGTTTTTCTCCACGTGTGTGTTTTCCGTGTTTTTCGTAGATCGTATTCCTTTTGCTTTTGATCTTTGGTTCTTTCCCACGTTAGACAATAACCTTTTGCTTGGATCGTTTTGTTTGGTTTCCCACAATCCTAACCTTCCACCAAAAGCCTTTTGAGAGTTGTAGCATATTTGTGTGTGAGTTTCTTGCCATTTCACTTTGCACGCTTTTCGCTCATTTGTGTGGCAATTGGTTTGATATAATCTCCAAGGTGAGGTAAAAGGCTAACTCTACGCACCCTTTCTCTCCATATACAACCCTTGTCGGCTTTGCATCATGGACAGGAATGGCGAGCCATCCCAACCACCACCTACGGAGGATGACACACAATTCATGACAAGATGGGACCATTGGAAGGTCCGAGGATAATTCAACTATCGTTGTGAAGCTCTCGAGCGGCGCCAAGATGAACAATTTAGCGAGGCCCGTCTGGAATTCAAGAACATCGACAACCGCTTCGAAGAAGTCCGTGGCCAAATGCATGCCATGCAACACAACCTCGGTCATCAAAATGAAGCTCTTGGTCGTGCACTCGCCTCAACGGATGAGAAGCTTCAACGCATGATCGATGGACTCGCAAGGCCACGCTCGCGTGAATCAAGCTCATCTCGGCACTCCTCAAGTGAATCAAGTGCACCTCGCCGTCACGCTTCAAGGCATCGGGATGGACCCGTTCTTCAATCCATGAGCTCTTCGCAAGCGGTACCATCTCCGCGTCACGCCGCAACGTCAAGCTATGATGGTGACCTCTCCGCAAGACCTCCAAGGCGCGAAGCGACCCGGCCACAACCAAGGGCACTTGCGATTCAACAAGAGCAACCTCGCATGGACCACCAAGGCCATCGACGTCGACATGTCCCTTCAACAACAAGTGAAGCTTCCGAAGAGGACGAACAAGATCACCGTCGACGGGAAGCACTCGAAGATCCTCCAAGACGTCATCATCGACATGATCGTCCACGTCGGCAACATGATGGTCATGACGAGCCTCCCCTACACCAAGAAGAAGAAGAGCAGCCCATTGCGCACGCGGCTCGACGTCCTCCTCGCCATATGGCGCAAGCTAATGCGCCTCGGCATCAACCACGACAAGAACAAGAGCAAGCTCCCCAAGCTCGTCGTGAGGACCATCAACCTCCTCCTCGTCCTCAACCGCGTCAACAAAACGAGCAAGCTCCCCAAGCTTGTCGTCAACAACAAGTTCCACCACCAAACGTGGCACCTCATCAACCGCAAGAGCAACGCAACAATCACCAAGCAAGGCATGAGAGCTCGGATGATGATGATGACCGCCAAAATCATGGCAACCGACGCAACCGGAACCGCAATGGAGAAGAAACTTTTGGCAAGCTCAAATTCACCATGCCCAAGTTCACCGGTTCCAATGAGCCCGAAGAATATCTCTCTTGGGAACTCAAGGTCGACAAGATCTTCCGCATGCACAACTATAGCAATGAGAAGATGATGGCCATGGCATCCCTCGAGTTTGATGAGTATGCCAACCTTTGGTGGGAACAAGTCCAACTCGCTCGCGAAGCAAAAGAAGAGCCTCCAATCACAACTTGGCAAGATATGAAGGCTCATATGAGATCCCGCTTTGTTCCTTCACACTACACGCGTGACCTTTTCAACAAGCTTCAAACGCTTAGTCAAGGGACAAAGACCGTGGAAGATTACTTCAAGCAAATGGAGCTCAACATGATCCGTGCCAACATTGAAGAGAGAGATGAACAAACAATGGCACGCTTCCTCAATGGCTTGAACCATCCCATCAAGCGCATCACCGAGTTCCAAAGGTACAACAACATGGTTGAGCTTGTGCACACCGCATCCAAGGCCGAGCGTCAAGTGCAAGAGGACATCAAGTACAACAAGCCAAAAACGTACTTCACCTACAAGCAAGCATCAACCACTACCCCAACAACACCAAGTGGAAGCTCCTCAAGTACCACCAAGCTTCCCTTCAAGCCCACTCTCCCTCAAGGAAAACAGCCCCCAAGTGGCAAACACACAAGGGATGATCTACCATTCAATGGTGAATGCTACAAGTGTGGAGGCAAAGGGCACAAGTCAAATGCATGTGGAAACAAGAAAGTTTTGTTCATCCATGACAACGGCGATGAAGAATACTTGAGTGAGGAAGAATTTGATGCAAGAGTGAAGGAGGCTATGGCAAGGCAACATTTGGAAGAGGACCAAGAACTTCTCGTGTGTGAGCATGACGCAAGTCCATCGCTTGTGGTCACAAGGGTCTTGACTACCCAAGCCAATGAAAATGAAGAACAACGCTCGAACATCTTCCAAACTCGTGCCGGCATCAATGGGAAGTCCATCAAAGTTGTCATCGATGGAGGGAGTTGCCACAACCTTGCAAGCACGGAATTGTGTGAGAAACTCAACCTCACCCTTCATCCGCATAGACACCCCTACCATATCCAATGGCTAAGTGACCAAGGATCCGTCAAGATCAAGCACACCGTCTCGGTGACGTTCTCAATTGGGCACTATAAGGACACGGTGGAATGTGACGTGGTCCCAATGACGGTTTGCCACATGTTGCTCGGAAGACCGTGGCAATATGACAAGTGTGCTTTGCATAATGGTCACTCAAACACTTACACCTTCAAATGGCTTGATAAAACTTGTGTGTTGCAACCAATGACTCCTAGCCAAATAATTGCGGACAATGCAAAGGCTTTAGTGAGGGCGCAATACACAAAAACACCTTGTGAGAAGAGTGGTGAGCGAGAGAACCACACCATAGTGAGTGAGAGCTACAAGCCAAACTCGAGTGGAAAAACTAAGAGTGTTCTTCTTGCCACCAAAAGTGAGATGAGAGAAGTGCGAAACAACCCATCCATCTTGCACTATGTCCTTGTTTGCAAGGGACTAGCGCAAGGAACTAACGACTTGACAAATGTTCCTCCTTCTTTGATGGCTATTTTGCAGGAATTCAAAGATGTATTTCCCGAAGAGCTTCCTCATGGCCTTCCTCCTCTTCGTGGAATCGAGCACCGCATCGACCTCATACCCGGCGCTCCACTCCCAAACCGCGCCGCGTATCGCACGAACCCGGAAGAGACGAAGGAGATAGAACGTCAAATCAACCAACTCGTCTCCAAAGGTTTGATCCAAGTAAGCACTAGCCCAAGCGCGGTTCCCATGATCCTAGTCCCAAAAACGGATGACAAGTTGCGGTTATGCATGGACTGCCGTCCAATCAATGCTATCACCGTGCGTTATCGACATCCTATACCGCGTCTTGATGACATGCTTGATGAGTTATGTGGAGCCACTATATTTTCGAAAATTGATCTTCGTAGTGGTTACCATCAAATTCGCATGGCTGAAGGTGATGAGTGGAAAACCGCCTTCAAGACCAAGCTTGGTCTCTATGAATGGTTGGTTATGCCGTTTGGCTTATCCAATGCCCCATCTACCTTCATGCGCCTCATGAACCATATTTTGAGATCTCTCATTGGGAAGAGTGTAGTTGTTTACTTTGATGACATCCTTGTCTATAGCAAGTCACTAGAGGAGCATGTTACTCATGTTAAGGAGGTCCTTCAAATCCTTCGTCATGAAAAGCTTTATGCTAATCTCCCAAAGTGCACTTTTGCAAGAGACAAGCTGATTTTCCTTGGTTTTGTTGTGTCTTCTAATGGCATAGAAGTGGATGTCTCAAAAGTCAAGGACATACGAGATTGGCCCATCCCAACGAATGTTAGTGAACTTCGTAGTTTTCATGGGTTGGATGGCTTTTACCGTCGCTTTGTGAAATATTTTTCTACCATTGCTTGCCCCCTTAACGAATTGACTAAGAAAAATGTCACGTTCGTTTGGGGAAAAGCACAACAAAAGGCTTTTGATGAGCTCAAAAAGAGGCTCACCGAAGCACCACTTCTTGCTTTGCCGGATTTCACAAAAACCTTTGAGATTGAGTGTGACGCTAGTGGTATTGGCATTGGTGGCGTCCTTATGCAAAATGGGCGTCCTATTGCTTACCATAGTGAGAAACTTGATGGCGCACGCCTCAGTTATCCCATTTATGACAAAGAACTTTTTGCCTTGGTTCGAGTTCTTCAAGTGTGGCAACACTATCTTTGGCCTAAAGAATTTATCATCCATTCCGACCATGAGTCGTTGAAGTATCTTAAGGGTCAAGCCAACTTGAGTAAAAGGCACGCAAAATGGGTTGAGTTTATGGAGTCTTTTCCTTACATTGTCAAATACAAGAAGGGCAAAGAAAATGTGGTAGCGGACGCCTTGTCTCGCAAAAACACAAGCCTTCTTACACGACTCGAAGTCAATGTGTTGGGTCTTGATGACATCAAATCTTTGTACGCGTCCGACCCTTTCTTTGGTCCAATATTTGCCCAATGTTCATTAGACAAAGGGATTGATGATTTCTATTTGCATAAGGGGTTTCTTTTCAAACAAAACAAGCTTTGCATTCCGAAATCGTCTCTCCAACTTTTGCTTCTTCAAGAGTCCCATGGTGGAGAGCTTATGGGTCACTTTGGCCGTGACAAGACATATGACATGCTTTCCACTCACTACTTTTGGCCAAAGATGAAGCGCGACGTGGAGCGCCACGTCCAACGATGCACTACATGTATCCAAGCTAAGTCTAAGTCCAACCCCTTTGGTCTTTATATGCCATTACCTATTCCTCATGCACCTTGGTCGGACATTAGCATGGACTTTGTATTAGGCTTGCCTAGATCTAAACATGGACATGATTCCATATTTGTAGTCGTGGATCGCTTTTCTAAAATGGCACATTTCATTCCGTGCCATAAGACCGATGATGCTTCACATGTAGCCAATTTGTTTTTCAGGGAAATAATTCGGCTACACGGTGTGCCTAGAACAATCGTCTCCGACCGCGATGTAAAATTCATGAGCTACTTCTGGAAGACTCTCATGGCCAAGCTCGACATCAAGCTCCTCTTCTCGTCCGCCTCGCATCCTCAAACCGATGGACAAACCGAGGTCGTCAATCAAAGTCTTGGAACACTCCTCCGGGTGTTGATAAAGAAGAACCTTAAAGACTGGGAGGAATGCATTCCACACGCCGAGTTCGCCTACAACCGCGCCAAGCACTCCACCACCATGAGGAGCCCGTTCATGATCGTCTACGGTTTCGAGCCTCTCACCGCGCTCGATATACTTCCACTTCCACTTCACGAACGTGCCAATATGGACGTTGTCAAGCGTGCCCAAACAATGAAGAAACTCCATGAAGACACACGAGCTACTATCGAGCAACAAGTCCTTCGCCAAGCATCAAGGCTAAACAAGACCAAGAAAGAGATGATCTTTGATGAGGGCGACCTTGTGTGGATCCACTTGAGTAAAGACCGCTTCCCCAAGGAACGCGACTCCAAGCTAAAGCCAAGAGGTGATGGACCATTCAAAGTGCTCAAGAGAATCAACAACAACGCTTATGTCATCGATATCCCAACATCAAAGTATCTTGTGAGCTCGACATTCAATGTCAAGGACCTCTCACCCTACCATGGAGAAGATGAAGTTGAGAAGGTTGAAGAGTCGAGGACGACTCTTTCCCAAGGGGGGGAGCTGATGCAGCCCGTCCTACGACCGCTACTACATCTACTCCCACAAGCTCCCCAAGTGGACCCATGACTCGCGCCCGAGCCAAACTCCTTCAAGCTAAGGTGAACTCGCTCCTCTCCTTGTGTGATTTCGATACACCTTTGGATGGCCTGCTACTTCATACCCATACCTTGTGCATCATCAGGTACAAAGAGAAGAACCCACAGGACGGAGGAGCGCCAGCAGACAAGACCAAATGCTCTCTGTCGCCAGCGGTACTACCGGACCTGGCGACCGGTACTACCGCTAGGCGGCACTACCGCCAAATGCTACTGCCAACAACAGAAGGTTCCAGAGCTGCCCAAATACTCTCTGTCACTGGCGGTACTACCGGCCCCGGATCCGGTACTACCGGGCTGCGGTACTACCGCCCCCTGCTACCGCCACCAACAGAAGGCCCCAGCGCAAGTCCCAGGACGACAAGCGGTACTACCGGCCAGGAAGCGGTACTACCGCATAACCGGTACTACCGGTCGGGCTGGACCGGTACTACCGGACCTGGAAGAGCCTAAACGTGTTAATTCGGCCCAGCGCCTTGTAACCCTCTCTATATTTCGCTATTTGTTCCCAAAATACCCCTGTTTATGTGGTTGGTCTATATATAGCCCCCACCCTCTATTGTAAACCCTAGACTTGGATAATAATAGATATTAAGGAAACCCTTTGAGGAACTTATATCTATTGGTCTCATGCTCCTACCAAGGAGCACCGGATTATCCACCCCCCTCTTGGATCTTGCCTAGTGCGTTCAAGTTGTACAAGGCCTTGGGTTCTCGGTTTCTCGCCCCCAAGTCGTCAAGATCTCACCAAGCACCTCATCCCCCGTGGTTGGCGTGGAGAGCGAGCTTCGCCCAACACCGATCCTAGGGATTATGTTGGACCGGTTGCCACCGGCGTGAGGAGTAGGCGTGTATCGTGTTCTGGAGTGTGTGTTCGTGGTTTTCATCGCTTTCCTCGATTTCATCCCCCGACCACCTCTTCCCCCTCGTTTCTCGTGGAATTCGTGAAAGATCGGGCCAACCCCAGGGTTACCCCCTAACAACGAAGTTGGAATCTCCGCTTTGATGAGGTGATCAAAGAGTTTGGATTTGTCCAAACTTATGGAGAAGCTTGTATTTACAAGAAAGTGAGTGGGAGCAATGTGTCATTTCTGATATTATATGTGGATGACATATTATTGATCGGAAATGATATAGATCTTTTAAACAATGTTAAAAGTTATCTAAACAGCAAATTTTCAATGAAGGACCTAGGTGAAGCGTCATACATATTAGGCATAAAGATCTATAGAGATAGATCAAGGCGCCTAATAGGGCTATCGCAAAGTACATACCTTGATAAGATTTTAAAGAAGTTCAAAATGGACGGAAGTAAGAAGGGGTTCTTACCTATGTTGCAAGGCAAGACATTGAGTAAGACTCAAAGTCCGGCTTCGGCGGAAGAAAGAGAGATAATGGACAAAGTCCCCTATGCTTCAGCCATAGGCTCTATAATGTACGCCATGTTATGTACAAGACCGGATGTGGCACATGCTATTAGTTTGACTAGTAGGTACCAATCGGATCCAGGTTCGGAACACTGGATAGCGGTCAAGAATATCCTTAAGTACTTACGAAGAACTAAGGATATGTTTCTTGTATACGGAGGTGAAGAAGAGCTCGTCGCTAAGTGTTATATTGACGCTAGTTTTGACACCAATCCGGATGACTCTAAGTCTCAATCCGGATACGTATTTCTCATGAATGGCGGAGCGGTTAGTTGGAGGAGCTCCAAACAACCTATGGTAGCGGGATCAACAACGGAGGCCGAATATGTTGCTGCTTTAGAAGCAGCTCAGGAAGCAGTTTGGATGAAGGAGTTTATATCCGAACTAGGAGTGGTTGCAAACGCGTTGGACCCTATGGTGATCTATTGTGACAACAATGGTGCCATTGCCAATGCCAAAGAGCCAAGGTCTCACAAGCATTCAAAGCATATTAAGCGCCGGTTTCACTCCATCCGCGAGCATGTCAAGGATGGAGATATAAAGATTTGTAAAGTACATACGGATCTCAATGTAGCAGATCCGTTGACTAAAACTCTCCCTAGAGCAAAACATGATCAACACCATAACTCAATGGGTGTTAGATTTATCACTATGTAACTAGATTATTGTCTCTAGTGCAAGTGGGAGACTGAAGGGAATATGCCCTGAGAGGCAATAATAAAGTGTTTATTATGTGTATTCCAAGTATATGATAGATTTTTATTTTGCATGCTATAATTGTACTAATACGGAAACATTAATACATGTGTGTTTAATAAACAAATAGAAAGTTCCTAGTTATGCCTCTCTCATAAACTAGCTCGTTGATTAACACGATGATCAAGGTTTCCTGATCATGGACATTGGATGTTGTTAATAACGGGATCACAACATTAGTGTAATGGTGTGATGAACATTCATCCGAAGTATAGCATTACGATCAAAGTCATTGAGTTTATATTGCTATAACAACTTACGAAGTGATCCTAATCCTTAGACCATGAGATCATGTCAATCACTAACACCGGAAGAGTTTCTTGATAACATCAAACGTCGCACCGTAACACGGTGATTATAAAGATGGATTCAGAACTAATAAAGTGTTATGTTGAGGCTCATGGATCGAGAGTGGAATTTGTTCATCCCGATGACGGATAGATATACTCTGGGCCCTCTCGGTGATATCACATTGATTAGCTTGCAAGCAAGTGATTTGATCACTATAATGTTATATCACGGGAACGAGAAAAGAGTGCATGTCAGTAACGAGATCAAACTAGGTATGGAGATACCGATGATCGAATCTCGGACATGTAATATATCGTGAAACAAAGGTATTAAGATACTAGCGTAAAAGGTTCTGACGATCACAAGAAAGTCATCGTTGAATGTGTGGGAGTCAGTATGGGTCTCCAGATCCTGCTTCTGATTATTGATCCGAGAGGGGTCTCGATCATGTCCGCATTATTCACGAACCGTAGGGTGACACACTTAAGAGACACCAACATCCAATTGGAGCAAAAGTTTCATGCCGAAAGAATGAACAAGCGCGGGAATTTATTTCACTAGATACCGAAACAAGTTTTCGGGTGAAATTGCATAAAGTGGTTATGCATGTGAAATAGAATTCTAGCAAGGGGTTATTTGTGAATGTTTGTCATTAAAGTAATTGACAAAATTCTGAATAGAATAAAAGAGTTTTATTTAATGAGAGTTTGCATTAAATTTGGTGGAAATTTAATGGCAAGTTTGAGTGGGATTTTGAGTGGAGGCATATGAATGGATTTTTGTGAGTGGAGTGTCCACCCACATGAAGAGGGGAGGGCAAGGGGGCAGCCCCCATGCGCCGGCCACCCCCTTGGGGTTCCCCCTCCTCCTATAAAATGAGCCCCTCCTCTCACTTCTCACTCACACCTCCTCGTGAAGGATCTCTCTCCCCCTCTAGAATTTATCCCCCATGGTCTCGGACTAGCGAGATACATGTTCCCGGTGGCTATTCGGCAAGAAAGAGTTGTGCTTCTGCTGCATCGCTGGAGCAAAGAGGCGGAGGTTTCTCGGTGCCTCGAACGTGTGTGCGAGCACGGATGCGCTGCTGATTTGCGGCGCTAGGACTTCCTCTCGATCTTGAGATCGGCAAGAGATCGTCTACATCAACCACGAGTCGAACTCGTTAAGCTTTGTCGGTCTTCAAGGGTATGTTCTCTACGGATATACATCCGCCCGTTGTTTGTATCTAATAGATAGATCTTGGTACATAGTTCACATCGTAGGAAATTTTTTGTTTTCTATGCTGCGAACCCTACACAATTCTCCTAAGAAAATAAATAGAATACTCTTTTTTCATGGTTTCTTGCAAACCAATAAAATCCACTACCTGAGATCTACACAAGTCAGACAAATACACTACCATGCCTTCCTTACCAACTCCTCTATAGTTTAAATGGCTTATATCATAAAATTTTAGGATTCTTCCTCCTCTCTCGGGTTCTTGTCACAACACCACTCATAGGGTGATTATTGTGCACTTTCACCGAGGCAGCACTACATCTGACATCTGCCCCTCCAACCTGATAGGACTTACAAGCAAATCTCAACTTTTTTTAATGGTAGGAGTAAATCCCTGTTCATCATCTTCTTTTTCCCAATCCAATAATAAGGTAGCACCTAGATCATCAGTCTTTTGTTCCTTGCTAACAATAGACTTTATCTCCAGACTATGTTTGGCAACCTCCACATCTTTCAAAGCATCATTTTTTCTAAAGAAAAGTTACTAGGATCTACACAAATATAAATATCTCTATACATGATATCATCATTATCAAGGACAACAAAGGAATTACATGAGGTTAAGTTAGAACCTGAAAGATCTCTAGCATTAGACTGTTTAGTAGCCCTATCTTCAATCCTAATGTGTGCATCACCTTGTTCTTCAATCCTGGAACTCCTCCTGATTTCATTCTCCCCATCATCTCTATCACTCACGAGACTATCATCCTCCATTTGCTAGGATCCCAGACTTAGAGACAACATTAGGTTGAGAAGAGCTAACATGAATTATCTCAGCTGGCACTCCTAGAACCACCACTGTTCCATTGACAATGCTAACAGGTCATGCATTCAATATCTCCACCACTCTCTTCAGAAGAAGCATGAGAGTTGCTAAGGCCATCTGCATTTTCCATCTCCTCATCTTCTAGTTCTTCATGATCTTCTACAGGCTCCAATAGGTGGTTATATTTATCTTCAAAAGTTTGACTTCTTGAAAACCTTGTACGCATTATAATATGGTATGTCAAGGAGGGAGTACGTAATGTCAAGTGAAATGATTGCCTTCCCCCAAACGATTGTCGACACACACACGCGCGGTTGTTGTTCATGTGGTAGGCCCATACCTTAGCTCATCCTCCTTTTTTCCCTATGAACTGCCCCAAGCCATGAAAATTCAAGCGTGTCGCCGTTGTCCAAGCCGGGCGCTGTCGTCGTCCTACCTATGCACCTATGACGCCCTCCTCTCTCAATGCCAGCTCATCCTCGGCCAGCCGCCTTACATCGTCGGCTCGGCCCCTCTCCGGTGATGCGCCTCTCTGGTGAGCAACGCAACAGCGCGCAACCAAGGAATGGCTCGTCGGCGCCTGAGCTCATCTCCGTGTGGCCTCTATCCTGGCTGGCAAGACCCTAACCGCGTGTGAGCAGCCGTCCCTCACCAAGCTCCTACATCTTGGCATCTACCTCGTCGGCGATGCTCCTCAGCTCCTATCACCGACGACACCATCGCCTTGGCCCTTTCGAGCTCCTTCCTAGAGGTTCCAGGTGATGAGGACGGCGATATAACATCACAAGAAATTTCTGCTACACTCGTTATCTGCATTTGCAACACAAGAAGAATATTTTTGGTACAATCATTTTGCATGACAAAGACCCATCTCAGGACTTCGTCGGTTTGATTTTTTTGCTATGATGCTACAACAACATAAACATTGTGCTACATCTGTTTTATGCTTTTGCTACATTAGTAAAAGGTTTTTGCTACGAGGTCTCCGACGAGACTCTCCGGTGATGCTCCAGTGTAGTCAGTTTTGCTACAATACAACATTTTATGTTTTGCTACAATAGTTGTGTAATTTTGCTACAATATTACAAAATTTTAACTAGAAAGTCTTAGGAATAGGCATTTTTGCTACAATAACAAAATATGTTTGCTATCGGTTCTCCAACAAGGTCTCCGGTGAGAATCGTCTTTTTTTCTATTTTTTGGCAAACCTTTTTTGCAATGATGTTGCAAAAAGAGGATATTATGTATTAGAAAATAGGTTTAATATAATAAAAACAGGATTTTGTGCCTTTTAGAGAACACGAGGCGGCTTAGGGACCCAGGATCAGATCGTAAGTTTTGATCCGGCCGGGTGACACGTAGTAGGCTCCTAGTGTGCCAATGTATGATCTGTGCATCCTATCAAGGGACAACATGCAATGTTCATCTTTAATTAATCACATCACATTCCAAATGTGCCGTTGAGCGATTCAATGATGACAACGTCATACTAAAGGCTTGTCACTATTCCTTACGGGTGCGAATTCTTGTAATTGTACTTTTGCAAAGTTGGGGTCGAAACTTGCCGCAATTAAGTGTCAGGTAGAATGTCAGTTTGCACGCATCAATCATGGGTTGATATTGGTGTGTGTGCATTCAATGTGAGATCTTTTCTTTAAACAAAATCGATTAATCAACTTCTGTCGGGTTTTTTAGAAACACGGTACAATCAACTTGCTGTCGTTAGCTCGTGCAGAGTACCTGAAAGTTAGACAGAAAATGCATAGGCGTTTTTCTTTTATATAAAAAGTCCACCGATCCTTAATAGTAGTACAAGAAAATGCAAAAATAATAAAAATTATAAACATGTTTTTGTACCCGTACCACTTAGCGATGACTATGAGCACTCGAACAAGCTGAAGGTGTGCTGCCATTCCTGCCCTCCCTTACTAGAGTCGCGCAAAAATTCTTGTAGCAGACATATAGAAAATCATCGTGCTAATTTGCCAAATACCCAGCACATGGGAGTAGCAACTATTTTTGACAAAGAAAATCATAGATCGGAAAGAACACCGACCAAATCCGGCGAGATACACCAGAAACATGCCTCCACACACCCTTCCATGACACTGGACGCATCGCCGGCACATTCGCTAGACAGGAGTACATTATTCCATCTTCAGGCAGTCACTACCGTCATGTCCATGCCATTCTGAGTAGGACACAAACTCTAACCAAACTATTTTCAGGCTGATTTTTTATCCAGATGGAGAAAATTCGCCCGGTCGCGTTTCCATAACGTTGATTTGCGCCAGATTTGGCCCAACTTTCATCCGGTGTTTCTAGAACGAACCCGGGGCGTTGGAAACCACCTGGGAACGCAGCAGAGGAATTGGTGAAAAAAATACCTCAGTGTGGCTCCGCCCTGTCTGTGTGTGAAGTCGAATCGTCCTCATCTCATCGTCTTGGCTCCGGCGACGGAACGCCGGGCAATGACTGCCCGTCTCTTTGGCCACGCGTCGCCATAATGGCGCGCCACCGTCAGCCCGCCTTCCTGTCATTTCCTCTTTTCCCGCCCGCGCCGCTACACCTCTCCCGCCTTCGCCGCCCTTTCCTCTTTCGACTATAAATGTCGGCGCCCTCGCCGGTTCCTAGAGCATACATTCTCACCTCTCATTCTCCAACCACAAACTCCATGTTCGTGTAGGGTTCGCAGCATAGAAAACAAAAAAATTCCTACGATGGGAACAACTATGTACCAAGATCTATCTACTACATACAAACAACGGGCGGATGTATATCCGTAGAGAACATACCCTTGAAGACCGACAAAGCTTATCGAGTTAAACTCATTGTTGATGTAGACGATCTCTTGCCGATCTCAAGATCGATAGGAAGTCCTAGAGCCACAAATCAGCAGCGCATCCGTGCTCGCACACACGTACAAGACACTGAGCAACCTCCGCTTCCTCGCTCCAGCGATGCAGCGGAAGCACAACTCTTTCTTGCCGAATAGCCACCAGGGAACATGTATCTCACTAGTCCGAGACCATGGGAGATAAATTCTAGAGGGGAAGAGAGATCCTTCACGAGGAGGTGTGAGTGAGAGAGGAGAGGGGGATCCTTTAATAGGAGCAAGGGGCACCCAAGGGGGTGGCCGCCGGCCATGGGGCTGCCCCCTCCCCTCCTTCATTCATGTGGGTGGACACTCCACTCACTCAAATGCCTTTCAGTTTCCTCCACTCAAAATCCCATTAAATTTTCACCAAATTTAATGCAAACTCTCATTAAATAAAACTCCTTTTATTTATTCAGAATTTTGTCAATTACTTTAATGACAAACATTCACATATAAACCCTTGCTAGTATTTCATTTCACATGCAAAAACATTTTCTACAATTTCACCCAAAAACCTATTTCGGTATCTAGTGAAATAAATTTCTACGCTTGTTATTCTTTCCGGCATGAAACTTTTGCTCTATTTGGATGTCGATGTCTCTTAAGTGTGCCACCCTACGGTTCGTGAATAATGCGGACATGATCGATACCCCTCTCCGATCAATAATCAGACTCCCACACATTCAACGATGACTTTCTTATGATCGTCGGAACCTTTTACGCTAGTATCTTAATACTTTTGTTTCGCGATATATTACATGTCCGAGATTTGATCATCGGTATCTTCATACCTAGTTTGATCTCGTTACTGACATGCACTCTTTTCTTGTTCCTGTGATATAACATTCTAGTGATCAAATCACTTGCTTGCAAGCTAACCAATGTGATATCACCGAGAGGGCTTAGAGTATATATATCCGTCATCGGGATGAACAAATTCCACTCTTGATCCATGGGCCTCAACATAACACTTTAGTAGTTCTGAATCCATCTTTACAATCACCCTGTTACGGTGTGACGTTTGATGTTATCAAGAAACTCTTCCGGTGTTAGTCATTGACATGATCTCATGGTCTAAGGATTAGGATCACTTCGTAAGTTGTTATAGCAATATAAACTCAATGACTTTGATCATAATTCTATACTTCGGATGAATGTTCATCACACCATTACACTAATGTTGTGATCTCATTATTAACAACATCCAATGTCTATGATCAGGAAACTTTGATCATCTTGTTAATCAACGAGCTAGTTTATGAGAGAGGCATAACTAGGAACTTTTTGTTTGTTTATTAAACACACATGTATTAATGTTTCCGTATTAATACAATTATAGCATGCAAAATAAACATCTATCATATACTTGGAATACACATAATAAACACTTTATTATTGCCTCTCAGGGCATATTCCCTTCAGTCTCCCACTTGCACTAGAGACAATAATCTATTTACATAGTGATGAATCTAACATCCATGGAGTTCTGGTGTTGATCAGGTTTTGCTCTAGGGAGAGTTTTAGTCAACGAATCTGCTACATTGAGATACATATGTACTTTACAAATCTTTATATCTCCATCCTTGACATGTTCACGGATGGAGTGAAACCGGCGCTTAATATGCTTGGAATACTTGTGAGACCTTGGTTCTTTGGCATTGGAAATGGCACCATTGTTGTCACAATAGATCACCATTGGGTCCAACACGCTTGCAACCACACCTAGTTCGGATATGAACTCCTTCATCCAAACTGCTTCCTGGGCCGCTTCCGAAGCAGCAACATATTCGGCCTCCGTTGTTGATCCCGCCATAGAGGGTTGTTTGGAACTCCTCCAACTAACCGCTGCACCATTCATGAGAAATACGTATCCGGATTGAGACTTAGATTCATCCAGATCAGTGTCAAAGCTAGCATCGACATAAAACTTAACAACGAGCTCTTTTTCACCTACGTATATAAGAAACATATCCTTAGTTCTTCGCAAGTACTTAAGGATATTCTTGACCGCTATCCAGTGTTCCGAACCTGGATTCGATTGGTACCTACTAGTCAAACTAATAGCATGTGCCACATCCGGTCTTGTACATAGCATGGCGTACATTATAGAGCCTATGGCTGAAGCATAGGGGACTTTGTCCATCATCTCTCTTTCTTCCGCCGTAGCCATACTTTGAGTCTTACTCAATGTCTTGCCTTGCAACATAGGTAAGAACCCCTTCTTACTTTTTTTCTATTTTAAACTTTTTTAAAATCTTATCAAGGTATGTACTTTGCGATAGCCCTATTAGGCGCCTAGATCTATCTTTATAGATCTTTATGCCTAATATGTATGACGCTTCACCTAGGTCCTTCATTGAAAATTTGCTGTTTAGATAACTTTTAACACTGTTTAAAATATCTATATCATTTTTGATCAATATATGCCATCCACATATAATATCAGAAATGCCACATTGCTCCCATTCACTTTCTTGTAAATACAAGCTTCTCCATCAGTTTGGACAAATCCAAACTCTTTGATCACCTCATCAAAGCAGAGATTCCAACTTCTGATGCTTGCTTCGGTCCATATATGGATCGCTGAAGCTTGCACACCTTGTTAGCATCCTTACGATCGACAAAATCCTTTGGTTGTATCATATACAACTCTTCTTCAATATTACCATTGAGGAACGCGGTTTTGACATCCATCTGCCATATCTCATAATCGAAATATGCAGCAATTGCTAACATAATCCGAACTGACTTTAGCATCACTACGGGAGAGAATGTCTCATCGTAGTCAAATCTTTGAATTTGTCAAAACCCCTTTGTGACAAGTCAAGCTTTATAGACGGTCACATTACCATCAGCATCAGTTTTCCTTTTGAAAATCCATTTATTCTCCACGGTCTTTCGGTCGTGAGGTAAGTCCACCAAGTTCCAAACTTGGTTTTCATACATGGATTCCATCTCGGATTTCATGGGTTCTAACCATTTGTTGGAATCCAGGCTCATCATCGCTTCTTCATACGTTGCAAGGTCATCATTTTCATCAACCATGAAATTCATGACAGGGTTTCTATATAGCTCGGGAGCTGAACGCGTCCTGCTAGACCTGCGAGGTTCGGTAGTACTCTCTTTCGGAGTTTCATGATCATTATCATTAGTTCCCTCTTCAACTGGTGAAGCCAACTCTGGAACGACTTCCGGCACTACGCTACTCGCCATGGTGCCCGATTTAAAATGAATGCAACAGTTTCTAGTGCATAACCCCAAAATGACAACGGCAAGTTCGTTAGAGACATCATAGATCGAACCATATCCAATAAAGTATGATTACGACATTCCGACACACCATTTCTCTGTGGTGTTCCGGCAGGTGTGAGTTGTGAAACAATTCCACAATCTTTTATATGAGTGTTAAACTCGTAACTTAGATACTCTCCTCCACGGTCGGACCGTAGAAATTTGATCTTTCTATTATGATGATTTTCCACTTCATTCTGAAATTCCTTGAACTTTTCAAAGGTTTCAGACTTGTGTTTCATCAAGTAGATATAACCGTATCTACTCAAATCATCCGTGAAAGTAAAAAAATAACGATATCCACCTTGCGCCGACACACTCATTAGACCACATACATCAGAATGTATGATTATTTCCAATAAATCTATCGTCCGTTCCATTGAACCAGAAAACGGCATTCTAGTCATCTTGCCCATAAGGCATTCCTCACATGTATCAAATGATTCAAAATCAAGTGATTCCAAAAGTCCATCTGAATGGAGCTTCTTCATGCGTTTAACGCCAATATGACCTAGACGGCAGTGCCACATATATGCGGATATATCATCATTAAGTTTAATTCTTTTAGCATCAACATTATGAATATGTGTATCACTATTATCGAGATCCAACAGAAATAAACCATTCATCATCGGTGCATGACCATAAAATATTTCATTCATATAAATAGAACAACCATTGTTCTCGGATTTAAATGAATAACCACTTCACATCAAACATGATCCAGAGACAATGTTCATGCTCAGTGCAGGCACCAGATAACAATTATTCAAGTTTATTATTAATCTCGACGGTAAGTGGAGAGGTAGCGTTCCTACGACGATCACATCAACACTTGGTCCAGTGCCGACACGCATCTTGACCTTACCCCTTGCTAGCTGTCGCTTGTTTCGCAGCCCCTGATTCGAGTTACAAATATTACCAACTGAACCGATATCAAATACCCAGGTGCTATTGCGAGTACTAGTCAAGTACACATCAATAACATGTATATCATATATACCTTTGTTTGCCTTGTCGGCCTTCTTGTCTTCCAAATACTTGGGGCAGTTGTGCTTCCAGTGGCCATTCTCCTTACAATAATAGCACTCGGTATCAGACTTAGGTCCAACTCGGGGTTTCTTTTCAGGCACGGCAACCGACTTGCCGCCCTTACTTCCCTTCCATTTTCCCTTCTTGTCTTTCTTGAAACTAGTGTTATTATTGATTATCAACACTTGATGTTCCTTCTTGATCTCCACTTCTGCAGTTTTAAGCATTTACAGAAGCTCGGGGAGAGACTTCTTCATGCCTTGCATATTATAGTTCATCACGAAGCTCTTATAGCTAGGTGGCAGAGACTGCAGAACACGATGGATGCCTAAGTAAATGGGAATCGATATTCCCAAGGACACAAGCTTATCGGCGTAACCCGACATCTTGAGTACATGCTCACTTACGAAGCTGTGCTCTTCCATCATGTAGCTAAAGAACTTTTCTGAAGCATTGTAGCTCTCTACAACAGCATGTGTATCGAAAATCATTTTCAACTCACCCATTGTATCAAATGCATTGTCGTTTTCGAAACGCTTATGAAGTTCTGGCTCTAGCCCATCAATATGCCGCAATGAACTAAGTTGTGGTCCTCCTGACGAGTCTGATAGACATTCTTCTCCTCGTCAGGGGCATCATCGAATGGTGGGGGGCCTAACGGCGCTTCTAGCACATATTGCTTTTGTGCAGCAGAGAGGAGAATCCTCAAATTTATGGCCCATTCGGTAAGGTTGATTCCGTTCGTTGCAAGTTTCTCTTTCTCCATGAACACATTGAAATTAAAAGCAGGTGGTGCCATCTACAACAGAATTTGTAAAGTTTATACTAAGTTTAAGATAGATTGAGTTCAACTAATCCACATTACGAATGAACTCCCACTCAAAAACAACATCCCTCGTGCCTTTTTGGTGATTACATGAACCTCCACTACACCAAGTCCGATCATCACATGAGTCGGTGTAGGTTCAAAGGCGAGCATCAAATGGACATCATATCTACCATATGACTCATGCTTAACCTTTTGATCCGTGTTCCGAGGCCTTGTCTGTACATGCTAGGCTCGCTAAGTGAGAACCTTAGTATTCGCGTGTGTAACTGTCTTACACCCGTAATATGGTCGTGGATCCAAGAACACCCGATCATCACGTGATGTCTTGGAGCGAAGAAACATAGTCGGTGCATACTTAATGAAGAACACATTCTTATCTTGATATTTAAATGAGGTATCATCTTATTATGCTAATAAAATTCCAAACAAGCAATATAAGATGCAATCAAACATCACATGTTTGTAAGTGAAATGATATGGTTCCCGCATATGATCTCCATCATGTGCTCCTTGGTATGATCACTATCACACCTCTATGTGTAAGGCCAAGGTCTATGGAACTTACACGTTATGTGTGTTATAAGAGTATCATCTCATACTTCTACTTACAACATCACCATGTCATAACACTAGCCCAACAACAATCTAAACTAGACGCCTCTAATTTATCCATTGCAAGTTTTACATGGCTTAGGGCTTTCGAAGATAGAACCGTTCATACCTATGAACATGAACCACAATGACGATAACCAGATTGTTGACAACTCGTTGCAAATTAGATATTGACTATAGTAGGAGAGACAGACACCCGCTAGCCACTTATGCAAAATTGGTTGCATGTCAAGCGTGGAACAGTTCTCATGTGCGAGGACATGTAAGGTTTGTCCGGGCCGCTTCAACCCACTATGCCACCAATATCCAAAATACAACTAAGAAGCAATAACATGATCATCATCGCCCACATACTCATATGTGTACTACCCGTGTAAAGCATCTACGCGTAGATCCGGCTCTGATACCACTGTAGGGTTCGCAGCATAAAAAAACAAAAAAATTCCTACGATGGAAACAAATATGTACCAAGATCTATATACTATATACAAACAACGGGCGGATGTATATCCATAGAGAACATACCCTTGAAGACCGACAAAGCTTAACGAGTTCAACTCGTGGTTGATGTAGACGATCTCTTGTCGATCTCAAGATCGAGAGGAAGTTCTAGCGCTGCAAATCAGCAGCGCATCCGTGCTCGCACACATGTACAAGACACCGAGCAACCTCCGCCTCCTCGCCCCAGCGATGTTGCGGAAGCACAACTCTTTCTTCTCGAATATCTACCGGGAACATGTATCTCGCTAGTCTGAGACCATGGGGGATAAATTCTAGAGGGGGAGAGAGATCCTTCATGAGGAGGTGTGAGTGAGAGATAGGAGAGGGGGATCCTTTTATAGGAGGAGGGGGCACCCAAGGGGGTGGCTGCCGGCCATGGGAGATGCCCCCTCCCCTCCTTCATTCATGTGGGTGGACACTCCACTCACTCAAATTCCTTTCAATTCCCTCCACTCAAAATCCCACTCAAAATCCCATTAAATTTCCACCAAATTTAATGCAAACTCTCATTAAATAAAACTCCTTTTATTTATTCAGAATTTTGTCAATTTCTTTAATTACAAACATTCACATATAACCCCTTGCTAGTATTTCATTTCACATGCAAAAACACATTCTCCAATTTCACCCGAAAACCTGTTTCGGTATCTAGTGAAATAAATGCATGCGCTTGTATTCTTTCCGGCATGAAACTTTTGCTCCATTTGGATGTCGGTGTCTCTAAAGTGTGCCACCCTACGGTTCGTGAATAATGCGGACATGATCGAGACCCCTCTCCGATCAATAATCAGAAGCGGGATCTGGAGACCCATACTGACTCCCACACATTCAACGATGACTTTCTTGTGATCGTCGGAACCTTTTATGCTAGTATCTTAATCCTTTTGTTTCACGATATATTACATGTTCGAGATTCTATCATCGGTATCTCCATACCTAGTTTGATCTCGTTACTGACATGCATTCTTTTCTTGTTCCCGTGATATAACATTCTAGTGATCAAATCACTTGCTTGCAAGCTAACCAATGTGATATCACCGAGAGGGCTTAGAGTATATATATCCGTCATCGGGATGAACAAATTCCACTCTTGATCCATGGGCCTCAACATAACACTTTAGTAGTTCTAAATCCATCTTTATAATCACCCAGTTACGGTGTGACGTTTGATGTTATCAAGAAACTCTTCTGGTGTTAGTGATTGACATGATCTCATGGTCTAAGGATTAGGATCACTTCGTAATTTGTTATAGCAATATAAACTCAATGAATTTGATCATAATTCTATACTTCGGATGAATGTTCATCACACCATTACACTAATGTTGTGATCTCGTTATTAACAACATCCAATGTCTATGATCAGGAAAATTTGACCATCTTGTTAATCAACGAGCTAGTTTATGAGAGAGGCATAACTAGGAACTTTCTGTTTGTTTATTAAACACGCATGTATTAATGTTTCCGTACTAATACAATTATATCATGAAAAATAAACATCTATCATATACTTGGAATACACAAAATAAATACTTTATTAATTCCTCTCAGGGCATATTCCCTTCAGTTCGGCGACAAGAAGAATAGCTCGGCAGAAGCTATGGCGGAGAGGTACCCTGGCGACCCAGTGGCGGCGAACGTCTTCGGGAGGCACAGATGCTTCACGACGCCGGCTACATGGCGCCGCCGGACTTCCGGTGCCCGCCGACCTGGATGCTCAACGTCGGCGGCGTGGCGGTGGCACCGGTGCTTGAGGGCGCTAACATGGTCGAGGAGATCCAGGTGACCATCGCGGCCATGGAGGATCCGGAGCTCGCCAAAGACCCAGGCAACCTATTGTACTAGGAGAATTTCATCGTCGAGCGCCGAAACCAGCAACTGGCTGCCCACGACGATGCAGGCACGCCGCGGAAGCGGCACAATGCCACGGCACGCCGTCGGTGGTGGAGCGCTCCAGGCCAGACGCTCGTGGTCGTCCTCGAGCACATCGCCGCCGGAGACCGCCCCAAGCTGGGCTACCCTCCTCGGTTGCCACCATCGACCGCCCGGTGCCATTTGGCGGCGAACTGGCTGCCGAGGAGGATGGGCGGCCTCAGCTCCTCGTCCTTCGCCTCGGGTGTCGCGCTCGTCTGTCTCGGCGCCGACACAGTCGCCACGCCTCCGCTCTGGCTGGTGAAGCGGGAGGTGGAGTCGCCGATGCGCTCGTCGCCGAGGACGCACTCACGCAGCCTCGTCATCAATGAAGGACGAGCCGGCGGATTGGGCGGTTCCCGTCGACGAGGACGCCTTCGTCCTGAAGATGGTGCTAGAGGGCTCCCTGAACGACGTGCTGCCCATGCAGCCCCCGACGCCTGCGCCAGGTCCTGGGCGGACTGGGAGCGCGAGGAGGCCAACCGTGTTTGGCGTCATCAGGAACAAGATGAGTGCGAGGCCGCGCGCGGCGCTCGTCGGGAGCGCGCCTACCAGGACGCGCCGCTCATCGTCCTCGACGATGACGAGTAGGTTGGTCCCTTGTCTCAGTCGTGGCGCTATGGCGACGCCAGTCAGGGCAGCCCGCGTTCCCCGTAACCACCGAGCAACGACGACGGTGGCGACGACAGGACCCAGGACGCTGACTACACATGCTTTTACCGCAACTTCGGCACGTGAACTGTCGCGCCCGGCAGCATCGACATTGGCATTAGGATCGTCCTTGTAGTTATTACTATATTTTTATTTTTTTAGCCTAATGCAGTCGAAATTCGGGTAAATATCTGAATTTGACATAATATATACGAAGTCGCCTATTTTAATATATTCTTCTAAATTTTCCGAGTTTGTTCGAATTAGCTAAAACCGAGAATTCGACATGAAAACGCGAGGAAAAAGACTAGCTGGACCTAGAAACGCCGAGTGGAGGCGTTCTAAGGCGATAGGAGACAAGGCAAATCGACGGCGACATCGACAGGAGGAACGAAGCCCCAATCGCTTGTGTGCGTTCTCTCGTGAAGAAGGGGTTGCATAGCCGCCTTTGATCTTAGCCACAGCGGAGTGGTGCTGATCGTGCCCTTTTGAGCAATCAGGGAAGATTAATCACAGGCTGCACGTAGTGGTTCCAACCGAAGTGAAACAGTTTGCTTTCAATAGTATACTTGTTGGATTATATGTAGATATGATGGTCTTGGAATGCTATTCTATGGAAAATGGTTGCAAGGGATAAACGAATTCTGTTGTAACCAATATGAGCATGGAAAATGTCTGGTTTATTTCATGTATGGAGCACTTGTACATTTAGATGTACTCTCTTTGTTTGGAAATATAAGATGTTTTAGGTTAGTGAAGCTAATGTATCTAGACATCATTTAGTTTTTAGATTTATTTAAACCTATACATAAAAAAATTGTCTAAATATATCTTTTTCACAAACCTAAAACATTTTATATTTCTAACGGAGAGAGTACAAGTTAACATAACGATAAAGTCTGGAACGCGGCACCTTCGCAAGGATAACCTTGCAAAAGCAAGGGGAAAGTAAGCTTATAGTATTATTTTTGTCATAATGAAGAGACTATCAAATACATGTTTTTCCGGTGCAACTTCACACATTCTATATGGTTAATTATCATGTGGTTTTTTAACTTGTATCCGTCATGTAGTGTTTTCGTGGAATCGATCATACAATCTTCATTATGGTGAAAGTGGACGATATAGTTTTAATGATAATAATGTATTCCCTCCGTTTCAAAATATAAGATGTTTTTAAGCTTTGTAAAAGAAGTGTGTCTAGACTTTTTAAGTTCTTCACACTAAAAGAGGTCTAGATTTTTCTTCCTCAACCTCAAGATTACCCGCCAGGGATACCGCTCCTTGGTCGCTCTCGAGCGACCCGAGGGCGGACCCCTAATCCCCCCCCCTGCCTCCCTCCTCCCTGCCAGGGAGGCGGTGGCGGGGTCTGGTTTCTCTCGGGGTGCAGGTGCCCGTTGGTGATGACGGAGCGGCCGCCGAAGCGTTGCGGCGGAGCTGATGGGGCGTCAGGCCTCGATCTGGGCCTGGCCGGCGGGCCAGGCCTGATCCAGCCCTAATTGGATCTGCTGCGGCGTCCGCACTGCACTCACCGCAGGTGATGGAGGGAAGTTCCCATCACCCACGTCGTCGGGTGCCTCGGGGCCTGCAAATATGTGATACCTAACTGTCCCCCTCTCTAGCGATGCGATGTGCCATTGTTCGGAACAATGGCTAGAGCTCGAGGATGCCGGGGTGGCGGCCCCAGAAGGTGGACTGCGCGGGCGGCTCTTCGGCAAGCGTTGTGGCAGTGGTGGTGGTTCTCCCCTCGGTCATGTGGATGTCGAGGAGCATCGGGAGGCTTTGCGTTGGCGGCGCTTCGGCTTCGACAACCCCCAGATCGTGTGCCGGAGGCCTAACTTGGGGATAACGGGCGTGGCGGAAGATGGGGAGCGATTCGAAGGTTTTTTCGGGTGAAAGCCCTCTGCTTCGGCACCATCGGCGGCGATTCCTATGGTTACCGTTACCCTCCTAGGGCGCCGATGCAGCTACCTCCCTCGTGACAGGGCTCCGGGTGAAAAACCTTGACCGTTGGTCTCGGCGGCAGCGGCGCGGTGTGTCGTTACCCTCTTGGGGGCGTCGTCGTGGAGCCCTGGCTCATCTCGGTCTTGGATCATTGTCTCCGGTGACAAGTTTAGGTTCTCTACCGTTGTCTTGCTTATTTTGATCTGTTTTGTAAAAGGGTCTCCCCTCCACCTTGTATCTGTTTGGCCGATGTGGCTTTATTCTATAAAGCGGGGCGAAAGCCTATTTCGAGATATACTCTTTTCACAAAGTTAAAACATCTTATATTTTAAAACGGAGGGAGTATCTTTTTGCATGTATATACTGATATACCTACTTGCTACGTTATTGGTTATGGGCATACTACTCTACGGCCCGAAAGTTCGCAGGCGACGGCAACGCAGGGCTTGAGTTGCGTGTAATCACCGCGATTCAAAAAGTTCGAGGGGTAATTACTGAGAGGAGCATTTCGAGTGAATAGTGGTCAAACCAAATATTTTCAAATCTTAGCCGTTATGTCAGGACATTCCGTTACATTAGTACCTGTCGTGCCCCTGCTGTGCTCCTTCTAAGTCACCGTTCACGTGCCGCACGGGCAAATCCATTTCTGTACTTTCCTAACCCCCGACCCTAAATCTGGCGGCAGCGGTGGTCCTTTTTCTCCCTCCCCCTACACTGAATCCGGTTCGGCGGCGGCGACGGTTATTTTTCTGTACTTTCCCCGCCCCCTCCCCCTCCCACCCACCAACACACACACACACACACACACACACACACACACACACAGACACACACACACACACACACACTGAATCCGGAGGCGGCATGTCAAGTGAGGCCAAGGTGGTACCTACGTCGGCGACTGATTCGGCTTCATCGGAGCCAACGTCTCGGGCACAACGCCAAACAAGCGAAGCAGTGGCGGGGTCTGCAGCCCAGGTTAGCGAGGAGAGTCACAAGTCTGCTAACAGGGTACCTATGAGCAGCGGGTTAAAGAGAAAAGCTAGGCCGGCGGCGGAGTGTTCGGATGTAGTGCGGGGTCGTGCAACCCAGATCTCGAAGAAAACCACCCGGGAGAAGAGAGAGAGGTGAATTTTTCTTATCCATGCCTTGTCTTGCAAATAGATTAGTTACCGCAAAGTAATATCGAATGAACTGAAAGGTCCCCATTTTAATCAAATTAGGAACAACTTCGATGCAGCGGACCTATATGAATTCACGGTTCATGTCCGCCAGTACACTGCAAAACTATATTTTGGTTGCGAGAGGGCTGTGTTCGGGTAGGATGTGCGTCTTCTTGTCAACTACAAAGAGGTTGTGTCTGTTTTGCAGCTGATAGATATGCTTCATTCTAGAATTACTTGGGGATCCAGATAGAGGAAAAAATTGGTATGTGCAAATTGATCACTCCCATGAGCTTCAGATGCTTTAGGAGTGTTGTGTAGCTGATCGTCAGGTAAAAGTTGAAGCGATGATTGATGATATGTATGTCGATACTGGAGATCTTGCTTCCAGAGCTTCTGCTGCTCGAGTTTATGAACCACCCGATGCTGATCAAGATAAGTTTAATATACACCTGGAGGTGGATCAGCAAAACTTGATGGTGGAGTTAGTAAGCAAATTTCGTCAAGTACTCTGGAGATAGCCGTCGATTGCAAAAACATAACTCTTGTTGAACTGAGAGAGATGATTGGCAAGGAAATCATTATTGGCCCTAAGAAGATGGGATGACTCTGGTAGTGGAATCATAAGAAGCAGGAGTTCATAGAGGTTTTGGATACCGATGATATGATGCAGATTATACGACGAAAGAAGCAAACTAGAAGGGTGTTCTTCCTGGCTGCCATTTCTAATGTCGTTAGACAGGTTGTAGTGGATGCAAAGGCCCCTACTATGGCTGAACAGAATGAGGTGGTAGACGTTGATCAAATCTGATGAGAGCTGCTACCCAGGGCTTGTCATATAGACCGTAGGGCTCCCCTGCCTACATTTGTAACAAACATTGTTGTTTCTTTGAAACTGTGTTGATGTGGTCGTGTTTGTTCAAAGATTGCAATCCGATGTTCTGTTAGTTGTTGAGATTTTCGGACATATCACTCGATGAAAGCATCGTTGTTGTAATAAGACACAAGTACATTCTAGTTGACATGATTATGTTTGCTGAGATGATGTGATAAATTTGTTTCTGAGATTATGATTGTTGAGAGATTGTAATATAATGTGTTGTGAGCTGTTGGGATTTTGGGACATATCATTTACTGAAACCATCACTGAACAAGGTGATATATAAGTACCTTGTAGTTGACATAATTATGATGTAATATAATGCTCTGTGGGATCAATAAAAAACCTTACTAAGTAGGAGATAGTGATCTATTGGACGCACAGGTCTAGGATTTAGGAATAAGGGTTAAGGCGTGTAAAACTAACAGTTCATTAGACCCTAAACCATAAAACATAATCCTATATTGTTCGGTACATAAGATTATGTATGTTGCTATAAGTCAAATAAATTGGGAAGGAGGAAGTACATGATTAATATTACAAATTAAAATGAAGGAAGAGAAAAAATATTATATATGAGATAGTAATCCAGCCACGGGACATTGTATCAATTAAACCATTGTAGCATGCCAATTTAGTCAATGCTGCAATGTTGACGCACTTCACTTTCCCCACTCCTTCTCTCTCTACTCACTACCTTCCTCTCTCTCTCCTCACTATCGCCATGCCACCCTGGAACGACGAGGATGACCAGTCGAGCAGCGACAGCTTTTTCTCCCCGATGTGAGTTCTTCTGTTTTCTTGGCAATGGTTAGGCATTGGTAATTACCTCGACCCAAGACTTGAAATGTGCATGCAATCATGTTTATTTCTAGATTTTCATTCCCTTATAGGTACCACTCATGATCTACGACCCCGATTGGGAGGGCCTAGATCTCGATTGGGAAGTATCATCTGACCATGGGCTAAAACTGAGGAAATATGTTGCATTTGAAGGCAGTAACACTGGAAGAAGGTTTTTGGGCTGTACAAATCAGGTTTGCTTTCGTTATGTACAATGGCGACATGAAGAAAATTGTGTAGTGTTATGTTGATAATTAGGTCCCGTGTTTTTTTAGGTTGGCCCGGTGTGTAAAGCAGTAGAGTGGGTGGATCCTGAGTGTCCAGACGCACTTAACAAATGTTTGGCCCAGTTATGGGATATGTATAAGCTCGAAAGGTCGGGGAG
This sequence comes from Avena sativa, assembly GCA_916181665.1. Taxonomy (NCBI): domain Eukaryota; kingdom Viridiplantae; phylum Streptophyta; class Magnoliopsida; order Poales; family Poaceae; genus Avena; species Avena sativa. Next base: position 254,954,493 of record OV702284.1, on the reverse strand, counting down.
ATTTAAATATGCCCGTGATGCAGCTATAGAAAATTACAAGATCTTGGTAGGAAATAAGGAGATGGAATAGGAAATCAAGCATTTGCGGTCAGAACTAAATGACACAATCACTGGGAGCTTGGTGGTGGGAACTGGACGGAAGATAGAATATGGAAAAGGAGAGGGATCAGCTCATGGAAGAGAATAAGAAGCTAGAGTACTGCATTGTGAAGTTGTTGAAGGATCTGAAGAAGGAGCGCGAGGTGAACAAGGACAAGCTACCAACGATCAAGGAAATTTTAGATGAATAATTTGTGCCGTGGCAATATCTGAAACTAGTTAACTGTAAGACTTGAAGTTGTGATATCTTGACTAATCCAAACTCAATCCTTGAGCAAAATAACCTTTCAGAAGAAAGCATAGTTTGCATAGAGAGAAGTCCACGTTTACAAAATCACTACTACACATGGTTAAAACACGATTTGGTTCATCAGAACACATAGTTTGCAAACTAACTTTAGAGGAACTTATAGTTTGCACTGAGCCTGGCGCGGAGATGGTCGTGTTACTTTCTGAGAAGTTCCAGTTCGAGGGTTCGTTCGATTAGATCCGCTTTGGTTTTTACCTTCTCCCTCAGTACTTGGACGTGCGCCTCCCGCTAGTTTAAGCGCTCTGTCTGGGAAGCGACAAGCTTATCAGTAAGCTTAAGATTATCCACCATGAGATCCTTGATGATGTCCTCCTTCGCACGCGCTGAGGCGTTAATTTTCTCGTGAAGTTACTTCTAGCCGGCGATGTCCACCTTCAGACTGTGGCACTTGTCATAAAGGATAGTGATGTCACATCCCAAGATTTTCCAAATCTTGTAATGTGAAAAATAAATAAACAAAATAAATAATTGTTGAATTTTAGGGTAAAAAGAAACTTTTGTTTCTAAATGGAAACTTAAAATCCCATCTTGAACAAACTTTGATTAAAGTTTGAATCCAACAAAATCCAAATCAAGTGAAGTGCATTCCTCAATGAATGTATCTTGAAATTTAAACACTTGGAAAAGTTAAACCAAAACCCTAAACCCTAATAGAATAAAATCATTTCCAAGTTATCTCCAAGCCTATGGATTTGATGCATATAAAAATTTGTCAACAAACACTTACAAATGATCAAGAATGACAATAGAAATATTATAAAACCATAGAAATTGATTTCATTCAATTTGGAGCCGTAGATAAAATCTTATGAATTTAATAAGATAAGGGAATTGAATTTCTAAAGCCAATAAAACACCTATCTAAAAATCCATACCAATTTGTGATCAAATTAATCTTAAAGATATTTAAAAGGATAAATAAATATCAATTAAGATTTTACAAATTGGAATCACCAAGTTTGGACCCATAAATAAAAAGATATGGATTTTATAAAATAAAGAAAGAAATATTAAATGAGGAATATTTAAAGACCAAATTAAATCTTGGCATAATACATAAGCACATGGAATGAATATAATCTAAATCCAAATAAAATAAAAGGATAAATAATTTTCAAATTAAATAAAATGGCATTAACCAAATTCCATTTCCATTTGAATAAAGACAAAATCCCTATTAGAAATGATTAATTAAATCATGGGAAAATAATATTTGGAATTTACCCAAGTGGAATAAAAGTTGTTTAATTAACTTAAATAAGATCAAAGAAATCTTCCAAATAAAATTTATGGAATTAAAAATATATTTAATTTCATTGGAATGAACACAAATACCCAATTTAAATGATTTATAAATCATATTAAAAATATTCCAAATAAATCAAGGTGAATTATTTGACATCCTAATAAATAAATAAAACCTAATGAAAAGATTTGGAAAGATTTAGATTTAAAATGGAGTTTGAAAACATTATTAAATCTTATTTGAATTAATACAAGAGCCTATTTTAAATAATTAAAAGACCCTAAAAAGAATAAATATATTATTCTAAATTTGACTTTGGAATGTATTACTAATCAGTATTAAAATCTACACAAAGTTTTGTTGAAGTTTGACTTCAAATGAATGTTTGAAATGATTAAACAAAATCAAAACAGATAAATAGAAAAGGAAAAAAGAAAAACAATTATGAACAAAAAAATGAGCTAAGCCAGCCCAGCCCAGCAAAGCCCAGCTAAGCCAGTCCAGCCCACTCCCTCACTCTCCGCAGTGAAACGTTTTTCACTCAGAAGGACACCCACCCAATCGCTGACTAACTGGACCCACTTCTTCTCTCTCTCACTGACGTCTCGACCCACTCCACGTCATCGTCTTCCCCACCCGCGCTAACCTCACCGGCCGTTTCTGCCCGATTAAATCTCGCGTCAATGCTCGTTACTGCGGCGTTGATTCAGTCCAGTGACCACGTCGTATTAAACACCTCCCTTTCCTCTCCATTTCCCCCCAGACGCCACACCTCGAGAGCCCCCAGGCTGTCTCCAATTCCATCTGCACGGTCGCTGCTTCCGATGAGGTCCCGCTCGAATTCCGGCGAACCCAGGCCACGCCTCGCCTCCTCGACCACGCTGGCATGTTCCCCATCAACCATTGCATCTTCCAGTAACCTCGGCTTGCTCACGCTTGACCCACAACTTCGACAACGACGACCACTGAGCGCGCCACCGTCTGCCTCGTCTCCGGCGACCTCTCCCCGGTAAACCCGACCGCCCCTCTCACCCTCGTTGACACTCTCATACTCGCCTTCATCTTGCGAACCTAAATGAGCATTCTACTTTTCCTAGCTCGACCTCTAGCTTTGCCTTCGATGACATCTAAGCGTACCCGATGGTGAGCACAATTCCGGCGAGCAATTACGATCGTCCTCGTGCGCCCCTTGCCTCCTCGCGAACACGTTGAGCATCAGTACGTCGTGGCGATTCCGGTGAGCTTATCCTCTGTCTCCCTTGCTTCCTAAATCGCGACTGCATCGTCTGACCGCGCCGCCGCCTGTCGCCGCCGCTAGCGCCGCCCGTTTAAGGATAGTTGTTTTAGGCCGTTCGATTTAGATCCAGTGGATACGATAGAACCGAAGCAAAGAGGTATCCTGCGATCTGTGTCACGCGATTAAGTTAGATCCAACGCACCAGAGTGAGCGATCCGCGCGAACCGGTATAGCCCAATGAAAAACAGCCACGTGGCTCAGACTTCGTTTTAAAAACAGAAACATTTCTATTAGATGTTCAATTTTGTAAAATTCGTAACTTTCAAACCACACGTCCAAATTTTACGAACTTTATATCAATGGAATCAGCAAGACAAATCCTACCCAATCATGCACTTTGTTTAATGAATTGCTTCTGGAAAAATGGTTGTTTTTGCAGAAACTTGTGTAGGCTTATTTTGGATATAAAATTTGTTCTAAAATTATTTTAATGACAAAACCTTTGGCAAATGGTTTGTTTTGAACCTGACCCTAGAAATCAATTTGTGGTATCAAAAACATATTTTGTGAAGCAAGAGAATAAAACTTTGAATTAAAGTATTTCTAGTCAAATAAAAATATTGTTTATTTGTTGAAAACACTTTTTGGAGGAAAACTTTTGGGAAATGATTTGATTTAAACTCTCTGACCCCAAGCACCAAGTTTTATGATTTAAAAATGTATTTGGTAAACCCTATAAAGATTATTGCTTTGCTAAAGGCATTTTCAACAACATAAAATAATGCTTTGATTTAAAAAGAGTTTATAGATAAAATCTTTTGCAAACAGTCTTGCCACTTTTATAAAATGACCAGTGAGTGTTTTAGAATGTTTATAACCCATTAGAAATCAATCTTTGGCATGCTTGCATGCATTGCTTTGTTTCTATTATTTTGTGTGATGTTGCTTGAATGGTAGATTGAAATATTGCTTGCTTGATTGAATTGTAGTGATTTGAAGAGTGTGAGTATTGCAAGATCAAGGAGTGAACTTATATTCTCTACCAAAAAGGAAAGTGATGCTTCATATCTTTTTCCCATTATTTTCACTATGCATTAGTGATATTTCTAAAGGAGGACTTGCATGGAATTTTTGCTAAGTATAAACTATGCCATGGGAAATCCTAGTAGATGAAACTTAGTAGAATTATTATAAAGATTCCTACTACTATCATGCTTAGCTTAGCTAGTAGAAAACAAGGGTGGAATATATTCATACTATGGAATGTTTCTAATTCAAGGACTTGTGTTTTGCTTAATAAAACAACTAAGTGAATGAATCACCTGGGTGGAATGGAAGGAATGGTTTGTGTTGAGTGGTTACACAAGGCCCATTTCTACGGTTTACCTTGTGTATCTCACTTGTGGATGGCCATCCAGGAATAAAGAGATTTGAGATGTCAAATGTTGAGAAGCTTCAAGTGCAGCCACTTGGCATTATGGGCTCTGCCTGGATCATATAGGTTGCAATAACTTAGCCAAATGGACAGTTGGTGGTAGGGGTTTGATAGGTTGGAGCGCGTCCATTCTGGTCTAAGGGAAGGCTTCTGAAAGATCTTGTCTTGGTGAAACCAAGTCTTGTGGGGAAAGTGCACCACCTCTGCAGAGTGTAAAAATCTAAGTACTTAGCCATGTCCCTGGTAAAGGACAATTTGAGCATCAATACATGGAAGCTATCAAGAATCTCCTCATCCCAATTTCTAAGTTAAAATCTTGTGGTTGAACAAGGGTTGAAGGATCACCAATTTCTATTGGGAGATGCCTTGGGTGATTTTTGACCAACAAAAACTTAGTATTTTCAAAAGATAAGGAAAATCTATTTTGAGCAAAGCAAGCCTAAGCTCCACTTATCCAAATGCATATAGATGATAGACTCCACTATACTACCATAGTATCACTTGCCAATACAATTCAAATGTATTGACCCTTGTGGCTGTAACTTATTATATTGCAGGTTTGTTTGATGTTAGTGAAGTTTATTGATTAGGATTACAAGTCTACAACCAACATGACTGCCTGTGGCACTTTGAAGATGAAGGACCCCATGCTATTGTTATATTCTGCTGCATTGTAATGAGATAGCCAAATGAGCTATGTAAGATGTAATAAATTATTTTATTCCTGGTTATAAATTTGTATTATGACCTTTGTTTCTTGATATTACATCTTAACTGTGGATGCTAGCTATTGATCCAGGGACTAGCATTGTAAACACAGGGATCTCTACCTTATTAAAGGTTGGAACCTTACAAGTGACTTCTTCTCTCAGATGGTCATAGGACACTTTCTGAAAATTCTGCTTCTCCAGTTGGATAGCCATCTTGTCCTTTAGCCAGGTCGGCAGTTCTGGGTTGAGCTTTTGCCTCTTCTACTGCAACAAAAATATGTGGTTAGTTTCCACGATTTAAACAATTAACTAGTGTAAAAGTCATAATTTGAAGGACAAAGCAATCAAGGATTGTACAAATTTAACAGAATCAACTAGTGGCATAGTCCTAATTCTAGAGATAAGGTCAGACCAATATAGGCTTTTCCCAATTCAACTAGATAAACTAGTGGAATACTTATAATTTATATAACTGAGCAATATACCCTTTTTTCCATTCAACAGGATAAAATAGTGGCATAGTCCTAATTTCAATTTCAGAGCAATATAGCCTTTTTTTCCCAATTCAATGAGATAAAGTAGTGACACAGTCCTAATTTCCATTTCAGAGCAATATAGCCTTTTCTCCAATTCAAAAGGATAAAGTAGTGGCACATTCCTAATTTCAATTTCACAGCATAAAGTAGTGGCACAGTCCTAATTTCAGTTTCAGAGCAATAAATCCTATTTTTCCCAATTCAACGGGATAAAGTAGTGGCACTGTCCTAATTTCAATTTCAAAGCAACGTGAGACTATATCCAACTAAGGGTGTTGTGGGTTTTTCCAATGTAACCAAATAGTAGTGGCATAGTGATAATCTAATTCCAAGCTCAGATACATAATGGAAAGAAAGGATGATGACCATTCATGAGAACACAAACCCATAATTAAGTTGACAGGCAAGTAAGATAAATAGAGAAATAAGAAGTTGCTCCAAGATTGCTTAATTGCACGATATGTATAAATTACAAAAGCAGCAGAGCATGAACGGAGATTCCTGCCCCCCCCCCCTACTCTGAATCTGAATTGGGCATTGCCGTTGGCTCCCCATTCTCCTTGTTTGGACTCTTGGTCACGGTGAGACCTCGGCCCATGTCCTCCTTCATCGGTCTCAATGCATCCAGGCAACGGTCCCTGTCATTCTAGGCTTCGATGAAGTGTTATCTGCGTGTCTCAGTGGCTTTGTCCAGCAGGAGGACGCATCTATCCTGGAGATTCTTCTTGTCACGCAAGAGCTTCGTAATTAAGTTGATGGCCAGGTCTTGTTTGGACAAGTTGTGTGCGATCAACTTCTACATCTCGTCGATCACCCTATGCAGCTCGTCGTGCTCTGCTTCGAGCCTCCTGATGGTAAGTAAAAAATCAAGCATGATCTCCTTCTGCAGAGAAAACGCCTTCGAAGGCGATCATTAGCCTGGGTTAGGGAGCGTGCACCCTGTAGTTGGTTGTCTATCTTGGCATTGATCGCGGCCACCTTGTCACGGCAATCGGCCTTCGCTTGCTGCATCATTCATGTTATTTAAAATAGGCACTCTATAATTGTATTGCATGTTCGAGGGAAGCACAATATTCAAGTCACAAAAACTCCAAATGTGTCTACGAAGATTGAGCGTGGTCCCTACTTGGAGGCTACTTACGGGCAGACACGATAATATTTCCACATTTAGAATCTCGAAAATAAAACCAAATGCGTGTCGGGATTTCATACCTCGGTGAGCCGGGGAACAGTGACAAACGGGTCCTGCGACGCCGCCGCCATCGTGCTGGTTTCAGGATCCACAACCGTCCTGGAATATGTAGCAGAGTAAGAAGAAGAAGAAGGAGGAGGAGGAGGAGGAGGAGGAGGAGAAGAAGAAGAAGAAGAAGAAGAAGACTGTATCGGAAGGAGCCCTGGCCTGCTGCAACATGCAGCGCCGCCGCCGCCATCGTGCTGCTTTCAGGGTCCACGGCCGCCCTAGAATATGTAGCATAGTAATAAGAAGAAGAAGAATAAGAAGAAGAAGAAGAAGAAGAAGAAGACATAGAAGAAGAAGAACACTGTACCGGGAGGATCCCTGGCCTACTGCAACATGCAGCGTCGCCGCCGCCATCGTGCTACTTTCAGGGTCCACGACCGCCCTGGAATATGTAGCATAGTAATAAGAATAAGAAGTAGACATAGAAGAAGAAGAAAACAGAGAAGAAGAACAAGACTGTACCGGGAGCGGCAGGAGCCCCAGCCTGCTGAAACATTCAGCGCCTTTGCTAGGAGATTGGGTCTCTGTGCAAGGGGGGACTGAGCAGCTGGTTGAGCAGTAAGTCCAAGGCGGCAATTTCTCTCCATTATCTCCACGTTCACGGTCGATCTGCCTCTACCTCTGCCTCTCCTTCGGGGAGCCCTGGCTAATGCAGACGGAGGAAGGTGGGGGCAGGAGGAAGAAGAAAGTGATGTGCGGGGGAGACTGGTAAAAGAGTCCAGTCCGTGGGACAGTCTTATACAAGACCACAGTTTACTCCGATGCTATCTCAACCTACATCCACTGTTCATTTGTTAATCGATGGCCTATGTCGCTTCCTTCTCAAAGAAGCGTGACTGGTAGAACCAGGGAATAAAACCCCAAAGTCCACACAATGGGACTCGATTGGACTGGATTTAATGAGATGGACGGTTCAGCGGGGGCTTCGGCTCGCGCCACCTAGTTTCCCATGGATAGGGGTGGGACTACGAGGGAGGAAGTAATTACAGGTTGCACGTCCAGCATGTGTGCGTGATCAAGGGGTTATCAAGATGCGCACAATTGTTGCATGGACAGAACATGATAGAGCATTCAACTCCACATCGACAGGCATGCACTGGACACTTCCCGACGCTACCACACAACGCATTTTATGGTTTGTTACGTGACAACACTTCCAGTACGTAGATATTTTACGATGTAGCGCAATTTTTACGTGACTAGACTATGAGATGCTCCTAGCGCCCCAGGATCGGCACCCAACTCTGCGTACCTGCCATCGCGCATTTCCGAACAACTTCCTCGCGCAACATGGAATTGTGCCATGCCAGTGGCAGATCCTTGCCGGTGGCTGACCGCCCTGCATCATCTGCTCGTCGCAGCATCATTCGTGCATGCATGCACCCATTTGAGGCACCACGATGTGTCCAGCCGCGCCTGGATCCATCGACATCGGCGCTCGAGGACACCGCGATGTCGAAGCTTGTCATACCCGCCACACCCGAGAAGCGCGTTGCACCGGCAGCCAAGATGGGGGAGCACAGGAGGAAAGCATGCGAGACCACCATGAAGAAGGGCAGGAGGAATAGAGGAGCCAGCGACGAGGACGACTCCGACTCGGGCAACGAGGAGGCGTTTATGGAGCAGTTGGAGGCAGAAGCGGAGGAGAGTGACGTCGAACCGTGGGACTATGAGAAGGAGGAGGAGCGGGCGCGTATATACGAGGAGGGAGTTGCCGACGAGTCACCGGAGGACACAGCCGCCGCCGCCATCGACGACGACGACGCGTAATGTTCTGTTGTTAGTATTGTTATTATTACATATTTAACTGCCACATCCTGCATTGTAATTGTTATAACTACCACGTCGTGTATAATAATACTGGGATGTTGCTACTATAACAATTTCGTGTGGCTGTTGGATCAAAGAGGATCAACGGTTGGCTGGCACGATCTGCATGACAACTGTCTGACCAATCAGGACATGTTGGTTTCTGCGTGAGCTATAGTAAGGTCTTTTCTGAGTATTCATGACTAGCATAGGGGCAAATCTGAGTAAACATGGCTTCCAACCCTAGACCCCCCTCGCTGCCCAGAACATGGAACCACTCCATGGATTGAGCCCAAACCCGACACCTAGCTCCCTCTCGGCATCACAAGTGACTTGACCAACTAGAGATTTCGTGGTTCTTTGGAGAAATCTCCAGTTTCCATTTTCTGGACCTGAAAAAACGGTATTTTCCCAAAGGACATGCAATATTAGGGCGCGCCCATGGGCCCGAGGCAATTTCCACACATGCTACACCATGGTGCATGGCCATTCCCTGGAGATGGGTATTTATCTCGTGGTGCGGGCATGTACTGTAATTTTTCCGAGTTACGGCCCGGTAAATGCGGTTTTCTAACTGTATGTACCCTATAAGACAGTCTCAATTTTCGAGGAAAAATGGTTTCGGGTGCCCGATGGGGTACCTAGGCTAGATGCATGCCTAGCTCCAAGATTGCACCGACCGTCACGTTGCCGCGCCCGCCGGCGGGTTTCGCCATTTTCTTGGGCAGCACCAAACAAAATCTAAAAAACAATAAAACGTAAAAACGCCTCCTCGAGCCCTTGCATGTGACCCACTGCGCTCATAAAATCATAGGAAGGGCATACTAGGTCATTTGGCACCCAAGGAACCACCAGGATGTCTATCGAGTGTCAGTAAACATGACTTCCAACCCTAGATCCCCCTCCCCTCGCTGCCCAGAACATGGAACCACTCCATGGATTGAGTCCAAACCCGGCACCTAGCTCCCTCTCGGCATCCCAAGCGACTTGTCCAAATAGATATTACGTGGTGCTTTGGAGAAATCTCCACTTTCCATTTTCTGGATCTGAAAAACCGGCGTTTTCCCAAAGGAGGTGCAAGATTAGGGCGCGCCCATGGGCCCGAGGAAATTTCCACGCATGCTACACCATGGTGCTTGGCCATTCCCGGGAGGTGGGTATTTTTCTCGTGGTGCGGGCATGTACTATAATTTTTCCGAGTTACGTCTGGTAAATGAGGTTTTTAACTGTATGTATCCTATAAGACACTCTCAAGTTCCGGGGAAATGGTTTGGGGTGCCCCATGGGGTAACTAGGCTGGATGCATGCCTGGGTCCAAGATTGCACCGACCGTCGCGTTGTCGCGCTCGCCGGCGGGTTTCGCTGTTTTCTTGGGCAGCACCAAACAAAATCTTAAAAAAACAAAAAAAACATGAAAATAGCTCCTGGAGCCCTTGCATGTGACCCACTGCCCTCATGAAATCATAGGCAGGGCATACCGGGTCATTTGGCACCCAAGGCACCACCAGGAAGTCTATCGAGTGTCAGTAAACATGGCTTCCAACCCTAGATCCCCCCTCGCTACCCAGAACATGGAACCACTCCATGGATTGAGCCCAAACCCGGCACCTAGCTTCCTCTCGGCATCGCAAGCGACTTGTCCAACTAGAGATTTCATGGTGCTTTGGAGAAATCTCCACTTTCCATTTTCTGGACCCGAAAAACCTGCGTTTTCCCAAAGGAGGTGCAAGATTAGGGCGCGCCCATGGGCCCGAGGAAATTTACACACATGCTACACTATGGTGCATGGACATTCCCGGGAGGTGGGTATTTATCTCGTGGTGTGGGCATGTACTATATTTTTTCCAAGTTACGACCCGGTAAATGCGGTTTCTAACTGTATATTCCCTATAAGACACTCTCAATTTTCGGGGAAAATGGTTTGGGGTGCCCCATGGGGTACCTAGGCTGGATGCATGCATGGGTCCAACATTGCACCGACCGTCACATTTCCGCGCGCCAGCGTCTTTCGCCGTTTTCTTGGGCAGCACCAAACAAAATCTAAAAAACGAAAAAACGTGAAAACGGCTCCTGTAGCCCTTGCATGTGACCCACTGCCCTCATAAAATCATAGGAAGGGCATACTAGGTCATTTGGCACCCAAGGCACCACCAGGATGTCTATCGAGTGTGAGTAAACATGGCTTCCAACCCTAGACCCCCCTCGCTTCGCAAAACATGGAACAACTCCATGGATTGGGCCCAAACCCGGCACCTAGCTCCCTCTCGGCATCGCAAGCGACTTGTCCAACTAGAGATTTCGTGGTGCTTTGGAGACATCTCCACTTTCCATTTTCTGGACCCAAAAAAGCGGCGTTTTCCCAAAGGAGGTGCAAGATTAGGGTGCGCCCATGGTCCCGAGGAAATTTCCATGCATGCTACACCATGGTGCATGGACATTCCCGGGAGGTGGGTATTTATCTCGTGGTGCGGGCATGTACTGTATTTTTTCTGAGTTACGTCCCAGTAAATGCGTATGTACCCTATAAGACACTCTTAATTTTCTGGGGAAAATGGTTTGGGGTGCCCCATGGGGTACCTAGGCTGGATGCATGCTTGGGTCCAAGATTGCACGGACCTTCGTGTTGCCACGCCCGCCGGCGAGTTTCGCTGTTTTCTTGGGTAGCACCAAACAAAATCTAAAAAAACAAAAAAAAAACGTGAAAACGGCTCCTGAAGCCCTTGCATGTGACCCACTGCCCTCATAAAATAATAGGCAGAGCATACCAGGTCATTTGGCACCCATGACACCACCAGGATGTCTATCGAGTGTGAGTAAACATGGCTTCCAACCCTAGATCCCCTCTCGCTTCCCAGAACATGGAACCACTCCATGGATTGAGCCCAAACCCGGCACCTAGCTCCCTCTCGGCATCACAAGCGACTTGTCCAACTAGAGATTTCGTGGTGCTTTGGAGAAATCTCCGCTTTCCATTTTCTGGACCCGAAAAACATGAGTTTTCCGAAAGGAGGTGCAAGATTAGGGCGCACCCATGGGCCCGAGGCAACTTCCACGCATGCTACACCATGGTGCATGGCCATTCCCGGGAGCTGGGTATTTATCTCGTGGTGCGGGCATGTACTGTATTCTTCCAAGTGACGGCCCGGTAAATGCGGTTTCTAACGGTATGTACCCTATAAGACACTAATAATTTTCAGGGGAAAATGGTTTGGGCCATGGGGTACCTAGGCTGGATGCATGCGTGGGTCCAAGATTGCACCGACCTTCGCATTGCCGCGCCCGCCGGCGCGTTTTGCTGTTTTCTTGGGCACTACCAAACAAAATCTAAAAAAACAAAAAACCGTGAAAATGGCTCCTCGACCCCTTGCATGTGACCCACTGCCCTCATAAAATCATAGGCAGGGCATACCAGGTCATTTGGCACCCGTGGCACCACCAGGATGTCTATCGATGTGAGTAAACATGGCTTCCAACCCTAGATCCCCCCTCGCTGCCCAGAACATGGAACCACTCCATGGATTGAGCCCAAACCTGGCACGTAGCTCCCTCTCGGCATCACAAGTGACTTGTCCAACTAGAGATTTCGTGGTGCTTTGGAGAAATCTCCGCTTTCCATTTTCTGTACCTGAAAACCCGGCGTTTTCCCAAAGGAGGTGCAAGATTAGGGCGCACCCATGGGATCGAGGAAATTTCTACGCATGCTACACCATGGTGCATGGCCATTCCCGGGAGGTGGGTATTTATCTCTTCGTACAGGCATGTACTGTATTTTTCTGAGTTACGGCCCTGTAAATGCGGTTTCTAACTATATGTACCCTATAAGACACTCTCAATTTTTGGGGAAAACGGTTTGGGGTGCCCCATGGGGTACCTAGGCTAGATGATTGCCTGGTTCCAAGATTGCACTGACCGCCGCGTTGCCGCGCCCTCTGGCGGGTTTCGTCGTTTTATTGGGCAGCACCAAATAAAATCTAAAAAAAACATGAAAACGGCTCCTGGAGCCCTTGCATGTGACCCATTGCCCTCATAAAATCATAGGCAGGGCATACAAGGTCATTTGGCACCCAAGGCACCACCAGGTTGTCTATCCAGTGTGAGTAAACATGGCTTCCAACCCGAGATCCCCCCCTCGCTGCCTAGAACATGGAACCACTCCATGGATTGAGCCCAAACCCGGTACCTAGCTCCCTCTTGGCATCACAAGCTACTTGTCCAACTAGAGATTTCGTGGTGCTATGGAGAAATCTCCACTTTCCATTTTCTGGACCTGAAAAACCGGCCTTTTCCCAAAGGAGGTGCAAGATTAGGGCTCTCCCATGGGCCCGAGGCAATTTCCGCGCATATTACACCATGGTGCATGGCCATTCCCGGGAGGTGGGTATTTCTCTCGTGGTACGGGCATGGGCTGTACTTTTTCCGACTGATGTCCCGGTAAATGCGGTTTCTAACTGTATATACCCTATAATACACTCTCAAGTTTCGGGGAAAATTGTTTGGGGCGCCCCATGGGGTACCTTGGCTGGATGCATGCTTGGGTCCAAGATTGCACTGACCGTCGCATTGTCGCGCCCGCCGGCGGGTTCCGCCGTTTTCTTGGGCAGCAATAAATAAAATCTTAAAAAACATGAAAACAGCTCCTGGAGCCCTTGCATGTCAACTGCCCTCATAAAATCATAGCTAGGGCATACCAGGTCATTTGGCACCCAAGCCACCACCAGGATGTCTATCGAGTGTGAGTAAACATGGCTTCCAACCCTATAGCCCCCCCCCCCCTTGCTACCCAGAACATGGAACCACTCCATGGATTGAGCCCAAACCCGGCACCTAGCTCCCTATCAGCATCGCAAGCGACTTGTCCAACTAGAGATTTCGTGGTGCTATGGATAAATCTCCACTTTCATTTTTCGGACCCGAAAAACCGGCGTTTTCCCAAAGGAGGTGCAAGATTAGGGCGCGCTTATGGGCCCGGGGAAATTTCCACGCATGCTACGCCATGGTGCATGGCCATTCCCGGGAGGTGGGTATTTATCTTGTGGTACGGACATGTACTGTATTTTTTCCCGAGTTACGGCCCGGTAAAGACGGTTTCTAACTGTATGTACCCTATAAGACACTCTCAATTTTCGGGTAAAATGGTTTGGGGTGCCCCATGGTGTACCTAGGCTGGATGCATGCCTGGGTCCAAGATTGCACCGACCGTCGAGTTGCTGCGCCCGCCGGCGGGTTTTGCCGTTTTCTTGGGCAGCACCAAACAAAATCTTAAAAAAACTAAAAACATGAAAACGGCTCCTGGAGCCCTTGCATGTGACCCACTTCCCTCATAAAATCATAGGCAGGGCATACCAGGTCATTTGGCACCCAAGGCACCACCAGGATGTCTATCGAGTGTGAGTAAACATGGCTTCCAACCCTAAATCCCCCTCCCTTCCCAGAACAAGGAACCACTCCATGGATTGAGCCCAAACCCGGCACCTAGCTCCCTCTTGGCATCACAAGCGACTTATCCAACTAGAGATTTCGTGGTGCTTTGGAGAAATCTCCACTTTCCATTTTCTGGACCCGAAAAACCGATGTTTTCCCAAAGGAGGTGCAATATTAGGGCGCGCTCATGGGCCCGAGGCAATTTTGACGCATGCTACACCATCGTGCATGTCCATTCCCGGGAGGTGGGTATTTATCTCGTGGTGTGGGCATGTAATGTATTTTTTCTGAGTTAAGGCCCGGTAAATGCGGTTTCTAACTGTATGTACCCTATAAGACACCCTCTATTTTTGGGGGAAAAGGGTTTGGGGTGCCCCATGGGGTACCTAGACTGGATGCATGCCTAGGTCCAAGATTGCGCCGACCGTCACATTGCCGCGCCCGCCGATGGGTTTCGCCGTTTTCTTGGGCAGCACCAAACAAAATATAAAAAATAAAAAAACATGAAAACGTATCCAAGAGCCCTTGCATGTGACCCACTTCCCTCATAAAATCATAGGAAGGGCATACCAGGTCATCTAGCACCCAAGGCACTGTAGGGTTCGCAGCATAGAAAACAAAAATTTTCCTACGATGGGAACAACTATGTACCAAGATCTATCTACTAGATACAAACAACGGGCGGATGTATATCCGTAGAGAACATACCCTTGAAGACCGACAAAGCTTAACGAGTCCAAACTCGTGGTTGATGTAGACGATCTCTTGCCGATCTCAAGATCGAGAGGAAGTCCTAGCGCCGCAAAACAGCAGCGCATCCGTTCTCGCACACACGTTCGAGGCACCGAGCAACCTCCGCCTCCTCGCTCCAGCGATGCAGCGGAAGCACAACTCTTTCTTGCCGAAAAGCCACCGGGAACATGTATCTCGCTAGTCCGAGACCATGGGGGATAAATTCTAGAGGGGGAGAGAGATCCTTCACGAGGAGGTGTGAGTGAGAAGTGAGAGGAGGGGCTCCTTATATAGGGGAGGGGGGGCAGCCCAAGGGGGCATGGCCGCCGGCCATGGAGGGTGCCCCTACCTCTCCCTCATTCATGTGGGTGGACACTCCACTCACAAAATGGCCCTTCAATTTTCTCCACTCAAAAACCCACTCAAATTCCCATTAAATTTCCACCAAATTTAATGCAAACTCTCATTAAATAAAACTCTTTTATTTTATTCAGAATTTTGTCAATTACTTTAATGACAAACATTCACAAATAACCCCTTGCTAGAATTCTATTTCACATGCATAACCACTTTATGCAATTTCACCCGAAAACCTGTTTCGGTATCTAGTGAAATAAATTCCTGCGCTTGTTCATTCTTTCGGCATGAAACTTTTGCTCCAATTGGATGTCGGTGTCTCTTAAGTGTGTCACCCTACGGTTCGTGAATAATGCGGACATGATCGAGACCCCTCTCAGATCAATAATCAGAAGCGGGATCTGGAGACCCATACTGACTCCCACACATTCAACGATGACTTTCTTGTAATCGTCGGAACCTTTTAACGCTAGTATCTTAATCCTTTTGTTTCGCGATATATTACATGTCCGAGATTCGATCATCGGTATCTCCATACCTAGTTTGATCTCGTTACCGACATGCACTCTTTTCTCGTTCCCGTGATATAACATTCTAGTGATCAAATCACTTGCTTGCAAGCTAATCAATGTGATATCACCGAGAGGGCCCAGAGCATATCTATCCGTCATCGGGATGAACAAATTCCACTCTCGATCCATGGGCCTCAACATAACACTTTATTAGTTCTGAATCCATCTTTATAATCACCCTGTTACGGTGTGACGTTTGATGTTATCAAGAAACTCTTCCGGTGTTAGTGATTGACATGATCTCATGGTCTAAGGATTAGGATCACTTCGTAAGTTGTTATAGCAATATAAACTCAATGACTTTGGTCGTAATGCTATACTTCGGATGAATGTTCATCACACCATTACACTAATGTTGTGATCCTGTTATTAACAACATCCAATGTCCATGATCAGGAAACCTTGATCATCTTGTTAATCAACGAGCTAGTTTATGAGAGAGGCATAACTAGGAACTTTCTGTTTGTTTATTAAACACACATGTATTAACGTTTCCGTATTAATACAATTATAGCATGTAAAATAAACATTTATCATAAACAAGGAATATGATAATAACCACTTTATTATTGCCTCTCGGGCATATTCCCTTCAGTCTCCCACTTGCACTAGAGACAATAATCTAGTTTGAAAACTCTGCGTATTGAACACCTATGGCTTTCTGGTGTTCCATATACGCAATTGCAAGTGGTTAACATAATCTACGGATCTGACGCTTCAGGTCCGTGTGTATTTGCATGTCTTTGCGTCTCCACGCATCACTCATTCTCCAATGAGATGGCATTGTATAAATTTGGTCTTTTGGTGAGACCTTTAGTTCCTTGGGGTTAAAACACATCGATACTATTGTCATACAATATATCTTTAGTGTTAGCCCGTTGCAAACCACACCTTAGTTTGATAACAAACTACTTGACACAAATTCCCTTCTTTGCTGCTACTATAGCAGTCATATACTTAGCCTTTTGTTGTAGTATTCGTCACAATGTCTTAACTTTGGAACTCTTCCAAATCCATCATGGAATCTCCTTTCCATTACATTGTGCCACCCATAGTTTAAATTGAGATAAACTTAATTTGTATCTTGTGACAAAACTAGTATCAATGTAACGCTTTACAATGAACTATTTGTAATTGTTTGTCACCTCTACACAAATATATTCTTAGTTCTTCCAAAAGATCATAAGAATATCCTCACTATCGTCCAATGATCATTTTATGATTCATTCTGGTACATGCTCATAACACTTAGAGCATAGGACATATCTGGATGTGTACATATCATGGTATGATTGATCAAAACATTCTCGTGATTACACTCATCAAGTGTCAAAGCACTTGAATCTTGTTTCACTTATCAAGTGTCGATACACTTGAATCTTGATTCAATTCCTTTCCATGCAACAAGAACTGTTTCTTGTCGTTTCTATATTGAACTCCTTCAATATCTCATATATGTACGTTTGGCATAAACATATTAGCGTTACAGTCTATCCACTATAGACATTCATGCTAAATATTCGGGTTTTGCCTAAGTCTTTCATCGAAATGAAATTCTTAACCTTTGTCAATAAAAGATACATCATTTCTAATCAACAAGATGTCCTTCACATAATGTATTAGAAATATGTCTCAGCGCTCCCACTTAATTTCTTGCAAATGCAAGCATCTTCATCGTCTCCAGATGAAAAACTCATTTTTCATCATGGTGAAGATTCCAACTCCGCGATGCTTACTTCAACCATTGAAGTTTGCATGCCCTTTTAGCATCCTTTGAATTTAACAAAACCCTTTGGACCGTGTCATGTACACGTCCTAGGTAACCATTCTATTAGAAGAACTTTGTTTTGTTTATTCATCTACCATATACCAAATTATATGTAGTGGTTGCTACTTTAATCCGTTTAGACTAAATATCGCTATAAAAGATTAAATCTTGTCATAGTCAACTCTTTGAACATTGTCATAAAATACTTTACGACATGTCGAATATTTCATAGATGTGAGACATCCATGTCTGTTTCTTTATAGATCCAAATACGACCGATAGGTTTTTACACCTTTCCGGAGGGTCTTCCAAGTTCAAAACTTGATTTCTCGTATATGGAACTATCACGGATTTTATGGCTTCAAGCCATTTGACGGAGTCAGGGCCCATCATCGCTTCTTTGTATGTATTCGGTTCATCATTGTCAAACAATAATGATTTACTCTCAAATCTTAGCATTTGATTGTTTAACCGACCTTCTTGGTTCAATAGGAACTTTAGACCTCCGTGACCACAACCTTTGAGGCACATAAGCTATGAGCATTATGGCAGCCTCCAGAACGATTTCCAGTGCTGCGCAACTCAGCACATTTAGCTAAGGTTCGTTAACCTTATCAAAGTTCTATTGTCCTCCCACTTAACTTTTACGAAAAAATTCCTTTTTCAAGAAACTTCACGTTTCAAGCGACAAACCCTTTTGTCCTTGGTGTTATGGAGGAATAACCAATTGTTATTCGAAATAACCTACAAAGACATGCTCATCCGACTTCGGTTGTAAACATCTTACTTATGTTTAGCATACCAAAATTTAAGAAATGACAACTTGGGTTTTACCCCAAACCATAACTTCCATGGTGTCATTTCACCGGATCAAGATGGATCTCTTTTCAGTGTAAAAGCGGTAGTCTCTAAAGCTTTAATCTTTTAAAACATAATGGCAGTTTTATAAATAACACCTTTGATCCAACCATGTCTCACAAGGTTTCATTACAAATCTCAAACACTCCATACTCCTATGGTGTTTCGGGAGATGTAAATCTAGATGTTTTGCTAAACTTGCAACTCAAATAAATCCCTTTATGATAAAATCATAATTCATTTATTTTCTTGTTACACTGATTTTCACTTCATCTTGAAAGTCTTTGAACATTTTCAAATATTTCACACTTCTTTCTCATTAAGTGAATTATTCACTCAATTTCCGGAGAAAGTATATGAAGTTGAAACCCATCGCTTACGACTACACATAATGGACTACATACATCGATATGTATAAATTCCAATATTTTAGTCGTTCGTTCTTCTTTGGCCTTTGAACGAAGTTTTAATTATCCCGAGGAAAGTCTCACAAGCGTCACTTGATCAAATCAAAGACTCCAAAAATCCATGAAAATGGAGATTCTTCATGTTTTCTTTCCAATATAATTTAAACGGCGATGTCACTTCGTAAGTGATCTTTCAATCATTTGTCTTGCGACATTTTAGCATTAGGTTTTATGGATGTGATTTCTCCAACTAGATTTGTAAATCATCCATCTTATATGGAATACGGTAATTATTTGAACAACCTTTGTTCTTATAATACCTGATTCAAATAACAATTATTAAAACAAATCTTGAAGTCAAGCTTTGATGTCAACGAGAAATACAAACAACAGTTTGTTTGTTTTCGATGAACATCATCACATATTCTCTTGCTAGTTACTTAGGCCATTGTGGTTCATGAATTGCGTCGTTCCGTATGAAATTTCATACCAACCAATTCGGTATCCAATACCCAAGAACCACATTGTTTAACAAGCAAAGAATACAACCATAACATGTATATCATCCATATACCTAAATTGGATATTTCCAATCTTTTCTTTTCTGCCAAATATATTTTATAGATTCTCTTTCAGCATTTCCTTTTCCTTTTAAAAGAATTTATCAACATCAAAAGTGGCGCCATATACATATAGTCCAAAGCGTGTATATTCAAATAATAATACCTTTGGACTTGCACTTTGAAGTAGATCACCATCATCAAAATGATCGGTATTCTTTCAAAATCCATTCTTTAGTAATCTTTTAGTGTAGTAAACACTTTACATACATCTTCTATTCATCCTTATCATGACGACTTTCATGATCAAGCCAATTTAGCTTATAAAGGAGAATCGTGAGTATAACATTACTTTCCAAAACCCTTTTGGATGATTAGGATGTCTAGCATCTCCAACCTTCGTAAATTCTCATCCAATATGAGAACATATATTATACTCTATCATATTGCAACCAAAACATTGTTTCAGATATCGTTATATCTGCCACACATGATGGTTTCTGAAACTATTCTTTCAGCTCCTAGATAAACTTGATATTAAAACAATCAAGAATCGTGGAGGCAAACATGATACTTAAGATACTAACACTGGAATTGTTACTCTCAATTTAATACCAATTATTAAATTTCATGGAGTAAACAGAGTTTGCTGAAAGTTTGCAATAGGACTTTAAACTTTGATTGACACTCAACACAATACGATACCAATTCGTAAAGTATATATCCAGAATTCTATAGTTCTATTATCTCAATTATAACTAAGCATAAGGTGGTGAACGAATGCCAATGACTACAACAAATTATGCAAATTCACTTTGATTTAATTTATGATAAATTGAGTTCTACTAATCCAAATTAGAAATAAACTCCCACTCAAAAACGACATCCCTCGTGTCTTTTTGGTGATTACATGAACCAAATCCACTACACCAAGTCCGATCATCACGTGAGTCGGTATAGCTTCAAAGGCGAGCATCCATATGGTCATCATATCAAAACATATGACTCATGCTTAACCTTTCGGTCCGTGTTCCGAGGCCATGTCTGTACATGCT
This sequence comes from Avena sativa, assembly GCA_916181665.1. Taxonomy (NCBI): domain Eukaryota; kingdom Viridiplantae; phylum Streptophyta; class Magnoliopsida; order Poales; family Poaceae; genus Avena; species Avena sativa. The sequence continues at coordinate 254,934,141 of OV702284.1, read as the reverse complement.
AGGCTCGCCAAGTAAGAACCTTAGTATTCGCGTGTGTAACTGTCTTACACCCGAGATATGCTCGTGGATTCAAGTACACCCGATCATCACGTGATGTCTTGAAGCGACGAAACATTGTCAGTGCATACTTAAGGAAGAACACATTTTTATCTTGATATCTAAATGAGGTATCATCTTATTATGCTAATAAAACGTCAAGCAAGCAATATAAGATGCTATCAAACATCACATGTTTATTAGTGGAATGATATGGTTCCCGCATATGATCTCTATCATGTGCACCGTGGTATGATCACTATCATACATATATGTGTAAGTCCAAGGTCTATGGAGATTACACGTTATGTGTGTTGTAAGAGTATCATCTCATACTTATACTTACAACATCACCATATCATAACACTAGCCCAGCAACAATCTAAACTAGACGCCTCTAATTTATCCATTGCAAATTTTACGTGGCTTAGGGCTTTCGAGATAGAACCGTTCTTACCTACGAACATGAACCACAACAAGGATAACCAAATTGTTGACAACTCGTTGCAAATTAGATATTGACTATAGTAGGAGAGACAGACACCCGCTAGCCACTTATGCAAAACTAGTTGCATGTCAAGCGTGGAACAGGTCTCATGTGCGAGGACATGTAAAGTTTGTCCGGGCCGCTTCATCCCACTATGCCACCAATATCCAAAGTACAACTAAGAAGCAATAAAATGATCATCATCGCCCACATACTCATATGTGTACTACCCGTGCAAAGTATCTACGCATAGATCCGGCTCTAATACCACTGTAGGGTTCGCAGCATAGAAAACAAAATTTTTCCTACGATGGGAACAACCATGTACCAAGATCTATCTACTAGATACAAACAACGGGCGGATGTATATCCGTAGAGAACATACCCTTGAAGACCGACAAAGCTTAACGAGTCCAAACTCGTGGTTGATGTAGACGATCTCTTGCCGATCTCAAGATCGAGAGGAAGTCCTAGCGCCGCAAAACAGCAGCGCATCCGTGCTCGCACACACGTTCGAGGCACCGAGCAACCTCCGCCTCCTCGCTCCAGCGATGCAGCGGAAGCACAACTCTTTCTTGCCGAAAAGCCACCGGGAACATGTATCTCGCTAGTCCGAGACCATGGGGGATAAATTCTAGAGGGGGAGAGAGATCCTTCACGAGGAGGTGTGAGTGAGAAGTGAGAGGAGGGGCTCCTTATATAGGGGAGGGGGGGCAGCCCAAGGGGGCATGGCCGCCGGCCATGGAGGGTGCCCCCACCTCTCCCTCATTCATGTTGGTGGACACTCCACTCACAAAATGGCCCTTCAATTTTCTCCACTCAAAAACCCACTCAAATTCCCATTAAATTTCCACCAAATTTAATGCAAACTCTCATTAAATAAAACTCTTTTATTTTATTCAGAATTTTGTCAATTACTTTAATGACAAACATTCACAAATAACCCCTTGCTAGAATTCTATTTCACATGCATAACCACTTTATGCAATTTCACCCGAAAACCTGTTTCGGTATCTAGTGAAATAAATTCCTGCGCTTGTTCATTCTTTCGGCATGAAACTTTTGCTCCAATTGGATGTCGGTGTCTCTTAAGTGTGTCACCCTACGGTTCGTGAATAATGCGGACATGATCGAGACCCCTCTCAGATCAATAACCAGAAGCGGGATCTGGAGACCCATACTGACTCCCACACATTCAACGATGACTTTCTTGTAATTGTCGGAACCTTTTAACGCTAGTATCTTAATCCTTTTGTTTCGTGATATATTACATGTCTGAGATTCGATCATCGGTATCTCCATACCTAGTTTGATCTCGTTACCGACATGCACTCTTTTCTCGTTCCCGTGATATAACATTCTAGTGATCAAATCACTTGCTTGCAAGCTAATCAATGTGATATCACCGAGAGGGCCCAGAGCATATCTATCCGTCATCGGGATGAACAAATTCCACTCTCGATCCATGGGCCTCAACATAACACTTTATTAGTTCTGAATCCATCTTTATAATCACCCTGTTACGGTGTGACGTTTGATGTTATCAAGAAACTCTTCCGGTGTTAGTGATTGACATGATCTCATGGTCTAAGGATTAGGATCACTTCGTAAGTTGTTATAGCAATATAAACTCAATGACTTTGATCGTAATGCTATACTTCGGATGAATGTTCATCACACCATTACACTAATGTTGTGATCCTGTTATTAACAACATCCAATGTCCATGATCAGGAAACCTTGATCATCTTGTTAATCAACGAGCTAGTTTATGAGAGAGGCATAACTAGGAACTTTCTGTTTGTTTATTAAACACACATGTATTAACGTTTCCGTATTAATACAATTATAGCATGTAAAATAAACATTTATCATAAACAAGGAATATGATAATAACCACTTTATTATTGCCTCTCGGGCATATTCCCTTCAGGCACCACCAGGATGTCTATCGAGTGTGAGTAAACATGGCTTCCAACCCTAGATCCCCCCCCCCTCGCTGCCCAGAACATGGAACCACTCCATCGATTGAGCCCAAACCCGGCACCTAGCTCCCTCTTGGCATCGCAAGCGACTTCTCCAACTAGAGATTTCGTGGTGCTTTGGAGAAATCTCCACTTTCCATTTTCTAGACCCGAAAAACCGACATTTTCCCAAAGGTGGTGCAAGATTAAGGTGTGCCCATGGGCCTGAGGAAATTTCCACGCATGCTACACCATGGTGCATGTCCATTCCCGGGAGGTGTGTATTTATCTCGTGGTGTGGGCATGTACTGTATTTTTTCCAAGTTACGACCCGGTAAATGTGGTTTCTAATTGTATGTACCCTATAAGACACTCTAAATTTTCGGGTAAAATGGTTTGGGGTGCGCCATGGGGTACCTAGGCAGGATGCATGCCTGGGTCCAAGATTGCACAGACCATCGTGTTGTCGCGCCCGCCGGTGGGTTTTGCCGTTTTCTTAGGCAGCACCAAACAAAATCTAAAAAAACAAAAAAAAAAGTGAAAACGGCTCCTAAAGCCCTTGCATGTGGCCCACTGCCCTCATAAAATCATAGGAAGGGCATACCAGGTCATTTGGCACCCAAGGCACCACCCTGATGTCTATCGAGTGTGAGTAAACATGGCTTCCAACACTAGATCCCCCCCCCCCTCGCTGCCCAGAACATGGAATCACTCCATGGATTGAGCCCCAACCCGGCACCTAGATCCCTCTCGGCATCACAAGCGACTTGTCCAACTAGATATTTCGTGGTGCTTTGGAGAAATCTCCACTTTCCATTTTCTGGACCCGAAGAACCGACGTTTTCCCAAAGGAGGTGCAAGATTAGGGCGCGCCCATGGGCCCGAGGAAATTTTGACGCATGCCAAACCATGGTGCATGGCCATTCCCGAGAGGTGGGTATCTATCTCGTGGTGCGGGCATGTACTGTATTTTTTTCGAGTTATGGCCCGGTAAATGCGGTTTCTAACTGTATGTACCCTATAAGACACTCTCAATTTTTGGGGAAAATGGTTTGGGGTGCCCCATGGGGTACCTAGGCTAGATGCATGCCTGGGTCCAAGATTGCACCGACCGTCGCGTTGCCGCGCCCGCCGGCGGGTTTCGCCATTTTCTTGGGCAGCACCAAACAAAATCTAAAAAACAAAAAAACGTGAAAACGTATCCAAGAGCCCTTGCATGTGACCCACTTCCCTCATCAAATCATAGGAAGGGCATACAAGGTCATCTGGCACCCAAGGCACCACCAGGATGTCTATCGAGTGTGAGTAAACATGGCTTCCAACCCTAGATCCCCCCCCCCTCGCTGCCCAGAACATGGAACCACTCCATGGATTGAGCCCAAACCTGGCACCTAGCTCCCTCTTGGCATCGCAAGCGACTTCTCCAACTAGAGATTTCGTGGTGCTTTGGAGAAATCTCCACTTTCCATTTTCTAGACCCGAAAAACCGACATTTTCCCAAAGGAGGTGCAACATTAGGGTGTGCCCATGGGCCTGAGGAAATTTCCACGCATGCTACACCATGGTGCATGTCCATTCCCGGGAGGTGTGTATTTATCTCGTGGTGTGGGCATGTACTGTATTTTTTCCAAGTTACGACCCGGTAAATGTGGTTTCTAATTGTATGTACCCTATAAGACACTCTCAATTTTCGGGTAAAATGGTTTGGGGTGCGCCATGGGGTACCTAGGCAGAATGCATGCCTGGGTCCAAGATTGCACAGACCGTCGTGTTGTCGCGCCCGCCGGTGGGTTTTGCCGTTTTCTTAGGCAGCACCAAACAAAATCTAAAAAAACAAAAAAAATGTGAAAACGGCTCCTAAAGCCCTTGCATGTGATCCACTGCCCTCATAAAATCATAGGAAGGGCATACCAGGTCATTTGGCACCCAATGCACCACCCTGATGTCTATCGAGTGTGAGTAAACATGGCTTCCAACACTAGATCCCCCCCCCTCGCTGCCCAGAACATGGAATCATTCCATGGATTGAGCCCCAACCCGGCACCTAGCTCCCTCTCGGCATCACAAGCGACTTGTCCAACTAGATATTTCGTGGTGCTTTGGAGAAATCTCCACTTTCCATTTTCTGGACCCGAAGAACCGACGTTTTCCCAAAGGAGGTGCAAGATTAGGGCGCGCCCATGGGCCCGAGGAAATTTTGACGCATGCCAAACCATGGTGCATGGCCATTCCCGGGAGGTGGGTATCTATCTCGTGGTGCGGGAATGTACTGTATTTTTTTCGAGTTATGGCCCGGTAAATGTGGTTTCTAATTGTATGTACCCTATAAGACACTCTCAATTTTTGGGGAAAATGGTTTGGGGTGCCCCATGGGGTACCTAGGCTAGATGCATGCCTGGGTCCAAGATTGCACCGACCGTCGCGTTGCCGCGCCCGCCGGCGGGTTTCGCCGTTTTCTTGGGCAGCACCAAACAAAATCTAAAAAACAAAAAAACGTGAAAACGGCTCCTAGAGCCCTTGCATGTGACCCACTTCCCTCATAAAATCGTAGGCAGGGCATACCAGGTCATTTGGCACCCAAGCCACCACCAGAATGTCTATCGAGTGTGAGTAAACATGGCTTCCCACCCTAGGTCCCCCCCCCTCGTTGCCTAGAACATGGAACCACTCCATGGATTGATCCCAAACCCGGCACTTAGCTCCCTCTCGGCATCGTAAGTGACTTGTCCAACTAGAGATTTCGTGGTGCTTTGGAGAAATCTCCACTTCCCATTTTCTAGACCCGAAAAAACGACATTTTCAAAAAGGAGGTGCAAGATTAGGGCGCGCCCATGGGCCCGAGGCAATTTCCACGCATGCTACACCATGGTGCATGGCCATTCCCGGAGGTGTGTATTTATCTCGTGGTGCAGGCATGTACTGTATTTTTTCGAGTTACGGCCCGGTAAATGCGATTTCTAACTGTATGTATTCTATAAGACACTCTCAATTTTCGGGGAAAAATGGTTTGGGGTGCCCCATGGGGGATCTAGGTTGGATGCATGTCTGAGTCCAAGATTGCACCGACCGTCGCGTTGGCGCGCCCGCCGGCAGGTTTCGCCGTTTTCTTGGGAAGCACCAGACAAAATCTAAAAAACAAAAAAACATGAAAACGGCTCCTGGAACCCTTGCATGTGACCCACTGCCCTCATAAAATCATAGGCAGGGAATACCAGGTCATTTGGCACCCAAGACACCACCAGGATGTCTATCGAGTGTGAGTAAACATGGCTTCCAACCCTAGACCCCCCCCTCGCTGCCCAGAACATGGAACCACTCCATCGATTAAGCCCAAACTCGGCACCTAGCTCCCTCTCGGCATCTCAAGCAACTTCTCCAACTAGATATTTCATGGTGCTTTGGAGAAATCTCCACTTCCCATTTACTGGACCCAAAAAACCGACGTTTTCCCAAAGGAGGTGCAAGATTAGGGTGCGCCCATGGGCCCGAGGCAATTTCCGCGCATGCTCCACCATGGTGCATGGAAATTCCCGAGAGGTGGGTATTTATCTCGTGGTGCGGGCATGTACGGTATTTTTTCAGAGTTACGGCCCGGTAATTGCGGTTTCTAACTGTATGTACCCTATAAGACACTCTCAATTTTTGGGGAAAATGGTTTGGGGTGCCCCATTGGGTACCTAGGCTGGATGAATTCCTGGGTCCAAGATTGCACCGACCGTTGCATTTCCACGCCCGCCGGTGGATTTCGCCATTTTCTTGGGCAGCACCAAACAAAATCTAAAAAAACAAAAAAACGTGAAAACGGCTCCTGGAGCCCTTGCATGTGACCCACTTCCCTCATAAAATCATAGGAAGGGCATACCAAGTCATTTGGCACCCAAGGCACCACCGGGATGTCTATCGAGTGTGAGTGAACATGGCTTCCAACCCTAGATCCCCCCCCCCCCCCTCGCTGCCCAGAACATGGAACCACTCCATGGATTGAGCCCAAAGTCGGCACCTAGCTCCCTCTCGGCATCGCAAGCGACTTTCCAGCTAGATATTTCGTGGTGCTTTGGAGAAATATCCACTTTCCATTTTCTGGTCCCAAAAAACCGACATTTTCCCCATGGAGGTGCAAGATTAGGGCCTTCTAGAAGCCCCCCCCCACGGGGCTTGGTTGATTTTGTGTCCCAATTGTTAGGCACCGTTGGATTCGGGAGAATGGATGATAAGCATCGTCCTTTGCAATAGCGATCCGCGAGTAGGCATTTCTGCGTCCCTATTGGCCCTGGCAACCACCAGTGGGCCTACCTCCTTGACTTTATAAACATGACTATGTGGCCGAAGCTCAAACCTCGTTCGTTTCCTGCAACTCGCGTCAGCACTAGCGTTGAATCCTACCTGAAGAAATGGCGCCTCGCCATGGAGAGGCCCCGTCTCATCTTGCATAAGGCCGAGTTGTTCGCCTAGTACGACATACTCGCGTTGCCGCTTGCGAGGCTACCAGCCGGCTATGAGCTCAGCTACGCCGGGGTGCCCGTGGCGCTGCTCCTACGCGACATCGTGTTGTCGAGGCAGATCGAGGAGCGTCACCGCTAGCTGCCGGAGCAGAAGAGGGCAATGGACCGATACGCGCGCACCAGTGCGTACTGGCCAAGGTGCTTCTAGGAGCGGGAGACGTTGATTTGGATTTGCAGTGCTCGCTGTTTGGAGATCCACCCGGATCTGCGCAACCCCAAAGGGAGACAGTGCTTCTGGGCGGTGCCTAGGCGTACGCACTCCACCGTTATAAATGTTGCGTGTCATGCAGCACTCGTGAAGAGGAACGCCGCTGGGCTCGTCCTCATCGATTCAGACTCGAAAGAGGCAGATGGCGACGCGGAGGACATCATGCACGACGAAGACAGCGGGAGCGGCATAGTCGATTAGGATCACTTGAGCCTAAATTTAATCTATGTACGGTAGCTTTAATTACCTGTTCGGATAGAATGGCCAAGTTGTAAGAGCGTGTACTGCGTTGTTTGAGTCTAGCCTTTTTCCTCTTATTATAGAGCATCAATGCCCCTAATGTTGCCGATGCGACATCGCTGACAAAGACGAGGCGGGGCTGATGGGACGGTACGTTGTATCTGCTCCCAGCACTTGATTGCACAGTCATAATTTTGGTGTGCGTCAAAGGAGAAGGAGACGCGTGAATCCGCAAAAGATCTGCTCCCCGCTTGCTAGTCCAGTCAGCGTCCTCGATACAGCTGCGCTCTGCAGAAGACCGATGAGGCAACACGCAAACACCCTTCGATCAAAGAGCATCCCATCTTCTCCATCTAATGTGCACTTCGTTCTCGCCCGCAGAATCGGTTCTTGCAGGCCGCCATCACTCTCCTCCAAGAAACCCCAACAATAATGAATCCGCCCTCGCCCCCAGTTCATCCGGACTCAATAGAGGATTCGATGCACAAGATTCAGTACGGGGATGACGCCTTTGGAGAAGTTGCTATACATATGGACACTACCAGCGCCGTCGGGCTAGCCGCATGCTCCAAGGAGTTGTGCCACCAAGTCGCTGGCGGAAAAGGTAGCAGATGTCCCAACGACGGCCTCGGTACATTGGTCGCCTTCCATGACTTCCTCAACCACAAGATGGCATGCCCGCACGGTCCGTGCTACTGCCCTGATCCTGGCTGGGAGTTCGCTGCCCCGCCCACAGCGCTCCTCGCCCACCTCGAAAAATCGCACTCGATGGAAGTGCACAGTTTCCACTACGGTGTGGAACACAGGTACATCTCTCAGTCTTTGCTGGCACCAGGCTCATGGAGAGTAGAGACCGTCGGATCCAGGGACGATGGTATAGTGTTCGCCATGCGATTTGATATGCTCCACTCTGGCCTCGCCATATCCGTCGAGTGCATCAGGTCGGCGGCATGCAAGTTTCCGCGGTACATGGTGGAGTTGCACTTATATAAACCTTCAATGATGGGAGGGGACCATGAGGAGTTCTCCGAATATAGCCTGTTTTTTTAGCCGAAGAGTAGCGCGTCGCCGGCTGTCGCCAGGATGACTAAAGATTTATGGCATTTTCTGATTAATAAACATCATAGGTTCATCCTGGATTACTCATTCTGCATCCACAATATGGTAGATGACAAATATGACGGTCTTTATTCTGATGATTTGTCGTTCAAATTTGGGATTAGGTATTGATGTTGATTCTAGTCGGCCAAGTTTTTAAGAGATGAAACAAGAACTGGCTCTATATGTACTGCTATTGTGTTTCAGTGTCTATATTGCTGAATCGTTCACTTTGAAATCCATCATACACACGTTTCTTCTAATGAGAGGATGACATGTGGGTCCAGATGCGTGATTAAATGGCAGCGCAATCAAGTTCGAAATAGGGTAGAGTAGCTGACAAGTGGGGTCGCATTCAGGTCCCCCCATGGTGTGGGGCCGGCTTGTTGGGAACATGTTTTGGGGGATGTGGTGTGGGACCATGTGGGGCGCGTATGGTAGTTAAGTGCGCCCTTTCGCCTAAATTGGAAGAATTTTTTGTTCTTTTGATGATTGGCCTTTTTAAGAGCGTCTTTTCCCCTTTATGTCGCCAATTGTTGTTATTTTGCCCAAAAAGGCAGCGAATCTAGAGCAGCTTCTCTCTTCATTCATGGTTCTTTTTGGCCCTCGTATTTTCCCAATCTGGCAGCAAATCTAACCAGCACCATAAATATTTGTAGATGAACAGAGCAGATGTAGATAAAGAAGATAATAAAGAATTATATAGTACAATACTTAAACCAGGTTCGACAATTAGGTTGCTCAGCAGCAGCAGCTTACAAGTTCAACACAAACAACAAAACAAAAGAAGATGCTTTACAGCAGCAGCAGCATCAACACATGATCAGTGGCCCCTCATGGCCTGCGCTAGGAGGGCCACCGCCTCCTCCATGTGGTGCTTCCTCCACTTCCTGCTGCCCAGTCCCTTGACCTTGGGCGCCTTGGGCTTGATCGGGGGCATGCGACCCTCCTCGATGGCCACCTTCTGGAGGTTGCGGAGGTGAAAACCGAGCGCCTTGTGTTGGGCTCTGAAGGCGTTGGCGTTCTTTGACAGGCCACAGGTCTTCATGGCCTCGGCATACATCACGAGGGAGTTGAAGTCGGTGGCGAGGCTCCTGGTGCAGAAGGGGCACCTATAGACGTTGCCGGTGAAGAAGCCGTTGAACTGGCCGAACTCCAGCTTCCTTAACACCTGACGAGTCTTGGTGTCCATGGACTCGTCATCGCTGCAGACGTCGCTGATATCCACCTATTACAAAAAAAAGTAGCGTGCAATAAGGACATGATTGAGATACCGTAATTATCGAGATTGATTACTTGCATAAATTAACCAATTGAGATCCCGTGATTATTCCCCAATCCCCAAATCTCAAACCAAATCGAATACTGATTCCAACTACAGATCGGTGCTAGTACTGATCCCAACTATAGATTGGTGCTAGTACTGATCCCAACTACAGATCGGTGCTAGTACTGATCCCAACTACAGATCGGTGCTAGTACTGATCCCAACTAGGGGCATTCATCCAAATACAAGATCTAACACAAGAGGATTAGATACTGTAAAAATACCTAGCATCCACCGATTAGCCGAGCCCTAATAACACATGATCTAGCATCCAACGATGGGAATAGGGGAAGAACAAAGGAAGGGGAGAAAACCCTAATTACCTCCAACCATGGGTCGGCTAAGCTGGTGTCGAAGGGGTTCTCCAGCCTGATGTAATCGTTCTCCCCGTAGGGGTCCTAGCCGTGCGGGATCTGCAGGAGAACGGCGGGGGCCTGTACGGGGACGAGGGCCTCCTCGCCGGCGGCTACGGTGGAAGCGGGGACGGGGGTCTAGATAGGGATGGCGTCTACCTTCAATGCCTCGACGGGGGCAGTACAGGGACGGGGTCCTCCTCGTCGGACGCCTTGGAAGCGACGATGGCCACCGCGCCGTTCTTCTCTATCGCCGGCATGGTTGGGATTTTCTTGGCGGTTTGCAGAAGGTGATGGGACAGTGGAGATGGTTGCGTGAGTGAGTGAGCGAGTGAGTGATGAGTGAGAGTGAGGAGGCCTCTAAAAAGGTGAAGGGAGGTGACGTTTCGTTGCACCACCATGCACCGCGTAACCGTGTGCGCTATTGTACCGTGCACAGCCACACGCGTCCGCTACCGCCCCGTGCACCGCGACACGCGTACCGTGCGTCACGTTTTCACCCTCGTGTATAACCTTGCCACTTAGTTGTGCTCAGTTATACCCTCGAGTGTAGCACTGGCAGTTTGGTTGTACTCAGTTTTGCCCTCCAGTACTAACACTGCCGTGTGCAATATACTCACTTTTACCCTCCGGTGGCTGGACAACAGAGAGTCAACGAATGGGTTTTAGCTAGCTAATTGAGTCATTTTATGCACAACAAATTCAAAAAGATCAAAACATAGTGGCATCTACCTAGGGAGTCTTATTATGTGACCTGCCACCATAAGAAATGTATATAAATCAAGTTTTAACCTAAATCACCACTTCTCAAATCACCTACTATCTATGAAGGTTCATGGCTTTCTACTCACGCCTCTTCCCAAAACATCCCTCCCCAAAACATAATTTTTCTGAATGAGGCAATAATTGTCAAACTGATGTATATTTGAATTTCATGGCTTACATTAAGAGTTGTATAATTTTTCAATTTGAAAGTGTTCAAGAGTAGTGTCAATTATAAACACTCTTTTACATTAAGAGTTGTATAATTTTTCAATTTGAAAGTGTTCAAGAGTAGTGTCAATTATAAACACTCTTTTACATTAAGAGTTGTATAATTTTTTTAAATTTGAAAGTGTTCAAGAGTTGTGTCAATTATAAACACTCTTGTACATTAAGAGTTGTATATTTTTTTTAATTTGAAAGTGTTCAAGAGTAGTGTCAATTATAAACACTCTTTTACATTAAGAGTTGTATAATTTTTTCAATTTGAAAGTGTTCAAGAGTTGTGTCAATTATAAACACTCTTTTACATTAAGAGTTGTATAATTTTTTTAAATTTGAAAGTGTTCAAGAGTTGTGTCAATTATAAACACTCTTTTGCATTAAGAGTTGTATTTTTTAATTTGAAAGTGTTCAAGAGTTGTGTCAATTATAAACACTCTTGTACATTAAGAGTTGAATAATTTTTTTAATTTGAAAGTGAATCACTAGCCATGCGAGAGTTGTGTCAATTATAGTTTTAGACCGCGCGAGATTTTCATAATTATAAACACTCTTCAAACCAACTGAATCTCCACTGCTCCAGGGGAATTTACAATAGATTTTAGGGAGATTTTATCTATCTCTGAGAGTTATGGAGGTTGAAACCACCGGTAGGAAGTAAAATCCAGAGAGATATTGTTCACAACCATGAATTATGCTAGCACTGGATCAATCCTATTCAAAAATGAAGGCAGTTAGTTGAGAACCATCGATTTGCCTTCAAATACTGCGAATAATCAACCCACAAAAGGGAAACGATGCTTACCCAGATGGAATCCATGCATTAGTTCTCTGCGATTCCACCCAATCTTATCCATGCTCGACGGGGATGGACGGTGCACCCGTCGGCGTTGCATACTGTTCCACGAAAGGGGTAGATCTAGCAAGGGCGGGAGCAGAGCAGGAGGTGGAGTGCGCTCTACGGCTAGGGGGAGGGGGCGGCTCTGGGACTGAGGACGACATAAGGTAGGAGGGCACAACGGCGGGGCAGCGGAGCGGTGGTGTGGGAGCTGTTCCAGGCTCGGGGGAAGCAAATGCTTTGGGTGAGCGAGAATGGCCGGTCCGACGTGTCTCCATGCGGCCCCTGTTGGAGATATGCCCTAGAGGAAATAATAAATATAGTTATTATTATATCTTTGTGTTTATGATAAATGTTTACATTCATGCTATAATAGTATTAACAAGGAAACATTAATACTTGTGTGATTTGTAAACTAAAATAGAGTCCCTAGTAAAGCCTCTTTACAATACTAGCTTGTTTGTTAATAAATGATTGTGGTTTCCCTATCATGAACATTGAGATGTTATTAACAACAAGATCATATCGTTAGGAGAATGATATGGTGGACATACTCCTATAGATAAGCGTAGCATAAAGATCAAGTCATTTTAATAGTTCAATTGCTATATGCTTTCTGATACATAGTAACCTAATTCCTTCGACCATGAGATCATGCATATCACCTTCACCGGAAGGATGCTTTGATGACATCAAACACCACACCGTAACTGGGTGGCTATAAAGGTGGTATTGAGTGTTCGGAAAGTATTGGTTGAGACACATGGATCAAGAGTGGGATTTGTCCATCCATATGACGGATAGATATACTCTGGGCCCTCTCGGTGGAATGTCATCCAATTAGCTTGCAAGCATGTGACTGGCTCACAAGGGATCACATATCACGGGAACGAGAAAAGAGTACTTATCAGTAACGAGGTTGAACTAGGTATGCAGAGATACCGACGATCATAACCTTGGATAAGTAAACTATCGTGAGACAAAGGGAATTTGGTATCGTATGTAAGTGGTTCATTCGATCGCAAAGTAATCGTAGAAATATGTGGGAACCATATGAATTTCTAGATTCCTCTATTGGTTATTAATCGGAGAAGTGTCTCGATCATGTCCGCATAATTCACGAACCGTAGGGAGACACACTTAAGGATTCGACGTTGTTTGAGTAGTTATGGAATGATGAGTAAGATACTGAATGTTGTTCGGAGTCTCGGATGGGATCCGGGATATCACGAGGAGATCCGGAATGGTCCGGAGAATAAGATTCATATAAGGGAAGTCTTGTTTCGGGGTTGGAGAATGGTTCCGGTGTTTTCATCGGGAATGTTCTAGAAGGTTTCGGAATGTCCGGCACTCCGGAGGGGAAGGGTACATGAATGTGTCATATCAAGTTGGAATGATTGCATCATGTACTAGGTGTCATCGCTGAACAAAATAAAGGGTTTAATCAAATCCTAGTTTGAAAAGTCAAACGCCAATTTGAAAAGTCAAACAGCTATTTTGTGAGGTGGAGGGGAAGTAGGAAACCTACTTGGGGAGGAGTTCCTCCCCTCCACCGCCGGCCCACTTGGGAAACCAAGTTGGGGAGGGACTCCCCTCCCCTGGCGTGCCCCCTCCACCTATATAAGGAGGGGCAGGGCTGCCCCTCCAAACACACAACACCTCCACCCAAAACCCTAGCTCCTAGCCGCCGCCGCCCACCATAGCCGCCGCCTAGGGCAACTCGCCGCGGCCGCCTAGGGCAAACCCTAGCCGCCGGCCTTGCCCCCTCCTTGGTGTGTCTAAACCCTAGATCGCCGAGGCTCTCTCTCATAGTCCACCATACTCGCTCTGGCTTAAGGCGAAGCCCTGCGAGATCTCCCCTCTACTTCCGGTACCACGTCGTTGTGCTGCCGGAATCGCGAGGAGAGTGCTACAACCTCCGCTGCCTGCTGGAACAAGGGAGAGGAAGGTCTTCGTCGAGTACCGAACGTGTGACCGACTGCGGAAGCGCTGCCGGAACGCAGCGCCGGAAGGATCGTCTACGCGATCTAGAGATCGGGAAGAGTACGACTACATCACCCACGAGAATCCGCTCTCGTTAAACACTTTGGAATCTTCGAGGGTGAGTTATTCCATCGACTCGTTGCTACAATCTAGTAGATAGATCTTGGCTTGTTTCTTTGTATGCGATAGAAATTTTTTGTTTTCCATGCTACGAAACCCTACAGTGGTATCAGAGCCGTGTCTATATTTAGATCTGTTGCACGAGTAGAACACAATGGTCATTGTGGGCGTTGATGCTTTTGTTGTCGATTGCTTCTTGTGTACTTTGCATCTTGCGGGATGGTGGGATGAAGCGGCCCGGGCTAACCTTACATGACATCGTTCATGAGACTTGCTCCACGCTTGACATGCAACTTGTATTGCATAAGTGGATTTGCGGGTGCCTGTTTCTCCCAACATAGTTAAGATTCAATTTACAACGGGTGATTGACAATGCTAGTATCAATGTTGTGGTTCTTGTTCGTAAGTTAGAACAACACTTACTGAAAGCCCCAAGCCACGTAAAACATGCAAAGAAAGTAGAGGCGTCTAACTTTTTTTTGCAGGGGTGTGCTGTGATGTGATATGGCCATGATTGTGATTATATTTGATGTATGCAATGTTCCTTATTGTAAGTTGGCAACCGGCAGGAGCCATATGGTTGTCTTTAATTTCTGTTAAGACCTGCGTGTTTATTCAAAGTAGTTGTAATAGTTGAAGCCGGTGGACGACAACCATGGAGCAGTGTCATTGACCTTGATGCAATGCCGGTGGTGATGGAGATCATGTTAGTGCTTGAAGATGGAGATCGGAAGCACAAAGAAGAAAGGCCATATCATATCACATATTATGAATTGCATGTGATGTTAATCCTTTATGCATCTTGTACTGCTTAGTTAACAACGGTAGCATTATAAGATGATCACTCATGCACATGAATTTCAAGTTCTAATGTGTTCATCCTTAGTAAGCACCGTTGCTAAAGCTTGTTGTTTCGAAGCACCACGTGATGATCGGGTGTGTTAGATTCCGCAAGTGTATACAAAGTGAGCAAGCCAGATTTGCTCATTCGGAAGCTAAGGTTTGATCTTGACGAGCCTAGCATGTACAGACATGGTCTCGGAACACGGATCACCGAAAAGTAAAGCATGAATCATATAGTAGATATGATGAACATGTCGATTGTTCGCCATTGAAACTACATCAACTCTCGTGATGATCGGTATTGATGTGATGGATTTGGTTCGTGTGATCACTAAAACAATGTGAGGGATATTGTTTTGAGTGGGAGTTCACCTAGATTAATTTAACTATTAATTAGAACTCAATTTGTCATAAACTTAGTCTAAACTATTGCAAATATGTTGTAGATCTATGGCGGCCCCTACCATCAATTTTAATGCGTTCCTAGAGAAAGAAAAATTGAAAAACAATGGAAGCAACTTCGCGGATTGGTTCCGCAATTTCAGGATTGTCCTCACAGCTGGTAATTTGACCTATGTGCTCGATGCACCGCTGGGTGACCCACCTGCAGCTACTGCTACCGATGAAGTAAAGAATGTTTACCTCGCTCGGAAGACTCAGTACTCCACAGTTCAGTGTGCTATCTTGTATGGTTTAGAATCGGAGCTTCAGAAAAGGTTTGAGAATTCAGACCCACATGATATTGTCCGTGATCTCAAATTGATCTTTGAGACTCACACGGCAATTGAGAGCTATGAGGCTTCTGAAAAGTTCTTTAACTACAAGATGGAAGAGGGCAGCTCCGTCAGTGAGCATGTGCTTAAGATGTCTGGGCACGCAAACAAACTTCAAAGCTTGGGTATAGTGATTCCTAATGCTTTGGGGATTTATCGTGTCCTCCAATCACTACCACAAGGTTACAAGAATTTTGTGATGAACTACAATATGCAAAACATGAACAAGCAGTTGCCAGAACTCTTCGCCATGTTGAAATCTGCAGAAGTGGAGATCAAGAAAGAGCACCAAGTGTTGATGGTCAATAAGACCACCAAATTCAAGAAAGGCAAGTCTAAGCAAAAGGGACACTTCAAGAAGGGTGGTAAGAAAGTTACCGCGCCGACGAAGAAGACCAAGGCTGGACCTAAGCCTGATACTGAGTGCTTTTACTGCAAGGGAGAAGGTCACCGGAAGCGGAATTGCCCAAAGTACTTGGCAGATTTGAAGAACGGCAACATCAAGAAGAAAGGTATATCCGATATACATGTTATTGATGTGTATCTCACTAGTACTCGTAGTAGTGCCTGGGTATTTGATACTGGTTCAGTTGCTCATATTTGTAACTCGAAACAGGTGCTGCAGAATAAACGGAAGCTAGCGAAGAACGAGGTGACGATGCGCGTGGGAAACGGATCAAAGGTTGATGTGATCGCGGTCGGCACGCTACCTCTTCATCTACCATCGGGATTAGTTTTATACTTAAATAATTGTTATTTGGTGCCTGCGTTAAGCATGAACATTATATCGGGATCTTATTTATTGCGAGACGGTTACTTGTTTAAGTCCGAGAATAATGGTTGTTCGATTTATATGAGTAATATGTTTTATGCACATGCACCTTTGATAGATGGTCTATTCTTATTGAATCTCGATAGTGGAAATACACATATTAATAACATTGAGGCTAAACGTTTGAAATCGAGCGATAACTCGACCTATATGTGGCACTGTCATCTTGGTCACATTGGAGTGAAGCGTATGAAGAAACTCCATTCCGATGGACTTCTTGAATCACTTGATTTCGAATCACTTGAAAGATGCGAAGCATGTCTGTGTTGGAATTATGCCCTAGAGGCAATAATAAAGATGTTATTATTATAATTCTTGTTCATGATAATGTTTATATTCCATGCTAGAATTGTATTAAGCGGAAACTTTAATACTTGTGTGCTTTGTGAACAACACCGTGTCCCTAGTACGCCTCTATGGACTAGCTCATTTATCAATGATGGTTAAGGTTTCCTAACCATATACATGAGTTGTCAATTGATAATGAGATCATATCATTGGGAGAATGATATGATGGACAGACCCAAACTAAGGGAAGCAATTAGATCGTGTCATCGTGTTCGTCTTTGCGAAGCTTTTCTTATGTCAAATATTGTATTCCTTAGACCATGAGATAATACAATGTAGCATCCCAGTTGTCTAACACCTGTAATGCTACTTGTTCTAGTAATAAAAAGGACCACTTCCTAAATATAATTGTTGCATCATCATCATATCATGCTCATGTCATCATGCCACCTTGCATTTGAGCATCATATGAAACCCCTTCTTGTTTGGTTCTTATCTCATGTGCATTATTAATTGTAGTTGCCTCTTGATATTGTATTTGGATCTTGATATATTGTTAAATGCCCAAGTGGATTTGGGGGCATATCTCTTATTAACTCCACCACATTTTCTTTTCACCACCTTATACTTCCACCATCCAACTAATATGAGCTTGGCATGTATGGGTTTTACTTCTAGCTCATGTGGGTTGGGATGGATCCAATTCTTTTCCACATGTTCTCATCTTGGCATCATTTTGTTTTCACATTATTGATACATGAGAGCCACATGGCCACCTTTGCATGCCTTGTGAGTGGGACCCCCTTTTCCAACTTCCATATGTGTTGCTTCTGGGGTTATCATCATGTTGGGATATTTGTGGGCTTAATAAATATCTAGTGGCATATACACACTAGCAAGTCCCAAATATAATCCAATGTGATCATCTCCTCATACTCCACTTGGAATTATTTCTAAAATCTTTTGCTTGGCTTATTCCACTTTTGGGAATGCATAATAATAATGCCATGTAATAATATTGTTTTCACAAGAATCAACATGGCAATAAATATTTTGCATGGGCCATGCAAATACCACCTTTTGCTTGTCCTTTGGTTTTTATTTGAATTTTGAGTGGATCATCTCTATTCCTATCTTTTCTTTTGGCTTGATCTAGGTTGATCATGCTTAAACCACATCACCTTTTCCTCTCTTTTCTAGTCTTGATCTTGTTGGGGTTTGGTTTGTGCTTGGTTTGATCTTGTCCAAAGAACACCCTAGCATCTAACCTTTTCCCCTCTCTTCAAAACCCTAAACCTACCCCTCCATCTCATCTAATATCCCATCCCCTCTAATCCTAGCTCTAAGCTAAACCCTAAAACCTACCCCCCTCTCTCTCGGCCTTTCTTCTCTCACCAGCTGGCCCCACCATGCCACCTAGCTACCCCATCTAAGACAAACCCTAACCGAGCCATACCCCCTCTCCTTCCTACCCTAGCTCCAACCCTAGCCGAGGCTACCACCACCCCAACCCGAGCTCCTCCCTCCCCCTCTTTATCTCTCTGCCTGGGAGCCCCACACCGAGCCTGCCCCTGCCTCCTTGGCCTCGCCCCCTGGTCCCACCTGGAAGCCACCCCCCTGCCTCCTCCCTCCCCATGTGCCGCTCGACCCATGCACGTGAGGAGAGAAAGGTGGCCGAGCCGACCTGCCCCTCCCCCACGCAAGCCCCACCTCACCCCTTCGTTCTTATCCACCCCACACCCCTCGGGCCTCTCCCCAGATCCACCCCGTAGCCTCCCCTCTCTCCCTCTTTCTCCCCCGCCTCCGGCTACCCTCTGAGCCACCCACCGTCGGCTCCTCCTCGTCCCGTTGTTCCTGGCGAGCCGCGCGTCCGTGGAGTGTCCTGGGAGCTCGAGAAGGATCCCCTGCATCGCCCTACATGCTCCAGCGAGGAGGAGGAGCACCCGAGCGCCGGTACCAGCGTGAGGCCGACGCAAAACCCTAGCCGGCCGTCTGTCTGCGTCCTCGTCGATCGCCTGCGCCTCGAGCCGAACCACCGCCACCGACAGCCTCGCGGTAAGCCCCTGACCCTCCCAGACATGCGCCGCTCTGCATCGCTTCCTGTCGGCGGCGGGCGTTCCGTCGAGCACACTCCGTGCACCGGCGGCCACGCGCGTCCGCTAGCTCCCGCGCCGTCTAGGGCTTCATCTAGTCCGCTTCCGCCCTCCAGACAAACGCCCCAACCTACCGCAGCGGTACCCGCCTCCGCTAGCGTGCCCGCGTCGCAGGTTCGAAGCCCAGCGTCGCCATGCCGCGCGCCGCATGCGTCAGAACAGAGCCAGGAAGAAAAACAGTGGCGCGGCGTTGTTTTGCACTTACCCCCCTCGCGTTTTGTTGCGTCAACCCGCGGTCCCTCGGAGCCCCACCTGTCTGTGTCACGACCGTTTTGCAAAAAGGCTCCCGGAGAACCTGTTGCTCAACCCGCGGTCCTGCCCCGCTGTGCCGCGTGGCAGACCTGCCACCGCCGCTGTCTGATGGACCCGCGTGGCCCCAGGGCCCGCCTGGCATCCTCACTGGCTAGGCAGACCCGAGGTGTAAGTCGTTTCCAGCGTGCGTGGGCACCCAGTCAGCATGGGCCCGCTGGTCAGTAGCTGTGGCTGGGTTCAACGTGTGTGACAAAAGTTTCTCGAATATCTGTTTAATTCAAACCTATTCAAAATTTAAAACCAAATTCAAATTTAATTATGTTTTAAACAATTTTCAGAATATGGATCCAAACTAAACATGTAATATATGTTTTTGAATCAGAAAAATGTAAGGATTTCAAATATGCTGTTCAAACTACCTTTTGCACATTTAAAATTCCAAGTTGAGTTAAATTACAACCAATGCCACTAGAACTTAATAAATTAGTAACTTTTGTTTTATAACTCCGAATTTAGCAAATGATATGTCTAAAATGATCAACTCGACGAGACCTTTCTGTTTATGCTATCCATGACTTCAATTGCAGCATGCATCATATAAATATAAAGTATACAGCAACTAATATGACAATAAAATGTGACCAAACCTTAATAAAATGACTTATTCTTGTATACCACACCTCACCCAAGCCATGCTACTTTATTGCCATGCAACTTGTGCATCATTCATCATGGCATGATTGTTTGCTTGACGCATTTTATTCCTATGCTTGTGCACTTTATTTATGTTGGCCCTTGTTTGTTTGGTTCTTCTTCGGATAGACTCTGAGCAGGGGATATATCAAGAGAACCAGGAGCACTACCCAGATCCCTCTCTCGCTTCCACCGAGCTGCCAGGCAAGCACTACCACATGCTTGCATACATACAGTACCTATTGCCTCTACCTTATTCTTGCATCATTGAGTCGCGATTGCATTAAACTGAATCCCAAGTATTGCATAGCCTTTACTCTTAAACCCCACCAAGCCTGTACCCCCATCCCATGAGCCATTACCATAGGAGTTGTTTGAGCCATGCGAGTCGTAGAACAGCATGTGTAGGGTTTGTGAGTGTCTGATGGATAACGAGGTACCTAAACAACTTAACCTGAGTAGTAATGGGATAACTAATGAAAGTGGCACCGGTGAGCAATATCTGCTATTTGGTTTTTCCTGCTCACTTGTGTCCCGTAAGACCCCGAGTACTTGATTCCTGTTCCAAGATTTATCGCGCTATCCACATCCGGGAGGTATATGGGACCCCCTGAGCCAGAGCTTGATTCCGTCTTATTTCTTGGGGCCACAAACTAGTTTGAGGTTTTATTTACGATCCTGTACTTATGCCATGCCTTACTGCTTTATTTACGATTGTGCGACAGATAGCACCTGTACTGTTTAGGATCAGGACACGATTCCGCGGTGTCGACAAGCCCAGTTTTGGGTTCCCAGTCGTTCACAGCCGTATACCCAGACCTTGAGTTCGTCTCGGAGCTAGCTTACTTCGTTGCGGGTAGCTTAATGGGGTGGCCCCCTGAAATATTTCTGAATCCTGTGATTGCTTTGTCGTGAAGGCCTCGTTGGGTTTTGATTTGGTTTTTCCGAGGTTGATCGAGTGTGTGTTGTTATTTGTGCACCCCTGCAGGGTAAAACTTTCTGAAAGCCGTGTCCGCGGTTATGGACGACTTGGAGCACAGTTTCTCGATCATAGACAAGCATAACTAAAGTACCGCTTTTAACTTGACTAAACAACTGACTAGTAAATAGTGCAACACTCATGGAATGGTTAATAAAATTGCCAACGGATGGGGGGTTGTTCGTCCGCTTCCTCGTTGGTAAGCGAGGAGGAGGATGGATCGGATGAAATTACTGTTATAACTGTTGCCATTAATTCACGGACATCCGTCTATCACTGGTTAGGCGGATGGTTAGCGTTTATCTATAGAACTGCTAGGGTTTATCTTTTGCTGCAATTGCGTCACCACAGGTTGTGTCCCCTTTAGAGGCATAAAGACTTGCTGAGTACCCTTAGGGTCTCACACGATAAATTATTGGTTTAGATGAACAGGTACCCTCGCAGGACGGATACTGGGTTGAAGAGGCTGATGATGTGGGCAATGATCGTTCGGCGTAGAGATTCCGGGAACGGGGATCCGTGAGATCTGTGGGCGGGATGTGCTTCTTTCTATGGCATCTTATGCCGATTTGCTTCTTATCCGTACTCGGACTTTGTTTGCCGCTTCCGCTTGATACTCTGATGTGTGTTGTATGAGGAATTATCCTAAAATATTATATCTATCTAGGTCATTTGAATCTTGCCGTATGGCGTTGCTATATTTCCTTTCTTTCTAGATGGTATGGCTCTGATGTACTCTTGTATGGTGGCTTGCATACATACTCATTTGTGTATGTATTTGATCCCTTCGCCTGCCGATTACGCCGCCCGTACAGGTCCCGATGAATTGGAAGTGGTTGGGACGGCCGAAAGGTCTACCCGTGAGTGGCTTTTGGGGCCCCACCGTACTATTTCAACCACTACTGTTCATCCAGGCTTGTAGCTAGGAGCGTAATTCACCGAGGTAGTTACAATTGGTATCAGAGCCATCCCGACCTTCAGGGTTTCAGCCAAACGGTCGTTGTCAGTCTAGCAAATATTTTGGTAGTTATGTATACTAGGGAAAAACAAAACGTGAGAGTAGGACTGCTTCCACTTTTCTTCTTACCCTCCCACCCACCCTTTTCTGGTAAGGAAGTGTAACGTTTTCAATCCTCTTCTCAAAATTCAAACTAGGATTCACGTGTTCTGGGTTTCCGTAGTACCATAGGTTGTGTGTGTGTGTGTGGAATCCCTTGTCTATCTGTTGCATCCAAGTTGTTATCTAATCAGCCTTTGGTTATCAACTGTTGGTACATTCCATACCGACAGGCTTTTGCAAACCGACGCAATCTGTCTTACTCTTTGTATCCGACGCTATCTTGTTTGGGTTGTTCGTTTCCATAGTTACTAATCTTTAGGTTCAACGTGAGAAGAAGGGGTTAGGATATGTGTTCCACTTATTCATGTGCGGAGTAATGATTTGAGTGCGGTATGGAGTCGCGACCATACCACTACTCTTATCATTCGCTTTTGTATATTGAATCGGTAGAGTCACTAATCTTGATTCGTTAAGTAATTTTGCGCATCTATTGGTATTTTAATGCCGAAATTTGTGGAAAATTTTTCTTTGATATATTTGTGTACCACACTCCTTTTCAGTCGTGTGCGATATGCTTAATATCTTCTAGGTGCTTTGAACTTTGTTGATATTTTAATATCATCTTAGTAATTTGTATCCTTTAATCTTGGTTAATTCCATCTTGGTACTATTTTGGACTATTATCATTCTCCATTATAGTACTGACTTGTGTTTTATATCAATCTCAGGATGGCTCCACCACGCCGTTCAGATGAGGACATACCACCAGAACTTGGGGCCGCATTGTCAAACATAGCTAATGCCTTGGCAGCAATGCAGCAGAACCAGCAGCGCTTGGAAGAGAGCGTCAGGAGAAATGAGTTTGCTCCACTCCCTCCACCTCCCAAGCGAGGAGACATCAAGAGCTTCCTGAAATTCAACCCTCGCCAGTTTGATGTTTCCGATCGACCACTGGATGCGGATGATTGGTTACGTGAGACGTCAAGGCTTCTTGAGACTGCTGATGTTCCTGAGCAGGAGTGGGTAAAGTGTGCTACTCACCTTCTAAAGGGAGATGCAGCTCTCTGGTGGGAGAATTACTTGAAGGCAAGCTGCACTGGTTTACAGCCTACCTGGGGACAGTTCTCTGGAGCGTTCAAAGAGCAATTCCTGTCAGAGATTGTGATGGAAAGGATGAAGGAAGCTTTTCTCAACCTGAAGCAAGGAAATGATAACGTCAACACCTACATCAGGAACTTCATGAATCTTTCTCGTTATGGTGGCGATGAGGTATCTGATGACAAGAAGAAGCAGAAGAGGTTCAGGCAAGGGCTCAATGCATCGATCAAGTATGCAATCACACATGCAAGGCCGGCATCTTTCCTGGAACTACAACACACAGCTTTGCAAGAGGAGGCAAGCAGGCAAGCGTTCGAGGAGTCCAAGAAACACAACAGGGATGCATCAAGCTCTTCGGTTATGGCAGCTCCTTCTAAGCGGCGTGTCTGGGTTACTAACACCCCACCGTCGCTCCCGGCTTCACCAAGACCTGCAAGCTACGCGTCAAGGCCACCAAACTCCATCACTGCGGCTCCCAGGGGCTACACCCACAACTACCCTGGAGCGCCTGGCGGAGTCCCTGGCTACGTTGCTCCACGTCCACCTGGTGCTTGTTACACGTGTGGAGATCCTGGACATCTGAGCTGGAACTGTCCGTTGAAGAACAAAGCTCTCCCTCAACCCCCGCCAAGATCTGCAGCAAGCTCTCCTATGGTTCGTGCACCACCACCTCGGGCTCTCAACATCAACACCAAGCCCGGGTCTGCGGTTGTTCGTGCCAATTGTGTCAACGCCGCTCAAGCTGAGCATGCACCTGGAGTGGTGATGGGTACGCTATCCGTTAACTCGGTCCCTGCACGAGTTTTGTTCGATTCTGGTGCATCGTATTCTTTTGTTTCTCACAAGTTTGCAAATGAGAATGAGTTAGCAATGGATCCTATTCTTAAGCGGTTAATGGTTCTTTCTCCTGGAGCAAATATGATAGCATCTAAGATCAGTCATGGCAATCAAGTTGAGATTGGTGGCTCTTCATTCTCGGCTTCTTTAATTGTTCTGGGCAATTCTGACATTGATGTCATCTTGGGCATGGATTGGTTAACAGCAAATGCAGCTGTGATTGATTGTGCTGAACGCTCAGTGTCTCTGAAGATTCCTGAAGGTCATATAGTCTTTTCTCCAAGTCTGACGCCTGCTGTCCAGCTTTTCTCTTTGGCGGCTCTGAATGATGATGCTATGGAAGCTATTCAGAGAGTCCCAGTGGTCTGTGAGTTTCCGGATGTTTTTCCTGAAGAGTTGCCGGGTATGCCTCCGGATCGTGAGGTTGAGTTCGTAATTGAGCTTGAACCTGGAACGGCTCCTATCTCCAAGCGGCCTTATAAAATGGGTCCTGCTGAGTTGGCTGAACTAAAACGACAGCTTGATGAACAAGAGAAGTTGGGTTTCATTCAACACAGTACTTCTTCTTGGGGTAGCCCAACAATCTTTGTGAAGAAGCGTGACAGGACTGATAGACTTTGTGTTGACTATCGGGCTCTCAATGCTAAAACCATCAAGAACAAATATCCCCTTCCGCGGATTAATGATCTCTTTGACCAGCTAGCTGGAGCTATGGTATTCTCTAAGCTGGATTTGAGGAGTGGTTATCACCAAATCAAGATTCGCAAGGAAGATGTGCCTAAAACAGCTTTCACCACCCGCTATGGCCTGTATGAGTACACGGTGATGTCTTTCGGTCTCACCAACGCACCGGCTACCTTCTCGAGGCTTATGAACTCGGTCTTCATGGAGTACCTGGATAAGTTCGTTGTGGTCTATCTGGATGACATCCTGGTCTATTCTAAGTCCAAGGAAGAGCATGAAGAACACCTGCGGTGTGTCCTAAACAAGCTTCGTGAGAACCGCTTGTATGCAAAGTTCTCAAAGTGTGAGTTTTGGCTGCCTGAAGTAACTTATCTTGGCCATGTCATCTCTACCAAGGGCATTGCAGTCAACCCGGAAACTGTGAAGACAATTGTTGAATGGCTTCCTCCTGTTAATGTCAAAGAAGTCCGGAGTTTCCTCGGTTTGGCTAGTTATTGCCGTCGCTTCGTTCAGAACTTCTCGAAGATAGCGAAGCCTCTTACCGATCTCCTCAAGAAAGGCAAGAAATACCTGTGGACTCCTGCATGTCAAGAAAGTTTTGAGACACTCAAAAAGAAGCTCACTTCCACGCCAGTCTTGGTTCCTCCGGATACATCTAAGCCTTTCCAGATATTCTGTGACGCCTCTTTGCAAGGATTGGGTGCGGTCCTTATGCAAGAAAAACAAGTGGTTGCTTATGCCTCTCGACAGTTGAAGACGCATGAGATCAACTATCCCACACATGACCTCGAGCTAGCAGCAGTTGTCTTTGCTTTGAAGCTATGGAGGCACTACTTGCTTGGCAACCGTTGTGAGATCTTTTCTGACCACAAAAGTTTGAAGTATATCTTCACTTAGCCTGATCTCAACCTTCGGCAGAGGAGATGGATCGAAGCAATCAATGATTTTGATTTGACCATCAACTACACACCGGGCAAAGCTAATGTCATGGCAGATGCTCTCAGCCGCAAAGCTTATGTCAATAACCTCATGATGGAAGAGCAGCAGCCCCTCTTGTGCGAGGAATTCCGCCAGCTCAACCTGGAAGTTGTGGAACAAGGGCATCTCCTGAACCTTCTGGCTACTCCTCTCTTGGAAGAAAAGATTCGCTCTCGTCAGCTGGGTGATCCGCACACAAGAAACATCATCTCTAAACTTGAGCTTCCGAAGTATGAGTCCTTCCACGTAGATGATCAAGGCACGCTTTTCTTCGACCACCGGATGTTTGTTCCAAACTACCCGGGTTTGAGAGAGCAAGTTCTCAAGGAGGTGCATGATTCGGTTCTTTCTATCCACCCTGGCAGCACAAAGATGTACATGGACTTGAAAACACAATATTGGTGGCCTGGTCTGAAACGATATTGTGCTAAGTATGTCTCAGAATGTGATGTCTGCCGCAGAGTGAAGGCTGTCCATCAGAAACCTTTTGGTCTTCTACAGCCAGTGAAACCTCCGGAATGGAAATGGGAGAAAGTAGAGATGGACTTCATAACTGGCTTTCCAAGGTCGCAGAAGGGCAACAATGCAATCTTTGTTGTCATCGACAGGCTTTCTAAAGTGGCTCATTTCTTCCCCGTCAAGGAAACAATTTCTGGAATTCAGTTGGCTGAGCTCTATATCAACAAAATTGTCTCTCTGTATGGGGTCCCGCTTGAGATCAGCTCAGACCGTGGGAGTATCTTCACTTCAAAGTTCTGGGAGAGTTTCCAAAATGCTCTGGGAACAAAGTTGAACTTCAGCACTGCTTACCACCCTCAGTCGCAAGGACAAGTTGAAAGGATCAATCAGATTCTGGAGGATATGCTTCGTGCTTGCGTCATCTCTTTTGGCATGAAGTGGGAGGAATGCCTTCCTTATGCTGAATTCTCCTACAACAACAGCTTCCAGAAGAGTCTGAAGATGGCACCATTTGAGGCTCTCTATGGTCGCAAGTGCAGAACTCCGATTGGTTGGTCAGGTGCAGGAGAAAGAATCTGGTTCGGCCCTGACATTGTAACCCAAGCAGAGGAGAAGGTGCATATCATTCTTGAGAACCTGAAGATTGCTCAAAGTCGTCAGAAGAGCAACTATGACAGGAAGCACACGGACATGGTGTATGCCCCTGGTGATCTCGTGTACCTTCGTGTCACTCCCATGAAAGGCACACATCGCTTCGGTATCAAAGGAAAGCTGGCTCCTAGGTACATCGGTCCTTTCAAGATTCGTGGTAGAAGGGGAGAAGTTGCTTATGCACTGGATCTCCTGGAAAAACTCAAGGTTCATGATGTTTTCCACATCTCTCAGCTCAAGAAGTGTTTCAAAGATCCTGGCAGGACCGTGGATCATGAGCTAATCGATCTCAAAGAAGACCTGTCTTATCAAGAACACCCCACCAAAATCCTTGAGACCGCAGAAAGAAGGACTCGCAACAAGTCCATCAAGTTCTGCAAGGTGCAGTGGTCACACCATTCTGTTGATGAAGCCACTTGGGAGCGTGAATATGAACTCCGTGCCAACTATCCTACCCTCTTTGTGTCTTCTTCTTCTTCCTAGAATCTCGGGGCGAGATTCCTGTTTAGTGGGGGAGAGTTGTAGCATCCCAGTTGTCTAACACCTGTAATGCTACTTGTTCTAGTAATAAAAAGGACCACTTCCTAAATATAATTGTTGCATCATCATCATATCATGCTCATGTCATCATGCCACCTTGCATTTGAGCATCATATGAAACCCCTTCTTGTTTGGTTCTTATCTCATGTGCATTATTAATTGTAGTTGCCTCTTGATATTGTATTTGGATCTTGATATATTGTTAAATGCCCAAGTGGATTTGGGGGCATATCTCTTATTAACTCCACCACCTTTTCTTTTCACCACCTTATACTTCCACCATCCAACTAATATGAGCTTGGCATGTATGGGTTTTACTTCTAGCTCATGTGGGTTGGGATGGATCCAATTCTTTTCCACATGTTCTCATCTTGGCATCATTTTGTTTTCACATTATTGATACATGAGAGCCACATGGCCACCTTTGCATGCCTTGTGAGTGGGACCCCTTTTTCCAACTTCCATATGTGTTGCTTCTGGGGTTATCATCATGTTGGGATATTTGTGGGCTTAATAAATATCTAGTGGCATATACACACTAGCAAGTCCCAAATATAATCCAATGTGATCATCTCCTCATACTCCACTTGGAATTCTTTCTAAAATCTTTTGCTTGGCTTATTCCACTTTTGGGAATGCATAATAATAATGCCATGTAATAATATTGTTTTCACAAGAATCAACATGGCAATAAATATTTTGCATGGGCCATGCAAATACCACCTTTTGCTTGTCCTTTGGTTTTTATTTGAATTTTGAGTGGATCATCTCTATACCTATCTTTTCTTTTGGCTTGATCTAGGTTGATCATGCTTAAACCACATCACCTTTTCCTCTCTTTTCTAGTCTTGATCTTGTTGGGGTTTGGTTTGTGCTTGGTTTGATCTTGTCCAAAGAACACCCTAGCATCTAACCTTTTCCCCTCTCTTCAAAACCCTAAACCTACCCCTCCATCTCATCTAATATCCCATCCCCTCTAATCCTAGCTCTAAGCTAAACCCTAAAACCTACCCCCTCTCTCTCGGCCTCTCTTCTCTCACCAGCTGGCCCCACCATGCCACCTAGCTACCCCATCTAAGACAAACCCTAACCGAGCCATACCCCCTCTCCTCCCTACCCTAGCTCCAACCCTAGCCGAGGCTACCACCACCCCAACCCGAGCTCCTCCCTCCCCCTCTTTATCTCTCTGCCTGGGAGCCCCACACCGAGCCTGCCCCTGCCTCCTTGGCCTCGCCCCCTGGTCCCACCTGGAAGCCACCCCCTGCCTCCTCCCTCCCCATGTGCCGCTCGACCCATGCACGTGAGGAGAGAAAGGTGGCCGAGCCGACCTGCCCCTCCCCCACGCAAGCCCCACCTCACCCCCTCGTTCTTATCCACCCCACACCCCTCGGGCCTCTCCCCAGATCCACCCCATAGCCTCCCCTCTCTCCCTCTTTCTCCCCCGCCTCCGGCTACCCTCTGAGCCACCCACCGTCGTCTCCTCCACGTCCCGTTGTTCCTGGCGAGCCGCGCGTCCGTGGAGTGTCCTGGGAGCTCGAGAAGGATCCCCTGCATCGCCCTACACGCTCCAGCGAGGAGGAGGAGCACCCGAGCGCCGGTACCAGCGTGAGGCCGACGCGAAACCCTAGCCGGCCGTCTGTCTGCGTCCTCGTCGATCGCCTGCGCCTCGAGCCGAACCACCGCCACCGACAGCCTCGCGGTAAGCCCCTGACCCTCCCAGACATGCGCCGGCTCTGCATCGCTTCCTGTCGGCGGCGGGCGTTCCGTCGAGCACACTCCGTGCACCGGCGGCCACGCGCGTCCGCTAGCTCCCGCGCCGTCTAGGGCTTCATCTAGTCCGCGTCCGCCCTCCAGACAAACGCCCCAACCTACCGCAGTGGTACCCGCCTCCGCTAGCGCGCCCGCGTCGCAGGTTCGAAGCCCAGCGTCGCCACGCCGCGCGCCGCGTGCGTCAGAACAGAGCCAGGAAGAAAAACAGTGGCGCGGCGTTGTTTTGCACTTACCCCCCTCGCGTTTTGTTGCGTCAACCCGCGGTCCCTCGGAGCCCCACCTATCTGTGTCACGGACGTTTTGCAAAAAGGCTCCCGGAGAACCTGTTGCTCAACCCGCGGTCCTGCCCCGCTGTGCCGCGTGGCAGACCTGCCACCGCCGCTGTCTGATGGACCCGCGTGGCCCCAGGGCCCGCCTGGCATCCTCACTGGCTAGGCAGACCCGAGGTGTAAGTCGTTTCCAGCGTGCGTGGGCACCCAGTCAGCATGGGCCCGCTGGTCAGTAGCTGTGGCTGGGTTCAACGTGTGTGACAAAAGTTTCTCGAATATCTGTTTAATTCAAACCTATTCAAAATTTAAAACCAAATTCAAATTTAATTCTGTTTTAAACAATTTTCAGAATATGGATCCAAACTAAACATGTAATATATGTTTTTGAATCAGAAAAATGTAAGGATTTCAAATATGCTGTTCAAACTACCTTTTGCACATTTAAAATTCCACGTTGATTTAAATTACAACCAATGCCACTAGAACTTAATAAATTAGTAACTTTTGTTTTATAACTCCGAATTTAGCAAATGATATGTCTAAAATGATCAACTCGACGAGACCTTTCTGTTTATGCTATCCATGACTTCAATTGCAGCATGCATCATATAAATATAAAGTATACAGCAACTAATATGACAATAAAATGTGACCAAACCTTAATAAAATGACTTATTCTTGTATACCACACCTCACCCAAGCCATGCTACTTTATTGCCATGAAACTTGTGCATCATTCATCATGGCATGATTGTTTGCTTGACGCATTTTATTCCTATGCTTGTGCACTTTATTTATGTTGGCCCTTGTTTGTTTGGTTCTTCTTCGGATAGACTCTGAGCAGGGGATATATCAAGAGAACCAGGAGCACTACCCAGATCCGTCTCTCGCTTCCACCGAGCTGCCAGGCAAGCACTACCACATGCTTGCATACATACAGTACCTATTGCCTCTACCTTATTCTTGCATCATTGAGTCGCGATTGCATTAAACTGAATCCCAAGTATTGCATAGCCTTTACTCTTAAACCCCACCAAGCCTGTACCCCCATCCCATGAGCCATTACCACAGGAGTTGTTTGAGCCATGCGAGTCATAGAACAGCATGTGTAGGGTTTGTGAGTGTCTGATGGATAACGAGGTACCTAAACAACTTAACCTGAGTAGTAATGGGATAACTAATGAAAGTGGCACCGGTGAGCAATATCTGCTATTTGGTTTTTCCTGCTCACTTGTGTCCCGTAAGACCCCGAGTACTTGATTCCTGTTCCAAGATTTATCGCGCTATCCACATCCGGGAGGTATATGGGACCCCCCTGAGCCAGAGCTTGATTCCGTCTTATTTCTTGGGGCCACAAACTAGTTTGAGGTTTTATTTACGATCCTGTACTTATGCCATGCCTTACTGCTTTATTTACGATTGTGCGACAGATAGCACCTGTACTGTTTAGGATCGGGACACGATTCCGCGGTGTCGACAAGCCCAGTTTTGGGTTCCCAGTCGTTCACAGCCGTATACCCAGACCTTGAGTCCGTCTCGGAGCTAGCTTACTTCGTTGCGGGTAGCTTAATGGGGTGGCCCCCTGAAATATTTCTGAATCCTGTGATTGCTTTGTCGTGAAGGCCTCGTTGGGTTTTGATTTGGTTTTTCCGAGGTTGATCGAGTGTGTGTTGCTATTTGTGCACCCCTGCAGGGTAAAACTTTCTGAAAGCCGTGTCCGCGGTTATGGACGACTTGGAGCACAGTTTCTCGATCATAGACAAGCATAACTAAAGTACCGCTTTTAACTTGACTAAACAACTGACTAGTAAATAGTGCAACACTCATGGAATGGTTAATAAAATTGCCAACGGATGGGGGGTTGTTCGTCCGCTTCCTCGTTGGTAAGCGAGGAGGAGGATGGATCGGATGAAATTACTGTTATAACTGTTGCCATTAATTCACGGACATCCGTCTATCACTGGTTAGGCGGATGGTTAGCGTTTATCTATAGAACTGCTAGGGTTTATCTTTTGCTGCAATTGCGTCAGCATAGGTTGTGTCCCCTTTAGAGGCATAAAGACTTGCTGAGTACCCTTAGGGTCTCACACGATAAATTATTGGTTCAGATGAACAGGTACCCTCGCAGGACGGATACTGGGTTGAAGAGGCTGATGATGTGGGCAACGATCGTTCGGCGTAGAGATTCCGGGAACGGGGATCCGTGAGATCTGTGGGCGGGATGTGCTTCTTTCTATGGCATCTTATGCCGATTTGCTTCGTATCCGTACTCGGACTTTGTTTGCCGCTTCCGCTTGATACTCTGATGTGTGTTGTATGAGGAATTATCCTAAAATATTATATCTATCTAGGTCATTTGAATCTTGCCGTATGGCGTTGCTATATTTCCTTTCTTTCTAGATGGTATGGCTCTGATGTACTCTTGTATGGTGGCTTGCATACATACTCATTTGTGTATGTATTTGATCCCTTCGCCTGCCGATTACGCCGCCCGTACAGGTCCCGATGAATTGGAAGTGGTTGGGACGGCCGAAAGGTCTACCCGTGAGTGGCTTTTGGGGCCCCACTGTACTATTTCAACCACTACTGTTCATCCAGGCTTGTAGCTAGGAGCGTAATTCACCGAGGTAGTTACATACAACTCCCTGGTATCGGAAGAAAGCTTTGAGGTCATCAAACGTCATCCTATGAGAGGGTGATCATTAAGGTGTCTCTCAGGTGATCGGAAAGTATCTGTTGGGTTGTATGTATCGAGATGGGATTTGTCCCTCCCAAGTCGGAGAGATATACTTAGGGCCCACTCGGTAATCGATATCAACACCGCTTGCAAGCATGTGGTTAAGGAGTTAATCACAAAGTGATATCGGATTACGAAACGAGTAAAGTACTTGCTGTGAACGAGATTGAACTAGGTATGACGGTACCGACGATCAAATCTCGGGCAAGTAAAATATCGCGAGACAAAGGGAATATATATATGGGATTGATTGAATCCTGGCATCGTGGTTCATCCGATATGATCATCGATGAATGTGTGGGAGTCAATATGGGTGCCCAGACCCCGCTGTTGATTATTGATAGAAGATCATGTCTGCATATTCTCGAACCCGCAGGGTCACACACTTAACGTGTCTCGACGCTAGGATAGATTGGATAATTGGTTTATGAGTTTTTGTTCGGAGTCTCGGATGGGATCCGGGACATCACGAGAGGTTCCGGAGTGGTCCGGAGAATAAGATTCATATAAGGCAGTGCAGTTTTTGGAGTTCGGAATTGTTCCGGGTTAATCGGTATTGTACCGGAAGCTTCTAGAACCTTCCGGAAGGGTACCAACGTGGCCACACCTTCCGGGAGGGGGCATGGGCCTATGAGGGAGTGCCCTGGCCGCATTGGGCCAGGGGCACAAGGCCCCATAGGGCCCAGCCGGCCAAGAGAGGTTTAAACTCTAGATAGAGCTTCTAGAAGGGGGGGTTTCCTTGCCCCCCACTCTTCCTCCTTGGGGCCGCCGGCCTTGGCTTGGGGGAGGGGCTAGGGCTGCGCCCACCCCTCTATATATAGAGGGCTGGGGGCGCACCAACCCCCTACACCTTCCCCTCCAACCCTAGCTTCCCTGCTGCCCTCCTCTCTCCCTCCCGACTGCTTGTAGGCGAAGCCCTGCTGCAGAAATTCTCCACCATATACACCACGCCGTCGTGTTGTAGATCCAATCCGTCTCTCCACCATACTTGCTGGACCGAGGAAGGAGGAGACGTCAAGGTGCTGCACGTGTGCATCTCACGGAGGCACTGCCACTTGTGGTGCTAGATCGGATCGGATCGCGAGGAGGAGAAGCGAGTACGACTACATCACCCACGTTCCGACGAACGTTCCGCTGTGCGAATCTTCAAGGGTATGAAGATCTAATCCAATCTCTCTCGTTGTTTGCATCTCCTAGATTAGATCTTGGCTTTCCCTCTGTTTGCATCCGTAGAAAATTTTGATTTACTATGCCGCGAAACACTTCAGTGGTATCAGAGCTAGATCTATGCGTAGATGTGTTTCACGAGTAGAACGCAACATGGTTGTTGCGGGCGTTGATGTTTTCTGTTGCAAGCCTCTTGTTTGTGTTCTTTTTATGACGCGGGGTAGTGAGATTGAAGCGGTCTAGGCCAACCTTACGCGACGTTGTTCGCGAGACCGGCTCCGCACTTGACGTGTGGCTTGTTCCACACATGCGGCTGGTGGATGTCAGTTTCTCTCACTATAGTTGTCATGGGATTAACACCGGAGTTTGGCAACCATAATATCACCGTTGTGGCTTTCCGTAGTTAAGAATCATTCTTAGCATCTACTCCCATAAGCCACGTAAAACATGCAACAACAAAGTAGAGGCGTCTAACTTGTTTTTGCAGGGAGTGTTTTCTGTGATATGGTATGGCCCAAGATGTGATATGTATAATGTATGCAATGATCATGTTTTGTAATGTTTCACGACTTGCATGTCGATGAGTACACAACCGGCAGGAGCCATATGGTTGTCTTTATAATTGTGTATGACCTGTGTGTCAACTTCTTATGCGCCATGTAATAGTTTCACTTTATCGCTAAGTAGTTAGCAATAGTTGTAGTTGCTATTCGTGGTGGAGGAAATCATGGTGGAGTGATGGAGATCATGCCGGCACGCACAAGATGGAGATCATTGCGCGAATATTGGCTATACCATGTCACATAAAGTTATATGCATGTGATGTTTATCCTTTTATGTATCTTATTATGCTTAGATCGCGACGGTAGCATTATAAGATGATTCCTCACTTAAAGATCAAGATAAAAAACTGTGTTCTCCCCATGTATGCACCATTGCGAAAGTTCGCCGTGTCCAAGCATCGCGTGATGATCGGGTGCTATAGACTCTACGCTCACATACAACGGGTGCAAGCCAGTTTTGAACACGCGGAAATACTTGGGTCTAACTTGACGAGCCTAGCATGTACAGACATGGCCTCGAAACACATGAACCGAAAGGTTAAGCATGAGTCATATGAATGATATGATCGACACTTCGTTGTCCACCATTGAAACCACATCTCTTCTCGTGATGATCGGATTAGGTGTGGTGAATTTGGATCATGTTCACTAAACAACTTGAGGGATGTTGAATTTAGTGGGAGTTCATCTAGTAATTTGATTAAGTTGAACTATTTATCATGAACATAGTCTAAATTGTACTTGCAATACTGTAGATCAAATGGCTAAATCCAACTTCAACTTCAACGTTTTCGCTGAGAAGGAAAAGCTTAGAAACAATGGGTCTAACTTCACCAATTGGTTCCGCAATCTAAGAATCATTCTCCCTGGCGGTCAAAAGGACTATGTCCTTGGGAAAGCGTTAGGTGACCCCCTGCTGCAACTGCGCCGGCTGATGAGAAAGTTGTCTATCAGTCGCGCAAAGATGATTATGGTGTGATTAAGAGCACCATGTTGTTTGCTATGGAACCGGAACTTCAAAATCGTTTTGAAGACTATCCCGGGCCCTTTGAGATTCTCGAAGAGCTGAAAACCATGTTTCAGACTCAGGCCCGTTCTGAGAGATATGAGATCTCTGAGAAGTTCTTTAACTGCAAGATGGAGGAAGGGAGTTCCGTTAGTGAGCACGCCATTAAGATGACGGGCTACACTCAACGCCTTGAGCAACTGGAATGCACGATTCCAGAGGAGCTCAAGATTGACAGGGTTCTGCAATCACTCCCTCCCAGCTACAAAAGTTTTGTAGTGACTCATAATCAGATTGGTTCCACTGATACGATCACCGAGCTCTTTGCAAAGCTGAAGGCCGCGGAAGTGGACATCAAAAAGGATAATCATGTGTTGATGGTCAACAAGCCCACCTTTAAGAAAGGTAAGGGAGCAAAGAAGCCCTTCAAGAAGGGCGGCGGCAAGCGCACTGCCCCTGCTGAGAAGAAGCTCAAGTCTGGTCCTAAGCCGGACACTGAGTGCTTCTATTGCAAGGACAAGGGTCACTGGAAGTGCAACTGTCCTAAGTACTTAGCGGACAAGAAGGCTGGCACCATCAAAGGTATATTTGATATACATGTTATTGATGTTTTCCTTACTAGCCCTCGTTGTAGTGCCTGGGTATTTGATACCGGTTCAGTTGCTAATATTTGTAACTCGAAACAGGAGCTACGGAATATACGGCGGCTTGCGAGGGATGAGGTGACGATGCGCGTTGGCAACGGATCAAGAGTTGATGTGATGGCCATCGGCACGATCTCCTTAGTTTTACCTTCGGGATTAGTTTTAAACCTTAATAAGTGTTATTATGTGCCTGTGTTGAGCATGAACATTATTTCTGGATCTTGTTTATTGCAAGACGGTTATTCATTTAAATCGGAGAATAATGGTTGTTCTATTTATATGAGTAACATCTTTTATGGTCATGCACCTATTGTGAATGGTTTATTTCTTCTAAATCTCGAAAAGGATGAAACACACATCCATAACATTGAGGCTAAGAGATGCAAAGTAGATAGTGATAATACTACTTATTTGTGGCACTGTCGTCTAGGTCATATTGGTGTAAAGCGCATGAAGAAACTCCATTCTGATGGACTTTTGGAGTCTCTTGATTTTGAATCATTTGACACATGCGAACCATGCCTCATGGGCAAGATGATCAAAACCCCGTTCTCCGGTATGATGGAGCGAGCAACGAACTTGTTGGAAATCATACATACCGATGTATGCGGACCGATGAGTGTTTCGACGCGCGGTGGATATCGCTATTTTCTCACTTTTACCGATGACTTAAGTAGATATGGGTATATCTATTTAATGAAACATAAATCTGAAACGTTTGAAAAGTTCAAAGAATTTCAGAATGAAGTGGAGAACCATCGTAACAGAAAGATTATGTTTCTACGATCCGATCGTGGAGGTGAATATTTGAGTTATGATTTTCTCACGCATCTTAAAGCAAGTGGAATCGTTTCACAACTCACGCCACCCGGAACACCACAGCGCAATGGTGTGTCTGAACGCCGGAACCGAACCCTATTAGATATGGTCCGATCGATGATGTCTCTTACTGATTTGTCGTTATCATTTCGGGGTTATGCATTAGAAACCGCTGCATTCACTTTAAATAGGGCACCATCTAAATCCGTTGAGACGACACCGTATGAACTGTGGTTTGGTGCTAAACCTAAGTTGTCGTTTCTTAAAGTTTGGGGATGTGAAGCTTACGTCAAGAAATTGATGTCGGACAAGCTCGAACCTAAAGCGGAGAAATGCGTCTTCATAGGATACCCTAAGGAAACTATTGGGTATACCTTCTATCACAGAACCGAAGGCAAAGTGTTTGTCGCAAAGAACGGTTCCTTTCTTGAGAAGGAGTTTCTCTCGAAAGAAGTGAGTGGGAGGAAAGTAGAGCTAGACGAGGTTATTGAACCTTCTCTTGAATTGGAGAGTAGCGCAGCACCTGAAATTGTTCCAGTGCCGCCTGCACCAACAATAGAGGAAGCTAATGACAAGGATCATGAAGCTTCGGACGATGCTGCTACTGAACGTCGCAGGTCGACAAGGTCGCGTGCCCCTCCTGAGTGGTACGGCAACCCTGTCTTGACTGTCTTGTTAGTAGAAGACAGTGAACCTACGAACTATGAGGAAGCGATGATGACCCAGACTCTGAGAAATGGCTAGAAGCCATGAAATCCGAATTGGGATCCATGAGCGAAAACCAAGTATGGACTTTGGTGGACCCTCCTAGCGACCGAAAGGCCGTTGAGTGCAAATGGATTTTCAAGAAGAAAACGGACGCGGATGGTAATGTTAACGTCTATAAAGCACGGCTTGTCGCGAAAGGTTTTCGACAAGTTCAAGGTGTTGACTACGATGAGACTTTCTCTCCCGTAGCGATGTTTAAGTCCATTCGGATTTTATTAGCAATTTCTGCGTTTCATGATTATGAAATATGCCAGATGGATGTCAAGACTGCGTTCCTCAATGGCAACATTGATGAAGAGTTGTATATGATGCAACCCGAAGGTTTTGTCGATCCTAAGGATGCTGATAAAGTATGCAAACTTCAGTGTTCTATTTATGGACTGAAGCAAGCATCTCGGAGTTGGAACCTTCATTTTTATCAAGTGATCAAGAGCTTTGGATTTGTTCCAAATTGCTACGAAGCTTGTATCTACAAGAAAGTGAGTGGGAGCTCGGTGACGTTTCTGGTACTATATGTGGATGACATATTGATTATTGGAAATGACATCAACATGCTTAATGATGTGAAGAGTTATTTGAACAAGTGTTTTTCAATGAAAGACCTAGGTGAAGCTGCTTATATATTGGGCATCAAAATCTATAGAGATAGACAAAGACGCCTGATAGCTTTAAGACAGAGTACATACCTAGACAAAGTTCTGAAAAGGTTCAGAATGGATAAGGCAAAGAAAGGTTCAGTGCCTATGTTGTCAGGTAAGATATTGAGCAAGACTCAGTGTCCAGCTATGGTAAATGATAGGGAAGCTATGAGCAAAGTGCCTTATGCCTCGGCCATAGGTTCTATCATGTATGCCATGCTGTGTACTAGACCGGATGTGTCCAATGCTCTTAGTTTGACGAGCAGATATCAAAGTGATCCAGGAGTGGAACACTGGACAGCCGTGAAGAACATCCTAAAGTACCTAAATAGGACTAAAGAAATGTTCTTAGTCTATGGGGGTGATGAACAGCTCGTCGTAAAAGGTTACGTCGATGCTAGTTTCGACACCGACAAGGATGATTCTAAATCTCAGACAGGATACGTGTATACTTTGAATGGAGGAGCTGTGAGCTGGAGAAGCTGCAAGCAAAGCGTGATCGCGGGATCTACAGTAGAAGCGGAATACATGGCTGCTGCAGAAGCGTCAAGTGAAGGAGTTTGGATCAGGAACTTCATCACTGAGCTTGGCGTGGTTCCAAGTGCATTGGACCCACTGGAGATATTGTGTGACAACACTGGCGCCATAGCACTCGCTAAGGAACTAAGATATCATCCAAAGACCAAGCATATCAACCGCAAGTTTCATATAATCTGAGATTATATAGCATATGGAGATCTGAAGATTAGCAAAGTATATACAGATCTGAATGTCGCAGATCCGTTGACTAAACCTCTTCCGCGTGCAAAACATGATCAACACCTCAGTGCCATGGGTGTGAGATTGTTGCCAAATGTAAACTAGATTATTGACTCTAGTGCAAGTGGGAGACTGTTGGAATTATGCCCTAGAGGCAATAATAAAGATGTTATTATTATAATTATTGTTCATGATAATGTTTATATTCCATGCTAGAATTGTATTAAGCGGAAACTTTAATACTTGTGTGGTTTGTGAACAACACAGTGTCCCTAGTACGCCTCTATGGACTAGCTCATTTATCAATGATGGTTAAGGTTTCCTAACCATAGACATGAGTTGTCAATTGATAATGAGATCATATCATTGGGAGAATGATATGATGGATAGACCCAAACTAAGCGAAGCAATT
Source organism: Avena sativa (assembly GCA_916181665.1). Classification (NCBI taxonomy): domain Eukaryota; kingdom Viridiplantae; phylum Streptophyta; class Magnoliopsida; order Poales; family Poaceae; genus Avena; species Avena sativa. The sequence goes on along the minus strand of OV702284.1, from coordinate 254,895,329 downwards.
AGATCGTGTCATCGTGTTCGTCTTTGCGAAGCTTTTCTTATGTCAAATATTGTATTCCTTAGACCATGAGATAATACAACTCCCTGGTATCGGAAGAAAGCTTTGAGGTCATCAAACGTCATCCTATGAGAGGGTGATCATAAAGGTGTCTCTCAGGTGATCGGAAAGTATCTGTTGGGTTGTATGTATCGAGATGGGATTTGTTCCTCCCAAGTCGGAGAGATATACTTCGGGCCCACTCGGTAATCGATATCAACACCCGCTTGCAAGCATGTGGTTAAGGAGTTAATCACAAAGTGATATCGGATTACGGAACGAGTAAAGTACTTACTGTGAACGAGATTGAACTAGGTATGACGGTACCGACGATCAAATCTCGGGCAAGTAAAATATCGCGAGACGAAGGGAATATATATATATGGGATTGATTGAATCCTGGCATCGTGGTTCATCCGATATGATCATCGATGAATGTGTGGGAGTCAATATGGGTGCCCAGACCCTGTTGTTGATTATTGATAGAAGATCATGTCTGCATATTCTCGAACCCGCAGGGTCACACACTTAACGTGTCTCGATGCTAGGATAGATTGGATAATTGGTTTATGAGTTTTTGTTCAGAGTCTGGGATGGGATCTGGGACATCACGAGAGGTTCCAGAGTGGTCCGGAGAATAAGATTCATATAAGGCAGTGCAGTTTTTGGAGTTCGGAATTGTTCCGGGTTAATCGGTATTGTACCGGAAGCTTCTAGAACCTTCCGGAAGGGGACCAACGTGGCCACACCTTCCGGGAGGGGGCATGGGCCTATGAGGGAGTGCCCTGGCCGCATTGGGCCAGGGGCACAAGGCCCCATAGGGCCCAGCCGGCCAAGAGAGGTTTAAACTCTAGATAGAGCTTCTAGAAGGGGGGGTTTCCTTGCCCCCCACTCTTCCTCCTTGGGGCCGCCGGCCTTGGCTTGGGGGAGGGGCTATGGCTGCGCCCACCCCTCTATATATAGAGGGCTGGGGGCGCACCAACCCCCTACACCTTCCCCTCCAACCCTAGCTTCCCTGCTGCCCTCCTCTCTCCCTCCCGACTGCTTGTAGGCGAAGCCCTACTGCAGAAATTCTCCACCATATACACCACGCCGTCGTGTTGTAGATCCAATCCGTCTCTCCACCATACTTGCTGGACCGAGGAAGGAGGAGACGTCGAGGTGCTGCACGTGTGCATCTCACGGAGGCACCGCCACTTGTGGTGCTAGATCGGATCGGATCGCGAGGAGGAGAAGCGAGTACGACTACATCACCCACGTTCCGACGAACGTTCTGCTGTGCGAATCTTCAAGGGTATGAAGATCTAATCCAATCTCTCTCGTTGTTTGCATCTCCTAGATTAGATCTTGGCTTTCCCTCTGTTCGCATCCGTAGAAAATTTTGATTTACTATGCCGCGAAACCCTTCAGTCTGATGGGTAAAATGACTAAGACTCCATTTTCTGGTATGATGGAGCGAGCTACGGACTTATTGGAAATCATACATACCGATGTGTTTGGTCCAATGAGTGTAGCATCGCGCGGTGGTTATCGTTATGTTCTTACCTTCACGGATGACTTGAGTAGATATGGGTATATATATTTCATGAAACATAAGTCCAAAACTTTCGAGAAGTTTAAGGAATTTCAAAGTGAGGTAGAGAATCAACGTAACAAGAAGATTAAATTTCTACGTTCTGATTGTGGAGGTGATGTGGCGCCCCGCCAAAACCACTACTAGAAAATCGCGTTGTTTTTGTGCATTGCATCATCATGACCGCATGCTCATGCCACCATGCTACATTGCATTTGAGCATCGTCATGTCATCATGCATGGTTTTGTCTAAAACTATTCCTAAAAAAACCTAATTTTGTTTTCTAGATATTCCCTCTCTAGTTCAAACGAAACTCTGGTCTCTTCCAGATTATTTTGTTTGTCTAAAAATTATTTGCAAAAGTCTATTAAAACCAAAACATATAAATAAATGTTTTCGGGGAAGGCCGCGACCGGCCAGGCCCAAAGGACCCAGCTGGCAGCAGCCTACTACCCCAAATAAATATCTAAACCTAATCCTAGCCCTGCCCTAACCAAACCCTTTTATACCTAAACCTAGTCTACCCAGCCCCCTCCACCTCACTCCACCCTATCACAGCGCGCCACGTCACCCTGGCCCCAACTCCCACCACTCACCCGCTGCCACCTCACCCCCAACTCCCTCTACTCTTCCACACAACCCATACACACACCACACACGCAGCCGCCACCCACCAACCCGGTCAACACCACCCCCACCGAGCTGGCCCCACCCTGCTGGCCCACTCCCCTGGACCCACCTCAAATACCTCCCCGACCCCGCTCCTCTCTCTCACACCCGGCCACGAACCCCGCCTCGCCGTCGCGCCCCCTCGCCCTCCCCGCTCGCCCGTCTCCCTCTCTCCCGCAAGCTCGGCCGCCGCCGCCCTCTCCTCCGGCCGGCTCGCCTCTCCTTCTTCGGCCCCGTGCCTCCTCGTCACCGACGCCCAGCGCCGCGTCGGCCTCCGGCTCCCCTCCTCCTGGCCGCCCTTCCACCTCTTAGCCGCGCAACCCCGTCCGAGCCGAACCCCTCTGCTCCGAGCTCGCCGGCCCGCCGCCGCCTCCCTCCATCGCTGGACCCCGCCCGGCCGTCGCCTTCCTCACCGCCTCCCCTGGACACCGTCTGCACCGCCGCCGGCCGCTGCCTACCGTCCCTCCCCGCGAGCTCCCCACTCCGCCCTCTGCCTTGGACCGCCTCCACCGGCCTCCGCGTCGGTCGGCCCCGCCCTCCTCTGCACCTCCGTCGGCCTAGGCGTCCTCCTTCGTGCGAGCCCGCGTCTTCGCTCTGCCGCCCATAGCCTGCCGCCTCCACCCCGTCCTCCGACAGCAGCCTCGCTATGCCCCGCGTCGTCGCGAGAGCACCGCCGTGCCTGCGTCGCGAGGTCCCATGTCCAGGTCGCCGCGTCCCCTGCAGGTTAACCTCGTCCTCTGTTCCACCATGTAGCGCCAGTTCGCTTTGCAGTTTCGCTGCTCAAGCCCATGACCGAAGGCGCCCTCTCATGCCCTCTGTGTTGGCACGTGTGTATGTTTTATGCTTGTGTTCCTATGGACTCACAAACATCTGTTTGCTCGTTGATCTGTGTATTTACGGGCAGGCGAGCAAGTGCCTTCGCAGCTATCTTCTAAGAACCATCTCGACAAGATCGACAACTTCCCGCATGAATTCGAGTAACAACCGACCCTGCCGAAGACCGAACCCGGGCGCGCCAAGTTCTTCGAACCGAGACCCCGGTGCGAAAGTACTCCTTTCTGGAACACCGAGTGCACCGACATGGATCCGAAGGCCGAGCCCTCGACATGCCAAGGTCTTCTCCCCGGAACACCGAGTTCTCCATCTTAGACGTCAAGCACGTCGACATGAAACCGAAGGACGCCGAACGCCAAGCTCTTCATCTCGGACCCAGTAGCCCTGATCCGTACCTGACCCCCGTCGAACCCTGAGACCGAACCCTGAAACCCTCGGAACCCCAAGATCGCCGAGACCCCCCCATGTGTGATCCCCTTTCCGAGCCCTATTTTTATAAATTGTAATATAAACTCATGCATATTAAATTGATCATGCATGCATACTTGTCTGTGGTTTGGGGGCATTATGCCGATTCACCTTATAATTAAATATGGGGCCATATGCGGGATATCTTTGTCTTATTCCGGACTCCATTTAAATCGGTGTAGCGAACCGATGTCATGTTTTGTCCTGTTAAGACAACATTTAAAATGCAGGGTAGCTAAACAACATGAACTTGATAATTAAATGTCGGGACCCCGGTTCCGCTTAATATGATCTAATTGCATTGCACCTCTGCCATGTCATACTTCATACATGCATCATGCTCGGTCTTTTGCCGTAGTATTAGATAGTCCATCCGGTGTTTATTCTAGTGTTTTGCTTCTTCGCGCATAAGGCCGTTGAGTTGATGTGAGCTTCGCCCCGATCTTCGGATGAACCTTCGACAATGTTTTCAGGCGAGCATCTCCCCCTTTCTACCTATCTTACTTTTATAGTATTTATTCCCTCCTGTTGATCTATTGCTATCTGTGTTGCGATGCTCTAGTTTTCGTACCCGTGATATCCCTTGCAGCCTTATATTGCCTTGGACACCTCCTATTACCTGTTGTTTGGTAGACAGTTGGACCTGCGCGTCGTAGTCGCTTGCTCAAGTGCTGTCGCGTGTCGTCAAGAACCACAGTTGTTGGAGTATTGCCGTGTGTTTATTGTTGGAGTTGATCAAGACTTTAATTACTGTTTAACAACTAAAATTGAAGTAGGTAAATGCAGAGGCACAGGTGGGCAATAGATGTTATTTGGTTTTTAATCATCCACTTGTGTCCCGTAGGACCCCGAGTACTTGATACCTGTTCCTTGAATATTCGCGCTATCCACATCCGGGAGGATTATGGGACCCCCCCTGAGCCAGAGCTTGATTCATTCTTATTTCTTGGGGCCACAAACTAGTTTGAGGTTTTATTTACTATCCTGTACTTATGCCATGCTTTACTGCTTTATTTACGATTGTGCGAGGAGCACCTGTACTGTTTAGGATCGTGACCCGTTTTCGCGGTATCGACAAGCCCAGTCACATTTTCGGGTTCCCAGTCGTTTACAGCCGGCCCCACAAACCTTGAGTCCGTCTCGAAGTCAGCTAACTTTGTTGCGGGTATACTTAATGGGGTGGCCCCCTGAAATATTTCTGAATCTTGTGATTGCTTTGTCGTGAAGGCCTCGTTGGGTTTTGATTTGGTTTTTCTGAGGTTGATCGAGTGTGTGTTGCTATTTGTGCACCCCTGCAGGGTAAAACTTTCTGAAAGCCGTGTCCACGGTTATGGACGACTTGGACCATAGTATCTCGATCATAGACAACTATAACTAAAGTAGTGCTATAAATTTGACTTTATAATGACTAGTAATCAGCTTCACTATAATGGAATGGCTAAATAAAACTGCCAACAATTGCTTGTTTGGGTTGTCGCTTGCTACCATTGTATCTGACTAGTAAGTATTGCAACTACAACGGAATGGCTAAATAAAAGTACCAACAACTGCTGGGTTTTGGGATATCTCATGCTAATTGTATCTGACTAGTAAGTGTTGCAACTACAACGGAATGGTTAACTAAAACGGCCCACTGCTTATTTTATCAGGATGATTATCTACACCTGACTAGTAATTGCTGCAACGATAACTGAATAAATAAAATTGCCAACTGTGTGAGTTCCTCGGTTGACTTCCTCGTTTGGTCTCGAGGGGGAACACCAGGATGGGTATGTTTGGTGGTAGAATCAGGTTGGTTCCGAATAGGCCTTTCTTATCCCTCTCTGATAGCCGACAGTTATCTCGAGTCTCTATAGGTTGTTTAGTGCATGCCGCGCTGCCGCTCAGTCCACCATACCTATGTAGGCGAGGACCGCCGAATTCTAGCCTCGCCGTGTACTGGCCTCAGTACTGACCGCTCTCTCTTTTTCCTTTTCCCTTTGTCGGCACCCCTTTTTGTTAAGCAGGTTTTGAGATCGACGTCGTTAGCAGGGTTACCCTTCCGGCTTGGCCTGGGCAGGGTTATGGACGCCATTGGTTATTCTTCAGGGCTCTTAGCCCCATTTGCATCTTGTCCGTACTCGGACGCCGTATTGTTTTCAAGGTGATTTGGATCTTTGTATTGTATATCTGTATTCTTGACTCATTGAGTCGCTGTTATATATATCTGTTCTGTGGGTCCCATCGAGGACTGTTGTGTAATGTTATTACTTCGTTTTCCACCCGCACGAAAGTGCCTGGTGGGCACCTTTGAATCGTTTCTATGCGGGTTTGGCGGGTTTCGCTAAAACTTGCATAGGGCCGATTCTGAGGGTGTTACAGAGTGGTATCAGAGCTCAGCAGTTGCGATACCCCACAAGTCCAGCCTGTAGGATAACCTAGCTAACGGCCGAAGTAGAGTGTCAAAACTATTTTTGCAAAATCGGTTGGATAGTTCTGATTAGGTCTGATTTTTACTCCTTACCCCTCTGCTGCTCTCCTCTCACCTCTGCGTGTTTTGAATCCGCTCTCTTCTCTCTCTTCGAGTCCAGGATTTCTCGTGGTTGGGTTCCATCGTACCTTCAGGGTTTCGCTTCCTCTTTTGGTAACGGTGTTTCTACATCCGGTCCTCCTGCTATCTGAGTGGTCCTTTATCTGTGGTACCATCCTTTGTTCCTTGTTTGTGCCTCCCAGTGTTTTCCGACGTTACGACATCATCTACGCCAGATCCGATGCAGAGTCTGCATCACTCCTTTGTTTCTGAACCTTGCTTGTCGAGGTCTACAATCTGAATTCTGAGAGTTGGTTGCATAATTTCCTATTCATGTGCAGGGTAATGCTTTGGGTGCGCGATGGACTGATCACCATCCGACTACTCTTATCATTTGCTCTTGCACATTGAATGGTGAATCATTGCAGTTATACTCCTTCCGCGGAAGTTAGAGTTGGCCTTACCCTTTTGAGACCTTTACCTTCATCTTTGTTTCTCCGGAGGGTTCTCTCGACGAATGGGGAACAATCCTTGTTGGTGGTGTCGCCATTTTCAAGCTGGGGAAAGAACCCTTGTTAGTGGTGTCGCGAGGATCTACACGAAGCGCGAAGGATCAGATCATCGGCCTTCTTCGCTGTACCATGAGGCGGATCTCGAGGGCGAGATCCATTGTTAGTGGTGTCGAATTGTGGCGCCCCGCCAAAACCACTACTAGAAAATCGCGTTGTTTTTGTGCATTGCATCATCATGACCGCATGCTCATGCCATCATGCTACATTGCATTTGAGCATCGTCATGTCATCATGCATGGTTTTGTCTAAAACTATTCCTAAAAAAACCTAATTTTGTTTTCTAGATATTCCCTCTCTAGTTCAAACGAAACTCTGGTCTCTTCCAGATTATTTTGTTTGTCTAAAAATTATTTGCAAAAGTCTATTAAAACCAAAACATATAAATAAATGTTTTCGGGGAAGGCCGCGACCGGCCAGGCCCAAAGGGCCCAGCTGGCAGCAGCCTACTACCCCAAATAAATATCTAAACCTAATCCTAGCCCTGCCCTAACCAAACCCTTTTATACCTAAACCTAGTCTACCCAGCCCCCTCCACCTCACTCCACCCTATCACAGCGCGCCACGTCACCCTGGCCCCAACCCCCACCACTCACCCGCTGCCACCTCACCCCCAACTCCCTCTACTCTTCCACACAACCCATACACACACCACACACGCAGCCGCCACCCACCAACCCTGTCAACACCACCCCCACCGAGCTGGCCCCACCCTGCTGGCCCACTCCCCTGGACCCACCTCAAATCCCTCCCCGACCCCGATCCTCTCTCTCACACCCGGCCACGAACCCCGCCTCGCCTTCGCGCCCCCTCGCCCTCCCCGCTCGCCCGTCTCCCTCTCTCCCGCAAGCTCGGCCACCGCCGCCCTCTCCTCCGGCCGGCTCGCCTCTCCTTCTCCGGCCCCGTGCCTCCTCGTCACCGACGCCCAGCGCCGCGTCGGCCTCCGGCTCCCCTCCTCCTGGCCGCCCTTCCACCTCTTAGCCGCGCAACCCCGTCCGAGCCGAACCCCTCTGCTCCGAGCTCGCCGGCCCGCCGCCGCCTCCCTCCGTCGCTGGACCCCGCCCGGCCGTAGCCTTCCTCACCGCCTCCCCTGGACGCCGTCTGCACCGCCATCGGCCGCTGCCTACCGTCCCTCCCCGCGAGCTCCCCACTCCGCCCTCTGCCTTGGACCGCCTCCACCGGCCTCCGCGTCGGTCGGCCCCGCCCTCCTCTGCACCTCCGCCGGCCTAGGCGTCCTCCTTCGTGCGAGCCCGCGTCTTCTCTCTGCCGCCCATAGCCTGCCGCCTCCACCCCGTCCTCCGACAGCAGCCTCGCTGTGCCCCGCGTCGTCGCGAGAGCACCGCCGTGCCTGCGTCGCGAGGTCCCCTGTTCAGGTCGCCGCGTCCCCTGCAGGTTAACCTCGTCCTCTGTTCCACCATGTAGCGCCAGTTCGCTTTGCAGTTTCGCTGCTCAAGCCCATGACCGAAGGCGCCCTCTCATGCCCTCTGTGTTGGCACGGGTGTATGTTTTGTGCTTGTGTTCCTGTGGACTCACAAACATCTGTTTGCTCGTTGATCTGTGTATTTACGGGCAGGCGAGCAAGTGCCTTCGCAGCTATCTTCTAAGAACCATCTCGACAAGATCGACAACTTCCCGCACGAATTCGAGTAACAACCGACCCTGCCGAAGACCGAACCCGGGCGCGCCAAGTTCTTCGACCCGAGACCCCGGTGCGACAAGTACTCCTTTCCGGAACACCGAGTGCACCGACATGGATCCGAAGGCCGAGCCCTCGACACGCCAAGGTCTTCTCCCCGGAACGCCGAGTTCTCCATCTTGGACATCAAGCACGTCGACATGAAACCGAAGGACGCCGAACGCCAAGCTCTTCATCTCGGACCCAGTAGCCCTGATCCGTACCTGACCCCCGTCGAACCCTGAGACCGAACCCCGAAACCCTCGGAACCCCAAGATCGCCGAGAGCCCCCCATGTGTGATCCCCTTTCCGAGCCCTATTTTTATAAATTGTAATATAAACTCATGCATATTAAATTGATCATGCATGCATACTTGTCTGTGGTTTGGGGGCATTATGCCGATTCACCTTATAATTAAATATGGGGCCATATGCGGGATATCTTTGTCTTATTCCGGACTCCATTTAAATCGGTGTAGCGAACCGATGTCATGTTTTGTCCTGTTAAGACAACATTTAAAATGCAGGGTAGCTAAACAACATGAACTTGATAATTAAATGTCGGGACCCCGGTTCCGCTTAATATGATCTAATTGCATTGCACCTCTGCCATGTCATACTTCATACATGCATCATGCTCGGTCTTTTGCCGTAGTATTAAATAGTCCATCCGGTGTTTATTCTAGTGTTTTGCTTCTTCGCGCATAAGGCCGTTGAGTTGATGTGAGCTTCGCCCCGATCTTTGGATGAACCTTCGATAATGTTTTCAGGCGAGCATCTCCCCCTTTCTACCTATCTTACTTTTATAGTATTTATTCCCTCATGTTGATCTATTGCTATATGTGTTGCGATGCTCAAGTTTTCATACCCGTGATATCCCTTGCAGCCTTATATTGCCTTGGACACCTCCTATTACCTGTTGTTTGGTAGACAGTTGGACCTGCGCGTCGTAGTCGCTTGCTCAAGTGCTGTCGCGTGTCGTCAAGAACCACAGTTGTTGGAGTATTGCCGTGTGTTTATTGTTGGAGTTGATCAAGACTTTAATTACTGTTTAACAACTAAAATTGAAGTAGGTAAATGCAGAGGCACAGGTGGGCAATAGATGTTATTTGCTTTTTAACCGTCCACTTGTGTCCCGTAGGACCCCGAGTACTTGATACCTGTTCCTTGAATATTCGCGCTATCCACATCCGGGAGGATTATGGGACCCCCCTGAGCCATAGCTTGATTCATTCTTATTTCTTGGGGCCACAAACTAGTTTGAGGTTTTATTTACTATCCTGTACTTATGCCATGCTTTACTGTTTTATTTACGATTGTGCGAGGAGCACCTGTACTGTTTAGGATCGTGACCCGTTTTCGTGGTATCGACAAGCCCAGTCACATTTTCGGGTTCCCAGTCGTTTACAGCCGGCCCCACAAACCTTGAGTCCGTCTCGAAGTCAGCTAACTTCGTTGCGGGTATACTTAATGGGGTGGCCCCCTGAAATATTTCTGAATCTTGTGATTGCTTTGTCGTGAAGGCCTCGTTGGGTTTTGATTTGGTTTTTCCGAGGTTGATCGAGTGTGTGTTGCTATTTGTGCACCCCTGCAGGGTAAAACTTTCTGAAAGCCGTGTCCGCGGTTATGGACGACTTGGAGCATAGTATCTCGATCATAGACAACTATAACTAAAGTAGTGCTATAAATTTGACTTTATAATGACTAGTAATCAGCTTCACTATAATGGAATGGCTAAATAAAACTGCCAACAATTGCTTGTTTGGGTTGTCGCTTGCTACCATTGTATCTGACTAGTAAGTATTGCAACTACAACGGAATGGCTAAATAAAAGTACCAACAACTGCTGGGTTTTGGGATATCTCATGCTAATTGTATCTGACTAGTAAGTGTTGCAACTACAACGGAATGGTTAACTAAAACGGCCCACTGCTTATTTTATCAGGATGATTATCTACACCTGACTAGTAATTGCTGCAACGATAACTGAATAAATAAAATTGCCAACTGTGTGAGTTCCTCGGTTGACTTCCTCGTTTGGTCTCGAGGGGGAACACCAGGATGGGTATGTTTGGTGGTAGAATCAGGTTGGTTCCGAATAGGCCTTTCTTATCCCTCTCTGATAGCCGACAGTTATCTCGAGTCTCTATAGGTTGTTTAGTGCATGCCGCGCTGCCGCTCAGTCCACCATACCTATGTAGGCGAGGACCGCCGAATTCTAGCCTCGCCGTGTACTGGCCTCAGTACTGACCGCTCTCTCTTTTTCCTTTGCCCTTTGTCGGCACCCCTTTTTGTTAAGCAGGTTTTGAGATCGACGTCGTTAGCAGGGTTACCCTTCCGGCTTGGCCTGGGCAGGGTTATGGACGCCATTGGTTATTCTTCAGGGCTCTTAGCCCCATTTGCATCTTGTCCGTACTCGGACGCCGTATTGTTTTCAAGGTGATTTGGATCTTTGTATTGTATATCTGTATTCTTGACTCATTGAGTCGCTGTTATATATATATATATATCTGTTCTGTGGGTCCCATCGAGGACTGTTGTGTAATGTTATTACTTCGTTTTCCACCCGCACGAAAGTGCCTGGTGGGCACCTTTGAATCGTTTCTATGCGGGTTTGGCGGGTTTCGCTAAAACTTGCATAGGGCCGATTCTGAGGGTGTTACAGGTGAATATCTAAGTTACGAGTTTGGCGAACATTTGAAGAAATGCGGAATACTTTCACAATTGACACCGCCAGGAACACCACAGCGTAATGGTGTGTCCGAACATCGTAATCAAACTCTCTTAGATATGGTTCGTTCTATGATGTCACTTACAGATTTACCGCTATCATTTTGGGGTTATGTATTAGAAACAGCCGCATTCACTTTAAATAGGGCACCATCTAAATCCGTTGAAACGACACCGTATGAATTATGGTTTGGGAAGAAACCTAAATTGTCGTTCCTTAAAGTTTGGGGTTGCGAATCCTATGTAAAGAAGTTACAGCCGGACAAGCTTGAACCCAAAGCGGAAAAATGCGTCTTCATAGGGTACCCGAAGGAAACTATTGGGTAATACCTTTTATCATAGATCCGAAGGCAAAATCTTCGTTGCCAAGAATGGATCCTTTCTAGAGAAGGAATTTCTCTTGAAAGAAGTGACTGGAAGGAAAGTAGAACTCGACGAGGTTATCGAACCTTCTCTCGAACTTGCGAGTAGTGCTGCACCGGAAGTAGTTCCTATGGTGCCTACACCAATAAGAGAGGAAGCTAATGATGATGATCATGAAACTTCGGTTGTAGTTGCTACAGAGCCTCGCAGGTCAACGAGAACTTGTACCACTCCTGATTGGTATGATCCCGTTATGAGTGTCATGTTGGTGGACAACACCGATGACCCTACGACACATGAGGAAGCGATGATGAGCCCAGATTCCAATAAATAGCAAGAATACATGAAATCCGAGATTGGATCCATGTACGAAAACCAAGTATGGACTTTGGTGGACTTACCGGATGGCCGGAAGGCTGTCGAGAACAAATGGATTTTCAAGAAGAAAACAGATGCTGATGGTAATGTTATTGTCTATAAAGCTCGACTTGTCGCAAAAGGGTTTCGACAAATTCAAGGAGTTGACTACGATGAGACTTTCTCACCAGTAGCGAAGCTAAAGTCTGTGAGGATTATGTTAGCAATCGCTGCATATTATGATTATGAGATATGGCAGATGGATGTCAAAACAGCATTCCTCAATGGAGACATTGATGAAGAGTTGTATATGATGCAACCCAAAGTTTTTGTCGATCCTAAAGATGCTAACAAGGTATGTAAACTTCAACGGTCCATCTATGGATTGAAGCAAGCATCCCGAAGTTGGAATCAACGTTTTGATAAGGTAATCAAAAGTTTTGGTTCTATACAAACTTATGGAGAAGCTTGTATCTACAAGAAAGTGAGTGGGAGCTCTGTAGCATTCTTAATACTATATGTAGATGACATATTGTTGATTGGGAATGATGTAGACCTTCTTAATAGTGTCAAGGAATATTTGAATAATAGTTTTTCAATGAAGGATCTTGGCGAAGCAGCTTACATATTAGGCATAAAGATTTATAGAGATAGATCGATACGCCTAATATCATTGTCACAAAGTACATTTGGACAAAGTTCTAAAGAGGTTTGGAATGGAAGATAGCAAGAAAGGGTTCTTGCCCATGTTGCCAATACGACCTTGAGTAAAACTCAAAGTCCGACAACGGCAGAAGATAGAGAAAGGATGAGTAAGACTCCCTATGCCTCAGCCATAGGATCTCTAATGTATGCCATGCTATGTACTAGACCCGACATTGCATATGTTGTTAGTTTAACTAGCAGATATCAAAGTGATCCAGGAGTGGATCATTGGACAGCGGTCAAAAACATCCTTAAGTACTTGAGAAGAACTAAGGATATGGTTCTTTCTTATGGAGGTGATGAACAACTCGTTGTTAATGGTTACACCGATGCTAGTTGGAACACCGATCCGGATGATTCTAAATCACAATCTGGATACATATTTACTTTGAATGGTGCAGCAGTTAGCTGGAGGAGTGCAAAGCAAAGCGTTGTGGCGAGATCTTCAACTGAATCGGAATACATGGCTGCTTCGGAGGCTTCACAAGAAGCGATATGGATGAAAGAGTTCATTACAGAGCTGGGTGTGGTTCCAAGTGCGCTGGACCCAATGTCTATCTACTGTGATAACATGGACGCCATAGCCAATGCGCAAGAACCAAGGTCACAAAAGAAGCTGAAGCACATCAAGCTACGTTTTCACGCTATTTGAGAACATGTCCAAGATGGGGACATAAAGATTTGCAACGTACACACAGATCTGAATGTGGCGGATCCGTTGACTAAACCTCTCCCGAGGGCAAAACATGACCAACACCAAACTGCCATGGGTGTTCGGTATATTACCATGTAATCTAGATTAGATGACTCTAGTGCAAGTGGGAGACTGTTGGAGATATTCCCTAGAGGCAATAATAAATATAGTTATTATTATATCTTTGTGTTTATGATAAATGTTTACATTCATGCTATAATAGTATTAATAAGGAAACATTAATACTTGTGTGATTTGTCAACTAAAATAGAGTCCCTAGTAAAGCCTCTTTACAATACTAGCTTGTTGGTTAATAAATGATTGTGGTTTCCCTATCATGAACATTGAGATGTTATTAACAACAAGATCATATCGTTAGGAGAATGATATGGTGGACATACTCCTATAGATAAGCGTAGCATAAAGATCAAGTCATTTTAATAGTTCAATTGCTATATGCTTTCTGATACATAGTAACCTAATTCCTTCGACCATGAGATCATGCATATCACCTTCACCGGAAGGATGCTTTGATGACATCAAACACCACACCGTAACTGGGTGGCTATAAAGGTGGCACTGAGTGTTCGGAAAGTATTGGTTGAGACACATGGATCAAGAGTGGGATTTGTCCATCCATATGACGGATAGATATACTCTGGGCCCTCTCGGTGGAATGTCATCCAATTAGCTTGCAAGCATGTGACTGGCTCACAAGGGATCACATATCACGGGAACGAGAAAAGAGTACTTATCAGTAACGAGGTTGAACTAGGTATGCAGAGATACCGACGATCATAACCTTGGATAAGTAAACTATCGTGAGACAAAGGGAAATTGGTATCGTATGTAAGTGGTTCATTCGATCACAAAGTAATCGTAGAAATATGTGGGAGCCATATGAATTTCCATATTCCTCTATTGGTTATTAATCGGAGAAGTGTCTCGATCATGTCCGCATAATTCACGAACCGTAGGGAGACACACTTAAGGATTCGACGTTGTTTGAGTAGTTATGGAATGATGAGTAAGAGACTGAATGTTGTTCGGAGTCTCGGATGGGATCCGGGATATCACGAGGAGATCCGGAATGGTCCAGAGAATAAGATTCATATAAGGAAAGTCATGTTTCGGGGTTGGAGAATGGTTCCGGTGTTTTCATCGGGAATGTTCTAGAAGGTTCCGGAATGTCCGGCACTCCGGAGGGGAAGGGTACATGAATGTGTCATATCAAGTTGGAATGATTGCATCATGTACTAGATGTCATCGCTGAACAAAATAAAGGGTTTAATAAAATCCTAGTTTGAAAAGTCAAACGCCAATTTGAAAAGTCAAACGGCTATTTTGTGAGGTGGAGGGGAAGTAGGAAACCTACTTGGGGAGGAGTTCCTCCCCTCCACTGCCGGCCCACTTGGGAAACCGAGTTGGGGAAGTACTCCCCTCCCCTGGCGCGCCCCCTCCACCTATATAAGGAGGGGCAGGGCTGCCCCTCCAAACACACAACACCTCCACCCAAAACCCTAGCTCCTAGCCGCCGCTGCCCACCATAGCCGCCGCCTAGGGCAACTCGCCGCTGCCGCCTAGGGCAAACCCTAGCCGCCGGCCTTGCCCCCTCCTTGGTGTGTCTAAACCCTAGATCGCCGAGGCTCTCTCTCATAGTCCACCATACTCTCTCCGGCTTAAGGCGAAGCCCTGCGAGATCTCCCCTCTACTTCCGGTACCACGCCGTTGTGCTGCCGGAATCGCGAGGAGAGTGATATAACCTCCGCTGCCTGCTGGAACAAGGGAGAGGAAGGTCTTCGTCGAGTACCGAACGTGTGACCGACTGCGGAAGCGCTGCCGGAACGCAGCGCCGGAAGGATCGTCTACGCGATCTTGAGATCGGGAAGAGTACGACTACATCACCCACGAGAATCCGCTCTCGTTAAACACTTTGGAATCTTCGAGGGTGAGTTATTCCATCGACTCGTTGCTACAATCTAGTAGATAGATCTTGGCTTGTTTTTTTGTATGCGATAGAAAATTTTTGTTTTTCATGCTACGAAACCCTACAGCCCCACTATTCACCAAGTATGCAAGACCCGTCCCAATGCAGCCCCACCCTTCACCACATATGCAGGACCCGTCCCAACGCGGCCCCACCGGTCAGTCATGTAATGGTCGAGGCCTCGTAACGTAACGCTCAACGCCTGACCCGTCCCAACACAGTCCCACCAGTCAGCATGTAACGGTCAAGCCTTTGACCTGATGGCATCCCTCCGTCCGAGCGCCTGCGAGCGCCCGTGATGGTTTCTTAACATGGCGAGAGGAAAAGTTGAGCGGCTGGGGAAAAGTGAGTAGAACTAACGAAGCAAGGGCACGAAAATAGAAATCCCTATTGTTTATGGGTAATCAGTTTAAAAATTAATGTACAATCTAACGGCCTCGAATCAGGTCGACACCACACATCACATACCCGTTACAAGTACCAGATATAAATAAATTTCAATGAAAATTCAAGAAACAACGTTACTGTTCCACCTCCTCTCTGCTCCTGTTATTACTGTTCAATCCCGCGCTGCACTAAACAACAGTTGATGAGGACAGAAACAAAAATGATCAAAATGCCAAGTAAAACTAGTTTCAACCTTACCTTTCATCCAGAGAATCGTATAGAGACGAGATTGACAGGGATTTATTGTTTCTCCTGCAGTTAGCCAAAAGATCCTCAAGAACATCCTCAATCACCCCATCAACTTATTCATATTCAAATTCAACTCCATTATTATTGTTTCCCTTCCGCTCCCGCTTACCCTTTTGTTTCTTTTCGCCCCTTATCCCCGCCAGCACGTCCATGTCCTCAGCCTATTGCTGCTTACCAACGTTTCCCTCCACATGCGCATCATTGTTTTCCTTCACATGCAGCACTTCCTCCATGTCATCTCGCTGCGCTTCCTCCAGTTTTGCTTGAGAAGACTCATCCTGTTCCTGCGTGATGTGAAAGGGGACAAGGTCAGCATATCCGAAATCATGTGGAACTAGGTTTTTGCATAGCCTCTTGATATGTCCCAACCTTCCACACCGTTTGCACTTCCGCTTCCTTGCTCCTAGTCTCGAACCTTTTGCGGTGAAGGCTTCGGTCCTTTCCTTTCTAGGCCTCCTAGGTGGCCTCCTAAGAACTGGTGGTTCGAGTTTGAACCCTGGATCGACTATCTCCCAATCATTTTCATCAGAATAGGTGGTATGTTTTCTGCGTAAGTTGCAGCAAACTTGTCCACGGAGAAATAGTTATGAACATAGTTCTCTATTTCAGCACCTCTACCTCTCAGCTTTAAGATGAAGTGCAGTGCATGGTGGCATGGCAGACCAGTAACCTTCCACTTCCTGCATGAACAAGTCTTGTTACCAATGTCTACAGTAAACCTCCGTTCAGTTCCGTGCTTGTCTTGTGCATAAACCTCAGCCAATGTATTGGAACTTCTTACCATCCCCGTCTTTATCGTTCTCATTGCCCTGGTTCTTGCATTCAGTAATAAAACCACCTTCAGAATTATTTTATGGCCTACAAATTTTCTCGCACAAATTCTCTGCCTAAAATCTATCTTCACCATTATACACTGTCTTATTGCATCTAACAAAATAACAATTGCAAGTGACTTCATGCTCCTAATCTTAGCATTGAACCTTTCTGTCAGATTATTG
The DNA here is from genome assembly GCA_916181665.1 of Avena sativa. Taxonomy (NCBI): domain Eukaryota; kingdom Viridiplantae; phylum Streptophyta; class Magnoliopsida; order Poales; family Poaceae; genus Avena; species Avena sativa. The sequence goes on along the minus strand of OV702284.1, from coordinate 254,878,465 downwards.
CAAACAAAATCCACTTTGCTTAACTCACCAAACTTGCTTCTGGCCCATAACTTGTTATGATGTTCTTCGAGGTATTCTTTCAGCTTTGGCACAGTATACAAGTTCTCTATGTAATTAGCATGCATGCTTGGGGTGTACATGTATGTTGATCGCCACAAGTTGTCTTCAAAGGTCTTTCCTTTGAACTTCTTCGTAAATCTAGTAGCGAGGTGCCGCATGCATTCCCCATGTTCAACCCTAGGAAACACAACATCAACAGCATTCTGAAGCCCCTTGCATGCACCAGTGTGTATCATCAAGCCTTCAGGGTGACCAATTACTACGCGTAGTCTCTGGATGAACCATGTCCAGCTTTCAGTCGATTCACCCTCAAGAATAGCATAGGCTACAGGAAAAAGGCAGTTATGCGCGTCCACAGCACAAGCGGTAGCAAGCTGTTCCCTGAACTTCCCTGTTAAAGAAGTTGCATCTATTGCCAAGTATGGCCTACAGCCATCTAGGAACCCCTTACAGAATACCTTCCGGCAGACAAAACATCTCCTGAAGCATTTCTTATCCGCTTGCATATACTTGACCCCCCTTGAGACCTTTTCTCTTCCTTTCACAACCTCGTAATCAATGTCAACAACACTACCAGGTGATGTCTTCTCTACCTCAGCTTTGAAACTATACAACATGTGAAAACTGTCAGTACACTTGTCCTGAATGAAGTATAGAGCCATCTCCTTCCCATCAAAGACTCTATGGTAAGGAATCATAAGTTAAACTTTTTGCTAAGCTTAGTTCTGAGTTCAGCAGGTCCAATGCTATGATCCTGCCTCACTCAGTCAAGTACCTTAGCATCAATCCACTTGGTTGTCACCGGTCTAACTTTATCACTTAAAGAAGTATTAGGGCAGTTGTGTTTCGTCGTGTTTACCTTGATCTGCATTCAATGGGAATAAAAATAAATTAGAGGACTCAACAGCAGAACAAATATGAGAAAGACCGAAACTAAATGTAGCCATTGCAACCTGAAATGGGTGTCCACCCCGCATTGGAGATGCATTCAATCTCCATTTACACACCTTACTTTCCCTACAATGCACCTAAATCTCTTCTGGTCGCTCTTTTCAACGATAAATTCGAACCCAACTCTTATTGCATTGGTAGCAACGACATATCTGCATTCCTCCACAGTATCAAAGACAGTCCCCTCATCAATTGTAGGGTTGTCCCTATCAAAGTGTGTCACTGGCCTGTCCTAGTCTTCGTCATCGTATTTGCATCCCATTTCCCCATCCTCACATTCCTCTTCCTCATCAGTCCCATAGTCAGGCTCGTAGTCCGAATCAATCAAATATTCCCTACTCTCCATCCTATCAGGGTCAGCATCCACATCTCGATATGCTTTCTCATCATCATCTTCGAGCACAAAATCACCCTGGCTGCCACACATGTCGATGTCTTCATGCTCAACGAAAGGCTGGCCGGTCACGCTCGTATCAAAAATAGAGCCTGCTCTGTTCGCGTTCCACACGGCCCGGTATCATTCAGGATAGTCTCTTCCCCAGTATATTTGTTAACGATGTGCACATTAATCAGCATAGTCCCCGTGCCGAGGTGTTTACTCCACATCATGGCCAGAGCCTCCTCAGTTCTAACGTCGTAGAAAGTCTGCGAATTTGTGTCATAGTACCTGATTATGAATTCATCATGCTGGCTAATGGGAAACTTGCCAAATTGCATGTGCAAGTCACTTAGATTTATGTCCTCCGCGTCTACTATCAGTCAATAATCAAATCCACTGGTAACTGCGATTCTAACGTCGGACAAGGTTTCAGTCCGACACCCATGCCGAATCTTCAAAAGAAATCTGGATAAAACAGACGTCCTACGGTCACCAACACAGATCCTCTCCATCAACACGGGACTAGAAACGCTAACTGGGAGATGCAGAGATGGAATTGCAGTTCTTACCCTTTAGGGAGGATGTACGGCACGTTCAATGGGCTCTAGAGCACCAAAGCTTTGCACCCCGCGTCCTCTTCCCCTGTTTCGTGCTCCTCCATGTTCTCCAGCCTTGAAGGGTCCATATCCTCGCTCTCCGTCTTGGAAGGACCCATCTCCGTGTTCTCCGGCCACGCAGGATCCATTTTCGTGTGGGATCCAAAAATCCACCGTCGTTGCGCGAGAACCTAGCACCCACCAAATGATTTTTGTTCCCAGGCGCTCCTGGGCGACGATAGAGGCAAGGAGACAGGGCAAGGGGGCAAGGCAGGACGGGTAGGGTGGGTAGGGGATGACGGGAGGACAATGGTCCAGGGGGAGGACGAGAGTGTTGCCGGAGGGGACGTAGTGGCGGCGTGCAAGACAAGAGCGGTGGAGCGGAGCGGAGCTGCGAGCGAGCGATAGAATATGGAAAATCACAGAATAATGGGGAGCACTAATCCTCGAACCTAGGATGGGCGCCATCGACGGTCGAGGTTGCGAGTCCCACCAGTCAGTAAAACGCCACATCCTCTTCCCCTGTTTCTGATGGTGTTGTTACAATTCTACGATCGTAGTGGCACAGGAAAAATTTCTGGACACAACTAAGGACACACTCGTAAATATACTTAAAATGGAACCCTGACCTGGTACATTGCCTTATCCGGTTGCTAGCCACGACCTGTATTTTTAATATCTTAGCACTATTATGCTGAGAAAGGGAAAAAAGATTCAGTAGTTAGTCAAACTAGTTTCGAATAAATAAGATACACTCTTAGGAAGCTTAGCTATGGCCCCGCCTAAGCAGAAGCAGCCGCCGCCCCGGCCTCCGCCAAAGCTTGGCTATTTGGCCCCTCTGAGGCAGGTCATGCGGCTGTACTACAAGGCCGGTCTTCCATTTCCATCCGAGACGGTTGATTTCGCAGAGTGTGCTGCATCTGCGACGGCGGCGGAGGCAACGACAAATGCCGTCGTGGCGTCGAGAAGGGCCAAACAAGCGTCGTGGAGAATGCGCGGCGCAGCATTTTCGTGTGCTTTGCACAAGAGAAAGAAGGTACGTTTTGAAGCGTTCCTACGAGCTTGTCACCGAGGAAACAAACCCCTGAACAGGGCGACGCCAAGGTCAACAAACTCTTGCCTCCATGCCTCGGCACGGGCGACCTTACCGTGGGGCAATCTGGGCGCACGCCGTCAGCGGCAAAGACGATCCATCCTACGCACCGTCGGCGGCCACACCGCGACGGCGTGCATCCATCTACACTCAGCTTGTTGGAGTATTCGACAGCTGGAGCCGACGACGGGCAATAGCTCAGCGCCGGAATTCAGGTTCAGATTCATAGGGACCTACGATCCCTGCCACGAGAAGCCGGAGTTCACCTTCGAAGAAATCGTTATGGCCGCGGCTGTTCGTATTGAACCGAAACTGGTTCAAGCGCGTCAACTAGTGCATAAACATTGCAGATCTCTTGAAGTTTGGCGGGAAGGAAAAATATTAGTTGTGGTTGAACGTTCGCTGAAGTTACGTCCTCTCAAGGCAATTGGCTGGCCAACTTTTATGGTGGAGATCTGTAGTTTTTTCAGCGTAAAACAGTTAAGTTCAGAGACTAGCTCTATAGAACGCCTTTTGTAGAGACAATAGCCCTTTTTGCGCAGCTATCCCATATTGTAGTATGGAACTAGTTCGGAAGTAACCAAATACTATCAAGATGTATATATTTATTCAATTACTACCAACGGTTGAATTCAGTTTACTGTCATACTTATCTGAGGCAGACAAGATTCAGACATCATTTTATGAACTGGCCTTGGATGGTTTATTCATGCAAGTTCTATGCAGAATCACCAGTAGCATTTCGTGCCTTTCGGATTGCTCACCCGCAGCATTTTCTCGACAATTGTGACATTGATCATTGCTAGCCCACCCTATTTTCCGGACGCTAACCTTGGTTATGCACACAAATTCATTAGCCACACATACTACAAATTTATTAGCCACACAAACTACAAATCATTAGCCACACGTACCTCATTAGCCACACATACTACAAATTCAGTAGCCACACATTATAAATTCAGTAGCCACACATACTACAGCAGTTCAAACTATTACATAAGGCGTACTACATGCTCGACTCCCAAGTCAGCAATCTTTTAGATTCACTAAACCTTTGTCTTCACTCGAGGGAAATCAGAACCACCAGCCTGTCCACGCCCGGTCCCCCCACCGAAACCGTGCGCTCCATCCCGGAACGGTGGTGGTCCTGTGCCATCGATCCTTCTAGGCCAACACTGTAGGCGACGAGGGCACTTTCTGGCCGCCCCGCTGGGGTCCTGAATGCCATGTACCGGATCCAAAACCTCCTGCAGGTGGATGATCACCGGGTGCTTCCAGTAAAGCTGTCCTCTTGTCCTGCTTGGAATCTCCACATTGTACATCTTAGGAATGGTGTATGGATCTTTCAGCCACACCTTTACCTCGATGATCCATCTGTCGCTCGGTGGCACAATCTCCACCAGCTCACCGCCAAGGCTACTGACGACCTGCTTGAGGGCCGCCGGTTCCCAAGCATGCAAAGGGAGGCCGTCAAAGCCGAGTTTAGAGAAGAACCGAAGCTGCCCCAAGCGATCGTCCCACCCACAGGCGCGATGCCAACGCAGGAAGCTCATTTTCTCCCCACAGCACTCGAAAGAACGGGAAGAATGCAGAACGTGCTCGCTGTCTGAGTTGTGGGTGAACCAGACGAAGAAATCGAATGACAGTGCATACCTCAATATTGACCACTTTTCTTCTGATCCCAAAACGAGACCTAAAAGCCGACAGCAAGTCTACCGGCGACACGACGGGACGCGTGCCCAGCAAGGTGGCCATGAGAGCTTAGTCGTTGAACTCCTCTGCCAGGGCTACCATGCCTGGGGTGTGCGACAACATGCAACCGCCCGAGGTCGGTCGCCGGTCCGGATTGCTCGGCCGGACGCGCTCCGCCGTGCGAGAAGGTCTAGGCAGCGGCGAAAGGCTAGGCTGGGGACGCGAAGCTCCGACACGCTGACTAGGAAAAACGAGGCGATGGCGACAGCGACGAGCTTCGATTAAGAGCGTGGGAGGTTGACCGGCCATGGCGGGGACGCAAGGAGAGCAACTGCAAGCTCCGATCTGGAGACCATGAGCCGGAGCTAAGCAAGGTAATGGAGAGGGGAATAATAGGGGAGAAGAGCCGAAAAGAAGATCTAGTCCTTGCAGGGGTAAATCAGTCCACGACCGCAAAGGATAACAGGAAATACTGACGGGTCAATGCAAGAAGAGTTGACCTAACAGCGGGATTTTTTGACCGGTTTAAACGATCGTTTGGCCGTTAGATTTGTATTTACCTCCATTTGGTCCCTCTCGACAATTGGCGAAGCTACTAGAGCTCTTCCGTGAAATTACACGCAACTTGGACCCCGTGTTGCCTTGGCGTCTGAACTTTCGGGCCGCATGTTAAAATTCTCCTTGATTATGTACACGGATAAAGTAGACAGTTGACAGATTTTTTTAACCTTATATGGATAGAGACATAGTTTTCGTATCGGACATGTACAAGAGAACGAGTTATACGGCTCATGCATGCACTTTTATATTTTTTTTTTCTTGTTATGAGGTGAGTACATCCTACACTTGTGAAAATTACACTGGTCTATTAATAAACATTAATATCAGTACAGAGAGCTTTAAAAGTAACAAATGTTATAGATAGGTTGGATCACGCTCAGCGACAACTACAAACACTAGTACATGTGGAAGGCGCGTTGTCATAACGGTCCTTACATTTCCGAAATCAGGTAAAGCTTGTCGTAATAGAGTTTATTATAGTAGACAAACAAAAAGTTGTGCTAAGCCTATAAAGGACCTACGCTCCAGAGCAGCAACCATCCCTAATGATAATATATCGTAGATTAGAAGAGACTGTCCTAAAACCACATAAATAAACATAAAACCGACTGAATCATAGGAGATCTGCCAGATACACGACTTCATGCATCCTTCGTTGGCGCTAGACGCGTCACAGGAGCAAAAATAACTTTATTCTAAATTCCAAAAATAACTTTATTCTAAATTCCAAATGTAGCTGTCGTCTCAATTTTCCATAGAAGACACTAATAAAGCGACTAAAAAAAGAAACACTTTTGGCGGCAAAGGGCCTGCTACGTCTTGAAGAACCCAACGCAAACAGAAACGACTTTTTGATCGGACCGGTATGCCGAGGACAGAGGAGATAAAGGAGATCATGAGGCGGCTACCCATCTAGGGTTTTGTCCCTATCATGGGCGATGCCGCCAGTCCGTCCCGTCTCCGGTGTCCTTGAGCCCTTTATGTGTGGCCCATGGCCCCTCGCAAATGGGAGGGAGGGTTCCCATTTCTTGTTTCGCTTGTTTGTCGGCGTCTTTTTCAGAATAGTGAAGCGGTGGCTACATCTTGAAGTTATAATAAAATACTCCCCGCCATATCATCTGATGCGCTGATCCTTGGGACCTTAGCATGACGATTTTTTGTCTATCTACTACAATAAGTTTTAGTACGACAAGTTTTGCCCAGCTCTAGCGAGATAGGGGCAAAGACGGCGACACGTCTTCAGCTCGTGCTAGTGTATGTATCATCGTTGGATCGTCCAAAGATCTATCTATAATTTTTATCACGTTTAGATATTTTTGTAAATCAGGTGGAATACCTTTTTTTTAAGAAAACCAGAAATGGAGCGGTGGCCGTTACCCTAGATGAGTTTTATTCAATCGCCGATCGCCTTGGCCTAATGTATTGGTTCATGTCTACTATTGTACTTTTAGTCTTGTTTTAAGTCAAAGTTAGTAAAATTTAACTAATTTTATAGAAAAACATAGCAATATATAGCTTTAAATTGATACTAGTAGGTACATTTTCAAATTTAGTTTTTTTAATATAGTATTTTAATATAATATATATTGTTATATTTATTTATAAAGTTGATGGAATTTAATAAAGTTTAACTTAGGCAAAAGCTAGAAGGAGAAAGTATATAAAAAGCGGATCTGCTAGTTCTCATATATCCGAGAACTTCTTAGTTCTCGGTCACCTCCTTACCTCGCGATTCGTGTAACCTGAGATTTTCACGTGAGTTATAACTAGGTTGTAACTAAAAATTAGTAGAAACTATATAAGTTGCAACTGGATTGCAACTGAGAATTAACATAAATATTAAAATAATATTAACGATTTAGACATAACAAGTTCTCGGATACCTAAGATGTAGGCAAAGCACAATTTATTAGGGAAATGCAAATGTTGGTGCGAAACGGCGAGCACACTTTTTGCACAACCTCTCGCACTTGTAATTGACCCCGATAGACGAATGTACGAGTACGAGCTATGTACTACTCCCTCCGTTTAAAAATATAAGATGTTTGATCTATGTACTACTCCCTCCGTTTAAAAATATAAGATGTTTTAGGTTTGTGAAGGAGATGTATCTAGATATGTTTTAGTGTATAGGTTCAAATGAATCTACACACTAAAAGGTGTCTAGATACATCTCATTCACAAAACTAAAATATCTTATATTTTCAAACGGAGTCCCGCGATACAGTACAAGCATTGTTTAGCCGTGGTAAGATCTCGACATATATACTTACTAATCAAACACGACGCATATATTTGACTAATCCTTGTCTAGTAATAAGAACATGTTAAAAACGGGTGCAAGAAAACCTGCCGATGACTATACAAGGTGGCAAGCCGAGATAATAAATCACAAACTTAGGGGTCACTTTAGCCCCCACATATACATGTCGTAGCCCCTCCCTGTCCTAATCGCGAATCTGTCCGCAGTACTCCGTTGTCGGCAGCAGCCAGCGGCCAATGAACCCGTTGGCAGAACAGAAGTGCCCTCCGAACCACCGATGCTTCCGGTCGGCGTTGGGCCATCACCAGAAGCGGGCGAGGAGGCCGGCGCGCGCGCGGGGCCGGGGCAGCAGTCGGGCCCGGCAGAGCGGGCACGTGGTCCGGCCGAGGTCGATCCAGCCGTCGATGCAGCCGCGGTGGAAGGCGTGCGCGCAGTTGCCGAGCCGCCGCACCTCGTCGGTCGCCTCCAGCCTCTCCAGGCACACGATGCACGCCGCCCCGGAGGAGGGCCGCTGCTGCTCCGGCTGATGGTGCGCCTGCAGCCGGCAGAACTGGACGGCCGGGAGCCGCTCCTTGACCTCCTCCGGGAGAGGGGCGCTGTCCGCGGCGACGGAGCGGCCGCGCGTGGGTGCGCGGCAGAGGCCGACGGCGGCGAGCAGCAGCAGGACGGCGTGCCTGACGGCCGCGAGGAGCTTGCAGAAGGCGATCACCGGCTTCGGAACCGCCACGCAGTAGGACACCAAGGGGAAACCCATGATCGGTCGATCACGCGCGAATCTGAATGTCTGTCGGTTGTTCTTTGCGGGTGTGCGACGAAGAGGATATATGATGGGCTAGTAAAGGATAGGAGGAAAGCGCGCGCGCTCGCTGGTTATATAGAGCGGGAGAAGCGCGGCAGAGAGCGAAACGCGAAAGCAGAGTCTGTTTCACGTGCTTCTTCTCGGGGGAGGATAATAACGCGGCCTACTACTGCTCCCTCCGTTTAGAAATATAAGATGTTTTAGATTTGTGAAGAAGATATATCTAGACATGTTTTAGTGTATAGGTTTAAATGAATTTAGACACTAAAAGGTGTCTAGATGCATCTTATTCACAAATTTAAAACATCTTATATTTCCAAACGGAGGGAGTAGATGAGTCGGAGAGAGGTGGGAGCCCAATCTTGGACGGCTGGATGGATGGATGGATTCGCCGTAGTACGTCTCCCGGACATTGGAAATGGCCGGCGCGTTCGGATCGTGCGAGGAAGCTGCTGCCCACATCGTTAACCGGTGACAACGTTTGACAGCCCGCCCGCCCGCCCGCGTGCTGGTGCCTGGTAGAGACGTACAGCGGTACAGTCCATACTTCAACCACATTGCCCGGGACCTTTTTAAATCCTAATAACCCGTTGTTCTCAAGACATTCCGGGGACTTGGCCCACGCATGGGACAAGATGATCCAGGCCGCATTCCACAGGGTTAATTTTAGCCTGGAACGTTGACGCGGCCACCGTTTACATTCTGGCCTGGTCAGCCGCCTCTGTTCTTGTACCGGAGGGGCGCCGCTTGTATTGAGATTATCCCGGTCGTACTCCGTGTACATCTCGAGTGCGCGACTTCATGATTTCCTGTGCGAATTTGGATGGTTTGTGCCGAATTCTGAAGGGATATCCGCAATTTCTCGCTGTTGCAAAGTGCGAACAGCTGGGTCAGAGTCTCAGGGCAGGGCACGCGCGTGTGCGGGGTGACGCGTCGCGCAGCAGGGACTTGGTCAGTCATATACTGTACTACACAAGGTCTTTCGCAGGTGTCGAATGCCTGCCTTGTTTTTACAGTCTGCAGCTCATCAATTCCGCACATTTCTCACACGTGGTATTCCTCCACGAAGTAGTAATCCGGGCGCGCGTGAGAAGGCCCCACCATCTCAACTTATGTGTGGCCGTGTACAGTACAGTAAACCGTGGTTTCACTGCTTGAAGAAGGCGAGACCCACGACATACATGTGACACTCTGTCTCTCTACAGTGTAAGAGAACACTAATGTCCTTGGCCTTTTCTCCTTATTATTACACATGTCCGTCCTTCCCTGTCCTCACCCCGTCGAACCCGTGCATTAACACATCGATCAAATGCGTGTTGTGATCAGCATCGACCGTGCTTGCACCATCCATTGCCATGATCGATGATAGGACGAGCTTACTAATTAGGACTTGAACGGAACATCATGGGTTGGTCATGGTGCTTTTCGCGACCGGCCACCCCATGGCGTAACGGTGCAGGTTGCCATTGATTGGGCCTGCTTGTACGAAAACCAGCGGATTCGGTTTTCTGCAGGTGCCGAATGCCTTCTCTTTTTCACCGTCGACGTCGGCTCAGTTCCGCACATTTCTCACGTGAAATTCCTCCACGAAGCAATCCGGCCGAGAGGAGGCCCCACCCCACGATTTCGGCTGCTGTGGCCTAGGCACAGTAAAACCTTAATTGCAATGCTAGAAAGGGAGACCCAGGACAGAGAAACCTAATGGAGTGACAGAGACGGGAAGAAAGGGAGAACCAGACTTACGCATGTCCTGGCCGGACCCCGTCCGTGTAATCAGACGCCATTTCTCACGTGATGATATTCTACCCACAAAGCAATCCGGCCGAGAGGAGGCCCCACATTTCAGCTGCTGTGGCCTAGTTATACAGTTATAAACCTTAATTGCAATACTATTAGAAAGGGAGAACCGGGACATAAAAAACCCTTTATTATCTCCAAAAAAAATGTACTAAGAGAAACCTAATGGAGTGACGGAGGCTGGAAGAAAGGGTCATATGAATGTTTGCTTTTTTCCTTATACCAGACCTGCACATGTCCTGGCCCGACCCCGTGCGTGTAACCAGACGCCATTCCCGTGTCGTGATCAGCATCGTGCTTGCTTGCATCATGCATCATGCATCGCCATGATGATATGCGGTTGAACAGCGTAATTGGTACTTGAACGGAACGCCATGGGTTCGGTGATGGTGCCTTTCCACGGCATGGCGACACGATGATGCGAGTTGCGGTTGATTGGGCCTGCGTGTACGAGAACGGGCGGATTCGGCGGGCCAGCCGTCGGCTGTCACGATGCGCGCGCGCCCTCCGGTGGCATGCACACGCGCGCGTGGGCACATGATTCTGTTCGGCGCGCGGTCTCTGTCGCCGTGTCGCGTGGTTAGGCGAGTGACGACGCACGGCGTGGCTGCTGGTGATCTCCCCGTGCGCGCGGTCAGCGGCGAGCAGAGCAATAACCCCTCCACTCGTCAATGATCTCTTCCCAACGATCTCACGCGGCCCACGACCGAACGAGTTTAGGTATACTAGGTGGTGTTGCTTCTGATTCCGAGCTCGATGCCGTGGTGGCATGGAGATGGAGTTCCGGGTAAATGGACAGCAACGATATGTGCATTCATTGCAGATGACGAGCGGTGCCGAACGCATTGCAGATTCGGCCGGAGCAGATTACAAGGGGATTCCGAGGCAGCATGTACACTGCGCTGGAAAACAACGCTAGACAGGAGGGACGGCCACGGCTGGCTAGATTGGAACCATCAGCTGAACCAGACACGCATGAATTCAAGTTTGGATTCTTTTTCCCGAAAAAACCGCTTCACAGGGTTTAAAAAAATTATAGAAAGAATCATGTATGTACTACGTAGTCGGTAGAACCCGTGTTTGATTGCAATTTTTTGTCAAATTTAAGTTATGAAGATTTGCAAACTGTGCAAATGAAAACATAAGATCACCAGCCATCGTGTTTAATTTGAGAAATTTGGTCAAAATCAAGTTTTAAAATTTATTGGAATGCATCTATATCAGTTCTCTACATGTATGACATTTTTTGTAATTTTTTAAGAACTTGGAAGTGTGGTTTTATGTTCCCTCCACATTGGCTAGATGTTGGGTTAGTGTGTATTTCGAACAACGGTTCGGTTCTGTTCAATGCATAGTTTTAAAACCGGACCGGTTCACCGGTTAAATCAGGGAAAAACCGGAACCAAACCCTACAATGGTTTGTTAAGCATAAAAGACCATCCGCGCACTGAACCAGGCAAAACCAGGGAAACGGTTGTCGAACCACTGGTTTTTGTTGAAAACCGATGAAACAGACCGCTGGTCCGACCGGTACACACCAGAAAAATAAATTTGTTTTACCTATGAGTTGACCTCCAACACCATGCGTTGAATGCCAAAACAAGCTAGCCATCAGGTACAAGCCTTGTTTGTGTCATATTAGTGCACGTACCCCTAAAATACATTCATTTGTTTAATACTCACTCCGTTTTCAAAATATAAGTACGTAGGTTTACTCAAGCCGGGAATGAATCTACACACTAAAATAAGTCTAGATACATTTTTTTCACAAACCTAAAATATCTTATATTTTGCAACCGAGGGAGTAGTTAGAACTATTTTTCATCCATATTATCTTTAATTATGAACCGGTTCGAACCAGTGGTCCAACCAGTGAACCGTGAAATGAGGGCCTTGCCGGTTCGGTCACTGGTCCGGTTTCTTAAATTATGCACCCATGTACTCGCGGTGTTCGATTGCGGGTGGTTGTGCACCCAACGGCTGGTCGCAAAAAAAATTGCACAAAATAATAAATGAAATATAATTTACATAATACATTACAAAAGGGATATTGATCAACTAAAAAAGAAAAATATATAGATAATGATGACCAAGTCCTCTTGCGGTTCCGGCAGAGTCCTTGTCGATGACGATCAAGACAAGCGGCGGCGGCCAGGATCCTTCGGCCGACGGTGGAGGCATGAGTGGCGCGGCAAGAGGGGCCGCCAGTGGTGCAGTCCCCTGCATTGCGGACTGCTCGATGGCTTCGTGGAAACCAGTCCACTTGGGCTCCTCCTTTTGCTGGGAGAGCTCGATGGCGGCGAGGAGCTGTTCCTCTATCATCTCGTGGTCTTCTGTGTCCTTTGGCAAGTCTTTCGTCTCTTCCTCCTTGATGTAGCGGACGTCGGGCAACAGTAGCGGCAGCCGCTCCACGTATTGCATGGCCACGCCACGGTACTATGACAGTTCGGTCGCCCGCGCTCTAGGATAGGGAAATGCCCACCCCGCCTACTCCTTCGCCTGCTACGCGAAGGCCGACTAGTCTTCCACCTAGGGTAGCGGCGGGTCCTCCACCGATTCGAAGGCCTCGTAGTCCTTGTTGTTGTCGAGGACCTCCAGGTGGGCCTCGATAGACTTCCAACGAGTGTCGTGCTTGGCCTCGAACCATCGCTTACACAGTGGCGAGTTGACGGCATAGGTGGGGTCCCACCACAGATCCGGTGGGAGGAAGACCCGACGCCAGAGGATCTCACGGCGGTAGAACATGTCGGTCGTCTGAATGGCGGGCACCGGCACGCGTGCCTGGTTAAGATGCCACTCGTGGGGCAGGTGTACATCTGGCCAAGGCAGTGGCTGGCCCAGCTCGGTGGACTGTCGCGCCACCTCCACCTTGATGTACACACGACAATCGGGGCGGAACTATGGAGGCAGTCGCAGTGGCCTTGGCACTGAACGTGGCATTGGAGACGCGCAGAAACAGCGTCAGCCGCACCTCGCCTCGTGGTCGTTGCAGTTGGGGCGGCCGGACCAGCCCTTGTCATCGCCCTTCGCCATGGGGCAGGGTTTAGCTAGGGTTAGGGAAGCCTCTAGTTAGAAGGGAGACTATGTGCGTAGGGAAAGCGATGGGGACAATGCAGCCCATTTAAGAAGGACCGGTAGTTGCCGCTTCCTCTCCCTCTCTTGTTGACATGGCGGTCCCCATGGCGCTCAGGGCGGTGCATATCCCTGCAAAGTCAGCTAGAATTTGGGCTAGAAATGGGGATCAAGCGGGCAGAAACGCGGCCTCCGCCCGTTTGCGGTGTCCCTTTTGGTCGTGTCCTTTCTCCTGCGGGGTATCGTTGGAGTTGCCCTAATCTAGAGCATCTCTCTTCCATATTTTGAGGCAGCAAAACTGAGCAATGCGGCAGCTGTTTCATGGAAATACACCGGCAAAACATCTGCCGCTTTAATAGCTGCCGCAAAATGGGGCACGCCTGGAGCCCCCCACCTCTCATTTGAAAATATATGTGATCTAAAAACGGATCAAAATTCAAACATTCTACCACACATCATGAACAAACCATAGACAATCACGAAATCCACATAGTATTTGCTAGAACCCACGACTACAATTCATCTCTGATCTCTGAATGAATTACGAAAGATTGAGGACGGCGGGACGGTTCCATCGAACTCGTCATGCGCGGATGGCAGGACGAAGGGTTGCTGCAGATCGTCCACCGTGGGTGCCGACGACTAGACGAACGCGTCGGTGGTGGCATCTCCTCAGCCTCTGTGGTACTGGCTTTCCCACGGCTGCACTCGGCCTTCTGCTTCTTCGTCTTTCCATCGCCGGCCGCGGTCAACTGTCGCTTAGCGGCGGCGTTGACGTTGGAGGACGTAGCTGGCTTCCTCCCCTTTTTGCGGGCTTCACAGCAGCGGCCTAGCTCTGATTCGACACGGTGGCAGCCGGCCAAGGCTGGACGAAGGTTGCTCGACAGGTGGGCAGCGACATAGGGTTTGGCAAAGCCGTAGCGGTCACCGCCGATAGTGGGGGAACGGTCAAATCGCGGCAGGGAGGGCGGAAGGGGAAGAGGAGGCTCTGGCAGTTCCGTCCATGCGTTCCGACTGAGTACGGCAGCATGGGGCAAAAATCACAAGCCGAGGCTTTGCTTTCACTTTCCGACTGAATGCATTATGTTTACCTTGGTTTGCCAAACCTGAAATTCACTTTCACCACAACTTTATCATTCAGCAACAAATGCCTTACCTGAATACTACCTCTTGTTCCAATAAGTTATTGTTTTGGTAACAAGTAAAGTCAAACTTCCAAATTTGACTAAAATATATTTGAACTGGAACTTAAAAATGACATGAATGCTATTCTAATGTAAATACTTTCACAATATACAACCGATGTACAATCGGCGGACCACACTAATTACAGGAAAGGGTCTTATTCGAAGAAAAAAACAGAATAATGAATATTAAGAGTGAGGCCGAAACAATGAGTGACTACAAGACTAGAGCCAACGTCCAAATCCCTGCTATCAGCAAAAGATGCTACAGCGTATATTTCCATGTTCACAGTGAGATCAATCTACTCGGGTAGTCAGATTGATGCTGATAACAAGATCATTCCTTGGTATCAAAGTACATCTCACGAGAGAGCGAGCATGGTGACTTCTTCCTTGTTAATGGTGTACCAAATATGCTAAGAGGTTGCCACAACTACACACATGTAAACAGATAGCTCGAAATTGCAAGGCTCCCGTTGAATTGAGCGGTCTTCAGAGATGTTCTACACGCAAGGGAAGTTTTGCATAGAAAATGTTAGATATCTATATTAGCAACACAACAGGGAAGAACATTTCAGAACATTGTGAAATAATTGGCAGCTCAGAGAGCAATCTTCAAGTAATGCTTGATTGATGTTACCCATTAAAAACAACTTCGGATACTGCCTCTGCTGCATTTAGTGAAGGTCTATAAAACTATAATGCACTTTGGCAGTATCCACAGATTTAACGTTGCAAAGATAAAGGAAGTGCAGCTTGTATCAAATATGAGTTGGCAGGGGTGCAAATCAGCGATATTACAGTTGTGAAGAGCTTATGGCAGAGACAGGTACATGATAACGAGAACAAGATGGGCCAACTAAGAATTTAGAAGGAAATAAATTGCAAGGACACTTAAGAAGATAAAAACCCAGATATTGAAGCAAAAGAAAATTGTAGTACGGAAGGATATAAAACTGATCAATACATGATGCATCTACTTCTCATGAGTGTGCTCCAATCTGACATGAACAGAGTTGCATGCTAATGATATGTTACGTTTAGATCTACTCCCTCCGTTTTAAAATATAAGATGTTTTAGGTTTGTGAAGAGAATGTATCTAGACTTGTTTTAGTGTGTAGATTCATTTCAAACATGAGTGAACCTATATACAAAAAATAGTCTAGATACATTTGCTTCACAAAACTAAAACATCTTATATTTTGAAACGGAGGGAGTAGATGTTATGCTGCATTACTCATAGAATTTCAGATCAGATTTTACATACAAGAGTTATATTTATTGTATAAACTATCTATTATCTCTGGAGTTGAAGTCGAATATATCTTGTTGAGTAGTTATATATCGCAACAAAACCGTTATTATCATTTGAGTTTAAATCTTTGCATGTAACGTCCACCCACCAAGTTAAAAATATACGGCAATATTCAAATTGACTCCAAGAACATATACTCCTGGCTGAAAATGGATGTTTCCAATGTCAAAAGGATCGGAAACAAAAACCTACTACATGTTAATGCTCATGTTCTCTGTCTACATGGAAAATTTTATGGAAAGGATAAGATTTGTGGCATGTTTCAAAACATGTTTTTCTACTGGGCCAAGTGTTATTTTTTATGTCTAGGACACAAGACATGTCATTTATTCATGAAACTTAGTAGGCACATGGAGACACAATTATAGACGTTGTCAAAAAATTCAAATTTTGTACTGTTCATCCCAGGGCATCCAGGGCAAATGCTCCTGAGAGCCAAAACACCATCCCCACATTTTCTTTGAATCATATGTTGTTGGTGTACATGTCTAATAGTCGGGTTTCATAATAAACATAGCTAGACAAATAACCATAAACAGGATCTGACGTCCCAGGTAAGAGTGAAAATGAAAGTTATAGCTCTTTGTCAAGAATACACAACAGAATTGTGCATCTTTGTCAAATTTATTAGGGTCCACGCACCAAAGCCCTGCACCAAAGTATACAGAATGGCAATTAAGAAGGAAGTTTTGAACAGATGAGCTGCTCAATTAACAACATAGGGTTCATGAACTATTAGCAATTCAGAAGCCCGATGAAATGCCTTCCTCCCCAATCTATGGCTTCCAACCTGATTATGGCGGGACTAAGAAGCTGATGGGCTTCTTTCTGTTAAGTGGCGGCCAATTCTTCCCAAGTTTCATGTGGTTAACAGTGTTAGGTTTAGTCCCATATTGGAAAATTAATGTGGTGGAACCCAACTTATAAGGTGGGGTAAACCTCACCCATCAGGCTTGTCTTTTGGGTTGAGTTAGACCTGAAGCGTTGTTTGGTTGTGGGCTTCCGTGAACCTAGGCTAGTAGGGCGCTGGCTCGTGTAATGACCAGCTAGGAAAAACCGCTGTGCGCTCTAACAAGTGGTATCAGAGCTTCATAACTGATCTCCTTGTAACGGGAGGACATCGTATGGTGCTGGCTCGTGTAGTGGCGAGCTAGGCAAAACCACTGTGCACTCTAACAAACAGAAACAGTGCTACTGCCCCTTTTCTCCCTGTTTTTGGCACCGAGTAAGACGGAGATAAGTGCAGATGACAGTGGCACAATTAAACGGTGCAATAGTGGATGAGGAAAGGCTTCCTACAAAGATCTTGTGTGTGCTAATTGATTTCACATTCCAGGTGAAGTTGGGCACATAATCTTTGTTCAGTTAGCACCAAGGATGAGACAATGGTACTCCCTCCGGCCCATATTAATTGACTTTGATTTGTCAAATTTTGGATGAACCTACTCCCTCCGTTTCAAAATATAAGATGTTTTAGATTTGTTAAGAGAATGTATCTAGACTTGTTTTAGTGTGTAGATTCACTCCAAACATGAGTGAACCTATATATTAAAAGTAGTCTAGATACATTTGCTTCACAAAGCTAAAACATCTTATATTTTGAAACGGAGGGAGTATATACTAAATAGTGCCTAGATTCATCCAAATTTTGACAAATCCAAGTCAATTAATATGGGTCGGAGGAAGTATAAGAAACTTATTCTGGGAACTTAGTAACAGATGAACAAAAATGGTGAACAGTAGTACAAAATCATCCAAATTCAGATTTTGAGAAAAACTGAGTTTCCGCTTAACTAGCAAAGAAGGATTGCGACTGTAAATCAGACAGAGGTTATGGGTCCAACTTCACAAAGGATGAGAAAATGACCTAAGATGCTTATTCTGATAACTTAGTAACAAATGAACAAAAATGGTGAACAGTATTTCAAAATCATCCAAATTCAGATATTGATAAAAACTGGGTTTCTGCTAGCAAAGAAGGATGGCGACTGTAAATCACAGACAGAGATTATGGGTCCAGCTTCACCAAAGGATGAGACAATGACCTAAGATGCTTGTTCTGAGTACTTGGTAACAATAGAACAAAAACGGAGAACAGTAACTCAACATTATCCAAATTCAGATTTTGATTAAAACTGGGTTTCAGCTTAGCTATCAAATAAGGATTGCAATTGTACATCACAGACGGAGATTGTCAGTTTGCCATCTCCACATGACTACTGCAATTCCATGTATCCATCACAGGCAGGTGTATTGTTCCCATTTTTGTCTTTTTCACAAACATGCGATTTGTAAGCCCTTAATAATCAGTGGTTAAAATTTAAATGAAAAACAAAACCACTCTACAGTTAATCATAAAGCTGGACTTGATGCACAAAAATAGCAAATTCGATGCTTCATGGGACTGTCCTATGGAGGAACCCCGACTGAAATAACACAGCCAAATGCTTGCCACATATTGGGTTGTACATGTCCAAGACCAATCAATATGTAAAATTACCTCCATTAGATCTAAAGAACGTTGGCATGAATCAATATAACTTATTTCTTAGAGGAACTTACAGAAGCTTATGAGTTCTTGGCGGACAGAATTATTGAACTGTGAGACCAAAAATTACAAATGGAACCAACCTTTTCAGACCCGGAGAAGTTGGACCTTGTTCTCAATGGCAATGCCCATCCAGTCAGGGTGTCCAGCCACCCACTGCAGCTGGTTTATCTCCGCACCCGCGTCATAAACAAGAACTGGATCAATCCCCTCGGTAGGCACAGCTGCCGGCATCTCTGGCAGCTCCCAGATCAGTGCCTGCCCGTCGTCCCCCGCCGAGCAGAGGTGTCTCGCGGCCTGAGGTGCCCACGCGACGGCGTTCACGCATCCTGCGTGCCGGTGCAGCTCAGCCACGGGCACCCCAGGCGCGCGTATGTCGAGCACAACGACGGCGCTGCTGTCCATGAGCAGGGCGGCCATGTATCGTAGGTCATAGCGGTTCCAAGCCAGCCTGAGGAGCGGCGTGTCCGGGCGGGGGCTCTCGTACACGATGGTTGAGTGCTCCTTGTCGCGGAGATCAAAGACGCGGACGGAGCCATCCGCGGAGACGGACGCGAAGACGCCGGCCTCCCCCCAGGCGATGTCGTGCACGGCCTTGTCGTGGGCGATGAGCTGCGTCTCGACGACGCCGCGCTCGATGTCCCAGACGGTGCAGGTGGTGTCGATGGATGCGGTCCCGATGCGGCGGGGCTCGATCTCGTTCCAGTCGAAGGAGGTGAGGGGCGCGGAGAACTCGGAGGCGGAGGCCTTGCGGTTGTCGAGGACGGAGCGGAGCTCGGGGGCGGGGGCGGAGGGGGAGAAATCGTCGAGCGGGGCGTGCCAGAGTCGGAGGGCGTCGGAGGAGGAGGCGAGGAGGGGCGTGGAGGCGGCGCGCGGGTTGAACTGGAGCTTGGTGGGCGGGTAGGGGTGGTCGAAGGAGAGGGATGGGACGGCGCGGAAGGAGGCGGCGGACGGGTGGACGGGGTCGAAGGTGAGGAAGGAGACGCGGTTGTGGAGCTCCTCGAGGAAGCTGCCGGCGGTGAGGACGGGCGCGGAGGGGGAAAAGGCTAGCGCGTAGATCGAGTGCGGGAGCTCGCAGGTGAAGGCGTGAGGGTTCGGCGCCGTGTCCGCCCCCGCCGGCGAGGCGGCTGTCGATGGCGGCGGCTTCGGCTGGTCCATGGAGAATTTGCTTCGTTTTGGGTGTGGATTTGGGGGTGGACTCGCCGCTGAGTGACTGTTTTACCAGGACTGCCACGAGCTTAATTGGAGGCTTGGAGCGGGGGGTGGGCAAGGAAGTTTTCAACGCGCTCGTGCGCTCGAGCGGCCTGACACGAGGGTTGAACAATTGACCGTGATGCTGCTGTCTCTCTTGTCAAGAACGAACGAATCACCCCGTCGGTTGGTCAAAAAAACGGCCAGACCTAAAGCTTCGATGAGCCAAGGGATCCACGCCTGATTGGGTCATCTCGTACACCATCTCATGTCTTTGATGACTTGCTCACCGGGCAATGGTAGTTCCTCTGCCAGATTCTCTTACCCCACCAATCTCTAAATTTTATCCCGAGTGCAAAATTTAAAAAGCCTAGTTCCTTAATATTGTTTCTACTCTATGTGAACAACTTCGAACTGCAAAACTAGTGCCTTCTACTTTTGATTTACAAATTTGCCGTTTTAGCGCATCGGCTAGAGTTTCTCTTACCCCACCAATTTTGCAAGGGCACGTTTGGTAGGCCGCATCGTCTCCAATCAGGCTCTGGCAAAAAAAAATGGCTCGATTAGTTGCTTCGATACGAGACGTTAGTTTATATTTATTTATAACCCTTTCTAATTAGCGAAAATAAAGGGAGAAGAAAATGGCCCGATTAGTTGCTTCGATGCGAGACGTTAGTTTGTATTCATTTATAACCCTTTCTAATTAGCGAAAATATGCTCTGACTTAGAACAAGCTCTACATGAAAAGATGCACATCGATGATGGGGCTCCATGTTAATCATCGGCACCGAGTTTCGTAAACCGTATCTTTTCAGAATCATGGTCAAAACTAGAGTTTTTATGACAAACTTTATCAGATTCTTTGCAAATAATTAACTTTTTGAAATTTTCTTTCAAGTGTAGCTTAATTTTGTTGTTTCTCACAACTCTCATGTTGCACATTTTTTGTTTTGTTGGAGTTAGAGGTACCACCCGTAGCTTGTACATGAGGTGGTGTAACATCTTAAAAATATTGATCAAGGTTATCAAATTCCAATCACCAAAATTAGGGTTAACAAAAACTTTTGTTAATTAAAAACATATGAATGCATGTGTGTATGTGATGATTGCATGAATGCAAGAATGAACTTGTGTGATTGTTGTGAATAGCAAGGAATGGTTTAAAGATGAAAACAACATCATCTAAATCAATTCCAAGCAAAAGCAAATCAAGAGAAATTCAAAAAACAAACAAAACAAGCAAATGGTCATTTTTGTCAATCTTGCTCACTAGCTCACTTTGAGTGTTTCTAGTCCAAGATTTCAAACAGAACAAATTCTATATTTTTTTTCACCCCTTGCTAGACCAAGTAAAAGTGAACCCAAGCCCACCTTGCAAACCCACATAAACAATTGGCAACTTGATTCAAATGACAATTCAAAATTGAATCTAGTTCATATGTGAAGACCACCATTTCTCAAAACCCAACCAAATCAGTGCACCTTGATAAATCCAAGCAACCATAGACTACCTAGTATGTGACTAGTACACCCACCAAGTTTCATCCAAAAATTCAAATTCAAATCTCTTGCGGCCATTTGATCAAACACCTTTTGAACACAAATCAAATTAAACATCAAACACTATAGTGAGCAGTGTTTGGCCAACCTTGTCTCCTCTCTAGCTCACACTACACTCTCGGTAAATCATCTAACTTGTTTAACCAGCCCTAGCTCACTGTAAACCAGACCATGTCATCAATGGTGACCATGGCCGAGCCCCAATTGCTACCCCAATGTCGACAGCAAGCTAGGAGCCTCACTAGCCTCGCTAACCTTGTCTAGCAGGCACTCCACCGTCCACCGCCACCCCCTGTCCAAGCCTCGAGCCTTGCTAACCACTGGACCACTCAGAACGAGCACGCCTAGTCTCTCTGCGACCATGCCGAGAGCGCGCCAGAGCGCCATGCTCGACACGCTCGCA
This sequence comes from Avena sativa, assembly GCA_916181665.1. Classification (NCBI taxonomy): domain Eukaryota; kingdom Viridiplantae; phylum Streptophyta; class Magnoliopsida; order Poales; family Poaceae; genus Avena; species Avena sativa. Next base: position 254,856,997 of record OV702284.1, on the reverse strand, counting down.
CAGACCGCGCCCCGCCTTCGTCGCTCGCGTGTGTGATTACCACCGCCCTAGGAACCGCCCAGACATGCCCGTTCGCCGCCGCGCGACCAGGAGCGCCCGCACGCCATTAAATTTGCTGTCGGTGTCGACCAGAGCATCGAAGTGTTTCGACCGCATCGCACCGCCCCACGCCTCGCCACCATGCCGTTGAGCTTCGCCAGGAGGCAGCGCACCATCCCCTACCCCCAGCCCTGTCGTTAGCTCACTGTGACGACGACCACGACGAGCTCCACCCGCACCCGTCGGTCCCCTCGCCGCACTATAAATAGAGGCCCTCCCCGTTCGAATTCAGCACACCATCTCACTCACCTCTCTCTCAGAACTACCCCACCTCTTCCCCGAAGCAAGTCGAGCACCAGGTGGCAGGAATTTTGCCGAAGCTTTCCGCTGTTGGAGGAGAAGGGCGTCGTTGATTGGAGCCGCCCTAGGAGGAGCCACCGGTACCAGGAGGATCGTCGTCGTCGACTTCGTCGTTCGCCCCCATCGCCGAGCATCGTCGGAGCCCCGATAAGCCACTTGACCCCCACTGGCTGCGCTAGGGTTCGACCTCGCCGCGTTCTGTTCAGACATGGACGATGAACCTTAGTTGTAGATCTTACTTCTAATCCTACGGCCCAAACCACCATGTACCCCTTCGCACCCCATGTCTCACTAACTGGTGGGGACAACCACTTAAACCAGCCCGCGCGCGCTGTGCGCAGTGGGCCGGCCCAGTTATCAGTCCCGCGCGACCCAGTAATTCAAACTTAGGTTTTTCAATTTAGTTTCAAACTTAGTTTTGTCCCTAGATTCAAAAATCAATCCAGAGAGATTCACTAAACCAAATTGCATGAAACCAATTTTGTTAGAAAGGTATGGAAATTCTTAATCCAAGCACGTTGGATTCAAACCAGTTGGAATTCTAGATCACCTATAGTAAAAATAACAAGGCAGAGACTTTTCTGCATTCAAACATTTTTCAAAATTCAACCATAAAAGCTTTTGAGTTGATTCCAACTCTCAAAAATCACTTTTGACAAGACCTTTCTGAATATATAAAAAATATCTAGGTTTACTTATAGAAATATTGGACAAGTAATAAAAGAATGCCCCATAGGCATTTCTAGTCACTTTATTTAATTAAAATAAAAGGTTAAACCTTATTAAATTATGACACCACTTTAAATCACATTCCCAAATACTGAAATATGTGGTGATGACATGTGTCAACATGATCCCATGTTTTAGTTGGAGAATATTAAATCTTAAGTAGTTTTTCAATGAGTAGAAATTACTTTTTTAAAATAAAATAAATAAAACTAGTGCCTTAATCTTTGTGATGTTTGTGATGATGCTAGATCATCTAGTGAAAACCTTGGTGTGATAAATAGAGTTAGTTAAGTATTGTTTGGTGATTGTGTACCTCGTATTTATTTATAGACGCTAATACCGACTAAAGATACGAAGAGGAAGGATGATACTACGAGGAAGAAGCAGAGGAAAACTTCAACCACTGCTCTGCACAAGGCAAGCTAAGCTAAACCATGCAAGTCATACTTGCAAGATTAAACCTACCAGATAACTATGCAATGCATTAGGCATGCATTAGTTATACTACTTGATGATACCCAATCCCAGTTTTACCTGCAAGCTTGTTTATTTTTATTTCTTTATCAAAGCTTCTTTTTAGTTTTAGTTAGTGTTTGTGAGATTTTTGGAAAGATATTAGAGGTAGCATAAAGAGCATAAACTTGGCCTAAGTTAGATAAATATTGATGTCATCCTGAGGCATGAGATTGGACTTACATAAGTCACACTTGATTACCACCCCTCATTAGTGTACCCCCACTTGTAGATGCTAGTGCTAAGCATAAAACTTGATCACTTCAGATGGGAATACTTGGTGAAAATGATTATGAAAACCTTGGAATGATGAGTCATTCTAATGAAATGTTTTGACATGTGTTCTTGAACACCAGATGATTTTGATGATGAAAATGTTGAGGCATGAGCCTTGGCCCTTTTATAAAACTGATGGTTGTCTGGATGCGATACCATTCCAATTTTACCGTACAACCGCAATACCCGAATTTGGGTAGGGCTTGACTGGAAGTTTATATACCTTAGTATGGGTTCCCTCGCGGCCAAGGTTTGAGCTGAGGCTACCTTGTGAAGATTGGCCACCTGTGTAGTTCTCAAGATGACAGTTGGTCATGGTTGGGAGGCCAAACTCATAGGAGAGGTGCTTATACTAGGGCGTGTAATTGAAAGGTTAGGATTGATTATCCACATATTGAGTATGGTGAATTTAGGATTGTTCCTGACGGATGTTGACGCGCTGGTGTGGAGCACTTCGTTGGAAACCCCAAGAGAAAGGTGTGATGAGCACAGCAGCAAGTCTTCCCTCAGCAGAGACCGAGGTTATCGAAACAGAAGGAGGAAGGAAACGTCACACGGGTGTTGCAAGCAACGTGGAGACCTGCACAACACAAACTCAAGACTTTGCCCCAACGAATCAGTGAGGTTGTCAAGCTCGCCGGTTTGCTGTAAAAAGGATTAAACGTATGGTGTGGAAGGTAATGGTTTGCAGCAAGTAAACAAGTAATAGTGGAAGATGTATCAATGGTAAAGATTGGACCGGGGTCCATAGTTCACTAGAGGTGCTCTCCTTAGATAAACAAAATGGCATGAAGGGTAAACAAATTACAGCAGGGCAATTCATAGGAACTAAGCAAGGCATAACAATGCAATTACTAGTAAGAAAGATTCTATGAGATTCGATTGGGCAATACAACAAGATACATAGACCGCCATCCAACTGCATCTATGACTAGAAGCCCACCTTCAGGTTATCATCCGAACCCCCTCCAGTATTAAGTTGCAAGCAACAGACAACTGCTTTAAGCAAAGTGTGTAAGGTAAACAGTCCACATGTTCCATGAACAAGAGACCGTTGTTTATCTCCCTAGTAGCAACAACACATCTAAAACCAAAGAGATTATTGTCACTTCCCTTGGAAACTAGAGGCATGAACCCACTATCGAGCATAAATACCCCCTCTTGGAGTCAGTAGCAACTACTTGGCCAAGATAGCTACTAACAACGGAGAGCATGCAAGATCACGAACAACACAGACATGATAGAATCATAAAGACAAAACCATTAATCAAACCAACATAATAATCTCAATATCCATCGGATCCCCGTAAACACAACATGCATGATTACAAATAGATTAGATCTTGATCATGAACGGAGCTCACAAGATCTATACATGAAAGCACAAAGGAGGAGATACAACCATATAGCTACTACATGGACCCATAGTCCAAGGTGGAACTACTCACGCATCATACCGGAGAGAAGGCCTCCGGGATGATCTCCCCTCCGGCAGGGTGCCGGGAAGAACTTCAGATCCCCCCGATCTAGGGACGATGGTGGCGATAGCTATAGACGGTTTCGTGGATTTTTGATCGGGTGCTTAGGGTTTCTGCATCGGGGGCTTCTTATAGGCGAAGGGGGAGGCCGAGGCGGTGTCCAGGGGCCCCACACCCCTCCCAGGCGCGGGGCAGGGCCCACCCTGGCCTAGGGTGGGTCTGCCTGCCCTGGCTTGCCTCGGCTCCCCTCTGGACTTCTTGTTCCCCACGGAAAGTAATTGACTTTGACGTTTGTCCCGTCCAATTCCGAGAATATTTCTTTACTAAATTTTCTGAAACCAAAAACATCAGAAAACAGGCATCTGGCACTGTTGCAACTTGTTAATAGGTTAGTACTAGAAAACATGTAAAAAGCACCTCAAAGTGTAGACATAGCAAAGAAAAGTAGATACTAACAAGCATGGAATATCAAAAATTATAGATACGTTTCCGACGTATCAACATCCCCAAGGTTAACTCCTGCTCGTCCTCGAGTAGGTAAGTGATAAAAAGAATAATTTTTGAGGTGACATGCACCCTCATAATAAAGATCCAATCATTTGCAAGCATTGAAAGCTAGGATCAAAGAACTCTAAACATGTGCACGAAAGATGGATTTCTAACAATAGGACATAGTAACTATGCATGCAACATGAAAGGCTAGAAACAAAGATCATGAATAACATGCATTGAAAAATGTTTGTTTGTTTCACATACAGAAAACATAGCATAGTGGCAATCAGCTTGTCCCTCATAGAGTAGCAAATAGATGCATAGGACACCTTCAAAGTTCACAAGGGTTACTAGAAACAAATAGCACAAGAACAAGTAATATCACAATATGCATCAATCAATAAGCTTTGGGACACTGCACATAGAATGACAACAGAAGGTGGAGAATCAATATAGTTGAAGAAAGGCCTTTTTGTAAAGGAAGCAGGGATTACAAGTTTCAAAAAGAGCTTCCAAAAATTATGGTACTTGTTAGCTTTCAGCCCTCATTGCCCCTATCATAAGCATCTTGAAGTGATTAAAGTTAAAGTGACAAAGATGGAGTATATTCTTAACGAAGTATAAGTTGGCAATCTCAAGTCCCTTGAATACGAGGGCCACACCTCATGCATACTCAACTTCAGTCACAGGTAAGTTCTTGTCATTGTAAATATTTGCATATCATAGAGAACTGCCAATGGGGTACCCCTTGCACATGGTACAGGAGCTTTCCCATAACCAAAATGACAAGGCAAGCAGACAATGAGCATCTTAGCGATCTTTTTATTTACTATATGTATAGCTTTTTATTGATGATGCTTCATAGATAGCTCACTATGGTGATGCTGCAAGTTTCCACCATGATTAGGCATGGCTTAGGCTAGCGGCCCAGACGTTTCTCTAACACAGAATACTTACTCCATGGACTTACAAGTTCCCTCTTTATTTCACACCGGTGACATCCATAGACAAAAGAGCATGATATCAAGTGGGTACAAAGTACAAGTTCAATGTTGAAAACGTTCCCCGTGACAACACAGTTCTGCTAATTCCAACGTATAAGTGCAAGCATATACAACATAGTTGTCACAATGGTTCAAGTTTATTAGGGGCAAGGAATATAAAGTGTGCCATCAAGTTCGTGAGGGCTTTAATCACTAAGTTTTCACATAACAAAATAGTTTTTAATTGGAAGATAGCTAAAAACAAGAATATACTTGGAATGGTGTAACACACCATGCGTAGGAGTTTATAGTGAACACTTTGGAATAACTTGGTTTCTTGGGAGTTGGAAGCATGAGTAGATCTTACTCATACAAGTGGAGGCTAGCAAAAGACTGGGAGCAACCAACTAAGAGAGCATAAGGGCCATAATCATGCAGAGCAACAAAGCATTACTAATCAAAGCATAGAGTGGTACTACAAGTCAATGACTAAATGATCATAGAGGATAATAGTGACTTGTGAGAGTCATAACATGGTGTGAGCATGTGCCAAGTCAACCCAAACAAAGCATCAAAGGAGAATACCACAATACTATGCTTTTGCATGCTAAAACAACGCATAATTTCATCAAGGCACACTAAGCAATCCCAATTGTTTGGAACAAGACATGCTACAGCAATAATCACTAAGCATAAGGTCAAAACAACACTTAGCATGTCATGCTAAATTCTAAGTCACAGTCAATGCAAGCTCCTCTTGCACTTACAAGCAAGAACTTACTACTCCTTTCCAACACCAAGCAAAATTATTTGCAAAACAACACAGCGAGAACGGTGGTCCAAACTACTTTATTCAAGCAAACTAAACAACCTAAGCAAAGCAAACGAAAAATAAGACGCTCCAAGAATAACACAACTGTGCATGAAACAATAAAAACGAAGTTTCTAGACAGACCTGAGCTTTTTATTGGTTAAGAAGGGGGTGCCTTGGGCATCCCCAAGCCTTGACGCTTGTACCTCTTTTGATATTTCTTGGGATGACACCATGGTGGCATCCCCAAGCTTGAGCTTTTGTCCATTTTTTATCTCATTACATCATTCTCACTCTACATCTGAAATTTTTCCTTCATACAAAACTTCACACAATCTTCATTAGCAACATTAGTGTATTCAAAAGATATTAGACCTCTGGCAAAGCTTTGAAACAGCAAGGATTTTCACTAAAAACACAATCTACTGTAGCAACTCCTTCAAAAAGCTCAATTTCCCCAAAAGAACTCAAAAAGGAATCAATAAGAAGCAAATGCAAATAATGGCAAAAATCTGTCAAAATAGACCAGAAGGTAGAAACTGATTTTTTAGAACATCTTCTATTGCTCAAATCAAAAAAGTGTTGAACTATTGAAAGTTAGCTAACATACTGGGGGATTTATTCGTAAATTTGGAGCTCAATCCAAGTTACAGAGACTCCTCACGAATTTATATGGTGGAGGACAGAAATCTGTTTCGGGACAACAACTCCCCAAATCTTACTTACCTCTCATTAGAGATCATTCTTGGCACAAAAAGCAAACAAAAGGATAAGGAGAGGTCATTAATGAAGCAATAACTTTCAAGCAAGAACTTACTACTCCTTTCCAACACCAAGCAACTTATTTGAAAAACAACACAGTGAGAACGGGGGTCCAAACTAATTTATTCAAGCAAACTAAACAACCTAAGCAAACCAAACGAAAACTAAGATGCTCCAAGAACAACACAACTGTGCATGAAACAATAAAAACGAAGTGTCTAAATAGACCTGAGCTTTTTATTGATGAAGAAGGGGATGCCTTGGGCATCCCCAAGCTTTGACGCTTGTACCTCTTGGATTTTTCTTGGGGTGACACCGGGGTGGCATCCCCAAGCTTGAGATTTTGTCCATTCTTCATCTCATTGCATCATTCTCTCTCTACACCTGAAATTTTTCCTTCATACAAAACTTCACACAATCTTCATTAGCAACATTAGTTTATTCAAAAGATATTAGACCTCTGGCAAAGCTTTGGAACAGCAAGGCTTTTCACTAAAAACACAAGCTACTGTAGCAAATCCTTCAAAAAGCTCAATTCACCTAAAGAGAACTCAAAAAGGAATCAATAAGAAGCAAATGCAAATAATGGCAGAAATCTGTCAAAACAGACCATCAGGTAGAAACCGATTTTTTAAAAAATCTTCTGTTGCTCAAATCAAAAAGTGTTGAACTAACTAAAGTTATCTAACATACTGGGGTATTTATTCGTAAATTTTCGACTCAATCCGAGTTACAGAGACTCTTCACGAATATTTATGGTGGAGGACAGAAATCTATTTCGGGACAGCAACTCCCCAAATCTTACTTTCCTCTCATTAGAGGTCATTCTTGGCACAAAAAGCAAACAAAAAGGATAAGGAAAGGTCATTACTTAAGTAATAACTTCCAAGACTCAAGGAAACTCTTGGGTTATCTCCCAACAAGTACTTTTCTTTAACGCCTTTAAGTTAGGATTGATAGTTTGAGAAGATGCTCACATTAAGAAATATGAATTGAAGTAAAAGAGAGCATCAAGAAGCAAATTTAAAACACGTTTAAGTCTAACCCTCTTCCTATGCATAAGAATCTTATACACAAATAAATTCATGAAAAACAAAGTGACATGCATAGGAAGATAAGACAAGAGTAACTTCAAAACTTTCAGCACAAAGAGAGGTGTTTCAATACCATCAAAACTTCTACAACCATATTTTCCTCTCTCATAATAGTTTTCAGTAACCTCATGAATAAACTCAACAATATCTATCACATAAAGCATGCTTTTCATGATCTACAAACACATAATTTCTATCAAGCTCAAAAATAGTGGGATTAAAACCTTCACAGGTTTTACCCAAAGTAGATATTTCAAAAGGATCCACATGAACATAACTTTCATCCGCCTTTGGTAAGCATGGAGGACAATCAAATAATGCAAGAGGTAAAGAATTACTCTCATTAGAAGGTAGACATGGGTAGATAATCCATTCTTCCTCCTTTTGTTCATCACTCTCCCCCTCTTTTTCATTTAATGAGCTTCTAGTTTCAACAATTTCTTCTTTCATATGCTCCTGCAAGGAATTAGTCTCTTCCATTTGTGGAAAGCACCTATTAAAATATTCAAGAATATAGCACATCTACAACCGAAGTGATTATTGTCACTTCCCTTGGAAACTAGAGGCATGAACCCACTATCGAGCATAAATACCCCCTCCTGGAATCACTAGCAACTACTTGGCCAAGATAGCTACTAATAACAAAGAGCATGCAAGATCACGAACAACACATACATGATAGAATCATAAAGACAAAACCATTAATCAAACCAACATAATAATCTCAATATCCATCGGATCCCCGCAAACACAACATGCATGATTACAAATAGATTAGATCTTGATCATGAACGGAGCTCACAAGATCTATACATGAAAGCACAAAGGAGGAGATACAACCATCTAGATACTACATGGACCCATAGTCCAAGGTGGAACTACTCACGCATCATATCGGAGAGAAGGCCTCTGGGATGATCTCCCCTACGGCAGGGTGCCGAGAAGAACTTCAGATCCCCCCGATCTAGGGACGATGGTGGCGGTGGCTACAGACAGTTTCATGGATTTTTGATCGGGTGCTTAGGGTTTCTGCATTGGGGACTTCGTATAGGCGAAGGGGGAGGCCGAGGCAGCGGCCAGGGGCCCCACACCCCTCCCAGGCGCGGGACAGGGCCCACCTGCACCTAGGGTGGGTCTGGCCGCCATGGCTTGCCTCTCCGGCTCCCCTCTGGACTTCTTGTTCCCCACGAAAAGTAATTGACTTTGACGTTTGTCCCGTCCAATTCCAAGAATATTTCTTTACTAACTTTTCTAAAACCAAAAACAGCAGAAAACAAGCATCTGACACTGTTGCAACTTGTTAATAGGTTAGTACTAGAAAACATGTAAGAAGCACCTCAAAGTGTAGACAAAGCAAAGCAAAGTATATACTAAAAAGCATGGAACATCAAAAATTATATATACGTTTCCGACGTATCAGATGTATCGAATGTTGTGGTGAAAGTGTACCACCTCTGCAGAGTGTTAAACTATTCGAATAGCCGCGTCCGTGAGTATGGACAGTTGGAGTGGCCATACTGTTCCGTCGTCAGATGTTTTCAAAATGACTTGTGATTTGAATCATGACTTTGACTTGACCACAACAGAGTTGTGAAAGTGAAACTTGAGTTCCCACTTAGGTGTTCTAAAACCTTAAACTAGTTTTCTTTGCTTCTAAACTCAGTTAGAGATAAATCTAGCTTTTTGCAAAGCAACCTAGAGCTTAGTATTCCTACTTGAAACCACTTTACCTGTTAGTGATAGTTTGCGAGTACTTAAAGAGTACTCATGGCTTTGTCCCTGGCTATTCCCGTGGCCAGACTATGAAGAGGACTATCAAGAGGATGGACCGCAGGAAGGTTACGACAACTAGGATCATCTCCCATCGTCAGCATTGCATGTGACCATGAAGATGGAGCCTCGCCCATGCTATCGTTATTATTCCGCTGCTTCATTGTACTAAGGCTGGACCATGAGATCCTTTATTTATTGTAAGGCCTTATGTATGGTTTGTAATGGATGATGTACTGTGATATCCAATTTGTTATGTCTCGCAAAAATGGTAATCCTGGGATTGCGATGTATGGCATAACAGGCATCTGGGATTAAAAATCCGGGTGTTAACAAGTTGGTATGAGAGCCATCTTGACCATAGGAGACCCTAGTTAGAATAGACGTTTAATCAAAAACTTAGTTTCAAAACAAAGAAAGTGAGTATTTATGAAAACCTATTCTCATTCTTACCTTTTAATTCTTTCATGAAAATTCATGTTCCTCAAAAATTCTTGCAAACTTACATAAAATTTGACACACTTGATCACTCTATTAACTTAGTCATCCTACATTCTTATAGATGGACGTGAAGTATAGCAAGTTCTATCAGTTGGGAAATGGAGGAGATCTCATCTTTGAGCGTGAGTTGGAACAGCTTTCGGAACTTCTGGAGCGCCCGCACCCTGAGTTCTTCGGAGCTCAGCTCAACGATCAGGAAGGAGGAGAATTGCAATGGCTGATTGTTGCAAGTCTCGAAGGGAAGATTGAAGCCCCCACTTCAGAGGGAGTCCAATTTACCTTAAGAGAGAACAACTGGCTAGATGGACTTGCTGGGGCCATGCAGGAAGCTCTTGCCCGTTTGTGTGGGCAAAGCATCAATCAGATCAAGGGTACCCGCTTTGAGTTATATCCAAGGCGTGATGTTATGGGACAGCCACTAGAGGCACCATATCACCCTGAGCTGAAGAATCAAGTGGACCACCTTAGCTTCATGATGTATGACCGTCAGAAGGAGTTAGACAGTGCTCGCTCCTACGCCAACCACAAGCACGCCATCACAGTCAAGAAGGACCATACCATTGCCATGCTGGTGAAGGATCGCCAGTCTCGTCGTCGTCAGCTTGACAAGAAGGAGCACATCATTGCCCGCCTTCATCACAGGATCACGGATTTGGAGGAGACCATCCACGAGAGAGACATGTAGCTTGAGGAGAGGGAGAATGCAGGGGAAGACCTTCGTGGAGACCCCTACTCTTACCTTAGTGATGATGATGACTTCCTGGAGGATCAAGCCATGGAATTCTTCACCGATGAGGATGACTTCGCCTTCATTGATGATGATGATGATGATGATGAGGATGATGATGAAGCCACCGATTCCGAGGAGTAGTAGCACTTGAGCACTAGCATTAGTGAGTTGTATCCAGTCCCACTGTATTGTAGTTTCACAGAATGGTTCTTAAAACCATCTGTTTTCCTTGTTGTGGCATGTGTTTGTATTGTGTGCTATGAATGAATGAATGAAAATCAAGTTGCTAGAAAAATCCGAGTCAAACTTAAAAAAAAACTTTTCAAACCCAAACCCTGAACCTTAGAAAATTTTCCTCTTTTCTCATGATCTATCTCAATCTTCAGATGCCTCGCGGAGGAAGCAGTTCATCCCCGGACCCCATGTTGCAGATCCTACAAATGTTGGTTTCAGACCACGAAGCTGAAAGAGCCAAACGTCAAGCCAACTTAGCTACCCTTCAACACATAGCTCCGATGGCCAACAACAATCAAGGCCATGGAAACCAGGACAACCATGGATCCAAGATCAAAAACTTTTAGAACACCAACCCACCCATCTTTACTAAGTCTGAAGAGCCCCTAGATGCAGATGATTGGCTACAAACCATGGAGAACAACCTAGAAGTTGCAGGAGTGGAAGCCAACGAGAAAGTACTGTTTGCCACCCACTATCTGGCAGGAGATGCAAGAACTTGGTGGAACAGTGTTCGCGCCATGAATGGAGTACAAATGATGACTTGGGATGAATTCAAACTCAAGTTTAGCAGAACCCATGTGCCACCGGGTTTGATCAATAGGATGAGAGATGAATTCAGAGAATTGAAGCAAGGGAGGATGACAGTAGTTGAGTACCGTGACAAATATTTGTCACTGGCTAGGTATGCACCGGATGAGATTGATACTGAAGCCAAGAAGGAGAGGTTCTTGAATGGTCTGCATGATGAGATGCAGACAGTGTTAGTCAACATTTCATTTGCTGACATAGAAGCCTTAGTGGATTCTGCCATTCAGATGGAAGGCAAGATCAACCAAGCCAATGAGAATCGCAAGCGTAGAATGATGAATCAACCTGGAACCCACCATACCCCAAAGTATCGCCCCAACCCATCTACAGGATTTCCCCCAAGAAACAATAGACCCCCGATGAAACACCCAACCTATCCCAACCATGAAGGAGGATACCCAAGGCCCGGAGGGAATCACAACAACCCCGGCAACCCCAGCAATTTCAATCGTGCACCGCCTAACGAGGTTTGATCTCGTCAATGCCCATTGTTATGAGCTTGGGTTTTGGAGAAGATGGGGGTGCTGGAGATCGCGGAACGGTTAATATACAAGCAACAAGGGGACACGAGATTTACCCAGGTTCAGGCCCCCGGAGGGAAAACCCTACTCCTGCTTGTCTGCTCTTGATTACGGCGGAACCGAAAAGTACATGGTGCGCAGATGCAATCTGGAGTGAAGGTGTGTATGCGGTGGAAAAGATGCCCTACTCGCCGTGCCCTCCTAGACTTTATATAGAGTTAGGCAGGTATCGGGAACAGATCGAGTCGATTACAAGTTTAGGGTTTGCCCCTTTGAATATTCTATCTATTCTAGTCTTGCTCTCCAAGGATCCGAAGATGTCATGGGCTTGGGCCACCCAAAAATCTCCACAGGCCGCGTATATTCTTGTGGGCCTTACTTGGGCTAAACCAGGTATGCTAATGTCGTGTACCCGTAGGGTATAACCATGTCAGTAGCCCCCGAGTGTTCAGTCGAATCGTAGATTCGGCTAAGGACTCTTCAATCTTTCGGGTGCAGCTGTTTCTGTTTATCAGAGAAAAAGAATGATTTTAGTGTGTAGGGATTGTTGATGCGTGTGCCTGACTCTCCTAACGGACCAGGGTCAGTTAACTGTCTTAGGACAAAACAACACGATCTTCTTCAGACTCGAGTCCCTAGACTCGAATCTGGAATAGATGCTGGCATAATTCGACTCAGGCTGTTGAGGTCTTATAGGAGCCGAATCCTAGTATTTTTCGAATGATGTACCCAACGCGTTCGTCGGGATTTTCATCGCGCCTGTTGGCACGGGTTATTACTAGTAGAACGCAGTCTGGTGCGTTACCAGACCATCAGACGGTATCTGTAGGTCTTATCTTTGCGTCGCAGACATAGCATCCGAAATTTTATCACCGCGGAGGTGTTCCGGGTGGCCAAGGAGAATGTCACTCACTTAGCGTTGGTTGGGGAAAAGTTGCCAAAAGTTTTTGCATTTTGATCCAAAGTATCGCAGTTGAAGAATTCATAGGGTGCACGACCAGCGCTCCCTATGGGAGTAGCCCCCGAGTGTATGTTCGAGTCGTAGACTCGAGTAGGACTTTAATTTAGTCGTTGTTAGCTTCAGGTCCGTAGGACACAATTTTTTCGGGTGCTTGAATCAATCCTCCCTATGGGAGTAGCCCCCGAGTCCGTAGTGGAGTCGTAGACTCGACGTAGGACTCGAAGAATCAATATAGGTGTGCTATCTCAAGCATTCCTCGGGTGCGCGGCCAGCGCCCCTGATAGGAGTAGACCCCGAGTAATTGCTCGAATCGCAGATTCGAGTGAGTACTTTTAGTTGTCATCCGAAGATTTCTAACTGTTGCTAGTGTGGTTTTGATGACGTCAGTGCTGACGATCGGTGACCTCAACCGTCTGCGGCGCCAGAGATGACGTGACTGGATGAACGTGGGCCCCACTTCCTGACTTGGAGTTGACTGGTCATGCGCGACGTGGCGAGAATTACGGCGTCTCCTTGGTTTGCGTGCGTAGTGGACGGCATGCGATCGACGGTTCGCTGCTGTGCTCACACATGGACGGTTGGATCTGATCCTGGCGTTAGGGCTTCTAGATGAACGGTCCATGTTCATCGTCTTCGTCCTTATAACTGTGGGAAAAACAATAGTTTGTTTTCACCCTTATCCATTTGCTTTCACTCCCTCCATTTTCATGAGCTCATCCTCGCGCGCCCTGGACGCTCTCCGATCTTTCCCTTCTTCATTGTTGCGCGCACACCGCCGTCGTCGACGCGCCACGATGGTGAAGTCGAAGAAGGCCTCCACTGGGGCGGGCACTAGTGCTGCTACCGGCGGCAAGAAAGGCACCACTGCAGCTCGCGTCACCGATGGCAGGTGGCGGCGCACGGAGACGCGCGAGGGCGACCTGCGCAAGCTTCATGATGCGGGTTTAATCCGGTAGGATAAGGAGGCCGTCAAAATCCCCGGTGACGAGGTAATTCCCTGCCCACCCGTAGGGTATCGGTTGATGTTTGTCGCCTTCATTCTTCGCGGCCTTTATCTCATAGTCCACGACTTTCTTCGTGGACTGTTGTTTTCTATGGCATTCAACTCCATCATATTTCACCCAATTCTCTTCTCCACATCGCCTGCTTTATTACGTTTTGCGACTACTGTCTCGGTATCGAGCCGCACTTTAGCCTCTTCCGAAAGCTCTATTCCGTGAAGAGGCAGTCCGGAAATGGCGGGGTCTACCCTCTTGGTGTAAGGTTCCCAACCTTTAATAAGGTAGAGATCCCTGTGTTTACAATGCTAGTCCCTGGATCAATAGCTAGCATCCACATTCAAGATGTAATATCAAGAAACAAAGGTCATAATACAACTTTATAACCAGGAATAAAATAATTTATTACATCTTACATAGCTCATTTGGCTATCTCATTACAATGCAGCAGAATATAACAATAGCATGGGGTCCTTCATCTTCATAGTGCCACAGGCAGTCATGTTGGTTGTAGACTTGTAATCCTAATCAATAAACTTCACTAACCTCAAACAAACCTGCAACATAATAAGTTACAGCCACAAGGGTCAATACATTTGAATTGTATTGGCAAATGATACTATGGTAGTATAGTGGATTCTATCATCTATATGCATTTGGCTAAGTGGAGCTTAGGCTTGCTTTGCTCAAAATAGTTTTTCCTTATCATTTGAAAACACTAAGTTTTTGCTTGACAAAATCACCCAAGGCATCTCCCAATAGAAATTGGTGATCCTTCAACCCTTGTTCAACCACAAGTTTTTAACTTGGAAATTTGGATGAGGATATTCTTGATAGCTTCCATGTCTTGATGCTCAAATTGTCCTTTGCCAGGGACATGGCTAAGTACTTAGATTTTACACTCTGCAGAGGTGGTGCACTTTCCCCACAAGACTTGATTTTCACCAAGACAGGACCTTTCGGAAGCCTTCCCTTAGACCAAATGGACGTGCTCCAACCTATCATCCCACTACCACCAACTTTCCAAATGGCTAAGTTATTGTAACCTATATGATCCAGGCAGATCCCATATTGCCAAGTGGCTGCACTAGAAGCTTCTTAACATATGGCATCTCAAATCCCTTTGTTCCTGGGTGGCTTTCCACAAGTGAGATACACAAGGTAAACCATAGAAATGGGCCTTGTGTAACCACTCAACATAACCCATTCTTTCCATTCCACCCAGGTGTTTCATTCACTTAGTTGTTTTATTAAACAAAAACATAGTCCAAAGACTTAGAAATATTTATTCATAGCATGAATATATAACCACCCTTGGTTGCTACTAGCTAGGCTAAGCATGGCATTGATAAGACTTAGAAATATTTCTAGCAATTCTACAACTACTAGGATTTCCCAAGCATAGCATATAGCTCAAAATAACCATGCAAGACTAGCAAAATATTTCTAATGCATAGTTTAAAAACATAGGAATAAATCATGAAGCACCACTTGCCTTTTTGGTAGAGAATATGAGTTCACTCTTTGATCTTGCAATATTCACACTCTTCAAATCACTACAATTCAATCGAGCAAGCAATATTTCAATCTACCATTCAGGCAAAACATCACATAAAATGATAGAAACAAAACAATGCATGCAAGAATGCTAAAGATTGTTTTATTTGGAAAAGTTGTTTATAATGGGTTATAAACATTTGAAAACACCTATTGGTCATTTTATAAAAGTGGCAAAACCATTTGCAAAAATATCTTACTTAAAACCATTTTTAAACTAAATCATTATTTTATGTGGTTGAAAATGCCTTTATCAAAGTAACAATCTTTATAGGGTTCACCAAATACATTTTCAAATCATAAAACTTGGTTTTTGGGATCAGAGAGTTTGAATCAAAACATTTCCCAAAGGTTTTCTCCAAAAGCATTTTTAACAATTAAACAATATTTTTATTTGACTAGAAATGGTTTAAATCAAAGGTTTATTCTTTTGCTTCACCAAATATATCTTTGAAACCACAAATTGATTTCTATGGTCAGTAGGTTCAAAAAAAACCATTGCCCAAGATTTTATCCCCAAAATAATTTTAGAATGAATTTTATATGCTAAACATGCGTACACAAGTTTCTGCAAAAAAAATCATTTTATCAGAAGTAATTCACTAAACAAAGGGCATGGTCAGAAAGTACTTGTCTTGCTGATTCCATTGATATAAAATTTGCAAAATTTGGACGTGTGGTTTGAAAGTTATGAATTTTTCAATTTAGAACATCAAATAAATCATTTCTGGTTTTATTCAAACAGACAGGGCCACGTGTCTTGTTTCTATTCGTCTGTACCGCTTCGTGCGTATCGACAGTTGCGAGGCGTTGGATCTAAGTGACATCGCACGGCTCAGAGGCTCTCGTACCCCTTCGGGTTAAATTCTATCCTAGCCACTAGATCGAAATCGAACGGCGCACAACACGCCTGCCATCGAGTGGCGGCGCTGGCGGCGGCAGGTGGCGGCGCGCGGTCAGACGGTGGCGGTGTCGACGTTACATGAAGCGAGAGAGCGAAGGGAGATGCTCACCAAGTTCGCCGTGGCGTGGGGATGCTCAAGGTGGTGGTAGCTCGTCGAGGGGCGCACGGTGGTGACGGTGATTGCTCGTCGGAGAGATGCATGGCGACGGGCTCGTACTGTCGTTGTCGAGGACGTCGCTACAGAGCACGGGAGAGGGAACAGAGGGTGCTTTTAGACGCGTAGAAGGGTAGGGAGTACGGGAGAATCAAAGAGAGGGGGCGGCGCGGTCGTAGTTCACCTGGAGAGCTCGACGGAGAGAAGACAGACGGCGGCGCTGCTTCGTCGAAGACACAGACGAGGTTGCAGGGCAAGCGAGATCGAGATGGCACTGCGAGGAGGTTCGCCAGGAGGTGGGGAGCAAGTGAGCATGGTCGAGGGGGCAAGGGGCGAGGGTGTATGGCCGGAATCGGAGAAATGGCTCGCCGGAGACAGTGGCGGTCCTGGTGGAATTCGGGACAGCCTGAGGGCAGAGAGGGCCGGGCGAGAGAGGGGAAAGAGAGAGGGGACGCAGGCGATTAAGAAGGTGTGGTCGAGTGGGGGATTAATGGAGGCAATAATGTGTATTGACGCCGGCTTCAACGGCCAGAAACAGCGAGGAGGTGTTGGGGGCGTGGTCACCGCGAGGAGGACGAAGCTGACGGGGCAGTGGGTCTTGTTGTCAGCGAGAGAGGAAGAGGGGGAATGGGGTCCAGTGGTTAGCGACTTAGCGGGTTCGTTCGCGAGTGAAAAACGATTCACTGTGGGAGAGAAGGAGTGGGCTGGACTGGGCTTAGTTGGGCCTGCTGGCTGGGCTGAGTCCTTTTTATATTTTTTTGGTTCCTGTTTCTTTTCTTTTTTTCCATTTCTTTTATTCTGTTTTGATTTTGATTAATCATTTCAAACATCAATTTGATTTCAAACCTCAACCAAAATTTGTGTAGATTCATATACTGATTAATAACACATTCCAAGGTCAAATTTAGAATAATATATTTATTCTTTTTAGGGTCTTTTATTTATTTAAAATGGACTCTAGTATTAATTAAATAAGATTTAATAATATTTTCAATCTCCATTTGAATTCAAATCACCACCAAACTTTGGGTGAATTTTAATTCTGTTTATCAACATATTTTCAAAGTCCAAAATAGAACAATTATTTTTAGGGTTTATTATTTATTTAAAAATAATAATTAAATAGACTTTAGTCTTTAATTCAAAATAGGATTCAAATATGTTTAAAAAACTCTATTTGACTTTCTAAATTTTTCCAAAACCTTTTCAGTAGGTTTTAATTGAAATTATAAAACACTTTGGGATTTTATTTGAAACACTTTAATAAGTTTTTAATGTTTATTTAAAATGGAAAAAGCCTTTACTCAAATATAATTGGGTATAATGAATCCCTATTATTTCATTCAAATAATCCTTTACTCTTTTTTATCAAATATAAATATTTTATTTCATTTGTTTAGCCAAGATTTAATTTAGTCTTTAAATATTCCTTATTTAATATTTCTATCTTTATCTTATAAAATCCATATCTTTTTATTTATAGATTAAAACTTGGCGATTCCAATTTGTAAAATCTTATTTAATATTTGTTTATCCTTTTAAATCTTTTTAGGATTATTTGTTCACCATTGGGCATGGATTTCTAGATAGGTGCTATATTAGCTTTGGAAATTCAATTTCCTTATCTTATTAAATTCATAAGATTTTATTTATGGATCCAAATTAAGTGAAACCAATTCATATGGTTTTATAATATTTCTATTTGTCATTCTTGATAATTTTTAAATGTTTGTTGACAAATTTTTATTTGGATCAAATCCATGGTCTTAGCGATAACTGGAAAATGATTTTCTTCCGTTAGGGTTGTAGAGTTTTGGTTTATCCTCCAAGTGTTTAAATTCCCAGATGCATTTATGAAGATTGCAATCCACTTGATTTGAATTTAAATAGATTCAAACATTAACCAAAGTTTGTTCAAGATGGGATTTTAAGTTTCCAATTAGAAACAAAAGTTTCTTTTCTCCCTAATTTTCAACAATTATTTATTTTGTTTATTTATTTTTCACATTACAAGATTTGGAAAATCTTGGGATGTGACACTTGGCGGCTGCGTCATTTCCATCCTTTCTACCGTTCTTTTCTTCTCTTTTTCTATGTCTGAGTCTGTCCAATACTGGCGGAAGAAGTGGTTTTATATTCGGGACTCCACAGTGGACGGGCAAGTCTTCGTCCTTGCCCCTTTCGACTCCACCAAGGAGATTGTGAAGAAGATATACTGGAAGAATCATATCTTGGAGGGCGAGGTTGAGGAGGTAGAGGAGCTCTACCGTCTGGTGGAGGCCCTCCAGATGGTTGCGGAGAAGGAGGTGAACGGTGTGGACATCATCTGCACCTTCCTCAAACGTCGGGTGCAGCCACTCCAGGAAAGGGCGCATCCGATGTTCCTTTACTCTGGCCGCCACGACCCGAAGAGAGTTTCGGCTGAAGAGCTCTCCAGGGGGGACCTCGACAGAGTTCTTCGGCCACTGCTGAAGTACAAGTCCGATGAGGACCTTCCGGGGAAGTCGCTGATGCCCCCTTTCAGTTCCGCCAGACCAGTTCCGCAGGTGTAGATTTGTGACATGCGCGTAGCGCTTTTTTTGTTCGAGTGCTCTTCCTTTTGATATCTTTTGCTGATCTTTGATGCCTTTAATGTGCAGGAGTTCAAGGTGGATGGTATGGTGCCTCCATTGCTCGAAAGGTTTCCGATTGCACCGGACAACGAAGTCGTGGACTCTGAGTCCGAACTTCCGTCGGCGCAGTCGCCAACTCAGGATGCACCCGAGGCTAGCGAGGGGCAGACCCGAAAGCGAGCACGGAGCTCGAGCGAGTCTTCAGATGCCTCGACTCCGCCGAAGCCTAGGGATCCCTCCTTCCTTGTGCGAAATGGCAAGTATGACGGTGCTTCTTCCGCGCCGTTCCCGGCTATGCCTCTACATGCAGTGGCGCCGTAGCCTCCGGCGAAGAGGAAGAAGGAAGAGAAGAAAGAGAGGAGTGCACCACCTGTCTTCGGTTTCAGCGACATCGACTCGTAAGTACCTTCGGATGCCATTCGTTATTGTTTTGTTCACTTCCTATCTTCTTGTTTTTGATTGGTGTTTTCCTTGCAGCCACTCCTATGAGGGCTCTTTTAATGAGGCCGCTCAGGAGGCCGTAGGGGAGTCAAATCCAATGGCCCCTCCCTCTCAGACGGTGGCCACCTCTGGGGGCGTTGCTCCGAACTCCTCTCCGCAGGAGGCTCAAGTGATTGTATCCCAGAAGACGGCATCGGGACCTTCGGAGTCTCCGTCGGAGCATGTAAGTTGTTTTTCTCTTGCTGTAGGGGGATCCCCCGAGCCCTATTTTTCGGATGACCTGCTGGTCTTGCTTCCTTTCTATGTGTCTCGGGGGGAGCCCCCGAGCCTTTCTTCATGTCGTGTTGTTTGATGTTTTGCTCGTTTCTTGGGCGCAGCCCTCGAGCCCTTTTGTGATACTTTGTTTCCTTTCGCAACCCTTTGTGCACAGTGCGAACCTGCTTGTGCAGCAGCATCTAGCGCTGGAGGCCAGCATGCGGAAACTTCGAGGTACGTGATGAATTGATCTTGTTCTTTTTCGTCTGCTCGCTTGTCTGTAGTTTGTGTTCCTCATGTGTGTTCTTGGTGCCTTTGCAGATGAAAATAACGCTGCCCTTCGCCAGATTGATGCTCTCAAAAAGAGCCTTGGGCGGGCAGAGAAGAAAGCTGAGGATGCCATGGAGGCGAAGGAGCGCCTTCAGCAGGAGTTAGCTGACGCGACTGCAGCCAAAGAGCGCCTTCAACGGGAAGCTTCGGATCATGAAGAGCAGCTCGCCACTGTTGCGGCTACGCGCGATAAGGAATTGACAAGGAAGCTGATGGCTATTGCCAAGGCCGTTTTCGGCAAGTGATTTTGCCTGTATTTGGTTTTTCGGCTGCTCTGTCTTTATGCCCTTATTCGATTCCTACTTTGTCTTTATTTTGCTCCAGATGTTTCGGGCATTGCCTTCGATCGCAGTGCCATGGAGCACGGGTGTGCTCTGGACGATGCCACCACGGCGGTCAAAGACCCCTGCGGTACTGCTGCTGGCTCCCTTGCCAAGGACAAGGATATCCTCGGGCGCTTCTATAAGGAGATCGCTCCCAAGGGCGCTGCCCTTGAGGATGTTGATTCTTTGGCGGATGCGCTGTCGGAGGATGCAGAAGGGCATCAGTGCTTCCATGGGGCTGGCCATGGCCATGGCATCCGAGGTGGAACTGGATCTTCATCAGGTCACCTCCTAGATGCCAACAGCTCCTGACGGCTCCGAGGTAGCCTTTTCTCTCTTTGCTTCTCGTTGTAAGCGGCATGGTCCGAAGCTTATTGACCTGCTGGCGGACTATGCGGCGAGGCAGCAGGGAGAAGCCAAGGGCAGGCACTCTGGCTCTGAGGCCACCCTAGATGTAGCTGCTTAGGCTTTGTCGCTGTAGCTCTAGGATAGTTTGCCTTCTTTTGTAATGTATACTTTTGGTGACGAACAATTTATCCTTGTGCCACGAAGTGGCTTTTGATGTATATAAATGATGATTCGAGTTGTTGCCCAAAACATGTGTTGTTCATATTCTTGCTTGCTTGCCTTTAGGGTCCTTCTGGTGAGGCTCCCATGAATACTTCGACCGCTCCTCAGTCGCGACCATCTTTGGATGATGTGTCGCAGCTTGTTTTTCTTTGTGACCGCGTCCACAGCCTTGAGAAGTAGATACTTGGCGTCCGAGGCCATGCGGATGTGTGGAAGTCGAAGGCGGAGCGAGCTACCTCCAGGGAGGAGTATCTGATGGGGGAGCTGCGGTAGTTGGCCGAGCAGCTGCAGTGTAAGTTTTCTTGAGCTGCTGCTCATCTTCGGGAACGTCTTTCTTGCGTGCCGTCTTACTCTGTGTTGTCTGCAGGTGCCAACCTTGTTCCAAGGGAGGAGAAGGAACGCGTTGCAATTCGGATCAACTGATTGACCCAACAAGATTTGGAAGCCGAAGGCTTTTTCTGGATGGACCACGACCGGGCCACTGTCCTTGCGACTGTGCAGGATCGCGCTCATCAGGTATCACGGGTGCTGAGGCAGGTGAAGATTTCCCTGGCGTCAATTCTGCATGTTATGTTCCCCCTTGACGAGTCGCCTGCGACTCTATGGGGTTTGCTGGCGAAGTTTCGAGACGTGGGTCACGTCAGGGAGTTGGTGCGGCACCAGTTGGTTGCGGGGGTGAAGGCCGCCCTTTCCCTTTTTCGGCTGCATCTTCTAGATGTTAATCTTGCGGCGGTTATGACTGGGCCGCCCCTTCGACCGGATGGTGGCCTTTGAGATATGCTCCCGCATTACGCGGCTGTTAGGCAGTATGCCGAAGAGATTGTAGATCTTTTTGAGCATCGGGCGCACGTGATCCTTCAGAGTAGGTCGACCCTGTAAAAAGATAGATGTAAAGTTTGTATATATTTCGAGTGGGCTTGTTTTGCCCTTTATTGTAAAGGTTTTTGTATTAGCACGTGGTGCTTGGTTGTATGCATGCCCTTTTTGTTAGCCTGACGTGGTCAGCTACTCAGGTTTACATGCGTTATGCTCAGTCGACGAAGTCGTGAGGTGAGGCGCAACCCCCGAGCATGTTTTAACATAATGTAATGTAAAAAAGGAGGATAAATTTTCGGGCGAGACACTTAGCTTTATTCATATCGTAATGAGGAGGTACATTGTTCGGCTAAGTAGCCTTGGCTGAGTAGCCTTATTGAAAGTAAAGAGGGATAGCTAGGGGTAGAAGCGTCGTAATTATGCGACGTTCCATGGGTTGGAGTATGCGACTCCAGACTCCACGTGCTTGAGGCGGTAGGTGCCACCTGGGATGACTTCGGTGACGATGTAGGGTCCTTCCCAGGGTGACTTGAGCTTCTTCGGCCGCTCTTGCTTGAGTCGTAGCACGAGGTCTCCTTCGACGAAGGACCTTGGGCGCAGCCGACGGCTGTGATAGTTGCAGAGGCTCTGCTGGTAAACCATCGAGCGAGCCGCGGCGATGTTGCGTGCCTCGTCGAGTGTGTCAACGGCGTCTTCGAGTGCGGCCGTTGATTCGGCTTCGCTGTAGGCGACGACCCGTGGGGCCTTATGGCGTACTTCTGCAGGTAGCACGGCTTCGGATCCGTGTACCATGAAGAAGGGTGTGTAGCCTATTGAGCTGTTTGGCGTTGTGCGCAAGCTCCAGAGGATGGAGCGTAGCTCTTCTGCCTAGGATCCCGCAAGCTGTTCGAGTGGGCTGAGTAGACGTTTCTTGATGCCACCGCCTACGAGGACGTTGGCCTTTTCGACCTGCCCATTGGTCTGCGGGTGCGCCACAGAGGCATATGATATGTTGATCCCAAGGCCTTCGCAGAAGTCCTGGAATTCTTTGGAGATGAAGTTCGACCCGTTGTCCGTGATGATGATGTGCGGCACGCCGAACCTGTAGACTATGGACTCGAAGAAGTTGACGGCCGTCTTTCCCTTTTGGTTGGTGACGAGCATTGCTTCGATCCACTTGGTGAACTTGTCGACTACGACCAGGAGGTAGACGTGGCCTCCGTTCGAAGATTTGGGCAGTTTGCCGATCATGTCGAGGCCCCATTGGGCGAAGGGCCAGGCCAGTGGTATGGTCCTGAGCTCCGATCCTGGTGCGTGCGGTTTATCCGCAAACCTCTGGCTGTTGTTGCATCTCTGGACGATGTCCTTGGCATCGTTCATGGCCGTTGGCCAGTAGAATCCAACTCGTAGAGCTTTGGCGACGAGGGCACGACTGCCCACGTGATGGCCACAGATGCCCTCGTGGATGTCTTGGAGGATGGTGACGCACCTTTGGAGTACACCCAAAATGTTGCGCTTGTACATCTCGCCATTGATGATGGTGAAGGCCTTGGACCGGCGAGATATGTGTCGGGCATCTGTCGGGTCATCAGGCAGTTATCTATTTATCAGGTACCAAAGGTACAGTTGCGTCCATGTTTCTTCGATTGCCATGACCTGCATCAGGTTGACCAGCGCAACCTCCGTGTCGAGCTTTTCAGGTCCTTCCTGTCCTTCGGGTAGTGCAGCCCCCGAGTGTTCTGCTTCTTCAGGTGATCCCTTAGGGAACTTCCGTTTGATGGAGGGGATGCAGATTTGCTCGAGGAACACGCCTGGTGGCACCCATGCGTAGGTGGAGCCGATGTTGGCGAGCCTATCGGCTTCCTTGTTGCTTTCCCTTCCAACGTGCCGAAGCTCGCAGCCGTCAAAGTCTCCTTTGAGTGAGTTGTAGAGCGCGCGGTACGCGATCATGTTAGCGGCGTGTGCGTCGCACTCGTTCATCGTTTGCTGGACGATGAGGTTTGAGTCACCGTAGATGACTAGGCGCATTGCGCCGTAGATCTTGGCCATCTTCATGCCGTGGATGAGGGCCTTGTATTCGGCTTCGTTGTTGGAGGCCCAAAATTTCATCAGGAGGACGTACTTCATCTTGTCGCCTTGTGGGGACGTCAGTATGACGCCGGCTCCTGCTCCAGCCTCGCGCTTGGAGCCGTCGAAGTGCATCGTCCACGACTGCGTCATATCCAGGGTGTCCGGCAGCTGTAGCTCCATACATGGATGAGGAAGTCCAGGAGGACCTGAGATTTGATCGCATGGCGCTTCTCGTAGACTATGTCTAGAGGGGATAGCTCGATGCCCCATAGGGCTACGCGTCTTGTAGCTTCTGGGTTGTTCAGGATGCTGTTTAGTGGCGCCTCGTCGACAACCATCACATGATGCTCCTGGAAGTAGTGGCTCAGCCGACGAGCCGTCATGAACACGCCGTAGGCGAGTTTCTGGTAGTGAGGGTGCCTCTATTTTGGTGGGGTCAATACCTTGCTGAGGTAGTAGATTGGGCGTTGGACCCCATGGGTCTTACCATCTTGGTGGGGTGCTTACCACCTGATGCGTGGCTGCTATGTATAGCAGCAGAGGCTCGCATTCCTTTGGTGTAACCAGGACGGGTGAGGTGGAGAGTAGCCGCTTCAGATCTTCGAATGCGTCGTCTGGTTCAGGTGTCCACTCGAATTTTTATGCTTTGCATAGCAGCTGGTAGAAAGGCAGGGCCTTCTCACCCATGCGGCTGATGAATCTGCTCAGCGCCGCGATGCGCCCAGCTAGCTGTTGGACACCTTTGAGGTTCTTCAGTTTCTCCATGGCTAGTATGGCCTGGATTTGCTTCGGGTTCGCCTCAATTCCTTGCTGGGAGATGAAGTAGCCAAGCAGTTGGCCAGATGGGACGCAGAAGGTGCATTTTTCTGGGTTCAGCTTGATCTTGTAGTGATCAAGGTTGTCGAACGTTTCGCGGAGATCGTCGATCAGTGTCTTGGCCTATTTTGTCTTGATGACTATGTCGTCGACATAGACATGTATGTTGCGGCTGATTTGGCTCTTCAGGCACTTCTGCATGCACCACTGGTACGTAGCGCATGCGTTCTTCAGCCCAAAGGGCATTGTGTTGTAGCAGAATACTCCGAACAACATGATGAACGCCGTTTTCTCCTGATCTTCGACCTTTAGTCGAATCTGATTATAGCCTGAGTAGGCGTCAACGAAGGAGAGTTTCTCGCATCCTGCAGTCGAATCGATGATCTGATCGATCCGAGGTAGAGGGAAGTGGTCCTTCGGGCAGTGCTTGTTGAGTGATGTGAAGTCCACGCACATCCGCAGGATGTCCGTGTCCTTTTTAGGGACCATCACAGTGTTTGCCAGCCACTCGCTCTCCTTGATCTCCCGGATGAAGTCGGCGTCAAGCAGTCTGTTGACTTCGACTCTGACGGCTTCTGCCCGTGGCTCGGACAATCGTCAGATGGACTGTTTGACGGGCTTGGCATCCAGAAACACATTAAGTGCATGCTCGGCGAAGTCCCTGGGAACTCCTGGCATGTCCGCAAGACACCAGGCGAAGATTTCCTAGCGCTCACGGAGGAATTCGACGAGCGCGCCTTCCTATGCGGGGATGAGGTCGTTGGCGATCAGCGCCGTCTTGGAGGCGTTCGTCGGGTGGACTAGCACCTTTTTCATGTTGACTGTGGAGTCGAATGACATGTCGGGTGCGTTTTGCCTAGAGACTGGGGGTGCCCCGTTGTATGTCACCTCTCGAAGCCTTGTGAGTTCCTCCTACATGCCGAACGACTGGGAGATTTTGTTGAAGTCTCTGTCACAGTGGTCGGATCGGCTGAAGCTACCTTGGACCGTGATGACGCCTCTAGGCCCTAGCATCTTGAGTAGCAGGTACGCATAATGCGGTACTGCCAGGAACCTTGTGAATGCCACGCGCCCGAGGATGGCATGGTATTGTGATGGCCAGTCCACCACTTCGAACTCAAGGCACTCACACCGGAAGTTTTCGGGTTTGCCGAAAATAATCGAGCCATATTTTTTCTAGGGGAAATATGCCCTTCCCTGGGACTATGCCGTGGAACGTTGTGTCGCATTGTTCCAGGCTGCACAACGGGATCCGCATTGCTGCTAGGGTGCTAGCGAACATCAAGTTGATGCCGCTGCCGCCGTCCATGAAGACGTGGATCATCTCAAACCCTCCGATCTGTGCTTCAAGCACCAGGGCAGCATGACCTGGGCGAGGGATCTGGCGGGGGTGATCCGAACGACTGAATGTGACTCCGAACCGCTGAGGTACTCGGGGATGGTGGGTGGAGCGGTCACAACCAGGATAACTTGGCGGGTGATCTTATTTTGCACCCTGTTTGTTGGGCGCCCTTTTTGGATCACCAGGGATCCTTTCAGTGCAGGGTACCCGTTTACGCTGTTTTTTTGCACGGACGCGATTGCGTGATTCGAAGGTCCCACGAGTGGTGGTGGAGGATCTTCGTGGGCGATGTCGCCTAGTGCAGGTGCGCGCCCGAACCCTGGGTTCGGGGTTTGGGATCTGCTGTCTCATCTGGGCGAAGCCCTCGCTGAGTTTCTGGAACTCGCGGCAGTCCTTGAGCATGTGGCTGGCCTTCTTTTTGCCATCCTACTTGTCGATGTAGAAGTGGATGGTGCATGGGCCCGACAACTTGTCGTATGCCGAGGGTTGGTCGTCGCGGCCGCGGCGCTGCCACGTTTGCGTTGGGCGTCCTCCATCGCGGAAGTTGTTTCCACGGTATCCGCCACTGTGGTGGTTGTTTTTGTTGCGGCGGTCGGCGTAGCCGGCCGCAACCATGTCGGGTTCGTCGCGATCGTCGTAGACGCGCGATCTTCGCTTGCTACGGCTCTCGAATCTACGGCCATAGTCATCTTCCTCATCCGAGTGTGCTCGGTGGACGAAATCCTCGCCATCTTCCCACCTGTTGGCGATGTCCATGAGGTGGTCTAGTGTCTTGGGCTTGGCACGCCCAAGTACTTCCTTGAAGTCCGGGTGTTTGACACCATCCTTGAAGGCGTCGATCATTCTCTCCTTGGAGATGTGTGCCGCGGAGTTCTTGATGTTGGACCAGTGTAGTATGTATGAGCGAATGGATTATCCCGTTCGTTGAGTGCAGGCCCGTAGCTCCTCGATCGAGGCTGGCCTCTTGCTAGTACCCTTAAAGTTTTGGATGAAACTGTACGCCAGTTCCTCCCAGCTTCAGATGGAACCAGAGGATAGGCTGCTGAGACAGATCCGTGTTGCGCCTGTCAGCTGTAGCTAAAGGCATTGCAGGGCAGTATTTTTGTTTCCGCCGTGCAGTTTGACGGACGACAGGTGGTCGCTGAGCCACGCCTTGGGGTCCTGCGTACCGTCGAACTTCAGAGTGTCCGAAGGGAGCTTGAAATTTCTCGGCATCCATGTTCGCCGGACAGATCTGCTGAAGCATCGAGCTCCACAGCGTTCTTCGTCGTCATCCTCTTCAGATTCGGATGAGCACGCGCGTTTTGCGCGTGCCTTATCAACCTTGCACTGAGCGAGGTTGCTTCGAGTGCCGTAGTCGCGTTGCGACGTCTCAGACTCTTACATCGTTGAGGTAGGTCGTGCTCTTCTTCCTCCTCTTCGTCTGAGGGTGTGGGACTGCGGTTGAATCTGAACGCAGCTTTCTTTTTCGGCTCCGCATGAGCCTCATTGTGGAGCGCAGCTCCGACGAGTCCAAGTCCGGCTAGTGCGGACTTGTGCATAGCTCTCTTCAGGTCCCCTACTGGAGGTGGATGGGACGCGAGATATGTGGTGGCTGCCATGGTCACAGCTTGCGGAGTCTTCGGGATGACGTTGCCGTTGGCGTCCATCTCCATGAAGGACGCGCTGAGGGTTCGAGTCACCTCGCGACGTGCATCGGGATCCATGTTATCCGTGCGAGAGCGATGCTTGTTGGCTTGATTACCGTGCCAGCTAGAGCCGCCAGCGGTGGAGAGCTTAGCTCACCGCGCGCTAGATTCCGAGGTCGTTTGCTTGCATTTATCGAGTACCTCTTGCATCTTCACCTGCTTTTTATGTTCTTCGATGAGGATCAGGTGGTATGCCATCAGCAGGTCCCGTGAAGCGTCCACATGCAGGACCTTGTTGCCCGCCATGGCTTTGCGTGCCTGGTTCCATCCTTCCTCATTGAGGTGAATTATCGATGGGAATCGGGGTCGCCCTCGTTCAGTGGGAGGGATGGTTGCCTCCTGTTTTCTCTGTTTCCACCATGTGGGTTGGGTGGTGGTACGTGGGCACTCGAACCTGGTGGTTGTTCCATGTCGCTTTGGATGACCACGTCGCACTGGTAGCGCCCACGGATTGGACCGCTGCTGCCGCAGCTTTTGGATCCAGAACCGTAGGTTCCTTCATCCGACGGGGGGTCGCACAGATCTGAGTTGCAGTTGCTGTTGTCGTACGACTCATCTGTCAGCATTGACGTGCATAGCACGCTGGGATGTGGGACCCATGAGGCGGGCCTGATCGATGGCAGTGGCACCCGCTCTGGGAGGCGGAGAGTGTCGGTCTGTCCCACCTGGAAGCAGAAGCTCCCGAACAGAATCTCGAGTCTGTCGCCTATGGGCTCGAAGTCCTTCATGGTGGCTGGCGAGTGGGCGGTGAAGTCGAAAGCGCCGAAGAGGAGATGGCTCTCCATCGCCGAGGAGTTGTAGATCGCTTTGGTCGGGACCGTCACGATCGCACAATCAGCGCCCCCGATTCCCATAGATGGCGCCAATTGATGAGGTTTGATCTTGTCAATGCCCATTGTTATGAGCTTGAGTTTTGGAGAAGATGGGGGTGCTAGAGATCGCGGAACGGTTAACAGACAAGCAACCAGGGGACACGAGATTTACCCAGGTTCAGGCCCTCAGAGGGAAAACCCTACTCCTACTTGTCTGCTCTTTATTACGGCGGAACCGAAAAGTACAGGGGTGCGCAGATGCAATCTGGCGTGAAGGTGTGTATGCGGTGGAAAAGATGCCATACTCGTCGTGCCCTCCTAGCCTTTATATAGAGTTAGGCAGGTCTCGGGCACAGATCGAGTCGGTTACAAGTTTAGGGTTTGCCCCTTCGAATATTCTATCTATTCTACTCTTGCTCTCCAAGGATCCGAACATGCCATGGGCTTGGGCCACCCGAAAATCTCCACAGGCTGTGTATATTCTTGTGGGCCTTCCTTGGGATGGACCAGGTATGCTAATGTCGTGTACCCGTAGGGTATAACTGTAGGGGTTCGTAGCATGGAAGACAAAATTTTCTACCGCATACAAACAAACAAGCCAAGATATATCTACTAGATTGTAGCAACGAGTCGATGGAATAACTCACCCTCGAAGATTCCAAAGTGTTTAACGAGAGCGGATTCTCGTGGGTGATGTAGTCGTACTCTTGCCGATCTCAAGATCGCGTAAACGATCCTTCCGGCGCTGCGTTCCAGCAGCGCTTCCGCAGTCGGTCACACGTTCGGTACTCGACGAAGACCTTCCTCTCCCTTGTTCCAGCAGGCAGCGGAGGTTGTAGCACTCTCCTCGTGATTCCGGCAGCACGACGGCGTGGTACCGGAAGTAGAGGGGAGATCTTGCAGGGCTTCGCCTTAAGCCGGAGCGAGTATGGTGGACTATGAGAGAGGCCTCGGTGATCTAGGGTTTAGACGCACCAAGGAGGAGAGGCTAGGCCGGCGTCTAGGGCAATGGGATGCCCCAACTCGGCGGCTAGGGTTTTGCCCTAGGCGGCGGCAGCAGGAGGTGGCGGCGCTGGCGGCTTGGGGCTAGGGTTTGCAGGGTGCAAGGTGTGTGTCTTGGAGGGGCAGCTATTCCCCTCCTTATATAGGTGGAGGGGGCCAGCCAAGGGGAGGGGAGTCCCTCCCCAACTCGGCTTCCAAGGCCGACGGTGGAGGGAGAGGGACTTCCTCCCCAAGTAGGTTTCCCACTCTCCCTCCACCAAGCAAAATAGCCGTTTGACTTTTCAAATTGGCGTTTGACTTTTCAAACTAGGATTTGATTTATCCCTTTATTTCGCTCAGCAATGACACCTAGTACATGATGCAACCATTCCAACTTGTTATGACACATTCATGTACCCTTCCCCTCCGGAGTGCCGGACATTTCGGAACCTTCTAGAACATTCCCGATGAAAACACCGGAACCATTCTCCAACCCTGAAACAGGACTTTCCTTATATGAATCTTATTCTCCGGACCATTACGGATCTCCTCGTGATATCCCGGATCCCATCCGAGACTCCGAACAACATTCGGTCTCTTACTCATCATTCCGTAACTACTCAACAACGTCGAATCCTTAAGTGTGTCTCCCTACGGTTCGTGAATTATGCGGACATGATCGAGACACTTCTCCGAACAATAACCAATAGAGGAATCTGAAAATTCATATGGCTCCCACATATTTCTACGATTACTTTGTGACCGAATGAACCACTTACACACGATACCAATTTCCCTTTGTCTCACGATAGTTTACTTATCCGAGGTTTTGATCGTCGGTATCTCTGCATACCTAGTTCAACCTCGTTACTGATAAGTACTCTTTTCTCGTTACCGTGATATGTGATCCCTTATGATCCAGTCACATGCTTGCAAGCTAATTGGATGACATTCCACCGAGAGGGCCCAGAGTATATCTATCCGTCATATGGATGGACAAATCCCACTCTTGATCCATGTGTCTTAACCAATACTTTCCGAACACTCAATGTCACCTTTATAGCCACCCAGTTACGATGTGGTGTTTGATGTCATCAAAGCATCCTTCCGGTGATGGTGATAAGCATGATCTCATGGTCGAAGGAATTAGGTTACTATGTATCAAAAAGCATATAGCAATTGAACTATTAAAATGACTTGATCTTTATGCCACACTTATCTATAGGAGTATGTCCATCATATCATTCTCCTAACGATATGATCTTGTTGTTAATAACATCTCAATGTTCATGATAGGGAAACCACAATCATTTATTAACCAACAAGCTAGTATTATAAAGAGGCTTTACCAGGGACTCTAATTTAGTTTACAAATCACACAAGTATTAATGTTTCCTTGTTAATACTATTATAGCATGAATGTAAACATTTATCATAAACACAAAGATATAATAATAACTACATTTATTATTGCCTCTAGGGCATATCTCCAACAGTCTCCCACTTGCACTAGAGTCATCTAATCTAGATTACATGGTAATATACCGAACACCCATGGCAGTTTGGTGTTGGTCATGTTTTGCCCTCGGGAGAGGTTTAGTCAACGGATCCGCCACATTTAGATCTGTGTGTACTTTGCAAATCTTTATGTCACCATCTTGGACATGTTGTCGAATAGCGTGAAAACGTAGCTTGATATGCTTCAGCTTCTTGTGTGACCTTGGTTCTTGCGCATTGGCTATGGCGCCCATGTTATCACAGTAGATAGACATTGGGTCCAGCGCACTTGGAACCACACCGAGCTCTATAATGAACTCTTTCATCCATATTGCTTCTTGTGAAGCCTCCGAAGCAGCCATGTATTCCGATTCAGTTGAAGATCTCGCCACAAGGCTTTGCTTTGCACTCCTCCAGCTAACTGCTGCACCATTCAAAGTAAATACGTATCCAGATTGTGATTTAGAATCATCCGGATCGGTGTTCCAACTAGCATCGGTGTAACCATTAACAACGAGCTGTTCATCACCTCCATAAGAAAGAACCATATACTTAGTTCTTCTCAAGTACTTAAGGATGTTTTTTACCGCTGTCCAATGATCCACTCCTGGATCACTTTGATATCTGCTAGTCAAACTAACAACATATGCAATGTCAGGTCTAGTACATAGCATGGCATACATTAGAGATCCTATGGCTGAGGAATAGGGAATCTTACTCATCCTTTCTCTATCTTCTGCCATTGCTGGACTTTGAGTTTTACTCAAGGTCGTATTGGGCAACATGGGCAAGAACCCTTTCTTGCTATCTTCCATTCCAAACCTCTTTAGAACTTTGTCCAAATATGTACTCTGTGACAATGATATTAGGCGTCTCGATCTATATCTATAAATCTTTATGCCTAATATGTAAGCTGCTTTGCCAAGATCTTTCATTGAAAAACTTTTATTCAAATAATCCTTGACACTATCAAGAAGGTCTACATCATTCCCAATCAACAATATGTCATCTACATATAGTATTAAGAATGCTACAGAGGTCCCACTCACTTTCTTGTAAATACAAGCTTCTCCATAAGTTTGTATAAAACCAAAGCTTTTGATTACCTTATCAAAACGTTGATTCCAACTTCGGGATGCTTGCTTCAATCCATATATGGACCGTTGAAGTGTGCATACCTTGTTAGCATCTTTAGGATCAACAAAACCTTTGGGTTGCATCATATACAACTCTTCATCAATGTCTCCATTGAGGAACGCTGTTTTGACATCCATCTGCCATATCTCATAATCATAATATGCAGCGATTGCTAACATAATCCTCACAGACTTTAGCTTCGCTATAGGTGAGAAAGTCTCATCGCAGTCAACTCCTTGAATTTGTCAAAACCCTTTTGCGACAAGTCGGGCTTTATAGACAGTAACATTACCATCAGCATTTGTTTTCTTCTTGAAAATCCATTTATTCTCGACAGCCTTCCGGCCATCCGGTAAGTCCACCAAAGTCCATACTTGGTTTTCATACATGGATCCAATCTCGGATTTCATGGCTTCTTTCCATTTATTGGAATCTGGGCTCTTCATCGCTTCCTCATCTGTCGCAGGGTCATCGGTGTTGTCCACCAACATGACACTCATAACGGGATCATACCAATCAGGAGTGGTACGAGTTCTCGTTGACCTGCGAGGCTCTGTAGCAACTACAACCGAAGTTTCATGATCATCATCATTAGCTTCCTCTCTTATTGGTGCAGGCACCACAGGAACTTCTTCCGGTGCTGCGCTACTCGCAAGTTCGAGAGAAGGTTCGACAACCTCGTCGAGTTCTACTTTTCTTCCAGTCACTTCTTTCGAGAGAAATTCCTTCTCTAGAAAAGATCCATTCTTGGCAACGAAGATTTTGCCTTCGGATCTATGATAGAAAGTATACCCAATAGTTTCCTTTGGGTATCCTATGAAGACGCATTTTTCTGCTTTGTGTTCAAGCTTGTCCGGCTGTAACTTCTTTACATAGGCTTCGCAACCCCAAAATTTAAGGAACGACAATTTAGGTTTCTTCCCAAACCACAATTCATACGGTGTCGTTTCAACGGATTTAGATGGTGCCCTATTTAAAGTGAATGCGGTTGTTTCTAATGCATAACCCCAAAATGATAGCGGTAAATCTGTAAGTGACATCATAGAACGAACCATATCTAAGAGAGTTCGATTACGACGTTCGGACACACCATTATGCTGTGGTGTTCCCGACGGTGTCAATTGTGAAAGTATTCCGCATTTCTTCAAATGCTCGCAAACTCGTAACTTAGATATTCACCTCCACGATCAGAACGTAGAAATTTAATCTTCTTGTTACGTTGATTCTCCACCTCACTTTGAAATTCCTTAAACTTCTCGAAAGTTTCGGACTTATGTTTCATGAAATAGATATACCCATATCTACTCAGGTCATCCGTGAAGGTAAGAACATAACGATAACCACCGCGCGATGCTACACTCATTGGACCACACACATCGGTATGTATGATTTCCAATAGGTCCGTAGCCCGCTCCATCATACCAGAAAATGGAGTCTTAGTCATTTTACCCATCAGACATGCTTCGCATCTTTCAAGTGATTCGAAATCAAGTGATTCAAGAAGTCCATAGGAATGGAGTTTCTTCATACGCTTCACTCCAATGTGACCAAGACGACAGTGCCACATATAGGTCGAGTTATCGCTCAATTTCCAACGTTTAGCCTCAATGTTATTAATATGTGTATTTCCACTATCGAGATTCAATAAGAATAGACCATCTATCAAAGGTGCATGTGCATAAAACATATTACTCATATAAATCGAACAACCATTATTCTCGGACTTAAACAAGTAACTGTCTCGCAATAAACAAGATCCCGATATAATGTTCATGCTTAACGCAGGCACCAAATAACAATTATTTAAGTATAAAACTAATCCCGATGGTAGATGAAGAGGTAGCGTGTCGACCGCGATCACATCAACCTTTGATCCGTTTCCCACGCGCATCGTCACCTCGTTCTTCGCTAGCTTCCGTTTATTCTGCAGCACCGGTTTCGAGTTACAAATATGAGCAACCGAACCAGTATCAAATACCCAGGCACTACTACAAGTACTAGTGAGATACACATCAATAACATGTATATCGGATATACCTTTCTTCTTGATGTTGTCGTTCTTCAAATCCGCCAAGTACTTTGGGCAATTCCGCTTCTAGTGACCTTATCCCTTGCAGTAAAAGCACTCTGTATCAGGCTTAGGTCTAGCCTTGGTCTTCTTCGTCGGTGCGGTAACTTTCTTACCACCCTTCTTGAAGTGTCACTTTTGCTTAGACTTGCCTTTCTTGAATTTGGTGGTCTTATTGACCATCAACACTTGGTGCTCTTTCTTGATCTCCACTTCTGCAGATTTTAACATGGAGAAGAGTTCTGGCAACTGCTTGTTCATGCTTTGCATATTGTAGTTCATCACAAAGTTCTTGTAACTTGGTGGTAGTGATTGGAGGACACGGTAAATCCCCAAAGCATTAGGAATCACTATACCCAAGCTTTGAAGTTTATTTGCGTGCCCAGACATCTTAAGCACATGCTCACTGACGGAGCTGCCCTCTTCCATCTTGCAGTTAAAGAACTTTTCAGAAGCCTCATAGCTCTCAACTGCCGCATGAGTCTCAAAAATCAGTTTGAGTTCACGGACAGTATCATGTGGGTCTGAATTCTCAAACCTTTTCTGAAGCTCCGATTCCAACCCATACAAGATAGCACACTGAACTGTGGAGTACTGAGTCTTCCGAGCGAGGTAAACATTCTTTACTTCATCGGTAGCATCAGCTGCAGGCGGGTCACCCAGCGGTGCATCCATCACATAGGTCAAATTACCAGCATTGAGGACAATCCTCAAATTGCGGAACCAATCCGCGAAGTTGCTTCCATTGTTTTTCAACTTTTCTTTCTCTAGGAACGCATTAAAATTGATGGTAGGGGCCGCCATTGATCTACAACATATTTGCAATAGTTTAGACTAAGTTTATGACAAATTGAGTTCTAATTAATAGTTAAATTAATCTAGGTGAACTCCCACTCAAAACAACATCCCTCACATTGTTTTAGTGATCACACGAACCAAATCCACCACATTAAAACCGATCATCACGAGAGTTGATGTAGCTTCAATGGCGAACAATCGACATGTTCATCATATCTACTATATGATTCATGCTTTACCTTTCGGTGATCCGTGTTCCGAGACCATGTCTGTACATGCTAGGCTCGTCAAGATCAAACCTTAGCTTCTGCATGAGCAAATCTAGCTTGCTCATGTTGTATACACTTGCAGAATCTAACACACCCGATCATCACGTGGTGCTTCGAAACAACAAGCTTTAGCAACGGTGCTCACTAAGGATGAACACTTTAGAACTTGAGATTTATGTGCATGAGGGATCATCTTATAATGGTACCGTCATTAACTAAGCAATACAAGATGCATAAAGGATTAACATCACATGCAATTCATAATATGTGATATGATATGGCCTTTCTTCTTTGTGCTTCCGATCTCCATCTTCAAGTACGAACATGATCTCCATCACCACCGGAATTGCATCAAGGTCAATGACGCTTCTCCATGGTTGTCGTCCACCAGCTTCAACTATTACAACTACTTTGAATAGACACGCGGGTCTTAACAAAAATTAAAGACAACCATATGGCTCCTGCCGGTTGCCAACTTACAATAAGGAACATTGCATACATCAAATATAATCACAATCATGGCCATATCACATCACAGCACACCCCTGCAAAACAAAGTTAGACGCCTCTAATTTCTTTGCATATTTTACGTGGTTTGGGGCTTTCAATAAGTGTCGATCTAACTTACGAACAAGAACCACAACGTTGATGTTTGAACTATCAAGTGTCTGTTGTAAATTGGATCTATACTATAATGGGAGAGACAGACACCCGCAAAGCCACTTATGCAATACAAGTTGCATGTTGAGCGTCGAGCAAGTCTCATGAACGATGTCATGTAAGGTTGGCCCAGGCCGCTTCATCCCACCATACCGCAAGATGCAAAGTACACAAGAAGCAATTGATAATAAAAGCACCACCGCCCACAATGACCATTGTGTTCTACTCGTGCAACAGATCTACATATAGACACGGCTCTGATACCACTGTAGGGGTTCGTAGCATGGAAAACAAAATTTTCTACCGCATACAAACAAACAAGCCAAGGTCTATCTACTAGATTGTAGCAACGAGTCGATGGAATAACTCACCCTCGAAGATTCCAAAGTGTTTAACGAGAGCGGATTCTCATGGGTGATGTAGTCGTACTCTTGCCGATCTCAAGATCGCGTAGACGATCCTTCCGGCGCTGCGTTCCGGCAGCGCTTCCGCAGTCGGTCACACGTTCGGTACTCAACGAAGACCTTCCTCTCCCTTGTTCCAGCAGGCAGCGGAGGTTGTAGCACTCTCCTCGTGATTCCGGCAGCACGACGGCGTGGTACCGGAAGTAGAGGGGAGATCTTGCAGGGCTTCGCCTTAAGCCGGAGCGAGTATGGTGGACTATGAGAGATGCCTCGGTGATCTAGGGTTTAGACGCACCAAGGAGGAGAGGCTAGGCCGGCGGCTAGGGCAATGGGATGCCCCAACTCGGCGGCTAGGGTTTTGCCCTATGCAGCGGCGGCGGCAGCAGGAGGTGGCGACGCCAGCGGCTTGGGGCTAGGGTTTGCAGGGTGCAAGGTGTGTGTCTCGGAGGTGTAGCCCTGCCCCTCCTTATATAGGTGGAGGGGGCCAGCTGACATGGTTATACCCCACGGGTACATGATCTCAGCATACCTGGTCCAGCCCAAGGAAGGCCCACGGCAATTACACGCCGGCCCATGAAGATTTTCGGGTGGATAAGGCCCATGACGCTTTCGAATCCTTGGAGAGCAAGACTAGAGTAGATAGGAAATTCAAAGGGGTAAAACCCTAGAACCTGTAACCGACTAGGTCTATGCCCGGGACCTGCCTGAGTCTATAAAGGCTAGGAGGGCACGACGTAGATCTTCTCCTCATACTTTCGCATACACACCTCCACGCCAGATTGCATCTGCGCACCCTTGTAACCTTCGGTTCCGCCGTAATCAAGAGCAGACAAGCAGGAGTAGGGTTTTCCCTCCGGGGGCCTAAACCTGGGTAAACCTTGTGTCCCTGTGTTGCTTGTTTGCTAACCGTTCCACGATCTCCAGCATCCCCATCTTCTCCAAAACCCAAGTCCATAACAATGGGCATTGATGAGATCAAACCTCGTCAATTGGCGCCGTCCGTGGGAATTGGGGGCGCTGATTGTGCGATCGTGATGGTCCCAACCCGATCGATCTACAACTCTGCGGCGACGGAGAGTCACCTCCTCTTCGGCGCTTTCGACTTCACCGCCCACTCACCGTCCACCATGAAGGACTTCGAGCCCGTAGGCGACGGACTCGAGATCCTGTTCGGGAGCTTCTGCTTCCAGGTGGGGTAAACTGGCACCCTCCGCCTCCCTGAGCGGGTGCCCCTACCATCAATCAGGCCCGCTTCATGGACCCCGCATCCTGTGCTACGCACAACATCATCAACAGATGATTCCTATGACAGCAGCAGCTGCAACTCCGATCTGTGCGATCCGCCATCGGATGAAGCTGCGGCAGTAGCAGACCAATCTACGAATGCTACCAATGCGCCGTAGTCATCCAGAGCGACGTGGATCAGCAAACACCCAACCCGCCGCCCAACCCGACACCTAACCCGCCAGATCGAAACGGCGGGAACAGAAGAAGCCAGTCCCCCCCACCCGAAGGGGACAACAACGGCCATGTCATCCGCCTTAGCAAAGAAGGATGGGCCCAGGCACGCAACGCCGTGGCGGGCAACATAGTCCTGCCTGCAGACTCCTCCCGGGATTTGCTGATGGCCTACCATCTGCTCCTGATCGAGGAGCACAAGAAGCAGGTCAAGATGCAGGAGGTGCTTGACAAACGCAAGCAAGCAGCCTCAGAGTCCAGCGTGCGACGAGCCACGCTCTCCGCCATGGGCATCGGCTCCAGCTCGAACGGCAACCAGGGCAACAAGCACCGCTCTCGGATGGAGAACATGGATCCCAAGGAGCGCCGTGAGGTGACCTGAACCCTCCACTCATCCTTTATGGAGATGGACGCCGACGACAACGTCATCCCGAAAACGCCGCAGGCTGCGATCATGGCAGCCACTGCGTACCTCGCGGCCCACCCACCACCGGAGGGGGACCCAAAAAGAGCCATGCACAAGTCCGCACTTACCGGACTCGGACTCGTCGGAGGTGCGCTCCACCAGGAAGCTCCTACGGAGCCAAAGAAGAAAGCTCCGGTCAGGTTCGACCGTAGCCCCACCCCTTCATCCAAAGAAGAGGACCATGACCTTCCTCGAAGGAACAAGAGTTCGCGTCACCGCAACCACGATTACGACACCAGGGACGCACTCACACATCGCAAAATTGACAAAGCGCGAGCCAAGCGCGCATGCTCGTCTGAATCCGAGATGGACGAAGACGAAGGAGAACTCTGCGGAGCCCGATGCTTCAGCAGATCTGTTCGACGAACAAAGATGCCGCGCAATTTCAAGCTTCCTTCGGATACTCCGAAGTTCGACGGCACACAAGACCCAAAGGCGTGGCTCAGCGATCACCTGTCATCCGTCAAATTGCACGGCGGAAACAAGGAAACCGCCATGCAATGCCTTCAGCTGCAGCTGACAGG
This sequence comes from Avena sativa, assembly GCA_916181665.1. Taxonomy (NCBI): domain Eukaryota; kingdom Viridiplantae; phylum Streptophyta; class Magnoliopsida; order Poales; family Poaceae; genus Avena; species Avena sativa. The sequence goes on along the minus strand of OV702284.1, from coordinate 254,818,223 downwards.
AGCGGCCCGGATCTGGCTCAGCAGCCTATCTTCAGGGTCCATCCGAAGTTGGGATGAGCTAGCATACAACTTCATCCGAAACTTCAAGGGCACCAGCAAGAGGCCCGCCTCAATCGAAGAGTTGTGGGCCTGCACTCAACGAACGGGCGAATCCATTCGCTCGTACATACTACGTTGCTCCAACACCAAGAACTCCGCAGCGCACATCTCCGAAGAGAGGGCCATCGACGCCTTCATGGACGGCGTCAAGCTCCAAGACTTCAAGGAGGAACTCGGGCGCGTCAAGCCCAAAACACTCGACCACCTCATGGACATCGCCAACAGGTGGGCTGACGGCGAAGACTCCATCCACCGAGCACAATCGGAAGAAGAGGACGACTACGGCCGACGACGAGAGCGCCGTAGCAAGAGAAGATCGCGCGTCTATGACGATCGCGATGGACCCGACATGGTCGTGGCCGGCTACACCGATCACCGCAACGACGCCAACCGCAACAGCGGAGGATACCGCGGAGGAAACTTCCGTGATGGAGGACGCCCAGCACAGTCGTGGCAGCGCCGCGACCGCGATAACGGACCCTCAGCATACGAAAAACTTTCGGGTCCATGCACCATCCACTTCTACATCGACAAGCAGGATGGCAAGAAGAAGGCAAGCCACATGCTCAAGGACTGGCGCGAGTTCCAGAAACTCAGCGAAAGCATGGTCCAGATGAGGCAGCAAGCTCCACTTCCTGGATTCGGGAACGCACCCGCGCAAGGTGAGATAGCGCATGGAGCTCCTCCACCGCCACCTGTAGGAGGCCCGAACCAACCAGTCGCACCAGCACAGAACAACGCTAGGAACGGGTATCCCCCGCCGAAAGGAGCACTGATGATCTAGAAGGGGTCCCCCACGAATAGGGTGCAGAAGAAAATCACCCGACAGATCAACCTGGCCGTGGCAACTCCACCCTCCATCCCTGAGTACCTCAGCGGATCGGAGTCCTGCATCACGTTCAATCGTTCGGATCACCCTTGCCAGATCCCTCGCCTAGGTCATGCTGCCCTGGTGCTGGAGGCGCATATCGGAGGTTTCGAGATGAGCCGCGTCTTCATGGACGACGGCAGCGGCATCAACCTGATGTTCGCAAGTACTCTAGCAGCAATGCGGATCCCGCAGTGCAGCCTGGAACAGTCAGACACAATATTCCATGGCATCGTCCCAGGAAAGGGCATATTCCCCCTGGGCAAAATATGGCGACGTCATCTTCGGCAAGCCGGACAACTTCCGACTCGAGCGACTCGAATTCTAAGTGGTGGACTGGCCATCACAATACCATGCCATCCTCGGGCGTGTAGCTTTCGCAAGGTTCTTGGATGTCCCACACTACGCATACCTGCTACTCAAGATGCCAGGACCAAAGGGCGTCATCACAATCCACGGGAGCTTCACCCGATCGGACCAATGCGACAGGGATTTCAATAGAATCTCCCAATCATTCGGCATGCAGGAGGAGCTCGTAAGGCTCCGCGAGGTGACGGACAATGGGGCACCCCCAGTCGCACGACAAAACGCACCTGACATGTCCTTCAACTCCACCGTCAACACAAAGAAGGTGCAAGTCCATCCGACGGATGCCTCCAAGACGGCACTGATCGCCAACGACCTCAGCCCCGCATAGGAAAGCGCGCTCGAATTCCTCCGTGAGCGCTGGGAAATCTTCGCCTGGTGTCCTGCGGACATGCCAGGAGTTCCCAGGGAATTCGCCGAGCACGCACTCAACGTCTTTCCAGACACCAAACCCGTCAAGCAGTCCATCCGGAGACTGTCCGAGCCACGGGCCGAAGCCATCGGGAAGGAAATAAACAGGCTACTCGCCGCAGACTTCATCAGGGAGATCAAAGAAAGCGAGTGTCTCGCAAACACAGTGATGGTTCCCAAGAAGGATACGGATATCCTGCGGATGTGCGTGGACTTCACATCGCTGAACAAGCACTGCCCAAAGGACCACTTCCCTCTTCCTCGGATCGACCAGATCATCGATTCGACCGCAGGATGTGAGAAACTCTCCTTCCTCGACGCCTACTCAGGCTATAACCAGATTCGACTCAAGGTCGAAGATCAAGAGAAAATGGCGTTTATCACACCGTTCGGAGTGTTCTGCTACAACACAATGCCCTTCGGGCTAAAGAACGCAGGTGCCACGTACCAGCGATGCATGCAGGCATGCCTCAAGGACCAGATCGTTCGCAACATCCAAGTCTATGTCGACGACATAGTCATCAAAACCAGGGAGGCGAGAACGCTCATCGACGATCTCCGCGAGACGTTCGATAACCTCGATCGCTACAGGATCAAGCTCAACCCCGAAAAGTGCTCCTTCGGCGTCCAATCGGGTCAGCTGCTTGGGTACTTCATCTCTCAGCGAGGGATTGAGGCGAACCCGAAGAAAATCAGGGCCATCATGGCGATGGAGAAGCCGAAAAACCTCAGGGGTGTCCAGCAGCTCGCAGGACGAATAGCGGCGTTGAGCAGATTCATCAGCCGCATGGGCGAGAAGGCCCTGCCATTCTACCAGCTGCTACGCAAGGCAGATAAATTCGAATGGACGCCCGAAGCCGACGATGCGTTCGAAAGCCTCAAACGGCTACTCTCCACCTCGCCCGTTTTGGTCACGCCAAAGGAGCGCGAGCCTCTGCTGCTGTACATATCAGCCACACACCAGGTGGTTAGCACCGTGCTAGTGGTCGAACGACCCGAAGAAGGCAAGACCCATGGGGTCCAACGCCCAATCTACTACCTCAGCGAGGTACCGACGCCAACAAAACAGAGGTACCCTCACTACCAGAAACTCGCCTACGGCGTGTTCATGATGGCTCGACGGCTGAGCCATTACTTCCAGGAGCACCAGGTGATGGTCGTCAACGAAGCACCCCTGAACAGCATCCTGGATAACCTAGAGGCCGCAGGACGCGTGGCCCTGTGGGGCATTGAACTGTCACCCCTGGACATCGTCTACGAGAAGCGACTCGCAATCAAGTCTCAAGTCCTCCCGGACTTCCTTGTACATTGGATGGAGCTGCAGCTGCCAGACACCCCAGACATGTCACAGTCATGGACGATGCACTTCGACGGCTCCAAACGTGAAGCTGCAGCAGGAGCCGGGGTCATACTGACCTCCCCGCAGGGCGACCAGATGAAGTACGTCCTTCGGATGAAATTCCGAGCTTCCAACAACGAGGCCGAATACGAAGCCCTCATCCACGGCATGAGGATGGCAAAGATCTGCGGCGCAACGCGCCTGGTCATCTACGGTGACTCCAACCTCGTCGTCCAGCAGACGATGAACGAGTGCGACGCACACGCTGAAAACATGATCGCGTACCGCGCACTCTACAACGCACTCGAAGGAGAATTCGACGGCTGCGAGCTTCGGCACATTGGAAGAGAAAGCAACGAGGAAGCCGACAGACTCGCCAACATCGGCTCCACCTGCGCAAACGTGCCACCGGGTGTGTTCCTCGAATAGATCTGCGTGCCATCCATCAAGCGGAAATTCCCTAAGGGATCACCCGAAGAAGCAGAACACTTGGTGGCTACGCTGCCCGAAAGACACGAAGGACCCGAGAAACTGGTCACAAAGGTCGCTATGGTCAACCTGATGCAGGTCATGGCAGTCGAAGAAACTTGGACGCGACCGTACCTCCAGTTCTTGATAAACGGAGAACTGCCTGACAGCCCGACGGATGCCCGACGCATATCTCGTCGGTCAAAAGCCTTCCCCATCATCAATGGCGAGCTGTACAAGCGCAGTATTACGGGTGTACTACAAATGTGCGTCACCATCGGTGACGGGAAAACCATCCTCCAAGACATCCACGAGGGCATCTGCGGCCATCATGTAGGCAGCCGCTCCCTTGTCGCCAAAGCTCTACGAGCTAGATTCTACTGGCCAACGTCCATGAGCGATGCAAAGGACATCGTCCAAAGATGCAACGGGTGCCAAAGGTTCGTCGACAAACCGCACGCACCTAGGTCAGAGCTCAGACCCATACCTTGACATGGTTATACCTTACGGGTACGTGGCCTCAGCATACCTGGTCCAGCCCAAGGAAGGCCCACAGCAGATGTATGCTGGCCCATGAAGATTTTCAGGTGGCCAAGGCCATGACGCCTTCGGATCCTTGGAGAGCAAGACTAGCGTAGATAGGAAATTCAAAGGGGTAAAACCCTAGAACTTGTAACCGACTAGGACTATGCCCGGGACCTGCCTAAGTCTATATAAAGGCCAGGAGGGCACGACCTAGATCTCTCGACTCATACTTTCGCATACGCACCACCACGCCAGATCGAATCTGCGCACCCATGTAACCTTCGGTTCCGCCGTAATCAAGAGCAGACAAGCAGGAGTAGGGTTTTCCCTCCGGGGGCCTGAACCTGGGTAAATATCGTGTCCCCTGGTTGCTTGTCTGTTAACCGTTCCACGATCTCCAGCATCCCCATCTTCTCCAAAACCCAAGTCCATAACAATGGGCATTGATGAGATCAAACCTCGTCAATTGGCGCCGTCTGTGGGAATCGGGGCTGCTGATTGTGCGATCGTGACAGTCCCGACCCGATCGATCTACAAATCTGCGGCGACGGAGAGTCACCTCCTCTTCGGCGCTTTCGACTTCACTGCCCACTCGCCGGCCACCATGAAGGACTTCGAGCCCGTAGGCGACGGACTCCAAATCCTGTTCGGGAGCTTCTGCTTCCAGGTGGGGCGAACTGGCACCCTCCGTCTCCCTGAGCGGGTGCCCCTACCATCAATCAGGCCCGCTTCGTGGGTCCCACACCCCGTGCTACGCACAACATCATCAGCAGATGATTCCTACGATAGCAGCAGCTGCAACTCCGATCTGTGCGATCTGCCATCGGATGCAAGGACCTACGGTTCCGGATCTGAGAGCTGCGGCAGCAGCAGACCAATCTACAAGCGCTACCAATGCGCCGCAGTCATCCAGGAGCAGCAAACGCCTAACCCGCCGGCCAACACGAACCCCAACCCGCAGGACAGAAACGGCGGGAACAGAAGAAGCCAGTCCCCCCCACCCGAAGGGGAAAACAACGGCCACATCATCCAACTTAGCAAAGAAGGATGGGTCCAGGCACGCCGCGCCGTAGCAGGCGACATAGTCCTGCCTGTAGACTCCCCACGTGAACTGCTGATGGCATACCCCTACCTCCTCATCGAGGAGCATAAGAAGCAAGTCAAGATGCAGGAAACACTTGACAAACGCAAGCAAGCAGCCTCTGAGTCCAGCGCACGACGAGCTGCGCTCTCCGCCATGGCCCCCGGCTCTAGCACGAACGGAAACCAGGGAAACAAGCACCGCTCGCGGGTGGAGAACATGGATCCCAAGGAGCGCCGTGATGTGACCCGAACTCTCCACACATCGTTCATGGAGATGGATGCCGACGGCAACATCATCCCGAAGACACCGCAAGCTGCGATCATGGCAGCCACTGCGTATCTCGCGGCCCACCAACCTCCGGAAGGGGACCCGAAAAGAGCCATGCATAAGTCCGCACTCACCGGAATCGGACTTGTCGGAGCTGCGCTCCACGAAGACGCTCCTATGGAGCCGAAGAAGAAAGCTCCGGCCAGGCGCGACCGGAGCCCCACCCCTTCATCCGAAGAGGAAGAGGAACACGACCTTCCTCGAAGGAAGAAGAGCTCGCGTCGCCATAAATGCGACTACGATGCCAGAGACGCGCTCACACAACGCAAAATCGACAAAGCACGATCCAAACATGCATGCTCGTCTGAATCCAAGATGGACGAAGACGAAGGAGAACTCTGCGGAGCTCGATGCTTCAGCAGATCTGTTCGGCGAACACAGATGCCACGCAATTTCAAGCTTCCTTCGGATACTCCGAAGTTCAACGGCACGCAAGATCCAAAAGCCTGGCTCAGTGACCAATAGCCTGGCCCTTTGCTCAATGGGGCCTCGACATGATCGGCAAACTGCCAAAGTCCTCGATAGGAGGGCACGTTTACCTCCTGGTCGCAGTCGATAAATTCACCAAGTAGGTCGAAGCCATGCCGGTTACCAACCAAAAGGGCAAGACCGCCGTCAAGTTCTTCGAATCCATTGTCTACTGATTCAGCGTACCGCACAGCATCATCACCGATAATGGATCGAACTTCATCTCCAAAGAATTCCAAGACTTCTGCGAAGGCCTCGGGATCAACATCACATACGCCTCAGTGGCTCACCCACAAACGAACGGGCAGGTCGAAAAGGCCAACGGCCTAATCGGCGCTGGCATCAAGAAGCGCCTCATGAGCCCACTCGAACGAAAGGCCGGATCCTAGACGAAAGAGAAACCATCCGTCCTATGGAGTTTGCGCACCACGCCAAACAGCTCCACCGGCTACACGCCGTTCTTCATGGTGCACGGAGCCGAAGCCGTGCTACCAGCCAAAGTACGCCACCAGGCCCCCCGGGTCGTCGCTTACAGCGAAGCCGAATCCACGGCTGCACTCGAAGACGCCGTCGACACACTCGACGAGGCAAGAGACGTAGCAGCAGCTCGATCAGCGGTGTACCAGCAGAGTCTCCGCAACTACCACAACCGTCGGCTGCGCCCAAGGTCCTTCGTCGAAGGAGACCTCGTCTTGCGACTCAAGCAAGAACGACCGAAGAAATTCGAGTCACCATGGGAAGGGCCCTACATCATCACCGAAGTCATCCCAAGTGGCGCCTATTGCCTCAAGCACGTGGAGTCTAGAGTCGCATACTCCAACCCATGGAACATCGCACACTTGCGACGATTCTACCCCTAGCTACCTACCCCTTTACTTTCAATAAGGCTATTCAGCCAAGGATATTCAGCCGAACAATGTACTTCCTCCATTATGATATAAATAAAGCTAAGTGTCTCGCCCCAAAATTTTGTTCGATATTTGCAAACTTTACTTCATGCTACAAACGCACTCGGGGGCTCCCCCCACCTCGCGATTTCATCGACTGAGGATAACACATGTACACCTGAGTAGCTGACAACGTCAGACTAACGAAAAGGACACGTACTCACACAAAGCACTACGTGCTCAAACAACAACCAAACCTTTATAACAAAGGGCACAACATGCCCAATCGAAATATACAAATTTTACATCTATATCTATTTTAGGTACTACCTATTCTGAAGAATAACTTGAGCACACTGCTCAAACAAATCTACGACATGTTCGGCATACTGCCTTATAGCCGCGTAATGCGGATGCATATCCCACTTGCCACCATCCGGCCGAAGAGGTGGCCCAGCCGCTACAGCAGACAGATCTACATCAGGACGATGCGGCCTAACAAGGGACAACGCAGCCTTCACCCCTGCGACGAGCTGCTGCCTCACCAATTCCTGGACACGAGTCACGCTCCGAGATTTAGACAGAAGACCGGACAGGGTTGTTGGCACAGCATCCAGGGGAAACATCACATGCAGAATCGACGAGAGTGAAGTCTGCACTTGACGAAGCACCCGCGATACTTGGTGAACGCGATCCTGCACCGTTGCTAGAGCAATGGCACGGTCGCGATCCATCCAGAAGAACCCGCCAGCTTCCATGTCCTGTTGAGTCAAACAATTGACCCGAACAGCAACACGCTCTTTCTCCTCCCTTGGAGCAAGGTTAGCACCTGCGATGCATGCACAAAAGTAAGAAGCAAGCCAAGCATACGCATCCGAAGAAATGAGCTGTAGCTCGAAAACAAAGAACAGCTTACATTGCAGTTGCTCAGACAGTCGAAGCAGTTCCGCCATCAAATACCCCTCTCTGGCTGCACCGCGATCTTCCTTGGACTTCCAAACATCGGCGTGACCACGCACCCCAAGAAACTCCTTATCAAGACTACGAACACGGTCTCGAAGAAAAGCAAGTTGTGACGAATCATCCAAAGATGGCCGCAGCCGCGCTGCAGGCGAAGTGTCAACGGGATCAGCACCCGAAGGAACCTAGAGCAGCAGAAAAGAAAAGGACATAAACACTCAGACGACGAAGAACACAACTCAACAAAATTCATTAAGTGGATAAATGCCACTACGTGGCACAGGGATTTTGTTTCCTCAACATAATTACAGCAAAAGAAAATTACAAACTATCCTACAGCTACAGCGCCTAAGACGCGGCGCCCTAAGTCGCCTCGGAGCCGGATTGCCTCGCCTTGGCTTCCCCCTGCTGCCGTAGCGCGTACTCGGCCAGCAGATCAATCAGCTTGGGCCCATATCGCTTGCAGCGAGCAGAATAGGTAGCGAAGGCTACCTCGGATCCATCCGTGGTCGTTGGCATCCGGGAGGTGATCTGGGGAAGGTCCATCTCCGCTCCAGCCGCCAAGGCCATCGCCAGCCCGACGGACGTGTCGATGCCCTTCTGCTTGCGCTTGTACGCCGCAGACGCTTTGGCTGAAAATGCCTCCGCCAAGGCGTCAACATCATCAAGAGCCGCGCCCTTGGGGGCAAGCTCCCTGTAGAAGCGGCCAAGGACCTCCTTGGCCTTGGAAAGTGAGCTGATGACGGTGCTGTAACGATCTTCGACCGCTGCAGCAGCATCATCTAGAGCACTCCCATGCTCCAGAGTGCTGCGGTCAAATTCGATGCCTGCGACATCTGAGACAATAAAGAAAAGGAATGAAGAGAGCACCCAGAAGAAAGACAAGAAAAACAAAAGGGGCAAAAGAAGATACTCACCCGAAACATCCTTGGCAGCAGCCATGAGCTTGCCCGCCACCTCTCTTTCACGCGCAGTCGCAGCAGTGGCAAGCAGCTTCTCACGGTCCGTGGCCTCCCGCTGCAGGCGCTCTTTAGCCTCCGCCGCAGTGGCTAGCTCCAGCTCGAGGCGCTCTTTCGCACCAGAAGCGACCTCGGCCTTCTTCTTCGCTTGACCGAGGCTCTTCTTGAGAGCATCAATATCACGGAGGGAAGTGTTATGCTCCTCTGCACCCAAACAATACAAGCGTCAGACAACAAGACAATAATACAAAAAGAAAGAAACATCAAAGGCAGAATGGTACCTTGAAGCTGTTTGAGGCTGGCCTCAGCACCAGGTGCTCCTCCACCAGTCGCTTGGCATCCTGCACAAAAGGCTGCAAGAAGAAGACCTACCAGTCAGAAAAAGACTCGGGGGCTACGCCCAACAGAAAAGAACAGAAGCAAAACACGCACACGAAAACGCTCGGGGGCTACCCCCGAGACTCGAAGAACAAAACAAAAAAACTCTTTTACAAACGCTCGAGGGCTCCCCCCGTGGAAGGAGACTTACATGATCCGATGGCGACGTCGAAGGTCCGCTAGCAAAATTCTGAGGCGCAACCACCTGAACCTCCTACGGAGGAGGGTTCGGAGCATCGCCCTTAGAAGTTGCCACCGTCTGAGGAGGAGGAGACACAACTTTCGACTCCCCCATCATCTCTCGAGCACCATCACTGGAGGAATCGTTGGAAGAGTGCCTGCACAAGGATAAATTAGCACAAGCACAAAGTCAACAGCACAGAAAAAGCAGTACAGAGGAAACTTACGAGTCCAGCGAGCTCAGGTTGAAGACAGGAGGGGTCCTTCGGACCCTCTTCTCCTCTTTCTTCTCTTCCTTCTTCTCTTCCTTCTTTTCTTCCTTCTTCCACTTTGCTGGCGGGTGCGGCGCTACAGCCCGCACGGGAAGAGCAGGAATAGGAGAGGAAGATCCTCCATGCCCGTCACTATGACGCTCAAGACACGAAGGGTTCCTAGGAGTTGGAGGAGTTGAAGCATCCGAAGACTCGCTGGAGCTCTGCGCTCATTTGAGCGTGTGGTCCTCGCTCGACTCGTTGGCATATTCAGCCGGAGATCGCGCCGATGGCAGCTCGGACATGGAATCCACCACATCATTATCCGGAGCATCCGGATATACTTCGGGTAACGGATGCGACATACCCGGAACTTTGAAGCTCTGCACAAGAGAAGAACAAGTTGTTAGCAAACAAACACAAATACGATGCAGTCGAAAAATAGCGCTACGCGCACGGATCTACACCTGTGGAACAGGAAGCGAAGAAGAAAACGGAGGAGTCAGCGACTTCCCCAGGATATCCTCTCCAGCCTTGAACTTCAGCAGCAAGCGAAGGGCCCTGTCGAGATCTCCCTGGGAAAATTTCTCAGCAGAAACCCTCGTCAGATCACGCCGGCTAGCATAAAGGAACATCGGGTGCGCCCTAGCCTGGAGTGGCTGCACCCGACGCTCGAGAAAGGTGCGGATGATATCCACACCGTTCACTTCCTTCTTCGGAATCAACTGGAGATCCTCCACCCGACGATAGAGAGCCTCTATCTCCGCCACCTCGCCATCCAAGACCTTGTTTTTCCAAGACCTTTTCGGCTCACTCTTTTGGGAGGGGTCAAAAGGAACAAGACCAAAATCTTGCCCAGGTACTACGGAGTCACGGATATAAAACCATCGCCTCCGCCAGTACTGGACAGATTCGGACATGGAAAAAGAAAAGAAAAGCAGATTGGGCCTGAGGGAAATGATGCAACCCCCAATGGGATAAACACCATCCGAACCAGATTGCCTCTTCACGGAATAAAGTTTCCGGAAGGGGCCAAAGTGCGGCTCAATTCCGAGCCAGCACTCGCAGAAAGTGATAAAACAAGCAATGTGAAGAAGAGAATTGGGGGAAAGATGGTGCAATTGGACACCGTACAGAAAAAAGAGTCCACGAAGGAAGTCGTGGACTAGGAAGGAAAATCCGCGCAAGACAAAGGCAAGGAACATAACCCGATACCCAGCAGGGGGACGGGGGATTACCTCATTGCCTGGGAGTTTAACGGCCTCCCTATCCTGTGGGATCAGGCCCCGCTCGTGAAGCCTGCGGAGATCACTCTCCTGCGTCTCCGATCGCCGCCAGCCACCGTTGGTAACACGGGTAGCGGCAGCACTTTTCTTCCCTCCAGCGGCGCTGGTGCCAACCGCAGACGACGAATTCTTCGGTTTCCCCATCGCGTTACGGCGGCGCCGGCGGCGAGAGCGCAGGATGGAAGAAGGAAATGTGAAGGAATATTCCAGCGCATCACAAGAGCTCTCAGAACACAAGGAGGCAGTGAAAGCAAGAATCGATGCGGTCAAAACAAACTGAGGTTTTCCCCAATGATTATAAAGACGAAGACGATGCACGACAGCCGTCCATCGAGAAGACCTAACGCCAACGGCAGGATCTGGCCATACACGTGTCAGCATCACAACGAACCGTCGCTAACACGCCGTCCACTACACGCGAAAATCGAGGCGACGCCGTAATTATCTCCACGCCGCGCGTGACCGGTCAATTCAAGGTCAGACAGTGGGACCCATGTTCGTCCAGTCAAGTCATCTCTGGCGCAGCTGACGAGGTTTAATCTCGTCAATTCCCATTGTTATGGACTTGGGTTTTGGAGAATATGGGGATGCTGGAGATCGTGGCACGGTTAACAGACAAGCAACCAGGGGACACGAGATTTACCCAGGTTCAGGCCCCCAGAGGGAAAACCCTACTCCTGCTTGTCTGCTCTTGATTACGGCGGAACCAAAGGTTACAGGGTGCGCAGATTCGATCTGGCGTGGATGCGTGTGCGAAAGTATGAGTCGAGAGATCTAGGACGTGCCCTCCTGGCCTTTATATAGACTTAGGCAGGTCCCGGGCATAGTCCTAGTCGGTTACAAGTTCTAGGGTTTTACCCCTTTGAATTTCCTATCTCCGCTAGTCTTGCTCTCCAAGGATCCGAAGGCGTCATGGGCCTTGGCCACCCGAAAATCTTCATGGGTCAGTGTATATCTGCTGTGGGCCTTCCTTGGGTGGACTAGGTATGCTAAAGTCACGTACCCGTAGGGTATAACCATGTCAGTAGCCCCCGAGTGTTCAGTCGAATCGTAGATTCGGCTGAGGACTCTTCCATCCTTCGGGTGCAGTTATATATTAATAGTATATGTGTGTAGGGATCGTTGATGCGTGTGCCTGACTCACCCGACGGATCAGGGTCAGTTAACTGTCTTAGGACGAAACGACACGATCTTCTTCAGGTTCGGGTCCCTCAACCTGGACCTGGAACATATGCTGGCGTAATTCGACTCAGGCCGCGGAGGACTTACAGGAGTGGAATTCCAATGGTTTTAATCAGTGTACCCAACGCGTCCGTCAGGATTTTCATCGTACCTGCTGGTACGGATTCATACTAGCAGAGCGCAGTCAGGTGCGTTGCCAGGCCATCAGATGATATCTGCAGGTCTTATCTTTGCATCGCAGACGCAACATCCGAACATTTATCACCTCGGAGGTGCTTCGGGTGGCCAAGGAGATTGTCACTCACTTAGCGTTGTGTTGGGGCAGAGTTGCCAAAAAGTTTTTGCGTGCGGATCCGGAAGATCACAGTCGAAGATTTCATAGGGTGCGCGACCAGCGCTCCCTATGGGAGTAGCCCCCAAGTGTCTGTTCGAGTCGTAGACTCGAACAGAGACTTTAGTTCAAGCGTTGTTTCAGTCGTTAAGTCCGAAGGACTCGAAAATTTTCGGATGCTTAAATCCATCCTCCCTATGGGAGTAGCCCCCGAGTCCGTAGTGGAGTCGTAGACTCGATGTAGGACTCAGAGAAGTAATTTTGTCCTCATTTGTTTGTCGGGTGCGCGGCTAGCGCTCCTGATAGGAGTAGCCCTCGAGTATTTAGTCGAATCGAAGATTCGAGTGAGTACTCTTAGCTGTGGAGCCGAAGTGGTGCTAGTATAGCTTTTGATGACGTCAGTGCTTACGATTGATGACCTCAAGCGTCTGCTACGCCAGAGATGACTTGACTGGACGAACATGGGTCCCACTTGCTGACTTTGAATTGACCGGTCACGCGGGGCGTGGAGATAATTACGGCGTCTCCTCGATTTCCGCGCGTAGTGGACGGCGTGGTAACGACGGTTCGTTGTGGTGTTGACACGTGTACGGCCAGATCTACCGTTGGCGTTAGGTCTTCTCGATGGACGGCCAGCGTGCATCGTCTTCGCTGTTATAATCCTTGGTGAAATCGTGGTTTGTTTTTCACCGCACCAGTTCATCTGTTCACTGCCTCCTTGTTCTTGAGCGATTCTTGCTGCGCGCTGAGCTTTCCTTCCACATTTCCTTCGTTCTTTCTGCGTTGTCATCGCCACCACCGCCGTAGCGCCATGAGGAAAACAAAGAAGTCCTCATCTGCAGTTGGGACCAGCGCCGCCGCAGGCAAGAAGGGCACCGCCGCTGCTCGCGTCACCGATGGTGGCTGGCGGCGATCAGAGACGCGGGAGAGCGATCTCCGCAAGCTGCGTGAGCGGGGCTTGATCCCGGAGGACAGGGAGGCCGTTAAACTCCCCGGCAATGAGGTAATCCCCCGTCCCCCATCTGGGTACCGGGTTATGTTTGTCGCCTTCGTTTTGCGTGGGTTTTCGTATCCAGTCCATGACTTCCTTCGTGGACTGCTCTTCTTCTATGGGGTTCAGCTGCATCATCTGTCTCCCAATTCTCTTCTCCACATTGCTTGTTTTATCACTTTTTGCGAGTGCTGGCTTGGCATTGAGCCGCACTTTGGCCTCTTCCGGAAGCTCTATTCCGTGAAGAGGCAATCTGTTTCGGATGGTGTTTATCCCATTGGGGGTTTCATCATCTCCCTCAGTCCCAATCTACAATTCTTTTCCTTTTCCATGTCCGAATCTGTCCAGTACTGGCGGAGGCGATGGTTTTATATCCGTGACTCCGTAGTGCCCGGGCAAGATTTTGGTCTTGTTCCCTTTGACCCCTCCCAATTGATTGAGAAGAAAAGATCCTGGAAAAACCAAATCTTAGACGGTGAGGTGGCGGAGATAGAGGCCCTGTACCGTCGGGTGGAGGATCTCCAACTGATTCCTAAGAAGGAGGTGAACGGTGTGGACATCATCCGGACGTTTCTTGAGCATCGGGTGCAGCCTCTCCAAGCGAGGGCGCACCCGATGTTTCTTTATTCTGGGCGCCGTGATCCGACGAGGGTTTCGAGTGAGAAAATCTCCGAGGTGGAACTTGACAAGGCTCTTCGCGCGCTGTTGAAGTTCAAGGCCGACGAAGAAATCCCGGGGAAGTCACTGACTCCTCCCTTTTCTTCGACGTTGGTTGTACCGAAGGTGTAGATTTGCGCACGTAGTGCTCCCCCTTTGTTTTTGTCGGCTGTGTATTTTTTCCTTTGTTTGCTAACAAACTTCCTTTTCATCTTGCAGAGCTTCAAAGTGCCGGGCATGGTACCACCGTTGCCCGAAAGGTATCCGAATGCCCCGGATAATGAAGTGGTGGATTCCGTGTCCGAGCTACCGTCAGCGCGATCTCCAGCGGAGGATGCCGACGAGTCGAGTGAGGACCATTCGCGCAAGCGATCACGGAGCTCCAGCGAGTCTTCGGATGCCTCGACTCCTCCGACTCCCAGAAATCCTCTGGTCCTTGAGCGTCATGATGATGTTCATGGGGTTCTTCCTCTCCCCTTCCTGCCATTCCTGTGCGGGCTGTTGCGCCGCATCCGCCAGCAGAGCGGAAGAAGGAAGAAAAGAAGGAGGAGAAGAAGGAAGAGAAGAAAGAGGAGAAGAGGGCCCGAAGGGCTTCTCCTATCTTCGACCTGAGCGCGTTGGGCTCGTAAGTTTTCTTGTTGCCACTGTAGTCCTTTGTTCCCTCGTTATTTTTGCACCTGTGTTGATTGGTTCGTATGTAGGCAATCCTCCGACGGCTCTAGTGATGGTGCGCGGGAGATGATGGGGGAGTCGAACATTGCGTCGCCTCCTCCTCAGACGGTGGCGACTTCGGGTGACGCCGCTCCAGTTCCTCCTGTGCGGGAGGGGCTGGTGGTTGCGCCTTAGAATTTCGCAGGCGGGCCTTCGGGGTCACCATCGGAGCATGTAAGTTTTTCTGCTTCATGTCACGGGGGGAGCCCCCGAGTGTCTTCGTGTGCTGATGTTGTTTGTGCTTCTTTGTGTTGGGCGTAACCCCCAAGTCCTGTTCTTACCGCTATTGCCTTTTTCTGCAGCCTTTTGTCCAAGAGGCCAAGCGGCTGGTGGAGGAGCGCCTGACGCTGGAGGCGAAGCTGCGGCATCTTCAAGGTATCCATCTGCCTTTTAGTACCTTTCTTGTTTATCCTGGTCCTGTTCTTTGACACTTGCTTGTCTTAAATGTAGAGGAGCATAACGACTCTCTCCGTGAGGTCGACGCTCTTAAAAAGAGCCTTGGCCAATCGGAGCAGAAGGCCGAAGCCTCCGCTGGTGCGAAAGAGCGCCTTGAGCTGGAGCTGACGAAGGCAGCCGAAGCGAAAGAGCGTCTGCAGCAGGAGGCCGCGGATCATGAGGAGCAGCTGGCCACCGTTGCGGCTGCTCGTGAAAGAGGGGTGGTGGATAAGCTCATGGCTGCTGCCAAGGCTATTTCGGGTGAGTACAAGCTTTTGTACTTGTTTCTTTTTCTTCGGATCTTCTTCTATGCTGCCTTTCTTCATGTTTTTCTTCGTTTTTGTCTCAGATGCCGCAGGCATCGAGTTCGACCGCGGTGCTCTGGAGCACGGGAGTGCTCTAGATGATGCCACTGTGGCGGTCGAAGACTGCTGCAGCACCGTCGTCAACTCCCTTGCCAAGGCGAAGGAGGTCCTTGGTCGCTTCTACCGGGAGATCTTCCCGAAGGGCGCAGCCCTGGATGATGTGGACGCTCTGGCAGAGGCTCTGTCAGCCGAAGCGCCTGCGGCGTACAAGCGCAAGCAGAAGGGCATCGGCGCGTCTATCGGGCTGGCGATGGCCTTGGCGGCTGGAGCGGAGCTGGACCTGCCCCAGATCACTTCTCGGATGCCGACGGCTGCGGATGGATCCGAGGTAGCCTTCGCCGCCTACTTCGCTCGCTGCAGACGATATGGGCCCAAGCTCATTGACTTGTTGTCTGAGTACGCACTGCGGCAGCAGGGCGATGCCAAAGCTAGGCAGTCTGGTTCTGAGGCGACTCAGTGTCCTGCACCTTAGGCATAGTAGACGTAGGGTAGTTTGTAGTCTTCTTTTGTTGTAAATATCTTTTGTAGTACCATCCTTGTGCCACGTAGTGGCCTTATATATTTTAATGAATTCCTCCGAGTTGTGCTCTATCCTTGGCTGAATGTCTGTGTGCCTTCTTTTTTCTGCTGCTATAGGTTCCTTCGGGTGCTGACCCAGTTGACACTTCATACGAAAGGCCCTTGCAACCATCATTGGATGATTCCTCGCAGCTCACTTTTCTTCGAGATCGCGTGCGCAGCTTGGAGAGGGATTTGCTCGGGTTACGCGGTCGTGCCGACGTTTAGAAATCCAAGGCAGATCGTGGTGCAGCCAGAGAGGAGTATTTGATGGCGGAGCTGGGTCGGCTGTCCGAGCAGCTGCAATGTAAGTTGATCCTTCTTTCGGGCTGTAGCTCAGTTCTTCGGGTGATCCTGCTGGCCTAATTCTTGTTTTGTGCGGTTGTCGCAGGTGCCAATCTTGCTCCGAGGGAAGAAAAGGAGCGTATCGCTGTTCGAGTCAATTGCTTGACTCAACAGGACATGGAGGCCGGCGGCTTCTTCTGGATGGATCGCGATCGCGCCATGGTTCTGGCGACGGTGCAGGATCGTGTCTATCAGGTTTCGTGGGTGCTCCGCCAGGTGCAGACATCACTTTCATCGGTGCTGCACGTCATGTTTCCTTTGGATGCCGTGCCGACGACCCTCGCAGGTCTTCTGTCTAGGTTTCGGAGTGCCAGCAATGTCAAGGAGCTGGTGCGGCAGCAGCTCGTCGCAGGGGTGAAGGCTGCCTTGTCTCTTGTGAGGGTGCACCGCCCTGACGTAGATTTGGCTGCTGTGGCAACTGGGCTGCCTCTTCGACCGGATGGTGGAGAGTGGAACATGCGTCCGCATTACGCGGCTGTAAGGCAGTATGCCGAACAGATTGTAGATTTGTTTGAGCAGCGCGCTCAGGTTATTCTTTAGAATAGGTAGGACCTGAAAATAAACAGATAGATGTAAAATTTGTATATTTCGGCTGGGCGTTTTTGTGCCCTTTGTTGTAAAGGTTTTCTTGTTTGTGAGCAGCAGTGCTTTGATTGAGTACGTGTCCTTTTCGTTTGCCTGACGTGGTCAGCTACTCAGGTGTACATGTTTGGTCCTCAGTCGATGAAATCGTGAGGTGGGGGGAGCCCCCGAGTGCGTATGTAGCATGTAGTAAAGTTGCAGAAAAATAGTCAACCGAAGGTTGGGGGCGAGACACTTAGCTTTATTTATATCGTAATGGAGGAGGTACATGGTTCGGCTGAGTAGCCTTGGTTGAAAGCCTTATTGAAAGTAAAAGGGGGTAGGTTGCTATGGGTAGAATCGTCGCAGGTGCGAGATGTTCCATGGGTTGGAGTATGCGACTCCAGACTCCACGTGCTTGAGGCGATAGGCGCCACCTGGGATGACTTCGGTGATGACATAGGGTCCTTCCCATGGTGACTCGAATTTATTCGGTCGCTTTTGCTTGAGCCGTAAGACGAGGTCTCCTTCGACGAAGGACCTTGGGCACAGCCGGCGACTGTGGTACTTGCGGAGACTTTGCTGGTACACCGCTGATCTAGCTGCTGCTATATCCCGTGCTTCGTCGAGTGTGTCGACGACATCTTCGAGTGCAGCCGTGGATTCGGCTTCGCTGTAAGCGACGACTCGTGGAGCCTGGTGGCGTACTTCGGCTGGTAGCACGGTCTCAGCTCCATGCACCATGAAGAACGGTGTGTAGCCGGTGGAGCTGTTTGGCGTAGTCCGTAAGCTCCATAGGACAGACGGTAGCTCTTTCATCCAGTTTCCAGCTTTGTGCTCGAGTGAGCTCATGAGGCGCTTCTTGATGCCGGCGCCGATTAGGCCGTTGGCCTTTTCCACTTGCCCGTTTGTTTGCGGGTGTGCCACTGAGGCATACGTGATATTGATCCCGAGGCCTTCGCAGAAGTCCTAGAATTCTTCGGAGATGAAGTTCGATCCGTTGTCGGTGATGATGCTGCGCGGTACGCCGAACCTGTAGACAATGGATTCGAAGAATTTGACGGCGGTTTTGCCCTTCTGGTTGGTGACTGGCATGGCCTCGATCCACTTGGTGAATTTGTCGACTGCGACCAGGAGGAAGACGTGTCCCCCTTTCGAGGACTTTGGTAGTTTGCCGATCATGTCGAGGCCCCATTGGGCAAAGGGCCAGGCTATGGGTATGGGTCGAAGTTCGGACCCAGGTGCGTGCGGTTAGTCGGCGAACCGTTGGCACCCGTTGCATCTTCGGACGATGTCCTTCGCGTCGCTCATGGCCGTTGGCCAATAGAATCCTGCTCGTAGAGCCTTGGCGACAAGGGAGCGGCTGCCTGCGTGGTGGCCGCAGATGCCCTCATGGATATCTTGGAGTGTGGCCTTGCCGTCATCGATGGTGACGCACCGTTGTAGTACACCCGTAATACTGCGTTTGTACAGCTCGCCGTTGATGATGGTGAAGGCTTTTGACCGGCGAGATATGCGCCGGGCATCTGTCGGGCTGTCAGGCAATTCTCTGTTTATCAGGAACTGGAGGTATGGACGTGTCCAAGTTTCTTCGACTGCGATGTCCTGCATCAGATTGACCATGGCAACTTCGGTATCCAACTTTTCGGGTCCTTCATGACCTAGCGTAGCCTCCGAGTGTTCTGCTTCTTTGGGTGATCCCTTGGGGAATTTCCGCTTGATGGATGGCACACAGGTCTGTTCGAGGAACACACCTGGTGGTACCTTTGCACAAGTGGAGCCGATGTTGGCGAGTCTATCGGCCTCCTCGTTGCTCTCTCTTCCAACGTGCCGAAGTTCGCAACCGTCGAATTCTCCTTCGAGTGCGTTGTATAGCGCGCGGTACGCGATCATGTTTTTGGCGTGTGCGTCACACTCATTCATCGTCTGTTGTACGACAAGGTTGGAGTCACCGTAGATGACCAGGCGCGTTGCGCCGCATATTTTTGCCATCTTCATGCCATGGATGAGGGCTTCGTATTCGGCCTCGTGGTTTGAGGCTCTGAATTTCATCCGAAGAACGTACTTCATCTTGTCACCTTGCGGGGAGGTCAGTATTACTCCTGCCCCTGCTCCGGCTTCGCGCTTGGAGCCGTCGAAATGCATTGTCCAGGACTGCGACATGTCTGGGGTGTCAGGCAGCTGCAGCTCCATCCAGTGCACCAGGAAGTTTGGAAGGACTTGAGATTTGATTGCGTGTCGCTTTTCATAGACGATGTCCAAGGGTGATAGTTCGATGCCCCACAGGGCCACGCGTCCTGTGGCCTCTGGGTTATTCAGGATGCTGTTCAGGGGTGCCTCGTTGACGACCATCACCTGATGCTCCTGGAAGTAGTGGCTCAGTCGTCGAGCCGTCATGAACACGCCGTAGGCTAGCTTCTGGTAGTGCGGGTACCGTTGTTTTGTTGGAGTGAGTACCTCGCTGAGGTAGTAAATTGGGCGCTGGACCCCGTGGGTTTTGCCTTCTTCGGGTCGTTCGACCACGAGTACGGTGCTGACCACCTGGTGTGTGGCTGCTATGTACAGCAGCAGGGGCTCGCGCTCCTTTGGCGTGACCAAAACGGGCGAGGTGGAGAGGAGCCGCTTGAGGCTTTCGAATGCGTCGTTTGGCTTCTGGTGTCCATTCGAACTTGTCTGCCTTGCGCAGCAGCTGGTAGAATGGTAGGGCCTTCTCGCCCATGCGGCTGATGAACCTGCTTAGTGCCGCTACTCTCCCAACGAGCTGCTGAACGCCCTTGAGGTTTTTCGGCTTCTCCATTGTCATGATGGCTTTGATTTTCTTCGGGTTCGCCTCGATCCCTCGTTGAGAGATGAAGTACCCGAGCAGCTGACCCGAGGGGACGCCGAAGGCGCACTTTTCTAGATTGAGCTTGATCCTGTATCGATCAAGGTTGTCGAACGTCTCGCGGAGATCGTCAATAAGTGTCCTTGCCTCCTTGGTTTTTATTACTATGTCGTCGACATAGACTTGGACGTTGCGACCGATCTGGTCCTTAAGGCAGGCCTGCATGCATCGCTGGTACGTGGCACCCGCGTTCTTTAGCCCGAAGGGCATTGTGTTGTAGCAGAATACTCCGAACGGTGTGATGAACGCCGTTTTCTCTTGATCTTCGACTTTTAGTCGAATCTGGTTATAGCCTGAGTAGGCATCGAGGAAGGAGAGCTTCTCGCAGGCTGCAGTCGAATCGATGATCTGATCGATCCGAGGAAGAGGGAAATGGTCCTTTGGGCAATGCTTATTTAGTGACGTGAAGTCCACGCACATCCGCAGGATGTCCGTGTCCTTCTTCGGGACCATCACCGTGTTTGCCAGCCACTCGCTTTCCTTGATTTCCCGGATGAAGTCTGCTGCGAGTAATCTGTTGATTTCCTTGCCGATAGCTTCGGCTCGTGGCTCCGACAGTCTTCGGATGGACTGCTTGACTGGCTTGGTGTCTGGAAAGACATTGAGTGTGTGCTCGGCGAATTCCCTGGGAACTCCTGGCATGTCCGCAGGACACCAGGCGAAGATTTCCCAGCGCTCACGGAGGAATTCGACGAGCGCGCCTTCCTATGCGGTGCTGAGGTCATTGGCGATCAGCGTCGTCTTGGAGGCATCCGTCGGATGGACCTGCACTTTCTTGGTGTTGACGTTGGAGTCGAAGGACATGTCAGGTGCGTTCTGCCTTGTGACTGGGGGTAGCCCATTGTCCGTCACCTCGTGGAGCCTTACAAGCTCGTCTTGCATGCCGAAAGACTGGGAGATTTTGTTGAAATCCCTGTCGCATTGGTCCGATCGGGTGAAGCTCCCGTGGACTGTGATGACGCCCCTTGGTCCTGGCATCTTGAGTAGTAGGTATGCGTAGTGTGGGACGGCCAGGAATCTTGCGAATGCTACACGCCCCAGGATGGCGTGGTATTGCGACGGCCAGTCCACCACTTCGAATTCTAGGCGCTCCTGCCGAAAGTTGTCCGGCTTCCCGAAGATGACGTCGAGCCCTATTTTGCCCAGGGGGAATATGCCCTTTCCTGGGACAATGTCGTGGAACGTTGTGTCTGACTGTTCCAGGCTGCATTGTGGGATCCGCATAGCTGCTAGAGTGCTTGCGAACATTAGGTTGATGCCGCTGCCGCCGTCCATGAAGACGCGACTCATCTCGAAGCCTCCGATCTGCACCTCCAGCACTAGGGCAGCATGACCTGGGCGAGGGATCTGGCAAGGGTGATCCGCGCGAGTGAATGTGATGCAGGACTCCGATCCGCTGAGGTACTCAGGGATTGCAGGCGGAGTTGCCACGACCAAGTTGATTTGTCGGGTGATTTTCTTCTGCACCCTGTTTGTGGGGCGTCCCTTCTGGATCATATTTAGTGCTCCTTTTGGTGGGGGGTATGCGACCCCGGCGTTGTTTTGCGCTGGTGCGACTGGTTGATTTGGGCCTCCAATAGGCGGCGGTGGAGGAGCTCCGTGTGCTATTTCACCTGGCGTAGGTGCGTTTCCGAATGCAGGAATTGGAGCTTGTTGCCTCATCTGCACCATGCCTTCGCTGAGTTTCTGGAACTCGCGGCAGTCCTTGAGCATGTGGCTGGCTTTCTTTTTGCCATCCTGTTTGTCGATGTAGAAGTGGATGGTGCATGGACCCGAAAGTTTGTCGAATGCTGAGGGTCCGTTGTCGCGGTCGCGGCGTTGCCACGACTGCGTTGGTCGTCCGTTGTCGCGGAAGTTTCTGCTGCGGTATCCTCCGCTGTTGCGGCTGTTGTCGTTACGGCGGTCGGCGTAGCCGGCCGCGACCATGTCGGGTCCGTCGCGGTCCTCGTAGACGCGCGATCTCCTCTTGCTGCGGCGTTCGCGTCTTCGGCCGTAGTCGTCCTCTTCATCTGATTGCGCTCGCTGGATGCAATCTTCGCCGTCTGCCCAACTGTTGGCGATTTCCATGAGGTGGTCGAGTGTCTTGGGCTTTACACGCCCAAGTTCCTCCTTGAAGTCTGGGCGTTTGACGCCGTCCCTGAAGGCGTCGATGGCCCGCTCTTCGGAGATGTGTGCTGCGGAGTTCTTGGTTGTAGACCAGCATAGTATGTACGAGCGAATAGATTCACCCGTTCACTGAGTGCAGGCTCGCAACTCTTCGATTGAGGTGGGCCTCTTGCTGGTGCCTTTGAAATTTTGGATGAAGCTGTAAGCGAGCTCCTCCCAGCTTCGGATGGATCCTGATGATAGGCTGCTAAGCCAGACCCGCGTCGCGCCTGTCAGCTGCAGCTGAAGGCATTGCATGGCGGTTTCTTTGTTGCCTCCGTGAAGCTTGACGGATTACAGATGGTCACTGAGCCAGGACTTTGGATCTTGCGTGCCGTTGAACTTCGGAGTATCCGAAGGAAGCTTGAAGTTGCGTGGCATCTTTGTTCGCCGAACGGATCTGCTGAAGCATCGAGCTCCGCAGAGTTCTCCTTCGTCTTCATCCATCTCAGATTCGGACGAGCATGCGCGTTTAGCGCGTGCTTTGTCGATCTTGCGCTGTGTAAGCTTGTCTCTGGCGTCGTAGTCGCGTTTATGGCGGTGCGAGCTCTTCTTTCTTCGAGGAAGATCATGCTCCTCTTCCTCTTCGGATGAGGGGGTGGGACTCCGGTCGCGCCTGGCCGGAGCTTTCTTCTTCGGCTCCGCAGGAGCGTCTTCGTGGAGCGCAGCTCCGATTAGTCCTAGTCCGGTAAGTGCGGACCTATGCATGGCCCTTTTCGGGTCCCCCTCCGGAGGTGGGTGAGCCGCGAGATACGCAGTGGCTGCCATGATCGCAGCTTGTGGCGTCTTCGGGATGATGTTGCTGTCGGCATCCATATCCATGAACGATGTGTGGAGAGTTGGGGTCACATCACGTCGCTCCTTGGGATCCATGTTTTCCACCCGTGAGCGGTGCTTGTTTCCCTGATTTCCGTTTGTTCTAGAGACGGGTGCGATGGCGGAGAGCGCAGCTCGTCGCGCGCTGGACTCGGAGGCTGCTTGCTTGCGTTTGTCGAGCGTCTCCTGCATCTTGACTTGTTTCTTGTGCTCCTCGATGAGGAGGTAGTGGTATGCCATCAGTAGGTCACGTGAGGCGTCTGCAGGTAAGACGATGTCGCCTGCGATGGCACGGCGAGCCTGGACCCATCCTTCTTTGCTAAGTTGGATGACGTGGCCGTTGCTTTCCCTGTTGGGTGGGGGGGACTGGCTTCTTCTGTTTTCGCCGTTTTCGCCGTTTCGATTGGGCGGCGGGTTAGGCGTTTCCTCATCGGTTTGAATGACTGCGGTGCACAGATAGCGCTTGCAGATTGGTCGGCTGCTGCCGCAGCTTTCGGATCCGGAACCGTAGGTCCCTTCATCTGAAGGTGGATCGCACGGATCGGAGTTGCAGCAGCTGCTGCTGTAGAACTCATCTGTCGATGGTGACGTGCGTAGAACGGGGTGTGGAGCCCACGAAGCGGGCCTGATTGACGGCACGGGCACCCGCTCAGGGAGGCGAAGGGTGCCAGTTTGTCCCACCTGGAAGCAGAAACTCCCGAACAAAATTTCGAGTCCGTCACCTACGGGCTCGAAATCCTTCATGGTGGCCGGCGAGTGGGCGGTGAAGTTGAAAGCGCCGAAGAGGAGGTGATTTCCGTCGCCGCGGAGTTGTAGATCGATCGGGTCGGAACCGTCACGACCGCACAATCAGCAGCCCCAATTCCCACAGACGGCGCCAATTGACGAGGTTTAATCTCGTCAATGCCCATTGTTATGGACTTGGGTTTTGGAGAAGATGGGGATGCTGGAAATCGTGGCACGGTTAACAGACAAGCAACCAGGGGACACGAGATTTACCCAGGTTCAGGCCCCGGAGGGAAAATCCTACTCCTGCTTGTCTGCTCTTGATTACGGCGGAACCGAAGGTTACAGGGTGCACAGATTCGATCTGGCGTGGATGCGTGTGCGAAAGTATGAGTCGAGAGATCTAGGGCGTGCCCTCCTGGCCTTTATATAGACTTAGGCAGGTCCCGGGCATAGTCCTAGTCGGTTACAAGTTCTAGGGTTTCACCCCTTTGAATTTCCTATCTCCGCTAGTCTTGCTCTCCAAGGATCCGAAGGCGTCATGGGCCTTGGCCACCCGAAAATCTTCATGGGTCAGTGTATATCTGCTGTGGGCCTTCCTTGGGCTGGACTAGGTATGCTAAAGTCACGTACCCGTAGGGTATAACCATGTCAGCAGCAGACGCTTGAGGTCATCGATCGTCAGCACTGACGTCATCAAAAGCTACACTAGCAACAGCTACAATTTCTTCGGCTTCAAAGCAAAGAGTACTCACTCGAATCTACGATTCGACCAATTACTCGGGGGCTACTCCTATCAGGAGCGCTGGCCACGCACCCGAAAGATGAATAGAAGCGAACTATTACTTCGAGTCCTTCGTCGAGTCTACGACTCTACTACGGACTCGGGGGCTACTCCCATAGGGAGGACGGATTCAATCATCCAAAAAAAATTGTGTCCTACGGACTTACAACTGAACAACGTCTGAATTAAAGTCTCCGCTCGAGTCTACGAATCGAACAGACACTCGGGGGCTACTCCCATAGGGAGCGCTGGTCGCGCACCCTATGAATTTTTCGACCGCGATCCTTCGGATCAGCATACAAAAACTTTTCGGCAACTCTGCCCCAACTAAACGTTAAGTGAGCAATGTTCTCCTTGACCACCCGAAACACCTCCGCGGTGATAAACATTCAGATGCTCTGTCTACGACACAAAGATAAGACCTACAGATATCATCTGATGGCCTGGCAACGCACACGACTGCGCTCTGCTAGTAAAAACCCGTGCTAACAGGTGCGATGAAAAAATCCCAACGGACGCGTTGGGTACATCAATTAAATTCATTGGAATTCCACTCCTGTAAGTCCTCCATGGCCTGAGACAAATTACGCCAGCATATGTTCCGGGTTCGAGTTGAGGGACTCCAACCTGGAGAAGATCGTGTTGTTTCGTCCTAAGACAGTTAACTGACCCTGATCCGTCGGGTGAGTCAGGCACACGCATCAACAATCCCTGCACATAAACTATTGAAATACATAGTTGCACCCGAAAGATTGTAGAGTCCTCAGTCGAATCTACGATTCGACTGAACACTCGGGGGATACTGACATGGTTATACCCCACGGGTACATGATCTCAGCATACCTGGTCCAGCCCAAGGAAGGCCCACGGCAATTACACGCCGGCCCATGAAGATTTTCGGGTGGCCAAGGCCCATGACGCTTTCGAATCCTTGGAGAGCAAGACTAGAGTAGATAGGAAATTCAAAGGGGTAAAACCCTAGAACCTGTAACCGACTAGGTCTATGCCCGGGACCTGCCTGAGTCTATATAAAGGCTAGGAGGGCACGACCTAGATCTTCTCCTCATACTTTCGCATACACACCTCCACGCCAGATTGCATCTGCGCACCCCTGTAACCTTCGGTTCCACCGTAATCAAGAGCAGACAAGCATGAGTAGGGTTTTCCCTCCGGGGGCCTGAACCTGGGTAAACCTTGTGTCCCCGTGTTGCTTGTTTGCTAACCGTTCCACGATCTCCAGCATCCCCATCTTCTCCAAAACCCAAGTCCATAACAATAGGCATTGATGAGATCAAACCTCGTCACCGGCCAAGGAGAGGGGAGTCCCTCCCCAACTCGGCTTCCAAGGCCGGCGGTGGAGGGAGAGGGACTTCCTCCCCAAGTAGGTTTCCTACTCTCCCTCCACCAAGCAAAATAGCCGTTTGACTTTTCAAATTGGCGTTTGACTTTTCAAACTAGGATTTGATTTATCCCTTTATTTCGCTCAGCGATGACACCTAGTACATGATACAACCATTCCAACTTGTTATGACACATTCATGTACCCTTCCCCTCTGGAGTGCCGGACATTCCGGAACCTTCTAGAACATTCTCGATGAAAACACCGGAACCATTCTCCAACCCCGAAACAGGACTTTCCTTATATGAATCTTATTCTCCGGACCATTCCGGATCTCCTAGTGATATCCCGGATCCCATCCGAGACTCCGAACAACATTCGGTCTCTTACTCATCATTCCATAACTACTCAACAACGTCGAATCCTTAAGTGTGTCTCCCTACGGTTCGTGAATTATGTGGACATGATCGAAACACTTCTCCGAACAATAACCAATAGAGGAATCTGGAAATTCATATGGCTCCCACATATTTCTACGATTACTTTGCGATCGAATGAACCACTTACACACGATACCAATTTCCCTTTGTCTCACGATAGTTTACTTATTCGAGGTTTTGATCGTCGGTATCTCTGCATACCTAGTTCAACCTTGTTACTGATAAGTACTCTTTTCTCGTTCCCGTGATATGTGATCCCTTGTGAGTCAGTCAAATGCTTGCAAGCTAATTGGATGACATTCCACCAAGAGGGCCCAGAGTATATCTATCCGTCATATGGATGGACAAATCCCACTCTTGATCCATGTGTCTCAACCAATACTTTCTGAACACTCAATGTCACCTTTATAGCCACCGAGTTACGGTGTGGTGTTTGATGTCATCAAAGCATCCTTCCGGTGATGGTGATAAGCATGATCTCATGGTCGAAGGAATTAGGTTACTATGTATCAGAAAGCATATAGCAATTGAACTATTAAAATGACTTGATCTTTATGCTACGCTTATCTATAGGAGTATGTCCATCATATCATTCTCCTAACGATATGATCTTGTTGTTAATAACATCTCAATGTTCATGATAGGGAAACCACAATCATTTATTAACCAACAAGCTAGTATTATAAAGAGGCTTTACCAGGGACTCTAATTTAGTTTACAAATCACACAAGTATTAATGTTTCCTTGTTAATACTATTATAGCATGAATGTAAACATTTATCATAAACACAAAGATATAATAATAACTACATTTATTATTGCCTCTAGGGCATATCTCCAACAATAACCATGTCACCGCCAAAGTTCAACAATAACAACAATGTCGCCACCAACACCAATACTGCCCCAAGAACTGGAAGAAATGTCGTGCCTATTGCAGCAAAGGACAAGTCTCAGGTGACTTGTTATAAATGTGGAGTCAAGGGTCACTATTCCAATGAGTGCCCCAAGAATATTGCAGCAGCCCCTAATGTGAATGCCCCAGCTCAGCAGCAGCGTCGTGTTCAGCCTGGAAGGAGATTTGCCCCAGGGAATTCGCTCAACCGCAATGTACGTCTATTTCTCATGCATGCTGAAGAAGCCCAAGAAGCGTCAAATGTCGTTCTTGGTATGTTTTCTGTTAACTCGGTACTTGCAAGAGTGTTGTTTGATTCTGGAGCATCGCACTCGTTTGTTACTGAAGAATTTGCATGCACTAGTAAGATTCAACCAACAAAACTGAAGCATGTTATGATAGTTCAAATCCCTGGTTCAACCACCAAAGCTACACAAATTTGCAAGGTCGTGCCTATCCGAATCCATGGCATAGATTTTTATGCTAATCTAATAGTACTTGGAACTGAAGGTTTGGAAATAGTACTAGGAATGGATTGGATGTCGAAACATAAAGGATTAATCGACTGTGCCAAGAAAGCCATAACCATGACCAGTACAGCAGGATATCAGTAGAGCATGTATCTGAAACCTTGCCTCGTCAATTCAAGTGCAACAAGAGTCTAGCCCAACCAACCATTAACCAAGTCAGAGTAGTCTGTGAATACCCCAATGTATTTCTAGATGTTTTGCCCGGTATGCCCCCAGATCGGGATATCGAGTTTATCATTGAACTAATCCCTGGAACCGGACCCATAGCCCAGAGACCGTATAGTATGAACCCGTCTGAATTAGTGGAGCTGAAGAAGCAACTGGATGCTATGCTGGAGATAGGATTGATTCAACCAAGTGTCTTTCCATGGAGATCACCTGTTCTCTTTGTGGATAAGAAAGATGGAGGTAACCGTTTGTGTACGGATTATCGGAAGTTGAATGATGTCACCATTAAAAACAAGTACCCACTTCCGTAGATAGAAGACCTGTTGACCACTTGACTGGTGCCAAAGTGTTTTCTAAGATTGATCTTAGAACTGGTTATCATCAACTCAAGATTCGCGCAGAGGATATACAAAAGACCGCCTTTACCACCAGATATGGATTGTGTGAGTACACTGTCATGTCTTTTGGATTAACCAATGCCCCTGCTTATTTCATGAACCTCATGAATAAGATTTTTATGGACTTCCTGGATAAGTTTGTCGTGGTTTTCATCGATGACATTCTAATATATTCCAATCAGAATAAGAATATGATCTATACCTAAGGACCATCCTTGGAACCCTTAGAGAGCATCAACTATATGCCAAGTTTGGCAAATGTGAATTCTGGTTACAGGAAGTAGGATTCCTCAGACATATTGTGTCAGCCGGAGGAATTGCCGTTGACCCTACAACGGTTAAGGATGTTGAAGAATGGCAAGCCCCAACCACTCAAACCCAAGTTCGTGCATTTTTTGGATTAGCGGGATATTACCGCAAGTTCGTAGAAGGATTTTCGAGTATCGCAAGACCCATGACCCAATTGTTGAAGAAAGATAAGAAGTTTGAATGGACTGACAAATGTGAAGCAAGTTTTCAAGAACTTAAGAAGAGATTGATTTCAGCCCCAATCTTGATCATGCCAGATATCACAAAGCCGTTTGATGTGTATTGCGACGGATCCAAGATTGGTTTTGGATGTGTGCTAATGCAAGAGGGCAAAGTCATATCATATCTATCCCGACAACTGAACCAACATGAGCAGAATTATCCTACCCATGACATTGAACTAGCAGCCGTAGTTCTAGCCCTGAAGACATGGCGGCATTATCTTATGGGTAACCGTTGTGAAATTTATTCGGATCACAAGAGCCTGAAGTACATTTTCACTCAGAAGGAGTTGAACATGAGGCAAAGGAGATGGATAGAGTTAATCAAGGACTATGATTTGGACATCCACTACCACCCCGGTAAAGCTAATGTGGTAGCAGATTCCCTCAGCAGATTGCCGTGTCGCTTGAACTCTATGATTCTGATGGAGCAACCGAGTTTGCACAAGGAGATGGAGGATTTTAGAATGGAATTAGTAAGTGAATGATTTTTGGCTAGCATAGAACTTCAACCCACTTTGATCAGTCAGATCAAGGAGGCGCAGAAAGGAAATGCTAATATCGACGGAATCAAACATCGTATCGGTACATGCAAAGTACACGGATTCACCGAAGATGAAGAAGGAGTTCTGTGGTACAAAGGACGTATCTGTGTGCCAGCAGATTCAGAGTTGAAGCAAGCTATTTGAAAGAAGCACATGATACTCTTTATTCTATCCACCCCGGAGGAACAAAGATGTATCAAGATTTGAAGGAGAAATTTTGGTGGCATAAGATGAAGAGAGAAATCGGAAGCTACATAGCCAAGTGTGATATTTGTCAGAGAGTCAAGGCAGGACATCAGAGACCCGCAGGACTGTTGCAACCACTGCAGATTCCGGAATGTAAATGGGATTCAGTTGGAATGGATTTTATCACCTGTTTACCTACATCTAGTAGGGGAAATGACTCTATCTGGGTTATCGTAGATAGACTGTCCAAAGTCGCTCATTTCTTACCTGTCAAGACCAACTACCAGAGTTCGAAACTAGCAGAATTGTACATTGCTAGAATCGTCAGTTTGCACGGAGTCCCCAAGAATATTGTATCAGATCGAGGAACTCAGTTTACCTCGAGATTTTGGAAGAAAGTCCAAGAAGGATTAGGAACCCGACTAGATTTTAGCACAGCTTATCACCCTTAGACAGATGGACAAACGGAGCGAGTAAATCAAATACTCAAAGATATGTTGAGAGCCTGTGTGTTAGAATATGGATCCAAATGGGAAGATTGTCTGTCGTTCGCAGAATTTTCATACAACAATAGTTATCAAGCTAGTTTGCAAATGGCCCCATTTGAATTCATGTATGGAAGGAAGTGTCGTACCCCTTTGAATTGGTCGGAAGTAGGAGAGAGTCAGATTTTTAGACCCGACATCCTACGAGAAGCAGAAGAGAAATTTCACAAGATCCGTGAGCACCTCAAGACCGCCGAATATAGATAGAAGAGTTATGCCGACAAGAGACGTCGATACCTCGCCTTCAATATCGAAGATTTTGTGTATCTCAAAGTGTCACCTTTGAAAGGAATGCAACGTTTCCAGCTCAAAGGAAAGTTAGCCCCCAGATATATTAGACCGTTCAAGATTCTAAATCATTGAGGAGAAGTATCGTATCAACTGGAACTGCCCGAGGAGATGTCTGCAGTGCATAATGTGTTCCATATATCGTTGCTTCACAAATGCCTAGAAGTCCCGGAGAAGACCAAAGTATTCAAGAACATTGATCACCGAACCATAGAGATCAACGATGACCTGACGTATCCTGAAGTACCCATCTGTATTTTAGAGGAAGCTTTCAGAACCACCAGGACCTGAAGCATCAAGTTTCTCAAGATTCAGTGGAGTAACCACACCGAAGAAGAAGCTACCTGGGAGCGAGAAGACTACATTAGGACGGAGTTTCCCGGTCTCTTTAAATCCTAGCTTTCTTTTTCTCAAATCTTGGGATGAGATTTGGTTTAAGGAGGGAAGGTTTGTAACATCCCAAAAATATTGATCAAGGTTATCAAATTCCAATCACCAAAATTAGGGTTAACAAAAACTTTTGTTAATTAAAAACATATGAATGCATGTGTGTATGTGATGATTGCATGAATGCAAGAATGGACTTGTGTGATTGTTGTGAATAGCGAGGAATGGTTTAAAGATGAAAACAATATCATCTAAATCAATTCCAAGCAGAAACAAATCAAGAGAAATTCAAAAAAAAACAAGCAAATGGTCATTTTTGCCAATCTTGCTCACTAGCTCACTTTGAGTGTTTCTAGTCCAAGATTTCAAATAGAAACAAATCCATTTCTTTTCACCCCTTGCTAGACCAAGAAAAAGGAAACCCAAGCCCACCTTGCAAACCCACAGAAACAATTGGCAACTTGATTCAAATGACAATTCAAAATTGAATCTAGTTCATATGTGAAGATCACCATTTATCAAAACCCAACCAAATCAGTGCACCTTGAAAAATCCAAGCAACCATAGACTACCTAATATGTGACTAGTACGCCCACCAAGTTTCATCCAAAAATTCAAATTCAAATCTCTTGCGGCCATTTCATCAAACACCTTCTGAACACAAATCAAATTAAACATCAAACACTATAGTGAGCAGTGTTTGGCCAACCTTGTCCCCTCTCTAGCTCACACTACACTCTCAGTAGATCATCTAACTTTTTAAACCAGCCCTAGCTCACTGTAAACCAGACCATGTCATCAATGGTGACCATGGTCGAGCCCCAATTGCCACCCCAATGTCGACAGCAAGCTAGGAGCCTCACTAGCCTCGCCAACCTTGTCTAGCAGGCACTCCACCGTCCATCGCCACCCCATGTCCAAGCCTTGAGCCTTGCTAGCCACTGGACCACTCAGAACGAGCATGCCCAGTCTCTCTGTGACCATGCCGAGAGTGCGCCAGAGCGCCGCGCTCGACACGCTTGCACAGACCGCGCCCCGCCTTCGCCGCTCGCATGCGTGATCACCACCGCCCAGGTACCGCCTAGACATGCATGTTCGCCGCCGCGCGACCAGGAGCGCCCGTGCGCCATTAAATTTGCCGTCGGTGTCGCCCAGAGCATCGAAGTGTTCCGACCGCATTGCACCGCCCCACGCCTCGCCACCATGCCGTTGAGATTTGCCAGGAGACAACACACCGTCCCCTACCCCCAGCCATGTCGTTAGCTCACTATGACGACGACCACGACGAGCTCCACCTGCACCCGTCGGTCCCCTCGCCGCACTATAAATAGAGGCCCTCCCCATTCTAATTCAGCACACCATCTCACTCCCCTCTCTCTTAGAACCACCCACCTCTTCCCCGGAGCAAGGCGAGCTCCAGGTGGCCGGAATTTCGCCGGAGCTTGCCGCTGCTGGAGGAGAAGGGCGCCGTTGATTGGAGCCGCCCCAGGAGGAGCCACCGGTACCAGGAGGATCGCCGTCATCGACTTTGTTGTTCGCCCCATCGTCGGAGCCCCGGTGAGCCACCATTGACCCCCACTGGCCACGCTAGGGTTCGACCTCGCCACATTCTGTTTAGACGTGGACGATGAACCTCAGTCGTAGATCTTACTTCTAATCCTATGGCCCAAACCACCCCGTACCCCTTCGCACCCCCTGTCTCACTGAATGGTGGGGACAACCACTTAAACCAGCCCGCGCGCGCTATGCGCAGTGGGCCGGCCCAGTTATCAGTCCCGCACGACCCAGTAATTCAAACTTAGATTTTTCAATTTAGTTTCAAACTTAGTTCTGTCCCTAGATTTAAAAATCAATCCAGAGAGATTCACTGAACCAAATTGTATGAAACCAATTTTTTTAGAAAGGTATGGAAATTCTTAATCCAAGCCTGTTGGATTCAAACTAGTTGGAATTATAGATCACCTATATTAAAAATAACAAGGGAGAGACTTTTCTGCATTCAAACATTTTTCAAAATTCAACCATAAAAGCTTTTGAGTTGATTCCAACTCTCAAAAATCACTTTTGATAAGACTTTTATGAATATATAAAAATATCTAGGTTTACTCACAGAAATATTGGACAAGTAATAAAAGAATGCCCCATAGGCATTTCTAGTCACTTTATTTAATTAAAATAAAAAGGTTAAACCTTATTAAATTGTGAGACCACTTTAAATCACATTCCCAAATACTGAAATATGTGGTGATGACATGTGTCAACATGATCCCATGTTTTAGTTGGAAAATGTTAAATCTTAAGTAGTTTTTCAATGAGTAGAAATTACTTTTCTAAAATAAAATAAATAAAACTAGTGCCTTAATCTTTGTGATGTTTGTGATGATGTTAGAACATCTAGTGAAAACCTTGGTGTGATAAATATATTTAGTTAAGTATTATTTGGTGATTGTGTACCTCGTATTTATTTATAGACGCTAGTACTGACCAAGGATACGAAGAGGAAGGAGGATACTATGAGGAAGAAGCAGAGGAGAACTTCAACCACTGCTCCGCACAAGGCAAGCTAAGCTAAACCATGCAAGTCATACTTGCAAGCTTAAACCTACCAGATAGCTATGCAATGCATTAGGCATGCATTAGTTATACTACTTGATGATACCTAATCCCAGTTTTACTTGCAAGCTTGTTTATTTTTATTTCTTTATCAAAGCTTCTTTTTAGTTTTAGTTGGTGTTTGTGAGATTTTTGGAAAGATATTAGAGGTAGCATAAAGTGCATAAAACTTGGCCTAAATTAGATTAATCTTGATGTCATCCTGAGGCATGATATTGAACTTAGATAAGTCACACTTGATTACCACCCCTCATTAGTGTACCCCACTTGTAGATGCTAGTGCTAAGCATAAAACTTGATCTCTTTAGATGGGAATACTTGGTGAAAATGATTATGAAAACCTTGGAATGACGAGTCATTGTAATGAAATGTTTTGGCATGTGTTCTTGAACACCAGATGATTTTGATGATGAAAATGTTGAGGCATGAGCCTTAGCCCTTTTATAATACTGATGGTTGTCTGGATGTGATACCATTCCAATTTTACCGTGCAACCACAATATCCGAATTTGGTTAGGGCTTGACTGGAAATTTATATACCTTAGTATGGGTTTCCTCGCGGCCAAGGTTTGAGCTGAGGCTACCTTGTGAAGATTGACCACCTATGCAGTTCCCAAGATGACAGTTGGTCATGGTTGGGAGGCCAAACTCATAGGAGAGGTGTTTATACTAGGGCATGTAATTGAAAGGTTAGGATTGATTATCCGCATACTGGGTATGGTGAATTCAGGATTGTTCCTGACGGATGTATCGAATGTAGTGGTGAAAGTGTACCACCTCTGCAGAGTATCAAACTATTCGAATAGCCGCATCCGCGGTTATGGACAGTTGGAGTGGCCATACTGTTTCGTCGTCAGATGTTTTCAAAATGACTTGTGATTTGAATCATGACTTTGGCTTGACCACAACAGAGTTGTGAAAGTGAAAATTGAGTTCCCACTAGGTGTTCTAAAATCTTAAACTAGTTTTCTTTGCTTCTAAACTCAGTTAGAGATAAATCTAGATTTTTGCAAAACAACCTAGAGCTTAGTATTCCTACTTGAAACCACTTTACCTATTAGTGATAGTTTGTGAGTACTTAAAGAGTACTCATGGCTTTGTCCCTAGCTATTCCTGTGGCCAGACTATGAAGAGGACTATCAGGAGGATGGACCGCAGGAAGGTTATGACAACTAGGATCATCTCCCATCGTCAGCATTGTCTGTGACCATGAAGATGGAGCCTCGCCCACACTATCATTATTATTCCGCTGCTTGATTGTACTAAGACTGGATCATGAGATCCTTTATTTATTGTAAGACCTTATGTATGGTTTGTAATGGATGATATACTGTGATATTCAATCTGTTATGTCTCACAAAAATGGTAATCCTGGGATTGCGATGTATGGCATAAGAGGCATCTGAGATTAAAAATCCGGGTGTTGACAAGCGGTGAGGTTGAAAACGAAGTTCTTCTCTCTCTACTCTCAAACATGTTCTAACAGAGGCCAGACCGAAAACGGGGAAGCCCTGTGCT
Source organism: Avena sativa (assembly GCA_916181665.1). Taxonomy (NCBI): domain Eukaryota; kingdom Viridiplantae; phylum Streptophyta; class Magnoliopsida; order Poales; family Poaceae; genus Avena; species Avena sativa. The sequence continues at coordinate 254,783,494 of OV702284.1, read as the reverse complement.
CCTCTCCCCCTCCTCCCTGGGCGACGGGAGCACCCCCACCCTCCCCGGCGCTCAGCTCCCCCTCCTCATATCATCCCCTCTGCCGCCGACGACGCGGGCCGCCGGGCAAAGTCCCTGCGGCGCCGATGCCGGCGGACTTTCCCTTCCCCGCGCGCGAAGTGAGGAGATCGGGGCTTCCTCGGCCCGGCGGAGGTACACCATGGCGGCGCTGGAGCTCGGGCGGCGGGGTCCAGTCCTGGCGGTGACGAGTAGGCGTGCGACGCGGCGGCGCCTCCTCCCCTCTCATCTGCGGGGCCAGCTCAGGTGGCGCGGGATCTGGCGAGCTCGGCCTGAGCCCTGGCTGCTGCCATGGCATTTTGTTGGCGTAGTGGCGGCGGGGTTCAGGGCTGCTCGGGGTGCAGGTGTCCGACGACGGCAGCGACATGGTTGTAGCAGCGTAGCGGCAGAGCGGATGGAGCCAGATCTAGGCCTGATCTGGGCTTGGCCGGTGGGCCGGGCCTGATCTGGGCCTGTTTCAGCCCTATTTGGCACTGCTCCTGTGTCCGGACGGCTCTCACCGTGGGTGATGGAGGGAAGTTCCCCTCCCCAAGCCGCCAGGTGCCTTGGTGCCTGCAAGTCCGTGAGCCCTTCCCGGCCTTCTTGTCGGCGGCGCGATGTGGCGGTCGTCGGAGCTTTGGCTAGATCTCGTGGATGCTGGGACGGCGGCCCCGGAAGGTGGTTTGCGCGGGCGTCTCTTCGGCGAGCGTCGTGGCAGTGGTGGTGGTGGTTCCTCCCCTCGGTCATGTGGATGTCGAGGAGAGGGCGATGGGAGGCTTTGGTGTTGGTGGCGCTTTGGCTTCGGCAACTCCCAGATCGTGTGTCGGCAACCTATCTTGGGGTCAATGGGCGTGGCAAACGCCGGGGAACGGTGAAGGTTTTTCCGGGCAAAAGCTCAGTGCCTCGGCACCATCGTTACCTTCTTGGAGGCGTCAATGCGGCTACCTTTCGCGCGACAGGGCTCTGGGTAAAAACCCTTTACCTTTGGTCTCGGCGGTGGCGGCGCAATGTGTCGTTACCCCCTTGGGGGCGTCGTCATGGAGCTCCGGATCACCCCGGTATCGGCTCGTTGTCCTTGGTGGCAATTTTAGGTTCCGTGTTTTTCTTATTTATTGTAATCTGCTTTGTATAAGGGGTCTTTGGCCGATGTAGATTTATTTATAAAGCGGGGCAAAAGCCTAGTTCGAGCTAGCATGTTCTAACACAATCATGTTTCATATTACAAGAAGCTCTACATGAAAAAGATGCACATCTAGTTCCAATCTGACCATCGGCACCGGTTTTATGAGCTGTATCTTCTCAGAATCGTGTTTAAAGAGTAGCTTGATCTGGTTGTTTTCTCTGGTCGACATCCAGGTCGTACAGGTGGAAGAGCTGCTGCATGTGGCCATAGAACGCCCGCTCTCCGCATCCTCCCGCGCCAACAGATATAGCTACCCGATTAACTTGTACTCCTTTCGGTTCATATTAATGTTCTCGACTTTGTCTAAATACAAATACATCTAGTGCAAATATTTAACTAGATAAATATGGATCAGAGGGAGTATTAGGGTGTGTTTGGTTGTTAGGTGTACCTGTTAAACTGTTAATGGATGTCCATATGACAGCCAAATCAATCGAAGGCAACCAACTGTGCTCTGGTTATTTTCCTCGTGCAAGAGAGCTAAGTGCAAGCTACAATCAAAATGTACAACATGGATTTTTGACTGGCCATACCCGGCCTGCCCCCAGGAGACGAAAAAGGGGTGCAGGTAACAAAACACGCCCCAAAACAAAGCTCATCAAAATGCAAAATAATCGATTCATGACATCTTAAAATCTATTATTATACCACAGCCTAGCTCATGGATTGTCATGGGCAACAACGGAAATATATAGCAGCATCAAGAGAAACTGCACAAGGAAATCCTGAGCTTAGCTAAAATATCTTCGTCACTAAATAAATCCAGTTCCTCCTGCAAAACTAGAAGACCGCAAGAAAACCGAGATAACATAATGGTGCATAGAAAACCTCCAATGTTTTGCCGGAATCAACAGTGCATGACAAATTAAGTAGCAACCGTTACTGAATTCTGACGACTCAATACTCTAGACAAAGCTCGGCTCATTGTATGAGTAGCGAGCATCACACTGCTGGGCTTCTTAACGCGACTGACTGAACAAACCTCGACCGACGATACCGGTTGCCTCCATGTACCGATCAACGCAGCGAGATACACAACTGCTCTCACTTCCACTCAAGCTTGATCCTGGCTTGGTCACACACTTTGTAAAGCACTTGTTCCCAACAGTCTGAAATTACAAGAGACAATCAGCATGGTGCTATGCATTTGAAAAAAGACAATATGGGTAAACAAGACAGACAAGTAATGATCCTTTACAGCAAACATGGTGGTTTTTCGCTCTGCATGTAATTACGATTGTTTATATGCAAAAATATGGAAAAGAACAAGATTTTTTTAAAACTATCTCATGTGACATCATTGACAAATCAACAGAGCTAGAAACTTCCCGGCTAATTCTTGGTGCATTGTTTGCAGTGGAAGTATATCAAAATTAAGAAGTGCTGGTTCAACAAAAAAAATCAAAACATATTTTGGCCAAAGGGTAACATGAAGATCTTAAACAGTTACAGACAGATAGCAAAGATAATGCTGAAAAGTCAACATAACTGCGAGACCTCAGGGGAGTAGAGGCATGTTGGTTGTCAAGACGACATTTGTTTGTACCAATCCCAAATGTACTCCCTCCGTTTTAAAATATAAGATGTTTTAGATTTGTGAAGAAGATGAATCTAGACTTGTTTTAGTATGTAGGTTCACTCAACTTTAGGATGAATCTATACACTAAAAGTAGTCTAGATTCATTTTCTTCACAAACCTAAAACATCTTATATTTTGAAACAGAGGGAGTAGTTAAGTTTATATTAAGTATACTGAACCAATGTCTAGGCCGATACAGACTTAGCCAGTTTACTATTATCCAGTGTGATACAATGAAGTTTTCAAGACTTCAATATGTAAGTGGACACTGGGTTGTTTTTCTCTACCAATGCAACAGGTCATCATTAGATAGGAAGGAAAAGCACTTGTTCTCAATAGTAGAGATGGAAGTGGATCTCCATCAGTGTAACCTTTACCCTCTTTAGTTCAAAAAAAATGAACTAACTTTTCCGAAATGATGATGTCATTGAAAAAGTTAGTTCATTTTGAACTAAAGAGGGGTAGAGGGTACCATAATGTTGACCCACTTGCATCTCTAGTCTGGAATTACAAGAGACAATTAGCATGGTACTGTGCATTTGACAAAGACAATATGGCTAAAGGAAACAGGCAAGTAATTAATTTGCAGCTAATGAGGTGGTTTTCATTCTGTGCATGTAATTACGACTGTTTACATGCACAAATACAGACAAGATCAAGATGTCCTCGAACAACCTCATGTGACATATTAACAAAGGCCAGAAACTTCCCTGCTAATTCTTTGTGCACTCTTTGTTGCGCAAGTGTCATAAAATTAAGAAGTGCTGGTTCAACATAAATTACACATCTCAAGAAATCAAATATCTTTTGGCCACAAAAGGGTAGCATGAAGATCTTAAATACTCCCTTTTGTTCCATAATACAAGATGATTGGTATGCTAAAATAGCCTACCAAATCATCTTATATTTTGGAACGGAGGTAGTAGATAGCAATGATAGAAGATAATGCTGAAAAGCAAACATAACTGCAAGAAATCAGGGAAGTAGAAGCATGTGGGTTGTTAATACAACATTTGTTTGTATCAATCTCACTTGTATGGTTAAGTTGATATTAAGTACACTGAACAAAATTCTAAGCAGATACTGACTTAGCCAGTTCACAATTATCCAGTAGTGATACAATGTAGTTTTCAACTGCTCAATATACAAGTGGACACTGGATGTTTTCTCTACGAACGCTACAGGTCATCCCTAGATAGGAAGAAAAACATAACATGCTACATCACCATTCACCAGATCACACCGTATAACTCTAACACATAGTGCAGCTTTGTTGAACCCAGTGCAATGTAATGATAGTCCTAGTACTACAGCCCCTTACATTATAAAGCATGCCATCTTTTTGTCTCAAGTTATAATGACAATTGCGTTATGGGGGATGCCAGTATTGTTAAAAAAAGGGTCAACCCTTCACTTAGCCTAACAATTACAAGGATAAGGTAGAAAAGCAAATCATTCCAAGCAAAATAAGACTGTTTCAAAATTAAAATCTGACTCCTTCCTACCACAGGGGATGCATAAAATTAGACCTTGACTGTTCTGACTATTCCATGCAAGCAAAAAAGCTGTACGTCCTTGAAGATAAAATCTTCAGTACCTACTTATGAATATAGTGGTTTAGTACTTGCCACCATTGATTACGATTGAAGAACAAAACAATTGCTTCTTTTAACAATATCTTTTAACAAGGAGAACCAAACAATCGATATTTATCCAAATTAACAAACTAATTACATGAGATCCAAGTTGAAAATACAAGATCAGACTGGAGATCCGACTGGAATGAACCAGAACTGGACCCTCTGCCAGTCTGCTGCGACAGATGGACCAGACAAGGAAGTCAACAGGAAAATTTCCGGCTGAACCGCCAGTTTTCATTCATAAACTGTAGGAAGGTCGAACCACCAATTTTTGTTTGGAAACCATAGGACGGTCCAATCAGCGACAGTAATCTGCAAGTGTCTGTAGCACTAACATTATATGCGGGCAGAGGGCTGGATCTTAAAACTGGACTCGGGAGCTGAGGTCGTGACCTCAACCACTATGGGCTAACCATCTTCCCTTGAATAGTTTACTGTTTCAAGCATGTAAGTTAGCCTACTTGAACCTTTTATTTCTCTATATTGCACTAGTAAAAATTAACTCTCTTAATGACCGGTCCAGATATTGGTCAGACCAATGGGCCGATGAACCAAAATCCTGACCAGTTCCGGTCACCAGTCCAGCTTTAATAACTATATTCATGAGACGAAGAGATTCGTGCAGATCTTTAAACCTCTGGTACAAATGTTTCTGCCAGACAGTGTGACACTGATTACATTACCTGGCAGAAATATTGTGCCACCAACCCACCACATCCCTCCAATTATGTTGAGGGTGATGCAGATCCGTTTGATACTCCCTCCGTCCAAAAGGAGGTGGCGTATAAACTCAGATAAAAAGTAAATGTTCTCAGAGTTTGACCAAGAATATATAAAAAACATAGGGAAGATCTGCAATGCCAAATCAATATCAATAGACCCATCATAAGATATATTTTCATAACACATACTTGTTTAATACCCCCACCAATCCATAATAAGTGTCGTTGATTTAGTACAAAGTTGTACAACACCAGCGACACTTTTATGGATCGGAGGTAGTATTATATATGTGTTGATATCTTTAATATATTCGGTCAAAGTTAGAAAACATTGACTTTTTATTAAGTTTATAGGCCGCCTGTTTAGGGAGAGAGGGAGTAGATCATGTATTCAGATCAGGTGTAGCTTGTTATTACAAATCAATTGTTTCAGTGAACATTGCTTAATGGTAAAAACAATTTAAGTCTTCCCAAGCTAATATCCTGTACTCAGCAATGGAAATCAGCTACTCTGATCTAGCTAACAACCACATAAAGCTATCACAAGGGCAAAAGGATTGAGTCTAAGCTCAAGTAAAAAGTTCATGAACCAGAGAGGAATATACATCCTATAATAATTTAACATCACTGATTTCCTCTCTAAAAGGATAAGTCGATAAATAGAGTACACATTTCATCAAACAAGCAATATAGACTGCTGCTTGCTCAAAACTGGAATCTGCAATCTCCCCAAATAGAACATCTATCTAATAATAAACCCTTAACGACGTCAAAAGAAAACTTGCAATCACAACAAACAATCATCACCGAAACTACTCTGCTATTGGGGAACCACAAGAAATATTCGCCGCCAGAGTAGCAGCCGCACAATTTATTAAAATAAAACGAACCAAATTATTCGCTTCCTTCTCAAGCAAACTTGCTACAGGCGAATTAATAATCACTGATGCCCAGTAACTAGCACGCCTAGCCATCAATACGAACGCACAACAGCGAAATCACTAAGGATATGAAAGATTGGGGGGAGATCCCACCTCCATAAACTCCTGGGCATAGGCCTGGGCGAGCTGCGCCTTGATCTGCTCCATGACCGCCTCCGCGCTGGGCTGCGACCCGGAGGACGACATCGACGGCGATGAGAAGGAGTCCATGCCGACTTCGCCTAGCTTGCTTTCCAAGTATTCGCGGGTGATCGATGGTTGGGGTGTGTTCTGCGCCGAAGATTTCTGGGGACGCCAGGTTATACCAAGGTCGGGGGCGGCGCACAGACAGGTAAACCCTAGTCAGACTGGGAAAGGGCAGTCCTATTGCACCAGCAACGTATGAGCCCAGATTGTTTATTGCGCAATTTGGCCCATGTCTCCATGTGGTGTGCGAAATACTGCTGTAGCCCATTTCGAATTATTTAACAGGCCTCCTTGCTTTTTGTTTGGCACACATTATTTGGGCCACAATAGCAGAGTATTTCCACAACATATTTTTTTAATACCTTCTTTCTTTGAGAGCATGTCAAAGCCGTCCCTTATTTTCTATACCTAATATAATATAATATAGCTAAATGCCCGTACGTTGCTACGGGACAAAAATACAATAAATAAAAATGTACAATCCGTCATCTGAGCGTTTTGGAACAAACACATGTTGGAAGAAGAGAGAAAAATTTGTGTCTCAAAATCGGAGGCACGGAAATAATTAGGTCCTACCCCCCATCCATCTCCCTTCAATCCAATGCACTAAAAGACACCCCCCCCCTATCTAGGTGGAGCTCTTTTTCATGCATCAAATAGTTATAATCTAAATAAGCACCCTTATACTTATTAATTTAACTTAAGAAAGAGTAATCCGATCATCAAATGGAGCCCTCCTATTTCATTAGTTATGGTAGTTGTACTAAAGGTTGAGGTGACGGTCCTCGTAGCCCCTGGAGACATGAGGCCAGTGACCACCTCCTCTGGAGAAGCCTGAAACGATGGTTGTGGGCATGTGGCACGGTGTTCCGTTTAAGTTGGCGTCAACCCGACGACTGTGTCTCAATGTCTAATAAAAATTGGTGTGATGTGAGTCTAAAAATACGACGGATGCGAGGATCTTTTGGCATCCTAAAAATGCAACAGGTGGAACTCGTAGCATATCATCTTCGCAAAATGTATATTTTTAAGAGTAAAATGCAAAATGAAAATGGAAGTTATAGCATAGTTGCAGCCTTGCAAATGGATATTAGGTCCATTATTTACACTGTGGTAATACTAATTTGGCTATAAATTGAACGACTGTAAGCTATTAGATATAATCTAACATATTTTTATGTGAAATAGGTAATCTAACATATTGACCTGAGATGCAGATAACTCTCACCTATCACATATCTGCAGTTATACGTCCACATAATAACAACAAAATTAACATAGAATTAGTCTGATTGGCTCTTAAAATAGTTATCGAAGATTTTTCAAAACTTAGATGAATCTAGATAGTATTTAGTATATAGATTTATCTAAATTTTGACAAAACGTGTGACATTTATTCTAAGATTTAATTCCTGCACCATCGTCCGCATGCCGCCGTTGTCTCGGTAGTGAGCAAATTCTTTTTGCCTCTAAACTCCGTCCGGTACATTTAGATGTTGAAGATTGGTGAAATCGGCCCATAATGGGATTTCTTGCTCATCTCGCTACAGGACTGCAGATTCTTTCCATAGGTGCACATCTAATCAACTCACTTCAAGTAACTATGGTTAATTTCAATTTCTGAACCACCTCGGGAGGTGAGGATTACACTGAGCTTAAAAAGGCGTCAAAACTGACGCCTTCAAGCACGTTGTCAATCAGCCCATGCTAATCTTGTTGCTGGGGAAGATCTCATTTGTCTGTCTCCCTCGCCATGTAGGTTTGACTGACCACGGCCGGCGGCAACGGAATCTGAATTTTGATCAAGAAACTAATGTTGAGAGGAAGGAGTTGGTCTGGTCCGGAGTCGGCCGGATTCTGGCCAAGAACTGCCGCTCGAAACCAAAACAATTTACTCAGGATGTTTACTTAATTAAGTGACTAACAGGTTGGTCTGGTGTCTGCCTGATTGCAGATTGAGGTTACTTTGTGTTTTCCATAATTTTTTCCCATATCTCATCTATCGCTGCGTGCGCGCGTCCCTGCCAGGGACCCGTGGTTCCTCTGCTGTCCGTTCGACAGGAAGAGCACCCCGCCGTCGTGCCTTGATACCGCTGAGGGGACGCGATCTTGTGCGACTTCGCAGCGAGTTGTCGGCATACATACGGGTCGGTGTACACATGCTTAGCAACACCCAACACTCAACATACAGAAGCATCCACACCAAAACGCACAGGCGACAACAGAGATGCAAAACTTGGCAGCATCAGAGGGGATTAAACAAGGTTTCCTGGAGCAAATCGAAAGGAACACGGACGTGCTGGGCGCTCCAGGCCATGGATGCGACAGGCGGGTGAGCTCGACGCGACACTCGTGGCTGATGGCGGCGGAACCGGATGCTGCTGGCGAAGGAGTTGGCGGCACCGGCTCACTGCAGGGCGAGAGGCAGACGACGACGAACTTTCCGTGGCTGTGTGTGGTCGAGGCGTCGGCGGGGAGGCCCGTCGGTGTGCGCCACTAAGAGGAGGCGGACGTGATCGAGCGTCTGAACCGTTCAGTTCAGTTTGTGACTTAGCGGTGGCAGGCATTGTAAATACCCCAAACGCGCAGGGGCAAAACGGTCCATAGAAAATCGGAACCAAAATTAGGAGGACGAACCTACCTGTGTGTAAATTAGTAGATAGATAATAATAATAATAATCTACTATATAATTTGTATAAAGGTGGTTTTCGTCTGGTTTTTCGTTCGTCGGGCATTTTGCATTTTAGCCCCTCAAAAATTAGAGCATCAACCCGCGGTACATACACCACACGACACGTTCGCTCTCCCGGACCCCGACACGCTCGTGCTCCCGGACCCCAACCTTCCCTGTTTCGGATCGGACTGGAGTGGCGGAGGAGATGGCGTCCGATTCTCCCGGACCCCTACCTTCCCCGATCAGATCGGACTGGAGTGGCAGAGGGGATGGCGTCCGATTCTTATAGGAATCGGATTGGACTGGAGGGGCGGAGAGGATGGCTTCGGCGGCGGAGATGATGGCGTCCGAATCCTAGAGGAATCGGATCGGATTGGAGGGGCAGAGAGGATGGCGTTGGTGGCGGAATTGGATAATTACCAGGAAGAGATTGGGTGAGAGATTGGGTAATTCACATCTGCTTCTTCCATGGAGATTTGGAGGACTACTCTCTGAACGACAGTAAATTGTTCTTGCCTCCCTGGCAGGATGAAAAGTTCAAGCTAAATTTGGAAATACAGCCTTGAGTGCGCATAGTTTCCTGCAGCATATTGGTTGGCACGGCTCTTCTCAGTGAGTTTGGAAATAAAATATGATGTCCTAGGTTTCTCACAACATACAAGGCACTATATAGAGTACGGTAAATTGCAGTAAAGAAACCTGAACAAAATGAGAGAAATCTGCAGGTAGCTGACCGTCTTGGTCCTAGAGACTGCAGACGACACATGGGAAGGTCCTTTGGGAGAAAGGGAAGGAGACGGGAGGATTTACTGTCTGCCGGAAGTGCTTCGGCATGGCGGACGTGGCCCTGCTTCTCCGGCTACCCGATGGATATGAGAAGAAGGAGTCACTCTGAGGAGATGCCAGAATGTGGAGCTGAACTCCTCCGCGCATGTCCATGAGGCCGCTCAGTCAGAGGCAATGTCCGCCGGTCCCGCATCCACTCGATACGCTCGGCGAAGCGAGGCTATGGAGGAAGGGTGGGCGTGGAAGAGCGTCCTGCCGAGCCTGAGCCACGAGCATCGTAGCGGGAGAGGCTGTCGGAGTCGAGCGCAGCGGTGTGGAATTTAGAAAGAGGAAACGAGATTGGGGAAGTGGGTGAGGGGGAATAGAAGACAGGAAGAAAGAGTAGTCAACTGTCATCTTAGCCTGTTGACCGGGGAGTATAAGATCTTTTTACGTGGTATAGTGTCTGGCCCTGCGACAAAAGTGCAAGACAGCTCTTCACCTCCTGTGTATACACGTACTATTACAACAATTCAGATCTATATTTTTTTAAAAGAGAATTGTTTTTATGTGCGTTCTATATAGTCAAATTTAAATTTTATATTGATATATAAAATAGATAATTATTTTTATATGCATTCTATATAGTCAAATTTAAATTTATATTGATATACCCCTTAACCCATATTAGTTGATTCAAGTTTGTTAAATTTTAGATAAATTAGACACTATTTAGTATGTCTGGCTCGGGGTGCATACGCGCGCTGCAGGCAATAGGGTCATCGTCGGAAGCTTGAGGCAGAGGGGTGCCGTTCCTCCCCGGTTCGCCGCCCATCCAGGTCCACTTCCGCGCTGAGGAGATAGAGGGCGGGCGGAGGCAGCACCGGAGTCCACGGATTAGGCCCGACCGTGCTTCCTGCCTCTTTGCCATGCCCTTCCGCGACCGTGGATCTCACCAGAGTGGTCAGCGCCGCAACTCAGCTCTGCTCAAGATCCTTGCCGCGGCCACCCTGGCAGTCCAGTCCAGCTCTCGGTGGACCGCTCCTCCTCCGCCCCTTCCTCCGTGCTCCGCCAGTTCAGAATGAGGTAGGTCGTTCTCCCTTGCCTCAAAGTTAGACCAGGAAAAGAGTCTCCTCCTCCGCCCCTTCCTCCGTGCTCCGCCGGTTCAGAATGAGGTATGTCGTTCTCCCTTGCCTCAAAGTTAGACCAGGAAAAGAGTCTAGGCGAGGGGATTTTCCATGCTGTGAATTCGGTATTCTAAGATTCCCCCGACCGAAGAACACTTGTAGACGATCTACAGTTGCTGGTCGCTGCCTTGTTCTGTGTGTGGGTTACCAACACAAATGGAAATCATTGGTGTAGTAGTCAGGGCATTAGCAAAATTGTAGCTGAATTTGTCAAATTGCTGATTTAGGAATTAGCATACAGTCGAAATGCAACTATTTTGAAGAAGTGTATATTACGTTTTGTTAAAACATATGTCAGAATCTCTAATAACATAGTGTGTCCATATTAATTAATATACACTGATGCTACACTGAACCTGACTAGGATTTGAGTTAATTCTGATGGAAATAAGTGATGCCTAAAAAAGCTAGAGATGATCTGTGGAGACAATAGATCGAGTCAGCTAATTCAGCTGTGGCATGTTAGCAGCATATCTGTGAGCATCAGCATCCTGCTCAGCAGCGGTGCATGAATATTCTACAAATTTCAGTTTTTGTTTCACACACATCAATACCTACAATATAATTCCTTGTTAGTAAATATGTCATAGGAGAAACTAGAAAAATACATTTTGTGAAGCTATTACCGGCTGACGATTGTTCCTACTTGTCTAATAGGGCCGGCTTTAGTTCCAACAATTCGTGTTCCAATTGCTCAGCCTCTTCAAGCGGCAAGTCAATAGCTTCAGCGGCTGTGGCCGTCTCATTGTTCGCACGGATGGTGTATCTGCTGCTGGAACACTAGCTAGAGAAGAAGAATAGGAGAGGATGAGAGCAGATCCGTAGTGTCCAAGAGAAATTGGTAATATTTGTTTAAATGCTCCATTACACGATGTTGCTTTAAAATTTGTCCAATTTAGGTTTTAATGAGGTTATAGGTAGTCTTGTCGAAGAAAGATCTTTACTTACTATTTTAAATTCATCATCTTGTCACTACTTTCATACTTCCATAGTTTCACCTGCTCAAGTTTAGAAAGCCCGCGGAAGTGCAGAACACCCCTACCATCATGCCGTTTTCTTCTCTGATGCCCAGCTTGCTCCGCTCTCTCTCCAATCCAGCTTACTCTTTGCATTTTACCAGCTCATGATTTCTTCTGTAAGCAAATAGTTTACACATTGCCGAGGGTAACAATCTGATGGCTATGTCATTCAGACCATACAGAGCAAGTAGCACAACTGAACAAATAATACATAGGTTTTTAGGATGCACTCTCTAATGTATGTCCATGGAAGCATATTTTCCATTGAGTGAAATAAATCCCAAATGTATGTCGATGGAAACATATTTTCTGTTTGACTTGAGTACTTTTTATTGCTTTCGAAGCACAGTCCTCCCAAATGTATGTCGATGGAAACATATTTTCTGTTTGACTAGAGTACTTTTTATTGCTTTCGAAGCACAATTCGAAGTTGTTAGAATTCATGGCTGAATAAGGCATCTTTCAAAAGTCATATAATTTTGGAGGATATTTGCTGTATTGCATATGTCTGCTATAACTTTACTGTCTCTTTGCTTACTGCCATTGTTGTTAGATTAAACTGTCTTTGCGAAATATTAACACGTTACTGTAATAGCATTAGATGGTTCCATCTGTTCTGAATGCAATCCCTTATATCATTGCAACTCTACATTTTTCACTAGAAGAATTTAACTTTCTATTCCTCGTGTGCAGCTTCAGTTCTCGATGATTACTTGTCTGGGGAGAGACCTTGTGGGTCATCATCACCGCCTCTACATCCATGTTCAGTTCTACCAAGATTGGTACTAACAATCGACTTGGACTCTGACCAGTAGTCTATGTCGTGCATTCTCTGGTTCAAGGTGTACAGTCTCTGTTGTCTCCTCCATGGAATGGTCACTCAAGTATTGTTCGTGATCCAGGTGTACAGTCTCTGCCTGTCTTTGGAAAGGATGCTAGTTCTTGTTCATCTGAGCTGATCTTGTATGCCCTAGAACTTGGCAAAGAGTGCAGTACTACAGTGTATAGAGAGAGCTCAACTGTGTAGGCAATTTTTTTCTTAGCATAGCAGGAACTTCAAGTGGCAGTCGATGCACATATGCTGATTTGCTCTCTCAAAGAAGAAAGGGATAATGTCCCTTTTTTACATTTAGGTATATGTTATTATGGTTAATCATCATCATAGCGTGTGAATCTGTGTTTATAGCCTGATTGCTTTAATAGCCGTTATCCTAACACAAGGCAGCTGATAAGATTATGTCTATTGTTCTAATCTCACGTTTTGGGTCACACTGATAACCTCAATTTGTTCCTCACAATATGAAATGAATCATAGATCATGACAAAACAGTCCGCTGCTGCCAGAAGAATTTTTTACTTTTTTCACCTCCCTGACTAATTCACAACATAGATGTGCGGCCGGTGATTTGGCCTTGTGCATCATTGTTGGCCACCTCGTTATACTCATGAAGACAGTGGGTCTCTGTTGTGGCCTAATTTTTTTTTGCGGTATCAGCTTTTACAATATATGATCTTCTTTTTGCATTGAATCTCAGGGCTATATTTAACCATAAACAGCAAGCACCCGTCACTTCTAAGGTGCAAGCATACTTGGCACAAAAGTGGGCTAGAGTGTTGGAAGATCTAACAACATGTTGAATAATAAAAGAAGAAAACGAACTAGAGAGCCCATCAATTTCTTGGAGAATAGGTGCAACCACTGTGCGAGAACCAGTGCGAGAATTCCAGAAATCAACAATCTCCGAGCAATCCATTTCCATAAACACTCGCGTATAACCACGAAGCTTGGCAAAAATCACACCATCCCTAAGGTCTAATGCCTCACCAAGGACACCCGTTCACAATAAAAACATTGTTTTCATTATACCAAGTTACTTTTATGTGGCTATCTCTTATTGTTTCCATGAATTTTCATGTATACTATATCTAGATGTGTCACAAGAAAAAAGTTAGAAAACCGTAGCAACGCACGGGCATTTAGCTAGTAATAATCTCTACTACTCCCTCCGATCCATATTACTTGTCGCAGAAATGGATGTATCTAGACATGATTTAGTGCTAGATACATCCAATCCAATGACAAATAATATGAATCGGAGGGAGTATATAATTTACCTAGCGGTGGTTTTCGTCATACCCAAATTTTCGTCCGTCGGCGTACGTCATCCTTGTGCTCTCTGGTTTGGTCCGTAAACCGATTCCCAATCAAACCGGCAATCAACACTAACGCGATATAAAAGGAAACCGAAGACTATGGTTTAGACAGTTTGGTTTGGCCGGGTTGTACGGTTCGAAACCGGAGCGCGCGCACAAGGCACGATCACCGCAGAATTCGCAGCACGCACTTGATGAGGCAGAACACGCCGCCGCCGCTTAGGCCTCCATGATGTCATAGAAGCAGAGGTGCTCGTGTTCGCCATAGCTGTCTTCCTCTCCATCGCGGACCGCGTGGGTTGCCGTCATAGTGCGCGTGGACAATGGCCGGTGCCGGTTGCCGTTGCTCTTGCCAGTAGCTCTTGCCGCTCTTTCTCGCTTTGGTGGCTCTAGGAGCGGCCGGAGCCGGAGCTGTTCCTCACGCAGACGGGCATGGTTTGGCCGTCATGGTGCAGCGACGGCGCAAGCCGAGACGTGGCCGCGGTTGTTTCCGCCGTGGACGAAGATCGGCGGCCCGGGGATCCTCCTGTGGCCTCAGGCTGCGGGGTCCGCGCTCGTCGTTTCCGCCGCCGGCACAGCTGAGTCGCAAGACGCCATGACGAGTGGCAAGACCATGCAACATCATCCGCAGTTATGCACGATCTGCTGATGCTGGCTCTTGCATGGCACCCTCTAGGAGGTTTTGCTGTTGCATAGCCTATACAGACGCGCCTCTCCCGGCGTCCTGCTGCGGGGCCCTACCGTGTCTTCCCCGTAAAACCTGCCATGCTCGCCTTGGCCTGCGGAGAAGAAGTTGGAAACGGAACAGAACGGAACGTCTCTTCCGTAAGGCACCAACTCCTGCCCATGTTTGCGATCGATTCCCAGTCCCTACTAGATGAGAACACGTTTCTCCATGGAGCGGTCGCTCAGCCCTAGCCGCCGTCGTCCCAGTCGTTGTCAAAACCGTGACCAGAGGCGCCAACGACCTCCTCCACCTCAACAAACAAGTCCAAGACGCTGGAGAAGAACGCCCCGTTCCACATATGTTGGAAGGCTCTTGACCTGCATGTAAGCAGATACCGACGTGTTTGTCTGCATACAGCTATTATTTTTGCTACATGCATGGAGCCAGGAAAGATAGAGAAATGAGGAGACATGAAGAAAATAAACAAGTAGCGGAAACGAGAAGAGATGTGAGGTAGTAGTAAGCCTGTGCATAGACGGGTCGAATAACAAAATCACCAGCAATGTTGTTGTGTACATGCTTCAGGGTTACGAGAGTATAAAGGATATAAGAGAAGAAATCCAAGGTATTTGTTGAGAATTAAAAGATTGGCAAGTTCGAATGCATCAGAGGTAGTCTACAATCAGTTTTATTCAGTTTTGTTTTCGAAAGGGAAAGGAGCTCTCCCTTCTAAAAACAGCTTGATGGTGGGAATGCAAGATTGCTAATATACTTACTCCTCCGTTTTAAAATATAAGATGTTTTAGTTTTGTGAAGCAAATGTATCTGGACTTGTTTTAGTGTGTAGATTCACTCCAAACTTAAATGAACCTATGTTAAAATGACTTTACCACGGATCTAGTCTAGATCTGACAGTAGCACTATGCATTACCTTTTAGATCAAGAACAGAGAGAGAGAGAGAGAACCGAGATGGACTCTACCTGCTCCCTGGCTCGATAAACACGAGCCAGAGGGAATCCCCGAGCTGGTGCCGGAGCTAGAACCTCCGTCGTTGGCCATGGGTGAAGGGGAATGAGTGTGGTGAGCGTGTGGTTAGGGTGGCGGCGGTGGAGCTTCCCGTCGGCACAGCGCTAGCCTAGATCGGATTTGGCTTGTAGGTGGGGCGGCTAGGGCACGGCTAACCTCGTAGGTCGTGCTGCCGGCTCCCCACCACTTTATATAGCGCTGGCGACAGGGGCCCACCGTCCTAGATAAGAACGGGCGCCCCCGATCAGGGCGCAGTTAGGGGGCGTGCTGGGCCGTTGGGCCCAGTCACGTTGAGATCTATCCAACATTCTCCCCCTAGATCTCGACTTTACTTTTAACCTTGTTCTTTACTTATTTCATCACAGAATGACACATAGAGCATGTTTCATCGTCCCAGCTCAATTGCCGATAGAATCAGACAGCTACTATATACCTTCATGTTCTGAAACAAAGTCTGTTACTTTTGGGCCTCTATGGTCCAGGAATCATAGGCTTGCCGTTAAACCCATGCCGGCTATGTGTTCCTTGAACACATTGGGTGGTAAGCCTTTCGTTAGCGGATCCGCAAGCATATCCTTTGTCCTTATATGCTCGAGACTTATAGTTTGATCCTGGACTTTGTCCTTCACAACATAATACTTTATATCTGTAGACTTTGAAGCATTACTCGACTTGTTGTTGTGAGCATAGAATACTGCGGGCTCGTTGTCACAGTACATCTTTAGTGGCCTGCTGATGCAGTCAACCACTTTCAAGTCGGGTAAGAATTTCTTTAACCATAACGCCTGTCCCATGGCCTCATAACATGCTATAAATTCTGCATACATCGTAGATGATGCAACTATCGACTGTTTGGCGCTTCTCCACGAAATAGCACCTCCTGCGAGAGTAAAGACATACCCTGTCGTGGACTTTCGGTCGTCTTTATCTCCCGCAAAATCTGCATCTGAATACCCTTTTATCTCTAGGATATCAGATCTTCTGTATGTTAGCATGAGGCCTTTTGTGCCTTGCACATAGCGCAAAGCTTTCTTTACCATCTTCTAGTGCTCTATGCCTGGATTCTCTTGATATCTACCGAGTACCCCGGTGATAAATGCTAAGTCAGGGCGAGTGCACACTTGTGCATACTGTAAGCTTCCAACAGCCGAAGCATATGGTACTGACTTCATTTGATCGATCTCATATTGATTCTTTGGACATTGGGATTTCCCAAAACTATCGCCCTTGACTATGGGAGCAGGTGTTGAATTACTCGCATGCATATTGTATTTCTTTAAAATCTTTTCACAATACGCTTTCTGCGACAGTCCTAACACTCCATTCTTTCTGTCTCGGTGAATTTCTATGCCCAAAACATAAGAGGCTTCACCAAGGTCTTTCATGTCAAAGTTTGATGACAAGAACTTCTTTGTTTCTAGTAGTAGACTAACATCACTGCTAGCAAGCAGAATGTCATCCACATATAGAATTAGGAAAATATATTTCCCACTTTTGAACTTTGCATAAATGCAATTGTCCTCTACATTTTCTTTGAATCCAAATCTTTTAATGGTATCATTAAACTTTAAATACCACTGCCTAGAGGCTTGCTTTAACCCATAAATGGATTTCTTTAGGCGGCATCCCATATGTTCCTTCCCCTCCATGAAAAAACCCTTGGGTTGTTTCATGTAAACATTTTCTTCTAAATCTCCATTTAGAAATGCCGTCTTGACATCCATTTGATGTAACTTGAAATCAAAATGTGCAACTAGTGCCATGATGATTCTGAAGGATTCCTTACATGAGACCGGAGAAAAAGTCTCATTGTAATCTACGCCTTCTCTTTGCGTAAAGCCTTTTGCCACGAGTCTAGCTTTGTACTTTTCTACATTTCCATTGGAGTCATACTTTGTTTTGTAGACCCACTTGCATCCTACTGTTTTGGCTCCTTTGGGAATTTCTTCTAAGTCCCAAACATTGTTGGAACTCATCGATTTCATTTCATCTTCCATTGCCTCCACCCACTTGGCTGAGTGAGGGCTACTCATGGCTTCTTCATATGTGGTAGGATCGCCCTCCATATGAACTACATTGTAAACTTTGTAGATTTCTTTTGAAATGGCTGGTCTTCGTTCTCTTTTAGACCGCCCGAGTTCATCAGACTCTTGCTCATTTCTTGCCTGGGGTTCAGGCACATTTATGGTAGGTGGCTGTTCTGGCTCCCTTTCGTGCTCAACAGTGGGTTCAGGTGGCTCCTGATGGACAGGTTCCGAACTTTCGCCCATTGTTGTCACGTGTGGAGTCACAACAGGTGCCGACACCACAACCTCAGGGGTTGTAGATGGTGGCACAACAGGTAGCGAGAAAAATGGCTCCTGAATCATCGGATTAGGTGCATGCACCCTCTTCTCCTCAAGATCAATTTGCCTAGCTACCGTGCTCCCCCTCATCAATTCGTCCTCCAAGAAGACTGCATGTCTCGTTTCTACAAACTTTGTGTATCTGTCGGGACAGTAGAAACGATAGCCTTTGGACTTATCTGGATAGCCAATAAAATGGCAAGATACTGTTTTGGGGTCTAACTTTGCAATGTTTGGATTGAAAACTTTTGCCTCGGCTGGGCTCCCCCAGACCCTCAAGTGGTGCAGAGAGGGGACTCTGCCTGTCCATAATTCATACGGTGTTTTGGGCACCGACTTACTTGGTACTCTGTTGAGAATATGAATGGCGGTTTTAAGCGCCTCCATCCACAATCCCAATGGGAGGGTGGAATAGCTCATCATACTGCGCACCATATCCATGAGGGTACGGTTGCGCCTTTCAGCTACTCCGTTTTGCTGAGGTTCGCCCGGCATTGAATACTGGGCGACTATTCCATTTTCTTGCAGGAACCGTGCAAAAGGTCCTGGTACTTGACCATATGGAGTATGCCGACCGTAGTACTCCCCCCCACGATCGGACCGAACTATTTTAATTCTTTTATCGTGCTGATTTTCTACTTCAGCTTTGAAAATTTTAAATTTATCCAACGCTTCAGATCTTTCTTTGATTGGATAAATATAACCATATCGGGAGTGATCATCCGTGAATGTTATGAATGAATCATAGCCATCCACACTTTTCACCGGAAACGGTCCACAGATATCCGTGTGGATTATTTCTAGTGTAGCTATGCTTCGGTTTGCACCCTTTTTAATCTGTTTGACATACTTTCCTTTAATGCAATCTATGCATTGTTCTATGTCGGAGAACTCTAACGGAGGAAGAATGTCATTTTTAACGAGGTTTTCAATTCTTCCCCTCGAAATATGGCCTAATCTGCAGTGCCATAGTCTCGAGGAGTCAAGAGTTCGCTTTCTTTTCTTTTGTTCTTTGTTCGACAAGGAAGCTTTTTCATTCACATCACATACAGAAAGAACTTTCTCATGCAGGGATAACAAATATAACTTATCAAATAATGTAGCGACACCCACACATTTGTCTTTCAACCAGATGGCACACTTGCCATTACCAAAATAACATTCGTAAGAGTCTTTATCCAAACAGGAAACACTTATTAAATTCCTATGTAATGAAGGAACGAAAAGCACATCTTTGAGCAAAAGCAAAGAGCCATCAGCCAGCTCCAGTGGGACGTCACCAATGGCCTCCACTTCTGCTTCTATTCCATTCGCCACTTCAATGTGTCTTTCTCTTCTTGGCGTGGTCCTTGTCGAATGGAACCCCTGTAAAGAGTTGGCAACATGAACAGTTGCTCCAGAATCAATCCACCAAGTGGATCTAGTAAACTTTTCATACAAAGATTCATTAACAAAAGAAACAATATCTTTACCATTTTTGGCCATGATGTACTTTAGCCAAATCGGGCAGTCTTTCTTGTAGTGGCCCGGCTTTTTGCAGTGATGGCACTGATCCTTCTCCCCAGGGGTGGACTGGTGATGCTGGTACTGGTGCTGCATTGGACCCTTGCCATGGGGCTTGGAGGGTGAGCCACCATGGTTGCCGCCTGTGAAGCCTCTCTTCCTGTTGTCCTTCACGAAGTTCAGAGAACCGCCGTGAAGGGCTTTCAGCCTTTCTTCTTCCTGGGAGCACATCCCAATGGTCTTTTCTATGTCCCACTTTTCAGGGGACATATTATAGTTTATCACGAAGTTTTCAAAAGGCTGTGGAAGTGAGGCCATCACAAGGTGCACCAAGAGTGCTGGCTTTAACTCGAGGTCCTCATCCATTGGCTTGAGTTTTGCAGCCATGTTCGACATCCTCAAGATGTGCTCTCTTATCCCGTGGGGTCCTCCCGTATACTTTTCAGTAACCAGCTGCTTTAACAGCTGGGTCGCATACATCTTTGAAGAGCCAGTAAACTGGCTCTTTATCTTGGCGAGATACTCGCCCACGGTAGCACACTCTCCAATTGAGCCAACGATCGCGTTCTCAATTGTGTTCTTTACGAAGGCCAGACAATTCTTGTTGGCGTTCACCCATTTCTGGTTATCGATAGAGTAAGCCAGCTCCAATGGAGCATGGTCCCTCTTCCTTTTCTCAAAGTCAGCACTTTGTTCAGCATCTCCCCTGACTGGGTCAGCGGGCTTGACTGGTTGCTTGGTGTCAACCACCCAATCCACTCGGCGCAAACGAACGCCAAGTCAACTTTCTTCCTCCATTCGGAGTAGTTGTCCCCCCTGAGGAGCGGGACGTCCTTCAAGCATGCCATGGGGTTGAGACCTCCTGTAAATCACAAAAGATGTGAGATCACCAAGTAAAACAACTGTATGCGTTAATTCAACGTTGGTATAAATTAAGCATGCAATCGTTTCGTGCTATTTAAAATTACATCACCGTTGGGCAGAAATAAATTTAAATGCACCTTTTATACTTAATAGGAAAAGATTATGGTCATGATTACTAATAACGTTGGTCAATTAATAGCATGAGTCATAATCACTTTAATCACATCTTTATTTCAAGATTTAATCAATTTTTATTGCATTGTTGCAATTTAAACCATACATTTGCAATGTAAAAGAACTATTTGTAGCGGAAACTTTCATTAAACAAAACTTATACTTTGCAGAAAAAATCTGCCTTTGTAACACTCTCTTAGTCACAATATACTTAAAATAAAAGGACTAGAGAAACTATGCAAAATTTTGCTTAAAAAACTAAGCAAAAACACATCCAAAACAATTCTGTAAAATAAAAACAGAAACTGTGAAAAAACATGCCCTACTGGGCTGAAAAAGGGCGGCCTGCAGAGGCCCACCGCCGGCCGGGCCAGCCTGCAGCGCCAGCGCGGCCCGCCAGCGGCCTGTCATGCCCGCGCGCGTTCGCTGGCTAGCCGCCGCCCGCGCGCTGCAGCGTGCCTCGCGCGTAGCCCAAACGGCACCCGGCCCAGCAGCCCGCGGCCTGGCCACCCAGCCCGCCAGCGCCCAGCCGCCCGCGCCGCACGATCTGAGCCGTTCATCCGACGGCCCAACGCGCCGATAGGAGGGATAAAAGCCACCCCCGGCGCCCCCCTTGGAACCCTAATCCTCACTTTCCCCTCAGACCGCTCCCGCGTGGCCACCGCGGCGGCGCCGCGTCCCCCGCGCGGCCGCCCCGCGTGGTCACCGCGTCCCCCCCGTGTCCCCGTTCTGCGGCGGCGCCGCGTCCCCTTGCGGCTGCCCCGCGACGGCGGCGCTTCTCTCTCCGCGGTTGCGCGGTGGACCGACCGTGGCGGCGCCGCGTCGGGCCCGTGTGGCAAGGTGAGGTAGCCGCCGGTCGGCGCGCCCCCCTCCCTCTCCAGCTGCTCCGGCGAGGAGGTCCGAGGCGAGGAGGCCGCGTTACCGCACGCCCCTCCCTCTTCCTCTTCTGCTCCGGCGGCGCAAGCCCCTTTGTGAGGGCCAAGGCGAGGCGGCTTGATTCGCCCCTCCCTCATCCCTCTCTGTGGCGGCGAGCCCGCGAGCCGGGCGAGGTGAGGCGGCCGCCACGGCGCGCCCCTCCCTTTGCTCCCTCTCTGTGAGCCATGCCCCCCCCCATCCTCCTTGCCGGCGGTGCGTCCACCCGAGGGTGGGCGCACCACCGTCAAGAGGGGCGGTGGTGGAGCCTTTGCTCCCCTTTTTTTTTGTTACTTACTTGGTCCATGGTGGAACTGCGGCGGCGCCCCCCACCTTGCTCCTTGCCGATGTGTGCACCATCGTCAAGTGGCCGAGGTGTGGGGCGGAGACTTTTCCGGTGATGGCCGGAGTGGACCTCTTTTCACTTTTTGATTGTCTTTTCTTTGGGGATCTATGGGGTTAGGACTTGCATTCGGGATTCTTTTGGGGCTTTAGATCTAGGGTTTTCCTTTGCCCCGAAGGGTGTGTTCTTCTTCTAGATGTCTCCACAATGGATGCCCATCTAGATCGAGAGGAACGGCGCGGCCATAGGGCAGGCGCACTTTGGATCTAATTCTTTCTTTAAACCTTTTTACTTTCTACAACAAGCACTGTAAAATCTAGCAACTAAAACCAACTTGCTCTGATACCAATGTTAAAATGACTTTACCACGGATCTAGTCTAGATCTGACAGTAGCACTATGCATTACCTTTTAGATCAAGAACAGAGAGAGAGAGAGAACCGAGATGGACTCTACCTGCTCCCTGGCTCGACAAACACGAGCCAGAGGGAATCCCCGAGCTGGTGCCGGAGCTAGAACCTCCGTCGTTGGCCATGGGTGAAGGGGAATGAGTGTGGTGAGCGTGTGGTTAGGGTGGCGGCGGTGGAGCTTCCCGTCGGCACAGCGCTAGCCTAGATCGGATTTGGCTTGTAGGTGGGGCGGCTAGGGCACGGCTAACCTCGTAGGTCGTGCTGCCGGCTCCCCACCACTTTATATAGCGCTGGCGACAGGGGCCCACCGTCCTAGATAAGAACGGGCGCCCCCGATCAGGGCGCAGTTAGGGGGCGTGCTGGGCCGTTGGGCCCAGTCACGTTGAGATCTATCCAACAACCTACACATTAAAATAAGTCTAGATATATTTCATTTACAAAGCTAAAACATCTTATATTTTGAAACGGAGGGAGTACTAGACATTCAGCTTGTTATTGGCAAAGCAGAAGGACTCCTGAACTTTTGGAAATGACATTAGTTTCTTTATATTTTGCTTCTCTTTGAGTCGATTGGATATATTAGCTTTCACGGGAGAGCAGGATGGAACGAGAAAAAGAAATACACTAGAAACGATTTCACAAGATTGAGTAATTGTTTAATTAAGGTTTTTATACGTATAATGTTGCCTTTGGGCATGCTTGCGGGGACGGCGTTGTCATCTTGCTAGAACTAAATCTGGAAGCCAAAGTCTATTTATCGAACTGATCTTAGTATTGGATTTAGAAAACAAAAGTTAGTATATTTTCTTGTGGCATCGATCAATTTAGTTCCTAACCAGGAGCTTATTCTTCGCCGGCCGTATAAAATTGGTAATTGGAACTGTGAAACTTTTTGGATAAGCAATGATTTCTGGTTTGCAAAGTACACATACCGGGTACGGGTGACCAGCATACGAGTCTCCTTGTGGTGGTTGTGTGCCTCCGTTCAGCACAATAATTAGAACAATGTGTTTTTTATGTTATACGACTACTTTTTATACATGAGTTTTTAAGAAAGTGCGAAACAGGATTTTTTAATGCCGTGGCAACGCACGGACATTCTACTAGTATATATAATATATATATAATAATAATAATAATAATAATAATCTATATCTATACCTAATAATAAAGGATGAAGTGTTTCTTCCGGTCCAACACTTTTTTGGACCGTTTTGCCCTTCCTTCACACGTAAAATTACACACCAGTACCACCGGTAAGTAAAAATATAGATCGGTGGTCGTTAGGAAAACCGGACATAGGTTAAACTCCGTCTCTTTCTCGATTTGATTCGTAGGCTTATCGGAAGTGGGTAGGTAGACAAGCCCACTCAATCTACCCGGTCAGGAGGGAGAGTCCCATAGCGCATCGTCCATGGGCCGGTACTCTCGTGGGTCCATGCCTGCTGAACCAGCGACAAAGAAGGTTGATTTGCTTTCACCGTCACCTGGAGTAATAAGCAGATGTTTAGTCCCACCCCGCTGCCTTAATTACTGCCCCACCGATTTATATACGTTAGCGGGTCTTGGATGTCAGCAAGCCATTAATTGAGAAACAGAAAGCAGACCAAGCTAATTAGACCAAAGGGGTCATGGGCAATATCTTTGGAAGAAATACACGCATACTCATTCCTAACATCATTTAGAAACCGAACCCTAAAACTAAACAGTCCAACATTTTTTTAGATAGGAATTGTCTCTCGTGATTCCCAATCCGTGGAGCGCTCGCCGCGCTCGCCTAACCCTAACTGCCACCGATAAATTACAAAGTACATGTAAGATAAATTCATACTTTATCATCAAGCCCCGCGTCATCTAATTCTGCACTCTCTCATTAAAAATACTCAACTTTACGTCTACATGATGCACAAACTGCACAAACGTTTGTTTTAGCGCTGCAAACTAGATGGAAACAACAATGGTGATCTAAAGGTTATCAAGAGGCTGTTCGCGACACAAAAAGTAGATACGCCGAATACGAGCTCGGTCTCTAACAAATTTTCAGGTCCCTTTGGCCTGCGGCGGATATGTGTTTGCACGGAGAAAAGGTATATAAACATATTGTTTTTCTTTCGCTGCAACGCGCGGACATTTTGCTATAATAATAAAGGACGAAGTGTTTCTTCCGGTCCAACACTTTTTTAGACCCTTTTACCCCTACAGTTTGGAAAAAACTATCCACCACTGCCACCCGTGAGTAAAACCGGTTCATTTTTTCCTTTTTGTCCGATCGAATTAGGCTTCAGTTTCTTTACTCAAACGTGCTAGCTTTGGTTTCTTTAATCCATTCAACAAGGAGTCGTGTGCCATATGTACAACCATCAAAGAAGGTCCTTTGCTGCAGCTGCTCAGACCAACACGCCTAACCCAAACCAAGTAGAACTCTATATGGAAGTATCTGCGATGGAAACGTGTACTCGTTTTCACATGGGACTCATCTCATGGAGGTAAAAATCGGATATAAAACTTGGGTTTGGCAAACCCTATGCTGGATTGCGCTGGCGAGGTACTATGCAGGTCGCAAACCCAACGTCAAAGATATGTTAGATCACTTCAAGGCGACATAGTTGCTGCACACTGGATTTCGTCACCTTGCAAGGTGCTTTCGATTTAGTCTCCCGTGGAGGACCTTGGATATCTATGATGTCCCTCGAGAGTTGGGAGAAACAGACGGAGGCATATGAGATGAGACTAGGTAATCTACTTGGCGTTGCGAAGGAGGTAGATTTCGATCTAAAATGAATTTCTGCAGGTGGCGCGTGAAACTCCGTGTGAACGAACCTGATCAATCTGTTCCTATCAAATAATTGATCTAGAGTATATGATGGCGCTCCTTGCAGCTTGGGCTCTGATCATGTACGAGTGCAGGTGTTTGATGCCACCCAATCGGTCGCTCACCCATGCAACCCAGTTTCTGTTAGGTACCACGCGTTGCCGGTGACTTTAGTCCCACCTCGCTAGCGGGAGGAGGCCACGACCAGCTTATAAGGGAGAGTTTCCCTCCTCCTTTCAGTCCGGGCTTTTGGGATGGAGTGGGCTCTCCGCTGAATGTTGGGCCGTGTGCGCGGCCGTGGGCCAGGAAACGTCCAAACGCAACACGAGTGTGTGGAGCTGGGCCCGGGACGCTGACAATTGGTATCAGATCCAGCATTGCCATGCCCGCCTGGGGGGCTTCCTAGGGGGATGGGGTGTTAGGTACCACGCGTTGCCGGTGACTTTAGTCCCACCTCGCTAGCGGGAGGAGGCCACGACCAGCTTATAAGGGAGAGTTTCCCTCCTCCTTTCAGTCCGGGCTTTTGGGATGGAGTGGGCTCTCCGCTGAATGTTGGGCCGTGTGCGCGGCCGTGGGCCAGGAAACGTCCAAACGCAACACGAGTGTGTGGAGCTGGGCCCGGGACGAGTGGTGGTTTCTCACCTTGATGGCTGCCCTGCTCGCCGACGGAGAGCCGCCTCGGCCGCCCGCTCGCTCGAGCTAGGAGGTACTGCCCAGCTCCAACTCGGTACCTCCGAGTTTATAGCATAAAACCATCACATTTGTGCAAAAATTTCGAAAAACCACCAGTTTACGTTCTAATCGCATAAAACCACCACTCTATTACTGATTTTTTGTAATGTGCACTAAAATGAAATTGACAACAAATTAACAGCGATTCTGACTAGAGGGACCCACCTGTCGAGACAAAATTTGCTGATGTGGACTAGACCCCACATGTCAGGCATATTAAAAATCAAAAATGAAAAGCAAAAATGAAAAACAAAAAATGAGAAAAAATTTCCTATCACTACTCGCCGGAGTGCCGCCGATGCCCATGCTCGCCGGAGCGCCGCCTCCCCCTGTTCGTCGGAGCGCCGCCATCCCCTGCTCGCCGGAGTTCCATTGACGACCCCGTCACGCCGGAGCCGCATGGCGGCCCCGCCCCTGCACCCGCGCTGATGGCCCAGACTCCCGCCGCCGGCTAACCTTCCTCTGTCCCGTGGCGAGCTAACCCGCGCCGGAGCCCGCCCGTTCCGCGCCGCCCTATCCTGCGGTGAGCTAACCAGCGCCGGTGCCCGCTCGTCCCGCGCTGCCTTGTCCCGCGGCGAGCTCATCGGCGGCGGAGCCCGCCCTCCCCGCACCACCATGTACCTCTCCGGATCTTGCTCGCCCTTCCCTGCCCCGCCATGTCCCTCGCAGGAGCTCGCCGCTCCGTCTCGCCTCACCCTTGCCATGGTCGAAGAAGCACAGGATCCATGGTGGTAGGTGCTAGGAAGGAGGGAGGGCTAGAGCTAGGGTGGAGAGCTGGTAGGGGAGGAGAGCCGACCGGGGGATGGTGGCCGGAGGGGAGGCGGGTGGCCGGCGACGGGCGGCCGATCGAAGCTCTGGCCGGAGAAGAGAAAGGAGATGAACTCCTATTTTTTTCTTTTCATTTATTTTTTTGGATATTTTGATGATTTTAATATGCCTGACATGTGGGGTCTAGTCCACATCAGCAAATTTTGTCTCGACAGGTGGGTCCCTCTAGTCAGAATCGCTGTTAATTTGTTGTCAATTTCATTTTAGTGCACATTGCAAAAAGTCAGTAGTAGAGTGGTGGTTTTATGCGATTAGAATGTAAACTGGTGGTTTTTTGAAAATTTTGCATAAATATGGTGGTTTTATGCTATAAACTCCGGTACCTCGTGAGAGCATGGCTTAGCACTCCAATTTGACAACCGCATAGTTGGACATGGGCGAGCGATTGATTGATTGATAGTACAAAGCTAGCTAGCACGGCACTATGTTGTGTTTCATATGGTTGGAAACTGGATCACCAAAGCCATCCAAAGATCGTGGGCGTGGGCGCGTGACCGGCCACGCGATAATGTCAACCATTCGTACATATAATTACTCCCTCCGTTTAGAAATATAAGATGTTTTAGATTTGTAAAATAGATGTATCTAGACATGTTTTAATGTATAGGTTCAAACGAATCTAGACACTAAAAGGTGTCTAGATACATCTCATTCATAAACCTAAAACATCTTATAATTTCAAACGAAGGGAGTATATGTTTATAGATAATTATATGTTCTACGGAGCACCTTTCCCACTCCATGGCAGGTAACTGAAGTGCTTATTGGGTTTAGCAGTACAATCTATCTAAAAGGTATGGGTTACGTGGAAACCGAACCGCAAACAAGCACTTCTCCAATCTGATAAACAAAGGTGAGGTTCATACATTTTATCTATATAGTTCGAGTCTGTTAAATCCAAAATTGCTTTGGTTTAAGTGCCTTGAATGTTGAGCGTGTGAGGCTTGTAAGTTATATTCTCTTGAGTGTTAGTTTTGGAAGACTGGCATGGTAGTATATCCCAAGATAGTGGTAGGATAAACTTCTTTCTCGGTAGTATGATGTGCCGTTAAGAGAAATTGTTTGCATCTACTCATTTGGGAACAAATAAAGAGACTTAATATATTTCTGTGAGTGCACTGACTAGACAGAAATATGAGAGATAGATAAATTTACCAAATGTTGTGTTGTTGATTATTTTCTACTAACTGTTGTGTTATTGTGTTGACTAATTTTTTTTCCCAACTGGAAATAGATGAAAGAAAAGCTTATTTCGAGTAGTTAAATTGTACATGATCTATAAGAAAAATAATCTCGTAGCAACACACATTGTTTGAGACTTTTTCTCTCCCATTGCAACGCACGGACACGTTTCCTAGTTTTTTATAAAAGCCAGAACTTCATGCAAGACGACTACCACCCGCTATGAATAACAAGTGCAGTACGAAAGCTAGCCACCATCGACAAACAACTATTGACACAAAACAGCCTATCCAAAGATGAACATCAAAGGAACCGTCTCGACCAGCTGTGTTTTAGGACATGTAGCTGCCACAAAAATACAATTAAAATATAATAATTGTGTATACTTTTATCATCTATAACATGATCATCATCATCATTATCGATGGAGAGATAGGATTGACTTAACCTAGGTCCATTGTTCCTATAAGATGAAACAGTGCTTGGAGGAACTAGATACTTTTTTGATATAGTAGAAGCGGGTCGGCGTGAGAATTCCGAAAATTTATCCCTGACATGGATTGAACTCCGGTCGCTGGGATGCACCAACTACGATCCAACCACTAGGCTATTGCCCGTTCTCCATTGTTTCTATAAGAGAAAACATTTGTCTTATCCTTTTGAAGAGGATTGGGACACTTTTGCATTAAATTAACCTTCATTGTTTCTTTAATTCGTTTAGTTCACAAATAACTAGAATTATGACACTCTAGTTGGAGAGAGTAAATAGATTTTCATTCTTGCTCTTGTAGATCTACACCCTACTTTCACATTGAAAGGTGCTACAATGATCACCTGCTCTTGGGGATTATCACCAATCGAATTTGATTGGGGCGATCTTCCAAGACTAGGCTTCTAGCTCCTTATCCCTTAGACCACCGAGGCAGTGAGTCGAGGTCGGTGCTGACAGTGAGGATCTCGTAGTGGGAGAAACTATCGATGCACAAAATTGCTTCCAACTCCCTCCACTTTGTCATGCAAAGATCTGTGTGGATCCCTTCTCCGTGGAAAAGGCAATCGGACGTCTTGAACTCTGGCAGTGTCACCCCTGAAGGGAGGAGACGCTGCCGGGTGGTATGCTGCGAGTCTGGTTCGTGCCTCCTGCACAACTTGACTCATGACTCCTCAAGGATAGTCTGGCATTCAACCATCGAGTCTCCCGTTGGAGAAGAATGCAATAGACAGTGGAGTGGTTAGCCCCCGAGTCATGACGTCTGCATGTCACAAGCTTGAGGGTCTTGTTCCGATGGTGGAGATGGCATTCCATCGTCGTATGTTCGGAGAGAAGACTGTGCCTCCTGCACGTTCTGTGGGGCATTCCATCCATGAGACTCATTGCACACTCGCAATACTCCATTACGTGCCAAGAGTCGGGACAGTTCTCAGCACAAGGGAAGAAGTCTAGATTCCCCGACTAACTTTGCAAGGCCCAACAGTTGTCAGAGGTATGCTTGGCTTTGGGGCCGTTCATGGCGCAGGGGATGAAGTCTTTCGCTTGTAGTTGTCCGGATAAATCTGGCATTCCTTCGCGATATGATGAGATTCTGGCCCATGTCATGGACAAGTCTGGTTGATGAAGTCATGGCAAAAATGCTTGTGCTTCTCGGGGCGATCCACCATCTCCTTGGGCCTTCGTGGAGGAATTGATGAGTGCAGCAGCACTTCATTGGGAGACCCCAAGAGGAAGGTATGATGAGCACAACAACAAATTTCCCTCAGTATGAAACCGAGGTTATCAAACCAGTAGGAGGAAGGAAACGACTCAAAGGTGTTGCTAGCAACTTGGAGACCTGCATAACACAAACTCAAGACTTTGCCCCAACGAATAGTGAGGTTGTCAATCTTACCAGTTTGCTGTAACAAAGGATTAACTGTATGGTGTGGAAGGTAATGTGGTTTACAACAAGTAAACGGTAACAGTGGAAGATGTATCAATGGTAAAGATTGGACCGGGGTCCATAGTTCACTAGAGATGTTCTCCTTAGATAAGCAAACATGGCATGCTGGATAAACAAATTACAGTAGGGCAATTGATAGGACTAAGCAATGCATAACAATACAATACTAGACATCAAGATCCTATGAGATTCGATTGGGAAATACAACAAGATACATAGACCGCCATCCAACTGCATCTATGACTAGAAGTCCACCATTGGGTTATCATCCGAACCCCCTCCAGTATTAAGTTGCAAGCAACAGACAACTGCTTTAAACAAAGTGTGTAAGGTAAAAAATCCACTTGACCGTTGTTTTCTCCCTAGTGGCAACAACATATCTACAACCTTAGAGATTTCTGTCACTTCCCTTAGATTAAATAGAGGCATGAACCCACTATCGAGCATAAATACCTCCTCTTGGAGTCACTAGCAACTACTTGGCCAAGATAGCTATTAACAACGGAGAGCATGCAAGATCACAAACAACACAGACATGATATAATCAATAAGACAAAACCATTAATCAATCTGACATAGTAATCTCAATATCCATCGGATCCCCGCAAACACAACATGCATGCTTACAAATAGATGAGATCTTGATCATGAATGGAGCTCACAAGATATAGACATGAAAGCACAAAGGAGGAGATACAACCATCTAGCTACTACATGGACATGTAGTCCAAGGTGGAACTACTCACGCTTCATACCGGAGGCTGGCATGATGAAGAAGAATGCCTACGGGATGATCTTCCCTTTGACAGGGTGCCGGGAAGAGCTTTAGATCCCCCTGATCTAGGGACGATGGTGGCGGCGGCTACAGACAGTTTCGTGCAATATTGATCGTGTACTTAGGGTTTAGGCATCAGGGGCTTCTTATAGGCGAAGAGGCAAGGCTGGGAGGCGGCCAGGGGGCCTACACCCTGCCCAGGCGCGGTCTAGGGTGGGCCCGCACCTGGGGGGTGCGGCCGCCCTGTGCCCCCCCTCCGTCTCTCCTCTGGACTCCATGTTCTTCTCGGTGAAATATTGACTTTGGCTTTTGTCCCGTCTAATTCCGGGAATATTTCCTTACTTGCTTTTCTGGAACCAAAAACAGAAAAAACAGGCAACTGGCATTGTGACATCTTGTTAATAGGTTAGTATCAGAAAACATATGAAAACACCTCAAAGTGTAGACAAAGCAAAGCAAAGTATATACTAAACAAGCATGGAACATCAAAAATATAGATACGTTTCCGACGTATCAGGAATCCGAGGAGCACTGTCGATGGGGGCCAGATTTGGATGGTTAAGAGACAACCATCCTTTCTGATTGGCAATGAACTCTAGGGATTCGAACCGGGTGGTATGTCCTGGGGCTAGGGAAGCTTCCGCGCCATGGTTAAATACAACCCTGTCCAGCTCTATTTGAGATCCAAAGCGTGCAAGCCCTACCTAGCGTGCCAATTGTCAAGGTATTTTATGATGGTAGATTTTTGTTCGGAGGGGTCATGCTTGGAGATCAGGATGGTAGCACATTGAGATAGAGATTTATACAGGTTTGAGCTTCGACATACAATGTTCAGTAAAAACCTTACTTCTGTTTGTGGGTTTATGAGATTATCGTAGTGTGCTCACATGATCTCGAGGTAAAGATAAATCTCACCTATGGTGGATGGTGGCAAAAAAGGTCGGTTTGAACTCTCTTGCCCTAGCTATGGTGTCCTCTGATGTACAATGAGATCTGATCCATTCGACCTCCCCTCTTATATTTACGATGGGGAACTAGGGTTACAGAATGCCAAGATGGTTTTACAAGTGGCGGCGCCTATATAAAACCCTAACAGAAATATCTAGATCAAATCTTGCCAAAGTAATTTGATATTTCAAAGAATCTGTTCGGCAATACGCCTAGGCTTGGCTGCCAAGGCGATGGCATTCGGGCCCTCGCCTGGGACCCGAGTCTTTGTGGTTGGATACCATGGTTCCGGGTGGGCTATTTTTTGGTTGTCTAGGCCCACCTGGTACCTATGACCTCTTCAGACACATAAGTCATAGCGACCCATTCTTGTGCGTATATTCGGTAGGCACAATTAATCAACAACTCGACTAACTCTCGGTTCCACTCAAAAAAAAAAAAAGACTAACTCTCGGTTAGTCGTTTTCATCTACTGTCATAACAAAGTACTAAGCGCATCTTGATATTAACGAAAACTAATATTTTTTTGACAAGCTTTCACAATAGCCATATAACCTGACTAGCACAAGCAGTGGAACTTGTTTGACCATTTTTCCAGATTTAACGATGCTTAGAATGGACGACCCAATCGTAAATATCTCCATTCTTCAAGTGCAACATTAAAAAACTCTGCTATTACGTGCCACCCGCCACGGCATAATTATGTGGCGGTAACAAGCCTGAAATGGTATACTGCGTATGCTTGGCCGCGGTCTAAATTGATGTTGTGAATGCTTATCAGTTCATCGGTAGACAACTTTTACAAGTATTTTTCTTTTGTGTTATCCAAAATATTGTCACAGCGATATTTTTATACGGTTGGCGGAAAGTGTTCCGGAAACGCCACTACTTTTGATATTTGTGTTCGGTGAAGAATATTTTTGATATGCATAGGGTATACTTGTCCAAAATATTGTGTTAGTTAATCATTTTTTTGGTTGTTGTCCCCGCTTCTCGTTCAGTCCTCTGTCGTTTATCGAGATATGTGGGCATGGAGCACCCATGTGTAGGGTACGTCGACGATTTGATTTTTTTGGTCGTATTCATGTTCTAATACCACTCACAAACTAAAAAAAAATGCTTTTGGTGGTCGAGCTGACCGAGCCCTTTACTTTCAATTTTTAAAACTGATATTTTAAAAATTATTTTTTTGAAAAAACTATTAACATATACATAATTATGTATATTTTAAGCGTATAATTTTCAGTCAGAAATACTCGTATTATGGGTTACACAAAAGAATCTGAGAAGGTTTGAGGTGTACTAGCCAGGATCTAGATCTGAATTTTTGTCTTTTTACGTAGCTTAGCATACAACATATTTTGGATTGAAACTTTGCATACTTAAAGTATATATCATGGCCTACATCTGCATTTCTTTATAACTTTTTGACACTTCAAAGTACTTTTATAAATATTTAAAATAAAGTGCTCTTCTAGTGAGCAGGGAAGCCAAATCGACGCATTCCTTGTAAAGCCCATCTTCATAATTAGGTGTTGTGTGGCCCAACTTGCAACCCATATATAGTATTGCAACTTGCACTATTAGTATAGTATAATTATTTTCTCTCTCGTTTCATCTATTTATATAGTATAGTTCCTTTTCTCTCTCTTTTCATTTATTCGTGGTCTTTTGGTTGATGATGTTGTAAATTTATTATGGAATATGGAATACTTATTGTTGAAATGGCTGAAACATGTTCATGGTCCTTTGGTTGATGATCTTTTAAATGTAATATGGAATACGTATTTTTGAAATGGTTGAAACATGTTCATGCCAACTTTTGCCCGCTAAGTTTATATTTTTGGACTCTAACCGTCAACTTAATTCTCAGTCGACTGGTGTTATCTATTATTTTCTACTATGTATCATCTGTGGGCTCCCGAATTTACGGTCCGAAAATCCCCGTTATGCCTGTAATTCACGTTCCCATGATCAGTGAGATGTGAGCATAACCGACAAGTATCATAACAACATCCATTAATAACGAGTGCAAGTACTTACAATAGTGTCATTATGGCAATTACAACATCAATAGCGGAAGTATTCAAGCGCAGAACCCATGTCATGCCTTAACCTACAGGCGACTGACCGGGAAGATGGCCTAGCTCGCATAGACGTCAGCTTCTTCATCGTTTCTCGATCTTCTAAAAATCTGGCCAAGTAAATAGACAGGGACAATGTCGGTGAGTACTTTAAATATACTCGCAAACCACCTTATGAGTCTATATCTTTGTTGAAAAACTTTTGTAAAACATTCAGAAACTGTTTGAAAAGTTTTAGAAAACACTAGAACTGGGTCACCCATTTGTTTTTTCTTAGGTCATCTCATGACCAAACTCCTTTCCTTCCTCTTTCCCGACTATCTCATGGTCTAAACATTTCTCAGCAAAAGCTTTTCCAAAGTCCTTTTTGAAACAAAACCAGCATCGCTCTATAGTAGTTTTTCCAACCCGTCCATAAACACGGACACGGCTATTCGAATAGATTTACACTCTGTAGAGGTTGTACAATTTACCCACACCATCCGATTACACTACCCTGATCTACACCGATCGTGGGTCGAGTAACCGATCAAGACCTTCGGGATGCCCGCTCTGATACAAGTGCCTACCCTATGAGTGTTATTCCCCTCAACACCGGGACGCCCTATATAGTTCCCAAGCCAACCGGAGCGTGTTTTGCACCTTGACGGGTGTGTGCTTTCAATGAGGGGCTCATAGTATTGCGTGGAGATCCATAGACCCTTAGTTCCTTCTCCCGGTCGATGCTACGCATGGACCATTTTTCCGGATAAGGCCCACCCTCCGGGATTTTGGGATTCCCCGTAGTAGTTGCAGGCAACCTATACCGGAGTTGACAAACTTCTAGCCTAGACCTGTCCCATTCCAGAGTAATATGGTTACACGAGTTAAGTTGTTATAGATAAAGCTGCAAAGAACCGGGTGCGTTTTCGCAAACATTTTTTCTCCATCCTTTTTGTAAAACAAAACTTTTCTCATTTTTCAAACCTCTCTTGGTGGGTCAAACCTCACCAAGGTTTTCTCATAGAACATTTTATAAACACCTTCTCGGGGTCTTCCCATCATATACTTTTGCTTAGGCTAAAACGGGTCTCCAAAGGGGGCATGATGTTATACACCATCTACCAGACTAGGGAAAGATAGGTGTCATCAAGGGTTTTGTACTTAGTAGTACAAATGGGTAATAGTTTGGAGGAGCCAAACATTCCCTCATATAAAGTATACTAGTAAAACCAATGCAGCTTCATACAGAGTAGATAAAAACATGTATAAGTAAAATAGTAGGACAAGGGCTTATGAGCAGGAAGGTGGCTTGCCTGTGACTAGCGAGATGTCCCTGGGCTTCTTTAATAGAAAACCAGAATACCCAATAATAATAAGATAACCCGATGCGTCCTTCTTCTCAGCATCACACAATCGCAACTTCGTCGTTATTGAGCATGCATGCAAACAAACAATACCTCAATCAATTCAAAGCATACAAGCACCAATACATACAGCAAGAAAACAAGGAATCCATGCTACAATTTAGTAGGGTTTGGAAGAATGAATTTAAAAAGATTGGAATGGGTCCTGGAAATATTTGAATGAATTCCAATATGATTTTTATTTTAGAAACTAGGTAGAGGAGGGTTTTTAGTCAAAGGTCATATTTAAGATGATATAATTTTATAAAAATGATATCATAAGATAGGTATTGATAAAATGAAACCAACAAAAGTGATTTCACTATTTTATCAATTACCTTTGATTTATAATGAATTTTATAGTGATTAAAACTCTTGTTTTAGTAAATAATTCACCAGAATTGTTCTGGAGTTCCAAAAATTATTTCCTTGGATTATTAAGTAATACTTGATAGACTGATTCAATGGGAGTTGGAATCATCCCAAAATAATTGCCAGAATGTCCTTGGGAAATTCCCAAAGATAGTACTGGATGGTTTTTGTCTTTTTTCACTAGATTTATTCTACAGAAAATTTTGAGGTAATTCCAAGGACACATGTTACGTATTTGAAGTACATTTCTGTAGAAATTGTAATCAACCTTTTTGGATATACATAACTACTATGATGAATTTATTAGTGAATTAACCATGCACAGAAAAGATTAATTCACAATAAATTATCAGGGGCTTAGAAAAATATGGGCTCCCGGGATTTAATACCTATTGATATGTAAGTCTAGTGGGAGTTTGAATTATATCATTACCTCCTTTCGTTTAACCCGGAGAAATTCCTAAGGTATAATATGTGCTGATTTTGTTATTTTTGGTACAGGTAAACTAGGAGGCCAAATAGGTTGGTTCTAGGGTGAAATGTAATACTAATACCTCAACATACCAGGTGGTTTCACCATTTTTTGATCTACCAAGTTCTCTGAAGTAATTTAATAGGGTACAAGACACATTTTGGTGTGAAATTTTCTATGATCAATCTAATCACTATTATGGTCCAATTCTTATACTGCAGGTTGGAGGAAGGGTGTAGGTATCTAAGAAAGTTTAGATCTAGGCAGTTTTAGTGGTTTTCCATTTTTATATTGAATTAATTCAAACTGCTAGTTTCTGATCTAGAAAGGTCAAATAAAGGAAAAAGGGGCAGGGCTTGCTGGGCCGGGAATACGACGAACTGGGCCACACTGGGTCTGGCCGACAGGCTACGCCTAACGCGCGCGGGCTACACGCTACCAACGCGGCCCAGAGGCTCGCCCAGTTGGAGGAGGCCGCGGCAAACAGTTATGGAGGTGGGGTGGTCGTTGGATAAGAGCGGATCGGGTGGCTGGTGCTCGTCGTCTTCCCAGTGACAAGCCGGCGAGGTAGGAACACTAGCTGGAGTTGGGGGAGGCTAGGGAGCTCACCTAGGGGCTTCAAGGGGCGTCGGGGAAGTGCGGGGGTTGACGCGGTGCACCATGTCACTGATGTCTACGTACTTCTATTCTTGTAGACAGTTGTTGGGCCTCCAAGTACAGAGGTTTGTAGAATAGCAGGAAGTTTCCCTTAAGTGGATTACCCAAGGTTTATCGAACTCAGGGAGGAAGTGGTCAAAGGTATCTCTCTCAAGCAACCCTACAATCAAGATACAAGAAGTCTCTTGTGTCCTCCACACCCAATATACTTGTCAGATGTATAGGTGCATTTGTTCGGTGAAGAGATAGTGAAATACAAGTGGTATGGATGATTATAAGTGGTAACGGGTTTCAGAAAAGAGCTTCTGATGGGGAGGAAAATACTAAAGCCAAAAAGATGGAAGCAAGCAAACATGTAACAGATCTAGATGCAAACGGTGTTTCAATGTTTAGAAACAAGGCTAGGGATCATACTTTCACTAGTGAACACTCTCAATAAATATATTCTCTTCATGATACTACCCTGAACTACTCTCCGGTTGGACAACTCTAATCCATGGTAGGGCTATAACAGCACACCTCAAAGTCCGTCTTCCCCATCTAGATAACCCCACACTGTCACCTTGAGCGCTAGATGGTTCTAACAAACACCACAATTTCATAAAGACATTCAACTCCAAATATACTCATGATAAATATTTATGAACTCTAGCCTAAGTGCCACCACGGCGTGCACGCTATCACTTTCACACACGTGGGGAGAGCAGAGATCTATTGAAGAACTTGAGTATTTATATAGACTCTAGCCTAAGTGCCACCACGGTATGCACGCTGTCACTTTCACACATGTGGGGAGATCCGGAGATTTATTAAAGCACTTGAGTAGCAAGGTAGATCTACTTGATTACAAAGCTCATAATCACAATATGATCATGCATAGAGAGAGATGAACACATAATTACCGGTAGAGCCCTTAGCCTCGAGGAAGAACTACTCCCTCCTCATCATGGGAATCAGCAATGACGATGAAGATGGTGGTGGAGATCGATGGAGATGGCTCTGGGGCACTTCCTCGTCCTGGCAGGGTGCCGGAATAGAGACTTCTATCCCCCGAATCTCCCCTTCGGTGGTGGCGGCGCTGCGGAGGTTTTCGTGGATGTATGATTGACGATCTAGGGTTTTCTCCCCGGGGGCTTCTTATAGGCGAAGGGGCAAGGCGAGGAGGTAGCCAGGGGGCCACACCCCCTGGTGGCATGGCCTAGGTGGGCCCATGCCACCCTAGGGTGGACCCTGGTGCCCTACCCCATCTCTTCTTCTATTTTCCGTATCGTTCAGGAAAAAATATGAAGAGTGGCTTTTGTCCCGTCCAATTCCGAGAATATTTATTTTTTAGCTTTTCTGAAACCAAAAACAGCAGAAAACAGGCAACTGGCACTGTGGCATCTTTTTAATAGGTTAATTACAGAAAGTGTATAAAAATACCTCAAAGTGTAGATAAAACATAAGACAAAATGATATAAAACAAGCATAGAGCATCAACAATTATAGATACGTTTACGATGTATCAAGCAAACCCAAGCTTAACTCCTGCTCGTCCTTGAATAGGTAAGTGATAAAAAGAACAATTTTTGAGGTGACATGCACCATCACAATCATGATCAAACCATTTGCAAGCATTGAAAGCTGGGATCAAAGTACTCTAAACATGAGCATGAAAGATGAAGTTCTAACAATAAGACATAGAAACTATGTTGCAACATGAAAAGATACAAACAAAGATCATGAATAACAATGCATTGAAAGACGTTTGTTTGTTTCACATATAGAAAACATAGCATAGTGGAATTCAGCTTGTCCCTCATGGAGTAGCATCACATAAATGCATAGGACACCTTCAAAGTTTATAAGGGTGAATAGATACAAATAGTTCAAGAAGAAGAAATATCAACAATATGAATCAATCAATAAGTTTTGGGACAATGCACATAGAACTAAGAATGGCAACTATGCTCTCTTAATTGGTGCCCAAGGATAGAAGGTGAAGACTCAATATAAAAGTGGACAAAAGGCCCTTCATAAAGGGAAGCAGGGATTTCAAGTTTCATAAAGAGCTTCCAAAAATTATGGTACTTGTTAGCCTTCAGTTCTCATTGCCCCTATCATAAGCATCTTGAAGTGATTAAGGTTAAAGTGAACAAACTATGGAGTATATGCTTGACAAAGTATAAGTTGTCAATCTCATGTCCCTTGAATACGAGGGACGCTCCTCATGCTACTCAAGTTTAGTTACTGGTAATTTCTTGTCATAGTAAGTACATGTGTATCATAGAGAACCGCCAACGGGGTACCCCTTGCACATGATACAGTAGCTATCCCATAATCAAAATGACAAGGCAATAAGACAATGAGCATCTCAGCAATCTTCTAATTTATGATGGGAAAATGGTTATTTTTCTATCTTTCCTCTTTTCTCATCTATTTTTTTCTTGTTCTCAATCTCTATCTCTTTTTTATAAGAAGAATGCTTCATAGATTGCTCACTATCGTGATGCTGCAAGTTTCCACCATGATTAGGCATGGCTTAGGCTAGCGGCCCAGGCGTTTCTCTAACACATATACATAACTCCATGAGACTTACATGCTCCCCTTTCATTTCACACCGACAACATCCATAAACAAAAGAGCATGATATCAACTGGGTATATATTTACAGGTGTTGAAAGCGTTACCCGTGACAACACGGTTCTGCTAATCCCAACGTATAAGTGCAAGCATATACAACATAGATGACACAATGGTTCAAGTTTATTAGGGGCAAGAAAAATAAAGTGTGCCATCAAGTTTGTGAGAGCTTTAATCACTAACTTTCACATAACAAGTTTAATTTGGAAGATAGATAAAACAAGAATATACTTGGAATTGTGTAACACACCATGCATAGGAATTTATATTGGACACTTTGGAATAACTTGGTTTCTTGGGAGTTGGATGCAAGAGTAGATCTTACTCATACAAGTGGAGGCTAGCAAAAGACTAGGAGTGACCAACTAAGAGATCAATAATGGCCATAATCATGCAGAGCGACAAAACATTACTAATCAAAGCATAAAGTGGTACCAAAAGTCAAAAACTAAATGATCATAGAGGCTAAGGTGACTTGTTCATAGTCATAACATGGTGTGAGCATGTGCCAAGTCAACCCAAACAAAGCATCAAAGGATAATACCACAATACTATGCTTTTATATGCTAAAACAACACATGATTCCTTCAAGGCACATTAAGCAATCCTAATTGTTTGGAACAAGTCATCTACAGCAATAATCACTAAGCATAAGGTCAAAACAACACCTAGCATGACATGATAAAGTCTAAGTCACAGTCAAAGCAAGCTCCTCTTGTACTACTAAGCAAGAACTTCCTACTCCTTTCCAACACCAATCAACTTATTTGAAACAACTTACAAGGATAATAAGCAATAAAGATCAGTGAGCTTGTCTCACAAATCCACAAATAAGAACTAAAAAGTTCTAAGCTGAAAGCATAAGAAAACTAAGGCTAAACACAGTGCTAGCAAAAGAGAACACTCACAAGACAATAGGAATGAAAACAAGAGCGTTCTAGGCAATGAAAACATAGTGTGTCTCTCTCAAAAATAAGTGTGCGGGGATCCAACCAACTTATTTCAGCAAACAAGCAAAAGAAAACTAAAAACAAAAACAAAGACGCTCCAAGAACAACACAATAGTGCATGAGACAATAAAAACAAAGTGTCTAGAAAGACTTGAGATTTTTATTGATGAAAAGGGGATGCCTTGGGAATCCCCAAGCTTTGATGCTTGTAACTCTTAAATATTTCTTGGGGTGACATGGGTTGCATCACCAAGCTTAAGATTTTGTCCATTCTTCATCTCATTACATCATTCTTTCCCTACACCTGAAATTTATCCTTCATACAGAACTTCACACAATCTTCATTAGCAACATTAGTGCATTCAAAAGTAATAAACCTTTGGAGTTTAGTTTTATAACAGCAGAAATTTCACTAAAAACACAATATACTATAGCACTTCCCTCAAAAATCTTAATTTCCTAAAAAGAACCCAAAAAGGAAACAATAAGAAGCAAATGCAAATAATGGCAGAAATCTGTCAAAATAGACCAGCAGATAGAAACCGATTTTTTCGAAGACCTTCTGTTGCTCAAATCAAAAAGTGTTGAACTGACAAAAGTTATCTAACATATTGGGGGATTTATTCAAAATATTACAGCTCAATCTGACTTACAGAGATTTTACACGAATTTTTACGGTGGAGCAGAAAAATCTGTTTTGGGACATCAACTCCCCAAATCTTACTTCCCTCTCATTAGAGGTTATTCTTGGCACAAAAAGCAAATAAAAAGGATAAGGAGATGTCATTACTGAAGTAATAACTTCCAAGAGTCAAGAAAACTTTTGGGTTATTTCCCAAGATGTACTTTTCTTTGACGCCTTTAAGTTAGGCTTGATAGTTTGAGAAGATGTTCACATAAGAAGTATCAATTGAAGTAAAAGAGAGTATCAAGAAGCAAATTCAAAACACATTTAAGTCTAACCCACTTCCTATGCATAGGAATCTTGTAAAGAAACAAGTCATGAAAGCACAAAGCAACAAGCATAGGAAAGCAAAACAAATGCAACTTCAAAAATTTTCAACATAAAAAGGGGAAACTTAATATTATTGAGATGGATAAAACAATGTTTCCCTCTCTCATAATAACTTTTATTAGCATCATGAATAAAATTAACAATATAACTTTTACATAAACATTCGTATCATGAGCCACATACATAAAATGATTATTACTCTCCACATAAGCATAGTCATTCTTATTAATTGTAGTGGGAGCCAATTCTTATACTGCAGGTTGGAGGAAGAGTGTAGGTATCTAAGAATGTTTAGATCTGGGTAGTTTTTGTGGTTTTCCATTTTTATATTGAATTAATTCAAACTGCCAGTTTCTGATCTAGAAAGGTCAAATAAAGGAAAAAGGGACAGGGCATGCTGGGCCGGGAATACGACGAACTGGGCCGCACTGGGTCTGGCCGACAGTACGCCTAACGCAAGCAGGCGACGCTCTACCAACGCGGCCTAGAGGCTCGCCCAGTCGGAGGAGGCCGTGACGAACTGTTATGGAGGCGGGGTGGTCATTGGATCAGAGCGGATCGGGCGGCTGGTGCTCGTCGTTTTCCCAGCGATAAGCCGACAAGGCAGGAACCCTAGTTGGGGTTAGGGGAGGCCAGGGAGCTTACCTAGGGGTGTCGAGGGGCGCCGGGGAAGTGCGGAGGGGACACGGTGCACCATGTCGCTGATGTCTATGCACTTCTATTCTCGTAGACAGTTGTTGGGCCTCCAAGTGCAGAGGTTTGTAGAACAACAACAATTTTCCCTTAAGTGGATTACCCAAGGTTTATCAAACTCAGGGAGGAAGTGGTCAAAGGTATCCCTATCAAGCAACCCTACAATCAAGATACAATAAATCTCTTGTGTCCCCAACACACCCAATACACTTGTTAGATGTATAGGTGCACTAGTTCGGCGGAGAGATAGTGAAATACAAGTGGTATGGATGATTATAAGTGGTAATGGTGCCAGAAAAGAGCTTCTGACGGGGAGGAAAAGACTAAAGGCAAAAAATATGGAAGCAAGCAAACATGTAACAGATCTAGATGCAAACGGTGTTTCAATGTTTAGAAACAAGGCCTAGGGATCATACTTTCACTAGTGAATACTCTCAATAAATATATTCTCTTCATGATACTACCCTGAACTACTCTCCGGTTGGACAACTCTAATCCATGGTAGGGCTATAACAGAACACCTCAAAGTCCGCCTTCCCCATCTAGATAACCCCACACTGTCACCTTGAGTGCTAGATGGTTCCAACAAACACCACAATTTCATAAAGACATCCAAATCCAAATATACTCATGATAAATATTTATGAACTCTAGCCTAAGTGCCACCACGGCGTGCACGCTATCACTTTCACACACGTGGGGAGAGCAGAGATCTGTTGAAGCACTTGAGTATTTATGTAGACTATAGCCTAAGTGCCACCACGGTATGCACGCTGTCACTTTCACACACGTGGGGAGAGCCGGAGATCTATTAAAGCACTTGAGTAGCAAGGTAGATCTACTTGATTACAAAGCTCATGAGCACAATATGATCATGCATAGAGAGATATGAACACGTAGTTACCGGTAGAGCCCTTAGCATCGAGGAAGAACTACTCCCTCCTCATCATGGGAATTAGCAACAGCGATGGAGATGGTGGTGGAGATCGATGGAGATGGCCCCGGGGGCACTTCCCTGTCCCGGCAGGGTGCTGGAACAGAGA
The DNA here is from genome assembly GCA_916181665.1 of Avena sativa. Taxonomy (NCBI): domain Eukaryota; kingdom Viridiplantae; phylum Streptophyta; class Magnoliopsida; order Poales; family Poaceae; genus Avena; species Avena sativa. Next base: position 254,740,656 of record OV702284.1, on the reverse strand, counting down.
CTTATGTGCCCCGAATCTCCCCTTCGGTGGTGGCGGCGCAGCGGAGGTTTTTGTGGATGTATAATTGATGATCTATGGTTTTCTCCATGGGGTATTCTTATAGGCGAAGGGGAAAGGCGAGGAGGCAGCCAGGGGGGGCACACCCCCTGGTGGCGCGGCCTAGGTGGGCCTGCGCCACCCTAAGGTGTGCCCACCCCGGTGCCCTACTCCGTCTCTGCTTCGATTTTCCGTATCGTTCAGGAAAAAATATGAAGAGTGGCTTTTGTCCCGTCCAATTCCGAGAATATTCATTTTTTAGCTTTTCTGCAACCAAAAACAGTAGAAAACAGGCAACTAGCACTGTGGTATCTTGTTAATAGGTTTGTTCCAAAAAGTGTATAAAAATACCTCAAAGTGTAGACAAAACATAAGACAAATGATATAAAACAAGCATGGAGCATCAAAAATTATAGATACGTTTATGCTCGCGCTTCGGGTACCGAGCCGAGCTCGCCATTGGGGCTTCTCTAGGTCCTGCAAGAAGCAAAGGAAGACCTGGGGTGTTAGAGACGAGGACAGGGAGGCTCAGAATGCCATCAGAGATAGTAGAGGGAGGGGAGGTAAACCACTAAGTGGTTTTCTTGATGAAAACCGAGAGAAGTGAATCTTCTTCTCCTGGTCACGATAGATGCTGGGAGAGGCTCTAGAGGTAGGGGTGATAGATCTAGGGGAGAGGAGTGTGAGGAGGCCACATGCAAGTGGAATAGAGCAGGGAAGGGAGGAGCTTTGCTCAAGATTTTGTCATGGCCGAGGAGTTCTTTCCCTTCTTCTCTTGGCTAAACCAGAGCAAGGGGAGAGGGATGGAGCCTGGGGGAGGTAAGTGGGAGTTGTTGGGGGTGAATGAAACAGAGGGGGAAGTGCTAGGGTGGCTTGGAGCTTAAATACCAAAGAGGGTAGGTGTACAATGGACTATGTCCATGAGAGACAAGAGGAGGGGTGAAACTAGGGAGGGGTCGGTTCCTATGGGTGGTGGGGTGGTTTGTGGTCATGGTAAGAGTAGGGAGGAGAGAGAGGGGAGGCTGCTGCAATGTTTAATGGGCAAGGAGGAGAGAGGAGGGATTTATGTCTCCATTTCATACAAGCATAAGAGACAAATGGGAGGGGGTGCTACTGTGGCCACAGTGCTAGCTCGACCAGGGGTGAGCTAGTGTGCTGGGGAAGTTTGATTGACCAAGCTTAGTGAGGGTTGGGGGGTTTTAGATTATGGTTGGTTTGACCTTGGCAATATTCATCAAACTGAGACATGTGAAGGAAGTTGTATAATTTGCATTGGGAAAGGTAGGGAAATGTTACTGGTGTGTAGAGAAGGTCAATATAACTCTCCAAGATTTATTTGGGATTTTTCTAAAGGTTATAAGTCCCTTTAATCTTATTTATCCAAAGAGTGCGGAAGTGGTTTTGGGAAGCTAATGTGATATTTTTCCATTACACCAAGCGGGGTTTTGGTGTGATATGGTCCTAGTTACCATATTACACCTTGGGTATTTTTCTTGGAATTTATTGGGATGTAAAAGTATTTTTATTGAATTGTTTCTTGTTTTTGCCATTTAGGAAAAAGGGCAAAAAGAAATAAAAAGCATCTCAAAAATATTTATTTTTGAGTTTGAAAGGTAGGGTAGGAGGTATAGTACTGAAATGTGCATTGATTTGGCAAAGTGATTTGGATAAAAGCAAACTTGCCTTTATAGACAAAGTTTCTAGGGTTTTGCCAAAAGTAGGATTTAAATAGTTTAATAATCCAAATAATTAGGGGAATTATTTGGGGATGATTGTATCCAAGATAGATGATGTACACTTGAGGTATCCATCATTGGAAACCTTGGGTTTTGGAATTACACTTAAGAAATGGAAAGAAAGTAGATGGGGATGATCTAGGGTTTTGTTATATTCGTACCATCTAAACATGGTTGGATTAGTGAGCTCAGAGCTCACCTTGGTACAAGGGATGTGTGGATGGTTAGACCATGTCATATATATGACCATGGCAGCAATAGTTGGGCTTGGTTGTATTTGAGGTGATCTAGGAGAGATGGCAAACTTTGTTGAAAACAAGGCTGCCATAGTAGGATCGTTATGATGCCTTATAAACAATGTGGGTTTAAGTAGCACAAGGATCCAATGGAAACCAGTGAAGTGTGAGGTGATAGAACATGGTTAGTAGATCATAACCATGCCAAGAGTTGGTCAAGGAGAGATGGCACAAGGATGTGAGCTTCTGCCAAAGTAGGCATGTTGACTAGATTTGCAGTGAGAGGTTATTATCTTGACTACAAAACCATCATGGATGAGTGGGAGCCAGAATGGCCTAGCCAAGGGCAAGAGTGGTATTTGGTAGTACTAATGATGTACTTACAAGATAGTTCAAGTACATTCTCCATAATGCACATAGGTTAGAATGGGTGGAGTCTCAAAGATTGAATCCCTATAAGGATTTCAGACAGCCAAATTTGGCAGGTTTAGGTTTTTTGACTAGAATGTAAGGTATGAGGATTTTGAGATGATGCAAGGTTACAATTCATCATTAAGTGGATAATGATGAGATGTTTATTGAGTAGGAATTTATCCATGCTTAGATTTGGTCTTCATTGAGTTGGAGACTATTAGAAGGGATAAGTCATTCATTGATCTAAGTAAGATATGAGAGGATCACCTTAGTGACTAGAGATCAAATCAAACTCGGAGGGTTTTCTCAGGAGTTGTATTCTTGCTTTAGCTTGATACTAAAGGACGAGCTTCTAGGGTGTCTCATGCTACTTCCTAAGCAATCAATTCAATCAGCAGACTAAGGCAATTCATCAAACAACATATCAAGTCAATTCATCTAGCTAGAAAATCAGATACTACAAAGGTTACCATCAAGTCTATCTTGAGGTAAGCATGGGTATTTTGAAGGGGTTGTGATTTTGAAGCAAGGTAAGTACCTCTTGGTATATCTACCAAGATTTGGAATGAAAAGGTTTTTATGAAGGGTTTTGGAAAAACCTAGGGATAAGAGTATTTGAATCCTGTCTTGAAAACATAAGGAGGTTATATATAGTTCTCCATAGTTTTTGGTAAATATAAACCAATCAAATCATTTGTTTTATCAACGTCATCTTGGTTCAGGTTTGAAATGCCAGAACATTTGAAAATATGAAAGATGAGCCAAGACCTCTCTTTTGTAGAATAGTTTTTGTTAGTGGAGGTTGAGGTAAGGAGTATATGATCTAATATACAATAAGATATATAAACACAAGCATCAAGCAACAAGCATTGCAATACTTAACAAGAAAAGTTTTTGTTTCCCTGATTTTTGCCTTTTTGACAAAAGAGCAGGGTTGCTGAAATTGGGATGTTACATGATGGATCAGTTGATGTGGAGCCTATTGGGAACCCCAAGAGCAAGTTGTGAAGCAGCACAACATCAAGTCTTCCCTTAGTAAGAAACCGCGGTTATCGAACTAGTAGGAGGAAGGAAACATCACACAGGTGTTGCAAGCAGCGTGGAAACCTGCACAACACAAATTCAAGACTTTGCCCCAACTAACAGTGAGGTTGTCAATCTCACCGGTTGGTGTAACAAAGGATTAACTATATGGTGTGGAAGGTGATGATGGTTTACAACAAGTAAACAATAACAGTGGAAGATGTATCAATGGTAAAGATTGGACCGGGGTCCATAGTTCACTAGAGGTGCTCTCCTTAGATAAACAACATGACATGAAGGGTAAACAAATTACAGCAGGGCAATTGACATGAACTAAGCAAGGTATAACAATGCAATACTAGACAAAAAGATCCTATCAGATTCGATTGGGCAATACAACAATATACATAAACCGCCATCCAACTGCATCTATGACTAGAAGTCCACCTTTGGGTTGTCATCCGAACCCCCTCCAGTATAAAGTTGCAAGCAGTAGACAACTGCTTTAAGCAAAGTGTGTAAGGTAAACAATCCAATTGTTCCATGAACAAGAGACCGTTGTTTTCTCCCTAGTGGCAACAACACATCTACAACCGAAGAGATTTCTGTCACTTCCCTCGGAAACTAGAGGCATGAACCCACTATCGAGCATAAATACCCCCTCTTGGAGTCACTAGCAACTACTCGGCCAAGATAGCTACTAACAACAGAGAGCATGCAAGATCACAAACAACACAGACATGATAGAATCAAATAGACAAAACCATTAATCAATCTGACATAGTAATCTCAATATCCATCGGATCCCCGCAAACACAACATGCATGATTACAAATAGATTAGATCTTGATCATGAATGGAGCTCACAAGATCTATACATGAAAGCACAAGGAGGAGATACAACCATCTAGCTACTACATGGACCCGTAGTCCAAGGTGGAACTACTCATGCATCATACCAGAGAAGAAGGCCTCTGGGATGATCTCCCCTCCGACAGGGTGCCTGGAAGAACTTCAGATCCCCCCGATCTAGGGACGATGGTGGCGGCGGCTACAGACGGTTTCGTGGAGTTTTTGATCAGGTGCCTAGGGTTTCTGCATTGGAGGCTTCTTATAGGCAAAGAGGTGAGGCAGGGGGCGGCCAGAGGCCCCACACCATGCCTAGGCGTGGGCCCACCCTGGCCGCGCCTAGGGGGGTGTGGCAGCCCTGGCTCGCCCCTCCGTCTCGTCTTCTGGATTCGTATCGCCCACAGTAAAATATTGACTTCGGCTTTTGTCCCGTCCAATTCTGAGAATATTGATTTTCTGCCTTTCTGGAACCAAAAACAGAAGAAAACAGGCAACTGGCACTGTGGCAACTTGTTAATAGGTTAGTTACATAAAAGATATAAAAACACCTCAAAGTGTAGACAAATGAAAGCAAAGTAGATACTAACCAAGCATGGAACATAAAAAATTATAGATACGTTTCCGACGTATCAAGCATCCCCAAGCTTAACTCCTGCTTGTCCTCGAGTAGGTAAGTGATAAAAGAGTAAACTTTGAGGTGACATGCACCTTCACAATAAAGATCAAATGTGCATGAAAGATGGAGTTCTAACAGTAAGACAAAGTAACTATGCATGCAACATGAAAGGATACAAACAAAGATCATGAATAACATGCATTGAAACACGTTTGTTTGTTTCACATACACAAAACATGGCATAGTGGTAATCAGCTTGTCCCTCATAGAGTAGCAAATAAATGCATAGGACACCTTCAAAGTTCATAAGAGTGACTAGATACAAATAGCACAAGAACAAGTAGTATCACAATATGCATCAATCAATAAGTTTCGGGACACTGCACATATAACTAAGAATGGCAACTATGCTCTCTTAATGGTGCCTAAAGGTAGAAGGCGGAGACTCAACATATTAGTGGAAGAAAGGCCCTTCATAAAGGGAAGCTGGGATTTCAAGTTTAAAAAGAGCTTCCAAATATTATGGTACTTGTTAGCTTTCAGCCCTCATTGCCCCTATCATAAGCATCTTCAAGTGATTAAGGTTAAAGTGAACAAACTATGGAGTATATGCTTGACAAAGTATAAGTTGGCAATCCCAAGTCCCTTGAATATGAGGGTCACACCTCATGCTACTCAACTTCAGTCACATGTAATTTCTTGTCATTGTAAGTACATGCACATCATAGAGAACTGCCAATGGGGTACCCCTTGCACATGGTATAGGAGCTTTCCCATAACCAAAATGACAAGGCAAGCAGACAATGGGCATCTTAGCGATCTTTTTATTTACTATATGCATAGCTTTTTTATTGAGGATGCTTCACATATAGCTCACTATGGTGATGCTGCAAGTTTCCACCATGATTGGGCATGACTTAGGCTAGCGGCCCAGGTGTTTCTCTAACACAAAATACATAAATCCATGGATTTACAAGCTCCCTCTTTATTTTACACCGGTGACATCCATAGACAAAAGACCATGGTATCAACTGAGTACAAAGTACAAGCGCAATGTTGAAAACGTTCCCCATGACAACATGGTTCTGCTAATTCCAACGTATAAGTGCAAGCATATAAAACATAGACGACACAATGGTTCAAGTTTATTAGGGGCAAGGAATAAAAAGTGTGCCATCAAGTTTGTGAGGGCTTTAATCACTAAGTTTTCACATAACAAAATACTTTTTAATTGGAAGATAGTTGAAACAAGAATATACTTGGAATGGTGTAACACACCATACATAGGAATTTATAGTGGACACTTTGAAATAACTTGGTTTCTTGGGAGTTGGAAGCATGAGTAGAACTTACTCATACAAGTGGAGGCTAGCAAAAGACTGGGAGCAACCAACTAAGAGAGCAATAATGGACATAATCATGTAGAGCGACAAAACATTACTAATCAAAGCATAGAGTGGTACTACAAGTCAAGGACTAAATGATCATAAAGTCTATGGTGACTTGTTCATAGTCATAACATGGTGTGAGCATGTGCCAAGTCAACCCAAACAAAACATCAAAGGAGAATACCACAATACTATGCTTTTGTATGCTAAAATAACACATGATTCTTTCAAGGCACACTAAGCAATCCAAATGACTTGTAACAAGACATGCTACAACAATAATCACTAAGCATAAGGTCAAAACAACACCTAGCATGTCATGCTAAAGTCTAAGTCACAGTCAATGCAAGCTCCTCTTGCACTTCCAAGCAAGAACTTTCTACTCCTTTCCAACACCAATCGACTTATTTGAAACAACACAACGAGAATGGGGGTTCAAACTAGTTTATTCAAGCAAACTAAACAAACTAAACAGATCAAACAAAAACTATGTTGCTCCAAGAACAACACAACAGTGCATGAAACAATAAAAACAAAGTGTCTAGACAGATCTGAGCTTTTTATTGATGAAGAAGGGGATTCTTTGGGCATCCCCAAGCTTTGACACTTGTACCTCTTGGATATTTCTTGGGGTGACACCATGGTGTCATCCCCAAGCTTGAGCTTTTGTCCATTATTCATCTCATTACATCATTCTCTCTCTACACCTAAATTTTTTCCTTCATACAAAACTTCACACAATCTTGATTAGCAACATTGGTGTATTCAAAAGATAATAGACCTTTGGGTTTAGCTTTGGAACAAAAACTTCCACTAAAAAAAATATACTGAAGCAACTTCCTTTAAAAAGCTCAATTCCCCAAAAGAGAACTCAAAAAGAAATCGATAAGAAACAAATGTAAATAATGGCAGAAATCTGTCAAAACAGACCAGCAGGTAGAAACCGATTTTTTCAAAAATATTCTGTTGCTCAAATCAAAAAGTGTTGAACTAGCGAAATTTATCTAACATATAGGGGGATTTATTCGTAAATTTCCAGCTCAATCCGAGTTACAGTGACTCCTCACGAATTTTTATGATGGAGGACAGAAATCTGTTTCAGGACAGCAACTCCCCAAATCTTACTTCCCTCTCATTAGAGGTCATTGTTGGCACAAAAAGCAAACAAAAAGGATAAGGAGAGGTCATTACTGAAGTAATAACTTCCAAAACTCAAGGAAACTCTTGGGTTATCTCCCAACAAGTACTTTTCTTTAACGCATTTAAGTTAGGCACTGATAATTTGAGAAGATGCTCACATAAGAACTATGAGTTGAAGTAAAAGAGAGCATCAAGAAGCAAATTCAGAACACATTTAAGTCTAAGCCACTTCCTATGCATAGGAATCTCGTAAGAGAATAAATCAAAGAAGCACAAAGCAACAAGCATAGGAAAGCAAAACAAGTGTAACTTCAAGATTTTCAACATAAAGAGGGGAAACTTAATATTGTTGAGATACATAAGACCATGTTTTCCTCTCTCATAATAACTTTCAGTAGCATCATGAATAAACTCCACAATATAACTATCACATAAAGCATGCTCTTCATGATCTACAAACACATAATTTTTATCAAGCTCCAATATAGTGGGATTAAAACCTTCAAACCCACTTTTAGCAATTTTATAATAAGGTAACTGATCATTCAACATAAGACCATCATCTAGAGCTTTATCATAAACATTTTCTAAGCAAAACTCCTTAGTACCATGCATTTCTAAGTTAGGAACAAATATAGGATTATCATAGATAACAGGAGCATAACTATTATCACAAGTTTTACCCATAACATATATTTCAAAAGAATCCACAGGAACATAACATTCATCCTCCTTTGGTAAGCACGGGGGACAATCAAATAATGTAAGAGGTAAATGTCGTGGTATTGCCAACGATTATGCCATGGAGGGGTCCTCACAGTACATGTTTAGAGACGTGGGGGAAGGCGAACGGTTGACGGGTACGAGGTTACATAGCTTACCCAGGTTCAGATCCCACAACGGTGGCGGAATCCTACTCCTGCTATAAATCACTATAATGGCAATACGCCGAGTTACAGGGATTGGCTCACTGTGCGAGGTGTATGTTAATCGATGCCCTAAAGGCTCCCATAGGCCCGACTTATATAGTCGCCAGGTCCTAGGGTTACAGGTAAATTCCTAGCCGGATAGGTTACAGAGTCCTACACTGCTTACTACTAGTCTAGCATGTCTTGCACTCCAAGGCTCCGGGCACGTCGGTGACTCCATCGTAGCCTTCATTTATCTGGCATGGGCCTCCCTTCTGAATCCATCTAACTGGGCCGCCCAGCAGGCCATGGTCCATGCTACCAACTGTGGGCTACCCGGGTTAGCCAGATAAGAGACATGCTATGGGGATACCCATATAGCATATGCCCAACAGTATCCCCCGGAGAACTCCGAGATCTTGAGCCGTCTTGCCTCTTTAGGTGGAATGCTCTGTCTAGATGGATGTCGGAAATCATCAAGCAATATCTTGTAGTCCTCCCAAGAACCCTGCAAGGTTTCTTCGTCTTCAACTTATAAGTCGGAGAACTGCTGAATCTTCCATCATACTCTTCTCGTAGCCGGACTGGATCCTTTCATGCTGGAATATTCCGATGTGATGGTTCACCTGCCAGTGACAGCTAGGGCGACATAGACATAGGTCAGCAACGCCTCGTAACTCACACATGTAGATAACACAATCATGTCAGTTTTTCCCGCGCGAGTGATACGAACAGTTGGCGGCGACGGTTGGGGACGTGGCAAAATTTCCACGCACGCGCCCACACACGTCGTCCACGCGCCGACCATTCGATCATTTTGCACGAATCTTGATGCCAGGGGTTATAAATTGTAACCGCGGTGGATTTTTACTTTTCACCTCATTCTCCTCCTGCGTCGTCTTCTTCCTCCAGTGAGCACCTCCTCGAGCTCTCCGCGATTTTCGCGAAAAACCCTAGCCCTTCAATCCTTCCAGTCACCACCTCTCCCCTTCCAATGGCCAGCAGTAGCTCTGCTCCCTCCATGGCGGTGTCCAGTGACACCGCAGAGAAGCCTGTGAGCACCATCCACATGCCCCCAGAGGTCCTGGTGCTGCCTAAATCAGCGGTGATAGAATCCACCGGCGGAGACCATAATCCAGCAGCGCTGGAGCTGCTGGAAGAGGAAAGCGATTCCCACAAGGGGGATTGGCGCGGTTCGGACATTACGAACCGCGACATCAAAGAACTGCTCGTCGAGGGCTACCTCCCTGCGACGGAAGGGATCGTCTGGCGGGCGGCACCGGCCGGCGAGGTTACCCATTCTCCCCAAGCCGGAGAGAAGGTGTACCTCAAATCACAACTGGTACGCGGCGTCTCCCTGCCCATCTCCGACTTCTTCCTAGCTGTCCTTATCCATTACCGAGTACAACCCTAGAACCTCTCCCCCAATAGCATCATACTGCTTCAATTATGCGGCGCTTTGCGAGGGTTACTTAGGGATTAGGCCTAGGCTAGATCTCTTTGTCTATTTCTTCATCGTAAAGAGGGAAGCCGGAGCCGGCAAGGACAAGCTCAGGAACTGTGGCACCATTAGCTTTAAGATCCGACCTGGCCGGCGGTTCCCCGACATCGTCGGCCACGAATCTGGCAAGAACTGGCAACAAATGTACTTCTACGGCCCAGACATCCCTCTGGCTGGCCGAGAAGAAACATATCCGGACTTTGTCAACGGAGCCGCCGCTGAAGCGCCGACATGGAGATCCCAGGCCATCCTTCCCTCCAACAATGAAGCCTCCCGTGCCATCAGGCGGATAGAGTGGTTCGTAGACACGGGTCTGACCGGGTTGGACCTAGCCATGTGCTGGTTCATTAGGCGGATCCAGCCTCTGCAGCACCGCTTGAAGCTAATGCATGAGTACACTAAGGATAGGAAGGATAGCCTCCGCATCTCCGAGGACAACTTATCGAGCGACTCCGTCAAGCTCCGCCTCAAGGACATCGTCAAGGTGAAGGATAGGAAGCGTGGCTTCACCATCACCTACGACATGTTCGTTGACGGCACGTGCCTAGTGGTAGGATGTTTATTTTCCATGTATGATATTTACTCCAGCTCTTCCGTCTAACCATTAACAACTCATAGAACACTTTTGGGTTTTCACTTAACAGCTTAGCAGTCTAGAGGAGGATAGCATGGCTGTCCAAATCTATGACCCTAAGATGAAGGAAGTCACCGTCGTGTCCGACGACGATGTCCCACTGGCGCGAAAGCGGAAGAGCTCCACCTATGACGCTGCCGACGGAGGCAAGAAGAAGAAGACGGAGGGTGGAGCCTCCAAGAAGTCCACTGGAGCCCTGGAGGTGGAGAAAAGAAGAGTTACCGGGATTCCTTTTGCCAAAGCACCCCCTGTTGTGTAAGCCTCTTTCTCTTCGACATTGTCCATTGCTTGTCTTATTCCCGTACTTATACTTTTTGCATGTTTCAGGAAGAAGGCCAGTAGTAGTTTGAAGAAGACCTCCAAAACTTTGGGGGCTTCTAGAAATATTAAAGATATGTTGCATCGTGACATGTACCACCACGCATCTCCCGCCATCGCCCCTGTTACTCCCAGCGTTAAGCTCACACCTGCTCCGACAAGCTCACAGGCCAAGGATGCATCTGGACCTTCCGCCATGGAAGTGGACTCAGCTGCCTCCGCGGAGCTTGCCGTTGTTGGTGAACATGCAACACAAGAAAGCACCACAATCCAAATGGCTGAAGATCCGGCTAAGGATGCCATCGGTAGCGATAAGGCGGTGGTGGCAGGTGGAACGACTGTTGAAGGCGGCGTCTTCGCACCCAGGACAACCGTAGAATTCCCGAAGATAGTCTACCCCGCACTTACGCCGAGTAGATCCTCTTTGGTTCCTGGTGCACCGCCGACATCTCCAACATGCGGTCTTGAGGAGCTTCTCCGACAAGTAGATATCTTGTGAGGAAACAGTCTTTCCTTTGGCAAGTTGCTTGCTGAGAGCACTACTAACCTCAAGATCATCGCACTTGTAAGTTTTATTTGCCTTTTGCATTTCATATGAGTATCCCACTGTAGCCCCCCAGGATTTAGAAGGAAAACCATAGGTATTTGCATCTAAATTCTCTAAGAGTGACTAAGCTAGAAAACTTCTCACTGTGCCCCCCAAGCATATAGTTTGAATGAATTATTCCGACTAGATGCTTTTAGAGTAGCATACGCAGTGTTTGTAAATTTTGATACTGTAGCCCCTAAGTTTCTAGTTGTAACTGAATTAGTTCTGACTAGATACTTAAAGAAAGACTAAGCATATGACTGAGTTAAAAAAACTTTATACTGTAGCCCCCAAGCTTCTAGTTGAAAACTGAATCAGTTCCGACTAGATTCTTAAAGAAAGACTAAGCATTTTGCCAAGTTTTAAAAACTCTCACTGTAGCCCCCAAGCTTCTAGGTGGATATTTATCCGGCTAGATGCTCCAAGTAGACTAAACAACATTAAATATTATTTCCACAGAATGAGAATGCTCGGAGAGGTGTGGCCAACGAGAAGTTCCAGAAGATGCATGCGGACTTGGAAGCCGAAAAGGGTAAAACTGCCTTCTTGAAGGAACAAATCATCAAGAGCAAACGTCTATTTTTCCTTTCTTTTTCGTATTCTGACTTGGTCTTGTACCAATCATTCTCCGAGTACTCACTGTGTACTGTTCTTTCTCCGACTTGCAGAAACCATTGCCAAGGCCAAGGATATTGTGGAGCAATCCAAGCATATTGAGTTGCTGGATAGCAAAAACAAGATCCTTAAGCAGGAGAGGAAGGATATGTTGAAAATGCACGAGGAGTCTATGAAGGTCTTGCAGGATTCCGCCGACATGGAGATGAACCGCTTGAAGGAGGAGATTGTGATGCTGAAAGAGCAGAAGAAAGCTGCCGATGAGCAGAACAAACGCAATCTTGAAGCATATCAGATCCTCCGACAAGAGCGGGACTCCCTGGCGGAGACACTCAAGCAGGCTGAGACTAGCATCTTTAGTAAGCGGTTCTCCATCTTGTACTTATGTAAGTTAGATACTTTGAACTTTTGTGTTATTGAACTCATGCGTTTCCCTGTCGGAATTTTCAGCTCCTATTGGTTTGACCCAGTCGCCTCCTCCACCAAAAGAATGCATGGTCCTTGCCGGCAACTTTATCAACACCGTCATTAAGCATGCCAAGGATATAACCAAGCCCCTCCAAATCAACATCAAAGCGGCGGATTCCGTGATGAAGTTCTCAGAGATCCTGCACCAAGCCCCTGAGCGTATTGCAAGCTGGAAAGCTTCATGTACCCGGGCTAGCGCAAGGATGGCGCTGTCAATGGTCAAGGCGCACTACGAAAACGCCAACATCGACACGGTGACCTCCGGCATCCCCGACATGGACGACGATGGCCAAGCAATAGATCACAAAACTATCTTGGCGTCACTCATAGGTTTTGATACCAGAGTCGCCGAGTTGGTCGACCCTAACGTCTTCGTGCCCATGGAGATCATTGAGAGTGACAACCGAAGCTCCTCCGAGTCCCTCAAAATTGCCGACTTCATAGAGGATGGCTCTCCTGCTGCTGATGACGCTGCGTCCAAGTCGCCTGCGCTAGAGGAATGAAAAACAATTTGTAATATTTGTTTCCTCTGGAATTTGTATGCGGAAAAAACTACGTGTTAACTTAAGGCAGAAAGACAATGGTTGTTATTTCCTGCTACTCAAGAACTAGTTCCAGCATGTATATATTTTTTAAGAAAGTGTTGGCTTATCCATTACTCTGGTTTTTATGCTTTACTTTTCATGAGTCGGAGGACTCGTTGTTGAAACTATGCGCTCAAGCGATGATGCCCAATGGCACCGTCAAAAACCTAAGCACAAAATCGCCGACATCAAGTGCCGAAAGTCACTACTCCAGAATCCACATAAAAACAACAAAGAACGTGTAGACCAGAAAACTTAAGCTAACGCCCATAGGCGGAATTTTCACAAGTGCAATTGCAAATCTTGTGCATAAAGATTTTATACGATCCAAAAATGAACACTAAAGGAGGTAAAAGACTCAGAAATATGATGAACCAGAGAGCTTTATTTCAATGATCATATAATAGGTACACAATAGATAAAAAATGCTAAGTGTAGAAAGGACGTAGCTATGCTATGTTCCATGGCCGATCAAGATCCGGGTAGTCATCATCCGGGTCATGTCGCTTACGCTTATGATCCTCGTTGGTTCTATCCTCCAGTTCACGATTGTCAACGAGTTAGTAAGACCCATTGAGCAACGCCTTGCTTATGATGAACGGTCCTTCCCATGACGGGGATAGTTTGTGTGACTTCTTCTACTTAAGTCGGAGCACCAGGTCCCCCTCTTTAAATGAGCGACACCGAACACGACGACTATGGTAGCTACGTAGCTTCTGCTGATAGATGGCGGATCTTTGGCATCTCAAAACGCGCTCCTCCTCGAGAAGGTCCACATCTAGGCGTCTGGACTCTTCAGCATCATCCTCGTCATAGGCGGCAACTCTTGGTGAATCTTGAAGGATGTCGGAAGGCAGGATGGCTTCTGCTCCATATACCATGAAATAAGGGGTGTAGCCGGTAGATCTGTTGGGTGTAGTTCATGAACTCCACAACACAGATGGCAGTTCCTCCGCCTAGGCTCCAGCTGCTCTATGCAGCGGTGCCTCAAGACGTGGCTTGATCCCTTGCATAATTAATCTATTGGCTCGTTCAACTTGACCATTAGACTATGGGTGTGCCACAGAAGCAAGATCAAGTCGGATGCCCTTCTCCCAACAATAAGCTTCCACTTATCCGAGTGACATGTTGCTGTCGTTGTCGGTGATAATGCTACGTGGGAGAACAAATTTCACCACTAGATCCCGGACAAACCTAAGGGCAGTTGCCCCATCAAGCTTTCTAATGGGTTTAGCTTCTATCCATTTAGTGAATTTATCAACTGCTACTAGTAGATGCGTAAATCCACATGGTTCCGTTTGTAACGGACCAACCATGTCTAGCCCCCAGACTGCAAACAGCCAAGTTATTGGTATTGTTCGCAATTCTTCAGCTGGAACATGTGGATGTCGGGCATAATACTGGCATCCCATGCATGTATCCACTAGCTTGTCGGCGTCCAACTTCGTGGTTAGCCAGTAGAATCCTTGCTGGAAAGCTTTAGCGACCGACGATCGGGGAGCGACGTGATGCCCGCAATCTCCGAGATGGATTTCGCGGAGGATTTCAATACCTTCTTACTGGAAACACACTTAAGGTATACACCAGTAGTGCTTCTTTTGTAGAGCTGTCCATTGATTATGGTATAGCCCTTTGCTCGACGTACTATTTGCCATCTTTCGACTTTGTCATCGGGTAAAGTTCCGTGTACGAGATATTCCATGAACAGTTTTGTCCAAGCTGGAGTGACCTTTGTCACTGTGTGAACGAAAGAGTCAACTCTTTCCGGGTTGTCTATATCTGCCCCCTTCACTGATGGTGTCCGTAGATGCTCCAGGAAAACGCCAGGCGGGATTTGTTTGCGTCCTAGCCCAAGCTTTGACAGCAGGTTAGCCGCCTCATTTTGCTCCCTAGGGACACACTTGACTTCGTAGCCCAAGAAGCTCTTGGCTATCTCGTCCACTTCGTCGCGATATGCCGCCATCATAGGATTCTGCGCGTTCCAGGTGCCAGCCACGTGCTGGGCAACCAAGTCGAAATATCCACAGCAAACTATGCGCTTGATGCCAATATCCTTGGCTACGCGTAGTCCGTGAATGAGTGCTTCATACTCCACCATGTTGTTCGTAGCCTCGAAGTGGATCTGCAGAACATAGTGTAGCTTTTCCCCGGTTGGTGACTGTAGCAGTACACCAGCCCCGAGCCGTTGAGTAGCTTTGATCTGTCAAAGTGCATCACCCAGTGCTCTGGCTCTGGTATAGGGGTAGCATCAGGCATCTCCGTCCAGTCTGCGATGAAATCCGCCAAGGCTTGTGACTTGATAGCGTCGCGTCTCTTGTAAGTGATCTCAAAGGCGGCAAGTTCAATGCCCCACTTCGCGACCCTTCCTGTAGCGTCACTGTTGTTGATGATGTCGGGCATTGGAGCTTTACTCACCACTGTAATGGGGTGCTCCTGGAAGTAGTGCCTTAGCTTCCGAGAAGCAAGGAACACTCCATAAGCTAGCTTCTGGTAGTGCGGTAACGCTGCTTGGACTCCTTCATGACCTCGCTTACATAGTGAACTGGTCGTTGAACTCCGTACCCATGCCCTGGTTCTTTCCGCTCTACCATGACGACGATGCTGATTACCCGGTTGGTGGCCGCCATGTAAATTAACATTGGCTCCCCAGGCTCGGGCGCGGCAAGGATAGGCACTGAGGAAAGTATCTCCTTGAGCTGCTTCAATGCCGCATCTTCCTCGTCCGTCCATGTGAATTTGTCCGCCTTCTTCAGCAACTTGTATAGCGGCAGAGCCTTCTCTCCAAGTCGGCTGACGAACCAACTAACAGCTGCAACGCAACATGTTAGCCGTTGTATGTCCTTCAGGCATGTCAGACGGTTTATGTTTAAGATGGCCTTGATTTTCTCCGGGTTGACCTCGATTCCACGCTGGGAAACGATAAAGCCCAACAATTTGCCGGCTTGAACCCCGAAGACGCACTTCTTAGGGTTAAGCATCATGTTGTATTTCCAGAGATTATCGAAGGTTTCTTTTAAGTCGGAGATTAAGTCGTTTGATTTTTTAGACATCACCGCTATATCGTCCACATAGGCATGAACATTCCAACCAATTTGGTCGTGTAGGAAACACTGCATTGTCCGCTGGTACGTAGCACCTGCATTTTTTAGCCCAAAGGGCATCATGACATAGCAAAACATGTCGTCGGGTGTAGTGAATGAAGTGGCCAATTGGTCCGACTTCCTCATCTTGATCTGGTGGTATCCTGAGTATGCATCAAGAAAACACAAAATCTCCGAGCCAGCCATCGAGTCAATGACTTGGTCAATGCGAGGCAAGGTAAACTGATCTTTGGGGCATGCTTTGTTCAAGCCGGTGTACAACGCACATTCTTAATTATTTGGTTCCCTTTTTGGGGGAAAGTACAGGATTGGCATGAATGACTTCTCGGATAAAACTAGCCTTAAGTAACCTAGCTATCTCTTTGCGTATAGCGCGTCTCTTCTCGTCTCCAAAGCGTCGTAGAGGTTGTTTCACTAGTTTACATTTTGGATCAATATTCAAGGTGTGCTCGGAAAGTTCCCTAGGTACACCTTTCATGTCGGCAGGTTGCCAGGCAAAGATGTCCCTGTTCTCACGGAGGAACTCGACGAGCGCACTTTCCTATTTGGGATCCAGGTTCGTCCCAATGGCGGTGGTATTGGAGGCATCGCCTACCACAAGTTCCACCGGCTTGGTCTCGATGGCGGCCTTGAATGCTGGGGCAGAGTCGGAGTTCTGTTTCTTCAACGCGGGCATCTCCGAGGCATCGACCTTGCTCTAGATCTCCTTGAGTTCTTTGTTGTAGAGGACAACTTCTGCAAAGGCTGCTTCTCCAATCTCGTAGTCCCTTGCCTTGGTAAAGCTTCCGGATACGGTGATGACACGTTTGGTATGGGTATCTTGAGCTTGTTGTAGACGAAGCATGGCTTGGCCATGAAGGTGTGGAATATGTCGCGGCCAAATATGATGTGGTACACACTCTTGAAGGGGACCACCTCGAAGGTCATGCATTCTTGGCGGTAATTATTGACATCGCAAAACGCGACCTGAAGTGTGATGCACCCAAGGGACCGAGCCTCCCGACCAGGAACTACGCCATGGAAGATGGTGCTGGTCCGACTTAGGTTTGCCTCCGTCAAGTTCATCTTGTGCAGTGTATCCAGGTACATGATGTTGATGCTGCTTCCACTATCCACCATACATTTGGTGAACTCGTTGCCGTCAATCAGGGGTTTATGATCATGGCATATTGCTTCTCCGTAGGGATGAGGTCTGGGTGATCCTTCCTATCCCAAGTAATTGGAATCTCCGACCAGCGTAGGTATTGGGGAACTGGGGGTAGAGTGGACATCAGTATCCTCATGGAGGTCTTCTGTTGTCGGACGGTGGGGGTGCCAAGGAAAGTGTGGAAAACTGTCGCCTTCTTCTCAAAGGGGTTTTGGCCCTTGCCGTCGCTCTTGGCGGCGTGCTTGGGGTCAACGTGCCCATCCATGTCACTTGAATCCTTGGACTCCTCCTCCTTCTTCTTTCCCTTGCCCTTTCCTCGCGGTCTATTCTTTCGACTTCGTTTGTAGCCAGACTCTGGGTCTTCTTTGAGGTCGTTGACGAACTTGCAATGGCGATTGGTGTGTGTGGCTTTGCCGTTGGCATCGAGGTGTACGAGGCATGGAATATAGTACTCCTCGTAGGTTTGGGGAACGCGGGGCGCTGCCGGGGTAGTTTCACTACCTCGCTGCTACCCACGACCAGCCCCTCGTCCTCGACCACGCTGTCCGCCATCACCTCGTCCTGCAAAAGTCATGGCGACCATGTCGGAGGCTTGCTTTTCTTCTGTCGGGTTCTTCCGCTTTGTACTGCTATTCCTCTTAGCTTGGGTTGGAATCGCTATTGCCGGCAATGATCCGCGTGCGTCATTGTCGGCAGCCGCGAACTCACTAGCCAGCTGGATCATCTGATTGAGGTCGAGCTGGTGGTTGTCCTGCAGGCGCTTCAACGTATGTCGGAGCAACGTACCTCTTTCCACCCCGTCGATGAAGGCGGACATGGCGGTCTGGGAGTGCACTCCTGCGCAGGAATTCTTCATATCCAGCCAGCGGGAGAGGTAGGCGCGAGATGACTCGTCTTTCTCCTACACGCACCGCTGTAAGTCGCCAACAGTGTAGGGACGTTTGTACGTTCCCTCGAAGTTCTTGGTGAACGCTTCTTGCATGTCCAACCAATTGCAAACAGACTTCTCCGGCAAGTCATCGATCCATTGTCGGGCCGTGCCCGCCAGCATCAATGGGATGTACTTGACGGAAACGTTGGGGTTACCCCCGGCGATCTCCACCGCGTTGCCATAATCTTGCAACCATGTGGCTGGCTTGGCGGTGCCGTCATAGGGCTTGATGGTCTTGTCAATCCGGAAATCCTTGGGGTAAGCTGCAGTCTGTATTACAGGTCCAAAGCAGCATGGTCCCAGGTATGCTCCATCCCGGGCCTCATGGATCTTGTCCAGACGTGATCGTGTGTCGTATGGCTCCGGGCTTCTTTTCTTCTTTTTGCCATCAGGGGATGGGCTGCATGAACAACGCAGGCCTCCTCTGCCATGGTGGCTGCTGGGTGGTGACGGAGGCGGAGGTGGCAGTGGGTTAGCCTTCTTGCTATTGCCCTCCTGCGACGTCTCACGCTTGTCACGGTTGCTTGTCGGACACGGAGGGTCATGGCATGACCTGCTCTTGTGTCCTTGGTTGCGCTCTCCATCATGGCGGGCCTGCTCCGCGTGGTCAGAGGATATGGGGATAGCGTCCTTCCTGTTGCGCGCATCCCTTCGTCTTCGCTCCGATGAACCCGTCTGGGACCTGACATCCTCAGGAGATCTATCCCTTGGCGGCTTATGCTGACTAGACTGGCAAAACGCTGGGTCAGACTCAAGCCTCTGAGAGGTGGCCTTTTCCTGCTGTTTCACCGCCTTGGCCACAAGGTCATAAACCCGCTCCACTGCCTCGGGGGATCTATCCTGTTCCAAAAGGGTCTTGGCAACGACAAGTTTAAGAAGGGGAGTGGGCATCACCTGCCTGCCTTCGCTGTCAATGTATGGCTTTGCTTGTGGCGGCTTCGAGGGGGCCCATCCTAGGTTTATCCATACACCAGGATCATTGATGACGCGAGCCGGACCTTTCTTAGCCTTCTGCTGCTAGAGCAGAATCTTGTACTCGGACTCCATGGCTCTAGCTTTCTCTATTGACTTCTGCGTGTTGGCCAGATCTCGATCTAGCTTGGCGCCTTGCTCCGCAAGGGCCTGTGCTTCCTCCAGCAACTGCTGGCGCTTCTCATCAAGTTGGGTTACGTTCCGGATATGAGCTACGGTCAAGGGCTCGATGAGGAGATTGACGTACATCACTCTATCAGCCGGAGTAATTTGGGCAGCAGCGGATGTGGATGCCGGAGGCGGCGGGTTTGCTGTGTTGTTGTTACTCGGACCAGTGTTGAGTTCCTACGGCTGCTGCATTGGGTTAGGCGAAGGGGGCATGACCTTTGCACGATCCTTGTCGCCAGCAACAAGTGGTCCCTTCCCCTTGTCCAGCGCTTTAGGCGGAGCTTGTCCGGGTTGGTCTTATTCCATCACGGCCCCAATGGCGACGAACACCTCTCGGGACATGACGTCCTTGCTAGCTCGCTCATCGTGTTGGAAGTCCTCCTCCATCTCCTGCATAGCTGAATCTAGCTCATCCGGGCTGAAATCTATCTCTTCCGAGTAAGCGCTAATGTCGGCGTAGAGCGCGTCAAGCACAGAGTTGGAGGGTGTCAGGGATTTGTAGACAATGGGTGATGGCGGGGCGATGGCGACAATGATGACTGGAGGTGGTGGTGATACTGTAGCAATGACGACTGGAGGCGGTGGCGCGACGACGTCGACCGAACGAGGTGGTGGTGGTGGCTGAGGCGGGGGTGCGTCGCCAATGAGCGCAGGCGCTGCATGGGGTGCCACCTCTGCCTCTGCGTAGCTATTGACGGTGTTCACCATGCTCTCGAAGGTGAGGCGTCCCGAAGCCTGCTGCCGCCTTAGCGTATGCTGGAGAAGTGTGCCTTGGTCCAGTCCTTCCACAAAGTGATACATGGCATCATCATTGGGGTAATGAGCCAGGCCGACCCGTATACGGAGCCATCTGGCAAGGTAATCGCGGGGTTTTTCGCCCTCTCTCTGAACGCAACGCTCTAGATTGAAGATGGTGACCATGCCAACGAACTTGGATCGCTGTTGTCCAGACGCACGGGCGAAGCCGGCGGACTTGTAGTGATCTTCCACCGTTATATCCAGCACATGGGCGGTTTGGGTGGGCCTTGAATTTTTCCGATCTTTACCGGAAAACTCCGAAGAGAGATCCGACATCAATCCTTCCGCGAACGTATCCTTCCCGTAGGCGGTCCGTGCGGGTCTTGATGCTCCTCCGACTCCCAGGGAACTAGTGCCCGAGCCGGTTTCGCCGATGAAGAGGTGGATGTCTCCGATGGGGACGTTCGAGCATCGCGTAGGGTTCGTCTTCGCCGAGATCCAGAACTCTTCGGGAGGGACGATCAGAACGTTGTCGGAGAAGATAACACGACCGATGGTTACGGTTTCACCAATTCTCGTGAAGATCTTGGTCCTCGCCTGCTGAAGAGCCTGAAGCGCCTCTTGCCCCATGGTGGGCGCCAACTGTCATGGTATTGCCGACGAGTACGCCATGGAGGGGTCCTCACAGTGCGTGTTTAGAGACATGGGGGAAGGCGGACAGTTGACGGGTACGAGGTTACACAGCTTACCCAGGTTCAGATCCCACAACGGTGGCGAAATCCTACCCCTTCTATAAATCACTATAATGGCAATACGCCGAGTTACAGGGATTGGCTCGCTGTGCGAGGTGTATGTTAATCGATGCCCTAAAGGCTCCCATAGGCCCGACTTATATAGTCGCCAGGTCCTAGGGTTACAGGTAAAGTCCTAGCCGGATAGGTTACAGAGTCCTACACTGCTTACTACTGGTCTAGCGTGTCTTGTACTCCAAGGCTCCGGGTACGTCGGTGACTCCTTCGTAGCCTTCCTTTATCCGGCATGGGCATCCCTTCCAGATCCATCTAACTGGGCCGCCCAGCAGGCCATGGGCCATGCTACCAACTGTGGGCCACCCGGGTTAGCTGGATAAGAGACATGCTATAGAGATACCCATATAGCATATCCCCAACAGTAAAGAGTTACTCTCATTAGAAGGTAGACATGGGTAGATCCATTCTTCCTCCTCTTGACCATCACTCTCCTCCTCTTTTTCATCTAATGAGCTTTCAGGTTTAGCAATTTTGTCTTCTATAGGCTCCTGCAAGGCATTAGTCTTTCCCATTTGTGGAAAGCACCTATTAAAATATTCAAGAATATAGCCATTTTCTTCCTTGTAATTATCAAAGAAAAACTTAAGTATCTCATAAACCTCACATTCATAAGGTGCATCATCAGTATTTTCAAGCGAACTAGCAAGTTCAAATGCACCCTTGAAAGCAATGAATTCTTCAATTAGTTCCACATCATAAAAGTCATAATTTCCCTTAACATAAGAAGATATGGTAATATTATCATTATACTCACATTGAAAAGGAAGGTGTTTATACCTCCTACATCAACAAGACTTATCAACGCAATAAGTAACATTATAAGTAGAGCACACGTCTCTAGCAATAGTATTCAACTTATCAATTTGTTCCCATAAGTGTTTTCCTTTTTGTGACAAACGGTGTTCCTTATAATAATACTTTTGTTCTTCCGTGAACCCACCTTGCCAATAAGAACTAGTTTCAAAGAAACCATCCATTGATAGAAAGCATTACCAAGCAAGGCAATAACAAACTAGCTACTAGAGTAGGAACTAATTTTTTTGTGTTTTTGAATAGATAAAGCAAAGCAAACTAAACTAATTTTTTTGAGTTTTTGAAAACAAGAGGCAAAAAAACCAAGCAAAATAAACTAAGCAAACTAAAAACAAAGTAAAGATAAAGGAAGTGGAGGACTCCCCTTGTGAAGACGTCCTTAGCCTCCCCGACAACGGCGCCAGAAAACTTGTTGATGGCTCAGTTGATGTGGAGCCTGTTGGGAACCCCAAGAGCAAGGTGTGAAGCAGCACATCAACAAGTATTCCCTCGGTAAGAAACCGAGTTTATCGAACCAGTAGGAGGAAGGAAACGTCACACAGGTGTTGCAAGCAACATGGAAACCTGCACAACACAAACTCAAGACTTTGCCCCAACTAACAATGAGGTTGTCAATCTCACCGGTTGCTGTAACAAAGAATTAACTATATGTTGTGGAAGGTGATGATGGTTTGCAACAAGTAAACAGTAAAAGTGGAAGATGTATCAATGGTAAAGATTGGAACGGGGTCCATAGTTCACTAGAGGTGCTCTCCTTAGATAAACAACATGGCATGAAGGGTAAACAAATTACAGCAAGGCAATTGATAGAAACTGGACAAGGCATAACAATGCAATACTAGACAAAAAGATCCTATGAGATTCGATTGGGCAATACAACAATATACATATACTGCCATCCAACTGCATCTATGACTAGAAGTCCACCTTTGGGTTATCATCCGAACCCCCTCCAGTATTAAGTTGCAAGCAACAGACAACTGATTTAAGCAAAGTGTGTAAGGTAAACAATCCACTTGTTCCATGAACAAGAGACTGTTGTTTTCTTCCTAGTGGCAACAACACATCTACAACCGAAGAGATTTCTGTCACTTCCCTTGGAAACTAGAGGCATGAACCCACTATCGAGCATAAATACCCCCTCTTGGAGTCACTAGCAACTACTCATCCAAGATATCTACTAACAACGGAGAACATGCAAGATCACAAAAAACACATACATAATAGAATCAAATAGAAAAAACTATTAATCAATCTGACATAGTAATCTCTGTAGGGGTTCGTAGCATGGAAAACAAAAAATTATACCGCATGCACACAAACAAGCCAAGATCTATCTACTAGATTGTAGCAACGAGTCGATAGAAGCACTCACCCTCGAAGATTCCAAAGCGGTTAACGAGAGCAGATTCTCGTGGGTGATGTAGTCGTACACTTGCCAATCTCAAGATCGCGTAGACGATCCTTCCGGCGCTGTGTTCCGGCAGCGCTTCCGCAGTCGGTCACATGTTCGGTACTCTATGAATACCTTCCTCTCCCTTGTTCCAGCAGGCAGCGAAGGTTGTAGTTCTCCCCTCGTGAATCCGGCAGAACGACAGCGTGGTGTCGGAAGTAGAGGGAAGATCCCGCAGGGCTTCGCCTAAGCCGGTGCGAGTTATGGTGGATTAGGGTTTGCCGGAGATCTAGGGTTTAGAAGACCGGGAGGAGGAGAAGGTGTCGGCTGCGGCTAGAGCGGCGACGACGGACCGGCGGCGGCGCGCGACGGCGGCGGGTCGGCGGCGGCAACTCGGGTGGAGAGGGGCTAGGGCTTGTGGTGTTGGGTCAGCCCTCCCCCTCTATTTATGAGAGGGAGGGGCAGCCTTGGGAGGGGTGGGTTTGAATCCCAACTCAAACCAAGTTGTATTGAGAGAAGGACTTGTTTCTTCTTCCACTAGGAAACCATTGTTCCATTTTGACTTTTCAAACTTCCCGTTTGACTTTCAATTTAGAGCTTTAATTCTCTCTTGCAAATTCCCACACCAAGTGACCTAGGATATGATCCAATCATTCCACTTACCCATGACACATTCATGGACCATTCTCCTTCTGGACCGGTGAACCTTCTAGAACCTCTCCGATGAAAACATCAGAATCTTTTCCGAACTCCGGAATCGGACTTTCCTTATATGAATCTTATTCTCCGGACCATTCCGGATCTCCTCGTGATATCCCGGATCCAATCCGAGACTCCGAACAACATTTGGTATCCCTACTAACATTCCATATCTATTAAACAACATCGAATCCTTAAGTGTGTCTCCCTACGGTTCGTGAATTATGCGGACATGACCGAGACACTTCTTCGATCAATAACCAATAGAGGAATCTGGAAATTCATATGGCTCCCACATATTTCAATGATTACTTTGCGATCGAATGAACCACTTACATACGATACCAATTTCCCTTTGTCTCATGATAGTTTACTTATCCGAGGTTTTGATCGTCGGTATCTCTGCATACCTAGTTCAACCTCGTTACCGATAAGTACTCTTTTCTCGTTCCCGTGATATGTGATCCCCTGTGATATAGTCACATGCTTGCAAGCTAATTGGATGACATTCCACTGAGAGGGCCCAGAGTATATCTATCTGTCATATGGATGGACAAATCCCACTCTTGATCCATGTGCCTCAACCCATACTTTCGGAACACTCAATGACACCTTTATAGCCACCCAGTTCTGGTGTGGTGTTTGATGTCATAAAAGCATCCTTCCGGTGATGGTGATTAGCATTATCTCATGGTCGAAGGAATCAGGTTACTTTGTATCAGAAAGCTTATAGGAAACAAACTATTGAAATGACTTGATCTTAATGCTACGCTTATCTATAGGAGTATGTCCATCACATCATTCTCCTAATGATATGATCCTGTTGTTAACAACATCTCAATGCTCATGATCGGGAAACCACGATCATCTATTAACCAACAAGCTAGTATTACAAAGATGCTTTACTAGTGACTCTAATTTAGTTTACAAATCACACAAGTATTAATGTTTCCAGTTTAATACTATTATAGCATGAATGTAAACATTTATCATAAACACGAAGATATAATAATAACCACTTTTATTATTGCCTCTAGGGCATATCTCCAACAGTCTCCCACTTGCACTAGAGTCAACTAATCTAGATTACATGGTAATATACCGAACACCCATGGCGGTTTGGTGCTGGTCATGTTTTGCCCTCAGGAGAGGTTTAGTCAATGGATTCGCCACATTCAGATCTATGTGTACTTTGTAAATTTTTATGTCACCATCTTGGACATGCTCTCGAACAGCATGAAAACGTAGCTTGATGTGCTTCAGCTTCTTGTGTGACCTTGGTTCTTGCGCATTGGCTATGGCGCCCATGTTATCATAGTAGATAGACATTGGGTCCAGCGCACTTGGAACCACACTGAGCTCTGTAATGAACTCCTTCATCCATATCGCTTCTTGTGAAGCCTCCGAAGCAGCTATGTATTCCGATTCAGTTGAAGATCTCGCCACAACGCTTTGCTTTGCACTCCTCCAGCTAACTGCTGCACCATTCAAAGTAAATACGTATCCAGATTATGATTTAGAATCATCCGGATCGGTGTTCCAACTAGCATCGGTGTAACCATTAACGATGAGTTGTTCATCACCTGCATAAGAAAGAACCATATCCTTAGTTCTTCTCAAGTACTTAAGGATGTTTTTGACCGCTGTCCAATGATCCACTCCTAGATCACTTTGATATCTGCTAGTCAAACTAACAGCATATGCAATGTCGGGTCTAGTACATAGCATGGCATACATAAGAGATCCTATGGCTGAGGCATAGGGAGTCTTACTCATCCTTTCTCTATCTTCTGCCGTTGCAGGACTTTGAGTTTTACTCAAGGTCGTATTGGGCAACATGGGCAAGAACCCTTTCTTGCTATCTTCCATTCCAAACCTCTTTAGAACTTTGTCCAAATATGTACTCTGTGACAATGGTATTAGGCGTCTCGATCTATCTCTATAAATCTTTATGCCTAATATGTAAGCTGCTTCGCCAAGATCTTTTAATGAAAAACTATTATTCAAATAATCCTTGACACTATTAAGAAGGTTTACATCATTCCCAATCAACAATATGTCATCTACATATAGTATTAAGAATGCTACAGAGCTCTCACTCACTTTCTTGTAAATACAAGCTTCTCCATAAGTTTGTATAAAACCAAAGCTTTTGATTATCTTATCAAAACGTTGATTCCAACTTCAGGATGCTTGCTTCAATCCATATATGGACCGTTGAAGTTTGCATACCTTGTCAGCATCTTTAGGATCGACAAAACCTTTGGGTTGCATCATATACAACTCTTCATCAATATATCCATTGAGGAACGCCGTTTTGACATCCATCTGCCATATCTCATAATCATAATATGCAGCGATTGCTAACATAATCCTCACAGAATTTAGCTTCGCTACTGGTGAGAAAGTATCATCGTAGTCAACTCCTTGAATTTGTCGAAACCCTTTTGCGACAAGTCGAACTTTATAGACAGTAACATTACCATCAGCATCTGTTTTCTTATTGAAAATCCATTTGTTCTCGACAACCTTCTAGCCATCCGGTAAGTCCACCAAAGTCCATACTTGGTTTTCATACATGGATCCAATCTCGGATTTCATGGCTTCTTGCCATTTATTGGAATCTAGGCTCATCATCGCTTCCTCATATGTCGCAGGGTCATCGGTGTTGTTCACCGATCATAAGAGTTTGAAGTATATCTTCACCCAGAAGGAAATCAATATGAGACAAAGGAGATGGCTAGAACTTATTAAGGATTACGACTTAAGTTTGCAATACCACCCCGGTAAAGCGAACGTAGTAGCAGATGCTCTAAGTCGTAAGACGTTTGTAAATGGCCTTACCAAAGGAGAATTGCCAGATGACTTGTGTGAGCAATTCAAAGAACTCAGATTGGAGATTGTGCCCGAAGGACATCTCATGTCCTTAGATGTTCAACCCACTTTATTGGACAAGATCCGAGAAGTTCAGAAGACTGATAAAGAAATTGAAAAGATTAAGGAAAATATAAGTCTAGGGAAAGCTAAGAGTTTCCATATAGACAAACAAGGTACCTTATGGCACGGGAAACGTATTTGTGTTCCACAAGATCCGGAATTGCGGAAACTGATTCTACAAGAGGCTCACAACTCTCCGTATTCTATTCACCCGGGAAACACCAAGATGTACATGGACATGAAAGAAAGATTTTGGTGGAACAATCTCAAAAGGGACATCGCCGAACATATTGCTTTGTGTGATGTGTGTAGCAGAGTAAAAGCGGAGCATCAGAAACCAGCAGGTTTGCTTCAACCACTGCCTATTCCTGAATGGAAGTGGGAAAATATTGGTATGGATTTCATTACCGGATTACCAAGGACCAGGTCAGGGTATGACTCCATATGGGTAGTAGTGGATCGCCTAACTAAAGTGGCTCATTTTATACCCGTGAAGACAACTTATACAAGTGCCAAGTTAGCAAAAATCTACATGAGCAGAATTGTATGCCTTCACGGCGTGCCCAAGAGTATTGTGTCGGATAGAGGAACTCAGTTCACTTCTCACTTTTGGAGACAGCTTCATGAATCCTTAGGTACGAGGTTGGAATTCAGCACTGCTTTTCACCCTCAAACTGATGGACAAACGGAAAGGACTAATCAAATTCTTGAAGACATGTTAAGGGCATGTGCCTTAGACTATGGAGCAAGTTGGGATGAAAGCTTGCCTTACGCAAAGTTCTCTTACAACAATAGTCATCAAGTTAGTATTGGAATGGCACCATTTGAGTTACTCTACGGAAGGAAATGTACCACCCCATTACTATGGAATGGTGTGGGAGAGAGAAGTTTATTTGGACCTGATCTTATCAAAGACGCCGAAGAGAAGGTCAAATTGGTTAAGGACAGGTTGAAGGTAGCACAGTCCCGACAGAAAAGCTACGCAGATTCTAAGCGTAGAGAAGTCACCTACGAGGTTGGGGATAGAGCTTATCTCAGGGTATCACCACTCCGTGGAGTGAAAAGATTTGGAGTCAAAGGAAAGTTGGCACCAAGATATGTTGGGCCATTCAAGATTTTAAGTCGCAAGGGAGAAGTTGCATATGAAGTTGAATTGCCTGAATCCCTGTCAGCTGTCCATAATGTATTTCATGTGAGTCAGCTTAAGAAATGTCACCCAGAAATGGAGGAAACTTCTCTGAAGGATACCATACCTTTGGAAGAAGTCCAACTAGAAAGTAATCTCACCTATGAAGAAAAGCCTGTCAAGATTCTTGAGACCGCAGAAAGAGTCACAAGGACAAAAACTATCAAGTTTTGCAAAGTACAATGGAACCATCATTCCGAAGAGGAAGCAACATGGGAAAGAGAAGATGATCTTCGGAAAGACCACCCTCACCTATTTACTAGCCAATCCGAATCTCGAGGGCGAGATTCATCTTAAGGGGGTTAGATTTGTAACATCCCTAAATTCATATTCCAAAACTCATTCATATCATCTAAGCATTCATCATAATTTAGGGTTCTTCTCAAAAACAGAAGCTTGTGCTATGATTTCATGTGGGAAAAATTTCACTCATTAGACCATCACTTTTGAAATTTAAATGTTAAGGAACTTGTTTGCTTGCCCCACTATTGGAAAGATTGAGTGTAAAAGTTTAACCAAAATGTTCAAATTAGAAATAATTCCCAAAACCTCTATTTCAAACATTTGCAAAATGGTGCATAGTCTCTGTTTGTTTGAAATCCAAGTCTGACCAAGCCTTTGCAAGGAAACCCCACAAGTTTTGGCCTATTTCTAAGACCAATTCACCCCTACAAAACCCCAGGAGAATTTGAATTCAAATTGTATTTGAAACCATTTGAAAACATAACCAGAAAATCGAATTAGAAAAGAAAAAGGACTAGACAAAGGAAAAGGGCCGAGCGCCAGGTTTCTGGCCCAACAGAGGATCGAGCCCAACTAGCCACCCGGGGAGTTCCTTTTCTTTTCACACACGCAAACGCACACAGCCAGTCGCTGACAAACAGACCCCACCCCCATTTTGCACACATCGCTGACGAGCGGGCCCTGTCCACGCTGTCATCGTCTTCCTCAAACCACGCCCGCGACCACGTCGCAGCTGCAGTCACTGCCGGTAATGGCGCGGCTTAATTGGGCAATTAAACACATGCGTTTCCTGTCGAGGCACCGGCTATAAGATCCCCACATCCCCACGATCATTTTCCCCCAGTCAATCTCACACTCACGCCACCAGGCTGCCCACGACTCGCTCGAGACCGCCGCAGACAGAGCCAACTCCGGCGACCGATTCAGGTGAGCCCCGTGCGCCCCTTCCCCTCTGGATTGTTCGAGACACTTAGTAATCCTCTTGCGCACCTTCTAACCACAACAGAGCATCCTGTACTGCCCCAGGTCGCCGTGTTCGCTTGACGCCGTAAGCACCCGACGACCACCCCAACTCCGGCGAGCAATCTCAGTAAGTCCCGAGCGCCCCTTGCTTTCTTATTCACCCGAGCGTGTTCGCAATTGTCCTGCGCATCTCCTGAACCCATTGGTTCATGTTAGAGCGACGCAGAACCTCGGCAACAACTCCGACAACACCCACCCGACACCAGACGCAACTCCGACGAGATCTAGAGCCCATCTCCGAGCGCCCCTCCGCAAGCCAGTACCACGACGAGCTTCAGCAGCCTCCGGCGAACCTGGTAAGACCCCTCTCCCTCTCGCGGACGATGTAGAACGCCGGCTCCGCCGTAGTCAGACGCGCCGCCGCTAGTCAACGCCGCCAGCGCCGCCCGTTCATGGCTTGATGGTTTGGTCCGTTGGATCTGCATCGTAGGGCTAGGATAGATCTAGGTCGAAGAGGTACGCGCGCGTCTGGATCGTTAGATCTAAGTTAGATCCTACGGCCTGCGACTGCTGATCCGCGCGAAGCGGTACGCACCAGTAAGGTTGCGACGCGTGGTAGGGTTAATTCAAAAACAGAATTTAAAACCAGATTTTGATCTAAACTTTGAACTACTATAACTTTTGAATGCCACGTTAGATTTTTACAAATTTTATACCGTTGGATTCAGTGAAACAAGAACTTTCTGAATGTCCAATTTGTTTAACAAATAGTAACCATTAAAATGACTTTATTTGTGGAATCATATTTAAAGCTATTTTGAGTATAGATTTGTTTTGATAATTAGTTTTAATGTTAAATAAGTTTGTTATGGCAAATTTTGTGTCCTGTTATGTTTCAGTATCATACACATGCTTGGTAAAATTTCCAAAATCACCACTTAGTAAAATTCTTGCATGCATGCATTCATATTATTTTTGATTGAATAAATTGTGTGAAATTGAATGCTATAATTTTTCTTGTAGATTTTGCTAGTGATTGTGATTGTGAAGAGTTCTACTCTCCCCACTACCAAGGCAAGTGATATTTTCATGAATATTTCTATCCTATGTTTTGTACTAGCATTAGATATTTTGCTAAGTATTGCATGCTATTTTGCCTAATGCTAAGTTGGGAAATCCTAAGTAGTGTAGAAATGTAGAATTTCTAAGGAATTTTCCTAAGTTAGGTTATCTTACCATTCTTAGCCTAGCTATTTAGCAAACAAGGGTTGGTGGAAATCTATACACACTATGATGAAAATATTTCTAAGTCATGAGACTTATGCTTTTCTAATAAAACAACTAAGTCAAATGAATCTCCTGGGTGGAATGGAAAGATTGGGTTATGTTGAGTGGTTACACAAGGCCATGGACTTGGGTTGTGTATCTCACTTGTGGTATGCCACCCAGGCACAAAGGGATTTGGAGGCCAAGTGTTGAGAAAGCTTACAGTGCAACCACTTGGCAATATGGGCTCTGCCTTGATCATATAGGTTGCTAGAACTTAGTCATTTGGACAGTTGGTGGTAGTTGGGATGATAGGTTGGAACGCGTCCATTTGACTAAGGAAAGGCTTCCGAAAGGTTCTGTCTTGGGAAACCAAGTCTGGTGGGGAAAGTGCACAACCTCTGCAGATGGAAAACCTAAGTACTTAGCCTAGTCCAAGGCAATGGACACTTTTGAGCATCAAGACATGGAAGCTACAAGAATCTCATCACTCCAACTTCTAAGTAAAAATTTATGGGTGAACAAGGGTAAAGGACCCAATGTCTATTGGTGTTTCCTTGGGAATGTTTTGACAAAGAAAAACTTAGTGATTTCAACTAATAGGTAAAACCTATTTTCAAGCAAAGCAAGCCAAGCTACACTTAGCCAAAATGCATGTAGTAATATAGTCCACTTAAAATACTAAGGTATCACTTGCCAATACTATTCCAAAGTATTGACCCTCTGTGGCTGTAACTTGTGATGTTGCAGGTTACTCCGATGATGAATAGGAGTCATGAGTCTACACTCAACATGCTTGCCTGTGGCACATGAAGATGAAGACTTATGTTTATTTACTTATTCCATAAACTCTTGTACTAGGCCTTTGGCCCTGAGTTGTAAAAGACTATGTTTTATCTCTGGAATGAATGTAATAAACGACCTTTGTATCTGTGTACTTCATCTTAAACTGTGGATGCTAGCATTGATCCAGGGACTAGCATTGCAATTACAGGGATCCTTTCCTTTATAAAGGCGGGGTCTAACAGATGGTATCAGAGCACTGTGTTGCCTGTAGGATTATGACCCTAGGATTGGAAAACCACTAAGGAAAAAAAAAGTTTTCAACTACTTCTACACTTGTCTAGTCTTCTCGTAAAACTCTTCTAATCTCTTTCAACTTCCTTTGTAGATGAACTCCATCAATGAAGCCGTGAAGAAAGGACCACTCATGACCATGACCTTGGAGTGTGAAACTGAGTTTCCCAATATTCTCAAGGACCTCATGGTGGCAATGGAAGCACAAGGTGCAGCTGTGTACAAGGGCTTTCCAGTGATGGATGAAGGAGTGGAGTATTGGTGGGTGCAACTTCACTTGTACAAAAACAAGGAAGACAACCACAAAGAAAGGGGATTCTGCATGTACACCAACACTACAATGCACACCACATTCTTTGAGTCAGCCAGGGATGCAGCTTGGAGGACTATCAAAGAACTAAGTGCTAGAGTCAAGTGCAGAATGCTCAACCTCCAAAAGGACTTAGAGAAAGAGAAGGAGCTTACTCAAGAGTTGGAAGCCACCAACCAAGAGATAAGGGGAGATGTTATAGACTTAGTGATAGAGTCAAGAGAGCAAGATTGGTGGATTGCCTCTAGGAACATTGTGTTTGCTAATAGATCCCGTGAGATTGGGTTGTAAGGGCACTTCGTTAGTTGGACCACCACTTATCACCTTATTTCCAAAAATGATGTTTTAAATAAGTATGGACCTTGATTGATGTAATGGACTTATGCATGCATGACTTGTGAGATGATTGTGTTATATGGATATGTATGAGTGTTTATCTTGATTTACCTTGAATTGTGTTATTCTAACTTTTTCATTCTTATAAATAGATGCCTGTTGCCATCAGCACTGTTGAGGAGTTTCAGGTTACTCGTTTTGGTCCCCGTATTGTTGAGATTACCACTCTGCTCGATCTCCCTCTTCCCACCATCACGGTGTACCCACTTACCAAGTTCGAAAGGAAGGACCTCTGGGGCTTCAAGGTGAACCAGCCCGGACGCCAGACTGAGCCTACTACGGAGGCCATCATCTTCAAGCTGATGCACGACGACAGGGAAAGAGGCATGGAGGTAGTCATGCAGGACCTGATAGGACGACTGTTAGGCCGTCACTCCCGACAGGTTAGGGGCACCCACTTTCACGTCTTCGGAAGACGTGATGTTGATGGAGAGTCCATCGACTTTGAGGACGACTCAAGGGCACTGCAGAGCCGATACGTCTTTACCTCCAGGACTTAGAGACTCTTCTCAGGCATGTAGACACGGACAGAACGAACGTCATGCTAGGAAATGACGAGCTTCAGGTGCAGCTTCGCGAGAAGGACAAGCTTTTTGCGCAGCAAGATGAGATGATCAAGGAAATGGAGACAAAGTTCAAGGCACAGGACCGCAAGTTCAAGAGTCAGGAGAAACGCTTCCAGGACAGGAACAAGAAGATCCGGGACATGACCGAGGAACTGAAGTCCAAGGAATTCGAGCTAGAGCAGCAGCAGATGGTTATCGAGAGGCTTCGTTCCCAGAAGAGGGCTCTCAAGGCCAAGGTCGATTCCTTGACCACTACGATTGAGGAGAACAAGACCGCGATGGAGAACGCAGGTCTTACCTTCGTCGAGGAGGAGATTGATGCTGATGAGTAGACTAGACTACTCGTTTATCTTTCATATTCGTACTTGTTATTGTGAACTTATTATTGGACCATCCGACATGTGGATGGCTTGCCACTTGTGTGTTTTATTTCATGAACTTATTATCTGGTTGTTGATTCTTTTTATTCTTGAGTTGCATGCTATGTGTTTGCTTGTGATGTATTGTGCATAAAACATCTATGGGTATCTCATTCTTATCTATTTGAACAAACCACAGATGCCTCCCCGTCGCGCAAACCCCAACCCCAACAACATCACCCCGGAAATGCAACAAATGATGAATGCGCAAACACATCTTATGCAAATGATGACGACATTCATTCAAAACCAGAATAACAACAACCCCAACAACAACAACAACCCCAATAACAATAACAACAACCCACCGGGTTTTGATATGCTCACCAGATTTCTGCGATTGAGGCCAGCAAAGTTTTCGGGAACAACTGACCCCATGGTGGCCAATGACTGGCTACGTTCCGTGAACAAGGACTTAGTGACCGTGGGCTGCACGGATGCTGAAAAAGTCAGGTTCGCAGCACATCTGTTGGAAGGACCAGCCGCCACATGGTGGGACAACTTCCAAATCACCACTCCTATTGATGAGGTGACTTGGGCTATCTTTGAAGATGGCTTTCGCACTGCTCATATCTCATCAGGAATGATGAGTCTGAAAAAGAAGGAGTTTCACAACCTGAAGCAGCGCCACCGCAGCGTGGCAGAATACGTAGAAGAGTTCAACAATCTGGCGCGCTATGCTCCGGATGAGGTTGACACAGATGCCAAAAGAAAGGAAAAATTTCTGGAGGGCTTAAATGATGAACTGAATCTGCAGTTGTCAGTGGCATATGTTCCAACATATCAGTCTTTGTGTGATAAGGCTGTTATTTTGGAAAGTAAAATGAAGCAAGTCGAGAGTAGGAAGAGGAAACACTCCGACAAACAAAGCTCGGGATCGTCTCACAAACGATCTCACTATGATGACAGTGGCAACCCAGGATCCCATAAACATGGGAAATTCAGCAAGCACAACCACTACCGTCATGACAACAAGCATCACCGCAGTCATGACAAGGACAAGTACAAGAACCACAAGGGTGGACATAAGAGCCACTATAGTTGTAACTACCTCGGTGAATTACGCTCCTAGATACAAGCCTGGATGAGCGGAAATGGTTGAAATAGTACGGTGGGGCCCAAAAAGCCACTCACGGGTAGACCTTTCGGCCGTCCCAACCATTTCCGGTCATCGGGACAAGTACGGGCGGCGTAATCGGCAGGCGAAGGGATCAACTACATACACAAATGAGTATGTATGCAAGCCACCATACAGTAGTACATCAGAGCCATACCATCTAAAAAGAAAGGAAATATAGCAACGCCATACGGCAAGATTCAAATGACCTAGATAGATATAATAGTTTAGGATATTTCCTCATACATCACACATCAGAGTATCAGGCGGAAGCGGCAAACAAGGTCCGAGTACGGATAAGAAGCAAATCGGCATAAGATGCCCAGAAATAAGCACATCCCGCCCACAGATCTCACGGATTCCCGTTCCCGGAATCTCTACACCGAACGTTCGTTGCCCGCATCATCAGCCTCCTCCACCCAGTATCCATCTTGTGAGGGTACCTGTTCATCTGAATCAAATAATTTATCGTGTGAGACCCTAGGGGTACTCAGCAAGTCTTTATGCCTCTAAAGGGGACACAACCTGGGGTGACGCAATTGCAGCAAAAGATAAACCCTAACAGTTCTATAGATACTCGCTAACCATCCGCCTAACCAAAGATAGACGGATGTCCGTGAATTAAGGACAACAGTTACAACAGTAATATCCACAGATCCATCCTCCTCCTCGCTTACCGACGAGGAAGCGGACGAACAACCCCCCATCCGTTGGCAATTTTATTATCCATTCCATGAGTGTTGCACTATTTACTAGTCAGTTACTTAGTCAAATTAAAAGCGGTACTTTAGTTATGCTTGTCTATGATCGAGAAACTGTGCTCCAAGTCGTCCATAACCGCGGACACGGCTTTCAGAAAGTTTTACCCTACAGGGGTGCACAAATAGCAACACACACTCGATCAACCTCGGAAAAACCAAATCAAAACCCAACGAGGCCTTCACGACAAAGCAATCACAGGATTCAGAAATATTTCAGGGGGCCACCCCATTGAGTAGACCCGCAACGAAGTTAGCTGACTCCGAGACGGACTCAAGGTTTGCGACAATGGCTGTAAATGACTGGGAACCCGAAAGTGTGACTGGGCTTGTCGATACCGCGAAAACATTCCGCTTAGCTAAACAGTACAGTGTGCTCCTCGCACAATCGTAAATAAAGAAGTAAAGCATGTCATAAGTACAGGATAGTAAATAAAACCTCAAACTAGTTTGTGGCCCCAAGAAATAAGAATGAATCAAGCTCTAGCTCAGGGGGGTCCCATAAGCCTCCCGGATGTGGATAGCGCGAATATTCAAGGAACAGGTTTCAGGTACTCGGGGTCCTACGGGACACAAGTGAGCATGAAAAACCAAATAGCAGATATTGCTCACCGGTGCCACTTTCATTAGTTATCCCATTACTACTCAGGTTAAGTTGTTTAGGTACCTCGTTATCCATCAGACTCTCACATACCCTACACATGCTGTTCTATGACTCGCATGGCTCAAACAACTCCTGTAGTAATGGCTCATGGGATGGAGGAACAATCTTGGTGGGGTTTAAAAGTAAAGGCTATGCAATACTTGGGATTCAGTTTAATGCAATCGCGACTCAATGATGCAAAAATAAGATAGAGGCAATAGGTACTGTATGTATGCAAGCATGTGGTAGTGCTTGCCTGGCAACTCAGTTGAAGCGAGAGACGGATCTGGGTAGTGCTCCTGGTTCTCTTGATATGTCCCCTGCTCAGTGTCTATTCGAAGAAGAACCAAACAAACAAGGGCCAACATAAATAAAGTGCACAAGCATAGGAATAAATGCGTCAAGCAAACAATCATGCCATGATGAATGATGCACAAGTTGCATGGCAATAATGTAGCATGGCATGGGTGAGGTGTAGAAGGCAAGAAATAAACATTTTATTGAGTTTTGGCCACAATTTATTGTCATATTAGTTGCTGTATACTAATATTTATATGATGCATGCTGCAATTGAAGTCATGGATAGCATAAACAGAAAGGTCTCGTCGAGCTGATCATTTTAGACATATCATTTGTCAAATTCGGAGTTATAAAACAAAAGTATTAATTTATTAAGGTCCAGGGGCATTTTATTGTAATTTTATTCAACTTGGAAAATAAAGTGTGAAAAATATATTTTGGATGGCATATTTGAAGTCCTCACATTTTTTTGATTCAAAAACATATATGATTTGCATTATTTGGATTTATGAATTAAAAGTTATTTAAATCAGATTTGAATTTGAATTTGAATTAGTTTGAATTAAATTTGAACTAAAACAGACAACACAGAAACTTTTTACACACAGGCTGAGCCAGCCACAGCCGCAGACAGATGGTCCCGGGCGCTGACTGGATCACATACACGCGCGCAGGGTTTCTGTTACCACGGCTGCTGCTAGCCTAGGTGCATGACAGATGGGCCCGGCGGCGTCTGTGGCCCACGCGACAGCGGGAAACTAGGGATGCCACGCGGCACGGCGGGGATGGACGGCGGTTTGAGGTCTGGAAAACGTGGGAGCCTTTTTGCAAAACGGCAACAGCCGCCGACAGGTGGGACAGGGGGATCGCGGGTTGGGAAACAATAAAAGAAGGGGTTTCTTGCAAAACAGACGCCGCGCACTGTTGTTCTTCCTGACGAAACTGTCGACGCACGCGACAGCGAACGCGCGGCGCGGGCGAGGCTCGAACCCAGGTCGCTGGCGTGCGCGCTGAGGCGGTAACCAGTGCGGTGGGTGTGGCTTGGTGACAGGAGGGAGGGCGCGGCTAGATAAGGTCTCTGCGAGACGCAAGCGGGCAGACGGTGCGCGCTCGCCGGTGCACGCAGTGTGCTCGACGGAACGCACGTCGCCGACAGGAAACGACGAAGGCCAGGGGCATGTCCATGGGGTTCGGGGACTCACCGCGGGGCCGTTGGTGTGGTCCACGGGGCTCGAGGCGGTCACGATCGTCGGCGAGGCTGGCGCCGGCGAAGCTAGTCGGCTCGCGTCGGTGTCCCGCGCTCCTGGGCCTCCTCCTTCGCGTCTGCGGGTACAGGGGTGGTGCAGGGGTCCTCGTGGCCTTCCTCGTCAACCGCGGATGTCACGCCACCGGCTAGGGAGAAGGGTGCAAGGGGAAGACCGACGGTGGCCGGCGTCGGTGGGTGGTGGCGGTGGAGAAAGATGGAGAAGAGGGGAGGCGAGGCAGGGCCTCTGGGGAGATCTGGGTGAGGCCAGAGGTTGGGAGGGAGGTAGATAAGGACGGGGTGAGGTGGGGATGGCGTGGGGGAGGGGAAGGTGGCTTCGGCCACCTTTATCCCATCTCTCTCACGTGCTCGCGCGGGGGCCAGGGCAGGCACGCTGAGGGCGGTAGACCTGGGGGGAAGGGGCTGCCAGGTGGGGTCGGCAAGAGGGAGCTCGGGGTGGGGCAGGCCAGGCAGAGAGAGAGCAAGAGAGAGGAGAGGGGGCGCTCGGGTGGGAGCTAGGGTTAGAGGAGGCTCGGGTAGGTAGCCTCGGTTAGGTTGGAACCAGGGTTGGGGTAGCATGGTAGAGAGAGGAGAGGGAGAAGGACAAGTGGGCTCGGCCTAGGGGAAGGGTGGCTAGGGTTTTGAGATGTAAAGAGAGAGGGGAGGTTTAGGGTTTGGGCATGCCCACATGGTCATGCATGGATGGGGGATGGTTTAAAGAGGGGGTAGGGTTAGATGGGGTATGGTGATAGGGTAGGATCTTAGCTAGAGGGCAAGAGAGAGAGAGAGAGAGAGAGAGAGAGAGAGAGAGAGAGAGAGATGGATTGGTTCACTTGACTAGATCAAGCATGATCACACAAGCTCAAACAAGATAGCCAAAGAGAGAGAAGAAGAAAAGGTGGTGGTGGGGTAGATAGAGATGGGGATGAGGTCTAAGCAAGATCAAAATATATCAAACCTAAAAGAAAGGATAGAGATAGAGATGAACCACTCAAACTTCAAATAAAACCAAAGATGACCAAAGTTGGTGATGGTTGCATGGGGCATGCATTATATTTAATGCACTCCCCTAAGAGATTGGTACAAGCTTGCATGGGCCATGCATAAGCATTAAATGCCAGGTTTTATCTTGTGAAAACAAAATAATATCTCATGTCATTTATTTATTTGAATCCTCCAAAGTTGGAGTAAGGTTCAAGCAAAGAACTTGTAGGATTGGACCCACCCTATCTCTCATGAGCTTGATTAAACACCAAAAGAAAAATAATTGCAAGCTCATGGATAATGGGATGGTGGAATTGTAAAGTGGTGAAAGAAAGGGTGGTGGAGTCAATAAAAGATATGCCCCCAACTCAACTTGGGCATTTAACAATATATCAAGAACCAAATACAATATCAAGAGGCAAATACAAATAATAATGCATATGAGATAAGAACCAAAATAAAAAGGGTTTTTGTATGATGCCCAAATGCAAGGTGGCATGATGACATGAGCATGATAACATGATGATGCAACAATTATATGTAGGAAGTGGCCATTTTATTACTAGATCAAGTAGCATTACAGTTGTTAGACAATTGGGATGCTACAACTCTCCCCCACTAAACAGGAATCTCGCCCCGAGATTCTAGGAAGAAGAACAAGACAAAAAGAGGGTAGGGTAGTTGGCACGGAGCTCATCTTCACGCTCCCAAGTGGCTTCATCAACGGAATGGTGTGACCACTGCACCTTGCAGAACTTGATGGACTTGTTGCGAGTCCTTCTTTCTGCGACTTCCAGGATTTTGGTGGGGTGTTCTTGATAAGACAGGTCTTCTTGGAGATTGATTAGCTCATGATCCACGGTCCTGCCGGGATCCTTGAAGCACTTCTTGAGATGAGAGATGTGGAAAACATCATGGACTTTGAGTTTCTCCGGGAGCTCAAGAGCATAAGCAACTTCTCCTCTTCTACCACGAATTTTGAAAGGACCGATGTATCTAGGAGCCAGCTTTCCTTTGATACCAAAACGGTGTGTGCCTTTCATGGGAGTGACACGAAGGTACACGAGATCACCAGGGACATACACCATGTCCGTGTGCTTCCTGTCATAATTGCTCTTCTGGCGACTTTGAGCAATCTTCAGGTTCTCAAGAATGATATGCACCTTCTCCTCCGCTTGAGTTACAATGTCAGGGCCAAACCATATTCTTTCTCCTGCACCTGACCAACCAATTGGAGTTCTGCATTTACGACCATAGAGAGCCTCAAATGGTGCCATCTTTAGACTTTTCTGGAAGCTGTTGTTGTAAGAGAATTCAGCATAAGGAAGACATTCTTCCCACTTCATGCCAAAAGAGATGACGCAAGCACGAAGCATGTCCTCCAGAATCTGATTGATCCTTTCAACTTGTCCTTGCGACTGAGGGTGGTAAGCTGTGCTGAACTTCAACTTTGTTCCCAAAGCATTTTGGAAACTTTCCCAGTATTTGGAAGTGAAGATGCTTCCACGGTCTGAACTGATCTCAAGCGGAACCCCATACAGAGAGACAATTCTGTTGATATAGAGCTCAGCCAACTGAATTCCAGAAATTGTTTCCTTGACGGGGAAGAAATGAGCCACCTTAGAAAGCCTGTCGATGACAACAAAGATTGCATTGTTGCCCTTCTGCGACCTTGGAAAACCAGTGATGAATTCCATCTCTACTTTCTCCCATTTCCATTCCGGGGGTTTCAATGGCTGTAGAAGACCGAAAGGTTTCTGATGGACAGCTTTCACTCTGCGGCAAACATCACACTCCGAGACATACTTGGCACAATACCGTTTCAAACCAGGCCACCAATATTGTGTTTTCAAGTCCATGTACATCTTTGTGCTGCCAGGATGGATAGAAAGAACAGAATCGTGCGCCTCCTTGAGAACTTGCTCTCTCAAACCCGGGTAGTTCGGAACAAACATCCGGTGTTCAAAGAAAAGCGTGCCTTGATCATCGACGTGGAAGGACTCATACTTCGGAAGCTGAATTTTGGAGGTGATCTTTCTAGTGTGCGGATCACCACACTGACGAAAGCGAATCTTTTCTTCCAAGAGAGGAGTAGCCAGAAGGTTCAGGAGATGCCCTTGTTCCACAACTTCAAGGTTGAGCTGACGGAATTCCTCGCACAAGAGAGGTTGCTGCTCTTCCATCATGAGGTTGTTGACATAAGCTTTGCGGCTGAGAGCATCGGCCATGACATTAGCTTTGCCCGGTGTGTAGTTGATGGTCAAATCAAAATCATTGATTGCTTCAATCCATCTCCTCTGCCGAAGGTTGAGATCCGGCTGAGTGAAGATATACTTCAAACTCTTGTGGTCAGAAAAGATCTCACAACGGTTGCCAAGCAAGTAGTGCCTCCAAAGTTTCAAAGCAAAGACAACTGCTGCTAGCTCGAGGTCATGTGTGGGATAGTTGATCTCATGCGTCTTCAACTGTCGAGAGGCATAAGCAACCACTTGTTTTTCTTGCATAAGGACCGCACCCAATCCTTGCAAAGAGGCGTCACAGAATATCTGGAAGGGCTTAGATGTATCCGGAGGAACCAAGACTGGCGTGGAAGTGAGCTTCTCTTTGAGTGTCTCAAAGCTTGCTTGACATGCAAGAGTCCAAAGGTATTTCTTGCCTTTCTTGAGTAGATCGGTAAGAGGCTTCGCTATCTTCAAAAAGTTCTGAACGAAGCGACGGCAATAACTAGCCAAACCAAGGAAACTCCGCACTTCTTTGACATTAACAGGAGGAAGCCATTCAACAATTGTCTTCACAGTTTCCGGGTTAACTGCAATGCCCTTGGCAGAGATAACGTGACCAAGATAGGTTACTTGAGGCAGCCAAAACTCACACTTGGAAAACTTTGCATACAAGCGGTTCTCGCGAAGCTTGTTTAGGACACAACGTAGGTGTTCTTCATGCTCTTCCTTTGACTTAGAATAGACTAGGATGTCATCCAGATAGACCACAATGAACTTATCAAGATACTCCATGAAGACCGAGTTCATAAGCCTCGAGAAGGTAGCAGGTGCGTTGGTGAGACCGAAAGACATGATTGTGTACTCATACAGGCCATAGCGGGTGGTGAAAGCTGTTTTAGGCACATCTTCCTTGCGAATCTTGATTTGGTGATAACCACTCCTCAAGTCGAGCTTAGAGAACACCACAGCTCCAGCTAGCTGATCGAAGAGATCATTAATCCGCGGAAGGGGAAATTTGTTCTTGATGGTTTTAGCATTGAGAGCCCGATAGTCAACACAAAGTCTATCAGTTCTGTCACGCTTCTTCACAAAGATTGTTGGGCTACCCCAAGAAGAAGTACTGTGTTGAATAAAACCCAACTTCTCTTGTTCATCAAGTTGACGTTTGAGTTCAGCCAACTCAGCAGGACCCATTTTATAAGGCCGCTTGGAGATAGGAGCCTTTCCAGGTTCAAGCTCAATTACAAACTCAACCTCACGATCCGGAGGCATACCCGGCAACTCTTCAGGAAAGACATCTGGGAACTCACAGACCACTGGAACACTCTGAATAGCTTCCATAGCATCATCATTCAGAGCCGCCAAAGAGAAAAGCTGGACAGTAGGAGTCAGACTTGGAGAAAAGACTATATGGCCTTCAGGAATCTTCAGAGAAACCGAGCGTTCAGCACAATCAATCACAGCTGCATTTGTTGTCAACCAATCCATGCCCAAGATGACATCAATGTCAGAATTGCCCAGAACAATTAAGGAAGCCGAGAATGAAGAGCCACCAATCTCAATTTTATTGCCATGGCTGACTTTAGAAGCTACCATATTTGCTCCAGGAGAAAGGACCATTAACCGCTTAAGAAGAGAATCCGCCGCTAACCCATTGTCACTTGCAAACTTGATAGAAACAAAAGAATGCGATGCACCAGAATCAAACAAAACTCGTGCAGGGACTGAGTTAACGGATAGCATACCCATCACAACTCCAGGTGCATGCTCAGCTTGAGCGGCGTTGACACAGTTGGCACGAGCAACAGTAGACCCGGGCTTGGTGTTGATGTTGAGAGCCCGAGGTGGTGGTGCACGAACCAAAGGAGAGCTTGCCGCAGATCTTGGAGGGGGTGGAGGAAGAGCTTTGTTTTTCAACGGACAGTTCCAGTTTAGATGTCCAGGGTCTCCACACGTGAAGCAAGCACCAGGTGGACGTGGATCAACGTAGCCAGGGACTCCGCTAGCCGCTCCAGGGTAGTTGTGGGTGTAGCCCCTGGGAGCAGCAGTGATGAAGTTTGGTGGCCTTGCCGCGAAGCTTGAAGGTCTTGGTGGAGCCGGGAGCGACGGTGGGGTGTTAGGAACCCAGACACGCCGCTTAGAAGGAGCTGACATAGCTGAAGAGCTTGGTGCATCACGGTTGTGTTTCTTTGACTCCTCAAACACTTGCCTACTTGCTTCTTCCTGGAGAGCTGTATGCTGAAGTTCCAGAAAAGACGCCGGCCTTGCATGTGTGATTGCATATTTAATCGATGCATTGAGCCCTTGCCTGAACCTCTTTTGCTTCTTCTTGTCATCGGAGATCTCATCGCCACCATAACAAGAAAGATTCATGAAGTTCCTGATGTAGGTGTTGACATTATCATTTCCCTGCTTGAGGTTGAGAAACGCTTCCTTCATCCTTTCCATGACAATTTTTGACAGATACTGCTCTTTGAACGCTCCAG
The DNA here is from genome assembly GCA_916181665.1 of Avena sativa. Lineage (NCBI taxonomy): Eukaryota > Viridiplantae > Streptophyta > Magnoliopsida > Poales > Poaceae > Avena > Avena sativa. Next base: position 254,697,714 of record OV702284.1, on the reverse strand, counting down.
TGAACTGTCCCCAAGTAGGCTGAAAACCAATGCAGTTTGCCTTCAGGTAATTCTCCCACCAGAGAGCTGCATCCCCCTTCAGAAGGTGAGTAGCACACTTTACCCATTCTTGCTCAGGAACATCAGCAGTCTCCAGTAGTCTTGACATCTCACGCAACCAATCATCAGCATCAAGTGGTCGATCAGAAACATCAAATTGGCGAGGGTTGAACTTCAGGAAGCTTTTGATGTCTCCTCGCTTGGGAGGTGGAGGTAGTGGAGCAAACTCATTCCTCCGAACACTCTCTTCAAAGCGCTGCTGGTTCTGCTGCATTGCTGCCAAGGCGTTGGCGATGTTTGACAATGCGGATCCCAGTTCAGGTGGTATGTCCTCATCAGAATGGCGTGGTGGAGCCATCCTGTGATTGATATAAAACACAAGTCAGTACTATAATGGAGAATAATAATAATCCAAAATAGTACCAAGATGGAATTAACCAAGGTTAAAGGATACAATTTACTAAGATGATATTAAAATATCAACAAAGTTCAAAGCACCTAGAAGATATTAAGCATATCGCACACGACTGAAAAGGAGTGTGGTACACAAATATATCAAAGAAAAATTTTCCACAAATTTCGGCATTAAAATACCAATAGATGCGCAAAATCACTTAACGAATCAAGATTAGTGACTCTACCAATTCAATATACAAAAGCGAATGATAAAAGTAGTGGTATGGTCGCGACTCCATCCCGCACTCAAATCATTACTCCGCACATGAACAAGTGGAACACATATCCTAACCCCTTCTTCTCACGTTGAACCTAAAGATTAGTAACTACGGAAACGAACACCCCAAACAAGATATCGTCGGATAACAAAGAGTAAGACAGATCGCGTCGGTTTGCAAAAGCCTGTCGGTATGGAATGTACCAACAGTTGATAACCAAAAGGCCGATTGTGATAACAACTTGGATGCAACAGATAGACAAAGAATTACACACACACACACACAACCTATGGTACTACGGAAACCCCGAACACGTGAATCCTAGTTTGAACTTTTAAGAAGAGGATTGAAAACGTTACACTTCCTTACCAGATTAGGGTGGGTGGGTGGGTAAGAAGAAAAGTGGAAGCAGTCCTACTCTCACGTTTTGTTTTTCCCTAGTATACATAACTACCAAAAATATTTGCTAGACTGACAACGACCATTTGGCTGAGACCCTGAAGGTCGGGATGGCTCTGATACCAATTGTAACTACCTCGGTGAATTACGCTCCTAGATACAAGCCTGGATGAGCGGAAATGGTTGAAATAGTACGGTGGGGCCCAAAAAACCACTCACGGGTAGACCTTTCGGCCGTCCCAACCATTTCCGGTCATCGGGACAAGTACGGGCGGCGTAATCGGCAGGCGAAGGGATCAACTACATACACAAATGAGTATGTATGCAAGCCACCATACAATAGTACATCAGAGCCATACCATCTAAAAAGAAAGGAAATATAGCAATGCCATACGGCAAGATTCAAATGACCTAGATAGATATAATAGTTTAGGATATTTCCTCATACATCACACATCAGAGTATCAGGCGGAAGCGGCAAACAAGGTCCGAGTACGGATAAGAAGCAAATCGGCATAAGATGCCCAGAAATAAGCACATCCCGCCCACAGATCTCACGGATTCCCGTTCCCGGAATCTCTACACCGAACGTTCGTTGCCCGCATCATCAGCCTCCTCCACCCAGTATCCATCTTGTGAGGGTACCTGTTCATCTGAATCAAATAATTTATCGTGTGAGACCCTAGGGGTACTCAGCAAGTCTTTATGCCTCTAAAGGGGACACAACCTGGGGTGACGCAATTGCAGCAAAAGATAAACCCTAACAGTTCTATAGATACTCGCTAACCATCCGCCTAACCAAAGATAGACGGATGTCCGTGAATTAAGGACAACAGTTACAACAGTAATATCCACAGATCCATCCTCCTCCTCGCTTACCGACGAGGAAGCGGACGAACAACCCCCCATCCGTTGGCAATTTTATTATCCATTCCATGAGTGTTGCACTATTTACTAGTCAGTTACTTAGTCAAATTAAAAGCGGTACTTTAGTTATGCTTGTCTATGATCGAGAAACTGTGCTCCAAGTCGTCCAAAACCGCGGACACGGCTTTCAGAAAGTTTTACCCTACAGGGGTGCACAAATAGCAACACACACTCGATCAACCTCGGAAAAACCAAATCAAAATCCAACGAGGCCTTCACGACAAAGCAATCACAGGATTCAGAAATATTTCAAGGGGCCACCCCATTGAGTAGACCCGCAACGAAGTTAGCTGACTCCGAGACGGACTCAAGGTTTGCGACAATGGCTGTAAATGACCGGGAACCCGAAAGTGTGACTGGGCTTGTCGATACCGCGAAAACATTCCGCTTACCTAAACAGTACAGTGTGCTCCTCGCACAATCGTAAATAAAGCAGTAAAGCATGGCATAAGTACAGGATAGTAAATAAAACCTCAAACTAGTTTGTGGCCCCAAGAAATAAGAATGAATCAAGCTCTAGCTCAGGGGGGTCCCATAAGCCTCCCGGATGTGGATAGCGCGAATATTCAAGGAACAGGTTTCAGGTACTCGGGGTCCTACGGGACACAAGTGAGCAGGAAAAACCAAATAGCAGATATTGCTCACCGGTGCCACTTTCATTAGTTATCCCATTACTACTCAGGTTAAGTTGTTTAGGTACCTCGTTATCCATCAGACTCTCACATACCCTACACATGCTGTTCTACGACTCGCATGGCTCAAACAACTCCTGTAGTAATGGCTCATGGGATGGAGGAACAATCTTGGTGGGGTTTAAAAGTAAAGGCTATGCAATACTTGGGATTCAGTTTAATGCAATCGCGACTCAATGATGCAAGAATAAGATAGAGGCAATAGGTACTGTATGTATGCAAGCATGTGGTAGTGCTTGCCTGGCAACTCAGTTGAAGCGAGAGACGGATCTGGATAGTGCTCCTGGTTCTCTTGATATGTCCCCTGCTCAGTGTCTATTCGAAGAAGAACCAAACAAACAAGGGCCAACATAAATAAAGTGCACAAGCATAGGAATAAATGCGTCAAGCAAACAATCATGCCATGATGAATGATGCACAAGTTGCATGGCAATAATGTAGCATGGCATGGGTGAGGTGTAGAAGGCAAGAAATAAACATTTTATTGAGTTTTGGCCACAATTTATTGTCATATTAGTTGCTGTATACTATATATTTATATGATGCATGCTGCAATTGAAGTCATGGATAGCATAAACAGAAAGGTCTCGTCGAGCTGATCATTTTAGACATATCATTTGTCAAATTCGGAGTTATAAAACAAAAGTTATTAATTTATTAAGGTCCAGGGGCATTTTATTGTAATTTTATTCAACTTGGAAAATAAAGTGTGCAAAATATATTTTGGATGGCATATTTGAAGTCCTCACATTTTTCTGATTCAAAAACATATATGATTTGCATTATTTGGATTTATGAATTAAAAGTTATTTAAATCAGATTTGAATTTGAATTTGAATTAGTTTGAATTAAATTTGAACTAAAACAGACAACACAGAAACTTTTTACACACAGGCTGAGCCAGCCATAGTCGCAGACAGATGGGCCCGGGCGCTGACTGGATCACATACACGCGCGCAGGGTTTCTGTTACCACGGCTGCTGCTAGCCTAGGTGCATGACAGATGGGCCCGGCGGCGTCTGTGGCCCACGCGACAGCGGGAAACTAGGGATGCCACGCGGCACAGCGGGGGTGGACGGCGGGTTGAGGTCTGGAAAACGTGGGAGCCTTTTTGCAAAACGGCAACAGCCGCCGACAGGTGGGACAGGGGGATCGCGGGTTGGGAAACAATAAAAGAAGGGGTTTCTTGCAAAACAGACGCTGCGCACTGTTGTTCTTCCTGACGAAACTGTCGACGCACGCGACAGCGGACGCGCGGCACGGGCGAGGCTCGAACCCAGGTCGCTGGCGTGCGCGCTGAGGCGGTAACCAGTGCGGTGGGTGTGGCTTGGTGACAGGAGGGAGGGCGCGGCTAGATAAGGTCTCTGCGAGACGCAAGCGGGCAGACGGTGCGCGCTCGCCGGTGCACGCAGTGTGCTCGATGGAACGCACGTCGCCGACAGGAAACGACGAAGGCCAGGGGCATGTCCATGGGGTTCGGGGACTCACCGCGGGGCCGTTGGTGTGGTCGACGGGGCTCGAGGCGGTCACGATCGTCGGCGAGGCTGGCGCCGGCGAAGCTAGGGTTTGCGTCGGCTCGCGTCGGTGTCCCGCGCTCCTGGGCCTCCTCCTTCGCGTTTGCGGGTACAGGGGTGGTGCAGGGGTCCTCGTGGCCTTCCTCGTCAACCGCGGATGTCACGCCACCGGCTAGGGAGAAGGGTGCAAGGGGAAGACCGACGGTGGCCGGCGTCGGTGGGTGGTGGCGGTGGAGAAAGAGGGAGAAGAGGGGAGGCGAGGCAGGGCCTCTGGGGAGATCTGGGTGAGGCCAGAGGTTGGAGGGAGGTAGATAAGGACGGGGTGAGGTGGGGATGGCGTGGGGGAGGGGAAGGTGGCTTCGGCCACCTTTATCCCATCTCTCTCACGTGCTCGCGCGGGGGCCAGGGCAGGCACGGCTGAGGGCGGTAGACCTGGGGGGAAGGGGCTGCCAGGTGGGGTCGGCAAGAGGGAGCTCGGGGTGGGGCAGGCCAGGCAGAGAGAGAGAGCAAGAGAGAGGAGAGGGGGCGCTCGGGTGGGAGCTAGGGTTAGAGGGGGCTCGGGTAGGTAGCCTCGGTTAGGTTGGAACCAGGGTTGGGGTAGCATGGTAGAGAGAGGAGAGGGAGAAGGACAAGTGGGCTCGGCCTAGGGGAAGGGTGGCTAGGGTTTTGAGATGTAAAGAGAGAGGGGAGGTTTAGGGTTTGGGCATGCCCACATGGTCATGCATGGATGGGGGATGGTTTAAAGAGGGGGTAGGGTTAGATGGGGTATGGTGATAGGGTAGGATCTTAGCTAGAGGGCAAGAGAGAGAGAGAGAGATGGATTGGTTCACTTGACTAGATCAAGCATGATCACACAAGCTCAAACAAGATAGCCAAAGAGAGAGAAGAAGAAAAGGTGGTGGTGGGGTAGATAGAGATGGGGATGAGGTCTAAGCAAGATCAAAATATATCAAACCTAAAAGAAAGGATAGAGATAGAGATGAACCACTCAAACTTCAAATAAAACCAAAGATGACCAAAGTTGGTGATGGTTGCATGGGGCATGCATTATATTTAATGCACTCCCCTAAGAGATTGGTACAAGCTTGCATGGGCCATGCATAAGCATTAAATGCCAGGTTTTATCTTGTGAAAACAAAATAATATCTCATGGCATTTATTTATTTGCATCCTCCAAAGTTGGAGTAAGGGTCAAGCAAAGAACTTGTAGGATTGGACCCACCCTATCTCTCATGAGCTTGATTAAACACCAAAAGAAAAATAATTGCAAGCTCATGGATAATGGGATGGTGGAATTGTAAAGTGGTGAAAGAAAGGGTGGTGGAGTCAATAAAAGATATGCCCCCAACTCAACTTGGGCATTTAACAATATATCAAGAACCAAATACAATATCAAGAGGCAAATACAAATAATAATGCATATGAGATAAGAACCAAAACAAAAAGGGTTTTTGTATGATGCCCAAATGCAAGGTGGCATGATGACATGAGCATGATAACATGATGATGCAACAATTATATGTAGGAAGTGGCCATTTTATTACTAGATCAAGTAGCATTACAGTTGTTAGACAATTGGGATGCTACAACTGTGGAAATGGTAGTGGAAGTGGAGGCCAACCTCCTAAAAAGGACATCAGTCAGGTTGAGTGCTTCAAATGCAAGAAGCTGGGGCATTATGCTAATGAGTGCCCTGAGAAGAAAGTTGAAGGACCTAACAAGCCAAATCCTTTTCAGAAAGGACAGGTTAACCACATCAATGTGGAGGAGGTCTATGAGGAGCCTGATGCCGTTGCTGGTAAGTTCAGACTCAATTCCATTTCAGCATTCGTACTCTTCGATACCGGTGCATCTCATTCATTCATATCAAAGGCATTTGTTGAAAGAAATGAACTACCGGTAGAAACCATTGGGTGTCCTATAAGAGTAAGTTCTACAGGGGGAGAAATGATAGTAAACTCAGGATGTCATGACTTAGTCATAGAATTTGGAAAACATAAGTTTCTAGTGAACCTAATAATCCTGAATTCCCAAGGATTGGATGTGATTTTGGGAATGGATTGGATGGCTAAGTATGAGGGGATACTAGATTGTGCCAATCGTACAGTTACACTCACAACCCCAGAAGGAAAAAGAATAAAATTCAAGTCAAACTTTGAGTCCAAGGGAAGTAAGTTGAATTCTCTTAAGGGGGTTAGCATGGACAGTGTGCCAATTGTATGTGAGTATCCGGATGTGTTTCCGGAAGAGTTACCAGGAATGCCACCGGATAGTGGAGTTTCTGATAGATTTGGTACCTGGTTCTGGACCAATAGCTAAGAGACCATACAAAATGTCAGTTGATGAACTGAAAGAGCTCAAGAAGCAACTAGGAGAACAGTTGCAGAAAGGGTTTATTCAACCAAGTTCTTCATCTTGGGGAGCCCCAGTATTGTTCGTAGAGAAGAAGGATAGAACACAAAGATTATGCATTGACTACCGTTCTCTCAACGAGGTAACCATCAAAAACAAATATCCTTTGCCAAGAATCAACGACTTGTTTGATCAGTTAGAAGGAGCATGTGTGTTCTCGAAGATTGACCTTCGGTCAGGTTATTTTCAACTCAAAATAAGAGAGCAAGACATACCTAAGACAGCTTTCACCACAAGGTATGGATTGTATGAATACACAGTGATGCCTTTTGGTTTAACCAACGCTCCAGCATACTTCATGAATATGATGAACAAGGTGTTCATGGAATTCCTTGACAAGAGCAAGGAAGAACATGAAAGACACTTACGCTTGATACTTGAAAAGTTAAGAGAGCATAAACTTTATGCCAAATTTAGCAAGTGTGAGTTTTGGTTAGAGGAAGTGGGTTTTCTTGGTCATGTTTTGACAAAGGATGGTGTGGCAGTTGACCCTGCTAAAGTTTCAGCTGTGACAGAATGGGAATCTCCCAAGAATGTAAAAGAGGTTCGTAGTTTCCTTGGCTTAGCAGGTTACTACAGAAGATTCATTGAAAATTTCTCGAAGGTTGCTAAACCAATGACAGAATTGTTAAAGAAGGACAAGAAATTTGCTTGGACTGAAGGTTGTGAAATCAGCTTCCAAGAATTGAAGAAGAGACTTGTGACAACACCAGTTCTATGTCTGCCAGATTTAGAAAAGGATTTCCAAGTATATTGTGATGCGTCTCATCAAGGTTTGGGTGCCGTACTTATGCAAGATGGTAAAGTCGTAGCCTATGCTTCGAGACAACTCAAAACTCATGAAGTAAACTATCCTACTCATGATTTGGAGTTAGCCTCTGTAGTCCATGCACTCAAAACATGGAGACATTACCTTTTGGGAAAGCGATGTGAAGTGTTCACCGATCATAAGAGTTTGAAGTATATCTTCACCCAGAAGGAAATCAATATGAGACAAAGGAGATGGCTAGAACTTATTAAGGATTACGACTTAAGTTTGCAATACCACCCCGGTAAAGCGAACGTAGTAGCAGATGCTCTAAGTCGTAAGACGTTTGTAAATGGCCTTACCAAAGGAGAATTGCCAGATGACTTGTGTGAGCAATTCAAAGAACTCAGATTGGAGATTGTGCCCGAAGGACATCTCATGTCCTTAGATGTTCAACCCACTTTATTGGACAAGATCCGAGAAGTTCAGAAGACTGATAAAGAAATTGAAAAGATTAAGGAAAATATAAGTCTAGAGAAAGCTAAGAGTTTCCATATAGACGAACAAGGTACCTTATGGCACGGGAAACGTATTTGTGTTCCACAAGATCCGGAATTGCGGAAACTGATTCTACAAGAGGCTCACAACTCTCCGTATTCTATTCACCCGGGAAACACCAAGATGTACATGGACATGAAAGAAAGATTTTGGTGGAACAATCTCAAAAGGGACATCGCCGAACATATTGCTTTGTGTGATGTGTGTAGCAGAGTAAAAGCGGAGCATCAGAAACCAGCAGGTTTGCTTCAACCACTGCCTATTCCTGAATGGAAGTGGGAAAATATTGGTATGGATTTCATTACCGGATTACCAAGGACCAGGTCAGGGTATGACTCCATATGGGTAGTAGTGGATCGCCTAACTAAAGTGGCTCATTTTATACCCGTGAAGACAACTTATACAAGTGCCAAGTTAGCAAAAATCTACATGAGCAGAATTGTATGCCTTCACGGCGTGCCCAAGAGTATTGTGTCGGATAGAGGAACTCAGTTCACTTCTCACTTTTGGAGACAGCTTCATGAATCCTTAGGTACGAGGTTGGAATTCATCACTGCTTTTCACCCTCAAACTGATGGACAAACGGAAAGGACTAATCAAATTCTTGAAGACATGTTAAGGGCATGTGCCTTAGACTATGGAGCAAGTTGGGATGAAAGCTTGCCTTACGCAGAGTTCTCTTACAACAATAGTCATCAAGTTAGTATTGGAATGGCACCATTTGAGTTACTCTACGGAAGGAAATGTACCACCCCATTAATATGGAATGGTGTGGGAGAGAGAAGTTTATTTGGACCTGATCTAATCAAAGACGCCGAAGAGAAGGTCAAATTGGTTAAGGACAGGTTGAAGGTAGCACAGTCCCGACAGAAAAGCTACGCAGATTCTAAGCGTAGAGAAGTCACCTACGAGGTTGGGGATAGAGCTTATCTCAGGGTATCACCACTCCATGGAGTGAAAAGATTTGGAGTCAAAGGAAAGTTGGCACCAAGATATGTTGGGCCATTCAAGATTTTAAGTCGCAAGGGAGAAGTTGCATATGAAGTTGAATTGCCTGAATCCCTGTCAGCTGTCCATAATGTATTTCATGTGAGTCAGCTTAAGAAATGTCACCCAGAAATGGAGGAAACTTCTCTGAAGGATACCATACCTTTGGAAGAAGTCCAACTAGAAAGTGATCTCACCTATGAAGAAAAGCCTGTCAAGATTCTTGAGACCGCAGAAAGAGTCACAAGGACAAAAACTATCAAGTTTTGCAAAGTACAATGGAACCATCATTCCAAAGAGGAAGCAACATGGGAAAGAGAAGATGATCTTCGGAAAGACCACCCTCACCTATTTGCTAGCCAATCCGAATCTCGAGGGCGAGATTCATCTTAAGGGGGTTAGATTTGTAACATCCCTAAATTCATATTCCAAAACTCATTCATATCATCTAAGCATTCATCATAATTTAGGGTTCTTCTCAAAAACAGAAGCTTGTGCTATGATTTCATGTGGGAAAAATTTCACTCATTAGACCATCACTTTTGAAATTTAAATGTTAAGGAACTTGTTTGCTTGCCCCACTATTGGAAAGATTGAGTGTAAAAGTTTAACCAAAATGTTCAAATTAGAAATAATTCCCAAAACCTCTATTTCAAACATTTGCAAAATGGTGCATAGTCTTTGTTTGTTTGAAATCCAAGTCTGACCAAGCCTTTGCAAGGAAACCCCACAAGTTTTGGCCTATTTCTAAGACCAATTCACCCCTGCAAAACCCCAGGAGAATTTGAATTCAAATTGTATTTGAAACCATTTGAAAACATAACCAGAAAATCGAATTAGAAAAGAAAAAGGACTAGACAAAGGAAAAGGGCCGAGCGCCAGGTTTCTGGCCCAACAGAGGATCGAGCCCAACTAGCCACCCGGGGAGTTCCTTTTCTTTTCACACGCGCGAACGCACACAGCCAGTCGCTGACAAACAGACCCCACCCCCATTTTGCACACATCGCTGACGAGCGGGCCCTGTCCACGCTGTCATCGTCTTCCTCAAACCACGCCCGCGACCACGTCGCAGCTGCAGTCACTGCCGGTAATGGCGTGGCTTAATTGGGCAATTAAACACAGGCGTTTCCTATCGAGGCACCGGCTATAAGATCCCCACATCCCCACGATCATTTTCCCCCAGTCAATCTCACACTCACGCCACCAGGCTGCCCACGACTCGCTCGAGACCGCCGCAGACAGAGCCAACTCCGGCGACCGATTCAGGTGAGCCCCGTGCGCCCCTTCCCCTCTGGATTGTTCGAGACACTTAGTAATCCTCTTGCGCACCTTCTAACCACAACAGAGCATCCTGTACTGCCCCAGGTCGCCGTGTTCGCTTGACGCCGTAAGCACCCGACGACCACCCCAACTCCGGCAAGCAATCTCAGTAAGTCCCGAGCGCCCCTTGCTTTCTTATTCACCCGAGCGTGTTTGCAATTGTCCTGCGCATCTCCTAAACCCATTGGTTCGTTTTAGGGCGACGCAGAACCTCGGCAACAACTCCGACAACACCCACCCGTCGCCAGACGCAACTCCGACGAGATCTAGAGCCCATCTCCGAGCGCCCCTCCGCAAGCCAGTACCACGACGAGCTTCAGCAGCCTCCGGCGAACCTGGTAAGACCCCTCTCCCTCTCGCGGACGATGTAGAACGCCGGCTCCGCCGTAGTCAGACGCGCCGCCGCTAGTCAACGCCGCCAGCGCCGCCCGTTCATGGCTTGATGGTTTTGTCCGTTGGATCTGCATCGTAGGGCTAGGATAGATCTAGGTCGAAGAGGTACGCGCGCGTCTGGATCGTTAGATCTAAGTTAGATCCTACGGCCTGCGACTGCCGATCCGTGTGAAGCGGTACGCACCAGTAAGGTTGCGACGCGTGGCAGGGTTAATTCAAAAACAGAATTTAAAACCAGATTTTGATCCAAACTTTGAACTACTATAACTTTTGAATGCCACGTTAGATTTTTACAAATTTTATACCGTTGGATTCAGTGAAACAAGACCTTTCTGAATGTCCAATTTGTTTAACAAATAGTAACCATTAAAATGACTTTATTTGTGGAATCATATTTAAAGCTATTTTGAGTATAGATGTGTTTTGATAATTAGTTTTAATGTTAAATAAGTTTGTTATGGCAAATTTTGTGTCCTGTTATGTTTCAGTATCATACACATGCTTGGTAAAATTTCCAAAATCACCACTTAGTAAAATTCTTGCATGCATGCATTCATATTATTTTTGATTGAATAAATTGTGTGAAATTGAATGCTATAATTTTTCTTGTAGATTTTGCTAGTGATTGTGATTGTGAAGAGTGCTACTCTCCCCACTACCAAGGCAAGTGATATTTTCATGAATATTTCTATCCTATGTTTTGTACTAGCATTAGATATTTTGCTAAGTATTGCATGCTATTTTGCCTAATGCTAAGTTGGGAAATCCTAAGTAGTGTAGAAATGTAGAATTTCTAAGGAATTTTCCTAAGTTAGGTTATCTTACCATGCTTAGCCTAGCTATTTAGCAAACAAGGGTTGGTGGAAATCTATACACACTATGATGAAAATATTTCTAAGTCATGAGACTTATGCTTTTCTAATAAAACAACTAAGTCAAATGAATCTCCTGGGTGGAATGGAAAGATTGGGTTATGTTGAGTGGTTACACAAGGCCATGGAATTGGGTTGTGTATCTCACTTGTGGTATGCCACCCAGGCACAAAGGGATTTGGAGGCCAAGTGTTGAGAAAGCTTACAGTGCAACCACTTGGCAATATGGGCTCTGCCTTGATCATATAGGTTGCTAGAACTTAGTCATTTGGACAGTTGGTGGTAGTTGGGATGATAGGTTGGAACGCGTCCATTTGACTAAGGAAAGGCTTCCGAAAGGTTCTGTCTTGGGAAACCAAGTCTGGTGGGGAAAGTGCACAACCTCTGCAGATGGAAAACCTAAGTACTTAGCCTAGTCCAAGGCAATGGACACTTTTGAGCATCAAGACATGGAAGCTACAAGAATCTCATCACTCCAACTTTTAAGTAAAAATTTATGGGTGAACAAGGGTAAATGACCCAATGTCTATTGGTGTTTCCTTGGGAATGTTTTGACAAAGAAAAATTAGTGATTTCAACTAATAGGTAAAACCTATTTTCAAGCAAAGCAAGCCAAGCTACACTTAGCCAAAATGCATGTAGTAATATAGTCCACTTAAAATACTAAGGTATCACTTGCCAATACTATTCCAAAGTATTGACCCTCTGTGGCTGTAACTTGTGATGTTGCAGGTTACTCCGATGATGAATAGGAGTCATGAGTCTACACTCAACATGCTTGCCTGTGGCACATGAAGATGAAGACTTATGTTTATTTACTTATTCCATAAACTCTTGTACTAGGCCTTTGGCCCTGAGTTGTAAAAGACTATGTTTTATCTCTGGAATGAATGTAATAAACGACCTTTGTATCTGTGTACTTCATCTTAAACTGTGGATGCTAGCATTGATCCAGGGACTAGCATTGCAATCACAGGGATCCTTTCCTTTATAAAGGAGGGGTCTAACAGACACTCATAATGGGATCATACCAATCAGGAGTGGTACGAGTTCTCGTCGACCTGCGAGGTTCCGTAGCAACTTCAACCAAAGTTTCATGATCAACATCATTAGCTTCTTCTCTTATTGGTGCAGGCGCCACAGGAACTACTTCCGGTGCTGCGCTACTCGCAAGTTCGATAGAAGGTTCAACAACCTCGTCGAGTTCTACTTTCCTTCGAGTCACTTCTTTCGAGAGAAACTCCTTCTCTAGAAAGGATCCATTCTTGGCAACAAAAATTTTTCCCTCGGATCTATGATAGACGGTATACCCAATAGTTTCCTTCGGGTATCCTATGAAGACGCATTTTTCCTCTTTGGGTTCAAGCTTGTCGGGCTATAACTTCTTTACATAAGCTTCACAACCCCAAACTTTCAGGAATGACAATTTAGGTTTCTTCCCAAACCACAATTCATACGGTGTCGTTTCAACGGATTTAGATGGTGCCCTATTTAAAGTGAATGCGCTGTTTCTAATGCATAACCCCAAAACGATAGCGGTAAATCTGTAAGTGACATCATAGAACGAACCATATCTAAGAGAGTTCGATTACGACGTTCGGACACACCATTACGTTGTGGTGTTCCCGGCGGTGTCAATTGTGAAAGTATTCCGCATTTCTTCAAATGCTCGCCAAACTCGTAACTTAGATATTCACCTCCACGATTAGATCATAGAAATTTAATCTTCTTGTTACGTTGATTCTCTACCTCACTTTGAAATTCCTTAAACTTCTCGAAAGTTTCGGACTTATGTTTCATGAAATAGATATACCCATATCTACTCAAGTCATCCGTGAAGGTAAGAACATAATGATAACCACCGCGTGATGCTACACTCATTGGGCCACACACATCAGTATGTATGATTTCCAATAAGTCCGTAGCTCGCTCCATCATACCAGAAAATGGAGTCTTAGTCATTTTACCCATCAGACATGCTTCGCATCTTTTCAAGTGATTCAAAACCAAGTGATTCAAGAAGTCCATCGGAATGGAGTTTCTTCATACGCTTCACTCCAATATGACCAAGACGACAGTGCCACATATAGGTCGAGTTATCGCTCAATTTCAAACGTTTAGCTTCAATGTTATTAATGTGTGTATTTCCACAATCGAGATTCAATAAGAATAGACCATCTATCTAAGGTGCATGTGCATAAAACATATTACTCATATAAATTGAACAACCATTATTCTCAGACTTAAACAAGTAACCGTCTCGCAATAAACATGATCTAGATATAATGTTCATGCTCAACGCAGGCACCAAATAACAATTATTTAAGTATAAAACTAATCCCTATGGTAGATGAAGAGGTAGCGTGCCGACCGCGATCACATCAACCTTTGATCCATTTCCAACGCGCATCGTCACCTCGTTCTTCGCTAGCTTCCGTTTATTCTACAGTACCTGTTTCGAGTTACAAATATGAGCAACCGAACCAGTATCAAATACCCAGACACTACTATGAGTACTAGTGAGATACACATCAATAACATGTATATCAGATATACCTTTCTTCTTGATGTTGTCGTTCTTCAAATCCGCCAAGTACTTTGGACAATTCCGCTTCCAATGACCTTCTCCCTTGCAGTAAAAGCACTCAGTATCAGGCTTAGGCCCAGCCTTGGTCTTCTTCGCCGGCGCGGTAACTTTCTTACCGCCCTTCTTGAAGTTTCCCTTTTTCTTAGACTTGCCTGTCTTCTTGAATTTGGTGGTCTTATTGACCAACAACACTTGGTGCTCTTTCTTGATCTCCACTTCTGCAGACTTCAACATGGAGAAGAGTTCGGGCAACGACTTGTCCATGTTTTGCATATTGTAGTTCATCACAAAGTTTTTGTAACTTGGTGGTAGTGATTGGAGGACACGGTGAATCCCCAAAGCATTAGGAATCACTATATGTCGTGGTATTGCACGGCAGATGCTACTGGGGGTAGCTTACGTAGAGGGAGCAAGGAGACGTAGGAGAATCCGGGAGTGAGATTGGCACACGATGTACCCAGGTTCACGCCCCCTCAATGGAGGATCGCTACGTCCTGCTATCAATCCAGTATATGATCATAGATTGGTTTACATGGGAGCCGCCGTAGGCGGAGGGAGAGACTAGATCTAATCTATTGTGGGAGAGCATGTCATATGATGTCCCCGTGGGGGTGCCCCTGGTGGCTTTATATATGCAGCCAGTTAGGGTTTACAAGTATTTTGGTGGGCTTTCTATTGGAGTCGCTACATTGGGCCTCCAGTCGGCGCCAGTCCCCTAGGTCGAGTATACGCCACTCGCCATATTGGCGAGTCGACCCGCTCAGGGCTAGGTTCCAGTCGGCTTGATCCAGCTGGCGAATCCGCTTCGTGGGTATACCCCGATTGGTATTCCCCCATCAGTAGTCCCCGAGCGCGTTGTCGATTCGACGCGGGCTTGAGGCAGGGCGCGGAGATTCTTGACGATGGGTCGTGTCGAATCGGCGACGAGCTCCTGAACAGAGAAAAGAAACGTGAAGCGGGAGGCGGTCGGCGTGAGCCAGTCGGTGATGGCCAGTTGGCGAAAGACGCAGAGTGTCGGTGAAGCTGCCAGTTGCAGCGAGTCCCCGGACATGGAGCGTGCTGAGTCCCCGAGCGCGGCGAGTGGCGGGGTCGAGCGACCGGCGAGTGTCGAGTCCTCGAGCGCGCCGAGTGGCGAGGTTGGGCGACCGGCGAGTGGCGTTGTCTGTAGCGCGCCGAGTACGCGAGGGAGAGTCCACGATGGCGAGTCCGCGGTGCGTTGAGTACGCGAGTGGAGAGTCCGCGGTGGCGAGTCCCCGAGCGTGTTGAGTACGCGAGTGGAGAGTCTGCGGTGGCAAGTCGACGAGGACGAGCCGCGGTCGTGGAACCACGTGTACACGCAGCATGCCTATGAGTAGTCCCCGAGGCTCGAGTTGGCTTGTAGAGGCGACTCGACGCTCTTTAGAGATGCATATTCTGAAAATAGTAGTTGTTGCTGCCGATCATGGCGAGTGGTGAGGTCGAGCGACCGGCGAGTGGCGCTGTCTGAAGCGCGCTGAGTACGCGAGGGAGAGTCCACGGTGGCGAGTCCACGGTGCGTTGAGTACGCGAGTGGAGAGTCCCCGAGTGTGGCGAGTCTGCGAGGGGAGAGTCCCCGAGGGTGGCGAGTCCGCGAGGGGAGAGTCCCCGAGCGTGGCGAGTCCGCGAGGGGAGAGTCCCCGAGTGTGGCGAGTCCGCGATGATTGCGAGTCCGCGAGGGGAGAGTCCCCGAGCATGGCGAGTCCGCGATGATTGCGAGTCCACGAGGGGAGAGTCCCCGAGCGTGGCGAGTCCGCGAGGGGAGAGTCCCCGAGCGTGGCGAGTCCGCGATGATTGCGAGTCCGCGAGGGGAGAGTCCCCGAGTGTGGCGAGTCCGCGATGATTGCGAGTCCGCGATAATGTTGATTGCGCTGTTTCTATTAGCGAGTCTCTCGTCTTGGCCCGGGGGGCCAGTCGCATGGCGACTCCAAAGATGGCTCTCGGTTGGCGTTCTTCCTGGACGATCCGAGGCTCGGTTTGCGAGTCCTCGTCCGCAGTACTTGGCCGTGTGAGTCGCACTGTCTAAGGTTGAGGAGGACATGGTGCTGTTTGTGTAGCACTACCATTTGTCTTGGCCCGGAAGGCCAGTCGAGCAAGGTGACTCCAATGATGGCTCTCGGTTAGCGTTTTTCGTGGACGATCCGAGGCTCGGTTTGCGAGTCCTCGTCCGCACTACATGGAGAAGAGTTCGGGCAATGACTTGTCCATGTTTTGCATATTGTAGTTCATCACAAAGTTTTTGTAACTTGGTGGTAGTGATTGGAGGACACGGTGAATCCCCAAAGCATTAGGAATCACTATATGTCGTGGTATTGCACGATAGATGCTACTGGGGGTAGCTTACGTAGAGGGAGCAAGGCGACGTAGGAGAATCCGGGAGCGAGATTGGCACACGATGTACCCAGGTTCACGTCCCCTCGATGGAGGATCGCTACGTCCTGCTATCAATCCAGTATATGATCATAGATTGGTTTACATGGGAGCCGCCGTAGGCGGAGGGAGAGACTAGATCTAATCTATTGTGGGAGAGCATGTCATATGATGTCCCCGTGGGGGTGCCCCTGGTGGCTTTATATATGCAGCCAGTTAGGGTTTACAAGTATTTTGGTGGGCTTTCTATTGGAGTCGCTACATTGGGCCTCCAGTCGGCGCCAGTCCCCTGGGTTGAGTATACGCCACTCGCCATATTGGCGAGTCGACCCGCTCAGGGCTAGGTTCCAGTCGGCTTGATCCAGCTGGCGAATCCGCTTCGTGGGTATATCCCGATTGGTATTCCCCCATCACTATACCCAAGTTTTGAAGCTTGCTTGCGTGCCTAGACATCTTAAGCACGTGCTCACTGACGGAGTTGCCCTCTTCCATCTTGCAGTTAAAGAACTTTTCAGAAGCCTCATAACTCTCAACTGCCGCGTGAGCCTCAAATATCATTTTGAGTCCACGGACAATATCATGTGGGTCATGGTTCTCAAACCTTTTCTGAAGCTCCGATTCCAAACCATACAAGATAGCACACTAAACTGTGGAGTACTGATTCTTCCGAGCGAGAAAAAAATTCTTTACCTCATCGGTAGCATTAGCTGCAGGCGGGTCACCCATCGGTGCATCCAGCACATAGGTCAAATTACCAGCATTGAGGACAATCCTCAAATTGCGGAACCAATCCGCGAAGTTTCTTCCATTGTTTTTCAACTTTTCTTTCTCTAGGAACGCATTAAAATTGATGGTAGGGGACGCCATTGATCTACAACATATTTGCAATAGTTTAGACTAAGTTTATGACAAATTGAGTTCTAATTAATAGTTAAATTAATCTAGGTGAACTCCCACTCAAAACAATATCCCTCAAATTGTTTTAGTGATCACACGAACCAAATCCACCACATCAAAACCGATCATCAGGAGAGTTGATGTAGCTTCAATGGCGAACAATCAACATGTTCATCATATCTACTATATGACTCATGCTTTACCTTTCGGTGATCCGTGTTCTGAGACCATGTATGTACATGCTAGGCTCGTCAAGATCAAACCTTAGCTTCCGCATGAGCAAATCTGGCTTGCTCACGTTGTATACACTCGCAGAATCTAACACACCCGATCATCACGTGGTGCTTCAAAACAACGAGCTTTAGCAACGGTGCTTACTAAGGATGAACACTTTAAAACTTGAAATTTTGTGCTTGAGGGATCATCTTATAATGCTACTGTCGCAAACTAAGCAATACAAGATGCATAAAGGATTAACATCACATGCAATTCATAATATGTGATATGATATGGCCTTTCTTCTTGTGCTTCCGATCTCCATCTTCAAGCACGAACATGATCTCCATCATCACCGGTATGGCGTCAAGGTCAATGGCGCCGTTTCATGGTTGTCGTCCACCAGCTTCAACTATTACAACTACTTTGAATAGACACGCAGGTCTTAACGGAATTTAAAAGACAACCATATGGCTCCTGCCGGTTGCCAACTTACAATAAGGAACATTGCATACATCATATATAATCACAATCATGGCCATATCACATCACAGCACACCCCTACAAAACAAAGTTAGACGCCTCTAATTTTCTTTGCATATTTTACGTGGTTTGGGGCTTTCAATAAGTGTCGTTCTAACTTACGAACAAGAACAACAACGTTGATGCTTGAACTATCAAGTGCCCGTTATAAATTGAATCTATACTATGATGGGAGAGACAGACACCCGCAAAGCCACTTATGCAATACAAGTTGCATGTTGAGCATGGAGAAAGTCTCATGAACGATGTCATGTAAGGTTAGCCCGGGCCGCTTCATCCCATCATACCGCAAGATGCAAAGTACACAAAAAGCAATTGATAATAAAAACACCACCGCCCACAATGACCATTGTGTTCTACTCGTGCAATAGATCTACATATAGACACGGCTCTGATACCACTGTAGGGGTTCGTAGCATGGAAAACAAAAAAAATCTACTGCATGCACACAAACAAGCCAAGATCTATCTACTAGATTGTAGCAACGAGTCGATAGAAGCACTCACCCTCGAAGATTCCAAAGCGGTTAACGAGAGCAGATTCTCGTGGGTGATGTAGTCGTACACTTGCCGATCTCAAGATCGCGTAGATGATCCTTCTGGCGCTGCGTTCCGGCAGCGCTTCCGCAGTCGGACACACATTCGGTACTCGATGAAGACCTTCCTCTCCCTTGTTCCAGCAGGCAGCGAAGGTTGTAGTTCTCCCCTCGTGAATCTGGCAGCACGACAGCGTGGTGTCGGAAGTAGAGGGAAGATCCCGCAGGGCTTCGCCTAAGCCGGTGCGAGTTATGGTGGATTAGGGTTTCCCGGAGATCTAGGGTTTAGAAGACCGGGAGGAGGATAAGGTGTCGACTGCGGCTAGAGCGGCGATGACGGACCGGCGGCGGCGTTGGCGACGACGCGACGACGGGTCGGCGGCGGCGGCGGCTCGGGTGGAGAGGGGCAAAGGGCTTGTGGTGTTGGGCAGCCCTCCCCCTCTATTTATGAGAGGGAGGGGGAGCCTTGGGAGGGGTGGGTTTGAATCCAAACCCAAACCCAAGTTGGATTGAGAGAATGACTTGTTTCTTCTTCCACCAGGAAACCATTGTTCCAGTTTGACTTTTCAAACTTCCCGTTTGACTTTCAATTTAGAGCTTTAATTCTCTCTTGCAAATGCCCACACCAAGTGACCTACGATATGATCCAATCATTCCACTTACCCATGACACATTAATGGACCATTCTCCTTCCGGACCGGTGAACCTTCTAGAACCTCTCCAATGAAAACATCAGAATCTTTTCCGAACTCCGGAATCGGACTTTCCTTATATGAATCTTATTCTCCGGACCATTCCAGATCTCCTCGTGATATCCCGGATCCAATCCGAGAATCCGAACAACATTCGGTATCCCTACTAACATTCCATATCTACTAAACAACATCGAATCCTTAAGTGTGTCTCCCTACGGTTCGTGAATTATGCGGACATGACCGAGACACTTCTCCAATCAATAACCAATAGAGGAATCTGTAAATTCATATGGCTCCCACATATTTCTACGATTACTTTGCGATCGAATGAACCACTTACATATGATACCAATTTCCCTTTGTCTCACGATAATTTACTTATCCGAGGTTTTGATCGTCGGTATCTCTGCATACCTAGTTCAACCTCGTTACCGATAAGTACTCTTTTCTCGTTGCCGTGATATGTGATCCCCTGTGAGCTAGTCACATGCTTGCAAGCTAATTGGATGATATTCCACCGAGAGGGCCCAGAGTATATCTATCCGTCATATGGATGGACAAATCCCACTCTTGATCCATGTGCCTCAACCCATACTTTCGGAACACTCAATGCCACCTTTATAGCCACCCAGTTACGGTGTGGTGTTTGATGTCATCAAAGCATCCTTCCGGTGATGGTGATTAGCATGATCTCATGGTCGAAGGAATTAGATTACTATGTATCAGAAAGCTTATAGCAAACGAACTATTGAAATGACTTGATCTTAATGCTACGCTTATCTATAGGAGTATGTCCATCATATCATTCTCCTAATGATATGATCCTGTTGTTAACAACATCTCAATGCTCATGATCGGGAAACCACGATCATCTATTAACCAACAAGCTAGTATTACAAAGAAGCTTTACTAGGGAATCTAATTTAATTTACAAATCACACAAGTATTAATGTTTCCAGTTTAATACTGTTATAGCATGAATGTAAACATTTATCATAAACACAAAGATATAATAATAACCACTTTTATTATTGCCTCTAGGGCATATCTCCAACAATCTCAATATCCATCGGATCCCCGCAAACACAACATGCATGATTACAAATAGATTAGATCTTGATCATGAACGGAGATCACAAGATCTATATATGAAAGCACAAGGAGGAGATACAACCATCTAGCTACTACATGGACCTGTAGTCCAAGGTGGAACTACTCACGCATCATACCGGAGAAGAAGGCCTTCAGGATGATCTCCCCTCTGGCAGGGTGACGGAAGAACTTCAGATCCCCCGATCTAGGGACGATGGTGGCGGCAGCTACAGACGGTTTCATGGAGTTTTTGATCGGATGCCTAGGGTTTCTGCATCAGGGGCTTCTTATAGGCGAAGAGGCGATACAGGGGGCGGCCAGAGGGCCCACCCCCTGCCCAGGCGTGGGCCCACCCTGGTCGCGCCTAGGGGGGTGTGTCAGCCCTGGCTCGCCCCTCATATTCTAGATTCGTGTCGCCCACGGTAAAATATTGACTTTGGCTTTTGTCCCGTCCAATTCCGAAAATATTAATTTTCCGCCTTTCTGGAACAAAAAACAGAAGAAAACAGGCAACTGACACTGTGGCAACTTGTTAATAGGTTAGTTTCAGAAAAGATATAAAAACACCTCAAAGTGTGGACAAAGCAAAGCAAAGTAGATACTAAACAACCATGAAACATCAAAAAATATAGATACGTTTCTGACATATCATTACATCATGTACTAGTGCGAGCAAGCAAGCAAAGGTGTGAGCCTACTAGCTATATGTATGGCCCTGCTCTGTTGCTTAGACGGCTAGTCTAGTGTGTGCGGTTTTAGTATGCTAGCAAGATACACCAACACATGTAGGAGACAATGACACATGGCCTAGTTGTATAGTTTTCTTGTGTAACACCTCAAAAGGTATTCAACACCAAAAATGAAGAAAAAATGAGAATAAAAAAAGTTATAACTGGTTTATGTAACTAGATCCGAGTTGCAACTCGCATTTAAGACGAATCATGACTCAAATCCAACGTTTAAGAACAATTTTTCTCAGTTACCTGGAAAAAATAAACTAGTTGCAACCCTAATTGGAATTAAAAAAATCTCAGTTGCAACCTCATTTGGAAATAGAGAAATCTCACTTGCAACCATACTTGTAACTGAAAAAGTCTCAGTTATAAACTCAATTGCAACGGAAAACCTAATCACTTGCAACTGGAAAATCTCGGTTGCAACCTACTTACAATTGAAAAAATCTCAATTGTAACCACACTAGCAACCGGTAAAAAGTCCCAGAAATAACTCCAACTACAAGTAGAAAACATATCCACTTGCAACTAAAAAATATCTCAGCTATGAACCGCTTGCAACTGAAAAAAAGATCTTAGTTACAACCTTAGTTGGAACTGAAAAACCTACCCACCTGCTGTAACGGGATTTTTTTAGTTCTAACCCATTTGTAATTGAAAAGAATAGTTAAAAGATAGAAAGAAAAAGAGACAGGTTTTAACACGTAACTACACTACATCTTAAAAAAATATGATTTTTTAATAGAAAATACAAATATGAATCAAAGCGCAGCCCACGCAAACAAGATGTTATATGCAGCCCGCAGGAACAGAATAACGTGGCAGCCCACCAAACAAAACAGCCCAACTCCATAGCATCCAGGACAAAAAAGAAGACAAACGGGCCAACCCCCAATATACCACATCAAACACCAATCTTAGTGACAAAACAAATCGGACGATCAGAAGATTGACTGAGCTCTAAGCTAGTTTTCAGCTTGCTGAGAACTAGCGAATTCCCTTTGTCTTCTTTTCATGCCTGAATTCTATGCCTGTTGAGAAAATAGCATCCAAACACAGCGTTAAGAAAATAGCCTACAATAAATAAGCTGTTGGTATTCCAGGCAGTTTCCGGGTTGTATTTTGCAAGACCAGCGTCGCCAGGTGCTGCATATATAACAAGTAAAAACCAATCAGTGGAGGAAACGCTCAAATATAACGCGCGCGTGCTTCACTGTAGGTGTTGTGGATCTACCGCCTGCAAGAGTCCAGAGTCGGGAGTCCGCTGCTGCTGGGGGCGTGTCCCCGCCTGCGCCTGCGCCTTCCGCGCGTCATGCAAAGCCTGCGGCCTTGTCCGGCCAAGGTCGGCCGGCCCAGCCGGGCCCTTCCATTCCCGAACAGTCCAAGCGCAAAGTTCAACGGACTTGTAGCTAGAGCAGGGACAGGCGTGGTAGGCGACGTCGTCTGCCGGGCATGCAGGCCATGGAAGCGAGCAAACGCCAACTCCCCGGCCGGTGCGCCCACCCGTGCATGGCATGGCATGGCCTCTGCGCTGCGCCCGCCCGCCCATCCGCAGACCAGCAGCCACACGCACATGGTTCGACGCTTCACCTCGCCAGCCTGCGTGCACACTGCCACTGCGCCATCGCTTCCATCACCTAACGGCTTAACAGATCGCCCTGTACATGTGCATCCCAGCATTTCTTCCTCCCAGTAACAAACCACTTGGTTCTCCACTAGCTATAGCTGATGCTGCATGCTGGGCTCCAGCTCCACGGGTCGATCTGGCCTCGATCTATACCGGACACGGCCTGGTCGATCGTCTGCTTTGACGCGCCATTGCGCCATTGCCACGTTGGTGCATGTGGCGCCTGGATTGGACGGGGACCGGGTGTTGCTCCGGCCTGCTCGTTCGATCCACCCGAGCCGTCGTTTTCCAATTCAGAAAGCGACCAAGGCGGTTAGGGCCGGGGCCTTCGGAAGCTCATCAGCTCTTGCTCCCGCAGCCCCGCGCGCATACATACGTACTGGGGTCGCCCGCTCGAGCCTTCTTCTTTAGCTTTTGGTCTTTTCGCGCAAAGCGTGACGAGGGGGCGCCATCATATCGTTCAATCGTGCGTACATGCTTATGCCTTCTGCGGTCCTGCACTCATGCCATCATCATATGTAGGGAGTTTCGTGTGGATCATAATGAGAGACGAGGACCGTGCAAATCTCAGAGCGTTTCCATCAAATTAATCTTTACTCCGCCTCCGTCCTTGATGGCCTACAAGAAGACAATATCTCAAAGTTTGACCATAAGAAGACATTTTTTGACCCTGACCCTGACCCTGACATTTTCCCCCACCGATTTATTTTTATCGTTTTCTCTCTTTTAGGTTCCCTTTCTTCCTCTTTGATCCTGACCAGCCAAGCCACTATAGGGTTGATGAGTGTATTTTGCATCATATTTTATTTAGTATTTTTGCACTATAGAAGTAGGTTTTTATGCATTTTACCGCGTTGGATTGTCCATTTTTAACAGATTTAACCATGATCATCAGAATCAAGTGAGTTGAAGCATTCTATGTAAACTCCCTCTATTTATGGTAGAAAGTATGTTAATTAGTGAAATAAGAACCTACTTAGCAAAGAGACTGTCGTGGTGGTGGCACGACAGATGCCATGGGTAGGCTAAAGTATGGGGCCAATGGATGCTAGCGGGATCCGGGGAGGGAAGATGTAGTTATTTCTACACTCAGATGGCTAACATGCAAATCTTTATTTCTCTTCTCTAGGACTACAAGTGCTCCTTGAGCTGTTTGCAGGAAGAAGAGAGCTACTACACGAGCCTTACGGCGTGGAATGAATCGATCCCCTCTTAGGAGCCCGCTTCTCCCCTTATAAAGGGGTGCCTTGGTTCCTTCTAGGGATGACGCGGCAAGCATATTCGAGGAATATGCTTGTCCCAATATGGTAACTCGGCGGCTCTCTTTCCGTGTCCCCCTTCTAACAAACAACGACAATGTTCCAGAGAACCCCACCTGCGCGCCTCGGGCTCCAGGACTGTCACCTCCGTGACCTCCTTCTGTCCTTCTGCAGCTCTGCTCCTTGTCCTTTGTGCTTGGCTCTGTTCAGATTCTTCCTAGCCCGTGACTTGGGTTTGACTATAGGCACTTCCTTCTCCTGCAAGCTTCATGCTACTCGGCCTTGTCTCGCATAACTCGGACCGGCCTTCACCTGCATTCAAGTTATTCAGACTTACTCGGCCGACTTAACTCGTATGTCGGCCGGATAAGGTATTGCTCCTTCCGTAGGTGTCATGGACGTGCTTATCTCAGTCGACTTTTATATGACTCGGCCGATATAAACAGTAACTCGGCATATGACAAGGGAGACTCCTTTTGTCTTCCCCTGTCTTGACCCTATTCGGGGTCACCTCCCCAACATTAGTCCCCGAAGCTGGTGTGGTCCTGCCCGTAACCTCGGTCGGGCCATATCAGTTTCCCAACATTCATTTCTCCTTACTTCCGAGTTACTTTTTTCTGTTCGAGGTATCTGTGCAGCTTCTTGAGCACGCCTCGTCCTACGTGTACCACTCATCATTATTCCTCTAGTTTTCTGTTCCTCTACAGTGCCCACTGACAAGCTACAATGATTACTGCGCCCGTCGCGTCGGCGCTGTGACGCCTCATGTACCGCATCGGTCAGGGGACCTGATCCTCTCCTGCGTCGTGTGGTCTTCGGTGTGGCTCCACTCAGCCGCGAGCGGTTTCGCCGCACGCGTGATTTACACGGTCAGCGCTCGCATGCATGATCCCACTACCGCTAGGGCTACACGGTTATAAGGAGGGGTGCGGGGCTAGAGGATTCACTTTCCCCCTTCGCTCACCGTTCCTCTTCTTCCTCCTCACTCCCGTGCGTCTGTTCATGCGCCTGCGGTTGCGCCATTGTCAATCTCCTTAACGGCGACGCCGCAGTCCTTCCGCTCCGACGACCTCATCGCCGTGTGCTTGCTCCGGCGCCACCGCCGGTGAGTTTTTCTACGGTCCCGTCGCTAGGCTCCTTCCCTAGGCGCATCTTCTGTTTTTTTAGATTTCCTGTGGCGGTTCTCTTCCGTTCCGCCGCCGCGCTCGCTTAGAACCACGACGGGGCCCTGCGCCTCTAAGCCTCTCTCCGCCGCTAGTCCTTCTTCCATTGTTTCCTCCCGCGACCCTATGTCTAGTTCTGTCAGTGGAGCGCTCGTCGAAGATGACGATGTTGCGTCCGGTCCAGAGCGGGGTTCCTGGCAGGGCTCCTCTGTCACTCGTCGTGAGATTGAGTGGCTAATTAGGACACGTCGGATTCCTGCCGAGGTATATGTCGCTTGCCCGGCAAAGAATCCTCTCCTGTACTCAATGAAGGCGAGTATGTGGTTTTTATGTCCCACTTTGCTCGTGGGTTTGGCCTTCCCCTTAGCGATTTCGCTAGGGAATTTCTCGATTACTTCGGCCTCCAGCCGCATCACCTTCCGGCTAATGCTATCGCCTCCCTGTCCGCCTATATCTCAGCCTCGGAGGGGTACTTCGGCCTCTGGCCCTCTGTGTCTGTTTGGTCCAAATTTTTCCAGATCCGATCGAACGTCTTCCGGACAAATCTCTTCACCCCTCTGAGAAATCCCTCACCCGGTGTGGAGCCGCGTCCATTACACCTCGAAGAAAATCCGAGTTCCCTCGTGTCGCTGGCCTCGAGTCTTGCAAGAAGTGGCATAGATCGTTTTTCTATGTCAAAAACACTGGAAAAGAAGACAAGATTCGGCTCCCTGCCTTTTCTATTGGCCCCCCTTCCAAGAAGAACTGGAACTACAACCCCAGGAATAGCCATGCTTTGGCTGAGGCATTCGAGATTCGGCTGAAGGAGTTGATCTGTGCCGGGCTCTGAGGTGAGGGTCTGATGACCACATTCGTCAGCAGCCGAATCTGCCCTTTCCAGCTTCGCTCGCACAAGCTCTGTTACATGAGTGGTCCTCTCGATCCCAACCGAGTTTCGACGGTTGAGCTCGACGACTATCTTATTTACAAGTGTGTCCGAGCTATCTTCAAGACTGATATGCCGGAGGACTGGACATGGGGGATAAAGCCGTTCACTCGCGGGAATCCCCCTCCCGAGGTATATTTACGCATTTGTGTTAGTTTTCTAATTGTGTTTGTGACTTCTTTTTCTAACTCCACCTTGTTTCTTTTCTTGCAGAGGTTTGCGGAACAAAGGATCGAGGATGTCGATGTTCTGGCCCTTCCGTGGACCGCAGATCGAAACACCCCGGACAGCAGGGAACCTGACTCGGAGGAGTTTGTTCCTAAGTCGGACGTCGCTCCGGCTCGCGCCCGTGGCAAGACCTCGGCCCACGGGGAGGAAGGTGACTCAGATGATGTCCAAATTCTTGAGGTAGTCGCCGTGATGCCTATCTCTTATGCATTTCCGGCTTCTACTTTCCCAGCTAATCAGGCCGGTCAGGTGCACGACGCCGAGCCTCTCGCCTCTCAAGCTCCTGCCACCTTGAGGAAGCGCACTGCTCCGGCAGGTCCCTCCGAAGCTGCTCCCAAGAAGCGAACGAAGAAATCAGCCTAGCACCTTCCGAAGCGTAAAACCATGCCCGGAGTTACTGGGTGAGTTTATTTTCATTTGTACTTCTTGTTTCTCTCTTTCTGTCTTTTGATTCGACTTTTTGTGATTTTTTGCAGAGCTCCTCTCTCTGCCAAACCAAGCGGTCCGAGTATGACGAGTCATACAACTCGACTGCCTTCTCCTCCTCCCCCTGAAGATACTCGGGTTCCTAGTCCCCCTCACGTTGACTCTCCTCCTACACCGACTCAGACATCGCCTCGGCGAGATGTACCCACAGCTTCCATTGCTGACGCCGACATAACTCCGGTAGTAGATCATCCTATTGAACCTGTTGCCTCTGTTATGACCACCGAAGTTTCCCCCGAAATTCCTTTAACCCCCACAATTCCAACTGCGACTCCACCTCCAACCGAGGATACCACCATCTCGGCCCCCTCGGAAACCATAGTTCCTCCTGCCTCCAAGGATGCCACTCCTAGTGCCGAGGTTGCTGCCCCTGCCGACACCTCTTCTAAGGCTAAGAAGGTTGTTGTCACCAAACCTTCAGTATCTCAGAAGAGGACGGCTAGCTCTTCTCAACCCAACATCGCTGATGCACTCCGTAAGGGGGCTTCCTCTGCTAAGCCTATTGTCACCTCAGCCACTGATACTCAGCTTACTCTCCACAAGAGTCCCTCGGCGGTGGTGGTTACACAATGGGTCCGAGGTAAAGTGCTGACCCGTACTGAGAGTGGGAACAGCCTCGGCTCTTTGGTGGAATACGCCAATAATTGGAACGCTGCCGATCAGCTTGAGGGCAATCCAAGCAACCAACCATTTCAGCTCTCCGACATCAGCAGTCGCTTGCGTATGGCTGCTAAGATTGTTCTTGAGAGAAATAAGATGAACGAGGTAAGTGCTCTGTTGATATCTGGTCAGTTATTCAAATGATAGTATACATACCCTAGTCCCCGAAGCTTGCAACCGAATAATGTGTTGTTCGTTTGGAAGCTTTGTTAGGATTAAAGTGCGTTATTTACCGAGTAAATTTCTTATATGACTTGGATTCATCGAAGCGTTGCTGAATCCGGATCTATTTCGGCTTTGATTATCCAGCCATTGAGATCCGAGTTAAGTTTTGCTTGATTCGTATTTCGTCGTAGTTTTGAATATCTAGCCGCCTAGATCCGAGTTAACTTTTGCTTGATTCGGATCTGCCTTAGCTTTGCATATCTAGATGCCTAGATCCGAGTTAAGATTTGCTTGATTCGGATCCGTCTTAGCTTTGAATATCTAGCCACCTAGATCCGGGTTAAGTTTTGCTTGATTTGGATCTGCCTTAGCTTTGAATATCCAGCTGTGTAATGCATTTTGGTATTTAGGTTGCCCATGATCGGCGGACAGCCGAATTCCAAAGGTTGCTCTTTGCGCACAAGAAATTGGAAGAGAAATATGAGAAAGTTCTCCCCGTGGTGAAGAAAACTGGTAACTTAATAAATCTCTGTATTGTTCCTTAAGTTCTTAATATTTTCGAGTTGATGTGCTAATTCATTTTTTGCTGGTATACAGGTAATATCAATAATCTTAATATCCACCTTACCAAGAAGGTCAAAGCTCTGGAAGGTTAGTTATTCTTCTCGTCTATTGATTTTTGTTCGAGACTTATCCTGGGTTTCTTAGAATCTTCTGGCTTTGGTATAGCCGAGTTACAAACACTTGCAGCGTCGCATCAAGAATGCATATACATGCCTGATATGATGCTGCATTTTTTAGAACAAGCCGCCACTCATTCGACACAGCTTAAAGAAAAGGATGATGAAATAACCCGGTTATGTGCCGAGGTTGAGTCTCTCAAACTCTCGCAGAAATCTGAATTGGAAAAGGTTGATCAGGAGTTCTCTGAAGAGAATAATCGACTAAACCTGCAACTGCAGAAAGACAAGGAACTCCTCGATGCTGCCGAGCTGAAGAATCGGATGATGGGCGAGGAAATCACTCGCTTTGAGAAAAATAAGGCCAACTGGACCCAGGATCTCCAGAAAATGCTGAGTTATATTCATCGTAAGTTTTTGACTGTCGCCGAGTTATCTTCTTCTCTTTCTCATTTTTAACTGATATATTTTCATTTCGCGTAGATAACTTTCTGGAAGCTAGACCTGTGAGCTCTAAGGCAGTGATTTCTGCTCGTCAGCGCCGAGGTGTTCTCGCAGATTCGAGTCCAGAATACTCAATGGAAGAATTCTTGATTGGTGTCTGCGCTGCTATTGGACCAATGAAGATTATGGGCAGGGATCTGGTGCAAGCAGCCATTCGGGCCTACCATGTTATCTGGCCGAATACTTCTGTAACTCCTGATATTGACGAGATCAAAATACTTGTGGAGACATTAATGGCATCCTAGACCCAGTTAAATCTCTGGAGGGAATCTGCTGGGAGGGCTGGTGCTAACATGGCACTTACAGCCGTTCTGTCTTGGTACGAAGATATCTCGCTCGACACCTTGATGAATTTGCGCACTGGCTCTCGTTGGGTTGAGGATCCAGAATTCGTCGATCGCCATCAAGCTCGTGCCTTCCAGCTTGTTGAGTATGCTGACATGCACAATTGGATTGAAGGGCCGAGTTTTCTTCCCAACCCAGCGGATGATATCGAAGTCGAAGATGCCTCTGATGATGATTCAGCCGACCAGGATGAGGCAGAGGGTGACTCGGACAACTCCCATGATTCCAATGCAAGCTCGGATGAGGATGACGACGCGCGATCATCTTCCAAAGGGACTGGGCACTCTCAAGCTCAAACTAATGCCTCTCAGCAGCCCAGGCTTTCCCCCGAGGCTACTATCGCTTCTGTTGAAGGCGAAGTAACTTCGGCCGAGGCACCGTCTACCTCGGAGCACCCAGTTCCTGAAAATGCCTCTGCACAGGAGACCGAGGTCGCGCCGCCGTCATCCGCGATAGCCATTCCTGATGCCCCCGATCATGCTGCTGCCCCTTAAGGGTGCTCTGGCCCTTTTCGCTGTTTAGGTTCAAAAAACTTCTTAAGTTATTTCCAGTCCCCGGTATGCCGGGCGTATGATGTTTGTGAAACCATTGTCCGACTTTGGGTGTGGTGCGAATCTTTTTGCCTTTTGCTGCTGAGGCATGGGTGATGGTGATCATTATTACTTTGTCTAAACCAGTCTCATCGCTTTACATCTTTGCTTTGGCGACCTTCGATTTCATAGATTCGGATTGTATTTTTCCATGTGGCTGACCTTAGTTCGACACTTATCTTGCCTGTCCCTTATAAACTCGATAGCATAGCCATTGTGTTTTTAACTTCTATCCGAGATATAAAGCCCGAAGCCCATATCTGGCAAAGTGAGACAATAAGTTGCATCCCTTATCATACTTCGGTTTGCTGGGTGTGTTATTTGCGTTCTTCTTAGAAATCTTTGTTTGCTTTCGCTTTGCTATTTTTATGAATATTGAAACACATTTATACCATATCTTCCAAGATATGATCGTTAATTTTTTGGGGAGTCCCCGAGTCTGTGGCTGAGCTATGGAGCTTTTATGTGTCTGGCGACAAACAGTGGTAATACGGATTAGTCCCCGAGTTATCACTTGGGTTATCGAGTTCTTGCGCGCGCTCAAAGAATTATCTTGGATCATGTGGCAGTCCCCGAGTTACGAACTGGGTTGCCGAAATATAATTCATGGGCTAATGCAAGGAATGCTTCGGGGTAGTCTCCGAGTTATCGTTCAAGATGCCGAAGTTTAATACGCATTTTTTGGAACAGGAAACAATTATGAAGCAGTCCCCGAGTCAATGCTCAAGGTATCGAGGTTTTAATGCG
This sequence comes from Avena sativa, assembly GCA_916181665.1. NCBI lineage: Eukaryota > Viridiplantae > Streptophyta > Magnoliopsida > Poales > Poaceae > Avena > Avena sativa. The sequence continues at coordinate 254,667,116 of OV702284.1, read as the reverse complement.
TAACCCGAAACAACGGATAACACGGTGCAATCTACAAGTCATCGCTCGAGGTGCTGAAACTCAATACATAATTCAGGAATAAGAAATAATACGGTACAGTCCCCGAGTCACCGTTTGAGGTGCCGAGGTTTAACATATAATCCAAAATAAGAAACAACATGGGACAGTCCCTGAGTCACTGATCGAGGTGCTGAGGTTTACTATGCCGACATAACAGCTTTGAATCCTTCTGTATTTATACGTGCAATGGCCAGGTTCACTTTCAGAGAGCCTGTACTCTTTGTCAATTTCCATTGGCACACTTCCTTCTTTTAATTCTGCCGAGATATGAATAGATTCGGATTCTGGTGACGGTATAATCGATGGTTTTCTCAGGTGCTCTAGGGCGATACCTGGGAGAATTGACTGCCTAGTTGATCCGAGTTTTGAAAATGTGTCTGCAACGTCATTTTCCGCCCGAGGTATATGATGAAACTCGCATCCATCGAAGTATCCACTGATTTTTTGCGCAAGGAACCTATATAGGGCCATATTCGCATCTAGCGCGTCCCAATTGCCTGATACTTGCTGTACTACCAAATCTGAATCCCCGTAGCATAGGATTTGACGTATACCAATTTCCTTTGCCACCTTTAATCCATGGACGAGTGCTTCATATTCGGCTACATTGTTTGATGCGGCGAAATGTATTTGTAGCACATATTTCAGCTGATCTTTTTTCGGTGAGGTCAACACTATCCCTGCTCCCAAGCAATTTCTCAGCTTGGATCTGTCGAAATGCATTATCCAATAATTCAGATCTGGTAACGGTGGTTCATATTGTACCTCGTCCCAATCCACAAAGAAGTCGGCCACTGCCTGAGATTTGATCGCATCTCGCCTATCGAATTGTGGAGCATAAGGTGATAATTCGATTGCCCATTTTGCTATTCGGCCACTTGCATCTTTGTTGCTCAATATCTCGGCTATGGGTGCTTCACAAATCACTTTGATCGGATGTTCTTCAAAGTAATGTTTAAGTTTTTTCGCCGACATGTATACTCCATAGGCCATTTTCTGGTAGTGTGGGTAGTTCTGTTTTGAGGCCGATAGTACCTCGCTTAGGTAATATACCGGCCTTTGTATTGATTTATCATCTTCATTCCGTTCCATGACCACCATCGCACTTACCACTCTGTTTGTGGCAGCTACATAAAGCAACATAGGCTCTTTTGACAATGGAGAGGCCAGGATTGGTGCTGTGACCAACATTTTTTTTAGTTCATGAAACGCATTATCTGCTTGCGGTGTCCAAATGAACTTATCAGACTTTTTTCATCAGTTGATACAGAGGTAATGCCTTTTCTCCCAGCCGACATACAAATCGACTAAGCGAGGCCAGGCAGCCCGTGAATTTCTGTACATCATTTAGACACCTCGGCAATTCCATTCTTTCAACCTCTCATATTTTAGTTGGATTCGCCTCTATACCTCGGATGGATACGAGAAAACCGAGTAATTGCCCCGCTGGTACACCGAAGGTGCATTTTTCTGGGTTAAGATTCATTCGGAACCTCCTCAGGTTTGCGAATGTCTGCCAAATATCATCTAGGAGTGTTTTGCTCTCTTTGGTTTTTATAACCACATCGTCTACATATACTTGTACATTTTTTCCTATCTGGTCATGTAGACACTTTTGTATGCATCTCTGGTACGTTGCTCCTACGTTACGCAGGCCGAATGGCATGGTGCGGTAGCAATAAGTCCCGTACGGGGTAATAAACGCAGTCTTTATTTGATCGGCCGGATTTAACTGTATCTGGTGGAAACCAGAATATGCATCTACAAATGATAACAGCTCACAACCAGCGGTCGAATCAATGACTTGGTCTATCCTAGGTAAAGGAAAAGGATCTTTGGGACATGCCTTGTTTAGGTTCGTGTAATCAATACACATTCGCCATACGACGGCTACATTCGGGTCATCCTTTTTCTTTTCTACTAATACCGGATTTGATAACCAATCCAGATGAAGCACTTCCATGATGAACCCGGCCGCAAGGAGCCGAGCTATCTCATCCCCTATTATTTTTCTCCTGTCTTCGGCGAAGCGGCGGAGAGGTTGCTTCACCGGCCTTTCTCCTGGCCTTACATGCAAAGAGTGCTCAGCCAACTCCCTCGGCACACCTTGTAGGTCTTGAGTTGACCAGGCAAAGATATCCCGATTCTCACGGAGGAAGTTGGTGAGCTCGCCTTCCTATTTGGCATCTAGGCCGACACCAATCGTGATGGTGCGCTCTGGGAATTGCTCATCTATCTGGACCTTCTTTGTCTCTTTAGTCGGCTGGAAAGAAACACTCCCATGTGGGTTGGCTAATGCTGGCATATTCAGCTATGCCGACTGAGCGAGAGCCGCTACCTCCTGAATCCTACTTTTTTCTCTTGCAATCACCAATGACTCGGCCAGGTTTGATCCGGACGAAGCACATTCCACCGACTTCCTGTAATCTCCTGCTACTGTTATCACCCCTTGTGGTCCGGGTAACTTCATTTTCAGGTAAGTGATGTGGCAGCTGCTCATGAATTTGGCCAATGCCGGCCGTCCGAGTAAAGCATGATAGCAACTTTCTAGGTCCACCACTTCAAACTCCAAATTTTCCGCTCTGCAATTCTCCCTTGTGCCGAATAATACATCTACTCGGACCTTCCCAATGGGTTCGCATGAAAGTCCCGACACTATTCCATGGAATGTGGTTCTTGTGTATTGCAGCATATTCTGCGCTATTCCGAGTTTATGCATCGTATCTTTGTACATGATATTGATACTGCTCCCATTGTCAATGAGTACCTTTGAGAATTTGACATTAATGCTGGGCCCGACAAATGTCGGATCTAGTACGAGTGCATACGATCCTGGATTCGGCATTATTTTCGGGTGATCCTTTATGCTCCAGGTTATTTCCTGATCCAACCAAGGCATATATCTTGGTACCGCCGGCATAACTGCATTCACTTCCATATGTCGGCGTTATACACTTTGCATGTCTTGTTGTTCTGTTGTGAACACGCAATATGCTCCCTGTAATCATTACGTCCATTATTTCTAGGGTTCGTCCTTCCATCCTGACCTTGATTTATCACTTGATGCACTGCATCTCTCTGGTCCGATTTAACATACCACGGAGGAGGTGGGGTAACATTAACTGCTGTGCATTTGCCCCAGTCAACTGTGGCTGCTGCGGCTGATGCGCTTGATGAGAAGACGCTTGCATGCTCGCCGGGTTCCCCATTGCATTTTTCATCCAGGCGCATTGCCGAGTTGTATGATTAGCCGGCTTGGCTGGATTTGGAGTATGAAACTTACACGGTTGATCAAACATGGATTCAAACATGTACTTAGGCCTTTCCTGCCACTGCTTCTTCTGTTCTGGTGTCCACTATCTCTTCCCTTCGTTCCTTGGTGTCCACTGCTGAGGACCATTTTTCTGCCGCTGACTGTTTCCGTGACTCGGCTGATCTTGCACTACCGCTGCCACCTGATTGGAGGCATATCTGTAATCCGGTCTCTCCTATCTTCTACTACCTTTAAACTTGTTGCGCCTCGATGATCCGGCTGCATCTCTTGCATATTGATCTTGATGTTCCTGATGATCTGTCGACATTAGTTCTGGTTGTGTCGGATCGCCGAATGCATACGAATCCGCTATCCTGATGGTTTCTGCCAAGGTGGTTGGCATATCTCTTTATAGTCTCTGCCACAATACACTGGCGTATCTGCATCCTTGAGCAAACCAAGCAATCGCTTGAGATTCTATAACTCATTCACATGAGTTCCTAAGGTTACACCACCGAGTCAAGAATTCTCTATCTGTCTCATTCGGTCTCTGCTTGCACATAGCAAGCTGATGTGGCCTGTTTGGTCTCTTGTAAGTACTGGTGAAGTTGCTAACAAACATCTCTTCAAAATCTAGCCAACAGTTGATACTGCTTGCTGGCAAATTGTTCAGCCATACTCTGGCTGGTCCTTCCAGCATTTGCGGGACATATCTTACCGCCCATCGCAAGTTTCCACTAGCTATTTTTACTGTAGTGGCATAGTCAATTAACCAATCCTGTGGTTTGTTGCTCCCATTATATGTTTTCGTGCCCCTTGCCAGCTGAAAGTTCGGCACTGGTGGATCGCCCATGATCCGAGGTCCAAAACATGCCAGACTGGGCGGACCTTGCTCTTCTAACAACTCGGACCGGTACAACCTGTCCAGTTTTAATCTTGCATCATTTGATGGAAAGTTTCTGTACATGATTCTCTCCTTCATTCCATAATGGTTATTTCCACCATGCCCTGCATACTCCATATCTGAGTAACCATCATTGTACCTCTCGTTTGCCTGATTATGGTGAGTTGGTCTCGCTTCTTGCTCTTGCCGAGGTTCATACCTCGGCTGAAGACCGGGCGGTGGGTCTCTTCTTCCTTCCGCCGGGTTATTGTTCTCATGATTCCCTCTTCCGAGGTCTCCATTACCTCGGCTTCTGTTGCCTTTGTTGGCATGGCCGGGGTTTCTTTCTCCACTGTTACCTCGGCTTCCATTGCCTCTGTTCTCATTGACTTTTCCGCTACGGCCGGATCATATGGAACAATTTGATTATTTGTTTTTCCTGAAGTTACTGCTCTATCTTTTCGTGCGTTGTTTCCGGGTGAGGATGCTGCTGCCACTGATAGTGCGGGCGCTGCTCTAGCCGAATGAACCATACGCGAGGCTCCCGGTCTTGCCGGGTCTACCCTAAGCATTTCTTCATTCTGCTGGTTCGCAATGCATACCAGCTCATTCACTCTTTCTTGCTGTTTTTGTCGGGCTTCGCCGGTCAACCCTTCCAACTCCAGTGTAGGGGCATTTGCCGCCCTTAGGTTCTTTGCCGGGGTGCTATACCTCGGCAAGCCTAGATTGACTGAATCTGCCTTACGAGTCTCATGCTCTTTATTGATATCATTCATGAGGTTTTTCCCTCTCAATCTTAATTCATCGACCTGCTCGGGGGCAACATCTAGTTTATTTGCCTTAGCATATTCTCGCAGGGTCCTGTTCAAGGATTCTCGCAAGGCCGACACCTTTTTTGCCTCTACTAGCACTTTCTGCCTAGTTTCTTCCAACTCTGTCTGAGCATTAGGCGAATCAAGTATCGGTGCTACAGGCATGGTTAGGTTATAAATAGTCGCCTGGAGAATATTCTCTGGTCTTTCCAGAGGTGGCCATCTTACCCTTGCTGCCTTTGGGGTTGTCTCCTGCACCTCGGCTGATTTGGCTGCTGATGGATCTACCTCGGTGGGTTGTGGAGCTGCCTGCTTCGTGGCCACCTGTCCTCCTGTCGTCGGGTCCTTGCTTGATCCGGCGCCTGCTGCTGCCGCCTGTGCCCCGGCTGCGACCATCACCTCGACGCTGCCGACGGGGCGTGCTCCACGCGGACCGTTTGTGGCGCTGAGGGGAGGCTCTCCTGCATCAATAACTTGGTGAGGATTAACGCAGGAGGTGTCGACGCCGACGTAGATCTGGTGCATGCTCAAGTTGATGAAGACGCCGTTGCGCGGAGGAGCTTTCCTCCTGAAGCTGCCTGCGTTATTGCTGACATAGTCCCAGAGATCAACTCTCTGGACCAAACCAGAGACGACGCGCTCGCCGGTGTGGATGAAGTTTCCCGTCCGGATCTTGACTCCAGCTAGCACCGCTGCTGGCCCCACGGTGGGCGCCAACTGTCGTGGTGGTGGCACGGCAGATGCCATGGGTAGGCTAAAGTATGGGGCCAATGGATGCTAGAGGGATCCGGGGAGGGAAGATGTAGTTATTTCTATACTCAGATGGCTAACATGCAGATCTTTATTTCTCTTCTCTAGGACTACAAGTGCTCCTCGAGCTGTATGCAGGAAGAAGAGAGCTACTACATGAGCCTTACGGTGTCGAATGAATCGATCCCCTCTCAGGAGCCCGCTTCTCCCCTTATAAAGGGGTGCCTTGGTTCCTTCTAGGGCTGACGTGGCAAGCATATTCGAGGAATATGCTTGTCCCAATATGGTAACTCGGCGGCTCTCTTTCCGTGTCCCCCTTCTAACGACGGCAATGTTCTAGAGAACCCCACCTGCGCGCCTCGGGCTCCAGGACTGTCACCTCGTGACCTCCTTCTGCCCTTCTGCAGCTCTGCTCCTTGTCCTTTGTGCTTGGCTCTGTTCAGATTCTTCCTAGCCCGTGACTTGGGTTTGACTATAGGCACTTCCTTCTCCTGCAAGCTTCATGCTACTCAGCCTTGTCTCGCATTACTCGGCTCGGCCTTCACCTGCATTCAAGTTATTCAGACTTACTCGGCCGACTTAACTCGTATGTCGGCCGGACAAGGTATTGCTCCTTCCGTAGGTGTCATGGCCGTGCTTATCTCGGCCGACTTTTATATGACTCGGCCGATATAAATAGTAACTCGGCATATGACAAGGGAGACTCCTTTTGTCTTCCCCTGTCTTGACCCTATCCGGGGTCACCTCCCCAACAGAGACAAATAATGAAGAAGAAATTGCACTACGTTTAGATTAACAAGAAGAGAAGCCAGCATATGGGATGGGGTGGTGCCATCGTTCGTGCCACACACCGCTGCCCCCCTATGGTCAACTGTTTTAACCTTGTGCGATTGGATCTAGGAGAGGACAAACAAAGAACTGACTCCATTTGAAACAATACCAGAAACCTCACCTTTGGAAGCCAGAGGGGGAACCAGTGGAAGGGCGTCCACCTCGCCATTGCTTCGGTCACTAAGGATACAACATCGATCTCTATTAGCACCAGAATCATATATGTCCATGTCCTCGAATCCTCCATTCATCTCATTGTAATCTCAATTTTTTTGTAGATTTGTAAGTTTATTACCTTAACCATTCACGTTTAGTGTATTTGATCTCAATGGTGTCTTGTGTCTCCATGTATGAGTAATTCCCCTTGTTCTAAGGCATATGGAGGAGCCCTAGTATTTATATGAATTGAGTGCAATAATATATTCAATCTATGTGGTATGGATGTGGTAATGTTCTTCATGATATTGTACAAATGTAAGGGCCCCAGCCATCTGGTTATGGATAGCCAATTTCTCTGTTTGGTTAGATGGGACGAGTGGTGGTTAGAGATAAGCATTTTTGAGTTTGGTTCAAATGATTTAAAGTGGATAAAGTCAATGTGTTCACCTTCTGGATTGAGGTGGTGAGAATACCCTTATTGTGAAGTATTCTGATTGATGATTAATCATGATTAGTATATAATCTACTCCATTCGCCCGATATCACCGTCCATCCATTGCACCAAACTAAAGATCTTAAATGAATAATAAAAAGGCGAGGCTTGCTCCAGTACCACCCCTCCCCCAAAACTCAAGGTAGCTCATGTACAAACCCATATCTAAAAATTGGCATACCCATGTATATGCATACATATATGCATACCATACTCTTCAACCTCTGTCCCACATGAGCAGTACAACGCTAATCCACATCGTGTATGTGGCGACGACGATCACCTCCGTTGCCGGCTAACTGCGCGATCACGACCATCGCTGGCTAACCTTGTGATCTCCTCGGCCTCAAGACAGTCTGGGAAGGGCGCCGCGGGATGATCCGGTGCGGGCTCCGCAAGACATCCCGAGCCGCTAGACAGTCCGACACGGGCGTTGCAAGATAGTTCGGCGCTGCAATAGAGTCCGGTGTGAAAATCCCAATCCTCTATGCAACAAGAGGACAAGCTCAAGTGTGTAAGAACAGCATGACAATCATCTTGTTAAGTTTTATTCTCGCAGGACACATCCTAAAATAGGTGCAGTCATAAATATGTGCAAGTGCACCCCTAATGATTGGTCCTAAGACCATTTTTCATGTACAAACAAATGATTCATTAAGACATAATAGTCCAACCACTTCTTAAAGTTCTAAGGTACCCGATCAAGAACTCCGCAAATGCAACTCAAAGTCTCAGGACACGGTTTCTAGTCATTCCACCCCTCCCTACTCTCTTTATTACACTAAGGTGCGGCCCTATCAGGCCATAAAGGTAAAGCAACAAGCAGTCGATATTCGCATATTACCATCATATAAGCACATAAAAAATTAAATCATGACCAAATACTCATTGCATACTATATAGAAATAATAGCCAATTCATCCTATGCCCTCAGGAACATGGGTAACTACTCATAATGGTGAAACATGGCACATATAACTGGCATATGAATTACAACACAATCTAAAAGTATAACTTCAACAAAAAATGATGACAAGTTGCCCAGAAGAAGCATGCACACAACACTTAAACAATATTCTAGGGTTCAACCTACCACGAACTATGAGGGGGATGAAGTCGATCTAGAGATGGAGATGGTGCCGATGGTAGTGTTGGTAAAGATTGTGATGGAGAAACTTCCCCTACACCAAGGAGGAGTTGATGATGAGAATGGATACTATTTACCTTCTTCAATGGCCTCAAAGCAACAGGCTCTGCCCTCTCTCGGAGTAGGAGAGGACTTTTGCCTCCACCGTCTTTGTAAATCATGGGAAAATATGGCATAACATTTCCAGTTGAGATGAAGGCGTGCATAAAAAGAAGAGTCCGAGACATTGCTCGACAGTGAAATGGGCCTAGGTAGGGCGGCCACCCTCCCGGGCCGCACCACCATGTCTGTTTTATCCCTCGTGCCCCCCTCGTGTGTGTCCAACGCCCAGAGACTTTGTTCTAATGAAAAACTTCTGTGGTAATGTTTCCTGAATTAATTGAAGTCTAGAAAGTCTATGAAACATCAAGATACGAAAAAGAAGGTTTTCTACCTATCAAAATTAAATACCAAAACAAGGGGCTTTATTAGAAAGTACCATAAATCATCTAAGAAGGAAAATAATGATATGTCGCTATCATGATGATACAAAATGGACTCATCGGTTGCCCACTCATTTCTTTTCTCAAACATTTTCACTAATTTTTAAAATATTTTACATATTGAAAAAATAGAACGAACAAAACCCTAGCCATGGGCACTGCCTTCACCACCAACGACACCGGAGAAACTCGACATTGTCCATAGAGAGGTTGATGTATATCGTCGGCGTCTAGGAGCCTTGCTATGGCCACGCAGGCTACACCAATGGTGGCAGGGCCATATGCTACCTAGGTTACGTGGCCTGCAATGGTGCGTGCGGTGGCAGCAACGGTAGAGGTAGTAGATCCACCTCGTATGATGCCACCATCGAAGAGATATGGATGACATCTTCTAGACCATACCAGGTCTAGAATGCGTCGTCATCCTGCTGGGAAAGCTCGATAACGTGCCGCATGGCCTTGGCCTCGTTGTATCCTAGTGACATGATGTCCTCGCCCTCCTGCTTCATGATGACACCCATGACGTTGCCGCCCTCTTCATTGTCTCCACCCTCATCGTCGTCAGATTCATCATCACCATAGTACATGGCTTGATCATGCCATCAAGGCATTAACATCGCGGCCTATTATAGGCTGACACATCCTAGGTGCCGTTGCAGCTATGCATGGTCGACACAATATGATCTCGTCCTACATAACCCTTACACGACATAATGTTTAGTGCCCCCAATAATCTATTTAGGTCTAGAAATTTAGCCTGCAGTTTCTATTTTTAGGGTTCCCCTAATTTACCAGAATTCATAGAAAATCATAATATAAATCACACATAATGCTTCCAAATATCACAACAAAAATTCGAATATATAGCATAACATAGTATCAAACACATACATTATAGAAGTACAAATGATATCATAATAATTTTTGACATATCCATCACACAAGGTTTCAAGAGAAGTTTAAGTATGATCGATTTCACATGAATTAACTCAATTGTTGACCAACATGGAACCTATTTCATCTAGGGTAACAAGTGCTACAGTGAAGTGATCATTTCCTTGTCTTCAGTTGAGTCTGTAGCAAACTCCTGATGAACAAGAAATAAAATTAATTGTAAATCACTTTGCTATAAACAATAAAACATGTATGGGAGTATATATACTAGCTTGTAATGACCCTAACCCATTAATGTTTGAATCCCAGTGATTACAATGCTGGTACCTATATCGAATACCTAGCACCCATAGTTAAAGATATAATATCAAAATAAAAAGGTCATACTACATCACATGTTCTAGAATATAAATTTCTCATTACAACTTGCATATCGAAAGGCTATCTTATTACAAAGTAGCAGATATAAACTATAAAGCATGAAGTTCTTCATATTCATGTTCCACATGCCAACATGTTGAGTGCAGACTCATAACCCTACTCATAGTATCTCAATCATCGTCAAAGCAAATTGTAACATGATAAATTACAACCACAGAGGGTCAATAAACTAAAATGTATTAGCAAGTGTCACTAGTATGTGGATATAAGTTGGACCTATCAATACATGCATATTTGGCTAAGTAGAGTTTCGGCTTATTTGTAGAAAGCAATGTGATTTTATCCTATTTTTTATATTTCAACATATCTTTCTAAAATTCTTGGCAACTCCAAGTGCTTCTACCTTGTTCATACCATCAAGTTTTACTTTGAGAAACTAAGATGTCGAGATCTTCCATCAGCTTCAAGTCTTAGTTGCTTAGTGTTGTCTGTAACAGGGGACATGACTAAGTACCTAGAATTTGATTTTCTGCATAAGTTGTACACTTCACCCACATGACATAATTCACTCTTTTGGAATGAATCGTGACAAAGCCTTTCCATAGAAGTCCCATTATACATAAATCTAGCACATCTTAGGGGTACCAATGCAAGGAGAAACTTCCAACACATAATACTAGTCCAACTGTAAGGTACCAATGCAAGGGTTCTACTATGTACTTGACTATGTCAGAGCTCATATATACATAGTTCTAGCACATCTCATTGCAAGGGTTGATACTCTCTTGCTTTGGATGAAAATAACTTGCAGGAACACTTTGCTAAATTAATAACAAGAGGCATGAAGACCATTACCAAGAGCTCTGAGCGGTTTGATACTCTTATTTCAAAACTAGCTATATACTATATCTTTAATTGCATACATCAAGTATTAACATCGAATTTATGTTATATAAATAGTACCCCTCCGCCTGGAAAAAGATGTCTCAGTTTGTCTAGATTCACATGTATGTAGATGACTTCTCATGATGGAGGTAGTAACATAATAGTTATTTCTTTAAGTATTGTCTAGACCAACCTTTCTTGAGTGTCTAAATTAACCTATCATATATACTAGTGCGCACTGCAAAAAGAATCGGATGATAATACCTCATAATTAGGAGTATTTAAACTTAGAAAATCAATTGATCTCAAGATTTTATCGTCACAAATAACTTTTTCATTAGTCATGTGAAAATCATGTATCATAAACTGTTAGAGCTTAGGACAAGGATCCCCGCAAAAGAAATGAGTGTTTAGGACAAGGTACTCTTCTTACATGAAGATACAGCTTGCATCTAACCTTCCATCTCAAATTTGGCCATATATACGTGTAACACTTTAGATAGAGTCGATGATAGAGCATGAGGACAGCACTTAGCAATGCATGTATCATTGCATAGAGCTGAAATTGCTAATTCACTACGGAAGAAGGCGAAGGCGACGGCGACAAAAAGTTAGGGCCTTTGGATAAGCCAGGAAGCGCCGATGCCCACCATCGGCGTAGAGAAGGCCGTCAGCGGTCAGCGTAGCATGACACCTGACCCAGGTTATCGGCACATCTGACGGATGCGGGACGACGTTAGGGCACGGGAGCTACGTCGACGACATTTCTGTCGGCCTAGATTTTTTTCCTTTTTTCCATTTTTTCAACGAATCAAATTTATATAGTTGATTTATTTATTGCCCTCTAAAATTTTAATGTCGATATAATTCATAAATAAATTAGAGATTATACGTCTCAATTTCGGTAACCCACCACCCAGATAGAATAACGACGCGAATCTTCCGGAACCCTATGCTAAAACATAAATGTAAAATAAAAACAATAAAATACATATAAAAATATACAACTACAACATAAATATTAAATATATATATCAATTTGTATGGACCCCGTGTTGGGTTCGTAACATAGAAAACAAAATTTCCTAAGATGGGAATTGTATACGCCACGATCCATCTATCTAGATACAATCAACGGGTGGATATACATCCAGAATACATACCCTTAAAAACCGACAAAGCTTTACGAGTATGGACTCGTTGATGATATAGTCGATCTGCCGATCTCAAGATCGTGTAGAAGTCTGACAGCCCCGCAACTTAGCGGAGTATCCGTGATCACACACACGTCTAGAACCCCGAAAATCTCCACGCCCTCGCTCCAACAAAGCAGCGGAAGCAGCAAAGCTTGCTCCAAAAAAAGTCACCGGAAACATGTATCTCGCTGATCCGAGACCATGGAAAAATTCTAGAGAAGGAGAGAGATCCTTCCGAGAAGGTGTGTGATGAGAGGAGGAGAGGGGGACAGCCCAAAGTCCATGGCGTGGCAGCCATGGTGGATGCCCCCACCTCTTCCACATTCATGTGGCTGGAGCTCCCACTCCTATAAAAATCCTTCACTCAAAATTTCACTCACCTCCATTAAATTTCTACCAAATTTAATGTAAGCTCTCATTTAATAAAACTCTTTTATTACTTTATTCAGAATTTTGTTAATTACATTAATTAACAAACATTCACATAAAACCCTTGCAACATTTCAATTTTACATGCAGAACTAGTTTCAGCAATTTCACCAGAAATAATTCTGGTTTCCATTGAAATAATTCCAGCGCTTTCATATTCTTTCTCGGACATCTTATTTGCTCCAAATGGTGTCGGTATCCCTTAAATGTGTCACCCTACGGTTCGCAAATAATGCAGACATGATCGAGACCCCTCTTCGATCAATAATCAGCAACGGGACCTGGAGATCAGTACTAACTCACACATATTCAACGATGACTTCTTGTGATCGTGTGAACCTGATACGTCAGAAACATATCTATAATTTTTGATGTTCCACGCTTGTTTAGTATCTACTTTTATTTGCTTTATCTATACTTTGAGGTGTTTTTATATGTTTTCTGGAACTAACCTATTAACAAGTTGCCACAGTGCCAGTTGCCAGTTTTCTTTCGTTTTTGGTTCCAGAAAGGCAGAAAATCAATATTCTTAGAATTGGACGGGAAAAAAATCCAAAGCCAATATTTTACCGTGGGCAACACGAATCCAGAATACGAGACAGAGGAGGCTCACGAGGGGGCCACACCCTTGGCGGCGCGGCCTAGGGCTGGGCGTGCCTGGGGGGGGGGGGGGAGTGTGCAGCCGCCCTGGTGGCCCCCTGCCTCGCCTCTTCGCCTATAAAGTCCCCCTGATGCCAAAACACTAAACAACCCGATCAATATTACACGAAACCGTCTGTAGCTGCCGCCACCATCGTCCTTAGATCGGGGGGATCTGAAGTTCTTCCCGGCACCCTGCCGGAGGGGATATCATCCCAGAGGCCTTCTTCTCTGGTATGAAGCGTGAGTAGTTCCACCTTAGACTACGGGTCCATGTAGTAGCCATATGGTTGTATCTTATCCTTTGTGCTTTCATGTATAGATCTTGTGAGCTCCGTTCATGATCAAGATCTAATCTATTTGTAATCATGCATGTTATGTTTGCGGGGATCCGATGGATATTTTGATTACTATGTCAGATTGATTAGTGGTTTTTCTATTTGATTCTATCATGTCTGTGTTGTTTGTGATCTTGCATGCTCTCTGTTGTTAGTAGCTATCTTGGCCGAGTAGTTGCTAGTGACTCCAAGAGGAGGTATTTATGCTCGATAGTGGGTTCATGCCTCTACTTATCAAGGGAAGTGATAGAAATCTCTTTGGTGGAAGATGTGCTCTTGCCACTAGGGAGAAAACGACAGTCTCTTGTTCATGGAACAAGTGGATTGTTTACCTTACACACTTTGCTTAAAGCAGTTGTCTGTTGCTTGCAATTTAATACTAGAGGGGGTTCAGATGATAACCTGAAGGTGGACTCCTAGTCATAGATACAGTTGGATGGCGGTCTATGTATATTGTTGTATTGCCCAATCGAATCTCATAGGATCTTTGTGTCTAGTATTGCATTATTATGCCTTGCTCAGTTCCTCAATTGCCCTGCTGTAATTTGTTTACGCTTCATGCCATGTTTGTTTATCTAAGGAGAGCACCTCTAGTGAACTATGGACCCTGGTCCAATCTTTACCATTGATACATCTTCCACTTTTACTATTTACTTGCTGCAAACCATCATTACCTTCCACACCATACAATTAATCCTTTTTTACAGCAAACCGGTGAGCTTAACAATCTCACTGTTCATTGGGACAAAGTCTTGAGTTTGTGTTGTGCAGGTCTCCAAGTTGCTAGCAACACCTTTGAGTCGTTTCCTTCCTCCTACTGGTTCAATAACCTCGGTCTCTACTGAGAGAAAACTTGCTGATGTGCTCATCATACCTTTCTCTTGGTGTTTCCAACGAAGCGTCCGACGTCAACACCGGGTGCAAGCATCAAGACTTTTCTGGCTCTGTCACCGGGGAGGCTAAGGACGTCTTCACAAGGGGAGTCCTTCTCAACCTTTCTCTTTTCTTTGTTTTTGTTTTGCTTAGTTTCTTTAGTTTGGTTTTGTTTGCCTCTTTTTATCAAAAACTCCAAAAAAATTAGTTTAGTTTGGTTTGCTTTCTCTTATAAAAAACACAAAAAAATTAGTTCATGCCCTAGTTGCTACCATGTCTGGTTTTGGTCCAATCTCTGTGACACTTGAAAGGATACATATATCGCCTAGATGGGGGGGTGAATAGGCGATTAAAACTTTTCCGAGAGAGGCTCGACAAAGGCGGAATTAAACTAGCGTTTACTTTGTCAAGCACAGCCTAGAACAACTAGGGTTCACCTATGTGCACCAACAACTTATGCTAAGCAATACAAGCAACAATGTGATAGCAAGATATAGATTACTTCAAGCACAAAGGCTATCACAATGTAAAGTGCATAAGTAAAGAGCTCGGGTATAGAGATAACCGAGACACGCGGGGACGACGATATTTTACCGAGTTCCTACCAACATGGAGTACGTATCGTTTGGAGAGGGGGTGGTATATAACCACCTACGCCACAAAAGGCCTCTCTTATTATCCGGTGAATCTCACCCCAACGGGATCGATCCACACTTCCAATATCGGTGCACTTGTCGATGGCAACCAGAACCTCTCACAAGGTTGGGGCACTTCTCCACAACTTAATTGGAGGCTCCCAACAAACGCCACCAAGGCCACAGAACCGTCTAGGGTTCCAATAACCCAAGAGGGACAAGCTTCAACGAATATCACGAACCAAATCCTCCGAGGAGAACCCAAACCGATGCACTGAATGAAAATGGCAAGAACACCACAAATATGCTCAAATACCTCACTCTCAAGTTCCAACAAAGCTACTAAAGCTATTGGTGGAACAAGAGAGGAAGAACACAAAGGGGAACACAAAATCCCCCAAAATCTAGATCCCCAAAGATACACTCACAAAGAGATGTTTTGGTTTGGTCAAAACGTGGATCTAGATCTCCTCTCTCTTCCACTCAAATATGGGCAAGAATCATTGGAGGGTAAGAGATTAATCAAGCTTTTAGAGTAAGAGCAAATGGGGGCAAAGCTTAGACTAATAGAGGAGGAAGAAGCAACCCTAAAAGATGAAGGGACAAAGTTATTTAAAGGGCAAGGCAAATATTGCCCGTTGGGGCATTTTTCAGAACGGTCCGGTACTACCGGACTGGGCCGGTACTACCGGACCCAAACAACACAATGCCAGGAAAGAGTCAAGGGGCCAAAGCGAGCAAGTAGCAACAGTCAACGGAGGCGGCGGCACACAGGGCTAGCACTGCGGGGCCAAGCAGCGTGAGGCGCCAGCGCGTGCGTCACAGTGCGGGTCAACGCACGCGGGCGAAGCAAGCGAAGCGACCGAGCGACGGCAGCGGGAGGGCGCGCACGTGCGAGATGGCGCAGCGGCGATGGTAGGCCAGCTGGGCCAAAGCGGGCATTAGCACGCGATGGGGGCGAAGCGGCTGGGCCAGCCTGGGCCGAAGCAGGACAGCAGGAAGCGGGCGGATGACGACGCGGCAGCTGGGCCGGTCCGGTACTACCGGCCCGTTCGGGTGGTAGTACCAGGCTTGGCCGATAGTGCTGGCCGGGTGTGCCGGGAAAGGCATAACATAATCCACAGCGCTTAGACGAGGCCGGTACTGAGGGCGGTAGTACCGGTTGGGCCCAGAACAAGCTTTTCTTTTTCTTTTTAGAATCAAATCAGCAGATATTCAAACGGCTATAACTTTTCATTGGTAACTCTAATCGACACGATTCCAATTGCGTTGAAAATATTGGTTATCACCAAGTGAGAAAGTATCAAGTATAATAATGTGAGATACCTCACTTGGTGAGAAACCGGAAAACCGCATGGATCAAAATCGCAATAAGATATAAAAGAGAGATCCCATTTTGATGAACAAGAGCTTGTTATGGAGATTACCACAAGCTCTAAATCCTCACATGGATAAGATCAAATAACAACCAAATATGATGATGCAAGTATGCAAAGGTTTGAGCTCTCTCCGAACGATATGATCGAGTTACTCATTCGAGAGCCCCTCTTGATAGTACGGTTATCTATCCTAAACCTGGTCTCCCACACACAACATGAGGCCGGCAAAAGGGAAAACCTGTCAAGATTATACCTTTTCCTTGAGCATTCCACTTAAGCTTGATGTAGACGAACTTGACGTTCTCAAGATGGAACGCCTTTCTTGATTCCTCATCATCGATCCATGATCACCGAGGATGGCAAGCATCAAACATGAGATCTACTATAGATGTCGCATTTTGAGTTTGCACAACACATCTTCTCATTTCATCGACCTTGAAGCCAACATATGCTCCAAGCGATGCCAATGGACAAATCCTACAAGTATAACTTAATACACACATTAGTCTATAAAGATTGCCATTAATTACCAAAACCACACATGGGGGCCCACATGTTCTTTCAACCTTATGGAAGAGATCTTCACTTTTAAGAAAAAAGGTGAAGAAAGTTTGAAAGAAGCTTGGTCTAGAATCTCTGCTTTACAAAGGGAAACTGGGCCTAAGATGAGTCTTAGCTTGGTGATTAATAGTTTCTACCATGGTATTGATTTTTGTTATAGATATGCTTTGGATGCTGTGGCTAAGAAAGATATTTTTCAATGAACTGAGGATGAAGCTTTTGATGCTATAAAGAATTTGATTATAATTTATAATATGCCTGGCAAGTCTGATTCCTCTTTCATAGATATTTTTGCTAGGTTGAACACTCTTGAGTCCAGTACCGCTACTTTGAACAATTGCTATCACACACTTAGGGAGTACCATAATTATGTTCCAATGAATTCTGAGCCTTCAAAGTGGTTTCCCACAATCAAAGTTACTATAAATAGTGCAACTTTTGATGCTCGTTGTGATATCATGTCTGAATTTTGCCTTATGCCTAAGGATATTTATGAGTCTTTGAGTCTTTGGGGAATTTCTAAAGGAGGAGAGGAAATATCTCTTACTAAGAATGCCACTTTATTACCCATTGGAATAGCTAAAGGTGTGTTTACAAAAATCTCAGGGAAAATGGTGTCTACTGATTATCTTGTTATTGAATGTGTAGGCAAAGGACATATTACACTTGAAAGATCCCTGTTGAAACACCTTGGAGCAATAATAGATGTGGATAAGAGCATTATGCATTTTGCTCCTCCAGTAAGAAATCATATATTTCCTAAAGAGAAGAAGAAAGGTAAGAAAGGTAGGAGCAAGAGAATTAATGTTAATGCTTCTTCATTTGAAAATACTTGATTTTCTTGCTTCTTGTGCCTAACTTAAAGGCGTTAAAGAAAAGTACTTGTTGGGCGATAACCCAAGAGTTTTTTCTTGATCTTGGAAGTCATTACTTCAGTAATGACCTCTCCTTATCCTTTTTGTTTGCTTTTTGTGCCAAGAATGACCTCTAATGAGAGGGAAGTAAGATTTGGGGAGTTGCTGTCCCGAAACAGATTTCTGTCCTCCACCATAAAAATTCGTGAGGAGTCTCTGTAAGTCGGATTGAGCTGAAAATTTACGAATAAATCTCCTAGTATGTTAGCTAACTTTATTTAGTTCAATACTTTTTTATTTGAGCAACAAAAGATGTTCGAAAAAATCGTTTTATACTTGTTGGTCTGTTTTGGCAGATTTCTGCCATTATTTGCATTTGCTTCTTATCGATTTCTTTTTGAGTTCTCTTTTAGGGAATTGAGCTTTTTAAAGGAAGTTGCTTCAGTAGATTGTGTTTTTAGTGAAAGTTTTGCTGTTCTAAAACTAAACCCAAGGGTCTATTGTCTTTTGAATACACTAATGTTGCTAATGAAGATTGTGTGAAGTTTTATATGAATGAAAAATTTCAGGTGTATAGAGAGAATGATGTAATGAGATGAAGAATGGACAAAAGCTCAAGCTTGGGGATGCCACCCCGGTGTCACCCCAAGAAATATCCAAGAAGTATAAGCGTCAAAGCTTGGGGATGCCCAAGGCATCCCCTTCTTCATCAATAAAAAGCCCAGGTCCTTCTAGACACTTCGTTTTTATTGTTTCATGCACTGTTGTGTTGTTCTTGGAGCGTCTTAGTTTTCATTTTTTTTCTTAATTGTTTAGTTTGCTTGAATAAATTAGTTTTGACCCCCGTTCTCGATGTGTTGTTTCAAATAAGTCGATTGGTGTTGGAAAGGAGTAGAAAGTTCTTGCTTGAAACTACAAGAGGAGCTTGCTTTGACTGTGACTTATATTTTAGCATGCCATGCTAGGTGTTGTTTTAACCTTATGCTTAGTGATTATTGTTGTATCATGACTTTCTCCAAGTCATTGGGATTGCTTAGTGTGCCTTGAAAGAATCATGCGTTGTTTTAGCATACAAAAGCATAGTATTTTGGTATTCTCCTTTGATGCTTTGTTTGGTTTGACTTGGCACATGCTCACACCATGTTATGACTATGAACAAGTCACCATAGCCTCTATGATCATTTAGTCCTTGACTTGTAGTACCACTCTATGCTTTGATTAGTAATGTTTTGTCGCTCTGCATGATTGATGACCCACAAGTGTAGGGGATCGCAACAGTCTTTGCGGGTAGTATTACCCAATTTATTGATTCGACATAAGGGGAGCCAAAGAATACTTGCAAGCCTTAACAACTGAGTTGTCAATTCAGCTGCACCTGGAAATAGTTCTTGCTCACAGAAGTTTATCAGTAGCAATAGTTTGTAATAGCAACAACAAAGCAATAGTAACAGTAACAGTAAACATTGGGATCCGAGTGTGGTAGGCATAGGGATGGATGGACGGGTGTTGCATCGACGAGTCTAAACATGTTGTTGGAGATATGCCCAAGAGGCAATAATAAAGTGGTTATTATCATATCTTCATACTTATGATAAATGTTTACATACCATGCTATAATTGTATTAACAGGAAACATTAATACTTGTGTGATTTGTAAACATGAAAGAGTCCCTAGTAAAGCCTCTTGTTAAACTAGCTTGTTGGCTAATATATGATCATGGTTTCCTGATCATGAACATAGAGATGTTATTAACAACAGGGTCATATCATTAGGAGAATGATATGACGGACATACTCCTATAGATAAGCGTAGCATAAAGATCAAGTCATTTAATATAGTTCATTTGCTATATGCTTTCTGATACATAGTAACCTAATTCCTTCGACCATGAGATCATGTTAATCACCATCACCAGAAGGATGCTTTGATGACATCAAACACCACACCATAACTGGGTGGCTATAAAGGTGGCATTGAGTTCGGAAAGTATGGGTTGAGGCACATGGATCAAGAGTGGGATTTGTCCATCCATATGACGGATAGATATACTCTGGGCCCTCTCGGTGGAATGTCATCCAATTAGCTTGCAAGCATGTGACTGGATCACAAGGGATCACATATCACGGGAACGAGAAAAGAGTACTTGTCGGTAACGACGTTGAACTAGGTATGCAGAGATACCGACGATCAAAACCTCGGATAAGTAAACTATCGTGAGACAAAGGGAAATTGGTATCGTATGTAAGTGGTTCATTTGATCGCAAAGTAATCGTAGAAATATGTGGGAGCCATATGAATTTCCAGATTCCTCTATTGGTTATTGATCGGAGAACTGTCTCGGTCATGTCCGCATAATTCACGAACCGTAGGGAGACACACTTAAGGATTCGATGTTGTTGAGTAGTTATGGAATGATGAGTAAGAGACCGAATGTTGTTCGGAGTCTCGGATGGGATTCGGGATATCACGAGGAGATCCGGAATGGTCCGGAGAATAAGATTCATATAAGGAAAGTCCTGTTTCGGAGTTGGAGAATGATTCCGATGTTTTTATCGGGAATGTTCTAGAAGGGTCCAGAAGGTCCGGCACTCTGGAGGGGAAGGGTGCATGAATGTGTCATAACAAGTTGGAATGGTTGCATCATGTACTAGGTGTCATCGCTGAGCAAAATAAAGGGATAAATCAAATCCTAGTTTGAAAAGTCAAATGCCAATTTGAAAAGTCAAACGGCAAGTTTGCTTGGTGGAGGGAGAGTAGGAAACCTACTTGGGGAGGAAGTCCCACTCCCTCCACCCGCCGGCCAAGGAGGAGGAGTTGGAGGAGGACTCCCTCCTCCTAGGCGCCTCCCTCCCACCTATAAAAGAAGGGGCAGGGGTGCCCCCTCTACCTACACCTCTCACACCCCAAACCCTAGCCCCAAGTCGCCGGCCACCTCCAGTGCAGCCGCCGTCTATCCTCTAAGTCGCCGAGTTAGGGTTTCCCCAAACCCTATCCGTCGTCCAAGCTCTCTCCTTGGTGCCTCTAAACCCTAGATCGCCAAGGCCTCTCTCATAGTCCACCATACTCGCTCCGGCTTAAGGCGAAGCCCTGCGAGATCTCCCCTCTACTTCCGGTACCACGCCGTCGTGCTACCGGAATCACGAGGAGAGTGCTACAACTTCCGCTGCCTGCTGGAACAAGGGAGAGGAAGGTCTTCATCGAGTACCGAACGTGTGACTGACTGCGGAAGCGCTGCCGGAACGCAGCGCCGGAAGGATCGTCTACGCGATCTTGAGATCGGAAGTGTACGACTACATCACCCACGAGAATCTGCTCTCATTAACCGCTTTGGAATCTTCGAGGGTGAGTTCCTCTATCGACTCGTTGCTACAATCTAGTAGATAGATCTTGGCTTGTTTGTTTGTATGCGGTAGAAAATTTTTGTTTTCCATGCTACGAACCCCTACAGTGGTATCAGAGCCGTGTCTATATGTAGATCTGTTGCACGAGTTGAACACAATGGTCATTATGGGCATTGATGCTTTTGTTGTCAATTGCTTCTTGTGTACTTTGCATCTTGCGGGATGGTGGGATGAAGCGGCCCGGGCTAACCTTACATGACATCGTTCATGAGACTTGCTCCACGCTTGACATGCAACTTGTATTGCATAAGTGGCTTTGCGGGTGCCTGTTTCTCCCAACATAGTTGAGATTCAATTTACAACGGGTGATTGACAATACTAGTATCAATGTTGTGGTTCTTGTTCGTAAGTTAGAACGACACTTATTGAAAGCCCCAAACCACGTAAAACATGCAAAGAAAATTAGAGGCGTCTAACTTTGATTTGCAGGGGTGTGCTGTGATGTGATATGGCCATGATTGTGATTATATATGATGTATGCAATGTTCCTTATTGTAACTTGGAAACCGGCAGGAGCCATATGGTTGTTTCCATTAAGTCCTGCGTGTCTATTATTCAAAGTAGTTGTAATAGTTGATGCTGGTGGAAGACAACCTTGACGCCACACCGGTGATGATGGAGATCATGTTCGTTCTTGAAGATGGAGATCGGAAGCACAAGAAGAAAGGCCATATCATATCACATATTATGAATTGCATGTGATGTTAATCCTTTTATGCATCTTGTATTGCTTAGTTCACGATGGTATCATTATAAGATGATCCCTCAAGCACACAATTTCAAGTTTTAAAGTGTTCATCCTTAGTAAGCACCGTTGCTAAAGATCGTTGTTTCGAAGCACCACGTGATGATCGGGTGTGTTAGATTCTGCGAGTGTATACAACGTGAGCAAGCCAGATTTGCTCATGCGGAAGCTAAGGTTTGATCTTGACGAGCCTAGCATGTACAGACATGGTCTCGGAACACGGATCACCGAAAGGTAAAGCATGAGTCATATAGTAGATATGATGAACATGTTGATTGTTCGCCATTGAAGCTAGATCAACTCTCGTGATGATCGGTTTTGATGTGGTGGATTTGGTTCGTGTGATCACTAAAACAATGTGAGGGATATTGTTTTGAGTGGGAGTTCAACGGCAATATAATTAAAAGTTGAACACTATTTATCATAAATTAAATTAAGTGAATTTGCATAATTGTTGTAGTCATTGGCATCCGTTTACCACCTTGCGCTTAGTTATAATTGAGATGATAGAACTATAGAATTCTGGTTAGTTACTTTACGAACTGGTATCGTATTGTTTTGAAGTGTTAATCTAAAGTTTAAAAGTCCCATTGCAAACTTTCAGTAAGTTTCGATTACTCCATGAAATTTAATAGTTGGTATTAAATCAAGAGTAACAATTCCAGTGTTAGTATATAAGTATCATGTTTATCTTCATGATTCTTGATATTCAAAGAATTGTCTTAATATCAAGGTTATCTAGGATCTGAAAGAGTTGTTTCAGAAACCATGATGTGTGTAAGATATTGTGATATCTAAAACGATTTTTTGTTGCAACATGATAGATTATAATATGGCAAAAGTCATGTTCTCATATTTGATGAGAATTTGCAAAGGGTTGGAGACACTAGTTGTCCTAATCCACCAAAAGGTTTTGGAGAGCAACATTATACTCGCGATTCATCTTTATAAGCTAAAAGTAGCTTGATCATGAATAATTCCATGATAAGGGTGAATATTTTATGTAGGTAAAATGTTTACTACACCAAGAGATTACTAAAGAAAGGAATTTGAAAGAACACCAAACATTTGATGATGGTAATCTACTTCAAAGTGCAAGTCCAAAGACATTGGTATTTAACTATACACGCTTTGGACTATGTGTCATGTGTATGGCTCCACTATTGATGTTGATAGATTCTTTCAAACAGAAAGGAAATACTGAAAGAGAATCTCATAAATATATGGCAGAAAATAAAAGACTAGAATTGTTCAGCTTAAGTATATAGATGATATACATGTTATGGCTATATTCTTTGCTTATTAAACAATGTGGTTCTTAAGTATTTGATACTGAATTTGTTGGTGTGAATCGTCATACGAAACAATAGAATTCATGAACTACAATGTCCTGAGTAACTAGCAAAAGAATATGTGAAGATGTTCATCAAAAACAAATAAAGGGTTATTGTGTTGCTCGTTAAACATCAAAGCTTGCCTTCAAGATTTGTTTTATCAGGTATTATGAGAACAAAAGGGTTGTTCAAATAATTGCCGTAATCCATAAAAGATGGATGATTCACAAATCTCGTTGGAGAAATCACATCCATAAAACTAGTGCTAAAAATGTCGAAAGACAAATTGATTGAAAGATCATTTAGGAAGTGACATCGCCATTTAAATTATATTGGAAAGAAAACCTGAAGAAACTGCATGTGGATGGAATTTTTGAGTCTTTTTGATTTTTGATCAAATGACGCTTGTGAAACTTTCCTAGAGATAATTAAAACTTCGTTCATAGGCCAAAAGGGAACGAATGACTAGCTTATTGGAACTTGTACATATTGTTGTATGAAGTCCATTATGTGTAGTCAAGAGCGATGGATTTCAACTTCATATGCTTCCTCCAAAAATTTGAGTGAATATATGAATATTTACTTAATAAGGATGAAGTATGAAACATTTGAAAAGTTCAAAGTTTTTCAAGATGAAGTGCAAAATCATTGTAACAAGAATATAAATAGTTTATGATAAGATCATAAAGGAATATATTTGATTTACAAGTTTAGCATAATACCTAAGATTTAAGGAATCGTTCCGTGGATTTGCATTTCCCGAAACACCATAAGAGTATGGAGCGTTCGAGATATGTAATTAAACCTTGTTTGACATGGTAAAGATCAAAGGTGTAATTTATAAAACTGTCATTATATTTTAAATATTAAAAGCTTTAGAGACTACCGTTTTTCCACTGAAAAGAGATCCATCATAATCCGTTGAAATGACACCATATAAAGTTATGGTTTGGGATAAAACCCAAGTTGTCCTTTCTTAAACATTGGTATGCTTTGCATAAGAAAGATGGTTGCAACCAAAGTCGGATGAACCTATCTTTGTATGTTATTTCGAATAACTGTTAAGTATTCCTCCATAACACCGGAGACAAAAGTGTTTGTCGCTTAGAACGTCAAGTTTCTTTGAGAAAGAAACTTTCCGTGAAAAGTTAAGTGGGAGGACAATAGAACTTTGATAAGGTTAAAAGAACCTTAGCTATATGTGCAAAGTTGCGTAGCACCGAAAAGTGTTCCGGAGGCAGCAACAATGCTCATGGCTCACGTGCCTCAAAGGTTGTGGTCACGGAGATCTAAGTTCCTATTGAAACCAAGTAGGTCGGGTAAAAAATCAAATACCAAGATTTGAGGGTTGAATCATTATTTGAAAATAATGAACACACTACATGCAAAGAAGCGATGATGGGCCCTGACTCCATAAAATGGCCTGAAGCCATAAAATCCGTGATGGTTCCATACACGAGAAATCAAGTTTTGAACTTGAAGGACCCTCGAGAAAGGTGTAAAACCTTACAGTTGTGTTTGGATCTATAAAATAGACATGGATGTTTCACATCTCTGAAATAGTCGACATGTTGGGAAAGATTTCACAACAATGTTCAAAGGTTGACTTTGACAAGATTTGATCTTTCATAGCGATATTTAGTCTAGATGGATTAATGTAGCAACCACTACATATAAATTTGTTATGTGGTAGTTGAATAAACAAAACAAGTTCTTCCAATGGAATTGTTACCTAGGACATGTGCATAACATGGTCCATAGGGTTTTGTTAATTCAAAGGATGCTAAAAGCATATCCAAACTTCAGTGGTTGAAGTGAGCATCGCGGAGTTGGAATCTAAACTATGATGAAACTGTTAAAAGAGTTTAATTTCAGCAGAGACAATGAAGATGCTTGCATTTGCAAGAAATTAAGTGGGAGCGCTAAGACATGTTTCTAATACATTATGTGGAAGACATATTGTTGATTAGAAATGATGTATCTTTTATTAACACATATTAAGAATTTCATCCCGATGAAATACTTAGGCAAAACCCAAATATTTGGCATCAATAGACGCTAATATGGTTGTGCCGAAAGTGCATAGATGATGTATTGAATGAGTTCAATATAGAAACTACAAGAAAGATTCTTGTCGCACAGAAAGGATTGAATGAGTTCAATATTGATGATATATTCAAGGGTATTGACACTTGGTAAGTGAAACAAAGATTCAAGTATAGATTGATACTTGATGTATGAAATCACAAAGAGTATTTATATCAATCATACTGTGATATGTACAAATCCAAATATGTCCTATGCTCTAAATGTTATGAGCATATACCATAATGATTCATAATATGATCATTGGACGATAGTAAGGATATTCTTATGATCTTTTGGAAGAACTAAGAGTATATTATTTTATAGAAGTGGCAAATAGATGGTTAGTTCATTGTAAAAGTATTACATTGATACTAGTTTTGTCACAAAGTACAAATTAAGTTTATCTCAATCTAAACTAAGGGTGGCACAATATGATGGAAAGTAAGTTCCATAATGGATTTGGATGAGTTCCAAAGTTAAGACATTGTGACAGATACTACAACAAAAGGCTAAGTATATGACTGCTATTATAGCAGCTAAAGAGGGCATTTGTGTCAAATAGTTTGTTATCAAACTAGGTGTGGTTCACAGCGGGATAGTGCTATGAAGATATATTGTACGACAATATTATCAACATGTTTTAACCCCAAAGAACTAAAGGTCTCACCAAAGGACCAAATTTATACAAAGCCATCTCATTAAATAATGAGTGATGCGCAGAGATGCAAAGACATGCAATTACACACGGACTTGGAAGTGTCAGATCCGGAGATCAGTTGACCACTAGCAATCGTGTCCATACAACACCAGAAAGCCATAGGTGTTGAATACACAAAGGTTTGAAACTAGATTATTGACTCTAGTGCAAGTGGGAGACTGTTGGAGATATGCCCAAGAGGCAATAATAAAGTGGTTATTATCATATCTTCATACTTATGATAAATGTTTACATACCATGCTATAATTGTATTAACAGGAAACATTAATACTTGTGTGATTTGTAAACATGAAACAGTCCCTAGTAAAGCCTCTTGTTAAACTAGCTTGTTGGCTAATATATGATCATGGTTTCCTGATCATGAACATAGAGATGTTATTAACAACAGGGTCATATCATTAGGAGAATGATATGACGGACATACTCCTATAGATAAGCGTAGCATAAAGATCAAGTCATTTAATATAGTTCATTTGCTATATGTTTTCTGATACATAGTAACCTAATTCCTTCGACCATGAGATCATGTTAATCACCATCACCAGAAGGATGCTTTGATGACATCAAACACCACACCATAACTGGGTGGCTATAAAGGTGGCATTGAGTGTTCGGAAAGTATGGGTTGAGGCACATGGATCAAGAGTGGGATTTGTCCATCCATATGATGGATAGATATACTCTGGGCCCTCTCGGTGGAATGTCATCCAATTAGCTTGCAAGCATGTGACTGGCTCACAAGGGATCACATATCACGGGAACGAGAAAGAGTACTTGTCGGTAACGAGGTTGAACTAGGTATGCAGAGATACCGACGATCAAAACCTCGGATAAGTAAATTATCGTGAGACAAAGGGAAATTGGTATCGTATGTAAGTGGTTCATTCGATCGCAAAGTAATCATAGAAATATGTGGGAGCCATATGAATTTCCAGATTCCTCTATTGGTTATTGATGGGAGAAGTGTCTCTGTCATGTCCGCATAATTCACGAACCGTAGGGAGACACACTTAAGGATTCAATGTTGTTGAGTAGTTATGGAATGATGAGTAAGAGACTGAATGTTGTTCGGAGTCTCGGATGGGATCCGGGATATCACGAGGAGATCCGGAATGGTCCGGGGAATAAGATTCATATAAGGAAAGTCCTGTTTCGGAGTTGGAGAATGATTCCGATGTTTTCATCGGGAATGTTCTAGAAGGGTCCGGAAGGTCCGGCACTCCGGAGGGGAAGGGTGCATGAATGTGTCATAACAAGTTGGAATGGTTGCATCATGTACTAGGTGTCATCGCTGAGCAAAATAAAGGGATAAATCAAATCCTAGTTTGAAAAGTCAAACGCCAATTTGAAAAGTCAAACGGCAAGTTTGCTTGGTGGAGGGAGAGTAGGAAACCTACTTGGGGAGGAAGTCCCACTCCCTCCACCCGCCGACCAAGGAGGAGGAGTTGGAGGAGGACTCCCTCCTCCTAGGCGCCTCCCTCCCACCTATAAAAGAAGGGGCAAGGGTGCCCCCTCTACCTACACCTCTCACACCCCAAACCCTAGCCCCAAGTCGCCGGCCACCTCCAGTGCAGCCGCCGCCTAGGGCATCCTCTAAGTCGCCGAGTTAGGGTTTCCCCAAACCCTAGCCGCCGGCCAAGCTCTCTCCTTGGTGCCTCCAAACCCTAGATCGCCAAGGCCTCTCTCATAGTCTACCATACTCGCTCCGGCTTAAGGCGAAGCCCTGCGAGATCTCCCCTCTACTTTCGGTACCACGCCGTCGTGCTGCCGGAATCACGAGGAGAGTGCTACAACCTATGCTGCCTGCTGGAACAAGGGAGAGGAAGGTCTTCATTGAGTACCGAACGTGTGACCGACTGCGGAAGCGCTGCCGGAACGCAGAGCCGGAAGGATCGTCTACGCGATCTTGAGATCGGCAAGTGTACGACTACATCACCCACGAGAATCTGCTCTCGTTAACCGCTTTGGAATCTTCGAGGGTGAGTTCCTCTATCGACTCGTTGCTACAATCTAGTAGATAGATCTTGGCTTATTTGTTTGTATGCGGTAGAATTTTTTTGTTTTCCATGCTACGAACCCCTACACATGTAACTTCAAGATCTAGGGCATTGCAGATAAATAATAACAAGCATCCAAGTACTAAACAATCCTAGGCATGTGCTCCAAATATATTCATACGTGCTAGCAATGAGAACTTGCACAACATCTTCTGTCCAGCCAGCCCGTGGCAGCGGGGCCTCTAGGGAACTACTGGAAATTAAGGTGCTCCTTTTAATAGAGCACCGGAGCAAAGCATTAACACTCCGTGAACACATGTGATCCTCACACCATAGACATGCCCTCCGGTTGTCCCAATTATTGTCACTTTGGGGCCTTTGGATCGACAATGATATGTGTACACAACTTGCAGATAATATCACAAACAATACTATCATAATGATTCAATAATAAGTTCAGATCTGAGATCATGGCACTCGGGCCCTAGTGACAAGCATTAAGCACAACAAGTTGCAACAAAGTCAAATAGCACTAATAGAGATACTAGGCACTATGCCCTAACAATCTTGTTCGATTACATGATAGAACTCATCCAATCCCTACCATCCCCATAGCCTACTGCGGGGGATTATTCACTCATGGATGAGGGAAACATGGATGGTTGATGGAGATGCGTTGGTGATGACGATGGCGATGATCCTATCCAAATTCCCCGTCCTGGCAGGGTGCCACAACGGAGTTTCTGGATCCGAATCTTGGTTTCTGGTGGCGGCGGCGTAGCAGAACTCTTTTTGGAAAACTATCGAACCCCCCTTGGTTTTTAGGTTAAGAGGCAACTTATAGGCGCAGAGGGAGGCCGAGGGGGTGCTTGGGGTGGCTGCACCCCCTAGGCGCGGCCAGAGGTTGGCCCGCTCCTGGCTGGGGTGTGGGCCCCCCAGGCCCCTTCTCCGTCTCGTCTTCTGGCTCCGTGGATATTCTGGAGAAATAGGATTTTTGGCATATTTTCCGGGATTTTTCCTAATAGTTGATTTTCTGCACAAAAACTAGACACCAAGGTAATTCGGCTGAAAACAGCGTCAGTCCATGTTAGTTGTATCCAAATCACATAAGTTTAGAGGAAAAACAATAGCAAAGTGTTCGAGAAAGCAAATACGTTTTGGACGTATCAATGATTATGGCCATTATTGCTCTCTTAGTTGGTTGCTCCCAGTATTTTGCTAGCCTCCACTTGTATGAGTGAGTTCTACTCATGCTTCCAACTCCCAAGAAACCAAGTTATTCCAAAGTGTCTACTATAAATTCCTATGCATGGTGTGTTACACCATTCCAAGTATATTCTTGTTTTCAGCTATCTTCCAATTAAAAAGTATTTTGTTATGTGAAAACTTAGTGATTAAAGATCTCACAAACTTGATGACACACTTTATATTCCTTTCCCCTAATAAACTTGAACCATTTTTGTATATCCTTGCACTTATACATTGTATATGCTTGCACTTATACGTTGGAATTAACAAAACCATGTTGTCATGGGGAACGTTTTCAATATTGCACTTGTACTTTGTACACAGTTGATATCATGCTCTTTTGTCTATGGATGTCACCAGTGTGAAAGAAAGAGGGAGCTTGTAAGTCCATGGAGTTATGTATTTTGTGTTAGAGAAACACCTGGGCCGCCAGCCTAAGCCATGCCTAATCATGGTGGAAACTTGCAACATCACCATAATGAGCTATCTGTGAAGCATCCTCAATAAAAATATATGCAAATAGTAAATAAAAAGATCGCTGAGATGCTCATTGTCTGCTTGCCTTGTCATTTTGGTTATGGGATAGCTCCTGTACCATGTGCAAGGGGCACCCCATTGGTTGTTCTCTATGATATATATGTACTTACTATGATAAGAACTTACAGGTGACTGAAGTTGAGTAGCATGAGGTGTGGCCCTCATATTCAAGGGACATGAGATTGCCAACTTATACTTTGTCAAGCATATACTCCATAGTTTGTTCACTTTAACCTTAATCACTTCAAGATGCTTATGATAGGGCAATGATGGATGAAAGCTAACAAGTACCATAATTTTTGCAAGCTCTTTTAGAAACTTGAAATCCCTGCTTCCCTTTATGAAGGGCCTTTCTTCCACTATTATATTGATTCTCCACCTACCTTTAGGCACCATTAAGAGAGCATAGTTACCATTCTTAGTTCTATGTGCATTGTCCCAAAACTTATTGATTGATGCATATTGTGATATTACTTGTTCTTGTGCTATTTGTATCTAGTCACTCTTATGAAATTTGAAGGTGTCCTATGCATCTATTAGCTACTCTATGAGGGACAAGATGATTGCCACTATGCCATGTTTTCTGTTTGTGAAACAACAAACGTTTTGCAATGCATGTTGTTCATGATCTTTTTTTGTAGCCTTTCATGTTGCATGCATAGTTACTTTGTCTTACTGTTGAACTCCATTTTTCATGTACATGTTTAGAGTTCTTTGATCCCAGCTTTCAATGCTTGCAAATGGTTTAATCTTGGATTTGATGGTGCATCTCACCTCAAAAATTATTCTTTTTATCACTTACCTACTCGAGGACGAACATGAGTTAAGCTTGGGGATGCTTGATACGTCGGAAACGTATCTATAATTTTTGATGTTCCATGCTTGTTTAGTATCTACTTTTCTTTGCTTTGTCTACACTTTGAGGTGTTTTTATATGTTTTCTGGAACTAACCTATTAACAAGTTTCCACAGTGCCAGTTGCCTGTTTTCTTCTGTTTTTGGTTCCAGAAAGGCAGAAAATCAATATTCTCGGAATTGGACGGGACAAAAGCCAACGTCAATATTTATCGTGGGCAACACGAAGCCAGAATACGAGATGGAGGAGGCTCACCAGGGGGCCACACCCCTGGCGGCGCGGCCTAGGGCTAGGTGCGCCTGGGGGGTGTAGCCGCCCTGGTGGCCCCCCTGCCTCGCCTCTTCGCTTATAAAGTCCTCCCGATGCCAAAACCCTAAACGACCCGATCAATATTCCATGAAACCATCTATAGCCGCCACCACCATCGTCCCTAGATCGGGGTGATCTGAAGTTTTTCTCGGCACACTGCCGAAGGGGAGATCGTCCCAGAGGCCTTCTTCTCCGGTATGAAGCATGAGTAGTTCCACCTTGGACTACGGGTCCATGTAGTAGCTAGATGGTTGTATCTCCTCCTTTGTGCTTTCATGTATAGATCTTGTGAGCTCCGTTCATGATCAAGATCTAATCTATTTGTAATCATGCATGTTGTGTTTACGAGGATCCGATGGATATTGAGATTACTATGTCATATTGATTAATGGTTTTGCCTATTTGATTCTATCATGTCTGTGTTGTTTGTGATCTTGCATGCTCTATGTTGTTAGTAGCTATCTTGGCCGAGTAGTTGCTAGTGACTCCAAGAGGGGGTATTTATGCTCGATAGTGGGTTCATGCCTCTACTTATCAAGGGAAGTGACAAAAATCTCTTTGGTGGTAGATATTTTGTTGCCACTAGGGAGAAAATAACGGTCTCTTGTTCATGGAACAAGTGGATTATTTACCTTACACACTCTGCTTAAAGCAGTTGTCTGTTGCTTGCAACTTAATACTGGAGGGGCTTTGGATGATAACCTGAAGGTGGATTCCTAGTCATAGATGCAATTGGATGGTGGTCTATGTATATTGTTGTATTGCCCAATCGAATCTCATAGGATCTTTGTGTCTAGTATTGCATTATTATGCCTTGCTCAGTTCCTCAATTGCCCTGCTGTGATTTGTTTACCCTTCATGCCATGTTTGTTTATCTAAGGAGAGCACCTCTAGTGAACTATGGACCCCGGTCCAATCTTTACCATTGATACATCTTCCACTGTTACTGTTTATTTGCTGCAAACCATCATTACCTTCCACACCATACATTTAATCCTTTGTTACAGCAAACCGGTGAGCTTTAAAACGTCACTGTTCGTTGGGACAAAGTCTTGAGTTTGTGTTGTGCAGGTCTCCAAGTTGCTAGCAACACCTTTGAGTCGTTTCCTTTCTCCTACTGGTTCGGTAACCTCGGTCTCTACTGAGGAAAAACTTGCTGCTGTGCTCATCACACCTTTCTCTTGGGGTTTCCAACAAAGCGTCCCATGTCAACACCGGGTGCACGCATCAGAACCTTTTACATTGTAACTAAATCATTTTCTCACAATATTTTACATGTCTGAGATTCGATCATCGGTATCCCCATACCTAGTTTGATCTCGTTTCTGACATGTACTCTTTTCTTATTCCCGTGATATAACATTCTAGTGATCTCCATCATTTGCTTGCAAGCTATATCAATGTGATATCACCAAGAGGGCCCAGAGTATATCTCTCCGTCATTTGGATGGACAAATCCCACTCTTGATCCATGAGCCTCTACATAACACTATCGGAGTATCTGAACCCACCTTTATAGTCACCCTGTTACGGTGTGATGTTTGATGTTATTAAGCTACTCTTGTGGTGTTAGTGATTGACATGATCTCATGGTATAAGGACTAAAGTTACTTGTAATGATGTTATAGCAATTTAAACATAATAACTTTGATCGTATTACTATACTTTGGATTAATGTTCATCACATCATTCCACCAATGTTGTGACCTTGTTATTAACAACATTCAATGTCCATGATCAGGAAACCTTGATAATCTTGTTAATCAACGAGCTAGTTTATATGAGAGGCATAACTAGGAACTCTTTATTTGTTTATTAAACACACATGTATTAATGTTTACAGTTAATACAATTATAGCATGCAAAATAAACATTTATCATAAACAAGGGACACGATAATAACCACCTTATTATTGCCTCTCGGGCATATTCCCTTCACCCCGAGGCACGAAGCCCCCACATTTGGGGAAACCCTGGACCGTGCGTCCTGCGTCGTCTATCCCCATAGCTGGGAATAGAAAGGGGGTAGCAAAGTGGATCCATCTCTTGGTTTGTTTTTCGGTTAGGTCATAGCAACATGCCAAAACAAGGTCCCAACCGGGGAAACTTAAACCTTTCCGTCCACCCCTCATGAAAAGGATAAATTTCTACCGAATCAGCAGGAAGTGGCTCAGATTTGAATTACATGTACATGATCCTATTCATTTTTAGGTTCACAATATGCTATTTCATTAGAGATCCACTACAATTTTAGCGACGCTCAGTCCCGAGCTAAGAATCTTCATGCCCGTCGTTTTGACCATAGTTTGAAACGGGCATAAGAAATTTAAAAACAATCCAAGGAATATAAAATCTCCACATGGTGTCATATTATGTGACATAATATCAAGAAACAATATCAAACTTGGAATATTGCAAATATCTCTCAAAAACTTTCCCAGAAATGAGCTATCATGTTCGAGGTTTCTTGGTTTTTAGGCCAAACGACCAATGTTAAGGCTAGAATCACGGCATAGTTTGGGATAATATGTCCATATTGTGCACACATGTGCATCTTAGGATGGAGAAAAATGTTGCACGGGTTTTTTCCTTTTCGTCGCACCAAAAGGCATTTTTCCATTTTCCAAGTGCCAAAAACAGGGTGTTTTGTGAAGCAACCACACCTTAAAATGGCACCACCACATTTAAAAAAGAATACTAGGACACCTTGCATGGACAATGTCACAACTGGGGTATCTTAAACCTTTTTGTCCACCCTTCGTGAAAAACTCAAATTCCAGCCAAATCGGTAGAAAGTGGGTCAGATTTGAACTACAGGTACATGATCTGATACTCATGATTTTTTTGGAAAAATCATTTTTAGGTTTACAATATTATATTTCATCAGATACCCACTTCAAGTTTAGTGAGGATCATCCCGTGCTAAGAATCTTCATGCCCACTGTTTTGACCATAGTTTGAAACGGGCATAAGAAATTCAAAACGATCCAAACAATGTAAAACCTTCGCTTGGTGTCATATTATGTGACATAGTTGTTGGAGATATGCCCAAGAGGCAATAATAAAGTAGTTATTATCATATCTTCGTGCTTATGATAAATGTTTACATACCATGCTATAATTGTATTAACCGGAAACATTAATACTTGTGTGATTTGTAAACATAAAAGAGTCCCTAGTAAAGCCTCTTGTTAAACTAGCTTGTTGGTTAATATATGATCATGGTTTCCTGATCATGAACATTGAGATGTTATTAACAACAGGGTCATATCATTAAGAGAATTGTGTGATGGACATACTCCTATAGATAAGCGTAGCATAAAGATCAAGTCATTTAAATAGTTTGTTTGATATAAGCTTTCTGATACATAGTAACCTAATTCCTTCGACCATGAGATAATGCTAATCACCATAACCGGATGGATGCTTTGATGACATCAAACACCACACCATAACTAGGTGGCTATAAAGGTGGCATTGAGTGTTCAAAAATATGTGTTGAGGCAGATGGATCAAGAGTGGGATTTGTCCATCCATATGACGGATAGATATACTATGGGCCCTCTCGGTGGAATGTCATCCAATTAGCTTGCAAGCATGTGACTGGCTCACAAGGGATCACATATCACGGGAACGAGAAAAGAGTACTTATCAGTAATGAGGTTGAACTAGGTATGCAGAGATACCGACGATCAGACCTCAGATAAGTAAACTATCGCAAGACAAAGGCAAATTGGTACCATATGTAAGTGGTTCATTCGATCGCAAAGTAATCGTATAAATATGTGGGAGCCATATGAATTTCCATATTCCTCTATTGGTTATTGATCAGAGAAGTGTCTCGGTCATGTCCGCATAATTCACGAACCGTAGGGAGACACACTTAAGGATTCGATGTTGTTTAGTAGATATGGAATGTAAGTAGGGAGACCGAATGTTGTTCGGAGTCTCGGATGGGATCTGGTATATCACGAGGAGATTCGGAATGGTCCGGAGAATAAGATTCATATAAGGAAAGTCCGATTCTGGAGTTCGAGAATGATTTCGATGTTTTCATCAGAGAGGTTCTAGAAGGGTCTAGAAGGTTCACCGGACCGGAATGGGAATGGTACATGAATTTGTCATGGTTAAGTGGAATGATTGGATCATGTCCTAGGTCACTTGGTTGGGCGTTTGCAAGAGAGAAATAAAGCTATAAATTAAAAGTCAAAAGGCAGGTTTGAAATGTCAAACTGGAACAATGGTTTCCTAGTGGAGGAAGGAAAGAATCCTTCTTTCCCTCCACCACAAGCCAACTAGGAGAGGGAGTTGGGGAAGGATTCAAACTCCCCTCTCCCAAGCTGCCCTCCCTCTCATAAATAGAGGGGAGGGACTGCCCCAAGACCACACAACACCACCCCTCCCCACCTAGCCGCGTTTCCACCGCTGGCCCCAGCGCCATCGCCGCCGCTGGCTTGCCTTCGCCTCCCTAGTCGCCGCCGGCCACTCCTCCTCTCCGGCCCTCTAAACCTAGATCGCCGGAAACCCTACATCCACCATAACCTGCTCAGGCTTAGGCGAAGCCCTGCAGGATTTTCCCTCTACTTCCGACACCACGCCGTTGTGCTGCCGGAATCGCGAAGGGAGAACTACAACCTCCGCTGCCTGCTGGAACAAGGGAGAGGAAGGTCTTCATCAAGTACCGAACGTGTGACCGACTGCAGAAGCGCTGCCAGAACGCAGCGCCGGAAGGAGCATCTACGTGATCTTGAGATCGGCAAGTGTACGACTACATCACCCACGAGAATCTGCTCTCGTTAACCGCTTTGGAATCTTCAAGGGTGAGTATTCTAATAAACTCGTTGCTACAATCTAGTAGATAGATCTTGGCTTGTTTGTGTGCATGCGGTAGAATTTTTTTGTTTTTCCATGCTATGAACCCCTATAGTGGCATCCGAGCCGTGTCTATATGTAGATCTGTTGCACGAGTAGAACACAATGGTCATTATGGGCGTTGATGCTTATGTTTTCGATTGCTTCTTGTGTACTTTGCATCTTGCAGGATGGTGGGATGAAGCGGCCCGGGCTAACCTTACATGACATCGTTCATGATACTTGCTCCACGCTTGACATGCAACTTGTATTGCATAAGTGGCTTTGCGGGTGCCTGTTTCTCCCAACATAGTGAAGATTCAATTTACAGCGGGTGATTGACAATACTAGTATCAACATTGTGGTTCTTGTTCGTAAGGTAGAACGACATTTTTTGAAAGCCCCAAACCACGTAAAACATGCAAAGAAAATTAGATGCGTCTAACTTTGTTTTGAAGGGGTGTGTTATGATGTGATATGGCCATGATTGTTATTATATATGACGTATGCAATGTTCCTTATTGTAAATCGGCAACCGGCAGGAGCCTTATGGTTGTTTTTTTAATTTCGTTAAGACATGCGTGTCTATTATTCAAAGTAGTTGTAATAGTTTATGCTGGTGGACGACAACCATGGAGCGGCGCCATTGACCTTGACGCCACGCCGATGATGATGGAGATCATGTTTGTGCTTGAAGATGGAGATCGAAAGCACAAGAAGAAAGGCCATATCATATCACATATATGAATTGCATGTGATGTTAATCCTTTTATGCATCTTATATTGCTTAGATCACGACGATAGCATTATAGGATGACCCCTCTCACAAAATATCAAGTTATAAAGTGTTCATCCTTAGTAGGCACCATTGACAAGACTCGTTGTTTCAAAGCACCACATGATGATCGGGTGTGTTATATTCTGTGAGTGTATACAATAGGAGCAAGCCAGATTTTCTCATGCGGAAACTAAGGTTAAATCTTGACGAGTCTAGCATGTACAGACATGGTCTCGGAACACGGAATACCGAAAGGTAAAGCATGAGTCATATAGATGATATGATGGACATGATGATTGTTTGCCTTTGAAACTACATCATGCCACGTGATGATCGGACTTGGTGTAGTGGATTTGGTTCATGTAATCACTAAAACAATGTGAGGGATATTGTTTTGAGTGGGAGTTCAACAACAATATGATTAAAAGTTGAACACTATTTATCATAAATTAAATCAAAGTGAATTTGCATAGTTGTTGTAGTCATTGGCATCCGTTTACCACCTTGCTCTTAGTTATAATTGAGATAATAGAACTATAGAATTCTGGTTAGTTACTTTATGAACTGGTATCATATTGTTTTGAAGTGTTAATCTAAAGTTAAAAAGTCCTATTGCAAACTTTCAGTAAGTTCCGGTTACTCCGTGAAGTTTAATAATTGGTATTAAATGGAGAGTAACAATTCTAGTGTTAGTATATAAGTATCATGTTTATCTCCATGATTCTTGATATTCAAAAGATTGTTTTAATATCATGGTTATATAGGAACATCATATGTGGAAGATATTGCGATATCTGAAACGATGTTTTGATTACAACATGATATAGTATAATATGGCAAATTTTATGATCTCATATTTGATGGGAATTTTCAAAAGATTGGAGATGCTAGTCGTCCTAATCCTCCAAAAGGTTTTGGAGAGAAACATTATACTCACAATTCACCGTTATAAGCTAAAGTAGCTTGATCATGAATAGTTTCATGATTAGGATGAATATTTGATGTAGGTAAAATGTTTACTACACTAAAAGATTACTAAAGAATGGAATTTGAAAGAACACCAAACATTTGATGATGGTGATCTACTTCAAAGTGCAAGTCCAAAGACATTGGTATTTAACTATACATGCTTTGGACTATGTGTCATGTGTATTGCTCCACTATTGATGTTGATAGATTCTTTCAAACAGAAAAGGGAATACTCGAAGAGAATCTCATAAATATATGGCAGAAAAGAAAAGACTAGAATTGTTCAGCTTAGGTATATAGAGGATATACATGTTATGGCTATATTCTTTGCTTGTTAAACAATGTGGTTCTTAAGTATTGGATACTGAATTTGTTGGTGTGAATCATCATACGAAACAACACAATTCATGAACTACAATGGCCTAAGTAACTAGCAAAAGAATATGAGATGATGTTCATCGAGAACAAATAAAGGGTTGTTGTGTTGCTCGTTAACATCAAAGCTTGCCTTCAATATTTGCTTTATCAGGTATTATGAGAACAAAAGGGTTGTTCAAATAATTGCCGTAATCCATAAAATATGGATGATTTACAAACCTCGTTGGATAAATCACATCCATAAAACTATTTCTAAAAATGTCAAAAGACAATTGATAAGAAAGATCACTTAGGAAGTGGCATCACTGTTTAAATTATATTGGAAAGAAAACATGAAGAAACTCCATGTGGATGGAATTTTGGAGTCTTTTGATTTTTGATCGAATGACACTTGTGAAACTTTCCTAGAGATAATTAAAACTTCGTTCATAGGCCAAAAGGGAACAAATGACTAGCTTATTGGAACTTGTACATATTGTTGTATAAAGTCCATTATGTATAGTCAAGTGCGATGAATTTCAACTTCATATGCTTTCTCTGAAAATTTGAGTGAATATATGAATATTTACTTAATAAGGATGAATTGTGAAACATTTTAAAAGTTCAAAGACTTTCAAGATGAAGTGCAAAATCAATGTAACAAGAAAATAAAGAATTTATGATAGGATCATAAAGGAAGATTTTTTGAGTTACAAGTTTAGCATAACACCTAAAATTTGAGGAATCGTTCCATGGATTTGCGTTTCCCGAAACACCATATGAGTATGGAATAATCGAGATATGCAATGAAACCTTGTTTGACATGATAAGATCAAAGGTGTAATTCATAAAACTGCCATTATATTTTAAAGCTTAAAAGCTTTAGAGACTACCGCTTTTTCACTAAAAAGAGCTCCATCATGATCTATTTAAATGACACCATCTAAAGTTATGGTTTGGGATAAAACCCAAGTTGTCCTTTCTTAAACATTGTTATGCTATGCATAAGTGAGATGTTTACTACCAAAGTCAGATGAACATGTCTTTGTATGTTATTTCGAATAATCGTTGAGTATTCCTCCATAACACCGAAGACAAAAAAAATTGTCACTTAGAACCTCAAGTTTCTTTGAGAAGGAATTTTTCGTGAAAAGTTAAGTGGGAGGACAATAGAACTTTGATAAGGTTAAAAGAACCTTAGCTATATGTGAAAAGTTGCGCAGCGCCGAAAAGTGTTCCGGAGGCAGCAACAATGCTCATGGCTCATGTGCCTCAAAGATTGTGGTTACGGAGGTCAAAGTTCCTATTGAACCAAGTAGGCCGTGTAAACAATCAAATACCAAGATTTGAGAATTGAATCATTATTTGAGAATAATGAACAGACTACATGCAAAGAAGCCATGATGGGCCCTGACTCCGTCAAATGGCTTGAAGCCATAAAATTCGTGATAGTTCCATACATAAGAAATCAAGCTCTGAACTTAAAAGACCCTCTGGAAAGGTGTAAGACCTTACAGTCGTGTTTGGATATATAAAGAAATAGACATGGATATTTCACATCTATGAAATAGTCGATATGTTGGGAAAGAGTTCGCAACAATGTTCAAAGGTTGACTATGACAAGATTTGATCTTTCATAGCAATATTTAGTCTAGACGGATTCATGTATAGCAACCACTACATATAATTTTGTTATGTGGTAGTTGAATAAACAAAACAAGTTCTTCTAATAGAATTGTTACCTAGGACATGTGCATAACATGGTCCAAAGGGTTTTGTTAATTCAAAGGATGCTAATAGCGTATGCAAACTTTAATGGTTGAAGTGAGCATCGCAGAGTTGGAATCTTCACCATGATGAAACTGTTAAAAGAGTTTAAATTCATCAGAGACGATGAAGATGCTTACATTTGCAAGAAATTAAGTGGGAGCGCTAAGACATATTTCTAATACATTATGTGGGAGACATATTGTTGATTGTTAATGATGTATCTTTTATTAACACATGTTAAGAATTTCATATCGATGAAAGACTTAGGCAAATCCCAAATGTTTGGCATCAATATCTATATAGATTAAGATTCTAATATGGTTGTGCCAAATGTACATAGATGAGATATTGAATGAGTTCAATATGAAAATGACAAGAAAGGTTCTTGCCACATAGAAAGGATTGAATCGAAATTCAAGTGTATCGACACTTGGTATGTGAAATAAAGATTCAGGTATCGATTGATACTTGATGAATAAAATCACAAAGAGTATTTTTTTAATCATACTGTGATATGTACAAATCCAGATATGTCTTATGCTCTAAATATTATGAGAATATACCAGAATGATTCATAAGATGATCATTGGACGATAGTAATGATATTCTTATGATCCTTTGGAAGAACTAAGAATATATTATTTTGTAGAAGTGACAAATAGATGTTTGTTTATTGTAAAAGTAGTACGTTGATACTAGTTTTGTCACAAAGTACAAATTAAGTTTATCTCAATTTAAAACTATGGGTGGCACAATATAATGGAGAGGAAGTTCCATAATGGATTTGGATGAGTTCCAAAGTTAAGACATTGTGACAGATACTACAACAAAAGGCTAAGTATATGACTGCTATTATAGCAGCAAAAGAGGGCATTTGTGTCAAGTAGTTTGTTATCAAACTAGGTGTAGTTCATAATGGGATAGTACTATGAAGATATATTGTATGACAATATTATCAACATGTTTTAACCCCAAGGAACTAAAGGTCTCACCAAAGGACCAAATTTATACAAAGCCATCTCATTAAAGAATGAGTGATGCATAGAGACGCAAAGACATGCAATTACACACGGACCTGAAAGAGCCGGATCCGAAGATCAGTTGACCACTAGCAATAGCGTAAACACAACACCGAAAATCCATATGTGTTGAATACACAAAGATTTGAAACTAGATTATTGACTCTAGTGCAAGTGGGAGACTGTTAGAGATATGCCCAAGAGGCAATAATAAAGTAGTTATTATCATATCTTCGTGCTTATGATAAATGTTTACATACCATGCTATAATTGTATTAACCGAAAACATTAATACTTGTGTGATTTGTAAACATAAAAGAGTCCCTAGTAAAGCCTCTTGTTAAACTAGCTTGTTGGTTAATATATGATCATGGTTTCCTGATCATGAACATTGAGATGTTATTAACAACAAGATCATATCATTAGGAGAATGGTGTGATGGACATACTCCTATAGATAAGCGTAGCATAAAGATCAAGTCATTTCAATAGTTCGTTTGCTATAAGCTTTCTGATACATAGTAACCTAATTCCTTCGACCATGAGATCATGCTAATCACCATCAACGGATGGATGCTTTGATGACATCAAACACCACACCGTAACTGGGTGGATATAAAGGTGGCATTGAGTGTTCGGAAAGTATGTGTTGAGGCACATGGATCAAGAGTGGGATTTGTCCATCCATATGACGGGTAGACATACTCTGGGCCCTCTCGGTGGAATGTCATCCAATTAGCTTGAAAGCATGTGACTGGTTCACAAGGGATCACATATCACGGGAACGAGAAAAGAGTACTTATTAGTAACGAGGTTGAACTAGGTATGCAGAGATACCGACGACAAGACCTCGGATAAGTAAACTATCGCAAGACAAAGGGAAATTGGTATCGTATATAAGTGGTTCATTTGATCGCAAAGTAATCGTAGAAATATGTGGGAGCCGTATGAATTTCCAGATTCCTCTATTGGTTATTGATCGGAGAAGTGTCTCGGTCATGTCCGCATAATTCACGAACCATAGGGAGACACACTTAAGGATTCGATGTTGTTTAATAGATATGGAAAGTAAGTAGGGAGACCAAATGTTGTTCGGAGTCTTGGATGGGATCCGGGCTATCACGAGGAGATCCGGAAAGGTCCGGAGAATAAGATTCATATAAGGAAAGTCCGTTTCTGGAGTTCGGGAATGATTTCGATGTTTTCATCGGAGAGGGTCTAGAAGGGTCTAGAAGGTTCACCGGACCGAAAGGGGAATGGTACATAAATGTGTCATGGTTAAGTGGAATGATTGGATCATGTCCTAGGTCACTTGGTTGGGCATTTGCAAGAGAGAAATAAAGCTCCAAATTGAAAGTCAAAAGACAGGTTTGAAAAGTCAAACTGGAACAATGGTTTCCTAGTGGAGGAAGGAAAGAATCCTTCTTTCCCTCCACCACAAGCCAACTAGGAGAGGGAGTTGGGGAAAGATTCAAACTCTCCTCTCCCAAGCTGCCCTCCCTCTCATAAATAGAGGGGAGGGGCTGCCCCAAGACCACACAACACCACCCCTCCCCACCTAGCCGCGCCGCCGCCTTCCCCCAGCGCCGCCGCTCGCCGCCTAGCGTCGCCGCCGCCTCGAGCCGCTGCCTGCTTGCCATCGCCTCCCTAGTCACCGCCGGCCACGCCTCCTCCTCCCCGGCCTCTAAACCTAGATCGCCGGAAACCCTACATCCACCATAACCTGTTCCGGCTTAGGAGAAGCCTTGCAGGATTTTCCCTCTACTTCCGACACCACTTCGTCGTGCTACCGGAATCGCGAGGGGAGAACTACAACCCCCGATGCCTGCTGGAACAAGGGAGAGGAAGGTCTTCATCGAGTACCGAATGTGTGACCGACTGCAGAAGCGCTGCCGGAACGCAGCGCCGGAAGGATCGTCTACGCGATCTTGAGATCGGCAAGTGTACAACTACATCACCCACGAGAATATACTCTCGTTAACCACTTTGGAATATTTAAGGGCGAGTACTCTAATAAACTCGTTGCTACAATCTAGTAGATAGATCTTGGCTTGTTTGTGTGCATGCGGTAGAATTTTTTTGTTTTTCCATGCTACAAACCCCTACAATAGTTGCAAGAAAAAATATCAAATATCTCAAAAAAAACCTTCTAAAAATGAACTATCATGTTCGAGGTTTCATGGTTCCAGGCTAAACGACCAATGTTATGGTTAGAATAGTGGCATAGTTTGTGATAATATGCCCATATTGTGCACACATGTGCATCTTAGGATGGAAAACAATGTTGCAGGCGGAAGTTTTTGTTTTCATCGCACCAAAAGGCTATTTTTGATTTTTCGAGTGTAAAAAGCGAGGTGTTTTGTGAAGCAACCACCAAATGAAAGTTTCAAAATGGTACTACCCCATTTTTCAAAAATTCTACGCCACCTTGCATGGACAATGTCCCAACTGGGGTATCTTAAACCTTTTCGTCCACCCTCATGAAAAAGACAAATTTCTGCCAAATCAGTAGGAGTTGGGTCAGATTTGAACTACATGCAACATTTTTATATTCACAATATGCTATTTGATCAGAGATCCACTACAAGTTTAGCGAGACTCAACCCCGAGCTAAGGATTTTTAAGAATCCTCAAATTCAAAATGGAAATTTCGATATGATGTTTTGAAGATTTGAACACTATTAGATGAATTTTATTTAGAAAACCATGCAGTACACTATTAAAAAGACATGATGCATGGTTAAAATATGATAGGGATGTCATGTTTGGATTCTTCTCATTTTTTTGATTGATTTAGATACATTATTTTTCAAATTCTAATTTATAGATTAAAAGATATTAATTATTCCATATTAAATAGAAAAGGCAAAAAAGATATTCATTTATTGTTATTTGAATTCAAAATTATTATTATTTATTCATTTTTATTTACTTAAATAATTGTTTAAAATTTATAAAATAAAGACAACGTGACACTATGGTCAAAGGTTAATAGGATTGATATGGTAGTATTATCAATAAAGTCTAATTTCCTTATCGGAAGGTCATCCGGAAGAAACATAAAAATTAACGGTGCTGGGGCTGAAGTAGTGTGAGAATAAGTGACTAATCGAAAAGTTTGACCATAAATGTAATTTAACTGAAGATTAGACGTTGCTATAGCCAGACAAATGGCCATCAACTGTTGACCCCACAAGCGCTACGCCTAGGTCTTCCTTGTGTTGACGCAGAAGGGCTACGTCTACGGGGCCTATGCCAATGATAATCGCAAGCTACGCTGACGATATCTAGGGCCGTCGGCCTGCCTCGTTTCCTGTAGTAATTCCATTGTTCCT
The DNA here is from genome assembly GCA_916181665.1 of Avena sativa. NCBI lineage: Eukaryota > Viridiplantae > Streptophyta > Magnoliopsida > Poales > Poaceae > Avena > Avena sativa. Next base: position 254,622,870 of record OV702284.1, on the reverse strand, counting down.
CAAGACATCTTGTGTTTAGTGTTTCCCGATTAGTGATACTCCTTACGTTTTATAATAAAATATTTTAGCTTTATAAAAGAAGTGTATCTACATCACTTTTAGGCTTTGTTCAGTTTCATCAGAACTGATCGGGATTGGCAGGGATTGAGAGATTAAATCCCATCTAAGCCAGAATCCCCTCTAATCCCTTTCAAACCACTTTAATCCACTAGTGGAGTGGATGAATCGAACAAAGCCTTAATGTATAGTTTTTGAGTGAATCTACATTTAAAAAAATCTAGATACAATAATTTTATAAAGCTAAAACATTTTATATATTACGAAACAGAGCGAGTATTAATCTAAATCAGCATGGACATGCAGTGCCGACAAACTATACTTTATGTTTATTGTTCATGGATGGAGTGCATGGAAACAAAAGCCTGCACAGCCTTACAGGTATGCATGCATGCCGATCGGTCTGCACTTCTGCCCACAATGGCTTGTGAAAGGAGCGCTGAAAAGTTGCATACGCATCCCTGCGCTCAAGACTAGTTGTCGTTGACATGAACTGCGACTGCTCGTTGTTTCTTTATCACTTTATGTGCGTAGTCTTCAAAAAACAAAAAAAATACTACATTAACCATAGATATTAGTAGTGCTAGTTGCTGAATACTACCCGAGATTATTAGTCCTAAAAGCTACTACCTCTGTTTGAGATTATTAGTCCTAAGGACCAAGTTGCTAATATCAAGAAACTTCATAACTCATTTTAATAATATATGCATGCACTATGCATGAGAGAAGTGCGAGGAAAAAAGAACATGCAACACGAGAGAGAGTAATAAATGAGATAGCCCTTATAATCTTAAATAATATAAAATAGCTCTTAGGACTAATAATCCCGAACGGATGTAGTATTACTCTCATATTGTTTGAGATTATAAGGGCTATCTCATTTATTACTCTCTCGTCTAATGCATGTTCTTCTTTTCCTCGCACTTCTCTCATGCATGTAGTACTACTCCCTCTGTCCTGAAATACCCTGCATTCTGGGTTTAGTCAAAGTCAAACTTTATAAAGTTTGGTAGAATATATAGAAAAAACTATAAACATCTATAGCACCGAATGTATATATTATGCAAATATATCTTAAGAAGATTCTAATGGTACTTATGTTGTATTATAGATGTACATAAATTTTTCAATATGTTTAGTGAAACTTTACAAAGTTTGACCTTGACTAAACCCAGAATGCAGGGTATTTCAGGACAGAGGGAGTATTAGTGCAGCATATATTAATAAGAAAGAGTTATGAAGTTTCTTGATATTAGCAACTTGGTCTTTAGGACTAATAATCCCAAACAGAGGTAGTACTACTAATCGTTTCAAAATCCAAATGAAACATATATTTTAATATAAAATTATACTAAATCAGCTACACACTTATTGTGGATCGAAGGAGTACTAGCTACAAAAATGCCGACTTACACTCGTGCATATAGACAGTATATTTCGAGTCAGGTGAAGCAAACAAAAGCAAACTTACAGAAACAGATAGCCATGTGTATTTTCCATGGTGTTCCTTTCTCAGTGTCAGTGTTAGGCTGAACGGAGAGCCAAAAAATTGTGAATGTTCTTGCATTTTTTTTTTTGGAAACGGGAATGTTCTTGCAAATAATGATAACACGGGAAGCCCCATAATTTTGGATACAAATTTGATTCGTGCACCGGTAAAGAAGCCTAGAGTTAAACATGTTTTATTACATACTAAATAATAAAACATAATACAAATTATATTTTGTATATTATTTGTCTTTTTCTCTTGATCTAGTGTTTATTTATTTATGTGTTACATAGTGTAGACGCATCTAGTGTAGACGCATCATGAAATGTGGATATACTAATACATGATTAACACAATGTACTACTCCCTCTGTTCATAAATAATTGACTTGCTTTATCTAGATTTACATGTTTCTATACACTAATATGTGTAGATACATATGAATCTAGACAAATTCAAATAATTTATTTCTAAACAGAGAGAGTGCAGTTATCAAATTTTCAAGATAATGTGTCCGCTTATCACGCTCAAGTAGCCATTGAGGGTACCTCACGTCGACTTGAAGTAGGAGGCGTAAGACGTGTAGTACAGAGAGTGGTGATTCTATGACATTGTAAAGTTATTAATACTAGGTTAGAAGTGTGGCATGGCAGACGTGTGTCATTGATTGGCCACAATTTTTGTCCGGCGGTGTTGTGTATTACACCACAGATAACTTACAAGCTGGTACGGTAGTGGTAAATTCATTGGCACCTCACGGCTCTGAACTTAGCCATCCTCCTCCTCTCCTCCCACTTTCCATAAACGGCTGCCTTCTCTCCCGACCCTTTATCCCTTCTCTCCCCTCTCCCTTGTCAACTCTCCACCATCACTTAATAGTATGGAATACAATGTTATTGCCGATGCACTTAAAGTCTTAAACTCATGTTCTGACAGGTTCATCTCCCATCATAACGTGTGTCAGAATTGACTCCTCAGTCACTGGCGTGAAGACTACAGGTCAGGGAAGTCATTATCATAGTCGTTGATGTCAGGAATATGCAACTTGTATTACTCTGGGGCCAAATGCCACAATATATAATACAAGTCATGTGTGAATATGCAGGAAGCCCCTTAACATATGGGGAAAACCACAATACAAATATATACATCTAACACCCCCCTTCAAACTCATGGTGGATCCACAACACTGAGTTTGGAGAGTAAGAAATCATGCTGCGCTCGGGTCTGTGCCTTCGTGAAGAAATCCGCCAACTGTAAATCTGAAGGCACATACTGAAGCGCAATAATCTGAGCCTGCACCTGAGCACGTGTATAGAAAGCATCAACACCAATATGCTTTGTAAGCTCATGCTTGACCGGATCACGTGCAACACTAATAGCACCTGTACTGTCAGACAAAACCAGAGTGGGTGTGGTAATAGAGACCCCAAAATCCGCCAGTAACCACCATAACCAGGTCACCTCAGCAGTCAACACGGCCATAGCACGCAACTCAGCCTCAACACTCGAACGGAAAACCGCTGTCTGTTTCTTCGTCTTCCAAGCAATGAGCGAACCACCAAGAAACACACAGTAAGCAGAAAGTGAACGACGATCCGAAGGATCACTCGCACACGTAGCGTACGAATAGCACTGGAACTGGAACGAGGAAAGAAAAGGCGACGAGTGATCGTACCACGAAGATAACGAAGAACACGGAGAAGATGACTATAGTGAACAGTGGTAGGAGCAGAAACAAACTGACTCAGAATATGAACAGGGTAAGAAATGTCAGGACGAGTGACAGCAAGATAAACAAGACTTCCAACAAGATGACGATAACGCGTCGGATCAGAAAGAGGATCACCATCAGTGGTTTCATCTTGTTGGTGATCCTCTTTCTGATCCACTGATGGTGATTAACATTAAGCTCCATAAGGGTCTCAACAGTGCGCTCATCCCCAAGAGCAGCACGAGCAAGAAGATCCTGAATATACTTTTCCTGAGAGATGTAAAAGCCATCAGAAGTGGAGGAAACCTCAATCCCAAGAAAGTATCGAAGATGACCAAGATCAGTCATAAGAAACTGATCACGAAGACGAGCCTTAACAAAAGCAATATACTCAGGATCATCACCAGTAATGATCATATCATCAACATAGAGAAGAAGAAGAGTGCGTCCACGAGGAGAGGTGTGGACAAACAGCGCTGGATCATGAGCACTAGGGGAGAAACCAGCAGCAGTCACTACAGAAGCAAATCGCTCAAACCAGGCACGAGGGGCCTGTTTGAGGCCATAAAGAGAACGTCTAAGACGACAAACCATCCCCTCAGGAACAGAATACCCAGGAGGAGGCTGCATATAGACCTCCTCACTCAACTCACAATTGAGAAAGGCATTCTGAACATCAAGCTGGGAGACAGACCAGTGACGAACAGAATCAACAGCAAGAAGAGTACGCACAGTGGTCATATGAGCCACAGGAGCAAAGGTCTCATCATAGTCACGACCATGCTCCTGCTGAAAACCACGAGCCACAAGACGCGCTTTGTAGCGCTCAAGAGATCCATCAGAGCGGGTTTTAATCTTATAGACCCACTTACACGTGATAGGACGAACACCGGGAGGGGGAGAAACAAGATCCCAGGTGCCAGTGCGCTCAAGCGCAGCAATATCCTCAGCCATGGCCAGCTGCCATTCAGGATGATGCTCATCATCCCAATAAGAAGTCGGCTCGGAGGCAACAGAAAGACCATACTGACTAGGAGAGTAACGGTTGGGGGCACAACGCTGACAAACAGGACGAGTAGAGGAAAGCTCATCAGAAGAAGACGACTTAGGAGACGACGAGGAAGAAGAAGGAAGAGCAGAGGAAGACGCCGGAGAACGAGGAGAACTAGGAGAACTAGACGAAGCAGAAGAGGACGGTGTAGAAGAAGAGACATCAGGGGTAGGAGATCCTGAAGAAGACACAATGGGAGTAGAAGGAGGTGTGTCATGAAAGAGAAGAAAAGAGATATCTTCCACCGGGTAGGTACCAGCGGTGGGACGAGGATAGAAAGGGTGTGTCTCATCAAAAGTAACATCATGAGAGATACGCATCCGACGACCAACGGGGTCCCAACAACGAAAGCCCTTATGCTCATTACTGTATCCAAGAAAAACACAGTCAATAGACTGAGCGGTCAGTTTGGTGCGTTCGCGAGGAGCAAGAAGAACATAGCAAACACAACCAAACGAGCGAAGCATGGAGTAGTCTGGAGGCTGGCCAGATAGGCGCTCAAGAGGGATACCACCCTGCAGAGCAGCAGAAGGCTGAATGTTGAGATAGGCGCTCAAGAGGGATACCACTCAGCAGCTCTGATACCATGTCAATCTTCATGCACTAGCCAATGCAACCAACAGTCCGAACTGATGGAAAGGGCTAGTGCAATCCACTTATATACTTCAACACCCCCTCTCACGTGTGACGGGGAGAAGTCAGCACGTGCAACCGGAAGAGAGCGACGACGCGCGAAACTCACGTATGACTCAAGAGGCCTATACGTGGACATAGAGGGGTCAACAGCAATTTTAAGATAAATTGCGAAAGCCAGAACTCGAACTCGAGACCTTAGGCTCTGATACCATGTCAGGAATATGCAACTTGTATTCCTCTGGGGGCCAAAGGCCACAATATATAATACAGGTATGTGTGAATATGCAGGAAGCCCCCTAACATATGGGGAAAACTACAATACAAATATATACATCTAACAGTTGAATTGTCGAAGAGTACGCCATGGGGGATACCTCATGATCGAGGTGAAGTAGGTGGCGTAAGACGGGTGGATTTGACGGGACGGCGATGCAAACAAGTTATCCGGATCCGAGTCAAACAATGGTGACGATACTCTACTCCTGCTATTAATCACTATAAAAATATCAACTGCACATGTTACAATTATTGTTGTGTTTTCTCTAAGGGCTCCCGTAGGCTGGCTTATATAGTCGGCTGAATCTAGATCTTAACATAGGAATCATAGTCGACTACGATTACAAAGTCATAGAGTAAGACAGCAAGTATGTCATGTCTTGTAATTCAAGGTTTCTCTAGTCTTTGGGCCTCAAATCAGTAACATTCCTGGGCCTCCCCATAGCCAGTGAATCCTCCATATTCTCATAAGCAACTAGGCCATCCTATATGCCAGCCGGTTATATCACCAATGGACAACCCAAGCTTGCTGAAATAGGTTTATATAAAGGGTATATACCTATTTGGTATATCCCGACAATCCGCTAGAAACTTTTCAAAGTAATAGGTCAGAATCAGGCAATTAAGGGGGCCTTTTTGTGCACACCGATATGCACAAGTTAGAAACTAGCCAGTAGTTTCAACTGATATCCGGAGTGTCCAACTCTTATCGGTTTGTTCCAATAGCTCTTGAGCTGGTCCAGAATATTTTTTGAACATTTCAGTCTAGATAGCCATATATATACTAAACCTTCCAATTTAATCGCTAGTCCGTGTTCTTATATGACCCTAGAGGTTCCATCCAAACCTCCTACTACTATACTCCCTCTGTTTGAGATTTTAAGTCCGGATAGCAAACTTGGCAATACCAAGACGTGGATGCAAAGCCGAAGCTAACCTTGGGAACATTCAGATTCTATTAACCGCACCTAATATCTCTCCACTTAAATAGCCAGATGATTGTTAAGTCAGTCATGCATTGGTCAGTTTTGTTTGCCACAGATCGCTTAGCAGTTAACTCAGCATTTAATCTGGACAGTTAGCGAGGAGGGAGGGAGACGATGGGTGGAGAGAAAGATCCTTTATCGCTCAACAGTTAACTCACACACGTGAATTAAGGGGAGTAAATACTCCGTATTTGTATTTCTGAAATATCTGGAAAAACTCTCCGGACTAGAAATCCCGAACAGAGGGAGTATGTTAGAGAGAACCAACTTCATATGCTAAGCAATAAATGTCCTCTAAGAAGCAATAAATAGAATAGGAGTATGAGATAAATGACCGACACCAAGTTATATTTCCTAATAAGAACAAATTGCATGTCAAAGAAATCCCTACATATAATTATTTCAACTTAGTGACAAAGGTTCAAACTACAACTTATAGAGGAATGAAGAATAAACTATACATTTTTTGGTTATGTTGATGCCTTTGCAATAAAGTGAAGAAGAAATTAAAATTGTGTTTCCAAGACCCTCTTGTGGATCCCCTCTGGAGTCGCTTCTTCAATATTTCCTCACACTATATTTTTCAGAGAAGGTTGTAGACAATAAGGAAGATTCAATCTCGTAATAGATATTCAACACCACATGTCCAACTTTTCCATCTGTTGAACTTCTGTCGATGATTGCCCATACAATATTAACAAGGATTTCGAGAGGTGTGTGAGGATACTAATCTTGTCATGAACTAGAAGAAGTGTCATTCCGAAGGTCTAGTATTTGGTCACAAAGTCTCTCGTAAAGGCACAGAGGTAGATAAAGAAAAAATAAATTCCCTGGAGAGGTTGCCGACTCCATTAGGCTGGTCCTAGTGGGAGTATCATAACTAGTATCATGCATGTCATGTTGACAAAAATTTGATGTGTCATAACAATTATTGAAAAAAAAGAGTTAGAGTATCATAGGTAGATACCGTATCATAGCACATAAAACTATAAATCCGAATGCATGTAAATCTTATACACAATTTTACATTGAGATTCTAATCATTAAATATAGTTCTACTATGATGCTACCATATGATACCATGCACTATAGAGATAGTATCATACACTATACATATGCATGATACTACTAATATGATACTCCCACTATGACGAGCCTTATAGATGTAAAAGAATAAGAAGCATCCTTGGTCAAGCGGAGTTTTATAAATGATAAATTAAAGATTTCTCAAAATCTTCCAAACCATTAACTAACCTCTTGGATAAGAATGTTCCCTTTAACTTTTGTGATGATTGTGTAGTAAAGAAAGCACTAATCACGAAACCCTCCAACTGCTTAAATGGGAGGAAACCTTTTGAGATAGAATGTGTGATGCTAGTGATTACACTATTGGTGTTGTTCTTGTACATTGTGATGGTAAGAATTTAAGTGTGCCTTCATCATACTGGGAAATTTCTAGCATGGCAAACGAGACACATGGTTGTTTGGCAAACAAAGCACTAGTGTTTTCCTCTCCATGGCCTTTTGCCTCAGTCTGAGAGTCGCTCCATTGGCACAATGTCCTCCGCTTACATCACCTCCATATCGCCATATGTGCGGGGTTAATCCTTAAACCTAACCGTGATTTGGAGATAAACATAGACCGAAGAGGGTCCTCCGCCCGAGAGTCCGTCAATCCAATTCGATCTATCATGTTGATGTCGTTTGGATCATTTCACCGGTTATATCAAGAAGGACTACAATGTGGGCGCATAGTGCGCAACGCCTCCATGTCGAATTATACGATTTCCATGTCCTCAAGGAGTGCCTGCTTGTGATTGTGCACTCTTTTCGCATATGGAGTACACATACCTTCTTCCTATGCTTTCTAATAATCATTGACTTGGAATGCAATGATGTCTTGCTTAACTGTGACACACAGGAACATGCATGAAGAGCTAGCTCAGAAGAAAGCTGCCGCTGGGTACAAGGTCACACTGCTCGAGAGTTGCAACCATGTACTGTTTGCTACACAAGTTAGGCATCACAAGAGACACGAATCGCAGCTGGGGCGCACAGCACCTGCCATAGTCCAAGGGCATCCCATGCATGCCACCCATGAAGAAGGCCATAGTCGTCAGGGACGTATATATAGTCGCATGAACGCTCTCCGCGCACAGCACACGGCACAGGGCACAGCGCCAGCCAAACACCGTACCCGGCCGGCCGGCATTATTAACCTCACAGTGAGCCACAGAGGAAAGCATCTGGCCTGGCCGCCATAAGCCTATGCATAAGCGCTCATCATTCTCACATGCAAAGTATACGGACTGCCAGTGCCAGCCAGCCAGCCAGCCAGCCGGGGAGGACCGGCTAGCTAGCTCCTCGATCTTTCAATGCAAAAACAGCTTATTCCAGTGCGTTTATGCATGGCCTGGTACCCCTTTCACGGGCATGCATACACAGTCAACCAGAAATAAATGTCAGCTCAGTATATACAAATACAGTTCAAATGTCGCGAAAAGATTTCCCAGATTCCGCTCAAGTACATCTATCTCCTCAGTGAGCACCCAGCCGCAGATCAATGCTCAACAAGCTAGCACATGCATGCGCTCATGAGATGTACTGCTGAGGAGTAAGTTCAAAATCTAACCACATAATGTACGTGTGCATTCCCATCAATTTTTCTGGCGGTTTAAATAATCAACTAGTTGACGATTTAGAGTCTTCAACGTACAAAACTTCAACCGTTATTTTCGAATGAACAAGCATCCCTGTAGAAATTATAAGTTATGATATCACGGAAATATAATTTTCCCGAAATATCAGTTGATGCTACTTTCTCCTAACAAATGAAAGTATGTGTATATATAACGAGTCAAGTAATGAATCCTTGCCTACACACGTGATTTAGATATAATCGTGTATATTGATCGATAACAATAATATGGGGGGGGGGGGGGGGGGGGGGGGGGTTGGAGATTCAATTGATCTTTTCACACGGGCAAACTACAGTATATATGATCCCAAAATCATTCTTGTTTTGAACTTTATGTATTGAGTTTCTTTTCTTCCATCTATATATTTTCATGTCGGTGTAATGCTACACTCGACAACATGCTTAATTAATAAACCGAACCTGGTGCATGATGTGTTCCTTATCTTATAGTATTAATTCCCTCACTATATATACACACGGTCTATAAATATACTAACTGCACCAACTACATACATGACTGCATATACAAATAGAATAGTGTGAGATATGAATAGTTTAGTGTACACCCTAAATTTCATAACTAGTTAGGATAAAACAATCCTGAACTACATGAGAGAATAAATCATTTCTTATACTGATATATATACCACACGATGGGTAATCCAGCCCTGGTGCGCAAACGGTTCCTTGGAATTTTAACTTTTACCCGTCACATCTGAAGTGCAACCTTGGTTTACATTTCCACATACTGAGAAAATACATGATAGATGTACTCATATTTTTTCAATACATTTTCTATATGTAGATCATTGCTTAATAGTTATTCTCTAAGTTATCAATGCTTTAAATATGGTATCCAAGTTTCATTAGGTATACGTACTTAAGTCTTCAACCATTTTTAACACAAAAAGTTGTCCATTCAACATAAACTTATCAAATCGCAAGACACAAAGTATGCAACATACATGGAACTAAATATATGTGTGCACCAGTTATGAACTAATATTGCGGCATACATTATGCTTTAGTGTAAAATGGAGCATGAAAAATGATATAACATACCAGCCTATGCTTGATGCATGCCTCAGTTGCCTTAATTATCTGTAAGCTATACAAAATTGAAATTTGATTAAACTCTTTTAAACTGTACATATGTATTATACACTTAATTGTTTTCCAATAATAAAACAAGTACAATGCCCATTCCTTATCGATACTTTATCCAAACCGAATATTTCACTAAATGATACGTACTCACAAAAGTTCTGCATCTAAAATATAGGAGAAGGAACTGATAATTTTACAATGTATGTTGATGCGTTGTATTTCTGATCAAGACAATCAGTTCATATTCTCAAAAAAAAAAAAAGACAATCAGTTCATGTCCCATACCCAAAGAAACACTTCTGTGAGAGGCGTTTGGCGTTTTCACCTTGTGATCTGGCTTATTAGCTTGGCGGGCTCCACTGAATTAATTATGTTATGTACTTGATTGCCACAACACAGATGGATATTTTAACACTGCCAAGTAGATACGGACAGAAATAGAGCACATGTGTTGTCATTTCACGTTTTGTCATAACAAAGGCCTGTCTAATCTGGATGATTGTGTTCAAAAAAAAAAAAAATCTGGATGATTGACTCAAGGTTAAGAAAATTCTACATTGTGTAAGATATATCAAGTAAATGGAGGAGGCTACAAATGTGGCAGAGCGGCATCCAATTAGGTAAATACATATCAGTTAGGGTTAGGGAAATTAGAGTAACTTAATTAGTACTAGTAGTGCATTGCTAATAAGATTGAGTGAAATGAAAACAGCCTTTTGTTTACAGAGATGGAGAGCATATATAGAGTTATACACCGAGAGAATAAAATGGATAAGTGTATTGCATGTCAAGTAACAAGAAACTGTTGCAGGTTAAATTAATATCAGCCTACATACAGTATGAAGTAACCCTTATTTTTATTCAAGACAAGCAGCAATATATCTTTGTTACTAAGCCATAAGTAGCTGGGCAGTTGATTGGTTCTGTCTCGGGGCTTCTTTTTGGCTCAAAAGAACATATATAATCAGCTGGTAGAATGTAGGATTCATATCCTTAGAATATGCACACCTTGCACTCAATGAATTATAAAAGAATTTTTTTGTTATACCTAAAACTTCTTGTGGCTCATGGGTGAGTTTCTACATTTTGTGTGTGTAACCAAGCACACTTTAGTTCTAGATAATAGGTGTGGTTTATGACAAAAAGGATATGAATTAGCTATTATTATCTAGAACTAGCTAGGACTCTAAAATAGGGAGGGGAGAGTTTTCCACATGGAACCTATATTTTTGTGCACCAAGTCAACCGTACTGAATCAGACTTTCTAGTTTGATGTAGGATCAGTCTCAGTCTATGGAGATAGATGCTCTCTTAGCCTGAGAAAGGCACTTTCCCTGAATGGCAGCTAAACCTAGCCGTACCCTAGGATGCCATCCATTAGTAGAGAAGCAAGTAATAGCACACACAGACGCTGCACACCATATGAGATTAAGACCTAGCCGTACCCTACTAGCTAGGAAACATCCATAGTGTGAGCATGAGCGAAAATTGAAAAAGGGAGAAGTAACATGCAAACCTACATACTCCTATATATATATGAGATCATGATGAGATGCTAGTAATATCTACACAAGTACTCTTTCGAGGCGCTGGTGGTGTGCGTCCTGAAGACCCTCTCTTCGTTCCCCTTTTCATCGTCGCGTCCTACATAATGAACCAAAGGTACTTTATTTCTTGATGAGAGGCTCGGCATCGATCCATCTATTCTGAAGTTCGAAAGGAACTGCGGCCCCCTCCTAGATGTACATTGCTAGTTATGGCCACGTTACATAGACTTGGCCGCTGGCCGGCCGGTTTGCTGCTGCCATCAGCACTCATCCCCAGGCCATGCAGTCGTAGCTAGCTAGCTGCTCTCACTGCAGTGAAAAAAGAAAAAAAGGACCCCGTGGAGGTGAGGTCGATCGATGGAAACGAAGAAGAGCGAGGAAGAGAGATGGTAAGGGGTGCTGCTGCCACTGGCAAACAAACGCACAGCACAGCTACGCACTGTTGCTACTCCAACTGAAACAGTGAGCGTTTCGTACCGAGGTCCCCCATAAATTTCCATCCAAGGGGTCGTACAAAGAAGTTATGGCCAGTGCCCCCCGTCTTACAGACTGCCACGACCATAAAGATCTCTTGGATTGTGTGTATGCCTCAAGGCCGGCCCAGACAATCCAAACTATACGTGATTTGGCCCACTCCATGGGGTTTAATTCCGTGTCCCCCTTCTCTCTCTCGCTCGCCTCCGGTAAAATCCACAAGAGAAAGAGAGAGTGTGTACTGTTACCCTATATACTCCATGCATGGTCCATCCATGGCGATGGATGGATACCACCGGTGCGGCTACTGATGGTACCCAGAGCAACAACAGTGAGGTACAGTAGATGTAGAAAAGGGTGGCGGCAAAAAGGGCGAATTAAAAGGAATGTGCAGACCGACCTTCTCTCCCGGCCGTAAGTTTGATGATGATGATGAGCAGTAAAGAACGGAATTTGTGTTTTAAGATCTGACCTCGATCTGCGAAAATGTAATGTTGCTGCTTCGGACTTTGTCTCTCTTGCTGACCCCCTATCCTGGCCAAGTGTGAGAGGTCAATGCGCCATCCAAGTACTGCCTAGTGTTCCCCGGCCGGATCGAAGTTGTTTATCTATCTAGCAGAGTATCAGTTCACACATAGTATGATGATGATGCAGGTGATGAATTAACCTACGTTTTTACATGTATTATTCAAATCGGTTCTGGGAAGATGCATATGGTCGGAGACACTAGCAGGAACGATTTGCACGCATATGTTATCATATGTAGGCCAAGTGCATTCCTATCAAATCGTGCTGTCAGGAGTTTGACATACGCGTACGTGCAAGAACAATCGAATGTAACAGCAGCAGAACGAAATTGAGAAGAGTAATGCTGAAGAGCATGCTAAGAGTAATAAGGATTTGGGGAAACATAAATCTTCCTAACCTTAATTTCTTTATGACTTCTCTCTCAAATCAACACAAAAATCCAAGTGGCAAAATGGGGGCAAATTAATGTCAAATTCTAACTGCTGCTGCCTATCATCAAAAGGTTATGCTATAATTGGAGCAACAAGAGAAGTGAGATCGATGACGAGAGCAACCGAAAATGCAACAGAAGAAAGAACGGGCGGTTGAACTTTCCTTTGTTTTTCTCTCTTTAGGTCACAGATCGAGATCCAGACCGGAGGAATGCGCCTCTCTCTTGGAAGACGACGACGACGAGGGAGATGATGCCGCGGGGAGGAACTCGCCGCCCTGTGAAGGGAACTCCAGCAGCCTCAGCGTCGGATCCCTTGGCCGCCATGCCGATGCGGGCATCATCTGCAATGGCGGCGGCGCACTGCCGTAATTGCTTGACTGGCCTGGGTCATCGCCTGGATGCTGCGGGTTGTCAAGGTTCACGCCGAACAACCGCACGCGCTTCTTCGTGGCAGTCGTCGGGCTTTCGATGACCGGCACCGAGTCGAGGACCACCGGGTGGTACCCGGGGGTTACACCGGCGCCGCTGCCTGCCTGTTGCACCGTGTATTGCAGCGGGGGCGGAGGGCGCGGCAAGAGGAGTGGCGCGTGCGGAGGCATCCTCGCGGCCGAGCCGAACAGGAGAAGCTGCCTCCCCATGGCGGGGTAGGGGTTCATGTTGCCGCGGAAGTCAAAGCCTTGCCGGAGGCGGTGCTCGTAGAGCGTGGCCGGCGGCGAGGGCGGCATGAAGAATCCTCTTCCGCCGCCACCGACGCCGAGGCCCCACGGGCTGTAGTGCGATGTCAGCGGCATCGGGAGCGGGAGGCGGGACAAGCGTAGCGGGTCCCGGGTGTCGGCACGGCGCTTCCAGTCGATGAAGAGCCGGTGGCGCGCGGCCTCGGCAGCGCCGCGCGAGAAAGAGACGGTGTCCCCGGCGTCCAGGCGCTTCTCCTTGACGAAGCGGCTCCAGCCCTTGGTCATGACGTAGCTCTGGCTGCTGTTCCAGTAGGAGTAGCGGAAGCGCCATGGCTTCCCGGCGCTGTCCTCGAAGTTGAGCAGGAGGCCCTTCTCGTTGGCCGCCGAGTCCAGCGGGAAGTACTTCTCCGCGTACTGCTTCGGGATCACCAGCCGGTTGAGCTTCCCCACGTCGCTAGGCGTCACCACCTTGTCGAACATGTGCTCCTTCTCCACCACCTCCGCCACGTTGCTGCTGCTTCCAGCGCCGGTGCCGCTCCCGGAAGCTCCAGCGCCGTCCCCGGATCGAAAGGGAGGGCTGCTTCCTGACGCAGAAGCAGACGCGGACGCCGATGCGGATGTGGACGCCGACGCAGAGGACGGCGCCTCGGCGGCGGCGGCCGGCATGAACGAGATCTCGCGCATCGATGTCTCTTCATTATGCTCCTCCTGCTCCTCCACTTCCTCCTCCCCTTTCGAAAACCTACTGCTTGTCGCAGTGAACTCCATGTATGTGTACTTGCCCCCACTGGATTATTGCGACATCGTCCCCCAAAGAAGGGACAGCAAAGGGAGAAGTATGGCTAGATCTTCGGAAGAGAAGCGGCTTGCTTCGCTTACTGCCGGCGGCTACTGCCGGTGGTTCTTCGAATCGGGGGCGAGAAGGAAAGCAATAATCCTGGATCCTTCTTGTTGCAGAGAGCAGAGAGCAGCAGATTGGCCTGGTAGTGTTGGAGAATAGACACTGCGGCTGCAGAGCTATAGCCTATGGGGTTGGCACTAGCTAGAGAGGGGGATCTACCTATGTATGCGTGTATGTATTTGTTTTCTCCTATGAATTTCTGTATGGATCGATCTTGACTCTTGAGCTGTGTTGTGTTATCGCACCGAGGAGGAGGAGGAGGATAGGGGAATTAGGCCGGCATGCATTGACGCCGCCTGCTGTGCGCGCACTGCACGCCTAGCTAGCTAGCTTTGGGATGTGGCAGCAGGCCGGCCGGGAGACGGATGGGGATGGCCGGCAATATGGATCGATGGAGACGGGCGGGGAGGGTTGTTGGTGGGTGGCTAATATTTGTGGAGGCTGGCTGCTTCTGCTGCTGCAGTTCGATCCTCCCGCAAGGGGAAGAGGGGAGACTGAGCTGCCCTAGCTAGAAGATTCGTTGAAGTCGATCGATCGACTAGCTAATGCAATGGAACGAAGTAGCATGACATCTGAGGAGTGAAGTGAGGCATTTTTTCTCCCCCTCTCGCCCTCGCTTTCCTTCTCTACCGTACTCTCTCGCTATGCCCCGCTTCTTTCCAGGAGTTTCATCCTCCAGTCTAGTTTTTTTCTTCTCTTCTGCCCTTTATTTCTTTTCCCTTTGCGAAAGAAGGAGTGTTGTTTTTGCAGCGTTGCTATAGCATAGAGAGATCGAGCTACAGAAAGAGCTGGAAAAAAGTAGGGGTGTACTGTAGAGCGTAGTGTGTAGCTTTATAAAGGGAAGAATGCGTGGGGGTCCATGGATCGCTCTCGGTTGGGCTCATGTGAGCTCGTCCTTGTCACCATACGGGTATACGTATACATCAAATATCACTCACACGCCTGCTGCCCTACACCGTAGCTGCAGCTACTCTGCGTTGTGCAGCCAAGCAGTTCCTAGCTAGGCTGGTCCTCCCGGCCGGTACGTACCCGTCGATCGATCAAGGGGGATTTTCTGATAGTAATAAAAATGCATGATGTAGAATGAGAAGATCCCGCCTGCCCAAAGGTATTTAAACACTATAAATGTATCTAGCTCATCCAATTGGAAATCAATATAGATATATGTATGGAGTAGTATAACTAAAACAACATACGAGTGGCTCACAAATAATGGAGCACTATCATCATTCAAGCAGCTCTCTGGACTGAAAATTAATTTTTATAGTAATGATTTGTATTGTTTTGGCGAGGCTCAAAACGAGACCCACCTATATGCTAAACTTTTCGACTGTGGCCAGGAGCAATTTCCAATCAACTATCTGGAAATACCGATTCACTATCGGCGTCTCACAATTGCTGAATAGAAACTCATTGAGGAAAGACTCTAAAAACGTCTAAATAGTTGGAGGAAAATTGCTATCCCATGGGGGAAGACTTGTACTCATAAATTCAGTACTCACCAATATGGTACTATATATGATCTTGTCTTTCCAGTTACCAAAAGGTGTCTTGAAAGACAAGAAACTTGCTTGATATTTGATCTTGTCTTTCCAGTTTGTCCTGCATTGACCTTCAGCCCTATATCGACAAGGCCATTGCCAGGCTTAAACCTTGGAAGGCAAAGTACCTAAACGTCGTGGGTTGTTCGGCCTTGGTCAAATAAGTTCTTACGGCCCTCCCGATTTTTCTGCTCACTGCTATCAAAGGGGATAAGGCAACATTGAACGCTCTGGAAAAGATACGCAGGGGAATGCTCTGGGCTTGTCAGTTAGTGGTGGTAAGTGCAAAGTGGGTTGGGAAAAGGTATGTCGGCCAAATAAACTTGGTGGGCTAGGGATCCTGGATTTGGAAAAATTTGCCAGGGCCCTTAGATTGTGATGGCTTTGGCTTGAATGGACTGCACCAGAAAAGCATTGGGTGGGTTTGGAAACCCCTAATGGCGACACTAATAGGGATCTATTCAACGCGGACACGAAGGTCTACATCGGTGATGGCAAGAAGGCGTCCTTCTGGAATTCATCCTGGCTCAACGGATCCTCCCCGCGATCCATTGCGCCCCTCGTCTTTGCGACGTCAAAAAGTTAAAAAACTTCTTGTGAACAACGCCCTGCAGAACTCCCAATGGATCGCGGATATCCGTGTGGATGAATTCACTATTCAGCACCTTTCCTAGTACATCATACTGTGGGGCATGTTGCAAGACATTACGCTTTCGCCGGACATCGAAGACACAATCATTTGGACCCTCACGGCCTCTGGATCTTACTCATCGACATCCGCTTACAAAGCCTAGTTCCTTGGCTCCATCCCCTGCTCCTTCGACAAGCTTGTATGGAAGGCTTGGGCTCCTCCAAGTGTTGCTTCTTCTCATGGATTGCCATGCAGAATAGGCTATGGATGTCAGATCATCTGGCCAAGCGGGGTTGGCCTCATCAGCCAACTTGCCAGCTTTGTATGTGCCATGTTGAGACTACGAGGCACATCTTTCTTGAATGCCGATATTCCAGGCATATCTGGCAGGCTGTGGCCTCCTGGCTCGGATGCCTCTCCCTTATCTAGTGCATCGGAACGGGTCGTCCCACTGTGCTTCAATATTGGGAGGCTGCCTCTCGGGCCCCTTCCTCATGTCCGCAAGGGCTGAAATTTGCGATCACTCTCATCACCTGGGAAACTTGGAAAGAGAGGAATGCCAGGGTTTTTAGCAACAAGTTTGGAATGCCCATGGATATCATTCAGATGATAAAAGACGAAGGAAGAAACTAGGTCTTGGCTGGTGCTAAGCATCTTTAGGAGATTACAAGCTAGTGTGCTTTTCCCCTTTCATGGGGTTTTATATTTTGGCTTAGGCCACCAATGTTTGCTCCTTCTTTATCAATATAAAAGACAAAGCTTTTGCCTCGTTTCAAAAAAAAACTCTCGACAACACCAAAAGTTAAGCTTCCCCAATTCCAATGTCGCTTGTAGTACCTAACACAGGGGTGTACTTCGAAGCAGAAGGCATGGGATTCAAGGTGACGTTCACCCAGCGTGCAAAACACGTGGTGAGGTGGATCCGCTCCGTCAAGGAGAAGTTCCTTGACATCACACCTATAAAGGTGGTTGGCTATATTGCGAGTTCACTGAAGCAGCGTACGACGACACTCAGTCGAGTCTTTTATACGAGCAGAGGCAACACGACACCATACTACAACTTTTGGTGGCGTGGTAGTATCTCGTATTCTATATTTGACGTGTTGATATAGTGCTAGAGCTCCTCAGGCAGTTCTTGAGGGATAGAACCATCAGGTTCTACGGTGCCTTTATCCAGAATGATATGGGCATTGATGAAGTGCTATGGCATCACAATTACTTCCACAATCAACCTCCAGCGGTCCCTCCCAAACCCAACCTATAACAATCCTCCATTTCTCGTCACTCAGTGTAATGCTTATTAGAGGACTCATCTCTCTAAGGACACTCCGCAGATAATACAAATTAGAAAAGGAGACTGGACTAAAGTCCCATTGAGTAATGATAAAATGAAGTATGCATCTTTGTATGCTCACATCATCTTTGAGTTTTATAGGAAGTACTGGAAATTAGTTGGCTATAATAGGCCTATAGATCGTCATAATGTGTAATCGATTTTGTAATGTACGGGTTTAAATAATTTGTATCTCTTTTCTCAATGCAAATGTTCATATTTAACTGTTGCTGATATGTTGGCACACATATAAAAGATGGGTAACCCCTGCCCCTCCCCCCCCCCAAAAACCAACATTTTCATCCCCCGCACTCCTCTCTCTAGCGGCAGCGACACTTTCTGTAGTACCGGATCGTCCCAACATTGGGAAGATCTAGACGTCATTAGAGGAGGAGGTCGATGATGACGCAGAGTGAAAGACGAGGTTAATTGATGGGATTCTCCAACCATTGGGCACATATGTTAGCCGGCGATCATGTAGAGGAAAAGACGATGTCATCGACGACATGAACATCGGGCCTACTCCTATTGGGAGGTTTGGTTGGCGCCGTGGAGGAGGAGACCCAGGAGGCGAGGTCGTGGAACATCTATTGGCATATCTGTTGGAGATATGCCCTAGAGGCAATAATAAAAGTGGTTATTATTATATCTTTGTGTTTATGTAAATGTTTACATTCATGCTATAATAGTATTAACCGGAAACATTAATACTTGTGTGATTTATAAACGAAATTAGAGTCCCTAGTAAAGCCTCTTTGTAATACTAGCTTGTTGGTTAATAGATGATCGTGGTTTCCCGATCATGAACATTGAGATGTTGTTAACAAAAAGATCATATCATGAGGAGAATGGTATGATGGACATACTCCTATAGATAAGCGTAGCATAAAGATCAAGTCATTTCAATAGTTCATTTGCTATAAGCTTTCTGATACATAGTAACCTAATTCCTTCGACCATGAGATCATGCTAATCACCATCACCGGAAGGATACTTTGATGACATCAAACGCCACACCGTAACTGGGTGGCTATAAAGGTGGCATTGAGTGTTCGGAAAGTATGTGTTGAGGCACATGGATCAAGAGTGGGATTTGTCCATCCATATGACAGATAGATATACTTTGGGCCCTCTCGGTGGAATGTCATCCAATTGGCTTGCAAGCATGTGACTGGCTCACAAGGGATCACATATCATGGGAACGAGAAAACAATACTTATCGGTAACGAGGTTGAACTAGGTATGCAGAGATACCAACGATCAAAACCTCGGATGAGTAAACTATCGTGAGACAAAGGGAAATTGGTATGTATGTAAGTGGTTCATTCGATCGCAAAGTAATCGTTGAAATATGTGGGAGCCATATGAATTTCTAGATTCCTCTATTGGTTATTGATCGGAGAAGTGTCTCGGTCATGTCCGCATAATTCACGAACTGTAGGGAGACACACTCAAGGATTCGATGTTGTTTAGTAGATATGGAATGTTAGTAGGGATACCAAATGTTGTTCGGAGTCTCGGATGGGATCCAGGATATCACGAGGATATTCGGAATGGTCCGGAGAATAAGATTCATATAAGGAAAGTCAGATTCCGGAGTTCAGGAAAGATTCCGATGTTTTCATCGGAGAGGTTCTAGAAGGGTCTAGAAGGTTCACCGGACCAGAAGGAGAATGGACCATGAATGTGTCATGTATAAGTGGAATGATTGGATCATATCCTAGGTCACTTGGTTTGGGCATTTGCAAGAGATAATTAAAGCTCTAAATTGAAATTCAAACGGGAAGTTTGAAAAGTCAAACTAGAACAATGGTTTTCTAGTAGAAGAAGGAAAGAGTCCTTCTCTCAATCCAACTTGGGTTTGGGTTTGGATTCAAACCCACCCCTCCCAAGGCTGCCCCCTCTCATAAATATAGGGGGAGGGCTGCCCCAAACACAAGCCCTAGCCCTCCCACACCCGCGCCGCCGCCACCGCCAAGCCGCCGCTGCTGCTGCCTCGTGCCGCCGCCGGTCCTTTGCCGCCGCCCTAGCCGCCGCCGACACCTCCTCCTCCTCCCGGTCTTCTAAACCCTGGATCACTGGGAAACCGTAGATCCACTATAACTCACACCGGCTTAGGCGAAGCCCTGCGGGATCTTCTCTCTACCTCCGACACCACGCCGTCGTGCTGCCGGAATCGCGAGGGGAGAACTACAACCTCCGCTGCCTGCTGGAAAAAGGGAGAGGAAGGTCTTCATCGAGTACCGAACGTGTGACCGACTGCGGAAGCGCTGCCGGAACACAGCGCCAGAAGGATCGTCTACGCGATCTTGAGATCGGCAAGTGTACGACTACATCACCCACGAGAATCTTCTCTCGTTAACCGCTTTGGAATCTTCGAGGGTGAGTGCTTCTATCGACTCGTTGCTACAATCTAGTAGATAGATCTTGGCTTGTTTGTGTGCATGCGATAGAATTTTTTTGTTTTCCATGCTACGAACCCCTACAGTGGTATTAGAGCCATGTCTATATGTAGATCTTTTGCACGAGTAGAACACAATGGTCATTGTGGGAGGTGGTGCTTTTATTATCAATTGCTTTTTGTGTACTTTGCATCTTGCGGTATGATGGGATGAAGCGGCCCAGGCTAACCTTACATGACATAATTCATGAGACTTGCTCCACGCTTAACATGCAACTTGTATTGCATAAGTGGCTTTGCGGGTGTCTGTCTCTCCCATCATAGTATAGATTCAATTTACAACGGGCACTTGATAGTTCAAACATCAACGTTGTGGTTCTTGTTCGTAAGTTAGAATGACACTTATTGAAAGCCCTAAACCACGTAAAATATGCAAAGAAAATTAGAGGCGTCTAACTTTGTTTTGCAGGGGTGTGCTGTGATGTGATATGACCATGATTGTGATTATATATGATGTATGCAATGTTCCTTATTGTAAGTCGGCTACCGGTAGGATCCATATGGTTGTATTTTAATTACGTTAAGACCTGCGTGTCTATTCAAAGTAGTTGTAATAGCTGATGCTGGTGGACGACAACCATGAAGCGGCGCCATTGACCTTGACGCCATACCGGTGATGATGGAGATCATGTTCGTGCTTGAAGATGGAGATCAGAAGCACAAAAAGAAAGGCCATATCATATCACATATTATGAATTGCATGTGATGTTAATCCTTTTATGCATCTTGTATTGCTTAGTTTGCCACGGTAGCGTTATAAGATGATCCCTCAAGCACAAAATTTGAAACACAATGGAAAAACAATGGAAGCAACTTAGCATTATAAAGTGTTCATCCTTAGTAAGCACCGTTGCTAAAGCTCGTTGTTTTGAAGCACCACGTGATGATCGGGTGTGTTAGATTCGGCGAGTGTATACAATGTGAGCAAGCCAGATTTGCTCATGCGAAAGCTAAGGTTTGATCTTGACGAGCCTAGCATGTACAAACATGGTATCGGAACACGGATCACCGAAAGGTAAAGCATGAGTCATATAGTAGATATGATGAACATGTTGATTGTTCGCCATTGAAGCTACAACAACTCTCATGATGATCGGTTTTGATGTGGTGGATTTGGTTCGTGTGATCACTAAAGCAATGTGAGGGATATTGTTTTGAGTGGGAGTTCACCTAGATTAATTTAACTATTAATTAGAACTCAAATTGTCATAAACTTAGTATAAACTATTGCAAATATGTTGTAGATCAATGGCGGCCCCTACCAACAATTTTAATGCGTTCCTAGAGAAAGAAAAGTTGAAAAACAATGGAAGAAACTTCGCGGTTTGGTTCCGCAATTTGAGGATTGTCCTCAATGCTGGTAATTTGACCTATGTGCTGGATGCACCACTAGGTGATCCGCCTGCAGCTGATGCTACCGATGAGGTAAAGAATGTTTTCCTCGCTCGGAAGAATCAGTACTCCACATTTCAGTGTGCTATCTTGTATGGTTTGGAATCGGAGCTTCATAAAAGGTTTGAGAACCATGACCCACATGATATTATCCGTGAACTCAAAATGGTATTTGAGGCTCACGCGGCAGTTGAGAGTTATGAGGCTTCCGAAAAGTTCTTTAACTGCAAGATGGAAGAGGGCAGCTCTGTCAGTGAGAACGTGCTTAAGATGTCTAGGCACGTAAGCAAGCTTCAAAGCTTAGGTATAGTGATTCCTAATGCTTTGGGGATTCACCGTGTCCTCCAATCACTACCACCAAGTTACAAGAAATTTGTGATGAACTACAATATGCAAAACATGGACAAGTCGTTGCCCGAACTCTTCTCCATGTTAAAGTCTGTAGAAGTGGAGATCAAGAAAGAGCACCAAGTGTTTTTGGTCAATAAGACCACCAAATTCAAGAAGCAAGGCAAGTCTAAGAAAAAGGGAAACTTCAAGAAGGGCGGTAAGAAAGTTACCGCGCCGGCGAAG
Source organism: Avena sativa (assembly GCA_916181665.1). Taxonomy (NCBI): domain Eukaryota; kingdom Viridiplantae; phylum Streptophyta; class Magnoliopsida; order Poales; family Poaceae; genus Avena; species Avena sativa. Next base: position 254,600,368 of record OV702284.1, on the reverse strand, counting down.
AAGACCAAGGCTGGGCCTAAGCCTGATACTGAGTGCTTTTACTGCAAGGGAGAAGGTCACTGGAAGAAGAATTTCCCTAAGTACTTGGCGGATTTGAAGAACGGCAACATCAAGAAGAAAGGTATATCCGATATACATGTTATTGATGTGTATCTCACTAGTACTCGTAGTAGTTCCTGGGTATTTATACTGGTTCGGTTGCTCATATTTGTAACTCGAAACAGGTGCTGCAGAATAAACGGAAGCTAGTGACGAACGAGGTGACGATGCGCGTTGGAAATGGATCAAAGGTTGATGTGATCGCGGTCGACACGCTACCTCTTCATCTACCATCGAGATTAGTTTTATACTTAAATAATTGTTATTTGGTGCCTGCGTTGAGCATGAACATTATATATGGATCATGTTTACTGCGAGAAGGTTACTTGTTTAAGTACGAGAATAATGGTAGTTCGATTTATATGAGTAATATGTTTTATGCACATGCACCTTTGATAGATGGTCTATTCTTATTGATTCTCGATTGTGGTAATACACACATTAATAACATTGAAGCTAAATGTTTGAAATTGAGTGATAACTTGACCTATATGTGGCACTGTTGTCTTGGTCATATTGGAGTGAAGCGTATCAAGAAACTCCATTCCGATGGACTTCTTGAATCACTTGATTTTGAATCACTTGAAAGATGCGAAGCATGTCTGATGGGTAAAATGACTAAGACTCCATTTTCTGGTATGATGGAGCGAGCTACGGACTTATTAGAAATCATACATACCAATGTGTGTGGTCCAATGAGTGTAGCATCGCGCGGTGGTTATCGCTATGTTCTTACCTTCACGGATGACTTGAGTAGATATGGGTATATCTATTTCATGAAACATAAGTTCGAAACTTTCGAGAAGTTTAAGGAATTTCAAAGTGAGGTAGAGAATCAACGTAACAAGAAGATTAAATTTTTACGATCTGATCCTGGAGGTGAATATCTAAGTTACGAGTTTGGCGAGCATTTGAAGAAAGCGGAATACTTTCACAATTGACATCGCCGGGAACACCACAACGTAATGGTGTGTCCGAACATCGTAATCGAACTCTCTTAGATATGGTTCGTTCTATGATGTCACTTACAGATTTACCGCTATCATTTTGGGGTTATGCATTAGAAACAACCACATTCACTTTAAATAGGGCACCATCTAAATCCGTTGAAATGACACCGTATGAATTGTGGTTTGGGAAGAAACCTAAATTGTCGTTCCTTCAAGTTTGGGGTTGCGAAGCTTATGTAAAGAAGTTACAGCCAGACAAGCTTGAATCCAAAGCGGAAAAATGCGTCTTCATAGGATACCCGAAGGAAACTATTGGGTATACCTTCTATCATAGATCCGAGGGAAAAATCTTCGTTGCCAAGAATGGATCCTTTCTAGAGAAGGAGTTTCTCTCGAAAGAAGTGACTGGAAGGAAAGTAGAACTTGACGAGGTTGTTGAACCTTCTCTCGAACTTGCGAGTAGCGCAGCATCGGAAGTAGTTCCTATGGAGCCTACACCAATAAGAGAGGAAGCTAATGATGTTGATCATGAAACTTCGGTTGAAGTTACTACGGAACCTCGCAGGTCAACGACAACTCGTACCACTCCTGATTGGTATGATCCTATTATGAGTGTCATGTTGGTGGACAACACCGATGACCCTGCGACATATGAGGAAGCAATGATGAGCCCAGATTCCAATAAATGGCAAGAAGCCATGAAATCCGAGATTGGATCCATGTACAAAAACCAAGTATGAACTTTGGTGGACTTACCGGATGGCCGGAAGGCTGTCGAGAACAAATGGATTTTCAAGAAGAAAACAAATGCTGATGGTAATGTTACTGTCTATAAAGCTCTACTTGTCGTAAAAGGGTTTCGACAAATTCAAGGAGTTGACTATGATGAGACTTTCTCACCAGTAGCAAAGCTAAAGTCTGTGAGGATTATGTTAGCAATCGCTCCATATTATAATTATGAGATATGACAGATGGATGTAAAAACAGCGTTCCTCAATGGAGACATTGATGAAGAGTTGTATATGATGCAACCCAAAGGTTTTGTTGATCCTAAAGATGCTAACAAGGTATGCACACTTCAACGGTCCATATATGGATTGAAGCAAGCATCCCGAAGTTGGAATCAACGTTTTGATAAGGTAATCAAAAGCTTTGGTTTTATACAAACTTATGGAGAAGCTTGTATTTACAAGAAAGTGAGTGGGACCTCTGTAGCATTCTTAATACTATATGTAGATGACATATTGTTGATTGGGAATGATGTAGACCTTCTTGATAGTGTCAAGGATTATTTGAATAAAAGTTTTTCAATGAAAGATCTTGGCAAAGCAGCTTACATATTAGGCATAAAGATTTATAGATATAGATCGAGACGCCTAATATCATTGTCACAGAGTACATATTTGGACAAAGTTCTAAAGAGGTTTGGAATGGAAGATAGCAAGAAAGGGTTCTTGCCCATGTTGCCCAATACGACCTTGAGTAAAACTCAAAGTCCTGCAACGGCAGAAGATAGAGAAAGGATGAGTAAGACTCCCTATGCCTCAGCCATAGGATCTCTCATGTATGCCATGCTATGTACTAGACCCGACATTGCATATGATGTTAGTTTGACTAGCAGATATCAAAGTGATCCAGGAGTGGATCATTGGACAGCAGTCAAAAACATCCTTAAGTACTTGAGAAGAACTAAGGATATGGTTCCTTATTATGGAGGTGATGAACATTGGACAGCTCGTTGTTAATGGTTACACCGATGCTAGTTGGAACACCGATCCGGATGATTCTAAATCTCAATCTGGATACATATTTACTTTGAATGGTGCAACAGTTAGCTGGAGGAGTGCAAAGCAAAGCGTTGTGGCAAGATCTTCAACTGAATCGGAATACATAGCTGCTTCGGAGGCTTCACAAGAGGCGATATGGATGAAGGAGTTCATTACAGAGCTCGGTGTGTTTCCAAGTGCGCTGGACCCAATGTCTATCTACTGTGATAACATGGGCGCCATAGCCAATGCGCAAGAACCAAGGTCACACAAGAAGCTGAAGCACATCAAGCTACGTTTTCACGCTATTCGAGAGCATGTCCAAGATGGTGACATAAAGATTTGCAAAGTACACACAGATATGAATGTGGCGGATTCATTGACTAAACCTCTCCCGAGGGCAAAACATGACCAGCACCAAACCGCCATGGGTGCTCGGTATATTACCATGTAATCTAGATTAGTTGACTCTAGTGCAAGTGGGAGACTGTTGGAGATATGCCCTAGAGGCAATAATAAAAGTGGTTATTATTATATCTTTGTGTTTATGATAAATGTTTACATTCATGCTATAATAGTATTAACCGGAAAAATTAATACTTGTGTGATTTGTAAACGAAATTAGAGTCCCTAGTAAAGCCTCTTTGTAATACTAGCTTGTTGGTTAATAGATGATCGTGGTTTCCCGATCATGAACATTGAGATGTTGTTAACAACAAGATCATATCATTAGGAGAATGGTATGATGGACATACTCCTATAGATAAGCGTAGCATAAAGATCAAGTCATTTCAATAGTTCATTTGTTATAATATTTCTGATACATAGTAACCTAATTCCTTCGACCATGAGATCATGCTAATCACCATCACCGGAAGGATACTTTGATAACATCAAACGCCACACCGTAACTGGGTGGCTATAAAGGTGGCATTGAGTGTTCAGAAAGTATGTGTTGAGGCACATGGATCAAGAGTGGGATTTGTCCATCCATATGACGAATAGATATACTCTGGGCCCTCTTGGTGGAATGTCATCCAATTGGTTTGCAAACATGTGACTGGCTCACAAGGGATCATATATCACGGGAACGAGAAAAGAGTACTTATCGGTAACGAGGTTGAACTAGGTATGCAGAGATATGGACGATCAAAACCTCAGATGAGTAAACTATCGTGATACAAAGGGAAATTGGTATCATATGTAAGTGGTTCATTCGATCGCAAAGTAATCGTTGAAATATGTGGGAGCCATATTAATTTCCAGATTCCTCTATTGGTTATTGATCGGAGAAGTGTCTCGGTCATGTCCGCATAATTCACGAACCGTAGGGAGACACACTTAAGGATTCGATGTTGTTTAGTAGATATGGAATGTTAGTAGGGATACCGAATGTTGTTCGGAGTCTCGGATGGGATCCGGGATATCACGAGGAGATCCAAAGTGGTCCGGAGAATAAGATTCATATAAGGAAAGTCCGATTCCAGAGTTCAGGAAAGATTCCGATGTTTTCATCGGAGAGGTTCTAGAAGGTTCTAGAAGGTTCACTGGACCAGAAGGAGAATGGACCATGAATGTGTCACGGATAAGTGGAATGATTGGATCATATCCTAGGTCACTTGGTTTGGGCATTTGCAAGAGAGAATTAAAGCTCTAAATTGAAAGTCAAACGGGAAGTTTGAAAAGTCAAACTGGAACAATGGTTTCCTAGTGGAAGAAGGAAAGAGTCCTTCTCTCAATCCAACTTGGGTTTGGGTTTGGGTTTGGATTCAAACCCACCCCCAAGGCTGCCCCCTCTCATAAATAGAGCGGGAGGACTGCCCCAAACACCAAGCCCTAGCCCTCCCACACCCGCGCCGTCGCTGCCAAGCCGCCGCCGCGCCGCCCCCGCTGCCTCGTTCCGCCGCCGTTCTGTTGCTGCCGCCCTAGCCGCCGCCGACACCTCCTCCTCCTCCTCCTGGTCTTCTAAACCCTAGATCACCGGGAAACCCTAGATCCAACATAACTCGCACCGGCTTAGGCGAAGCCCTGCGGGGTCTTCCATCTACCTCCGACACCACGCCGTTTCGTGATGCCGGAATTGCGAGGGGAGAACTACAACCTCTGTTGCCTGCTGGAAAAAGGGAGAGGAAGGTCTTCATCGAGTATCGAACGTGTGACCGACTGCGGAAGCGCTGCCGGAACACAGCGCCAGAAGGATCGTCTACGCGATCTTGAGATCGGCAAGTGTACGACTACATCACCCACGAGAATCTGCTCTCGTTAACCGCTTTGAAATCTTCGAGGGTGAGTGCTTCTATCAACTCGTTGCTACAATCTAGTATATATATCTTGGCTTGTTTGTGTGCATGCGGTAGAATTTTTTTGTTTTCCATGCTACGAACCCCTAAAATATCGTGGAGAAGATGAGGTATAAACATCTCTATTTGTCTGTTCAATTCTTGATTTGTTCTCTATTTTGATTTTGAACTATAGCAATTCGTAGCTAAAACCCAATACCATGTTTTACCGTTGAGGTCGTGTTAAGCAAATATGTAAGATCCCTCCCTTTATAAAGGTAAGGATCCCTGTTATTGCAATGCGAGTCCCTGGATCAATGATAGCATCCACATTTTAAGATGAAGTACACAGAAACAAAGGTCATTATTACAAGTCATTCCAGAGACAAACATAGTCTTTTACAACTCCATGGCCACAGGCCTAATACAAGAGTTCAAATATAATATAAGATAAACAATTCTTCATCTTCATGTGCCACAGGCAAGCATGTTGAGTGTAGACTCATGACTCCTATTCATCATCAGAATATCCTGCAACATCACAAGTTACAGCCACAGTGGGTTAATACATTGGAATAGTATTGGCAAGTGATACCTTAGTAGAATATTGGTGGACTAGATACTATATGCATTTTTGGCTAAGTGTAGCTTAGGCTTGCTTTGCTCAAAATAGGTTTTTGCCTATTAGTTGAAAACACTAAGTTTTTCGTTGTCAAAAACTTTTCCCAAGGAACCACCAATAGACATTGGGGTCCTTCACCCTTATTCAACCACAAGTTTTTACTTAGAAATTGGGATGAGGAGATTCTTGATAGCTTCCATGTCTTGATGCTCAAGTTGTCCAATACCAGGGACATGGCTAAGTACTTAGATTCTTCCATCTGCAGAGGTTGTGCAATTTCCCCACAAGACTTGATTTTCACCAAGACCGGACCTTTCAGAAGCCTTCCCTTAGACCAAATGGACGCGTTCCAACCTATCATCCCACTACCACCAACTGTCCAAATGGCTAAGTTATTGCATCCTATATGATCCAGGTAGAGCCCATATTGCCAAGTGTCTGCACTAGAAGCTTCTTAACATATGGAATCTCAAATCCCTTTGTTCCTGGGTGGCTTTCCACAAGTGTGATACACAAGGTAACCATAGAAATGGGCCTTGTGTAACCACTCAACATAAGCCATTCCTTCCATTTCACACAGGTGTTTCATTCACTTAGTTGTTTTGTTAAGCAAAAACATAGTCCAAAGACTTAGAGATATTTATTCATAGCATGAATATAACCACCCTTGGTTGCTACTAGCTAGGCTAAGCATGGCATTGATAAGACTTAGAAATATTTCTAGCAATTCTACAACTACTAGGATTTCCCAAGCATAGCATATAGATCAAAATATCCATGCAAGTCTAGCAAAACATTTCTAATGCATATTTGAAATCATAGGAATAAAATCATGAAGCACCACTTGCCTTGGTTGTTTGGAGAGTAGCTACAATCCTCACAATCACAATCACTATTTGCACCAAAATCTACACATAAAATGATAGCACCAAATCACGTACAAAACAAATACAAGAAAAAATATATGGATGCATGCAATATGATATGTGATGGTTTTTCTATACTCAACAAGACAAGTGCACAGTACTGATTCATAAACAAGTTCAAAACTTGCCAAACAACCTTTATTTGAGTATTAAAACATTTCCCAAATATTTGTTATACACAAAATAGGCCTACACATGTTTCTGTAAAAATAACCATTTTAACAGAAACAAAACATTAAAAACATTGCATATATAGAAAGGGCTTTCTCTCCTGATTCCATTGATATAAAATTTGTCAAATTTGGACGTGGGAATCAAAAGTTATGAATTAAACAAGTTTAAACATCTAATAGATCTAAATCCAGATTTTAAATCAAACTCTTAGACACGCGGCGTGTTCCTATTGGTTGATACCGATTCGTGTGGATCCATCAACGAGGGCCGTTAGATTTAAGTGGCAGCGCACGGTCAGATCTGCGCGTAACGGTTCGAGTAAGTGATCTAATCCTGAGCCTCAGATCCAGATCCAATGGCTGCTAAGCTTGCGACTAGAGACTGGCGGCGCTAGCGGCGGCGGCTCTGTCAGAGTCATTGCCGACGTTCTAGGTCGCGCGGGAGAGGGGAAGGGGCTTACTGTGCTCTCCGTGTGCTGCTGATGCTCAAGGTGGGCTTCGATGGCGAAGGGACGTGCGGAGTTGGTCGCTGGAGCTCGTCGGAGTCGTGCACGGCATCGGGTGGCTGCAGACGGAGTTGTTGCCGATGCTCTGGACCGTCCTAGTACAAACCAAAGGCATCAGTAGCTGCGCAAGGACAAGGCGAACCTAGTCATATGCAAGAGGGGTCAAGGGGCGCTCGATTCATACCGTGATTTCTCGTCGGAGTTGAGTGTCGGCTATGGTGGTTGCGGCTGTGAAGGAAAACGACGACCTGGGTCACGAGCAGGCAAACTAGGGACGTTAGCAGATGCACAAGGACGTGGCGGTCACGCTCGTTTGAACCAGAGGCAGAGGGGCGGTCGGAGTTTACCGGAATCGCCCGCCGGAGTGCGTCTGTGCAGCGGAGGAGTGAGCTCGAATACGCGCAGCCTGGTGGCGGAGTGGTGGCGCTAGGTGAGGGGAAATGCTCGCGGTGTAGAGGGGGTTAAATAGCCAGGAGGAGGGCGGCGATTACGCGCTGTATCAATGGCAATAATGCAGGCAGTGACTGCGGCGAGGTAACGGCGGAGCGCCTCGGCCGCGCGTTGATTGGGGAAGATGCTGACGGGGCATGGTGGGGTCTGGTTGTCAGTGGGTGGGTGCACGCGGGCGCGGTGAGAAATAGAGGGAGATGGGAAACCCGGGTGGGCTGGTTGTTGGGCTGGTTTCGCTGTTGGGCCAAAATCTTGGCGCCGGCCTTTTTTCCCTTTCTCTATTCTTTTTCCATTTCTGTTTTAATTTTCTGAATCCATTTTCAAACAAATTCAAATGCCATTTTAATTCAAATTTGTTCTATACTTTTGTAGAGTGTAACACTCATATTTCTGGGTATAAGAACATGTGGTCTCACTGTATTACATTGGTCCTTTTGATCAAACAAAATAAACAGTGGCTTAGCACTTGATTTGAACAAGTTTTGAAAATGGTTTTTAAATCCATATCTGTTTTGTAAATTTTGGTTTTAGTACTAGCAATTCATGCAAAACAATCTGAGAGCAACAAGGTTTGGTTTTGAACAAATAATCTCCCATTGGAGAGTAGCATTTGATTTATTGTTGATCACATAAAATCATAGCTCTCAAGTTCTATTTTCTTTCAAATGAGTTTGAGTTTTGATCCCTAAATGATATGCATGCATGCATGATATGAAATCTTTGAAATCATGATTTTAGGGATGTTACAAATCTAACCCCCTTAAGGTGAATCTCGCCCTCGAGATTCGGATTGGCTAGCAAATAGGTGTGGGTGGTCTTTCCGAAGATCATCTTCTCTTTCCCAAGTTGCTTCTTCTTCAGAATGATGGTTCCATTGAACTTTGCAGAATTTGATAGTCTTAGTCCGAGTAACTCTTTCTGCAGTCTCAAGAATCTTGATAGGTTTCTCTTCATAAGTGAGATCACTTTCCAATTGGACCTCTTCCAAAGGTATAGTATCCTTCAAAGAAGTCTCTTCCATTTCTGGATGGCATTTCTTAAGCTGACTCACATGAAACACATTATGAATAGCTGACAAAGACTCTGGCAATTCAATCTCATAAGCTACTTCTCCTTTGCGGCTCAGAATCTTGAATGGTCCAACATATCTTGGGGCCAGTTTACCTTTGACACCAAACCTCTTCACTCCACGAAGTGGTCACACTCTAAGATAGGCTCTATCACCTACTTCATAGGTGACTTCTCTACGCTTAGGATCTGCGTAGCTCTTTTGTCGGGACTGTGCTATCTTCAATCTGTCTTTGACAAGCTTGACTTTCTCTTCAGCCTCTTTGATTAGTTCTGGTCCGAACAAACTTCTTTCTCCCACACCATTCCATAGCAATGGGGTGGTACACTTTCTCCCATAGAGAAACTCAAATGGTGCCATCTCAATACTGGCTTGATAGCTGTTATTGTAAGAAAATTCTGCGTAAGGCAGACTTTCATCCCAACTGGCTCCATAGTCTAGAGCACATGCTCTCAACATATCTTCAAGAATCTAATTAGTCCTTTCTGTCTGTCCATCAGTTTGAGGATGAAATGCAGTGCTGAATTCCAACCTCGTTCCCAATGACTCATGTAGCTGCCTCCAAAAATGAGAAGTGAATTGGGTTCCCCTATCAGACACAATACTTTTGGGTACTCCATGTAGACATACAATTCTGCTCATATAGATCTTGGCTAACTTAGCACTTGTGTAAGTTGTCTTCACGGGTATAAAATGAGCCACTTTGGTTAAGAGATCCACTACTACCCAAATAGAATCATATCCTGACCTGGTCCTTGGCAATCCGGTGATGAAATCCATGCCAATCTTGTCCCACTTCCATTCAGGAATAGGTAGTGGTTGTAACAATCCTGCTGGTTTCTGATGTTCTGCTTTCACTCTACTACATACATCACACAAAGAAATATGTTCGGCGATGTCCTTCTTGAGATTATTCCACCAAAATCTTTCCTTCATATCCATGTACATTTTGGTGTTACCCGGATGAATGGAATACGGTGAGTTGTGTGCTTCTTGTAAAATCAGTTTCCGAAGCTCCGGATCTTGTGGAACACAGATACGTTTTCCATGCCATAAAGTACCCTGTTCGTCTTCATGGAATCCTTTGGCTCTTCCCTTGCCAATCTTTTCCTTAATATCTTAAATTTCCTTATCTGCCTTTTGGGCTTCTTTGATTTTATCCAACAAAGTGGGTTGAACATCCAAAGACATGAGATGTCCCTCAGGCACAATCTCTAATCTGAGATCTCTAAATTGGGCACACAGATCATCTGGCAATTCTCCCTTAGTAAGGACATTCACAAAAACCTTACGGCTTAGTGCATCCGCTACAACATTTGCTTTACCGGGGTGGTATTGCAAACTCAAGTCATAGTCCTTGATGAGTTCTAGCCATCTTATTTGTCTCATGTTAATTTCTTTCTGTGTGAAGATATACTTCAAACTCTTGTGATCTGTGAACACTTCACATCGTTTTCCCAAAAGATAGTGCCTCCATGTTTTGAGTGCATGGACAACAGAGGCTAACTCTAAATCATGAGTAGGGTAGTTTACCTCATGAGTTTTGAGTTGTCTCGAGGCATAAGCCACAACTTTCCCTTCTTGCATAAGTACTGCACCTAGTCCATGATGAGATGCATCACAATATACTTGGAAATCTTTCTCCAAATCTGGCAAACATAAGACTGGTGCTGTCACTAGTCTCTTCTTCAATTCTTGGAAACTGAGTTCACAACCTTCTAACCAAGAAAATTTCTTATCTTTCTTTAGCAATTATGTCATGGGTTTTGCTACCTTGGAGAAATTCTCAATAAATCTTCTGTAGTATCCTGCCAAGCCAAGGAAACTACGAACCTCTTTTACTGACTTAGGAGATTCCCATTCAGTTATAGCTAAAACTTTAGCAGGATCAACTGCTACACCATCTCCTGACACAACGTGTCCAAGAAATCCAACTTCATTTAACCAAAATTCACACTTGCTGAATTTGGCATATATCTTATGCTCTCTAAGCTTCTCAAGTATCAAACGTAAATGTCCTTCATGCTCTTCTTTGCTCTTGGAGTAGATCAAAATGTCATCGATGAAAACGACAACAAACTTATCAAGAAATTCCATGAACACCTTGTTCATCATTTTCATGAAGTATGCTGGTGCATTGGTCAAACCAAATGGCATCACGGTATACTCATACAATCCATACCTTGTGGTGAAAGCTGTCTTAGGTATGTCTTGTTCCCTTATCTTGAGCTGGAGATGCACCAGTATCAAAGAGAACAAATGCTGGAACAGAATTGAGTTTGAACTTACCAGCAACAGCATCAGGTTCCTCATAGATTTATTACACATTGATGTGGTTCACTTGTCCCTTTTGAAAAGGGTTGGGCTTGTTGGGTCCTTCAACTTTCTTTTCTGGGCATTCATTTGCATAATGCCCCATCTTCTTGCACTTGAAACATTCAACCTGACTAAGATCCTTCTTGACAGGCTGGCTTCCACTGCCACTTCCACTTCCATTGTGGTGGCTCTTATATCCACCCTTGTGATTCTTGTACTTATCATTGTCATGACTACGATTGTTCTTGTTGTCATGATAACGGTTGTGGTTGTGGTGCTTGTTGAATTTCCCATGCTTGTGGGATCCATAACTCCCATTGTCATCATAATGGGAATGCTTGTGAGATGACCCCAAGCTGTGCTTGTCAGAGTGCTTTCTCTTCCTGCTTTCCACTTGTTTCATTTTGCTCTCCAAAATAGCAGCCTTGTCACAGAGAGACTGGTATGTGGGAACATAGGCCACAGCTAACTGCAGGTTCAATTCATCATTCAACCCTTCATGGAACTTTTCCTTCCTCTTAGCATCAGTGTCAACTTCATCCGGTGCATAACGCGCCATATTGTTGAACTCTTCAATATATTCAGCCACGCTGCGGTGGCGCTGCTTCAAGTTATGGAACTCTTTCTTCTTCAAACTCATCCCTCCGGATGATATGTGAGCAGTACGGAAACCATCTTCAAAGATATCCCATGTCACATCTTCAATGGGAGTGGTGATTTGGAAGTTATCCCACCAAGTGGCTGCTGGTCCTTCCAACAAGTGAGCTGCAAATCTGACTTTCTATTCATCAGTACAACCAACTGTTACCAAGTCCTTGTTCACAGAACGTAGCCAATCATTGGCCACCATAGGATCAGTAGTTCCTGAGAACTTTGCTGGCCTCAGTCTCAAGAACCTGGTAAGCATGTCGAAACCCGGTGGGTTGTTCTGATTGTTATTGTTGTTATTATTGTTTTTGTTGTTCTGATTCTTGATGAACGTAGTCATCATTTGCATCAGCTGAGTCTGAGCTGTCATCATTTGCTGCATCTCAGGGGTGATGTTGTTGTTGTTGGGGTTGGGATTGGCACGTCGGGGAGGCATCTGTGGTTTGTTCAATAGAGATAAGAATGAGATACCCATAGATGCTAACATGCACAATACGTCACATAAACAATCACCAAACATGCATCATAATAATAATAGTTCAACAACATAGACAACAAGTTTGCAAAGTAAACACACCAATAGCAAGCCATCCACATGTTGGATGGTCATTGCGACTCAATAATCAAAGACATGATAGATAAAGGTAAATGAGTAGTCATCACTACTCCTCGGCATCAACCTCCTCATCAACAAATGTAAGACCTGCATTCTCCATAGCGGTCTTGTATTCCTCGACATTGGTGGTCAAGGTCTCTACTTTGGCTTTGAGAGCCCTCTTCTGTGAACGAAGCCTCTCTATCACGGTCTGCTGATGCTCGAGCTCGAAGTCCTTGGACTCTAGTTCTGCAGTCATGTCTCGAATCCTCTTGTTCCTATCTTGGACTCGCTTCTCTTGACTCTTGAACTTTCTGTCCTGACTCTCAAACTTGGCCTCCATCTCTTTGACTATCTCATCTTGCTCCGCGAAGAGCTTGTCCTTCTCACGAAGCTGCACCTAGAGTTCGTCATTGCTAAGCATGACGTTGGTCCTATGAGTGTCTATGTGCCTAAGAAGAACCTCTAGGTCCTGGAGGTATAGGAGAATCAGCTCTGCTGTCTCTCTCGAAGTATCCTCAAAGTCAATGGCCTCACCATCATCATCACGTCTACCAAAGGTGTGGAAGTGAGTACCTCTAACCTCTCGAGAGTGTCTCCCTAGTAAACGTCCTATCAAATCCTGCATGACTACCTCAAGGCCTCTCTCCTTGTCAGAATAAAATTATTACCTCAAGGCCTCACCATTTTATTTAATTATTAAATAGATCCTAAAAAGAATAAAATTATTATTTTATGTTTTGGACTTTGATTTGTGTTGTTAAACAGAACTAAAATTTTTACAAAGTTTTGGTGGTGAATTTGATTTGAAATTGATGTTTGAAAAAAATTATTTAAAACCTATTTTGATTTAAAACTAGGGCCTTTTTGAATAAATAAAAGACCCCCAAAAATGAATAAGGTTTTATTCAAAATTGACTTCAGAATGTTTTGCAAAACAAAATTTAAACCTACACCAATTTTGGTTGTGGTTTGAATTCATTTGGTGTTTGATTTAATTGTTTGAAAACCAATACAGAAATTCAGAAGGAAAAAGATACTGTACAAAAAAAAAGAAACAACAGCAGCCCAGCAAGGCCCAACTCGCAGCCCACCTTTCTTTTCCCTCAGCGAAACGTTTTTCACTCGAACATGCACCCATACAGACGATGACAAGTGGACCCATTCCCCTCTCTCTCTCTCCCTCACTGCCAGATAGACCCCACCGCCACGTATCCATCGTCTTCACCCGCCGATGACCTCGCCCCTCTCCTCGCTGCCCTTTCTGGCCGGAAATCAATCCGTTAAATTCGCTCTAAATGTTGGAGTAAACCCCGCCCGATCACGCACACTTAAGCCCCTGCTCCTCCTCTCCGTTTGCCCCCAGGAACCACCCACTCTCTGCCCCCACGCCGCTCCCATTGTTGCTCGCACCACCGCGGTCTCCGACGAGTCTTTGCTCCAATTCCGGCCACACCCCGCCGCCTCTCGCCTCCCACTGAACACGAGCTCGCTCCTCACCTCCTGGCGCATCTCCCCGTGCCACTGGTTCGCCCGCGAGTGCCCCGTAACGTCAGCTTCGTCAACCTCAACTCGCCACCGCCGTCTGCCGTTTCTCCGACGAACTCCCCTGGTAAGCCTCGACCGCCCCAGCACCTCCCGATGATGCTCCCTTACTCACGACCCTTGTGCGCATCTAACCGTGCCTCTCTTTTGTCTTAGCGTGGTTCCAAACGACGCCAGCGACAACGACCCGAGAGCACCGCCGCCCATACCAACTCCGGTGAGCGATTCCTCCTGTCCCCCTGTGCCCCTTGTGTCACATCCAAGATTTTCCAAATCTTGTTATGTGAAAAATAAATGAATAAAATAAAATTTTGTTTGATTTTCAGGGCCAGAAGAAACTTTTTGAATTCAATTGGAACCTCAAACCAATTTGAATCAAATAATCCTGAAAGGATTTAAAAAGATAAACATTTAATAAAGGAAAATAAAATATTTTGGAATTACTATTTTGGATCTTTTAATAAAAAGATTTGGTTTTCAAATGAAAAAGAATAGATTCATAAATAAAGATTATTTTATAAAGCCAAATTAAACATTGGCCAAGCTTTTGAAATAAAACAATTTGTTTTGTTTTGATTAAAAAATAGTAAGGGTTTATTTAAATAAAATAATAAGGATTTAATATCCAAATTTTATTAAAGTAAAGGCTTTTCCCATTTTAAATAAAACACTAAAACTTATTTATTTATTTTAAATAAGTTTTCTAAAGTATTTTATATTCTCCAATAAAACCTACTGAAGTGTTTTGGTTTTATTTTAGATGTCAAAATAAATATTTTAAATAAAACAAATCCTATTTAAATTAAATGAATAAAGTCTATTCATTTAATTATTATTGGACCCTAAAATAAAATGTTATTTTATTTTAAAACAACTTTTCCCCAAGTATCTTCTTTATTTCCAAATAAAACCTACTGATTTGGTTTTGAAAATATTTGGATTTCAAATGGAGATTTTATTAAATAAATCAAACCCTATTTGATTAAATAACTAAAGGTCCATTTCATTTAATTAATGAATGGATCCTAAAAAGAATAAAAATATTATTTCATTTTGGACTTTGGTTGATGTGTTAAACAGAACCAAATTCAAATGAAAAGTTTGGTGATTGTTTCAATTGATTTGAACATTGTTTGTTTGTTTGAATTGTCAAAACAGAAATTAGAATTAGAAAAATAAAAGATTGCAGAAAGGAAAAAAAATAGGATCTGGACTAGCCCAGCCGGCCAAGCCCAGGAACCAGCCCAGTTTCCCTCCCCGAAGAAAAATGATTCGTACTCAAGTTCTAACCCATGCAGAGGCTGACCAGTGGACCCTCCACTCACTCTTTTTCTCACTAACGACTGGACCCCACTCCTCCTGTTCTTCCTTCTCACCCGCGCGACTCCTTCTCCCTCCCCTCGACACCGTTCCTGCCGATGATTTCGCGGCCTTAATTCGCCTTAACGCGACCACCATTACCCGCTTTGATCACGCAGGCTTAAACGCTCATGTCTCCTCTCCACTTCCCCTCTGTCTCCCCATCTCAACGCGCTCCCAGACGCCCCAATTCTTCCCCAAGATCCTCTGTCTCCGACGACCCTCCTCGTCGAATTCCAGCCGAGCTTCGCCGCCCCTTGCCTCCCTGAGCACGCTAGCAGATTCCCCACTCCCAGACACATCTCCCAGTGCTCTACGTTCAACCGCGGACGCCCCAGAACACCGTCTTCGACAAGATCTGACAACGCCGCCGTCTGTCTTGTCCCCGTCGAACTTCCCCGGTAAGCCTCGACCACCCCTAGCCTTTCCATGGATGCTCACATCATCTCCAGCTCAGTCCGCGTCTAACCATACCATCCATCTGCCCTGGGGTGAACTGCAGCATCTCCCCGTCATCAACCAGAGCCTCCAGACGCCGTTGCAAACTCCGGCGAGCAATTGCTGCAGTACCCGAGCGCCCCTTGTCAAGCCAACAGCACATCGAGCATCACCACAGCCCTGCGATTCTGGTGAGCACTTTCCCTCCCCTCTTTGCTTCCTGTAGCCTCTGTAACGCCACCGCCTGGCCGTGCGCCGCCGCTAGCCACGGTCGGCGCCGCTCACTTTTGGTCAAGCGAATCAGTATCGTAGGATCTAGATTGAGCGAGCCGGATTAGATCATTTAACCGCGAAGGGGTACGAGTCCTGTGCCGCACGATCTATTAGATCCAACGCACCGCAACACCGATCCGGCCGAACCGGTATCATCCTACCAGAACACGCCACGTGTCCAGGTTTCGTTTTAAAAACATATTTGAATCTGTTATAGATTCAATTTTCAAACCTTTGTAACTTTTGATCCACACGTCCAAAAATTGCAAATTTGGTATCATTGGAATCAGTGGAACAAACCCTAGCCAACCATGCCTTTGGTTTAGTAAATAGTATCTGTTAGCTTGTTGGTTTTTGCAGATACTTTTGTGTGCTTGTTTAGATTAGAAAAATTGTTTTTAGGGTTAAAACCTTTGCAAAATGGTTTGTTGTAAACTCACTGACCCTAGGAACAAACTCATAGTTTGGAAAATGTATTTGGTAAAGTTTAGGATGGAAAACTTGATTTAGCCCATTTCTAGCCAAATGAAAATAAAGAATTTGGTTATGAAAATGTTTTTGTAAAGAAAACTTTGGGAAAATGTTTTAGATCAAACCTACTGACCATAGGAAACACTTTGTGGTTTCAAAATTGTATTTGGTGAAACAAAATAATGATTCTTTGATTTAAAACCATTTCTAGTCAAATAGAAATGTGGTTTATTTATTAGAATGATTTTTGAAGAAAAACTTTTGGGAAATGTTTTGTTTTAAACTCTGTGACCCCAAACACCAAGTTTTAAGGTTTGAAAACATATTTGGTGAACCCTATAGATTAATGCCTTGGTAAAAATATTTCTACACCACATAAAATGATACTTTGTTTTGAAAATGGTTTAGGAGGTGAAACCTTTTGCAAATGACTTTGCCACTTTATAAAATGACCATTAGGTGTTTTCAAATGTTCATGACCCATTAGGAACCACTTTTTCAAACAAAACAAAGCTTGGCATGCTTGCATGCATTACTTTGACTTTGTTATTTTATGTGTGTTGTTTTGCTTGATTGGTAGATTGAGTTTGTGCCTTGTTTGATTGGAATGTAGTGACTTGAAGAGTGTGATTGTTGCAAGGACAGGGAGTGAACCCATACTCTACCAAAAAGGCAAGTGATGCTTCATACTTTTTGTCCCATTACTTTCTGTAGGGGTCCCAACCTTAGGTAAGATTGATCCCTCCTGTGTTTTACAATGCTAGTCCCTGGATCAATAGCTAGCATCCACAGTTAAGATGTAATATCAAGAAACAAAGGTCATAAAATAACTTTATAACCAGGAATATCATAATTTTATTACATCAAACATAGCTCATTAGGCTATTACATTACATTGCAGCGGAATAACTATAAGCATGGGGTCCTTCATCTTCAAAGTGCCACGGGCAGATGTTGGTTGTAGACTTTGTAATCCTAATCAAACAATCTTCACTAAAATCAATCAAACCTGCAACATACAAGTTACAGCCTCAAAGGGTCAATACATTTGAATTGTATTGGCAAGTGATACTATGGTAGTATAGTGGAGTCTATCATCTACATGCATTTGGCTAAGTGGAGTTGAGGCTTGCATTGCTCAAAATAGATTTTTCCTTAACATTTGAAAATACTAAGTTTTTGTTTGACAAAATCATTTTTCTCAATCAAAGATTTCAAGATCCTTGTACCAAGCCATCTCTCCATCAATGATTGAAGAATTCAAACAATCCCTTGTTCAAACCACAAGATTTTAATTTAGAAATTTGAATGATGAGATTCTTGATTGCTTCCATGTCTTGATGCTCAAATTGTCCTTTACCAGGGACATGGCTAAGTACTTAGATTTTACACTCTACAGAGGTGGTGCACTTTCCCCACAAGACTTGGTTTCCCAAGACAAGATCTTTCAGAAGCCTTCCCTTAGACCAATATGGATGCGTTCCAACCTATCAAACACTACCACCCACTGTCCATATGGCTAAGTTCTTGCAACCTATATGATCATGGCAGAGCCCATATTGCCAAGTGGTTGCACTTGAAGCTTCTCAACATTTGACATCTCAAATCCCTTTGTTTCCTGGGTGGCCATCCACAAGTGAGATACACAAGCCAAGCCTATGGCATTGTGAACCACTCAACATAACCCAATCCTTCCATTTCCACCCAGGTGATACATTAACTTAGTTGTTTTATTAAACAAAATCACAAGTCCTTAGACTTAGAATATTTTTCCATAGTGTGAATATATATTCCACCCATGTTTTCTATTAGCTAGGCTAAGCTTGGTAGTAGTAGGAATTCTAACTTAGGAAAATCCTGCTAGGGATTCTTCTATTATGTTTTACCATAGCAAGTTCTATACTTAGCAAAATCCATGCAAGTTTACTTAGCAAAATCACTAATGCATAGAAAAAGTAATGGGACAAAAAGTATGAAGCATCACTTGCCTTTTTGGTAAGGAATGGTGGTTCACTCCTTGATCTTGCTAGTCTCACACTTCACTACAAATCAATCAAGCAAACACAAATTCAATTCACATTCCAAACCAAAGTCACTCAACAATTTCACACACACAAAACAATGGAAACTAATTCATGCATGGGAGCATGCACAAGATAGTTTTATTTTGCAAAGGGGTCTCTATGGGGTTTCTAAACTTTGTAAGATCCAAATTGGTCATTTACCAAAGTGGCAAAGTCATTAGTTAGAGGGTTTTGTCCAAAAACTATTTTTAAATCCATTTATCATTTCATGTGGTGAAAAATGTTTTTATTAAGGCAAAACTCTTAAGTTGTTCACTAAATGAGTTGCTATTGCAAAGCTTGGTGTTTTTGGGTTAATAGGTTTGATCCAAAACATTTTCTCAAAGTTTTCCATTTAAAACCATTTTCATAAACAAAACAATAGTTTTGTTTGGCTAGAAATGGACTAAACTAATTAATCCATCCTAACCCTTTCCAATTTCATTTTCCAAAACATTGGTTGGTTCCTAGGGTCAGTAAGGTCACAACAAACCAATTGGCAAAGGTTTGATCTCAAAAATCATTTTTAAATGATTTTTCTAATGTTAGCAAGCACACAAAAGAATCTGCAAAATCAAACAATCTATCAAATACTATTTGCTAAACTAAGGGTAGGGTTGGCTAGGGTTTGTTCTCCTGAATCCATTGATATAAAATTTGTCAAATTTGGACGTGTGGTTCAAAAGTTATAAGGATTTCAAAATGGCATTTAAATCTGTTTCCAAAATCTGTTTTAAAACATCTCTGGCCACGTGTCTGTGTCTTATTGGTTCATAACGGTTCGGTAGGATCGCGTGATGTGGACCGCAGGATTTAAGTGGGATTGTGCGGTGCAGATCAAACGTAACGGTTCAGGTTAAGTGATCTATCGTGTGCATAGGATCTTGATCTAACGGCTCACATCGTATCAGCCAGAAACTGGCGGCGCTGCGGTGGCTACCGGCGGCGGAGCGGCCTGGCGGTGATGTTGCCGGCGATGCAGGAAGCGGGAGAAGAAAAGGGGATGCTCACCGAGTTCGTGAGGTGACACTGATGCTCAATTCGCTTACGGTTTGTCAGGGGGTGCACTGGTTCAGCCGTGATTCCTCGCCGGAGTTGCTGCGGGCGGCGGTGCTCTCGGGTTGTCGTTGTTGGCGTCGCTTAGGACCGCGCTAAGGCAAAGGAGAGGCACGGTTAGGTGCGCGGGATCAAGGCAAATCTGTGTGCTTGAACGAGAGGTAATGGGGTGGTCTGGTCTCACCGGTGGGACTCGTCGGAGCGGAGGCAGACGGCGGCGCTCAGAATTTTTGTCGAAGACGGCTTCCTGGGGCGCCCGCGGTTGAACGAAGTGTACTAGGAGATGCTCCAGAGAGTGGGGAGGTTGCTAGGTTGCATAGGAAGGCAGGTGGTGGAGTGTGTTAGCCGGAATCGGTGAGAACGGTCGTCGGAGACAGAGGAGGTGCAGAAGGAAATGGCAACAGCCTGGTGGCGGAAAGAGGGTGGCGTCTGAGGGGAACGGGGGAGAAGACGCTGGGGTTTTTAACGCGCATGGTCATGGCGATTAATGGGGCCGCATTAAGGTGTATTGAATCTGCGGAATCAAGCCTGCAACAGCCGGCGAGAAGGGGTCGTGCGGGTGGGGAAGAAGGGGGCGAGGTGTGGGGTCCTCTGTCAGTGAGAAAAGGGAAGAGGGGAAAGGTCCACATGTCAGTGATTCAGCGGGTTTCTTTTGTGGTGTAGGAAAACGGTTCGGGAGAGGAGGTGGGCTGGACTGGCTTAGTGGGCTGGGCCTTTGCACTATTTTTTTCTGTCTTCTTTATTTTTCCTTTTCTAATTCTTTTCTGTTTTGAATTTCAAACAATTATTCACACATTCAAACAACACTCAAATTAATTCAAACAAACACTCAACTTTACTTTGAATTTGGTTCTGTTTTTCAACATAATCCAAATCTCAAAACAAAATAATAATTTTATTCTTTTTATGCTCCATTCTTTAATTTAAATAAATGGTTATTTTAGTTATTTAATAATATAGGGTTTGTTTTAATTAATATAATCTTCATTTAAAATCCAAACACTTTCAAATCTAAATCAGTAGGTTTATTTGGAAATAAAGAATATTTGGAAGATTTGTTTTGAAACAAAATAACCTCTTATTTTAGGGTCCATTAGTAATTAAATAAAATGGGCCTTAGCTATTAAATCAAAATAGGGTTTGATTTTATTAATAAAATCTTTATTTGAACCTAAATATTTTCAAAATCAAATCAGTAGGTATCATTTGTGAAAGTATATAATATTTGTAATTTTGTTTTAAAACAAATAACATTTTAGGGTCTACTATCAATTAAATATAATAGACTTTCATTATTAAAACAATTAGGATTTATTTTATTGAGATATTTATTTTGAAATCCTAAAATAAAGCCAAAACACTTTAGTAGGTTTTAATTAAGAAATAAAATACTTAGAAAACTTATTTAAAATAATTTAATAAGCTTTGATGTTTTAATTAAAATGGTAAAACCTTTTATTAAATAAGGTTGGATATTAAATCCTTATTATTTTATTTAAACAATCCTTTATTATTTTTAATTAAACCTTTGCTATTTTATTTAAAATAAAATGTTTTAATTGAAAGCTTGGCCATGGTTTAATTTGGCTTTATAAAATAATCTTTATTTATAAATCCATCTTTTCTTTTGAATACCAAATCTTTTATTTTAAAAGATCCAAAATATTATTTCCAAAATATTTTGTTTTCTTTTATTTAAAATGTTTATCTTTTTAAATCCCTTTAGGATTTTATTTAATTCAAATGGGTTTGATGTTCCAATTGAATTCAAAAAGTTTCTTCTGGCTCTGAAAATCAAACAAAGTTTTATTTTATTCATTTATTTTCACATTACAAGATTTGGAAAATCTTGGGATGTGACAGGCTACCACCCTTAAAATAAATCTTGTCCCGAGATTTGGGGAGGCTAGGGTTACAAGCAAGTTCAAAACAACTAGGGTACTACCACCCTTAAAAATTTTCAAACAAAAATTACATATTGGCCTTCTTGGGTCCTGGAAAACTTCTCTAAGCAAATAGTTGCATTGAGTCCTTGTTTCCATACTTGTCTTCATGGGCCAAGGTTGAGTTTATCCATAGGCTTGTTTAACTTGTTCTCCATCCTTTCTGGACAATTGTTTGCATAGTGGCCTAGTTCCTTGCATTTGAAACATGTGACAAGGGTGATATCTCTCATAGGCTTGTTTATCTTATACTTCATCTTTTCTGGACAGTTGTTTGCATAATGTCCTAACTCTTTGCAGTGTTTGCACATCACTTGGCTAAAATCCTTCCTTATCTTGGGTTTCACTAACTTTTGTTTGTTTTCTTGGCTCTTCTTCTTTTCTGGGCATTCATTGTAATAGTGTCCCATCTCTTTGCAAGTGTAACATTGCTCTTGAGTAATATCCTTCTTGCTAGTGTTGGGGAATTTCTTCTTCTTCTTGGGTCTCTCCAAAGCTAAGAGTTCTTCTAGTTCATGTTCTTCATAGGTGGGAGATCTTTCTCTCTTCTTGGGGCATTGATCTTCATGCTCCTTGAATGCATGATTCTTGTATCTAAAAACATTGCTAGCTTGGGTTCCTTCTAGTTTAACATCTTTGTCATCCTTGTTGTCAATAGCTCTTTGGGAAAAGTTTTCTCTCATGTTGATCATTTGAGTAATGAGTCCTTGCAACAATTTGGATTGAAGTTTCAAAATCCTTTGTATGGCTGGGTCTAGTCCATTTGTTGGCTAAAAGCTGAGTTGTCTCTTGGCTCAACTGGTTTTGGGTTGCTATAAGTTCTCTCATGTTGCCTTCTTGGTTGGTGTTGATGTCTCTTGGAGTAGTCATCTGTTTGGGTTTTGATGGGATTAGAATAGGCAAAATATTTCTAAAGAATTATTTCTAATCACACACATCACAATTCACACAAACAATGTTCATGCAATCACAAACAATCATTTCACTCAAACAACAAAGTTCAAGCACATACTTAGTCAACAAAATATTTTTGTTACACCACATAGGTTGGTGTGTTTGACTTAACTATAAATGGTGGTCCATCTATATGGTTTACTTGTGATCTTCCCATCATTCTTGGTTGCTTCTTTTTACATGAGATCATGGTTCCTTGAGAAAAACTCTTGGTTGCAATAACTTCTAGTGATGTAGGTTCCTTCTAATTTTTTGCATTCCCTCAGTCTCTAAATCTTGAGTAAGGTTTCCTTGTTTCACTTGTAGTCTTGGTGATATCCATGTTGGAAGTCCTTGGTGAATATGCTGAAGATGTTGAAGTCATTAGAGTTGAAGATGTTGAAGTCATTAGAGTTGAAGAAGTTGAAGTCATCCTTTACACATGGTGTAGTCTTTGGCCATGGGTAGGTTTTCCATCAAGTTGAAGTAGAAGAGGTGTAGAGTTGAAATCAAAATGGTTGAGGAAAGAGTATACAAGTGTTTTTTGTAAATAAGTTTTGGAACAAAATATAACTCCTATTTTTCTAAGGGTTTTTGTCCAATCCTAGGTTTACAAATCCTACAGGCAACACAATGCTCTGATACCATCTGTAGGGGTCCCAACCTTAGGTAAGATTGATCCCTCCTGTGTTTTACAATGCTAGTCCCTGGATCAATAGCTAGCATCCACAGTTAAGATGTAATATCAAGAAACAAAGGTCATAAAATAACTTTATAACCAGGAATATCATAATTTTATTACATCAAACATAGCTCATTAGGCTATTACATTACATTGCAGCGGAATAACTATAAGCATGGGGTCCTTCATCTTCAAAGTGCCACGGGCAGATGTTGGTTGTAGACTTTGTAATCCTAATCAAACAATCTTCACTAAAATCAATCAAACCTGCAACATACAAGTTACAGCCTCAAAGGGTCAATACATTTGAATTGTATTGGCAAGTGATACTATGGTAGTATAGTGGAGTCTATCATCTACATGCATTTGGCTAAGTGGAGTTGAGGCTTGCATTGCTCAAAATAGATTTTTCCTTAACATTTGAAAATACTAAGTTTTTGTTTGACAAAATCATTTTTCTCAATCAAAGATTTCAAGATCCTTGTACCAAGCCATCTCTCCATCAATGATTGAAGAATTCAAACAATCTCTTGTTCAAACCACAAGATTTTAATTTAGAAATTTGAATGATGAGATTCTTGATTGCTTCCATGTCTTGATGCTCAAATTGTCCTTTACCAGGGACATGGCTAAGTACTTAGATTTTACACTCTACAGAGGTGGTGCACTTTCCCCACAAGACTTGGTTTCCCAAGACAAGATCTTTCAGAAGCCTTCCCTTAGACCAATATGGACGCGTTCCAACCTATCAAACACTACCACCCACTGTCCATATGGCTAAGTTCTTGCAACCTATATGATCATGGCAGAGCCCATATTGCCAAGTGGTTGCACTTGAAGCTTCTCAACATTTGACATCTCAAATCCCTTTGTTTCCTGGGTGGCCATCCACAAGTGAGATACACAAGCCAAGCCTATGGCATTGTGAACCACTCAACATAACCCAATCCTTCCATTTCCACCCAGGTGATACATTAACTTAGTTGTTTTATTAAACAAAATCACAAGTCCTTAGAGTTAGAATATTTTTCCATAGTGTGAATATATATTCCACCCATGTTTTCTATTAGCTAGGCTAAGCTTGGTAGTAGTAGGAATTCTAACTTAGGAAAATCCTGCTAGGGATTCTTCTATTATGTTTTACCATAGCAAGTTCTATACTTAGCAAAATCCATGCAAGTTTACTTAGCAAAATCACTAATGCATAGAAAAAGTAATGGGACAAAAAGTATGAAGCATCACTTGCCTTTTTGGTAAGGAATGGTGGTTCACTCCTTGATCTTGCTAGTCTCACACTTCACTACAAATCAATCAAGCAAACACAAATTCAATTCACATTCCAAACCAAAGTCACTCAACAATTTCACACACACAAAACAATGGAAACTAATTCATGCATGGGAGCATGCACAAGATAGTTTTATTTTGCAAAGGGGTCTCTATGGGGTTTCTAAACTTTGTAAGATCCAAATTGGTCATTTACCAAAGTGGCAAAGTCATTAGTTAGAGGGTTTTGTCCAAAAACTATTTTTAAATCCATTTATCATTTCATGTGGTGAAAAATGTTTTTATTAAGGCAAAACTCTTAAGTTGTTCACCAAATGAGTTGCTATTTCAAAGCTTGGTGTTTTTGGGTCAATAGGTTTGATCCAAAACATTTTCTCAAAGTTTTCCATTTAAAACCATTTTCATAAACAAAACAATAGTTTTGTTTGGCTAGAAATGGACTAAACTAATTAATCCATCCTAACCCTTTCCAATTTCATTTTCCAAAACATTGGTTGGTTCCTAGGGTCAGTAAGGTCACAACAAACCAATTGGCAAACGTTTGATCTCAAAAATCATTTTTAAATGATTTTTCTAATGTTAGCAAGCACACAAAATAATCTGCAAAATCAAACAATCTATCAAATACTATTTGCTAAACTAAGGGTAGGGTTGGCTAGGGTTTGTTCTCCTGAATCCATTGATATAAAATTTGTCAAATTTGGACGTGTGGTTCAAAAGTTATAAGGATTTCAAAATGGCATTTAAATCTGTTTCCAAAATCTGTTTTAAAACATCTCTGGCCACGTGTCTGTGTCTTATTGGTTCATAACGGTTCGGTAGGATCGCGTGATGTGGACCGCAGGATTTAAGTGGGATTGTGCGGTGCAGATCAAACGTAACGGTTCAGGTTAAGTGATCTATCGTGTGCATAGGATCTTGATCTAACGGCTCACATCGTATCAGCCAGAAACTGGCGGCGCTGCGGTGGCTACCGGCGGCGGAGCGGCCTGGCGGTGATGTTGCCGGCGATGCAGGAAGCGGGAGAAGAAAAGGGGATGCTCGCCGAGTTCGTGAGGTGACGCTGATGCTCAATTCGCTTACGGTTTGTCAGGGGGTGCACTGGTTCAGCCGTGATTCCTCGCCGGAGTTGCTGCGGGCGGCGGTGCTCTCGGGTTGT
Organism: Avena sativa; assembly: GCA_916181665.1. Taxonomy (NCBI): domain Eukaryota; kingdom Viridiplantae; phylum Streptophyta; class Magnoliopsida; order Poales; family Poaceae; genus Avena; species Avena sativa. The sequence continues at coordinate 254,574,760 of OV702284.1, read as the reverse complement.
CGTTGTTGGCGTCGCTTAGGACCGCGCTAAGGCAAAGGAGAGGCACGGTTAGGTGCGCGGGATCAAGGCAAATCTGTGTGCTTGAACGAGAGGTAATGGGGTGGTCTGGTCTCACCGGTGGGACTCGTCGGAGCGGAGGCAGACGGCGGCGCTCAGAATTTTTGTCGAAGACGGCTTCCTGGGGCGCCCGCGGTTGAACGAAGTGTACTAGGAGATGCTCCAGAGAGTGGGGAGGTTGCTAGGTTGCATAGGAAGGCAGGTGGTGGAGTGTGTTAGCCAGAATCAGTGAGAACGGTCGTCGGAGACAGAGGAGGTGCAGAAGGAAATGGCAACAGCCTGGTGGCGGAAAGAGGGTGGAGTCTGAGGGGAACGGGGGAGAAGACGCTGGGGTTTTTAACGCGCATGGTCATGGCGATTAATGGGGCCGCATTAAGGTGTATTGAATCTGCGGAATCAAGCCTGCAACGGCCGGCGAGAAGGGGTCCTGCGGGTGGGGAAGAAGGGGGCGAGGTGTGGGGTCCTCTGTCAGTGAGAAAAGGGAAGAGGGGAAAGGTCCACATGTCAGTGATTCAGCGGGTTTCTTTTGTGGTGTAGGAAAACGGTTCGGGAGAGGAGGTGGGCTGGACTGGCTTAGTGGGCTGGGCCTTTGCACTATTTTTTTCTGTCTTCTTTATTTTTCCTTTTCTAATTCTTTTATGTTTTGAATTTCAAACAATTATTCACACATTCAAACAACACTCAAATTAATTCAAACAAACACTCAACTTTACTTTGAATTTGGTTCTGTTTTTCAACATAATCCAAATCTCAAAACAAAATAATAATTTTATTCTTTTTATGCTCCATTCTTTAATTTAAATAAATGGTTATTTTAGTTATTTAATAATATAGGGTTTGTTTTAATTAATATAATCTTCATTTAAAATCCAAACACTTTCAAATCTAAATCAGTAGGTTTATTTGGAAATAAAGAATATTTGGAAGATTTGTTTTGAAACAAAATAACCTCTTATTTTAGGGTCCATTAGTAATTAAATAAAATGGGCCTTAGCTATTAAATCAAAATAGGGTTTGATTTTATTAATAAAATCTTTATTTGAACCTAAATATTTTCAAAATCAAATCAGTAGGTATCATTTGTGAAAGTATATAATATTTGTAATTTTGTTTTAAAACAAATAACATTTTAGGGTCTACTATCAATTAAATATAATAGACTTTCATTATTAAAACAATTAGGATTTATTTTATTGAGATATTTATTTTGAAATCCTAAAATAAAGCCAAAACACTTTAGTAGGTTTTAATTAAGAAATAAAATACTTAGAAAACTTATTTAAAATAATTTAATAAGCTTTGATGTTTTAATTAAAATGGTAAAACCTTTTATTAAATAAGGTTGGATATTAAATCCTTATTATTTTATTTAAACAATCCTTTATTATTTTTAATTAAACCTTTGCTATTTTATTTAAAATAAAATGTTTTAATTCAAAGCTTGGCCATGGTTTAATTTGGCTTTATAAAATAATCTTTATTTATAAATCCATCTTTTCTTTTGAATACCAAATCTTTTATTTTAAAAGATCCAAAATATTATTTCCAAAATATTTTGTTTTCTTTTATTTAAAATGTTTATCTTTTTAAATCCCTTTAGGATTTTATTTAATTCAAATGGGTTTGATGTTCCAATTGAATTCAAAAAGTTTCTTCTGGCTCTGAAAATCAAACAAAGTTTTATTTTATTCATTTATTTTCACATTACAAGATTTGGAAAATCTTGGGATGTGACACTTTCACTATGCATTAGTGATTTTTCTCTAAGTAAAACTTGCATGAATTTTGCTAAGTGTAAACCTTGCTATAGGAAAACTAGTAGATGAAACCTTAGTGGAAATCTTCCTAAGTTAAGATTCCTATTACTATCAAGCTTAGCCTAGCTACTAGAAAACATGGGTGGAATATATATTCACAGTATGGAAAAATATTCTAAGTCTGAGGACTTGGTTTTTGTTTAATAAAACAACTAAGTTAATGAATCACCTGGGTGGAATGGTAATTGATTGGTGGTTTTTGGTTGAGTGGTTACACAAGGCCAGGGGACTGGTGAACCTTGTGTATCTCACTTGTGGATGGCCACCCAGGAACAAAGAGATTTGAGATGTCAAATGTTGAGAAGCTTCAAGTGCAACCACTTGGCAATATGGGCTCTGCCATGATCATATAGGTTGCAAGAACTTAGCCATATGGACAGAGGGTGGTAGTGTTTGATAGGTTGGAACGCGTCCATTTTGGTCTAAGGGAAGGCTTCTGAAAGATCTTGTCTTGGGAAACCAAGTCTTGTGGGGAAAGTGCTCCACCTCTGCAGAGTGTAAAATCTAAGTACTTAGCCATGTCCCTGGTAAAGGACAATTTGAGCATCAAGACATGGAAGCAATCAAGAATCTCATCATTCAAATTTCTAAGTTAAAATTTTGTGGTTTGAACAAGGGTTGTTTGAAATCTTCAATCTTTGATTGAGAGATGCGTTGGTTAAAGGATCTTCAAATCTTTGATTGAGAAAAATGATTTTTGCCAAGCAAAACTTAGTATTTTCAAATGTTTAGGAAAAATCTATTTTGAGCAATGCAAACCTCAACTCCACTTAGCCAAATGCATATAGATGATAGATTCCACTATACTACCATAGTATCACTTGCCAATACAATTTAAATGTATTGACCTTTTGTGGCTGTAACTTGTATGTTGCAGGTTTGATTGATTTTAGTGAAGATTGATTGATTAGGATTACAAAGTCTACAACCAACATCTGCCTGTGGCACTTTGAAGATGAAGGACCCCATGACTATAGTTATTCCGCTGCAATGTAATGTAATAGCCAAATGAGCTATGTAAGATGTAATAAAACTATGTTATTCCTGGTTATAAAGTTATATTATGACCTTTGTTTCTTGATATTACATCTTAACTGTGGATGCTAGCTATTGATCCAGGGACTAGCATTGTAAACACAGGGGACTCCACCTTATATTAAATTAAGGTTGGGACACTCCCTCTACACCTTGCCAAGACGACTCCACGTTGAGCTTCGGCGTCGCCCTGCGATCACTGTGAGCATCTCCTCACCTTCCTTTGCTTCCTGTACCGCCAGCACCACCGCATCCCGAGCGTGCGCCGCCAGTAGCCACCGTAGCGCCGCCCGTCTCTGGCAAGTGTGCTAGGTGCCGTGCGATTAGGATCCAACGGCTAGGATAGAAAGAGAGCGAAGGGGTAAGGATGAGCCTGCGCCGTGCGATATCAGTTAGATCCAACGGCCTACAGCACGTGATCCAGACGAAGCGGTATCAGCGAATGGAAACACGCCACGTGTCTCTATTTAGTTGAATTAGAACAGAATTGATATATTAGATTTCCAATTTTGTAAATTGCACAACTTTAGTTCCACACGTCCAAATTTTGCAAACTTTATATCAATGGAATCAGTGGAACAAGCCCTAGCCAACCATACCATTTGCTTAGTAAAAAATTTCTGTTAAAATGTTTGTTTTTGCAGAAACATTTGTATGCTTATATAGATTATAAAAATTGTTCTAAAATGATTTTGGGGATAAATTTTTTGGAAAATGGTGTGATTTGAACCTACTGACCCTAGGAAACACTTTGTGGTTTCAAAAATGTATTTGGTGAAGAAAAAGAATGATTCTTTGATTTAAAACCATTTCTAGTCAAATAAAAATATAGTTTATTTATTAAAAAAGGTTTTGGAAGGAAACTTTTGGGAAATGTTTTGTTTTAAACTCTCTGACCCCAAACACCAAGTTTTATGGTTTTAAAACATATTTGGTGAACCCTATAGATTAATGCCTTAGTAAAAATATTTCTACACCACATAAAATGATACCTTGTTTTGAAAATGGTTTTTGAAGTGAAATCTTTTGCTAATGACTTTGCCACTTTATAAAATGACCATTGGGTGTTTTCAAATGTTTAAGACCCATTAGGAACCACTTTTCAAATAAAACAAAGCTTGGCATGTTTGCATGCATTACTTTGACTTTATCATTTTATGTGATGTTTTGCTTGATTGGTAGATTGAGATTGTGCCTTTCTTGATTGAATTGTAGTGACTTGAAGAGTGTGATTGTTGCAAGGACAAGGAGTGAACTTATACCCTCCACCAAAAAGGCAAGTGATGCTTCATACTTTTTTCCCATTACTTTCACTATGCATTAGTGATTTTCTCTAAGTAAAACTTGCATGGAATTTTGCTAAGTATAAAGCTTGCTATAGGAAAACCTAGTAGATGAAACCTTAGTAAAATTTTCCTAAGTTAAGATTCCTACTATTATCAAGCTTAGCTTAGCTAATAGAAAACAAGGGAGGAATATACATTCATATTATGGAAAAATTTCTAAGTCTGAGGACTTGTGTTTTTGTTTAATAAAACAACTAAGTTAATGAATCACCTGGGTGGAAAGGGACTTGCTTGGTGGTTTTTGGTTGAGTGGTTACACAAGGCCCATGGCTATGGTTTACCTTGTGTATCACACTTGTGGATTGCCACTCAGGAACAAAGAGATTTGAGATGTCAAATGTTGAGAAGCTTCAAGTGCAGCCACTTGGCATTATGGGCTCTGCATGGATCATATAGGTTGCAAGAACTTAGCCATATGGACAGTTAGTGGTAGAGTTTGATAGGTTGGAACGCGTCCATTTTGGTCTAAGGGAAGGCTTCTGAAAGATCTTGTCTTGGTGAAACCAAGTCTTGTGGGGAAAGTGCACCACCTCTGCAGAGTGTAAAAATCTAAGTACTTAGCCATGTCCCTGGTAAAGGAAAATTTGAGCATCAAGACATGGAAGAAATCAAGAATCTCATCATCCAAATTTCTAAGTTAAAAACTTGTGGTTGAACAAGGGTTAAAGGATCATCAATCTTTGATTGGGAGATGCCTTGCAAAAGATTATTTTGTCAAGCAAAAACTTAGTGTTTTCAAATGTTAAGGAAAAATATATTTTGAGCAATGCAAGCCTCAACTCCACTTAGCCAAATGCATATAGATGATAGACTCCACTATACTACCATAGTATCACTTGCCAATACAATTCAAATGTATTGACCCTTGTGGCTGTAACTTGTTATGTTGCAGGTTGATTGATATTAGTAAAGTTGATTGATTAGGATTACAAGTCTACAACCAACATGTCTGCCTGTGGCACTTTGAAGATGAAGGACCCCATGCTTATAGATATTCTGCTGCAATGTAATGTAATATCCAAATGAGCTATGTAAGATGTAATAAAATTATGTTATTCCTGGTTATAAAGTTGTATTATGACCTTTGTTTCTTGATATTACATCTTAACTGTGGATGCTAGCTATTGATCCAGGGACTAGCATTGTAAACACAGGGGACTCTACCTTGTTAAAGGGTGGGACCCTTACAGATGGTATCAGAGCATTGTGTTGCCTGTAGGATTTGTAAACCTAGGATTGGACAAAAACCCTTAGAAAAATAGGATTTGTATTTGTTCCAAAACTTATTTACAAACAATCTTGTAAACTCTTTCCTCAACCATTTTGGTTTTGATTCTACATCTCATCTATTTCAACTTGATGGAAAAACCTACCCCATGGCCAAAGACTTCACCATGTGCAAAGGACTTCATCAACTCTAATGACTTCAACTTCTTCAACTATAATGACTTCAACATCTTCAGCATATTCACCAAGGACTTCAACCTTGGATATCACTAAGGACTAGTGAGACAAGAAATCCTACTCAAGATTTGGAGACTAAGGAAATATAACTTAGAAGGAGCCATCAACACCTTTGAAGTTTTTGTGACCAAATTTTTTCCAAGGAAACCATGATCTCATGTAAAAAGAATAAACCAAGAAGGATGGAAAGATCACAAGTGAACCATATAGATGGACCACCATATTTTGTTTAAGACAAACCCACCAACTTGTGTGGTGTAACAAAAATATTTTTGGTTGCCTAAAAATATGCTTGAAACTTATTGTTTGAGTGGGATGTTTGTTTGTGATTGCTTGCACATTGCTTGTGTGAATTGTGATGTGTGTGATTAGAATTATTCCCTTAGAAATATTTTGCTTATTCTAATCCCAATTCAACCCAAACAGATGACTTCTGCAAGAAACTCCAACATCAAGGTTGATGACAACAACAACAACCACAAGGACAACATGAGAGAACTCATAGTAACCCAAAACCAGTTGAGCCAAGAGACAACTCAGCTTTTAGCCAACAACAATGGACTAGACCCAGCCATACAAAGGATTTTGAAACTTCAATCCCAATTGTTGCAAGGGTTGGTTACTCAAATGATCAACATGAGAGAAATTTTTTCCCAAAGAGCTAATGACAACAAGGATGACAAAGATGTTATCTTAGAAGGAACCAAAGCTTGCAATATTTATGGAGACAAGGATCATACATGCAAGGAGCATGAAGATCAATACCCTAATTGTGAAGGAGAAAGTCATATCTCTAGTAACTGCCCCAAGAAGAGAGAAAGAATTCCCACCTTTGAAGAGCATGAACTAGAAGAACTCCTAGCTTTGGAGAGACCCAAAAAGAAGAAGAAGGACATAAGCCAAGTACAATGTTACAATTGCAAAGAGATGGGACACTATGCCAGTGAATGCCCAGAAAAGAAGAAGAGACAAGAAGACAAACAAAAACTAGTGAAACCCAAGATGAGGAAGGATTTTAGCCAAGTGATGTGCAACCACTGAAAAGAGTTAGGACATTATGCATCATATTGTCCAGAGAAGCCACCTCAAGACCTCAGCCTTATCACATGTTTCAAATGCAAGGAACTAGGCCACTATGCAAACTTCTGTCCACGAAAGTTACACCAAGATCCCAAGTGAGACAAGATGTAATCTAGTTGGAAATTTTTTAAGGGTGGTAGTACCCTAGTTGTTTTGAACCAACTTGTAACCCTAGCCTTCCCAAATCTCGGGACGAGATTTATTTTAAGGGTGGTAGCCTGTCACATCCCAAGATTTTCCAAATCTTGTAATGTGAAAAATAAATGAATAAAATAAAACTTTGTTCATTTTCAGGGTGAGAAGAAACTTTTTGAATCCAATTGGGAACTTTCAAAGCCTATTTGGATCAAATAAAAATCCTAAAGGAATTTAAAAAGATAAATAAACAATAAAACTTAAAAATATTTAAATTACTATTTTTGGATCTTATAATAAAAGATTTGGTTTTCAAAAGAAAAGGTAGATTTATAAATAAGGATTATTTATAAAGCCAAATTAAACCTTGGCTATGATTTTGAAAAAAAAGGTTTTGATTTGATTAAAAGAGTAAAGGTTTATTTAAACAAAATAATGAGGATTTATTAATATCTAGTTTTATTAAAAACAAAGGCTTTTCCCATTTTAAATAAACACTAAAACTTATTTATTTATTTTAAATAAGTTTTCCAAGTATTTTATATTCTCAAATAAAACCTACTGAAGTGTTTTGGTTTTATTTTAGATTTCAAAATAAAGTTTTTAATAAAATAAATCCTATTTGATTTAATGACTAAGGTCCATTTTATTTAATTATTAATGGACCCTAAAATAAAATGTTATTTTATTTTAAACAAGTTTTCCAAGTATCTTCTATTTTAAAATAAAACCTACTGATTTGGTTTTGATAATATTTAGTTTTCAAATGGAGATTTTATTAAATAAATCAAAACCTATTTGAATTAATAATTAAGGTCTATTTTATTTAATTATTAAATAGATCCTAAAACGAATAAAATTATTATTTTATGTTTTGGACTTTGATTTGTGTTGTTAAACAGAACTAAAAATTTTACAAAGTTTTGGTGGTGAATTTGATTTGAAATTGATGTTTTAAAAAAATTATTATTAAAACCTATTTTGATTTAAAACTAGGGCCTTTTTGAATAAATAAAAGACCCCCAAAAATGAATAAGGTTTTATTCAAAATTGACTTCAGAATGTTTTGCAAAACAAAATTTAAACCTACACCAATTTTGGTTGTGGTTTGAATTCATTTGGTGTTTGATTTAATTGTTTGAAAACCAATACAGAAATTCAAAAGGAAAAAGATTCTGTACAAAAAAAAAGAAACAACAGCAGCCCAGCAAGGCCCAACTCGCAGCCCACCTTTCTTTTCCCTCAGCGAAACGTTTTTCACTCGAACACGCACCCATACAGGCGATGACAAGTGGACCCATTCCCCTCTCTCTCTCCCTCACTGCCAGATAGACCCCACCGCCACGTATCCATCGTCTTCACCCGCGGATGACCTCGCCCCTCTCCTCGCTGCCGTTTCTGGCCGGAAATCAATCCGTTAAATTCGCTCTAAATGCTGGAGTAAACCCCGCCCCGATCACGCACACTTAAGCCCCTGCTCCTCCTCTCCGTTTGCCCCCAGGAACCACCCACTCTCTGCCCCCAGGCCGCTCCCATTGTTGCTCGCACCACCGCGGTCTCCGATGAGCCTTTGCTCCAATTCCGGCCACACCCCGCCGCCTCTCGCCTCCCACTGAACACGAGCTCGCTCCTCACCTCCTGGCGCATCTCCCCGTGCCACTGGTTCGCCCGCGAGTGCCCCGTAACGTCGGCTTCGTCAACCTCAACTCGCCACCGCCGTCTGCCGTTTCTCCGACGAACTCCCCTGGTAAGCCTCGACCGCCCCAGCACCTCCCGATGATGCTCCCTTACTCGCGACCCTTGTGCGCATCTAACCGTGCCTCTCTTTTGTCTTAGCGTGGTTCCAAACGACGCCAGCGACAACGACCCGAGAGCACCGCCGCCCATACCAACTCCGGTGAGCGATTCCTCCTGTCCCCGTGCGCCCCTTGCCAAGACGACTCCACGTTGAGCTTCGGCGTCGCCCTGCGATCACTATGAGCATCTCCTCACCTTCCTTTGCTTCCTGTACCGCCAGCACCACCGCATCCCGAGCGTGCGCCGCCAGTAGCCACCGCAGCGCCGCCCGTCTCTGGCAAGTGTGCTAGGTGTCATGCGATTAGGATCCAACGGCTAGGATAGAAAGAGAGCGAAGGGGTAAGGATGCGCCTGCGCCGTGCGATATCAGTTAGATCCAACGGCCTACAGCACGTGATCCGGACGAAGCGGTATCAGCGAATGGAAACACGCCACGTGTCTCTGTTTAGTTGAATTAGAACAGAATTGATCTATTAGATTTCCAATTTTGTAAATTGCACAACTTTAGTTCCACACGTCCAAATTTTGCAAACTTTATATCAATGGAATTAGTGGAACAAGCCCTAGCCAACCACGCCATTTGTTTAGTAAAAAGTTTCTGTTAAAATGTTTGTTTTTGCAGAAACATTTGTATGCTTGTATAGATTATAAAAATTGTTCTAAAATGATTTTGGGGATAATTTTTTTGACAAATGGTGTGATTTGAACCTACTGACCCTAGGAAACACTTTGTGGTTTCAAAAATGTATTTGGTGAAGAAAAATAATGATTCTTTGATTTAAAACCATTTCTAGTCAAATAAAAATATACTTTATTTATTAAAAATGGTTTTGGAAGGAAACTTTTGGGAAATGTTTTGTTTTAAACTCTCTGACCCCAAACACCAAGTTTTATGGTTTGAAAACATATTTGGTGAACCCTATAGATTAATTCCTTAGTAAAAATATTTCTACACCACATAAAATGATACCTTGTTTTGAAAATGGTTTTTGAAGTGAAATCTTTTGCAAATGACTTTGCCACTTTATAAAATGACCATTGGGTGTTTTCAAATGTTTAAGACCCATTAGGAACCACTTTTCAAATAAAACAAAGCTTGGCATGTTTGCATGCATTACTTTGACTTTATCATTTTATGTGATGTTTTGCTTGATTGGTAGATTGAGATTGTGCCTTGCTTGATTGAATTGTAGTGACTTGAAGAGTGTGATTGTTGCAAGGACAAGGAGTGAACTTATACCCTCCACCAAAAAGGCAAGTGATGCTTCATACTTTTTTCCCATTACTTTCACTATGCATTAGTGATTTTCTCTAAGTAATACTTGCATGGAATTTTGCTAAGTATAAACCATGCTATAGGAAAACCTAGTAGATGAAACCTTAGTAAAATTTTCCTAAGTTAAGATTCCTACTACTATCAAGCTTAGATTAGCTAATAGAAAACAAGGGAGGAATATACATTCATATTATGGAAAAATTTCTAAGTCTGAGGACTTGTGTTTTTGTTTAATAAAACAACTAATTTAATGAATCACCTGGGTGGAAAGGGACTTGCTTGGTGGTTTTTGGTTGAGTGGTTACACAAGGCCCATGGCTATGGTTTACCTTGTGTATCACACTTGTGGATTGCCACACAGGAACAAAGAGATTTGAGATGTCAAATGTTGAGAAGCTTCAAGTGCAGCCACTTGGCATTATGGGCTCTGCATGGATCATATAGGTTGCAAGAACTTAGCCATATGGACAGTTGGTGGTAGAGTTTGATAGGTTGGAACGCGTCCATTTTGGTCTAAGGGAAGGCTTCTGAAAGATCTTGTCTTGGTGAAACCAAGTCTTGTGGGGAAAGTGCACCACCTCTGAAGAGTGTAAAAATCTAAGTACTTAGCCATGTCCCTGGTAAAGGACAATTTGAGCATCAAGACATGGAAGCAATCAAGAATCTCATCATCCAAATTTCTAAGTTAAAAACTTGTGGTTGAACAAGGGTTAAAGTATCATCAATATTTGATTGGGAGATGCCTTGCAAAAGATTATTTTGTCAAGAAAAAACTTAGTGTTTTCAAATGTTAAGGGAAAATCTATTTTGAGCAATGCAAGCCTCAACTCCACTTAGCCAAATGCATATAGATGATAGACTCTACTATACTACCATAGTATCACTTGCCAATACAATTCAAATGTATTGACCCTTGTGGCTGTAACTTGTTATGTTGCAGGTTGATTGATATTAGTAAAGTTGATTGATTAGGATTACAAGTCTACAACCAACATGTCTGCCTGTGGCACTTTGAAGATGAAGGACCCCATGCTTATAGATATTCTGCTGCAATGTAATGTAATAGCCAAATGAGCTATGTAAGATGTAATAAAATTATGTTATTCCTGGTTATAAAGTTGTATTATGACCTTTGTTTCTTGATATTACATCTTAACTGTGGATGCTAGCTATTGATCCAGGGACTAGCATTGTAAACACAGGGGACTCTACCTTATTAAAGGTTGGGACCCTTACATCGTGACATGACTGAAGAACTGCAGGCCAAGGACTTCGAGCTCGAGCATCAGCAGACGGTGATTGAGAGGCTTCGTTCTCAGAAGAGGGCTCTCAAAGCCAAAATAGAGACCTTGACCGCCAACGTCGAGGAATACAAGACCGCATTGGAGAATGCAGGTCTTACCTTTGTTGAGGAGGAGGTTGATGCCGAGGAGTAGATTTGACTACTCATTTATCATTTATTTATCATACTTCATTTGTGTCACAATGACCATCCAACATGTGGATGTCTTGTTATTTGTGTGTTCACTTTGCGAACTTGTCGTTTTTATTGTTGAACTATTATTGCTATGATGCATGTTTTGTGATTGTTTATGTGATGTATTGTGCATGAAAGCATCTATGGGTATCTCATTCTTATCTCTATTGAACAAACCACAGATGCCTCCCCGTCGTGCCAATCCCAACCCCAACAACAACAACATCACTCCAGAAATGCAGCAAATGATGACAGCTCAGACTCAGCTGATGCAAATGATGACGACGTTCATCCAGAACCAAAACAACAACAACAACAATAATAACAATAACAACAACAACAACCCACCAGGTTTTTACATGCTTACCAGGTTCTTGAGATTGAGGCCAGCAAAGTTCTCAGGAACAACTGATACCATGGTGGCCAATGATTGGCTACGCTCTGTGAACAAGGACTTGGTAACTGTGGGCTGTACTGAGGCAGAAAAAGTCAGATTTGCAGCACATTTGCTGGAAGGACTAGCCGCCACTTGGTGGGATAACTTCCAGATCACCACTCCCATCGAAGATGTGACATGGGCAATCTTTGAGGTTGGCTTTCGTACTGCTCATATCTCATCTGGAGTGATGAGTCTGAAAAGAAAGAGTTTCATAACCTGAAGCAGCGCCATCGCAGCGTGGCTGAATATATTGAGGAGTTCAACAATCTGGCGCGTTACGCACCGGATGAACTTGACACTGATGCTAAGAGGAAAGAAAAGTTCCTCGAAGGGTTGAATGATGAGCTGAACCTGTAGTTGGCTGTGGCATATGTTCCCACATACTAGTCTCTTTGCGATAAGGCTGCTATTTTGGAGAACAAAATGAAGCAAGTAGAGAGCAGGAAGAGAAAGCACTCGGACAAGCACAACTCGGGATCGTCTCACAAACATTCCCATTATGATGATAGTGGAAGCTCATGATCCCACAAGCATGGGAAATTCAACAAGCACCACAACCACAACCTTCATGACAACAAGCATCACCGTAGTCATGGCAATGACAAGTACAAGAACCACAAGGGTGGATATAAGAGCCACCACAGTGGTAGTGGAAGTGGTAGTGGAAGCCAGCCTGTCAAGAAGGACATTAGTCAGGTTGAATGCTTCAAGTGCAAGAAGATGGGGCATTATGCTAATGAATTCCCGGAAAAGAAAGTTGAAGGACCCAACAAGCCCAACCCTTTTCAGAAAGGGCAAGTTAACCACATCAATGTGGAGGAAATCCTGATGCTGTTGCTGGCAAGTTCAGACTCAATTCTATTCTAGCATTTGTTCTTTTTGATACTGGAGCATCGCATTCATTCATATCAAAAGCATTTGTTGATAGAAATGGGTTTCCAACTGAAAACATTGGGTGTCCAATAAATGTTAGTTCTCTAGGTGGAGATATGATAGTAAGTCTTGGATGCCGGGATCTAGTAATAGAGTTTGGAAAGCATAAGTTTCCAGTGAGTCTGATAATCCTAGATTCCCAAGGACTGGACGTAATATTGGGAATGGATTGGATGGATAAGTATGAAGGAGTACTAGATTGTGCTAATCGTACTGTTGCACTCACAACCCCGGAAAGGAAACGGATTAAATTCAAGTCTAACTTTGAATCAGAAGGGAGTAAGCTAAATTCTCTTAAGGGGGTTATCATAGACAGTGTGCCAATTGTGAGTGAGTATCCGGATGTGTTTCTGGAAGAATTGCCGGGAATGCCACCAGATAGAGATGTGGAGTTTCTTATTGATTTGCTACCAGGATCTGGACCAATAGCAAAGAGACCGTACAAGATGTCAGTTGATGAACTGAAAGAACTCAAGAAACAACTTGGAGAACAGTTGCAGAAAGGATTTATTCAACCAAGTTCTTCATCTTGGGGAGCACCAGTTTTGTTTGTGGAGAAGAAAGATAGAAGTCAAAGGTTATGCATAGATTACCGTTCACTCAATGAGGTGACTATCAAGAACAAATACCCTTTGCCTAGAATCAATGACTTGTTTGATCAGCTAGAAGGAGCTTGTGTGTTCTCAAAGATTGATCTTCGGTCAGGTTATTTCCAACTCAAGATAAGGGAACAAGACATACCTAAGACAGCTTTCACCACAAGGTATGGATTGTATGAGTATACCGTGATGCCATTTGGTTTGACCAATGCTCCAGCATACTTTATGAATATGATGAACAAGGTGTTCATGGAATTCCTTGATAAGTTTGTTGTCGTTTTCATCGATGACATTTTAGTCTACTCCAAGAGCAAAGAAGAACATGAAGGACATTTGCGATTGATACTTGAGAAGCTTAGAGAGCATAAACTTTATGCCAAATTCAGCAAGTGTGAATTCTGGTTGAATGAAGTTGGATTTCTTGGACACGTTGTGTCAGGAGATGGTGTAGCAGTTGATCCTGCTAAAGTTTCAGCTGTAACTGAATGGGAATCTCCCAAGTCAGTGAAAGAAGTTCGTAGTTTCCTTGGCTTAGCAGGTTACTATAGAAGGTTCATTGAGAATTTCTCCAAGGTAGCTAAGCCTATGACATAATTGCTAAAGAAAGACAAGAAATTTGCTTGGTCTGAAGGTTGTGAACTCAGCTTTCAGGAATTGAAGAAGAGACTTGTGACAGCACCAGTCTTGTGTTTGCCAGATTTGGAAAAAGATTTCCAAGTATATTGTGATGCATCTCATCATGGTTTGGGTGCAGTACTTATGCAAGACGGGAAAGTTGTGGCTTATGCCTCGAGACAACTTAAAACTCATGAAATGAACTACCCTACTCATGATTTAGAGTTAGACTCTGTGGTCCATGCACTCAAAACATCGAGACATTATCTTTTGGGAAAGCGTTGTGAAGTGTTCACAGATCACAAGAGTTTGAAGTGTATCTTCATCCAGAAAGAAATTAACATGAGACAAAGAAGATGGCTAGAACTCATCAAGGACTATGACTTAAGTTTGCAATACCATCCCGGTAAAGAAAATGTTGTAGCGGATGCTTTAAGCCATAAGGTTTTTGTGAATGGCCTTACCAAGGCAGAATTGCCCGATGATTTGTGTGCCCAATTTAGAGATCTCAGATTGGAGATTGTGCCTGAAGGACATCTCATGTCTTTGGATGTTCAACCCACTTTGTTGGACAAGATCAAAGAAGCCCAGAAGGTTGATAAGGAAATTGATGAAATTAAGGAAAAGATTGGCAAAGGAAAAGCCAAAGGATTCCATGAAGACGAACAAGGTACTTTAAGGCATGGGAAACGTATCTGTGTTCCACAAGATCTGGAGCTTCGGAAACTGATTTTTCAAGAAGCACACAACTCTCCGTATTCCATTCATCCGGGTAACACCAAAATGTACATGGACATGAAGGAAAGATTTTGGTGGAATAACCTCAAGAAGGACATCGCCGAACATATTGCTTTGTGTGATGTGTGTAGTAGAGTAAAAGTGGAACATCAGAAACCAGCAGGTTTGCTTTAACCACTACCTATTCCTGATTGGAAGTGGGACAAGATTGGTATGGATTTCATTACCGGATTACCAAGGACCCGGTCAGGATATGATTCTATTTGGGTTGTAGTGGATAGCCTAACTAAAGTGGCTCATTTCATACCCGTGAAGACAACTTATACAAGTGCTAAGTTGGCCAAAATCTATATGAGTAGAATTGTATGTCTACATGGAGTGCCCAAGAGTATTGTGTCTGATAGGGGAACTCAATTCACTTCCCATTTTTGGAGACAGCTACATGAGTCATTGGGAACGAGGTTGGAATTCAGTACTGCTTTTCATCCTCAAACTGATGGACAGACAAAAAGGACTAATCAGATTCTTGAAGACATGTTGAGGGCATGTGCCCTAGACTATGGAGCCAGTTGGGATGAAAGTCTGCCTTACGCAGAATTTTCTTATAACAACAGCTATCAAGCCAGCATTGAGATGGCACCATTTAAGTTTCTCTACAGGAGAAAGTGTACCACCCCATTATTATGGAATGGTGTGGGAGAAAGAAGTTTGTTCGGACCAGAACTTATCAAAGAAGCCGAAGAGAAGGTCAAGTTGGTTAAGGACAGATTGAAGATAGCACAGTCCCGACAGAAAAGCTACGCAGATCCAAAGCATAGAGAAGTCACCTACGAAGTTGGTGATAGAGCTTATCTTAGAGTGTCACCACTTCGTGGAGTGAAGAGGTTTGGAGTCAAAGGGAAGTTGGCCCCAAGATATGTTGGACCATTCAAGATTCTGAGTCGTAAAGGATAAGTTGCTTATGAAATTGAATTGCCAGAATCTTTGTCAGCTGTTCATAATGTGTTTCACGTGAGTCAGCTTAAGAAATGGCATCCAGAAATGGAAGAGACTTCTTTGAAGGATACTATACCTTTGGAGGAGGTACAATTGGAAAGTGATCTCACTTATGAGGAGAATCCTATCAAGATTCTTGAGACTGCAGAAAGAGTCACACGGAGTAAGACTATCAAGTTTTGCAAAGTGCAGTGGAACCATCATTCCGAAGAGGAAGCAACATGGGAAAGAGAAGGTGATCTTCGGAAAGACCACCCTCACCTATTTGCTAGCCAATACGAATCTCCAGGGCGAGATTCACCTTAACGGGGTTAGATTTGTAACATCCCTAAAATCATGTTTCAAACTCATGCATATCATCCATGCATCCATGATCATATAAGTTTCATTTCAAACAAATCATTTCAAAACAGAAGCATATATGCTTATTATTTCATGTAAGTTTGCTCTAGCCTTAGTGCTATCTTCCAAAGAGAAAGTACTTGTTTTGGTTCAGTAAGGTTGGAAATTAGGCACCATCAAAAGTTTGAACAAAGTTTCAAAACACAAGGAATAAATAAAACCAATATTCTGCCTATTGTATATATATTATAAAGGTTTGGTTTTATTTTTATTTTCATTTGATCAAAGTGTTTTGAATAAACAGTAGTGTTTATCACACATTTGAGTGCAAGGTTTGCTGAATAAAAACCTAGAGAAGATTTGAATTCAAACTCATTTTGATTTGGAGTTGAAATTCATTTCAGAAAAACCAAACAGAACAAGAAAAAGGTTAAAAGGAAAAAAAATAAGCTTTCAGTCGAATCTGGCCCAACTGGCCCAGCTAAGCCCAGCACCCCACCCCGCGAACCATTTTTCTTCACTCACCTCCGCACCCGCTGAGTGACTGACAGACAGGACCCACTCTCTCTCTGATTCTCTCGCTGACAGCCGCGGCCCACACGGCGTCGTCGTCTCCACCCCCACCGCGACGTGTTCTTCCCCAAATCACGCCGTGCGTTACCTGGTTGATTCGCTCGTCAATTCGCGTTGATTGCAGGAGTAAATCACGCCCCCGCCTTGCCTACTTAAACCCCCTCTGCCCCCTCTCCATTCCCCTCCAAACTCCGAGCCCAGAGTGCCCCCAGGCTGCCTGCATTCATCCTCGCACCGCCGCAGACAGAGAGCACTCCGGCGACCAATCTCGGTGAGCCCCGTGTGCCCCTCTCCCTCTGGTTCATACGAGCCGCTTCACAACTTCCTTGTGCACCTTCTGACCCCACTGGTTTGTCCTATACTGCCCCAGGTCGTCGTCTTCGACAAGCGCAGCAAGCTCCCGACGACATCCTCAACTCCGACGATCAAATTCGGTGAGCCCCTTGTTCCCCTTCGCCTCTGTTTCACACAAACACGTTCGCCGTAGTCTTGTGCGTCTCCTGATGCCGTTTGTGCATGCTAGGGTGACCAGGAACATCGCCAACATCGTCGTCCACCCAAGCCCGACGCCACCAGCAACTCCGATGAGCCCGTGCAGCCGTGTCCGTGCGCCCCTTGCCAAGCCGTCGCCAGGTTGAGCATCAGTGCATCGCCACGGTTCTGGTAAGCGCCTCCGACGACCCTAGAACCACCTGTAGCACCGCGCCGCCGTAGGCAGAGCTCAACGCCGCCAGTAACCACCGCCAGCGCCGCCCAGCTATGGTCGTTTGATCTAGGACCGTTGGATCTGGATCCAGCGCGTGGAATTAGATCACTTAACAAAGCGGTATAGCTAGATCTGGGCCGTGCAGATTAAGTAGATCTAACGTCTCAGAAGCGTGATCCAACGCGAAACAGTACCGGCCAATCAGATTAAGACGCGTGGCAGCTGTTTAAATTTAAAAACAGGATTTGAATCTATTAGAAGTTTGAATTTGTTTTGGCTATAACTTTTGATCCCCATGTTAGAATTTGACAAATTTTATATCAATGGAATCAGGAGAACAAGCCCTTTCTAATTATGCAATGTGTTTAATGTTTTGCTTCTGTTAAAATGGTTTTATTTACAGAAACATGTGTCGGGCTAATTTGAGTATATGAATTGTTTAAGAAATGATTTAAGGTTTAAATAATTGTTGTTTGGCAAGTTTTGAACTTGTTTATGAACCAGTACTGTACACTTGCTTTGTTGAGTTTTAAAAATCATCACATATCATATTGCATGCATTCATATATTTTTGTTTGTATATGTTTTGTATCTGATTTGTGGCTATGATTCTTTGTGTAGATTTTGGTGCTAGTGATTGTGATTGTGAGGAGTGTAGCTACTCTCCAAACTACCAAGGCAAGTGGTGCTTCATGAATATTTTTATCCCTATGTTTTCTACTAAGCATTAGAAATATTTTGCTAGTCTTGCATGCTATATTTTTCTTATATGCCATGTTGGGAAATCCTAGTAGTTGTAGAATTGCTAGAAATTTCTAAGTTAAGATGCTTATCTATGCCATGCTTAGCCTAGCTAGTAGCAACCAAGGGTTGGTGAAATATACATGCTATGATGAAAATATTTCTGAGTCTTTGGACTTGTGTTTTGCCTAATAAAACAACTAAGTAAATGAAACACCTGGGTGGAATGGTTTATGTAGAGTGGTTACACAAGGCCCATTTCTATGGTTTACCTTGTGTATCTCACTTGTGGAAAGCCACCCAGGAACAAAGAGATTTTAGAGGCCAAATGTTAAGAAGCTTCTAGTGCAGCCACTTGGCAATATGGGCTCTGCCTGGATCACATAGGTTGCTAGAACTTAGCCATTTGGACAGTTGGTGGTAGTGGGAATGATAGGTTGGAGCGCGTCCATTTGGTCTAAGGGAAGGCTTCTGAAAGGTCCTGTCTTGGTGAAAATCAAGTCTGGTGGGGAAAGTGCACAACCTCTGTAGATGGAAGAATCTAAGTACTTAGCCATGTCCCTGGAAAAGGACAACTTGAGCATCAAGACATGGAAGCTATCAAGAATCTCCTCATCCCAATTTCTAAGTAAAAACTTGTGGGTGAACAAGGGTGAAGGACCTCAATGTCTATTGGTGGTTCCTTGGGAAAAGTTTTGACAAAGAAAAACTTAGTGATTTCAACTAATAGGCAAAACTCATTTTGAGCAAAGCAAGCCAAGCTACACTTAGACAAATTGCATATAGTATCTAGTCCACCTAAATTATACTAAGTTATCACTTGCCAATACTATTCTAATGTATTGACCCACTGTGGCTGTAACTTGTGATGTTGCAGGTTACTCTGATGAGGATTAGGAGTCATGAGTCTACACTCAACATGTTTGCCTGTGGCACATGAATATGAAGACTTTTACTTATTTACTTATTCAAACTCTTGTACTAGGCCCGTGGCCTTGGAGTTGTAAAGACTATGTTTGTCTCTGGAATGACTGTAATAATGACCTTTGTTTACGTGTACTTCATCTTAAACTGTGGATGCTAGCAATGATCCAGGGACTAGCATTGCAATCACGGGGATCCTTTTCCTTTATAAAGGAGGGATCTTACAGATACACATTAGATGTTTTTACAAGGACAACTTAATAACTTTATGAACACAGTGGGAATCATATCATACATGATTACCTCTAGTACATATTCCCAACAGTCTCCCACTTGCACTAGAGTCAATCTTCCAACATCACATGTATAAGCATCTAATGCCCATAGCTCTTAGGTGCGCCTCATGCTTCGGTTGTGATGGAGGCTTTGTCAATGGATCCGCAATATTTGCATCCGTGTGTACCTTGCATAACTTGATATCACCCTGATCCACGAACTGGCGAATCAGGTGGTACCACATGAGTATCTACTTGTTCTTCTGGTGTTGTCTTGGTTCCTTGGCTTGTGCAATAGCACCATTGTTGTCACAATACATGTCTAACGGATTGGACGAGCCCTGAACCCCACAAAGATCCATGAGGAAATTCCTCATCCAAATAGCTTCCTTTGCTGCCTCCGAGGCGACAATATACTTAGCCTCTGTTGTAGATGCAGACACAGTCTCTTGCTTGGAACTCTTCCAGCTCACAACCCCTCCGTTTATCACAAACACATACCCATATTGCAAACAAGAATCATCAGAGTCGGTAAGATAACTCGCATCCGTATAACCCTTTACACTGAGTTCATATTCACCTCCATAAACCAAAAAACATATCCTTAGTCCTTCTCAAGTACTTAAGGATATTTTTAGCCGCTGTCTAGTGGATTTCTCCAGGATTAGCCTGGTGTCTGCTCATAACACTCAGAGCATAGGAAACATCTGGCGTAGTACAAATCATGGAATACATGATGGATTCGACTGCAGAACCATACGAAATCACACTCATCCAACTTTGCTCATCAGTCATCGAAGGACACCGAGTCTTGATAAGTTTTAGACCATGGGACATCGGTAAGAACCCCTTCTTAGACGATTCCATGTTGAACCTTTTCAACACTTTGTCCAAGTATGTACTCTAACTCAATCCAATGAGCCGTCTTGATCTATATCTATAGATCCAGATTCCAAGAATATATGTTGCCTCACCCAAGTATTTCATTAAGAAAATCCTTTCCAATGATTCCTTGGTTTCTTGAAACATTTGGACATCATTTACAATCAATAATATCTCATCCACATATAATATTAGAAAGTTTACTTTGCTCCCACTAAACTTCTTGTATAAACAAGAATCATGATCACTTTTGATGAAGCCAAACGATTTGACTACCTCATCAAAGCAAATATTCCAACTCTGAGATACTTGCTTTAACCCATAAATGGATTTCTGAAGTTTGCACACCTTGTCAGCATTAGCCGGATCGACAAAACCCTCAGGCTATATCATATACACGTCCTCGGTTAAATTTCTGTTAAGGAAAGCCGTTTTGACATCCATCTGCCATATCTCATAGTCGAAATAGGCTGCTATAGCTAACATGATCCGGACTGACTTAAGAATCACTACGGGCGAGAAAGTCTTGTCGTATTCAACTCCTTGAACTTGTCGGAACCCTTTCGCGACAAGCCATGCTTTATAGACAGAAACATTTCCATCCATAACAGTTTTCTTCTTAAAGACCCATTTGCACTCGACGGGTCTTGCACCGTATGGGAGATTAACCAAGTTCCAAACTTGATTTTCATCCATAGACTTTAACTCGGATCTCATGGCTCCAAGCCATGACTCAGAATCAGATCCCACCATCGGTTACGAATAATTTTGTAGAGGGTCCCAACCTTTAATAAGGCAGAGATCCCTGTGTTTATAATGCTAGTCCCTGGATCAATAGCTAGCATCCACAGTTCAGATGTAATATCAAGAAACAAAGGTCATAATATAACTTTATAACCAGGAATAACAAAATTTTATTACATCTTACATAGCTCATTTGGCTATTACATTACATTGCAGCAGAATATCTATAAGCATGGGATCCTTCAGCTTCAAAGTGCCACAGGCAAACATGTTGGTTGTAGACTTTGTAATCCTAATCAATCAATCTTCACTAAAATCAATCAAACCTGCAACATTACAAGTTACAGCCACAAGGGTCAATACATTTGAATTGTATTGGCAAGTTTCACTACTATGTAGAATATAAGTGGATCCTATCAATACATGCATATTTGGCTAAGTAGGGTTTTAGGCTCATTTGCAGAAAGCAATAATTTATCCTATCTTTTCAAAATAGTTTTGATCTATTGTCAAATCTTTCTGAACTCCTTGGTAAATCCCCAAGTGTTTCATGTCTTTGTCAAAATCTCTTGAGCTCCTTGGTAAATCCCCAAGTTCTTCAAGTTTTTATCAAAATCTCTTGAGCTCCTTGGTACACCCCAAGTACTTCAAGTTTTTAACCAAATCTCTTGAGCTCCTTGGTAAATCCCCAAGTGCTTCAACTCTTTTGTTGTCACTTAAAAATTTTTCTTTTAGAAATTGGAATGTCGAGATTTCCCATAGCTTCAAGCTTTAGTTGCTCAGTATTGTCCATAACCGGGGACACGACTAAGTACTTAGAATTTTTATCTTCTGTAGAAGTTGTACACTTTACCCACATGACACAATCTCATCTTGTTGCCACCAGTGGCCGCTGGATAAGTACTCACCAAGATGGAGTACTGGCATGATTGAGAATGCGACGAAGTCTTTCCAAAGGATCCTTCCATACACCATTGCTAGCTTGTCTTCAGGCACCAATGTAGGGTTCCTAGTTCCCTCATTTACAATAAACCTAAAGACAATGCATGGGTCTTCCCAATGTAGTTGACTAAGCCAGAGCCATATTAGCATGTGGCTGTACACGAAAGCCACAGTTGGAGAAACAAGTTCAATCTCTAAGTCCCTGGGTGGTTTTATTTTGGTGCACAACACAAAGAGATTGCCATCGACATGGTTCCTTTTGTTGCCACCTTGTCCAAAACTTGAGTATCCTTGTCCACCCAGGTGGTTCATTGAGTACTTGTTTTATTATATAAAACATAAGTCTTTTCTCAACCTCATAAAAATCTCATCATGTATCTCTTCTCAAAATATGTAGCATGGCTAAGCATTTTACAACTACATTGTTTTCACTAAGGAATATATAAGGGTATCCTATTAGGATTTAGCATAGCATATATTATAGAAATTCTTTTCATGCATGTTTTCAAAATCCACTAAGTATAATGAAAATAGTAGGACTTTAGATGATAGTGTAACTTGCCTTTTTGGTAGGGAAAGTTGGTTCACTTCTTGATCTTGCTAATATCACACTCTTCTAACTTCACTACAAATCAAGCAAACATAGATTCAACTAGCATTCCAAACCATAATCAAACAAACAAAACATCACACATATCATAATAGAAACCAAGGCATGCATGCAAGCATGCAAAATATAGTTTTATTTTCAAAGGTGGTTTCTACTAGGCTCTACAATTGTAAGGCTCAAAGTGGTCATTTTCTAAAGTGGCAAAGTCATTTTCAAAAAGGGTTTTATCTATAGATCATTTTTAAATCAAATCATCATTTCATGTGATTGAGATTGTTTTTAGCAAAGCAACAATTTTATATTGTTCACCAAATAAGTTGTTAGCTCAAAAAACTTGGTGTATAGGGTCAGTAGCTTTGAATCAAAACATTTTCCAAAGGTTTTGCTCAAAAATCATTTCCATAACAAAATCAATATTTTTATTTGGCTAGAAATGGGCTAATTCAATTATTCAATCCTATTCTTCACCAAATACATTTTTAAATCCATGAGTTGGTTCCTAGGGTCAGTAGGTTCTCCACAAACCAATTTGCAAAGATTTCATCCTTAAAATCATTTTGGAATATTTTTTCTAACCTAAACAAGCATACAAATGTTTCTGCAAAAACAAACAGTCTAACAGAAACTTTTTACTAAACAAATTGCATGGTTGGCTAGGGCTTGTTTCACTGATTCCATTGATATAAAGTTTGTAATTTTTGGACGTGTGGATCAGAAGTTACAAGGTTTACAAATTTGCATCTAATTCAGATTCAAACTTTGTTTTTAAACAGAACTGGTGCCACGCGGTGTGTTCTCATTGGGCGGTACCACTTCGCACGGATCGCGTTCTGTGGTTCGTTGGATCTAAACAGATTGCACGGCGCTGGGATGCTACTTACCCCTTCGTCTAGCTTCTATCGCGTTCGTCCGATCTAGATCCTACGGACACTACTGCTCGGTCAACAACGGGCGGCGCTGTGCAGCGGCTGGCGGCGGCGACGCTCAGACGGTGGCGGTACTGGCGATGCAGGAAGCAAACAGAGAGGGGGAGGTGCTCACCGTGATCGCGGTGACACTCTGATGCTCAAGGTACGGTCAACTCATCAAGTGGCGCTCTGGTTCCAGCGGGATTTCTCGCCGGAGTTGAGTCTGACGACGACCACGCTCTGTCATCGTCGAGGACGGCGCTACGGGTCATGAGGAAACAAACGGGATGCATGGTCAGACGCGCAAAGACATGGCGATGATGCGTGCGTGATTGAGAGGGCTCGAGGCAGTTGGTTCTTACCAGGAAAACTCGCCGGAGAGAGAAACAGACGCGGCGGCGCTCAGTCGAGGTGGTTGCCGACGTTCTGGGTCACTAGAGGAAGTGTGGCTGGGGTCAGTGGATGCGCAAAGTGATGGAGATCCAGTGAGCGTGAACTAGAGAGGAGGAGGCGACGTGTACTCACCGGAATTGTTTGCGGAATTTGCCGGAGACAGCGGTAATGCAACGAGAAATGGGGGCAGCCTGGTGGCTCCGGTGGTGCGGGGTCTGGGGGGGAAAGAGAGGTAAGACGCGGGCGGTTAAATGGGCGTGGTCGCGGGGTGGAGTAATGTGGTCTTTAACGCGAATTGATCGCCGGCGTTACTGACTGCAACGGCAGGGCGACGTCTGAGCGAGGAAGAAGAGAGTGAGCTGGCTGCGTGGCTCCGCTTCGTCAGCAAAGAAGAGAGAGGGAAAGCGGGGCCACTGGTCAGTGAGGGTGCGGGTTCTTTCTCTGGTGCGAACCGTTTTATTCGGGGAGACAGGGAGTGGGCTGGTTGTTGGGCTTTTTGGGCTGGCCGGTTGGGCTGTGTCGTTTACACATTTTTTTTCTTCTGAAACTTTTCCTTTTTCCATTTCTATTTTCTGTTTTGAAATTCAAACAAACAATTCAAACATTCCAATCAAATCAAAACTCCTCCATACTTTGCCTTGAGTTTTGGTTCTGTTTAATAACACAAAACCAAGTCCTAAAAATAAAATAATATTTTTTAATTTAGGGTCCATTAATAATTAAATAAAATGGACCTTAGTTATTAAATCAAATAGGATTTGATTTATTATTTAAAACCTCCATTTGAAATCCAAATAATATCAAACCAAAACACTTCAGTAGGTTTTATTTAAGAATATAAAATACTTGGAAAACTTATTTAAAATAAATAAATAAGTTTTGATGTTTAATTAAAATAGTAAAACTTTTATTTTCAATAAACTTGGATATTAAATCCTTATTATTTTATTTAAATAAACCTTTACTATTTTTTTACCAAATAGAAATATTTTATTTCAAAGGCTTGGCCAAGTTTTAATTTGGCTTATAAAATATTCCTTATTTAAATTTCTTCCTTTTCATTTGAAAACCAAATCTTTTTATTAAAAGATCCAAAAAAATAGTAATTCCAAATATTTTTAACTTTATTGTTTATTTATCTTTTTAAATCCCTTTAGGATTTTATTTGATCCAAATAGGTTTTGAAAGTTTCCAATTGGATTCAAAAGTTTCTTCTCACCTTGAAAATCAACAAAGTTTTATTTTATTCATTTATTTTTCACATTACAAGATTTGGAAAATCTTGGGATGTGACAGGCTACCACCCTTAAAATAAATCTTGTCCCGAGATTTGGGAAAGCTAGGGTTACAAGTTGGTTCAAAACAACTAGGGTACTACCACCCTTAAAAATTTTCCAGCTAAATCACATATTGGCTTGCTTGGGGTCTTGGGGAAACTTCTCTGGGCAAACATCTGCATAGTGTCCTTTGTTTACACACTTGACACATGTGACAAGGCTGAGATCCTTCATAGGCTTGTTTATCTTGTTCTTCATCTTTTCTGGACAGTTGCTTGCATAATGTCCTGGTTCTTTGCAATTGAAACACATGATAAGTTTGAGTTCTTCACGTGTCTCTTGTGGACAAGTTGTTGCATAATGGCCTAGTTCTTTGCAGTTGTTGCACCATACCTGGCCAATCTCTTTATACTTCTGTTTATCTGGACAATCACTGGAATAGTGTCCCATTTCTTTACAATGATGACATTGCACATGGCTTTTGTCCTTCCTTTTCTTTTTGGGCTTCTCCAAAGCTAGGAGTGCATCTAGTTCATGCTGTTCATATGTTATCTTATAGGTAGGAATGTCTACTTGTTTCTTGGACCTTCTATTACTCCTTGGATAATTCATATGCCTCTTCTTTGGTCCTTTGAATTGGGTTGTATTGCATGGAGGTATAAGTGGACCTTTCCTTTGTCCTCATTCTTCTTGGTAGATTTGGATCCCTCTTGATGGTTTGCAATCATTTGTTGCACTCCACCTTGTTTCCTTTGTTCAACTATGGAAAAGATGGGGCATTGGATAGGGACATGGTTGTTTCCTTCACACAGATAGCATGTAGCTTGAGAGGTGGGACATTGGCCAACTGGATGTTTCTCTTCACAGTTAGGGCATTGATCTCCATGCTCCTTGGAAGTATGATCCTTGTCTCCACAAATATTGCAAGCTTTGGTTCCTTTTAGAATAATATCCTTGTCATCCTTGTTGTCATAAGATCCTTTGGAAAAGTTGCTTTCCATATTGAGCATTTGATCTGTCACCTTATGCAACATTTGGGCTTGGTTTTCCAAAAATCCTTGCAGGGTTGGATCTTCCCCACTGGTGTTGGCTATGAATTGAGCTGTCATTTGGTTCAACTGGTTTTGGGTTGATATGAGTTCTCTCATGTTGTCCTCTTGGTTGGTGTTGTTGTCATCAACCTTGATGTTGGAGTCTCTTGGAGTAGTCATCTGTTTGGGGTTGAATTGAGATTAGAATAGGCAAGATATTTCTAAGGAATCAATTCTAATCACACACATCACAATTCACTCAAGCAATGTGCAAGCAATCACAAACAAACACTTCACTCAAACAACAAGTTTCAAGCATATACTTGGAAATCAAAAATACTTTTGTTACACCACTTAAGTTGGTGGGTTTGTTTTAAACAAAATATGGTGGTCCATCTATATGGTTCACTTGTGATCTTTTCCCTCCTTCTTGGTTGATTCTTCTTGCATGAGATCATGGTTTCCTTGGGAAAACTCTTGGTCACAAATACTTCAAAGGTGATGATGTCTCCTTCTAAGTTGTGTTTCCTTAGTCTCCAAATCTTGAGCAAGATTTCTTGTCTCACTTGTCCTTAGTGACATCTAAGGTTGAAGTCCTTGGTGAATATGCTGAAGATGTTGAAGTCATTAGAGTTGAAGATGTTGAAGTCATTAGAGGTGAAGAAGTTGAAGTCATTAGAGTTGATGAAGTCCTTTGCACATGGTGAAGTCTTTGGCTATGGTGTAGGCTTTTCCATCAAGTTGAAGTAGAAGAGATGTAGAGTTGAGACCAAAATGGTTGAGGAAAGAGTTTACAAGATTGTTTGTAAATAAGTTTTGGAACAAATACAACTCCTATTTTTCTAAGGGTTTTGTCCAATCCTAGGTTTACAAATCCTACAGGCAACCCAATGCTCTGATACCATCTGTAGAGGGTCCCAACCTTTAATAAGGCAGAGATCCCTGAGTTTATAATGCTAGTCCCTGGATCAATAGCTAGCATCCATAGTTAAGATGTAATATCAAGAAACAAAGGTCATAATATAACTTTATAACCAAGAATAACATAATTTTATTACATCTTACATAGCTCATTTGGCTATTACATTACATTGCAGCAGAATATCTATAAGCATGGGGTCCTTTAGCTTCAAAGTGCCACAGGCAAACATGTTGGTTGTAGACTTTGTAATCCTAATCAGTCAATCCTCACTAAAATCAATCAAACCTGCAACATTACAAGTTACAGCCACAAGGGTCAATACATTTGAATTGTATTGGCAAGTTTCACTACTATGTATAATATAAGTGGATCCTATCAATACATGCATATTTGGCTAAGTAGGGTTTTAGGCTCATTTGCAGAAAGAAATAATTTATCCTATCTTTTCAAAATAGTTTTGATCTATTGTCAAATCTTTCTGAACTCCTTGGTAAATCCCCAAGTGTTTCATGTCTTTGTCAAAATCTCTTGAGCTCCTTGGTAAATCCCCAAGTGCTTCAAGTTTTTATCAAAATCTCTTGAGCTCCTTGGTACACCCCAAGTACTTCAAGTTTTTAACCAAATCTCTTGAGCTCCTTGGTAAATACCCAAGTGCTTCAAGTCTTTTGTTGTCACTTAAAAAATTTTCTTTTAGAAATTGGAATGTCGAGATTTCCCATAGCTTCAAGCTTTAGTTGCTCAGTATTGTCCATAACCGGGGACATGGCTAAGTACTTAGAATTTTTATCTTCTGCAGAAGTGGTACACTTTACCCACATGACACAATCTCATCTTGTTGCCACCAGTGGCCGATAGAGGGTCCCAACCTTTAATAAGGCAGAGATCCCCGTGTTTATAATGCTAGTCCCTGGATCAATAGCTAGCATCCACAGTTAAGATGTAATATCAAGAAACAAAGGTCATAATATAACTTTATAACCAGGAATAACATAATTTTATTACATCTTACATAGCTCATTTGGCTATTACATTACATTGCAGCAGAATATCTATAAGCATGGGGTCCTTCAGCTTCAAAGTGCCACAGGCAAACATGTTGGTTGTAGACTTTGTAATCCTAATCAATCAATCTTCACTAAAATCAATCAAACCTGCAACATTACAAGTTACAGCCACAAGGGTCAATACATTTGAATTGTATTGGCAAGTTTCACTACTATGTAGAATATAAGTGGACCCTATCAATACATGCATATTTGGCTAAGTAGGGTTTTAGGCTCATTTGCAGAAAGCAATAATTTATCCTATCTTTTCAAAATAGTTTTGATCTATTGTCAAATCTTTCTGAACTCCTTGGTAAATGCCCAAGTGTTTCATGTCTTTGTCAAAATCTCTTGAGCTCCTTGGTAAATCCCTAAGTGCTTCATGTTTTTATCAAAATCTCTTGAGCTCCTTGGTACACCCCAAGTACTTCAAGTTTTTATCCAAATCTCTTGAGCTCCTTGGTAAATCCCCAAGTGCTTCAAGTCTTTTGCTGTCACTTAAAAAATTTTCTTTTAGAAATTGGAATGTCGAGATTTCCCATAGCTTCAAGCTTTAGTTGCTCAGTATTGTCCATAACCGCGGACACGGCTAAGTACTTAGAATTTTTATCTTCTGCAGAAGTTGTACACTTTACCCACATGACACAATCTCATCTTGTTGCCACCAGTGGCTGCTGGATAAGTACTCACCAAGATGGAGTACTGGCAGATTGAGAATGCGACGAAGTCTTTCCAAAGGGTCCTCCCATACACCATTGCTAGCTTGTCTTTAGGCACCAATGTAGGGTTCCTAGTTCCCTCATTTCCAGTAAACCTGAATACAATGCATGGGTCTTCCCAATGTAGTTTACTAAGCCAGAGCCATATTAGCATGTGGTTGTACACGAAAGCCACAGTTGGAGAAACAAGTTCAATCTCTAAGTCCCTGGGTGGTTTTCTTTTGGTGCACAACACAAAGAGATTGCCATCGACATGGTTCCTTTTGTTGCCACCTTGTCCAAAACTTGAGTATCCTTGTCCACCCAGGTGGTTCATTGAGTACTTGTTTTATTATATAAAACATAAGTCTTTTCTCAACCTCATAAAAATCTCGTCATGTATCTCTTCTCAAAATATGTAGCATGGCTAAGCATTTTACAACTACATTGTTTTCACTAAGGAATATATAAGGGTATCCTATTAGGATTTAGCATAGCATATATTATAGAAATTCTTTTCATGCATGTTTTCAAAATCCACTAAGTATAATGAAAATAGTAGGACTTTAGATGATAGTGTAACTTGCCTTTTTGGTAGTGAAAATTGGTTCACTTCTTGATCTTGCTAATATCACACTCTTCTAACTTCACTACAAATCAATCAAGCAAACATAGATTCAACTAGCATTCCAAACCATAATCAAACAAACAAAACATCACACATATCATAATAGAAACCAAGGCATGCATGCAAGCATGCAAAAGATAGTTTTATTTGCAAAGGTGGTTTCTACTAGGCTCTACAATTGTAAGGCTCAAAGTGGTCATTTTCTAAAGTGGCAAAGTCATTTGCAAAAAGGGTTTTATCTATAGATCATTTTTAAATCAAATCATCATTTCATGTGATTGAAATTGTTTTTAGCAAAGCAAAATTTTTATATTGTTCACCAAATAAGTTGTTAGCTCACAAAACATGGTGTTTAGGGTCAGTAGCTTTGAATCAAAACATTTTCCAAAGGTTTTGCTCAAAAATCATTTTCATAACAAAATCAATATTTTTATTTGGCTAGAAATGGGCTAATTCAATTATTCAATCCTATTCTTCACCAAATACATTTTTAAATCCATGAGTTGGTTCCTAGGGTCAGTAGGTTCTCCACAAACCAATTTGCAAAGATTTCATCCTTAAAATCATTTTGGAATAATTTTTCTAACCTAAACAAGCATACAAATGTATCTGCAAAAACAAACAATCTAAGAGAAACTTTTTACTAAACAAATTGCATGGTTGGCTAGGGCTTGTTTCACTGATTCCATTGATATAAAGTTTGTAATTTTTGGACGTGTGGATCAGAAGTTACAAGGTTTACAAATTTGCATCTAATTCAGATTCAAACTTTGTTTTTAAGCAGAACTGGTACCACGCGGCGTGTTCTCATTGGGCGGTACCGCTTCGCACAGATCACGTTCTGTGGTTCGTTGGATCTAAACAGATCGCACGGCGCTGAGATGCTACTTACCCCTTCGTCTAGCTTCTATCGCGTTCGTCCGATCTAGATCCTACGGACACTACTGCCCGGTCAACAACGGGCGGCGCTGTGCGGCGGCTGGCGGCGGCGACGCTCAGACGGTGGAGGTACTGGCGATGCAGGAAGCAAACAGAGAGGGGGAGGTGCTCACCGTGATCGCGGTGACGCTCTGATGCTCAAGGTACGGTCAGCTCGTCAAGGGGCGCTCTGGTTCCAGCGGGATTTCTCGCCGGAGTTGAGTCTGACGATGGCCACGCTCTGTCGTCGTCGAGGACGGCGCTACGGGTCACGAGGAAACAAACGGGATGCATGGTCAGACGCGCAAAGACATGGCGATGATGCGTGCGTGATTGAGAGGGCTCGGGGCGGTTGGTTCTTACCAGGAAAACTCGCCGGAGAGAGAAACAGACGCGGCGGCGCTCAGTCGAGGTGGTTGCCGACGTTCTGGGTCACTAGAGGAAGTGTGGCTGGGGTCAGTGGATGCGCAAAGTGATGGAGATCTAGTGAGCGTGAACTAGAGAGGAGGAGGCGGCGTGTACTCACCGGAATTGTTCGCGGAATTCGCCGGAGACAGCGGTAATGCAACGAGAAATGGGAGCAGCCTGGTGGCTCCGGTAGTGCGGGGTCTGGGGAGGAAAGAGAGGTAAGACGCGGGTGGTTAAATGGGCGTGGTCGCGGGGTGGAGTAATGCGGTCTTTAACGCGAATTGATCGCCGGCGTTACTGACTGCAATGGCAGGGCGACGTCTGCGCGAGGAAGAAGAGAGTGAGTTGACTACGTGGGTCCGCTTCGTCAGCGAAGAAGAGAGAGGGAAAGCGGGGCCACTGGTCAGTGAGGGTGCGGGTTCTTTCTCTGGTGCTGTCACATCCCAAGATTTTCCAAATCTTGTAATGTGAAAAATAAATGAATAAAATAAAACTTTTTGATTTTCAGGGTGAGAAGAAACTTTTTGAATCCAATTGGGAACTTTCAAAACCTATTTGGATCAAATAAAATCCTAAAGGGATTGAAAAAGTTAATAAACCATAAACTTCAGAATATTTAAAATTTCTATTTTGAAGCCCCAGCTTGTATTATTTGTGGAGACAAGGATCATACTTCCAAGGAGCATGGAGATCAATGCCCCAACTGTGAAGAGAAACATCCTGTTGGACAATGTCCCACCTCTCAAGCTACTTGCTACCTATGTGAAGGAAACAACCATGTTCCTATCCAATGCCCCATCTATTCCATTGTGGAACAAAGGAAACAAGGTGGAGTGCAACAAATGATTGCAAGCCATCAAGAAGGATCCAAGTCTACCAAGAAGGTTGATGACAAAGGAAAAGGTCCACTTATACCTCCAAACAAGACAACCCAATTCAAAGGACCAAAGAAAGGACCTATGAATTATCCAAAGAGCAAGAGAAGGCCCAGGAAGCATGTAGACATTCCTACCTACCAGATAACATATGAACAACATGAACTGGATGCACTCCTAGCTTTGGAGAAACCCAAAAAGCAAAAGAAGGACAAAAGCCATGTGCAATGTCATAAATGTAAAGAAATGGGACACTATTCCAGTGAATGCCCAGAGAACCAGAAGAATAAGGAGATTGGCCAAGTGATGTGCAACAATTGCAAGGAGCTAGGTCATTATGTGGCAACTTGTCCACAAGAGCCACGTAAATAACTCAAAGACATCAACTGTTTCAATTGCAAGAACCCAGGACATTATGCAAGCAACTGTCCAGAAAAGATGAAGAACAAGTTAAACAAGCCTATGGAGAATCTCAACCTTGGCCCATGAGTCAAGCATGGAAACCAAGGACCCCATGCAGATGTTTGCCTAAAGAAGATTCCCCAGGATCCCAAAAAGGCCAACATGTAATTTAGTTGAAAATTTTTAAGGGTGGTAGTACCCTAGATGTTTTGAGCCTACTTGTAACCCTAGCTTTCCCAAATCTCGGGACGAGATTTATTTTAAGGGTGGTAGCCAGTCACATCCCAAGATTTTCCAAATCTTGTAATGTCAAAAATAAATGAATAAAATAAAACTTTGTTGATTTTCAGGGTGAGAAGAAACTTTTTGAATCCAATTGGGAACTTTCAAAACCTATTTGGATCAAATAAAATCCTAAAGGGATTTAAAAAGTTAAATAAACCATAAACTTCAGAATATTTAAAATTTCTATTTTGGATCCTTTAATAAAAAGGATTTAGTTTTCAAAAGAATAAGTGGATTTATAAATAAAGATTATTTTATAGAGCCAAATTAAACCTTGGCCAAGCTTTTGAAATAAAATGTTTTGCTTTGATTACAAATAGTAAAGGTTTATTTAAATAAAATATTAAGGATTTAATATCCAATTTTATTTAAGTAAAGGCTTTTCCCATTTTAAATAAACACTAAAACTTATTAAATTATTTTAAATCATTTTTCCAAATATTTTATATTCTCAATTAAAACCTACTGATTTGGTTTTGAAAATATTTAGTTTTCAAATGGAGATTTTATTAAATAAATCAAAACCTATTTGAATTAATAATTGAGATATATTTTATTTAATTATTAAATAGATCCTAAAAAGATTAAAATTATATATTATTTTGGGACTTTTGTTTGAGTTGTTAAACAGAACCAAAACTCATTACAAGTGTGGTAAATGTTTGAATTGTTTGAATGTTTGTTGTATTGTTTGATTTGTTGGTTGAATTTCAAAACAGAAATTGAATTTGGAAAAAGAAAAAGATTCAGGAAAGAAAAAAATAGAAGTGGACAGCAGCCCAACTGGCCAGCCCAGCAAAGCCCAGTCCAACCCACCAGCTCTTCCCCACGCGCGAAGCGTTTTTCACTTAAAACCGCACCCGCAGAGCAACTGACCGATGGCCCTCTTTCCCTCTCACTTCCTCACTGCCAGGTAGACCCCACCGCCAGCTCACCTATCTTCAACCACGCGACCAGTTCCTCCTCCCCCTCTCTCCCGTTTCTGCGATGAATTCGCGAGCATCAATTCGCGTTAACGCAGCAGTTAATCGCTCCTGCAACCACGCATTCTTAAACGCCATACTCCTCTCTCCCTTTCCCCCAAACCAGAACCACCAGAGAGCCACCAGGCTGCTCGAATCGTCCCCAAACCACCCTTTGTTCCGACGACGCTCCGGTGCAAATTCCGGCGACCCAGCGCCGCCCCTTGTCTCATCGACCACGCACACATACTCCACACATCCTGGCGCATCTCCCCGTGCCACTGGTTCGCCCGTGAGTGCCCTGTAGCCTCGGCTTCGTTGACACCGAGCGTGCGCCGCCGTCTGCCATTACTCCGTCGAGCACCCCAGGTGAACTCCGACCGCCCTAAGCTCTCTCGAGGATGCACACATCTTCCCCAGATCATTCCGCGTCTAACCATGCCTCCACTTTATCTTAGCATGGTCCTAAACGACGCCAGCAACGACGCCTGAGCACAACCGACGCCGCTGCACACTCCGGCGAGGGATTGCGGCCGTACCAGAGCGCCCCTTGACTCCTCGAGAACACGTTGAGCTTCACCAGACTTCTGCGATCATTGTAAGCATCTCCCCACCTTCCTTTGCTTCCTGGATCGCCGGCACCGCCACCATCTGGCCGCTCCGCCGCCAGCCACCGCCGCAGCGCCGCTAGTTTTAGGTCGAGCTTGCAGCAGCCGTTCGATTTCGATCCAGTGGCTAGGATAGAAGCTAGGTGAAAGGGTAAGTAGCATCTGCGCGCCGTGCGATATGACTTGATCCAACGGTCTGTGTTAGTCGATCCACGCGAAACGTTTTTGACGAATAGGAATCTGACGCGTGTCACCAGTTTGTTTAAAACAGAAATTTGAAAACAGATTTGATTTGCAAATTGAAACCCCTGTAACTTTTGATCCACACGTCCAAAAATTACAAACTTTATATCGTTGGAATTAGTGGAACAAGCCCTAGCCAACCATGCAATTTGCTTAGTAAATAGTATCTGTTAGATTGCTTGTTTTTACAAAAAACATTTGTATGCTTGTTTAGATTAGAAAAAATATTCAAAAATGTTTTCAAGGGTAAAATCTTTGCAAATTGGTTTGTGGCAAACCTACTGACCCTAGGAACCAACCCATGGTTTTGAAAATGGATTTGGTGAAGTTTAGGATGGATTATTTAATTTAGCCCATTTCTAGCCAAATAAAAATAATGGTTTGGTTATGAAAATGTTTTTGGAGTAAAAACTTTGGGAAAATGATTTGGATTAAACCTACTGACCCTAAACACTAAGTTTTGAGAAACAAAAACTTATTTTGAGAACCACTTAAAGTTGTTGCTTGGATAAAAATATTTTCCACCACATAAAATAATGATTGGATTTAAAAATGGTTTATGGATAAAACCCTTTTGCAAATGACTTTTCCACTTTGGAAAATGACCACTTGAACCTTACAAAGTTTATTAACCTAGTGGAGACCATTTTTTGCAAATAAACCTATCACTTGCATGCTTACATGCATGACTTAGATCCCATTGTTTTATGTGTGTGAATTGTTTGATTGATTATTGGTTTGCAATGCTAGTTGATATTGTGTTTGCTTGATTGATTGTAGTGAAATTAGAAAAGTGTGAGACTAGCAAGATCAAGGAGTGAACCAACATTCCCTACCAAAAGAAAGGCAAGTGACACTATCATCTAAAGTCCTACTATTTTCATTATACTTAGTGGATTTTGAAACATGCATGAAAAGAATTTTATACTTATGCTATGCTAAATCCTAATAGGATTCCCTATACATTCCTTAGTGAAAACAATGTAGTTGTTACATGCTTAGCCATGCTATATTTTGAAAATAGATACATGTTGAGATTTTATGAAGTTGAGAAAAGGACTTGTGTTTTTATATAATAAAACAAGGACTCAATGAACCACCTGGGTGGACAAGGATACTTTGAGTTTTGGAGAAGGTGGCAACAAAAGGAACCATGTCTATGGCAATCTCTTTGTGTTGTGCTCCAAAGGAAAACCACCCAGGAAACTTAGAGATTGAACATGTTTCTCCAATTGTGGCTTTCGTGTGTGCAACCACATGCTATTTATGGCTCTGGCTTAGTCAACTACATTGGGAAGACCCATGCATTGTCTTCAAGTTACTGGACATGAGGACCTGGAATCCTACATGGGTACTGAAGACAAGCTAGCAATGGTGTATGGGAGGACCCTCTGGAAAGACTTCGTCACATTCTCAATCTGCCAGTACTCCATCTTGGTGAGCACTAATCCAGTGGCCACTGGTGCCAACAAGATGGGATTGTGACATGTGGGTAAAGTGTACTACTTCT
This sequence comes from Avena sativa, assembly GCA_916181665.1. NCBI lineage: Eukaryota > Viridiplantae > Streptophyta > Magnoliopsida > Poales > Poaceae > Avena > Avena sativa. Next base: position 254,539,106 of record OV702284.1, on the reverse strand, counting down.
GCAGAAGATAATAAAATCTAAGTACTTAGCCGTGTCCCTGGTTATGGACAATACTGAGCAACTAAAGTTTGAAGCTATGGGAAATCTCGACATTCTAATTTCTAAAAAAACTTTTAAAAGACTTGATGCACTTGGGGGTACCAAGGAGCTCAAGAGATTTTGATAAAACTTGATGCACTTGGGTTACCAAGGAGCTCAAGAGATTTTGATAAAACTTGATGCACTTGGGGTTACCAAGGAGCTCAAGAGATTTTGATAAAACTTGATGCACTTGGGGTTACCAAGGAGTTCAAGGGATTTTTGACAAGGACTTGAACACTTGGGAATTTACCAAGGAGTTCAAGGGATTTTGGAGAGGAGATTTGACAAAGGACCAAAACCATTTTGAAAATATAGGATAAATTTTGCTTCTGCAAATGAGCCTTAAACCCTACTTAGCCAAAAATGCATGTAATGATAGAATCCACTTATATTCCACATAGTAGTGAAACTTGCCAATACAATTCAAATGTATTGACCCTTGTGGCTATAACTTGTAATGTTGCAGGTTTGATTGTTTCAGAGGAGATTGATTGATTAGGATTACAAAGTCTATAACCAACATGTCTGCCGGTGGCACTTTGAAGATGAAGGACCCCATGCTTATAGTTATTCCGCTGCAATGTAATGTAATAGACAAATGAGCTATGTAAGATTTAATAAAATTATGTTATTCCTGGTTATAAAGTTATATTATGACCTTTGTTTCTTGATACTACATCTTAACTGTGGATGCTAGCTATTGATCCAGGGACTAGCATTGTAAACACAGGGGACTCCACCTTATATTGTTTAAAGGTTGGGGCGCTCCCTCTATAGGTGCGAACCATTTTCTTCGGGGAGAGAGGGAGTGGGCTGGTTGTTGGGCTTTTTGGGCTGGCCGGTTGGGCTGTGTCCTTTACACATTTTTTTTGTTCTGAAACTTTTCCTTTTTCCATTTCTATTTTCTGTTTTGAAATTCAAACAAACAATTCAAACATTCAAATCAAATCAAAACTCCTCCATACTTTGCCTTGAGTTTTGATTCTGTTTAATAACACAAAACCAAGTCCTAAAAATAAAATAATATTTTTTATTTTAGGGTCCATTAATAATTAAATAAAATGGACCTTAGTTATTAAATCAAATAGGATTTGATTTATTATTTAAAACCTCCATTTGAAATCCAAATAATATCAAACCAAAACACTTCAGTAGGTTTTATTTAAGAATATAAAATACTTGGAAAACTTATTTAAAATAAATAAATAAGTTTTGATGTTTAATTAAAATAGTAAAACTTTTATTTTCAATAAACTTGGAAATTAAATCCTTATTATTTTATTTAAATAAACCTTTACTATTTTTTTACCAAATAGAAATATTTTATTTCAAAGGCTTGGCCAAGTTTTAATTTGGCTTATAAAATATTCCTTATTTAAATTTCTTCCTTTTCATTTGAAAACCAAATATTTTTATTAAAAGATCCAAAAATAGTAATTCCAAATATTTTTAACTTTATTGTTTATTTATCTTTGTAAATCCTTTAGGATTTTATTTGATCCAAATAGGTTTTGAAAGTTTCCAATTGGATTCAAAAGTTTCTTCTCACCTTGAAAATCAACAAAGTTTTACTTTATTCATTTATTTTTCACATTACAAGATTTGGAAAATCTTGGGAGGTGACAGGCTACCACCCTTAAAATAAATCTTGTCCCGAGATTTAGGAAAGCTAGGGTTACAAGTTGGTTCAAAACAACTAGGGTACTACCACCCTTAAAAATTTTCCAGCTAAATCACATATTGGCTTGCTTGGGGTCTTGGGGAAACTTCTCTGGGCAAACATCTGCATAGTGTCCTTTGTTTCCACACTTGACACATGTCACAAGGCTGAGATCCTTCATAGGCTTGTTTATCTTGTTCTTCATCTTTTCTGGACAGTTGCTTGCATAATGTCCTGGTTCTTTGCAATTGAAACACATGATAAGTTTGAGTTCTTCACGTGTCTCTTGTGGACAAGTTGTTGCATAATGGCCTAGTTCTTTGCAGTTGTTGCACCATACCTGGCCAATCTCTTTATACTTCCGTTTCTCTGGACATTCATTGGAATAGTGTCCCATTTCTTTACAATGATGACATTGGACATGGCTTTTGTCCTTCCTTTTCTTTTTGGGCTTCTCCAAAGCTAGGAGTGCATCTAGTTCATGCTGTTCATATGTTATCTTATAGGTAGGAATGTCTACTTGTTTCTTGGACCTTCTATTACTCCTTGGATAATTCATATGCCTCTTCTTTGGTCCTTTGAATTGGGTTGTATTGCATGGAGGTATAAGTGGAGCTTTTCCTTTGTCATCATTCTTCTTGGTATATTTGGATCCCTCTTGATGGTTTGCAATCATTTGTTGCACTCCACCTTGTTTCCTTTGTTCAACTATGGAAAAGATGGGGCATTGGATAGGGACATGGTTGTTTCCTTCACATAGATAGCATGTAGCTTGAGAGGTGGGACATTGGCCAACTGGATGTTTCTCTTCACAGTTAGGGCATTGATCTCCATGCTCCTTGGAAGTATGATCCTTGTCTCCACAAATATTGCAAGCTTTGGTTCCTTTTAGAATAATATCCTTGTCATCCTTGTTGTCATAAGCTCCTTTGGAAAAGTTGCTTTCCATATTGAGCATTTGATCTGTCACCTTATGCAACATTTGGGCTTGGTTTTCCAAAAATCCTTGCAGGGTTGGATCTTCCCCACTGGTGTTGGCTATGAATTGAGCTGTCATTTGGTTCAACTGGTTTTGGGTTGATATGAGTTCTCTCATGTTGTCCTCTTGGTTGGTGTTGTTGTCATCAACCTTGATGTTGGAGTCTCTTGGAGTAGTCATCTGTTTGGGGTTGAATTGAGATTAGAATAGGCAAGATATTTCTAAGGAATCAATTCTAATCACACACATCACAATTCACTCAAGCAATGTGCAAGCAATCACAAACAAACACTTCACTCAAACAACAAGTTTCAAGCATATACTTGGAAATCAAAAATACTTTTGTTACACCACTTAAGTTGGTGGGTTTGTTTTAAACAAAATATGGTGGTCCATCTATATGGTTCACTTGTGATCTTTTCCCTCCTTCTTGGTTGATTCTTCTTGCATGAGATCATGGTTTCCTTGGGAAAACTCTTGGTCACAAATACTTCAACGGTGATGATGGCTCCTTCTAAGTTGTGTTTCCTTAGTCTCCAAATCTTGAGCAAGATTTCTTGTCTCACTTGTCCTCAGTGACATCTAAGGTTGAAGTCCTTGGTGAATATGCTAAATATGTTGAAGTCATTAGAGTTGAAGATGTTGAAGTCATTAGAGTTGAAGAAGTTGAAGTCATTAGAGTTCATGAAGTCCTTTGCACATGGTGAAGTCTTTGGCCATGGTGTAGGTTTTTCCATCAAGTTGAAGTAGAAGAGATGTAGAGTTGAAACCAAAATGGTTGAGGAAAGAGTTTACAAGATTGTTTGTAAATAAGTTTTGGAACAAATACAACTCCTATTTTTCTAAGGGTTTTGTCCAATCCTAGGTTTACAAATCCTACAGGCAACACAATGCTTTGATACCATCTGTAGAGGGTCCCAACCTTTAATAAGGCAGAGATCCCTGTGTTTATAATGCTAGTCCCTGGATCAATAGCTAGCATCCACAGTTAAGATGTAATATCAAGAAACAAAGGTCATAATATAACTTTATAACCAGGAATAACATAATTTTATTACATCTTACATAGCTCATTTGGCTATTACATTACATTGCACCAGAATATCTATAAGCATGGGGTCCTTCAGCTTCAAAGTGCCACAGGCAAACATGTTGGTTGTAGACTTTGTAATCCTAATCAATCAATCTTCACTAAAATCAATCAAAACTGCAACATTACAAGTTACAGCCACAAGGGTCAATACATTTGAATTGTATTGGCAAGTTTCACTACTATGTATAATATAAGTGGATCCTATCAATACATGCATATTTGGCTAAGTAGGGTTTTAGGCTCATTTGCAGAAAGCAATAATTTATCCTATCTTTTCAAAATAGTTTTGATCTATTGTCAAATCTTTCTGAACTCCTTGGTAAATCCCCAAGTGTTTCATGTCTTTGTCAAAATCTCTTGAGCTCCTTGGTAAATCCCCAAGTGCTTCAAGTTTTTATCAAAATCTCTTGAGCTCCTTGGTACACCCCAAGTACTTCAAGTTTTTATCCAAATCTCTTGAGCTCCTTGGTAAGTCCCCAAGTGCTTCAAGTCTTTTGTTGTCACTTGAAAATTTTTCTTTTAGAAATTGGAATGTCGAGATTTCCCATAGCTTTAAGCTTTAGTTGCTCAGTATTGTCCATAACCGGGGACACGGCTAAGTACTTAGAATTTTTATCTTCTGCAGAAGTTGTACACTTTACCCACATGACACAATCTAATCTTGTTGCCACCAGTGGACGATAGAGGGTCCCAACCTTTAATAAGGCAGAGATCCCTGTGTTTATAATGCTAGTCCCTGGATCAATAGCTAGCATCCACAGTTAAGAGGTAATATCAAGAAACAAAGGTCATAATATAACTTTATAACCAGGAATAACATAATTTTATTAAATCTTACATAGCTCATTTGGCTATTACATTACATTGCAGCAGAATATCTATAAGCATGAGGTCCTTCAGCTTCAAAGTGCCACAGGCAAACATGTTGGTTGTAGACTTTGTAATCCTAATCAATCAATCTTCACTAAAATCAATCAAACCTGCAACATTACAACTTACAGCCACAAGGGTCAATACATTTGAATTGTATTGGCAAGTTTCACTACTATGTAGAATATAAGTGGATCCTATCAATACATGCATATTTGGCTAAGTAGGGTTTTAGGCTCATTTGCAGAAAGCAATAATTTATCCTATCTTTTTAAAATAGTTTTGATCTATTGTCAAATCTTTCTGAACTCCTTGGTAAATCCCCAAGTGTTTCATGTCTTTGTCAAAATCTCTTGAGCTCTTTGGTAAATCCCCAAGTGCTTCAAATTTTTATCAAAATCTCTTGAGCTCTTTGGTACACCCCAAGTACTTCAAGTTTTTATCCAAATCTCTTGAGCTCCTTGGTAAATCCCCAAGTGCTTCAAGTCTTTTGTTGTCACTTAAAATTTTTTCTTTTAGAAATTGGAATGTCGAGATTTCCCATAGCTTCAAGCTTTAGTTGCTCAGTATTGTCCATAACCGGGGACACGGCTAAGTACTTAGAATTTTTATCTTCTACAGAAGTTGTACACTTTACCCACATGACACAATCACATCTTGTTGCCACCAGTGGCCGCTGGATAAGTACTCACTAAGATGGAGTACTGGCAGATTGACAATGCGACGAAGTCTTTCCAAAGGGTCCTCCCATACACCATTGCTAGCTTGTCTTCAGGCACCAATGTAGGGTTCCTAGTTCCCTCATTTCCAGTAAACCTGAAGACAATGCATGGGTCTTCCCAATGTAGTTGACTAAGCCAGAGCCATATTAGCATGTGGCTGTACACGAAAGCCACAGTTGGAGAAACAAGTTCAATCTCTAAGTCCCTGGGTAGTTTTCTTTTGGTGCACAACACAAAGAGGTTGCCATCGACATGGTTCCTTTTGTTGCCACCTTGTCCAAAACTTGAGTATCCTTGTCCACCCAGGTGGTTCATTGAGTACTTGTTTTATTATATAAAACATAAGTCTTTTCTCAATCTCATAAAAATCTCATCATGTATCTCTTCTCAAAATATGTAGCATGGCTAAGCATTTTACAACTACATTGTTTTCACTAAGGAATATATAAGGGTATCCTATTAGGATTTAGCATAGCATATATTATAGAAATTCTTTTCATGCATGTTTTCAAAATCCACTAAGTATAATGAAAATAGTAGGACTTTAGATGATAGTGTAACTTGCCTTTTTGGTAGGGAAAGTTGGTTCACTTCTTGATCTTGCTAATCTCACACTCTTCTAACTTCACTACAAATCAATCAAGCAAACATAGATTCAACTAGCATTCCAAACCATAATCAAACAAACAAAACATCACACATATCATAATAGAAACCAAGGCATGCATGCAAGCATGCAAAAGATAGTTTTATTTGCAAAGGTGGTTTCTACTAGGCTCTACAATTGTAAGGCTCAAAGTGGTCATTTTCTAAAGTGGCAAAGTCATTTGCAAAGAGGGTTTTATCTATAGATCATTTTTAAATCAAATCATCATTTCATGTGATTGAAATTGTTTTTAGAAAAGCAAAAATTTTATATTGTTCACCAAATAAGTTGTTAGCTCACAAAACTTGGTGTTTAGGGTCAGTAGCTTTGAATCAAAACATTTTCCAAAGGTTTTGCTCAAAAATCATTTCCATAACAAAATCAACATTTTTATTTGGCTAGAAATGGGCTAATTCAATTATTCAATCCTATTCTTCACCAAATAAATTTTTAAATCCATGAGTTTGTTCCTAGGGTCAGTAGGTTCTCCACAAACCAATTTGCAAAGATTTCATCCTTAAAATCATTTTGGAATAATTTTTATAACCTAAACAAGCATACAAATGTTTCTGCAAAAACAAACAATCTAACAGAAACTTTTTACTAAACAAATTGCATGGTTGGCTAGGGCTTGTTTCACTGATTCCATTGATATAAAGTTTGTAATTTTTGGACGTGTGGATCAGAAGTTACAAGGTTTACAAATTTGCATCTAATTCAGATTCAAACTTTGTTTTTAAACAGAACTGGTGCCACGCGGCGTGTTCTAATTGGGCGGTACCGCTTTGCACGGATCGCGTTCTGTGGTTCGTTGGATCTAAACAGATCTTGCAGCGCTGAGATGCTACTTCCCCTTCGTCTAGCTTCTATCGCGTTCATCCGATCTAGATCCTACGGACACTACTGCTCGGTCAACAACGGGCGGCGCTGTGCGGCGGCTGGCGGCGGCGACGCTCAGACGGTGGCGGTACTGGCGATGCAGGAAGCAAACAGAGAGGGGGAGGTGCTCACCGTGATCGCGGTGATGCTCTGATGCTCAAGGTACGGTCAGCTCGTCAAGGGGCGCTCTGGTTCCAGCGGGATTTCTCGCCGGAGTTGAGTCTGACGACGGCCACGCTCTGTCGTCGTCGAGGACGGCGCTACGGGTCACGAGGAAACAAACGGGATGCATGGTCAGACGTGCAAAGACATGGCGATGATGCGTGCGTGATTGAGAGGGCTTGGGGCGGTTGGTTCTTACCAGGAAAACTCGCCGGAGAGAGAAAAAGACGTGGCGGCGCTCAGTCGAGGTGGTTGCCGACGTTCTGGGTCACCAGAGGAAGTGTGGCTGGGGTCAGTGGATGCGCAAAGTGATGGAGATCCAGTGAGCGTGAACTAGAGAGGAGGAGGCGGCGTGTACTCACCGGAATTGTTCGCGGAATTCGCCGGAGACAGCAGTAATGCAACGAGAAATGGGAGCAGCCTGGTGGCTCCGGTGGTGCGGGGTCTGGGGGGGAAAGAGAGGTAAGACGCGGGCGGTTAAATTGGCGTGGTCGCGGGGTGGAGTAATGCGGTCTTTAACGCGAATTGATCGCCGGCGTTACTGACTGCAGCGGCAGGGCGACGTCTGCGCGAGGAAGAAGAGAGTGAGCTGGCTGTGTGGGTCCGCTTCGTCAGCGAAGAAGAGAAAGGGAAAGCGGGGCCACTGGTCAGTGAGGGTGCGGGTTCTTTCTCTGGTGCGAACCGTTTTCTTCGCGGAGAGAGGGAGTGGGCTGGTTGTTGGGCTTTTTGGGCTGGCCGGTTGGGCTGTGTCCTTTACACATTTTTTTTTGTTCTGAAACTTTTCCTTTTTCCATTTCTATTTTCTGTTTTGAAATTCAAACAAACAATTCAAACATTCAAATCAAATCAAAACTCCTCCATACTTTGCCTTGAGTTTTGGTTCTGTTTAACAACACAAAACCAAGTCCTAAAAATAAAATAATATTTTTTATTTTAGGGTCCATTAATAATTAAATAAAATGGACCTTAGTTATTAAATCAAATAGGATTTGATTTATTATTTAAAACCTCCATTTGAAATCCAAATAATATCAAACCAAAACACTTCAGTAGGTTTTATTTAAGAATATAAAATACTTGGAAAACTTATTTAAAATAAATAAATAAGTTTTGATGTTTAATTAAAATAGTAAAACTTTTATTTTCAATAAACTTGGATATTAAATCCTTATTATTTTATTTAAATAAACCTTTACTATTTTTTTACCAAATAGAAATATTTTATTTCAAAGGCTTGGCCAAGTTTTAATTTGGCTTATAAAATATTCCTTATTTAAATTTCTTCCTTTTCATTTGAAAACCAAATCTTTTTATTAAAAGATCCAAAAATAGTAATTCCAAATATTTTTAACTTTATTGTTTATTTATCTTTTTAAATCCCTTTAGGATTTTATTTGATCCAAATAGGTTTTGAAAGTTTCCAATTGGATTCAAAAGTTTCTTCTCGCCTTGAAAATCAACAAAGTTTTATTTTATTCATTTTTTTTCACATTACAAGATTTGGAAAATCTTGGGATGTGACAAATTTGCTGGCTCATCACTGTCTAACAGTAACACATCACGAACACTTCGTAATCTTGTCGATCTTCGCAATGTAGGTGCTTATGCCGGCTTAGCTACGATGACCGGCTCAACCTCCAAGGTTTTTGCTGACTTGCTCCTAGCCGGTTCCTCTCGAATTTCATTGAGATGCACCATGCTCCCACTGACTCCCTGACTAAGAAACTCTTTCTCAAGGAAGACACCATTCCGAGCAACAAAAACTTTGCCCTCTTCTCGGTTGTAGAAGTAGTAACCCAAGGTTTCCCTCGGATACCCCATGAAAATACACTTATCCGACTTGGCCGTAAGCTTGTCCGACTAAAGTCGCTTGACAAATGCTTCACAACCCCAAATCTTAAGAAAAGACAAACTCGGCTTTTTTCCTGTCCACATCTCATGCAGTGTCTTCTCTACCGATTTTGATGGTACTCTGTTTAGTGCGGATGCTGTAGTTTTTAGACAATAACCCCAAAAATGATAAAGGCAAATATGTCTGACTTATCATTGATCGTACCATGTCCAACAAGGTCCGATTCCGCCTTTCCGACAAACCATTCCTCTGTGATGTTCCCGGCGGAGTAAGTTGTGGAACTATTCTGCAACCTTTCATATGGTCATCAAACGCATGGCTCATGTACGCACCTCCTCGGTTTGACAGAAGAAACTTTATTTTCTTGCCGAGTTGATTCTGTACTTCATTCTGGAATTCTTTGAACCTTTCAAAGGCTTCCAACTTATGTTTCATCAAGTAGATATATCCATACCGACTCAAATCATCAGTGAAGGTAATTAAGTACTCATAACCACCCTTGACTGTCGTTCTCATTGGTCCACATACATCACTATGTACTAGTCCCAACAAGTCAGACGCCCTTTCACAACTCTTTGTAAAAAGTTTCTTGGTAATTTTGCCGAGTAGGTAAGATTTGCATGTCTCGAACAACTCCAAGTTGAACAAAGTTAGGAGTCCATAATCATGTAGCTTCTTCATGCGTTTCCAAATTATATGACCAAGCCGACAGTGCCAAAAGTAAGTCATATTCAGATCATTTGGTTTCAACCTTTTTAACTTTATGTAATAAACCGATTCACCATCAAGATTCAAAATAAATAACCCTTCCTGGACGGGTGCAAAGCCGTGAAACATATCATTCAAATATAAAGAACAACCATTATTCTTAATATTCGACTCATAACATTGCCTCATCAAACGTTAAGCAAAAATAATGTTTCGACTGAGCACTAGAATAGAATAACAATTATTTAGTTTAATAATAAATCTGGAAGGCAAATGAAGTTGCATTGTACCGACTTCCAATGCAGCAACTCTCGCTTTGTTGCCGACTCGGATATCAACCTCGCCTCTTGCTACGCTCCTAGTTCTTACCAGTCCCTGCAACGAGTTGCAGATGTGAATAACTGATCCGTTATCATATACCCAAGAACTATTAGGTGCATCAGCAAGATAAATTTCTATAACATTGCAAACAAGTGTACCTGAGTCGAAAGTTATACCTCTACTCTTGGCTTTGTCGGACAAATACGTGATGCAGTTCCCCTTCCAGTGGCCATCCGCCTTGCAGTAAAAGCAAGTGGATCTGGCTGAAGGATATGGCTTAGTCCCCGAGGAAGCGCTTGTGACTGGGTCCTGAGCCTTGCCTCCCGATTTAGCCTTCTTCTTAGTCCAAGAAATTTTATTGAACTTAGCCTTATTCTGCACCATCAACACTTGACTAGAGCCCTTCTTGAGATCTGCCTCTGCCTACTGGAGCATCCCATGTAATTTAGTGAGCTTCTTATCCATACCATGCATGTGGAAGTTCGATATGAACTGACCATACACACTAGGAAGAGAGTTCAGAATTATGTCCATAGAGAACTCTTTGCTAATGGGGTAGCCAAGCCTCTCCAGAGATTGCACGTAACTAACCATTTTGATGACATGCATACTCAGTGGATCACCATCCTTAAGCTTACAACTCAGCAAATCCTGAGATCTTGATACCTCTTAGTCTTAGCCTGAACCTGGAACATACTTTTGAGGCTTTCGATCATATCGTAGGCCTCAACATTCTTGAACTGCTTCTGCAAGTCCGGTTCCATGTGAGCAAGCATAAGACAACTAATATCCATGGACTCATCCTTAGTCCGACGATAGACATTGGTGGTAGCAAAAGTCGCATTCTCATCCGGCTCATCTGGAAGTGGGTTGTCTAGGACATGGTCCTTCTTTTCTTGTTTGAGAACAATTATCATATTTTGATACTAGTTGGTAAAATTAGTGTCATTTAGTTTATCTTTCTCAAGAATGTTTCTCAAAGCAAAAACGGATATCTAAGGGTGACTGTTACTTTGTGCCATTATCTACAACATAAAATATGCAAAACACCTAAGACATGTATTTATAAAAGAGCAAGCATATTAAACATTTAATACTTATGCTTCCACTAGAACCAACACCCCTCCGATGGTTGCTTAGTGATTCAAGATCCTAAATAAGCAAGTCAGCTAGTGAGCTTTAGCATCACCACTAGCCACCAAGTGATCTAGGTAGACAATTCCTTGTCAATCGCATCTCATACAACTCATGTTTGTCGGGTGGCATCACATGCCCCGGCTGCCGTCTGACTTTTCCCCGAGTACCACAACCGTTGTGATAGACCCGTCTATCTTACCAAGTGTTTCCGCAGTAAGAGTCCGGCTAAAACCCACCTAGTCGGAAAGAATTGGCAGCACCTCAATTTTATGAGGCCACTACCAAAAATGTCCGACTTGTGATGGTGCAAAAACTGGAGGGAAAAACCGACTAGACCTTCTTTGAGGTATTAAATTTTACCAACTATCTAATAGAGGTAAAACAGAGACATAACAATAACACAAATAAAGCAATTATATTGTGAAATGGTATGGCTCTCTTCATGGCGATGTCCATCTCCACAAAGCCTGTAATCTGACTCATGCCAACTCTTGTCACTTGCCGTCTTACTCCATGTCGCCAACTTTTACATCGACTTGTATGCCATCCGAGTTCTTCAAACAGCTATACTATCTTAGTAAAGTAAATTACATAGAGAATCCGACACACAGGTTGTTATACAATAAAATGACAGCACCCATGCTCCATCCGTCTGACAAAACCGTGATGCACAGATCACATATAGATTACACACATCACATGCACATAAGCCATACCATTCACAGCTTCCTGCAAAAACAAGTTATGCATATTTACAAAATCTACCAGTGTTGTGAAACTCGCAACGACATCTAAGGAGCTATGACAGGGCAAAGCCGGCGGTCCCGGTTCTCATCTACATTCCGAACATGGATTTTGATAATTCTTCTGGTTTGATCAAAAATCTTTTGATCTTCGATCACTACTTCTGAATTTACGTGTCATAGTCTACCCTGATGGTGGAAACCGACAGGTAGGGTCATGTCGTTCCACGACCGCAACAGTATGATCACAGTAATCAGATCTACCATTCCCCGAGTACAGTTGATCCAATCAACCTCATACAGAACCGATCTATCTCATAGATCAACCACCAAAACAGCACATATATCCAATCTATAGCCAACCGCATATCACATATGCAAGATCTCGAGCCTGAAACCGGAAGCTATCGCTATGATACCACTGTTTGGCCACGTAGAGATGAAACAAAACTTTTATCTCTAACGCGGTCATCCAAGATCCAGCTGAGGTAGAAGGCCACGAGGATTACCACTAGACGTGCATCTGTGGATTACTGATGTACCACGTCTGTTGATGCAGTGCAGTTCTTGCAATCTTGATCCAATCAACGATCGTTGTGGTGCTAATCATACAACACTGCTGCTGGTATCCACACGTACAAGAAGGAGCGCCGACGGCGGTGAACTGCTAGGTTTATGACAACGGCAGGACTGCCGTGGAGCTAGGGTTTCCAACACATGGAAAGACCTAACCGTTAACCCACCTGGGTCTCTGCGCCCCACTGTATATAGGAAGGGAAAGTGGGATCCACTCACTTGTAGCCCATTCACTAAAGCCCATATCATCCACCGTGAGTCCGACTCACTGACTCAGTCCAAATCCGGGTCGGGTCTAACGAACCCGATTTTCGGTTCAGATCCAATCCAAACTTGCTCCCGCTCTTAAGTGTGTGACCTAGCAGGATCTTGGCTACTTGGACACGATTATAGTCTGACTCTCAGGTCGTGGCGCAGGTCGAAGACGAGGTAGGCGGTGGCTAGTCGGAGATGAGGTAGGCGGCACAGGTCGGAGGCGGCAGGAGGTCACTGCAGGAGGATCAGCTCAAGGGGAGAGGGGGAAAGGGGAAGGGGAGGAGGAGGGGCGGCTCACCCTCAACGTTCTCACAGACGGAAGACTAGACGACGGAGGTCGGTGTGTGACAGGAGAGGATCGCGAGCGGTTGCAGGGGAGGATGAACTGATTAGTGAATCGAGAGGCGCATCGCGTCTGTCTCCATGCATAGAAACTTACAACTTACACAAGACACATTTTTCCATGATGCGCCTCGTATAACATATATGCGAGACATATATTGCCATGATGCGCCTCGTATAATATTGTACTTGTATTCAAAAGGAAAGGAGCGCCTATTTGTCCACAAAATCCTTCATAGCCCAATGGCTAGACATAGGTTCCCTGTACTATGGCCACACATGTTCGAGTCCTCGTGGCCACCTTTTTTGTAACTTAAAAAAACAATTTGAATGTATAAACATTGTCTAAAGTTAATATGACCTATAAAAAATAGTGTAAATATTTTAAATATCCAAATATTGTCAAAACAATAGAAGTGATAATAAGAATGTTTAAAAAACAATTTGAATGTATAAACATTGTCTAAAATTAACATGAAATATAAAAATAGTGTAAATATTTTAAATATCCAAATATTGTCAAAACAATAGAAGTGATAATTAAGAATGTTTAGAAACACAATTTAAATATATAAACATTGTCTAAAATTAATACGAACTACGAAAATAGTGTAAATATTTTAAATATCCAAATATTGTGAAAACAATAGAAGTGACAATTAATCATTTTTAGAAAAACAATTTGAATGTATAAACACTGTCTAAAATTAATATGAACTACAAAAATAGTGTAAATATTTTAAATATCCAAATATTGTTAAAAAATAGAAGTGATAATTAAGAATGTTTAGAAAAACAATTTAAATGTATAAACATTTTCTAAAATTAATATGAACTATAAAAATAGTGTAAATATTTTAAATATCCAAATATTGTCAAAATAATAGAAATGATAATTAAGAATCTTTTATAAAAACAATTTGAATGTATAAATATTGTCTAAAATTAATATGAACTATAAAAAATAGTGTAAAATTTTTAAATATCCAAATATTTACAAAACAATAGAATTGATAATTAAGAATGTTTCTGTAGAGGTCCCAACCTTTAATAAGGTAGAGATCCCTGTGTTTACAATGCTAGTCCATGGATCAATAGCTAGCATCCAAAGTTAAGATGTAATATCAAGAAACAAAGGTCATAATACAACTTTATAACCAGGAATAAAATAATTCATTATATCTTACATAGCTCATTTGGCTATCTCATTACAATGCAGCAGAAATAACTATAGCATGGATTCCTTCATCTTCAAAGTGCCACAGGCAATCATGTTGGTTGTAGACTTGTAATCCTATTCAAGACACTTCACTAACATCAAACAAACCTGCAACATAATAAGTTGCAGCCACAAGGGTTAATACATTTGAATTCTATTGGCAAGTTTCACTACTATGTAGAAATAAGTGGATCCTATCATTACATGCATATTTGGCTAAGTAGGGTTTAGGCTCATTTGTAGAAAGCAATATAGTTTTATCCTATCTTTTCAAAATAGTTGTGATCTTTTGAAAATCTTTCCGAACTCTTTGGAAAACTCCAAGTGCTTCTAATCCCTTGTTGTCACCAGCAAGTTTTACTTTGAGAAATTGGAATGTCGAGATCTTCCATAGCTTCAGGCCTTAGTTGGTCAGAGTTTTCCATAACCGGGGACACGGTTAAGTACTTAGAATTCGATCTTCTACAGAAGTTGTACACTTTACCCACATGACACAATCTCGTCTTGACGCCACTAGTGGCCGCTGGATAAGTACTCACCAAATGGAGTACCAGCAGATCGAGAATGTGACAAAGTCTTTCCATAGAAGTCCTCCCAATACACAATGCTAGCTTGTCTACCATGCACCAATGTAAGGATATATTTTCCTATACACCATTCTAGTTAACCTGAAGATGCCAATGCATGGGTCTTCCACTATGTAGTTGGCTAAGACAGAGCCCATTTAGCATGTGGCTGTACACGGAAGCCACTGTACGAGAAACATGTTCAATCTCTAAGTCCTTGGGTGGTTTTCTTCTCGTGCACATACAAAAAGATAGCCATATAAACATGGTTCCCTTTGTTGCCACCTTATCCAAAATTGAGTATCCTCTTTCCACCCAGGTGGTTCATTGAGTACTTGTTTTATTATATAAAACATATGTTTTTCCAACACTTTATATAATCATATCATGTATCCCATCCCAAATATATAACAGGTCTAAGAATACTACAACTACCATGATTTCACTAAGGAAGATATAAGGGATATCCTAATAGGACATAGCATAGCATAGTAACATAATAACCCTATCATGCATACTACAAAAATTACACTAAGTGTAATGAAAATAGTAGGACATGGATGATAGTGCCACTTTCCTTTTTAGTAGGGAATAGTGGTTCACTCCTTGATCTTGCAAATATCACACTCCTCTAACTTCACTACAATTCAATCAAGCAAACATATATTCAACTAGCATTCAAACAATTCACCACATAAAATAACAAAAACAAGGCAATGCATGCAAGCATGCAAAAGATGGTTTTATTTGGAAAAGTGGTTTCTATTAGGCTCTAATCATTTTAAAGCTCATATGGGTCATTTACAAAAGTGGTAAAACCATTTAAATTCAAGTTGGTGAAAATGGCCATTTAAATCATTTTTTTTGCTAGGAATGATTTAAATCAGAATGATAATCCCTAGTGTTTGTAAAATATTTTTAAACACAACATGTTAGTGTTTTGAGGTCAAGTGTTTAATATTAAAACCATTTGCAAAAGGTTTCACCCCATAAACCAATCTTATACCAAGGTGATATTTTATGTTGTTGAAAATGCCTTTTAGCAAAGTAATAATTTTATAGGGTTCATCAAATATATTTTAAATCTCAAAACTTGGTGTTTAGGGTTAGAGAGTTTAATCAAGTCATTTTCCAAAGATTTTACCCAAAAAGTATTTTTAACATATAAACAATATTTTTTATTTGACTAGAAATGTTCTAATTTAAAGGTTTATTCTTTGGATTCAGACAATACACTTTTAAATCCATAAGTTGGCTTCTATGGTCAGTAGGTTCAAAACAATCCATTTTCCAAAGATTTTACGATAAAAATATTTCTAGAATAATTTTTATATTCAAATTATGCCTACACAAGTTTTTGTAAAAACAACTAAGTTTCCGGAAGTAATTCATTAAACAAAGTGCATGGTTGGAAAGTACTTGTTCTACTGATTCCATTGATATAAAATTTTTAAAATTTGGACATGTAGATTAAAAGTTATGAATTTTGCAAGTTTGCATATCTAATAGATCAAAATTTCTATTTTAAATCAAACTCTGAACACGTGGCGCTTTCTTACTGGTCGGTAACGGTTCGTGCGGATCGATCATCACTGGCTGTCAGATCTAACTAACAACGCACGGTGCAGAGGTCAACTTACCCCTTCGTCTAACTAATCTATCCTAGCCGACGGATCAAGATCCAACGAATCATAGCAGCCTGACCATGGACTGGCGGCGCTAGCGGCGGCGGACGGCGGCGCACACTTAGACGGGGAGGTTGCCGAGGAACTAGGTCGCGTGGGAGAGGGAGAGGATTCTCACCATGCTCGCGTGGTTGGAGTGAAGCTCAAGGTGGCCTCAGCTACTCGAGGGGCGCATGGGAGCAGTGGCTATTGCTCGCTGGAGTTCGTGGCGGCGCCAGGTGCCTATGTTCGTCGACGGGGGCGAGGTTACTGGCCACCCAAAGGCAAAAGGGAAGCTGCGTTAGACGCGGACGAGTGTGGCGAATGCGAGTGCATCAATAAGAGAGAGAGGGGTGGACGAAGCTTACGAGGAGGGGTCGCCGGAGTTGAAGACGTTCTCGGTGGCGCTCGAGTGATGTCCTTGCCGAAGCTCTAGTGCACGCGTGGCCAAGCAAGCGGCACTGGAGTGTGCGCCTGGCGATGGGGAGTAGTATCGTGGAGGACAGGGGGCAAGGGGTGGCGAGGAGCGGCCGGAATCGTCATCGGAGTGTGTCGGAGGCCGCAGTAGTGCAAGCATGAATTGGGACAGCCTGGGGGCAGAGAGGAGTCGATGTTTGGGGGAATGGAAGAGGGGGCGTAGGCGTTTATGTACGCGTGATTACTGCCAAGAATTGATCGCTCATTGACGCGAATTCATCGAGGTTAATTGTGGCAGGAACGGCGACGAGCGATGGGGAAACGTTCGACGCGGGTGGGAGAGAAGACTGACAACATGGGGCCTGGCTGTCTGCGAGAGAGAGAGAGCGTGTGGGGACGAGCGTTCGTGACTTCGCGGGTTTGTTTCTGAGTGGAAAACGATTCGCGAGAGGGGGAGGAGATGGGCTGCGAGTTGGGCCTTGCTTCTGGGCTGGCTTCGTTTCTTTTTTTTATACAGAAACTTTTTCTTTTTCTGTTTTGAATTTCTGTTTTGATTTTTATTCAAATAATTCAATCCCCATCTGAATTCAAACCTTTACCAAACTTTGTGTATATTTTGATATTGTTTATTAACATATTCCAAGATCATTTTAGAATAATTAATTTAATCTTTTAGGGTTTATTATTTATTAAAAATCAATAGACATTAGTCTTTATTTCAAAATAAGATTTAAATATGTTTTAAAACTCTATTTGAATTCTAAATTTTTCCAAAACCTTTTGAGTAGCTTTTATTAAAAAAATCACTTTGAATTATAATTTAAAATACTTCAATGTTCATTTAAATTGGGAAATGCCTTCACTTAAATAAAAAATGGATATTAATAAATCCTCATGATTTTATTTAAATAATCGTTTACTCTTTTTATTAAACAAAAATCTTTCATTTTATTTTCTTGGCCAAGTTTCAATTTGGCCCTTTTAAAATAGCCCTTATTTATTTATTACCTCCATTGTTTATAGAATCCATATCTTTTTATTTAAAGATCCAAAAATGGTGATTCCAACTTTTGAAATTTTATTTAATATTTGTTTATCTTTTAAACCCCTTTTCATTCAAAGTTTGTTCAAGATGGGTCTTTGATGTTTCCATTTGGAACCAAGAAGTTTATTTTCACCCTAAATTTCATCAATTATTTATTTTGTTTATTTATTTTTCACATTTCAAAATTTGGGAAATTTTGGGATGTGACAGGCTACCACCCTTAAAAGAAGTCTATTCCCGAGATTTGGGAAGGCTAGAGTTACAAGTTGGCTTCAAGGCAACTAGGGTACTACCACCCTTAAAATAAAGTCTTATAGGGTTACATTGATGGTTCACTTGACTATGGGCTTAATGATTGATATCCAACAAGGAATCCTTATTTGACTCTTCTGAGTTAACTAATTCCTAGCATCCACATCCTCTATTATTCAAAGGTTCCATACATGTCAATGTGGTTCACATGTCCTTCCTGGGTCACATTGGAGTCATTTCCATTGGAGTTTCTAGCATCATTTTTCTTTTTCTTCTCAGGACTGTCTGATGCATAGTGTCCAAGTTCCTTACAATTATAGCACTCCAACTGGCTAATGTCTTTCTTCCTGAAATTTGTCATGTTGGTTCTGTCCAAGGTCATCTCCATTGTCAGTATCATTTCCATTATTATCACTCCCATTGTTCTTGTGGTGATACTGATGTGGTTCAGAATCTTCATTGTTCTTTTTGAATGAACGTTTCTTTTGTGGTGATCCTGAGTGATACTTGAGTTTATGCTTCCTCTTTCTTTTCTCAACTTGATTCATCTTGTTTTCCAGGATGGTGGCTTTGTCACAGAGTGATTGATAAGTTGGGACATAGGCAACTGACAGCTGCAGGTTCAACTCATCATTAAGTCCTTCGAGGAATTTCTCCTTCCTCTTAGCATCTGTATCAACTTCATCCGG
This sequence comes from Avena sativa, assembly GCA_916181665.1. NCBI lineage: Eukaryota > Viridiplantae > Streptophyta > Magnoliopsida > Poales > Poaceae > Avena > Avena sativa. Next base: position 254,520,228 of record OV702284.1, on the reverse strand, counting down.
TGCATAGCGTGCTAGATTGTTGAATTATTCAATGTACTCAGCCACGCTGAGGTGACGCTGTTTCAGATTATGAAACTCCTTTTTCTTCAAGTTCATCACTCCAGATGAGATGTGAGCTGTACGGAAACCATCCTCAAAAATAGCCCAAGTCACATACTCAAGGGGAGTGGTGATCTGAAAGTTGTCCCACCATGTTGCTGCTGGTCCTTCGAGTAGATATGCTGCAAACCTAACTTTTTCCTCGTCGGTGCATCCAACAGTTACTAAGTCTTTGTTCACCGAACGTAACCAATCATTGGCTACCATTGGGTCAGTTGTTCCAGAGAACCTTGCAGGCCTTAGCTTCAGAAATCTGGTGAGCATGTCAAGTGCTGGAGGATTATTTTGATTGTTGTTGTTGTTGTTGTTGTTGTTGTTGTTGTTGTTGTTGTTGTTGTTGTTGTTCTGATTTTGCATAAACTGCGTCATCATCTGCATTATTTGAGCTTGAGATGTCATCAACTGCTGCATCTCGGGAGTAACGTTATTGTTGTTGTTTTGGTTGGAGTTGGCACGACGGGGAGGCATCTGTTGGTTTGATAGGGATGAGTAATGATAGATAGACCTAAAGAAGTTCTAACACACCACCCAAATCAATCAAGTTCAATCAAACATTCAACAAGCAACTATTCACTTAACACTTATGAGCTTAACTCATGAGTTGAAAGAAACAACAAGTTTTCCTAAACAATCAACCTAGTATAGTCATACCTCATAGGTCAATATGATCCATACACTAACTGTTGGGCCACGCAGAGATAAAACAAAACTTTTCCTCTAACGTGGTGATCCCAAGATCTAGCTGAGGTAGAAGGCCACGAGGTTTACCACTAGACGCGCAGTTGCGGATTACTGATGAAGCGCGTCAGTTGATGCAGTGCAGTCCTCATGATCTGATCGTCCTGGTGCTGATCGCACAGCACCTCTGCTGGTATCCACACGTACAAGGAGGAGCACCGGCGGCGAACTGCTAGGTTCGTATCGACGGTAGGACTGCTGTGGAGCTAGGGTTTCCAACACATGGAATGACCTAACCGAACAACGATTAACCTTTCTAGGTTACGGTGCTCCACTATATATAGGGAGTGACCGTGGGCTCTGCTTGCGCGGCCCATTCACTAAAGCCCATATAACACTAGTCACCGTGAGTCCAACTCACTAACTCAGTCCTAATCCGGTTTAGGTCCAACCCAACCAGATTACAGGTTCAGATCCAATCCGAACATGCTCCCGCTCTTACGTGTGTGACCCTGCAGGCTCATGGCTACTTTGTAACATCCCTAAAACCATGTTTCAAACTCATGCATATCATCCATGCATCCATGATCATGTAGAATTCATTTCAAACAAATCAATTCAAAAACAGGAGCATATAAGCTCATTATTTTATGTGATCAGCATTTAAAAACAAATACAAATCTCCAATGTGAGATAAATGTTCAGTGAACCAAACCTTGTGTCTTATTGCTTTCAGAGTGTATTGCTAGATTGCTAAGATTTAAACCAAAGTTTCAAGAAAAATATAATTTGAAAACCAATTTCAAAACCTATTTAAAACTAGTGCTATGTCACTGCTTATTTTATTTTATTCCAAGTGACCAGGCCAATTCAAAGTGACCACTTGGTTTTATGCCCAGAAATGTGATTGTTGCACACCGCAAAAATCCTGAAAAGATTTGAATTCAAATAGATTTTGAAATCATTTGAAAAAGGTTCCTGGAATTCATTCAGAAAAAGAAAAAGGAAAGAGAAAAGGAAAAGGGCCGGCGCCAGGATTTTGGCCCAACAAGCAAAGCAGCCCGTTAGCCAGCCCACCCGGGTTTTCCCCCTCCTTCTGATTTTCCCACCGCACCCGCGCTACCCAACGGGTAACTGACTGGTGGACCTCGCCAGCTCATCATCATCTTCCCCAAATCACGCCCACGTCGCCGACCGTTCCCTCCGCCATTCACTGCCGCATTTTAAATCGAGTTATTGCCGGCGTTTCCACGCGTGATTCTCGCTCCCTCTCTGGCTATAAGACCACCTCCCCCTCGCAGCCATTTTTCCCAACAAAGCCAGAAAGAAGCGCCCCCAGGCTGCCCGCAATCGCCCTTGCACTGCCGCAGACAGATCCCACTCCAGCGACCAATCCCGGTGAGCTCCGTGCGCCCCTTCCCCTCTAATTCATGCAGACAGCCTTCCTTGCGCAAATTCTGACACCATTGGTTCATCCTATACTGACCCAGGTCGTCGACTCCGTCAAGCACAGCAAGGTCCCGACGACGTCTTCAACTCCAGCGATTAAATTCGGTGAGCCCCGTGTTCCCCTTCGTCTCTGATTCACACGAGCATGATCGCCGTAGCCTTGTGCACCCCCTGATGCCTTTGGTTCGTGCTAGGGTGACCAGGAGCGTCGCCAACATCACCGTCCACCCGAGACCGACGCTGTCAGCAACTCCGACGAGCCCGTGCAGCTGTGTCTGTGCGCCCCTTGTCAAGCCGTCGCCACGTTGAGCTTCAGTACACCATTGTGAATCTGGTAAGCACCTCCGACGACCCCAGAGCCCCGTGTAGCCACCGCGCCGCCGTAGACAGAGCCGTCGCCGCCGCCAGCACCGCCACTTGATGGTCGAGTGCTGAGCGCCATTAGATCTAGATCTAGTGGTCACGTTAGAACCTAGACGAAGCGGTATGATTCAATCAGAGCCGCGCAATTAAGTTAGATCCAGCGGCTCAGAAGCGTGATCCGATGCGAAGCGGTACCAGCCAATAGGATAGCGCCGTGTGGCACAGAGTTCGTTTTAAATATGCAATGTGTTTAATGTTTTGCTTCTGTTAAAATGATTTTATTTACAGAAACATGTGTAGGCCTATTTTGCGTATATAAATTATTTGAGATATGTTTTAGTGTTAAAATAAATGTTGTTTGGCAAGTTTTGAACTTGATTATGAACCAGTACTGTGCACTTGTCTTGTTAAGTTTAGAAAATAATCACATATCATATTGCATGCATCCATATATTTTTGTTTGTATTTATTTTGTATGTGATTTGTGGCTATGATTTTATGTGTAGATTTGGTGCCAATAGTGATTGTGAGTGTGAGGAGTGTAGCTACTCTCCAACCTACCAAGGCAAGTGGTGCTTCATGATATTTTTATCCCTATGTTTTCTACTATGCATTAGAAGTATTTTTGCTAAGTCTTGCATGGATATATTTTGCTTATATGCTATGCTTGGGAAATCCTAGTAGTTGTAGAATTGCTAGAAATTCCTAAGTTAAGATGCTTTTCTATGCCATGCTTAGCCTAGCTAGTAGCAAACAAGGGTGGTGAAATATTCATGCTATGTTAAAATATTTCTAAGTCTTGGACTTATGTTTTTGCTTAATAAAACAACTAAGTGAATGAAACACCTGGGTGGAATTGAAGTAATGGTTTATGTTGAGTGGTTACACAAGGCCCATTTCTATGGTTTACCTTGTGTATCTCACTTGTGGAAAGCCACCCAGGAACAAAGGGATTTGAGAGGCCAAATGTTAAGAAGCTTCTAGTGCAGCCACTTGGCAATATGGGCTCTGCCAGGATCATATAGGTTGCAATAACTTAGCCATTTGGACAGTTGGTGGTAGTGGGATGATAGGTTGGAGCGCGTCCATTTGGTCTAAGGGAAGGCTTCTGAAAGGTCCTGTCTTGGTGGAAATCAAGGCTTGTGGGGAAAGTGCACAACCTCTGACGATGGAAGAATCTAAGTACTTAGCCATGTCCCTGGAAAAGGACAACTTGAGCATCAAGACATGGAAGGTATCAAGAATATCCTCATCCCAATTTCTAAGAAAAACTTGTGGGTGAACAAGGGTGAAGGAACCCAATGTCTATTGGTGGTTCCTTGGGAAAAGTTTTGACAAAGAAAAACTTAATGTTTTCAACTAATAGGCAAAACCTATTTTGAGCAAAGCAAGCCACGCTACACTTAGCCAAATTGCATATAGTATCTAGTCCACCAAAATTATACTAAGGTATCACTTGCCAATACTATTCCAATGTATTGACCCACTGTGGCTGTAACTTGTGATGTTGAAGGTTACTCTGATGAGGATTAGGACTCATGAGTCTACACTCAACATGTTTGCCTGTGGCACATGAAGATGAAGACTTGTTATCTATTTACTTATTTAAACTCTTGTACTAGGCCTATGGCCATGGAGTTGTAAGGACTATGTTTGTCTCTGGAATGACTGTAATAATGACCTTTGTTTCTGTGTACTTCATCTTAAACTGTGGATGCTAGCATTGATCCAGGGACTAGCATTGCAATCACAGGGATCCTTTTCCTTTATAAAGGAGGGATCTTACATACTTGGACACGATTGGAGTCCGACTCTCAATCGATCAGTCAGTAGTGGCTCCTAGCAGAACGTGCCGACTCCCAAGTACCAAAGAGTCATGACGACTGGCCTTTCCAATGCGACTTATGTCCGAGTCCCTTTTGCCTCACGATATACCTTGTCAGACTATAGGCGAATAATTTTCATCCCTTAAATATTCTGACTCTCTTCTCGATCCGAGATAAGTGATTCACCCGACTAACTCTTAGTCGATCGCCTCGGTTAACACTTAACCGAGTCGTGCATGGCCATGATTTCCGAATCATATATCACGAGAGGGCCCAGAGAATATCTCTCCAAGTGGAGGGGCAAAATCCCATCTTGGTTATTCACATCACGCAGCTTGATTCTCAGTCGACCCGAACTCTGCCTTTATAACTGACCAGTTACGGATCAGCGTTTGACAGAACCTAAGTCGGTGATTGTCACAACCCAAATTTTAGATTTGGTCTTGCATATCATTCATAGCATTGCATCATATCTTTCCATGCAAAACCGTCGAGCAGAAAGGTTCGGCGGAACACCACCTTCAAAACCCTATTTTGTTTCGCTGCGAGTTTCCTGCGGGAGGCTTTAGAGAGACTTGCAACAACCACCCCTGTAGGTTCGAGTTTTCGCGCAAACTTCGACTGAAGGTTGTTCCCCTCGACGATACGAACCCGTAGGCGCGAGAATCGCTCCAATCGGAGTTCGTATGCAAAAGACTCGGACGTTTTAGTAAACCGCCGGAAAATGGTCCGAAAATTCGGACCTTCCGAGTTGTAGTCCAACTGCGGACAGATTCGGTTCAGGATTTTTTTTTCTTCTTCTCTTCTCACGCGAGGGACTACTTGAAGGGGGCCCCACCCCTGCCTTGGGTCCCGTGCCCACCGACTCCTCCCACACGCGCACGTCTCCCTGGCGCCGCCATCGTCCCAGGCGTCCGCCGCCGCCGCCGCTTCTCCTCGCCGCCGCCGGCCACCCCTCCGTCCCCGGCCATCGCCGCGTCTGTTGCCGGGTTCGCCTCGATCTCCTCTTTCCGTTCCCGTGCTCCGCGTCTCCATCCGCCGCCGCCATCTGCGCCCTGCAGATCGCCGCGTACGCGCGCGCGTTTATTATTCCGGGAGTCGTAGTTGACCGTGTGTGTACGTGCAGGTAGAACCACGACGCCGGAACCGATCGTCGCCGCCGTCCGGAGTTCGCCGGAGTTCGATTCGCCATCCGATTCCGGTAAGACAGCAGCCACCGTCAGATCTCAGATCAGCGGCTTAGATCGTTCGTTGACTGGTCAGCACTCCAGACGTTGACTAGTCAGACGCCCCAGACGTTGACTGGTCAGACGTCCAGTCAGCGCCCAGTCATCAGACGAGTTGACCAGTCAAACAGACACAGTTGACTGGGTCAATTTCGTTAATCCTATTAGTTGACAAATTCCGGTAGAATCTTGTAAATTGCGTAGAAATTAAACCGCTTGGCCAAAAATTACAAATAAAATATGCACGAGTTCAGTGAGTCGTGCAGAATCTCGCTGCACCTTTGGTTCAGACTTTTACTGTCGGGTTTAGTACAGTTTAATCAAATGAGTTAATGGCCTTTTCGGAGTATTAAATTCGTAGTAAAAGTTTCGTAGCTCCAAAAATCGCGTGTGTTATGTCCCTGAGCTCGTGTGAACGAAGAGAATCTCATCGTGAAATAAAAAGATAGGCTTACAGTAAAAACTTCTGCAGTATTTGTCTAATGGCTTTCTGCAGTGTTTTAATTACTCGGGATGTTCTATAACTCCTTTTTGAGTAATTCCAATTGTTACTGTTTCTTATCAGTGATGCCTATGCGGTAGAATTTTTCCAGGATTTTACGAACTGTTTACTACCGGTAGTGAATTATTTAAGTTCTAGCTCTAGTAGTGATCACTACTTTTGGTTAATAGTTTCCCTTGCGCCAAATCTATTTTCCATGCATGTATTCGGTAGTAATATGTATTAGTATTACGTGGTGCAGCTGTAGCACCAATTCACTTGCCGTTCTTGCATTCATGCATCATCTTTGTTGCATATGTTTGTGAATTGTTTGTTTATGAATGAAATTGTGTCGTGTAGATTGTGTGGAGTGCAACCCTTGCTTATGTGTGGATTGTTCCTCCGACCGCTACAACCAAGGCAAGTAGATGCTACTTTGTTCATGATATCGTCCTACTATTTTCTATGCATTGTCGTGTATTTTGTAGATGCATGTGTAGGATGATACTATCGCTATGCTATGTCCTATTATGTGGTAGGGCTTTCCTTGTAGATGAACCACCGTTATAGATGTGCTTAGCCATGCTTGATGAACGAGGGCTGGGTTACATCATTGATACTTGTTTTCTCAAAGTATTGGTTTGTGAAAACTAAAACAACTTAATCAATGAACCCCCTGGGTGTGATGGTATTGATAAATTTTGGTGGTTTCATTGCGGAAAGGCACCCAGGTATCAAGAGAAATTGATTGTCTTCTTTATTGTGTAGCTTACGTGTACAACCATGTGCCAATAATGAAATGGGCGGTTGGTTGGACTTAGTAGGTTGTGGTAACTCGAACCCGCGTATCCAGAGATGTAGAATTTTGGTAGGTTAGACCGGTGCGCGTCGGGATTGAGGAGCTACTTCCCGAACAGTCTCTTCTTGGTCTTCTCCCTATCGTCACCCAAAGTGAGAGTGATGGTACGAGCTGGGCTGGCCAAGTCACATGGGTAAAGTGTACTAACCTCTGCAGAGTGTATAATCTAATCGATTAGCCGTGTCCCCGGTTATGGACATCTGAGTTGCTAGATATTGATTCCATGACATGTTTCTCGCTCATTCTAATTTCATAATTGTTTTAATATTGTTGGGTTAACTTTATTGGGATCTTTTCAAAGAAAATTCAAAACTGTTTATGAAAGTAGGACAAATGTATTTGCAAATGCAAGCCAGACACAGCTCCACTTGCCAAATATGCATGTAGATGTTAGTACTATTGTCTCCATTACTAGCTCTACTTGCCATACATTCCATGTATTGACCCTTCGGGGCTGTTGCGTTTTATGCTACAGGTTATTCCGATTCTGATTGATCGTTATAGGCCACGGTACTCCACTCGGCACTTGTTCACTTGTGGGCAATTTGAAGATTGGAGGATTTACTCGCTTTTGTTGCTACCTGAACAATTTGAGCTAGCTTTATGCTAAGCTTTTATATTGTAATAATGGTACTCTGGATCTTTGTAGATCATGATACACGGTTATTTGCTATGATTATCTATCTTACTCTATTGTGGGCCAATGAACCGATCCAGGGATTGGCATGTCACATAGAGGCCACGGTCTTATCAGAACCGGGGTGTCACAGGATGGTATCAGAGCCCGTGTGTCGACTGTAGGATCGTGACCTAGGATTGGATTAGGAAGCCATAGAATTATAAAGCCTATATTAACACTGTCTTTCCTCTTATGCCTTTCGCCCTCGTAAATTCTTACCATATGCTATTCTCACACTTTCCTGTTTTACTTGATAGATGGGAGACGTCAGGACTGAGTATGTCACCATGGAGTCACCAAGGCCCTTTGCAAGGCAGTTAGCTCAACTCTCTCAGTCATTGGGATTGCCACTGCCTATGTTCAAGGGAAGAAAGTTGTACACCTATGGATATGGAGAGGATGCATGGGAGATCACTACCTTCATATTTAGAGATGCCGCCTTGCCAAACCCCGCACACTTGGTCTACACCAAGATATACTGCAACTGGAGACTTGGGATCAACTTGGCTGTACATGAAGCCCTGTCTCGCCAGTGCCACTATGTCCGACACCTACTGCCTGCAGATTCACCCTACCGTGACTATGGAAGGCGTGATGAAGAAGGGAACATTGTGATTACCCCAGGCGACAGGAACAACATGCCGCCCCGTCGGAGGCACATAGAGGACATGGAAAAGGAGAATGGAGCTCTAGCAGAGAAGGTGAGGATGTTGAAGGAGATTGCAGACTTTACTAGCAATGGAATGGTGGTCCAAGGACAGGAGATAGACACTCTGCATGAAGCTGTGGGAGTTCTGGAGACTGCCCTGATAGCCAGAGATGAGACCATAGCCCATCTTCATGGTACTGTGCAGGAGAACGCCCAGAACATACAGCAATTGCAAGGAACCGTCCAGGAGAGGGACCAGACCATTGAAGTTATGACAGCCCAGATTGCCGCTCTCCAAGCACAGCTGAATCCACCCTCTGATGATGACAATGGAGATGATGGAAACAATGGGGATGATGATGACAGTGGAGACGATGATGATGATGAGGACGAGGATGATGATGATGGAGACGATGATGGTGGAGGAGATGAAGCTGTTGCTGTTGCAGCTGAGGATGAAGAAGAAGAGAAGGATCCAGAAGAGGTGGAGTTTGAAGTCTCAAGTGATGGTTCAGGAGAGGTGTACACTCCGCCGCCATGGTTGTACCGCGAGCCGAAGCGCCAATGCATGACCGCAAGGACCTACCTCAATCTCTTCAAGAAGTAGATAGAAGTCCACCAGTTAGTCCACGTTAGGCGAATTCGTTAGGATTAGGCTCGATCGTTGTGAAGCTTAGTTCATGTTAGATTAAAAGTGTTTAGTTGCTTATTTGTGTACTCCAATATCCCAGGAATTATTTGTGCGAATTTTAATGAAAGAGTTATGGCAATTTGGTTATCATTTGTGTGTTTTTCGCTGCAGTTTTTCTGCTGATACAGCAGTACTGCACGATTTTTCATATTTTTCTGGTAACTCGGAAAAATCTGAAAAAAATTGGGCTGATGCGAAACTCTCTGTGCCATATGCACAAAAATTAGATAATTTTTCTGACGAGTTTAAGTCAGGCGGAAAAATTCATGAAAGCTGCTGGACTGTTCTGGCAGAATTGCCGTTTTGTTGATTAGTTGATCTATTGTTTAGTTAACCATTGCCAACTCTTGGAAAACTATTTCAATAGGTATATACTGCTAGGATAACACCTGGGATGTTTCTGGATCGCTTGTTTGTTGATGTGTTGCTTGCTTGTGATCGTCTGCTATTGTTTGCTGTTGTTTGATCATATGCATGGGTAGAATCCTATTGTCGTAGTTGATTCTTTCTAAACTTACCTATGCTGAACCGCAGATGCCTCCCCGCCGCCAACCCACTGAGATGGAGCAGCTCATGGCAGCTCAGGCACAGCTGACCCAAGTGATGACCCAGTTCATGGCGAATCAGAACAACAACAATGGAAACAATCAGCCTCAGGGAGATGCTCTCACCAGATTTCTGAGGTTAAGGCCAGCTAAGTTCTCTACTGCAACGGAACCAATGGTTGCTCTTGACTGGTTGCGTTCAGTCAACAAGGACCTAGTAACTGTCGGATGCACTGATGCTGAGAAGGTGAGGTTTGCCGCTCACCTACTGGAGGGACCAGCCGCTTCCTGGTGGGACACATTTCAGATCACCCACCCGCTGGATACCGTGACTTGGGCAATGTTTGAGGAAGGTTTCAGGACCAACCACGTGTCTTCAGGAGTTCTGAGCCTGAAGAGGAAGGAGTTCCGCAACTTGCGCCAAACCAATCGCACCGTGGCCGAGTACATTGAGGAGTTCAACAACCTGTCCCGTTATGCACCTGAGGATGTTGACACTGATGCCAAAAGGAGGGAGAGATTCCTGGATGGCCTCAGTGACGAGCTTTCAGTACAGCTACTGGTGGTTTATTGCCCCACTTTCCAGGAGCTTATGGACAAGGCCAGAATCTTGGAGGGGAAGCACAAGCAAGTGGAGAACCGCAAGATAAAGAACAACAATCACCACTCTGGTTCACACCACAAGAGTCGCACTTCATACGATGGATACTCCAAGCATGGAGGAAGTGACCATGGGAGCCATGACCGCCGCGATGGACATCGCCATGACAACCATAGGAGCAGCCACCACAACCACAAGGGAGGACACTCTCACCACTCTGGAGGACACGGTGGACATGACCGCAACCGTGATCGCAACTTCGTGAAGAAGGATCTGAGTGAGGTGACGTGCTTCAAGTGCAAGCAGAAGGGGCACTATGCTGACAACTGTCCGGAGAGGAAAGGACTCAAGCCAACCAACGGTGAGAAGGCCACAGTGAACCACATGAATGTGGAGGAGATTCCAGATGAGCCTGACCTTGTGATTGGTAAGTTCCCAATCAACACTTACCCTGCACTTATACTTTTTGATACTGGTGCATCGCATTCATTCATATCAAGGGCATTTGTGGATAAGTATAAGTTAACTACTGAGTCTATGAAAAGGTCTATTAGAGTGAGTTCACCTGGAGGAGATATGATAGCTAGTGCGGGATGCCGCGACTTGACTGTGAGGATTGGAACACACAACTTCATCGCACATCTAGTAGTGTTGGATTCACAGGGATTAGATGTCATTCTGGGTATGGATTGGATGTCTATGCATGGGGGACACATAGATTGTGCACAGCGAGCTGTTTCACTCAAAACCCCGGATGGTAAGAGGATTAGATTCAAGTCGGCTGCACGACCGAGAAGGTGTAAGTTGAATTCTCTTAAGGGGGTTAGCATGGATACTGTGCCAGTGATTAGGGATTACCCCGACGTGTTTCCGGAAGAACTGCCAGGTATGCCACCTGACAGAGATGTAGAGTTTCTTATCGACCTGATGCCGGGAACAGGACCTATAGCAAAGAAACCATATAAGATGGATGTCGATGAGCTGAAGGAATTGAAGAAACAGTTGAAGGAATAACTGGAAAAGGGATTCATTCAGCCTAGTGCGTCGTCATGGGGAGCACCTGTTCTGTTTGTGGAGAAGAAAGACAGCACCAAGAGATTAGTGGTAGACTATCGCTCGCTGAATGAAGTAACCATTAAGAACAAGTACCCTCTGCCAAACATAAATGATTTGTTTGATCAACTGGAAGGAGCAAAGGTGTTCAGCAAGATTGATCTGCGATCAGGCTATTTCCAATTGAAGATCCGAGAGGAGGATGTACCAAAAACCGCCTTCACCACTAGGTATGGGTTATATGAGTATACAGTTATGTCTTTTGGACTAACGAATGCCCCGGCATATTTCATGACCATGATGAACAAGGTATTTATGGAGTATTTGGACAAGTTCGTGGTGGTGTTTATTGATGACATACTGATATATTCCAAGGATGATGCTGAGCATGAGAAACATCTGAGAATGATTATGGAGAAGCTAAGGGAACACAAGCTGTATGCCAAATTCAGTAAGTGTGAATTCTGGATTAACACTGTTGGGTTTCTTGGACACGTAGTGTCAGGAGCAGGAATTGCTGTTGATCCAAACAAAGTGACTGCAGTAACTGAGTGGGAAGCACCCAAGAATGCAGGAGAGATTCGAAGCTTTTTGGGACTTGCTGGATATTACCGGAGATTCATTGAAAACTTTTCCAAGATTGCTAAGCCGATGACTGAACTTCTGAAGAAGGAGAGGAAGTTTGAATTGTCAGATGTATGTGAAGCCAGCTTTCAGGAACTGAAGCGTCGACTAGTGACTGCGCCTGTTCTGTGTTTACCAGATCTTCAGAAGGATTTCCAAGTGTACTGTGATCACGACAGGGACTTGGGAGTGTGTTGATGCAAGATGGGAGAGTAGTGTCATATGCCTCGCGACAACTCAAGCACCATGAGCGGAACTACCCCACACACGACTTGGAGTTAGAGTCAGTGGTTCATGCGCTCAAGGTATGGAGGCATTACTTAATGGGAAAACACTGTGATGTGTACACCGACCACAAGAGCCTGAAGTACATATTTACACAGAAGGAACTGAACATGAGACAAAGGAGATGGTTGGAACTTATCAAGGATTATGATATGAATCTACAATACCACCCAGGAAAGGCCAATGTAGTAGCAGATGCTCTGAGCCGGAAGGTTTATGCCAATGGATTGACAATTGGTGAATTGCCTGAGGATTTGTGCAAGCAATTCAAGGACCTTAGACTGGAGGTAGTATCTGAAGGATACTTGGCTACAATGGAAGTCCAACCAACGCTTCAAGACAGGATCATAAAGGCTCAAGTAGGAGACAAAGAGATAGATGAAGTTAAGGAAAAGATGAAGGAAGGTCGAGCAAGGGAATTCCGCGAGGATGAGCAAGGTACCTTGTGGTATGGAGATCGTTTGTGTGTGCCCAACGATCCGGAGTTAAGGAAGTTGATTATGCAGGAAGCTCATGACTCGCCGTATTCCATACATCCGAGCAATACGAAGATGTATATGGACCTAAAGGAAAGATTCTGGTGGAACAACATGAAGGGAGACATCGCAGAGCATATCGCCCTATGTGATGTATGTAGCCGAGTGAAGGCGGAACACCAGAAACCAGCAGGACTGCTACAGCCTTTGCCCGTGCCGGATTGGAAATGGGATAGATTGGGAATGGACTTTATCACAGGACTGCCTAGGACCAGGTCAGGATATGACTCTATTTGGGTAGTGGTCGACCATTTGACCAAGGTAGCCCACTTTATACCGGTGAAGACGACTTATACGAGTGCCAAGTTGGCCAAGATTTACATGGACAAGATTGTGTGCCTACATGGAGTTCCCAAGAGTACCGTATCTGATAGAGGCACCCAATTTACCTCACACTTCTGGCGCCAGCTGCACGAGTCACTTGGTACTAGATTGGAGTTTAGCACAGCGTTTCACCCACAGACTGATGGACAGACCGAGAGGGTGAATCAGATTTTGGAGGACATGCTGAGAGCTTGCGCCTTGGCTCATGGCTCTAGTTGGGATGAGAATTTGCCGTATGCGGAGTTTTTCTACAACAACAGCTATCAAACCAGCATCAAGACATCGCCGTTCGATGTGCTGTATGGGAAACGATGTCGTACGCCATTGCTATGGGATGGAGTAGGAGAACGTCAGTTGTTTGGACCTGATTTGATCAAGGACGCTGAGGAGAAGGTCGCCTTGATTAGAGACAGACTGAAGGTAGCACAATCTAGGCAGAAGAGCTACGCTGACGCCAAGCGCAAGGAAGTGGTGTATGAGATAGGTGATAGAGCATACCTTAGAGTATCGCCGCTTCGTGGAATTAAGAGATTTGGAATTAAGGGTAAGCTGCCACCTCGATTTATTGGACCGTATCGGGTCTTAGAACGCAAAGGAGAAGTTGCTTATCAGTTGGAGTTGCCAGAGGCTCTGTCTGCTGTTCACAACGTGTTCCACGTATCCCAGCTGAAGAAGTGCCATCCGGAGATGGTGGATACACCATTGAGAGACACTGTACCGCTAGAGGAGGTTCAGCTTGAGAATGATTTGACCTATGAGGAGAAACCGGTCAAGATTCTGGAGACAGCAGAAAGGACTACCCGTACCAAGACAATCAAGTTTTGCAAGGTGCAATGGAGTCACCACACCGAAGAGGAAGCCACTTGGGAGCGTGAAGATGACATCCGAGAGGACTACCCACACCTATTTGCTAGCCGCGCCGAATCTCGAGGACGAGATTCATCTTAAGGGGGTTAGTCTTGTCACATCCCAAATTTTAGATTTGGTATTGCATATCATTCATAGCATTGCATCATATCTTTCCATGCAAAACCGTCGAGCAGAAAGGTTCGGCGGAACGCCACCTTCAAAACCCTATTTTGTTTCGCTGCGAGTTTCCTGCGGGAGGCTTTAGAGAGACTTGCAACAACCACCCCTGTAGGTTCGATTTTTCGCGCAAACTTCGACTGAAGGTTGTTCCCCTCGACGATACGAACCCGTAGGCGCGAGAATCGCTCCAATCGGAGTTCGTATGCAAAAGACTCGAATGTTTTAGTAAACCGCCGGAAAACGGTCCGAAAATTCGGACCGATTTCCGAGTTGTAGTCCAACTGCGGACCGATTCGGTTCAGGATTTTTTTTCTTCTTCTCTTCTCACGCGAGGAACTACTTGAAGGGGGCCCACCCCTGCCTTGGGTCCCGTGCCCACCGACTCCTCCCACACGCGCACGTCTCCCTGGCGCCGCCATCGTCCCAGGCGTCCTCCGCCGCCACCGCTTCTCCTCGCCGCCGCCGGCCACCCCTCCATCGCCGGCCATCGCCACGTCTGTTGCCGGGTTCGCCTCGATCTCCTCTTTCCGTTCCCGTGCTCCGCGTCTCCATCCGAGGCCGCCATCTGCGCCCTGCAGATCGCCGCGTACGTGCGCGCGTTTATTATTCCGGGAGTCATAGTTGACCGTGTGTGTACGTGCAGGTAGAACCACGACGCCGGAACCGATCGTCGCCGCCGTCCGGAGTTCGCCGGAGTTCGATTCGCCATCCGATTCCGGTAAGACAACAGCCACCGTCAGATCTCAGATCAGCGGCTTAGATCGTTCGTTGACTGTCAGCACTCCAGACGTTGACTAGTCAGACGCCCCAGACGTTGACTGGTCAGACGTCCAGTCAGCGCCAAGGCATCAGACGAGTTGACCAGTCAAACAGACACAGTTGACTGGGTCAATTTCGTTAATCCTATTAGTTGACAGATTTCGGTAGAATCTTGTAAATTGCGTAGAAATTAAACCGCTTGGCCAAAAATTGCAAATAAAATATGCACGAGTTCAGTGAGTCGTGTAGAATCTCGCTGTACCTTTGGTTCAGACTTTTACCATCAGGTTTAGTACAGTTTAATCAAATGAGTTAATGGCCTTTTCGGAGTATTAAATTCGTAGTAAAAGTTTCGTAGCTCCAAAAATCGCGTGTGATATGTCCCTGAGCTCGTGTGAACGAGGGGAATCTCATCGTGAAATAAAAAGATAGGCTTACAGTAAAAACTTCTGCAGTATTTGTCTAATGGCTTTCTGCAGTGTTTTAATTACTCGGGATATTCTATAACTCCTTTTTGAGTAATTCCAATTGGTACTGTTTCTTATCAGCGATGCCTATGCGGTAGAATTTTTCCAGGATTTTACGAACTGTTTACTACCGGTAGTGAATTATTTAAGTTCTAGCTCTAGTAGTGATCACTACTTTTGGTTAATAGTTTCCCTTGCGCCAAATCTATTTTCCATGCATGTATTCGGTAGTAATATGTATTAGTATTACGTGGTGCAGCTGTAGCACCAATTCACTTGCCATTCTTGCATTCATGCATCATCTTTGTTGCATATGTTTGTGAATTGTTTGTTTATGAATGCAATTGTGTCGTGTAGATTGTGTGGAGTGCAACCCTTGCTCGTGTGTGGATTGTTCCTCCGACCGCTACAACCAAGGCAAGTAGATGCTACTTTGTTCATGATATCGTCCTACTATTTTCTATGCATTGTCGTGCATTTTGTAGATGCATGTGTAGGATGATACTATCGCTATGCTATGTCCTATTATGTGGTAGGGCTTTCCTTGTAGATGAACCACCGTTGTAGATGTGCTTAGCCATGCTTGATGAACGAGGGCTGGGTTACATCATTGATACTTGTTTTCTCAAAGTATTGGTTTGTGAAAACTAAAACAACTTAATCAATGAACCCCCTGGGTGTGATGGTATTGATAAATTTTGGTGGTTTCATTGCGGAAAGACACCTAGGTATCAAGAGAAATTGATTGGCTTCTTTATTGTGTAGCTTACATGTACAACCATGTGCCAATAATGAAATGGGCGGTTGGTTGGACTTAGTAGGTTGTGGTAACTCGAACCCGCGTATCCAGAGATGTAGAATTTTGGTAGGTTGGACCGGTGCGCGTCGGGATTGAGGAGCTACTTCCCGAACAGTCTCTTCTTGGTCTTCTCCCTATCGTCACCCAAAATGAGAGTGATGGTACGAGCTGGGCTGGCCAAGTCACATGGGTAAAGTGTACTAACCTCTGCAGAGTGTATAATCTAATCGATTAGCCGTGTCCCCGGTTATGGACATCTGAGTTGCTAGATATTGATTCCATGACATGTTTCTCGCTCATTCTAATTTTATAATTGTTTTAATATTGTTGGGTTAACTTAATTGGGATCTTTTCAAAGAAAATTCAAAACTGTTTATGAAAGTAGGACAAATGTATTTGCAAATGCAAGCCAGACACAGCTCCACTTGCCAAATATGCATGTAGATGTTAGTACTATTGTCTCCATTACTAGCTCTACTTGCCATACATTCCATGTATTGACCCTTCGGGGCTGTTGTGTTTTATGCTGCAGGTTATTCCGATTCTGATTGATCGTTATAGGCCACGGTACTCCACTCGGCACTTGTTCACTTGTGGGCAATTTGAAGATTGGAGGATTTACTCGCTTTTGTTGCTACCTGAACAATTTGAGATAGCTTTATGATAAGCTTTTATATTGTAATAATGGTACTCTGGATCTTTGTAGATCATGATACACGGTTATTTGCTATGATTATCTATCTTACTCTATTGTGGGCCAATGAACCGATCCAGGGATTGGCATGTCACATAGAGGCCACGGTCTTATCAGAACCGGGGTGTCACAGTGATCCTCAACTCGGACTATGCAACAACCTCAGGTCTAAGGATTACATTGATTGAGATATACAAATGACAGCTAGTTCGTTGTACCTCAATATGGGTCAATCCAACTCGCTAAACTCTTTAGACAAATCTGTGTAAGTTGGAATAGCATCTCCATGCCCATGACAAGTGGAACCGAGTCATCAAGCCAACTTTCACATTGGTCTAACTTGTGTGTCCAGCACAACCTCAATGACCATGGATATTTAGTACAAACAACATGAATGCATAGTTCCACAACTGAATCACATATTCAATGATACACATCAGATGTTTATACAAGGACTACTTAATATCTTTATGAATACAATGGGAAATATCATCATACATGATTGCCTCTAGGGCATATTCCCAACAGTCTCCCACTTGCACTAGAGTCAATATTCTGACATCACATGTCTAAGCATCTAATGCCCATGGCTCTCAGGTGTGCCTCATGCTTTGGTTGTGCTAACGGCTTTGTCAACGGATCCGCAATATTTGCATCCGTGTGTACCTTGCATAACTTGATATCACCCTGATCCACGAACTGGCAAATCAGGTGGTACCGCATGAGTATGTGCTTGTTCTTCTGGTGCTGTCTAGGTTCCTTGGCTTGTGCAATAGCACCATTGTTGTCACAATACACGTCCAACGGATTGGACGAGCCCTGAACCACACCAAGATCCATGAGGAAATTCCTCATCCAAACAGCTTCCTTTGCTGCCTCCGAGGCAGCAATATACTCAGCCTCTGTTGTAGACGCAGACACAGTCTCTTGCTTGGAACTCTTCCAGCTCACAACACCTCCGTTTATAATAAACACGTATCCGGATTGCGAACGAGAATCATCAGAGTCAGTAAGATAACTCGCATCCGTGTAACCCTTTACAGTGAGTTCATCTTCACCACCATAAACCAAGAACATATCCTTAGTCCTTCTCAAGTACTTTAGGATATTTTTAGCCGCTGTCCAGTGGATCTCTCCAGGATCAGCCTGGTATCTGCTCACAACACTTAGAGCATAGGAAACATCTGGCCTAGTACAAATCATGGCGTACATGATGGATCCGACTGCAGAAGCGTATGGAATCGCACTCATCCAACTTCGCTCATCAGTTGTCGAAGGACACTGATTCTTGCTAAGTTTTACACCATGGGACATCGGTAAGAACCCCTTCTTAGACGATTCCATGTTGAATTTCTTCAACACTTTGTCCAAATAAGTACTCTGACTCAATCCAATGAGCCTCCTTGATCTATCTCTATAGATCCGGATTCCGAGGATGTATGTTGCCTCACCCAAGTCTTTCATTGAGAAACTCCTTTCCAATGATTCATTGGTTTCTTGCAACATATGGACATCATTTCCAATCAGTAATATGTCATCCACATATAAGATCAGAAAATTTACTTTGTTCCCACTAATCTTCTTGTACAAACAAGAATCATGATCACTCTTGATGAAGCCAAACGATTTGACTACCTCATCAAAGCGAATATTCCAACTCCGAGATGCTTGCTTCAACCCATAAATGGATTTCTGAAGTTTGCACACTTTGTCAGCATTAGCTGGATCAACAAAACCCTCGGGCTGTATCATATACACGTCCTCGGTTAAATTTCCGTTAAGGAAAGCCGTTTTGACATCCATCTGCCATATCTCGTAGTCGAAATAGGCCACTATAGCTAACATGATACGAACTGATTTAAGCATCGCTACGGGCGAGAAAGTCTCATCGTAATCAACTCCTTGAACTTGTTGGAACCCCTTCGCGACAAGGCGTGCTTTATAGATGGAAACATTTCCATCCATATCAGTTTTCTTCTTAAAGACCCATTTGCACTCGACGGGTCGTGCACCGTCTGGCAGATCAACCAAGTTCCAAACTTGATTTTCATCCATGGACTTTAACTCGGATCTCATGGCTCTAAGCCATGACTCGGAATCAGATCCCACCATCGCTTCCGAATAATTTTCCTACTCATCACTGTCTAACAGTAACACATCACGAACATTTCGTAATCTTGCCGATCTTCATAGTATAGGTGCAGCTGCCGGCTCAGCTGCCACGACCGGCTCAACCTCCAAGTTTTTGCCGACTCGCTACTAGCCGGTTCCTCTCGAATTTCTTTGAGTTGCACCGTGCTCCCACTTACTCCCCGACTGAGAAACTCTTTCTCAAGGAGGACACTGTTCCGAGCGACAAACACTTTGCCCTCTTCTCGGTTGTAGAAGTAGTAACCCAAGGTTTCCCTCGGATACCCCAGGAAAATACATTTATTCGACTTGGCCGTAAGCTTGTCCGACTGAAGTCGCTTGACAAATGCTTCACAACCCCAAATCTTAAGAAAAGACAAACTCGGCTTTTTGCCTGTCCACATCTCATGCGGTGTCTTCTCTACCGATTTTGATGGTACTCTGTTTAGTGTGAACGCCGCTGTTTCTAGACAATGACCCCGAAATGATAAAGGCAGATCTGTCCGACTCATCATTGATCGTACCATGTCCAAAAAGGTTCGATTCCGTCTTTCCGAAACACCGTTCCTTTGCGGCGTTCCTGGCGGAGTAAGTTGAGGAACTATTCCACAACTTTTCAGATGGTCATCAAACTCCTGGCTCATGTACTTGCCTCCTCGGTCCGACCGAAGAAACTTTATTTTCTTGCCGAGTTGATTCTGTGCTTCATTCTGGAATTCTTTGAACTTTTCAAAGGCTTCCGACTTATGTTTCATCAAGTAGATATATCCATACCTACTCAAATCATCAGTGAAGGTAATGAAGTATTCATAACCACCCCTGCTTGTCGTGCTCATTGGTCCACATACATCACTATGTACTAGTCCCAATAAGTCGGACGCCCTTTCGCATCTCTATGCAAAAGGTGTCTTAGTCATTTTGCCGAGTAGGCAAGATTCGCATGTCTCGAACGACTCCAAGTCGAACGAAGTTAGGAGTCCATCATCATGGAGCTTCTTCATGCATTTCCAACTTATATGACCAAGCCGACAGTGCCAAAAGTAAGTCATATTCAGATCATTTGGTTTCAACCTTTTAACATTTATGTTATAAACCGACTCACCATCAAGATTCAAAATAAATAACCCGTCCTGGACGGGTGCAAAGCCGTGAAACATATCATTCAAATACAAAGAAAAACCATTATTCTTGATATTCGACTCATAGCCTTGCCTCATCAAACATGAAGCGGAAATAATGTTTTGACTGAGCACTGGAACATAATAACAATTATTTAGTTCCATAATGAATCCAGAAGGTAAATGAAGTTGCATCGTGCCGACTTCCAACGCAGCAACTCTTGCATTGTTGCCGACTCGAATATCAACCTCGCCTCTTGCTACGCTCCTAGTTCTTACCAGTCCCTGCAACGAGTTGCAGATGTGAATAACTGATCCGGTACATATAGCCAAGAACTATTAGGTGCATCCGCAAGATATATGTCTATAACATTGCAAACAAGTGTACCTGAGTCGAAAGTCATACCTCCACTCTTGGCTTTGTCAGCCAAGTACTTGCTGCAGTTCCTCTTCCAGTGGCCATCCGCCTTGCAGTAGAAGCAAGTGGATCCGGCTGAAGGAGATGGCTTAGTCCCCGAGGAAGCGCTTGGGACCGGGTCCTGAGCCTGCTTTCCTCCTGACTTAGCCTTCTTCTTAGTCCAAGAACTCTTCTTGAACTTAGCCTTATTCTGCACCATCAACACTTGACTGGTGCCCTTCTTGAGATCTGCCTCTGCCTGCTTGAGCATCCCATGCAATTCAGTGAGCTTCTTATCCATACCATGCATGTGGTAGTTCGAAATGAACTGCCCATATGCACTAGGAAGAGAGTTCAGAATTATATCCGTAGCGAACTCTTTGCTTATGGGGTAGCCAAGCCTCTCCAGAGACTGCACATAACCAACCATTTTGATCACATGCGGACTTAGTGGATCACCATCCTTAAGCTTGCAACTCAGCAAAGCCTGAGAGACTTGATACCTCTCAGTCTTCGCCTGAGCCTAGAACATACTTTTGAGGCTTTCGATCATATTGTAGGCCTCAACATGCTCGAACTGCTTTTGCAAGTCCGGTTCCATGTGAGCAAGCATAAGACAGCTAATATCCGTGGACTCATCCTTAGCCCGACGGTAGGCATTGGTGGCTACGATAGTCGCATTCTCATTCGGCTCATCTGGAAGTGGGTTGTCTAGGACATGGTCCTTCTTTTCCTGTTTGAGAACAATTCTCAGATTTCGATACCAGTTGGTAAAATTAGTGTCGTTCAGTTTATCTTTCTCAAGAATGGTTCTCAACACAAAACCGGATATCTGAGAGTGACTGCTACTTGGTGCCATGATCTACAACAGAAAATATGCAAAACACTTAAGACATGTATTCATAAAAGAGCAAGCATATTAAATACTTTAATATTTTATGCTCCCACTAGAACCAACACCCCTCCGATGGTTACTTAGTGATTCAGGATCCTAAATAAGCAAGTCGGCTAGTGAGCTTTAGCATCACCGCTAGCTGCCAAGTGATCTAGGTAGACAACTCCTTGTCAATCGCATCTCATGCGACTCCTGTTGGACGGGTGGCATCACATGCCCCGGCTCCCATCCGACTTTTCCCCGAGCCCCACAACCGTTGTGATAGACCCGTCTAGCTTACCGAGTGTTTCCGCAGTAAGAGTCCGACTCGAACCCACCTAGTTGGAAAGAATTGGCAGCACCTCAATTTTATGAGCCCACTACCAAAAATGTCCGACTTGTGATGGTGCAAACACTGGCGGGAAAACCGACTAGACCTTCTTTGAGGGATTAAATTTTACCGACTATCTAATAGAGGTAAAACTGAGACATAACAATAACACAAAATAAAGCAATTATAATGTGAAATGGTATGGCTCTCTTCATGGCGATCTCCATCTCCACAAAGTCTGTAATCCGACTCGTGCCAACTCTTGTCACTTGTCGTCTTACTCCATGTCGCCGACATGTACAACGCCTTGCATGCCTTCCGGGTTCTCCAAACAGCTACACTAGCTTAGTAAAGTAAATTACATAAAGAATCCGACACGCAGGTCGTTATACAATAAAGTGACAGCACCTAGGTTCCAGCCGGCTGACAAAAACCATGATTCGCAGATCACGTATGGATTACACACATACATCACATGCACATGAACCATACCATTCACAACTTCCTAAAAAAACAAGTTATGCATAAATACAATATCTACCGGCGTTGTGAAACTCGCAACGACATCTAAGGCGCTACGACAGGGCGAAGCCTGCGGTCAGTTCTACCATTCCCCGAGTACAGTTGATCCAATCAACCTTGTACAAAACTGATCTATCTCATAGATCGACCGCCAAAACAGCATATAGATCTCATCTACAGCCTACCGCATATCACATATGCGAGATACCGAGCCTAAAACCAGAAGCTATCGCTTGGATACCACTGTTGGGCCACGCAGAGATAAAACAAAACTTTTCCTCTAACGTGGTGATCCCAAGATCTAGCTGAGGTAGAAGGCCACGAGGTTTACCACTAGACGCGCAGTTGCGGATTACTGATGAAGCGCGTCAGTTGATGCAGTGCAGTCCTCACGATCTGATCGTCCTGGTGCTGATCGCACAGCACCTCTGCTGGTATCCACACGTATAAGGAGGAGCACCGGCGGCGAACTGCTAGGTTCGTATCGACGGTAGGACTGCTATGGAGCTAGGGTTTCCAACACATGGAATGACCTAACCGAACAAAGATTAACCTTTCAGGGTTACGGTGCTCCACTATATATAGGGAGTGAACGTGGGCTCTTCTTGCGCGACCCATTCACTAAAGCCCATATAACACTAGTCACCGTGAGTCCAACTCACTAACTCAGTCCTAATCCGGTTTAGGTCCAACCCAACCAGATTACAGGTTCAGATCCAATCCGAACATGCTCCCGCTCTTAAGTGTGTGACCCCGCAGGCTCATGGCTACTTGGACACGATTGGAGTCCGACTCTCAATCGATCAGTCGGGTAGTGGCTCCTAGCAGAACGTGCCGACTCCCAAGTACCAAAGAGTCATGACGACTAGCCTTTCCAATGCGACTTACGTCCGAGTCCCTTTTGCCTCACGATATACCTTGTCAGACTATAGGCAAATAATTGTCATCCCTTAAATAGTCCGACTCTCTTCTCCATCCAAGATAAGTGATTCACCTGACTAACTCTTAGTCGATCGCTCGGTTAACACTTAACCGAGTCGTGCATGGCCATGCTTTCCGAATCATATATCACGAGAGGGCCCAGAGAATATCTCTCCAAGTGGAGGGGCAAAATCCCATCTTGGTTATTCACATCACGCAGCTTGATTCTCAGTCGACCCGAACTCTGCCTTTATAACTGACCAGTTACGGATCAACGTTTGACAGAACCTAAGTCGGTGATCCTCAACTCGGACTATGCAACAACCTCAGGTCTAAGGATTACATTGATTGAGATATACAAATGACAGCTAGTTCGTTGTACCTCAATATGGGTCAATCCGACTCGCTAAACTCTTTAGCTGAATCTGTGTAAGTTGGAATAGCATCTCCATGCCCATGACAAGTGGAACCGAGTCATCAAGCCAACTTTCACATTGGTCTCACTTGTGTGTCCAGCACAACCTCAATGACCAAGGATATTTAGTACAAACAACATAAATGCATAGTTCCACAACTGAATCACATATTCAATGATACACATCAGATGTTTATACAAGGACTACTTAATATCTTTATGAATACAATGGGAAATATCATCATACATGATTGCCTCTAGGGCATATTCCCAACACTAACATGATATCAATGTTTTTGGTAGGCAATCTAATGTCTCTTGGATCTCACTTGTAGTCCTTAGTGATGTCTAAGTTGAAGTCCTTGGTCATGGTGAAGGCTTTGTCCATCAAGTTGAAAAGGAAGAGATGTAGAATCAAAACCAAAAAGGTTGAGGAAAGAGTTTACAAGATTGTTTGTAAATAAGTTTTGGAACAAATACAACTCCTATTTTTCTAAGGGGTTTTGTCCAATCCTAGGGTTACAATCCTACAGGCAACATAGTGCCCTGATACCATTTGTAGAGGTCCCAACCTTTAATAAGGTAGAGATCCCTGTGTTTACAATGCTAGTCCCTGGATCAATTGCTAGCATCCATAGTTAAGATGTAATATCAAGAAAGAAAGGTCATAATACAACTTTATAAGCAGGAATAAAATAATTCATTACATCTTACATAGCTCATTTGGCTATCTCATTACAATGCAACAAAAATAAATATAGCATGGAGTCCTTCATCTTCAAAGTGCGACAGGCAATCATGTTGGTTGTAGACTTGTAATCCTATTCAACACACTTCACTAACATCAAACAAAACTGCAACATAGTAAGTTGCAGCCACAAGGGTCAATACATTTGAATTGTATTGGCAAGTTTCACTACTATGTAGAAATAAGTGGATCCTATCATTACATGCATATTTGGCTAAGTAGGGTTTAGGCTCATTTGCAGAAAGCAATATAGTTTTATCCTATCTTTTCAAAATAGTTTTGATCTTTTGAAAATCTTTCTGAACTCCTTGGAAAACTCCAAGTGCTTCTAATCCCTTGTTGTCACCATCAAGTTTTACTTTGAGAAATTGGAATGTCGAGATCTTCCATAGCTTCAGGCCTTAGTTTCTCAGAGTTTTCCATAACCGAGGACACGACTAAGTACTTAGAATTCAATCTTCTGCAGAATTTGCACACTTTACCCAGATGACACAATCTCGTCTTGACGCCACCAGTGGCCGCTGGATAAGTACTCACCAAATGGAGTACCGATAGATCGAGAATGTGACAAAGTCTTTCCATAGAAGTCCTCCCAATACACAATGCTAGCTTGTCTACCAGGCACCAATGTAAGGATATATTTTCCTATACACCATTCTAGTTAACCTGAAGATGCCAATGCATGGGTCTTCCACTATGTAGTTGACTAAGCCAGAGCCCATTTAGCATGTGGCTCTACACGGAAGCCATTGTACGAGAAACATGTTCAATCTCTAAGTCCCTGGTTGGTTTTCTTCTAGTGCACATACAAAAATATAGCCATATAAACATGGTTCCCTTTGTTGCCACCTTATCCAAAATTGAGTATCCTCTTTCCACCCAGGTGGTTCATTGAGTACTTGTTTTATTATATAAAACATATGTTTTTCCAACACTTTATATAATCATATCATGTATCCCATCCCAAATATATAGCAGGGCTAAGCATACTACAACTACCATGATTTCACTAAGGAAGATATAAGGGATATCCTAATAGGACATAGCATAGCATAGCAACATAATAACCCTATCATGCATACTACAAAAATTCCACTAAGTGTAATGAAAATAGTAGGACATGGATGATAGTGCCACTTGCCTTTTTAGTAGGGAATATTGGTTCACTCCTTGATCTTGCAAATATCACACTCCTCTAACTTCACTACAATTCAATCAAGCAAACATATATTCCACTAGCATTCAAACAATTCACCACATAAAATAACAAAAACAAGGCAATGCATGCAAGCATGCAAAAGATGGTTTTATTTGGAAAAGTGGTTTCTATTGGGATCTAATCATTTTAAAGCTCATATGGGTCATTTACAAAAGTGGTAAAACCATTTAAATTCAAGTTGGTGAAAATGGCCATTTAAATCATTTTGTTTTGCTGGGAATGATTTAAATCATAATGATAATCCCTAGTGTTTGTAAAATATTTTTAAACATAACATGTTAGTGTTTTGAGGTCAAGTGTTTAATATTAAAACCATTTGCAAAAGGTTTCACCCCATAAACCAATTTTATACCAAGGTGATGTTTTATGTTGTTGAAAATGCCTTTTAGCAAAGTAATAATTTTATAGGGTTCATCAAATATATTTTTAAATCTCAAAAGTTGGTTTTTAGGGTCAGAGAGTTTAATTCAAGTCATTTTCCAAAGATTTTACCCAAAAAGTATTTTTAACATATAAACAATATTTTTTATTTGACTAGAAATGTTCTAATTCAAAAATTTATTCTTTGGCTTCACAAAATACACTTTTAAATCCATAAGTTGGCTTCTATGGTCAGTAGGTTCAAAACAATCCATTTGCTAAAGATTTTACCATAAAAATATTTCTAGAATAATTTTTATATTTAAATTCTGCCTACACAAGTTTCTGCAAAAACAACCAAGTTTCTAGAAGCAATTCATTAAAAAAAATGCATGGTTGGAAAGTACTTGTTCTGCTGATTCCACTGATATAAAATTTGTAAATTTTGGTCGTGTAGATTAAAAGTTATGAATTTTGCAAGTTTGCATATCTAATAGATCAAATTTCTGTTTTAAATCAAACTCTGACCACGTGGCGCTTTCTTACTAGTCGGTAACTGTTCGTGCGGATCGATCATCACTAGCCGTCAGATCTAACTAACAACGCACGGTGCAGATGTCAACTTACCCCTTCGTCTAACTAATCTATCCTAGCCAAAGGATCAAGATCCAACGGATCACAGCAGCCTGACCATGGACTGGCGGCGCTGGCGGCGGCGCACGCTCAGACAGGGAGGTTGCCGAGGAACTAGGTCACGCAGGATAGGGAGAGGATGCTCACCGTGCTCGCGTGGTTGCAGTGAAGCTCAAGGTGGCCTCAGCTACTCGAGGGGCGCATGGGAGCAGTGGCTATTGCTTGCCGGAGTTCGTGGCGGCGCCAGGTGCCTCTGTTCGTCGACGGGGGCGAGGTTACAAGCCACCCAAAGGCAAAAGGGAAGATGCGTTAGACGCAGGCGAGTGTGGCGAATGTGAGTGCATCAATGAGAGAGAGGGGTGGACGGAGCTTACGGGGAGGAGTTGCCGGAGTTGAAGACGTTCTCGGTGGCACTCGGGTGATGTCCTTGCTGAAGCTCTAGTGCACGCGCGGCCAAGCGAGCGGCACTGGAGTGTGCTCCTGGCGATGGGGAGTAGTATCGTGGAGGCCAGGGGGGCAAGGGGTGGCGAGGAGCGGCCGGAATCGTCGTCGGAGTGTGTCGAGGCCGCGGCAGTGCAAGCATGAATTGGGACTGCCTGGGGGTAGAGAGGAGGCGATGTTTGGGGGGAATGGAAGAGGGGGCGTAGGCGTTTATATACGTGTGATTACTGCCAAGAATTTATCGCTCATTGACGCGAATTCATCGAGGTTAATTGCGGCAGGAATGACGACGAGCGATGGGGAAATGGTCAATGCGGGTGGGAGAGAAGACTGACAGCGTGGGGCCTGGCTGTCTGTGTGAGAGAGTGTGTGTGTGTGGGTCCGAGCGTTCAGTGACTTTGCGGGTTTGTTTCTGAGTGGAAAATGATTCGCGAGAGGGGGAGGAGATGGGCTGCGAGTTGGGCCTTGCTTCTGGGCTGGCTTCATTTCTTTTTTTTATATAGAAACTTTTTCTTTTTCTATTTTGAATTTCTATTTTGATTTTTATTCAAATAATTCAATCCCCATTTGAATTCAAACCTTTACCAAAATTTGTGTATATTTTGATACTGTTTCTTAACATATTCCAAGACCATTTTAGAATAATTAATTTAATCTTTTAGGG
The DNA here is from genome assembly GCA_916181665.1 of Avena sativa. Classification (NCBI taxonomy): domain Eukaryota; kingdom Viridiplantae; phylum Streptophyta; class Magnoliopsida; order Poales; family Poaceae; genus Avena; species Avena sativa. The sequence continues at coordinate 254,492,739 of OV702284.1, read as the reverse complement.
TTTATTATTTATTAAAAATCAATAGACATTAGCCTTTATTTCAAAATAAGATTTAAATATGTTTTAAAACTCTATTTGAATTCTAAATTTTTCTAAAACCTTTTCAGTAGGTTTTATTAAAAAAAAAATTCACTTTGAATTATAATTTAAAATACTTTAATGTTCATTTAAATTGGGAAATGTCTTCACTTAAATAAAAAATGGATATTAATAAATCCTCATGATTTTATTTAAATAATCCTTTACTCTTTTTATTAAACAAAAATCTTTCATTTTATTTTCTTGGCCAATTTTCAATTTGGCCCTTTTAAAATAGCCCTTATTTATTTATTACCTCCATTGTTTATAGAATCCATATCTTTTTATTTAAAGATCCAAAAATGGTGATTCCAACTTTTAAAATTTTATTTAATATTTGTTTATCTTTTAAATCCCTTTTCATTCAAAGTTTGTTCAAGATGGGTCTTTGATGTTTCCATTTGGAACCAAAAAGTTTCTTTTCACCCTAAATTTCATCAATTATTTTGTTTATTTATTTTTCACGTTTCAAAATTTGGGAAATTTTGGGATGTGACAGTTTCGATGCATGGTATTCCATCCAATTAGCATACAAGTGATAATTAAGAATGTTTCAATACATAATATGCCACACACACACGCGGCACGTGGAGGTGGGCCCGGGGGTTTAGGCTTTAGGCCCACCTCAGTTACTATAGGCGCATCTGTGAGTGATGCGCCTCCAATATCGAAAAATACACAAGGAGCACATGCATATGCGCCTCCATTATTAGGGCACTGCAACCACATGGGTCCACCCACCTTATTCGAGGTGCACCTGCTGCATATGCGCCTCGAGTAGTTGAAAATACACAAGGCGCATATGGGCATAAGCGCCTCCAGTATTAGGGCACCTACCACCATCGGGCCCATCCACCTTATTCGAGGCGCACCTGCTCCATATGTGCCTCAAGTAGTTGAACTACTCAAGGGACATATGCACCATGTGGGCCTCAAATAAGATGGGGAAGCCAAATCTGGTCCGTACATGAAATATAAGAGACGCACCTCTCATAGATGCACCTCCACTATTTAAATATAGAAGGTGCACCCTTAAGCCATGAGCCGTGTATATTTAGTCGAGGCACATATGGTTAGGATGTGCCTCCTATAAGCCTATCTATAGGGTTTTCCCTAGTATTGAGCGTGGGCGCGCCACCCAGGCTCTTTTCCTCCTCCATCGTTGATTCGCTTCGATCTTTCGCCCACCGCCTCCATTTTGACCTAAAAACTACTATATAAAGGGTCCCTCAGGAGTTCCTAGGGTGAGGCGCCACAGAAACACCAAAACAACAAAACAAATCCAGAACCACAAAGATGGGAGGAGGGACTTGATTGGAGCAGACGCCAGAAGGATCTCTACCTTCTCCAACGTCTCCACCATCATCACCATAATGAAGATGGGGCAGTCCACCTTTATACTATGGTTTGTGGAAGTAGCTTGGTGTATTTCTTTTTGTTCTTCATAGATCTAGTACCATATGAGCTGCCCAACATGATTATGGTCATATTTGTAATTCCTATGTGGTGGATCTTTATTCTTTGATTTGATATATGAGTTTGGAACCTACTATGTGTAAGATGTATTTATAGATGCATATCATATACCCCATTCTTAAGTACTTGTTCTAATCCAACTTGTATGCAAGAGCATGTGTGGGGAGAAGTGTGTATTAGATGGAGTAGCATCGTAGGAGTGAATGAATAGTGACAACAAATTCAAGATCTACTATAGTGTTTACATTTGTTTTGCTGCCTCATAAGGGATAAAGTGAATTCATGTGTGATACGTCCAATTTTCATCACCTTTCTATATCATAATTTGCCTCTATTCATTGATATATGTCTTATTATGAGGTGTTACTTATGTCTTTTCCTCTGTTTTTGCATGTTGGATGATTCTTGGAGGATGAACTGCCGAAGTAAGGATTCTGATGGAAAAAGAGGTGTTTTGATGCAATTTCATGAAGATCAGAAAAATACCAGAAAAATATTGAAAAAAGTATATTTTCCCAGAAGACGAAGGAAGCCAGAAGGGGAGGCGTAGCTGGGCCACAGGGGGCCCACACCCTCCTATGCGCGGGCCACCTGGGACGCGCCTAGCGCAGGTGTGGCCCACCTGGCCGGCCTCCGACTTCGCCCTCTCGCCTATAACTTCCTCTCGGAAACCTAAAACAAGGGGGCGACCACAGAAAGATTTATGTCGCCTCTGTGGGGCAGAAAACACCGAGAGAGAAAGAGCTCTCCGGTAGACAGATTTTTGCCAGGGAAATTCCTTCCCGGAGAGGGGAGATCGTCGCCATCAACACCATCGTCAAGCTAGACTTCATCGGGATCATCATCATCATCCACACCATCATCTCCACCAGCACCATCATCACCACTCCATCCTGCTGTAACAATCGTGTTGAATACTTGCTTAGTTCATAGTGGAAACTTTCCCGGTGTTGATATTGTAGTTGATGCTTGTGAGGGGAACCATTGGATTATTGTTTATGTTCAGATTGTTATTCATCACCATATCATATTTGATCTTGATCCATATGATGTCTCGTGAGTAGTTCGTTTAGTTCTTGAGGACATGGGAGAAGTCATGTTGTTAGTAGTGGATTTGTGTTGAGTTATTATTCAATGGTTTAGTATTTAAGTTGTGGTGTTATTCTTCTAGTGGTGTCATGTGAACATCGACTACATGATACTTCACCATTTATGGGCCTAGGGGAATGCATTGTGTGTTTGGCTACTAATTGTGGTGTTGTCGGAGTGACAGAAACCTGAACCCCCGTTTGGACACCATTGCACAAGGGAGCGCAAGATCTCAAAGTTTAAGGCTGTGGTTAGGTTTATATCTTAATTGATTTCCTGTAGTTGCGGATGCTTGTAGGGGATTTAATCACAAGTATGTATTAGTCCAAGTAAGGTCGTTACATTAGCACGGGTTCACCCACATAACAGTTACAACACCAAAGAAGAGTACACAGCTATTTGAAGCGAAAGCACTTGACAGAATTCCCATGTGTCCTCGAGAACGTTTGGTCCTTATAAGTATTTCCACCGGCTTGTCCTTTGCTAAGAAAGGATCGGGCCACTTTCTGCGTTTGCTCGTTGTCTTTATTACTTGCACTTTGTTTTGTTGCTTTATCAGAAAACTCCTAAAAATCCGTTTGCTAAGTATTTACAGAGATTTCCTGCTCCATACCACTAGTCAACACCTTCTTCTCCTTGTTGGGATCGACACTCCTATTTATCGAAAGTACTACGATACACCCCCTATACTTGTGGGTCATCAATGTGATATAATTATCTTGTGGCAGCTAGATAATCTTGTTTGGTCAAGGTAGTGATGACCCACAAGTATAGGGGGTGTACCGTAGTAGTTTTGATAAATAGGAGTGGCGATCCCAACGAGGAGCAGAAGGTGTTGACTAGTGGTATGGAGCAGGAACTCTCTGTAAATACTTAGCAAACAGATTTTTACTGGTTTTCTGATAAAGCAACAAAACAAAGTACAAGTAATAAAGACAACGAACAACTGCAGCAAGTGGCCCAATCCTTTCTTAGCAAAGGACAAGCCGGTGGACATACTTATAAGGACCAAACGTTCTCGAGGACACGTGGGAATTCTGTCAAGTGCTTTCGCTTTAAATAGCTAAGTACCCTTCTTTGGTGTTGCAAGTGTTGTGTGGGTGAACCTGTGCTAATGTACCGACCTTCTTGGACTAATACATACTTGTGATTAAACCCCCTGAAAGCATCCACAACTACGGGAAAGAAATTAAGATATAAACCTAACCACAGCCTTAAACTCTGAGATCCTACGCTCACTTGTGCAAAGGTGTCCTAACGGGGGTTCAGGTTTCTGTCACTCCGGCAACCCCACAATTAGTAGCCAAATACAAAATGCATTCCCCTAGGCCCATAAATGGTGAAGTATCATGTAGTCGACGTACACATGACACCACTAGAAGACTAGAACCACAACTTAAATACTAAACCATTGAATAATATCTCAACACAAATCCACTACTAACAACATGACTTCTCCCATGTACTCAAGAACTAAATGAACTACTCACAAGACATCATATGGATCAAGATCAAAGATGATATGGTGATGGATAACAATCTGAACATAAACAATAATCCAATGGTTCCACTCACAAGCATCAACTACAATAGTAATCAACACCAGGAAAGTTTCCCCTAAGAACTATGCAAGTATTCAACACAATTGTTATAGCGGGATGGAGTGGTGATGATGGTGCTGGTGGAGATGATGGCATGGATGATGATGATCCCGATGAAGTCTAGCTTGATGATGGTGTTGATGGCGACGATCTCCCATCTCCGGTAAGGAATTTCTCTGGCATAAATCTGTCTGCCGGAGAGCTCTTTCTCTCTCGGTGTTTTCCGCCCCACAGAGGCAGCAGAATATTTTTGTGGTTGCTCCTCGTGTTTTAGGATTTTGAGAGGAAGATATTGGCGAAAGGGCGGAGTCAGAGGCTGTCCAGGTGGGCCACACCCCCTGTAGGCACGACCCAGGGGTGGCCCACGCCTGGGGGGGGTGTGGGCCCCCTGTGGCCCATCTACGCCTCCCCTTCTGGCTTCCTTCGTCTTCTGGGAACATATATTTTTCCATGATTTTTCTGGTATTTTTATGATCTTCACGAAATTGCATCAAAACACCTCTTTTTCCATCAGAATCCTGACTCCGGCAGTTCATCCTCCAAGAATCATCCAACATGCAAAAACAGATGAAAAGATATAAGTAACACCTCTTAAAATGAGATATATCAATGAATAGAGGCAAATTATGATATAGAATGGTGTTGCAAATTGGACGTATCAGGTAGCATATTTTTGATTCAAACATCATGTGAAATTACTTAAGGCTATACTCTATTGATTCTTAATTCAAGATTCCTTGGAGTTTTCCCTTTCTTGAGGAGTATAAGAGATATGTGTTGCATTATCTCTATGTTAGGACATGATGGCCATAAGAATGCTTATCAAACACATGTTGAAGTTCCACCAATATTATGTCTTTGATAATTTTTTGTGTCTATTACAACCAAAAAAGAGAGTATACAAGTGAACCCATGAACCCTAGTCCATTATAAACCATAAGAAACACCTTTCCAACACCACTATCAGACTTTATATTTTATGCAATTTATTATTTCGAAAATACAAAATACTTTCTTCGCTTTTCAAACACACACAAAACCTAAAACAATTATCTTTTATTGTTTATCTTGCTTGCCTAGTTTTTACTTGTTTTACTTTACCTTATTTATTATTGTTATTTCATATTACTAATACGAAACCTTGTGCTTGACAACCACACAGTGGAGTTGTGGACACAAGACAAAACTTTGCTTTGTAGGTTTCTTGAAGAGGAGAAGAAGAATAACCTCTGAGATAATTCCTCGAGAGTTTGATATAAACCCTCGAATCATCCTATTGTGGAAAAGACTCCTGCTAAAACACTCCGCACTTGGAGTCCCAACGAGTTGGTACAAACGAAGTTATTGCCATCAAGAACATTTTGTGGTGCCGTTGCCGGGGAAATGCAAGAGGGACATCACAACTGCATCTTCATCAAGTTGGAGTGAGCACATCTTCTGGCACAATCAACACCAACTTTGTGCAAACACCTAGGCTTTGGGAGGTTGCACCACTATGAGCTTTTCCTTCTCCTTTAGATTTTCAAAGTAAATTTATTTGTATTGTTTTTTGTCCTTTTCTTTTTAGTTTTCCTTTAAAACATGGAAAACATAAAAGTTAGTATAACTTCTTCTATGGATGATATGGATGAACTTTCAGCTGAGGAACTTAGGGCATTGAAATAAGTTGATTATGTCTATTATCAATAAAGATCACATATGAAAGAATTTATTGACTGTTTAAATAAGATTGCTAAACAACTATGTCAGTTACATAATGTGTCATGTTGCACAAAACAAAATTATAAACATCTACACAATCAATGCAAATTTAGCAATAAATTTATGATTGCCTTATATAATGAGAAGGATTATGGTGATTTTGACATAAGAATAGTTGATCAATTTATTGCCTTCAAGGGATCTCATGAGGTGGATTCCCTTATTAATAAAAAGTATGAATCTTGTGTTGTAACTCGTGATCTTAAAGTTAGAAGTTCTATTCTCCTTACGCATTGCAAAGAGAACTTTCGTGATAATGCATATGTCATTGACCATGTTAAAGATAGTCTTGTTGCCATGGAAAGAGCTAATATGGTGAAGGAATAAGGTGACAAAATCCTAAGCTTGGGGATGCCCATGCACCCCAAAGAAGAGGAGAAGAATGAAGAAGATATGGTCCAACTTAAGATTGGGGATGTATGGGAACCTCTCAAAGATGATAGTAACACTCAAACTCAAAAATCATTTGCCTTTTATGGGAACCCATGCTATAATAATTGTCCAACTAAAATTTATGGTCATTTATGAAAACCCATGCTATTGTGATGAAACTAATATTGCTCCTTTGCTTGCTAGTAATGCTAGTGGTAAAATTATTGATAATGAGGAGTGTTGCTTAGATATGCTATATGAAAATGCTTTAGATGATGGTCCTATGCTTCTTGATAACCCTCCATGTATAATACATGAGGATACAAATGATATACTTGTTTTCCATGATGATGCTCTTATTAAAGAGTCCAATATTATTTTTGAATTTTCCTATTTTAACCATAGAGGAGAAATATAAACGTGCTAGGAAATATATGTGGCTTGCAATTATCTTTGTTGAAAATATTCATTGCAATCATGATCTTACTATTGAAAATAGTACTAGCAACTATTTTAAAATAGTAAATCATTCTAATGAATGCCATGACAAATTTTATGATCCTCTTTATGTGCCAACAATTTTCAAGTTGCATGCTTCAAATAGTTATATTGTTGAAATTGTTTCTAGTAATTATATGTTGTGTTAACTTACTGATGATATACAATGGTATGTCTCTTATTGCTGTGATTTAGTCATATATAAAATGCCAATGCATAGTAAGAAGGTGAGACTTTGTTGTTATTGTTTCTATATCTTGTGTTGATTTTTACCATGTTTTAATTTGACTATTATTTTGATTTTTATGAACACACCATGGGACCCTGGTATGATACATGGAACACTTCCCAAGTAATAAGGAGATATCACCAAGGTACAAGCTACCACATGATCTCCACATCACTTGAAACAAGTAAGTAAGCCTAGCTATATGGCTATAAAAAAGCGCTTGCGAGAGGCAACCCGGTTATTTACTTTTTATGCATGCTTGTTGTAGTAAAAGAGTCATTTTTAGTGTATTTTCTGTAGGTTAGCAATAAAGTACCAAGTAGAACCCATTTTGGATGCTAGAAAGTTGCTGGAACACATGGAGAAGCAAATTCCTCCACAACAATGTTTAGTAGAAAAATGCCCTGATTTTTTCTGTAACTCCGATTTCTCTCAGATTTACACTATGGTTACAACTTTTAGTACTATATATGCACAAACATTAGCCAAAATTCCTGACAAGTCTAGGTGGAAATAAATTTGTTTTACTACTGCTGAATATCTAGATAGTTTCTGCCCACTAGTGTTTGATTCATTCCTTTGGGTCCCCAAAATGATTTTCTGTGACACCCCCGGGATCAGGGCTAAACAAATCCCAGACCTCCGTCTGACATAAGCTTAACCTTGAGCTCGAGAATATCCAGCGAAGAATCGGTAACACAGCAGTGACCCTACGACACAAAATTTATTACAGCAAGCTCATAAGTGAGCAGAGAACCAAGTTATTACAAGTAGAGGTCACTGAACACAAACATCAAACAATGGAAGGCAAATTATGCTATTAAGTATAGAAAACTTAACAAATGGCCTAAGAGGCCTGAAGCATAACGATGACGTCCCAGCCAATAGATTCCAGGCTGTCGGCCGGGAACCCCAAGCTACTCGTCGATATCGATGTAGTACAGAACTCGTCTTCAGGTGAATACTTACTCTGCCAAAAGTATCAACAAAGCAAGGGTGAGTACAGGATGTACTCCGCAAGACTTCTAGCCGATGGAGTTGTTTTGCATAAACCCATATTTTTTTATAAAACAAGAGGGATAAGAAGCTCGTCTAATCAGAGTATTTTAAAAAGGGATAAGAGAGCGACGTCTCCGAAACATTAATCATCATCTTTTGATATCCACCGAATCATCATCATCTACCAACTAGGATCACCACCTCGTACCCATGAGGAAGCATCCTTAAGCACACATTGATCTACCAAGTTTTAAGATTAGGTTATAGTTCTCTATGATCTTGAGTCCGGTCGCCAAGTCGTTCATAACTGTGAACACGGCTTTTCGAAAAGATTATTAACCTACAGGGGTGTACAACTTTACCCACATGTACTAACCTTCTCTTAATGCCACAATGATTAGCCCTCTTCCTTGGAAGGCCGGCAGAGGGTGGTTAGACACGACCTTTACCTTGCTTTCGCCGAGACCATGAGTCACGCAATAAGTATGGTTCCGCCGTAATGGGTCAAATCCCGAAGCCGGTACTTAAAGATGTGAAGCGAGGTTGGTTAACAGGGGCGCCATCTACCCCAAGCAACCCCAGACACACTTACCTACCTATTATGAATGCACCAACTTCACCCGGCAAATCTTTCAAAAGATTTTCTATGCATATGTCGAATAGAATGCCCGAACTATGTGACTCAAGGAATCTACTAGGCAAGTGAGTCAGTCATGAGGTTGTCCAGGCCCCGTGTGGTTGCACGCTCGTCTTGGTTCTAAAGGCAAGAACTCAGTTCCTAGTGGTGGCGAGCATGGGACTAGAAAAACCACATCCCACCGTGGCCTCCGATACAAGCCTTAGCATATTTAACTCATATCACCGATTTCATATAATCACGTTCTCCTGTCATAGTAGATTCTCTGCATCTGATATATCATCTGGATGGACCAGACTCAAAAGCTATGCATGGCTAAGCAGACACAAATATAAGCTCTAGCAGTGCACACAAGCCAAACCTAGTTATGCTAGGAGCAGTGGATCAGGTAATATAAGCTCAAAGGGAGTATGCAATAGATATGATACTCTATCTATCAATAAAAGACCACAGTAAAATCGTATGCATCATGGCAGGAATAAAAATGCTTTCGAAATCGTAGGATTATATCATGCTGGGGCTATGCTTGCCTTTGCCTGTTGATAGCATATAAACAGATATTCGGAAGCCTTGTACTTGACTTGGTTACAGTTGTTCAAGTATTGTTCGTCGATCTTCGATCTTCGATGGTCTTGTCCTCGGTCTTCGATCTCGATATCGTATTCTACTGGGAAGAACCAAACACCGGAAAGAAATGGAAACAATCAACACATGGCATCGATGCAATGCTCAAGCAAGGATGATGATATGACAAGTTAATTTGTATTGAAATATAACCCTAAAGCATGCTCGACAAATTAATCGGGGTTCCAAGGGGTGAAAACCCTAACTCGGGAAAAACTCCGGAATCACCTATGAGGGGTTACTATGTTATTCTAATTAAACTTGTCACATAAGTTGTTGAGCAATGCATGATTATAGCTTAGATAGCTAGGTTTCATTTTTCTGAATATTTTGATATATTATTTGTATTTTTCTGACTTATAAATTAAAAGTTATTGAATTCACAAGTTTTATTCAAATTCTGAAATTATTTAAATCAATTAAATAGGTTTACTGCGTCAGCACTGGGGCAGGCTGACGTCACCAGAGGGGGTGGGAATTTCTCACTGGGGCTGAGGTTAGCCCCAGTCACTAACGGCTGGGGCCCAGGGCTAGGTCAACTAGCCACACTGGCGGGCTTGTTCAGCGCCCACGCCAGCGACACAGGGACACCACGGTGGCGCCACGTGGGACTCGCCGGAGACACGCCAGACACGGCGGGGGACGGCGGTAGAGGGAGATCGGGGCTGCATGGCTTTGCTCATTCGATTCAGCGCATCAAGGCGGACCTAAAAGGGGCGGCGCCACTCCATTTGGGTTACCGGAGCATCGGCACGGATGAGGTCTGGCGGCAGAGCTCGGTGATGAACGGCGGCAAGGCGAAACAAATAGGTAGGGGACATGTGGGATGGTTCCTGAGCACCGCTGGCTTACCAGAAGCGCGAAGAGGTGGTCGGCGAGGCGGGGCACGGTCGAACACAGCCGGAATCGGCGACGGACGCGGCGGCCGGAGACGAGGAAGGAGCGGACAGGGAGCTCAACTGGGGGTGCGTGGCTTTGATTCCTTCGGTGAGGCGACATAATCCAGCACAGCGGAGCTCGCAGGCTCCTCATCTTGGCTCGAGGCGGCTCCAAACGGCAGGGCACGTCGGGGTCCGACGGGGTTAGGGTTGAGCTTGCACGGGAGGGAGGGAGAGAGGTCTCTAGGAAGGGGGAAGAGTCGATAGGGGATCAAGGGCATTGGCGGAGCGTCCTTATCCTCCTCAGATCTCGTCGGACGGCCGGGAGAAGGCGGCGGCCATCGACGGCTGCGCCGGCGACACGGAGTTGTGCGCCTGGGAGGAGGAAGACGACGAGGCAGCGAAGAAGCGGTGTTGGGCCAGCGATGGGCTGGGGTGGGCTTCTGCGGGTTGCTCGCGGGCGGTACGGAGAGGAAAGAGGAAGGGAGGTATAAGCTGGGTTCGGCCCAGGGAGCTCGCCTGGCTATTTTTTTTCTGTAAATCTCTTTTTCTTTTCTGTTTTGCATTTTCTCTTTGAATTTTCAAATCCAAAACTATTTTGAGTATTTCAAAAATACCAGGGCTTTTATAAAACATAGTAAAATAGTGTGGGGCCCTTTTATACAATTTGGGCTCCAATAATTTTGATAACTTTTCAAATTCAAAACCATTTGAATGCTTTTCAAACAAAGTAAGAATATTAGAGTTTAGGGTTTGCATTTTATTTCTTAATGCATGCAAATTTTGATATGATGCTCATGGATGCACAATCAACCCTAAATATAGATTAACTAAAATTGGGGTGTTACAGCTCTATCCCCCTTACGAGAATCTCGACCCGAGATTCCAAAGGTAGGAAAAGAGACAGAGAGGAAAAGAGACATGGCCATTTCTAAGGATAAGAGGGAATCATTAAACAGCACACAGAGTATCTCATGGTCAGCTCAATAATGGAATGTTCAGAAACAACTCTGAGATGACGACATGAAACACATCAAGGTAGCAGAGGAAACAAGAGGAGATGGTTTCAAGTTGTTAGACAGCTGGTCTTCATAAGGATTGAGACCATGGAACTCAGAAGGGTTTAAGGATCCTAAGAGGAAAACTTCCAACAGAAAGAACATGACCACAGACTTCGATAGGGAACCTCTACTAAATGCCTTAAATAGAGATTTTAGGTTGCAGAGATATGGATCAACAAAATCAAGCTGTTGAACTACTTTTGAAAAAGAAGGGTCACTCTTTCATCCAACAAAAGGTCAAGACAGAAAGGTATTTTGGTGGAGAGGACTCGTAAAGGTCACAAAAACATGTAGCAAGAGAAACTACAGATTACCAAAATCATGGTCACTCTTAAAACATGGTTGAGAAAGCGAAGGAAACTCTTTATTCATCCAGGTATACCAAAATCTTTGCCAAAGATTAGGGTATCACTTTGCACCACCAAGGTGAATAGTTCAGAAGATTCCTCATGACACGAGAATAAAGAAACTTCATTCTCAGACTCCAATTACTTGGCATAACAAGATGCTTGCCAACATAAAAAGGTCTGGAGGGTCGACCAAGAGACATTTAGCAACACTACTTTAAATGTTCTCCTTGATGTTCAAGAAATCAAACATCAAGTAAAGGTCGGACTTCATATACAAAGGAAACCATAAGCACAACTCCTATAATTAATTATAGAAGAAGCCTCATGAAGAGTGGTTGATATTGCTAAGAGAATATGACAAGAGGTCTTTCCGGCTAAGTGTGTCAACCATTACATCAATCTTGCCAGATTTACAAGGAGACCTATGTCAAAACCTTGAGGGACACCAACCATCATATCTGATTGAGATTTAGATCTGGTTAGGTGGAATGATACTTCAGACTCAGCATGTCCGAATAGAAAGTTTGCAACATTTACCACAAAGGTAAAGTTACTAGATTCTCAAGATATGGACTACAGTGTCAAGCTCCAAAAGACTGAGCTAAATTGCTAGACCCATGTATTTACAACTTGTCGAGAGACAACTGTACACACATAAGGTGCTAACAACAATACACACATGTGTCCTTAGGGAACGGAGCTAACTCTTCTCGAATCCACGGCGACATCTTTCAACATTTGCACGTGAACCAGAGAAGGTTACTACTAACATCCAGAACATATACTTCGAAATGACTCAAAGACGGTTCTCGAAAGTTTCCAACATTAATGCCAAAAGTATCCATATGAATCTAATCTAGCATGGAGAGGATAAGGATGTCATTGATGGGCTCAACAACAAACTTATCGAAACACTCCATTAAGATGGACTCATATGTTGTGTGAACAAGACAAAATTACTGGTCAGATCAAAGGACACGAAGATGTACTCAAGTGAAACATCACAAGAAGGAACACCATCAAGATAGTCCTTGGAACTGAGTTTGATTTGACGATAACCCAAATCAAATCAAAGGTGGGGGAAAATAATATATCCACAAGGAAATATTATTTTTCTTCAACACGAACAAAACTAGATATCCCTTTAAGGAGGAACTGGGTTGGATAGAACTTTTGTCTTACAACTCTCCAAGTTGTTGCTTAAGCTCAACCAACTAGTTCAGGGGTATCCAGTACGGATCCTTGGAGAAAAGAGCAATTCGGGGAACTTGCTTGCTCAAGAACTTGACAACACGGTCATGTGGCAACATGGAGATACTTCTAGGAAGACAACTAGAATATCACGAACCACTGATATGTCACTTTGTTCGAGAGAAAACTTGGTTAGTAAGGCAAGCAGACATAGTCTTAGAGCTTTGGCACGAGCCTAAATCTTGACTGAAGAGAGTGCACCAGAATAGCGGACTTGGTAGCACAATCAAACTTCGCTTGGTGATAGGGTTAACCAATCATGCTAAGAATGACTCAAATGTCCTTGGAGTTCAAAACAATAAAAATTTCTAAGAATCTCAGATGGTCACATTATTACGCACACGCATCACTCACGAGCGCGAAAGCTCGAGGGAGGGTGAGTAAAGATGTGTGGAAGTATCACTTCATTAATGGGTCATGAAACTCAGCACAAACTCTTTGTATAAAAAGGTGTGATACTTTAAGGTAGAACAGACAGAAGCTAATCAATGCTTCTTGATCTGCGGATTACAACACTTTGACTTGGTCCTAGATATGACGAGGTACTGGAGTTTGTTTCTCCTAGACATACCGAAATGGGTTGTCTTGACGGACCACAAGAGTATCTTGCTTCGGAAGACACCAATGTACAGTACTACTTGGCTACCAACTGGTAGACAAAGGTCGGAAATCAACAAGGGAAAAGGTTCATGCTCAGGATAGAATCCCAAGATGTGGATGCATAAGTCAACAATCTTCCGAAAACCAATGCAGAGAAAGGGTAAAGTGTGGCAGAGTCAGGAGTAGAGATACGAGACTCTCGAGGAGTACTCTTGTTGTGATCTATTTGGTTCCATTAAAGAACATATGCCATAGCATGTGGTAGGGGAAGTCCTTTATTTGTCAGAATTCAATCACGACAAAGACCACAAACTTGAAGGCTAGAATTGTAATACCAGCCATCCTGAGGTAATGTGTGCACATTAACAATAGGGGTCAAAAGGATGGATATTGTGTTACAGATCAGCTTCATGTAAAAGATTCATAACACTAGAATCCAGCACAATCAGGGATCTTAGGTTCAAGTCCAAGGGTTAAAACCCAAGGAAAGGAGTAACTACTACTCGAGTGACATGGCGTACACTTCAAGGTAGTAACCACAAGGTAGTTTCCAAAAGAAGATAAGACTTCTGAACTACCCAAACAAATAAAAAGGAGGCACACGAGGCGAAAGAAAACCTCGAAGCCTAGAACTGAACACTACAGATCCAACAATATAATATTGTGGGTCCAAAGGATAGAGAGATTATGATAGAAAGGAATTTCTCAGATGAACAAGAGCAAAGGGAAACAAGGAATTCACAACACACACAACTATAGAGAACTCAACACTAGGTCAACTGGTTAAGAAACGTCATGCCAAGAAGGCACCTAAGTTTTGAAGGACAAGAAGAGATATCAAAACTTTTCCAAAATCAATACCAGATAAGATAACCCAGAGTTAGAGCAAAACTGGATAAGGAGGAAAAGAAGCATACTATAGTTTTCACAAATAATTTTCAGCTTTAAAATAGTTTTCACAAGCACTAGACTCAACATCGACCAATAGCAAGGTTTTCCTACGGTCGGTACTGCTCTGATACCAAGAACTGTGACACCCCCGGGATCAGGGCTAAACAAATCCCAGACCTCCGTCTGACATAAGATTAACCTTGAGCTCGAGAATATCCAGCAAAGAATCGGTAACACAGAAGTGACCCTACGACACAAAATTTATTACAGCAAGCTCATAACTGAGCAGAAAACCAAGTTATTACAAGCAGAGGCCACTGACCACAAAAATCAAACAACGGAAGGAAAATTATGCTATTAACTATAGAAAACTTAACAAATGGCCTAAGAGGCCTGAAGCATAACGATGACGTCCCAGCCCATAGATTCCAGGCTGCCGGCCGGGAACCCCAAGCTACTCGTCGATATCGATGTAGTACGGAACTCGTCTTCAGGTGAATACTTACTCTGCCAAAAGTATCAACAAAGCAAGGGTGAGTACAGGGTGTACTCCGCAAGACTTCTGGCTAGTGGAGTTGTTTTGCATAAAGCCATATTTGTTTATAAAACAAGAGGGAGAAGAAGCTCGTCTAATCAGAGTATTTTAAAAAGGGATAAGAGAGCGACGTCTCCAAAACATTGATCATCATCTTTTGATATCCACCAAATCATCATCATCTACCAACTAGGATCACCCCCTCGTACCCATGAGGAAGCATCCTTAAGCACACATTGATCTACCAAGTTTTAAGATTAGGTTATAGTTCTCTATGATCTTGAGTCCGGTCGCCAAGTCGTTCATAACCGTGAACACGGCTTTTCGAAAAGATTATTACCCTGCAGGGGTGTACAACTTTACCCACACGTACTAACCTTCTCTTAATGCCACAATGATTAGCCCTCTTACTTGGAAGGCCGGCAGAGGGTGGTTTTACACGACCTTTACCTTGCTTTCGCCGAGACCATGAGTCACTCAATAAGTATGGTTCCGCCGTAAAGGGTCAAATCTCGAAGCCGGTACTTAAAGATGTGAGGCGAGGTTGGTTAACAGGGGCGCCATCTACCCCAAGCAACCCCGGCCACGCTTACCTACCTGTTATGAATGCACCAACTTCACCCGGCAAATCTTTCAAAAGATTTTATATGGATATGTCGAATGGAACGCCCGAACTATGTGACTGATGGAATCTACTAGGAAAGTTAGTCAGTCATGAGGTTGTCCAAGCCCCGTGTGGTTGCACGCTCATCTTGGTTCCAAAGGCAAGAACTCAGTTCCTAGTGGTGGCGAGCATGGGACTAGAAAAACCACATCCCACCGTGGTCTCCCATACAAGCCTTAGCATATTTAACTCATATCACCGATTTCATATCAACACGTTCTCCTGTCATACTAGATTCTCTGCATCTGATATATCATCTGGATGGACCAGACTCAAAAGCTATGCATGGCTAAGCAGACACAGATATAAGCTCTAGCAGTGCACACAAGCCAAACCTAGTTATGCTAGGAGCAGTGGATCAGGTAATATAATCTCAAAGGGAGTATGCAATAGATAGGATACTCTATCTATCGATAAAAGACCACAATAGAATCGTATGCATCATGGCAGGAATAGAAATGCTTTCGAAATCGTAGGATCATATCATGGTGGGGCTATGCTTTCCTTTGCATGTTGATAACAGATAAAGAGATATTCGGAAGCCTTGTACTTGACTTGGTTACAGTTGGTCAAGTATTGTTCGTCGATCTTCGATGGTCTTGTCCTCGGTCTTCGATCTCGATATCGTATTCTACCGGGAAGAACCAAACACCGGAAAGAAAGGGAAACAATCAACACATGGCATCGATGCAATGCTCAAGCAAGGATGATGATATGACAAGTTAATTTGTATTGAAATATAACCCTAAAGCATGCTCGACAAATTAATCGGGGTTCCAAGGGGTGAAAACCCTAACTCGGGAAAAACTCCGGAATCACCTGTGAGGGGTTACTATGTTCTTCTAATTAAACTTGTCACATAAGTTGTTGAACAATGCATGATTATAGCTTAGATATCTAGGTTTAATTTTTCTGAACATTTTGATATATTATTTGTATTTTTCTGACTTATAAATTAAAAGTTATTGAATTCACAAGTTTTATTCAAATTCTGAAATTATTTAAATCAATTAAATAGGTTTACTACGTCAGCACTGGGGCAGGCTGACGTCACCAGACGGGGTGGGAATTTCTCACTGGGGCTGAGGTTAGCCCTAGTCACTGACGGCTGGGGCCTAGGGCTAGGTCAACTAGCCACGCTGGCGGGCTTGGTCAGCGCCCACGTCAGCGACACAGGGACACCACGGTGGCGCCACGCGGGACTCGCCGGAGACACGCCAGACACGGCGGGGGACGGCGGCAGAGGGCGAGTGGGGATGCACGGCTTTGCTTGTTCGATTCAGCGCGTCAAGGCGGACCTAAAAGAGGCGGCGCCACTCCATTTGGGTTACTGGAGCATCGACACGGATGAGGTCTGTCGGCGGCGCTCGGTGATGAACGGCGACAGGGCGAACCAGATAGGTAGGGGACACGTGGGATGGTGCCTGAGCACCGCTGGCTAACTAGAAGCGTGAAGAGGTGGTCGGCGAGGCGGGGCGCGGTCGGACGCGGCTGGAATCGGCGACGGACGCGGCTGCCGGAGACGGGGAAGGAGCGGACGGGGAGCTCGACTGGCGGTGCGTGGCTTCGATTCCTTCGGTGAGGCGACACAGTCCAGCATGGCTGAGCTCGCAGGCTCCTCATCTTGGCTCGGGGCGGCTCCAGACGGCAGCGCACGTTGGGGTCCGACGGGGTTAGGGTTGAGCTTGCACGGGAGGGAGCGAGAGAGGTCTCTGGGAGGGGGAAGAGTGGATAGGGGAGCAAGGGCGTCGGCGGAGCGTCCTTATCCTCCTCAGATCTCGTCGGATGGCCAGGAGAAGGCGGTGGCCATCGACAGCAGAGCCGACGACACGGAGCTGTGCGCCTCGGAGGAGGAAGACGACGAGGCAGCGGCGAAGCGGTATTGGGCCAGCGATGGGCCGGGTGGGCTTCTGCGGGTTGCTCGCGGGCGGCAGGGAGAGGAAAGAGGAAGGGAGGGGTAAGCTGGGCTCGGCCCAGGGAGCTCGCCTGGCTATTTTTTTTGTGTAAATCTCTTTTTCTTTTCTGTTTTGCATTTTCTCTTTGAATTTTCAAATCCAAAACTGTTTTAAGTATTTCAAAAATACCAGGGCTTTTATAAAACATAGTAAAATAGT
The DNA here is from genome assembly GCA_916181665.1 of Avena sativa. NCBI lineage: Eukaryota > Viridiplantae > Streptophyta > Magnoliopsida > Poales > Poaceae > Avena > Avena sativa. The sequence goes on along the minus strand of OV702284.1, from coordinate 254,475,031 downwards.
GTGGGGCCCTTTTTATACAATTTGGGCTCCAATAATTTTGATAACTTTTCAAATTCAAAACCATTTGAATGCTTTTCAAATAGAGTTAGAATATTAGAGTTTAGGGTTTGCATTTTATTTCTTAATGCATGCAAATTTTGATATGATTCTCATGGATGCACAATTAACCCTAAATATAGATTAACTAAAACTAGGGTGTTACATTTTCCATGAGTATTTTTGTTATGATAGGGATGTGTAGGACACTATATGCTTGCTATAATACTAAGTAAACCTTTTGTCTTTGATATATATTGCAGCTATTATCATAATCTTGTAGCACTAATGTCACCCCATAGAAAAGAAAATGGGAGAATGTTTTGTGTTAAAGTTTTTTGACAGGGAATTGAGGAACACCACACCAAGAGCTATACAAGAATGGTGAAAACCATAACCTTGGGGATTCCCAAGGAACCCCACTAGACCTATAAAACTACCGGTTTGCAAACCTCTAAACTTTGTTTTTGAGCAACATAGAATGATCGTAGAAACTTGGAGCAACTTTGTATAGTGTTATTTAGTTTTTTTATATGCCTAGAAATAAATAGGATCACCATAATATATATTTTGCATACTTAGTAAAGATCTACTAAAATAAACTATCCCATTAATGAATGCCATGTTTGAATGAATGCCATGTTTGAATGAATGCCATGTTTGATTGAATGCCTTGCTTGAAATAGGAAAAAAAGGCGAAAACCAAACTATGCATGTTATTACTTTAGGTTGGATTGTTCATATGCTTTATGGAGTGCTAACTTACAAGTGTATCATCTTGTGCTAGTTCTTATATTCAACATAAATGGTGCTCAATGCTTATATTGTATTCTAGAAATGACTTACTACGTACTATGGGCACTTTGCATTCTTGTAATGGTTACCATTGCTAGCCCCACCATATTGAAACAACCTCCTTTAGAAAAACAAACTTAGCATTTATATAGGAAACACCTACCCAAATAGCTCAAGCTATATCCCAAAGTATACTATCATGTGTGAGCCATTATTTAGCTTCCAAATACTATTGTTATGGGTATGAGTGACATGGAGAAGTTAGTCGTGCGGTGACCACGAACTTATTGGGAATAGGTTACCCCTTCCAAAAAAGCAATAATAGGATGCATATAGTAAAATATGATGGGAAGAACCCTCCATAGAAGGGGTACCACCGCTAAGATGAGGGAAAAACCCTCCAAATATTTATATGATATCAAAAGGTGAGAAGAGTGAGTATGGAGAGGCTAGGCCTTCCCAAAAATCAAAACAAGCAAAAAATGACATAGAAATATATTAAAAAGAGAGGAAAGAAGCAAAAAACTGCCAAAACAAGAATGCCAAAAAGAATCAGCTAATGAGGGGCGTGGAACCAAACAGTAATGATGAACTATGCTTCAACCATAAACTTAACGGATAGTGTTTGGAAGATAGTTTGTGTCTCACATACGATATTCCCTAGTTGCCAGACATACACTCTTTCCAACCACCTTTGACAAATATTATGACCATAGGACCGCCACTATATATATATATACTTTTCTCTATGCGAAGAATGCACTGTTGCCTCATAGTACTATATGCATTTGTGTAAGTCATTATAAACATTGTGTCGTCAAGTATGATATTATAAGAAGTATCACTTTAATGCTATGCTTGCTTGTTGTTATTTCTAAACAAATGAACCGTTTAAAATTTTGTGATACTTGCTAGTGAAAACAAGCGCCAAACTCCAAATCCCATGTTAGTTTTATCACCTTCATGCTCGAGGACGAGCATAGGTTAATGTTGGCGATGTTGATGCATGTAAAATCCATACATGAACTTTGTAGCTTGTTGATATGAATCCCACATTTTGGCTAAATATATGTGTTGGGTTTGGAGCATAGAAAACAAAAAAATTCCTATGATGGGGACTGTATATGCCACGATCCATCTATCTAGATACAATCAATGGGTGGATATACATCCAGCATACATACCCTCAAAGACAGACAAAGCTTTATGAGTACGGAATCATTGGTGATGTAGTCGATCTCTTGCCGATCTCAAGATCGTGTGGAAGTCCGGCAGCACCACAACTCAGCGGAGCATCCGTGATCGCACACACGTCCGGAACCCCGACAACCTCTGTGTCCTCGCTCCAGCAATGTAGCAGAAGCAGCAAATCCTTGCTCCAGAAAAATCCACTGGGAACATGTATCTCGCTAAGCCAAGACCATGGGGAAATAGTACTAGAGGGGGAGATCGATCCTTCACGAGGAGGTGTGAGTGAGAGAGAGGGAGAGGGGGGCCTTTTATAGGAGGAGGGGGTGAAAGGATACGTATGTCGCCTAGAGGGGGGTGAATAGGCGATTAAAACTTTTCTTAGAGTGGCTCAACAAAGGCGGAATAAAACTAGTGTTTACTTTGTTAAGACAAACCTAGAACAACTAAGGTTCACCTATGTGCACCAACAACTTATGCTAAGCAATACAAGCAACAAAGTGATAGCAAGATATATATTACTTCAAGCACGAAGGCTATCACAATGTAAAGTGCATAAGTAAAGATCTCGGGTATAGAGATAACCGAGGCACGCGAGGACACCGATATTTTACCGAGTTCCTCCCAACATGGAGTACATCTCGTTTGGAGAGGGGGTGGTATCAAACCACCAACGCCACAAAAGGCCTCCCTTATTCTCCGGTGAATCTCACCCCAATGGGATCGATCCACGCTTCCACTATCGGTGCACTTGTTGGTGGCAACCGGAACCTCTCACAAGGTTGGGGCACTTCTCCACAACTTATTTGGAGGCTCCCAACAAACGCCACCAAGGCCACAATGCCACCAAGGCCACAACCTGCAACACCAACAAACCGTCTAGGGTTCCAAGAACCCAAGAGTAAAAAGCTTCTCAACTTTCACTCACCAAATCATCCGGGGAGAACTCAAACCGATGCACCAAATGCAATGGCAAGAACACAAGTAGTGCTCAAATCCTTCTCTCCCAAACTCCACCAAAGCTACAAAAGCTTGTGGGGGAATAAGAGAAGAACAATGGAGGAAATCCACAAAAGACTCCAAGATCTAGATCCCAAGATGTTCCCCTCACTTAGAGGAGAGATGGATTGGTGGGATTGTAGATCTAGATCTCCTCTTTCAAATCCCTAAAGTATATGCAAGAATAAAGGGAGGGATTGAAGGGGAAGCAAGCTCAAGAGGGTCAAGAATGGAGGAGAAAGCCTGTAAAACTCGAGCAGTTATGTTGGGGAAGAAGGGCCCCTTTTTATAGGCCCACAGATTTCTGACCGTTTTCGGCCCGCTGGGGAAAAGTCAGACCGGAGACTCCGGTCTACACCGGAGACTCCGTTCTACACTGGAGATTCCAGCCCAACCTCCGGACCAGCCTCCAGACCGCCCATCTGAATGACCTGGGCCATCCAAGACCCAAAAAGACCTTAGACTCCAGTCTTCCAACAACGGAGACTCCGGACTGAGGAAACACCGGAGACTCCGGGGTAGCCTCCGGACCTGGCTCCGTACCCACATACAGTATGTCCCAGCCCTGATTCTGAAGTCACCACCGGAGACACATCCAGAAACTCCGGACTACACCAGAGACTCCGGTCCATGCAGACTGGAGACTCTGGTCAGAACCAAATAAGAGGCAAACTTCAAATGGCGATATCTAGAGTTTGGAAACACCGATTGACCCGAAACCAATTTTGTTGGAAACAGAAAATATTGGATACCACCAAGAGAGAACGTTTCATGTATTATAAAGTGAGATACCTCTCTTGGTGAGAAACCGGAAAACCTCAAAGATCAAAAACGCAATAAGATATAAAGGGGAAATCCGTTTTTGATGAACTAGGGCTTGTTATGAATATTGCCACAAGCTCTAGAACCTCACATGGATAAGATCCAAATAACAACCAAGAAAGGATGATGCAAAGTATGCAAAGGTTTGAGCTCTCTCTGAAGGATATGATCGCGTTACTCACTTGAGAGCCCCTCTTGATAGTACGGTTGTCTATCCTATAAAATGGTCTCCCCAACTAACATCCCGAGACCGGTAAGAGAGAAACCCTATCAAGATCATACCTTTTCCTTGCAAATATTCCACTTGATTATGATGTAGACGGTCTTGTCCTTCTCAAGATGGAACACCTTTCTTGATTGCTCTTGTACGCACTTTCTTGATGAAGACTTGCAAGTTACTCCCCCATACAACATGGGGAAACCTTTACTTTGACCTTGTCTTCATCGATCCATGATCACCGAGGATGGAAAGCTTCAACCATGAAATCTTCTAGATATTGCACATCTTTAGCTTGCACATCATTTCTTCTTTTCTTCATTATGTTGATTCCTTGAAGGTGCATCAGAGATATTAATCCATCTTATTCTTCAAGACATACTTGCCATAGGTTTAACTCTCACATGACCAATCTATGGATCACTCTTTGAACACCTTGGTCACCACTTGATCCTCTTCACTTTCTTCTTCTCCAAACCTTGAAGCCAACATATGGTTCAAGCATTGCCTATGGACAATTCCTACAAGTACAACTTGATACAAGCATTAGTCCATAGAGATTGTCATTAATTACCAAAACCACACATGGGGGCACACATGTTCTTTCAATCTCCCCCATTTTGGTAATTGATGACAATCCATTTGAGAGGGTTTATATAAGGAATTTAATAAATAAAATGGTAGACCAATATCAAAATACTACACAAGTATGTGATATTGGTACCATCACCATATATAGAGCAAACTCCCCCACAATCTATGCATGTGTGATGAACTTGAATTTCATTGCATATATTGCCAATCATTATCATTGGTGGAGTTTCCTCTATATATATACCACATTCTAAGCAACAACAAAGATGCAAGAGCATGAAAAGAAAATGCTTAGGAAACAAACTCAAAGCATAAATCATTTCCCTTAATCCTCTAAAACTTCTCCCCCATTGGCATCGATTGGCGAAATGGGTGACAAGTTCTAGAAGGCCAATATAGTGATAGATCCCCAAAGGTGTGCATTCGCACATATACAATGATGAATACTTGGGAGGAAGTAGAACTATATCGAGGACCCAAAGGTTGCCACAAGAAGTTAAATAAAAGAAGCATCAACAAATGATGTAAGCAATCACAAGATCCGGCAAACCAATTGAAAACAACAAATGAGTCCAATTGGAAACAACAAGATATTATGATACGAGAAGATGAGTGTTTTAAATAGCAAACAGAGAAGCTCCTCAAGATTCGTGCACAATTAAAAAAATGCATTGGAATACATAATGCACAAATATGGAATCCTTGCTCCCCCATAGGCATTTAAATCACAACAAATGAAAGATCAAATAAATGCTTAAATAAAATAGAGAAGCTCCCCAAGATTTGTGAATACTTTATAATCATTGTATTTCAATACACAAATGCACAAATATGGAATCCTCACTCCTCCATAAACATTTAAGGCACAATAAATGAGAAAGAAGACAGATGAGCATTATTAAATGAATTAGATGAGCTCCCCAAAGATAATGCACCAATTATGATAATTGTATTTGGGATCAAGGTACATAATCATGGAATCCTCACTCAGCCAAATTCATTTAACAATACAAGGCATGAGAGAACAAGTATGAGTGTCCGAAGATGCAAACAAGAGGAACAATCACTCATAGGCAAATAAATTTGGAAGCCACCGAAGAATCAAAAGGAATAGAAAGGTGGTATCCAAGGATTAAAGATCAACTAAAATTATCTTCTCATATGTGTATATGTCTCTAAGTGGAAAACATCGCAAAGACATATGCCAACAAAGGAAAATGCACACATAAAGAAGATATACAAGAAGCACATGGAAGAAAAAATGAAGTCATAACATATACCAATAAGATTTTTTGCTTCAAAGCACGACCAAAGGCTCAAATATATCTTATTGTAGATTAATGAGCTTCAAACACCAACACACTACATATATTACAACTATCACCAAGGGAAAAAGGAGCAAGTTGGAATATATGGAGAAAGGCAACAAGTATCATCAGAGAAAATAGACTAGCAAAATCTCACTATTGCACATGAGAGAAGTTGAGGAAATGATAGGCAATAAAATTGCTAGATTGACATATTTGGAATTGGAGGATCATATGCATGATTTGTATAGTCCCAATTATATGCACTCATCTCAACTTAAACGCATATACAATATAGAGTCCTCTCAAAACCATGGCTAGAACTACAACAATTACAAATACATTAATTCATGCTAGAAGGCAACCGACAAATGGTTGGAATCAAGATATGTGAGCATGAGAAAGAGATACTTGTTACCGAGATATAATTGGTAGGATGTAGAGGATATGAATTCGTTTATCATCCTATAGCTTGACTCAAATTTTCTTCTAAGCATCACTTCCTCAAAATTGAGAGAAAAGGATCCAATCTATCTCCAATGTACCTAAAACAAATTTAAGTACAAAATGGTCCCCAAACTTATTGGGTCCAATGTAGTTAGTGCAACTACAATACATAGGAGAGACTCCACATAAATATGTACATATTGATGTGAAATTGAATTTCATGCACAACTTAGCCGATGGGATTTGGTGGAGTATCCCCTATATATTGGATCAAAGAAAGCAAGCATGCCATTATATAAACATTTAGTAAATATGCATGCATAAATCTTTCAAGAACCAAAAATAAGATACAATTTGAACAAAAACACCGAGTAAATCGAGATTGCACACACAAGAGTGTGACACGACAAATGATGTCCAAATTATATCAAAGAACCAATTCAACACATGAAAGATCACAAATTCAACAAATGAACTAGGCTAACACCAAAAGAGCAAAAGATAGATAGAAATAAGAATGCTCAAGGGTTTATCTCATTCTAAAATGGTCAAATCAATAAACAAGGAGTGAGACGAAACCATCTCCCAAAAAGAGAAAGGTTCCAACAAGAAACCAAACTCCCCAAACTTCTCATGATGGCACAAAATACCAAAACGAGAGGTTCCAAGCACATAAAACCCGATATGGATCAAACAAAGAAGCATAAATACGAGTGTTCTAAATAATATAGGAGAGCTCACCCATAAGTAATACATTATATATAATTTTTCTTTTGAATGCAAAATGCACACAAATGATATCATCACTACTACCTACATTAAATAAAACACAAGAGGATACCAATAAAATAAGAAGATCCAAAAGTAGCAAGGAATACATGGGAGCACACAAAACATTTACTTGGCCAAAGATAGGACAATATTAAGCAAGGGCCGAAGTGAATATGATCAATAAATTCTACCATAAATATAGTACTCATTGTCCAAGGACAAGAAATATTGGAAATCATTTTCCCAAGGTAGCTTGCATATATATCCAAGATCATAGTCACAACAAGAAGCATATAACAAATATAAGAATTAAGCATGATACTTCGAACAAGATTCTTGGTAGCTTCCAATTGTCACACAATCACTAGTGATTAGAGTAACTTGAAGCAAATGGTTTCCATGATGATATAGAGATCTAAATATGAGGAAACATATACCAAGAACCACTCTCATATACAAGATCCAAAATATGATCAATAAATGCTTTCAAGCAAATTGGAACTTGTATGAGAAAATGTGTCACATAGGCGCTAGATAATTATCAATATCAATTCTAAGTGACACAACCTCGAATATTCACATTTTCTAGGATTGTAATATGAACTAAGCATATGACTCCCCCATAATGTGATACTACCATAACACGAACACGAGGCAAAAGGATACAAATAGAGATGATTAATGGACATTATAAAACTTAAATTTCTCATGAGAATTATACCACATAGAGACTAGACAATAATCCAATAAAAATACTAGGTGGTATTCCTCATGTACACACAATTTTAGGATTGTGGAATGCCCAAGCATAACACTCCCCCAAAATGGGATAATCCATTAATCTCTCACAAGAGCCAAATAAGATATCAAATATAATCAATTAAGGCATCAATACAAGAAACACACATACATGGTGTGCCACCTAATCATATACAAATATACTTGATACCTCAAGATAATTAAGTGGAAAGCACAACATGTACAAAAGCATGGAAAATACAAAACCAACACATGCACAAGGGGCGAGTAACTTTCATTGTAATGAGTTTAGCATATGTTACCACAAGGAGGAACATTGGAAATATAATATAATCAAGATAATCCAAATGGCTTGGCTTGTCAATAATGATTGATGAAGATCCCTCAATTCTTCATAATGTAGCCAAGACTCCAATGCCCTCCAAATCACACCTATTGATCAAGTTTTGGCTTGTTGGTACCCAACCAAGTTGGGTCCTAAGAGGTTAGTCACAATAGGCTTGGCAACCCAAATGGTTCTTTTCTTGACACCACATTGAGCACCAACAAATTTGGCAAACACATTGCCAACCTCATCCTTACAAAGAAAATAAACATCATCAATAATGATAGGGTTGGATGAGGAGATACCGATAGTGCATGAGGAAGAAATATGCCCCTTATCATGGCATATGTAGCAAGTTCTACTCTTGCCATCTTTCTTCTTAGGTGAAGCCACAACTCGAGGAAGAGCTCGAGTAGTCCTCTTAGGAAGAGGCCCGTCGATGACTAGAGGTGGAGCTTGAGGCCGCTTCCCTTGTTGCTTCACACAAAGAGGCTTTTTCTTCAATGGGCAAGATCTAACATGGTCCCTTCTTCCTTGCACTTGAAGCAAACAATGTTGGCCGGATTCTTGACTTGATCTTGTCCATTCTTCTTGTTGTCATTGTGCTTCAGTTTGATAGTGGACTTGTTATTGACACTGGAGTTGAATCCAAGCCCACTCTTGTCATTGGGGAATTTTTGCACACTCAAGATTTTGTTGAGTGCGGCCTTCCCTTGATGACCCTTTTTCAAGTCATTCTTCAAAGAAGTGACTTGAGCCTTGAGCTCTTTGATTTCCTCTACATGGTTAGTTTCAACAAAAGTACTAGAGGAAGTAGATGCTACATTGTTAGAGCAACAAGGCATGGAATTTAATTCATCACGAGATATAGCATGGTTGTGAGAGGATGAATTACAAGGACTAGCACATGGCAATATAACATTTGGAGTAGATATAGTGCTAATGTCCACATGAGGCCCACTAGATGTTACCTTTGACATGATGGACTCATGAGCTAACTTTAGCCTACCATGGGAGACTAAAAGATCCTCATGCGAGCTCGAGAGCTTAACATGACTTTCTTCTAATTTCCCATATTTGCTAGTTATCAACGCAAGTTGAGCCTTTAGCTCAACATTCTCCTTCAAAATAGATGCATCACAAGAAATAGAGTTAGTAGAACAAGCATCATTACTATTTGCAAGAGGTGAGGGCAACTTGGCAAGATCTTTAGAATATGAAGCTTTAAGTTGCTCATGTGACTAGGTGAGTTTGATGAGCTCACCCTTGATGACCCTAGAGCCATTTTTGAGATGCTCAAAATCCTCAAGGAGTTTAGCATAAGCACCTTCAAGTTCATCATTTTTAATCTTGAAGGAGTTTGCCACCACAAGTTCTCTATCATGGTATTCCTTTACTCTAGATAATTCTAGAGTAAAAGTCTCCTCAAGAGATTCTTTGGTGGTTTGTTCTTCTTCAAGGGAGTCCTTTAGTTGTGCAACTTCATTAGCATACTCACGCTCAAGTGCAAACTTTTCATCAATTAAGTTTTCTTTCTCCTCAATAAGATTATTGCCTTCTATGGCACAATTCAAGATTTCAAGAAAGTTGGAGGAAGCAATTTTATTTTTGAAGAGAGCGCTATAGACAACCTCACCCATTTTATTAATAGAGGTAATATCATACTTACCTCTATAATCATCATTATCATTCTCAACCTCATCATCATCATCATGAGATACAATGGGGTTCAAAGAGGTTACCTTTGTTCCCTTAGCCATAAGACATATGTGAGAACCGGAGGAAGGTGATGATGAAATTGCACTTGTAGCTCTCTTCAAGACCTTGTCTTGGCCCATAGAATCTTCATTTTCCTCTACATGGTTAGCAACACAAGCACTAGAGGAAATAGAAGCATTTTATCATGGCAACAAGACAACATGAGCATATCATCATGAGATTTATTAAAGTCATTTCTACATGATATGCAAGGACTATTAACACAAGCATGTAAGGAATGTTGAGTGCTAGAAGTGTTAAGGTCCAAAGATAGATCATTGCAACTAGATAGATATGAGGGATTACAAGTAGTGAACACACTATCCATATTGCAATTTCTATCACCACTCACCATATCATTACCTTGTGAAAAGTCACATGTTAGTGAAGTGGTAGAGGATGAGAACTCATCTCGACCGGAAGTGGAAGCAACACAATCATCCTCAATAATGTTGGACACAACATATTTATCTTGAAGTTTTGTCCATAACTCATGAGCGCTCCAAAAAGGAATGATTGAAGATGTAACTACATAGCTCAAAGCATTAATAAGCACATTAGAAGCTTGAGCATCGAGATATAAGTTTTTCTCATCCTCACTAGATAGATTTTTGAAATCCATAGGAGGATAAAAACCTATATCTACAATGCGCTCCAAATTTGGGTCCATGTCCCGAAAATGAATGAGCATGCGTTTTTTCCATATATCATAATTTGTGCCATCGAATATGAACATGTCATTGTGCACTAATCCTCTAGCCGACATCTTTACTCTCAAGGCGGTGAAGCCTAAAATGAGAGACCGGGCTCTGGTACCAATTGAAAGGATACGTATGTCTCCTAGAGGGGGGGGTGAATAGGCGATTAAAACTTTTCTTAGAGTGGCTCAACAAAGGTGGAATAAAACTAGTGTTTACTTTGTTAAGACAAACCTAGAACAACTAAGGTTCACCTATGTGCACCAACAACTTATGCTAAGCAATACAAGCAACAAAGTGATAGCAAGATATATATTACTTCAAGCATGAAGGCTATCACAATGTAAAGTGCATAAGTAAAGAGCTCGGGTATAGAGATAACCGAGGCACGCGAGGACATCGATATTTTACCGAGTTCCTCTCAACATGGAGTACGTCTCGTTTGGAGAGGGGGTGGTATCAAACCACCAACGCCACAAAAGGCCTCCCTTATTCTTCGGTGAATCTCACCCCAATGGGATCGATCCACGCTTCCACTATCGGTGCACTTGTTGGTGACAACCGAAACCTCTCACAAGGTTGGGGCACTTCTCCACAACTTAATTGGAGGCTCCCAACAAACGCCACCAAGGCCACAATGCCACCAAGGCCACAACCTGCAACACCAACAAACCGTCTAGGGTTCCAAGAACCCAAGAGTAAAAAGCTTCTCAACTTTCACTCACCAAATCATCCGGGGAGAACTCAAACCGATGCACCAAATGCAATGGCAAGAACACAAGTAGTGCTCAAATCCTTCTCTCCCAAACTCCACCAAAGCTACAAAAGCTTGTGGGGGAATAAGAGAGGAAGAACAATGGAGGAAATCCACAAAAGACTCCAAGATCTAGATCCCAAGATGTTCCCCTCACTTAGAGGAGAGATGGATTGGTGGGATTGTAGATCTAGATCTCCTCTTTCAAATCCCTAAAGTATATGCAAGAATCAAGGGAGGGATTGAAGGGAAAGCAAGCTCAAGAGGGTCAAGAATTGAGGAGACTCGAGCAGTTATGTTGGGGAAGAAGGGCCCTTTTTTATAGGCCCACAGATTTCTGACCGTTTTCTGCCTGTTGGGGAAAAGTCAGACCGGAGACTCCGGTCTACACCAGAGACTCCATTCTACACCGGAGATTCCGGCCCAACCTCCGGACCGCCCATCTAAATGACATGGGCCATCCAAGACCCAAAAAGACCGGAGACTCCAGTCTTCCAACACCGGAGACTCCGGACTGAGGAAACACCGGAGACTCCGGGGTAGCCTCCAGACCTGGCTCCGGACCCCCATACAGTATGTCCCAGCCCTGATTCTGAAGTCACCATCGGAGACACAACCAGAAACTCCGGACTACACCGGAGACTCCGGTCCATGCAGACTGGAGACTCCGGTCAGAACCAAATAAGAGGCAAACTTCAAATGGCGATATCTAGAGTTTGGAAACACCGATTGACCCGAAACCAATTTTGTTAGAAACAGGACAACAAGAGTTATCCAACAAAAAGTGGAAATATTGGATACCACCTGTAACATCCCAAAAATATTAAACTTAAATCATCAAAATTAGGGTTAACAAAAACTTTTCTAATTAAAATTATGAAGGCATGCATATGTGTATGCATTTAATTTGAAATTCTTTTGAACCACCTTATTTGTACGTTTCATTGCTTGTAAAATGTTTCTTAGGTGAAATAAACATCATCTAAACATTTCCCAAACTTTTCCTAAAGACAAATAAATCAAAACCAATAAAATAAAGGAATGGTCATTTTGACCAATTTAACTCCCATGCCTACTTTGGCTGTCTCAAACTTTCAGAACCTAATGGAAACTTTTCTGGATCTTTGCACCCCTTGAATGTACTCATAACAAGGTATCAAGGCCCACTTTGTGATCATCCAGAAACTTTCAAATGCATAGTTTAAATGACAATTCAAAATTGAATCTTTATCATATGGGAAGATCCCACTTTTTCAAAAACCACTCAAACAAGCTCAACTTTCAAAACCCAAGCATCTGCAGACTCACTAGCACCAATCTAGCAAACCCACTAAAAATCTTTTCAAAATTCAAAACTTGATTTCATGCGGCCATTTCATCAAACAGTTTGCAGACACAAATCATACAAAATCTAAACAATATAGTGAGCAGTGATTGAAGTCTAACTTGTTCCCTCTCTGGACACCACTAGCCTTAGTAGATCACCTAACAACCTAAACTAACCCTTAGCATCACTGCAAGCTTGGCATTGCCATCAATGGTGAACAGTCGAGCACACCCATGTCACCCCCATGTCGACAGCAAGCTAGGAAGAAAAGCAAGCCTAGCCAGCATGTATGGGAGGCAGCCCACCGTCCACCGCCACTCACTGTCCCAGCCGCGAGCGTTGCCAAGCCCTGGACCACACACACGAACCATGCCAACCTCGCCAGCAACCATGCCGAGCGTGCGCCAGAGCGCCACCCTCGACCAGCGCCCACAGACCGCGCGCCTCCCTCACCACGTGCATACACAATCCCCACCGACACAGTAGACCACCAGATATCCTCGTTCGCCACCCCATGATGCACAGCCACCGCTCGCCATCAAAGATGCCGCCTCTGCCGCGCAGAGCGTCGCATGTTCCAGACCAAGCCGCACCACCCCACGAATCAAAACCATGTCGTTGAGCATCGCCAGGGAACACTGCACCGCCCCTACCTTAGCCCATGCCAATAGCCGCCTGTAACATCGCCCCCGACGAGCTCACCGTGCGCCCCGTCGGTCCCCTCGCTCGACTATAAATAGAGGCCACCCCCGCTCGATTTCTTCACACCATCTCACTCCCCTCTCCTCACTGATCGTGCCACACCGTTCCCGGAGCAAGGCGAGCACCACCACGCCGGAATTTCACCGGAGCCCGCCGCCTCTTGAGAAGAAGGGCGCCATCGATTTCGCCCACCCCAGGAGCTGCCATGACGAACCCTGAGTTCACCGTCGTCGACTTCATCATTCGCCTGCCTCGCCGACCCTCGCCTGCACCCCGGTGACCCCTAGCACCCCTCACTGGCCGTACTAGGTTTCTTTCTCGCCGGCGTTGCTCAACGTCGACGATGACTCTCAGCCGTTGAATTAGAACTAGATCGAACGATCCACATCGCCCCGTACCGCTTCGCCCCTCCCTATCTCACTGACGAGTGGGGACACCCACTTAAGCAGCCCACGGGAGCACTGCTTAGCAAGCCGGCCCGTTAACTTTTCCCGCGCAGCCCAGTTATTTGAATTAAACCTTTTTCATTTTGTTTCAAACTCACTTCTGTACCCAACTTCAAAAATCAACCCAGATCGATTCAGTGCACCAATTTGAATGAAACCAATTTTGTTAGAAAGGCCTGAGAATGTTGAATCCAAGCCCGTTGGATTCAAGTCATTTGGATCTATAGATTACCCATGGTAAAAATAACAAGGCAGAAGCTTTTCTGCATTCAAACATTTTTCAAATTTAAACCATAATAGCTTTTGAGTTGATTCCAACTCTCAAAAATCACATTTAACCATACCTTTCAGAATATATAAAAATATATAGGTTTACCTTCAGAAATAATGTTCAAGTAATAAAAGAATGCTACATAGGCATTTCTAGCGACTTTAAATAATTAAAATAAAATGGTAAAACCTTATTAAATTGTGACACCACTTTAAATCATATTCCCATGGACTAAAATATGTGGTGATGACATGAGTCAACTTGATCCCATGTTTGGTTTGGAGAATATTAAATCTTAAGTAGTTTTTCAATGAGTAGAAATTACTTTTCTAAAAATAAAAAGAATTAAACCAAGCTTTAATCTTGTAATGTTAGTGATGATGTTAGATCATTATAGGACCCTTGCGTGTGATGATTGCAAGTAGTTAAGTATTGTTTGGTGATTGTGTACCTCGTATTTATTTATAGACGCTAGTACCGACCAAGGATACGAGGAGGAAGGAGGATACTACAAAGAAGAAGCCGAGGAGAACTTCAACCACTGCTCTGTACAAGGCAAGCTATTAACCTTGCAAGCTAACACTTGCAATTTAGCAAGCTTATACTGATATTGTGAAAGCTTTATTAACTAAGTGGACCAATGCAAGATAACCCTTGCAAGATACCCTACTGATGCCACAAACCACTACTTGTTACTCTTCCCACTATATGCCTTAAGCATATATGATCCAACCCACTTGACCAAACAATCCTAGTTTTTACTTACAAGCTTTATACTTTATTTCCTTATCAAAGCTATTCCTTAGAGTTTACTTAAGTGAATTATAGATACTAGAAAGATATCTGAAGGTTGCATAAAGAACATAAAGTTTGGCCTAAGCTAGATAATCTTGATGTCATCTTAAGGCATGAAAATGAACTTAGTTAGAACTCCACTAGTTTACCACCCCTCATTATTGCTTACCCCCACCTGTAGATGCTAGTGCTAAGCATAAAACTTGATCAACTTTAGATGGGAATACTTGGTGGAAAAATGGTTATGAAAACCTTGGAATGATGGATCATTCTATTGAAATGTTTTGGACATGTGTTTCCAAACACCTGATGATTTTGGTGATGAAAACGATGAGGCATGAGCCTTAGCCCTTTATAAAACTGATGGTTGTCTGGATGCGATGCCATTCCAATTTTATCGTACAACCACAATACCCGAAGATTGGGTAGGGCTTGACTGGAAACTTATATACCTTAGTATTAGTTCCCTCACGGCCAAGGTCTGTGCTGAGGCTACCTTGTGAATATTGTCCACCTGTGCAGTACCCAAGATGATAGTTGGTCATGGTTGGGAGGCCAAACTCACAGGAGAGGTGCTTATACTAGGGCGTGTCATCGAAAGGTTAGGATTGATTATCCGCATACTGAGTATGGTGAATTCAGGATTTGTTCCTGACGGATGTATCAAATGTTGTGCTGAAAGTGTATAATCTCTGCAGAGTGTCAAACTATTCGAATAGCCGCGTCCGCGGTTATGGACAGTTGGAGTGGCCATACTGTTCCCCCGTCAGACTTTTCAAAATGACTTGTGAAATGATTTGAAACTTTGACTTGACCACAACAGAGTTGTGATATGAAATACAAGTTCCCACTTAGGAGTTATAAAATTGTGACGAGCATTCGTTGCTTCTAAACTTAGTAGAGATAAATCTGGCTTTTGCAAAACAACCCTAGAGCCTATTGTCCTATTATCCAAAAACCCCTTTACCTGTTAGTATTAGTTTGCGAATACTTAAAGAGTACTCATGGCTTTGTCCCTGGCTATTCCCATGGCCATACTATGAAGAGGAGTACCTGGAGGATGGACCCCAGGAAGGTTACGACAACTAGGATCATCTCCCATCGTCAGCATTGCCTGTGAACCCGAAGATGGAGCTTCGCCCATGCTACCGTTATTATTACGTATTCTGCTGCTTGATGTTGTATTAAGAACTGGATCATGAGATCCCTATTTATGTAAGAACTTATGTATCGTTTGTAATGGATGATGTACTATGGTATCCAATTCTGTTATGTCTCGCAAAAATGGTAATCCTGGGATTGCGATGTATGGCATAACAGGCATCTGGGATTAAAAATCCGGGTGTTGACAAGTTGGTATCAGAGCCATCCTGACCATAGGAGACCCTAGTTAGACTGGACGTTTAAACCAAAAACTTATTTCCCAAAACCAAAGAAAGCAAATATTTACAAAAACTTATTCTCATTCTTACCTCTTAGACTCTTTCATAAAAATTCACGCTATCAAATATTTACAAAAACTTATTCTCATTCTTACCTCTTGGACTCTTTCATAAAAATTCATGCTACTCCAAAATTATTTCGAAGCTTACATCAAATTTTTGCACCCTAGATCACTTTTAGTAAAACTCACAACTACTCTAGTGCACAAACGTAGTGAGTAGTATTCGGTCCCACTGTATCGTTGTTTTCAGAATGGTTCTTAAAACCATCTGTTTTTCTTTTTTGTGGTGTGTGTTGTATCGTGTGCTATGAATGAATGAATGAAAAAGAAAGTTGCTAGAAAATCTGAGTCAGACTTTAAATTTTTTTCAAATACCCAAAACTTTAGAAAATTCCCTCTTTTCTCATGATATATCTCAATCTTTAGATGCCACGTGGAGGAAGTGGTTCAACCCCGGACCCGATGTTGCAGATATTGTAAATGTTGACTTCTGACCGTGAAGCTGAAAGAGCGAAATGTCAAGCCAACCTAGCCACCCTTCAGCAGATAGCCAGCTAGCCCACAACAACCAAGGCCACGGAAATCAGGACAACCACGGATCTAAGCTCAAGAACTTCCAGAATACCAACCCACCTGTTTTCACTAAGTCCGAAGAGCCCCTAGACGCCGATGATTGGCTGCAAACCATGGAAAATAACTTAGAAGTAGCCGAAGTGGAAGCCAACGAGAAAGTCCTGTTTGCCACCCACTATCTAGCCGGAGATGCCAGAGCATGGTGGAACAGTGTTCGCGCAATGACAGGAGGCCAGATGATGACCTGGGAGGAATTCAAGGTCAAGTTTAGCAGAACCCATGTGCCACCGGGTTTGATCAAGAGAATGAGAGACTAGTTCAGAGAGCTGAAGCAAGGAAGGATGACTGTAGTGGAATACCATGACAAATTTTTGTCATTAGCTAGGTATACCCCGGATGAAATAGACACTGAAGCCAACAAGAAAGAAAGATTCCTAAATGGTCTGCATGATGAGATGCAGACGGTGTTAGTCAATATCCCCTTTGCGGATATTGAAGCCCTTGTCGACTCTGCTATCCAGATGGAAGGAAAGATCAACCAAGCCAATGAGAACCGCAAGCGTCGTATGATGCATCAGCCAGGAACCCATCAGACCCCAAAGTATCGCCCTAACCCATCTCTAGGATTTTCCCCAAGGACCAACAGACCCCCGATGAACCGTCCGACCTATCCCAACCGTGGAAACCCTAGACCCGGAGGAAATCACAACAACCCCGACAACTCTAGCAATTTAAATCGTGCCCCACCCAAGTTCAACAACAACAATGTTACCGCCAACACCAACACTGCCCCGAGGACTGGAAGCAATGCTGTGCCTGTAGTAGCCAAGGACAAGTTGCAAGTGACCTGTTATGACTGTGGAAATAAAGGCCACTATTCCAACGAGTGCCCCAACAAGAAGAATCCTACAGCCCCAATACCAATGTCCCAGCTCAGCAGCAGCGTCGTGTTCAGCCAGGAAGAAGATTTGCCCCAGGGAATTCGCTCAACCGCAACGGCCGTCTTTTTCTCATGCATGCTGAAGAAGCTCAGGAAGCGCCAGACGTCGTGATGGGTATGTTTTCTGTTAATTCAGTACTTGCACGAGTGTTGTTTGATTCTGGTGCATCGCACTCATTTGTCACCGAAGAATTTGCCTGCACTAGTAAAATTCAACCAACCAAACTGAAGCATGTTATGGTTGTTCAAATTCCCGGATCAACCACCAAGGCTAGGCAAATTTGCAAAGCCGTCCCTAACCGAATCCATGGCATAGATTTTTATGCAAATCTGATAGAACTTGGAACTAAAGGTTTGGAAGTAGTACTAGGAATGGATTGGATTTCCAAACATAAAGGATTAATTGACTGTGCCAAGAAAGCCATAACCATGACCAGTACCGCCGGAATATCAGTCGAGCATATATCTAAAACCTTACCTCGCCAATTCAAGTGCAACAAGAGTATAGCCCAACCTACCATTGACCAAGTCCGGATAGTCTATGAATACCCCGATGTATTTCCAGATGTTTTGCCCGGTATGCCCCCAGATCGGGATATCGAGTTTATCATCGAACTAATCCTCGGAACTGGACCCATAGCCCAGAGACCATATAGTATGAACCCGTCAGAGCTCGCAGAACTGAAGAAGCAACTGGATTACATGCTGGAAATTGGATTGATTCAACCAAGTGCGTCACCTTGGAGATCACCTGTCTTGTTTGTGGACAAGAAGGATGGAGGTAACCGTTTGTGTACGGATTATCGGAAATTGAATGATGTCACCATCAAGAACAAGTACCCCTTGCCAAAGATAGAAGATTTGTTTGATCAGTTGACCGGTGCCAAAGTGTTTTCTAAGATTGATCTTAGGACTGGCTATCATCAACTCAAAATTCGTGCAGAGGATATTCCAAAGACTGCCTTTACCACCGGATATGGATTGTATGAGTATACGGTCATGTCTTTCGGATTAACCAGTGCCCCCGCTTATTTCATGAATCTCATGAATAAGATTTTTATGGACTTCCTGGATAAGTTTGTCGTTGTTTTCATCGATGACATTCTGATTTATTCCAAATCAGAAGAAGAACATGAGCTACACCTAAGGACCATTCTTAGAACCCTTAGAGAGCATCAGCTGTATGCAAAGTTTAGCAAATGTGAATTCTGGTTACAGGAGGTAGAATTCCTCGGTCACATTGTATCAGCCGGAGGAATTGCCGTTGACCCTGCCAAAGTGAAAGACGTAGAAGATTGGCAAGCCACAACCACTCAAACCCAAGTTCGTGCATTTCTCGGATTGGCGGGATATTACCGCAAATTCGTAGAAGGATTCTCGAGTATCGCTAGACCCATGACCCAATTGCTGAAGAAGGACAAGAAGTTTGAATGGACCCACAAATGTGAAGCGAGTTTTCAAGAAATCAAGAGGAGATTGATTTCAGCCCAAATCTTGATCATGCCGGATATCACGAAGCCCTTCGATGTGTATTGTGATGCATCCAAAATTGGTCTCGGATGTGTGCTAATGCAAGAAGGCAAAGTTATATCTTATCTATCTCGACAACTGAAGCAACATGAGCAAAACTACCCAACCCATGACCTCTAACTCGTAGCCGTAGTTCTAGCCCTGAAGACATGGAGACACTACCTGATGGGAAACCGTTGTGAGATTTATTCGGATCACAAGAGCCTAAAGTATATATTCACTCAGAAGGAGCTGAATATGAGGCAGAGAAGATGGATTGAGCTAATCAAGGATTACGATCTGGACATTCACTATCACCCTGGTAAAACCAACGTAGTAGCCGATGCCCTTAGCAGATTGCCGTGCCGCTTGAACTCCATGATTTTGAAGGAGCAACCGAGTCTGCACAAAGTGATGGAAGATTTTCGGATGGAATTAGTAAGTGAAGAATTTCTGGCTAGCATAGAACTCCAGCCCACTTTGATCAGTCAGATTAAAGAGGCGCAAAAGGGAAATGCCAGTATTGACGAAATCAAGCGTCGTATCGGTACAGGCAAAGTACCCGGATTCACCGAGGACGAAGAAGGAGTTTTGTGGTACAAAGGACGCCTTTGTGTACCAGCAGATTCCGAGTTGAAAGGAGTTATTTTGAAGGAGGCTCGTGATACTCTTTATTCTATCCATCCCGGAGGAACTAAGATGTATCGAGATTTAAAAGAGCAATTTTGGTGGCATAAGATGAAGAGAGAAATCGGAAGCTATATCGCCAAGTGTGATATTTATCAGTGAGTCAAGGCAGGACATCAAAGACCCGCTGGATTGTTGCAACCCTTGCAGATTCCGGAATGGAAATGGGATTCTGTAGGAATGGACTTTATCACTGGACTACCTACTTCTAGTAGGGGAAATGACTCTATCTGGGTCATAGTGGACAGATTGTCCAAAGTCGCCCATTTCTTGCCCGTCAAGACCACATATCAGAGTTCGAAACTAGCGGAGTTATACATCGCTAGAATCGTCAGTTTGCACGGAGTCCCCAAGGACATAGTATCGGATCGAGGAACTCATTTTACCTCGAGATTCTGGAAGAAAGTCGAAGAAGGTTTAGGAACCCGTCTAGATTTCAGCACCGCGTATCACCCTCAGACCGATGGACAAACATAGCGAGTAAACCAAATACTTGAAGATATGCTGAGAGCATGCGTGTTCGAATATGGATCCAAGTGGGAAGACTGTCTGCCGTTTGCAGAATTTTCATACATCAACAGTTATCAAGCCAGTTTGCAAATGGCCCCATTTGAATTCATGTACGGAAGGAAGTGTAGCACCCCTTTGAACTGGTCGGAAGTAGGAGAGAGTCAGATCTTCGGACCCGACATCCTACGAGAAGCAGAAGAGATGGTTCACAAGATTTGTGAGCACCTCAAGACCGCCCAATCCCGACAGAAGAGTTACGTCGACAAGAGACGTCGATACCTCGCCTTCAACATAGGAGATTTTGTTTATCTGAAAGTGTCGCCATTGAAGGGAATGCAGCGTTTCCAACTCAAAGGAAAGTTAGCCCCCAGATATATCGGACCTTTCAAAATTTTGAACCGTCGAGGAGAAGTGTCATATCAATTGGAACTACCTAAAGAGATGTCAGCCGTGCACAATGTGCATATCTCGTTACTTCGCAAGTGTCTGGAAGTCCCCGAGAAGACCGAAGTGTTCAAGAATATCGATCATCGGACCATAGAGATCAACGATGACCTGATGTAATATCCCTCCTTTATAAAGGAAAAGGATCCCTGTGATTGCAATGCTAGTCCCTGGATCAATGCTAGCATCCACAGTTTAAGATGAAGTACACAGAAACGAAGGTCATTATTATAGTCATTCCAGAGACAAACATAGTATTTACAACTCCATGGCCACAGGCCTAGTACAAGAGTTTAAATAAGTAAATAGATAACAAGTCTTCATCTTCATGTGCCACAGGCAAACATGTTGAGTGTAGACTCATGACTCCTAATCCTCATCAGAGTAACCTGCAACATCACAAGTTACAGCCACAGTGGGTCAATACATTGGAATAGTATTGGCAAGTGATACCTTAGTATAATTTTGGTGGGCTACATACTATATGCAATTTGGCTAAGTGTAGCTTAGGCTTGCTTTGCTCAAAATAGGTTTTACCTATTAGTTGAAATCACTAAGTTTTTCTTTGTCAAAACTTTTCCCAAGGAACCACCAATAGACATTGGGGTCCTTCACCCTTGTTCACCCACAAGTTTTACTTAGAAATTGGGATGAGGAGATTCTTGATAGCTTCCATGTATTGATGCTCAAGTTGTCCAATACCAGGGACATGGCTAAGTACTTAGATTCTTCCATCTGCAGAGGTTGTGCACTTTCCCCACAAGACTTGATTTTCACCAAGACAGGACCTTTCAGAAGCCTTCCCTTAGACCAAATGGACGCGTTCCAACCTATCATCCCACTAACACCAACTGTCCAAATGGCTAAGTTCTAGCAACCTATGTGATCCAGGCAGAGCCCATATTGCCAAGTGGCTGCACTAAAAGCTTCTTAACATTTGGCCTCTCAAATCCCTTTGTTCCTGGGTGGCTTTCCACAAGTGAGATACACAAGGTAAACCATAAAAATGGGCCTTGTGTAACCACTCAACATAAACCATTCCTTCCATTCCACCCAGGTGTTTCATTCACTTAGTTGTTTTATTAGGCAAAACACAAGTCCAAAGACTTAGAAATATTTTCATCATAGCATGTATATTTCACCACCCTTGGTTGCTACTAGCTAGGCTAAGCATGGCATAGATAAGCATCTTAACTTAGAAATTTCATAGCAATTCTACACTACTAGGATTTCCCAACATGGCATAAAAGCAAAATATAACATGCAAGACTAGCAAAATATTTCTAATGCTTAGTAGAAAACATAGGGATAAAAATATCATGAAGCACCACTTGCCTTGGTAGTTTGGAGAGTAGTTACACTCCTCACAATCACAATCACTATTGGCACCAAAATCTACACATAGAATCATAGCAACAAATCACATACAAATAAATACAAGCAAAAATATATGGATGCATGCAACATGATATGTGATGATTTTCTAAACTCAACAAAACAAGTGTACATTACTGGTTCATAAACAAGTTCAAAACTTGCCAAACAACATTTATTTAAACCCAAAAACATTTCTCAAACAATTCATATACTCAAAATACACATGTTTCTGTAAAGAAAACCATTTTAACAGAAACAAAACATTAAACACATTACATATTTGGAAAGGGCTTGCTCTCCTGATTCCATTGATATAACATTTGTCAAATTTGAACGTGGAAATCAAAAGTTATGGCTAAAACAAAATCAAACAACTAATAGATCTAATTCAAATTTTTAAAACGAACTCTGTGCCACGAGTCATGTTCTGATTGGCGCGTACCGGTTCGCACAGGATCACGCGCACAGGACGTTAGATCTACTTAATCTGCATGGCCCAGATCTACTCATACCGTTTCGTTAAGTGATCTCTTCATACGCGTTGGATACAGATCCTACGGTCCTCGATCAAGCGACCACAGATGGGCGGCGCTGACGGTGGCAACTGGCGGCGGCGAGCTCTATCTACGGCGGCGCGGAGCTACAGGGGGTTCTGGGGTCGTCGGAGATGCTTACCGGGCTCGTAGCGATGCACTGATGCTCAACGTGGCGACGGCTTGGCAAGGGGCGCACGGACACGGCTGCACGGGCTCGTCGGAGTTGCTAACAGCGTCGGCCTCGGGCGGACGGCGACGTTGGCGACGCTCCTAGTCACCCTAGTACAAATCAAAGGCATCAGGGGGTGCGCAAGACTACGGCGAACACGCTCGTGTGAATCAGAGGCGAAGGGGAACACGGTGCTCACCGAATTTAATCGCCGGAGTTGAGGACATCGTCGGGACCTTGCTGTGCTTGACGAAGACGACGACCTGGGGCAGTATAGGATGAACCAATGGTGTCAGAAGGTGCGCAAGGAAGTTGCGAAGCTGTCTGCAAGAACTAGAGAAGAAGGGGCGCACGGGGCTCACCGGGATTGGTCGCCGGAGTGAGCTCTGTCTGCGGCGGTGCAAGGGTGTTCACGGGCAGCCTGGGGGCGCTCTGTGCTCGAAGTCTGGGGGGAAATGGAGAGGGGGCAGAGGGGGTTTAAGTAGGCGAGACGGGGGCGTGATTTACTCCTGCAATCAACGCGAATTGACGACGCGAATCAAACTAGGAAACGCACGGAATGAATTGGGGAAGAACATGTCGTTGGGGTGGAGACGATGATGCCGTGTGGGCCGCAGCTGTCAGTGAGAGAAACAGAGAGGGAGTGGGTCCAGTCTGTCAGCGACCTAGCGGGTGCGGGTGTAAGTGAATAAAACGTTTCGTGCGCGCGGGGGGGGGGGGGGGGGGGGGTTGCTGGGCTAGTTGGGCTAGTTGGGCCAGATAGGTTGTTTGGCTTATTTTTTCTCTTTTATCCTTTTTCTTTTTTTGTTTGATTTTTCTGAAATGATTTTCAACTCCAAATCAAAATCTTCTCTAGGTTTTTATACTGCAACCCTTGCTCTCAGATGTGTGTAAAACACTACTGTTTACTCAAAACACTTTGATCAATTGGAAATAAAAATAAAACCAAGCCTTTATGTGATATATACTATAGGCATAATATTGGTTTTATTTACTCATTTTGTTTTGAAAACTTTGCTCATGCTTTGGAAAGTGCCTAAGTTTGAATTCAAACCTTACTGAACAAAACAAGTACTCTTATCATTGGAAAATAGCACTAAGGCTAGAGAAAACTTCATGAAATAATAAGCATATATGCTTCTGTTTTAAAATGATTTGTTTGAAATGAAATTTATATGATCATGGATGCATGGATGATATGCATGAGTTTGAAACATGATTTTTTTGGGATGTTACACCTGACCTATCCCGAAGTACCCATCCATATTTTGGAAGAAGATTTTCGAACTACCCGAACGCGAAGCATCAAGTTTCTCAAGATTCAGTGGAGCAACCACACAGAAGAGGAAGCTACCTGGGAACGCGAAGATCACATCAGGACGGAGTTTCCCGATCTCTTCAAATCCTAGGTAATCTTTTTGTCCTTTTTCAAATCTCGGGACGAGATTTTGTTTAAGGGGGAAAGGTTTGTAACATCCCAAAAATATTAAACTTAAATCATCAAACTCTAATCATCAAAATTAGGGTTAACAAAAACTTTTCTAATTAAAATTATGAAAGCATGCATATGTGTATGCATTTAATTTGAAATTCTTTTGAACCACCTTGTTTGTATGTTTCCTTGCTTGTAAAATGTTTCTTAGGTGAAATAAACATCATCTAAACATTTCCCAAACTTTTCCTAAAGACAAATAAATCAAAACCAATAAAATAAAGGAATGGTCATTTTGACCAATTTAACTCCCATGCCTACTTTGGCTGTCTCAAACTTTCAGAACCTAATGGAAACTTTTCTGGATCTTTGCACCCCTTGAATGTACTCATAACAAGGTATCAAGGCCCACTTTGTGATCATCCAGAAACTTTCAAATGCATAGTTTAAATGACAATTAAAAATTGAATCTTTATCATATGGGAAGATCCCACTTTTTCAAAAACCACTCAAACAAGCTCAACTTTCACAACCCAAGCATCTGCAGACTCACTAGCACCAATCTAGCAAATCCACCAAAAATCTTTTCAAAATTCAAAACTTGATTTCATGCGGCCATTTCATCAAACAGTTTGCAGACACAAATCATACAAAATCTAAACACTGTAGTGAGCAGTGATTGAAGCCTAACTTGTTCCCTCTCTAGACACCACTAGCCTTAGTAGATCACCTAACAACCTAAACTAACCCATAGCATCACTGTAAGCTTGGCATTGCCATCAATGGTGAACAGCCGAGCACACCCATGTCACCCCCATGTCGACAGCAAGCTAGGAAGAAAAGCAAGCCTAGCCAGCATGTCTGGGAGGCAACCCACCGTCCACCACCACTCATTGTCCCAGCCGCGAGCGTTGCCAAGCCCTGGACCACACCCACGAACCATACCAACCTCGCCAACAACCATGCCGAGCGTGCGCCAGAGCGCCACCCTCGACCAGCGCCCACAGACCGCGCGCCGCCCTCACCGCGTGCATACACAATCCCCACCGACCCAGGAGACCACCAGACATCCTCGTTCGCCGCCCCGTGACGCACAACCACCACTCGCCATCGAAGACGCCGCCTCTGCCGTGCAGAGCGTCGCATGTTCCAGACCAAGCCGCACCACCCCACGCCTCAAAACCATGTCGGTGAGCATCGCCAGGGAACACCGCACTGCCCCTACCTTCGCCCATGCCAATAGCCGCCTATAACATCGCCCCCGATGAGCTCACTGTGCGCCCCGTCGGTCCCCTCGCTCGACTATAAATAGAGGCCACCCCCGCTCGATTTATTCACACCATCTCACTCCCATCTCCTCACTGATCGTGCCACACCGTTCCCAGAGCAAGGCGAGCTCCACCTCGCCGGAATTTCACCGGAGCCCGCCGCCTCTAGAGAAGAAGGGCGCCATCGATTTCGTCCACCCCAGGAACTGCGCTCGACAACCCCTGAGTTCGCCGTCGTCGACTTCGTCGTTCGCCCGCCTCGCCGACCCTCGCCTGTACCTCGGTGAGCCCCCAGCACCCCTCACTGGCCGCACTAGGTTTCTTTCTCGCTGATGTTGCTCAACGTCGACGATGACTCTCAGTCGTTGGATTAGAACTAGATCGAATGATCCACATCGCCCCGTACCGCTTCTGCCCTCCCTGTCTCACTGACGAGTGGGGACACTCACTTAAGCAGCCCGCGGGAGCACTGCGCTTAGCAGGCCGGCCCGTTAACTTTTCCCGCGCAGCCCAGTTATTTGAATTAAACCTTTTTCATTTTGTTTCAAACTCACTTCTGTACCCAACTTCAAAAATCAACCCAGATCGATTCAGTGCACCAATTTGAATGAAACCAATTTTGTTAGAAAGGTCTGAGAATGCGGAATCCAAGACCGTTGGATTCAAGTCATTTGGATCTATAGAACACCCATGGTAAAAATAACAAGGCAGAAGATTTTCTGCATTCAAACATTTTTGAAATTTAAACCATAATAGCTTTTGAGTTGATTCCAACTCTCAAAAATCACATTTAACCATACCTTTCAGAATATATAAAAAATATATAGGTTTACCTTCAGAAATAATGTTCAATTAATAAAAGAATGCTACATAGGAATTTCTAGCCACTTTAAATAATTAAAATAAAAGGGTAAAACCTTATTAAATTGTGACACCACCTTAAATCATATTCCCATGGACTAAAATATGTGGTGATGACATGTGTCAACATGATCCAATGTTTGGTTTGGAGAATATTAAATCTTAAGTAGTTTTTCAATGAGTATAAATTACTTTTCTAAAAATAAAAAGAATTAAACCAAGCTTTAATCTTGTAATGTTAGTGATGATGTTAGATCATCTATAGGACCCTTGTGTGTGATGATTGCAAGTAGTTAAGTATTGTTTAGTGATTGTGTACCTCGTATATATTTATAGACGCTAGTACCGACCAAGGATACGAGGAGGAAGGAGGATACTACGAAGAAGAAGCCGAGGAGAACTTCAACCACTGCTCTGTACAAGGCAAGCTATTAACCTTGCAAGCTAACACTTGTAATTTAGCAAGCTTATACTGATATTGTGCAAGCTTTATTAACTAAGTGGACCAATGCAAGCTAACCCTTGCAAGATACCCTACTGATGCCACAAACCACTACTTGTTACTCTGCCCACTATATGCCTTAAGCATATATGATCCAACCCACTTGACCAACCAATCCTAGTTTTTACTTACAAGCTTTATACTTTATTTCCTTATCAAAGCTATTCCTTAGAGTTTACTTAAGTGAATCATAGATACTAGAAATATATCTGAAGGTTGCATAAAGAACATAAAATTTGGCCTAAGCTAGATAATCTTGATGTCATCTTAAGGCATGAGATTGAACTTAGTTAGAACTCCACTAGTTTACCACCCCTCATTATTGCTTACCCCCACTTGTACATTGTAGTGCTAAGAATAAAACTTGATCAACTTTAGATGGGAATACTTGGTGGAAAAATGGTTATGAAAACCTTGGAATGATGGATCATTCTATTGAAATGTTTTGGACACGTGTTTCCAAACACCTGATGATTTTGGTGATGAAAACGATGAGGCATGAGCCTTAGCCCTTTATAAAACTGATGGTTGTCTGGATGCGATACCATTCCAATTTTATCGTACAACCACAATACCCGAAGATTGGGTAGGTGTAGGGGTCTCAACCTAATAAGGTAGATTCCTCCTGTGTTTACAATGCTAGTCCCTGGATCAATAGCTAGCATCCACAGTTAAGATGTAATATCAAGAAACAAAGGTCATAATATAACTTTATAACCAGGAATAACATAATTTTATTACATCACACATAGCTCATTTGGCTATTTACATTACATTGCAGCAGAATAACTATAAGTATGGGTCCTTCATCTTCAAAGTGCCACAGGCAGATGTTGATTGTAGACTTTGTAATCCTAAACAATTAATCTTCTCTAAAACAATCAAACCTGCAACATACAAGTTACAGCCACAAGGGTCAATACATTTGAATTGTATTGGCAAGTGATACTATAATAGTATAGTGGAGTCTATCATCTATATGCATTTGGCTAAGTGGAGTTGAGGCTTGCATTGCTCAAAATAGATTTTTCCTTAACATTTGAAAATACTAAGTTTTTGCTTTGACAAAATCATTTTTCTCAATCAAAGATTGAAGATCCTTTGCAAGGCATCTCTCAATCAAAGATTGAAGATTTCAGACAACCCTTGTTTAAACCACAAGTTTTTAACTTAGAAATTTGAATGATGAGATTCTTGATTGCTTCCATGTCTTGATGCTCAAATTTTCCTTTACCAGGGACATGGCTAAGTACTTAGATTTTACACTCTGCAGAGGTGGTGCACTTTCCCCACAAGACTTGGTTTCCCAAGACAAAATCTTTCAGAAGCCTTCCCTTAGACCAAAATGGACGCGTTCCAACCTATCAAACACTACCACCCACTGTCCATATGGCTAAGTTATTGCAACCTATATGATCATGGCAGAGCCCATATTGCCAAGTGGTTGCACTTGAAGCTTCTCAACATTTGACATCTCAAATCTCTTTGTGCCTGGGTGGCATACCACAAGTGAGATACACAAGCCAAGTCCATGGCCTTGTGAACCACTCAACCAAAAACCACCAAGCAAGCCCATTCCACCCAGGTGATTCATTAACTTAGTTGTTTTATTACACAAAAACATAAGTCCTCAGACTTAGAGATTTTTCCATAGTGTGAATATATTTTCCACCCATGTTTTCTATTAGCTAGGCTAAGCTTGATAGTAGTAGGAATCTTTAACTTAGGAAAATCCTACTAAGGATTCATCTACTAGGTTCTCTTATAGCAAAGTCTATACTTAGCGAAATCCATGCAAGTTTTACTTAGCAAAATCACTAATGCATAGAGAAAGTAATGGGACAAAAGTATGAAGCATCACTTGCCTTTTTGGTAGAGTATGGGTTCACTCCTTGTTCTTGCAACAATCACACTCTTCAAGTCACTACAAATTAATCAAGCAAGGCACTAACTCAATCTACCAATCAAGCAAAACATCACATAAAATAACAAAGTCAAAGTAATGCATGCAAGCATGCAAAAGATGGTTCTAATTGCAAAGGTGGTCTCCACTAGGCTTCTAAACTTTGTAAAGTCAAAAGTGGTTATTTTCCAAAGTGGCAAAGTCATTTGCAAAAGGGTTTTGGTCTATAAACCATTTTTAAATCTAATCATTATTTTATGTGGTGAAAATTATTTTTATCAAAGCAAAACTTTATGTTTTTCACCAAATGAGTTGCTATTGCAAAACTTGGTGTTTTGGGTCAGTAGGTTTGGTCTAAACCATTTTCCCAAAGTTTTTTACTCAAAATCATTTTCATAACAAAAATCATTATTTTCTTTTGGCTAGAAATGACTAAATCAAGTTTTCCATCCTAAACTTCCAAATTCATTTTCCAAACCATGGGTTGGTTCCTAGGGTCAGTAAGGTCACAACAAACCATTTTGCAAAAGTTTTAAACCTAAAATCATTTTTAAACAATTTTTCTAATCCAAATAAGCATACAAATGAATCTGCAAAAACAAACATTTTTCCAGAAGCTTTTTACTAAACAAAAGGCATGGTTGGCTAGGGCTTGTTCCACTGAATCCATTGATATAAAATTTGTAATTTTTGGACGTGTGGTTTGAAAGTTATAGATTTTACAAGATTGAACTTCTAATAGGAAAGTTTGTGTTTTTAAAACGAGGTCTGAGCCACGTGTCATGTTTTAATTCATCGGTACCGGTTCACTGGGATCGAGCTACGTGGTGCGTTAGATCTATGTTTAATCGTGCGGCTCAGGTTCATCCTTACCCCTTCGGTTAGTCATTCTATCCAAGCCATCAGATGCAGATCTAACGGTTCCTATTGCCCTAGCCAAATAGCAGCGGCGCTGGCGGCGGCATCTGGTGGCGGAGCGGCCAGACGGCGGCAGAGTTGACGTATCAGGAAGCGAGGAAGGAGGAGAGGTGGCTCACTGTGATCGCCATGGCATGGGGATGCTCAACCTGCCCTTGGTTGGTGAAGGGGCGCACGAGGACGGGCGGGATTCCTCACCGGAGTTAGGGCTAGCGCCAGGAGCTTCTGTTTGTTGAAGGGGACGGGGCTGTAGTCCACCAGAAAGCAAGAGAATGGTAGGGTTAGATGCGGGCGAGTGCACTGGACACAGGCGTATCATCGGAAGGACAAGGGGTGGCTAGTTACTACCTGGAGGCTTCGTCGGAGAAAGAGGCAGACGGCGGTGCTGCAGGTCGTCGTCGAAGCCGAGGTTACAGGGCACCCGCGGATGAATGACTGGCACGGGAAGATGCGCCAGGATGCGGTGAGCGTTCTCGTGTGTTCGGGGAGGCAGGAGGTGGTGTGGCTCGGCCGGATTCGACGGTGGAAGCTCGTCGGAGACAGAGCTGCTCGGGGAGAAATTGGGGTGGCCTGGGGGCGTGCTTGGGGGAGGAAACAGAGGGGAAACGGAGAGGAGTCACTGGAGTTTAAATGTGCCTGGTCGCTGCGAGTTAAGGTGGCCGTGTTAAGGCGAATTGATGCCGCGAAATCAAAGCCTGCAACGGTGACGAGGGAGGAAGAACAGGTCGTGGGGTGAGGAAGAAGAGGGACGTGGCGGTGGGGTCCTCTGGTCAGTGGACATGGGGGAGGGAACGGGGTCCACTTGTCATCATCTGCGTGGGTTAGTTCGAGTGTGAGAGAAAATGTTTCGGGGAGGGAGAGGGAGCTGGGCTGCTGGGCTGTTGGGCTGGTCCAATTACATTTTTTTTCTGTCTGTTTGTTTTATTCTTTTCTATTTCTATTTTCTGATTTGATTATTCAAACAAATGATTCAATCAACAATTCAAACAATTCAAACAAAACAAACTTGTAATGAGTTTTTGGTTCTGTTTAATAACATAAACCAAATCTCCAAAAATAAAATAATATTTTTATTCTTTTTAGGACCATTCATTAAGTAAAATGGACCTTTATTTATTTAATCAAATAGGGTTTGATTTATTTAATAAAATCCTCATTTTAAATCTAAACACTTTCAAAACCAAATCAGTAGGTTTTATTTTAAAATAAAGAATACTTGGAAACTTGTTTAAAATAAAATAATATTTTACTTTAGGGTCCATTAATAATTAAATAAAATGGGCCTTAGTTATTAAATCAAATAGGATTTGTTTTATTTAAATATTTATTTTGAAATCTAAAATAAAACCAAAACACTTCAGTAGGTTTTATTTGAGAATATAAAACATTTGGAAAACTTATTTAAAGTAAATAAGTAAGTTTTAGTGTTTAATTAAAATGGGAAAAGCCTTTACTTAAATAAAATTGGATATTAAATCCTTATTGTTTTATTTAAATATACCCTTGCTATTTTTATTCAAAACAAAACATTTTATTTTAAATACTTGGCCAAGGTTTAATTTGGCTATAAAATAATCCTTATTTATAAATCTATATTTTCCTTTGGAAACCAAATCCTTTTATTTAAAGATCCAAAATAGTAATTTTTAAATATTTTTAAGTTTATTGTTTATTTAACTTTTTAAATCCCCTTAGGATTTTATTTGATTCAAATTGGTTTGAAGTTCCAATTAAATTCAAAAAGTTTCTTCTGGCCCTGAAAATCAAACAAAGTTTTATTTTATTCATTTATTTTCACATTACAAGATTTGGAAAATCTTGGGATGTGACAGTAGGGCTTGACTGGAAACTTATATACCTTAGTATTAGTTCCCTCATGGCCAAGGTCTGAGCTCAGGCTACCTTGTGAAGATTGTCCACCAGTGCAGTACCCAAGATGACAGTTGGTCATGGCAGGGAGGCCAAACTCACAGGAGAGGTGCTTATACTAGGGCGTGTAATCGAAAGGTTAGGATTGATTATCTGCATACTAAGTATGGTGAATTCAGGATTTGTTCCTGACAGATGTATCGAATGTTGTGGTGAAAGTGTACAATCTCTGCAGAGTGTCAAACTATTCGAATAGCCGTGTCCGCGGTTATGGACAGTTGGAGTGGCCATACTGTTCCCCCGTCAGACTTTTCAAAATGACTTGTGAAATGATTTGAAACTTTGACTTGACCACAACAGAGTTGTGATATGAAATACAAGTTCGCACTTAGGAGTTATAAAATTGTGACAAGCATTCGTTGCTTCTAAACTTAGTAGAGATAAATCTGGCTTTTGCAAAACAACCCTAGAGCCTATTTTCCTATTATCCAAAAACCCCTTTACCTGTTAGTATTAGTTTGCGATTACTTAAAGAGTACTCATGGCTTTGTCCCTGGCTATTCCCATGGCCAGACTATGAAGAGGAGTACCTGGAGGATGGACCCCAGGAAGGTTACGACAACTAGGATCATCTCCCATCGTCAGCATTGCCTGTGAACCCGAAGATGGAGCTTCACCCACGCTACCGTTATTATTACGTATTCCGCTGCTTGATATTGTATTAAGAACTCGATCATGAGATCCCTATTTATGTAAGAACTTATGTATCGTTTGTAATGGATGATGTACTATGGTATCCAATTCTGTTATGTCTCGCAAAAATGGTAATCCTAGGATTGCGATGTATGGCATAACAGGCATCTGGGATTAAAAATCCGGGTGTTGACACCACCAAGAGAGAACGTTTCATGTATTATAAAGTGAGATACCTCTCTTGGTGAGAAACCGGAAAACCTCAAAGATCAAAAACACAATAAGAAATAAAGGGGAAATCCATTTTTGATGAACTAGGGCTTGTTATGAATATTGCCACAAGCTCTAGAACCTCACATGGATAAGATCCAAATAACAACCAAGAAAGGATGATGCAAAGTATGCAAAGGTTTGAGCTCTCTCTGAAGGATATGATCGAGTTACTCACTTGAGAGCCCCTCTTGATAGTACGGTTGTCTATCCTATAAACCGGTCTCCCCAACTAACATCCCGAGACCGGTAAGAGAGAAAACCTATCAAGATCATACCTTTGCCTTGCACATATTCCACTTGATTATGATGTAGACGGTCTTGTCCTTCTCAAGATGGAACACCTTTCTTGATTGCTCTTGTACGCACTTTCTTGATGAAGACTTGCAAGTTACTCCCCCATACAACATGGGGAAACCTTTACTTTGACCTTGTCTTCATCGATCCATGATCACCGAGGATGGAAAGCTTCAACCATGAGATCTTCTATATATTTCACATCTTTAGCTTGCACATAATTTCTTCTTTTCTTCATTATGTTGATGCCTTGAAGGTGCACCAGAGATATTAATCCATCTTATTCTTCAAGACATACTTGCCATAGGTTTAACTCTCACATGACCAATCTGTGGATCACTCTTTGAACACCTTGGTCACCACTTGATCCTCTTCACTTTCTTCTTCTCCAAACCTTGAAGCCAACATATGGTTCAAGCATTGCCTATGGATAATTCCTACAAGTACAACTTGATACAAGCATTAGTCCATAGAGATTGTCATTAATTACCAAAACCACACATGGGGGCACACATGTTCTTTCAGGGGGGAACCCCAAGCGCCAAGGTGGCTCCCCCACCCTTCCTCCATTCATGTGAGTGGAGGTCCCACTCAGAAAATGACTCTCCATTTCCTCCACTCAAAATCCATTAAATTTCTAGCAAATTTAATGTAATATTTCATTAAATAAAACTCTTTTAAATTTATTAAGAATTTTGTCAATTACATTAATTAACAAACAATCACATAAAACCCCTTGCTGCTTTTCAATTTCACATGCACAACCAATTTCAGCAATTTCACCCGAAACAATTCCAGTGTCCATTGAAATAATTCCAGCGCTTTGATATTCTTTTTTTGGCAACTCATTTGCTCCAAATGGTGTCGATATACCTTAAGTGTGTCACTATTTGATTCGTGAATAATGTGTACATGATCGAGACCCCTCTCTGATCAATAATCAGCAGCGGGACCCGGAGATCCGTATTGACTCCTACACATTCAACGATGACTTCTTGTGATCGTAAAAACCTTAACAACGCAACTAAATCCTATTATCTCTAGATATTTTACATGTCCGAGATTCGATCATCGGTATCCCCATACCTAGTTTGATCTCGTTACCGACATGTACTCTTTTCTCGTTCCTGTGATATAACATTCTAGTGATCTCCATAACTTGCTTGCAAGCAATATCAATGTGACATCACCGAGAGGGCCCAGAGTATATCTCTACTTCATTCGAATGGAAAAATCTCACTCTTGATCCATGAGCCTCTACATAACACTATCAAAGTATCTGAACCTACCTTTATAGTCACCCTGTTATAGTGTGATGTTTGATGTTATCAAGCTACTCTTCCCGTGTTAGTGATTGGCATGATCTCATGGTCTAAGGACTAAAGTTACTTGTAATGATGTTATAGAAATTTAAATATAATGACTTTGATTATATTACTATACTTCGGATGAATGTTCATCACATCATTCCACCAATGTTGTGACCTCGTTATTAACAACATCCAATGTCCATGATCAGGAAACCTTGATCATATTATTAATCAACTAGCTAGTTTATATGAGAGGCATAATTAGGTACAATTTATTTGTTTATTAAAAACACATGTATTAACGTTTCCTTTTAATACAATTATAGCATGTAAAATAAACATCTATCATATACTTGGAATACGATAATAACAACTTTATTATTGCCTCTCGGGCATATTCCCTTCAGTCTCCCACTTGCACTAGAGTCAATAATCTAGTTTACATTGTGATAAATCTAACACCCATGGAGTTTTGGTGTTGATCATGTTTCAATCTGGGAGAGTTTTACTCAACGGATCTTCCACATTCAGATCCGTGTGTAATTTGCAAATCTTTATATCTCCATCCTTGACATGCTCGCGGATGGAGTGAAACTGGCGCTTGATATGCTTGGAATTCTTGTGAGACCTTTGTTCCTTGGCATTGGCTATGGCTCCATTATTGTCAAAATAGATCACCATTGGGTCCAATGCGCTAGGAGCTGCACCCATTTCTGTTATGAACTCCTTCATCCAAACTTCCTCATGTGCTTCTTATGAAGCAGCAAAATATTCCGCCTCTATTGTTGATCCCGCCACCACAGGTTGTTTGGATATCCTCCAACTAACAGCTGCTCCATTCATGAGAAATATGTATCCGGATTGAGACGTCATCTGGATCAGTGTCGAAGCTAGCATCGACATAACACTTAGCGACGAGCTCTTCTTCACCTTCGTACACGAGAAACATATCCTTAGTCCTTCTTAAGTACTTAAGGATATTCTTGACCGCTATCCAGTGTTTCGAACCTGGATCAGATTGGTACCTACTAGTTAAACTAATAGCATGTGCCGCATCCAGTCTTGTACATAGCATGGCATACATTATAGAGCCTATGGATGAAGCATAGGGGATTATATCCATTATCTCTCTTTCTTCTGCCGTAGCCATACTTTGAGTCTTACTCAACATCTTGCCTTGCAACATAGGTAAGAATCCTTTCTTACTTCCGTCCAGTTTAAACTTCTTTAAAATCTTATCAAGGTATGTACTTTGTGATAGCCCAATTAAATGTCTTGATCTATCCCTGTAGATCCTGATGCCTAATATGTATGATGCTTCACCAAGGTCCTTCATAAAAAATTTGCTGTTTAGATAACTTTTAACCTCATTTAAAAGTCTATATCATTTCCAATCAACAATATGTCATCCACATATAATATTAGAAATTCCACAGAGCTCCCACTCACTTTCTTGTAAATACAAGCTTCTCCGTAAGTTTGGACAAATCCAAACCCTTTGATTACCTCATCAAAACAGAGATTCCAACTCCGGGATGCTTGCTTCAGTCCATAGATGGATCACAGAAGATTCAATACCTTGCTAGCATCCTTAGGATAGAAAAAACCCTTTGGTTGTACTATATACAACTCTTCCTCAATATTACCATTGTGGAACGCGATTTTGACATCCATCTGCCAAATTTCATAATCGAAAAATGTAGCAACTGCTAACATAATCCTAACCGACTTTAGCATCGCTACAGGAGAGAATTTCACATCATAGTCAACTCCTTGAAATTGGCAAAACCCCTTTGCGACAATCGAGCATTATAGATGGTCACATTACCACTAGCGCCAGTTTTCTTCTTGGAATCCATATATTCTCAACAGCCTTTCAACCATGAGGTAAGTCCACCAAGATCCAAACCTGGTTTTCGTACATGGAGTCCATCTCGGATTGCATGGCTTCTATACATTTGTTGGAATCAAGGTCATCACCACTTCTTCATACGTCACAGGGTCATCATTTCCATCAACCATAAAATTCATGACATGATTTCCATACAGTTCAGGAGCTGCACGTGTCCTACTTGTCCTGCGAAGTTTGGTACTGTCCTATTTCGGAGTTTCATGATCTTTCACATTAGTTCCTTCTTCATTTTGTGAAGTCAACTTCAGAACAATTTCCGGCATTGCGCTACTCGCCATTTCATGAATAGAAGGTTCAATAACCTCTTCGAGTTCTACCTTCCGACTACTCACACCTTTTGCGAGAAACTCCTTCTCAAGAAAGGATCCATTCTTGGCAATAAAAACCTTGCCCTCTGATCTGTGATAGAAGGAATACCCAATTGTTTCATTAGGGTATCCTATGAAGATGCATTTTTCTGCTTTGGGTTCAAGTTTATCCGGTTGAAGTTTCTTCACATAAACATCACATCCCCAAACTTTAAGAAATGACAACTTAGGTTTGTTTCCAAACCACAATTCATATGGTGTCTTTTCAACGGATTTAGATGGTTCCCTATTTAAAGTGAATCCAGTGGTTTCTAGTGCATAACCGCAAAAATAAATTGGCAGGTCAGATAGAGACATCATAGATCGAACCATATCTAATATGGTACGATTACGATGCTCCGATACACCATTACGCTATGGTCTTTCTGCTTTCATGAGTTGTGAAACTATTCCACACTCTCTCATATGTGAGCCAAATTCATAACTTAGATATTCATCCCCACGATCTGATCGTAGAAATTTAATCTTTCTATTACGATGATTTTCCACTTCATTCTAAAATTCCTTAAACTTTTGAAAGGTTTCAGATTTGTGTTTCATCAAATAGAGATATCCATATCTACACAAATCATCTATGAAAGTGACAAAAATAACAATATCCACCTCGTTCCAACACACCTATTGGATCACATACATCAGTATGTATGATTTCCAATAAAACCGTCGCCTGCTCCATTGTACCGGAAAACCGGGTTCTACTCATTTTTCCCATAAGGCATGGCTCACATGTATCAAGTGATTCAAAATCAAGTGATTCCAAAATTCCATCAGAATGGAGTTTCTTCATGCGTTTTATGCCAATATGACCTAGACGGTAGTGCCACATATATGTGGATATATCATCATCAAGTTTAATCCTTTTGGAATCTACATTATGAACATGCGTATTAATATTATCAAGATTCAAATGAAATAAACCATTCATTACAGGTTCATGACCATAAAAGATATTATTCATATAAATAAAAAACCATTGTTTTTGGATTTAAAGTAATAACCATCAAGCAATAAACATGATACGGATACAATGTTCATGCTCAACGCAGGCACCAAATAACAATTATTTAGGTTTAAAACTAATCCCGACGGTTGATGGAGAGGCAGCATTCCGACAACGGTCACATCAACTTTTGATCCATTGCCGACACACATCGTGACCTCATACCTTGCTAGTGGTCACCTATTCCGCAGCCCCTGATTTGAGTTACATATATTAACAACTGATCTAGTATCAAATACCCAGGTGCTACTGCGAGTACTAGTCAAGTACACATCAATAACATTTATATCATATATACCATTGTATATCTTGTCGGCCTTTACATCAGGCAAATATTTGGGGCAGTTCTGTTTCTAGTGACCAGACTCTTTGCAATAAAAGCATTCAGTATTAGGCTTAGGACCTCCCTTGATATTTTTCTCAGGCACGACAACAAATTTTCCGTCCATCTTGAATTTCCCTTTGGGCTTTCCCTTTTCATTAGTGGAGGCGATCTTATCAACCATTAACTTCTGGTGCCTTTTCTTTATTTCTACTTCAATAGCCACCAAAATGGCAGCAAGTTTGGTGAGCGATCCAATCGCACCACTTTTCTTGTAATTCGGCACAAACTCTTTGTAACTGGGTGGGAGCGACTGCAGAACTCTGTCCGTCGCTAGATCAACTAGGATATCACATCCTAGTGCCTTAAGACATTGAACATATCCCATCATCATCATGACATGATCGTTCACAGAGTTGTGTTCCTTCATCTTTACACTAAAGAACTCCCTAGAGATCATATATATCTCAACATGGATTTGGCTCTCAAACATGTATTTGAGTTCCTTCACCATAGCATCAGTTCTGCTAAGTTTAAGGCGTTCTTGGAGTTCAGGTTCCATTGACAGAAGGATCGCATATTTCACAAGGGTGTAGTCATCATGCTTTGTGTCATACACATTGCGCTCATACTCAGATGCAGTATTTGCAGGAGCGTCACCTATCAGACCATCCAGCATATATTGCTTTTGTGCAGCAGTGAGGAAAAACCTCAAATTCATGAACCTGTTGGTAAAGTTGTAGTATTTGCAGGAAAAACCTCACATTGTTTGTATGTGAACGTTGAGTCTATCACACCCTATCATCACGTGGTGTCTCAAAACGATGAACTTCCTTAATGGTGCATACTAAAGGAAGAACACATTCTTATCTTGATATTTAAAATAGGGATCATCTTATAATGGTACTAAAGCACCAAACAAGCAATATAAGATGCATACAAACATCATATGCTAAAAGTGATATGATATGGTTCTTGCACTTTGATCATTATTTTGTGCATCTTGTTATGATCTTTATCATTCCTATATGTGTAAGGACAAGGTCTATGGAACTTAAACTTCGGAATATTATAATTTCCAATAGTATCAATCCATACTACAAATTACAATACTAGCATATCATAGTACTTGCCTGGCAAAACCAAAAAACTAGACGCCTCTAATTTATCTTTTGCATGTTTTACGTGGCTGAGGGATTTCGAAGATAGAAACTTTCATACCTATGAACATGGAACCACAACAATGATAATAAAATTATTGGAAACTCGTTGTAGATTAGATATTGACTATAATAGGAGAGACAAACACTCGCAAGACACTTATGCAAAACTAGTTGCATGTCAAGCGTGGAACAGGTCTCATGTGCGAGGACATGTAAAGATTGTTTGGCTCGCTTCATCCCACCATGCCACCAATATACAAAATACACATAAGAAGCAATAAGGTGACCATCAGCGCCCATGTAACCATATGTGTAGTACCCGTGCAGAGTATCTACGCATAGATCCGGCTCTGATACCACTGTTGGGTTTGCAGCAAAGAAAAAAATCCTATGTTGGTAACTGTATACGCCACGATCCATCTATCTAGACACAATCAATGGGTGGACATACATCCAGAATACATACCCTTGAAGGCCGACAAAGCTTTCCGAGTATGGACTCGTTGGTGATGTAGTCGATCTCATGTCGATCTCAAGATCATGTGGAAGTCCGGCAGTACCGCAACTCAGCGGAGCATCCGTGATCGCACACACATCCAGGACCACGACAACCTCTGCATCCTCGCTCCAACAATGCAGCGGAAGCAGCAAATCCTTGCTCCAAAAAAATCCACCGAGAACATGTATCTCTCTAAGACGGGACCATGGGGAAATAGTACAAGAGGGGGAGAGAGATCCTTCACGAGGAGGTGTGAGTGAGAGAGAGAGGGAGAGGGGGCCTTTTATAGGAGGAGGGGAGCACCCCAAGGTCCATGGCCGGCGCCCAAGGTGGCTGCCCCCACCCCTTCCTCCATTCATATAAGTGGAGCTCCCACTCACAAAATGACTCTCCATTTCCTCCACTCAAAATCCCACTCAAAATCCATTAAATTTTCACAAAATTTAATGTAATATCTCATAATTAAAAATCTTTTATTTAATTGTTCAGAATTTTTTCAATTACATTAACTAACAAACATTCACATAAAACCCCTTGCTACTTTTCAATTTGACACGCATAACCAATTTCAGCAATTTCACCCGAAACAATTCCGGTGTCCATTGAAATAATTCTAGCGCTTTGATATTATTTTTCTGGAAACTCATTTTCTCCAAATGGTGTCGATATCCCTTAAGTGTGTCACCCTATGGTTCATGAATAATGCATACATGATCGAGACCCTTCTCCGATCAATAATCAGCAGTGGGACCTGGAGATCCGTATTGACTCCTACACATTCAACGATGAGTTATTTTGATCGTGAGAACCTTAACATTGCAACTAAATCCTTTTGTCTCACAATATTTTACATGTCCGAGATTCAATCATCAGTATCCCCATACCTAGTTTGATCTCGTTACCGACATGTACTCTTTTCTTGTTCCCGTGATATAACATTCTAGTGGTCTCCATCACTTGCTTGCAAGCTATATCAATGTTATAACATCGAGAGGGCTCAGAGTATATCTCTCCATCATTCGGATGGACAAATCCCACTATTCATCCATGATCTTATACATAACACTATCAGAGTATCTGAACCCACCTTTATAGTCATCCTATTATGGTGTGATGTTTGATGATATCCAGCTACTCTTCCTGTGTTAGTGATTGACATGATCTCATGGTCTAAGGAATAAAGTTACTTGTAATGATGTTATAGCAATTAAAACATAATGACTTTGATCATATTACTATACTTCAGATGAATGTTGATCACATCATTCAACCAATGTTGTGACCTAGTTATTAACAACATCTAATGTGCATGATCAGGAAATCTTGATCATCTTGTTAATCAACAAGCTAGTTTATATGAGAGGTATAACTAGGAACACTTTATTTGTTTATTAAACACACATGTATTAACGTTTCCTTTTAATACAATTATAGCATGTAAAATAAACATCTATCATATACTTGGAATATGATAATAACAACTTTATTATTGCCTCTTGGCATATTCCCTTCAATATGATGTTATATCCATGTTTTACATTGATATATGGGGATTGACCAATGATCCCCTTTATCTTGGTTATAACTCTACACGATAGGAAAACCATGCTTTGTGTATTATTACCTTTCTGGGACCTAATCGAAGTCAAATGGAGCTGGGATTTTGGGAGCGTTAATATTTTATCAAGAGAAGCACCCAGAGCACTTGGACCTCACCAGATGAGCCAGGAGGCCCAAAAATAGACTAGGTGGCGCATCCAGTAAGGATGGGCACGCCACCCAGCCTCTTTTCCTCCTCCACCGTCGATTCGCTTCGATCTTTCGCTCACCGCCTCCATTTTACCTAAAAACTACTACATAAAGGGTCCCTCGAGCATTCCTCGGGAGAGGCGCTGTAGAAACACTTAAACAACAAAATAGAGCCATAACCAGCGAAGATTGGAGAGGAAAACTCCGTCGGAGTAGCCGCCATAGGGATCTCTACCTTCTCCAACGTCTCCACCATCATCACCGTGATGAAGATGGAGTAGTCCACCTCTGGACTATGGGTTTGTGGCAGTAGCTTGATGTATTTATCTCTTGTTATTCATAGATCTAGTAACATATGAGCTTCCCAACATGAATATGGTCATATTAGTAATTCCTCTGTGGTGGATCTTTATTCTATGATTTGATATATGAGATTGGAACCTACTATGTGTAAGA
Organism: Avena sativa; assembly: GCA_916181665.1. NCBI lineage: Eukaryota > Viridiplantae > Streptophyta > Magnoliopsida > Poales > Poaceae > Avena > Avena sativa. The sequence goes on along the minus strand of OV702284.1, from coordinate 254,433,039 downwards.
TGTATTGATAGATGCATATCATGTACTCATTCTTAAGTACTTGTTCTGATCCAACACGTATGCAATATCATGTGTGGGGAGAAGTGTGTATTAGATGGAGTAGCATGGTGGTAGTGATTGAATAGTGACAACAAATTCAAGATCTACTTTGGTATTCACCTTTGTTTTGCTGCCTCGATAGGGATAAAGTGAATTCATGTGCTATAATTATCTTGTGATAGCTAGATAATATTGTTTGGTTAAAGTAGCATATTTGTGATTCAAACATCATGTGAAATTACTTAAGGCTATACGCTGTTGATTCTTAATTCAAGATTGCTTGGAGCTTTACCTTTCTTGAGGAGTATAAGAGAGATGTGTTGCGTCATCTCTATGTTAGGATGTGATGCCCATATGAATGCTTATCAAATACATGTTGAAGTTCCACCAATATTATGTCTTTAATGAATTGTTTGTGTCCATTACAACCCAACAAGAGAGTAGACAAGTGAACCCATGAACCCTGGTCCATTATAAACCATAAGAAACACCTTTCCAACACCACTATCACATTTTATATTTTCTTTAATTTATTATTTCGAAAATACAAAAATGCTTTCTTCACTTGTAAACACACACAAAACCCGAAAACAATTATCTTTTATTGCTTTTATCCTGCTTGCCTAGTTTTACTTGTTTTACTTCACCTTATTTATTATTTTTATTTCATATTAATAATACAAAACCTTGTGCTTGACAACAACAGGTTGGAGTTGGGGACACAATACAAACCTTTGCTTTGTAGGCTGCTTTTGAAGAGGAGAAGAAGAATAACCTTTGAGCCAATTCCCCGAGAGTTTGTTATAAACCCTCGAGTCATCCTTTTGGGGAAAATACGTTTGCTACAACACTCTGCATTTGGAGTCCCAACAAGTTAGTACGCATGGAGTTATTGCCATCACCAGGCTGTTTTATCCTTTAGCAATGCAACAAGCCTAGCAAAATACTGGAGCCAAGTATCTGGCCGAGACCCATCCTCGAATTTAACTAGAAACTTTGCCTTACGGATTCGTGGTATGAAGCATTTTGGGACCATGTATACATCATCTGTCTCGTAGAGCTGCGCTTCTATGTTGGACTCAATGCAATATCGAGCGTCGTTTGGAAATAGTGAACTGATGACTGCAAGAGTATCGAACCCACAGAGAGATATTTGGTTAAGGTCTCTATGCCCCTCATCACTTTCTACCAAAGGATACTTGTAAGCTGTCTTTGATTTCAAGTAAACAGTGTTTGAAAGGTTTTTGGTTGAATGCAGAAAAATAATAAATCACATAAAGAAAGCGTTGGAAACAGTGTTGGCACTCAATAAAGCTACAGAATTATCTAGGATGTAGGATACACCACTATCATGTTATAATTAATTATAATTAGGATAACCTATTTCTTGTGTCATGACATGTGTGGAGAGAGTTTCATAATAAGATTTTCACTACAAGACTCATGGGCAGTTTCTTTCTTGATCTAGGTAATGAGGTCATCTCTAAATAACCACTGTGATGCCTCAGAGCAGTAATTCATACATACCACCACAATTAAGGGTTTCCCCATGTACATCATAATTAGCTTAGTGAATCTCTCTTTATTCCTCCTTTGACCGTGTAGTTTATAAGTCAATGCTTGTAGTCATAAAAGTAACACTGGATATACTCCCATACACGTCCTAAGGATATCACCCTATCTTTAGTCCTGGAGGCAAATATGTGGTCGACTACACATACCATCTAAAGAGAGAGATCAAACACAATATTATAAATCAATGGATCATGGACATGAGTAATGGATCATCTTTATTTCATTTCATAATAGTTCTAGGGTTTCTCCATATCCCCAAGAATGATGGAAACTACTCACACATGGAAGCAATCAACAACATCATCATAATCAAATGGATGGATAAGAGTAAAGGGATGAATCTAGTACAAACCACAATTGAATTTGGAATTACAACAAGATCTAATGTATGGAAGATGGGAGTAGCAATGGTGATGGAGATGCAACGATTGATGGTGAAGGGGATGATGCGATATCCTCCAATGATCCGTGAAGTAGCAAGGATTTCCCCTTCTCGAAGTTCCTCTAGCTCCCTCTCTCGTGTGGTAATTCGAGGCTGGAAGTTTCTGTGAATGTCGGATCTCAGATCTGTCTTTGCATGGTAGGAGCATTTATAGAGGCCCACATGGTATGGGTAGGCGGTACAGGGAAGCTCCATGCGTACCAGTTGTCATTAAGCTCCCTAGAGCCCCCCTCTGCGTTTTCCATTCTCCTAGGTGTGAGGAAAAATCAATTAAATGACTTTTATCACTTAGAAATATTGATATATCCATAAGAGACTTAGTAACTCAGGATCATGTTGAAATAAGGACAAAAGGTGTGCGCAAGCACAGTAAAATACCAAAAATCCTACTCTACTTTTGCAAAAAAGAAAAAGGTAAATATGCTTCAATTTTGGACTCATCAACTCCCCCAAGGTAGACTCTTGCTCGTCCCCGAGCAAGATGGTGGCTTATGGACAAGGTCATCAAGTTCATGAGGCATGGGTCCTTATAATAAATGAGGAAAAAATGAGACGAAATTAAAATATCGGATATAGATATGCATCATAAGTTATATCACACCCTCACACATCACATGACTTAGAGGCTTCCACACCTTTTGTATCAATATGTTATAAGAAGTTTTAAGGGTTAAGAATATAATAGAATCATCAAGTTCAATTAGTTGAACACTTAATTCGAGTAATGAATAATTCATGATCATTGCTTGAGTTACTTTTTCAATCTTGTACTTTTTCTTTGCCTTGAAATTCTTTGATAGCTGACTCCTTTTCTTTTTCATTCAATAAAATCATGTGATCATGTTTAGTACTCTTTATGGATCTAATAGATTCAAACTTATGACTATAACATGCTATTAAGATTTTCCTTCTCATAATTAATCAATACTTTGTTGGTTTGGAAGACTCTAAAATCATAACAGTGGTAGAAGTGTCATAGAACTCATCCTATATCATACATCTAATACATTAATCATGGATTAAAAATTACTTCTAATATCATAAAGTCTCAAAACTCAACGGATATAATTCTTTCCTTGAACCAAAGGAGTTTGAAGATGATGCAACTAATGCAAATTCTGGAATTAAAACCCTAACATGCTAAAAAATGAAGATAGATTACAAGGTGTTATTGTGAGACCCTAGCGCGTGGCTTAATAGGATTGATAGTATACCCATACCAACCAGTTGTAACTTCTTTTCCAGAATCCCATCTGAAAAGAACTCTAAGGTTAAGCGTGCTTGGCCTAGAGCAATTTTCGGATGGGTGACCGACTGGGAAGTGGGTACCGGGTGTGCACGAGTGAGGACAAAGTGCGCAGAACAGACTAGTGTTGGTCTGTGGGGTTAGTCTAGAGATCCTATTGAGTTGCCAGGAGTGACAACCATCGGTCTGGAGAGGCCGGGGGTGTTATAGAGTGGTATCAGAGCCGACCTTTGCGGTTACATAGGCGTGTGCGGATCAGTGGCAGACATGTGGAGCATGGCGTGTGTGGCCCGGAGTGGACACGGCATGGCACATGTGCCGGCCCTGGACGCACAGACGTGTGTCAATAGGGGACGTTCATGGCTTGTGGTTGATCGAAGAGGGCGTCGATCTTCTAAGGGTGAGTGTATGTGAGACCCTGGCGCATGGTAATAGGATTGATAGTATACCCATACCAACAAGTTGCAGCTTCTTTTCCGGAATCCCATCTAAAAAGAACTTTGAGGTTAAGCGTTCTTGGCCTAGAGCAATTTTAGGATGGGTGACCGACCGGAAAGTGGGTACTGGGTGCGCACGAGTGAGGACAAAGTGCGCAGAAAAGACTAGTGTTGGTCTGTGGGGTTAGTTTAGAGATCCTATTGAGCTGCCGAGAGTGACAACCATCGGTCCAGAGAGGCCAGGGGTGTTATAGTTATAGATCTCCCCAAGCTTGGTATCAGGCAGCTGGGATCAAATAATCCCTTGTGATTATTCGATACCATGACATTCTTCAGTTTGGAGAAGAACCCCTAGAGCTACAAAGGCTAGCGTGCAACATCTTATTTGTTGGATCGAGGATCATAATGTGAACCCTACGCTTCTCACTGATTGTTTCCAACTAAGCCACAATTTCCTTGTACATCTCTATCATTTGCTTTTGTGCCTCGATAGAACGAAGGTTGATATCGAGGTTGGCTTCCAATACTTCATTATCTTCAAATCCATCTGATCTAGATAATGGCGTAATAGTTCAATATGCATAGAGGATCCTGGAGATTTTACCTCGATTTATTGATACATTGATCGATCTTGTCTAAGAAAGTTTGAATCTCATCTTATTTTCTGCTTCAATTTCTTAAGGTAGGATTCTCCGTCTTCCATGGTGTTGAGTTGAAGTTCTTTGAAATCACCTTATTGACCTACCATGAGATTGAATACTTTTTTTCAGTCCTTAACTATCTCCATTAGCTTGAATCCTTCTTTGGCTCCTAGTTGATTGCACTAGGCTTATTTTTCCTTCCTTCCCTTGGCATCCTCTATGACCTTTGAAGAATAACCTTGATAGTCTTCTTTGGCTTGAACAATGTTCCACGAATGAGACATGACTGCTGGATCTTTTGGGAAGGAAGGAGTGATGCGAGGGAGATCTATTTCGACAAGAGAGGAAGAGAGACCTTCTGGGAGGCTTATGAAGGGTTAGAAACATGGAAAACTCGTACTAGAAGCAAAAGGGTTGGTAAAAAAAGAATCCCAACAAATTAGGAAATAAATAGGAGAAAAAAGAGGAATAAAAGGCGGTAACAACCACTGGTACGGGAGGTTCCCATACGGCGTGCCCGTACCAGATTTTATTCCAAAAATTACCCGAACAAAGTCAGTACAAACTTTACCGACTAAGTGGTATGGGTGGGACCTTCCCGTATGGTTCGCCCGTACCAGTAGTTGCCGACCTTTCCACGTCATATCTCTCTCTATTTTTTTCTTTTTTACCAAAGAAACAAAACAAGGGAAGGAAAAATCTGAGAAGTTAATGACCACTAGTGCGCGCGTGCATGCTCGTACGGCCTGGTCATACCGAATTCAGGAGATCGAATGAAAAATAACTCGATAGTACCGAGGGTTTAACGACCACTGATATGGGTGGGTGCGGCCGTACCGCCATCCTGTACCAGGTTCGAAAAGCTGGCAATAAGCTCAGAAAATCACAAGAACTTCGAAAATGCGAAGAAAAATGGAAAATAAAAAATTAGAACATAGATAAGTCAAGATTTTGATTACCTTACTCATCTGGCAGTAATGAATTTACTTAGATACCTTTTTCTCCCTTTAACTTTTGAATTAACTTCTTCTTTCCTATGAACAACGTTGGTCGCAAGAAATTACTAAAACCATTGCAAAGAGAAAGAGAAAAATTTATTTTGGGATGTATAGTCCTTTATGGTATACAGCTAGATGACACTTTTTCTGGTAATTTGATCTCTTCAATATCCATTAGTGTGTCTGCTTGTTTTTTCCTTCTTTGGATGACCTACAAGTCAAATTATTTCAAAAGCAAAGTCCAACGGATCATCCTTGGCTTAACGCCCTTTCAAGGATTTTTTTTCAAGCCAATAAAATTAGTATGTACTCTTACTTTTGAATCAATTATGTAATATCTAAACTTATCACAAGAGAAAAACACAAAAAGTTTTTCTGCCATGAGGTAATTATTTTGAGCGCCATTTAAAGTGCGACTAGCATGATGAATGATATTGAGTCATCACCATCATACTGGCAAGGATTGCTCCCACAACTTCATAACTAGCCTCACAAAATAGATCAAAAGGTTTCTTCCAATTCGGTGGCTTGATAATAGGAGCATCAAGAAGATCTTGCTTTAATATGGTGAAAGCAGTAAGACAAATTTCATCAAAATAAAACATAATGTCCTTTTGTAAAAGGTTAGTTAGTGGTCTAGAAGTGTTATAGAAGTTCTTAATAAACCTTCTATAAAATACAACATGACCCAAGAAACTCCTTATTCCTTTTGCATCATGAGGAGGGGGAGCCTTTCTATTGCCCTAATTTTCGCCTTATCAACTTCTATGCCTTTGTGTGAAATTTTATTACCAAGTACTATACCTTCTTGAACCATGAAGTGACATTTCTCCCAATTCAAGACTATGTTAGTATCTTTGCATCTATGCAAAACCTTATGGATATTATGGAGATAATGATTAAATGAAGTTCCATAGACTGAGAAATCATCCATGAACACTCCCATGATATTTTCGACATAATCAATAAATATGGCAGTCATACACCTTTGGAAGGTGGCAGGAGCATTGCAAAGACCAAAAGCCATCAGTAGTAAGCATATAAGACAAAAGGAGAAGTGAAGGTTGTCTTTAGTTGGTCATCATGATTAACAGCTATTTGAGAAAACCTGGAATAACCGTGTAAGTAGAAAAATGAGAATGCATAGCAAGCCTCTCTAAAGTTTGTTCTATAAATGATAAAGGGTAATTATCCTTTCTAGTTTCCTTATTAAGTTTTCTATAATCAATACGCATCCTATGACCAATTACAGTTCGAGTTGGGACCATCTCATTATGTTCATTTTGAATGACAGTGAACCCACCTTTCTTAGGAACACAATACACAAGACATACTCAGTCACTTTCCTCCAAATGGAATATTATTCCAGCATCTAATAAGCGTATTACTTATTTTTATTACTTCTTATTTCATATGAGGTTTAAGTCGCCTTTGAAAATCTGCAACCGGCTGAGATCCTTCTTCCATAAATATTATATGGGTGGAAATCGAGGGGCTAATCCCTTTTAAGTCTCCCATCGAATATCCAAGGGCATTTCGGTGCATTACCATCATTAAGATTTCCTCCTCCTTTTCTGCAAGACTAGAACTTACAATAACAGGAAATTTATTATTTTCATCAATAAATCTATATTTTAATTCCTTGGGAAGGGCTTTGAGTGTAGGAGGTGTAAGTTCCCCATCCCCTTTTCTTATATATACTTCATAAATTTGATTCATTTCAGGGTCTACCTTAGTGGTTGAGTCAAGATAATCATCACTCTCCATCTTATCTATATCTTTTCAGGAATAGTAATATTATCAAGTAGGCTCCTTGCTAAATTATCATTGGGAGTTTCAATGAATTCATAAGCAAGACTAGTAATGTTACTGATGGCTCTAAAATTTTCCATCTTTCTCTGTGTTTAAACATTGTTTTTAGTAAAGCAATTGACAAGAAACTCTCAATTCTTGCCACTAATGACTAATAATTGCAAAGATATGCAAAACCTTGCTTTGAATTATGTTGTGCAGGTAATCACGTTTTTTAATGTGAAATTAGTAGTCATAATGAAGGAAATTCAGGAAATCCACACGTCTAACTAATTGGGGAGCAAATTCCAGGCGCCAGTGCGCGTAACAACCAACGGTATGGGCGGGGTCCACCCGTACGGCCCGCCCGTACTGTAACACCCTAGTTTTATTTAATCCTTAATTAGGGTTTGTTTGTGCATCATGAGCATCGTATCTTAATATGTGCATTGAAGACAATAAACAAAACAAAGAAAAACCCTAAACCCTAATCTTTCCCTCTCTTTGCAACTATTTCAAACGGTTTTAAATATTTTGAAAAGGTCAAAAAGTTGTGAAGGCCAAAATGTTACAAGGGCCTCACATTATTTTAAATCTTTTAAAAAATGTGTGGAATTTCTGAAATGCCCAAAAAGAATTTTGAAATGAAATTACAAAGAGAAACTAAAGGAAACTAAAAAGAAAAATGTTTTGTAAATAAAAAACAGAATTAGGCCGGCCCAACTCTTCTCTCCCTCTTCCGGCCGCTCAGTGCGTGCAGCCGCAGCGCACCTGGCACATACCCTTTTGTCCATCTTATCGCCATCGTCAAGCTCGGGAAGCACCTGCATGCCGATAGAGCCGGCGCTTGCTGGCGCCAAGATGCTCGCCGTCGTCACGCCACCCTTTGGAGGAGATAAGGACTAGCCCCGCACATCTCCCTCTTGTCCCTATCCCCTTACTCTTCCCTCACTACAAGAAATGTGTTAACTTGTGACCTTCTCATAGTGACGAGGAATAAAATCATCATAGATTTATGACGATTTCGCACAAGATGGTCATACAATGTTTGGAGAGATTAAAATCCTGTAGAATTACCATGATTTGTGTCAAAATCATCGTAATTTCATCACATAAAATCGTTATAACCTACACGATACAACTTAGAGTGTTATTTATACTCTATTATGACCAATTTAAATCATCATATTTTCTAAAATAATATATATTAAATTAACTAGTTGGCCACCTTAATGGTTATGCTTATGTGGCATGTATATGTGTCAATATTTATATATGTATATATATAGGTGTCAATATATATAAACCTATTTGAGAAATAATATCAAAAAAGGAGGCGAGAGGATTGAACCAGGGACCTAGCGCACGAGACCGCTCGTCAACAACCACCACGCCATAGCGACTTTGGTGTTACAATTGCATAGTTGATTTATTATAACAATCAATAATTGGGCTTTGACAAATAAATGGCACAAAAAATATGGTTCTACCACGACTCAAACCAAGCACCTCTATAACCAACCGAGAGGTTCTAACCATCCCTCCACCACCGCTTCATGGTAATACAACCGCGCTACACCTTTATAAATGATTCCTACCTATTGGTTGGGCCTGGGCCTTATCAAAGGGAGTCCTTCCCTCTTTTATTTTTTAACTATGGCATGAGACTTGGCACCCGGTGGTCGGTAGATAAGATCCGGCCCAACTAGGAGGTCCAGTTAGCAAAGTTTTTTCTTTTCTATTTTCTAAATTTTTTGTATCTTTTTTATAAGAAGTCCAAATGAATTGATTTTTGGCTCTCTTATTTTAAAATTCATTTATATCCTCCTAGGTTGTTAATTATCAATACTTGTATTATTTAAAAATAGTGGATTTACTAATGTCCCATTAGTCCATGGTAGGCACAATATCATAATTCAAAATATAATTTTGAAACTAGGGTTTTGGATTCAAATTTTTTGGCATTGAGTCTTACTAAAATTGTATTAGATCTATGATAAAATAGTATATTGTGAATCTAAAAATCATTTTTTTTTAAATAATGGGCATCAGATAATGTACTTGTAGTTCAAATCGGACCCACTTCCTATCGATTCGGCAGGAATTTGCCTAATTCGCGAGGGGTGCACAGGAAGGTATGAGATACCCTAGTTGGGACATTTGTCCATGTAATGTGGCCTATTATGTTTGAAAAATGGGGTGGTAGCATTTTGAAACTTTCATTTTGTGGTTGCTTCACAAAACGGCCCATTTTTTGCGCTCGAAAAATGGAAAATGGGTTTTTCGTGCGTCGAAAAGGAAAACTTCCTCCTGAAACATTGTTCACCATCCCAATATGCACACACGTGTATAATACATGCACATTATCACAAACTATGCCCTGAATATAGCCATAATATTGGCTATTTGACCCGAAAGCCATGAAACCTCATACATGATAGGTCATTTTTGAGAAGGTTTTTTTTGAGACGCAATCAATTTACCAAGTTTGATATTTTCCTTGGAACTATGTCACAAACATGATGCCACGCGAAGGTTTCACATAGTTCGGACCGTTTTTGAATTTTTTATGCCCGTTTCAAACAATGGTCAAAGCGGCGGGCATGAAGGTTCTTAGCTAGGGGCTGAGTGTTGCTAAACTTGCATTAGATCTCTAAAGAAATAGAATATTGTGAGTCTAAAAAACAATTTTTTCAAAAATTCATGGGCATCATATAATGTACATGTAGTTCAAATCGAACCCAGTTCCTACCGATTCGGCAATAATTTGTCTTTTTCGCCAGGGGTGGACGAAAATGTTTGAGATACCCCGTTTGGTACATTGTCCATGTAAGGTGGCCTATTATTTTTGAAAAATGGGGTGGTACCATTCTAAAACTTATATTTGGTTGTTGCTTCACAAAATGGCCTGTTTTTTGCGCTCAGAAAATGGAAAATGGATTTTCGTGCGTCGAAAAGGAAAACTTCCTGCAGCAACATTGTTCAACATCCCAATATGCACACGCGTGCACAATACAGACACATTATCACAAACTATGCCCTGAATCTAGCCATAATATTGGCCATTTGACCCGAAAGCCACGAAACCTCACACATGATAGGTCATTTATGAGAAGGATTTTTCGAGACGCAATCAATTTTCCAAGTTTGATATTTTTCCTTGGAACTATGTAACATAACATGATGCCACGAGAAGGTTTCACATAGTTCATACTGTTTTTGAATTTTTTATGCCTGTTTCAAACAATGGTCAAAACGGTAGGCACGAAGATTCTTAGCTAGGGGCTGATCCTCGCTAAACTTTCAGTGGATCTCTGAAGAAATAGCATATTGTGAGTCTAAAAATCATTTTTGCAAAAAATCATGGGCATCATATAATGTACTTGTAGTTCAAATCAGACCCACCTCCTACCGATTCGACAGGAATTTGTCTTTTTCAACAGGGGTGGATGGAAAGGTTTGATATACCCCGGTCGAGACATTGTCCATGTAAGGTGGGATACTTTTTTTTGAAAAATGGGGTGGTACCATTCTAAAACTGTCATTTGGTGGTTGCTTCAATAAACACCACGTTTTTTGCGCTCGAAAAATGGAAAATCGTTTTTCCGTGCATCGAAAAGGAAAACTTCCTCCTGCAACATTGTTCGCCATACCAAGATGCACACGCATGCACAATATGGGAATATTATCACAAACTATGCCCTAAATCTAGCAATAATGTTTGGCCATTTGGTCCGAAAGCCATGAAACCTCAAACATGATAGGTCATTTTTGAGAAGGGTTTTTCGAGACACAATCAATTTACCAAGTTTTATATTTTTCCTTGGAACTATGTCACATAACATGACGCCACACGAAGGTTTCACATAGTTCGGACCGTTTTTGAATTTTTTATGCCCATTTCAAACAATGGTCAAAATGACGGGCACGAAGGTTCTTAGCTAGGGGCTGAGCCTCGCTAAACTTGCATTGGATCTCTGTAGAAATAGCATATTATGAGTCTAAAAATCATTTTTGCAAAAAATCATGGGCATTAGATAATGTACATGTAGTTCAAATCGGACCCACCTTCTACCGATTAGATAGGAATTTGTCTTTTTGCCAGGGGTGGACGGAAAGATTTGAGATACCCCGGTTGAAACATTGTCCATGTAAGGTGGTATACTATTTTTGAAAATGAGGTGGTACCATTCTAAATCTTTCATTTGGTGGTTGCATCACAAAACTCCCTGTTTTTTGCGCTCGAAAAATGGAAATGTATTTTTCGTGCATTGAAAAGGAAAACTTCCTCCTGCAACATTGTTCGCCATCCCAAAATGCATGTATGTGCAAAGTATAAGCTCCTTTATAGGATCTATGCAACGATAAATCACATAACCCCGAAACCTCCTAAGCCCGTGATTTAGAGATGACCAATCAGAAGACATAATTTGTGTACCCATGGATCACCCCAACAACCAGATCTCAGTCGTCCATGTGACTAGCATCCTGTAACATCCAAAAATCATGATTTGAAAAGTTTGTATATCATTCATGCATTCATAACATTTGGTCATTTCAAACAAGATTTCAAATAAGAAAAACCATGTGATACCTATTATTTCATGTAAATAAGGCAATGGACTTATCTCTTATTTTATTTTCCTTTTCAAAGTATGAGATTTGTTTGGATTGATTAGTGGAGATTCAAAATGAATGCAAAGCTTACACAAAAACTTTCAAAACAAAATTCCAAATAAAACCATTTTATGCCTATTATCTATATTCATTTAAGGCATGGTTTTATTTTATTTTTCAATGTGTCAAAGTGTATTGGACTAAACAGTAAGGTTTTATATTTAATTAGGTACAAGGTTTACACTGAAAAATCCAAAAGAAATTAGAATTCAAACTCACTTGATTTTGAAATGATTTGCTTTTCTAAAAATCGAAATAGAAAAAGAAAAATAATAGAGAAAAGGGAAAAGGCCGGCGTCACCAGATCGGCCCAGCAGCAGATTCAGCCCGCGAAGCCCACCCGGCCACCTCCCCTCTCCACTCTTTCTCACACGTGCGCAAACCCCCACCTCGCTAACGGGCAGGCCACACTGCCACGTCGACCCCGTCGTCAATCTCGTGTCGAAGGACCCGCGCCGCTCACTGTCGTTTCTCCCTCATTTCAATTCGCTTAAATTCACTTGATTCGCGGCGTGATTGCCCCCATGACGCCCTCCTTCTTAAACCCCGCGGACCCCTCTCCATTTCCCCTCACCTAGCAAACCCAGAGAGCCCCCAGGCTCTGCAAATTTCTACTTGCAAGCGCCGCCGCCCGAAACACGTCGGCGACCAATCCCGGTGAGCTTCGTCCACCCCTCCCTCTCTTGTTGCCATTGTTTTGATCGCCATCCTCGCGCGCATCTAACGCTGCCGCCTGTTTGTTTTTTGGTGCCTCGTAGCCTTGTCTTCGTCAACATCTGCTAGGACCCGACGGCGAGCTCAACTCCGGCGAGGAATAGCTACCGAACCCGAGCGCCCCACCCTCGCCCGTGACCTCCACTATGACCGCCTCAGCTCCGCGACCTCCGTAACGCACTGCACCTCTCCCTTTACTACCTAGCACCACCAATTCGTCGCCGACAGAGCCGTCGCCGCCACTGCTCGCCATTCGCGCCGCCCGTTCGTGGTGGAGTGATTAGATCCGCTGGATCTAGATCCAGCGGCTAAGATTAGAAGAGAGAGTGAAAGGATACGGGAAGATCTGGACCGTTAGATCTCACTTAGATCTAGCGGCTCGCGAGTGTGATCCGCATGAAGCGGTACTGACTAATCAGGAGCCGCCGCGTGTCAGGATTTTTCTTTTAAAATCCAGATTTGATTTAATTAGATGAATTAACTTGTAACATTCATAAATTTTGTTCTGTTTATCCAAAAAATGCAAATAATATATCAATGGATTCAAAAAATTAAATCCTACACATCTATTGGCTTAGTTATATATTTTTATTCTGTTAAAATGCAATTTATACAGAGATATTTGTAGGCTTATTTTGAGTATATAAATTATTTAGAAAATGTCTTTAAAGCCAAATTAAGTTTATTTAGTCTCTAAATGTTTTGTTTAGTGTTCAGTAGTGTTTACTTGTCCTTTTTAGTTTAATAAAAATCATCACATGGATTTTGCATGCATTCATATATTTTTGATTGATTGTTTGGAATGTAAATTTGGTGCTATCATTTTATGTGTAGATTTTGGTGCTAGTGGTGATTGTAATTGTGAGGATTGTTGATACTCCCCCAACTACCAAGGCATGTTGTGCTTCATGTATTTGTCCCATTATTTTGATTATGCACTAGTGATATTTTGAATAGGGCTTGCATGAAATTTTACTAAGTATCTATATGCTATGCTATGGGAAATCCTAGTAGTTGTAGAATATGTAGAAATGTTCTCTAAGTTAATATACTTGATATATTATCATTCTTAGCCTAGCTAGTAGCAAACAAGGGTGGTATATATATACATTCTATGGAAATTTTACTAAGTCTTGTGACTTATGTTTTTGCTTAATAAAACAACTAAGTGAATGAAGCACCTGGGTGGAATGGTAATTTCTTGGATGGATTTTTGTTGAGTGGTTACCAGGGCCCCATATTCATGGCCTACCCTGTGTATCTCACTTGTGGAATGCCACCCAGGAACAAAGGGATTTGAGATGCCAAATGTTAAGAAGCTTCTAGTGCAGCCACATGGCAATATGGGCTCTTCCTGGATCATATAGGTTGCAATAACTTAGCTAAATGGACAGTTGGTGGTAGGGGGTGATAGGATGGAGCACGTCCATTTGGTCTAAGGGAAGGCTTCTGAAAGATCTTGTCTCAATGCATGACGAGTCTTGTGGGTAAAGTGCACCACCTCTCGAGAAGGAAGAAGCTAAGTACTTAGCTATGTCCCCGGTCAATGGACAATTTGAGCAACAAGACATGGAAGCTATCAAGGATATCCTCATCCCAATTTCTAAGTAAAAACTTGTGGTTCAACAAGGGTAAAGGATCACCAATTTTCGTTGGTAGATGCCTTGGGTGATTTTGTCAAACAAAAACTTAGTGTTTTCAACTGATAGGAAAAACCTATTTTGAGCAAAGCAAGCCTGAGCTACACTTAGCCAAATTCATATAGAAGTTAGAAGCTACTATTCTACTATGGTATCACTTGCCAATACTATTCCAATGTATTGATCCACTGTGGCTGTAACTTATGATGTTGCAGGTTACTCTGATGTGGATTAGGGTTATGAGTCTACACTCAACATGCTTGCATGTGGCACATGAAGATGAAGACCTTACTTTATTTCCTTATGCTATGAAATCTTGTATTAGCCTTTGGCTATGGAGTTGTAAAAGACTATGTTTATCTCTGGAATGACGATGTAATAAAGACCTTTGTTTCTGTGTACTTCATCTTAAACTGTGGATACTAGCATTTGATCCAGGTACTAGCATTGATATCACAGGGACCTTTACCTTTATAAAGGTGGGGTCTTACGCATCCAATGCCCAAAAATTTCTCCCGCCTCCCCCTTGCCCTCCCCCAATTTTATTTAAAATGACCAGAACACCCGCAAATCAGTAGTACACCACAAAAATACCTAGGGGTATTTTGGCAAATCTTTTGATGCCACACGGATAACCCAACCCAAACCGCTCCCCTCCACACATTTCCTCAAACCCTAGCCACTTCTCCCCCGATACCCACACGTCCACCTCCACTGCCTCCTCTGCCTCCACTGCTCTGGCTTCCACTATTCCGGCGACCCCTATCCCCTTCCCCGACCAGACCCTAATCCCTACCTTCCCCTCCGCTCTGATCAAGATTGAGCCACCAGCTACCCTAGTCCTTCCAACCCGCCGCCGCCCTATCTGTCTCCCAGATCCAATCCCCGCCGTCGCGCCCAAATCGCTCACTTCCCTGCCGCCCCATCCCTCTCCTCCCCTCTGTGGCGGCGCCCTACCTCACCCTCGAGCCCCATCCCCCATGTGACAAGGTTGAGTTCTTCACGTATCTTCTGTGGACAAGTTGACACATAATGGCCTAGCTCCTTGCAGTTGTTGCACCACACTTGGATAATTTCCTTATAATTCTTCTTCTTCTATGGACATTCATTGGCATACTTTCCCATCTCTTTGCAATTGCAACATTGCACTTGGATTTTGTCCTTCTTCTTGTTGGGTTTCTCCGAAGCTAGGAGTTCTTCTAGTTCATGCTCTTCATATATCACTTCAAAGGTGGAAAAGTCGCCTTGTCTCCTTAATCTTTTTCTTGGATAATACATATGTCTCTTCTTATGTCCATCAGGGTGAGTCATATTGCATGAAGGTGCAAGCTGAGATTTTCCTTTGTCTTCATCCTTCTTGGTAGAAGTTGTTCCCTTATGGAGGTTTCCAAACATTTGATGCATTCCATCTTTCTTCATTTGTTGGACTATAGAATAGATGGGTAGTGGATAGGGACATGATTATTTCCTTCACATAGGAAACAAGTAGATTGAGATGTGGGGCATTGATTGGTTGGATGTTTCTCTTCAAAATTAGGGCATTGGTATTCATGCTCTTTGGAAATGTGATCCCTGTCTCCACAAATATTGGAAGCTTGAATTCCTTATAAAATATCATCCTTTACATCATTGTTGTCACAATCTCCTTGGGAAGGGTTGTATCCCATGTTGATCATTTGATTTGTCATCCTTTGCAACAATTGGGTTTGGGTTTCCATAAAGCTTTGCATGGTTGGGTCTAACTCTTTGTAGTTGGTTAAAATCTGAGTTGTCACTTGGTTCAACTGGGTTTGGGTTACTATGAGTTCTCTCATGTGCATCTCTTGGTTATTGTTGTCACCATCCTTGATGTTGGAGTCTCCTGGGGTAGTCATCTGTTTGGGGTTGGATTGGGATTAGAATAGGCAAACGAATTCTAAGGAATTAATTCTAATCACACACATCACAATTCACACAAGCAATGTGCAAGCAATCACAAACAAACATTCCACTCAAACAACAAGTTTCAAGCACATATTTAGGCAACAAAATATTTTTGCTACACCACATAAGTTGGTGTGTTGATCTAATCTAAATATGGTGGTCCAACTATATGGTTCACTTGAGATCATTCCATCCTTCTTAGTTGGTTCTTCTTGAACAAGATCATTGTATCCTTGGAGAAATTCGTGCATCTTGGTCACAAAACTTCAAAGGTGATGATGATTCCTTCTAAATTGTGTTTCCTTAGTCTTCAAGTCTTGAGTAATATTTCTTGTCTCACTTGTAGTCTTTAGTGATATCCAAGTTGAAGTCTTTGATGATGTTGAAGTTGAAGTCATTTGAGTTGATGAAGTCCTTTGCTCATGGTTAAGGTCCTTGTTCTTGTTGAAGTCTTTCCTCATGTTGAGGCTTTGTCCATCTAGTTTGAAAAGGAAGAGATGTAGAATCAAAACCAAAATGGTTGAGTAAAGAGTTGACAAGATTGTTTGTAAATAAGTTTGAGAACAAATACAACTCCTATTTTTCTAAGGGGTTTTATCCAATCCTAGGTTTACAATCCTACAGGCAACACAGTGCTCTGATACCATCTGTAGAGGTCCCAACCTTTAATAAGGTAGAGATCCCTGTGTTTACAATGCTAGTCCCTGGATCAATAGCTAGCATCCACATTTAAGATGTAATATCAAGAAACAAAGGTCATAGTACAACTTTATAACCAGGAATAAAATAATTTATTACATCTTACATAGCTCATTTGGCTATCTCATTACAATGCACCAGAAATAACTATAGCATGGAGTCCTTCATCTTCAAAATTCCACAGGCAATCATGTTGGTTGTAGACTTGTAATCCTAATCAACACACTTCACTAACATCAAACAAACCTGCAACATAATAAGTTACAGCCACAAGGGTCAATACATTTGAATTGTATTGGCAAGTGATACTATGGTACTATAGTGGAGTCTATCATCTATATGCTTTTGGCTAAGTGGAGCTTAGGCTTGCTTTGCTCAAAATAGATTTTTCCTTATCATTTGAAAACACTAAGTTTTTGTTTGTCAAAACACCCAAGGAACCACCAATAGAAATTGGTGAACCTTCACCCTTGTTCAACAACAAGTTTTTAATTTGGAAAAATGGGATGAGTAGATTCTTGATAGCTTCCATGTCTTAATGCTCAAATTGTCCTTTTCCAGGGACATGGCTAAGTACTTAGATTTTACACTCTGTAGAGGTGGTGCACTTTACCCACAAGACTTGGTTTCACCAAGACAAGATCTTTCAGAAGCCTTCCCTTAGACCAGAATGGACGCGTTCCAACCTATCATACCCTACCACCAACTGTCCATTTGGCTAAGTTATTGCAACCTATATGATCCAGGCAGAGCCCATAATGCCAAGTGGCTGCACTTGAAGCTTCTCAACATTTGACATCTCAAATCTCTTTGTTCTTGGGTGGCTTTCCACAAGTGAGATACACAAGGTAAACCATAGAAATGGGCCTTGTGTAACGACTCAACACAAACCTTTCTTTCCATTCCACCTAGGTGATTCATTCACTTAGTTGTTTTATTAAACAAAACACAAGTCCTTGACTTAGAAATATTCCATAGCATTAATATAATCCACCCTTGTTTTCTACTAGCTAAGCTAAGAATGATAGTAGTAGGAATCTTGACTTAGGAAAATTCTACTAAGGTTTCATCTACTAGGATTTCCCATGGCATAGTTTATACTTAGCAAAAATTCCATGCAAGTCCTACTTAGAAAATATCACTAATGCATAGTGAAAATAATGGGACAAAATTATGAAGCATCACTTGCCTTTTTGGCAGAGATTATAAGTTCACTCCTTGATATTGCAATAGTCACACTCTCCAAATGTCACTACAATTCAATCAAGCAAGGCACAATTTAAATCTACCATTCAAGCAATCATCACATAAAATAATAAAACCAAAGCTATGCATGCAAGCATGCCAAAGATTGTTTTATTTGGAAAAGTGGTTTCTAATAGGTTATAAACATTTGAAAACACCCATTGGTCATTTATAAAAAGTGGTAAAACCATTTGATATTAAGTTAGTGAAAATGGCCACTTTAAATCATTTTTTTGTTTTGTTATAAAGGATTTCAATCCAAGTAATATTCTCTAGTGTTTGGCAAACACATTTCTAAACACAATGTTAGTGTTTTATGATCAAGCATTTAATATTAAAAACCATTTGCAAAAGTTTTACCTATAAACCATTTTTATACCAAATCAATATTTTATGTTGTTGAAATTGCTTTTTAGCAAAGTAATAATTTGTAGGGTTCAACAAATACATTTTTAAACCCTAAAACTTGGTGTTTTAGGGTCAGAGAGTTTAAATCAAAACATTTCCCAAAGGTTTTTCTCCAAAAGCATTTCTAACATAATAACATTATTTTTATTTGACTAGAAATGTTCTAAATCAAAGATTCATCTTTTAACTTCACAAAATATACTTTTAATTCCACAAGTTGTTTTATATGGTCAGTAGCTTCAAAACAAACCATTTTCCAAAGATTTTATCCTAAAAACATTTCTAGAATAAATTTTATATCTAAATTATGCCTACACAAGTTTCTACAAAAACAACTAAGTTTCCAGATGTAATTCACTAAACAAAGTGCATGGTTGGATAGGGTTTGTTTTGCTGATTCCATTGATATAAAATTTTCAAAATTTGGACGTGTGGATCAAAAGTTATGAATTTTACAAATTCGAACATCTAATAGATCAATTCTGGTTTTTATAAAATAGACTGGGCCACGTGGCTTAATTCTATTGGTCTGTACCACTTCGGTTGGATTGTGTTACGGGGTGCATTGGATCTAAGTGAGATTGAATGGTGCAGATTAGATCGTACCCCTTTGTTGAGTCAATCTATTGCATCCTTACGATCTAGATCCGACGGTCCTCAACGCATTGTCAACACCCGGATTTTTAATCCCAGATGCCTGTTATGCCATACATCGCAATCCCAGGATTACCATTTTTGCGAGACATAACAGAATTGGATACCACAGTACATCATCCATTACAAACCATACATAAGGTCTTACACAAATAAGGATCTCATGATCCGGTTCTTAATACAACTCAAGCAGCGGAAATACGTAATAATAAAGGTAGCGTAGGCGAAGCTCCATCTTCGGGGTCACAGGCAATGCTGACGATGGGAGATGATCCTAGTTGTCGTAACCTTCCTGGGGTCCATACTCCAGGTACTCCTCTTCATAGTCTGGCCATGGGAATAGCCAGGGACAAAGCCATGAGTACTCCTTAAGTACTCGCAAACTAATACTAACAAGTGCAGGTTTTTTTTGTAATATGACACTAAGCTCTAGGGTTGTTTTGCAAAAGCCAGATTTACATCTACTAAGGTCAGAAGCAAATAATGCTAGTTGAAGTTTTATAACACCTAAGTGGGAACTTGTATCTCATGCCACAACTCTGTTGTGGTTAAGCCAAAATCTCAATTCATTTCACAAGTCATTTTGAAAAACATCTGACGGGGGAACAGTATGGCCACTCCAACTGTCCATAACCGCGGACGCGGCTATTCGAATAGTTTGACACTCTGCAGAGGTTGTACACTTTCACCACAACATTCGACACATCCGTCAGGAACAAATCCTAAATTCACCATACTCAGTATGCGGATAATCAATCCTAACCTTTCAATTACATGCCCTAGTATAAGAACCTCTCCTGTGAGTTTGGCCTCCCAACCATGACCAACTGTCATCTTGGGTACTGCACAGGTGGACAATCTTCACAAGGTAGCCTCAGCTCAGACCTTGGTCGTGAGGGAACCAATACTAAGGTATATAAGTCTCCAGTCAAGCCCTACCCAATTCTCAGGTATTGTGGTTGTACGGTAAAATTGGAATGGTATCGCATCCAGACAACCATCAGTTTTATAAAGGGCTAAGGCTCATGCCTCAACATTTTCATCACCATAAATTATCTGGTGTTCGGAAACACATGTCAAAACATCTCAATAGAATGATCCATCATTCCAAGGTTTTCATAACCATTTTTCCACCAAGTATTCCCATCTAAGTTGATCAAGTTTTATGCTTAGCACTAGCATCTACAAGTGGGGGTAAGTACTAATGAGGGGTGGTAAACTAGTGAAGTTTAACTAATTTCAATCTCATGCCTTAGGATGACATAAAGATTATCTAGCTTAGGCCAAGTTTTATGCTCTTTATGCAACCTTCAATTATCTCTCTAGAATCTACCATTAACTTAAGTAAGCTCTAAGTACTAGATTTGATAAAGAAATAAAGTATAAAGCTTGTAAGTAAAACTAGGAATGGGGTTATCAAATGGGTAGGATCATCTATGCTTAAGGCATATAGTTGGCATGGTAACAAGCAAGTATTGGCTTGCATCAATATCAGTATAAGCTTGCATAGTTCAACTTGATTAGTAAGGCTTGCTAAAGTAGAGTATCTTGCAAGTGTTAGCTTGCACATTCAACTAGTAGTATTAGGCTTGCCTTGTGCAGAGTAGTGGTTGAAGTTCTCCTCGGCTTCTTCTTCGTAGTATCCTCCTTCCTCCTCGTATCCTTGGTTGGTACTAGCGTCTATAAATAAATACGAGGTACACAATCACCAAACAATACTTAACTAATTTCAATCATCACACGAAAGGGTCCTATAGATGATCGAGCATCATCACTAACATTACAAGATTAAAGCTTGGTTTAATTTCTTTTATTTTTTTAGAAAAGTAATTTCTACCCATTGAAATACTACTTAAGATTTAATATTCTCCAAACCAAACATGGGATCATGTTGACACATTTCATCACCACACATTTCAGTACATGGGAATGTGTTTTAAACTGGTGTCACAATTTAATAAGATTTAACCTTTTATTTTAAATAAAAATAAATGACTAGAAATGCCTATGTGGCAACCTTTTATTACTTGAATATTATTTCTGTAAGTAAACCCATATATTTTTATATATTCTTAAAGGTATTGTTAAATGTGATTTTTGAGAGTTGGAATCAAATCAAAATCTATTATGGTTTAAATTTGAAAAATGTTTGAATGCAGAAAATCTTTTGCCTTGTTATTTTTACCAAGGGTGATCTACAGATCCAAATGATTTGAATCCAACGGGTGTGGATTAAGCATTTCAAAACCTTTCTAACAAAATTGGTTTCATTCAATTTGGTTCATTGAATCGAGCTGGGTTGATTTTTGAAAATGGGTACAGAACTAGGTTTGAACTTAAATGGAAAAAATTGAATTCAAACGAGTGGGCTGCGCGGGAAACGATACTGGGCCGGCCTGCTAAGCACAGCGCTTACGCGGGCTGGTTAAGTTGGTGTCCCCATGCGTCAGTAAGACAGGGGGTGCAAAGCGGTACGGGGCAACGTGGTGCGTTGGATTAGAAGTAAGATCAACGGCTGAGAGTCGTCGTCGACGATGAACTAGTCACCGGCGAGCTCGAACCCTAGCGGCGCAGTGGGGGTCGTGGGAGGCTCACCGGGACTCAGGCGAGGGTCGGTGAGGCAGGCGAACGACGAAGTCGACGACGGCGAACCTCCTGGTACCGGCAGCTTCTCCTGGGGTGGACGAAATCGACGGCGCCCTTCTTCTCCAGAGGCGGCCTGCTCCAGCCAAATTCCGGCGATGCGCTGCTCGCCTTGCTCCGAGAACAGGGTGGAACGATCAGTGAGGAGAGGGGAGTGAGATGGTGTGAAGATTTTGAGAGGGGGAGGCCTCTATTTATAGTCTCGACAACGAGACCGAACGTAATGGGAAGGCGATGGTGGCGACATGACTACGGGCTTCTAGAGGCATGGCCGGCGGTGGCGATCGATCGGTGGTCTCCTGGCGATGCTCTATGGCTTTAATGCGCGTGTAGGGGTGGTGGCAAACGGTCTGGAACATGTGATGCTCTGCGCAGCAGAGGCGGCGTCTTCGACGGCGAGCGGTGGCTGTGAGGCATGGGGCGGCGAACGGGGATGTCTGGTGGTCTCATGGGACGGTGGTGATCGTGTATGCATGCGGCGAGGGCGACGCGCGGTCTGTGGGCGTGTGTCGAGGGTGGCGCTCTGGCGCACGCTCGGCATGGTTGACAGAGGCACGGGCGCGGCGTTCCTGGGTGCTCTGGTCGATGTCTTCGAGGCAGGGCTGGTCGAGAGGAGGCGGGGAGGCATGGGTGATCTCCCAGACAAGGTTGGCACGGCTAGTTCCTCTCCTAGCTTGCTGTCTACACTAGGGTGGTATGGGTGGCTTCGACTGTTCACCATTGATGACATTGCCAAGCTTACAGTGGTGCTAGACGTTTACAAATGAGCTAGATGATCTACTAAAGCCTAGTTGCAACCAGAGAGGGAACAAGTTAGGCTCAAATCACTGCTCCAAATAATTTGGATTTTATTTGATTTGCATCTGCAAGGTTTTTGATGAAATGGCCGCAAGAACTCAAGTTTTGAATTTTGAAAAGATTTTTTGTGGGTGTGTTAGGCATGTGCTGGTGAGTCTGTGGATGCTTGGGTTTTGAAAGTTGAGCTTGTTTGACTGGTTTTTGAAAAAGTGGGATCTTCCCATATGATAAAGATTCAATTTTGAACTGTCCTTTAAACTATGCATTCAAATGTTTTTGGATGATCACAAAGTGGGCCTTGATACTTTGTTATGAGTACTATCAAGGGGTGCAAAGATCCAAACAAGTTTCTGTTAAGTTCTGAAAGTTAGAGACAGCCAAAGTAGTCATGGGAGTTAAATTGGTCAAAATGACCATTCCCTTATTTTGTTTGTTTTGATTTATTTGTCTTTGGGAAAAGTGTGGCGATTGTTTAGATGATGTTTATTTCACCTAAGAATCCTTTTACAAGCAAAGAAACACATAAACAAGGCAATTCAAAAGAATTCAAAATGGGATGCATACACACATGCATGCTTTCATATTTTTATTTAGAAAAGTTTTTGTTAATCCTAATTTTGGTGATTAGAGTTTAATGATTCTAATTTAATATTTTTGTGATGTTACACGCATCGACCAAGAACCAGCGGCGCTAGCGTCTGGTGCGCGGCGGCAGCGCTCAGGCGACAGTGGCACGGTGAATCTAGGAAGCGAGAGGAGGAGTGGGAGGTCTCACCGGGTTTGCAAGGTCATGGTGATGCTCGAGGTGGCCACAGGAGGGACAGGGGCGCATGGAGCCGATGGCGATTCCTCACCGGAGCTAGCGTCGGTGTCGGGTCATGTACTGTCGTTGTCGGGGGCGAGCTCCTAGGGCATAAGAAAGCAAGGCAGAAGGTCAAGGAGATGCGCATGGTTGCATAGGTTGCGAGGGAACCTACCAGAGGGCCAGGGGCGCGATGAATCGTCGGCAACCTCTCACCGGAGTTGAAGCAGTCGACGGTGGTGAGAAGGTGTCATTGTTGTCGAGTCTCTAGGGCGCGCACTGGCAAGCTAGGGCTATGGGAAGATGCGCACGTTGATGGGGAGCGAGCCTGCGTGCAGGAGGGGGTAAGGGGAGGGTCGAGCTCGCTGGAATCTTCACCGGAGCTTGCCGGAGGGAGTGAGAGCTTGAGCAAAAATTAGGGGCAGCCTGGGGCTCTCGAAGTGTGGCGCCTGGGGGAAAAAGAAGAGGGTAGGGAGGCGTCTAGCAGGGCATGATCATGGTGGGTAACGGCCTCTGCGTTAATGCGAAATCAAGACAGAAACGGGAGGGAGAGAGGAAGAACTGGTCGCTGGGGGTGGAAACGACGACTGACGTGTGGGGTTGGCTAGTCAGCGAGAGAGAGAGAGGGAGAAGGTGGGGTCCAGTTGTCAGGGACACTGCGGGTTCAACTGTTGGTGCGAAACGTTTCTTCTACGGGGAGAGAGGAAGTTGGCTGGACTGGGCTAGTTGGGCCTGGTCTAGTTGGGCTGGTTGGTTTTCATTTTTTTATACTGATTCATTTTTCTTTTTCTATTTCCATTATTCTGTTTTGATTTTTATTTAAAAAATTCAAACACTATTTGAATTCAAACCTCCACCAAACTTTGTGTATAATCAAATATTGTTTACTAATACATTTTAAAGTCAAAATTAGTATATTTCTTTTATTCTTTCTAGGGTATATTAATTATTTAAAATATGCCCTTGTATTAATTCAATTAAGGTTTAATAATGTTTTCAAACTCCATTTGAAATCTAAATTTTTCCAAATCTTTTCAGTAGGTTTTATTTAAAAATAAAACACCTTGAGTTATTATTTAAAATACTTTATTTTGTTTTAATGTTCATTTAAAATGGAAAATGTCTTTTCTTAAATGAATTTGGATAATAATAAATCCTCATGATTTTATTTAAATAGTCTTTTACCCTTTTTATTAAACAAAAATATTTTATTTTATTTGCTTGGCCAAGTTTTAATTTGGTCTTTTAAAATAGTCCTTATTTAATATTCCTTCCTTTGCTCTTAAAAACCATATCTTTTTATTTAAGGATCTAAAACTTGGTGATTCCACTTTGTAAAATTTTTATTTGATATTTGTTTGCCCTTTTAATCTCTTTAGGATTATTTGCTCACCATTTGGTATGCATTTTCAGATAGGTGCTTTATTAGCTTTGGAAATTCAATTTCCTTATCTTATTAAATTCATACCAATTTCTATGGTATTGTAATATTTTCATTTATCATTCTTGATCATTTTAAAATGTTTGTTTGACCAATTTTTATGTGGATCAAATCCCTTAGTCTTTGAGATAACTTGAAAATGATTTTCTTCCATTAGGGTTTTAGGGATTTGGTTTATTTTCCAAGTGTTTTAATTTCAATATGCATTTATGAAGAATGCATTTCACTTGATTTGAATTTAGTTGGATTCAAACATTATTCAAGTTTGTTCAAGATGGGTTTTGATGTTTCCACTTTGAAACAAAAAGTTTCTTTTTATCCTAAATTTCAACAATTATTTATTTTGTTTATTTATTTTTCACATTACAAAATTTGGAAAATTTTGGGATGTGACAGATTTTCTATATTTTAGTTATGTCTAATGTGGTTGTTCCTTGTTTACAGGAGCTCTAGGGCCAAGAAATTTGAATTCACGAAAGCCTTGAATAGTAGCCAGCAAAGAGTAACCACTTGTAATGGTTAGGCATATTTTTGTATTGTAATATACTATATAAAGATTGTAATAGCCTAGTTCTAGTAGTTTTAAATAATTTCATGTGTTCTCTATTATCTGCCTTGATTGATTATGTATGTGATCTAAAATTGGTGAATAGAAACCCATGACTGAAACGAATATGTGTTTTTGTACCCTTCTTATGTGTGGGGCTAGTTTGTGAGTTGGACATGACAGGTGGGCCCCATTTGACAAGTGGGACCAGGTCTTACAATAAGGCCGAACTTAAATTTAAATATACTGTAAATAGGCGAAAGCCCATAAAATAGAAAATCTAAAATTTTAGGTTTGGCCCATGTAGCTGATGACATACTGAATTCTGGGCTTGGCCCATTTAAATGACTCATGTGGACTGGGCTGATTTTTTGACACATCGGATTGGCCACGCAGGATTGCTAGCTTGGGCTTCTTCTAGATTAACATCTTTGTCATCCTTGTTGTCATTAGCTCTTTGGGAAAAGTTTTCTCTCATGTTGTTCATTTGAGTAACCAATCCTTGCAACAATTGGGATTGAAGTTTCAAAATCCTTTGTATGGCTGGGTCTAGTCCATTGTTGTTGGCTAAAAGCTGAGTTGTCTCTTGGTTCAACTGGTTTTGGGTTGCTATGAGCTCTTTCATGCTGTCCTCTTGGTTGTTGTTGTTGTCATCAACCTTGATGTTGAAGTCTCTTGGAGTAGTCATCTGTTTGGGTTGGGTAGGGATTAGAATAGGCAAAATATTTCTAAGTAAGGGCTCTAATCACACACATCACAATTCACACAAAGCAATGTGCAAGCAATCACAAACAAACATTCCACTCAAACAACAAGTTTCAAGCATATTTTTAGGCAACCAAAAATATTTTTGTTACACCACATAAGTTGGTGTGTTAGACTTAACTATAATATGGTGGTCCATCTATATGGTTCACTTGTGATCTTTCCTTCCTTCTTGGTTGATTCTTCTTGCATGAGATCTTGGTTTCCTTGGAAAAACTTTTGGTCACAATACTTCAAGTGAAGTGAACTCCTTCTAATTTGCATTTCCTTAGTCTCCACATCTTGAGCAAGATTTCCTTGTCTCACTTGTAGTCCTTAGTGGTATCCAAGTTGGAAGTCCTTGGTGAATATGCTGAAGATGTTGAAGTCATTAGAGTTGAAGAAGTTGAAGTCATTAGAGTTGAAGATGTTCTTTTTCATATGGTGTAGTCTTTGGTCATGGGGTAGGTTTTTCCATCAAGTTGAAATAGAAGAGATGTAGAGTTGAAATCAAAATGGTTGAGGAAAGAGTTTACAAGTGTTTTTGTAAATAAGTTTTTGGATCAAACACAACTCCTATTTTTCTAAGGGTTTTTGTCCAATCCTAGGTTTACAAATCCTACAGGCAACACAATGCTCTGATACCATCTGTAAGGGTCCCAACCTTTAATAAGGTAGAGTCCCCTGTGTTTACAATGCTAGTCCCTGGATCAATAGCTAGCATCCACAGTTAAGATGTAATATCAAGAAACAAAGGTCATAATACAACTTTATAACCAGGAATAACATAATTTTATTACATCTTACATAGCTCATTTGGCTATTACATTACATTGCAGCAGAATATCTATAAGCATGGGGTCCTTCATCTTCAAAGTGCCACAGGCAGACATTTTGGTTGTATACTTTGTAATCCTAGTCAACACACTTCACTAAATCAATCAAACCTGCAACATACAAGTTACAGCCACAAGGGTCAATACATTTCAATTGTATTGGCAAGTGATACTATGGTAGTATGGTGGAGTCTATCATCTATATGCATTTGGCTAAGCGGAGTTGAGGCTTGCATTGCTCAAAATAGATTTTTCCTTAACATTTGAAAACACTAAGTTTTTGCTTGACAAAAACATTTTTATCAATCAAAGATTGAAGATCCTTTAACCCTTGTTCAAACCACAAGATTTTAACTTAGAAATTTGGATGATGAGATTCTTGATTGCTTCCATGTCTTGATGCTCAAATTGTCCTTTACCAGGGACATGGCTAAATACTTAGATTTTACACTCTGCAGAGGTGGTGCACTTTCCCCACAAGACTTGGTTTCCCAAGACAAGATCTTTCAGAAGCCTTCCCTTAGACCAAAATGGACGCGCTCCAACCTATCAAACCCTACCACCAACTGTCCATATGGCTAAGTTCTTGCAACCTATATGATCCAGGCAGAGCCCATAATGCCAAGTGGTTGCACTTGAAGCTTCTCAACATTTTACATCTCAAATCTCTTTGTTCCTGGGTGGCAATCCACAAGTGAGATACACAAGGTAAACCATAAACATGGGCCTTGTGAACCACTCAACCAAAAACCACCAAGCAATTACCATTCCACCCAGGTGATTCATTAACTTAGTTGTTTTATTAAACAAAAACACAAGTCCTCGGACTTAGAAATTTTTCCATAGTGTGAATATATATTCCACCCTTGTTTTCTACGAGCTAAGCTAAGCATGATAGTAGTAGGAGTCTTAACTTAGGAAATTTTACTAAGGTTTCATCTACTAGGATTTCCCATAGCAAGGTTTGTACTTAGCAAAAATTCCATGCAAGTTTTACTTAGAAAAATCACTAATGCATAGTGAAAGTAATGGGACAAAGTATGAAGCATCACTTGCCTTTTTGGTAGAGGGTATAAGTTCACTCCTTGTCCTTACAACAATCACACTCTTCAAGTCACTACAATTCAATCAAGCAAGGCACAAACTCAATCTACCAATCAAGCAAAACAACACATAAAATGACAAAGTCAAAGTAATGCATGCAAGCATGCCAAGCTTTGTTTTGTTTGAAAAAGTGGTTCCTAATGGGTTGTAAACATTTGAAAACACCTAATGGTCATTTTGTAAAGTGGCAAAGTCATTTGCAAAAGGTTTCACCTCAAAAACCATTTTCAAAACAAGGTATCATTTTATGTGGTGTAGAAATATTTTTACTAAGGCATTAATATATAGGGTTCACCAAATATGTTTTCAAACCACAAAACTTGGTGTTTGGGGTCAGAGAGTTTGAAACAAAACATTTCCCAAAAGTTTTCTTCCAAAACCAATTTTAATAAATAAACCACATTTCTATTTGACTAGAAATGGTTTTAAATCAAAGAATCATTCTTTTTTTTCACCAAATACATTTTTGAAACCACAAAATGTTTCCTATGGTCAGTAGGTTCAAATCACACCATTTGCCAAAGATTTTATCCCCAAAATCATTTTTGAACAATTTTTATAACCTAAACAAGAATACAAATGTTTCTGCAAAAAACAATCATTTTAACAGAAGCTTTTTGCTAAACAAAAGGCATGGTTGGCTAGGGCTTGTTCCACTGATTCCATTGATATAAAGTTTGCAATTTTTGGACGTGTGGATCAAAAGTTACAAGAGTTTCAAATCTGCATCTAAATTAGATTCAAATTTCTGTTTTAAACAGAAACTGGCCACGCGTCATGATCCTATTGCGCAATACCGGTTCGTCTGGATCACGTGCTGCAGGCCGTTGGATCTAACTGATATCGCACGACGCAGGTTCACTCTTACCGCTTCGCTCTGTTCTAATTACAACCGCAGGATTAAAATCTGACGGTGACAATCTGATCGACCTTACTCGGGCGGCGCTGACGGCGGCTGGCGGCGGCGCACGGTCAGATGGCGGCGGTGCTGGTGTAACAGGAAGCGAGAGAAGGGGAGGAGAGGCTCACCGTGATCGCAAGGACGTGGGGAAGCTCGACGTGTTGGTTGTAGACGGAGGGGCGCTCGCATGTGGTGGTGATTGCTCACCGGAGTTTGCTCGGCGTCAGGCACGCTCTGGTTGATGAGGGAGGCGGGGCTACAAGGCACAGGAGGACAAGAAAAGGGGTCTGTTAGACGCGTGAGGGAGAGTAGAACTTGCGTGCGTGAACGAGAGGGGAAGGGGCGGACAGAAACTACCTGGGGCACTCGCCGAAGTTAAACCAGACGGTGGTGGCGCTGGGAGTTGTCGTTGCTGAGGCTCAGGGGCGCGCGCGAGCGAGCTGGCGATGCGGACAGGTCCCCCAGGAGATGGGGATCAGAGCTGCGTGCTCGAGGAGGTACGGGGTGGCGTGGAGCTGTCGGAATTCTCGCCGGAGCGTCGTCGGACAGTGGCGGTGTTTGAGCAAAATTCGACAGACTGGGGGCGTGTCGAGGTGGGGCGACAGAGGGGAACCAGAGAGGAGAGGGAGACGATTTATCGTGCATGGTCGCAGCGTGGTTAAGGCGCGGTATTAT
Organism: Avena sativa; assembly: GCA_916181665.1. Lineage (NCBI taxonomy): Eukaryota > Viridiplantae > Streptophyta > Magnoliopsida > Poales > Poaceae > Avena > Avena sativa. The sequence continues at coordinate 254,403,419 of OV702284.1, read as the reverse complement.
GGCGAATTGATCGCGAGCTTTCAATGGCAGCAACGGCCGTGGCGTGGTCAGCGGCGGGTGGAAACGACGAGCAGGAGGGGCGGGGTCCTTTGTCAGCGTGAGAGAGGAGAGGAGAGTTGGGTCCACCGGTCGGTGTCTGCGCGGGTGCGTGATCGAGTGAGCCACGTTTTGCTGAGGGAAAGAAAGGTGGGTTGGAGTTGGGCCTAGACTGGGCTGCTGGGTTGGGTCGACCAGATTCCTATTTTTTTCCAGTTCTGAATTTTTTTTCTTTTTCCAAATCAATTTCTGTTTTGAATTTCAATCAACTATTCAAACATTCAAACAATTCAAACAATCACCACACTTGTAATGAGTTTTTGGTTCTGTTTATCAACATAAACCAAATCCCAAAATAAAATAATATTTTTATTCTTTTTAGGATCCATTCATTAATTAAATAAAATGGACCTTTAGTTATTTAATCAAATAGGGTTTGATTTATTTAATAAAATCTCCATTTGAAATCCAAATATTTTCAAAACCAAATCAGTAGGTTTTATTTGGAAATAAAGAATACTTGGAAACTTGTTTAAAATAAAATAACCTTTTATTTTAGGGTCCATTAATAATTAAATACAATAGACCCTAATTATTAAATCAAATAGGATTTGTTTTATTTATTTTCAAACTCTATTTGAAATCCAAAATAGTACCAAAACCATTCAGTAGGTTTTATTTGAGAATATAAAATACTTAGAAAACTTATTTAAAATAAATTAATAAGTTTTAGTGTTTATTTAAAATGGGAAAAGCCCTTACTTAAATAAAATTGGATATTAAATCCTTATTATTTTATTTAAATAAACCTTTACTATTTTTATCAAAACAAAACATTTTATTTCAAAAACTTGGCCAAGGTTTAATTTGGCTCTATAAAATAATCTTTATTTATAAATCCACCTTTTCTTTTGAAAACCAAATCCTTTTATTAAAAGATTCAAAATAGAATTTCCAAATATTTTGTTTCCCCTTATTAAATGTTTATCTTTTTAAATCCCTTTAGGATTTATTTGATCCAATCTTGGTTTGAAGGTTTCCAATTGGATTCAAAAAGTTTCTTCTCACCCTGAAAATCAACAAAGTTTTATTTTGTTCAATTATTTTTCACATTACAAGATTTGGAAAATCTTGGGATGTGACAGGCTACCACCCTTAAAAGAAATCTCGTCCCGAGATTTGGGAGGCTAGGGGTTACAAGTAGGCTCAAAACAACTAGGGTACTACCACCCTTAAAAAAAATTTCCAACTAAATTACATGTTGGCCTTCTTGGGATCCTGGGGAAACTTCTCTGGGCAAACATCTGCATAGTGTCCTTTGTTTTCACACTTGAAACATGTGACAAGGCTGATATCTTTTATAGGTTGGTTTATCTTGTGCTTCCTCTTTCCTGGACAGAAGTTTACATAGTGGCCTAGTTCCTTGCATTTGAAACACATCACTTGGCTGATATCTTTCTTTTCCTTTGGTATCATTGCCTCTTGTTTGTTTCTTTGATTCTTCTTCTTTTCTGGGCATTCATTGGCATAGTGTCCCATCTCTTTCCAATTGTAACATTGCACTTGAGTAATATCCTTCTTGTTAGGGTTGGGGCATTTCTTCTTCTTCTTGGGTCTCTCCAAAGCTAGGAGTTCTTCTAGTTCATGTTCTTCATAGGTGGGAAATCTTTCTCTCTTCTTGGGGCAGTTAGTAGAGATATGACTTTCTTCTTTACCATTAGGACATTGATCTTCATGTTCCTTGGATGCATGATCCTTTTCTCCACAAGTATTGCTAGCTTGGGCTTCTTCTAGATTAACATCTTTGTCATCCTTGTTGTCATTAGCTCTTTGGGAAAAGTTTTCTCTCATGTTGTTCATTTGAGTAACCAATCCTTGCAACAATTGGGATTGAAGTTTCAAAATCCTTTGTATGGCTGGGTCTAGTCCATTGTTGTTGGCTAAAAGCTGAGTTGTCTCTTGGTTCAACTGGTTTTGGGTTGCTATGAGCTCTTTCATGCTGTCCTCTTGGTTGTTGTTGTTGTCATCAACCTTGATGTTGAAGTCTCTTGGAGTAGTCATATGTTTGGGTTGGGTAGGGATTAGAATAGGCAAAATATTTCTAAGTAAGGGTTCTAATCCCACACATCACAATTCACACAAAGCAATTTGCAAGCAATCACAAACAAATATTCCACTCAAACAACAAGTTTCAAGCATATTTTTAGGCAACCAAAAATATTTTTGTTACACCACATAAGTTGGTGTGTTAGACTTAACTATAATATGGTGGTCCATCTATATGGTTCACTTGTGATCTTTCCTTCCTTCTTGGTTGATTCTTCTTGCATGAGATCTTGGTTTCCTTGGAAAAACTTTTGGTCACAATACTTCAAGTGAAGTGAACTCCTTCTAATTTTGCATTTCCTTAGTCTCCACATCTTGAGCAAGATTTCCTTGTCTCACTTGTAGTCCTTAGTGGTATCCAAGTTGTAAGTCCTTGGTGAATATGCTGAAGATGTTGAAGTCATTAGAGTTGAAGAAGTTGAAGTCATTAGAGTTGAAGATGTTCTTTTTCATATGGTGTAGTCTTTGGTCATGGGGTAGGTTTTTCCATCAAGTTGAAATAGAAGAGATGTAGAGTTGAAATCAAAATGGTTGAGGAAAGAGTTTACAAGTGTTTTTGTAAATAAGTTTTTGGATCAAACACAACTCCTATTTTTCTAAGGGTTTTTGTCCAATCCTAGGTTTACAAATCCTACAGGCAACACAATGCTCTGATACCATCCGTAAGGGTCCCAACCTTTAATAAGGTAGAGTCCCCTGTGTTTACAATGCTAGTACCTGGATCAATAGCTAGCATCCACAATTAAGATGTAATATCAAGCAACAAAGGTCATAATACAACTTTATAACCAGGAATAACATAATTTTATTACATCTTACATAGCTCATTTGGCTATTACATTACATTGCAGAAGAATATCTATAAGCATGGGGTCCTTCATCTTCAAAGTGCCGCAGGAAGACATGTTGGTTGTAGACTTTGTAATCCTAATCAGCACACTTCACTAAATCAATCAAACCTGCAACATACAAGTTACAGCCACAAGGGTCAATACATTTGAATTGTATTGGCAAGTGATACTATGGTAGTATGGTGGAGTCTATCATCTATATGCATTTGGCTAAGTGGAGTTGAGGCTTGCATTTCTCAAAATAGATTTTTCCTTAACATTTGAAAACACTAAGTTTTTGCTTGACAAAAACATTTTTCTCAATCAAAGATTGAAGATCCTTTAACCCTTGTTCAAACCACAAGATTTTAACTTAGAAATTTGAATGATGAGATTCTTGATTGCTTCCATGTCTTGATGCTCAAATTGTCCTTTACCAGGGACATGGCTAAGTACTTAGATTTTACACTCTGCAGAGGTGGTGCACTTTCCCCACAAGACTTGGTTTCCCAAGACAAGATCTTTCAGAATCCTTCCCTTAGACCAAAATGGACGCGCTCCAACCTATCAAACCCTACCTCCAACTGTCTATATGGCTAAGTTCTTGCAACCTATATGATCTAGGCAGAGCCCATAATGCCAAGTGGTTGCACTTGAAGCTTCTCAACATTTGACATCTCAAATCTCTTTGTTCCTGGGTGGCAATCCACAAGTGAGATACACAAGGTAAACCATAAACATGGGCCTTGTGAACCACTCAACCAAAAACCACCAAGCAATTACCATTCCACCCAGGTGATTCATTAACTTAGTTGTTTTATTAAACAAAAACACAAGTCCTCAGACTTAGAAATTTTTCCATAGTGTGAATATATATTCCACCCTTGTTTTCTACTAGCTAAGCTAAGCATGATAGTAGTAGGAGTCTTAACTTAGGAAATTTTACTAAGGTTTCATCTACTAGGATTTCCCATAGCAAGGTTTATACTTAGCAAAAAGTCCATGCAAGTTTTACTTAGAAAAATCACTAATGCATAGTGAAAGTAATGGGACAAAGTATGAAGCATCACTTGCCTTTTTGGTAGAGGGTATAATTTCACTCCTTGTCCTTGCAACAATCACACTCTTCAAGTCACTACAATTCAATCAAGCAAGGCACAAACTCAATCTACCAATCAAGCGAAACAACACATAAAATGACAAAGTCAAAGTAATGCATGCAAGCATGCCAAGCTTTGTTTTATTTGAAAAAGTGGTTCCTAATGGGTTATAAACATTTGAAAACACCTAATGGTCATTTTGTAAAGTGGCAAAGTCATTTGCAAAAGGTTTCACCTCAAAAACCATTTTCTAAACAAGGTATCATTTTATGTGGTGTAGAAATATTTTTACTAAGGCATTAATCTATAGGGTTCACCAAATATGTTTTCAAACCACAAAACTTGGTGTTTGGGGTCAGAGAGTTTGAAACAAAACATTTCCCAAAAGTTTTCTTCCAAAACCATTTTTAATAAATAAACCACATTTCTATTTGACTAGAAATGGTTTTAAATCAAAGAATCATTCTTTTGTTTCACCAAATACATTTTTGAAACCACAAAATGTTTACTATGGTCAGTAGGTTCAAATCACACCATTTGCCAAAGATTTTATCCCCAAAATCATTTTTGAACAATTTTTATAACCTAAACAAGAATACAAATGTTTCTGCAAAAACAATCATTTTAATAGAAGATTTTTTCTAAACAAAAGGCATTGTTGGCTAGGGCTTGTTCCACTGATTCCATTGATATAAAGTTTGCAATTTTTGGACGTGTGGATCAAAAGTTACAAGAGTTTCAAATCTGCATCTAAATCAGATTCAAATTTCTGTTTTAAACAGAAACTGGCCACGCGTCATGATCCTATTGGGCGATACCGGTTCGTCTGGATCACATGCTGCAGGCCGTTGGATCTAACTGATATCGCGCAGCGCAGGTTCACTCTTACCGCTTCGCTCTGTTCTAATTACAACCGCAGGATTAAAATCTAACGGTGACAATCTGATCGACCTTACTCGGGCGGCGCTGACGGCGGCTGGCGGCGACGCACGGTCAGATGGTGGCGGCGCTGGTGTAACAGGAAGCGAGAGAAGGGGAGGAGAGTCTCACCGTGATCGCAAGGACGCGGGGAAGCTCGACGTGTTGGTTGTAGACGGAGGGGCGCTCGCATGTGGTGGTGATTGCTCACCGGAGTTTGCTCGGCGTCAGGCACGCTCTGGTTGATGACGGAGGCGGGGCTACAAGGCACAGGAGGACGAGACAAGGGGTCTGTTAGACGCGTGAGGGAGAGTAGAACTTGCATGCGTGAACGAGAGGGGAAGGGGCGGACAGAAACTACCTGGGGCACTCGCCGGAGTTAAACCAGACGGTGGTGGCGCTGGGAGTTGTCGTTGCCGAGGCTCAGGGGCGCGCGCGAGCGAGCTGGCGATGCGGACAGGTCCCCCAGGAGATGGGGATCAGAGCTGCGTGCTCGAGAAGGTACGGGGTGGCGTGGAGTTGTCGAAATTCTCGCCGGAGCGTTGTCAGACAGTGGCGGTGTTTGAGCAAAATTCGACAGCCTGGGGGCGTGTCGAGGTGGGGCGACAGAGGGGAACCAGAGAGGAGAGGGAGACGATTTATCGTGCGTGGTCGCAGCGTGGTTAAGGCGCGGTATTATGGCGAATTGATCGCGAGCTTTCAATGGCAGCAACGGCCGCGGCGTGGTCAGCGGCGGGTGGAAACGACGAGCAGGAGGGGTGGGGTCCTTTGTCAGCGTGAGAGAGGAGAGGAGAGTTGGGTCCACCGGTCGGTGTCTGCGCGGGTGCGTGATCGAGTGAGCAACGTTTTGCTGAGGGAAAGAAAGGTGGGCTGGAGTTGGGCCTAGACTGGGCTGCTGGGTTGGGTCGACCAGATTCCTATTTTTTTCCAGTTCTGAATTTTTTTTCTTTTTCCAAATCAATTTATGTTTTGAATTTCAATCAACTATTCAACCATTCAAATAATTCAAACAATCACCACACTTGTAATGAGTTTTTGGTTCTGTTTATCAACATAAACCAAATCCCAAAATAAAATAATATTTTTATTCTTTTTAGGATCCATTCATTAATTAAATAAAATGGACCTTTAGTTATTTAATCAAATAGGGTTTGATTTATTTAATAAAATCTCCATTTGAAATCCAAATATTTTCAAAACCAAATCAGTAGGTTTTATTTGGAAATAAAGAATACTTGGAAACTTGTTTAAAATAAAATAACCTTTTATTTTAGGGTCCATTAATAATTAAATACAATAGACCCTAATTATTAAATCAAATAGGATTTGTTTTATTTATTTTCAAACTCTATTTGAAATCCAAAATAGTACCAAAACCATTCAGTAGGTTTTATTTGAGAATATAAAATACTTAGAAAACTTATTTAAAATAAATTAATAAGTTTTAGTGTTTATTTAAAATGGGAAAAGCCCTTACTTAAATAAAATTGGATATTAAATCCTTATTATTTTATTTAAATAAACCTTTACTATTTTTATCAAAACAAAACATTTTATTTCAAAAACTTGGCCAAGGTTTAATTTGGCTCTATAAAATAATCTTTATTTATAAATCCACCTTTTCTTTTGAAAACCAAATCCTTTTATTAAAAGATTCAAAATAGAATTTCCAAATATTTTGTTTCCCTTTATTAAATGTTTATCTTTTTAAATCCCTTTAGGATTTATTTGATCCAATCTTGGTTTGAAGGTTTCCAATTGGATTCAAAAAGTTTCTTCTCACCCTGAAAATCAACAAAGTTTTATTTTATTCAATTATTTTTCACATTACAAGATTTGGAAAATCTTGGGATGTGACAATAATGAAGTCAAGTCGAAGGCTTACAAAGATCTGCTTATTGGTTATCAACAGACAAAGGCAAGCATAGCCCCCACCATGATATAATCCCATGCTTTCAAAGTATTTCAATTCCTACCATGATGCATACGATTATTTTGTGGTATTTTATCGATAGATAGAGTATCCTATCTGTTGCATTACTCCCTTTGATCTTATATTACTTGATCCACTGCTACTAGCATAACTAGGTTTGGCTTGTGTGCACTGTTAAAGCTTATATATGTGTCCTTCTTAGCCATGCTTAGGTGTTGAGCCTGGTTCATCCAGATGATTTATCAGTTGTAGATAATCTAGTATGACAGGGGATCAAGATATACTGATGAGGTGAGATCAGTGGTAAAGGTTAAACATGCTAAGGCTTGTATGTGAGGCCATGGTGGGATGTGGTTTTTATTGTCCCATGCTCGCCACCACTAGCAAACGAGTTCTTGCCTTTGGAACCGAGACGAGCGTACAACCACACGGGGCCTGAAAAACCCCACGAGTAAATAACTTGCCTAGTAGATTCCATGAGTCACATAGTTCAGGCTTTCCATTCAACATACGCGTTGAAAATGTTTTTAAAGATTTGGAGCGTGAAGGTGCATCATAACAGGTAGGGAAGCATGGACCGGGTTACTTGGGATCGATGGAGCCCCTGGTGGAACCAACCTCGCCTCACATCTCTAGGGACCAGCTTCGGGATTTGACCCATTATAGAGGAACCATCCTTAGGGCGTGACTGATGGTCTCGGTGAAAGAAAGGTAAAGGTCGCGTCTAACCACCCTCTGCCGGCCTTCCAAGGAAGAGAGCTATTACTAGTGGCATTAAGAGAAGGTTAGTATGTGTGGGTAAATTTGTACACCCCTGCAAGGTTAAATATTTTTGAAAATCCGTGTTCACGGTTATGAACGCTTGGTGACCGAATTCTAAGATCATAGATAACTACAACCTAATCGTAAAACTTGGAAGATCAACGTGTGCTTAAGGATGTTCCTTATGGGTACGAGGGGGTGATCCTAGTTGGTAAATGATGATTTGGTGGATATCAAATATATGATGATCAATACTTTGGAGATGTCGGTCTCTTATCCCCTTTTAAAATATTCTGATTAGACAAGCTTCTTCTCCCTCTTGTTTTATAAACAAAAATGGCTTTGTGCAAAACAGCTCCACCAGCCATAAGTCTTGCTGAGTACACCCTGTACTCACCCTTGCTTTCTTGATACTTTTGTACAAGAGTAAGTTTTCCCTGAAGATCAGTTATGTATGTCACCAACACAGACGAGTAGCTTGGGGTTCCCGACCGTCATCCTGGAATCTATGGGCTAGGACATCATCATTATGCTTTAGGCCTCTTATACCATTTGTTAAGTTTGCTATACTTAATAGAATAATTTGCCATCCATTGTTTGATTTTTGTGGTCAGTGACCTCTGCTTGTAATAATTTGGTTCTTTGCTCGGTTATGAGCTTGCTGTAATAATTTTTGTGTCGTAGGGTCACTTTTGTGTTACCAATTCTTCTCTGGATATCCTCAAGCTCAAGGTTAAGCTTATGTCGGACATAGGTCTATGATTCGTTTAGACCTGATCGCGGGGGTGTCACACGTACGGGGTTCCAATAGCTTTGTCTCATCAAGCCCTAGAACTTTTGTGAAGACGTCTATATATTTTGAGGCTCCAGCCGTCATCCAGAGAGCCGCCATTCTCAGATTTCATCACAACACCACCAAAGGAGATCCAGATCGTTGTTCATCCATTCCACCATCCATCCATCCACTAGCCATATCCATTACTTTGTACTTTAGATCTCCTTGTGATTTGGCGACCATTGTAAGAATATTCGATTTCAATCTAAGTATTTTGCACAATGTTTTCTATCTTGATCTATTTGTTATGAGTGAGTAGTAATCACAGGCTGCGGGTTGAGGAGAAACCTCGCAGCAATTATGTGCATCTAATAATGGGAGTATTGTATTTTGTTTGCAATTAAGATTTGTATATTTTGTTTCTTTGTCTCTTATCTCGATATGTGTACTTGTAGGTACCCAAGAACCCATAGATTGATAAAGGTTTGAGATGAGATACTTGGCTAGCGGCAATCTCATAGGAACCCCAGTGACATAAAGGGCAGTACGGTCTTCGCTTAGCGACCCATTAGGGATCACAACAACATCACCACTTAATGCTTTAATCCGTGTTCTTCACTTAATAATCATTTGTAGCCCGTGGCTTCAGTGTGCACTCGGTTGGATTAAAAGTCTATTGTTATGCCCACTGCATCATGGGGGCTTTAGTATACTAGGATGTGTGCCCATAAGATATTATCTCCGTTCAAACATTACACATGACTATGATTATTATTATCTTTTATCCCATATGATGTGTAGCTGCAGGTGGATCTTCAACCCTGGCCTCCATCCATTGATTCAACCGACTATAAAAAGTAAACTAGATTGGTCCGGTAAACTAAGGTAAAACGAAACAACAAAGTCTTGTACATGTGTCCTTATTTATTTCCTTTTAGCATTGCTTTCCAAGATTCGATTAAATCTAGGTATTCTAGGGAAAAAGCTATTATACTACATCCGTGAATCCGAACCGAACGTATCAATTACCTTCTTCTTCTTTCCCATACTCATACTTGTCAAACTCTTCAATTGTCAGACTATGATGAAATTTGGAGAAATGGTAACTTATTTTATCTTCACCAAACTTGAGAGATACAGTTTGTTTCTTGCAATCAATGTTTTCCCTTGTAGTGTTTAAGAAAGTTATTCCAAAAATAATTGGACAATAAACATCAGTAGGAATATCAACAAGTATGAAATCAATAGGGTACTTGTACGGTACAATACAAATTGGAACATCTATAATTATTCCCATAGGAACTCTAAGTGTTTTATCTGCTAGCATTATTGTCAGATCAGTGTCTTCTAGTTCTATTGGGACGAGTTTATTTTGGATTTTAAGTTAAAAATTGTAAGGGATTACATTAACAATTGTTCCAATACCACAGATGCCATAGTAAGAAGACCCACCAAAGGTGCATGGGAGGATATGTTTACCAACATATTTAGCTATTACCTTTCCTTCAACAAATTGTGAAGCTTCGGTATCTAGCTCTATCATGTTGCAGTGTGCAAACATGGTTAGGATATCTCCCTTAGTTGGTTCACCTTACTTTTGCATACTTACTTGATTATTTTCTCTTGCGTGTGCCTCTTCTTCTAACTTTTTTAGGAAGATTCTCTCTTGTTCTAACTGTTCTTTGAGTTGTTGAGCCATCATATGTTTTCTTGTAGTCCTTGGTAAAGGAAGTGGTTCAACATAAGGGGGTACATCCTTCAATATCTCTACAAGAGCTACAATCTCTGTCTCAACATCTTCCACTTGCTCAGGTGGTGGAGTGTATTGAAGCTAGTATTTCTTGCACTAATAGGAAACATGCTACTGCCGGCATGCAGAAACAGGCTACCACTGGCACACAGGCATGCACCGTCGATGCTCACGCTGGTGGTAATGTCTTACCTCTGGCGCATAGCCCTGTTCACCGGCGGTATATTTAGTAACACCAACACGCTGACCTCGTGCGACAGCAATAAAAGTAGCGCTGGCGACCTACCTACATACCTTGTGTGCCGGCGCTATGCATTTTAGCATTTTAAAAAACATGGCTGATGTCTCTCGTTCCACATATACACAGACATATAGTAGTGATCATAAGATTACTGCATATATGTCTTACAAAATTAATCAGTGGTCAGATACAGTAATGGTACTCCACTTGTCATGAAGCACTAATGTGTTCACTTGTCGGGAAGAAGATCATCTAGGACCTTTGTGCCCTCGCTCTTCCTCTAGTCGGGAAGCCGTGGATCGACGAAATCGACACCGTAGCCTCCCACTACGGCCTCCGTGATTCCCCACTCGAGATTGACGCCATAGCTCCTTGATGACTGCAAGTGCACAGATCGTTTGTAGCTAGTTTCGAAATAAAGATATCGATCCCACATGGAGCGGGAGTTCTGAAGTCTAATAACTCTTTAATTAAATACTGAAATAGTAATGCTAAATAACGTTCTAAGTAATAAGATAAATGCGAGTTTTGTGTAAAAATGTATTTTTGGGATTTTGTATAAGAGAATAATAAGTAAAGTAAAACAAACTGAATACAGAAAGTAAGTATCATGTATGTATAAGAGATATGAAACTGCAATGGGAAAAGTGTTCTCAGGGAGTAGCGGATACACCTCTACCATTGCAAAGGGTTTAAGGTAAAGATTATTATCATGAATATTCTCAACTATGTATGTGTGGGAGGAACTCCATAATTGGACGATAGGCAGCAACCACTACTCACATCATCCTCATAACCACAGAATACAAGTAATCGACATCAATCGAATTACTGCACTATTAAGGGACTTTATCCCATAGGATGTATCTCGTGGCATGGACAACGTCCTATGAGTTTCCTCGGTTCCCAAATTGATATGTAAGGGGTGCTAACAGCTTTATAGTAACCGTAAGTGCTAGCACATCTCTGTCTACCAGCAAGTAGTTCCCTCCATCAAGTCCCCACAAGAGGCAAATATTGAGAGGTCGACTTCTCTCAACATTAAGATGAAGACAATCTAACACATGGTAACATCGATGAATATCATAATAAACTTTATCTTATTTCAATCTCATGCTAGGGCTTCTCCATCTCCCCAAGAACTAATGATCTACTCAGACATGGAGGCAATCAACATCATAGCAAAGATAATGGAATCTATCACAGATGAATAGTACTTGTATAAATCCACAACGAGTATGGAAATTAAACAAAGATCTATACAAGATGTAGATGAGATGTATGGAGATGGTGGTGATGCAATGGTTGATGATGAAGATCGATGACTTAGCCTCCCGGATCTAGATAGGGTGAAGATGGATCCCCGGTGGATGAGTTCCCCTCCAGATCCCTTTCGTATGTGAGGTTTTATGATTTCTGGTCGTTCTGTATGTGGCCTCCTCGATCTGATTGCACGGGGCGGAACTATTTGAAGATGCAGCGGCGGCGACAACTATACAGTGGGAACTATATGGCCGAAAAAATATTCCCGACGTATAATTGGTCGTTAAACCTATTTGTTGTTGCGATCGCCCCGAGTTTTTTCTAGTGTTATTGATATTTCCCAAATTAGCGATTTACGCTGTTTTTGACTCCTTTTTGCTCCAATACAACTTTTCCAAGAATTTTGTCCATCGTATACATCATCTTTCCTAATCCTGGTGAAAACAGATATAAAAGATGCGCGCAAACACCATAAAATACCAAGATCCTACCACTATAGTGCAAAATAATAATATAAAACATGATGTAAATATGCACTCATCAACTTCACCAAGATTAGACTCTTGGTCGTCCCGAGAAAGGTTGTCTTAATGGATGTGATCCTCATATTCATGAAGCTGAGTTGATAAAATAAATGAGGCAGTTGCAGCATGTGTTTATCATATATGATACATAGGAATAAATTCATGAATAGCACCTTAGTTGAACCATCCAAACAATATTAGTAGGCTTCCACACATTAGCATTTAACAGTTCACAAAATATTACTATCAATATGATGTAAAAGTGTTTCAGTTCGACCAAATGAGTTAGCGGGGTAGTCCCAAGCGTTTTAGGATTAACATATTCACTTGGGATTTAAAATCTCAAACGTTCCTTTGTCTTACCACAAGCTAGTGGTATATCCCTATTTGCTCTTTGCACAATTTCTTTTCTTTTACCCTTTTTTTATGCTCACACTTTTGTTTAATTGTTGTGCAAAGGAGCTAGCCATACATTCCACTTCATGTAGGAATTCAAAGTTTAACAATTTCAATTACCAAATTCCAATTGTATATGACGCATCTTTATAGCTTGATATTCTACCTCGTCTTGTTCTCACTCTAATTTGATAGCACTTTTAATTTTCCTTTGTTCAAGGTTTCTTTGTTAACTTAACTAATTAGATAATTTTTCCCTTTCTAAATCAAACCATGAACTTACAACATATTGACTAAATTATGTTTATGTTCCATTAATACCAATGGTGTGGAATACTCCTATTGCTATCATCAAGTGCAAGTAGAATTATACTCAAGCCATTCATATATCTAATAAGACAAGCACAAACTCAATAATGGTCCATATATGATAATAAACTCGAAATTTTATAAAAGGGATCGACTATTCCTCAAGGGAATTCTAATGATGTAAACTTTATTTCTAAGCTCAAACTAATGCAAAGCTAAAATAATAATATAAAACTTATAAGATAGATTACAAGGTCTTAAAGATCTCCCCAAACTTGGAATCAAGCCAGGCGGGATCAAATAATCCCTCGTGATTATTGTGATCACTTTGGTGTCATGGCATGTAACACCGTGGTGTGCAGCTTCTTGTTGGTATCCTCCAGGGTAGTGATGCAGCTGTAGCACCTACGCAAATCAGATTGCAAAGTGTCCACTTTATCTGCGAGTTTAGTCACCAATGGGAGAAGATCATCCTTCTTCTCTATCTCGCTCCTTGAGATGGTGACCGACTTCAACGCGATGGAGTAGCTCCTGCTTCTGATATATCTCTAGTGCTCGCACGCGGTCTTTGGTCCTGGGAACAACTTCTTCCTCATCCATAATTTATGGATCCGGGAAGTAGAAACCGTCCCTCCACTCTTCCTGAGGCTTCACCCTTATACGAGCACCAATGGTAGGCTTTAAGAGTGGCACCATCGCTTCCTTGCTAACACCTGCACAAATATTAGGTAATTCCTTACGCTTGAGCGACCTAGGGTCCGTGGTGATGAACTTGACCGTCTCCACACGCCCCTTTCCATGTGGCTTGTGACCTTCTATCTCTTGTTAAGCTCTCTTCATTGTCACCTAGTTGATCTTCGGGGGATCATAGACATCACGGCTGATGTAGATGTCACTCCAATCTTCATCGGGGTCGCTATTTTAGAAGCTTGGCCCAACGTACTCCTTGTACCTCGGGCTAAACCTCTCCACCTCCTCGTTGCCGTCCTTCATGGACGGGCTGTAAGAGAGGCCCCTAGAAGGAGCAATGAGACCCATGGGTTTTCCACGGCTTGGGACGGGATAGGGCATGGCTAGATTGGTTCCTAGTGATTCTGATTTAGAGATAAACACAATGGAAGTATATAAGGGGGTCCGAGGTCGGTAAAACTCGCGATAAACACCAAAGTTACGCCCAAGAAAAGAATCTTAACGAAATAGGGAAAGAAATCACGGATTTGGAAAAGTCTAGCTGCATAACGACCAACTATACGGGCATGGCCCATATAAAATGAAAAAGAACGGAGATGCCAAAAACGGCGGGAGCAAATTTTCCGGCGTATAGTTGTGGTCGTATAGTTTCCAGACATCGAAAAATTTCGTGAAGGAACTACCAAAAGTTCAGCGACCAACTATATGGCGGGAGGATTTTCTCCGGCCATATAGTTGTGGTCTTACAATTGGTAAAAACCCTCGGAAACTTCAGAAAAACATGAGGAATTCAAAGGTAAAAAATTCAGGAGCAAATCACTTATTTAGAGAAAGAAAATTTACCTTATACTTAACGTTTATTTAGTAGGGGGTGACAAGCTCCTCCAACAACGACTTCTTCTCTTTTGGAGGAATTGACCTTAACTCATCTAATAATTCTTGTAAACGAAAATCACTAGGACTAAATTTCCTCTCAATAAGATTGGTGCCTTGCTGGGAAAATATGGATACTTCATCCAATATCTTTATTTCTTGCCTCTGCATAATCTGCAACCCAAATTCTTAAATTAAAAGGATCCAATGGATCAGTCTTGGCTTATGATTTTTCCTCTCAAGGAGTTATTTTAAACCATCATGATCCGTATGAACTCTTACTTTTGCATCCACTATATAAGAACGAAACTTATCAAGAGAGAAAAATATAGCAAAAAGTTCTCTTTCTTCCTTAGGATAATTCCTTTGAGCACTATTAAGAGTTCTACTAACATGATGTATAATATTAAATCTATGACCTATATTGTAAGATCCCTCCTTTGTAAAGGAAAAGGATCCCTGTGATTGCAATGCTAGTCCCTGGATCATTGCTAGCATCCACAGTTTAAGATGAAGTACATAGATACAAAGGTCATTTATTACATCCATTCCAGAGATAAAACATAGTCTTTTACAACTCAAGGCCACAGGCCTAATACAAGAGTTTGGAATAAGTAAATAAATATAAGTCTTCATCTTCATGTGCCACAGGCAAATATGTTGAGTGTAGACTCATGACACCTAATCCTCATCGGAGTAACCTGCAACATCACAAGTTACAGCCACAGTGGGTCAATACTTTGGAATAGTATTGGCAAGTGATACCTTAGTAAATTTTAAGTGGACTATATTACTATATGCATTTTGGCTAAGTGTAGCTTGGCTTGCTTTGCTCAAAATAGGTTTTTCCTATTAGTTGAAATCACTAAGTTTTTCTTTTGTCAAAACCTTTTCCCAAGAAACCATCAATAGACATTGAGGTCCTTCACCCTTGTTCACCCACAAGTTTTACTTAGAAGTTGGAGTGATGAGATTCTTGATAGCTTCCATGTCTTGATGCTCAAGTTTTCCATTGCCATGGACTTGGCTAAGTACTTAGATTTTTCCATCTGCAGAGGTTGTGCACTTTCCCCACCAGACTTGGTTTCTCAAGACAGGACCTTTCAGAAGCCTTTCCTTAGACCAAATGGACGCGCTCCAACCTATCATTCCCACTACCACCAACTGTCCAAATGGCTAAGTTCTAGCAACTTATGTGATCCAGGCAGAGCCCATATTGCCAAGTGGCTGCACTATAAGCTTCTCAACACTTGGCCTCTAAAATCCCTTTGTTCCTGGGTGGCATACCACAAGTGAGATACACAAGGTAAACCATATCCATGGGCCTTGTGTAACCACTCAACCAAAAACCACCAATCAAGTCCCATTCCACCCAGGTGATTCATTGACTTAGTTGTTTTATTAAGAAAAACATAAGTCCAAAGACTTAGAAATATTTTTATCATAGCATGTATATACTTTACCACCCCTTGTTTGCTACTAGCTAGGCTAAGCATGGCATAGTAACTTAACTTAGGGATTTCCTAGAAATTCTATAACTACTTAGGATTTCCCAACATGGCATTTGGCAAAAAGTAACATGCAGGACTTAGCAAAATATTTCTAATGCTTGTATCAAATATATAGGGATGGAAATATTCATGAAGTACCACTTGCCTTGGTAGTTGGGGGAGTAGCACTCTTCACAATCACAATCACTAGCACCAAAGTCTACACAAAGAATGGTAGCAACAAATTACACACAATATATACAAACACACAAAAATATATATGCATGCATGCAAGATGCTAAGTGATGGTTTTTGAAACTCAACCAAGAAAGTGCATAGTACTGAATTCTAAACAAGTCAAAACTTTGCCAAACCAACTTTATTTGACACTAAAAAGATTTCCTAAACAATTTCTATATCCAAAATAGTCCTAAACAAGTTTCTGCAAAAGAAACCATTTTAACAGAACCTAAACTTTAAACACATTGCATAAACAGAAAGGGCTTGTATCCCTGATTCCAACGGTATAAAATTTGTCAAATTCTAACGTGTGGATCAAAAGTTATAGCTAAATCAAAATTGGATTCAAATCTGTTTCAAATCTGTTTTTAAACTCAAACCCTAGCCACGCGTCGCGCTCTGATTCGTACGGCTCAGATTGACACTTACCCCTTCGATGCAGATCTAATCTAGAGCGCTGGATCTAGATCCTACGGCTGCTAATCAACTGACCACAACTGAGCGGCGCTAGCGGCGGCGACTGGCGGCGGCGCGTCTGTCAGCGGCGGCGCTGGCGTTCTAGGACGCGCGGGAGTGGGGGAAGAGGCTTACCAGAAC
Organism: Avena sativa; assembly: GCA_916181665.1. Classification (NCBI taxonomy): domain Eukaryota; kingdom Viridiplantae; phylum Streptophyta; class Magnoliopsida; order Poales; family Poaceae; genus Avena; species Avena sativa. The sequence goes on along the minus strand of OV702284.1, from coordinate 254,386,586 downwards.
CGCAGGGAGCTGCTGATGCTCAAGGTGGTGATGGTTCGTCAAGGGGCGCGCGGACACGGCGAGGATTCCTCGTCGGAGTAGAGGCAGACGTCGGGCAGGCCTTGGCATCGACGGAGGCGAGGTTCTGGAGCGAGCTAAGACAAACCAACGGTGCCGTTAGATGCGCACAAACCTGGCGAACTCGTGAGTGTCAAAAAGGGGAGTAGGGGTGGTCGGAAACTACCAGGAGGGGTTGCCGGTGTTGCGCCGAGCCTCGGTCGCTTCCAGTGGTGAACGGTGACGGCGTCCTAGGGCGGTATAGAGAAAATGAAAGATATGAGAAGATGCGCAGAGGCATGTAGATCATACTCGTATGAAGCAGAGACCAAAGGGAGAACGATGCTCACCGGAATTGGTCGTCGGAGGTCGTTGGTGTTGCGGCGGTGTGGGCGCGATTACGGGCAGCCTGGTGGCGTAGTGTCAGAGCTGAGTGAGGGGAAAAGAGCGGAGTGGGGAGAGGATCTTATAGCCGGAGCAGGGGCGGAGATTACACACGCATTCATCGCCTATTAAGAGGATTAAAATCGCGGCAGAGGTGGGGAAGAAACGGGCGGCGACGTGTTCCTGCGCGGGATTTGGGGAAGACGACGGTGACGTGGACGAGGCCCGCTTGTCAGCGAAATAAGCGGAAGGAGGGTGGGGTCTGAGCGTCAGTGACCGTGTGGGCGCGTCTGCGCGTGCAAGAGAGAGAGAGAGGGAGGCCGGGTGGTGCTAGCTGGGCCGGTTCTGCTGTTGGGCTAGAATAGGAGCGCCTGGCCTTTTTCTTTTCTTTAATCCTTTTCTTTTTTCCAGGATGAATTTCAGGAATGGTTTTCAAATGAATTCAAACTCTTTTTGAATTCAAATCTTTTCTAGACTTTTGCAGTGTGAATTAGTCACCAAACTTGGCATAAAACCCTGTGGTCACTTTGAGTTGGCTTGGTTATTTTTGGAAAAACAAAATTAACAGGGACATTGCACTTGGTTTGCAAATGTTTGAAAATGGTTTTTGAAACCATTTCTATTTTGTAAAAATTTGTTCTAACTCCACACTCAAACCAATCAACAAGGGAGACAAACAATCTAGGTTTAAAACATTCAAACTCTCAAATGGGGATGGCCATTTGATTTAAGTTTGCTCACATAAAATGATAGCACTATGTGCTTCTGTTTTCTGAAATGAGTTTGAAATTGATCTCAATTCTATATGCATGCATGAATGATATGCAATCTTTGAAACCACGATTTTAGGGATGTTACATATATGTTGTCCTAGAGTTACTCCTACAACATCATCACTAGCCTCACATATTAAATCAAAAGTCATATCCCATATAGGTGGTTTATTGATAGGAGAACTTTATAAAGAATATTTAAGTTTATCAAAGGCAAAGGCATTTATCATCAAAATTAAATCTTACTCGCTTCTGCAAGAGGTTAGTTAAAGGTTTAGAAATTCCTAATGAACATTCTATAAAAACCCACATGACCAAGAAAACTTCTTATACCTTTTATATCCCTAGGTTGTGGCATTCTCTCTATTTCTTCGACCTGAGCTCTGTCTACTTCAATACCCTTACCTGATACCTTATGTCCAAGGACTGTACCTTCTTTGACCATGAAATGGCACTTCTCCCAGTTTAGAACAAGATTGGTTTCTTTGCAACGGTGCAGAACCATTTTGATATTATCCAAGCAACTAGCAAACGAAGTTCCATAGACAGAGAAGTCGTCCATAAATACTTCCATTATCAATTCTATAAAATCTACAAAAATGGCAGTCATGCATCTTTGAAAAGTAGCTGGAGCATTACATAAACCAAAAGGCATGTGTCGGTAAGCATGTAAACCATAAGGACTAATGAAAGTTGTTTTAAGTTGGTCATCAAGATGAACAACTATTTGGGAAAAAACAGAGTGTTCGTCCAAGTAGCAAAAATGAATGTGGTTTGCTAACCTCTCTAAAGTTTGGTCTATGAACGATAAAGGATAGTGATCTTTCCTAGTTTATTTATTCAATTTCCTGAAATCTATCCAATCCTATGTACAACAATAGTTCTAGTAGGTATCAATTCACTATTTTCATTAGGAACAAGAGTAAAACCGCCCTTCTTAGGAACACAATGAACATGACTTACCCATTCACTTTCTTTTCAAGGATAGATTATACATGCATCCAGTAGGTGTACTATTTATTTTCTTACCACTTCCTTCATTTCGAGCTTCAGCCGTCTATTAAATTTTGCAATTGGTTTAGCACCTTCCTCCATGAATATTCGATGGACGGCTATCATGGGACTAATGCCCTTCAAATCATCCATTGAGTACCCAAAGGCCTTGCGATGCTCCTTAAGTACTTTCATGAGTTCTTATTATTCATCCCTGAAAGTTTAGCACTAATAATAACAGGGAATTTATTTGTATTGTACAAAAATCTATATTTAAAATTATCTGGTAAAGTCTTCAATTCTGGGAGTGGTAATTCCTCGTCCCCTCTCTTTTCTGGCTCTTCAAAAGCCTCATCAGTTGGAGGCCCTAAAATGGGAAGGGAATCGAATTAACTTTCTAATTCTTCTAGGGACTTTTCCTCCATAATTATTTCTTCATAATTTGAGTCTTCATTTGCTTCTTCTACTCGATTACTAAAGAAGAGAGATGCCATCTCCTCAATAGTTTTTCCTTTCTCTTATTCTTGTATTTGTAGAGGTTTGTCTTTAAATTTGGAAAAGTGGAATTCTTTTTCCGCTTTCCCAAGCTTAAGAGACACAATCTCCTTTTTGTAATCAACTTTGGCTCCTAAATCATTCAAAAAGTTTCTTCCAAATATAATTGGGCAAAGAGTGTCAGCTGGCATATCAAAAAATACAAAATCGATAGGAAAATTTTCATTGCCAATTGTGATAGTTGCATCTTCAACTACTCCCATTGGAACTCTAAGAGATTTATTGGCTAACATGATTGTCATATCAGTATTCTCTATTATAGACGATACTATATCTTCTTTTATTTCTAAAAAAATCATAAGATATAACATTATCTGCGGTGCCAAGATCACATAAACCATAATGTGAGGTTTCTTTAAATATGCAGGGAAGAATAGGCTTACCCACATCTTTTACCTTAATTTTACCTTCAAACAGTACGAAAGTCTCTTTATCAAGTTCAACTATGTTGCAATGTGCATACATATCCATAATTGCTTCCTTGGTTACCTCTTCATCTTTGGTTTCATCCAAATGTTCTTCAACTTCTTGCACACTTTCCTCTTGTTTCTTCTGGTGTACTGCTTTAACCTGTTCATATTCCAAAATATGTTTCTGCGTAGTGTTAGGGAAAGGTATCTCATACATTGGTTCTAGGGAGTCCAGTGTTGCTTTAACTTCTCTTTTTTTCTTAGGTTTAGATGGTGGATCATACTTGACCCAACCCTATTTTGGAGCTTTGATATGTTTTGTAAAAGCTTTAAAAACATGCAACACAAGATCTGAATCCAAATCAAGTTATTTTGATAATTCAATAACATTGCCCTTTTTATTATAGTCATGAATACAATCATAATATATTTCCATGCCTTCTTCGCTTCCTAGACCAAAATTCCAAGAAACTCTATGATTGCGAATTCTATTAATTAAACCCCAAGCTTTAGTTATGGGAAGATTCATAAAAGTTCCTCTCGCGCAAGAGTCTAGTTTCAATTTATTAGGTTCAATTAAACCACCATAAAACATATGGAATAAATACCATTCAGGCAAATCATGATGAGGAAATTGATTAAGTAAATATTTAAATCTTATATAAGCTCTTACTAGTCCTTCATTAGGACGGTTCCTCCAAGTCATTATAAGACGTCTGATTCCAAAAGATTTTGATGAAGGATAATACTTAGCTAGAAACTCACAAGCTAAATTATCCCAGGTAGTAGTGGCTTCTAGGGGTAAAGATCTATACCATGAGAGAGCTGTGCTAGTCAAAGTCTCACTAAAGAGTTTTAGCCTTACCTACCCGGTAATTGGAAAGTGCCACATATATCCTTAAAGCATGCAATATGCTCATATGGATTAAGATTTTCTTCATCTCCAGTACATTGCTTCTTGTGTAAAATACCAAGTAGTAGAGGATTTATTTCAAACCCCCTTGTCTTCTCGTTGGAGTTGTCTCTTTTATTAATATCATAGGGCATCCCAAAGTGGCTCATTGGGTTAGCACTAGTCAAATTCTCAAACTCCACCATGTTGGTGGGACCCTGTAACTCAAAACAAAACATAGCAAGACTAAAATAAATAAGCAAAAACTAAAAGACTTATAGCGTTTAGCTCCCTGGCATTGGCACCAGAAAATATCTTGATGACTGCAAGTGCACAAATCGTTTGTAGCTAGTTTCGAAATAAAGATATCGATCCCACAGGGAGCGGGAGGTCTGAAGTCTAGTAACTCTTGAATTAAATACTAAAATAGTAATGCTAAATAACATTCTAAGTAACAAGATAAAATGCGAGTTTTGTGTAAAAGGGTATTTTTGGGTTTTTGTATAAGAGAACAATAAGTAAAGTAAAACAAATTGAATACAGAAAGTAAGTATCGCGTATGTAAAAGAGATATGAAACTGCAATGGGAAAAGTGTTCTCAGGGAGTAGCAGATACACCTCTAGCATTACAAAGGGTTTAAGGTAAAGATTATAACCATGAATATTCTCAACTATGTATGTGTGGGAGGAACTCCGTAATTGGAAGAATAGCAGCAACCACTGCTCACATCATCCTCATAACCACAACAGACAAGTAATCGACATCAATCGAATTACTGCGCTATTAAGGGACTTTATCCCATAGGATGTATCCCATGGCATGGAAAATGTCTTGTGAGTTTCCCCTCGGTTCCCAAATTGATACGTAAGGGGTGCGAACAACTTTATAGTCATTGTAAGTTCTAGCACACCTTCATCTACCAATAAGTAGTTCCCTCCTTCAAGTCCCCACAAGAGGCAAATATTGAGAGGTCGACTTCTCTCAACATCAAGATGAAGACAATCTAACACATGGTCACATCGATGAATATCATAATAAACTTTATCTTATTTCAATATCATGCTAGGTTTTCTCCATATCCCCAGAACTAATGATCTACTCAGACATGCAGGCAATCAACATCATAGCAAAGATAATTAATGGAATCTATCACAGATGAATAGTACTTGTATAAATACACAACGAGTACGGAAATTACAACAAGATCTAGACAAGATGTAGATGAGATGGATGTAGATGGTGGTGATGGAGCGGTTGATGATGAAGATCGATGCCTTAGCCTCCCGGATCTGCGTAGGGTGAAGATGGATCCCCGGTGGATGAGTTCCCCCTCCAGATCCCTTCCAAAGGTGAGGTTTGTGAAATTTATGGTAGTTTTGTATGTCGTCTCCTCGATCCGATTGCATGGGGCGAAACTATTTGAAGAGGCGGTGACGGCAGCAACTATACGGCAGGAACTATACGCCCGGAAAAATATTCCTGCCATATAGTTGGTCGTTAAACCTACCGGTTGCTGCGATCGCCCTGGGTTTTCTTCTAGTGTTATTGATATTTCCCAAATTAGCGATTGACGCTGTTTTTGACTCCTTTTTTCTCCAATACAAATGGTCCAAGAATTGTGTCCATCGTATCCATCATCTTTCTTGATCCTGGTGAAAATAGACATAAAATATGCACGCAAACGCCATAAAATACAAAGATCCTACCACTATAGTGCAAAATAATAATATTAAACATGATGCAAATATGCACTCATCACTCCTTAGCCTTCCCCGAGCCATCGTGGTTAGTCGCTTGCCGCCGTCATCAGCAGTAGCACCTACAATTTGTTCGGTCTACATCACAGTGGAACACAAGAGTTTGTGTGAACAAATACAATAATCATATGATAGTAATAGAAAACATATACATCAAGCCATGAATGGATAACAATAAATGCAAAAGAAGGAGAACAAAATCAAACTAGAAGGCAAAAGTATCATAAGAGGTTTTAATTACAACACAAGCAAACAATTTTAAGTTGGGACAATAAAATAACTCTGACGCGAACTTTTTCATCATTAGAAAATTTTCTATGCAACATATCATAGATGAAGCAACATCAAGACAACACTAGATGTCCAACTCAGCGGTGTCGGATAACTAACCCTGGGACAAGGGATTTCTTTCTACTGATGATCGCCAAGACTCCAACTGAACTCTATATAAAAACATGACACAACCAAGATAATCAGTGACCAGGCTCTGTGTATACTCAAATTCAAAGGTGCTTTAACAAAAGCATTTTTCCTAGAAGAGCTACAATGCCATAAACACCACCACATTGATCCTAGTGATCCTAGACATTCTATGGACTTCCTATCATGAGTTCATAGTTGTGTGTGCCATCTAGAATAGGGGGATTCAATATGTTATTTAAAGGACATAAGGATTTTCAAAATAATATCATCATGAAGTTAAAGTTCATTAGCAGGTTCCTTTACCTTACTGGATTCTTTATAAGCATTGATACAATCATATTCAATTTATATCCCTCCTTCGCAGCCTAAATCAAATCCCCAAGTTTCTCTATTGCGACAAATTTGTTTTAGGAGTTCCCAAGCTTTAGTTATAGTTATGTCCATAAAAGAACCTCCGGAATTAGTATGAATCTCATGTTTAATTTATTGATTAAGTCCCCCATATAAAATGTGTAAAACATACCATTCATGTAAATCATGATGAGGACATTTATTAAGGATGGATTTATACCTTTTGAAGTCCCTCACCAAACCTTCACCTGGGCGGTTTTTGAAGTTTGTGATCGCTCTTCTTACTTCAGCAGTCTTTACTTTGGGAAAGAATTGAAATACAAATTCTCCTTTGAGATTTTCCCAAGTATAAATTTTCTCTATAGGGCATATTCTATACCAAGCTAAAGTAGTGTTGCTTAGAGATTGGCTAAATAGTTTAAGTTTAAATTCATCAATAGAATAGCCTCTCAATTTTAAGGGTCCAACATAACTCGATAGAATGCATTAAATGAGTGTAAGGATCCTCATCCGGATCGTCTGCTACAAATTTTTTCTCTTTAATAATAGCAATAAAGCAAGGGTTAACCTTGTATTCTAGTTTGCTCCCACTCGAGAATTCCTTAACAAGTCATCTATTGAACTTTCTGAGGTATTTAGTTGCATCAAGTTGATTCAACAGTCCGGGTGCAGTCATGGTGCTTACCTAAAACTAGTAAAAAACTTTAGTAAAATAATTTGTATAATAAGAAACTAAGAACAAAGACCAAAAGCGCTTAACTCCCTGGCAATGGTGCCAGAAAATATCTTGATGACTACAAATGCATAGATCGATTGTAGCTAGTTTCAAAATAACAGCATCGAACACACAGGGAGCTATTTGGTTAAGGTCTTTATACACCTTGTCACTGTCTACCAAAGGATACTTGTAAGCTATATTTGATTTCAAGTAATGGGTGTTTGATATGTTTTTGGTTGAATGCAAAAAAGTAAATAAAACAAGTAAAAGAAAGAACGTAACAAAAGTGTTGGAAATAGTGTTGGAACTTAATAAGTCTAAAGCATTTTTGGGATGTAGGATACACCACTAGCATGTTATAACTAATAATAATTAAGATAACCTATTTCTTGTGTCATGACATGTGTCGAGAGAGTTCTATAATAAGTTGTTCACTACAAGACTCGTGGGCAGTTGCTTTCTTGATCCAGGTAATGAGGTCATCTCTAAATAACCACTGCGATGCCTCAAAGAACTAACTCATACATACCACCACAATTAAGGGGTTCCCCATGGATAACAAAATTAGATTAGAGAATCTATCTTTATTCCTCCTTTGACCGTGGAGGTTATAAGCCAATGCTTATAGTCATAAAAGTAACACTGGACATAATCCCATACACGTCCTAAGGATATCACCCTCTCTTTAGTCTCGGAGGAAAATGATATGTGGCCGACTACACATACCATCTAAAGAGAGATCAAACACAATATCATAAATCAATGGATCATGGACACAACTAATAGATCATCTTTATTTCATTTCATAATAGTCCTAGGGTTTCTGAATCTCCCCAACAACAAAGGAAACTACTCACACATGGAAGCAATCAACAACATAATCATAATCAAATGGATGGATAAAAGTATGGGGATGAATATAGTGCAAACCACAATTGAATTTGGAATTACAAAAAGATCTAATGTATGGAAGATGGGAGTAGCAATGGTTGATGGAGATTTAGTAGTTGATGATGAAGGGGATGATGCGATGTCCTCCAATGATCCGTGAAGCAACAAATATTTGCCCTTCTCCACGTTCCTCCTCCAGACCCCTCTCTAGTGTGGTATTTCAAGGCTGGACGTTTCTGTTAATGTCAGATCTCAGATCCGTATTCGCGTGGTGAGAGTATTTGACGAGGCGGACATTCTTCCACATGGTATGGGCGGGCGGTATGGGTAAGCTCCGCCCGTACCATTGGTTGTTAAGCTCCCTAGAGCTTTCCTCTGCATTTACCAATCTCCAGGGTGCGAGGAAAAATCGATTAAATGATTTTCATCACTTAGAAATATCATATTCCTATATAATATGACAGTCCCAACGAAGGGAATATGCCCTGAGAGGCAATAATAAAGTGTTTATTATGTGTATTCCAAGTATATGATAGATGTTTATTTTGCATGCTATAATTATATTAATACGGAAACATTAATACATGTGTGTTTAATAAACAAACAGAAAGTTCCTAGTTATGCCTCTCTCATAAACTAGCTCGTTGATTAACAAGATGATCAAGGTTTCCTGATCATGGACATTGGATGTTGTTAATAACGGGATCACAACATTAGTGTAATGGTGTGATGAACATTCATCTGAAGTATAGAATTACGATCAAAGTCATTGAGTTAATATTGCTATAACAACTTACGAAGTGATCCTAATCCTTAGACCATGAGATGATGTCAATCACTAACACCGGAAGAGTTTCTTGATAACATCAAACGTCACACCATAACAGGGTGATTGTAAAGATGGATTCATAACTAATAAAGTGTTATGTTGAGGCCCATGGATCGAGAGTGGAATTTATTCATCCCGATGATGTATAGATATACTCTGGGCCCTCTCGGTGATATCACATTGGTTAGCTTGCAAGCAAGTGATTTGATCACTAGAATGTTATATCACGGGAACGAGAAAAGAGTGCATGTCAGTAACGAGATCAAACTAGGTATGGAGATACCGATGATCGAATCTCAGACATGTAATATATCATGAAACAAAGGGATTAAGATACTAGCATAAAAGGTTCCGACGATCACAAGAAAGTCATCGTTGAATGTGTGGGAATCAGTATGGGTCTCCAGATCCCGCTTCTGATTATTGATCTGAGAGGGGTCTCGATCATGTCCGCATTATTCACGAACCATAGGGTGACACACTTAAGAGACACCGACATCCAATTGGAGCAAAAGTTTCATGCCGAAAGAATGAACAAGCGCAGGAATTTATTTCACTAGATACCGAAACAGGTTTTTGGGTGAAATTGCATAAACTGGTTATGCATGTGAAATAGAATTCTAGCAAGGGGTTATTTGTGAATGTTTGTCATTAAAGTAATTGACAAAATTATGAATTATTTAATGAGAGTTTGCATTAAATTTGGTGGAAATTTAATGGCATGTTTGAGTGGGATTTTGAGTGGAGGGATTTGAATGGATTTTTGTGAGTGGAGTGTCCACCCACATGAATGAAGGACGGGAGGGGCAGCCCCCATGGCCGGCGGCCACCCCCTTGGGTGCCCCCCTCCTCCTATAAAAGGCACCTCCTCTCCTCTCTCTCACTCACACCTCCTCGTGAAGGATCTCTCTCCCCCTCTAGAATTTATCCCCCAAGGTCTCGGACTAGCGAGATACATGTTCCCGGTGGCTATTCGGCAAGAAAGAGTTGTGCTTCCGCTGCATCGCTGGAGTGAGGAGGCGGAGGTTGCTCGGTTCCTTGAACGTGTGTGCGAGCACGGATGCGCTGCTGTTTTGCGGCGCTAGGACTTCCTCTCGATCTTGAGATCGGCAAGAGATCGTCTACATCAACCACAAGTCGAACTCGTTAAGCTTTGTCGGTCTTCAAGGGTATGTTCTCTACGGATATACATCTGCCCGTTGTTTGTATCTAGTATATAGATCTTGGTACATAGTTCCCATCGTAGGAAAAATTTTGTTTTCTATGCTGCGAACCCTACAGTGGTATCAGAGCCGGATCTATGCGTAGATGCTTTACACGGGTAGTACACATATGAGTATGTGGGCGATGATGATCATGTTGTTACTCCTTAGTTGTAATTTTGGATATTGGTGGCATAGTGGGATGAAGCGGCCCGGACAAACTTTACATGTCCTCGCACATGAGACCTGTTCCACGCTTGACATGCAACTAGTTTGCATAAGTGGCTAGCGGGTGTCTGTCTCTCCTACTATAGTCAATATCTATTTTGCAACGAGTTGTCAACAATTTGGTTATCCTTGTTGTGGTTCATGTTCGTAGGTAAGAACGGTTCTATCTCGAAAGCCCTAAGCCACGTAAAACTTGCAATGGATAAATTAGAGGCGTCTAGTTTAGAATGTTGTTGGGCTAGTGTTATGATATGGTGATGTTGTAAGTAGAAGTATGAGATGATACTCTTACAACATACATAACGTGTAAACTCCATAGACCTTAGATTTACACAAAAAGGTATGATAGTGATCATACCACGATGCACATGATAGAGATCATATGCGGGAACCATATCATTCCACTAATAAACATGTGATGTTTGATAGCATCTTATATTGCTTATTTAGCGCTTTGTTAGCATAATAAGATGATCCCTCATTTAAATATCAAGATAAGAATGTGTTCTTCATTTAGTATGCATCGATTATGTTTTTGTCGCTCCAAGACATCACGTGATGATCGGGTGTTCTTGAATCCACGACCATATTTCGGGTGTAAAACAGTTACACACGCGAATACTAGGGTTCTTACTTGGCGAGCCTAGCATATACAGACATGGCCTCGGAACACGGACCGAAAGGTTAAGCATGAGTCATATAGTAGATATGATGCCCATTTGATGCTCGCCTTTGAAGCTATACCGACTCACGTGATGATCGGACTTGGTGTAGTGGATTTGGTTCATGTAATCACCAAAAAGGCACGAGGGATGTTAGTGGGAGTTCATTCGTAATATGGATTAGTTGAACTCAATCTATCATAAACTTAGTCTAAACTTTACAAATTCTGTTGTAGATGGCACCACCTGCTTTTAATTTCAATGTGTTCATGGAGAAAGAGAAACTTGCAACGAACGGTAGCAACTTTACCGAATGGGCCATGAATTTGAGGATTCTCCTCTCTGCTGCACAAAAGCAATATGTGCTAGAAGCGCTGCTAGGCCCCCCACCTTTTGAGGATGCCCCTGACGAGGAGAAGAATGTCTATCAGACTCGTCAGGAGGACCACAACTTAGTTCATTGCGGCATATTGTATGGGCTAGAGCCGGAACTTCGAAAGCGTTTCGAAAACGGCAATGCATTTGATACAATGGGTGAGTTGAAAATGATTTTCGACACACATGCTGCTGTAGAGAGCTACAATGCTTCAGAAAAGTTCTTTAGCTGCATGATGGAAGAGCACAACTCCGTTAGTGAGCATGTACTGAAGATGTCGGGTTACGCCGACAAGCTTGTGTCCTTGGGAATATCGATTCCCATTGACTTAGGCATCCATCGTGTTCTGCAGTCTCTGCCACCTAGCTATAAGATCTTTGTGATGAACTATAATATGCAAGGCATGAAGAAGTCTCTCCCCGAGCTTCTGTCAATGCTTAAAACTGCAGAAGTGGAGATCAAAAAGGAACATCAAGTGTTGATGATCAATAGGAACACTGGTTTCAAGAAAGACAAGAAGGGAAAACGGAAGGGAAGTAAGGGCGGCAAGCCGGTTGCCGTGCCTAAAAAGAAACCCCGAGTTGGACCTAAGTCTGATACCGAGTGCTACTATTGCAAGGGGACTGGCCACTGGAAGCGCAACTTCCCCAAGTATTTGGCAGACAAGAAGGCCGGCAAGACAAACAAATGTATATATGATATACATGTTATTGATGTGTACTTGACTAGTGCTCACAGTAGCACCTAGGTATTTGATACCGGTTCAGTTGCTAATATTTGTAACTCGAATCAGGGGCTGCGGAACAAGCGACCGCTAGCAAGGGGTGAGGTCAAGATGCGTGTCGGCAATGGATCAAGCATTGATGTGATCGCCGTCGGAACGCTACCTCTCCATTTGCCGTCGGGATTAGTTATAAACTTGAATAATTGTTATCTGGTGCTTGCACTGAGCATGAACATTGTATCTGGATCATGTTTGATGCGAAGTGGTTATTCATTTAAATCCGAGAACAATGGTTGTTCTATTTACATGAATGAAATATTTTATGGTCATGCACTGATGATGAATGGTTTATTTCTATTAGATCTCGATGATAATGTTACACATATTCATAATGTTGATGCTAAAAGGATTAAACTTAATGATGACATATCCGCATATATGTGGAACTGCCGTCTAGGTCATATTGGCGTTAAACGCATGAAGAAGCTCCATTCGTATGGACTTTTGGAATCACTTGATTTTGAATCATTTGATACATGTGAGCCATGACTTATGGGCAAGATGACTAGAACGCCGCTTTCCGATTCAATGGAACGGGTGACAGATTTATTGGAAATCATACATTCTGATGTATGTGGTCCAATGAGTGTGTCGGCGCGAGGTGGATATCATTATTTTGTTACTTCCACGGATGATTTGAGTAGATACGGTTATATCTACTTGATGAAACACAAGTCTGAAACCTTTGAAAAGTTCAAGGAATTTCAGAATGAAGTGGAAAATCATCGTAATAGAAAGATCAAATTTCTACGATCCGACCGTGGAGGTGAGTATCTAAGTTACGAGTTTAGCACTCACATGAAAGAGTGTGGAATTGTTTCACAACTCACACCTACCGGAACACCACAGCGAAATGGTGTGTCGGAATGTTGTAATCGTACTTTATTAGATATGGTTTGATCTATGATGTCTCTGACGGACTTGCCGTTGTCATTTTGGGGTTATGCACTAGAAACTGCTGCATTCACTTTAAATTGGGCACCATATAAATCCGTTGAAAAGACACCGTATGAATTGTGGTTTGGAAACAAACCTAAGCTGTCATTTCTTAAAGTTTGGGGATGCGATGTTTATGTGAAGAAACTTCAACCGGATAAACTCGAACCCAAAGCGGAAAAATGCGTCTTCATAGGATACCCTAAGGAAACTATTGGGTATTCCTTCTATCACAGATCCGAGGGCAAAGTTTTTGTCGCCAAGAATGGAACCTTTCTAGAGAAAGAGTTTCTCGCAAAAGGTGTGAGTAGTCGAAAGGTAGAACTCTAAGAGGTTATTGAACCTTCTCTTCAAAGTATGGCGAGTAGCGCGGCGCCAGAAGTCGTTCCGGAGTTGGCTCCACCAGTTGAAGAGGGAACTAATGATAATGATCATGAAACTCCAAAAGAGAATACTACCAAACCTCGCAGGTCTAGCAGGACGCGTGCAGCTCCCGAGCTGTACGGAAATCCTGTCATGAATTTCATGGTTGATGAAAATGATGACCCTGCGACGTATGAAGAAGCGATGATGAGCCTGGATTCCAACAAATGGTTAGAAGCCATGAAATCCGAGATGGAATCCAAGTATGAAAATCAAGTTTGGAACTTGGTGGAATTACCTCACGACCGAAAGGCCGTGGAGAACAAATGGATTTTCAAAAGGAAAACTGATGCTGATGGTAATGTAACCGTCTATAAAGCTCGACTTGTTGCAAAGGGGTTTCGACAAATTCAAGGAGTTGACTACGATGAGACATTCTCTCTCATAGCGATGCTAAAGTCAGTTAGGATTATGTTAGCAATTGCTGCATATTTCGATTATGAGATATGGCAGATGGATGTCAAAACCGCGTTTCTCAATGGTAATATTGAAGAAGAGTTTTATATGATACAACCAAAGGGTTTTGTCGATCCTAAGGATGCTAACAAGGTGTGCAAGCTTCAGCGATCCATCTATGGATTAAAGCAAGCATCACGAAGTTGGAATCTCCGCTTTGATGAGGTGATCAAAGAGTTTGGATTTGTCCAAACTTATGGAGAAGCTTGTATTTACAAGAAAGTGAGTGGGAGCAATGTGGCATTTCTGATATTATATGTGGATGACATATTATTGATCGGAAATGATATAGATCTTTTAAACAGTGTTAAAAGTTATCTAAAACAGCAAATTTTCAATGAAGGACCTAGGTGAAGCGTCATACATATTAGGCATAAAGATCTATAGAGATAAATCTAGGCGCCTAATAGGGCTATCACAAAGTACATACCTTGATAAGATTTTAAAGAAGTTTAAAATGGACGGAAGTAAGAAGGGGTTCTTACCTATGGTGCAAGGCAAGACATTGAGTAAGACTCAAAGTCTGGCTTCGGCGAAAGAAAGAGAGATAATGGACAAAGTCCCCTATGCTTCAGCCATAGGCTCTATAATGTACGCCATGCTATGTACAAGACGGATGTGGCACATGCTATTAGTTTGACTAGTAGGTACCAATCGGATCCAGGTTCGGAACACTGGATAGCGGTCAAGAATATCCTTAAGTACTTACGAAGAACTAAGGATATGTTTCTTCTATACGGAGGTGAATAAGAGCTCGTCGCTAAGTGTTATGTTGACGCTAGCTTTGACACCGATCCGGATGACTCTAAGGCCCCCTTATTTTCAGCTTCTTGGCCAGCTTCTCCCAGAAGCTACCCTCGACCAGCTTCTCCCAGAATCTTATTTGTCAAAATTGTTTATACTTTTAAATTGACATTGAAACTACTAGTTAAGAAGTTTGAACGAATTTTGAAGATGAGATTCTGGAAGAAGCTGGTCGAGGATAGCTTCTGGGAGAAGCTAGACAAGAAGCTGAAAAGAAGGGGGCCTAAGTCTCAATCCGGATACGTATTTCTCATGAATGGAGGAGCGGTTAGTTGGAGGAGCTCCAAACAACCTGTGGTGGCGGGATCAACAACGGAGGCCGAATATGTTGGTGCTTCGGAAGCGGCTCAGGAAGCAGTTTGGATGAAGGAGTTCATATCCGAACTAGGAGTGGTTGCAAATGCGTTGGACCCAATGGTGATCTGTTGTGACAACAATGGTGCCATTGCCAATGCCAAAGAGCCAAGGTCTCACAAGCATTCCAAGCATATTAAGCGCCGGTTTCACTCCATCCGCGAGCATGTCAAGGATGGAGATATAAAGATTTTTAAAGTACACACGGATCTCAATATAGAAGATCTGTTGACTAAAACTCTCCCTAGAGCAAAACATGATCAACACCAGAACTCAATGGGTGTTAGATTTATCACTATGTAACTAGATTATTGTCTCTAGTGCAAGTGGGAGACTGAAGGGAATATGCCCTGAGAGGCAATAATAAAGTGTTTATTATGTGTATTCCAAGTATATGATAGATGTTTATTTTGCATGCTATAATTGTATTAATACGGAAACATTAATACATGTGTGTTTAATAAACAAACAGAAAGTTCCTAGTTATGCCTCTCTCATAAACTTGCTTGTTGATTAACAAGATGATCAAGCTTTCCTGATCATGGACATTGGATGTTGTTAATAACGGGATCACAACATTAGTGTAATGGTGTGATGAACATTCATCCGAAGTATAGCATTACGATCAAATTCATTGAGTTAATATTGCTATAACAACTTACGAAGTGATCCTAATCCTTAGACCATGAGATGATGTCAATCACTAACACCGGAAGAGTTTCTTGATAACATCAAACGTCACACCGTAACAGGGTGATTATAAAGATGGATTCAGAACTAATAAAGTGTTATGTTGAGGCCCATGGATCGATAGTGGAATTTGTTCATCCCGATGAGGGATAGATATACTCTGGGCCCTCTCGGTGATATCACATTGGTTAGCTTGCAAGCAAGTGATTTGATCACTAGAATGTTATATCACGGGAACGAGAAAAGAGTGCATGTCAGTAACGAGATCAAACTAGGTATGGAGATACCGATGATCGAATCTCGGACATGTAATATATCGTGAAACAAAGGGATTAAGATACTAGCGTAAAAGGTTCCGACGATCACAAGAAAGTCATCGTTGAATGTGTGGGAATTAGTATGGGTCTCCAGATCCCGCTTCTGATTATTGATCCGAGAGGGGTATCGATCATGTCCGCATTATTCACGAACCATAGGGTGACACACTTAAGAGACACTGACATCCAATTGGAGCAAAAGTTTCATGCCGAAAGAATGAACAAGCGCAGGAATTTATTTCACTAGATACCGAAACAGGTTTTCGGATGAAATTGCATAAAGTGGTTATGCATGTGAAATAGAATTCTAGCAAGGGTTTATTTGTGAATGTTTGTCATTAAAGTAATTTACAAAATTCTCAATAAAATAAAAGAGTTTTATTTAATGAGAGTTTGCATTAAACTTGGTGGAAATTTAATGTCATCTTTGAGTGGGATTTTGAGTGGAGGGATTTGAATGGATTTTTGTGAGTGGAGTGTCCACCCACATGAATGAAGGAGGGGAGGGGGCAGCCCCCATGGCCGGTGGCCACCCCCTTGGGTGCCCTCCCTCCTCCTATAAAAGGCACCCCCTCTCCTCTCTCTCACTCACACCTCCTCGTGAAGGATCTCTCTCCCCCTCTAGAATTTATCCCCCATGGTCTCGGACTAGCGAGATACATGTTCCCGGTGGATATTCGGCAAGAAAGAGTTGTGCTTCCGCTGCATCGCTGGAGCGAGGAGGCGGAGGTTGCTCGGTGCCTCGAACGTGTGTGCGAGCACGGATGCGCTGCTGTTTTGCGGCGCTAGGACTTCCTCTCGATCTTGAGATCGGCAAGAGATCGTCTATATCAACCACTAGTCGAACTCGTTAAGCTTTGTCGGTCTTCAAGGGTATGTTCTCTATGGATATACATCCGCCCGTTGTTTGTATCTAGTAGATAGATCTTGGTACATAGTTCCCATCGTAGGAAATTTTTTGTATTCTATGATGCGAACCCTACACCCAATTGATATGTTCATAAGAGACTTAGTAATTCAGGATCCTATTTAAATAAGGACAAAAGGTGTGCGCAAGTGCAGTAAAATACCAAAATCCTACTCTACTTGTAAAAAAACATAAATATGCTTCAATTTGGGATTCATCATGAACGTCGTCTCGGATGCTCTTCATGCCCGCGGGGCGATGGAGTCGGACCTATGCTTCTTATACCACAACCAATGCCTCGACGACAGCCCTGGCTTCCGTGATGGGATCCGCTGTGGTCACTGCGTGGTGGGGTTGGTGGTTCGGGTGGGGTTTTGCCGGCTAATCATCAGCTTCCCTTCGAAGTCTCGTTATGCCGGCTTCGAGGTGGATCTTCGTGATGACGGCCACTGTACCGGCCTGATCCGGCGCGATCTTCATCGTGTCTTCGTCCGGTGTTTCGGTCATCGCGACATGGCTCAGCTGAATGACTCGTATGTCTATGAGGCAGCATTTGTTTCCGGTCCCTCTCTTGCCTGCGTCGCGGTTCTTTGTCCCTGTGGCTGTTAGAGTGCCGATGATAGGGTTGTTGAGGTGCCTATTCCTTCACAACGTCTTGCGATGCAACCAGAATTAACTCGCTCCAGCCTCGCACGGGCCTGCGACTATGGCCTGAAGAACCAGTTCTTGAACGATTGTGATCCCGAGGGTCAGGATGGTGGTGCCGTTCCGGTTCCCCACGGGGCCTTGAATCAATGTTCTTGCCCACATCAGTGCAGCACTGTTTGGATTTTGATGCCATCTTCTTGCTGAAAGATGTGGAGGTTTTATGTCGATCCAAGCCTTTGTCGAGCAATGCCATGCACTGCTGGACCTGTTATGGAGACGGATTATTGGCGAAGATAACTCGGGCCGTGGCAGCGTTTTCCACCAGTGTATTGTAGACCTGGATTCCTTTTCTATTGAGCCGAGACTATTCCACGACAATTTATTTGACTTTTCCTTCGAAGAGGCTCTTGTGGATATCTGGATTTTTGTTGGCTAGAACCGGACCACCTCGAGTCTTGTTGTATGGTAGTCGCTTGAAATCTGACTTGTACTGGGAAGGATCGCTGTCAAGGTGTTGTTTTACCTCGACGATATGTGCTTCTTCGTCGAGGAGGATCAAGCGTTTATTCTCGTGGTCCTCATCCCTTTTCTCTAGATCCTCGAGCATGATACCCAATGCAGATGGGATTGGGGTGGTTAGTGCCTCTTTGTAGATCTCAGGAGCGCTTTGAGTAACCACGTGGCCATCAACCGGAGGATCGTTCGGGATAGGCTAGACCGGATCACCATCTGGTGTCCCTCGACCTCTTATCCCTCCGGAAGATCTAGTTTAGGGTTTTTCTTATTCTTCTTCTTCTTTGCCCTTTTGTCAACCTTTACATGGGTGCCAGTGGCAAAGACGACTTTTGGTCAGTTGCCCGGCGATAGACTCCCGTCAATACTTTCGGGTTCAACTGGCTCGGATGCTTGGACGTCGAACGAATCTCCGATCTCCATATCATTGTGTGGGGTGGGATTGTCTACATTGAAATCCTCCGTACTATCGTACGGACTCGGAGGCGCTTCTTCTCCTCCCTATGCAGCTTTAGAGGTGTATTGTTCACCATACTCCTCCATCTCCTTCTCGAACGCCTAGAGATCTTCCGACGTCATCAATTCCTGAGGGGAAACGGGTAAGTTTACATTCGTTCTAATGATGTAGAGTACTGAGTCATTGTCGGCTCTAGCATCAGTAGAACCGGATCCAGAACCAACATAGCCGATAAAGTAGTGTTTCTTTTTAGTCTTGAGAGATCTGATGTAGGCTCGGCTCTCAGCATCAGCATCCGAGAATCTTTGGTTGTCTTAAATATTTCCCGGAAATTGACTCCTGGACAAGCCATCATCTTGTTCATCCTATGCCTTAGTAGCGATTTTCCTTCTCCAGCATCGGCCAAGCCAAATCTAGAGCTGTTGTAGTCATCCTCATCTACAGATCCAATCTCAATAGGGAGATCAGACTCAAACTTTTCCTCCAGCATGATCTCCGCCTCAGGAGCGGGCTAGGTGGGGTTAGGGTTTTCCGAGATCTGAAACTCTACCGCCTTCGCAGACAAAGTAGATCCGAATTGTTCTTCCGTCCCTATCATCACCACTAGGGTGGGTTGAGCATGTTCAGCGAATCTGTGGTAGATGTCGATCTTGCCGATAGGCATGATAGTGTCGGTCGTCATGGGCTCCCTAGCTGGAATCCATGTCTCGTCGAGAAGAATGAGAGGGGCGTCGCTGGTGTGGAGGACATGACCTATGGCGATAGTCTCGTTAATTTCCGCACGCGTAGACTCCGCCCGAAACAAAGGTCTGAATGTCACCTGCCCCATGGTGGACTCCTAATATCATCGGATAGACGACAAGTACGCCATGAGGGGGTCCTCGAGGCGTGAGGAAAGGTAGGGTATTAGAAGTACTGTGGTCCGAGACGGTGATCACACAACTTTACCCAGGTTCAGATCTGATTGCGGTGATCAAATCCTACTCCTGATAGCAATCCAGTATATTGGCAGAGAGGGATGTTACAAAGGATTACAAGATAGGTTTTTTCCATTGTGGGTAGGTTATGGTTGTGTCCTAAAGGCTAGCCCCTAGGACAGCTTATATAGTCATACGGCTTAGGGTTTAGAGGAGAAACCTATCTAGCTACAATACAGAGTCAGTACAAAGTACAACTTGGACTTCAAGTAAATATATAGACCTAAGTCGGTAAGTCTTTCAGGCCTTCGCGTTGCCGAAAGGGCCTCCGTCTTCTCTGACCGGCCGCCCGTGGATCAAAGCTCTAAACCATAGGTGCGCCACCCTGGTCAGCGACTACTTGTGGATATACCCGGAAAGTATATCCTCAACATGTTGTGTTATCAATTCTTTCATTTTAAACTCACGAGCTCTAAGTTAGGATTATGTCATACTAAGGTCTGGGATTTGTCTAACCCTGATCCCGGGGTGCTACATTGGTTCATAGTTGGAAAAAACTATTGGCAGGTTCAAAAAATTGTTCCCTATTTAAAAAATGTTAATAAGTTTGAAATATAACATGGTCATGGGATTCAGAAAACTTCGCCATATTTGAAAAAAGAAATATCTTCACGACTGGTTTTTAGAAAACATTCATGTATTTTAAAGAAGTGTTCAAGTATTCATATTACAGAAAAAACAGAAAAAATAAAAATAAAAAGGGAAATGAACAAAAGTACAAAAAATAATGAAAATAAAGAGAAACAACAAAATCAAACCAGGAAAATATATAAATGAATAGAAAGAAAGGAAACATGAAAAAGGAAAAAAGAAAAAGAAAAACGAAAAGAATGTAGCTTCCCTGGGCTAGCTCATGCGGGAGGGCGTGTGGGCGAGTCGCTGCCCCCCACTCGTTATATACAAGGAATAGTGGATGCTCGTTGCTTGGTCCAGCAATTAGGACTTGCGCCTGCGGCAACATATCCAAACGTTTTATCCATTGTACGAGTAGATATTTTATTTTGTCCATAGTCCATACGTTCCTGCATTTTTTGTTTCCTGTAAAAAAAAAAGAAACATCATAATTTCCATCTAAAAAAGAAACATCATATATACCTTTTGTTTCCTGTAAAAAAAAAAGAAATCTTTCGCTGTTCCCGCATACGGAATAGGAGCACCAGACCAAGGCATCCACTATTCCTTCTCTTCTGCCCTACTACTATAGTTTTCCACCGCGTGCTGTCGCAGCAGCAACACATCCTGAGTACTAGCACTATGCAGATGAACCATAAACGTCAGAGATCCTATTTGACAGCTCAGCAAGAGAGATAATACCCAACCGCACGACACTGTAGCACGATCTCTTAGGAATTACTCTCGTAGCTTGCTAAAAATGTTTACATTATGAAACGGAGGTAGTATCTACCAATTGGCACTCCAAAACCAGCTAGTTGCGCGCATATTGGGGTTTGTGTTCCACACTACGGAGTACTGTATGTATATCATGTACTCCCTCCGTTTAGAAATATAAGATATTTTAGGTTTGTGAATAAGATGTATCTAGACACCTTTTAGTGTATAGGTTTAAATAAATCTAAACACTAAAAGGTGTCTAAATACATCTCCTTCACAAACCTAAAACATCTTATATTTTTGAACTGAGGGAGTACGCGTTTATTTTAGATCGATGCAGAACATTACCGAATTCCAAGGGGCAGGTAACGAACTGAATCCGTGGCCCCCATCCGCAACAAATTAGGAGCACCGATGAGCGCTTTGCACTACACTGCAGCAGAGCGATAGCAAGCTGCTACTACTCCATGATTCCACTTTTGATCGTCGCTCTCGCGCTCGGCGGCCAGCGGCGTGCATGTGGATACTATTCTCCCACGACGACTAGCTGCCAGTCAGGCGTGCAGGGCATCTCACGACCCAGACGGTTTGGAACGCGTCTAAACTGATTCATGCGGACTAGCAGACAGCTGCAAGACAGCCCAGTAGGATGTGTTGAATAAAAGAGCAATTTACCAAGTGAATTATCCATAATAAATGCTAGATAAAACATGATTAAAATAATAGACAATATACTAATCATGTGAAATAGCGAATACATATTATGGCATATAAGCAAACAAACTGCAAGGCGTAACACTTTAGATATGATCAGAACAAGATTGAGAAAAAAGATATACACGGCAGTAGCAGAAGAGGAACCGCCGGCGTTGGAACCGTCGTTAGCCATGTCGTCGAGGAAGAGAGTGCTGATGTCGGGGAAGAAGTCCTCGTCGGGGAAAACTTCGCCGCAGTCGCTATCCGTGATGGAGTCCGTGACGAAGCCAGTAGTGGCGCCGATAGCGCTCCCCAAAAACCTTATCGCCCTTCTCCCGTACAGGACTCGAAGCAGCGGGGTTCCGGAGGCCTACTGTCCCGGCTCGCTGTGCACGCCACAAGACGGGATGGGGAAGAATTGTTGGCAGCTCAGTGCTCTGGAAGTTGGAGGCGATGGTTCTGATAGATGCTTCAGGAAAGGAGCGACCTTTCGCTCTTATAGGCACGGGTAGACAGGCGAACAGGCGACGTCGGAAGAGGAAACGAACAGGCAGCGATAGCGACCGAAGCCCAACAACCTCCACTTAGTTCGAATTAAACCTCCACTGAGTCGTATTTAAAACCCATTAGCAGACTGTTCAAATTCTGCACACCCTCTTATATAACAGTCATGCGTGGCAAAAAAGAACTCGGCTCGACGAGATTCCCGCAATCTGCGCGCGCGCGCGTCGTGACGAGGTGTGGCGTGCGGCGGAGGAGCGCGCGTGTGGGACTCTCTCTTGTTCTCCTTCTCTTCCTTTTACCAAGTGGTAGGAGAACCTCCCTTATAAGCTGGTGAAAACCTCCTTCAACTAGTAATGTGGGACTAAACTTTGTCCCACCTCTTGCCATGCATGAATGGGCCACATGGGCCTCTAGGATTTTCAGGAATTATTGGAATGAAAATGGGCTAGGCTATTTGGGCCAAAATTCCAACAATTCCCCACCAGATCCCAGAGGCACATATAATTTGCCTTTGGTTCCAAAACACCGTTTATATACTGGTACTGTAGTTGAGACTGTTAAGTTGAACTTCCACCTAGAATTCTATGCTACACTAGGCCGCGACTTGTACAGTGGACTATGTCTTGAACTGCAAGTTTGTTGTAACCTAGCTTCACACGAAGCCTTGAACGATACTGGGCTACCGTGGGATTTCCCCGCGGGTGGATTTTATGCGTCATACTCCATGGCCTTTCATAAGTTTATTAGAGAGCACCCAACTCTCATATACTGCGGTGTTTGACAGTCAGACTCATATAGGTGTGTTCTTCAACAGATGTTCTGCAGGACAACATCTCTGCTTAAGATTAAGCCATTTAGAACACATTAAGATAAAATCTACCTGTCGTGCAGAATAGGAAAGTATTGCATCTTCACGGAGTGGTGTTCATTAAAGTGGGGATAATTTCCTCTCTGTCTACCAACAGCTTGTCTCCCAATTCTAATTCACGGGATCTCCGATCACATAGATTGGTTTGCCATTGTGGAAAACTCATAGTGTGGGTCTCATACCCATCTCCTTCGATGCATTTTCTATCACATTGCGTGATAGTCCCTTTGTGAAGGGATCTGCCAGGTTCTTAGATGTTTGGATATAATCCAATGCAATAACTCCAGAGTTTCTCATTTTCCTGACAGATTTTAGTCTCCTCTTCACATGTCTTAAGGACTTCATATTAACCTTAGAACTGTTCACCTTAATAATCACAGTTTGATTATCACAGTTCATTGGAATTACGGGTATAGGTTTTTCAACCACAGGTAAGTCCATCAAGAGTTCACGAAGCCACTCTGCTTCAACAGTGGCCGTGTCTAGTGCTGTGAGTTCTGCTTCCATAGTTGACCTCGTTAAGATGGTCTGCTTGCAAGACTTCCAAGAAACAGCGCCACCACCAAGTGTAAACATATATCCACTCGTGGCCTTTATCTCATCAGCATCATATATCCAATTTGAATCACTATAACCCTCTAGTACCCTAGGATACCCGGTATACTGAATGCCATTTAGATAGCGCATGACTCTTTCAAGAGCTTGCCAATGATCATCTCTAGGATTTGAAACAAATCGACTGAGTTTGCTAACAAAAAACGCGATGTCAGGCCTTGTCGCGCTAGCCAAGTACATAAGCGAGCCAATTATTTGAGAGTATGTCAATTGATCTCTAACGGTGCCTCGATTCTTTTGAAGTACTACACTAGGATCATACGGTGTTAGAGAAGACTTGCAGTCGTTATACCCAAAGCGACTCAAAATCTTGTCCACATAGTGAGATTGAAGCAGTGTGATCCCACTATCATCATCTCTCAATAGTTTGATGTTCAAGATAACATCAGCTACTCCTAGATCCTTCATCTCAAAAGACTGAGATAAGAAATCCTTGACCTCCTCAATTACAGTAAGGTTGGTCCCAAAGATTAGTATGTCATCAACATAGAAACATAGAATAATTCCTTCACCCCCACCATGGCGATAGTATACACACTTGTCAGCTTCATTTACAACAAAGCCTGCAGCGGTTAAGGTTTTATCAAATTTTTCGTGCCACTGCTTAGGTTCTTGTTTAAGACCATATAAAGACTTCAGTAGCTTGCACACTTTTATTTCTTAACCATTTACTACAAAACCATCTGGTTGATCCATATAAATTTCCTCATCCAACTCTCCATTTAGGAAAGCCGTCTTAACGTCCATTTGATGAACGAGAAGACCGTGTGAGGCAGCCTGAGAAAGTAGTACTCGAATGGTGGTCAACCTTGCTACAGGTGAGTAAGTGTCAAAGAAGTCTTCACCTTCCTTTTGGGTATAACCCTTGGCCACAAGCCTTGCCTTTTACTTCTCAATAGTACCACCAGGCCTTAGTTTCTTCTTAAACAACCATTTACATCCTACAAGTTTGCACCCATAAGGACGATCAGTGATCTCCCATGTTTCATTAGCTAAGATGGAATTCATCTCACTATGAACAGATTCCTTCCAGTAGTCAGCATCAGGAGATACATAAGCCTCTGAAATGGAAGTGGGAGTTTCATCGACAAGGTACACAATGAAATCATCACCAAAAGACTTTGCAGACCTTTGTCTCTTGCTCCTTTTAGGAATTTCATTATCACCCTCCTTAGGACTTTCAGAGTGTTCAATTGGAATGGTAGGTTCAGAGAATGTAGAAAATTACTGATTAGATGAACTAGGTATCTCCGGATTTGATGAGTTAGGTCTATCCTTCATTGGAAAGATATCCTCAAAGAAAGTCGCATCAGTCGACTCCATGATTGTACCGACATGAATGTTAGGCACTTTAGATTTTACGATCAAGAATCTATAACCAATGCTATGAAAAGCATAGCCCAGAAAAACACAATCAATGGTTTTTGGTCCAAGCTTGCGCTTCTTGGAAATTGGTATATTAACCTTTGCTAAACAACCCCAAGTACGTAAGTAAGAGAGTTTTAATATTTTCTTCTCCCATTCTTCGAATGGAGTAATTTCTTTGTTCTTTGTGGGAACTCGGTTTAGGACATGACACACGGTCAATAGTGCCTCCCCCCACCATTCCTTAGAAAGACCCGATGTGTCTAACATGACGTTAATCAAATCTGTTAGAGTACGGTTCTTTCTTTCGGCTGCTCCATTTGACTGGGGTGAGTAGGGAGGCGTCCTCTCATGAATTATGCCATGTTCCGCATAAAAGGAATCAAACTCGTTGGAAAAAATACTCTCCACCACGATCATACCTAAGCCTCTTAATCTTCCGATCCTTGATTTTCTGCCTCAGCTTTATAGATTTTGAAAAAACTCAAAGCCTCATCTTTTGATTACAGAAGATACACATGACAATATCTCATAGAGTCATCGATCAAATTCATGAAATATTTCCTTTCACCTTTTGTCAACACACCATTCATCTCACAAAGATCAGAATGTATGAGCTCTAGTGGTGTTAAATTTCTCACTTCTGCAATCGTATGTGACTTGCGAGGTTGTTTAGCTTGCACGCAGACTTGGCACTTAGATCCCTTATCAGTTGTGAAATCAGGGATTAAAATCATTTTGGCTAGCCGCGTCATACAACCAAAATTAATATGACAAAGACGAGAGTGCGAGACATTTGATTCAAAATTCGTGTAAATATGATTAACCACTTTATTACAAATGTATGACAGAGATAAGCGGAACAAGCCTCCGCACTCATAGCCTTTACCAACAAAGGTTCCATACTTCAAAATTGTAAATTTATTGGACTTGAATACAATCTTGTAGCCATCTCGACACATAAGAGATCCGCTAACAAGATTTTTATTTATTGAGGGAACATGATGCACGTTCTTCAGGCGCACGGTCTTTCCCGAAGTGAACTTCAGATCGACCGTACCAACAACATGAACAGAAGCATGCGAGCCGTTCACCATCAGCACGGTTTGAGTCCCTCTGACCTAATATGAAGAAAACATGAAAATATAAGAACAGACATATACATTAGCGCCCGTGTCAATCCATCAATCAGGAGAATGACATAATGAAAGAACAGTAGGTAATATACCATACCCGACATCTTTCATCTCAACGTCGCCCATGAAAATATTAGCATTCTTGCTTCCCTTCCCATGCTGGCGCTTGTCAAAGTGGTTGGGACAAGCAGGAGCCCAATGATTAGGATCACCGCACACATGACAAGCACCTTTCCTCTTATCAGTCTTCTTATTGAAGCTGGTGGACTGTGAGGCCTTGTTCTTTCCATCGAACTTTCCTTTGTCATCAAACTTGCCTTTGTTCTTGAACTTGTGAGGCTGGAGTTCCTTTTCTGTACCAGGTTGGCATTAGAACCTCCCTCGGTACCTCGAGCACGTGTGTCTTTTGCTCTCGCCTTCTCTTCCACATCAAGAGTCCCAATGAGACCCGTCACGGAGAACTCTTGTCTCTTGTGCTTCAGAAAAGTAGCAAAATTCCTCCATGACTGGGGAAGTTTGGCAATAATACCTCCGGCAACAAACTTGTCCGGTAACACACAAGTGAAGTTCTCAAGCTCCCTGGCAGGTGACTGTATCTCATGAGCCTGCTCCACAATGGGGCGGTCCTCAACCATCTTATAGTCATAGAATTGTTCCATGACATACAGTTCACTGCCAGCATCGGCGACTCCAAATTTTCTCTCCAGCGCATCCCACATATCCTTGCATTGCTAAATGATAGATATGAATCGACAATATCGTCGCCAAGAATGCTGATCAAGGCAACCTTGAAAGTGGTATCAAGTTTTTGGAACGCCTCTTCCTGAGCGGGATTAAGTTCTCCCTCAGGTGCGCCATAGATGGCGTTATAGCAGCTCATGGTCTAAAACCAGAGCACTTCTCTCGCACACCATCATTTGTAATTCACACCTTCGAACACAGGTGTCTTCATAGAAGCAACAAAGCCACTTGGGGGCAAATTGCCTGAAATAAGGTTTTTGGATTGTTGAATAAAAGAGCAATTTACCAAGCGAATTATCCATAATAAACGCTAGATAAAACATGATTATAATAATAGGGAATATACTAATCATGTGAAATAGCGAATACATATTATGGCATATAAGAAAACAAACTGCAAGGCGTAACACTTTAGATATGATCAGAACAAGATTGAGAAAGAAGATATACACGGCAGTAGGAGAAGAGGAACCGCCGGTGTTGGAACCGTCGTTGGCCATGTCGTCGAGGAAGAGAGTGCTGATGTCGGGGAAGAAGTCCTCGTCGGGGAAAACTTCGCCACAGTCGCTATCCATGATGGAGTTCGTGACGAAGCCAGTAGTCGCACCGATAGCGCTTCCCAAAAACCTTATCGCCCATCTCCCGTACAGGACTCGAAGCAGCGGGGTTCCGAAGGCCTAATGTCCCGGCTCGCTGTGCACGCCACAAGACGGGATGGGGAAGAACTGTTGGCAGCTCAGTGCTCTGGAATTTGGAGGCGATGGTTCTGATAGATTCCTGAGGAAAGGAGCGACCTTTCGCTCTTATAGGCACGGGTAGACAGACGAACATGCAGCGACCGAAACCAAACAGCCTCCACTGAGTCGTATTTAAAACCCATTAGCAGACTGTTCAAATTCTGCACACCCGTTTAGTCATGCGTGGCAAAAAAGAACTCGGCTCGATTCCCGCAACCCGCGGCGCGCGCGCGTCGTGGCGTGGCGTGGCGGGCGGCGGAGGAGGAGGAGCGTGCATGTGGGACTCTCTCCTTCTCCTTCTCATCCTTTTACCAAGTGGTATGAGAGCCTCCCTTATAAGCTGGTGAAAACCTTCTTCAACTAGCAATGTGGGACTAAACTTTGTCCCACCTCTTTCCATGCATGAATGGGCTACAATGTGTCTCTAGGATTTTTAGGAATTATTGGAATGGAAAATGGGGTAGGCTATTTGGGCCAAAATTCCAACAGGATGTCCCATCGGAACTGATTCGTACAAACCGACTTATCCATGTACCAAATTTGGACCACGTGTTGCATCGGCCGTGATGTCCTCCGGCATCCTCGCTTCACCTTGTCGGTCTCTCCCGTCAGTGGCACACAAACCACTCCACTCCTCCCTTTAAAAATCCTCTTCCAAATTTCCACTGGCGGGAACGAGAGCGGAGGCGATGGATCCCGCCACCATGGCCAATGCTTTGCTCTATGGCGGTCCTGTCGCCAAGAAGCGCGGCCAGGCGAAGAATCTTGACAAAAATATTACGCATGTCGAGCAAAAAGTTGAGTCAGACAAGCACGCTAGCCGGTAGGGAGCCGCGAAAGCTCGAGCCATCGCTGCCAAGCTCGACGTGAAACGCCATGAGGAGAACGAGCGTATCCTCGCCGAGCTGGCCAGAGCCAACACCAATGAGCTGGAAGCGAAAGTCGCCAAGAAGGTTGTAATTCTCATGAAGCAAGAGGTGCTAACCACCGCTTTCGGGAGCACCGTCATTGTTCCTGGCCTGGCCATGGACGGTGCGTCCTCTAACAGCTCGGTCACTTCCATGCCGAGCGGCCGGCCACCAAGTGAGGCTAGGACGCCAGGCCCGCACACACCGTCGCTTGGCGGCCGCGGGAGGAACGTGGCAGCGCTCTCCCGGTTCTTCTTTCCCCGCACGGTGTCATCAGAGACGAAAGGGTTCGCCATCCGCCTCAACCGCACTCCCACAGCCGCGTACACAACCCAAAGGCGTCGAAGAAGGGGTGATCCATCTCCTAGAGGGAAGAGAGGTGACACAAAGAGAAAGAGGCCACCGCCAAGATCTTTGTCGAGCTCCAAACGAGGTCTATAAAGGTGGAGGAGGCCAACGCCAAGACTAGGCTAATAGAGATTGAGACCAAGGCAAGGGCCATGGAGGCCGAGGCCAAGGCCAAGGACAGGTCTAGAGTGTTGGAGGCAGATACCAATGCCAAGGAGGCTGAAGCCAAAATCATGGACAAGGAGAATGACATCACTTAGCATCAACGACCCCGATCGTAGTGCTTGGGTCGCGAGGAAGCAGATGATCATTCGGGCTCGCGATGCTTGAAGTGCAATGGCGATGGTGAATGCCACTTCTTGGGAGGACCTTGCCATTTTTTGCACATTGTGTATGATATTGTCTCTTTTTGCATATTTTAGATCAACTGACCACTTGTTGGCGATGCCCAGATGACAGTGACACACGTTAACCATATTATTTACTAGTCAATTTATATATTATTTGTTTGTTAATTTATATATTTAAGCTGATTGGCAAAGAACCAAATTCATCAATGATGGCGCCAACCGCCGGGATGGACGGATGGATCGCGGCGCTAAACACGGCTGACCGATAGACGGGACCATGGACTAAAATTGTTTACGGCCTGATCTAAAAAGACATCATCGGACAGTTTGGATTCGGCCGCGGGTGGAGTTGCTCTTAGCTCTAGCGATTGTGTCGGTCAGATTGTCACGTACACTTGGGTCTGGAGAACGGGCGCGTGGCCGCGACGATGGGGAGATATACAGAGAGAGACAGACGTACGGGAAAAAGGAGGGGATGGATAGTGGGAGGAGACTGGAGCAGAGTGGAGGGCCGTCGAAAGGGACGGGACGAGGGGAGCCCAACGGTTTGGACAGGATGACGATCGAGTGCGCGAGCGAGAAACGCGCCTTCTCCATCCCATGCATCATGCAATGATGCTGCATGCACCCCCGGGCAGCAGTACACCCTACTCATCATCAACCGATCAATTGTAGTACTCGCCACCACACGCCCTGGTGGCCATCTTTATTTTGTTTCTTCGGACGAGATGCTGGCCAGATCGGCGCAATACTACATGTTTGATCCTTTGCTCGCTCCTTCTTTCTCTCTCCCTGTTGTCATGCTACACAAAGGCCAGACAATATGAATCCGGCACCCTGCTTTATCGGCAGAGCGTGCCTTAATGCAGCGTGCTGTATTCTGGTTGTTGGATGTGCCTTAATGCACCAGTTAGAGTATCTTCACTCATTGGCCGTTTCTAGGCCAAAATCCGGACGGAACTATTGCCAGATGGTTTTCGGCAAACGCCAAGTTTCCCACTTGCGTTGCCAGGGCGAGTCCCCTCGTTTGGCCAAACTTCAATGAAACAGGGGAAATTTTGGGCGAATATAGGCGGTTTTCCTTAATAAAGGGCGAATACATAAATATTACATTGAATTCGGGCGAACACCCGAATTTTAACTAGGCTAATAATAACTAAAAAAACTTAAAAAGGTTGCCGTCGCCGCTGATGCCGATGTCGCCGGACGCCGCTTCTACGTGCCGAAGTAGTTGTAGAAGCAGGTGTAGCCAGGGTCGGCCTTGCCTTCGTCGTCGCCGTCGTCGTCACTCGGCAGCTGCGGTGGGAGGGAGTTGCCCTGGCCATCGTCGCCGCACCTCTAGAGCTGGTACGAGGGGCCGCCGTCTTTGTCGTCGTCGAGGATGAAGAGTAGCGCGCCCTGATAGGAGAACTCACGGCGTACCCTGGCCTGGCGTTCGGCCTCCTCCTGCTAGCACTGGACACGGCGCAGCTTCGTCTGCTCCCAGTCCGCCCTAGACCAGGCGAGGATGTCTGATGATGCCGGAGCCGGCGGCGGCACGACGTCATGGAGGGACTGCTCCATCGCCATGCTCATGGCGAAGGAGTCCTCGTCGACTGGCACCGCCCATTCCGCTGGCTCTCGCTTCGGCTGGCGAAGACGGAGACGGCCAGTGGCCGGCAACGGCGCGCGGGGTTCATTGATGATGATGTCCCGCGCCCTTGTCCACAGCGGCGAGCGGACCGGCGTGTCCGGCTCCCACTTGACCGGTCGGAGTGGTGGCGATGGCATCGGCGCGAATCCGAACAAGCGAGAGGCCGAGGCTGCGGAGGAGGAGGAGCTGAGGCTGGCCATCCTCCTCGGCAGCTAGTTTGCCAGAGGATGGCGCCTCGCCCTGGCCGCCGGCGCCGGGGGCGGGGGAAGACGAGTCGCGGGTTGTTGTCAGCGTGGATGTTCTCCAGCACGGACGCGAGCATCCGTCCGGGAGCACTCCACCATCACCGTCGCGCCGCCCCATTGTGGCGCTTTGGCGGTGATCCTGGCGGCCCCTCGTGGTGGGCGAGCTCCTGGAGCCACCGGTCAGCGAAGAATTGCTCCCAATAGAGCAGGTTGCCGGGGTCCTCGGCGAGATCCTAGTCATCCATGGCCACGATGGCGGCCTGGATCTACTCTACCATCTCCCCGTCGGTCAGCACCGGCGGCACAGAGATCCCGCCGGCGCTGAGCTTCTAGTCGGGCGGGTTCCGGGTGTCCGGCGCCATGTACCCAGCATCCTGGAGCATCCAGGCTTTCCAGGGCTGGAGCGTGCGGCGGCCGAAGCCGTTCGCCGCCGCGGGATCACCGGGGAACCTTTCGGCCATTGCTCTCTACTCGTCGGAGTTTGAGTTTGCGGTGTGGGGGGAGTGTGGAGAAGCTATGAGAGTGTGAGGTGAGCCGACGAGGTCGCCGGATTTTATAGGCCGAAGCGAGCGGCGAGGACGGGAGGGGTGTAGCGGCGTGGGCGGGAAAAAGGAGAAGCGGCAAGAAGTTATTGCCCAGCGGTCCGTCACGGGAGCCGAGGCGGCGGTGGCGTGCCATTACAGCGACGCGTGGTTGACGAGACGGGCAGTTAATGCCCGGCCGTCCATCGCAGGGTTCCGAGGCGGAAGGATGACGATGACTCGACTTTTGTCGCTGACTGAGCGGGTCCACGTTCTGAACGTTTTTTTTATCGAATTCGCTTCGTCTAGCGTTCCCAGAGAGTTCCGGCGCCCCGTGATCGGTCTAAAAAGTTTGGACCAAAGTTGGTCTAAATCCAGACGAAACCGGGCTTAAAAGTTATGGAGTAAAGTCTACTCCCTCCGTTTCAAAATATAAGATGATTTAGCTTTGTGAAACTAATGAATCTAGGCTATTTTTAGTATGTAGGTTCACTCAAGTTTAGAGTCACTAGTGGAAAAAGAGGGCCTTTAGTCCCGATTTTGTACCCGGAACTGCGAAATCGGGACTAAAGGCCCCTATTTCTAGTCCCGGTTTGTTACAACCCGGGACTAGAGGGCCACCGTATGGGCGTTTTTTGCTAAGGGGGATGAAGGACCTTTAGTCCTGGGTCGTAATACGGCCCTAGACTAAAGATATTTTTATTATTATTTTTTTCGATTTTTTTTTTTCGATTTTTTTCTTAAACTTTTGAATTTTTTGACTCGTAATCATCTCACTTGGAATATTTTTAGCACTAAGTATATTTAATCTTAGGTCAAATTACACTTGTGGTCAAACTTCCCATTCGGTCACCCATCCTAGCACTACTTCACCCTCAGCACGCTTAACTTCTCTGTTCCATCCGGATGTTCTTGCGCGAAACTCTTTTGTACCTTGTTGTCAACACTATCATATCAATCCTATTAGCCCATATCAATATGTCATACATCTTTATTTATTGAAACTACAAACAACTATTTTAGTAAACAACAATAAATAAGTAATAATAATATTTTAATATAATGAAAGTAAAAAACTAAATAAAATAATATTTTATTCATTTTTTGACATTATTCATTTAATATGGTATAAATAATATCTTTAAATCTGCAAATCGAAATTGAACAAATAATATATTCATTATTATCAGAAAAATGTGAGGAATCAAAATATGGAATAAAAACTTGCTAAATAAAAAAATAACTTTTTCCCTTTTCAAATTTTAAAAATGTAAAAGAATCAGAAAAATGTGAGGAATCAATTATTTATAATTTTAAAAATCTAAAAATGTGATAAATCCAAATAAGGCTGTTAAAATCAAACTCAAAATTTTTTTCCACACATTTTGATAGGTTGTACATTTTTTTTCGACATCGTACGCAAAAGTTATAACAATTTTAAGTTGCCCGCGTCACACCCCTTTAGTCCAGGGCCGTATCACGACCCGAGACTAAAGGATCACCCCTTTAGTCCCGGGCTGTATCATGGCCCGAGACTAAAGGGTATTGCCACGCTTGCACACCTTTAGTCCCGGACCGTATCACGACCCGGGACTAAAGGTCCGAAATGACCCGGGACTAGAGTTTTCTCGGTCTCCTGGCCACTAAAATCGGTACGAACCGGGACTAGTGCTCATACTAGTCCCGGCCGGTAATAAATCGGGACTAGTGTCAGACTCTAAATCGAACCGAAGCCTCTTTTTCTACTAGTGAGTGAATCTACATACTAAAACAAGTTTAGATTCATTTTCTTCACAAACCTAAAACATCTTATATTTCAAAACGGAAGGAGTATTTGCATTAGTTTTTGTTAAGTACGACCATCTATAGAAGTGCATGCACCAACTTCATCTAAAAAACATACATGTATGTTTTTTAAAAGGAGCTTTCTAGGAATCATTTTAATCTTCAAGGGTTATTTCAACAAAAAACAAATTGGCCAGAAAAGTGAGTGAAAAGAGTAGTTCTCCAATGTGCACAATGGTACGATGTAATTTTTTTTTTATAGGAGCGTAACAAAGTTTTTGTTGTACCTAAGAGTACACTTTTTTTTTCTTGTTTGATTCAAAAATGTAGAGATAAAATGGATCATGGTGAACACTTAACTAAAACTGAGAAGTGCTAGTATTCCAGAGAATTACATAGATAAAATGCATCTTTGTTTTGAAGGTCCCCATACAATCATTTGTTTTCTAGTTATTTTTAAGATGCCATTTACTTATTTGTTGAGAGTATATATATTGATTTTTTTGAATTTGAATCTGCTCTGACCCATTTATGTGTATGTTGACTAGTTGGTTTGATTGACAGTTATATATCTTATGCACCAAATTAACATATTTGTTGAGGTTTATGTAGTGAATATGTGAAGTCTTTGTTAGAGATATGCCCAAGAGGGAATAATAAAGTGGTTATTATTATATCTTTGTGTTTATGATAAATATTTACATCCCATGCTATAATTGTATTAACAGGAAACATGAATACTTGTGTGTTCTGTAAACATAAAAGAGTCTCTAGTAAGCATCTTGTTAAACTAGCTTGTTGATTAGTAGATGATCATGGTTTCCTGATCAAGGACATTGGATGTTATTAATAACAAGGTCATATCATTAGGAGAATGATGTGATGGACACACACCCAAAGTAAGCATAGCATAAGATCAAGTCATTAAGTTCGTTTGCTACAATTTTAAAAATGCATAGTTACCTAATCCTTCGACCATGAGATCATGTTAATCACCATCACCAAATGAGTGCTTTGATGACATCAAACGCCACTTCCGTAACTGGGTGGTTATGAAGGTGGCATTGGGTATTCTGAAAGTATGTGTTGAAGCGCATGGATCAAGAGTGGGATTTGCCCATCCAATGACGAATAGATATACTCTGGGCCCTCTCGGTGGAATGTCATCCAATTGGCTTACAAGCATGTGACTAGGTCACACGGGATATCATATCACGGAATGAGTAAAGAGTACTTATCGGTAACAAGGTTGAACTAGGTATGGAGATACCGACTATCGAACCTCGGATAAGTAAAGTATCGCGCGACAAAGGGAATCGGTATCATATGTTAATGGTTCATTTGATCACAAATTCATCGTTGAATATGTGGGAGTCATTATGGATCTCCAGATCCCACTTTTGGTTATTGACCGGAGAGGTGTCTCGATCATGTCTGCATAGTTCGTGAACCGTAGGGTGACACGCTTAAGATTTGATGTTGTTTAAGTAGATACGGAATATGAGTTGGAGACTGAATGTTGTTCGGAGTCTCAAAATGGATCTAGGACATCATGAGGAGATCCGGAATGGTTTGGAGAATAAGATTCATATAAGGAAAGTCAATTTCCGGGGTTCGTAAATGTTTTCGATGTTTTGACCGGAAGCTTCTAGAATGTTCTAGAGGGACCACCAGTGGGTCCACCACCCTAGGAGGGGCCATATGGGCCGAGGGTATGCTGCGGGGGCCATGGGCCAGCCGCACCATGACCCAAAGGGTCCAACCGGCTAGCACAAGGAAAGGGCAAAAATCTAATAAGGAATGGGAAGAAACTTGGGGGGCAAGTTTCCCCCTTCCCTCTTGGGCCTCCAAGTTGGAGGAGGACATGGCTAGGGCTAGGAACCCTGGCCACACCCCCCATCTATATAAGGTGGGGTGCAGAGGGCGTACCCCTTCCCCCTTTCTCCAACCCTGGCCGCCACCTCCCTCCCTCCTTCCTGCTGCTCCAACTTAGGCGAAGCCCTCTAGTAATCTCTCCTCCACCATAACCACCACGTCATCATGCTGCTGGGATTTCGAGGAGATCTACTACCTCCGCTACCCACTGGAACAGGGAGAGGAAGGTCTTCATCGACTCCATACGTGTGACCGAGTGCGGAAACGTGATGACTCCTTGATGGCGCCAGAGAATTTGGTGCTTGATGTGGAGTCTTGTTGGGAACCCCAAGAGCAAGGTGTAAAGCAGCACATCAACAAGTTTTCCCTCAGTAGAGACCGAGGTTATCGAACCAGTAGGAGGAAGGAAACGTCACACATGTGTTGCAAGCAACGCGGAGACCTACACAACACAAACTCAAGACTTTGCCCCAACGAATCAGTGAGGTTGTCAAGCTCACCGGTTTGTTGTAACAAAGGATTAAACATATGGTGTGGAAGGTAATGATTTGCAGCAAGTAAACAAGTAACATCTGAAGATGTATCAATGGTAAAGATTGGACCGGGGTCCATAGTTCACTAGAGGTGCTCTCCTTAGATAAACAACATGGCATGAAGGGTAAACAAATTACAGCAAGGCAATTGACAGGAACTAAGCAAGGCATAACAATGCAATTACTAGTCAGAAAGATCCTATGAGATTCGATTGGACAATACAACAAGATACATAGACCGCCATCCAACTGCATCTATGACTAGAAGTACACCTTCAGGTTATCGTCCGAACCCCCTCCAGTATTAAGTTGCAAGCAACAAACAACTTCTTTAAGCAAAGTGTGTAAGGTAAACAGTCCACATGTTCCATGAACAAGAGACCGTTGTTTTGTCCCTAGTAGCAACAGCACATCTACAACCGAAGAGATTATTGTCACTTCCCTTGGAAACTAGAGGCATGAACCCACTATCGAGCATAAATACCCCCTCTTGGAGTCACTAGCAACTACTTGGCCAAGATAGCTACTAACAATGGAGAGCATGCAAGATCACAACCAACACAAACATGATAGAATCATAAAGACAAAACCATTAATCAAACCAACATAATAATCTCAGTATCCATCGGATCCCCGCAAACACAACATGTATGATTACAAATATATTAGATCTTGATCATGAACGGAGCTCACAAGATCTATACATGAAAGCACAAAGGAGGAGATACAACCATATAGCTACTACATGGACCCATAGTCCAAGGTGGAACTACTCACGCATCATATCGGAGAGAAGGCCTCCGGGATGATCTCCCCTCCGGCAGGGTGCCGGTAAGAACTTCAGATCCCCCGATCTAGGGACAATGGTGGCGGCGGCTATAAACGGCTTCGTGGAGATTTGATCGGGTCCTTAGGGTTTCTGCATCGAGGGCTTCTTATAGGCGAAGGGGGAGGCCGAGGAGGTGGATAGGGGCCCCACACCCTGCCTAGGCGTGGGGCAAGGACCACCTGCTCCTACGGGGGTCTAGGTGCCCTGGCCCGCCTCTCCGGCTCCCCTCTAGAATTCTTGTTCCCCATGGAAAGTTATTGACTTTGACGTTTGTCTAGTCCAATTCTAAGAATATTTCCTTACTAGCTTTTCTGGAACCAAAACAGCAGAAAACAGGCAACTGGCACTGTGGCAACTTGTTAATAGGTTATTACCATAAAACATGTAAAAAGCACCTCAAAGTGTAGACAAGCAAAGCAAAGTATATACTAAACAAGCATGGAGCATAAAAAATTGTAGATATGTTTCCGATGTATCAAGCATCCCCAAGCTTAACTCCTGCTCGTCCTCGAGTAGGTAAGTGATAAAAGAATAATTTTTGAGGTGACATGCACCCTCACAATAAAGATCCAACCATTTGTAAGCATTGAAAGCTGGGATCAAAGAACTCTAAACATGTGCATGAAATATGGATTTCTATCAATAGGACATAGTAACTATGCATGCAAGATGAAAGGCTACAAACAAAGATCATGAATAATATGCATTGAAAAACGTTTCTTTGTTTCACATACAAAAAACATAGCATAGTGGCAATCAGCTTGTCTCTCATAGAGTAGCAAATAGATGCATATGACACCTTCAAAGTTCACAAGGGTGACTAGAAACAAATAGCACAAGAACAAGTAATATCACAATATGCATCAATCAATAAGCTTTTGAACACTGCACACAGAATGACAACTATGCTCTCTTAATGGTGCCTAAAGGTAGAAGGTGGAGACTCAAGTAATGGTGGAAGAAAAGCCTTTTTGTAAAGGAAGCAGGGATTTCAAGTTTCAAAAAGAGCTTCCAAAAATTATGATACTTGTTAGCTTTCAGCCCTCATTGCCCCTATCATAAGCATCTTAAAGTGATTAAGGTTAAAGTGAACAAAGATGGAGTATATGATTGACGAAGTATAAGTTGACAATTCAAGTCCCTTGAATACGAGGGCCCCACCTCATGCTACTCAACTTCAGTCACAGGTACGTTCTTGTCATTGTAAATATTTGCATATCATAGAGAACCGCCAATGGGGTACCCCTTGCACATGGTACATGAGCTTTCCCGTAACCAAAATGACAAGGCAAGCAGACAATGAGCATCTCACCAATCTTTTTATTTACCATATACATAGCTTTTTATTGAGGATGCTTCATAGATAGCTCACTATGGTGATGTTGCAAGTTTCCACCATGATTAGGCATGGCTTAGGCTAGCGGCCCAGGCATTTCTCTAACATAGAATACTTACTCCATGGACTTACAAGTTTCCTCTTTATTTCACACCGGTGACATCCATAGAAAAAAAAAGCATGATATCAACTGAGTACAAAGTACAAGTGCAATGTTGAAAACGTTCCTCGTGACAGCACGGTTCTGCTAATTCCAATGTATAAGTGCAAGCATATACAACATAGATGACACAATGGTTCAAGTTTATTAGGGCAAGGAATATAAAGTGTGCCGTCAAGTTTGTGAGGGCTTTAATCACTAAGTTTTCACATAACAAAATAGTTTTTAATTGGAAGATAGCTGAAAACAAGAATATACTTGGAATGGTGTAACACACCATGCATAGGAGTTTATAGTGGACACTTTGGAATAACTTGGTTTCTTGGGAGTTGGAAGCATGAGTAGAGCTTACTCATACAAGTGGAAGCTAGCAAAAGACTGGGAGCAACCAACTAAGAGAGCATAATGGCCATAATCATGCAGAGACACAACGCATTACTAATCAAAGCATAAAGTGGTAC
This sequence comes from Avena sativa, assembly GCA_916181665.1. Lineage (NCBI taxonomy): Eukaryota > Viridiplantae > Streptophyta > Magnoliopsida > Poales > Poaceae > Avena > Avena sativa. The sequence continues at coordinate 254,347,861 of OV702284.1, read as the reverse complement.
TACAAGTCAAGGACTAAATGATCATAGAGGCTAATGGTGACTTGTCATAGTAATAACATGGTGTGAGCATGTGCCAAGTCGACGCAAATAAAGCATCAAAGGAGAATACCACAATACTATGCTTTTACATGCTAAAACAACGCATAATTTCTTCAAGGCATACTAAGAAATCCCAATTTTTTGGAACAAGACATTCTACAACAATAATCACTAAGCATAATGCCAAAACAACACCTAGCATGTCATGCTAAAGTCTAAGTCACAGTCAATACAAGCTCCTCTTGCACTTACAAGCAAGAACTTACTACTCCTTTCCAACACCAAGCAACTTATTTGCAAAACAACACAGCGAGAACGGGGTCCGAACTACTTTATTCAAGGAAACTAAACAACCTAAGCAAATAAAACAAAACTAAGACACTTCAAGAACAACACAACTATGCATGAAACAATAAAAACAAACTGTCTAGACAGACCTGAGCTTTTTATTGATGAAGGGGATGCCTTGGGCATCCCCAAGCTTTGACGCTTGTACCTCTTGGATATTTCTTGGGGTGACACCGGGGTGGCATCCCCAAGCTTGAGCTTTTGTCCATTCTTCATCTCATTACATCATTCTTTCTCTACACCTGAATTTTTTTCCTTCATACAAAACTTCACACAATCTTCATTAACAACATTAGTTTATTCAAAAGATATTAGACCTCTGTTAAAGCTTTGGAACAGCAAGGCTTTTCACTAAAAACACAAGCTACTGTAGTAACTCCTTCAAAAAGCTCAATTCCCCAAAAGAGAACTCAAAAAGGAATCAATAAGAAGCAAATGCAAATAATGGCAGAAATTTGTCAAAACAGACCAGCAGGTAGAAACTGATTTTTAAGAAGACCTTATTTTGCTCAAATCAAAAAGTGTTGAACTAATGAAAGTTATCTAACATACGGGGAGATTTATTCGTAAATTTTCAGCTCAATCCGAGTTACATAGACTACTCATGAATTTTTATGGTGGAGGACAGAAATCTGTTTCGGGAGAGCAACTCCCCAAATCTTATTACCCTCTCATTAGAGGTCATTCTTGGCACAAAAATCAAATAAAAGGATAAGAAGAGATCATTACAGAAGTAATAACTTCCAAGACTCAAGGAAACTCTTGGGTTATCTCTCAACAAGTACTTTTCTTTAACGCCTTTAAGTTAGGCACAAGAAGGAAGAAGAATCAAGTGTTTTCAAACGATGAAGCATTAACATCAAACCTTGCTTTCAAAGGAGGAGCAAAAAGAAGCTTATCTCTCCTCATAGGGAAGTGTTCAATACCTTTCTTGAATGTAAAATGATATTTAATGGTGCCTTCTTTCATATCAATGATGGCACCAACTATTCTAAGAAAAGGTCTTCCCAAAGTAATAGGACAAGAAGCATTGTATTCAACATCCAAAACATAGAAATCAACAAGGACATAACCATTGTTAACCATAATGAGAACATCATTAATACTCCCCATGAGTTTCTTCTTAGCATTCTCATTGAGTGGGACATCTAAATAACAATCTTCCAATGGTGGCAAATCCAACATTTCATAAATCTTTGTAGGCATAATAGGGACACTAGAACCAAGATCACATGAAGCTTTGAGATCAAAATCATTCACTTGCATATTAATAATGGGTTCCCAACTATCTTCTATTTTCCTAGGAATAGAAGCTTTATGTTTTAGCTTCTCTTCCTTAATCTTAACAAGAGCATCTGTAATGTGTTTAGTGAAAGCAACATGCATATCACTAGCACCAGGACTTATAGCAAGCTTTTGTAGGAACAAAATCACTTCAGAAATATTGCACCCATCAATATCAAAGTCAAACTTAGCATCACTAGTAGTAGGCTCAATAGTCTTAGGCATAGTAGGAGGAGGAATAGGGACTACTTGTGGTTTAGTGGTGATGGTGCACACACTATTGTTTCTATCAATTTCCACTTCCCTTTCCCACTTAGCATGGAGTTGAGCTACCAGCCTAACATTTTCGTCAATAGTAACTTGTATGGCATGAGCAGTAGCAAAGATGTTTTCTATAGTTTCAGGTTTAGCAGCCGTTTTATTAACCAAGGAAGACTGAGCTTCAGACAAATAGGATATATTTTTCTCAATAGTTAAAAGCTTTTCCTCTATAGTCTTATTGAAAGTGGTTTGTTTACTAATAAAGTCCTTGATCATGACTTCAAGTTCAGAGGGGGCACTTCTAGCATTATTGTAAGAGCTTACATAGGAATTGCAATTATTAGGAGGATAAGGCCTATAATTGTTGTTGCTACCAAAATTATTCCTATAGGTATTATTGTTGAAATTGTTGTTTCTAATGAAGTTCACATCAACTTGCTCTTCTTGAGCAACCAAAGAGGCTAAGGGAACACTATTAGGATCTAGAGGAGCTTTTCCATTAACAAGCATAGACATAATAACATCAATCTTATCACTCAAGGAGGAAGTTTCCTCAACAGAATTTATCTTCTTACCATGTGGATCTCTCTCAACATGCCATTCAGAGTAGTTAACCATCATATTATCAAGGAGCCTTGTTTCAGCACCCAAAGTGAGGCCCATGAAGGTACCTCCAGCAGCTGAATCCAACAGATTTCTTGAGGAGAAGTTCAAACCTGTATAAAAAATCTAGATAATCATCCAAGCAGTGAGTCCATGAGTGGGGCAATTCTTAACCAAAGACTTCATTCTTTCCCAAGCTAGAGCAACATGTTCACTATAAAGTTGTTTGAATTTCATAATGTCACTTCTTATAGATATAATCTTAGCAGGACGATAGTATTTCCCAATAAAATCATCTTTGCACTTAGTCCAAGAATCAATACTATTTTTAGGCAAGGAAAGCAACCATTCTTTAGCTTTTCCTCTCAAGGAGAAAGGAAAAAACTTGAGCTTAATAATATCTCCATATACATCCTTATATTTTTGCATCTCACAAAGTTCAACAAAGCTATTGAAATGGGCAGCAAGATCATCAGAACTAGCACCAGAAAATTGCTATCTCATCACAAGATTCAACAAAGTAGGCTTAATTTCATAAAAGGTAGCATCGGGAGAAGGTGGAGCAATAGGTGTGCTAAGGAAATCATTGTTGTTGGTGCTAGGAAGTCACACAACTTGGTGTTCTCAGCGGAGTTCATTTTGGCAAAGGTGGGCAAGACAAAAACAACAACAGCAGCTAGAGCATGAACTATTTTTTTGTGTTTGTGAATAAAGAAAGCAAACCAAACTAGACTAATATTTTTAGGTTTTTTGAAAAGAGGCAAACCAAACCAAGCAAAAGAAACAAAGCAAACTAAAAATAAAGATAAGAGAAAGGAAGTGGAGGACTCCCCTAGTGAAGACGTCCTTAGCCTCACCGGAAATGGCGCCAGAGAACTTGTTGATGACCCCTTGATGGCGCTAGAGAACTTGGTGCTTGATGTGGAGTCTTGTTGGGAACCCCAAGAGCAAGGTGTGAAGCAGCACAACAGCAAGTTTTCCCTCAGCAGAGACTGAGGTTATCGAACCAGTAGGAGGAACGAAACGTCACAAAGGTGTTGCAAGCAACGCGGAGACCTACACAACACAAACTCAAGACTTTTCCCCAACTAATCAGTGAGGTTGTCAAGCTCACTGGTTTGCTGTAATAAGGATTAAACGTATGGTGTGGAAGGTAATGGTTTGCAGGAAGTAAAGAAGTAATAGTGGAAGATGTATCAATGGTAAAGATTGGACCGGGGTCCATAGTTCACTAGAGGTGCTCTCCTTAGATAAAAAACATGGCATGAAGGGTAAACAAATTACAGCAGGGCAATTGACAGAAACTGATCAAGGCATAACAATGCAATTACTAGTCAGAAAGATCCTATGAGATTCGATTGGGCAATACAACAAGATACATAGACCGCCATCCAACTACATCTATGACTAGAAGTCCACCTTCAGGTTATCATCCGAACCCCCTCCAGTATTAAGTTGCAAGCAACAGACAACTGCTTTAAGCAAAGTGTGTAAGGTAAACAATCCACATGTTCCATGAACAAGAGACTGTTGTTTTCTCCCTAGTAGCGACAACACATATACAACCGAAGATATTATTGTCACTTCCCTTGGAAACTAGAGGCATGAACCCACTATCGAGCATAAATACCTCCTCTTGGAGTCACTAGCAACTACTTGGACAAGATAGCTACTAACAACGAAGACCATGCAAGATCACAAACAACACAAACATGATAGAATCATAAAGACAAAACCATTAATAAAACCAACATAATAATCTCAATATCCATCGGATCCCCGCAAACACAACATGCATGATTACAAATAGATTAGATCTTGATCATAAATTGAGCTCACAAGATCTATACATGAAAGCACAAAGGCGGAGATACAGCCATTTATCTACTACATGGACCCATAGTCCAAGGTGGAACTACTCACGCATCATACCGGAGAGAAGGCCTCCGAAATGATCTCCCCTCCGGCAGGGTGCCGAGAAGAACTTCAGATCCCCCCTGATCTAGGGACGATGGTGGCAGCGGGTACAGACAATTTCGTGGAGATTTGATCGGGTACTTAGGGTTTCTGCATTGGGGGCTTCTTATAGGCGAAGGGGTGGCCGAGGCGGTGGCCAGGGGACCCACACCCTTCCTAGGCGCGGGGAAAGGCCCACCCGCGCCTAGGGGGGTTCTGGGCGCCATGGCCCGCCTATCCGGCTCCCCTTTGGACTTCTTGTTCCCCACGGAAAGTTATTGACTTTGACGTTTGTGCCGTCCAATTCCTAGAATATTTCCTTACTAGCTTTTCTAGAACCAAAACAGCAGAAAACAGGCAACTGGCACTGTGGTAACTTGTTAATAGGTTAGTACCAGAAAATAAGTAAAAAGCACCTCAAAGTGTAGACAAGCAAAGCAAAGTAGATACTAAACAAGCATGGAGCATAAAAAATTATAGATACGTTTCCGACGTATCAAAACGCTACCGGAACACGGCACCGGAATGATCGTCTTCACGACCTTGAGATCGGCAAGTGATCGACTACATCAACCACGATATCCAATCTCGTTAAAAGCTTTGGATCTACGAGGCTTAGTTCTCTCATATCTTGTTGCACCGATCTCGTAGATTAGATCTTGGATTTGCCATAGATTGGATCTTGGTTTTATGTGTTCTTGCGATAGAAAACTTTTGTTTTCCATGCAACGAACCCTATAGTGGTATCAGAGCCAAATCTATGCATGGATCTGTTGCACGAGTAGAACACTATAGTGGTATCAGAACCCTATAGTGGTATCAGAACCCTATAGTGGTTTTATGGGTGTTGATGCTTTTGTTGTCCCTTGCTTTTCATGTACTTTGCATCTTGCGGGATAGTGGGATGAATCGGCCCGGGCTAACCATACATGTCATCGTACATGAGACTTGCTCCACGCTCAACGTGCAACTTATATTGCACAAGCGGCTTTGCGGGTGTCTGTCTCTCCTACCATAGTTAAAATTCAATTTACAATATGCATTTGACAATACTTATATCAGCGTTGTGGTTCTTTTTAGTAGGTAAGAACGGTTCTTATTCGAAAGCCCCAAGCCATGTAAAACATGCAAAGAAAATTAGAGGTGTCTAACTTGTTTTTGCAGGGGCATGTGATGTGATATGGCCATGATGTGATTGTGATTATATTTGATGGATGAGATGATCCTTATTGTAATATGGCAACCGGCAGGAGCCTAATGGTTGTCTTTAAATTTGTTAAGACCTGCCTGTCTATTCATCATGTAATAGCTTTATTTCAAGTAGTTGTAATAGTTGCTGTTGCTGATGGACAACCATGAAGCGGCACCATGGACCTTGACTCAATGATGGTGATGACAGAGATCATGTCCGTGCTTTGGAGATGGAGATCAAAGGCACAAGAATAAAGGCCATATCATATAACATATTGTGAATTGCATGTGATGTTAATCCTTTATGCATATTGTATTGCTTAGATCACGATGGTAGCACTATAAGATTATCCCTCTCAATAAATATCAAGTAACGAACGGGTCACCGTTGCTAGGACTCGTCGTTTTGAAGCATCACGTGATGATCGGGTGTTATAAATTCTATGTGTGCATACAACGGGTGCAAGCCAGATTTTCACATGTGGATACTAAGGTTAACCTTGACGAGCCGAGCATGTACAGACATGGACTTGAAACACGGAATACCAAAAGGTAAAGCATGATTCATATGGATGATGTGATGAACATGTTGATTGTTCGCCTTTGAAGATACATCTTCTCTCGTTATGATCAAACTTGGTATAGTGGATTTGGTTCATGTAATCACTAAGGAAACATGAGGGATGCTGTTTTGAGTGGGAGTTCAAATATTAATATGATTAAAGTTGAACACAATTTATCATAAATTAAATCAAAGTGAATTTGCATAATTTGTTGTAGTCATTGGCATCCGTTCATCACCTTATACTTAGTTATAATTGAGATAATAGAACTATAGAATTCTGGATAGTTACTTTACGAACTGGTATCATATTGTTTTGAGTGTCAATCTATGGTTTAGAAGTCCTATTGCAAACTTTCAACAAACTCAGTTTACTCCATGGCGTTTAATCATTGGTATTATATCAAGAGTAACAATTCCAGTGTTAGTGTCTAAAGTATCATGTTTGCGTGATATTCAAAATATTGTTTTAATATCAAAGTTATCTAGGAGATAAAAGAAATATTTCAGAAACCATCATGTGTGGAAGATATTGCGATATCTAAAACAATGTTTTGGTTGTAACATGATATAGTATAATTTGGCAAAATATATGTTCTCATATTTGATGAGAATTTGCGAAGGTTGGAGACGCTAGACGTCCTAATCCTCTAAAGGGTTTTGGAAAGTAACATTATACTCGCGATTCGCCTTTATAAGATATAGTAGCTAGATCATAAAAGTTGTCATGATAATGATGAATATAAGATGTAGGTAAAATATTTACTACACTAAGAGATTACTAAACGATGAATTTTGAAAGAACACCAAACATTTGATGATGGTGATATACTTCAAAGTGCAAGTCCAAAGGTATTAGTATTTGACTATACATGCTTTGGACTATGTGGCATGTGTATGGTGCCATTGTTGATGTTGATAGATTATTTTAAAAGGGAAAGGAAATGCTGAAAGAGAATCTCAGAAATATTTGGCAGGAAAAGATAAAAGATTGGAAATGTCTAGCTTAGGCATATAGATGATATACATGTTATGATTGTATTCTTTGCTTGTTAAACAATGTGGTTCTTGGGTATTGGATACCAAATTGGTTGGTGTGAAATGTCATACAGGACAACACAATTCATGAACTGTAATGGACTAAGTAACCAACAAAAGAATATGTGATGATGTTCATCATAAAGAAATAAAGTGTTATTGTATTTCTCGTTGACATCAAAGATTTCCTTCAAGATTTGTTTTAATAATTGTTATTTTGATCAGGTATTATGAGAATAAAAGGTTGTTCAAATAATTACCGTATTCCATATAAGAAGGATGATTTATAAATCTAGTTGGAGAAATCACGTCCATAAATCTAAATTCTAAAATGCTGTAAGACAAATGGTTGAAAGATCATTTAACAAGTGACATCGCCGTTTTAAATTATATTGGAAAGAAAACATGTAGAACTCCATGTTGATGAAAATTTGCAGTCTTTTGATTTTGATCAAATGACAGTTGTGAGACTTTCCTGGAGATAATTGAATCTTCATTAAAAGGCATAGAAGAACGAACAACTAAATTATTGGAATTTCTACATATTGATGTATGTAGACCATTATGTGTAGTCGTGAGCGATGGATTTCAAGTTCACATGCTTCCTCAAGAAATTTGAGTGATTATATGTGCATATTTACTTAATGAGGAAGAAGTGTGAAATATTTGAAAATGTTCAAAGACTTTCAAGATGAAGTGGAAAATCATTATAACAAGAAAATAAAGAGTTTATAATTGGATCATAAAGGAAGATATTTGATTTATAAGTTTAGCATAACACCTAAGATTTGAGGAATCGTTCCATAGATTTGGATTTCCCGAAACACCATAGGCGTATGGAGTGTTCGATATATGTAATGAAACCCTGTTTGATAGGGTGAGATCAAATGTGTCAGTTATAAAACTGCCATTGTATTTTAAAGATTAAAGTTTAGTTCTACCGATTTTACACTGAAAAGAGCTCCATCGTGATCTGTTGAATGACACCATATAAGTTATGGTCTGGGATAAATCCAAGTTGTCTTTTCTTAAATTTTGGTATGATATGCATAAGTAAAATGTTTACAACCAAAGTCGGATGAGCATGTCTTTGTATATTATTTTGAATAACCATTGGGTATTCCTCCATAACATAAAAGACAAAAGTGTTTGTCGCTTGGAACGTCAAGTTTCTTTAGAAGGAATTTTTCGTGAAAAGTTAAGTGGGAGGACAATAGAACTTTGATAAGGTTATTGAACGTTAGCTATAGGTACCGAGTTGCACAACGCTGGAAAGTATCCCAAAGGCAGCAACAATGCTCATGGATCACGTGCCTCAATGTTTGTGGTCACGGAGGTCTAAGTTCCTATTGAATCGAGTGGGTCGGGTAAATAATGAAATACTATGATTTGAGAGTAAATCATTATTGTTTGACAATGATGAACCAGCTACATGCAAAGAAGCGATGATGGGCCCTGACTCCGTCAAATGGCTTGACGCCATAAAATCCGTGATAGTTCCATACATGAGAAGTCAACTTTTGAACTTGGAAGACCCTCTGGAAAGGTGTAAAACTTTTCAGTCGTATTTGGATCTATAAAAAAATAGGCGTGGATTAATGTGGCAAAAATAGGAAATATGAATTAATTTCTATGAAATAATCGACATGGACATGGATTAATGGCTATGAAATAGTCGACATGTCGGGAAAGAGTTCACGACAATGTTCAAAAAGTTGACTAGGACAAGATCTGATCTTTCATAGCGATATTTAGTATGAACAGATTAATGTAGCAACCACTATATATAATTTTGGTATATGGTAGTTGAATAAACAAAACAAAGTTCTTCTCATAGAATAGTTACCAAGGACGTGTACATGACATGATCCAAAGGGTTTTGCTAATTTAAAGGATGCTGAAGTCGCATGCATACTTCAATGGTTGAAGTAAGCATCGCGGAGTTGGAATCTTCACCGTGATGAAACTGCTAAAAGAGTTTAAATTCATCGGAGACGATGAAGATGCTTACTTTTGCAAGAAATTAAGTGGGAGCGCTAAGACATATTTCTAATACATTATATGGAGGACATCTTGTTGATTGGAAATGATGTATATTTTATTGACACAGGTTAAGAATTTCATTTCGATAAAAGACTTAAGCAAAACCCGAATATTAGGTATCAATGTCTATATGGATAGATTGAGGCGCTAATATGCTTGTGCTGAAAGTACATACATGAGATATTGAAAGAGTTCAATATAGAAACAACAAGAAAAATTCTTGTCGCACAGGAAGGATTGAATCAAGATTCAATTGTATTGACACTTGGTAAGTGAAACGAAATTCAAGTGTTTTGACACTTGAAGAGTGAAATCATAAGAATATTTTGATCAATCTATGATATGTACACATCCAGATATGTCATGTGCTCTAAATGTCATGATCATATACCAGAATGAACCATAAGATGATCATTGGACGATAGTAAGGATATTCTTATAATATTTGGAAGAACTAAGAATATGTTATTGATGTAGAGGTGACAAATAGATAGATAGTTCATTGTAAAGTGTTACATTCATACTAGTCTTGTCATAAGATACAAATTAAGTTTATCTCAATTTAAACTTTGGGTGGCACAATGTAATCGAAAGGAAGTTCCATAACGTATTTGGATGAGTTCCAAAGTTAAGACATTGTGACGGATACTGTAACAACAGGCTAAGTACATGAATGCTATTGTAGCATCAAAAGAGGGCACTTGTGTCAAGTAGTTTGTTATCAAACTAGGTGTGGTTCACAGCGGGCTAGTACTATGAAGATATATTGTACGACAATTGTATCAACATGTTTTAATCCCAAGGAACTAAAGGTCTCACCAAAGGACCAAATTTATACAATGCCATCTCATTGGAGAATGAGTGATGCGTAGAGACGCAAAGACATGCAAATTCACACGGACCTGAAAGTGTTAAATCTGAAGATTATGTTTAAAACTAGCAATCGTGTATATACAACACCAGAAATCCATAGGTGTTGAATGCACAAGTTTTTCCAAACTAGATTATCGACTCTAGTGTAAGTGGGAGACTATTGGATATATGCCCAATAGGCTATAATAAAGTGTTTATTATTATATGTTTGTGTTTATGATAAATGTTTACATCCCATGCTATAATTATATTAACAGGAAACATTAATACTTGTATGTTTTGTAAACATAAAAGAGTGCCTAGTAATCCTCTTATTAAACTAGCTTGTTGATTCATAGATGATCATGGTTTCCTGATCATGGACAGAGGATATTATTAAACAAGGTCATATCATTTGGAGAATGATGTGATGGACACACACCCAAAGTAAGCATGTCATAAGATCAAGTCATTAAGTTTGTTTGCTACAAGCTTTGAAATACATAGTTACCTAATCCTTTGACCATGAGATCATGTTAATCACCATCACCAGATGAGTGATTTGATGACATCAAATGCCACTTCCGTAACTGGGTGGTTATAAATGTGGCATTGTGTATTCTAAAAGTATGTGTTGAAGCGCATGGATCAAGAGTGGGATTTGTCCATCCAAATGATGGATAGATATAATCTGGGACCTCTTGGTGGAATGTCATCCAATTGGCTTGCAAGGATGTTCCTAGGTCACAAGGGATGTCATATCATGGAACAAGTAAAGATTACTTATGGGTAACGAGGTTGAACTAGGTATGGAGATACCGACGATCGAACCTCGAATAAGTAAAGTATCACGCGACAAAGGAAATTGGTATTGTATCTGTAGGGGTCTCAACCTAATAAGGTAGATTCCTCCCTGTGTTTACAATGCTAGTCCCTGGATCAATAGCTAGCATCCACAGTAAGATGTAATATCAAGAAACAAAGGTCATAATATAACTTTATAACCAGGAATAACATAAGTTTATTACATCAAACATAGCTCATTTGGCTATTACATTACATTGCAGCGGAATAACTATAGACATGGGTCCTTCATCTTCAAAGTGCCACAGGCAGATGTTGGTTGTAGACTTTGTAATCCTAATCAATCAATCTTCACTAAAACAATCAAACCTGCAACATACAAGTTACAGCCACAAAGGGTCAATACATTTGAATTGTATTGGCAAGTGATACTATAATAGTATAGTGGAGTCTATCATCTATATGCATTTGGCTAAGTGGAGTTGAGGCTTGCATTGCTCAAAATAGATTTTTCCTTAACATTTGAAAATACTAAGTTTTTGCTTGACAAAATCATTTTTCTCAATCAAAGATTTCAAGATCCTTGTACCAAGCCATCTCTCCATCAATGATTGAAGAATTCAAACAACCCTTGTTCAATCCACAAGTTTTAATTTAGAAATTTGAATGATGAGATTTTTGATTGCTTCCATGTCTTGATGCTCAAATTGTCCTTTACCAGGGACATGGCTAAGTACTTAGATTTTACACTCTGCAGAGGTGGTGCACTTTACCCACAAGACTTGGTTTCCCAAGACAAAATCTTTCAGAAGCCTTCCCTTAGACCAAAATGGACGCGCTCCAACCTATCAAACACTACCACCCACTGTCCATTTGGCTAAGTTCTTGCAACCTATATGATCATGGCAGAGCCCATATTGCCAAGTGGTTGCACTTGAAGCTTCTCAACATTTGACATCTCAAATCCCTTTGTTTCCTGGGTGGCCATCCACAAGTGTGATACACAAGGTTCACCAGTCCCCTGGCCTTGTGTAACCACTCAACATATCCCAATCTTTCCATTCCACCCAGGTGATTCATTAACTTAGTTCTTTTATTAAACAAAACATAAGTCCTCAGACTTAGAATATTTTTCCATAGTGTGAATATATTTTCCACCCATGTTTTCCATTAGCTAGGCTAAGCTTGGTAGTAATAGGAAACTTAACTTAGGAAATCCTACTAAGGATTCATCTACTAGGTTTTCCTATAGCAAGATCTATACTTAGCAAAATCCATGTAAGTTTACTTAGCAAAATCACTAATGCATAGTGAAAGTATTGGGATAGAAAGTATGAAGCATCACTTGCCTTTTTGGTAGGGAATGGTGGTGCACTCCTTGATCTTGCTAGTCTCACACTTCACTACAAGTCAATCAAGCAAACACCAATTCAATTTACATTCCAAACCAATAATCACTCAAACAAATTCACACACACAAGACAATGGAAACCAATTCATGCATGGGAGCATGCACAAGATAGTTTTATTTTGCAAAGGGGTCTCCATGGGGTTTCTAAACTTTGTAAGATCCAAATTGGTCATTTACCAAAGTGGCAAAGTCATTAGCAAGAGGGTTTTGTCTAAAAACTATTTTTAAATCTATTCATCATTTCATGTGGTGAAAAATGTTTTTATTAAGGCAAAAACTCTTAAGTTGTTCACCAAATGAGTTGCTATTGCAAAGCTTGGTGTTTTTGGGTCAGTAGGTTTGGTCCAACCTATTTTCTCAAAGTTTCCTTTCCATAAACATTTTTCATAATAAAATCAATAATTTTATTTGGCTAGAAATTGGCTAAGTCAAATAATTCAACCTAAATTTTACCAAAATCATTTTTAACACCAAAGGTTGGTTCCTAGGGTCAGTAAGGTCACAACAAACCATTTTGCAAAAGTTTTAACCTTAAAACCAAATTTAAACAAGTTTTATACTCTAAACAAGCTCACAAAAGAAACCGCAAAATCAAGCAAACTAACAAATACTATTTTCTAAACTAAGGCCACAGTTGGCTAGGGTTTGTTCTCCTGAATCCATTGATATAAAATTTGTAATTTTTGGACGTGTGGTTTGAAAGTTACAAGGGTTTGAAGTTTGTAAATAAATCTGTTTTCAAATTTCTTTTAAACAGATCTAGTGCCACGCGTCAAGTTCTTACTGGACAATACCGGTTCGGTCGGATTGATCTCTCTGGATCGTTGGATCTAAGTGGGATCGCACGGCACTGGTTGCTCGATACCCCTTCGCTCACTTTCTTTCCTAGCCGCTGGATCAAAATCGGACGGCCCTCAGTGCCTGACCATAAGCTGGCGGCGATATGTTAACGGCGAGCGGCGGAGCGGCCAGTTGGCGGCGGCGCTTGCGAGGCAGGAAGCGAAACAGGGAGGGAGCAAGCTCACCGAGGTCGCGAGGATGAGGTGATGCTGTTCGTGTGGTCGTCGTGGCAAGGGGTGCACGGGGACGGGCAGGATTTCTCGCCGGAGTTGGTTCTGGCGACGGACGCGTGCGGTCGAGGTCGAGGTCGACGCTGTGGTCCACGGGAAGACAAACGGAGGACTGGGTTAGCTGCGCAAGGCCATGGCAAAGATGCTTGCGTGATCGAGAAGATGCGGGGCGGTCAGTGCTTACCGGGGGTCGTCGGAGAAGAAGAAACAGGCGGCGGCGCTGTCAGAGCTAGTCCAAGCCAAAGCTCTGGGGCGCCCGCGGTCGAGTGGAGGACACGGGGAGAAGCGTCTGGGAGTGGGGAACTTGCTAGTGCGCTCAGTGTGGCATGGGGTGGTCAGGTTTGGACGGAATCGACAATGGACCTCGTCGGAGACAGGGGCAGTCAAGGAGAAATTGTGGCGGCCTAGGGGCGTGCTTGGGAAAGGAGGCAGAGGGGAAACGGAGAGGAGTGACTGGCGTTTAAAGGTGCTTGATCATCGCGAGTAATTGTGGCCGTATTAAAACGAATTAAGCCCGAGGATTCAACGACAGAGGCAAGGAGGAATGGGTCGCTGTGGGGAGGACGAAGAACAGTAAGGTGTGGGGTCCGCTGGCAGTGAAAGAAAGGGAGAAGGGGAGGGGTCCACATGTCTGTTGCTCCGCGGGTCAGAATATGGGTGCAATTCGTTTTCCTTCGGGGAGGGAGGAAGCTGGGCTGGATTGGGCTGTGTTGGGCTAGTTGGGCCAGATTGGTGGGTTGTTCTATTTTTTTTCTATCTGAATTGTTTTTCCTTTTCTATTTCTATTTTTCCTGTTTTGGTTTTCAAACAAACAAACAATGTTCACATCAATTCAAATAACACCCAAACTTTGTAAGTTTGACTTGGTTCTGTTCAGTAGCCTGAACCTAAATCTAAAATCCATAATTTTTAAATAAATAAAGTCCATTATTAATTAAATAGTTGTCCATTGCTAATTAATCAAATTAGGATTTGATTTATTTCAAACTCTATTTATCCATATATTTTCCAAAACCAAAATAGTGGGTTGTATTTGAAATAAGGTATATTTAGAAAGCTTGTTTTAAAATAAATAACAATTTTGTTAAAGGTTCCATTTATATTCAAATAAAATGAACCATGGTTTATTAAATAAATAGGGTTTGGTTTATTTAATAAAATCTTCATTTGAAATCCAAATACTTTGAAAACCAATCAGTAGTTTATTTGAAAATAAAGAATACTTGGAAACTTGTTTAAAACAAAATAACCTTTATTAATAAAACTTGGATATTAAATCCTTATTACTTTATTTAAATACACTTTTATTGTTTTTATCAAAACAAAATGTTTTATTTTCAAAAGCTTGGCTAAGGTTTAATTTGCCTCTATAAGATAATCTTTATTTATAAACCTTCCTTTTCATTTTGAGAACCAAATCCTTTTATAAAAGGATTTCAAAGTAGTAATAAGATATATTTTTTATTCTTCCTTTGTTAAATATTTATATTTTTAATCCCTTTAGGATTTATTTGACCCAACTTGGTTTGAAATTTTCCAATTAGATTCAAAAGTTTCTTCTGGCCCTGAAAATCAATAAAGTTTTATTTTATTTATTTATTTTCACATTACAAGATTTGGAAAATCTTGGGATGTGACAGGCTACCACCCTTAAAATAAATCTCGTCCCGAGATTTGGGGAGGCTGGGGTTACAAGCAAGTTCAAAAACAACTAGGGTACTACCACCCTTAAAAAAATTTCAAACAAAAATTACACATTGTCCTTCTTGGGATCATGAGAAATACTTTCTCTAATCAAACAGTTGCATTTATGTCCTTAATTTCCATGCTTGACTCATGGGCCAAGGTTGAGTTTCTCCATAGGCTTGTTCAACTTGTTCTTCATCTTTTCTGGATAGTTGCTTGCATAATGTCCTGGTTCCTTGCAGTTGAAACAATGGATGTCTTTGAGTTCTTTACGTGGCTCTTGTGGACAAGTTGTTACATAGTGGCCTAACTCTTTGCAGTTGTTACACCACACTTGGTCAATCTCTTTATTCTTCTTGTTCTCTGGGCATCCACTGGAGTAGTGTCCCATATCCTTACATTTACGACATTGTGCAAGGCTCATGTCCTGCTTTTGTTTCTTAAGTTTCTTTAGTCCTTTGAATTGGGTTGTCTTGTTTGGAGGTATAAGTGGTCCTTTTCCTTTGGTAGACTTGGATCCTTCTTGTTTCCTTTGTTCCACCATGGCATAGATGGGACATTGGTTAGGAGTATGATCACATCCTTCACATAGGTAGCAAGTGGCTTGAGAGGTAGGGCATTGTCCAATAGGATGTTCTTCTTCACAATTGGGGCATTGTCCTTCATGCTCCTTGGAAGTATGATCCTTGTCTCCACAAATAATGCAAGCTGGGGCTCCATCTAGAATAACATTCTTGTCATCCTTGTTATCATACACTCCCTTGGGATAGTTTTCTTCCATGCTGATCATTTGATTAGTCACCTTGAGCATCAGTTGGGATTGTTATTCCAAAAACCTTTGTAGTGCTGGGTCTTTATCACTATTGTTGGCTATGAACTAAGCTGTCAGTTGGTTTAACTGATGTTGGGTTGCTATAAGCTCTTTCATGCTGTCCTCTTGGTTGTTGTTGTCATCAACCTTGGAGTCTTTTGGAGTATTCATCTGTTTGGGTTGAAGGGAGGTTAGAATAGGCAAAATATTTCTAAGGAATTATTTCTAATCACACACATCACAATTCACACAAGCAATGTGCATGCAATCACAACCAAACACTTCACTCAATCAAGGTTCAAGCACATACTTAGTCAATCAAAATATTTTTGTTACACCACTTAGGTTAGGGTGTTTGACTTATCTATAAAATGGTGGTCCACCTATATGGTTTACTTGTGATCTTTCCATCCTTCTTGGTTGATTCTTCTTATATGAGATCATGGTTTCCTTGAGAAAAGATCTTGGTCACAATACTTCAAATGATGTAGGCTCCTTCTAACTTTTGCATTCCCTCAGTCTCTAAATCTTGAGCAAGATTTCCTTGTCTTACTTGTAGTCCTTAGTGTCATCCAAGTTGGAAGTCCTTGGTGAATATGCTGAAGATGTTGAAGTCATTAGAGTTGAAGAAGTTGAAGAAGTCCTTTGCACATGGTGTAGTCTTTGGCCGTGGGATAGGTTTTTCATCAGGTTGAAGTAGAAGAGATATAGAGTTGAAACCAAAATGGTTAAGGAAAGAGTTTACAAGTGTTTTTGTAAATAAGTTTTTGGAACAAATACACTCCTATTTTTCTAAGGGGTTTTGTCCAATCCAAGGTTTACAAATCCTACAGGCAACACAATGCTCTGATACCATCTGTAGGGGTCTCAACCTAATAAGGTAGATTCCTCCCTGTGTTTACAATGCTAGTCCCTGGATCAATAGCTAGCATCCACAGTAAGATGTAATATCAAGAAACAAAGGTCATAATATAACTTTATAACCAGGAATAACATAAGTTTATTACATCAAACATAGCTCATTTGGCTATTACATTACATTGCAGCGGAATAACTATAGACATGGGTCCTTCATCTTCAAAGTGCCACAGGCAGATGTTGGTTGTAGACTTTGTAATCCTAATCAATCAATCTTCACTAAAACAATCAAACCTGCAACATACAAGTTACAGCCACAAAGGGTCAATACATTTGAATTGTATTGGCAAGTGATACTATAATAGTATAGTGGAGTCTATCATCTATATGCATTTGGCTAAATGGAGTTGAGGCTTGCATTGCTCAAAATAGATTTTTCCTTAACATTTGAAAATACTAAGTTTTTGCTTGACAAAATCATTTTTCTCAATCAAAGATTTCAAGATCCTTGTACCAAGCCATCTCTCCATCAATGATTGAAGAATTCAAACAACCCTTGTTCAATCCACAAGTTTTAATTTAGAAATTTGAATGATGAGATTTTTGATTGCTTCCATGTCTTGATGCTCAAATTGTCCTTTACCAGGGACATGGCTAAGTACTTAGATTTTACACTCTGCAGAGGTGGTGCACTTTACCCACAAGACTTGGTTTCCCAAGACAAAATCTTTCAGAAGCCTTCCCTTAGACCAAAATGGACGTGCTCCAACCTATCAAACACTACCACCCACTGTCCATTTGGCTAAGTTCTTGCAACCTATATGATCATGGCAGAGCCCATATTGCCAAGTGGTTGCACTTGAAGCTTCTCAACATTTGACATCTCAAATACCTTTGTTTCCTGGGTGGCCATCCACAAGTGTGATACACAAGGTTCACCAGTCCCCTGGCCTTGTGTAACCACTCAACATATCCCAATCTTTCCATTCCACCCAGGTGATTCATTAACTTAGTTCTTTTATTAAACAAAACATAAGTCCTCAGACTTAGAATATTTTTCCATAGTGTGAATATATTTTCCACCCATGTTTTCCATTAGCTAGGCTAAGCTTGGTAGTAATAGGAAACTTAACTTAGGAAATCCTACTAAGGATTCATCTACTAGGTTTTCCTATAGCAAGATCTATACTTAGCAAAATCCATGTAAGTTTACTTAGCAAAATCACTAATGCATAGTGAAAGTATTGGGATAGAAAGTATGAAGCATCACTTGCCTTTTTGGTAGGGAATGGTGGTGCACTCCTTGATCTTGCTAGTCTCACACTTCACTACAAGTCAATCAAGCAAACACCAATTCAATTTACATTCCAAACCAATAATCACTCAAACAAATTCACACACACAAGACAATGGAAACCAATTCATGCATGGGAGCATGCACAAGATAGTTTTATTTTGCAAAGGGGTCTCCATGGGGTTTCTAAACTTTGTAAGATCCAAATTGGTCATTTACCAAAGTGGCAAAGTCATTAGCAAGAGGGTTTTGTCTAAAAACTATTTTTAAATCTATTCATCATTTCATGTGGTGAAAAATGTTTTTATTAAGGCAAAAACTCTTAAGTTGTTCACCAAATGAGTTGCTATTGCAAAGCTTGGTGTTTTTGGGTCAGTAGGTTTGGTCCAAACTATTTTCTCAAAGTTTCCTTTCCATAAACATTTTTCATAATAAAATCAATAATTTTATTTGGCTAGAAATTGGCTAAGTCAACTAATTCAACCTAAATTTTACCAAAATCATTTTTAACACCAAAGGTTGGTTCCTAGGGTCAGTAAGGTCACAACAAACCATTTTGCAAAAGTTTTAACCTTAAAACCAAATTTAAACAAGTTTTATACTCTAAACAAGCTCACAAAAGAAACTGCAAAATCAAGCAAACTAACAAATACTATTTTCTAAACTAAGGCCACAGTTGGCTAGGGTTTGTTCTCCTGAATCCATTGATATAAAATTTGTAATTTTTGGACGTGTGGTTTGAAAGTTACAAGGGTTTGAAGTTTGTAAATAAATCTGTTTTCAAATTTCTTTTAAACAGATCTAGTGCCACGCGTCAAGTTCTTACTTGACAATACCGGTTCGGTCGGATTGATCTCTCTGGATCGTTGGATCTAAGTGGGATCGCACGTCACTGGTTGCTCGATACCCCTTTGCTCACTTTCTTTCCTAGTCGCTGGATCAAAATCGGATGGCCCTCAGTGCCTGACCATAAGCTGGCGGCGATATGTTAACGGCGAGCGGCGGAGCGGCCAGTTGGCGGCGGCGCTGGAGAGGCAGGAAGCGAAACAGGGAGGGAGCAAGCTCACCGAGGTCGCGAGGATGAGGTGATGCTGTTCGTGTGGTCGTCGTGGCAAGGGATGCACGGGGACGGGCAGGATTTCTCGCCGGAGTTGGATCTGGCGACGGACGCGTGCGGTCGAGGTCGAGGACGACGCTGTGGTCCACGGGAAGACAAGCGGAGGACTGGGTTAGCTGCGCAAGGCCATGGCAAAGATGCTTGCGTGATCGAGAAGATGCGGGGCGGTCAGTGCTTACCGGGGATCGTCGTCGGAGAAGAAACAGGCGGCGGCGCTGTCAGAGCTAGTCCAAGCCAAAGCTCTGGGGCGCCCGCGGTCGAGTGGAGGACACGGGGAGAAGCATCTGGGAGTGGGGAACTTGCTAGTGCGCTCAGTGTGGCATGGGGTGGTCAGGTTTGGACGGAATCGACAATGGACCTCGTCGGAGACAGGGGCAGTCGAGGAGAAATTGTGGCGGCCTAGGGGCGTGCTTGGGGAAGGAGGCAGAGGGGAAACGAAGAGGAGTGACTGGCGTTTAAAGGTGCTTGATCACCGCGAGTAATTATGGCCGTATTAAAACGAATTAAGCCCGAGGATTCAACGGCAGAGGCGAGGAGGAACGGGTCGCTGCGGGGAGGACGAAGAACAGTAAGGTGTGGGGTCCGCTGGCAGTGAAAGAAAGGGAGAAGGGGAGGGGTCCACATGTCTGTTGCTCCGCGGGTCAGAATATGGGTGCAATTCGTTTTCCTTCGGGGAGGGAGGAAGCTGGGCTGGATTGGGCTGTGTTGGGCTAGTTGGGCCAGATTGGTGGGTTGTTCTATTTTTTTTTCTGTCTGAATTGTTTTTCCTTTTCTATTTCTATTTTTCCTGTTTTGGTTTTTAAACAAACAAACAATGTTCACATCAATTCAAATAACACCCAAACTTTGTAAGTTTGACTTGGTTCTGTTCAGTAGCCTGAACCTAAATCTAAAATCCATAATTTTTAAATAAATAAAGTCCATTATTAATTAAATAGTTGTCCATTGCTAATTAATCAAATTAGGATTTGATTTATTTCAAACTCTATTTATCCATATATTTTCCAAAACCAAAATAGTGGGTTGTATTTGAAATAAGGTATATTTAGAAAGCTTGTTTTAAAATAAATAACAATTTTGTTAAAGGTTCCATTTATATTCAAATAAAATGAACCATGGTTTATTAAATAAATAGGGTTTGGTTTATTTAATAAAATCTTCATTTGAAATCCAAATACTTTGAAAACCAATCAGTAGTTTATTTGAAAATAAAGAATACTTGGAAACTTGTTTAAAACAAAATAACCTTTATTAATAAAACTTGGATATTAAATCCTTATTACTTTATTTAAATAAACTTTTATTGTTTTTATCAAAACAAAATGTTTTATTTTCAAAAGCTTGGCCAAGGTTTAATTTGGCTCTATAAGATAATCTTTATTTATAAACCTTCCTTTTCATTTTGAGAACCAAATCCTTTTATAAAAGGATTTCAAAGTAGTAATAAAATATATTTTTTTATTCTTCCTTTGTTAAATATTTATCTTTTTAATCCCTTTAGGATTTATTTGACCCAACTTGGTTTGAAAGTTTCCAATTAGATTCAAAAGTTTCTTCTGGCCCTGAAAATCAATAAAGTTTTATTTTATTTATTTATTTTCACATTACAAGATTTGGAAAATCTTGGGATGTGACAGTATCTTAATGGTTTATTTGATCACGAAGTCATCGTTGAATATGTGGGAGAAATTATGGATCTCTAGATCCTGCTATTGGTTATTGACCGGAGAGGTGTCTCGATCATGTCTGCATAGTTCGTGAACCATATGGTGACACACTTAAGGTTCGATGTTGTTTAAGTAGATATGGAATATGAGTTGGAGATCGAATGTTTTTCGTAGTCTCAGATTGGATTCAGGATATCACAAGGAGATCTGAAATGGTCTGGAGAATAAGATTCATATAAGGAAAGTCAATTTCCGGGGATTAGAAATGTTTTCGGTGTTTGACCGTAAGCTTCTGGAATGTTCTAGAGGGACCACCAGTGGGTCCACCACCCCGGGAGGGGCCACATGGGCCAAGGGTATGTTGCGGGGACCATGGGCCGGCAACACCATGACCCAAAGGGTCCAACCGGCCAGCAGAAGGATAGGGAAAAACCCTAATAAGGAAAGGGGAAGAAACTCGGGGGGCAAGTTTCCCCCCTTCCCTCTTGGGCCACCGAGTTAGAGGAGGACACGGCCAGGGCTATGGACCCTGGCCGCACCCCCCATCTATATAAGGTGGGGTGCAGAGGGCGCACCCCTGCCCCCTTGCTCCAACGCTAGCCGCCACCTCCCTCCCTCCTCCTTCCTGCTGCTCCGGCTTATGCAAAGCCCTGCAGAAATCACTCCTCCACCACCACCACGCCGTCGTGCTTCTGGGATTCTGAGGAGATCTACTACCTCTGCTGCCTGCTGGAACGGGGAGAGGAAGGTCTTCATCGACTCCGTATGTGTGACCGAGTGCGGAAGCGCTACCGGAACGCGGCGCCTGAAGGATCGTCTTCACGATCTTGAGATCGGCAAGTGATCGACTACATCAACCACGAGATCCGATCTTGTTGAACTCTTTGGATCTATGAGGGTTAGTTCTCTCATATCTTGTTGCACCGATCTCGTAGATTAGATCTTGGCTTTGCCATAGATTGAATCTTGGTTTTATATGTTCTTGCGATATAATTTTTTTATTTTCTATCCAACAACCCTACAGTCTTAACCATGTTGGTTTTAATAAAAGATGTTTGGTGTATCATCCCCTCCATTCCATAAAAAAATAAATTGTGATTATTTCCCTAGATGCATGCAAAAGTGAGCCAACCAGCGAGACATGTTTTACTGACATGTGTTAGTGGTCCATGTTTTATTGGCTTGCATGGTTGTTAAAATTTAAAGATACCAACCAACGAGACATGTTGTTTGCTTGCATCATTGTTAAAGATTTAAAGATACCAACCAACAAGACAATTTAAAAGAAATTAGTTAGTTCTTCTAGTAGTTTTCTTGGCGTCTGAGATTTTTTTAAGTGGCCCTTTTGCAAACAAAGACTACAAGTGTGTTTCTAATGAGTTCTTGCAAACCATTATCAATAAAATCTCTTCTTTTTTCTGGGAAAATGGACACAGAATATTGTTCACAAAATGGTTAGGGCATGAAAGTAAGTTCACAAATGTGCTGATAAACAGACTGCTTGGTTGATGCCTGCCCATACCACACTTTTTATGCCAAATGTGTGGTATGCAAAACTTTTGCGTGAGCAAATTGTTGGTCACACCTGTGGTGGGACTTGACGGAAAATCATGTGTATGGTATCTCGGGTAGGGTGCTATGAAATTGTGGTACACCTTCGCAGTGAGGTGCGACCCATGTTACCTATGAAAACACCCAAAATGTATAAGATTAATTTTGCTATAAGTTGAGACCCATGTGTCTGCTGAAAGTACACATCGCGAGAAGAGATAGATAAAACATTTTTCTTTCCTATGGGAAACCCAAGATTGAGGCCGTCCTTAAGAGTAAGGATAATTTTGTTTTTCCATAATGTATAAGGTGAAGTTTATCAATTGCCACATAGGTTTTAGAATCTGTATTTTTGCGCATACTAGATGTCCATCCAAGTATGACATGCCTAACATGTGGCGTGGCAATGCGTGGCTTGAATCCAAACATGCTCAAAGTCTCGAGAGGGTTAGAATAAGCACCTATACCCACCAATCAAGGGTAAGACTTGTATGAGATCTTTATCCCTGAGATTTTCACCCGTTTCACTATATACGTAGCTGGCCTGGCAGTGTCGTCATAGGGCTTAATCGTCTTGTTCTGAAAACCCTTGGGGTAAGTTGTGGCCATATCACTGGGCCAAAGCAACGTGGCCCTAGGTATTGTACTTCCTGAGCCTCGTAGATCTTGTCCAAGCGTGAACGTGCATCATATGGCTCTGGGTTTGCTTCATTCTTGTCGCCGCCATGGGAAAGGTTGTGTGAACGACGTGGTCCTCTGCCATGGTGACTGCTGGGTGGCGAAGGTGGCGGTGGGTTAGCTTTCTTGCTGTTTCCCTCCTACGACCCCTCACGTCTATCGCGGTTGATTGTCGGACGCGAAGGGTCATGGTGCGACCTGCTCCTATGCCTGTGGTTGCCACTGCTCAATTTGTCACGCCGAGGCTGCTCCACATTGACGCGGATGACGATGCCACCCTAGGGGCGTCTTGGTGGGGGCATACTCGTGCGATGGCGAGCCTTTGGGTCTTCGTGATGCCGAGGATGACGGGGAGGTGGGGGAGGATGCCGGGGATGAGCCTTTCCTCCATGATCGGAGGATATGGGGGTAGCGTCAGTTCTGTTGCGTGCCTCCCTCCGTCTACGTTTTGACGAACCCGTTTGAGATCCGACATCGTGAGGAGATCTTGCCCTGTGCTGCTTGTGTGCACTAGAATAATAATATGTCAGGTTAGAATCTAGCCTCTAAGAGGTGGGCTTTTCCTGCTATTTTACAGCCTTGGCAACGAGGTCATAGACCTGGTCCAAAGCTTCAGGCGATCTATCCTCCTCCAGTAGAGTCTTAGCAACGACCATTTTGAGGGCGGGCATTGGCATGACTTGCTCTCCCTCCTTGTCAATGTAAGGCTTAGCTCCATTTTGTTTCGATGGAGCCCATCCCAAGTTATGCCGTACGCCAGGATCGTTGATGATGTGTGCTAGATCTTTCTTGTTCTTCTGCTGCTTGAGTAGGTTCTTGTACTCTGTCTCCATGGCTTTAGCCCCGATTGATTTTTGCTCCTTGGCCAGATCTCGATCTAGCTTTGCGCCTTGCTCCGCGGGCTTGTGCCTCCTCCAATAGTTGCTGGCGCTTGTCATAGAGCTAGACAAAGTTCCGAATATGGCCCACGGTCATGGGCTTGATGAGCAAGTTGGCATACATCACTCTATCAGCTGGAGTGATTTGGGCGGCCACATATGTAGATGGTGGTGGTGGCAGATTTGCGAGATTAGCGTTGCTGGGCCCGGTGGACAGTTCCTGGGGCTGCTGTAGGGGAATAGCCGGAGGGGGCATGACCTTTGTCAGAGGATCATCAATGTTGTCGGCTGGTCCCTTCCTGGTGTCATGTGGCTGATGACTCCTTGATGGCGCCAGAGAACTTGGTGCTTGATGTGGAGTCTTGTTGGGAACCCCAAGAGCAAGGTGTGAAGCAGCACAGCAGCAAGTTTTCCCTCAATAGAGACCGAGGTTATCGAACCAGTAGGAGGAAGGAAACGTCACACAGGTGTTGCAAGCAACGTGAAGACCTGCACAACACAAACTCAAGACTTTGCCCCAACGAATCAGTGAGGTTGTCAAGCTCACCGGTTTGCTGTAACAAAGGATTAAACATATGGTGTGGAAGGTAATGGTTTGTAGCAAGTAAACAAGTAAAAGTGCAAGATGTATCAATGGTAAAGATTGTACCGGGGTCCATAGTTCACTAGATGTGCTCTCCTTAGATAAACATCATGGCATGAAGGGTAAACAAATTACAGCAGTGCAATTGACAGGAACTGAGCAAGGCATAACAATGCAATTACTAGTCAGAAAGATCCTATGAGATTCGATTGGGCAATACAACAAGATACATAGACCGCCATCCAACTGCATCTATGACTAGAAGTCCACCTTCAGGTTATCATTCGAACCCCCTCCAGTATTAAGTTGCAAGCAACAGACAACTTCTTTAAGCAAAGTGTGTAAGGTAAACAGTCCACATGTTCTATGAACAAGAGACCGTTGTTTTCTACCTAGTAGCAACAACACATCTACAACCGAAGAGATTATTGTCACTTCAAGGCACACTAAGAAATCCCAATTGTTTGGAATAAGACATGCTACAAAAATAATCACTAAGTATAATGCCAAAACAATACCTTGCATGTCATGCTAAAGTCTAAGTCACAGTCAATGCAAGCAAGAACTTACTACTCCTTTCCAACACCAAGCAACTTATTTGCAAAACAACACAGCAAGAACGGGGGTCCAAACTACTTTATTCAAGCAAACTAAACAACCTAAGCAAAGCAAACGAAAGCTAAGACGCTCCAAGAACAACATAAATATGCATGAAACAATAAAAATGAAGTGTCTAGACAGACCTGAGCTTTTTATTGATGAAGAAGCACTACTAGGAAAACGCCTGTTCGTGGCGCACCTGAAAAGGCCATCCGTGGCGCACTAGCAGTGCGCCACGGGCCTCGCGCTACGGCTATCTCCTAGCCGTGGCGCACTACCTGGTGCGCCACGGTTGTGTCGAGATAGGCGTGGCGCACATGACAGTGCGCCACGGAAAGTAGTCTAGGTGTTCCACGCGTATGAAACGATAACCGTGGCGCACTAGGTGTCGTGCACCACTGATATAAATTTCAAAATTCAAAAAAAAAGCAGCAGATCTGGATCTCGTCGTTAGTGCCGTCGCGCGTCGGTGCAGGTCGCCGTCGTAGCCTCCTCGTCGTCGTCGGAACTGCAAGGAGGAGGAGGAGAATAGGAGGAAGAGGAGGAGAAGAAGAGGATGAGGAGAAGAAGAAGAGGAGGAAGAGGAGGAAGAGGAGGAGAAGAAGAGGAGGAGGAGAAGAGGAGGAGAAGAAGAAGAAGAGGAGGCCTCGTCGTCGTCGGAACTACAAGGAGGAGGAGGAAGAGGAGGAGGAGAAGAAGGAGCCTGCCGTCTCGTCGTCGGAACTGCAAGAAGGAGGCCTCCGTCACCATCTTCACTGCAAGGAGGAGGAAGAGGAGGGGAAGGAGAAGGAGAAAGAGAAAGAGAAGGAGGAGAAGGAAAATGAGAAGGAGAAGGAGGAGAAGAAGGAAATGAGAAGGGAGGAAAAGGAAAAGGAGAGAAGGGGAGGGAAAAGAAAAGGGGTAGGTGGGCGGGTTGAGGATTCAAAATTTGAATCCCGCCCAAGCTTATCTGTGGCGCACTAGGTGG
This sequence comes from Avena sativa, assembly GCA_916181665.1. Lineage (NCBI taxonomy): Eukaryota > Viridiplantae > Streptophyta > Magnoliopsida > Poales > Poaceae > Avena > Avena sativa. Next base: position 254,321,709 of record OV702284.1, on the reverse strand, counting down.
TGGTGCGCTACGGGTAAGTCGCCCTCTATTTTTTTCTGTAGGAAAAAACGGTCTTTTGACCGTAACTTTTTACTCTTTTCGAATTTTGAAAATCTAAAAAATCTCTAAACGACCGAGGGTCGTTGCGAGCGGATGCGAAATCTCGTTCTCGTCATTTTGGTATATTATACGATTTTTTTCGATATCGTATGCAAAAGTTACGGCCTTTTTACCGTGGCATGACTTTTTTTTGTAGATAAAGTTGAAACTCATGTTTGTTAATTTTACTAGAAGCTATACCATATTACCTACCTAAATATGAAAGGATTTAATTTTTTGAAGTGTTTATCATTTTCTTTTATTTTTTGCAAATCCTAAAAAAGCGATCCAGGGGGGTGGAGTTGGTGCAGGATAGTTAGGCGTAGGGCACTAGGACAAGGTGCCCTACTACTAAGTTTATACGTCCGTAGGGCACTAGGGCAGAGTGCCCTACGGCTAAGTTGACCCAGTTGGTGCAGGCCACTTAGCCGTAGGGCACTAGGGCAGAGTGCCCTACGGCTAAGTTGACCCAGCTGCTGCAGCACACATGCCCGTAGCGCACTAGGTCAAGGTGCGCTACGGCTAAGTGACACATCCGTAGCGCACCTTGACCTAGTGCGCTACGGGAATGTGTGTTACGTCTACCTGCGTCCTAGCCCACACATAGCCGTGGCGCACCACCCCCATGTGCGCCACGCTTATGGCAGTTAGCCGTAGGGCACCTGTGGGCAGTGCGCCACACCTATTTTACCCGTAGGGCACTACTAGCAAGTGCGCCACAGAAGTATGGATTACCTATAGCCGTTTTCCTAGTAGTGAAGGGGATGCCCAAGGCATCCCCAAGCTTTGACGCTTGTACCTCTTGGATATTTCTTAGGGTGACACCGGGGTGGCATCCCCAAGCTTGAGCTTTTGTCCATTCTTCATCTCATTACATCATTCTCTCTCACCTGAATTTTTTTCCTTCATACAAAACTTCATGCAATCTTTATTAGCAACATTAGTTTATTCAAAAGATATTAGACCTCTAGCAAAGCTTTGGAACAGCAAGGCTTTTCACAAAAAACACAAGCTACTGTAGTAACTCCTTCAAAAATCTCAATTCCCCAAAAGAGAACTCAAAAAGGAATCAATAAGAAGAAAATGCAAATAATGGCAGAAATCTGTCAAAACAGACCAACATGTAGAAACCAATTTTTTTGAAGAACCTTATGATGCTAAAATCAAAAAGTGTTGAACTAACGAAAGTTATCTAACATACTGGGGGATTTATTCGTAAATTTTCAGCTCAATCTGAGTTACAGAGACTCCTCACGAATTTTTATGGTGGAGGACAGAAACCTGTTTTGGGACAAAAACTCCCCAAATCTTACTTCCCTCTCATTAGAGGTCATTCTTGGCACAAAAAGAAAATAAAAAGGATAAGGAGAGGTCATTACTGAAGTAATAACTTCCAAGACTCAAGGAAACTCTTGGGTTATCTCCCAACAAGTACTTTTCTTTAACGCCTTTAAGTTAGGCACAAGAAGCAGGAAGAATCAAGTATTTTCAAATGATAAAGTATTACCCCTCTTGTTCTTTCCTTTCTTACCTTTCTTCTTCTATTTAGGGAAGATATGATTGCTTACCGGAGGACAAAATGCATGATGCCTTTTCCCACATCTATTACCGCCCCAAGGTGTTTCAGTAGAGATCTTCCAAGTGTGATCTGTCCTTTGCCTACACATTCAATAACAAGATAATCAGTAGTCACCATTTTCTCTGAGATTTTCGTAAACACACCTTCAACTATTCCAATGGGAAATATAGTGGCATTGTTAGTAAAAGAGATTTCCTCTCCTCCTTCAGTAAGCCCCCAAAGACTCAAGGAATCATAGATATCTTTAGGCATGAGGCAAAATTCAGACATGATATCACAACGAGCATCAAAAAGTGTAGTATCTATTGAGACTTTGATTATGGGAAACCACTTTGAAGGCTCAGAATTTATGGGAACATAATCATGGTAAGCCCTAAGCGTGTGATAAGAACTATTCATAGCAGCAATACCGGTCTCAAGAGTGTTCAACCCAGCAAAAATATTTGTGAAAAAGGAATTAGACTTGCCAGGTATACCATAAATCATGATCAATTTCTTTATGGCATCAAAAGCTTCATCCTCAGTATATAGCAAAAAATATTTCTCAGCCACAGCATCCAAAGCATATCTATAACGAAGAGCAATACCACGGTAGAAACTATTAATAACCAAGTTAAGGCTCACCTTAGGCTTAGTTTCTCTCTGTAAAGCAAAGATTCTGGACCAAGCTTCTTTAAAACTTTCTTCACTTTTTTGCTTAAAAGTGGAGATTTCTACCATAGGGGAAATAAAGGTTGGTCCAAAACCAGACATGGTAGCAACTAGAGCAGGAACTAATTTTTTTGGGTTTTTTGAAAAGAGGCAAACAAAACCAAGCAAACTAGAAACAAAGTAAAGAGAAAGGAAGTGGAGGACTCCCCTAGTGAAGACGTCCTTAGCCTCCCCGGCAACGGCGCCAGAAAACTTGTTGATGACTCCTTGATGGCGCCAGAGAACTTGGTGCTTGATGTGGAGTCTTGTTGGGAACCCCAAGAGCAAGGTGTGAAGCAGCACAGCAGCAAGTTTTCCCTCAGTAGAGACCGAGGTTATTGAACCAATAGGAGGAAGGAAACGTCACACAGGTGTTGCAAGCAACACGAAGACCTACACAACACAAACTCAAGACTTTGCCCCAATGAATCAGTGAAGTTGTCAAGCTCACCGGTTTGTTGTAACAAAGGATTAAACATATGGTGTGGAAGGTAATGGTTTAAAGCAAGTAAACAAGTAAAAGTGGAAGATGTATCAATGGTATAGATTGTACCGGGGTCCATAGTTCACTAGAGGTGCTCTCCTTAGATAAACAACATGGCATGAAGGGTAAACAAATTACAGCAGTGCAATTGACAGGAACTGAGCAAGGCATAACAATGCAATTACTAGTCAGAAAGATCCTATGAGATTCGATTGGGCAATACAACAAGATACATAGACCGCCATCCAACTACATCTATGACCAGAAGTCCACCTTTAGGTTATCATCCGAACCCCCTCCAGTATTAAGTTGCAAGCAACAGACAACTTCTTTAAGCAAAGTGTGTAAGGTAAACAGTCCACATGTTCTATGAACAAGAGACCGTTGTTTTCTCCCTAGTAGCAAAAACACATCTACAACCGAAGAGATTATTGTCACGTCCCTTGGAAACTAGAGGCATGAACCCACTATCGAGCATAAATACCCCCTCTTGGAATCACTAGCAACTACTTGGCCAAGATAGCTACTAACAACGAAGAGCATGCAAGATCATAAACAACACAGACATGATAGAATCATAAAGACAAAACCATTAATCAAACCAACTTAATAATCTCAATATCCATCGGATTCCCGCAAACACTACATGCATGATTACAAATAGATTAGATCTTGATCATGAATGGAGTTCACAAGATCTATACATGAAAGCACAAAGGAGGAGATACAACCATCTAGCTACTACATGGACCCATAGTCCAAGGTGGAACTACTCATGCATCGTATCGGAGAAGGCCTCCGGGATGATCTCCCCTCTGGCAGGGTGCCGGGAAGAACTTCAGATTTCCCCGATCTAGGGACAATGGTGGTGGTGGCTACAGATGGTTTCGTGGAGATTTGATCGGGTACTTAGGGTTTCTGCATCGTGGGCTTCTTATAGGCGAAGGGGGGGGGCGAGGCGGTGGCCAGGGGCCCCACACCCTGCCTAGGCGTGGGGAAGGGCCCACCTGTGCCTAGGGGGGTCTGGGAACCCTGGCCCGCCTCCCCGGCTCCCCTCTGGACTTCTTGTTCCGCACGGAAAGTTATTGACTTTGACGTTTGTCCCGTCCAATTTCGAGAATATTTCCTTACTAGCTTTTCTGGAACCAAAAACAGCAGAAAACAGGTAACTGGCACTGTGGCAACTTGTTAATAGGTTAGTACTAGAAAACATGTAAAAAGCACCTCAAAGTGTAGACAAGCAAAGCAAAGTAGATACTAAACAAGCATGGAGCATAAAAAAAATTATAGATACGTTTCCGACGTATCAGTGGCTTTGTCAGAGCTGCTCCGGTTTGCTGATCTTCTTCTATCACACTTCCGATGGAAACTAGCACCTGATGGGAAGTGACGACCTTGTCGGCACCCTCCTCGCGGTTGATCTCCTCTTCCATCTCCTTCATAGCGGTGTTGAGTTCTTCCGTGTTGATGTCAATTTCCTTCGAGTCTACGCTGATATCGGCATAGAGCGTGTCTAGAACAAAGTCGGAGGGAGCGGGAGCCTCTTCGATGGTGGAGGACAATGCTAAGGAAGCAGGGCCATTGGGCAGTGGCCCGAGTAAGGCGACGGAGCTAGCCTTCGACAAAGTGGTAGATCGCGTCCTAGCTGGATAACCCTCCAAGTCGGCTCTTAGCCGGAGCCATCTGGCGAGGTAATCTCGGGGGATCTCACCATCTCTCTGGACGCAACGAGCCAGATCGAAGATGGTCACAATGCAGACAAAGTGTGATCGCTATTTTCCAGACGCGCGGGGTAACCCAGCGGATTTGCATTGATCTTCCACCATTATATCCTGCACATGGAAGGTTTGGGTGGGCCTTTAATTTTCTCGATCTAAGCCGACAAACTTCGAAGAGAGATCCGACTTCGATAGTTTCGCGAACGTGTCCTGCCCGGAGGCGGTCCATGCGGGCCTTGACGATCTTCCACCTTCCTAGGAACTAGTGTCCGAGCAGGTTTCACCGATGAATAGGTGGATGTCCCCGATTGGGACAATCGAGCAGCGGGTGGGGTTTGTCTTTGTCGATTCCAGAATTCCTCGGGAGGGACGATCGAAACATTCTCGGAGAAGAGTACACGCTCGATGGCTACGGTGTCGCTGATTGCCGCAAAGAGCTTGGACCTCGCCCGGTGTAGAGCTCGAAAGGCCTCTTGCCCCATGGTGGGCGCCAACTGTCGTGGTATTGCCGACGCGTATGGCATGGAGGGGTCCTCACAAAGCGTCTTTAGAGATGTGGGGGAAGGCAGCAAGTTGGTGGGTACGAGGTAACACAACTTACCCAGGTTTAGATCCCACAATGGTGCCGGAATCCTACTCCTGCTATAAATCACTATAATGACAATACACCGAGTTACAGGGATTGGTTCACTGTGCGAGATGTGTAAATTGATGCCCTAAAGGCTCCTAGAGGTCCGACTTACAAAGACGCTAGAACCTAGGGTTACAGGAAAAGTCCTGTCCGGACAGGTTACAGAGTTCTACAGTAACACAAACTAGTCTTACGTGTCTTGCACTCCAAGACTTCGGGTTGAATTATATCTGCACCGTAGCCTTCCTTTATCCGACATAGGTCTCCCTTCTGGATTCGTCTAACTGGGCCGCCCAACAGGCCATAGGCTTTGCTATCAACTGTGGGCTATCCGGGTTATCCGGATTAAAGACATGCAATGATGATACCCATTTAGCATATTCCCAAAAGGAGTAGCTCAGGAAAATCCTTTCTGGAAATCACGAAAAATTGTGGAAATAATAATATACAGCACACCTATACGGGTTGTATCAACAACTCCAAGAATTTTTAGCTCTAAATTTATCTACATGTAGAGAAACAACAAAAAAAATATAAACTCTACCATGAATAGTGTCGGTGGTAGGTGAATAGTATTTCATTCACACCCTAATTTTATCTTTTCTGGCTCTCTAAGTGTAGGTCAAATTTGAATCTGCAATTTTTGGGGTTGCATATATCACACAGATGTTTGTTGTCATTTTTTCTAGAATATTTAAACATATTTTGTATTTTCAAAAAAAAATGATTTCACAGATCCTATCTAAAATTTGATCCTACCCAAGTTGCCCTCCCATCCAATCAGGCCAGCCTGACCTGGTCTGATCATTGGCCGGAGAAGGCGTAGACTCGTGCTACTCCAGTATGTCCAGAGAGGGAGAGGGAGATGGGGAGCAGTGAAGGTGGAGGTGCCAACAGGTCATGTGCATGTGTTGTGCATTGGAGGCGTGGGTCTCCCACCCGCGTGCAGGCAGGGCGCCATGCGGGCGCATGTACGCCTTTCTACAGTCCCATGCTGCGTCTGCATTCTGCTCGTCTGCTAGCAGCAGCTGCTGTTATGAGCAGTAGGACGCATGCATGCGATCAGTGGATATCTGGTTGCGTGGTTTTCTTACTCGATCACAGCGCGTCGGACCCCGATCATTGGTGCGTACGTACAGATCGATCGATCGAACGGCTTCGTCCCAAGCAATCGCTCCACAGGCCCCTGCATGCCTCGCCACATCGACAGATCACTGGTACCTTTCTGCTACGTGGTAGCTAGGTTCTCTTAATTGCTCACTCTTTCAATGGGATGGCCTTACATGATTAACCAACTAGAGCGCTAGCACATTATAGCTGATCTTCGGTACAGTGCATATATACCATAACAATAATCAAGCTGATGCACAGGGCCATGTGCTGCCACTTAATTTATCGCTACGGTGATCTTTATGCTGCCGATCGATCGATTGATCTCATGGTACAGGGGAATGCCAATAGATGAGCGAGCATGCAGCTACCAGATAGTACTCCCATAAATTTGCCACGAGCAGTGCAGTTAATATGCAAAGCATTACTCCTGTTAGGCCGTGATGTCCGGATGTGGTGCTTATCTTGGAGCAGATCTATGCAACAAGAACCTCATCGACCTGAAAAGGGAATTTAATCATCGACGGAGGAGCCGTGCGCGGAAAATGCATGGAAATTAACCCGGCCGGCCTGTCGCGCGCTCTCTGAAAAAGAAAGGACCTTTTATTTGCATGTTCTATTGATAACAAAAGGCTGCCCCGGCACGCACTGGCAGGCCTCTTCTTTGGATGGCATTGGCATCCCATCTGATTCAGATTGCCTCGTTTGCCACTGCCCATCCCATCTGAGTCTGATTCAGGCTGCCCTCTCTGTACGTGCGCGTCCTCATGTGTGCATGCCTAATTGTTCGCTGTTGCAGGTCCTATCTTTAGCCCTAGCTAGCTACTATAGCTCTACCGCCCAATACAATGGTGTGGAAGACCCAAAAGACTAAACACCATGATGCCTGTGTCAGCTGTGGAATTAGAAGTCTCTGCAGGTCTGAAAGATGCCATGCGTCGTTCTGTTGCTCACTACTATACCAATTTCATGGCGCCAATAAATGACCGGCCGGCCGGGACCTTCCGCGTCAGCATATGGCATGCATGGTGTACTGACCGTCGACCAGAGCATATTGCCAAGTTTTAATCCGCCGTACGTACACCTTCATGGCTTCATGTAGCATGTAGGCTTTAATATTGGACGATACTCTCGTAGTATCCATTATATTCCATAACTACGGCATGCAGAAAGTGTACGGGGCCAAACTAAATCACCCGGCCGCCCCAGTGTACAACAGCTAGCGAAAACATTATGTGGCGTACGTCAAAGTAGTGTTGCCCTGATGGTATGTAAGTTGTACTGTCCCTGTGCCTGTGTTGATTTTGGCCAAAAAGTTAACCACGTCCGGTTGATCTCAGAGCGCACGCATTAACCTGTTTGTCGGCATGAATGAGTCCAGCTCAGTCACTCTCTCTCTCACTCTCTCTCTCTCTCTCTCTCTCTCTCTATCTCTCTCTCTCTCTCTCTCTCTCTCTCTCTCTCTCTCTCTCTCTCTCTCTCTCTCTCTCTCTCTCTCTCTCTCTCTCTCTCTCTCTCTCTCCCTTGGACCACTCGAGCGCGAGCACACACACTCTGGTGAAGAATACTACTCAAGACACGCGAGACTGTGAGAGTGAGACTAGTTTAGGGGATATGTACGTTTGGCCGGCCGTCGTCCAAAATTTGGGCTTTAAAGTGATGTGTTCCCTGCAGCAAAAGACGTAAAATTCAGATTTGCCCATGCAGAAAGTTGAAATGATTCTAGTCGGAACATATGCATGTAGTATGTGCTGATGTGCGCGTCTGCCCAAAGCTGAATTTGTAACGTGTGAGAGTGCGTGCTATGCGCATGCATGCACGCACGCTTGATTGCTTTCTTGACAACAAGGGAGCAGTCATCGTACCATTGAAGCTTTACCTCCAAGTGTTGTCCATCTTACAGCCTGCTAATACCTCTGGAGGCCTCTGAAACTAGCTTTGCCTCTACTCTTATATGATAAGCATATATATAGCAAGCATGGGCGGGCACAAGTTATTTATGATGGGTATTCAAAGTCGGGAGGAAAGACGTTAATCAACACCTCGACCGAGCCATGTCGCTGGAGCGAGACTAGAGCTACACAACTGGAGGCCTCACATGAGTAGTAAGGGAGCAAATCTATTGGTGCTATTGATCTAGAAGGTTCAGTGAGGATGCTATGGCAAGGAGAACATCTAGATTTCCTAGACTAAGTGGGATGAATACCAAGTGATTTTTCCTTGCCAAAAATAATGGGTATTTAGTTGAATACCCATGAATACATGTGTGCCCGCCCATGATAGCAAGTAACACACCTCCGATACATGATAAATGTCGCTCGCTTTAGGAACTGCTCAAGATGCCAATGGCCAGAGGCTACTCCGACGGCTATTTGTCGAGGCTGTCGGCGTAGGACCCAAGATGGACAACCCGTCGGTCCAAGTTTACCGTTGCCATAGGACGGAATAGGCCGACGGCAGCCATTGGCATAGACCGGGCCATCGGCGTAGGTTGATGCTTTCGACTCAGCTCTCACACCCGCGTTGACGGCAAAGTTGTCGGCATAGTTTTTCTCCCATTTCCCACTTTAATCCTAGAAAAATCATAACTAAATCATTCTAATTCAGAAAAATACAAATAATATAATAAAATTTGTAGAAAAATAAGATCTATCTATCTAAACTTAAATATTACACATTTGTGTTCATAAAAATTAAGTAAAACATTACATATACTTTTATATAACATATTTTCCATTTTCCGAATGCCAAGAACATGGTGTTTTGTGAAGCAACCACCAAATAAAAGTTTCAAAGTGGTACCACCCCATTTTTCCAAAACATTAGGCCATCTTGCATGGACAATGTCCCAACCGAGATATTTGAACTACATGTACATGATATGATGCTCAAGATTTTTTGAAAAAATCAATTTTAGGTTCAAAATATGTTATTTCATCAGAGATCCTCTGCAAGTTTAGCAAGGTTCATCCCCGAGCTAAGAATATTCATATCCATCGTTTTGACCATAGTTTGAAACGAGCATAAGAAATTTAAAAATGATATAAACAATGTAAAACCTTGGCGTGGTGTAATATTATGTGACATAGTTGCAAGGAAAATATTAAACTTTGAATATTCCACATATCTCAAAAAAACCTTCTCAGAAATAAGATATCATGTTCGAGGTTCCATGGTGAAAGGGAATTTGGGTCCCCATGTGTGGTTTTGGTAATTAATGACAATCTTTGTGGACTAATGTTTGCATTGAGTTGCACTTGTAGGAATTGTCCATTGGCATCGCTTGGAGCATGTGTTAGCTTCAAGGTAGAAGAAATGAAGAAGAAGAAGAAGAAGCAATGTCCAAGGGCTTTGGGCCTATTGGAATCATGTAGAAGAAGAAGAATAAAGAAAGGAAGATTAAGAGTGTCTTGAAGAAGAAGATGGAGCTTCTCATATGTATATCCAAGAGATCATCTAAATGGAGTTAGAAGAAATGATGTGCAAGCTAAAGATGCGCCATATCTAGAAGATTTCATGATTGAAGCTTGCCATCCTCGGTGATCATGGATCAATGAAGATAAGCTCAGCAAAGAGGTTTCCCCATGGTGTATGGGGCAACAAGTCACGAGTCTTCATCAAGTGAGCACGAGCAAGAGTAATCAAAAAAGATGTTCCATCTTGAGGAGGACAAGATTGTCTATATCAAGCTCAAGTGAAATGCTCAAGGCAAATGTATGATCTTGATAGGTTATCACATCCCAAAATTTTCCAAATTATGTAATGTGAAAAATAAATAAACAAAATAAATAATTGTTGAAATTTAGGGTGAAAAGAAACTTTTTGATTCCAAATGGAAACTTAAAATCCCATCTTGAACAAACTTTGATTAATGTTTGAATCCAACTAAATTCAAATCAAGAGGAATGCTTCCTTCATAAAAGCATCTTGAAAATTTAAACACTTGGAAAATAAACCAAAACTCTAAAACCCCAATGGAATAAAATCATTTCCAAGATACCTCTAAGCCTATGGTTTTGATCCATATAAAATTTTGTCAAAAAACATTTATAAATGATCAAGAATGACAAATAAAAATATTATAAAACCATATGAATTGGTTTCACTTAATTTGGAACCATAGATAAAATCTTATGAATTTAATAAGATAAGGAAATTGAATTTCCAAAGCTAATAAAGCACCTATCTAAAAATCCATACCAAATGGTGAGCAAATAATCCTAAAGACATTTAAAAGGACTAATAAATATTAAATAAGATTTTACAAATTGGAATCACCAAGTTTGGATCTATAAATAAAAAGATATGGATTTTATAAGGTAAAGAAAGTAATATTTAATGAGGAAATATTTAAAGACCAAATTAAATCTTGGCCTAATCCATAAGCAAATGGAAGGAATATAATCCAAATCCAGATAAAATAAAAGGATAAAAAAATTTCCAAATAAAAATAAAATGGCATTAACCAGATTCTATTCCTATTTAGATGAAAACAAAAATCCCTAATAAAGAATGATTAGTTAAATCATGGGAGAATAATATTTGGAATTTACCCAAGTGGATTAAAAGTCATTTAATTAACTAAATGGAATCAAGGAATTCACCTAAATAAAATTTATGGAATTAAAACCATATTTGATTTCATTGGAATAAAGACAAATACCCAATTTTAAATGACTAATAAATCATATTAAAAAATCCCAAATAATTCAAAGTGAATTATTTGACACCCTAATAAATAAATAAAACCTATTGAAAGGTTTTGGAAAGATTTGGATTTCAAAATGGAATTTGAAAAAATTATTAAATCTTGATTAAATTAATACAATGGCCTATTTTAATTAATTAATATGCCCTAAAAAGAATAAATATATTACTCTAAATTTGACATTAGAATGTATTATTAATCAGTATTTGATTATACTCAAAGTTTGGTTGAAATTTTAATTCAAATGGATGTTTGAATTGATTAAACAAAAATCAAAACAGATAAATAGAAAAGGAAAAAGAAAAACATTCAGAACAAATAAAATGGAACCAGCCTACCCAGCTAGGAAGCCCAGCCCATCTAGCCCAGCAGCCCATTTCCCCTCTTTTCCCCGAATCGTTCTCTCTCACTCACAGACACACCCACCCAGTCACTGATCTGCGGACCCCACCTGTTCTCTCTCTCTCTCTCACTGACAACGTTACCCCACAGCCACGTCATCGTCTCCTTCACCCCCGCAGACCAGTTCCTCCCCTCCTCGTTGTTTCTGCCCCAAATTTTCGCCGAGTAAATTCGTCTTAATGCTGCAGCAATTACACCTGCGATTACTCTCGTTAACTCGCCTCGCCCTCCTCCTTCTTTTCCCCTCAGACCTCACTCGACCGGAGCCACTAGACTGCCCAAATTTCGACCTCAACTCCCTCTGACCCCGACGAGCTTCCCGGCGAATTCCGGCGAGCCCAGCTACTCCTCTGACCCGTGTAGCACACGAGCGTGATCCCCAGCCTCTGGCGCATCTCCCTGTGCTTCCCGTTCATCCGCGCGAACACTGTATCCTCAGCAACAACCTCGACGGAGCACCGCCGCCGTTGACAGCAACTCCGTTGACCTCTCCCCGGTAATACCGACCTCCCCTTCCTCTCTGGATGATACCCCTACGCTCTCCTCTCACACGCGCGTCTAACAGACCCTCTGCTTCGCTCTCCCGTGCCTTGTAACCTCGCCCCCGTCGACAACCGTGCGAGCCCGAACCAGAGGACAACTCCGGCGAGCAATTATGTTTGTCCTCGTACGCCCCTGCCTCCTCACGGACACGTTGAGCATCAGCAGCATACGGCGAACCCGGTGAGTATAAGGTTCCCAACCTTTAATAGGGTAGAGATCCCTGTGTTTACAATGCTACTCCCTGGATCAATAGCTAGCATCCACAGTTAAGATGTAATATCAAGAAACATAGGTCATAATACAACTTTATAACCAGGAATAAAATAATTTATTACATCTTACATAGCTCATTTGGCTATCTCATTACAATGCAGCAGAATATAACAATAGCATGGGGTCCTTCATCTTCAAAGTGCCATAGGCAGACATGTTGGTTGTAGACTTGTAATCCTAATCAATAACTTCACTAATATCAAACAAACCTGCAACATAACAAGTTGCAGCCACAAGGGTCAATACATTTGAATTGTATTGGCAAGTGATACTATGGTAATATAGTAGTGTCTATCATCTATATGCATTTGGCTAAGTGGAGCTTAGGCTTGCTTTGCTCAAAATAGATTTTCCTTATCATTTGAAAACACTAAGTTTTTGCTTGACAAAATCACCCAAGGAACCACCAATAAAAATTGGTGAACCTTAAACCCTTGTTCAACCACAAGTTTTTAACTTAGAAATTGGGATGATGAGATTCTTGATAGCTTCGATGTCTTGATGCTCAAATTGTCCTTTGCCAGGGACATGGCTAAGTACTTAGATTTTACACTCAGCAGAGGTGGTGCACTTTCCCCACAAGACTTTGTTTCACCAAGACAAGATCTTTTAGAAACCTTCCCTTAGACCAGAATGGACGCGTTCCAACCTATCATCCCCTACCACCAACTGTCCATTTGGCTAAGTTATTGCAACCTATATGATCCAGGCAGAGCCCATAATGCCAAGTGGTTTTGAAGCTTCTCAACATTTGACATCTCAAATTTCTTTGTTCCTGGGTGGCCATCCACAAGTGAGACACCAAGTTTTCCTCAGCATGCTGGACTTGGTGATGCCCAAGTTTCCCCCAGCATACTGGACTTGCATGACCACTCAACACAAACCATTCCTTCCATTCCACCCAGGTGATTCATTCACTTAGTTGTTTTATTAAACAAAAACACAAGTCCTCAGACTTAGAAGTTTTTCCATAGCATGAATATATATTCCACCCTTGTTTTCTACTAGCTAAGATAAGCATGATTGTAGTAGGAATCTTAACTTAGGAAATTCTAGTAAAGTTTCATGTACTAGGATTTCCCTTGGCATAGTTTATACTTAGTAAAAAATCCATGCAAGTCCTACTTAGGAATATCACTAATGCATAGTGAAAATAATGGGACAAAAGTATGAAGCATCACTTGGCTTTTTGGTAGAGAGTATAGGTTCACTCCTTGATCTTTGCAATGTTCACTCACTTCAAATCACTACAATTCAATCAAGCAAACAATATTTCAATCTACTATTCAAGCAATTCATCACATAAAATGGTAGAAACAAAACAATGCATGCAATCATGCAAAAGGTTGTTTTATTTATAAAAGTGGTTTCTAGTAAGTTATGAACATTTGGAAACACCATTTGGTCATTTTGTAAAGTGGCAAAACCATTTGCAAAAGATTCTATCTCTAAACCATTTTTAAACCAAATCATTATTTCATGTGGTGAAGAAAGGCTTTTAATAAGGCAAAATTCTATAGTTTTCACAAAATATGTTTTCAAACCATAAAACCTTGTGTTTAGGGTCAGAGAGTTTATTTCCAAAACATTTCTCAAAGGTTTTCTTCCAAAACCATTTTTAATGATTAACCCATATTTTTATTTGACTAGAAATGGTTTAAATCAAAGATTTATTCTTTTGCTTCACCAAATACATTTTTGAAACCACATTTGTTTCCTATGGTCAGTAGGTCAAAACACACCATTTGCCAAAGATTTTATCCCCAAAATCTTTTTAGAACAATTTTTATATTCTAAACTAGCATACACAAGTTTCTGCAAAAACAATCAATTTAACAGAAGCTTTTTACTAAACAAAGTGCATGGTTGGCTAGGGCTTGACTTGCTGAATCCATTGATATAAAATTTGCAAAATTTGGACGTGTGGTTTGAAAGTTATGCAATTTACAAATTTGGAAAACTAATAGATCAAACTCTGGTCTTTAAACAACACAATGGCCACGCGTCTTATTACTATTGGTCGAAAACGTTTCGCATGGATCAAGCGATGCAGGCCGTAGGATCTAACTGACATCGCACGGCGCAGAGGTGCTACTTACCCCTTCGCTCTCGTTCTATCGCATCCGTTCGATCAAGATCTAGCGGTTCTGAGCATGTGACCAAAAGCTAGCGGCGCTCGACGGCTGCGCGCGGCAGCGACGTTCGGCTAGCGGCGGAGCTGGCGATGCAGGAAGAGAGAAGGGGAGAGGGATGGCTCACAGTGATCGCAGTGATGTGGGGATGCTCAAGGTGCTTGCGGGAGTGCAAGGGGCGCACGGGGTCGATGTTGATTGCTCGCCGGAGATGCTCCTGGCGTCGGGCTCCTCTGTTCGTCATCGGAGGCGAAGGTACGGGTCACGCCATGCCAAACAAACCATGCAGTTAGATGCATACGGGATAGGCGAATACGTGAGCATCGTTCAGAGGGTATGGGGCGGTCAGAAGTTACCGGGGGGTGTCGCCGGAGTAGAGGCAGTGGACGGTGGCGAGAGGGCGTTGTCGTTGCCGAGGCTCTGGGGCACGCGCGAGCGAGCTAATGACACTAGGTGATGCGCCAGGGCTTGGGGGTAACGTCCGTGTGCTCGAGGAGGCGAGGGTCGAAGGAGGCTGGCCGGAATCGGGTGTGGAGCTTGCCGGAGACAGTGGCAATGCAAGGCAGAATTGACGCAGCCTGGTGGCTCCGGGGAGGTGGCGTCTGGGGGGAAGAGGGAGGAGAGCCTGGCGATTAATACAGCATGGTCACGCCGAGGAATAAACGCAACATTATGCCGAATTCAAGAAGAGGAATCAACGGCAGGAAACGGCCATACGTATTCATCGCGGGGAGGAAGAAGGTGAGGTGGCAGTGGGGTCGTTTCGTCAGCGAGGAGAGGCAGGGGAGTGGGGCCTGGTCGTCAGCGTCTCTGCGGGTTTCTTTCTCGGTGAATAATAGTTCGCTCGGTGAGAGGGAGAGGTGGGCTGTGAGTGGGTTTAGTGGGCTGGGCTGGCTGGGCTGCTCTCTTTCATTTTTTTTGTTCAGATTGCTTTTCTTTTTCCTTTCCTAATATTCTGTTTTGATTTCATTCAATCATTTCAAGCATCCATTTGAATTCAAATATTTGCCAAATTTTGTGTAGCTTCAAACACTGGTTAATAAAACATTCTGAAATCATTTTTAGAATAATTTATTTATTCTTTTTTAAGGTCTTTTAATTATTCAAAATAGGCTTTAGTTTCAAATCAAATATGATTTAATAATATTATCAAAACACCATTTAAATTCTTTAAACTTTCCAAAACCTTTCAATAGGTTTTTATTTGTTTATTTGGGTTCAAATAATTTGAATTATTTGGAAAGTATTTAATATGATTCATAAATTATTTGAATTGGGTTTTCATTTTAATTCCAATGGAATTAAATATAGTTTTAATTCCCTAATTTTTATTTGGAGGTTTTCTTTAATCTTATTTAAGTAGAAGTAGACCACTTTTATTTCACTTGGGTAAATTCCAAAATACTATTTTCTCATGAATTATATAATTATTCTTATTAGATATTTGTCTTTGTTAAAATAGGGATAGAATGGTTAATGCCATTTTATTTTATTTTGGAAATTCTTTATCCTTTTATTTTATTTGATTTGGATTATATTCATTCCATTTGCTTAATGGATTAGGCCAAGATTTAGTTTGGTCTTTGAATATTCTTTATTTAATATTTCTTTCTTCATCTTATAAAATCCATATCTTTTTATTTAGAGATCCAAACTTGGTGATTCCAATTTGTAAAATCTTGTTTAATATTTGCTTATCCTTTTAAATCTCTTTAGGATTAATTGCTCACCATTTGGTTTAGATTTAGATAAAGGGTTTTATTAGCTTTGGAAATTTAATTCCTTGTCTTATTTAAATTCATAAGATTTTATCTATGGCTCCAAAATAAGTGAAACCAATTTCTATGGTTTTATAATATTTCCATTTGTCTTTCTTGATCATTTGAAAATGTTTGTTGACAAATTTTTATATGGATCAAATCCATAGGCATGGAGATAACTTGGAAATGATTTTTATTCCATTAGGGTTTAGGGTTTGGATTTATTTTCCAAGTGTTTAATTTCCAGATCCATTTTATGAGGAATGCATTTCTCTTGATTTGGATTTTGTTGAATTCAAACTTTAATTAAAGTTTGTTCAAGTTGGGATTTTAAGTTTCCATTTAGAAACAAAAGTTTCTTTTCACCCTGTTTTACAACACTAATTTATTTTGTTTATTTATTTTTCACATTACAAGATTTGGAAAATCTTGGGATACAATGAGCCCCCTCTCTCTCTTTCTTGCTTCCTGCATCGCCGGCGACGCCACTGCCAGGCCGCCGCCGCGCGTCAGACTCCAGCGCCGCCAGTTCTAGGTCAAAGCACTGAGGGCCGTTGGATCTTGATCCTGTGGCGTAGAAAGAGTCACTTAAACGAAAGGGTACGAGCTCATCAGCACCGTTCAGCCTCACTTAGATACAACGCTCCTTGTAGCGCAATCCAACCGAAATGGTACAGACCAATAACAACACGACGCGTGGCCTGTGAGTTGTTTTAAAAACAGAATTTGATCTATTGGATTGTAAACTTGCAAAATTCATAACTTTCAATCCACACGTCCAAATTTTGCAAATTTTATATCAATGGAATCAGCAAGACAAGTACTTTCCAACCATGCCATTTGTTTAGTAAATTGCTCCTTTTAAAATGGTTGTTTTTACAAAAACTTGAGTAGGCTTATTTAGAATATAAAATTCATTCTAAAATTGTTTTTGTGATAAAACCTTTGGCCAATGGATTTTTTTGAACCTACTGACCATAGAAAACAACTTGTGGTTTCAAAAACATATTTTGTGAAGCAAAAGAATAAATATTTGATTTAGAACATTTCTAGTCAAATAAAAATAATGTTTATATATTAAAAATGCTTTTGGAGGAAACCCTTTGGGAAATGTTTTGATTTAAACTCTCTGACCCTAAAAATAAAGTTTTATGATTTAAAAATATATTATGTGGACCCTACAAAAGTTAATGCTTCGCTAAAGGCATTTTCAACCACATAAAATATTGATTTGGTTTAAAAATGGTTTTTAAGTAAAATCTTTTGCAAATGGTTTTGCCACTTTTATAAAATGACCAATAGGTGTTTTAGAATGTTTATAACCTATTAGAAACCACTTTTCCAAATAAAACAATCTTTTGCATGCTTGCATGCATTGCTTTGTTTCTATTATTTTATGTGATGTTTGCTTGAAAGGTAGATTGAAATTGTACCTTGCTTGATTGAATTGTAGTGATTTGAAGAGTGTGAATATTGCAAGGTCAAGGAGTGAACTTATATTCTCTACCAAAAAGGCAAGTGATGCTTCATACTTTTGTCCCATTATTTTCACTATGCATTAGTGATATTTCTAAGTAGGACTTGCATGGACTTTTGCTAAGTATAAACTATGCCATGGGAAATCCTAGTAGATGAAACCTTAATAGAATTTTCCTAAGTTAAGATTCCTACTACTATCATGTTAGCTTAGCTAGTAGAAAACAAGGGTGGATTATATTCATGCTATGGAATATTTCTAAGTCAAGGACTTGTGCTTTGTTTAATAAAACAACTAAGTGAATGAATCACCTGGGTGGAATGGAAGGAATGGTTTGTGTTGAGTGGTTACACAAGGCCCATTTCTATGGTTTACCTTGTGGATCTCACTTGTGGATGGCCACCCAGGAACAAAGAGATTTGAGATGTCAAATGTTGAGAAGCTTCAAGTGCAGCCACATGGCATTATGGGCTCTGCCTGGATCATATAGGTTGCAATAACTTAGCCAAATGGACAGTTGGTGGTAGGGGATGATAGGTTGGAACGCGTCCATTCTGGTCTATGGGAAGGCTTCTGAAAGAACTTGTCTTGGTGAAACCAAGCCTTGTGGGGAAAGTGCACCACCTCTGTAGAGTGTAAAATCTAAGTACTTAGCCATGTCCCTGGTAAAGGACAATTTGAGCATCAAGACATGGAAGCTATCAAGAATCTCCTCATCCAAATTTCTAAGTTTAAAAACTTGTGGTTGAACAAGGGTTGAAGGTTCACCAATTTCTATTGGTGGTTCCTTGGGTGTTTTTGACAAGAAAAAACTTAGTGTTTTCAAATGATAAGGAAAATCTATTTTGAGCAAAGCAAGCCTAAGCGCCACTTAGCCAAATGCATATAGATGATAGACTCCACTATATTACCATAGTATCACTTGCTAATACAATTCAAATGTATTGACCCTTGTGGCTGTAACTTATTATGTTGTAGGTTTGTTTGATGTTAGTGAGATGTGTTGATTAGGATTACAAGTCTACAACCAACATGATTGCATGTGGCACTTTGAAGATGAAGGACCCCATGCTATAGTTATATTCTGCTGCATTGTAATGAGATAGCCAAATGAGCTATGTAAGATGTAATAAATTATTTTATTCTTGGTTATAAAGTTGTATAAAGACCTTTGTTTCTTGATATTACATCTCAAATGTGGATGCTAGCTATTGATCCAGGGACTAGCATTGCAATCACAGGGATCCTTACCTTTATAAAGGGAGGAATCATACAGATGGTATCAGAGCACTGTGTTGCCTGTAGGATTGTAACCCTAGGATTGGACAAAACCCCTTAGCAAAGTAGGAGTTATATTTTTTCCAAAACTTATTTGCAAACAAATCTTGTAAACTCTTTCCTCAACCATTTTTGGTTTTGATTCTACATCTCTTCTATTTCAACTTGATGAATAAAACCTCAACCTTGGACAAAGACTTCAACATATGCAAAGGACTTCACCAACTCAAGTGATTTCAACCTTATTCTCAACAAGGACTTCAACTTGGATACCACTAAGGACTACAAGTGAAACAAGAAATGTTACTCGAGAATTGAAGACTAAGGGAACACACTTAGAAGGAACCATCATCACCTTTGAAGATTTGTGACCAAGACACAAGAATTTTCCCAAGGAAACCATGATCTCATTCAATAAGAATCAACTAAGAAGGATGGAATGATCTCAAGTGAACCATATAGTTGGACCGCCATATTAAGATTAAATCAAACACACCAACTTATGTGGTGTAACAAAAATATTTTATTGCCTAAAAATGTGCTTGAGACTTATTGATTGAGTGGAATGTTTGTTTGTGATTGCTTGCATATTGCTTGTGTGAATTGTGATGTGTGTGATTAGAATTAATTCCTTAGAAATCTTTTGCCTATTCTAATCCCAATCCAACCTAAATAGATGACTACTCCAAGAAACTCCAACATCAAGAATGGTGACAACAACAACCAAGAGATCAACATGAGAGAACTCATAGTAACCCAAAACTAGTTGAACCAAGTGACAACTCAATTTTGGGACAACAACAATGATTTAGACCCAACCGTGCAAAGGTTTTTGGAAACCCAAACCCAACTGTTGCATAGGATGACAAGTGAAATAATCAACATGGGAGACAATTCTTCCTAAGGAGTTTATGACAACAAGGATGTTAAGGATGATATTCTAGAAGGAACTCAAGCTTGCAATATTTGTGGCGACAAGGATCACACTTCCCAAGAGCATGAAGGTCAATGCCCCAATTGTGAAGAGAAACATCCAACTAATCAATGCCCCACATCTCATGCTACTTGTTTCCTATGTGAAGGAAATAATCATGTCCCTATCCAATGCCCCATCTATTCCATAGTTCAACAAAGGAAACAAGGTGGAGTGCAACAACAAATTGTAGACTTCCATGAGGGAACAACTTCTACCAAGAAGGGTGAAGACAAAGGAAAATCTCAGCTTGCACCTGCATGCAATATGACTCAATTTGATGGACCAAAGAGGAGACATATGTATTATCCAAGGAAAAGATCAAGGAGACCAGGAAACTTTCCCACCTTTGAGATAAGAATGAAGAACATGAACTAGAAGCACTCTTAGCTTTGGAGAAGCCCAAGAAGAAGAAGGACAAAAGCCAAGTACAATGTTGCCATTACAAAGAAATGGGACACTATGCCAATGAATGTCCTGAGAAGAAACAAAAATATAAGGAGATTAACCAAGTGTGGTGCAACAACTGCAAAGAGCTAGGCCATTATGTGTCAACTTGTCCACATAAGATACGTGAAGAACTCAATCTTCTCAAATGTTACAATTGTGGTGATCAAGGACATTATGCAAGCAATTGTCCAGAAAAGATGAAGCACAAGATAAAGCCTATGAAGGATCTCAGCCTTGTCACATGTTTCAAGTGTGGAAACAAAGGAAACTATGCAGATGTTTGCCCAGAGAGGTTTCATCAAGATCCCAAGCAAGCCAAGAAGTAATCTAGTTGGAAATTTTTTAAGGGTGGTAGTACCCTAGTTGCTTTGAGCCAACTTGTAACCCCTATCTTTCCCAAATCTCGGGACGAGATTTATTTTAAGGGTGGTAGCCTGTCACATCCCAAAATTTTCCAAATTATGTAATGTGAAAAATAAATAAACAAAATAAATAATTGTTGAAATTTAGGGTGAAAAGAAACTTTTTGATTCCAAATGGAAACTTAAAATCCCATCTTGAACAAACTTTGATTAATGTTTGAATCCAACTAAATTCAAATCAAGAGGAATGCTTACTTCATAAAAGCATCTTGAAAATTTAAACACTTGGAAAATAAACCAAAACTCTAAAACCCCAATGGAATAAAATCATTTCCAAGATATCTCTAAGCCTATGGTTTTGATCCATATAAAATTTTGTCAACAAACATTTATAAATGATCAAGAATGACAAATAAAAATATTATAAAACCATATGAATTGGTTTCACTTAATTTGGAACCATAGATAAAATCTTATGAATTTAATAAGATAAGGAAATTGAATTTTCAAAGCTAATAAAGCACCTATCTAAAAATCCATACCAAATGGTGAGAAAATAATCCTAAAGAAATTTAAAAGGACTAATAAACATTAAATAAGATTTTACAAATTGGAATCACCAAGTTTGGATCTATAAATAAAAAGATATGGATTTTATAAGGTAAAGAAAGTAATATTTAATGAGGAAATATTTAAAGACAAAATTAAATCTTGGCCTAATCCATAAGAAAATGGAAGGAATATAATCCAAATCCAGATAAAATAAAAGGATAAATAATTTTCCAAATAAAAATAAAATGGCAATAACCAGATTCTATTCCTATTTAGATGAAAACAAAAATCCCTAATAAAGAATGATTAGTTAAATCATGGGAGAATAATATTTGGAATTTACCCAAGTGGATTAAAAGTCATTTAATTAACTTAAATGGAATCAAGGAATTCACCTAAATAGAATTTATGGAATTAAAACCATATTTGATTTCATTGGAATAAAGACAAATACCCAATTTTAAATGATTAATAAATCATATTAAAAATATCCCAAATAATTCAAAGTGAATTATTTGACACCCTAATAAATAAATAAAACCTACTAAAAGGTTTTGGAAAGATTTGGATTTCAAAATGGAATTTTAAAACATTATTAAATCTTGATTGAATTAATATAAGGGCCTATTTTAATTAATTAATATGCCCTAAAAAATAAATATATTACTCTAAATTTGACTTTAGAATGTATTATTAATCAGTATTTGATTATACTCAAAGTTTGGTTGAAATTTGAATTCAAATGGATGTTCGAATTGATTAAACAAATATCAAAACAGATAAATAGAAAAGGAAAAAGAAAAACATTCAGAACAAAAAAAAATGGAACCAGCCTGCCCAGCCCATCTGGCCCAGCAGCCCATTTCCCCTCTTTCCCCCGAATCGTTCTCTCTCACTCACAGACACACCCACCCAGTCACTGAGCTGCGGACCCCACATGTTCTCTCTCTCTCTCACATTGACAATGTTACCCCACAGCCAGGTCATCGTCTCCTTCACCCCGGCAGACCAGTTCCTCCCCTCCTTGCTGTTTCTGCCCGAATTTTCGCCGAGTAAATTCGTCTTAACGCTGTAGCAATTACACCTGCGATTACTCTCGTTAACTCACCTCGCCCTCCTCCTTCTTTTCCCCTCAGACCTCACTCGACCGGAGCCACTAGACTGCCCAAATTTCGACCTCAACTCCCTCTGACCCCGACGAGCTTCCCGGCGAATTCCGGTGAGCCCATCTACTCCTCTTCCCCCTGTAGCACACGAGCGTGATCCCCAGCCTTTGGCGCATCTCCCTGTGCTTCCCGTTCATCCGCATGAACACTGTATCCTCGGCAACAACCTCGACAGAGCACCACCGCCGTTGACAGCAACTCCGTCGACCTCTCCCCGGTAATACCGACCTCCACTTCCTCTCTGGATGATACCCCTACGCTCTCCTCTCACACGCGCGTCTAACACAACCTCTGCTTCCCTCTCCCATGCCTTGTAGCCTCGCCCCCTTCGACAACCGTGCGAGCCCGAACTAGAGGACAACTCCGGCGAGCAATTACGTTCGTCCTCGTACGCCCCCTGCCTCCTCGCGAACACGTTGAGCATCAGCAGCATACGGCGAACCCGGTGAGCCCCCTCTCTCTCTTTCTTGCTTCCTGCATCGCCGGCGACGCCACTGCCAGGCCGCCACCGCCGCGCGTCAGACTCCAGCGCCGCCAGTTCTAGGTCAAAGCACTGAGGGTCGTTGGATCTTGATCCTGTGGCGTAGACAGAGTCACTTAAACGAAAGGGTACGAGCTCATATGCACCGTTCAGTCTCACTTAGATCCAACGCTCCTCGTAGCGCAATCCAACCGAAACGGTACAGACCAATAGCAACACGACGCGTGGCCTGTGAGTTGTTTTAAAAACAAAATTTGATCTATTGGATTTGTAAACTTGCAAAATTCATGACTTTCAATCCACACGACCAAGTTTTGCAAATTTTATATCAATGGAATCAGCAAGACAAGTACTTTCCAACCATGCCCTTTGTTTAGTAAATTTCTCCTTTTAAAATGGTTGTTTTTACAAAAACTTGAGTCGGCTTATTTAGAATATAAAATTCATTCTAAAATTGTTTTTGTGATAAAACCTTTGGACAATGGATTGTTTTGAACCTACTGACCATAGAAAACAAATTGCGGTTTCAAAAACATATTTTGTGAAGTAAAAGAATAAATCTTTGATTTAGAACATTTCTAGTCAAATAAAAATAATGTTTATATATTAAAAATCCTTTTGGAGGAAACCCTTTGGGAAATGTTTTGATTTAAACTCTCTGACCCTAAACATAAATTTTTATGATTTAAAAATATATTTTGTGGACCCTATAAAAATTATTGGTTTGCTAAAGGCATTTTCAACCACAGAAAATATTGATTTGGTTTAAAAATGGTTTATAAGTAAAATCTTTTGCAAATGGTTTTGCCACTTTTATAAAATGACCAATATGTGTTTTAGAATGTTTATAACCTATTAGAAACCACTTTTCCAAATAAAACAATCTTTTGCATGCTTGCATGCATTACTTTGTTTCTATTATTTTATGTGATGTTTGCTTGAAAAGTAGATTGAAATTGTTCCTTGCTTGATTGAATTGTAGTGATTTGAAGAGTGTGAATATTGCAAGGTCAAGGAGTGAACTTATATTCTATACCAAAAAGGCAAGTGATGCTTCATACTTTTGTCCCATTATTTTCACTATGTATTAGTGATATTTCTAAGTAGGACTTGCATGGAATTTTGCTAAGTATAAACTATGCCATGGGAAATCCTAGTAGATGAAACCTTAGTAGAATTTTCCTAAGTTAAGATTCCTACTACTATCATGCTTAGCTTAGCTAGTAGAAAACAAGGGTGGATTATATTCATGCTATAGAATATTTCTAAGTCAAGGACTTGTGCTTTGTTTAATAAAACAACTAAGTGAATGAATCACCTGGGTGGAATGGTAGGAGTGGTTTGTGTTGAGTGGTTACACAAGGCCCATTTCTATGGTTTACCTTGTGTATCTCACTTGTGGATGGTCACCCAGGAACAAAGAGATTTGAGATGTCAAATGTTGAGAAGCTTCAAGTGCAGCCATATGGCATTATGGGCTCTGCCTGGATCATATAGGTTGCAATAACTTAGCCAAATGGACAGTTGGTGGTAGGGGATGATAGGTTGGAACGCGTCCATTCTGGTCTAAGGGAAGGCTTCTGAAAGATTTTGTCTTGGTGAAACCAAGTCTTGTGGGGAAAGTGCACCACCTCTATAAAGTGTAAAATCTAAGTACTTAGCCATGTCCCTGGTAAAGTAAAATTTGAGCATCAAGACATGGAAGCTATCAAGAATCTCCTCATCCAAATTTCTAAGTTTAAAAACTTGTGGTTGAATAAGGGTTGAAGGTTCACCAATTTCTATTGGTGGTTCCTTGGGTGTTTTTGACAAGCAAAAACTTAGTGTTTTCAAATGATAAGGAAAATCTATTTTGAGAAAAGCAAGCCTAAGCTCCACTTAGCCAAATGCATATAGATGATAGACTCCACTATATTACCATAGTATCACTTGCCAATACAATTCAAATGTATTGACCCTTGTGGCTGTAACTTATTATGTTGCAGGTTTGTTTGATGTTAGTGAGATGTGTTGATTAGGATTACAAGTCTACAACCAACATGATTGCCTGTGGCACTTTGAAGATGAAGGACCCCATGCTATAGTTATATTCTGCTGCATTGTAATGAGATAGCCAAATGAGCTATGTAAGATGTAATAAATTATTTTATTCCTGGTTATAAAGTTGTATAAAGACCTTTGTTTCTTGATATTACATCTCAACTGTGGATGCTAGCTATTGATCCAGGGACTAGCATTGCAATCACAGGGATCCTTACCTTTATAAAGGGAGGGATCTTACATAGGTTTTACCTTTTATCGGTCTCATGCTGGGAGGCTGGGTTTAGGATAGTTAACCGTACTATCAAGAGGGGCTTTCGAGTGAGTAACCCGATCGTATCTTCCGAAGAGAGCTCAAACCTTTGCATAATGATGTGGCTTGGTTACTATAGAGCCTGTTGGGAAACCCCAAGAGCAAGGTATGATGAGCACAACAGAAAGTTTTCCCTCAGTTGTGAAACCAAGGTTATTGAACCAGTAGGAGAAAGGAAACAACTCCCAAGGTGTTGCTAGCAACGTGAAACCTGCACAACACAACCAAAATACTTTGCCCCAACTTATAATAAGGTTTTCAAGCTCACTGGTTTGCTGAAAACAAAGGATTAAACGTATAGTTTGGAAGATAGTAATTGCTTGTAGTAATTACAGAAAGTAAATAGTAGACAGTAGATGGAATATCAATGAGATGGAATGGACCAGGGTCCATAGTGCACTAGAGGTGTTTCTCCATAAGATAAATAACATGTTGGGTGAACAAATTACAGTTGGGCAATTTACAGATAGAGAATGCATAATAATGCATGTACATGGCATGATGATCACTATGAGATTTATTTGGTCATTACAACATAATACATAGACCGTAATCCAACTGTATCTATGACTAATAGTCCACCTCCGGGATACCATCCGAACAACCCTCGGGTATTAGGTTGCAAGCAGCAGATAATTGCATTAAGCAAAGTGTGTAAAGTAAACAATAAAATTGCCCTTGGACAAATGATTGTTGTTTTCTCCCTAGTAGCAACAGCACATCTACAACCTTAGAGGTTTTTGTCACTCACCCAAATTACTAGAGGCATGAACCTACTATCGAGCATAAATACTCCCTCTTGGAGTCACAAGCAAATACTTGGCCAGAGTAACTACTAGCAACGGAGAACATGCAAGATCACAAATAACATAGACATGATAGAATCAATAATCAATCTTGACATAGTACTCAATATCAATCAGATCCCAACAAACACAACATGTAGGATTACAAATAGATGATCTTGATCATGATAGGTAGATCACAAGATCTAAACATGATAGCACAAAGAGGAGAAACAACCATCTAGCTACTGCTATGGACCCATAGTCCAAGGATGAACTACTCACGCATCACTCCGGAGGATGACATGGTGATGAAGAGGGCCTCCGGGACAAACTCCCCTCTCTGGTAGGGTGCTGGGAAGAGCTTCAGATCCCTCCGGATCTAGGGACCATGGTGGCGGTGGCTATGTACTTTTTCGTGGATTTCTGATCGAGTACTTAGGGTTTTATCCTCGAGGGGTTTATATAGGGGAATGGGCAAGGTCGCTAGAGGTCCATGGGGGCCACACCATAGGGCGGTGCGCCCCTCTGGCCGCGCCTGGGCCAGGTGTAGCTGCCCTGGGGTGCGCCTCCCTATGGCCTCTGGACTTCGTCTTCGCCTCTGAAAAATAGGAACTTCGACTTTCATTTAGTCCAATTCCGAGAATATTTCTTTACTAGCTTTTCTAAAACCAAAAATAGCAGAAAACAGGAACTGGGATTGTGGCATCTTGTTAATAGGTTAGTTCCAGAAAATGTATAAAAATGCCTCAAAGTGTAGACAAAACATAAGATAGTTGGTACAAACCAAGCATGGAGCATAAAACAATATATATACATTTATGATGTATCAAGCATCCCCAAGCTTAACTCCTGCTCGTCCTCGAGTAGGTAAGTGATAAAATAATAATTTTTGAGGTGACATACACCATCACAATCTTGATCAAGGTATTGTAAATCATTGATAACTGGGATCAAAGTACTCTAACATAAGCATGAAAGATATATTTCTAACAATAAAAAAACAACTATGTTGTAACATGAAAGGCAACATAAAAAAAGATCATGAATAATGCTTTGAAAGACATTTGTTTGTTTCACATATAGAGAACATAGCAAGAGTGGTAATCAGCTTGTCCTTCATGGAATAGCAAAACATAAATGCATAGGACACCTTCAAAGTCCATAAGAGTGACTAGATACAAATAATTTAATAACAAGCAATACCATATATATGATTCAATCAACAAGTTTTGGGACAATGCACATTGAACTAAGAATGAAAACTATGCTCTCTTAATTGGTTCATAAAGATATAAGATGGAGACTCAACAAAAAGTAAAAGGAAGGCCCTTCACAGAGGGAAGCATGGATATCAAGTTTCATAAAGAGCTTCCAAAAATTATGGTACTTACTAGCTTTGAGATCTCATTGTCCCTATCATAAGCATCTTGAAGTGATTAAGGTTAAAGTGAGACAAATATGAGTTATATGCTTGACAAATCACAAATTGAAAATCTCATGCCCCTTGAGTACGAGTACCGTTCCTCATGCTATTCAACTTTAGTCACAAGCAAGTTCTTGTCACTGTAAGTATATGTGTATCATAGAGTACAGCCAACGGGGTACCCCTTGCCCCATGACACAGGAGCTATCCCATATCAAAATGACAAGGCAACAGATAATGAGCATCTCAGCGATCTTTTTATTTACCATGACTCATCCCGGGTATGGCTCCACCGTACCCACCCCGATCCCCACGAATCCCCTTACCCGCGAATCCCCGCAAGATTATCGGGGAGAGGGGGGTCCCCCGTTCCCACCAACAACGATACCCGATACCTGCCGGGGACTCCACGGGGATGCGCCCAATGCGGCGGCCTGATGCAGGAGGACACCTGTGACAAGCTGGTGCGGGCGAGCAGATGCAGGGAATCCCACGACATGGGAGACAAGGAGATGTAGGGGACGCCCGCGATGAGGAGATGTAGGGGACGCGGGCGACTATCTCCTCCTTTCATCGGATGGAAGTGCGTCGGTGGCGGACGGTGTGAATCTTGAGTGGAGGAAGGAGGGGTTAGGCTCCGGTGATGGTGCCGATGTGGACAGGAGGTTGGCGATGGCGAACTGGTGGTGGCGGCTCGTGCGGGATAGGAGTGGAGAGAGGAGGGGAAAACAATGGTGGTTGGTGGGCCGATGGTGGGCTATTTTGCTAAGGTTTTATTAGACTGACAAGTGGGGTTTGGTATCCATGGAGCCTCCACGGAGGGAATTTTCACCTCATACCCGCCCCGCCAGCTTATCGGGTACCCGCCCTGCTATCCCCATGGGGCCAATCTGTTCCCCATCCCCGGTTCTTGGCGGGTATATATCCGCGGGTACCCGGCTCCACAGGGAAAATTGCCATCTATAACAGTGAGCATGGTTTTTTTTCCTTTTTTTCTTTTCTTTTTTTATCTATTTTTTTCTTCTGAAGATGCTTCATAGAATGCTTATTATGGTTATGCTGCAAGTTTCCACCATGATTAGGCATAGCTTAGACATGCGTTTCTCTAACACATATACAAACTCCATGGACTTACAAGCTCCCCTTTTATTTCACACCGCCAGCATCCATAAACAAAAGAACATGATATCAACTGAATAGATATGTACAATGTTGAAAGCGTTCCCCATGACAGCATGGTTCTGCTAACTCCCAACTTATAATTTGAAAGCATATAAGAAACATAGATGGGCACAATGGTTCAAGTTTATTAAGTGCAAGAAAATAAAGTGTGCCATCAAGTTCGTGAGAGCTTTAATCACTTATTTTCACATAACAAAAATTTAATTCGGAAGATATATAAAAACATGAATATACTTGGAATGGTGTAACACACCATGCATAGGAGTTTATAGTGGACTCTTTGGAATAAATTGGTTTCTTGGGAATTGGATGCACGAGTAAAGCTCATATTAGTATAGGTGGAGGCTAGCAAAAGGCTGGAAGCGGCCAACTAAGAGATCAATAATGGCCTTAATCACGCAGAGCGACAAAAATTTACTAATCAAAGCATAAAGTGAGATCACAAGATAAAAACTAAATTATCATAGAGGATAAGGTGACTGGTTCATAGTCTTAACATGGTGTAAGAATGTGCCAAGTCAACCCAAATAAAGCATCAAAGGAGAATACCGCAATATTATGCTTTTCTATGCTAAAACAACACATGATTCTGTCTTCGCCTGTCCGCGCCTGGGCCAGGTATGGCCGCCCTGGGGTGCGCCTCCCTCTGGCCTCTGGACTCCGTCTTCGCCTCTGAAAAATAGGAAGTTCGGCTTTGAAAACTTCATTCTCGATTCTACGAGAATTTTTTTCGTCCAATTCCGAGAATATTTCTTTACTAGCTTTTCTGAAACCAAAAACAACAGAAAATAGTAACTGGCACTATGGCATCTTGTTAATAGGTTAGTTCCAGAAAATGTATAAAAATGCCTCAAAGTGTAGACAAAACATAAGATAGTTGGTACAAAACAAGTATGCAGCATTAAAAATTATAGATACGTTTACGACGTATCACATACTTAGCATCATATTTCTTGGTTGTTATTTGGATCTTATTGTCGTGGTATTGCCGACGAGTACGCCATGGAGGGGTCCTCACAGTGCGTGTTTAGAGACGTGGGGGAAGGCAGACGGTTCACGGGTACGAGGTAACACATCTTACCCAGGTTCAAATCCCACAACGGTGGCGAATCCTACTCCTGCTATAAATCACTATAATGGAAATACGCCGAGTTACAGATATAGGTTCGCTGTGCAAGGTTGTCTGAGATCCTCTAAGTTATCGTGCCCTAAAGGATCCCATAGGCCCAACTTATATAGTCGCCAGGTCCTAGGGTTACAGGGAAAAGTCCTAGTCGGACAGGTTACAGAGTCCTACACCGTCTATTACTAGTCTTGCATGTCTTGTACTCCAAGGCTCCGGGTACGCTGGTGACTCCACCATAGCCTTCCTTTATCCGACATGGGCCTCCCTTCTAGACCCATCTAATTGGGCCGCCTAGCAGGCCATGGGCCATGCTACAACTGTGGGCCACCCGGGTTATCCGGATAGGAGACATGCTATGAGGATACCCAAATAGCATATCCCCAACAGTAGCCCCCGGAGAACTCCGAGATCTTGCGCCGTCTTGCCTCTTCACGTGGAATGCTCCGTCTAGATGGATGTCGGCAAATCGTCAAGCAATATCTTGTAGTCCTCCCAAAGAACCCTGCAAGGTTTCTTCCGTCTTCAACCAGTAAGCCGGAGAATTGCTGAATCTTCCATCATACTCTTCCTTAGCCGGACTGGATCCGTCCATGCCGGAATCGTCTGATGTGATGGTTCATCTGCCTATGTCAGCTAGGGCAACATAGACGTAGGTCAGCAACGCCTCGTAACTCACACATGCAGAGAACGCAATCATTTCCACTTTTCCACGCGAGCGATACGAACCGTTGGCGGCGATGGTTGGGACATGGCGAAATTTCCGCGCACGTCCGCACACACGTCATCTATGCGGCAACCGTCCGATCAAACTGCACGAATTTTGATGCTGGAGATCATAAATAGTAACTGTGGTGGAAAATTTACTTTTCACCTCATTCTCTCCTCGCATCATCTTCTTCCTTCAGCGAGCGCCCCCTCGATCTCTCTGCGTAACTTGCAAAAAACCCTAACTCCCAATCTCGCCAGTCACCTCCAAACACTCACAATGGCCAGTTGCAGTTCTTCTCCCTCGATGGCGGCGTCGGGCAAAGCCACGGCGAAGTCGGCGAGCTCCGTCGTCGTGCCCCCAGAGGGCCTGGTCATCCCCGTCTCTGCGGTGGTCGAGACCACCGGCGGCAACCACAATCCAGCGGCGTTAGAGTTGCTGGAGGAGGAAAACGACTCCCACAAAGGCGACTGGCGCGGTTCATAGACTGCGACATCAAGGAGTTGTTCGTCGAAGGCTACCTCGCTGCTACGGAGGGGCTCGCCTGGCGGGCGGCGCCGGCCGGCGAGGTCACACCTTCACCCCAAGCCGGAGAAAAGGTGTACCTCAAAGCACATATGGTACGCGGCGTCTCCCTGCCCATCTCTAACTTCTTCCTTGCCGTCTTGAACCATTACCGAGTCCAGCCCCAAAACCTCTCTCCCAATAGTATCCTAGCGCTTAGGAATTAGCGGCGCTTTGCGAGGGTTACTTAGGGATTAAGCCTAGGCTAGACCTGTTTATATATTTCTTCACCGTCAAGCGTGAAGCCGAAGCCAGCAAGGACGAACTTAGAAATTGTGGCACTATTAGCTTCAAGATCTGACATGTCCGGCGCTTCCCCGACATCGTCGGCCACGAGTCCTACAAGAACTGGTAGCGTACTTACTTCTATGGACCAGATATCCCTCTGACCAGCCGAGAAGTAACGTACCCGGACTTCGTCGATGGAGCAGCCGCTGAAACTTCGACATGGAGATCCCAGGCCTCCCTTCCCTCCGACCTCGATGCTTCCCACGCTATAAGGTGGATAGAGTGGTTCATAGAGACGGGTTTGACCGGCTTGGACCTAGCCATGTG
The DNA here is from genome assembly GCA_916181665.1 of Avena sativa. Lineage (NCBI taxonomy): Eukaryota > Viridiplantae > Streptophyta > Magnoliopsida > Poales > Poaceae > Avena > Avena sativa. The sequence continues at coordinate 254,290,165 of OV702284.1, read as the reverse complement.
CTGGTTCATCAGGCGAATCCAACCTCTGCAGCACCGCTCGAAGCTGATGCACGAGTATACCAAAGATAGAAGGGATAGCCTCCGCATCTCCGTGGACAACTTCTCGAGCGACTCCATCAAGCTTCGCCTCAAGTACATCGTCAAGGTGAAGGACAAGAAGCGTGGCTTCGCCATCACCTACGACATGTTCGTAGAGAGCAAGTGCCCAAAGGTAACTGCTTATTTTCCGTGTATGACATATACTCCAGTTTTTTCGTCTAGCCATTACCATCTAATCTAACACGGAGGTTCTTCACCTTAACAGCTTAGCGACATAGACGAGCATAGAATGGATCCTCAAATATATGATCCAAAGATGAAGGAAGTCACCGTCGTGTCCGACGACGATGCTCCGTTGGCGCGAAAGCGGAAGAGCTCCACCTCTGACGCTGCCAACGGAGGCAAGAAGAAGAAGACGAAGGGTGGAGCCTCCAAAAAGACTACCGCCGCCCTGGAGGCGGAGAAAAAAAAGGTTACTGGGATCCCCTTTGCCAAAGCACCCCCTCTAGTGTAAGCTTCTTTCTCTCCGACATTGTCCATTTATCTGTCTTATTCCTGTAGTTATGCATTTTGCACGTTTTAGGAAGAAAGCTACGACCAGCTTGAAGAAGACCTCCAAAACATCGGGGGCTTCTAGAACCATCAAGGACATGCTGCATCATGACGCATCTCCCGCCATCGCCCCTATCACTCCCATCGTCAAGCCTTCCTCCGCTCCGACAAGCTCACAAGTTAAGGAAGCATCTGGCCCTTCCGCCATGGAAGTGGACTCAGGTGCCTCTACCGAGCTTGCTGTTGTCGGCGAGCAGGCGACATAGGAAAGTGCCGCACACCAAATGGCTGAAGCTCTGGCTAAGGATGCCATCGGTTGCGGTAAGGCGGTGGTGGAAGCTGGTACTTCTGCCCAAGGCGGCGCCCCCGCACCCAAGAAAACCATAGAGTATCCAAAGATAGTATATCCGGTACTTACACCGGGTAGCACTGCTCTGGTTCCTGGTGCGGCGCTGACATCTCCGACGTGCGATCTAGAGGAGCTTCTCCGGGAAGCAGAGATCTTGCAAGGAAACAGTGTATCCTTCGGCAAGCTGCTAGCTGAGAGTGCTACCAACCTCAAGATCATTGCACTTGTAAGTTTTATTTGCCTTTTGCTTTTCATATGAATATCCCACTATAGCCCCCGAGGATGTAGACGGAAAACCATAGGTCTTTGCGTCTAGATGCTTTAAGAGTGACTAATCTAGAAAACTTCTCACTGTAGCCCCCAAGCATAAAGGTGGAATGAATTATTCCGACTAGATGCTTTTAAGAGTATCATACGCAGTGTTTATAAATTTCAATACTATAGCCCCCAAGCTTCTAGTTGTAACTGAATTAGTTCCGACTAGATGCTTAAAGAGAGGCTAAGCATACATCCGAGTTAAAAACATTATATTGTATCCCCCAAGCTTCTAATCGAAAACTGAATTAGTTCCGACTAGATGCTTAAAGAAAGACTAAGAATATTGCTAAGTTAAAAACTCTCGCTGTAGCCCCCGAGCGTCTAGGTGGAAATTTTCCGGCTAGATGCTCCAAGTAGACCAAACAACATTTAATTTTTCTTTTTTCCATAGAACGAGAATGCTCGGAGGGGCATGATGGCCAACGACAAGTACCCGAAGATGCGCGTGGACTTGGAAGCCGAAAAGGGTAAAACTGCCTTCTTGAAGGAACAGATCATCAAGAGCAAGCATCTGTTTTTCATTTCCTTTTCGTATTCCGACTTAAACTTGTGTATTCTCCGAGTACTCACTGTGTACTTTGCTTTCTCCGACTTGCAGAAACCATTGCCAAGGCTAAGGACATTGTCGAGCAATCCAAGCACATTCAAGAGCTGGATAGAGAGAACAAGATCCTTAAGCAGGAGAGGAAGGACATGCTGAAGATGCATGAAGTCAATGAAAGCCCTACAGGACTCCGCCACCGAGGAGATGAACCACTTGAAGGAGGAGATCTCGATCCTAAGAGATCAGAAGAAAGCTGCCGATGAGCAGAATCAACGCCATCATGAGGCGTACAAGCTCCTCCAACAAGAACTGGATTCCTTGGCGGATACCCTCTGGCAAGCTTAGGCTAGCATCTTCAGTAAGTGATTCTCCGTCTTGGATATCTGTAGTCTAGATACTCTGAATTTTTAAACTCATGTGCTCCTTTGTCGGAATTTGCAGCTCCTATGGGTTTAACCCGGTCGCCTCCTCCGGCAAAGGAATGCATGGTTCTTGCTGGAAACTTCATCAACACCGCCATCGTGCAAGCCAAAGAGATTTCCAAGCCCCTCCAGATCAACATCAATGCATCGGACTCTGTGGCGAAGTTCTCGGAGATCCTGCGCCGAGCCCCCGAGTGTATCACAAGCTGGAAAGCTTCATGTGCACGGGCCGGTGCAAGGATGGCGCTATCCATGGTGAAGGCACACTACGAGAATGCCGACATCGACACGGTAACCTCTGGCATCCCCGACGTAGATGACGAAGGACAAAAGATAAACCATGAGGCTATCTTGTCGTCACTAGAGGGTTATGACACCAGAGTCGCCGAGTTGGTCGACATTAACGTCTTCGTGCCAATGAACAGCATCGATGGCGGCGACCAAAGCTCCTCCGAGTCTCTTCACACTGCCAACTTTGAGGGTGATTCTCCTGCTGCCGATGACGCTGCTTCCAAGTTTCCTGCGCCAAAGGAATGAAAAACAATTTGTAATATTTGTTTCATCTTTGATGCGTATGCGGAAAAAACTATGTGTTAACTTAAGGCAGAAAACAATGATGTATGTCCTGCTACTTAAGAACTAGTTCCAGCATGTATATATTTTGTAAGCAAGTGCTGGCTTATCCATTACTTTGGTTCTTATGCTTGACTTCTCGTGAGTCGGAAGACCGTTGTTAGAACCATGCGCTCAGGTGATGATGCCCAATGGCACCGTCAATAAACTAAGCACAAAATAGCTGACAATAAGTGCCAAAAGTCACTACTCCAGAATCCACATAAAAATGACAAAGAACGTGTAGACCAGAAAACTTAAGCTAACGCCCGTAGGCGGAATTTTCACAAGTGCAATCGCAAAACTTATGCATAAAGGTTTTATATGATCCAAAAATGAACACTAAAGGAGGTAAAAGACTTAGAAATATGAGTGAACCAGAGAGCTTTATTTCATTGATCATATAAGAGTTACACAATTAGATAAAAAATGCTAAGTGTAAAAAGGACATAGCTGTGCTATGTTCCATGGCCGATCAAGCTCTGGGTAGTCATCATCCGGGTCACGTCACTTACGCTTATGATCCTCGTTGGGTCTATCCTTCAGTTCACGATTGTCAACGAGGTAGTAAGACCCATTGAGTAGCGCCTTGCTTATGATGAACGGTCCTTTCCATGGCGGGGATAATTTGTGTGACTTCTTCTACTTAAGTCGGAGCACCAAATCCCCCTCTTTAAATAAGCGATGTCGAAGCGCGGCGACTATGGTAGCTGCGTAGATTCTGCTGGTAGATGGCGGATCTTTGGCATGCCAAAACACACTCCTCCTCGAGAAGGTCCACATCTAGGCGTCTGGATTATCCAGCGTCATCTTCGTCGTAGGCGGCGGCTCTTGGTGCATCGTGAAGTATGTCGGAAGGTAGGATGACTTCTGCCCATATACCATGAAATAAGGGGTGTAGCCGGTGGATCTGTTGGGTGTAGTTCGTAAACTCCACAGCACAGATGGCAATTCTTCCGCCCAGGCTCCAGCTGCTCTATGTAGCGGTGCCTCAATACGTGGCTTTATTCCCTGCAGAATTAATCCATTGGCTCGCTCAACCTGACCATTGGATTGTGGATGTGCCACCGATGCAAGGTCAAGTCGGATGCCCTTCTCCCAACAATAAGCCTCCACTTCTCCGAGTGACAAGTTGCTGCCGTTGACGGTGATAATGCTATGTGGGAGACCAAATCTCACCACTAGATCCTGGACAAACCTAAGGGCAGTTGCCCCATCAAGCTTTCTAATGGGTTTAGCTTCTATCCATTTAGTGAATTTATCAACTGCTACTAGCAGATGTGTAAACCCACATGGTGCCGTTTGTAACGGTCCCACCATGTCTAGCCCCCAGACTGCAAACGGCCAAGTTATTGGTATTGTTCGTAATTCTTCACACTACTAGATATCCCCTTATCTCCGACGGTAAATAGTATTATCCGACGGTCCGTCGGCTGATCAAGTAATAACCGACGGTTTCAAGACTACCCGACGGTTATTGTTGAACTCTCGGGTATTATATTTAATAACCGACAGTATTATCAATTACCCGACGGAGCAAAACCAACTCTCAGCTATTCAATATAATGCCCGAGCGTGCATGCTAATAACCGACGGGTTTTCTTTCACGGTTGGGGATCTACTTTTACAACCGATGGTTTTACTTCCACGGTCGGAGATCTAAACGAATAGCCGACGGTCAGGTATAAATAACCGATGGTACTAGTACAACTCGTCCATAGCTAAAATAGTGGTCAGTACATGTGTGTAACCCACGGTTATCTGTGATATATCGTCGAGGCTAGTTTATTCGCCTTTCCTAGTTTATGCGATGGTGAACAACTTGCCGCATCCCTGGTTGGGCGGTTTCAGGAAAAAAAGGTTGGGTACCCTCAAAAAAAAAGGAAAAAAAGGTTGGGAGATTTTCCTTCTCTGCGATTAGAATTCTTGACGCGGTCACGAAAATACTCCCGCGCAGCTGCACCCATGCCCCCTTGTTAGTTCCGTAACATCCGCAGTCTCCTTTTATCTTCCCCGCTTCCACAACCTCTCCTCCGTTCTATTTTCCACTTGCCCTCCCCACCACTTCAACCATGGATGAGAGGAGAAACCGGTCGCCGCCGCGGCCGCCAGAGGAGCGAGAGAGAGAGAGCATGGACCTCCCGCTGCAACGTCCGCCTCCTCAAGGGTACTTATCTAACTCTGCAGCCATCTCTCCACGGCGTGAGATCTGAAAAAAGTTGGCTCTTTTGTTCGTTACTTTTTCTGCGTCGATCGATTTCCTGCTTCCGTGCGGCGCTTCGATAGAGTCTTCGATCGGTTAATTCGTACGTACCCAATGATGCAGAGATCGCCGAGCCTTAACACGAACGGGAGGCGCGGGGTTGACGCCACCGCCGCCGGCCTCGGCTAGCTCGCCGTCTACTGCTACCTCGTGGATGTCGTCAGGATGGAGGTCATAACATGTCGGACACTTCCCCAAGTAATCGATCTCCCTAGGCCGCCTCCTCCATATTCTTCTTCACAACATTAGTAAATTATCTTGAATATGGATCGATCATCCATTGTTAACTGCATCGATAGATCTGCGTGTGCTGTGCAGGCTGCAGTTTGATATAAAAAATATTAATGTAGGCTGCAGTTCGGTTAAAAAAATATGTACGGCCGGCCGACCTTCAGCAATGCCAATTATTTTCGTGGAAATGCAGCTCGAAAAGAACTAATCGGTCCGTAGTATATGGCTGAATTTTTCCCTTTGTTTTTTACAGTATCATCTGTTACTTTATAAGTTATTAATTTGCTAATTTCATATCTTCAATGTTACTGCTATGATGCTATCACAGTCGAAATATAATGTTATCTTGGATACCTTCTTTCTTCTGTTATCTCATGTTTTTATCTTGAATACTTTGCCACTTTTTCTGTGTTGAACTCATACAGATTAGGTGATACATATATGAGCCAACTGATACTATCTCAGTGTTTCAACGAATTACGTGACTAACTATTAAGTTACTAAGACATATCATGCATAGCATCACTTAGTCGTTATTCGTTAAGTGCTACAGTACCATGCTGACCGCTATATGACAGTAACTTAAATGTTTTGCCATGCTTTGTAATATCAACATAGGTATTTTTTATTTTAGTTAGCTGCTGCAGTATTGCCCATAAAGTAGGTGAACACCACCTTTTTTTAATTAGACAAGTACACCATGGCATTTACATTTTGGTTGCTTCAGCTTGCATTATGTATTAATTCTATCGTTATTTAGATTTACATTACCACCTCCCAAAATATTCGCTGCTTTTCGAGTTATTACTTCAAGTTATCCTTTGCATTTTGATTGGATTCTTGCCTTTACACTTATAAAGATTATGTAGTACGATAGTTGTTATCGCTGTCACAATCATCTTTCTTTTGTTTGTTCTACAATCAGGAACCAGACTTGGACCGAAAGAAGATTCTGTCCGTGGTAACCAAGTCTTCATTTTTTTATATTAAATTTGGTGTTGCGTAGAATAGATAACCACTTGGCTTGTGTAATGTACTGCATCTTACCATGGTCTGATTCATCTGTATTCTTAATAGTTAGTTTCAGCGTATAGTCTTAATTCACGTACTGAACTGGAAACCGGAAAAGGTTCTAATACGGCTAAATTAAAGAAACAAGATAACATGTAGTGTATTATAGTTGTTTACATGTAGATAATGAAACAGTAAGCGCAAGCTGATGGACTAATATTGGTTTGAATTGAGCTATGTAGTAAGATGCATTTTTTGCTATTCTAATGACACACTTTCCTAAAGTTGGTTGCATAACATAAACAAGCCTTAAGTCACATTACTTGTCTACATGATTCCAGAACAAGGAAGTTTTGTCCATGTAGAGCAATCAAATTTCAGCCATAATACTTTATTTTCATCTCTCTTATAACTTTTATCATTTCTTAGGGAACAAGAAGAATACACGAGGAACTCCTATTTCCGAGAATGATCATGATATTAACTCTGATGCGGGTGACATATGACAAGGAGAGAGAAGATGATGACTACTGGTATGGAGAGGGTGATGCCGGATATGCCTATGGCTACAGCGATGAGCATTATGATGAAAATGGAGATGGGCATGATGATAACTTTCAATTCATGCAACAAGTCAAAGTTTGAAGTTTTTGGACAATTTAGCTTATGCAAAAAGTTAGGACCATTTTATCTTAGTTAAGTTCCATTTTCGTTTGCAAAAGTTCCTACATAAATCATATACATCGTGAGCTTACGCTAAACATAATAAATGTTCTTTGGTCACGTGTTGGTGTATAGTTATTTGATGTTTTTATTATTTAAATGCTAATATTCTGGAATGTTAGCCATGTGAATCACATTTTGATGCTGCAAAATACCCCTCGCTAAGAACACTTCTTTGAGTGACTAATTCTTGACTACAGCAAGCTTCTGAATATACGTAGGTGGATGTGCACTTATTCATGTTGGTATATTAATAATCTGATGATAGTCCTGGCCTCTCAACTATAAGAACAGCCAGAGGGTTTCTATGCATGGTCGGTAATCAATTCTTCTATTGGTTATAACTAGGGAACGTGCCCGTGCGTTGCACCGGAAAAAAATGACACTTTTGGAGAAAAAAAGGATGGTGCAACCCAAAATTTCATAATGGTTGTGTGTTGCCATGGTTTCATTAAGTTTTTTCTTGCATGGTAGATATAGTACACATGGCAATTCAGTGAAAATAGCAACATAATTTTTGATAAAAGATAAGAATAATTAACCTTTGCCAGGCGTTCATTTGTTTCCTCAAAAAATATTTTATCATCTAGGGTTAATTAGAGCTAACACTGATATGAACACAAAATTTCTAAATCCACGAATCTAGAAAGTTGATCAATCTAGGGAAGTAGGAAAAGAACTTCAGTGCGATTAGTAGAGTAGTCTACAATAAAGGAATAGTACCTGGAGCGGCATTAGCTAGAGGTAGTGTATTTATAACATCATGTCTGATATTTGCTGCCCATTGACGATCATGCCTAGCCCGTGCTTCTGTCACGCCAAGAACGACACGCAAAGCCCCTTGATCTGCATCCCCAGCTTTTGCCTCATCATTTTGGGTGTTTGAATGCATGTCATCCTTTCTTGCGGTGGACCATCTGTCGTACAAAAGCATGAACTATTTCTAACAGCCAGTACATAAAATGAAATTGACACTAAATAAAGTTGTAGAAGCACACTTGTCCTAGTGCATATTATTGGAGAAACTCCACCAGAAATGATACATATATCATATATGTAGTTTTTATAAAACAATTCTAACCTGGAATCAAAGCCTAGTAAAGGACCAGTCCGCTGATCTCTCAACCTGAAAATATCTGAATTAGGGTGTTTACACATATGAAAGAGAAAGTATACAAAAGTCCAAGTATTAACTGAATGAAATATATGTACACATCCAAATTTTAATCCTTCAATATTGCGTCAAGCTATAACTTCATAGCAAATAATAGACCTAAAACTTATTAGATCTAACATGCATTAGCGCAAGTATGATCTCTGATATAACGTAGGATTCTGATTGGCCGTCAATCTGAAAAGTTTAAACATGAATATTTGGGGGCGAAATATGGGCAAACCTTGTTGGCATTCTGGAACTTCTATGGAAGGAAAGCAGCAATAACAAACTAAATAAGACATGGATTATTACACGGTCTCAAAGTGGATGAGAAAAACATGGATTATTTCATAGAGTTAAAGAAGAATTTTACCACTGCATACTATCTCTCCTTTGAACATGTGTGTGTACAGTTTGTTGAGAAACACACATTCAGTTTTTGACTTTTTTTATACGTGCATGTCAAATTTAACTCATTCGAATGTACTCCCTTTGAAACAAAATTTAAAAATCACAAACCACGGGAGAGAATAAATTAATCTTTGTACAAGAAATTCATGTTAGCAGAGGTAGCTTTGCACAAAGATCTGTGCAAAGATTTACCTCTAAACAAATGAAAGGCAGAGTATAAGAAAGTAATTTTTGATGAAGCTCTTCGGTTTCTTTTAGAGTTTCCATCAATTCTTATCTATCATACCGTATGGTATTTCACAAATTCACCATGGCCTGACAGTTAGATTTAAAGCCCACCTTCCGCCAGCCTTTTGAAATTGCAGGATGCATGCCATCCCGGATGGCAAACGCTTCCGCAATCAGAGGATGAAGAACATACTCATTCTACATTAGCTGGTTCCATGCCTGCTCAAATTAGGATGTGAGTCTGGGAGGACTTTCCACGTGTTCTTCAGGTCAATTACTGGCGGCTTCACCTACAGTAGCAGACAATGTTGGTGTCGTAGTGCAGACTGCAGAAGGCCACATGAATTAGGTCCCTGTGCTCCTTGAAACCGCAGGGCACGCACGCCTTGCAGCCGTTGGTCCAACGCGCGCCCTGCCGGCCGTTGGTCCAGCCGTTCCATGAACTTCAAAAGTCTGGCCGTGTATGCGCCCGGCAACCGCCAATTCTTCGTGCTCTGTAGCCATGTCCGTGTAGACGGAGAACCGAGATCTGCGAGAGAGAGAAGAGACGGCAGGGACTCACCTACTTTGACCAGCCAAAAATCATTAGATCCCCACACAAAACCCTCGAGGAGCAGTCTGTGGCCATCCCGGGAGTGGGCATCGAAGATGGACGCCACCCTGCGCCTTACGACGCCGTCGAGCTTTGTTGTGGAAGAGGACGGGTCGGGGGGCTGCGCAGACGACTGAAGGGGAGCTGGGCGGAGGATTAGGGCAGCCATACCGCCAGCCGAGAGCGGCCGCTTGCACGCCGAACAGAGCAGCATGTCTTCCAAGCCATGGAATCAAGAGCTCTTTTGTCATCTTTTGTCAGATCGTTCAAAAAAATATAGAGCTTCTACGTCAGATTCCCTATGCTGATCTTGCTGACCAGTGGCCAGGCCTGTAGGCGGTCGTTGGAGCAGGGCTAGCAGCCCCCCGGAGGGCTGCGCGGTGGAGGAGGACCTCCGCGCGGAGCGTGCGGCCAAGCCATCCCGGTCGTGTACAGTGTACCTGGCTTGGGAGTAGGTCCCCGGAGGTCTGGGCGATGGAGGGGGGCCGACCTCCATGCCGAGCCTGTGGCTGTAGCTCGCGCCACCATCCCGAACTTGAGTAGACGACAAGGCCAAGGCGGCGGCCGGGAGGGAGGAGGAGGGGATTGGGATTGGGTAGGGAGAAAACGGTCAACGAAACTGTTAAGTCTAATTAGGTATAGAATTAGCGGTGGCATGCTCTGTAATTTGCTCCAACTTCAGAGACAAAATCGTCCAAAAAAGTGTAGGTACTACAAGAAACGCTCCTTCCTTTATTATTAGGTATAGATTAAATCCGACGGGAATAGATATACCCTTGATAATCATGATATCCGACGGTATACCCTACCTGTCGAAAATAAAATAACTGACAGGGAACCGTCGGCTATAAGCCTTGTCGAGATAATGCAAGGCTGTTGGGACAAAAACATGGCCGAAAGCTCCCTGTCAGTTTATCCCCGTGGAAAAATACATTGCCCGACTGCACCGTCGGCTATTGGTGTAATGGCCGACCGAGCATAGTCGACGGGAGATATCCGACGGTTAACTGTCGGGTATACGAGTAACCGACGGGGATTTAAAATTTCCGACGGTAATTAGGCCCTCGGCTAAAACGGGATATCTAGTAGTGTCAGCAGGAACATGTGGTTGTCGGGCATTATACTGGCATCCCATGCATGTCTCAACCAGTTTGTCGGCATCCACCTTCGCGGTCAGCCAGTAGAATCCTTGCCGGAAGGCTTTCGCGACCAACGATCGAGGAGCGGCGTGATGCCCGCAATCTCCGAGATGGATTTCGCGTAGGATTTCAATACCTTCTAGCTGGGAAACACACTTAAGGTATACACCAGTAGTGCTCCTTTTGTAGAGTTGTCCATTGATTATGGTATAACCCTTTTCTCGTCGTACTATTTGTCGCCTTTTGACCTCGTCGTCGGGCAAAGTTCTGTGTTCGAGATATTCCATGAGTGGTTTTGTCCAAGACGGAGGGACCTTTGCCACCATGTGGACGAAAGAGTCAACTCTATCCGGGTTGTCGATGTCGGCTCCCTTCACGGATGGTGTCCGTAGATGCTCTAGGAAAACTCCTGGTGGAATTCATTTGTGCCCTGATCCAAGCTTAGATAGCAGATCAGCCACCTCGTTGTGCTCCCTAGGTACATACTTGACTTCGTAGTTCCACTTCGTTGAACTCCGTGCTCATAGCCTGGTTCCTTCCGCTCTACCACGACGATGATGCTAATTACCCGGTTGGTTGCCGCCATGTAGATTAACAGGTGCTGCAAGGATGGGCGCTGAGGAAAGAATCTCCTTGAGCTGCTTCAATGCTGCATCTGCTTCGTCCGTCCACGTGAATTTGTCTGCCTTCTTCAGCAACTTGTACAGCAGCAGAGCCTTCTCTCCAAGTCGGCTGACGAACCTACTAACTGCTGTAACACAACCTGTTAGTCGTTGAATGTCCTTTAGGCATGTCAGACGGTTTATGTTTAAGATGGCCTTGATTTTCTCTGGGTTGACCTCGATTCTACTTTGGGAAACGATGAAGCCCAACAATTTGCCGGCTGGAACCCCGAAGACGCACTTCTTAGGGTTAAGCATCATGTTGTATTTCTGGAGATTATCAAAGGTTTCTTTTAAGTCGGAGATTAAGTCATTTGACTTTTTAGACATCATCACGATATCGTCCACATAGGCGTGAACGTTCCGACCAATTTGGTCATGAAGGCAACATTGCATTGTCCGCTGGTACGTAGAACCTGCATTTTTCATCCCAAAGGGCATCATAACATAGCGAAACATGCCGTAAGGGGTAGTGAACGAAGTGGACAATTGGTCCGACTTCCTCATCTTGATCTGGTGGTATCCTGAGTATGCATCGATAAAACACAAAAGTTCCGAGCCCGCCGTCGAGTCAATGACTTGGTCAATACAAGGCAAAGCAAACGGATATTTGGGGCAAGCCTTGTTCAAGCCGGTGTAATCAACGCACATTCTTGATTATTTGGTTCCCTTTTGGGGAAAAGTACATGATTGGCCACCTTTTGGGTGTGAATGACTTCTCGGATAAAACTAGCCTTAAGTAACCTAGCTATCTCTTTGCCTATGGCGCGTCTCTTCTCATCTCCAAAGCATCGTAGATGTTGCTTCACTGGTTTGCATTTTGGATCAATGTTTAAGCTGTGCTCGGCAAGTTCCCTAGGTACACCTTTCATGTCGGCAGGTTGCCAGGCAAAGATGTCCCTATTATCATGGAGGAACTCGATGAGCGCGCTTTCCTATTTGGGATCCAGGTTCGTCCCAATGGCGGTGGTATTGGAGGCATCACCTACCACAAGTTCCACCGGCTTGGTCTCGATGGCGGCCTTGAATGCAGGAGCGGAGTCGGAAATCTGTTTCTTTGACGCAGGCATCTCTGAGTCATTGACCTTGCTCTGGATCTCTTTGAATCTTTGCTATAGAGCACAGCTTCCGCGAAGGCTGCTTCATTAATCTCGCAGTCCCTTGCCATGGTAAAGCTTCCGGATACCGTGAAGACACCGTTTGGTCCGGGTATCTTGAGTTCGTTGTAGAAAAAGCATGGCTTGGCCATGAAGGTGTGGAATATGTCGCGACCGAATATGACGTGGTACACGCTCTTGAAGGGGACCACCTCAAAGGTCATGCGCTCTTGGCGGTAATTATTAACATCGCCAAAGGCAACCTGAAGTGTGATGCACCCAAGGGACCGAGCCTCCTGACCAGGTACTACGCCGTGGAAGATGGTGTTGGTCCGCCTTAGGTTTGCCTCCGTCAAGTTCATCTTCTGAAGTGTATCCAGGTACATGATGTTGATGCTGCTTCCACTATCCACCATACACTTGGTGAACTCCACGCCGTCAATCAAGGGGTTGATGACCATGGCGTATTGATTCTCCATAGGGATGAGGTCTGGGTGATCCTTCCTTTCCCAAGTAATTGGAACTTCCGACCAGCGCAGGTACTGGGGAACTGGGGGTAGAGTGGCCATCAGTATCCTCATAGAGGTCTTCTATTGTCGGACGGTGGGGGTGCCAAGGAAAGTGTGGTAGACTGGCGCCTTCTTCACGAAGGGGTTCTTGCCTTTGTCGTCGCTCTTGGCGGCGTGCTTGGGGTCAACATCCTCATCCATGTCACTTGAATCCTTGGAATACTCCTCCCTCTTCTTCCCCTTGCCCTTTCCTCGTGGTCTGTTCTTCCAACTTTGCTTGTAGCCGGACTCCGGGTATTCTGTGAGGTCGTTGACGAACTTGGAGTGTCGATTGGTATGGGTGGCCTTGCCGTTTACATCGAGGTGTACGAGGCACGTCATATCACGGTACTCTTTGTAGGTTTGGGGAACGCGGAGCGGTGCCGAGGTAGTTTCACTTCCTCGTTGCTTCCCACGACCAGCTCCCCGTCCTCAGCCATGTTGTCCGCCATCACCTCATCCTTCAAAGGTCATGGCAACCATGTCGGGAGATTGCTTTTCTTTTGGAGCGGTTTTCCGCTTTGTACTACTGTTCCTCTGAGCTTGAGTTGGAACGGACGTTGCCGGTAGAGAGCCGCGAGCATCGTCGTCGGCAGCTGCGAATTCACTAGCCAACTGAATCAACTGGTTCAAGTCAAGCTGGTGATTGTCCTGCAAGCGCTTCATCTTATGTCGGAGCAACGTGCCCCTTTCCAACCCATCGATGAAGGCGGCCATGGCGGTCTGAGCGTGCACTCCTGCGCAGGAATTCTTCATATCCAGCCAGCAGGAGAGGTAGGCGTGAAATGTCTCGTCTTTCTCTTGCACGCACCGCTGTAGATCGCCAACAGTGCAGGGACGTTTGTACGTACCCTCGAAGTTCTTGGTGAATGCATATTGCATGTCCAACCAATTGCAGATGGATCTTTCCGGCAAGTCGTCAATCCATTGACGGGCTGTGCCCGCCAACATCAATGGGAGGTACTTGACGGCAACGTTGGGGTTACCCCCAGCAATCTCTACCGCGTTGCCGTTATCCTGCAACCATGTGGCTGGCTTAGCGGTGCCGTCATAGGGATTGATGGTCTTGTCAATCTGGAAACCTTTGGGGTAAGTTTCAGACCATATCGCAGGTCCAAAGCAACGTGGCCCCAGGTATGGTCCTTCCCGGGCCTCGTGGATCTTATCGATCCGCGAATGTGCATCGTACGGATCTGGGTTTTTCTTCTTCTTGTCAACAGGGGATGGGATTCGTGAACGACGCGTGCCCCCTCCGCCATGGTGACTGCTAGGTGGCGATGGAGGCGGAGGTAGCGGTGGGTTAGCCTTTCTTGCTATTATCCTCCCGCGACGCCTCACGCTTGTCGCGATTGCTTGCCGGACGCGGAGGGTCATGGCGCGACCTGCTCTTGTGTCCTTGGTTGAGCTCTCCGTCATGACGGGTCTGCTCCGCGTTGTCGTGGATGACGATGCCGCTCTGCCTTGGCGAGGGCATATCCGTACGATGGTGAGCCTTGGGATCTTCACGATGTCGGGGGGAACGGGGCGGTGGCGATGGGTGACGAGGTCGGGCCTTTTCTCCGTGGTCGGAGGATATGGGGATAGCATCCTTACTATTGCGTGCATCCCTTCGTCTTTGTTCTAATGAACCTGTCTGAGACCCGACATCAACAGGAGATCTGTCCCTTGGCGGCTTATGTTGGCTACACTGGCAAAACGCTGGGTCAGACTCAAACCTCTGAGAGGTGGCCTTTTCCTGCTGCTTCACCGCCTTGGACACTAGGTCATAGACCTGGTCCACTGCCCGGGGCGATCTATCCTGCTCCAGAAGGGTCTTGGCGACGGCGAGGTTGAGGAGTGGAGTGGGCATCACCTGTCTTCCTTCACTGTCAATGTATGGCTTGGCTTGTGCCGGCTTCGAGGGAGCCCATCCTAGGTTTCTCCGTACACCAGGATCGTTGATGCAGCGAGCCGGAGCTTTCTTGGCCTTCTGCTGCTACAGCAAAGTCTTGTACTCGGCCTCCATTGCTCTGGCTTTCTCTATGGATTTCTACGCGTTGACCAGATCTCGATCTAGCTTAGCGCCTTGCTCTGCGATGGCATGTTCTTCCTCCAGCAGTTGCTGACGCTTCTCGTCAAGCTGGGTCATGTTCCGGATATGAGCTACGGTCACTGGCTCGACGAGGAGGTTGCCGTACATCACTCTATCAGCTGGAGTAAATTGGCCAGCAGTAGACGTAGATGCCGGAGGCGGCAGGTTTGCGGTGTTGTTGTTGCTCGGGTCGGTGCCGAGTTCCTGCGGTTGTTGTATTGGATTAGGCGGAGCGGGCATGACCTTTGTGCGATCATCATCAGAAGCAACAGGTGGTCCCTTCCCCTTGTCCAACACTGTAGGCGAAGCTCGTCCGGGTTGATCTTCATCCATCGCCATCCCAATGGTGACGAACACCTTTCGTGACGTGATGGTGTTGTTGGCTTGCTCGTCGCGCGTGTACTCCTCCTCCATCTCTTGCATGACGGAGTCTAGTTCCTCTGGACTGAAATCTATCTCCTCTGAATCTGCACTGAAGTCGGCGTATAGCGCGTCAATCATAGAGTCGGAGGGTTCCATGACTTCCTCGATGACGGGCGGGGGAGGTGCAACAGCAGCGACGATGATTGGAGGTGGCGGCGCGACTGCGGTGATGGCGGCCGGAGGCGGTGGTGGCGGTGGCTAAATTGGAGGGGCTCCGTCAATGAGCGCAAGCGCTGTCTGAGCTGCCAGTTTGGCCTCCGCGTAGTTGTTGACGGTGTTCACCATGCCTTCGAAGGTAAGGCGTCCTGATGCCTGCTGCCGTCTTAGAGAATGCCGAAGGAGCGTGCCATGGTACAGTCCTTCCACAAAGTGATACATAGCATCATCATTGGGGTAGTGGGCTAGATCGGCTCGTATACGGAGCCACCTGGCCAGGTACTCGCGGGGTTTTCGCCCTCTCTCTAAACGCAACGCGCCAGATCGAAGATGGTAACCATGCTCATGGGAATGACCACGGCAGATGCTGCAATCGGCAGCGGGTAGTAGAACATGGGGCAAGGGCGGCCAGGCATCTGCGGAGCGAGATGAGGGCGGAGACACAAGGGTTTACCCAGGTTCGGCCCCCCGGAGGGTAAAGAACTATTCCTGCTAGATTGTATTATGGTGAGAGTACAAGGGACGAGCTCGACGACTAGGCGGCGAGTCGCTTGGGTGTATGATGGAACGTATCCTCTATGCGTACCCTAGGGAGGTTTATATAGGCTCACCTCGCTAGGGTTTACAAATTACAATCGAATTAGTTAAGGATTCAGAGGTTCTATGGCCTAGTCCGACTGGGCCTAGCTACGCTTCTGGGCCTCCAGTTTCCAGTCGCTTGAGTCCTCGCCAAGTCTCGATCCAGTCGCCGTCCTGCAGGACCATTCGCTGGCGGCTTGGGCCAATAGGAAACATCCTGCTGGGTATACCCCGGTAGGCATATCCCCATCAGTAGTCCCCGAGGCCGTCGTTGATTCATCGCAGGTGTTTGCTGGCAGTCGGAGTATCCGGGTCCAATGCGGACGCTTAGCCGAATCGGCGGCAGACTCCTGAACAAAGGAAAGAACTAGTCATTTTAGTCGCAATAACGGCGACCAATCATATTGCAGCTCAGTGAACGGGTCGGTGAGTAACTGGTCATTGTTTAGTGACCGGGTCGGCGAATCATCGAGTCATAGGAGGCAGCAAGTCGAATAGACAAAGTTGGACCGTCAGTTTTGGTCAAACTAGCCGTTGGGTAATCCAACGGTAATATCGGCGTGATTACCGCGTAGTAACGGCTCCCGTAAATGGCGGGTAACAACCGCTATATAAGGAGAGTGAAGGGCGAACGGGGGAAACGCTTCCCTCACTTCCTTCGATATCGAGCACCCTTGTTTTCTCATTCCGTGCAGCGACCGGAGCGAACCAGAGAGTTCTGAACCCCACAATCCTCCAGCCGATGGCTCCTCCCACCGAACCATGGGGCAGATCCAAGTGCACGAAAGCACTACTGAACTCATTTGAGGAAGCGGGGATCCTTCGCGCCGGGAGATGGCACATCCCCGCGGCCGGAGAAGTAATTTCGGACCCGCGCGAGGGGGAATTCATCTGCTTCACCAGTCGCCTGGAGCGGGGGCTTGGCTTCCCAACCTCCCTCTTCTTCCAGCGTTTCTGCGCTTACTACGACATCCAGCCGTCGGATATGGGTCCGCACAGTATCGAGCAGCTCCCCATTTTTGTGGCGTTTTGCGAGTGCTATCTGGGCTGCAGGCCCTACCTCCTCTTGTGGCAAGATCTATTCCACGGGAGGATCAGCCGTGAAGAAACAGGCGGCCAATTGTTAGCTGCGGGCGGCCTGACTTTCCAGCTGAAGTCGAAAGCCTCATTCTTTGATTTGATGCTGCCCGCCAAAGCGGCGAACGAGTAGAAGAAGAACTGGTTCTATGTCACCAAGTCGACTCTGGGCGACGAAGTGGCACTTCCAAGGTACTCCGCCGACCGGCCCGAGACGCGTCGGCTCCAGGTCGTAAAACTCCCGCTGGAGTAGCGGATGGTTGTCGACGAGATGTTACAAACCATTCGCAACTTGAAGAAGAAAGGCCTCCAAACCATCAATCTCTAAAACTGCTGGCTCGGGCGGCGGCTCGTGCCCCTGGCCAGCCGTGACCATTACGTGTACGAGTATACGGGCAAGGACGACCCGACGAAGTCCTGCCTCGTTGAGTGGAGACTCAACGATTACACACTGGCCCTAAAGAAGATTACCTAGGCGGTGTATCTCGACGCGAAGGCCGGGGTCGCCCCTTATACCACGAGGCGCCCAACTCCAACGGTAAGCTGTTATTCTTTTTGCACTCGTAGTCGCAGTTTATGCATTCGCGGTTGTCCTAACATCGTTTGTTTTTGGTGCAGTTGTTTCAAGTGGTGGAAGGGTGGCTTCCACTCGCAGATGACGAGAATTCGAGCTCGTCCGCCCAGGACGGGAGCGAGTCATCGCTCGACAAGGGCAACTCCGAGAGCGACGAAGGCGGCAACGACGATGATGAGGACGACGACCCCGTGGAGGTTGCTGCCCCACGGTTCGCAAGACTCGCGGGCAGCACCAGCGCGAACTCGAGGCCAGTAAGAGCCTCGAGGCCCATGATGACGACGACGAACTCCCTGAGCACACCTCACACCGTGAGGCCACGCCGTCGAAGAAGAAGAAAGCTCCACCAAAGAGGAAGGTGAAGCCGGCGAAGCCGGCGTCTCCACCTCGGTCTGCGAGCAGCTCTGACGCCACCAGCTCGGCCGAGGAAACAACAGCGCACGCGGCCGCGGCGACTGGTGCCACCGCCACAGTGGACGAAGTGCCACTAACATCGTTGCCGCCGCCATTTGCCCCAGTCACTAGCTTGGGGGCCGCTCCGGCCGCAGGGGCCTCGCCGCCAAGGGGGGTTCCCGCAACAATTGCCACGGAGGCTCCTGCCGCGGCTTCATATTCGAAGAAGCCGTCAATGTCTTTGGCACACAATGTGTTCGAGACGGGCCTCACTCGGAAGCTGGGGCCAGAACTGGAAAAACCGGCCAGCATCCGCACCGGCCTGTGATTTCTTCCGGTCGCCAAGTGAGTGCTCCTCGATCCTTTACTCGTCTGCTTGCTTTGTATTGTAGGGGTTCGTAGCATGGAAAACAAAAAATTTCTACCGCATACAAACAAACAAGCCAAGATCTATCTACTAGATTGTAACAACGAGTCGATGGAATAACTCACGCTCGAAGATTCCAAAGTGTTTAACAAGAGCGGATTCTCGTGGGTGATGTAGTCGTACTCTTGCCGATCTCAAGATCGTGTGACGATCCTTCCGGCGCTGCGTTCCGGCAGCGCTCCCGCAGTCGGTCACACGTTCGGTACTCGACGAAGACCTTCCTCTCCCTTGTTCCAGCAGGCAGCGGAGGTTGTAGCACTCTCCTCGTGATTCCGGCAGCACGACGGCGTGGTACCGGAAGTAGAGGGGAGATCTCGCAGGGCTTCGCCTTAAGCCGGAGCGAGTATGGTGGACTATGAGAGAGGCCTCGGTGATCTAGGGTTTAGACACACCAAGGAGAGAGGGCTAGGCTGCAGGAACTCGGATTCCAAAGTGTTTAACGAGAGCGGATTCTCGTGGGTGATGTAGTCGTACTCTTGCCGATCTCAAGATCGTGTAGACGATCCTTCCGGCGCTGCATTCCAGCAGCGCTCCCGTAGTCGGTCACATTTTCGGTACTCGACGAAGACCTTCCTCTCCCTTGTTCCAGCAGGCAGCGGAGGTTGTAGCACTCTCATCGCAATTCCGGCAGCACGACGGCGTGGTACCAGAAGTAGAGGGGAGATCTCGCAGGGCTTCGCCTTAAGCCGGAGCGAGTATGGTGGACTATGAGAGAGGCCTCGGTGATCTAGGGTTTAGACACACCAAGGAGAGAGGGCTAGGCCGGCGGCTAGGGTTTTCCCTAGGCAGCGGCGGTGGCAGCAGCAGGAGGTGGTGGCGTCGGCGGCTTAGGGCTAGGGTTTGGAGAGGGCAAGGTGTAGGTCTTGGAGGGCCAGCCCTGCCCCTCCTTATATAGGTGGGAGGGCGCGGCCAAGGGTAGGGGAGTCCCTCCCCAACTAGGCCTCCTTGTCCGGCGGTGGAGGGAGAGGGACTTCCTCCTCAAGTAGGTTTCCTACTCTCCCTCCACCAAGCAAAATAGCCGTTTGACTTTTCAAATTGGCGTTTGAATTTTCAAACTAGGATTTGATTTATCCCTTTATTTTGCTCAGCGATGACACCTAGTACATGATGCAACCATTCCAACTTGTTATGACACATTCATGTACCCTTCCCCTCCGGAGTGCCGGACATTCCGGAACCTTCTAGAACATTCCCGATGAAAACACCGGAATCATTCTTCAACCCTGAAACAGGACTTTCCTTATATGAATCTTATTCTCCGGACCATTCCGGATCTCCTCGTGATATCCCGGATCCCATCCGAGACTCCGAACAACATTCGGTCTCTTACTCATCATTCTATAACTACTCAACAACATCGAATCCGTAAGTGTGTCTCCCTACGGTTCGTGAATTATGCGGACATGATCGAGACACTTTGTAGAGGTCCCAACCTTTAATATGGCGGAGATCCCTGTGTTTACAATGCTAGTCCCTGGATCAATAGCTAGCATCCACAGTTAAGATGTAATATCAAGAAACAAAGGTCATAATACAACTTTATAACCAGGAATAACATAATTTTATTACATCTTACATAGCTCATTTGGCTATTACATTACATTGCAGCAGAATATTTAAAAGCATGGGGTCCTTCATCTTCAAAGTGCCACAGGCAAACATGTTGGTTGTAGACTTGTAATCTTAATCAATCAACTTCACTAATATCAAACAAACCTGCAACATAACAAGTTACAACCACAAGGGTCAATTCATTTGAATTGTATTGGCAAGTTTCACTACTATGTAGAATATAAGTGGATCCTATCATTACATGCATATTTGGCTAAGTAGGTTTTAAGGCTCATTTGTAGAAAGCAATACTTTATCCTATCTTTTTAAAATAGTTTTGATCTTTTGTCAAATCTTTTTGAACTCCTTGGTAAATCCCCAAGTGTTTCAAGTCTTGTCAAAATCTCTTGAGCTCCTTGGTACACCCCAAGTACTTCAAGTTTTTTTATCAAAATCACTTGAGCTCCTTGGTAAATCCCCAAGTGTTTCAAGTTTTTTATCCAATCTCTTGAGCTCCTTGGTAAATCCCCAAGTGCTTCAAGTTTTTATCAAAATCTCTTGAGCTCCTTGGTAAATCCCCAAGTGCTTCAAGTTTTTATCAAAATCTCTTGAGCTCCTTGGTACACCCCAAGTGCTTCAAGTCTTTTGTTGTCACTTTAAAGTTTTTCTTTTAGAAATTGTAATGTCGAGATTTCCCATAGCTTCAAGCCTTTAGTTGCTCAGTATTGTCCATAACCGGGGACACGGCTAAGTACTTAGAATTTTTATCTTCTGCAGAAGTTGTACACTTACCCACATGACACACTCTCATCTTGTTGCCACCAGTGGCCGCTGGATAAGTAGTCACCAAGATGGAGTACCGGCAGATTGAGAATGTGACGAAGTCTTTCCATAGGGTCCTCCCAATCTAGCTTGTCTACCAGGCACCAATGTAGGGTTCCGAGTTCCCTCATTTAGTTAACCTGAAGAGGCTAATGCATGGGTCTTCCCAATGTAGTTGACTAAGCCAGTGCCCATTTAGCATGTGGCTGTACACGGAAGCCACTGTTGGAGAAACATGTTCAATCTCTAAGTCCCTGGGTGGTTTTCATCTGGTGCACAACAAAAAGAGATTGCCATATAAACATGGTTCCTATTGTTGCCACCTTGTACAAAACTTGAGTAACCTTGTCCACCCAGGTGGTTCATTGAGTACTTGTTTTATTATATAAAAACACAAGTCTTTTCTCAGCTTCATAAAATCTCAACATGTATCTCTTCTCAAAATATGTAGCATGGCTAAGCATTTTACAACTACATTGTTTTCACTAAGGAATATATAAGGGTATCCTATTAGGATTTAGCATAGCATATAGTATAGAAATCTTTTTCATGCATGTGTCAAAATCCACTAAGTATAATGAAAATAGTAGGACTTTAGATGATAGTGTCACTTGCCTTTTTGGTAGTAAATGTTGGTTCACTTCTTGATCTTGTTAATCTCACACTCTTCTAAATTCACTACAAATCAATCAAGCAAACATAGATTCAACTAGCATTCCAAACAATAATCAAACAAATTAATCACACATAAAATAAGAGAAACTAAGTCATGCATGCAAGCATGCAGAAGGTAGTTTTATTTGCAATGGTGGTTTCTACTAGGCTCTAAACATTGTAAAGTCCAAAGTGGTATTTTCTATAGTGGCAAAACCATTTGCAAAAGGGTTTTATCTAAAGATCATTTTTAAATCAAATCATTATTTCATGTGGTGAAAATGCTTTTGGCAAAGCAAAATTTTTATAATGTTCACCAAATAAGTTGTTAATTCACAAAACTTGGTGTTTAAGGTCAGTTGGTTTGATTTAAAACAATTTCCCAAAGTTTTTACTCCAAAATCATTTTCATAGCAAAATCAATATTTTTATTTGACTAGAAATGGACCAATTCAATTAATCCATCCTAATCTTTTCAAAATACATTTTTAAATCCACAAGTTGGTTCCTAAGGTCAGTAGGTTCACCACAAACCAATTTGCAAAGATTTCATCCTCAAAAACATTTTGGAATAATTTTTATAACCTAAACAAGCATACAAATGTTTCTGCAAAAACAAACATTTTACCAGAAGCTTTTTACTAAACAAATTGCATGGTTGGCTAGGGCTTGTTCCACTGATTCCATTGATATAAAGTTTGCAAATTTTGGACGTGTGGATCAAAAGTTACAAGGTTTACAAATTTGCATCTAAATCAGATTCAAACTTTGTTTTAAACAGAACTGGTGCCACACGGCGCAATACTATTGGGCGGTACCGGTTCGCACGGATCGGCCTCTGCGGGGCGTTGGATCTAAATAGATCGCGCGGCTCAGACGTGCTCGTATCCTTTCTCTCAGGTTCTATTATTAGCCATAGGATCAAGATCTAACTGTGTAAAGCTGATTGACCAAACTCGAGCGGCGCTGACGGCGGTGAGCGGCGGCGCGCGGTCGAACAATGTGCTAGTGGTGGTTACAGGAAGCAAGGGAGGAGGTGAGGGAGCTTACAGTGATCGTGGTGATGCTCTGATGCTCAAGGTACGGTCAGCTCATCAAGGGGTGCTCTGGTTCTAGCGGGATTTCTCGCCGGAGTTGCGTTTGACGACGGCCACGCTCTGTCGTCGTCGGGGACGGCGCTACGGGTCATGAGGGAGCAAACAGAGTGCATGGTCAGACGCGCAAAGACATGGCGATGATGCGTGCGTGATTGAGAGGGTTCGGGGTGGTTGGTTCTTACCAGGAAAGCTCGTCGGAGGCGAGGCAAACGGCGGCGGCGAATCGAGCTGGTCCTTGTTGACACTCTGGGGCGAGCGCGGGCGAACTAAAGGCACAGGGAGGTGCGCCTAGGTCTGGGGAGTGTGTGAGCTTGCGAGGAGGCAAGGCGGTGGTTGGGCTCGTCGGAATTGGCTGGGGACGGTGGTCGGAGCAGTGATCGTGCAAATCCAATTCAGGGCAGCCTGGTGGCTCTCGTGCACCAGTGTTTGAGGGGAAAGGAGGAGGAGACAGAGGCGATTAAAAGGGCGTAGACGTTGGAGATATTAATGCCTTCATTGACGCGAATTGATCGCTGCAATTCAAGACAGAAACGGCGAGGAGTAATCGGCGCGAGTTTGAAGACGATGTACAGTGGTGTGGGGTCCTGGTGTCAGTGAGTGAGCGAGATCGAGGGAAGGGTCCACCGGTCAGTGAGGGTGCGGGTTCTTTCTCTGGTGCAAACCGTTTTCTTGCGGGGAGAGGGGGAGTGGGCTAGTTGGGCTGGACAGTTGTGCTGCGTCCGTTTCTATATTTTTTTCTTTCTGAATGCTTTTTCTTTTTCTAATTTGATTTTCTGTTTTTGAAATTCAATCAACAAATCAAACATTCAAATCAATTCAAAACTCTTCCAAACTTTGCCTGGAGTTTTGGTTCTGTTTAACAACACAAAACCAAGTCCCATAAATAAAATAATATTTTTATTTTAGGGTTCATTAATAATTAAATAAAATGGACCTTAGTTATTAAATCAAATAGGATTTGATTTATTTAAAACTTCATTTGAAATCTAAATAAAACCACAAACGCTTCAGTAGGTTTTATTTGAGTATATAAAATATTTGGAAAACTTGTTTAGAATAAATAAATAAGTTTTGATGTTTAATTAAAATAGTAAAACCTTTATTTTTGTTAAACTTGGATATTAAATCCTTATTATTTTATTTAGATAAACCTTTACTATTTTTATCAAATAGAAATAATTTATTTCAAAGGCTTGGCCAAGTTTTAATTTGGCTCTATAAAATAATCTTTATTTATATATCTACCTTTTCATTTGAAAACAAATCTTTTTATTAAAAGATCCAAAAATAGTAATTCCAATTTTTTTTAGCTTTATTGTTTATTTACCTTTTTAAATTCCTTTAGGATTTTATTTGATCCAAATAGGTTTTGAAAGTTTCCAATTGGATTCAAAAAGTTTCTTCTCACCTTAAAAATCAACAAAGTTTTATTTTATTCATTTATTTTTCACATTACAAGATTTGGAAAATCTTGGGATGTGACACACTTCTCCGAACAATAACCAATAGAGGTATCTGGAAATTCATATGGCTCCCACATATTTCTACGATTACCTTGTGATCGAATGAACTACTTACATATGATACCAATTTCCCTTTGTCTCACGATAGTTTACTTATCCGAGGTTTTGATCGTCGGTATCTCTGCATACCTAGTTCAACCTCGTTACTGATAAGTACTCTTTTCTCGTTCCCGTGATATGTGATCCCTTGTGAGCCAGTCATATGCTTGCAAGCCAATTGGATGACCTTCCACCGAGAGGGCCCAGAGTATATCTATCCGTCATATGGATGGACAAATCCCACTCTTGATCCATGTGTCTCAACCCGTACTTTCCGAACACTCAATGCCACCTTTATAGCCACCCAGTTACGGTGTGGTGTTTCATGTCATCAAAGCATCCTTCCGGTGATGGTGATAAGCATGATCTCATGGTCGAAGGAATTAGGTTACTATGTATCAGAAAGCATATAGCAAATGAACTATTAAAATGACTTGATCTTTATGCTACGCTTATCTATAGGAGTATGTCCATCATATCATTCTCCTAACGATATGATCTTGTTGTTAATAACATCTCAATGTTCATGATAGGGAAACCATAATCATTTATTAACCAACAAGCTAGTATTATGAAGAGGCTTTACTAGGGACTTCAATTTAAGTTTACAAATCACACTAGTATTAATGTTTCCTTGGTAATACTATTATAGCATGAATGTAAACATTTATCATAAACACAAAGATATAATAATAACCATATTTATTACTGCCTCTAGGGCATATCTCCAACAGTCTCCCACTTGCACTAGAGTCATCTAATCTAGATTACATGGTAATATACCGAACACCCATGGCAGTTTGGTGTTGGTCATGTCATGCCCTCGGGAGAGGTTTAGTCAACGGATCCGCCACATTCAGATGTGTGTGTACTTTGCAAATCTTTATGTCACCATCTTGGACATGTTCTCGAATAGCGTGAAAACGTAGCTTGAAGTGCTTCAGCTTCTTGTGTGACCTTGGTTCTTGCGCATTGGCTATGGCACCCATGTTATCACAGTAGATAGACATTGGGTCCAGCACACTTGGAACCACACCGAGCTCTGTAATGAACTCCTTCATCCATATCGCTTCTTGTGAAGCCTCCGAAGCAGCCATGTATTCCGATTCAGTTGACGATCTCGCCACAACACTTTGCTTTGCACTCCTCCAACTAACTGCTGCACATTCAAAGTAAATACGTATCCAGATTGAGATTTAGAATCATCCGGATCGGTGTTCCAACTAGCATCGGTGTAACCATTAACAACGAGCTGTTCATCACCTCCATAAGAAAGAACCATATCCTTAGTTCTTCTGAAGTACTTAAGGATGTTTTTGACCGCTGTCCAATGATCCACTCCTGGATCACTTTGATATCTGCTAGTCAAACTAACAGCATATGCAATGTCGGGTCTAGTACATAGCATGGCATACATTAGAGATCCTATGGCTGAGGCATAGGGAGTCTTACTCATCCTTTGTCTATCTTCTACCATTGTTGGACTTTGAGTTTTACTCAACGTCGTATTGGGCAACATGGGCAAGAACCCTTTCTTGCTATCTTCCATTCCAAACCTCTTTAGAACTTTGTCCAAATATGTACTTTGTGACAATGATATTAGGCGTCTTCATCTATCTCTATAAATCTTTATGCCTAATATGTAAGCTGCTTTGCCAAGATCTTTCATTGAAAAACTGTTATTCAAATATTCCTTGACACTATTAATAAGGTCTACATCATTCCCAATGAACAATATGTCATCTACATATAGTATTAAGAATGCTATAGAGCTACCACTCACTTTCTTGCAAATACAAGCTTCTCCATAAGTTTGTATAAAACCAAAACTTTTGATCACCTTATCAAAATGTTGATTCCAACTTCGGGATGCTTGCTTCAATCCATATATGGACCGTTGAAGTTTGCATACCTTGTTAGCATCTTTAGGATCGACAAAACCTTTGGGTTGCATCATATACAACTCTTCATCAATGTCTCCATTGAGGAACGTTGTTTTGACATCCATTTGCCATATCTCATAATCATAATATGCAACGATTGCTAACATAATCCTCACAGACTTTAGCTTCGCTATAGGTGAGAAAGTCTCATCGTAGTCAACTCCTTGAATTTGTCGAAACCCTTTTGCGACAAGTCGAGCTTTATAGACAGTAACATTACCATCAGCATCTGTTTTCTTCTTGAAAATCCATTTGTTCTCGACATCCTTCTGGCCATCCGGTAAGTCCACCAAAGTCCATACTTGGTTTTCGTACATGGATCCAATCTCGGATTTCATGGCGACTTGCCATTTATTGGAATCTGGGCTCATCATCGCTTCCTCATACGTCGCAGGGTCATCGGTGTTATCCACCAACATGACACTCATAACGGAATCATACCAATCAGGAGTGGTACGAGTTCTCGTTGAACTGCGAGGTTCTATAGCAACTTCAACCGAAGTTTCATGATCATCATCATTAGCTCCCTCTCTTATTGGTGCAGGCACCACAGGAACTTCTTCCGGTGCTGCGCTACTCGCAAGTTCGAGAGAAGGTTCGACAACCTCGTCGAGTTCTACTTTCCTTCCAGTCACTTCTTTCGAGAGAAATTCTTTCTCTAGAAAGGATCCATTCTTGGCAACGAAGATTTTGCCTTCGGATCTATGATAGAAGGTATACCCAATAGTTTCCTTTGGGTATCCTATGAAGACGCATTTTTCCGCTTTGGGTTCAAGCTTGTCCGACTGTAACTTCTTTACATAGGCTTCGCAACCCCAAACTTTAAGGAACGACAATTTAGGTTTCTTCCCAAACCATAATTCATACGGTGTCGTTTCAATGGATTTAGATGGTGCCCTATTTAAAGTGAATGCGGCTGTTTCTAATGCATAACCCCAAAATGATAGCGGTAAATCTATAAGTGACATCATAGAACGAACCATATCTAAGAGAGTTCGATTACGACGTTCGGACACACCATTACGCTGTGGTGTTCCCGGCGGTGTCAATTGTGAAAGTATTCCGCATTTCTTCAAATGCTCGCCAAACTCGTAACTTAGATATTCACCTCGACAATCAGAACGTAGAAATTTAATCTTCTTGTTACGTTGATTCTCAACCTCACTTTGAAATTCCTTAAACTTCTCGAAAGTTTCGGACTTATGTTTCATGAAATAGATATACCCATATCTACTCAAGTCATCCGTGAAGGTAAGAACATAACGATAACCACCGCGCGATGCTACACTCATTGGACCACACACATCAGTATGTATGATTTGCAATAAGTCCGTAGCTCTCTCCATCATACCAGAAAATGGAGTCTTAGTCATTTTTCCCATCAGACATGCTTCGCATATTTCATGTGATTCAAAATCAAGTGATTCAAGAAGTCCATTGGAATGGAGTTTCTTCATACGCTTCACTCCAATGTGACCAAGATGACAGTGCCACATATAGGTCGAGTTATCGCTCGATTTCAAACGTTTAGCTTCAATGTTATTAATATGTGTATTTCCACTATCGAGATTCAATAATAATAGACCATCTATCAAAGGTGCATGTGCATAAAACATATTACTCATATAAATCGAACAACCATTATTATCGGACTTAAACAAGTAACCGTCTCGCAATAAACAAGATCCCAATATAATGTTCATGCTTAACGCATGCACCAAATAACAATTATTTAAGTATAAAACTAATCCCGATGGTAGATGAAGAGGTAGCGTGCTGACCGCGATCACATCAACCTTTGATCCATTTCCCACGCGCATCGTCACCTCATTCTTTGCTAGCTTCCGTCTATTCTGTAGCACCTGTTTCGAGTTACAAATATGAGCAACCGAACCAGTATCAAATACCCAGGCACTACTACGAGTACTAGTGATTTACACATCAATAAACATGTATATCGGATATACCTTTCTTCTTGATGTTGCCGCTCTTCAAATCTGCCAAGTACTTTGGGCAATTCCGCTTCCAGTGACCTTCTCCCTTGCAGTAAAAGCACTCAGTATCAGGCTTAGGTCCAGCCTTGGTCTTCTTCGTGGGTGCAGTAACTTTCTTACCACCCTTCTTGAAGTGTCCCTTTTGCTTAGACTTGCCTTTCTTGAATTGGGTGGTCTTATTGACCATCAACACTTGGTGCTCTTTCTTGATCTCCACTTCTGCAGATTTTAACATGGAGAAGAGTTCTGGCAACTGCTTGTTCATGCTTTGCATATTGTAGTTCATCACAAAGTTCTTGTAACTTGGTGGTAGTGACTGGAGGACACGGTAAATCCCCAAAGAATTAGTAATCACTATACCCAAGCTTTGGAGTTTGTTTGCGTTCCCAGACATCTTAAGAACATGCTCACTGATGGAGCTGCCCTCTTCCATCTTGCAGTTAAAGAACTTTTCAGAAGCCTCATAGCTCTCAACTGCCGCGTGAGTCTCAAAAATCAATTTGATTTCACGGACAATATCATGTGGGTCTGAATTCTCAAACCTTTTCTGAAGCTCCGATTCCAAACCATATAAGATAGCACACTGAACTATGGAGTACTGATTCTTCCGAGCGAGGTAAACGTTCTTTACTTCATCAGTAGCATCAGCTGCAGGCGGGTCACCTAGCGGTGCATCCAGCACATAGGTCAAATTACCAGCATTGAGGACAATCCTCAAATTGCGGAACCAATCCGCGAAGTTGCTTCCATTGTTTTTCAACTTTTCTTTCTCTAGGAACGCATTAAAATTGATGGTAGGGGCCGCCATTGATCTACAACATATTTGCAATAGTTTAGACTAGTTATAATTAATAGTTAAATTAATCTAGGTGAACTCCCACTCAAAACAACATCCCTCACATTGTTTTAGTGATCACACGAACCAAATCCACCACATCAACACCGATCATCACGAGAGTTGATGTAGCTTCAATGGCGAACAATCGACATGTTCATCATATCTACTATATGATTCATGCTTTACCTTTTGGTGATCCGTGTTCCAAGACCATGTCTGTACATGCTAGGCTCGTCAAGATCAAACCTTAGCTTCCGCATGAGCAAATCTGGCTTGCTCACGTTGTATACACTTGCAGAATCTAACACACCCGACCATCACGTGGTGCTTCGAAACAACAAGCTTTAGCAACGGTGCTTACTAAGGATGAACACTTTAGAAATTGAAATTTATGTGCATGAGGGATCATCTTATAATGCTACCGTCGTTAACTAAGCAATACAAGATGCATAAAGGATTAACATCACATGCAATTCATAATATGTGATATGATATGGCCTTTCTTCTTTGTGCTTCCGATCTCCATCTTCAAGCATGAACATGATCTCCATCATCACCGGCATTGCATCAAGGTCATATCATAAAGGATTAACATCACTTACAATAAGTAACATTGCATACATCAAATATAATCACAATCATGGCCATATCACATCACAGCACACCCCTGCAAAACAAAGTTAGACGCCTCTAATTTCTTTGCATGTTTTACGTGGTTTGGGGCTTTCAATAAGTGTCGATCTAACTTACGAACAAGAACCACAACGTTGATGTATGAACTATCAAGTGCCCGTTGTAAATTGGATCTATACTATAATGGGAGAGACAGACACCCGCAAAGCCACTTATGCAATACAAGTTGCATGTTGAGCGTGGAGTAAGTCTCATGAACGATGTCATGTAAGGTTAGCCCGGGCCGTTTCATCCCATCATACCGCAAGATGCAAAGTACACAAGAAGCAATTGATAATAAAAACACCACCGCCCACAATGACCATTGTGTTCTACTCGTGCAACAGATCTACATATAGACACGGCTCTGATACCACTGTAGGGGTTCGTAGCATGGAAAACAAAAAATTTCTACCGCATACAAACAAACAAGCCAAGATCTATCTACTAGATTGTAACAACGAGTCGATGGAATAACTCACGCTCGAGGATTCCAAAGTGTTTAACGAGAGCGGATTCTCGTGGGTGATGTAGTCGTACTCTTGCCGATCTCAAGATCGTGTGACAATCCTTCCGGCGCTGCGTTCCGGCAGCGCTCCCGCAGTCGGTCACATGTTCAGTACTCGACGAAGACCTTCCTCTCCCTTGTTCCAGCAGGCAGCGGAGGTTGTAGCACTCTCCTCGCGATTCCGGCAACACGACGGCGTGGTACCGGAAGTAGAGGGGATATCTCGCAGGGCTTCGCCTTAAGCCGGAGCGAGTATGGTGGACTATGAGAGAGGCCTCGGTGATCTAGGGTTTAGACACACCAAGGAGAGAGGGCTAGGCTAGCGGCTAGGGCTTGGGGAAGCCCAAGTCGGCGGCTAGGGTTTGCCCTAGGAAGCGGCGGCGGCAGCAGCAGGAGGTGGTGGCGCCGGCGGCTTAGGGCTAGGGTTTGGAGAGGGCAAGGTGTAGGGCTTGGAGGGGCAGCCCTGCCCCTCCTTATATAGGTGGGAGGGTGCGGCCAAGGGGAGGGGAGTCCCTCCCCAACTCGGCCTCCTTGGCCAGCGGTGGAGGGAGAGGGACTTCCTCCCCAAGTAGGTTTCCTACTCTCCCTCCACCAAGCAAAATAGCCGTTTGACTTTTCAAATTGGCGTTTGACTTTTCAAACTAGGATTTGATTTATCCCTTTATTTTGCTCAGCGATGACACCTAGTACATGATGCAACCATTCCAACTTGTTATGACACATTCATGTACCCTTCCCCTCCGGAGTGTCAGACATTCCGGACCTTCTAGAACATTCCCGATGAGAACACCGGAATCATTCTTCAACCCCGAAACAACACTTTCCTTATATGAATCTTATTCTCCGGACCATTCCGGATCTCCTCGTAATATCCCGGATCCCATCCGATACTTCGAACAACATTCGGTCTCTTACTCATCATTCCATAACTACTCAACAACATCGAATCCTTAAGTGCGCCTCCCTACGGTTCGTGAATTATGCGGACATGATCAAGAAACTTATCCGAACAATAACCAATAGAGGAATCTAGAAATTCATATGGCTCCCACATATTTCTACGATTACTTTGCGATCGAATGAACCACTTACATACGATACCAATTTCCCTTTATCTCACGATAGTTTACTTATCCGAGGTTTTGATCGTCGGTATCTCTGCATACCTAGTTCAACCTCGTTACTGATAAGTACTCTTTTCTCGTTCCCGTGATATCTGATCCCTTATGAGCCAGTCACATGCTTTCAAGCCAATTGGATGAAATTCCAGCGAGAGGGCCCAGAGTATATCTATTCGTCATATGGATGGACAAATCCCACTCTTGATCCATGTGTCTCAACCCATACTTTCTGAACACTCAATGCCACCTTTATAGCCACCCAGTTACGGTGTGGTGTTTCATGTCATCAAAGCATCCTTCCGGTGATGGTGATAAGCATGATCTCATGGTCGAAGGAATTAGGTTATTATGTATCAGAAAGCATATAGCAATTGAACTATTAAAATGACTTGACCTTTATGCTACGCTTATCTATAGGAGTATGTCCATCATATCATTCTCCTAACGATATGATCTTGTTGTTAATAACATCTCAATGTTCATGATAGGGAAACCACAATCATTTATTAGCCAACAAGCTAGTATTATGAGGAGGCTTCACTAGGGACTTCAATTTAAGTTTACAAATCACACTAGTATTAATGTTTCCTTGTTAATACTATTATAGCATGAATGTAAACATTTATCATAAACACAAAGATATAATAATAACCATATTTATTACTGCCTCTAGGGCATATCTCCAACATGTATTTCAATCAGAGAGCTTCATTGATAGAGCTGTTTCACAGGACTGGGGTTAATAAGATAGGC
Organism: Avena sativa; assembly: GCA_916181665.1. Taxonomy (NCBI): domain Eukaryota; kingdom Viridiplantae; phylum Streptophyta; class Magnoliopsida; order Poales; family Poaceae; genus Avena; species Avena sativa. The sequence continues at coordinate 254,258,053 of OV702284.1, read as the reverse complement.
CATCCTTTAGTGGCCAAGGTTTCGCTAGTCGCCATAGAGGTGCCAGCCGATCCGTCGCGGAAGAGGAAGGGCGACGAGGTCATTGCTCCCGCCGAAGGCACCAAAAGGGCGAAAGGTGACGATGTCGTCATGGTCTCTGACGATCCGGCAGCTTCCCCGAGCGAGCCTCCAACCACAGAGGAAGCGGCTTCAAATGCCAAGGAAGATGTGGAGTCACAACATATGGTGCTTGCGGGCTTAACCGATGCGGCCGAGCCGACCTCGAGCGGTGCAGTGGCCGCTGCCGCGACTTTCTATCGCTTCATGGCAAAGGCTGCCACGGCGAGTGCCTCAGTGCCGTCGAGCCAGCTTCCTGGGGCCACCGACGCGGAGGTTGAATAGCGTCGTGGCCACACTCCAGTCGTGCTCGCATCGGTGGATGCGATGGAACTTCACGGCATGCTAGGTGCTGCTATCCAGGTATGTCCAGTCCCCGAGGATATGGCCACTGAATTTCAATCATCGAATTCTTAATGCTTTGTATGTTATCCAGTCCCCGAGTGCCTAGTCGCTGAATTTCAGCGGGTGGGCACTTAGGAATTTCGTTGTCCAGTCCCCGAGTTCCTAGTGGCTGAATTTTAGCGGATGGGAACTTAGGAATTTCGTTGTCCAATCCCCGAGTGCCTAGTCGCTGAATTTCAGCGGGTGGGCACTTAGGAATTGTTTGTTGTTGACGTTGTGGTTGTTGCGCAGGACCTGCAGCGCGAGTCAGCCGATCAGCTTGCTACGAAGTGCCGCGTGGAGAAGGAGCTCGTCGCCGTCCAGGCGACGAACAAGGAGCTTCAAGCGGCTGCGGGTTGGTATATGCTTTACTTGGTACTCGTTGCTTACTTGTCACGATGTTGACCGTTTTGCTCTGGAAACAGAGAATAGTGCGGCTGAGGTGAAGGAAGCTCTCCAAGGCCTTGTCCTGGTAGGTGATTTGACAGCGGCTCAATCTGCTTTGGGCGAGGCTGAAAAGCGAATCACCGATCTGGAGCGTGAGCTCAAGGAAGCGAAGGCGGAAGCGAGCTCGGCGGAAGGACGAGCCAAGGCTGTCGTTACTTCTACCGCTGAAGAGCGGAAGGTATCTGATGCGCTCGTTGCTGGGTTGCAAAATGATTTCTCTTCTCTTCAAAGTTTCATAACGGACCTCTGCCGCCCGATGATTGGTACGCTTCCCTTTAGCCGACTTCCGATTGCGCGTACCGCGTTGTGGTTTTGATGTTTGCTTACTGTTTTTGTGTGTTTGCATGCCGGATTACTGATAACGCGGAAGAAGCGGAGTCGTACGACGCGCGGCAGTGTGTGACCACCCTGGTCGACTCGGCCGCGTTGTCGGCGACCTGCCTTCGTGCGTACCTTCAGGAGATATTTCCCACGGAGGTGATTCCCAACGACCTGGTCGAGGTATGGCGTTACCTGGAGAAGGCCCCGTCGGTCATGGAATTCATGACGCGGTCCGCCTTTCGTCGTGGGGCGGCGAAGGCTCTCAGCCTTGGGCTCGCCCATTTCCCGGATGACTTCGACCTCAACGATGTTATGAGCGTTTACCTGTCGTCGATGGGCTCGGTGGAGATTGCCGAGGTGCTGAAGCTGACGGACCGAGCCGCGGTATACTCCGAGCGCGTTTGGGCGATGGGCAACCTCATTCCCTACCAGGAGACGATTTTCGCCCCCAATGACCCTGAGCCGAAGCACCGGGACTTCAAGGTGGAACAACCTTTCCGTGCGGCGATGGCGGGCGAGCTGACATTATATCTGTCAAATCCTTACGTGCCCTTTATCCGCAGCCGCGGGGATGGTGGCATGTTGTAACACCCTCAGAATCGGCCCTATGCAAGTTTTAGCGAAAATCGCCAAACCCGCATAGAAACGATTCGAATGTGCCCACCAGGCACTTTCGTGCGGGTGGAAAGCAAAGTAATAACATTACACAACAGCCCTCGATGGGACCCACAGAACAGATATATACAACAGCGACTCAAAGAGTCAAGAATACAGATATACTATACAAAGATCCAAATCACCTTGAAAACGATACGGCGTCCAGCTACGGACAAGATGCAAATGGGGCTAAGAGCCCTGAAGAATAACCAATGGCGTCCATAACCCTGCCCAGGCCAAGCCGGAAGGGTAACCCTGCTAACGACGTCGATCTCAAAACCTGCTTAAACAAAAGGGGTGCAGACAAAGGGCAAAGGAAAAAGAGGAGCGTCAGTACTGAGGCCAGTACACGGCGAGGCTAGAATTCGGCGGTCCTCGCCTACATAGGTATGGTGGACTGAGCGGCAGCGGCAGCGGCAGCATGCACTGAACAACCTATAGAGACTCGATACAACCGGCGGTTATCAGTGAGGGGTAAGAAGGACCTATCCGGAACCAACCTGATCCTAACGCCAAACAAACCCATCCTGGTATTTTCCCCCTCGAGACCAAACGAGGAAGTCAACTGAGGAACTCACACAGTTGGCAGTTTTATTTATTCGGTTATCGTCGCAGCAATTACTAGTCAAGTATAGATAATCGTCCTGATAAAAGAAGCAGTGGGCCCTTTTAGTTAACCATTCCGTGATAGTGGCAACACTTACTAGTCAGATTCATTTAGCATGAGATAACCCAAAACCCAGCTGTTGTTGGTACTTTTATTAAGCCATTCCGTTATAGTTGCATTACTTACTAGTCAGGTACAGTGGTCGCAAGCGACTACCAAACAAGCAATTGTGGGCAGTTTTACTTAGCCATTCCATTATAGTGAAGCTGATTACTAGTCATTATAAAGTCAAATTTATAGCAATAAACTTTAGTTATGCTTGTCTATGGTCGAGATACTATGCTCCAAGTCGTCCATAACCGCGGACACGGCTTTCAGAAAGTTTTACCCGGCCGGGGTGCACCAATAGCAACACACACTCGATCAACCTCGGAAAAACCAAAACAAAACCCAACGAGGCTTTCACGACAAAGCAATCATAGGATTCAGAAATATTTCAGGGGGACACCCCTTGGAGTACACCCGCAACGAAGTAAGCTAGCTCCGAGACAGACCCGAGGTTTGTGGGGCCGGCTGTAAACGACTGGGAACCCGAAAACTCGGGGTGTCGATACCGCGAAAACGGGTCACAATTCCTAAACAGTACAGTGTGCTATCCATCGCACAATCGTAAATAAAGCAGTAGCATGGCATAAGTACAGGATCGTAAATAAAACCTCAAACTAGTTTGTGTCCCCAAGAAATAAGACTGAATCAAGCTCTGGCTAAGGGGGGTCCCATATACCTCCCGGATGTGGATAGCGCGATAAATCAAGGAACAGGTATCAAGTACTCGGGGTCCTACGGGACACAAGTGGGCGTTCGGAAACCAAATATTATCTATCACCCACCGATGCCTCTGCTTACTTCAATTTTAGTTGTTAAACAGGAATTAAAGTGAACGATAAATAAACCATGATCATCTCCAACATCAACATGCGGCAATACATCAGCAACTGAGGCACTTGACGACACGCAACAGCACTTGAGCAAGCGACTACGACGCGCAAGTCCAACTATCTACCAAACAACAGGTAATAGGATGTGTCCAAGGCAATATAAGGCTGCAGGGGATATCACGGGTACGAAAACTAGAGCAACGTAACACAGATAGAAATAGATCAACAGGAGGGAATAAATACTATAAAAGTAAGATAGGTAGAAAGAGGGAGATGCTCGCCTGAAAACATTGCCGAAGGTTCAACCGAAGATCGGGGCGAAGCTCACATCAACTCAACGGCCTTATCCGCGAAGAAGCAAATCACTAGCAGAAACACCGGATGCAATATTTAATACAACGGCGGAAGATCGGCATGATGCATGTATGATGTATGGCATGGCAAAGGTGCGATGCAATTAGGTCATATTAAGCGGTACCGGGGTCCCGACAATTAATTAAACGGTTCAAGTTATTTAACTACCCCGCAATTTATATGTTGTTTTAACATGGCAAAAGATACTACGAGTTCGCTACACAAGTTTAAATGAGGCCGATATGAGACTAGATTTGCCCGCATATGGGCCCCATATTTAATTAGAGGTGAAACGGCATAAGGCCCCCAAACCAATGATATGCATGCATGATCAATTAATATGCAACAGGTTATATTATGTTATAAAATAGGGTTTCGGGAAGGGGTTCACACATTAGGGGTCTCGGCGAACTTGGGGTTCCGGGGTTCGGGGTCGGTCTCAGGGTCCAGGGTTCGACGGGATAGGTCTCGGCAGGAACATTCTCGAACAACAGGCAGATCTTGTCGCACATGTGGTCTTCGGGTCATGTCGACGGTCGAGGCGTTCGGGATGAAGTGCTTGCCGCATCGGGGTCTCGGTGTCCGGGATGAAGTACTCGGCGTTCTCAAGGGAGCACTTGTCGTATCCGTGTCGGCGACCTTGGCGTTCAGGGGGGAAGTTCTCAGTGTCCGGGAGGTAGACCTTGGCGTGCCGAGGGTTCGGTGACGGAGATCCTGACGGTTCCGGGGGAAGAACTTGACGTTATACGGGTTCTCTGACATCGGTTTGGGGCGTCCGAGAGGTGGATCTTGTGGGTTCAACTTGAAGTCCTTGGGGTGATCCTCGTACCACTTATGGCGTTGGTCGATCTTGGCGAAAGTTGCGTCACGAACTTCGGAACGGCAACGAGGTCATCTTATTCTTGGTTCGGCCTCCATGTTGCCACAACCTACGGGAACATCAACAGCCAACTTGTGCCTTCTCCACCTGCGCAGGAACCCACACAACACGATGTTGTAGTCCTCCTGATGGACGGAAATAGAAGGCGCAGAACATGAGGGCGCGACCTTGGCACCAGCAGCAGCCAGCGATGGCAACCACGGCAGCGGACCGAGGCGGCTGACGCGGGCTCGCCGGCGGCGTCGGGGTCGCGCGCGGCGGCGCCAGGGGAAGGGGCGCGGTGCGGTTCTGGCCGAGGAGGGGAGAGGGCGAGCTCGTCGGCGGCGGCCGGGGACGCGCGGGAGCGGCGGTGGTCGCAGGCGAGGTTGGCCGGAGGGCGACGGACGCGGGCGGCGGGTGCTACGCCGGTCGCGGTGGGTGATGGAGCGGGGCGGCGCAGGCGACGGATGGGGAGCGGCGGAGGTGGCCGGCGACTGTGTCGGGGGAGCGGCTAGGAGAGGGAGACGCGGGGCGGCGCCGGAGAAGGAGAAGAGGAGGCGGCGAGGATGGACTGCTGGGGGGGGCTGCGCCGGCGATGCGCGCGGTGGAAGCTTGCAGAGGGACCGAGCGGGAGGAGAGGATGGGGTCGGGGCCGGGGCGGTTCGCACGTGGGCTGAGGGAAGGGGTGGGACCGGTGGGGCCAGCGTGCGTGGTGGGAGGCGTGTGTTGCTGTGTGGTGTGCGTGTGAGGGAGGGGGAGTGGGGTGGTGATGTGGCAGGGGGGGATTGGGTGAGGGAGAGAGAGGGGTGAGGTGGCATCTGGCTATTGGAGGGAGTGATGTGGAGAGGAGGGTTGGGTAGGTAGTTTGGTAGGAATAGGATTAGAGGTGGACCGTTTTGAACCGGGGTGGTCGTTCGGGTCTATCTGGCCCGTTCGACTGCCCCTAATAAAAATAATTTAATATTTTATTTATTTTCAAATATCTTTTGTAACTAGTTTTAGACAAGCAAAATATCCGGAACATCCGGGGGTTTAATATATGATTAAAGATGGGACGTTTTAGAAACAAAACGGGCTTTGCGAAAATGTTTTAAGCAAACAATGCATGAGGATGACGATGCAATGCACAAATTCAACGCGATTTTCTAGTAGTGGTTTTGCGGGATGCCACAATTCGACACCACTAACAAGGGATCTCGCCCTCGAGATCCGCCTCATGGTACCAGAAGGAAGGTCGGCGATCTGCGTCTTCTCGCTTCACGTAGATCCTCGCGACACCACTAACGAGGGTTCCTTCTTCATCTAGAAAACGGCGACACCACCAACAAAGGGTCGTTGTTCCTGGTCGTCGAGAGAACACTCCGGGGAACCAAAGGACGAAGGTAGAGGTATCCAACGATAAGGCCACCTCTAACTTCCATTAGAAGAGGAAAAGTTACATTGATCCACCAGCTCGATGTACAGAGCGAACAGTAAGAGTCGGGTAGGGTGATCAGTCCATCCCGTACCCACACTATCAACTCTATACATGAGTAGGAGAATCAGGCAACTCAACTCTCGAGATTTAGGCTGAAGATCTTCATAGGCGGTATCCGGAACAAAGGGATGATGCCAGCAGAAATCGTATGAAAGACACAATGATTAGGTTTCGCGATGGTTCCATTGGCATGAACAACACATGCTCAAGGTTAACTCCAACTTTACCAATGCTCGTCCTTCTCATATGTTTTTCAACGATTCGGATATCCAGCAAGGAACACATATGGATAAAGAGCTCAAGAACAAAAGATTGGAGGAAGGGTACAACAGACAAGTTGCAGATCGATGATCGTAGCACCTCCGTTTCAAAAGGGAGAAAGCGAAACCCTGAAGGTACTACGGAAACCCAACCACGAGAAATCCTGGACTCGAAGAGAGAGAAGAGAGCGGATTCAAAACACGTAGAGGTAAGAGGAGAATAGCAGATGGGTAAGGAGTAAAATCAGACCTAATCAGAACTATCCAACCGATTTTTGCAAAATAGTTTTGACACTCTACTTCGGCAGTTAGCTAGGTTATCCTACAGGCTGGACTTGTGGGGTATCGCAACTGCTGCGCTCTGATACCACTCTGTAACACCCTCAGAATCGGCCCTATGCAAGTTTTAGCGAAAATCGCCAAACCCGCATAGAAACGATTCGAAGGTGCCCACCAGGCACTTTCGTGCGGGTGGAAAGCAAAGTAATAACATTACACAACAGCCCTCGATGGGACCCACAGAACAGATATATACAACAGCGACTCAAAGAGTCAAGAATACAGATATACTATACAAAGATCCAAATCACCTTGAAAACGATACGGCGTCCAGCTACGGACAAGATGCAAATGGGGCTAAGAGCCCTGAAGAACAACCAATGGCGTCCATAACCCTGCCCAGGCCAAGCCGGAAGGGTAACCCTGCTAACGACGTCGATCTCAAAACCTGCTTAAACAAAAGGGGTGCCGACAAAGGGCAAAGGAAAAAGAGGAGCGTCAGTACTGAGGCCAGTACACGGCGAGGCTAGAATTCGGCGGTCCTCGCCTACATAGGTATGGTGGACTGAGCGGCAGCGGCAGCATGCACTGAACAACCTATAGAGACTCGATACAACCGGCGGTTATCAGTGAGGGGTAAGAAGGACCTATCCGGAACCAACCTGATCCTAACGCCAAACAAACCCATCCTGGTATTTTCCCCCTCGAGACCAAACGAGGAAGTCAACCGAGGAACTCACACAGTTGGCAGTTTTATTTATTCGGTTATCGTCGCAGCAATTACTAGTCAAGTATAGATAATCGTCCTGATAAAAGAAGCAGTGGGCCCTTTTAGTTAACCATTCCGTGATAGTGGCAACACTTACTAGTCAGATTCATTTAGCATGAGATAACCCAAAACCCAGCTGTTGTTGGTACTTTTATTAAGCCATTCCGTTATAGTTGCATTACTTACTAGTCAGGTACAGTGGTCGCAAGCGACTACCAAACAAGCAATTGTGGGCAGTTTTACTTAGCCATTCCATTATAGTGAAGCTGATTACTAGTCATTATAAAGTCAAATTTATAGCAATAAACTTTAGTTATGCTTGTCTATGGTCGAGATACTGTGCTCCAAGTCGTCCATAACCGCGGACACGGCTTTCAGAATGTTTTACCAGGCCGGGGTGCACCAATAGCAACACACACTCGATCAACCTCGGAAAAACCAAAACAAAACCCAACGAGGCTTTCACGACAAAGCAATCACAGGATTCAGAAATATTTCAGGGGGCCACCCCTTGGAGTACACCCGCAACGAAGTAAGCTAGCTCCGAGACGGACCCGAGGTTTGTGGGGCCGACTGTAAATGACTGGGAACCCGAAAACTCGGGGTGTCGATACCGCGAAAACGGGTCACAATTCCTAAACAGTACAGTGTGCTATCCATCGCACAATCGTAAATAAAGCAGTAGCATGGCATAAGTACAGGATCGTAAATAAAACCTCAAACTAGTTTGTGGCCCCAAGAAATAAGACTGAATCAAGCTCTGGCTAAGGGGGGTCCCATATACCTCCCGGATGTGGATAGCGCGATAAATCAAGGAACAGGTATCAAGTACTCGGGGTCCTACGGGACACAAGTGGGCGTTCAGAAACCAAATATTATCTATCACCCACCGATGCCTCTGCTTACTTCAATTTTAGTTGTTAAACAGGAATTAAAGTGAACGATAAATAAACCATGATCATCTCCAACATCAACATGCGGCAATACATCAGCAACTGAGGCACTTGACGACACGCAACAGCACTTGAGCAAGCGACTACGACGCGCAAGTCCAACTATCTACCAAACAACAGGTAATAGGATGTGTCCAAGGCAATATAAGGCTGCAGGGGATATCACGGGTACGAAAACTAGAGCAACGTAACACAGATAGCAATAGATCAACAGGAGGGAATAAATACTATAAAAGTAAGATAGGTAGAAAGAGGGAGATGCTCGCCTGAAAACATTGCCGAAGGTTCAACCGAAGATCGGGGCGAAGCTCACATCAACTCAACGGCCTTATCCGCGAAGAAGCAAATCACTAGCAGAAACACCGGATGCAATATTTAATACAACGGCGGAAGATCGGCATGATGCATGTATGATGTATGGCATGGCAAAGGTGCGATGCAATTAGGTCATATTAAGCGGTTCCGGGGTCCCGACAATTAATTAAACGGTTCAAGTTATTTAACTACCCCGCAATTTATATGTTGTTTTAACATGGCAAAAGATACTACGAGTTCGCTACACAAGTTTAAATGAGGCCGATATGAGACTAGATTTGCCCGCATATGGGCCCCATATTTAATTAGAGGTGAAACGGCATAAGGCCCCCAAACCAATGATATGCATGCATGATCAATTAATATGCAACAGGTTATATTATGTTATAAAATAGGGTTTCGGGAAGGGGTTCACACATTAGGGGTCTCGGCGAACTTGGGGTTCCGGGGTTCGGGGTCGGTCTCAGGGTCCAGGGTTCGACGGGATAGGTCTCGGCAGGAACATTCTCGAACAACAGGCAGATCTTGTCGCACATGTGGTCTTCGGGTCATGTCGACGGTCGAGGCGTTCAGGATGAAGTGCTTGCCGCATCGGGGTCTCGGTGTCCGGGATGAAGTACTCGGCGTTCTCGAGGGAGCACTTGTCGTATCCGTGTCGGCGACCTTGGCGTTCAGGGGGGAAGTTCTCGGTGTCCGGGAGGTAGACCTGGGCGTGCCGAGGGTTCGGTGACGGAGATCCTGACGGTTCCGGGGGAAGAACTTGACGTTATACGGGTTCTCTGACGTCGGTTTGGGAAGTCCGAGAGGTGGATCTTGTGGGTTCAACTTGAAGTCCTTGGGGTGATCCTCGTACCACTTATGGCGTTGGTCGATCTTGGCGAAAGTTGCGTCACGAACTTCGGAACGGCAACGAGGTCATCTTATTCTTGGTTCGGCCTCCATGTTGCCACAACCTACGGGAACATCAACAGCCAACTTGTGCCTTATCCATCTGCGCAGGAACCCACACAACACGATGTTGTAGTCCTCCTGATGGACGGAAACAGAAGGCGTAGAACATGAGGGCGCGACCTTGGCACCAGCAGCAGCCAGCGATGGCAACCACGGCAGCGGACCGAGGCGGCTGACGCGGGCTCGCCGGCGGCGTCGGGGTCGCGCGCGGCGGCGCCAGGGGAAGGGGCGCGGTGCGGTTCTAGCCGAGGAGGGGAGAGGGTGAGCTCGCCAGCGGCGGCCGGGGACGCGCGGGAGCGGCGGTGGTCGCAGGCGAGGTTGGCCGGAGGGCGACGGACGCGGGCGGCGGGTGCTGCGCCGGTCGCGGCGGGTGATGGAGCGGGGCGGCGCAGGCGACGGATGGGGAGCGGCGGAGGTGGCTGGCGACTGCGTCGGGGGAGCGGCTAGGAGAGGGAGACGCGGGGCGGCGCCGGAGAAGGAGAAGAGGAGGCGGCGAGGATGGACTGGTGGGGGGGGGGCTGCGCCGGCGATGCGCGCGGTGGAAGCTTGCAGAGGGACCGAGCGGGAGGAGAGGATGGGGTCGGGGCCGGGGCGGTTCGAGCGTGGGCTGAGGGAAGGGGTGGGACCGGTGGGGCCAGCGTGCGTGGTGGGAGGCGTGTGTTGCTGTGTGGTGTGCGTGTGAGGGAGGGGGAGTGGGGTGGTGATGTGGCAGGGGGGGATTGGGTGAGGGAGAGAGAGGGGTGAGGTGGCATCTGGCTATTGGAGGGAGTGATGTGGAGAGGAGGGTTGGGTAGGTAGTTTGGTAGGAATAGGATTAGAGGTGGACCGTTTTGAACCGGGGTGGTCGTTCGGGTCTATCTGGCCCGTTCGACTGCCCCTAATAAAAATAATTTAATATTTTATTTATTTTCAAATATCTTTTGTAACTAGTTTTAGACAAGCAAAATATCCGGAACATCCGGGGGTTTAATATATGATTAAAGATGGGACGTTTTAGAAACAAAACGGGCTTTGCGAAAATGTTTTAAGCAAACAATGCATGAGGATGACGATGCAATGCACAAATTCAACGCGATTTTCTAGTAGTGGTTTTGCGGGATGCCACACATGTCTTCGTCAAAGCCTGCGGAGTAGAATGTTTTGGATGTTGATTGTGCGAGTTCCCGAGCGCGTCTGCCCTTTTTATGGGGTTTACCTCATTTTAATGTGTTTTGTGAACTGTTAGTGAGTTGGTGTCGACCCGCCATGGCTCGGAAAGCTAGTCGCATGGCGACTCCCAGGGGTGCTCTTTAATTGGCCGTTTTCCCGGGCGCAGACGGGGTCGGGTTGTCGAGTCCTCAAGTGTGGTACTTGGCCATTCTAGTCACAGGCCCAGGGTAGGTGAGGACTTAAGCGCGTTATTTAAAGCGCGTCACTCCTGCCTGATCCGGAAGATCAGTCGCATGGCGAGTCCTGGGCACGCTCTCATACTTGGCGTTTTTCCCTAGCCGCTCGTCTTTGATCGGGTGTCAGTCCCCGAGCGTGGTACTTGGCCGTTCGAGTCGCTGCGCCGAGGATGCAGAGGACTTGGTCGCTGTGGGCAGCGAGTGCAGTTGTCTTGGCTCGGGGAGCCAGTCGAGCTAGGCGACTCCAATGGGGCTCCGGGTTAGCGTTTTTCATGGACGCTACAAGGCCTGAGTTTTCCCAGTGCCCTCGTACCGACTACTTGGCCGTGCCGGTCGCTTTGCCAAAGGTTTACTTCTACAAATAGTGTAACGCTGTTATTACGAGTGCGAGTGGCACAAGACACGGAGATTAGACGCAATTTTGTGGTAACCAATCTGTTTTATTTCATAGCGGGTAGGGGTACATGTCTAGAGTTCTAAGAGTAGAACTTCCGTAGGAGGTTTACATTCCATGGCCGCTTGACGTCGAGTTTTCCGTCGCCTCGGACATCGGTGAGGTAGTAGGCATCATTGCCCAGGACTCGCCCGATGGCGAATGGTCCCTCTTAAGGGGGTGAAAGCTTGTGCATTCCTTTCTTGTCCTGGATTAGGCGCAGTACCGGGTCTCCTTCCTGGAAAGTGTGAGTCTGCACTCGCCGGCTGTGGTAGCGGCGGAGCTCTTGCTGGTATATGGCGGTGGGGGAGCGAGCTAGGTCGCGTGCTTCGTCGAGCTGGTCGACTCTGTCTTGGCGTGAGATCTTGTTGTCGGCCTCCGTGTAGTTGAACACCCTTGGTGAATCGTGCTCGAGGTCGGTTGGCATGACTGACTCGGCACCGTAAACCATGAAGAAGGGGGTGAATCCTATCGACCTATTGATGGAGGTGCGGATTCCCCAGATGACAGAGGGGAGTTCCTCGACCTAGCACGCGGCGGTGCGCTCGAGTGGGACTTTTAGCCGTGGCTTCAGGCCATGGAGGATGCTCTGATTGGCGCGTTCCGCCTGGCCATTGGACTCTGGGTGAGCGACTGAAGCGAGGTCGAGTCGGATGTGGTGCTCCTCGCAGAACTCGGCCATGGCTCCTTTGGCGAAGTTGGTGCCGTTGTCCATGATAATGCTGTTTGGGAACCCGTAGCGATAGATGAGATCGCGTAGGAGCTTGGTGGAGGTCTTCCTGTCGCACTTGCGGACTGGCTTGGCCTCCACCCATTTTGTGAATTTGTCGACTGCGACTAGGAGGTGGGTAAAGCCAGAGGGGGCCTTCTTGTAGGGGCCTACCATGTCCATGCCCCACATGGCGAACGGCCAGGTGATGGGGATTGTCTTGAGCGCCGAGCTCGGCACGTGAGTCTGGTTGGCGTATTTCTGACATCCGACGCACCGCTGGACAATGTCGACAGCGTTTGCGTGTGCGGTGAGCCAGTAGAAGCCGTGTCGCATGGCCTTTGCGACCAGAGAGCGGGCGCTGGCGTGGTGGCCACAGTCGCCGGAGTGGATGTCTTGGAGGATTTTGCGTCCTTCAGCGGGTTGGATGCAGTGTTGGAACACGCCAGTCACGCTGCGCTTGTGGAGTTCGCCGTTGATGATGATGAAGGACTTGCAGCGGAGTGCTATTATTCGGGCCTCCATTTCGTCCGCGGGTAGGGTTCCTCCCTCCAGGTAAGCGATGTATGGCGTGGTCCAGTCGCTTGGATCAGCGATTAGTGCGACCAGGGCTGCCTCTGGTTGCAACGGGATTCCGATGTCGATCTCCCTTGGGGGAGAGACGGAGGGTTTGGTGATAGTGTCGAGGAAGACGTCGGCGGGTGGTGCGAGTCGAGCCAAACGGGAGAGCGCGTCGGCCTCCTCGTTCTTCCGCCTGTCGATCCACTCGACGGAGTAGCCTGCGAAGTGTCCTCCCAGCTGGTCCACTGCCTGGCGGTATGCCGCCATGGTGGGGGAGACTGCGTCGCAGGTTTCGGCGACTTGCCCGGCGACAAGGTTAGAGTCTCCATAGCAGCGCAGGCGATTGATGTTCATCTCCTTGGCTGCTCGCATGCCGTGGAGTAGCGCCTCGTACTCGGCCATGTTGTTGGTGCAGGGGGTGAGGTCGAGGTAGAGGACGTAGCGGAGCTTGTCTCCCTTCGGAGATGTCAGCACGATCCCCGATCCTGCACCGTCTGCATTCTTGGAGCCGTCGAAGTGCAGGTTCCAGTAGTGGAGGTATGACAGCTTCTCCGGCTGCTGGGCCTCCTCCCAGTCGGCGAGGAAGTCTGCGAGAGCCTACGACTTGATTGCCTTGCGCGGCTCGTACTTGATGTTGTGGACGCCGATATCGACGGCCCACTTGGCGACTCGCCCGATCGCCTCGCGGTTGCGGATGATGTCCTACAACGGTGCTAAGGAGACTACCGTTATTGGGTGCTCCTGGAAGTAGTGCGGAATTCGCCGCTGTGCTTTGAAGACCACGTATACCAATTTCTGGTACTGCGGGTAGCGCTGGCGCGACTCGGTGAGGACTTCGCTGATGTAGTATATGGGTCACTGCACCGGGCGCTCCTTCCCTTCCTCTGGCCGTTCGATGACCATCACGGCGCTGATGAAGCGCTCGGAAGCCACGACGTAGACCAGCATGGGTTCCTTGTCGACGGGGGCAGCGAGTAGCGGTGCTGCGAGTAGCACCTCCTTGAGAGCGTGGAGCGCGTCGTCTGCCTCCTTGTCCCACTGGAAGGTGGGGTTCTTGCGCATTAGGCGATAAAGGGGCATCGCCTTTTCGCATAACTGGGGGATGAAGCGACTGAGAGCCGCGACAAGCCCAGCCAGCTTCTGGACGTCGTGCAGGCACTCGGGTCTGCCGAGTCAAGCGATCGTGTTGATCTTGGCGGGGTTCGCCTTGATCCCGCGCTTGGAGACGACGTATCCCAGTAGCTGTCCAGTTGGTACACCAAAGGTGCACTTTCCTGGGTTTAACTTTATCTTGTACCTTCGCAGGTTGGCAAAGGTTTCCGCCAGGTCGGCGAGTAGGTTGCCCTGGCGAGTGGATTTCACCACCACGTCGTCGATGTAGACGTGGATATTGCGGCCAATTTGGCTCGCAAGGCACTCCTGCATGCACCGCGGTTAGGTTGCTTTGGCGTTTTTGAGGCCGCAGGTCATGGTAGTGTAGCAGAAGGCTCCGAATGGCGTGATGAACGCCGTCTTCTCTTCATCCTCGACGGCCATTTTGATCTAGTTGTACCCAGAGTAGGCGTCGAGGAAGCATAGAGCCTCCGAGCCCACGGTGGAGTCGATGATTTGGTTGATCCGTGGGAGGACGAATTGCTCCTTCGGGAAGGCGCTGTTTAAATTTGTGTAATCGATACACATTCTCCAGGTCCCGTTTTTCTTCTCGACCAGAACTGGGTTTGTCAGCCACTTGGAGTACTTGATTGGCCGAATGAAGCCTGCACCTCCTCGGCGATGGCTCGTCGGGACTCTTCATTGAAGGGCCACAACGACTGCTTGACAGGTCGCACTTTGGGATCGTCGTTGAGTTTTTGCTCAGCGAGTTCCCTCGGGACACCAGGCATGTCGGATGGCTTCCATGCGAAGATGTCCCTATTCTCACGGAGGAACTCGATGAGCGCGCCTTCCTATGCTGGGCTCATGCCCGTTCCGATCGTCACCGTCTGGCTAGAGTCGCCTGGGACCAGCTCGACGGTGCGGGTGTGTGTCGTTGCCTCGAAGGCGGTGGAGCTGCCACCCTCCGAATTGGGCTTCTTGAGTATGGTGGGGTCGTCACTGTTGACCCCGCTCGCGTACTTGGCAAGCTCCTCGACATGGTTGGCCTCCGCCGCGATGACGGCGTCAGCGAGTTCGGCCCCTTTGGCCTCGCATTCTGCGGCCACGTCGGGGTCGCCATGGACAGTGATGATGCCGCATGGCCTAGGTAGCTTCATCGCGTTGTACGCATAGTGGGGCGCTGCCATGAATTTGGCAAACGCCTAGCGCCCCAGGACGCAGTGGTAGGGGCTGTTGAAGGGCACTAGCTCGAAGACAATCCGCTCGGTGCGGAACTTTGCTGGTGTGCCGAAGGTGACTGGCAACATCACCTTGCCGATCGGGTACGCCTTCCGACCGGGGACGATGCCGTGGAAGGTGGTGTAGGTCGTCTTGATCATCGAATGCGAGAACCGCAGTCGCCTGAACATGTCCAGGTACAATATGTTGATGGAGCTGCCGCCTTCCATCAGCGTTTTGGGGAGCCAGTAGTCTCCCACCTTGGGCTTGACCACTAGGTCGACTCGACCCAGATATTCGATCCTTGGCGAGTGGTCCTCGCGGCTCTAGGTGATTGGTTGCTCAGACCAGTTGATGAACCAGGGGATGTCTATCCGGGACACCGCGTTGACGGTGACGGCGCGAGCGATGACCTTCTTCTCACGCTTCGTGTTGAAGCCTGTGAAGGTGTGGAGCGATCCGGCGACACTGCCGAACTTTCCGCCGTTTGGCGGGTTGTTGTCGCGGTCTTCCCGCGCGCGTCGTGCCTTCTCAATCTCCTTGAGAGAGTGGCAGTCGGCGGTCGTGTGTGTGGCGGGCTTTCCTTCCCTGCTATGAAACACACAGGGTTGGTTGAGAAGGGCCGTGGATCGAACCTTGGCTTTGCCTTGTAGTTGCCACCGTCACGGCGTTGTCCTCCGTCGCGGCGGAAGCTCTTGGGCTCGCGCGGCGCGTATCCAGCGTTGGCGACGAAGTCGACTCGCCCGTCACCTCGGCATTTGCCGGTGAGGCGAGTGTTTCTGTAGGTAAGTCGGGTCGCCTCCCGTTGTCGTGGCCACTCGTGCGGCGATGTCCTCCCGACTCGTCGTTGGTTTCTTGGTTTGGGTCCTTCTCCGCATACTTCTTTGCGATCTCTAGGAGGTTCGGTATGTTGTTGAGTGTTCTGTACACTCGCTTGAGCTTGGCGACCAGGGGCTCGTAGCGGCACGAGGTCTTGAAGCAGTCGATCGTGGTGTCTGGGTGGATTCTCGTCGCGTTATACCACAGATCTTGCTACCGTTGGACCCAACTGCGGGTCGACTCGCGAGGTCCCTGGACGCATCGCTCCAGGTCCTCGATGGGGGTGGCGTGGGTGTATGAACCCTTGAAGTGCCTGACGAAGGCATCACGCATTTCCTTCCAGAAGTCGATGCTATCCACGGGGAGGGTGTTAATCCACTGCCTGCACGCTCCCTCCATCATCAGGGGGAGGTAGCGGGCGGCGAGTAGATCGGTGTGGCCGGCAATCCCCATCGCCATGAGGTAAGTGTCCAGCCACACAGACGGATCATACGAGGGGTCGTACTTCTCTATTTTCTTCGGAGCTTTGAAGTTCGCCGGGTATCTTTCACCTCGGATCATTGATCCGAAGCACTGGGGTCCCACTCGGCTCAGCGATCACCTTGGTTCGCTGTCGCGGTGGTTGGTGAGGGTGTGCCGCAGGTCTTCAGGCTGGAATGCGCGCCAGCTCTGGTTGTTGATTATGTGGGTGCGTGTGTCGACGGGCTGCCCGTTGGTGGCGACGAAGTTGTTCGCCGGCTGTGGGTCGTTGGTGGAGAGTGCCGCGTTCGCGTGTCGGTGTTGGAGCTGCAGGGGCTCAGGTGGTGGGCAGTTGAGGGTATTTGCCGCCATGGGGCGGCCGCTCGAGGCCACCCTACTGCCTGATGAATGCGAGTACATCCGACCCTGTGAGTCGGCGCCCGCGTTTTGTTGCTCAACTGCTTTGGCAAGTAAGGCCTTGGCGTCTGGATCTGCAGGGCGCCTTCGCTGGTGACTTGGATGCTGTCGACCACAGCTCGGCTCGCGACGACATTGTCCATTGGGGTGGAGAACAGCGGGAGGCCGTTCGCGTCTCACTCTCGTGAGGAGACCACGAGCCTTGGTTGGTCCCTGGGGGGCGCGCGGTTGGGTGGTGGTGGGACGCCGTTGGCCGTTGTTCCTAGTGGGGGTCGAGCGCTTCCTCCTGGCGGCGTGTTCTCGCATATCGCGCGCTCGATCACGCGAGCCGGGTCATTCTCGTCGTCGAAGTTCAGGGCGCGCCCCTGGATGGTAGGGTTCAGGCGCGACCTGATTCGAAGTTGGTGATAGCGCGACAGCTCCTGCGCTGTCGCCTGCTCGAGGCGAAAATTTTCGTGCTCGGCTTGCTCCTTGCGGACTGCCTCCGCCAGCCGCAGACGGAGTTCCTCGACCTCCGTTGCCGTCGCGTTTGGTGGGATCGGCGTGGAGAAGGGGTCTTCCGGGGGACCGGCGCCAGTCGCCATGTAGGTCGCGGCGTGGCGACCGGTTCCGTCGTGGAGGTCGGTAGAGTTCTCCGATCCGGAGTCAAAGTCAAAGATCCCAAGGATGGAGGGGCCTCGAAATCTCCGACGTAGGAGACCTGGGTGATGGAGCCTGCGGGCGATGCAGCAACAATGGATCCGGCGGCCGACGCCGGGGTCGCTGAATCGGCGTCGTTGTTGTGGGACGCGTCGTCCACGGCCGCTGTGGTTTCGGCCACGTTGCTGTGGGCCGAGTCGTACTCGGAGGCGAGGAGGTGGATCGTGCGGACCTGGCTCTCAGAGAGCCGGTCGTGTGGCGGCGACTCGCGGATGCGAGCCGAGTCCTCCGAGACGATGACGTCGATGAGACCGATGAAGAGGCTGATCGTGCCGACCGGCAGGATCACGCTTTGTGTGACGGGTCGTGTCGCCGGGACGTAGCTACACGGCAAGATCTGGAGCATCTCGCCGATCGCGATCATGCGGCCGGTGGCGATCGACTCGTTGATGGGCAGATTGGATCTCGCCGCAGAACATCGGCCTGACCGGCCAGGCCACACGGTGGGCGCCACTGTCGTGGGAATGACCACGGCAGATGCTGCAATCGGCAGCGGGTAGTAGAACATGGGGCAAGGGTGGCCAGCCATCTGCGGAGCGAGATGAGGGCAAAGACACAAGGGTACCCAGGTTCAGCCTCCCGGAGGGTAAAGACCTACTCCTGCTAGATTGTATTATGGTGAGAGTACAAGGGGCGAGCTCGACGACTAGGCGGCGAGTTGCTTGGGTGTACGATGGAACGTATCCTCTATGCGTACCCTAGGGAGGTTTATATAGGCTCACCTCGCTAGGGTTTACAAATTACAACCGAATTAGTTAAGGATTCGGATGTTCTATGACCTAGTCCGACTGGGCCTAGCTACGCTTCTGGGCCTCCAGTTTCCAGTTGCCTGAGTCCTCGCCAAGTCTCGATCCAGTCGCCGTCCTGCAGGCCCACTCGCTGGCGGCTTGGGCCAATAGGAAACGTCCTGCTGGGTAATACCCCGGTAGGCATATCCCCATCACCGATGAACTTGGATCTCTGCTGTCCAGACGCACGGGCGAAGCTGGCGGACTTGCAGCGATATTCCACCGTTATATCCTACACAGGGGCAGTTTGGGTGGGCCTTGAATTTTTCCGATCTTTGCCGGCAAACTCCAAAGAGAGATCCGACATTGATCCTTCCGCAAAAGTATCCTGCCCGTAGGCGGTCCGTGCGGGCCTTGATGCTCCTCCGACTCCCAGGGAACTAGTGCCCGAGTCGGTTTCACCAATTAAGAGGTGGATGTCTCCGATAGGAACGATCGAACACCGTGTAGGGTTTGTCTTTGCCGGGATCCAGAACTCTTCAAGAGGGACGATCAGAACGTTGCCGGAGAAGAGAATGCGACCGATGGCTACGGTTTTGCCGGTTCCCGCAAAGATCTTGGTCCTCGCCCGCTGAAGAGCCTGAAGCGCCTCTTGCCCCATGGTGGGCGCCAAATGTCATGGTATTGCCGACGAGTACGCCATGGAGGGGTCCTCACAGTGTGTGTTTAGAGACGTGGGGGAAGGCAGACGGTTGACGGGTACGAGGTAACACAGCTTACCCAGGTTCAGATCCCACAATGGTGGCGGAATCCTACTCCTGCTATAAATCACTATAATTGCAATACACCGAGTTACAGATATAGGTTCGCTGTGCGAGGTTGTCTGAGATCGTCTAAGTTATCGTTCCCTAAAGGCTCCCATAGGCCCGACTTATATAGTCGCCAGGTCCTAGGGTTACAGGGAAAAGTCCTAGCCAGACAGGTTACAAAGTCCTACACCGTCTATTACTAGTCTTGTGTGTCTTGTACTCCAAGGGTCCGGGTACGCTGGTGACTTCACCGTAGCCTTCCTTTATGCGGCATGGGCCTCCCTTCTGGATCCATCTAACTGGGCCGCCCAGCAGGCCATGGGCCATGCTACCAAGTGTGGGCCACCCGAGTTATCCGGATAGGAGACATGCTATGAGGATACCCATATAGCATATCCCCAACACTTATCCAAGTGATGTTTTAGAGCTTGTGGTAATCTTAATAACAAGATCTAGTTGATCAAAATTGGATTTCCCTTTTATATCTTATTGTGTTTTTGATCTTGAAGGTTTTCTGGCTCCACACCAAGGGATGTATCACATAATAATACTTGATATTTTATCCCTTAGTGGTATCAAATATTTCCATTTTTTTGTTGGATTCTACATGTTGTTACCTTTCCAACAAAATTGGTTTCATGCGATTCGAAGTTAGGTTGCTCGAGTTATTGCATTTGCTATTGTCGCCAGATCTGCCAGTCGTGTCTGGTATCAGACTTTGTGTCCGGTAGTACCACTCGCCTATGGTAGTACCGCCAGGCGATACCGGTCACATATGATCCCAGTAGCAAGCTGGGGATCCTCCTCTAGAGCATCCAGTACCCCCACCAGTACTACCAGGATCAGCGGTAGTACCGCTCCATGGCCTGGAACTATCGGTAAGCGGTAGTAATGCCCTTGGGTCCGGTACTACCGGTGGCTACCGAGCTGGTTTAGCTCCTTGAGTTTTCGCTCTGACTCTCCCCGCTTCTCTCACGGGTACCAAGCTAGTAGTACCAGGATTCTCCGGTACTACCGCTGCGAGGTCTGGTTGTACCGCTCGTCGCAGCAGGCAACGGTCAAATTTCGGGCCCCCTATAAAAGAGGCCCTTCTTCTCCATTGGAATTTATCCCTTTGAGATCTTTTCCCCCTCCATTGTTGATTTTACTGAGCTTGCTTGCTCCCTCTCCCTCCCATGATTCTTGTATCCTTTTGAGGGAAAAGAGAGAGGTGATCTAGATCTACAACCCCAGCAATCCATCTCTCCTCTAAGTGAGGGGAATATCTTGGGATCTAGATCTTGGAGACTTGTGTGGTTTTACTATTGTGTTCTTCCTCTCTCATTCCCCCAAATAGCTTATGTAGCTTTGGTGGAATTTGGGAGTGAAGGACTTTCCATTGCATTACGTGCATAGGTTTGAGTTCTCCTCGGAGGATTTGGTTGGTGAAATCAAAAAGCTTGTTACTCTTGAGTTCTCCTCTTGACTTTCCATTGCATTAGGTTGTGTGGCCTTTGTGGTGAGTTCTTGGGGTATCCAATTTAGTTGTGGAGCTCTCCTCAAGTTACTGGCCTTGGTGGTAATTATTGTAAGCCTCCAATTAAGTTGTGGAGATAGCCCCAATCTTGTACAAGTTTGGTGACCACCCTCAAGTGTCCCATAGTGGATTGAGTGGTTTCCATGAGGCTGGTTCCCGAGATAATAGGGTGAGGCCTTGAGTGGCGCTGGCGGTCTTAGTACCGCTCATCCCTCCAACAAGATGTACTCCCTTGTACGGAGAAACTCAATAAAACATCATCGTCTCTACATGCATCGTTTATATCTATTCCCGAGCCCTTTACTTATGCTCTTTACATTGTGATAGCCTTCATGCTTTAAGTAATCTATCTTGCTATCCCAGTGTTGCTTGTCTTGCTTGGCATAAGTTGTTGGTGTACTTAGGTGAACCATAGTATATATAGGCTTTGTGCTTGACAAACAAAACACTAGTTTCATTCCGCCTTTGTTAAGCCCTTCTCGTGAAAGTTTTTAACCGCCTATTCACCCTCCCCTCTAGGCGGCATCTGTGATCTTTCAAATGGTTTTTAGGCCAAAGGACCAATGCTATTGGAATGAATATGCCTGAGAGGCAATAATAAGTGGTTATTATCTTATTCCAAGTTTGTAATATATGTTTATCTCTCATTTTATAGTCAAGTTAAACGAAAACGTTAATCGTGTGTATTTAATATGTAGTGTTTGCAGCATAGAAAACAAAAAAATTCCTACGTGGGGAACAACTATGTACCAAGATTTATCTACTAGATACAAAAAACGGGCGGATGTATATCCATAAAGAACATACCCTTGAACACCGACAAAGCTTAACGAGTTAAACTCGTGGTTGATGTAGACTATCTCTTGCTGATCTCAAGATCGAGAGGAAGTCCTTAGCACCGCAACTTAGCGGCACATCCGTGCTCGCACACACGTTCGAGGCACCGAGCAACCTCCGCCTCCTCGCTCCGGCGATGCAGCGGAAGCACAACTCTTTCTTCCCGAATAGCCACCGGGAACATATATCTCGCTAGTCCGAGACCATGGGCGATAAATACTAGAGGGGGAGAGAGATCCTTCACGAGGAGGTGTGAGTGAGAGAGAGAGGAGAGGGGGATACTTTTATAGGAGGAGGGGGGCACCCAAGGGGGTGGCCACCGGCCATGGGGCTGCCCCCTCCCCTCCTTCATTCATGTGGGTGGACACTCCACTCACTCAAATGCCTTTCAATTCCCTCCACTAAAAATCCCACTCAAATTCCAATTAAATTTCCACCAAATTTATTGCAAACTCTCATTAAATAAAACTCCTTTTATTTATTCAGATTTTTGTCAATTACTTTAATGACAAACATTCACATATAGACCCTTGATAGTATTTCATTTCACATGCAAAAACACTTTCTGCAATTTCACCCGAAAACCCGTTTCGGTATCTAGTGAAATAAATTCCCGTGCTTGTTATTCTTTCCGCCATGAAACTTTTTCTCCAAATGGATGTCGGTGTCTCTTAAGTGTGTCACCCTACGGTTCGCGAATAATGCGGACATGATCGAGACCCCTCTCCGATCAATAATCAGAAGCGGGACCTGGAGATCCGTACTGCCTCCCACACATTCAACGATAACTTTCCTGTGATCGTCAAAACCTTTTACACTAGTATCTTAATCCTTTTGTTTCGCGATATATTACATGTCCGAGATTCGATCATCGGTATCTCCATACCTAGTTTGATCTCGTTACTGACGTGTACTCTTTTCTCTTTCCCGTGATATAACATTTTAGTGATCAAATCACTTGCTTGCAAGCTAATCAATGTGATATCACCGAGAGGGCCCAGAGCATATCTATCTGTCATCGGGATGAACAAATTCCACTCTCGATCCATGGGCCTCAACATAACACTTTAGCAGTTATGAACCCATCATTATAATCACCCTATTACGGTGTGACGTTTGATGTTATCAAGAAACTCTTCCGGTGTTAGTGGTTGACATGATCTCATGGTCTAAGGATTAGGATCACTTCGTAAGTTGTTATAGCAATATAAACTCAATGAATTTGATCGTAATGCTATACTTCAGATGAATGTTCATCACACCATTACAGTAATGTTGTGACCTCGTTATTAACAACATCCAATGTCTATGATCAGGAAACCTTGATAATCTTGTTAATCAATGAGCTAGTTTATGAGAAAGGCATAACTAGGATCTTTATGTTTGTTTATTAAACACATATGTATTAATGTTTCCGTATTAATATAATTATAGCATGTAAAATAAATATCTATCATATACTTGGAATATACATAATAACCACTTTATTATTGCCTCTTAGGGCATATTCCCTTCAGTCTCCCACTTGCACTAGAGTCAATAATCTAGTTACATAGTGATAAATATAACACCCATGGAGTTCTGGTGTTGATCATGTTTTGCTCTAGGGAGAGTTTTAGTCAATGGATCTACTACATTGAGATCCGTGTGTACTTTACAAATCTTTATATCTCCATCCTTGACATGCTCACGGATGAAGTGAAACCGGCTCTTAATATGCTTGGAATTCTTGTGAGACCCTGGTTCTTTGGCATTGGCAATGGCACCATTGTTGTCACAATAGATCACCATTGGGTCCAACGCGCTCGCAACCACACCTAGTTCGGATATGAACTCCTTCATCCAAACTGCTTCTTGAGCCGCTTGCAAAGTAGCAACATATTCGGCCTCCGTTGTTGATCCCGCCACCACGGGTTGTTTGGAACTCCTCCAACTATCCGCTCTACCATTCATGAGAAATATGTATCCGGACTGAGACTTAGAGTCATCTAGATCGGTGTCAAAGCTTGCGTCGACATAACACTGAGCGACGAGCTCTTCTTCACCTCGAAACATATCCTTAGTTCTTCGCAAGTACTTAAGGATATTCTTGACCGCTATCCAGTGTTCCGAACCTGGATTCGATTGGTACCTACTAGTCAAACTAATAGCATGTGCCACATCCGGTACATAGCATGGCGTACATTATAGAGTCTATGGCTGAAGCATAGGGGACTTCGTCCATTATCTCTCTTTCTTCCGCCGTAGCTGGACTTTGAGTCTTACTCAATGTCTTGCCTTGCAACATAGGTAAGAACCCCTTCTTACTTCCGTCCATTTTAAACTTATTTAAAATCTTATCAAGGTATGTACTTTGCGATAGCCCTATTAGGCGCCTAGATCTATCTCTATAGATCTTTATGCCTAATATGTATGATGCTTCACCTAGGTCCTTCATTGAAAATTTGCTGTTTAGATAACTTTTAAAACTGTTTAAAAGATATATATCATTTCCGATCAATAATATGTCATCCACATATAATATCATAAATGCCACATTGCTCCTACTCACTTTCTTGTAAATACCAGCCTCTCCATAAGTTTGGACAAATCCAAACTCTTTGATCACCTCATCAAAGCGGAGATTCCAACTCCGTGATGCTTGCTTCAGTCCATAGATGGATCGCTGAAGCTTGCACACCTTGTTAGCATCCTTAGGATCGACAAAACCCTTTGGTTGTATCATATACAACTCTTCAATATTACCATTGAGGAACGCGGTTTTGACATCCATCTACCATATCTCATAATCGAATATGAAGCAATTGCTAACATAATCCTAACTGACTTTAGAATTTCTACGAGAGAGAATGTCTCATCGTAGTCAACTCCTTGAATTTGTCGAAACCCCTTTGCGACAAGTCAAGATTTATAGACAGTTACATTACCATCAGCATGAGTTTTCCTTTTGAAAATCCATTTATTCTCCACGACCTTTCAGTCGTGAGGTAAGTCTACCAAGTTCCAAACTTGATTTTCATACATGGATTCCATCTCGAATTTCATGGCTTCTAACCATTTTTTGGAATCCGGGCTCATCATCGCTTCTTCATATGTCGCAGGGTCATCAATTTCATCAACCATGAAATTCATAACAGGGTTTTCATGTAGCTCGGGAGCTGCACGCGTCCTGCTAGACCTGCGAGGTTCGGTAGTACTCTCTTTCGGAGTTTCATGATCATTATCATTAGTTCCCTCTTCAATTGGTGAAGCCAACTCCAGAACGACTTCCGACGCTGCGCTACTCGCCATACTATGAAGAGAAGGTTCAACAACCTCTTTGAGTTCTACGTTCCGACTACTCACGCCTTTCGCGAGAAATTCTTTCTCTATAAAGGATGCATTCTTGGCAACAAAAACCTTGCCCTCGGATCTGTGATAGAAGGAATACCCAATAGTTTCCTTAGGGTATCCTATGAAGACGCATTTTTCCGCTTTGGGTTCAAGTTTATTCAGTTGAAGTTTCTTCACATAAACATCGCATCCCCAAACTTTAAGAAATGGTAGCTTAGGATTGTTTCCAAACCACAATTCATACGTTGTCTTTTCAACGGATTTAGATGGTGCCCGATTTAAAGTTGTAGGGTTCACAACATAGAAAACAAAAAATTTCCTACGATGGGAACAACTATGTACCAAGATCTATCTACTAGATACAAACAACGGGCGGATGTATATCCGTAGAGAACATACCCTTGAAGACCGACAAGGCTTAACGAGTCCAAACTCGTGGTTGATGTAGACGATCTCTTGCCGATCTCAAGATCGAGAGGAAGTCCTAGCGCCGCAAAACAGCAACGCATCTGTGGTCGCACACAAATTTGAGGCACCGAGCAACCTCCGCCTCCTCGCTCCAGCGATGCAGCGGAAGCACAACTCTTTCTTGCCGAATAGACACCGGGAACATGTATCTCGCTAGTCCGAGACCATGGGGGATAAATTCTAGAGGGGGAGAGAGATCCTTCACGAGGAGGTGTGAGTGAGAAGTGAGAGGAGGGGCTCCTTAGATAGGGGAGGGGGGCAGCCCAAGGGGGCATGGCCGCCGGCCATGGAGGGTGCCCCCACCTCTCCCTCATTCATGTGGGTGGACACTCCACTCACAAAATAGCCCTTCAATTTTCTCCACTAAAAAATCCACTCAAATTCCCATTAAATTTCCACCAAATTTAATGCAAACTCTCATTAAATAAAACTCTTTTATTTTATTCAGAATTTTGTCAATTACTTTAATGACAAACATTCACAAATAACCCCTTGCTAGAATTCTATTTCACATGCATAACCACTTTATGCAATTTCACCTGAAAACCTGTTTCGGTATCTAGTGAAATAAATTCCTGCGCTTGTTCATTCTTTCGGCAGGAAACTTTTGCTCCAATTGGATGTCGGTGTCTCTTAAGTGTGTCACCCTACGGTTTGTGAATAATGCGGACATGATCGAGACCCCTCTCGGATCAATAATCAGAAGCGGGATCTAGAGACCCATACTGACTCCCACACATTCAACGATGACTTTCTTGTGATCGTCGGAACCTTTTACGCTAGTATCTTAATCCCTTTGTTTCACGATATATTACATGTCCGAGATTTGATCAACGGTATCTCCATACCTATTTTGATCTCGTTACTAACATGCACTCTTTTCTCGTTCCCGTGATATAACATTCTAGTGATAAAATCACTTGCTTGCAAGCTAACCAATGTGATATCACCGAGAGGGCCCAGAGTATATCTATCCGTCATCGGGATGAACAAATTCCACTCTCGATCCATGGGCCTCAACATAACACTTTATTAGTTCTGAATCCATCTTTATAATCACCTAGTTACGGTGTGACGTTTGATGTTATCAAGAAACTCTTTCGGTGTTAGTGATTGACATGATCTCATGGTCTAAGTATTAGGATCACTTCGTAAGTTGTTATAGCAATATAAACTCAATGACTTTGATCGTAATGCTATACTTCGGATGAATGTTCATCACACCATTACACTAATGTTGTGATCCCGTTATTAACAACATCCAATGTCCATGATCAGGAAACCTTGATCATCTTGTTAATCAACGAGCTAGTTTATGAGAGAGGCATAACTACGAACTTTCTGTTTTTTATTAAACACACATGTATTAACGTTTCCGTATTAATACAATTATAGCATGCAAAATAAACATTTATCATAAACAAGGAATACGATAATAACCACTTTATTATTGCCTCTCGGGCATATTCCCTTCAGTCTCCCACTTGCACTAGAGACAATAATCTAGTTTGAAAACTTTGCGTATTGAACACCTATGGCTTTCTGGTGTTCCATATACGCAATTGCAAGTGGTTAACATAATCTACGTATCTAACGCTTCAGGTCCATGTGTATTTGCATGTCTTTGCGTCTTCACGCATCACTCATTCTCCAATGAGATGGCATTGTATAAATTTGGTCTTTCGGTGAGACCTTTAGTTCCTTGGGGTTAAATCATGTCGATACTATTGTCATACAATATATCTTTAGTGTTAGCCCGTTGCGAACCACACCTTAGTTTGATAACAAACTTCTTGACACAAATTCCCTCCTTGCTGCTACTATAGCAGTCAGATACTTAGCCTTTTTGTTGTAGTATTCATCACAATGTCTTAACTATGGATTTCATCCAAATCCATCATGGAATCTTCTTTCCATTACATTGTGCCACCCATAGTTTAAATTGAGTTAAACTTAATTTGTATCTTGTGACAAAACTAGTATCAATGTAACGCTTTACAATGAACTATTTGTAATTGTTTGTCACCTCTACACAAATATATTCTTAGTTCTTCCAAAAGATCATAAGAACCTCATCACTATCGGCCAATAATTATATTTTATGATTCATTCTGATATATGCTCATAACACTTAGAGCATAGGACATATCTGGATGTGTACATATTATGGTATGATTGATCAAAACATCCTTGTGATTTCACTCATCAAGTGTGAAGGCACTTGAATCTTGTTTCACTTATCAAGTGTCCATACACTTGAATCTTGATTCAATTCCTTTCCATGCGACAAGAACCGTTTCTTGTTGTTTCTATATTGAACTCCTTCAATATCTCATATATGTACGTTTGGCACAACCATATTAGCGTCACAGTCTATCCACTATAGACATTCATGCTAAATATTCAGGTTTTGCCTAAGTTTTTCATCGAAATGAAATTCTTAACCTTTGTCAATAAAAATTACATAATTTCTAATCAACAAGATGTCCTCCACATAATGTATTAGAAATATGTCTCAGAGCTCCCACTTAATTTCTTGCAAATGCAAGCATCTTCATCGTCTCCTGATGAAAACTCTTTTTCATCACGGTGAAGATTCCAACTCCGCGATGCTTACTTCAACCATTGAAGTTTGCATGCCCTTTTTAGCATCCTTTGAATTAACAAAACCCTTTGGATCGTGTCATGTCACGTCCTAGGTAACCATTCTATTAGAAGAACTTTGTTTTGTTTATTCATCTACCATATAACAAATTATATGTAGTGGTTGCTACTTTAATCCGTCCATACTAAATATCGCTATGAAAGATCAAATCTTGTCATAGTCAACTCCTTGAACATTGTCGTAAAATACTTTACGACATGTCGACTATTTCATAGATGTGAAACATCCATGTCTATTTCTTTATAGATGCAAATACGACCGATAGGTTTTTACACCTTTCCGGAGGGTCTTCCAAGTTCGAAACTTGATTTCTCGTGTATGGAACTATCACGGATTTTATGGCTTCAAGCCATTTGACGGAGTCAGGGTCCATCATCACTTCTTTGCATTTAGTCGGTTCATCATTATCAAATAATGATTTACTCTCAAATCTCAACATTTGATTGTTTATCCGAACGACTTGGTTCAATAAGAACTTAGATCCCCGTGACCACAACCTTTGAGGCACATAAGCTATGACCATTATGGCAGCCTCCAGAACGATTTCCGGCGCTGCGCAACTCAGCACATATAGCTAAGGTTCGTTAACCTTATCAAAGTTCTATTGTCCTCCCACTCGAAAAATTCCTTCTTCAAGAAACTTCACGTTTCAAGCGACAAACCCTTTTGTCCTTGGTGTTATGAAGGAATAACCAATTGTTATTCGAAATAACCTACAAAGACATGCTCATCCGACTTTGGTTGTAAACAACTTACTTATGTTTAGCATACCAAAATTTAAGAAATGACAACTTGGGTTTTACCCCAAACCATAACTTCCATGGTGTCATTTCAATGGATCAAGATGGAGCTCTTTTCAGTGTAAAAGCAGAAGTCTCTAAAGCTTTAATCTTTTAAAACATAATGGCAGTTTTATCAATAACACCTTTGATCCAACCATGTCAAACAAGGTTTCATTACAAATCTCAAACACTCCATATTCCTATGGTGTTTTGGGATATATAAATCTAGGTGTTTTGCTAAACTTGCAACTCAAATAAATCCCTTTATGATAAAATCATAATTCATTTATTTTCTTGTTACACTTGTAACTCAAACAAATCCCTTATGATAAAATCATAAACCATTTATTTTCTTGTTACAATGATTTTCACTTCATCTTGAAAGTCTTTGAACGTTTTCAAATATTTCACACTTCTTTCTCATTAAGTGAACATTCACTCAAATTTCCAGAGAAAGTATATGAAGTTGAAATTCTTCGCTTACGACTACATATAATGGACTACATACATCGATATGTATAAATTCCAGTATTTTTAGTCGATCGTTCTTCTTTGACCTTTGAACGAAGTTTTAATTATCCCGAGGAAAGTCTCACAAGCGTCACTTGATCAAATCAAAGACTCCAAAAATCCATGAATATGGAGATTCTTCATGTTTTCTTTCCAATATAATTTAAACAGCGATGTCACTTCGTAAGTGATCTTTCAATCATTTGTCTTGCGACATTTTAGCATTAGGTTTTATGGATGTGATTTCTCCAACTAGATTTGTAAATCATCCATCTTATATGTAATACGGTAATTATTTGAACAACCTTTGTTCTCATAATACCTGATTCAAATAACAATTATTAAAACAAATCTTGAAGTCAAGTTTTGATGTCAACGAGAAATACAAACAACGGTTTGTTTGTTTTCGATGAACATCATCACATATTCTCTTGCTAGTTACTTAGATCATTGTGGTTCATGAATTGCGTCATCTATATGAAATTTCATACCAACCAATTCGGTATCCAATACCCAAGAACCACATTGTTTAACAAGCAAAGAATACAACCATAACATGTATATGATCCATATACCTAAATTGGATATTTCCAATCTTTTCTTTTCTGCCAAGTATATTTTATAGATTCTCTTCTAGCATTTCCTTTTCCTTTTAAAAGAATCTATCAACATCAACAGTGGTGCCATATACATGACACATAGTCCAAAGCGTGTATATTCAAATAATAATACCTTTGGACTTGCACTTTGAAGTAGATCACCATCATCAAAATGATCGGTATTCTTTCAAAATCTATTCTTTAGTAATATTTTAGTGTAGTAAACATTTTACATACATATTCTATTCACCCTTGTCATGACGACATTCATGATCAAGCTACTATAGCTTATAAAGGCGAATCATGAGTATAACATTACTTTCCAAAACCCTTTTGGATGATTAGGATGTCTAGCATCTCCAACCTTCGTAAATTCTCATCCAATATGAGAACATATATTATACTCTATCATATTGCAACCAAAACATTGTTTCAGATATCGTTATATCTGCCACACATGATGATTTCTGAAATAATTCTTTCAGCTCCTCGATAAACTTGATATTAAAACAATCAAGAATCATGGAGGCAAACATGATACTTAAGATACTAACACTGGAATTGTTACTCTCGATTTAATACCAATTATTAAATTTCACGGAGTAAACAGAGTTTTCTGAAAGTTTGCAGTAGGACTTTAAACTTTAGATTGACACTCAACACGATACGATACCAGTTCGTAAAGAAAATATCCAGAATTCTATAGTTCTATTATCTCAATTACAACTATGCATAAGTTAGTGAACGAATGCCAATGACTACAACAAATTATGAAAATTCACTTTGATTTAATTTATGATAAATTGAGTTCTACTAATCCAAATTAGAAATAAACTTCCACTCAAAAACGACATCCCTCGTGTCTTTTTTGGTGATTACATGTACCAAATCCACTACACCAAGTCCGATCATCACGTGAGTCGGTATAGCTTCAAAGGCGAGCATCCATATGGTCATCATATCAAAACATATGACTCATGCTTAACCTTTAGGTCCGTGTACCGAGGCCATGTCTGTACATGCTAGGCTCTTCAAGTAAGAACCTTAGTATTCGCGTGTGTAATTGTCTTACACCCGAGATATGCTCGTGGATTCAAGTACACCCGATCATAACGTGATGTCTTGAAGCGACGAAACATTGTCGGTGCATACTTAAGGAAGAACACATTCTTATCTTGATATCTAAATGAGGGATCATCTTATTATGCTAATAAAACGCCAAAAAAGCAATATAAGATGCAATCAAAACATCACATGTTTATTAGTGAAATGATATGGTTCCCGCATATGATCTCCATCATGTGCACCGTGGTATGATCTCTATCATACCTTTATGTGTAAGGCCAAGGTCTATGGAACTTACACGCTATCTGTGTTGTAAGAGTATCATATCATACTTCTACTTACAACATCACCATATCATAACACTATCCCAGCAACAATCTAAACTAGACGCCTCTAATTTATCCATTGCAAGTTTTACGTGGCTTAGGTCTTTCGAAGATAGAACCGTTCTTACCTACGAACATGAACCACAACGAGGATAACCAAATTGTTGACAACTCGTTTCAAATTAGATATTGACTATAGTAGGAGAGATAGACACCCGCTAGCCACTTATGCAAAACTAGTTGCATGTCAAGCGTGGAACAGGTCTCATGTGCGAGGACATGTAAAGTTTGTCCGGGCCGCTTCATCTCACTATGCCACCAATATACAAAGTACAACTAAGAAGCAATAAAATGATCATCATCGCCCACATACTCATATGTGTACTACCCGTGCAAAGCATCTACGCATAGATCCGGCTCTGATACCACTGTAGGGTTCGCAGCATAGAAAACAAAATATTTCCTACGATGGGAACAACTATGTACCAAGATCTATCTACTAGATACAAACAACAGGCGGATGTATATCCATAGAGAACATACCCTTGAGGACCGACAAAGCTTAACGAGTCCAAACTCGTGGTTGATGTAGACGATCTCTTGCCGATCTCAAGATCGAGAGGAAGTCCTAGCGCCGCAAAATAGCAGCGCATCCGTGCTCGCACACACGTTCGAGGCACCGAGCAACCTCCGCCTCCTCGCTCCAGCGATGCAGCGGAAGCACAACTCTTTCTTGCCGAATAGCCACCGGGAACATGTATCTCGCTAGTCCGAGACCACGGGGGATAAATTCTAGAGGGGGAGAGAGATCTTTCACGAGGAGGTGTGAGTGAGAAGTGAGAGGAGGGGCTCCTTATATAGGGGAGGGGGCAGCCCAAGGGAGCATGGCCGCCGGCCATGGAGGGTACCCCCACCTCTCCCTCATTCATGTGGGTGGACACTCCACTCACAAAATGGCCCTTCAATTTTCTCCACTAAAAAATCCACTCAAATTCCCATTAAATTTTCACCAAATTTAATGCAAACTCTCATTAAATAAAACTCTTTTATTTTATTCAGAATTTTGTCAATTACTTTAATGACAAACATTCAAAAATAACCCCTTGATAGAATTCTATTTCACATGCATAACCACTTTATGCAATTTCACCCGAAAACCTGTTTCGGTATCTAGTGAAATAAATTCCTGCGCTTGTTCATTCTTTCGGCATGAAAATTTTGCTCCAATTGGATGTCGGTGTCTCTTAAGTGTGTCACCCTACGGTTCGTGAATAATGCGGACATGATCGATACCCCTCTCGGATCAATAATCAGAAGCGGGATCTGGAGACCCATAGTGACTCCCACACATTCAACGATGACTTTCTTGTGATCGTCGGAACCTTTTACGCTAGTATCTTAATCCCTTTGTTTCACGATATATTACATGTCCGAGATTCGATCAAAGGTATCTCCATACCTAGTTTGATCTCGTTACTGACATGCACTCTTTTCTCGTTCCCGTGATATAACATTCTAGTGATAAAATCACTTGCTTGCAAGCTAACCAATGTGATATCACCGAGAGGGCCCAGAGTATATCTATCCGTCATCGGGATGAACAAATTCCACTCTCGATCCATGGGCCTCAACATAACACTTTATTAGTTCTGAATCCATCTTTATAATCACCTAGTTACGGTGTGACATTTGATGTTATCAAGAAACTCTTCCGGTGTTAGTGATTGACAAGATCTCATGGTCTAAGTATTAGGATCACTTCTTAAGTTGTTATAGCAATATAAACTCAATGACTTTGATCGTAATGCTATATTTCGGATGAATGTTCATCACACCATTACACTAATGTTGTGATCCCGTTATTAACAACTTCCAATGTCCATGATCAGGAAACCTTGATCATCTTGTTAATCAACGAGCTAGTTTATGAGAGAGGCATAACTAGGAACTTTCTGTTTGTCTATTAAATACACATGTATTAACGTTTCCGTATTAATACAATTATAGCATGCAACATAAACATTTATCATAAACAAGGAATACGATAATAACCACTTTATTATTGCCTCTCGGGCATATTCCCTTCAAAAGTGAATGCAGCGGTTTCTAGTGCATAACCCCAAAATGACAACGACAAGTCCGTCAGAGACATCATAGATGGAACCATATCCAATAAAGTACGATTACGACGTTCCGACACACCATTTCGCTGTGGCGTTCCGGCAGGTGTGAGTTGTAAAACAATTCCACACTCTTTCATATGAGTGCTAAACACGTAACTTAGATACTCTCCTCCACGGTCGGATCGTAGAAATTTGATCTTTCTATTACGATGATTTTCCACTTCACTCTGAAATTCCTTGAACTTTTCAAAGGTTTCAGACTTGTGTTTCATCAAGTAGAT
Source organism: Avena sativa (assembly GCA_916181665.1). Lineage (NCBI taxonomy): Eukaryota > Viridiplantae > Streptophyta > Magnoliopsida > Poales > Poaceae > Avena > Avena sativa. The sequence continues at coordinate 254,224,549 of OV702284.1, read as the reverse complement.
ATAACCGTATCTACTCAAATCATCTGTGAAAGTAACAAAATAACAATATCCACCTCACGTCGACACAATCATTGTACCGCATACATCAGAATGTATGATTTCCAATAAATTTGTCACCCGTTCCATTGAACCGGAAAACGGCGTTCTAGTCATCTTGCCCATAAGGCATGGCTCACATGTATCAAATGATTCAAAATCAAGTGATTCCAAAAGTCCATCCAAATGGAGCTTCTTCATGCGTTTGACGCCAATATGACTTAGACGGAAGTGCCACATATATGCGGATATATCATCATTAAGTTTAATCCTTTTAGCATCAACGTTATGAATATGTGTAACACTATTATCGATATCCAACAGAAAAAAACCATTCATAATAGGTGCATGACCATAAAAGATTTCATTCATATAAATAGAACAACCATTGTTCTCGGATTTAATGAATAACCACTTCGCATCAAACACAATCCAGATACAATGTTCATGCTCAGTGCTGGCACCAGATAACAATTATTCAAGTTTATTACTAATCTCGACGGTAAGTGGAGAGGTAGCGTTCCAACGGCAATCACATTAACACTTGATCCATTTCCGACACGCATCTTGACTTCACCCCTTGCTAGCGGTCACTTGTTCCGCAGCCCCTGATTCGAGTTACAAATATTAGCAACTGAATCGGTATCAAATACCGAGGTGCTACTATGAGTACTAGTCAAGTACACATCAATAACATTTATATCATATATACCTTTTTTTGCCTTGCCGACCTTCTTGTCTGCCAAATACTAGGGGCAGTTGCGCTTCCAGTGGCCAGTCCCCTTACAATAATAGCACTCGGTATCAGACTTAGGGCCAACTCGGGGTTTCTTTTCAAGCACGACAATTGGCTTGCCACCCTTACTTCCCTTCCGTTTTACCTTCTTGTCTTTCTTGAAACCAGTGTTCTTATTGATCATCAACACTTGTTGTTCTTTCTTGATCTCCACTTCTGCAGTTTTAAGGATCGACAGAAGCTAGGGGAGAGACTTCTTCATGCCTTGCATATTATATTTCATCATGAAGCTCTTATAGCTAGGTGGTAGAGACAGTAGAACATGATGGATGCCTAAGTCAATGGGAATCGTTATTCCCAAGGACACAAGCTTATTGGCGTAACCCGACATCTTGAGTACATGCTCACTTACGGAGCTGTTGTCTTCCAACATGCAGCTAAAGAACTTTTCTAAAGCATTGTAGCTCTCTACAACAGCATGTGTGTTAAAAATCATTTTTAACTCACCCATGGTATCAAATGCAATGCCGTTTTCGAAACGCTTTCGAAGTCCTGGCTCTAGACCATAAAATATGCCGCAGTGAACTAAGTTGTGGTCCTCCTGACGATTCTGATAGACATTCTTCTCCTCTTCAGGGGCATCATCAAACGGTGGGGGGCCTAGCGGTGCTTCTAGCACATATTGCTTTTGTGCAGCAGAGAAGAGAATACTCAAATTCATGGCCCATTCGGTAAAGTTGCTACCATTCGTTGCAAGTTTCTCTATCTCCATGAACACATTGAAATTAAAAGCAGGTGGTGCCATCTACAACAAAATTTGTAAAGTTTAGACTAAGTTTATGATAGATTGAGTTCAACTAATCCACATTAAGAATGAACTCCCACTCAAAAACGACATCCCACGTGCCTTTTTGGTGATTACATGAACCAAATCCACTACACCAAGTCCGATCATCACGTGAGTCGGTGTAGCTTCAAAGGCGAGCATCAAATGGGCATCATATCTACCATATGACTCATGGTTAACTTTCGGTCCGTGTTCTGAGGCCATGTCTGTACATGCTAGGCTCGCCAAGTAAGAACTTTAGTATTCACGTGTGTAACTGTCTTACACCCGAAATATGGTCGTGGATCCAAGAACACCCGATCATCACGTGATGTCTTGGAGCGACAAAACATAATCGATGCATACTTAAGGAAGAACACATTCTTATCTTGATATCTAAATGAGGGATCATCTTATTATGCTAACAAAACGCCAAACAAGCAATATAAGATGCAATCAAACATCATATGTTTATAAGTGAAATGATAGGGTTTCCGCACTTGATCTCCATCATGTGCATCGTGGTATGATAACTATCATACCTCTATGTGTAAGGCCAAGGTATATGGAACTTACACGTTATGTGTGTTGTAAGAGTATCATCTCATACTTCTACTTACAACATCACAATATAATAACACTAGCCCAACAACAATCTAAACTAGACGCCACTAATTTATCCATTGCAAGTTCTACGTGGCTTAGGGCTTTCGAAGAAAGAACCGTTCTTACCTACGAACATGAACCACAACGAGGATAACCAAATTGTTGACAACTCGTTGCAAATTAGATATTGACTATACTAGGAGAGACAGACACCCGCTAGCCACTTATGCAAAACTAGTTGCATGTCAAGCATGGAACAGGTCTCATGTGCGAGGACATGTTAAGTTTGTCCGAGCCGCTTCATCCCAATATGCCACCAATATCCAAAGTACAACCAAGAAGCAATAACATGGTCATCATCGCCCACATACCCATATGTGTACTACCCATGTAAAGCATCTATGCATAGATCTGGCTCTGATACCACTATAGGGTTCTCAGCATAGAAAACAAAAAATTTCCTACGATGGGAACAACTATGTACCAAGATCTATCTACTAGATACAAACAACGGGCGGATGTATATCTGTAGAGAACATACCCTTGAATACCGACAAAGCTTAACGAGTTAAACTCATGGTTGATGTAGACGATCTCTTGCCGATCTCAAGATCGAGAGGAAGTCCTTAGCACCGCAACTTAGCGGCGCATCCGTGCTCACACACACACGTTCGAGGCACCGAGCAACTTCCGCCTCTTCGCTCCAGCAATGCAGCGGAAGAACAACCCTTTCTTGCCGAATAGCCACCAGGAACATGTATCTCGCTAGTCCGAGACTATGGGGGATAAATACTAGAGGGGGAGAGAGATCCTTCACGAGGAGGTGTGAGTGAGAGAGAGGAGAGGGGGATCCTTTTATAGGAGGACGGGGGAACCCAATGGGTTGGCCGCCGATCATCGGTCCCCCTCCCCTCCTTCATTCATGTGGGTGGACACTCCACTCACTCAATTGCCTTTCAATTCCCTCCACTCAAAAACTGAAGGGATACGGGTAGGCTACACTAGCGCAAATCAAAAAAATTCTACCGCGTAAACCAGGATTACTGTTGTCATAGATCACGGGATTACCACTAGACGCACAGTTGCGGAATCGATGAAGCGCGTCAAGGTAGTGTAGATGTTCCACGTCTCCTCCTTGTCCTCGTCCCATGATAAGCTCCCCTTGCGCGACTCGTCCAAGTGCCACAAATGCGGCACCTCCGAGGTATCCACACGTGTGGGGTGAAAGCGTCAGACGCCGGACTGCTAGGTCCGCGCATGCAACACAGGCGAGAGGTGTGGTGGCTGGGTGGAATGGTCTAAATTCTAACCCTGGTCAGCTCGCCCCACCCTCTCTTATATAGGCGTCCCTAGTGGGATTCTACATTAGCAGCCAATTAGTAGCCTAAGCCTGGTCTAATTCGGATCCAATCCTCATTAGGCTTCCAGCCCCTTAAGTGTGTGACCCTATAGGTTCATATACGTATAGACATGACACGAATATACTTATTCTGCCAATAGTTGGTAGTGGCCTCTAGCAAGACGTGCCAACTCCTAAACGCATACAAAGATCATATTGGACGAACCATCACAAGGTTTTGTACATGTCTTTCCCTTTGCCTTACGATATTTGGTCTAGCTCCAAGCTGACCTCTCTTTCTCGATACCGTAACTCGGAATCCCTTTACTAGGTTAACTCTTAACCTTGTGTAGCATGGCCATGCATTTCTGGATCCGATCACTCGAGGGGTCTAGAGATATCTCTCTCAAGTAGAGAGGGGAAAATCCCATATTGATTGATGTCACATCCCAAGATTTTCCAAATCTTGTAATGTGAAAAATAATTGAATAGAATAAAACTTTGTTGATTTTCAAGGTGAGAAGAAACTTTTTGAATTCAATTGGAAACTTTCAAACCTATTTTGATCAAACAAATCCTAAAGGGATTTGAAAAGACAAAACCTTTAATAAAGAAAAATTTAAATATTTGGAATTACTATTTTGGATCTTTTAATAAAAAGATTTGGTTTTCAAATGAGAAGGTAGAAATATAAATAAGGATTATTTTATAGAGCCAAATTAAAACTTGGCCAAGCCTTTTGAAATAAAATATTTCTATTTGATAAAAATAGTAAAGGTTTATATAAATAAAATAATAAGGATTTAATATCCAATTTTATTTAAGTAAAGGCTTTTCCATTTTAATTAAAACATTAAAAACTTGTTAAATTATTTTAAATAAGTTTTCCAAGTATTTTTTATTCTCAAACAAAACCTATTGAAGTGTTTTTGGTTTATTTAGTTTTCAAATAAAGATTTTAAATAAAACAAATCCTATTTGAATAAATAACTAAGGACTATTTATTTAATTATCAAATAGATCCTAAAAGAATAAAAAATATTATTTTGTTTTTTTGGACTTTGGTTTATGTTGCTAAACATAACCAAAACTCAATACAAGTTTGGAAGTGTTTTGAATTGATTTGAATGTTTGATTTGTTTGTTTGATTTTCAAAACAGAAAATAGAAATGGAAAAAGGAAAAGATTACTGAACAAAAAAAAAGAGATCAGACAGCAGCCCAACTGGCCAGCCCAGCGAGCCCAGTTTCAGCCCAGCTATTTTCCCACTCGCGAAACGTTTTCACCAGAAGATCCACCCGCAAAGACACTGACCAGTGGCCCCTCTTCCCCTCTCTCCCCCACTGACGACAGGACCCCACACCACTGTTCATCGTCTTCAAACCCGCGCTGATTCCTCCTCGCCGTTTCCTGCCGTTGATTGCTCGAATCAGTACGCGTAAATGGCACAATGAATCCTCCCTGTGACCACGCACTCTTAATCGCCAGTAACTCCTCTTCCTTTCCCCTCAGAACCCACTTGACCAGAGCCACCAAGCTATCCTGAATCGAATTTGCACCACCGCTGCTCCGGCGAGTCTCACCGAGCGATTCCGGCCGAACCCTGTCGCGCCTTGCCTCCCTGAGCACACGGCTGTGAACCCCAGCCCCTGGTGCTTCTCCCTGTGCTGTCCGTTCACTCGCGGGCGCCCCAGAACGTCGGCTTCGACAACCTCTGAGCGCCGCCGCGTCTGCTTCCTTCTCCGGCGACCTCCCCTGGTAAGTATCAACCGCCCCAGCACTCCTCGATGATGCTCCCATCTTCTCCAGAACGGCACTCTTCTAACCGTACCACCCGTTCGTCTTAGGGTGATCTGCAACGTCGTCCCCGACGACCACCAGAATCGCCTGACGCCTCCATTGTCTCCGGCGAGCAATTACTTCCACTCCAGTGCGCCCCTTCGCCAGCCAGTACCACCTCGAGCATCAGCAAGACTCCACGAGTCTTGTAAGCCTCGCCAACCTCTTCCTTGCTTCCTGTAACCGCCGCTAGCACATCGTCCGACCGTGCGCCGCCGCCAGCCGCCATCAGCGCCGCTCGTGTTTGGTCAAGTCAATTCGCACCGTTAGATTTCCGTCTGGCGGCTTAGAAAGAATCACTAAACGAAGAGGTACGGGCTAATCTGAACCGCACCGTCTCACATAGATCCAACGGCTGTAGTTGCACAATCCACGCGAACCGGTATCAGCGAACCAGAAACAAACGCGTGGCACTAGTTTGTTTTAAAACAGATTTTGAAATCAGATTGATATGCAAATTTGTAAACCTTGTAACTTTTGATCCACATGTCCAAAATTCGCAAACTTTATATCAATGGAATCAGTGGAACAAGCCCTAGCCAACCATGCAATTTTTTTAGTAAAAAGATTCTGGTAAAATGTGTGTTTTTGCAGAAACATTAGTATGCTTGTTTAGGTTATAAAAATTATTCCAAAATGTTTTTGGGGATGAAATCTTTGCAAATTGGTTTGTGGTGAAACTACTGACCTTAGGAACCAACTTATGGTTTTAAAAATGTGTTTGGTGAAGTTTAGGATTGAATAATTGAATTAGCTCATTTCTAGTCAAATAAAAATATGGATTTTGCTATGAAAATGATTTTGGAGGAAAAACTTTGGGAAATTGTTTTAAATCAAACCTACTGACCCTAAACACCAAGTTTTGTGAATTAACAACTTATTTGGTGAACATTATAAAATTGTTGCTTTGCCAAAAGCATTTTCACCACTTGAAATAATGATTGATTTAAAAATGGTCTATTGATAAAACCCTTTTGCAAATGACTTTGCCACTTTAGAAAATGACAACCCTGGACTTTAAAATGTTTAGAGCCTAGTAGAAACCACTTTTGCAAATAAAACTATCTTTTGCATGCTTGCATGCATGACTTAGTTTCTATGATTTTATGTGTGATGAATTGTTTGATTATGGGTTGGAATGCTAGTTGAATTTGTGTTTGCTTGATTGACTTGTAGTGAAAATTAGAAGAGTGTGAGATTAGCAAGATCAAGAAGTGAACCAACATTCCCTACCAAAAAGGCAAGTGACACTATCATCCAAGTCCTACTATTTTCATTATACTTAGTGGATTTTGAAACATGCATGAAAAGAATTTCTATACTTTATGCTATGCTAAATCCTAATAGGATACCCTTATATATTCCTTAGTGAAAACAACGTAGTTGTAAAATGCTTAGCCATGCTACATATTTTGAGAAGAGATACATGTTGAGATTTATTTTTGAAGTTGAGAAAAGACTTGTGTTTTTATATAATAAAACAAGTACTCAATGAACCACCTAGGTGGACAAGGATACTCAAGTTTTGGACAAGGTGGCAACAAGAGGAACCATGTTTATATGGCAATCTCTTTTTGTTGTGCACCAGATGAAAACCACCTAGGGACTTAGAGATTGAACATGTTTCTCCAACAGTGGCTTCCGTGTACAGCCACATGATATTATGGCTCTGGCTTAGTCAACTACATTGGGAAGACCCATGCATTAGCCTCTTCAGGTTAACTAAATGAGGGAACTCGGAACCCTACATTGGTGCCCTGGTAGACAAGCTAGATTGGGAGGACACTATGGAAAGACTTCGTCACATTCTCAATCTTCCGGTACTCCATCTTGGTGAGTACTTATCCAGCGGCCACTGGTGGCAACAATATGAGAGTGTGTCATGTGGGTAAAGTGTACAACTTCTGCAGAAGATAAAAATTCTAAGTACTTAGCCGTGTCCCCGGTTATGGACAATACTGAGCAACTAAAGGCCTGAAGCTATGGGAAATCTCGACATTCCAATTTCTAAAAGCAAAACTTTAAAGTGACAACAAAAGACTTGAAGCACTTGGGGATTTACCAAGGAGCTCAAAAGATTTTGATAAAAACTTGTAGCACTTGGGGATTTACCAAGGAGCTCAAAAGATTTTGATAAAAACTTGAAGTACTTGGGGTGTACCAAGGAGCTCAAGAGATTTTGATAAAAACTTGAAGCACTTGGGGATTTACCAAGGAGCTCAAGAGATTTTGACAAAGACTTGAAACACTTGGGGATTTACCAAGGAGTTCAGAAAGATTTGACAAAAGATTAAAACTATTTTGAAAAGATAGGATAAAATTATTGCTTTCTGCAAATGAGCCTTAAAACCCTACTTAGCCAAATATGCATGTAATGATAGGATCCACTTATATTCAACATAGTAGTGAAACTTGCCAATACAATTCAAATGTATTGACCCTTGTGGCTGTAACTTGTTATGTTGCAGGTTTGATTGATATTAGTGAATTTGATTGATTAGGATTACAAGTCTACAACCAACATGTTTGCCTGTGGCACTTAGAAGATGAAGGACCCCATGCTTATAGATATTCTGCTGCAATGTAATGTAATAGCCAAATGAGCAATGTAAGATGTAATAAAATTATGTTATTCCTGGTTATAAAGTTACATTATGACCTTTGTTTCTTGATATTACATCTTAACTGTGGATGCTAGCTATTGATCCAGGGACTAGCATTGCAATCACAGGGATCCTTTTCCTTTACAAAGGAGGGATCTTACAATTGACCATGCCTTGCAACATGTTTCAGGACAAACCCGAAAGCTACCTTTATAACTACCTAGTTATGGAGTAGCGTCTGGTAGCCCCAAAGTAGGTCGATCCACATCTCAAGTACATGCGAAAATCTCAGGTCTAAGGACAAAACGTACACGATGTGTAGAGAGAGAGCTGCAACTAACTGACAGTCTCAAGTTGGGTCAGTCCAACCCCATGTTCATAACATGTGTCCACATCATTGGTTTGACATCTCCATGTCTATGACTTGTGAAACATAGTCATCAACCAATCGATGTGCTAGTCTAATATTCACGTGTGTCCTCACACGAACTCCGACTAGGGACAACTCTTAAATAACCATACAAGTAAACAGTTTCACAAACAATTCACATAATTGCCAATCAATACAAGTTGCCTGATATGGATATTCAAGGAACATTACAATAACTCATGGATACATATGAAATATAATCATCTCTATGATTGCCTCTAGGGCATATTTCCTTCAGTATCCCACTTGCACTAGAGTCAATCTAAAATGTATCTAATACCAATTGCTCTTGTGTGCGCTTCATGCGCGGGCTGCCGGAGAGGCTTAGTCAATGGATCAACAACATTTGAGTCCGTATGTATTTTGCATATCATGACACTACCATCCTCAACGAACTCTCGTATATGATGGTAACGCATGCGAATATGTTTGTTCTTCTGGTGCTGTCTAGGTTCCTTGGCTTGTGCAATAGCACCATTGTTGTCACAATAAACGTCCAAGGGATTGGACGCGCCCTGAACCACACCGAGAGCGATCAGGAAATTCCTAATCCAAACAACTTCCTTTACGTCCTCCAAGGCAGCAATATATTCAGCTTCTGCTGAAGAGGAGGTCACCGTATCTTGCTTGGAACTTGTAAGATCTCTCCTTTATAAAGGAAAAGGATCCCTGTGATTGCAATGCTAGTCCCTGGATCAATGCTAGCATCCACAGTTTAAGATGAAGTACACAGAAACAAAGGCCATTATTACAGTCATTCCAGAGACAAACATAGTCTTTACAACTCCAAGGCCACAGGCCTAGTACAAGAGTTTGAATAAGTAAATAAATAAAAGTCTTCATCTTCATGTGCCACAGGCAAACATGTTTAGTGTAGACTCATGACTCCTAATCCTCATCAGAGTAACCTGCAACATCACAAGTTACAGCCACAGTGGGTCAAGACATTGGAATAGTATTGGCAAGTGATACCTTAGTATAATTTTGGTGGACTAGATACTATATGCAATTTGGCTAAGTGTAGCTTGGCTTGCTTTGCTCAAAATAGATTTTGCCTATTAGTTGAAATCACTAAGTTTTTCTTTGTCAAAACTTTTCCCAAGGAACCACCAATATACATTGAGGTCCTTCACCCTTGTTCACCCACAAGTTTTTACTTAGAAATTGGGATGAGGAGATTCTTGATAGCTTCCATGTCTTGATGCTCAAGTTGTCCTTTTACAGGGACATGGCTAAGTACTTAGATTCTTCCATCTGCAGAGGTGGTGCACTTTCCCTGCAAGCCTTGATTTTCACCAAGACAGGACCTTTCAGAAGCCTTCCCTTAGACCAAATGGACGCGTTCCAACCTATCATCCTACTACCACCAACTGTCCAAATGGCTAAGTTCTAGCAACCTATGTGATCCTGGCAGAGCCCATATTGCCAAGTGGCTGCACTAGAAGCTTCTTAACACTTGGCCTCTAAAATCTCTTTGTTCCTGGGTGGCTTTCCACAAGTGAGATACACAAGGTAAACCATAGAAATGGGCCTTGTTTAACCACTCAACATAAACCATTCCTTCCATTCCACCCAGGTGTTTCATTCACTTAGTTGTTTTTATTAGGCAAAACACAAGTCCAAAGACTTAGAAATATTTTCATCATAGCATGTATATTTCACCACCCTTGGTTGCTACTAGCTAGGCTAAGCATGGCATAGATAAGCATCATAACTTAGAAAATTTCCTAGCAATTCTACAACTACTGGGATTTCCCAACATGACATATAAGCAAAATATAGCATGCAAGACTAGCAAAATATTTCTAATGCTTAGTAGAAAACATAGGGATTAAAATATCATGAAGCACCACTTGCCTTTGTAGTTTGGAGAGTAGCTACACTCCTCACAATCACAATCACTATTGGCACCAAAATCTACACAAAGAATCATAGCCACAAATCACATACAAAACATATACAAACAAAAATATATGAATGCATGCAACATGATATGTGATGATTTTTAAAACTCAACAAAGCAAGTGTACAGTACTGGTTCATAAACAAGTTAAAAACTTGTCAAACAACATTTATTTAAACCTTAAAACATTTCTCAAACAATTCATATACTCAAATTAGCCCTACACATGTTTCTATAAATAAAACCATTTTAACAGAAGCAAAACATTAAACACATTGCATAAATATAAAGGTCTTGTTCTCCAGATTCCAATGATATAAAATTTGTCAAATTCTAACGTGGGAATCAAAAGTTATAGCTAAAACAAATCCAAACATTTAATAGATTCATATTCTGTTTTTAAATCTAATTCCTGGCCACGCGTCACGCTCTGATTGGCGCGTACCGGTTCGCTCAGGATCATGTCTGTGAGTCGTTAGATCTACTTAATCTGCACGGCCCAGATCTACTCGTAACGCTTCGGTAAGTGATCGAATTTCACGCGCTGGATCCAGATCCAATGGTCCTGGATCAAACGACCATAGCTGGGCGGCACTGGCGATGGCTACTGGCGGCAGCGAGCTCTGCCTACGGCAGCGCGGCGCTACAGGGGGTTCTAGGATTGTCGGAGGTGCTTACCAGAACCGTGGCGATGCACTGATGCTCAACCTGGCGACGGCTTGGCAAGGGGCGCACGGACACGGCTGCACGGGCTCGTCGGAGTTGCTGTCAGCGTCGGCCTCGGGCGGACGAAGATGTTGGCGACGCTCCTGGTCACCCTAGCATGCACAAACGGCATCAGGAGATGCGCAAGACTATGGCGAGCACGATAGTGTGAATCAGAGGCAGAGGGGAACAAGGGGCTCACCGAATTTAATCGCCGGAGTTGAGGACGTCGTCGGAACCTTGCTGTGCTTGTCGAAGACGACGACCTGGGGCGGTATAGAAGGAACCAATGGTGTCAGTAGGTGCGCAAGGAAGTGGCACAGCTGTTTGCAGGAACCAGAGGGAGAGGGGCGCACGGGGCTCACCGGAATCGGTCGTCGGAGTGAGTTCTGTCTGCGGCGGTGCGAGGAGGATTGCGGGCAGCCTGGGGGCGCTTTGTGCTCGGTGTCTGGGGGGAAATGGAGAGGGGGCAGAGGGGGTTTAAGTAGGCCAGGGGGGCGTGATTTACTCCTGCAATCAACGCGAATTGACGAGCAAATCAAACAGGAAACGCACGGCGCGATTTGGGGAAGAACACGTCGCAGGGGAGGTGGAGACGACGACGCCGTGTGGGCCGCGGTTGTCAGCGAGAGAAACAGAGGGGGAGTGGGTCCTGCCTGTCAGTCACTCGGCGGGTGCGGGTGTGGGTGAAGAAAATGGTTCGCGGGGTGGGGTTGCTGGGCTTAGCTGGGCCGGTTGGGCCAGATTCGACTGAAAGCTTTTTTTTAACCTTTTTCTTTTTCTGTTTGGTTTTTCTGAAATGAATTTCAACTCCAATTCAAATGAGTTTGAATTCAAATCTTCTCTAGGTTTTTATACTGCAAACCTTGCACTCAAATGTGTGTCAAACACTACTATTTATTCAAAATACTTTGATCAAATGAAAATAAAAATAAAACCAAGCCTTTAAGTGATATATACAATAGGCATAATATTGGTTTTATTTACTCCTTTTGTTTTGAAAACTTTGCTCAAGCTTTGGAAAGTGTCTAAGTTTGAATTCAAACCTTACTAAACAAAATAAGTTCTCTTCCCATTGGAAGATAGCATTAAGGCTAGAGCAAACTTACATGAAATTATAAGCATATATGCTTCTGTTTTTAAATGATTTGTTTGAAATGAAATTCATATGATCATGGATGCATGGATGATATGCATGAGTTTGAAACATGATTTTAGGGATGTTACAAATCTAACCCCCTTAAGGTGAATCTCGCCCTCGAGATTCGGATTGGCTAGCAAATAGGTGAGGGTGGTCTTTCCGAAGATCATCTTCTCTTTCCCATGTTGCTTCCTCTTCGGAATGATGGTTCCACTGCACTTTGCAAAACTTGATAGTCTTAGTCCGTGTGACTCTTTCTGCATTCTCAAGAATCTTGATAGGCTTCTCCTCATAAGTGAGATCACTTTCCAATTGTACCTCCTCCAAAGGTATCGTATCCTTCAAAGAAGTTTCTTCCATTTCTGGATGACATTTCTTAAGCTGATTCTGGCAGTTCAATTTCATAAGACTCTGGCAGTTCAATTTCATAAGCAACTTCTCCTTTATGACTCAGAATCTTGAATGGTCCAACATATCTTGGGGCCAACTTTCCTTTGACTCCGAACCTCTTCACTCCACGTAGTGGTGACACCCTAAGATAAGCTCTATCACCAACTTCGTAGGTGACCTCTCTACGCTTAGGATCTGCGTAGCTTTTCTGTCGGGACTGTGCTATCTTCAATCTGTCCTTAACCAACTTGACCTTCTCTTCGACCTCTTTGATAAGTTCTGGTCCGAACAAACTTCTTTCTCCCACACCATTCCATAACAATGGGGTGGTACATTTTCTCCCGTAGAGAAACTCAAATGGTGCCATCTCAATGCTGGCTTGATAGCTGTTTTTATAAGAAAATTCTGCGTAAGGCAGACTTTCATCCCAACTGGCTCCATAGTCTAGGGCACATGCCCTCAACATGTCTTCAAGAATCTGATTAGTCCTTTCTGTCTGTCCATCAGTTTGAGGATGAAAAGCAGTACTGAATTCCAACCTCGTTCCCAATGACTCATGTAGCTGTCTCCAAAAATGGGAAGTGAATTGAGTTCCCCTATCAGACACAATACTCTTGGGCACTCCATGTAGACATACAATTCTACTCATATAGATTTTGGCCAACTTAGCACTTGTATAAGTTGTCTTCACGGGTATGAAATGAGCCACTTTAGTTAGGCGATCCACTACTACCCAAATAGAATCGTATCCTGACCGGGTCCTTGGTAATCCGGTAATGAAATCCATACCAATCTTGTCCCACTTCCAATCAGGAATAGGTAGTGGTTGAAGCAAACCTGCTGGTTTCTGACGTTCCGCTTTCACTCTACTACACACATCACACAAAGCAATATGTTCGGCGATGTCTTTCTTGAGATTATTCCACCAAAATGTTTCCTTCATGTCCATGTACATTTTGGTGTTACCCGGATGAATGGAATACGGAGAGTTGTGTGCTTCTTGCAAAATCAGTTTCCGAAGCTCCGGATCTTGTGGAACACAGATACGTTTCCCATGCCATAAAGTACCCTGTTCATATTCATGGAATCCTTTGGCTTTTCCTTGGCCAATCTTTTCCTTAATTTCTTCAATTTCCTTATCAGTCTTCTGGGCTTCTTTGATCTTGTCAAAAAAGTGGGTTGAACATGCAAAGACATGAGATGTCCTTCAGGCACAATCTCCAATCTGAGATCTCTAAATTGGGCACACAAATCATCTGGCAATTCTCCCTTAGTAAGGCCATTCACAAAAACCTTACGGCTAGAGCATCTGCTACAACATTTGCTTTACCAGGGTGGAATTGCAAACTTAAGTCATAGTCCTTGATGAGTTCTAGCCATCTTCTTTGTCTCTTGTTAATTTCTTTCTGGGTGAAGATATACTTCAAACTCTTGTGATCCGTGAACACTTCACAACGCTTTCCCAAAAGATAGTGTCTCCATGTTTTGAGTGCATGGACAACAGAGGCTAACTCTAAATCATGACTAGGATAGTTCACTTCATGAGTTTTGAGTTGTCTCGAGGCATAAGCCACAACTTTTCCTTCTTGCATAAGTACTGCACCCAAACCATGATGAGATGCATCACAATATACTTGGAAATCTTTTTCCAAGTCTGGCAAACACAAGACTGGTGCTTTCACAAGTCTCTTCTTTAATTCCTGAAAGCTGAGTTCACAACCTTCAGACCAACCAAATTTCTTGTCTTTCTTTAGCAATTCTGTCATAGGCTTAGCAACCTTGGAGAAATTCTCAATGAACCTTCTGTAGTAACCTGCTAAGCCAAGGAAACTACGAACTTCTTTCACTGACTTGGGAGATTCCCATTCGGTTACAGCTGAAACTTTAGCAGGATCAACTTCTACACCATCTCCTGACACAATGTGTCCAAGAAAACCAACTTCATTCAACCAGAATTCACACTTGCTGAATTTGGCATAAAGTTTATGCTCTCGAAGCTTCTCAAGTATCAAACGCAAATGTCCTTCATGCTCTTCTTTGCTCTTGGAGTAGACTAAAATGTCATAGATGAAAACGACAACAAACTTATCAAGAAATTCCATGAACACTTTGTTCATCATATTCATGAAGTATGCTGGAGCATTGGTCAAACCAAATGGCATCACGGTATACTCATACAATCCATACCTTGTGGTGAAAGCTGTCTTAGGTATGTATTGCTCCCTTATCTTGAGTTGGAAATAACCTGACCGGAGATCAATCTTTGAGAACACACAAGCTCCTTCTAACTTATCAAACAAGTCATTGATTCTAGGAAAAGGATATTTGTTCTTGATAGTCACCTCATTGAGTGAACGGTAATCTATGCATAACCTTTGACTTCTCTCTTTCTTCTCCACAAACAAAACTGGGGATCCCCAAGATGAAGAACTTGGTTGAATAAATCCTTTCTACAACTGTTCTCCAAGTTGTTTCTTGAGTTCTTTCAGTTCATCAACTGACATCTTATATGGTCTCTTTGCTATTGGTCCAGATCCTGGTAGCAAATCTATAAGAAACTCCACATCTCTATCTGGTGGCGTTCCCGGAAATTCTTCCGGAAACACATCAGGATATTCACTCACAATTGGCACACTGTCCATGCTAACCCCCTTAAGAGAATTTATCTTACTCCTTTTTGCTTCAAAGTTGGTCTTGAATCTGATCCTTTTATTTTCTGGAGTTGTGAGTGAGACAGTATGGTTGGCACAATCTATTACTCCCTTGTGCTTAGTCATCCAATCCATTCCCAGAATGACGTCCAATCCTTGGGAGTTTAGGATTATCAAGTTAACAGGAAACTTATACTTTCCAAACTCTATGACTAGATCATGACACCCTGAATTCACTATCATTTCTCCTCCAGGAGAACTTACTTTTATAGGACACCCAATAGTTTCTACCGACAGTTCATTTATTTCAACAAATGCTCTTGATATGAATGAATGAGGTGCACCAGTATCAAAGAGAACAAATGCTGGAACAGAATTGAGTTTGAACTTACCAGCAACAGCATCAGGCTCCTCATAGATTTCCTCCACATTGATGTGGTTCACTTGTCCCTTCTGAAAAGGGTTGGGCTTGTTGGGTCCTTCAACTTTATTTTCTGGGCATTCATTTGCATAATGCCCCATCTTCTTGCACTTGAAGCATTCAACCTAACTAATGTCCTTCTTGACAGGCTGGCTTCCACTGCCACTTCCACTACCACTGTGGTGGCTCTTATATCCACTCTTGTGGTTCTTGTACTTGTCATTGTCATGACTACGGTGATGCTTGTTGTCATGACGGTTGTGGTTGTGGTGCTTGTTGAATTTCCCATGCTTGTGGGATCCTGAGCTTCCACTATCATCATAATGGGAACGTTTGTGAGACGATCCCGAGCTGTGCTTGTCTGAGTGCTTTCTCTTCCTGCTCTCAACTTGCTTCATTTTGTTCTCCAAAATAGCAGCCTTGTCACAAAGAGACTGATAAGTGGGAACATAGGCCACTGATAGCTGCAAGTTCAGTTCATCATTCAGGCCTTCAAGTAACTTTTCCTTCCTCTTAGCATCGGTGTCAACTTCATCCGGTGCATAACGCGCCAGATTGTTGAACTCCTCAATATATTCTGCCACACTGCGGTGGCGCTGCTTCAAGTTATGGAATTCTTTCTTTTTCCGACTCATCACTCCAGATGAGATATGAGCAGTACGAAAACCATCCTCAAAGATAGCCCATGTCACATCTTCTATGGGAGTGGTGATCTGGAAGTTATCCCACCAAGTGGCGGCTGGTCCCTCCAGCAAATGTGCTGCAAATCTGACCTTTTCTGTATCAGTACAGCCCATAGTTACCAAGTCCTTGTTCACAGAGCGTAGCCAATCATTGGCCACCATGAGATCAGTTGTTCCTGAGAACTTTGCTGGCCTCAATCTCAAGAACCTGGTAAGCATGTCAAAACCCGGTGGGTTGTTGTTGTTATTGTTGTTATTGTTGTTGTTGTTGTTGTTGTTGTTGTTTTTGTTGTTGTTGTTGTTGTTGTTGTTGTTGTTTTGGTTCTGGATGAACGTCGTCATCATTTGCATCAGCTGAGTCTGAGCTGTCATCATTTGCTGCATCTCAGGGGTGATGTTGTTGTTGTTGGGGTTGGGATAGGCACGACGGGGAGGCATCTGTGGTTTGTTCAATAGAGATAAGAATGAGATACCCATAGATGCTTTCATGCACAATACATCACATAAACAATCACAAAACATGCATCATAATTATAATAGTTCAACAACAAAAACGACAAGTTTGCAAGGTAAACACACCAATAACAAGCCATCCACATGTTGGATGGTCATTGTGACACAAATAAAGTATGATAAATAAATGATAAATGAGTAGTCAACACTACTCCTCGGCATCAACCTCCTCCTCGACAAAGGTAAGACCTGCATTCTCCATATCGGTCTTGTATTGCTCGACATTGGCGGTCAAGGTCTCTACTTTAGCTTTGAGAGCCCTCTTCTGAGAACGAAGCCTCTCAATCACCGTCTGTTGATTCGCGAGCTCGAAGTCCTTGGCCTGCAGTTCTTCATTCATGTCCCGAATCCTCTTGTTCCTATCCTGGGCTCGCTTCTCCTGACTCTTGAACTTTCTGTCCTGGCTCTCGAACTTTTCCTCCATCTCCTTGACTATCTCATCTTGCTCCGTGAAGAGCTTGTCCTTCTCACGAAGCTGCACTTGGAGTTCATCATTGTTGAGCATGACGTTGGTCCTATCAGTGTCCACGTGCCTAATGAGAGCCTCTAAGTCCTGGAGGTATAGGCGAATCGGCTCAGTTGTATCCCTCGAAGTGTCCTCGAAGTCGATAGCCTCTCCATCCTCATCACGTCTACCGAAGACGTGGAAGTGAGTACCTCTAACCTGTCGAGAGTGTCTCCCTAGCAGACATCCTATCAGATCCTGGATGACTACCTCAAGGCCTCTCTCCTTGTCATCGTGCATGAGCTTGAAGATGATTGCCTCCGTGGTAGGCTCAGTCTGGCGTCCGGGCTGATTGACCTTGAAACCCCAAAGGTCTTTCCTCTCAAACTTGGTGAGGGGAAGCACCATGATGGTAGGAAGAGGAAGATTGAGCAAAGTAGTGAGCTCAACAATACGAGGACCAAAGCGAGTTCCTTGGAACTCCTCAACAATGCTGATGGTAACATTAGGCATCTATTTATAAGATAGAAAAAGTTAGAACAACACAATTTAAGATAAAACACAAGGCAAAGCATCACATACATATCCTTGGAAATCAAAACACACAAGTCATGGCATACATGGATCCACAACAACCAAGGTTCAACTTATTTTAAACAACATTTGGAAAATAAGGTGATAAGTGGTGGTCCAACTAACGAAGTACATTTACAATCCTATCTCACTGGATCTGTTGGCTAACATAATGTTTCTAGAAGCAATCAGTCTATCTTGCTCAAATGACTCCATCACTAAGTCTATAATGTCTCCTCTTAAGGTTTGGTTGGTAGCCTATAACTCTTGGGTATGTTTCTTCTCTTCTTTTAGGCTATTTTGGATGTTGAACATTCTGCACTTGACTCTTTCACCAAGTTCTTTGATGGTATTCCAAGATGCATCCCTTGCTGAGTCAAAGAATGTAGGGTGCATCACAGAATTGGTGAACATGCAGAATCCTGATTCCTTGTGGTTGTCTCCCTTGTTTTTATACAAGTGAAGTTGCACCCACCAGTATTCAACTCCTTCATCCATCACAGGAAAACCTTTGTACACAGCTGCACGATGTATTTCCATTGCAACCATGAGGTCCTTGAGAGCCTTGGGAAATTCTGTCTCACACTCCAAGGTCATTGTCATGAGTGGTCCTTTACTTACGGCTTCATTGATGGAGTTATCTACAAATAGAGATGAGAAAGAAGATTAGAAAAGTTTACGGGAAGAATAGACAAGTGTAGAAGTTGTTGAAAATTTTCCTTAGTGGTTTCCAATCCTAGGCTCATAATCCTAGAGGCAACACAGTGCTCTAATACCATCTGTAAGATCCCTCCTTTATAAAGGAAAAGGATCCCTGTGATTGCAATGCTAGTCCCTGGATCAATGCTAGCATCCACAGTTTAAGATGAATTACACAGAAAAAAGGCCATTTTTACAGTCATTCCAGAGACAAACATATTCTTTACAACTCCAAGGCCACATGCCTAGTACAAGAGTTTGAATAAGTAAATGAATAAAAGTATTCATCTTCATGTGCCACAGGCAAACATGTTTAGTGTAGACTCATGACTCCTAATCCTCATCAGAGTAACCTGCAACATCACAAGTTACAGCCACAGTGGGTCAATACATTGGAATAGTATTGGAAAGTGATACCTTAGTAGAATATTGGTGGACTAGATACTATATGCAATTTGGCTAAGTATAACTTAGGCTTGCTTTGCTCAAAATAGGTTTTGCCTATCAGTTGAAAACACTAAGTTTTTTTCTTTGTCAAATTTTTTTCCAAGGAACCACCAATAGACATTGGGGTCCTTCACCCTTGTTCAACTACAAGTTTTACTTAGAAATTGGGATGAGGAGATTCTTGATAGCTTCCATGTCTTGATGCTCAAGTTGTCCTTTTCCAGGGACATGGCTAAGTACTTAGATTCTTCCATCTGCAGAGGTGGTGCACTTTCCCCACAAGCCTTGATTTTCACCGAGACAGGACCTTTCAGAAGCCTTCCCTTAGACCAAATGGACGTGTTCCAACCTATCATCCCACTACCACCAACTGTCCAAATGGCTAAGTTCTAGCAACCTATGTGATCCTGGCAGAGCCCATATTGCCAAGTGGCTGCACTAGAAGCTTCTTAACACTTGGCCTCTAAAATCTCTTTGTTCCTGGATGGCTTTCCACAAGTGAGATACACAAGGTAAACCATAGAAATGGGCCTTGTGTAACCATTCAACATAAACCATTCCTTCCATTCCACCTAGGTGTTTCATTCACTAAGTTGTTTTTATTTGGCAAAACACAAGTCCAAATACTTAGAAATATTTTCATCATAGCATGTATATTTCACCACCCTTGGTTGCTACTAGCTAGGCTAAGCATGGCATAGATAAGCATCATAACTTAGAAAATTTCCTAGCAATTCTTTCAACTACTGGGATTTCCCAACATGACATATAAGCAAAATATAGCATGCAAGACTAGCAAAATATTTCTAATGCTTAGTAGAAAACATAGGGATAAAAATATCACGAAGCACCACTTGCCTTGGTAGTTTGGAGAGTAGCTACACTCCTCACCATCACAATCACTATTGGCACCAAAATCTACACAAAGAATCATAGCCACAAATCACATACAAAACATATACAAACAAAAATATATGAATGCATGCAATATGATATGTGATGATTTTTAAAACTCAACCAAGCAAGTGTACAGTACTGGTTCATAAACAAGTTAAAAACTTGTGAAACAACATTTATTTAAACCTTAAAACATTTCTCAAACAATTCATATACTCAAATTAGCCTTACACATGTTTCTGTAAATAAAACCATTTTAACAGAAGCAAAACATTAAACACATTGCATAAATAGAAAGGGCTTGTTCTCCTGATTCCAATGATATAAAATTTGTCAAATTCTAACGTGGGAATCAAAAGTTATAGCTAAAACAAATCCAAACATTTAATAGATTCAAATTCTGTTTTTAAATCTAATTCCTGGCCACGTGTCACGCTCTGATTGGCGCGTACCGGTTCGCTCAGGATCGCGTCTGTGAGCCGTTAGATCTACTTAATCTGCACGGCCCAGATCTACTCGTAACGCTTCGGTAAGTGATCGAATTTCAAAGCTGGGCGGCGCTGGCGGTGGCTACTGGCGGCGGCGAGCTCTGCCTACGGCGGCGCGGCGCTACAGGGGGTTCTAGGCTTGTCGGAGGCGCTTACCAGAACCGTGGCGATGCACTGATGCTCAACCTGGCGACGGCTTGGCAAGGGGCGCACGGACACGGCTGCACGGGCTCGTCGGAGTTGCTGTCAGCGTCGGGCTCGGGCGGACGACGATGTTGGCGACGCTCCTGGTCACCCTAGCATGCACAAACGGCATCAGGAGATGCGCAAGACTATGGCGAGCACGATAGTGTGAATCAGAGGCAGAGGGGAACAAGGGGCTCACCGAATTTAATCGCCGGAGTTGAGGACATCGTCGGAACCTTGTTGTGCTTGTCGAAGACGACGACCTGGGGTGGTATAGAAGAAACCAACGGTGTCAGTAGGTGCGCAAGGAAGTGGAGAAGCTGTTTGCAAGAACCAGAGGGAGAGGGGCGCACGGGGCTCACCGGAATCGGTCGCCGGAGTGAGTTCTGTCTACGGCGGTGCGAGGAGGATTGCGGGCAGCCTGGGGGCGCTTTGTGCTCGGAGTCTGGGGGAAATGGAGAGGGGGTTTAAGTAGGCCAGGCAGGGGCGTGATTTACTCCTGCAATCAACGCGAATTGACGAGCGAATCAAACAGGAAACGCACGACGCGATTTGGGGAAGAACACGTCGCGGGGGAGGTGGAGACGACGACGCCGTGTGGGCCGCGGTTGTCAGCGAGAGAAACAGAGGGGGAGTGGGTCCTGCCTGTCAGTCACTCGGCGGGTGCGGGTGTGGGTGAAGAAAACGGTTCGCGGGGTGGGGTTGCTGGGCTTAGCTGGGCCGGTTGGGCCAGATTACTGAAAGCTTATTTTTTTCTTTTTAATCTCTTTCTTTTTATGTTTGGTTTTTCTGAAATGAATTTCAACTCCAATTCAAATGAGTTTGAATTCAAATCTTCTCTAGGTTTTTATACTGCAAACCTTGCACTCAAATGTGTGTCAAACACTACTGTTTATTCAAAATACTTTGATCAAATGAAAATAAAAACAAAACCAAGCCTTTAAGTGATATATACCATAGGCATAATATTGGTTTTATTTACTCCTTTTGTTTTGAAAACTTTTCTCAAGCTTTGGAAATTGTCTAAGTTTGAATTCAAACCTTACTGAACAAAATAAGTGCTCTTCCCATTGGAAGATAGCATTAAGGCTAGAGCAAACTTACATGAAATTATAAGCATATAAGCTTCTGTTTTTAAATGATTTGTTTGAAATGAAATTCATATGATCATGGATGCATGGATGATATGCATGAGTTTGAAACATGATTTTAGGTATGTTACGGAACTTTTCTAGCTCACAGCACCACCATTCAAGACAAACACATAACCTGATTGCGATTTCGAATCATCTGAATTGTTAAGGTAACTCGCATCTGTGTAACCCTTTACACTGAGTTCATCCTCACCTCCATAAACTAGGAACACATCCTTAGTCCTTTTCAAGTACTTAAGGATGTTCTTTACTGCTGTCCAGTGACCTTCACCTGGATCAGCCTGGTCTCTGCTCGTAAAACTTAGAGCATAGGAAACATCTGAGCGAGTACATATCATTGCATACATGATGGATCCAATAGCCGAAGCATATGGAACCCAGGTCATGCGCTCACGCAAATCAGTAGTCGAAGGACACTGAGTCTTGCTGAGTTTTATGCCGTGAGACATGGGAAAGAACCCTTTCTTAGCCTCTTCCATGCTGAACCGTTTCAACACTTTGTCAATGTATGTACTCTGGCTAAATACAATTAGCCTTCTTGATCTATCTCTATAGATCTTGATTCCCAGAATATATGCCGCTTCTCCCAAGTCCTTCATCGAAAAACTATTTTTCAATGAGGTCTTAACAGACTCGAGCATAGGAATGTCATTTCCAATCAGCAATGTCATCTACATATAAGATTAGAAGTACCAGCGCTCTCCCACTTTCCTTCTTGTAAACACAAGGTTCTTTTTCGTTTTTGATGAAGCCAAACTCCTTTACAACTTCATCAAATCGAATGTTCCAACTCCGAGATGCTTGCTTCAGCCCATAAATGGACTTCAGAAGTTTGCATACCTTTCCAACATTGTTTGGATCGACAAAACCTTCGGGCTGCATCATATACACATCCTCAGTTAGGATTCCATTTAGGAAAGCTGTCTTGACATCCATTTGCCATATTTCATAGTCGAAATGTGCAGCAATGGCTAGAATTATCCGTATAGATTTAAGCATCGCTACGGGTGAGAAAGTCTCGTCGTAGTCAACTCCTTGAACTTGTCGAAAACCTTTTGCAACAAGTCGAGCTTTATGCATGTGAACATTTCCATCCATATTAATCTTCTTCTTATAGATCCATTTGCACTCGATGGCTTTAAAACTATCAGGCAGGTCAACCAAGTTCCAAACTTGATTGTCTCCCATGGACTCTATCTCGGATCTCATGGCGATCAACCATTTCTCAGAGTCTGGGTCCACCATCGCTTCTGCATAGGTCGCGGGCTCATCATTGTCTAACAATAATAATTCCCGCACTTCGCTGAGCCTCGCAGACCTTCGTGGTTGTAGTGGTTCTATTGCCACGGGTTCCTCAACTTGTTCTGCTACAATAGCATCACTCGTAGAAGCAACCCCAACTGGCTCATCTTTAACTTCTTCAAGTCGCACCGACCTTCCACTTGTTCCCTTTGTGAGAAACTCTTTCTCTAGGAAAACACCGCTACGAGCGACAAACACTTTGCCCTCTTCTTGGTTGTAGAAGTAATACCCTAAGGTTTCCCTCGGATATCCCATGAAAATGCACTTATCCGATTTGGGTGTTAGCTTGTCCGACTGAAGCCGGTTGACAAATGCATCACAACCCTAAATCTTTAGAAAAGACAAACTGGGATTCTTTCGAGTCCACATCTCATATGGTGTCTTAACTACGGATTTAGATGGTACCCTATTAAGTGTGAAAGCTGCCGTTTCTAGAGCGTAACCCCAAAATTACAATGGCAAATCCGACTGGCTCATCATCAATCGAACCATTTCCAACAAAGTTCGATTATGTCGTTCGGAGACCCCGTTTCTTTGAGGCGTTCCGGGCGACGTAAGTTGTGGAAAAATTCCGAAACTCTTACGATGATCGCTAAACTCGTGACTCAAATATTCACCTCCACGATCAGATCGCAAGGCCTTTATTTTCTTTCCATGTTGATTCTCTACTTCACTCTGAAACTCCTTGAACTTTTCAAAAGTTTCAGACTTATGCCTCATCAAGTAGACATAACCATATCTACTGAAATCATCAGTAAAAGTAATGAAGTAGTGATATCCTCCTCTGGTTGTCGTGCTCATTGGTCCACATACATCAGTATGTATGAGTTCCAACAAGTCCGTCGCTCTCTCGGGTAAACCCGAAAAAGGCGACTTGGTCATCTTTCCAAGTAGACAAGCCTGACTTGTCTCGTATGATTAAAAATCAAACGAAGTTAGAAGACCATCACCATGGAGCTTCTTCATGCGCTTTTCACTTATATGCCCCAAACGACAATGCCATAAATAGGTAGGACTCAAATCATTAGGCCGAAGCCTTTTAGCACTAACATTGTAAACAGATGCATCATCAAGATTTAAGATAAATAACCCATTCACAATGGGAGAATTAGCCATAAACATATCATTCTTAGAGATTACACAACCATTGTTTGCACTCGCAAATGAATAACCATCCCTCATCAAACATGAAGGTGATAAAATGTTTCGACCCATACTAGGAATGTAATAAAAATTATTCAAATCCATAATAAATCCTGACAGAAGGTGAAGTTGCATGACGCCGACGAACAATGCAGCAACCCTTGCTCTATTTCCGACGCGAAAATCCACTTCGCCTTTCTGCACTTATCTAGTCCTTATTAGCCCCTGAATCGAATTGCAAATATGAGCAACCGATCCGGTATCAAATACCCAAGAGTTAACATAGGAATCAGCGAGAAGAATGTCCACAACATTTACAACAAGCGTACCTGAGTGGGAAGTACTCTTACTTCCACTCTTCTTCAAAGAAGCCTGGTACTTGTTGCAGTTTCTCTTCCAGTGGCCATGTTCATGACAAAAGAAGCACTCAGTGTCATCTGCAGGTCCAGCCTTTTTCTTGGGTGCAGACTTAGGGATCGTATCCTTAGCCTTGCCCTTCTTCTTCCAAGAAGTACCCTTTTTCTTGAAGCTAGGTTTGTTCTACACATCCATCACATGGCTATGCCCTGCACACTTCTTCATGTCACTTTCGGCTGTTTTCAGCATCCCACATAATTCATTAAGGCCCTTCTCCACCCCATGCATATGGTAGTTCGAAATGAACTGACCATAGCTGGATGGAAGAGACGCCAAAATGAAGTCAGTGGCCAACTCTTGGCCTAGTGGAAAACCAAGCTTTTCCAAAGTCTGACTGTAACCAACCATTTTGATCACATGGGGGCCTACAGCTGCTCCCTCTGCTATCTTGCATTCGACAAAGGACTTGGCAACATTGTGCCTCTTAGTCCTTGCCTGATCTTGGAACATGTCCTTAAGCGCCACGATCATATCGTACGCATCCTGATCCTCAAACTTCTTTTGGAGTTCAGGTTCCATGCATGCAAGCATAAGGCAGCTAACCTCAAGAGAATCATCACATGCTCTCTTGTAGGCATTCTTTAGGGCAGCAGATGCATTATCAGCAGGTTCATCGGGGATTGGGGTATCCAGAACCGTTTCCTTTTTATCAGACCTGAGAACAATTCTTAGGTTACGGACCCAGTCCATATAGTTTGTTCCATTAAGTTTATCTTTGTCAAGAATCAAACGCAAAGAAAAAGGTGATGCAGTGTTCGGTGCCATTGATCTACAACAGAAAACATGCAAAATACTAAGCCACGTAACCATGAAAGAGTAAAACATATTAAACAATTTAATAGCATATACTCCCACTTAAATCAATATCCCTCTATTGATACTAAGTGATTCAAGATCCACAATTAACAAGTCGACTAGTGAGCTTTAGCATCACTACTAGAAGACAAGGTAAATCGGTAAGCAACACTTGCTAATCATATCACATATGACTCTTGTTGTTGGGTGACATATCTATGTTAAAACTAGGCGCCCAACCTTTATGCCCCAAGGTCCTTAACTGTTAAGATGACCTTGTCAAGCTCACCAACCCTTATGCGTGTAGGTATCCGATACAAACCCATCCAGCCAAGGAAAACCGCGGCACCCTAATTTCATAGGCCCACCAACGATTGTACAGGGCATAGGATGGTGCAAGGTTTGGTTGGGAGGGCATGGTTAAACTTAAAATTTCTAAGGGATCGTTCTACTTCTATAATCTAAGCATGCATAGTAGTAAAACACATAAGAATAGCATTCACATAGATGTGACACAGTATGGCCCATTTTCTCATGGTGATCTCCATCGCCATAGAACCTGTCCACCATGATGATCTCCATCTTCATGTTCCATGTGAGCCATCTTCCAGGTGATGAGTCCTCCATGAACTAATACAAGCTATTACTCCTAATAGCTAGTAATCAAAATTACATAGTATTGGGAACATCACAAGTTGGCACGCAGGCCATTACAATAAATGACAACACATATGGCTCCAGCCGTGTTGCCCTACTCATGACACGCATACATGCATCACATATATATATGGGCCATACTGATCACATACATCCTGCAAAAACAATTTATGCATAGAATCACATTCTACCAGATCATATCACATCGCAGCACCTAGTTACCTTAACGAGATACAAAAGGGGCTAAGATTAAGGGGGGTCTAGGGGGTCTCCCGCTGCGGGGTTCGAAGGGGTAAATCAACACAATTTTCTTTAAGGATTTTGACCGGCAAATCAAATTTACCATAAACCGACTCCTGTCCCGATTCAATCAAACTCCTTTGATCATGGTACATCGATTTTAGATCTAGGTTCCGATTCGATCAATTATATTGATCTTCGCGTGATTCAACATGATTTATGTGTCACTGTCTAACCCGATGGCGGAAACCGACCGGTAGGGGTAAGTCGTTCGAAGACCTCAGAATCACGATCACGGAAAGCAAGATCACAGATCAATCCTGAACCACCGCCATATAAACGATCACATCATTCATATCAATTTGCATATCACCATATGCAAACATCCCGAACCTATAACTGAACAACATCGTCTCTAATACCACTGAAGGGATACGGGTAGGCTACACTAGCGCAAATCAAAAAAATTCTACCGCGTAAACCAGGATTACCGTTCTCATAGATCACGGGATTACCACTAGATGCCCAGTTGCGGAATCGATGAATCGCGTGGAGCTAGTGTAGACGTTCCACATCTCCTCCTTGTCCTCGTCCCACGATAAGCTCCCCTTGCGCGGCTCGTCCAAGTGCCACAGATGCGGCACCTCTGAGGTATCCACACGTGCGGGGTGAAAGCGTCAGACGCCGGACTGCTAGGTCCGTGCGTGCAACACAGGCGAGAGGTGTGGCGGCTGAGTGGATTGGTCTAAGGTCTAACCCTGGTCAGCTCGCCCCATCCTCTCTTATATAGGCGTCCCTAGTGGGCTTCTACATTAGCAGCCCATTAGTAGCCTAAGCCTGGTCTAATTCGGATCCAATCCTCATTAGGCTTCCAGCCCCTTAAGTGTGTGACCCTATAGGTTCATATACGTATAGACATGACACGAATACACTTATTCTGCCAATAGTTGGTAGTGGCCTCTAGCAAGATGTGCCAACTCCTAAATGCATACAAAGATCATATCGGACGAACCATCACAAGGTTTAGTACATGTCTTTCCCTTTGCCTCACGATATTTGGTCTAGCTCCAAGCTGACCTCTCTTTCTTGATACCGTAACTCGGAATCCCTTTACTAGGTTAACTCTTAACCTTATGTAGCATGTCCATGCATTTCTGGATCCGATCACTCAAGGGGCCTAGAGATATCTCTCTCAAGTAGAGAGGGGCAAATCCCATCTTGATTGACCATGCCTTGCAGCATTTTTCAGGACAAACCCGAAAGCTACCTTTATAACTACCCAGTTACGGAGTAGCGTCTGATAGCCCCAAAGTAGGTCGATCCACATCTCAAGTACATGCGACAATCTCAGGTCTAAGGACAAAACTTACACGATGTGTAGAGAGAGAGCTGCAACTAATTGCCAGTCTCAAGTTGGGTCAGTCCAACCCCATGTTCATAACATGTGTCCACATCATTGGTTTGACATCTTCATGTCTATGACTTGCGAAACATAGTCATCAACCAATCGATGTGCTAGTCTAATATTCACGTGTGTCCTCACATGAACTCCGACTAGGGACAACTCTTAAATAACAATACAAGTAAAGAGTTTCACAAACAATTCATATAATTGCCAATCAATACAAGTTGCCTGATATGGATATTCAAGGAACATTACAATAACTCATGGATACATATGAAATATAATCATCTCTATGATTTCCTCTAGGGCATATTTCCTTCAAAAACCCACTCAAATTCCCATTAAATTTCCACCAAATTTAATGCAAACTCTCATTAAATAAAACTCCTTTTACTTATTCAGAATTTGTCAATTACTTTAATGACAAACATTCACATATAACCCCTTGCTAGTATTTTATTTCACATGCAAAAACACTTTCTACAATTTCACCCGAAAACCCGTTTCGGTATCTAGTGAAATAAATTCCTGCGCTTGTTATTCTTTCTGGCATGAAACTTTTGCTCCAAATGGATGTCGGTGTCTTTTAAGTGTGTCACCCTACGGTTCGCGAATAATGCGGACATGATCGAGACCCCTCTCCGATTAATAATCAGAAGCGGGACATGGAGATCCGTACTGACTCCCACACATTCAACGATGACTTTCTTGTGATCGTCAGAACCTTTTACGCTAGTATCTTAATAATTTTGTTTCGCGATATATTACATGTCCGAGATTCGATCATCGGTATCTCCATACCTAGTTTGATCTCGTTACTAACGTGTACTCTTTTCTCGTTCTCTTGATATAACATTCTAGTGATCAAATCACTTGCTTGCAAGCTAATCAATGTGATATCACCAAGAGGGCCCAGAGCATATCTATCCGTCATCGGGATGAACAAATTCCACTCTCGATACATGGGCCTCAACATAACACTTTAGTAGTTATGAACCCATCTTTATAATCACCCTGTTACGGTGTGAAGTTTGATGTTATCAAGAAACTCTTCCGGTGTTAGTGATTGACATGATCTCATGGTCTAAGGATTAGGATCACTTCGTAAGTTGTTATAGAAATATAAACTCAATGAATTTGATCGTAATGCTATACTTCAAATGAATGTTCATCACACCATTACACTAATGTTGTGACCTTGTTATTAACAACATCCAATGTCTATGATCAGGAAACCTTGATCATCGTGTTAATCAACGAGCTAGTTTATGAGAGAGTCATAACTAGGAACTTTCTGTTTGTTTATTAAAAACACATGTATTAATGTTTTCGTATTAATACAATTATAGCATGTAAAATAAACATCTATCATATACTTGGAATATACATAATAACCATTTTATTATTGCCTCTCAGGGCATATTGCCTTCATAATAAAAAAGAAAAGGTTTGTAGTAATGCCTCTCATTTCACTAGCTTGTTGACTAACATATGATCAAGCTTTCTTTATCATGAACATTGGATATTGTTAATGACAAGGTCATGTCTTTAGAGAATGATGTGATGAACATTCACCCACAGTAGGTTTAGAAATACGATCATGTCATCAAATTTTATATTTCTATATCAATCTCGCATGAAGTAACACTAATCATTAGACCATGAGATCACGTCAATCAGTGAGACTGGAAGAGTACTTTGATTCCATCAAAAGTCACACCGTAATAGGGTGATTATAAAGATGTTGTTGGGTACTTACAAAGTGTTAGTTGAGGTTCGTGGATCAAGGGTGGGACATCCCGATGGCAGAGACATATAATCTAGGCCCTCTTGGTGATATCACATTGACATTGTTTGCAAGCTCGTGACAGGCTAACAGGAATGTTATATCACAAAACGAGTAAAAGAGTGCTTGTTGGTAACGATTTCGAACTAGGTATGGATGATACCAAATTATCGGATCTCGGACAAGTAAAATATCGCGAGACAAAAAGAATAGGTTACTACGAAAAAGGTTCACACGATCACTAGTTCAACATTGAGTAAGTGGGAGTTGTTATGGATCTCCAAATCCCGCTGATGATTAATGTTTGTTGAGAGTGTCGATCATGTACACTTAGTTTACGAACCGTAGGGTGACACACTTAAGTCCCATCAACGCTTTTGAGTGGATATGG
This sequence comes from Avena sativa, assembly GCA_916181665.1. Lineage (NCBI taxonomy): Eukaryota > Viridiplantae > Streptophyta > Magnoliopsida > Poales > Poaceae > Avena > Avena sativa. The sequence goes on along the minus strand of OV702284.1, from coordinate 254,194,702 downwards.
AACACAAAAGAAAATACTAGACAATGTAGAAATTGTTTTAATAAAACTGCCAAAATAGTTTCGGTGTATGGAAATAGTTTAAGGGAATAAAGTTTTAATGTGTTCATTAAATGAAGTACTTATTGAATGAAGTGTTTCTTAATTTTAGTGGCATTAAACTAAGTGTTCCCCCCTCTCCAATAAAAAGAGGGGTGGAGACCCTCTCCTCTCACTCCATTTCATCTCTCTCATATGTCCTTTGGTTGGCATCTTCTCTATCTTGCTAGTTGATCCATGATACGTATCAAACGTATCTATAGTTTTTGATGTTCCATGCTTGTTTAGTACCTACTTTGCTTTGCTTTGTCTACACTTTCAGGTGTTTTTATATGTTTTTTGGTACTAACCTATTAACAAGATGCCGCAGTGCAAGTTGCCCGTTTTCTGCTGTTTTTGGTTCCAGAAAAGCTAGTAAGGAAATATTCTCGGAATTGCACGGGACAAAAGCCAAAGTCAATATTTCACCAAGGAGAACATGGAGTCCAGAGGAGAGACGGAGGGGAGCCACAGTGAGGCCGCACCCCCAGGCGCGGGCCCACCCTAGGCCGTGCCTGGGCAGGGTGTGGGCCCCCTAGCCGCCTCCCAGCCTCGCCTCTTCGCCTATAAGAAGCCCCCGATGCCTAAACCCTAAGTACTCGATCAATATTCCACGAAACCGTTTGTAGCCGCCACCATCGTCCCTAGATCGGGGGGGGATCTGAAGCTCTTCCCTGGCGCCCTACCAGAGGGGATATCATCCCGGAGGCCTTCTTCTTCATCATGCCAGCCTCCGGTATGAAGCGTGAGTTGTTCCACCTTGGACTACAGGTCCATGTAGTAGCTAGATGGTTGTATCTCCTCCTTTGTGCTTTCATTTCTAGATCTTGTGAGCTCCGTTCATGATCAAGATCTCACCTATTTGTAATAATGCATGTTGTGTTTGCGAGGATCCAATGGATATTGAGATTACTATGTCAGATTGATTAATGGTTTTGTATTATTGTTTCTATCATGTCTGTGTTGTTTGTGATCTTGCATGCTCTCCGTTGTTAGTAGCTATCTTGGCCAAGTAGTTGCTAGTGACTCCAAGAGAGGGTATTTATGCTCGATAGTGGGTTCATGACTCTATTTAATCTAAGGGAAGTGACAAAAATCTCTAAGGTTGTAGATGTGTTGTTGCCACTAGGGAGAAAACAACGGTCTCTTGTTCATAGAACAAGTGGATTGTTTACCTTACACACATTGCTTAAAGCAGTTGTCTGTTGCTTGCAACTTAATACTAGAGGGGGTTTGGATGATAACCCAAAGGTGGACTTCTAGTCATAGATGCAGTTAGATGGCGGTCTATGTATCTTGTTGTATTGCCCAATCGAATCTCATAGGATCTTGATCTCTAGTATTGCATTGTTATGCCTTGCTCAGTCCTGTCAATTTCCCTGCTGTAATTGTTTTACCCAGCATTCCATGTTTGTTTATCTAAGGAGAACACCTCTAGTGAACTATGGACCCTGGTCCAATATTTACCATTGATACATCTTCCACTATTATTGTTTACTTGCTGCAAACCACTATTGATGGGGATATGCCGAGTGGGGTATACCCAGCAGGACGTTTCCTATTGTCCGAAGCTGCCAGCAAGTGGGCCTGCAGGACGACGACTGGATCAAGACCCAACAAGGAGCCAGGCGACTAGAAGATTAAGGACCAGAAGCATAGCTAGGCCCAGTCGGATTAGGTCAAATACCCTCTAAATCCTTACCTAATTCGGTTATAGATCTGTAATCCCTAGCGAGGTGAGTCTATATAAACCTCCCTAGGGTATGCATAGAGGACACGTTCCATCATACACCCCCAGCAACTCGCCGCCTAGCCGTCGAGCTCGCCATTGTACTCTCTCATCAATACAATCTAGCAGGAGTAGGTCTTTACCCTCCGGGGGGTCGAACTTGGGTAAACCCTTGTGTCTACGCCCTCATCTCGCACCGCAGATGGCTGGCTGCCCTTGCCCCTCGTTCTACTACTTGCTACCGATTGCAGCATTTGCCATGGCCATTCCCACGATAGTGGCGCCCACTGTGGGTCCTGGCCGGTCAGGCCTATGTTCTGCGGAGAGATCCAATCTGCCAATCAATGAGACGATCGCCACCGGCCGCATGATCGCGATGAGCGAGATCCTCCGGATCTTTCCGAGCAGCTACGTCCCGACGGCGCGCCCCGTCACACATAGCTTGATCATGCTAGTAGGCACGATCAGCCGCTTCATCGGCTTCACCGACGTCATCGTCTCGGAGGACTCGGCTCGCATCCGCGAGTCGCCACCACGCGATCGACTCTCTAAGAGTCAGGTCCACACCATCCGATGCCTCGCCTCCGAGGCCGGCTCGGCCAATAGCAACGTGGCCGAAACCACCATGGCCGCGGACGACACGACCCTCAATGACGACGCCGACTCAGCGACCCTGGCGTCGGCCTCCGGATCCATCGTCACCGCGTCACTCGCGGGCTCCATCACCCAGGTCTCCAATGTGGGGTACTTCGAGGATCCTTCCATCCTCGGGATCTTCGACTCTGACTCCGGGTCGGAAAACTCCGGCGACCTCCACGACGGATCTGGTCGCTATGTCGCGACCTACATGGCGAGCGGCACGGACGCCGCACCAGACCCCTTCTTCACACCGATCCCGTCGACCGTGACGATAACGGAGGTCGAGGAACTCCGCGTGCGACTGGAGGAAGCGGTCCGCAAGGAACAAGCTGAGCGCGAGAAACTCCGCCTCGACCAGGTGATGACGCAGGAGCTCTCACGCTACCACCAACTCCGCATGCCCTGAACTTTGAAAACGAGAACGACCCGGCCCGCGTGGCCGAACGCGCGATCTGCGAGAACGCGCCACCAGGAGGAAACCCCCGACCGCCGCTAGGCGCATCGGCGAACGACGCTCCCCCACCACCGCCCGGTCGCACGCCCCCCGCGACCAGCCGAGGATCATGATCTCCGTGCAGGAGCGGGACGCGAACGGCCTCCCGCTATTCTCCACTCTGATGGACAACATCATCGCGAGCCGAGCCACTGTCAACAACATCAACGCGACCGGGGAAGGCGCCCTGTAGATCCAATACGCCAGGGCCTTGTTCGCCAAGGCCGTCGAGCAACAAACTGTAGGAGCAGCCTCGCAGGGACGCGTGTACTCCCACTTGTTAGGAAGCAGGGCAGACTCGAGCGGCCACCCGACGATGGCAGACACTCTCAATTGCCCACCCCGAGCCCCTGCAGCTCCAGCCGCGACCTATGAACGCGACACTCTCCACCAATGACCCGCGACCGACAAACAACATGGTCGCCGCCAATGGGCAGCCAGTCGACGCGCAGACCCACATCATCAACAACTAGAGCTAGCATGCATGCCAGCCTGACGACTTGAGGCACACCCTCACCAACCGCCACGACAGCGAACCAAGGGGGTCGCTTAGCCGAGTCGGCCCCCAGTGCTTCAGACCGATGATCCGAGGCGAAAAATACCCGGCAAACTTCAAAGCGCCGAAGGAAATCTAGAAGTACGACCCTTGTACGACCCGTCCTTGTGGCTGGACACATACCTCATGGCGATGGGAATCGCCGGCCACACCGACCTACTCGCTGCTCGCTACCTCCCTCTGATGATGGAGGGAGCGAGCCGACAATGGATCAACACCCTCCCCGCAGATAGCATCGACTCCTAGGAGGATATGCGCGATGCCTTCGTCAGGCATTTCGAGGGCTCCTACACCCGCACCACCACCATCGAGGACCTGGAGCGATGCGTCCAGGGACCGCGCGAGTCGACCCGCAGCTGGGTCCAGCGCTGGCAAGAACTGTGGTTCAACGCGCCGACATCCACCCGGACACCGCGATACACTGCTTCAAGACCTCGTGCCGCTACGAGTCCTTGGTCGCCAAGCTTAAGCGGGTGTACGAGACACTCGAAAACATACCGGACCTCCTTGAGATCGCCAAGCGGTACCCGGAGGAGGATCCGAACCAAGAAACCGATGATGAGTCGGGTGGTAATCACCGCCAAAGCGGCCACGACAATAGGAGGCGACCCGAGCTACGCTACAGCAACACTCGCCTCACCGGCAAACGCCGCGGTGACGGGCGAGTCGACTTCGTCGCCAACACCGGTTACACGTCACGCGAGCCCAAGAGCTTCCGCCGCGACGGAGGCCAGCGCCGCGATAGCGGCAACTACAAGGCTAAGCCGAGGTTCGACCTTGCAGCTCTCCTCAACCAGCCCTGTGTGTTTCACAGCAGGGAGCGGAAGTCCGCCACACACACGACCGCCGACTGCCACTCCCTGAAGGAGATTGAGAAGGAATGGCACGCACGGGAGGACCCCAACAACCACCCTCCAAATGGCAGGGCATTCGGCAACGAAGTGGGATCGCTCCACACCTTCATCGGGTTCATCACCAAGCGCGAGGAGAAGGTCATCGCCTGCGCCGTCGCTGTCAACACTGTGTCCCAAGTCGACGTCCCATGCTTCCTCAACTGTTCTGAGCAGCGGATCACCTGGAGCCGCGAGGACCATTCGCCAAGGATCGAATATCCGGGGAGAGTCGCCTTGGTGGTCAAACCCAAGGTGGGAGACTACTAGCTCCCCAAGACGCTGATGAACGGCGGAAGCTCCATCAACATCCTATACCTGGACACGTTCAGGCGATTGCGGCTCCCGCAGTCGATGATCGAGACGACCTACTGTAAGATCCCTTCTTTATAAAGGAAAGGATCCCTGTGATTGCAATGCTAGTCCCTGGATCAATGCTAGCATCCACAGTTTAAGATGAAGTACACAGAAACAAAGGTCATTATTACAGTCATTCCAGAGACAAACATAGTCTTTTACAACTCCATGGCCACAGGCCTAGTACAAGAGTTTAAATAAGTAATAATATAAATAAGTCTTCATCTTCATGTGCCACAGGCAAGCATGTTGAGTGTAGACTCATGACTCCTAGTCATCATGAGAATAACCTGCAACATCACAAGTTACAGCCACAGTGGGTCAATACATTGGAATAGTATTGGAAAGTGATACCTTAGTAGAATATTGGTGGACTAGATACTATATGCAATTTGGCTAAGTATAACTTAGGCTTGCTTTGCTCAAAATAGGTTTTGCCTATCAGTTGAAAACACTAAGTTTTTTTCTTTGTCAAATTTTTTTCCAAGGAACCACCAATAGACATTGGGGTCCTTCACCCTTGTTCAACTACAAGTTTTACTTAGAAATTGGGATGAGGAGATTCTTGATAGCTTCCATGTCTTGATGCTCAAATTGTCCAATACCAGGGACATGGCTAAGTACTTAGATTCTTCCATCTGCAGAGGTTGTGCACTTTCCCCACAAGACTTGATTTTCACCAAGACAGGACCTTTCAGAAGCCTTCCCTTAGACCAAATGGACGCTTTCCAACCTATCATCCCACTACCACCAACTGTCCAAATGGCTAAGTTATTGCAACCTATGTGATCCAGGCAGAGCCCATATTGCCAAGTGGCTGCACTAGAAGCTTGTTAACATTTGGCCTCTCAAATCCCTTTGTTCCTGGGTGGCTTTCCACAAGTGAGATACACAAGGTAAACCATAGAAATGGGCCTTGTGTAACCACTCAACATAAACCATTCACAACCATTCCACCCAGGTGATTCATTCACTTAGTTGTTTGATTAAGCAAAAACATAGTCCAAAGACTTAGAAATATTTATTCATAGCATGAACATATAGCCACCCTTGGTTGCTACGAGCTAGGCTAAGCATGGCATAGATAAGCATCTTAACTTAGAAATTTCTAGCAATTCTACAACTACTAGGATTTCCCAAGATTAGCATATATGTAAAATATAACCATGCATGACTAGCAAAATATTTCTAATGCATAGTTGAAAAACATAGGGATAAAATCATGAAGCACCACTTGCCTTGGTAGTTTGGAGAGTAGCTACAATCCTCACAATCACAATCACTATTTGCACCAAAATCTACACATAAAATGATAACACCAAATCACATACAAAATAAATACAAGAAAAAATATATGGATGCATGCAATATGACATGTGATGATTTTCTACACAAAACAATACCAGTGCACAGTACTGAATCATAAACAAGTTCAAAACTTGCCAAACAACCTTTATTTGAACATTAAAACATTTCTCAAATAATTAATATACACAAAATAGGCCTACACATGTTTCTGTAAAAATAACCATTTTCACAGAAACAAAACATTAAACACATTGCATATAAGGAAAGGGCTTTCTCTCCTGATTCCATTGATATAAAATTCATCAAATTTGGACGTGGGAATCAAAAGTTATGATTAAAACAAGTTTAAACATATAATAGATTCAAATCAGAAATTTAAATCGAGGAACATGCCACGTGACGCTATCTTACTGGCTGGTACCGCTTCGCTCCGGATCATGCTTCTGAGCCGTTGGATCTAACTTAATCACGCAGCTCTGATTGAAACATACCGCTTCGTCTAAGATCTATCTTGACCACTAGATCTAAATCTAACGGCGCTCAGCACTTGACCATCAAGTGGCGGCGCTGGCGGCAGTGACAGGCGGCGGCGCGCTCTGACAGTGGCGGATCCGGCGCACTAGGTCGCGCGGGGAGGTGGGAGGATGCTCACCAGAACCGCAGTGACGAGGAGAAGGTCGACGTGTCCTTGGTTGGCAAAGGGGCGCTCGGAGTCGTCAGGGATTCCTTGCCGGAGTTCGCGAAGGCGTCGGGTACGGCTGCTCGTTGACGTTGGCGAAGGTACAGATCATGCCATGGCAAAATAAACAGTGCGTCAGATGCGCAAAGTGGTGTTGGTCATGCTGGTGTCATGGAGAGGGCAAGGCGCGGTCAGAACTAACCAGGAAAGCTTGCCGGAGTTGATGGTTTTGTCGGACTCGTGATGTCGTCGATGTTGACGAGGCTCTGGATGATCCTAGCATGCACCAGAGGGGTTAGGAGATGCACAAGGTTGCAGTGATTGTACTGGCAAGGTTAGAAGTCAAGGGGCGCGGGGAGCTCACTGGAATTTGCTGCCGGAGTTCGTCGGTACCGCGGCAGAGTTCGGCGAAATATGGGCAGCCTGGTGGCGGAGCGAGCAAGTGGTGTGAGGGGAAATGAGCGGCGAGGGGAGGGGGTCTTATAGCCAGAGCGGGGGCAAGAATCACCCGAGGAAACGCCGGCAATCACTCGGGTTTTAAAACACGGCAGTGATGGCGGGGGAAACAGCCGGCGACATGGTCGTGGGCGTGATTTGGGGAAGACGGTGGTGAGCTGGCGAGGGTCCACCGGTCAGTGACTTATTGGGTAGCGCGGGTGCGGTGAGAAAAACAGGAGGAGAGGGAAACCCCGGGTGGGCTGGCTTTTGGGCCGCTTCTGTTGTTGGGCTGGAAAGCTGGCGCCGGCCCTTTTCTATTTATTTTCTCCTTTTCTTTTTCTGTTTGCATTTTCAGAAATCATTTTCAAACAAATTCAAATGCCAATTGAATTCAAATTTTTTCTGAGTTTTTGCAGAGTGTAACAATCATAATTCTGAGTGTAAAAACATATGGACTCTCTGTATTAGCTTGGTCCTATTGATCAAACAAAATAAATAGTGATATGGCACTAGATTTGACCAAGTTTTGGAAATGGTTTTAAATTCACTTTTGTTTTGCAAATTTTTGGTTTAAGCAAATAGCAAGCAAGAAAAACAATCTGAGAGTAACAAGGTTTGATTCATGAACAACAATCTCTCATTGGAGAGTAGCATTTGATTTAATGCTGGTCACATAAAATAATGAGCTCATATGCTCCTGTTTTTTAATTGATTTTTGAAATGAAACTCTACAAGATCAAGGATGCATGGATGATATGCATGAGTTTTGAAACATGATTTTAGGGATGTTACAAATCTAACCCCCTTAAGGTGAATCTCGCCCTCGAGATTCGGATTGGCTAGCAAATAGGTGAGGGTGGTCTTTCCGAAGATCATCTTCTCTTTCCCATGTTGCTTCCTCTTCGGAATGGTGGTTCCACTGAACTTTTCAGAATTTGATAGTCTTAGTCCGAGTAACTCTTTCTGCAGTTTCAAGAATCTTGATTGGTTTCTCCTCATAGGTGAGATCACTTTCCAATTGGACTTCTTCCAAAGGTATAGTATCCCTCAAAGAAGTTTCTTCCATTTCTGGATGACATTTCTTAAGCTGGATCACATGAAACACATTATGAACTGCTGACAAAGACTCTGGCAATTCAATCTCATAGGCTACTTCTCCTTTGAGACTCAGAATGTTGAATGGTCCAACGTATCTTGGGGCCAACTTTCATTTGACTCCAAACCTCTTCACTCCACGAAGTGGTGACACTCTAAGATAGGCTCTATCACCAACTTCATAGGTGACTTCTCTACGCTTAGGATCTGCGTAGCTTTTCTGTCGGGACTGTGCTATTTTCAATCTGTCCTTAACCAGCTTCACTTTCTCTTCAGCCTCTTTGATTAGTTCTGGTCCGAACAAACTTCTTTCTCCCACACCATTCCATAGTAATGGGGTGGTACACTTTCTCCCATAGAGAAACTCAAATGGTGCCATCTGAATACTGGTTTGATAGCTGTTATTATAAGAGAATTCTGCGTAAGGCAGACTTTCATCCCAACTGGCTCCATAGTCTAGGGCACATGCCCTCAACATATCTTCAAGAATTTGATTAGTCCTTTCAGTCTGTCCATCAGTCTAAGGATGAAAAGCGGTGCTAAATTGCAACCTCGTTCCCAATGACTCATGTAATTGCCTCCAAAAATGAGAAGTGAATTTTGTTCCTCTATCAAACATGATACTCTTGGGTACTCCATGTAGACATACAATTCTGCTCATATAGATCTTCGCTAGCTTAGCACTTGTGTAAGTTGTCTTCACGGGTATAAAATGGGCCACTTTAGTTAGGCGATCCACTACTACCCAAATAGAATCATATCCTGACCTGGTCCTCGGCAATCCGGTGATGAAATCCATGACAATCTTGTCCCACTTCCAATCAGGAATAGGTAGTGGTTGTAGCAATCCTGCTGGTTTCTGATGTTCTGCTTTCACTCTACTACATACATCACACAAAGCAATATGTTCGGCGATGTCCTTCTTGAGATTATTCCACCAAAATCTTTCCTTCATATCCATGTACATTTTGGTGTTACCCGGATGAATAGAATACGGTGAGTTGTGTGCTTCTTGTAAAATCAGTTTCCGAAGCTCCGGATTTTTGGGAACACAGATACGTTTCCCATGCCATAAAGTACCCTGTTCGTCTTCATGGAATCCTTTGGCTTTTCCCTTGCCAATATTTTCCTTAATCTCTTCAATTTCCTTATCAGTCTTCTGGGCTTCTTTGATCTTGTCCAACAAAGTAGGTTGAACATCCAAGGACATGAGATGTCCGTCAGGCACAATCTCCAATCTGAGATCTCTAAATTGGGCACACAGATCATCTGGAAATTCTCCCTTAGTAAGGCCATTCACAAAAACCTTACGACTTAGAGCATCCGCTACAACATTTGCTTTATCGGGTTGGTATTTCAAACTTAAGTCATAGTCCTTGATGAGTTCTAGCCATCTTATTTGTCTCATGTTAATTTCCTTCTGGGTGAAGATATACTTCAAACTTTTGTGATCTGTGAACACTTCACATCGCTTTCCCAAAATATAGTGTCTCCATGTTTTGAGTGCATGGACAACAGAGGCTAACTCTAAATCATGAGTAGGGTAGTTTACTTCGTGAGTTTTGAGTTGTCTCGAGGCATAAGCCACAACTTTTCCTTCTTGCATAAGTACTGCACCTAATCCATGATGAGATGCATCACAATACACTTGGAAATCTTTCTCCAAATCTGGCAAACATAAGACTGGTGCTGTCACTAGTCTCTTCTTTAACTCTTGAAAGCTGAGTTCACAACCTTCAGACCAACCAAATTTCTTGTCTTTCTTTAGCAATTCTGTCATAGGCTTAGCTACCTTGGAGAAATTTTCAATAAACCTTCTGTAGTAACCTTCTAAGCCAAGGAAACTACGAACCTCTTTCACTGACTTGGGTGATTCCCATTCAGTTACAGCTGAAACTTTAGCAGGATCAACTGCTACACCATCTCCTGACACAACGTGTCCAAGAAATCCAACTTCATTTAACCAAAACTCACACTTGCTGAATTTGGCATATAGCTTATGCTCTCTAAGCTTCTCTAGTATCAAACGTAGATGTCCTTCATGCTCTTCTTTGCTCTTGGAGTAGATCAAAATGTCATCGATGAACACGACAACAAACTTATCAAGGAACTCCATGAACACCTTGTTCATCATATTCATCAAGTATGCTGGTGCATTGGTCAAACCAAATGGCATCACGGTATACTCATACAACCCATACCTTGTGGTGAAAGCTGTCTTAGGTATGTCTTGTTCCATTATCTTGAGCTGGAAATAACCTGACCGGAGATCAATTTTTGAGAACACACAAGCTCCTTCTAACTGATCAAACAAGCCATTGATTCTAGGCAAAGGGTATTTGTTGTTGATAGTCACCTCATTGAGTGAATGGTAATCTATGCATAACCTTTGACTTTTATCTTTCTTTTCCACAAACAAAACTAGTTCTCCCCAAGATGAGGAACTTGGTTGGATAAATCCTTTTTGCAACTGTTCTCCAAGTTGCTTCTTGAGTTCTTTCAACTCATGAACTGACATCTTGTACGGTCTCTTTGCTATAGGTCCAGATCCTGGTAGCAAATCAATAAGAAACTCCACATCTCTATCTGGTGGCATTCCCGGTAATTCTTCTGGAAACACATCTGGATATTCACACACTATAGGCACACTGTCCATGCTAACCCCCTTAAGAGAATTTAGCTTACTCCTTTTTGATTCAAAGTTGGTCTTGAATCTGATTCTTTTGTTTTCTGGAGTTGTGAGTGAGACAGTATGGTTTGCACAATCTATCACTCCCTTGTGCTTAGTCATCCAGTCCATTCCCAAAATAACATCCAATCCTTGGGAATTTAGGATATCAGGTTAACAGGAAACTTATACTTCCCAAACTCTATAACTAGATCATGACATCCTGAATTCACTATCATTTCTCTGCCAGGAGAACTTACTTTTATAGGACACCCAATAGTTTCTATCGGTAGTTCATTTCTTCCAACAAATGCTCTTGATATGAATGAATGAGATGCACCAGTATCAAAGAGAACAAATGCTGGAACAGAATTGAGTTTGAACTTACCAGCAACAACATCAGGTTCCTCATAAATTTCCTCCACATTGATGTGGTTCACTTGTCCCTTTTGAAAAGGGTTGGGCTTGTCGGGTCCTTCAACTTTCTTTTCTGGGCATTCATTTGCATAATGCCCCATCTTCTTGCACTTGAAACACTCAAACTGACTAATATCCTTCTTGACAGGCTGGCTTCCACTGCCACTTCCACTGTGGTGGCTCTTATATCCACCCTTATGATTTTTGTACTTGTCATTGTCATGACTACGGTGACTCTTGTTGTCATGGTGACGGTTGTGGTTATGGTGCTTGTTGAATTTCCCATGCTTGTGGGATCCTGAACTCCCACTATCATCGTAATGGGAACGTTTGTGAGACGATCCCGAGCTATGCTTGTCAGAGTGCTTTCTCTTCCTACTTTCATCTTGCTTCATTTTGTTCTCCAAAATAGCAGCCTTGTCACAAAGAGACTGGTATGTGGGAACATAGGCCACAGCTAACTGCAGGTTCAGTTCATCATTCAACCCTTCAAGGAACTTTTCCTTCCTCTTAGCATCAGTGTCAACTTCATCCGGTGCATATCGCGCCAGATTGTTGAACTCTTCAATATATTCAGCCACGCTGCGGTGGCGTTGTTTCAGGTTATGGAACTCTTTCTTCTTCAAACTCATCACTCCGGATGAGATATGAGCAGCATGGAAACCATCTTCAAAGATAGCCCATGTCACATCCTCAATGGGAGTTGTGATTTGGAAGTTATCCCACCAAGTGGCTGCTGGTCCTTCCAACAAGTGAGCTGCAAATATGACTTTCTCTTCATCAGTACAGCCAACTGTTACCAAGTCCTTGTTCACAGAGCGTAGCCAATCATTGGCCGCCATAGGATCCGTAGTCCCTGAGAACTTTTCTGGCCTCAGTCTCAAGAACCTGGTAAGCATGTCAAAACCCGGTGGGTTGTTCTGATTGTTGTTGTTGTTGTTATTGTTGTTGTTGTTGTTGTTGTTGTTGTTGTTGTTGTTGTTGTTGTTGTTGTTGTTGTTCTGATTCTGGATGAACGTAGTCATCATTTGAATCAGATGAGTCTGAGTTGTCATCATTTCCTGCATCTCAGGGGTGATGTTGTTGTTGTTGGGGTTGGGATTGGCACGACGGGGAGGCATCTGTGGTTTGTTCAATAGAGATAAGAATGAGATACCCATAGATGCTAACATGCACAATACATCACATAAACAATCACCAAACATGCATCATAATAATAATAGTTCAACAACATAAACGACAAGTTTGCAAAGTAAACACACCAATAGCAAGCCATCCACATGTTGGATGGTCATTGCGACTCAATAAAAAGCATGATAAATGAGTAGTCATCACTACTCCTTGGCATCAACCTCCTCCTCAACAAAGGTAAGACCTGCATTCTCCATAGCGGTCTTGTATTCCTCGACATTGGTGATCAAGGTCTCTACTTTGGCTTTGAGAGCCCTCTTCTGTGAACGAAGCCTCTCAATCATAGTCTGCTGATGCTCGAGCTCGAAGTCCTTGGCCTCCAGTTCTGCAGTCATCTCTCGAATCCTCTTTTCCTATCTTGGACTCGCTTCTCTTGACTCTTGAACTTTCTGTCCTGACTCTCGCACTTGGCCTCCATCTCCTTGACTATCTCATCTTGCTCCGCGAAGAGCTTGTCCTTCTCACGAAGTTGCACCTGTAGTTCGTCATTGCTGAGCATGACGTTGGTCCTATCAATGTCCACGTGCCTAAGAAGAACCTCTAAGTCCTGGAGGTATAGAAGAATCGGCTCTCCTGTCTCCCTCGAAGTATCCTCGAAGTCAATGGCCTCACCATCCTCATCACGTCTACCGAAGGCGTGGAAGTGAGTACCTCTAACCTGTCAAGAGTGTCTCCCTAACAGATGTCCAATCAAGTCCTGCATGACTACCTCTAGGCCTCTCTCCTTGTCATCGTGCATGAGCTTGAAGATGATTGCCTCCGTGGTAGGATCAGTCTAGCGTCCGGGCTGATTAACCTTGAAGCCCCAAAGGTCTTTCCTCTCAAACTTGGTGAGGGGAAGTACCATGATGGTAGGAAGAGGGAGATTGAGCAAACTAGTGAGATCAATAATACGAGGGACAAAACGAGTTCCCTGGAACTCTTCAACAGTGCTGATGGTAACATTAGGCATCTATTTATAAGATAGAAAAAGTTAGAGTCAACACAATAAATAAATTTCTAGACAGAGCATCACAAGCATAACATTGGCAAACACACAAGTAATACCATACATAAAATCCATTACAAGCATCCAAGGTTCAACTTATTTAGACAACATTTTGGAAAATAAAATGATAAGTGTGGTGGTCCAACTAACGAAGTACGCTTACAATCCCATCTCACTTGCCAAGTTGGCTAACAAGGCATCCCTAGAGGCAATCTGTTTATCTTGATCACATGACTCCATTGCTAATTCTATGATGTCTTTCCTTAAACTTTGATTGGTAGCCTCTAGCTCTTGGGTATGCTTCTTTTCTTCCCTAAGGTCATTCTGGGTGTTAAGCATTCTGCACTTAATTCTATCACCAAGTTCTTTGATGGCCCTCCAAGCTGCATCCCTTGCTGAATCAAAGAATGTGGTGTGCATCATTGTGTTGGTGACCATGCAGAATCCTGAGTCCTTGTGGTTGTCTTCCTTGTTTTTATACAAGTGAAGTTGCACCCACCAGTACTCAACTCCTTCATCCATCATAGGAAAACCTTTGTACACAGCTGCACCATGTATTCCCATGGCAACCATGAGGTCCTTGAGATCCTTGGGGAACTCTATCTCACATTCCAAAGTCATAGTCATGAGTGGTCCCTTCTTCACGGCTTCGTTGATGGAGTACATCTACAAATAGAGATGAGAAAGAAGATTAGAAAAGTTTACGAGAAGAAAAGAAAAGTGTGGAAGTTGTTGAAAAATTTTCTGTAACATCCCTAAATTCATATTCCAAAACTCATTCATATCAACCTTGCATTCATCATCATTTAGGGTTTTCTCAAAATCATTTCAAAAACAGGAGCAATTGTGGCTCATTATTTTATGTATGAAAACCCTAGCCTTTGTGCTACATGCTTTGGGAAAGATGCTGTTATTCATTCAGAATGTTTTGAATTCAAACTTAAGTGGTCTCAAAAGCTTGAACAAAATATCAAAAGCAAAATATGAATTAAAACAAATCCTATGCCTATTATCACCTCTCATAAAGGCATAGTTTAATTTATTTGCAAAAGGACCCAAGTGTTCTGAAATGTTTAGATGTGTTTGACACTCATTTAAGAGCAAGTTTTATTTTACAAAAGTCCTGTAAAGTTTTGGATTCAAACAGATTTGAATTTAGGTTTAAAAACCATTTCTAGAAATTCAATCTGAAAAAGAAAAGGAATTAAGAAGAAAAAAATAGCCAACCAGCCAATCTGGCCGACCCAGCCCAACACGGCCCAGACTAGCCCAGCAGTGCACACCCCGCGAATCGTTTTCTTTACCCACTCTCGCACCCACCAGCTCACTGACAGAAGGGACCCGCTTCCACTCCCCTCTCTCGCTGACAACCACGACCCACCCGAGCATCGTCGTCTCCACCCCCACGACCTGTTCGTCCCCAAATTGACGCGGCCGTTTCCTGTTGATTACGCAGCTTAAATTCGCGTTAAGGAACGAGTGATTCTCGCTCGCGAGCAGGCTACATAAACCCCCTCTGCCCCCTCTCTCTTCTCCCCCAAACCCCAAGCACAGAACGCCCCCAGGCTGCGCACATTGCTCTCTGCAACCCCGCCGTCTCCGACGACTGCGCCGGCGAATTCCGGTGAGTCTCGTGTTCCCCTCTGCCTCTCATTCATGCTATCTTGTCCAGTGAGTCTTGGAGCATCTACTGACACACCCCACTTACTTTCGCATGACCTGTAGCTCCAGCAACGTCGACGACTGGCCGCCACCGTCTTCGGCATCAACTCCGACGACCTCCGGTGGTAAGTCCAGACCGCCCCAAGCCTCGTCTTTCACACACGCGTGTTCTCCGTGACTTTCTGCATCTGACTACACTCTCCGTTTGCCTCCTAGAGATCGACAACGTCGCCTTCGACCTCGAGCAGAACCACCTGTCGCCGGACTCAACTCCGACGAGGAATCGTCACCGCGTCAGCACGCCCCTTGACAAACCAGAGCCACCTCGAGCTTCAGCACGCCACCGCGGTCCTGGTAAGCGCCTTCTTGCTTCCCCGGACTACCTAGAGCACCGGCACCACCGTAGTCAGACGCGCCGCCGCCGGACAACGCCGCTAGCGCCGCCAGTTTGTGGCTTGATGATTTGGTCCGTTGGATCTGCATCGTAGGGCTAGGATAGATCTTAATCGAAGAGGTACGCACGCGTCTGAGCCGCCAGATCTAAGTTATATCCTACGGTCAGCGACTGCCGATCCGCGCGAAGCGGTACGCGCCAGTGAGGCTGCGACACGTGGCTAGGGATAATTCAAAAACAGAATTTTGAATCAGATTTAGGTCCAAACTTCAAACTGCTATAACTTTTGAATGCCACGTTAGAATTTTACAAACTTTATACCGTTGGATTCAGTGAATCAAGGCCTTTCTGGTTATGCAAAGTGTTTAACAAATAGTAACAGTTAAAATGACTTCATTTGTAGAAACATGTTTAAGGCTATCTTAAATATGGATTTATTTTGTAAATTGTATTAATAAGTTTAGTTGGTAAACTTGTGACTTGATAAGTTTCTGTGAACATGTGCATGCTTAGTAGAGTTTTCAAAATCACCACTTAGTAAAATCTTGCATGCATGCAGTCATATTATTTTTGGTTGTATATATTTGTGTGTAATTGTATGCTATAATTTTTGTGTAGATTTTGCTAGTGATTGTGATTGTGAAGAGTGCTACTCTCCCCATTACCAAGGCAAGTGATATTTTCATGAACATTTCTGTCCTATGCTTTATACTAGAATTAGATATTTTGCTAAGTCTTGCATGCTAATTTGCCTAATGCTAAGTTGGGAAATCCTAAGTAGTGTAGAAATGTAGAATTGCCAGGGAATTTTCCTAAGTTAAGTTATCATGCCATGCTTAGCCTAGCTATTTAGCAAACAAGGGTTGGTGAAAATCTATACTTACTATGATGAAAATAATTCTAAGTCATGGGACTTATGCTTTCCTAATAAAACAACTAAGTCAAATGAACCTCCTGGGTGGAATGGATGGATTGGGTTATGTTGAGTGGTTACACAAGGCCATGGACTTGGGTTGTGTATCTCACTTGTGGTATGCCACCCAGGCACAAAGGGATTTGGAGGCCAAGTGTTAAGAAAGCTTACAATGCAACCACTTGGCAATATGGGCTCTGCCTTGATCATATAGGTTGCTAGAACTTAGTCACTTGGACAGTTGGTGGTAGTGGGAATGATAGGTTGGAGCGCGTCCATTTGACTAAGGAAAGGCTTCTGAAAGGTCCTGTCTTGGGAAACCAAGTCTGGTGGGGAAAGTGCACAACCTCTGCAGATGGAAAACCTAAGTACTTAGCCTAGTCCAAGGCAATGGACAACTTGAGCATCAAGACATGGAAGCTACAAGAATCTCATCACTCCAACTTCTAAATAAAACTTGTGGGTGAACAAGGGTGAAGGACCCCAATGTCTATTGGTGGTTTCTTGGGAAGTTTTTGACAAAGAAAAACTTAGTGATTTCAACTAATAGGTAAAACCTATTTTCAAGCAAAGCAAGCCAAGCTACACTTAGCCAAAATGCATATAGTAATATAGCCCACTAGAAATATACTAAGGTATCACTTGCCAATACTATTCCAAAGTATTGACCCTCTGTGGCTGTAACTTGTGATGTTGCAGGTTACTCCGATGATGAGTAGGAGTCATGAGTCTACACTCAACATGCTTGCCTGTGGCACATGAAGATGAAGACTTATGTTTATTTACTTATTCCTTAAACTCTTGTATTAGGCCTATGGCCCTGAGTTGTAAAAGACTATGTTTTATCTCTGGAATGAATGTAATAAACGACCTTTGTATCTGTGTACTTCATCTTAAACTGTGGATGCTAGCATTGATCCAGGGACTAGCATTGCAATCACAGGGATCCTTTCCTTTATAAAGGAGGGGTCTAACAGATGGTATCAGAGCACTGTGTTGCCTGTAGGATTATGACCCTAGGATTGGAAAACCACTAAGGAAAAGTTTTCAACTACTTCTACACTTGTCTATTCTTCTCGTAAAACTTTTCTAATCTTTTTCATTCTCAACTCCATTTGTAGATGAACTCCATCAACGAAGCCGTGAAGAAAGGACCACTCATGACCATGACCTTGGAGTGTGAAACTGAGTTTCCCAAGATTCTCAAGGACCTCATGGTGGCAATGGAAGCACATGGAGCAGCTATTTACAAAGGCTTTCCAGTGATGAATGAAGGAGTGGAGTATTGGTGGGTGCAACTTCACTTGTACAAAAACAAGGAAGACAACCACAAAGAAAGGGGATTCTGCATGTACACCAACACTATAATGCACACCACATTCTTTGAGTCAGCCAGAGATGCAGCTTGGAGGACTATCAAAGAACTAAGTGCTAGAGTCAAGTGCAGGATGCTCAACCTCCAAAAAGACTTAGAGAAGGAGAAGGAACTTACCCAAGAGTTGGAAGCCACCAACCAAGAGTTAAGGGGAGATATACTAGACTTAGTGATGGAATCATGTGAACAAGATAGGTGGATTGCCTCTAGGAACATTGTGATAGCCACCAGATCCAGTGAGATAGGTTTGTATGCACACTTCGTTAGTTGGACCACCATATATCACCTTATTTTCCAAAAATGATACCTTAAATAAGTATGGACGTTGATTGATGTAATGGACTTATGTATGCATGACTTGTGTGATGTTTGTGTTCCATGGATATGTATGAATGTTTGACTTGTTTTATCTTAAATTGTGTTGATCTAACTTTTTCAATCTTATAAATAGATGCCTATTACCATCAGCACCGTTGAGGAGCTCCAGGTTACCCGTTTTGGTCCCCGTATCATTGAGCTTACCACCTTGCTCGATCTTCCTCTTCCCACCATCACGGTGTACCCACTCACCAAGTTCGAGAGGAAGGACCTCTGGGGCTTCAAGGTGAACCAGCCTGGACGCCAGACAGAGCCCACTACGGAGGCCATCGTCTTCAAGCTGATGCACGACGACAGGGAGAGAGGCATGGAGGTAGTCATGCAGGACCTGATAGGACGTCTATTAGGCCGTCACTCCCGACAGGTTAGGGGCACTCACTTCCACGTCTTCGGAAGACGTGATATTGATGGAGAGTCCATCGACTTTGAGGACGACTCGAGGGACGCGGCAGAGCTGATACGTCTCTACCTCCAGGACTTAGAGACTCTTCTCAGGCACGTAGACACGGACAAGACGAACGTCATGCTCGGCAATGACGAGCTTCAGGTTCAGCTTCGCGAGAAGGACAAGCTTTTTGCACAGCAGGATGAGATGATCAAGGAAATGGAGACAAAGTTCGAGGCCCAGGACCGAAAGTTCAAGAGTCAGGAGAAACGCGTCCAGGATAGGAACAAGAAGATCCGGGACATGACCGAGGAACTGAAGTCCAAGGATTTCGAGCTTGAGCAGCAGCAGATGGTTATTGAGAGGCTTCGCTCCCAGAAGAGGGCTCTCAAGGCCAAGGTCGATTCCTTGACCACTACGATTGAGGAGAACAAGACCGCGATGGAGAACGCAGGTCTTACCTTCGTCGAGGAGGAGATTGATGCTGATGAGTAGACTTGACTACTCGTTTATCTTTTATATTCGTACTCGTTATTGGACCATCCGACATGTGGATGGCTTGCCACTTGTGTGTTTTATTTCATGAACTTATCATCTGGTTGTTGAACTTTTATTCTTATGTTGCATGTTATGTGATTTGCTTGTGATGTATTGTGCATAAAACATCTATGGGTATCTCAGTCTTGTCTATTTGAACAAACCACAGATGCCTCCCCGTCGCGCAAACCCCAACCCCAACAACATCACCCCGGAAATGTAACAAATGATGAATGCACAAACACAGCTTATGCAAATGATGACGACATTCATTCAAAACCAGAATAACAACAACAACAACCCCAATAACAACAACAACAATAACCCCAATAACAACAACAACAACCCTCCGGGTTTTGATATGCTCACCAGATTTCTGCGATTGAGGCCAGCAAAGTTTTCGGGGACAACTGATCCCATGGTAGCCAATGATTGGCTACGTTCCGTGAACAAGGACTTAGTGACCGTGGGCTGCACGGATGCTGAAAAAGTCAGGTTCGCAGCACATCTGTTGGAAGGACCCGCCGCCACATGGTGGGACAACTTCCAAATCACCACTCCTATTGATGAGGTGACTTGGGCTATCTTTGAAGATGGCTTTCGCACTGCTCATATCTCATCAGGAATGATGAGCCTGAAAAAGAAGGAGTTTCACAACTTGAAGCAGCGCCACCGCAGCGTGGCTGAATACATAGAAGAGTTCAACAATCTGGCGCGCTATGCATCGGATGAGGTTGACACGGATGCCAAAAGAAAGGAAAAGTTTCTGGAAGGCTTGAATGATGAGCTGAATCTGCAGCTGTCTGTGGCATATGTTCCAACTTATCAGTCTTTGTGTGACAAGGCTGCTATTTTGGAGAGTAAAATGAAGCAAGTCGAGAGTAGAAAGAGGAAACACTCTGACAAGCACAGCTCGGGATCGTCTCACAAACGATCTCACTATGATGACAGTGGCAGCTCAGGATCCCATAAGCATGGGAAATTCAACAAGCACCACAACCACAACCGTCATGACAACAAGCACCACCGCGGTCATGACAATGACAAGTACAAGAACCACAAGGGTGGACATAAGAGCCACTATGGTGGAAATGGTAGTGGAAGTGGAAGTCAGCCTGCAAAAAGGGACATCAGTCAGGTTGAGTGCTTCAAGTGCAAGAAGCTGGGGCATTATGCTAATGAGTGCCCTGAGAAGAAAGTTGAAGGACCTAACAAGCCAAATCCTTTTCAGAAGGGACAGGTTAACCACATCAATGTAGAGGAGGTCTATGAGGAGCCTGATGCCGTTGCTGGTAAGTTCAGACTCAATTCAATTTCAGCATTTGTACTCTTTGACACTGGTGCATCTCATTCATTCATATCAAAAGCATTTGTTGATAGAAATGGGTTTGCATCTGAAAACATTGGGTGTCCAATAAAAGTTAGTTCTCCGGGTGGAGATATGATAGTAAGTCTTGGATGTCGGGATCTTGTCATAGAGTTTGGAAAGCATAAGTTTCCAGTGAGTCTAATAATTCTGGATTCCCAAGGACTAGACGTAATTTTGGGAATGGATTGGATGGCTAAGTATGAAGGAGTACTAGATTGTGCCAATCGTACAGTTACACTCACAACCCCAGAAGGAAAAAGAATAAAATTCAGGTCCAATTTTGAATCCAAAGGAAGTAAGCTAAATTCTCTTAAGGGGGTTAGCATGGATAGTGTACCAATTGTGTGTGAGTATCCGGATGTGTTTCCGGAAGAGTTGCCAGGAATGCCACCGGATAGAGATGTGGAGTTTCTGATAGATTTGGTACCAGGTTCTGGACCAATAGGTAAGAGACCGTACAAAATGTCAGTTGATGAACTGAAAGAGATCAAGAAGCAGCTAGGAGAACAGTTGTAGAAAGGGTTTATTCAACCAAGTTCTTCATCTTGGGGAGCCCCAGTATTGTTCGTAGAGAAGAAGGATAGAACACAAAGATTATGCATTGACTACCGTTCTCTCAACGAGGTAACCATCAAGAACAAATATCCTTTGCCAAGAATCAACGACTTGTTTGATCAGTTAGAAGGAGCATGTGTGTTCTCGAAGATTGATCTTCGGTCAGGCTATTTTCAACTCAAAATAAGAGAACAAGACATACCTAAAACAGCATTCACCACAAGGTATGGATTGTATGAGTACACTGTGATGCCTTTTGGGTTAACCAACGCTCCAGCATACTTCATGAATATGATGAACAAGGTGTTCATGGAATTCCTTGACAAGTTTGTTGTCATTTTCATCGATGACATCTTAGTCTACTCCAAGAGCAAGGAAGAACATGAAAGACACTTACGCTTGATACTTGAAAAGTTAAGAGAGCATAAACTCTATGCTAAATTCAGCAAGTGTGAGTTTTGGTTAGAGGAAGTTGGTTTTCTTGGTCATGTTATGACAAAGGATGGTGTGGCAGTTGATCCTGCTAAAGTTTCAGCTGTGACAGAATGGGAATCTCCCAAGAATGTGAAAGAAGTTCGTAGTTTCCTCGGCTTAGCAGGTTACTACAGAAGGTTCATTGAGAATTTCTCAAAGGTTGCTAAACCAATGACTGAATTGTTAAAGAAGGACAAGAAATTTGCTTGGTCTAAAGGTTGTGAAGTCAACTTCCAAGAATTGAAGAAGATACTTGTAACAGCGCCAGTTCTATGTCTGCCAGATTTGGAAAAGGATTTCCAAGTATATTGTGATGCTTCGCATCAGGGTTTGGGTGCCGTACTTATGCAAGACGGTAAAGTCGTAGCCTATGCTTCGAGACAACTCAAAACTCATGAAGTAAACTATCCTACTCATGATTTGGAGTTGGCCTCTGTCGTCCATGCACTCAAAACATGGAGACATTACCTTTTGGGAAAGCGTTGTGAAGTATTCACCGATCATAAGAGTTTGAAGTATATCTTCACCCAGAAGGAAATCAACATGAGACAAAGGAGATGGCTAGAACTTATCAAAGATTACGACTTAAGTTTGCAATACCACCCCGGTAAAGCGAATGTAGTAGCAGATGCTCTAAGTCGTAAGACGTTTGTAAATGGCCTTACCAAAGGAGAATTGCCGGATGACTTGTGTAAGCAATTCAAAGAACTCAGATTAGAAATTGTGCCTGAGGGACATCTCATGTCTTTGGATGTTCAACCCACTTTGTTGGACAAGATCCGAGAAGCTCAGAAGACTGATGAGGAAATTGAAAAGATTAAGGAAAATATAAGTCTAGGGAAAGCTAAGAGTTTCCATATAGACGAACAAGGTACTTTATGGCACGGAAAACGTATATGTGTTCCACAAGACCCGGAGTTGCGGAAACTGATTTTACAGGAAGCCCACAACTCTCTGTATTCTATTCACCCGGGAAACACCAAGATGTACATGGACATGAAAGAAAGATTTTGGTGGAACAATCTCAAAAGGGACATCGCGGAGCATATTGCTTTGTGTGATGTGTGTAGCAGAGTAAAAGCGGAGCATCAGAAACCAGCTAGGTTGCTTCAACCACTGCCTATTCCTGAATGGAAGTGGGAAAATATCGGTATGGATTTTATTACCGGATTACCAAGAACCAGGTCAGGATATGACTCTATATGGGTAGTAGTGGATCGCCTAACTAAAGTGGCTCATTTTATACCCGTGAAGACAACTTATACAAGTGCCAAGTTAGCAAAGATCTACATGAGCAGAATTATATGCCTTCACGGTGTGCCTAAGAGTATTGTGTCAGATAGAGGAACTCAGTTCCCTTCTCACTTTTGGAGACAGCTTCATGAATCCTTAGGAACGAGGTTGGAATTCAGCACTGCTTTTCATCCTCAAACTGATGGACAAACAGAAAGGACTAATCAGATTCTTGAAGACATGTTGAGGGCATGTGCCCTAGACTATGGAGCAAGTTGGGATGAAAGTTTGCCTTACGCAGAGTTCTCTTACAATAACAGTCATCAATCTAGTATTGGAATGGCACCATTTGAGTTACTCTACGGAAGGAAGTGTACCACCCCATTGTTATGGAATGGTGTGGGAGAAAGAAGTTTATTTGGACCTGATCTCATCAAAGACGCCGAAGAGAAAGTCAAATTGGTTAAGGACAGGTTGAAGATAGCACAGTCCCGATAGAAAAGCTACGCGGATTCTAAGCGTAGAGAAGTCACTTACGATGTTGGAGATAGAGCTTATCTTAGGGTATCACCACTTCGTGGAGTGAAAAGATTTGGAGTCAAAGGAAAGATGGCACCAAGATATGTTGGGCCATTCAAGATTTTAAGTCGCAAAGGAGAAGTTGCATATGAAGTTGAATTGCCAGAGTCTCTGTCAGCTGTCCATAATGTGTTTCATGTGAGTCAGCTTAAGAAATGTCACCCAGAAATGGAAGAATCTTCTCTGAAGGATACTATACCATTGGAAGAAGTTCAACTATAAAGTGACCTCACCTATGAAGAAAAGCCTGTCAAGATTCTTGAGACCGCAGAAAGAGTCACAAGGACAAAAACTATCAAGTTTTGCAAGGTGCAATGGAACCATCACTCCGAAGAGGAAGCAACATGGGAAAGAGAAGATGATCTTCGGAAAGACCACCCTCACCTATTTGCTAGCCAATCCGAATCTCGAGGACGAGATTCATCTTAAGGGGGTTATATTTGTAACATCCCCAAATTCATATTCCAAAACTCATTCATATCATCCTTGCATTCATCATCATTTAGGGTTTTCTCAAAATTATTTCAAAAACAGGAGCAATTGTGGCTCATTATTTTATGTATGAAAACCCTAACCTTTGTGCTACATGCTTTGGGAAACATGCTGTTATTCATTCAGAATGTTTTGAATTCAAACTTAAGTGGTCTCAAAAGCTTGAACAAAATATCAAAAGCAAAATATGAATTAAAACAAATCCTATGCCTATTATCACCTCTCATAAAGGCATAGTTTAATTTATTTGCAAAAGGACCCAAGTGTTCTGAAATGTTTAGATGTGTTTGACACTCATTTAAGAGCAAGTTTTATTTTACAAAAGTCCTGTAAAGTTTTGGATTCAAACAGATTTGAATTTAGGTTTAAAAACCATTTCTGGAAATTCAATCTGAAAAAGAAAAGGAATTAAGAAGAAAAAAATAGCCAACCAGCCAATCTGGCCGACCTAGCCCAACACGGCCCAGACTAGCCCAGCAGTGCACACCCCGCGAATCGTTTTCTTTACCCACTCTCGCACCCACCAGCTCACTGACAGAAGGGACCCGCTTCCACTCCCCTCTCTCGCTGACAACCACGGCCCACCCGAGCATCGTCGTCTCCACCCCCACGACCTGTTCGTCCCCAAATTGACGCGGCCGTTTCCTGTTGATTACGCAGCTTAAATTCGCGTTAAGGCACGAGTGATTCTCGCTCGCGAGCAGGCTACATAAACCCCCTCTGCCCCCTCTCTCTTCTCCCCCAAACCCCAAGCACAGAACGCCCCCAGGCTGCGCACATTGCTCTCTGCAACCCCGCCGTCTCCGACGACTGCGCCGACGAATTCCGGTGAGTCTCGTGTTCCCCTCTGCCTCTCATTCATGCTATCTTGTCCAGTGAGTATCGGAGCATCTACTGACACACCCCACTTACTTTCGCATGACCTGTAGCTCCAGCAACATCGACGACTGGCCGCCACCGTCTTCGGCATCAACTCCGACGACCTCCGGTGGTAAGTCCAGACCGCCCCAAGCCTCGTCTTTCACACACGCGTGTTCTCTGTGACTTTCTGCATCAGACTACACTCTCCGTTTGCCTCCTAGAGATCGACAACGTCGCCTTCGACCTCGAGCAGAACCACCTGTCGCCGGACTCAACTCCGACAAGGAATCGTCACCGCGTCAGCACGCCCCTTGACAAACCAGAGCCACCTCGAGCTTCAGCACGCCACCGCGGTCCTGGTAAGCGCCTTCTTGCTTCGCCGGACGACCTAGAGCACCGGCGCAACCGTAGTCAGACGCGCCGCCGCCGGACAACGCCGCTAGCGCCGCTAGTTTGTGGCTTGATGATTTGGTCCGTTGGATCTGCATCGTAGGGCTAGGATAGATCTTAATCGAAGAGGTACGCGCGCGTCTGAGCCGCCAGATCTAAGTTAGATCCTACGGTCTGCGACTGCCGATCCGCGCGAAGCGGTACGCGCCAGTGAGGCTGCGACACGTGGCTAGGGATAATTCAAAAACAGAAATTTGAATTAGATTTAGGTCCAAACTTCAAACTGCTATAACTTTTGAATGCCACGTTAGAATTTTACAAACTTTATACCGTTGGATTCAGTGAATCAAGGCCTTTCTGGTTATGAAAAGTGTTTAACAAATAGTAACAGTTAAAATGACTTCATTTGTAGAAACATGTTTAAGGCTATCTTAAATATGGATTTATTTTGTAAATTGTATTAATAAGTTTAGTTGGTAAACTTGTGACTTGATAAGTTTCTGTGAACATGTGCATGCTTAGTAGAGTTTTCAAAATCACCACTTAGTAAAATCTTGCATGCATGCATTCATATTATTTTTGGTTGTATATATTTGTGTGTAATTGTATGCTATAATTTTTGTGTAGATTTTGCTAGTGATTGTGATTGTGAAGAGTGCTACTCTCCCCATTACCAAGGCAAGTGATATTTTCATGAACATTTTTGTCCTATGCTTTATACTAGCATTAGATATTTTGCTAAGTCTTGCATGCTAATTTGCCTAATGCTAAGTTGGGAAATCCTAAGTAGTGTAGAAATGTAGAATTGCCAGGGAATTTTCCTAAGTTAAGTTATCATGCCATGCTTAGCCTAGCTATTTAGCAAACAAGGGTTGGTGAAAATCTATACTTACTATGATGAAAATAATTCTAAGTCATGGGACTTATGCTTTCCTAATAAAACAACTAAGTCAAATGAACCTCCTGGGTGGAATGGATGGATTGGGTTATGTTGAGTGGTTACACAAGGCCATGGACTTGGTTTGTGTGTCTCACTTGTGGTATGCCACCCAGGCACAAAGGGATTTGGAGGCCAAGTGTTAAGAAAGCTTACAGTGCAACCACTTGGCAATATGGGCTCTGCCTTGATCATATAGGTTGCTAGAACTTAGTCACTTGGACAGTTGGTGGTAGTGGGAATGATAGGTTGGAGCGCGTCCATTTGACTAAGGAAAGGCTTCTGAAAGGTCCTGTCTTGGGAAACCAAGTCTGGTGGGGAAAGTGCACAACCTCTGCAGATGGAAAACCTAAGTACTTAGCCTAGTCCAAGGCAATGGACAACTTGAGCATCAAGACATGGAAGCTACAAGAATCTCATCACTCCAACTTCTAAATAAAACTTGTGGGTGAACAAGGGTGAAGGACCCCAATGTCTATTGGTGGTTTCTTGGGAAGTTTTTGACAAAGAAAAACTTGGTGATTTCAACTAATAGGTAAAACCTATTTTCAAGCAAAGCAAGACAAGCTACACTTAGCCAAAATGCATATAGTAATATAGCCCACTAGAAATATACTAAGGTATCACTTGCCAATACTATTCCAAAGTATTGACCCTATGTGGCTGTAACTTGTGATGTTGCAGGTTACTCCGATGATGAGTAGGAGTCATGAGTCTACACTCAACATGCTTGCCTGTGGCACATGAAGATGAAGACTTATGTTTATTTACTTATTCCTTAAACTCTTGTATTAGGCCTATGGCCCTGAGTTGTAAAAGACTATGTTTTATCTCTGGTATGAATGTAATAAACGACCTTTGTATCTGTGTACTTCATCTTAAACTGTGGATGCTAGCATTGATCCAGGGACTAGCATTGCAATCACAGGGATCCTTTCCTTTATAAAGGAGGGGTCTAACATTTTCCTTAGTGGTTTCCAATCCTAGGGTCATAATCCTATAGGCAACACAGTGCTCTGATACCATCTATAAGATCCCTCCTTTATAAAGGAAAAGGATCCCTGTGATTGCAATGCTAGTCCCTGGATCAATGCTAACATCCCTAAAATCATTTTTCAAAACTCATGCATATCATCCATGCATCCTTGATCATGTAGAGTTTCATTTCAAAAATCAATTCAAAAACAGGAGCATATGAGCTCATTATTTTATGTGACCAGCATTAAATCAAATGCTACTCTCCAATGAGATATTGTTGTTCATGAATCAAACCTTGTTACTCTCAGATTGTTTTTCTTGCTTGCTATTTTCTTAAACCAAAAATTTGCAAAACAAAAGTGAATTTAAAACCATTTCCAAAACTTGATCAAATCTAGTGCCATGTCACTATTTATTTTGTTTGATCAATAGGACCAAGCTAATACAGAGAGTGCATATGTTTTTACACTCGGAATTATGATTGTTACACTCTGCAAAAACCCAGAACAAATTTGAATTCAATTGGCATTTGAATTTGTTTGAAAATGATTTCTGAAAATGCAAAAAGAAAAAGAAAAGGAGAAAAGAAATAGAAAAGGGCCGGCGCCACCTTTCTAGCCCAACAACAGAAGCGGCCCAAAAGCCAGCCCACCCGGGGTTTCCCTCTCCTCCTATTTTTCTCACCGCACCCGCGCTACCCAATAAGTCACTGACCGGTGGACCCTCGCCAGCTCACACCCGTCTTCTCCAAATCACGGCCATGACCACGTCGCCGGCTGTTTCCTCCGCCATCACTGCCGCGTTTTAAAACCCGAGTTATTGCCGGAGTTTCCTCGCGTGATTCTTGCCAACGCTCTGGCTATAAGACCCCCTCCCCTCGCCGCTCATTTCCCCTCACACCACTTGCTCGCTCCGCCACCAGGCTGCCCATATTTCGCCGAACTCTGCCGCGGTACCGACAAACTCCGGCAGCAAATTCCGGTGAGCTCCCCGTGCCCCTTGACTTCTAACCTTGCCAGTATAATCACTGCAACCTTGCGCATCTCCTAACCCCTTTGGTGCATGCTAGGATCATCCAGAGCCTCGTCAACATCGATGACAGCACGAGTCCGACAAAACCATCAACTCCGGCAAGCTTTCCTGGTTAGTTCTGACCGCGCCTTGCCCTCTCCTTGACACTCGCATGACCAGCACCACTTTGCGCATCTGACGCACTGTTTATTTTGCCCTGGCATGATCTGTACCTTCGCCAACGTCAACGAGCAGCCGTACCCGACGCCTTCGCGAACTCCGGCGAGGAATCCCTGACGACTCCGAGCGCCCCTTCGCCAACCAAGGACACATCGAGCTTCTCCTCGTCACTGCGGTTCTGGTGAGCATCCTCCTCACCTCCCCGCGCGACCTAGTGTGCCGGCTCCGCCACTGTCAGAGCGCGCCGCCGCCTGTCACCGCCGCCAGCGCCTCCACTTGATGGTCAAGTGCTGAGCGCCGTTAGATTTAGATCTAGTGGTCAAGATAGATCTTAGACGAAGCGGTATGTTTCAATCAGAGCCGCGTGATTAAGTTATATCCAATGGCTCAGAAGCATGATCCGGCGCGAAGCGGTACCAGCCAGTAAGATAGCGCCGCGTGGCATGTTCCTCGATTTAAATTTCTGATTTGAATCTATTAGATGTTTAAATATGTTTTAATCATAACTTTTGATTCCCACGTCCAAATTTGATGAATTTTATATCAATGGAATCATGAGAGAAAGCCCTTTCCATATATGCAATGTGTTTAATGTTTTGTTTCTGTTAAAATGGTTATTTTTACAGAAACATGTGTAGGCCTATTTTGTGTATATTAGTTATTTGAGAAATGTTTTAATGTTCAAATAAAGGTTATTTGGCAAGTTTTGAACTTGTTTATGATTCAGTACTGTGCACTGGTATTGTTTTGTGTAGAAAATCATCACATGTCATATTGCATGCATCCATATATTTTTGCTTGTATTTATTTTGTATGTGATTTGGTGTTATCATTTTATGTGTAGATTTTGGTGCAAATAGTGATTGTGATTGTGAGGATTGTAGCTACTCTCCAAACTACCAAGGCAAGTGGTGCTTCATGATTTTATCCCTATGTTTTTCAACTATGCATTAGAAATATTTTGCTAGTCATGCATGGTTATATTTTACTTATATGCTAAGCTTGGGAAATCCTAGTAGTTGTAGAATTGCTAGAAATTTCTAAGTTAAGATGCTTATCTATGCCATGCTTAGCCTAGATAGTATCAACCAAGGGTGGCTATATGTTCATGCTATGAATAAATATTTCTAAGTCTTTGGACTATGTTTTTGCTTAATAAAACAACTAAGTGAATGAATCACCTGGGTGGAATGGTTGTGAATGGTTTATGTTGAGTGGTTACACAAGGCCCATTTCTATGGTTTACCTTGTGTATCTCACTTGTGGAAAGCCACCCAGGAACAAAGGGATTTGAGAGGCCAAATGTTAAGAAGCTTCTAGTGCAGCCACTTGGCAATATGGGCTCTGCCTGGATCACATAGGTTGCAATAACTTAGCCATTTGGACAGTTGGTGGTAGTGGGATGATAGGTTGGAACGCGTCCATTTGGTCTAAGGGAAGGCTTCTGAAAGGTCCTGTCTTGGTGAAAATCAAGTCTTGTGGGGAAAGTGCACAACCTCTGCAGATGGAAGAATCTAAGTACTTAGCCATGTCCCTAGTATTGGACAATTTGAGCATCAAGACATGGAAGCTATCAAGAATCTCCTCATCCCAATTTCTAAGTAAAACTTGTGGTTGAACAAGGGTGAAGGACCCCAATGTCTATTGGTGGTTCCTTGGGAAAAAATTTGACAAAGAAAAAAACTTAGTGTTTTCAACTGATAGGCAAAACCTATTTTGAGCAAAGCAAGCCTAAGCTACACTTAGCCAAATTGCATATAGTATCTAGTCCACCAATATTCTACTAAGGTATCACTTGCCAATACTATTACAATGTATTGACCCACTGTGGCTGTAACTTGTGATGTTGCAGGTTATTCTGATGATGACTAGGAGTCATGAGTCTACACTCAACATGCTTTCCTGTGGCACATGAAGATGAAGACTTATTTATCTTATTACTTATTTAAACTCTTGTACTAGGCCTGTGGCCATGGAGTTGTAAAAGACTATGTTTGTCTCTGGAATGCCTGTAATAATGACCTTTGTTTTTGTGTACTTAATCTTAAACTGTGGATGCTAGCATTGATACAGGGACTACCATTGCAATCACAGGGATCCTTTTCCTTTATAAAGGAGGGATCTTACACCTACACCACCTTCCACGGCATCGTCCCCTGTCGGAAGGCATACCCGACGGCAAGGTGACGCTGCCAGTAACCTTCGGCACACCAGGGAACTTCCGCACCGAGCGGATCGTCTTCGAGCTGGTGCCCTTCAATAGCCCCTACCACTGCATCTTGGGGCAGCAGGCGTTTGCCAAATTCATGGCGGTGCCCCACTACGCGTACAACACGATGAAGCTCCCAGGGCCGTGCGGCATCATCACTATCCATGGCGACCCCGACATGGCCGCAGAGTGCAAGGCCAAGGGCGCCGAGCTTGCCGACGTCGTCATAGCCGTGAAAGCCAACCATGCGGAGGAGATCGCCAAGTACACGAGCGGGGTCAACAATGACAACCCCACAATACTCAAGAATCCCAACTCGGAGGGCGGCGGCAAAACCGCCTTCGAGGCAACCACGCACACGCGCTCCGTCGAGCTGGTCCCAGGCGACTCCAGCTAGACGGTGACAATCGGAACGGGCATGAGCCCAGCATAGGAAGGCGCGCTCATCGAGTTCCTCTGTGAGAATCGCGACATATTTGCATGGAAGCCATCCAACATGCCTGGTGTCCCGAGGGAACTCACTGAGCACAAACTCAATGCCGACCCCAAAGTGCGACCCATCAAGCAGTCGCTGCGGCCCTTCAATGAACAGCGCCGCCGAGCAATCGCTAAGGAGGTGTAGCGTCTACTCGCTGCAGGCTTCATACGGCCAATCAAATACTCCAAGTGGCTGGCAAACCCAGTCCTGGTCGAAAAGAAGAATGGGACCTGGAGAATGTGTATCGATTACACAAACCTCAAGAGCGCCTGCCCCAAGGAGCAGTTCGTCCTCCCGCGGATCGATCAAATCATTGACTCGACTGCGGGTTTGGAGTCACTTTGTTTCCTTGACGCCTAGTATGGTTACAACTAGATCAAAATGGCAGTCGAGGACGAGGAGAAGACGGCATTCATCACACCATTCGGAGCATTCTGCTACACCGCCATGACCTTCGAGCTAAAGAACTCCGGGGCGACCTACCAGAGGTGCATGCAGGAGTGCCTTGCGAGCCAAATTGGCCGCAACATCCACGTCTACATCGACGACGTGGTGGTACAGTCCACTCGCCAGGGCGATCTACTCGCCGACCTGGCCGAAACCTTCACAAATCTGCAGAGGTACAAGATCAAACTAAACCCAGGAAAGTGCACATTTGGTGTACCTACTAGACAGCTGCTGGGGTACGTCGTCTCCAAACGAGGGATCGAGGCGAAAGCCACCAAGATCAACACGATCGCCCGGCTCGGAAAACCCGAGTGCCTCCGCGACGTCCAGAAGTTGCCCGGGCGAGTCGCGGCTCTCAGTCGCTTCATCCCCCGGCTAGGCGAGAAGGCAATGCTTCTCTACCGTCTAATGTGCAAGAATCCCACGTTCCAGTGGGACAAGGAGTCAGACGACGTGCTCCACACACTCAACGAAGTGCTACTCGCCGCCCCCGTCAACAAGGAACCCATGATCATCTACGTCGCGGCTTCCGAGCGAGTCGTCGGCGCCGTCATGGTCGTCGAGCGACCAGAAGAAGTCAAGGAACACCCGGTACAGCGACCCGTCTACTACATTAGCGAAGTCCTCACCGAGTCGCACCAACGCTACCCGCAGTACCAGAAATTGGTATATGTGGTCTTCGGAGCCCAACGGGGACTGTGGCACTACTTCCAGGAGCACCCAATCACGGTCATCTCCTCCGCGCTATTGCAGGACATCATTCGCAATCGCGAGGCGACCGAGCGAGTCGCCAAGTGGGCCGTGGAGATCGGAGTACACAACATCAGGTACGAGCCGCGCAAGACAATCAAGTCGTAGGCCGTGGGGGACTTCCTCGCTGACTGGGAGGAGGCGTAGCAGCCGAAGAAGCTACAATACCTCCACTACTGGTCGCTACACTTCGAAGGCTCCAAGAACATAGATAGCGCAGGGGCAGGGATCGTCCTCACATCCCCAAAGGGCGACAAACTACGCTACGTCATGTACCTCGACTTCACCCCCTGCACCAACAATATGGCCGAGTACGAGGCGCTCCTCCACGACATGTAAGCAACCAAGGCGATGAACATGAATCGTCTGCGCTGCTATGGCGACTCTGACCTCGTCGCCGGGAAAGTCGCCGGCACATGCGATGCAGTCTCCCCCACCGTGGAGGCATACCGCCAAGCAGTGGATCAACTGGGACTCCACTTCGCCGGCTATACCGTCGAGTGGATCGACCGGCGCAAGAACGAAGAGGCCAATGGCCTCTCTCGCATCGGGTTGGCTCGACTTGCTCCACCTGCCGATGTCTTCCTCGACACCAGCACCAAGCCATCCGTCTCTCCCCCAAGGGAGATCGACATTGGGATCCTGCTGCAACCAGAACTGGCCCTGGTCGCCATGGTCGTGGATCCAAGCGACTTGACCGCGCCCTACGTCGCCTACCTGGAGGGAGGCACCCTACCCGCTGACGAGACAGAGGCACGGATGATAGTACGCTGCTGCAAGTCCTTCGTCATCATCAACGGCGAGCTCCACAAGCGCATCGTGACTGGCGTGTTCCAACGTTGTGTACAAACCGCGGAAGGTTGCAAGATCCTCCAAGACATCCATGCCGGCGACTGCGGACACCACGCTGGCGCTCGATCCCTGGTCACCAAGGCCATGCGACACGACTTCTATTGGCTCACCGCGCACGCCGACGCGGTCGACATCGTCCAACGCTGTGTCAGATTACAAAAATACGCCAACCAGACTCACGTCGCAATCTCAGCGCTCAAGACCATCCCCATCGCCTGGCCATTCGCCGTGTGGGGCATGGACATGGTGGGCCCCTTCAAGAAGGCCCACTCCGGCTTCACCCACCTCCTAGTCGTAGTCGACAAATTCACAAAGTGTATGGAGGCCAAGCCAGTCCGAAAGTGCAACGGGAAGACCGCCACCAAATTCCTACACAAGCTCATCTATCGCTACGGGTTCCCGCATAGCATTATCACGAAAAACAGCACCAACTTCGCCAAAGGAGCCATGGCCTAATTCTGCGAGGAGCACAACATACGACTCGACCTCGCCTCAGTCGCCCACCCGAAGTCCAACGGCCAAGCAGAACATGCTAACTAGAGCATCCTCCACAGCCTGAAGCCGCGACTACAAGTTCCCCTTGAGCGAACTCCGGGGTGCTGGGTCGAAGAGCTCCCCTCCATCATCTGGAGCATCCGGTCCTCCGTCAATAGGTCGATAGGGTTCACCCCCTTCTTCATGGTGTATGGCGCTGAGGCCGTCATGCCGACCGACCTCGAGCATGACTCGCCTCGGGTGGTCAACTACGCAGAGGCCAACAACGAGCTCGCACGCCAGGACGGGGTCGACCAGCTCGACGAAGCACGCAACCTAGCTCGCTCCTGCACCACCATCTACCAGCAAGGACTACACCACTACCACAGCTGGCGAGTCTGGACCCGCACCTTCCAGGAAGGTGACCTGGTCCTATGACTGATCCAGGACAAGAAGGGCATGCACAAGCTCTCTCCCCCTTAGGAGGGACCATTCGCCATCAGGCGAGTCCTGGGCAACGACGCCTACTACCTCATCGACGTCCGAGGCGACGGACAACTCGATGTCAAGCGGCCATGGAATGTAAATCTCCTACAAAGTTCTAGTCCTAGAGCTCCAAACATGTACCTCCTACCCGCTATAAAATAAAGAAGTTCGATTCGCACAAATTGTGTCCACTCTCCATACCTTGTGCCACCCGCACTCGTAATAACAGCGCTACGCTACTCGCGGAAGTCAACCGTTGGTCATGCGACCGGCACGGCCAAGTAGTGCGATATGAGCGCACCGAAAAATTTCGGGTCTTGTATCGTCCATGAAAAACGCCAACCCAGAGCCCCATCGGAGTCGCCTCGCTCGACTGGCTTTCCGAGCTAAGACAACCGCGTTCTCTTCCAACAGCGACCCAGTCCTCCACGTCCTTGGCGCAGCGACTCGAATGGCTAAGTACCATGCTCGGGGACTGACGCCAGTCCAAACCCGAGAGACTAGGGAAAACGCCAAGTACCAGCGCGTCCTGGACTCGCCACGCGACTAGTCCTACGGATCAGGTGGAGCGACGCGCTTAATACAACGCGCCTCTTCCTCACCTACCTTGGGCATGCTACTAGAACGGCCAAGTACCATGCTCGGGGACTCGGCCATCCGACCCCGTTCGCGCCTAGGAAAACGGCTAAGTATAGAGCACCCCTTGGGGTCGTCGCGACTGGCTTTTCAAGCCACGACACGTTGAACTCAACTGACTAACAGTATAAAAACAAACATACACATAAAAACGAGGTAAACCACATAAAGGGCGGACGCGCTTGGGGACTCAGACAACTTAACAACTCACAAGCAATTCAAACACTGACAAAGTTACTCATTCCTTATGGCAGCAAAAAATTGTTCGCGTACAAGGCCAATTACATTGCTTTTACAACTAAACACCACTCGGCAAACTCATTTACTCTGCAGGCTTCGATGGCGATGCGCCACCACTCCCGTGGACACGAATAAAGGGAACCCAAGGGTTCGATGGGTACATCGTCAGAGCACCCTCCATGGCCGCTCGGAACGGCTGGTCCACCTTGAATTCGCAGTGCTCCGGCTCGGGGTCGCTCCGGACAACGACCATTTCCTGGTACGGAATGAGGTCACCCATCACCCACACCCGATCAGAGTATAACACAGCCTGCTCGTTCATCTTTAGCACATCGGAGATATCAACCGCGCATGTCGATGAAGGGTACCCGCTGGTGATGTCGTCAAGGTCGAAGTCGTCGGGGAAGTGCGCGAGCCCAAGTCTCAGCGCAATCGTGGCACCACGACGGAAGGCCGACCGCGACATTAAATCAACAATAGCCGGGGCCTTCTCCAGGTATCTCCAGACATTGATGAGGCCGCTAGGGATCACCTCCGTCGGCGAAATCTCTTGAAGGTATGCGCGAATGCAAGTCACTAACAGAGCGGCAGAATCCACTAGCGTGGTGACACACTGCCGCGTGTCATACGACTGCGCTTCGGCCTCATCATCAAGAATCTTCCCATCCAAGCACAAGTACACAGTCAGAAAGGCTCCAACAAACAAAGGTGACCCGCATGCTCGGGGACTCGCTAGTCGCCCAAAAGAACGAGGAGCTCACCAATCAAAGGACGACAGATCCCCGTGATGAAATCCTGCAGACCAGAGAGATCATCCTGCAGCCCAGCAATGAGCGCGTCCAATACCTTCCGCTCCTCGGCAGCAGCAGCAACGGCTGCCTTGGCCCTCTCATTCGCCGAGGTCGCCTCCGACTTCGAGTCCTTGATCTTCCGCTCCAGGTCAGCGACTCGCTTCTCCGGAGCGCTCAAGGACGACTGAGCAGTCGTTAGGTCACTCGCAGGGACCATATCCTCACGAGCCTTTTCCACAGCGGCCGCATGACTATCTGCATCAACAAAACCATGAGTACGAAGTCAGCAAACGACAACCTCGTCAACAATCACAATAAACACCTACCACCAGTCGCTCGAAGCTGCTCGTTCGTCCCTTGGACGACGTGGAGCTCCTTCTCCAAATGCTCCCTGGCAGCCAGCCGCTCCGCCGACTCGCGCTGCAGGCCCTGCACAACCATGATAACATCAGCGAAGAAATTCCTAAGTGCCTTGCCGCTGAAATTCAGTGACTAGCCACTCGGGGACTGGGCAGCAAAAAAATTCCTAAGTGCCTAGCCGCTGAAATTTAGTGACTAGCCACTTGGGGATTGGACAACAAAAACAGTAAGGATCCGATCGCTGAAATTTAGCGACCAGATCCTCGGGGACTGGACATACCTGGATCGCTGCACCCAGCATATTGTGGAGCTCGACCGCGTCCACCGACGGGAGCATAACGGGTGTGTGCCCGTGACGCTGCTCGGCCTCCGCCGACTGCGCTGAAGCACTCGCCATGGAAGCCCTCTCTACAAAGCAAGGGAAGGTGGTCACTACTGCCCCTGCGACACTCGTCGTTGGGCCCGTAGCACCAACTGGCGCCGCGGGCTCGACCTGCTGCGACTCCGTGTCCACTGCGGCCTTCGTGACCGCATTCGCTCCAATCGGAGCCTCGCTCGGGGCGCCGACCGGCTCGTCCGAGATTGTGACGACCTCGTCGCCCTTTGCCCTCTTCGCGCCCTCAACGGACGCCTCCACCTCGTCGCTCTCCATCTTCTTTGAGGGGTCGACTCGCGTCTCCGTGGCACCCAATGGGACCTTAGCCACCGAGGGGTGACCTATTTTATTCACACCAGTCCTGCAACACAACGCCGTCAGCAAGCTCGCCGCCGAACATGAATCAGTTGCTCAAATAAATAATCTAAAGGATACTCACTTGGTGACTGGGATGGCGAAGGCCGGTGAGAATGCTCGCCGGCTTCTCCAACTTCGGTCCCAGCTTCCGACTGAGGCCCGTCTCGAACACGCTCTGGGCCTAAGACATTAAAGGATTCTTCAAGGATGAGGCCACAACAGGAGGATCTACGGCAATCGCTGCAGGCGCTCCCCTCGGCGGCGAGGCACCCACGGACGAGACGGCCCCGAGCGTGGTCACTGCGGTGAAGGGAGGTGGCAGCGATGCCAATGGAACCTCACCCTCTAGCACGGCCACGTTGGCTTCCACAGTCGCCTGTGCTGGTGCGCTGACCCTAGCTTCCTCGGCCGCGCTAGTAGCTTCGGAGCTACTAGCGGATCGAGGCGGTGGTGTCGCGTTAGCCGGCCCCTTCTTCTTCTTCGGTGGCGGTTTTTTCTTCCACGGTGTGGCCTCGCTCCATGACGTGTTCTCGAGGAGCTCGTCATCATCCCCGTCGTGAGCCTCGAGGCTCTTGCTGGCCTCGAGCGCGCGTTGTCGCTGCCCATGGGTCTTACGGACCGTGGGTGCGGCGACCTCCACGGCCTCGTCATTATCTGAAGGGAATATGCCCTGCGAGGCAATAATAAAGTGTTTATTATGTGTATTCCAAGTATATGATAGATGTTTATTTTGCATGCTATAATTGTATTAATACGGAAACGTTAATACATGTGTGTTTAATAAACAAACAGAAAGTTCCTAGTTATGCCTCTCTCATAAACTAGCTCGTTGATTAACAAGATGATCAAGGTTTCCTGATCATGGACATTGGATGTTGTTAATAACGGGATCACAACATTAGTGTAATGGTGTGATGAACATTCATCCGAAGTATAGCATTACGATCAAAGTCATTGAGTTTATATTGCTATAACAACTTACGAAGTGATCCTAATCCTTAGACCATGAGATCATGTCAATCACTAACACCGGAAGAGTTTCTTGATAACATCAAACGTCACACCGTAACAGGGTGATTATAAAGATGGATTCAGAACTAATAAAGTGTTATGTTGAGGCTCATGGATCGAGAGTGGAATTTGTTCATCCCGATGACGGATAGATATACTCTGGGCCCTCTCGGTGATATCACATTGATTAGCTTGCAAGCAAGTGATTTGATCACTAGAATGTTATATCACAGGAACGAGAAAAGAGTGCATGTCGGTAACGAGATCAAACTAGGTATGGAGATACCGATGATCGAATCTCGGACATGTAATATATCGTGAAACAAAGGGATTAAGATACTAGAGTAAAAGGTTCCGACGATCACAAGAAAGTCATCGTTGAATGTGTGGGAGTCAGTATGGGTCTCCAGATCCCGCTTCTGATTATTGATCCGAGAGGGGTCTCGATCATGTCCGCATTATTCACGAACCGTAGGGTGACACACTTTAGAGACACCGACATCCAATTGGAGCAAATGTTTCATGCCGAAAGAATGAACAAGCGCAGGAATTTATTTCACTAGATACCGAAACAGGTTTTCGGGTGAAATTGCATAAAGTGGTTATGCATGTGAAATAGAATTCTAGCAAGGGGTTATTTGTGAATGTTTGTCATTAAAGTAATTGACAAAATTCTGAATAAAATAAAACAGTTTTATTTAATGAGAGTTTGCATTAAATTTGGTGGAAATTTAATGGGAATTTGAGTGGACTTTTGAGTGGAGGGAATTTAAAGGGCATTTTGTGAGTGGAGTGTCCACCCACATGAATGAAGGAGGGAAGGGGCAGCCCCCATGGCCGGCGGCCACCCCCTTGGGTGCCCCCCTCCTCCTATAAAAGGGGCTCCCCTCCTCACTTGTCTCTCACACCTCCTCGTGAAGGATCTCTCTCCCCCTCTAGAATTTATTCCCCATGGTCTCGGACTAGCGAGATACATGTTCCTGGTGGCTATTCGGCAAGAAAGAGTTGTGCTTCCGCTGCATCGCTGGAGCGAGGAGGCGTAGGTTGCTCGGTGCCTCGAACGTGTGTGCGAGCACGGATGCGCTGCTGATTTGCGGCGCTAGGACTTTCTCTCGATCTTGAGATCGGCAAGAGATCGTCTATATCAACCATGAGTTGAATTCGTTAAGCTTTGTCGGTCTTCAAGGGTATGTTCTCTACGGATATACATCCGCCCGTTGTTTGTATCTAGTAGATAGATCTTGGTATATAGTTCACATCGTAGGAAAACTTTTGTTTTCTATGCTGCGAACCCTACATTATCTTCATCGTCGTTGTCGTCGCTGTCATCGCCACCGTCACTTCTGACGCTGCCCTTGTCCGATGAGGACTCGCTCTCATCCTCGACGGACTCGGTCGAGTTTTTTCATCAGCAGGCGGAAACCAACCTTCCACCACTTGGAACAACTGCAAAGATAAACACGATTAGCACAAACCGCGACTGCGAAATATACGAGGAAGTCGGAAATTATTGATGGAGCCTTGCGCTTTGCAGTGTAAGGGGGAACCCCGACCTTCATGTCAAGGTATTACGTGTCGGTGATTTTCTTTAGGGCCAAGGTGTAATCATTGAGCCTCCACTCAGCGGTGCAATACTTCATCGGGTCATCCTTGCCTGTGTACTCATACATACAGTGGGCGTGACTGGCCAGAGGCACTAGCCGCCGCCCAAACCAGCAATTATACAAGTTGATAGTCTAGAGGCCCTTCTTTTTCAAGCTGCGGATTATCAGCAACATTTCGTCGACCACCATCCGTTGGTCGTGCGGAAGCTTGGTTACTTGGAGCCGACGTGGCTCGGGTCGGTCCGTGGAATACATCGGAAGTGCCACCTCATCGTCTGGCAACGACTCGGTCATGTAGAATCAATGTTTCTTCCACTCGTTCGCCGCCTTGTTTGGTAGCATCAGGTCGAATAAGGAGGCTTTTGACTTAAAATGAAAGGTGAGGCCGCCCGTAGCCAGCTTCGGGCCGCCTGTCTCTTCGCGTCCGGTCCTCCCGTGGAACAGATCTTGCCACAGGGGGAAGTACGGCCGACAGCATAGGTAGCACTCGAAAAACGCCACAAAGATGGTGAGTTGATCGATTTTTTGCGGCCCTAGGTCTGACGGCTAGATGCCTTAATACGCGCAGAAGCGACGAAATAAGACGGAGGTGGGGAATCCGAGCCCCCTCTCCAGGTGGCTGGTGAAGCAGATGAATTCTCCCTCGCGCGGATCTGGAACCACCTCACCGGCTGCGGGATGCGCCATCTGCCGGCACAGAGGATCCCTGCCTCCTCGAATGACTTCAGCAGCACTTTCGTCCATTTGGATCTCCGGCATGGCTCCGTCGAAGGTGCCATCAGTCGGAGGATCTAGGTTTGCGGATCGCTCTGGGTCGCTCTGATCACTGAGGAGGAATGGAAGACTAGGAGACGCACGAGATCGGAGGGAGTGTGGGGATGACCGCTTGTCACCCGTCACTCCCCTTATATAGTGGTTGTTACCCGCCATTCTAGGGGAGCCGTTACAGCACGGTGATTACACCGATATTACCGTTGGATTACCCAACGGCTAGTTTGACCAGTGCTGACGGTCCAACTTCGTCCACTCGACTCACCAGCTTCAGCGACTCGACTACTCGCTGACCTGATCGCCCTAGCTGGGATTCGATTACTCGCTGACCTGATCACCATAGCAGTGATTCGACTACTCGCCGACCCATTCGCCATGCTGCGATTCGATTGGTCGTTGTTATTGCGACTAAGATGACAAGTTCTCTCTTTCATTCAGGGAGTTCACCGCCGATTCGACTGGGCATCCAAATTGGACCCGCATACTCCGACTGCCAAGGAACACCTACGACTAATCAACAACGGCCTCGGGGACTACTGATAGGGATATGCCGAGTGGGGTATACCCAGCAGGACGTTTCCTATTGGCCCAAGCTGCCAGCGAGTGGGCCTGCAGGACGGAAACTGGATCAATACCCAACAAGGAGCCAGGCGACTGGAAGCTGAAGGCCCATAAGCATAGCTAGGCCCACTCGGATTAGGTCAAACACCCTGTGAATCCTTAACTAATTCGGTTGTAGATCTGTAAACCCTAGCGAGGTGAGTCTTTATAAACCTCCCTAGGGTACTCATAGAGGACACGTGTAGAGGGAGTGTCCCAACCTTTATTTAATATAAGGTGGAGTCCCCTGTGTTTACAATGCTAGTCCCTGGATCAATAGCTAGCATCCACAGTTAAGATGTAATATCAAGAAACAAAGGTCACAATATAACTTTATAACCAGGAATAACATAATTTTATTACATCGTACATAGCTCATTTGGCTTTTACATTACATTGCAGCGGAATAACTATAAGCATGGGGTCCTTCATCTTCAAAGTGCCACAGGCAGACCTGTTGGGTGTAGACTTTGTAATCCTAATCAATCAATCTTCACTAAAATCAATCAAACATGCAACATTACAAGTTACAGCCACAAGGGTCAATACATTTGAATTGTATTGGCAAGTTTCACTACTATGTTGAATATAAGTGGATCCTATCATTACATGCATATTTGGCTAAGTAAGGTTTTAGACTCATTTGCAGAAAGCAATAATTTATCCTATCTTTTCAAAAGGGTTTTGATCTTTTGTCACCTCCTTGGAATCCACCAAGTATCTTTGTTAAAAATCTCTTGAGCTCCTTGGTAACCCCAAGTGTTCAAGTTTTCATCAAAATCTCTTGAGTTCCTTGGTACCCCCAAGTGCATCAAGTTTTATCAAAATCTCTTGAGTTCCTTGGTACCCCCAAGTGCATCAAGTTTTTATCAAAATCTCTTGAGTTCTTTGGTACCCCCAAGTGCATCAAATTTTTAAAAGTTTTCTTTTAGAAATTAGAATGTCGAGATTTCCCATAGCTTCAAACTTTAGTTGCTTAGTATTGTCCATAACCGGGGACACGGCTAAGTACTTAGATTTTATTATCTTCTGCAGAAGTAGTACACTTTACCCACATGTCACAATCCCATCTTGTTGCCACCAGTGGCCACTGGATTAGTGCTCACCAAGATGGAGTACCGGCAGATTGAGAATGTGACGAAGTCTTTCCAGAGGGTCCTCCCATACACCATTGCTAGCTTGTCTTCAGTACCCATGTAGGATTCCAGGTCCTCATGTCCAGTAACTTGAAGGCAATGCATGGGTCTTCCCAATGTAGTTGACTAAGCCAGAGCCATAAATAGCATGTGGTTGCACACGAAAGCCACAATTGGAGAAACATGTTCAATCTCTAAGTTTCCTGGGTGGTTTTCCTTTGGAGCACAACACAAAAAGATTGCCATAGACATGGTTCCTTTTGTTGCCACCTTCTCCAAAACTCAAAGTATCCTTGTCCACCCAGGTGGTTCATTGAGTCCTTGTTTTATTATATAAAAACACAAGTCCTTTTCTCAACTTCATAAAATCTCAACATGTATCTCTTTTCAAAATATAGCATGGCTAAGCATGTAACAACTACATTGTTTTCACTAAGGAATGTATAGGGAATCCTATTAGGATTTAGCATAGCATAAGTATAAAAATTCTTTTCATGCATGTTTCAAAATCCACTAAGTATAGTGAAAATAGTAGGACTTTAGATGATAGTGTAACTTGCCTTTCTTTTGGTAGGGAATGGTGGTTCACTCCTTGATCTTCCTAGTCTCACACTTTACTAACTTCACTACAATCAATTAAGCAAACACAATATCAACAAGCATTCCAATCCAATAATCAATCAAACAATTCACACACACAAAACAATGGGACCTAAGTCATGCATGTAAGCATGCAAGGGATAGTTTTTTTTGCAAAGATGGTTTCTACTAGGCTCTAAACTTTGCAAGGTTCAAAGTGGTCATTTTCCAAAGTGGCAAAGTCATTTGCAAAAGGGTTTTGTCCATAAACCATTTTTAAATCGAATCATTATTTTATGTGGTGGAAAATATTTTTACCAAAGCAATAACTTTAAGTTGTTCACCAAATAAGTTGTTGTTTCTCCAAAACTTGGTGTTTAGGGTCAGTAGGTTTGGTACAAATCATTTTTCCAAAGTTTCTACTCCAAAAACATTTTCATAACAAAACCATTATTTTTATTTGGCTAGAAATGGGCTAAATTAATTAATCCATCCTAAACTTCACCAAATCCATTTTAAAAACCATGGGTTGGTTCCTAGGGTCAGTAAGTTCACCACAAACTACTTTTCCAAGATTTCAACCTCAAAATCATTTTTGAACAATTTTCCTAATCTAAACAAGCATACAAATGTTTCTGAAAAACAAACAATCTAATAGATACTATTTACTAAACCAATTGCATGGTTAGCTAGGGCTTGTTCCACTAATTCCAACGATATAAAGTTTGTAATTTTTGGACGTGTGGATCAAAAGTTATAAGAGTTTCAAATCTGCATCTAAATCAGGTTCAAATTTCTGTTTTAAACAATCTGGTGACACGCGTCAGATTCCTATTCGTCAAAAACGTTTCGCGTGGATCGACTAACACAGACCGTTGGATCAAGTTATATCGCACGGCGCGCAGATGCTACTTACCCTTTCACCTAGCTTCTATCCTACCCACTGGATCGAGATCGAACGGCTGCTGCAAGCTCGACCTAAAACTAGCGGCGCTGCGGCGGTGGCTGGCGGCGGAGCGGCCAGATGGTGGCGGTGCCGGCGATACAGGAAGCACAGGAAGGTGGGGAGATGCTTACAATGATCGCATAAGTCTAGTGAAGCTCAACGTGTTCTCGAGGAGTCAAGGGGCGCTCTGGTACGGCGGCAATCCCTCGCCGGAGTGTGCAGCGGCGTCGGTTGTGCTCAGGCGTCGTTGCTAGCGTCGTTTAGGACCGTGCTAAGACAAAGTGGAGGCATGGTTAGACGTGGAATGATCTGGGGAAGATGTGTGCATCCTCGAGAGAGCTTAGGGTGGTCGGAGTTTACCTGGGGTGCTCGACGGAGTAATGGCAGACGGCGGCGCACGCTCGGTGTCGACGAAGCCGAGGCTACAGGGCACTCGCGGGCGAACCAGTGGCACGAGGAGATGCGCCAGGATGTGTGGAGTATGTGTGTGTGGTCGATGAGACAAGGGGCGGCGCTGGGTCGCCGGAATTTG
Organism: Avena sativa; assembly: GCA_916181665.1. Taxonomy (NCBI): domain Eukaryota; kingdom Viridiplantae; phylum Streptophyta; class Magnoliopsida; order Poales; family Poaceae; genus Avena; species Avena sativa. Next base: position 254,150,841 of record OV702284.1, on the reverse strand, counting down.
CACCAGAGCGTCGTCGGAACAGAGGGTGGTTTGGGGATGATTCGAGCAGCCTGGTGGCTCTCTGGTGGTTCTGGTTTGGGGGAAAGGGAGAGAGGAGTATGGCATTTAAGAATGCGTGGTTGCAGGAGCGATTAACTGCTGCGTTAACGTGAATTGATGCTCGCGAATTCATCGCAGAAACGGGAGAGAGGAGGAGGAGGAACTGGTCGCTTGGTTGAAGACAGGTGAGCTGGCGGTGGGGTCTACCTGGCAGTGAGGAAGTGAGAGGGAAAGAGGGCCACCGGTCAGTTGCTCTGCGGGTGCGGTTTTAAGTGAAAAACGCTTCGCGCGTGGGGAAGAGCTGGTGGGTTGGACTGGGCTTTGCTGGGCTGTTGTCCACTTCTATTTTTTTTTCTTTCCTGAATCTTTTTCTTCTTCCAAAATCAATTTCTGTTTTGAAATTCAACCAACAAATCAAACAATAAAACAAACATTCAAACAATTCAAACATTCACCACACTTGTAATGAGTTTAACAACTCAAACTGAAGTCCCAAAATAATATATAATTTTAATCTTTTTAGGATCTATTTAATAATTAAATAAAATAGATCTCAATTATTAATTCAAATAGGTTTTGATTTATTTTAATAAAATCCCCATTTGAAAACTAAATATTTTCAAAACCAAATCAGTAGGTTTTAATTGAGAATATAAAATATTTGGAAAACTGATTTAAAATAATTTAATAAGTTTTAGTGTTTATTTAAAATGGGAAAAGCCTTTACTTAAATAAAATTGGATATTAAATCCTTAATATTTTATTTAAATAAACCTTTACTATTTTTAATCAAAGCAAAACATTTTATTTCAAAAGCTTGGCCAAGGTTTAATTTGGCTCTATAAAATAAACTTTATTTATAAATCTACCTTTTCCTTTGAAACCAAATCTTTTTATTTAAAATATCCAAAATAGTAATTTTAAATATTTTTATTTTCCTTTATTAAATGTTTATCTTTTTAAATCCGTTTAGGAACTTTTTGATCCAAATTGGTTTGAAGGTTTCCAATTGGATTCAAAAAGTTTCTTCTGACCCCGAAAATCAACAAAGTTTTATTTTATTCATTTATTTTTCACATTACAAGATTTCAAAAATCTTGGGATGTGACAGGCTACCACCCTTAAAATAAATCTCGTCCCGATATTTGGGAAATCTAGGGTTACAAGTAGGCTCAAAACATCTAGGGTACTACCACCCTTAAAATAATTTCCAAACTAAATTACATATTGGCCTTCTTGGGATCCTGGGAAACTCCTTTGGGCAAACATCTGTATTGTGTCCTTTGTTTCCATACTTGACTCATGGGCCAAGGTTGAGATTCTCCATAGGCTTGTTTAACTTGTTCTTCATCTTTTCTGGACAGTTGCTTGCATAATGTCCTGGGTTCTTGCAATTGAAACAGTTGATGTCTTTGAGTTCTTTACGTGGCTCTTGTGGACAAGTTGCTACATAGTGACCTAGCTCCTTGCAATTGTTGCACATCACTTGGCCAATCTCCTTATTCTTTTGGTTCTCTAGGCATTCACTAGAATAGTGTCCCATTTCTTTACATTTATGACATTGCACATGGCTTTTGTCCTTCTTTTGCTTTTTGGGTTTCTCCAAAGCTAGGAGTGCATCCAGTTCATGTTGTTCATATGTTATCTGGTAGGTAGGAATGTCTACATGCTTCCTGGGCCTTCTCTTGCTCTTTGGATAATTCATAGGCCCATTCTTTGGTCCTTTGAATTGGGATGTCTTGTTTGGAGGTATAAGTGGACCTTTTCCTTTGTCATCAACCTTCTTGGTAGACTTGGATCCTTCTTGATGGTTTGCAATCATTTGCTGCACTCCACCTTGTTTCCTTTGTTCCACAATGGAATAGATGGGGCATTGGATAGGAACATGGTTGTTTCCTTCACATAGGTAGCAAGTAGCTTGAGAGGTGGGACATTGTCCAACAGGATGTTTTTCTTCACAGTTGGGGCATTGATCTCCATGCTCCTTGGAAGTATGATCCTTGTCTCCACAAATAATGCAAGCTGGGGCTCCATCTAGAATAACATTTCTGTCATCCTTGTTGTCACTAACTCTTTTGGAATAGCTTTCTTCCATTTTGATCATTTGATCAGTCACTTTGAGCATCAGTTGGCCTTGAGTTTCCAAAAATCCTTGTAGTGTTGGATCTTCTCCACTGGTGTTGGCTATGAATTGAGCTGTCACTTGGTTCAACTGATTCTGGGTTGCTATGAGCTCTTTCATGCTGTCCTCTTGGTTGGTGTTGGTGTCATCAACCTTGGAGTCTCTTGGAGTAGTCATCTGTTTGGGTTGAAGGGAGATTAGAATAGGCAAAAGATTTTCTAAGGGAACAATTTTAATCACACACATCACAATTCACTCAAGTAATGTGCAAGCACTCACAAACAACTTTTCAGTCAAAGAACAAAGTTCAAGCACATACTTAGGCAACAACATATTTTTGTTACACCACATAAGTTGGTGTGTTTGTCTTAGCTAAAATATGGTGGTCCATCTACATGGTTCACTTGTGATCATTCCATCATTCTTGGTTGATTCTTCTTGTAGGAGATCATGGTTTCCTTAGGAGAAATTCTTGGTCACAAGACTTCCAATGATGTAGGTTCCTTCTAACTTTTGCATTCCCTCAGTCTCTAAATCTTGAGCAAGATTTCCTTGTCTCACTTGTAGTCCTTAGTGGTATTCAAGTTGGAAGTCCTTGGTGAATATGCTGAAGATGTTGAAGTCATTAGAGTTGACGATGTTGAAGTCATTAAAGTTGAAGATGTTGAAGAAATCCTTTGCACATGGTGTAGTCCTTGGCCATGGGGTAGGTTTTTCCATCAAGTTGAAAATAGATGAGATGTAGAGTCAAAATCAAAGTGGTTGAGGAAAGAGTTTACAAGATTGTTTGTAAATAAGTTTTGGAACAAATACAACTCCTATTTTTCTAAGGGTTTTGGTCCAATCCTAGGGTTTACAAATCCTACAGGCAAAACAATGCTCTGATACCATCTGTAGAGGGAGTGTCCCAACCTTTATTTAATATAAGGTGGAGTCCCCTGTGTTTACAATGCTAGTGCCTGGATCAATAGCTAGCATCCACAGTTAAGATGTATTATCAAGAAACAAAGGTCATAATATAACTTTATAACGAGGAATAACATAATTTTATTACATCTTACATAGCTCATTTGGCTTTTACATTACAATGCAGCGGAATAACTATAAGCATGGGGTCCTTCATCTTCAAAGTGCCACAGGCAGACATGTTGGGTGTAGACTTTGTAATCCTAATCAATCAATCTTCACTAAAATCAATCAAACCTGCAACATTACAAGTTACAGCCACAAGGGTCAATACATTTGAATTGTATTGGCAAGTTGCACTACTATGTTGAATATAAGTGGATCCTATCATTACATGCATATTTGGCTAAGTAGGGTTTTAGGCTCATTTGTAGAAAGCAATAATTTATCCTATCTTTTCAAAAGGGTTTTGATCTTTTGTCACCTCCTTGGAATCCACCAAGTATCTTTGTTAAAAATCTCTTGAGCTCCTTGGTAACCCCAAGTGTTCAAGTTTTCATCAAAATCTCTTGAGTTCCTTGCTACCCCCAAGTGCATCAAGTTTTATCAAAATCTCTTGAGTTCCTTGGTACCCCCAAGTGCATCAAGTTTTTATCAAAATCTCTTGAGTTCCTTGGTACCCCCAAGTGCATCAAGTTTTTAAAAGTTTTCTTTTAGAAATTAGAATGTCGAGATTTCCCATAGCTTCAAACTTTATTTGCTCAGTATTGTCCATAACCGGGGACACGGCTAAGTACTTAGATTTTATTATCTTCTGCAGAAGTAGTACACTTTACCCACATGTCACAATCCCATCTTGTTTCCACCAGTGGCCACTGGATTAGTGCTCACCAAGATGGAGTACCGGCAGATTGAGAATGTGACGAAGTCTTTCCAGAGGGTCCTCCCATACACCATTGCTAGCTTGTCTTCAGTACCCATGTAGGATTCCAGGTCCTCATGTCCAGTAACTTGAAGACAATGCATGGGTCTTCCCAATGTAGTTGACTAAGCCAGAGCCATAAATAGCATGTGGTTGCACACGAAAGCCACAATTGGAGAAACATGTTCAATATCTAAGTTTCCTGGGTGGTTTTCCTTTGGAGCACAACACAAAGAGATTGCCATAGACATGGTTCCTTTTGTTGCCACCTTCTCCAAAACTCAAAGTATCCTTGTCCACCCAGGTGGTTCATTGAGTCCTTGTTTTATTATATAAAAACACAAGTCCTTTTCTCAACTTCATAAAATCTCAACATGTATCTCTTTTCAAAATATAGCATGGCTAAGCATGTAACAACTACATTGTTTTCACTAAGGAATTTATAGGGAATCCTATTAGGATTTAGCATAGCATAAGTATAAAAATTCTTTTCATGCATGTTTCAAAATCCACTAAGTATAGTGAAAATAGTAGGACTTTAGATGATAGTGTAACTTGCCTTTCTTTTGGTAGGGAATGGTGGTTCACTCCTTGATCTTGCTAGTCTCACACTTTACTAACTTCACTACAATCAATTAAGCAAACACAATATCAACAAGCATTTGTCACATCCCAAGATTTTCCAAATCTTGTAATGTGAAAATAAATTAATAAAATAAAACTTTGTTTGAATCTCAGAGCCAGAAGAAACTTTTTGAATTTAAATGGAACCACAAACCCATTTGAATCAAATAAAATCCTAAAAAGGATTTAAAAAGATAAACATTTTAAACAAAGGAAAATAAAATATTTTGGAAATAAGGTTTTGGATCTTTTAAGATAAAAGGTTTGGTAATCAAAAGAAAAGATGGATTATAAATAAAGAATTATTTCATAAAGCCAAATTAATCCTTGACCAAGCTTTGAGAATTAAAAACATTTTTATTCTAAATAAAATTAGCAAAGGTTGGTTTAAAATAAATTAATAAGGAATTGTTATCCAAATTTTATTAATAAAGGTTCTATCATTTATAAACCATCAAAAACTGGTTTGTCTAATTTAATAAAGTTTCCAAGTATTGAATATTTCCAAATAAAACCTATTGATTTGGTTTTGAAAATATTTAGGTTTTAAATAAAGATTTTATTCATAAAATCAAATTCTATTTCATTAAATAACTAAGGCCCATTTTATTTAATTACTAATGGACCCTAAAATAAGAGATTATTTTTGTTTTAAACAAATTTTCCAAATATTCTTTATTTCCAAATAAACCCACTGATTTAGATTTGAAAGTATTTGGATTTTAAATGAAGATTATATTAATTAAAACAAACCCTATATTACTAAATAACTAAAATATCCATTATTTAAATTAAAGAATGGATTAATAAAGTTATTATTATTTTGGACTTTTGACCATATTACTAAACAGAACCAATTTCATATTTGAAAAGCTTGATGATTGTTTGAATCATTTTGAATGTGTTTGATTGGTTGAAATTCAAAACAGAAATTCAAAATAGAAAAAGAAAAGGCATTCAGTATAAAAAAAACAAAGCAGCCCAGTCGACAGGCCCAGCTCCAGCCCATCTAGCCCACCTCCTCTCCCGAACCGTTTTCTGCACCGCAATAGAAACCCGCCCTGAGACTGACAGGTGGACCCCTCTCCTCTTCTTTTCTTTCACTGCCAGCAGACCCCACGCAGCCAGCTCCTTCTTCTTCCTCGCGCGAACCACGCCTCTTCCCCCTCGCTGCCGTTGCAGGCCTTGATACCGCGCGTTAATTCGCCTTAAAGCCGCGTTGATTCCTCGTCGTGGCCACGCCCATTTAACCGCCTGCTCCTCCTCCTTCTTTTTCCCCAGACCACTCCTCCTCTCTGCCCCTAGGCTGCCTCCGATTCTCTCTATACCGCCGCCGCTCCGACGAGCTTCCTCTGTCGATTCCGGCCAAACCACATCTTCCCGAGCCTCCCCGACCAAACTCACAACTTCCCCACTCTCAGGTGCATCTACTAGTGCCCCAAACTCAACCGCGGGTACCCTGTAACCTCGCCCTCGACAACGACCACCGTCGCCACCGTCTGCTTCATCTCCGGCGAAGCCTACAGGTAGTATCTGACCACCCCGCGCCTCCTCGTTCACACTCCCGCACTCGCCACACCTTTCTGCATCTAACCGCATCATTGCTTTGCTTCGGGATGATCCACAATGTCGCCCACGACCGCGGACAGAACCACCCGACGCCGACGAAGTCTCCGGCGAGCAATCGCCACCGTTCCCGTGCGCCCCCTGCCTCGTCGACCACATGTTGAGCTTCCCAAACCAACTACGACCTCGGTGAGCCTACTCCCTTCCACTCTCGCCTCCTATTTCACCAGCGCCGCCACTGACCGACCGTCGCCGCCGCGCGCAGCCAACGAGCGCCGCCAGACTTTGGCAAGCGTGTTAGTAACCGTAGGATCTGGATCTGACGGATAGGATAGAACGTTAAACGAAGGGGTAAGTGATGATCCTGTGCCGCACGATCTGACTTGATCCAACACGCCGCAGCACGCGATCCAGACGAATCGGTATCGACCAATCACGACGCGACGCGTGGCCTGTATTAGATCTAAAACCAGATTTGAAAACAGAATAAATTGCAAACTTCAAACCCTTGTAATTTTCAAACCACACGTCCAAAAATTACAAATTTTATATCAATGAAATCAGGAGAACAAGCTCTAGCCAACCATGGCCTTAGTTTTGAAAATAGTATCTGTTAGATTGATTGAACTTGCAGAAACATTTGTGTACTTGTTTAGAGTATAAAAATTGTTTAAAATTGAATTTAAGGACAAAACCTTTACAAAATGATTTGTAGTGACCTTACTGACCCTAGGAACCAACCCTTGGTGTTAAAAATAATTTTGGTAAAATATAAGTTGAATTATTTAACTTAGCCATTTTCTAACCAAATAAACCCCTTGATTTTATCATGGAAAAGTTTTTGCAAGGAAAACTTTGGGAAAGTGTTTTGGACCAAAACTTACTGACCCAAAACATCAAACCTTACCAAGGACAACTCACTTAGTGAAAAACATAAAGTTTTGCTTTGATAAGAATAATTTTCACCACATAAAATGTTGAATGGATTTTAAAATATACTTTGTGCAAAGCCCTCTAACTAATGACTTTGCCATTTTGGTAAATGACCAATTTGGACCTTACAAAGTTTATAAACCAAGTAGAGACCAACCTTGCAAGAAGAAACCACCCTTGCATGACTTAGACTCCATTGCTTTGTGTGTGAAATTGTTTGTTTAACCTTGGTTTGGGATGCTAGTTGATTTGGTGTTTTGCTTGATTGACTTGTAGTGAAATTAACAAAGTGTGAGACTAGCAAGATCAAGGAGTGAACCCTCATTCCCTACCAAAAGGCAAGTGACACTATCATACAAAAGTCCTACTACTTTCATTATACTTAGTGGATTTTGAAATCATGCATGACAAGATATTTTTATACTTATGCTATGCTAAATCCTAATAGGATTCCCTATACACACCTTAGTGAAAATATTGAAGTTGTACATGCTTAGCCATGCTATGTTTTGAAAAGAGATACATGTTGTGATTTTACAAAGGTTGAGAAAAGGACTTGTGTTTTACATAATAAAACAAGGACTCAATGAACCACCTAGGTGGAGGATACTTTGAATTTTGGAGAAGGTGGCAACAAAAGGGAACCATGTCTATGGCAATCACTTTGTGTTGTGCTCCAAAAGAAAACCACCTAGGAAACTTAGAGATCAAACATGTTTCTCCAATTGTGGCTTTCATGTACAACCACATGCTATTATGGCTCTGGCTTAGTCAATTACATTAGGAAGACCCATGCATTGTCTTTAGTTACTGGACATGGGGATCTGGAATGCTTCATGGGGGCTGAAGACAAAGCTAGCAATGATGTATGGGAGGACCTTATGGAAAGACTTCGTCACATTCTCAATCTGCCAGTACTCCATCTTGGTGAGCACTAATCCAGTAGGCCACTGGTGGCAACAAGATGAGATTGTGTCATGTGGGTAAAGTGTACTCCTTCTGCAGAAGTAAATAAAATCTAAGTACTTAGCCGTGTCCCCGGTTATGGACAATACTGAGCAACTAAAGTTTGAACTATGGGAGATCTCGACATTCCAACTTCTAATATAAAAACTTGATGCCCTTGTGTGTCTACCAAGGAATTCAGAGAGATTTTGTAAAGCTTGTTGCACTTGGGGTTACCAAGGTGCTCAAGAGATTTTGACAAGGATTTGAACACTTGAGTTTCTACCAAGGAGTTCAAGGAACTTGGAAAAGGAATTTGACAAAAGACTTTAAAACCCTTTTGAAAAGATAGGATAAAATATTGCTTTATGCAAAGAAGCCTTAAACTCTACTTAGCCAAATATGCATATAATGATAGGATCCACTCTTATAATAACATAGAAGTGAAGCTTGCCAATACAATTCAAAATGTATTGACCCTTGTGGCTGTAACTTGTAATGTTGCAGGTTGATTGTTTTAAAATTGAAGATTGTTTGATTGACTAGGACTACAAAGTCTACAACCAACATCTGCCTGTGGCACATTGAAGATGATGGACCCATACTTATAGTTATTCCGCTGCAAATGTAATGTAATAGCCAAATGAGCTATGTTTGATGTAATGAACTTATGTTTTTCCTGGTTATAAATTTATATTATGACCTTTGTATCTTGATATTACATCTTAACTGTGGATGCTAGCTATTGATCCAGGGACTAGCATTGTAAAACATAGAAGGACTCTACCTTATTGGGTTGGGACCCCTACAGATGGTATCAGAGCATTGTGTTGCCTGTAGGATTTGTAACCCTAGGACAAAACCCCTTAGAAAAATAGGAGTTGTATTTGTTCCAAAACTTATTTACAAACAATCTTGTAAACTCTTTCCTCAACCATTTTGGTTTCAACTCCACATCTCTTCTACTTCAACTTGATGGAAAAACCTACCCATGACCAAAGACTTCATCATATGTAAAGGACTTCTTCAACCTCTTCAACTCTAATGACTTCAACATCTTCAACTCTAATGACTTCAACATCTTCAGCATATTCATCAAGGACTTCCAACTTGGAAACTACTAAGGACCACAAGTGAAATGAGGAAATCTTGCTTAAGATTTAGAGACTGAGGGAATGCAAAATAAGAAGAAGCCATCAACAACTTTAAAGTATTGTGACCAAGAGTTTTCCTCAAGGAAACCAAGATCTCATACAAGAAGAATCATGAAGGAAGGAAAGATCACAAGTAAACCATATAGATGAACCACCATTTATAGTTAAGTCAAAACCACCAACTTATATGGTGTAACAAAAATATTTTGTTGCCTAAATATGTGCTTGAACCTTGTTTGAGTGAAATGTTTGTTTATGATTGCATGCACATTGTTTGAGTAAGTTGTGATTAGAAATAATTCTTTAGAAGTATCTTGCTTATTCTAAAACTCCCTTCAAACCCAAACAGATGACTACTCCGAAGGACTCCAAGGTTGATGACACCAACACCAACCAAGCTGATAGCATGAAGGAGCTCATAGCAACCCAACACCAGTTGAATCAACTGACAGCTCAGTTCATAGTAAACAATAGTGATAAAGATCCAGCACTACAAAGGTTTTTGGAGGAACAATCCCAACTGATGCTTAAGGTGACTAATCAAATGATTAGCATGGAAGAAAACTATCCAAAGAGAGTTTATGATAACAAGGATGAAAAGAATATTGTTCTAGATGGAGCCCCAGCTTGCATTATTTGTGGAGACAAGGATCATACTTCCAAGGAGCATGAAGGACAATGCCCCAATTGTGAAGAAGATCATCCTGTTGGACAATGTCCTACCTCTCAAGCTACTTGCTACCTGTGTGAAGGAAGTGATCATACTCCAGGTCTATGTCCCATCTATGCCATGGTGGAACAAAGGATACAAGAAGGATCCAAGTCTACCAAAGGAAAAGGACCATTCATACCTCCAAACAAGACAACCCAATTCAAAGGATCAAGGAAAATCAAGAAGCCCAAGCAAGACATGAGCCTTGTGCAATGTCGTAAATGTAAAGAAATGGGACACTACTCCAGTGGATGCCCAGAAAACAAGAAGAATAAAGAGATTGACCAAGTGTGGTGCAACAACTGCAAGGAACCAGGCCACTATGTAGCAACATGCCCACAAGAGCAACGCAAAAAAAACTCAAGGACATTAATTGTTTCAACTGCAAGAACCCAGGACATTATGCAAGCAACTGTCCAAAAAGGATGAAAAACAAGTTGAACAAGCCTATGGAGAAACTCAACCTTGGCCCATGAGTCAAGTGTAGTAATAAAGCAAAAGTTTGCTTAGAGAAACTTTCCAGGACCCAAGAAGGCCAATATGTAATTTTTGGTTTGAGAATTTTTAAGGGTGGTAGTACCCTAGTTGTTTTGAACTTGCTTGTAACCCAACCTTCCCAAATCTCGGGACGAGATTTATTTTAAGGGTGGTAGCCTGTCACATCCCAAGATTTTCCAAATCTTGTAATGTGAAAATAAATTAATAAAATAAAACTTTGTTTGAATTTCAGAGCCAGAAGAAACTTTTTGAATTTAAGTGGAACCACAAACCCATTTGAATCAAATAAAATCCTAAAAAGGATTTAAAAAGATAAACATTTTAAACAAAGGAAAATAAAATATTTTGGAAATAAGGTTTTGGATCTTTTAAGATAAAAGGTTTGGTAATCAAAAGAAAAGATGGATTATAAATAAAGAATTATTTCATAAAGCCAAATTAATCCTTGACCAAGCTTTGAGAATTAAAAACATTTTTATTCTAAATAAAATTAGCAAAGGTTGGTTTAAAATAAATTAATAAGGAATTGTTATCCAAATTTTATTAATAAAGGTTCTATCATTTATAAACCATCAAAAACTGGTTTGTCTAATTTAATAAAGTTTCCAAGTATTGAATATTTCCAAATAAAACCTATTGATTTGGTTTTGAAAATATTTAGGTTTTAAATAAAGATTTTATTCATAAAATCAAATTCTATTTCATTAAATAACTAAGGCCCATTTTATTTAATTACTAATGGACCCTAAAATAAGAGATTATTTTTGTTTTAAACAAATTTTCCAAATATTCTTTATTTCCAAATAAACCCACTGATTTAGATTTGAAAGTATTTGGATTTTAAATGAAGATTATATTAATTAAAACAAACCCTATATTACTAAATAACTAAAATATCCATTATTTAAATTAAAGAATGGATTAATAAAGTTATTATTATTTTGGACTTTTGACCATATTACTAAACAGAACCAATTTCATATTTGAAAAGCTTGATGATTGTTTGAATCATTTTGAATGTGTTTGATTGGTTGAAATTCAAAACAGAAATTCAAAATAGAAAAAGAAAAGGCATTCAGTATAAAAAAAACAAAGCAGCCCAGTCGACAGGCCCAGCTCCAGCCCATCTAGCCCACCTCCTCTCCCGAACCGTTTTCTGCACCGCAATAGAAACCCGCCCTGAGACTGACAGGTGGACCCCTCTCCTCTTCTTTTCTTTCACTGCCAGCAGACCCCACGCAGCCAGCTCCTTCTTCTTCCTCGCGCGAACCACGCCTCTTCCCCCTCGCTGCCGTTGCAGGCCTTGATACCGCGCGTTAATTCGCCTTAAAGCCGCGTTGATTCCTCGTCGTGGCCACGCCCATTTAACCGCCTGCTCCTCCTCCTTCTTTTTCCCCAGACCACTCCTCCTCTCTGCCCCTAGGCTGCCTCCGATTCTCTCTATACCGCCGCCGCTCCGACGAGCTTCCTCTGTCGATTCCGGCCAAACCACATCTTCCCGAGCCTCCCCGACCAAACTCACAACTTCCCCACTCTCAGGCGCATCTACTAGTGCCCCAAACTCAACCGCGGGTACCCTGTAACCTCGCCCTCGACAACGACCACCGTCGCCACCGTCTGCTTCATCTCCGGCGAAGCCCACAGGTAGTATCTGACCACCCCGCGCCTCCTCGTTCACACTCCCGCACTCGCCACACCTTTCTGCATCTAACCGCATCATTGCTTTGCTTCGGGATGATCCACAATGTCGCCCACGACCGCGGACAGAACCACCCGACGCCGACGAAGTCTCCGGCGAGCAATCGCCACCGTTCCCGTGCGCCCCCTGCCTCGTCGACCACATGTTGAGCTTCCCAAACCAACTACGACCTCGGTGAGCCTACTCCCTTCCACTCTCGCCTCCTATTTCACCAGCGCCGCCACTGACCGACCGTCGCCGCCGCGCGCAGCCAACGAGCGCCGCCAGACTTTGGCAAGCGTGTTAGTAACCGTAGGATCTGGATCTGACGGATAGGATAGAACGTTAAACGAAGGGGTAAGTGATGATCCTGTGCCGCACGATCTGACTTGATCCAACGCGCCGCAGCACGCGATCCAGACGAATCGGTATCGACCAATCACGACGCGACGCGTGGCCTGTATTAGATCTAAAACCAGATTTGAAAACAGAATAAATTGCAAACTTCAAACCCTTGTAATTTTCAAACCACACGTCCAAAAATTACAAATTTTATATCAATGAAATCAGGAGAACAAGCTCTAGCCAACCATGGCCTTAGTTTTGAAAATAGTATCTGTTAGATTGATTGAACTTGCAGAAACATTTGTGTACTTGTTTAGAGTATAAAAATTGTTTAAAATTGAATTTAAGGACAAAACCTTTACAAAATGATTTGTAGTGACCTTACTGACCCTAGGAACCAACCCTTGGTGTTAAAAATAATTTTGGTAAAATATAAGTTGAATTATTTAACTTAGCCATTTTCTAACCAAATAAACCCCTTGATTTTATCATGGAAAAGTTTTTGCAAGGAAAACTTTGGGAAAGTGTTTTGGACCAAAACTTACTGACCCAAAACATCAAACCTTACCAAGGACAACTCACTTAGTGAAAAACATAAAGTTTTGCTTTGATAAGAATAATTTTCACCACATAAAATGTTGAATGGATTTTAAAATATACTTTGTGCAAAGCCCTCTAACTAATGACTTTGCCATTTTGGTAAATGACCAATTTGGACCTTACAAAGTTTATAAACCAAGTAGAGACCAACCTTGCAAGAAGAAACCACCCTTGCATGACTTAGACTCCATTGCTTTGTGTGTGAAATTGTTTGTTTAACCTTGGTTTGGGATGCTAGTTGATTTGGTGTTTTGCTTGATTGACTTGTAGTGAAATTAACAAAGTGTGAGACTAGCAAGATCAAGGAGTGAACCCTCATTCCCTACCAAAAGGCAAGTGACACTATCATACAAAAGTCCTACTACTTTCATTATACTTAGTGGATTTTGAAATCATGCATGACAAGATATTTTTATACTTATGCTATGCTAAATCCTAATAGGATTCCCTATACACACCTTAGTGAAAATATTGAAGTTGTACATGCTTAGCCATGCTATGTTTTGAAAAGAGATACATGTTGTGATTTTACAAAGGTTGAGAAAAGGACTTGTGTTTTACATAATAAAACAAGGACTCAATGAACCACCTAGGTGGAGGATACTTTGAATTTTGGAGAAGGTGGCAACAAAAGGGAACCATGTCTATGGCAATCACTTTGTGTTGTGCTCCAAAAGAAAACCACCTAGGAAACTTAGAGATCAAACATGTTTCTCCAATTGTGGCTTTCATGTACAACCACATGCTATTATGGCTCTGGCTTAGTCAATTACATTAGGAAGACCCATGCATTGTCTTTAGTTACTGGACATGGGGATCTGGAATGCTTCATGGGGGCTGAAGACAAAGCTAGCAATGATGTATGGGAGGACCTTATGGAAAGACTTCGTCACATTCTCAATCTGCCAGTACTCCATCTTGGTGAGCACTAATCCAGTAGGCCACTGGTGGCAACAAGATGAGATTGTGTCATGTGGGTAAAGTGTACTCCTTCTGCAGAAGTAAATAAAATCTAAGTACTTAGCCGTGTCCCCGGTTATGGACAATACTGAGCAACTAAAGTTTGAACTATGGGAGATCTCGACATTCCAACTTCTAATATAAAAACTTGATGCCCTTGTGTGTCTACCAAGGAATTCAGAGAGATTTTGTAAAGCTTGTTGCACTTGGGGTTACCAAGGTGCTCAAGATATTTTGACAAGGATTTGAACACTTGAGTTTCTACCAAGGAGTTCAAGGAACTTGGAAAAGGAATTTGACAAAAGACTTTAAAACCCTTTTGAAAAGATAGGATAAAATATTGCTTTATGCAAAGAAGCCTTAAACTCTACTTAGCCAAATATGCATATAATGATAGGATCCACTCTTATAATAACATAGAAGTGAAGCTTGCCAATACAATTCAAAATGTATTGACCCTTGTGGCTGTAACTTGTAATGTTGCAGGTTGATTATTTTAAAATTGAAGATTGTTTGATTGACTAGGACTACAAAGTCTACAACCAACATCTGCCTGTGGCACATTGAAGATGATGGACCCATACTTATAGTTATTCCGCTGCAAATGTAATGTAATAGCCAAATGAGCTATGTTTGATGTAATGAACTTATGTTTTTCCTGGTTATAAATTTATATTATGACCTTTGTATCTTGATATTACATCTTAACTGTGGATGCTAGCTATTGATCCAGGGACTAGCATTGTAAAACACAGAAGGACTCTACCTTATTGGGTTGGGACCCCTACAGATGGTATCAGAGCATTGTGTTGCCTGTAGGATTTGTAACCCTAGGACAAAACCCCTTAGAAAAATAGGAGTTGTATTTGTTCCAAAACTTATTTACAAACAATCTTGTAAACTCTTTCCTCAACCATTTTGGTTTCAACTCCACATCTCTTCTACTTCAACTTGATGGAAAAACCTACCCATGACCAAAGACTTCATCATATGTAAAGGACTTCTTCAACCTCTTCAACTCTAATGACTTCAACATCTTCAACTCTAATGACTTCAACATCTTCAGCATATTCATCAAGGACTTCCAACTTGGAAACTACTAAGGACCACAAGTGAAATGAGGAAATCTTGCTTAAGATTTAGAGACTGAGGGAATGCAAAATAAGAAGAAGCCATCAACAACTTTAAAGTATTGTGACCAAGAGTTTTCCTCAAGGAAACCAAGATCTCATACAAGAAGAATCATGAAGGAAGGAAAGATCACAAGTAAACCATATAGATGAACCACCATTTATAGTTAAGTCAAAACCACCAACTTATATGGTGTAACAAAAATATTTTGTTGCCTAAATATGTGCTTGAACCTTGTTTGAGTGAAATGTTTGTTTATGATTGCATGCACATTGTTTGAGTAAGTTGTGATGTGTGTGATTAGAAATAATTCTTTAGAAGTATCTTGCTTATTCTAAAACTCCCTTCAAACCCAAACAGATGACTACTCCGAAGGACTCCAAGGTTGATGACACCAACACCAACCAAGCTGATAGCATGAAGGAGCTCATAGCAACCCAACACCAGTTGAATCAACTGACAGCTCAGTTCATAGTCAACAATAGTGATAAAGATCCAGCACTACAAAGGTTTTTGGAGGAACAATCCCAACTGATGCTTAAGGTGACTAATCAAATGATTAGCATGGAAGAAAACTATCCAAAGAGAGTTTATGATAACAAGGATGAAAAGAATATTGTTCTAGATGGAGCCCCAGCTTGCATTATTTGTGGAGACAAGGATCATACTTCCAAGGAGCATGAAGGACAATGCCCCAATTGTGAAGAAGATCATCCTGTTGGACAATGTCCTACCTCTCAAGCTACTTGCTACCTGTGTGAAGGAAGTGATCATACTCCAGGTCTATGTCCCATCTATGCCATGGTGGAACAAAGGCTACAAGAAGGATCCAAGTCTACCAAAGGAAAAGGACCATTCATACCTCCAAACAAGACAACCCAATTCAAAGGATCAAGGAAAATCAAGAAGCCCAAGCAAGACATGAGCCTGGTGCAATGTCGTAAATGTAAAGAAATGGGACACTACTCCAGTGGATGCCCAGAAAACAAGAAGAATAAAGAGATTGACCAAGTGTGGTGCAACAACTGCAAGGAACCAGGCCACTATGTAGCAACATGCCCACAAGAGCAACGCAAAAAAAACTCAAGGACATTAATTGTTTCAACTGCAAGAACCCAGGACATTATGCAAGCAACTGTCCAGAAAGGATGAAAAACAAGTTGAACAAGCCTATGGAGAAACTCAACCTTGGCCCATGAGTCAAGTGTAGTAATAAAGCAAAAGTTTGCTTAGAGAAACTTTCCAGGACCCAAGAAGGCCAATATGTAATTTTTGGTTTGAGAATTTTTAAGGGTGGTAGTACCCTAGTTGTTTTGAACTTGCTTGTAACCCAACCTTCCCAAATCTCGGGACGAGATTTATTTTAAGGGTGGTAGCCTGTCACATCCCAAGATTTTCCAAATCTTGTAATGTGAAAATAAATTAATAAAATAAAACTTTGTTTGAATTTCAGAGCCAGAAGAAACTTTTTGAATTTAAGTGGAACCACAAACCCATTTGAATCAAATAAAATCCTAAAAAGGATTTAAAAAGATAAACATTTTAAACAAAGGAAAATAAAATATTTTGGAAATAAGGTTTTGGATCTTTTAAGATAAAAGGTTTGGTAATCAAAAGAAAAGATGGATTATAAATAAAGAATTATTTCATAAAGCCAAATTAATCCTTGACCAAGCTTTGAGAATTAAAAACATTTTTATTCTAAATAAAATTAGCAAAGGTTGGTTTAAAATAAATTAATAAGGAATTGTTATCCAAAATTTATTAATAAAGGTTCTATCATTTATAAACCATCAAAAACTGGTTTGTCTAATTTAATAAAGTTTCCAAGTATTGAATATTTCCAAATAAAACCTATTGATTTGGTTTTGAAAATATTTAGGTTTTAAATAAAGATTTTATTCATAAAATCAAATTCTATTTCATTAAATAACTAAGGCCCATTTTATTTAATTACTAATGGACCCTAAAATAAGAGATTATTTTTGTTTTAAACAAATTTTCCAAATATTCTTTATTTCCAAATAAACCCACTGATTTAGATTTGAAAGTATTTGGATTTTAAATGAAGATTATATTAATTAAAACAAACCCTATATTACTAAATAACTAAAATATCCATTATTTAAATTAAAGAATGGATTAATAAAGTTATTATTATTTTGGACTTTTGACCATATTACTAAACAGAACCAATTTCATATTTGAAAAGCTTGATGATTGTTTGAATCATTTTGAATGTGTTTGATTGGTTGAAATTCAAAACAGAAATTCAAAATAGAAAAAGAAAAGGCATTCAGTATAAAAAAAAAACAAAGCAGCCCAGTCGACAGGCCCAGCTCCAGCCCATCTAGCCCACCTCCTCTCCCGAACCGTTTTCTGCACCGCAATAGAAACCCGCCCTGAGACTGACAGGTGGACCCCTCTCCTCTTCTTTTCTTTCACTGCCAGCAGACCCCACGCAGCCAGCTCCTTCTTCTTCCTCGCGCGAACCACGCCTCTTCCCCCTCGCTGCCGTTGCAGGCCTTGATACCGCGCGTTAATTCGCCTTAAAGCCGCATTGATTCCTCGTCGTGGCCACGCCCATTTAACCGCCTGCTCCTCCTCCTTCTTTTTCCCCAGACCACTCCTCCTCTCTGCCCCTAGGCTGCCTCCGATTCTCTCTATACCGCCGCCGCTCCGACGAGCTTCCTCTGTCGATTCCGGCCAAACCACATCTTCCCGAGCCTCCCCGACCAAACTCACAACTTCCCCACTCTCAGGCGCATCTACTAGTGCCCCAAACTCAACCGCGGGTACCCTGTAACCTCGCCCTCGACAACGACCACCGTCGCCACCGTCTGCTTCATCTCCGGCGAAGCCCACAGGTAGTATCTGACCACCCCGCTCCTCCTCGTTCACACTCCCGCACTCGCCACACCTTTCTGCATCTAACCGCATCATTGCTTTGCTTCGGGATGATCCACAGTGTCACCCACGACCGCGGACAGAACCACCCGACGCCGACGAAGTCTCCGGCGAGCAATCGCCACCGTTCCCGTGCGCCCCCTGCCTCGTCGACCACACGTTGAGCTTCCCAAACCAACTACAACCTCGGTGAGCCTACTCCCTTCCACTCTCGCCTCCTATTTCACCAGCGCCGCCACTGACCGACCGTCGCCGCCGCGCGCAGCCAACGAGCGCCGCCAGACTTTGGCAAGCGTGTTAGTAACCGTAGGATCTGGATCTGACGGATAGGATAGAACGTTAAACGAAGGGGTAAGTGATGATCCTGTGCCGCACGATCTGACTTGATCCAACGCGCCGCAGCACGCGATCCAGACGAATCGGTATCGACCAATCACGACGCGACGCGTGGCCTGTATTAGATCTAAAACCAGATTTGAAAACAGAATAAATTGCAAACTTCAAACCCTTGTAATTTTCAAACCACACGTCCAAAAATTACAAATTTTATATCAATGAAATCAGGAGAACAAGCTCTAGCCAACCATGGCCTTAGTTTTGAAAATAGTATCTGTTAGATTGATTGAACTTGCAGAAACATTTGTGTACTTGTTTAGAGTATAAAAATTGTTTAAAATTGAATTTAAGGACAAAACCTTTACAAAATGATTTGTAGTGACCTTACTGACCCTAGGAACCAACCCTTGGTGTTAAAAATAATTTTGGTAAAATATAAGTTGAATTATTTAACTTAGCCATTTTCTAACCAAATAAACCCCTTGATTTTATCATGGAAAAGTTTTTGCAAGGAAAACTTTGGGAAAGTGTTTTGGACCAAAACTTACTGACCCAAAACATCAAACCTTACCAAGGACAACTCACTTAGTGAAAAACATAAAGTTTTGCTTTGATAAGAATAATTTTCACCACATAAAATGTTGAATGGATTTTAAAATATACTTTGTGCAAAGCCCTCTAACTAATGACTTTGCCATTTTGGTAAATGACCAATTTGGACCTTACAAAGTTTATAAACCAAGTAGAGACCAACCTTGCAAGAAGAAACCACCCTTGCATGACTTAGACTCCATTGCTTTGTGTGTGAAATTGTTTGTTTAACCTTGGTTTGGGATGCTAGTTGATTTGGTGTTTTGCTTGATTGACTTGTAGTGAAATTAACAAAGTGTGAGACTAGCAAGATCAAGGAGTGAACCCTCATTCCCTACCAAAAGGCAAGTGACACTATCATACAAAAGTCCTACTACTTTCATTATACTTAGTGGATTTTGAAATCATGCATGACAAGATATTTTTATACTTATGCTATGCTAAATCCTAATAGGATTCCCTATACACACCTTAGTGAAAATATTGAAGTTGTACATGCTTAGCCATGCTATGTTTTGAAAAGAGATACATGTTGTGATTTTACAAAGGTTGAGAAAAGGACTTGTGTTTTACATAATAAAACAAGGACTCAATGAACCACCTAGGTGGAGGATACTTTGAATTTTGGAGAAGGTGGCAACAAAAGGGAACCATGTCTATGGCAATCACTTTGTGTTGTGCTCCAAAAGAAAACCACCTAGGAAACTTAGAGATCAAACATGTTTCTCCAATTGTGGCTTTCATGTACAACCACATGCTATTATGGCTCTGGCTTAGTCAATTACATTAGGAAGACCCATGCATTGTCTTTAGTTACTGGACATGGGGATCTGGAATGCTTCATGGGGGCTGAAGACAAAGCTAGCAATGATGTATGGGAGGACCTTATGGAAAGACTTCGTCACATTCTCAATCTGCCAGTACTCCATCTTGGTGAGCACCAATCCAGTAGGCCACTGGTGGCAACAAGATGAGATTGTGTCATGTGGGTAAAGTGTACTCCTTCTGCAGAAGTAAATAAAATCTAAGTACTTAGCCGTGTCCCCGGTTATGGAAAATACTGAGCAACTAAAGTTTGAACTATGGGAGATCTCGACATTCCAACTTCTAATATAAAAACTTGATGCCCTTGTGTGTCTACCAAGGAATTCAGAGAGATTTTGTAAACCTTGTTGCACTTGGAGTTACCAAGGTGCTCAAGAGCATGAAGTACTTGGGACTTTACCAAGGGATTCATGAGTTTTTGATAAAACTTGTTGCACTTGGGGTTACCAAGGTGCTCAAGAGATTTTGACAAGGATTTGAACACTTGAGTTTCTACCAAGGAGTTCAAGGAACTTGGAAAAGGAATTTGACAAAAGACTTTAAAACCCTTTTGAAAAGATAGGATAAAATATTGCTTTATGCAAAGAAGCCTTAAACTCTACTTAGCCAAATATGCATATAATAATAGGATCCACTCTTATAATAACATAGAAGTGAAGCTTGCCAATACAATTCAAAATGTATTGACCCTTGTGGCTGTAACTTGTAATGTTGCAGGTTGATTGTTTTAAAATTGAAGATTGTTTGATTGACTAGGACTACAAAGTCTACAACCAACATCTGCCTGTGGCACATTGAAGATGATGGACCCATACTTATAGTTATTCCGCTGCAAATGTAATGTAATAGCCAAATGAGCTATGTTTGATGTAATGAACTTATGTTTTTCCTGGTTATAAA
Source organism: Avena sativa (assembly GCA_916181665.1). Lineage (NCBI taxonomy): Eukaryota > Viridiplantae > Streptophyta > Magnoliopsida > Poales > Poaceae > Avena > Avena sativa. The sequence goes on along the minus strand of OV702284.1, from coordinate 254,130,147 downwards.
TTTATATTATGACCTTTGTATCTTGATATTACATCTTAACTGTGGATGCTAGCTATTGATCCAGGGACTAGCATTGTAAAACACAGAAGGACTCTACCTTATTGGGTTGGGACCCCTACAGCATTCCAATCCAATAATCAATCAAACAATTCACACACACAAAACAATGGGACCTAAGTCATGCATGTAAGCATGCAAGGGATAGTTTTATTTGCAAAGATGGTTTCTACTAGGCTCTAAACTTTGCAAGGTTCAAAGTGGTCATTTTCCAAAGTGGCAAAGTCATTTGCAAAAGGGTTTTGTCCATAAACCATTTTTAAATCGAATCATTATTTTATGTGGTGGAAAATATTTTTATCAAAGCAATAACTTTAAGTTGTTCACCAAATAAGTTGTTGTTTCTCCAAAACTTGGTGTTTAGAGTCAGTAGGTTTGGTCCAAATCATTTTTCCAAAGTTTCTACTCCAAAAACATTTTCATAACAAAACCATTATTTTTATTTGGCTAGAAATGGGCTAAATTAATTAATCCATCCTAAACTTCACCAAATCCATTTTCAAAACCATGGGTTGGTTCCTAGGGTCAGTAAGTTCATCACAAACTACTTTTCCAAGATTTCAACCTCAAAATCATTTTTGAACAATTTTCCTAATCTAAACAAGCATACAAATGTTTTTGCAAAAACAAACAATCTAACAGATACTATTTACTAAACCAATTGCATGGTTGGCTAGGGCTTGTTCCACTGATTCCAATGATATAAAGTTTGTAATTTTTGGACGTGTGGATCAAAAGTTACAAGAGTTTCAAATCTGCATCTAAATCAGGTTCAAATTTCAGTTTTAAACAATCTGGTGACACGCGTCAGATTCCTATTCGTCAAAAACGTTTCGCGTGGATCGACTAACACAGACCGTTGGATCAAGTTATATCGCACGGCGTGCAGATGCTACTTACCCTTTAACCTAGCTTCTATCCTAGCCACTGGATCGAGATCGAACGGCTGCTGCAAGCTCGACCTAAAACTAGCAGCGCTGCGGCGGTGGCTGGCGGCGGAGCAGCCAGATGGTGGCGGTGCCGGCGATACAGGAAGCAAAGGAAGGTGGGGAGATGCTTACAATGATCGCAGAAGTCTAGTGAAGCTCAACGTGTTCTCGAGGCGTCAAGGGGCGCTCTGGTACGGAGGCAATCCCTCGCCGGAGTGTGCAGCGGCGTCGGTTGTGCTCAGGCGTCGTTGTTGGCGCGTTTAGGACCGTGCTAAGACAAAGTGGAGGCATGGTTAGACGCAAAATGATCTGGGGAAGATGTGTGCATCCTCGAGAGAGCTTAGGGCGGTCGGAGTTCACCTGGGGTGCTCGACGGAGTAATGGAAGACGGCGGCGCACGCTCGGTGTCGACGAAGCCGAGGCTACAGGGCACTCGCGGGGGAACCAGTGGCTCGAGGAGATGCGCCAGGATGTGTGGAGTATGTGTGCATAGTCGATGAGACAAGGGGCGGCGCTGGGTCGCCGGAATTTGCACCGGAGCGTCGTCGGAACAGAGGGTGGTTTGGGGACGATTCGAGCAGCCTGGTGGCTCTCTGGTGGTTCTGGTTTGGGGGAAAGGGAGAGAGGAGTATGGCGTTTAAGAATGCGTGGTTGCAGGAGCGATTAGCTGCTGCGTTAATGTGAATTGATGCTCGCGAATTCATCGCAGAAACGGGAGAGAGGAGGAGGAGGAACTGGTCGCGTGGTTGAAGACAGGTGAGCTGGCGGTGGGGTCTACCTGGCAGTGAGGAAGTGAGAGGGAAAGAGGGCCACCGGTCAGTTGCTCTGCTGGTGCGGTTTTAAGTGAAAAACGCTTCGCGCGTGGGGAAGAGCTGGTGGGTTGGACTGGGCTTTGCTGGGCTGGCCAGTTGGGCTGCTGTCCACTTCTATTTTTTTTCTTTCCTGAATCTTTTTCTTTTTCCAAAATCAATTTATGTTTTGAAATTCAACCAACAAATCAAACAATAAAACAAACATTCAAACATTCACCACACTTGTAATGAGTTTAACAACTCAAACAGAAGTCCCAAAATAATATATAATTTTAATCTTTTAGGATCTATTTAATAATTAAATAAAATAGATCTCAATTATTAATTCAAATAGGTTTTGATTTATTTTAATAAAATCCCCATTTGAAAACTAAATATTTTCAAAACCAAATCAGTAGGTTTTAATTGAGAATATAAAATATTTGGAAAACTGATTTAAAATAATTTAATAAGTTTTAGTGTTTATTTAAAATGGGAAAAGCCTTTACTTAAATAAAATTGGATATTAAATCCTTAATATTTTATTTAAATAAACCTTTACTATTTTTAATCAAAGCAAAACATTTTATTTCAAAAGCTTGGCCAAGGTTTAATTTGGCTCTACAAAATAATCTTTATTTATAAATCTACCTTTTCCTTTGAAACCAAATCTTTTTATTTAAAAGATCCAAAATAGTAATTTTAAATATTTTTATTTTCCTTTATTAAATGTTTGTCTTTTTAAATCCCTTTAGGAACTTTTTGATCCAAATTGGTTTGAAGGTTTCCAATTGGATTCAAAAAGTTTCTTCTCACCCCGAAAATCAACAAAGTTTTATTTTATTCATTTATTTTTCACATTACAAGATTTGAAAAATCTTGGGATGTGACAACATGTTCCATCATACACCCCTAGCAACTCGCCGCCTAGCCGTCGAGCTCGCCATTATACTCTCTCATCAATACAATCTAGCAGGAGTAGGTCTTTACCCTCCGGGGTGAACCTGGGTAAACCCTTGTGTCTCCGCCCTCATCTCACACCGCGGATGGCTGGCCGCCCTTGACCCTTGTTCTACTACTCGCTGCCAATTGCAGCATCTGCCGTGGCCATTCCCACGACAACTATTACCTTCCACACCATACAGTTAATCCTTTGTTATAGCAACCGGTGAGATTAACAACCTCATTGTTTGTTGGGGCAAAGTCTTGAGTTTGTGTTGTGCAGGTCTCCAAGTTTATTGCAACAACTTTGAGACGATTCCTTCCTCCTACTGGTTCGATAACCTCGGTTTCTTACTGAGGGAAGACTTGCTGTTGTGCTGCATCACACCTTGCTCTTCAGGTTTCCCGACGAAACGCTCTTAGGCACCATCAACAAGTTTTCTAGCGCCGTTGTCGAGGAGGCTAAGGATGTCTTCACAAGGGGAGTCCTTCTCAACCTTTCTCTTTACTTTGTTTTTGTTTTGCTTAGTTTATTTTTCTTGGTTTTGTTTGCCTCTTTTTACAAAAACTCAAAAAAATTAGTTTAGATTGGTTTGCTTTCTCTTATCATAAACACAAAAAATTAGTTCCCACTCTAGTTGTCACCTTGCTCTAGCTCACCATGTTGTTCCCCAAGTTCACCCTGAAGGACCTTTCGATAGTTAGTGGCTCCATAATTGGGAAGGAAAATACTGAAGAATTTTTTTAATCATGTTAGCAAACATGAGGATATTGAGGATAGATCTATAGAAGGACTTGATCCTAATTATGAAATTGTTGCAGCTTCTTTAGTTCATATGTTGGAGGCTAGGTTTGTTAGCCTTAACCCCATGATGCAAATTTTGTTCCTTAAACTAAAAGAGAAAAGAATGCTGAAAAGAGAGAATTTATCCTTGAAACTTTACTAAAAGAGTTCAATGATGGTGCTAAGGAAGCCAAAAAAGTCTTTGAGCATTTTAATATGCTAGGCTCATGTGTAAATGTTGTGGGTACTTTAGCTAAAACCAAACCTAGAGAGTAAATTAAGATACCCATACCCTTTAAGCTTGTTGGAATGCATGAAGCCTTTGAAAAGAATTTTGATTGGATTGTTCCTAAAAATCCTTTTGATGAAAGTAGTAAACCGAGGAGAGACGAGAAGGGATCCTCCAAAACTCATTTGGATGAGATACCCTTCATAGTTGAAGAGTTTGCAAGTATTGATGTTAATGCTTCTTCATTTGAACATACTTGATTCTTGCTTCTTGTGCCTAACTTAAAGGCATTAAAGAAAAGTACTTGTTGGGAGATAACCCAAGAGTCTTGGAAGTTATTACTTCAGTAATGACCTCTTCTTATCCTTTTTGTTATCTTTTTGTGCCAAGAATGACCTCTAATGAGAGGAAAGTGAGATTTGGAGAGTTGTTGTCCCGAAACAGATTTTTGTGCTCCACCATAAAAATTTGTGAGGAATCTATGTAAGTCGGATTGAGCTGACAATTTACTAATAAATCCCCTAGTATGTTAGCTAACTTTTTTTAGTTCAATACTTTTTGATTTGAGCAACAAAAGGACTTTGAAAAAACCGGTTTCTACCCGCTGGTCTGTTTTGATAGATTTCTGCCATTATTTGCATTTGCTTCTTATTGATTCCTTTTTGGGTTCTTTTGGGGAAATTGAGATTTTTTAGGGTATTTCTACAGTAGATTGTGTTTTTAGTGAAAAGTTTTTCTGTTCTAAAGCTAAACCCAAAGGTCTATTATCTTTTGAATACACTAATGTTGCTAATGAAGATTGTGTGAAGTTTTGTATAAAGGAAAATTTTGAGGTGTAGAGAGAGAATAATGTAATGAGATGAAGAATGGACAAAAGCTCAAGCTTGGGGATGCCACCCCGGTGTCACCCCAAGAAATATCCAAGAGGTACAAGAGTAAAAGCTTGGGGATGCCCAAGGAATCCCCTTCTTCATCAATAAAAAGCTCAGGTCTTTCTAGACACTTCGTTTTTATTGTTTCATGCACTGTTGTGTTGTTCTTAGAGCGTCTTAGTTTTCGTTTGCTTTGCTTAGTTTGTTTAGTATGCTTGAATAATGTAGTTTGGACTCCCTTTCTCGCTGTGTTGTTTCAAATAAGTTGATTGGTGTTGGAAAGGAGTAGAAAGTTCTTGCTTAAGTTAGTGCAAGAGGATCTTGCTTTGACTGTGACTTAGACTTTAGCATGTCATGCTAGGTGTTGTTTTTACCTTATGCTTAGTGATTATTTCTGTGGCGTGACTTGTTCCAAACAATTGGGATTGCTTAGTGTGCGTTGAAAAAGTCATGCGTTGTTTTAGCATGCAAAAGCATAGTATTGTGGTATTCTCCTTTGATGCTTTGTTTGGGTTTACTTGGCACATGCTCACACCATGTTATGACTATGAACAAGTCACCATAGCCTCTATGATGATTTATCCTTGACTTTTAGTACCACTCTATTCTTTGATTAGTAATGGTTTGTCGCTCTACATGATTATGGCCATTATTGCTCTCCTAGTTGGTCGCTCCCAGTCTTTTGCTAGACTCCACTTGTATGAGTAAGCTCTACCCATGCTTCCAACTCCCAAGAAACCAAGTTATTCCAAAGTTTCCACTATAAATTCCTATGCATGGTGTGTTACACCATTCCAAGTATATTCTTGTTTTCATCTATCTTCCAATTAAAAAGTATTTTGTTATGTGAAAACTTAGTGATTAAAGCTCTCATGAACTTGATGGCACACTTTATATTTCTTGCCCCTAATAAACTTGAACCATTGTGTCATCTATGTTGTATATTCTTGCACTTATACGTTGGAATTAGCAGAACCGTGTTGTCACGGGGAACGCTTTCAACATTGCACCTGTACTTTGTGCATGGTTGATATCATGCTCTTTTGTCTATGGATGTCGTCGGTGTGAAATAAAAGGGGAGCTTGTAAGTCCATGGAGTTATGTATTTTGTGTTAGAGAAACACCTGAGCCTCTAGCCTAAGCCATGCCTAATCATGGTGCAAACTTGCAGCATCACCATAATGAGCAATTTGTGAGGCATCCTCAATAAAAACCTATGCAAAAAGCAAATAAAAAGATCGTCGAGATGCTCATTGTCTGCTTGCCTTGTCATTTTGGTTATGGGATAGATCCTGTACCATGTGCAAGGGGTACCCCGTTGGCGGTTCTTTATAATACACATGTACTTACTATGACAAGAACTTACATGTGACTAAAGTTGAGTAGCATGAGGAGCGGCCCTCATATTCAAGGGACATGAGATTGCCAACTTATACTTTGTCAATCATATACTCCATAGTTTGTTCACTTCAACCTTAATTACTTCAAGATACTTATGATAGGGGTAATGAGGGCTGAAAGCTAACAAGTACCATAATTTTTGGAAGCTCTTTTTGAAACTTGAAATCCCTTCTTCCCTTTATGAAGGGACTTTATTCCACCATTATATTGAGTCTCCACCTTCTACCATTAGGCACCAGCTAAGAGAGCATAGTTTCCATTCTTAGTTCTATGTGCATTGTCCCAAAACTTATTGAGGCCTTCTTCATCACAGTGCCAGCCTCCGGAGTGATGCATGAGTAGTTCATCCTTGTACTATGGGTCCATAGCAGTAGCTAGATGGTCGTTTCTCCTCTTTTGTGCTATCATGTTTAGATCTTGTGAGCTTCCTATCATGATCAAGATCATCTATTTGTAATCCTACATGTTATGTTTGTTGGGATCCGATGGATATTGAGTACTACGTCAAGATTGATTATTGATTCTATCATGTCTATGTTATTTGTGATCTTGCATGCTCTCCGTTGCTAGTGGTTACTCTGGCCAAGTAGTTGCTTGTGACTACAAGAGGGAGTATTTATGCTCGATAGTAGGTTCATGCCTCTAGTAATCTGGGGGAGTGACAGGAACCTCTAATGTTGTAGATGTGTTGTTGCTACTAGGGAGAAAACAACAATCATTTGTCCAAGGGCAATTGTATTGTTTACATTACACACTTTGCTTAATGCAATTATCTGTTACTTGCAACTTAATACTAGAAGGAGTTCGGATGATAACCTGAAGGTGGATTATTAGTCATAGATGCAGTTGGATTACGGTATATGTATTATGTTGTAATGCCCAAACGAATCTCACAGAAATCATCATGACATGTACATGCATTATTATGCATTCTCAATCTGTCAGTTTCCAACTGTAATTTGTTCACCCAACATTCTATTTATCTTATGGATAAAAACCTCTAGTGAACTGTGGTCCCCGGTCCATTCTTCCACTAATATTCAATCTACTGTTTACTTTCTGCAATAACTTTCTGCAATTTTTACATATACGTTTAATCCTTTGTTTCCAGCAAATCATTGAGATTTGTTTTTAGCAAACCGTTGAGATTGACAACCTCACTATAAGTTGGGGCACAGTATTGTGGTTATGTTGTGCAGGTTCCACGTTGCTAGCAACACCTTGGGAGCTGGTCCTTTTGTCACATCCCAAGATTTTCCAAATCTTGTAATGTGAAAAATAAATAAACAAAATAAATTATTGTTGAATTTTAGGGTGAAAAGAAACTTTTGTTTTTAAATGGAAATTAAAATCCCATCTTGAACAAACTTTAATTAAAGTTTGAATCCAACAAAATCCAAATCAAGAGAAATGCATTCCTTAATGAATGTATCTTGAAAATTTAACACTTGGAAAATAAATCCAAACCCTAAACCCTAAATGGAATAAAAATCATTTCCAAGTTATCTCCAAGCCTATGGATTTGATCCATATAAAAATTTGTCAACAAACATTTACAAATGATCAAGAAAGACAAATAGAAATATTATAAAGCTATAGAAATTGGTTTCACTTACTTTGGAGCCATGAATAAAATCTTATGAATTTAATAAGATAAAGGAATTGAATTCCCAAAGCTAATAAAGCACTTATCTAGAATCCATACAAAATAGTGAGAAAATAATCCTAAAGGGATTTAAAATGATAAACAAATATTAAAAAAGATTTTACAATTGAGAATCACCAAGTTTGGATCTATAAATAAAAAGATATGGATTTTATAAGATGAAGAAAGAAATATTAAATAAGGATTATTTAAAGACCAAATTAAATCTTGGCCTAATCCATTAAACAAATAGAATGAATGGAATCCAAATCCAAATAAAATAAAAGGATAAAGAATTTCCAAAATAAAATAAAAATGGCATTAACCATTCCATCCCTATTTTAATAAAGACAAATCTCTAATAAGAATAACTATTTAATTCATGAGAAAATAGTATTTTGGAATTTACCCAAGTAGAATAAAAGTTGTTTAATTAACTTAAATAAAATTAAATAAATCTTCAACTAAAATTTAGGGAAAAACTATATTTAATTCCGTTGGAATTAAAACAAATACCCAATTCAAATGATTTAAGAATCATATTAAATACTTTCCAAATAATTCAAGATGAATTATTTAAACCCAAATAACCAAATAAAAACCTACTGAAAAGATTTGGAAGGTTTTAGAAATTCAAATGGTGTTTGAAAATATTATTAAATCTTATTTGATTTAATACAAGGGCATTTTTGAATAATTAAAAGACCCCAAAAGAATAAAAAATTTATTCCAAAATTAACTTCAGATTATATTACTAATCAGTATTTAAACCTACACAAATCTTGGTTGAGGTTTGAATTCAAATGAATGATTAAATTGTTTAAACAAAATCAAAACAGAAAAATCAAATGAGAAAAAGAAAAACAATCAGATCAAAAAATAAATAAATGAAAAGGTGCAGCCCAGCCCAGCTAGCCCACCTGGCCCAGCAAGCCCATCTCCCCACCCCACCCGCAGCGAACCGTTTTTACTCGCGAATGAACCCGCTGAGCCGATGACAGTTGGACCCCACCTATCCTCTCTCTCTCACACACTGCCAAGCGACCCCACGCCAGGCCATCGTCTTCCTCACCCCGCTGACCCCGCCCCTCACTTCGCCGGCCGTTGCAGTCGATTAAAGCTCGGCTTAATTCGCGTAAATGGCGTACTTAATCCTCCCCCTGACCACGCCCTCTTAATCGCCAGCACCTCCTCTCGATTTCCCCCTAGACGCCACACCACCGGAGCCCCCAGGCTGTCCCCAATTCCCCCTGCATCGCCCACTGCTCCGGCGAGCTTCGCGAGCGATTCCGGCCAGTCGACGACGCCCCTCGCCTCCTCGAGCACACAAGCGTGACCCTCAGACTCTTGCGCACCTCCCCGTAGCGCCAGCTCGTCCCCACGCGCCCCAGAACCTCGGCAACGACGACGACCACCGCCGCCACCGTCTGCTACCTCTCCGGCGACTTCCCTGGTAACCTTCTAGCCACCCCTTGTCCTTCCGATGATACGCCTGTGACCAGTGTACTCGCCCGCATATAACTCCACTTGTTCCGTGTCCTAGCGCGCTATCTAGCCTCGCCTCCGACAACTCCCGAACGTGCTGACGCCAGGAGCATCTCCGGCGAGGAATTCCGACAACACCCGTGCGCCCCTTGACTGACGAAGGCCACGTTGAGCATCAGTGCGTCAAGGCGATTCTGGTGAGCCATTTCCCTTGTCCCCTTGCTTCCTATTTCGAAAGCTCCGCCGCTATCCGAGCATCGCCGCCGCTCACCGTCGCTCAGCACCGCCAGTTCATGGTCGTTGTGTTGATAGCCGTTAGATGAAGATCATAGGGATACGATAGATCACTTAAACTGAACCGTTACGCTTGATCTGCACCACACAATCCCACTTAAATCCTGCGGTCTACACCACGCGATCCTACCGAACCGTTATGAGCCAGTAGGATACAGACACGTGGCCAGAGATGTTTTAAAACAGAAATTGTGTTCTATTTGATGTTCCAATTTGAAAAATCCATAACTTTCAAACCACACGTCCAAATTTTGCAAATTTTATATCAATGGATTCAGCAAGACAAGCCCTATCCAACCCTGCCCTTTGTTTAGTAAAATGCTTCTGTTAAATTGATTGTTTTTGCAGAAACTTGTGTATGCATGTTAGAATATAAAATTTGTTCTAAAATGATTTTGGGGATAAAATCTTTGGCAAATGGTTTGTTTTGAACGTGACCCTAGGAATCAATTGGTGGTTTCAAAAATGTATTTGGTGAAACAAAAGTATGAATCTTTGATTTAAAAACATTTCTAGCCAAATAAAAATATTGATTATGGTTTAAAAATGATTTTGGAGGAAAACCTTTGAGAAATGTCTTGATTTAAACTCCCTGACCCCAAACACCAAGTTTTATGATTTGAAAATGCATTTGGTGAATCCTATAAAAATTATTACTTCACTAAAGACATTTTCAACCACATAAAATAATGATTTGGTTTAAAAATGGTTTATAGATAAAATCTTTTGCAAATAGTTTTGCCACTTTATAAAATGACCAATAAAGTGTTTTAGAATGTTTATAACCAATTATAAACCACTTTTGTAAATAAAACAATCTGTAGCATGCTTGCATGCATTGTTTGTTCTATCATTTTATGTGATGAATTGCTTGAATGGTAGATTGAAATATTGTTTGCTTGATTGAATTGTAGTGATTTGAAGTGTGTGAACATTGCAAAGATCAAGGAGTGAACTTATATTCTCTACCAAAAAGGCAAGTGATGCTTCATACTTTTGTCCCATTATTTTCACTATGCATTAGTGATATTTCTAAGTAGGACTTGCATGGAATTTTGCTAAGTGTAAACTATGCCATGGGAAATCCTAGTAGATGAAACCTTAGTAGAATTCTCCTAAGTTAAGATTCCTACTACTATCATGCTTAGCTTAGCTAGTAGAAAACAAGGGTGGAATATATATTCATGCTATGGAATATTTCTAAGTCTGTGGACATGTGTTTTGTTAATAAAACAACTAAGTGAATGAATCATCTGGGTGGAATGGAAGGAATGGTTTGTGTTGAGTGGTTCACAAGGCCCATTTCTATGGTTTACCTTTGTGTATCTCACTTGTGGATGGCCACCCAGGAACAAAGAGATTTGAGATGTCAAATGTTGAGAAGCTTCAAGTGCAGCCACTTGGCATTATGGGCTCTGCCTGGATCATATAGGTTGCAATAACTTAGCCAAATGGACAGTTGGTGGTAGGGGATGATAGGTTGGAACGCGTCCATTCTGGTCTAAGGGAAGGCTTCTGAAAGATCTTGTCTTGGTAAAACCAAGTCTTGTGGGGAAAGTGCACCACCTCTGCAGAGTGAAAAATCTAAGTACTTAGCCATGTCCCTGGCAAAGGACAATTTGAGCATCAAGACACGGAAGCTATCAAGAATCTCCTCATCCCAATTTCTAAGTTAAAATCTTGTGGGTGAACAAGGGATTGAAGGATCACCAATTTCTATTGGGAGATGCCTTGGGAAAGATTTTGTCAAGCAAAAACTTAGTTTTTTCAAATGATAAGGAAAATCTATTTTGAGCAAAGCAAGCCTAAAACTCCACTTAGCCAAAAGCATATAGATGATAGACTCCACTATACTACCATATTATCACTTGCCAATACAATTAAAATGTATTGACCCTTGAGGCTGTAACTTATTATGTTGCAGGTTTGTTTGATGTTAGTGAAGTTTATTGGTTAGGATTACAAGTCTACAACCAACATGTCTGCCTGTGGCACTTTGAAGATGAAGGACCCCATGCTATTATTATATTCTGCTGCATTGTAATGAGATAGCCAAATGAGCTATGTAAGATGTAATAATTTTTTTTTTCCTGGTTATAAAGTTGTATTATGACCTTTGTTTCTTGATATTACATCTTAACTGTGGATGCTAGCTATTGATCCAGGGACTAGCATTGTAAACACAGGGATCTCTACCTTATTAAAGGTTGGGAACCTTACAGATGGTATCAGAGCATTGTGTTGCCTGTAGGATTGTAACCCTAGGATTGGACAAAACCCCTTAGAAAATAGGAGTTGTATTTGTTCCAAAATTTATTTACAAACAATATTGTAAACTCTTTCCTCAACCATTTTGGTTTTGACTCTACATCTCTTCTATTTCAACTTAATGGATAAAGCCTTTCCATGGCCAAAGACTTCACCATGAGCAAAGGACTTCATCAACTCTAATGACTTCAACATCTTCAAGTGATCTCAACATTATTCTCAACAAGGACTTCAACCTTGGATATCACTAAAGACTACAAGTGAGACAAGAAATGTTACTCAAGACTTGAAGACTAAGGAAACACAACTTAGAAGGAACCATCATCACCTTGAAGTTTTGAGACCAAGATGCAAGAAATTATCTAAGGATACAAACATCTTGTTCAAGAAGAATCAACCAAGAAGGATGGAAAGATCTCAAGTAAACCATATAGTTGGACCACCATATTTAGTTTAAGTCAAACCCACCAACTTATGTGGTGTGAAAAAATATTTTTGGTTGCCTAAAAATATGCTTGAAATTTGTTGTTTGAGTGGAATGTTTGTTTGTGATTGCTTGCACATTGCTTGTGTGAATTGTGATGTGTGTGATTAGAATTGATTCCTTAGAAATATTTTTCCTATTCTAATCCCAATCCAACCCAAACAGATGACTTCTCCAAGAAACTCCAACATCAAGGATGGCAACAACAACAACCAAGAGACAAACATGAGAGAACAACTACTAGCAAACCAAACCCAGTTGAACCAAGTGACAACTCAGTTTTTAGCCAACAACAATGGGTTAGACCCAACCATACAAAAGATTTTGAAAATTCAATCCCAATTGTTGCAAGGGATGTCCACTCAAATGATAAACATGGGAGGCAACTCTTCCCAAGGAGTTTGTGACAACAAGGATGACAAAGATGATATTCTAGAAGGAACCAAAGCTTGCAATATTTGTGGAGACAAGGATCACACTTCCAAAGAGCATGAAGATCAATGCCCCAATTGTGAAGAGAAACATCCAGCTAATCAATGCCCCACAACCCAAGCTACTTGTTACTTATGTGAAGGAAATAATAATTTCCCTATCCAATGCCCCATCTATTCCATAGTTCAACAAAGGAAACAAGGTGGAGTGCAACAACTGATTGCAGACTACCATGAGAGAGACAAGTCTACCAAGAAGGATGAAGACAAAGGAAAATCTCAGCTTGCACCTCCATGCAATATGACTCAATTTAAAGGACCAAAGAGGAGACATATGTATTATCCAAGGAATAATAAAAGGTCAAGGAGACCAGGAAACATTCCTACCTTTGCGACAACATATGAAGAACATGAACTAGAAGCACTCCTAGCTTTGGAGAAACCCAAGAAGAAGAAGTATAAGGAAATTAGCCAAGTATGGTGCAACAACTGCAAAGAGTTAGGCCATTATGTGTCAACTTGTCCACAGAAGATACGTGAAGAACTCAATCTTATCACATGTTACAATTGTGGTAACCAAGGGCATTATGCAAGCAATTGTCCAGAAAAGATGAAGCACAAGATAAAGCCTGTCAACACCCGGATTTTTCAATCCTAGATGCCTATTATGCCATACATCGCAATCCCAGGATTACCATTTTTGCGAGACATAACAGAATTGGATACCATAGTACTTCATCCATTACAAATGATACATAAGTTCTTGCACAAATGGGGATCTCATGATCCAATTCTTAATACAACATCAAGCAGCGGAATACGTAGTAATAACGGTAGCGTAGGCGAAGCTCCATCTTCGGGGTCACAGGCAATGCTGACGATGGGAGATGATCCTAGTTGTCGTAAACTTCCTGGGGTCCATCCTCCAGGTACTCCTCTTCATAGTCTGGCCATGGGAATAGCCAGGGACAAAGCCATGAGTACTCTTTAAGTACTCGCAAACTAATACTAAGAAGTAAAGGGGTTTTTGGATAATTGGACACTAGGCTCTAGGGTTGTTTTGCAAAAAGCCAGGTTTATCTCTACTAAGTTCCAAAGCTAGTCACAATTTTATAATTCCTAAATGGGATCTTGTAATCCAGGTCACAACTCTGTTGTCGTCAAGTCAAAGTCGCAATTCATTTCACAAGTCATTTAAAAGGTCTGACGGGGGAACAGTATGGCCACTCCAACTGTCCATAACCGCGGACGTGGCTATTCGAATAGTTTGACACTCTGCAGAGATTGTACACTTTCAGCACAACATTCGATACATCCGTCAGGAACAAATCCTGAATTCACCATACTGAGTATGCGGATAATCAATCCTAACCTTTCAATTACACTCCCTAGTATAAGCACCTGTCCTGTGAGTTTGGCCTCCCAACCATGACCACTGTCATCTTGGGTACTGCACAGGTGGACAATCTTCACAAGGTAGCCTCAGCTCAGACCTTGGCCGGGAGGGAACTAATACTAAGGTATATAAGTTTCCAGTCAAGCCCTACCCAATATTCGGGTATTGTGGTTGTACGCTAAAATTGGAATGGTATCGCATCCAGACAACCATCAGTTTTATAAAGGGCTAAGGCTCATGCCTCAACATTTTCATCACCAAAATCATCAAGGGTTTGGAAACACATGTCCAAAACATTTCGATAGAATGATGCATCATTCCAAGGTTTTCATAACCATTTTTCCACCAAGTATTCCCATCTAAAAGTTGATCAAGTTTTATGCTTAGCACTAGCATCTACAGGTGGGGGTAGTAATAATGAGGGGTGGTAACTGGTGGAGTTTCACTAAGTCCAACCTTATATCTTAGAATGATATCAAGGTTTCTAGCTTAGGCCAAATTTTGTGCTCTTTAAGCAACCTTCAGCACAACTGTCTAGCATCTACCAAACTCTTAGATAGACTCTAAGTAAGCTTTGATAAAGAAATAAAATAAGAAGCTTGCCATAAAACTAGGATTGGTTTAGCAAGTGGGTATGATCACATTTGCTTAAGGCATAAAGTAGTCATCTCACAAGTATGGGTTTGTGGCATCAGTAAGGTATCTTGCAAGTGTTAGCTTGCATAGGTCAACTGGATTAGTAAGGCTTGCATCAATGTCAGTATAAGCTTGCCTTGTGCAGAGCAGTGGTTGAAGTTCTCCTCGGCTTCCTCTTCGTAGTATCCTCCTTCCTCCTCGTATCCTTGGTCGGTACTGGCGTCTATGAATAAATATGAGGTACACAATCACCAAACAATACTTAACTACTTGCAATCATCACACACAAGGGTCCTATAGATGATCTAGCATCATCTCTAACATTACAAGGTTAAGGTTTGGTTTAAATCCTTTTTATTTTTAGAAAAGTAATTTCTACTCATTGAAAAACTACTTAAGACTTAATATTCTCCAAACTAAACATGGGATCATGTTGACACATGTCATCACCACATATTGTAGTCCATGGGAATGTGATTTAAAGTGGTGTCACAATTTAATAAGGTTTTACCCTTTTATTTTAGTTAATTAAAGTGGCTAGAAATGCTTATGTAGCATTCTTTTATTACTTGAACATTATTTCTGCAAGTAAACCTATATATTTTTATATATTCTGAAAGGTATGGTTAAATGTGATTTTTGAGAGTTGGAATCAACTCAAAAGCTTTTATGGTTTGAATTTTAAAAATGTTTGAATGCAGAAAAGCTTCTGCCTTGTTATTTTTACTATGGGTGATCTACAGATCCAAATGACTTGAATCCAACGGGCTTGGATTAAGCATTCACAGACCTTTCCACAAAATTGGTTTCATCCAATTTGGTGCACTGAGTTGATCTGGGTTGATTTTTGAAGTTGGGTACAGAAGTGTGTTTGAATTTAAAAAGAAAAGGTTTAATTTGAATTGCTGGGCTGCGCGGGAAATTCTAACGGGCCGGCCTGCTAAGCGCAGTGCTCCCGCGGGCTGCTTAAGTGGGTGTCCCCACTCGTCAGTGACACGGGGCTGGGCGAAGCGGTATGGGGCAACGTGGATCGTTCGATCTAGTTCTAATCCAACGGCTGAGGGTCATCGTCGACGCGAGACAGCTCCGGCGAGAATGAAACCTAGCGCGGCCAGTGAGGGGTGCTGGGGGATCATCGGGGTACGGGCGAGGGTCGGCGAGGCGGGCGAACGACGAAGTCGACGACAGCGAACCTCCTGGTACCGGTGGCTTCTCCTGGGGCGGCTCCAATCGCTGGCTCCTTTCTTCTCCGGCAGCGGCAGGCTCCAGTGAAATTCCGGCGAGGTGGTGCTTGGCTTGCTCTGAGGATGGTGTGGCACGGTCAGTGGGGAGAGGGGAGTGAGATGGTGTGAAGAAATTGTGCGGGGGTGGCCTCTATTTAAAGTCGAGCGAGGGGACCGTCAAGGCGCACGGTGAGCTCGTCGGGGGCGACGTTACAGGCGGCTATAGGCATGGGCAAGGGTAGGGGACGGTGCTGTGTCTCCTGGAGATGCTCAACGACATGGTTGCGAGGCATGGGGCGGTGCGGTTTGGTCTGGAACGGGCGGCGCTCTGCACGGCAGAGGCGGCGTCTTCGATGGCTGGCGGTGGCTGTATGGCACGGGGCGGCAAACGGGGGTGTCTGGCGGTCTCCTGGGTCGGTGGTGATCGTGTGTGAGCGCGGTGAGGGAAGCGCGCAGTCTATGGGCGCTGGTCGCGGGTGGCGCTCTGGCGCACGATCGGCATGGTCTGGGCGTGTCTCGTGCGCGTGGTCCAGGCCTTGGCAACGCTTGAGGCTGGGACAGGCAGTGGCGATGGACGGTGGGCTGCCTCCCAGACATGCTGGCTAGGCTTGCTGCTGCTCCTAGCTTGCTGTCCACAATGGGGTGACATGGGGGTGCTCGGCTGTTCACCGTTGATGGAAATGGCAAGCTCACAGGGGTGCTAGTGTTGGGCTAATCCTTCTAGATGATCTACTGGGTTGTGTGTGAGCTAACTAGGGAACAAGTTAGGCTCAAAACACTGCACACTATAGTGTTTGATGTTTTGTTTGATTTGTGTCTGCAACCTGTTTGATGAAATGGCCGCATGAAATCAAGTTTTGAATTTTGAAATGAATTTTGGTGGGTTTGCTAGATTGGTTCTGGTGAGTCTGCAGATGCTTGGGTTTTGAAAGTTGAGCTTGTTTGAGTGGGTTTTGAAAAAGTGGGATCTTCCCATATGAAGAAGATTCAATTTTGAATTGTCATTTAAACTATGCATTTGAAAGTTTCTTGATGATCACAAAGTGGGCCTTGATACCTTGTTAGGAGTACATTCAAGGGGTGCAAAGATCCATAAAAGTTTCTGTTAGGTTTTGAAAGTTTGAGACAGCCAAAGTAGGCATGGGAGTTAAATTGGTCAAAATGACCATTCACTTAATATATTTGTTTTGATTTACTTGTCCTTAGGAAAAGTGTGGGAAATGTTTTAGATGATGTTCATTTCACCTAAGAAACATTTTACAAGCAATGGATCACACAAACAAGGTGGTTTTTAAAGAAATTCAAAATCCATGCATACACATATACATGCATTCATGAGTTTATTTAGAAAAGTTTTTGTTAACCCTAATCTTGATGATTAGTGTTTGTTGATCTAAGTTTGGTATTTTTGGGATGTTACAAACCTTCCCCCCTTAAACAAAATCTCGTCCCGAGATTTGAAAAAGGACGAAAAGATTACGTAGGATTTGAAGAGATCTGGAAACTCCGTTCTGATGTGATCTTCGCGTTCCCAGGTAGCTTCCTCTTCTGTGTGATTGCTGCATTGAATCTTGAGAAACTTGATGCTTCGGGTTCTGGTAGTTCGAAAGGCTTCTTCCAATATACAGATGGGTACTTCGGGATAGGTTAGGTCATCGTTGATCTCTATGGTCTTGTGATCGATATTCTTGAACACTTTGGTCTTCTCGGGGACTTCGAGACACTTGCGAAGTAACGAGATATGGGACACATTGTGCATAGCTGACATCTCTTCAGGTAGTTCCAGTAGATATGATACTTCTCCTCGATGGTTCAAAATTTTGAAAGGTCCGATATATCTGGGGGCTAACTTTCCTTTGAGTTGGAAACGCTGCATTCCCTTCAATGGCGACACTTTCAGATAAACAAAATCTCCGATGTTGAAGGCGAGGTCTCGACGTCTCTTGTCGGCGTAACTCTTTTGTCGGGATTGGGATGTCTTGAGGTGCTCACGAATCTTGTGAACCTTCTCTTCTGCTTCTCGTAGGATGTCGAGTCCGAAAATCTGACTCTCTCCTACTTCCGACCAGTTCAAAGGGGTGCGGCACTTTCTTCCGTACATGAATTCAAATGGGGCCATTTGCAAACTGGCTTGGTAACTATTGTTGTAGGACAATTCTGCAAACGGCAGACAGTCTTCCCACTTGGATCCATATTCTAGCACACATGCTCTAAGAATATCTTCGAGTATTTGATTTACTCGCTCCGTTTGTCCATCGGTCTGAGGGTGATACGCGGTACTGAAATCTAGGCGGGTTCCTAAACCTTCTTGGACTTTCTTCCAGAATCTCGAGGTAAACTGAGCTCCTCGATCCGATACGATATTCTTGGGGACTCCATGCAAACTAACGATCCTAGCGATGTACAACTCCGCTAGCTTCGAACTCTGATAGGTAGTTTTAACGGGCAAGAAATGGGCGACTTTGGACAATCTGTCCACTATGACCCAAATAGAGTCATTTCCCCTACTAGAAGTAGGTAGTCCAGTGATAAAGTCCATTCCTACAGAATCCCATTTCCATTCCGGAATATGCAAAGGTTGCAACAATCCAGCGGGTCTTTGATGTCATGCCTTGACTCGCTGACATATATCACACTTGGCTATATAGCTTCCGATTTCTCTCTTCATCTTATGCCACCAAAATTGCTCTTTCAAATCTTGATACATCTTAGTTCCTCCGGGATGGATAGAATAAAGAGTATCATGAGCCTCCTTCAAGATAACTTCTTTCAACTCCGAATCTGATGGTACACAAAGGCGTCCTTTGTACCACAGAACTCCTTCTTCGTCCTCGGTGAATCCGGGTACTTTGCTTGTACCGATATGACGTTTGATTCCGTCGATACTGGCATTTCCCTTCTGCGCCTCTTTAATCTGACTGATCAAAGTGGGCTGAAGTTCTATGCTAGCCAAAAATCCTTCACTTACTAATTCCATTCGAAAATCTTCCATCTCCTTGTGCAAACTTGGTTGCTCCTTCAAAATCATGGAGTTCAAGCGGCACGGCAATCTGCTAAGGGCATCGGCTACCACGTTGGCTTTACCAGGGTGATAGTGAATGTCCAGGTCGTAATCCTTGATTAGCTCAATCCATCTTCTCTGCCTCATATTCAGCTCCTTCTGAGTGAATATATACTTTAGGCTCTTGTGATCCGAATAAATCTCACAACGGTTTCCCATCAGGTAATGTCTCCATGTTTTCAGGGCTAGAACTACGGCTGCGAGTTCGAGGTCATGGGTTGGGTAATTTTGCTCGTGTTGCTTCAATTGTCGCGATAGATAAGATATAACTTTGCCTTCTTGCATTAGCACACATCTGAGACCAATCTTGGATGCGTCACAATACACATCGAAGGGCTTCGTGATATCCGGCATGATTAGGATTGGGGCTGAAATCAATCTCCTCTTGAGTTCCTGAAAACTCGCTTCACACTTGTCGGTCCATTCAAACTTCTTGTCCTTCTTCAGCAATTGGGTCATGGTTCAGGCGATACTCGAGAATCCTTCTACGAATTTGCGGTAATATCCCACCAATCCGAGAAAAGCAGGAACTTGGGTTTGAGTGGTTGGGGCTTGCCAATCTTCTACATCTTTTACTTTGGCAGGGTCAACGGCAATTCCTCCGGCTGATACAATGTGACCGAGGAATCCTACTTCCTATAACCAGAATTCACATTTGCTAAATTTTGCATACAGCTGATGCTCTCTAAGGGTTCCAAGAATGGTCCTTAGGTGTAGCTCATGTTCTTCTTCTGATTTGAATAAATCAGAATGTCATCGATGAAAACAACGACAAACTTATCCAGGAAGTCCATAAAAATCTTATTCATGAGGTTCATGAAATAAGCGGGGGCATTGGTTAATCCAAATGACATGACTGTATACTCATACAATCCATATCTGGTGGTAAAGGCAGTCTTTGGAATATCCTTTGCACGAATCTTGAGTTGATGATAGACAGTCCTAAGATCAATCTTAGAAAACACCTGGGCTCCGGTCATCTGATCAAACAAATCTTCTATCTTAGGCAAGGGGTACTTGTTCTTGATGGTGACATCATTCAACTTCCGATAATCCGTACACAAACGGTTACCTCCATCCTTCTTGACCACAAACAAGACAGGTGACCTCCATGGGGACGCACTCGGTTGAATCAATCCGATTTCTAACATGGAATCCAGTTGCTTCTTCAGTTCTTCTAGTTCTGACGGGTTCATACTATAGGGTCTCTGGGCTATGGGTCCTATTTCGGGGATTAGTTCGATGATAAACTCGATATCCCGATCTGGGGGCTGTAACACCCTCAGAATCGGACCTATGCAAGTTTCAGTGAAACCGGCCAAACCCGCATAGAAACGATTCAAAGGTGCCCACCAGGCACTTTCGTGCGGGTGGAAAACAAAGTAATAACATTACACAACAGTCCTCGATGGGACCCACAGAACAGATATATATAACAGCGACTCAATGAGTCAAGAATACAGATATACAGTACAAAGATCCAAATCACCTTGGAAATGATAGAGCGTCCAGCTACGGACAATATGCAAATGGGGCTAAGAGCCCTGAAGAATAACCAATGGCGTCCATAACCCTGCCCAGGCCAAGCCGGAAGGGTAACCCTGCTAACGACGTTGATCTCAAAACCTGCTTAAACAAAAGGGGTGCCGACAAAGGGCAAGGAAAAAGAGGAGCGTCAGTACTAAGGCCAGTACACGGCGAGACTAGAATTCGGCGGTCCTCGCCTACATAGGTATGGTGGACTGAAGCGGCAGCGGAAGCATGCACTAAACAAGCTAGAGAGACTCGATACAACTGGCGGCTATCAGAGAGGGGTGAGGAAGACCTATTCGGATCCAACCTGATACTATCATCAAACAAACCCATCCTGGCGTTTCCCCCTCGAGACCAAACGAGGAAGTCAACCGAGGAACTCACACAGTTGGCAGTTTTACTTATTCAGTTATAGTTGCGGCACTTTACTAGTCAGGTTTAGATAATCATACTGATAAAGTAAGCAGTGGGTACTTTTAGTTAACCATTCCGTTATAGTGGAAACACTTACTAGTCAGATACAATTAGCATGAGATAACCCCAAAACCCAGCAGTTGTTGGTACTTTTACTTAGCCATTCCGTTGTAGTGAAGCTGATTACTAGTCATATCGGATACAAGTCAATTTATAACAATAAACTTTAGTTATAGTTGTCTATGATCAAGCACTGTGCTCCAAGTCGTCCATAACCGCGGACACGGCTTCTCGAAAAGATTTAACCCTGCAGGGGTGTCGGGGGGTTAACCTCGGGTAGGTCAGAGACGGGGAAAGACAGAGGTACTATCCCCGTCTAATTTCCGAGTTACAGTCCAAGTCGGCCGAATCATGTATATGTCGGCCAATGAACGGAGGCAAGAAGCCCACGTATATGTATCAAGTAGTTACCCGGCCGAGTTACTAAGAGAATCGGCCGGGTTACCCAAGTGATCTTGATGCAGGTGAAGAACGAGCCGAGTAACACAAGGTAAGGCCGAGTGATACGAAGCTTGCAGGAGAAGGAGAAGCCCAAGGTCAAACTATAGCTGCAGGCTAGAAGGAATCAGAGCAGAGCCAAGCACAAGAGACAAGGATGCACATCGTCAGAGGGGCAGAAGGAGGTCACGAAGGTGACAGTCCTGGAGCCCGAGGCACGCAGGAGGGGGCCACTGGAGCCTTGCCGTCGTTAGAAGGGCGACAGGGAAAAGAGGCCGCCGAACTACTATTTTGGGACAAGCATATTCCACGAATATGCTTGCCTCGTCAGCCCTAAGGGCACCCAAGGGACTCCTTTATAAGGGGAGGCTTGGACCCTGAGGGAAGGATCGACTCTTTGAGCACCGTTAGGCTGGGGAGATTCATCTTGTCCCCCTGTATACAGCTCAAGGAGCATTTGTAACCCATCAAGAGAAAAATAAAGATCATCACTTTGGCAGCTTGAGTGTAGACACAGTTGCATCTTCCCTCCCCAGATCCCACTAGCATCCATTGGCCCCATACTTTAGCCTACCCATGGCATCTGCCGTGCCGAAACCACGACAGTTGGCGCCCACCGTGGGGCCTGCAGCGGTGCTAGCTGGAGTTGTGATCCGGACGGGAAACTTCGTCAACACCGGCGAGCGCGTTGTTTCTGGCTTGGTACAGAGACTTGGTCTCTGCGACTATGTCAGAGACAATGCAGGAAGCTTTAGGGGGAAAACTCCCCCGCGCAATGGAATCTTCATCGGCCTGGGCGAGCACAGAGTCTACATCGGCGTCGACATCACCGGCATTTATCCTCACCAGGTCGTTGTTGCAGGAGAGCCACCTCGAAGCGCGGCAAGCCGTCCCTCGGGAGAGCATCATGCAGGAAGCGTCGAGGTGATGGTCGCAGCAGGAGCTCAAGCGGGAGCAGAAGTAGCCGGGTTAAGCAGAGAACCCGCCGCAGGCGCACAAGGCGCACCCAAGCAGACCACACTGCAAACCACTGAGGTAATTCCGCCAGTGACAAACCCAACCGAGCTACATGACACCACCCCAAAGGCACCAAGAGTGAGAGGACCACCTCTGGAAAGACCAGAGAACATTCTTCAAGCGACTATAGAAAACTTAACCACACCTGTAGCGCCGATACTTGATCCGGCAAATGCTCAGGCAGAGTTAGAAGAGACCAGGCAAAAGGTGCTGGTAGAAGCCAAAAAAGTATCAGCCCTGCGGGAATCCTTGAACAGGAACCTAAGGGAATATGCAAAAGCTAATAAGCTTGATATCGCACCCGAGCGGGTGGACGAACTGAGATTAAGAGGGAAGAACCTCATGAATGACATTAACAAAGAGCATGAAGCTCACAGAGCAGAATCAGGTGATTTGGGTTTGCCGAGGTACAGCACCCCGGCGAAAAACCTGAGAGCGGCAAATGCCGCAGCATTGGAGTTAGAGGGGTTAACCGGGGAAGCTCGGCAGAAACAACAAGAAAGAGTGAATGAGCTGGTGCGCATCGCAAATCAGCAAAATGAGGAAATACTCAGAACTAACCCGGCAAGACCAGGGGCTTCACGGATGGTACATTCGGCAGGGGCAGCACCTGCTTTATCCGCGGCAGCGGCATCTTCACCTGGAAACAACGCTCGAAAAGAGAAAGCAGTAACCTCTGGGAAGAGGAACAAGCAAATTGTTCCATATGACCCGGCAATAGCTGGAAAGGCAAATGAGAACAGAGGCAATGCAAGCCGAGGTAACAGTGGGGAGAGAAACCACAGCCATGTGGAAAAGGACGGCGGCGGCCGAGGCAATGGGGATCTCGGCAGGAGAGAACCCGCAAGAGATAATCATGAAAACCAGACCCCGGCCGAAGTAAGGAGAGAAGTGCTGCCCAACCCGCAACCAAGACATGAGCTTCGGCAGGAAAGAGAAGTGAGACCAGCTCGCCACAATCAGATGAATGAAAGGTACAATGATGGATATTCCGAGGTATAATACGCAAACCGGGGTGGAAACAATCACTATGGGATACAGGATAGAATTCTGTACAGAGATTTGCCTGCGAGTGATGCGAGAGTAATGTTGGATCGGCTATACCGATCCGAGTTATTGGAAGAGCAAGGTCCACCAGGTCCGACATGTTTTGGACCACGGATCATGGGTGAACCACCAGTGCCGAATTTTCAGTTAGCAAGAGGCACAAAAACATACAACGGAAGTACCAAGCCACAAGACTGGTTGATTGATTATGCCACCGCTGTGAAGATAGCGGGTGGCAACCTAAGATGGGCAGTGCGGTATGTCCCACAGATGTTGGAAGGCCCAGCCAGGGTATGGTTGAATAATCAACCAGCTGGCAGTATCAACTGCTGGTTAGATTTCGAAGAAATGTTCGTCAGCAACTTTACCAGCACATACAAGAGACCGAATAGACCACAACAGCTGGCCATGTGCAAACAGAGGCCGAATGAAACGGATAGAGAGTTTTTAACTCGATGGTGCAACCTGAGAAACTCATGTGAAGGAGTTATCGAATCACAAGCAATCGCTTGGTTCGCACAAGGCTGCCGCTATGCCAGCGTTTTGTGGCAACGCCTGCAAAGAGATATGCCAACCACACTGGCAGAAACTATCAGAATAGCAGACTCCTATGCATTGGGCGACCCAACCCAACCGGAATTAATGTCGGCAGATCATCGTGAGCAACAGGACCAGTACGCGAGAGAATTGGCCGGGTCATCCAGGCGTGATTTCAGAGGAAGAAGAAGAGAGGAGAGGCCGGATTATAGATATAATTCGGCCCAGGTGGCGGCAGTAGCACAAGATCAGCCGAGTCACGGAGCAACTCAACGACAGAAAAATGGACCTCAACAGTGGACATCAAGAAACGAGGGAAAAAGGCAATGGACCCCAGAGCAAAAGAAGCAATGGCAAGAAAGGCCAAAGTACACGTTCGAATCCATGTTAGATCAGCCGTGCAAATTTCACACATCAAACCCATCCAGACCAGCCAATCATACAACCCGCCAATGTGCCTGGATGAAAAATGCGATGGGGAACCCAGCAGGAGTTCAGGCTCCCCATCAGGTGCAACAGCAACATCAGCCGCAATTAACTGGAGCAAATACACAACAATTGATGTTACCGCCCCCTCCCCCTAGGTACGATAACTCGGATCGGAGGGATGCAGTACATCAAGTAATGAACCAGGGCCAGGACGGAAGGATGAATCCGGAAAATACCGGACGTAATGATTACAGGGAACATCACCAGTCTTATTGTGTGTTCACAACAGAACAGCAGGACAAGCAAAGTGTGCAGCGCCGGCATATGGAAGTGAATGCAGTTGTGCCGGCAGTTCCAAGATACCAGCCGTGGTCTGATCAAGAGGTGACCTGGAGCATGAAAGACCACCCCAGAATAATGCCGAGTCCAGGATCATATGCACTTGTGTTAGATCCGACGTTTGTTGGACCAAGCATCAATGTAAAGTTTTCAAAAGTACTCATTGACAATGGGAGCAGTATCAACATCATGTACAAAGATACCATGCATAAACTCGGAATATCGCAGAATATGCTGCAGTCCACGAGGACAACTTTCCATGGGATAGTGCCGGGGCTTTCATGTGAGCCCATCGGTAAAGTCCGAGTGGACGTGTTATTCGGCACAAGAGATAACTGCAGAGCAGAAAACTTAGAGTTTGAAGTGGTGGATCTGGAAAGTTGTTATCATGCTCTACTCGGACGGCCCGCACTGGCCAAATTCATGAGCAGCTGTCATGTAGGTTATCTAAAGATGAAATTACCCGGACCACAAGGGGTGATAACAGTTGCAGGGGATTACAAGAAGTCAATGGAGTGTGCTTCAGCCGGGTCAAATTTGGCCGAGTCATTGGTTATAGCAAGAGAAAAGAAAAGGATTCAGGAGGTAGCAGCCCTCGCTCAGTCAGCACAGTTGAACATGCCGGCACTGGCCAACCCTCATGGCAGTGTTTCTTTTCAGCCAACTAAAGAGACGAAGAAATTTCAGATTGATGAGCAATTCCCAGAGCGCACTGTTACAATCGGTGCGGGCCTTAACGCTAAATAGGAAGGCGAGCTCACCAACTTCCTCCGTGAGAATCGGGACATATTTGCATGGTCAACTCAAGATCTGCAAGGTGTTCCGAGGGAGTTGGCTGAGCACTCTTTGAACGTCAGGCCAGGAGCAAGGCCGGTGAAGCAACCTCTCCGCCGCTTCGCCGAAGACAGGAGAAAAGTAATAGGGGATGAAATAGCTCGGCTCCTCGCGGTCGGGTTCATCATGGAGGTGCTATATCCGGATTGGTTATCAAATCCGGTGCTAGTAGAAAAGAAAAAAGATGACCCCAATGTAGCCATTGTGTGGCGAATGTGTATCGACTACACCAACCTGAACAAGGCGTGTCCGAAAGATCCTTTTCCATTGCCTAGAATAGACCAAGTCATTGACTCGACCGCTGGCTGTGAGCTGTTATCATTTGTAGACGCGTATTCTGGTTTCCACCAGATACCGTTAAATCCGGCCGATCAAATAAAGACTGCATTTATTACCCCGTACGGGGCTTACTGTTATCGCACAATGCCATTCGGCCTACGAAATGCAGGAGCAACATATCAAAGATGCATGCAAAAATGCTTACATGATCAGATAGGGAAAAATGTGCAAGTATAATGGATGACGTAGTCATCAAAACTAAGGAGAGCAAAACCTTGCTAGAAGATATACGGCAAACTTTCGCGAACCTGAGAAGGTTCCGAATGAAGCTTAATCCAGAGAAATGCACATTTGGCGTGCCGGCAGGAAAACTACTCGGTTTCCTTGTGTCCAGCCGAGGTATCGAGGCTAATCCGACAAAAATAAGAGCAGTAGAAAGAATGGAATTGCCGAGATGTTTGAACGATGTACAAAAATTCACGGGCTGCCTGGCCTCGCTTAGTCGATTTGTATGTCGGCTAGGAGAAAAGGCGCTGCCACTCTATCAGCTGATGAGAAAGTCGGACAAATTCAGTTGGACCCCGCAGGCGGACCTTGCATTTCATGAGTTGAAAAAGATGCTTGTTACGGCACCCATTTTAGCTTCTCCATTATCAAAAGAACCTATGCTACTCTATGTGGCGGCTACCAATCGAGTAGTTAGTACTGTGGTCATAGTGGAGCGACTTGAAGATGGTAAGTCAATTCAGAGGCCGGTGTACTATCTAAGTGAAGTATTATCCACTTAAAAGCAGAATTATCCGCACTATCAGAAGATGTCTTATGGGGTATATATGTCGGCAAAAAAGCTTAAGCATTACTTTGAAGAGCACCCCATCAAAGTAATCTGTGAGGCACCCATAGCCGACATATTGAACAACAAAGATGCAAGTGGCCGAATAGCAAAATGGGCGATCGAGTTATCACCGTATGCTCCACAATTTGATCGAAGAGATGCAATCAAATCTCAGGTTGTTGCCGACTTTCTCGTAGACTGGGCCGAGGTGCAGTATGAGCCACCTTTGCCAGATCCAAATTACTGGACAATGCATTTTGATGGCTCCAAACTAAGGAATGGTTTGGGAGCAGGAATAGTGCTAACCTCGCCTAAAAAAGATCAATTGAAATACGTACTGCAAATACATTTTGCGGCGTCCAACAATGTAGCTGAATATGAAGCGCTAGTCCATGGATTAAGAGTGGCAAAAGAAATTGGTATACGCCGAATCCTATGCTACGGTGACTCGGATTTAGTAGTACAGCAAGTATCGGGCAGTTGGGACGCATTAGATGCTAATATGGCTTTATACAGATTCCACGTGCAAAAGATCAGTGGATACTTTGAAGGATGTGAATTCCACCACATACCACGAGCAGAAAATGACGCTGCCGACACATTGTCGAAATTGGGATCAACCCGGCAGTCAATTCCACCAGGTATTGCCTTGGAGCACCTCAGGAAACCATCGATAATCCCATCACCAGAATCCGAATCAATCTTTATCCCAGCAAGTTCTGCGAAAGATCACACGCCAATGGAGGTAGATCCGCAGAATGACTCGGGACCCCTAAAGAGGAGGACAGCCGAGGTAATCATAGTCAGGGAAAGAGCCGAGGTATATACGTCGGCAGAGGACATGGAGATAGACAGTGAGATCACATCAGAAAAAGTAGCACCGATATGGGCGCAACCCATACTTTCTTACCTAAAAGACGCGACGTTGCCGAGTAATGAGGTATTAGCTAGACAAACCGTAAGAAGAGCAAAAGCCTATACTATCATAAACAATGAGTTATATAAGAGAAGCGTCACAAACGTATTGCAGAAGTGCGTGAGTTCCGCAGAAGGTCAGGAAATCCTTCTAGACATACACCAAGGAGAATGTGGGCACCACGCCTCATCTCGCGCTTTGGTAGCCAAGGCATTTAGGCATGGATTTTACTGGCCAACGGCGTTAAAAGAGGCAAAAGAATTAGTTAAGAAATGCAATGGATGTTAGAGATACGCTACCAGAATACATATGCCGTCGGCCGAGTTAAAAACAATACCCATCACTTGGCCATTTTCTGTATGGGGTTTAGATATGGTGGGACCATTCAAGCCGGCGCGAGGAGGAATGACCCACATATTGGTTATGGTAGACAAGTTCACAAAATGGATTGAAGTAAAACCGATTAAAAAGTGTGATGGGCACACAGCAGTGAAATTTCTCAAGGATATCATCTTGAGATACGGGTACCCGCATAGTATTATTACGGATAATGGCACAAACTTTGTAGAAGGAGCTTTCGCTAGATTTTGCCGAGAGAAGCACATACTAGATATTGCCTCCGTGGCTCACCCAGCATCCAATGGACAAGTGGAAAGGTCTAATGGACTGGTGCTATCAGGAATAAAACCACGACTTGTTGAACCTTTGCAGAGGTCGGCAGGGTGTTGGATCGAAGAAATCTCAGCCGTGTTATGGAGTCTTCGGACTACTCCAAATAGATCAACAGGATACACTCCATTCTTTCTGGTGTACGGGGCAGAGGCCGTACTCCCAGCCGACATAATATATGACTCGCCAAGAGTCGCTCAGTACACAACCTCAGAGACAAATGAGGTAGCTCGGCAAGATGCCGTAGACCTGTTGGAAGAAGCCAGAGAGTTGACATTATCACGATCGGCTATTTATCAACAGAACTTGCGGCGATATCACAGCAAGAAAGTGAATCCAAGAGTATTCAAAGAAGGAGATTTGGTCCTCCGACTAGTGCAACGCACGGCCGGCATGCAAAAATTATCACCCCCATGGGAAGGACCGTTCATTGTGAGAAAAGCATTGCACAACGATGCATATTATCTAATCGACGCTCAGTCCCCTGGAGAGAACAAGGCAGACAAAACTGGTGAAGAAACGAAGCGCCCCTAGAATGTGGCTTTACTTCGGCCATTCTACTCATAGCATTATATCTTAAAGTCAAAATCCAATGATGTATTCGAACCTCGGCACCCAGAGCAATGACTCGGGGACTGCCTTAGGCTATATTTATTTCATATTATGTATTCGAACCTCGGCACCCAGAGCAGTGACTCGGGGACTGCCTTAGGTTATATTTATTTCATATTATGTATTCGAACCTCGGCACCCAGAGCAGTGACTCGGGGACTGCCATATGTTATATTATTTCGTGTTATGTGTTTGGACCTCGGCACCCAGAGCAATGACTCGGGGATTGCCATATGTTATATTTATTTCGTTCGCATTATGTGCTTGAACCTTGGCACCCAGAGCAGTGACTCGGGGACTGCCGTATGTTGTATTTCTTTCATGTTACGAATATAAACCTCGGCGCCCAGAGCAGTGACTCGGGGACTATCATATGATATATCAATTTCGTATTGATACCTAAACCTCGGCATCTAAAGCAGCGACTCGGGGACTACCGTATGCTACCTCAAACTTATGCTGAACGCACTCAATTTTATAATACCTCCGAAATTTGATTTATATATGGAAGTTTCGGACAGTAAACAACGATCCAGCGATTGTTACATACTTCCACAATGAAGTAGTTAACTCATGTTTAGAACAGATCAATATCATAGGTATTCAGCGCTCATGCCTGATAAGATCATAAAAAATAACGGCAAAGTTAAGCTCTAGAAGGTCAAGAAATTAAGGGCCAACGAAGAAAGAATTCGGATGAGCATCCACTTAACCAAATGTCACAACAGTACATGGAAAAAGGAGAGGTGACAAAGTTTGCGCCTACATCATACGCCCGGCATACCAGGGATCAGAAATAACTTAGGCATTGTTCGTTGGAGAGGCAGCTACTTGCTCAGGTGCGGGGCACCCCGAGGTAGGAGGAACCTCGACTGAGGTCGCCTCGCCCTCCGCCGACCCAGGTGCAACTTCGGAGGTCCGGGGTTGTTCGGGAGCGTCAGTCCGTGCAGTAGAATGCCCGGTACCTTTGGAAGAGGACCGCGCATCGCCGTTACTGTCCGAGCTTGAGCTAGAGCTATCAGACGCGGCCGAATCATTTTCACCTCCCCCCTGCTCAGCTGAATCATCATCCGAGAGACCCTCAGCCACAACCTCTTGATCCGGGTCTGGGAGAAAACTCGGCCCTTCATTCCAAGTGTGCACGTCGGCGTACTCGACGAGTTGGAACGCCCGAGCTTGCCGAATAGCAACAAAAGTGGGATCTTCAACCCAATGGGAGCCAGTGCGCAAATTTCTCAGGATGTCAAGAGAGATGTCTTCATACCATGACATGATAACAGTAAGGGCCATGTCGGCACCAGCACGCCCATCCGATTCTCTCCAAAGACTCAACTGCCTCTCAGATGCCATCAGCCTTGTCACCAATAACTTGACTTCGTTGATATCAGGAGTCCCCGAGGTATTCGGCCAGAGTGCATGGTAAGCTCGGATAGCGGCCTGCACCAAGTCCCGGCCCATAATTTTCATCGGACCAACTGCGGCACCAACGGCAACCAAGTAATCCTCCATTGAATATTCTGAATCAACAGTAACAGGATCACCTCGGCGCGCACGAGCTGCAAGAACCGCTTTAGAACTTACGGGCTTGGCCTCGGGGAAATGATCTGCGCAAAGTAGGAACGTGTCAAAGGATAGCACGGACAAAAAAGAAAAATATAATTCGGCCATGCCAAGTAGCTTACGATGAATGTAGCTCATCATTATTTGAAGATCTTTGGCCCAGTCAGCCTTGCTTTTCTCAAAACGAGCAATTTCCTCGCTCAAACCCCGGGTTTTAAGTTCGGCAGCTTCAAGGAGTTCTTTATTCTTCTGCAGATCCAGAGTCAGCCGATTCTTTTCCTCGGAAAATTCTTGGTCGACCTTCTCTAGCTCGGATTTCTGAGAGAGCTTAAGGGTATCCACCTCGGATCGCAGGCGAGCTATCTCATCGTCTTTTTCTTGTAGTTGCGCCGAATGAACTGCATTTTGTTCTAAAAAATGCAGCATCACGCCAGGCATGGGCACGCTATCTTGTTGTGACACTGCGAAGTGTTACAACTCGGCTTCACCACAGCCGAGCGCGATAAGGAACCTTAGCATATATGTTAAGAAGGAGAAGGAGTAAAATAGAAAGGAAACTAACCTTCCAGGTTCTTGATCTTCTTTTGGAGGCGAATATTGAGGTTATTAATATTACCTATTCAACAAGAAGTAAGCCGGCATTCCGTGGACGAATACATGAGAAATTTGGGAATAAGGAAAAGGAGCTATCGACATACCAGCCTTCTTCACCACGGGCAGAACTTTCTCGTACTTCTCTTCCAGTTTGCGATGCGAAAAAAGCAACCTCTGGAACTCGGTAGTTCGCCGGTCATGTGCAACCTGAGTAATGAGGCACAATGTTAAATCAACGAGTAAAAGCTAAACCAGATCCGAGTCAAGCAAGACAACTCATATCTAGGTGGCTGGATATTCAAAGCTAAATTAGATCCGAATCAAGCAAAGCTTAATTCGGCTCTAGGTGGCTGGATATTCAAAGCTAAACCAGATCCGAGTCAAGCAAGACAACTCATATCTAGGTGGCTGGATATTCAAAGCTAAATTAGATCCGAATCAAGCAAAGCTTAATTCGGCTCTAGGTGGCTGGATATTCAAAGCTAAACCAGATCCGAGTCAAGCAAGACAACTCATATCTAGGTGGCTGGATATTCAAAGCTAAATTAGATCCGAATCAAGCAAAGCTTAATTCGGCTCTAGGTGGCTGGATATTCAAAGCTAAACCAGATCCGAGTCAAGCAAGACGACTCATATCTAGGTGGCTGGATATTCAAAGCTAAATTAGATCCGAATCAAGCAAAGCTTAATTCGGCTCCAGGTGGCTGGATATTCAAAGCTAAATTAGATCCGAATATGGCAAAGCTTAATTCGGCTCTAGGTGGCTGGATATTCAAAGCTAAACCAGATCCGAGTCAAGCAGAGCTTAACTCGGATCTAGGTGGCTGTATATTCAAAGCTAAACTAGGTCCGCATAAAACACGACTAAACTCGGATCTAAATGGCCGGATTAACGAACCTTAGAAATAAAGTTAAGTCAAACTTCCAAGTATACAACAAGTTATTTCCTTGCAAGTTTCAGGGACTAGAGCATATGGTAACATCTGAAGAATAATGATGAACTTCCAAGTATACCTCATTCATCTTGTTGGTATCAATGATGAACTGGGCAGCATGGTCAAAACGGCCGCTGATGTCAGAAAGCTGAAAGGGCTGGTTTGTTGGATTACCCTCAAACTGATCAGCAGCATTCCAGTTGTTGGCGTACTCAACCAGTGCTCCAAGGCTGTTCCCGCTAGCTGTCCGAGTTAAAACTTTACCCCGGGCAGGCGGTCCGACCACGGCAGTCGCAGGGCTCTTATGAAGAGTAAGCTGGCTGCCGACGGCCGAGGAAACGAGGACTTTTGTAGGCGCAGCTCCCTTACGCAGCACGTCAGTGATACTCGGCTGAGAAGAGCCGGCAAGACCTCTCTGAGAAGAAGAAGTCTTGACGGCAATAGCGTTTTCCGCCTTAGAAGAGGCATCAGCAGGATGTAGCGCCTCGGAAGTAGGGACGGAGTCCTTAGGAGCAGCGGAGGATAAGGTCGCAGAGGGCGCCGGGATAACGACCTTCTCGGCCGAGGTCGGGATGGCCGTAAAAACTGCCGGAGTAGATGGAAGCTCAGTAGCAGCGCTGGGGCCCATAGAAGGGGCGGCAGGCTCGACGAAAACTTCGGAGGGCCGGTTCGAATCCGGGTCAATGGAAGGGGTCTCAGGGATATCGCGACGGACAGGCGACGTATTCGGAGCTGGAGGAGAAGCAGGACGAATAGGACTAGGAATCCTGGTATCATCAGCGGGAGGAGGAGATGGCGGACGAATCGGACGGCTAGTCATACTAGGACCGCCAGGTTTAACAAAGAGAGGAGCACTGCAAAAATAAGAAAGAAGATTCGTCAGTATGAGGAACAGAGAGAGAAACAAGAAATATAGGCAGGAGAACTTACCCGGCGACCCCAGGCATAGTCCTGCGCCTGGGAGGGTTCGGAGCGGATGTCTTCGTTCGCTTCTTAGGAACCGCCTCCGAGGCACTAGCAGGAGCCCCGCGTTTCACCGAGGTAACGGGAGGCCGGGAAGCAATAGGCTCGGCGTCGTGGACCTGACCGGCCGGATTAGCTGGGAAGGTAGAAGCCGGAAATGCATAAGAAATAGGCATGGTGGCAACTACCTCAAGAATTTGGACCTCGTCCGAATCACCTTCCTCCTCATGCGCTGAAGTTTTGTCGCGAGCTCGAGCCGGAGCAGGATCTGACTTAGGGACGAACTCCTCAGAGTCCGGCTCACCAGTATCCGGGGTACTCCTGTCCGCAGGCCAAGGGAGCTGCAGAACTTCGGCATCCTCGTTTTTCTGCTCTGCGAACCTCTGCAAGACGAGGAGAAAGAGAATTAAATAAACCAGTTTCTAAAGACAGGGGAATAACAGAGCAATGCTGATTAAATTTACCTCGGGAGGCGGACGATCGCGAGTGAATGGTTTTAATCCCCAAGACCAATCCTCAGGCATCTCAGTCTTGAAGATAGCTCGGACGCGCTTATAAATAAGGTAGTTATCCAGCTCCATGGTCGAGACTCGGTTAGGGTCAAGGGGACCACTCATGTAGCACACCTTGTGGGTCCGCTGCTGGAAGGGGCAGATTCGGCTACTAATGAAAGTTGCCATCAGGTCTTCGCCGCATAACCCGGCCCGGATCAACTCTTTAAGCCGAATCTCAAAGGCCTTGGCCAAGGCGTGAGTTTTCCTCGGATTATAGAGCCAGTTCACTTTAGAAGGTGGGCCAATTGAGAATGGAGGGAGCCAAATCTTGTCTTCCGCCCCTCTGTTCTTGACGTAGAAAAATGACTTGTGCCACTTCTTGCACGACTCCAACCAAGTGACATGAGGGAACACGGATTTCCTCCGAGGTGTTATAGACGCCGCCCCACATTGGGTGAGCAACTTCTCGGAAGGGTGCAGAGATTTGTCAGGGACAACATTTGAGCGGATCTGGAAGAACTTCGACCAGACATGTACTGACGGCCACAGGCCAAAGTAACCCTCCGAAGCGGAGATGAAAACAGAAAGAGAAGCTATGGCGTTCGCAGGAAGATGATGCGGCTGAAGGCCGAAGTAATCGAGGAATTCTCTAGCGAAATCGCTAAGAGGGAGACCGAAGCCGCGGGCGAAGTGAGACATGAAAACCACATACTCGCCCTCTCTGATGTCTGGAGAGGATTCGCTGCCGGGTAAACGGCAAGAAACCTCGGCTGGAATCCTTCGAGTCCGGATGAGCCATTCAATCTCACGGCGCGTGACTGAAGAGCCCTGCCACGAGCCTCGCTCGGGCCCGGAGCCAGCGTCGTCGTCCTCGACAAGAGCGCCGCTAAACGAACTAGACATATGTGCACCGGAAAGATCGCCGGAGGAAAGACTGGCGGCGGAGGGGAGTTTAGAGCTGCAAGGCCCCGTCGGAACTTTGCGCGAAAACAATGGCGAAGGAACGGAGGAACTGTCGCCCGAGCACGAAAACGGAGCAGATGAATCTAGGGAAAGAACAGGGCAAGACGGCCAGAGAGGACTCACCGGCGACGGAGTCAAAGCCGCGGAGCGCGGGCAAGAAGAGTAGAACGGCGCGGCGGAATCTCCGCCGACGGAGGCTCTGGCTGGCGAGC
This sequence comes from Avena sativa, assembly GCA_916181665.1. Classification (NCBI taxonomy): domain Eukaryota; kingdom Viridiplantae; phylum Streptophyta; class Magnoliopsida; order Poales; family Poaceae; genus Avena; species Avena sativa. The sequence continues at coordinate 254,095,539 of OV702284.1, read as the reverse complement.
GGCGGCGGAACCGCAAGAAAACGCGCCGGCGAAAGGAAGAAGGAGAACGGAGGCGAGCGATAAGGGGAAAGGTGAATCCCGCAAACGCGGTTCCCCTCTTTATAGTCAAGCCATGAACAGGGAAGTGGGATCGTGGGTGTGGCGGTTATCCGTGTAGATCGTGGGTGCAGCACGAACGCACGACGGTGAGCGGAGCCACACCAACGGCCACACACGAAGAGGGGTCGTTACAATCCCCAAGGGGAACAGCACCCGAGGCGTCGCGGCGACGGCGCAGCAGGTGCAGAATTAACTGTAGACTTGTCAGTAAGCACTGTAGAGGGACCTAAAAACTAGAAGAACAATGATGGGATGACACGTAGGACATGGCGTACCAGGGAAGGAACGAGGAGACCTCGGACAAGGACATAACTCGGAAACAAGACTAAAGAATATAATGAAGCTGATATAACCCGGCCAAAGCTATTGACAGGGCCACACCAGCTTCGGGGACTAATGTCGGGGGGTTAACCTCGGGTAGGTCAGAGACGGGGAAAGACAGAGGTACTATCCCCGTCTAGTTTCCGAGTTACAGTCCAAGTCGGCCGAATCATGTATATGTCGGCCGATGAACGGAGGCAAGAAGCCCACGTATATGTATCAAGTAGTTACCCGGCCGAGTTACTAAGAGAATCGGCCGGGTTACCCAAGTGATCTTGATGCAGGTGAAGAACGAGCCGAGTAACACAAGGTAAGGCCGAGTGATACGAAGCTTGCAGGAGAAGGAGAAGCCCAAGGTCAAACTATAGCTGCAGGCTAGAAGGAATCAGAGCAGAGCCAAGCACAAGAGACAAGGATGCACATCGTCAGAGGGGCAGAAGGAGGTCACGAAGGTGACAGTCCTGGAGCCCGAGGCACGCAGGAGGGGGCCACTGGAGCCTTGCCGTCGTTAGAAGGGCGACAGGGAAAAGAGGCCGCCGAACTACTATTTTGGGACAAGCATATTCCACGAATATGCTTGCCTCGTCAGCCCTAAGGGCACCCAAGGGACTCCTTTATAAGGGGAGGCTTGGACCCTGAGGGAAGGATCGACTCTTTGAGCACCGTTAGGCTGGGGAGATTCATCTTGTCCCCCTGTATACAGCTCAAGGAGCATTTGTAACCCATCAAGAGAAAAATAAAGATCATCACTTTGGCAGCTTGAGTGTAGACACAGTTGCATCTTCCCTCCCCAGATCCCACTAGCATCCATTGGCCCCATACTTTAGCCTACCCATGGCATCTGCCGTGCCGAAACCACGACAAGGGGTGCACCAAAGTATCCACAGGCACTTCGACCCTTTTTGCCAGATCAGTTAACATACACCCATCGGTATGTCGGCGGGGCCTAAGTCACAACGTTCCCAGACCCAAAGCAAGTACATGGGGGCCACCCCACCAAGTCGACACCCGCAACGAAGTCGGCCGGTCTCCGAGACGGACTTAGGGTTTGGGTAGACGGCTGTGAACGACAGCAAATCCCCAAACGGGGACTGTCGACACCGCGAAAACGTGTCCCGATCCTAAACAGTACAGGTGCTATCTGTCGCACAATTTAAATAAAACAGTAAAGCATGTCATAAGTACAGGATAGTAAATAAAACCTCAAACTAGTTTGTGACCCCCAGTACAATACTTTGAAATCAGGTAATAATCAATGGGGGGCCCATATCTCCCCACCTGTGGTTAGCGCGCTCGATCTCGGAACAGGTGTCAAGAACTCGGGTCCTACGGGACACAAGTGGGCGGTCGGAAACCAAGTATTATCTATCACCCACCGATGCCTCTGCTTAATTCAATTTTAGTTGTTAAACAGTAATTAAAGTGGACCATAAGTAAAGCCATGATCATCTCCAACAATAAACGTGCGGCACTTCTCCAACAACTGTGGTACTTGACGACACGCAACAACACTTGAGCAAGCGACTACGACGCGCGGGTCCAACTAGCCACCAAACCACAGGTAATAGGATGTGTCCAAGGCTATATATGGCTGCAAGGGATATCTCGGGTACGAAAACTAGAGCAACGCAACACAGATAGCAATAGATCAACAGGAGGGAAATAAATACTATAAAGTAAGATAGGTAGAAAGGGGGAGATGCTCGCCTGAAAACATTGTCGAAGGTTCAACCGAAGACCGGGGCGAAGCTCACATCAACTCAACGACCTTATCCGCGAAGAAGCAAATCACTAGAAGGAACACCGGATGCAATATTTAATACAACGGTAGAAGATCGGCATGATGCAGGTATGATGAATGACATGGCAAAGGTGCGATGCAATTAGGTCATATTAAGCGGAACCGGGGTCCCGACAATTATTTAGGTGGTTCATGTTATTTATCTACCCCGCAAATTAAATGTGGTTTTAACATGGCAAAAAGATAGCACCGGTTCGCTACACAAATTTAAATGAGGCCGATATGAGACTAGATTTGCCCGCATATGGGCCCCATATTTAATTATGAGGTGAATCGGCATAAGGCCCCCAAACCACAGACAAGGATGCATGCAAGTATGACAATTAAATATGCAACAAGTTGTTATTAAAATTATAAAATAGGGCTCGAGGAAAGGGGTCACACATTAGGGGTCTCGACGAACTTGGGGTTCCGGGGTTCGGGGTTCGACAGGGTCCAGGGTTCGACGGAAACGGTCTCGGCAGGAACGTTCTCGAACAACGGGGCAGATCTTGGGGTTCCGGGGTCTCGGTTCCGTGAAGGAGAGCTTGGCGTCCGAGGGGAAGTTCATGTCGTATCCGTGTCGTCGACCGGGGTGTTCTGGGGGCGTTCTCGGTGTTCCGTGTGGGAGGCCTCAAGGGTTTGGTGATGGAGATCTTGACGGGTCCATGCCGGAACACTCGGCGCCTTTAGATTCGAAGATCGGTTCTCATGTCCGTGTAGGAGTGCTTGATGGTCCGAGAGGGAGTTTCTGGTTCGTGGTCCTTCGCGCACCTTCGGGGTACGGGGACTTGATGGCGTCGAAGGGATCTAGCCCGAGGTCCTGGAATGTGGGCGTAGCTCTTGGTACTGCTTTATTTCAACAACACACCGACACCGACAGATACATGCGCAGACGCCAATGTGCGTCACCTGGCCGCCGGGCAGGGGGCAGGCCTGCGGGGTCGACGACCGCGGGCGGCCCAGCGAGGTCAGGCAGCGAAGCCGGAAGGCGAGGGCGTCGACCGGCAGCGGAGGACGGGGTCTTGGCGGAGGCGGGTGTCGAGCCCGAACGGGAGCGGGGCGAGGCAGAGGGGTGGCTCGGGCCGGCGACGGGGCTTGCGGGGGGAGGGGCGAGCTCGCGGTGGCCGGAGCGGCGGGGACGGGCTCGCCGGCGCACGGCGGCCGCGGGAACGGGACGGAGAAGGGCGGCGGATGCGGGGCCGCCGGTGACGCAGAGAGGCGAGGGCGAGGCGGTGAGGGACCGACGAGGGAGCGCCGGTGTGGGCGGAGCTCGGGGTCGCGCGACGAGGCGGAGGGGGGGTTGGTGGATGCGAGCAGAGGTCGGCGGAGCAGAGCGGGCGGCTCGCGGTGGCTTGAGGGAGGCGGCGGCGCGGAGGGGCAGGTAGCATTGGCGGAGACCGATGCCGGGGAGGCTGGCGGCGCGGGCCGCAGCGGAGGAGGGAGGCGCAGTCGGGCTCGGCCATAGAGGCGGCGGCGCTTGGACGGCGGGCGGACGAGGGCGGTGGCGTCGGTGGGAGCTGGTGGAGGGAGGCACGCGTGCCGAGGCTGTCGGGGCGTGGTGGGGCTGGGGCTTAGCAGGGCCAGGGAGATGGGCGCGTGTTGGGTGATGCGCGTGCGGTGTGAGGTGGGCAGGTGTGGTTCGGGTGGGGCCAGGTGGTGTTGGGGGGTGGGCAGGTGGCGGTGGGTTGTGTGCTGAGAGAGAGGGGAAAGGAAGAGAGGGCCAAGTGGCAGATTTTGGTTGGAGGGGGAAATGGACAAGGTGATGTGGCAGCCTGGGATAGGTGGGGGTGAGGTGGAGGCTGGGTGGGTAGATTAGGATGGGGTAGGTTTAGGAACAAGGGGTGGACCGTTTTGAACCGATCTGGAACGATTGTACTAGGGGTGGTCGTTCGGGTCTATCCGGCCCGTTCGACTGCCCCACTAAAAATAATATAAAATTTTATTTGTTTTAAACAAGACTTATGCAGACTAATAGCAGACAAAACAAAATATTCCGGCGACCCGGGTTTGCGTGTTGAACAAAGGCGGGGCGTTTAGAAAACAAAACTAGGTTTTTCTGTAAATAGTTTTGTACACGCAAATGCAAGATGATGACGATGCTCAAATGCAATGCGGCATGATGACATGAGCATGCGATCATGATGATGCAATGCACAAAAACAACGCGATTTTCTAGTAGTGGTTTTGCGGGATGCCACAATTCGACACCACTAACGATGGATCTCGCCCTCGAGATCCGCCTCATGGTACCGGAAGAAGGTCGGCGATCTGATCCTTCGCGCTTCGTGTAGATCCTCGCGACACCACTAACAAGAGGTCGTTGTCCGTGATCCTCGAGATAACACTCCGGGAACAAAGGGCGAAGGTAGAGGTATCAACAAATAAAGCCACCTCTAACTTCGACAGAAGGTGAGAAAAGATGCGGCCTATCCCACTTCAATGTACAAGAGCGAATAGAAAAGGTAGTCGGCATGGGGGCCAATCCATCACGCACCCAAACTATTACTCTGCACAATCAGTAGAAAAGCGTGCAACCATTCTCGGAAACAGACTGAAGGTCTCGACAAACGAGGTTCGGAAACAAAGGAGTGATGCAGACTCTGCATCGGATCTGGCGTAGATGATGTTGTCGCGTCGGGAAACACCGGAAGGCACAAACAAGGAACAAAGAATGGTACCACAGTAGACGGATTCATCAGGCAGCTTGAACACCGGATGGTAGAACACCGTTATCAGAGAAGGAAGCGAAACCCTGAAGGTACGACGAAACCCATCCACGAGAAATCCTGGACTCGAAGAGATAGAAGAGAGCGGATTCAAAACACGTAGAGGTAAGAGGGGAATAGCAGAGGGTAAGAAGTAAAATCAGACCTAATCAGAACTATCCAACCGATTTTGCAAAAATAGTTTTGACACTCTACTTCGGCCGTTAGCTAGGTTATCCTACAGGCTGGACTTGTGGGGTATCGCAACTGCTGAGCTCTGATACCACTCTGTAACACCCTCAGAATCGGACCTATGCAAGTTTCAGCGAAACCCGCCAAACCCGCATAGAAACGATTCAAAGGTGCCCACCAGGCACTTTCGTGCGGGTGGAAAACGAAGTAATAACATTACACAACAGTCCTCGATGGGACCCACAGAACAGATATATATATATATAACAGCGACTCAATGAGTCAAGAATACAGATATACAGTACAAAGATCCAAATCACCTTGGAAATGATAGAGCGTCTAGCTACGGACAAGATGCAAATGGGGCTAAGAGCCCTGAAGAATAACCAATGGCGTCCATAACCCTGCCCAGGCCAAGCCGGAAGGGTAACCCTGCTAACGACGTCGATCTCAAAACCTGCTTAAACAAAAGGGGTGCCGACAAAGGGCAAGGAAAAAGAGGAGCGTCAGTACTGAGGCCAGTACACGGCGAGACTAGAATTCGGCGGTCCTCGCCTACATAGGTATGGTGGACTGAAGCGGCAGAGGCAGCATGCACTAAACAACCTAGAGAGACTCGATACAACTGGCGGCTATCAGAGAGGGGTGAGGAAGACCTATTCGGATCCAACCTGATACTATCATCAAACAAACCCATCATGGCGTTTCCCCCTCGAGACCAAACGAGGAAGTCAACCGAGGAACTCACACAGTTGGCAGTTTTACTTATTCAGTTATAGTTGCGGCACTTTACTAGTCAGGTTTAGATAATCATCCTGATAAAGTAAGCAGTGGGTACTTTTAGTTAACCATTCCGTTATAGTGGCAACACTTACTAGTCAGATACAATTAGCATGAGATAACCCCAAAACCCAGCAGTTGTTGGTACTTTTACTTAGCCATTCCGTTGTAGTGAAGCTGATTACTAGTCATATCGGATACAAGTCAATTTATAACAATAAACTTTAGTTATAGTTGTCTATGATCAAGCACTGTGCTCCAAGTCGTCCATAACCGCGGACACGGCTTCTCGAAAAGATTTAACCCTGCAGGGGTGCACCAAAGTATCCACAGGCACTTTGACCCTTTTTGCCAGATCAGTTAACATACACCCATCGGTATGTCGGCGGGGCCTAAGTCACGACGTTCCCAGACCCAAAGCAAGTACATGGGGGCCACCCCACCAAGTCGACACCCGCAACGAAGTCGGCCGGTCTCCGAGACGGACTTAGGGTTTGGGTAGACGGCTGTGAACGACAGCAAATCCCCAAACGGGGACTGTCGACACCGCGAAAACGTGTCCCGATCCTAAACAGTACAGGTGCTATCTGTCGCACAATTTAAATAAAACAGTAAAGCATGGCATAAGTACAGGATAGTAAATAAAACCTCAAACTAGTTTGTGGCCCCCAGTACAATACTTTGAAATCAGGTAATAATCAATGGGGGGCCCATATCTCCCCACCTGTGGTTAGCGCGCTCGATCTCGGAACAGGTGTCAAGAACTCGGGTCCTACGGGACACAAGTGGGTGGTCGGAAACCAAGTATTATCTATCACCCACCGATGCCTCTGCTTAATTCAATTTTAGTTGTTAAACAGTAATTAAAGTGGACCATAAGTAAAGCCATGATCATCTCCAACAATAAACGTGCGGCACTTATCCAACAACTGTGGTACTTGACGACACGCAACAACACTTGAGCAAGCGACTACGACGCGCGGGTCCAACTAGCCACCAAACCACAGGTAATAGGATGTGTCCAAGGCTATATATGGCTGCAAGGGATATCTCGGGTACGAAAACTAGAGCAACGCAACACAGATAGCAATAGATCAACAGGAGGGAAATAAATACTATAAAGTAAGATAGGTAGAAAGGGGGAGATGCTCGCCTGAAAACATTGTTGAAGGTTCAACCGAAGACCGGGGCGAAGCTCACATCAACTCAACGACCTTATCCGCGAAGAAGCAAATCACTAGAAGGAACACCGGATGCAATATTTAATACAACGGTAGAAGATCGGCATGATGCAGGTATGATGAATGACATGGCAAAGGTGCGATGCAATTAGGTCATATTAAGCGGAACCGGGGTCCCGACAATTATTTAGGTGGTTCATGTTATTTATCTACCCCGCAAATTAAATGTGGTTTTAACATGGCAAAAGATAGCACCGGTTCGCTACACAAATTTAAATGAGGCCGATATGAGACTAGATTTGCCCGCATATGGGCCCCATATTTAATTATGAGGTGAATCGGCATAAGGCCCCCAAACCACAGACAAGGATGCATGCAAGTATGACAATTAAATATGCAACAAGTTGTTATTACAATTATAAAATAGGGCTCGAGGAAAGGGGTCACACATTAGGGGTCTCGACGAACTTGGGGTTCTGGGGTTCGGGGTTCGACAGGGTCCAGGGTTCGACGGAAACGGTCTCGGCAGGAACGTTCTCGAACAACGGGGCAGATCTTGGGGTTCCGGGGTCTCGGTTCCGTGAAGGAGAGCTTGGCGTCCGAGGGGAAGTTCATGTCGTATCCGTGTCGTCGACCGGGGTGTTCTGGGGGCGTTCTCGGTGTTCCGTGTGGGAGGCCTCAAGGGTTTGGTGACGGAGATCTTGACGGGTCCATGCCGGAACACTCGGCGCCTTTAGATTCGAAGATCGGTTCTCATGTCCGTGTAGGAGTGCTTGATGGTCCGAGAGGGAGTTTCTGGTCCGTGGTCCTTCGCGCACCTTCGGGGTACGGGGACTTGATGGCGTCGAAGGGATCTAGCCCGAGGTCCTGGAATGTGGGCGTAGCTCTTGGTACTGCTTTATTTCAACAACACACCGACACCGACAGATACATGCGCAGACGCCAACGTGCGTCACCTGGCCGCCGGGCAGGGGGCAGGCCTGCGGGGTCGACGACCGCGGGCGGCCCAGCGAGGTCAGGCAGCGAAGCCGGAAGGCGAGGGCGTCGACCGGCAGCGGAGGACGGGGTCTTGGCGGAGGCGGGTGTCAAGCCCGAACGGGAGCGGGGCGAGGCAGAGGGGTGGCTCGGGCCGGCGACGGGGCTTGCGGGGGGAGGGGCGAGCTCGTGGTGGCCGGAGCGGCGGGGACGGGCTCGCCGGCGCACGGCGGCCGCGGGAACGGGACGGAGAAGGGCGGCGGATGCGGGGCCGCCGGTGACGCAGAGAGGCGACGGCGAGGCGGTGAGGGACCGACGGGGGCGCGCCGGTGCGGGCGGAGCTCGGGGCCGCGCAAACGAGGCGGAGGGGGGGTCGGTGGATGCGAGCAGAGGTCGGCGGAGCAGAGCGGGCGGCTCGCGGTGGCTTGAGGGAGGCGGCGGCACGGAGGGGCAGGTAGCGTTGGCGGAGACCGACACCGGGGAGGCTGGCGGCGCGGGCCGCAGCGGAGGAGGGAGGCGCAGTCGGGCTCGGCCATAGAGGCGGCGACGCTTGGACGGCGGGCGGACGAGGGCGGCGGCGTCGGTGGGAGCTGGTGGAGGGAGGCGCGCGTGCCGAGGCTGTCGGGGCGTGGTGGGGCTGGGGCTGAGCGGGGCCAGGGAGATGGGCGCGCGTTGGGTGATGCGCGTGCGGTGTGAGGTGGGCAGGTGTGGTTCGGGTGGGGCCAGTCGGTGTTGGGGGGTGGGCAGGTGGCGGTGGGTTGTGTGCTGAGAGAGAGGGGAAAGGAAGAGAGGGCCAAGTGGCAGATTTTGGTTGGAGGGGGAAATGGACAAGGTGATGTGGCAGCCTGGGATAGGTGGGGGTGAGGTGGAGGCTGGGTGGGTAGATTAGGATGGGGTAGGTTTAGGAACAAGGGGTGGACCGTTTTGAACCGATCTGGAACGATTGTACTGGGGGTGGTCGTTCGGGTCTATCCGGCCCGTTCGACTGCCCCACTAAAAATAATATAAAATTTTATTTGTTTTAAACAAGACTTATGCAGACTAATAGCAGACAAAACAAAATATTCCGGCGACCCGGGTTTGCGTGTTGAACAAAGGCGGGGCGTTTAGAAAACAAAACTAGGTTTTTCTGTAAATAGTTTTGTACACGCAAATGCAAGATGATGACGATGCTCAAATGCAATGCGGCATGATGCCATGAGCATGCGATCATGATGATGCAATGCACAAAAACAACGCGATTTTCTAGTAGTGGTTTTGCGGGATGCCACAGGGGCATACCGGGCAAAATATCTGGAAATACATCGGGGTATTCACAGACTATCCGAACTTGGTGAAAACGGGTGGGTTGGTATTCTGGAAATTCTTAAGCTTAGATCCGTGGTTGTCCTGATTTCCATGGCCTTGGTTGTTGTGGGCTAGCTGGGCTATCTGTTGCATAGTGGCTAGGTTGGCTTGATCCACATCTTCGGGTCAGGCGCCGACGTTCCGCTCTTTCAGCTTCGCGGTCAGAAGTCAACATTTGCAGGATCTGCAACATCGGGTCCGGGGCTGAACCACTTCCTCCACGTGGCATCTGAAGATTGATATAGATCATGAGAAAAGAGGGAAATTTCTAAGGTTTTGGGTTTTTGAAAAGTTTTTAGAGTTTGACTCAGGTTTTCTAGCAACTTGCTTTTTCATTCATTCATTCACTCGATACAACGCACACCACAGCAAGGAAAAACAGATGGTTTTAAGAACCATTCTGGAACTACGATACAGTGGGACTGACTACTACTCACTACGCTAGTGCTTAGTGCTACTACTCCTCGGAGTCTGTGGCTTCATCATCTTCCGCATCATCGATGAAGGCGAAATCATCCTCATCGATGAAGAAGTCCATGGCCTGATCCTCCAGAAATTCATCGTCATCGCTGAGATAGGAGTAAGGGTCTCCACGAAGATCTTCTCCGGCATTCTCCCTTTCCTCCAACTGCATGTCTCTCTCGTGGATGGTCTCTTCCAGAGATGAGATGTGATGGCGAAGACGGGCACACTACAAGGAATCTGGCTATATATGACCCTCCATTTTCGTCACAAAATCGTCATAGTAGTTCGTTTATGACGATTCTATGACGATTTTGAGATCGTCGAAAGCTGGGCGTCGCAAATGAACTATAACGACGTTTTTGGTAAAATCGTCATAACCGTCTATGACGATATTAAATCGTCATATGTCTATGACGATCTAATATCGTCATGGACCATCTAGCCAAGCCAGCTCAGATCCTACGTGGCCGATCCTACGTGGCAAAATTGTGACGAAATGAAATCGTCTTAAATCAAAATCAGCCTAGTCCATTTTAGTGATCTAAATGGGCTGGCCCAATAATGTTGGACTTTTTCTGTTTTGGGCCTAGGCCATTTGTAGAGCATTTTATTTTATGTCGTGTCTATGGGCCATGGCCTTTTTTTTAGGGTGTATTCGACTTTTTAGATCTAGTACGGACCCAAATGTACAAACTAGCCCAACAACATTTCCAAATATATAGTTCACACAAAACAACAGTATATAATCCAGAATTTAAACATAACAGCCACGAGGCTAATAAGTAACACTATTACATGACATGATAGCTAGATCATCATAATAGATATAGATATCTGATACAACGGATATAAACATGATAGCAGATACAGCAGCCAAATTTGAGACACAATAACCAAAAAGATAGCAAATACAACAGATGTAAACATGACAGATTCGCTACTCGTTGTCAGCTTCATCATCAGGTATCTCGAAACCAAATTCCTCTTCCAAGGCCATCACAACCTCCATTGCATCCAGACTATCCAGGACAAGATCATCCTTGAAGTGGGCATCTGGTTTCACATATAGGATAGTAAGTTAGGCAAAGAACAAATGTGCATGTTTCTGGATATTAAATAAAGCACTATCCTAGCCCACATAAACAATACTTCCCTTTATTTGCATGTATCATAAACAGAACAGCCAATGTCCAAAAAAGAACAGCCAGTCAGTAAATTAGGAACTACAGCAGTAGTTTTCATGTGTCCAAAAAAGAACAGCCAATGTCATCCCAAATAAGAAAAAGAATAGAAGTAGTTTTCTTTATGCTGACTCCAAAGTCTCATAAACAGTAAACACTGGTTAAATACATAGGGATGAGAAACTAAAACAAGTATGTCATGAATTTCTTACAAGAGAGAATATAGAGGACCTCCAAGTCAATTAAAACATGGTTTGCATGTATCATGAAGAAGAAACAGTGGCGCAGCAAGCAAATCAAACAAGTAATACAGATAACAGGATAGACTAAAGACTTATCTAATCCAGAGAGATCGAGAAGCCGGTGCCATGGATAGGAATGGCAATAGGTTTGCCCCCTCAGGGACTTCCATTTCTGCCTTGTCCTTGTGCAATCAAAGTCCCCTATCCCCGTCCCTATCTCGTCGTTGCACAGCATAGTGGACATGGTAGATTTGCAAATGAGAAAGGATTTTAGTATAGCATCACACAGTGTACAAATTGTATAGGATGTCACATAGCAGAGAATAGGATAGGCGCTTAACTAACTGCATGTGTGCTCTATTACTGAAGCAATGTAGACCCAACAATATAGCAGCAAAACTCATAGAATAATAATAATTAAAAGCTCTGTTGACTGAACAACATGCAAAAGCTCATCGGTCAACCAAGTCTTTTACTTCTCATTCAGTTTTTCTGTAGTGAATCTCTAAAACAAAATTAATATGCATTCATTCCACTAATACACTCACATGCCAAACTCTCCAAAGTGAAAAAATTCATCACAATAGCATGGTAGAGAGCGTCCACCTCCAATTCGGCAAGCATGCCCAGTTGCCATTTGAGTACTAAGGAGATCATCTAGTTATTTGAGTGAAGCTGGACAGATTTGCAACATTCTGAGCACATATTACCTTCATCTGACCTTGTTTGTTTCAGTACACACAAATGTTTGTTTCAGTACACTAGCATCTGATCACTAACAAATATTCTCTATGATTTCTCAGGCACAACTAAGATCAAGAATCTAGACTCCAACATTGACTATGTGAAGTTAAAGCTAACGGAAGATAAGCTGGAAAAAAATCAGTGACTCGATACAAGTAAAACAGGGCCTTGAGACCATCACAAGTAAACCAAGCATGTCAATTGAGCATCAAACCAGAGCTAAGATATCTCCACCAGACACAGTTATTCACCAGATGTGAACCCTAGGTTCAGATATGAAATCTAGACAGTGGGGAATCACAGAAAACACACTTGACATGACAAGGTAGATAAAGCCTGGAGGGAAGCATAGAAGGAGCACCTACCTGGGGAGAGTTCTATCTCGCCGGAGAGGAGGCAGAAGGAGTATCGACGGCAACGGCAACACAGAACACCACGGGGAAGGCTTCACCATACACCACCACCTAGCCCAGCATCAATCTCACCACCAAGGCGGCACAGGGAGCAGCCCTGAGGGCCACAGCATCCTACACCGGCCTAGAATACCAACTTCGGTGAGTGACGGCGCCAGAAGCGAACTAGTGCAAGAATAACACAAATCAGTAACACCGTCAACCAAGGCATGCCAGGACAAACACAAGTGCAAGAAGTATACATCAGTAATTAACCACCAGAAAAGATACAAAAGCTTAGAGAGCAAAGCACACAAAGGGTACACTATTTGACTAGTAGTCAGCACCACATATCGACCTATACTTTAACAGAAAAACAAACTGGACAGTCAAATATAAAAATGGCATATAGTATGATTTTTTACTCCAAGAATTAAAAGTATGACAAACTAGCTAGTAAAGTAACATGTAAACAGTTATATAGTAACTAGAGGCTCATGAGGAGCAAACAGTGTCGCAAAGTTTGCTCCCCCTTAGTATATGCCACATTTCGAGACACGTGGACACAAAAGATCACATGTCAGATACCATATGGCACTAAGAACAACATCTATGGAGTTAAAGTAAGCAACCTCAGCCGAAAGATGGTGATTTCATTTGGAATAATCACTTATGAAGCAAATTGGTCAATTTACATCACAGGTTGATTACTGCAAGTTCAGAGATAAAATCTAGTCACATGCGTACTAACTAATTAGTGCCCATCAGCAGATAAAATCGACTGAAGCCCAATTAACAACTAGCAGAGCACACAGTAGGATACTCTGCCTAAAGCAATCACCACTACCAATCCATACCAACTCGAGAGCCTCGGATCTGAACATGTTGAACTAAGCTAGATCCGCACATGCAACAGAGCCCCAATCGACAGATCTGCAGCGCGTAACACAACAGTAATGACAAAGGTGGTGGGGTTGCTCACTGAAAACGGTGTTGACCGGGTTCATGGCGACCTGGTTCTTGGCGGCGAGGTTCCTCGAGGTCATGACGACGTGGGCGCTGCGCTCTGCCAAGACTCGCGTCGTCTCGGCGCCGATCCCGCTGGACGCCCCTGGGTTCTAGAATCGGGTCCGTCAACAAGTGGGCGGCGACGACAAGGGGAAACTAAGGAGGCAGGAGGGGATGGGAGGGGTGTTACCGGTGATGATGGCTGTGAGATCTTGGGTGACCTGGTCGGCGGTGGAGGCCCAGGAGAAGCCCGAGGTGCCCTTGCGGTTGAAGATGGACATCAGCATCTTGGTCGCTAGCAGCCACGAGATCAACATCAGGGGATGGGGGTGACCGAGAGGGAGCAGCCGTCGACCCACATGCACCGGGAGGGCACTATGCTGAGGCCCAAGCGGCCAGATCCGCGGGCATCGAGGAGGATACGGCAGCCGCCATAGGGATCTACGGGCATCGAGGTCAGCCACCGGTGGCCTTCGAGGTGCGGTGAGGAGAGGAGTATCGGTGAGGAGAGGAGAGGAGGATCTACGGGTGGCCATCAGTGATCGAGGTCAGCCATCGGTGTCCATCGAGGTGCGGTGAGGAGAGGAGGATCTACGGGCATCGAGGTCAGCCACCGGTGGCCATCGAGGTGCGGTGAGGGTGGTGGTGCTGTGGATCCATCGAAGGAGAAGAGCGAGGGGAGAGAAAGACCGGAGATGGGCGTGGTGTGGCGGCGGGGGAGAGATAAAGGTTAGGGTTAGAGGATAGAGGGTCGCGGATGGCGTGCGCCAAATATTTGCCACTATGCGCGCGCTGGATGCCAGGTCATCGATCCACATACTTCACCATCCATCCATTCATTATGTTTACATCCTACGGCTGATATTGACCTTCTCTAATATCTCAACCTGTCTAGAAATTATGACGACTTTGTCCATAGAAATTACGACGTTTTTCACGAAATCGTCATAGTTTAATAAGGATTTGGCCCTCCCAAATAGCTTACGACAATCTAGTGTAGAATCGTCATAAATTTATGACGATTTCATTCAGGGTCACTACCAAAACGTCATAGTTTGACACATTTCTTGTAGTGGCAATAATGCGCTCCTTCTTGTCGAGCTGACGGCGACGAGACTTGCGATCCTTTGCCAGCATGGCGATGGTCTGATCCTTCGTCTTGATGATGGCAGACTTGTGGTTGCAATAGTCACGGCAGTTGTCCAACTCCTGCTGACGATCATACATCATGAAGCTAAGGTGGTCCAATTGAGTCTTCAGCTCGGGGTGGTATGGGGCTTCCAGTGGTTCGCCATTTGCCTCACGCCTTGGGCAAAACTCAAAGCGAGTACCCTTGATCTGATTGATGCTCTGCCCACACAGACGGGAAAGAGCTTCCTGCATTTCTCTGGCAAGTCCATCGAGCCAGTTGTTTTCCCTCAAGGTAAACTGAATTCCCTCCGCGGTGGGAGGTTCAATCTTTCCTCGGAGACTGGCAACAATTAGCCACTGCAGATCTTCTCCTCCTTGATCATTGAGCTGAGCTCCGAAGAACTCGGGGTGCGGACGCTCCAGAAGTTCTGAAAGCTGATCCAGATCCCTCTCAAAGATAAGGTCTCCTCCATTTCCGAGTTGATAAAACTTGTTGTACTTCACGTCCATCTATAAAAATATAGGATGAGTAGATTAGTAGAGTGATCAAGTGTGTCAAAATTTTATCTATTTTGCAAGAGTTTTTGAGGAACATGAAGTTTTATTAAAGAATTAAAGGGGTAAGAATGAGAATAAGTTTTTGTAAATATTTTTGTTCTTTGGTTTTGAAACTACGTTTTTGGTTCAACGTCCAACCTAACTAGGGTCTCCTATGGTCAGGATGGCTCTGATACCAACTTGTCAACACCCGGATTTTTCAGTCCTAGATGCCTGTTATGCCATACATCGCAATCCCAGGATTACCATTTTTGTGAGACATACCAGAATTGGATACCATAGTACTTCATCCATTACAAACGATACATAAGTTCTTACACAAATGGGGATCTCATGATCCAGTTCTTAATACAACATCAAGCAGCGGAATACGTAGTAATAACGGTAGCGTAGGCGAAGCTCCATCTTCGGGGTCACAGGCAATGTTGACGATGGGAGATGATCCTAGTTGTCGTAAACTTCCTGGGGTCCATCCTCCAGGTACTCCTCTTCATAGTCTGTCCATGGGAATAGCCAGGGACAAAGCCATGAGTACTCTTTAAGTACTCGCAAACTAATACTAACAAGTAAAGGGGTTTTTGGATAATAGGACACTAGGCTCTAGGGTTGTTTTGCAAAAAGCCAGGTTTATCTCTACTAAGTTCCAAAGCTAGTCACAATTTTATAATTCCTAAATGGGATCTTGTAATCCAGGTCACAACTCTGTTGTGGTCAAGTCAAAGTCGCAATTCATTTCACAAGTCATTTTAAAAGGTCTGACGGGGGAACAGTATGTCCACTCCAACTGTCCATAACCGCGGACGTGGCTATTCGAATAGTTTGATACTCTGCAGAGATTGTACACTTTCAGCACAACATTCGATACATCCGTCAGGAACAAATCCTGAATTCACCATACTGAGTATGCGGATAATCAATCCTAACCTTTCAATTACACTCCCAAGTATAAGCACCTCTCCTGTGAGTTTGGCCTCCCAACCATGACCACTATCATCTTGGGTACTGCACAGGTGGACAATCTTCACAAGGTAGCCTCAGCTCAGACCTTGGCCGGGAGGGAACTAATACTAAGGTATATAAGTTTCCAGTCAAGCCCTACCCAATATTCGGGTATTGTGGTTGTACGCTAAAATTGGAATGGTATCGCATCCAGACAACCATCAGTTTTATAAAGGGCTAAGGCTCATGCCTCAACATTTTCATCACCAAAATCATCAAGGGTTTGGAAACACATGTCCAAAACATTTCAATAGAATGATCCATCATTCGAAGGTTTTCATAACCATTTTTCCACCAAGTATTCCCATCTAAAAGTTGATCAAGTTTTATGCTTAGCACTAGCATCTACAGGTGGGGGTAGTAATAATGAGTTGTGGTAACTGGTGGAGTTTCACTAAGTCCAACCTTATATCTTAGAATGATATCAAGGTTTCTATCTTAGGCCAAATTTTGTGCTCTTTAAGCAACCTTCAGCACAACTGTCTAGCATCTACCAAACTCTTAGATAGACTCTAAGTAAGCTTTGATAAAGAAATAAAATAAGAAGCTTGCCATAAAACTAGGATTGGTTTAGCAAGTGGGTATGATCACATTTGCTTAAGGCATAAAGTAGTCATCTCACAAGTATGGGTTTGTGGCATCAGTAAGGTATCTTGCAAGTGTTAGCTTGCATAGGTCAACTGGATTAGTAAGGCTTGCATCAATGTCAGTATAAGCTTGCCTTGTGCAGAGTAGTGGTTGAAGTTCTCCTCGGCTTCCTCTTCGTAGTATCCTCCTTCCTCCTCGTATCCTTGGTCGGTACTAGCGTCTATGAATAAATACGAGGTACACAATCACCAAACAATACTTAACTACTTGCAATCATCACACACAAGGGTCCTATAGATGATCTAGCATCATCTCTAACATTACAAGGTTAAGGTTTGGTTTAAATCCTTTTTATTTTTAGAAAAGTAATTTCTACTCATTGAAAAACTACTTAAGACTTAATATTCTCCAAACTAAACATGGGATCATGTTGACACATGTCATCACTACATATTGTAGTCCATGGGAATGTGATTTAAAGTGGTGTCACAATTTAATAAGGTTTTACCCTTTTATTTTAATTAATTAAAGTGGCTAGAAATGCTTATGTAGCATTCTTTTATTACTTGAACATTATTTATGCAAGTAAACCTATAAATTTTATATATTCTGAAAGGTATGGTTAAATGTGATTTTTGAGAGTTGGAATCAACTCAAAAGCTTTTATGGTTTGAATTTGAAAAATGTTTGAATGCAGAAAAGCTTCTGCCTTGTTATTTTTACTATGGGTGATCTACAGATCCAAATGACTTGAATCCAACGGGCTTGGATTAATCATTCACAGACCTTTCCAACAAAATTGGTTTCATCCAATTTGGTGCACTGAGTTGATCTGGGTTGATTTTTGAAGTTGGGTACAGAAGTGTGTTTGAATTTAAAAAGAAAAGGTTTAATTTGAATTGCTGGGCTGCGCGGGAAATTCTAACGGGCCGGCCTGCTAAGCGCAGTGCTCCCGCGGGCTGCTTAAGTGGGTGTCCCCACTCGTCAGTGACACGGGGTTGGGCGAAGCGGTATGGGGCAACGTGGATCGTTCGATCTAGTTCTAATCCAACGGCTGAGGGTCATCGTCGACGTGAGACAGCTCCGGCGAGAATGAAACCTAGCGCGGCCAGTGAGGGGTGCTGGGGGCTCACCGGGGTACGGGCGAGGGTCGGCGAGGCGGGCGAACGACGAAGTCGATGACGGCGAACCTCCTGGTACCGGTGGCTTCTCCTGGGGCGGCTCCAATCGCTGGCTCCTTTCTTCTCCAGCAGCGGCAGGCTCCAGTGAAATTCTGGCGAGGTGGTGCTTGGCTTGCTCTGAGGATGGTGTGGCACGTTCAGTAGGGAGAGGGGAGTGAGATGGTGTGAAGAAATCATGCGGGGGTGGCCTCTATTTATAGTAGAGCGAGGGGACCGTCGGGGCGCACGGTGAGCTCGTCGGGGGCGACGTTACAGGCGGCTATAGGCATGGGCAAGGGTAGGGGACGGTGCTGTGTCTCCTGGCGATGCTCAACGACATGGTTGCGAGGCATGGGGCGGTGTGGTTTGGTCTGGAACGGGCGACGCTCTGCGCGGCAGAGGCGGCGTCTTCGATGGCGGGCGGTGGCTGTATGGCACGGGGCGGCAAACGGGGGTGTCTGGCGGTCTCCTGGGTCGGTGGTGATCGTGTGTGCGCGCGGTGAGGGCGGCACGCGATCTGTGGGCGCTGGTCGCGGGTGGCGCTCTGGCGCACGCTCGGCATGGTCTGGGCGTGTATCGTGCGTGTGGTCCAGGGCTTGGCAACGCTTGAGGCTAGGACAGGCAGTGGCGGTGGACGGTGGGCTGCCTCCCAGACATGCTGGCTAGGCTTGCTGGTGCTCCTAGCTTGCTGTCCACAATGGGGTGACATGGGGGTGCTCGGCTGTTCACCATTGATGGCAATGGCAAGCTCACAGGGGTGCTAGTGTTGGGCTAATCCTTCTAGATGATCTACTGGGTTGTGTGTGAGCTAACTAGGGAACAAGTTAGGCTCAAAACACTGCACACTATAGTGTTTGATGTTTTGTTTGATTTGTGTCTGCAACCTGTTTGATGAAATGGCCGCATGAAATCAAGTTTTGAATTTTGAAATGAATTTTGGTGGGTTTGCTAGATTGGTTCTGGTGAGTCTGCAGATGCTTGGGTTTTGAAAGTTGAGCTTGTTTGAGTGGGTTTTGAAAAAGTGGGATCTTCCCATATGAAGAAGATTCAATTTTGAATTGTAATTTAAACTATGCATTTGAAAGTTTCTAGATGATCACAAAGTGGGCCTTGATACCTTGTTAGGAGTACATTCAAGGGGTGCAAAGATCCAGAAAAGTTTCTGTTAGGTTTTGAAAGTTCGAGACAGCCAAAGTAGGCATGGGAGTTAAATTGGTCAAAATGACCATTCACTTAATATATTTGTTTTGATTTACTTGTCCTTAGGAAAAGTGTGGGAAATGTTTTAGATGATGTTCATTTCACCTAAGAAACATTTTACAAGCAATGGATCACACAAACAAGGTGGTTTTTAAAGAAATTCAAAATCCATGCATACACATATACATGCATTCATGAGTTTATTTAGAAAAGTTTTTGTTAACCCTAATCTTGATGATTAGTGTTTGTTGATCTAAGTTTGGTATTTTTGGGATGTTACAAAGCCTATGAAGGATCTTAGCCTTGTCACATGTTTCAAGTGTGGAAACAAAGGTCACTATGCAGATGTTTGCCCAGAGAGATTTCAACAAGATCCCAAGCAAACCAAGATGTAATTTAGTTGGAAAATTTTTAAGGGTGGTAGTACCCTAAATGCTTTGAGCCAACTTGTAACCCCTAGCCTCCCCAAATATCGGGACGAGATTTATTTTAAGGGTGGTAGCCTGTCACATCCCAAGATTTTCCAAATCTTGTAATGTGAAAAATAAATAAACAAAATAAATTATTGTTGAATTTTAGGGTGAAAAGAAACTTTTGTTTTTAAATGGAAAATTAAAATACCATCTTGAACAAACTTTAATGAAAGTTTGAATCCAACAAAATCCAAATCAAGAGAAATGCATTCCTTAATGAATGTATCTTGAAAATTTAACACTTGGAAAATAAATCCAAACCCTAAACTCTAAATGGAATAAAAATCATTTCCAAGTTATCTCCAAGCCTATGGATTTGATCCATATAAAAATTTGTCAACAAACATTTACAAATAATCAAGAAAGACAAATAGAAATATTATAAAGCCATAGAAATTGGTTTCACTTACTTTGGAGCCATGAATAAAATCTTATGAATTTAATAAGATAAAGGAATTGAATTCCCAAAGCTAATAAAGCACTTATCTAGAATCCATACAAAATGGTGAGCAAATAATCCTAAAGGGATTTAAAAGGATAAACAAATATTAAACAAGATTTTACAAACGAGAATCACCAAGTTTGGATCTATAAATAAAAAGATATGGATTTTATAAGATGAAGAAAGAAATATTAAATAAGGATTATTTAAAGACCAAATTAAATCTTGGCCAAATCCATTAAACAAATAGAATGAATGGAATCCAAATACAAATAAAATAAAAGGATAAAGAATTGCCAAAATAAAATAAAAATGGCATTAACCATTCTATCCCTATTTTAATAAAGACAAATCTCTAATAAGAATAACTATTTAATTCATGAGAAAATAGTATTTTGGAATTTACCCAAGTGGAATAAAAGTTGTTTAGTTAACTTAAATAAAATTAAATAAATCTTCAAATTAAATAAATCTTATTTGATTTAAAACAAGGGCCTTTTTGAATAATTAAAAGACCCCAAAAGAATAAAAATTTTATTCCAAAATTAACTTTAGATTATATTACTAATCAGTATTTAAACATACACAAATCTTGGTTGAGGTTTGAATTCAAATGAATGATTAAATTGTTTAATCAAAATCAAAACAGCAAAATCAAATGAGAAAAAGAAAAAGAATCATATAAAAAAATGAAAAGGTGCAGCCCAGCCCAGCTAGCCCACCTGGCCCAGCAAGCCCATCTCCCCACTCCACCCGCAGCGAACCGTTTTTACTCGCGAATGAACCCGCTGAGCCGATGACAGTTGGACCCCACCTATCCTCTCTCTCACTGCCAAGCGATCCACGCTAGGTCATCGTCTTCCTCACCCCGCTGACCCCGCCCCTCACTTCGCCGGCCGTTGCAGTCGATTAAAGCTCGGCTTAATTCGCGTAAATGGCGCAGTTAATCCTCCCCTGTCCAAGCCCTCTTAATCGCCAGCATGTCCTCTCGATTTCCCCCTAGACGCCACACCACCGGAGCCCCCAGGTTGTCCCCAATTCCCCCTGCATTGCCCTCTGCTCCGGCGAGCTTCGCGAGCGATTCCAGCCAGTCGACGACGCCCCTCGCCTCCTCGAGCACACAAGCGTGACCCTCAGACTCTGGCGCACCTCCCCGTAGCGCCAGCTCGTCCCCGCGCGCCCCAGAACCTCGGCAACGACGACGACCACCGCCGCCACCGTCTGCTACCTCTCCGGCGACTTCCCTGGTAACCTTCTGGCCACCCCTTGTCCTTCCGATGATACGCCTATGACCAATGTACTCGCCCGCATCTAACTCCACTTGTTCCGTGTCCTAGCGTGCTATCTAGCCTCGCCTCCGACGACTCCCGAACGTGCTGACGCCAGGAGCATCTCCGGCGAGGAATTCCGACAACACCCGTGCGCCCCTTGACTGGCGAAGGCCACGTTGAGCATCAGTGCGTCAAGGCGATTCTGGTGAGCCATTTCTCTTGTCCACTTGCTTCCTATTTCGCCGGCTCTGCCGCTAGCCGAGCATCGCCGCCGCTCACCGTCGCTCAGCACCGCCAGTTCCTGGTCGTTGTGTTGATAGCCGTTAGATGAAGATCGTAGGGATACGATAGATCACTTAAACTGAACCGTTACGCTTGATCTGCACCGCACAATCCCACTTAAATCCTGTGGTCTACACCACGTGATCCTACCGAACCGTTATGAGCCAGTAGGATACAGACACGTGGCCAGAGATGTTTTAAAACAGAAATTGTGTTCTATTTGATGTTCCAATTTGAAAAATCCATAACTTTCAAACCACACGTCCAAATTTTGAAAATTTTATATCAATGGATTCAACAAGACAAGCCCTATCCAACCATTCCCTTTGTTTAGTAAAATGCTTCTGTTAAATTGATTGTTTTTGCAGAAACTTGTGTATGCATGTTAGAATATAAAATTTGTTATAAAATGATTTTGGGGATAAAATCTTTGGCAAATGGTTTGTTTTGAACCTACTGACCCTAGGAATCAATTAGTGGTTTCAAAAATGTATTTTGTGAAACAAAAGAATGAATCTTTGATTTAAAAACATTTCTAGCCAAATAAAAATATTGATTATGGTTTAAAAATGATTTTGGAGGAAAACCTTTGAGAAATGTCTTGATTTAAACTCCCTGACCCCAAACACCAAGTTTTATGATTTGAAAATGTATTTGGTGAATCCTATTAAAATTATTACTTTACTAAAGACATTTTCAACCACATAAAATAATGATTTGGTTTAAAAATGGTTTATAGATAAAATCTTTTGCAAATAGTTTTGCCACTTTATAAAATGACCAATAAATTTTTTTAGAATGTTTATAACCAATTATAAACCACTTTTGTAAATAAAACAATCTTTAGCATGCTTGCATGCATTGTTTGTTCTATCATTTTATGTGATGAATTGCTTGAATGGTAGATTGAAATATTGTTTGCTTGATTGAATTGTAGTGATTTGAAGTGTGTGAACATTGCAAAGATCAAGGAGTGAACTTATATTCTCTACCAAAAAGGACTTTTGTCCCATTATTTTCACTATGCTTCATACTTTTGTCCCATTATTTTCACTATGCATTAGTGATATTTCTAAGTAGGACTTGCATGGAATTTTGCTAAGTGTAAACTATGCCATGGGAAATCCTAGTAGATGAAACTTAGTAGAATTCTCCTAAGTTAAGATTCCTACTACTATCATGCTTAGCTTAGCTAGTAGAAAACAAGGGTGGAATATATATTCATGCTATGGAATATTTCTAAGTCTGTGGACTTGTGTTTTGATAATAAAACAACTAAGTGAATGAATCACCTGGGTGGAATGGAAGGAATGGTTTGTGTTGAGTGGTTCACAAGGCCCATTTCTATGGTTTACCTTTGTGTATCTCACTTGTGGATGGCCACCCATGAACAAAGAGATTTGAGATGTCAAATGTTGAGAAGCTTCAAGTGCAGCCACTTGGCATTATGGGCTCTGCCTAGATCATATAGGTTGCAATAACTTAGCCAAATGGACAGTTGGTGGTAGGGGATGATAGGTTGGAACGCGTCCATTCTGGTCTAAGGGAAGGCTTCTGAAAGATCTTGTCTTGGTGAAACCAAGTCTTGTGGGGAAAGTGCACCACCTCTGCAGAGTGAAAAATCTAAGTACTTAGCCATGTCCCTGGCAAAGGACAATTTGAGCATCAAGACATGGAAGCTATCAAGAATCTCCTCATCCCAATTTCTAAGTTAAAATCTTGTGGGTGAACAAGGGATTGAAGGATCACCAATTTCTATTGGGAGATGCCTTGGGAAAGATTTTGTGTAGGGGTCCCAATCTTAGATAAGATTGATCCCTCCTGTGTTTACAATGCTAGTCCCTGGATCAATAGCTAGCATCCACAGTTTAGATGTAATATCAAGAAACAAATGTCATAATATAATTCTATAACCAGGAATAACATAATTTTATTACATCACACATAGCTCATATGGCTATTACATTATATTGCAGCGGAATAACAATAAGCATGGGGTCCTTCATCTTCAAAGTGCCACAGGAAAATGTTGGTTGTAGACTTTGTAATCCTATTCAAACAATCTTCACTAAAATCAATCAAACCTGCAACATACAAGTTACAGCCACAAAGGGTCAATACATTTGAATTGTATTGGCAAGTGATACTATGGTAGTATAGTGGAATCTATCATCTATATGCATTTGGCTAAGTGGAGTTGAGGCTTGCATTGCTCAAAATAGATTTTTCCTTAACATTTGAAAATACTAAGTTTTTGCTTGACAAAATCATTTCCTCAATCAAAGATTTCAAGATCCTTGTACCAAGCCATCTCTCCATCAATGATTGAAGAATTCAAACAACCCTTGTTCAAACCACAAGATTTTAATTTAGAAATTTGAATGATGAGATTCTTGATTGCTTCTATGTCTTGATGCTCAAATTGTCCTTTACCAGGGACATGGCTAAGTACTTAGATTTTACACTCTGCAGAGGTGGTGCACTTTCCCCACAAGACTTGGTTTCCCAAGACAAGATCTTTCAGAAGCCTTCCCTTAGACCAAAATGGACGCGCTCCAACCTATCAAACACTACCACCCACTGTCCATATGGCTAAGTTCTTGCAACCTATATGATCATGGCAGAGCCCATATTGCCAAGTGGTTGCACTTGAAGCTTCTCAACTTTTGACATCTCAAATCCCTTTGTTCCTGGGTGGCATACCACAAGTGAGATACACAACCCAAGTCCATGGCCTTGTGTAACCACTCAACATATCCCAATCTTTCCATTCCACCCAGGAGGTTCATTAACTTAGTTGTTTTATTAAACAAAACCTAAGTCCTCAGACTTAGAATATTTTTCCATAGTGTGAATATATATTCCACCCATGTTTTCTATTAGCTAGGCTAAGCTTGGTAGCAATAGGAAACTTAACTTAGGATATCCTACTAAGGATTCATCTACTAGGTTTTCCTATAGCAAGATTTATACTTAGCAAAATCCATGCAAGTTTTACTTAGCAAAATCACTAATGCATAGAGAAAGTAATGGGACAAAAGTATGAAGCATCACTTGCCTTTTTGCTAGGGAATGGTGGTTCACTCCTTGATCTTGCTAGTCTCACACTTCTCTACAAGTCAATCAAGCAAACACCAATTCAATTTACATTCCAAACCAATAATCACTCAAACAAATCACACACACAAGACAATGGAAACCAATTCATGCATGGGAGCATGCACAAGATAGTTTTATTTTGCAAAGGGGTCTCTATGGGGTTTCTAAACTTTGTAAGATCCAAATTGGTCATTTAACAAAGTGGCAAAGTCATTAGCAAGAGGGTTTTGCCCAAAAACTATTTTTAATTCCATTCATCATTTCATGTGGTGAAAAATGTTTTATCAAAACCAAACTTTTAAGTTTTTCACCAAATGAGTTGCTATTGCAAAACTTGGTGTTTTTTGGGTCAGTAGGTTTGGTCCAAACTATTTTCTCCAAAGTTTTTACTCAAAATCATTTTCATAAACAAATCAATAGTTTTATTTAGCTAGAAATGGACTAAACCAATAAATCCATTCTAAACTTTTCCAAATCCATTTTGCAAATCATGGGTTGGTTCCTAGGGTCAGTAAGGTCACAACAAACCATTTTGCAAAAGTTTTAACCCTAAATTACATTTTAAACAATTTTTCTAATCTAAACAAGCACACAAAAGTTTCTGCAAATTCAAACAAGATAACAGATACTATTTGCTAAACTAAGGGCATGGCTGGCTAGGTTTTGTTCTCCTGAATCCATTGATATAAAATTTGCCAAATTTGGACGTGTGGATCAAAAGTTATAAGGGTTTGAAAATTACAAACAAATCTGTTTTCAATTTCTGTTTTTAAACAGACAGGTGACACGCGGCGTTATCTTACTGGGCGATACCGGTTCGGCCGGATCGGGCGACGCTGGCCGTTGGATCTAATTATCATCGCGCGGCTCAGATCGACGCATACCTCTTCGCTCACTTTCTTTCCTAGTCGCTGGATCAAGATCGGACGGTTGCTGCTGCCTGGCCAAGGACTGGCGGCGCGATGACAACGGCGAGCGGCGGAGCGACCAGTTGGCGGCGGCGCTGGCGAGGCAGGAAGTAAGAAAGGGTAAGAAGATGCTCACCAGGCTCAGGAGGACACGGCGAAGCTCAAGGTACTGCTGGTTCGACGAGGGGCACGCGAAGTTGTGATTAATTGCTCGCTGGAGACTTGGTCGGCGTCAGATGGTTCTAGAGCTCGTCGTGGGTGGAGCTGTGGTTCGCCCCGAGGGAAAACGAGTACACGATTAGACGCAGTCGAGTGTGGCGAGTGTAGGAGCATGAACGAGAGAGCACGGGGCGGTCGGTGTTTACCAGGGGACTTCGTCGGAGTGAGGCAGACGCGGCGGCGCGGTCAGATGTTGTCGAAGTCGATGCTCTGGGCGCCTGCGGATGAATGATTGGCACGGTAAGATGCGCCAGGATGCGGTGAGCGTTCTCGTGTGTTCGGGGAGGCAGGAGGTGGTGTGGCTCGGCCGTATTCGTCGGTGGAAGCTCGTCGGAGACGAAGCTGTTCGAGGACAAATTGCGACGGCCTGGAGGCGTGCTCGGGGAAGGAGGCGGAGGGGAAACGGAGAGGAGTGACTGGTGATTTAACACGCGTGATCGCTACAGGTTTTACTCGTGGCATTAAAGCGAATTAAGTCTGAGGAATCAAGTCTGCAACGGCGAAGTGAGGAGGAAGAACAGTTCGCGGGGTGGGGAAGAAGAGACGTGGCAGTGGGGTCCTCTGGTCAGTGGGAAAAGGAGAGGAAATGGGGTCCAGTGTTCAGTGACTGTGCGGGTTGCTTCTGCGGTAAAGAAAACGCTTCGGGGGCATGGGAACAGGTGGGCTGGACTGGGCTGTTGGGCCAGATTGTTGTGCTGGGTCTTTGCACTATTTTTTTTTCTGTCTGATTCTTTTTCCTTTTCTATTTCTATTTTCCTGTTTTGAAATTCAAACAACCAAACACATTCAAAATGATTCAAACAATCATCAAGCTTTTCAAATATGAATTTGGTTCTATTTATCAATAGAAACCAAATTCCAAAAATAAAATAATTTTTATTCTTTTTAAGACCATTCATTAATTAAATAAAAGTGGTTCATTAGGTATTTAATAAAATAGGGTTTGATTTAATTAATAGAGTCTCCATTTGAAATCCAAATATTTTCAAAAACAAATCAGTGGGTTTTATTTGGAAATAAAGAATATTTGGAAAACTTGTTTAAAACAGAAATAACATTTTATTTTAGAGTCCATTATTAATTAAATATAATAGACTTTCATTATTAAATCAAATAGGATTTATTTTATTGAGATATTTATTTTGAAATCTAATATAAAGCCAAAACACTTTAGTAGGTTTTATTTGTGAATATCAATTATTTGTAAAACTTATTTTAAATAATTTAACAAGTTTTGATGTTTCAATTAAATTGGTAAAACCTTTTATTTGTATAAAATTTGGTTATTAGGTCCTTATTAATTTATTTAAATAATCCTTTGTTTATTTTTATTCAAAACAAAATTTACTAATTCCAAAGCTTGGCCAAGGTTTTAATTTGGCTTTATAAAACATTCTTCATTTATAAACTTCTATTTCATTTGAAAATAAATCTTTTCACTCAAGATTTTCAAAATAGTATTTCCAAATGTTTTTATTTTTCCTTTTATTAAATGTTTATCTTTTTAGATCCCTTTAGGTTTTATTTAATTCAAATGGGTTTGAAGTTCCAATTGAATTCAAAAGTTTCTTCTGGCTCTGAAATTTAAACAAAGTTTTATTTTATTCATTTATTTTCACATTACAAGATTTGGAAAATCTTGGGATGTGACAGGCTACCACCCTTAAAATAAATCTCGTCCCGAGATTTGGGGAGGCTAGGGTTTCAAGCATGTTCAAAACAACTAGGGTACTACCACCCTTAAAAATTTTCAAACAAAAATTACACATTGTCCTTCATGGGATCCTGGAAAAACTTCTCTAGGCAAACTTTTGCATAGTGTTCCTTATTTCCGTACTTGACTCATGGGGTTCATGGGCCAAGGTTGAGTTTCTCCATAGACTTGTTTAACTTCTTCTCCATCCATTCTGGACAATTGTTTGCATAGTGGCCTAGTTCCTTGCATTTGAAACATGTGACAAGGCTGAGATCCCTCATAGGCTGGTTTATCTTATGCTTCATCTTTTCTGGACAGTAGTTTGCATAATGTCCTAACTCTTTGCAGTGTTTGCACATCACTTGGCTAATATCTTTCTTTTTCTTTGGTATTACTGTCTCTTGTTTGTTTCCTTGGTTCTTCTTCTTTTCTGGGCACTCATTGGCATAGTGTCCCATCTCTTTGCATTTGAAACATTGCACTTGGCTTATGTCCTTTTTCTTCTTTTTGGGTCTCTCCAAAGCTAGGAGTTCTTCCAGTTCATATTCTTCATAGGTGGGAGATCTTTCTCTCTTCTTGGGGCATTGATCTTCATGCTCCTTGGATGCATGATCCTTGTCTCTAAAATTATAGCTAGCTTGGGTTCCTTCTAGAATAACATCTTTGTCATCCTTGTTGTCATTAGCTCTTTGGGAAAAGTTTTCTCTCATGTTGATCATTTGAGTAACTAATCCTTGCAGCAATTGAGATTGAAGTTTCAAAATCCTTTGTATGGCTGGGTCTAGTCCATTGTTGTTGGCTAAAAGTTGAGTTGTCTCTTGGCTCAACTGGTTTTGGGTTGCTATAAGTTCTCTCATGTTGTCCTCTTGGTTGTGGTTGTCATCAACCTTGATGTTGGAGTTTCTTGGAGTAGTCATCTGTTTGGGTTGGGTAGGGATTAGAATAGGCAAAATATTTCTAAGGGAATAATTCTAATCACACACATCACAATTCACACAAGCAATATGCATGCAATCACAAACCAAACATTCACAAACAACTTTGCACTCAAACAACAAAGTTCAAGCACATATTTAGGCAATAAAATATTTTTATTACACCACATAAGTTGGTGGTTTTAGACTTAACTAAATTATGGTGGTCCATCTATATGGTTTACTTGTGATCTTTCCATCATTCTTGGTTCTTCTTGTATGAGATTATGGTTTCCTTGAGAAAAACTCTTGGTTGTAATACTTCAAATGATGTAGGCTCCTTCTAACTTTTGCATTCCCTCAGTCTCTAAATCTTGAGCAAGATCTCCTTGTCTCACTTGTAGTCCTTAGTAGTTTCCAAATTGGAAGTCCTTGGTGAATATGCTGAAGATGTTGAAGTCATTAGAGTTGAAGAAGTTGAAGAAGTCCTTTGCACATGGTGTAGTCTTGGGCCATGGGTAGATTTTTCCATCAAGTTGAAATAGAAGAGATGTAGAGTTGAAGCCAAAATGGTTGAGGAAAGAGTTTACAAGTGTTTTGTAAATAAGTTTTTGGAACAAAATACAACTCCTATTATTCTAAGGGTTTTTGTCCAATCCTAGGTTTACAAATCCTACAGGCAACATAATGCTCTGATACCATCTGTAGGGGTCCCAATCTTAGATAAGATTGATCCCTCCTGTGTTTACAATGCTAGTCCCTGGATCAATAGCTAGCATCCACAGTTTAGATGTAATATCAAGAAACAAATGTCATAATATAATTCTATAACCAGGAATAACATAATTTTATTACATCACACATAGCTCATATGGCTATTACATTATATTGCAGCGGAATAACAATAAGCATGGGGTCCTTCATCTTCAAAGTGCCACAGGAAAATGTTGGTTGTAGACTTTGTAATCCTATTCAAACAATCTTCACTAAAATCAATCAAACCTGCAACATACAAGTTACAGCCACAAAGGGTCAATACATTTGAATTGTATTGGCAAGTGATACTATGGTAGTATAGTGGAATCTATCATCTATATGCATTTGGCTAAGTGGAGTTGAGGCTTGCATTGCTCAAATAGATTTTTCCTTAACATTTGAAAATACTAAGTTTTTGCTTGACAAAATCATTTCCTCAATCAAAGATTTCAAGATCCTTGTACCAAGCCATCTCTCCATCAATGATTGAAGAATTCAAACAACCCTTGTTCAAACCACAAGATTTTAATTTAGAAATTTGAATGATGAGATTCTTGATTGCTTCTATGTCTTGATGCTCAAATTGTCCTTTACCAGGGACATGGCTAAGTACTTAGATTTTACACTCTGCAGAGGTGGTGCACTTTCCCCACAAGACTTGGTTTCCCAAGACAAGATCTTTCAGAAGCCTTCCCTTAGACCAAAATGGACGCGCTCCAACCTATCAAACACTACCACCCACTGTCCATATGGCTAAGTTCTTGCAACCTATATGATCATGGCAGAGCCCATATTGCCAAGTGGTTGCACTTGAAGCTTCTCAACTTTTGACATCTCAAATCCCTTTGTTCCTGGGTGGCATACCACAAGTGAGATACACAACCCAAGTCCATGGCCTTGTGTAACCACTCAACATATCCCAATCTTTCCATTCCACCCAGGAGGTTCATTAACTTAGTTGTTTTATTAAACAAAACCTAAGTCCTCAGACTTAGAATATTTTTCCATAGTGTGAATATATATTCCACCCATGTTTTCTATTAGCTAGGCTAAGCTTGGTAGCA
This sequence comes from Avena sativa, assembly GCA_916181665.1. Lineage (NCBI taxonomy): Eukaryota > Viridiplantae > Streptophyta > Magnoliopsida > Poales > Poaceae > Avena > Avena sativa. Next base: position 254,065,364 of record OV702284.1, on the reverse strand, counting down.
ATAGGAAACTTAACTTAGGATATCCTACTAAGGATTCATCTACTAGGTTTTCCTATAGCAAGATTTATACTTAGCAAAATCCATGCAAGTTTTACTTAGCAAAATCACTAATGCATAGAGAAAGTAATGGGACAAAAGTATGAAGCATCACTTGCCTTTTTGGTAGGGAATGGTGGTTCAATCCTTGATCTTGCTAGTCTCACACTTCTCTACAAGTCAATCAAGCAAACACCAATTCAATTTACATTCCAAACCAATAATCACTCAAACAAATCACACACACAAGACAATGGAAACCAATTCATGCATGGGAGCATGCACAAGATAGTTTTATTTTGCAAAGGGGTCTCTATGGGGTTTCTAAACTTTGTAAGATCCAAATTGGTCATTTACCAAAGTGGCAAAGTCATTAGCAAGAGGGTTTTGCCCAAAAACTATTTTTAATTCCATTCATCATTTCATGTGGTGAAAAATGTTTTATCAAAACCAAACTTTTAAGTTTTTCACCAAATGAGTTGCTATTGCAAAACTTGGTGTTTTTTGGGTCAGTAGGTTTGGTCCAAACTATTTTCTCCAAAGTTTTTACTCAAAATCATTTTCATAAACAAATCAATAGTTTTATTTAGCTAGAAATGGACTAAACCAATAAATCCATTCTAAACTTTTCCAAATCCATTTTGCAAATCATGGGTTGGTTCCTAGGGTCAGTAAGGTCACAAGAAACCATTTTGCAAAAGTTTTAACCCAAAATTCCATTTTAAACAATTTTTCTAATCTAAACAAGCACACAAAAGTTTCTGCAAATTCAAACAAGATAACAGATACTATTTGCTAAACTAAGGGCATGGCTGGCTAGGGTTTGTTCTCCTGAATCCATTGATATAAAATTTGCCAAATTTAGACGTGTGGATCAAAAGTTATAAGGGTTTGAAAATTACAAACAAATCTGTTTTCAATTTCTGTTTTTAAACAGACAGGTGACACGCGGCGTTATCTTACTGGGCGATACCGGTTCGGCCGGATCGGGCGACGCTGGCCGTTGGATCTAATTATCATCGCGCGGCTCAGATCGACGCATACCTCTTCGCTCACTTTCTTTCCTAGTCGCTGGATCAAGATCGGACGGTTGTTGCTGCCTGGCCAAGGACTGGCGGCGCGATGACAACGGTGAGCGGCGGAGCGACCAGTTGGCGGCGGCGCTGGCGAGGCAGGAAGCAAGAAAGGGTAAGAAGATGCTCACCAGGCTCAGGAGGACACGGCGAAGCTCAAGGTACTGCTGGTTCGACGAGGGGCACGCGAAGTTGTGATTAATTGCTCGCCGGAGACTTGGTCGGCGTCAGATGGTTCTAGAGCTCGTCGTGGGTGGAGCTGTGGTTCGCCCCGAGGGAAAACGAGTACACGATTAGACGCAGTCGAGTGTGGCGAGTGTAGGAGCATGAACGAGAGAGCACGGGGCGGTCGGTGTTTACCAGGGGACTTCGTCGGAGTGAGGCAGACGCGGCGGCGCGGTCAGATGTTGTCGAAGTCGATGCTCTGGGCGCCTGCGGATGAATGATTGGCACGGTAAGATGCGCCAGGATGCGGTGAGCATTCTCGTGTGTTCGGGGAGGCAGGAGGTGGTGTGGCTCGGCCGTATTCGTCGGTGGAAGCTCGTCGGAGACGAAGCTGTTCGAGGACAAATTGCGACGGCCTGGAGGCGTGCTCGGGGAAGGAGGCAGAGGGGAAACGGAGAGGAGTGACTGGTGATTTAACACGCGTGATCACTGCAGGTTTTACTCGTGGCATTAAAGCGAATTAAGTCTGAGGAATCAAGTCTGCAACGGCGAAGTGAGGAGGAAGAACAGTTCGCGGGGTGGGGAAGAAGAGACGTGGCAGTGGGGTCCTCTGGTCAGTGGGAAAAGGAGAGGAAATGGGGTCCAGTGTTCAGTGACTGTGCGGGTTGCTTCTGCGGTAAAGAAAACGCTTCGGGGGCGTGGGAACAGGTGGGCTGGACTGGGCTGTTGGGCCAGATTGTTGGGCTGGGTCTTTGCACTATTTTTTTCTGTCTGATTCTTTTTCCTTTTCTATTTCTATTTTCCTGTTTTGAAATTCAAACAACCAAACACATTCAAAATGATTCAAACAATCTTCAAGCTTTTCAAATATGAATTTGGTTCTGTTTATCAATAGAAACCAAATTCCAAAAATAAAATAATTTTTATTCTTTTTAAGACCATTCATTAATTAAATAAAAGTGGTTCATTAGGTATTTAATAAAATAGGGTTTGATTTAATTAATAGAGTCTCCATTTGAAATCCAAATATTTTCAAAAACAAATCAGTGGGTTTTATTTGGAAATAAAGAATATTTGGAAAACTTGTTTAAAACAGAAATAACATTTTATTTTAGAGTCCATTATTAATTAAATATAATAGACTTTCATTATTAAATCAAATAGGATTTATTTTATTGAGATATTTATTTTGAAATCTAATATAAAGCCAAAACACTTTAGTAGGTTTTATTTGTGAATATCAATTATTTGGAAAACTTATTTTAAATAATTTAACAAGTTTTGATGTTTCAATTAAATTGGTAAAACCTTTTATTTGTATAAAATTTGGTTATTAGGTCCTTATTAATTTATTTAAATAATCCTTTGTTTATTTTTATTCAAAACAAAATGTACTAATTCCAAAGCTTGGCCAAGGTTTTAATTTGGCTTTATAAAACATTCTTCATTTATAAACTTCTATTTCATTTGAAAATAAATCTTTTCACTCAAGATTTTCAAAATAGTATTTCCAAATGTTTTTATTTTTCCTTTTATTAAATGTTTATCTTTTTAGATCCCTTTAGGTTTTATTTAATTCAAATGGGTTTGAAGTTCCAATTGAATTCAAAAGTTTCTTCTGGCTCTGAAATTTAAACAAAGTTTTATTTTATTCATTTATTTTCACATTACAAGATTTGGAAAATCTTGGGATGTGACATTTTGTCAAGCAAAAAATTAGTGTTTTCAAATGATAAGGAAAATCTATTTTGAGCAAAGCAAGCCTAAAACTCCAGTTAGCCAAAAGGATATAGATGATAGACTCCACTATACTACCATAGTATCACTTGCCAATACAATTCAAATGTATTGACCCTTGAGGCTGTAACTTATTATGTTGCATGTTTGTTTGATGTTAGTGAAGTTTATTGGTTAGGATTACAAGTCTACAACCAACATGTCTGCCTGTGGCACTTTGAAGATGAAGGACCCCATGCTATTATTATATTCTGCTGCATTGTAATGAGATAGCCAAATGAGCTATGTAAGATGTAATAATTTATTTTATTCCTGGTCATAAAGTTGTATTATGACCTTTGTTTCTTGATATTACATTTTAACTGTGGATGCTAGCTATTGATCCAGGGACTAGCATTGCAAACACAGGGATCTCTACCTTATTAAAGGTTGGGAACCTTACACCTTTCTCCTACTGGTTCGATAACCTTGGTTTCATAACTGAGGGAAACTTGCTGGTGTGCTCATCATACCTTCCACTAGGGGTTTCCAATGAGCTCAAAATCATTGGAGCCATCAAGAAATTTTCTGGCGCCGTTGCCGGGGAGACACATGACAGTTCCTGCAAGGAGAGTCTCTCATAACCAATCTCTTGCTTTGTTTTTGTTTTGCTTAGTTTATTTTACTTTTTGGTTTGTTTATTTTTATCAAAAAACACACAAAAAATTAGTTCCTACTTTAGTTGCTATTTCTGTTGGTTTGCTTCTTTTTAACAAAAACACAAAAAAATCAGTTCCTTCTTTAGTTGTTATTTTGTTACTTTGTTCTTAGCTCATCATATTGATCCCTAAGTTCACCCTGAAAGACCTTTCAATAGGTATTGGCTCTATAATTGGGAAAGATAATATTGAAGAAATCTTTAGTCATGTTAGTAATCATAAGGACATTATGGATAGATCCTTAGCAGAACATGCTCCAAATTATGAAACTATTAAAGCTTCTTTAGTTCACATGTTGGAGGCTAGGTTTGTTAACCTTAACCCCATGATGCAGGTAATGTTTCTTAAACTTAATCATATTGAGGATACTGAAAAGAGAGATTTTATCCTGGAAACTTTGCTTAAAGAATTTAATGATGTTGCTATAGAAGCTAGAAAGGTTTTCGATTGTTTTAATATGCTAGGCTCATGTGTAGATGTTATTGGTACACTAGAAAAGTTGGACAAAACAAAACCCAAAAATGGGGAGGAAATTAAAATACCTTTTAAACTTGTAGGAATACATTAAGCCTTAGAAAAGAATTTTGATTGGATTGTTCCTGAAAACCCATTTGATGAAAGTAGTGAACCCAAGAGTATTGAGAGAGGATCCTCTAGAACTTTTTTGGATAAGATACATTTCCTTGTTGAAGATATTTCTGGTATTAATCTTCATGCTTCTTCATTCTAAAATACTTGGTTCTTGCTTTCTATGCCTAGCTGAAAGGCATTAAAGAAAAGCACTCCTAGGAGATAACCCAATTTTTATTTCAGTAAGTTCTTATTTTGTTGAGTCTTGGAAGTTATTTCCTTTGTAATAACCTCTCCTTATCCTTTTTGTGTGGTTTATGTGCCAAGAATAGCCTTTAATGAGAAGGATGTAAGATTTGGGGAAGTTGCTGTCCCGAAACAGATTTATGTGCTTCATTGTAAAAATCCATGAAAAATATCTGTACGTCAGATTGAACAGTAAGTTTTTGAGTGCATGCCCCTGTTATTTACCCAACTTTCATTAGTTCTGCACTTTTCGATTTGAGCAACAGAATATTTTCTAAAAAATCGGTTCTTACCTGCTCATCTGTTTTGACAGATTTCTGCCATTATGTGCATTTGCCTCTTAATAGGTTTCTTTTTAGTTATCTTTTATCACATGAGCTTTTAAAAGGAGTTGATATAGTAGCTTATGTTTTAATGGAAGTTTTACTTGAGTTTAAACTAAACCCAAAGGCTTATTATCTTGAATACACTAATGTTGTTAATGAAGATTGTGTGACGTTTTGTATGAAGGAAATTTTCAAGTGTAGAGAGAGAATGATATGATGAGATGAAGTATGGAAAAAAGCTAAAGCTTGGGGATGCCAACCGTGTCACCCTAAGAAATATTAAAGAAGTACAAGCGTCAAAGCTTGGGGATGCCCAAGGCATCCCCTTCTTCATCAATAAAAATCTCAGGTCTTTTTTCAAGACACTTTATTTTTATTGCTTCATGCACTATTTTGTTGTTCTTGGAGCGTCTTTGTTTTTTTAGTTTTATTTTTCTTTGTTTGCTGTAATAAGTTGGTAGGACCCTAACACACCTATTTGGGAGGAGTCACACCTAGTTCTTCATTGTCTAGAACACTCTAGTTTTCACTCCTATTGTTCTATGAGTGTTCTCTTTTGCTAGTACTGCATTTAGCTTTAGTTTTCTTATGCTTTTTGCATAAAATTTTTTAGTTCTTCTTTGTAGTTAGGTGAGACAAGCTCTATGATCTTTATTGATTATTATCTTTGTGAGTTGTTTAAAATAAGTTGATTGGTGTTGGAAGAGAGTAGAAAGTTTCATGCTTATAGTGGTACAACAGGAAGCTTGTTTTGACTGTGACTTAGACTTTATAATGTCATGTTAGATATTTCTTTGACCAAATGCTTAGTAATTATTTTTGTATCATGACTTGTTTCAAACAATTGAGATTATTTAATGTGCCTTGAAAGAATCATGCGTTGTTTTAGCATACAAAAGCATAATATTGTGGTATTCTCCTTTGATGCTTTATTTGGGTTAACTTGGCACATGCTTACACCATGTTATGACTATGAACCAGTCACATTAGCCTCTATAATCATTTAGTTTTTGACTTGTGATATCACTTTATGCTTTGATTAATAATGTTTTGTCGCTTTGCATGATTATGGCCATTATTGCTCTCTTAGTTGGTCGCTACCAGTATTTTGCTAGCCTCCACCTGTACTGAGTATCAGCTCTACTTAGTTATTTCAACTCCCAAGAAACCAAGTTATTTCAAAGGGTCCACTATAAATTCCTATGCATGGTGTTGATGACCCATAAGTATAGGGGATCACAACAGTCTTTGCGGGTAGTATTACCCAATTTATTGATTCGACACAAGGGGAGCCAAAGAATACTTGCAAGCCTTAACAAATGAGTTGTCAATTCAGCTGCACCTAGAAATAGTTCTTACTCATAGAAGTTTATCAGTAGCAACAGTTTGGTAGTAGCAACAGTAAAGGAACAGCAACAGTGAAACAGTAGCAGTAGTAACAGTAACGGTAACAGTAGGATTCGAGTGCGGTAGGCATAGGGATGGATGGACATGCATTGCATGGACGAGTCTAAACATGTAGATCTAGGGCATTGCAGATAAATAATAACAAGCATCCAAGTACTAAACAATCCTAGGCATGTGCTCCAAATATAGTCATACGTGCTCGCAATGAGAACTTGCACAACATCTTCTGTCCAGCCAGCCCGTGGCAGCGGGGCCTCTAGGTAACTACTGGCAATTAAGGTGCTCCTTTTAATAGAGCACTGGAGCAAAGCATTAACACTCCGTGAACACATGTGATCCTCACACCATAGCCATCCCCTCCGGCTGTCCCAATTATTGTCACTTTGGGGCCTTTGGATCCGGACAATGATATGTGTACACAACTTGCAGATAACATCACAAACAATACTATCAGAATGATTCAATAATAAGTTCAGATCTGATATCATGGCACTCGGGCCCTAGTGACAAGCATTAAGCACAACAAGTTGCAACAAAGTCAAATAACACTAATAGAGATACTAGGCATTATGCCCTAACAAATCTTATTCGATTACATGATAGAACTCATCCAATCCCTACCATCCCCAAGCCTACAACGGGGTATTAGTCTCTCATGGATGAGGGAAACATCGGTGGTTGATGGAGATGCATTGGTGATGATGATGGCGATGATCCTCTCCAAATTCCTCGTCCCAGCAGGGTGCCAAAACGGAGTTTCTGGATCCGAATCTTGGTTTCTGATGGCGGCGGCGGAGCGGAACTCTTTTTGGAAAACTATCGAACCCTCCTTAGTTTTTATGTCGAAAGGCAACTTATAGGTGCAGAGGGAGGTCGAGGGGGTGCCTGGGGTGGCTGCACCCCCCAGGCGCGGTCAGTGGTGGGCCCACGCCTGGAAAGAGTGTGGGCCCCCTAGGCCCCTTCTCCGTCTCGTCTTCTGGCTCCATGGTTCTTCTGGTGAAATATATTTTTTGGCATATTTTCCAGGATTTTTCCTGATAGTTGATTTTCTGCACAAAAACAAGACACCAAGGTAATTCTGCTGAAAACAGTGTCAGTCCGTGTTAGTTGTATCCAAATCACACAAGTTTAGAGAAAAAACAATAGCAAAGTGTTCAAGAAAGTAGATATGTTTTAGACGTATCAACTCCCCCCAAGCTTAGCTTATTGCTTGTCCTCAAGCAATTCAGTTGAAAACTGAGTGCTATAAAAGAACTTTTATGAACACTTTGCTTCATATGATGTAAATATTCTCAGCACAAGAGTAGATGCTTAGACAATTCATAATAAAGAGTATGCAACTAAGTCTACTCAATAGTCATTGCAAGCTATGAAGATAAACCAACTCAATAATAATAAGTATAACATGAAACATAAAGATAAGCAACATTGCAATGCTCATAATAAGTTATGATAGAGTGGTATCTCGCTTGCCTTTGTTTGAAGAGCACAATATAATTGCCAAGGCACCTCTGAAGTTCAAGTGAAGACTAGAGATAAAGGTATATAAGAGATACAAGCATCAAAGTCATGACATAATTAACCAAGTTTTGGAACAAACACAAGAATGACAACTATGCTCTCAATAAGGTGCTCATAGAATAAGTGGTGACTCAACAAGGTGGTGAAAACGGTTTTGAAAGGTTTGAAAGGCTCCCAAATGCTGAAAGGAAGGTACTCATTAGCTTTGAGCTCCCATTGCCCCTATCATAGCATCTTCATGTGGTTAAGGTGAAAGTGAGGTCCACTCTGAATCATATGCTTGATAGACCATAGACTGGAAATCCCAAGTCCCTTGAGTATGAGGGTCGCTCTGCATGCTACTCAACTTTGGTTACCTGAAAGTTCTTGTCATTGTAAATACATGCATATCATAGAGAACCGCCAACGGGGTACCCCTTGCACATGATATAGGAGCGATCCCGTGATCAAAATGACAAGGCAAGCAGACAATGAGCATCTCAGTGATCTTTTTTTTTACTATGTGTATAGCTTTTTATTGGGGATGCTTCATAAATTCTCATTATGGTGATGGTGCAAGTTTCTACCATGATTAGGCATGGCTTAGTGTAGAGGTCCCAACCTGATAAGGTAGAGATCTCTGTGTTTACAATGCTAGTCCCTGGATCATTATCTAGCATCCACAGTTTAAGATGTAATATCAAGAAACAAAGTCATAATACAACTTTATAACCAGGAATAAAATAATTCATTACATCTTACATAGCTCATTTGGCTATCTCATTACAATGCACAGCAGAAATAACTATATAGCATGGAGTCCTTCATCTTCAAAGTGGCACAGGAAATCATGTTGGTTGTAGACTTGTAATCCTATTCAACACACTTCACTAACATCAAACAAACCTGCAACATAATAAGTTACCGCCACAAGGGTCAATACATTTGAATTGTATTGGCAAGTGATACTATGGTAGAGTAGTGGTATCTATCTTCTATATGCATTTGGCTAAGTGGAGCTTATGCTTGCTTTGCTCAATATAGATTTTCCTTATCCTTTGAAAACACTAAGTATTTGTTTGTCAAAATCACCAAAGGCATCTACCAATAGAAATTGGTGATCCTTTAACCCTTGTTCAACCACAAGTTTTTAACTTATAAATTGGGATGAGGAGATCCTTGATAGCTTCCATGTCTTGATGCTCAAATTGTCCATTGCCGGGGACACGGCTAAGTACTTAGATTTTACTCTCTCGAGAGGTGGTGCACTTTCCCCACAAGACTTGACATGCATCGAGACAAGATCTTTCAGCAGCCTTCCCTTAGACCAAAATGGACACGTTCCCAAACCTATCACCCCTACCACCAACTGTCCATTTGGCTAAGTTATTGCAACCTATATGATCTAGGCAGAGCCCATATTGCCATGTGGATGCACTAGAAGCTTCTTAACGTTTGGCATCTCAAATCCCTTTGTTCCTGGGTGGCTTTCCACAAGTGAGATACACTAGGGTCGGCCATGAATATGGGCCCTTGGTAACCACTCAACACAAACCATTCACACCATTTCACCCAGGTGATTCATTCACATAGTTGTTTTATTAAACAAAACACAAGTCATTGACTTAAAAATATTTCATAGAATGAATATAATCCACCCTTGTTTTCTACTAGCTAAGATAAGCATTATAGTAGTAGGGATCTTAAATTAGGAAAATTCTACTAAGGCATCATCTACTAGGATTTCCCATGGCATAGTTTATACTTAGAAAATTCCATGCAAGTCCTACTCGAAACATCACTAATGCATAGTGAAAATAATAGGACAAAAGTATGATGCACCACTTGCCTTTTTGGTAGAGGATATAAGTTCACTCCTTGATCTTGCAATAGTCACACTCTTCAAAGTTCACTACAATTCAATCAAGCAAGCAAATATTCAAAGTAGCATTCAAACAATTCATCACGTAAAATAAAGAAAACAAAACAATGCATGCAAGCATGCAAAAGATTATTTTATTTGGAAAGGTGGTTTCTAATAGGACATAAACATTTTTAAAACACCCATTGGTCATTTATAAAAGTGGTAAAACCATTTGAAATTAAGTTAGTGAAAATGGCCACTTTAAATCATTTTTATTTTGCTAGAGATGATTTAAATCAAAGTGATAATTTTCTAGTGTTTGAAAAATATATTTTTAAACAAAAATGTTAGTGTTTTAAGGTCAAGTGTTTAATATTAAACCATTTGCAAAAGGTTTTATCTAAAACCCATTTTTAAATCAAAGCAATATTTTATTTCGTTGGAAATGATTTTAAACAAAGTAATAACTTACTAGGGTTTATCAAATATATTTTTAAATCCCAAAACTCGGTGTTTAGGGTCAGAGAGTTTAAATCAAACTATTTTCAATAGGTTTTACTCAAAAAGCATTTTTAAACCATAATCAATATTTTTATTTAACTAGAAATGCTTTTATTCAAAGGAATAATTCCTAAGTGTAACAAAATATATTTTCAAACCCAAAAGTTAGTTTTTATGGTCAGTAGGTTCAAAACAAATCATTTTCAAAAGATTTTACCCTAAAATCATTTTTAGAATAAATTTTATACTCAAAATAATCCTAAACATGTTTCTGCAAAAACAGTCAATTTTCTAGAAGCAAAATACTAAACAAAGGGTATGGTTGCAAAGTATTATTTTTACTGATTCCAATGATATAAAATTTGTAAATTTTGGACGTGTAGATTTAAAGTTATGATTTTTTCAAATTTAACCATCTAATAGGATAGTTTCTGTTTTTAAAACAAAACCCGTGCCACACGTCGCTTTCTTACTGGCGCGTACCAGTTTGCACGGATCGAGCGACGAGGGTCGTTGGATCTAACTAGTATCATGCGGCACAGATCATAGCATACCCCTTCGGGTTAAGTTTCTATCGCATCCATCAGATTAACATCCAACGGCTATCAGTACCTAGACCATGCATCGGTGGCGTTGTGCAACGGAGAGCGGCGGCGCGGCTCTGTCAACGGCATTGCCGATGAAATAGGAAGCGCGGGAGAGGGGGAAGATCATTACCGAACTCTCCGTGGAGTGCTTATGCTCAACGTGCTCGTGGGGAGGCAGGGGCGCACGGGTTCGTCGTCTATTGCTCGCCGGAGTAGCTTATGTCGATGGTGCGCTCGGGTTGTCGTCGTTGGCGACGTTACAGACCTCTCTAAGACAAATAGAGGGTTGTGTTAGATGCGTACGATGTCGTGGATCACACACATATCAATGAGAGGAAGAGGGTAAGCCGGGGCTTACGGGGAAAGGTCGTAAGAGTGGACGCGGTCGTCGGTGGCGCTCTGGCGTTGAAGTTTTCGATGTTCTGGGGCATGCGCGAGCAAGAGGAGACCACCGGCAGATGCGCACGAGGTTGGGGATCAAGCTCGTGTGGTCGATGGGGCAAAGGGGTGGCTGGGCTTGCCGGAATTGGTGGAGACGCTCATCGGAGCAGAGGGAGTTTGAGGTCGCAATTGCAGCAGCCTGGAGGCAGAGAGGATTTGTTGTGTGAGGGGAAAGGTAGATCGGAGGCAGGCGATTAAATGGGCGTGATCACTGGCGGTTTAATCGCGTCATTGATGCGAATTTCATCCCGCAAAATCAAAGCAGAACGGGCGAGAGAGGGAGAAGGAATAGGTCGCGGGTTGAAGACGAAGAGCTGACAGGTGGGGTTGCGTTGTCAGCGAGGGAGAGGGTTACACGGTGGGGTCCAAGCGTCAGCGTTTGAGGGGGTAAGTGTTCTGGTGTGAAACGTTCTGCGGGGAGAGAGGGGATGGGCTGCGAGTTGGGCTTAGTTGGGCCAGGTTCTAGGCTGAAGTCTGTTTTCATTTTTTCTTTCTGCTTTCTTTTTCCTTTTCTATTTTTCTGATTTGATTTTGTTCAAATAATTCAAACACCATTTGAATTCAGATCTTAACCAAACTTTCAGCAAGCTTTTAATACTGTTAATTATTGTATTTTAAAGACCATTTTGGAAAAATTATTTTATTCATTTATGGTTTATTATTTATTTAAAATAGGCACTTGCCTTTATTTAAATAAGATTTTAAATATATTTTCAAACTTCTATTTGAATTCTAATTTTTACCAAACCTTTCTCAATAGGTTTTATTTATTCAAAAGTGTGTTAAATAATTTACTTTGAATTATTTAATATATTTTAATATGATTTATTAATCATTTTAATTGGGCATTTGTCTTTATTCCAATAAAATCAAATATGGTTTTTAACCCATATTAATTTTATTCAAATAATTCCTTTATTCTTTTTAAGTTAATTAGATAAATTTTATTCCATTTAGGCAATTCCAACTTACTATTTTCTCATGATTTCATTAACCAGTTCTATTAGGGATTTTGTCTTCATTTCAATAATTTGAATATGGTTTAGTCTCATATACTTTTATTTGATTATTCTTTATCCCTTTATTTTATTTGAATTATATTTATTCCATTTGCTTATTTAATTCAAGATTTAAATTGTCTTCTAAATAATTTACTTAGGATTTATTATTTAGGCAAATAGTCTTTATTTAAATAAAATTGAATATGGTTCAAAGCCCATATAGTTTTTTTAAATAATCTTTTTATTTACTTTTATTATTTAATATCTTCCATTTGTTTATGGATTTTGCCAAGATTTAATTTGGCTTTTAAATATTCCTTATTTATTTCTTTTGTTCTTTGTCTTATAAAATCCATATCTTTTTTTAATATCTGTTTATCTTTTTAAATCCTTTAGGATTGTTTTGCTCACAATTTGGTATGGATATTAGATAGGAGCTTTATTAGCTTTGATATTTATTTTCTTTACCTTATTATATTCATAAGTTTTTATCCATGGTTCCAAATTAAATGAAACCAATTTCTATGGTTTTATAATATTTTTGTTTATCATTTTTGACCATTTATAAATGTTTGTTGTTGAAATTTTATATGTATCAAATCCATAGTGTTTGAGATCTTGGAAATGATTTTCTTCCATTAGGGTTATAGGGTTTTGGTTTAACTTTTCTAAGTGTTTAAATTTCAAGATACATTCATTGATGAATGCATTTCACTTGATTGAAATTTGTTTGATTCCATTTTATTCAAATTTTATTTAGGAAGGGTTTTGATGTTTCTATTTTGTAACAAAAAGTTTTCTTTTCACCCTAAATTTCAACATTTAATTCTTTTGTTTATTTATTTTTCACATTTCAAAATTTGGAAAATTTTGGGATGAGATAGGCTACCACCCTTAAAAGAAATCTCGTCCCGAGATTTGGAAAGGCTAGAGGTTACAAGTGGCTTCAAGACAACTAGGGTACTACCACCCTTAAAAAGGTTTCGACTAGATTACATCTTGGCTTACTTAGGATCTTGATGTGACTTCTCTCGGCACTTGTTGGCATAATGGCCTAGCTCTTTGCATTTGAAACACATCACTTGGCTAGTATCCTTCTTCTCCTTTGGTATCATTGCCTCTTGTTTATTGTCTTGGTTCTTCTTCTTCTTCTTTTTGGGTCTCTCCAAAGCTAGGAGTTCTTCTAGTTCATGCTCTTCATATTTCACCACAAAGGTGGGAAATCTGTAACACCCTCGCCTGATAAGGCTGAGTTCATGTGTATAGTGCCAATCCCTGGATCGGTTCACTGGCACACACAGTACAAAATGGTACCAAATATAACTGTGCATCATAAATACAACGAATATGATCCAGAATTTACATTATTTATTCAAGTACACAGCAGAAAATGAATACAAGGTAGATCTCCATCCTTCAAATGTGCCACAGGCGAACAATTGTTGAGTGGAGTCTCGCGACCTATGAACGATCACTCAGATACGATATAACCTGCAACATGAAATGTTGCAGCCACGAATGGTCAATACATTGAATGTATGGAAAGTAGGCTAAAGTGGTTAACAACAGATCTATCAACTACATGCTTATTTGGCCAAGTGGAGTTTAGGCTCATTTGCATAAAGCAACAGTTTTATCCTAACATTTGTAACAAAGTAGTTTTCCAATACGTTAAATAGGACACCCTGGTCCACTCCCAGGTGCTCCTACCCAATTATGTTCACCCGACAAGTTTTAAGTAATTAGGAAATAAGGATGAGTGAGAAATATCATAGCATCAGTATCAGGTCGCTCAAATTGTCCATAACCGGGGACACGGCTGAGCACTTAGTTTATACACCCTACAGGGGTTAGTACACTTTACCCATGTGACTTGGCCAGCCCAGATCGTACCACCACTCTCATATTGGGTGATGATAGGGAGAAGTCCAAGAAGGAACCGTTCCGGAAGTAGATCCCCAAACCCGACACGCACCGGTCCAACCTACACTATCTACATCTCTGGATACGTGGGTTCGAGTTACCACAACCTACTGAGTTCAACCAACCGCCCATTTCATTATTGGCACATGGTTCCACACGAAAGCTACCAAAGAAAGAAACCAATCCTTTCTCAGTGTCCTGGGTGCCTTTCCGCAATGATACCACCAAAAATTATCAATCCCATCACACCCAGGAGATTCATTGATTAAGTTGTTTTAGTTTTCACAAACCAACACATTTAGAAACAACTTCAGTGATGTAACCCAGCCCTCGTTCATCATAGCATGGCTAAGCACATCTACCAACGGTGGCTCATAAACAAGGAATGCTAGGGAATAATATGGGACATAGCATAGCATATACACATCAATTCCTACATATGCAATTCTACAAAAACATCTATAATGCATAGGAAAACAGTAGGACATTTATGACCAAGATAGCACCACTTGCCTTTGTTGTAGATTTAGTCGATTAGATAATCCTCACAATTCTCATAGATATAATGGTTGCTCTCGTCATAACCACAATACTTGCAATCATAATAGTTGCAATCACACACGTTGCACTCCTCGCAATCTATCGAGCAAACAATTGCATACAATCATAAACAATAGCACATAGAGATCAAACAAATGCAAAAAATGCATGCATGGCAATTTAATAAGTCACAACGGTTGTTACTTTAGTTCTCTAAACAATATTGAAGTATATGATGCATGCAAGAGGCCAATTAATGCAATGGAGTACATGTTATTAATAAGTACTTGCCAATATAGGGTTTTTAGTAGTTCTGTTGTAACGCCTGATAAGGCTGAGTTCATGTGTATAGTGCCAATCCCTGGATCGGTTCACTGGAACACACAGTACAAAATGATACCAAATATAACAGTGCATCATAAATACAACGAATATGATCCAGAATTTAAATTATTTATTCAAGTACACAGCAGAAAACGAATACATGGTAGATCTCTATCCTTCAAATGTTCCACAGGCAAACAATTGTTGAGTGGAGTCTCGCGACCTATGAACGATCACTCAGATACGATATAACCTGCAACATGAAACATTGCAGCCACGAATGGTCAATACATTGAATGTATGGCAAGTAGGCTAAAGTGGTTAACAACAGATCTATCAACTACATGCTTATTTGGCCAAATGGAGTTTAGGCTCATTTGCATAAAGCAACAGTTTTATCCTAACATTTGTAACAAAGTAGTTTTCCAATACGATAAATAGGACACACTGTTTCACTCCCAGGTGCTCAAACAAATGAAACAAATGCATGCATGGCAATTTAATAAGTCACAACGGTTGTTACTTTAGTTCTCTAAACAATATTGAAGTATATGATGCATGCAAGAGGCCAATTAATGCAATGGAGTACTTGTTATTAATAATTACTTGCCAATATAGGGTTTTTAGTAGTTCTGTTGTAACGCATGTTCTAACTGTCGAATTAAATTTTTTTCTTGGTTTTACTGGATAGAGGACGTTAATACGAACCAGTAGGCGTTGGATTCACCCTAATCGGAGTTATAGATCTTTTTATATGATTTAAATAGTGTTTAATGGGTTTTAAATGATTCATATAGTTTCTGTTGCCTACAAATCAAACTAAAATTATATTTGTAATCTCCATGGAATTGTGATTCCAGGGACATATTATTTGTAATTTTCTGAGCAGTATTTATTTTCTTATGAATTTATTACTCAAAAATGGGCATTAGCTTGTTTAAATATCTACAGAAAAACCTTACAATATTTTCCTGAACCATTTGCATATTGATGATCTACATGGAACCAGCTTACCATTCATTTATATTTTTGTAACAAGCAATTAATTTACTATGAATTTAATGATTTATAAAGCCATTAAAACTAATTAAATTGCTACGAGGTAAATAATCCGCAAAGGCTGGATCCAACCAGATATTATTAATCTACATTATAGTAGCTTCAATTTGATATATTGTTCATATTTTTCGGAGTTACAGATAATTTTCTATGAATTTATTAACCTAAAAGACCATTAAAACTAATTAAATCATTACAGTAAGTATGTACTGTAAAGGTTGGATCTATTCTGATAAGATGATTCTACATAAAATTATCATCAATTTGATATCTTATACGCAATTTTTGGACGTTGTATGAATTTCTAATGAATTTTACAAGTTAGATCTATAATGTGCAATTTTAAATTCGAATGGAATATTCCAAAGAATATTCCGCTGACTGGACAGGGTGACTTTGCATGCTGACTGGGACTAGATGTTTACCTGACGTTGACGTGGCGTTGATGAAGGAGCTGACCAGAATGACGACATGGCACACACCGGTTTGATTGGATCTCGATCGTCTAGATAGGATCCGGTGGCTAGAAGAAGAGATCGACCCGATTTTGGCTCAGAATAGACAAGAAATAGATCTGTGTTGGAGAGACAAATCTGTAGGTCAAATTGAAAAACTTAGAACATGAATGTTGTGGGGAATCATTAGTCCTACCTTCTCACCAAAGGAATTTGAATTTGAAGAAACGAGCGCGAGTACATCTTGGATTTACACCGTCAGATCTGAAATATTACGATGTGAATTCTCCGGCTGTGGTGGATGAAAATAGGTGAGGTTTGTCAGGATTGAAATATTTCGACGAGTTCTACAACTTTCGTTTTTTGGCCGAAGGCAAACAACAAAGTCTAGATGGGTTAAAAAGTGAAATAAGATTCGGGCATGTGTAGATTCGGAATTTCGAGATGAGAAACTCGTACAGCTGTGGCTCCACGAGTTTATATGGAGGTTTAGGACGGTGTAGAGATAGGTCTTGGAGTAGGGAACAAGTAGAAACAAACGAAAGTCGATTAGGAGTTGTAGATAAAAAGTTATAGTAGTTTGAATAGAGATAGGTTTGACAAAACTGTTTCGCACGCTTTTTAAAGCAGCTGGACAACGATCGGTCAGGTACGTGCCTGGCTGCCTGGTCCGGCCGGTCCGGGTGGGCCGGCCTGTTAGTTTTTTTTCTTTTTTTCTTTTTCTATTTACTTGTTTTCGTCATATCTTTTGCATACGAACTTCAAATGACACGATTCTTGTTTCTAAATTTTTATAAAATCGAATAGATCATTGTAGGATCATATTTGTAATCTTTTTACTAGTTTGCAAATAGTGTGTTTGTAAATCCTTGTATATTCTATTTTATTTATATCTTTATTTGTTTGTATTTATTCCATAACTTTTTCATACTAGCTCCAAATAAGCTCAATTTTGTTCCTAAAATTTTGTAATATTCATTGGATATTTTTAGGCTATAATTATCAATAATTTATGCCTTATCAACAGTGGGTTTTTATAAAGCCAATTTAATTACCTTTAGGAACATTTGGGTGAATCAACTATAGGATTTAGATACCAGGATTTGGATTCAGTTTGTGAGAACTTTGCATGGATGTAATGAAATGCTTATGAATGCTTCATGATTTTCATTTTGAAAACTTGCACACCTATTCTTCAATCCATAATCAATCCAAGCCCTTTTGACTATATGGCTACTTAGGTCATAACAAAAGAATATAAGATTTTGAATTCAAGGTTGAGAGGATTTTCTATTCAAAAAGTTTCTTCTCTTTGAGAATTTTCAACATAGTCAAACAATCAATCAAACTTATTTATTTATTTCACATTCCAAAATTAGGAGAATTTTGGTATGTGAAAAAATCTTTCTCTCTTCTTGGGGCAGTTACTAGAGATATGTCCTTCTTCTCCACAAGAGTAGCAACACTTTGTGGTCACTTTGGATGTGTCTCTATGAGGCATAGTTCTAACTTTTCCTTCATCCTTATTGGTAGAATTTGTTCCCTTATGGAGTTTTCCAAACATTTGATGCATTCCATCTTGTTTCATTTGTTGAACTATAGGATAGATGGGGCATGATCATTTCCTTCACATAGGAAACAAGTCACTTGAGATGTGGGGCATTGTTTAGTTGGATGTTTCTCTTCACAATTAGGGCATTGGTCCACATGCTCCTTAGAAGTGTGTTCCATGTCTCCACAAATATTGCAAGCTTGAGTTCCTTCTATAATATCATCCTTGACATCATTGTTGTCATAATCTCCTTGGGAAGAGTTGCTTATCATGTTGATTATTTTATTGGTCATCCTTTGTAACAATTGGGATTGGATTTCCAAAAACTTTTGCATGGTTGGGTCTAACTCATTGTTGTTGGCTAAAAACTGAGTTGTCACTTGATTCAACTGGGCTTGGGTTGCTAGAAGTTGTTCTCTCATGTGCATCTCTTGGTTGTTGCTGTCACCATCCTTGATGTTGGAGTTTCTTGGAGAAGTCATCTGTTTGGGTTGGATTCGGATTAGAATGGGAAAAATTTCTAAGGAAGAAGTCTAATCACACATATCACAATTCACACAAGCAATGTGGAAGCAATCACAAACAAACATTCGATTCAAAACACAAGGTTCAAGCACATTTTTAGGCAAAAAAATATTTCTGCAACACCACATAAGTTGGTGTGATTGATTTAAACTAAGCACTAGTATGGTGGTCCAACTATGGTTTTCACTTGAGATCATTTCATTCTTCTTAGTTGTTTCTTCTTGAACAGGGTCATTGTATCCTTGGAAAATTCTTGTATCTTGGTCATAACACTTCAAAGGTGATGATGATTTCTTCTAGGTTGTGTTTCTTTAGTCTTCAAGTCTTGAGTAATATTTCTTGTCTCACTTGTAGTCCTTAGTGATGTCCAAGTTGAAGTCCTTGGTGAAACTAAAGTTGAAGTCATTTGAGTTAGTGAAGTCCTTTGCTCATGTTGAAGTCTTTGCTCATGGTGGAGGCTTTGTCCATCAAGTTTGAAAAGGAAGAGATGTAGAATCAAAACCAAAAAGGTTGAGGAAAGAGTTTACAAGATTGTTTGTAAACAATTTTTGAAAAAAATACAACTCCTATTCTTCTAAGGGTTTTTGTCCAATCCTAGGGTTATAATCCTATAGGCAACACAGTGCTCTGATACCATCTGTAGAGGTCCCAACCTGATAAGGTAGAGATCTCTGTGTTTACAATGCTAGTCCCTGGATCATTAGCTAGCATCCATAGTTTAAGATGTAATATCAAGAAACAAAGGTCATAATACAACTTTATAACAAGGAACAAAATAATTCATTACATCTTACATAGCTCATTTGTCTATCTCATTACAATGCAGCAGAAATAACTATATAGCATGGAGTCCTTCATCTTCAAAGTGCCATAGGCAATCATGTTGGTTGTGGACTTGTAATCCTATTCATCACACTTCACTAACATCAAACAAACCTGCAACATAATAAGTTACAGCCACAAGGGTCAATACATTTGAATTGTATTGGCAAGTGATACTATGGTAGAGTAGTGGTATCTATCTTCTATATGCATTTGGCTAAGTGGAACTTAGGCTTGCTTTGCTCAAAATAGATTTTCCTTATCCTTTGAAAACACTAAGTTTTTGTTTGTCAAAATCACCCAAAGCATCTACCAATAGAAATTGGTGATCCTTTAACCCTCGTTCAACCACAAGTTTTTAACTTATAAATTGGGATGAGGAGATCCTTGATAGCTTCCATGTCTTGATGCTCAAATGTCCATTGCCGGGGACACGGCTAAGTACTTAGATTTTACTCTCTCGAGAGGTGGTGCACTTTCCCCACAAGACTCGACATGCATCGAGACAAGATCTTTCAGAAGCCTTCCCTTAGACCAAAATGGACGCGTTACCAAACCTATCACCCCCTACCACCAACTTTCCATTTGGCTTAGTTATTGCAACCTATATGATCCAGGTAGAGCCCATATTGCCATGTGGTTGCAGTAGAAGCTTCTTAACATTTGGCATATCAAATACCTTTGTTCCTGGGAGGCTTTCCACAGCTGAGATACACTAAGGTAGGCCATGAATATGGGCCCTAGATAACCACTCAACACAAACCATTCACACCATTCCACCCAGGTGATTCATTCACATAGTTGTTTTATTAAACAAAACACAAGTCATTGCCTTAGAAATATTTCATAGCATGAATATAATCCACCCTTGTTTTATACTAGCTAAGTTAAGCATGATAGTAGTAGGGATATTAACTTTGGAAAATTCTACTAAGGCATCATCTACTAGGATTTCACATGGCATAGTTTATACTTAGAAAATTCCATGCAAGTCCTACTCAAAACATCACTAATGCATAGTGAAAATAATAGGACAAAAGTATGAAGCACCACTTGCCTTTTTGGTAGAGAATATAAGTTCACTCCTTGATCTTGCAATAGTCACACTCTTCAAAGTTCACTACAATTCAATCAAGCAAGCAAATATTCAAACTAGCATTCAAACAATTCATCACATAAAATAAAGAAAACAAAACAATGCATGCAAGCATGCAAAAGATTATTTTATTTGGAAAGGTGGTTTCTAATAGGCTATAAACATTTTTAAAACACCCATTGGTCATTTATAAAAATGGCAAAACCATTTGAAATTTAGTTAGTGAAAGTGGCCACTTTAAATCATTTTTATTTTGCTAGAGATGATTTAAATCAAAGTGATAATTTTCTAGTGTTTGACAAATATATTTTTAAACACAAATGTTAGTGTTTTAAGGTCAAGTGTTTAATATTAAACCTTTTGCAAAAGGTTTTATCTAAAACCCATTTTTAAATCAAAGCAATATTTTTTTGTTGGAAATGCTTTTAAACAAAGTAATAGCTTACTAGCGTTTATCAAATATATTTTTCAACCCAAAACTTGGTGTTTAGGATCAGAGAGTTTAAATCAACCTATTTTCAATAGGTTTTATTCAAAAATCATTTTTAAACCATAATCAACATTTTTATTTAACTAGAAATGCTTTTATTCAAAGGAATAATTCCTAAGTGTCACAAAATATATTTTCAAACCCAAAAGTTGGTTTTTATGGTCAGTAGGTTCAAAACAAATCATTTTCAGAAGATTTTACCCTAAAATCATTTTTAGAATAAATTTTATACTCAAAATAAGCCTAAACATGTTTCTGCAAAAACAGTCAGTTTTCCAGAAGCAAAATACTAAACAAAGGGTATGGTTGCAAAGTATTCTTTTTCCTAATTCCAATGATATAAAATTTGTAAATTTTGGATGTGTAGATTTAAAGTTATGAATTTTTCAAATCTAACCATCTAATAGGATAATTTATGTTTTTAAAACAAAACATGTGCGACGCGTCGCTTTCTTACTAGCGCGTACCGGTTTGCACAGATCGAGCAATGAGGAGAGTTGGATCTAACTAGTATCGTGCGGCACAGATCAAAGCATACCCCTTCGGGTTAAGTTTCTATCGCATCCATCAGATTAAGATCCAACGGCTATCAGTACCTAGACCATGGATCGGTGGCGCTGTGCAACGGCGAGCGGCGGCGTGGCTCTGTCAGCGGCGTTGCCGATGAAATAGGAAGCGTGGGAGAGGGGGAAGACCATTACTGAACTCGCCATGGAGTGCTGATGCTCAACGTGCTCGGGGGGAGGCAGGGGCGCACGGGTTCGTCGTCTATTGCTCGCCGGAGTAGCTTTTGTCGACGGTGCGCTCAGGTTGTCGTCGCGACGTTACGAACCATGCTAAGACAAACATAGGGTTGCGTTAGATGCGTACGATGTCGGGGATCACACACGTATCAACGAGAGGAAGAGGGGAAGCTAGGGATTACGGGGAAAGGTCGCTAGAATGGACGCGGTCGTCAGTGGCGCTCTGGCGTTGAAGTTGTCGACGTTATGGGGCATGCGCGAGCAAGAGGAGACCACCGACAGATGCGCATGAGGTTGGGGATCAAGCTCGTGTGGTTGAGGGGGCAAAGGGGTGGATGGGCTCGCCGGAATTGGTGGAGACGCTCATCGGAGCAGAGGGAGTTTGAGGTCGGAATTGCAGCAGCCTGGAGGCAGAGAGGAGTTGGCGTTTGAGGGGAAAAGTTGAGCGGAGGCAGGCGATTAAATGGGCGTGATCACTGGCTGTTTAATCCCGTCATTGAGGAGGTGGGGTTGTGTTGTCAGCGAGTGAGAGGGTTACATGGTGGGGTCCAAGCGTCAGCGTCTGAGGGGGTAAGTATTATGGTGCAAAACATTCTGCAGGGAGAGAGGGGATGGGCTGCGAGTTGGGCTTAGTTGGGCCAGGTTCTGGGCTGAGGTCTGTTTTCATTTTTTTCTTTCTGCTTTCGTTTCCTTTTTCCTTTTCTATTTTTCTGTTTTGATTTTGTTCAAATAATTCAAACACCATTTGAATTCAGATCTTAACCAAACTTTCAGCAAGCTTTTAATACTGTTTATTATTGTATTTTAAAGACCATTTTGGAATAATTCTATTATTCATTTTTGGTTTATTATTTATTTAAAATAGGCACTTTCCTTTATTTAAATAAGATTTGAAATATATTTTCAAACTTCTATTTGAATTCTAATTTTTACCAAACCTTTTTCAGTAGGATTTATTTATTCAAAACTGTGTTAAATAATTTACTTTGAATTATTTAATATATTTTAATATGATTAATTAATCATTTAAATTGGGCATTTGTCTTTATTCCAATAAAATCAAATATGGTTTTTAACCCATATAAATTTTATTCAAATAATTTGTTTATTCTTTTTAAGTTAATTAGATAACTTTTATTCCATTTAGGCAATTCCAAATTACTATTTTCTCATGATTTAATTAACCATTTCTATTAGGGAATTTGTCTTCATTTAAATAATTTGAATATGGTTTAGTCTCATATACTTTTATTTGATTATTCTTTATCCCTTTATTTTATTTGAATTATATTTATTCCATTTGCTTATTTAATTCAAGATTTAAATTGTCTTCTAAATAATTTACTTAGGATTTATTATTTAGGCAAATAGTCTTTATTTAAATAAAATTGAATATGGTTCAAAGACCATATAGTTTTATTTAAATAATCTTTTTATTTACTTTTATTATTTAATATCTTCCATTTGTTTATGGATTTAGCCAAGATTTAATTTGGATTTTAAATATTCCTTATTTCTTTCTTTCTTTCTTTGTCTTATAAAATCCATATCTTTTTTTATTTATAAATCCAAAATTGGTGATTCCAATTTGTATAATTTTATTTAATATTTGTTTATCTTTTTAAATCCTTTAGTTTTGCTCACAATTTGGTATGGATTTTATATAGGAGCTTTATTATCTTTGATATTTATTTTCTTTACCTTATTATATTCATAAGTTTTTATCCATGGTTCCAAATTAAATGAAACCAATTTCTATGGTTTTATAATATTTTTGTTTATCATTTTTGACCATTTATAAATGTTTGTTTCTGAAATTTTATATGGATCAAATCCATAGTCTTTGAGATCTTGGAAATGATTTTCTTCCAATAGGGTTTTAGGGTTTTGGTTTAACTTTTCTAAGTGTTTAAATTTCAAGATACATTCATTGATGAATGCATTTCACTTGATTGAAATTTGTTGGATTCCATTTTATTCAAATTTTATTCAGGAAGGGTTTTGATGTTTCTATTTTGAAACAAAAAGTTTTCTTTTCACCCTAAATTTCAACATTTAATTCTTTTGTTTATTTATTTTTCACATTTCAAAATTTGGAAAAATTTGGGATGTGACACTTAGGCTAGCGGCCCAGGAGTTTCTCTAACACAATGTATAGACTCCATGAACTCACAAGATACCCTTTTATTTCACATCGTCCACATCTGCAAACAAAAGAGCAAGGTATCAACTAGATGAGATATCCAAAAAGTGTTGAAAGCATTCCCCGTGACTGCATGGCTCTACTGACTCCCAGCATATAATTTGCAAGTATATAACTTTCATGGACAAGTCACAATTTTTCAAGATTATTAAGCGCAAGGAATAAAGTGTGCCATGAAGTTCGTGAGAGCTTTACTAACAAACTTTCTCAAAATAGACAAACATTTTATTTTGGAAGAAAACACGGCATATAGAATATGCACTGAAATAGCAAATGATGCTAATTGGTAGGTATGGTGGACATAACTAGCAATATTGGTTTTGGGGAGTTGGAAGCACAGGTAGAGCACATACTCAGTGCAAGTGAAGGCTAGCAATAGAGAGGGAGCGACAAACGAGAGAGCAATAGCTGTCATAATCATGCCTGCAACAAAACAAGACTAATCATGGCATGAAAATGATACATGAACTCCAAGGAAAAATAAATCATCGAGTCTTACTTACTATTGATTAGTCATATGCATGCGTGAGCATGTGCCAAGTCGATTCACATGAACAGTCAGAGGAGGATACCACAATATCATACCAAAGCATGAATAAAACAATGCAAGCAAACATTCATATGACATGCTACAAACTATTAGCAAGCTGGAGCTAATCATAGACAAGCAAGAACTACTAAGCATCCATAATGACATACACCTTACACAAACAGGCTAAGCATGCTCACAATGATGAGTATATGTACAAAAATGAAACAAACAGAGTTTGTTACCAACCTCTTACCACACCTCGAGTTGTCTTAATCTTCATTACTGCCCTTCACTTTTGTGACTTGAATAATAACATGAAACCAAAATCCACTATGGACGGCTGAACCCTGCAAAGAACTAAAAAAACCAAAGAAGAACAACAAATATTTTTGGTGTTTTCGATTTTTTTAAAGAAAGCAAACAAAGCAAAACCAAACAAAGAAGCAAACAAATCCAAGCAAACAAAGCAAAATCCTTTTGGATTTTTATTTTAAGGCAAACCAAAGCAAAGAAACAAAGAAACAAACCAAGAGAAACAACGAAAATATTTTTGGTATTTTTGCGTTTTTGAGAAAGAAGCAACAAGAACCAAAAAGAAAGCAAAACAATGGATATACAAAGAACCGACCGAACATGATATATAAATAAGTGTGATGTCGGTATACCTCCCCCCAAGCTTAGTCGTTTGTCCTAAGTGGGGCTCAATCCCATGGTTTTCAAGAGGATGCACCTCCGTAGTATGTCGAGGAAGCTCCCTCGTCCTGGTATGACCTCGAGGCATCCCCGTGTAATACACAGAGGGGTCGTATGATGGTGCTTCCTCCTGATAGTGCCCGTGGAAGTTAAGAGAGCGCATCTTGTCATTCATCTCCGCCATCGAGCGTGACAAAGGTCCCTGAGAAATACTGAATAGAGTGGTTTGGGGTAGAGGGATCTCTCTCTCTTCCTCGTAAATAAACAGCATTCTATAAACCAAGTTCTCAAGGGTAGAGCCAGTAGTGACAAAGTGGTGCGCCTTCATGGCAGCAAGATCAAGCCTCCGAGGAACCAAAACTGTATCATGTGGATCAATAGCAATCAAGGCAGCAGCAACACGAGTAGCAATAATTACCCCATAAATGGGTCCCTTAGCAACTAAGCGACGAGCAATGAGAGAACCAAGATTATAATTATCTTCATTGTTGAGCGCATCAGCTAAGAAGGTCAATTGATAGTTGGAAATATTACTAGTGTTCTCCCTACCAAGAACACTGGTGGCGAGATAGTAGGCAAAGTACCTGATGGCTCGGAGTTGAATATTCTTTATCTTCCCTCGCCGAGCTCTGCGGTCATCATCATTGGTTATTCCTCGGTAAAGCTCCAACGAATCAGCGGGTAGAGATGGAATCTTCTTTGCTGACCCAGCTGTAACAAGTCCCAGGGCCTTACAAAATTGCTTCAAAGTCATAGAATGAGCCCTGCCATAAATTTTGAACACGCTGTTAGTAAAAGAAAATCTCTCCACAAATGTTTTAGTGAGAAAAGCATATTGTGCGCTCTCATCCTGCATGTAACTTGTTAGTCCAGCCTTCCGAACCAAAGTCATAAAATCAGTAAGAATCCCAGCAGCCCGCAAGAAAGTTTGGCAAGGAAAGGTGGAGGGGTGCGCATCCCCTTCATCTCCCTCGTCACCAAATCACGGAGTAATGAGATCCTCATTGTATGAGGGTCTAGTACTGGTGGATGACCTTGGAAGCCTTGCCCTTCTAGGTGCATCACTCTCAAATATTTCACCAAAAGTGTGGTGGTCCATGACTTCCCTTTTCTGAAATTTTTAGACAAACATCAAACCAAGTGATTTCTAAGTTGATAAATGATGAGCAACTATGATAGGAACTTGCTAGCGGGATAGACATGCATCAAAATAAAGTTTCTAAGCATAGAACAAGCATGCAAGATCAAACAACCTGTCACCTATAGCAGCAAAATACTCAAGATACAATCTACCAATCACAATTCTAATTGGACAAGTGGAGGAGGCACATACCAAGGAGAAAACCCTCCAAAAATCAGCACTTGAGATGGGCTGAACAAGGAGATCGAAAATCGCGAGCAAGAACAACAAGAACTCGAGCTTGAGAAAGTTTTCCGGTGTTTTTCGGGAGAGATAAAGAAGGTGGCTTTGAGGAGGCAGCCTGGAGGGGCCTAGGTGGGCCAAACCCCCCCTAGGCGCCACCCCATGGTAGGCCGTGCCTACCATGGGTGTTTTCAACACCCGGATTTTTAATCCCAAATGCCTGTTATGCCATACATCGCAATCCCAGGATTACCATTTTTGCGAGACATAACAGATTTGAAGACCACAGTACATCATCCATTACAAACCATACATAAGGTCTTACACAAATAAGGATCTCATGATCTAGTTCTTAATACAACTCAAGCAGCGGAAATACGTAATAATAACGGTAGCGTACGCGAAGCTCCATCTTCGGGGTCACAGGAAATGCTGACGATGGGAGATGATCCTAGTTGTCGTAACCTTCCTGGGGTCCATCCTCCTAGTACTCCTTTTCATAGTCTGACCATGGGAATAGCCAGGGACAAAGCCATGAGTACTCTTTAAGTACTCGCAAACTAATACTAACAAGTGAAGGGGGTTTTTGTAATAGGACACTAAGATCTAGGGTTGTTTTGCAAAATGCCAGATTTACCTCTACTAAGTTTAGGAACTAAGAAAACTAGTTGAAGTCTTATAACACCTAAGTGGGAACTTGTATTTCATATCACAACTCTGTTGTGGTCAAGTCAAAATCTCAATTCTTTTCATAAGTAATTTTGAAAACATCTGACAGGGGAACATTATGGCCACTGCAACTGTCCATAACCGCGAACGCGGCTATTTGAATAGTTTGACACTCTGTAGAGATTGTACACTTTCACCACAACATGTGATACATCCGTCAGGAACAAATCCTGAATTCACCATACTCAGTATACGGATAATCAATCCTAACCTTTCGATTACACGCCCTAGTATAGGCACCTCTCCAGTGAGTTTGGCCTCCCAACCATGACCAACTGTCATCTTGGGTACTGCACAGGTAGAAAATCTTCACAAGGTAGCCTCAGCTCAGACCTTGGCCGTGAGGGAACCAATACTAAGGTATATAAGTTTCCAGTCAAGACCTACCCAATTCTCGGGTATTGTGGTTGTACGGTAAAATTGGAATGGTATCGCATCCAGACAACCATCAGTTTTATAAAGGGCTAAGGCTCATGCCTCAACATTTTCATCATCCAAATCATCTAGTGTTCGGAAACACATGTCAAAACATCTCAATAGAATGATCCATCATTTCAAGGTTTTCATAACCATTTTTCCACCAAGTATTCCCATCTAAAGTTGATCAAGTTTTATGCTTAGCACTAGCATCTACAAGTGTGGGTAGGTACTAATGAGGGGTGGTAAACTAGTGGAGTTTAACTAAGTTCAATCTCATACCTGAGGATGACATAAAGATTTTCTAGCTTAGGCCAAATTTTATGCTCTTTATGCAACCTTCAATTATCTTACTAGTATCTACAATTTACTCAATAAACTCTAAGTAAGAGCTTTGATAAGGAAATAAAGGAGCAAGCTTGTAAGTAAAACTAGGATTGGGGTTATCAAGTGGGTATGATCACATATGCTTAAGGCATATAGGTGGCATGGTAACAAGCAAGTATTTGCTTGCGTAGGTATCAGTATGAGCTTGCTAAGTTAATAGCTTGCAAGTATTGGCTTGCAAGGTTAACTTGTATAGTAAGGCTTGCATAGGTAAAGTATCTTGCAAGTGTTAGCTTGCTCAATCAACTAGTAGTATTAGGCTTGCAAAGTTGCAAGTATTGGCTTGCCTTGTGCAGAGCAGTGGTTGAAGTTCTCCTCGGCTTGTTCTTCATAGTATCCTCCTTCCTCCTCGTATCTTTGATCGGTACTAGCTTCTATGAATAAATACGAGGTACACAATCACCAAACAATATTTAACTACTTTAAAGCATCACACACAAGGGTTATATAGATGATCTATCATCATCACTAACATTACAAGATTATTTCTTTTATTTTTCGAAAAGTAATTTCTACTCATTGAAAAACTACTTAAGATTTAATATTCTCCAAACCAAACATGGGATCATGTTGACACAAGTCATCACCACATATTTCAGTACATGGGAATGTAACTTAAAGTGGTGTCACAATTTAATAAGATTTAACCTTTTATTTCAAATAACAATAAATGACTAGAAATGCCTATGTGGCATTCTTTTATTACTTGAACATTATTTCTGTAAGTAAACCCATATGTTTTTACATATTCTGAAAGGTATGATCAAATGTGATTTTAAGAGTTGGAATCAACTCAAAATCTATTATGGTTTAAATTTGAAAAATGTTTGAATGAAGAAAAGGTTCTGCCTTGTTATTTTTACCAAGGTTGATCTATAGGTTCAAATGATTTGAATACAACGGGCTTGGATTAAGCATTTCAAAACCTTTCTAACAAAATTGGTTTCATTCAATTTGGTTCACTAAATCGAGCTGGGTTGATTTTTGAAACTGGGTACAGAACTAGGTTTAAACTAAAATGGAAAAAAGTTAAATTCAAACGACTGGGCTACGTGGGAACTGCTAATGGGCCGGCCCAGTGTCACTCCACAGCGAGGGGCGCAACTGACAGGGGGGTATATTGGTCAGTGACTCTTTAAACGCTAAGCGGTACGGGGCAATCTCATCCACACGATGTAAGTCTAATTGAACGGCTGCTACTCATCGTCCACGTCGGGTGGCGCCGACGAGACAGAAACCTAACGCGGCAGGTGGGGGTCGTCGGGGGCTCACCGGGGCTCAGGCGAGGGTCGGCGATGCGGGCGAACGATGAAGTCGATGACGGCGAACCTCCTGGTACCGGCAGCTCCTCCTGGGTGGATGAAATCGACGGCGCCCTTCTGCTCTAGAGGCGGCCTGCTCCGACGCAATTCGGGCGATGCGCTGCTCGCCTTGCTCCGGCTACGGGGTGGAACGATCAGTGAGGTGAGGGGAGTGAGATGGTGTGCTCAATTCGGTTGGGGGTCGTCTCCTTTTATAGGCTCGATGGTGAGACCGAACGGGATGGGCAGACGACGGTGGCGACACGGCTACGGGCAGCTAGAGGCATGGCCGAGGGTGGCGATCGATCGGTGGTCTCCTAGCGATGCTATAGGGCTTTAATGCGCGTGTAAGGCGGTGGCAAATGGTCGGGAACTCTCGATGCTCTGTGAGGCAGAGGCGGCATCTTCGACGGCGAGCGGTGGCTATGGGGCACGGGCGGTGAAATGGGCATGTCTAGCGGTTTCCTGGGACGATGGGGAGCATGTTGGCGGGCGGCGAGGGCTCGAGGTGGTCGGGTTGCGTGGGAACGGTGCGTGCTCTGCGGTGCACGTCGACATGGTCGACAGCGGCATGGGCGCGGCGTTCCTGGCGGTTCTGGTTGTTGTCTGCGAGGCAGGGCTGGTCTAGAGGGGGCGGTGAGGCATGGGCTACCTCCCAGACAAGGTTGGCACGGCTAGTTCTTCCTCCAGCCTGCTGTCCACACTGGGGTGACATGGGTGCTCTCGGCATGTTCACCATTGATGATATTGGCAAGCTTATAGTGGGGCTAGTGATTAGTTAAGGTTGTTAGATGATCTACTAAGGCTAGTGGTGTCCAGAGAGGGAACAAGTTAGGCCAAAATCATTGCACACTATAGTGTTGATTTTGTTTGATTTGTATCTGCAAGGTGTTTGATGAAATGGCCGCATGAATTCAAGTTTTGAATTTTGAAAAGATTTTTGGTGTGTGTGCTAGGCATGTGCTGGTGAGTCTGTAGATGCTTGGGTTTTGAAAATTGAGTTGGTTTGAGGGTTTTTTGAAAAAGTGGGATCTTCCCATATGATATAGATTCAATTTTAATCTATCATTTAAACTATGCATTTAAATGTTTTTGGATGATAACAAGGTGGGCCTTGATACTTTGTTATGATTACTATCAAGGGGTGCAAAGATCCAAACAAGTTCTGTTAATTTCTGAAAGTTAGAGATAGCCAAAGTAGGCATGTGAGTTAAATTGGCAAAAGTGACCATTCACATAAGTTGTTTGTTTTGATTTATTTGTCTTTGGGAAAAGTGTGGGGATTGTTTAGATGATGTTTATTTCACCTAAGAATCATTTTCCAAGCAAAGAAACACATAATCATGGCAATTCAAAAGAATCCAAATTTTGTTACATACACATATGAATGCTTTCATATTTTTAATTGGAAAAGTTTTTATTAACCCTAATTTTGGTTATTAGAGTTTGATGATTCTAGTTTAATATTTTTGTGATGTTACAAACCTTCCCACCTTAAACAAAATCTCTTCCGGAGATTTGAAAAAGGACGAAAAGATTACCTAGGATTTGAAGAGATCGGGAAAATCCGTCCTGATGTGATCTTCGCGCTCCTAGGTAGCTTCCTCTTCTATGTGGTTGCTCCACTGAATCTTGAGAAACTTGATGCTTCGGGTTCTGGTAGTTCTGAAAGCTTCTTCCAAAATACGGATGGGTACTTCGGGATAGGTCAGGTCATCGTTGATCTCTATGGTCCGGTGATCAATATTCTTGAACACTTCAGTCTTCTCCGGGACTTCGAGACACTTGCGAAGTAATGAGATATGGAACACATTATGCACGACTGACATCTCTTCGGGTAGTTCTAATTGATACGACACTTCTCCTCGACGGTTCAGAATCTTGAAGGGGCCGATATATCTGGGGGCTAACTTTCCTTTCAGCTGGAAATGCTGCATTCCCTTCAATGGCGACACTTTCAGATACACAAAATCTCCTATGTTGAAGGCGAGGTCTCGACGTCTCTTGTCGGTGTAAATCTTCTATCTAGACTGGGCGGTCTTGAGGTGCTCACGAATCTTGTGAACCTTCTCCTCTGCTTCTCGTAGGATGTCGGGTCCGAAAATCTGACTCTCTCCTACTTCCGACAAGTTCAAAGGGGTGCGACACTTTCTTCCGTACATGAATTCAAATGGGGCCATTTTCAAACTAGCTTGATAACTATTGTTGTATGAAAATTCTGTGAACGGCAGACAGTCTTCCCATTTAGATCCATACTCTAGCACACATGCTCTCAGCATATCTTCGAGTATTTGATTTACTCGCTCCGTTTGTCCATCGGTCTGAGGGTGATAAGCGGTGCTGAAATCTAGTCGGGTTCCAAAACCTTCTTGGACTTTCTTCAGAATCTTGAGGTAAACTGAGTTCCTCGATCCGATACGATGTTCTTGGGGACTCCATGCAAACTGACGATTCTAGCGATGTATAACTCCGCTAGCTTCGAACTCTTGTATGTGGTCTTGACGGGTAAGAAATGGGCGACTTTGGACAATCTGTCCACTATGACCCAAATAGAGTCATTTCCCCTAATAGAAGTAGGCAATCCGGTGATAAAGTCCATTCCAACGGAATCCCATTTCCATTCGGGAATCTGCAATGGTTTCAATAATCCAGCGGGTCTTTGATGTCCCGCCTTGACTCGCTGACATATATCACACTTGGCGATATAGCTTCCGATTTCTCTATTCATCTTATGCCACCAAAATTGCTATTTCAAATCTTGATACATCTTAGTTCCTCCAGGGTGGATAGAATAAAGAGTATCATGAGCTTCCTTCAGAATAACTTCTTTCAACTCAAAATCTACTGGTACACAAAGCCATCCTTTGTACCACAAAACTCTTCTTCGTCTTCGGTGAATCCGGGTACTTTGCTTGTACCAATACGACGCTTGATTCCGTCGATACTAGCATTTCCTTTCTACGCCTCTTTGATCTGGCTGATCAAAGTGGGTTGAAGTTCTATGCTAGCCAAAAATCCTTCACTTACTAATTCCATTCGAAAATCTTCCATCTCTTTGTGCAAACTTGGTTGCTCCTTCAAAATCATGGAGTTCAAGCGGCACGGCAATCTGCTAAGGGCATCCGCTACCACGTTGGCTTTACCGGGGTGATAGTGAATGTCCAGATCGTAATCCTTGATTAGCTCAATCCATCTTCTCTATCTCATATTCAGCTCCTTCTGAGTGAATATATACTTCAGGCTCTTGTGATCCGAATAAATCTCACAAAGATTTCCCATCAGGTAGTGCCTCCATGTCTTCAGGGCTAGAACTACTACTGCGAGTTCGAGGTCATGGGTTGGGTAATTTTGCTCATGTCGTTTCAGTTGTCGAGATAGATAAGATATAACTTTTCCCTCTTGCATTAGCACACATCCGAGATCGATCTTGGATGTGTCACAATACACGTCAAAGCGCTTCGTGATATCCGTCATGATTAAGATTGGGGCTGAAATCAATCTTCTCTTGAGTTCTTGAAAACTCGCTTCACATTTGTCGGTCCATTCAAACTTCTTGTCCTTCTTCAGCAATTGAGTCATGGGTCTGGTGATACTCAAGAATCCTTCTATGAACTTGCGGTAATATCCCGCCAATCCGAGAAATGCACGAACTTGGGTTTGGGTGGTTGGGGCTTGCCAATCTTCGACATCTTTCACCTTTGCAGGGTCAATGGCAATTCCTCCGGCTGAGACAATGTGGCCGAGGAATCCTACCTCCTGTGACCAGAATTCACATTTGCTAAACTTGGCATACAACTGATGCTCTCTAAGGGTTCCAAGAATGGTCCTTAGGTGTAGCTCATTTTCTTCTTCCGATTTGGAATAAATCTGAATGTCATCGATGAAAACAACGACAAACTTATCCAGGAAGTCCATAAAAATCTTATTCATAAGATTCATGAAATAAGCGGGGACATTGGTTAATACAGAAGACATGACAGTATACTCGTATAATCCATATCTGGTGGTAAAGGCAGTCTTTGGAATATCCTCTGCACGAATCTTGAGTTGATGATAGCCTGTTCTAACATCAATCTTAGAAAACACTTTGGCACCGGTCAACTGATCAAAAAAATCTTCTATCTTGGGCAATGGGTACTTGTTCTTGATAGTGAAATCATTCAACTTCCGATAATCCGTACACAAACGGTTACCTCCATCCTTCTTGTCCAAAAACAAGGCAGGTGATCTCCATGGTGACGCACTTGGTTGAATCAATCCAATTTCGAACATGGAATCCAGTTGCTTCTTCAGTTCTGCTAGTTCCGACGGGTTCATACAATATGGTCTCTAGGCTATGGGTCCTGTTCCGGGGATTAGTTCAATGATGAACTCGATATCCTGATCTGGGGGCATACCGGGCAAAACATCTGGAAATACATCGGGGTATTCACAGACTATCCGGACTTGGTCAATGGTAGGTTGGGCTATACTCTTGTTGCACTTGAATTGACGAGGTAAGGTTTCAGATATATGCTCTACTGATATTCCGGTGGTACTGGTCATGGTTATGGCTTTCTTGGCACAGTCGATTAATCCTTTATGTTTGGCCATCCAATCCATTCCTAGTACTACTTCCAAACCTTTAGTTCCGAGTACTATAAGATTAGCATAAAAATCTATGCCATGGATTCAGATAGGGACGGCTTTGCAAATTTTCCTAGCCTTGGTGGTTGAACCGGGGATTTGAACAATCATAACATGCTTCAGTTTTGTTGGTTGAATCTTACTAGTGCAGGCAAATTCTTCGGTGACAAATGAATGTGATGCACCAGAATCGAACAACACTCTAGCAAGTACTGAATTAACAGAAAACATACCCAGCACGACGTGTGGTGCTTCCTGAGCTTCTTCAGCATGCATGAGAAAAAGACGATCGTTGCGGTTGAGTGAATTCCCTGGGGCAAACCTTCTTCCAGGCTTAACACGATGCTACTGCTGAGCTGGGGCATTTGCATTGGGGGTTGTGGCACTCGTTCGAGTAGTGACCCTTATTTCCACAATCATAACAAGTCACTTGCGACTTTTCCTTTGCTGCAACAGGCACATCATTGCTTCCAGTCCTCGGGGCAGTGTTTGTGTTGGCGGTAGCATTGTTGTTGTTGAACTTGGGTGGTGCACAGTTGAAATTATTAGGGTTGCTGGGGTTGTTGTGATTTCCTCCGGGCCTTGCGTTTCCACGGTTGGGATAGGTCGAACGGTTCATCAGGGGTCTGTTGGTTCTCGGGGCAAATTCTGGTGATGGGTTGGGGCGATACTTTGGGGTCTGATGGGTTCCTAGCTGATGCATCATGCGGCGCTTGCGGTTCTCGTTGGCTTGGTTGATCTTTCCTTCCATCTGGATGGCAGAGTCGACAAGGGCTTCGATATCCGCAAAGGGGATATTGACTAACATCGTCTGCATCTCATCATGCAGACCATTCAAGAATCTCTCCTTCTTCTTAGCTTCGGTGTCGATCTCATCCGGGGCATACCTAGCTAATGACAAGAATTTGTCACGGTATTCCACTACAGTCATCCGTCCTTGCTTTAGTTCTCTGAACTCATCTCTCATTCTATTGATCAAACCCGCTGGCACATGGGTTCTGCTAAACTTGACCTTGAATTCCTCCCAGGTCATCATCTGTCCTTCGGTCATTGCACGAACGCTGTTCCACCATGCTCTGGCATCTCCGGCTAGATAGTGGGTGGCGAACAAAACTTTCTCGTTAGCTTCCACTCCGGCTACTTCTAGGTTGTTTTCCATGGTTTGCAGCCAATCATCGGCGTCTCAGGGCTCTTCTGACTTAGTGAAAACAGGTGGGTTGGTGTTCTGGAAGTTCTTAAGCTTAGATCCATGGTTGTCCTAATTTCCGTGGCCTTGATTGTTGTGGGCTAGCTGAGCTATCTGTTGAAGGGTGGCTAAATTGGCTTGACGCTCTGCTCTTTCGGCTTCGCGGTCAGAAACCAACATTTGCAGTATCTGCAACATCGGGTCCGGGGATGAACCACTTCCTCCGCGTGGCATCTGAAGATTGAGATAGATCATGAGAAAAGAGGGAAATGTCTAAGGTTCAGGGACTTTGAAAAGTTTTTAAAGTTTCACTCTAATTTTTTTAGCAACTTGCTTTTCATTCATTCATTCATAGCACACGATACAAACACACACCACAAAACAAGAAAAGCAGATGGTTTTAAGAACCATTCTGGAAACTACGATATAGTGGGACCGAATATTACTCACTACGCTAGTGCTCAAGTGCTACTACTCCTCGGAGTCGGTGTACACGTCATCCTCATCATCCTTATCGTCATCGATGCAGGCGAAATCATCTTCATCGGTGAAGAAGTCCATAGCCTGATCCTATAGAAAATCATCATCATCGCTGAGATAGGAGTAGGGGTCTCCACGAAGATCTTCTCCGGCATTCACCCTTTCCTCCAACTACATGGCTCTCTCGTGGACGGTCTCCTCCAAATCCGAGAAACGATGGCGAAGACGAGCAATGATGCGCTCCTTCTTGTCAAGCTGACGGTGGCGAGAGTTGCGATCCTTCGCTAGCATGGCGATGGTCTGATCCTTCGTCTTAATGATGGCGGACTTGTGGTTGGAGTAGTCACGGTAATTATCCAATTCCTGCTGACGATCGTACATCATGAAGATAAGGTGGTCCAACTGAGTCTTCAGCTCAGGGTGGTATGGGGCTTCCAGTGGTTGTCCATTAGCATCACGCCTTGGACAAAACTCAAAGCGGGTACCCTTGATCTGGTTGATACTCTGCCCACACAGACGGGCAAGAGCTTCCTCCATGGCCATGGCAAGTCCATCTAGCCCGTTGTTCTCTCTTAAGGTGAACTAAATTCCTTTGGCGGTGGGAGATTCAATCTTTCCTCGGAGACTTGCAACAATTAGCCACTACAGATCTTCCCCTACTTGATCATTGATCTAAGCTCCGAAGAACTCGGGGTGCGGACGCTCCAGAAGTTCCGAAAGCTGGTCCAGATCCCGCTCAAAGATAAGGTCTCTTCCATTCCCCAACTGATAAAACTTGTTGTACTTCACGTCCATCTAAAAGAATATAAGATGAGTAAGTTAGTAGAGTGATCAAGTGTGTCCAATTTTATGTATTTTGCAAGAGTTTTTGAGGAGCATGAATTTTTATGAAAGAACCAAGGTGATAAGAATGGGAATAAGTTTTTGTAAATATTTGCTTCCTTTGGTTTTGAAACTAAGTTTTTGATTCAAACGTCCAGTCTATCTAGGGTCTCCTATGGTCAGGATGGCTTTGATACCAACTTGTCAACACCCGGATTTTTAATCCCAGATGCCTGTTATGCCATACATCGCAATCCCAGGATTACCATTTTTGCAAGACATAACAGATTTGGATACCACAGTACATCATCCATTACAAACCATACATAAGGTCTTACACAAATAAGGATCTCATGATCCAGTTCTTAATACAACTCAAGCAGCAGAAATACGTAATAATAACGGTAGCGTAGGCGAAGCTCCATCTTCGGGGTCACAGGCAATGCTGACGATGGGAGATGATCCTACTTGTCGTAACCTTCCTGGGGTCCATCCTCCTGGTACTCCTTTTCATAGTCTGGCCACGGGAAGAGCTAGGGACAAAGCCATGAGTACTCTTTAAGTACTCGCAAACTAAAACTAACAAGTGAAGGGGTTTTTTGTAATAGGACACTAAGCTCTAGGGTTGTTTTGCAAAAATCCAGATTTACCTCTACTAAGTTTAGGAACTAAGAAAACTAGTTGAAGTCTTATAACTGTAGGGTTCGCAGCATAGAAAACAAAAAAAAATTCCTACGATGGG
This sequence comes from Avena sativa, assembly GCA_916181665.1. Lineage (NCBI taxonomy): Eukaryota > Viridiplantae > Streptophyta > Magnoliopsida > Poales > Poaceae > Avena > Avena sativa. Next base: position 254,028,202 of record OV702284.1, on the reverse strand, counting down.
AACAACTATGTACCAAGATCTATCTACTAGATACAAACAACGGGCGGATGTATATCCGTAGAGAACATACCCTTGAAGACCGACAAAGCTTAACGAGTCCAAACTCGTGGTTGATGTAGACGATCTCTTGCCGATCTCAAGATCGAGAGGAAGTCCTAGCGCCGCAAAACAGCAGCGCATCCGTGCTCGCACACACGTTCGAGGCACCGAGCAACCTCCGCCTCCTCGCTCCAGCGATGCAGCGAAAGCACAACTATTTCTTGCCGAATAGCCACCGGGAACATGTATCTCGCTAGTCCGAGACCATGGGGGATAAATTCTAGAGGGGGAGAGAGATCCTTCACGAGGAGGTGTGAGTGAGAGAGAGGGAGGGGGGCTCCTTTTATAGGGATAGGGGGGCACAGAAGGGGCCATGCGCCCAGCCATGGGGCTGCCCCAACCTCTTCCACATTCATGTGGGTGGACACTCCACTCACTCAAATGCCTTTCAATTCCCTCCACTCAAAAACCCACTCAAATTCCCATTAAATTTCCACCAAATTTAATACAAACTCTCATTAAATAAAACTCTTTTATTTTATTCAGAATTCTGTCAATTACTTTAATGACAAATATTCACAAATAACCCCTTGATAGTATTTTATTTCACATGCAGAAACACTTTCTGCAATTTCACCCGAAAACCCGTTTCGGTATCTAGTGAAATAAATTCCTGCGCTTGTTATTCTTTCCGGCATGAAACTTTTGCTCCAAATGGATGTCGGTGTCTCTTAAGTGTGTCACCCTACGGTTCGCGAATAATGCGGACATGATCGAGACCCCTCTCAGATCAATAATCAGAAGCGGGATCTGGAGACCCATACTGACTCCCACACATTCAACGATGACTTTCTTGTGATCGTCGGAACCTTTTATGCTAGTATCTTAATCCCTTTGTTTCACGATATATTACATGTCCGAGATTCGATCATCGGTATATCCATAGCTAGTTTGATCTCGTTACTGACATGCACTCTTTTCTCATTCCCGTGATATAACATTCTAGTGATCAAATCACTTTCTTGCAAGCTAATCAATGTGATATCACCGAGAGGGCCCAGAGCATATCTATCCGTCATCGGGATGAACAAATTCCACTCTTGATCCAAGGGCCTCAACATAACACTTTATTAGTTCTGAATCCATCTTTATCACCCTGTTACGGTGTGACATTTGATGTTATCAAGAAACTCTTCCGGTGTTAGTGATTGACATGATCTCATGGTCTAAGGATTAGGATCACTTTGTAAGTTGTTATAGCAATATAAACTCAATGACTTTGATCGTAATGCTATACTTCGGATGAATGTTCATCACACCATTACACTAATGTTGTGATCCCGTTATTAACAACATCCAATGTCCATGATCAGGAAACCTTGATCATCTTGTTAATCAACGAGCTAGTTTATATAAGAGAGGCATAACTAGGAACTTTCTGTTTGTTTATTAAACACACATGTATTAACGTTTCCGTATTAATACAATTATAGCATGCAAAATAAACATTTATCATAAACAAGGAATTCGATACATCCGTCAGGAACAAATCCTGAATTCACCATACTCAGTATGTGGATAATCAATCCTAATCTTTCGATTACACGCCCTATTATAGGCACCTCTCCTGTGAGTTTGGCCTCCCAACCATGACCAACTGTCATCTTGGCTACTGCACAGGTGGACAATCTTCACAAGGTAGCCTCAGCTCAGACCTTGGCCGTGAGGGAACCAATACTAAGGTATATAAGTTTCCAGTCAAGCCCTACCCAATTCTCGGGTATTGTGGTTGTACGGTAAAATTGGAATGGTATCGCATCCAGACAACCATCAGTTTTATAAAGGGCTAAGGATCATGCCTCAACATTTTCATCATCCAAATCATCTAGTGTTCGGAAACACATGTCAAAACATCTCAATAGAATGATCCATCATTTCAAGGTTTTCATAACCATTTTTCCATCAAGTATTCCCCTCTAAAGTCGATCAAGTTTTATGCTTAGCACTAGCATCTACAAGTGTGGGTAGGTACTAATGAGGGGTGGTAAACTAGTGGAGTTTAATTAAGTTCAATCTCATACCTGAGGATGACATAAAGATTTTCTAGCTTAGGCCAAATTTTATGCTCTTTATGCAACCTTCAATTATCTTACTAGTATCTACAATTTACTCAAGTAAACTCTAAGTAAGAGCTTTGATAAGGAAATAAAGGAGCAAGCTTGTAAGTAAAACTAGGATTGGGGTTATCAAGTGGGTATGATCACATATGCTTAAGGCATATAGGTGGCATGGTAACAAGCAACTATTTACTTGCGTAGGTATCAGTATGAGTTTGCTAAGTTAATAGCTTGCAAGTATTGGCTTGCAAGGTTAACTTGTATAGTAAGGCTTGCATAGGTAATGTATCTTGCAAGTGTTAGCTTGCTCAATCAACTAGTATTATTAGGCTTGCAAAGTTGCAAGTATTGTCTTGCCTTGTGCAGAGCAGTGGTTGAAGTTCTCCTCGGCTTCTTCTTCGTAGTATCCTCCTTCCTCCTCGTATCCTTGGTCGGTACTAGCGTCTATGAATAAATATGAGGTACACAATCACCAAAAAATACTTAACTACTTTCAATCATCACACACAAGGGTTCTATAGATGATATATCATCATCACTAACATTACAAGATTATTTCTTTTATTTTTAGAAAAGTAATTTCTACTCATTGAAAAAACTACTTAAGATTTAATATTCTCCAAACCAAACATGGGATCATGTTGCACATGTCATCACCACATATTTCAGTACATGGGAATGTGATTTAAAGTGGTGTTACAATTTAATAAGATTTAACCTTTTATTTCAAATAAAAAATAAATGACTAGAAATGCCTATGTGGCATTCTTTTATTACTTGAACATTATTTCTGTAAGTAAACCCATATGTTTTTACATATTATGAAAGGTATGATCAAATGTGATTTTTGAGAGTTGGAATCAACTCAAAAGCTATTATGGTTTAAATTTGAAAAATGTTTGAATGCAGAAAAAGGTTCTGCCTTGTTATTTTTACCAAGGTTGATCTATAGGTTCAAATGATTTGAATACAACGGGCTTGGATTAAGAATTTCAAAACCTTTCTAACAAAATTGGTTTCATTCAATTTGGTTCACTGAATCGAGATGGGTTGATTTTTGAAACTGGGTACAGAACTAGGTTTGAACTAAAATGGAAAAAGTTAAATTCAAACGACTGGGCTGCGTGGGAACTGCTAATGGGCCGGCCCAGTGTCACTCCGCGGTGCGGGGCGCAACTGACAGGGGGGGTTCTACTGGTCAGTGACTCTTTAAACGTGAAGCGGTACGGGGCAATCTCATCCGCACGATCTAAGTCTAATCGAACGGCTGCTACTCATTGTCCACGTCGGGAGGCGCCGGCAAGACAGAAACCTAACGCGGTAGGTGGGGGTCATCGGGGGCTCACCGGGGCTCAAGAGAGGGTAGGCGATACGGGCGAACGACGAAGTCGACGACGGCGAACCTCCTGGTACCAGCAGCTCCTCCTGGGGTGGACGAAATCGACGGCGCCCTTCTTCTCTAGAGGCGGCCTGCTCCGGCGCAATTCCGGCGATGCGCTGCTCGCCTTGCTCTAGCTACGGGGTGGAACGATCAATGAGGTGAGGGGAGTGAGATGGTGTGCTCAATTCGGCTGGGGGTGCATCTCCTTTTATAGGCTCGACGGTGGGATCAAACGGGATGGGCAGACGACGGTGGCGACACGGCTACGGGCAGCTAGAGGCATGGCCGAGGGTGGCAATCGATCGGTGGTCTCCTGGCGATGCTCTAGGGCTTTAATGCGCGTATAGGGGCGGTGGCAAATGGTCGGGAACGCTCGATGCTCTGTGAGGCAGAGGCGGCGTCTTCGACGGCGAGCGGTGGCTATGGGGCCCGGGCGGTGAAATGGGCATGTCTGGCAGTTTCCTGGGACAGTGGGGAGCATGTTGGCGGGCGGCGAGGGTTCGAGGTGGTCGGGTTGTGTGGGAACGGTGCGTGCTCTGCGATGCACATCGGCATGGTCGACAGCAGCACGGGCGCGATGTTCCTGGCGGTTCTAGTTGTTGTCTGTGAGGCAGGGCTGGTCGAGAGGGGGCGGTGAGGCATGGGCTACCTCCCAGACAAGGTTGGCACGGCTAGTTCTTCCTCTAGCCTGCTATCCACACTGGGTGACATGGGTGCTCTCGGCCTGTTCACCATTGATGATATTGGCAAGCTTACAGTGGGGCTAGTGATTAGTTAAGGTTGTTAGATGATCTACTAAGGCTAGTGTTGTCCAGAGAGGGAACAAGTTAGGCCAAAATCACTGCACACTATAGTGTTTTGATTTTGTTTGATTTGTATCTGCAAGGTGTTTGATGAAATGGCCGCATTAATTCAAGTTTTGGATTTTGAAAAGATTTTTGGTGGGTGTGCTAGGCATGTGCTGGTAAGTCTGTAGATGCTTGGGTTTTGACAATTGAGTTGGTTTGAGGGGTTTTCGAAAAAGTGGGATCTTCCCATATGATATAGATTCAATTTTGAACTGTCATTTAAACTATGCATTTAAATGTTTTTGGATGATCACAAGGTGGCCTTGATACTTTGTTATGAGTACTATCAAGGGGTGCAAAGATCCAAACAAGTTTCTGTTAAGTTCTGAAAGTTAGAGATAGCCAAAGTAGGCATGGGAGTTAAATTGGCAAAAGTGACCATTCACATAAGTTGTTTGTTTTGATTTATTTGCCTTTGGGAAAAGTGTGGGGATTGTTTAGATGATGTTTATTTCACCTCAGAATCTTTTTCCAAGCAAAGAAACACATAATCATGGCAATTCAAAAGAATCCAAATTTTGTTACATACACATATGAATGCTTTCATATTTTTAATTGGAAAAGTTTTTGTTAACCCTAATTTTGGTGATTAGAGTTTGATGATTCTAGTTTAATATTTTTGGGATGTTACAGGTGTGGTGGCCTGGGGTGGCTCCCAGGGTCACTTCAGGTGTCTCTCTGCCCCTTTTTTCGAGGAAAAATTTATTTTGTATTTTCTGGGATTTTTGGGAAACTTTATTTTTGGCCAATTTTCAGGGTATGAAAATTGATTTTCTCGCAGAAACAGTTTTTCCAGAAAAAGCAAAAGAAAACCAAAAAACAAACTACAAGATCTTTAAGAAACTCTAATAAACAAACAACTAACAAAACCAAAGCTAGCAAAAGAAAGGCAAAGACTAGGAAGGAGAAAAGTAAAATAAAGCAAGTATAACCATAGTGGAAACATTATTTTGTTCATTAAAATCCTTTTGTTAACAAGGTTGATCAAGTCTTGTTACCAAAAAAATCTTATATGAAACAAAACTTTGCATTCCATAAAGTGATTATGTTACCTCATACTTGATAGCTATGGTCCCAATCATAATAGTTTCAAAATTTTCTTGTAGAATGGGACAATATATTTCTCCAACCTTGACACTCTCAATATTTTCAATGGAATTCAAGCAATATCTCTTAGCAACCTTCTTGGGGAAATAGACAGTATGCTCTTTGTCATTAATATTAAAAGTTACTTTTCCTTGATTACAATTGATGATAGGCAATATCTCTTAGAAAAGGTCTCCCAAGAATAATAGACATATTATCATCTTCAGGAATTTCAAGCACAACAAAATCAGTTAAAACCATGCAATTATGAGCAACTTGAACAGGAACATCCTCACATATACCAACAGGAATAGTAGTTGACTTATCAGCCATTTGCAAAGATATATCAGTTGGTATCAACTTTTCTAGCTAGAGCCTCTTGTAGAGAGAAAAAGGCATAACACTAACTCTAGCTCCCAAGTCACATAAAGCAGTTCTAACATAATTATTCTTAATGGAGCAAGGAATAGTGGGTTTACCTGGATCACCAAGTTTCTTTGGAACCTTACCATTGAAGGAGAAATTACAAGCAAAGTAGAAATCTCCTCATTAGGAATCTTCCTTTTATTAGAGACAATATTTTTCATATACTTTGAATAAGGAGGCAACTTAATAGCATCAGTCAAAGGAATTTGCAAAAATAAAGGTTTCATCCACTCACAAAACTTGTTGTAGTGTTCTTCCTCCTTTGACTTATGTTTCTTACCTGGAAAAGGCATAGGTTTCTGCACCCAAGATTCTCTCTATTTACCATGTTTATTAGCAATAAAATCTTCCTTGGTGTACGTAGTGTTCTTAGTGTGCTTATTAGGTTTTTCCTCAACTTCCTCCTTATCAGGAGACTCATTTTTATCATTACCACTCGCAGTTTCAGCATCAGAGACAGATATATTATTAGGATCTACAGCAGGTTCAAGTGGTTCCTCAACTATCTTATGTTTGTTTTTCTTTCTCTTACGAGGACTACCACTACTCTGACCTTGCTGAGAATCCTTCTCAATTCTTTTAGGGTGTCCTTCAGGATATAAAGGATCTTGAGTAGCTATACCACTCCTAGTTCTAATTCCATAAGCATGTTTATCTCCTGAGGCGTTAACTAGCATATCCTTTTGTACCTTGGCAAGTTTATCAAGTTGGGTTTGAACCATTTTAAAGTGTTTACAAAGCATTTTAATATCATTGGAAGTTCTTTCCACAATATCCTTCAACTCATGGATAGCTCTAGAGTTTTCCAATAAATGATTCTGAACTTGTTTATTAAAATGACCTTGTTTAACAATAAAAATGTCAAGTTTCTCTAAGCATTGATCAGGAGGCTTATCACCTTCATCAATGATGGGGATATGCCTACCGGGGTTTACCTAGCAGGACGTTTCCTACTGGCCCAAGACGTCAGCGAGTGGGCCTGCAGGACGGCGACTGGATCAAGACTTGGCGTGGACTCAGGCGACTGGAAGTAGAAGGCCTAGAAGCGTAGCTAGGCCCAGTCGGACTAGGTCATAGAATCTCCGAATCCTTAACTAAGTGGGTTATGATCTGTAAACCCTAGGGAGGTGAGTCTATATAAACCACCCTAGAGGACGTGTAGAGGATATGTTCCATCATACACCCGAGCGACTCGCCGCCTAGCCGTTGAGCTCGCCTCATTGTACTCTCACCATAATACAATCTAGCAGGAGTAGGTCTTTACCCTCCGGGGGCCGAACCTGGGCAAACCCTTGTGTCTCAGCCCTCATCTCGCACCACAGATGGCTGGTCGCCCTTGCCCCATGTTCTACTACTCGCTGCCGATTGCAGCATCTGCCGTGGTCATTCCCACGATAGTGGAGCCCACCGTAGGGCCTGGCCGGTCAGGCCGGTGTTCTGCGGAGAGATCCAATCTACCCATCAACGAGTCGATCGCCACCGGCCGCATGATCGCGATCAGCGAGATGCTCCAGATCTTGTCGAGCAGCTACGTCCCGGCGGCGCGACCCGTCATGCATAGCGTGATCCTGCCGGTCGGCACGATCAGCCTCTTCGTCGGTATCACCGACGTCATCACTTCAGAGGAATCGGCTCGCATCCGCGAGTCGCCGCCACGCGACCGGCTCTCTGAGAGCCAGGTCCGCACGATCCATCGCCTCGCCTCCGAGTACGACTCGGCCCACAGCAACGTGGCCGAGACCACCGCGGCCATGGGTGACATGGCCCTCAACAACGACGCCGATTCAGCGACCCCGACGTCATGCGCCGGATCCATCATCGTGGCATCGCCCGCGGGCTCCATCACCCAGGTCTCCAATGTCGTAGACTTTGAGGATCCCTCCATCCTTGGGATCTTTGACTTCGACTCCGGGTCGGAGAACTCCGCCGACCTCCACGACGGAACCAGTCGCCACGCCGCGGCCTACATTGTGACCGGCGCCGACCCACCGGAAGACCCCTTCTCCATGCCGATCCCGCCAAACGCGACGGCAACGGAGGTCGAGGAACTCCGCCGGAAGCTGGCGGAGGCAGTCCGCAAGGAGCAAGCCGAGCGCGAAAAATTTCACCTCGTGCAGGCGACAGCGCAAGAGCTATCGTGATATCACCAGCTTCGAATCAGGTCGCGCCTAAACCCCGCCATCCAGGGGCGTGCCCTGAACTTCGACGACGAGAATGACCCGGCTCGCATAGCCGAATGCGCGATCTGCGAGAACGCGCCGCCAGGAGGAAGCTCTAGACCCCCACCAGTGGTGACGGCCAATGGCGCCCCACCACCACCAAACCGCGCGCCCCCCAGGGACCAAACAAGGATCGTGGTCTCCTCACGAGAGCGAGACGCGAACGGCCTCCCGTTGTTCTCCACCCCAATGGACAACGTCGTAGCAAGCCGAGCTGCGGTCGACAACATCCAAGTGACCGGCGAAGGTGCCCTGCAGATCCAGTACGCCAAGGCTCTACTCGCCAAAGCAGTGGAGCAACAAAATGAGGGCGCCGACTCACAGGGTCGGATGTACTCACGTTCGTCGGGCAGCAGAGCGGCCTCGAGCGGCCGCCCCATGGTGGAGAATACTCTCAACTGCCCTCCATCCGAGCCCCTGCAGCTCCAACAGCGACACGCGAACGCGGCACTCTCCAGCAACGACCCGCGTCCGGTGAACAACTTCGTCGCCGCCAACGGGCAGCCCGTCAACGCACGCACCCACATCATCAACAACCAGAGTTGGCGCGCACGCCAGCCCGACGATCTGCGGCACACCCTCACCAATCGCCGCGACGGCGAACCAAGGGGATCGCTGAGCCGAGTCGGACCCCAGTGCTTCGGAGCGATGATCCGAGGCGAAAGATACCCAGCGAACTTCAAAGCGCTGAAGGAGATAGAGAAATACGACCCTTCGTATGATCCATCCGTGTGGCTGGATACCTACCTCATGGCGATGGGGATCGCCGGCCACACCGACCTACTAGCCGCCCGCTACCTTCCCCTGATGATGGAGGGGGCGTGCAGGCAATGGATTAACACCCTCCCCGCGGACAACATCGACTCCTGGGAGGAGATGCGCGATGCCTTCGTCAGGCACTTCGAGGGCTCTTACACCCGCACCACCAAAATCGAGGACCTGGAGCGGTGCGTCTAGGGACCCCGCGAGTCGACCCGCAGCTGGGTCCAGCGGTGGCAAGATCTGTGGTATAACACGGCCGAAATCCACCCGGACACCATGATCCATTGCTTCAAGACCTCGTGCCGCTACGAGCCCCTGGTCGCCAAGCTCAAGCGAGTGTACCACACACTCGACAACATACCGGACCTCCTGGAGATCGCAAAGAAGTACGCGAAGGAGGACCCAAACCAGGAAACCGACGACGAGTCGGGAGGACATCGCCGCACGAGCGGTCACGACAACGGGAGGCGGCCCGAGCTACGCCACAGCAACACTCGCCTCACCGGCAAGCGCCGCGGTGACGGGCGAGTCGCCTTCGTCGCCAACGCCGGGTATGCGCAGCGCGAGCCCAAGAGCTTCCGCCGCGACGGAGGGCAGCACCGCGACGGCGGAAACTACAAGGCAAAGCCGAGGTTCGATCCCACGGCCCTCCTCAACCAACCCTGTGTGTTTCATAGCAGGGAAGGAAAGCCCGCCACGCACACGACCGCCGACTGCCACTCTCTCAATGAGATCGATAAGGCACGACGCGCGCGGGAAGACCCCGACAACAACCCGCCGAACGGCGAAAAATTTGGCAGCGTCGCCGTCTCGCTCCACACCTTCATAGGCTTCAACACGAAGCGCGAGAGAAGGTCATCGCTCGCGCCGTCGCCGTCAACGCGGTGTCCCGGATAGACATCCCCTAGTTCATCAACTGGTCTGAGCAACCAATCACCTAGAGCCGCAAGGACCACTCGCCACGGATCGAATATCTGGGCCGAGTCGACCTAGTGGTCAAGCCCAAGGTGGGAGACTACTGGCTCCCCAAAACGCTGATGGACGGCGGCAGCTCCATCAACATCTTGTACCTGGACACGTTCAGGCGACTGCGGCTCTCGCATTCGATGATCGAGACGACCTACACCACCTTCCACGGCATCGTCCCCGGTCGTAAGGCGTATCCAATCGGCAAGGTGATGCTGCCAGTCACCTTCGGCACACCAGCAAACTTCCGCACCGAGCGGATCGTCTTCGAGCTGGTGCCCTTCAACAGCCCCTACCACTGCGTCCACGGTCGCCAGGCGTTCGCCAAGTTCATGGCGGCACCCCACTACGCGTACAACGCGATGAAGTTACCTGGGTCGTGCGGCGTCATCACCATCCACGGAGACCCTGATATGGCCGCAGAGTGCGAGGCCAAAGGGGCCGAACTCGCTGACGTCGTCATTGCGGCGGAGGCCAACCACGCCGAGGAACTCGCCAAGTACACGAGCGGGGTTAACAACGACGACCCCACCATACTCAAGAATCCCAACTCAGAGAGCGGCAACTCCACCGCCTTCGAGGCAACGACGCACACCCGCACCGTTGAGCTGGTCCCAGGCGACTCCAGCCAGACGGTGACGATCGGGACGAGCTTGAGCCCAGCATAGGAAGGCGCGCTCATCGAGTTCCTCCGTGAGAACAGGGACATCTTCGCATGGAAGCTATCCGACATGCCTGGTGTCCCGAGGGAACTCGCTGAGCACAAACTCAACGCCGACCCCAAAGTGCGACCTGTTAAGCAATCGCTGTGGCCCTTCAATGAAGAGCGCCGCCGAGCCATCGCCGAGGAGGTGCAGCGTCTACTCGCTGCAGGCTTCATCCGGCGAATCAAGTACACCAAGTGGCTGGCAAACCCAGTCCTGGTCGAGAAGAAAAACAGGACCTGGAGGACGTGTATCGATTACACAAACTTAAACAGCGCCTGCCCGAAGGAGCAATTCATCCTCCCGCGGATCGACCAAATCATCGATTCCACCGCGGGCTCGGAGGCGCTATGCTTCCTCGACGCCTACTCTGGATACAACCAGATCAAAATGGCCGTCGATGACGAATAGAAGACGGCGTTCATCACGCCATTCGGAGCCTTCTGCTACACTGCCATGACCTTCGGCCTCAAAAACGCCGGGGCGACCTACCAGAGGTGCATGAGGGAGTGCCTTGCGAGCCAGATTGGCCTCAATATCCACGTCTACATCGACGACGTGGTGGTAAAATCCGCTCGCCAGGGCGATCTACTCGCCGACCTGGCGGAAACATTCGCCAACCTACGGAAGTACATGATAAAGCTAAACCCAGGAAAGTGCACCTTCAGTGTACCGACCGGACAGCTACTGGGATACGTCGTCTCCAAGCGCGGGATCGAGGCAAACCCTACCAAGATCAACACGATCGCCCGACTCGGCAGACCCGAGTGCCTGCGCGACGTCCAGAAGCTGGCCGGGCGAGTTGCGGCTCTCAGTCTCTTCATCCCCCGGCTAGGCGAAAAGGCGATGCCCCTTTACCGCCTAATGCGCAAGAACCCTACCTTCCAGTGAGACAAGGAGGCAGACGACGCGCTCCACGCCCTCAAGGAGGTGCTACTCGCAGCACCGCTACTCGCCACCCCCGTCGACAAGGAACCCATACTGGTCTATGTCGCGGCTTCCGAACGCGTTGTCAGCGCCGTCATGGTCGTCGAACGGCCAGAGGAAGGAAAGGAGCGCCCGGTGCAGTGACCAGTGTACTAAATCAGCGAGGTCCTCACCGAGTCGCGCCAGGGCTACCCGCAATACCAGAATTGGTATACACGGTCTTCAGGGCACAACGGCGACTGCCGCACTACTTCAAGGAGCACCCGATAACGGTCGTCTCCTCAGCACTGTTGCAGGACATCATCCGCAACCGCGAGGCGACTGGGCGAGTCGCCAAGTGGGCCGTCGAGATCGGCGTCCACAACATCAAGTACGAACCGTGAAAGGCGATCAAGTTGCAGGCTCTCGTAGACTTCATCGCCGATTGGGAGGAGGCCCAACAGCCAGAGAAGCTTCCATACCTCCACTACTGGAACCTACACTTTTACGGCTCCACGAACGCAGACGGCGCAGGGGCAGGGATCGTGTTAACGTCTCCGAAGGGCGACAAGCTCCGCTACGTCCTCTACCTCGACTTCACCCCCTGCACCAACAACATGGCCGAGTACGAGGTGCTACTCCATGGCATGCGAGCTGCCAAGGAGATGAACGTCAATCGCCTGCGCTGCTACAGAGACTCTGACCTTGTCGCCGGGCAAGTCGCCGGCACCTGCGACGCTGTCTCCCCCACCATGGCGGCATACCGCCAAGCAATGGACCAGCTGGGTGGACACTTCGCAGGCTACTCCGTCGAGTGGATCGACAGGCGGAAGAACGAGGAGGCCGACGCCCTCTCTCACATCGGCTCGGCTCACCTCGCACCACCCGTCGGTGTCTTCCTCAACACCATCACCAAGCCTTCCGTCTCTCCCCCAAGGGAGATCGACATCGGAATCCCGCTGCAACCAGAAGCAGCCCTGGTCGCACTAACTGCCGAGCCAAACGACTGGACCGCGCCATACGTCGCCTACCTGGAGGGAGGCACCCTGCCCGCGGACGAAACGGACGCCCGGATGATAGCACGCCACTGCAAATACTTTGTCATCATCAACGACGAGCTCCACAAGCGCAGCGTGACCGGCGTGTTCCAACGCTGCGTTCAACCCGCTGAAGGACGCAAAATCCTCCAAGACATTCACTCCGGCGACTGCAGCCACCACGCTGGCGCCCGCTCTCTGGTCGCAAAGGCTGTGCGACACGGCTTCTACTGGCTCACCGCACACGCAGACGCTGTCGACATCGTCCAGCGGTGCGCCAGATGCCAGAAATACGCCAACCAGACCCACGTGCCGATCTCGGCGCTCAAGACAATCCACATTACCTGGGCATTCGCCATATGGGGCATGGACATGGTAGGCCCCTTCAAGAAGGCCCCCTTCGGCTTCACCACCTCCTAGTCGCAGTCGACAAATTCACAAAATGGGTGGAGACCAAGCCATTCCGCAAGTGCGACGGGAAGACCGCCACCAAGTTCCTATGCGAGCTCATCTACTGCTACGGCTTTCCCAACAGTATCATCACGGATAACGGCACCAACTTCGCCAAAGGATCCATGGCCGAGTTCTGCGAGGAACACCACATACGACTCGACCTCGCCTCAGTCGCGCACCCGGAGTCCAATGGCCAGGCGGACCGAGCCAATCAGAGCATCCTCCACGGCCTAAAGACACGGCTCCAAGTCCCACTGGAGCGCAGCGCCGGGTGTTGGGTCGAAGAGCTACCCTCCATCATCTAGGCATCCGCACCTCCATCAACAGGTCGATAGGATTCACCCCCTTCTTCATGGTGTACGGTGTCGAGGCAGTCATGCCCACTGACCTCGAGCACGATTCACCAAGGGTGGTCAACTACACGGAGGCTACAAACGAACTCGCACGCCAAGACTGAGTCGACCAGCTCGACGAGGCACGCGACCTAGCTCGCTCCCGCACTGCCATCTACCAGCAAGTGCTCCGCCGCTAACATAGCCGGCGAGTAAGGACTCGCACTTTCCAGGAAGGCCACCTGGTGTTGCGCCTAATCCAGGACAAGAAGGGCATGCACAATCTCTCCCCCCTTGGGAGGGACCATTCGCCATCGGGCGAGTCCAAGGCAACGACGCCTACTACCTCACCGACATCCGAGGAGACGGAAAACTCGACGTCAAGCGGCCATGGAATGTAAACCTCCTACGGAAGTTCTACTCCTAGAACTCCACACATGTACTCTCCACCCGCTATGAAATAAAACAGATTGGTTACCGAACATTGTGTCTACTCGCCGTGTCTTGTGCCACTCGCACTCGTAATAACAGCGTTATGCTATTCGCAGAAGTCAACCTCTGGTAAAGCGACCGGCACGTCCAAGTAGTGCGGTACGGGGGCACTGGGAAACTCTAGGAATCGTGACGTCCACGAAAAACGCCAACCCGGAGCCCCATTGGAGTCGCCTAGCCCGACTGGCTCACCGAGCCAAGACAACTGCATTCGCTCCTCACAGCAACCAAGGTCCTCCGCATCCTCGGCACAACGACCCGAATGGCCAAGTACCATGCTCGGGGACTGACACCCAGCCAAATACGAGCGACTAGGGAAAACGCCAAGTATGAGAGCGTGCCCAGGACTTGCCACGCGACTGATCCTCCGGATCAGGCAGGAGAGACGCGCTAACAACGACGCGGTTATTCCTCACCTACCTTGGAGCTGCGACTAGAACCAGCAAGTACCACGCTCGGGGACTCAGCAACCCGACCCCGTTCGCGCCCGGGAAAACGGTCAAGTAAAGAGCTCCCCTAGGAGTCGCCTTGCGACTGGCTTTCCGAGCCATGGCGACTCGACCTCAACTCATTAAAGTAAACAGACATATAACAACGAGGTAAACCCCATAAAAAGGGCGGACGCGCTCAGGGACTCGTTCAATCGAAATCCAAATTCACAAAACGAATGACAAAACAACACGAATTTCCTTTATAGAAGCACAAAGTTGTTCCAAAATACAAGGAAAGTTCAATAGTTATCTTGTACTAACGCCCAAGGGAACAACGCTTCTACTCTGCAGGCTTTGACGCAGACTCGCCACCACCCCTTCGGCTACGGATGAAGGGCACGTAAGGATTCGACGGGTACGTCGTCAGCTCGCCCGCCATCGCCGCATGGAACGGCTGCTCGACCTTGAAGTCCCGATGCTTCGGTTCAGGATCATTGGGGGCGACAACCGTCTCCTGATAGGGGAGGAGGTCGCACATCGCCCAAACGCGATCGGAATACACCGCGGCCCGGTCCGTGAGCTTCAGCACCTCGGCAATCTCCACCGAGCCCGTTGATGAGGGGTAGCCGCTCGTGACATCGTCGATTTCGAAATCCTTCGGGAAATGGGCAAGCCCAAGGCTGAGCGCCGTCGCTGCCCCACGCCGAAAGGCTGACCGCGTCATGAACTCGACGACCGACAGAGCCTTCTCCAGGTAGCGCCATACCTCGACAAGATCACTGGGGATCACCTCCATGGGCGATATCTCCTGGAGATATGCTCGAAGGCAAGTCGCCGACAACGCGGCCGAGTTGACCAGGGTGGTCACGCATTGCCGCGCGTCATACGACTGTGCTTCTTCCACGTTGTCAGTAATCCGGCCTGCAGCACATCGAACAGCAGTAAGCGACATGTCGACAACACAATACAATTAGTGTCGCCGAAAATTGGTTGAGGGAGAGTTTACCAATTAGCGGGCGGCAAAGGTTGGTGATGAAACATTGAAGAGAAGAAAGGTCATCCTGCAGCCCAGCAACGAGCGTGTCAGATAATTTTCGTTCTTCAGCGGCGGAAGCAACAGCAGCTTTCGCACGCCCCTCCGCCGAACTCGCTTCCGCCCTCGCCTCCCTGAGCTCACGCTCCAGGTCAGCGACTCGCTTTTTGGCCGCGCTCAAAGCGGACTAAGCCGCCGTCAAGTCACCCACCGGGACAAGGCCCCGGCAGACCTCCTTCACCTCAACTGCAGCCGCTTGAAGCCCCATGTTCTCCTCTTGGACGGCAACGAGCTCCTTCTCCAAGCGACACTTCGCAGCGAGCCGTTCGGTCGACTCGCGCTACAGGCCCTGAGCACAAACTACAACATCAACAACAAATAATTCATAAGTGCCTACCCGCTGAAATTCAGCGACTAGGCACTCGGGAACTGGACAATGAAATTCCTAAGTGCCCACCCGCTGAAATTCAGTGACTAGGCACTCGGGGACTGGACGATTGTAAAACGTTAAGAATCCGACCACTGAAATTCAGTGGCCCGATCCTCGGGGACTGTACATACCTGGATGGCAGCACCTAGCATGCCGTGAAGCTCCAGCGCATCCACAGACGCGAGCACGACCGGAGTATGACCGCGACGCTGCTCAACCTCCACCTCTGCGACCCCAGGCATCCGGGTCGTTGGTGCCGAGGCACTCGCTGTGGCCGCCTTCGCCATGAAGCGAGGGAAGGTCGCTGCAGATGCCGCTGCGCCACTCGGAGCCGGCTCAGCCACATCGGGTGAGTCAACATCCTCCTTGTTCTTCGAGGCCACTTCTGCTGCTGTCGGAGGATCGCTCGGAGCAATCGCTGGGTCATCGGAGACTGTGACGACGACGTCGCCTTTCGTCCTCTTGACGCCTTCGGCGGGAACAGTGACTTCTTTGGTCTTCCTCTTCCGCGAGGAATCTGCCAACACCTCGGTGGCGACTGGCGGAACCTTGGCCACAGAAGGATGGCCGATCTTTTTGACACCAGACCTGTGAAACGGTTTAATGAATAAGACTATCCGACTAAAACAAAAAAACAAGCAGACGAGCAGCACTCACTTGGCGACTGGTATGAACCGTAGACCGGTGCGGATGCTAGCCGGCTTCTCCAGTTCAGGCCCCAACCTCCGAGTGAGGCCCGTTTCGAGTAAATCATGTGCCCAAGACACAGACGGATTCTTCAAAGATGAAGCGGCGGCAGGAGCCTCCGTGGCAATTGCTGCGGGAGCTTCCCTTGGAGGCGAGGCCCCTGCGGCTGGAGCATCCCACAAACTAATGAGTGGGGCGAATGGAGGTGGTAACGACGCCAACATCACCTCAACCCTGGGGGCGGCAGCTCCCGTTGCCGCGGTCGCGCGTGCCACAGCATTCTCTGCCGAGCTGGTGGCGTCGGAGCTGCTCGCAGATCGGGGCGGAGATACCTGCTTCGCCGGCTTCGTCTTCTTTGGCGGAGCTTTCCTCTTCTTCTTTGACAGCGTGGCCTCGCGACGTGAGGTGTGCTCGGGAAGCTCGTTGTCATCGTCGTGGGGCTCAAGGCTCTTGCTCGCTTTGAGCTCGTGTTAGTGTTGCCCGCGAGTTTTACGGACCGTGGGGGCAGCGACCTCCACGGGCTCGTCTTCCTCGTCGCCATCATCTTCACTCCCGTCGCTCTCGGCGTTACCCTTGGTGGGCGATGACTCGCTTCCGCCCTCGACGGATGTGGCATCCCGCAATTCCACTACTAGAAAATCGCGTTGAATTTGTGCATTGCATCGTCATCATCATGCATTGTTTGCCAAAACTATTTTCGCAAAGCCCGTTTTGTTTTCTAAAACGCCCCATATTTATTCAAACGCCAAACCCCGGGGCTCCGGAGTATTTTGTTTTGTTGCTATCGGTTTGCAAATGGTCCAATTAAAGTAAATAAAATATTAAATTATTTTTGTGGGGCAGTCGAACGGGCCGAGTAGACCCGAACGACCACCCCTGTTTTTAAATCGGTCCACCTCCTAAATTCCTAAAGCTACCCACTATCCTACCCACACCCCCTGGCCACCTCACTCCACCCAATCAGAACATGCCACCTCACCCTCTCCCCTCCCCCCTAACCAATCTAAAACTGCCACATCACCCAACCTTCCCCCCCTCTCTCTCTCCTCTCTGCTCACTCAGCCACCCCCACCGCGTGACCACCCTCCCCATGGCCCGACCACCCCCCCACCTCGCCGACCGCTCTCGCCTCCCCACTCGACGCCACCGCCTGGCCCCGGTCCTCCCCACGCTCGCCGGAGCCCGCAACCCGCCCCTCCGGCCGCGCCGCGCGCCCCGACGCCCAGCGAGCGCCCCGCCGCCCGCGCCTGATCCCTCGCCGCCGGCGTCCCCGCTCGCCACCGCCCTCCGTCGCTCCGCCTGGCCGCGAGCCGCCCCTCCGGCCTCCCCGCCTCGCGTCGCCGGCGCCGCTACCTACCCCCTCGCCCCGGCCGTGTTCGTCTGCGGCCCCGCGGCCGCCTCCTTCCTCGCCAAGGCTGCCGCCGCCCCGTTCGCCGGGCTCCCTTCCTCGCCTCGCCGCCGTCGCCGGCGGGCCCGCGTCGTCGACCTCCTCCGGCCGCCTCCCCGCCGACCGTCTGCGAGCCAGATCCGCGCCTCTACCCCGCCCGTCCGCAACCGTCGTCGCCGCGGAACCCCATCGGTGCTCGGCCGCTCGGCCTCTGTTCCCCACGGCCGCACCAACGCGTCGAGCTGGTTCAAGCGCGCCCGCGAGCTCTGCCCGGCATCGTCATCATGGCACCTGTGTTCGCGTTCATGAGATGCCACGTGAATCCTTGCCATGATTGTTTGACAGCGATGCTGCTGCCTAGCATTAATCAACATGCTCTAGTTGTTATTGTTGTAAACCATCAGTAACGACCAATGCTAGGTGCGTGATGCCAAAATCCGTCCCCATGCCGAGATCTTCCGAAGACCGATCCTCGAAAACCCGCGGGACCCTGAAGCCGTCGACACGGAGCCCCGAGTTCGCCATCGCGGGCCTGCGGCGCCACCCCAGGATCTCCTTCAAGGGAACCCCGATAACCTTCCAAGATCGACAACAACTACCCGAACGCCAAGATCACCGTCTCGGAGCGACACGATCTTCTCCTCAGACGCCAAGATCTACAATCGGTACCCAAAGGCACCGCGACCCCGGCGCGACAAGTACTTCATCCCGGACCCGACAAGATCTGGCCGACGACAAGAACGACACCGACCCGGAAGCACCCGATGCGCCCCCGGCGCCGAACCAAGTCCTGCTTCCCGGACGCCGAGGTCACCGACACAGGACAACAAGATCTACCCCCGCTATCCGAGCACGTATCCGTCGAACCCTGAACACCGAGACCGAACCCCGAACCCCGGAACCCAAGATCTGCCGAACCCTAAATGTGTGACCCCTTTTCCTCGAACCCTATTTTATAACATAACAACTTGTTGCATATTTAATTGTCATCTCGCATGCATATCTGTGGTTTGGGGGCCTTATGCCGATTCACCTAATAATCAAATATGGGGCCCATATGCGGGCAAATCTAGTCTCATATCGGCCTCATTTAAATTTGTGTAGCGAACCCGGTACTATCTTCTGCCATGTTAATACAACATTTAATTTGCGGGGCTTCTAAACAACATGAACCACCTAAGTAATTGTCGGGACCCCGGTTCCACTTAATATGACCTAATCGCATCGCACCTTTGCCATGTCATACATCATACATGCATCATGCCGATCTTCTGCCGTGTATTAAATATTGCATCCGGTGTTTATTCTAGTGTTTTGCTTCTTCGTGGATAAGGCCGTTGAGTTGATGTGAGCTTCGCCCCGATCTTCGGTTGAACCTCCGACAATGTTTTCAGGCGAGCATCTCCCCCCCTTTCTACCTATCTTACTTTTATAGTATTTATTCCCTCCTGTTGATCTATTGCTATCTGTGTTGCGATGCTTTAGTTTCCGTACCTGTGATATACCGTGCAGCCCTATATTGCCTTGGACACATCCTATTGCCTGTTGTTTGGTAGATAGTTGGTCTTGCGCGTCGTAGTCGCTTGCTATGTTGCTGTTGCGTGTTGTCAAGTGCCACAGTTGTTGGAGCCTTGCCGCATGTTTGATGTTGGAGATGATCATAGTTTTACTTATCGTTCACTTTAATTCCTGTTTAACAACTAAAATTGAAGTAAGCAGAGGCATCGGTGGGTGATAGATAATATTTGGTTTCCGAACGCCCACTTGTGTCCCGTAAGACCCCGAGTACTTGATACATGTTCCTTGATTTATCGCGCTATCCACATCCGGGAGGTATATGGGACCCCCTGGGCCAGAGCTTGATTCAGTCTTATTTCTTGGGGCCACAAACTAGTTTGAGGTTTTATTTACGATCCTGTACTTATGCCATGCTACTTATGTATTTACGATTGTGCGAGGAGCACACTGTACTGTTTAGGAATTGTGACCCGTTTACGTGGTATCGACAGTCCCCGTTTGGGGATCTGCTGTCGTTTACCGCCGGCCCCACAAACCTTGAGTCCGTCTCGGAGCTTGCTTACTTCGTTGCGGGTGTACTCCAAGGGGTGGCCCCCTGAAATATTTCTGAATCCTGTGATTGTTCAGTCGTGAAAGCCTCGTTGGGTTTTGATTTGGTTTTTCCGAGGTTGATCGAGTGTGTGTTGCTATTGGTGCACCCCGGCCGGGTAAAACTTTCTGAAAGCCGTGTCCGCGGATATGGACGACTTGGAGCACAGTATCTCGATCATAGACAAGCATAACTAAAGTTTATTGCTGTAAATTTGACTTTATAATGACTAGTAATCAGCTTCACTATAATGGAATGGCTAAATAATACTGCCCACAATTGCTTGATTGGTTTGTCGCTTGCGACCATTGTACCTGACTAGTAAGTATTGCAACTACAACGGAATGGCTGAATAAAAGTACCAACAACTGCTGGGTTTTGGGTTATCTCATGCTATCTGTATCTGATTAGTAATTGTTGCAACTACAACGGAAGAATTAACTAAAAGTGCCCACTGCCTATTTTATCAGGACGATTATCTATACCTGACTAGTAATTGCTGCAACGATAACTGAATAAATAAAAATGCCAACTGTGTGAGTTCCTCGGTTGACTTCCTCGATCGGTGTCGAGGGGGAAACGCCAGGATGGGTTTGATTGGTGGTAGTACCAGGTTGGATCCGAATAGGACTTCCTTACCCCTCTCTGATAACCGCCAGTTGTATCGAGTCTCTATAGGTTGATTAGCGCATGCTGCCGCTGCCGCTTCAGTCCACCATACCTATGTAGGCGAGGACCGCCGAATTCTAGTCTCGCCGTGTACTGGCCTCAGTACTGACGCTCCTCTTTTTCCTTTGCCCTTTGTCGGCACCCCTTTTGTTTTAAGCAGGTTTTGAGATCGACGTCGTTAGCAGGGTTACCCTTCCGGCTTGGCCTGGGCAGGGTTATGGACGCCATTGGTTATTCTTCAGGGCTCTTAGCCCCATTTGCTTCTTGTCCGTAGTCGGACGCTCTACCGTTTTCAAGGTGATTTGGATCTTGTATATTATATCTGTATTCTTGACTCATGGAGTCGCTGTTATATATATCTGTTCTGTGGGTCCCATCGAGGACTGTTGTGTAATGTTATTACTTCGTTTTCCACCCGCACGAAAGTGCCTGGTGGGCACCTTTGAATCGTTTCTATGCGGGTTTGGCGAATTTTGCTCAAACTTGCATAGGTCCGATTCTGAGGGTGTTACAGAGTGGTATCAGAGCTCAGCAGTTGCGATACCCCACAAGTCCAGCCTGTAGGATAACCTAGCTAACGGCCGAAGTAGAGTGTCAAAACTATTTTCGAAAAATCGGTTGGATAGTTCTGATTAGGTCTGATTTTACTTCTTCCCCCTCTGCTATTCTCCTCTTATCCCGACGTGTTTTGAATCCGCTCTCTTCTCTTTCTTCGAGTCCAGGACTTCTCGTGGTTGGGTTTCCGTCGTACCTTCAGGATTCCGCTTCCTTCTTCGATAACGGTGTTGCTACCTCTGGTCTTCATGCTATCCGAGGAATCCTTCGTCTGTGGTGCCATTCTTTATTCCTTGTTTGTGCCTTCCGGTGTTTTCCGACGCGGCGATATCATCTACGCCAGATCCGATGCAGAGTCTGCATCACTCCGTTGTTCCGAACCTCGCTTGTCGAGATCTTCAGTCTGATTCCGAGAGTTGGTTGCATAATCCGCCTATTCGTGTGCAGAGTAATGGTTTGGGTGCGCGATGGACTGATCACCATCCGACTACTCTTATCATTCGCTCTTGTACGTCGAATCAGCGGATCCAGCGATTTTACTCCGTCCACGGAAGTTAGGGGTGGCTTTATTTGTTGATACCTCTACCTTCGACCTTTTTGTCCCCGGAGTGTTCTCTCGACGATCACGGACAACGACCCTTTGTTGATGGTGTCGCCGATTTCCAGATGTAGAAGAAACCTCGTTAGTGGTGTCGCGAGGATCTACCTGAAGCGAGAAGATGCAGATCGCCGACCTCCCTTCCGGTACCATGAGGCGGATCTCGAGGGCGAGATCCATTGTTAGTGGTGTCGAATTGTGGCATCCCGCAATTCCACTACTAGAAAATCGCGTTGAATTTGTGCATTGCATCGTCATCATCATGCATTGTTTGCCAAAACTATTTTCGCAAAGCCCGTTTTGTTTTCTAAAACGCCCCATATTTATTCAAACGCCAAACCCCGGGGCTCCGGAGTATTTTGTTTTGTTGCTATCGGTTTGCAAATGGTCCAATTAAAGTAAATAAAATATTAAATTATTTTTGTGGGGCAGTCGAACGGGCCGAGTAGACCCGAACGACCACCCCTGTTTTTAAATCGGTCCACCTCCTAAATTCCTAAAGCTACCCACTATCCTACCCACACCCCCTGGCCACCTCACTCCACCCAATCAGAACATGCCACCTCACCCTCTCCCCTCCCCCCAAACCAATCTAAAACTGCCACATCACCCAACCTTCCCCCCCTCTCTCTCTCCTCTCTGCTCACTCAGCCACCCCCACCGCGTGACCACCCTCCCCATGGCCCGACCACCCCCCCACCTCGCCGACCGCTCTCGCCTCCCCACTCGACGCCACCGCCTGGCCCCGGTCCTCCCCACGCTCGCCGGAGCCCGCAACCCGCCCCTCCGGCCGCGCCGCGCGCCCCGACGCCCAGCGAGCGCCCCGCCGCCCGCGCCTGATCCCTCGCCGCCGGCGTCCCCGCTCGCCACCGCCCTCCGTCGCTCCGCCTGGCCGCGAGCCGCCCCTCCGGCCTCCCCGCCTCGCGTCGCCGGCGCCGCTACCTACCCCCTCGCCCCGGCCGTGTTCGTCTGCGGCCCCGCGGCCGCCTCCTTCCTCGCCAAGGCCGCCGCCGCCCCGTTCGCCGGGCTCCCTTCCTCGCCTCGCCGCCGTCGCCGGCGGGCCCGCATCGTCGACCTCCTCCGGCCGCCTCCCCGCCGACCGTCTGCGAGCCAGATCCGCGCCTCTACCCCGCCCGTCCGCAACCGTCGTCGCCGCGGAACCCCATCGGTGCTCGGCCGCTCGGCCTCTGTTCCCCAGGGCCGCACCAACGCGTCGAGCTGGTTCAAGCGCGCCCGCGAGCTCTGCCCGGCATCGTCATCATGGCACCTGTGTTCGCGTTCATGAGATGCCACGTGAATCCTTGCCATGATTGTTTGACAGCGATGCTGCTGCCTAGCATTAATCAACATGCTCTAGTTGTTATTGTTGTAAACCATCAGTAACGACCAATGCTAGGTGCGTGATGCCAAAATCCGTCCCCATGCCGAGATCTTCCGAAGACCGATCCTCGAAAACCCGCGGGACCCTGAAGCCGTCGACACGGAGCCCCGAGTTCGCCATCGCGGGCCTGCGGCGCCACCCCAGGATCTCCTTCAAGGGAACCCCGATAACCTTCCAAGATCGACAACAACTACCCGAACGCCAAGATCACCGTCTCGGAGCGACACGATCTTCTCCTCAGACGCCAAGATCTACAATCGGTACCCAAAGGCACCGCGACCCCGGCGCGACAAGTACTTCATCCCGGACCCGACAAGATCTGGCCGACGACAAGAACGACACCGACCCGGAAGCACCCGATGCGCCCCCGGTGCCGAACCAAGTCCTGCTTCCCGGACGCCGAGGTCACTGACACAGGACAACAAGATCTACCCCCGCTATCCGAGCACGCATCCGTCGAACCCTGAACCCCGAGACCGAACCCCGAACCCCGGAACCCAAGATCTGCCGAACCCTAAATGTGTGACCCCTTTTCCTCGAACCCTATTTTATAACATAACAACTTGTTGCATATTTAATTGTCATCTCGCATGCATATCTGTGGTTTGGGGGCCTTATGCTGATTCACCTAATAATCAAATATGGGGCCCATATGCGGGCAAATCTAGTCTCATATCGGCCTCATTTAAATTTGTGTAGCGAACCCGGTACTATCTTCTGCCATGTTAATACAACATTTAATTTGCGGGGCTTCTAAACAACATGAACCACCTAAGTAATTGTCGGGACCCCGGTTCCACTTAATATGACCTAATCGCATCGCACCTTTGCCATGTCATACATCATACATGCATCATGCCGATCTTCTGCCGTGTATTAAATATTGCATCCGGTGTTTATTCTAGTGTTTTGCTTCTTCGCGGATAAGGCCGTTGAGTTGATGTGAGCTTCGCCCCGATCTTCGGTTGAACCTCCGACAATGTTTTCAGGCGAGCATCTCCCCCCCTTTCTACCTATCTTACTTTTATAGTATTTATTCCCTCCTGTTGATCTATTGCTATCTGTGTTGCGATGCTTTAGTTTCCGTACCTGTGATATACCGTGCAGCCCTATATTGCCTTGGACACATCCTATTGCCTGTTGTTTGGTAGATAGTTGGTCTTGCGCGTCGTAGTCGCTTGCTATGTTGCTGTTGCGTGTTGTCAAGTGCCACAGTTGTTGGAGCCTTGCCGCATGTTTGATGTTGGAGATGATCATAGTTTTACTTATCGTTCACTTTAATTCCTGTTTAACAACTAAAATTGAAGTAAGCAGAGGCATCGGTGGGTGATAGATAATATTTGGTTTCCGAACGCCCACTTGTGTCCCGTAAGACCCCGAGTACTTGATACCTGTTCCTTGATTTATCGCGCTATCCACATCCGGGAGGTATATGGGACCCCCCTGGGCCAGAGCTTGATTCAGTCTTATTTCTTGGGGCCACAAACTAGTTTGAGGTTTTATTTACGATCCTGTACTTATGCCATGCTACTTATGTATTTACGATTGTGCGAGGAGCACACTGTACTGTTTAGGAATTGTGACCCGTTTACGTGGTATCGACAGTCCCCGTTTGGGGATCTGCTGTCGTTTACCGCCGGCCCCACAAACCTTGAGTCCGTCTCGGAGCTTGCTTACTTCGTTGCGGGTGTACTCCAAGGGGTGGCCCCCTGAAATATTTCTGAATCCTGTGATTGTTCAGTCGTGAAAGCCTCGTTGGGTTTTGATTTGGTTTTTCCGAGGTTGATCGAGTGTGTGTTGCTATTGGTGCACCCCGGCCGGGTAAAACTTTCTGAAAGCCGTGTCCGCGGATATGGACGACTTGGAGCACAGTATCTCGATCATAGACAAGCATAACTAAAGTTTATTGCTGTAAATTTGACTTTATAATGACTAGTAATCAGCTTCACTATAATGGAATGGCTAAATAATACTGCCCACAATTGCTTGATTGGTTTGTCGCTTGCGACCATTGTACCTGACTAGTAAGTATTGCAACTACAACGGAATGGCTGAATAAAAGTACCAACAACTGCTGGGTTTTGGGTTATCTCATGCTATCTGTATCTGATTAGTAATTGTTGCAACTACAACGGAAGAATTAACTAAAAGTGCCCACTGCCTATTTTATCAGGACGATTATCTATACCTGACTAGTAATTGCTGCAACGATAACTGAATAAATAAAAATGCCAACTGTGTGAGTTCCTCGGTTGACTTCCTCGATCGGTGTCGAGGGGGAAACGCCAGGATGGGTTTGATTGGTGGTAGTACCAGGTTGGATCCGAATAGGACTTCCTTACCCCTCTCTGATAACCGCCAGTTGTATCGAGTCTCTATAGGTTGATTAGCGCATGCTGCCGCTGCCGCTTCAGTCCACCATACCTATGTAGGCGAGGACCGCCGAATTCTAGTCTCGCCGTGTACTGGCCTCAGTACTGACGCTCCTCTTTTTCCTTTGCCCTTTGTCGGCACCCCTTTTGTTTTAAGCAGGTTTTGAGATCGACGTCGTTAGCAGGGTTACCCTTCCGGCTTGGCCTGGGCAGGGTTATGGACGCCATTGGTTATTCTTCAGGGCTCTTAGCCCCATTTGCTTCTTGTCCGTAGTCGGACGCTCTACCGTTTTCAAGGTGATTTGGATCTTGTATATTATATCTGTATTCTTGACTCATGGAGTCGCTGTTATATATATCTGTTCTGTGGGTCCCATCGAGGACTGTTGTGTAATGTTATTACTTCGTTTTCCACCCGCACGAAAGTGCCTGGTGGGCACCTTTGAATCGTTTCTATGCGGGTTTGGCGAATTTTGCTCAAACTTGCATAGGTCCGATTCTGAGGGTGTTACAACGGACGAGCTTGAGTTTTCGTTGTCTGCGGGTGGAAGCCACCCTTCCACCACTTGGAACAACTGCAACAAGAACAAAACGATGTTAGCACGACTGTGAATGCACCTGCTATGACTGCGAGTGTTGATGGAACGACAACTTACCATTGGAGCTGGGCGCCTTGCAGTATAAGGGGCGACCCCGGCCTTTGCATCGAGATACACCGCCTGGGTGATCTTCTTCAGGGCCAGGGTGTAGTTGTTGAGTCTACACTCAACGAGGCAGGACTTCGTTGGATCGTCCTTACCCGTATATTCATACATGTAGTGCTCGCGGCTGGCGAGGGGCCCGAGCCGCCGCCCGAGCCAGCAGTTGTATAGGTTGATGGTCTGGAGGCCTTTCTTCTTCAGGCTGCGGATGGTTTGCAGCATTTCGTCAACAACCATCCGCTGATCCAGCGGGAGTTTGACGACCTGGAGCCGACGCGGTTCGGGCCGGTCGGCGGAGTACCTTGGGAGCGCCACCTCGTTGCCTGGAGTCGACTCAGTGACGTAGAACCAAAACTTTTTCAATTCGTTCGCCGCCTTGGCAGACAGCATGAAGCCGAAGAATGACGCCTTTGACTTCAGCTGGAATGTCAGGCCGCCCACAGCTAGCATCGGGCCGCCTGTTTCTTCGCGGCTGATTCTCCCGTGGAACAGGTCTTGCCATAGGGGAAAGTAGGGCCTGCAGCCCAGATAGCACTCGCAGAATGCCACAAAGATGGCGAGCTGCTCGATACTGTGCGGACCCAGATCCGATGGCTGGATTCCGTAGTAGGCGCAGAAACGCCGGAAGAAGAGGGAAGTTGGGAAGCCCAGGCCCCGCTCTAGGTGGCTGGTGAAGCAGATGAACTCTCCCTCGCGTGGATCCGGAGTCACTTCTCTGTCCGCGGGGATGCGCCATCTGTCGGTGCGGAGGATCCCAGCCTCCTCGAAGGATGCTAGCAGTGCCTTGTTACATTTGGATCTTCCTCATGGCTCGCTGGAGGGGGCCATTGGTTGGAAATTCATGGAGATCGGGGATCTTTGGGTTGTTCTGATCGCTGCGTGGAATGGGGAAACAGAGATGAGCGAGATCGGAGGAAGAAAGAAGAAGCGTTTCCCCGTTCGACTTTCATTCTCCTTATATAGTTGTTGCTACCCTCCAGTTTCGGGGGCCGTTACTACGCGGTAATTATGCCGAAGTTACCGTTGGATTACCCAACGGCTAGTTTGACCTCGGTTGACGGTCCAACTTCATCTACTCGATTCGCTGTTCCCAGCGACTTGACGACTCGCCAACCCGATCGCTATAACAGCAACGAAGTACTCGCCGACCTGCTCACTATAACAGCAATTGAGTATTCGCCGACCCATTCGCCGAGCCGCGACGCAATTGGTCGCCGTTATTTCGACCGAAATGACTAGTTATTTCCCTTTGTTCAGGAGTCCGCCGCCGATTCGACTAGTCGTCCGCGTTGGACCCGCATACTCCGACTGCCAGCAAACACCTGCGACAAATCGACGACGGTCTCGGGGACTACTGATGGGGATATGCCTACCGGGGTATACCCAGCAGGACGTTTCCTACTGGCCCAAGCCGTCAGCGAGTGGGCCTGCAGGACGGCGACTGGATCAAGACTTGGCGTGGACTCAGGCGACTGGAAGCAGAAGGCCTAGAAGCGTAGCTAGGCCCAGTCGGACTAGGTCATAGAATCTCTGAATCCTTAACTAAGTCGGTTATGATCTGTAAACCCTAGGGAGGTGAGTCTATATAAACCTCCCTAGAGGACGTGTAGAGGACACGTTCCATCATACACCCGAGCGACTCGCCGCCTAGCCGTTGAGCTCGCCTCATTGTACTCTCACCATAATACAATCTAGCAGGAGTAGGTCTTTACCCTCAAAGGGGCCGAACCTGGGTAAACCCTTGTGTCTCAGCCCTTATCTCGCACCGCAGATGGCTGGCCGCCCTTGCCCCATGTTCTACTACTCGCTGCCGATTGCAGCATCTGCCGTGGTCATTCCCACGATAATCAAAGTGTTGGAGAGAGTGTACCTCAATAGTAGATGAGTGGGGAATTGTCTTACATAATTCTTCTATAGGAGATAGATTCTTCACATCTTCAGCTCTAATACCTTTCTCCTTTAGACACTTCTTAGCTTCCTTCATCACTTCATCATTTAATGCAATAACTCCCCTCTTATTTGGTGTTGGTGTTGGAACTGGTTCAGGCACAATTGGTTTAGGAGTAATAGGATCAGGTGTATTTAGCTCAGTTGAAGTCCAATCATCATAATTCTTGCTTATCTCAGCCATTAATTCTTCAGCATCTGTAGGAGTTCTTTTCCTGAAAACACAATCAGCAAAGCTATCTAGTTATGTCCTAGAATCATCAGTTAGTCCATTATAATAAATATCAAGAAGCTCATTCTTAGGTAATGGACATCCAGGATGTGCATGAATCAAGGCACAGAACCTTGTCCATGACTCAGGCAATTTCTCTTCTTCTCCCTGTTTAAAATCAAAAAGTCTCTGCAAAGCAGCATGTCTAGCACTGGGAGGAAAATATTTCTGGAAGAAAGAAGCAATCAAGCAATCAGGGCTATCAATGGAACCAGGAGGTAATCTATTAAACCAAGCCCTAGCTTCTCCTTTTAGTGAAAAGGGAAGATCTTAGTAACAAAGTACTTGCGCATCTTAAAATCATGAGAGAACAAAGCACTCATAGTAGAAAGCTCATTCATATGAGCCACAACACTCTCATTCTAATTCCCACGGAAAGGTTCTATCTCAACAATATCTAAATAAGATAAATCAAGAGAGAAATCATAATCTTTAATATCTATGGGAGAGGTGGCAAACTTAGGATCAGAGGAGAAATTAGGCATAATAGTACGTCTATCAAGGAGACTCTCAATAGCACTAGTACCATGTGTGTTTCGGAACTCTTCAACAAAATCATCAGTGAGCTCAATGTAACCATCATTAATATCATAACTCTCACTAGTCTCAGGTGAGCTAACAGGTGTAACAGTGTCTTCACTAGGAGTTTCGGTATTTCCTAGACTAGCCATAGTAGCATCTAGGAAAGGACCTATTAAACCACTCGCATCAAGCACAGTAGAAGTAACATCATGAGTATGAAAAGCAGTTTTAGACTCAGCAGTAGTAGCAGTGTGTGTAGCATGAGTATGTGGTGGTGGTGTAACAAGCTTACTTATAACAAATGGTGAATCAAGAGTAGAAGAGGTGTTTAGGACTGTACCTCTTCTTGTAGTGGATGGTAAAATAGGGAACTTTCCATCACGAGACTTACCCATGATGAAAGGAGTAGAAGTGAACAATAATAGATCTAAGTGAACTTACAAATAAAGCTATGCCCCCCGGCAATGGCGCCAGAAATAGTCTTGATGACCCACAAGTATAGGGTATCACAACAGTCTTCGCGGGTAGTATTACCCAAATTATTGATTCGACACAAGGGGAGCCAAAGAATACTTGCAAGCCTTAACAACTGAGTTGTCAATTCAGCTGCACCTGGAAATAGTTCTTGCTCATAGAAGTTTATCAGTAGCAATAGTTTGGTAGTAGCAACAGTAAAGCAACAGCAGCAGTGAAACAATAGCAGTAGTAACAGTAACGGTAACAGTAGGATTCGAGTGCGGTAGGCATAGGGATGGATGGACGGGCGTTGCATGGACGAGTCTAAACATGTAACTTCAAGATCTAGGGCATTGCAGATAAATAATAACAAGCATCCAAGTACTAAACGATCCTAGGCATGTGATCCAAATATAGTCATACGTGCTCGCGATGAGAACTTGCACACCATCTTCTGTCCAGCCAGCCCGTGGCAGCGGGGCCTCTAGGGAACTGCTGGCAATTAAGGTGCTCCTTTTAATAGAGCACCAGAGCAAAGCATTCACACGCCATGACCACATGTGATCCTCACACCACAGCCATCCCCTCCGGTTGTCCCACTTATTGTCACTTTGGGGCCTTTGGTTCCGGACAATGATATGTGTACACAACTTGTAGACAAGATCACAAACAATACTATCATAATGACTCAATAATAGGTTCAGATATGAGATCATGGCACTCGGGCCCTAGTGACAAGAATTACACACAACAAGTTGCAACAAAGTCCAATAGCACTAATAGAGATACTCGGCACTATGCCCTAACAGATCTTATTCGATTACAAGATAGAACTCATCCAATCCCTACCATCCCCAAGCCTACAGCGGGGGATTACTCACTCATGGATGAGGGAAACATCGGTGGTTGATGGAGATGCGTTGGTGATGACGATGGTAATGATCCTCTCCAAATTCCCCGTCCCGGCAGGGTGCCAGAATGGAGTTTCTGGATCCGAATCTTGGTTTCTGGTGGCGGTGGCGGAGCAGAACTCTTTCTAGAAAACTATCGAACCCCTCTCGATTTTTAGGTTGAAAGGAAACTTATAGGCGCAGAGGGAGGCCGAGGGAGTGCCTGGGGTGGCTGCACCATCCCAGGCGCGACCAGTGGTGGGCTCGCGCCTGGCCTGGGTGTGGGACCCCAGGCCCCTCCTCCGTCTCGTCTTCTGGCTCCGTGGATCTTCTGGTGAAATATAATTTTTGGCATATTTTCCGGGGTTTTCCTGATAGTTGATTTTCTACACAAAAACAAGACACCAAGGTAATTCTACTGAAAACAACGTCAATCCGTGTTAGTTGTATCCAAATCACACAAGTTTAGAGAAGAAACAATAGCAAAGTGTTCGAGAAAGTAGATACGTTTTAGACGCATCAGGTGTGTACACCATTCCAAACATATTCATGTTTTTATCTATCTTCCAAATTAAACTTTTGTTATGTGAAAATTAGTGATTAAATTTAACACCCTCAGATCGACCCTATGCAAGTCTTAGCGATTTCCGCCAAACCCGCAGAGAAACGATTCAAAGGTGCCCACGAGGCACTTTTGTGGGGGTGGAAAACAAAGTAATACCATTACACATTAGTCCACGATGGAACCCACAGAACATATATACAACATGACTCCATGAGTCAAGAATACAGATATACAGTAAAAATATCCAAATCACCAATGGCCCTGAAGAATAACCAAATTAGGCTAAGAGCCCTGAAGAATAACTAATGGCATCCATAACCCTGCCCAGACGAAGCCGGACGGGTAACCCTGCTAACGACGTCGATTTCACAACCTGCTAAAACAAAAGGGGTGTCGGGAAAGGGCAAGGGAAAAAAGAGATCAGACAGTATTGAGTCCAGTACACGGCGAGTCTTAGAAATCGGTGGTCCTCGCCTACATAGGTATGGTGGACTTAGGCGGCAGCAAACCAGGCACTAAACAACCTATATAAACTCGAAACAACTGTTGGCTATCATAGAGAGATAAGAAAGACCTATTCAGATCCAACCTGATACTAACACCAAACATACTCATCCTGGCGTTTCCCCCTCGAGACCAAACGAGAAAGTCAGACTGAGGAACTCACACGGTTGGCAATTTTATTCATTCCATTATACTTACAACAATTACTAGTCAAATATAGATAGCATGAATCATCCTGATATAATAAGAAGTAGGCACTTTTAGAGAATCATATGTTGTAGTTGCGATACTTACTAGTCAGATACAATTGTAATAGGTGACAACCCAAATCCAGCAGTTGTTGGCACTTTTATTTAGCCATTCCATTATAGTGAAGCTGATTACTAGTCATTATAAAGTCAAATTTATAGCACTACTTTAGTTATAGCTGTCTATGATCGAGATACTGTGCTCCAAGTCATCCATAACCGCGGACATGGATTTCAGAAAGTTTTACCCTGCAGGGGGCACAAATAGCAACACACGCATGATCAACATCGGAAAAACCAAATGAAAACCTAACGAGGCATCACGACAAAGAAATCACAAAATTCATATAATATTTCAGGGGCACCCCACCAAGCTCCCCGCGACGAAGTTGGCCGGATCCGAAATGGAACCATAGGTTTTTGCAATGGTTGTAAACGACTGGGAACCCGAAAGTGTGACTGGGCTTGTCGATACCGCGAAAACATTCCACATTTGTTCCTAAACAGTACTGTAACATCCCTATAATCATGTTTTTAAAGATTGCATATCATTCATGCATGCATATCATTTTAGGGATCAATTTCAAACTCTTTTGAAAGAAACAGAAACTTGAGTGCTATTATTTCATGTGAGCAAGCTTTGATCTAATGCCACTCTCAAGTGAGAGAATAATTGTTTTAAACCAAGTTATGTTTGCCCTTAGGTTGGATTGGTTAAGTGTTAAAGCTTGGACAAAAATTTCCAAAACAAATATGGTTTTAAAACCATTTTCAAATCTTCATCAAACCATGTGCTAAGACACTGTTATTTTTAAAAATCTTCAAAGGACCATTCTAGTCCAACAAGACAGCATGATTTTATGCTCAAAATTATACAAGATTTATTTTATAAAGGGCCAGAAAGGTTAGGAGTTCAAATGATTTTGAATTCATATGAAAAAGGTTCCTAAAAATCAATTTAGAAAAATAAAAGGAATTAGAAAACTCAACTGGGCCTGGCGCTAGCTTTTCAGCCCAACAGCCAAAGCAGCCCACCCGGGCCACCTCTGTCTCTGCTTTTCCTCACCGCGCCCGCGTGCACCCACCCGCTGACAGCTCGACCCCACCTTGCCCCGTCAGCTTCGTCCTTAATCAACGCGCGGCCGAGGCGCTCCGCCGTTACCTCACCGCAGTCACTGCCCGCTTAATTCCCATTGATGCAGCGCGTAATCGCTGCCCCCTCCTGGCTATTTAACCCCCTCTGCATCACGACCATTTCCCCCCACTCAGCACCACCATTCCGCCACCAGGCTGCCCACAATCGCACTTGCACCGCCGCTGTACCGAGCCACTCCGGCAGGCGATTCCGGTAAGCTCTGATCGCCCCTCTACTTCTGGTTCAAACAAGCGTGACCGCCACGTCCTTGTGCATCTGCTAACGCCCCTGGTTTGCCTGCTCATGACCCAGGTCGCCGTCTTCGTTCACGCCCGCAACCACCAGAGTCGCCGCTCGACTCCGACGAGCAATAGCGGTAAGAATCGAACGCCCCTTGACCCCGCGTGCATACTGTCAAGTTCGCCTTGTCCTTGCGTAGCTTTTGACCCCACTGACTCGTGCTAGGACGACGCAGAGCCTCGGCAATGTCGACGTCTGCAAGCACCCGACGCCGCGCACAACTCCGACGAGCTCCAGCGACATCCATGGTGTGCCCCTTCGCTAACGAAGACCACGTTGAGCTTCCTCGTGACCGTGCGAGTCTGGTAAGCCACGCCACACACCCCATCCCTCCTGTATTCGCTGGAGCGTCGCTAACAGAGCGCCGCCGCCGCGCCACCGTCGCCAGCGCCACCAGACTTTGGTCGCTTGATCGCGAGCCGTAAGATCCAGATCCAACATGTAGAATTAGATCACTTAATAAAGGGGTACTGAACAGATCTGGCCATGCGATTTAAGTTAGATCTGACGGTCCACGTTAGTCGATCCGTGCGAATCGGTATCAACCAATCAGAGAGCGCCGCGTGGCTAGTCCTTTGTTTTAAAAACAGAATTTAGATTTATTAGATGTTTAAACTTGTAAAATTCATAACTTTTGATTCCCACGTCCAAATTTGACAAATTTTATATCATTGGAATCAGGAGAGAAAATCCTTTCTGTTTATGCAGTGTGTTTAGTATTTTACCTCTGAAAAATGGTTGTTTTTACAGAAACATTTGTAGACATAATTTGAGTATAGTAATTATATAAAAATGTTATGTTGTTCAAATAAAGTTTATTTGGCATGTTTTGGACTTGTTTATGATTCAATACTGTGTACTTGTCTTGTTTGGTGTAGAAAATCATCACATGGCATTTTTGCATACATTCATGTATTTTTGCTTGTATATGTTGTATATGTGATTTTGTGCCATTATTTTATGTGTAGATTTTGGTGCAAATAGTGATTGTGATTGTGAGGATTGTTGCTACTCCCCAAACTACCAAGGCAAGTGGTTCTTCATGATTTTATTCCTCTGTTTTTCAACTATGCACTAGAAATATTTGTATAGGACTTGCATGAATATTTTGATCTATATGCTATGCTTGGGAAATCCTAGTAGTTGTAGAATTACTAGAAATATCTAAGTTAAGATGCTTATCAATGCCATGCTTAGCCTAGCTAGTAGCAACCAAGGGTGGTTATATATTCATACTATGAGAAAATATTTCTAAGTCTTTGGACTTGTGTTTTTACTTAATAAAACAACTAAGTAAATGAAACACCTAGGTGGAATGGAAAGAATGGTTTGTGTTGAGTGGTTACACAAGGCCCATTTCTATGGTTTACCTTGTGTATCTCACTTGTGGAAGCCACCCGGGAACAAAGGGATTTGAGATGCCAAATGTTAAGAAGCTTCTAGTGCAGCCACATGGCAATATGGGCTCTGCCTGGACCACATAGGTTGAAATAACTTAGCCATTTGGACAGTTGGTGGTAGTGGGATGATAGGTTGGAACGCGTCCATTTGGTCTAAGGGAAGGCTTCTGAAAGGTCCTGTCTTGGTGAAAATCAAGTCTTGTGGGGAAAGTGCACAACCTATGCAGATGGAAGAATCTAAGTACTTAGCCATGTCCCTGGTATTGGATAACTTGAGCATCAAGACATGGAAGCTATCAAGAATCTCCGCATCCAAATTTCTAAGTTAAAACTTGTGGATGAATAAGGGTGAAGGTTCACCAATGTCTATTGGTGGTTCCTGGGAAAGTTTTGTCAAAGAAAAACTTAGTGTTTTTCAACTGATAGGTAAAACCTACTTTGAGCAAAGCAAGCCTAAGCTACACTTAGCCAAAAATGCATATAGTATCTAGACCACTAATATTCTACTAAGGTATCACTTGCCAATACTATTCCAATGTATTGACCCACTGTGGCTGTAACTTGTGATGTTGCAGGTTATTCTGATGATGATTAGGGGTTATGAGTCTACACTCAACATGCTTGCCTGTGGCACATGAAGATGAAGACTTATTTATCTTATTATATATTTGAAATCTTGTATTAGGCCTGTGGCCATGGAGTTTGTAAAAGACTATGTTTGTCTCTGGAATGATATGTAATAATGACCTTTGTTTCTGTGTACCTCATCTTAAACTGTGGATGCTAGCATTGATCCAGGGACTAGCATTGCAATCACAGGGATCCTTACCTTTATAAAGGGAGGGACTACAGATGGTATCAGAGCACTGTGTTTCCTGTAGGATTATGACCCTAGGATTGGATTAGAAACACTAAGGAAAAAAATCCAACAACTTCCACACTTGTCTTATTCTTCTCGTAAAACTTTTCTAATTTTCTTTCTCATCTCTACTGATAGAAGGATGAATTGTTAACCTTTAGACTAGAGAGTGAAAGATGTTTGTGCCTTGTTAGTTGGACCACCACACTTATCATTATATTTCCAAAAAAATTAACTAAGTGTTATTGAACCTTAGATGTTTGTATACTATGAATTGTGTATGTTATGCTTGAGTCACTTTGTCTGTGTGTTTCTATTGGTGTTGTTTCTAACATTTGCATATCTTATAAAATAGATGCCTAATGTTACTATCAGCACGGCTGAAGAGTTCAAGAGAACTCGTTTTGGCACTCGTCTTATTGAGCTCACTAGTGTGCTCAATCTCCCACTTCCTACCATCATGATGCTTCCCCTCACCAAGTTCAAGAGGAAGGACCTTTGGGGCTTCAAGGTTACTCAGCCAGGATGCCAGACTGAGCCGGCCACGGAGGCCATCACCTTCAAGCTCATGCACGATGACAAGGAGAGAGAGGCCTAGAGGTAGTCATGCAGGATTTGCTTGGACGTTTGCTAGGGAGACACTCTCGGGAGATTAGAGGTACTCACTTCCACGCCTTCGGTAGACGTGATGAGGATGGATATGCCATTAACTTCGAGGAAACTGCTAGAGAGACGGAAGAGCCGATTCGACTATACCTCAAGGACTTAGAGGTTCTTCTTAGGCACCTAGATACTGATAGGACCAACGTCATGCTTAGCAATGAAGAACTCCAGGTGCAGCTTCGTGAGAAGGACAAGCTCTTCGCGGAGAAAGATGAGATAGTCAAGGAGATGGAGGCCAAGTTTGAGAGTCGGGATAGAAAGTTCAAGAGTCAAGAGAAAAGAGTCCAAGATAGGAACAAGAGGATTTGAGACATGACTGCAGAACTAGAGGCCAAGGACTTTGAGCTCGAGCATCAGCAGGTGGTGATTGAGAGACTTCGTTCACAGAAGAGGGCTCTCAAAGCCAAGGTAGAGGCCTTGACCACCAATGTCGAGGAATACAAGACCGCTATGGAGAATGCAGGTCTTACACTTGTCGACGAGGAGGTTGATGCAGAGGAGTAGTGATGACTACTCATTTACCTTATATTTATCATACTTTTGATTATTGAGTCGCAATGACCATCCAACCTGTGGATGGCTTGCTATTGGTGTGTTTGCTTTCCAAACTTGTTGTTTATGTTGTTGAACTTTTGTTATTTTGATGCATGCTTGGTGATTGTCTATGTGATGTATTGTGCATGTTAAGCATATATGGGTATCTCATTCTTATCCTTATTGAAAACCACAGATGCCTCCCCGACGTGCCAATCCCAAACCTAACAACAACAATATCACCCCTGAGATGCAGCAGATGATGATAGCTCAGACGCAGCTGATGCAGATGATGACCACGTTCATACAGAATCAGAACAACAACAACAACAACAACAACAACAACAACAACAACAACAACAACAACAACAACAACAACAACAACAACAACAACAACAACAACAACAACAACAACAACAACAACAACAATCAGAACAACCCACCAGGTTTTGACATGCTTACCAGATTCTTAAGACTGAGGCCAGCAAAGTTCTCAGGAACTACTGATCCCATGGTGGCCAATGATTGGCTACGCTCAGTGAACAAGGACTTGGTAACTGTTGGCTGTACTGATGAGGAGAAAGTCAGGTTTGCAGCACACTTGTTGGAAGGATCAGCAGCTACTTGGTGGGATAACTTCCAGATCACCACTCCCATTGAGGATGTCACATGGGCTATCTTTGAAGATGGTTTCCGTACTGCTCACATCTCATCCGGAGTGATGAGTTTGAAGAAGAAGGAATTTCATAACTTGAAGCAGCGCCACTTCAGCGTGGCTGAATATATTGAGGAGTTCAATAATCTGGCGCGTTATGCACCGGATGAAGTTGACACTAATGCTAAGAGGAAAGAGAAGTTCCTCGAAGGATTGAATGATGAATTGAACCTGCAGTTAGCTGTGTCCTATGTCCCCACATATCAGTCTCTTTGTGACAAGGTTTCCATCTTGGAGAGCAAGATGAAACAAGTTGAAAGCAGGAAGAGGAAACACTTTGACAAGCATAGATCGGGATCGTCTCACAAGCGTTCCCATTATAATGATAGTGAGAATTCTGGATCCCACAAGCATGGGAAGTACAACAAACACCACAACCACAACCGTCATCATGACAACAAGCATTACCGTAGTCATGACAATGACAAGTACAAAAATCACAAGAGTGGGTACAAGAACCACCACAATGGAAGTGGAAGTGGTAGTGGAAGCCAGCCTGTCAAGAAGGATCTTAGTCAGGTTGAATGTTTTAAGTGCAAGAAGATGGGGCACTATGCAAATGAGTGCCCAGAAAAGAAAGTTGAAGGACCCAACAAGCCCAACCCTTTTCAGAAGGGACAGGTGAACCACATCAATGTGGAAGAGATCTATGAGGAACCTGATGTTGTTGCTGGTAAGTTCAAACTCAATTCTGTACCAACATTTGTTCTCTTTGATACTGGTGCATCTCATTCATTCATATCAAGAGCATTTGTTGAAAGAAATGAACTATCGGTATAAACTATTGGGTGTCCTATAAAAGTAAGTTCTCCTGGCGGAGAAATGATAGTGAACTCAGGATGTCATGATCTAGTCATAGAGTTTGGGAAGTATAAGTTTCCCGTTAATCTGATAATCCTAAATTCCCAAGGTTTGGATGTCATTCTGGGGATGGACTGGATGACTAAGCATAAAGGAGTGCTAGATTGTACTAACCATACTGTCACACTCACAACTCCAGAAAACAAAAGGATCAGATTCAAGACCAATTTTGAATAAAAAAGGAGTAAGCTAAATTCTCTTAAGGGGGTTAGCATAGACAGTGTACCAATTGTGAGTGAATATCCGGATGTTTCCGGAAGAATTGCCAGGAATGCCACCAGATAGAGATGTGGTGTTTCTCATTGATTTGATACCAGGATCTGGACCAATAGCAAAGAGACCGTACAAGATGTCAGTTGATGAGTTGAAAGAACTCAAGAAACAACTAGGAGAACAGTTGCAGAAAGGATTTATTCAACCAAGTTCTTCATCTTGGGGAGCACCCGTCTTGTTTGTGAAAAAGAAGGATAGAAGTCAAAGGTTATGCATAGATTACCGTTCACTCAAAGAGGTGTCTATCAAGAACAAATATCCTTTGCCGAGAATCAATGACTTGTTTGATCAGTTAGAAGGAGCCTGTGTGTTCTCAAAGATTGATCTTCGGTCAGGTTATTTTCAGCTCAAGAAAAGGGAACAAGACATACCTAAGACAACTTTCACCACCAGGTATGGACTGTACAAGTATACCGTGATGCCATTTGGTTTGACCAATGCACCAGCTTATTTCATGAATATGATGAACAAGGTGTTCATGGAGTTCCTTGACAAGTTTGTTGTTGTATTCATCGACGACATTTTGATCTACTCCAAGAGCAAATAAGAGCATGAAGGACATTTGCGTTTGATACTTGAGAAGCTTAGAGAGCATAAGCTGTATGGCAAATTCAGCAAGTCTGAGTTTTGGTTGAATGAAGTTGGATTTCTTGGACAAGTTGTGTCAGGAGATGGTGTAGCAGTTGATCCTGCTAAAGTTTCAGCTGTAACTGAATGGGAATCTCCTTAGTCAGTGAAAGAGGTTCGTAGTTTCCTGGGCTTGGCAGGATACTACAGAAGGTTCATTGAGAATTTCTCCAAGATAGATGACAAAGTTGCTAAAGAAAGACAAGAAATTTTCTTGGTCTGAAGGATGTGAACTCAGTTTCCAAGAATTGAAGAAGAGACTAGTGACAACACCAGTCTTATGTCTGCCAGATTTAGAAAAGGATTTCCAAGTGTATTGTGATGCATATCATCATGGATTAGGTGGAGTACTAATGCAAGAAGGGAAAGGTGTGGCTTATGCCTCAAGACAACTTAAAACTCATGAAGTAAATTATCCTACTCATGATTTAGAGTTAGCCTCTGTTGTCCATGCACTCAAAACATGGAGACACTACCTTTTGGGAAAGCTATGTGAAGTGTTCACAGATCACAAAAGTTTGAAGTATATCTTCACTCAGAAGGAAATTAACATGAGAAAAAGAAGATGGCTAGAACTCATCAAGGACTATGACTTGAGTTTGCAATACCACCGCGGTAAAGCAAATGTTGTAGCGGATGCTCTAAGCCGTAAGGTTTTTGTGAATGGCCTTACTAAGGGAGAATTGCCAGATGATCTGCGTGCCCAATTTAGAGATCTCAGATTGGAGATTGTACCAGAAGGATATCTCATGTCATTGGAGGTTCAACCCACTTTGTTGGACAAAATCAAAGAAGCCCAAAAGACAGATAAGGAAATTGAAGAGATTAAGGAAAAGATTGGTAAGGGAAAAGCCAAAGGATTCCATGAATACGAACATGGTACTTTATGGTATGGAAAACGTATCTGCGTTTCGCAAGATCCGGAGCTTCGGAAACTGATTTTACAAGAAGCACACAACTCACCATATTCTATTCATCCGGGAAACACAAAAATGTACATGGATATGAAGGAAAGATTTTGGTGGAATAATCTCCAGAAGGACATCGCCGAACATATTGCTTTGTGTGATGTATGTAGTAGAGTGAAGGCGGAACATCAGAAACCAGCAGGATTGCTACAACCACTACCTATTCCTGATTGGAAGTGGGACAAGATTGGCATGCACTTCATCACCGGATTGCCAAGGACCAGGTCAGGATATGACTCTATTTGGGTAGTGGTGGATCGCTTAACTAAAGTGGCTCATTTTATACCCGTGAAGACAACCTATACAAGTGCTAACTTAGCCAAGATCTATATGAGTAGGATTGTATGTCTGCATGGAGTACCCAAGAGTATTGTGTCTGATAGGGGAACACAGTTCACTTCTCATTTTTGGAGGCAACTACATGAGTCATTGGGAATGAGGTTGGAATTCAGTACTGCTTTTCATCCTTAGACCGATGGACAAACGGAAAGGACCAACCAGATTCTTGAAGATATGTTGAGAGCATGTGCCCTAGACTATGGAGCCAGTTGGGATGAAAGTCTGCCTTACGCAGAATTCTCTTACAATAACAGCTACCAATCCAGTATTGAGATGGCACCATTTGAGTTTCTCTATGGGAGAAAGTGTACCACCCCATTGCTATGGAATTGAGTGGGAGAAATAAGTTTGTTCGGACCAGAACTTATCAAGGAGGCTGAAGAGAAAGTCAAGCTAGTTAA
This sequence comes from Avena sativa, assembly GCA_916181665.1. Lineage (NCBI taxonomy): Eukaryota > Viridiplantae > Streptophyta > Magnoliopsida > Poales > Poaceae > Avena > Avena sativa. Next base: position 253,987,605 of record OV702284.1, on the reverse strand, counting down.
GGACAGATTAAAAATAGCACAGTCCCAACAGAAGAGCTACGCAGATCCTAAGCGTAGAGAAGTCACCTACGAAGTGGGTGATAGAGCTTATCTTAGATTGTCACCACTTCGTGGAGTGAAGAGATTTGGAGTCAAAGGAAAATTGGCCCCAAGATATGTTGGACCATTCAAGATTCTGAGTTGTAAAGGAGAAGTAGCTTATGAGATTGAATTGCCAGAATCATTGTCTGCCGTTCACAATGTGTTTCATGTGAGTCAACTAAAGAAATTCCATCCAGAAATGGAAGAGACTTCTTTGAAGGATACTATACCTTTGGAGGAAGTATAGTTGTAAAGTGATCTCACTTATGAAGAAAAACCTATCAAGATCCTTGAGACTTGTAGCATCCCATTTGTCTAACAACTGTAATGCTACTTGGTTTAGTAATATAATGACTACTTCCCTCACATAATTGTTGCATCATCATTATATCATGCTCATGTCATCATGCCACCTTGCATTTTAGCATCATACAAAACCCCTTTGGTGTTGGTTCTTCTCTCATATGCATTGTCATTTGTATTTGCCTCTTGATATTGTATTTGGTTTTTGATATATTGTTTAAATTCCCAAGTTGAGTTGGGGGCATATCTTTTATTCCACTCTACCACCTTGTCTTTCACCACCTTATAATTCTACCACCCTAATTACCATGGGCTTTCATTTTATTTTGGCATTTACTCTAGCTCATGTGGGTTGGGATGGATGTAATTCTAATTCCTTTTGCTTGACCTTTACTCCACATTTGTGAATGCATGAGAATAATGCCATGTTCTTAATTTTGTTTTCACAAGAAATAAAACATGGTATTAAGTATCTTGCATGGGCCATGCAACCTTTGCCACCTTTGATCCTCCTTGTTTTTAGTTGTCCATTTGAGTGGATCATCTCTCTTTTTCCTCACCTTTTCTCTCCTCTCACCTTCACCCATGCTTGGTCATGTGGATCTTGCCAAAACCCATAAACCTCTCTCTCTCTCTCTAATCCTCTCCATGAGTTTTCTCTCAGCTAAGCTAGACCCTAAACCCCCGCTCTCTTTTGCTACCTCTAAACCCTACCACCACCATGATCCATCCCCTCTCACCTTCTCTAAACCACTCTCCTAATCTATACCTAATCTAAACCCCCCCTCTCTCTACAAACCCTAGCTCCACGCTACCCTCTCCCTCTCTCTCTCGGCCTCCCTCCTCTCTCTACCATGCTGCCCCACCTAGCTACCCCAACCCTGGTTCCAACCTAACCGAGGCTCCACAAACCCTAAACCCGAGCCTACCCTCTCTCCCCCTCTTCTCTCCCTGTCTTGTGGCCCCTAGCCCGAGCCTGCCCCTGCCTCCTTGGCCTCGCCTGGCCCACCTGGCAGCCCCAGCACCCCCTCTCCCTGCCCATGCCGAGCCCCAGCCCGAGCACGTGAGGAGGTGGCAAAAGGTGGCCGACACCACCTTCCCCTCCCCCACGCCATCCACCCCTCTCCCCATCCTTATCTACACCCCACGGCCCCCTCTGCCTTCCCCAGATCCGCCCTGGGCATCGCCCTCTTCTCTCCTTCCTCCCCACCACCGTCTTACCCCCCTACGACGGCCACCGTCGGCCTCCTCCTCCACATACACTACCAGCCGGTGGCGTGGCGAGCAAGGTTGTCGAGGAGGGTCACGTTGCTCCCCTGCTTCGCCCCGTACACGCCAGCGAGGAGGAGAAGCCCCAGGACCGCCGGTACCAGCGCCGCCCGACGCAACCCTAGCTCTCGCCGGCCGCCAGCTACGTCACCGATCTGTTGCGCCCCCACCAGATCCAACCACACCAACGGCCCCGCGGTGAGCCCCCGAACCCCCTAGACATGCCCCTGTCCTTCTTCGTTTCCTGTCGGCGACGTTCGTTCCGTCGAGCAGGCTGCGTGCACCGGCGAGCGCGCAGCGTATGCTCGCTTCCGCCTCGCATATCACCCTATCTAGGCCGCGCCGACCCTCCCTGACACCAAGCCCAGGCCAGCGCAGTGGCTCCGCCTCCGCGCCCTAGGTCCCGCGTTCGATCCCCCACCCCGCTTTGCACCGCGCGCCAGCACCGATCTATCCGCGAGGGAGATCCACAGTGCCGCGACGCCACTTTTCAGAAAACCCCCTCCCTTTTTGTTTTCCTCAACCCGCGACCCCTCCGGCCCCACATGTCTGCGGCTGTTGCGTTTTTGCAAAAAGGCTCCTGGCTTTTGTTTTCCTCAACCCGCGGTCCCCCGCTGCGCCGCGTGGCAGACCCGCAATCGCCGCTGTCATATGGACCCGCATGGCCTCTGGGCCCGCTTGTCATCCTCGCGGGCTAGGCAGAGCCGCGGTGTATGGCGTTTTTCAGCGCGCGCGGACACCCAGTCAGCATGGGCCCGCTGGTCATTGGCTGTGGCTGGGTTCTGTGTGAGTAACAAAACTTTTTCTGAATATCTGATTAATTCAAATCTTTTCAAATCCAATTCAAATTCAAATCAGATTTTAATAACTTTTAAAATACCAATCCAAATTATACAAATGATATATGTTTCCTAATCATAAAAATGTGAGGATTTCAAATATGCCATCCAAAATATGTTTTGCACACTTAAAATTTCAAGTTGATTTAAATTACATAAAAATGCCCCTGGACCTTAATAAATTAATAACTTTTGTTTTATAACTCCGAATTTGACAAATGATATGTCTAAAATGATCAGCTCGACGAGAACTTTCTGTTTATGCATACCATGATATGAATTGAAGCATGCATCATATAAATATAAAGTGTACAGCAACTATTATGAGGCTAAAATGAGACCCAAACCCAATAAAATGCTTATTCCTTGTCTCCTACACCTCACCCATGCCATGCTACTTTATTGCCATGCAATTGTGCATCATTCATCATGGCATGATTGTTTGCTCGTTGCATTTAATTCATATGCTTGTGCACTTTATTTATGTTGTCCCTTGTTTGTTTGGTTCTTCTTCGAATAGGCACTGAGCAGGGGATATACCAAGAGACCCAGGAGCACTACCCAGATCCTTCTCTCGCTTCAACTGAGCTGCCAGGCAAGCACTACCACATGCTTGCATACATACAGTACCTATTGCCTCTATCTTATTCTTGCATCATTGAGTCGCGATTGCATTAAACTGAATCCCAAGCATTGCATAGCCTTTACTTTTAAACCCCACCAAGCTTGTTTCCCCATCCCATGAGCCATTACTACAGGAGTTGTTTGAGCCATGCGAGTCGTAGAACAGCATGTATAGGGTATGTGAGTGTCTGCTGGATAACGAGGTACCTAAACAACTTAACCTGAGTAGTTGGGATAACTAATGAAAGTGGCACCAGTGAGCAATATATGCTATTTGGTTTTTCCTGCTCACTTGTGTCCCGTAGGACCCCGAGTACTTGATTCCTGTTCCTTGAATATTCGCGCTATCCACATCCGGGAGGCTTATGGGACCCCCCTGAGCCAGAGCTTGATTCATTCTTATTTCTTGGGGCCACAAACTAGTTTGAGGTTTTATTTACTATCCTGTACTTATGCCATGCTTTACTGCTTTATTTAATTGTGCGATGTACTGCACCTGTACTGTTTAGGATTGGGACACGTTTTCGCGGTATCGACAAGCCCTAGTTTTCGGGTTCCCAGTCGTTTACAGCCGTCCACCCAAACCTTGAGTCCGTCTCGGGGTCAGCTAACTTCGTTGCGGGTGTACTCAATGGGGTGGCCCCCTGAAATATTTCTGAATCCTGTGATTGCTTTGTCGAGAAGGCCTCGTTGGGTTTTGATTTGGTTTTTCCAAGGTTGATCGAGTGTTTGTTGCTATTTGTGCACCCCTGCAGGGTAAAACTTTCTGAAAGCCGTGTCCGCGGTTATGGACGACTTGGAGCACAGTTTCTCGATCATAGACAAGCATAACTAAAGTACCGCTTTTAATTTGACTAAGTAACTGACTAGTAAATAGTGCAACACTCATGGAATGGATAATAAAACTGCCAACGGATGGGGGTTGTTCGTCCTCTTCGTCGTTGGTAAGCGAGGGGAGGATGGATCTGGTGATATTACTGTTATAACTGTTGTCATTAATTCACAGACATCCGTCTATCTTTGGTTAGGAGGGTGGTTAGCGATTATCTATAGAACTGTTAGGGTTTATCTTTCACTACAATTGCGTCACCCCAGGTTGTGTCCCCTTTAGAGGCATAAAGACTTGCTGAGTACCCCTAGGGTCTCACACGATAAATTATTTGATTCAGATGAACAGGTACACCCCCAAGATGGATACTGGGTGGAGGAGGCGGATGATGTGGGCAACGATCGTTCGGTGTAGAGATTCCGGGAACGGGGATCCGTGAGATCTGTGGGCGGGATGTGCTTATTTATGGGGCATCTTATGCCGATTTGCTTCTTATCCGTACTCGGACCTTGCTTGCCGCTTCCACCTGATACTCTGATGTTTGATGTATGAGGAGATATCCTAAACTATTATATCTATCTAGGACATTTGAATCTTGTCGTATGGCGTTGCTATATTTCCTTTCTTTTTAGATGGTATGGCTCTGATGTACTGTTGTATGGTGGCTTGCATACATACTCATTTGTGTATGTAGTTGATCCCTTCGCCTGCCGATTACGCCGCTCGTTCTTGTCCCGATGAGTTGGAAATGGTTGGGACGGCCAAAAGGTCTACCCGTGAGTGGCATTTGGGCCCCACCGTACTATTTCAACCATTTCCGCTCATCCAGGCTTGTAACTAGGAGCATAATTCACCGAGGTAGTTACAATTGGTATCAGAGCCATCCCGCCCTTCAGGGTCTCAGCCAAATGGTCATTGTCAGTCTAGCAAATATTTTTGGTAGTTATGTATACTAGGGAAAAACAAAACGTGAGAGTAGGGCTGCTTCCATTTTTCTTCTTACCCACCCACCCACCCTTTTCTGGTAAGGAAGTGTAACGTTTTCAATCCTCTTCTTAAAAGTTCAAACTAGGATTCACGTGTTCTGGGTTTCCGTAGTACCATAGGTTGTGTGTGTGTGAGAGTGTGTAATTCTTTGTCTATCTGTTGCATCCAAGTTGTTATATTAATCGGCCTTTTGGTTATCAACTGTTGGTACATTCCATACCGACAGGCTTTTGCAAACCGACGAGATCTATCTGATTAGTTGTATACCACCGCGATCTGTCTTACTCTTTGTTATCCGACGTTATCTTGTTTGGGGTGTTCGTTTCCGTAGTTACCAATCTTAGGTTCAACGTGAGAATAAGGGGTTAGGATATGTGTTCTACTTATTCATGTGCGGAGTAATGATTTGAGTGCGGGATGGAGTCGCGACCATACCACTACTCTTATCATTCGCTTTTGTATATTGAATTGGCAGAGTCACTAATCTTGATTCGTTAAGTAATTTTGCGCATCTATTGGTATTTTAATGCCGAAATTTGTGGAAAAATTTTCTTTGATATATTTGTGTACCACACTCCTTTTCAGTCGTGTGCGATATGCTTAATATCTTCTAGGTGCTTTGAACTTTGTTGATATTTTAATATCATCTTAGTAAATTGTATCCTTTAATCTTGGTTAATTCCATCTTGGTACTATTTTGGATTATTATTATTCTCCATTATAGTACTGACTTGTGTTTTATATCAATCACAGGATGGCTCCACCACGCCGTTCTGATGAGGACATACCACCTGAACTAGGATCCGCGTTGTCAAACATCGCCAATGCCTTGGCAGCAATGCAGCAGAAGCAGCAGCGTTTTGAGGAAAGTGTCAGGAGGAATGAGTTTGCTCCACTACCTCCACCTCCCAAGCGAGGAGACATCAAAAGCTTCCTGAAGTTCAACCCTCGCCAATTTGATGTTTCTGATCGACCACTTGATGCTGATGATTGGTTGCGTGAGATGTCAAGGCTACTGGAGACTGCTGATGTTCCTGAGCAAGAATGGGTAAAGTGTGCTACTCACCTTCTGAAGGGAGATGCAGCTCTCTGGTGGGAGAATTACCTGAAGGCAAACTGCATTGGTTTTCAGCCTACTTGGGAACAGTTCACTAGAGCGTTCAAAGAGCAGTATCTGTCAGAAATTGTCATGGAAAGGATGAAGGAAGCGTTTCTCAACCTCAAGCAGGGAAATGACAATGTCAATACCTACATCAGGAACTTCATGAACCTTTCTCGATATGGTGGCGATGAGATATCTGATGACAAGAAGAAGCAAAAGAGGTTCCGGCAAGGGCTCAATGCATCGATTAAATATGCAATCACACATGCAAGGCCGGCATCTTTTCTGGAACTTCAGCATACAGCTCTGCAGGAGGAAGCAATTAAGCAAGTGTTTGAGAAGTCAAAGAAACACAACCGTGATGCACCAAGCTCTTCAGCTATGTCAGCTCCTTCTAAGCGTCGTGTCTGGGTTCCTAACACCCCACCATTGCTCCCGGCTTCACCAAGACCTTCAAGCTTCGCGGCAAGGCCAACAAACTTCCTCACTGCTGCTCCCAGGGGCTACAACCACCACTACCCTGGAGCGCCTGGCGGAGTCCCTGGCTATGTTGCTCCACGTCCACCTGGTACTTGTTACACGTGTGGAGACACTGGACATCAGTACTGGAACTATCCGATGAAAAACAAAGCTCTTCCTCCACCCCCTCCAAGATCTGCGGCAAGCTCTCCTTTGGTTCGTGCACCACCACCTCGGGCTCTCAACATCAACACCAAGCCCGGGTCTACTGTTGCTCGTGCCAACTGTGTCAACGCCGCTCAAGCTGAGCATGCACCTGGAGTTGTGATGGGTATGCTATCCATTAACTCAGTCCCTGCACGAGTTTTGTTTGATTCTGGTGCATCGCATTCATTTGTTTCTCATAAGTTTGCAAATGAGAATGAGTTAGTCTTGGTTCCTCTCCTTAAGCGGTTGGTGGTACAATCTCCTGGTTCAAACATGAGGGCTGTTCATATCAGCCATGGCAATCAAATTGAGATTGGTGGCTCTTCGTTCTCGGCTTCCTTAATTGTTCTGGGCAATTCTGACATTGATGTCATCTTGGGCATGGATTGGTTGACAGCAAATGCAGCTGTGATTGATTGTGCTGAACGCTCAGTTTATCTGAAGATTCCTGAAGGCCATATAGTCTTTTCTCCAAGTTTGACTCCTGCTATCCAGCTTTTCTCTTTGGCGGCTCTGAATGATGATGCTATGGAAGCTATTCAGAGTGTCCCAGTGGTCTGTGAGTTTCCAGATGTCTTTCCTGAAGAGTTGCCGGGTATGCCTCCGGATCGTGAGGTTGAGTTTGTAATTGAGCTTGAACCTGGAACGGCTCCTATCTCCAAGCGGCCTTATAAAATGGGTCCTGCTGAGTTGGCTGAACTCAAACGTCAGCTTGATGAACAAGAGAAGTTGGGTTTCATTCAACACAGTACTTCTTCTTGGGGTAGCCCAACAATCTTTGTGAAAAAGCGAGACAGGACTGATAGACTTTGTGTTGACTATCGGGCTCTCAATGCTAAAACCATCAAGAACAAATATCCCCTTCCGCGGATTAATGATCTCTTCGATCAGCTAGCTGGAGCTGTGGTGTTCTCTAAGCTCGACTTGAGAAGTGGTTATCACCAAATCAAGATTCGTAAGGAAGATGTGCCTAAAACAGCTTTCACCACCCGCTATGGCCTGTACGAGTACACGGTCATGTCTTTCGGTCTCACCAACGCACCTGCTACCTTCTCGAGGCTTATGAACTCGGTTTTCATGGAGTCTCTTGATAAGTTCGTTGTGGTCTATCTAGATGACATCCTAGTCTATTCTAAGTCAAAGGAAGAACATGAAGAACACCTTCGGTGTGTCCTAAACAAGCTTCGTGAGAACCGCTTGTATGCAAAGTTCTCCAAGTGTGAGTTTTGGCTGCCTCAAGTAACCTATCTTGGTCACGTCATCTTTGCCAAGGGCATTGCAGTCAACCCGGAAACTGTGAAGACAATTGTTGAATGGCTTCCTCCTGTTAATGTCAAAGAAGCGCGGAGTTTCCTTGGTTTGGCTAGTTATTGCCGTCGCTTCGTTCAGAACTTTTCGAAGATAGCGAAGCCTCTTACCGATCTCCTCAAGAAAGGCAAGAAATATCTTTGGACTCCTGCATGTCAAGCAAGCTTTGAGACACTCAAAGAGAAGCTCACTTCCACACCAGTCTTAGTTCCTCCGGATACATCTAAGCCTTTCCAGATATTCTGTGACGCCTCTTTGCAAGGATTGGGTGCGGTCCTTATGCAAGAAAAACAAGTTGTTGCTTATGCCTCTTGACAGTTGAAGACGCATGAGATCAACTATCCTACACATGACCTCGAGCTCGCAGCAGTTGTCTTTGCTTTGAAGCTGTGGAGGCACTACTTGCTTGGCAATCGTTGTGAAATCTTTTCTGATCACAAGAGTCTGAAGTATATCTTCACACAGCCTGATCTCAACCTTCGGCAGAGGAGATGGATTGAAGCAATCAATGATTTTGATTTGACCATCAACTATACTCCGGGCAAAGCTAATGTCATGGCCGATGCTCTCAGCCGCAAAGCTTATGTCAACAACCTCATGATGGAAGAACAACAGCCTCTCTTGTGCGAGGAATTCCGTCAGCTCAACCTGGAAATTGTGGAACAAGGGTATCTCCTGAACCTTCTGGCTACTCCTCTCTTGGAAGAAAAGATTCGCTTTCGTCAGCTTGGTGATCCGCACATCAGAAAGATCATCTCCAAACTTCAGCTTCCGAAGTATGAGTCCTTCCATGTCGATGATCAAGGCACGCTTTTCTTTGAACACCGGATGTTTGTTCCGAACTACCTGGGTTTGAGAGAGCAAGTTCTCAAGGAGGCGCACGATTCGGTTCTTTCTATCCACCCTGGCAGCACAAAGATGTACATGGACTTGAAAACACAATATTGGTGGCCGGGATTGAAACGATATTGTGCCAAGTATGTCTCGGAGTGTGATGTTTGCCGCAGAGTGAAAGCTGTCCATCAGAAACCTTTCGGTCTTCTACAACCATTGAAACCTCCGGAATGGAAATGGGAGAAAGTAGAGATGGACTTCATTACTGGTTTTCCAAGGTCGCAGAAGGGCAACAATGCAATTTTTGTTGTCATCGACAGGCTTTCTAAAGTGGCTCACTTCTTCCCCGTCAAGGAAACAATTTCTCGAATTCAGTTGGCTGAGCTCTATATCAACAGAATTGTCTCTCTGTATGGGGTTCCGCTTGAGATCAGTTTAGACCGTGGGAGCATCTTCACTTCCAAGTTCTAGGAAAGTTTCCAAAATGCTTTGGGAACAAAGTTGAACTTCAGCACAGCTTACCACCCTCAGTCGCAAGGACAAGTTGAAAGGATCAATCAGATTCTGGAGGATATGCTTCGTGCTTGCGTCATCTCTTTTGGCATGAAGTGGGAGGAATGTCTTCCTTATGCTGAATTCTCTTATAACAACAGCTTCCAGAAAAGTCTGAAGATGGCACCATTTGAGGCTCTCTACGGCCGCAAATGCAGAACTCCGATTGGTTGGTTGGGTGCAAGAGAAATAATTTGGTTTGGCCCTGACATTGTAACTCAAGCGGAGGAGAAGGTGCATATCATTCTTGAAAATCTGAAGATTGCTCAAAGTCGCCAGAAGAGCAATTATGACAGGAAGCACACAGACATGGTGTATGCCCCTGGTGATCTCGTTTACCTTCGTGTCACTCCCATGAAAGGCACGCACCGTTTTGGTATCAAAGTAAAGCTGGCTCCTAGATACATCGGGCCTTTCAAAATTCGTGGAAGAAGAGGAGAAGTTTCTTATGCTCTTGACCTCCCGGAAAAACTCAAGGTTCATGATGTTTTCCACATCTCTCAACTCAAGAAGTGCTTCAAGGATCCCGGCAGGACCGTGGATCATGAGCTTATCAATCTCCAAGAAGACCTGTCTTATCAAGAACACCCCACAAAAATCCTCGAAGTCGCAGAAAGAAGGACTCGCAACAAGTCCATCAAGTTCTGCAAGGTGCAGTGGTCGCACCATTCCGTTGATGAAGCCACTTGGGAGCGTGAAGATGAGCTCCGTGCCAACTATCCTACCCTCTTTGAGTCTTCTCCTTCTTCCTAGAATCTCGGGACAAGATTCCTGTTTAGTGGGGGAGAGTTGTAGCATCCCATTTGTCTAACAACTGTAATGCTACTTGGTTTAGTAATATAATGACTACTTCCCTCACATAATTGTTGCATCATCATTATATCATGCTCATGTCATCATGCCACCTTGCATTTTAGCATCATACAAAACCCCTTTGGTGTTGGTTCTTTTCTCATATGCATTGTCATTTGTATTTGCCTCTTGATATTGTATTTGGTTTTTGATATATTGTTTAAATGCCCAAGTTGAGTTGGGGGCATATCTTTTATTCCACTCTACCACCTTGTCTTTCACCACCTTATAATTCTACCACCCTAATTACCATGGGCTTTCATTTTATTTTGGCATTTACTCTAGCTCATGTGGGTTGGGATGGATCTAATTCTAATTCCTTTTGCTTGACCTTTACTCCACATTTGTGAATGCATGAGAATAATGCCATGTTCTTAATTTTGTTTTCAAAAGAAATAAAACATGGTATTAAGTATCTTGCATGGGCCATGCAACCTTTGCCACCTTTGATCCTCCTTGTTTTTAGTTGTCCATTTGAGTGGATCATCTCTCTTTTTCCTCACTTTTTCTCTCCTCTCACCTTCACCCATGCTTGGTCATGTGGATCTTGCCAAAACCCATAAACCTCTCTCTCTCTCTAATCATCTCCATGAGTTTTCTCTCAGCTAAGCTAGACCCTAAACCCCCGCTCTCTTTTGCTACCTCTAAACCCTACCACCACCATGATCCATCCCCTCTCACCTTCTCTAAACCACTCTCCTAATCTATACCTAATCTAAACCCCCCCTCTCTCTACAAACCCTAGCTCCACGTTACCCTCTCCCTCTCTCTCTCTCGGCCTCCCTCCTCTCTCTACCATGCTGCCCCACCTAGCTACCCCAACCCTGGTTCCAACCTAACCGAGGCTCCCCAAACCCTAAACCCGAGCCTACCCTCTCTCCCCCTCTTCTCTCCCTGTCTTGTGGCCCCTAGCCCGAGCCTGCCCCTGCCTCCTTGGCCTCGCCTGGCCCACCTGGCAGCCCCAGCACCCCCTCTCCCTGCCCATGCCGAGCCCCAGCCCGAGCACGTGAGGAGGTGGCAAAAGGTGGCCGACGCCACCTTCCCCTCCCCCACGCCATCCACCCCTCTCCCCATCCTTATCTACACCCCACGGCCCCCTCTGCCTTCCCCAGATCCGCCCTAGGCATCGCCCTCTTCTCTCCTTCCTCCCCACCACCGTCTACCCCCCCCTACGACGGCCACCGTCGGCCTCCTCCTCCACATACACTACCAGCCGGTGGCGTGGCGAGCAAGGTTGTCGAGGAGGGTCACGTTGCTCCCCTGCTTCGCCCCGTACACGCCAGCGAGGAGGAGAAGCCCCAGGACCGCCGGTACCAGCGCCGCCCGACGCAACCCTAGCTCTCGCCGGCCGCCAGCTACGTCACAGATCTGTTGCGCCCCCACCAGATCCAACCACACCAACGGCCCCGCGGTGAGCCCCCGAACCCCCTATACATGCCCCTGTCCTTCTTCGTTTCCTGTCGGCGACGTTCGTTCCGTCGAGCAGGCTGCGTGCACCGGCGAGCGCGCAGCGTCTGCTCGCTTCCGCCTCGCATATCACCCTATCTAGGCCGCGCCGACCCTCCCTGACACCAAGCCCAGGCCAGCACAGTGGCTCCGCCTCCGCGCGTGACCCCTAGGTCCCATGTTCGATCCCCCACCCCGCTCTGCACCGCGCGCGAGCACCGATCTGTCCGCGAGGGATATCCACAGTGCCGCGACGCCACTTTTCAGAAAACCCCCTCCCTTTTTCTTTTCCTCAACCCGCGACCCCTCCGGCCCCACATGTCTGCGGCTGTTGCGTTTTTTCAAAAAGGCTCCTGGCTTTTGTTTTCCTCAACCCGCGGTCCCCCGCTGCGCCGCGTGGCAGACCCGCAATCGCCGCTTTCATATGGACCCGCATGGCCTCTGGGCCCGCTTGTCATCCTCGCGGGCTAGGCAGAGCCGCGGTGTATGGCGTTTTCAGCGCGCGCGGACACCCAGTCAGCATGGGCCCACTGGTCATTGGCTGTGGCTGGGTTCTGTGTGAGTAACAAAACTTTTTCTGAATATCTGATTAATTCAAATCTTTTCAAATCCAATTCAAATTCAAATTCAAATCAGATTTTAATAACTTTTAAAATACCAATCCAAATTATACAAATTATATATGTTTCCTAATCAGAAAAATGTGAGGATTTCAAATATGCCATCCAAAATATGTTTTGCACACTTAAAATTTCAAGTTGATTTAAATTACAATAAAATGCCCCTGGACCTTAATAAATTAATAACTTTTGTTTTATAACTCCGAATTTGACAAATGATATGTCTAAAATGATCAGCTCGACGAGACCTTTCTGTTTATGCATACCATGATATGAATTGAAGCATGCATCATATAAATATAAAGTGTACAGCAACTATTATGAGGCTAAAATGAGACCCAAACCCAATAAAATGCTTATTCCTTGTCTCCTACACCTCACCCATGCCATGCTACTTTATTGCCATGCAATTGTGCATCATTCATCATGGCATGATTGTTTGCTCGTCGCATTTAATTCCTATGCTTGTGCACTTTATTTATGTTGGCCCTTGTTTGTTTGGTTCTTCTTCGAATAGACACTGAGCAGGGGATATACCAAGAGACCCAGGAGCACTACCCAGATCCTTCTCTCGCTTCAACTGAGCTGCCAGGCAAGCACTACCACATGCTTGCATACATACAGTACCTATTGCCTCTATCTTATTCTTGCATCATTGAGTCGCGATTGCATTAAACTGAATCCCAAGCATTGCATAGCCTTTACTTTTAAACCCCACCAAGCTTGTTTCCCCATCCCATGAGCCATTACTACAGGAGTTGTTTGAGCCATGCGAGTCATAGAACAGCATGTGTAGGGTATGTGAGTGTCTGCTGGATAACGAGGTACCTAAACAACTTAACCTGAGTAGTTGGGATAACTAATGAAAGTGGCACCGGTGAGCAATATATGCTATTTGGTTTTTCCTGCTCACTTGTGTCCCGTAGGACCCCGAGTACTTGATTCCTGTTCCTTGAATATTCGCGCTATCCACATCCGGGAGGCTTATGGGACCCCCCTGAGCCAGAGCTTGATTCATTCTTATTTCTTGGTGCCACAAACTAGTTTGAGGTTTTATTTACTATCCTGTACATATGCCATGCTTTACTGCTTTATTTAATTGTGCGATCTACTGCACCTGTACTGTTTAGGATCGGGACACGTTTTCGCGGTATCGACAAGCCCGAGTTTTCGGGTTCCTAGTCGTTTACAGCCGTCTACCCAAACCTTGAGTCCGTCTCGGGGTCAGCTAACTTCGTTGCGGGTGTACTCAATGGGGTGGCCCCCTGAAATATTTCTGAATCCTGTGATTGCTTTGTCGAGAAGGCCTCGTTGGGTTTTGATTTGGTTTTTCCGAGGTTGATCGAGTGTGTGTTTCTATTTGTGCACCCCTGCAGGGTAAAACTTTCTGAAAGCCGTGTCCGCGGTTATGGACGACTTGGAGCACAGTTTCTCGATCATAGACAAGCATAACTAAAGTACCGCTTTTAATTTGACTAAGTAACTGACTAGTAAATAGTGCAACACTCGTGGTATGGATTATAAAACTGCCAACGGATGGGGGTTGTTCGTCCGCTTCCTCGTTGGTAAGCGAGGAGGAGGATGGATCTGGTGATATTACTGTTATAACTGTTGTCATTAATTCACGGACATCCGTCTATCTTTGGTTAGGCGGGTGGTTAGCGATTATCTATAGAACTGTTAGGGTTTATCTTTCGCTGCAATTGCGTCACCCCAGGTTGTGTCCCCTTTAGAGGCATAAAGACTTGCTGAGTACCCCTAGGGTCTCACACGATAAATTATTTGATTCAGATGAACATGTACACCCCCAAGATGGATACTGGGATCCGTGGAGGAGGCGGATGATGTGGGCAACGATCGTTCGGTGTAGAGATTCCGGGAACGGGGATCCGTGAGATCTGTGGGCGGGATGTGCTTATTTATGGGGCATCTTATGCCGATTTGCTTCTTATCCATGCTCGGACCTTGCTTGCCGCTTCCGCCTGATACTCTGATGTTTGATGTATGAGGAGATATCCTAAACTATTATATCTATCTAGGACATTTGAATCTTGCCGTATGGCGTTGCTATATTTCCTTTCTTTTTAGATGGTATGGCTCTGATGTACTGTTGTTTGGTGGCTTGCATACATACTCATTTGTGTATGTAGTTGATCCCTTCGCCTGCCGATTACGCCGCCCGTTCTTGTCCCGATGAGTTGGAAATGGTTGGGACAGCCGAAAGGTCTACCCGTGAGTGGCATTTGGGCCCCACCGTACTATTTCAACCATTTCCGCTCATCCAGGCATGTAACTAGGAGCGTAATTCACCGAGGTAGTTACAAGACTGCAGAAAGAGTTACTCGGACTAAGACTATCAAATTCTGCAAAGTTCAATGGAACCATCATTCCGTAGAAGAAGCAACATGGGAAAGAGAAGATGATCTTCGGAAAGACCACCCTCACCTATTTGCTAGCCAACCCGAATCTCGAGGGCGAGATTCATCTTAAGGGAGTTAGATTTGTAACATCCCTAAAATCATGTTTTTAAAGATTGCATATCATTCATGCATACATATCATTTTAGGGATCAATTTCAAACTCTTTTGAAAGAAACAGAAACTTGAGTGCTATTATTTCATGTGAGCAAGCTTTGATCTAATGCCACTCTCAAGTGAGAGAATAATTGTTTTAAACCAAGTTATGTTTGCCCTTAGGTTGGATTGGTTAAGTGTTAAAGCTTGGACAAAAATTTCCAAAACAAATATGGTTTTAAAACCATTTTCAAATCTTCATCAAACCATGTGCTAAGACACTGTTATTTTTAAAAATCTTCAAAGGAACATGCTAGTCCAACAAGACAGAATGATTTTATGCTCAAAATTATACAAGATTTATTTTATAAAAGGCCAGAAAGGGTAGGAGTTCAAATGATTTTGAATTCATATGAAAAAGGTTCCTGAAAATCAATTTAGAAAAAGAAAAGGAATTAGAAAACTCAACTGGGCCTGGCGCCAGCTTTTCAGCCCAACAGCCAAAGCAGCCCACCCGGACCACCTCTGTCTCTGCTTTTCCTCACCGCGCCCGCGTGCACCCACCCGCTGACAGCTCGACCCCACCTTGCCAGGTCAGCTTCGTCCTCAATCAACGCGCGGCCGAGGCGCTCCGCCGTTACCTCGCCGCAGTCACTGCCCGCTTAATTCCCATTGATGCAGCGCGTAATTGCCGCCCCCTCCTGGCTATTTAACCCCCTCTACATCACGACCATTCCCCCCACTCAGCACCACCATTCCGCCACTAGGCTGCCCACAATCGCACTTGCACCGCCGCTATACCGAGCCACTCCGGCAGGCGATTCCGGTAAGCTCCGACCGCCCCTCTGCTTCTGGTTCAAACGAGTGTGACCGCCACGTCCTTGTGCATCTGCTAACGCCCCTGGTTTGCCTGCTCGTGACCCAGGTCGTCGTCTTCGTTCACGCACGCAACCACCAGAGCCGCCGCTCGACTCCGACGAGCAATAGCGGTAAGAATCGAACGCCCCTTGACCCCGCGTGCATACTGTCAACTTCGCCTTGCCCTTACGCAGCTTTTGACCCCACTGGCTCATGCTAGGGCGACGCAGAGCCTCGGCAACATCGACGTCTGCAAGCACCCGACGCCGCGCACAACTCCGACGAGCTCCAGCGACATCCACGGTGCGCCCCTTCGCCAACGAAGACCACGTTGAGCTTCCTCGTGACCGTGCGAGTCTGGTAAGCCACGCCACACACCCCAGCCCCTCCTGAATTCGCCGGAGCGTCGCTGACAGAGCGTCGCCGCTGCGCCATCGTCGCCAGCGCCGCCAGACTTTGCTTGCTTGATCGCGAGCTGTAAGATCCAGATCCAACATGTATAATTAGATCACTTAACGAAGGGGTACTGAACAGATCTGGCCGTGCGATTGAAGTTAGATCTGATAGTCCATGTTAGTCGATCCGCGTGAATCGGTATCAACCAATTAGAGAGCGCCGCGTGGCTAGTCCTTTGTTTTAAAAACAGAATTTAGATCTATTAGATGTTTAAACTTGTAAAATTCATAATTTTTGATTCCCACGTCCAAATTTGACAAAATTTATATCATTGGACTCAGGAGAGAAAATCCTTTCAGTTTATGCAATGTTTTTAGTATTTTCCCTTTGAATAAATGGTTGTTTTTACAGAAAAATTTGTAGACATAATTTGAGTATAGTAATTATATCAAAAATGTTATGTTGTTCAAATAAAGTTTATTTGGCATGTTTTGGACTTGTTTATGATTTAGTACTATGTACTTGTCTTGTTTGGTGTAGAAAATCATCACATGGCATTTTTGCATACATTCATGTATTTTTGCTTGTATATGTTGTATATGTGATTTTGTGCCATTATTTTATGTGTAGATTTTGGTGCAAATAGTGATTGTGATTGTGAGGATTGTTGCTACTCCCCAAACTACCAAGGCAAGTGGTGCGTCATGATTTTATTACTATGTTTTTCAACTATGCACTAGAAATATTTGTATAGGACTTGCATGAATATTTTGATCAATATGCTATGCTTGGGAAATCCTAGTAGTTGTAGAATTACTAGAAATATCTAAGTTAAGATTCTTATCAATGCCATGCTTAGCCTAGCTAGTAGCAACCAAGGGTGGTTATATATTCATACTATGAGAAAATATTTCTATGTCTTTGGACTTGTGTTTTTACTTAATAAAACAACTAAGTAAATTTAACACCTGGGTGGAATGGAAAGAATGGTTTGTGTTGAGTGGTTACACAAGGCCCATTTCAATGGTTTACCTTGTGTATGTCACTTGTGGAAGCCACCCAGGAACAAAGGGATTTGAGATGCCAAATGTTAAGAAGCTTCTAGTGCAGCCACATGGCAATATGGGCTCTGCCTGGACCACATAGGTTGCAATAACTTAGCCATTTGGGCAGTTGGTGGTAGTGGGATGATAGGTTGGAACGCGTCCATTTGGTCTAAGGGAAGGCTTCTGAAAGGTCCTGTCTTGGTGAAAATCAAGTCTTGTGGGGAAAGTGCACAACCTATGCAGATGGAAGAATCTAAGTACTTAGCCATGTCCCTGGTATTGGACAACTTGAGAATCAAGACATGGAAGCTATCAAGAATCTCCTCATCCAAATTTCTAAGTTAAAACTTGTGGATGAACAAGGGTGAAGGTTCACCAATGTCTATTGGTGGTTCCTTGGGAAAGTTTTGTCAAAGAAAAACTTAGTGTTTTTCAACTGATAGGTAAAACCTATTTTGAGCAAAGCAAGCCTAAGCTACACTTAGCCAAAATGCATATAGTATCTAGACCACTAATATTCTACTAAGGTATCACTTGCCAATACTATTCCAATGTATTGACCCACTGTGGCTGTAACTTGTGATGTTGTAGGTTATTCTGATGATGATTAGGGGTTATGAGTCTACACTCAACATGCTTGCCTGTGGCACATGAAGATGAAGACTTATTTATCTTATTATATATTTGAACTCTTGTATTAGGCCTGTGGCCATGGAGTTTGTAAAAGACTATGTTTGTCTCTGGAATGATATGTAATAATGACCTTTGTTTCTGTGTACTTCATCTTAAACTGTGGATGCTAGCATTGATCCAGGGACTAGCATTGCAATCATAGGGATCCTTACCTTTATAAAGGGAGGGATATTACAAGTACAGGCGCTCCACGCGCAATAGTAAATAAAACAGTAAAGCATGGCATAAGTACAACATAGTAATAAAGCCCCAAACTACTTTGTGGCCCTAAGAAATAAGATATGACTCAAGCTCATGATAAGGGGATTCATGGTCCCACATGCGGATAGTGCGAATATTCAAGGAACAGGTATCATGTACTCAGGTTCCTACGGGACACAAGTGGACGGTTAAAAACCAAATAACATCTATTGCCCACCTATGCCTCTTCATTATTTACCTACTTTCAGTATTATTTATTAAACAGTAGATAAAGCCGTGATCATCTCCAACATAAAGCATATGGCAGCCTTCCAACAATTGTGGTACATCACCGGAGCGAAAAAACACCTACGCAAGCGGCTACGACTCGCAAGGCTGCCTATCTACCAAACAACATGTAATAGGAGGTGTCCATGTACAGGAAATTATAAAGGGACATGGAATCTATAGCAACGAAACAGAGATAGCAATAGATCAACATGATGAAGTAAAGACTAGAAATGTAAAATAGGAAGAAAGGGGGAGAATGCTCGCCTGAAAATATTGTCGAAGGTTCATCCAAAGATCAGGTCGACACTCGCATCAAATCATCGTCCTAATCCGTGAAGAAGCAAAGCACTAAAACAAACACCGGATGCACTATTTAATACTATGGCAGAAAATCGGGCATGATGCATGTATGATGTATGACATGGCAAAGGTGCGATGCAATTAGGAAATATTAAGTGGGACCGGGGGCTCGACAATTTATTGGATGGTTCATGTTGTTTGGATACCCCGCAATTTAATTGTTGTCTGAACATGGCAAAATATATCACCGGTTTGCTATACGATTTTAAACGAGACCAATATTAGACTAGATTCGCACGCATATGGTCTTCATATTTGATTATTAGGTGAATCGGCATAAGGCCCCCAAACCACACACTATGCATGAGAGTATGAATAATTTATATGAAACAAGATATATATAGCATTTATAAAAATAGAGGATCTGGAAGGTTCACACATGTTTAGAGGCGAAGGTCTTGGTTAGGGGGTTAGGGGTCGACAGGGTTCGGGTGTGCCGAGATCGGTCTTCAGGAAAATGGACTTCGGATTCGCGAAGATCTTGTCGATCTGGCGTCAGCGCTTCCGGAAGTAGATCTTGGTGGGCTTGGATGCATTGGTTCGGTTTGGTCTTGTCTGGCCTCACACCATCCTCATGGGGTCCTCACACCTATGCATCATACATTCGCAACACCTGATCATCGCATGAGAACACGGCCACATGGGGCAAAACAGATGCTATACATGAGGAAACAACATGGGTTCCGGTTCCAACAAAACTCCAGGCAACAAAGGTGCTCACGCGACACACAACGACAGGGAGAGGAATACAATCTCGCTGGGAGGCCCAGCAGGGCGCGTCTAACACCCTCTGATCGGCCCTATGCAAGTTTTAGTGATTCCCGCCAAACCCGCATAGAAACGATTCAAAGGTGCCTACCAGGCACTTTCGTGCGGGTGGAAATCGAAGTAATACCATTACACATTAGTCCACAATGGAACCAACAGAACAGATATATACAACAACGACTCCATGAGTCAAGAATACAGATATATAGTACAAAGATCCAAATCACCTTGAAAACGATACAACATCCGACTATGGAAAAGATGCAAATGGGGCTAAGAGCCATGAAGAATAACCAATGGTGTCCATAACCCTGCCAGGCCAAGCCGGAAGGGTAACCCTGCTAACGACGTCAATCTCAAAACCTGCTTAAACAAAAGGGGTGCCGACAAAGGGCAAAGGAAAAAGAGAGCGGTCAGTACTGAGGCCAGTACACGGTGAGACTAGAATTCAGCGGTCCTCGCCTACATAGGTATGGTGTACTGAAGCGGCAGCGAAGAATGCACTAAACAACCTATAGAGACTTAGTACAACTGTCGACTATTAGAGAGAGATGAGAAAGACCTATTCGGATCCAACCTGGTACTACCACTGTCACATCCCAAGATTTTCTAAATCTTGTAATGTGAAAATAAATGAATAAAATAAAACTTTGTTTGATTTTCAAGGCCAGAAGAAACTTTTTGAATCCAATTGGAAACTTTCAAAACCTATTTGGATCAAATGAAATCCTAAAGGGATTTAAAAAGTTAAATAAATAATAAACTTCAAAATATTTAGACTTACTATTTTGGATCTTTTAAATAAAAGGTTTTGGCTTTCAAAAGAAAAAGTGGATTTATAAATAAAGATTATTTTACAGAGCCAAATTAAACCTTGGCCAAGTATTTAAAATAAAATGTTTTGTTTTGATTAAAAATAGTAAAGGTTTATTTAAATAAAATAATAAGGAATTAATATCCAAATTTTATTTAAATAAAAGGTTTTACCATTTTAATTAAAACATCAAAACTTATTAAATTATTTTAAATAAGTTTTCTAAGTATTTTATTTTCTTAATTAAAACCTACTGAAGTGTTTTGGTTTTATTTTAGATTTCAAAATAAATATTTTAATAAAACAAATCCTATTTGATTTAATAACTAAGGTCCATTCTATTTAATTATTAATGGATCCTAAAATAAAAGGTTATTTTGTTTTAAACAAGTTTCCAAGTATTCTTTATTTCCAAATAAAACCTACTGATTTGGTTTTGAAAATATTTGGATTTCAAATGGAGATTTTATTAAATAAATCAAACCCTATTTGATTAAATAACTATGGTCTATTATATTTAATAGATCCTAAAAAGAATAAAAATATTATTTTATTTTAGGATTTGGTTTATGTTGATAAACAGAACCAAAAACTCATTACAAGTTTGTTTTGTTTGAATTGTTTGAATTGTTGATTGAATGTTGTTTGAAATTTCAAAACAGGAAAATAGAAATAGAAATTGATAAAACAATCAGACAGGAAAAAAATATGATTTGGACCTGACCCAACTGAGCCAGCCCAATAAGCCCACTCGCAGCCCACCTCCTCTTTTCCCCGAAACGTTTTCCTTACCGCAAAACAAACCCGCGCAGTGAATGACAACTGGAGCCCACCTGAAACTTTCCCCTCTCGCTGACAAGTATGCCCCACCCTTCTGTTCATCGTCCTCACCGCAGCGACCAGTTCATCCCCGTTTTCTGCTTTGATTTCGCGGCTTGAATTCGTCATAACACGGCCACCATTACTCACAGTAACCATGCCCCTTTAAACGCCAACGACTCTCCTCCGTTTCCCCTCTGTCTCCTCCCCCAAGCACGCCCCCAGGCCGCCCCAATTTCTCCCCGAGCAGCTCTGTCTCCGACGAGCTTCCACCTTCGATTTTGGCCGAGCCACACCACCTCCTGCCTCCCCGAGCACACGAGCACGCTCACCACATCCAGGCGCATCCACCTGTGCCCTTCGTACGACCGCGGGCGCTCCAGAGCAACGTCTGCAACAAGCTCTGAACGACGCCGCCGTCCGCTCCAACTCCGACGAGCCCCACAGGTAGTTTCCGGCCGCCCCTCTACCTCTCGTTCACGCACACAACTTTGTTTTGAACCTGCGCGTCTAACCGCGTCATCATTTTGTCCCGAGGTGATCCTCAGCACCGTCCCCAACCACAACCAGAGCACGCCGTCGCCAGAACGAACTCCGGCGAGCGATTACTCCTACGACCGTGCGCCCCTTGCCCCGTCGACCACACGGCAAGCTTCCCCAGTCTCCTGCAATCTCGGTGAGCCTACTCCCTCCCTCTCTCGCTTCCTGTTTCGCCAGCGCCGCCACTGTCAGAACGTCGCCGCTGCTAGCCACTGCCGGCGCCACTCACATTTGGTCAATACGATGATAGTCGTAGGATCTGGATCGAACGAACTAGATAGAACACTTAAACGCCGAAGGGGTACGTGTTCTGGGCCACGCGATCTGTTTAGATCCAACGGTCTGCAGCGTGATCCACACTGAACCGGTACCGTCCAATTAGAGAGCGACGCGTGGCCAGCTCTAGTTTAAAACAGGAATTTGAAAACAGATTTGTTTGTGAATTTCAAACCTTTGTAACTTTTAAACCACACGTCCAAATTTTGCAAACTTTATATCGTTGGAATCAGTGGAACAAGACCTAGCCAACCATGCCATTTGTTTAGTAAATAGTATCTGTTAGCTTGTTAATTTTTTCATAAACTTTTGATTGCTTGTTAAGGTTGTAAAAATTGTTTAAAAATGATTTTGGGGATAAAATCTTTGGAAAATGGTGTGAATTGAACCTACTAACATTAAGAATCACTTTGTGGTTTCAAAATTGTATTTGGTGAAACAAAATAATGATTCTTTGATTTAAAACCATTTCTAGTCAAATAGAAATGTGGTTTATTTATTAAAAATGGTTTTGGAAGAAAACCTTTGGAAAATGTTTTGTTTTAAACTCTCTGACCCTAAACACCAATTTTTATGGTTTAAAAATATATTTGGTGAACCCTATAGATTAAAGCCTTAGTAAAAATATTTCTACACCACATAAAATGATACTTTGTTTTGAAAATGGTTTAGGAAAAGTAATCCTTTTGCAAATGACTTTGCCACTTGACAAAATGACCATTAGGTATTTTCAAATGTTTATGACCCATTAGGAACCACTTTTTCAAACAAAACAAAGCTTGGCATGCTTGCATGCATTACTTTGACTTTGTCATTTTATGTGTTGTTTTGCTTGATTGGTAGATTGAGTTTGTGCCTTGCTTGATTGATTTGTAGTGACTTGAAGAGTGTAATTGTTGCAAGGACAAGGAGTGAACCTATACTCTACCAAAAAGGCAAGTGATGCTTCATACTTTTTGTCCCATTACTTTCACTACGCATTAGTGATTTTGCTAAGTAAAACTTGCATGGAATTTATGCTAAGTATAAACCTTGCTATAGGAAAACCTAGCAGATGAATCCTTAGTAGGATTTTTCCTAAGTTAAGACTCCTACTACTACCAGCTTAGCCTAGCTAATAGAAAACATGGGTGGAATATATATTCACACTATGGAAAAATATTCTAAGTCTGAGGACTTGTGTTTTTGTTTCATAAAACAACTAAGTTAATGAATCACCTAGGTGGAATGGTAATTGCTTGGTGGTTTTTGGTTGAGTGGTTACACAAGGCCAGGGGACTGGTGAACCTTGTGTATCTCACTTGTGGATGGCCACCCAGGAACAAAGAGATTTGAGATGTCAAATGTTGAGAAGCTTCAAGTGCAACCACCTGGCAATATGGGCTCTGCCATGATCATATAGGTTGCAAGAACTTAGCCATATGGACAGTGGGTGGTAGTGTTTGATAGGTTGGAGCGCGTCCATTTTGGTCTAAGGGAAGGCTTCTGAAAGATCTTGTCTTGGGAAACCAAGTCTTATGGGGAAAGTGCACCACCTCTGCAGAGTGTAAAATCTAAGTACTTAGCCATGTCCCTGGTAAAGGACAATTTGAGCATCAAGACATGGAAGCAATCAAGAATCTCATCATTCAAATTTCTAAGTTAAAACTTTTGGTTTGAACAAGGGTTATTTGAAATCTTCAATATTTGATTCAGAGAAGCTTTGGAAAAGATTTTGTCAAGCAAAAACTTATTGTTTTCAAAATGATAAGGAAAAATATATTTTGAGCAATGCAAGCCTCAACTCCACATATCCAAATGCATATAGATGATAGACTCCACTATACTACCATAGTATCACTTGCCAATACAATTCAAATGTATTGACCCTTGTGGCTGTAACTTGTATGTTGCAGGTTTGATTGATATTAGTGAAGTTGATTGATTAGGATTACAAAGTCTACAACCAATATGTCTGCCTGTGACACTTTGAAGATGAAGGACCCCATGCTTATAGATTTCTGCTGCAATGTAATGTAATAGCCAAATGAGCTATGTAAAGATGTAATAAAATTATGTTATTCCTGGTTGTAAAGTTATATTATGACCTTTGTTTCTTGATATTACATCTAAAATGTGGATGCTAGCTATTGATCCAGGGACTAGCATTGTAAACACAGGGGACACCACCTTATGTTATAAAGGTTGGGACACTCCCTCTACAGATGGTATCAGAGCATTATGTTGTCTGTAGGATTTGTAAACCCTAGGATTGGACAAAAACCCTTAGAATATAGGAGTTGTCTTATTCCAAAAACTTAATTACAAAAACACTTGTAAACTCTTTCCTCAACCATTTTGGTTTCAACTCTACATCTTTTCTACTTCAACTTGATGGAAAAACCTACCCATGGCCAGAGACTACACCATGTGCAAAGGACTTCATCAACTCTAATGGCTTCAACTTCTTCAACTCTAATGACTTCAACTTCTTCAACTCTAATGACTTCAACATCTTCAGCATGTTCACCAAGGACTTCCAACTTGAATATCACTAAGGACTACAAGTGAAACAAGGAAATCTTACTCAAGATTTAGAGACTGAGGGAATGCAAAAGTTAGAAGGAGACCACATCACTAGAAGTTATTGAAACCAAGAGTTTTTCTCAAGGAAACCATAATCTCAAGTAAGAGGAAGCAATCAAGGAGGATGGAAAGATCACAAGTGAACCATATAGATGGACCACCATATTTTAGTTAAACACACCAACTTATGTGGTGAAACAAAAATATTTTTGGTTGCCTAAGTATGTGCTTGAACTTTGTTGTTTGAGTGAATTGTTTGGTTGTGATTGCATGCACATTGCTTGTGTGAATTGTGATGTGTGTGAATAGAATTGACTCCTTAGAAATATCTTGCCTATTCTAATCTCCATTCAAACCCAAACAGATGACTTCCCCAAGAAACTCCAACATCAAGGTTGATGACAATAACAACAACCAAGAGGACAACATGAGAGAACTTATAGCAACCCAAAACCAGTTGAACCAAGAGACAACTCAGCTTTTAGTCAACAACAATGGACTAGACCCAGCCATACAAAGGATTTTGAAACTTCAATTCCAATTGATGCAAGGATTGGTTACCCAAATGATCAACATGGGAGAAAACTTTTCCTAAAGAGATAATGACCACAAGGATGACAAAGATGCTATTCTAGAAGGAACCCAAGCTAGTAATACTTGTGGATACAAGGATCATGCATCCAAGGAACATGAAGATCAATGCCCCAAGAAGAGAGAAAGATCTCCCACCTGTGAAGAAAATGAACTAGAAGAACTCCTAGCTTTGGAGAGACCCAAAAATAAGAAGAAATGCCCCAACCCTAACAAGGAGGATATTACTCAAGTGCAATGTTACAATTGCAAAGGGATGGGACACTATGCCAATGAATGCCCAGAAAAGAAGAAGAATCAAATAAACAAACAAGAGGTAATGATACCAAAGGAAAAGAAAGATATCAGCCAAGTGATGTGTTTCAAATGCAAGGAACTAGGCCACTATGTAAACAATTGTCCAGAAAAGATGAAGAACAAGTTAAACAAGTCTATGAAGGATCTCAATCTTGGCCCATAAGTCAAGTATGGAAACAAAGGACACAATGCAAAGTTTGTTTAGAGAAATTTTCCCCAGGATCCCAAGAAGGACAATATGTAATTTTTGTTTGAAAATTTTTAAGGGTGGTAGTACCCTAGTTGTTTTGAACCTACTTGTAACCCTAGCCTCCCCAAATCTCGGGACGAGATTTATTTTAAGGGTGGTAGCCTGTCACATTCCAAGATTTTCTAAATCTTGTAATGTGAAAATAAATGAATAAAATAAAACTTTGTTTGATTTTCAAGGCCAGAAGAAACTTTTTGAATCCAATTGGAAACTTTCAAAACCTATTTGGATCAAATGAAATCCTAAAGGGATTTAAAAAGTTAAATAAATAATAAACTTCAAAATATTTAGACTTACTATTTTGGATCTTTTAAATAAAAGGTTTTGGCTTTCAAAAGAAAAGGTGGATTTATAAATAAAGATTATTTTACAGAGCCAAATTAAACCTTGGCCAAGTATTTAAAATAAAATGTTTTGTTTTGATTAAAAATAGTAAAGGTTTATTTAAATAAAACTAGTTGAATACCCGTGCGTTGCTACGGTTCGCATTGTCCTGCCCCTCGATCTCCTCATGTTTGATTTGTATCTCATGGTACTTCCTCACACTGGGAACCCTAGCTTGCCATAGCCACTTCCTCACACTACTTCTATCCGTCGCGGGCTTAACATTCCAGCCCTTAGGCTTCCTCCATTATCGATTACCTTGACTACCTCAACTTGACACTGGTGGGACGGTGATGCTACTCCAACCCCAGCGACCCCGTGGTGTAGCCACAGTCTGCTTTAGGTGTGGTGGTTCCCTCCTCTTTGGTATAGGGTAGTAGGTGGCAGCTCAGTGTGACGGGGTGGATGAACCGTCGCCATGAACTCCGCCTGATCGGGTGAGGTCTATCTGTTGGATCGGTGCGACTGGATGCAGAGACAGTGACATACCTCATAATATCTTGGAACAGTCAAGGGAACAACCATCTAAATAATACTGGAACAAAAGTTGTGCGCGACGAATCTACCATAATCAATTTAATTGTAAAGATATCATCTACGGTTTAGTCAACGTGATTATTGTGAACATTCATCTAACCTTAATGTTATGAACATTCTATGCTTGCAACTCGGCGGAAAACATCTCAAACACTAATATCGGCTATCCCATGTATTTTGTACACCAAATATGCCATGAAACAACACAAGCTAGACACTACATCTCTCTCAAACTGAATACGTTTTGTTGCAAGGCCCCCGCCAGTGCAGAGGTACAACAGGCCTGAAGGTGAGCCTCTGTAGCAAATATAGCTCACCGCAGGGTGGTGCCTACAGGACTCCAGGTCCAGATCAAAATCCACCTCGCGGTAGCAGTGCAAGATTTACGAATCGACGCATAGATGAAGTTCAGACTTTAGAGAGAAAGCAGCAGCAACAGATAGCTGGCATACGCACGAGCAGTTCACAAGTCAAGGAAACGACTCTGGCCCCACGCCGTGAACCACCACCACGCCGCCTCACGTCGCGCCTCCTTCCCTTGCTTCCGTCCTCGCCGGTAGGGAACCGGCCTCCTCATATCCCTAGTGCGCTCTCCCGTTAGCCCCGCAAGCACGCATCCGCCTAAAAACTCAACAGAGATATGTGGAGCACCTACACGAGCAGCATGGAAGTTGAGTTCCGGTCAGCAAAACGGTGAGACGACAGCGACAACGTCGAGCTCAAGATCTGTTGATCAAGGGATTCGAGACCTTTTTATTTATACAATCGACCCGAGCAGAGTTCCTATATAGGAGTCGTAGCAGATCTGTTTTGCTCTGTCCCCGACCGCGTGGTCTACCGCCTCCATCTCGTCGCGGCCTCTCCGCCGCCCAGATCATGGCCCCTGCGGTGCTGCTCCCGCGCTGGAAGCCTCAAAAATTCCTGCAGACGTCGGCCGTGCTGCACGTGCCTGCCATGGACAACACGCCTGCCATGGACAACACGTGGAACCGACACCGTCATGGCCGCCCGACGGATGCAGGTCGCAGCATGCGAAGACACCCCGGGAAGTACGAATCCCATGCCGGCGTGCTCGACAGCGTTTCCGACTGCGTGCCCTCCTTCCCCTCGTGGCCGCCACCTGGCCGGCAGCTCGGAACCGTCACCATCATGGTCCGACGACTGGTCGGCCTAAACATGCCCTAGCCCCTTGTGTTCTTCCCTCCTTCCCCGTGTCCTCCTCCTCCTCCGTCGTGGTCCAGAGGCGCGGGAGCCTCCGCCTCCGCCTCCTCTCCTCGGCGAGACTGAACCCAGGGCCTCCCATCGTCTATTTCTCTTTTCGAGGGGATAAGGTTGGGAGAGAAGAGAGAAAACCAACCGTTAACCGTTCTGACTTTGACATGACGGTGGCACGGGCAGGTAATATCTCTACAAACCAGGGGCAAAATCGTCTTTTCATGATAGACGGAAATTGGGGGCGACGAACGGTCCGAATCTTTTTAATAGTATAGATAATAAGAAATTAATATCCAAATTTTATTTAAATAAAAGGTTTTACCATTTTAATTAAAACATCAAAACTTATTAAATTATTTTAAATAAGTTTTCTAAGTATTTTATTTTCTTAATTAAAACCTACTGAAGTGTTTTGGTTTTATTTTAGATTTCAAAATAAATATTTTAATAAAACAAATCCTATTTGATTTAATAACTAAGGTCCATTCTATTTAATTATTAATGGATCCTAAAATAAAAGGTTATTTTGTTTTAAACAAGTTTCCAAGTATTCTTTATTTCCAAATAAAACCTACTGATTTGGTTTTGAAAATATTTGGATTTCAAATGGAGATTTTATTAAATAAATCAAACCCTATTTGATTAAATAACTATGGTCTATTATATTTAATAGATCCTAAAAAGAATAAAAATATTATTTTATTTTAGGATTTGGTTTATGTTGATAAACAGAACCAAAAACTCATTACAAGTTTGTTTTATTTGAATTGTTTGAATTGTTGATTGAATGTTGTTTGAAATTTCAAAACAGGAAAATAGAAATAGAAATTGATAAAACAATCAGATAGGAAAAAAATGTGATTTGGACCTGACCCAACTGAGCCAGCCCAATAAGCCCACTCGCAGCCCACCTCCTCTTTTCCCCGAAACGTTTTCCTTACCACAAAACAAACCCGCGCAGTCACTGACAACTGGAGCCCACCTGAAACTTTCCCCTCTCGCTGACAAGTATGCCCCACCCTTCTGTTCATCGTCCTCACCGCAGCGACCAGTTCATCCCCGTTTTCTGCTTTGATTTCGCGGCTTGAATTCGTCATAACACGGCCACCATTACTCGCAGTAACCATGCCCCTTTAAACGCCAACGACTCTCCTCCGTTTCCCCTCTGTCTCCTCCCCCAAGCACGCCCCCAGGCCGCCCCAATTTCTCCCCGAGCAGCTCTATCTCTGACGAGCTTCCACCTTCGATTTCGGCCGAGCCACACCACCTCCTGCCTCCCCGAGCACACGAGCACGCTCACCACATCCAGGCGCATCCACCTGTGCCCTTCGTACGACTGCGGGCGCTCCAGAGCAGCGTCTGCAACAAGCTCTGAATGACGCCGTCATCCGCTCCAACTCCGACGAGCCCCACAGGTAGTTTCCGGCCGCCCCTCTACCTCTCGTTCACGCACACAACTTTGTTTTGAACCTGCGCGTCTAACCGCGTCATCATTTTGTCCCGAGGTGATCCTCAGCACCGTCCCCAACCACAACCAGAGCACGCCGTCGCCAGAACGAACTCCGGCGAGCGATTACTCCTACGACCGTGCGCCCCTTGCCCCGTCGACCACACGACGAGCTTCCCCAGTCTCCTGCAATCTCGGTGAGCCTACTCCCTCCCTCTCTCGCTTCCTGTTTCGCCAGCGCCGCCACTGTCAGACCGCCGGCGCCTCTCAAATTTGGTCAATACGATGATAGCCGTAGGATCTGGATCGAACGAACTAGATAGAACACTTAAACGCCGAAGGGGTACGTGTTCTGGGCCACGCGATCTGTTTAGATCCAACGGTCTGCAGCGTGATCCACACTGAACCGGTACCGTCCAATTAGAGAGCGACGCGTGGCCAGCTATAGTTTAAAACAGGAATTTGAAAACAGATTTGTTTGTGAATTTCCAACCTTTGTAACTTTTAAACCACATGTCCAAATTTTGCAAACTTTATATCGTTGGAATCAGTGGAACAATACCTAGCCAACAATGCCATTGGTTTAGTAAATAGTATCTGTTAGCTTGTTGATTTTTGCAGAAACTTTTGATTGCTTATTAAGGTTGTAAAAATTGTTTAAAAATGATTTTGGGGATAAAATCTTTGGCAAATGGTGTGAATTGAACCTACTAACATTAAGAATCACTTTGTGGTTTCAAAATTGTATTTGGTGAAACAAAATAATGATTCTTTGATTTAAAACCATTTCTAGTCAAATAGAAATGTGGTTTATTTATTAAAAATGGTTTTGGAAGAAAACCTTTGGAAAATGTTTTGTTTTAAACTCTCTGACCCTAAACACCAATTTTTATGGTTTAAAAATATATTTGGTGAACCCTATAGATTAAAGCCTTAGTAAAAATATTTCTACACCACATAAAATGATACTTTGTTTTGAATATGGTTTAGGAAAAGAAATCCTTTTGCAAATGACTTTTCCACTTGACAAAATGACCATTAGGTATTTTCAAATGTTTATGACCCATTAGGAACCACTTTTTCAAACAAAACAAAGCTTGGCATGCTTGCATGCATTACTTTGACTTTGTCATTTTATGTGTTGTTTTGCTTGATTGGTAGATTGAGTTTGTGCCTTGCTTGATTGATTTGTAGTGACTTGAAGAGTGTGATTGTTGCAAGGACAAGGAGTGAACCTATAGTCTACCAAAAAGGCAAGTGATGCTTCATACTTTTTGTCCCATTACTTTCACTACGCATTAGTGATTTTGCTAAGTAAAACTTGCATGGAATTTATGCTAAGTATAAACCTTGCTATAGGAAAACCTAGTAGATGAATCCTTAGTAGGATTTTTCCTAAGTTAAGACTCCTACTACTATCCAGCTTAGCCTAGCTAATAGAAAACATGGGTGGAATATATATTCACACTATGGAAAAATATTCTAAGTCTGAGGACTTGTGTTTTTGTTTAATAAAACAACTAAGTTAATGAATCACCTAGGTGGAATGGTAATTGCTTGGTGGTTTTTGGTTGAGTGGTTACACAAGGCCAGGGGACTGGTGAACCTTGTGTATCTCAATTGTGGATGGCCACCCAGGAACAAAGAGATTTGAGATGTCAAATGTTGAGAAGCTTCAAGTGCAACCACTTGGCAATATGGGCTCTGCCATGATCATATAGGTTGCAAGAACTTAGCCATATGGACAGTGGGTGGTAGTGTTTGATAGGTTGGAGCGCGTCCATTTTGGTCTAAGGGAAGGCTTCTGAAAGATCTTGTCTTGGGAAACCAAGTCTTGTGGGGAAAGTGCACCACCTCTGCAGAGTGTAAAATCTAAGTACTTAGCCATGTCCCTGGTAAAGGACAATTTGAGCATCAAGACATGGAAGCAATCAAGAATCTCATCATTCAAATTTCTAAGTTAAAACTTGTGATTTGAACAAGGGTTATTTGAAATCTTCAATCTTTGATTGAGAGAAGCTTTGGAAAAGATTTTGTCAAGCAAAAACTTAGTGTTTTCAAAATGGCAAGGAAAAATATATTTTGAGCAATGCAAGCCTCAACTCCACATATCCAAATGCATATAGATGATAGACTCCACTATACTACCATAGTATCACTTGCCAATACAATTCAAATGTATTGACCCTTGTGGCTGTAACTTGTATGTTGCAGGTTTGATTGATATTAGTGAAGTTGATTGATTAGGATTACAAAGTCTACAACCAACATGTCTGCCTGTGACACTTTGAAGATGAAGGACCCCATGCTTATAGATTTCTGCTGCAATGTAATGTAATAGCCAAATGAGCTATGTAAAGATGTGTAGGGGTCCCAACCTTTAATAAGATTGATCCCTCCTGTGTTTACAATGCTAGTCCCTGGATCTATAGCTAGCATCCACAGTTAAGATGTAATATCAAGAAACAAAGGTCATAATATAACTTTATAACTAGGTATAACATAATTTTATTACATCTTTCATAGCTCATGTGGCTATTACATTACATTGCAGCGGAATAACTATAAGCATGGGGTCCTTCATCTTCAAAGTGCCACAGGCAGATGTTGGTTGTAGACTTTGTAATCCTAATCAAACAATCTTCACTAAAATCAATCAAACCTGCAACATACAAGTTACAGCCACAAAGGGTCAATACATTTTGAATTGTATTGGCAAGTGATACTATGATAATATAGTGGAGTCTATCATCTATATGCATTTGGCTAAGTGGAGTTGAGGCTTGCATTGCTCAAAATAGATTTTTCTTATCATTTTGAAAATACTAAGTTTTTGTTTGACAAAATCATTTTTCCACAATCAAAGATTTCAAGATCCTTGTACCAAGCCATCTCTCCATCAATGATTGAAGAATTCAAACAATCCCTTGTTCAAACCACAAGATTTTAATTTAGAAATTGGAGTGATGAGATTCTTGATTGCTTCCATGTCTTGATGCTCAAATTGTCCTTTACCAGGGACATGGCTAAGTACTTAGATTTTACACTCTGCAGAGGTGGTGCACTTTACCCACAAGACTTGGTTTCCCAAGACAAAATCTTTCAGAAGCTTTCCCTTAGACCAAAATGGACGCGCTCCAACCTATCAAACACTACCACCCACTGTCCATATGGCTAAGTTCTTGCAACCTATATGATCATGGCAGAGCCCATATTGCCAAGTGGTTGCACTTGAAGCTTCTCAACATTTGACATCTCAAATCTCTTTGTTTCCTGGGTGGCATTCCACAAGTGAGATACACAAGCCAAGCCTATGGCATTGTGAACCACTCAACCATTCTCCACCAAGCAAGCCCATTCCACCCAGGGGATTCATTAACTTAGTTGTTTTATTAGACAAAATCACAAGTCCTCAGACTTAGAATATTTTTCCATAGTGTGAATATATATTCCACCCATGTTTTCTATTAGCTAGGCTAAGCTTGGTAGTAATAGGGAACTTAACTTATGAAATCCTACTAAGGATTCATCTACTAGGTTTTCCTATAGCAATATCTATACTTAGAAAAATTCATGCAAGTTTTACTTAGCAAAATTACTAATGCATAGTGAAAGTAATAGGATAGAAAGTATGAAGCATCACTTGCCTTTTTGGTAGAGTATAGGTTCACTTCTTGATCTTTTCAACAATCACACTCTTCAAGTCACTACAAATCAATCAAGCAAGGCACAAACTCAATCTACCAATCAAGCAAAACAACACACATAAATAACAAAGTAAAAGAAATGCATGCAAGCATGCCAAGCTTTGTTTTGTTTGAAAAAGTGGTTCCTATAGACATTTGGGTACATCTAATGGTCATTTCCTAAAGTGGCCAAGTCATTTGCAAAAGGTTTCACTTTAAAACCATTTTCAAAACAAAGTGTTATTTTATGTGGTGTAGAAATATTTTTACTAAGGCATTAGCCTATAGGGTTCACCAAATGAGTTGCTATTGCAAAGCTTGGTGTTTTTGGGTCAGTAGGTTTGGTCCAAACTATTTTCTCAAAGTTTTCTTTCCATAAAAATTTTTATAATAAAATCAACAATTTTATTTAGCTAGAAATGGACTAAACTAATTAATCCATTCCAAACTTTTCCAAATTCATTTTCCAAACCATGGGTTGGTTCCTAAGGTCAGTAAGGTCACAACAAACTATTTTGCAAAGGTTTTATCCCTAAATTCAATTTTAAACAATTTTTATACTCTAAACAAGCATACATAAGTTTCTGCAAATTCAAACAAGTTAACCAATACTATTTGCTAAACTAAGGGCATGGTTGCCTAGGGTTTGTTCTCCTGAATCCATTGATATAAAATTTGTCAAATTTGGACGTGTGGATCAAAAGTTATAAGGTTTTCAAAATGTCATTTCAATCTGATTTCAATTTCTGTTTTTAAACAGACAGGTGACACGCGGCACACTCTGATTGGGCGATACCGGTTCGCTGCGGATCACGCTCTGGTGCGTTGGATTAAGTCTAATCGTGCGGCTCTGAACGCATACCCTTTCGGCGTTAAATGATTCTATCGTACTCGTTGGATCCAGATCGCACGGCTGCTGCTGCCTGGTCACAGATGGGCGGCGCTGCGCGGCGGCAGACGGCGGCGGCGCTCTGGCGGTGGAGTTCCGGCTAACACAGGAAGCGAGAGAGAGGGAGGAGTGGCTCACAGTGATCGCCGAGGCACGGGGATGCTCAACCTGCTCGCTTCGGTCGAAGGGGCGCACGGGGCTGTCCTAGATTGCTCGCCGGAGTTGCGAACGGCGTCAGGTGGTCCTGGTTGCGGTCGGGGCGACGCTGTCGATCATGAGAAGCCAAACGGAGGGCACGATTAGGTGCGCAAGACCAAGGTGAAGCTGCTAGCATGATCGAGAAGCAAAGGGGCGGCCGGTCTCTACCTGGGGTTGTCGTCGGAGATGAAACAGGCGGCGGCGGTACTGGAGTTTGTTGTTGGCGAGGCTTAGGGGTGCCCGCGGGTGCACTGTGACTGCAGAAGAGTACGCTGGGGGTTGTTGATCACCGCTGCGTGCTCGAGGAGGCCAGAGGTGGAGTGTGTTGGCCGGATTCGGTGAGAACGGCCGTCGGAGGCAGAGGGAGTCGAGGAGAAATTGGAATGGTCTGGAGGCGTGCTCGGGGAAGAAGGAAGAGGGGAAACGTAGAGGAGAGGGAGACGATTAAACGTGCGTGATCACTGCCGGTTTAATTCGTGGCATTAAGGTGAATTACGCTGGGGAATTCAACGGCAGAACGGAGGAAAGAACGGGTCACAGAGGGTGAGGACGAAGAACAGTGGAGTGGGGCCGTTGCGTCAATGGGAAAAGAAGAAAGAACTGGGTCCACTTGTCAGCCTCTCTGCGGGTCAGTTACTGGGTGTGAACCGTTTTCTTCGGGGAGGAGGGGAGTTGGGCTGGTTACTGGGCCTGTTGGGCCAGATTTGTTGGGCTGTTCTATTTTTTTTCTGTCTAATACTTTTTCTTTTTCTATTTCTATTTCCTGATTTGTATTTCAAACAAACAATCCAACCATTCATTAATTCAACAATTCAAACAATCATTAAACTTTGCATTTGTGTTTTTGGTTCTGTTCACCAACATAATCCAATACTCCAAAATAAAATAATATTTTCATTCCTTTTAGGATCTATTTAATATATAATAGATCATAGTTATTTAATCAAATATGATATGATTTATTTAATAAAACTCTATTTAAATTCCAAAATATTTTCCCAAACAAAACCAGTAGGTATCATTTGTAAATAAAGAATATTTGGGATTGTTTAAAACAAAATAACATTTTTGTTAAAGGGTCCAATATTAGTTTAAATAAAATGGCCAAGGTTTATTAATCAAATAAGGTTTGATTTTATTAATAAAATCTTCATTTAAAACTTAAATATTTTCAAAACCAAATCAGTAGGTTTTATTTGAAAGTACAATTCATGTGGAAATCTTGTTTTAAAATAAAATAACATTTTATTTTAGAGTCCATTAAATAAAATAGACTTTCATTATTAAATCAAATAAGATTTTGTTTTATTGAGATATTTATGTTGAAATCTAAAATAAAGTCAAAACATTTTAGTAGGTTTTATTAGAGAATATAAAATACTTGGAAAACCTATTTAAAATAATTTAATAAGTTTTGATGTTTTAATTAAAATGGTAAAACCTTTTATTTGAATAAAGTTTGGATATTAATTCCTTATTATTTTATTTTTAATAAACCTTTGTTGTTTTTATTCAAACTAAAAGTTTTAATTCCCAAAGTTTGGTCAAGGTTTAATTTGGCTTTACAAAATAATCTTTATTTATAAATCCACCTTTTCTTTTTAATACCAAATCTTTTATTAAAAGATCCTGAATAGTATTTCCAAAAATATTTTATTTTTCCTTTATTTAAAATGTTTATCCTATTAAATCTCTTTAAGATTTTATTTGATTCAAATGGGTTTGAGGTTCCATTTAAATTCAAAAAGTTTCTTCTGGCCTTGAAAATCAAACAAAGTTTTATTTTATTCATTTATTTTCACATTACAAGATTTGGAAAATCTTGGGATGTGACAGGCTACCACCCTTAAAATAAATCTCGTCCCGAGATTTGGGGAGGTTAGGGTTACAAGCAAGTTCAAACAACTAGGGTTCTACCACCCTTAAAATTTTTCAAACAAAAATTACATCTTGGCCTTCTTGGGTCCTGGAAAACTTATCTAAGCAAACTTTTGCTTTATTTCTACACTTGACTCATGGGCCAAGGTTTAGATCCTTCGTAGACTTGTTTAACTTGTTCTCCATCCTTTCTGGACAATTGTTTGCATAGTGGCCTAGTTCCTTGCATTTGAAACACATCACTTGGCTGATATCTTTCTTTTCCTTTGGTATCATTGCTTTTTGTTTGTTTCTTTGGTTCTTCTTTTTCTCTGGGCATTCATTGGCATAGTGTCCCATCTTTTTGCAATTGTAACATTGCAACTGGCTTATGTCTTTCTTCTTCTTTTTGGGTCTCTCCAAAGCTAGGAGTTCTTCTAGTTCATATTCTTCATAGGTGGGAGATCTTTCTCTCTTCTTGAGGCATTGATCTTCATGCTTCTTGGATGCATGATCCTTGTCTCTAAAAATATTGCTAGCTTGGGTTCCTTCTAGATTAGCATTATTGTCATCCTGGTTGTCATTAGCCCTTTGGGAAAAGTTTTCTCTCATGTTGATCATTTGAGTAATGAGTCCTTGCAACAATTGGGATTGAAGTTTCAAAATCCTTTGTATGGCTGGGTCTAGTCCATTGTTGTTGGCTAAAAGCTGAGTTGTTTCTTGGCTCAACTGGTTTTGGGTTGCTATAAGTTCTCTCATGTTGTCCTCTTGGTTGTGGTTGTCATCAACCTTGATGTTGAAGTTTCTTGGAGTAGTCATCTGTTTGGGTTTTGATGGGAGATTAGAATAGGTAAGATATTTCTAAGGAATTATTTCTAATCACACACATCACAATCCACACAAACAATGTGCATGCAATCACAAACAACTTTTCACTCAAACAACAAAGTTCAAGCACATTTTTAGGCAACAAAATATTTTTGTTACACCACATAAGTTGGTGGTTTGACTTAACTAGTTTATGGTGGTCCATCTATAGGGTTCACTTGTGTTATTTCCATTCTTCTTGGTTGATTCTTCTTGCATGAGATCTTGGTTTCCTTGAGAAAACTCTTGGTCACAATACTTCAAAGTTGTTGATGGTTCCTTCTTATTTTGCATTCCCTTAGTCTCTAAATCTTGAGTAAGATTTCCTTGTTTCACTTGTGGTCCTTAGTAGTTTCCAAGTTGGAAGTCCTTGGTGAATATGCTGAAGATGTTGAAGTCATTAGAGTTGAAGATGTTGAAGTCATTAGAGTTGAAGATGTTGAAGTCATTAGAGTTGAAAAAGTTGAAGAAGTCCTTTGCACATGGTGTAGTCTTTGGCCATGGGTAGGTTTTTCCATCAAGTTGAAGTAGAAGAGAAGTAGAGTTGAAACCAAAATGGTTGAGGAAAGAGTTTACAAGTGTTTTTGTAAATAAGTTTTGGAACAAAATACAACTCCTATTTTTCTAAGGGTTTTTGTCCAATCCTAGGGTTTACAAATCCTACAGGCAACACAATGCTCTGATACCATCTGTAGGGGTCCCAACCTTTAATAAGATTGATCCCTCCTGTGTTTATAATGCTAGTCCCTGGATCTATAGCTAGCATCCACAGTTAAGATGTAATATCAAGAAACAAAGGTCATAATATAACTTTATAACTAGGTATAACATAATTTTATTACATCTTTCATAGCTCATGTGGCTATTACATTACATTGCAGCGGAATAACTATAAGCATGGGGTCCTTCATCTTCAAAGTGCCACAGGCAGATGTTGGTTGTAGACTTTGTAATCCTAATCAAACAATCTTCACTAAAATCAATCAAACCTGCAACATACAAGTTACAGCCACAAAGGGTCAATACATTTTGAATTGTATTGGCAAGTGATACTATGATAATATAGTGGAGTCTATCATCTATATGCATTTGGCTAAGTGGAGTTGAGGCTTGCATTGCTCAAAATAGATTTTTCTTATCATTTTGAAAATACTAAGTTTTTGTTTGACAAAATCATTTTTCCACAATCAAAGATTTCAAGATCCTTGTACCAAGCCATCTCTCCATCAATGATTGAAGAATTCAAACAATCCCTTGTTCAAACCACAAGATTTTAATTTAGAAATTGGAGTGATGAGATTCTTGATTGCTTCCATGTCTTGATGCTCAAATTGTCCTTTACCAGGGACATGGCTAAGTACTTAGATTTTACACTCTGCAGAGGTGGTGCACTTTACCCACAAGACTTGGTTTCCCAAGACAAAATCTTTCAGAAGCTTTCCCTTAGACCAAAATGGACGCGCTCCAACCTATCAAACACTACCACCCACTGTCCATATGGCTAAGTTCTTGCAACCTATATGATCATGGCAGAGCCCATATTGCCAAGTGGTTGCACTTGAAGCTTCTCAACATTTGACATCTCAAATCTCTTTGTTTCCTGGGTGGCATTCCACAAGTGAGATACACAAGCCAAGCCTATGGCATTGTGAACCACTCAACCATTCTCCACCAAGCAAGCCCATTCCACCCAGGGGATTCATTAACTTAGTTGTTTTATTAGACAAAATCACAAGTCCTTAGACTTAGAATATTTTTCCATAGTGTGAATATATATTCCACCCATGTTTTCTATTAGCTAGGCTAAGCTTGGTAGTAATAGGGAACTTAACTTATGAAATCCTACTAAGGATTCATCTACTAGGTTTTCCTATATCAATATCTATACTTAGAAAAATTCATGCAAGTTTTACTTAGCAAAATTACTAATGCATAGTGAAAGTAATAGGATAGAAAGTATGAAGCATCACTTGCCTTTTTGGTAGAGTATAGGTTCACTTCTTGATCTTTGCAACAATCACACTCTTCAAGTCACTACAAATCAATCAAGCAAGGCACAAACTCAATCTACCAATCAAGCAAAACAACACACATAAATAACAAAGTAAAAGAAATGCATGCAAGCATGCCAAGCTTTGTTTTGTTTGAAAAAGTGGTTCCTATAGACATTTGGGTACATCTAATGGTCATTTCCTAAAGTGGCCAAGTCATTTGCAAAAGGTTTCACTTTAAAACCATTTTCAAAACAAAGTGTTATTTTATGTGGTGTAGAAATATTTTTACTAA
Source organism: Avena sativa (assembly GCA_916181665.1). Classification (NCBI taxonomy): domain Eukaryota; kingdom Viridiplantae; phylum Streptophyta; class Magnoliopsida; order Poales; family Poaceae; genus Avena; species Avena sativa. The sequence goes on along the minus strand of OV702284.1, from coordinate 253,948,670 downwards.
GGCATTAGCCTATAGGGTTCACCAAATGAGTTGCTATTGCAAAGCTTGGTGTTTTTGGGTCAGTAGGTTTGGTCCAAACTATTTTCTCAAAGTTTTCTTTCCATAAAAATTTTTATAATAAAATCAACAATTTTATTTAGCTAGAAATGGACTAAACTAATTAATCCATTACAAACTTTTCCAAATTCATTTTCCAAACCATGGGTTGGTTCCTAGGGTCAGTAAGGTCACAACAAACTATTTTGCAAAGGTTTTATCCCTAAATTCAATTTTAAACAATTTTTATACTCTAAACAAGCATACATAAGTTTCTGCAAATTCAAACAAGTTAACCAATACTATTTGCTAAACTAAGGGCATGGTTGCCTAGGGTTTGTTCTCCTGAATCCATTGATATAAAATTTGTCAAATTTGGACGTGTGGATCAAAAGTTATAAGGTTTTCAAAATGTCATTTCAATCTGATTTCAATTTCTGTTTTTAAACAGACAGGTGACACGCGGCACACTCTGATTGGGCGATACCGGTTCGCTGCGGATCACGCTCTGGTGCGTTGGATTAAGTCTAATCGTGCGGCTCTGAACGCATACCCTTTCGGCGTTAAATGATTCTATCGTACTCGTTGGATCCAGATCGCACGGCTGCTGCTGCCTGGTCACAGATGGGCGGCGCTGCGCGGCGGCAGACGGCGGCGGCGCTCTGGCGGTGGAGTTCCGGCTAACACAGGAAGCGAGAGAGAGGGAGGAGTGGCTCACAATGATCGCCGAGGCACGGGGATGCTCAACCTGCTCGCTTCGGTCGAAGGGGCGCACGGGGCTGTCCTAGATTGCTCGCCGGAGTTGCGAACGGCGTCAGGTGGTCCTGGTTGCGGTCGGGGCGACGCTGTCGATCATGAGAAGCCAAACGGAGGGCACGATTAGGTGCGCAAGACCAAGGTGAAGCTGCTAGCATGATCGAGAAGCAAAGGGGCGGCCGGTCTCTACCTGGGGTTATCGTCGGAGATGAAACAGGCGGCGGCGGTACTGGAGTTTGTTGTTGGCGAGGCTTAGGGGTGCCCGCGGGTGCACTGTGACTGCAGAAGAGTATGCTGGGGGTTGTTGATCACCGCTGCGTGCTCGAGGAGGCCAGAGGTGGAGTGTGTTGGCTGGATTCGGTGAGAACGGCCGTCGGAGGCAGAGGGAGTCGAGGAGAAATTGGAATGGTCTGGAGGCGTGCTCGGGGAAGAAGGAAGAGGGGAAACGTAGAGGAGAGGGAGACGATTAAACGTGCGTGATCACTGCCGGTTTAATTCGTGGCATTAAGGTGAATTACGCTGGGGAATTCAACGGCAGAACGGAGGAAAGAACGGGTCACAGAGGGTGAGGACGAAGAACAGTGGAGTGGGGCCGTTGCGTCAGTGGGAAAAGAAGAAAGAACTGGGTCCACTTGTCAGCCTCTCTGCGGGTCAGTTACTGGGTGTGAACCGTTTTCTTCGGGGAGGAGGGGAGTTGGGCTGGTTACTGGGCCTGTTGGGCCAGATTTGTTGGGCTGTTCTATTTTTTTTCTGTCTAATTCTTTTTCTTTTTCTATTTCTATTTCCTGATTTGTATTTCAAACAAACAATCCAACCATTCATTAATTCAACAATTCAAACAATCATTAAACTTTGCATTTGTGTTTTTGGTTCTGTTCACCAACATAATCCAATACTCCAAAATAAAATAATATTTTCATTCCTTTTAGGATCTATTTAATATATAATAGATCATAGTTATTTAATCAAATATGATATGATTTATTTAATAAAACTCTATTTAAATTCCAAAATATTTTCCCAAACAAAACCAGTAGGTATCATTTGTAAATAAAGAATATTTGGGATTGTTTAAAACAAAATAACATTTTTGTTAAAGGGTCCAATATTAGTTTAAATAAAATGGCCAAGGTTTATTAATCAAATAAGGTTTGATTTTATTAATAAAATCTTCATTTAAAACTTAAATATTTTCAAAACCAAATCAGTAGGTTTTATTTGAAAGTACAATTCATGTGGAAATCTTGTTTTAAAATAAAATAACATTTTATTTTAGAGTCCATTAAATAAAATAGACTTTCATTATTAAATCAAATAAGATTTTGTTTTATTGAGATATTTATGTTGAAATCTAAAATAAAGTCAAAACATTTTAGTAGGTTTTATTAGAGAATATAAAATACTTGGAAAACCTATTTAAAATAATTTAATAAGTTTTGATGTTTTAATTAAAATGGTAAAACCTTTTATTTGAATAAAGTTTGGATATTAATTCCTTATTATTTTATTTTTAATAAACCTTTGTTGTTTTTATTCAAACTAAAAGTTTTAATTCCCAAAGTTTGGTCAAGGTTTAATTTGGCTTTACAAAATAATCTTTATTTATAAATCCACCTTTTCTTTTTAATACCAAATCTTTTATTAAAAGATCCTGAATAGTATTTCCAAAAATATTTTATTTTTCCTTTATTTAAAATGTTTATCCTATTAAATCTCTTTAAGATTTTATTTGATTCAAATGGGTTTGAGGTTCCATTTAAATTCAAAAAGTTTCTTCTGGCCTTGAAAATCAAACAAAGTTTTATTTTATTCATTTATTTTCACATTACAAGATTTGGAAAATCTTGGGATGTGACAGGCTACCACCCTTAAAATAAATCTCGTCCCGAGATTTGGGGAGGTTAGGGTTACAAGCAAGTTCAAACAACTAGGGTTCTACCACCCTTAAAATTTTTCAAACAAAAATTACATCTTGGCCTTCTTGGGTCCTGGAAAACTTATCTAAGCAAACTTTTGCTTTATTTCTACACTTGACTCATGGGCCAAGGTTTAGATCCTTCGTAGACTTGTTTAACTTGTTCTCCATCCTTTCTGGACAATTGTTTGCATAGTGGCCTAGTTCCTTGCATTTGAAACACATCACTTGGCTGATATCTTTCTTTTCCTTTGGTATCATTGCTTTTTGTTTGTTTCTTTGGTTCTTCTTTTTCTCTGGGCATTCATTGGCATAGTGTCCCATCTTTTTGCAATTGTAACATTGCAACTGGCTTATGTCTTTCTTCTTCTTTTTGGGTCTCTCCAAAGCTAGGAGTTCTTCTAGTTCATATTCTTCATAGGTGGGAGATCTTTCTCTCTTCTTGAGGCATTGATCTTCATGCTTCTTGGATGCATGATCCTTGTCTCTAAAAATATTGCTAGCTTGGGTTCCTTCTAGATTAGCATTATTGTCATCCTGGTTGTCATTAGCCCTTTGGGAAAAGTTTTCTCTCATGTTGATCATTTGAGTAATGAGTCCTTGCAACAATTGGGATTGAAGTTTCAAAATCCTTTGTATGGCTGGGTCTAGTCCATTGTTGTTGGCTAAAAGCTGAGTTGTTTCTTGGCTCAACTGGTTTTGGGTTGCTATAAGTTCTCTCATGTTGTCCTCTTGGTTGTGGTTGTCATCAACCTTGATGTTGAAGTTTCTTGGAGTAGTCATCTGTTTGGGTTTTGATGGGAGATTAGAATAGGTAAGATATTTCTAAGGAATTATTTCTAATCACACACATCACAATCCACACAAACAATGTGCATGCAATCACAAACAACTTTTCACTCAAACAACAAAGTTCAAGCACATTTTTAGGCAACAAAATATTTTTGTTACACCACATAAGTTGGTGGTTTGACTTAACTAGTTTATGGTGGTCCATCTATAGGGTTCACTTGTGTTATTTCCATTCTTCTTGGTTGATTCTTCTTGCATGAGATCTTGGTTTCCTTGAGAAAACTCTTGGTCACAATACTTCAAAGTTGTTGATGGTTCCTTCTTATTTTGCATTCCCTTAGTCTCTAAATCTTGAGTAAGATTTCCTTGTTTCACTTGTGGTCCTTAGTAGTTTCCAAGTTGGAAGTCCTTGGTGAATATGCTGAAGATGTTGAAGTCATTAGATTTGAAGATGTTGAAGTCATTAGAGTTGAAGATGTTGAAGTCATTAGAGTTGAAAAAGTTGAAGAAGTCCTTTGCACATGGTGTAGTCTTTGGCCATGGGTAGGTTTTTCCATCAAGTTGAAGTAGAAGAGAAGTAGAGTTGAAACCAAAATGGTTGAGGAAAGAGTTTACAAGTGTTTTTGTAAATAAGTTTTGGAACAAAATACAACTCCTATTTTTCTAAGGGTTTTTGTCCAATCCTAGGGTTTACAAATCCTACAGGCAACACAATGCTCTGATACCATCTGTAGGGGTCCCAACCTTTAATAAGATTGATCCCTCCTGTGTTTACAATGCTAGTCCCTGGATCTATAGCTAGCATCCACAGTTAAGATGTAATATCAAGAAACAAAGGTCATAATATAACTTTATAACCAGGTATAACATAATTTTATTACATATTTCATAGCTCATGTGGCTATTACATTACATTGCAGCGGAATAACTATAAGCATGGGGTCCTTCATCTTCAAAGTGCCACAGGCAGATGTTGGTTGTAGACTTTTTAATCCTAATCAAACAATCTTCACTAAAATCAATCAAACCTGCAACATACAAGTTACAGCCACAAAGGGTCAATACATTTTGAATTGTATTGGCAAGTGATACTATGATAATATAGTGGAGTCTATCATCTATATGCATTTGGCTAAGTGGAGTTGAGGCTTGCATTGCTCAAAATAGATTTTTCTTATCATTTTGAAAATACTAAGTTTTTGTTTGACAAAATCATTTTTCCACAATCAAAGATTTCAAGATCCTTGTACCAAGCCATCTCTCCATCAATGATTGAAGAATTCAAACAATCCCTTGTTCAAACCACAAGATTTTAATTTAGAAATTGGAGTGATGAGATTCTTGATTGCTTCCATGTCTTGATGCTCAAATTGTCCTTTACCTGGGACATGGCTAAGTACTTAGATTTTACACTCTGCAGAGGTGGTGCACTTTACCCACAAGACTTGGTTTCCCAAGACAAAATCTTTCAGAAGCTTTCCCTTAGACCAAAATGGACGCGCTCCAACCTATCAAACACTACCACCCACTGTCCATATGGCTAAGTTCTTGCAACCTATATGATCATGGCAGAGCCCATATTGCCAAGTGGTTGCACTTGAAGCTTCTCAACATTTGACATCTCAAATCTCTTTGTTTCCTGGGTGGCATTCCACAAGTGAGATACACAAGCCAAGCCTATGGCATTGTGAACCACTCAACCATTCTCCACCAAGCAAGCCCATTCCACCCAGGGGATTCATTAACTTAGTTGTTTTATTAGACAAAATCACAAGTCCTCAGACTTAGAATATTTTTCCATAGTGTGAATATATATTCCACCCATGTTTTCTATTAGTTAGGCTAAGCTTGGTAGTAATAGGGAACTTAACTTATGAAATCCTACTAAGGATTCATCTACTAGGTTTTCCTATAGCAATATCTATACTTAGAAAAATTCATGCAAGTTTTACTTAGCAAAATTACTAATGCATAGTGAAAGTAATAGGATAGAAAGTATGAAGCATCACTTGCCTTTTTGGTAGAGTATAGGTTCACTTCTTGATCTTTGCAACAATCACACTCTTCAAGTCACTACAAATCAATCAAGCAAGGCACAAACTCAATCTACCAATCAAGCAAAACAACACACATAAATAACAAAGTAAAAGAAATGCATGCAAGCATGCCAAGCTTTGTTTTGTTTGAAAAAGTGGTTCCTATAGACATTTGGGTACATCTAATGGTCATTTCCTAAAGTGGCCAAGTCATTTGCAAAAGGTTTCACTTTAAAACCATTTTCAAAACAAAGTGTTATTTTATGTGGTGTAGAAATATTTTTACTAAGGCATTAGCCTATAGGGTTCACCAAATGAGTTGCTATTGCAAAGCTTGGTGTTTTTGGGTCAGTAGGTTTGGTCCAAACTATTTTCTCAAAGTTTTCTTTCCATAAACATTTTTATAATAAAATCAACAATTTTATTTAGCTAGAAATGGACTAAACTAATTAATCCATTCCAAACTTTTCCAAATTCATTTTCCAAACCATGGGTTGGTTCCTAGGGTCAGTAAGGTCACAACAAACTATTTTGCAAAGGTTTTATCCCTAAATTCAATTTTAAACAATTTTTATACTCTAAACAAGCATACATAAGTTTCTGCAAATTCAAACAAGTTAACCAATACTATTTGCTAAACTAAGGGCATGGTTGCCTAGGGTTTGTTCTCCTGAATCCATTGATATAAAATTTGTCAAATTTGGACGTGTGGATCAAAAGTTATAAGGTTTTCAAAATGTCATTTCAATCTGATTTCAATTTCTGTTTTTAAACAGACAGGTGACACGCGGCACACTCTGATTGGGCGATACCGGTTCGCTGCGGATCACGCTCTGGTGCGTTGGATTAAGTCTAATCGTGCGGCTCTGAACGCATACCCTTTCGGCGTTAAATGATTCTATCGTACTCGTTGGATCCAGATCGCACGGCTGCTGCTGCCTGGTCACAGATGGGCGGCGCTGCGCGGCGGCAGACGGCGGCGGCGCTCTGGCGGTGGAGTTCCGGCTAACACAGGAAGCGAGAGAGAGGGAGGAGTGGCTCACAGTGATCGCCGAGGCACGGGGATGCTCAACCTGCTCGCTTCGGTCGAAGGGGCGCACGGGGCTGTCCTAGATTGCTCGCCGGAGTTGCGAACGGCGTCAGGTGGTCCTGGTTGCGGTCGGGGCGACGCTGTCGATCACGAGAAGCCAAACGGAGGGCACGATTAGGTGCGCAAGACCAAGGTGAAGCTTCTAGCATGATCGAGAAGCAAAGGGGCGGCCGGTCTCTACCTGGGGTTGTCGTCGGAGATGAAACAGGCGGCGGCGGTACTGGAGTTTGTTGTTGGCGAGGCTTAGGGGTGCCCGCGGGTGCACTGTGACTGCAGAAGAGTACGCTGGGGGTTGTTGATCACCGCTGCATGCTCGAGGAGGCCAGAGGTGGAGTGTGTTGGCCGGATTCGGTGAGAACGGCCGTCGGAGGCAGAGGGAGTCGAGGAGAAATTGGAATGGTCTGGAGGCGTGCTCGGGGAAGAAGGAAGAGGGGAAACGTAGAGGAGAGGGAGACGATTAAACGTGCGTGATCACTGCCGGTTTAATTCGTGGCATTAAGGTGAATTACGCTGGGGAATTCAACGGCAGAACGGAGGAAAGAACGGGTCACAGAGGGTGAGGACGAAGAACAGTGGAGTGGGGCCGTTGCGTCAGTGGGAAAAGAAGAAAGAACTGGTTCCACTTGTCAGCCTCTCTGCGGGTAAGTTACTGGGTGTGAACCGTTTTCTTCGGGGAGGAGGGGAGTTGGGCTGGTTACTGGGCCTGTTGGGCCAGATTTGTTGGGCTGTTCTATTTTTTTTATGTCTAATTCTTTTTCTTTTTCTATTTCTATTTCCTGATTTGTATTTCAAACAAACAATCCAACCATTCATTAATTCAACAATTCAAACAATCATTAAACTTTGCATTTGTGTTTTTGGTTCTGTTCACCAACATAATCCAATACTCCAAAATAAAATAATATTTTCATTCCTTTTAGGATCTATTTAATATATAATAGATCATAGTTATTTAATCAAATATGATATGATTTATTTAATAAAACTCTATTTAAATTCCAAAATATTTTCCCAAACAAAACCAGTAGGTATCATTTGTAAATAAAGAATATTTGGGATTGTTTAAAACAAAATAACATTTTTGTTAAAGGGTCCAATATTAGTTCAAATAAAATGGCCAAGGTTTATTAATCAAATAAGGTTTGATTTTATTAATAAAATCTTCATTTAAAACTTAAATATTTTCAAAACCAAATCAGTAGGTTTTATTTGAAAGTACAATTCATGTGGAAATCTTGTTTTAAAATAAAATAACATTTTATTTTAGAGTCCATTAAATAAAATAGACTTTCATTATTAAATCAAATAAGATTTTGTTTTATTGAGATATTTATGTTGAAATCTAAAATAAAGTCAAAACATTTTAGTAGGTTTTATTAGAGAATATAAAATACTTGGAAAACCTATTTAAAATAATTTAATAAGTTTTGATGTTTTAATTAAAATGGTAAAACCTTTTATTTGAATAAAGTTTGGATATTAATTCCTTATTATTTTATTTTTAATAAACCTTTGTTGTTTTTATTCAAACTAAAAGTTTTAATTCCCAAAGTTTGGTCAAGGTTTAATTTGGCTTTACAAAATAATCTTTATTTATAAATCCACCTTTTCTTTTTAATACCAAATCTTTTATTAAAAGATCCTGAATAGTATTTCCAAAAATATTTTATTTTTCCTTTATTTAAAATGTTTATCCTATTAAATCTCTTTAAGATTTTATTTGATTCAAATGGGTTTGAGGTTCCATTTAAATTCAAAAAGTTTCTTCTGGCCTTGAAAATCAAACAAAGTTTTATTTTATTCATTTATTTTCACATTACAAGATTTGGAAAATCTTGGGATGTGACAGGCTACCACCCTTAAAATAAATCTCGTCCCGAGATTTGGGGAGGTTAGGGTTACAAGCAAGTTCAAACAACTAGGGTTCTACCACCCTTAAAATTTTTCAAACAAAAATTACATCTTGGCCTTCTTGGGTCCTGGAAAACTTATCTAAGCAAACTTTTGCTTTATTTCTACACTTGACTCATGGGCCAAGGTTTAGATCCTTCGTAGACTTGTTTAACTTGTTCTCCATCCTTTCTGGACAATTGTTTGCATAGTGGCCTAGTTCCTTGCATTTGAAACACATCACTTGGCTGATATCTTTCTTTTCCTTTGGTATCATTGCTTTTTGTTTGTTTCTTTGGTTCTTCTTTTTCTCTGGGCATTCATTGGCATAGTGTCCCATCTTTTTGCAATTGTAACATTGCAACTGGCTTATGTCTTTCTTCTTCTTTTTGGGTCTCTCCAAAGCTAGGAGTTCTTCTAGTTCATATTCTTCATAGGTGGGAGATCTTTCTCTCTTCTTGAGGCATTGATCTTCATGCTTCTTGGATGCATGATCCTTGTCTCTAAAAATATTGCTAGCTTGGGTTCCTTCTAGATTAGCATTATTGTCATCCTGGTTGTCATTAGCCCTTTGGGAAAAGTTTTCTCTCATGTTGATCATTTGAGTAATGAGTCCTTGCAACAATTGGGATTGAAGTTTCAAAATCCTTTGTATGGCTGGGTCTAGTCCATTGTTGTTGGCTAAAAGCTGAGTTGTTTCTTGGCTCAACTGGTTTTGGGTTGCTATAAGTTCTCTCATGTTGTCCTCTTGGTTGTGGTTGTCATCAACCTTGATGTTGAAGTTTCTTGGAGTAGTCATCTGTTTGGGTTTTGATGGGAGATTAGAATAGGTAAGATATTTCTAAGGAATTATTTCTAATCACACACATCACAATCCACACAAACAATGTGCATGCAATCACAAACAACTTTTCACTCAAACAACAAAGTTCAAGCACATTTTTAGGCAACAAAATATTTTTGTTACACCACATAAGTTGGTGGTTTGACTTAACTAGTTTATGGTGGTCCATCTATAGGGTTCACTTGTGTTATTTCCATTCTTCTTGGTTGATTCTTCTTGCATGAGATCTTGGTTTCCTTGAGAAAACTCTTGGTCACAATACTTCAAAGTTGTTGATGGTTCCTTCTTATTTTGCATTCCCTTAGTCTCTAAATCTTGAGTAAGATTTCCTTGTTTCACTTGTGGTCCTTAGTAGTTTCCAAGTTGGAAGTCCTTGGTGAATATGCTGAAGATGTTGAAGTCATTAGATTTGAAGATGTTGAAGTCATTAGAGTTGAAGATGTTGAAGTCATTAGAGTTGAAAAAGTTGAAGAAGTCCTTTGCACATGGTGTAGTCTTTGGCCATGGGTAGGTTTTTCCATCAAGTTGAAGTAGAAGAGAAGTAGAGTTGAAACCAAAATGGTTGAGGAAAGAGTTTACAAGTGTTTTTGTAAATAAGTTTTGGAACAAAATACAACTCCTATTTTTCTAAGGGTTTTTGTCCAATCCTAGGGTTTACAAATCCTACAGGCAACACAATGCTCTGATACCATCTGTAGGGGTCCCAACCTTTAATAAGATTGATCCCTCCTGTGTTTACAATGCTAGTCCCTGGATCTATAGCTAGCATCCACAGTTAAGATGTAATATCAAGAAACAAAGGTCATAATATAACTTTATAACCAGGTATAACATAATTTTATTACATCTTTCATAGCTCATGTGGCTATTACATTACATTGCAGCGGAATAACTATAAGCATGGGGTCCTTCATCTTCAAAGTGCCACAGGCAGATGTTGGTTGTAGACTTTTTAATCCTAATCAAACAATCTTCACTAAAATCAATCAAACCTGCAACATACAAGTTACAGCCACAAAGGGTCAATACATTTTGAATTGTATTGGCAAGTGATACTATGATAATATAGTGGAGTCTATCATCTATATGCATTTGGCTAAGTGGAGTTGAGGCTTGCATTGCTCAAAATAGATTTTTCTTATCATTTTGAAAATACTAAGTTTTTGTTTGACAAAATCATTTTTCCACAATCAAAGATTTCAAGATCCTTGTACCAAGCCATCTCTCCATCAATGATTGAAGAATTCAAACAATCCCTTGTTCAAACCACAAGATTTTAATTTAGAAATTGGAGTGATGAGATTCTTGATTGCTTCCATGTCTTGATGCTCAAATTGTCCTTTACCAGGGACATGGCTAAGTACTTAGATTTTACACTCTGCAGAGGTGGTGCACTTTACCCACAAGACTTGGTTTCCCAAGACAAAATCTTTCAGAAGCTTTCCCTTAGACCAAAATGGACGCGCTCCAACCTATCAAACACTACCACCCACTGTCCATATGGCTAAGTTCTTGCAACCTATATGATCATGGCAGAGCCCATATTGCCAAGTGGTTGCACTTGAAGCTTCTCAACATTTGACATCTCAAATCTCTTTGTTTCCTGGGTGGCATTCCACAAGTGAGATACACAAGCCAAGCCTATGGCATTGTGAACCACTCAACCATTCTCCACCAAGCAAGCCCATTCCACCCAGGGGATTCATTAACTTAGTTGTTTTATTAGACAAAATCACAAGTCCTTAGACTTAGAATATTTTTCCATAGTGTGAATATATATTCCACCCATGTTTTCTATTAGCTAGGCTAAGCTTGGTAGTAATAGGGAACTTAACTTATGAAATCCTACTAAGGATTCATCTACTAGGTTTTCCTATAGCAATATCTATACTTAGAAAAATTCATGCAAGTTTTACTTAGCAAAATTACTAATGCATAGTGAAAGTAATAGGATAGAAAGTATGAAGCATCACTTGCCTTTTTGGTAGAGTATAGGTTCACTTCTTGATCTTTGCAACAATCACACTCTTCAAGTCACTACAAATCAATCAAGCAAGGCACAAACTCAATCTACCAATCAAGCAAAACAACACACATAAATAACAAAGTAAAAGAAATGCATGCAAGCATGCCAAGCTTTGTTTTGTTTGAAAAAGTGGTTCCTATAGACATTTGGGTACATCTAATGGTCATTTCCTAAAGTGGCCAAGTCATTTGCAAAAGGTTTCACTTTAACACCATTTTCAAAACAAAGTGTTATTTTATGTGGTGTAGAAATATTTTTACTAAGGCATTAGCCTATAGGGTTCACCAAATGAGTTGCTATTGCAAAGCTTGGTGTTTTTGGGTCAGTAGGTTTGGTCCAAACTATTTTTTCAAAGTTTTCTTTCCATAAACATTTTTATAATAAAATCAACAATTTTATTTAGCTAGAAATGGACTAAACTAATTAATCCATTCCAAACTTTTCCAAATTCATTTTCCAAACCATGGGTTGGTTCCTAGGGTCAGTAAGGTCCCAACAAACTATTTTGCAAAGGTTTTATCCCTAAATTCAATTTTAAACAATTTTTATACTCTAAACAAGCATACATAAGTTTCTGCAAATTCAAACAAGTTAACCAATACTATTTGCTAAACTAAGGGCATGGTTGCCTAGGGTTTGTTCTCCTGAATCCATTGATATAAAATTTGTCAAATTTGGACGTGTGGATCAAAAGTTATAAGGTTTTCAAAATGTCATTTCAATCTGATTTCAATTTCTGTTTTTAAACAGACAGGTGACACGCGGCACACTCTGATTGGGCGATACCGGTTCGCTGCGGATCACGCTCTGGTGCGTTGGATTAAGTCTAATCGTGCGGCTCTGAACGCATACCCTTTTGGCGTTAAATGATTCTATCGTACTCGTTGGATCCAGATCGCACGGCTGCTGCTGCCTGGTCACAGATGGGCGGCGCTGCGCGGCGGCAGACGGCGGCGGCGCTCTGGCGGTGGAGTTCCGGCTAACACAGGAAGCGAGAGAGAGGGAGGAGTGGCTCACAGTGATCGCCGAGGCACGGGGATGCTCAACCTGCTCGCTTCGGTCGAAGGGGCGCACGGGGCTGTCCTAGATTGCTCGCCGGAGTTGCGAACGGCGTCAGGTGGTCCTGGTTGCGGTCGGGGCGACGCTGTCGATCATGAGAAGCCAAACGGAGGGCACGATTAGGTGCGCAAGACCAAGGTGAAGCTGCTAGCATGATCGAGAAGCAAAGGGGCGGCCGGTCTCTACCTGGGGTTGTCGTCGGAGATGAAACAGGCGGCGGCGGTACTGGAGTTTGTTGTTGGCGAGGCTTAGGAGTGCCCGCGGGTGCACTGTCACTGCAGAAGAGTACGCTGGGGGTTGTTGATCACCGCTGCGTGCTCGAGGAGGCCAGAGGTGGAGTGTGTTGGCCGGATTCGGTGAGAACGGCCGTCGGAGGCAGAGGGAGTCGAGGAGAAATTGGAATGGTCTGGAGGCGTGCTCGGGGAAGAAGGAAGAGGGGAAACGTAGAGGAGAGGGAGACGATTAAACGTGCGTGATCACTGCTGGTTTAATTCGTGGCATTAAGGTGAATTACGCTGGGGAATTCAACGGCAGAACGGAGGAAAGAACGGGTCACAGAGGGTGAGGACGAAGAACAGTGGAGTGGGGCCGTTGCGTCAGTGGGAAAAGAAGAAAGAACTGGGTCCACTTGTCAGCCTCTCTGCGGGTCAGTTACTGGGTGTGAACCGTTTTCTTCGGGGAGGAGGGGAGTTGGGCTGGTTACTGGGCCTGTTGGGCCAGATTTGTTGGGCTGTTCTATTTGTTTTCTGTCTAATTCTTTTTCTTTTTCTATTTCTATTTCCTGATTTGTATTTCAAACAAACAATCCAACCATTCATTAATTCAACAATTCAAACAATCATTAAACTTTGCATTTGTGTTTTTGGTTCTGTTTACCAACATAATCCAATACTCCAAAATAAAATAATATTTTCATTCCTTTTAGGATCTATTTAATATATAATAGATCATAGTTATTTAATCAAATATGATATGATTTATTTAATAAAACTCTATTTAAATTCCAAAATATTTTCCCAAACAAAACCAGTAGGTATCATTTGTAAATAAAGAATACTTGGGGATTGTTTAAAACAAAATAACATTTTTGTTAAAGGGTCCAATATTAGTTTAAATAAAATGGCCAAGGTTTATTAATCAAATAAGGTTTGATTTTATTAATAAAATCTTCATTTAAAACTTAAATATTTTCAAAACCAAATCAGTAGGTTTTATTTGAAAGTACAATTCATGTGGAAATCTTGTTTTAAAATAAAATAACATTTTATTTTAGAGTCCATTAAATAAAATAGACTTTCATTATTAAATCAAATAAGATTTTGTTTTATTGAGATATTTATGTTGAAATCTAAAATAAAGTCAAAACATTTTAGTAGGTTTCATTAGAGAATATAAAATACTTGGAAAACCTATTTAAAATAATTTAATAAGTTTTGATGTTTTAATTAAAATGGTAAAACCTTTTATTTGAATAAAGTTTGGATATTAATTCCTTATTATTTTATTTTTAATAAACCTTTGTTGTTTTTATTCAAACTAAAAGTTTTAATTCCCAAAGTTTGGTCAAGGTTTAATTTGGCTTTACAAAATAATCTTTATTTATAAATCCACCTTTTCTTTTTAATACCAAATCTTTTATTAAAAGATCCTGAATAGTATTTCCAAAAATATTTTATTTTTCCTTTATTTAAAATGTTTATCCTATTAAATCTCTTTAAGATTTTATTTGATTCAAATGGGTTTGAGGTTCCATTTAAATTCAAAAAGTTTCTTCTGGCCTTGAAAATCAAACAAAGTTTTATTTTATTCATTTATTTTCACATTACAAGATTTGGAAAATCTTGGGATGTGACAAGATGTAATAAAATTATGTTATTCCTGGTTGTAAAGTTATATTATGACCTTTGTTTCTTGATATTACATCTAAACTATGGATGCTAGCTATTGATCCAGGGACTACATTGTAAACATTGGGGACACCACCTTATGTTATAAAGGTTGGGACACTCCTCTACAACCACCAAACATACCCATCCTGGTATTTCCCCCTCAAGACCAAACGAGGAAGTTAAGCCGAGGAAGCTCACTCGATTGGCAGTTTTATTCATTCTTTCCATGGTGGTTTTCCAACTTACTTTTCATATCAGATACAAGTCAAATTGATAACAATGAACTTTAGTTATAGTTGTCTATGATCGAGATACTGTGCTCCAAGTCATCCATAACCGCGGACACGGCTTTTCGAAAGATTTAACCCTGCAGGGGTGCACCAAAGTTTCCACACGCACTTCGACCCTTATTGCCAGATCAATTAACATACTTCCATTGGTATGTTGGTGGGGCTTAGGACACGACGCTTTCCCTGACCCAAAGCAAGCACATGGGGGCCACCCGAAAGAGCTACCCGTACGAGGTATAGCTAATCCTCCTCGTACGGTCCCTAGGGTTGCGTACATTTGCACAGGAGCAAAGGTCATGGACAAAATATTCCCGTGACAGAGTGCCACTCCTACGCAATAGTAATAAACGCTCACCGAGTAGCAGGTAACGTGGCATGAAAACTTCAAACTAGTTTGTGGCCCCCAGTCCAGTACTTTGAAATCAGGTACTAAGCCGATAGGAGTGTTTATAGACCCCACATGTGGTTAGCGCGCTCGGTCTCGGAACATGTGTTAATAACTCGGGTCCTAGGTGGACACAAGTGGGCGGTTAACAACCAAATCTCAACTATTACCCACTGATGCCTCTTCATTAGTTATATCAATTTTAATATTTAAGTAACCATCTGCAATTAAAACCATGATCATCTCCACCTTTATGTATATGCCAACCCCCAACATCAGTGGAACATCGACAACGCCAAGCAGCACCTAAGAAAGTGACTACGACTCGCAAGGCAAACTGTCTACCCAAACAACAGGCAATAGGAGGTGTCCAAGGCAATATAAAGGCTGCATGGATATATAAAGGGGTACGGAATCTAAAGCATCGCAACACAGATAGCAATAGATCAAACAGGAGGAAGTAAAGACTATAAATGTAAAATAGGTAGAAATGGGGAGAATGCTCGCCTGAAAACATTGCTGAAGGTACACCGGAGATCGGGTCAACTCTCACATTAACTCATCGGCCTAATCCTTGAAGAAACAAAGCACTAGAAGAAACACCGGATGCACTATTTAATAAGACGGCAGAAGAATCGAGCATGATGCATATATGATGTATGACATGGCAAGGATGCGATGCAATTAGGCAATATTAAGCGGAACCGGGGTCCAGACAATTAATTTGGTGGGTTATGTTATCTAGATATTCCGCAATTTAAATGTTATATTAACAAGGCAAAATATGGCATCGGTTCACTACATAAATTTAAATGGAGCCAATATTAGACTAGATTCGCCCGCATATGGGCTCCATATTTAATTATGAGGTGAATCGGAAAAAGCCCCCAAACAACATGATATGAGTGCAAGCATGAACAATTTAATATGCAACAATTGATATATCATTTATAAAATAGGGCTCGGATCGGGGTCACACATGGAGGGGTCTCGGCGATCTTGGGGTTCCGAGGGTTCGACGGGTTTGGTCTCGCCGGGATCGGTCTTCGGATCGAGCTTCGGGGCCTTCTGTCTCCATGCGTTCTGAGAGGAAGATCTTGAGGCGCTGCTTCACCTGGTCCGGTAGGAGTTCTCGGCCTTCCATGTAGAAGACCTTCGGGTATTCGAACTTTGTTTCTCGAGGTGGATCTTGTCATGGACCTCGGGTCCGCATGTGTTCATCCGTGCTAAACTTCACTTGGCGTCAGTTACTTGAGCCTTCGGAAGATCTTGGCCACGCGACACATGCAAACACACAAGCGTAAGGGTGCTCGCAGGAAACCTGACATGTTCGGCGGCACAACCTGTACTTGGAGAGCCGGGGATGAGGAAGGCGCGGCGAGATGGGCGATGGGGCGACGTTGTGCGATGCAAAGTTGGGGCATCGGGCTTCCACAGCGGGCGCGACAAGAAAACACAGACGGTGTCCTACGCGTGCTTGACACAGAGGCGGGGACGACCAGAGCAGGGGAAGGGGCCACGGAGCTCTGAGCGAAGAGGGCGGGCGTGGCGACGGCCGGAGGGCAGGAGACGAGGGACGAGGAGAGGGGCGCCGGTGGCGGCACCTGGGGCTCTGGCGACGGATGAGCTCAGGGTTCAGGTGAGGCCGGAGAATAGGGGCTCGCCGGGCTCACGCGGGGACACGAGGAGGTAGGAGAGGAGGTCCTGCGGGCAGTGGCCATTGTCGAGGCAAGGGGGCGAGCGGGAGGAGGGAGGAAGGCCACCTACGGGGCACCTGAGAGGAATACGACAACAAGGTGGCCAGGGGAAGAGTGAGGAAGGCGGCGGCAGGCGGGAAAAGGAGGCGGGGGCTTGGCGAGGAAGATGGGGACACGAGGGAAGAGCGAGAACGGGCGACCGAAGCGGGGGAGGCGAGCTCCAGCGATGAGACCCGTGCGGTGGCGGCGTGTCCTCACGCGAGGTGGGAGAGAGCGGCCAGGGCGATGTCGACGTACGAGGCGAGACGGAGAGCAGGGTTGCGCGTGGGTGGGTCCCGCTGGCGGTTGACCAGATCGGGGAGGAGTGGGATGGGCGTTGCGTGCTGGTGCCAGGGAGTGGCGGCGGCTGGGTGGAGGTGTGGGGTGAGAGAGGTGTAGAGTGTGTCTAGGGTTTTGGTTAGACGTGGGGCTAGGATTAGGTTTAGGGTTTGGTCAGATTGGGCTGGGCCAGAACTGTCGGGGTGGTAAGTGGCCTGGTACGTGCTGGTCTGGCTCCTCGGGTTTTAAAATAGTTGGTTTATTTAATTTGTTTTCGATAATATTTTGTAAGTAGTTTAAGAAAAATACAAGATCCGAATAGGCCGAGATTTTTGATTTGAAATTTAAGGAGGGCTAGTTTAGAAGCAACATAGTCTTTCACAACATAGTTTTAGGCAAAAAATAATATGCATGATGATGTCATGATGATGCACAACAAAATACAAGCGATTTTCTAGTAGTGGTCGACGACGCGAAGCAGCACCTAAGCAAGCGACTACGACTCGCAAGGCCAACTGTCTACCCAAACAACAGGCAATAGGAGGTGTCCAAGGCAATATAAAGGCTGCATGGATATATAAAGGGGTACGGAATCTGAAGCATCGCAACACAGATAGCAATAGATCAACGGGTAGAAGTAAAGACTATAAATGTAAAATAGGTAGAAAGGGGAAGAATGCTCGCCTAAAAACATTGCCAAAGGTACACCGGAGATCGGGTCGACTCTCGCATCAACTCATTGGCCTATCCGTGAAGAAACAAAGCACTAGAAGAAACACTGGATGCGAATCGAGCATGATGCATATATGATGTATGGCATGGCAAGGATGCGATGCAATTAGGCAATATTAAGCGGAACCGGGGTCCCGACAATTAATTAGGTGGGTTATGTTATCTAGATATCCCGCAATTTGAATGTTATATTAACAAGGCAAAATATGGCATTGGTTCGCTACATAAATTTAAATGGAGCCAATATTAGACTAGATTCGCCCGCATATGGGCTCCATATTTAATTATGAGCTGAATTGGCAAAAGCCCCCAAACCACATGATATGAGTGCAAGCATGAACAATTTAATATGCAACATTTGATATATAATTTATAAAATAGGGCTCGGATCGGGGTCACACATGGAGGGGTCTCGGCAATCTTGGGGTTCCGAGGGTTCGAAGGGTTCAGTCTCGCCAGGATCGGTCTTCGGATCGAGCTTCAGGGCCTTCGGTCTCCATGCGGTCCGAGAGGAAGATCTTGAGGCGCCGCTTCACCTGGTCCGGCAGGAGTTCTCAGCCTTCCATGTAGAAGACCTTCGGGTATTCAAAATTGGTTTGCTGAGGTGGATCTTGTCATGGCCCCTAGGTCCGCATGTGTTCATCCGTGCTAAACTTCACTTGGCGTCGGTTACTTGAGCCTTCAAAAGATCTTGGCCACCCGACACATGCAAACACACAAGCGTAAGGGCACTCGCAGGAAACCCGACACGTTCGGAGGCACAACCTGTACTTGGAGAGCCAGGGACGAGGGAGGCGCGGCGATATGGGCGGTGGAGCGAAGTTGTGCGATGAAGAGCTCGGGCGTCGGGCTTCCGTGGCGGGCGTGACAAGGAAACGCAGACAGTGTCCTGCGTGTGCTTGACACAGAGGCGGGCACGACCAGAGCAGGGGAAGGGGCCACGAAGATCTAAACGAAGAGGGAGGGCCTGGCGACGGCCGGAGGGCAGGAGATGAGGGACGGGGAGAGGGTAGGCAGTGGAGACACCTAGGGCTCTGGCGACAGACAAGCTCAGGGTCCGGGTGAGGCCGGAGAACAGGGGCTCGCCGGGCTCACGCGGGGACACGGGGAGGTAGGTGAGGAGGTCGGGGAGGAGGTCCTGCGGGCAGCGGCCGCTGTCGAGGCAAGGAGGCGAGCGGGAGGAGGGAGGAAGGCCGCCGGAGGGACACCTGAGAGGGAGACGAGAATGAGGTGGCCAGCGGACGAGCGAGGAAGGCGGCGACAGGCGGGAAAAGGAGGCGCGGGGGTTGGGGAGGAAGATGGGGACACGGGGGAAGAGCGAGAGCGGGCGAAAAAAGCGGGGGAGGCGAGCTCCGGTGACGAGACCCGCGCGGCGGTGGAGGGTCCTCGCGCAAGGTGGGAGAGAGCAGCCAGGGCGGTGTCGACGTACAGGGAGAGAGGGAGAGCGGGGTCGCACGTGGGTGTGTCCCGCTGGCGGTTGACCAGATCGGGGAGGAGTGGGATGTGCGTTGCGTGCTGGTGCCAGGGAGTGGCGGCAGATGGGTGGAGGTGCGGGGTAAGAGAGGTGTAGCGTGTGTCTAGGGTTTTGGTTAGATGTGGGGCTAGGATTAGGATTAGGGTTTGGTCAGATTGGGCCGAGCCAGAATTGCCGGGTGGTAGGTGGCCTGGTACGGGCTGGTCTGGCTCCCTGGGTTTTAAAATAGTTGGTTTATTTAATTTGTTTTTGAAAATATTTTGTAAGTAGTTTAAGATAAATACAAGATCCTAATAGGCCAAGAATTTTTATTTGAAATTTAAGGAGGGCTAGTTTAGAAACAACATAGTCTTTCGCAACATAGTTTTAGGCAAAAAATAATATGCATGATGATGTCATGATGATGCACAACAAAATACAAGAGTTTTTCTAGTAGTGGTTTCCTCGGGGTGCTACAGCGCGCTTGACAGCAGGCGGCGCGGGGAGGCGTCGCTGCAGCAGGGACAACAGGACGAGGCTGATGGATGGAGGTGCTAGGGCGTTAGAGAAGAAACGGCCGGTGTTGGCGACAGGGCGACGACGGGTCGAGCGCTCGGGGCGAGGTGGCCTCAAGGCGGCAAGGCCGGGGCCCTGCTCGGGAGCGGTGGAGCTCGGGTCGCGAGACTCGCGCGGGTGGCCGCAGGGAGGACGCAGAGAGGGGCGAGGGGGCCACCGGCGCCAGGCGAGGCAAGGTACATGTTGGCGCTTTGTTGATGTGGCAGTTTCTTATTCTTCGTTCCCCGGCAACGGCGCTAGAAAACTTGTTGATGGTGCCTAGAAGCGCTTCGTCAAGAAACCCCAAGATCAAGGTGTGGAGCAGCACAGTAGCAAGTCTTCCCTCAGTAAGAAACCGAGGTTATCGAACCAGTAGGAGGAAGGAAACGTCACATAGGTGTTGCAAGCAACGTGGAAACCTGCGCAACACAAACCTGCGCAATACTAGACAAAAACATCCTATGAGATTCGATTAGGCAATACAACAATATACATAGACCACCATACAACTGCATCTATGACTAGAAGTCCACCTTCAGGTTACCATCCGAACCCCCTCCTGTATTAAGTTGCAAGCAACAGACAACTGCTATAAGCAAAGTGTGTAAGGTAAACAATCCACTTGTTCCATGAACAAGAGACCGTTGTTTTATCCCTAGTGGCAACAACACCTCTACCATCGAAGAGATTTTTGTCACTTACCTTGAAAAGTAGAGGCAGGAACCCACTATCGAGCATAAATACCCCCTCTTGGAGTCACTAGCAACTACTTGGCCAAGATAGCTACTAACAACGGAGAGCATGCAAGATCACAAACAACACAGACATGATAGAATCAAATAGACAAAACCATTAATCAATCTGACATAGTAATCTCAATATCCATCGGATCCCTGCAAACATGGCATGCATGATTACAAATAGATTAGATCTTGATCATGAACGGAGCTCACAAGATATAGACATGAAAGAACAAGGAGGAGATACAACCATCTAGATACTACATGGACCCATAGTCCTAGGTGGAACTACTCACGCTTCATACCGGAGGCTGGCATGATGAAGAAGAAGGCCTCCGGGATGATCTCCCCTCCGGCAGGGTGCCAGGAAGAACTTCAGATCCCCCGATCTAGGGACGATGTTTGTGGCGGCTAGAGACAGTTTCGTGGAATATTGATCGGGTGCTTAGGGTTTTTGCATCGGGGGGACTTTATAGGCGAAGAGGCGAGGAAGGGGGCCACCAGGGCGGCTGCACCCCCCCCCCAGGCGTGGCCAGCCCTAGGGCGCGTAGCCAGGGGGTGTGGCCCCTGGTGAGCCTCCTCTGTCTCGTACTCTGGCTTCGCGTTGCCCATGGTAAAATATTGACTTTGGCTTTTGTCCCGTCCAATTCCGAGAATATTGATTTTCTGCCTTTCTGGAACCAAAAACAGAAGAAAACAGGCAACTGGCACTATGGCAACTTGTTAATAGGTTAGTTCTAGAAAACATATAAAAACACCTTAAAGTGTAGACAAAGCAAAGCAAAGTAGATACTAAACAAGCATGGAACATCAAAAATTATAGATACGTTTCCGACGTATCAAGCATCCCCAAGCTTAACTCCTGCTCGTCCTCGAGTAGGTAAGTGATAAAAAGAATAATTTTTGAGGTGACATGCACCATCAAAACCAAGATTAAACCATTTTGCAAGCATTGAAAGATGGGATCAAAGAACTCTAAACATGTGCATGAAAGATGGAGTTCTAACAGTAAGAAAAAAGTAACTATGCATGCAACATGAAAGGCTACAAACAAAGATCATGAATAGCTTCCAATGGGGTACCCCTTTCACATGGTACAGGAGCTATCCCATAACCAAAATGACAAGGCAAGAAAACAATGAGCATCTCAGCGATCTTTTTATTTACTATTTGCATAGATTTTTATTGAGGATGCTTCACAGATAGCTCATTATGGTGATGCTGCAAGTTTCCACCATGATTAGGCATGTCTTAGGCTAGCGAACCAAACGTTTCTCTAACACAAAATACATAACTCCATGGACTTACAAGATCCCTCTTTATTTCACACCGGTGACATCCATAGACAAAAGAGCATGATATCAACTATGTACAAAGTACAAGTACAATGTTGAAAACGTTCCCCTTTACATCATGGTTCTGCTAATTCCAACGTATAAGTGCAAGCATATACAACATAGACGACACAATGGTTCAAGTTTATTAGGGGCAAGGAATATAAAGTGTGCCATCAAGTTCGTGAGGGCTTTAATCACCAAGTATTCACATAAAAATGCTTTTTAATTGGAAGATTGCTAAAATAATAATATACTTGGAATGGTGTAACACACCATGCATAGGAATTTATAGTGCACACTTTGGAATAACTTGGTTTCATGGGAGTTTGAAGCATGAGTAGAGCTTACTCATACAAGTGGAGGCTAGCCAAAGACTGGGAGCAACCAACTAAGAGAGCAATAATGGCCATAATCATGTAGAGTGATAAAACATTTCTAATCAATGCATAGAGTGGTACTAAAAGTCAAGGACTAAATGATCATAGAGGCTAAGGTGACTTTTTCATAGTCATATCATGGTTTGAGCATGTTCCAAGTCAACCCAAACAAAACATCAAAGGAGAATACCACAAAACTATGCTTTTGCATGCTAAAACAACGCATAATTCTTTCAAGGCACACTAAGAAATCCCAATTGTTTGGAAAAAGTCATGCTACAGAAATAATCACTAAGCATAGGGTCAAAACAACACCTAGCATGACATGCTAAAGTCTAAGTCACAATCAATGCAAGCTCCTCTTGCACTTCCAAGCAAGAACTTTCTACTCCTTTCCAACACCAATCGACTTATTTGAAACAACACAGCGAGAACGGGGGTCCAAACTAATTTATTCATGCAAACTAAACAAACTAAGCAAAGCAAACGAAAACTAAGACGCTCCAAGAACAACACAACACTGCATGAAACAATAAAAACGAAGTGTCTAGACAGACCTTGGCTTTTTATTGATGAAGAAGGGGATGCCTTGGGCATCCTCAAGCTTTGACACTTGTACCTCTTGAATATTTCTTGGGGTGACACCGGGGTGGCATCCCCAATCTTGAGATTTTGTCCATTCTTCATCTCATTACATCATTCTCTCTCTACATCTGAAATTTTTCTTTCATACAAAACTTCACACAATCTTCATTAGTAACATTAGTGTATTCAAAAGATAATATACCTTTAGGATTACTTTGGAACAACAAAACTTTTCACTAAAAACAGAAGCTATTGTAGAAACTCCTTCAGAAAGCTCAATTTCTCAAAAAGAACCCAGAAAGGAATCAATAAGAAGCAAATGCAAATAATGGCAGAAATCTGTCAAAATAGACCAGCGGGTATAGACCGTTTTTTTGATGACCTTCAGTTGCTCAAATTAAAATGTGTTGAGCTATCGGAAGTTAGCTAACATACTGGGGGATTTATTCATAAATTTTCAGCTCAATCCGACTTATAGAGACTCCTCGCGATTTTTTATGGTGGAGGACAAAAATCTGTTTTGGGACAGCAACTCCCCAAATCTTACTTCCCTCTCATTAGAGGTCATTCTTGGCACAATAAGCAAACAAAAAAGGATAAGGAGAGGTCATTACTGAAGTAATAACTTCCAAGACTCAACGAAACTCTTGGGTTATCTCCCAACAAGTACTTTTCTTTAACGCCTTTAAGTTAGGCACAAAAAGCGAGAAATCAAGTATATTCAAATGAAGCATTAAGATCAATACTTGCAAAGTCTTCAACTATGAGAGGTATCTCATCCAAATGAGTATTGGAGGATCCCTTCTCATCTCTCTTTGGTTTACTACTTTCATCAAAAGTATTTTGAGGAACAATCCAATCAAAATTCTTTTCAAAGGCTTCATGCATCCCAACAAGTTTAAAGGGTATGTGTATCTTGAATTACTCTCTAGGTTTGGTTTTATCTGAAGTACCGACAACATCTACACAAGATCATAGCATATTAAAACACCCAAATACCTTTTTGGCTTCCTTAGCAACGTCATGAAACTCTTTTAGTAAAGTTTCAACGATAAATTCGCTCTTTTCAGCATTCTTTTCTTCTTTTAGTTTTAGGAACAAAATTTGCATCATGGGGTTAAGGCTAACAAACCTAGCCTCCAACATATGAACTAAAGAAGCTGCAGCAATCTTATAATTAGGAGCAAGTTCTTCTATAGATCTATCCTCAATGGCTTCAAAGGCTTCATGCATCCCAACAAGTTTAAAGGGTATGTGTATCTTGAATTCCTCTCTAGGTTTGGTTTTATCTGAAGTACCCACAACATCTACACAAGAGCCTAGCATATTAAAACGCTCAAAGACCTTTTTGGCTTCCTTAGCAACATCATGAAACTCTTTTAGTAAAGTTTCAAGGATAAATTCTCTCTTTTCACCATTCTTTTCTTCTTTTAGTTTTAGGAACAAAATTTGCATCATGGGGTTAAGGCTAACAAACCTAGCCTCCAACATATGAACTAAAGAAGCTGCAGCAATCTCATAATTAGGAGCAAGTTCTGCTATAGATCTATCCTCAATGTCCTCATGCTTGCTAACATGATTAAAGAATTCTTCAATATTATCTTTCTCAATTATGGAGCCACTACCTATTGAAAGGTCTTTCAGGGTGAATTTGGTGAACAACATGGTGAGGTAGAGAAAGGTGGCAACTAGAGTGGGAACTAATTTTTTTGTGTTTTTGATAAGAGAAAGCAAACCAAACTAAACTAATCTTTTTGGAGTTTTTGATAAAAAGAGTCAAACAAAACCAAGCAAAAGAAACCAAGAAAACTAAAAACAAAGTAAAGATAAAGGTTGAGGAGGACTCCCCTTGTGAAGACGTCCTTAGACTCCCCAGCAACGGCGCCAGAAAACTTGTTGGCGCTTTGTTGACGTGGGAGTTTCTTCTTCTTCGTTCCCCGGCAATGGCGCCAGAAAACTTGTTGATGGCGCCTAGAAGCGCTTCGTCAGGAAACCCCAAGATCAAGGTGTGGAGAAGCACAGCAATAAGTCTCCCCTCAGTAAGAAACCGAGGTTATCGAACCAGTAGGAGGAAGGAAACGTCACACAGGTGTTGCAAGCAACGTGGAAACCTAAACGACACAAACTCAAGACTTTTACCCAACGAACGGTGAGGTTGTCAATCTCACTGGTTGCTGTAACAAAGGATTAACTGTATGGTTTGGAAGGTGATGATGGTTTTCAGCAAGAAAACAGTAACAGTGGAAGATGTGTTAATGGTGAAGATTGGACCGGGGTCCATAGTTCACTAGAGGTGCTCTCCTTATATAAACAACATGGCATGAAGGGTAAACAAATTACAGCAGGTCAATTGACAGGAACTGAGCAAGGCATAACAATGCAATACTAGACAAAAAGATCCTATGAGATTCGGTTGGGCAATACAACAATATACATAGACCGCCATCCAACTGCATCTATGCCTAGAAGTCCACCTTCGGGTTATCATCCGAACCTCCTCCAGTATTAAGTTGCAAGCAACAGACAACTTCTTTAAGCAAAGTGTGTAAGGTAAACAATCCACTTATTCCATGAACAAGAGACCGTTGTTTTCTCCCTAGTGGAAACAACACATCTACCATCAAAGAGATTTATGTCACTTCCCTTGAAAAGTAGAGGCATGAACCCACTATTGAGCATAAATACCCCCTCTTGGAGTCACTAGCAACTACTTGTCCAAGATAGCCACTAACAACGGAGAGCATGCAATATCACAAACAACACAGACATGATAGAATCAAATAGAAAAAACCATTAATCAATCTGACATAGTAATCTCAATATCCATCGGATCCCTGCAAACACAACATGCATGATTACAAATAGATTAGATCTTGATCATGAACGGAGCTCACAAGATCTATACATGAAAGCACAAGGAGGAGATACAACCATCTAGCTACTACATGGACCTGTAGTCCAAGGTGGAACTATTCACGCTTCATACCGGAGGCTGGCATGATGAAGAAGAAGGACTCTAGGATGATATCCCCTCCGGCAGGGTGCCGGGAAGAACTTCAGATCCACCCGATCTAGGGACGATGGTGGTGGCAGCTACCGATGGTTTCGTGGAATATTGATCGGGTGTTTAGGGTTTTTGCATCGGGGGGACTTTATAGGCGAAGAAGCAAGGCAGGGGGCCACCAGGGCGACTCCACCCCCCAGACGCGGCCATCCCTAGGGCGCGCCGCTAGGGGGTGTGGCCCCCTGGTGAGCCTCCTCCGTCTCATACTCTGGCTTCGTGTTGCCCACGGTAAAATATTGACTTTGGCTTTTGTCCCGTCCAATTCCGAGAATATTGATTTTTTGCCTTTCTGGAACCAAAAATAGAAGAAAACAGGCAACTGGGACTGTGGCAACTTGTTAATAGGTTAGTTCCAAAAAACATATAAAAACACCTCAAAGTGTAGACAAAGCAAAGCAAAGTAGATACTAAACAAGCATGGAACATCAAAAGTTATAGATACGTTTCCGACGTATCAGGCCACGGCGTCACAGGGCAGCGGGGCGGCCGAGGGCACTGCAGGGAGGCGGAGACCGGGCGGAGGGTGGTGGTGCTAGAAGCGGTGAGGAGGATCCGGGGCGACGGCGCCAGGGTAGGCAGAGGAGGGCGCAACTAGGGAGGCTCGGGACAGATGCCTACAACGCGGGCCAGGGACGGCGACGATGCAGCCTCGCGACGGAGGGGAGCAATCGAGGAGGATGGGTCCAACCCTGGCGGCGGGATAACGGGGATGCGGGTGAGGAAGGAACACCGAGGCTAGGGGAGAAACGGATCACGGGGTGGGTGGTTGGCTTCCGGGACGAGACGCGTGAGATGGTGGGGTAGCTGGGGCCGGACTTGGCAACGTGGGAAGGTTGACTGGGACGGAGTGCTGGGTAGCAATGCAAGCGAGGTGTGTGACATCGTGTCGGGCTTGACGCGGGGTGGTGGGTCCAGGGATGGAGCAGGGTGTGTGGCAGTGGCTGAAGGGAGATTAAGTGGGGGTTGGGAGCTAGGGTTTGGGTAGTGGCTAGGGTTAGAGGGGTGGTAGGTGGATGGCTGGGCCTTTGGGCCTGGCCGGCTTCCTCCCCCGGAAACACTTTTATTTTTATTTTTTTATTTTTTTATTTTAAATACTTTTGTAAATAGTTTTTAGACACACAAAATATCTAGAAAGGCCTCGGTTTTAATTTGATGTTAAAGGAGGGGATTAATTAGAAAACAAAATAGGCTTTTGAGAAATAGTTTTAATCAAATAAATGCATGATGATGTCATGATGATGCACATAATAAAAACAACAACAATTTATTATTTAGGCTCTTCCGGGGTGCTACATTAAAGCTCTCACGAACTTGATGGCACACTTTATTTTCTTGCACTTAATAAACTTGAACCATTGTGCCCATCTATGTTGCTTATATGCTTGCAAATTATAATTTGGGAGTTAGAAGAACCATGTTGTCATGGGAAACGTTTTCAACATTGCACTTATTCTATTTAGTTGATATCATGTTCTTTTGTTTATGGATGCCGACAATGTGAAATAAAAGGGGAGCTTGTAAGCTCATGGAGTTTGTATATGTGTTAGAGAAACCCCTGGGCATCTAGCCTAAGCCATGCCTAATCATGATGGAAACTTGCAGCATAACCATAATGAGTATTCTGTGAAGCATCCTCAATAAAAACCTATGCAAATAGCAAATAAAAAGATCGCTGCGATGCTCATTGTCTGTTGCCTTGTCATTTTGATATGGGATAGCTCCTGTGTCATGGGGAAAGGGGTACCCCGTTGGCAGTTCTCTATGATACACATATACTTACAATGACAAGAACTTTATTGTGACCAAAGTTGAGTAGCATGATGTTCGGTACTCGTACGCAAGGTGCATGAGATTTTCAACTTATGATTTGTCAAGCATATACTCATATTTGTGTCACTTTAACCTTAATCACTTCAATATTCTTACGATAGGGGCAATGAGAGCTCAAAGCTAGTAAGTACCATAATTTTTGGAAGCTCTTTATGAAACTTGAAATCCCTACTTCCCTCTATGAAGGGCCTATCTTTTTAGTTTTTGTTGAGTCTCCATCTTCTATCTTTATGCGCCAATTAAGAGAGCATAGTTGTCATTCTTAGTTCAATATGCATTGTCCCAAAACTTGTTGATTGATTCATAATTATGGTATTACTTGTTCTTAAATTATTTGTATCTAGTAATCCTTATGAACTTTGAAGGTGTCCTATGCATTTATGTTTTGCTGTTCCATGAAGGACAAGCTGATTACCACTCTTGCTATGTTTTCTATATGTGAAACAAACAAATGTCATTCAATGCATTGTTATTCATGATCTTTTGTTTGTGTAACCTTTCATGTTGCAACATAGTTGCTATGTCTTATTTTTCGAACTATATATTTCATGCTTATGTTAGAGTACTTTGATCCCAGCTATCAATGTTTTACGAGTACCTTGATCTAGATTGTGATGGTGCATGTCACCTCAAAAATTATTCTTTTTATCACTTACCTACTCGAGGACGAGCAGGAGTTAATCTTGGGGATGCTTGATACGTCGTAAACATATCTATAATTTTTTATGCTCCATGCTTGTTTTGTACCAACTATCCTATGTTTTGTCTACACTTTGAGGCACTTTTATACATTTTCTGGAACTAACCTATTAACAAGATGCCGTAGTGCCAGTTTCCTATTTTCTGCTGTTTTTTGGTTTTATAAAAGATAGTAAAGAAATATTCTCGGAATTGGACGGAACAAAAGCGGAAGTCAATATTTTATTGTGACGAAGACGGAGTCCAGAGGGTGGACGAAGAGGCGCCACAGGGCGGCCACAATACCCCAGGGCATGGTGTGGGCCCCTGGCCCTCAACCGACCTTGCCCCTTCGCCTATATACCCCCCCCCCCCCCCGAGGCAGAAACCCTAGGACCGATCAGAAATCCACAAAAAATTCTGTAGCCGCCGCCACTGTCGTCCCTAGATCGGGAGGGAGCTGAAGCTCTTCCCAGCACCCTGCCGGAGAGGGGAGTTCACCCTGGAGGCCTTGTTCATCACCATGCCAGCCTCCGGAGTGATGCATGAGTAATTCATCCTTGGACTATGGGTCCATAGAAGTAGCTAGATGGTCCTTTCTCCTCTTTTATGCTATCATGTTTAGATCTTGTGAGCTGCCTATCATGATCAAGATCATATATTTGTAATCCTACATGTTGTGTTTGTTGGGATCCGATGGATATTGAGTACTACGTCAAGATTGATTATTTATTATATCATGTCTATGTTATTTGTGATATTGCATGCTCTCCGTTGCTAGTGGTTACTCTGGCCAAGTAGTTGCTTGTGACTCCAAGAGGGAGTATTTATGCTCGATAGTAGGTTCATGCCTCTAGTAATCTCGGGGAGTGATAGCAACCTCTAAGGTTGTAGATGTGCTGTTGCTACTAGGGAGAAAACAACAATCCTTTGTCCAAGGGAAATTGTATTGTTTATATTACACACTTTGCTTAATGCAATTATTTGTTGCTTGCAACTTAATACTGGAAGGGGTTTAGATGATAACCTGAAGGTGGATTATTAGTCATCAGTGCAGTTGGATTACGGTCTATGTATTATGTTGTAATGTCCAAACGAATCTCACAGAAATCATCATGACATGTACATGCATTGTTATGCATACTCAATCTGCCAATTTCCCAACTGTAATTTGCTCACCCAACATGCTATTTATCTTATGCAGAAACACCTCTAGTGAACTATGGACCCTGGTCCATTCTTCCACTAATATTTAATCTACTGTTACTTTCTGCAATTACTTTCTGCAATTTTTACAAGCAACTACTTTATTCCACACTATATGTTTAATCCTTTTTTTCAGCAAATCGTTGAGATTTGTTTTTAGCAAACCGTTGAGATTTAAAATCTCACTATAAGTTGGGGAAAAGTATTGTGGTTGTGTTGTGCAGGTTCCATGTTGCTAGCAACACCTCTGGAGATGGTCCTTTCTCCTACTGGTTCGATAATCTTGGTTTCATAACTGAGGGACACTTGCTGCTGTGCTCATCATACCTTCCACTTAGGGTTCCCAACGAGCTCAAAATAATTTGAGCCATCAGAGATGAATCGGGGCGGTGAGCGGTGGAGGAGCCGGCCTCGTGGTCATTTCGGCCAAGCCAGAACCAGGCCTTCCAGCTGTCCTTCGTCATCGCGGCTGGCAAGGGACGGTGAGGAGGAGCTTGTCGATGGTAGGGAGCGGGCTAGGGTTTTGGGGTTTGGAAGTGGGGACTGGAAGAGGGATTGGAGTGGGGGATTGGTTGTGGATGCGGACGACACGGTCCTATTTAAAAGGAAGCAGCCCCTCTCTCTGGGACACTGCTAGATGGGACCTGAGGAAGCCTCACCTGGACCCCGCGGACGAGGCCGGCGTCTGAGCCCCGGCAAAACAGCCATAGGTTTTTGCCTGGTTTGCGCCGAATCGGACCCTGCCGTGCTGTCCGCTCCGTTTTTGGGAGGTTGGGCCTTGGGCTCTGTCCGGGAGAACGCGATCGGACGCATGATGTCCGTTTGCGGGGGCCGTTGGGGATGGCTCTTACATGTAGCACCCCGGGTAAACCCAAATTATAATATTGCCTGTTGTCATCTATTTTATGCACCATCATTTCATCATGCATTTATTTTGCCTCTCAAAATGTTTTAACTAAAGCTATTTTTGTTTACTACAATACCTCTCCTCTTGTTTCAAAACGATATATTTTTCTGCTAAACTATTTTCCTAACAACTATTTGATAAAAATATGTTAAACAAAACAAATATAATATTTTATTAAAATAATAACCCTAAAACCTAGACCTAATCCGGCCAGGCCCAAAGGCCCAACCGGTTGGACCAAACCTTAAACCTAGATCCCCTCTACCCAAACCCTAACCAACTCCTTCCCCGCTGCCGCCACCCACCCGGCGTGATGCAACACACGCACACTACACAGCGCACGCACCCACACGCACGCCACACCCCCGACCCCACCCGCAGCGAGCGAGCCCACCACACCCCGACGCGCCTTCCCCGCAGCCCGTCTTCCTTGCTCTCCTTCTCCCCGCGAGCGCCACGGCCGTATCGGTCTTGTTATCTCTCCCGCGTCTTCCTCCCCTGCGCCGTCTCTGGTCGTCGCCATTCCCTGGCCAACTCCCTCCGTCGTGGCCCCGTCCTCCCAAGGCTGCTCTCATCCTTCCCCGGTCCCTCCTCTGGTGCCCCTACCCCGGGGGCTCCCTTGCTAGCTCTGCAACAGCCGCTGTCGTTGTGGCCTACGTGTCCTCGCCCATCTCCGGCTGCCGTCCCCTGGAGCCCGAGCTCTGCACCACGGCCGCACATCACCTTCGCCCGTGCACCCCTCTTCATCCGACCCCGCCAACACCAAGCCCATACCGGCGCTCTCCTCGCCATCTACTCCAGCGGCGCCATGCCTCTTGCCGACACCGCCTCCCTGAGCCCCTCGCCTCTGGCTGCTGTCGTCCTCACGCTGACCTCGCCGACGCCCTGACCAGACCAACCGTCCCCAAGATCGGCCTCACCGCTCATCTTCCCAGCACCTCCATGCCCCTTTCCGGCCGCCGAGCTGCAAGCTGCCGTCGACCTCGCCCCTCCGTCTGGCCTCCGCCCGTCGTCTCCACTTTGCTGCATGCGCCGCTCTGGTGCTTTGTTGCTTCCTATGTTAACTAGAGCGACTATGTGTGTTGGCCACTGGTGAGATGTGGCCTCAAAAACCAAGGCCCCCGTGTGGGTTTTTCTTCCAAGGCGGTGTGAAGAGGATGTAGTGTCGTTCGAAGAACTGTGGCAGGCACAAGGCCACCCGAAGACCCTACCGGTACATATCCTAAGATCGACATTGATCCTCGAAGCCCGAAGACTCTCTCGGACTGGAGACACTTGAAGAACCTTCGACAAGAACTTCTACATGGAAATCGACGACCAGCTCTACTTCACGGAATCCGAAGGCCCTAACCTCGGACCCGATCCCGAACACGGCGTCGCGTCAAGTTCTCCTTCACACACCCGAAGACCACCAAGCCCTCTGACGTGGATCTGATGTTCGAGACCTCGAAGACCGATCCCGGCGAGACCGAACTCCGGAGAAGGATCCCGTCGATCCCCCAAGACCTTCGACGCCTATGTGTGAACCTAAGCCCCTATATTTTTATAACATGATATTTAATTTATGCATATTGAATTGTCATGCTCGCATACATGTTTATTTTTGCTTGGGGGTATGTTGTCGACTCATCTAATATTAAATATGGAGACCATATGCGGGCGTTTCTAGTCTTATATTGTCTCCATTTAAAATTGTGTAGAGAACCGGTGATATATTTTGCCATGTTAAGACAACATTTAAATTGCGGGGTATCTAAATAACATGAACCTACTAATTAATTATCGGGACCCTGGTTCCATTTAATATTGCCTAATTGCATCCCATAAGTGCCATACATCATACATGCATAATGCTCGATCTTTTGCCGTGGTATTAAATATGCATCCGGTGTTTCTTCTAGTGCTTTGCTTCTTCACGGATTAGGCCGATGAGTTGATGTGAGTGTTAACCCGATCTTCGGATGAATCTTCGACAATGTTTTCCAGACGAGAATTCTCCCCCTTTCTACCTATTTTACTATTATAGTCTTTATTTCCTTCTGTTTATCTATTGCTATCCGTGTTGTGATGCTCTAGTTTTCGTACCTGTGATATCCCTTGCAGCCTTATATTGCCTTGGACACATCCTATTACCTGTTGTTTGGTAGATAGTTGGACTTGCGTGTCGTAGTCGCTTTCTCAAGTGTTGTTGCGTGTCATCAAGTACCACAGTTGTTGGAAGACTGCCATATGCTTTATGTTGGAGATGATCATGGCTTTAATTACAGTTTAATAACTAAAATTGAAAGTAGGTAAATAATGCAGAGGCACATGTGGGCAATAGATATTATTTGGTTTTTAACCGTCCACTTGTGTCCCGTAAGACCCCGAGTACTTGATACATGTTCTTTGAATATTCGCACTATCCGCATGTGGGACCATGGATCCCCTTAGCCAGAGCTTGAGTCATATATTATTTCTTGGGGCCACAAAGTTGTTTGGGGCTTTATTACTAGTCCGTACTTATGCCATGCTTTACTGCTTTATTTACGATTGCGCGTGGAGCGCCTGTACTGTTTAGGTAAGCGGAGTGTTTTCGCGGTATCGACAAGCCCAGTCACACTTTCGGGTTCCCAGTCGTTTACAGCCATTGACGCAACCCTCTGGGTCCGTTCCGGAGCCGGCCAACGTCGTCGCGGGTAGCTTGGTGGGGTGCCCCCCTGAAACATTATATGAATCTTGCAATTGCTCCGTCGTGATGCCTCGTTGGGTTTTCATTTTTTTAGAGGTTGATCGTGCGGGTGTTGCTATTTGTGCCCCCTGTAGGGTAAAACTTTCTGAAAGCCGTGTCCGCGGTTATGGACGACTTGGAGCTCAGTATCTCGATCATAGACAACTATAACTAAAGTAGTGCTATAAATTTGACTTTATAATGACTAGTAATCAACTTCACTACAACGGAATGGCTAAATAAAAGTACCAAGAACTGCTGGTTTTGGGATGCCTCGTGCTATATGTATCTGACTAGTAAGTATTGCAACTACAACAGAATGGTTAACTGAAACTGCCCACTGCTTATTATATCAGGATGACTCAGGCTATCTATATCTGACTAGTAATTGCCACAACTATAACGGAATGAATAAAACTTCCAACTGTGTGAGTTCCTCGGTTGACTTCCTCGTTTGGTCTCGAGGGGGAAATTCCAGGATGGGTGTGCTTGGTGATAGTTTCAGGTTGGATCCGAATAGGTCTTTCTTATCCCTATCTGATAGCCGCCAGTTGTATTGAGTCTCTATAGGTTGTTTAGTGCATGCTGCGCTGCCGCTTCAGTCCACCATACCTATGTAGGCGAGGACCGCCGAATTCTAGCCTCGCCGTGTACTGGCCTCAGTACTGACCGCTCTCTTTTTCCTTGCCTTTTGCCGGCACCCCTTTTTTTTAAGCAGGTTTTGAGATCGGCGTCGTTAGCAAGGTTACCCTTCCGGCTTGTCCTAGGCAGGGTTATGGACCCCATTGATTATTCTTCAGGGCTCTTAGCTCAATTTGCATCTTATTCGTACTCGGATGTGTATCGTTTTCAAGGTGATTTGGATCTTTGTACCGTATATCTGTATTCTTGACTCTTGGAGTCGTTGTTGTATATATATGTTCTTTGGGTTCCGTCGTGGACTATTGTGTAATGATATTACTTCGTTTTCCACCCGCACGCAAGTGACTGGTGGGCGCCTTTGAATCGTTTCTATGCAGGTTTGGCGGGAATCGCTAAAACTTGCATAGGGTCAATTCTGAGGGTGTTACAGAGTGGTATTAGAGCTCAGCTGTTGCGATAACCCACTAGTCTAGCCTGTAGGATAACCTAGATAACGGCCGATGTAGATTATCAAAACTATTTTGAAAAAACGGTTGGATAGATCTAATTAGGTCTGCTTTTACTTCTTACCCCTCTTCTATTCTCCTCTTACCTATGCGTGTTTTGAATCTGCTCTCTCATCTTTTCTTTGAGTCTAGGAATTCTCGAGGTTGGCTTTCCGTCGTACCTTCAGGGTTTCGCTTCCATCCTCTTGTAATGGTGCTTCAACATCTGACCTTCATGCTATATGATGAATCTTCCTCTACTGTACCTTTTAGTGGACCAAAAATTCACTAAAACTTTTCTTTCTATCCTCCGATGTTTTCCGATACGATGAAGTCACCTACATCAGATCTGATGAGAATCTCCATCCCTCCTTTGTTTCCGAACCTCGCTTGTCGAGATCTTCAGTCTGAATTCCGAGAGTTGGTTGCATAATTCTCCTATTCATGTGTAGAGTAATGCTTTGAGTGCGCGATGGACTGATCACCATCCGACTACTATTATCATTCACTCTTGTGCATTGAATCGGTGGATCAAGTAACTTTACTCTATCCACAGAGGTTAAATGTGGTCTTATTCTTCGAGACCTTTGCCTTCGTCCTTTGTTCCCGATTTGTTCGCTCGATGAACATGATCAACAACCTATTGTTGGTGGTGTCGCCAATTTCAAGACGGAGAAAGGAACCATGTTAGTGGTGTCGCAAAGATCTACATGAAGCAAGAATATTCAGACCGTCGACCTTCTTCCCCATACCATGAGGCGGATCTCGAGGGAGAGCTCCATTGTTAGTGGTGTCGAATTGTAGCACCCCGAGTAAACCCTAATTATAATATTTCATGTTGTCATCTATTTTATGCACCATCATTGCATCATGCATTTATTTTGCCTCTCAAAATGTTTTAACTAATGCTATTTTTGTTTTCTGCAATACCTCTCCTCTTGTTTCAAAACGAAGTATTTTTCTGCTAAAATATTTTCCAAAAAACTATTTGATAAAAATATGTAAAACAAAACAAATATAATATTTTATTAAAATAATAACCCTAAAACCTAGACCTAAACCGGCCAGGCCCAAAGGCCCAACCGGTTGGACCAAACCCTAAACCTAGATCCCCTCTATCCAAACCCTAACCCACTCCCTTCCCGCCGCCGCCACCCACCCGGCGCGATGCAACACACGCACAGTACACAGCGCCCGCACCGAAAACACGTACGCCACACCCCCGACCCCACCCGCAGCGAGCGAGCCCACCACACCCCGACGCGCCTTCCCGGAGCCCGTCTGACTCACTCTCCTTCTCCCCGCGAGCGCCACTGCCGTATCGATCTCGTTATCTCGCCCGTGTCTGCCTCCCCTGCGCCGTCTCTGGTCGTCGCCCTTCCCCGGCCAACTCCCTCCGTCGTGGCCTCGTCCTCCCAAGGCCGCTCTCGTCCTTCCCCGGCCCCTCCTCTGTTGCCCGTACCCCGCGGGCTCCCTTGCTGGCTCTGCAACAGCCGCTGTTGCTGTGGCCTGCGTGTCCTCGCCCCTGTCCGGCTGTCGTCCCCTAGAGCCCGAGCTCTGCACCACGGCCGCACATCACCTCCGCCCGTGCACCCCTCTCCATCCGATCCCGCCAACACCGAGCCCATACCGGCGCTCTCCTCGCCATCTATTGCAACGGCGCCGCGCCTCCTGCCGACACCGCCTCCCCGAGCCCCTCGCCTCTGGCTGCTGTCGTCCTCACGCCGACCTCACCGGCGCCCTAACTAGACCACCCGTCCCCAAGCTCGGCCTCGCCTCTCGTCTTCCAGCACCTCCATGCCCCTTCCCGGCCACCGAGCTGCAAGCTGCCGTCGACCTCGCCCCTCCGTCTGGCCTTCGCCCGTCGTTGCCACTTTGCTGCATGGGTCGCTATTGGTGCTTTGCCGTGAAGACCGTGGCCGCTCTGGTGCTTTGTTGCTGCCTATGTTAACTAGTGCGACCGCGTGTGTTGGCCACTGGTGACATATGGCCTCTGAAACCAAGGACCCCGTGTGGGATTTTCTTCCAAGGTGGTGTGAAGAGGATGTAGTGTCGTTCGAAGAACTGTGGCAGGCACAAGGCCACCCGAAGACCGTACAGGTACATATCCTAAGATCGACATTGATCCTCAAAGCCCGAAGACTATCTCGAACTGGAGACACTTGAACAACCTTCGACAAGAACTTCTACATGGAAATCGACAACAAGCTCTACTTCATGGAATATGAAGGCCCAAACCTCGGACCTGATCCCGAACCCGGCGTCGTGTCAAGTTCTCCTTCACAGACCCGAAGACCACCAAGCCCTCCGACGTGGATCTGATGTTCGAGACCCCGAAGAACAATCCCGGCGAGACCGAATTCTGGAGAAGGATTCCGTCGAGCCCCCAAGACCTTCGACGCCTATGTGTGACCCTAAGCCCCTATATTTTTATAACATGATATTTAATTTGTGCATATTGAATTGTCATGCTCGCATACATGTTTATTTTTGCTTGGGGGTATGTTGTCGACTCATCTAATATTAAATATGGAGACCATATGCGGGCGTTTCTAGCCATATATTGTCTCTATTTAAAATTGTGTAGCGAACCGGTGATATATTTTGCCATGTTAAGACAACATGTAAATTGTGGGGTATCTAAACAACATGAACCTACTAATTAATTATCGGGACCCTGGTTCTATTTAATATTGACTAATTGCATTGTTTCATTGCCATACATCATACATGCATCATGCTCGATCTTTTGCCGTAGTATTAAATATGCATCCGGTGTTTCTTCTAGTGCTTTGGTTCTTCACAGATTAGGTCGATGAGTTGATGCGAGTGTCGACCCGATCTTCGGATGAATCTTCGACAATGTTTTTCAGGCGAGCGTTCTCCCCCTTTCTACCTATTTTACTTCTATAGTCTTTATTTCCTCATGTTAATCTATTGCTATCTGTGTTGCGATGCTCTAGTTTTCGTACCCGTGATATCTCTTGCAGCCTTATATTGCCTTGAACACATCATATTACCTGTTGTTTGGCAGATAGTTGGACTTGCGTGTCGTAGTCGCTTGCTCAAGTGTTGTTGCGTGTCGTCAAGTACCACAGTTGTTGGAAGACTACCATATGCTTTATGTTGGAGATGATCATGGCTTTAATTATAGTTTAATAACTAAAATTGAAAGTAGGTAAATAATGCAGAGGCATAGGTGGACAATATATGTTATTTGGTTTTTAACCGTCCACTTGTGTCCCATAGGACCCCGAGTACTTGATACCTGTTCTTTGAATATTCGCACTATCCGCATGTGGGACCATGAATCCCCTTAGCCATAGCTTGAGTCATATATTATTTCTTGGGGCCACAAAGTAGTTTGGGGCTTTATTACTATCCTGTACTTATGTCATGCTTTACTGCTTTATTTACGATTGCGCGTGGAGCGCCTATACTGTTTCGGTAAGCGGAGTGTTTTCGTGGTATCGACAAGCCCAGTCACACTTTTTGGGTTCCCAATCGTTTACAGCCATTGACGCAAACCTCTGGGTCCGTTCCAGAGCTGGCCAAATTCGTCGCGGGTAGCTTGGTGGGGTGGCCCCCTGAAACATTATATGAATCTTGCAATTGCTCTGTCGTGATACCTCGTTGGGTTTTCATTTGGTTTTTTTCGAGGTTGATCGTGCGTGTGTTGCTATTTGTGCCCCCCTGCAGGGTAAAACTTTCTGAAAGCCGTGTCCGCGGTTATGGACGACTTGGAGCACAGTATCTCGATCATAGACAACTATAACTAAAGTAGTGCTATAAATTTGACTTTATAATGACTAGTAATCAGTTTTACTACAACGGAATGACTAAATAAAAGTACCAACAACTGCTTGTTTTGGGATGCCTCATGCTATATGTATCTGACTAGGAAGTATTGCAACTCCAACGGAATGGTTAACTAAAACTGCTCATTGCTTATTATATCAGGATGACTCATGCTATCTATGTCTGACTAGTAATTACCGCAACTATAATGGAATGAATAAAACTGCCAACTGTGTGAGTTCCTCGGTTGACTTCCTCGTTTGGTATCGAGGGGGAAATACCAGGATGGGTGTGCTTGGTAATAGTTTTAAGTTGGATCCGAATAGGTCTTTCTTATTCCTATCTGATAGCCGCCAGTTGTATTGAGTCTTTATAGGTTGTTTAGTGCATGCTGCTCTGCCGCTTCAGTCCACCATACCTATGTAGGCGAGGACCGCCGAATTCTAGCCTCGCCGTGTACTGGCCTCAGTACTGACCGCTTTCTTTTTCCCTGCCTTTTGTCGGCACCCCTTTTGTCGGCACCATGCTATATCTAGAAACATATATCTCTTTTAGCTGCTAACTAACATGTCGGAAATGTATCTATGAGAAGTTTATTATGTTAATATGTCATATATTTGCATCATATCGTAAGTTACCACTATTAATTTTAATAATATATGAGATTTCTCACACATAGCCAAGCGACCCTAACTCATCGACGTGGGGATGAGAGGTTGAATGGCCTAGCGACCTACAATTAACGGCCAGCTAGGAACATGTCGAGTGGGCGCACAAGAGAACATCCGTCTCAAGTTCAACTTCATGACCAAATAGGCACCATGCCACCATCACATTACAATTACCAAGTCAGGGTATTACTTGTCAAATTCGTCCTACAAAGGGCTAGCTTTTCTTGGGAGCTACGGTCAGGAGTATGAGCACAAATATTTGGAAAACCCCAGCTCCTACGAAATTTAAGTTCTTGGCATGGCTCGTCGTTCATAACTGGATTTGGATAACGTACCGGCAGGCAATACTGTACTGGCCAATAGTGATATTTTCTCATTGTGCAGGTGCACTGTTGAGATTGAGACCATGACATATACTCTCCCAATGCCGAATCCGTCAGGATTTTGAACATGATCTGGGATTACATTGAAATATTTGGCCTCAAATCCACCTCCTAGCGGATAAAATGTCGTCCTCAAAAGAGGTGGAAGCAGAAAGTAGATCACATTCCTTCTCATGCAATGGTTTGGAAAATATGGAACGAGCGAAACACCACTTCAAGAATAAATCAACGGTCCCATCTACCATCGTGTCTGGTATGCATTTGGAATGCCACTTCTACAACATGTTTGCCTGCTCAGGCTACTCATTTTTTGACACTTGGCTCGTTGGATGCTGCATTCGTAAAAATTGGCATTGGGCCTACTTAGGCATCTTGATTGGTTGCCCACATATGGTTTGGCTGCAGTTTTGGCCTGATGTTTGTTTGCATGCATTTGTGGTTTATTTTACCGGCAATGCAATTTAGGTTCATTTGGCTTTCGGTTTTGCACTTCTATGCATAAGATATGGTTATCCATTTTAAATTGGGTGATCTTACCACCACATTCCAAAAGGCAGGCCCAAGAGCACATCAGCACACATGAACATATACATCGCACATCACACAACACACATAGCACATCACACAACACACATAAACAAATAATCTTGAGCATCTTACTTAGCAGGTTTACCTTCACACACCATAATCAGGGGCTCTTACTAACACCCCTAATCAAAAGACACATAAACATTGGCATCCCATGCCCGTAAGCCACCAGCAGTTTAACCCATCAGTAGTTTAGTTTTTCATTAGCATACTATGACTACTAATACGTACTTACATTACATAACATCACCTTACATTACATAACATCACGCCAGCCTCCGTCTACCCATGGTCAAAGAAGGTGTATTGCTAGTGTAGGAGCCACCCTTGTAGATCATCATCTTTAGGACGAACACCTGAATCTTGAACTCCACAAGGTCATCGTGTTGTACACCCTCTCCGGCCAGTTCTTCTTTACACTAGTAGGAAAACACTTATGGCAGTCATTTTGCCAGTGGCGTGCCCTAGAAATAACACGCCGTTGCTAATAGCCAACATAGTAGTGGCGTCTCGAGTATACCGAATGCCACTACTAGAGCATAATGGTGGCGTTCAATGTACTGCGAACGCCACTACTAAAGAGGACCCACAGGCGAAACCGGAACAGATTTAGAGGTGGCGCTCGGAAATTGCAAACCCACCAACCTGGACGCCATTTTAATTTCCTGGCCCGCGCCGCCCCACGAACCGCGTCTCCCCCTGCTCACTCTCCCTCTCACTCTTCTCCCCTCCCTCTCCCAACCGCATCAGCCACTACCACCCCCGTCTCGATCGCATCGGCCACCGCTGCCCCGCCTCGACCGCATCGGCCACCTCCGTCCCCGCCTTGAACGCATCGTCCACCAACCGCCCCCGCCTCCAGTACATCGGCCACCGCCGCCTCATCCCTATCTCGCTATCGCCACCTCCACTGGTGAGCACCTCTCTCCCCCTTTTTTTATTTAGTGGAGATGATTTAATGTAGATCGATGATTGTAGATGATTTAGTGTAGATGATTTTAGATGATTTAGTGTAGATGATTTAGTGTAGATGATTTAGTATATAGTAGAAAATGTGTAAATGATTTTAGGGGTAGAAAATCTAGATAATTATAGAGATAGATGTAGCAAATGTACACACATATATGTATATATATATTC
This sequence comes from Avena sativa, assembly GCA_916181665.1. Lineage (NCBI taxonomy): Eukaryota > Viridiplantae > Streptophyta > Magnoliopsida > Poales > Poaceae > Avena > Avena sativa. The sequence goes on along the minus strand of OV702284.1, from coordinate 253,907,766 downwards.
ATTTCTTATATATTGTCTAACAGTTATATTAAATTTTGATATTTAACTACTTAATTAGTATCATGTCGGAGCCAGAATCGAAGTTTTGTGGTGTTCACCAGAAACCCATGAGGACCCCGACTTGGGCAGCTCAGATCACAATGGACAACAGGAAGATTCAGCTAGGTACTTTCAGGTGCCCGTGGCAGGCGGCCCGTGCCTACGACTGTGCCGTGATCCAGCACTTTGGGGCGAGAGCGGTCCTCAACTTTGAGGGTGAGCGTCGTGTGGTGCATCTGTTAGCGCCAGATAGCATGAGGATTGCCAGGAGGGCCAAGGAGAGGGAGCATCGGCACACAGAGAGGCAGCTGACGCTCCACCATCGCGGGGAGGATGACCCCTTGGTCAGGGATCTCCTACTTGATACCCAGGTGATGGTGGTCTAGTACGAGGTCCTTAGCGAGAGCCGCCAGCAGCGCGAGAAGGGAGAAGCTGGCCCCTCCGGCACGCAGCAACATGGTCATCCTGGCCCCTCCGGCACACAGTAGGGCCACTCTTGCAGCATGTCATCCTCTTTCTGGGACCACTCGGATGACGACAACATCACTAACACTGGGTCTACTCAAGTTTAGGATGTTTTCATGTGAATGTTATGCTACCTATCATACTACTTATATAGTCTTATTATGCTACTATTGTACTACTTATATATAATGCTAGCTAATCTTACTTATGTGTTATGTTGATAAATTGTGATACTTATGATTCTAATTAAGTTATAATGATCTATATAAATAAGTTTGCATGATCATATATAGGTATAATAAATGATGATGGGTGTGATAATTGTGGTTACCAAGGGTGCAAGAATAAGAAGGTTCTCATAGTGCCCCCGTATGACTGCGAAGTTAGTATGATATGTCCATTCACAAGCAATCAAACTATATATACCATGCAACTGAATTATGTGTTAATTGTTGCTTTCATATGATTTTGTATCCAGAACATACCTTGCAAGTTTAAAGTTGAGTTCCTGGACCATTTCGATTCACCATTTTTGCAGCAGGGACAATTTCAGGTCGATCTAAATTCTCTGAAGCAACCTGGACCGACCTGCATGGTCCAAGTCACGAACGAGGCAAACCGCATATTTTTTAGTGGTCTGAGGTGGACTGAGATGGTCGATACCTATGAGATATATGCCTAGGAGAAGTTGGTGTTCTGCTTTTATCAAAATTACATGACCTACTTTGACCCTAGGAGAAGTTGGTGTTCTGCTTTTATCAAAATTACATGACCTACTTTGACTACCAAGGCCGTGAAACATCGACAGACTCTGACATTTCAGATGACGAGATTCCTGTTGCTGCCATTATGTATGGCACAGACATTGACGATAATCCTGTTGAAGACTAGTAGTTAGTTCTATGTAGCTAGCTAGCTAATATATATATATATATATGTAGTTGACTGTAATAATGTGATGTGAATATTCAATTGGATGCACCAAATTTTATTTAACTTTCAAAAACTTACTTGTGGCGCTCAAAGTAACATGAACGCCACAAATAGGTATGTAATGGTGGCTCTTGCAGCAAACACCACTATTAGGATATGTAATGGTGGCGCTTGCAGTAAACGCCACTGCTAGATATACTACTGGTGGCATTCGGCCTACACGCCACCACTATGACGTACCAGTGGCGTGAGAGTAGTGGTGTGCGGGTTCAACTCCACAAACCCCTCTTCCGAACGCCCTCATTAGGCCTTTTCCTACTAGTGTCAGCGCCACCCGTCCACCGAAGTAATCTACCTACACCCATTCGTCGCTCCAGCGACAGGCGGACACCGACACGACGCAGGGCAGTGTGATCATGATCTAGTCCCCCAGGCCTTTCTAGATGACCAGCGGAATGATCAGCATGAACATGTCATCCATGTCTAGTTGGATGACGCATCGGCGAGGAACCCGATCCCTGGGGTAGTGTCCTAGCTTCGGTTGACGGTCGTGCATGTTTTGAGGACGCATCGCGGCCTCCCTCTACTGGGCACCATTGGCTGCAAGGCCTGAGCCCAGTGGCTCGTCAGGAGCACGTCTTGAAACCAAGTTGGAGGATTCTAACCCCTTACCACCATCTCACACTCTCGCTTCACAACCTTTTCAGCAAGCAAATGATCAAGATATATTGCCTAGATGTGGTTAAGCATGCTACTACAAACTAAGTTGAACAAAACCTGAAGTGCACAAGAAGGCAATTATATGGCAAAGTACTAGATCATGCCCAAGTTGGGCAATGTACTAGATTATGCCATGCCCTAGTTGGGCAATGTACGACATCATGCCATGTGTGGAAATGTACTAGATCATGCCCTGTGTGGCAATGTACTGAATAATGCCTTGGTTGGACAATGTACCTAGACTGGACAATGTACTAATAAATCGTTCCCAAATCAGACAGTGCACATGAAAAATTGTAACATGAATGGCAATGCACTACAGCAACTACTCGAGCTATGCTAACCTGATACATGGTCATCTAGAATTCCCAAATTGGATCCCAAATCGAAGGAATTCATGAGCACAAATTCCCAATCAGGAAAATCCTAAACGGTGGTTGTATATGCCTAACTTGGTCGATTTATACCCAAAATCGATTTATACCTTAAACAATTGAGAATTCCCCAAATACAAGGAAAATCGGCTTCAAAAGACTGCACATCTAAGGACATCTCCACCATCCTGACCCAACTGGTCCGCTGGTGTCCGAATGGATCCGAGCGGACTGGGAGACAGCTGCGCGCCGGCCCAGCAAGGAGACCCATCTGGATAGACTCGTGTGGCCCGACCCATCCCGCGTCCTCCCACTAGTTCGCCCGGGCCCTCTTGCCAGTGGCACAAGAGACACTCTTCTTTCCCCAAACACTACTAGGAAAAGGGCTATAGGTAATCAGCACATCCGTGGCTCACATGGTTAAAGTGCCCCCATGGCTAAAATAGGCGTGGCTAACATGTTGGCAGTGCCCTACTAGTATCTAGAACAACCGTGGCACACATGGGGTATGTGCGCCACAAATGTGTGTGGGCCAGGGGCCTGCCAGCCGCATGCCACATACCCGTAGCACACATGGGGTAACTGCGCTATGGTTGTTAGGGATAGCCGTAGAACACATGAGGCAAGTGTGCTACGTCTGTGTTAAGCCCCCTTTGCTCCTTAAATGGGAAACACATCTGTGGCGCACTCTGGCATGTGCGCCACAGTTGATTTTAATGCTTGTGGCGCACTAGGTCCATGTGCGCCACAGATGTGTCGACCATTTTTTTTGGCAGCTCCATTTTATGCACATGTGATCATCCACCACCCACACTTCACTTTCCCCTCCTTCTTCCTCCTTAGATCTAGTCGGCATCCTTCTCCTTTCCACCTTAATTTCTCCACTTATTCACCATTTTTAGCATGTAGAACTTGCCTTGGATGTTACATACATAATAGAGGAAGCTCTCCGGTCTCGCACGCACCTCTCCTTTCCATCTTCTCGCGATCGGTTTCTCATCTCGGTAAGTTGTCCATGTAAGGATGTGTTCATGTGTATATGGATGATATGCTCAAATGTATGTACATGATCGATGCTCATGTGTGTATGGAGAGGATCGATGCTCATGTGTGTGTATATGGAGAGGATCGATGCTCATGCATGTGTGTATTTATGGAGAGGATCGAGATGCTCACATGCATGTGTGTATGGAGAGGATGATATGTTCATGTGTATGGATAGGTCTCTCTCTCTCTCTTGTGTTTGTGTGAATGATTTGCCATTTGTTTTTCCAAAATGTTGATTCATTTCCATTTTGGCAAGACTTTGGCATTTCGCAAAGGTCCTTATTTTAGGATAGGTCATGCCGAAATTTTCTATCGACCATTGCATGCATGCATTGATTATGTGGTTCTAATAAACTTCTAATTGTACGGTGTACAGCGGTGCAGGCAAATATGGTCCTCATAATGAGCAAAGGCATTGTGGCTAGATTTTTGAAATATGCAACGACCGACATGATACGAAATAACAAGATGGAGATAAGATGTCTATGCAGAAGATGCAAACTCAACTGGTTGATCGACCCAGATTCCGGGAATCTGCAGGTGCACCTGCTCCGCCATGGTTTCATGGATGGATACACTCGTTGGATAAGCGATGACGAAGACGATGGAGACGCTGAAGGTGGGCAACATGATGATGATCATCACGGCGAGGACGGGCGAGATGATGAAGAGTCTCCTGGATATGGTGACGGTGCGGAAGCAGACCGGGATGATGATGATCTAGATGGCGGAGGAGCAGACGATGATGGAGCAACATCAGGCTGGGTGCGGGACCCTTATGTGCAAGAGTTGCTTCTCAAGCAGACGAGTAACACCAGGGCTGCCTCTAGAGAGAAAGCCAAGCTTGCGCAACTTGAGAAAGATACGGTTACTCCATTGTATGAAGGATGCAGGCCCGATGATACCCGGTTGAATGTGACGCTCAAGGCTATGGAGATGAAGGCAAAACACAAATTGAGCGACGCAAGCTTCGACGATATGATGGCATTCTGGTACGATCGTCTCCTGGAGGGGAACACGTGTCCAACTAGTATCGAGGACGCCAAGAAAATCGTCTGTCCTCTTGATCTACCGCATGTTAGATACCATGTATGCATCAATGATTGCATCATTTATCGGGGCGAGGACGCGGAGAAAACCACATGTCCGGTGTGGGGCGTGAGTCGATACAAGAAAGGGAAGAAAGGACCTCGAAAAGTGGTATGGTACTTTCCTATCACTCCTCGTCTGCAGCGCTATTTCGCGGACCCTAAGGAAGCGAAGCTCATGCGATGGCATGCAGAAAGGAAGAAGCCAGGAGATGACGATGACCCCGAAAAGGACGACTGCTGACACACCCTTCAGATGCTAGCCAGTGGAAAGCATTGGACCATGAATTCCCAGAATTCGGTGGAGATTCGAGCAACATCAGGCTTGGTGCGAGAACCGATGGACTCAATACATTCGGTAGCCAGAGCAGCACGCACAACACTTGGCCCGTGTTTGTATGGATGTACAACCTCTCTCCATGACTGTGCATGAAGAAGAAGTACATACAAATGAGTATGCTAATTCAAGGGCCGAAACAACCTGGTACCGACATTAATCTGTATCTCGGGCTGTTGAAAGAGGAGCTAGCCACGTTATGGGAATCTGGAGCCAATACTTACGACACCGTCGCACAAGATTATTTCACTATGAGAGTCGCGTTGGTCACTACGGTGCAAGACTATCCAGGTTGCGGGTATATCTCGGGGCAAGTTATCCAAGGATTCTCCGCATGCGTTAGGTGCATGGATAACACAAGCTATATCCAACTAGAGAAAGATCCAGGGTCTTCAAAAATCGTGTTCATGGCGCACCGGAGGTGGCTCGGCAAGAATGATCCATGGAGAAAACATGGAGACCTGTTCGATGGCAAATCCGAGACCCGAGGAATCCTAGAGCGGAGGAGCAGCGAAGAAGTGGAAGAATTGCTGAAAAACTGGAAAGATTGTCCTAAGCCTGGAAAGAAGCGAAAGAGGCAGCAAGACAAGCCGCTGCTAAAGGTATGGAAAACAAGGTCTGGTTTCTAGGAGTTGCCATACTGCAAGTTTCTCCGCACGCCTCATAGCGGACATCATGCATATCACGAAAAACGTGTGCAAGAGTCTGGTCGCCACCATAATCAACATGCCAGATAGGAAGAAAGATGGTCCGACAGCAAGGCACGACCTAATATTCATGGGCATCCGGAAGGAGCTTCACAGAGGACGCACTACTCCTGATGATCAGGAAGATGACGATGATCATGAGTCAGAGACGACACAAGGTCGTCGGAAGGGTAAATTTCAAGAAGAACGAATATTACTTCCCTCCTTCTTGCATCACTTTAAGCCATGATGAGATCAAACAGTTTTTCAAGTGCCTTCTAGGAGTCAAATTTCCTTACGGCTACACAGGCAAGATAAGCAGATACCTAGACGAGGCGAAGTATAGGTTTAGTGGCATGAAGTCTGACGCCTGTGCCGTGCTAATGACGCAGGTACTTCGGGTTGCACTAAGAGGGATAATGGACGAGCACGTCCGTGAAACATTGTTTGGCCTCTGCAAGTTTTTCGACGTCATCTCTAGGAAGTCGATTGGCGTGAATCATCTCGGGAGGCTACAGGAGGAGATCGTGGTGCTACTATGCGATCTTGAGGTCTACTTCCCACCCGCATTCTTCGACATTATGGTGCATCTGCTGGTCCATGTTGTGGAGGACATCGTCCAACTCGGGTCAATGTTCCTCCGCAGCATGATGGCGTTCGAAAGGATGAACGGACACATTAAAGGATACGTTCGCAACAGGTCCCGTCCAGATGGAAGCATAGCCAAGGGCTTTCTGGCCAAAGAGTGCATCTCTTTCTTCACGAATTATCTAGACATCGAGAACCCTGTGGGTCTTCCCGTCAACAGGCACCTTGGCAAGCTCGACGGATCTGGTCACCGAGAGGGTCGTCGCGTACTGCATGCAAACTTCGATTATCGACGCGCAGACTTTGATTGAGCAAACCTCGCCGCACTACAGCATTTAGAACTGGTCGATCTTTGGGTACAGAAGCACAAAAGGTTAATCAAGAATAAGTACAATGACCCGGGCATACAGAGGACGCAGGGAGAAATAATCAAAGAGCACAACTCAGATTTCACATGTTGGTTTAGGCAGACGCTCCTTGATAATCCCCCGTGATCGCATTCTTATGACACGGAAAAGATCATATTCACCTTGTCGCAAGGACCCATGCAAAACCTGGTGACCTATCAGGCGTATGATATCAACGGCTACACATTCTACACGGAGGAAAAGGACAGTAGGTGTGATTATCAGAACTTAGGGGTAACGTCGGAATTCTACACCGATGACAACGTGAAGGAAAGATTCTACGGAAGGATCGAGGAGATCTGGGAGCTCGACTACTGTGGAGAAAAGGTGTTGATGTTCCGTGTCAGATGGGCAAAGGGCGTCAAAAGAGAAGACCGGTATTTCACAACCATGGTTATACCCAAAGCAGCCAAATCCAAGGCCGCCAGTGCAAACGTGGCCGCGAAAAATGAACCGTGGGTACTGGCTACCAAAGTGGACCAATGTTTTTTCATTACCGACCCGACAAAGCCTAGCCGTGTTGTCGCGAGGAGAGGAAAAAGAAACATCATCAGAATGGATGGAGTCGCCAACGAGAAAGACTTTGACCAGTACAGCGATCCAAAGATTGAAGATGGCGACGACTACGATGCAGCAACATACATCACAAGAAGAAAAAGGACAACCCTACCCAAAATTAGGCGAATTATGTGTTCGTGACTCGGCCCGCTAGCACCACGGCGCCGGAAGTGTTGGCGACTCCCCCTGCCATCACCACGGCGCCGGACATGTTGGTGACCCCCCTGCCATCGTCGCGGCGGCACCAGAGCTCCAAGCACCCGGTAGGGAGAATACACCAGCGGCCGGCACCGCGCCATCAAGTAGCCCCTCCGTCTCTTGCACGCCCATCGTCATATGCGGTGCCTCGACATTAGCCGATCTCGACGCCATCACGGTAAACAAGTTGCTTTACCGCCTTTCATGCCATGTATTACTCTTATGGTATCTCTCTGACGACGTTGTACATGTTTTCCGCAGACGCATGTTCCTTGCACTCTCTTATGCTACGTGAACAACGAGCTGAGGGATGTTGCCAAGGGTGCCATCGTTCAACCCTTGCAGCGCACGTTCCACTCGAGGACGATGCCAGATAGCGTGCACAGGGTTAAAATTAGTCGGGTGCTAAGGGGCTACGACGACCGTGAACCTCCCATTCAACCCCCAAGAGCGTATGAAGAAGAGCCAGATGTCCTCAGAAGTTGCTTTGGCTTATTCTTGCAATGGACAAAGAGAATGATCCATTTGGGGACGGCGGGGGCCATCACGCCACAGACAACAGCACCGCCTGTCGTGCCAGCGACAAGCGGTGGCAAGGCCCGCTTACGCCCTCGCCGTCACGTCCGCGCGGTGGGTCGGATGATCATGTTGATGATATGCACATGGCGCAGGATCTGGCCGAGGACGATGAAGACTGAAATGATCACTTCTTCAACACTCAGTTTAGCAATGAAGACCCAGCTGGTGGCCCCACGGAGAAACCCACTATCACCAAGCGGCTGTTTGGTTCTCAGGAGACGCCTCCAGCTTGCGCCTTCACCGAGCCAGCTGATACAACCAACCGGCCCTTTATTCTAAGACCTGACACACTACATAGGGCGGCCGATGCTCATATTGCGGTGCATGCCCTCTCTCCAAAAGGAAAAAAAGGCCAGGAAAAGAACATCTAGCAGCTCGAGCCAGCCGGTGGCGTCAGCTGCGAATCCGATCAGGTTTCGGGACGGGCCACCAAGACCCGAGGGTATTATGTGGAGGATTCATGTGGCGGGTGAGCCCATGCTAGCTAAGAATTTGTGGAGGCTCGCCAGTTCGGAACTGAAGAGTGTGCATGACAGTCTGCTGAGGGTAGAGAGACGCCTTCTGGCGGAGAAAGATCCCTCGCTCCCGGTATTCGTGGTTAAGGTGCCACCAGGCTTGGGCTCCATCGACAATGCCCCTGTGGATCTGTTCTTCCTACGGTTTGACGACATCTTCAATATGTTCCACCTATACCCGCTGCACTATACCATGGTCCGCCTGTTTTCTCTCATCCTGGCCATGCAGATCATTAGAGAGAACACACCGGGCATCACTATAGTGGACCCCTAGTACATGTGTTACGGATTCTTGGGAAGCACCGTTGGACGATGTATCATGGCCTCGTACCTAAAAAGAATATTCATGGCGAACAAGACAAAGGAATACATTCTCGTGCCCTACTTTCCCGAGTAAGTCATTATTCACTCGCCACCATCGATTGGCTTTATTAGATTATCATCATTATTTTTCCAACACATTCCATTTGAATTTTTTTGAAGAGATGAACACCGCACGCTCATCTCCTTATCGCCAAAGCATTCGCATGCCACCTATTCGACTCGAGGAGTCTAGAAAAGTAGAAAAACTACGACAAGATCAAGGAAGTTCTGGATGATGCTCTCACTAGCTATGCCTCGACGGCAGACACCACCTTCGTGCGTACGAAGGTCAAGTTCAGCAGGCACGTCTTCAACCACATAACGGAGTTCCCCTGCGTGAAGCAGCCGGAAGGCAATAAGAAGGAAGCCTACTACGCACTCCATCACATGAGGGTGTTCCTACTAGACCAGCAGAATTCTATGCTGCCAGATCATCTCAAACAGTGGGCCGAAGCCAAGGCCAAGATCACTGATTCAGATATTAGACAAGAGATGTATCGCATCCAGCAGCTGTTTGGGGCAATCATATTTCGTGATGTCATGACTTCGGGGGGAATCTTCTACGGAGGAAATATCCCAAATAACTGTGACATAGAAGATCGCCTAGAGATACAGGGTGACTATAGGAAGTTCATGACAAGACAAGGCGCCCTCCCGTTCCCTGAGCCGAGCCAGAAGGCTTGATGTTGGCCTAGTTGTAGTTCTAAACTATAGATGACCTTTGTGTGTGTGGAAAAGTGTACATGCTACTATTTATCTTATTAGGTTTATGAATCATCGCTTACTTCTTTTGCTTACTATTATATATGAATCAATGCTTGGTTTTTTTGCTTACTCTTTGGTCCTTTTGTAAGATCCCTCCCCTTTATAAAGGTAAGGATCCCTGTGATTGCAATGCTAGTCCCTGGATCAATGCTAGCATCCACAGTTTAAGATGAAGTACACAGAAACAAAGGTCATTATTACATATCATTCTAGAGACAACATAGTATTTTACAAACTCCATGGCCACAGTCCTAATACAAGAGTTCAAATATATAATAAGATAAATAAGTCTTCATCTTCATGTGCCACAGGCAAGCATGTTGAGTGTAGACTCATAACCCCTAATAATCATCAGAATAACCTGCAACATCACAAGTTACAGCCACAGTGGGTCAATACATTGGAATAGTATTAGCAAGTGATACCTTAGTAGAATATTGGTAGTCTAGATACTATATGCATTTTGGCTAAGTGTAGCTTAGGCTTGCTTGCTCAAAATAGGTTTTACCTATTAGTTGAAAACACTAAGTTTTTCTTTGACAAAACTTTCCCAAGGAAACACCAATGGAAATTGGTGAACCTTCACCCTTGTTCAACCACAAGTTTTTACTTAGAAATTGGGATGAGGAGATTCTTGATAGCTTCCATGTCTTGATGCTCAAGTTGTCCAATACCAGGGACATGGCTAAGTACTTAGATTCTTCCATCTGCAAAGGTTGTGCACTTTCCCCACAAGACTTGATTTTCACCAAGACAGGACCTTTCAGAAGCCTTCCCTTAGACCAAATGGACGCGCTCCAACCTATCATCCCACTACCACCAACTGTCCAAATGGCTAAGTTATTACAACCTATATGATCCAGGCAGAGCCCATATTGCCATGTGGCTGCACTAGAAGCTTCTTAACATTTGGCCTCTCAAATCCCTTTGTTCCTAGGTGGCTTTCCACAAGTGAGATACACAAGGTAAGCCATAGAAATGGGCCTTGTGTAACCACTCAACATAAACCATTCCTTCCATTCCACCCAGGTGTTTCATTCACTTAGTTGTTTTATTAAGCAAAACACAAGTCCAAAGACTTAGAAATAATTTTATCATAGCATGAATATATAACCACCCTTGGTTGCTACTAGCTAGGCTAAGCATGGTATCGATAAGCATCTTAACTTAGAAATTTCTAGCAATTCTACAACTACTAGGATTTCCCAATCATAGCATATAGATCAAATTATCCATGCAAGACTAGCGAAATATTTTCTAATGCATAGTTGAAAAACATAGGAATAAATCATGAAGCACCACTTGCCTTGGTAGTTTGGGGAGTAGCAACAATCTTGGCAATCACAATCACTATTTGCACCAAAATCTACACATAAAATAATGGCACAAAGATCACATATCAAATTATACAAAAAAATATATGAATGCATGCAAGTTCCATGTGATGATTTTTCTACACCAAACAAGACAAGTACAGTACTGAATCATGAAAAGGTCAAAACAAACCATATAAACTTTATTTGACCTTTAAATCATTTTTCAAGTAATTAATATAACCAAAATAAGCCTACACAAGTTTCTGTAAAAACAACCATTTTTACAGAGGCAAAAAGTTAAACACATTGCATAAACAAATAGGATTTACTCTCTTGATTCCAATGATATAAAAATTTTCAAATTTGAACATGGGAATCAAACGTTATGAATTTTACAAGTTTAAACATCTAATAGATTTAAATTCTATTTTTAAAACAAAGGACTGGCCACGCGGCACCTTATTATTGGTTGATACCGTTTCGCACCGGATCACACACGCGAGCCGTTAGATCTAACTTAATCTGCACGGCCCAGATCTGTTCATACCCCTTCGCTTAAGTGATCTATCTAGCCCGTCGGATCTAGATCCAACGGTTCGCGATCAAGCGACCAAACTCTGGCGGCGCTAGCGGCGGCGAGTGGCGGCGGCGGCTCTGTCAGAGGTGTTGCCGATGTTCTAGGTCGCGCGGGAGAGGGAGAGGGGGCTTACTGAGTTCGCCGTGTGCTGCTGATGCTCAAGGTAGGCTTCGTTGGCGAAGGGGCGCACCGTGGATGTCGCTGGAGCTCGTCAGAGTGGTGCGCGGCGTCGGGTGCTTGTTGACGAAGATGTTGCTGAGGTTCTGCGTCGGCCTAGCACGAGCCAGATGGGTCAGGAGCTGCGCAAGGTCTTGGCTATCACGATAGCATCAAAGGGAAGGCAAGGGGCGGTCGTGTTTTACCTGGATCGCACGTCGGAGTCGAGCGGTGGTTCTGTTGCTTGCAGACACGAACGGAGGCGACGACCTGGGTCACGAGGAGGCGAAATAAAGGCATCAGGGGATGCGCCAGATCATTCTGGTCAAGCTCGTTTGAAGTAGAGGCAGAGGGGTGGGGTGTGCTCACCGAAATTCACCGTCGGAGTTCGTCTGTGCAGCGGCAGAATGAGTTCGAATACGCGCAGCCTGGGGGCGACTGGGTGTGGGTGTTTGGGGGGAAAGAACCGCGGTGAGGTGGGGATTAAGTAGCCAGGAGCGGGGCGAGAGTTACGCTCGGAATCAATGGGATTTAACGAGGTTTTAAATGCGGCATCTCTGGCGCGGTGGTAACGGTGGAGCTATCAACGCGCGGTGATTGAGGACAACGATGATGGGGCAAGGTGGGTCCAGGTTGTCGGCGGGTGGGTGTGCGCTGCTGCGGTGAGAAACAGAGGGAGAAAGGAATGGCCCGGGTGGGCTGGATTCTGTGTTGGGCCGAATTGGCAGCGCCGGCCTTTTCTTATTTCTTTATTATTTTTCTTTTTCTGTTTGAATTTCTAGGAAACATTTTCAAATGATTTCAAATGTGTTTGATTTCAAATTTGTTCTGGACTTTTGTAAAATGAACCCTGCACATTTTTGGGTGTAAAACCATGCTGTCTCACTAGAATTGCTTGGTTCCATTGAATTTTTTTAAAAAAATAAACAGTGCCTTAGTATTTGTTTTGAATAGGTTTTGAAAATGGTTTAAAACCATATTTGTTTTGTAAATTGTGTCCAAGCCTTGCTCACAATCAAACCAATCCTATGAACTTACAATAATGGTTTTAAAACAAATATCCCTTCACTAGAGAGTGGCATTTGAGTCAAAGCTTGTTCACATAAAATCATAGCTCTCAAGTTTCTGTTTCTTTCTAATGAGTTTGAATTTGATCCCTAAATGATATGCATGCATGCATGATATGAAATCTTTGAAAACATGATTTTAGGGATGTTACAAATCTAACCCCCTTAAGGTGAATCTCGCCCTCGAGATTTGGGTTGGCTAGCAAATAGGTGAGGGTGGTCTTTCCGAAGATCATCTTCTCTTTCCCATGTTGCTTCTTCTTCGGAATGATGGTTCCATTGAACTTTGCAGAATTTGATAGTCTTAGTCCGAGTAACTCTTTCTGCAGTCTCAAGAATCTTGATAGGTTTTTCCTCATAGGTGAGGTCACTTTCCAACTGAACCTCCTCCAAAGGTATAGTATCCTTCAAAGAAGTCTCTTCCATCTCTGGATGGCATTTCTTAAGCTGACTCACATGAAATACATTGTGACCATCAGACAATGACTCTGGCAATTCAATCTCATAAGCTACTTCTCCTTTATGACTTAGAATCTTGAATGGCCCAACATATCTTGGGGCCAATTTACCTTTGACACCAAATCTTTTTACTCCACGAAGTGGTGACACTCTAAGATAAGCTCTATCACCTACTTCATAGGTGACCTCACTACGCTTAGGATCTGCGTAGCTCTTCTGTCAGGACTGTGCTATCTTTAATTTGTCCTTAACTAGCTTGACTTTCTCTTCAGCCTCCTTGATTAGTTCTGGTCCGAACAAACTTATTTCTCCCACACCATTCCATAACAATGGGGTGGTACACTTTCTCCCATAGAGAAACTCAAATGGTGCCATCTCAATACGGGCTTGATAGTTGTTATTGTAAGAGAATTCTGCGTAAGGCAGACTTTCATCCCAACTGGCTCCATAGTCTAGGGCACATGCCCTCAACATATCTTCAAGAATCTGATTGGTCCTTTCTGTCTGTCCATCTGTTTGAGGGTGAAAAGCAGTGCTGAATCCCAACCTCGTTCCCAATGACTCATGTAATTGCCTCCAAAAATGAGAAGTGAATTGAGTTCCCCTATCAGACACAATACTCTTGGGTACTCCATGTATACATACAATTCTGCTCATATAGATTTTGGCTAACTTAGCACTGGTGTAGGTTGTCTTCACGGGTATGAAATGAGCCACTTTAGTTAGGCGATCCACTACTACCCAAATAGAATCATATCCTGACCTGGTCCTTGGCAATCCGGTGATGAAATCCATACCAATCTTGTCCCACTTCCAATCAGGAATAGGTAGTGGTTGTAACAATCCTGCTGGTTTCTGATGTTCCGCTTTCACTCTACTACATACATCACACAAAGCAATATGTTCGGCGATGTCCTTCTTTAGATTATTCCACCAAAATCTTTCCTTCATATCCATGTACATTTTGGTGTTACCCGGATGAATGGAATATGGTGAGTTGTGTGCTTATTGTAAAATCAGTTTCTGAAGTTCCGGATCTTGTGGAACATAGATACGTTTTCCATGCCATAACGTACCCTGTTCGTCTTCATGGAATCCTTTGGCTTTTCCCATGCCAATCTTTTCCTTAATCTCTTCAATTTCCTTATCTGTCTTCTGGGCTTCTTTGATCTTGTCCAACAAAGTGGGTTGAACATCCAAAGTCATGAGATGTCCCTTAGGCACAATCTCCAATCTGAGATTTCTGAATTGGGTACACAGATCATCTGGCAATTCTCCCTTAGTAAGGCCATTCAAAAAAACATTACGTCTTAGAGCATCCGCTACAACATTTGCTTTGCCGAGGTGGTGTTGCAGACTCAAGTCATAGTCCTTGATGAGTTCTAGCCATCTTCTTTATCTCATATTAATTTCTTTCTGGGTGAAGATATACTTCAAAGTTTTGTGATCTGTGAACACTTCACATCGCTTTCCCAAAAGATAGTGTCTCCATGTTTTGAGTGCATGGACAATAGAGGCTAACTCTAAATCATGAGTAGGGTAATTTACCTCATGAGTTTTGAGTTGTCTTGAGGCATAAGCCACAACTTTCCCTTCTTGCATAAGTACTGCACCTAATCCATGATGAGATGCATCACAATACACTTGGAAATCTTTCTCCAAATCTGGTAAATATAAGACTGGTGTTGTCACTAGTCTCTTCTTCAATTCTTGAAAACTGAGTTCACAGCCTTCAGACCAAGGAAATTTCTTGTCTTTCTTTAGCAACTCTGTCATAGGCTTAGCTACCTTGGAAAAATTCTCGATAAATCTTCTGTAGTATCCTGCCAAGCCAAGGAAACTACGAACCTCTTTCACTGACTTAGGAGATTCCCATTCAGTTACAACTGAAACTTTAGCAGGATCAACTGCTACACCATCTCCTGACACAATGTGTCCAAGAAAACCAACTTCATTTAACCAAAATTCACACTTGCTGAATTTGGCATACAGCTTATGCTCTCTAAGCTTCTCAAGTATCAAAAGTAGATGTCCTTCATGCTCTACTTTGCTCTTGGAGTAGATCAAAATGTCATCGATGAAAATGACAACAAAATTATCAAGGAACTCCATGAACACCTTGTTCATCATATTCATGAAGTATGCTGGTGCATTGGTCAAACCAAATGGCATCACGGTATACTCATACAATCCATACCTTGTGGTGAAAGATGTCTTAGGTATGTATTGTTCCCTTATCTTGAGCTGGAAATAACCTGACCGGAGATCAATCTTTGAGAACACACCAGCTCCTTCTAACTGATCAAACAAGTCATTGATTCTTGGCAAAGGGTATTTGTTCTTGATAGTCACCTCATTGAGTGAATGGTAATCTATGCATAACCTTTGACTTCTCTCTTTCTTTTCCACAAACAAAACTGGTGCTCCCCAAGATGAAGAACTTGGTTGGATAAAACCCTTCTGTAACTGTTCTCCAAGTTGCTTCTTGAGTTCTTTCAACTCATCCACCGACATCTTGTACGGTCTCTTTGCTATTGGTCCAAATCCTGGTAGCAGATCAATAAGAAATTCCACATCTCTATCCGGTGGCATTCCCGACAATTCTTCCGGAAACACATCCAGATATTCACTCACAATAGGCACACTGTCTATGCTAACCCTCTTAAGAGAATTAAGCTTACTCCCTTTCGATTCAAAATTGGACTTGAATCTTATCCGTTTCTTTTCTGCGGTTGAGAGTGCGACAGTACGATTGGCACAATCTAGTATTCCTTCATACTTGGTCATCCAATCCATTCCCAAAATTACATCTAGTCCTTGGGAATCTAGGATTATTAGATTCACTGGAAACTTATGTTTTCCAATCTCTATCACTAGATCCCGGCATCCAAGACTTACTATCATATCTCCACCTGGAGAACTTACTTTTATTGGACACCCAATGTTTTCAGTTGAAAACCCATTTCTATCAACAAATGCTTTTGATATGAATGAATGCGATGCTCCAGTATCAAAAAGAACAAGTGCTGGAATAGAATTGAATTTGAACTTACCAGCCACAGCATCTGGCTCTTCATAGATTTCCTCCACATTGATGTGGTTCACTTGCCCCTTCTGGAAAGGGTTAGGCTTGTTGGGTCCTTCAACTTTGTTTTCTGGGCATTCATTTGCATAATGCCCCATCTTCTTGCACTTGAAACATTCAACCTGACTAAGATCCTTCTTGACAGGCTGGCTTCCACTACCACTTCCACTTCCATTGTGGTGGCTCTTATATCCACTCTTGTGATTTTTGTACTTGTCATTGTCATGACTACGGTGATGCTTGTTGTCATGATGACGGTTGTGGTTGTGGTGTTTGTTGTACTTCCCATGCTTGTGGGATCCAGAACTCCCACTATCATCATAATGGGAACGCTTGTGAGACGATCCCGAGCCGTTCTTGTCAGAGTGCTTTCTCTTCCTGCTTTCAACTTGTTTCATCTTGCTCTCCAAAATAGCAGCTGTCACATCCCAAAATTTTCCAAATTTTGAAATGTGAAAAATAAATAAACAAATAAACAATTGTTGATTTTAGGGTAAGAAGAAACTTTTGATGCCAATTGGAAACATCAAAACTTATTTTGATCAAATAAAATCCTAAAAGGGATTTAAAAAGATAAAAAAAAATAAAGATATGATAGTTGGAATTACTATTTTTGGATCTTTTAATAAAAAGATTTGGTTTTCAAAAGAAAAGGTAGAATTATAAATAAGGATTATTTTATAGAGCCAAATTAAATCTTGGCAAACCTTTTGAAAATAAAATATTCCTATTTGATAAAAAGAGTAAAGGTTTATTTAAATAAAATAATGAGGATTTATTAATATCCAATTTTATTAAAGAAAAGGCTTTTCCCATTTTTTTAAATAAACACTAAAACTTGTTAATTTATTTTAAATAAGTTTTCCAAGAGTTTTAATTATTCAAATAAAACCTACTGAAATGATTTTGGTATTATTTAGATTTCAAATAGAGTTTTTAAATAAATTAAATCCTATTTGAATTAATGACTAAGGTCTAATTATTTAATGGATCCTAAAAATAATAAAAATTATTTTGTTTTGGACTTTTATTTGTGTTGTTAATCAGAATTAAAATAAATACAAAGTTTGGTGGTGGTTTGATTTGAATTATTGTTTGAATTGTTTGTTTGAAAATCAAAACAGAAAATCAAATGGAAAAAGAAAAAGCAATCTGTATAAAAAAATGAAACAGACTCAACCCAACCCAACAGGCCCAGCAGCCCAACTCTCCCCCCTCTCAGCGAAACGTTTTTCACTCGGAAAAGGACCCGCAGAGACGCAGACAGGTGGCCCCATCTCCCACTTCCTCCACCTCGCTGACAGACAGGCCCCACAGCGCCAGCACATCGTCTTCAACCCGCGCCAGCCGTTCCTCCTCGCCGTTTCTGCCTTTAACTCCGGCGATCAATTCGCGTTACTGCCTGCATTATTCTCGCCCCCGACCACGCGTACATAAGCGCCCACGTCTTCTCTCTCATTCCCCTCGCTCGCCCCACCATCTCTGCCCCCAGGCTGCCTCGAATCAGCTTTGCACCGCCGCTGCTCCGATGACGTCTCCGAGCAATTCCGACGCCGTCCAGCCGCGCCTCGACTCCCTCTGCACGCAGTCATATTCCCCATCGCCAGGCGCACCTTCCCATAGCCCCAGCTCACTCCCGCGTGCCCCGTAGCATCGGCTTCGTCCTCACCTGAGCAACGCCGCGTCTGTCCCTTCTCCGGCGACCTCCCCCTGGTAAGCTCAGACCGCCCCAGCACCTCTCAGTGATGCTCCCATACTTCCCACGCTCGCCCGCGTCTAACCACGCCTTTGTTTTGCCTTGGGGTGAACTGCAGCGTCGCCCTCGTCGTCAAACAGAACCGCCTGACGCCGCCCCCGACTCCGGCGAGCGATTACTTTCGTTCCTGTGCGCCCCTCGCCAAACCAACAGCGCCCTGAGCTTCAGCATCTCCTTGCGAGTACGGTGAGCCACTTCCCCCTCTCCCTTGCTTCCTGTATCGCCAGCTCCACCGCGAGAAGAGCGTGCTCCGCCAGTCGCCGCCGCTAGCGCCGCCAGGCAATGGTTAGAGGCACTGTGCCCGTTAGATCGTGATCTTACGGCTAGGATTAGAATCAGACGAAGGGGTACGAGATTGATCAGTGCCGTGCATTTTAAGTTAAATCATGCGGTCCAGAGAGGCTGATCCGCACGAAGCGGTACCGTCCAATAGAAACGCGCCACGTGGACATGGTTTAGTTTAAAACAGAATTTTGAATCTGATTGATATGCAAACTTGTAAAACTCATAACTTTAAATCTACACGTCCAAATTTTGCAAATTTTATATCAATAGAATCAGTAGAACAAGTACTTTGCAACCATGCATTTTGTTTCATGATTTTCTTCTGTAAAATTGGTTGAAATTGCAGAAACATGTGTAGGCTTATTATGAATATAAAAATTCTTCTAGATATAATTTTAATGTGAAATCTTTGCAAAATGGATTGTTGTGAACCTACTGACCCTAGGAACCAACTTATGGATTTAAAAATGTATTGTGTGAAGTTAGGGAATAAATAATTGAATTAGCTCATTTCTAGTCAAATAAAAATATTGATTTTATTTTAGAAATGATTTTTGAGTAAAATCTTTGGGAAATGATTTGATTCAAACCTTCTGACCCTAAACACCAAGTTTTGTGAATTAACAACTTATTTGATGAACAATAAAATTTTTTTGCTTTGCTAAAAGCATTTTCAACCACATAAAATATGGATTTGATTTAGAAATGGTTTATAGATAAAACCTTTTGCAAATGGTTTTACCACTTTGATAAATGTCCACTTTGAACTTTATAATGTTTAGAGCCTAGTAGAAATCACCTTTGCAAATAAAACTATCTTTTGCATGCTTGCATGCATGACCTTGTTTCTATTATTTTATGTGTGATACATTGGATGGAATGCTAGTTTAATCTATGTTTGCTTGATTCAATTGTAGTGGAATAGAAGAGTGTGATATTTGCAAGATCAAGAAGTGAAGCATCATTCTCTACTAAAAAGGCAAGTGACACTATCATCCATGTCCTACTATTTTCATTACACTTAGTGGATTTTTGTAACATGCATGATAAGGACTACTATATTTTATGCTATGCTAAATCCTAATAGGATACCCTTATATATTCCTTAGTGGAAAACAATGTAGTTGTAGTATGCTTAGCCCAGCTATATATTTTGGGATGGGATACATGTTATGACTATATGAAGAGTTTAAAAGATATATATGTTTTATATAATAAAACAAGTACTCAATGAACCACCTGGGTGGACAAGGATACTCAAGTTTTTGGACAAGGTGGAAACAAAAGGAACCATGTTTATATGGTCATATCTTTTTGTATGTGCACTAGAAGAAAACCACCCAGGAACTTAGAGGTTGAACATGTTTCTCGTACAGTGGCTTCCGTGTACAGCCACATGCTAAATGGGCTCTCGCTTAGTCAACTACATAGTGGAAGACCCATGCATTGGCATTTTCAGGTTAACTAGAATTGTGTAAGGGAACTTGAAACCCTACATTGGTGCCTGGATGACAAGCTAGCATTGTGTATTGGGAGGACTCCTATGGAAAGACTTTGTCACATTCTCAATCTGCCAGTACTCCATCTTGGTGAGTACTTATCCAGCGGCCACTGGTGGCATCAAGATGAGATTGTGTCATGTGGGTAAAGCGAACAACTTCTGCAGAAGGTCAAAATTCTAAGTACTTAGCAGTGTCCCCGGTGATGGACAATACTGAGCAACTAAGGCCTGAAGCTATGGAAGATCTCGACATTCCAATTTCTCAAAGTAAAACATGATGGTGACAACAAGGGATTTGAATCACTTGGAGTTTTCCAAGAAGATTAGAAAGATTTTGACAAAAGATCAAAACTATTTTGAAAAAATAGGACAAAACTATATTGCTTTCTGCAAATGAGCCTAAACCCTACTTAGACAAATATGCATGTAATGATAGGATCCACATATTTCTACATAGTAGTGAAACTTGCCAATACAATTCAAATGTATTGACCCTTGTGGCTGCAACTTATTATGTTGCAGGTTTGTTTGATGTTAGAAAAGTTTATTGATTAGGATTACAAGTCTACAACCAACATGATTGCCTGTGGCACTTTGAAGATGAAGGACCCCATGCTATTGCTATATTCTGCTGCATTGTAATGAGATATCCAAATGAGTTATGTAAGATGTAATGTATTATTTTATTCCTGGTTATAAAGTTGTATTATGACCTTTGTTTCTTGATATTACATCTTAACTGTGGATGCTAGCTATTGATCCAGGGACTATCATTGTAAACACAGGGATCTCTATCTTATTAAAGGTTGGGAACCTTACAACAGCCTTGTCACAAATAGACTGATAAGTGGGAACATAAGACACAGATAGCTGCAGGTTCAGTTCATCGTTCAATCCTTCAAGGAACTTCTCTTTCCTTTTAGCATCAGTGTCAACTTCATCCGGTGCATAACGCGCCAGATTATTGAACTCTTCAATATATTCTGCCACGCTGCGGCGGCGTTGCTTCAAGTTATGGAATTCCTTCCTTTTCAAACTCATCACTCCAGATGAGATGTGAGCGGTACGGAAACCATCTTCGAAGATATCCCATGTCACATCCGCAATGGGAGTGGTGATCTGGAAGTTATCCCACCAAGTGGCTGCTGGTCCTTCCAACAAGTGTGCTGCAAATCTGACCTTCTCTTCATCATTACAGCCAACAGTTACCAAGTCCTTCTTCACAGAGCGTAGACAATCATTGGCCACCATGGGATCAGTAGTTCCCGAGAACTTTGCCGGCCTCAGTCTTAAGAACCTGGTAAGCATGTAAAAACCTGGTGGGTTGTTCTGATTGTTGTTGTTGTTGTTCTGATTCTGGATGAACGTGGTCATCATTTGCATCAACTGAGTCTGAGCTGTCATCATCTGCTGCATCTCAGGGGTGATGTTGTTGTTGTTAGGGTTGGGATTGGCACGTCGGGGAGGCATCTGTGGTTTTCAATAAGCATAAGAATGAGATACCCATAGATGCTAACATGCACAATACATCACATAACAAACCACAATCATGCATCGTAGTAGTAAAAGTTCAACAACACAGACAACAATTTTTTGGAAAAGTAAACACACCAATAGCAAGCCATCCACATGTTGGATGGTCATTGAGACTCAATAATCAAAAGCATGGTAAATAAATGGTAGATGAGTAGTCATCACTACTCCTCTGCATCAACCTCCTCATCAACAAGTGTAAGACCTGCATTCTCCATAGAGGTCTTGTATAACTCGACATTGGTGGTCAAGGTCTCCACTTTAGCTTTGAGAGCCCTCTTCTGTGCACGAAGCCTCTCAATCACACCTTGCTGATGCTCGAGCTCGAAGTCCTTGGCTTCTAGTTCTGCAGTCATGTCTCGAATCCTCTTGGTCCTATCTTGGACTCTCTTCTCTTGAATCTTGAGCTTTCTATCCTGACTCTCAAACTTGGCCTCCATTTGTTTGACTGTCTCATCTTGCTCCGCTAAGAGCTTGTCCTTCTCACGAAGCTGCACCTGGAGTTCGTCATTGTTGAGCATGACATTGGTCCTATTAGTATCTAGGTGCCTAAGAAGAACCTCTAAGTCCTGGAGGTATAGACGAATCGGCTCTGCCGTCTCTCTCAAAGCATCCTCGAAGTCAATGGCCTCACCATCCTCATCACATCTACCGAAGGCGTGGAAGTGAGTACCTCTAATCTCTCGAGAGTGTCTCCCTAGTAAACTTCCAAGCAAATCCTGCATGACTACCTCTAGGCCTCTCTCCTTGTCATCATGCATGAGCTTGAAGATGATTGCCTCCGTGGTAGGCTCAGTCTAGCGTCCTGGCTGATTAACCTTGAAGCCCCAAAGGACTTTCCTCTCAAACTTGGTGAGGGGAAGCATCATGATGGTAGGAAGTGGGAGATTGAGAAAACTAGTGAGCTCAATAATACAAGTGCCAAAAGGAGTTCCCTTGAACTCTTCAGCCGTGCTGATGGTAACATTAGGCATCTATTTAATAAGATAGGAAAATTTAGAATCAACATACATAGAGATGAATCACAAGACAAGGCATCACATGCATATCTTTGGAAATCAAAACACACAAGTCATGGCATACATGGGTCCATTACAAACAACCAAGGTTCAACTTATTTTAAACAACATTTGAGAAATAAATTGATAAGTGTGGTGGTCCAACTAACGAAGTACGTTACAATCCCATCTCACTTGCCAAGTTGGCTAACAGGGCATCCCTAGAGGCAATCTGTCTATCTATATCACATGACTCCATTGCTAAGTCTATGATGTCCTTCCTTAAACTTTGGTTGGTAGCCTCTAACTCTTGGGTATGCTTCTTTTCTTCCCTAAGGTCATTCTGGGTGTTAAGCATTCTGCACTTGATTCTATCACCAAGTTCTTTGATGGCCTTCCAAGCTGCATCCCTTGCTGAATCAAAGAATGTCGTGTGCATCACTGAGTTGGTGACCATGCAGAATCCTGAGTCCTTGTGGTTGTCTTCCTTGTTTTTATACAAGTGAAGTTGCACCCACCAGTACTCAACTCCTTCATCCATCACAGGAAAACCTTTGTACACAGCTGCACCATGTATTCCCATGGCAACCATGAGGTCCTTGAGAGCCTTGGGGAATTCTGTCTCACATTCCAAAGTCATAGTCATGAGTGGTCCCTTCTTCATGGCTTCGTTGATGGAGTTCATCTAGAAATAGAGATGAGAAAGAAGATTAGAAAAGTTTACAAGAAGAAAAGACAAGTGTGGAAGTTGTTGAATTTTTTTCCTTAGTGGTTTCCAATCCTAGGTTCATAATCCTACGGGCAACACAGTGCTCTGATACCATCTGTAAGATCCCTCCCCTTTATAAAGGTAAGGATCCCTGTGATTGCAATGCTAGTCCCTGGATCAATGCTAGCATCCACAGTTTAAGATGAAGTACACAGAAACAAAAGTCATTATTACATATCATTCCAGAGACAACATAGTCTTTTACAAACTCCATGGCCACAGGCCTAATACAAGAGTTCAAATATATAATAAGATAAGTCTTCATCTTCATGTTCCACAGGCAAGCATGTTGAGTGTAGACTCATAACCCCTAATCATCATCAGAATAACCTGCAACATCACAAGTTACAGCCACACTGGGTTAATACATTGGAATAGTATTGGCAAGTGATACCTTAGTAGAATATTGGTAGTCTAGATACTATATGCATTTTGGCTAAGTGTAGCTTAGGCTTGCTTGCTCAAAATAGGTTTTACCTATTAGTTGAAAACACTAAGTTTTTCTTTGACAAAACTTTCCCAAGGAAACACCAATGGAAATTGGTGAACCTTCAACCTTGTTCAACCACAAGTTTTTACTTAGAAATTGGGATGAGGAGATTCTTGATAGCTTCCATGTCTTGATGCTCAAGTTGTCCAATACCAGGGACATGGCTAAATACTTAGATTCTTCCATCTGTAGAGGTTGTGCACTTTCCCCACAAGACTTGATTTTCACCAAGACAGTACCTTTTAGAAGCCTTTCCTTAGACCAAATGGACGCGCTCCAACCTATCATCCCACTACCACCAACTGTCCAAATGGCTAAGTTATTGCAACCTATATGATCCAGGCAGAGCCCATATTGCCATGTGGCTTCACTAGAAGCTTCTTAACATTTGGCCTCTCAAATCCCTTTGTTCCTGGGTGGCTTTCCACAAGTGAGATACACAAGGTAAGCCATAGAAATGGGCCTTGTGTAACCACTCAACATAAACCATTCCTTCCATTCCACCCAGGTGTTTCATTCACTTAGTTGTTTTATTAAGCAAAACACAAGTCCAAAGACTTAGAAATAATTTTATCATAGCATGAATATATAACCACCCTTGGTTTCTACTAGCTAGTCTAAGCATGGTATAGATAAGCATCTTAACTTAGAAATTTCTAGCAATTCTACAACTACTAGGATTTCCCAACCATAGCATATAGATCAAATTATCCATGCAAGACTAGCAAAATATTTTCTAATGCATAGTTGAAAACATAGGAATAAATCATGAAGCACCACTTGCCTTGGTAGTTTGGGGAGTAGCAACAATCTTGACAATCACAATCACTATTTGCACCAAAATCTACACATAAAATAATGGCACAAAGATCACATATCAAATTATACAAACAAAAATATATGAATGCATGCAAGTGCCATGTGATGATTTTTCTACACCAAACAAGACAAGTACAGTACTGAATCATGAACAGGTTAAAACCAACCAAATAAACTTTATTTGACCTTTAAATCATTTTTCAAATAATTAATATAACCAAAATAAGCCTACACAAGTTTTTGTAAAAACAACCATTTTTATAGAGGCAAAAAGTTAAACACATTGCATAAACAGATAGGATTTAATCTCCTGATTCCAATGATATAAAATTTGTCAAATTTGAACGTGGGAATCAAAAGTTATGAATTTTACAAGTTTAAACATCTAATAGATTTAAATTCTGTTTTTAAAACAAAGGACTGGCCATGCGGCACCTTTTGATTGGTTGATACCGTTTTGCACCGGATCACACACGCGAGCCGTTAGATCTAACTTAATCTGCACGGCCCAGATCTGTCCGTACCCCTTCGCTTAAGTGATCTATATAGCCCGTCGGATCTAGATCCAACGGTTCGCGATCAAGCGACCAAACTCTGGCGGCACTAGCGGTGGCGAGTGGTGGCGGCGGCTCGGTCAGAGGTGTTGCCGACATTCTAGGTCACGCGGGAGAGGGAGAGGGGGCTTACTGAGTTCGCCGTGTGCTGCTGATGCTCAAGGTAGGCTTCGTTGGCGAAGGGGCGCACCGTGGATGTCGCTAGAGCTCGTCGGAGTGGTGCGCGGCGTCGGGTGCTTGTTGACAAAGATGTTGCCGAGGTTCTGCGTCGGCCTAGCACGAGCCAGATGGGTCAGGAGGTGCGCAAGGTCTCGACGATCACGATAGCATCGAAGGGAAGGGAAGGGGCGGTCGTGTTTTACCTGGATTGCACGTCGGAGTCGAGCAGTGGTTCTGTTGCTTGCAGACGTGAACGGAGTCGGCGACCTGGGTCATGAGGAGGCGAAATAAAGGCATCAGGGGATGCGCCAGATCATTCTGGTCAAGCTCTTTTGAAGCAGAGGCAGAGGGGTGGGGTGTGCTCACCGAAATTCACCGCCGGAGTTCGTCTGTGCAGCGGCGGAATGAGTTCGAATACGCGCAACCTGGGGGCGACTGGGTGTGGGTGTTTGGGGGGAAAGAACCGCGGTGAGGTGGGGATTAAGTAGCCAGGAGCGGGGCGAGAGTTACGCTTGGAATCAATGGTATTTAACGAGGTTTTAAACGCGGCGTCTCTGGCGCGGTGGTAATGGCGGAGCTGTCAACGCGCGGTGATTGAGGACGACGATGACGGGGCAAGGTGGGTCCAGGTTGTCGGCGGGTGGGTGTGCGCTGCTGCGGTGAGAAACAGAGGGAGAAAGGAATGGCCCGGGTGGGCTGGATTCTGTGTTGGGCCGAATTGGCAGCGCCGGCCTTTTCTTATTTCATTATTCTTTTTCTTTTTCTGTTTGAATTTCCAGGAAACATTTTCAAATGATTTCAAATGTGTTTGATTTCAAATTTGTTCTGGACTTTTCTAAAATGAACCCTGCACATTTTTGGGTGTAAAACCATGTTGTCTCACTAGACTTGCTTGGTTTCATTGATTTTTTTTAAAATAAATAGTGCCTTAGTATTTGTTTTGAATAGGTTTTGAAAATGGTTTAATACCATATTTTTTTTTAAATTTTTGTCCAAGCCTTGCTCACAATCAAACCAATCCTATGAACTTACAATAATGGTTTTAAAACAAATATCTCTTCACTAGAGAGTGGCATTTGAGTCAAAGCTTGTTCACATAAAATCATAGCTCTCAAGTTTCTGTTTCTTTCTAATGAGTTTGAATTTGATCCCTAAATGATATGCATGCATGCATGATATGAAATCTTTGAAAACATGATTTTAGGGATGTTACACCTTTGCTCACTTTGGTCCTTCTTTTTTCCTTACTTTATTAGTCTTTTTTCAAGAATGCCGATGATTGAAATGTCGTCGCACACTATATATGTGAATGTGCTACGACGGGATTGTGAGCCTTGTGATATGCACAAGTCCAGGTCTTGTGCATCCTACTTGGCTTACAGTTCCGTCGTAGCATATTCCTGTGTCCAACGACCTATGTATATACATGAGGCATTCTTTTTAAGTTACTCTGGTCTTTTTCGAGAGTAATGCCGATGATTTAAATGTCGTGGCACACTATATATGTGAATGTGCTATGACGAGATAGTTAGCCTTGTGATATGCACAAGTCCAGGTGTTGTGCATCCTACTTGGCTAACTGTTCCATCATAGCATATTCCTGTGTCCAACGACCTATGTATATATATGAGGCATTCTTTTTGAGTTACTTTTGTATTTTTCGAGAATAATGCCAATCGTTGAAATGTCGTGGCACACTATATATGTGAATGTGCTGTGATGGGATTGTAAGCCTTGTGTTATGCATAAGTCCAGATGTTGGGCACCCTACTTGGCTTACAGTTCCATCATAGCATATTCCTGTGTCCAACGACCTAGTTATATATGAGGCATTCTTTTTGAGTTACTTTGGTCTTTTTCGAGAATATCGATGATTGAAATGTCGTGGCACACTATATATGTGAATGTGCTGCGACGAAATTGTAAGCCTTGTGATATGCACAAGTCCAGGTGTTGTGCATCCTACTTGGCTTATCGTTCCGTCGTAGCATATTCCTGTGTCCAACGACCTAGTTATATATGAGGCATGCTTTTTGAGTTACTTTGGTCTTTTTTGAGAATGCCGATGATTGAAATGTCATGGCACACTATATATGTGGATGTGTTGCGATGGGATTGTCTGCCTTGTGCTATGTACAAGTCCAGGTGTTGTGCATCCTACTTGGCGGACAGTTCCATCATAGCATATCCCTGTGTCCAACGACCTAGTTATATATGAGGCATGCTTTTTGAGTTACTTTGGTCTTTTTGAGTTGGGAGTAAGTGTATCTTCATATGCGACTTTAATTATACATGTTTTTTCAATCACAGGTTAATTATTATTGTCAACTTGTAGATGACGTGGTACATCGTGTACAAGGGACGGGTTCCCGGAGTCTACGATGATTGGGAAGACTGCCGGAGATAGGTGCATCGTTTCAGCGGCAATAGCTACAAAGGGTACAACACTATGGCGGAGGCGGAAGCTAGATACACGCGCTATCTAGCGGGAGTTAGGACGAGAAACCGGATGAATACCTACACCTTCGTTGCGGTGATGCTTATCGTCTTTGGTTGTTTATCCCGCGCTTGTTTCTAGCTAGTTTAGATGTCTAGGCGAGCTTCCGAGCTCTAACTTGTTCGAGACACATTTATTCGCATGTCACCAACTACTTTGTAACTTGATCGAAACAATGTAACTTATACTATGTATTCATGTATGGGACTTATCTATATGTATTTGTTTCAATCTTGTTTTGCGGATTGTGTATTTATATATATAACTGTATATCTTATATCTGTGTGTGTATATCTGCCTATAATATTGTATATAATCTGTATTGTACATCATCTGGATGTGAAATTAAAAAAAAAACAAAAAAACGCCTGTGGAGCACATGGCATAGCTTTAGTGGCGCAATGTAACTAAAGAGCACAGGCGCAGATCAGTGGCGCACTGCCATGTGTGCCACAGAAGATCTTGCTCGTAGCGCACCTGCCTTCCTAGCCGTGGCGCACTTGCAGGTGCACTACGCCTATCTCGACATAACTGTAGTGCACCAGGCAGTGCGCTATGGGTAGGAGATAGCCGCAGTGCGAGGCTAATGGCGCACGGCTAGTGCGCCACAGATGCCTTTTCAGGTGCGTCACCAAGGGCCATTTTCCTAGTAGTGAAACCCTCGCCCTCCATATCCCGTGTTTAGAGCAGGAACACCTGTTGCCATCAACACTACTTGTTGCAACCATCGCCCCCATGATATCGAGCAGTGATGCAGGCCACACGTGTGCCGGAGTTGAGCATGTCCATCCCTCTTCCCCTGCCATCGCATGTGGACTGGACATGCGGCAGCCTCTGGAGTACGTCACGCACAACCTGCTCGGTCGTTTGCCTGACCGTGGTTGAGGTACGTCCGTCGGTCATTTCTAGGTTATCTGGTCCCTACAGGAGTTGGCAAGGCCATTGACGGTCATATACTTTAACATATGGGTAGCAGCCAAAGGTAAATCGAGTTCTTATACAAAAAATTTATCGAGTCATCGTCCGAAGACGAGTCCGATAGTGAGACCGAAGTTCTGCAAGCCGTTGTACAGACGGTGCATGACCATTACCTCCTACCACCGTGTAGATGTGTCTTGGTGAAGCGGCACGGAGGCAACCATGAACACGATTGAGAAGCTGGCCACATACGCCTTTTCAAAGACTACTTCCACCCAACTAATCCGGTCTTCAAAGAGAAGGCATTTTGTCGCTGCTATTGGATGTCTAGGAACCTGTTCTTGGACATTCTCAATGGGATAAGGGAGTACGATGACTACTTCGAGGCCAAGTATGATTGTACCGATAATATTGACTTTTGCTCTTAATATAAATGTTGTCTGCCATTCGACAACTTTCATATGGAGTAACCAGTGATCTTCTCGACGACTACATGCGCATGAGCGAGTCCACATGCCAAGAGGCTTTTGCAGCGCAGTTATTGCGGTGTTTGGCAAAGTTTACCTAAGAGAGCCAAACACCAAAGACACTACCCGCCTTTTGTAGGGTTCGTAGCATGGAAAACAAAAAAATTCTATCACATGAACAAACAAAACAAAGATCCAATCTATGGCAAAGCCAAGATCTAATGTACAAGATCGGTGCAACGAGATTGTAGAGAACTAACCCTTGTAGGTACAAAGCATTTAACAAGATCGGATTCTCGTGGTTGATGTATTCGATCACCTTCTAATCTCAAGATCGTGTAGACGATCCTTCCGGCGTCGCAATCCGGTAGCGATTCCACAGTCGGTCACACGTACGATAGTCGATGAGGACCTTCATCTCCCTTGTTCCAGTAGGCAACATAGGCAGTAGATCCCTTCCGAATCCCAATAGCATGACGGTGTGGTCGTGGTGGTGGTGGAGGAGAAATCAACAGGGCTTCGCCTAAGCCAAAGTAGAATGGTGGAGGAGGGAGGAGGGAGGCTAGCGGCTAGGGTTGAGGTGAGGTGGGAGGGGTGTGCCCCACCCCTATTTATATAGAGGGGGGATGCGGCTAGGGTTCCCACCCCTGGCCGAGTCATTCCCCAACTCCTCAACTTGGCGCACAAGGAAGGGAGAGGTGGGAACATGCCTTTTTCCTTATTTAGGGTTTGAAAAACAAGGGTTTGTCCACAATTCCTTGTGCTGTCCGAATCTGCCCCTTGGGCTTGGTGTGGCTATCCCCTAGGGCATGTGGCAACCCAAGTACCCACCCGGGGTGGTGGACCCATTGGTGGTCCTCTAGAACATTCTAAAAGCTTCTAGTCAAAACACCAAAAAAAATTCCGAACCTCGAAAAAATACTTTCCTTATATGAATCTTATTCTCCGGACCATTCCGGATCTCCTCGTGATGTACTGGATCCAATACGAGACTCCGAACAACATTCGGTCTCCAACTCATATTCCATATCTACTTAAACAACATCGAATCCTTAAGTGTGTCTCCCTACGGTTCGTGAACTATGAAGACATGATCGAGACACCTCTCCAATCAATAACCAATAGAGGGATCTGGAAATCCATATGGTTCCCACATATTTCTACGAGGACTTCGTGATCGAATGAACCATTTACATACGATACTGATTCCCTTTGTCGCGTGATACTTTACTTATCCGATGTTCGATCGTCGGTATCTCTATACCTAATTCAACCTCGTTACCGATAAGTACTCTTTACTCGTTCCATGATATGACATCCCTTGTGACCTAGTCACATGCTTGCAAGCCAATTGGATGACATTCCACCGAGAGCGCCAGAGTATATCTATCTGTCATAAGGATGGACAAATCCCACTCTTGATCCATGTGCTTCAACACATACTTTCAGAATGCCTGATGTCTACGCACTTCTATTCTTGTAGACAATTGTTGGGCCTCCAAGTGTAGAGGTTTGTAGAACAGCAGCAAGTTTCCCTTAAGTGGGTTACCCAAGGTTTATCGAACTCAGGGAGGAAGTGGTCAAAGTTATTCCCTCTCAAGCAACCCTACAATCAAGATACAAGAAGTCTCTTGTGTCCCCAACACACTCAATACACTTGTCAGGTGTATAGGTGCACTAGTTCGGCGAAGAGATAGTGAAATACAAGTGGTAACGGTGCCAGAAAAGAGCTTCTGACTTGTTGTTGACGTCGGAGAGGCTAAAGCCAAACTGAAATAAAGATGTAAGCAAGCAAACATGCAATAGATCTAGATGCAAACGGTGTTTCAATGCTTATAAACAAGGCCTAGGGATCATACTTTCACTAGTGAACACTCTCTCATATAAATATCTTCTCTTCATGATACTACTCTTAATTACTCTCAGGTTGGACACTCTAATCCACGGTAGGCCTACAAAAGCACACCTCAAAGTCCGCCTTCCCCATCTAGATAACCCCACACACTACTAGGAAAACGGCTATAGGTAATCCACACTTCTGTGGCGCACTTGCTAGTGGTGCCCCACGGGTGAAATAGGCGTGGCGCACTGCCCACAGGTGCCCTACGGCTAACTGTCGTAAGCATGGCGCACATGGGGGTGGTGCGCCACGGCTATGTGTGGGCCAGGGCACATGTGGCCACAGCACACATACTCGTACGCACTAGGTCAAGGTGCGCTACGGATGTGCCACTTAGCCGTAGCGCACCTTGACCTAGTGCGCTACGGGCATGTGTGCTGCAGCAGCTGGGTCAACTTAGGCGTAGGGCACTCTGCTCTAGTGCCCTACGGCTAAGTTGCCTGCACCAACTCCACCCCCTCCCCCCCCCTCCCGTGGATCGCCTTTTTAGGTTTTGCAAAAAAATAAAAGAAAATAATAAACACTTCAAAAAATAAAATCCTTTCATATTTAGGTAGGTAATGTGGTATAGTTTCTAGGAAAATTAACAAACATGAGTTTCCACTTTTTCTGCAAAAAAAAGTCATGCCATGGTAAAATGGCCGTAACTTTTGCATACGATGTCGAAAAAAATCTAAAAGAGTAAAAAGTTACGGTCAAAAGACCGTTTTTTCCTGCAGAAAAAAAATAGAGGGCAAATTTTAATCCCCACCCCGCCCTCCTCCATTTTCCTTCCCCCTTTTCCCTTCCCCTTTTCCCTCTCCCTTTCCCTTCTCCTTCTTACTTCTCCCTTCTCCTTCTTCCTTCTCCTTCTCCTTTTCCTTCTCCTCCTTCCCCTTCTCCTCTCCTTGCAGTGATGGCATGACAGTGGCCTCCTCCTCTCCTTGCAGTGATGGTGGCGCGGCAGAGGCGCAACGGCGGCCTCCTTCTCCTCCTCCTCATAGTGACAACGGGCGACGGCGGGATCCTTCTCCTCACCGACCTCCCTTCCTCCCTCTCTTCCTCCCTCTCTTCCTACCTCCCTCTCTTCCTACCTTCCTTTCTCCAACCACACCCTTCCTACCACCTCGACGCCAACGAGGACTAGAGCGGCCATGGCCTCCTACACCTCCCTGCGGTGGTAGGTCGTGGCCACGGCCATGCTCCGGCGAGGTGACACGACGGCGGCGCTGCACGGACCCGATTGCTTTTGCAATTCAAAACAAGGGTGCTTTTTGCTTTTTTTTTGTTTTTTGAAAAACACATCCGTGGCGCACCCTGTACTCCTACCCGTGGCGCACCTGGTAGTGCGCCACGCCTATCTCGAGATAACCGTAGCGCACCAGGTAGTGCGCTACGGGTAAGAGATAGCCGTAGCGCGAGGCCCGTGGCGCACAGCTAGTGCGCCACGGATGCTCTTTTCAGGTGCGCCACGAATGGCCATTTTCCTAGTAGTGACACTGTAACCTTGAGCGCTAGATGGTTCCAACAAACACCACAATTTTATAGAGACAACCAACTCAGAATATAACTCATAAAAAATATATATCTAGCTTAAGTGCCACACATGGCATGCACGCTGTCACTTTCACACACATGGGGAAAACCATAGATCTATTAAAGAAAATGAGTATTTATGCAACCTCTAGCCTAAGTGCCACCACGGTATGCACGCTGTCACTTACACACACGTGGGGAGAGCAAGGATCTATTAAAGAACTTGAGTATCAAGGTAGATCTACTAGATTACAAAGCTCATGACCACAACAAGATCATGCATAGAGAGAGAGATGAACACATAGCTACCGGTAGAGCCCTTAGCCTCGAGGAAGAACTACTCCCTCCTCATCATGAGAATCAGCAACGGTGATGGAGATGGTGGTGGAGATCGATGGAGATGGCTCCGGGGACACTTCCCCGTCCTAGCAGGGTGCCAGAACAGAGACTTTCTGTCCCCCGAATCTCCCCTTTGGTGGCGGCGGTGCTACAGAGGTTTTCGTGGATTTCTTCTCGATTATTTAGGGTGTTCGGGTCGGAGGCTTCTTATAGGCGAAGGAGGCAAGGTCGGTGGAGGGCCAGGGGGCTCACACCCCCTGTGGGCGCCACTAGGGCTGGCCCGCGCCTAGGGGGGTGCGGCCACCCTGGTGTCCTCCTCCACCTATGCTTCCTGTTTCGTGTTGCTCCGGGAAAAATAGGAAGATTGGCTTTTGTCCCGTCCAATTCCGAGAATATTGATTTTCTGCCTTTTCTGGAACCAAAAACAGAAGAAAACAGGCAACTGGCACTGTGGCATCTTGTTAATAGGTTAGTTCCAGAAAGTGTATAAAAATACCTTAAAGTGTAGGCAAAACATAAGACAAATGATATAAAACAAGCACGGAGCATCAAAAATTATAGATACGTTTACAACGTATCAAGCATCCCCAAGCTTAACTCCTGCTCATCCTCGAGTAGGTAAGTGATAAAAATAATAATTTTTGAGGTGACATGCACCATCAAAATCAAGATCAAACCATTTGCAAGCGTTGAAAGCTGGGATCAAAGAACTCTAATCATGAGCATGAAAGATGGAATTCTAACAATAAGACAGAGTAACTTGGCATGCAACATGAAAGGTTACAAATAAATATCATGAATAACAATGCATTGAAAGACGTTTGTTTGTTTCACATATAGAAAACATAGCATAGTGGCATTCAGCTTGTCCCTCATGGAGTAGAAAATAGATGCATAGGACACCTTCAAAGTTCATAAGACTGACTAGATACAAATAGCACAAGAACAAGCAATATCCTAATATGCATCAATCAATAAGTTTTGGGACACTACACATAGAACTAAGAATGGCAACAATGCTCTCTTAACTGGTGCCTAAAGGTAGAAGGTGGAGACTCAATATAATAGTGGAAGAAAGGCCCTTCATAAAGGGAAGGAGGGATTTCAAGTTTCAAAAAGAGCTTCCAAAAATTATGGTACTTGTTAGATTTCAGCCCTCATTGCCCCTATCATAAGCATCTTGAAGTGATTAAGGTTAAAGTGAAAAAACTATGGAGTATATGCTTGACAAAGTATAAGTTGGCAATCTCATGTCCCTTGAATACGAGGACCGCATCTCATGCTACTCAACTTTAGTCACCTGTAAGTTCTTGTCATAGTAAGTATATGTGCGTCATATAGAGAACCGCCAACGGGGTACCCCTTGCACATGGTATATGAGCTATCCCATAACCAAAATGACAAGGCAAGCAGACAATGAGCATCTCAGCGATCTTTTTATTTTCTATTTGCATAGGTTTTTATTAAGGATGCTTCACATATTTTCCATTATGGTGGTGCTACAAGTTTCCGCCATGATTAGGTATGGCTTAGGCTAGCGGGCCAAGCGTTTCTCTAACAGAAAATACATAACTCCATGGACTTACAATCTCCCCTTTTATTTCACACCGGCGACATCCATAGACAAAAGAGCATGATATCAACTATGTACAAAGTACAAGTGCAATGTTGAAAGCGTTCCCCATGACATCACGGTTCTGCTAATTCCAACGTATAAGTGCAAGCATATACAACATAGATGACACAATGGTTCAAGTTTATTAGGGGCAAGAAATATAAAGTGTGCCATCAAGTTTGTGAGAGCTTTAATCACTAAGTTTTCACATAACAAAATGCTTTTTAATTGGAAGATAGCTGAAAACGAGAATATACTTGGAATGGTGTAACACACCATGCATAGGAATTTATAGTAGACACTTTGGAATAACTTGGTTTCTTGGGAGTTGGAAGCATGATTAGAACTTACTCATACAAGCGGAGGCTAGAAAAAGACTGGGAGCAACCAACTAAGAGAGCAATAATGGCCATAATCGTGCAGAGCAACAAAACATTACTAATCAAAGCATAGAGTGGTAATACAAGTCAAGTACTAAATGATCATAGAGGCTATGGAGACTTGTTTATAGTCATAACATGGTGTGAGCATGTGCCAAGTCAACCCAAACAAAGCATCAAAGGAGAATACCACAATACTATGCTTTTGTATGCTAAAACAACGCATTATTCCTTCAAGGCACATTAAGCAATCCTAATTGTTTGGAACAAGTCATGATACAGCAATAATCACTAAGCATAAGGTCAAAACAACATCTAGCATGACATGATAAAGTATAAATCATAGTAAAAGCAAGCTCCCTTTTGTACCACTTGAGCATGAAACTTTCTACTCTTTTTCAACACCAATCAACTTATTTGAAACAGCTCACAAAAATAAAAATCAATAAAGATCAGTGATCTTGTCTCACAAAATCCACAAATAAAAAAGTTCTAAGTTTAAATCATAATAAAACTAAGGGTAAACACAGTGCTAGCAAAATAGAACACTCACAAGACAATAAGAATGAAAACTAGAGTGTTCTAGGCAATGAAAACAGAGTGTATCTCTCTCCAAAATAAGTGTGTTGTGATCAAACCAAATCA
This sequence comes from Avena sativa, assembly GCA_916181665.1. Lineage (NCBI taxonomy): Eukaryota > Viridiplantae > Streptophyta > Magnoliopsida > Poales > Poaceae > Avena > Avena sativa. The sequence continues at coordinate 253,872,304 of OV702284.1, read as the reverse complement.
CTCAAGAAAACTAAGCAAACAAAAACCAAAAATAAAACTAAGATGCTCCAAGAACAACACTCTGCATGAAACAATAAAAACAAAGTGTCTAGAAAGACCTGAGATTTTTATTGATGGAGAAGGGGATGCCTTGGGCATCCCTAAGCTTTGATGCTTGTACCTCTTGGATATTTCTTGGGGTGACACCGGGGTGGAATCCCCAAGATTGAGCTTTTGTCCATTCTTCATCTCATTACATCATTCTCTCTCTACACTTGAAATTTTTCCTTCATACAAAACTTCACACAATCTTCATTAGCAACATTAGTGTATTCAAAAGATAATAGACCCTTGGGTTTAGCTTTATAACATCAATAATTTTCAATAAAAACACAAGCTACTGTAGCAACTCGTTCAAAAAATCTCAATTCCCCAAAAGTAACCCAAAAAGGAATCAATATGAAGCAAATGCAAATAATGGCAGAAATCTGTCAAAAGACACAGGAAGGCAGAAACCGATTTTTTCGAAGACCTTATGTTGCTCAAATAAAAAAGTGTTGAACTAACGAAAGTTATCTAACATACTGGGGGATTTATTCGCACATTTTCATCTCAATCCAACTTATAGAGACTCCTCACGAATTTTTATGGTGGAGGACAGAAATCTGTTTTGGGACAGCAACTTCCCAAATCTTACTTCCCTCTCATTAGAGGTTATTCTTGGCACAAAAATCAAACAAAAAGGATAAGGAGAGGTCATTACTGAAGTAATAACTTCCAATACTCAAGAAAACTCTTTTGTTATCTCCCAACAAGTAGTTTTCTTTAACGCCTTTAAGTTAGGCTTGATAGTTTGAGAAGATGCTCACATAAGAAATATGAATTGAAGTAAAAGAGAGCATCAAGAAGCAAATTCAAAACACATTTAAGTCTAACCCACTTCCTATGCATAGGAATCTTGTAAATAAACAAGTCATGAAAGCACAAAGCAATAAGCATAGGAAAGCAAAACAAGTGCAACTTCAAGATTTTCAACATAAAGAGGGGAAACTTAATATTATTGAGATGCATAAAACCATGTTTCCCTCTCTCATAATAACTTTCAATAGCATCATGAATAAAATTAACAATATAACTATCACATAAAACATTCTTATCATGAGCCAGATGCATAAAATGATTATTACTCTCCACATAAGCATAGTCATTCTTATTAACTGTAGTGGGAGCAAATTCAACAAAATAGCTATCATTATTATTCTCATCACCATAGTCATCAAATATAGGAGGCATATTGTAATCACAATAGATTTTCTCCTCAATAGTAGGTGGACTGAAAATATCATACTCATCATTGCAATCATCATATATTGGAGGTTTAGTATCATCATAAGCAATAGAATAGCTATCTTCCAAAGCTGGGGGACTAAAAAGATCATTTTCATCAAAACTAGCTTCCCCAAGCTTAGAATTTTTCATAGCATTAGAAATAATGGTGTCTAAATAATTCATACTAATAACATTGTTATTAGCATGCAAATAAAGCTGCATAGGTTTTTTAATTTTCTCTTCAAACATTTCATGTCCTAACTCAAGATAAACACTATAAAGCTCTCTAATTTTTTTTTGTTTTCCATTAAGCCTAACTAGTGAAAACAAGAAACAAAAAGACAAAATTGCAGAATATAAAGGAAATAACTTCGATCACTCACACACCAAGAGTATGTGAGTACCTTTTACCTTACCTCCCCGGCAACGGCGCCAGAAAATAGCTTTCTGGCTTGCTCTTGTCGTAGGGTAATGTGTGTGAGTGCCTTTTACCTTTCCTCCCCGGCAACGGTGCCAGAAAATAGCTTGACGGTGAGGTAAGGTAAAAGAACCAAAACCTCCTCGGCAACGGCGCCAGAATATTGCTTGATGTGTACGCACTTCTATTATTGTAGACAGTTTTGTAGAACAGAAGCAAGTTTCCCTGAAGTGGATTACCCAAGGTTTATCGAACTCAGGGAGGAAGTGGTCAAAGGTATTCCCTCTCAAGCAATCTTGCAATCAAGATACAAGAAGTCTCTTGAGTCCCCAACACACCGAATACACTTGTCAGGTGTATAGGTGCACTAGTTCGACGAAGAAAAGAACTTCTGGCTTGTTGTTGACGTGGGAGAGACTAAAGGCAAACTGAAATAAGGTGGAAGCAAGAAAACATGCAACAGATCTGATGCAAACGATGTTTCAATGCTTAGAAACATGGCCTAGGGATCATACTTTCACTAGTGAACACTCTCTCATAAAATATCCTCCCTTCATGATACTACTCTTAACTACTCTCCGATTGGACACTCTAATCCACGGTAGGCCTACCAAAAGCACACCTCAAAGTCCTCCTTCCCCATCTAGATAACACCACACTGTCACCTTGAGTGCTAGATGGTTCCAACAAACACCAAAATTTCATAGAGACAACCAACTCAAAAGATAACTCATAACAAACATATATATATAATCTAGCTTAAGTTCCACACATGCCATGCACGCTGTCACTTTCACACACATGGGTAAAATCATAGATCTATTAAAGAAAATGAGTATTTATGCAACCTCTAGCCTAAGTGCCAGCACGGTATGCACGCTGTCACTTACACACACGTGGGGAGAGTAGAGATCTATTAAAGCACTTGAGTAGCAAGGTAGATCTACTATATTACAAAGCTCATGACGACAACAAGATCATGCATAGAGAGAGGTATGAACACATAGCTACCAGTAGATCCCTTAGCCTCGAGGAAGAACTACTCCCTCCTCATCATGGGAATCAGCAACGGTGATGGATATGGTGGTGGAGATCGATGGAGATGGCTTTGAGGGCACTTTCTCGTCCCGGCAGGGTGCCAGAACAGAGGCTTTCTATCCCCCGAATCTCCCCTTCGGTGGTGGTGGCGCTATGGAGGTTTTCGTGGATTTCTTCTGGATGATTTAGGGTTTTCGGGTCGGAGGCTTCTTATATGCGAAGGAGGCAAGGTCGGTGGAGGGCCAGGGGGCCCACACACCCTATGGGCGCCACTAGGGCTGGCCCGCGCCTAGGGGGTGCGGCCACCCTGGTGTCCTCCTCCACCTTTGCTTCGTAGTTTCGTGTTGCTCCGGGAAAAATAGGAAGATTGGCTTTTGTCCTGTCCAATTCCGAGAATATTGATTTTCTGTCTTTTCTGGAACCAAAAACAGAAGAAAACAGGCAATTGGCACTGTGGCATCTTGTTAATAGGTTAGTTCCAGAAAGTGTATAAAAATACCTCAAAGTGTAGACAAAACATAAGACAAATGATATAAAACAAGCATGGAGCATCAAAAATAATAGATACGTTTACGACGTATCAATGCCTAATGTGACCTTTATAACCACCCAGTTATGGAAGTGGTGTTTGATTTCATCAAAGCATCCATCCGGTGATGGTGATTAACATGATCTCATGGTCGAAGGATTAGGTTAATATGTATTTGAAAGCTTGTAGCAAACAAACTCTAAATGAGTTGATATTATGCTATGCTAACTGTAGGAGTGTGTCCATCACATCATTCTCCTAATCATATGATCTCGTTATTAATAACATCTAATGTGCATGATCTGAAAACCACGATCATTTATTAATCAACAAGCTAGCTTAACAAGAGGCTTACTATGGACTCTTTTATGTTTACAAAACACACAAGTATTAATGTTTTCAGTTAATAAAATTACATGGGATGTAAACATTTATCATAATAAATATATATAATAATAACCACTTTTATTATTGTCTCTTGGGCATATCTCCAACAGTCTCCCACTTGCACTAGAGTCAATAATCTAGTTTGAAAAACTTTGTGCATTCAACACCTATGGCTTTCTAGTGTTGTATATACATGATTGCTAGTGGTTAACTAATCTTCGGATCTGCGTTCAGGTCCGTGTGTAATTGCATGTCTTTGCGTCTCTATGCATCACTCATTCTCCAATGAGATGGCATTGTATAAATTTGGTCCTTTGGTGAGACCTTTAGTTCCTCGGAGTTAAAACATGTTTATACAATTTTCATACAATATATCTTCATAGTACTAGACTGCTGTGAACCACACCTAGTTTGATAACAAACTACTTGACACAAATGCCCTCTTTTGCTGCTACAATAGCAGTCATATACTTAGCCTTTTGTTGTAGTATCTGTCACAATCTCTTGACTTTGGAACTCATCCAAATCCGTTATGGGACTTCCTTTCCATTACATTGTGCCACCCATAGTTTAAATTGAGATAAACTTAATTTGTATCTTGTGACAAAACTAGTATCAATGTAACACTTGCGGCCCATTTCTAAAAATCAAAACAGAAAAGAAAAAAGGTTAAAGGAAAAAAATAAAAACCTGTGCTACCTATTCAGCCCAACAGCACTTGCGGCCCATCTAGCCCACCCGGGGTTTTCTCCCTCTCCTCCCTCTCTCACCCGCGTGAGCCACACCCATAGTCGCTGACCACTAGGCCCGGCGCCACCTCACCTCTTCGTCCCCAAACCCCGCACTCGTAGACCACGTCGTCACCGCCGTTTCCTCCCTTCACTATCGCGGATGAATTCGCTTAATTCACATTGATTCACCGCGTGATTTCCGCCCTTGCTCTAGCTACTTAAGCACCACCTCGCCGCGACCATTTCCCCTCAAACTCCAACGCCCAAGCGCCCCTAGGCTGCCAGTATTTGAGCTTGCACTGTCGCAGTACCGCACGAATCCGGCGCTCGATTCTGGTGAGCACCGTCCACCCCTCTCCCTCTGGTTGATGCGATCTTGTTCGCCATCCTCTTGCATGTATAACCATGCCCATTGTTCGTCCTATATTGCCCTAGGTCGTCGTCCTCGACAAGCTCTGCAAGAACCCGACGCTGACCGCAACTCCGGCGAGTAATTCTGGTAAAGTTCGCATGCCCCTTTCCCTCTGATTCAAACCAGCATGTGCGCCATGACCTTGTGCACGTACTAATGCCTTTTGTTTTCCTTCTAGTGACCTAGGTCGTTGCCTTTGTCTCTGCCAGCACGTACCCAACGCTAGTGAGATCTCCGATGAGCTCCCGCATCCACGATAGTGCGCCCCTGTCCAAGCCACGGCCACCTTTCGCTTCCTCGTGTTCACGCGAGTCTGGTAAACCTTGCCACCACCCCCTTACCCCCTAGCACGGCCAGAGCGTCGCCGCCAGTGCCTCAGCGCTGCTCGCATTTGGTCGTTTGATCCAGAGCCGCTGGATCTAAATCGTTCAACTTAGATTAGATCGCTGGTCGAAGCGGTATCGTCAGATCTGGACCGCAGGATCTAACTTAGATCTAACGGCCCACGAGCGTGATCCGCGCGAATCAGTACGGGCCAATAGGAACACACAGCGTGTCTGGATTTTTGATTTAAAATCCAGATTTGAATCTATTAGGGATTTAAACTTATAAAATTCATATCTTTTGATCTGTTTGTCCAAAAATTGCAAATAATATATCATTGAATTAAGAAATTTAAGCCCTACACTTATGTACCTTGTTTTAGTATTTTGCTTATGGAAAAATAGGATTATTTGCAGAACCATTTTTAGGCCTATTTTTCATATAAAAATTATTTAGAAAATGTTTTTAAAGTAAATTTGAGTTTGTTTAGACTTTAGAAAGTTTACTTTGTGTTCAGTACTGTTTGGTTTGACTTATTTAGTTTAGAAAATCATTCCATTGCATCCATATGTATTTTTGTTTGAATATTGAAATGTTTATTTGGTGTTATGATTTTATGTGTAGATTTTGGTGATTGTGGTGATTGTGATTGTGAGGACTGTTGCTACTCTCCCAACTATCAAGGAAAGTGATGCTTCATATTTTTGTCCTACTATTTTGACTATGCATTAGTGATATTTTGAGTAGGACTTGCATGGAGATTTTTGCTAAGTATATACTATGCTATGCCTTGGGAAATCCTAGTAGTTGTAGTCTTACTAGATTTTTTCCCTAAGTTAAGAAAACTTGTTATGTTATCATGCTTAGCCTAGCTAGTAGAAAACAATGGTGGAATATACATGCTATGAAATATTGCTAAGTCTATGACTTGTGTTTTTTATTAATAAAACTACTATGTGAATGAATCACCTGGGTGGAATGGAATGGTTGGTTTATGTTGAGTGGTTACACAAGGCCCATGTCTATGGTTTACCTTGTGTATCACACTTGTGGATTTCCACCCAGGAACAAAGGGATTTGAGATGTTTAGTTGTGATAAGCTTCTAGTGCAACCACATGGCATATGGGATCTGCCTTGACCAAATAGGTTGCAAGAACTTAACAAGATGGACAGTTGGTGGTAGGGTGATAGGATGAAACGTGTCCATGGTGGTCTATGGGAATGCTTCTAAAAAGTTTCGTCTCAATGCATGTCGAGTCTTGTGGGGAAAGTGCACCACCTCTCGAGAGGGTAAAACCTAAGTACTTAGCTGTGTCCCCGGCAACGGACAATCTGAGCATCAAAGACATTGAAGCAATCAAGGATCTCCTCATCCCAATTTCTAAGTTAAAAACTTGTGGTTGAACAAGGGTAAAGGATCACCAATGTCTATTGGTGGTTCCTTGGGTGTTTTTGACAAACAAAAACTTAGTTTTTTCAACTAATAAGTCAAAACCTTATTTTGAGCAAAGCCAGTCTAAGCTACACTTAGCCAAGTTCATATAGATGTTAGATACTACTATTCTACTATGGTATCACTTGCCAATACAACTCCAAATGTATTGACCCACTATGGTTGTAACTTATGATGTTGCAGGTTACTCTGATGGAGATTAGGGTTGTGAGTCTACACTCAACATGTATGACTTTGGCACATGAAGATGAAGACTTCTAGTTATTTACTTTATGTTATGAACTCTATGTATTAGCCTTGGGCTATTGAGTTGTAAAGACTATGTTATCTCTAGAATGACGATGTAACAATGACCTTTGTATCTATGTACTTCATCTTAAACTGTGGATGCTAGCGTTTGATCCTGGGACTAGCATTGCAATCACAGGGACCTTTACCTTAAAAGGTGGGGTCTTATAGATGGTATCAGAGCACTGTGTTGCCTGTAGGATTATGACCCTAAGTTGGATTAGACTAAGGAAACCACTAGGAAAAAAATGCAACTCTTTGAAAATTCCACACTTGTCTTTTTCTTCTCGTAAACCTCTCCTAATCTTCTTTCTCATCTATATTTTTAGATGGCAACCATCAACGAAGCCGTCAAGAAGGGACCACTCATGACCATGACCTTAGAATGTGAGATGGAGTTTCTCAAGGCACTCAAAAACCTCATGGTAAACTTGGGAATACATGGTGAGGCCGTGTACAAGGGATTTCCATTGATGGATGAAGGAGAAGAATATTGGTGGGTGCAACTACACTTGTACAAAAACAAGGGAGACAACCACAAAGAGTCGGGATTCTGCATGGTCACCAACTTAGAAATGTATATGTCATTCTTTGATTCTGCAAGAAATGCATCTTGGAATCTTATCAAGGAGCTTGGTGAAAGACTCAAGTGTAGAATGCTGAACACTCAAAATGACCTTAGAGAGGATAAGAAGTATACCCAAGACTTAGAAACCGCCATAAAACGTCTAAGGGAAGATATCATAGACTTAGCATATGAGTGAGAATTATGACGTACTCCAGTAGTTGGACCACCACACTCGTCATTTTCTTGCGTTAGTAATTTGATCATACCAACCTATGTGGTATGGCAAGTTTTTGTCTAAGTTATGTTTGAACCTTAGAACTTGTGGTAGATTTTTGTATGCCATGACTTGTATGTTTTATTGTTGAATGCATGCTTTTGGCTTTTGTTTCACTATCTTAAGTTTTCTCTTTACTGGTGTTGATTATAATTTTCTCTATCCTATGCAATAGATGCCTAGCTTTGTTTTCAGCATTGCTGAGGAGTTCAAGGGAACTTGTTTTGGTTCTCGTCTTGTGGAGCTCACTAGTGTGCTCAATCTCCCACTCCCTAGTATTAAGGCACTTCAGCTCACGAAGTTCGAGAGGAAGGATCTTTGGGGATTTAGAGTCTCTCATCTTGGACGCCAGACGGAGCCACTCACGAGGAGATTACCTTAAAGTTGATGCATGATGACATGGAGAAGGGACTAGACATAGTCATGTAGGATCTGCTTGGACACCTCTGCGGACGTCACTCCACTGAGCTCAGGGGCCTCTACTTCCACCCATTTGGGAGACGTGACAAGGAGGGAGAGGCTGTAGCGTATGACAATGCCACTAGAGGGACTATCGAGCCAGTGTGTCTGTATCTCCAGGACCTCGAGACCTTGTTAGACACCTCGACATAGATAGGACCAACGTCAGGCTTAGCAATGACAAGCTTTAGGTTCAGTTGAGGGAGAAGGACAAGGCTTCGCGGATCAGGAAAAGATCATCAAGGAGATGGAGGCCAGGTTCGAGAGCCAAGACAAGAGGTTCAAGAATCAAGAGAAGAGAATGTAGGATAGGAATAAGAAGATCAAGGACATGAGGGCCGAGATAGAGCTCAAGGATCTTAAGCTAGAGACTGAGCAAGGAGTGATAGAGAGGCTGCGCTCGCAGAAGAGAGCTCTCCGGGAAAAGGTCGATGCTTTGACCACCAGCGTGGAGGAGTACAAGACATCCAAGGAGACAGCCGGACTTACTATAGTGGACGTGGAGGTCGACATGGAGGACTAGTGTTGACTACTCGGCTATCTATTTACCTATCAACCTTCTATTTATTGAGTCGCAATGATCATCCAACATGTGGATGGCTTTGCGAGTGTGTTTACTTTTCCAAAACTTGTTGTTCACGTTGTTTAAACTCTAAGTTTATCTTGTGCTTGGTTATTTGTGATTGTTCTTATGTGATGTATTGTGCATGTTAGCATCTATGGGTTATATCTCATTACTTATCCTTATTGAAACCACATATGCCTCCCCGTCGTGCCAATCCCAACCAAAACAACAATAACAATAATGGCAATGAGATGCAGCAGCTGATGACAGCTCAGAGTCAACTGATGCAGATGATGACCCAGTTCATGGCGAATCAGAATCATAACAACAACAACAACAACAACAACAACAACAACAACAACAACAACAACAACAACAACAACAACAACAACAACAACAACAACAACAACAACAACAACAACAACAACAACAACAACAACAACAACAACAACAACAACAACAACAACAACAACAACAACAACAACAACAACAACAACAACAACAACAACAACAACAACAACAACAACAACAACAACAACAACAACAACAACAGCAAGAACAACAGCAGCAGCAGCAGCAACAGAAACAGCAGCAGCAACAGCAGCAGCAACAACAACAACAACAACAACAACAACAACAACAACAACAACAACAACAACAACAACAACAACAACAACAACAACAACAACAACAACAACAACAACAACAACAACAACAACAACAACAACAACAACAACAACAACAACAACAACAACAACAACAACAACAACAACAACAACAACAATAATAATAATAATAATAATAATAAGAAGAAGAAGAACAACAACAACAACAACAACAATAATAATAATAATAATAAGAACAATCAAAACAACCCACCAGCCTTTGATATGCTTACAAGGTTTTTGAGTTTGAGGCCTGAAAAGTTCTCGGGAACCACTGATCCTATGGTAGCCAATGACTGGTTACATTCTGTGAACAAGGACTTGGTCACGTGGGCTGCACTGATGAGGAAAAGGTCAGATTTGCAGCACATCTGCTTGAAGGACCAGCAGCTACTTGGTTGGATAACTTCCAAATCACCACCCCCATTGAGGAAGTGACTTGGGCAATGTTTGAGGACGGATTCCGCACTGCTCATATATCTTCAGGAGTGATGAGTTTGAAGAAGAAAGAATTCCACAATCTTAAGCAACGTCACCGCAGTGTGGCAGTATATTGAAGAGTCCAACAATCTGGCACGCTATGCACCGGATGATGTTGACACTGATGCCAAGATGAAGGAAAAATTCCTTGAAGGACTAAATGATGAGATGTGCATGTAGCTATCCGTTGCATATGTCCCAACTTATCAATCACTGTGTGACAAGGCCACCATCTTGGAAAGCAAGATGAAACAGGTTGAGAACAGGAAGAGGAAGCATCACTTTGATAAGCATAGTTCTGGATCATCACACAAGCGTTCCCATGGTGATGATAGTCGAGGTTCTAGATCCCACAAGCATGGGAAGTATAACAGCCACCACAACACTAATCGTCATCATGAAAACAAGCACCACCGTAGTCATGACAATGATAGATATAAGAACCATAGGAGTGGATACAAGAGCCACCATAGTGGGAATGGCAATGGAAGTCAGCCTACTAAAAGAGATATCAGTCAGGTTGAGTGCTTCAAGTGCAAGAAAACTGGGCACTATGCCAATGAATGCCCAGAAAAGAAGGCTGATGGAGCCAACAAGCCAAACCCATTTCAGAAGGGTCAAGTGAACCACATCAACATGGAGGAAATCTATGAAGAATCAGATGCTGTGGCTGGTAAGCTCAAGCTTAACTCTTTTCCAGCACTTGTTCTTTTTGATACTGGCACATCACATTCATTCATATCAAGAGTATTTGTTGATAAAAATGGACTTCCAGCTGAAACTATTGGATGTACTATTGGGGAGATGATAGTGAATTTTGGATGTCATGATCTTGTAATAGAATTTGGAAAGTATAAGTTTCCAGTTAGTCTGATAATCCTAGATTCCCAAGGATTGGATGTGATATTGGGCATGGATTGGATGACTAAGTATGAAGGAGTAATAGATTGTGTCAATTGTACTATTACACTCACAACCCCAGATAAGAAACAGATTAGGTTCAAGTATAACTTTGAATCTAAAGGGAGTAAGCTAAATTATCTTAAGGGGGTTAGCATAGATAGTGTACCAGTTGTGAAAGAGTACTCGGATGTGTTTCCGGAGGAATTACCAGGAATGCCACCAGATAGAGTGTGGAGTTTCTGATTGACTTACTGCCAGGATCTGGACCAATAGCAAAGAGATCCTGCAAGATGTCAGTTGATGAGTTGAAAGAACTCAAGAAACAACTTGGAGAATAGTTGTAGAGAGGATTTATCCAACCAAGTTCTTCGTCTTGGGGTGCACTAGTTCTGTTTGTTGAGAAGAAGGATAGAAGTTAAAGACTATGCATAGATTACCGTTCACTCAATGAGGTGACTATAAAGAACAAGTACCCTTTGCCCAGAATCAATGATCTATTTGATCAGCTAGAAGGATCCCGTGTGTTTTCAAAGATTCATCTCCGATCAGGCTATTTTCAGCTAAAGATTAGAGAGCAAGACATACCTAAGACTGCTTTTACCACCAGGTATGGATTGTATGGATACACCGTGATGCCATTTGGACTAACAAATGCACCAGCTTATTTCATGAACATGATGAACAAAGGTGTTCATGGAGTTTCTTGACAAGTTTGTTGTTGTATTCATCAATGACATTTTGATCTATTCCAAGAGAAAAGAAGAGCATGAAGAACATTTGCGTATGATACTTGAGAAGCTCAGGGAGCACAAGTTGTATGCCAAGTTTAGTAAGTGTGAATTTTGGCTGAATGAAGTTGGATTTCTTGGTCATATTGTGTCAGGAGATGGTATAGCTGCCAATCCCGCAAAGGTGACAGCTGTAACTGAGTGGGAATCTCCTAAGTCAGTTAAGGAAGTTCGTAGTTTCCTAGGATTGGCAGGATACTATAGAAGGTTCATTGAGAATTTCTCAAAGGTATCTAAGCCAATGACAGAGTTACTTAAGAAAGAGAACAAGTTTTATTGGACTGAAGGATGTGAAATCAGTTTCCAAGAATTGAAGAAGAGACTAGTGTCAACACCAGTCTTATGTCTGCCAGATTTGGAGAAGGATTTCCAAGTCTATTGTGATGCATCTCACCAAGGATTTGGTGGAGTCTTGATGCAAGAAGGGAAAGTTGTGGCTTATGCCTCGAGACAACTCAAAACTCATGAAGTGAATTATCCTACTGATGATTTAGAGTTAGCCTATGTTGTAAATGCACTCAAAACATGGAGACACTATCTTTTGGGAAAGCTTTCTGAAGTGTTCACGGATCACAAAAGTTTGAAATATTTTTCACCCAGAAGGAACTCAATATGAGAAAAAGAAGGTGGCTAGAGCTCATAAAGGACTATGACTTGAGTTTGCAATACCATCCCGGTAAAGCAAATGTTGTAGCGGATGCTTTAAGCCATAAGGTTTACGTAAATGGCCTTACTAAGGGAGAATTGCCAGATCATTTGTGTGCCCAATTCAAAGATCTAAGATTGGAGATAGTGCTTGAAGGATATCTCATGTCATTGGATGTTCAACCAATATTGTTGGACAAGATTAGAGAAGCCCAAAAGTTGGACAAGGAAATTGAAGAGATTAAAGGAAAAATTAGTAAAGGGAAGGCTAAAGGATTCCATGAAGATGAACAAGGAACTTTATGGTATGGAAAACATATCTTCATTTCGCAAGCTCCGGAGCTTCGGAAATTGATTCTGCAAGAAGCACACAATTCACCATATTCTGTTCATCCAGGTAACACCAAAATGTACATGGATCTGAAGGAAAGATTTTGGTGGAACAATCTCAAGAAAGATATTGCGGAACATATTTCCTTGTGTGATGTGTGTAGTCGAGTGAAGGTGGAACATCGGAAACCGGCAGGGTTATTACAACCACTACCTATTCCTGATTGGAAGTGGGATAAGATTGGTATGGATTTTATCACCGGATTTCCAAGGACCAGATCCGAATATGATTCTATTTGGGTTGTTGTGGATCGCCTAACTAAAGTGGCTCATTTAATACCCGTGAATACTACTTATACAAGTGCTAAATTGGCTAAGATTATATGAACAGGATTGTATGTTTGCATAGAGTACCTAAGAGTATTGTGTCCGATAGAGGAACTCAGTTCACTTCTCATTTTTGGCAATAACTGCATGAATCATTGGGAACAAGGTTAGAATTCAGCACAACTTTTCACCCTCAGACTGATGGACAAACAGAAAGGACCAATCAGATTTTGGAGGATATGTTGAGGGCATGTGCCCTAGACTATGGTGCTAGTTGGGATGAAAGTTTGCCTTACGCAGAATTATCTTACAATAACAGCTATCAAGCAAGCATTGAGATGGCTCCATTTGAATTTCTTTATGGAAGGAAGTGTACTATGCCATTGCTATGGAGTGGAGTAGGATAAAGAAATTTGTTCGGACCAGAACTGATCAAGAAAGTTGAAGAGAAAGTCAAATTGGTAAAGGACAGATTGAAGATAGCCCAGTCCCGACAAAAGATCTACGCAGACCAAAAGCGTAGAGAAGTCATCTATGAGGTAGGTGATAGAGCCTATCTTAGAGTCTCACTACTTCGTGGAGTGAAGAGATTTGGAGTCAAAGGAAAATTGGCACTGTAGGGTTCGCAGCATAGAAAACAAAAAATTTCCTACGATGGGAACTATGTACCAAGATCTATCTACTAGATACAAACAACGGGCGGATGTATATCCATAGAGAACATACCCTTGAAGACCGACAAAGCTTAACGAGTTCAACTCGTGGTTGATGTGGACGATCTCTTACCGATCTCAAGATCGAGAGGAAGTCCTAGCGCCGCAAAGCAGCAGCGCATACGTGATCGTACACACATACAAGACACTGAGCAAACTCCGCCTCCTCGCTCCAGCGATGCAGCTAAAGCACAACTCTTTCTTGCCAAATAGCCACCGGGAACATGTATCTCGCTAGTCTGAGACCATGGGGGATAAATTCTAGAGAGGGAGAGAGATCCTTCACGAGGAGGTGTGAGTGAGAAGTGAGGAGAGGGGTGCCTTTTATAGGAGAGGGGGGAACCCCAAGGGGGTGGCCGACGCATGGGGGTTGCCCCCTTGCCCTCCCCTCTTCATGTGGGTGGACACTCCACTCACAAAAAACCCTTTCAATTTCCTCCACTCAAAATCCCACTCAAACTTGCAAATAAATTTCCACCAATTTTAATGCAAACTCTCATTAAATAAAACTATTTTATTTATTCAGAATTTTTTCATACTTTAATGACAAACATTCGTAAATAACCCCTTGCTAGAATTCCATTTCACATGCAAAACCACTTTCTGCAATTTCACCCGAAAACCTGTTTTGGTATCTAATGAAATAAATTCCTGCGCTTGTTTATTCTTTCGGCATGAAACATTTGCTCCAACTGGATGTCAGTGTCCCTTAAGTGTGTCACCCTACGGTTCGCGAATAATGCAGACATGATCGAGACCCTTCTCCGATCAATAATCAGTAGCGGGACCTGGAGATCCATACTGACTCCCACACATTCAACGATGACTTTCTAGTGATCGTCGGAACCTTTTACGCTTGTATCTTAATCCCTTTATTTCACGATATATTACATGTCCGAGATTCGATCATCGGTATCGCCATACCTAGTTTGATCTCGTTACTGACATGCACTCTTTTCTTGTTCCCGTGATATAACATTCTAGTGATCAAATCACTTGCTTGCAAGCTAACCAATGTGATATCACCGAGAGGGCCCAGAGTATATCTATCCGTCATCGGAATGAAAAAATTCCACTCTTGATCCATGATTCTCAACATAACACTTTAGTAGCTTTGAAGCCATCTTTATAATCACCCAGTTACGGTGTGACGTTTGATGTCAACAAGAAACTCTTACGATGTTAGTGATTGGCATGATCTCATGGTCTAAGGATTAGGATCACTTCATAAGTTGTTTATAGCAATATAAACTCAATGACTTTGATCATAATGCTATACTTCAGATGAATGTTCATCACATCATTACACTAATGTTGTGATCTCGTTATTAACAACATCCAATGTCTATGATCAGGAAACTGTGATCATCTTGTTAATCAACGAACTAGTTTATGAGAGAGGCATAACTAGGAACTTTCTGTTTGTTTATTAAACACACATGTATTAACATTTCCGTATTAATACAATTATAGCATGCAAAATAAACATCTATCATATACTTGGAATACACATAATAAACACTTTATTATTGCCTCTTAGGGCATATTCCCTTCAGTCTCCCACTTGCACTAGAGACAATAATCTAGTTACATAGTGATGTATCTAACACCCATGGAGTTCTGGTGTAGATCATGTTTTGCTCTAGGGAGAGTTTTAGTCAATGGATCTGCTACATTGAGATCCGTATGTACTTTACAAATCTTTATATCTCCATCCTTGACATGCTCGCGGATGGAGTGAAACCGGCGCTTAATATGCTTGGAATGCTTGTGAGACCTTGGCTCTTTGGCATTGGCAATGGCACCATTGTTGTCACAATAGATCACCATTGGGTCCAACGCGTTTGCAACCACGCCTAGTTCGGATATGAACTCCTTCATCCAAACTGCTTCATGAGCTGCTTCTGAAGCAACAACATATTCGTCCTCCATTGTTGATCCCGCCACCATAGGTTGTTTGGAGCTCCTCCAACTAACCGCTCCACCATTCATGAGAAATACGTATCCGGATTGAGACTTAGAGTCATCCGGATCGGTGTTAATGCTAGCATCGACATAACACTTAGCGACGAGATCTTCTTCACCTCCGTATACAAGAAACATATCCTTAGTTCTTCGCAAGTACTTAAGGATATCCTTGACCGCTTTCCAGTGTTCCGAACATGGATCCGATTGGTACCTACTAGTCAAACTAATAGAATGTGCCACATCCGGTCTTGTACATAGCATGGCATACATTATAGAGCCTATGGCTGAAGCATAGGGGACTTTGTCCATTTTCTCTCTTTATTCCACCGTAGCCGTACTTATTGTCTTACTCAATGTCGTGCCTTGTGTCATAGGTAAGAACCCCTTCTTACTATCTTCCATTTTAAACTTCTTTAAAATCTTATCAAGGTATGTACTTTGTGATATCCCTATTAGGCGCCTAGATCTATCTCTATAGATCTTTATGCCTAATATGTATGACGCTTCACCTAGGTCCTTCATTTAAAATTTGCTGTTTAGATAACTTTTAACACTGTTTAAAAGATCTATATCATTGCCGATCAATAATATGTCATCCACATATAATATCAGAAATTCCACATTGCTCCCACTCACTTTCTTGTAAATACAAGCTTCTCCATAAGTTTGGACAAATCCAAACTCTTTGATCGCCTCATCAAAGCGGAGATTCCAACTTCGTGATGCTTGATTCAATCCATAGATGGATCGCTGAAGCTTGCACACCTTGTTAGCATCCTTAGGATCGACAAAACCCTTTGGTTGTATCATATAGAACTCTTCTTCAATATTACCATTGAGAAACGCGGTTTTGACATCCATCTGTCATATCTCATAATCGAAATATGCAGCAATTGCTAACATAATCCTAACTGACTTTAGCATCGCTACGGGAGAGAATGTCTCATCGTAGTCAACTCCTTGAATTTGTTGAAACCCCTTTGCAACAAGTCGAGCTTTATAGACGGTTACATTACCATCAGCATCAGTTTTCCTTTTGAAAATCCATTTGTTCTCCACGGCCTTTCGGTCGTGAGGTAAGTCCACCAAGTTCCAAACTTGATTTTAATACATGGATTCCATCTCATATTTCATGGCTTCTAACCATTTGTTGGAATCCGGGCTCATCATTGCTTCTTCATACGTCGCAGGGTCATCATTTTCATCAACCATGAAATTCATGACAGGATTTCCATACAGCTCGGGAGCTGCACGCGTCCTGCTAGACCTGCGAGGTTCAGTAGTACTCTCTTTCGGAGTTTCATGATCATTTTCATTAGTTCCTTCTTCAGTTGGTGAAGCCAACTACGAAACGACTTCCGGCGCTGCGCTACTCGCCAAACTTTGAAGAGAAGGTTCAATAACCTGTTCAAGTTCTACCTTCCGACTACTCACACCTTTCGCGAGAAACTCTTTCTCTAGAAAGGATCCATTCTTGGCAACAAAAACCTTGCCCTCGGATCTGTGATAGAAGGAATACACAATTGTTTCCTTAGGGTATCCTACGAAGACGCATTTTTCCTCTTTGGGTTCGAGTTTATCAGGTTGAAGTTTCTTCACATAAACATCGCATCCCCAACTTTAAGAAATGACAGCTTAGGTTTGTTTCCAAACCATAATTCATACAGTGTCTTTTCAACGGATTTAGATGGTGCCCTATTTAAATTTAATGTAGTAGTTTCTAGTGCATAACCCCAAAATGACAACGGCAAGTCCGTCAGAGACATCATAGATCGAACCATATCCAATAAAGTAAGATTACGATGTTCCGATACACCATTTCGCTGTGGTGTTCCGGCAGGTGTGAGCTGTGAAACAATTCCACACTCTTTCATGTGAGTGCTAAACTCGTAACTTAGATACTCACCTCCTCGGTCGGACCGTAGAAATTTGATCTTTCTATTACAATGAGTTTCCACTTCATTCTGAAATTCCTTGAACTTTTCAAATGTTTCAGACTTGTATTTCATCTAGTAGATATAACCGTATCTACTCAAATCATCTATGAAAGTAACAAAATAATGATATCCACCTCGCGCCGACACACTCATTGGACCACATACATCAGAATGTATGATTTCCAATAAATCTGTCGCCTGTTCCATTGAACCGGAAAACGGCGCTCTAGTCATCTTGCCCATAAGGCATGGCTCACATGTATCAAATGATGCAAAATCAAGTGATTCCAAAAGTCCATCCGAATGGAGCTTCTTCATGTGTTTAACGCCAATATGACCTAGACGGCAGTGCCACATATATGCGGGTATATCATCATTAAGTTTAATCCTTTTAGCATCAACATTGTGAATATGTGTAACATTATTATCGAGATCCAAAAGAAAAACCATTCATCATCGGTGCATGACCATAAAATATTTCATTCATATAAATAGAACAACCATTGTTCTTATATTTAAATGAATAACCACTTAGCATTAAACACGATCCAGATACAATGTTCATGCTTAGTGCTGGCACCAGAAAACAATTCTTCAAGTTTATTACTAATCCCGATGGAAAATGGAGAGGCAGCATTCTGACGGAGATCACATCAACGCTTGATCCATTGCCAACACGCATCTTGACCTCACCCCTTGCTAGCAGTCGCTTGTTCCGCAGCCCCTGATTCGAGTTACAAATATTAGAAACTGAACCGGTATCAAATACCCAGGTGCTACTGCGAGCACTAGTCAAGTACACATAAATAACATGTATATCATATATACCTTTGTTTGCCTTGCCGGGCTTCTTGTCTGCCAAATATTGGGACAGTTGCGCTTCCAGTGGCCAGTCCCCTTACAATAGTAGCACTCGGTATCAGACTTAGGTCCAACTCAGGGTTTCTTTTCAGGCACGGCAACCGGCTTGCCACCCTTACTTCCCTTCCGTTTTCCCTTCTTGTCTTTCTTGAAACCAGTGTTCTTATTGATCATCAACACTTGATGTTCCTTTTTGATCTCCACTTCTGCAGTTTTAAGCATTGACAGAAGCTCGGGGAGAGACTTCTTCATGACTTGCATATTATAGTTCATCACGAAGCTCTTATAGATAGGTGGTAGAGACTGTAGAACACGATGGATGCCTAAGTCAATGGGAATCGATATTCCTAAGGACACAAGCTTATCGGCGTAACCCAACATCTTGAGTACATGCTCACTAACGGAGCTATGCTCTTCCATCATGCAGCTAAAGAACTTTTCTGAAGCATTGTAGCTCTCTACAGCAGCATGTGTGTCGAAAATCATTTTCAAATCACCCATTGTATCAAATGCATTGCCGTTTTCGAAACGTTTTCGAAGTTCAGGATCTAGCCCATACAATATGCCGCAATGAACTAAGTTGTGGTCCTCCTGACGAGTCTGATAGACATTCTTCTCCTCGTCAGGGGCATCCTCAAAAGGTGCGGGGCCTAGCGACACTTCTAGCACATATTGCTTTTGTGCAGCAGAGAGGAGAATCCTCAAATTCATGGCCCATTTGGTAAAGTTGCTACCGTTCGTTGCAAGTTTCTCTTTCTCCATGAACACATTGAAATTAAAAGAAGGTGGTGCCATCTACAACAGAATTTGTAAAGTTTAGACTAAGTTTATGATATATTGAGTTCAACTAATCCACATTACGAATGAAATCCCGCTCAAAAAACGACATCCCACGTGCCTTTTTGGTGATTACATGAACCAAATCCACTACACCAAGTCCGATCATCACGTGAGTGGGTGTAGCTTCAAAGGCGAGCATCAAATGGGCATCATATCTACTATATGACTCATGCTTAACCTTTCGGTCCGTGTTCCGAGGCCATGTCTATACATGCTAGGCTCGCCAAGTTAGAACCTTAGTATTCGCATGTGTAACTGTTTTACACCCGCTATATGGTCGTGGATCCAAGAACACCCGATCATCACGTGATGTCTTGGAGCGACGAAAACATAATCGGTGCATACTAAATGAAGAACACATTCTTATCTTGATATTTAAATGAGGGATCATCTTATTATGCTAAAAAAGCGCTAAACAAGCAATATAAGATGCTATCAAACATCACATGTTTATTAGTGAAATGATATGGTTCCCGCATATGATCTCTATCATGTGCACCGTGGTATGATCACTATCATACCTTTATGTGTAAGTCCAAGGTCTATGGAGTTTACACGCTATGTGTGTTGTAAGAGTATCATCTCATACTTCTACTTACAACATCACCATATCATAACACTAGCCCAGCAACAATCTAAACTAGACGCCTCTAATTTATCCATTGCAAGTTTTATGTGGCTTAGGGCTTTCGAAGATAGAACCGTTCTTACCTATTGTCAACACCCGGGTTTTTAATCCCAGATGCCTATTATGCCATACATCGCAATCCCAGGATTACCATTTTTGCGAGACATAACAGAATTGGATACCACAGTACATCATCCATTACAAACCAGTCATAATGTCTTACACAAATAGGGATCTCATTGATCCAGTTCTTAATAAAACTTCAAGCAGCGGAATACGTAATAATAACGGTAGCGTAGGCGAAGCTCCATCTTCGGGGTCACAGGCAATGCTGACGATGGGAGATGATCCTAGTTGTCGTAACCTTCCCGGGGTCCATCCTCCAGGTACTCCTCTTCATAGTCTGGCCACAGTAATAGCCAGGGACAAAGCCATGAGTACTCTTTAAGTACTCGCAAACTAATACTAACAAGTGAAAGGGGTTTTTGATAATAGGACACTAGGCTCTAGCGTTGTTTTGCAAAAGCCAGATTTATTTCTACTAAGCTGAGAAGCAAGAGAAGCTAGTCACAATTTTATAACTCTAAAGTAGGAACTTGTATTTCATATCACAACCCTATTGTGGTCAAGTCAAGGTCTCAATTCATTTCACAAGTCTTTTGAAAACATCTGACGGGGGAACAGTATGGCCACTCCAACTGTCCATAACCGCGGACGCGGCTATTCGAATAGTTTGACACTCTGCAGAGATTGTACACTTTGACCACAACATTCGATACATCCGTCAGGAACAAATCCTGAATTCACCATACTCAGTATGCGGATAATCAATCCTAACCTTTCAATTACATGCCCTAGTATAAGCACCTCTCCTGTGAGTTTGGCCTCCCAACCATGACCAAATGTCATCTTGGGTACTGCACAGGTGGACAATCTTCACAAGGTAGCCTCAGCTCAGACCTTGGTCGTGAGGGAACTAATACTAAGGTATATAAGTTTCCAGTCAAGCCCTACCCAATCTTCGGGTATTGTGGTTGTATGATAAAATTGGAATGGTATCGCATCCAGACAACCATCAGTTTTATAAAGGGCTAAGGCTCATGCCTCAACATTTTCATCACCAAAATCCTCTGGTGTTCGGAAACACATGTCAAAACATCTCAGTAGAATGATCCATCATTCTAAGGTTTTCATAACCATTTTCACCAAGTATTCCCATCTAAAGTTGATCAAGTTTTATGCTTAGCACTAGCATCTACACGTGCGTGTAAGTACTAATGAGGGGTGGTAAACTAGTGGATTTTCATCTAAGTTCAATCTCATTCCTTGGGATGACATCAAGATTATCTAGCTTAGGCCAAATTTCGTGCTCTTTATGCAACCTTCAATTGTCCTTCTAGTATCTACCATTTATTCCAGTAAACTCTAAATAAGAGCTTTGATAAATAAATAAAGTAATAAGCTTGCAAGTAAAACTAGGATTGGGTATCATCAAATATATCTAACCAAGCATGCTTAGTGCATTGCATAGGTTCTCTCATAATGGTAAGTGTTAGCTTGCATTGGTCCACTTAGTTAGTAAAGCTTGCTAAAGTAGAGTATCTTGCAAGTTTTAGCTTGCCTTGTGCAGAGCAGTGGTTGAAGTTCTCCTTGGCTTCTTCTTCGTAGTATCCTCCTTCCTCCTCGTATCCTTGGTCGGTACTAGCGTCTATGAATAAATACGAGGTACACAATCACCAAACAATAATTAATTACTTGCAATCATCACACAAAGGGTCCTATAGATGATCTAGCATCATCACTAACATTACAAGATTAAAGCTTGGTTTAATTCCTTTTATTTTTAGAAAAGTAATTTCTACTCATTGAAAAACTACTTAAGATTTAATATTCTCCAAACCAAACATGGGATAATGTTGACACATGTCATCACCACATATTTTAGTCCATGGGAATGTGATTTAAAGTCGTGTCACAATTTAATAAGGTTTTTCTCTTTTATTTTAATTAATTAAAGTGGCTAGAAATGCCTATGTGGCATTCTTTTATTACTTGGTCATTACTTCTATAAGTAAACCTATATATTTTTATATATTCTGAAAGGTATGGTTAAATGTGATTTTTGAGAGTTGGAATCAACTCAAAAGCTGTTATGGTTTAAATTTGAAAAATGTTTGAATGTAGAAAAGCTTCTTCCTTGTTATTTTTGCCATGGATGATCTACAGATCCAAATGACTTGAATCCAACGGGCTTGGATTCAGCATTCCCAGTCCTTTCTAACAAAATTGGTTTCATTCAATTTGGTTCACTGAATCGACCTGGGTTGATTTTTGAATCTAGGTGCAGAAGTGTGTTTGAAATAAAATGGAAAAGGTTAATTTCAAATGACTGGGCTGCGCGGGAAGCGATACTGGGTCGGCCTGCTAAGCACAGCACTTACGCGGGCTGGTTAAGTGGTTGTCCCCACGCGTCAGTGACACCGGGGGTGCGAAGCGGTATGGGGCGATGTGGTGCGTTCGATCTGATTCTAATCCAACGGCTGAGGGTCATCGTCGACGTTGGGCAACGCCGGCGAGACAGAAACCTAGCGCGGCCAGTGGG
The DNA here is from genome assembly GCA_916181665.1 of Avena sativa. Classification (NCBI taxonomy): domain Eukaryota; kingdom Viridiplantae; phylum Streptophyta; class Magnoliopsida; order Poales; family Poaceae; genus Avena; species Avena sativa. Next base: position 253,849,862 of record OV702284.1, on the reverse strand, counting down.
GTCATTGGGGGCTCACCGGGGTTCAGGCGAGGGTCGGCGAGGCGGGCGAACGACGAAGTCAACGACGGCGAACCTCCTAGTACCGACAGCTTCTCCTGGGGCGGCTCCAATCGCTGGCTCCCTTCTTCTCTAGAGGCGGCAGGCTCCGGCGAAATTCCGGCGAAGTGCTGCTCGCTTTGCTCCGGGAACGGGGTGGAACGATCAGTGAGGAGAGGGAAGTGAGATGGTGTGCTCAATTCGGCTGGGGGTGGCCTTTATTTCTAGTCGCGACGACGAGACCGAACGGCATGGGCATGCGACGGTGGCGACATGGCTACGGGCTGCTAGAGGCATGGCCGGCGGTGGCGATCGCTTGGTGGTCTCCTGGCGATGCTCTACGGCTTTAATGCGCATGTAGGGGCGGTGCGGTTTGGTCTGGAACGCGCGATGCTCTGCGTGGCAGAGGCGACGTCTTCGACGGCGAGCGGTGGTTGTGAGGCATGGGGCGGCAAACAGGGATGTCTGGCGGTCTCCTGGGTCGGTGGTGATCGTGTATGCATGCGGCGAGGGCGGCGCGCGGTCTGTGGGCTTCGGTCGAGGGTGGCTCTCTGGCGCATGCTCGGCATGGTTGACAGAGGCACGGGCGTGGCGTTCCTGGGTGCTCTGGTCGATGTCTTCGAAGCAGGGCTGGTCGAGAGGGGGCGGTGAGGCATGGGCTTGCTCCCAGACAAGGTTGGCATGGCTAGTTTCTCTCCTAGCTTGCTGTCTACACTGGGGTGGCATGGGTGGCTTCGGCTGTTCACCATTGATGGCATTGCCAAGCTCACAGTGGTGCTAGTGATTAGTTAAGATTGTTAGATGATCTACTAAGGCTAGTGGTGTCCAGAGAGGGAACAAGTTAGGCTCAATTCACTGCTCAAAACAGTGTTTTGATTTTGTTAGATTTGTATCTGCATGGTGTTTGATGAAATGGCCGCAAGAATTCAAGTTTTGAATTTTGAAAAGATTTTTGGTGGGTGTGCTAGGTTGGTGCTGGTGAGTCTGCAGATGCTTGGGTTTTGAAAGTTGAGCTTGTTTGAGTGGTTTTTGAAAAAGTGGGATCTTCTCATATGATAAAGATTCAATTTTGAACTGTCCTTTAAACTATGCATTTGAATGTTTCTGGATGATCACAAAGTGGTCCTTGATACTTTGTTATGATTACAATCAAGGGTTGCAAAGATCCAAACAAGTTTCTGTTAAGTTCTGAAAGTTTGGGACAGCCAAAGTAGGCATGAGAGTTAAATTGGTCAAAATGACCATTCACTCATTTAGCTTTGTTTTGATTTATTTGTCTTTGGGAAAAGTTTGGGAAATGTTTAGATGATGTTTATTTCACCTAAGCAACATTTTACAAGCAAAGAAACACACAAACAAGGTGGTTCAAAAGAATTCAAATTGGAATGCATACACACATGCATGCTTTCATAATTTTATTTAGAAAAGTTTTTGTTATCCCTAAATTTGATGATTAGAGTTTGATGAGCCAAGTCTAGTATTTTTGGGATGTTACACCTACGAACATGAACCACAACGAGGATAACCAAATTGTTGACAACTCGTTGCAAAATAGATATTGACTATAGTAGGAGAGACAGACACCCGCTAGCCACTTATGCAAACTAGTTGCATGTCAAGCGTGCGATAGGTCTCATGTGCGAGGACATGTAAAGTTTGTCCGAGCCGCTTCATCCCATTATGCCACCAATATCCAAAATTACAACTAAGGAGCAACAACATGATCATCATCGCCCACATAATCATATGTGTACTACCCGTGTAAAGCATTTACGCATAGATCCGGCTCTGATACCACTGTAGGGTTCGCAGCATAGAAAACAAAAATTTTCCTACGATGGGAACTATGTACCAATATCTATCTACTAGATACAAACAATGGGAGGATTTATATCCGTAGAGAACATACCCTTGAAGACCGACAAAGCTTAACGAGTTCAACTCGTGGTTGATGTGGACGATCTCTTTCCGATCTCAAGATCGAGAGGAAGTCCTAGCGCCGCAAAGCAGCAGCGCATCCGTGCTCGCACACATGTACAAGACACCAAGCAACCTCCGTGTCCTCGCTCCAGCGATGCAGCGGAAGCACAACTCTTTCTTTCCGAATAGCCACCGGGAACATGTATCTCGCTAGTCCGAGACCATGGGGGATAAATTCTAGAGCGGGAGAGAGATCCTTCACGAGGAGGTGTGAGTGAGAAGTGAGGAGAGGGGTGCCTTTTATAGGAGAGGGGGGCCCCAAGGGGGTGGCCGGCGCATGGGGGCTGCCCCCTTGTCCTCCCCTCTTCATGTGGGTGGACACTCCACTCACAAAAAACCCTTTCAATTTCCTCCACTCAAAATCCCACTCAAACTTGCAATTAAATTTCCACCAAATTTAATGCAAACTCTCATTAAATAAAACTATTTTATTTATTCAGAATTTTGTCAATTACTTTAATGACAAACATTCACAAATAACCCCTTTCTAGAATTCCATTTCACATGCAAAACCACTTTCTGCAATTTCACATGCAAAACCACTTTCTGCAATTCCTGCGCTTGTTTATTCTTTCGGCATGAAACATTTGCTCCAACTGGATGTTAGTGTCCCTTAAGTGTGTCACCCTATGGTTCGCGAATAATACGGACATGATCGAGACCCTTCTTCGATCAATAATCAGTAGCGGGACCTGGAGATCCATACTGACTCCCACACATTCAACGATGACTTTCCTGTGATCGTCGGAACCTTTTACGCTTGTATCTTAATCCCTTTGTTTCACGATATATTACATGTCTGAGATTCAATCATCGGTATCTACATACCTAGTTTGATCTCGTTACTGACATGCACTCTTTTCTCGTTCCCGTGATATAACATTCTAGTGATCAAATCACTTGCTTGCAAGCTAACCAATGTGATATCACCGAGAGGGCCTAGAGTATATCTATCCATCATCGGAATGAACAAATTCATCGGAATGAACAAATTCCACTCTTGATCCATGATTCTCAACATAACACTTTAGTAGCTTTGAAGCCACCTTTATAATCACCCATTTACGGTGTGACGTTTGATGTCAACAAGAAACTCTTCCAGTGTTAGTGATTGGCATGATCTCATGGTCTAAGGATTAGGATCACCTCGTAAGTTGTTTATAGCAATATAAACTCAATGACTTTGATCGTAATGCTATACTTCAGATGAATGTTCATCACATCATTACACTAATGTTGTGATCTCGTTATTAACAACATCCAATGTCTATGATCAGGAAACGGTGATCATCTTGTTAATCAACGAACTAGTTTATGAGAGAGGCATACCTAGGAACTTTCTGTTTGTTTATTAAACACACATGTATTAACGTTTCCGTATTAATACAATTATAGCATGCAAAATAAACATCTATCATATACTTGGAATACACATAATAAACACTTTATTATTGCCTCTCAAGGCATATTCCCTTCAGGCACCAAGGTATGTTGGACCATTCAAGATTTTGAGCCGCAAAGGAGAAGTGGCTTATGAGATTGAATTACCCGAATCACTGTCAGCAGTCCACAATGTGTTTCATGTGAGTCAGTTGAAGAAGTGTCATCCGGAGATGGAAGAAACTTCATTGAAGGACACTATACCATTGGAAGAGGTTCAGTTGGAGAGTGATCTTACTTATGAAGAGAAGCCTATCAATATTCTCGAGACTGCAGAAAGGGTTACTCGTACTAAGACTATCAAATTCTGCAAAGTATAGTGGAATCATCATACCGAGGAAGAAGCAAATTGGGAAAGAGAAGATGACCTTCGGAAAGATCACCCTCACCTATTTGCTAGCCAATCCGAATCTCGAGGGCGAGATTCATCTTAAGGGGGTTAGATTTGTAACATCCCAAATTTCATCAAATGGAAATTCATATCATTGCATTCATATCATCATAGCATGTTTTTCTTGCACCAAAATTTTCAAACCAAAACCCTATTTGAAACCATATTTAAACCCCACTTTATATATCATATATGGGGCATGGTTTTATTTTTATTTTCAAAAGACCAAAGTGTTTTTGAGTGAACAGATGTGTTTGACACACTTTTGAATGCTAGGATCATAGTAAAATTTTTTGGAAAAGGTTTGAATTCAAACAGATTTGAATTAGGGTTTCAAAACCATTTCTAAAATTCAAAATAGAAAAGAAAAAGGTTAAAGGAAAAAAATAAAAACCTGCGTTACCTATTCATCCCAGCAGCACTTGCGGCCCATCTAGCCCACTCTAGGTTTTCCCCCTCTCCTTCCTCTCTCACCCGTGCGAGCCACACCCACACTCGCTGACCACTGGGCCCGGCGCCACCTCACATCTTCGTCCCCAAACCCCGCACCCGCAGACCACGTCGTCGCTGTCGTTTCCTCCCTTCACTGCCGCGGATGAATTCGCTTAATTTGCATTGATTCGCTGCGTGATTGCCTCCCCTGCTCTGGCTACTTAAGAACCACCTCGCTGCGACCATTTCCCCTCAAACTCCAACGCCCAAGCGCCCCCAGGCTGCCAGTATTCGAGCTTGCACCGTTGCAGTACCGCATGACTCAGGCGATCGATTCTGGTGAGCACCGTCCACCCCTCCCCTCTGGTTGATGCGATCTTGTTCGCCATCCTATTGCGTGTCTAACCATGACCCTAGTTTGTCCTATATTTCCCCAGGTCGCCGTCCTCGACAAGATCTACAAGAACTCGACGCCGACCACAACTCCGACAAGTAATTCCGGTAAAGTTCGGATGCCCCTTGCCCTCTGATTCAAACCAGCATGTGCGCCGTGACATTGTGCACGTCCTAATGCCTTTTGTTTGCCTTCTGGTGACCTAGGTCATCGCCTTCGTCTCTGCCAGTACGCACCCGACGCCAGTGAGATCTCCGGCGAGCTACCGCGTCCACGACAGTGCGTCCCTGTCCAAGCCACGGCCACCTTGAGCTTCCTCGTGTTCACGCAAGTCTGGTAAACCTTGTCACCACCCCCCCTTACACCTTAACACGGCCAGAGCGTCGCCGGCAACAGCGCCGCCGCTGCCAGCGCCATCATCGTTGTTCGCATTTGGTCGTTTGATCCAGAGCCGCTGGATCTAAATCGTGCGACTTAGATTAGATCGCTGGCCGAAGCGGTATCGTCAGATCTGGACCGCTGGATCTAACTTAGATCTAACAGCCCACGCATATAATCCGCGTGAAGCGGTACGGGCCAATAGGAACATGCCGCGTGTCTGGATTTTCGATTTAAAATCCAGATTTGAATCTATTAGGGATTTATACTTGTAAAATTCATATCTTCTGATCTGTTTGTCCAAAAATTGCAAATTATATATCATTGGATTCAGAAATTTAAGCCCTACACTTCGGTAGCCTTGTTTTAGTATTTTTCTTCTGAAAAAATAGGATTATTTGCAGAACCATTTGTAGGACTATTTTGTATATAAAAATTATTTAGAAAATGTTTTTAAAGTAAATTTGAGTTTGTTTAGACTTTAGAAAGTTTACTTTGTGTTCAGTACTGTTTGGTTTGACTTGTTTAGTGTAGAAAATAATTTCATTGAATTTGCATGCATTCTTATGTATTTTTGTTTGAACATTGAAATGTGAATTTGGTGTTATGATTTTATGTGTAGATTTTGGTGATTGTGGTGATTGTGATTTTGTAGGATTGTCGCTACTCTTCCAACTATCAAGGCAAGTGATGCTTCATTTTTTTCTAATATTTTAACTATGCATTAGTGATATTTTGAGTCGGACTTGCATGGAGATTTTTGCTAAGTATATACTATGCTATGCCTTGGGAAATCCTAGTAGTTGTAGTCTTAGTGGATTTTCCCCTAAGTTAATAAAACTTGTTATGTTATCACTCTTAGCCTAGCTAGTAGAAAACAAGGGTGGAATATTCATGCTATGAAATATTCCTAAGACTATGACTTGTGTTTTTGATTAATAAAACAACTATTTGAATGAATCACCTAGGTGGAATGGAATGGTTGATTTATGTTGAGTGGTTTCACAAGGCCCATGTCTATGGTTTACCTTGTGTATCACACTTGTGGATTGCCACCCAGGAACAAAGGGATTTGAGATGTTTAGTGTTGAGAAGCTTCTAGTGCAACCGCATGGCATATGGGCTCTTAGGTTGCAAGAACTTAGCCAGATGGACAGTTGGTGGTAGGGTGATAGGATGGAACACGTCCATGGTGGTCTAAGGGAATGCTTCTGAAAATTCTGAAAATTCTCTTGAGTCTTGTGGGGAAAGTGCACCACCTCTTGAGAGGGTAAAACCTAAGTACTTAGTCGTGTCCCCGGCAACGGAGAATTTGAGCATCAAAGACATTGAAGCAATCAAGGATCTTCTCATCCCAATTTCTAAGTTAAAAACTTGTGGTTGAACAAGGGTAATGGATCACCAATGTCTATTGGTGGTTCCTTGGGTGTTTTTGACAAACAAAAACTTAGTGTTTTCAACTAATAAGTCAAAACCTTATTTTGAGCAAAGCCAGCCTAAGCTACACTTAGCCAAGTTCATATAGATGATAGATACTACTATTCTACTATGGTATCACTTGCCAATACAATTCCAAATGTATTGACCCACTGTGGCTATAACTTATGATGTTGCAAGGTACTCTTATGGAGATTAGGGTTGTGATTCTACACTCAACATGTATGCCTGTGGCACATGAAGATGAAGACTTCTAGTTATTTACTTTATGTTATAAACTATATGTATTAGCCTTAGGCTATTGAGTTGTAAAGACTATGTTATCTCTGGAATGACGATGTAATAACGACCTTTGTATATGTGTACTTCATCTTAAACTGTGGATGCTAGTGTTTGATCCAGGGACTAGCATTGCAATCACAGGGACCTTTACCTTAAAAGGTAGGGTCTTACATGTACTCTCAGCACAACCATATTATCGTCTCAGTCTATCCATATAGACATTGATGCCAAATATTTGGGTTTTTCCTAAGTCTTTCATCGAGATAAAATTCTTAACCTGTGTCAATAAAAGATACATTATTTCCAATACACAATATGTCTTTCACATAATGTAACTATGTCTTAGCGCACCTACTTAATTTCTTGCAAATGCAAGCATCTTCATCATCTTCGATGAAATTAAACCTTTTAACAATTTCATCACGATGAAGATTCCAACTCCGCAATACTTACTTCAACCATTGAAGTTTGCATACACTTTTAGCATCCTTTGAATTAACAAAACCCTTTGGATCATGTCATGTACATGTCCTAGGCAACCATTATATTATAAGAACCTTGTTTTGTTTATTCAACTAGCATATACCAAAATTATATGTAGTGGTTGCTACATAAATCTGTCCAGACTAAATATCGCTATGAAATATTAAATCTTGTCATAGCCAACTCCTTGAACATTGTCGTAAACTCTTTCCCGACATGTCGACAATTTCATAGATGTGAAACATCCATGTCTATTTCTTTATAGATCCAAATACGATTGTAAGGTCTTACACCTTTTCAAAGTGTCTTTCAAGTTTAGAAACTTGATTTCTCATGTATGGAACTATCACGGATTCTATGGCTTCAAGCCATTTGACAGAGTCGGGGCCCATCGTCGCTTTTTTGCATATAGTCGGTTCATCATTGTCAAACAACAATGATTTTACTCTCAAATATTAGTATTTGATTTTTTTACCCGACCTAGTCGGTTCAATAGGAAATTATACCTTCATGACCATAAACTTTGAGGCACGTGATCCATGATCATTGTTACTGCCTCCAGGACACTTCCCGGTGCTGCGCAACTCAACACATATTAGGTAAAGTTCAATAACCTTATCAAAGTTCTATTGTCCTCCCACTTAACTTTTCACCAAAAATTCCTTCTCAAGAAACTTGGCGTTCTAAGTGAAAAACGCTTTTGTCTTTGGTGTTATGGAGGAACACCCAATAGTTTATTCAAAATAACATACATAGACATGCTCATCCGACTTTGGTTGTAAACAATTTACTTATGCCTAGCATACCAAAATTTAAGAAAGGACAACTTGCATTTTATCCCAGACCATAACTTATATGGTGTTATCTCAACGGATCGTGATGGACCTCTTTTTAATGTAAACGCGGTAGTCAATAAAGCTTTAATCTTCAAAAGACCGAAAACATTTCCGAACCCCGGAAAACTACTTTTCTCATATGAATCTTATTCTCCGGACCATTTCGGATCTCGTTGTGATGTCCTGGATCCAATCCGAGACTTCGAACAACATTCAGTCTCCAACTCATATTACATATCTACTTAAACAACATTGAATCCTTAAGTGTGTCTCCCTACGGATCGTGAACTATGCAGACATGATCGAGACACCTTTTCGATCAATAACCAATAGAGGGATCTGGAAATCCATATGGCTCCCACATATTTCTACGATGACTTCGTGATCGAATGAACCATTTATATACGATATTGATTCCCTTTGTCACGCGATACTTTACTTATCCGAGGTTTGATCGTCGGTATCTCTATACCTAGTTCAACCTCATTGCCGATAAGTACTCTTTACTCGTTTCGTGATATGACATCCCGTGTGAACTAGTCACATGCTTGCAAGCCAATAGGATGACATTCCACCGAGTGGACCCAAAGTATATCTATCCGTCATATGGATGGACAAATCCCACTCTTGATCCATGTGCTTCAACACATACTTTTAGAATGCCTAATGCCACCTTTATAACCACCCAGTTACAGGAGTGATGTTTGATGTCATCAAAGCATCCATCCGATGATGGTGATTAACATGATCTCATGGTCGAAGGATTAGGTTACTATGTATTTGAAAGCTTGTAGCAACCGAACTCTAAATGACTTTATTTTACGCTATGCTAACTATAGGAGTGTGTCCATCACATCATTTTCCTAATGATATGATCTTGTTATTAATAACATCTAATGTCCATGATCAGGAAACCATGATCATCTATTAATCAACAAGCTAGCTTAACAAGAGGCTTACTAGGGACTCTTTTATGTTTACAAAATACACAAGTATTAATGTTTTCGGTTAATACAATCATAGCATGGGATGTAAACATTTATCATAAACATAAAGATATAATAATAACCACTTTTATTATTGCCTCTTGGGCATATCTCCAACATCTTTTGTCCATCAATGAGAGTAGTGGGTTTCCTAGGATGCTTGGCAGCATCGACTGCATGCATTGGCAGTGAAACAACTGTCCTTTTGGTTGGCAAGGGCAGGTTGGCAAGGGCAGTTCAAAGGGCATGCGTAGGGGTGCACCGTCATACTAGAGGTTGTTGCATATCACAAGATCTCTGGATTTGGTACTCCTTTTTGGCATGGCTGGATCAAGCAATGACATCAACGTGTTGCAGAGGTCTTTGTTGTTTGCTAGGCTGGCAGAAGGCAATGCCCCACAGGTTTCCTATAAGATTAATGGCAATCCATATGAAATCGGTTACTATCTAGCTGACGGTATCTATCCCTCCTGAACCATATTTGTGAAGATAATCCACAACCCTGGAGATAAGAAATGCAAAAGGTTTGCGAAAAAGCAAGAGGCTGCTAGTTAGGATGTGGAGCAAGTATTTGGTGTGCTTGAGTCATGATGGGCTATTGTTCGATACCTTTCTAGAACCTGGAGCATGGAGAGGATGTGGGATGTGATGACTACTTGTGTGATCATGCACATGATCATCGAGGACGAGCGTGATGATGGCATCTTGGACCAAGGCTAGGATTTTCAGGTCAGTTGATTGAGCCAGAGCCAGATCTAGCGCCATGGGAAGATTTCATGCAAGTGCATGAAAATTTGCGCCATAGGCACACCCATGACCGGCTTCAACTAGATTTGGTTAAGCATATATGGACTCGTGCGGGAAACAAATCTATTAAGTCTTTATTTGTTTCTTGTAATTTGAATGACGTTTGGTTAGTTTTTATCAAATCATGTGAGTGTGAACTATTCATATGTAAGCACTATTAAATTTTATTACCTAATCTAGTTTATTTGTTTGAAAATATATATTTGCCTATGAACTTTGTTTAAATCTGCAAAAAAAATGAAAATTCTGACCAGCGTGAACATATGAATCGCGCTGCTGGACGCGGATAGCCGAACAGACGGGACCACGACCAAAATAAACCGTGATCCAACCCAATCGAACGGAAACAGACCATTTAGATCGACAATTTAAATGGACCCGGTGAATATACCCTAAGAGGCCATATATTTGCACGCCAGATCGATGAACACTGGAAGCGAAAAGCTTCCCCATGCTCCGTGGAAAGAAAAAGGAAAAGCTTCACCGTGAATGCGCATGGTACTACGACTACCAGTCTCTTGTTGCCAGGAAAGCGATCGAGCGCGTGCGTCCATGCACGCATGCACGCACACTCACACTACACACTGTACACGTTCCTCAGCTTTGGGCAGACGCACACGTTACAGGATTTCACCCTGGAAAAATTCCTCGCTCGCAAAACAAGGTCATTGTCAGGTACAACCAGTTAAGGCCAGACCTTGGATTTTCACCCTGCAAGGTAAGACTAGGAACTCCTCCTGTGTTGTCTTCCCGCACCAACAGTCGCTGCAACGAGTCACGGATCACGCATCCAGTTCTCCATCGCCACAAAAACTAAAATCACCATCGCTACTCTCATATTTCCGTTTTCCCGACATTCTCCGCAATTGACTTCACCATGGCTCGTTGAATGACGCTTGGTGGGAAAAATAACAGAGCTTCGCAACGCTCCCGCTAAAACCAAACGGCCAGAAAAACAAGGTACGTACAACCGAATACCTTCTGATCCAGCAATCTCCAGGCATGATACGCCCATGGGAGTTCGCCGGCGGAGCCTTCCGGAACTCGCCTCTCCAGTCCAGACCAACTAGGACAGACATCAAGCAGATCTCCGTCTTCGTGCGAAAGAAACCCAAGGACCACCTCCTTTATTAAAGCCGATGCATCGATCCCCATACCGCCGGCCGGTTCCCGTTGAACGGATCGAGCGTGCCGACTCAGCCACCGGAATGGTAGATTCTTCCACCTCGATGCCGCCTTAGGAAGGAGAACGACGCCTGCAGCGTCATCGACATCGTGGCCGCCGTCAGCCAAGGGTTTCCCCCGGTTAGCCCTGCCTCCAGCACCCACCAGGCGCTAAAATGGGTCCAGGGCCGGGGAGGAGAAGCGCAGGGAGGAGCAACCCTCTTCAGATCCTGTGACCTCCGCACGTCGACGCCGTCCACCCGCGCGAGAACGTCGCCTCGGTTCCGAGGCTCTCCAGTGCAGGAGAGTTCCTCCCTTCAGCCGCGCAAGAACCACCAAGATAGATCCCCGCCGCCCCCTTCATCGGATCCACGCGTGCCTTAGGCCGGTGGCCCTCCGGGGGCAACGAGGTGGGGGAAGAGGGTGGCGACGGGGGCTAGGGTTGGCCACCTCGGTCGCCTGGAGGGGGCGACGCGAGGCGGCGGCTCTCGAACCTCCTCTTGTTCAAAAAGAAAGATATATAGCTTCTTGTTCAAAAATAAAGAAGATATATAGCTACTCAGTTAGGATCCACACATGAGTATAGGTTTTCCATTCCCAGGCAGGAATGTGGCCTTTTCTAATGCAGCTGCTTCGTACCGGGTAAAGATTCCACTGCTACCAGTGCATCGTGTTTTGTGTGTCATATTTGTCTACTTTCATATTAATATGATACATATTTGAAATCTAATGAAACTATAATGTCCAGTATAATCTTTTTACGAATTGAGATTAGCTGTAATTTAAATGGAAAACAACTGAAATAATTCAAATATATGCAAAACCTATGTAGAATATTCTGAAATAATTACATTCTATAAGATTTCAAGATACTTTTCATCCCAGGTAGCCCATCAGTCTATAGGCTCAGCCATACTATTTATTTCCTCTTTCATATACTATAAATATGCTTCAAAAGAAAGACCACTTCACTTGACAGTACGTGTAAGAGGAAGTATAATATCTTGACGTAAGAAGGCTATAAGAGTTTAAGTAAATATTTTTACTCATGAGAAGAGAGAAGAGATGTTGGTGCAAAGAACCAACTGCATCATGCGCTTCGAGAGAAAATTATGGAAGCGTGAGATAAGTCATTATTAATAATGTACTCCTTAGCTAACTGCTGTATGTGTTGGTTATTGCATCTGTCATGGATGACATGGCAACAAATAAAATATAGCCATCATTTGTTTTATTATTATCTTTATTATTTTCTTAGAGCAAGTAGCATAAACAATATATAAGCAAGCTATAAATTTTAAAATAATATATTTTTACTGAGTTGGAGGAGAGAAAAGATGAGAAAAAAGAGGTAGTTGCAGCTCGTGCACTAATACTCTTTGTTAGAGTGTATGATAAACCATGTATTAATAAAGCAATATATCTTTCTAGCTAATTATTATATTTGCTGCCTATTAGATTTAGTATAAATAACGTGATGCATATTGCGGACTTTACTACTCCCTCTGTTCTAGAAAGATGTCTTTCTAAATTCACATGCATCCATGTACTAAAACGTGTTTAGATACATGTATATATACATGGCTCCCATGCCGTTCCCCGAGGCGGCACTGGGGCGAATCCCTAGCCGCCAAAAAATCAAAGGCCGGTGGCCTCCCCTACCGCTGCTGCCACCGGCGAGGGCCGTGGGCCCTAGTGCCGAAGGTGCTGGGGTGGCGGCGTGGCAGCAGATCTCCGGTGGCGGTTGGGGACGCCGTTGGTGATCTTCTGCGTGCGGGATCTGGCGTAGCGACCCCGATCATGTGACAGCGGTGGTCTTCCCTCGAGTGCGGCGTCCGCGCGGAATGGAGTTCTTCTGCTCTAAGCCATGGGACGACGCCCCGGTCATGGAGTTTGGAGACTTCCCATGGGCATCCAGGCTTGAGGTGGAGGTGGCGGCCGTAGGCCTAGGCTCCCGCCTAGACCTTCCATCGTTGCGGCATTTGGTCACGCTGACGTGCGTGAGGAGGCGGCGCGATGCTCGTGGTCGACCTCGCTGGCTTCCATTGGGATGACGCGTGCGCGCGGTTCGGTCGCAGGCTTGCCTCCTCTTCCGCCGGAGGGGGTCAGCCGGCGGGCGGCAGTGTTGGGGCCTACCAATATACCCAATAAAGGGGGCGATTCTTCAGGGCTTCTCATGCCTAGAAGATGGTCCGATTGATGCCGGCTCTCATTTTCTGGCCGGTGACGAGTTCCGGAAGGCTCCGGCGGCGATCTCCTTTGAGCCCAAGTTGCCTGCAGATTGCTGGATCGGGTGGGATTCTGTTGTGTGTTCCTGTTTCAGAGGAGCGTCACGAAGCTGAGCTGACGTTGCCAACATGGGAAATGTCGGTCTTTGATTTCCATGGAAGACACAGTGGCGGAGAATGTTAGCCGGCTGATGTATGAGGCTAGTGATGGTGGGCTATGTCTTGGTGGTGATGAGGGCATTGCTTGATGATTCTTGACTTGTAGCAGCCATAGTGAAAAGCGGGGGGGGGGGGGGGGGGGCAACACAAGAAGAGTACTTGGTTTTATCTTTCAGGGTGAAAGTCCAAGGTCTGGCCTTAATTGGTTCTGTCTGGCAATGGCCTTTAACGCATTGTTTTGAGAGTGGCGGACTTGCTCTACGGCGAAAATCTAAGGTCTGGCATTAATTGGTTGTGTCTGGCAATGTCCTCGTTGAAGGCATTGTTTTGTGGGCACAGACTCTAGGTGTTGTCTTGGTGGTGTTTGGTGTTGCGGCTACAATGTCTTGATCGCCATAGCGAGATCTTTTAGTTTTGTTATTTTTGTTCTTCTTGTTCTTTTGCAATAGGGCTGTGTGTATCTGTAATGTGTTTAGAACATTGCGTTGTTGCAGAGGCCGGGTGTAATTGATATCTTTTATGATATTAATACATGTTCCTTTTAAAAAAATGTATATATACACAAATCTCCGACATTTGATTTGGGACAGAGAGTATTAAACTCAGCTCTAAAGACAACATGGCCGGCCATCACTGCGTAACAATGTTTATGCTGCAAATTAACTGTATTGCTCCTGGCAATCTTTTCAATTTATGGGAGCACCATCTGGTAGCTAGCTGCATGGATGCAATGTTTCCTCCTTAACTGAAATTCGAATGTACCATGAAATCAATTGATCGATCAGCAGCACATATCTATAAAGCTCACGGTACGTAATAATTAGCGGCACGATGGCACATGGTCGTCTGCACAGCTTGATTGTTTTGCAGAAAAGGGGATATTTGAATCGTACCGATGATTCAGCTATAATGTGCCTGTTGAGTATGTACAGCGCGCGAGACACGTACATATGTTAAATTGGGCACGGCCATCGCATTATTAAAGAGAACCTACTACTCATGACAAGAGAGAAGAGAGCTAGAAGTGTAGTAGTACTACAATGGAGCAAAAAGACAGTGTAAAAAGTGTGAGTTCACAATAAAGTGTATTTTAGCACATTTTCATAAGACATATAAATAGCTAAAAGACACCCCTCCAATGCATTGTATCTTAAAGGTTGTATCTTAATTTAATGTTTTTCTCTTATGTATGCATTTGATTGGACTGTATCAAGCTTTTTGCCTATGATTACATGCAAAAGGTATATCTTAGCCAAGATATAACAACACTCTCTCTCATCACTAAATATGGTGCCACATCATCTTTTTGTCTATGACATCGTGACAATAAACGGTCATTGTGAAAGGCCTAAGGTTGGTCACAGTGGATAACTTGGACGAGTATTATGCATATGACACTAGTCTAAGTTACCATCTTTATAGTGGATAGTACTTGTGTCTAGTAACATGCAAAGTCTTATTTACTAGTTTGTAGACTAATCATAGCTAGTATCATGCATGCCATGTTGGCAAAAATATGATGTGGCACACTTAATGAAGAAAGAGATGGTTAGAGTATCATAGGTAGGTACCGTATCATAGCACGTAAAACTAGAAAATCTTCATACAAATAAATCTTGTACACAATTTTGTGTTGAGATTCTACAAATCATTGAATATAGTACTAGTATGATACTACCATATGATACCATGCACTATGGAGATAGTATCATACACTAGTATCATATGCATGATACTAGTAGTATGATACTACCACTATCACCAGCCTTATGATAACATAGCTAGTTACCCCAAGTCTCTCTTTCATCATTTAATGACATGCCACATCATCAAAATGCCTAGTTGGCACTGCATGTAGATGCATGTTACCACCTTAGTTACCCCCACTATGTGTTGGAGATATGCCCAAAAGACAATAATAAAGTGGTTATTATCATATTTTTATGTTTAAGATAAATGTTTACATCCCATGCTATAATTATATTAACCGGAAACATTAATACTTGTGTGATTTGTAAACATGTAAGAGTCCCTAGTAAATCCTCTTGTTAAAATAGCTTGTTGATTAATAGATGATCATGGTTTCCTGATCATGCACACTGGATGTTGTTAATAACAAGATCATATCATTAGGAGAATAATGTGATGGACATACTCCTATACTTAAGCATAGCATAAGATCAAGTCATTTCAATAGTTTGTTTTCTATAAGCTTTCAGATACATAGTAACCTAAATCCTTCGACAATGAGATCGTGTTAATCACCATTACTGGATGGATGCTTTGATGACATCAAACACCACTTCATAACTGGATGGTTATAAATGTGGCATTGAGTGTTCAGAAAGTATGTGTTGAGGAACATGGATTAAGAGTGGGATTTGTCCATCCATATGATGGATAGATATACTCTGGGCCCTCTCGGTGGAATGTTATCCAATTAGCTTGCAAGGACGTGACTGGCTCACAAGGGATCACATATCATAGGAACGAGTAAAGAGTACTTATCGCTAACGAGGTTGAACTAGGTATGCAGAGATACTGACAATCAAACCTCGGATAAGTAAAGTATCGCGAGACAAAGGGAAATTGGTATCGTATGTAAATGGTTCATTTAATCACGAAGTAATCATAGAAATATGTGGGATCCATATGAATTTCCAGATTCCTCTATTGGTTATTGATCGGAGAAGAGTCTCAGTCATGTCTGCATAATTCACGAACCGTAGGGAGACACACTTAAGGATTCGATGTTGTTTAGTTGATACGGAATGTGAGTAAGAGACCGAATGTTGTTCGGAGTCTCGGATTGGATCCGGGCATCACAAGGTGATCCAGAATGGTCTGGAGAATAAGATTTATATAAGGAAAGTCCAATTCCGGAGTTCGGGAATGGTTTTGGTGTTTTCACCGAAATGTTCTAGAAGGGTCTAGAAGGTCCACCGATCCAGAGTGGGAAGGGTACATGGATGTGTCATGACAAAGTGGAATGGTTGCGTCATGTCCTAGGTCACTTGGCTGGGCAACGGGAAGAGAGAAATCAAACTCTACTTTGAAAGTCAATAGCCAATTTGCAAAGGTCAAATCCCAACATAGTTTCCTAGTGGAGGGAGGGAAGGAATCCTACCTAGGTGTTGGGGATATGCTATATGGGTATCCTCATAGCATGTCACTTATCCTGATAAACCGGGTGGCCAATAGTCGGTATCATGGCCTATGGCCTGCTGGGCGGCCCAGTTAGATGGATCCAGAAGGAAGGCCCATGCCGGATAAAGGAAGGCTACGGTGGATTCACCAACGTACCCGGAGCCTTGGAGTGCAAGATACACAAGACTAGTAATAGACGGTGTAGGACTCTGTAACCTGTCCGGCTAGGACTTTTCCCTGTAACCCTAGGACCTGGCGACTATATAAGTCGGGCCTATGAGAGCCTTTAGGGCACGATCATAGACCACATCACACAACCTCCCACAGCGAACCAATCCCTGTAACTCGGCGTATTGCCCTTATAGTGATTTATAGCAGGAGTAGGATTCTGCCACCGTTGTGGGATCTGAACCTGGGTAAGCTGTGTTACCTCATACCCATCAACTGTCCGCCTTACCCCACGTCTCTAAACACGCACTGTGAGGACCCCTCCATGGCGTAGTCGTCGGCAATACCACGACAGTTGGCGCCCACCATGGTGCAAGAGGCGCTTCAGGATCTTCAGCGGGCGAGGACCAAGATCTTCGCGGGAATCAGCAAAACGTAGCCATCGGCCGTGTTCTCTTCTCCGGCAACATTCCGATCGTCCCTCCTGACGATTTCTGGATCCCGGCGAAGACAAACCCTACACGGTGTTCAATTGTTCCTATCGGAGACATCCACCTCTTCATCGGCGAAACCGACTCGGGCACTAGTTCCCTGGGAGTCGGAGGAGCATCAAGACCCGCACGGACCGCCTACGGGCTGGATACGTTCGTGGTAGGTTTGATTTCGGATCTCTCTTCAAAGTTTGACGGCAAAGATCGGAAAGCACCAAGGCCCGCACAGACCTCCTACGGGCAGGATACGTTCGCGGAAGGATCAATGTCGGATCTCTCCTCGGAGTTTGCCGGCAAAGATCGGAAAATTCAAGGCCCACCCAAACCGCCCCTGTGCAGGATATAAAGGTGGAAGATCACTGCAAATCCGCCGGCTTCATCCGTGCGTTTGGACAGCGGAGATCCAAGTTCGTCGGTGTGGTTACCATCTTCGATCTAGCGCGCTGTGTTCAAAGAGAGGTCGAAAACCCCCGCGATTACCTGGCCAGGTGGCTCCGTATACGAGCCGATCTAGCCCACTACCCCGATGATAACGCTTTGTATCACTTCGTGGAAGGACTGGACCGTGGCACGCTTCTCCGACATTCTTTAAGACAGCAGCAGGCAACAGGACGCCTTACCCTCGAAGAGATGGTGAGCACCGTCAACAGCTACGTGGTAGCTGACGCAACAGCCCAGATGGAGCTTGCGCTCAGAGACGGAGAACCTTCGATTCAGCAGCCGCCTCCACCGCCTCCTGCCGCCATCGTCGCAGCAGAACCACCACCTACAGTCATCGTCGAGGCCGTTGCACCTCCACCGCCCGTCATCGAGGAATTCCTGACACCCTCCGACTCTGTCATTGACGCGCTTTATGCTGATTTCAGTGCAGATTCAGAGGAGATAGACTTCAGTCCAGAAGAGCTAGACTCTGCTATGCAGGAGATGGAGGAGGAGTACTCGCGCGACGAGCAAGCCAACAACGTTGTCACGTCCCGAGGGGTGTTCGTTACCATTGGGACGGCGATGGATGAAGATCAACCCGGACGAGCTCCGCCTATGGCACTGGAAAAGGAGAAGGGGCCACTTGTTGCTGCTGACGATGATCGCGCAAAAGTCATGCCTCCTCCGCCTAACCCAGTGCAGCAGCCGCAGGAACTCGGCACCGGCCCAAGCAACAACAACACCGCAAACTTGCCACCTCCAGCATCTACGTCTGCAGTAGCCCAAGTTACTCCAGTTGATAGAGTAATGTACGACAATCTCCTCATTGAGCCACTAACCGTTGCTCATATCCGGAACGTGACCCGGCTTGACGAGAAGCGCCAGCAGCTGCTGGAGGAAGCGCAGGCCATCGCGGAGCAAGGCGCTAAACTAGATCGAGATCTGATCAACGCGCAGAAGTCCATAGAGAAAGCTAGAGCAATGAAGGCTGAGTACAAGACTTTGCTGCAGCAGCAGAAGGCTAAGAAAGCTCCAGCTCGCGTCATCAATGATCCTGGTGTGCGGCGTAACCTAGGATGGTCTCCCTCGAAACCGGCACAGGCCAAGCCATACATTGACAGTGAAGGCAAGCAGGTGATGCCCACCCCACTCCTTAACCTCGCCGTAGCCAAGACCCTTCTAGAGCAGGATAGATCGCCTGAGGCAGTGGAACAGGTCTATGACGTAGTGGCCAAGGCGGTGAAGCAGCAGGGAAAGGCCACCTCTCAGAGGATCGAGTCTGACCCCAGTGCTTTGACAGTCTAGCCAGTACAAACCACCGAGGGACAGATCTCCTCTTGATGTCGGGTCTCAGACGGGTTCATCAGAGCGAAGACGGAGGGACGAGCGCAACAGGATGGATGCCATCCCCATATCCTCCGACCATGGAGAAAAGGCCCGACTTCGTCGCCCATCGCCACCGTCCTGATCTCCCCGACATCGCGAAGATTACATGGCTCACCATCGTACGGATATGCCCCCCCCCCCAAAGCAGTGTGGCATCGTCATCCGCGACAACACGGAGCAGACCCGTCATGACGGAGAGCGCAACCACGGGCACAGGAGCAGGTCACACAACGACCCTCCACGTCCGACAAGCAACCGTGACAGGCGTGAGGCATCGCAGGAGGGTAAAAGCAAGAAGGCTAACCCACTACCACCTCCACCTCCGTCACCACCAAGCAGTCACCATGGCGGAGGAGGCCCGCGTCGTTCACGCGGCCCATCCCCTGTTGACAAAAAGAAGAAGAACCCGGAGCCGTACAATGCACGTTCGCGGATCGATAAGATCCACGAGGCCCGGGAAGGACCATACCTAGGACCACGTTGCTTTGGACCTACAATACGGTCCGCAACTTACCCAAAGGTTTCTGGATTGACAAGACCATCAAACCCTATGACGGCACCGCCAAGCCAGCCACATGGTTGCAGGACTACGGCAACGCGGTGGAGATTGCCGGAGGCAACCCCAACGTCGCCGTCAAGTACCTCCCATTAATATTGGTAGGCACGGCCCGTCAATGGATCGACGACTTGCCGGAGAAATATATCTACAACTGGCTGGACATGCAAGAAGCGTTCACCAAAAACTTTGAGGGTACATACAAGCGTCCCTGCACCATGGGCGATCTACAGCGGTGCGTGCAAGAGAAAGACGAGACATCTCGCGCCTACCTCTCCCGTTGGCTGGATATGAAGAATTCCTGCGCAGGAGTGCACGCTCAGACCGCCATGGCCGCCTTCATCGATGGGTTGGAAAGGGGCACGCTGTTCCCACATAAGCTAAAGCGCTTGCAGGACAATCACCAGCTTGACTTGAACCAGGTGATTCAATTGGATAGTGAGTTCACAGCTGCTGATGACGATGCTCGTGGCTCCTTGCCGGCAACAGCCGTTCCAACTCAAGCTCGGAGGAACAGCAGTACAAAGCGGAAAACCGCTCCAGAAGAAAAGCAATCTACCGACATGGTCGCTATGACTTTTGCAGGACAAGGTTATGGCGGACAACGTGGCCGAGGAAGAGGAGCTGGTCGTGGGTAGCAACGAGGAAGTGAAACCACCTCGGCGCCGCTCCACGTTCCCCAAACCTACGAGGAGTACCGCGATATGTCGTGCCTCGTACACCTTGACGCCAACGGCAAGGACACCCATACCAATCGACACTGCAAGTTCGTCAACGACCTTAAGGAAGACCCGAAGTCCGGCTACAAGCGAAGTCGGAAGAACAGACTGCAAGGCAAGGGCAAGGGGAAGAAGAAGGAGGAGGAGTCCAAGGATTCAAGTGACATGGACAAAGACGTTGACCCCAAGCATGCCGCTGTAATGGCCTCGGATCGGTAAGGATCCTAAGTCCCTGTGATTATCATGCTAGTCCCTGGATCGATAGCTAGCACTCACAGTCGATGAAATATCATGTAAAACACAAAGTCTTTATTACACGGAGAATCCAGAGTATGAATTATTACAAAAATTGCTTAGCATTATGCTAGCTCAAATAACAGCGGAAAAATAAAAGCAGCATGAGTCCATCAACGCCCCAGGCTTGTCGAGTGTAGACCTGCGATCCCTACGCACCTTTCAATCTTCGGATTCTGCACATGAGACGTGCAGCCAACAAGTTGGGTCAATACTTTGAATGTATTGGCAAATTACACCAAGGAGAGAAAAGACTATCTCTACATGCAAGGCTAGTATAGGCTGTAGAGTTCATTTGCTCAAAGCTAATTTTCTTAAGTAGAGAGAAGAATAGATGATTGCCCTACTTTGTAAACATTTGCTTAGATAAAATAAGGTCGAGTGGCACACGAGGATATTACGCACCACGTGTCCAAACAACCAAACACTTGGATATTACGCACCAAGCGTCACTTGGATATTACACACCAAGTTCCCCAAATTCCCACCCATTAGCGATATTACGCACGCCATGGGGTTTCAAAACTTTGTTTTAGAAAAGAGAGAGGAAGATCCTTCAGAGGCTCCATCCTTCATACGCTCATTGTTGTTCTGTTACCGTGAACACGGCTGATCGATCAGATTGCAATACTCTCGAGAGTTTGTGCACTTTACCCACAATCCACGATCAAGCCCTTTTACAGACAAGACCATGGCGAGGCTTTCCCTTAGTAGCCCCTCTACCTTCTGGATCCAACCGTGCCAAGAATCCCCAAATGTTGGTACCCAGGTGAGGTTTCCCACTAAGTACTAGGCCAAGACAGAGCCCATAATGTATTGTGGTTGCACTGGAAGCTTCTGAATTCTGAAACATGGCAGACTTCTTTGATTCCTGGGCGGCCGTCCTCCACCAAAATCACACTCGTTGACCCGACAACCCTTCCGCCCAGAAGAAAACTTAGTTTTATTTTGAAGTGGTTTTGAGAGGAAAAGTTTGCTCTAGAGAGCCTTTATACTTAGAAAATTCTTTGTCTTTCGAACCCCACAACGGTACTTTGTATATATACAGCATAGCAAGCAATACTTAGCAAAAACAGGGGTAACCTATTAGGATGGGAAATCCTAAGTATAGAGCTACTCATGGCATTCTACAAAATCATCGCACTTGCAAAATAATACTAAGGAAAACTCTACTAGATCATCCTACACATGCATACTACAGAGTTTTGAAGATCACATGCATAGAATCAAAACTGGGACAAAATTATGAACAAGTGGTGTAACTTGCCTTGATCCAAGCAGCACTCTACACAATAGCACTCCTTAGCGCACTCCGAGCAATCTAACGAATCACAAACATAGATCTGATCACAACTTGTTCAAAGCGTAACACAAAGGAAAACATGCATGCATGCAACATGGTAGTTTAAGCAAGGTTGGTTAAATTGATCAAGGTAGCAAGTTTGTGTTGTGATAGTTTTAAGGGTGTCACTAGGATTGATCTTCCAAGGGTTTAGATCTAATTTGAATCACTAAAACAATTCCTAGGAGTATAGGAGATCAAACCATCTAAATAGCCCCAAGTTAGATCTAATAATCCTAAGCAAGGCTTAATGATTTGGATCAGTAGGTATTGTGGAAACAAAATTATTGCAACAAGATTCAAATAAAAAGGAATTTCAATTATTTTTCTATAGATTAAACTCTCTAATCCAATGATTAAAAACTACACCTAAAACATTACTGCAAACCTGCAATATTATTACAGATTTGGATTCTACATAAAAATAGGGATCCAACGGTATATTATAAGCTAAATTTGGCCAAATATTTGATTTTATATGATTTTCGCAAGTTTTAAATCCAATCTGCAAACAGATCTAAATTTCACTTAAAAAATCTAGCCAGGTGTCACCGTCTGATTGGT
Source organism: Avena sativa (assembly GCA_916181665.1). Classification (NCBI taxonomy): domain Eukaryota; kingdom Viridiplantae; phylum Streptophyta; class Magnoliopsida; order Poales; family Poaceae; genus Avena; species Avena sativa. The sequence goes on along the minus strand of OV702284.1, from coordinate 253,827,339 downwards.
CCAGCTGGAGCAACGCGGCGCTGGCGCGTGCGTGCTGACGCGCGTGGCCACGTGGCAAGCCCCTATTCGCCGATACCCCTTCGGCCTACATCTAATCCTGTGCGTTCATCTTCGATCCGACGGTTATGAGAGGCGGCGGCGACTTACAGGGCGTGACGGCGGCGTGGGGCGGCGGTGGCGTCGGCGGTGATGGCTGGCCTCGCTCCGGTGGTTCCCCGCGGTGGCGGCGTGGTCGACTGGAAGCGCCTGGTCCTCGCGGTCGCACTCGTGGCCTTTTAGATCCTCCTTGCTTCCTCGTCTGGCGGCAGGGCCCTGCCGTCCTTCTCCGTCCCTGGCGAAGCTCCGGCGAGCAATTGCAAGCGCGTTGCTGCGAGAGAGAGGGGAAAATTAGCGCGAGGGGAGAGGGTCGAACGCGAGGGTCGCGCGGAGGGGAAGAAGAGGTGAAGGCGAGGCTCGGAACCTCTGCCTCGAGTTCGTCCGAGCTTAACTCCGGCGAGATCCGTAGCGCGTTTGCGACGGCGGCGTGGCGAAAAACAAATCTTTAGGGTTTCGAGGCAGTGGGTTTGCGGGCTTATATGGCCGGAGACGTGGGCGAGGGGGCGGTCGAGTCCGGCGCGGGTACGAGTCCGACGCGGCCGGCAGCCGTGTCCGCCGCGGTCTCTAGGAGGGAGACGACGGGGTGGGACCCCCGCGTCAGTGAGGGAGGGGAGGAGCGGCCGGTGCTGGGCTGCGGCGGCTGGCGGGTGCTGGTGGGCTGCGCTGCGTCCTAGCTAGGTCTACCTCTGTGCCTCTTTTTTTTTTACTTTTATCTTTTTCTCTATTTCTGGTTTGATAAAACTCACATAACTTTTGCAAGACAAGTCCAAAAATATTGAAACTTGTTTCCAAATTTTTGTAAAAATAAGGCGGTCAATATAGGACCATAGTTTACTGTTTTCACATAGTTTATATTGAAGGGTCAACTTACTACAACAAGGTGCTCACTTATGGGAATATTAAATAGGGTTTTTAAATGGGTTTTTGTGTTAGGATTTTGTTGTTGCAACTTTTCAAATGTAGGATGCAAATGATGCAAGGATGATGCATGACACTAATAACATCCAAACACAGAATCTGGGATGTTACAAACCTACCCCCCTTAAGAAGAATCTCGTCCTCGAGATTCGGGTTGGCTAGCAAATAGGTGTGGGTGCTCCGTTCTCATGTCGTCTTCACGTTCCCACGTAGCTTCTTCCTCGGAGTGGTGGTTCCATTGTACCTTGCATAATCTTATAGTCTTAGTGCGGGTAACCCTTTCGGCTGTTTCCAGTATTTTGATGGGTTTTTCCTCGTAGGTAAGGTCATTCTCCAATTGAACCTCGTCTAGGGGAACGGTGTCTCTTAGCGGTGTTTCAGCCATCTCCGGGTGACACTTCTTTAGTTGTGACACATGAAACACATCATGAACAGTCAGTCCTTCCGGTATCTCCAACTGATAAGCAACTTCTCCTCTACGGGCCAGAACCTTATATGGTCCTATGAATCGTGGGGCTAACTTGCCCTTGATTTCGAACCTCTTAACTCCACGTAGGGGTGAAACTCGGAGATACGCACGGTCCCCTATTTCATAGGCCACATCTCTGCGTTTGGAATCAGCGTAGCTCTTCTGTCGGGATTGGGCTATCTTTAGCCTATCCTGAATCTGTTGCACCTTTTCTTCGGCATCCTTTATCAAGTCCGGTCCAAAAAGACTGCGTTCTCCAACTCCATTCCATAGCAATGGAGTCCTACACTTCCTGCCGTATAGAACTTCAAACGGAGCCATCTTGATACTTGTCTGGTAGCTGTTGTTGTATGAGAACTCAGCATATGGCAGGTTATCGTCCCAACTAGACCCATAGTCTAGTGCGCAAGCTCTCAACATATCTTCCAAAATTTGATTCACCCTTTCTGTTTGGCCATCTGTTTGAGGGTGGAAGGCAGTACTGAATTCTAGTCGGGTTCCAAGAGACTCATGTAGTTGTCGCCAAAACTTTGAAGTAAACTGGGTGCCTCTATCTGACACAATTCCCTTGGGAACACCATGCAGGCTTACAATTCTTGACATGTATATCTTAGCAAGCTTAGCACTTGTATATGTGGTCTTTACGGGGATGAAGTGAGCCACCTTGGTGAAGTGGTCCACCACTACCCAGATAGAATCAAATCCAGAACGAGTCCGGGGTAATCCCGTGATGAAATCCATGCCTACCTTGTCCCACTTCCAGTCGGGTATAGGTAGTGGTTGTAGTAATCCTGCCGGTTTCTGATGCTCGGCTTTAACTCTGTTGCACACATCACACAGAGAAATATATTCTGCAATATCTCTCTTTAGGTTATTCCACCAGAACCTATCCTTCACATCCATGTACATCTTTGTGTTGCCTGGATGAATTGAGTATGGCGAATCATGAGCTTCTTGTAGAATCATCTTCCTGATATCAGGGTCATTGGGAACGCACAAACGCTTCCCATACCAGAGGGTTCCTTGTTCGTCCAGACGAAATTCTTTAGTCTTTCCTTCATTTATCCTGACTCTTATTTCTTCCAACTCTTTATCCCCTTTTTGTGCTTCTTGGATCCTTTCTTGGAAGGTGGACACTATTTCCATAGTCGCTACGTGTCCTTTTGGGACTATCTCCAACCTGAGATCCCTGAATTGCTTGCATAAATCCTCTGGAAGTTCCCCTGCGTTAAGTCCATTTACATATACCTTACGGCTTAAGGCATCAGCCACCACGTTTGCCTTTCCGGGGTGGTACTGTAATTCCAAGTCATAATCCTTAATTAGCTCAAGCCATCTTCGTTGTCTCATATTCAACTCTTTTTGGGTGAAGATGTACTTCAAACTTTTATGATCTGTGAACACATCACAATGTTTGCCCATGAGGTAGTGTCTCCATACCTTGAGTGCATGAACCACAGATGCAAGTTCCAAATCATGCGTGGGATAATTGTGTTCGTGGTTCTTAAGTTGTCGGGAGGCGTAGGATACCACTTTCCCATCCTGCATCAATACACTTCCAAGTCCTTATCGAGAAGCGTCGCAATAGACTTGAAAATCCCTCTGGATATCAGGCAGACACAGAACTGGTTCCGTTACAAGGCGTTTCTTCAACTCTTGAAAACTTGCTTCACATGCCTCGGTCCATAGGAATTTATTTTCCTTCTTTAATAGTTCTATCATGGGTTTTGCTATCTTGGAAAAAAATTCGATGAACCTCCGATAATATCCTGCGAGGCCCAAGAAACTTCTAATATCTCCCACATTCTTGGGTGACTCCCATTCTGTTACGGAAGCTACCTTGCTATGATCTACGGCAACTCCTTTAGCTGACACAACATGACCAAGGAATCCCACTTCCTTTAACCAGAACTCGCACTTGCTGAACTTGGCATACAACTTGTGTTCTCTTAGTTTCTCCATAATAAGGCACAGATGTTTCTCATGTTCCTTATCATCCTTTGAGTATATGAGTATATCATCTATGAACACTACGATAAACTTGTCCAAGTATTACATGAACACCTTGTTCATCATGGTCATGAAGTATGCTGGGGCATTGGTTAGACCAAAAGACATCACGGTGTACTCATACAATCTGTATCTTGTGGTGAATGTTGTCTTGGGCACATCCTGTTCTCGAATCTTTAGCTGAAAATAGCCCGATCGTAGATCGATCTTTGAGAACACACTGGCTCCTTTTAGCTGGTCAAACAGGTCGTTGATGATGGGCAGAGGATACTTATTCTTAATTGTCACTTCGTTCAACGAGCGGTAGTCCACAACCAGCCTCTTGGTCTTATCCTTCTTTTCCACAAATAGGACGGGTGCTCCCCAAGATGACGCGCTGGGTTGAATGAACCCCTTGCCCAATTGATCCCTAAGTTGTTTCTTGAGTTCCTTTAACTCGTCCACATCCATCTTGTATGGTCTCTTAGCTATCGGCCCCGTGCCTGGCATTAAGTCAATGAGAAACTCGATATCACGGTCGGGTGGCATTCCGGGTAGCTCTTCTGGAAAGACATCTGGGTATTCCTTTATGATAGGTACCTCCTCCAAGCTAACCCCCTTAAGAGAGTTCACCATGACTTCTTTAAGTGCGAAATTCGACTTGATACGAATCCTTCTCCCTTCCGGTTGTGAGCATGACAGTTCTCTTGGCACAATCTATGACTCCTTCATATTCGGTCATCCAATTCATGCCCAAGATTATGTCTAATCCTTGTGATTCTAGAACTACTAGACTGGTGGGAAAGATGTGTGTCCCAATCCTTAGTTCTAAATCTCGGCAACCGGAGTTTGCCACTATTTCTCCCCCAGGAGAACTTACCCTTAGAGGAAAGTTTATAGTCTCCGTTGGTATCTTGCCTCTATCCACAAATACCCTTGATATGAATGAATGTGATGCACCAGTATCAAAAAGAACAACTGCGGGAATAGAATTGAGTTTGAACTTACCAATCACAGAGTCTGGCGCATCACAGGCATCCTCCATAGAAACATGATTCACCGTGGCTTTGACAAACGGATTTGGCTTCTTCCCGTTCCCATTTCCATGGTTGTGTCCATTTCCATTCCCATTACCATTGTCATTCTTCCTCTCGGGGCAAGAGGTTGCATAGTGCCCTGTCTTGTTGCACTTAAAGCATGTCACCTCACTGAGATCCTTTCCATTGCTGCCATTGCCATTGCGGTTTTTGTGCCCATTGTGTTTGTGGCCACCATGGTTATGACCGTTATGGTTGTGGCCATTATTGTTATAAGGTGGTGGTGAGGAATTGCGCTGCTTCTGGTATGGAACAGAGTGTTTGTGAGGGTTAGATTTCCTCTTGCGATTTTCTATGCTCTTCCTCTTTGATTCAACCACAATGGCTCTGTCCAGGAGTTCTTGAAAGTTGTCAAATTTCTGAGCCACAAGCTGAATGGATATCTCATCATTGAGCCCTCTTAAGAACTCCCCCTGTCTCTTGGCATCAGTAGAAACATCATCGGGTGCATAACGTGCTAGCTTATTGAAAAGCTCACCATATTCGGTGACAGAACGGTGCAGCTGGTGTAGATCGCGAAACTCGCGTCTCTTCAGGGTCATGACACCAGCAGCCACATGATGAGTTCGAAAAGCTAACTCAAACTGTTCCCAAGTGATAGCATCAATATCCGGGTGGGTGACTTGGTAATTATCCCACCATTCTGCAGCAGGTCCTTCAAGCTGGTGTGCGGCATAACGCACCCTGTCAGCTCCGACAGCTTGCACGGTGTCTAGCTTTTTGTTGATCGTACGCAGCCAGTCATCAGCGATGATTGGTTCAGTGCTGCTAGTGAAGGCAGGTGGGTTCAGCCTCAAAAACCGAGTCAAGCGATCTTGTTGAGGAGGTGGCGGAGGTGGTGGTGGCGGCGGGTTGTTGTTGTTCTGCATGTTCTGAGTGAGTAGTTGGATCAGCTGGTTCTGAGTGGCCAAAAGTTCTGCTATTTCTGGCGGGATTTCGGGGTTCGCACGTCTTGGCGGCATCTGTGGGGTTTAAGAGAATAGTTAAGAAGTAGACAGAAAGACTAAGTAGTAAACTCCTACCCCTATGAAAACACACCAAGCACACAAGGCACAGAAGGCATAACAACACAAATTTAACGCAGGAAACAACCATAACTAAACCAAACTTGTCTTGGTATTTATTACATTTGCGAATAACGTTCTACTATAGAATTAAAGGTGGTCCAACTACTACACATCCTCCACGCCTTCCTGTTCCTCGTCCTCGAACGAGTAGCCTTCTTGCTCTAGGGTTGTCTTGTACAACTCCATCTCCTTTGTGGTGGTTTCAAGCTTCTCTTGGAAGTCCTTTATCTCTTCTTGTAGCTTCTTGGTAGTGGCTTCCAGCTGCTCCTGAAGTCCCTCCTTCTCGCTCTGTAGTTCCTCCACTAAACTTGACTTCATTGCGGCTTCAAGTTTCTTTGCCAAGTCCCTCTTAGAAGCACGCACATCATTGATTATCTTGCAAAGGCCTTCAGTTTGCACTTCATCTCCATCGATCTACTGTTTAAGTTCCCTAATTCTCTTATTTTTATTTATTACCCTCTTCTCTTGGTTAGCGAACTTCTTCTCTTGGTCCTGGAATTTTATCTCTTGGAGCTTCATTGCCTCTTCCTGCTGCTTGATCATTTATTCCTTCTCCTTGATGAGGGCGCATAGCTCGTCGTTCTTCAAAATCTCGAGGAAGGTACCCTTTTCAAGGTCATGGATGTGGCACTCCAAGTCTTGATATTGTGTTTTTTGGTGCTTGGTAGAAGTTCTTTCCTCAAAGGTTAACTCCATGGGAATCCCTTCCTCATCTCTTCTTCCAAAGAGGCCGCCGCAGTGTCCTTGGAGAGCTTCATGATGACGTCCACATAGGCGACCAATGAGTTGCTGCAAGCTAATGCTAAGGGCCTTCTCCTTGGAATCGCTAACAATGTGGATTGCTATGTCTTCCTCCGGGTTCTTGCCTCGCTCTTTTCCTGGCTGGATGACCTTGACTCCCCAACAGCCGTCCTTGTGGAGTTTCTTCATTGTGCTCCCTTGGATTGTTGGGAGAGGAAGGTCCAAACGTGTGAGTAGATCCATGAGGCATCCTCCAAAGAGAAAGGGGCTCGATGTCCGCGACGGTGTCATAGAGGAAGCTTGTCATCTTTGAGTTAAAAGAATGAGGGTTAGATACTTAAACAAGTAGAGGAAAGCAGATACTAGATGTGCGGAAAAATAACTTAGTAGGAAACAAGTAAGGCACTAAGGTTAGAGGTGTATCCAATCCTAGGGTCACGTCCTACAGGCAACGATGTGCTCTGATACCATCTGTAATGGCCTCGGATCGGTAAGGATCCTAAGTCCCTGTGATTATCATGCTAGTCCCTGGATCGATAGCTAGCACTCACAGTCGATGAAATATCATGTAAAACACAAAGTCTTTATTACACGGACAATCTAGAGTATGAATTATTACAAAAATTGCTTAGCATTATGCTAGCTCAAATAACAGCGGAAACATAAAAGCAGCATGAGTCCATCAACGCCCCAGGCTTGTCGAGTGTAGACCCGCGATCCCTACGCACCTTTCAATCTTTGGATTCTGCACATGAGACGTGCAGCCAACAAGTTGGGTCAATACTTTGAATGTATTGGCAAATTACACCAAGGAGAGAAAAGACTATCTCTACATGCAAGGCTAGTATAGGCTGTAGAGTTCATTTGCTCAAAGCTAATTTTCTTAAGTAGAGAGAAGAATAGATGATTGCCCTACTTTGTAAACATTTGCTTAGATAAAATAAGGTCGAGTAGCACACGAGGATATTACGCACCACGTGTCCAAACAACCAAACACTTGGATATTACGCACCAAGCGTCACTTGGATATTACACACCAAGTTCCCCAAATTCCCACCCATTAGCGATATTACGCACGCCATGGGGTTTCAAAACTTTGTTTTAGAAAAGAGAGAGGAAGATCCTTCAGAGGCTCCATCCTTCATACGCTCATTGTTGTTCTGTTATCGTGAACACGGCTGATCGATCAGATTGCAATACTCTCGAGAGTTTGTGCACTTTACCCACAATCCACGATCAAGCCCTTTTACAGACAAGACCATGGCGAGGCTTTCCCTTAGTAGCCCCTCTACCTTCTGGATCCAACTGTGCCAAGAATCACCAAATGTTGGTACCCAGGTGAGGTTTCCCACTAAGTACTAGGCCAAGACAGAGCCCATAATGTATTGTGGTTGCACTGGAAGCTTCTGAATTCTGAAACATGGCAGACTTCTTTGATTCCTGGGCGGCCGTCCTCCACCAAAATCACACTCGTTGACCCGACAACCCTTCCGCCCAGAAGAAAACTTAGTTTTATTTTGAAGTGGTTTTGAGAGGAAAAGTTTGCTCTAGAGAGCCTTTATACTTAGAAAATTCTTTGTCTTTCAAACCCCCCAACGGTACTTTGTATATATACAGCATAGCAAGCAATACTAGCAAAAACAGGGGTAACCTATTAGGATGGGAAATCCTAAGTATAGAGATACTCATGGCATTCTACAAAATCATCGCACTTGCAAAATAATACTAAGGAAAACTCTACTAGATCACCCTACACATGCATACTACAGAGTTTTGAAGATCACATGCATAGAATCAAAACTGGGACAAAATTATGAACAAGTGGTGTAACTTGCCTTGATCCGAGAAGCACTCTACACAATAGCACTCCTTAGCGCACTCCGAGCAATCTAACGAATCACAAACATAGATCTGATCACAACTTGTTCAAAGCATAACACAAAGGAAAACATGCATGCATGCAACATGGTAGTTTATGCAAGGTTGGTTAAATTGATCAAGGTAGCAAGTTTGTGTTGTGATAGTTTTAAAGGGTGTCACTAGGATTGATCTTCCAAGGGTTTAGATCTAATTTGAATCACTAAAACAATTCCTAGGATTATAGGAGATCAAACCAATAGCCCCAAGTTAGATCTAATAATCCTAAGCAAGGCTTAATGATTTGGATCAGTAGGTATTGTGGAAACAAAATTATTGCAACAAGATTCAAATAAAAAGGAATTTCAATTATTTTTCTATAGATTAAACTCTCTAATCCAATGATTAAAAACTACACCTAAAACATTACTGCAAACCTGCAATATTATTACAGATTTGGATTCTACATAAAATTAGGAATCCAACGGTATATTATAAGCTAAATTTGGCCAAATATTTGATTTTATATGATTTTCGCAAGTTTTAAATCCAATCTGCAAACAGATCTAAATTTCACTTAAAAAATCTAGCCAGGTGCCACCGTCTGATTGGTCTAGCTGGAGCGATGCGGCGCTGGCGCGTGCGTGCTGACGCGCGTGGCCACGTGGCAAGCCCATATTCGCCGATACCCCTTCGGCCTACATCTAATCATGCGCGTTCATCTTCGATCCGACGGTTATGAGAGGCGGTGGCGACTTACAGGGCGTGACGGCGGCGTGGGGCGGCGGTGGCGTCGGCGGTGATTCCTGGCGTCGCTTCGGTGGCTCCCCGCGGTGGCGGCGTGGTCGACTGGAAGCGCCTGGTCCTCGTGGTCGTGCTCGTGGCCTTTTAGATCCTCCTTGCTTCCTCGTCTGGCGGCAGGGCCCTGCCGTCCTTCTCCGTCCCCGGCGAAGCTCCGGCGAGCAATTGCAAGCGCGTCGCTGCGAGAGAGAGGGGAAAATTAGCGCGAGGGGAGAGGTTCGAACGTGAGGGTCGCGCGGAGGGGAAGAAGAGGTGGAGGCGAGGCTCGGAACCTCTTCCTCGAGTTCGTCCGAGCTCAAGTCCGGCGAGATCCGTAGCGCGTTTGCGACGGCGGCGTGGCGAAAAACAAATCTTTAGGGTTTCGAGGCAGTGGGTTTGCGGGCTTATATGGCCGGAGACGTGGGCGAGGGGGCGGTCGAGTCCGGCGCGGGTACGATTCCGACGCGGCCGGCAGCCGTGTCCGCCGCGGTCTCCAGTAGGGAGATGACGGGGTGGGACTGTTGGAGATATGCCCAAGAGGCAATAATAAAGTGGTTATTATCATGTCTTCACACTTATGATAAATGTTTACATACCATGCTATAATTGTATTAACCGGAAACATTAATACTTGTGTGATTTGTAAACTAAAATAAGAGTCCCTAGTAAAGCCTCTTGTTAAACTAGCTTGTTGGTTAATATATGATCATGGTTTCCTGATCATGAACATAGAGATGTTATTAACAACAGGATCATATCATTAGGAGAATGATGTGATGGACATACTCCTATAGATAAGCGTAGCACAAAGATCAAGTCATTTCAATAGTTCAATTGCTATATGCTTTCTGATACATAGTAACCTAATTCCTTCGACCATGAGATCATGCATATCACCTTTACCGGATGGATGCTTTGATGACATCAAACACCACACCGTAACTGGGTGGCTATAAAGGTGGCATTAAGTGTTCGGAAAGTATTGGTTGAAACACATGGATCAAGAGTGGGATTTGTCCATCCACATGACGGATAGATATACTCTGGGCCCTCTCGGTGGAATGTCATCCAATTAGCTTGCAAGCATGTGACTTGGTCACAAGGGATCACATATCACGGGAACGAGAAAAGAGTACTTATCAGTAACGAGGTTGAACTAGGTATGCAGAGATACCGTCGATCATAACCTCGGATAAGTAACATATCGTGAGACAAAGGGAAATTGGTATCGTATGTAAGTGGTTCATTCGATCGCAAAGTAATCGTAGAAATATGTGGGAGCCATATGAATTTCCAGATTCCTCTATTGGTTATTGTTCGGAGAAGTGTCTCGATCATGTCCGCATAATTCACGAACCGTAGGGAGACACACTTAAGGATTCGACGTTGTTTGAGTAGTTATGGTATTATGAGAAAGAGACCGAATGTTGTTCGGAGTCTCGGATGGGATCCGGGATATCACGAGGTGATCCGGAATGGTCCGGAGAATAAGATTCATATAAGGAAAGTCCCGTTTCGGAGTTCGGGAATGATTCCGGTGTTTTCATCGGGAATGTTCTAGAAGGTTCCGGATTGTCCGGCACTCCGGGGGGGAGGGTACATGAGTGTGTCATTGAATGATTGCATCATGTACTAAGTGTTCTTGCTGTTCCAAAAACATGAAAGTCAAATTGCCAGTTTGAAAGTCAAACGGCTAAAACAGGAAACTGTGGGAAACAGGAAACTGTGGGAAACAAGCAAGAGGAGTTGGAACCAACTTGGAGGAGGAGTCCCACTCCTCCAAGCCGGCGCCCAGCCCAAGGCCGACTTGGGGAGGGACTCCCCTCCCCTGGCCACGCCTCCCCACCCATAAAAGGAGGGGCAGGGCTCCCCTCCTAGAACACACAAGTTCCTATCTTCTACCTCCGGTTTAGAGCCGTTTTGGTTTAGAGCTTCTAATTGCTTTAGCCAGCGGTTTAGAGCCTTCTAATTGGTTTAGAGCCTTCTAATTGGTGTGTCTAATTACTAGACCACTAATAGCCTCTCTCATAAGCTCCACCATACTCGCACCGGCTTAAGGCGAAGCCCTGCGGGATCTCCCCTCTACTTCCGGTACCACGCCGTTGTGCTGCCGGAATCGCGAGGAGAGTGCTACAACCTCCGCTGCCTGCTGGAACAAGGGAGAGGAAGGTCTTCGTCGAGTACCGAACGTGTGACCGACTGCGGGAGCGCTGCCGGAACGTGGCGCCGGAAGGATTGTCTACGCGATCTTGAGATCGGAAAGAGTACGACTACATCACCCACGAGAATCTGCTCTCGTTAACCGCTTTGGAATCTTCGAGGGTGAGTTCCTCTATCGACTCGTTGCTACAATCTAGTAGATAGATCTTGGCTTGTTTGTTTGTATGCGATAGAAAATTTTTGTTTTCCATGCTACGAACCCCTACAGTGGTATCAGAGCCGTGTCTATATGTAGATCTGTTGCACGAGTAGAACACAATGGTCATTGTGGGCGTTGATGCTTTTATTGTAGATTGCTTTTTGTGTACTTTGCATCTTGCGGTATGTTGGGATGAAGCGGCCCGGGCTAACCTTACATGACATCGTTCATGAGACTTGCTCCACGCTTGACATGCAACTTGTATTGCATAAGTGGCTTTGCGGGTGCCTGTTTCTCCTAGCATAGTTAAGATCCAATTTACAACGGGTAATCAACAATGCTAGTATCAATGTTGTGGTTCTTGTTCGTAAGTTAGAACGACACTTATTGAAAGCCCCAAACCACGTAAAATATGCAAAGAAAGTAGAGGCGTCTAACTTTGTTTTGCAGGGGTGTGCAGTGATGTGATATGGCCATGATTGTGATTATATTTGATGTATGCAATGTTCCTTATTGTAAGTTGGCAACCGGCAAGAGCCATATGGTTGTCTTTAATTTATGTTAAGACCCGCGTGTCTATTCAAAGTAGTTGTAATAGTTGAAGCCGGTGGACGACAACCATGGTGAAGCGTCATTGACCTTGATGCAATGCCGGAGATGATGGAGATCATGTTCGTGTTTGAAGATGGAGATCAGAAGCACAAATAAGAAAGGCCATATCATATCACATATTATGAATTGCATGTGATGTTAATCCTTTATGCATCTTGTATTGCTTAGTAGACGACGGTAGCATTATAAGATGATCCCTCATGCACATGAATTTCAAATCATAAAGTGTTCGCCCTTAGTTAGCACCGTTGCTAAAGCTTGTTGTTTCGAAGCACCACGTGATGATCGGGTGTGTTAGATTCCACAAGTGTATACAACGTAAGCAAGCCAGATTTGCTTATGCGGTGGCTAAGGTTTGATCTTGACGAGCCTAGCATGTACAGACATGGTCTCAGGAACACGGATTACCGAAAGGTAAAGCATGAATTATATAGTAGATATGATGAACATGATGATTGTTCGCCATTGAAACTATATCAACTCTCGTGATGATCGGTTTTGATGTGGTGGATTTGGTTCGTGTGATCACTAAAACAATGTGAGGGATATTGTTTTGAGTGGGAGTTCACCTAGATTAATTTAATTATTAATTAGAACTCAATTTATCATAAACTAAATCAAAGTGAATTTGCATAGTTGTTGTAGTCATTGGCATCCGTTTACCACCTTGCGCTTAGTTATAATTGAGATGATAGAACTATAGAATTCTGGTTAATTACTATACGAACTGGTATCGTATTGTTTTGAAGTGTTAATCTAAAGTTTAAAAGTCCTATTGCAAACTTTCAGTAAGTTCCGGTTACTCCATGAAGTTTAATAATTAGTATTAAATCAAGAGTAACAATTCCAAGTGTTAGTATATAAGTATCATGTTTGTCTCCATGATTCTTGATATTCAAAGGATTCTCTTAATATCAAGGTTATCTAGGATCTGAAAGAGTTGTTTCAGAAACCGTGATGTGTGGAAGATATTGTGATATCTGAAACGAAGTTTTGGTTGCAACATGATAGAGTATAATATGGCTAAAGTCATGTTCTCATATTTGATGAGAATTTGCAAAAGGTTGGAGACACTAGTTGTCCTAAACCTCCAATAGTTTTTGGGAGAGCAACATTATACTCACGATTCACCGTTACAAGCTAATAGTAGCTTGATCATGGATAATTCCATGAAAAAGGTGAATATTTGATGTAGGTAAAATGTTTACTACATCAAGAGATTACTAAAGAAAGGAATTTGAAAGAACACCAAACATTTGATGATGGTGATCTACTTCAAAGTGCAAGTCCAAAGACATTGGTATTTAACTATACATGTTTTGGACTATGTGTCATATGTATGACTCCACTATTGATGTTGATAGATTCTTTCAAACAGAAAAGGAAATATTGAAAGAAAATCTCATAAATATATGGCAGAAAAGAAAAGACTAGAATTGTTCAGTTTAAGTATATGGATGATATACATGTTATGGCTATATTCTTTGCTTATTAAACAATGTGGTTCTTAAGTATTTGATACTGAATTTGTTGGTGTGAATCGTCATACGAAATAACACAATTCATGAACTGCAATGGCCTAAGTAACTAGCAAAAGAATATGTAATGATGTTCATTGAGAACAAATAAAGGGTTATTGTGTTGCTCGTTAAACATCAAAGCTTACCTTCAAGATCTGTTTTATCAGGTATTATGAGAACAAAAGGGTTGTTCAAATAATTACCGTAATTCATAAAAGATGGATGATTCGCAAATCTCGTTGGAAACATCACATCCATAAAACTAGTGCTAAAGATGTCGAAAGACAAACTGATTGAAAGATCACTTAGGAAGTGACATCGCCGTTTAAATTATATTGGAAAGAAAACATGAAGAAACTCCATGTGGATGGAATTTTGGAGTTTTTGATTTTTGATCAAATGACGCTTGTGAAACTTTCCTAGAGATAATTAAAACTTCGTTCATAGGCCAAAAGGGAACGAATGGCTAGCTTATTTGAACTTGTACATATTGTTGTACAAAGTCCATTATGTGTAGTCAAGAGCGATGAATTTCAACTTCATATGCTTTCTCCGAAAAATTTGAGTGAATATATGAATATTTACTTAATAAGGATAAAGTATGAAACATTTGAAAAAGTTCAAAGATTTTAAGATGAAGTGCAAAATCATTGTAACAAGAATATAAATAGTTTATGATAAGATCATAAAGGAAGATATTTAAGTTACAAGTTTAGCATAATACCTAAGATTTAAAGGAATCGTTCCGTGGATTTGCATTTTCCCGAAACACCATAAGTGTATGGAGCGTTCGAGATATGTAATTAAACCTTGTTTGACATGGTAAGATCAAAGGTATAATTTATAAAACTTCCATTATATTTTAAAGATTAAAAGCTTTAGAGATTACCGTTTTTCCTCTGAAAAGAGCTCCATCATAATCCGTTGAAATGACACCATATAAAGTTATGGTTTGGGATAAAACCCAAGTTGTCCTTTCTTAAAACATTGGTATGCTATGCATAAGAAAGATGTTTGCAACCAAAGTCGGATGAACCTGTCTTTGTATAAACTGTAAAGTATTCCTCCATAACACCGGAAACAAGAGTGTTTGTTGCTTAGAACGTCAAGTTTCTTTGAGAAGGATTTTTTCGTGAAAAGTTAAGTGGGAGGACAATAGAACTTTGATAAGGTTAAAAGAACCTTAGCTATATGTGCAAAGTTGCGCAGCGCCGAAAAGTATTCCGGAGGCAGCAACAATTCTCATGGCTCACGTACCTCAAAGGTTGTGGTCACGGAGATCTAAGTTCCTATTGAAACAAGTAGATCGGGTAAACAATCAAATACCAAGATTTGAGGGTTGAATCATTATTTAAGAATAATGAACCGACTACATGCAAAGAAGCGATGATGGGCCCTGACTCCGTCAAATGGCTTGAAGCCATAAAATCCGTGATAGTTCCATACACGAGAAATCAAGTTTTGAACTTGAAGGACCCTCGAGAAAGGTGTAAGACCTTACAGTTGTGTTTGGATCTATAAATAAACAGACATGGATGTTGCACATCTATGAAATAGTCGACATGTTGGGAAAGAATTCACAACAATGTTCAAAAGTTGACTATGACAAGATCTGATCTTTCATAGCGATATTTAGTCTAGATGGATTAGTGTAGCAACCACTACATATAATTTTATTATATGGTAGTTGAATAAACAAAACAAGTTCTTCTAATATAAGGGTTACCTAGGACGTGTGCATGACACAGTCCAAAGGGTTTTGTTAAAATTCAAGGGATGCTAAAAACATATGCAAACTTCAATGGTTGAAGTAAGCATAGCGGAGTTGGAATCTTCACTATGATGAAACTGTTAAAAGAGTTTAATTTCATCAGAGACAATGAAGATGCTTGCGTTTGCAAGAAATTAAGTGGGAGTTTTAAGACATATTTCTAATACATTATGTGGAGGACATATTGTTGATTAGAAAAGATGTATCTTTTATTAACACATATTAAGAATTTCATCCCGATGAAAGACTTAGGCAAAACCCAAATATTTGGCATCAATAGACGCTAATATGGTTATGCCAGAAGTACATAGACAATATATTGAATGAGTTCAATATAGAAACTACAAGAGAGGTTCTTGTCACACAGAAAGGATTGAATAAGTTCAATGTTGATGATATATTCAAGTGTATTGACATTTGGTAAAGTGAAACGAATAATCAAGTATAGATTGATACTTGATGTATGAAATCACAAAGAGTATTTATATCAATCATACTGTGATATGTACAAATCCAGATATGTCCTATGCTCTAAATGTTGTGAGCATATACCAGAATGATTCGTAAGATGATCATTGGACAATAGTAAGGATATTCTTATGATCTTTTGGAAGAACTAAGAGTATAATATTTGTAGAAGTGACAAATAGATGGTTAGTTCATTGTAAAAGTACTACATTGATACTAGCTTTGTCACAAAGTACAAATTAAGTTTATCTCAATCTAAACTAAGGGTGGCACAATATAATGGAAAGTGAGTTCCATAATGGATTTGGATGAGTTCCAAAATTAAGACATTGTGACAGATACTACAACAAAAGGCTAAGTATATGACTGCTATTTTAGCAGCAAAAGAGGGCATTTGAGTCAAGTAGTTTGTTATCAAACTAGGTGTAGTTCACAGTGGGATAATACTATGAAGATATATTGTGTGACAATATTATCAACATGTTTTAACCCCAAAGAGCTAAAGGTCACACCGAAAGACCAAATTTATACAAAGCCATCTCATTAGAGAATGAGTGATGCGTAGAGACGCAAAGACATGCAATTACACACGGACCTGGAAGTGTCAGATCCGGAGATCAGTTGACCACTAGCAATCGTGTACATACAACACCGGAAAGCCATAGGTGTTGAATACACAAAGGTTTGAAACTAGATTATTGACTCTAGTGCAAGTGGGAGACTGTTGGAGATATGCCCAAGAGGCAATAATAAAGTGGTTATTATCATGTCTTCACACTTATGATAAATGTTTACATACCATGCTATAATTGTATTAACCGGAAACATTAATACTTGTGTGATTTGTAAACTAAAATAAGAGTCCCTAGTAAAGCCTCTTGTTAAACTAGCTTGTTGGTTAATATATGATCATGGTTTCCTGATCATGAACATAGAGATGTTATTAACAACAGGATCATATCATTAGGAGAATGATGTGATGGACATACTCCTATAGATAAGCGTAGCACAAAGATCAAGTCATTTCAATAGTTCAATTGCTATATGCTTTCTGATACATAGTAACCTAATTCCTTCGACCATGAGATCATGCATATCACCTTTACCGGATGGATGCTTTGATGACATCAAACACCACACCGTAACTGGGTGGCTATAAAGGTGGCATTAAGTGTTCGGAAAGTATTGGTTGAAACACATGGATCAAGAGTGGGATTTGTCCATCCACATGACGGATAGATATACTCTGGGCCCTCTCGGTGGAATGTCATCCAATTAGCTTGCAAGCATGTGACTTGGTCACAAGGGATCACATATCACGGGAACGAGAAAAGAGTACTTATCAGTAACGAGGTTGAACTAGGTATGCAGAGATACCGTCGATCATAACCTCGGATAAGTAACATATCGTGAGACAAAGGGAAATTGGTATCGTATGTAAGTGGTTCATTCGATCGCAAAGTAATCGTAGAAATATGTGGGAGCCATATGAATTTCCAGATTCCTCTATTGGTTATTGTTCGGAGAAGTGTCTCGATCATGTCCGCATAATTCACGAACCGTAGGGAGACACACTTAAGGATTCGACGTTGTTTGAGTAGTTATGGTATTATGAGAAAGAGACCGAATGTTGTTCGGAGTCTCGGATGGGATCCGGGATATCACGAGGTGATCCGGAATGGTCCGGAGAATAAGATTCATATAAGGAAAGTCCCGTTTCGGAGTTCGGGAATGATTCCGGTGTTTTCATCGGGAATGTTCTAGAAGGTTCCGGATTGTCCGGCACTCCGGGGGGGGAGGGTACATGAGTGTGTCATTGAATGATTGCATCATGTACTAAGTGTTCTTGCTGTTCCAAAAACATGAAAGTCAAATTGCCAGTTTGAAAGTCAAACGGCTAAAACAGGAAACTGTGGGAAACAGGAAACTGTGGGAAACAAGCAAGAGGAGTTGGAACCAACTTGGAGGAGGAGTCCCACTCCTCCAAGCCGGCGCCCAGCCCAAGGCCGACTTGGGGAGGGACTCCCCTCCCCTGGCCGCGCCTCCCCACCCATAAAAGGAGGGGCAGGGCTCCCCTCCTAGAACACACAAGTTCCTATCTTCTACCTCCGGTTTAGAGCCGTTTTGGTTTAGAGCTTCTAATTGCTTTAGCCAGCGGTTTAGAGCCTTCTAATTGGTTTAGAGCCTTCTAATTGGTGTGTCTAATTACTAGACCACTAATAGCCTCTCTCATAAGCTCCACCATACTCGCACCGGCTTAAGGCGAAGCCCTGCGGGATCTCCCCTCTACTTCCGGTACCACGCCGTTGTGCTGCCGGAATCGCGAGGAGAGTGCTACAACCTCCGCTGCCTGCTGGAACAAGGGAGAGGAAGGTCTTCGTCGAGTACCGAACGTGTGACCGACTGCGGGAGCGCTGCCGGAACGTGGCGCCGGAAGGATCGTCTACGCGATCTTGAGATCGGAAAGAGTACGACTACATCACCCACGAGAATCTGCTCTCGTTAACCGCTTTGGAATCTTCGAGGGTGAGTTCCTCTATCGACTCGTTGCTACAATCTAGTAGATAGATCTTGGCTTGTTTGTTTGTATGCGATAGAAATTTTTTGTTTTCCATGCTACGAACCCCTATAGGGACCCCCGCCTCAGTGAGGGAGGGGAGGAGCGGCCAGTGCTGGGCTGCGGCGGCTGGCGGGTGCTGGTGGGCTGCGCTGCGGCCCAGCTAGGTCTGCCTCTGTGCCTCTTTTTTTTTACTTTTATCTTTTTCTCTATTTCTGGTTTGATAAAACTCACATAACTTTTGCAAGACAAGTCCAAAAATATTGAAACTTGTTTCCAAATTTTTGTAAAAATAAGGTGGTCAATATAGGACCATAGTTTACTGTTTTCACATAGTTTATATTGAAGGGTCAACTTACTACAACAAGGTGCTCACTTATGGGAATATTAAATAGGGTTTTTAAATGGGTTTTTGTGTTAGGATTTTGTTGTTGCAACTTTTCAAATGTAGGATGCAAATGATGCAAGGATGATGCATGACACTAATAACATCCAAACACAGAATCTGGGATGTTACATCCGCCAAGAGCGACGACAAGGGCAAGAACCCCTTCGCAAAGAAGGCTCCAGTCTACCACACTTTCCTTGGCACCCCCACCGTCCGACAACAGAAGACCTCTCTGAGGATCCTGATGGCCACTCTCCCCCAGTTCCCCAGTACCTGCTCTGGTCGGAGGTTCCAATAACTTGGGATAGGACGGACCACCCAGACCTTATACCCACGGAGAACCAGTACGCCATGGTCATCAACCCCTTGATTGACGGCGTGGAGTTCACCAACTGTAGGTGGATAGTGGAAGCAACATCAACATCATGTACCTGGATACAGTGCAGAAGATGAACTTGACGGAGGCAAACCTAAGGCGGACCAACACCATCTTCCACGGCGTAGTTCCTGGTCGGGAGGCTCGGTCCCTTGGGTGCATTACACTTCAGGTTTCCTTTGGTGATGTTAATAATTACCGTCAAGAGCGCATGACCTTCGAGGTGGTCCCCTTCAAGAGCGTGTACCACGTCATATTCGGCCGCGACATATTCCACACGTTCATGGCCAAGCCATGCTTCTTCTACAACAAACTCAAGATACCCGGACCAAACGGTATCATCACCGTATCCGGAAGCTTTACCAAGGCAAGGGACTGCGAGATCAATGAAGCAGCCATTGCAGAAGCTGTCCTCTACAGCGAAGAATTCAAAGAGATCCAGAGCAAGGTCGATGACTCAGAGATGCCCGCGTCGAAGAAGCAGATCTCTGACTCCGCTCCTGCGTTCAAGGCCGCCATCGAGACCAAGCCGGTGGAACTTGTGGCAGGCGATGCCTCCAAGGTCACCGCCATTGGGACGAACCTAGATCCCAAATAGCAAAGCGCGCTCGTCGAGTTCCTCCGTGAGAATAGGGACATCTTTGCCTGGCAACCTACCGACATGAAAGGTGTACCTAGGGAACTTGCCGAGCACAGCTTAAACATTGATCCAAAATGTAAACCAGTGAAACAACCTCTACGACGCTTTGGAGATGTGAAGAGATGCGCCATTGGCAAAGAGATATCTAGGTTACTTAAGGCTAGATTTATCCGAGAAGTCCTTCACACCCAATGGGTGGCCAATCGTGTACTTGTCCCCAAAAAGGGAACCAATGAATTAAGAATGTGCGTTGATTAAACCGGCTTGAACAAAGCATGTCCCAAAGATCCGTTTGCTTTGCCTCGCATTGACCAAGTCATTGACTCGACGGCTGGCTCGGAACTTTTGTGTTTTCTCGATGCATACTCAGGATACCACCAGATCAAGATGAGGAAGTCGGACCAATTGGCCACTTCGTTCACTACCCCATATGACACGTTTTGTTATGTCACGATGCCCTTTGGGCTGAAAAACGCAGGTGCTACGTACCAGCGGACAATGCAACGTTGCCTCCACGACCAAATTGGTCGGAACGTTCACGCTTATGTGGACGATATCGCGGTGATGTCTAAAAAGTCAAATGACTTAATCTCCGACTTAAAAGAAACCTTTGATAATCTCCGGAAATACAACATGATGCTTAACCCTAAGCAGTGCGTCTTCGGGGTTCTAGCCGGCAAATTGTTGGGCTTCATCATTTCCCAACGTGGAATCGAGGTCAACCCGGAGAAAATCAAGGCCATCTTAAACATAAACCGTCCGACATGCCTAAAGGACATTCAACGACTAACAGGTTGTGTTGCAGCAGTTAGTCGGTTCGTCAGCCAACTTGGAGAGAAGGCTCTGCCGCTGTACAAGTTGCTAAAGAAGGCGGACAAATTCACGTGGACAGACGAAGCAGATGCAACATTGAAGCAACTCAAGGAGATTCTTTCCTCAGCGCCCATCCTTTTAGCACCCGAGCCTGGAAAGCCCCTGTTAATTTACATGGCGGCAACCAACCGGGTTATTAGTATCGTCGTCGTGGTAGAGCGGAAGGAACCAGGCTATGAGCACGGAGTTCAACGAACAGTTTACTATGTGAGCGAGGTCTTGACGGAGTCCAAGCAGCGTTACCCGCACTACCAAAAGATAGCTTATGGAGTATTCCTTGCTTCTCGGAAGCTGAGGCATTACTTTCAGGAGCACCCAATCATAGTGGTGAGCAAAACTCCACTGTCCGACATTATCAATAACAGCAACGCTACAGGAAGGGTCGCGAAGTGGGGCATTGAACTCGCCGCCTTCGAGACCACCTACAAGAGGCGCGACGCTATCAAGTCACAAGCCTTGGCGGATTTTGTTGCAGATTGGACGGAGATGCCAGATGCTACTTCGTTGCCAGAACCAGAGTACTGGGTGATGCACTTTGACGGATGAAAGCTGCTCAACGGCTCGGGGGCTGGTGTATTGCTATAGTCACCAACAGGACAAGCTACACTACGTTCTGCAAATCCACTTCGAGGCTACAAACAACATGGTAGAGTATGAAGCACTTATTCACGGACTGCGTGTAGCCAAGGATATTGGCATCAAGCGCATAGTTTGCTGTGGAGATTCCGACTTGGTTGCCCAGCAGGTGGCTGGCACCTGGAATGCGCGGAACCCTATGATGGCGGCATATCGAGACGAAGTGGACGAGATAGCCAAGAGCTTCTTGGGCTACTAAGTCAAGTATGTACCTAGGGAACAAAACGAGGCAGCTGACCTGCTGTCTAAGCTTGGATCAGGGCGCAAGCAAATTCCGCCAAGAGTTTTCCTAGAGCACCTGCGCACACCATCTGTGAAGGGCGCCGACATCGACAACCCGGATAGAGCTGACTCTTTCGTCAACGTGGTGACTAAGGTCCCTCCGGCTTGGACAAAATCGTTCATGGAATACCTCGAACACGGAACTTTGCCCGACGACAAAGTCGAAAGAAGGCAAATAGTACGACGAGCAAAGGGTTATACCATAATCAACGGGAAACTCTACAAAAGGAGCACTACTGGTGTATACCTAAAGTGTGTTTCCCAGCTAGAAGGTATGGAAATCCTACGCGAAATCCATCTCGGAGATTGTGGGCATCACGCCGTTCCTCGATCGTTGGTCGCGAAAGCCTTTCGGCAAGGATTCTACTGGCTGACCACGATGGCGGACGCCGACAAGCTGGTTGAGACATGCATGGGATGCCAGTATTATGCCCGACAACCACATGTTCCTGCTGAAGAACTGCGAACAATACCAATAACTTGGCCGTTTGCAGTATGGGGGCTGGACATGGTGGGACCGTTACAGACGGCACCTTATGGGTTTACGCATCTGCTGGTAGCAGTTGACAAATTCACTAAATGGATAGAAGCTAAGCCCATTAGAAAGCTTGATGGGGCAACTGCCCTCAGGTTCGTCCGAGATCTAGTGGTGAGATTTGGTCTCCCACACAGCATTATCACCGACAACGGCAGCAATTTATCACTCGGAGAAGTGGAGGCATATTGTTGGGAGAAAGGCATCTGACTTGATCTTGCTTCTGTGGCACACCCACAATCCAATGGTCAGGTTGAGCGATACAATGGATTAATTCTGCAGGAAATCAAGCCACGTCTTGAGGCACCGCTACATAGAGCAGCTGGAGCCTAGGCGAAAGAATTGTCATCTGTGCTGTGGAGTTTACGGACTACACCCAACAGATCCACCGGCTACACCCCTTATTTCATGGTATATGGAGCAGAAGCCATCCTACCTTCCGACATTCTCCACGATGCACCAAGAGTTGCCGCCTACGACGAGGATGACGCTGAAGAATCCATACGCCTAGATGTGGACCTTCTCGAGGAGGAGCGCGTTTTGGCATGCCAAAGATCCGCCATCTACCAGTAGAAGCTACGCAGCTACCATAGTCGCCGCGTTCAGCATCGCTCGTTTAAAGAGGAGGATTTGGTGCTCCGACTTAAGCAGAAGAAGTCGCACAAACTATCCCCGCCATGGGAAGGACCGTTCATCATAAGCAAGGCGCTACTCAATGGGTCTTACTACCTTGTTGACAATCGTGAACTAAAGGATAGACCCAACAAGGATCATAAGCGTAAGAGACGTGACCCAGATGATGACTACCCGGAGCTTGATCGGCCATGGAACATAGCACAGCTACGTCATTTTTACACTTAGCATTTTTTATCTAATTGTGTATCTCTTATATGATCAATGAAATAAAGATCTCTGGTTCACTCATATTTCTGAGTCTTTTACCTCCTTTAGTGTTCATTTTTGGATCATGTAAAACCTTTATGCACAAGTCTTGCGTTTGCACTTGTGAAAATTTCTCCTATGGGCGTTAGCTTAAGTTTCTGGTCTACACGTTCTTTGTCGTTTTTATGTGGATTCTGGAGTAGTGACTTTTGGCACTTATTGTCGGCGATTTTTTTCTCAAGTTATTGACAGTGCCACTGGGAATCATCACCTAAGCGCATGGTTCCGACAACGAGTCTTCCGACTCACGAAAAGTCAAGCATAAGAACCAAAGTAATGGATAAGCAGCACTTGCTTAAAATATATATATAAATGCTGGAAACTAGTTCTTAAGAAGCAGGAAATAAACAACCATTGTTTTCCGCCTTAAGTTACATCAACAAGTTTTTTCCGCGTATACACCAAAGGTGAAGCAAATATTACAAAGTTGTTTTTCATTCCTTTGGCGCAGGAGACTTGGAAGCAGCATCGTCACCAGCCGGAGAATCACCGTCAACGTCGGCACTGTGGTAGGACTCGGAGGAATCTTGGTTGCCGCTATCGATGGTGTTCATGGGCACGAAGACGTCGATGTCCACCAAATCGGCAACTCTGGTGTCATAACCCGCGGGTGACGACAAGATGGCTTCATGATCAATCTCTTTGCCGTCATCGTCGACATAGGGGATACCAGAGGTCACCGTGTCGATGTCGGCACCTTCGTAGTGCGCCTTCACCATTGACAGCGCCATCCTTGCACCAGCCTCTGCACTTGAAGCTTTCCAGCTTGTGATACGCTCGGGGGCTCGGCGCAGAATCTCCGAGTACTTCGCCACAGAGTCCGATGCCTTGATGTTTATCTGGAGGGGCTTGGCAATCTCTTTGGCTTGGGTGATGGCAGTGTTGATAAAGTTGCCGGCAAGAACCATGCATTCCTTGGCCGGAGGAGGTGATCGGGTTAAACCCATTGGAGCTGAAAATTCCAACAAGGAGCGCATGAGTTCAACAAGTCAAAGTATCCAGACTACAGAAATCCAAGGCGGTGAAAACTTACTGAAGATGCTGGCCTCAGCTTGCCAGAGGGTATCCGCCAAGGATTGTTTCTCTTGTTGAAGGAGCTTGTACGCCTCACCATGGCGGTGATTCTGCTCATCGACAGCTCGCTTTTGATCTTTTAAGATCGCGATCTCCTCCTTCAAGCGGTTCATTTCCTCGGTGGCGGAATCCTGCAAGGCTTTCATCGACTCTTCATGCATTTTCAGCATGTCCTTCCTCTCCTGCTTAAGAATCTTGTTTTCGCTATCCAGCTCTAGAATATGCTTGGATTGCTCGACAATGTTCTTAGCCTTGGCGATGGTTTCTACAAGTCGGAAAAATAAAAGTACATAGTGAGTACTCGGAGAATGTGGGCACAAAACCAAGTCGGAATGCGCATTAGAAAACAGACGCTTGCTCTTGATGATCTGTTCCTTCAAGAAGGCAGTTTTACCCTTTTCAGCTTCTAGATCTGCACGCATCTTCTGGTACTTGTCATTGGCCATGCCCCTCCGAGCATTCTCGTTCTGTGGAAAAAAGAACAAAGTTAAAACGTTGTTTAGTCTGCTTGGAGCATCTAGTCGGAAAATTTCCACCTAGAAGCTCGGGGGCTACAGCGAGAGTTTTTAACTTAGCAATATGCTTAGCTTTTCTTTAAGCATCTAGTCGGAACTAATTCAGTTCTCGATTAGAATCTTGGGGGCTATAGTATAAAGTTTTTAACTCGGATATCTGCTTAGCTTTTCTTTAAGCATCTAGTCGGAACTAATTCAGTTTCAACTAGAGGCTTGGGGGCTATAGTATTGAAATTGATAAACACTACGTATGCTACTTTTAAAGCATCTAGTCAGAATAGTTCATTCCATCTAAATGCTTGGGGGCTAATGTGAGAGTTTTTTCTAACTTAGTCACTCTTAGAGCATATGGATGCAAAACCTATGGTTTTCCGTCTACATCCTCGGGGGCTACAGTGGGATACTTATATGAAAATCAAAAGGCAAAGAAAACTTACAAGTGCGACGATCTTGAGGTTTGTAGCACTCTCGGCCAGCAGCTTGCCAAAGGATTCGCTGTTTCCTTGCAAGATTTCTGCTTGACGGATAAGCTCCTCTAGACCGCATGTCGGAGAGGTTGGCGCCGCACCAGGAACCAAAGCAGTGCTACCCGGTGTAAGTACCAGATAGACTATATTCGGATAAACTATAGTTTTCCAGGGTGTGGGGGCGCCGCCAACGGCAGAAGTACCAGCTTCCACCACCGCCTTGCCGCCACCGATGGCATCCGTAGCCGGAGCTTCAGCCATTTGTTGAGCGGTGCTCTCCTGTGTTGCCTGCTCGCTGACAACAGCAAATTCGGTAGAGGCGCCAGAATCCAATTCCATGGCGGAAGGGCCTGATGCCTCCTTAGCTTGTGAGCTTGTCGGGGCAGACGAGGGCTTGACGACAGGAGTAGCAGGGGCGATGGCGTGGGAGGCGTTGCGATGCAGCATGTCTTTGATATTTCGAGAAGCCCCCAAAGTTTTGGAGGTATTCTTGAGGCTGGTCGTGGCTTTCTTCCTGAAACGTGCAAAATGCGTAAGTACAGGAACAAGACAGATAAATAGAGAATTTCGGAGAATGAGAAGCTTACACTAGTGGGGGTGCTTTGGAAAAGATCCCGGTGGTTCTTCTCTTTTCCGCCTCTAGGGCGGCGGTAGTCTTTTTGGAGGCTCCACCCTCCGTCTTCTTCTTCTTGCCTCCGTCGGCAGCGTCAGAGGTGGAGCTCTTCCGCTTCCGTGCCAACGGAGCTTCGTCATCGGACACGACCGTGACTTCCTTCATCTTTGGATCGTAGATTTGGGCAGCCAGGTTGCCCTCCTCTAAATCGCTAAGCTGTTAAGTAAGAAGTCACCATGTTAGATAAAATGACAATTGCAAGACGGAAGAACTGGAGTATATGTCATGCACAGAAAATAAAAACCTACCTTTGGGCACTTGCCGTCTACGAACATGTCATAGGTGATGGTGAAGCCGCGCTTCTAATCCTTCACCTTGACGATGTCCTTAAGGCGGAGCTTGACGGAGTCGCTCGAGAAGTTGTCCACGGAGATGCAGATACTATCCCTTCTGTCGCTGGTATACTCGTGCATGAGCTTCGCGCAGTGCTGCAGAGGTTGGATTCGCCTGATGAACCAGCACATGGCTAGGTCCAAGCCGGTCAGACCCGTCTCTACAAACCACTCGATCCGCCTTATGGCCCGAGAAGCGTCGAGGTCGAAGGGAAGGGAGGCTTGGGATCTCCATGACGAGGCTTCAGCGGCGGCTCCGTCAATGAAGTCCGGGTACGTAACTTGTCGGCCAGCCAGCGGAATGTCTGGGCCGTAGAAGTACGTCTGTTTCCAATTCTTGCAGGACTCGTGGCCGACGATGTCGGGGAACTGCCGGCCAGGTCGAATCTTGAAGCTTATGGTGCCACAGTTCCTAAGCTCTTCCTTGCTATGTCCGGCTTCATGTTTGACGGTGAAGAAGTACACAAAAAGGTCTAACCTAGGCCTTATCCCTAGGTATCCCTCCCAAAGTGCCGCATAGTTGCTAAGCACTAAGATGCTATTTGGGGAAAGGTTCTGAGGCTGGACCCTATAGTGGTTTAAGACGGAGAGGAAGAAGTTGGAGATGGGCAGGGAGACGCCGCATACCAGTTGAGTTTTCAGGTACACCTTTTCTCCGGATTGGGGAGAAGGTGTCACCTCGCCGGCCGGCGCCGCCCACCAGGCAAGTCCCTCCGTCGCGGGGAGGTAGCCTTCGGCGACCATATCTTGGATATCGCGGTCGGTGATGTCCGAGACGCTCCAGTCGCCCTTGTGTGAGTCTGGTTCCTCCTCCAGTGGCTCTAGCGCTACCAAATTTGGGTCACCGCCGGTGGACTCGATCACCACCGATGCGGGGATGACCAGACCCTCTGGGGGCACGACGACGGAGCTTGCCGGCTTCGTCGCGGCTTCGCTCGACGCCGCCATTGATGGAGAAGAGCTGCCGCTAGCCATGGAGTGAAGATTGGGTGCGACTGGTGCAGATTGGAGCTAGGGTTTTTTCGAGGTTTCTCGCGGAGAGCTCGAGGAGACACGCGGCTGGAGGAAGAAGAATATGCAAGGAGAATGAGGTAAAAAGTGGAAATTTCCCCACGGTTACTATTTATCGTCCTCGGTGTCAAGATTCGTGCAGCTTGATCGGACGGTTGCCGCATAGACGACGTGTTCGCGAACGTGTGCGGAAATTTCGCCACGTCTCCAACCGTCGCCGCCAATGGTTCGTATCGCTCGCGCGGGAAAATCGGATATGATTGCGTTCTCTGCGTGTGTGAGTTACGAGGCATCGCTGGCATAAGCCTACGTTGTCCTAGATGACATGGGCAGATGAGCCATCACATCGAAGATTCCAAAATAGATGGATTCAATCCGACTATGGAGTAGTACGATGGAAGATTCAACATTTCTCCGGCTTACAAGTTGAAGACAGAGAAAGCTTTGCAGGGTTCTTTGGGAGGACTACAAGATATTGCTTGACGATTTGCCGGCATCCAACTAGACGGAGCATTCACCTGAAGAGGCAAGACGGCGCAAGATCTCGGAGTTCTCCAAGGGCTACTGTTGGGGATATGCTATATGGGTATCCTCATAGCATGTCACTTATCCGGATAACCCGGGTGGCCCATAGTTGGTAGCATTGCCTATGGCCTGCTGAGCGGCCCAGTTAGATGGATCCAGAAGGGAGGCCCATGCCGGATAAAGGAAGGCTACGGTGGAGTCACCAACGTACCCGGAGCCTTGGAGTGCAAGATACACAAGACTAGTAATAGACGGTGTAGGACTCTGTAACCTGTCCGGCTAGGACTTTTTCCTGTAACCCTAGGACCTGGCTGTTGGAATTATACCCTAGAGGCAATAATAAAGATGTTATTATTATAATTCTTGTTCATGATAATGTTTATATTCCATGGTAGAATTGTATTAAGCGGAAACTTTAATACTTGTGTGGTTTGTGAACAACAACGTGTCCCTAGTACGCCTCTATGGACTAGATCATTGATCAATGATGGTTAAGGTTTCCTAACCATAGACATGAGTTGTCAATTGATAATGAGATCATATCATTGGGAGAATGATATGATGGACAGACCCAAACTAAGCGAAGCAATTAGATCGTGTCATCGTGTTCGTCTTTGCGAAGCTTTTTCTTATGTCAAATATTGTATTCCTTAGACCATGAGATAATACAACTCCCTGGTATCGGAAGAAAGCTTTGAGGTCATCAAACGTCATCCTATGAAAGGGTGATCATAAAGGTGTCTCTCAGGTGATCGGAAAGTATCTGTTGGGTTGTATGTATCGAGATGGGATTTGTCCCTCCCAAGTCGGAGAGATATACTTCGGGCCCACTCGGTAATCGATATCAACACCGCTTGCAAGCATGTGGTTAAGGAGTTAATCACAAAGTGATATCGGATTACAGAACGAGTAAAGTACTTGCTGTCAACGAGATTGAACTAGGTATGACGGTACCGACGATCGAATCTCGGGCAAGTAAAATATCGCGAGACGAAGGGAATATATATATGTGATTGATTGAATCCTGGCATCGTGGTTCATCCGATATGATCATCGATGAATGTGTGGGAGTCAATATGGGTTTCCAGACCCCGCTGTTGATTATGGATAGAAGATCATGTCTGCATATTCTCGAACCCGCAGGGTCACACACTTAACGTGTCTCGACGCTAGGATAGATTGGATAATTGGTTTATGAGTTTTTGTTTGGAGTCTCGGATGGGATCCGGGACATCACGAGAGGTTCCGGAGTGGTCCGGAGAATAAGATTCATATAAAGCAGTGCAGTTTTTGGAGTTCGGAATTGTTCCGGGTTAATCGGTATTGTACCGGAAGCTTCTAGAACCTTCCGGAAGGGGACCAACGTGGCCCCACCTTCCGGGAGGGGGCATGGGCCTATGAGGGAGTGACCTGGCCGCATTGGGCCAGGGGCACAAGGCCCCATAGGGCCCAGCCGGCCTAGAGAGTTTTAAACTCGAGATAGACCTTCTAGAAGGGGGGTTTCCTTGCCCCCCACTCCTTATCCTTTGGGGCCGCCGGTTTGGGCTTGGAGAAGGGGCTAGGGTTGTGCCCCCCCCCCTCTATATAAAGATGGGTGGGGGCGCACCAACCCCACACACCTTCCCCTCCAACCCTAGCCGCCCTGCTGCCCTCCTCTCTCCCTCCCGACTGCTTGTAGGCTAAGCCCTGCTGCAGAAATTCTCCACCAATTGCACCGCGCCGTCGTGTTGTAGATCCAACCCATCTCTCCACCATACTTGCTGGACCAAGGAAGGAGGATACGTCGAGGTGCTGCACGTGTGCATCTCACGGAGGCACCGCCACTTGTGGTGCTAGATCGGATCGGATCGCGAGGAGGAGAAGCGAGTACGACTACATCACCCACGTTCCGACGAACGTTCCGCACTTGACGTGTGGCTTGTTCCACACATGCGGCTGGTGGATGTCAGTTTCTCTCACTATAGTTGTCATGGGATTAACACCGGAGTTTGGCAACCATAATATCACCGTTGTGGCTTTCCATAGGTAAGAATCGTTCTTAGCATCTACTCCCATAAGCCACATAAAACATGCAACAAAAAAGTAGAGGCGTCTAACTTGTTTTTGCAGGGAGTGTTTTCTGTGATATGGTATGGCCCAAGATGTGATGTGTATATTGTATGCGATGATCATGTTTTGTAATGTTTCACGACTTGCATGTCGATGAGTACACAACCGGCAGGAGCCATATGGTTGTCTTTATAATTGTGTATGACCTTCGAGTCAACTTCTTACACGCCATGTAATAGCTTTACTTTATCGCTAAGTAGTTAGCAATAGTTGTAGTTGCTATTCGTGGTGGAGGCAATCATGGTGGAGTGATGGAGATCATGCCGGAACGCACAAGATGGAGATCATTGCGCGAAGATTGGCTATACCATGTCACATAAAGTTATATGCATGTGATGTTTATCCTTTTATGTATCTTATTATGCTTATATCGCGACGGTAGCATTATAAGATGATTCCTCACTTAAAGATCAAGATAAAAACTGTGTTCTCCCCAAGTATGCACCGTTGCGAAAGTTCGTCGTGTCCAAGCATCACGTGATGATCGGGTGCTATAGACTCTACGCTCACATACAACGGGTGCAAGCCAGTTTTGCACACGCGGAAATACTTGGGTCTAACTTGACGAGGCTAGCATGTACAGACATGGCCTCGGAACACAAGAACCAAAAGGTTAAGCATGAATCATATGAATGATATGATCGACACTTTGTTGTCCACCATTGAAACCACATCTCTTCTCGTGATGATCGGATTAGGTGTGGTGAATTTGGATCGTGTTCACTAAACAACTTGAGGGATGTTGAATTTAGTGGGAGTTCATCTAGTAATTTTATTAAAAGTTGAACTAGTTATCATGAACATAGTCTAATTTGTACTTGCAAATATTGTAGATCACATGGCTAAGTCCAACTTCAACTTCAACGTTTTTGCTGAGAAGGAAAAGCTTAGAAACAATGGGTCTAACTTCACCAATTGGTTCCGCAATCTAAGAATCATTCTCTCTGGCGGTCAAAAGGACTATGTCCTTGAGAAAGCGTTAGGTGACCCCCCTGCTGCAACTGCGTCGGCTGATGAGAAAACTGTCTATCAGTCGCGCAAAGATGATTATGGTGTGATTAAGAGCACCATGTTGTTTGCTATGGAACCGGAACTTCAAAATCGTTTTGAAGACTATCCCGGGCCCTTTGAGATTCTCGAAGAGCTGAAAACCATGTTTCAGACTCAGGCCCGTTCTGAGAGATATGAGATCTCTGAGAAGTTCTTTAACTGCAAGATGGAGGAAGGGAGTTCCGTTAGTGAGCACGCCATTAAGATGACGGGATACACTCAACGCCTTGAGCAACTGGAATGCACGATTCCAGAGGAGCTCAAGATTGACAGGGTTCTGCAATCACTCCCTCCCAGCTACAAAAGTTTTGTAGTGACTCACAATCAGATTGGTTCCACTAATACGATCACCGAGCTCTTCGCAAAGCTGAAGGCCGCGGAAGTGGACATCAAAAAGGATAATCATGTGTTGATGGTCAACAAGCCCACCTTTAAGAAAGGTAAGGGAGCAAATAAGCCCTTCAAGAAGGGCGGCGGCAAGCGCACTGCCCCTACTGAGAAGAAGCTCAGGTCTGGTCCTAAGCCGGACACTGAGTGCTTCTATTGCAAGGACAAGGGTCACTGGAAGCGCAACTGTCCGAAGTACTTAGCGGACAAGAAGGCTGGCACCATCAAAGGTATATTTGATATACATGTTATTGATGTTTTCCTTACTAGCCCTCGTTGTAGTGCCTGGGTATTTGATACCGGTTCAGTTGCTAATATTTGTAACTCGAAACAGGAGCTACGGAATAGACGGCGGCTTGCGAGGGATGAGGTGACGATGCGTTGGCAACGGATCAAGAGTTGATGTGATGGCCGTCGGCACGCTCTCCTTAGTTTTACCTTCGGGATTAGTTTTAAACCTTAATAAATGTTATTATGTGCCTGTGTTGAGCATGAACATTATTTCTGGATCGTGTTTATTGCAAGACGGTTATTCATTTAAATCGGAGAATAATGGTTGTTCTATTTATATGAGTAACATCTTATGGTCATGCACCTGTTGTGAATGGTTTATTTCTTCTACATCTCGAAAGGGATGAAACACACATCCATAACATTGAGGCTAAGAGATGCAAAGTAGATAGTGATAATACTACTTATTTGTGGCACTGTCGTCTAGGTCATATTGGTGTAAAACGCATGAAGAAACTCCATTCTGATGGACTTTTGGAGTCTCTTGATTTTGAATCATTTGACACATGCGAACCATGCCTCATGGGCAAGATGATCAAAACCCCGTTCTCCGGTATGATGGAGCGAGCAACGGACTTGTTGGAAATCATACATACCGATGTATGCGGACCGATGAGTGTTTCGACGCGCGGTGGATATCGCTATTTTCTCACTTTTACTGATGACTTAAGTAGATATGGGTATATCTATTTAATGAAACATAAATCTGAAACATTTGAAAAGTTCAAGGAATTTCAGAATGAAGTGGAGAACCATCGTAATAGAAAGATCAAGTTTCTACGATCCGATCGTGGGGGCGAGTATTTGAGTTATGATTTTCTCACGCATCTTAAAGCAAGCGGAATCGTTTCGCAACTCACGCCACCCGGAACACCACAGAGCAATGGTGTGTCTGAACGACGGAATCGAACCTTATTAGATATGGTCCGATCAATGATGTCTGTTACTGATTTGCCGTTATCATTTTGGGGTTATGCATTAGAAACCGCTGCATTCACTTTAAATAGGGCTCCATCTAAATCCGTTGAGACGACACCGTATGAACTGTGGTTTGGTGCTAAACCTAAGTTGTCGTTTCTTAAAGTTTGGGGATGCGAAGCTTACGTCAAGAAGTTGATGCCGGATAAGCTCGAACCCAAAGCGGAGAAATGTGTCTTCATAGGATACCCTAAGGAAACTATTGGGTATACCTTCTATCATAGAACCGAAGGCAAAGTGTTTGTCGCAAAGAACGGTTCCTTTATTGAGAAGGAGTTTCTCTCGAAAGAAGTGAGTGGGAGGAAAGTAGAGCTAGACGAGGTTATTGAACCTTCTCTTGAATTGGAGAGTAGCGCAGCACCTGAAATTGTTCCAGTGCCGCCTGCACCAACAATAGAGGAAGCTAATGACAAGGATCATGAAGCTTCGGACGATGCTGCTACTGAACGTCGCAGGTCGACAAGGTCGCGTGCCCCTCCTGAGTGATATGGCAACCCTGTCTTGACTGTCTTGTTGGTAGAAGACAGTGAACCTACGAACTATGAGGAAGCGATGATGATCCCAGACTCTGAGAAATGGCTAGAAGCCATGAAATCCGAATTGGGATCCATGAGCGAAAACCAAGTATGGACTTTGGTGGACCCTCCTAGCGACCGAAAGGCCGTTGAGTGCAAATGGATTTTCAAGAAGAAAACGGACGCGGATGGTAATGTTACCGTCTATAAAGCACGGCTTGTCGCGAAAGGTTTTCGACAAGTTCAAGGTGTTGACTACGATGAGACTTTCTCTCCCGTAGCGATGTTTAAGTCCATTCGGATTTTATTAGCAATTGCTGCGTTTCATGATTATGAAATATGGCAGATGGATGTCAAGACTGCATTCCTCAATGGCATCATTGATGAAGAGTTGTATATGATGCAACCCGAAGGTTTTGTCGATCCTAAGGATGCTGATAAAGTATGCAAACTTCAGCGTTCCATTTATGGACTGAAGCAAGCATCTCGGAGTTGGAACCTTCGTTTTGATCAAGTGATCAAGAGCTTTGGATTTGTTCCAAATTGCTACGAAGCTTGTATCTACAAGAAAGTGAGTGGGAGCTCGGTGACGTTTCTGGTACTATATGTGGATGACATATTGATTATTGGAAATGACATCAACATGCTTAACGATGTGAAGAGTTATTTGAACAAGTGTTTTTCAATGAAAGACCTAGGTGAAGCTGCTTATATATTGGGCATCAAAATCTATAGAGATAGGCAAAGACGCCTGATAGCTTTAAGCCAGAGTACATACCTAGACAAAGTTCTGAAAAGGTTTAGAATGGATAAGGCAAAGAAAGGTTCAGTGCCTATGTTGTCAGGTAAGATATTGAGCAAGGCTCAGTGTCCAGCTACAGTAAATGATAGGGAAGCTATGAGCAAAGTGCCTTATGCCTCGGCCATAGGTTCCATCATGTATGCCATGCTGTGTACTAGACCGGATGTGTCCAATGCTCTTAGTTTGACGAGCAGATATCAAAGTGATCCAGGAGTGGAACACTGGACAGCCGTGAAGAACATCCTAAAGTACCTAAATAGAACTAAAGAATGTTCTTAGTCTATGGGGGTGATGAACAGCTCGTCATAAAATGTTACGTTGATGCTAGTTTTGACACCGACAAGGATGATTCTAAATCTCAGACAGGATACATGTATATTTTGAATGGAGGAGCTGTGAGTTGGAGAAGCTGCAAGCAAAGCGTGATCGCGGGATCTACAGTAGAAGCGGAATACATGGCTGCTGCCGAAGCGTCAAGTGAAGGAGTTTGGATCAGGAACTTCATCACTGAGCTTGGCGTGGTTCCAAGTGCATTGGACCCACTGGATATATTGTGTGACAACACTGGTGCCATAGCACTCGCTAAGGAACCAAGATATCATCCAAAGACCAAGCATATCAACCGCAAGTTTCATATAATCCGATATTATATAGAAGATGGAGATCTGAAGATTAGCAAAGTACATACAGATCTGAATGTCGCAGATCCATTGACTAAACCTCTTCCACGTGTAAAACATGATCAGCACCTTAGTGCCATGGGTGTGAGATTGTTGCCAGATGTAAACTAGATTATTGACTCTAGTGCAAGTGGGAGACTGTTGGAATTATGCCCTAGAGGCAATAATAAAGATGTTATTATTATAATTCTTGTTCATGATAATGTTTATATTCCATGCTAGGATTGTATTAAGCGGAAACTTTAATACTTGTGTGGTTTGTGAACAACACCGTGTCCCTAGTATGCCTCTATGGACTAGCTCATTGATCAATGATGGTTAAGGTTTCCTAACCATAGACATGAGTTGTCAATTGATAATGAGATCATATCATTGGGAGAATGATATGATGGACAGACCCAAACTAAGCGAAGCAATTAGATCATGTCATCGTGTTTGTCTTTGCGAAGCTTTTTCTTATGTCAAATATTGTATTCCTTAGACCATGAGATAATACAACTCCCTGGTATCGGAAGAAAGCTTTGAGGTCATCAAACGTCATCCTATGAAAGGGTGATCATAAAGGTGTCTCTCAGGTGATCGGAAAGTATCTGTTGGGTTGTATGTATCGAGATGGGATTTGTCCCTCCCAAGTCGGAGAGATATACTTCGGGCCCACTCGGTAATCGATATCAACACCGCTTGCAAGCATGTGGTTAAGGAGTTAATCACAAAGTGATATCGGATTACGGAACGAGTAAAGTACTTGCTGTCAACGAGATTGAACTAGGTATGACGGTACCGACGATCGAATCTCGGGCAAGTAAAATATCGCGAGACGAAGGGAATATATATATGTGATTGATTGAATCCTGGCATCGTGGTTCATCCGATATGATCATCGATGAATGTGTGGGAGTCAATATGGGTTTCCAGACCCCGCTGTTGATTATTGATAGAAGATCATGTCTGCATATTCTCGAACCCGCAGGGTCACACACTTAACGTGTCTCGACGCTAGGATAGATTGGATAATTGGTTTATGAGTTTTTGTTCGGAGTCTCGGATGGGATCCGGGACATCACGAGAGGTTCCGGAGTGGTCCGGAGAATAAGATTCATATAAGGCAGTGCAGTTTTTGGAGTTCGGAATTGTTCCGGGTTAATCGGTATTGTACCGGAAGCTTCTAGAACCTTCCGGAAGGGGACCAACGTGGCCCCACATTCCGGGAGGGGGCATGGGCCTATGAGGGAGTTCCCTGGCCGCATTGGGCCAGGGGCACAAGGCCCCATAGGGCCCATCTGGCCTAGAGAGTTTTAAACTCGAGATAGACCTTCTAGAAGGGGGGGTTTCCTTGCCCCCCACTCCTTATCCTTTGGGGCCGCCGGTTTGGGCTTGGAGAAGGGGCTAGGGCTGCGCCCCCCCCCCCCCTCTATATAAAGAGGGGTGGGGGCGCACCAACCCCACACACCTTCCCCTCCAACCCTAGCCGCCCTGCTGCCCTCCTCTCTCCCTCCCGACTGCTTGTAGGCGAAGCCCTGCTGCAGAAATTCTCCACCAATTGCACCGCGCCGTCGCGTTGTAGATCCAACCCATCTCTCCACCATGCTTGCTGGACCAAGGAAGGAGGAGACGTCGAGGTGTTGCACGTGTGCATCTCACGGAGGCACCGCCACTTGTGGTGCTAGATCGGATCGGATCGCGAGGAGGAGAAGCGAGTACGACTACATCACCCACGTTCCGACGAACGTTCCGCTGTGCGAATCTTCAAGGGTATGAAGATCTAATCCAATCTCTCTCGTTGTTTGCATCTCCTAGATTAGATCTTGGCTTTCCCTCTGTTCGCATCCGTAGAAAATTTTGATTTACTATGCCGCGAAAACCTTCACTGGCGACTATATAAGTCGGGCCTATGGGAGCCTTTGGGGCACGATCATAGACAACATCACACAACCTCGCACAGCGAACCAATCCCTGTAACTCGGCGTATTGCCCTTATAGTGATTTATAGCAGGAGTAGGAATCCTCCACCGTTGTGGGATCTGAACCTGGGTAAGCTGTGTTACCTCGTACCCGTCAACCGTCCACCTTACCCCACGTCTCTAAACACGCACTGTGAGGACCCCTCCATGGCGTACTCGTCGGCAATACCACGACACTAGGGAAGGATTCCTCCCCTTCTCTTGCTGTCGGCCACAAGGTGGAGTCGGGGGAGGACTCCCCTCCCCCCAAACCACATCTCCCTCTCATGAATAGAGGGGAAGGGGCACCCCTTTCTCTCCCATAAGAAACCCTAGATTGGCCGCAACCCTCTTAAGTTGTCGTCAATTTAGAGCCCTCTAAAGTAGCCGTCGCCTTCCCCTCTACTAGCCACCGGCCAGCACCTCTAAACCTTGGCCCTCTAAACCCTAGATCGCCGAGGCCCTCTTCTACTCCACCATACCCGCTACGACTTAGGCGAAGCCCTGCGGGATTTCCCCTCTACTTCCACCACCACGCCGTCGTGCCGCTGGAATCGCGAGGAGATATCTACAACCTCCGCTGACTGCTGGGACAAGGGAGAGGAAGGTCTTCATCGAGTACCGAACGTGTGACCGACTGCGGAATGCTGCCAGAATATGATGACCCACAAGTATATGGGATCACAACAGTCTTCGAGGGTAGTATTACCCAATTTATTGATTCGACACAAGGGGATCCAAAGAATACTTGCAAGCCTAAACAGCTGTATTTTCAATTCAGCTGCACCTGGAAATAGTTCTTGCTCACAGAAGTTTATCAGTAGCAACAGTTTTGTAGTAGCAATAGCAAAGTAACAACAGCAGTAAAACATGAACAATAGTAACAGTAGTACCAAACAGTAGGATATGAGCGTGGTAGGCATAGGGATGGATGGGCGTTGCATGGACGAGTCTAAACATGTAACTTCAAGATCTAGGGAAATTGCAGATAAATAAGAATATGCATCCAAGTACTAAAAAATCATAGGCATGTGCTCCATATATAGTCATGCATGCTCGCAATAAGAACTTGCACAACATCTTTTGTCCTGCCAGCTCGTTGCAGCGGGGCCTCAAGGGAACTACTGGCAATTAAGGTTCTCCTTTTAATAGAGCATCGGAGCAAAGCATTAACACTACGTGAACACGCGTGATCCTCACATCACAACCATCCCCTCAGGTTGTCCCAATTTCTATCACTTCAAGGCCTTTGGATCCGGACAATGATATGTGTACACAACTTGCAGATAAGATCACAAACAATACTATCATAATGATTCAATAATAAGTTTAGATCTAAGCCCTAGTGACAAGCATTAAGCACAACAAGTTGCAATAAAGTCAAATAACACTAATAGAGATACTAGGCACCATGCCCTAACAATCTTATTCGATTAGATGATAGAACTCATCCAATCCCTACCATCCTCATAGCCTACAGCGGGTGATTACTCACTCATGGATGAGGGAAACATGGATGGTTGATGGAGAGGCGTTGGTGATGACGATGTCGATGAGCCTCTCCAAATTTCCTGTCCTGGCAGGGTGCCAGAACGGAGTTTCTGGTTCTGAATCGTAGTTTCTGGTGGTGGCAGCACAGCGGAACTCTTTCTGGAAAAATTTCGACCCCCCTGGGTTTTTAGGTTAGAAGGCAACTTATAGGCGAAGAGGGCGACCGAGGGTGTGCCTGGGGCGGCCACACCCCCTCTAGGCCTGGCCAGGCCTGGCCCGCGCGGCTGGGGGGTGTGGGCCCTCCAGGGCCCCACTCTGTCTCGTATTCTGGCTCCGTGAGTCTTCTGGTGAAATAGGATTTTTGGCATATTTTCCGGGATTTTTCCTCATAGTTGATTTTCTGCACAAAAACTAGACACCAAGGTAATTCTGCTGAAAGCAGCGTCAGTCCGTGTTAGTTGTATCCAAATCACACAAGTTTAGAGGAGAAACAATAGCAAAAGTGTTTGGGAAATTAGATACGTTTTGGACGTATCAGAACACGACGCTGGAAGGATCGTCTTCGCGATCTTGAGATCAGCAAGTGAACGACTACATCAACCACGAGAATCCGATCTCTTTAACCGCTTTGGATCTTCGAGGGTTAGTACTCTATCAACTCGTTGCACCTATCTAGTACATTAGATCTTGGCTTGTGTGTGTTCATGCGATAGAATTTTTTAGTTTTCCATGTTAAGGCCTTTCACAATGGGAGTATCTTAGCGCTCTATCCTAGGTAAAATGCTTATGTGGCACTCTATTTAATGATGAAAGAGAAGGGTGTTGTATCTTATCTAAGCACACATGCATCAGCACAAAATCATGCATGCGGGTCGGAGTCTTGATTGTGACGTGATATGGCTATGATTGTGATTATATATGATGTATGCAATGATCCTTATTGTAAGTCGGCAACCGGCATGAGCCTTATGGTTGTCTTTTAATTTTGTTAAGACTTGCGTGTCTATTATTCAAAGTAGTTGTAATAGTTGATGCTCGTGGATGACAACCATGGAGCGGCGCCATTGACCTTGACGCCATGCCGGTGATGATGGAGATCATGTTCGTGCTTGGAGATGGAGATCGAAGTCACAAGAAGAAAGGTCATATCATATCACATATTATGAATTACATGTGATGTTAATCCTTTTTATGCATCTTGTATTGCTTAGATCGCGATGGTAGCATTATAAGATGATCCCTCTCACTAAATATCAAGTAATAAAGTGTTCGTCCTTAGTATGCACAGTTGCTAAGACTCGTCGTTTCGAAGCATCACGTGATGATAGGGTGTGATAGATTCTACGTGTGCATACAATGGGTGCAAGCCAAATTTGCACATGCGGATACTATGGCTAACCTTGACAAGCCTAGCATGTACAGACATGGTCTCAGAACACAGAATACTAAAAGGTAAAGCATGAGTCATATAGATGATATGATGAACATGTTGATTGTTACACTATTAGGAAAAACGTTACCAGTGGTGCACCAAATTTGAATTCTGTGGCGCATATGGTTGTCGCCACTAAATCCTCGCCACTAAAAATTTGAATTATGTGGCGCATATGGCATATGCGCCACATAATTCTCAATATTTTGTGGCCCATATGCCATATGCGTCACATAATTCGGTTCTAGATTATGTGACGCATGTAGGCATATACTCCATAGAATCCCTTTTTTCAGAATTTTAAAATTTTCAGAATCTGGTACAAATATAGGTATATAATAGGTATATTACAGGAAATACACACAAATTGATAGAAATACACAGAAAAGCTGCACACAGCAGTAGAAATGTTCCAGTTCACATATAATACATCAACAAGCACGAATGTTCACAAGTGTTCATCAATCACATCACTTAGAACCGAATAAGTGTACAAGTACATTTCACAAGTATTTGTCCTGTTCTTCTTCCACATGTGTCTTCTCCACTTGGCCACCGCCCCCTCTCTAGTCGCGTATCTCTTGTAGCTGTTGTCGCATATCTCTTGTAGTTGTTGTCGCGTATCCTCGGCACCATCGCCTTCCCACCCAGGTGGTCCTCGCCTCTTCCTCTCGACCACCAACGCCTAGGTGCCTCTTGCACATTCCTAGCAAGGAGATCAGTAGCAGCAGACATTAGCATGTGTGGTGAACAAAGGGCAGAAGCAGCCCCAAAACTAAAATAAGAGTAGTAGGAGTAGATCACAGCAGCAACAACCCCATACCCAAACACCATGGCATATCCACAGCTGTTCTTCGATAGACCCAGCACGTCAAGGCAAGGTACTGCTGAGCCAAATCGATACATGGTGGTTCTTACTTCTGAAAAAGGGGATGTGGACATGCGGTCATGGGCGATGCAGAGGGCTCCAGGGGCGCCGTCCTTGGTCGGAGTCGCGGGGACAGAGATGGAAGTAGAGCTCGCAGGTGTAGCTAGCACGCACAGACGAGGAGGAACGTGGCGGTGGCGGCGAAACCAGGTACGAGGACGAGACGCCAGAGACGGTCGGCGGAGAAGGGCGGTGTGGGTCTGCATATATAACTGAAAAAGAACATACATCAAGACTGCTTGAAATACAGTAGGCAAAAAGGATGTATCACATGACACAAAGGGAAATGCTACAACCATTTTAATTTGTTTTGGTTCAAACCATTAACTTGAGATAAAATCAGCATGGTATCTCATACATACATAATAATAGGGGGAGAGCACAATTTAGAGAAGGCTATCATAAGAAGGTTATATGGATCAGCCGATGGAGTTTTTGTTAACCTGACAAGTAGAATTATGAGGACTTCAAATTCCAGTCACTTTTTTGGTCTGATACAATATGGTTCAGAAAAATGAAAAATAGTTCATCAAGGTAAGGGAACAGAGCCGGCTAAAACTGTACTACATAAGAAACACTACAACTTTGCTTGTACAAGAAAACACTCCACCAAAATAAAGATGGAACCAAGTAAGTTTTATGTCACAAAACTATCAATTGTCAGTAGCAATTGCACAAACAAGAGTGAATCATATGTAACTGAATAAAAATATTCATCTAGGATGGTTGAAACACAATAGCAAAAAAAGAGATACCACATAACACAAAGGATGATGCTACTGCCATTTTTATTCAAATCCATTTGAACCATTAACACTAGGTGATCAGCATGGTATCTCATATCTACATAATAGGGAGCAGAACACAATTTGGAGAAAGTTGCCATAAGACTGCTATATGGATCATCAGTCCATGAAGTTTTTGTCAACCAGAATAGCACAAAAGTACATGCTAAATTATGAGGACTAGAAACTCCACTCACTCGATAGCTATTTTGATACATAATAAATTAGTAAGTGGTTCATAATATGAAGAATAGTTCATCGTCAATGTAATTAAAAAGAGATGGCTATTATTGTACACAAGAAATGCTACAGCTTTGTTTGTGAATGAAAACATTCCACCATAATAACGAGGCAACTAGCAAGCACAACAAGCAGAAGATGGTTACAAAATAGGAGATTGCCGACGGTTAATTTACTAGTCTACTAGTGGTGACATTGATGTGTCCATGTCCTCGTCGTGTTATCTGCCCCCTTTCCCTGGATTTCCAGGAGCAGCCTCAGGTAATTTGGACGGGCGAGTGAGTATCAGATGGGAGGAGATCCCAATTTGGAGAATGGAAGGGATGGAGCGGGGGTATACCTGAATTACGGCGATGGTGGGAGACTGCCGGCCGGCGGGTGAGCTGCCGGAGTGGAGCCGGAGCAGACGACGCAGAGCTCGGGGCGGCTCCGGAACATTGCCGACGACTTGGATGAAGCGTGCGCTGGTCAATGACCCCGGACGCCCTCGACGTCTGCTCCTCAACCACCGATGGACGGACGGTGCGGCCTCCGCTGGAGGTGTAGAAAGTCGCCGCAGACGGCCTCACAAGGGGAGCCCTCCTCGATCTTCTCACTGCCGTCTTGCCGAGAGGAACAGCGCCCGCGAATCCACCCTCGTCGACACTGGCAAGGATCACCCGCCGGCAAGATCCTCCGCTCACTCCATCTCCTGCATCAACTCGCCCTTGCAGCTCCGCCGCTCTACGCGCGCTGCAATCTGGCCGGACCAGAGATGGGATGGAGGAGGATGGCCGCACCGGAGATGGGGAATGGGGAGATGGTAGGACCGGAGATGGGATGGAGGAGAATGGCCGCACAGGAGATGGGGAGTGGGAAGATGGCCGCACCGGAGATGGGGAATGGGGAGATGGCCAGACCGGAGATGGGATGGAGGAGGGATCGTCGGTGGCGGCTGTGGTGGTGGAGGGGAATGAAGAGTTGGTTCGAATCGAGATGGGCCGGAAATAGTTTTATTTATTTTAAAACATTAAACATTTTGAAAATAGTTTTATATAAATAAAGATTCGGAAAAAGTTGGTTTTATAATTTTTAGATCTGTTTCGCATATTCCGTGGAGCATATGCCAAATGCTCCACACAAAGTCAAAATTCTATGACACATATAGCTATATGCGCCACAGAAAGTGAGAACTCTAAGGCACACACAGAATTTTGACATTCTGTGACGCATATAGCCATATTCGCCACATAATTCTGGCATGCACATGTGCTTGGTCAGGCCCACATGGGGCCCACAGGAATTCTGTGGCGCATATAGCTATATACTCCACAGAATTGCAAGAATTCTGTGGAGCATTTTCTATATGCGCCACAAAATTAATTTTAGTGGAACATTTTTCCTATATGCGCCATAGAATTAAAATCTACCTATAATCGTTTTTCTAGTAGTGTTAGCCTTTGAAGCCACATCATCACTCATGATGATTGGACTTGGTGTAGTGGATTTGGTTCATGTGATCACCAAAACAATGTGAGGGATATTGTTTTGAGTGGGAGTTCAACAGTAATATGATAAAAAGTTAAACACTATTTATCATAAATTAAATCAAAGTGAATTTGCATAATTTTTGTAGTCATTGGCATCCGTTCACTACCTTACTCTTAGTTATAATTGAGATAATAGAACTATAGAATTCTGGTTAGTTACTTTACGAACTGGTATCGTATTGTTTTGAAGTTTTAATCTTAAGTTTAAAAGTCCTATTGCAAAACTTTTAGCAAACTCCATATTACTCCGTGAAGTTTAATAATTGATATTAAATCAAGAGTAACAATTCTAGTGTTAGTATATAAGTATCATGTTTATCTTCATGATTCTTGATACTCAAGATTGTTTTAATATCGAGGTTTTCTAGGAGCTGAAAGAATTGTTTTAGAAACCATCATGTGTGGAAGATACTGTGATTTCTGAAACAATGTTTTGGTTACAACATGATGTCAAAACCACTATAGCATCACCTAGCTTAGACAATCACGATAATCTTTCTCTGTTCATAATCTTGAGAACATACTGAGAGGGAGAGGAAAATCCGAGAGGGATAGGGCGTTGTATACCTGCTTCTTGGCTCGATAAACTCGAGCCGGTGGCCATGGCGGAGGGGCGACGACGTGGGCATGGGCAGGAAGTGGCAGCGTCAGTGGTGCTTCCCGTCGCTCACGCTAACCCTAGATTGGTAGGGATATCGGTGGGGTTGTGGCGACGCAACGAAACTCATAATCCGTGCCTCCGGCCCACACCTCTCTTTATAGCACAGCGATAGGGGCCCACCAACCGGTGTCCGGTTGGGCACCCCCGATCAGGGCGCGAGTCAAGGCCCATTTGAGCCGTTGGGATAGAGACGAAGTGAAGATCAACCTAACATTCTCCC
Organism: Avena sativa; assembly: GCA_916181665.1. NCBI lineage: Eukaryota > Viridiplantae > Streptophyta > Magnoliopsida > Poales > Poaceae > Avena > Avena sativa. The sequence goes on along the minus strand of OV702284.1, from coordinate 253,783,731 downwards.
CCTTGATCTCAACTTTACTTTAAACTTTATACTTTACTCGTTTCATCACTATTCGGTACACAGAGCATGTTTCATCGTCACGGCTCAATTGCCGATAGAATCATACAACTACAATATACCTCTTGTTTTGAAACAAGATACTCTTTACTTTTTGGGCCTCTTATGATCTAGAAATCATAGGTTTTCCCTTAAACCCATGCCGGCTAAGTGCTCCGTGAACACATTGGCTTTTAAGGGAATCATAGGTTTTATAAATCCTTGATGCAACTCATCAAGTAATAACCTCCTGAAAAGCACAAAGAAGTGAGAACAGTAACAATTGCAAATATTGATTCAACATTGGTCAAAATCAAGACAAGCAAATGTTTATGCAAATAATTCTACATCACCGTTGGGCAGAAAATAGAATCAAAAGCACATGACTTTAATTACCTTGAAATAACACACTAATAACAATCATGCTATTTATAACGTTGGTTAGAAAAATAACATGAATATGACCAGAATATAACTTTAACATGCTATCAAAAATTTAATACTTTCTTTGTCTTTATTAAATTTTAAAAGAGCCCATTTTTTGACTATATGCAGCAGAAGAATGAATTTTACATTTTACAGAAACTTTACTATTGCTTTATTATTTTCTAGACCAAATTTCGTTGGATAATTTTGTATAAAAAATTGTGCAAAAAACTATCAAGAACCTGAATAAAACCAGTCTTTAAAAGTTTCTGTAAAATAAAAAACATAAAACTGGGCGGCACTGCGCTCGCGTGCACGCACAGCCCACATCGGCCCATGGCCTGTTGCGGCCTCTCTCCTATCTAACGCGTGTGCGTTGCTCCCTATGCGCAGCTGCGGCTCACTACCCAGCCGTGCGGCCCGCTTGGCCCTGCGCAGCCTCCGTCGCCCGATCGTGACCGTTGATGCTCTCCAACCTAGATCAAACGGCTGCACGCGACTCTAGCTAGAACAAAACCGGCTTACCGTCTCTCCCCGTGAAACCCTAAAACATCCCCCCCCCCACTCTATTTGTTTCTCCCGCCTATAAGCTTTCAGATACATAGTAACCTAAATCCTTCGACCATGAGATCATGTTAATCACCATCACCGGGTGGATGCTTTGATGACATCAAACACCAGTTCATAACTGGGTGGTTAAAAAGGTGGTATTGATTGTTTGGAAAGAAATGTGTTGATGAACATGGATCAAAAGTGGGATTTGTTCATCCATATGACGGATAGATATACTCTGGGCCCTCTCGCTGGAATGTCATCCAACTATCTTGCAAGCATGTAACTGGCTCACAAGGGATCACATATCATAGGAACGAGTAAATAGTACTTATCAGTAATGAGGTTGAACTAGGTATGCAGAGACACCGATGATCAAACCTCGGATAAATAAAGTATCGTGAGACAAAGAGAAATTGGTATCATATGTAAATGGTTCATTCGATCACGAAGTAATCATAGAAATATGTGGGAGCCATATAAATTTCCAGATTCCTCTATTGGTTATTGATCGGAGAAGAGTCTCGGTCATGTCTACATAATTCACGAACCGTAGGGAGACACACTTAAGGACTCGATGTTGTTTAGTAGATATGGAATGTGAGTAAGAAACCGAATGTTGTTAGGAGCCTCCTATTGGGTCCGGGACATCACGAGGAGATCCTAAATGGTCCGGAGAATAAGATTCATATAAGGAAAGTCCAATTCTGGAGTTCGGGAATGGTTTCGGTGTTTTCACTGGAATGTTCTAGAAGGGTCTAGAAGTTCCACCGATCCGGAGTGGGAAGGGTACATGGATGTGTCATGACAAAGTGGAATGGCTGCATCATGTCCTAGGTCACTTGGCTGGGCAATGGGAAGATAGAAAACAAACTCTAGTTTGAAAGTCAAACGCCAATTTAAAAATGTCAAATCCCAACATAGTTGCCGCTAGTGGAGGGAGGGAAGGAATCCTACCTAGGGGAGGATTCCTCCCCTTCCCATGTCGCCGGCCAAAAGGTGGAGTTGGGGGAGGACTTCCCTCTCCCCAAACCGCCTCTCCCTCTCATAGATAAAGGGAAGGGGGCACCCCCTTGCTCTCCCACAAGAAACCCTAGATTGGCCGCAACCCTCTCAAGTTGCCGTCAATTTAGAGCCCTCTAAAGTAGCCACCGCCTTCCCCTCTACTAGACACCGGCCACCACCTCTAAACATTGGACATTTAAACCCTCCGACTTAGGGCGAATCCCTGGGGGATTTCCCCTCTACTTCCACCACCATGTCGCCGTGCTGCTGGAATAGCGAGGAGAGATCTACAACCTCCGATGCCTGCTGGAACAAGGGAGAGGAAGGTCTTCATCGAGTACCGAACATGTGAACGACAGCGGAAGCGCTACTGGCATGCAGCGCCGGAAGGATCGTCTTCGCGATCTTGAGATCGGCAAGTGAACGACTACATCAACCATGAGAATCTGATCTCGTTAACCGCTTTGGATCTTCGAGGGTTAGTACTCTATCAACTCGTTGCACCGATCTAGTAGATTATATCTTGGCTTGTGTGTGTTCATGCGATAGAATTTTTTTGTTTTCCATGCTACGAACCCCTACACTATGACTAGTCTAAGGCCTTTCACAATGGGAGTCTCTTTTAGCACTCTATCCTAGGTAAAATGCTTATGTGGCACTCTATTTAATGACGAAAGAGAAGGGTGTTGTATCTTAGCTAAGCACACATGCATGAGAACAGAATCATATATGCGGGCTGGAGTCTCCGGTGTGACATTTTTTCCAACGGTCAGAAAATGGTTCAGAGGAGTGGTCTATAAATAGGGGACCTCATCCCCTTCCTCCAATTGCTCGACCCAGTCAAGAACTCCAACACCATTTGAGCCACCAAATCAACAAGATCTCTTCATCCAACCATCCAAAGTCTTTGATCTTTAGAGAATCGAAGGAGGAGGCCTTGATCTATAGCTTCACCAAGAGAGATCTTCATTTCCCCCTCATTCACTTGAGGGCCCCTTTATCTTGTGTTTCTTTGGAAACCCTAGCTCTTGATTTGGTTCTTACAAGCTTGTCTTTGATTGTTTGATAGCTTGCTTGTATTCGGGAGCCTCCAATTCAGTTGTGGATGTGTGCCTCGAACTTGTTGTAAAGGTACCGGCTTCCACCTCAAAGGTTGCCGATATAGTGGAAGAGGTGAATCGAACCCATTGGGTTGAGGTTCATCGGAGAACTAGGGAGGCCTCTCGTAGTGTTGGTGGTTTGAAACCAACCCCTCTCCAAACATAGACGTACTTCCCCTCAAAAGGAAGAAACTGCGGGAAACAAATCCTTGTGTCTCCGCGTGGTCCACTTTTGTTACCTCTATCCTTTACCGCACTTTACTTATTTTGTTCTTGCTTAGTGTTGTGCTAGGTTGACATATAGGTAAATTCACCATAGTTGCATAATATAGAGAATTTACCTTTTATGTCAAACCCTAATTTTAAAAGGAGTAAAATTTGAAGTAGCACATATTCACTCCCCCTCTAGGTGCCCATATGATCCTTTAAATTCGTATCAGAGCCTCGACTCTTTATTCGGGCTTTACCGCCTAAGAGTAAATGGGTAGCCAAGCAGGAGAAGATGGTGGTGAGACTAGTAACACGGTGCCCATGGAGGATCTCAAGAATTTGGAAACAAGATTGATCTCCACCCTGGGCAACAAAATCAAACAATTGCGCGGCCTAGTTGAGCAACTTGTTATAGATAAATTAGCCTCACCACCTCCTACTCCTCGAGAGGAACCTCCACCACTAGCAAAGGTGAATGAATCGGCATCACCCACGGTTGTGGTGGTGGGGGATAGCCATTAAAACACTAATCCTACACCAAAAAGGATGATGGGAAGGTAGAGCACCATGAGGTTCCCAATTGGTACTCTCCCGACCCACCTATCCCTCACCCACATATCAACAATAGAGGTGACCCACCTAAGCTAGCTGAAACTTCATTTGCTCAATGGCAATCATTAATGAAATCTCATGTGCGTAGATGTTGCATTGAATTGTGGAATATCATTGAAGAAGGACTCCGGATTGTAGATCCAACCAACTTGACAAGAAGAGAAGTTGTCAATAGTCAACTCAATGCCACCGCATTGCACATGATTCAACAAGCTTTTTGTACAAAAGATTACCCTCACATTGAACACCTCAACACCGCCAAGGAATCTTGGGATACTCTCACTAAGCTATATGTTGCAAATGAGAGCATGAGAATAAACCGGTATGATGCACTGAGCAATGAAGTCGAAGGCTTCTATATGAAGTATGGTGAAGATCATGAAGACATGTATCAAAGGCTCAAGTCTACTGCCACCGCCTTTAGGAATGTGGGTGCCTCACATGTGGATGATGCTTGGATAAAAAGGAAATGTGTGAGTGCACTCATGCCCTTTGAGCCCACAGACTTGAAGAGTCTACAAGGAAGACACAACTACCATCTCATGACCTCCAATGAAGTTATGCAAGAGATGGCCGCTTTCAAGGTTGCTGCCAAAAATTCCAAAGATGACCGTGCTCGAGTTATTGGAATGAGCAATGGTGTCAACCTTGCCTTAAAGGCCAAAGTTGTGGAGTATGTGGATAAATAAGAAAGTGATGAAGGCTTGTCTATGAGCCACCCTGATGATGTCAAGGTTGCTCATGGTGAGTATATGGCCTTCTATGCAAGAAAATTTTGGAAAGACCCGTCAAGGCCAAGGTGGAGATGCAACAAAGAAGCAACCCAAATGGGAGAAGAGACAATGGCTCAAAATTGAGAACTTGCTTCAATTATGGTGACCGCTACCATTTTGTTTCCGGTTGTTCCTATGAGAAAAGATAAGATCATGGGGGTAAACTTGTGTTAAAGAAAAACTCCAAGGCTCCTTTCAAGAAGCCCTTCATCAAGAAGAATCCCACCAACAAGAAGTCATGTAAAATTGTCTTGATTACACATGAAGAACTCTCCTCCGACAATGAAGATGATGTAGATGATGAATTGGAAACATCAAGTGGTGTGGCTTCTCTAGCCACTACTTCTACTCCCACATTCTCCCACTTCGACTCTCCAAATGAGAATATCTCCAACAAGAACGTCACTTGCCTTATGGCAAGAGGAACAAAGGTATTATCATCTCCTCACCCATATTCTTTGATTAATGATGAAGTTGATGAGGAGATATCTCTTGAGGTCAAAGAAGAATTAGTTGCTTTTGATGTGTTTATGACTAACTTGCAAGGGGAACATAAGAAGCATTTTGTGAACCTCTTGAGACAACTTTATCACACACAAGAGATTCTTGATGAAAGATGCAAACTGGGAAGAGTGCATATGATTGAGGTGGAGGTACTAAATAATGCTCTAGAAGAAGAACAAGGGACTAGGATGTCCCTTGAAATAAAACTTGAAGGCCTTGATATGTCCATTTTGCGTCACTATTTTATATCATAATTTACTGTTATTCATTGATATATTTCTTATTAAGAGGTGATACTTATGTTATTTCATCTATTTTTGCATGGTTGGATGACTTTGGAGGATGAACTGCCGGAGTCAGGATTCTGATGGAAAAGCGGTGTTCAGATGCAATATTAGCGAAGATCAGAAAATATATGGAAATTCCTATTTTTCCAGAAGACGAAGGAATCCATAAGGGAAAGTGGAGATGGGCCACAGGAGGCCACACCACCCCCTGGCTCGGTCCCCCTAGGCCGCGCCACCAGGTGGTGTGGCCACCCTGGCCAACCTCTGGCGTCGCCCTTTCGCCTATAACTTCCCCCCCGAAACCCCTGAAACCCATAGAAAGATTCTGCCGCCTCTACGGGGCATAAACTATAGAGAGAGAAATAGCTCTCTGGCAGGCAGAATTCTGCCGGGGAAATTCCTTCCGAGAGAGGGGAGATCGTCACCATCAATGCCTTCATCAAGCTAGACTTCATCGGGATGATCATCATCATCCTCACCATCATCTTCACCAGCACCATCACCACCACTCCATCCCGCTATAACAATTGGGTTGAATCTTGCATAGTTCTTAGGGGAAACTTTCTCGGTGTTGATTTCTTATTTTGATGCTATTGAGTGGAACCATTGAATTATTGCTCATGTTCAGATTGTTACTTATCATTATTTAATCTCTTATCTTGATCCATATGATGTCTCGTGAGTAGTTCATTTAGTTCTTGAGGACATGACAGAAGTCATGTTGTTAGTAGTGGAATTGTGTTGATAAATATTCAATGGTTTGATATTTAAGTTGTGGTGTTATTCTTCTAGTGGTGTCATGTGAACGTCGACTACATGATACTTGTAAGATCTCACCCAATAAGGTAAAGATCCCTGTGATTACAGTGCTAGTCCCTGGATCTAATTGCTAGCACCCAAAGTTTAAGATGAAGTACACAGAAACATAGGTCATTATTACATCGAAATTCCAGGATTACAATAGTTCTTACAACTCCCTTAGCCCAAGGCTAACATATAAGAGTTCTTATTACATAGCATATAAATAAAGTCTTCATCTTCATGTGCCACAGGCAAACATGTTGAGTGTAGACTCATAACCCTACTCACCATCAGAGTAACCTGCAACATAATAAGTTACAGCCACAAGGGATCAATACAGTTGGAATTGTATTGTCAAGTGATACCATAGATATAAATTAGAAACTAACATCTACATGAATTTGGCTAAGTGTGGATAAGGATGGCTTTGCACAAAAAAAGTTTTATCCTACTACTTTTGTCTTTGTAAAACACCAAGGGACCACCAATAGACATTGGTGAACCTCTACCCTTGTTCACCCACAAATTTTAACTTAGAGAAATTGGGATGAGGAGATTCTTGATCATTTCAATGTCTTTGATGCTCAAAATTATCCATAACCGTGGACACGGCTAAGTACTTAGGTTTTACCCTCTCGAGAGGTGGTGCACTTTCCCCACAAGACTCGACATGCATCGAGACGGGACTTTTCAGAAGCAATCCCTTAGACCACCATGGACGCGTTCCATCCTATCAACTCTACCACCATCTGTCCATCTGGCTTAGTTCTTGCAACTTAGTTGGTCAAGGCAGAGCCCATATGCCATGTGGTTGCACTGGAAGCTTCTCAACACAAAACATCTCAAATCTCTTTGTTCCTGGGTGGCCATCCACAAGTGCGATACACAGGGTAATCCATAGAAATGCACCCTTTGTAACCACTCAACACAAACCATACAAGCCCCATTCCGCCCAGGTGTTTCATTAACAAGTTGTTTTCTTAGTCAAAAACACATAGGCATAATCTTTCCATAATATCATAACATGAATTTTCCACCCACTAATTCTAATAGAAAGTCTAAGAATTCTAGCGTACAATGGCTCCTAACTTAGGAAAAATTCTACCAATATATATTCTATAGGATCTACCAACGAATAGCAATATACTTGAAAAATTATCATGCAAGTCCTACTATAAAAATCACTAGTGCAATAGGAAAAATAATAGGACATAAGATGAAATATCACTTGCCTTGGTAGCTAGGGGAATAGGTACAATCCTCACAATCACACACTTCACAATCCACAAAATATACACAACAAAAATCAAACAAAATATATAGAAATCAATATAACACTGAAAAATAATATGAATGCATGCAAAAAGGCAATGTGGTGCATAACATATTTTTAAAACCCAAACTCTACAGTACACAAGATAAAGTATACATTCTAAAGTCTAAATAACACAAAAAGCACTTTAAAATAATATACTAAATAATTTTTATAGCCAAAATAGCCCTATAAATGTCTCTGCATAAAACTCTAACTTTTCAGTAACAAATGACCAAAGTAAGGTCATATATGCAAAGTTCACATTTTTCTGAATCCATAGACACCTAATTTGTATTTTTCTGAATTACAGATCAAAAGTTATGGATTTTACAAGTTTGAAAAATATTAAATCAAATCTGGATTTTAAATCAAAATCACAGACACGCGGCACGCTCTGATTGGCCGGTACCGGTTCGCGCGGATCACACTCACGCACCTCTGATCTAAGTGGAATACTATGGCTCAGATCTAATCATACTGCTTTGCGCTGGCTTCTAATCTCGACCATTGGATCTAGATCTAGCGGATCTGATTGACCTGACCTAAACCTAGCGGCGCGAATGGCGACTGCAGCGGCGGCGTGTCTGGCGACGGTGCTTCATCAAGGCCAGGGGTAAGGGAGGGGTCTCAGGGGCTTACCGAGGTCATGGAGAAGGGGTTGTTGAAGTGGCAGTTGCGGACGAGAGAGGGGCGCACGAACACAGCGAGGATTCCTCGTCGGAGTTGTGCTGAGCGTCGGGTGCTCGCAGTCGTCGACGGAGGCGAGCCTAAAGAGTGCCAGTGGACAAACGAAAAGCATTAGCGTGTGCATGCAGGGATAGTGGATGCGGAAAAGCAATCCAGAGGCGAGGGGGCGGTCAGACCTTACCGTAGTCGATCATCATAGCTCGTCGGGACAGCAGCGGTGTGAGGTGGAATTCGTGTAGCCTGGCGGCGCTCAGGGGTGGTTGAGTGGGGGGAAATGGAGCGGAGGCCGAGGTGGTTAAGTAGCCAGGGCGAGGGAGGTAATCACACCGGCAATCAACAGAAATTAAGCACAAATTGATTCGGCTTTGAAAGGCGGAAACAGCAGCGGCGAGCAGGTCGTCGCGCGGTGTTTGGGGACAAAGGGGGTGACGTGGAGTGCGGGGCCACCTGTTAGTGAGGCGGTGCGGCCGCGCGCGTTGAGAAACAGAGGGGAGAGGGGGAAATCCCGGGTGGGCTAGGTGGGTTGTTTACTGGGCCACGTCAGTTGGCAGGTAAGTTCCTTTTTTTCCTCAAATCTTTTTCTGTCTTGATTTTCTAAATGAGATTTGAATGATCAAATCAAATCCAAATCAAACCAAACTTTCACCAAAACTTTTTGGGCTTATTCTAATGTTTAAAAGTGTGCTAAACACAACAAACCGCTCCAAAACATTTTGCGGTACTAAAATAAAATAAAAACACAAAATCTCTACCCTTTCATATAGGGTTTAAAAATTAGGGTTTTGCTAGTGTTTTTAAATTGAAATTTTTTGTGCAATGCTCACATGCTATGAAGATATGAATGCAATGATGATGTTTTGGTTTGATGAAATTTGGGATGTTACAAATCTAACCCCCTTAAAATGAATATCGCCCTCGAGATTCGAATTGGTTAGCAAATAGGTGAGGGTGTTCCTTCCGAAGCTCATCTTCTCTTTCCGAAGCTGCTTCTTACTCAGTATGATGATTCCACTGTACTTTGCAGAACTTGATGGTCTTAATACGAGTGACTCTTTCTGCTGTCTCGAGAATCTTGATATGTTTCTCTTCATAAGTGAGATCATTTTCTATCTGAACTTCTTCTAGTGGTATAGTGTCTTTCAACGAACTTTCTTCCATCTCTAGATGACACTTTTTCAACTGGATTACATGAAACACATTGTGAACTGCTAACAGAGATTCTGGTAGTTCTAGCTCATAGGACAATTCTCCTTTATGGCTCAAAATCTTGAATGGTCCTACATAACGAGGTGCCAATCTCTTCACACCACGAAGTGGTGAGACTCTAAGATAAGCTCTAGCACCTACTTCATAGGTGACCTCTCTATGTTTTGGATCTGCATAACTCTTTTGTCGAGATTGGGCTATCGTCAATATGTCCTTTAGCATTCTGACTTTCTCTTCGTGTTCCTTGATCAGATCTGGTCCGAACAAGTTTCTTTCTCCTACTCCATTCTGTAATAATGGTGTAGTACACTTCCTTCCATAAAGGAATTGAAACGAAGCTATCTCTATGCTCGATTGGTAGCTGTTATTGTAAGAAAATTCTGTATATGGCAGACTTTCATCCCAACTAGATCCATAGTCTAGCGCACAAGCTCAACATATCTTCCAAAATCTGATTGGTCCTTTCTGTCTGCCCATCAATCCGAGGATGAAACGCAGTGCTGAACTCTAGTCTAGTTCCCAAAGACTCCTATAATTGTTTCCAAAAATGCGAAGTGAAGTGAGTTCCTCTATCTAACACAATACTCTTAGGTACTCCATGCAGACACACAATCCTATTCATATAGATCTTGACTAATTTGGCACTCGTATAAGTGGTCTCTACGGGTATGAAATGAGCCACCACTACAAGAAATGTGTTAATCTATGACCTTCTAATAGTGACCGTGGATCAAATCGTCATAGATCTATGACGATTTCCCAACAGATGGTCGCAAGATGTTAGAAGAGGTTAGAACCCTGAAAAATTAAGACGATTTGGCTAAAAAACATCATACGTTGACTAGGTAAAATCGTATATAGAGTACGACGTTATTCGTAGCCAATTGCGACGATTTAAATTGGTCTTAATGTCTAAAATATAGTAAATTGCAATAAATAAACCTACGTGTCAACAATTTAGTCCAAGTGGCATGTCTATGTGTCAATTTTTTGACTATATAAAGTGTTTATATCAAATTTTGTTGGCCAACGTGGACACCAGATAGACATGCATGCACGCGTGCTTATTTTGAAATAATGAAGCAAAAATGTGGACTACAGGGATCGAACCTACACCCCTCACCCAACAAGCGCATACAACCACTAGGCCACTCGACCTTGTCTTAATATTAACCGCGCGTCGGAATATATATAAGATGCACACGATTTTTTTTGGCAGCCAGGGAAGGAAGCAGGCCTGCTCATAGGAGTTTAGCTCTGGGCCGTCTGGGCCTTTGCGCGGTAATTTTGGTGCGGGCCATCTCGGTTGGTCCGGTTAGGACAGATTTTTTCTTTTTCATAATTCTTTTGTATATTTTCATATGATGTCTAAAAGAATTAATTTTTGTCTCTAAATTTTTATAAAATCTAGTAGATCATCTTAGGGTGTTGATTATGAATGTTTCATTATTTAAAAGTAGTTGATTTTCTAATCCCACATTATTCCATAATAGGGACAATATCATAATTCAAAATATGATTTTAAAATTAGGAGTTTGAATTACACATTTGGGGATTGGGTCTTGCTAAACCCTTAATATATCTATGATAAAATATCATCTTTTGAGTCTAAAAATGATTTTTGTAAAAAATCATGGGCATCGTATCATGTACCTGTAGTTCAAATCGGACACACTTCCTACGGATTCGGCAGGAATTTGTCTTTTTCGCCAGGGGTGTACGGAAAGGTTTGAGATACCCAAGTTGGGATATTTGTCAATGTAAGTTGGCCTATTATTTTTGAAAAATGGGATGGTAGCATTTGGAAACTTTCATTTGGTGGTTGCTTCACAAAACAGACCGTTTTTTGTGCTCGGAAAATAAAAAAATGAGTTTTTTGTGCGACGAAAAGGAAAACTTCCTCATGCAACATTGTTTGCCATCCCACGATATATATGGGTGCACAATATGAACACATTATCACAAACTATGTCGCGATTCTGGCCATATCATTAGTCGTTTGGCCCGAAAGCCATGAAACCTCGAACATGTTAGGTCATTTCTGAAAAGGGTTTTTCGAGACACTTGCAAAATACCAAGTATGATATTTTTACTTGCAACTATATCACATAATAAGACACCACGCGAAGGATTTGCATTGATCAGACTGTTTTTGAAATATTTATGCCTGTTTCAAACTATGGTCAAAACGGCGGGCATGAAGCTTGTTAGCTCGAGGCTTATCCTCGCAAAACTTGCATTGGATCTCTGATAAAACATCATATTGTGAGTCTACAAATGATTTTTTCCAAAAATCATGAGCATCGGATCATGCACCTGTAGTTCAAACCGGACCCACTTCCTACCGATTCGGCAGGAATTTGTCTTTTTCGCCAGGAGTGTAAGGAAAGGTTTGAGATGCCCCGGTTGTGATATTTGTCCATGTAAGGTGGTCTAATATTTTTACAAAATGTGGCGGTACCATTCTAAAACTGTCATTTGGTGGTTGCTTCACAAAACACCCCTTTTTTGCGCTTGGAAAATGGAAAATGGATTCTACGTGTGTCAAAAAGGAAAACTTCCTCCTGGAACATTGTTCTAAATCACAATATGCACATTCATGCACAATACAGGCACATTATCACAAACTATGCCATGATTCTTGCCATAACACTGGTGGTTTGGCCCGAAAGCCATAAAACCTCATACATGTTAGGTCATTTCTGAGAAAGGTTTTTCGAGACACTTGCAAAATACCAAGTTTGGTATTTTTACTTGCAACTATATCACATAATAAGACACCACGCGAAGGATTTGCATTGATCGGACCGTTTTTGAATTTTTTATCCCCGTTTCAAACTATGGTCAAAACGGCGGGCATGAAGGTTGTTAGCTCGAGGCTGAGCCTCGCAAAACTTGCATTAGATATCTGATGAAACATCATATTGTGAGTCTAAAAATGATTTTTTCTAAAAATCATGAGCATCGGATCATGCACCTGTAGTTCAAACCGGACCCACTTCCTACCGATTCGGCAGGAATTTGTCTTTTTCGCCAGGGGTGTAAGGAAAGGTTTGAGATGCCCCGGTTGTGAAATTTGTCCATGTAAGTTGGTCTAATATTTTTACAAAATGTGGCGGTACTATCTAAAACTGTCATTTGGTGGTTGCTTCACAAAACGCCCCATTTTTTGCGCTCGAAAAATGGAAAATGGATTCTACGTGCGTCGAAAAGGAAAACTTCCTCATGGAACATTGTTCTCCATCACAATATGCACATGCATGAACAATATGGGCACATTATCACAAACTATGCCATGATTCTTGCCATAACACTGGTGGTTTGGCCCGAAAGCCATGAAACCTCATACATTATAGGTCATTTCTGAGAAGGGTTTTTCGAGATATTCGCAATATTCAAAAAATTTAATATTTTTTTCTTAAAACTATGTCACATAACATGACACCACGCGAAAGTTTTACATTGTTTGGACCATTTTGAAGGGATTATTCATTTTCCTAGTGCAAAAAAGAGGTGTTTTGTGAATCGACCAATCAGAACACAGCAAACCGTCTCCCACGGATCGTCCTCAGAGGCATGATCTAGACCGTCCAGTTTCAATCCAACGCTTGCCAGTCACCCGCAGAAGCACACCTACTCCCCAGTGTCCACCGCATCCCCACCCGCCACTTTCCCTGTGCTGCCAAACTAACCCTAACTCATATCTCCTTGTCCCCCACCGCCCGCCGCCACCCACCCTCCTCTCTCCGATCGAATCCTCCACTGCATCCCCACCACCCCACCCCTGATTCACGGCGGCGCAGCTTAACCTCCTCGAAACCCTAACCCTCTCCACTCGCCGCTGCCTGCCCTTTGTCTCCCAGCGCCACACGATCTTCCCCATCTCCACCATCCCACCCCCGAGCCCTGATGCTCCTATCCCCTCGTCGATATTGTGACCCTCGTCGGCGGCGCCTCCCCTGATGGGGATATGCCTACCGGGGTATACCCAGCGGGACGTTTCCGACTGGCCCAGAACTGGCGAGTGGGGCTGCAAGACGGCGACTGGATCAAGGCCTGGTATGGATCCAAGCGACTGGGAGCTGAAGGCCCGGGCGAGTAGATAGGCCCAGTAGAGTTAGGTTAAACAATTACCGAAGCCTTAACTGATTCGATTGAGATATGTAAACCCTAGGGGAGGTGAGTCTATATAAACCTCCCTACAGGGCGTGTAGAGTTACGTTCCATCATACACCCAAGCGACTCGCCGCCTAGCCGCCGAGCTCGCCCATTGTACCACCATCACAATACAATCTAGCAGGAGTAGGTCTTTACCCTCCGGGGGGCCGAACCAGGGTAAAACCTTGCGTCTCCGCCCTCATCTCGCACCACAGATGGCTGGCCGCCCTTGCCCCTCGTTCTACTACTCGCTACCGATTGCAGCATCTGCCGTGACCATTCCCACGACAGTGGCGCCCACCGTGGGGCCTGGCCGGTCTGTCGGTGTTCTGCGGCGAGATCCAACCTGCCCATCAACGAGACGGTCGCCACCGGCCGCATGATTGCGATCGGCGAGATGCTCCAAATCTTGCCGAGCAGCTACGTCCCGGCGGCGCGACCCATCACGCACAGCGTGATCCTGCCGGTCGGCACGATCAGCCTCTTCGTCGGCCTCACCGACGTCATCGTCTCGGAGGACTCGGCTTGCATCCGCGAGTCGCCGCCATGCAATCGACTCTCCGAGAGCCAGATCCGCACGATCCATCGCCTCGCCTCCGAGTACAACTCGTCCCACAGTAACGTGGCCAAAAACTCAGCGGCCGCAGAAGACGCGGCCCTCAACGACGATGCCGACTCGGCGACCCCGGCGTCATTCGCCGGATCCATCACCGCGGCTTCACCCGCGGGCTCCATCACCCAGGTCTCCAACATGGGAGACTTCGAGGACCCCTCCATCCTTGGGATCTTCGACTTCGACTTCGGGTCGGAAAATTCCGCCGACCTCCGCGACGGTACCGGTCGCCATGCCGCGACCTACATGGAGACTGGCACCGATCCGCCGGAGGATCCCTTCTCCACCCCGATCCCTCCTAACACCACAGCAACGGAGGTCGAGGAACTCCGCCTGAAGCTGGCGGAGGCAGTGCGCAAGGAGCAAGCCGAGCGCGAAAAATTTCGCCTCGAGCAGGTGACGGCGCAGGAGCTATCGTGCTACCACCAGCAGCGAATCAGGTCGCGCCTGAACCCCACCGTCCAGGGGCGCGCCCTGGACTTCGACGATGAAAAAGACCCGGCCCGCGTGGCCGAGCACGCGATCTGCGAGAATGCGCCACTAGGAGGAAGCGCCCGGCCCCCGCCAGGGTCGACGGCGATGGGCGCCCCGCCTCCACCCAACCGCACACCCCCCAGGGATCAGCCGTGGATAGTAGTCTCCTCACGGGAGCGGGATGAGAATGGCCTCCCACTGTTCTCCACCCCGATGGACAACCTCGTGGCGGGCCGAGCAGCAGCCGACAACATCACGTCCACCGGCGACGGCGCCCTACAGATCCAGTACGCCAGGGCCCTGCTCGCAAAGGCCGTTGAGCAGCAAAACGCAGGCGCCGACTCGCAAGGTCGGGTGTACTCGCGTTCTTCGGGAAGCAGAGCGGCCTCAAGCGGCTGCCCAATGGCGGCAAACACCCTCAACTGCCCGCCACCAGAGCCACTACAGCTCCAACACCGACCCGCGAACGCGGCACTCTCCACCAACGACCCCAGGCCAGCGAACAACTTCGTCGCCACCAACGGTCAACCCATCGACGCCCGCACCCACATCATCAACAACCAGAGCTGGCGCGCATGCCAGCCCGACGACCTGCGACACACCCTAACCAATCGCCGCGACGGCGAGCCAATGGGGTCGCTAAGTCGACTCGGCCCCAAGTGCTTCGAACCGATGATCCGAGGCGAGAAGTACCCGCCGAACTTCAAGGCGCCGAAGGAGATAGAAAAGTACGACCCTTCGTACGACCCCGCCGTCTGGCTCGATACATACCTCATGGCGATGGGGATCGCAGGCCACACCGACCTGCTAGCTGCCCGTTACCTCCCCCTGATGATGGAGGGGACGTGCAGGCAGTGGATCAACACCCTCCCCCAGGATAGTATCGACTCCTGGGAGGAGATGCGCGACGCCTTCGTTAGGCACTTCGAGTGCTCCTACACCCATGCCACCACCATCGAGGACCTGGAGCGATGCGTCCAGGGACCCCGCGAGTCGACCCGCAACTAGGTCCAGCGGTGGCAAGAAATCTGGTACAACGCGGTCGGCATCCACCCGGACACCGCGATCCATTGCTTCAAGACCTCGTGCCGCTACGAGCCTTTGGTCGCCAAGATCAAGCGACATTCTCGCACACTCGACAACATACCGGACCTCCTCGAGATCGCCAAACGGTACGTAGAGGAAGACCCAAACCAGGAAACCGACGACGAGTCGGGAGGCCAACGCCGCACGAGCGGCAACGACAGCGGACGACGGTCCGACCTACGCTACAGCAACACTCGCCTCACTGGCAAGCGCCGCAGTGACGGGCGAGTCGACTTCGTCACCAATGCCGGGCACGCACAACGTGAGCCCAAAAGCTTCCGCCGCGACGGAGGACAATGCCGCGACGGCGGCAACTACAAGGCCAAGCCAAGGTTCGACCCCGCGGCCCTCCTTAACCAACCTTGTGCGTTTCATAGCAGGGAAGGCAAACCCGCAACACACACGACCGCCGACTGCCACACCCTCAGGGAGATTGAGAAGGCATGGCGAGCAAGGGAGTACCCCGACAACAACCCGCCAAACGGCAGAAAGTTCGGCAATGTGGCCGGCTCGCTCCATACCTTCACAGGCTTCAACATGAAGCGCGAGAAGAAGGTCATCACCCGCGCCGTCGCCGTAAACGCGGTGGCCGAGGTGGACGTTCCCCAGTTCCTCAACTGGTCGGAGCAGCCCATCATCTAGAGCCGCCAGGACCACTCATCGCGCATCGAGTACCCAGGACGAGTCGCCCTGGTGGTCAAGCCAAAGGTGGGCGACTACTGGCTCCCCAAGACATTGATGGACGGTGGCAGCTCCATCAACATCCTGTACCTGGACACCTTCAGGTGGCTGCGGCTCCCGCAGTCGATGATCGAGACAACCCACACCACGTTCCACGACATCGTCCCCGGTCGGAAGGCGTACCCGATCGGCAAGGTCACGCTGCTAGTCACCTTCGGCACACCAGCAAACTTCCGCACCGAGCGGTTCGTCTTCGAGCTGGTGCCCTTCGACAGCCTCTACCACTGCGTCCTGGGGCGCCAGGCGTTCGCCAAGTTCATGGCAGCGCCACACTAAGCGTACAACACGATGAAGCTCCCCGGGCCGTGCGGCGTCATCACCATCAAAGGCGACCCCGACATGGCCGCCGAGTGCGAGGCCAAAGGAGCTGAACTCGCCGATGCCGTCATCGCGGCAGAAGCCAACCACGCCGACGAGCTCGCCAAGTACGCGAGCGGGGTGAACAATGACGACCCCACCATACTCAAGAAGCCCAATTCGGAGGGCGCGAACACCTCAGCCTTCGAGGCAACGACGCACACCCGCACCGTCGAGCTGGTCCCAGGCGACTCCAGCCAGACGGTGACGATCGGAACAGGAATGAGCCCAGCCTAGGAAGGCGCGCTCATCGAGTTCCTCCGTGAGAACAGGGACATCTTCGCATGGAAGCCCTCTGACATGCCTGGTGTCCCTAGGGAGCTCGCTGAGCACAAACTAAACGCCGACCCCAAAGTGCGACCCGTCAAACAGTCGCTGCGGCCCTTCAATGAAGAGCGCCACCGAGCCATCGCGGAGGAGGTGCAGCGTCTACTCGCTGCAGGCTTCATCCGGCCAATCAAGTACTCCAAGTGGCTGGCAAACCCAGTCCTGGTCGAGAAGAAGAACGGGACCTGGAGGATGTGTATCGACTACACAAACTTGAACAGCGCCTGCCCGAAGGAGCAGTTCGTCCTCCCGCGGATCGACCAAATAATTGACTCCACCGCGGGCTCGGAGTCGCTATGCTTCCTCGACGCCTACTCTGGATACAACCAGATCAAAATGGCTGTCGAAGACGAGGAGAAGACGGCGTTCATCACGCCATTCGGAGCCTTCTGCTACACCGCCATGACCTTCGGCCTCAAGAACGCCGGGGCGACCTACCAGCAATGCATGCAAGAGTGCCTCGCGAGCCAAATTGGCCGCAACATCCATGTCTACATCGATGACGTGGTCGTCAAATCCGCTCGCCAGGGTGATCTACTCGCCGACCTGGCGGAAACATTCGCCAACTTGCGAAAATACAAGATAAAGCTTAACCCAGGCAAATGCACCTTCGGTGTACCAGCAGGACAACTACTGGGGTACGTCGTCTCCAAGCGAGGGATCGAGGCGAACCCCACCAAGTTTGACACGATCGCCCGACTCGGCAAACCCGAGTGCCTGCGCGACGTCCAGAAGCTGGCCGGGCGAGTAGCGGCTCTCAGTCGCTTCATCCCCCGCCTGGGCGAAAAGGCGATGCCCCTATACCGTCTGATGCGCAAGAACCCCACCTTCCAGTGGGACAAGGAGGCGGACGACGCACTCCGCGACCTCAAGAAGGTGCTACTCGCCGCACCGCTACTCGCCGCCCCCGCCGACAAAGAACCCATGCTGGTCTACGTCGCGGCTTCCGAGCGCGTCGTCAGCGTCGTCATGGTAGTCGAGCGGCCGGAGGAAGGAAAGGAGCGCCCAATACAGCGACCCGTGTACTACATCAGCGAGGTCCTCACCGAGTCGCGCCAGCGGTACCCGCAGTACCAGAAACTGGTGTAAGCGGTCTTCAGAGCACAGCGGCGCCTGCCGCACTACTTCCAGGAACACCCAATCACGGTCGTTTCCTCAGCACCGTTGCAGGACATCATCCGCAACCGCGAGGCGATCGGGCGGGTCGCCAAGTGGGCCGTCGAGATCGGCGTCCACAACATCAAATACGAGCCACGAAAAGTGATCAAGTCGCAGGCTCTAGCGGACTTCATCGCCGACTTGGAAGAGGCCCAACAGCCAGAGAATCTGCCATACCTCCATTACTGGAGCCTGCACTTCGACGGCTCCAAGAACGCGGACGGCGCAGGAGCAGGGATCGTGCTGACTTCACCAAAAGGCGACAAGCTCCGCTACGTCCTCTGCCTCGACTTCACCCCCTGCACCAACAACATGGCCGAGTACGAGGCACTACTCCATGGCATGCGGGCCGCCAGGGAGATGAACGTCAACCGCCTACGCTGCTACGGAGACTCCGACCTCGTCGCCGGGCAAGTCGCTGGCACCTGCGACGCCGTTTCCCCCACCATGGCAGCATACCGCCAAGCAGTGGACAAGATGGGTGGACACTTCACAGGCTACTCCGTCGAGTGGATCGACAGGCGGAAGAACGAGGAGGCCGACGCACTCTCTCGCATTGGGTCGGCTCGACTCGCACCACCCGCCGGGGTCTTCCTGGACACGATCACTAAGCCATAAGTCTCTCCCCCAAGGGAGATCGACATTGGAGTCCCGCTGCAGCCAGATGCAGCCCTGGTCGCACTCGTCACCAAGCCAGACGACTGGACCAAGCCCTACGTCGCCTACCTAGATGCCGGCACCTTGCCGGCAGACGAGACGGACGCTCGGATGATCGTACGCCGATGCAAGTCCTACACCATCATCGACGGCGAGCTCCACAAGCGCAGCGTCACCGGCGTGTTCCAACGCTGCGTCCAACCCGCCGAAGGACGCAATATCCTCCACGACATCCACTCCGGCGACTGTGGCCACCACGCCGGCGCCCGCTCTCTGGTCGCCAAGGCTATGCAGCATGGCTTATACTGGCCCACCGCACACGCCGATGCTGTCGACATCGTCCAGCGGTGCGCCGGGTGCCAGAAGTATGCAAACCAAACGCACGTGCCGAGCTCGGCGCTCAAGACAATCCCCATCACCTGGCCATTCGCCGTGTGGGGCATGGACATGGTAGGCCCATTCAAAAAGGCTCCCTCCGGCTACACCCACCTCCTGGTCGCGGTCGACAAATTCACAAAGTGGGTAGAGGCCAAATCAGTCCGGAAGTGCGACGGGAAGACCGCCACTAAATTCCTACGCGAGCTCATATATCGCTACGGGTTCCCAAACAGCATCATCACGGACAACGGCACCAACTTCGCCAAAGGAGCCATGGCCGAATTCTGCGAAGAACACCACATCCGGCTCGACCTCGCGTCAGTCGCCCACCCGGAATCCAACGGCCAGGCGGAACGGGCCAATCAAAGCATCCTCCACGGCCTGAAGCCGCGACTCCAAGTACCACTCAAGCGCACTGCCGGGTGCTGGGTCGAGGAGCTACCCTCCGTCATCTGGGGCATCCGCACCTCGGTCAACAGGTCGACAGGATTCACTCCCTTCTTCATGGTGTACGGCGCCGAGGCAGTCATGCCCACCGACCTCGAGCACGACTCGCCGTGGGTCGTCCACTACACGGAGGCTGCAAACGAACTCGCCCGCCAGGATGGAGTCGATCAACTCGATGAGGCCGTGACCTCGCTCGGTCACGCACCGCCATCTACCAGCAGGGACTCCGCCGCTACCACAGCCGGCGGGTGAAAACTCGCACCTTCCAGGAAGGCGACCTGGTGTTGTGCCTCATTCAGGACAAGAAGGGCATGCACAAGCTTTCCACACCGTGGGAGGGACCATTCGCCATCGGGCGCGTACTCGGCAACGATGCCTACTACCTCATCGACGTCCGCGGGGACGGCAAACTCGACGTCAAGCGACCGTGGAATGTAAACCTCCTACGGAAGTTCTATTCCTAGAACTCCACATATGTACCCTCCAGTCGCTATGAAATAAAAAGAATTGGTTACCGCTAATCGCGCCTACTCTCCGTGTCTTGTGCCACTCGCACTCGTAATAACAGCGTCAGGCTAACCGCAGAAGTCAACCTTTGGTACAGCGATCGGCACGGCCAAGTAGTGCGATGCAAGAGCACTGGGTCACCTCAGGTTTTGCATCGTCCACGAAAAACGCCTACCCGGAGCCCCATTGGAGTCGCCTAGCCAGACTGGCTCTACGAGCCAAGACAACTGCCTTCGCTTCTCACAGCGACCATGATCCTCCGCATCCTCGACATAGCGACTCGAACGGCCAAGTACCACGCTCGGGGACTGACGACCAGTTCAGCGCGAGCGGCTCGGGAAAACGCCAAGTATGAGAGCATGCCCAAGACTCGCCATGCGACTGACCCAACGGGCCAGGCAGGAGTGATGTGCTCAAACTAACACGCCAAGTCCTCACCCACCCTCGAGTCGCGCCTAGAACAACCAAGTACCATGCTCGGGGACTCGGCCACCCGACCTCGTTCACGCAAGGGAAAACGGTGAAGTACAGAGCGCTCAAGGGAGTCGCCTTGCGACTGGCTCTCCGAGTCCGGGCGAGTCGACCACAATAACAAAACATTCAAAAACCACAAACACATCACACACGAGGTAAAACCCACAAAAAGGGCGGACGTGCTCGGGGACTCGTTCAACCCTCAATCGGAAAACACATGACAAGTCACAAAGCAAACACGATATCTCATTAATAGCATGTTGCAATCATCTCAGAATACAAAATATGCCCAAACGGCAGATCTGCTACTAACGCCCCAGGGCAAACTATTCTATTCCGCAGGCTTCAACGACGACTCGCCAGAACCCTTGCGATTGCGGATGAAGGGAGTGTACGGGTTCGACGGATACGTCGTCAACTCACCTGCCATCGCCGCACGAAAGGGCTGCTCGACCTTGAAGTCCCGATGCTGAGGCTCGGGGTCGTTGGGCGCGACGACCGTCTCCTGGTAAGGAAGGAGGTCGCCCATCGCCCAGACGCGCTTGGAGTACACCGCGGCGCGACCCGTCAACTTGAGCACCTCGGAGATCTCCACCGCGCCAGTCGACAACAGGTAGCCACTCGTCACGTCGTCCAGATCGAAATCTTCTGGAAAGTGAGCAAGCCCAAGGCTAAGCGCCGTCGCCACTCCGCGCCGGAACGCCGATCGCGTCATGAACTCAACGACTGACGGTGCCTTCTCCAAGTACTTCCATACCTCGATGAGGTCGCTGGGAATTACTTCCGTGGGCGATATCTCCTGGTGGTAGGCTCGGATGCATGTCGCCGACAACGTCGCCGAGTCGACGAGCGTGGCCACACATTGCCGCGCGTCGAACAAGCTCGCCTCTTCCGCGCTATCAAGGATGCGACCTGCGAATAGAAGATAACAGTGAGTACGTCGGATATCACAAAAAGGCACATGCAATAGGCAGGGGCAGACACACTCACCAATCAAGGGATGGGAGAGATCCGTGATGAAGCTCTGAAGAGAAGTGTAATTATCCTGAAGCCCAGCAACAAGGGCGTCAGAAACCTTACGTTCTTCCGCGGCAGCCGTAACGGCGGCCTTGGCTCAACCATCCGCCGAACTCGCCTCTTCTTTCGCCTCCCTCAGCTCGCGCTCGAGGTCTGCGATCCGCTTCTCAGCCGAGCTCAATGCCGATTGAGCCGCTGCCAACTCACCCGCTGGGACAAGGTCCCTGGCGAGCCTCCTCTGCCTTCGCGGCAACTTCCTGAAGCCCCTTATTCGCCTCTTGGACGGTGGCCAGTTCCTTCTCCGCGCGGTGTTTCACTGCCAATCGGTCAGCTGACTCCCGTTGCAGACCCTGCACACAATTCAAACAGTTAACCAAAGCGAAATCCTAAGTGCCCACCCGCTGAAATTTAGCGAGTGCGCACTCGGGGACTGGCAATCAAGAAATCCTAAGTGCCCACCCGCTGAAATTCAGCGAGTGCGCACTCGGGGACTGGCAATCAAAAAAATCCTAAGTGCCTACCCGCTGAAATTCAGCGAGTACGCACTCGGGGACTGGCGATCAACAAATCCTAAGTGCCCACCCGCTGAAATTCAGCGAGTGCGCAATCGGGGACTGGACGCGAAAAATAACAACAAGACACTAAAAGAATCAGACCGCTGCAACACACCGGCCTGATCCTCGGGGACTGGACATACCTGGATGGCTGCGCCAAGCATGCCATGAAGTTGTATCGCATCCACGGACGCAAGGAGAGCCGGCGTGTGCCGACGACACTGCTCGACCTCCGCGTCGGCGACCCTAGGTGCATGGCTCGAGGGCGAGGTCCCACTCGCTGTAGCCGCTCTGGCCATGAAGCGCGGGAACGTTGCGATAGAGGCACCGACACCAAAGGAGGCCGGCTCGGCCACCCCAGGCGAGGGAGCACCCTCCTTCGTGGGTACAGCCGCCTCCATTGCGGGTTCATTCGGCGCGACCGCCGTGTCGTCGGAGATCGTGACGACATCGTCGCCCTTGGCCTTCTTGGCGCCATCCGCAGGGACGACGACTTCGTCCGCCTTCCTCTTCCGGGAGGGATCCTCTTCGCTAACGATGGGTGGCACCTTAGCCACGGTCGGATGGCCTATCTTCTTCGCTCCGGTCCTACAAATTGATTGCGTGAGCAAGATAATTCAAGTACAATGAAAGACGAAAGAAGGTGAGCAAACTCACTTAGCGACTGGAATGAAGCGTAGCCCCATGCGGATGCCGGCCGGCTTCTCCAGTTCGGGGCCCAGTCGCCGACTGAGGCCCATTTCCAAGACGTCGTGCGCCCAAGACACGGATGGTTTCTTCGTCGTCGAGGCTGCGACGGGAGCCTCTGAGACATCTTCAGCGGGAGCTTCCTTGCGAGGTGAAGTCGCTGCGACCGGAGCGGCCCCTAGTCCAGAGACTGGGGCGAATGGCGGAGGTATCGAAGCCAGTGGAACCTCGCTCAGGACAGCGGCCGTGTCCAGCGCGGTTACCATCGGCAGCGCCTCGCCCTTGGCCAGACTGGTGGCGTCGGAGCTGCTCGCCGAGTGCGGCGGGGAGGCCGGTCTCACCGGCTTTGCCTTCTTCTTCGGAGGGGCCTTCACCTCCTTCTCTGTCTTCTTCTTCTTCGACAGAGTAGCTTGGCGGCGCGAGGTGGTCTCCGGAAGTTCGTCATCATCATTATTATGACGCTCAAGGCTTTTACTTGCCTCAAGCTCACGCTGACGCTGCCCGCAGGTCTTGCGAACCAACGGGGCGACCTCCTCCTCAGATTCGTCGTCGTCGCTGTTCTCGTCGCTCTCGGTGTCGCCCTTGGCGGGAGGCGATTCGCCCAGGTCCTGGACGGACGAGCTCGAGTTCTCGTCGTCTGAAGGCGGGAGCCATCCTTCCACCACTTGGAATAGCTGCAATGAGTATAAAATGAAATTAGAATGACCGTGACTGCATAAACTGCGACTGCGAATGATGCGAGGTGATTTACCGTTGGGGCTGGATGCTTTGCGGTGTAGGGGGCGACCCCAGCCTTTGCGTCCAGGTACACCGCCTGGGTGATCTTCTTCAGTGCTGGGGTGTAGTCCTCGAGCTTCCACTCGGCGAGGCAGGACTTTGTCGAGTCCTCCCGGCCCATGTATTGGTACATGTAGTGGTCGCGCCGAGCCAGAGGGCCAAGCCGCCGCCCGATCCAGCAGTTGTATAAGTTAATTGTCTAGAGGCCTTTCTTCTTCAGACTGCGGATGGTTTGGAGCATTTCGTCCACGACCATTCGCTAGTCGGTGGGGAGCTTGCCGACTTGGAGTCGGCGCGGTTCGGACCGGTTGGCGGAGTATCATGGGATCGCCGCCTCGCCCTCTAGGGCCGCCTCGGCAACGTAGAACCAAGACTTCTTCCAGTCGCTCGCCGCCTTGGCAGGCATCATCAAGTCAAAGAACGAAGCCTTCGACTTCAGCTGGAATGTCTGGCCGCCCGCGGCAAGCATTAGGCCGCCCGCTTCCTCGCGACTGATCCGTCCGTGGAACAGATCTTGCCATAGAGGGAAGTAGGGCTGGCAGCCCAGGTAGCACTCGCAGAACGCCACGAAGATGGCGAGCTGCTCGATGCTATGCGGACCCAGGTCCGACAGTTGGATCCCGTAGTAGGCGCAGAAGCGCCGGAAGAACAGGGACGTAGGGAATCCCAGCCCCCGTTCTAGGTGGCTGGTGAAGCAGATAAATTCTCCCTCGCGCGGGTTTGGGGTCACCTCTCCGGCCGCGGGGATGCGCCAATAGCCGGCGTGCAGGATCCCGGCCTCCTCGAAGGACGCCAGTTGCGCCCTCGTACACTTAGATCTACCCCAAGGCTCGGTGGAGGGGGCCATGGCGGAAGGATTTGTGGGGGGTCGGAGGATTTCGGGTCGGCTGGATCGCGATGCGAAGGAAGGAGAAAGTGCACGCAATCGGAGGAAATGGCGAGAAGATGGTTCTCTCATCGCCTTCCATTCCCCTTATATAGCGGTTGTTACCCGCCAAATCAGGGAGCCGTTACTACGCGGTGATTACGCCAAAAGTTATCGTTGGATTACCCCAACGGCTAGTTTGACCACGTTTAACGGTCCAACTTCAGCCACTCGGCTCGCCGACCCGATCACTACGACAGTGACTAAGTGTTTCGCCGACTCGATTCGCCAAAGCAGCGATCAGAATGACTAGTGGTTTCCTTCATGTAGGAGCCCGCCGACGATTCGACTGGATGCTTGCTTTGAAGCCGTATACTCCGACTGCCAGCAACCACCTACGCCCAATCAACGACGGCCTCGGGGATTACTGATGGGGATATGCCTACCGGGGTATACCCAGCGTGACGTTTCCGACTGGCCCAGAACTGGCGAGTGGGCCTGCAAGACGGCGACTGGATCAAGGCCTGGTATGGATCCAAGCGACTGGGAGCTGAAGGCCCGGGCGAGTAGATAGGCCCAGTCGAGTTAGGTTAAACAATTACCGAAGCCTTAACTGATTCGGTTGAGATATGTAAACCCTAGGGGAGGTGAGTCTATATAAACCTCCCTACAGGGCGTGTAGAGTTACGTTCCATCATACACCCAAGCGACTCGCCGCCTAGCCGCCGAGCTCGCCCATTGTACCACCATCACAATACAATCTAGCAGGAGTAGGTCTTTACCCTCCGGGGGGCCGAACCAGGGTAAAACCTTGCGTCTCCGCCCTCATCTCACACCACAGATGGCTGGCCGCCCTTGCCCCTCGTTCTACTACTCGCTGCCGATTGCAGCATCTGCCGTGACCAATCCCACGACATCCCCAACATCTGATCCTCCTCCTTCACGGGCGCCACACCGGTGGCCACCCCAGACCTCCAGCGTCCTCCTCCCCCCGGCTCACCCGCGACGCATCTCCCCTCACGGGATTTCTCCCCTGCGCCCGAACCCATCTAGATCGAGGAGCTCTCACGCCATGCTTCCCTTCCTCGCCGGTGACCAGGCTTCGACCATCTCCCCGGAATCCCCCTCCTCCCCCTCTCCATGACACCTCATGAAACCCTAGCCCAGATCATGTCTGTCCGGTGAAGGAGCAGGACGTGGGCATCGCTCGGCGTCTGCGAAGGTATGAGGTAGGGCACATCGTTGCCGCCATGGTCCACGCGTTCGGGAGGCTGCTTCACCCCGTCTGCAAGAACGGCTGCTGCACCACGACAACGAAGGGGAAGCCACAAGTACGACCTCAGCGAGGTGGTGCTGCTGCAAGAGCACACCGATTCAGCGGAGCGGCGCGTGACGGTGCTTGCCCGAGGGATTGCGGCGGCCAAGGAGGACGCAGGCGCGGCGCTCATCAGGCTCAAGGCCACCATGGAGGCCAGGGTACGACCGCTTTCCCTTTCGAATCGTTTCCTTTGGTTTGCTTGCTCGTTGGTTGGATTGGATGAATTGTTGGGTTAGTGCTTCTGGTTTATGTTCGCGAGATGGTGGTGGTGCAGAACTTAAAATCCCAACCCAAGTCTCTAATGCCCCTAGATGCAGCAAATTGTTAGCAATTATGTTTATATCCCTCTGTTTAGTGTTGCTCAACCAGGTTTATACATAGATGACAATAATCATAATTACAAGTGTTCTGTAACCATAATCCTGTCATCTATTGTTAGCTAACCGAGCACTTGTAATCATAGTCATGGTTTATATCCCGCATCTATTGTTAGCCTACAGAACACTTGTAATCATAATCCCAACCAGGTTTATACAGTAACCATAGATGACAGTACATGAATGCAGTTTTACTGTATAAACCTGGTTTAACAATTACTGAGTGTTCTTCAAACTATATATTTGTAAAATAATTGCTTCTTGTGCTGATGAATACCACTCTTATGGTCTTACTACGTTGGTAACGACATATGTTTGGTGATTATGATTATGAGACTGCATGGTTAAGTGATAAGTGTTACACTGAAATTGGTCGTGGGACACTGAAATTGCCTATGACTTTCAATATAAGCAGATTAGGGAAGCTGGCGAATTTTTCAAGCTCATGTACCCCACTCTGACTTAACCTGACGGGAATGCTTGCTTGGTTTTGATTTTTGCGCAGGTCCACCGGAGCTCTTGCCGGAGTCCACAGGAATGATCTGGTGGTGCCCATAGGACCTGATGCATCACGGCATCATCACCTTGGAAGGTCTAATCTTGATCCCTCTGGGCACATGCTTCCCTCTCCCCCCTCTTTGCTCCCCTGCGTCTCGTTTAGTTTGCTTATGCTGCACTGTGGTGCCTTATCGCTTGGATGAGAATGAAATCTCAAGGACTCACTAGGAGATATTTATGTTTAGTTTTGATTCGGAGGCTGCTTTTTGCATTGTCATTATAGTTAAGGCCTTAAGGGTTTGATTCGGATGCTGCTTGTACAACACTAATGGCAAGCTGTAGACTGTACTTGTTCTAGTGCAGATGATTCTGTCAGTACAGTGTGTACAACACTAATGGCACTCTATTAATATGTTGTTATATGTGAATTGTATCAGTCATGTGTCACATAGATAATTTATTTATTAGCATGCAGTTTATGCCATATCCACTTGCCTGCTTTAAATATGCCATTGTATATTCATACTGATTTGTATTAATCAGTGTGGAAATACCTATTTGCGGGAATGAGGGATGTGATGCAAAAAAGATTCAGAGGGCTGATTTCTTGGTGAGCACATAGGACCTGAAGAAATGACTACTTTGATACTCAACACCAGTATAAAGTGGTTGACTTGGGTGTTCTACTACTTGAAGAAATGACTACCCGGATACTCAATACCAGTGTAAATACCTATTCACATGGAGCATCCTGGTAAGATTCCATGTTCCCTCCTTTTGTGGTTGCTTTATTGATTGAAACCAAGAATAATGTTAGGATATGTATCTGAATAATGTTATCATAAATGCTCCTTTTGTGGTTGCTTTATTGAGCTGAAACCAAGATTCCCTGTTCCCTCCTTTTGCTCATGCCTGTCGCGCTTGTCACCAACGCTACCATCCACGTCTTAATGATTCATATTTGATATTAATCCAAGCCATGCATTTCTCAAATCTGTCCATGATCAGTAATACTTGTATCCAAACGTGAAAGCATATAATATCATCTAGCTTCTTGTAGATTTGTGTTTGTTTTGTTTCCTGCTATTTTATGTTATTGTTAAAAGATATTGCTTTAATTCTGACTTGATAGTCATAACCATAATTTCTTTTTTTACAGGAGCATCATTTTGGTAGGAGATAATCCTGGATGTGCACTTGGTGATCATGGAGCTAGTGGTGTCGAGAATGGTAGCACCATTTTGGTAGGAGATAATCCTGGAGCTTGGACGTGGTGTATTCCTTGGTTAACTTATTGTTGCCTAGCAGATGTTGCAATTGGTGCTATTTGCTAATAAGTTAATGTAAATACTGAATTGTAATCTTGGATGTGCATTTGTGAGCCTGCTATTTGCTGATAAATTATCTGCATGTTGTGTATTTGCTGAAAATGGTGTATTTTCTTGATGTATTTGCAAACTCTCGTGTATTTTCTCGATTTATTGCATGGCTGGAGCAATTCCAGAAATGAAAATGCAAATTCTAGTTAAAAAATAGCAGAAATTTGGACTGGCTGAAATGTATTTGGGCTCTAAAAAGGTTGTGGCCCAAAATATATTGTAACAAATCTGAAATAAATAAGTGGACCGTAAGAAGGCAAGGCCCAAAGGAGACAAACCTAAAAAGGCCAAGGCCTAGCAAATAAAAGGCTAGAATTATTGGGCCAGCCCATTTAGATTACTAAAATGGACTGGGCTGATTTTGATTTAAGACGATTTCATTTTGTCACAATTTTGCCATTTAGGATCGGCCATGTAGGATTTGAGCTGGCCTGGCTAGATGGTCCATGACGATATTGGATCGTCATAGAAGTTATGACGATTCAATATCGTCATAGATGGTTATGACGATTTTACCAAAAACGTCGTTATAGTTCATTTGCGACGCCCAGCTTTCGACGATCTTAAAATCGTCATAGAATCGTCATAAACGGACTACTATGACGATTTTGTGACGAAAATTGAGGGTCATATATAGCCAGATTCCTTGTAGTGCACTTTTGTTAAGCGATCCACAACAACCCATATAGAATCATATCCGGATCTAGTCCTTGGTAATCCTGTGATAAAATCCATACCAATTTTATCCCACTTCCAATCAGGTATTGGTATTGGTTGAAATAACCCTGCCGGTTTCTGAGGCTCCGCCTTTAATCGACTACACACGTCACACAAAGCAATGTGCTCCGCGATATCCTTCATTAGATTGTTCCACCAAAATATTTCCTTCACATCCATGTACATCTTGGTGTTGCCTGGATGAATAGAATATGGTGAATTATGTGCTTCCTGCAGGATCAATTTCCGAAGTTCAGGATCTTGTGGAATGCAGATACACTTCCCATACCATAAGGTTCCTTGTTCATCTTCATGGAAACCCTTTTCCTTTCCTTTACCAATTTTACTCTTGATCTCTTCTATTTCCTTGTCCAACTCTTGATCTTCTTTGATTTTATCCAATAGTTTTGGTTGTACCTCCAAAGACATAAGATATCCTTCAGGCACAATCTCCAATCTTAGCTCTTTAAATTGAGCGCACAAATCATATGGCAATTCTCCTTTGGTGAGGCCATTCACATAAACCTTGCAGCTTAATGCATCGGCAACGACATTTGTTACCGAGATGGTATTGCAAACTTAATCGTAATCCTTGATAAGTTCTAGCCATCTTCTTTGTCTCATGTTGAGTTCCTTTTGTGTGAAAATGTATTTCAGGCTCTTGTGATCGGTGAACACTTCACAATGCTTTCCCAACAGATAGTATCTCCATGCCTTGAGTGCATGGACAACAGAGGCCAATTCTAAGTCATGCGTAGGATAGTTTACTTCATGAGTCTTGAGTTTTATCGAGGCATAAGCCACTACTTTTCCATCTTAAATTAACACACCACCCAGTCCTTGGTGAGATGCATCACAATATACTTGAAAATCTTTCTCTAGATCTGGCAAGCATAACACTGGTGCTGACACCAATATTTTCTTCAACTCTTGAAAACTGGTCTCACATGCTTCAGTCCATTCAAACTTCTTTTCTTTATTTAGTAACTCCGTCATCGGCTTAGCTACCTTCGAGAAATTCTCGATGAATCTTCTATAGTATCCTGCCAAGCCTAGGAAACTACAAACTTCTTTAACTGTTTTGGGAGATTCCCACTCTGTTACAGCTGATACCTTTGCAGGGTCTACAGCTATACCATTCCTAGACACAATATGTCCAAGAAATCCAACTTCATTCAACCAAAATTCACATTTACTGAACTTGGCATAAAACTTGTGCTCTCTGAGTTTCTCGAGAATTAAACACAAGTGTTCTTCATGCCCTTCATTGCTCTTGGAATAAATCAATATGTCATCGATGAACACCACAACAAACTTGTCAAGAAAATCCATGTACACCTTGATCACCATGTTCGTGTAATAAGTTGGTGCACTGGTTAATCCAAATGGCATCACTGTATACTCATACAATCCATATCTCGTGGTAAAAGCAGTCTTTGGTATATCTCGTTCTCTTATCTTTAGCTGAAAATAACCTGATCGAAGATCAATTTTTGAGAACACACGAGCTCCTTCTAGATGATCAAAGAGATCATTGAT
The DNA here is from genome assembly GCA_916181665.1 of Avena sativa. Taxonomy (NCBI): domain Eukaryota; kingdom Viridiplantae; phylum Streptophyta; class Magnoliopsida; order Poales; family Poaceae; genus Avena; species Avena sativa. The sequence goes on along the minus strand of OV702284.1, from coordinate 253,753,112 downwards.
TCTAGGTAAGGGGTACTTGTTCTTAATGGAAACTTCGTTAAGTGATCTATAATCAATGCATAGCCTCTGACTTCTGTCTTTCTTCTCGACAAACAAAACAGGTGCACCCTAAGACAAAGAACTTGGTTGGATAAATCCTTTCTTCAACTATTCTCCAAGCTGTTTCTTGAGCTCTTTCAACTCATCAACTGACATCTTGTAGGGTCTCTTTGCTATGGGTCCAGTTTCTGGTAGTAAGTCAATCAAAAACTCCACATCCCTATATGGTGGCATTCTTGGTAATTCCTCCGGAAACACATCCAGGTACCCCTTCACTACTGGTACACTGTCTAGGCTAACCCCCTTAAGAGAATTTAACTTACTCCCTTTGGGTTCAAAGTTAGACTTGAACCTAATCCTTTTCTTTTCTGGGGTTGTGAGTGTAACAGTTCATCTAGCATAGTCAATTACTCCCTCATAACGGGTCATCCAATCCATGCCTAATATTACATCCAATCCTTGGGATTCTAGGATTATCAGACTAACTGGAAACTTGTTCTTTCCATACTCTAGAGCTAGATCATGACATCCAAAATTTACTATCATCTCTCCACCTAGGGAGCTTACTTTAATAGGGCATCCAATTGTTTCAGTTGGAAGTCTATTTTTGTCTACAAATTCTCTTGAAATGAATGAATGTGATGCGCCGGTATCAAAAGGGATAAGTGCTGGAAAATAATTAATCTTGAACTTACCAGCCACAACACCAGACTCCTCTTGGATTTCCTCCACATTGATGTGGTTCATGTGACCCTTCTGAAAAGGATTTGTCTTGTTGGATCCACCAGTCGTCTTTTCTGGGCATTCATTTGCATAGTGCCCAGTTTTCTTGCACTTGAAACATTCAACCTAACTGATGTCTCTCTTTGCTGGCTTATTTCCATTAACATGTCCATTATGGTGACTCTTGAATCCACTCTTGTTGTTTCGGTAATCCCCATTGTTGTGTCCACGATGTTTATTGCTATCATGGTGACGGTTACTGTTGTGGTGTTTGTTATGATTCCCGTGCTTGTGGGATACATAACTTCCACTACCTTCACCAAAAGAACGATTGTGAGACGATCCAGATCCATGCTTATCAAAATAGTGCTTCCTCTTCCTATTCTCCACTTGCTTCATCTTGCTTTCCAAGATGGTAGCTTTGTCACACAGAGATTGATAAGTTGGAACATAAGAAATAGATAGTTGCATGAACAACTCATCATTCAGCCCTTCAAGGAACTTCTCCTTCCTCTTTGCATCAGTGTCAACATCATCTGGTGCATAGCATGACAGATTGTTCTTGAATATACTCAGCAACACTTCGATGACGTTGTTTAAGATTGTGAAATTCCTTCTTCTGCAACCCCATCACTCCTGAAGAAATGTGAGTAGTGCGGAAACCATCCTCAAATATTGCCCAAGTCACTTCTTCAATAGGGTTAGTGATTTGGAAGTTATCCCACCAAGTAGCTGCTGGTCCTTGTAGTAGGTGTGCTGCAAACCTGACTTTCTCTGCATCAGTGCAATCAACTATGACCAAGTCCTTTTCACAGAACGTAGCCAATCATTTTCTACCATAGGATCAGTTGTACCAGAAAACTTAGCAGGCCTCAACCTTAAAAACCTTGTGAGCATATCAAAAGCTGGTGGGTTGTTCTGGTTTTTGTTGTTCTGGTTGTTGTTGTTGTTGTTGTTGTTGTTGTTGTTGTTGTTGTTGTTGTTGTTGTTGTTGTTGTTGTTGTTGTTGTTGTTGTTGTTGTTGTTGTTGTTGTTGTTGTTGTTGTTGTTGTTGTTGTTGTTGCTGCTGTTGTTGCTGCTGCTGTTGCTGTTGCTGCTGTTGCTATTGCTGGTGTTGCTGTTGCTGTTGCTGTTGCTGTTGCTGGTGTTGTTGTTGTTGATGTTGCTGTTGATGTTGCTGTTGATGTTGCTGTTGTTGTTGTTGTTGTTGTTGTTGTTGTTGTTGTTGTTGTTGTTGTTGTTGTTGTTGTTTTTGTTGTTGTTGTTGTTGTTGTTGTTGTTGTTGTTGTTGTTGTTGTTTTTGTTGTTGTTTGGTTCTGATTGGCCATAAACGGGGTCATCATTTGCATCAGCTATGTCTGTGCAGTCATTAACTATTTTATCTCATTGCCATTGTTGTTGTTGTTTTTGTTGTTGCGGTTGGCACAACGAGGAGGCATCTATGGTTTCAATAAGGATAAGTAAGGATAAATAACCCCATAGATCCTATCATGCACAATACAACATATAACAACAATCACAACAAGCAAGCACAATATAAATTTTTAGGGTACAAAACAACACAAGCAACAAGTTTGCAAAGATAAACACACTAGCATAGTCATCCACAAGTTGGATGATCAATGCGACTCGATAATAAAACTATACGATAAATGAGTAGGTAGATAGGCATCAGTACTCCTCCATGTCAACTTCCTCCTCCACTAGAACAAGTCCTGCCGCGTCAAATCCTGCCTTGTACTCCTCCAAGCTGGTGGTCAAAGCATCGACCTTCGCCCTAAGCTCTCTCTTCTGTGAACGCAGCCTCTCTATCACCTTGTGATATGCCTCTAGCTCAAGGTCCTTGAGCTCCATCTCAGTCTTCATATCATTAATCTTCTTGTTCCTATCTTGGACCCTCTTCTCTTGGTTCTTGAACTTCTTATCTTGCTTTTCAAACCTCTGCTCCATCTCCTTGATGCACTCCTCTTTCTCCTTGAAGGCCGTGTCCCTCTCCCTCAGCTGGACGCGTAGCTCATCATTACTAAGCATGACATTGGTCCTATCAATATCAAGGTGCCTAAGGAGACTCTCTAAGTCCTAGAGGTAGTGGCGCACAGGATCAATGGTCTCCTTAGTGGCCTCGTCCAACACTATAGCCTCTCTGTCCTCGTCACATCTCCTAAAGGGATGGAATTAGCGTCCTATGTCACATCCCAAAATTTTCCAAATTTTGAAATGTGAAAAATAAACAAAAAAAAGAAACAAATGTTGAAATTTAGGGTGAAAAGAAACTTTTTGCTTCTAAATGGAAACATCAAAACCTTACTTGGACAAAACTTGAATGTGAAAGCATCAAACAAATATTCAAGAGATCAAATGCATCCATGCATGGAATGTATCTTGATTTAAAGGACTTGGACAAGTTAAATCAAAAACCCTAAACCCTAATGAGAGAAATCATCATCAAGATCACTCAAAGACTATGGCTTTGTTCCATATACAAATTTAGCAACAAACATATCTAAATGATCAAAATGGTAAACAAAAATATTATAAAACCATGGAAATTGATTTCACACAATTTGGAGCCATAGATAAAAACTTATGATTTTAATAAGATAAAAGAAAGTATTTCCAAGGCTAATAAAGATCCTAGCTAAAAACATTACCAAATGGTGAACAAAGTAATCCTAAAATGATTTAAAAGATAAATAAATATTAAATAAAATTATACAAATTGGAATCACTAATTTTGGAGCTATAAATAAAAAGATATGGATTTTATAAGACAAGGAAAGAAATAAATAAATAAGAATTATTGCAAAGACAATTTAAAAACCATGGCAAAAATCCATAGGAAATTGGAATAAAAGTTTGTCAAATAATATAAAAGAATAAAAGTTTATTTAAATAAAATTATATGGGCTTATGAACCATATTCAATTTTTATAAAAGCCAAAATGCCTCACTTAATTTAAATGAATATTAAATCATAAGAAAATATTTGAAATCCTCCAAAGAGGACTAATTAATCAACACTTATTTTGGTATAAAAGCTACTAAAAGGTTTAGTGAAGATTTGACTCAATTTGGAAATTGAAATGAATTAGTTTGAATTAAAAATAGTAAACACAAAAAGAAAAAGAAAAAGACAAAGGAAGAAAAAAAATAGAAACTAACCTACCTACCTAGCCCAGCAAACCCCCAGCCCACTAAAAGCCCACCCGGCCACTCTCCTCTCTCCCTCTGCTTCTTACCTCACAAGCGCTCCCACCCGCACCCTCGCTGACCCCTGGACCCCACTGACACGCTGTCCTCGTTGTCTTCAACGTGATGAACCCGCCTCCCCTCTCTCTGCCGTTTCAGGTGATTTCAATTCGCGTAATTAGCTTTGATTCACGCAGTAATTCGCACCCCTGACCTCGCCCGCTTAACCACCTCCCCTCCTCTCCGTTTCCCCTCACTTTCCCGCACCTAAGAGCCCCCAGGCTGCCCCCAATATGGATCGCACCACTACAGAACCCGACAGACTCCGGCGCCGATTTCGGCGAGTACGGTGCACCCCTTGACCTCTCGATCAAACGATCCTGCTCGCCATCATCGTGCGCATCTACTAACACTATCCGCTTGCTTTCTCATGCACCAGACGCTCGGCAACGACATCGCCTGCAAACCACCAACGACGACTGCAACTCCGTCGAGCGATTCCGGTAAACCCAGTACGCCCCTTGCCCTCTAGCTCATGATATCGTGCTCGCCTTTGTTTTGTGACACTTATGGTACTTGCCGTTCACCTGCTCGTGCTCTATAGGCCCATCTTCGTCACCGTCTGCAAGCCACCATCGACGAACGAATTCCAGCGAGGAATCACCGACGAATCCGTGTGCCCCGACCTTGCCCACGACCACCTTGGGAACCGCCTCGCCACTATGAACCTGGTAATTCCCTGCATCCCCTCTCTTGCCCCTTGGCATCGCTGGACCGCCGTCGCCAGACGCGCCGCCGCCACACTCGCTGCTCGCGCCGCCAGTTCTTGGCGAGTGAGCTTAGGCCGTTAGATCTAGATCCAAAGGATAGAATAGATCACTTAAACGAAGGGGTATGGCTTGATCTGGCGCATTCTCTCTCACTTAAATCCAACGGCCTATGCTGCTAATCCAGCCAAATCGGTATCAGCCAGTAAGATTAGGCCACGTGGCGAGGCTTTTGATTTAAAATCCAGAATTTGTTCTATTAGAAGTTTAAACTTGTAAAATCAATAACTTTTGATCTGCTTATCCAAAAATTACAAATTTTATATCAATGTATTCAGAAAAATGTGTAATTTGAACCTATGGCCTTACTTTGGTCATTTGTTTCCGAAAAATCAGATTTTTAGGTAGAGACTTGTTTAGGACTATTTTGAGTATAAAAATTGTTCTAAAAATTATTTTTGAGTAAATCCTTTTGAAAATGGTTTTTTAGCCCTCTGACCATATATACTAACATTTGAAATTAAAATGTATTTTGTTGACACTAGAGATTATTCCTTTAAATAAAAGCATTTCTAGTAAAACAAAAATGATTTAAATAACCAAATTTCACTAACTTGGTCCCAATGGAACTTCCACTTTTATAAAAAGGACCAGTAAGTGTTTTGAAATGTTTAGAACCATGTTAGAAACAACTTTCTCAATAAAATAACCTTTTGCATGCTTGCATGCATTTCTTTGTTTCTCTTGTTTTGGTTTGTTATTTGATTGAGTGCTAGTTTTGAGTGTGTGCTTTTGCTTGATTGTGTTGTAGTGAACTTTGAGGAGTGTGACAATTGCAAGATCAAGGAGAGTACCTAGATTTTATAATAAAAAGGCAAGTGATACTTTGTTCATCAGAAGTCCTATCTTTCCAATATTGCATTAGTGATATTTTTGTAGTATGCATGATAGGACTATTTTGTATAATGCCATGCTATAGTAGATACTATAGAATACATCTTGGTAGAAATTGAGGGGAATATGCCCGAGAGGCAATAATACAGTGGTTATTATCATATTCCTTATTTATGATAAATTTTTATTTTGCATGCTATAATTGTATTAATACAGAAACATTAATACATGTGTGTTTAATAAACAAACAGAAAGTTCCTAGTTATGCCTCTCTCATAAAACTAGCTCGTTGATTAACAAGATGATCAAGGTTTCCTGATCATGGACATTGGATGTTGTTAAGAACGAGGTCACAACATTAGTGTAATGGTGTGATGAACATTCATCCGAAGTATAGCATTACCATCAAAGTCATTGAGTTTATATTTCTATAACAACATACGAAGTGATCCTAATCCTTAGACCATGAGATCATGTCAATACTAACACCGGAAGAGTATCTTGATAACATCAAACGTCACACCATAATAGGGTGATTATAAAGATGGGTTCAGTACTACTAAAGTGTTACGTTGAGGCCCATGGATCGAGAGTGGAATTTCTACATCCCGATGACGGATAGATATGCTCTGGGCCCTCTCGGTGATATCACATTGATTAGCTTGCAAGCAAGTGATTTGATCACTAGAATGTTATATCACGAGAAAAATAAAAGAGTTCATGTCAGTAACGAGAACAAACTAGGTATGAAGATACCGATGATCGAATCTCGGACATGTAATATATTGCGAAACAAAAGGATTAAGATACTAGCGTAAAAGGTTCCCGCGATCACAAGAATGTCATCGCTGAATGTGTGGGAGTTAGTATGGGTCTCCAGATCCCGCTTCTGATTATTGATCCGAGAGGGGTCTCGATCATGTCCGCATTATTCGTGAACTGTAGGGTGACACACTTAAGAGAAACCAACATCCATTTGGAGCAAAAGTTTCATGCCGGAAAGAATAACAAGCGCAGGAATTTATTTCACTAGATACCGAAACGGGTTTTCGGGTGAAATTGTAGAAAGTGTTTTTGCATGTGAAATGAAATACTAGCAAGGGGTTATATGTGAATGTTTGTCATTAAAGTAATTGACAAAATTCTGAATAAATAAAAGGAGTTTTATTTAATGAGAGTTTGCATTAAATTTGGTGGAAATTTAATGGGAATTTGAGTGGAGAGAATTGAAAGGCATTTGTGTGAGTGGAGTGTCCACCCACATGAATGAAAGGAGGGGAGGGGGTAGCCCCTTGTCCGGCGGCCACCCCCTTGGGTGCCCCCCTCCTCCTATAAAAGGATCCCCCTCTCCTATCTCTCACTCACACCTCCTCATGAAGGATCTCTCTCCCTCTAGTATTTATCCCTCATGGTCTCAGACTAGCGAGATACATGTTCCCAGTGGCTATTCGGCAAGAAAGAGTTGGGCTTCCGCTACATCGCTGGAGCGAGGAGGCGGAGGTTGCTCGGTGCCTCGGATGTGTGTGCGAGCACGGATGCACTACTGATTTGCGGCGCTAGGACTTCCTCTCGATCTTGAGATCAGCAAGAGATCGTCTACATCAACCATGAGTTCAACCTCGTTAGGCTTTGTCGGTCTTCAAGGGTATGTTCTCTACAGATATACATCCGCCCGTTGATTGTATCTAGTAGATAGATCTTGGTACATAGTTGTTTCCATCATAGGATTTTTTATTTATTTTCTATGCTGCAAAGCCTACAGTGGTATCAGCGCCGGATCTATGCGTAGATGCTTTGCACGGGTAGTACACATATGAGTATGTGGGCGATGATGATCATGGTATTTCTTCTTGGTTGTACTTTGGATATTGGTGGCATAGTGGGATGAAGCGGCCCGGACAAACTTTACATGTCCTCGCACATGAGACCTGTTCCACGCTTGACATGCAACTAGTTTTGCATAAGTTGCTAGCGGGTGTCTGTCTATCCTACTATTGTCAATATCTAATTTGGAACGAGTTGTCAACAATTTGGTTATCCTCACTGTGGTTCATATTCGTAGGTAGGAATGGTTCTATTTTCGAAAGCCCTAAGCGACGTAAAACTTGCAATGGATAAATTAGAGGCGTCTAGTTTAGATTGTTGCTGGGCTAGTGTCATGATATGGTGATGTTGTAAGTAGAAGTATGAGTCGATACTCTTACAACACACATTGCGTGTAAGTTCCATAGACCTTGGCCTTACACATAGAGGTATGATAGTGATCATACCACGGTGCACATGATGGAGATCAAGTGCGGGAACCATATCATTTCACTTATTAACATGTGATGTTTGTTGCATCTTATATTGCTTGTTTGGCGTTTTATTAGCATAATAAGATGATCCCTCATTTATATATCAAGATAAAAATGTAACACCCTCGCCTGATAAGGCTGAGTTCATGTGTATAGTGCCAATCCCTGGATCGGTTCACTGGCACACACAGTACAAAATGATACCAAATATAACTGTGCATCATAAATACAACGAATATGATCCAGAATTTACATTATTTATCCAAGTACACAGCGGAAAACGAATATAAGGTAGATCTCCATCCTTCAAATGTGCCACAGGAGAACAATTGTTGAGTGGAGTCTCGCGACCTATGAACGATCACTCAGATACGATATAACCTGCAACATGAAACGTTGCAGCCACGAATGGTCAATAGATTGAATGTATGGCAAGTAGGCTAAAGTGGTTAACAACAGATCTATCAACTACATGCTTATTTGGCCAAGTGGAGTTCAGGCTTATTTGCATAAAGCAATACAACTTTTCCCTACTTTCAAAATACTTTTCTTTCTTCAAAAACAATCTTCTAAGGACATACCAGCATAAACCCATGTAGATACAAGACAGTTCAGCTTTCGTATGCTCCTAAACCCATGTTCATCCATCAAGTTTTAAGTAATTAAGAAATTGGGATGAGTGAGAAATATCATAGCATCAGTATCAGGTCGCTCAAATTGTCCATAACCGGGGACACGGCTAATCGATTAGTTTATACACACTGCAGGGGTTAGTACACTTTACCCATGTGACTTGGCCAGCCCAACTCGTACCACCACTCTCATATTGGGTGATGATAGGGAGAAGTCCAAGAAGGAACCGTTCGGGAAGTAGCTCCCCAATCCCGATGCGCACCGGTCCAACCTACACTATCTACATCTCTGGATACGTGGGTTCGAGTTACCACAACCTACTGAGTTCAACCAACCGCCCATTTCATTATTGGCACATGGTTGCACACGAAAGCTTCCAAACAAAGAAACCAATCATTTCTCAGTGTCCTGGGCGGCATTCCCCACCAAAATCCACACTCGATGACCCAATCAATGCCATTCCGCCCAGGTGGTTCATTAAAACATGTTGGTTTGTCACTTAGCAAAACATAATCCTTTCAAAACATATAACTTTTCATGATGTGATTCCCTTCCTCGTCTAAATAGCATAGCTAAGCAATCTACCAATACGATGGCTCATAAACAAGGGATACTAGGGAATAATATGGGACATAGCATAACATATAAACATCAATTCCTACATATGCAATTCTACAAAAACATCTACAATGCATAGGAAAACAGTAGGACATTTATGACCAAGATAGCACCACTTGCCTTTGTTGTAGATGTAGTCGATTAGATAATCCTCACAATTATAATGGCCTCTTTCGCAATAACCAAAATACTTGTAATCATAGTAGTTGCAATCACAGTAGTTGCACTCCTCGCAATCTAACGTTTGAAGCAAACACAACAAACACCATTCAAAACATTGCAAACATGCAACAGTGCAACATTACAAGAAAACAATGATGAACAGATACATGCATGACAATTTAACGAGTCACAATGGTTGCATTTAGTGTTCTGAACATGGTTAGATTACATGATGCATGTGGAAGGTCATTTAATGCACTAAAGCTTTTATTACTAAAGTTGTATCGATTTAATATAGTGTATACCACTTTAATTGAACTAAAGATGTTTATGTCGTATTAAATTGTGAACTAGATGCTAATGGATAGATAATGCAATTTAGAGATAGTGGCAATTTGAATCACCTACAAAGGAGTTATAGATATTTTCCTATGATTAAAACAGTATTTCAATGGGTTTAAATATTTCTGTATGAATTTCTGTTTTAACAGTACCAAATAATTTGTCATGCAATTTCTCTATATAGCTAATGTCAATACAAAACCTTAGCACTTGGATTCACCCTAATCGGAGTTATAGATCTTTTTGTATGATTTAAATAGTGTTTAATGGTTTTAAATGATTCATATAGTTTCTATTGTCTAAAAATCAAACTAAAATTATATGTGTAATATCCACGGAATTGTGATTTCAGGGACATATTATTTGTAATTTTCTGAATAGTATTTATTTTCTTATGAATTTATTACTCTAAATAAGCCATTAAACCATTTAAATATTCACGGAAAAACCTTACAGTAAAATGCTAAACTAATTACATATTGATGATCTACATGGAACCAGCTTTCCAACGGTATATCATTTATATTTTTGTGACAAGCAATTAATTTACTATGAATTTAATGATTTATAAAGCCATTAAAACTAATTAAATTTCTACGGGTTAAATAATCTGCATGGGCTAGATCCAACCAGATATTGTTAAAATAAATTACAGTAGCTTCAATTTGATATATTATTCATATTTTTCGGAGTTACAGATAATTTCTTATGAATTTATTAACCTAAAAGACCATTAAAACTAATTAAATTACTGCAGTAACCACGTACAGTAAAAGTTGGATCTATTCTGATAAGATGATTCTACGTGAAATTATCTTCAATTTGATATATTATACGCAATTTTTGGACGTGATATGAATTTCTAATGAATTTTACAAGTTAGATCTATAATATGCAATTTTAAATCCGAACGGAATATTCCAGGGAATATTCCGCTGACTGTACAGGTTGACTTTGCATGCTGACTGGGACTAGATGTTGACCTTACGTTGACGTGACGTTGATGAGGAAGATGACCAGGATGACGACATGGTACGCACCGGTTTGATTGGATCTCGACCGTCTGGATAGGATCCGGTGGCTAGAAGAAGAGATTGACCCGATTTTGGCTTAGAATAGACAAGAAATAGATCTGTGTTAGAGAGACAAATCCGTAGGTCAAATCAAAAAACTCAGAACATGAAAGTTGTGGGGAATCATTATTCCTACCTTCTCACCAAAGGAATTTGGATTTGAAGAAACGAGCGCGAGTACATCTTGGATTTACACCGTAAGATCTGAAATATTGCGATACAAAATTCTCCGGCTGTGGTGGATGAAAAGAGGTGAGGTTTGTCGGAATTGAAAGATTTCGACGATCCCTACAACTTTCGTGTTTTGACCGAAAGCAAACGACGAAGTTTAGATGGGTTAAAAAGCGAAACAAGATTCGGCCAGATGTAGATTCGGGATTTCGAGAGGAAAAACTTGTACAGCTGTGGCTCCATGAGTTTATATGGAGGTTTGAGACGTTGTAGAGATAGGCCTTGGAGTAAGGAACAAGTAGAAACAAACGGAAGTCAATTCGGAGTTGTAGATAAAAAGTTATAAGAGTTTGAGTAGAGATAGGTATAGAAAACAGATTTTGCACGCTTTTTGGAGCAACCGACCTGTACGTGCGCGCGTGGTGCTCCCGGTCGCTGGCTGGTCTGGTGGGCCGGCGGCCCGCCCGTTTTTTTTCTTTTTCTTTTTCTTTTTCTTTTTCTATTTACTTGTTTTTTTCATATCTTTTACATACGAACTCCAAATGACATGATTCTTGTTTCTAAATTTTTCTAAAATCGAATAGATTATTATAGGATCAAATTTGTAATCTTTTTACTAGTTTGTAAGTAGTGGGTTTATAAATCCTTGTATATTTCATTTTATTTATATCTTTATGTGTTTGTATTTGTTTCATAACTTTTTCATACTAGCTCCAAATGAGCTCAATTTTGTTTCTAAAATTTTGTAATATTAATTGGATCTTTTTAGGCTATAATTTAGCAATAATCGTTGTCTTAGCAACAGTGGGTTTTATAAAGTTAATGTAATTCCTTTAGGAACATTTGGGCAAATCAACTATAGGATTTAGATACCAGGATTTGGATTCAGTTTGTGAGATCTTTGCATGGATGTAATGAAATGCTTATGAATGCTTCATGATTTTCATTTTGAAATCTTGTACACCAATTCTACAATCCATAATCAATCCATGCCCTTTTGCCTATATGGCTACTTAGGTCTTAACCAAAGAATATAGGATTTTGAATTCAAGGTTGAGAGGATTTTCTATTCAAAAAGTTTCTTCTCTTTGAGAATTTTCAACATAGTCAAACAATCAATCAAACTTATTTATTTATTTCACATTCCAAAATTAGGAGAATTTTGGGATGTGACAGACTACCACCCTTAAAAGAAATCTCGTCCCGAGATTTGGGAAGGCTAGAAAGAAAGAAAGGTTCGGGATCCATTAGGATGCTACCACCCTTAAAAGAAAATTGACTAGGTCACTTCTTGAGGGTTCACTTGGCTAAGGTAAATTCTCCTCTAAACATTTATTGACACAATGTCTCTTGCACATTCTAAACTTCATGATTGACAGATTCCAAGAAAACACTACTCGAACTAGCAGAACTCTCATGGTGGTCAATTAGGGGATGTTTACTTCACGGTGCCCATTAACCATGGTTGAGATTCATTCTTACCGTATATTCCTACGCTAAGCACTAGGTGCTTTTATAAGGGTGTAACAATATACCATTCTAGGGTTTAGGCTCAGCGTCGACTCTCTTATAAGGTTGTAAAGGGCACTCAAGATTCGCAAAGCCAACAGTACAAGAGCGAATAATAAGAGTAGTAGGAATGGTGATCAATCCATCCTGCACCCAAATCATTACCCTGTATGAGGATAGGTGAATCACGTTTTTCTATCACTCGGGCATTCTCACTTGACTTGAAGAATGTTTCCATGGGCACGAGCTAATGCTCTATGTATACTCCCATGTATTCCATCAACAAGCTACTACTAAAACTAAACTATCGATACTTCAACTTTCAGGTTTCGTAATCTACTACATAACATCATTTCAACACTTCATACTTCCACATCTTTTTTTTCCATTAGATAAAGAATTCTCCTTCCTAAAGGCATTGTGTTGTCAAACCTTCCACTTAACACATCATTATATCTCCATGGGTTCAAGATAGGGAAGAATAGATTCTATAGGAAAGAACGACTAAGAAAATAATCCTACCCATAACTATATGAAGCAATCAATGTCACAAACAAGCAAATAATCATAAGGAATCAACACACAAGCAAGAACTTGCATAAAAATAATATAGAGGTCTAAACTTAGTAGTATATAACCACAAAATAGTTTGAAAGCATTGGGAACAATACTAGAATAAAACATAGCAACATATAAGCAATAAACTAAATCTGTCAAAACGGTACAGCAGGTTTAACGAATTTCTCTGGGCACCTTAAACTCGTCAGGAATTTTAGCCAATTTTTGTGCATATACTACAGGTAATTACGCTCCATATACTATTTTTTTGGATTTTTCTGAGTTAACAGTAAAATATGAAAAATCGCGCGGTACAACAGGTCCTGCAGAAAACTGCAGCAGTAAAATCACGAATTTCAATCAATTCACACCATTAAACTAATTTAAAAACCTCATCATAATTTCAGAAACATTAGAGTTCAAAACTAACTGATCCTAAACAAAGCATCACACAAAATAGCTCAATACAACCAAGCAAACAACCTATATTGTAATACCACATAAGTTGGTAAGAACAATATGCTAACACGATAGCGATGATCTCCTAAAGAGATAGAACATGGTGGTCTAGACCTAACCAAACTTGATGAGATGTTTATTTAGGTCATACTATTTGTTCTTTTACTTAGCTAACTCTCATATAGGTATCATAAGAATGGACAACTACAAATTTTAAACAAGAAGAGGTTATAGAAAAGATAGATAAGGAATATAAGAACTCTAGTAAGTATAAAATGTGATAGTTCTCCTAATAGAGGTCTTCTATTGCTAATCCATTTCTAAGGTCACGATCCTACAGTCAACACACAGCTCTGATACCATCTTGTAATACCCTCGCCTGATAAGGCTGAGTTCATGTGTATAGTGCCAATCCCTGGATCGGTTCACTGGCACACACAGTACAAAATGATACCAAATATAACTGTGCATCATAAATACAACGAATATGATCCAGAATTTACATTATTTATCCAAGTACACAGCGGAAAACGAATATAAGGTAGATCTCCATCCTTCAAATGTGCCACAGGCGAACAATTGTTGAGTGGAGTCTCGCGACCTATGAACGATCACTCAGATACGATATAACCTGCAACATGAAACGTTGCAGCCACGAATGGTCAATACATTGAATGTGTGGCAAGTAGGCTAAAGTGGTTAACAACAGATCTATCAACTACATGCTTATTTGGCCAAGTGGAGTTCAGGCTTATTTGCATAAAGCAATACAACTTTTCCCTACTTTCAAAATACTTTTCTTTTTTCAAAAACAATCTTCTAAGGACATACCAACATAAACCCATGTAGATACAAGACAGTTCAGCTTTCGTATGCTCCTAAACCCATGTTCATCCATCAAGTTTTAAGTAATTAAGAAATTGGGATGAGTGAGAAATATCATAGCATCAGTATCAGGTCGCTCAAATTGTCCATAACCGGGGACACGGCTAATCGATTAGTTTATACACCCTGCAGGGGTTAGTACACTTTACCCATGTGACTTGGCCAGCCCAGCTCGTACCACCACTCTCATATTGGGTGATGATAGGGAGAAGTCCAAGAAGGAACCGTTCGGGAAGTAGCTCCCCAATCCCGACGCGCACCGGTCCAACCTACACTATCTACATCTCTGGATACGCGGGTTCGAGTTACCACAACCTACTGAGTTCAACCAACCGCCCATTTCATTATTGGCACATGGTTGCACACGAAAGCTTCCAAACAAAGAAACCAATCATTTCTCAGTGTCCTGGGCGGCATTCCCCACCAAAATCCACACTCGATGACCCAATCAATGCCATTCCGCCCAGGTGGTTCATTAAAACATGTTGGTTTGTCACTTAGCAAAACATAATCCTTTCAAAACATATAACTTTTCATGATGTTATTCCATTCCTCGTCTAAATAGCATAGCTAAGCAATCTACCAATACGATGGCTCATAAACAAGGGATACTAGGGAATAATATGGGACATAGCATAGCATATAAACATCCTACATATGCAATTCTACAAAAACATCAACAATGCATAGGAAAACAGTAGGACATTTATGACCAAGATAGCACCACTTGCCTTTGTTGTAGATGTAGTCGATTAGATAATCCTCACAATTATAATGGCCTCTTTCGCAATAACCACAATACTTGCAATCATAGTAGTTGCAATCACAGTAGTTGCACTCCTCGCAATCTAACGTTTGAAGCAAACACAACAAACACCATTCAAAACATTGCAAACATGCAACAGTGCAACATTACAAGAAAACAATGATGAACAGATACATGCATGACAATTTAACGAGTCACAATGGTTGCATTTAGTGTTCTGAACATGGTTAGATTACATGATGCATGTGGAAGGTCATTTAATGCACTAAAGCTTTTATTACTAAAGTTGTATCGATTTAATATAGTGTATACCACTTTAATTGAACTAAAGATGTTTATGTTGTATTAAATTGTGAACTAGATGCTACTGGATAGATAATGCAATTTAGAGATAGTGGCAATTTGAATCACCTACAAAGGAGTTATAGATATTTTCCTATGATTAAAACAGTATTTCAATGGGTTTAAATATTTCTGTATGAATTTCTGTTTTAACAGTACCAAATAATTTGTCATGCAATTTCTCTATATAGCTATTGTCAATACAAAACCTTAGCACTTGGATTCACCCTAATCGGAGTTATAGATCTTTTTGTATGATTTAAATAGTGTTTAATGGTTTTAAATGATTCATATAGTTTCTGTTGTCTAAAAATCAAACTAAAATTATATCTGTAATCTCCACGGAATTGTGATTTCAGGGACATATTATTTGTAATTTTCTGAATAGTATTTATTTTCTTATGAATTTATTACTCTAAATAAGCCATTAAACCATTTAAATATTCACGGAAAAACCTTATAGTAAAATGCTGAACTAATTACATATTGATGATCTACATGGAACCAACTTTCCAACGGTATATCATTTATATTTTTGTGACAAGCAATTAATTTACTATGAATTTAATGATTTATAAAGCCATTAAAACTAATTAAATTACTACGGGTTAAATAATCTGCATGGGCTAGATCCAACCAGATATTGTTAAAGTACATTACAGTAGCTTCAATTTGATATATTATTCATATTTTTCGGAGTTACAGATAATTTCTTATGAATTTATTAACCTAAAAGACCATTAAAACTAATTAAATTACTGCAGTAACCACGTGCAGTAAAAGTTGGATCTATTCTGATAAGATGATTCTACGTGAAATTATCTTCAATTTGATATATTATACGCAATTTTTGGACGTGGTATGAATTTCTAATGAATTTTACAAGTTAGATCTATAATATGCAATTTTAAATCCGAACGGAATATTCTAGGGAATATTCCGCTGACTGTACAGGTTGACTTTGCATGCTGACTGGGACTAGATGTTGACCTTACGTTGACGTGGCGTTGATGAGGAAGATGACCAGGATGACGACATGGCACGCACCGGTTTGATTGGATCTCGACCGTCTGGATAGGATCCGGTGGCTAGAAGAAGAGATTGACCCGATTTTGGCTCAGAATAGACAAGAAATAGATCTGTGTTAGAGAGACAAATCCGTAGGTCAAATCAAAAAACTCAGAACATGAAAGTTGTGGGGAATCATTATTCCTACCTTCTCACCAAAGGAATTTGGATTTGAAGAAACGAGCGCGAGTACATCTTGGATTTACACCGTAAGATCTGAAATATTGCGATACGAAATTCTCCGGATGTGGTGGATGAAAAGAGGTGAGGTTTGTCGGGATTGAAAGATTTCGACGATCCCTACAACTTTCGTGTTTTGACCGAAAGCAAACGATGAAGTCTAGATGGGTTAAAAAGCGAAACAAGATTCGGCGAGATGTGGATTCGGGATTTCGAGAGGAAAAACTTGTACATCTGTGGCTCCATGAGTTTATATGGAGGTTTGAGACGTTGTAGAGATAGGCCTTGGAGTAAGGAACAAGTAGAAACAAACGGAAGTCAATTCGGAGTTGTAGATAAAAAGTTATAAGAGTTTGAGTAGAGATAGGTATAGAAAACAGATTTTTGCACGCTTTTTGGAGCAACCGACCTGTACGTGCGCGCGTGGTGCTCCTGGTCGCTGGCTGGTCTGGTGGGCCGGCGGCCCACCCTTTTTTTTTCTTTTTTTTTTCTTTTTCTTTTTCTATTTACTTGTTTTTTTCATATCTTTTGCATACGAACTCCAAATGACATGATTCTTGTTTCTAAATTTTTCTAAAATCGAATAGATTATTATAGGATCAAATTTGTAATCTTTTTACTAGTTTGGAAGTAGTGGGTTTATAAATCCTTGTATATTTCATTTTATTTATATCTTTATGTGTTTGTATTTGTTTCATAACTTTTTCATACTAGCTCCAAATGAGCTCAATTTTGTTTCTAAAATTTTGTAATATTAATTGGATCTTTTTAGGCTATAATTTAGCAATAATCGTTGTCTTAGCAACAGTGGGTTTTATAAAGTTAATTTAATTCCTTTAGGAACATTTGGGCAAATCAACTATAGGATTTAGATACCAGGATTTGGATTCAGTTTGTGAGATCTTTGCATGGATGTAATGAAATGCTTATGAATGCTTCATGATTTTCATTTTGAAATCTTGTACACCAATTCTACAATCCATAATCAATCCATGGCCTTTTGCCTATATGGCTACTTAGGTCTTAACCAAAGAATATAGGATTTTGAATTCAAGGTTGAGAGGATTTTCTATTCAAAAAGTTTCTTCTCTTTGAGAATTTTCAACATAGTCAAACAATCAATCAAACTTATTTATTTATTTCACATTCCAAAATTAGGAGAATTTTGGGATGTGACAAAAAATGTGTTCTCCCTTAAGTATGCACCGATTATGGTTCATCGCTCCAAGACATCACATGATGATTGGGTGTTCTTGGATCCATGATTATATTTCGGGTGTAAGACAGTTTACACACACGAATACTAAGGTTATTACTTGGCGAGCGTAGCATTTACAGACATGGCCTCGGAACACCGACCAAAAGGTTAAGCATGAGTTATATGGAAGATATGATGCCCATTTGATGCTCGCCTTTGAAGCTACACCGACTCACGTGATGATCGGACTTGGTGTAGTATCACCAAAAAGGCACGAGGGATGTCGTTTTTGCGTGGGAGTTCATTTCTAATTTGTATTAGTAGAACTCATTTTATCATAATTAAATCAAAGTGAATTTGCATAATTTTTTGTAGTCATTGGCATTCGTTCACCACCTTATGCATAGTTGTAATTGAGATAATAGAACTATAGAATTCTGGTTATTTACTTTATGAACTAGTATCGTATTGTGTTGAGTGTCAATCTAAAGTTTAAAGTCCTATTGCAAACTTTCAGCAAACCCTGTTTAATCCGTGAAGTTTAATAATTAGTATTAAATCGAGAGTGAAAATTCCAGTGTTAGTATCTTAAGTATCATGTTTGCCTCCATGATTCTTGATTTAAATATCGAGATTATCTAGGAGCTGAAAGAATTGTTTCAGAAACCATCATGTGTGGCAGATATAATGATATCTGAAACAGTGTTTTGGTTGCAATATGATAGAGTATAATATATGTTCTCATATTGGATGAGAATTTACAAAGGTTGGAGATGCTAGACATCCTAATCATCCAAAAGGGATTTGGAAAGTAATGTTATACTCACGATTCGCCTTTATAAGCTACATTAGCTTGATCATGAAAATCATCATGATAAGGATGAATAGAAGATGTATGTAAAGTGTTTACTACACTAAAAGATTACTAAAGAATGGATTTTGAAAGAATGTTGATCATTTGATGATGGTGATCTACTTCAAAGTGCAAGTCCAAAGGTATTAGTATTTTAATATACATGCTTTTGTCTATGTGTCATGTATATGGCGCCACTGTTGATGTTGATAGATTCTTTTAAAAAGGAAAAGGAAATGTTGAAAGAGAATCTATAAAATATATTTGGCAGAAAAGACTAGAAATATCCAGCTTAGGTATATAGATGATATACATATTATGGTTGTATTCTTTGCTTGTTAAACAATGTGGTTTTTGGGTATTTTATACCGAATTGGTTGGTATAAAATTTCATATAGAATACACAATTCATCAACAACAATGGCCTAAATAACTAGCAAGAGAATATGTGATGATGTTCATCGAAAACAAACAAGTCGTTGTTTGTATTTCTCGTTGACATCAAAGCTTGCCTTCAAGATTTGTTTTAATAATCGTTATTTAAATCAGGTATTATGAGAACAAAGATTGTTCAAATTATTACCGTATTCCATATAAGAAGGATGGTTTACAAATCCAGTTAGAGAAATCACATCCATAAAACTAATGCTAAAATGTCGCAAGACAAATGATTGGATGATCACTTACGTAGTGACATCGCCGTTTAAATTATATTGGAAAGAAAACATGAAGAAACTCCATATTCATGGATTTTTGGAGTCTTTGATTTGATCAAGTGACGCTTGTGAGACTTTCCTCGGGATAATTAAAACTTCGTTCAAAAGGCCAAAGAAGAATGATCGACTAAATTATTGGAATCTATACATATCGATGTATGTAATCCATTATGTGTAGTCGTAAGCGATGTATTTCAACTTCATATGCTTTATCCAGAAATTTGAGTGAATATTCACTTAATGAGAAAGAAGTATGAAATATTTGAAAACGTTCAAAGACTTTCAAGATGAAGTGGAAAATCATTGTAACAAGAAAATAAATGATTTATGATTTTATCATCAAGGGATTTATTTGAGTTGCAAGTTTAGCAAAACACCTAGATTTACATCTCCTGAAACACCATTGGAATATGGAGTGTTTGAGATTTATAATGAAACCTTGTTTGACATGGTTGGATCAAAGGTGTTATTTATAAAACTTCCATTATGTTTTAAAAGATTAAAGCTTTAGAGACTACCGCTTTTACAGTGAAAAGAGCTCCATCTTGATCCATTGAAATGACATCATATGAGTTATGGTTTGGGGTAAAACCCAAATTGTCCTTTCTTAAATTTTGCTATGCTAAACATAAGTAAGATGTTTACAACCAAAGTCGAATGAGCTTGTCTTTGTAGGTTGTTTTGAATAACCATTGAGTATTCCTCCATAACACCAAGGACATAAGGGTTTGTCGCTTGAAACACGAAGAATTTTTTTCACAAAAAATTAAGTGGGAGGACAATAGAACTTTGAAAAGGTTAACGAACCTTAGCTATATGTGCTGAGTTGCGCAGCGCCGGAAAAGTTCTGGAGGCAGCCACAATGCTCATGGCTCATGTGCCTTAAAGGTTGTGGTCACGGAGATCTAAGTTCCTATTGAACCAATTAGGTCGGATAAACAATCAAATGATGAGATTTGAGAGTAAATCATTATTGTTTGACAATGATGAATCGACTACTTGCAAAGAAGCGATGATAGGCCCTGACTCCGTCAAGTGGCTTGAAGCCATAAAATCCGTGATAGTTCCATACACGAGAAATAAATTTTTGAACTTGGAAGACCCTCCGGAATGTGTAAAAACCTATCGGTCGTATTTGGGTCTATAAAAAAACAGACATGTATGTTTCACATCTATGAAATAGTCGACATGTCGTAAAATATTTTACGACTATGTTCAAGGAGTTGACTATGACAAGATTTGATCTTTCATAGAGATATTTAGTCTGGACGGATTAAAGTAGCAACCACTACATATAATTTGGTATATGGTAGATGAATAAACAAAACAAAATTCTTCTAATAGAATGGTTACCTAGGACGTGTACGAGACACGGTCCAAAGGGTTTTGTTAAATTCAGAGGATGCTAAAAGTGCATGTAAACTTCAATAGTTTAAGTAAGCATCGCGGAGTTGGAATCTTCACCGTGATGAAAAAAGGAGTTTTTATCTGGAGACGATGGAGATGCTTGCATTTGCAAGAAATTAAGTGGGAGCGCTGAGACATATTTCTAATAAATTATGTGGAGGACATCATGTTGATTGGAAATGATGTATCTTTTATTGACAAAGGTTAAGAATTTCATTTCGATGAAAGACTTAGGAGAAACCCGAATATTTAGCATGAATGTCTACATGGATAGACCGTGACGCTAATATGGTTATGCCAAACGTACATATATGAGATATTGAAGGAGTTCAATATAGAAATGATAAGAAAAGATTCTTGTCACATGGAAAAGAATTAAATCAAGATTCAAGTGTATCGACACTTGATAAGTGAAACAAGATTCAAGTTCTTTGACACTTGATGAGTGAAATCATACCATGATACATACACATACAAATATTTCCTATGCTCTAAGTGTTATGAGCATATACCATAATGAATCATAAAATGATCATTGGACAATAGAAAGGAAATTCTTATGATCTTTTGGAAGAACTAAGAATATATTTGTGTAGAGGTGACAAACAATTACAAATAGTTTATTGTAAAGCGTTACATTGATACTAGTTTTGTCACAAGATACAAATTAAGTATATCTCAACTATGGGTGGCACAATGAAATGGAAAGAAAGTTTCCATGATGTATTTGGATGAATTCCAAACTTAAAACATTGTGACGGATACTACAACAAAATGCTAAGTATATTACTGCTATAGTAGCAGCAAAGGAGGGCATTTGTGTCAAGTAGTTTGTTATCAAACTAAGGTGTGGTATGCAATGGGCTAACACTAAAGATATATTGTACGACAATAGTATCGACATGATTTAACCCCAAGGAACTGAAGGTCTCACCAAAAGACCAAATTTATACAATTCCATCTCATTGGAGAGTGAATGATGCGTGAAGACGCAAAGACATGCAAATACACACGGACCTGAAAGCGTCAGATCCGTTGATTAGGTTAACCACTTGCAATCGTGAATATGGAACACCAGAAAGCCATAGGTGTTTAATAAGAAAAGTTTTTAAACTAGATTATTGTCTCTAGTGCAAGTGGGAGACTGAAGGGAATATACCCGAGAGGCAATAATAAAGTGGTTATTATCGTATTCCTTAATTATGATAATTTTTTATTTTGCATGCTATAATTGTATTAATACGAAAACTTTAATACATGTGTGTTTAATAAACAAACAGAAAGTTCCTAGTTATGCCTCTCTCATAAAACTAGCTCGTTGATTAACAAGATGATCAAGGTTTCCTAATCATGGACATTGGATGTTGTTAATAACGAGGTCACAACATTAGTGTAATGGTGTGATGAACATTCATCCGAAGTATAGCATTACAATCAAAGTCATTGAGTTTATATTTCTATAACATCATACAAAGTGATCCTAATCCTTAGACCATGAGATCATGTCAATACTAACACCGGAAGAGTATCTTGATAACATCAAACGTCACACCATAATAGGGTGATTATAAAGATGGGTTCAGCACTACTAAAGTGTTATGTTGAGGCCCATCGATCGAGAGTGGAATTTCTTCATCCCGATGACAGATAGATATGCTCTGGGCCCTCTCGGAGATATCACATTGATTAGCTTGCAAGCAAGTGATTTGATCACTAGAATGTTATATCACGAGAACAAGAAAAAAGTTCATGTCAGTAATGATAACAAACTAGGTATGGAGATACCGATGATCGAATCTCGGACATGTAATATATCGCGAAACAAAAGGATTAAGATACTAGCGTAAAAGGTTCTCGCGATCACAAGAAAGTCATCGCTGAATGTGTGGGAGTTAGTATGGGTCTCCAGATCCCGCTTCTGATTATTGATCTGATAGGGGTCTCGATCATGTCCGCATTATTCGTGAACCGTAGGGTGACACACTTAAGAGACACCGACATCCATTTGGAGCAAAAGTTTCATGCCGGAATAACAAGCGCAGGAATTTATTTCACTAGATACCGAAACGGGTTTTCGGGTGAAATTGCAGAAAGTGTTTTTGCATGTGAAATGAAATACGAGCAAGGGGTTATATGTGAATGTTTGTCATTAAAGTAATTGACAAAATTTTGAATAAATAAAAGGAGTTTTATTTAAATAAAGTGTAAGGGTCCCATCCTTTAAATAAGGTAGAGTCCCCTGTGTTTACAATGCTAGTCCCTGGATCAATAGCTAGCATCCACAGTTAAGATGTAATATCAAGAAACAAAGGTCATAATATAACTTTATAACCAGGAATAACATAATTTTATTACATCTTACATAGCTCATTTGGCTATTACATTACATTGCAGCGGAATAACTATAAGCATGGGGTCCTTCATCTTCAAAGTGCCACAGGCAAACATGTTGGTTGTAGACTTTGTAATCCTAATCAATCAATCTTCTCTAAAATCAATCAAACCTGCAACATTACAAGTTACAACCACAAGGGTCAATACATTTGAATTGTATTGGCAAGTTTCACTACTATGTTGAATATAAGTGGATCCTATCACTACATGCATATTTGGCTAAGTAGGGTTTTAGGCTCATTTGCAGAAAGCAATAATTTATCCTATCTTTTCAAATGGTTTTGTTTCCTTTGTCAAATCTTTCTGAACTCCTTGGTATCCACCAAGTATCTTTGTCAAAATCTCTTGAGTTCCTTGGTAACCCCAAGTGCATCAAGTTTTTATCCAAATCTCTTGAGCTCCTTGGTACCCCCAAGTGCATCAAGTTTTTATCCAAATCTCTTGAGCTCCTTGGTACCCCCAAGTGCATCAAGTCTTTTGTTGTCACTTAGAAAGTTTTCTTTTAGAAATTGGAATGTCGAGATTTCCCATAGCATCAAGCTTTAGTTGCTCAGTATTGTCCATAACCGGGGACACGGCTAAGTACTTAGATTTTTATTTTCTTCTGCAGAAGTTGTACACTTTACCCACATGTCACAATATCATCTTGTTGCCACCAGTGGCCGCTGGATTGGTACTCACCAATATGGAGTACTGGTAGATTGAGGATGTGACGAAGTCTTTCCAGAGGGTCCTACCATACACCATTGCTAGCTTGTCTTCAGTACCCATGTAGGATTCCAGGTCCCTCATTTTCAGTAACCTGAAGACAATGCATGGGTCTTCCCAATGTAGTTGACTAAGCCAGAGCCATAAGTAGCATGTGGTTGTACACGAAAGCCACAATTGGAGAAACATGTTCAATCTCTAAGTTCCTAGGTGGTTTTCTTTTGGAGCACAACACAAAGAGATTGCCATAGACATGGTTCCTTTTGTTGCCACCTTCTCCAAAACTCAAAGTCCTTGTCCACCCAGGTGGTTCATTGAGTCCTTGTTTTATTATATAAAACACAAGTCCTTTTCTCAACTTCATAAAATCTCAACATGTATCTCTTTTCAAATTATAGCATGGCTAAGCATGTAACAACTACATGGTTTCCACTAAGGAATGTATAGGGTATCCTATTAGGATTTAGCATAGCATAAGTATAGAAATTCTTTTCATGCATGTTTCAAAATCCACTAAGTATAATGAAAATAGTAGGATTTTTAGATGATAGTGTCACTTGCCTTTTTGGTAGGGAATGTTGGTTCACTTCTTGATCTTGCTAGTTTCACACTTTTCTAACTTCACTACAAATCAATCAAGCAAACACAATATCAACTAGCATTCCAACCAATATTCAAACAATCAAACACACACATAAAAATAAGAGAAACTATGTCATGCATGCAAGCATGCAAAAGATAGTTTTATTTTGCAAAGATTATTTCCACTAGGCTATAATTTTTTTAAGGTTAAAGGTGGTCACTTCCTATAGTGGCAAAGTCATTTGCAAAAGGGTTTTATTCATAAACCAATTTTAAATCCTTTCATTATTTTATGTGGTGGAAAATATTTTTATCAAAGCAACAACTTTATGTTGTTCACCAAATAAGTTGTTGTTTCTCAAAACTTGGTGTTTAGGGTCAGTAGGTTTGATCCAAATCATTTTCCCAAAGTTTTTACTCCAAAGTCATTTCCATAGCAAAATCAATATTTTTACTTGGCTAGAAATGGCTAAATCAAGTTTTTATTCCTAAACTTCACAAAATCCATTTTTAAAACCATGGGTTGGTTCCTAGGGTCAGTAGGTTCACCACAAACCAATTTGCAAAAGATTTCAACCCTAAAATCATTTTGGAATAATTTTTCTAACCTAAACAAGCATACAAATGTTTCTGCAAAAACAAACATTTTACCAGAGGCTTTCTACTAAAAAAATCCATGGTTGGATAGGGCTTGTTCCACTGATTCCATTGATATAAAGTTTGTAATTTTTGGACGTGTGGATCAAAAGTTATAGGGTTTTCAAATCTGCATCTAAATCTGTTTTTCAAATTCTGTTTTAAACAAAGACTGGCCACGCGTCGCGATGTCATTGGCTGGTACCGCTTCGGTCGGATCGTGCTCTGTGGTGCGTTGGATCTAAACAGATTGCACGGCTCTGGTTGCGTACCCCTTCAGCGTTTAAGTGATCTATCTCGTTCGTCCGATCTAGATCCTACGGTCCGCAGCAACTCAACCAAGAACTGGCGGCGCTGCGCGGCGGCAGACGGCGGTGACGGTCAGGCGATGGGCTAGCGGCGGTTCTAGGAAGCAAAGAACGAAGTGGGGATGCTCACCGTGATCACAAGGACGTGGTGATGCTCGAGGCGTGGTCGGTTGGTCGAGGGGCGCACTGGCGTGGAGGTAATCGCTCGCCGGAGTGGGGAACGGCGTCGGGCGGCTCTGGTCGTGGTCGGGGTCGACGCTACTGATCACGAGGAGGCAAACCGAGGGTATGGTTAGACGCGTGAGACCAAGGCGAAGATGCGTGCATGATCGAGAAGGCGCGGGGTGGTCAGTTCTTACCAGGGAACTTCGCCGAAGAGAGACAGACGCGGCGGCGCGGTCAGTGGTTGTCGAAGTCGACACTCAGGGGCGCCCACGGTTGAACGGATGGCTCAGGAAGAAGCGCCTGGGAGTGGGGGTCACGGTCGTGTGCTCAGGGAGGCAAGGGGTGGCGAGGTTGGGTCGGAATCAAAGAGGGAGCTCGTCGGAGCAGTGACGGTGTAGCTCGAAATTACGACGACCTGGGGGCAGAGAGAGGGAGGCGCTTGAGGGGAAATGGAGAGGAGAGGGAGACGTTTAAGGGGGCATGCTCACTGGGGGAGTAATGGCTGTTAATCATGCGAATTGATCGCCGGCGTAAAGAGCAGGAAACGGCAGGGCGTCGTCTGCGCGAGGAAGAAGGAGGTGAGCTGGCTGGGTGGGGTCTGGGTGTCAGCGAGGGAGAGATACAGGGAGAAAGGGCCACCAGTCAGTGTCTGCGCGGGTTCAAAAATGAGTGTGAATCATTTTCTTTCGGGTGAGAGGGAGTGGGCTGGTACTGGGCCTTGTTGGGCTGTGTCCAGATTCTATTTTTTTCTTTCTGAATGTTTTATCTTTTTCCAAATCTATTTTCTGTTTTGAATTTTCAAACAACAATCAAACATTCAAATCAAATCATACTTTCACCAAATATTGCAATTTGAATCTGGTTCTATTTAACAACATAAACCAAAGTCCAAAGTAAAATAATATTTTTATCTTAGGGTCTATTATTAATTAAATAAATAGACCATGTTTATTAAATCAAAATGGAATTTGTTTTATTTAAAATCTCCCTTTGAAATTTAATTATTTTCAAAACCAAATCAGTAGGTTTTATTTGAAAATAAAGAATACTTGGAAAACTTGTTTTAAATAAATAAATAAGTTTTGATGTTTAATTAAAATAACAAAACCTTTATTTTTAATAAGCTTGGATACTAAATCCTTTTTATTTTATTTAAATAAACCTTCACTATTTTTTTATCAAATAGAAATGTTTTTATTTCAAAGGCTTGGCCAAGTTTTAATTTGGCTATATAAAATAATCCTTATTTATAATTCTTTCTTTTCATTTGAAAACTAAATCTTTTTATTTAAAAGATCCAAAAATAGTAATTCCAAACATTTTTATTTTCCTTTAATAAATGTTTGTCTTTTTAAATCCATTTAGGATTTATCTTGATCAAAATTGGTTTAAAGGTTCCCAATTGGATTCAAAAGTTTCTTCTTACCCTAAAAATCAACAAGTTTTATTTTATTCATTTATTTTTCACATTACAAGATTTGGAAAATCTTGGGATGTGACAGAAAGTTTGCATTAAATTTGGTGGAAATTTAATGGGAATTTGAGTGGGTTTTTGAGTGGAGGGAATTGAAAGGCATTGGTGTGAGTGGAGTGTCCACCCACATGAATGAAAGGAGGGGAGGGGGCAGCCCCATGGCCAGCGGCCACCCCCTTGGGTGCCACCCTCCTCCTATAAAAGGAGCCCCCTCTCCTCTCTCTCACTCACACCTCCTCGTGAAAGATCTCTCTCCCCTCTAGTATTTATCCCCCATGGTCTCGGACTAGTGAGATACATGTTCCCAGTGGCTATTCGGCAAGAAAGAGTTGTGCTTCCGCTGCATCGCTGGAGTGAGGAGGCGGAGGTTGCTCGGTGCCTCGGATGTGTGTGCGAGCACGGATGCGCCGCTGATTTGCGGCTCTAGGACTTCCTCTCGATCTTGAGATCGGCAAGAGATCGTCTACATCAACCACGAGTTCAACCTCTTTAATCTTTGTCGATCTTCAAGGGTATGTTCTCTACGGATATACATCCGCCCGTTGATTGTATCTAGTAGATAGATCTTGGTACATAGTTTTTCCCATCGTAAGAATTTTTTTTGTTTTATATGTTGTGAACCCTACAGAAATATTCCTAAGTTAAGAGACATGTTATGCTAGTATGCTTAGCCTAGCTATTAGAACTCAAAGGTGGGAATTCATGTTATGTTATTATGGAAAAGTTATGCCTATGTGTTTTTGACTAAGAAAACAACTTGTTAATGAAACACCTGGGTGGAATGGTAATTGCATGGATGGATTTTTGTTGAGTGGTTACCCAGGGCCCATTTCTATGGTTTACCCTGGTGTATCTCACTTGTGGATGGCCACCCAGGAACAAAGAGATTTGAGATTTTTAGTGTTGAGAAGCTTCCAGTGCAACCACATGGCATATGGGCTCTGCCTTAACCAACTTCAAGAACTGAGACAGATGGACAGTTGGTGGTAGTGATGATAGGATGGAACGCGTCCATGGTGGTTTGAGGGATTGCTTCTGAAAAGTCTCGTCTCGATGCATGTCGAGTCTTGTGGGGAAAGTGCACCACCTCTCGAGAGGGTAAAACCCAAGTACTTAGCCGTGTCCCCGGTAATGGACATTTTGTGCATCAAAGATATTGAAATGATCAAGAATCTCCTCATCCCAATTTATCTAAGTTAAAACTTGTTGGGTGAACATGGGAAGCACCTGGTGTGTATCTAGTGTGCCATGTTTGATGAAGTGTTTTGAAAAAGAGAAAACTATTTTACGAAAGATAGGGAAAACTTATTTTATAAAAAGGCCAGCCAAAACCCCACTTAGCCATATATTCATGTAGATGTTAGATTCTCCATATAAATATGATATCACTTGCCAATACAATTCAAATGTATTGGCCCTTGTGGCTATAACTTATTATGTTGCAGGTTTGTTTGATGTTAGTGAAGTTTGTTGAGTAGGGTTTATAAGTCTACAACCAACATGTTTGCCTATTGCACTTGAAGATGAAGGACTCCATGCTTTATAGTTATATCTGCTGCTGTGTAATAAGATAGCCATATGAGCTATGTAAGTTGTAATGAACTATTTTATTCCTGGTTATGAGTTGTAATATGACCTTTGTTTCTTGATATTACATCTTAAACTGTGGGTGCTAGCTATTCGATCCAGGGACTAGCTGTAAGATCCCTCCCTTTATAAAGGTAAGGATCCCTGTGATTGCAATGCTAGTCCCTGGATCAATGCTAGCATCCACAGTTTAAGATGAAGTACACAGAAACAAAGGTCATTATTACATATCATTCCAGAGACAAACATAGTCTTTTACAAACTCCATGGCCACAAGCCTAATACAAGAGTTCAAATATATAATAAGATAAATAAGTCTTCATCTTCATGTGCCATAGGCAAGCATGTTGAGTGTAGACTCATAACCCCTAATCATCATCAGAATAACCTGCAACATCACAAGTTACAACCACAGTGGGTCAATACATTGGAATAGTATTGGCAAGTGATACCTTAGTTGAATATTTGTAATCTAGATACTATATGCATTTTGGCTAAGTGTAGCTTAGGCTTGCTTTGCTCAAAATAGGTTTTACCTATCAGTTGAAAACACTAAGTTTTTTTTGACAAAACTTTCCCAAGGAATCATCAATAGACATTGGTGAACCTTTACCCTTGTTCAACCACAAGTTTTAACTTAGAAATTGGGATGAGGAGATTCTTGATAGCTTCCATGTCTTGATGCTCAAGTTGTCCAATACCAGGGACATGGCTAAGTACTTAGATTCTTCCATCTGCAAAGGTTGTGCACTTTCCCCACAAGACTTGATTTTCACCAAGACAGGACCTTTCAGAAGCCTTCCGTTAGACCAAATGGACGCGTTCCAACCTATCATCCCACTACCACCAACTATCCAAATGGCTAAGTTATTGCAACCTATACGATCCAGGCAGAGCCGATAATGCCATGTGGCTGCACTAGAAGCTTCTTAACATTTGGCATCTCAAATCCCTTTGTTCCTGGGTGGCTTTCCACAAGTGAGATACACAAGGTAAACCATAGATATGGGCCTTGTGTAACCACTCAACACAAACCATTCCTTCCATTCCACCCAGGTGTTTAATTCACTTAGTTGTTTTTATTAAGCAAAAACACAAGTCCAAAGACTTAGAAATATTTTCTCATAGCATGAATATTTAACCACCCTTGGTTGCTACTAGCTAGGCTAAGCATGGCATTGATAAGCATCTTAACTTAGAAATTTCTAGCAATTCTACAACTACTAGGATTTCCCAAGCATAGCATATAGATCAAAATACTCATGCAAGTCCTATACAAAATATTTCTAGTTCATAGTTGAAAAAACATAGGAATAAAATCATGAAGCACCACTTGCCTTGGTAGTTTGGGGAGTAGCAACAATCTTCATAATCACTATTTGCACCAAAATATACACATAAAATAATGGCACAAAATCACATACACAATATATACAAGCAAAAATACATGAATGTATGCAAAATGCCATGTGATGATTTTCTACACCAAACAAGACAAGTACACAGTACTAAATCATAAACAAGTCCAAAATAAGCCAAATAAACTTTATTTGAATAACATAACATTTTTCAAATAATTACTATACACAAATTATGCCTACAAATGTTTCTATAAAAATAACCATTTTTACAGAGGAAAAACATTAAACAAATTGCATAAACAGAAAGGATTTTCTCTCCTGATTCCAATGGTATAAAATTTGTCAAATTTGGACGTGGGAATCAAAAGTTATGAATTTTTCAAGTTTAAACATCTAATAGATCTAAATTCTGTTTTTAAAACAGAGGACTAGCCACGCGGCGCTCTCTGATTGGTTGATACCGATTCGCGCGGATCGACTAACGTGGACCGTCAGATCTAACTTAAATCGCATGGCCAGATCTCTTCAGTACCCCTTCGTTGAAGTGATCTATCTAACTCGTTGGATCAAGATCCAACGGTTCGCGATCAAGCGACCAAAGCCTGGCGGCGCTAGTGGCGGCGAGTGGCGGCGGCGGCTCCGTCAGAGACATTGCCGATGATCTAGGTCGCGCGGGAGAGGGAGAGGTGGATTACCGAGTTTGCCGCGTGCTGCTGATGATCAAGGTAGGCTTCGTTGGCGAAGGGGTGCACCGTGGATGTCGCTGGAGCTCGTCGGAGTTATGCGCGGCGTCGGGTGCTTGCAGACGACGACGTTGCCGAGGTTCTGCTTCGCCCTAGCACGAGTCAGTGGAATTAGGGGGTGCGCAAGTCTACGGCGAACACTACTGGATCAAGGAGAATGAAAGGGGCGGTCAGATTATACCTCAATTGCTCGTCGGAGTTAGACGGTGGTTCTGTCACTTGCGACCGTGAACGGGGACGGCGAGCTGGGTCACGAGAAAACAAATGGAAGGTTTCAGGGAACGCGCAAGAACTTGCTGGTCACGATTGTTTGAACCAGAGAAAGGGGGCGGTCGGAGCTCACCAGAATCGGTCGCCAGAGGTCGTCGGTGCTGCGGGGTTCTGAGCTCGATTGCGCGCAGCCTGGTGGCGAGGTGAGTGTGCTGAGCGAGGGGAAATATGCGGGGTGAGGAGAGGGTCTTATAGCCGGAGCAGGAGAGAGAATCTCGCGAGGAAACTCCGGCAATTAAGCCTGCTTCAATCGCGTCAGTGATGGAGGTAACGTCAGCGTCGACGGGGTCGTGGGGTGCGTGGCTCGGGGACAACGCTCGCGTGGCATTTGGGTCCACCAGTCAGTGAGCGCTGGGTAGGTCTGTGCCACGTGAGAGAAAGAGGGAAAAACCCCTGGTGGGCTTGCTGGGCTGAGTTCGCTGTTGGGCTAAAAATGTGGCGCCTGGCCCAGTGCTGATTTCTATTTCCTTTTCTTTTTCTAATTCGATTTTTCAGGAATCCTTTTCAAACAAATTCAAAAGCATTTGAAATCCAAACTTTTTTGGATTTTTGTAAAGTGTAAACTTCATATTTTTGGGCATAAAACCATGCTGTCTTGTTGGGCTTGCTTGATCCTTTTGAAAAATCAAAATAAATAGTGCCTTAGCACCAGATTTAACGAAGACAAATAAATGGTTTTAAAAACATATTTTGCTTTGGGAAATTTTTTCCAAGCTTGGAACTCATCAAAACAATCCTATGAACACACAACAATGGTTTTAAAACAAATAATCTCTCACTAGTGAGTAGTATTGGACCAAAGTTTGTTCACATGAAATAATAGCATCCAAAGTTTCTATTTCTTTGAAATGACTTTGAAATTGAACCCTAAATGATCATGAATGTATGAATGATATGCAATCTTTGAAAACATGATTTTAGGGATGTTACAAATCTAACCCCCTTAACGTGAATCTCGCCCTCGAGATTCGGGTTGGCTAGCAAATAGGTGAGGGTGGTCTTTCCGAAGATCATCTTCTCTTTCCCATGTTGCTTCTTCTTCGGAATGATGGTTCCATTGAAATTTGTAGAATTTGATAGTCTTAGTCCGAGTAACTCTTTCTGCAGTCTCAAAATTTTTGATAGGTTTTTCCTCATAAGTGAGAACACTTTCCAATTGGACTTCCTCCAATGGTATAGTATCCTTCAAAGAAGTCTCTTTCGTTTCTGGATGGCATTTCTTAAGCTGACTCACATGAAACACATTATGAACGGCAGACAATGATTCTGGCAATTCAATCTCATAAGCTACTTCTCCTTTACGACTCAGAATCTTGAATGGTCCAACATATCTTGGGGCCAATTTACCTTTGACACCAAATCTCTTCACTCCACGAAGTGGTGACACTCTAAGATAAGCTCTATCACCCACTTCATAGGTGACTTCTCTATGCTTAGGATCTGCGTAGCTCTTTTGTTGGGACTGTGCTATCTTCAATCTGTCCTTAACTAGCTTGACTTTCTCTTCAGCCTCTTTGATTAGTACTGGTCCAAACAAACTTTTTTCTCCCACACCATTCCATAGCAATGGGGTGGTACACTTTCTCCCATAGAGAAACTCAAATGGTGCCATCTCAATACTGGATTGATAGCTGTTATTGTAAGAGAATTCTGCGTAAGGCAGACTTTCATCCCAACTGGCTCCATAGTTTAGGGCACATGCTCTCAACATATCTTCAAGAATCTGGTTGGTCCTTTCTGTTTGTCCATCAGTCTGAGGATGAAAAGCAGTGCTAAATTCCAACCTCGTTCCCAATGACTCATGTAGTTGCCTCGAAAAATGAGAAGTGAATTGAGTTCCCCTATCACACACAATACTCTTGGGTACTCCATGTAGACATACAATTCTACTCATATAGATCTTGGCTAACTTAGCACTTGTGTAGGTTGTCTTCACGGGTATAAAATGAGCCACTTTAGTTAAGCGATCCACTACTATCCAAATAAAATCATATCCTGACCGGGTCCTTGGCAATCCGGTGATGAAATCCATGCCAATCTTGTCCCACTTCCAATCAGGAATAGGTAGAGGTTGTAACAATCCTGCTGGTTTCTGATGTCCCGCTTTCACTCTACTACATACATCACACAAAGCAATATGTTCAGCGATGTCTTTCTTGAGATTATTCCACCAAAATCTTTCTTTCATATCCATGTACATCTTGGTGTTACCCGGATGAATGGAATATGGTGAGTTGTGTGCTTCTTGTAAAATCAGTTTCCGAAGCTCCGGATCTTGAGGAACACAGATACGTTTTCCATACCATAAAGTACCCTGTTCGTCTTCATGGAATCCCTTGGCTTTTCCTTTGCCAATCTTTTCCTTAATCTCTTCAATTTCCTTATCTGTCTTTTGGGCTTCTTTGATTTTGTCCAACAAGGTGGGTTGAACATCTAATGAAATGAGATGCCCTTCAGGCACAATATCTAATCTGAGATCTCTAATTTGGGCACACAGATCATCTGTCAATTCTCCCTTTGTAAGGCCATTCACAAAAACCTTACGGCTTAGAGCATCCGCTACAACATTTGCTTTACCGGGGTGGTATTGCAAACTCAAGTCATAGTCCTTGATGAATTCTAGCCATCTCCTTTGTCTCATGTTGATTTCTTTCTGGGTGAAGATATACTTCAAACTTTTGTGATCTGTGAACACTTCACATCGTTTTCCCAAAAGGTAGTGTCTCAATGTTTTGAGTGCATGGACAACAGAGGCTAACTCTAAATCATGAGTAGGATAATTTACCTCATGAGTTTTGAGTTGTCTCAAGGAATAAGCCACAACTTTCCCTTCTTGCATTAGTACTGCAACCAATCCATGATGAGATGCATCACAATACACTTGGAAATCTTTCTCCAAATCTGGCAGACATAAGACTGGTGCTGTCACTAGTCTCTTCTTCAATTCTTGGAAATTGAGTTCACATCCTTCAGACCAAGCAAATTTCTTGTCTTTCTTTAGTAACTCTGTCATCGGCTTAGCTATTTTGGAGAAATTCTCAATGAATCTTCTGTAGTATCCCGCCAAGCCAAGGAAACTACGAACCTCTTTCACTGACTTAGGATATTCTCATTCAGTTACAGCTGAAACTTTAGCAGGATCAACTGCTACACCATCTCCTGACACAACGTGTCCGAGAAATCCAACTTAATTCAACCAAAACTCACACTAGCTAAATTTGGCATATAGCTTATACTCCCTAAGCTTCTCAAGTATCAAACGCAAATGTCCTTCATGCTCTAATTTGCTCTTGGAGTATATCAAAATGTCATAAATGAAAACGACAACAAACTTGTCAAGGAACTCCATGAACACCTTGTTCATCATATTCATAAAGTATGCTGGTGCATTGGTCAAACCAAAAGGCATCACGGTGTACTCATACAATCCATACCTAGTGGTGAAAGCTGTCTTAGGTATGTCTTGTTCTCTTATCTTAAGCTGAAAATATCCTAATCGGAGATCAATCTTTGAGAACACGCAGTGTCACATCCCAAAATTTTCCAAATTTTGAAATGTGAAAAATTAAATAAACAAAATAAAACAACTGTTGATTTTTAGGGTGAGAAGAAACTTTTTGAATCCAATTGGAAACCTTCAAACCTATTTTGATCAAATAAATCCTAAAGGGATTTAAAAAAGATAAACAATTAATAAAGAAAGTTTTAATAATTGGAATCACTATTTTTGGATCTTTTAATAAAAAGATTTGGTTTTCAAAAGAAAAGGTAGAATTATAAATAAGGATTATTTTAAAGAGCCAAATTAAATCTTGGCCAAGCTTTTGAAATAAAATATTTCTATTTGATAAAAAGAGTAAAGGTTTATTTAAATAAAATAATGATGATTTATTAATATCCAATTTTATTAAAGTAAAGGCTTTTCCATTTTAAATAAAACACTAAAACTTGTTAATTTATTTTAAATAAGTTTTCCAAGTGTTTTATATTTTCAAATGAAACCTACTGAAAAGGTTTTGGTTTGTTTTAGATTTCAAATGGAGTTTTTAAATAAATTAAACCCTATTTGAATTAATGACTAAGGTCTATTTTATTTAATTATTAAATAGATCCTAAAAGAATAAAAGTATTATTTTATTTTAACTTTGGATTATATTGTTAAACAGAATTAAAAACCTACACAAATTCTGGCAAAGTTTTGAATTCATTTGGGTGTTTGAATTGCTTGAATAAAATCAAATCAGAAATTCAAAAAAGAAAAGGAAAAAGATTCTGTATAAAAAAAATGAAAGAACAGACCCAACCCATTTGGCCCAACAGCCCAGCAACGCAGCCCACCAGCTGTCCCCACTGCGGATCGGTTTCCACTGAGAATTCAACCCGTAGAGACGCTGACGAGTGGCCCCATCTCCCTCTCTCTCTCTCCCTCGCTGACAGACAGGCCCACGCCACCTCAGCATCGTCTCCACCACGACCTCGTCGCCCTGCCGTTGCTGCCTTTGATTGCGACGATGAATTCGCGTTATTTCCGCTGTTATACCTCGCCGTGACCACGCCCATTTAATCGCCCCTGTCTCCTCTCTCTTTCCCCCAAACACCGCCTCCTCTCTGCCACTAGGCTGCCGGAATTTTATCTCAAACCTTCTCTGTCTCCGATGACTTCCCCGGTCAATTCCGGAGAACCACAGCCACCCCTCACTCTTCTCTGCACGCGAGCCTGTTCCCCACCTCCTGGCGCATCTCCTCGTGCCACTCGTTCGCCCGCGCTCGCCCAGAGCGTCGGCAAGGATAAGCTCAACTTGCCACCGCCGTTTGCCATTGCTCCGGCGACCTTTTCTTGGTAACTCCGACCGCCCCAAGATCTCCTGTTGACACTCCCGTACTCCCCATGCTCGTACGCATATAATGCCCCCTTCCGTTTGCCTCGGCATGACCTCTAGCCTCGCCCCCGTCGACGACCAGAGGAACCCGATGCAGACAAGCACTCCGGCGAGGAATTCCAGTCGCATCTGAGCGCCCCTCGCCAAGACGACCGCACGTTGAGCTTCGTCAACCCCCTGCGAGCACGGTGAGCACCCCCGTTACCTCCCTTGCGTCCTGTATCGCCGGAACCACCGCGAGCAGAGCGTGCTCCGCCAGTCGCCGCCGCCAGCGCCGCCCATTCCTGGTCAACCTCACAGCAGCCGTTGGATCATCATCTAGTGGCTACGATATAACAGCTTAGTGAAGAGGTATCAGTTGATCTGCACCGTGTGATCTAAATGAGATCCTACGATCTGTAACAGTCGATCCAAACGAAACGGTACCGGCCAATAGAATTGCGCCACGTGGACATGGTTTAGATTAAAACAGAAATTTGAATCTTATTGATATGCAAACTTGTAAAATTCATAACTTTAGTTCTACACGTACAAATTTTGTAAATTTTATATCAATGGAATCAGTAGAACAAGTACTTTGCAACCATGCACTTTGTTTAATGTTTTGATTATGTAAAATTGGTTGAATTTGCAGAAACATGTGTATGCTTATTTTGAATATAAAAATTGTTCTAGATATAATTTTAATGTGAAATCTTTGCAAAATAGTTTGTTGTGAACCTACTGACCTTAGGAATCAACTTATGGATTCAAAAAATGTATTTTGTGAAGTTAAGTAGTAAATATTTGAATTAGCACATTTCTAGTCAAATAAAAATATTGTTTTTATTTTAGAAATGAATTTTTAGTAAAACCCTTGGGAAATGTTTTGATTCAAACCTTCTGACCCTAAACACCAAGTTTTGAGAATTAAAATATATGTGGTGAACTCTTTAAAAAATATTGCTTTACTAAAAGCATTTTCAACCACATAAAATATTGATTTAATTTAAAAATGGTTTATAGATAAAACCTTTTGCAAATGGTTTTACCACTTTAGTAAATGGCCACTTTGAACCTTATAATGTTTAGAGCTTAGTAGAAACCACCTTTGAAAATAAAACTATCTTTTGCATGCTTGCAGGCATGACCTTGTATTTTTTATTTTATTTGTGACAAATTGTTTGAATGTTGTGTTGAATATGTGTTTGCTTGATTGAAATTGTAGTGGAATTAGAAGAGTGTGATATTTGGAAGATCAAGAAGTGAACCAACATTCTCTACTAAAAAGGCAAGTGACACTATCATCCATGTCCTACTATTTTCATTACACTTAGTGGATTTTTGAAGCATGCATGATAAGGACTACTATTATTTTATGCTATGCTAAATCCTAATAGGATACCCTTATATATTCCTTAGTGGAAACATTGTAGTTGTAGTATGCTTAGCCCTGCTATATATTGGGATGGGATACATGTTATTATATGAAGAGTTGAAAAGATATATGTTTTATATAATAAAACAAGTACTCAATGAACCACCTGGGTGGACAAGGATACTCAAGGTTGGACAAGGTGGCAACAAAAGGAACCATGTTTATATGGCTATCTCTTTTGTTGTGCACTAGAAGAAAACCACCCAGGGACTTAGAGATTGAACATGTTTCTCGTACAGTGGCTTCCGTGTACAGCCACATGCTAAATGGGCTCTGGCTTAGTCAACTACATAGTGGAAGACCCATGCATTGGCATCTTCAGGTTAACTAGACTTGTGTAAGGGAACTTGAAACCCTACATTGGTGCCTGGATGACAAGCTAGCATTGTGTATTGGGAGGACTCCTATGGAAAGACTTTGTCACATTCTCAATCTGCCAGTACTCCATTTTGGTGAGTACTTATCCAGCGGCCACTGGTGGCATCAAGATGAGATTGTGTCATGTGGGTAATGTGTACAACTTCTGCAGAAGATCAAAATTCTAAGTACTTAGCCGTGTCCCCGGTTGTGGACAACTCTGAGCAACTAAGGCCTGAAGCTATGGAAGATCTCGACATTCCAATTTCTCAAAGTTAAAAACTTGAGGGTGACACCAAGGGATTTGAAGCACTTGGAGTTTTCCAAGAAGTTCAGAAAGATTTGACAAAAGATCAAAACTATTTTGAAAAGATAGGATAAAAACTATATTGCTTTCTGCAAATGAGCCTAAAACCTACTTAGCCAAATATGCATGTAATGATAGGATCCACATATTTCTACAAAGTAGTGAAACTTGCCAATACAATTCAAATGTATTGACCCTTGTGGCTGCAACCTATTATGTTGTAGGTTTGTTTGATGTTAAGTGTGTTGATTAGGATTACAAGTCTACAACCAACATGATTGCCTGTGGCACTTTGAAGATGAAGGACCCCATGCTATTGTTATATTTTGCTGCAATGTAATGTGATAGCCAAATGAGCTATGTAAGATGTAATGAATTATTTTATTCCTGGTTATAAAGTTGTATTATGACCTTTGTTTCTTGATATTACATCTTAACTATGGATGCTAGCTATTGATCCAGGGACTAGCATTGTAAACACAGGGATATCTACCTTATTAAAGGTTGGGAACCTTTCACGCAGGCTCCTTCTAGCTGATCAAACAAGTCATTGATTCTAGGCAAAGGGTATTTGTTCTTGATAGTCACCTCATTGAGTGAACGGTAATCTATGCATAACCTTTGACTTCTATCCTTCTTTTCCACAAACAAAACGGGTGCTCCCCAGGATGAAGAACTTGGTTGAATAAATCCTTTCTGCAACTGTTCTCCAAGTTGTTTCTTGAGTTCTTTCAATTCATCAACTGACATCTTGTACGGTCTCTTTGATATTGGTCTAGATCCTGGTAGCAAATCAATCAGAAATTCCACATCCCTATCTGGTGGAATTCCTGGCAATTCTTCCGGAAACACATCCGGATATTCACTCACAATTGGAACACTGTATATGCTAACCCCCTTAAGAGAATTTAGCTTACTCCTTTTCGATTCAAAGTTGGTCTTGAATATGATCCTTTTGTTTTCTGGAGTTGTGAGTGAGACAGTATGGTTGGCACAATCTAGCACTCCTTTATGCTTGGTCATCCAGTCCATCCCCAAAATAACATCCAGTCCTTGGGAATTTAGGATTATTAGATTAACGGGAAACTTATACTTCCCAAACTCTATACTAGATCATGACATCCCGAGTTCACTATCATTTCTCCGCCAGGAGAACTTAATTTTATAGGACACCCAATAGTTTCTACCGGTAGTTCATTTCTTTCAACAAATGATCTTGATATGAATGAATGAGATGCACCAGTATCAAAGAGAACAAATGCTGGAACAGAATTGAGTTTGAACTTACCAGCAACAGTATCAGGTTCCTCATAGATCTCTTCCACATTGATGTGGTTCACCTGTCCCTTTTGTAAAGGGTTGGGCTTGTTGGGTCCTTCAACTTTCTTTTCTGGGCATTCATTTGCATAATGCCCCATCTTCTTGCACTTGAAACATTAACCTGAGTAAGATCCTTCTTGACAGGCTGGCTTCCACTACCACATCCACTTCCATTGTGGTGGTTCTTGTACCCACTCTTGTGACTCTTGTACTTGTCATTGTCATGACTACGGTAATGCTTGTTGTCATGTTGACAGTTGTGGTTGTGGTGTTTGCTGTACTTTCCATGCTTGTGGGATCCAGAATTCCCACTATCATCATAATGGGAACGCTTGTGAGACGATCCCGAGCTGTGCTTGTCAGAGTGCTTCCTTTTCCTGCTTTCAACTTGTTTCATCTTGCTCTCCAAGATGGCAGCCTTGTCACAAAGAGACTGATATGTGGAAACATAGGCCACAGCTAACTGCAGGTTCAATTCATCGTTCAATCCTTCAAGGAACTTTTCTTTCCTCTTATCATCAGTGTCAACTTCATCCGGTGCATAACGCGCCAGATTGTTGAACTCCTCAATATATTCAGCCACACTGCGGTGGCGCTGCTTCAAGTTATGAAATTCCTTCTTCTTCAAACTCATGACTCCGGATGAGATGTGAGTAGTACGGAACCCATCTTCAAAGATAGCCCATGTCACATCCTCAATGGGAGTGGTGATCTGGAAGTTATCCCACCAAGTAGCTGCTGGTCCTTCCAACAAGTGTGCTGCAAACCTGACTTTCTCCTCATCAGTACAGCCAACAGTTACCAAGTCCTTGTTCACTGAGCGTATCCAATCATTGGCCACCATGGGATCAGTAGTTCTTGAGAACTTTGCTGGCCTCAGTCTTAAGAATCTGGTAAGCATGTCAAAACCCGGTGGGTTATTCTGATTGTTGTTGTTGTTATTGTTATTATTATTATTGTTGTTGTTGTTGTTGTTGTTGTTGTTGTTGTTGTTGTTGTTGTTGTTGTTGTTGTTGTTGTTGTTGTTGTTGTTGTTGTTGTTGTTGTTGTTGTTGTTGTTGTTGTTGTTGTTGTTGTTGTTGTTGTTGTTGTTGTTGTTGTTGTTGTTGTTGTTGTTGTTGGTGTTGTTGTTGGTGTTGTTGGTGTTGTTGTTGGTGTTGTTGTTGGTGTTGTTGTTGGTGTTGTTGTTGTTGTTGTTGTTGTTGTTGTTGTTGTTGTTGTTGTTGTTGTTGTTGTTGTTGTTGTTGTTGTTGTTCTGATTCTGTATGAACGTGGTCATCATCTGCATTAGTTGCATCTGAGCTGTCATCATCTGCTGCATCTCAGGGGTGATATTGTTGTTGTTAGGGTTGGGATTAGCATGTTGGGGAGGCATCTGTGGTTTTCAATAAGGATAAGAATGAGATACCCATATATGCTTAACATGCACAATACATCACATAGACAATCATCAAGCATGCATCAAAATAACAAAAGTTCAACAACATAAACAACAAGTTTTTTTGAAAAGTAAACACACCAATAGCAAGCCATCCACATGTTAGATGGTCATTGCGACTCGATAATCAAAAGCATGGTAAATAAAAGGTAAATGAGTAGTCATCACTACTCCTCTGCATCAACCTCCTCATCAACAAGTGTAAGACCTGCATTCTCCATAGCGGTCTTGTATTCCTCGACATTGGTAGTCAAGTCCTCTACTTTGGCTTTGAGAGCCCTCTTCTGTGAATGAAGTATCTCAATCACAGTCTGCTGATGCTCGAGCTCGAAGTCCTTGGTCTCTAGTTCTGCAGTCATCTCTCGAATCCTCTTGTTCCTATCTTGGACTCTTTTCTCTTGGCTCTTGAACTTTCTATCTTGACTCTCAAACTTGGCCTCCATTTCCTTGACTATCTCATCTTGCTCCGCGAAGAGCTTGTCCTTCTCACGAAGCTGCACCTGGAGCTCGTCATTGCTAAGCATGACGTTGGTCCTATCAGAATCTAGGTGCCTAAGAAGAACCTCTAAGTCCTGGAGGTATAGACGAATCGTCTCTGCTGTTTCTCTAGCAGTATCCTCGAAGTCAATGGCCTCACCATCCTTGTCACGTCTACCGAAGGCGTGGAAGTGAGTACCTCTAATCTCCCGAGAGTGTCTCCCTAACAGACGCGCAAGTAAATCCTGCATGACTACCTCTAGGCCTCTCTCCCTGTCGTCATGCATGAACTTGAAGATGATTGCCTCCGTGGTAGGATCAGTCTGGCGTCCTGGCTGATTAACCTTGAAGCCCCAAAGGTCTTTCCTCTCAAACTTGTTGAGGGGAAGCACCATGATGCTAGTAAGCGGAAGATTGAGCAGACTAGTGAGCTCAATAAGTCGAGTGCCAAAACGAGTTCCCTTGAACTCTTCAGCCGTGCTGATAGTAACATTAGGCATCTATTTTATAAGATAGGAAAAGTTAGAATCAACATAGATAGAGATGAATCACAAAACAAGGCATCCTATGCATATCTTTGACAATCAAAAAACACAAGTCATGGCATACATAAAACCATTACAAGCATCCAAGGTTCAACTTATTTTAGACAACATTTGGGAAAATAAAATGATAAGTGTGGTGGTCCAACTAACGAAGTAAGTTACAATCCCATCTCACTTGCCAAATTAGCTAACAGGGCATACCTAGAGGCAATCTGTCGATCTTGATCACATGACTCCATTGCTAAGTCTATGATGTCCTCTCTTAAACGTTGCTTCGTAGCCTCTAACTCCTGGGTATGCTTCTTTTCTTCCCTAAGGTCATTCTGAGTGTTGAGCACTCTGCACTTGATTCTATCACCAAGCTCTTTGATGGCCTTCCAAGCTACATCCCTTGCTGAATCAAAGAATGTGGTGTGCATCACTGAGTTGGTGACCATGCAGAGTCCTGATTCCTTGTGTTTGTCTTCCTTGTTTTTATACAAGTGAAGTTTCACCCACCAGTACTCAACTCCTTCATCCATCACAGGAAAACCTTTGTACAGAGCTGCACCATGTATTCCCATGGCAACCATGAGGTCCTTAAGAGCCTTGGGGAATTCTGTCTCACATTCCAAAGTCATAGTCATGAGTGGTCCCTTCCTCACGGCTTCGTTGATGGAGTTCATCTACAAATAGAGATGAGAAAGAAGATTAGAAAAGTTTACGAGAAGAAAAAGACAAGTGTGGAAGTTGTTGAAAATTTTCCTTAGTGGTTTCCAATCCTAGGGTCATAATCC
Organism: Avena sativa; assembly: GCA_916181665.1. NCBI lineage: Eukaryota > Viridiplantae > Streptophyta > Magnoliopsida > Poales > Poaceae > Avena > Avena sativa. The sequence continues at coordinate 253,710,518 of OV702284.1, read as the reverse complement.
TACAGGCAACACAGTGCTCTGATACCATCTGTAAGATCCCTCCCTTTATAAAGGTAAGGATCCCTGTGATTGCAATGCTAGTCCCTGGATCAATGCTAGCATCCACAGTTTAAGATTAAGTACACAGAAACAAAGGTCATTATTACATATCATTCCAGAGACAAACATAGTCTTTTACAAACTCCATGGTCACATGCCTAATACAAGAGTTCAAATATATAATAAGATAAATAAGTCTTCATCTTGATGTGCCACAGGCAAGCATGTTGAGTGTAGACTCATAACCCCTAATCATCATCAGAATAACCTGCAACATCACAAGTTACAGCCACAGTGGGTCAATACATTGGAATAGTATTGGCAAGTGATACCTTAGTTGAATATTTGTAATCTAGATACTATATGAATTTTGTCTAAGTGTAGCTTAGGCTTGCTTTGCTCAAAATAGGTTTTACCTATCAGTTGAAAACACTAAGTTTTTCTTTGACAAAACTTTCCCAAGGAATCACCAATAGACATTGGTGAACCTTTACCCTTGTTCAACCACAAGTTTTAACTTACAAATTGGGATGAGGAGATTCTTGATAGCTTCCATGTCTTGATGCTCAAGTTGTCCAATACCAGGGACATGGCTAAGTACTTAGATTCTTCCATCTGCAGAGGTTGTGCACTTTCCCCACAAGACTTGATTTTCACCAAGACAGGACCTTTCAGAAGCCTTCCCTTAGACCAAATGGACGCGTTCCAACCTATCATCCCACTACCACCAACTGTCCAAATGGCTAAGTTATTGCAACCTATACGATCCAGGCAGAGCCCATAATGCCATGTGGCTGCACTAGAAGCTTCTTAACATTTGGCATCTCAAATCCCTTTGTTCCTGGGTGGCTTTCCACAAGTGAGATACACAAGGTAAACCATAGATATGGGCCTTGTGTAACCACTCAACACAAACCATTCGTTCCATTCCACCCAGGTGTTTAATTCACTTAGTTGTTTTTATTAAGCAAAAACACAAGTCCAAAGACTTAGAAATATTTTCTCATAGCATGAATATTTAACCACCCTTGGTTGCTACTAGCTAGGCTAAGCATGGCATTGATAAGCATCTTAACTTAGCAATTTCTAGCAATTCTACAACTACTAGGATTTCCCAAGCATAGCATATAGATCAAAATACTCATGCAAGTCCTATACAAAATATTTCTAGTGCATAGTTGAAAAAACATAGGAATAAAATCATGAAGCACCACTTTCCTTGGTAGTTTGGGGAGTAGCAACAATCTTCACAATCACAATCACTATTTGCACCAAAATCTACACATAAAATAATGGCACAAAATCACATACACAATATATACAAGCAAAAATACATGAATGTATGCAAAACGCCATGTGATGATTTTCTACACCAAACAAGATAAGTACACAGTACTAAATCATAAATAAGTCCAAAATAAGCCAAATAAACTTTATTTGAATAACATAACATTTTTCAAATAATTAATATACACAAATTATGCCTACAAATGTTTCTGTAAAAATAACCATTTTTACAGAGGCAAAACATTAAACACATTTCATAAACAGAAAGGATTTTCTCTCCTAATTCCAATGGTATAAAATTTGTCAAATTTGGACGTGGGAATCAAAAGTTATGAATTTTTCAAGTTTAAACATCTAATAGATCTAAATTCTGTTTTTAAAACAAAGGACTAGCCACGCGGCGCTCTCTGATTGGTTGATACCGATTCGCGCGGATCGACTAACATGGACCGTCAGATCTAACTTAAATCGCACGGCCAGATCTGTTCAGTACCCCTTCGTTTAAGTGATCTATGTAACACGTTGGATCCAGATCCAACGGTTCACGATCAAGCGACCAAAGCCTCGCGGCGCTAGCGGCGGCGAGTGGCGGCGGCGGCTCTGTCAGAGATGTTGCCGACGATCTAGGTCGTGCGGGAGAGGGAGAGGTGGCTTACCGAGTTCGCCGCGTGCTGCTGATGCTCAAGGTAGGCTTCATACCGTGGATGTCGTTGGAGCTCGTCGTAGTTGTGCGCGGCGTCGGGTGCTTGCAGACGATGACGTTGCCGAGGTTCTGCGTCGCCCTAGCACGAGTCAGTGGTGTTAAAAGCCCTAGAGGCGAACCTGGCAGTATGCATGCAGGGTCAAGGGGCGTTCGATTCATACCGCTATTGCTCGTCGGAGTTGGGCGGCGGCTCTAGTGGTTGCGGGCGTGAACGAAGACGGCGACCTGGGTCAAGTGCGGGCAAACCAGGGGTGTTAGCAGATGCACAAGGACGTGGCGGTCACGCTCGTTTGAACCAGAAGCATTCGACACCACTGAGATGCAGCAGATGATGACAGCTCAGACGCAGCTGATGCAGATGATGACCACGTTCATACAGAATCAGAACAACAACAACAACAACAACAACAACAACACCAATCAGAATAACCCACCGGGTTTTGACATGCTTACCAGATTCTTAAGACTGAGGCCAGCAAAGTTCTCAGGAACTACTGATCCCATGGTGGCCAATGATTGGCTACGCTCAGTGAACAAGGACTTGGTAACTGTTGGCTGTACTGATGAGGAGAAAGTCAGGTTTGCAGCACACTTGTTGGAAGGACCAGCAGCTACTTGGTGGGATAACATCCAGATCACCACCCCCATTGAGGATGTGACATGGGATATCTTTGAAGATGGTTTCCGTACTGTTCACATCTCATCCGGAGTGATGAATTTGAAGAAGAGGGAATTTCATAACTTGAAGCAGCGCCACCGCAGTGTGGCTGAATATATTGAGGAGTTCAACAATCTGGCGCGTTATGCACCGGATGAATTTGACACTGATGCTAAGATGAAAGAGGAGTTCCTTGAAGGATTGAACGATGAATTGAACCTGCAGTTAGCTGTGGCCTATGTCCCCACATATCAGTCTCTTTGTGACAAGGCTACCATCTTAGAGAGCAAGATGAAACAGGTTGAAAGCAGGAAGAGGAAACACTCTGACAAGCACAGCTCGGGATCGTCTCACAAACGTTCCCATTATGAAGATAGTGGGAATTCTGGATCCCACAAGCATGGAAAGTACAACAAGCACCCCAACCACAACCGTCATCATGACAACAAACAGCACCGTAGTCATGACAATGACAAGTACAAGAATCACAAGAGCGGGTACAAGAACCACCACAATGGAAGTGGTAGTATTAGCCAACCTGTCAAGAAGGATCTTAGTCAGGTCAAATGTTTCAAGTGCAAGAAGATGGGGCATTATTCAAATGAATGCCCAGAAAAGAAAGTTGAAGGACTCAACAAGCCCAACCCTTTTCAAAAGGGACAAGTGAACCACATCAATGTAGAAGAGATCTATGAGGAACCTGATGCTATTGCTGGTAAGTTCAAACTCAATTCTGTTCCAGCATTTGTTCTCTTTGATACTGGTGCATCTCATTCATTCATATCAAGAGCATTTATTGAAAGAAATGAACTACCGGTAGAAACTATTGGGTGTCCTATAAAAGTAAGTTCTCCTGGCAGAGAAATGATAGTGAACTCAGGATGTCATGGTCTAGTCATAGAGTTTGGGAAGTATAAGTTTCCCGTTAATCTGATAATCCTAAACTCCCAAGGATTGGATGTCATTTTGGGAATGGACTGGATGACTAAGCACAAGGGAGTGATAGATTGTTCCAACAATACTGTCTCACTCACAACTCCAGAAAACAAAAGGATCAGATTCAAGACCAACTTTGAATCAAAAGGGAGTAAGCTAAATTCTCTTAAGGGTGTTAGCATACATAGTGTGCCTATTGTGAGTGAATATCCGGATGTGTTTCCGGAAGAATTGCCAGGAATGCCACCAGGTAGAGATGTGGAATTTCTTATTGATTTGCTACCAGGATCTGTACCAATAGCAAAGAGACCGTACAAGATGTCAGTTGATGAGTTGAAAGAACTCAAGAAACAACTTGGAGAACAATTGAAGAAAGGATTTATTCAACCAAGTTCTTCATCTTGGGGAGCACCAGTGTTGTTCGTAGAAAAGAAGGATAGAAGTCAAAGGTTATGCATAGATTACCGTTCACTCGATGAGGTCACTATCAAGAACAAGTACCCTTTGCCTAGAATCAATGACTTGTTTGATCAGTTAGAAGGAACCTGTGTGTTCTCAAAGATTGATCTCCGATCAGGTTATTTTCAACTTAAGATAAGGGAACAAGACATACCTAAGACAACTTTCACCACTAGGTATGGATTGTATGAGTATACCGTGATGCCATTTGGTTTGACCAATGCACCAACTTACTTCATGAATATGATGAACAAAGTGTTCATGGAGTTCCTTGACAAGTTTGTTGTCGTATTCATCGATGACATTTTGATCTACTCCAAGAGCAAAGAAGAGCATGAAGGACATTTGCGTTTGATACTTGAGAAACTTAGAGAGCATAAACTGTATGCCAAATTCAGGAAGTGTGAGTTTTGGTTGAATAAGTTGGATTTCTTGGACACGTTGTGTCAGGAGATGGTGTAGCAGTTGATCCTGCTAAAGTTTCAGCTGTAACTGAATGGGAATCTCCTAAGTCAGTGAAAGAGGTTCGTAGTTTCCTTGGCTTGGCAGGATACTACAGAAGGTTCATTGAGAATTTCTCCAAAGTAGCTAAGCCAATGACAGAGCTACTAAAGAAAGACAAGAAATTTGGTTGGTCTGAAGGATGTGAGCTCAGTTTCCAAGAATTGAAGAAGAGACTAGTGACAGCACCAGTCTTATGTCTGCCAGATTTGGAGAAGGATTTCCAAGTGTATTGTGATGCATCTCATCATGGATTAGGTGTAGTGCTAATGCAAGAAGGGAAAGTCGTGGCTTATGCCTCGAGACAACTCAAAACTCATGAGGTAAATTACCCTACCCATGATCTAGAGTTAGCCTCTGTTGTCCATGCACTCAAAACATGGAGACATTACCTTTTGGGAAAGCGATGTGAAGTGTTCACGGATCACAAAAGTTTGAAGTATATCTTCACTCAAAAAGAAATTAACATGGGACAAAGAAGATGGCTAGAACTTATCAAGGACTACGACTTGAGTTTGCAATACCACCCCGGTAAAGCAAATGTTGTAGCAGATGCTCTAAGCCGTAAGGTTTTTGTGAATGGCCTTACAAAGGGAGAATTGCTAGATGATCTATGTGCCCAATTTAGAGATCTCAGATTAGAGATTGTTCCTGAAGGGCATCTCATGTCATTAGATGTTCAACCCACCTTGTTGGACAAAATCAAAGAAGCCCAAAAGACAGACAAGGAAATTGAAGAGATTAAGGAAAGGATTGGCAAAGGAAAAGCCAAGGGATTCCATGAAGACGAACATGGTATTTTATGGTATGGAAAACGTATCTGCGTTCCGCAAGATCCGGAGCTTCGGAAACTGATTTTACAAGAAGCACACAACTCACCATATTCCATTCATCCGGGTAACACCAAGATGTACATGGATATGAAAGAAAGATTTGGTGGAATAATCTCAAGAAAGACATCGTTGAACATATTTCTTTGTGTGATGTATGTAGTAGAGTGAAAGCGGAACATCAGAAACCAGCAGGATTGTTACAACCACTACCTATTCCTGATTGGAAGTGGGACAATATTGGCATGGATTTCATCATTGGATTGCCAAGGACCAGGTCAGGATATGATTCTATTTGGGTAGTAGTGGATCGCCTAACTAAAGTGGCTCATTTCATACCTGTGAAGACAACCTATACGAGTGCTAAGTTAGCCAAGATCTATATGAGTAGAATTGTGTGTCTATATGGAGTACCCAAGAGTACTGTGTCTGATAGGGGAACACAGTTCACTTCTCATTTTTGGAGGCAACTACATGAGTCATTGGGAACGAGGTTGGAATTCAGTACTGCTTTTCATCCTCAGACTGATGGACAAACGGAAAGGACCAACCAGATTCTTGAAGATATGTTGAGAGCATGTGCCCTAAACTATGGAGCCAGTTGGGATGAAAGTCTACCTTTCGCAGAATTCTCTTACAATAACAGCTATCAATCCAGTATTGAGATGGCACCATTTGAGTTTCTCTGTGGGAGAAAGTGTACCACCCCATTGCTATGGAATGGTGTGGGAGAAAGAAGTTTGTTCGGACCAGAAATAATCAAGGAGGCTGAAGATAAAGTCAAGCTAGTTAAGGACAGATTAAAGATAACACAGTCCCGATAGAAGAGCTACGCAGATCCTAAGCGTAGAGAAGTCACTTATGAAGTGGGTGATAGAGCTTATCTTAGAGTGTCACCACTTCGTGGAGTGAAGAGATTTGGAGTCAAAGGAAAATTGGCCCCAAGATATGTTGGACCATTCAAGATTCTGAGTCGTAAAGGAGAAGTAGCTTATGAGATTGAATTGCCAGAATCATTGTCTGCCGTTCACAAGGTGTTTCATGTGAGTCAACTTAAGAAATGCCATCCAGAGATGGGAGAGAAATCTTTGAAGGATACTATACCTTTGGAGGAAGTTCAATTGGAAAGTGATCTCACTTATGAGGAAAAACCCATCAAGATTCTTGAGACTGTAGAAAGAGTTAATCGGACTAAGACTATCAAATTCTCCAAAGTTCAATGGAACCATCATTCCGAAGAAGAAGCAACATGGGAAAGAGAAGATGATATTCGGAAATACCACCCTCACCTATTTGCTAGCCAACCCGAATCTCGAGGGCGAGATTCACCTTAAGGGGGTTAGATTTGTAACATCCCTAAAATCATGTTTTCAAAGATTGCATATCATTTAGGGATCAATTTCAAACTCATTTCAAGAAAACATAAGCACTGGGTGCTATCGTTTTATGTGAACAAACATTTTTCAATGCCACTATCTAGTGAGGGGATATTTGTTTTAAAACCATTATGTGTCACATCCCAAATTTTAGATTTGGTTCTGCATATCATTCATATCATCGCATCATACTTTTCCATGCAAAACCGTCGATTGAAAAGATTCGGCAAAACGCTATTTTCAAAACCCTATTCTATTTTACTACGAGGCTCCTGCGGGAGGAATTAGTAGGACTAGTGTATTCCACCCTTGTAGCCTAGTGGTTTCACTCAACCATTGACCCTAGATTGTTCCCCTCGATTTTACAAAAGCGTAGGAGCAAGAATCGCTCAATTCGGAGCTCGTACAGAAAAGTTACGGCCGTTTTATCAAAAGATAGAAAATCGGGCTAATCTCCGTGTCCGATTCCAACCGCGCATTGTGTCCGCGTAGGACCCCACGAGGGGGCCCCACTTAAGAGGCCCCACCCAGCCGCCGCCGCCCCTGCCTCGAAGACCGCACCCGCACGCGCCTCGAACCCCGCGCCCCCACCTCGATCTCCCGCCGCGCCGCCTCCTGGACCCCGCCGCGCCGCCCTCGGCCTCCGCGCCGCCAGGTGAGCCGCCTGCCCCGACGCCGAGCCGCCTCCCGCCAGCGCGCCGCACCCCGCCGCCTGATGCGCGCCTCGCAGCGCCCGCGCCGCGCCGCGCTGCTGCTGCTCTGCCGCAGCCGCCTCCTGCGCCCGCTCGCTGCCGCGCGCCAGCGCCCCGCCTCGTCGCGCCGCGCTGCCGCTGCTGCGCGCACGCACACGCGCCAGCACGCACGCACGCGCGCCGCCCCGCGCGCCTTGCGCCGCCGCTCGCCGTCCGCGCTGTCGCGCCGCCGTTGCGTGACCGCCTTGATCCGCGCGCTGACCAACCTTCCCCTTCCGCGCAGGAAAAACGCCGTCGCCGGAACCGATCGCCGCCACCGTCCCGAGTTCGCCGCCGTTCGTTTCCGGTGAGTCCGCAGCCGCCTTTGGATCTCAGATCAACGGTCCAGATCGGTCGTTGACCGGTCAGTCCCCAGGCGTTGACTAGTCAGACGCCCAGTCAGCAGCCACGTTGACCAGTCAACAGACACAGTTGACTGGGTATTTCTTTAATCGTTTTAGTTGACAGATTTCGGTAGAAACTTGTAAATTGCGTAGAAATTAAACCGCTGTGACAAAAATTGCAAATAAAATATGTGTAGGTTCAGTGAGTCGTGTAGAATCTTGCTGTACCGTTGTTTCACACTTTTGCAGCAAGATTTAGTACAGTTTAATCAAATAGGTTAATGGCCTTTTTGGAGTATTTAATTCGTAGAAAAAGATCTGTAACTCTAAAAATTGCATATGATATGTCCCTGGATTCAGTAGAACAAGGGGAATCTCATCGTGAATTAAAGGATAGGCTTACAGTGAAAACTTCTGCAGAAACTGTCTAGTGGCTTTCTGCAGTGTTTTAATTACTCGTGGAGTTTTATAATTCCTTTTTGAGTAATTCCAGTTGGTACTGTTTCTAATTAGCTATGCCTGTACTGCAGAAATTTCCCAAGATTTTTACAAACAGTATACTACCGATAGTGAATTAATTGGGTTCTAGCTTTAGATTTGAGTATTATACTTTGCATATTAGTTTTCCTTGCGCTAAAACTATTTTCCATGCATGCAATCAGTACCTCTACTGATTTCTATTATGTGGTGCAGCTGTAGCACCAATCCACTTGTCATGCATGTATTCATACATCATCTTTGTTGCATATGATTGTGGATTGTTTGTTTATGAATGCAATTGTATCGTGTAGATTGTGACGAGTGCAACGCTTGCTCGTGTGTGGATTGTTCTTCCGACCGCTACAACCAAGGCAAGTAGATGCTACTTTGTTCATGATATCGTCCTACTATTTTCAATGCATTGTCGTGTATTTTGTAGGTGCATGTGTAGGACGATACTATCGCTATGCTATGTCCTATTATGTGGTAGGAACGTCCTTGTAGATGAACCACCGTTGGTAGATGTGCTTAGCCATGCTATGTTGTACGAGGGCTGGGTTACATCATTGAGACTTGTTTCTAAAAATATTGGTTTGTGAAAACTAAAACAACTTAATCAATGAATCTCCTGGGTGTGATGGTATTGATAATTTTTGGTGGTTTCATTGCGGAAAGGCACCCAGGTATCGAGAGAAATTGATTGGCTTATTTATTTGGTAGCTTACGTGTACAACCATGTGCCAATAATGAAATGGGCGGTTGGTTGGACTTAGTAGGTTGTGGTGACCCGAACCCGCGTATCCAGAGATGTAGAATTTTGGTAGGTTGGACCGGTGCGCGTCGGGATTGGGGAGCTACTTTCCGAACGGTCTCTTCTTGGTCTTCTCCCTATCATCACCCAAAATGAGAGTGATGGTACGAGCTGGGCTGGCCAAGTCACATGGGTAAAGTGTACTAACCCCTGCAGGGTGTATAATCTAATCGATTAGCCGTGTCCCCGGTTATGGACAACTGAGTTGCTTGATATTGATTCCATGACATGTTTCTCGCTCATTCTAATTTCATAATTGCTTTAATATTGTTGGGATAACTTAATTGGGATCTTTTCAAAGAAAATCAAAACTGTTTATGAAAGTAGGACAAATGTATTTGCAAATGCAAGCCAGACACAGATCCAATTGCCAAATATGCATGTAGATGTTAGCACTATTGTCTCCATTACTAGCTCTATTTGCCATACATTCCATGTATTGACCCTTCGGGGCTGCTACGTTTCATGTTTCAGGTTATTCCGATTCTAAGTAATCGATATAGGCCACGGTACCCCACTCGGCACTTGTTCACTTGTGGGCAATTTGAAGATTACTTTAATTATGTTGCTACCTGAATAATTTGAGCTAGCCTTGAGCTAAGCTTTTATTGTAATAATGGTACTCTGGATCATCGTTATTTATGATACACGGATATTTTGCTATGTTATTCATCTCATTCTATTGTGGGCCAATGAACCGATCCAGGGATTGGCATGTCACATAGAAACCTCGGTCTTTTCAGAACCGCGGTGTTACAAGATGGTATCAGAGCCCGTGTGTCGACTGTAGGATCGTGATCTAGGATTGGATTAGGAAGCCATAGATTTATTAAAACCTATATTAACCCTGTATTTCATCTTATGCCTTTCACCCTCGTAAATTCTTACCATATGCTATTCTCACACTTTCCTCTTTTACTTAATAGATGGGAGAAGTCAGGACTGAGTATGCCACCATGGAGTCACCAAGGCCCTTTGCAAGGAAGTTAGCACAGCTCTCGCAGTCATTGGGATTGCCACTGCCCATGTTCAAGGTAAGAAGGTTGTACACCTATGGATATGGAGAGGATGCATGGGAGATCACTACCTTCTTATTCAGGGATGCCGCCTTGCACAACCCTGTGCATTTGATCTACACCAAGACATACTGCAACTGGGGGCTTGGAATCAACTTGGCCATACATGAAGCCCTGTCTCGCCAGTGCCATAATGTCCGACACCTACTGCCAGCAGACTCACCCTACCGTGATTATGGGAGGCGTGATGCAGATGGGCACATTGTGGTTACTCCGAGCGACATAAACAACATGCCGCCCCATCGGAGGCACATAGAGGACATGGAAAAGGAGAATGGAGCTCTAGCTGAGAAAGTGATGATGATAAAGGAGATTGCAGATTTTGCTAGCAATGGTATGGTGGTCCAAGGACAGGAGATTGACACCCTGCATGAAGCTGTGGGAGTTCTGGAGAATGCCCTGATAGCCAGAGATGGAACCATAGCTCATCTTCATGGTACTGTGCAGGAGAACATCCAGAACATACAACAGTTGCAAGGGACCGTCCAGGAAAGGGATCAAACTATTGAAGCTATGACAGCCCAGATTGCCGCCCTCCAAGCACAGCTGAATCCACCCTCTGATGATGACAATGGAGAAGATGGCAACAATGGGGATGATGATGACAGTGGGAACGATGATGATGATGAGGACGAGGATGATGAAGATGGAGACGATGATGGTGGAGGAGATGAAGCTGTCGCAGTTGCAGCTGAGAGTGAAGAAGAAGAGGAGGATCCAGAAGAGGTGGAGTTTGAGATCTCAAGTGATGATTCAGGAGAAGTGTACACTCCGCCGCCATGGTTGTACCGCGAACCGAAGCGCCAACGCATGAGTGCAAGGACCTACCGCAACCTCTTCAAGAAGTAGATAGAAGTCCACCAGTTAGTCCTCGTTAGGTAAATTCGTTAGGATTAGCCACGATCAATGTGAAACTTAGTTGCTGTTAGTTTAAGAGTGTTTAGTTGCTTATTTGTGTACTCCAATATCCCAGGAATTATTTGTGCGAATTTTATGAAAGAGTTATGGCAAGTTTGGTTAACATCTGTGTTTTTTTCGCTGCAGTTTTCTGCTGATACAGCAGTACTGTACGACTTTTCATATTTTTCTGGTAACTGGGAAAAATCTGAAAAAATTGGGCTGATGCAAAACTCTCTGTACTGTATGTGCAAAAATCAGCTAAATTTTCTGACGAGTTTAAGTCAGACGGAAAAATTCGCGAACGCTGCTGGACTGTTCTGGCAGATTGCTGTTTTTGTTGTTTAGTTGATCAACTGTTTAGCTAACCAATGCCAACTCTTGTAAAACTATTTCAGTAGGTATATACTACTAGGATAACCCCTGGGATGTTGCTGGATCACTTGTTTGTTGACGTGTTGCTTGCTTGTGATTGTCTGCCATTGCTTGTTGATGTTTGATCATAATGCATGGGTAGAATCCTATTATCGTAGTTGATTCTCTCTAAACTTACCTGTGCTGAACCGCAGATGCCTCCCCTCCGTCAACCCACTGAGTTGGAGCAGCTCATGGCAGCTCAGGAACAGCTGACCCAAGTGATGACTCAGTTCATGGAAGCTCAGAACAACAACAACAATGGGAACAACCAGCCTCAGGGAGATGCTCTCACCAGATTTCTGAGGTTAAGGCCAGCTAAGTTCTCTACTGCAACGGAACCAATGGTTGCTCTCGACTGGTTGCGTTCAGTCAACAAGGATCTGGTAACCGTCGGATGCACTGATGCTGAGAAGGTGAGGTTTGCCGCTCACCTACTGGAGGGACCAGCCGCTTCTTGGTGGGACACTTTTCAGATCACCCACCCGCTGGATACCGTGACTTGGGCAATGTTTGAGGAAGGTTTCATGACCAACCACGTGTCTTCAGGAGTCCTGAGCCTGAAGAGGAAGGAGTTCCGCAACTTGCACCAAACCAACCGCACCGTGGCCGAGTACATTGAGGAGTTCAACAACCTGTCCCGTTATGCACCTGAGGATGTTGACACCGATGCAAAAAGGAGGGAGAGATTTCTGGATGGCCTCAGTGATGAGCTTTCACTACAGCTACTGGTGGTTTATTGCCCCACTTTCCAGGAGCTTATGGACAAGGCCAGTATCTTGGAAGGGAAGCACAAGCAGGTGGAGAACCGCAAGAGAAAGAGCAACAATCATCACTCTGGTTCACATCACAAGTCTCGCACTTCATATGATGGATACTCCAAGCATGGAGGGAGTGACCATGGGAGCCATGACCGCCACCACCATGGAGGCGATGGGCATTGTCATGACAACCATAGGAGCACCCACCACAGCCACAAGGGAGGACACTCTCACCACTCTGGGGGACACGGTGGACATGACCGCAACCGTGATCGCAGCTTTGTGAAGAAGGATCTGAGTGAGGTGACGTGCTTAAAGTGTAAACAGAAGGGACACTATGCTGACAACTGTCCGGAGAGGAAAGGACTGAAGCCAACCAACAACGAGAAGGCCACAGTGAACCACATGAATGTGGAGGAGATCCCAGATGAGCCTGACCTTGTGATTGGTAAGTTCCCAATCAACACTTACCCTGCACTTATACTTTTCCATACTGGTGCATCTCATTCATTCATATCAAGGGAATTTGTGTATAAGTATAAGTTACCTACTGAGTCTATGAAAGGGTCTATTAGAGTGAGTTCACCTGGAGGAGATATGATAGCTAGCGCGGGATGCCGCAATTTAACTGTGAGGATTGGAACACACAACTTCATTGCACATCTAGTAGTGTTGGAATCACAGGGATTAGACGTTATTCTGGGTATGGATTGGATGTCTGTGCATGAGGGACACATAGATTGTGCACAGCGATCTGTTTCACTCAAAACCCCGGATGGTAAGAGGATTAGATTCAAGTCGGCTGTACGACCAGGAAGGTGTAAGTTGAATTCTCTTAAGGGGGTTAGCATGGATACTGTGTCAGTGATTAAGGATTATCCTGACGTGTTTCCGGAAGAGCTGCCAGGGATGCCACCTGATAGGGAAGTTTCTTATCGACCTGATGCCGGGAACAGGACCTATAGCAAAGAAACCATATAAGATGGATGTGGATGAGCTGAAGGAATTGAAGAAGGAGTTGAAAGAGCAGCTGGAAAAGGGATTCATTCAGCCTAGTTCGTCGTCATGGGGTGCACCTGTTCTGTTTGTGGAGAAGAAAGACAGCAGCAAGAGATTAGTAGTGGACTATCGCTCGCTGAATGAAGTAACCATCAAGAACAAGTACCCTCTGCCGAACATAAATGATTTGTTTGATCAACTGGAAGGAGCGAAGGTGTTCAGCAAGATTGATCTGCGATCAGGCTACTTCCAATTGAAGATCCGGGAGGAGGACGTACCAAAAACCGCCTTCACCACTAGGTATGGTTTATATGAGTATACGGTTATGTCTTTTGGACTAACGAATGCCCCGGCATATTTCATGACCATGATGAACAAGGTATTTATGGAGTATTTGTACAAGTTGGTGGTGGTGTTTATTGATGACATACTGATATATTCCAAGGATGATGCTGAGCATGAGAAGCATCTACGACTGATTATGGAGAAGCTGAGGGAACACCAGCTGTATGCCAAATTCAGCAAGTGTGAATTCTGGCTTAACACTGTTGGGTTTCTTGGACATGTAGTGTCAGGAGAAGGAGTCGCTGTTGATCCAAGCAAAGTGACTGCAGTAACTGAGTGGGAAGCGCCCAAGAATGCATGAGAGATAAGAAGATTTCTGGGACTTGCTGGATATTACAGTTGGTTCATTGAAAATTTCTCCAAGATTGCTAAGCCGATGACCGAACTGAAGAAGGAGAGGAAGTTTGAATGGTCAGAAGTATGTGAAGCCAGCTTTCAGGAACTGAAGCGTCGACTAGTGACCGCGCCTGTTCTGTGTTTACCAGATCTTCAGAAGGATTTCCAAGTGTACTGTGATGCATCTCGACAGGGACTTGGGAGTGTGCTGATGCAAGATGGGAGAGTAGTGTCCTATGCCTCGCGACAACTCAAGCACCATGAGCGAAATTACCCCACGCACGACTTGCAGTTAGCGTCAGTGGTTCATGCGCTCAAGGTATGGAGGCATTACTTAATGGGAAAACACTGTGATGTGTACACCGACCACAAGAGCCTGAAGTACATATTGACGCAGAAGGAACTGAACATGAGGCAAAGGAGATGGTTGGAGCTTATCAAGGATTATGATATGAATCTGCAATACCACCCAGGAAAGGCCAATGTAGTAGCTGATGCTCTGAGCCGGAAGGTCTATGCCAACGGATTGACAATTGGGGAATTGCCCGAGGATTTGTGCGAGCAATTCAAGGACCTTAGACTGGAGGTAGTATCTGAAGGATACTTGGCAACAATGGAAGTCCAACCAACGCTACAGGACAGAATCAGGAAGGCTCAAGTGGGAGACAAAGAGATAGATGAAGTAAAGGAAAAGATGAAGGAGGATCGAGCGAGGGAATTCCGCGAGGATGAGCAAGGAACCCTGTGGTATGGAGATCGTTTGTGCGTTCCCAACGATCCGGAGATAAGGAAGTTGATTCTGCAGGAAGCTCATGACTCGCCGTATTCCATACATCCGGGCAATACGAAGATGTATATGGACCTAAATGACAGATTCTGGTGGAACAACATGAAGGGAGACATCGCAGAGCATATTTCCCTATGTGATGTATGTAGCCGAGTAAAGGCGCAACACCAGAAGCCAGCAGGATTGCTACAGCCATTGCCCGTGCCGGATTGGAAGTGGGATAGAGTGGGAATGGATTTCATCACGGGATTGCCCAGGACCAGGTCAGGATATGACTCCATTTGGGTAGTGGTCGACCATTTGACTAAGGTAGCCCACTTTATACCAGTGAGGACGACTTACACAAGTGCGAAGTTGGCCAAGATTTACATGGACAGAATTGTGTGCCTACACGGAGTTCCCAAGAGTATCGTATCTGATAGAGGCACCCAATTTACCTCACACTTCTGGCGCCAGCTACACGAGTCACTTGGTACTAGATTGGAGTTTAGCACAGCGTTTCACCCGCAGACTGACGGACAGACCGAGAGGGTGAATCAGATTTTAGAGGACATGCTGAGAGCTTGCGCCTTGGCTCATGGCTCTAGTTGGGATGAGAATTTGCCATACGCTGAGTTTTCCTACAACAACAGCTATCAAACCAGCATCAAGACGTCACCGTTCGATGTACTGTATGGGAAACGGTGCCGAACACCATTGCTATGGGATGGAGTAGGAGAACGTCAGTTGTTTGGACCCGATTTGATCAAGGACGCTGAGGAGAAGGTCGCCTTGATTAGGGACAAGCTAAAGGTAGCACAATCAAGGCAGAAGAGCTACGCTGATGCCAAGCGCAAGGAAGTGGTGTATGAGATAGGTGATAGAGCATACCTCAGAGTGTCGCCACTTCGTGGAATCAAGAGATTGGGAATTAAGGGTAAGTTGGCACCTCGATTTATTGGACCGTACAGGGTCTTAGCACGCAAAGGAGAAGTTGCCTATCAGTTGGAGTTGCCAGAAGCTCTGTCCGCTGTTCACAATGTGTTCCACGTATCCCAGCTGAAGAAGTGCCATCCGGAGATGGTGGATACACCATTGAGAGACACTGTACCACTAGAAGAGGTTCAGCTTGAGAATGACTTGACCTATGAGGAGAAACCGGTCAAGATTCTGGAGACAGCGGAGAGGACGACCCGTACCAAGACAATCAGGTTTTGCAAGGTGCAGTGGAGCCACCACACCGAAGAGGAAGCCACTTGGGAGCGTGAGGATGACATCCGAGAGGACTACCCACACCTATTTGCTAGCCGCGCCGAATCTCGAGGACGAGATTCATCTTAAGGGGGTTAGTCTTGTCACATCCCAAATTTTAGATTTGGTTCTGCATATCATTCATATCATCGCATTATACTTTTCCATGCAAAACCGTCGATTGAAAAGATTCGGCAAAATGCTACTTTCAAAACCCTATTCTATTTTACTACGAGGCTCCTGCGGGAGGCATTAGTAGGACTAGTGTAGTCCACCCTTGTAGCCTAGTGGTTTCACTCAACCATTGACCCTAGATTGTTCCCCTCGATTTTACAAAAGCGTAGGAGCAAGAATTGCTCGATTCGGAGCTCGTACGGAAAAGTTACGGCCGTTTTATCAAAAGATAGAAAATCGGGCCGATCTCCGTGTCCGATTCCAACCGCGCGCCGTGTCCGCGTAGGACCCCACGAGGTGGCCCCACTTAAGAGGCCCCACCCAGCCGCCGCCGCCCCTGCCTCGAAGACCGCACCCGCACGCGCCTCGAACCCCTCGCCCCCACCTCGATCTCCCATCGTGCCGCCTCCTGGACCCCGCCGCCGCCGCCCTCGGCCTCCGCGCCGCCAGGTGTGTCGCCTGCCCCGCCGCCAAGCCGCCTCCCGCCAGCGCGCCGCACCCCACCTCCTGCTGCGCGCCTCGCAGCGCCCGCGCCGCGCCGCGCTGCTGCTGCTCCGCCGCAGCCGCCTCCTGTGCCCGCTCGCTGCCGCGCGCCAGCGCCCCGCCTCGTCGCGCCGCGCTGCCGCTGCTGCGCGCACGCACGCGCGCCGCCCCGCGCGCCTTGCGCTGCTGCTCGCCGTCCGCGCTGTCGCGCCGCCGTTGCGTGACCGCCTTGATCCGCGCGCTGACCAACCTTCCCCTTCCGCGCAGGAAAAACGCCGTCGCCGGAACTGATCGCCGCCACCGTCCCGAGTTCGCCGCCGTTCGTTTCCGGTGAGTCCGCAGCCGCCTTTGGATCTCAGATCAACGGTCCAGATGGGTCGTTGACCGGTCAGTCCCCAGGCGTTGACTAGTCAGATGCCCAGTCAGTGCCCAGTCAGCAGCCACGTTGACCAGTCAACAGACACAGTTGACTGGGTATTTCTTTAATCGTTTTAGTTGACAGATTTCGGTAGAAACTTGTAAATTGCGTAGAAATTAAACCGCTGGGCCAAAAATTGCAAATAAAATATTTGTAGGTTCAGTGAGTCGTGTAGAATATTTCTGTACCGTTGTTTCACACTTTTGCAGCAAGATTTAGTACAGTTTAATCAAATAGGTTAATGGCCTTTTTGGAGTATTTAATTCGTAGAAAAAGATCTGTAACTCCAAAAATTGCATATGATATGTCCCTGGATTCAGTAGAACAAGGGGAATCTCATCGTGAATTAAAGGATAGGCTTACAGTGAAAACTTCTGCAGAAACTGTCTAGTGGCTTTCTGCAGTGTTTTAATTACTCGGGGAGTTTTATAATTCCTTTTTGAGTAATTCCAGTTGGTACTGTTTCTAATTAGCTATGCCTGTACTGCAGAATTTTCCCAAGATTTTACGAATAGTATACTACCGATAGTTAATTAATTGGGTTCTAGCTTTAGATTTGAGTATTATACTTTGCATATTAGTTTTCCTTGCGCTAAAACTATTTTCCATGCATGCAATCAGTACCTCTACTGATTTCTATTATGTGGTGCAGCTGTAGCACCAATCCACTTGTCATGCATGTATTCATACATCATCTTTGTTGCATATGATTGTGGATTGTTTGTTTATGAATGCAATTGTATCGTGTAGATTGTGACGAGTGCAACGCTTGCTCGTGTGTGGATTGTTCTTCCGAGCGCTACAACCAAGGCAAGTAGATGCTACTTTGTTCATGATATCGTCCTACTATTTTCAATGCATTGTCGTGTATTTTGTAGGTGCATGTGTAGGACGATACTATCGCTATGCTATGTCCTATTATGTGGTAGGAACGTCCTTGTAGATGAACCACCGTTGGTAGATGTGCTTAGCCATGCTATGTTGTACGAGGGTTGGGTTACATCATTGAGACTTGTTTCTAAAAATATTGGTTTGTGAAAACTAAAACAACTTAATCAATGAATCTCCTGGGTGTGATGGTATTGATAATTTTTGGTGGTTTCATTGCGGAAAGGCACCCAAGTATTGAGAGAAATTGATTGGCTTCTTTATTTGGTAGCTTACGTGTACAACCATGTGCCAATAATGAAATGTGCGGTTGGTTGGACTTAGTAGGTTGTGGTGACCCGAACCCGCGTATCCAGAGATGTAGAATTTTGGTAGGTTGGACCGGTGCGCGTCGGGATTGGGGAGCTACTTCCCGAACGGTCTCTTCTTTGTCTTCTCCCTATCATCATCCAAAATGAGAGTGATGGTACGAGCTGGGCTGGCCAAGTCACATGGGTAAAGTATACTAACCCCTGCAGGGTGTATAATCTAATCGATTAGCCGTGTCCCCGGTTATGGACAACTGAGTTGATTGATATTGATTCCATGACATGTTTCTCGCTCATTCTAATTTCATAATTGCTTTAATATTGTTGGGATAACTTAATTGGGATCTTTTCAAAGAAAATCAAAACTATTTATGAAAGTAGGACAAATGTATTTGCAAATGCAAGCCAGACACATCTCCAATTGCCAAATATGCATGTAGATGTTAGCACTATTGTCTCCATTACTAGCTCTACTTGCCATACATTCCATGTATTGACCCTTCGGGGCTGCTATGTTTCATGTTGCAGGTTATTCCGATTCTGTGTAATCGATATAGGCCACGGTACTCCACTCAGCACTTGTTCACTTGTGGGCAATTTGAAGAATGGAGGATTTACTTTAATTATGTTGCTACCTGAATAATTTGAGCTAGCCTTGAGCTAAGCTTTTATTGTAATAATGGTACTCTGGATCATCGTTATTTATGATACACGGATATTTTGCTATGTTATTCATCTCATTCTATTGTGGGCCAATGAACCGATCCAGGGATTGGCATGTCACATAGAAGCCTTGGTCTTTTCAGAACCGCGGTGTTACATTATGTGAGTTCATAGGATTGGTTTGGTTGTGAGCAAGACTTTGAGAAAAATTTACAAAACAAATATGGTTTTAAACCATTTTCAAAGCCTATTCTAATCAAGTGCTAAGGCACTGTTTATTTTGATTTTTCAAAAAAGACAAACTAGTCCAATGAGACAGCAAGTTTTCTTTTTCAAAAAATCCAGAAAAGGTTTGGTTTTCAAATGCTTTTGAAATTGTTTGAAAATGAATCCTGAAATTCATTCTGGAAAAAGAAAAAGAATTGGAAAACCCAACTGGGCCTGGCGCCAGCCTTTCGGCCCATCAGATAAAACGACCCACACGGGCCACTCCTCTCTCTATCTTTTCTCACCTGTGACGAACCAGCCCCACAGCCACTGAGCACTGGGCCCTCTCCACGTCAGCGTCGTCGTCCCCAAAATTCCGCCCACGACCAGGCCCTCGCCGTTTCTTCCTTCCATCACTGCCGCGTTTAAACTCCGATTGATTGCCGTTGATGCCGCGCGTAACTCTCGCCCCCGCTCCGGCTACTTAAACCCCTCCCCCTTGCGGCCATTTTCCCCAACATTGCTAGCCAGAAGCGCCGCCAGGCTCCGCAATTTCTTGCTTGCACCACCGTTGTACCGAGCAACTCTGGCGGGCGATTCCGGTAAGCTCCGACCACCCCTCTGCTTCTGGTTCAAACGAGCGTGACCGCCACGTCCTTGTGCATCTGCTAACACCCCTGGTTTTCCCGCGCTTGACCTAGGTCGCCGTCTTCGTTCACGCCCGCAACCACCAGAGCCGCCGCCCAACTACGACGAGCAATAGTGGTATGAATCGAACGCCCCTTGACCCCACATGCATACTGCCAGGTTCGCCTTGTCCTTGCGCGGCTTTTGACACCACTGACTCGTGCTAGGGCGACGCAGAGCCTCGGCAACATCGACATCTGCAAGCATCCGACACCGCGCACAACTCCGGCGAGCCCCAACGACCACCACTGCGCGACCCTTCACCAACCAAGCCTACCTTGAGCATCAGCAGTGCACGGCGAACTCGGTAAGCCACCTCTCCCTCTCCCACGCGACCTAGATCGTCGGCAACATCTCTGACAGAGCCGCCGCCGCCACTCGCCGCCGCTAGCGCCGCCAGGCTTTGGTCGCTTGATCGCGAACCGTTGGATCTAGATCCAACGTGTTAGATAGATCACTTAAACGAAGGGGTCCGGAACAGATCTGGCCGTGTGATCTAAGTTAGATCTGACGTTCCATGTTAGTCGATCCGCGTGAATCGGTATCAACCAATCAGAGAGCGCCGCGTGACTAGTCCTTTGTTTTAAAAACATAATTTAGATCTATTAGATGTTTAAACTTGAAAAATTCATAACTTTTGATTCCCACGTCCAAATTTGACAAATTTTATATCATTCGAATCAGAAGAGAAAATCCTTTCTATTTATGCAATGTGTTTAATGTTTTGCCTCTGTAAAAATGGTTGTTTTTACAGAAACATTTGTAGGCATACTTTTTGTATAGTAATTATTTGAAAAATGTTATGTTATTCAAATAAAGTTTATTTGGCTTATTTTGGAATTGTTTATGATTCAGTACTGTGTACTTGTCTTGTTTGGTGTAGAAAATCATCACATGGCATTTTGCATACATTCATGTATTTTTGCTTGTATATACTGTGTATGTGATTTTGTGCCATTATTTTATGTGTATATTTTGGTGCAAATAGTGAGAGTGATTGTGAATATTGTTGATACTACCCAAACTACCAAGGCAAGTGGTGCTTCATGATTTTATTCCTATGTTTTTCAACTATGCACTAGAAATATTTTGTATAGGACTTGCATGAATATTTTGATCTATATGCTATGCTTGGGAAATCCTAGTAGTAGTAGAATTGCTATAAATTTCTAAGATAAGATGCTTACCATTGCCATGCTTAGCCTAGCTAGTAGCAACCAATGGTGGTTATATATTCATGGTATGTGAAAATATTTCTAAGTCTTTGGACTTGTGTTTTGCTTAATAAAACAACTAAGTGAATGAAACACCTGGGTGGAATGGAAAGAATGGTTTATGTTGAGTGGTTACACAAGGCCCATTTCTATGGCTTACCTTGTGTATCTCACTTGTGGAAAGCCACCCAGGAACAAAGGGATTTGAGATGCCATATGTCAAGAAGTTTCTAGTGCAGCCACATGGCAATATGGGCTCTACCTGGATCACATAGGTTGTAGTAACTTAGCCATTTGGACAGTTGGTGGTAGTGGGATGATAGGTTGGAACGCGTCCATTTGGTCTAAGGGAAGGCTTCTGAAAGGTCCTGTCTTGGTGAAAATCAAGTCTTGTGGGGAAAGTGCACAACCTCTACAGATGGAAGAATCTAAGTACTTAGCCATGTCCCTGGTATTGGAAAATTTGAGCATCAAGACATGGAAGCAATCAAGAATCTCCTCATCCCAATTTCTAAGTTAAAACTTGTGGGTGAACAAGGGTAAAGGTTCACCAATGTCTATTGGTAGTTCCTTGGGAAAGTTTTGTCAAAGAAAAACTTAGTGTTTTCAACTGATAGGTAAAACCTATTTTGAGCAAAGTAAGCCTAAGCTACACTTAGCCAAAAATGCATATAGTATCTAGACTACTAATATTCTACTAAGGTATCACTTGCCAATACTATTCCAATGTATTGACCCACTGTGGCTGTAACTTGTGATGTTGCAGGTTATTCTGATGATGATTAGGGGTTATGAGTCTACACTCAACATGCTTGCCTGTGGCACATGAAGATGAAGATTTATTTATCTTATTATATATTTGAACTCTTGTATTAGGCCTGTGGCCATGGAGTTTGTAAAAGACTATGTTTGTCTCTGGAATGATATGTAATAATGACCTTTGTTTCTGTGTACTTCATCTTAAACTGTGGATGCGCTCATTGATCCAGGGACTAGCATTGCAATCACAGGGATCCTTACCTTTATAAAGGGAGGGATCTTACAATGGCTTTGTTCCATATAAAAATTTAGCAACAAACATTTCTAAATGATAAAAAATGGTAAACAAAAATACTATAAAACCATGAAAATTTATTTCACTCAATTTGGAGCCATAAATAAAAACTTATGATTTTAATAAGATAAAAGAAAGTATTTCCAAGGCTAATAAAGCTCCTAGCTTAAAACATTACCAAATGGTGAACAAAATAATCCTAAAAGGTAAAAGATAAATAAATATTAAATAAAATTATACAAATTGGAATCACTAATTTTGGAGCTATAAATAAAAAGATATGGATTTTATAAGACAAGGAAAGAAATAAATAAATAAGAATTATTGCAAAGCCAATTTAAAAACAATGGCAAAAATCCGTAGGAAATTGGAATAAAAGTTTTTTAAATAATATAAAAGAGTAAAAGTTTATTTAAATAAAATTATATGGGCTTATGAACCATATTCAATTTTTATAAAAGCCAAAATTCCTCACTTAATTTAAATGAATATTAAATCATAAGAAAATATTTGAAATCCTCCAAAGAGGACTAATTAATCAACACTTATTTTGGTATAAAAGCTACTAAAAGTTTTAGTGAAGATTTAACTCAATTTGGAAATTGAAATGGATTAGTTTGAATTAAAAACAATAAATAGAATAAGAAAAAGAAAAAGAAAAAGACAAAGGAAGAAAAAAATAGAAACTAACCTACCTACCCAGCCTAGCAAACCCCCAGCCCACTAAAAGCCCACCCGGCCACTCTCCTCTCTCCCTCTGCTTCTTTCCTCACCCGTGCTCCCACCCGCACCCTCGCTGACCCCTGGACCCCACTGACATGCTGTCCTCGTCGTCTTCAACGCGATGAACCCGCCTTCCCTCTCTCTGCCGTTTCAAGTGATTTCAATTCATGTAATTAGCGTTGATTCACGCAGTAATTTGCACCCCTTGACCTCGCCCGCTTAACCACCTCCCCCTCCTATCTGTTTCCCCTCACTTTCCTGCACCTGAGAGCCCCTAGGCTGCCCCCAATTTGGCTCATACCACCACAGCACCCGACGGACTTTGGCGCCGATTCCGGCGAGTACGGTGCACCCCTTGCCCTCTCGATCAAACGATCATGCTCGCCATCATCATGCGCATCTACTAACACTAGCCGCTTGCTTTCTCATGCACCAGATGGTCGGCAACAACATCGCCTGCAAACCACTAACGACGGCCGCAACTCCGTCGAGCGATTCCGGTAAACCCAGTACACCCCTTGCCCTCCAGATCATGCTATCACGCTCGCCTTTGTCTTGTGACTCTTTTGGTGCTCGCCGTTCACCTGTTCGTGCTCTATAGGCCCTTCTTCGTCACCGTCTGCAAGCCACCGTCGACGAATGAATTCCGGCTAGGAATCTCCGACGAATCCGTGCGCCCCGACCTTGCCCATGACCACCTTGAGAACCGCCTTGCCACTGCGAACCTGGTAATGCCCTGCATCCCCTCTCTTTCCCCTTGGCATCTTCGGACCACCGTCGCCATACGCGCCGCCGCCACACTCGCTGCTCATGCCGCCAGTTCTTGGCCAGTGAGCTTAGGGCCGTTAGATCTAGATCTAAAGGATAGAATAGATCACTTAAACGAAGGGGTACGGCTTGATCTGGCCCATTCTCTCTCACTTAAATCCAACAGCCTGTGTTGCTGATCCAGCCGAATCGGTATCAGCCAGTAAGATTAGGCCACGTGGCCAGGCTTTTGATTTAAAATCCAGAATTTGTTCTATTAGAAGTTTAAACTTGTAAAATCAATAACTTTTGATCTGCTTATCCAAAAATTCCAAATTTTATATCAATGGATTCATAAAAATGTGTACTTTGCACCTATGGCCTAAATTTTGTCATTTGTTTCCGAAAAATTAGAGTTTTAGGCAGAGACTTCTTTAGGACTATTTTGAGTATAAAAATTGTTCTAAAAATTATTTTTGAGTAAATCCTTTTGCAAATGGTTTTGTTTTGAACCCTCTGACCATAAACACTAACATTTGAAATTAAAATGTATTTTGTTGACACTAGATATTATTCCTTTAAATAAAAGCATTTATAGTAAAATAAAAATGATTTAAATAACCAAATTTCACTAACTTGGTCCCAATGGAATTTCCACTTTTATAAAAAGGACCAGTAAGTGTTTTGAAATGTTTAGAACCTTGTTAGAAACAACTTTATCAATAAAATAACTGACATGCACCCTCACAATAAAGATCCAACCATTTACAAACATTGAAAGATGGGATCAAAGAACTCTAAACATGTGCATGAAAGATGGAGTTCTAACAATAGGACATAGTAACTATGCATGCAACATGACAAGCTACAAACAAATATCATGAATAATATGCATTGAAAAATGTTTGTTTGTTTCACATGCATAAAACTTAGCATAGTGGCAATCAACTTGTCCCTCATAGAGTAGCAATATAATGCATAGGACACCTGCAAAGTTCACAAGGGTGACTAGAAACAAATAGCACAAGAGCAAGTAATAACACAATATGCATCAATTAGTAAGCTTTGGAACATTGCACACAGAATGACAACTATGCTCTCTTAATGGTTCCTAAAGGTAGAAGGTGGAGACTCAAATAATGGTGGAAGAAAAGCCTTTTTGTAAAGGAAGCAGGGATTACAAGTTTCATAAAGAGCTTCCAAAAATTATGGTACTTATTAGCTTTCAGCCCTCATTGCCCCTATCATAAGCATCTTGAAGTGGTTAAGGTTAAAGTGGCAAAGCTGTAGTATATGCTTCACAAAGTATAAGTTGGCAATCTCAAGTCCCTTGACTGTGAGGACTACACCTCATGGATACTCAACTTAGGGCCCAGGCAAGTTCTTGTCACTGTAAGTATTTGCATATCATTCAGAACCGCCAACGGGGTACCCCTTGCACATGGTTCAGGAGAATTCCCATAACCAAAATGACAAGGCAAGCAGACAATGAGCATCTCAGCAATTCTTCTTATCTACCATGGGAATATGGTGCTTTTTTTCTCTATTTCCTATTTTCTCAATGTGTCTATATTTTTTATAAGAAGAATGCTTCATAGATGTCACTATGGTGATGCTGCAAGTTTCCACCATGATTAGGCATGGCTTAGGCTAGCGGCCCAGGCGTTTCTCTAACACAGAATACAAAATCCATGGACTTGCAAGTTTCCACTTCATTTCACACCGGTAACATCCATAGACAAAAGAGCATGATATCAACGGAGTACAAAAAGTACAAGTGCAATGTTGAAAACGTTCCCCGTGATAGCACGGTTCTGCTAATCCCAACTTATAAGTACAAGCATATACAACAAAGTTGCCTCAATGGTTCAAGTTTATTAGGGGCAAAGAATAAAATGTGCCATCAAGTTCGTGAGGGCTTTAATCACTAAGTTTTCACATAACAAAATAGTTTTTAATTGGAAAATAGTTGAAAACTAGAATATACTTGGAATTGTGTAACACACCATGCACAGGAGTTTATAGTGGAGACTCTGGAATAACTTGGTTTCTTGGGATTTGGAAGTATGAGTAGAACTTAATCATACAAGTGGAGGCTAGCAAAAGACTGGGAGCAACCAACTAAGAGAGCAATAATGGCCATAATTATGCAATGCAACAAAACAAACTAATCAAAGCAAAGAGTGGTACTAAAAGTCAAGGACTAAATGATCATAGAGGCTAATGGTGACTTGTCATAGTTATAACATGGTGTAAGCATGTGCCAAGTCAACCCAAGCAAAACATCAAAGGAGAATACCACAAAACTATGCTTTTGCATGCTAAAACAACGGATAATTTCTTCAAGGCACACTAAGCAATCCCAATTGTTTGCAACAAGAAATGCTAGATCAATAATCACTAAGCATAATGCAAAAACAACACCTAGCATGTCATGCTAAAGTCTAAGTCACAGTCAATGCAAGCTCCTCTTCCACTTCAAGCAAGAACTTACTACTCCTTTCCAAACACCAAGCAAACTTATTTGCAAAACAACACAGCGAGAACGGGGTTCCAAACTACTAAATCAAACTAAACAAACTAAGCAAAGCAAACTAAAACTAATACGCTCCAAGAACAACACAATTGTGCATGAAACAATAAAAGTGAAGTGTCTAGACAGACCTGAGCTTTTTATTGATGAAGAAGGGGATGCCTTGGGCATCCCCAAGCTTTGACGCTTGTACTTCTTGGATATTTCTTGGGGTGACACCATGGTGGCATCCCCAAGCTTGAGCTTTTGTCCATTCTTCATCTCATTGCATCATTCTTTCTCTACACCTAAAATTTTTCCTTCATACAAAACTTCACACAATCTTAATTAGCAACATTAGCTTATTCAAAAGATATTAGACCACTAGCAAAGCTTTGTAATAGCAAGGCTTTTCACTAAAAACACAAGCTACTAAAGTAACTCCTTCAAAGAAACTCAATTTACCTGAAGAGAGCTCAAAAAGGAATCAATAAGAAGCAAATGCAAATAATGGCAGAAATCTGTCAAAACAGACCAGTAGGTAGAAACGAATTTGTTCGAACATCTTCTGTTGCTCAAATCAAAAAGTGTTGAACTAAATAAAGTTAGAAAACATAGTGGGGGATTTATTCGTAAATTTGGAGCTCAATCTGAGTTACAGAGCCTCCTCACGAATTTTTTTGGTGGAGGAAAGAAATCTGTTTCGGGACAACAACTCCCCAAATCATACTTCCCTCTCATTAGAGGTCATTCTTGGCACAAAAAGCAAACAAAAAGGATAAGGAGAGGTCATTACAGTAGTAATAACTTCCAAGACTCAAGAAAACTATTGGGTTATCTCCCAGCAAGTACTTTTCTTTAATGCCTTTAAGTTAGGCATGATAGTTTGAGAAGATGCTCACATAAGAATTATGAATTGAAGTTAAAGAGAGCATCAAGAAGAAAATTCAAAACACATTTAAGTCTAACCCTATTCCTATGCATAGGAATCTTGTACACAAATAAATTCATGAAGAACAAAGTGACATGCATAGGAAGATAAGACAAGAGTAACTTCAAAACTTTCAGCACGAAGAGAGGTGTTTCAATACCATCAAAACTTCTACAACCATATTTTCCTCTCTCATAATAATTTTCAGTAGCATCATGAATAAACTCAAAAATATAGCTATCACATAAAACATGATTTTCATGATCTATAAATACATAATTTCTATCAAGATCAAAAATGGTGGGATTAAAACCTTCACATGTTTTACCCAAAGTAGATATTTCAAAAGGATCCACAGGAACATAACATTCATCCTCCTTTGGTAAACAAGGGGGACAATCAAATAATGTAAGAGGTAAAGAGTTACTCTCATTAGAAGGTAGACATGGGTAAATCCATTCTTCCTCCTTTTGTTCATCACTCTCCTCCTCTTTTTCATCTAATGAGCTTTAAGTTTCAGAATTTCTTCTTCCATAGGCTCCTGCAAGGCATTAGTCTCTTCCATTTGTGGAAAACACCTATTAAAATGTTCAAGAATATAGCCATTTTCTTCCTTGTAATTATAAAAGAAAAATTGAAGTATCTCATAAACCTCAGATTCATAAGGTGCATCATCAGTATTTTCATGCAAACTGGCAAGTTCAAAAGCACCCTTGAAAGAAATAAATTCTTCAATTTGCTCCACATCATAAAAATCTTAATTTCCTTTAACATAAGAAGATATGGTGACATTATCATTATACTCACACTAAAAAGGAAGGTGTTTATACCTCCTACAGCAACAAGATTTATCAAAGCAATAACATTATAAGTAGAGCACACGTCTCTAGCAATAGTATTCAACTTATCAATTTGTTCCCATAGGTGTTTCCCTTTTTGTGACAAACGGTGTTTCTTATAATAATACTTTTCTTCTTCCGTGAACCCACCTTGCCAATAAGAACTGGTTTCAAAGAAACCATCCATTGATAGAAAGCATGACCAAGCAAGGCAACTACAGACCAGCAACCAAAGTAGGAACTAATTTTTTGTGTTTTTGAATAAAGAAACCAAACCAAACTAGACTAATTTTTTTCGGGTTTTTTGGAAAGAGGCAAACAAAACCAAGCAAAATAAACAAAGCAAACTAAAAACAGAGTAAAGAGAAAGGAAGTGAAGGACTCCCCTAGTGAAGACGTCCTTAGCCTCCCCGGCAACGGCGCCAGAAAACTTGTTGATAGCGCTTGATGAGGCGGAAGAGGTTGAAGTAGTTTCCCCAGTAACGGCACCAGGAAGCTTGATGGCGCCTGGTGTTTGACGTGGAAGCGCTTCGTTGGAAACCCCAAGAGCAAGGTCTGAAGCAGCAAGAAGCAAGTCTTCCCTCAGTAGAGACCGAGGTTATCGAACCAGAAGGAGGAAGGAAACGTCACACAGGTGTTGCAAACAACGTGGAGACCTGCACAACACAAACTCAAGACTTTGCCCCAACGAATCAATGAGGTTGTCAAGATCACCGGTTTGCTGTAACAAAGGATTAAACGTATGGTGTGGAAGGTAATGGTTTGCAGCAAGTAAACAAGTAACAGTGGAAGATGTATCAATGGTAAAGGTTGGACTGGGGTCCATAGTTCACTAGAGGTGCTTTCCTTAGATAAACAACATGGCATGAAGGGTAAACAAATTACAGCTGGGCAATTGGCAGGAACTGAGCAAGGAATAACAATGCAATTACTAGCCAGAAAGATCCTATGAAGTTGATTGGGCAATACAACAATATACATAGACCGTAATCCAACTGCATCTATGACTAAGTCCACCTTCAGGTTATCATCCGAACCCCCTCCAGTATTAAGTTGCAAGCAACAGACAACTGCTTTAAGAAAAGTGTGTAAGGTAAACAGTCCACATATTCCATGAACAAGAGACCGTTGTTTTCTCCCTAGTAGCAACATCACATCTACAACCGAAGAGATTATTGTCACTTCCCTTGGAAACTAGAGGCATGAACCCACTATCGAGCATAAATACTCCCTCTTGGAGTCACTATTAACTACTTGGCCAAGATAACCACTAACAACGGAGAGCATGCAAGATCACAAACAACACAGACATGATAGAATCATAAAGATAGAACCATTACTCAAACCAACATAATAATCTCAATATCCATCGGATCCCCGCAAACACAACATGCATGATTACAAATAGATTAGATCTTGATCATGAATGGAGCTCATAAGATCTATACATGAAAGCACAAATGAGGAGATACAACCATCTAGAAACTACATGGATCCATAGTCCAAGGTGGAACTACTCACAAATCATATCGGAGAGAAGGCCTCCGGGATGATCTCCCCTCTGGCAGGGTGCCGGGAAGAGCTTTAGATCCCCCTGATCTAGGGACGATGGTGGCGGCGGATACAGACGGTTTCGTGGATTTCTGATCGGGTACCAAGAGTTTCTGTATCGGGGGCTTCTTATAGGCGAAGGGGGAGATCGAGGCGGCCGCCAGGGTGGCCAAACCCTAGCCAGGCACGGGGTAGGGCCCACCCGCTCCTGGTGGGGATCTGGCCCCTCTGGCCGGCCCCTCGGGCTCTCCTCTGGACTTCTTGTTCCCCATGGAAAGTTATTGACTTTATCCTTCGTCCCGTCCAATTCCGAGAATATTTATTTACTAACTTTTCTAAAACCAAAAACAGTAGAAAACAGGCATCTGGCACTGTTGCAACTTGTTAATAGGTTAGTACTATAAAACATGTAAAAATCGCCTCAAAGTGTAGACAAGTAAAGCAAAGTAGATACTAAACAAGAATGGAGCATCAAAAATTATAGATATGTTTCCAACGTATCAATAACCTTTTGCATGCTTGCATGCATTTCTTTGTTTCTCTTGTTTTGTTTTGTTATTTGATTGAGTGCTAGTTTTGAGTGTGTGATTTTGATTGATTGTATTGTAATGAACTTTGAGGAGTGTGACAATTGCAAGATCAAGGAGAGTACCTAGATTTCTACTAAAAAGGAAAGTGATACTTTGGTCATCAAAAGTCCCATCTTTTCAATATTGCATTAGTGATATTTTTGTAGTATGCATGATAGGACTATTTTGTGTAATGCTATGCTATAGTAGATCCTATAGAATACACCTTGGTAGAAATATTCCTAAGTTAAGAGACATGTTATGCTAGTATGCTTAGCCTAGATATTAGAACTCAAGGGTGGGAATTCATGTTATGTTACTATGGAAAAGTTATGCCTATGTGTTTTTGACTAAGAAAACAACTTGTTAATGAAACACCTGGGTGGAATGGTAATTGCATGGATGGATTTTTGTTGAGTGGTTACCCAGGGCCCATTTCTATGGTTTACCCTGGTGTATCTCACTTGTGGATGGCCACCTAGTAACAAAGAGATTTGAGATGTTTAATGTTGAGAAGCTTCCAGTGCAACCACATGGCATATGGGCTCTGTCTTGACCAACTAGGTTGCAAGAACTGAGCTAGATGGACAGTTGGTGGTAGTGATGATAGGATGGAACGCCTCCATGGTGGTCTGAGGGATTGCTTCTGAAAAGTGTCGTCTCGATGCATGTCGAGTCTTGTGGGGAAAGTGGACCACCTCTCGAGAGGGTAAAACCTAAGTACTTAGCCGTATCCCCGGTAATGGACATTTTGAGCATCAAACACATTGAAATGATCTAGAATCTCCTCATCCCAATTTCTCTAAGTTAAAACTTGTTGGGTGAACAAGGGAAGCACCTGGTGTGTATCCAGTGTGCCATGTTTGATGAAGTGTTTTGAAAAAGAGAAAACTATTTTACGAAGGATAGGGAAAACTTATTTTACGCAAAGGCCATCCAAAACCCCACTTAGCCATATATTCATGTAGATTTTAGATTCTCCATATCAATATGATATCACTTGTCAATACAATTCAAATGTATTGACCCTTGTGGTTGTAACTTATTATGTTGCAGGTTTGTTTGATGTTAGTGAAGTTTGTTAAGTAGGGATTAGAAGTGTATGATACGTCGGAAACGTATCTATAATTTTTGATGTTCCATGCTTGTTTAGTATCCACTTTGCTTTGCTTTGTATGATACGTCGGAAACATATCTATAATTTTTGATGTTCCATGCTTGTTTTTAAATGTTTTATGGAACTAACCTATTAACAAGTTGCCATAGTTCCAGTTGCCTGTTTTCTTCTGTTTTTGGTTCCAGAAAGGCAAAAAATCAATATTCTCGGAATTAGACGGGACAAAAGTCAAAGTTAATATTTTACCGTGGGGAACACGAAGCCAGAGTACGATACGGAGGAGGGCCTCGAGGAGGACACACCCCCTAGCCGCGCGGGTGGGACCACCCTGCGACTGGGGGGTGCAGCCGCCTCGGACACCCCCTCGGCCTTCCTCTTCATCTATAAAGTCCCCCGATGCCAAAACCCTAGGCACCCGATAAAAAACTCCACGAAACCGTCTGTAGCCGCTGCCACCATCGTACCTAGATCGGGGCGATCTGAAGTTCTTCCCGGCACCCTGCTAGATGGGAGATCATCCCGGAGGCCTTCTTCTTCATAAGGGCATCCTCCGGTATGAAGCGTGAGTAGTTCCACCTTGGACTACGGGTCCATGTAGTACCTAGATGGTTGTATCTCCTCCTTGTGCTTTCATGTCTAGATCTTGTGATCTTCGTTCATGATCAAGATCTCATCTATTTGTAATAATGCATGTTGTGTTTGCGGGGATCCGATGGATATTGAGATTACTATGTCAAATTGATTAATGGTTTTGTCTTATTGATTCTATCATGTCTATGTTGTTTGTGATCTTGCATGCTCTCCGTTGTTAGTAGCTATCTTGGCCAAGTAGTTGCTAGTGACTCCAAGAGGGGGTATTTATGCTTGATAGTGGGTTCATGCCTCTACTTATCAAGGGAAGTGATAGAAATATCTACGGTAGTAGATGTGCTGTTGCCACTAGGGAGAAAACAACGGTCTCTTGTTCATGGAACAAGTGGATTATTTGCCTTACACACTTTGCTTAAAGTAGTTGTCTGTTGCTTGCAACTTAATATTGGATGGGGTTCGGATGATAACCTGAAGGTGGACTTCTAGTAATAGATGCAATTGGATGGCGGTATATGTATATTGTTGTATTGCCCAATCGAATCTCATAGGATCTTTTTGTCTAGTATTGCATTTTTATGGCTTGCTTAGTCCTATCAATTGCCCCGCTGTAATTTGTTTACCCAGCATGCCATGTTTTTTTTATCTAAGGAGAACACCTCTAGTGAACTATGGACCCCAGTCCAATCTTTACCATTGATACATCTTCCACTATTACTGTTTACTTGCTGTAAACCATCATCACCTTCCACACCATACAGTTAATCCTTTGTTACAGCAACCAGTGAGATTGACAACCTCAATGTTTGTTGGGGAAAGTCTTGAGTTTATGTTGTGCAGGTTTCCATGTTGCTTGCAACACCTGTGTGACGTTTCCTTCCTCCTACCGGTTCGATAACCTCGATTTCTTACTGAGGGAAGACTTGCTGCTGTGTTGCTTCACACCTTGCTCTTGGGGTTTCCCGACGAAGCGCTTCGAGGCGCCATCAACAAGTTTTCTGGCGCCGTTGCCAGGGAGGCTAAGGACATCTTCATAAGGGTAGTACTCCTCAACGTTTCTCTTTACTTTTTTTTAGTTTGCTTAGTTTCTTTTGCTTGGTTTTTTGCCTCTTTTTTATCAAAAACTCCAAAAAATTAGTTTATTTTGGTTTGCTTTCTCTTATCAAAAACACAAAAAAATTAGTTCCTGCTCTAGCTGCTGCTGCTGTTTTTGGCTTGCCCCACTTTTGCCAAAATAAACTCTGCTGAGAACACCAAGTTGTGTGACTTCACTAGCACAAAAAACAATGATTTCCTAAGCACTCCTATTACTCCACCTGCTCCTGATGCTACCTTTTATGAATTTAAGCCTGCTTTGTTGAATCTTGTGATGAGAGAGCAATTTTCTGGTGCTAGTTCTGATGATGTTGCTGCCCATCTCAATAGCTTTGTTGAAATTTGTGAGATGCAGAAGTATAAGGATGTAGATGGAGATATTATTAATCTCAAGTTGTTTCCTTTCTCCTTGAGAGGAAAAGCTAAAGAATGGTTGCTATCCTTGCCTAGAAGTAGTATTGATTCTTTGATCAAGTGCAAAGATGCTTTTATAGGAAAGTACTATCCTCCTGCTAAGATTATATCTATGATAAGTGATATTATGAAATTTAAACAACTTGATAATGAACATGTTGCTCAAGCTTGGGAAAGAATGAAATCTTTGGTTAAGAATTGTCCCACTCATGGACTCACTTCTTGGATGATTATCCAGACTTTTTATGTAGGTTTGAACTTCTCTTCAAGAAACCTGTTGGATTCAGCTGCTGGAGGTACCTTTATGGGCATCACTTTGGGTGCGGCAACAAAACTCCTTGATAATATGATGGTTAATTACTTTGAATGGCACACTGAGAGAGCTCCACATGGTAAGAAGGTAAACTCTGTTGAAGAAACCTCCTCTTTGAGCGATAAGATAGATGTTATTATGACTATGCTTGTTAATGGGAAAGCTCCTTTAGATCCAAATAATGTTCCCTTAGCCTCTTTGGTTGCTCAAGAAGAGCAAGTTGATATGAACTTCATTATAAACAATAATTTCAACAACAATGCCTATAGGAATAATTTTGGTAGCAACAAAAATTATAGGCCTTATCCTCCTAATAATGTTAATTCCTATGGAAACTCCTACAACAATGCTCAAATACTTTATTAGTAAACAAACCATTTTAAACAATACTGTGGAGGAAAAGCTTTTAAATGTTGAGAAAAATATTTCCTCTTTGTTTGAAGCACAATCCTCTTTGATTAATAAAATGGCTACTAAACCTGAAACCATGGAAAGTACCTTTGTTGCTACTCATGCCATACAAGTTACTATTGATGAAAATGTTAGACTGTTAGCTCAACTTCATGCTAAGTGGGAAATGAAGCTGAAATTGATACAAACAATAGTGTGTGCACCATCACCAAAATGGATGCCACTAAACCACAAGAAGTCCCTATTCCTCCTCCTACAATTCCTATGCCTATTGAGTCTACTACTAGTGATGCTAAGTTTGATTTTGATATACATGGTTGCAATATCTCTGAAGTGATTCCGTTGCTGCAAAAACTTGCTAGAAGTCCTGATGCTAGTGATATGCATGTTGCTTTCACCAAACACATTACAGATGATCTTGTTAAGATTAAGGAAGAGAAGTTAAAACACAAAGCTTCTATTCCTAGGAAAGTAAAAGATAGTTTGGAACCCATTATTGATATGCAAGTGAATGACTTTGATCTCAAAGCTTCATGTGATCTTGGTTCTAGTGTCTCTATTATGCCTAGGAAGATTTATGAAATGCTTGATTTGCCACCTTTGGAAGATTGTTATTTGGATGTCCCACTCGATGATAATGCTAAGAAGAAACTCATGGGGAATGTTAATGATGTTCTAATTATGGTTAACAATTCTTATGTCCCTGTTAATTTCTATATTTTGGATGTTGAATACAATGTTTCTTGTCCTATCACTTTGGGAAGACCTTTTTCTTAGAACTATTGGTGTCATCATTGATATGAAAGAAGGCACCATTAAATATCAATTTCCATTAAAAAAGGTATTGAACACTTCCCTATGAGGAGAGAAAAGTTGCTTTTTGGTCCTCCTTTTAAAGCAAGGTTTGATGTTAATGCTTCATCATTTGAAAATACTTGATTTCTTGCTTCTTGTGCCTAACTTAAAGGAGTTAAAGAAAAGTACTTGTTTGGAGATAACCCAAAAGTTTCCTTGAGTCTTGGAAGTTATTACTTCAGTAGTGACCTCTCCTTATCCTTTGTGTTTTCTTTTTGTGCCAAGAATGACCTCTAATGAGAGGGAAGTAAGATTTGGGGAGTTGCTGTCCCGAAACAGATTTCTGTCCTCCACCATAAAAATTCGTGAGGAGTCTCTATAAGTAGGATTGAGATGAAAATTTATGAATCAATCCCCCAGTATGTCAGCTAACTTTAGTTAGTTCAACAATTTTTGATTTGAGCAACATAAGGTCTTCGAAAAAATCGGTTTCTACCTGCTGGTGTTGGGGATATGCTATATGGGTATCCTCATAGCATGTATCCTATTCGGATAACCCGGGTGGCCAACAGTTGGTAGCATGGCCCATGGCCTGCTGGGCAGCCCAGTTAGATGGATCTAGAAGGGAGGCCCATGCTGGATAAAGGAAGGCTACGGTTGGAGTCACGGACGTACCCGGAGCCTTGGAGTACAAGACACACAAGACTAGACGGTGTAGGACTCTGGAACCTGTCCGGCTAGGACTTTTTCCCTGTAACCGTAGGACCTGGCGACTATATAAGTCAGGCCTATGGGAGCCTTTAGGGCACGATAACTTACAACTTCAGACAACCTCGCACAGCGAACCAATCCCTGTAACTCGGCGTATTTCCCTTATAGTGATTTATAGAAGGAGTAGGATTCCTCCATCGTCGTGGGATCTGAACCTGGGTAAGCTATGTTACCTCGTACCCGTCAACCATCCTCCTTCCCACACGTCTCTAAACACGCACTCTGAGGACCCCTCCATGCCGTACTCATCGGCAATACCACGACAGTTGGCGCCCACCGTGGGGCAAGAGGCGCTTCAGGCTCTTCAGCTGGCGAGGACCAAGATCTTAGCGGGAATCGGTGAAACCGTGGCCATCAGTCGCGTTCTCTTCTCTAGAAAAGTTCTGATCGTCCCTCCCGACGAGTTCTAGATCCCGGCGAAGACGAACCCTACGCGGTGTTCGATCGTTCATATCAGAGACATCCACCTCTTCATTGGCGAAACCGACTCAGGCACTAGTTCCCTAGAAGTCAGAGGAGCATCAAGACCCGCACGGACCGCCTATAGGAAGGATACGTTCGCGGAAGGGTCGATGTCGGATCTCTCTTTGGAGTTTGCCGGCAAAGATCGGAAAAATTCAAGGAGCACCCAAACCGCCCCTATGCAGGACATAACGGTGGGAGATCACTGCAAGTCCGTCGGCTTCACCCGTGCGTCTGGACATCAGAGATCCAAGTTCGTCGGCGTGGTTACCATCTTCGATCTGGCGTGTTGCATTCAGAGAGAGGGTGAAAACCCGCGATTACCTGGCCAGGTGGCTCCTTATACGAGCCGATCTAGCCCACTACCCCAATGATGATGCTGTGTATCACTTTGTGGAAGGACTGGACCATGGCACGCTTCTCCGACATTCTTTAACACGGCAACAGGCGTTGGGATGCCTTACCTTCGAAGGAATGGTGAACACCGTCAGCAACAGCGACACTACGGGAAGGGTCGCGAAGTGGGGCATTGAACTTGCCGCCTTCGAGATCACCTACAAGAGACGCGACGCTATCAAGTCACAAGCCTTGGCGGATTTTGTTGCAGACTGGATGGAGATGCCAGATGCTACTCCGTTGCCGAAACCAGAGTACTGGGTGATGCACTTTGATGGATCAAAGTTGCTCAACGGCTCGGGGGCTGGTGTATTGCTACAGTCACCAACAGGAGACAAGCTACACTACATTCTGCAGATCCACTTCGAGGCTATGAACAACATGGCGGAGTATGAAGCACTCATTCACGGACTATGTGTAGCCAAGGATATTGGCATCAAGCGCATAGTTTGTTGTGGAGATTCCGACTTGGTTGCCCAGCAGGTGGCTGGCACCTGGAACGCGCGGAACCCTATGATGGCGGCATATCGAGACGAAGTGGACGAGATAGCCAAGAGCTTATTGGGCTACGAAGTCAAGTATGTACCTAGGGAGCAAAACAAGGCGGCGATCTGCTATCAAATCTTGGATCAGGGCGCAAGCGAATTCCCCCAGGAGTTTTCCTAGAGCATCTGCGCACACCATCCGTGAAGGGAGCCGACATCGACAACCCGGATAGAGCTGACTCTTTCGTCCACATGGTGGCAAAGGTCCCTCCGGCTTGGACAAAACTGTTCATGGAATATCTCGAACACGGAACTTTGCCCGACAAGAAGGTCAAAAGACGGCAAATAGTACGGCAAGCAAAGGGTTATACCATAATCAATGGACAACTCTACAAAAGGAGCACTACTGGTGTATACCTAAATTGTGTTTCCTAGCTAGAAGGTATGGAAATCCTACGCGAAATCCATCTCGGAGATTGCGGGCATCACGCCGCTCCTCGATCGTTGGTCGCGGAAGTCTTCCAGTAAGGATTCTACTGGCTGACCGCGAAGGCGGACGCCGACAAGCTGGTTGAGACATGCATGGGATGCTAGTATTATGCCCGACAACCACATGTTCCTGCTGAAGAATTGCGAACAATACCAATAACTTGGCCGTTTGCAGTCTGGGGGCTAGACATGGTGGGACCGTTACAAACGGCACCATGTGGGTTTACGCATATGCTTGTAGCAGTTGATAAATTCACTAAATGGATAGAATCTAAACCCATTATAAAGCTTGATGGGGAAACTGCCCTCAGGTTTGCATTTGCTTCTTATTGATTCCTTTTTGAGTTCTCTTTTGGGGAATTGAGCTTTTTGAAGGAGTTTCTACAGTAGCTTTTGTTTTGAGTGAAAAGTTTTTCTGTTCTAAAGCTAAACCCAAGGGTCTATTATCTTTTGAATACACTAATGTTGCTAATGAAGATTGTGTGAAGTTTTGTATGAAGGAAAAATTTCAGGTGTGGAGAGAGAATGATGTAATGAGATGAAGAATGGACAAATGCTCAAGCTTGGGGATTCCAACCCGGTGTCACCACAAGAAACATCCAAGAGGTACAAGAGTCAAAGCTTGGCGATGCCCAAGGCATCCCCTTCTTCATCAATAAAAAGCACAGGTCTTTCTAGACACTTCGTTTTTATTGTTTCATGAACTGTTGTGTTATTCTTGGAGCGTATTAGTTTTAGTTTCCTTTGATTAGTTTGTTTAATTTGCTTGAATAATGTAGTTTGGACCCCCGTTCCCGCTGTGTTGTTTCAAATAAGTTGATTGGTGTTGGAAAGGAGTAGAAAGTTCTCGCTTGAAAGTGCAAGAGGAGCTTGCATTGACTGTGACTTAGACTTTTGCATCACATGATAGGTGTTGTTTTGACCTTATGCTTAGTGATTATTGATGTAGCATGTCTTGTTCCAAAAAATTAGGATTGCTTAGTGTGCCTTGAAAGAATTATGTGTTGTTTTAGCATGCAAAAGCATAGTATTGTGGTATTCTCCTTTGATGTTTTGTTTGACTTGGCACATGCTCACACCATGTTATGACTATGACAAGTCACCATAGCCTCTATGATCATTTAGTCCTTGACTTTTAGTACCGCTCTATGCTTTGATTAGTAATGTTTTCTCACTCTGCATGATTATGGCCATTATTGCTCTCTTAGTTGGTTGCTCCCAGTCTTTTGCTAGCCTCCACTTGTATGAGTAAGCTCTACTCATGCTTCCAACTCCAGAGAAACCAAGTTATTCCAAAGTGTCCACTATAAATTCCTATGCATGGTGTGTTAAACCATTGCAAGTATATTCTTGTTTTCAGCTATCTTCCATTTAAAAAGTATTTTGTTATGTGAAAACTTAGTGATTGATGCCCTCACAAACTTGATGGAACACTTTATTTTCCTTACCCTAATAAACTTGAACCATTGTGTCATCTATGTTGTATATGCGTCCACTTATACGTTGGAATTAGCAGAACCATGCTGTCATGGGGAACATTTTCAACAATGCACTTGTACTTTTTACACAGTTGATATCATGCTCTTTTGTCTATGGATGTCACCTGTGTGAAATAAAAAGGGATCTTGTAAGTCCATGAAGATATGTATTTTGTGTTAGAGAAACACCTGGGCCGCTAGCCTAAGCCATGCCTAATCATGGTGGAAACTTGCAGAATCACCATAATGAGCAATCTGTGAAGCATCCTCAATAAAAATCTATGCAAATAGTAAATAAAAAGATCGCTGAGATGCTCATTGTCTGCTTGCCTTGTCATTTTGGTTATGGGATAGCTCCTGTACCATGTGCAAGGGGTACCCCGTTGGCGGTTCTCTATGATACACATGTACTTACTATGAGAAGAACTTACAAGTGACTAAAGTTGAGTAGCATGAGGTGTGGCCCTCGTATTCAAGGGATATGAGATTGCCAACTTATACTTTGTCAAGCATATACTCCATAGTTTGTTCACTTTAACCGTAATCACTTCAAGATGCTTATGATAGGGGCAATGAGGGCTGAAAGCTAACAAGTACCATAATTTTTGGAAGCTCTTTTTGAAACTTGAAATCCCTGCTTCCCTTTGTGATGGGCCTTTCTTCCACTATTATATTGAGTCTCCACCTTCTATCCTTTAGGAACCATTAAGAGAGCATAGTTGCCATTCTTAGTTCTATGTGTAGTGTCCCAAAACTTATTGATTGATGCATATTGTGATATTACTTGTTCTTGTGCTATTTTTATCTAGTCACTGTTATGAACTTTGAAGGTGTCCTATGCATATATTTGCTACTCCATGAGGGACAAACTGAATGCCACTATGCCATGTTTTCTGTATGTGAAACAAACAAACATTTTTCAATGCATGTTATTCATGATATTTGTTTGTAGCCTTTCATGTTGCATGCATAGTTACTTTGTCTTATTGTTAGAACTCCATCTTTCATGCACATGTTTAGAGTTCTTTGATCCCGGCTTTCAATGCTTGCAAATGGTTTGATCTTGGTTTTGATGGTGCATGTCACCTCAAAAATTATTCTTTTATCACTTACCTAATCGAGGACGAGCAGGAGCTTGGGGATGCTTCATACGTCGGAAGCGTATCTATAATTTTTGATGTTCCATGCTTGTTTAGCATCCACTTTGCTTTGATTTGTCTACAGTTTGAGGTGTTTTTATATGGTTTCTAGAAATAACCTATTAACAAGTTGCCATAGTGCCAGTTGCCCGTTTTCTTCTGTTTTTGGTTCCAGAAAGGCAGAAAATCAATATTCTCGGAATTGGACGGGACAAAAGCCAATGTCAATATTTTACCGTGGGGAACACGAAGCGAGAGTACGAGACGGAGGAGGGCCTCGAGGGGGCCACACCTCCTGTCCGCGCGGGTGGGACCACCCCGCGCCTAGGGGGTGCAGCCGCCTCGGACACCCCCTCGGCCTCCCTCTTCATCTATAAAGTCCCCCCGATGCCAAAACCCTAGGCACCCAATCAAAAACTCCATGAAACCGTCTGTAGCCGCCGCCACCACCGTCCCTAGATCGGGGGATCTGAAGTTCTCCCCGGCACCCTGCCGGAGGGGATATCATCTTGGAGGCCTTCTTCTTCATCATGCCAGTCTCTGGTATGAAGCGTGAGTAGTTCCACCTTGGACTACGGGTCTATGTAGTAGCTAGATGGTTGTATCTCCTCCTTGTGCTTTCATGTCTAGATCTTGTGAGCTCCGTTCATGATCAAGATCTCATCTATTTGTAATCATGCATGTTGTGTTTGCGGGGATCCGATGGATATTGAGATTACTATGTCAGATTGATTAATGATTTTGTCTTGTTGATTCTATCATGTCTGTGTTGTTTGTGATCTTGCATGCTCTCTATTGTTAGTAGCTATCTTGGCCAAGTAGTTGCTAGTGACTCCAAGAGGGGGTATTTATGCTCGATAGTGGGTTCATGCCTCTACTTATCAAGGGAAGTGACAGAAATCTCTACGGTAGTAGATGTGATGTTGCCACTAGGGAGAAAACAACGGTCTCTTGTTCATGGAACAAGTGGATTGTTTACCTTACACACTTTTCTTAAAGCAGTTATCTGTTGCTTGCAACTTAATACTGGAGGGGGTTCGGATGATAACCTGAAGGTGGACTTCTAGTCATAGATGCAGTTGGATGGCGGTATATGTATATTGTGGTATTTCCCAATCGAATCTCATAGGATCTTTTTGTCTAGTATTGCATTGTTATGCCTTGCTCAGTCCTGTCAATTGCCCTGCTGTAATTTGTTTAGCCAGCATGCCATGTTTGTTTATCTAAGGAGAACACCTCTAGTGCACTATGGACCCCGGTCCAATCTTTACCATTGATACATCTTCTACTGTTACTGTTTACTTGCTACAAACCATCATCACCTTCCACACCATACAATTAATCCTTTATTATAGCAACCAGTGAGATTGCCAACCTCACTGTTAGTTGGGGC
Source organism: Avena sativa (assembly GCA_916181665.1). NCBI lineage: Eukaryota > Viridiplantae > Streptophyta > Magnoliopsida > Poales > Poaceae > Avena > Avena sativa. The sequence goes on along the minus strand of OV702284.1, from coordinate 253,669,204 downwards.
AAAGTTTTGAGTTTGTGTTGTGCAGGTTTCCGCATTTCTTGCAACACCTGTGTGACGTTTCCTTCCTCCTACTGCTTCGATAACCTCGGTTTCTTACTTAGGGAAGACTTGCTGCTGTGCTGCTTCACACCTTGCTCTTGGGGTTTCCCAACGAAGAGCTTCTAGGCGCCATCAGTCTACAACCAACATGTTTGCCTGTGGCACTTGAATATGAAGGACTCCATGCTTTATAGTTATATCTGTTGCTGTGTAATAAGATAGCCATATGAGCTATGTAAGTTGTAATGAACTATTTTATTCCTGGTTATGAGTTGTAATATGACCTTTGTTTCTTGATATTACATCTTAAATTGTGAGTGCTAGCTATTCGATCCAGTGACTAGCACTGTAAACACAGGGACTTGTACCTTATTGGGTTCATGCCTATACATCCTATCAGCTCCTGCATGGAGACGTCGAGGCGTCTCTCTTGATCATCATGGAGTATCTTGAAGGCAATTTCCTCCGTTGGAGGCTCTTACTGGCGTCCTGGCTGAGTCACCCTGAATCCCCACAAGTCCTTCCTCTCAAACTTCCTGAGCTAAAGTCCCTTGATGGTAGGGATGGGAAGAGCGAGCACACTGACGAGCTGCAAAATGCGAGTCCCAAAGCGTGTTCCCTTGAACTCCTCGGCGGTGCTGTAAACAAAGCTAGGCATCTATTGCATAGGATGGAGAAAAAATAGAAACAACACAAGAAAAATAAAAAAATGAGGTAACAAAACAAAAGCCAAAATCATTCAACAAAACATTAATCCATACAAGTCATGGCATACATTATTCAATCACAACATCAATGTTCAATCACAACTTAGAAATTTTTTTGCCATACCACATAGGTCGGTATGATCAAATTATTAATGCGAGAAAATGACAAGTGTGGTGGTCCAACTATAGGATACATGTCTTTCACTCACTAGTAAAGGTGGCTATCTAGGCATCCTTGGAGGCAATCTGTTTGTCTTGATCACATGAATCCCAGGCTAAGTCTATGATATCCATCCTTAGCTGTTTTATGGTGGTCTCCAAGTCTTGGGTATGCTTCCTCTCCTCTCTAAGGGCATGACAAACTTGCCGAGGACTTTAGGAAGCTTGACAAGGCTCACAAGGCCTTGGAAAGTGAACTCTTGTTGCTCACAAAGTCTCGTGAAAAACTTAAAACTCAATTGTCTAACATTGCCTCACCTAGTTATTTCATTTCCTCTAGTAGTGCAAACACATTTGAAGAAAATGCTAGGTTGAAGGGGGAGCTTGATAATGCCACCTTTCCCAAAGTAAACAAGTCTATTGATGATCTTTTGAGTTAGAAAAGGTCAAATAATGAGAAAGGGGGCATTGGATTTGCATCCAAAGCCAAGAAGAAGAAGAACAACAACAAGAAGGCCATGCCCACACAAGCAAAAGACAAGGCCATTGTGGGTAGTAAGACCACAAGTGGCAAAACTATGTCACATGATGATTTTGGTGGAAGTGCTAACCCTCACTATGTCTTGATGCATGATTATTATGGTGATGTTTATGCACAATATGTTGGCCCGCTTGATGGTTATATTTCTTGGTCTATTTGGGTTCCCAAGCCCCTTGTTGCTAACAAAAGAGGAACCATTGAAAAATGGGTACCTAAAAACTAGTTTGATCTCTTGTAGAACTATTCTTCCGGAGGGTCAAAGTGGGTGCTTGATAGTGGATGCACAAGTCATTTGACCGGAAGAAAAGCTATTGTCAAGGAGATGAGACCAAATGATGATCAAATAACCTTGACATATGCCGACAATTCAAAGTCTATGGTATTGGGTTCTGGCAAGGTTATGGTTCCTCACGATATCACACTCGTGAACGACATGCTTGTTGAAACCCTTGGATATAATTTACTTTTAGTATGTGTTCTTGGAAAGATGGGCTTTGTCGTCTTTATTGATAATGATATTGTGGTCCTCTTGTGGAGCAAGTATCTAAAAGTCGCTTTTGTTGGGTACATTGAAAATGACTTGTATGTGGTGGACTTTTCGGGGAAAACCACTACAAGTGTGATGTGCTTATTCGAAAAGGGTGATGTGGGTTGGTTATGGCATCGCCGTCTAGCCCATGTCAACATGAGAACTTTGCAAAGTCTTCACAAGGGTGGCCATATTGTTGTACTAAAAGAAAATGTTTGTTTTGCCAAAGATCGTGTGTCCAGGGCTTGTGTTGAAGGAAAGATGCATGATTCTCCCCACAAGCCAAAGAACTTCATCAAGTCCAAGAGGATCATGGAGCTCCTTCATGTGGACCTCTTTGGTCCTCAATCTCATGCAAGTATTGGTGGGAAGAAATATTGCTTGGTGATTGTTGATGACTATTCAAGATACACGTGGGTATACTTCTTCAAGTTGAAGAGCGAGATCCGAGAAAATTTCATCGACTTCATCAACATGGTTCAACGTCAACACAATCTCCTAGTATTGGTGATAAGGAGTCACAACGGCACTGAATTCAAGAACTACACCTTAAATGGATTTCTTAGTGATGAGGGGATAAAACACCAATATTCCGCTGCATATACCCCTAAAAAAATGGTGTAGATGAGAGGAAGAACCAAACTCTAATTGACATGGCTAGGTCCATGTTTGCAGAGTTCAAATTCCCCAACAACTTTTGGGCTGAAGCAATCTCCACTTCCATGCATCAAACTGACTCTACCTCCGCAAATAATTGATCAAGACTCCATATGAAATTCTTATCGGTAACAAGCCCAATGTTTCATACTTCCGGTTGTTCAGTTGTAAGTGTTTCTATCGCATTAAGGGTGTTCGTTTGTCCAAATTTAATTTCAAAGCATTAGAGGGTATTTTTGTTGGCTATGGTCTCGAATCCACACTTATAGAATCTATGATAAACTCGCGGGAGTTGTCATATAATATTGTAGTGTGTTTTTCTAAGAATATGATGGCCCCCAAGGGGGGCGTGTTGATGTTTGTGATGTAGATGATGAAATTCCTCAAGATGCCATAAGAAGAATGGGTGCAGGATTCATCTGCCTCGTTGAGGAAACCCTTGTGGAAGATCGAGAAGAACAATGCTCTACCCAAGTAGATCCCTCATCTTAACAACGTAAACAAGCACCTGTTATTGAGGAAAATGATGACCCAAGCCAAAGACAAGCTGAGAACCCTCAACAAGTTGCCAGGCAGAAACTTCTAGTCAGGATGAAGAGGATTCTCCACTCTCCAGATTTTCCAGTGCTGTTTAGTCTATTGTTCAAGGCAGATTCATTGAATCATCTAGAAGATCGTCTCAACACCTGTCAAGAAGTGTGCCTGATCTCAACTAAGGTCAATCTATGCCTCATAATGATGAGAATGAACCCAGTGAAGATCTAGGTCAAAATGATGGTCAAGATGAGGACCAAAATGATGAACAGGTCCCCACAAGAGATAACAAGGAGATTAAAACTTGTCATAAAGCTAGAGTGGATAGGATGTTGGAAATTAGAGATCACACTCTTGAGAATGTACTTGGTGATCTTAGAAGAGGAATGTCCACTCAAGCTCAATTGAAGTATTTTGGTGAGAATCAAGCACATATATCCATGGTGGAACCAAAGAAAGTATAGGAAGCTCTTGAGGATTCAGATTGTCTAAAAGCAATGAATAAAGAGCTCAACAACTTTGAGAGAAACAAAGTGTGGAAGTTAGTTGAAAAGCCAAAAGATTGTCGCAATGTTATAGGAACCAAGTGGATATTCAAGAACAAGCAGGATGAGCATGGAATTGTTGTGAGGAACAAGGCAAGATTGGTTTCACAAGGGTTCTCTCAAATTCAAGGCATTGATTATGGAGAGAAATATGCACTCGTGGCTCTCCTTGAGTCCATATGTATCCTTCTTTCTTATGCGGCACATCATAACTTTAAATTGCAATAAATGGATGTAGAAAGTGCATTCCTAAATGGTCCATTGCATGAGTTGGTATATGTAAAGCAACCCCTGGGGTTTGAGGATCCCAACTTCCCAAACCATGTCTACAAGATTGATAAGTCTCTCTATGGGCTCAAACAAGCCCCACACACATGGTCTAAGCACCTTAGAGAGTTTTTGCTAGACCGTGCGTTTGAGGTTGGGAAAATTGATTCCACTCTTTTTACTAAGAAGTTTAATGGGTAGCGTTTTGTATGTCAAATATATGGTGATGATATTATATTTGTCTAATCTAACAAGGCCTTTAATGATGAATTCTCAAAGCTTATGACCGATAGGTTCAGGATGTCTATGATGGGAGAATTGAGGATATTTCTTGGTTTTGAGATCAAGAAAGTGAGAGGAGGAACCTTCCTCAATCAATCCAAGTATACTCAAGTCATTCTCAAGAGGTTCAACATGAAAGATCTAAATGGATCTCCTACTCCCATGGCAACAAAGACTCATCTTGAACTATACCCAAATGGTAAAGATGTGGATCAAAAGGTATACCGATCTATGATTTGCTCTTTGCTTTACCTTTGTGCATCTAGACCCGATATTGTGTTAAGTGTAGGAGTGTGTGCAAGATATCAAGCGGCTTCATGGATCGGTATACCTTTTGATCCACATCTCTCTTGATATCGAGATTTGACATTGTCTTCATAATTCTTGGTGGAACTTGTTCCTTCATGGATGTTTCTAAAGACTTGATGTATTCCATCTTTAGCTTGATATTTCATATACTGAACTATAGGGTAGATGTGGCATTGAACAGGGACATGATCATTTCCTTCACATATGAAACAAGAAACTTGAGATGTGGGGCATTGTCTAGCTGGATGTTTGTCTTCACAATTAGGGCATTGGTCAGTATGCTCTTTATAAGTGTGTCCTATGTCTCCACAGATTTTTCAGACTTGAGTTCCTTCTATAATATCATCCTTGATTTTGGGAAGGGTTACTTCTCATGTTGATCATCTGTTTGGTAATCCTTTGCGACAATTGAGATTGGGATTCCAAGAACTTTAGCATGGCTAGGTCTAACTCAATGTTGGTGTGGTTGTTGGATAAAAACTGGGTTGCCACTTGATTCAACTGGGCTTGGGTTGCTAGCAGTTGTTGTGTCATGTGCATCTCTAGGTTGTTGTTACCATTCTTGATGTTGGAGTTGTGGTCTCTTGGAGAAGTCATCTGCTTGGGTTGGATTGGGATTACAATAGACAAAAGATTTCTAGGGAGAGAATTCTACTCACACACAACAATTTACACAAGCAATAAGCAAGCATTATCAATCAAACATTCCACTCAAACAATAATGTTCAAGCATATTTTAGGAAACAAAATATTTTTGCTACACCATATAAGTTGGTGTGATCAATAAATTGATTTGAACTAAACACTAGTGTAGTGGTCCAACTATGGGTATCATTTGAGATCACTCCATTCTTCTTAGTTGATACATCAGGAACAAGATCATGGTATCCTTGGAGGAAATTCTTGCATCTTGGTCACAAAGTTCAAAGGTGATGATGGTTCCTCCTAAGTTGTGTTTCCCTAGTTTCCAAGTCTTGAGTATTATTATCTCACTTGAAGTCCTTAGTGATGTCCAAGTTGAAGTCTTTGGTGAAACTGAAGTTGAATTCATTGGTGATGGTGAAATCCTTGCTCATGTTGCAGTTTTTGTCCATCAATTAGAAAAGGGAGAGATGTAGAATCAAAACAAAATGCTGAGGAAAGAGTTTACAATATTGCTTGTAAATAAGTTTGAAAAAATAGAACTCCTATTTTTCTAAGGGGTTTTGTCCAATCCTAGGGTTACAATCCTACATGCAACACAATGCTCTGATACCATCTGTTGAGGTCCCAACCTGATATGGTAGAGATTCCTGTGTTTATAGTGCTAGTCTCTGGATCGAATATCTAGCACCCACAGTTTAAGATGTAATATCAGGAAACAAAGGTCATATTACAACTCATAACCAGGAATAAATAGTTCATTGCATCTTACATAGCTCATATGGCTATCATATTACAAAGCAGCAGATATAACTATAAGGCATGGAGTCCTTCATCTTCATATTCGATAGGCAAACATGTTGGTTGTAGACTTGTAATACCTACTCAACAAACTTCACTAACAACAAACAAACCTGCAACATAATAAGTTACAGCCACAAGGGTCAATACATTTGAATTGTATTGGCAAGTGATATCATATTGATATGGAGAATCTATCATCTACATGAATATTTGGCTAATTGGAGTTTTGGCTAGCCTTTGCATAAAATAAGTTTTCCCTATCCTTTGAAAATAGTTTTTCTCTTTTTAAAACTTTCATCACACATGGCACACTGGATACATACCAGGTGCTTCCCTTGTTCACCCAACAAGTTTTAACTTAGAGAAATTGGGATGAGGAGATTCTTGATCATTTCAATGTCTTTGATGCTCAAAATGTCCATTACCAGGGACACGGCTAAGTACTTAGGTTTTACCCTCTCGAGAGGTGGTGCACTTTTCCCACAAGACTCGACAAGCATCGATACGAGACTTTTCATAAACAATCCCTCAGATCATCACAGATATGTTCCATCCTATAATCACTACCACCAACTTAGTGCTATGTGGTTGCACTAGAAGCTTCTCAACACAAAACATCTCAAATCTCTTTGTTCCTGGGTAGCCATCCACAAGTGAGATACACCAGGGTGAACCATAGACTTTGCATAATATCATAGTATGAATATTCCACCCTTGTATTCTAATATCTAGGCTAAGCATACTATCACAAGTTGTCTCTTCACTTAGGAAGATTCCTACCAATATATATTCTATATGATCTGCTATAGCATATCAATATATAAAAATATTACTATCATGCATACTACAAAAATATTACTAATGCAATATTGAAAAGATAGGACTTCTGATGACCAAAGCATCACTTGCCTTTTTAGTAGAGAATCTAGGTACTCTACTTGATCTTGCAATTGTCATACTTCTCAAGGTTCACTACAATACAATCAAGCAAAGCACACATTCAAAACTAACACTCAAACAATTCACAACAAAAAACCAATAAAATAAAGAATGCATGCAAGCATGCAAAAGGTTGTTTTATTGAAAAAGTGATTTCTAACAAGGCTCTAAATATTTCAAAAAATCTACTGGTCTTTTATAAAAGTGGGAATTCATTTAAAATCAAGTTAGTGAGAATAAGTCATTTAAATAATTTTTGTTTTACTAGAAATGTTTTTATTCAAAGGAATAATTCCTAGTGTCACAAAATAAATTTTACTTCCAAATGTTAGTGTTTAGGGTCAGAGGGTTCAAAACTAAATCATTTGTAAAAGGTTTCACTCAAAAATAATTTTTAGAACAATTTTTATATCCAAAATATCCCTAAACAAGTCTCTGCATAAAAACCTAATTTTTCAGAAGAAACTGACCAAACTTAGGCCATAGATGAAAAGTACATATTTTTATGAATCCATATACACCAAATTTGCAATTTTTGGACATACGTATGAAAAGTTATTGATTTTAGAAATTCAAACATCTAATAGAACAAAATCTGGTTTTTAAAACAAAAGCCTGGCCACGTGTCTTGTTCTAATTGGTCCATACCTCTTCGGGTGGATCACACGATGCGATCCATTGGATTTAAGTGGAAAAGCGTGGCATAGATTAAATGATACCGTTTCACCAAATCTTATAATCGCAGCCACTGGATACGCATCTAACGGACCACAACGACTAACCAAGAACTGGCGGTGTTGGCTGGCGACGCGCGGCAGCGACGGCTCGGCCGGCGGTGGTTTGGTGGATCTAGGGGCTAAAGGGAAGGTGTGAGGGGGTTACCGAGTTCGCGGGGTCGTCGTGGTGCTCAAGGTGGTCGTAGGAGGGGCAGGGGCGCACGGGGTCGTCGGGGATTCCTCGTCGGAGTTCGCGTCGGCTTCGGGTGCGTGCTGTCATCGTCGGAGGCGAGCCTACGGATCACGAGTGAGGGAACAACGAGCATCAGAGGACTCACAAGACGATGGCGAACAAGATAGCAAGAGTTAGAGGATGAGGCGTGCACGGGGCTCACCAGGAAAACTCGCCGGAGCTGCAGCAGTCGTCGATGGCATGCAGGGAAGGTCGTTGCCGAGCGTCAGGGGCATACGCGAGCACATGGGGACTGCTGGAAGGTGCGCACGACGATGGAGAGTAAGCCTACGTGTGATAGGGGCAAGGGGGTCTGTTCTCGCCGAGATTAGCGTCGGAGCTCACCGGAGACAGTGGCGGTGCAAGCTCAATTCAGCGCAGCCTGGGGGCTCTCGGGGTGCGGCGTCTGAGGGGAAATGGAGAGGAGGGAGGGAGGATTAAGTGAGCGTGGTCGCGGGGAAGTATTACTACGCCAATTACATGAATTAACGCGATTTAATCACGATAGGAAACGGTACAGAGAGAGGGGAACAGGTCTGTGCGTGGGACGACGATGATCACGTGGCGGTGGGGCCATGTGGTCAGTGCGGGGTGTGGGGGAGGGCGCGGTGATAAAGGTCCAGCGGGGGAGAAAGAGAGAGCCGGGTGGTTTGGTTGTTGGGCTAGGGGGGTTTGCTGGGCTGGGCTGGGTAGGTTAGGTTAGTTTGTTTTCTATTTTTTTCCTCTTTTTCTTTTTCCTTTTTTTGTTTCTATTTTCTGTTTTTATTTGAATCAATTGATTTCAACTTCAAATTGAATACAAATCTTTTCCAAAACTTTTTAATAGCTTTTATACCATTTATGAGTTGATTAATTAGCCCACTTTGGAAATTTCAAATATTTTTCTCATGATTTTATATTCATTTAAGTGCGGCATTTTGTCATTATTTAAATAAAATTGAATATGGTTCATAAACCCATATAATTTTATTTAAATAATCTTTTTATTATTTCATTTTATTTGAATTACTTTTATTCCATTTGCTTAGGGATTTGGCCAATGGTTTAAATTATCTTTTAAATATTTCTTATTTATTTAATTCTTTTTTTATCTTATAAAATTCATATCTTTTTATTTATAGCATCAAAATACTGATTCCAATTTGTATAATTTTATTTAATAATTATTTATATTTTTAAATCCTTTTAGGTTTACTTTGCTCAAAATTTAGTGTTGATTTTTGTTACGAGCTTTATTATCCTTGGAAATTACTTTCTTTTATCTTATTAAAACCATAGGTTTTTATCCATGGCTCCAAATGGAGTGAAATCAATTCCCATGGTTTTATAATATTTTTTCTTTACCATTTTTGGTCATTGAGAAAATGTTTGTTGCTAAATTTTTATATGGAACAAAGCCATAGTCTTAGAGTGATTTTGGAGATGATTTCTTTCATTAGGATTTAGAGTTTTGGTTCAACTTTTCCAAATGCTTTAAATTCAAGATACATTCCATGCAGGGATGCATTTGACTTGTTTGAAAAAAAATTGTTGCCTTTTCATTCAAATGTTGTTCAAGTAGGGTTTTGATGTTTCCATTTAGAAGCAAAAAGAGATTCTTTTCACCCTAAATTTCATCATTTGTTTCTTTTGTAAGTTTATTTTTCACATTTCAAAATTTGGAAAATTTTGGGATGTGACATCTCTAAAGTTTGATCTATGAACGGTAAAGGATAGTGATCTTTCCTAGTTTCTCTATTCAATTTCCTTAAATCTATACACATCCTATGTCCAACAATAGTTCTAGTAGGTATCAATTCATTGTTTTCATTGGGAACAATAGTAAAACTGCCCTTCTTAGGAACACAATAAAATTCGATTATTGTGTAAAAATGTGTTTTGGGGTTTTTGGTATAAGAGAACAATGAGTAAAGTAAACAAAACTGAATACAGAAAGTAAGTATCGCGTATGTAAAAGAGATTTGAAACTTCAATGGGGAAAGCGTTCTCTAGGATTAGCGGATACAACACTAGCATTGTAAAGGGCTAAGGTAAAGATTATTATCATGAACTTTCTCAACTATGTATGTGTGGGAGGAACTCTGTATTTGGACAATTAGGCAGCAACCACTGCTCATATCAACCTCATAACCACAGCAGATAGCAATCAACATCAATTGAATTACTGTGCTATTAAGGGACTTAATCCCGCAGGACGTATGCCATGGCATGGATAGTGTTTCATGAGTTTCCTAGATTCCCAAGTTGATACGAAAGGAGTGCCAACAGCTTTATAGTCACTGTAAGTGCTAACACACCTTTGTCTACCAACAAGTAGTTTCCTCCATCAAGTCCCCACAAGAGGCAAATATTGAGATATCGACTTCTCCCAACAACAATATGTAGACAATCTAACACATGGTCATAGAGATGAATATCATAATAAACTTTATCTTATTTAAATCTCATGCTAGGGTTTCTCCATCTCCCCAAGAACTAAAGATCTATTCAGTCATGGAGGCAATCAACATCATGGCAAAGACAATGGAATCTATCATAGATGAATAGTACTTGTATAAATCCACAACGAGTACGAAAATTACAACAAGATCTAGACAAGATGTAGATGGGATGGATGGAGATTGTCAACACCCGGTTTTTTAATCCCGGATGCCTGTCATGCCATACATCGCAATCCTAGGATTACCATTTTTGCGAGACATAACAGATTGGTACCATAGTTAATCATCCATTACAAACCATAAACAAGGTCTTACAAATAAAGAATCTCAAGATCCATTCTTAGTACAATCAAAGCAGCAGAATAACGTAATAACAATAGCGTGGGCGAGGCTCCATCTTCATGGTCACAGGCAATGCTAATGATGGGAGATGATCCTAGTTGTCGTAACCTTCCTGCGGTCCTTCATCCTGATAGCCCTCTTCATAGTCTGGCCACGGGAATAGCCAGGGACAAATACATGAGTACTCTTTAAGTATTCGCAAACTATCACTAATAGGTAAAGTGGTTTGAATAGGAATACTAAACTCTAGGTTGTTTTGCAAAAAGCCAGGTTTATCTCTAACTGAGTTTAGAAGCAAAGAAAGCTAGTTTAATGTTTTATAACACCTAAGTGGGAACTTGATTTTTCACTTTCACAACCCTATTGTGGTCAAGTCAAAGTCATGATTCATTTCACAAGTTATTTTGAAAACATGTGACGACAGAACAGTATGGCCACTCCAACTGCCCATAACCGCGGAAACGGCTATTCGAATAGTTTGACACTCTACAGAGGTGGTACACTTTCACCACAATATTTGATATATCCGTCAGGAACAATCCTGAATTCACCATACTCAGTATGTGGATAATCAATCCTAACCTTACAATTACACACCCTAGTTTAGGCACCTCTCCTATGAGTTTGGCCTCCCAACCATGACCATTTGTCATCTTGGGAACTACACATGTGGTCAATCTTCATGAGGTAGCCTCAGCTCAAACCTTGGCTGCAAGGGAACCCATACTAAGGTATATAAACTTCCAGTAAAGCCCTACTAAATTTCGGGTATTGTGGTTGTCCGGTAAAATTGGAATGGTATCGCATCCAAACAACCATCAGTTTTATAAAGGGCTAAGGCTCATGCCTCAACACTTCCATCATCAAAATCATCTGGTTTTCAAGAACACATGTCAAAATATTCCATTAGAATGACTCATCACTCCAAGGTTTTCATAATCATTTCCACCAAGTATTCCCATCTAAAGTGATCAAGTTTTATGCTTAGCACTAGCCACTAAAGTTGGGGGTAAACACTAATGAGGGGTGGTAATCAAGTGTGAATTATCTAAATTCAATCTCATGCCTCAGGATGACATCAAGATTTATCTAACTTAGGCCAAGTTTTATGCTCTTTATGCTACCTATAATAACCTTTCCAAAACTTCACGAGGCACTAAGTAAACATAACTAAGGAGCTTTGATAAAGAAATAAAAGAATAAAACTTCCAAGTAAATCTAGAATTTGGTGTAATCAAATTTCTCTAACCAAGCATGCCTAATGCATTGCATAGGTTATCTAGTTTTCACAGTTGCAAGTGTTAGCTTGCCTTGTGGCTTGCTGAGTTAACTTGTATAGTGAGGCTTGCCTTGTGCAGTGTAGTGGTTGAAATTCTCCTCGGCTTCTTCCTCGTAGTAGTATCCTTCCTCTTCGTATCCTTGGTCGGTACTAGCGTCTATAAATAAATACGAAGTACACAATCACCAAACAATACTTAACTAATTCTATTTATCACACCAGGGTTTTCACTATATGATCTAGCATTATCACAATCATCACAAGAATCAAGGCAATAGTTTTATTTATTTTATTTTAGAAAAGTAATTTCTACTCATTGAAAAACTACTTAATATTTAATATTCTCGAATTAAAACATGGAATCATATTGACACATGTCATCACCACATATTTCAGTACTTGGTAATGTGATTTAAAGTGGTGTCACAATTTAATAAGGTTTAACATTTTTATTTTAATTAATTAAAGTGACTAGAAATGCCTATGGGGCATTATTTTATTACTTGTCCATTATTACTACAAGTAAAGCTAGATATTTTTATATATTCAGAAAGGTCTTATAAAATGTGATTTTTGAGAGTTGGAATCAACTCAAAAGCTTTTATGGTTGAATTTTGAAAAATGTTTGAATGCAGAAAAGTCTCTGCCATGTTATTTTTACTATAGGTGATCCATAATTCCAAATGGTTTGAAACCAATGGGCTTGGATTAATAATTTCTATACCTCTCTAACAAAATTGGTTTCATGCAATTTGGTTCAGTGAATCTCTCTGAAATGATTGTTGAATCTACTGCCAGAACTAGGTTTGAAACTAAATAGATAAATCAAATTTCAAACTACTAGGTCGTGCGGGAGAGCTAACTGGGCCAGCCCACTGCGCACAGCGCAAGCGCAGGCTGGTTAAGTGGTTGTCCCCAATAGTCAGTGAGACAGGGGATGCGAAGGGGTACGAGGCTATTACAACCATAGGATTAGATGTAAGATCAACGGCTGAGGGTCATCGTCCTCGTCGAACATAACGGGATGAGTTCGAACCCTAGCGCAGTCAGTAGGGGTCTGTGGCGGCTCACTGGGGCTCAGGCTATGGTCGGCGATGGCGGTGAACGACGAAGTCGACGATGACGATTCTCCTGGTACTGGTGGCTCCTCGTGCGGTGGCTCCAATCGACGACGCCCTTCTCCTCTAGCAGCCGCAAGATCCGGTGAAATTCCAGCGATGCTCTGCTCGCCTTGCTCTGGGAAGAAGTGGGCACGGTCAGTGAGAGGTGGGGAGTGGAATGGTGTGAAGAATTCGAATGGGGAAGGCCTCTTTTTGTACTGTGGCGAGGGAACCAAAGGGTGCGGGATGATCTCGTCGGGGTCGGTGATACAGCGAGCTACTGGCATGGCTGGCGGTAGGGGACGATGTGCGGTCTCCTGGCGAAGCTCAATGTCTTGATAGCGCGGCAAGGGGAGGTGCGGTTTGGTTGGAACGCGTCGACGCTCTGAGCGGCACCGATGACGGTTTTGATGCCACACAGTGGCTACGGATCGCGTGGCCGCGAACGGGTGATACGTCCAAAATGTATCTACTTTATCAAACACTTTGATATTGTTTCTTCTCTGAACTTGTGTGATTTGGATACAACTAACACAGACTGACGCTGTTTTCAACAGAATTACCTTGGTGTCTTGTTTTTGTGCAGAAAATGAACTATCAGGAAAAATCCCGGAAAATATGCCAAAAATTATATTTCACCAGAAGACAAGACAGAGAAGGAGCCTGGGGGGCCCACACCCCTGCCAGGCGCGGGTGGGCCCTTCCCGTGCCTAGGGAGGGTGCAGCCACCCCAGGCACCCCCTTGGCCTCCCTCTTCACCTATAAGTTGCCTTTCCACCTAAAAACCGAGGGGGGTTTCAATAGTTTTCTAGAAAGAGTTCCGCTCCGCCGCCGCCACCAGAATCCAAGATTCGGATCCAGAAACTCCATTATGGCACCCTGCCAGGACGGGGAATTTGGAGAGGATCATCGCCATCATCATCACCAATGCATCTCCATCCACCACCGTTGTTTCCCTCATCCATGAGTGAGTAATCCCCCGCTGTAGGCTTGGGGATGGTAGGGATTGGATGAGTTCTATCATGTAATCAAATAAGATTGTTAGGGCATAGTGCCTAGTATCTCTATTAGTGTTATTTGACTTTGTTGCAACTTGTTGTGCTTAATGCTTGTCACTAGGGACCGAGTGCCATGATCTCAGATCTGAACTTATTATTGAATCATTATGATAGTATTGTTTGTGATCTTATCTACAAGTTGTGTACAGATATCATTGTCCGGATCAAGGCCCCAAAGTGACAATAATTGGGACAACTGGAGGCTATGGTGTGAGGATCACATGTGTTTATGGAGTGTTAATGCTTTGCTCCGATGCTCTATTAAAAGGAGCACCTTAATTGCCAGTAGTTCCCTAGAGGCCCCGCTGCCACGGGCTGGCTGGACAGAAGATGTTGTGCAAGTTCTTATTGCGAGCACGTATGACTATATATGGAGCGCATGCCTAGGATTGTTTAGTACTTGGATGCTTGTTATTATTTATCTGCAATGCCCTAGATCTTGAAGTTACATGTTTAGAGTCGTCCATGCAACGCCCATCCATCCATCCCTATGCCTACCGCACTCAAATCCCACTGTTTACTGTTACTGTTACTATTGCTCTTGTTTCACTGCTGTTGTTGCTTTGCTATTGCTACTACCAAACTATTTCTACTGATAAACTTCTGTGAGCAAGAACTATTTCCAGGTGTAGCTGAACTGACAACTCAGTTGTTAAGGCTTGCAAGTATTCTTTGGCTCCCCTTGTGTCGAATAAATAAATTGGGTAAGACTACCCGCGAAGACTGTTGCGATCCCCTATACTTGTGGGTCATCAAGAATATTTTCTGGCGCCGTTGCCGGGGATCATAGCTTTATTTGTAAGTTCACTTGAATCTATTATTGTTCACTGCTACTCCTTTCATCATGGGGAAGTCTCGTGATGGCAAGTTCCCTATTTTACCATCCACTACAAGAAGAGGTACAGTCCTAAACACCTCTGCTGCTCTTGATTCATCGTTTGTTATAAGTAAGCTTGTCACACCACCACATACACATGATACACACATTGCTACTACTGCTGAGTCTTAAACTGCTTTTGATACTCATGATGTTACTTTTACTATGGTTGATGTGAGTGGTTCATTAGGTCCTTTTCTAGATGCTACTATGGCTAGTCTAGGAAATACCGAAACTCCTAGTGAAGACACTGTTACACCTGTTAGATCACCTGACTCTAGTGAGAGTTATGATATTAATGATGGTTACATTGAGTTCACTGATGATTTTGTTGAAGAGTGCCGAAACACACATGGTACTAGTGCTATTAAGAGTCTCCTTGCTAGACGTACTATTATGCCTAAGTTGTCCTCTGATCCTAAGTTTGCCACCACTCCCATAGATATTAAAGATAAATATTATGATTTCTCCCTTGATTTATCTTATTTAGATATTGTTGAGAAATAACCTTTTTGTGGGACTGAAAATGAGAGTGATGTGGCTCATATGAATGAGCTTTCTACTATGAGTGCCTTATTCTCTGATGATTTTAAGATGCGCAAGTACTTTGTTACTAAGATCTTCCATTTTTCCCTAAAAGGAGAATCTAGGGCTTGGTTTAATAGATTACCTCCTGGTTCCATTGATAGCCCTGATTGCTTGATTACTTCTTTATTCCAGAAATATTTTCCTCCCAGTGTTAGACATGCTTCTTTGCAGAGACTTTTGATTTTAAACAGGGAGACGAAGAGAAATTGCATGAGTCATGGACAAGGTTCCGTGCCTTGATTCATGCACATCCTGGATGTCCATTACCTAATAATGAGCTTCTTGATATTTATTATAATGGACTAACTGATGATTCTAGGACATACCTAGATAGCTTTGCTGATTGTGTTTTCAGGAAAAGAACTCCTATAGATGATGAAGAATTAATGGCTAAAATAAGAAAAAATTATGATGATTGGACTTCAACTGAGATGAATACACCTGAGCCTATTACTCCTGAACCAGTTATGCCTGAACCAGTTCCAACACCAACAACAAATAAGAGGGGAGTTATTGCATTAAATGATGAACTGATGAAGGAAGCTAAGAAATGTCTAAAGGAGAAAGGTATTAGAGTTGAAGATGTGAAGAATCTACCTACTATAGAAGAATTATGTAAGCCAATTCCCCACTCATCTACTGTTGAGGTACACTCTCTCCAACACTTTGATGAAGGTGATATTCCTTTTGGTAAGCCTCCTGATCAATGCTTAGAGGAACTTGACATTTTTATTGTTAAACAAGGTCATTTTAATAAACAAGTTCAAAATCATTTATTGAAAAACTCTAGAGATATCAATGAGTTGAAAGATATTGTGGAAAGAACTTCTAATGATATTAAAATGCTTTGTAAACACTTTCAAATGGTTCAAAATCAAATTGTTCAACTTGCTAAGGTACAAAAGGATATGCTAGTTAATGCTTCAGGAGATAAACATGTTTATGGAATTAGAACTAGGAGTGGTATAGCTACTCAAGATCCTTTATATCCTGAAGGACACCCTAAAATAATTGAGCAGGATTCTCAACAAGGTGAGAGTAGTGGTAGTCCTCGTAAGAGAAAGAAAAAGAAACACAAGATAGTTGAGGAACCCCTTGAACCTGCTATAGATCCTAATAGTTTATCTGTCTCTGATGCTCAAACTGAGAGTGGTATTGATAAAAATGATGCTCCTGATAGGGAGGAAGTTGAGGAAGAACCTGAGAAGCACACTAAGAACACTAGGTACACTAAGGAAGATTTTATTGCTAATAAACATGGTAAAGAGAGAGAACCTTGGGTGCAGAAACCTATGTCTTTTCTAGGTAAGAAACACAAGTCAAAGGAGGAAGAACACTACAACAAGTTTTGTGAGTGGATGAAGCCTTTATTTTTGCAAATTCCTTTTACTGATGCTATTAAGTTGCCTCCTTATTCAAAGTATATGAAGGATATTGTCTCTAATAAAAGGAAGATTCCTAATGAGGAGATTTCTATTTTGCTAGCTAATTACTCCTTCAATGGTAAGGTTCCAAAGAAACTTGGTGATCCAGGTATACCAACTATTCCTTGCTCCATCAAGAATAATTATGTTAGGACCGCTTTATGTGATTTGGGAGCTGGAGTTAGTGTTATGACTTTTTCTCTCTACAAGAGACTTCAGCTAGAAAAGTTGATGCCAACTGATATATCTTTGCAAATGGCTGATAAGTCAACTACTATTCCTGTTGGTATATGTGAGGATGTTCCTGTTCAAGTAGCTCATAATTGCATGGTTTTAACTGATTTTGTTGTGCTTGAAATGCCTGAAGATGATAATATGTCTATTATTTTTGGGAGACATTTTCTTAATACTGTAGGTGCTGTCATCAATTGTAATCAAGGAAAAGTAACATTCAATATTAATGACAAAGAGAATACTTTCTATTTCCCAAAGAAGGTTGCTAAAAGCTATTGCCTGAATTCCATTGAAAATATTGAGAGCATCAAGGTTGGAGGAATATATTGTCCCATTCCAAAAGAAAATTTTGAAACTATTATGATTGGGACCATTGCTATCAAGTATGAGGTAACATAATCACCTTGTGGAATGCAAAGTTTTGTTTCATATAAGATTTTTTTTGGTAACAAGACTTGATCAACCTTGTTAACAAAAGGATTTTAATGAACAAAATAATGTTTCCACTATGGTTATACTTGTTTTCTTTTACTTTTCTCCTACCTAGTCTTTGCCTTTCTTTTGATAGGTTGGTTTTCTTAGCTATTTGTTTGTTTGAGTTTCTTAGAGCTCCTTTAGTTTGGCTTTTGGTTTGCTTTTGCTTCTTCGGAAAAAAATATTTCTGCGAGAAAATCAATTTTCATACCCTGAAAATTGGCCAAAAATAAAGTTTCCCGAAAAATCCCAAAAAATTCAAAATAAATTTTTCCTTGAAAAAAGGGGCAAAGAGACAACTGAAGTGACCCAGGGGCCACCCCAGGCCACCACACCCATGGTAGGCGCGACCTACCTAGGGGTGGCGCCTAGGGGGTGTCTAGCCCACGTGGGCCCCTCCAGGCTGCCTCCTCAAAGCCATCTTCTTTCTCTCTCCCGAAAAACACCGGAAAACTTTCTCAAGTTCGAGTTCTTGTTGTTCTTGCTCACGATTTTCAATCTCCTTGTTCAGGCCATCTCAATTGCTGATTTTTGGAGGGATTGCTCCTTGGTATGTGCCTCCTCCACTTGTCCAATTATATTTGTGATTCATAGATTGTATCTTGAGTATTTTGCCGCTATAGGTGTCAGGTTGTTTGATATTGCATGCTTGTTCTATGCTTAAAAACTTTATTTTGATGCATGTGTAGTCCTCTAGCAAGTTCCTATAGTAGTTTCTCATCATTTATCAACTTGGAAATCACTTGGTTTGATGGTTGTCTAAAAATTTCAGCATGGAAGATGAGTACTTATCCACTGAATCAATATGACTTGATGGTTCCTTAGCCAATGAAGGTTCATCGTGAGGACGCAGTTTTTCCTTCCATATATCCATGCAAATAATTTATGAGAATTGCGGGGATCCTCCAAGATTTCCAAACTATGGTCACAAATGCAGGGTTGGAACACTATGTTGAAGGTGAGCCATTCCAATATGTTAATCTAACCATGGCTTTTGTGCAGGACTTACAGTTCCTTGGTCTACATCTAATCCCATGTCAATTACAAAATATATAATATACCCGTCGACCTGCCTTTTGCTGATTTTTGTGCAGCAATTAGAGTACCTCAGTGGGGATCTTGTGAGAAGATCAAGGAGATGCCCAAGTCACTTATGGATTTATATGCTGAGATTTGCCAAGGTTCGACTTCTCAAAAGAAAGTGGTAAAATTAGGAACATTCAGTTCCCAGCTATTAGATACTTTGCCTATTTCATTACCAAGTGTGTTCTAGCTAGAAAGATTGCTAGAAAGTTGTCTTCTTTTGATCTAGCTTTTATCGCAGCTGATCTGAATAGGAGTAGATCCTATAGCCTGGGTGCTCTGATAGCTCACCGTTTCACCACCAACCGCGAGAAGGGTGGAATTTGTGGAGGTCTCATTGCTTCTAGGTTGCTAGCTTTCCATGGTTTAGAGCCTCATTATTCAGATTATCAGTTCCCTAGAGAGACGCTTGACATTGAATCCATGATTCAGCATGGTTTTGTTTCCTTGGGGGCTAATGTGAGAAGTTTACCGTATCAATTATCTTTTGCCTAGCAAGGTCGGAGAAAGGGTAGGACTGAGAAAATAGTTTATTTGCCTGCACCTGCTTTGTTTAATTTTGATAATAGGCAAGGATGGTCGCTTACGGAGGAGGAGGTTGACACATATGTGGCGGAGCTCTCCTATCAAGAGGAGAATGTTGAAGAGGATGTCGAAGACAATTTGGTTTAGCCCTCCCACTTGGGATAGTCTTCGTACCAACAACCCTCATTTGATTGGGGCCTGTCTTCTTCTTCATCGCAGGTGCCTAACTATGATCATTCTTATGATGACCCACCGGCATGGGGTTACTACCCGCGCTATTGAGCCCCACTTAGGCCAAAACCCTAGCTTGGGGGGAGGTACCGACATCACACTCATATATATATCATGTTCGGTCGGTTATTTGTATATCCATTGTTTTGCTTTCTTTTTGGTTCTTGTTGCCCCCTTCTCAAAAACACAAAAATACCAAAAATATTTTTGTTGTTTCTCTTGGTTTTTTTCTTTGCTTTGGTTTGCCTTAAAAGAAAAAATCCAAAAATATTTTGCTTTGTTTTCTTCTTGTTTGGTTTGCTTTTTCTTTCTTTGTTTGTTTCTAAAAAATTGAAAACACCAAAAATATTTGTTGTTCTTCTTTGGTTTTGTGAGTTATTTGCAGGGTTCATCCGTCCTCAGTGGATTTTGGTTTCATGTTATTATTCAAGTCACACAAGTGAAGGGCAATAATGAAGATTAAGACAACTTGAGGAGTGGTAAGAGGCTGGTAACAAACTCTATTTGTTTTCATTTTTGTACATATACTCATCATTGTGAGCATGATTAGCCTGTTTGTGTAAGGTTTATGTCATTATGGATTGTCACATCCCAAGATTTTCCAAATCTTGTAATGTGAAAAATAAATAAACAAAATAAATTATTGTTGAATTTTAGGGTGAAATGAAACTTTTGTTTTTAAATGGAAATTAAAATCCCATCTTGAACAAACTTTAATTAAAGTTTGAATCCAACAAAATCCAAATCAAGAGAAATGCATTCCTTAATGAATGTATCTTGAAAATTTAACACTTGGAAAATAAATCCAAACCCTAAACCCTAAATGGAATAAAAATCGTTTCCAAGTTATCTCCAAGCCTATGGATTTGATCCATATAAAAATTTGTCAACAAACATTTACAAATGATCAAGAAAGACAAATAGAAATATTATAAAGCCATAGAAATTGGTTTCACTTACTTTGGAGCCATGAATAAAATCTTATGAATTTAATAAGATAAAGGAATTGAATTCCCAAAGCTAATAAAGCACTTATCTAGAATCCATACAAAATGGTGAGCAAATAATCCTAAAGGGATTTAAAAGGATAAAAAATATTAAACAAGATTTTACAAATGAGAATCACCAAGTTTGGATCTATAAATAAAAAGATATGGATTTTATAAGATGAAGAAAGAAATATTAAATAAGGATTATTTAAAGACCAAATTAAATCTTGGACTAATCCATTAAACAAATAGAATGAATGGAATCCAAATCCAAATAAAATAAAAGGATAAAGAATTGCCAAAATAAAATAAAAATGGCATTAACCATTCTATCCCTATTTTAATAAAGACAAATCTCTAATAAGAATAACTATTTAATTCATGAGAAAATAGTATTTTGGAATTTACCCAAGTGGAATAAAAGTTTTTTAATTAACTTAAATAAAATTAAATAAATCTTCAAATAAAATTTAGGGAATTAAAACTATATTTAATTCCATTGGAATTAAAACAAATACCCAATTCAAATGATTTAAGAATCATATTAAATACTTTCCAAATAATTCAAGATGAATTATTAAACCCAAATAACCAAATAAAAACCTACTGAAAATATTTGGAAGGTTTTAGAAATTCAAATGGTGTTTGAAAATATTATTAAATCTTGTTTGATTTAAAACAAGGGCCTTTTTGAATAATTAAAAGACCCCAAAAAGAATAAAAAATTTATTCCAAAATTAACTTCAGATTATATTACTAATCAGTATTTAAACCTACACAAATCTTGGTTGAGGTTTGAATTCAAATGAATGATTAAATTGTTTAAACAAAATCAAAACAGAAAAATCAAATGAGAAAAAGAAAAACAATCAAATCAAAAAAAAAATGAAAAGGTGTAGCCCAGCCCAGCTAGCCCACCTGGCCCAGCAAGCCCATCTCCCCACCCCACCCGCAGCGAACCTTTTTACTCGCGAATGAACCCGCTGAGCCGATGATAGTTGGACCCCACCTATCCTCTCTCTCTCTCTCTCTCACTGCCAAGCGACCCCACGCCAGGTCATCGTCTTCCTCACCCCGCTGGCCCCGCCCCTCACTTCGCCGGCCGTTGCAGTCAATTAAAGCTCGGCTTAATTCGTGTAAATGGCATAGTTAATCCTTCCCCTGACCACGCCCTCCTAATCGCCAACACCTCCTCTCCATTTCCCCCCAGACGCCACACCACCGGAGACCCCAGGCTGTCCCCAATTCCCCCTGCATCGCCCTCTGCTCCGGCGAGCTTCGCGAGCGATTCCGGCAAAGCGACGACGCCCCTCGACTCCTCGAGCACACAAGTGTGACCCTCAGACTCTGGCGCACCTCCCCGTAGCGCCAGCTCGTCCCCGCGCTCCCCAGAACCTCGGCAACAACGACGACCACCGCCGCCACCGTTTGCTACCTCTCCGGCGACTTCCCTGGTAACCTTCTGGCCACCCCTTGTCCTTCCGAAGATACGCCTGTGACCAGTGTACTCGCCTGCATCTAACTCCAATTGTTCCGTGTCCTAGCGCGCTATCTAGCCTCGCCTCCGACGACTCCCGAACGTGCTGACGCCAGGAGCATCTCCGACGAGGAATTCCGATAACACCCATGCGCCCCTTGACTGACGAAGGCCACGTTGAGCATCAGTGCGTCAAGGCGATTCTGGTGAGCCATTTCCCTAGTCCCCTTGCTTCCTATTTCGCCGGCTCCGCCGCTAGCCGAGCATCGCCGCCGCTCACCGTCGCTCAGCACCGCCAGTTCCTAGTAGTTGTGTTGATAGGCGTTAGATAAAGATCGTAGGGATACGATAGATCACTTAAACTGAACCGTTACGCTTGATCTGCACTGCACAATCCCACTTAAATCCTGCGGTCTACACCACGCGATCCTACCGAACCGTTATGAGCCAGTAGGATACAGACACGTGGCCAGAGATGTTTTAAAACAGAAATTGTGTTCTATTTGATGTTCCAATTTGAAAAATCCATAACTTTCAAACCACACGTCCAAATTTTGCAAATTTTATATCAATGGATTCAGCAAGACAAGCCCTATCCAACCATGTCCTTTTTTTTAGTAAAATTCTTCTGTTAAATTGATTGTTTTTGCAGAAACTTGTGTATGCATGTTAGAATATAAAATTTGTTCTAAAATGATTTTGGGGATAAAATCTTCGGCAAATGGTTTGTTTTGAACCTACTGACCCTAGGAATCAATTGGTGGTTTCAAAAATGTATTTGGTGAAACAAAAGAATGAATCTTTGATTTAAAAAAAATTCTAGCCAAATAAAAATATTGATTATGGTTTAAAATGATTTTGGAGGAAAACCTTTGAGAAATGTCTTTACTTAAACTCCCTGACCCCAAACACCAAGTTTTATGATTTGAAAATGTATTTGGTGAATCCTATAAAAATTATTACTTTACTAAAGACATTTTCAACCACATAAAATAATGATTTGGTTTAAAAATGGTTTATAGATAAAATCTTTTGCAAATAGTTTTGCCACTTTATAAAATGACCAATAAAGTGTTTTAGAATGTTTATAACCAATTATAAACCACTTTTGTAAATAAAATAATCTTTAGCATGCTTTCATGCATTGTTTGTTCTATCATTTTATGTGATGAATTGCTTGAATGGTAGATTGAAATATTGTTTGCTTGATTGAATTGTAGTGATTTGAAGTGTGTGAACATTGCAAAGATCAAGGAGTGAACTTATATTCTCTACCAAAAAGGCAAGTGATGCTTCATACTTTTGTCCTATTATTTTCACTATGCATTAGTGATATTTCTAAGTAGGACTTGCATGGAATTTTGCTAAGTGTAAACTATGCCATGGGAAATCCTAGTAGATGAAACCTTAGTAGAATTATCCTAAGTTAAGATTCCGACTACTATCATGCTTAGCTTAGCTAGTAGAAAACAAGGGTGGAATATATATTAATGCTATGCAATATTTCTAAGTCTGTGGACTTGTGTTTTGTTAATAAAACAACTAAGTGAATGAATCACCTAGGCGGAGTGGAAGGAATGGTTTGTGTTGAGTTGTTCACAAGGCCCATTTCTATGGTTTACCTTTGTGTATCTCACTTGTGGATGGCCACCCAGGAACAAAGAGATTTGAGATGTCAAATGTTGAAAAGCTTCAAGTGCAGCCACTTGGCATTATGGGCTCTGCCTGGATCATATAGGTTGCAATAACTTAGCCAAATGGACAGTTGGTGGTAGGGGATAATAGGTTGGAACGCGTCCATTCTGGTCTAAGGGAAGGCTTCTGAAAGATCTTGTCTTGGTGAAACCAAGTCTTGTGGGGAAAGTGCACCACCTCTGCAGAGTGAAAAATCTAAGTACTTAGCCATGTCCCTGGCAAAGGACAATTTGAGCATCAAGACATGGAAGCTGTCAAGAATCTCCTCATCCCAATTTCTAAGTTAAATCTTGTGGGTGAACAAGGGATTGAAGGATCACCAATTTCTATTGGGAGATGCCTTGGGAAAGATTTTGTCAAGCAAAACTTAGTGTTTTAAAATGATAAGGAAAATCTATTTTGAGCAAAGCAAGCCTAAAACTCCACTTAGCCAAAAGGATATAGATGATAGACTCCACTATACTACCATAGTATCACTTGCCAATACAATTCAAATGTATTGACCCTTGAGGCTGTAACTTATTATGTTGCAGGTTTGTTTGATGTTAGTGAAGTTTATTGGTTAGGATTACAAGTCTACAACCAACATGTCTGCCTGTGGCACTTTGAAGATGAAGGACCCCATGCTATTATTGTATTCTGTTGCATTGTAATGAGATAGCAAAATGAGCTATGTAAGATGTAATAATTTATTTTATTCCTGGTTATAAAGTTCTATTATGACCTTTGTTTCTTGATATTACATCTTAACTGTTTATGCTAGCTATTGATCCAGGGACTAGCATTGTAAACACAGGGATCTCTACCTTATTAAAGGTTGGGAACCTTACATGGATGCTTAGTAGTTCTTTCTTGTCTATGATTAGCTCCATCTTGCTAATAGTTTGTAGCATGTCATATGAATGTTTTCTTGCATTGTTTTATTCATACTTTGGTATGATATTGTGGTATCCTCCTCTGACTGTTCATGTGAATCGACTTGGCACATGCTCACGCATGCATATGACTAATCAATAGTCAGTAGCCTCGATGATTTATTTTGCCTCAGAGTTCTTGTATCACTTTCATGCCATAATTAGTCCTTTTTTGTTGCAAGCATATTAATGATAGTTATTTCTATCTCGTTTTTTGCTCCCTCTCTATTGCTAGCCTTCACTTGAACTGAGGAGCTCTACTTGTGCTTCCAACTTCCCAAAACCAATATTGATAGCTGTGTCCACCATACTTACCTATTAGCATGATTTGCTACTTCAGTGCATATTCTATATGCCTTGTTTTGTTCCAAAATAAAATGTTTGTCTCTTTTGAGAAAGTTAGTTAGTAAATCTCTCACGAACTTGATGGCACGCTTTATTCCTTGTGATAAATAACCCTGAACCGTTGTGACCTGTCCATGAAAGTTATATGCTTGCAAATTATATGCTGGGAGTCAGCAGAACCATGCTGTCATGGGGAACGCTTTCAACGCTTTTTGGATATCTCATCCAGTTGATACCTTGCTCTTTTGTTTGCGGATGTCGATGATGTGAAATGAAAGGGGAGCTTGTGAGTTCATGGATTCTATACATTGTGTTAGAGAAACGCCTAGGCCGCTAGCCTAAGCCATGCCTAATCATGGTGGAAACTTGCAGCATAACCATAATGAGCATTTATGAAGAATCCTCAATAAAAAGTTATACACATAGTAAATAAAAAGATCGTTGAGATGCTCATTGTCTGCTTGCCTTGTCATTTTGATCACGGGATCGCTCCTGTATCATGTGCAAGGGGTACCCCGTTGGCGGTTCTCTATGATATGCATGTATTTACAATGACAAGAACTTTCAGGTAACCAAAGTTGAGTAGCATGCGGAGCGATCCTCGTACTTAAGGGACTTGGGATTTCCAGTTTATGGTCTGTCAAGCATATGATTCAGAGTGGACCTCACTTTCACCTTAACCATATGAAGATGCCTATGATAGGGGCAGTGAGATCTCAAAGCTAATAAGTACCTTCCTTTCAGCATTTGGAAGACTTTCAAACTTTCTAAAACCGTTTTCACAACTTTTTTGAGTCGCCACTTATTCTATGACCTTCTTGAGAGCATAGTTGTCATCCTTGTGTTTGTTCCAAAACTTGGTTAATTATGTCATGATTTTGATGCTTGTATCTCTGACATCTTTATCTCTAGTATTCACTTGAACTTCAGAGGAGCCTTGGCATTTATATTATGCTCTTCAAACAAAGGCAAGCGACATACCACTCTATCATACCTTATTATGAGCATTGCAATGTTGCTTATGTTTATGTTTCATGCTACTTATTATTATTGAGTTGGTTTCTCTTCTTAGCTTGCAATGACTATTGACTAGACTTAGTTGCATACTCTTTATTATTAATTGTCTAAGCATCTACTCCTTTGCTGAGAATATTTACATCATGTGAAGCAATTGTGTTCGTGAAAGTTCTTTTATCGCACTCAGTTTTCAACTGAATTTCTTGAGGACAAGCAATAAGCTAAGCTTGGGGGAGTTGATACGTCCAAAACGTCTCTACTTTCTCGAACACTTTGCTATTGTTTCTTCTCTAAACTTGTGTGATTTGGATACAATAAACACGGAATGGCGCTATTTTCAGCAGAATTACCTTGCTGTCTTGTTTTTGTGCAGAAAATGAACTATCAGGAAAAATCCCGGAAAATATGCCAAAAATTATATTTCACCAGAAGATCCACGGAGCCAGAAGACGAGACGAAAAATGAGCCTGGGGGCCCCACACCCCTTCTAGGCGCGGGTGGGCCCTGCCCGAGCCTAGGGGGTGCAGCCACCCTAGGCGCCCCCTCGGCCTACCTCTGCGCCTATTAGTTTCCTTTCGACCTAAAAACTGAGGGGGGTTTCGATAGTTTTCCAGAAAGAGTTCCGCTCCACCGCCGCCACCAGAAACCAAGATTCAGATCTAGAAACTCCGTTCTGGAACCCTGCCGGGATGGGGAATTTGGAGAGGATCATCGCCATCGTCATCACCAACGCATCTCCATTAACCACTGATGTTTCCCTCATCCATGCGGGATAATCCCTCGCTGTAGACTTGGGGATGGTAGGGATTGGATGAGTTCTATCATGTAATCGAATAAGATTGTTAGGGCATAGTGCCTACTATCTCTATTAGTGTTATTTGACTTTGTTGCAACTTGTTGTGTTTAATGCTTGTCACTAGGGCCCGAGTGCCATGATCTCAGATCGGAACTTATTATTGAATCATTATGATAGTATTGTTTGTGATCTTATCTGCAAGTTGTGTACACTGCACATATCATTGTCCGGATCCAAAGGTCCCAAAGTGACAATAATTGGGACAACCGGAGGGGATGGTTGTGGTGTGAGGATCACATGTGTTCACGGAGTGTTAATGCTTTGCTCCGGTGCTCTATTAAAAGGATCACCTTATTTGCCAGTAGTTCCCTACAGGCCCCACTGCCAGGGGCTGGCTGGACAGAAGATGTTGTGCAAGTTCTCATTGCGAGTACGTATGACTATATATGGAGCGTATGCCTAGGATTATTTAGTACTTGGATGCTTGTTATTATTTATATGCAATGCCCTAGATCTTGAAGTTACATGTTTAGACTCGCCCATGCAACGCCCGTCCATCCATCCCTATGCCTACCGCACTCGAATCCCACTATTTACTGTTACTGTTACTATTGCTCCTGTTTCACTACTGATGTTGCTTTGCTATTGCTACTACCAAACTGTTGCTACTGATAAACTTCTGTGAGCAAGAACTATTTCCAAGTGCAGCTGAAGTGACAACTCAGTTGTTAAGGCTTGCAAGTATTCTTTGGCTCCTTTGTGTCGAATCAATAAATTGGGTAATACTACCCACGAAGACTATTGCGATCCCCTATACTTGTGGGTCATCAACGAGGTTGTCTAGGAGGTTCCTGGGACGGTGGTGATCACGTACGCGGGCGGCGAAGGCGGGGCGCGGTCTATGCGAGCGTGTCGAGCGCGGCGCTCTGGCGCTCTCTTGGCATGGTCGCAGAGAAATGGATGTGTGCGTTCTCTATGGTCCAGTGCTTGGCAAGGGTCGAGGTCTGGATAGGGGGTGGCGGTGGATGGTGGCGTGCTTCCTGGACATGGTGGCTAGACGCGGCGCTTGCTCTGGCTAGCTAGCCATGGTCGGTTGGCAAGGGTGCTCCCGGGCTGGCACGGAGTGGCTCATTGGGTAGGGGCTGAGTGGGTTTAAGGCATTGGTTGGCACTAGGGGAGACAGGGATGATCAATGGTGAACAATGGTTGCAAAGATCACTACTCAAAACAGTAAAGTTTGGCCAATTTGATTTTCTGTCTCCAGGTGTTTGATGAAATGGCCGCAAGAAATTCAAATTTGAATTTTTGAATGAAACTTTGTGGATGCAATGGTCACACACTAGGTAGTCACTGGTTGATTGGATTTGTCAAGGTGCACTGGTTTGGTTAGGTTTTGAGAAATGGTAATCTTCCCATATGAACTAGATTCAATTTTCAAATGTCATTTGAAAAGGGTTGCCAAATGTTTATGTGGGTTTGGAAGGTGCGCTTGGTTTCACTTTCACTTGGTCTAGCAAGGGGTGAAAATAAATGGATTTGTTTCTGTTTGAAATCTTGGACTAGGAACACTCAAATTGGTCTAGTGAGCAAGATTGGCAAAAATGACCATTTCCTTATTTTGTTTGTTTTTTAATTTCTATTTATTTGATTCTGCTTGGAAATGATTTAGATGATGTTGTTTTCATATTTACCAATCCTTTACATTCATAACAATCACACAAGTCCATTCAAGCATTCATACATTCATCACATACACACATGCATTCATATGGATTTAATTCACAAAAGTTTTTGTTAACCCTAATTTTGGGTGATTGGAATTGATATACTTGATTAATATTTTTGGGATGTTACAAACCTTCCCTCCTTAAACAAAATCTTGTCCCAAGATTTGAGAAAAATAAAACTAGGATTTAAAGAGATCTGGAAACTCCATCCTAATGTAATATTCTCGCTCCCAGGTAGCTTCTTCTTAAGTGTGATTATTCCACTGGATCTTGAGAAACTTGATGCTCCGGGTCCTGGTGGTTCTGAAAGCTTCCTCCAAAATACGGATGGGTACTTCGGGATATGTCAGGTCATCGTTGATCTCTATGGTTTGGTGATCAATATTCTTGAAAACTTCGGTCTTCTCCAGGACTTCTAGGCATTTGCGAAGTAACGAGATATCAAACACATTATGCACGATACTTCTCCTCGATGATTCGAAATCTTGAAAGGTCCAATATATCTGGGGCTAACTTTCCTTTGAGTTGGAAACGTTTCATTCCTTTCAAAGGTGACACTTTGAGATACACAAAATCTCCGATATTGAAGGCGAGGTCTCGACGTCTCTTGTCGGCATAACTCTTCTATCTGGATTGGGCGGTCTTGAGGTGCTCACGGATCTTGTGAACTTTCTCTTCTACTTATTGTAGGATGTCAGGTCCGAAAATCTGACTATCTCCTACTTCCGACCAATTCAAAGGGGTACGACACTTCCTTCCATACATGAATTCAAATGGGGCCATTTGTAAACTAGCTTGATAACTGTTGTTGTATGAAAATTTTGCGAAAGGCAGACAGTCTTCCCATTTTGATCCATATTCTAGCACACAGGCTCTCAACATATCTTCGAGTATTTGATTTACTTGCTACGTTTGTCCATCAGTCTGAGGGTGATAAGCTATGCTGAAATCCAGTTGTGTTCCTAATCCTTCTTGGACTTTCTTCCAAAATCTCGAGGTAAACTGGGTTCCTCAATCCGATATAATGTTCTTGGGGACTCCATGCAAACTGACAATTCTAGCAATGTACAACTCTGCTAGCTTCGAACTATGATAAGTGGTCTTGACTGGTAAGAAATGGGCGAATTTGGACAGTTTATCTACTATGACCCAAATAGAGTCATTTCCCCTACTAGAGGTAGGCAAACCGGTGATAAAATCCATTCCAATAGAATCCCATTTCCATTCCGGAATCTGCAATGGTTGCAACAGTCCTGCGGGTCTCCGATGTTCCGCCTTGACTCTCTGACAAATATCACACTTGGCTATGTAGCTTCCGATTTCTCTCTTCATCTTATGCCACCAAAATTGCTCCTTCAAATCTTGATACATCTTCGTCCCTCCGGGGTGGATAGAATAAAGAGTATCATGGGCTTCTTTCAAAATAGCTTGCTTCAACTCTGAGTCTGCTGGCACAAACATGCGTCCTTTGTACCACAAAACTCCTTCTTCATCTTCGGTGAATCCGGGTAATTTGCCTGTACCGATACGACGTTTGATTCTGTTGATACTAGCATTTCCTTTCTGCGCCTCCCTTATCCGACTGGTCAAAGTGGGTTGAAGTTCTATGCTATCCAAAAATCCTTCACTTACTAACTCCGTTCTGAAATCTTCCAACTCCTTGTGCAAACTTGGTTGCTTCTTCAGAATCATAGAGTTCAAGCGACATGGCAATCTGCTAAGGGCATCTGCTACCACGTTGGCTTTACCGGGGTGATAGTGGATGTAGTCCTTGATTAGCTCTATCCATCTCCTTTGCCTCATGTTCAGATCCTTATGAGTAAAAATATACTTTAGGCTCTTTTGATCTGAATAAATATCACAACGGTTACCGATAAGGTAATGCCGCCATGTTTTCAAGGCTAAAACTACGGCTGCTAGTTCAAGGTCATGGGTAGGATAATTCTTCTCATGTTTCTTCAGTTGTCGGGATAGATAATATATGACTTCCCTCTTGCATTAGCGCACATCCGAGACCGATCTTGGATGCGTCAAAATACACATCAAAAGGCTTCGTGATATCCGGCATTATCAAGATTGGGGCCGAAATCAATCTCTTCTTAAGATCTTGGAAACTTCCTTCACATTTGTCCGTCCATTCAAACTTCTTATATTTCTTCAAAAATTGGGTCATGGGTCTTGCAATGCTCAAGAATCCTTCTACGAACTTGCGGTAATATCCCGCTAATCCGAGAAATGCACGAACTTGGGTTTGAGTGGTTGGGGCTTGCCATTCTTCAACATCCTTAACCTCTGCGGGGTTAATGGAAATTTCTTCGGTTGATACGATATGTCCGAGGAATCCTACTTCCTTTAACCAGAATTCACATTTGCTAAACTTGGCATACAAGTGATGCTCTCTAAGGGTTCCAAGGATGGTCCTCAAGTGTAGCTCAAGTTCTTCTTCTGATTTGGAATAGATCAGGATGTCATCGATGAAAACAACGACAAACTTATCCAGGAAGTCCATAAAAATATTATTTATGAGGTTCATGAAATAAGCGGGGCATTGGTTAATCCAAAAGACATGACAGTGTACTCATACAGTCCATATCTGGTGGTAAAGGCAGTCTTTGGAATATCCTCTGCGCAAATCTTGAGTTGATGATAACCAGTTCTAAGATAAATCTTAGAAAACACTTTGGCACCAGTCAAACAGGTCTTCTATCTTCGGTAGTGGGTACTTGTTCTTGAAGGTGACATCATTCAGCTTCCGATAATCCGTACACAAATGGTTACCTCCATCTTTCTTGTCCACAAATAGGACAGGTGATCTCCATGGTGAAGCACTTGGTTGAATCAGTCCTATCTCCAGCATAGCATCTAGTTGCTTCTTCAGCTCCACTAATTCAGATGGGTTCATACTATACAGTCTCTGGGCTATGGGTTTGGTTCTAGGGATTAGTTCAATGATAAACTCGATATCTCAATCTGGGGGCATACCGGGCAAAACATCTAGGAATACGTCAAGGTATTCATAGACTACTCTGACTTGGTCAATGGTTAGTTGGGCTAGACTCTTGTTGCACTTGAATTGACGGGGCAAG
Source organism: Avena sativa (assembly GCA_916181665.1). Taxonomy (NCBI): domain Eukaryota; kingdom Viridiplantae; phylum Streptophyta; class Magnoliopsida; order Poales; family Poaceae; genus Avena; species Avena sativa. The sequence continues at coordinate 253,637,600 of OV702284.1, read as the reverse complement.
GTTTCAGATACATGCTCTACTGATATTCCGGCTGTACCGGTCATGGTTATGGCTTTCTTGGCATAGTCGATTAACCCTTTATGTTTTGACATCCAATCCATTCCTAGTACTACTTCCAAACCTTTGGTTCCGAGTACTATTAGATTAGCATAAAAATCTATGCCATGGATTCTGATAGGTACGGCCTTGCAAATTTGTCTAGCTTTGGTGGTTGAACCAGGTATTTGAACTATCATAATATGCTTCGATTTTGTTGGTTGAATCTTACTAGTGCATGCAAATTCTTCTGTAACAAACGAGTGCGATGCTCCAGAATCAAACAACACTCTTGCAAGTACTGAGTTAACATAAAACATACCCAGCACGACATCTGGCGCTTCTTGGACTTTTTCAGCATTCATGAGAAACAGACGGCCGTTGCGGTTGAGCGAATTCCCTGGGGCAAATATTCTTCCAGGCTGAACACGACGCTGCTGATGAGCTGGGGCTTTCACATTGGGGGCTGATGCAAGCTTCTTGGGGCACTCATTGGAGTAGTGACCCTTGGTTCCGCATTCATAACAAGTCACCTGAGACTTATCCTTTCCTGCAATAGGCACAACATTGCTTCCTGTCCTTGGGGAAGTATTGGTGTTGTTGGTGACATTGTTGTTGTTGAACTTGGGCGGTGCACGATTAAAATTGTTGAGGTTGCCGGGGTTGTTGTTGTGGTTTCCTCCGGGCCTTGGGTTTCCTCCTCCACGGTTGGGATAGGTTGGACGGGTCATCGAGGGTTTATTGTTTCTTGGGGCAAATCCTGCATACAGGTTGGGGCGATACTTTGGGGTATGGTGGGTTCCTAGTCGATGCATCATTCAACACTTGCGGTTCTCATTCGCTTCGTTGGTCTTGACTTCCATCTGACTGGCAGAATCCACTAAGGCTTTAATGTCAGAAAATGGAATATTGACTAACACTGTCTGCATCTCATCATGCAGACCATTCAAGAATATCTCCTTCTTCTTGGCTTCCGTGTCAATCTCATCCGGTGCATATCTAGCTAAGGACATAAATTTGTCGCGGTACTCAACTACTGTCATCCTCCCTTGCTTCAATTCTCTGAATTCATCTCTCATCCTCTTGATTAAACTTGGTGGCACATGGGTTCGGCTAAACTTGAGTTTGAATATATCCCAAGTCATCATTTGTCCTCCAGTCATGGTGCGAATACTGTTCCACCAAGCTCTTGCATGTCCTGCCAGATAATGGGTGGCAAATAGTACTTTCTCATTGGCCTCCACTACTGCGACTTCTAAGTTGTTCTCCATGGTTTGCAGCCAATCATTGGCATCTAGGGGCTCTTCAGACTTACTAAAGATGGGTGGATTGGTGTTCTAGAAGTTCTTGAGCTTGGATCCATGGTTGTCCTGGTTTCCATGGCCTTGGTTGTTGTTGGCCATCTGAGCTATGTGTTGGAGGGTGGCTAAGTTGGCTTGACGTTCGGCTCTTTCAGCTTCGCGGTCAAAAACCAACATTTGCATGATTTGCAATATTGGGTCCGGGGAAGAACCGCTTCCTCCACGAGGCATCTGAAGATTGAGATAGATCATGAGAAAAGAGGGAAATTTCTAAGGTTCGGAGTTTTGTTTTTGAAAAGTTTTTGAAGTTTGACACAGATTTTCTAGCAACTTGATTTTCATTCATAGCACACAATACAAACACACACCACAACAAGGAAACAAATGGTTTTAAGAACCATTCTGTGAAACTACGATACAATCGGACCGGATACAACTTCACTAACGCTAGTGCTCAAGTTATACTACTCCTTGGAATCAGTGGCTTCATCTTCATCATCATCATCATTAATGAAGGCGAAGTCATCCTCATCGGTGAAGAAGTCCATTTCTTGATCCTCCAGGAAGTCATCATCATCACTGAGATAGGAATATGGGTCTCCACGGATATCTTCCCCAGCATTATCCCTCTCCTCAAGCTGCATATCCCTCTAATGGATGGTCTCCTCCAAGTTTTTATCCTGTGACGAAGGCGGGCAATGATACGCTCCTTCTTGTCAAGCTTACGGCGACGAGACTGGCGATCCTTCAACAACATGGCAATGGTCTGGTCCTTCTTGACTGCGATGGCGTAGTTGTGGTTGGCGTAGGAGCGGGCATTGTCCAACTCCTTCTACCGGTCATACATCATGAAGCTGAGATGGTCCACTTGATTCTTAAGCTCCGGGTGATATGGTGCCTCTAGTGCCTGTCCCATAACATCACGCCTTGGATAGAACTCAAAGCGGGTTCCCTTGATCTGATTGATACTCTGCCCACACAGACGGGCAAGAGCTTCCTACATGGCCCTGGCAAGTCCATCTAGCCAGTTGTTCTCTCTTAAGGTGAACTGGACTCCCTCTGAGGTGGGGGCTTCAATCTTTCCTCTAAGACTTGCAACAATCAGCCATTGCAATTCTCCTCCTTCTTGATCGTTGAGCTGAGCTCCGAAGAACTCGGGGTGAGGGCACTCCAAAAGTTCCGAGAGCTGATCCAAATCACGCTCGAAGAAGAGATCTCCTCCATTTCCTAACTGATAGAACTTGCTATACTTCACGTCCATCTATAAGAATGTAGGATAAGTTAGTAGAGTGATCAAGTGTGTCAAATTTTATGGAAGTTTGCAATAATTTTTGAGGAACATGAGTTTTTATGAAAGAATCTAAGTGGTAAGAATGAGAATAGTTTTTCATAAATACTCACTTCTTTTGTTTTGAAACTAAGTTTTTGATTCAAGCATCCATTCTAAACTAGGGTCTCCTATGGTTAGGATGGCTCTAATACCAACTTTTCAACACCCGGAGTTTTAATCCCAGATGCCTGTCATGTCATACATCACAAACCCAGGATTACCATTTTTGCGAGACATAACAGATTGGTACCATAGTTCATCATCCATTACAAACAATAAATAAAGTCTTACAAATAAAGGATCTCATGATCTAGTCTTAGTACAATCAAAGCAGCGAAATAACATAATAACGATAGAGTGGGCGAGGCTCCATCTTCATGGTCACAGGCAATGCTGACGATGGGAGATGATCCTAGTTGTTGTAACCTTCCTGCGGTCCATCATCCTAATAGTTCTCTTCATAGTATGGCCACGGGAATAGCCAGGGATAAAGCCATGAGTACTATTTAAGTACTCGCAAATTATCACTAACAGGTAAAGTGGTTTGAATAGGAATACTAAGCTCTAGGTTGTTTTGCAAAAAGCCAGGTTTATCTCTAACTGAGTTTAGAAGCAAATAAAGCTACTTTAATGTTTTATAACACCTAAGTGGGAACTTGAGTTTTCACTTTCACAACCCTGTTGTGATCAAGTCAAAGTCATGATTCATTTCACAAGTCATTTTGAAAACATCTGATGACGGAACAGTATGGCCACTCCAACTTTCAATAACCGCGGATGCGGCTATTCGAATAGTTTGACACTCTGCAGAGGTGGTACACTTTCACCAAAATATTCGATACATCCGTCAGGAACAATCCTAAATTCACCAAACTCAGTATGCGGATAATCAATCCTAACCTTTCAATTACACACCCTAGTCTAGGCACCTCTCCGATGAGTTTGGCCTCCCAACCATGACCATCTGCCATCTTGGGAACTGCACAGGTGGTCAATCTTCACGACGTAGCCTCAGCTCAATCCTCGGCCGCAAGGGAAACCATACTAAGGTATATAAACTTCCAGTCAAGACCTGCCCAATTTCGGGTATTGTGGTTGTACAGTAAAATTGGAATGGTATCGCATCCAGACAACCATCAGTTTTATAAAGGGCTAAGGCTCATGCCTCAACATTTCCATTATCAAAATCAACTGGTGTTGAAGAACACATGTCAAAATATTTCATTAGAATGACTCATCACTCTAAGGTTTTCATAATCATTTCCACCAAGTATTCCCATCTAAAGTGATCAAGTTTTATGCTTAGCACTAGCCACTAAAGTTGGGGGTAAACACTAATGAGGGGTGGTAATCAAGTGTGAATTATCTAAATTCAATCTAATGCCTCAGGATGACATCAATATTTATCTAACTTAGGCCATGTTTTATGCTCTTTATGCTACCTATAATAACCTTTCCAAAACTTCACAAGTCACTAAGTAAACATAACTAAGGAGCTTTGATAAAGAAATAAAAGAATAAAGCTTCCATGTAAAACTGGGATTTGTTGTAATCAAATTTGTCTAACCAATAATGTCTAATGCATTGCATAGGTTATCTAGTTTTCACAGTTGCAAGTGTTACCTTGCCTTGTGGCTTGCTAAGTTAACTTGTATAGTGAGGCTTTCCTTATGCAGTGTAGTGGTTGAAATTCTCCTCGGCTTCTTCCTCGTAGTAGTCTCCTTCCTCTTTGTATCCTTGGTCGGTACTAGCGTCTATAAATAAATATGAAGTACAGAATCACCAAACAATACTTAACTAATTCTATTTATCACACCGGGGTTTTCACTATATGATCTAGCATTATCACAATCATCACAAGAATCAAGGCAATAGTTTTATTTATTTTATTTTAGAAAAGTAATTTCTACTCATTGAAAAACTACTTAATATTTAATATTCTCGAATTAAAAAATGGGATCATATTGACACATGTCATCACCACATATTTCAGTACTTGGGAATGTGATTTAAAGTGGTGTCACAATTTAATAAGGTTTAACATTTTTATTTTAATTAATTAAAGTGACTAGAAATGCCTATGGGGCATTCTTTTATTGCTTTTCCATTATTACTGCAAGTAAACCTAGATATTTTTATATATTCAGAAAGGTCTTATAAAAATGTGATTTTTGAGAGTTGGAATCAACTCAAAAGCTTTTATGGTTGAATTTTGAAAAATGTTTGAATGCAAAAAAGTCTCTGCCTTGTTATTTTTACTATAGGTGATTCGTAATTCGAAATGGTTTTAAACCTATGGGCTTGGATTAAGAATTTCTATACCTTTCTAACAAAATTAGTTTAATGCAATTTGGTTCAGTGAATCTCTCTGAAATGATTTTTGAATCGACTGCCAGAACTAGGTTTGAAACTAAATAGATAAATCAAATTTCAAACTACTGGGTCGTGCGGGAGAGCTAACTGGGCCGGCCCACTGCGCACAACACGCGCGTGGGCTGGTTAAGTGGTTGTCCCCACTAGTCAGTGAGACAGGGGGTGCGAAGGGGTATGAGGCTATTACAACCGTAGGATTAGATGTAAGATCAACGGCTAAGGTTCGTCGTCCTCGTCGAACAGAACGTGACGAGTTCGAACCCTAGTGTGGCTAGTGGGGGTCTGTGGTGGCTCACCGGTGCTTAGGCAATGGTTGGCGATGGGGGCGAACGACGAATTCAACGAAGGAGATTCTCCTGGTACTGGCGGCTCCTCCTGGGGTGGCTCCAATCGATGGCGCCCTTCTCCTCCAGCAGCGGCAAGCTCCGGTGAAATTCCGGCGATGCTGCGCTCGCCTTGCTCCGGGAAGAAGTGGGGACGGTCTTTGAGAGTTGGGGAGTGGAATGGTGTGAAGAATTTGAATGGGGAAGGCCTCTATTTATACTGTGACGAGGGAACCGAAGGGTGCGGGCTGAGCTCGTCGGGGTCGGTGATATAGCGAGCTACGGGCATGGCTGACGGTAGGGGATGGTGCGCGGTCTCCTAGCGAAGCTCAACATCTTGATGGCACGGCAAGGGGCGATGCGGTTCGGTCGGAACGCGTCGATGCTCTGAGCGGCACCGACGGCGGTTTTGATGGCGCACAGTGGCTACGGATCATGCGACGGCGAACGGGGTTTTCTAGGAGGTTCCTGGGACGGTAGTGATCACGTACACGGGCGGCAAAGGCGGGGCGCGGTATGTGCGAGCGTGTCGAGCGCGGCGCTCTGGCGCGCTCTCGGCATGGTCGAAGAGAAATGGGCGCGTGCTTTCTCTATGGTCCACTGCTTGGCAAGGGTCGAGGGCTGGACATGGGGTGGCGGTGGATGGTGGCGTGCTTGCTGGACACAGTTGTTAGACGCGGCGCTTGCTCTGGCTAGCTAGCCATGGTCGGCTGGCAAGTGTGCTCTCGGGCTGGCACGGCATGGCGCATTGGGTAGGGGCTAGGTGGGTTTAAGGCATTGGTTGGCACTGGGGGAGACAGGGATGATCAATGGTGAACAATGGTTGCAAAGATCACTGCTGAAAACAGTAAAGTTTGGCCAATTTGATTTTATGTATCCATGTGTTTGATGAAATGGCCGCAAGAAATTGAAATTTGAATTTTTGGATGAAACTTGGTGGATGCAATGTTCACACACTAGGTAGTCTCTGGTTGATTGGATTTGTCAAGGTGCACTGGTTTGGTTAGGTTTTGAGAAATGATGATCTTCCCATATGAACTAGATTCAATTTTCAAATGTCATTTGAATAGGATTGCCAAATGTTTCTGTGGGTTTGCAAGGTAGGATTGGGTTCACTTTCACTTGGTCTAGCAAGGGGTGAAAATAAATGGAGTTGTTTCTGTTTGAAATCTTGTACTAGAAACAGTCAAAGTGGTCTAGTGAGCAAGATTGGCAAAAATGACCATTTTCTTATTTTGTTTGTTTTTGAATTTCTATTGATTTGATTATGCTTGGAAATGATTTAGATGATGTTGTTTTCATCTTTAAACAAATCCTTGCCATTCATAACAATCACACAAGTCCATTCAAGCATTCATACATTCATCACATACACACATGCATTCGTATAGAGTTAATTCACAAAAGTTTTTGTTAACCCTAATTTAGGGTGATTGGAATTGATAACCTTGATTAATATTTTTGGGATGTTACAGAGATGGTGGTGATGCAGAGGTTGATGATGATGCCTTAGGCTCCTGGATCTATGTAGGGCGAAGATGGATCCCCGATGGATGAGTTCCCCCTCCAGATGCCTTCCAGAGGTGAGGTTTCGGTGATTTCTGGGTGGTCTGTATGTCGCCTCTCCGATCCAGTTACACGGGGTAAAACTATTTGAGGAGGCGGTGTCGGTGCCAAATATATGGCGGGAACTATACGGACGGAATATTTCTTCCCGCTGTATAGTTGGTCGTTAAACCTTCTGTATCCTCCAATTGCTTCTGGTTTTCTTCTTGTGTTATTAATATTTCCCAAATAAGCAATTTACATTGCTTTTGGCTCCTTTTCTCTCCAATATAACTGGTCCAAGAATTGTGTCCATCATATCCATCATATAATCTGATCCTGGTGGAAATAAACATAAAAAGTGCGTGCGAACGCCATAAAATACCAAGATCCTACCACTATAATGCAAAATAAGAATCTAAAACATGATGCAAATATTCACTCATCAACCACGTTCTTCATCCATCCCATCTACATATTGTCTAGATCTTGTTATAATTTCAATACTCGTTGTGGATTTATACAAGTACTATTCATCTATGATAGATTCCATTGTCTTTGCCATGATGTTGATTGCCTCCATGTCTGAGTAGATCATTAGTTCTTGGGGAGATGGAGAAAACCTAGCATGAGATTGAAATAAGATAAAGTTTATTATGATATTCATCGCTGTGACCATGTGTTAGATTGTCTTCCTCTTGATGTTGGGAGAAGTCAACCTCTCAATATTTGCCTCTTGTGGGACTTGATGGAGGGAACTACTTGTTGTTAGACTGAGGTGTGTTAGAAATTACAGTGACTATAAAGCTGATCGCACTCCTTACGTATCAAATTGGGAATCGAGGAAACTCACAAAACACTATCCATGCCATGGGATACGTCCTACGGGATCAAGTCCCTTAATAGTGTAGTAATTCAATTGATGTTGATTGCTATCTGTTGTGGTTATGAGGATGATGTGAGCAGTGGTTGCTGCCTATTTCTCCAAATACGGAGTTCCTCTCACACATACATAGTTGAGAATGTTCATGATAATAATCTTTATCTTAGCCCTTTATAAATACTAGAGGTGTATCCGCTACTCCCTGAGAACGCTTTTCCCCAATGAAGTTTCAAATCTCTTTTACTTACGTGATACTTACTTTCTGTATTTAGTTTTGTTTACTTTACTCATTGTTCTCTTATACCAAAAACCCCAAAACACCTTTTTACACAATACTCGCATTTAATCTTGTTAGTTAGAACTTTATTTAGCATTTCTATTTTAGTATTTATTTCAAGAGTTATTAGACTTCGGACTCCTACTCCATGTGGGATCGATATGTTTATTTCAGAACTAGCTACAAACAATATGTGCACTTGCAGTCATCAAGCTATTTTCTGGCACCGTTGCCCAGGAGCTAAGCGTTATAGGGCTTTTAGTTTTTGCTTATTTACTTTAGTTTTGTTAAGTTTTGTTTTGAGTTAGAGGTTTCCACCAACATGGTGGATTTTGAGCATATGACCAGTGCTAACCCACTCAGCCACTTTGCGAAGCCCTATGATATTAATAAAAGAGACAACTCCAATGAGAAGACAATGGGGTTTGAAATAAATCCTCTACTACTTGGTATTCTACACAAGAAGCAATTTACTGGAGATGAAGAAAATCCTGACACATATGAGCATATTGCATGTTTTAAAGACATATGTGGCCTTATCCAATTACCGGGGTATACTGCTAATGAGGTAAGGCTGAAACTCTTTATTCAAACTTTGACAAGTACATCTCTCTCATGGTATAGATCTTTACCCTTAGAAGCCAGTACTAGCTGGGATAATTTAGCTTGTGAATTTCTATCCAAATATTATCATCCATTATCAAAATATTTTGGAATCAGGCGTCTTATAATTACTTGGAGGAACCGTCGAAGGGCTAGTAAGCGCTTATATAAGATTTAAAGATTTACTTAATCAATGTCCTCATTATGATTTGCCTGAATGGTATTTATTGCATATCTTTTATGGGTGGTTTAATTGATCCTAATAAAATTGAACTAAACTCTTGCACGAGAGGAGCTTTTATGGATTTACCCATAACTAAAGCTTGGGCTTTACTTGATAGAATTCGCGATCATAGAGTTTCATGAAATTTTGGTCTAGGAAGTGAAGGAGGCACATAAATAGATTATGATTGTATTCATGACTATAATAAGAAGGGCCATGTTAATGAATTATCTAAAGAACTTTATTTAGATTCAGATTGTGCTGCAAGTTGTTAAAGCTTTTACAGAACACAATAAAGCTCCAAAAGAGGGTTCGGCCAAGTATGATCCACCACCCGAACTTGAGAAGAAAAGATAAGTTAAAGCAACATTGGCCTCTCTAGAACAAATGTATGAGATACCTTTCCCTAACACTGCACAGAAGCATATTTTGGAATATGAACAGGTTAAAGCAGTACATGAGAAGAAACAAGACGAAAGTGTGCCAAAAGTTGAAGAACATCTGGATGAAACCAAAGATGAAGAGGTAACCAAGGAAGCAATTATGGCTATGTATGCACATTGTAACATAGTTGAACTAGATTAAGAGACTTCCATATTGGTTGAAGGTAAAACTAAGGTAAAATATGTAGGTAAGCCTATTCTTCCCTGCATATTTAAAGAAACCTCGCGTTATGGTCTATGTGATCTTGGCACCGCAGTTAATGTTATATCTTATGAATTTAATTTAGAAATAACAGAAGAGATACCACAGGCTACAATAGAAAATACTGATATGACAATCATGTTATCCAATAAAAATCTTAGAATTCCAATGGGAGTAGTTGAAGATGCAACTGTCACAATTGGCAGTAAAAAATTTCCTAACGATTTTGTAGTTGTTGATATTCTAGCTGACACTCTTTGCCCAATTATATTTGGAAGAAACTTTTTGAGCGATGTAGGTGCCACAGTCGACTTCAAAAAGGAGATTGTATCTCTTAAGCTTGGGAAAGCAGAAAAAGAATTCCACTTTTCCAAATTTAAAGACAACCATCTACTTATACAAGAAGAAGAAAAAGAGAAAACTATTTAGGAGATGGCATCTCTCTTCTTTAGTAGTCAAGAAGAAGAAATAAATGAAGACTCAAATTGTGAAGAAATAATTACGGAGGACATGTCTCTAGAAGAATTAGAAAGTGAATTTGATTCACTTCCCATTTTAGGACCTCCAACTGATGAGGCTTTTGAAGAGCCAGAAAAGAGAGGGGATTAAGAATTACCACCCTAGACTTAAAAACTTTACCAGATCATCTTAAATATATATTTTTGGATAATACTAATAAATTCCCTGTTATTATTAGTGCAAAACTTTCAGGGGATGAAGAATAAGAACTCATGAAGGTACTAAAGGAGCATCGAAAGCCCTTTGGGTACTCAATGGACGATTTGAAAGGCATTAGTCCCATGATAAACGTCCATTGAATATTCATGGAGGAAGGTGCTAAACCTATTGCAGAATTTAATAGAAGGCTTAAGCCTGAAATGAACGAAGTGGTAAGAAAAGAAATAGTACGCTTACTGGATGCAGGTATAATCTATCTTATAAAAGAAAGTGAATGGGTAAGTCATGTTCATTGTGTTCCTAAGAAAGGCGGCTATAATGTTGTTCCTAATGAAAACAATGAATTGATACCTACTAGAAATATTGTTGGACATAGGATGTGCATAGATTTCAGGAAATTGAATAAGGAAACTAGGAATTATTATTATCCTTTACCATTCATAGATCAAACTTTAGAGAGGTTCGCAAAACACACTCATTTTTGCTTCTTGGATGGATACTTTGATTTTCCCAAATAGTTGTTCATCCTGATGACCAACTTAAAACAACTTTCATTAGTACTTATGGTTTACATGCTTACCAATGCATGCCTTTTGGTTTATGTAATGCTCCGGCTACTTTTCAAATATGCACGACTGCTATTTTTGCAGAATTTATAGAACTGATAATGGAAGTATTTATGGATGATTTTTCTGTATATGGAACTTCGTTTACTAGTTGCTTAGATAATCTCAAAAGAATTTTACAGTGTTGCGAAGAAACCAATCTTGTTCTAAACTGGGAGAAGTGCCATTTTATGGTCAAAGAAGGCATAGTCCTTGGACATAAGGTATCAGGTAAGGGTATTGAAGTAGATTGTAACATCCCAAAAATACTAAACTAGAATCATCAAAATCTATGCATCAAAATTAGGGTTAACAAAAACTTTTCTAAATAAAAATATGAAGGCATGCATGTGTGCATGCATCCCATTTTGAATTCTTTTGAATTGCATTGTTTATGTGTTTCTTTGCTTGTAAAAGGATTCTTAGGTGAAATAAACATCATCTAAACAATCCCCACACTTTTCCCAAAGATAAATAAATCAAAACAAACAAAATAAAGGAATGGTCAGTTTTACCATATTAACTCCCATGCCTACTTTGGTTGTCTCTAACTTTCAAAACTTAACAGAAACTTATTTGGATCTTTGCACCCCTTGATATTACTCTTAACAAAGTATCAAGCCCCACCTTGTGATCATCCAGAAACATTCAAATGCATAGTTTAAAGGACAGTTTAAAATTGAATCTATAACATATGGGAAGATCCCACTTTTTCAAAAACCACTCAAACAAGCTCAACTTTCAAAACCCAAGCATCTGCAGACTCACCAGAACCTACCTAGCACACCCACCAAAAATCTTTTCAAAATTCAAAACTTGAATTCATGCGGCCATTTCATCAAACACCTTGTAGATACAAATCAAATAAAATCCAAACACTATTTGGAGCAGTGATTTGAGCCTAACTTGTTCCCTCTCTGGTTGCAACTAGGCTTTAGTAGATCATCTAGGTCATTTGTAAACGTCTAGCACCACTGTAAGCTTGGCAATGTAATCAATGGTGAATAGCCGAAGCCACCCATGCCACCCTAGTGTAGACAGCAAGCTAGGAGAGGAACCAACCGTGCCAACCTTGTCTGGGAGATCACCCATGCCTCACCGCCTCCTCTCGGCCAGCCCTGCCTCGAAGAAATCGACCAGAGCACCCAGGAACTCCGCGCCCGTGCCTCTGTCAACCATGCCGAGCGTGCGCCAGAGCGCTACCCTCGACACACGCCCACAGACCGCGTGCCTCCCTCGTCGCGTGCATACGCAATCACCACCGTCCCAGGAGACCGCCAGACATCCCCGTTCGCCGCCCCGTTCGCCGTTCGTCGCGTGCATACGTAATCCACCTCTGCCGTGCAGAGCATCACATGTTCCAGACCGTTTGCCACCGCCCCTACACGCGCATTAAAGCCATAGAGCATCGCCAGGAGACCACCGATCGATCACCACCGCCGGCCATGCCTCTAGGAGCCCGTAGCCATGTCGCCATCGTCGCCTGCCCATTCCATTCGGTCTCGTCATCGAGACTATAAATAGAGGCCTCCCCCGCTCAAACTCTTCATACCATCTCACTCCCCTCTCCTCACTGATCGTTCCACCCCGTTCCCGGAGCAAGGCGAGCAGCGCATCACCGAAATTTGGCCGAAGCAGGCCGCCTCTAGAGAAGAAGGACGCCATCGATTTCGTCCACCCCAGGAGAATCAGCCGGTACCAGGAGGTTTGCCATCGTCGACTTTGTCGTTCGCCCTCCTCGCCGACCCTCGCCTGAGCCCCGGTGAGCCCCCGACGACCCCCACCTGCCGCGTTAGGTTTCTGTCTCGCTGGCGCCGCCCGACATGGACGATGAGTAGCAGCCGTTCGATTAGACTTAGATCGTGTGGCCGATATTGCCCCGTACCGCTTCGCGTTTAAAGAGCCACTGACTAGTGGAACCCCCCTGTCAGCTGAGCCCCGCGCCGCGGAGTGACACTGGGCCGGCCCGTTAACAGTTCCCGCGCAGCCCACTCGTTTGAATTTGGATTTTTCCATTTTCATTCAAACACAGTTCTGTACCTAGTTTCAAAAATCAACCCAGCTCGATTCAGTGCACCAAATTGAATGAAACCAATTTTTTTAGAAAGGTCTTGAAATGATGAATCCAAGACCGTTGGATTTAAATCATTTGGATCTGTAGATCACCCATGGTAAAAATAACAAAGTAGAACCTTTTCTGCATTCAAACATTTTTCAAATTTAAACCATAAAAGCTTTTGAGTTGATTCCAACTCTCAAAAATCACATTTGATCATACCTTTAGAATATATATAAACATTTGGGTTTAATTACAAAAATATTGTTCAAGTAATAAAAGAATGCCACATAGGAATTTCTAGTCACTTTATTTAAGTAAAATAAAAGGTTAAACCTTATTAAATCGTGACACCACTTTAAATCACATTCCCATGGACTAAAATATGTGGTGATGACATGTTTCAACATGATCCCATGTTTGGTTTGGAGAATATTAAATCTTAAGTAGTTTTTCAATGAGTAGAAATTACTTTTCTAAAAATAAAAGAAATTAAACCAAGCTTTAATCTTGTAATGTTAGTGATGATGCTAGATCATCTATAGGACCCTTTTGAGTGATGATTGAAAGTAGTTAAGTATTGTTTGGTGATTGTGTACCTCGTATTTATTCATAGATGCTAGTACCGACCAAGGATACGAGCAGGAAGGAGGATACTACGAAGAAGAAGCCGAGGAGAACTTCAACCACTGCTCTGCACAAGGCAAGCCTTACTAATCAAGTTGACCTATGCAAGCCTAATACTACTAGTTGAATGTGCAAGCTAACACTTGCAACATACTATACCTATGTAAGCAAATACTTACTTGTTACCTGTAACATCCCTAAAATCATGTTTTCAAAGCTTTTCATATCATCCATGCATGCATATTCATTTAGAGCTCAATTTCAAACTCTTTTGAAAGAAATAGAAACTTTGGGTGCTATTATTTCATGTGAACAAGCTTTGATCCAATGTTACACTATAGTGAGAGAATAATTGTTTTAAAACCTTTGTTGTGTGATCATAGGATTGTTTGATGAGTTTCAAAGCTTGAACAAAATTTCCAAAAACAAAATATGGTTTTAAACCATTTATATATCTTTGTCAAATCATGTGCTGAAGCACTGTTTATTTTTGAATTTTCAAAAGGACCAAGCAAGTAAAATGAGACAGCAAGGTTTTATGCCCAAAAATATGAAGTTTACACTTCACAAAAATCCAAAAATGTTTGGAATTCAAATGCTCTTGATTTCATTTGAAAAGAATTCCTGAAAATTGATTTACAAAAAGAAGAGAATAGAAAACAGAACTGGGCCTGGCGCCACTTATTTGGCCCAGTAGCAGATGCAGCCCACCCGGGTTTTCCCCTCTCTCTCTGTTTCTCACCGCGCTCGCGCACACCCCCTCGCTGATCACTGGGCCCCGCAGCCACGTCACCTCGTCGTCCTCAAATCACGCCTAAGACCAGCGCCGCCGCGGCCGTTTCCTCCCGACGCAAATGCTCTCAAATCCCATTGAAGCCGTGCGTGATTCTCGCCCCTTCTCCGACTATTGAACCCCCACCCTCTACAACCATTTCCCCTCACTCAGCACCCCCACTTCGCCACCAGGCTGCCGGCAATTCGAGCTGCAACGCCGCTGCCCGAGCAACTCCGGCGACACATTGCGGTGAGCTCTGTCCACCCCACTCTGTCTCGTTCATGCTAGCATGTTCCCCTTGCTCACGCGACTCGTGTCATGCCCTTGTTTTGTCTGCTCGTGACCTAGGTCGACGGATTCGACAACCACCGCAAGAGCCCGACGCCTCTCTCATCTCCGGTGAGAAATCACGGTAATCCCCGAGCGCCCCTTGTCTTCTCCTCGATACTATCATGCTCGCCGTGATGTTGCGCACCCCCTGATACATCTAGTTCGTGCTAGGGCGGTTCAAATCTTCGGCAACGTTGACGTCAGCAAGCACCCGACGCCGCACACAACTACGATGAGCCCCAGCAACCTCCACGGCGCGCCCCTTCGCCAACAAAGACCACCTCGAGAACCAGCGTCGTCACACGAAATTGGTGAGCTATTTCTCCCCCTCTCGCGCTTCCTGTATCGTCGGCACCGTCCTCGTCTGACCGCGCCTCTGCCAGCCACCGTCGCGCGCCGCCCATCTTTGGCCAAACGCTTATGCGCCGTTGGATCTTGATCCGATGCATATAATTAGATCACTTAGCGAAGCGGTAGGTTTAGATCTGAGCCATGCGATGAAGGGAATATGCCCTGAGAGGCAATAATAAAGTGTTTATTATGTGTATTCCAAGTATATGATAGATGTTTATTTTGCATGCTATAATTGTATTAATACGGAAACGTTAATACATGTGTGTTTAATAAACAAACAGAAAGTTCCTAGTTATGCCTCTCTCATAAACTAGCTCGTTGATTAACAAGATGATCAAGGTTTCCTGATCATGGACATTGGATGTTGTTAATAACAGGATCACAACATTAGTGTAATGGTGTGATGAACATTCATCCGAAGTATAGCATTACGATCAAAGTCATTGAGTTTATATTGCTATAACAACTTACGAAGTGATCCTAATCCTTAGACCATGAGATCATGTCAATCACTAACACCGGAAGAGTTTCTTGATAACATCAAACGTCACACCGTAACAGGGTGATTATAAAGATGGATTCAGAACTAATAAAGTTTTATGTTGAGGCTCATGGATCGAGAGTGGAATTTGTTCATCCCGATGACGGATAGATATACTCTGGGCCCTCTCGGTGATATCACATTAATTAGCTTGCAAGCAAGTGATTTGATCACTAGAATGTTATATCACAGGAACGAGAAAAGAGTGCATGTCGGTAACGAGATCAAACTAGGTATGGAGATACCGATGATCGAATCTCGGACATGTAATATATCGTGAAACAAAGGGATTAAGATACTAGCGTAAAAGGTTCTGACGATCACAAGAAAGTCATCGTTGAATGTGTGGGAGTCAGTATGGGTCTCCAGATCCCGCTTCTGATTATTGATCCGAGAGGGGTCTCGATCATGTCCGCATTATTCACGAACCGTAGGGTGACACACTTAAGAGACACCGACATCCAATTGGAGCAAATGTTTCATGCCGAAAGAATGAACAAGCGCAGGAATTTATTTCACTAGATACCGAAACAGGTTTTCGGGTGAAATTGCATAAAGTGGTTATGCATGTGAAATAGAATTCTAGCAAGGGGTTATTTGTGAATGTTTGTCATTAAAGTAATTGACAAATTCTGAATAATATAAAAAAGTTTTATTTAATGAGAGTTTGCATTAAATTTGGTGGAAATTTAATGGGAATTTGAGTGGACTTTTGAGTGGAGGGATTTTAAAGGGCATTTTGTGAGTGGAGTGTCCACCCACATGAATGAAGGATGGGAGGGGACAGCCCCCATGGCCGGCGGCCACCCCCTTGGGTGCCCCCCCACTCCTCCTATAAAAGGAACCCCCCTCCTCACTTGTCTCTCACACCTCCTCGTGAAGGATCTCTCTCCCCCTCTAGAATTTATCCCCCATGGTCTCAGACTAGCGAGATACATGTTCCCGGTGGCTATTCGGCAAGAAAGAGTTGTGCTTCCGCTGCATCGCTGGAGCGAGGAGGCGGAGGTTGCTCGGTGCCTCGAACGTGTGTGCGAGCACGGATGCGCTGCTGATTTGCGGCGCTAGGACTTCCTCTCGATCTTGAGATCGGCAAGAGATCGTCTACATCAACCACGAGTTGAACTCGTTAAGCTTTGTCGGTCTTCAAGGGTATGTTCTCTACGGATATACATCCGCCCGTTGTTTGTATCTAGTAGATAGATCTTGGTATATAGTTCACATCGTAGGAAAATTTTTGTTTTTTATGCTGCGAACCCTACAGTGGTATCAGAGCCGGATCTATGCGTAGATACTTTACACGGGTAGTACACATATGAGTATGTGGGCGATGATGATCATGTTGTTGCTCCTTTGTTGTAATTTTGGATATTGGTGGCATAGTGGGATGAAGCGGCCCGGACAAACTTTACATGGCCTCGCACATGAGACCTGTTCCACGCTTGACATGCAACTAGTTTGCATAAGTGGCTAGCGGGTGTCTGTCTCTCCTACTATAGTCAATATCTATTTTGCAAGCGAGTTGTCAACAATTTGATTATCCTCGTTGTGGTTCATGTTCGTAGGTAAGAACGGTTCTATCTCGAAAGCCCTAAGCCACGTAAAACTTGCAATGGATAAATTAGAGGCGTCAAGTTTAGATTGTTGCTGGGCTAGTGTTATGATATGGTAGTGATGTAAGTAGAAGTATGAGATGATACTCTTACAACACACATAGCGTGTAAAATCCATAGACCTTGGATTTACACATATAGGTATGATAGTGATCATACCACGATGCACATGATAGAGATCATCTGCGGGAACCATATCATTTCACTAATAAACATATGATGTTTTGATAGCATCTTATATTGCTTGTTTAGCGCTTTGTTAGCATAATAAGATGATCCCTCATTTAAATATCAAGATAAGAATGTGTTCTTCCTTTAGTATGCACCGATTATGTTTTCGTCGCTCCAAGACATCACGTGATGATCGGGTGTTCTTGGATCCACGACCATATTTCGGGTGTAAAACAGTTGCACACGCGAATACTAAGGTTCTAACTTGGCGAGCCTAGCATGTACAGACATGGCCTCGGAACACGGACCAAAAGGTTAAGCATGAGTCATATAGTTGATATGATGCCCATTTGATGCTCGCCTTTGAAGCTATACTGACTCACGTGATGATCGGACTTGGTGTAGTGGATTTGGTTCATGTAATCACCAAAAAGGCACGAGGGATGTCGTTTTTGAGTGGGAGTTCATTCGTAATATAGATTAGTTGAACTCAATCTATCATACACTTAGTCTAAACTTTACAAATTCTATTGTAGATGGCACCACCTGCTTTTAATTTCAATGTGTTCATGGAGAAAGAGAAACTAGCAACGAACGGTAGCAACTTTATCGAATGGGCCATGAATTTGAGGATTCTCCTCTCTGCTGCACAAAAGCAATATGTGCTAGAAGCGCCGTTAGGCCCCCACCTGTAGATGATGCCCCTGACGAGGAGAAGAATGTCTATCAGACTTGTCAGGAGGACCACAACTTAGTTCATTGCGGCATATTGTATGGGCTAGAGCCGGAACTTTGAAAGCGTTTCAAAAACGGCAATGCATTTGATACAATGGGTGAGTTGAAAATGATTTTCGACACACATGCTGCTGTAGAGAGCTACAACGCTTCAGAAAAGTTCTTTAGCTGCATGATGGAAGAGCACAGCTCCATTAGTGAGCATGTACTCAAGATGTCGGGTTACGCCGATAAGCTTGTGTCCTTGGGAATATCGATTCCCATTGACTTAGGCATCCATCGTGTTTTGCAGTCTCTGCCACCTAGCTATAAGAGCTTCGTGATGAACTATAATATGCAAGGCATGAAGAAGTCTCTCCCCGAGCTTCTGTCAATGCTTAAAACTGCAGAAGTGGAGATCAAAAAGGAACATCAAGTGTTGATGATCAATAGGAACATTGGTTTCAAGAAAGACAAGAAGAGAAAACGGAAGGGAAGTAAGGGCGGCAAGCCTGTTGCCGCGCCTGAAAAGAAACCCCGAGTTGGACCTAAGTCTGATTCCAAGTATCTGGCAGACAAGAAGGCCGGCAAGGCAAACAAAGGTATATATGATATACATGTTATTCATGTGTACTTGACTAGTGCTTGCAGTAGCACCTGGGTATTTGATACCGGTTCAGTTTCTAATATTTGTAACTCGAATCAGGGGCTGCGGAACAAGCGACCGCTAGCAAGGGGTGAGGTCAAGATGCGTGTCGGCAATGGATCAAGCATTGATGTGATCGCCGTCGGAACGCTGCCTCTCCACTTGCCATCGGGATTAGTTATAAACTTGAATAAATGTTATCTGGTGCCTGCACTGAGCATGAACATTGTATCTGGATCGTGTTTGATGCGAAGTGGTTATTCATTTAAATCCGAGAACAATGGTTGTTCCATTTATATGAATGAAATCTTTTATGGTCATGCACCGATGATGAATGGTTTATTTCTATTAGATCTCGATGATAATGTTACACATATTCATAATGTTGATGCTAAAAGGATTAAACTTAATGATGATATATCCGCATATATGTGGCACTGCCGTCTAGGTCATATTGGCGTTAAACGCATGAAGAAGCTCCATTCGGATGGACTTTTGGAATCACTTGATTATGAATCATTTGATACATGTGAGCCATGCCTTATGGGCAAGATGACTAGAACGCCATTTTCCGGTTCAATGGAACGGGCGACAGATTTATTGGAAATCATACATTCTGATGTATGTGGTCCAATGAGTGTGTCGGCGCCAGGTGGATATCGTTATTTTGTTACTTTCACGGATGATTTGAGTAGATACGGTTATATCTACTTGATGAAACACAAGTCTGAAACCTTTGAAAAGTTCAAGGAATTTCAGAATGAAGTGGAAAATCATCGTAATAGAAAGATCAAATTTCTACGGTCCGACCGTGGAGGTGAGTATCTAAGTTACGAGTTTAGCACTCACATGAAAGAGTGTGGAATTGTTTCACAACTCACACCTGCCGGAACACCACAGCGAAATGGTGTGTCGGAACGTCGTAATCGTACTTTATTAGATATGGTTCGATCTATGATGTCTCTGACGGACTTGCCGTTGTCATTTTGGGGTTATGCACTAGAAACTGCTGCATTCACTTTAAATCGGGAACCATCTAAATCCGTTGAAAAGACACTGTATGAATTGTGGTTTGGAAACAAACCTAAGCTGTCATTTCTTAAAGTTTGGGGATGCGATGTTTATGTGAAGAAACTTCAACCGGATAAACTCGAACCCAAAGCGGAAAAATGCGTCTTCATAGGATACCCTAAAGAAACTATTGGGTATTCCTTCTATCACAGATCCGAGGGCAAGGTTTTTGTTGCCAAGAATGGATCCTTTCTAGAGAAAGAGTTTCTCGCGAAAGGTGTGAGTAGTCGGAAGGTAGAACTCGAAGAGGTTGTGGAACCTTCTCTTCAAAGTATGGCGAGTAGCGCAGCGCCGGAAGTTGTTCCGGAGTTGGCTCCACCTGTTGACGAGGGAACTAATGATAATGATCATGAAACTCCGAAAGAGAGTACTACCGAACCTCGCAGGTCAAACAGGACGCGTGCAGCTCCCGAGCTGTACGGAAATCCTGTCATGAATTTCATGGTTGATGAAAATGATGACCCTGCGACGTATGAAGAAGCGATGATGAGCCCGGATTCCAACAAATGGTTAGAAGCCATGAATACGAGATGGAATCCATGTATGAAAATCAAGTTTGGAACTTGGTGGAATTACCTCACGACCGAAAGGCCGTGGAGAACAAATGGATTTTCAAAAGGAAAACTGATGCTGATGGTAATGTGACCGTCTATAAAGCTCGACTTGTCGCAAAGGTGTTTCTACAAATTCAAGGAGTTGACTACGATGAGACTTTCTCTCCCGTAGCGATGCTAAAGTCAGTTAGGATTATGTTAGCAATTGCTGCATATTTCGATTATGAGATATGGCAGATGGATGTCAAAACCGCGTTTCTCAATGGTAATATTGAAGAAGAGTTGTATATGATACAACCAAAGGGTTTTGTCGATCCTAAGGATGCTAACAAGGTGTGCAAGCTTCAGCGATCCATCTATGGATTGAAGCAAGCATCACGAAGTTGGAATCTCCGCTTTGATGAGGTGATCAAAGAGTTTGGATTTGTCCAAACTTATGGAGAAGCTTGTATTTACAAGAAAGTGAGTGGGAGCAATGTGGCATTTCTGATATTATATGTGGATGACATATTATTGATCGGAAATGATATAGATCTTTTAAACAGTGTTAAAAGTTATCTAAACAGCAAATTTTCAATGAAGGACCTAGGTGAAGCGTCATACATATTAGGCATAAACATCTATAGAGATAGATCTAGGCGCCTAATAGGGCTATCGCAAAGTACATACCTTGATAAGATTTTAAAGAAGTTTAAAATGGACGGAAGTAAGAAGGGGTTCTTACCTATGTTGCAAGGCAAGACATTGAGTAAGACTCAAAGTCCGGCTTCGGCGAAAGAAAGAGAGATAATGGACAAAGTCCCCTATGCTTCAGCCATAGGCTCAATAATGTACGCCATGCTATGTACAAGACCGGATGTGGCACATGCTATTAGTTTGACTAGTAGGTACCAATCGGATCCAGGTTCGGAACACTGGATAGCAGTCAAGAATATCCTTAAGTACTTACGAAGAACTAAGGATATGTTTCTTGTATACGGAGGTGAAGAAGAGCTCGTCGCTAAGTGTTATGTCGACGCTAGCTTTGACACCGATCCGGATGACTCTAAGTCTCAATCCGGATACGTATTTCTCATGAATGGCGGAGCGGTTAGTTGGAGGAGCTCCAAACAACCTGTGGTAGCGGGATCAACAACGGAGGCCGAATATGTTGCTGCTTCAGAAGCGGCTCAGGAAGCAGTTTGGATGAAGGAGTTCATATCCGAACTAGGAGTGGTGGCAAACGCATTGTACCCAATGGTGATCTATTGTGACAACAATGGTGCCATTGCCAATGCCAAAGAGCCAAGGTCTCACAAGCATTCCAAGCATATTAAGCGCCGGTTTCACTCCATCCGCGAGCATGTCAAGGATGGAGATATAAAGATTTGTAAAGTACATACGGATCTCAATGTAGCAGATCCGTTGACTAAAACTCTCCCTAGAGCAAAACATGATCAACACCAGAACTCAATGGGTGTTAGATTTATCACTATGTAACTAGATTATTGTCTCTAGTGCAGGTGGGAGACTGAAGGGAATATGCCCTGAGAGGCAATAATAAAGTGTTTATTATGTGTATTCCAAGTATATGATAGATGTTTATTTTGCATGCTATAAATGTATTAATACGGAAACGTTAATACATGTGTGTTTAATAAACAAATAGAAAGTTCCTAGTTATGCCTCTCTTATAAACTAGCTCGTTGATTAACAAGATGATCAAGGTTTCCTGATCATGGACATTGGATGTTGTTAATAACGGGATCACAACATTAGTGTAATGGTGTGATGAAAATTCATACGAAGTATAGCATTACGATCAAAGTCATTGAGTTTATATTGCTATAACAACTTACGAAGTGATCCTAATCCTTAGACCATGAGATCATGTCAATCACTAACACCGGAAGAGTTTCTTGATAACATCAAACGTCACACCGTAACAGGGTGATTATAAAGATGGATTCAGAACTAATAAAGTGTTATGTTGAGGCTCATGGATCGAGAGTGGAATTTGTTCATCCCGATGACGGATAGATATACTCTGGGCCCTCTCGGTGATATCACATTAATTAGCTTGCAAACAAGTGATTTGATCACTAGAATGTTATATCACAGGAACGAGAAAAGAGTGCATGTCGGTAACGAGATCAAACTAGGTATGGAGATACCGATGATCGAATCTCGGACATGTAATATATCGTGAAACAAAGGGATTAAGATACTAGCGTAAAAGGTTCTGACGATCACAAGAAAGTCATCGTTGAATATGTGGGAGTCAGTATGGGTCTCCAGATCCCGCTTCTGATTATTGATCCGAGAGGGGTCTCGATCATGTCCGCATTATTCACGAACCGTAGGGTGGCACACTTAAGAGACACCGACATCCAATTGGAGCAAATGTTTCATGCCGAAAGAATGAACAAGCGCAGGAATTTATTTCACTAGATACCGAAACAGGTTTTCGGGTGAAATTGCATAAAGTGGTTATGCATGTGAAATAGAATTCTAGCAAGGGGTTATTTGTGAATGTTTGTCATTAAAGTAATTGACAAAATTCTGAATAAAATAAAAAAGTTTTATTTAATGAGAGTTTGCATTAAATTTTGTGAAAATTTAATGGGAATTTGAGTGGACTTTTGAGTGGAGGGATTTTAAAGGGCATTTTGTGAGTGGAATGTCCACCCACATGAATGAAGGAGGGGAGGGGGCAGCGCCCATGGCCGGCAGCCACCCCCTTGGGTGCCCCCCCTCCTCCTATAAAAGGAGCCCCCCTCCTCACTTGTCTCTCACACCTCCTCGTGAAGGATCTCTCTCCCCCTCTAGAATTTATCCCCCATGGTCTCGGACTAGCGAGATACATGTTCCCGGTGGCTATTCGGCAAGAAAAAGTTGTGCTTCCGCTGCATCGCTGGAGCGAGGAGGCGGAGGTTGCTCGGTGCCTCGAACGTGTGTGCGAGCACGGATGCGCTGCTGATTTGCAGCGCTAGGACTTCCTCTCGATCTTGAGATCGGCAAGAGATCGTCTACATCAACCACGAGTTGAACTCGTTAAGCTTTGTTGGTCTTCAAGGGTATGTTCTCTACGGATATACATCCGCCCGTTGTTTGTATCTAGTAGATAGATCTTGGTATATAGTTCACATCGTAGGAAAATTTTTGTTTTCTATGCTGCGAACCCTACATGTGATGCACTTTTAATCTAACGATCCAGAAAGCCTGATCCGCGCGAAACGGTATCGACCAATCAGAGAGCGCCGTGTGGCTAGTTCTTTGTTTTAAAAACAGAATTTAGATCTATTAGATGTTCAAACTTGTAAAATTCATAACTTTTGATCCCCACGTTCAATTTTTGCAAATTTTATATCATTGCAATCAGGAGAGAAAATCCTATATTTTTATGCAATGTTTTTAATGTTTTGACTTTGTAAAAATGGTTGTTTTGTAGAAACTTGTGTAGGCTTATTTTGGATATAGAAATGATTTGAAAAATATTTTAAAAATCAAATAAAGTTTATTTTGAGAATCTTGGACTTTTTTATGTTTTAGTACTGTTTACTTGTCTTGTTTGGTGTAGAAAAATTATCACATGGCATTTGCATGCATTCATATATTTTTGTTTGTATATTTTGATATGTGATTTTGGTGCCATTATTTTATGTGTAGATTTTGGTGCAAATAGTGATTGTGATTGTGAAGATTGTTGCTACTCCCCAAACTACCAAGGCAAGTGGTGCTTCATGATTTTATTCCTATATTTTTTCAACTATGCACTAGAAATATTTTGTATAGGTCTTGCATGAGTATTTTGATAAGTATCTATATGCTATGCTTGGGAAATCCTAGTAGTTGTAGAATTGTTAGAAATTTCTCTAAGTAAAGATGCTTACCATTGCCATGCTTAGAATAGCTAGTAGCAACCAAGGGTGGTTATATACTCATGCTACATGAAATATTTCTAAGTCTGTTGACTTGTGTTTTTGCTTAATAAAACAACTAAGTGAATGAAACACCTGGGTGGAATGGAAAGAATGGTTTGTGTTGAGTGGTTACACAAGGCCCATTTCTATGGTTTACCTTGTGTATCTCACTTGTGGAAAGCCACCCAGGAACAAAGGGATTTGAGATGCCAAATGTTAAGAAGCTTCTAGTGCAGCCACATGGAATTATGGGCTCTGCCTGGATCATATAGGTTGCAATAACTTACCCATTTGGAAATTTGGTGGTAGTGGGATGATAGGTTTGGAACGCGTCCATTTGGTCTAAGGGAAGGCTTCTGAAAGGTCCTGTCTTGGTGAAAATCAAGTCTTGTGGGGAAAGTGCACAACCTCTGCAGATGGAAGAATCTAAGTACTTAGCCATGTCCCTGGTATTGGACAACTTGAGCATCAAGACATGGAAGCTATCAAGAATCTCCTCATCCCAATTTCTAAGTTAAAACACTATGGTTGAACAACGGTGAAGGTTCACCAATGTCTATTGGTGATTCCTTGGGAAAGTTTTGTCAAAAGAAAAACTTAGTGTTTTCAACTAATAGGTAAAATCTATTTTGAGCAAAGCAAGCCTAAGCTACACTTAGCCAAATTCATGTAGTATCTAGATGCTAATATTCTACTAAGGTATCACTTGCCAATACTATTCCAATGTATTGACCTACTGTGGTTGTAACTGTCACATCCCAAAATTTTCCAAATTTTGTAATGTGAAAAATAAATAAACAAAATAAAATTTTGTTGAAATTTAGGGTGAGAAGAATTTTTTTGATTCCAATTGGAAACATCAAAACCTATTTTGATCAAATAAAATCCTAAAGGGATTTAAAAAGGATAAAAAATTAATAAATAAAAATTATAATAGTTGGAATTACTATTTTTGGATCTTTTAATAAAAAGATTTGGTTTTCAAAAGCAAAGGTAGAATTATAAATAAGGATTATTTTATAGAGCCAAATTAAATCTTGGCCAAACTTTTGAAATAAAATATTTCTATTGGATAAAAAGAGTAAAGGTTTATTTGAATAAAATAATGAGGATTTGTTAATATCCAATTTTATTAAAGAAAATGTTTTTCCAATTTAAATAAGCACTAAAACTTGTTATTTTATTTTAAATAAGTTTTCCAAGTGTTTTATTTATTCAAATAAAACCTACTAAAATGATTTTGGTATTATTTTAGATTTCAAATAGAGTTTTAAAATAAATCAAATCCTATTTGAATTAATGACTAAGGTCTATTTATTTAATTATTAATGGATCCTAAAAGAATAAGTATTATTTTATTTTTGACTTTGGATTGGGTTGTTAAACAGAATTAAAATAAATACAAAGTTTGGTGGTGGTTTTATTTGAATTGGTGTTTGAATTGTTTGAATAAAATCAAAACAGAAATTCCAAATGGAAAAAGAAAAAGCTTTCGGAATAAAAAAAATGAAACAAAACAGCCCAGCGAACAGGCCCAGCAAGCCCAGCAGTCCAGCCCACCTACTCACCTCACGCTGAACCGTTTTTCACTGAACAGCACACCCGCAGAGACGCAGACAAGTGGACCCTGTGCCCCCTCTCTCTCACTCGCTGCCAGCCGGACCCCACTGCCACGCAATCATTGTCTCCACTCGACCGTTCCCCCTCGCCGTTTCTGTCAGTAACTCCGTCGTTGAATTCGCGTTGATGGTAGCCTTAAATCCTCCGGTGACCACGCGTAGATAAACGCCCATGTCTCCTCTCGCTTTTCCCTCACTCGCCCCTCCTTCTCTGCCCCTAGGCTGCTCTAATTGCGAGCTCGAGCCCTCTCTGCTCCGACGAGCTCCTCCGTCGATTCCGGCGAGGACAGTCTCCCCCTTGGCCCCTGCTTCACACGGGATTCATCAGCATCCTCTTGCGCACCTCCCTGTGCCAACCGCTTGACCTCGCCCGCTCCACAACGACGACAACCTCGATTCTGAACACCACTGGTGTCTGCCATTACTCCGACAAACCTTCCAGGTAACACCAAGACCGCCCCGAACTCGCTAGTTGATGCTCCCATGATCCCCAGAACAGTGCGCGTCTAACCGTACCTTCCGTTTTCCTTAGGGCGATCTGCAGCCTCACCTTCGACAGCAAACAGAGCCGCCCGACGCCGACGATGTCTCCGGTGAGCAATAGCCATCGCATCTGTGCGCCCCTTGCCTCCTCGCGACCACGTTGAGCACCGCCACGATTCCCTGAACACGGTGAGCACTCCCGTTACCCCTCTTGCCTCCTGCATCGTCGGCAAGCACATCGCCAGAGCGTGCGCCGCCGCCAGCCGCCGCCAGCGCCGCCAGTGGATGGTCAAGCATCTGCGAGCCGTTAGATTGTTATCCTGTGGCTAAGATTAGATTTGGGCGAAAGGGTATGCGTCCATCTGTGCCACTAGATCTCACTTAAATCCTACGGTCCACAGAGCTCAATCCATGCGAACCGGTATCGTCCAGTAAAAACATGACACGTGGCACTAGATTGTTTAAATAGACAGAAACATTTCTATAGATTGATTGAATTTGTAAATTGCATAACTTTTGTTCCACACGTCCAAAATTTGCAAACTTTATATCAATGGAACCATCAAGACAAATCCTACCCAACCATGCATTTTGTTTAATGTTTTGCTTCTGGAAAATTGGTTGAATTTGCATAAACATGTGTAGGCTTATTATGAATATAAAAATTGTTCTAGATATAATTTTAATGTGAAATCATTGCAAAATGGATTGTTGTGAACCTACTGACCCTAGGAACCAACTTATGGATTTAAAAATGTATTTTGTGAAGTTAAGGAGTAAATATTTGAGTTAGCACATTTCTAGTCAAATAAAAATATTGTTTTTGTTTTAGAAATGATTTTTGAGTAAAACCTTTGGGAAATGTTTTGATTCAAACCTTCTGACCCTAAACACCAAGTTTTGAGAATTAAAATATATTTGGTAAACTCTTTAAAGAATATTGATTTGCTAAAAGCATTTTCAACCACATAAAATATTGATTTGATTTAAAAATGGTTTATAGATAAAACCTTTTGTAAATGGTTTTACCACTTTAGTAAATGACCACTTTTGAAATTTATAATGTTTAGAGCCTAGTAGAAACCACTTTTGCAAATAAAACTATCTTTTGCATGCTTGCATGCATGACCTTGTTTCTATTATTTTATGTGTGATAAATTGGTTGGAATGCTAGTTGAAATTGTGTTTGCTTGATTGATTTGTAGTGAAGTTAGAAGAGTGTGATATTAGCAAGATAAAGAAGTGAACCAACATTCTCTACTAAAAAGGCAAGTGACACTATCATCCATGTCCTACTATTTTCATTACACTTAGTGGATTTTGTAACATGCATGGAAAGGACTACTATATTTTTATGCTATGCTAAATCCTAATAGGATACCCTTATATATTCCTTAGTGGAAACATTGTAGTTGTAGTATGCTTAGCCCAGCTATATATTTGGGATGGGATACATGTTATGATTATATGAAGAGTTGAAAAGATATATGTTTTATATAATAAAACAAGTACTCAATGAACCACCTGGGTGGACAAGGATACTCAAGTTTTGGACAAGGTGGCAACAAAAGGAACCATGTTTATATAGCTATCTCTTTTTGTATGTGCACTAGAAGAAACCACCCAGGGACTTAGAGATTGAACATGTTTCTCGTACAGCGGCTTTCGTGTATAACCACATGCTAAATGGGCTCTGGCTTAGTCAACTACATAGTGGAAGACCCATGCATTGGCATCTTCAGGTTAACTAGAATTGTGTAAGGGAACTTGAAACCCTACATTGGTGCCTGGATGACAAGATAGCATTGTGTATTTGGGAGGACTTGTGTAGAAAGACTTTGTCACATTCTCAATCTGCCAGTACTCCATCTTGGTGAGTACTTATCCAGCGGCCACTGGTGGCATCAAGATGAGATTGTGTCATGTGGGTAAAGTGTACAACTTCTGCAGAAGATCAAAAATTCTAAGTACTTAGCATGTCCCCGGTTATGGACAATACTGAGCAACTAAGGCCTGAAGCTATGGAAGATCTCGACATTCCAATTTCTCAAAGTAAAACTTGATGGTGACAACAAGGGATTTGAAGCACTTGGAGTTTTCCAAGAAGATTAGAAAGATTTTGACAAAAGATCAAAACTATTTTGAAAAGATAGGACTAAACTATATTTCTTTCTACAAATGAGCCTAAACCCTACTTAGCCAAATATGCATGTTTTGATAGGATATAGTTATTTGAACATACTAGTGAAACTTGCCAATACAATTCAAATGTATTGACCCTTGTGGCTGCAACCTATTATGTTGCAAGTTTTTTTGATGTTAGTGAAGTTTGTTGAATAGGATTACAAGTCTACAACCAACATGTTTGCCTGTGGCACTTTGAAGATGAAGGACCCCATGCTATTGCTATATTCTGCTGCATTGTAATGAGATAGCCAAATGAGCTATGTAAGATGTAATGTATTATTTTATTCCTGGTTATAAAGTTGTATTATGACCTTTGTTTCTCGATATTACATCTTAACTGTGGATGCTAGCTATTGATCCAGGGACTAGCATTGTAAACACAGGGATCTCTACCTTATTAAAGGTTGGGAACCTTACAGTAACTTGTGATGTTGCAGGTTATTCTGATGATGATTAGGGGTTATGAGTCTACACTCAACATGCTTGCCTGTGGCACATGAAGATGAAGACTTGTTTATCTTATTCTATATTGAACTCTTGTATTAGGCCTGTGGCCCTGGAGTTGTAAAAGACTATGTTTGTCTCTGGAATGATATGTAATAATGACCTTTGTTTCCGTGTACTTCATCTGAAACTGTGGATGCTAGCATTGATCCAGGGACTAGCATTGCAATCACAGGGATCCTTACCTTTATAAAGGGAAGGATCTTATAGATGGTATTAGAGCACTGTGTTGCCTGTAGGATTATGACCCTAGGATTGGATTAGAAACCACTACGGAAATTTTTTCAACAATTTCCACACTTGTCTTTTTCTTGTCGTAAACTTTTCTAATTCTTTTTTCTCATCTATATTTGTAGATGAACTCCATCAACGAAGCCGTAAGGAAGGTACCACTCATGACCATGACCCTAGAGTGTGAGATTGAATTTCCAAAGGCCCTCAAGAACCTTATGGTTACCATGGGGATACATGGTGCAGCTGTATACAAAGGTTTCCCTGTGATGGATAAGGAGAAGAACATTGGTGGGTGCAACTTCACTTGTACAAAAACAAGGAAGACAACCACAAAGAATCAGGATTCTGCATGGTCACCAACTCAGTGATGCACACCACATTCTTTGATTCTTCAAGGGATGCATCTTGGAAGGCCATCAAAGAGCTTGGTGAAAGACTCAAGTGCAGAATGCTTAACACCCAAAATGACCTTAGGGAAGAAAAGAAGCATACCCAAGAGTTGGAAACTACCAACCAACAACTAAGGGAAGACATCATAGACTTGATTTTGGAATCTTGTGATCAAGATAGGCAGATGGCTACTAAGGATGCTTTGATAGCCATTTTGTCTAGTGAGTGAGAGTTGTAATGTACTTCATTAGTTGGACCACCACACTTATCATTTTATTTCCAAAATTTTTGTCTAAGTTATGTTGAACCTTGGATGCTTGTAATTGTTTTATGTATGCCATGACTTGTGTGTTTGATTTCCAAAAATATGCTTGTGATGCTTTGTCTTATGATTTTCTCTATCTATGTTGATTCTAACTTTTTTCTATCTTATAAAATAGATGCCTAATGTTACTATCAGCACGGCTGAAGAGTTCAAGGGAACTCGTTTCGGCACTCGTCTTATTGAGCTCACTAGTGTGCTCAATCTTCCGCTTCCTAGCATTATGATGCTTCCCATCACCAAGTTCGAGAGGAAGGACCTTTGGGGCTTCAAGGTTACTCAGCCAGGACACCAGACTGAGCCAGCCATGGAGGCTATCACCTTCAAGCTTATGCATGATGACAAGGAGAGAGGCCTAGAGGTAGTCATGCAGGATTTGCTTGGACGTTTGTTAGGGATTCACTATCGGGAGATTAGAGGTACTCACTTCCACGCCTTCGGTAGACGTGACGAGGATGGTGAGGCCATTGACTTTGAGGATACTACTAGAGAGACGGCAGAGCCGATTCACCTATACCTCCAGGACTTAGAGGTTCTTATTAGGCACCTAGATACCGATAGGACCAACTTCATGCTTAGCAATGACGAACTCCAGGTGCAGCTTCATGAGAAGGACAAGCTCTTCGCAGAGCAAGATGAGATAGTAAAGAAAATGGAGGCCAAGTTTGAGAGTCAGGATAGAAAGTTCAAGAGTCAAGAGAAAAGAGTCCAAGATAGGAACAAGAGGATTCGAGAGATGACTGCAAAACTAGAGGCCAAGGACTTCGAGCTCGAGCATCAGCAGGTGGTGATTGAGAGACTTCGTTCGTAGAAGAGGGCTCTCAAAGCCAAAGTAGAGGCCTTGACTACCAATGTCGAGGAATACAAGACCGCTATGGAGAATGCAGGTCTTACACTTGTCGATGAGGAGGTTGATGTAGAGGAGTAGTGATAACTACTCGTTTACTTATTATTTACCATGCTTTTGATTATCGAGTCACAATGACCATCCAACATGTGGATGGCTTGCTAATGGTGCGTTTGCTTTTCAAAACTTGTTGTCTATGTTGTTGAACTTTTATTATTTTGATGAATGTTTGGTGATTGTTTATGTGATGAATTGTGCATGTTAAGCATCTATGGGTATCTCATTCTTATCCTTATTGAAAACCACAAATGCCTCCTCGACGTGCCAACCCCAACCCGAACAACAACAATGTCACCCCAGAGATGCAGCAGCTGATGACACCTCAGACACAGCTGATGCAAATGATGACCACCTGTAACATCCCTAAAATCGTGGTTTCAAAGATCGCATATCATTCATGCATGCATATAGAATTGAGATCAATTTCAAACTCATTTCAGAAAACAGAAGCACAGAGTGCTATCATTTTATGTGAGCAAACTTAAATCAAATGGCCATCCCCATTTGAGAGTTTGAATGTTTTAAACCTAGATTGTTTGTCTCCCTTGTTGATTGGTTTGAGTGTGGAGTTAGAACAAATTTTTACAAAATAGAAATGGTTTCTAAAACCATTTTCAAACATTTGCAAACCAAGTGCAATGTCCCTGTTAATTTTGTTTTTCCAAAAATAACCAAGCCAACTCAAAGTGACCACAGGGTTTTATGCCAAGTTTGGTGACTAATGCACACTGCAAAAGTCCAGAAAAGATTTGAATTCAAAAAGAGTTTGAATTCATTTGAAAACCATTCCTGAAATTCATCCCGGAAAAAAGAAAAGGATTAAAGAAAAGAAAAAGGCCAGGCGCTCCTATTCTAGCCCAACAGCAGAACCGGCCCAGCTAGCACCACCCGGCCTCCCTCTCTCTCTCTTGCACGCGCAGACGCACCCACACGGTCACTGACGCTCAGACCCCACCATCCTTCTGCTTATTTCGCTGACAAGCGGGCCTTGTCCACGTCACCGTCGTCTTCCCCAAATCCCGCGCAGGAACACGTCGCCGCCCGTTTCTTCCCCGCCTCTGCCGCGATTTTAATCCTCTTAATAGGCGATGAATGCGTGGGTAATCTCCGCCCCTACTCCGGCTATAAGATCCTCTCCCCACTCCGCTCTTTTCCCCTCACTCAGCTCTGACAGTACGCCACCAGGCTGCCCGTAATCGCGCCCACACCGCCGCAGCACCAACGACCTCCGGCGACCAATTCCGGTGAGCATCGTTCTCCCTTTGGTCTCTGCTTCATACGAGTATGATCTACATGCCTCTGCGCATCTTCTCATATCTTTCATTTTCTCTGTACCGCCCTAGGATGCCGTCACCGTCCACCACTGGAAGCGACCGAGGCTCGGCGCAACTCCGGCAACCCCTCCTGGTAGTTTCCGACCACCCCTACTCCCCTTTTTGACACTCACAAGTTCGCCAGGTTTGTGCGCATCTAACGGCACCGTTGGTTTGTCTTAGCTCATTCCAGAACCTCGCCTCCGTCGACGCCAAGGCCTGCCCGACGTCTGCCTCTACTCCGACGAGGAATCCTCGCCGTGTCCGCGCGCCCCTTGACAAACCATCACCACCTTGAGCATCAGCAGCTCCCTGCGGTTCTGGTAAGCCTGTTCCCCCACTCCCGCGCGACCTAGAACGCCAGCGCCGCCGCTGACAGACGCGCCGCCGCCAGTCGCCGCCGCTAGCGCCGCTCAGTTGTGGTCAGTTGATTAGCAGCCGTAGGATCTAGATCCAGCGCTCTAGATTAGATCTGCATCGAAGGGGTAAGTGTCAATCTGAGCCGTACGCGTTTAGTTAGATCTGACGGTCCACGCTGGTCAATCCACGCGAAGCGGTACCGACGAATCAGAGCGCGACGCGTGGCTAGGGTTTGAGTTTAAAAACAGATTTGAATCCAATTTTGATTTAGCTATCACTTTTGATCCACACGTTAGAATTTGACAAATTTTATACCGTTGGAATCAGGGAGACAAGCCCTTTCTGTTTATGCAATGTGTTTAAAGTTTAGGTTCTGTTAAAATGGTTTCTTTTGCAGAAACTTGTTTAGGACTATTTTGGATATAGAAATTGTTTAGGAAATCTTTTTAGTGTCAAATAAACTTGGTTTTGCAAAGTTTTGACTTGTTTAGAATTCAGTACTATGCACTTGCTTGGTTGAGTTTCAAAAACCATCACTTAGCATCTTGCATGCATGCATATATATTTTTGTGTGTTTGTATATATTGTGTGTAATTTGTTGCTACCATTCTTTGTGTAGACTTTGGTGCTAGTGATTGTGATTGTGAAGAGTGCTACTCCCCCAACTACCAAGGTAAGTGGTACTTCATGAATATTTCCATCCCTATATATTTGATACAAGCATTAGAAATATTTTGCTAAGTCATGCATGTTAGTTTTTGCCAAATGCCATGTTGGGAAATCCTAAGTAGTTATAGAATTTCTAGGAAATCCCTAAGTTAAGTTACTATGCCATGCTTAGCCTAGTTAGTAGCAAACAACGGGTGGTAAAGTATATACATGCTATGATAAAAATATTTCTAAGTCTTTGGACTTATGTTTTTCTTAATAAAACAACTAAGTCAATGAATCACCTGGGTGGAATGGGACTTGATTGGTGGTTTTTGGTTGAGTGGTTACACAAGGCCCATGGATATGGTTTACCTTGTGTATCTCACTTGTGGTATGCCACCCAGGAACAAAGGGATTTTAGAGGCCAAGTGTTGAGAAGCTTATAGTGCAGCCACTTGGCAATATGGGCTCTGCCTGGATCACATAAGTTGCTAGAACTTAGCCATTTGGACAGTTGGTGCTAGTGGGAATGATAGGTTGGAGCGCGTCCATTTGGTCTAAGGAAAGGCTTCTGAAAGGTCCTGTCTTGGGAAACCAAGTCTGGTGGGGAAAGTGCACAACCTCTACAGATGGAAAAATCTAAGTACTTAGCCAAGTCCATGGCAATGGACAACTTGAGCATCAAGACATGGAAGCTATCAAGAATCTCATCACTCCAACTTCTAAGTAAAACTTGTGGGTGAACAAGGGTGAAGGACCTCAATGTCTATTGATGGTTTCTTGGGAAAAGGTTTTGACAAAAGAAAAACTTAGTGATTTCAACTAATAGGAAAAACCTATTTTGAGCAAAGCAAGCCAAGCTACACTTAGCCAAAATGCATATAGTAATATAGTCTACTTAAAATTTACTAAGGTATTACTTGCCAATACTATTCCAAAGTATTGACCCACTGTGGCTGTAACTTGTGATGTTGCAGGTTACTCCGATGAGGATTAGGTGTCATGAGTCTACACTCAACATGTTTGCCTGTGGCACATGAAGATGAAGACTTATATTTATTTACTTATTCCAAACTCTTGTATTAGGCCTGTGGCCTTGAGTTATAAAAGACTATGTTTTATCTCTGGAATGGATGTAATAAATGACCTTTGTATCTGTGTACTTCATCTTAAACTGTGGATGCTAGAAATGATCCAGGGACTAGCATTGCAATCACAGGGATCCTTTTCCTTTACAAAGGAGGGATCTTACAGATGGTATCAGAGCACTGTGTTGCCTGTAGGATTATGACCCTAGGATTGGAAACCACTAAGGAAAAATTTTCAACTACTTCTACACTTGTCTATTCTTCTCGTAAACTTTTCTAATCTTCTCTTTCTCATCTCTATTTGTAGATGAACTCCATCAACGAAGCCGTAAAGAAAGGACCACTCATGACCATGACCTTGGAGTGTGAGACTGAGTTTCCCAAAATTCTCAAGGACCTCATGGTGGCAATGGAAATACATGGTGCAGCTGTGTACAAAGGCTTTCCAGTGATGGATGAAGGAGTTGAGTACTGGTGGGTGCAACTTCACTTGTACAAAAACAAGGAAGACAACCACAAAGAAACAAGATTCTGCATGTACACCAACACTGTGGTGCACACCACATTCTTTGAGTAAGCAAGAGAAGCAGCTTGGAGGACTATCAAAGAACTTAGTGCTAGAGTCAAGTGCAGAATGCTCAACCTCCAAAAAGACTTGATGAAAGAGAAGGAACATACCCAAGAGTTGGAAGCTACCAACCAAACCTTAAGAGGAGATATTATATACTTAGTGATGGAATCATGTGAGCAAGATAGGCTGATTGCTTCTAGGAACATTGTGTTAGCCAACAGATCCAGTGAGATAGGATTGTAAACGTACTTCGTTAGTTGGACCACCACCTATCACCCTATTTTCCAAAATGATGCCTTAAAAATATGATTGGACCTTGGTTGATGTAATGGATTCATGTATGCATGACTTGTGTGATTTTTCTTTCCAAGGATATGTATGTGATGTTATGACTTTTATTTTATCTTGAATTGTGTTGTTCTAACTTTTCTATCTTATAAATAGATGCCTATTACCATCAGCACTGTTGAGGAGTTCCAGGTTACCCGCTTTGGTCCTCGTATCGTTGAGCTTACCACCTTGCTCAATCTCCCTCTTCCCACCATCATGGTGCATCCACTCACCAAGTTCGAGAGGAAGGACCTCTGGGGATTCAAGGTGAACCAGCCCGGACGTCAGACAGAGCCTACTACGGAGGCCATCGTCTTCAAGCTTATGCACGATGACAGGGAGAGAGGCATGGAGGTAGTTATGCAGGACCTGATAGGACGTCTGCTAGGTCGACACTCCCGACAGGTTAGAGGCACCCACTTTCACGTCTTCGGAAGACGTGATGAGGATGGAGAGTCCATCGACTTCGAGGATGACTCGAGGGACGCAGCAGAGCCGATACGTCTGTACCTCCAGGACTTAGAGTCTCTCATTAGGCACGTGGACACGGACATGACCAATGTCATGCTCAGTAATGACGAGCTCCAGGTGCAGCTTCGCGAGAAGGATAAGCTCTTCGCGCAGCAGGACGAGATAGTCAAGGAAATGGAGGCGAAGTTCGAGACCCAGGACAGGAAGTTCAAGAGTCAGGAGAAGCGTGTACAGGATAGGAACAAGAAGATCCGGGACATGACTGAAGAACTGCAGTCCAAGGACTTCGAGCTAGAGCAGCAGCAGATGGTGATCGAGAGGCTTCGTTCCCAGAAGAGGGCTCTCAAGGCCAAGATAGAGTCCTTGACCACTACCATTGAGGAGAACAAGGCCGTGATGGAGAACGCAGGTACTACCTTTGTCGAGGAGGAGATTGATGCTAATGAGTAGACTTGACTACTCATTTATCTTTTATTATCATACTTGTTATTTGAGAACTTGTTATTGGACCATCCGACATGTGGATGGCTTGCCACTTGCGTGTTTTACTTTGAGAACTTGTTATCTTGTTGTTGAACTTTTATCTTGTGATGCATGCTATGTGTTTGCTTATGTGATGTGATGTGCATGAAAACATCTATGGGTATCTCATTCTTATCTCTATTTGAACAAACCACAGATGCCTCCCCGTCGTGCAAACCCCAACCCCAACAACAACAACAACATCACTCCAGAAATGCAGCAAATGATGACTGCTCAAACACAGCTGATGCAGATGATGACAACATTCATCTAGAACCAAAACAATAACAACAACAACAACAACAACAACCCCAACAACAACAAGAACAATAACAACAACAACAACCCTCCGGGTTTTGATATGCTCACCAGATTCTTGAGATTAAGGCCAGCTAAGTTCTCAGGGACGACTGATCCCATGGTGGCCAATGATTGGCTACGTTCTGTAAACAAAGACTTAGTAACCGTGGGCTGCACGGATGCTGAAAAGGTCAGATTTGCAGCACATCTGCTGGAAGGGCCAGCCGCCACTTGGTGGGACAACTTCCAGATCACCACTCCTATTGATGAAGTGACATGGGCTATCTTTGAGGATGGCTTTCGCACTGCTCATATCTCATCAGGAATAATGAGCCTGAAAAAGAAAGAGTTCCACAATCTGAAGCAGCGCCACCGCAGCGTGGCTGAGTACATTGAAGAGTTCAACAATCTGGCGCGTTATGCACCTGATGAAGTTGACACTGATGCCAAGAGAAAGGAAAAATTTCTGGAAGGCTTAAATGATGAGCTGAATCTGCAATTGGCTGTGGCATATGTTCCCACTTATCAGTCGCTCTGTGACAAGGCTGCAATATTGGAGAATAAAATGAAGCAAGTCGAGAGTAGGAAGAGAAAGCACTCCGACAAGCACAGCTCGGGATCGTCTCACAAACGATCTCACTATGATGACAGCAGAAGCTCAGGATCCCACAAGCATGGGAAATTCAACAAGCACCACAACCACAACCGTCATGACAACAAGCATCATCGCAGTTATGACAATGACAAGTACAAGAACCACAAGAGTGGACATAAGATCCACCACAGTGGTAATGGAAGTGGAAGTGGAAGTCAGCCTGTTAAGAGAGACATCAGTCAGGTTGAATGCTTCAAATGCAAGAAGATGGGGCATTATGCAAATGAGTGCCCTGAAAAGAAAGTTGAAGGACCTGTCAAGACCAATCCTTTCCAGAAAGGTCAGGTGAACCACATCAGTGTGGAGGAGGTCTATGAGGAGCCTGATGCTGTTGCTGGTAAGTTCAGACTCAATTCTATTCCAGCATTTGTTCTTTTGATACTGGAGCATCGCATTCATTCATATCAAAAGCATTTGTTGATAGAAATGGGTTTCCAACTGAAAACATTGGGTGTCCAATAAAATTTAGTTCTCCGGGTGGAGATATGATAGTAAGTCTTGGATGCCGGGATCTAGTAATAGAGTTTGGAAAACATAAATTTCCAGTGAGTCTGATAATCCTAGATTCCCAAGGACTGGACGTAATATTGGGAATGGATTGGATGGCTAAGTATGAAGGAGTACTAGATTGTGCCAATCGTACTATTGCACTCACAACCCCGGAAAGAAAACGGATTAAGTTCAAGTCCAACTTTGAATCTAAAGGAAGTAAGCTAAATTCTCTTAAGGGGGTTAGCATGGACAGTGTACCAATTGTGAGTGAGTATCCGGACGTGTTTCCGGAAGAATTGTCGGGAATGCCACCAGATAGAGATGTGGAATTTCTGATAGATTTGGTACCAGGGTGTGGACCAATAGCAAAGAGACCGTATAAAATGTCAGTTGATGAACTGAAAGAACTCAAGAAGCAACTAGGAGAACAGTTGCAGAAAGGATTTATTCAACCAAGTTCTTCATCTTGGGGAGCCCCAGTATTGTTTGTGGAGAAGAAAGATAGAAGTCAAAGGTTATGTATAGATTACCGTTCACTCAACGAGGTAACTATCAAGAACAAATATCCTTTGCCTAGAATCAATGACTTGTTTGATCAGCTAGAAGGAGCATGTGTGTTCTCAAAGATTGATCTAAGGTCAGGTTGTTTTCAACTCAAGATAAGAGAACAAGACATACCTAAAACAGCATTCACCACAAGGTATGGATTGTATGAGTATACTGTGATGCCTTTTGGCTTGACAAACGCTCTAGCATACTTCATGAACATGATGAACAAAGTGTTCATGGAATTCCTCGACAAGTTCGTTGTCGCTTTCATCGATGACATCTTAGTCTACTCCAAGAGCAAAGAAGAGCATGAAGGTCATTTGCGTTTGATACTTGAGAAGTTAAGAGAGCATAAACTTTATGCCAAATTCAGCAAATGTGAGTTCTGGTTGGAGGAAGTTGGTTTTCTTGGTCATGTTATGACAAAGGATGGTGTAGCAGTTGATCCAGCTAAAGTTTCAGTTGTGACTGAATGGGAATCTCCCAAGTCCGTGAAAGAAGTTCGTAGTTTCCTTGGCTTAGCAGGTTACTACAGAAGGTTTATTGAGAATTTCTCTAAGGTAGCTAAGCCCATGACTGAATTGTTAAAGAAAGACAAGAAATTTGCTTGGTCTGAAGGTTGTGAAGCCAGCTTTCAGGAGTTGAAGAAGAGACTTGTGACAGCACCAGTCTTGTGTCTGCCAGATTTGGAAAAGCATTTCCAAGTATATTGTGATGCATCTCATCAAGGTTTGGGTGCAGTACTTATGCAGGACGGTAAAGTTGTGGCCTATGCCTCGAGACAACTCAAAACTCATGAGGTGAACTATCCTACTCATGATTTAGAGTTAGCCTCTGTTGTCCATGCACTCAAAACATGGAGACATTATCTTTTGGGAAAGCGTTGTGAAGTGTTCACGGACCACAAAAGTTTGAAGTACATCTTCACCCAGAAAGAAATTAATATGAGACAAAGAAGATGGATAGAACTTATCAAAGACTATGACTTAAGTTTGCAATACCACCCCGGTAAAGCAAATGTTGTAGCAGATGCTCTAAGTCGTAAGGTATTTGTGAATGGCCTTACCAAAGGAGAATTGCCAGATGATCTGTGCACCCAATTTAGGAAACTCAGATTGGAGATTGTGCCGGAAGGACATCTCATCTCATTAGATGTTCAACCCACTTTGTTGGACAAGATCAGAGAAGCCCAGAAGACTGATAAGGAAATTGAAGAGATTAAGGAAAAGATTGGCCAAGGGTAAGCTAAAAGTTTCCATGAAGACGAACAAGGTACTTTATGGCATGGGAAACGTATTTGCGTTCCACAAGACCCGGAATTGCGGAAACTAATTTTGCAAGAAGCACACAACTCTCCGTATTCTATTCACCAGGGTAACACCAAAATGTACATGGACATGAAAGAAAGATTTTGGTGGAATAATCTCAAGAGGGACATCGCCGAACATATTTCTTTGTGTGATGTGTGTAGTAGAGTGAAAGCGGAGCATCAGAAACCAGCAGGTTTGCTTCAACCACTACCTATTCCTGATTGGAAGTGGGACAAAATTGGTATGGATTTCATTACCGGATTACCAAGGACTAGGTCAGGATATGATTCCATATGGGTAGTAGTGGATCGCCTAACTAAAGTGGATCATTTCATACCCGTGAAGACAACTTATACAAGTGCCAAGTTAGCCAAAATCTACATGGGTAGAATTGTATGTCTACATGGAGTGCCCAAGAGTATTTTGTCCGATAGGGGAACTCAATTCACTTCCCATTTTTGGAGACAGCTACATGAGTCATTGGGAACGAGGGTGGAATTCAGTACTTCTTTTCATCCTCAAACCGATGGACAAACAGAAAGAACTAATCAAATTCTTGAAGACATGTTGAGGGCATGTGCCCTAGACTATGGAGCCAGTTGGGATGAAAGTCTGCCTTACGCAGAATTTTCTTATAACAACAGCTATCAAGCCAGTATTGAGATGGCACCGTTTGAGTTTCTCTACGGAAGAAAGTGTACCACCCCATTGTTATGGAATGGTGTGGGAGAAAGAAGTTTATTTGGGCCAGATCTCATCAAAGAAGCCGAAGAGAAGGTCAAATTGGTTAAGGACAGGTTGAAGATAGCACAGTCCCGACAGAAAAGCTACGCAAATCCTAAGCGTAGAGAAGTCACCTACGAAGTTGGTGATAGAGCTTATCTTAGAGTATCACCACTTTGTGGAGTGTAGAGATTCGGAGTCAAAGGAAAGTTGGCACCAAGATATGTTGGACCATTCATGATTCTAAGTCGCAAAGGAGAAGTTGCCTATGAAATTGAATTGCCAGAATCTCTGTCAGCTGTCCATAATGTGTTTCATGTGAGTCAGCTTAAGAAATGTCACCCAGAAATGGAAGAAACTTCTTTGAAGGATACTATACCTTTGGAGGAGGTTCAATTGGAAAGTGATCTCACCTATGAAGAGAAACCTATCAAGATTCTTGAAACTGCAGAAAGAGTCACAAGGACAAAGACTATCAAGTTTTGCAAAGTGCAGTGGAATCATCATTCCGAAGAGGAAGCAACATGGGAAAGAGAA
Source organism: Avena sativa (assembly GCA_916181665.1). NCBI lineage: Eukaryota > Viridiplantae > Streptophyta > Magnoliopsida > Poales > Poaceae > Avena > Avena sativa. The sequence goes on along the minus strand of OV702284.1, from coordinate 253,596,909 downwards.
GATGATCTTCGGAAAGACCACCCTCACCTATTTGCTAGCCAATTCGAATCTCGAGGGCGAGATTCACCTTAAGGGGGTTAGATTTGTAACATCCCTAAAATCGTGGTTTCAAAGATTGCATATCATTCATGCATGCATATAGAATTGAGATCAATTTCAAACTCATTTCAGAAAACAGAAGCACATAGTGCTATCATTTTATGTGAGCAAACTTAAATCAAATGGCCATCCCCATTTGAGAGTTTGAATGTTTTAAACCTAGATTGTTTGTCTCCCTTGTTGATTGGTTTGAGTGTGGAGTTAGAACACATTTTTACAAAATAGAAATGGTTTCAAAAACCATTTTCAAACATTTGCAAACCAAGTGCAATGTCCCTGTTAATTTTGTTTTTCCAAAAATAACCAAGCCAACTCAAAGTGACCACAGGGTTTTATGCCAAGTTTGGTGACTAATGTACACTACAAAAGTCCAGAAAATATTTGAATTCAAAAAGAGTTTGAATTCATTTGAAAACCATTCCTGAAATTCATCCTGGAAGAAAGAAAAGGATTAAAGAAAAGAAAAAGGCCAGGCGCTCCTATTCTAGCCCAACAGCAGAACCGGCCCAGCTAGCACCACCCGGCCTCCCTCTCTCTCTCTTGCACGCGCAGACGCACCCACACGGTCACTGACGCTCAGACCCCACCATCCTTCCGCTTATTTCGCTGACAAGCGGGCCTCGTCCACGTCACCGTCGTCTTCCCCAAATCCCGCGCAGGAACACGTCGCCGCCCGTTTCTTCCCCGCCTCTGCCGCGATTTTAATCCTCTTAATAGGCGATGAATGCGTGCGTAATCTCCGCCCCTACTCCGGCTATAAGATCCTCTCCCCACTCCGCTCTTTTCCCCTCACTCAGCTCTGACAGTACGCCACCAGGCTGCCCGTAATCGCGCCCACACCGCCGCAGCACCAACGACCTCCGGTGACCAATTCCGGTGAGCATCGTTCTCCCTTTGGTCTCTGCTTCATACGAGTATGATCTACATGCCTCTGCGCATCTTCTCATATCTTTCATTTTCTCTGTACCGCCCTAGGACGCCGTCACCGTCCACCACTGGAAGCGACCGAGGCTCGGCGCAACTCCGGCAACCCCTCCTGGTAGTTTCCGACCACCCCTACTCGCCTTTTTGACACTCACGAGTTCGCCAGGTTTGTGCGCATCTAACGTCACCATTGGTTTGTCTTAGCTCGTTCCAGAACCTCGCCTCCGTCGACGCCAAGGCCTGCCCGACGTCTGCCTCTACTCCGACGAGGAATCCTCGCCGTGTCCGCGCGCCCCTTGACAAACCATCACCACCTTGAGCATCAGCAGCTCCCTGCGGTTCTGGTAAGCCTCTTCCCCCACTCCCGCGCGACCTAGAACGCCAGCGCCGCCGCTGACAGACGCGCCGCCGCCAGTCGCCGCCGCTAGCGCCGCTCGGTTGTGGTCAGTTGATTAGCAGCCGCAGGATCTAGATCCAGCGCTCTAGATTAGATCTGCATCGAAGGGGTAAGTGTCAATCTGATCCGTACGCGTTTAGTTAGATCTGACGGTCTACGCTGGTTGATCCACGCGAAGCGGTACCGACGAATCAGAGCGCGACGCGTGGCTAGGGTTTGAGTTTAAAAACAGATTTGAAACATATTTGAATCCAATTTTGATTTAGCTATCACTTTTGATCCACACGTTAGAATTTGACAAATTTTATACCGTTGGAATCAGGGAGACAAGCCCTTTCTGTTTATGCAATGTGTTTAAAGTTTAGGTTCTGTTAAAATGGTTTGTTTTGAAGAAACTTGTTTAGGACTATTTTGGATATAGAAATTGTTTAGGAAATCTTTTTAGTGTCAAATAAACTTGGTTTTGCAAAGTTTTGACTTGTTTAGAATTCAGTACTATGCACTTGCTTGGTTGAGTTTCAAAAACCATCACTTAGCATCTTGCATGCATGCATATATATTTTTGTGTGTTTGTATATATTGTGTGTAATTTGTTGCTACCATTCTTTGTGTAGACTTTGGTGCTAGTGATTGTGATTGTGAAGAGTGCTACTCCCCCAACTACCAAGGCAAGTGGTACTTCATGAATATTTCCATCCCTATATATTTGATACAAGCATTAGAAATATTTTGCTAAGTCCTACATGTTACTTTTTGCCATATGCCATGTTGGGAAATCCTAAGTAGTTATAGAATTGCTAGGAAATCCCTAAGTTAAGTTACTATGCCATGCTTAGCCTAGCTAGTAGCAAACAAGGGGTGGTAAAGTATATACATGCTATGATAAAAATATTTCTAAGTCTTTGGACTTATGTTTTTCTTAATAAAACAACTAAGTCAATGAATCACCTGGGTGGAATGGGACTTGATTGGTGGTTTTTGGTTGAGTGGTTACACAAGGCCCATGGATATGGTTTACCTTGTGTATCTCACTTGTGGTATGCCACCCAGGAACAAAGGGATTTTAGAGGCCAAGTGTTGAGAAGCTTATAGTGCAGCCACTTGGCAATATGGGCTCTGCCTGGATCACATAAGTTGCTAGAACTTAGCCATTTCGACAGTTGGTGGTAGTGGCAATATGGGGTCTGCCTGGTCCTGTCTTGGGAAACCAAGTCTGGTGGGGAAAGTGCACAACCTCTGCAGATGGAAAAATCTAAGTACTTAGCCAAGTCCATGGAAATGGACAACTTGAGCATCAATACATGGAAGCTATCAAGAATCTCATCACTCCAACTTCTAAGTAAAACTTGTGGGTGAACAAGGGTGAAGGACCTCAATGTCTATTGATGGTTTCTTGGGAAAAGGTTTTGACAAAAGAAAAACTTAGTGATTTCAACTAATAGGAAAAACCTATTTTGAGCAAAGCAAGCCAAGCTACACTTAGCCAAAATGCATATAGTAATATAGTCTACTTAAAATTTACTAAGGTATCACTTGCCAATACTATTCCAAAGTATTGACCCACTGTGGCTGTAACTTGTGATGTTGCAGGTTACTCCGATGAGGATTAGGTGTCATGAGTCTACACTCAACATGTTTGCCTGTGGCACATGAAGATGAAGACTTATATTTATTTACTTATTCCAAACTCTTGTATTAGGCTTGTGGCCTTGAGTTGTAAAAGACTATGTTTTATCTCTGGAATGGATGTAATAAATGTCCTTTGTATCTGTGTACTTCATCTTAAACTGTGGATGCTAGCAATGATCCAGGGACTAGCATTGCAATCACAGGGATCCTTTTCCTTTACAAAGGAGGGATCTTACACCACCTTTATGCAGAATCAGAACAACAATAACAACAACAACAACAATAATAACAACAACAACAATCAGAACAATCCACCAGGTTTTGACATGCTCACCAGATTCCTAAGACTGAGGCCAGCAAAGTTCTCAGGAACTACTGACCCCATGGTGGCCAATGATTGGCTACGCTCAGTGAACAAGGATTTGGTAACTGTTGGTTGTACTGATGAGGAGAAAGTTAGGTTTGCAGCACACTTGTTGGAAGGACCAGCAGCTACTTGGTGGGATAACATCCAGATCACCACTCCCATTGAGGATGTGACATGGGCTATCTTTGAAGATGGTTTTCGTATAGCTCACATCTCATCCGGAGTGATGAGTTTGAAGAAGAAGGAATTTCATAACTTGAAGCAGCGCCACCGCAGCGTGGATGAATATATTGAGGAGTTCAACAATCTGGTGCGTTATGCACCGGATGAAGTTGACACTGATGCTAAGAGGAAAGAGAAGTTCCTCGAAGGATTGAATGATGAACTGAATCTGCATCTATCTGTGGCCTATGTCCCCACTTATCAGTCTCTTTGTGACAAGGCTGCCATCTTGGAGAGCAAGATGAAACAGGTTGAAAGCAGGAAGAGGAAACACTCTAACAAGCACAGCTTGGGATCGTCTCACAAGCGTTACCATTATGTTGATAGTGGGAATTCTGGATCCCACAAGCATGGAAAGTACAACAACCATCACAAACACAACCGTCATCATGAAAACAAGCATCACCGTAGTCATGATAATCATAAGTACAAGAATCACAAGAGTGGGTACAAGAACCACCACAATGGAAGTGGAAGTGGTAGTGGAAGCCAGCCTGTCAAGAAGGATCTTAGTCAGGTTGAATGTTTCAAGTGCAAGAAGATGGGGCATTATGCAAATGAATGCCCAAAAAAGAAAGTTGAAGGACCCAACAAGCCCAATCCTTTTCAGAAGGGATAGGTGAACCACATCAATGTGGAAGAGATCTATGAGGAACCTGATGCTGTTGCTGGTAAGTTCAAACTCAATTCTGTTCCAGCATTTGTTCTCTTTGATACTGGTGCATCTTATTCATTCATATCAAGAGGATTTGTTGAAAGAAATGAACTACCGGTAGAAACTATTGGGTGTCCTATAAAAGTAAGTTCTCCTGGCGGAGAAATGATAGTGAACTCAGGATGTCATGATCTAGTCATAGAGTTTGGGAAGTATAAGTTTCCCGTTAATCTGATAATTCTAAATTCCCAAGGATTGGATGTCATTTTGGGAATGGACTAGATGACTAAGCATAAAGGAGTGCTAGATTGTGCCAACCATACTGTCACACTCACAACTCCAGAAAACAAAAGGATCAGATTCAAGACCAACTTCGAACCGAAAGGGAGTAAGCTAAATTCTCTTAAGGGGGTTAGCATAGACAGTGTGCCTATTGTGAGTGAATATCCGGATGTGTTTCCGGAAGAATTACCAGCAATGCCACCAGATAGAGATGTGGAGTTACTGATTGATTTGCTACCAGGATCTGGACCAATAGCAAAGAGACCGTACAAGATGTCAGTTGATGAGTTGAAAGAACTCAAGAAACAACTTGGAGAACAGTTGCAGAAAGCATTTATTCAACCAAGTTCTTCGTCTTGGGGAGCACCAGTTTTGTTTGTGGAAAAGAAGGATATAAGTGAAAGGTTATGCATAGATTACCGTTCACTCAATGAGGTAACTATTAAGAACAAATACCCTTTTCCTAGAATCAATGACTTGTTTGATTAGCTAGAAGGAGTCTGGGTGTTCTCAAAGATTGATCTCCGATCAGGATATTTTTAGCTTAAGATAAGAGAACAAGACATACCTAAGACAACTTTCACCACTAGGTATGGATTTTATGAGTACACGGTGATGCCATTTGGTTTGACCAATGCACCAGCTTACTTCATGAATATGATGAACAAGGTGTTCATGGAGTTCCTTGACAAGTTTGTTGTCGTATTTATCAATGACATTTTGATCTACTCCAAGAGTAAAGAAGAGCATGAAGGACATTTGCGATTGATACTTGAGAAGCTTAGAGAGCATAAACTGTATGCCAAATTCAGCAAATGTGAGTTTTGGTTAAATGAAGCTGGATTTCTTGGACACATTGTGTCAGGAGATGGTGTAGCAGTTGATCCTGCTAAAGTGTTAGTTGTAACTGAATGGGAATCTCCTAAGTCGGTAAAAGAGGTTCGTAGTTTCCTTGGCTTGGCAGGATACTACAGAAGATTTATTGAGAATTTCTCCAAAGTAGCTAAACCAATGACAGAGTTACTAAAGAAAGACAAGATATTTGCTTGGTCTGAAGGATGTGAACTCAGTTTCCAAGAATTGAAGAAGAGACTAGTGACATCACCAGTCTTATGTCTGCCAGATTTGGAGAAAGATTTCCAAGTGTATTGTGATGCGTCTCATCATGGATTAGGTGCAGTGCTAATGCAAGAAGGGAAAGTTGTGGATTATTCCTCGAGATAACTCAAAACTCATGAGGTAAATTACCCTACTCATGATTTAGAGTTAGCCTCTGTTGTCCATGCGCTCAAAACATGGAGACACTATCTTTTGGGAAAGCGATGTGAAGTGTTCACAGATCACAAAATTTTGAAGTATATCTTCACTCAGAAAGAAATCAACATGAGACAAAGAAGATGGCTAGAACTCATCAAGGACTATGACTTGAGTTTGCAATACCACCCCGGTAAAGCAAATGTTGTAGCAGATGCTCTAAGCCATAAGGTTTTTGTGAATGGCCTTACTAAGGAAGAGTTGCCAGATGATCTGTGTGCCCAATTTAGAGATCTCAGATTGGAGATTGTGCCTGAAGGACATCTCATGCCATTGGATGTTCAACCCACCTTGTTGGACAAAATCAAAGAAGCCCAAAAGACAGATAAGGAAATTGAAGAGATTAAGGAAAAGATTGGCAAAGGAAAAGCCAAAGGATTCCATGAAGACGAACATGGTACTTTATGGTATGGAAAACGTATCTGTGTTCCACAAGATCCGGAGCTTCGGAAACTGATTTTACAGGAAGCACATAACTCACCATATTCTATTCACCCGGGTAACACCAAAATGTACATGGATATGATGGAAAGATTTTGGTGGAATAATTTCAAGAAAGACATCGCCGAACATATTGCCTTGTGTGATGTATGTAGTAGAGTGAAAGCGGAACATCAGAAACCAGCAGGATTGCTACAACCACTACCTATTCCTGATTGGAAGTGGGACAAGATTGCCATGGATTTCATCACCGGATTGCCAAGGACCAGGTCAGGATATGATTCTATTTGGGTAGTAGTGGATCGCCTAACTAAAGTGGCTCATTTCATACCCGTGAAGACAACCGATACAAGTGCTAAGTTAGCCAAGATCTAGATGAGTAGGATTGTATGTCTGCATGGAGTACCCAAGAGTATTGTGTCTGATAGGGGAACTCAATTCACTTCTCATTTTTGGAGGCAACTACATGAGTCATTGGGAACAAGGTTGGAATTCAGCACTGCTTTTCATCCTCAGACTGATGGACAAACAGAAAGGACCAACCAGATTCTTGAAGATATGTTGAGGGCATGTGCCCTAGACTATGGAGCCAGTTGGGATGAAAGTCTGCCTTACGCAGAATTCTCTTACAATAACAGCTATCAAGCCAGTATTGGGATGGCACCGTTTGAGTTTCTCTATGGGAGAAAGTGTACCACCCCATTGCTATGGAATGGTGTGGGAGAAAGAAATTTGTTCGGACCAGAACTAATCAAAGAGGCTGAAGAGAAAGTCAAGCTAGTTGAGGACAGATTGAAGATAGCACAGTCCCGACAGAAGAGCTACGCAGATCCTAAGCTTAGAGAAGTCACCTATGAAGTAGGTGATAAAGCTTATCTTAGAGTGTCACCACTTCGTGGAGTGAAGAGATTTGGAGTCAAAGGAAAATTGGCCCCAAGATATGTTGGACCATTCAAGATGCTGAGTCGTAAAGGAGAAGTAGCTTATGAGATTGAATTGTCGGAGTCATTGTCTGCCGTTCACAATGTGTTTCATGTGAGTCAGCTTAAGAAATGCCATCCAGAGATGGAAGAGACTTCTTTGAAGGATACTATACCTTTGGAGGAGGTTCAGTTGGAAAGTGACCACACTTATGAGGAAAAACCTATCAAGATTCTTGAGACTGCAGAAAGAGTTACTCGGACTAAGACTATCAAATTATGCAAAGTTCAATGGAACCATCATTCCGAAGAAGAAGCAACATGGGAAAGAGAAGATGATCTTCGGAAAGACCACCCTCACCTATTTGCTAGCCAATCCGAATCTCAAGGGCGAGATTCACCTTAAGGGGGTTAGATTTGTAACATCCATAAAATCATGTTTTCAAAGATTTGCATATCATCCATGCATGCATATTCATTTAAAGTTCAATTCCAAACTCTTTTGAAAGAAACAAAAACTTTGGGTGCTATTATTTCATGTGAACAAGCTCTGATCCAATGTTACACTCTAGTGAGAGAATAATTGTTTTAAAACCTTTGTTGTGTGATCATAGGATTGTTTGATGAGTTTCAAAGATTGAAAAAAATTTCCAAAAACAAAATATGGTTTTAAACCTTTTATATATCTTTGTCAAATCATGTGCTGAAGCACTGTTTATTTTTGAATTTTCAAAAGGACCAAGCAAGTCAAATGAGACAGCAAGGTTTTATGCCCAAAAATATGAAGTTTACACTTTACAAAAATCCAAAAAAGTTTGGAATTCAAATTCTCTTGATTTCATTTGAAAAGGATTCCTGAAAATTGATTCAGAAAAAGAAAAGAGAATAGAAAACAGAACTGGGCCTAGCGCCACTTATTTGGCCCAATAGCAGATGCAGCCCACCCGGGTTTCCCCCTCTCTCTCTGTTTCTCACCGCGCTCGCGCACACCCCCTCGCTAATCACTGGGCCCCGCAGCCACGTCACCTCGTCGATCTCAAATCACGCCTGCGACCAGCGCCGCCGCGGCCGTTTCCTCCCGACGCAAATGCTCTTAAATCCCATTAATGCCGTGCGTGATTCTCGCCCCTGCTCCGAGTATTTAACCCCCACCCCTCTGCGACCATTTCCCCTCACTCAGCACCCCCACTCCGCCACCAGGCTGCCGGCAATTCGAGCTGCAACGCCGCTGCCCGAGCAACTCTGGCGACACATTGCGGTGATCTCCGTCCACCCCACTCTATCTCGTTCACGGTAGCATGTTCCCCTTGCTCACGCGACTCGTGTCATGCCCTTGTTTTGTCTGCTCGTGACCCAGGTCGACGGATTCGACAACCACCGCAAGAGCCCAACGCCTCTCTCATCTCTTGTGATAAATCATGGTAATCCCCGAGCGCCCCTTGTCTTCTCCTCGATACTATCATGCTCCCCGTGACCTTGCGCACCCCCTGATACATCTAGTTTGTGCTAAGGAGGTTCAAATCTTTGGCAACGTCGACGTCTGCAAGCACCCGACGCCGTGCACAACTCTGACGAGCCCCAGCAACCTCCACGGTGCGCCCCTTCGCCAACGAAGACCACCTCGAGCACCAGCGTCGTCACGCGAACTCGGTGAGCTATTTCTCCCCCTCTCGCGCTTCCTGTATCGTCAGCATCGTCCTCGTCTGACCGCGCCGCTGCCAGCCACCGTCGCCCGCCGCCCATCTTTGGCCAAACGCTTGTGCGCCGTTGTATCTTGATCCGATGCGTAGAATTAGATCACTTAGCGAAGCGGTAGGTTTAGATCTGAGCCGTGCGATGCACTTTTCATCTAACGATCCAGAAAGCCTGATCCGCGCGAAACGGTATCGACCAATCAGAGAGCGCCGCGTGGCTAGTTCTTTGTTTTAAAAACAGAATTTAAATCTATTAGATGTTCAAACTTGTAAAATTCATAACTTTTGATCCCCACGTTCAATTTTTGCAAATTTTATATCATTGGAATCAGGAGAGAAAATCCTATCTGTTTATGCAATGTGTTTAATGTTTTGCCTTTGTAAAAATGGTTGTTTTTGCAGAAACTTGTGTAGGCTTATTTTGGATATAGAAATGATTTGAAAAATGTTTTATAAATCAAATAAAGTTTATTTTGAGAATCTTGGACTTGTTTATGTTTTAGTACTGTTTACTTGTCTTGTTTGGTGTAGAAAAATTATCACATGGCATTTGCATGCATTCATATATTTTTGTTTGTATATTTTGATATGTGATTTTGGTGCCATTATTTTATGTGTAGATTTTGGTGCAAGTAGTGATTGTGATTGTGAAGATTGTTGCTACTCCCGAAACTACCAAGGCAAGTTGTGCTTCATGATTTTATTCCTATATTTTTTCAACTATGCACTAGAAATATTTTGTATAGGACTTGCATGAATATTTTGATAAGTATCTATATGCTATGCTTGGGAAATCTTAGTAGTTGTAGAATTGTTAGAAATTTCTCTAAGTAAAGATGCTGACAATTGCCGTGCTTCGCCTAGATAGTAGCAACCAAGGGTGGTTATATGCTCATTCTATATGAAATATTTCTAAGTATGTTGACTTGTGTTATTGCTTAATAAAACAACTAAGTGAATGAAACACCTGGGTGGAATGGAAAGAATGGTTTGTGTTGAGTGGTTACACAAGGCCCATTTCTATGGTTTACCTGTCACATCCCAAGATTTTCCAAATCTTGTAATGTGAAAAATAAATAAACAAAATAAATTACTGTTGAAAAACAGGGTGAAAAGAAACTTTTGTTTCTAAATGGAAACTTAAAATCCCAACTTGAACAAACTTTAATTAAAGTTTGAATTCAACAAAATCCAAATCAAGAGAAATGCATTCCTCATAAAATGCATCTGGAAATTAAACACTTGGAAAATAAATCCAAACCCTAAACCCTAATGGAATAATAATCATTTCCAAGTTATCTCCAAGCCTATGGATTTGATCCATCTAAAAATTTGTCAACAAACATTTTCAAATGATCAAGAAAGACAAATGGAAATATTATAAAACCATAGAAATTGGTTTCACTTATTTTGGAGCCATAGATAAAATCTTATGAATTTAAATAAGACAAGGAATTAAATTTCCAAAGCTAATAAAACCCTTTATCTAAATCTAAACCAAATGGTGACAATTAATCCTAAAGAGATTTAAAAGGATAAGCAAATATTAAAAAAGATTTTACAAATTGGAATCACCAAGTTTGGATCTCTAAATAAAAACATATGGATTTTATAAGATGAAGAAAGAAATATTAAATAAAGAATATTCAAAGACCAAACTAAATCTTGGCCTAATCCATTAAGCAAATGGAATGAATATAATCCAAATCAAATAAAATAAAAGGATAAAGAATTTCCAAAATAAAATAAAATGGCATTAACCATTCTATCCCTATTTTAACAAAGACAAATCTCTAATAAGAATAATTATATAATTCATGAGAAAATAGTATTTTTGAATTTACCCAAGTGAAATAAAAGTGGTCTACTTCAACTTAAATAAGATTAAAGAAAACCTCCAAATAAAAATTAGGGAATTAAAACTATATTTAATTCCATTGGAATTAAAATGAAAACCCAATTCAAATAATTTATGAATCATATTAAATACTTTCCAAATAATTCAAATTATTTGAACCCAAAAAAACAAATAAAAACCTACTGAAAGGTTTTGGAAAGTTTAAAGAATTTAAATGGTGTTTTGATAATATTATTAAATCATATTTGATTTGAAACTAGAGCCTATTTTGAATAATTAAAAGACCTTAAAAAAGAATAAATAAATTATTCTAAAAATGATTTCAGAATGTTTTATTAACCAGTGTTTGAAGCTACACAAAATTTGTCAAATATTTGAATTCAAATGGATGCTTGAAATGATTGAATGAAATCAAAACAGAATATTAGGAAAGGAAAAAGAAAAGCAATCTGAACAAAAAAAAAGAAAGAGAGCAGCCGAGCCAGCCCAGCCCACTAAACCCAATCGCAGCCCACCTCTCCCTCTCACCGAGCAAACCGTTTTTCACCGAGAAAGAAATCCGCAGAGACGCTGACGACCAGGCCCCACTCCCCCTGCCTCTCCTCGCTGACGAAACGACCCCACTGCCACCTCACCTTCTTCCTCCCCGCGATGAACACGTCTGGCCGTTTCCTGCCATTGATTCCTCTGCTTGAATTCACCATAATGCTGCGTTTATTCCTCGCTGTGACCACGCTGTATTAATCGCCAAGCTCTCCTCCCTCTTTCCCCCCAAACGCCACCTCCCCGGAGCCACCAGGCTGCATCAATTCTGCCTTGCATTGCCACTGTCTCCGGCAAGCTCCACACCCTATTCCGGCCAGCCTCCTTCGCCCCTCGCCTCCTCGAGCACACGGACGTGACCCCCAAGCCCTGGCGCATCACCCAGTGGCATTAGCTCGCTCGCGCGCGCCCCAGAGCCTCGGCAACGATAACGCCCTCTCGCCACCGTCCACTGCCTCTACTCCGGCGACACCCCCCGGTAACTTCTGACCGCCCCATCCCCTCTGAACGATGCTCACATATTCGCCTATCCTGTACGCATCTAACTGCATGGTTTGTTTGGTATGGCGTGACCCGTACCTTCGCCTCCGATGACGAACAGAGGACCCGACGCAGGAGCATCTCCGGCGAGCAATCAACATCGACCCCGTGCGCCCCTTGCACTCCCGCAAGCACCTTGAGCATCCCCACATCACTGCGATCACTGTGAGCCATCCCTCTCCCCTTCTCGCTTCCTGCATCGCCAGCTCTTCCGCTAGCCGAACGTCACCGCCGCGCGCAACCGTCGAGCGCCGCTAGCTTTTGGTCACATGCTCAGAACCGCTAGATCTTGATCGAACGGATGCGATAGAACGAGAGCGAAGGGGTAAGTAGCACCTCTGCGCCGTGCGATGTCAGTTAGATCCTACGGCCTGCATCACTTGATCCACGCGAAACATTTTCGACCAATAGTAATAAGACGCGTGGCCAGTGTGTTGTTTAAAAACCAGGTTTGATCTATTAGTTTTCCAAATTTGTAAATTGCATAACTTTCAAACCACACGTCCAAATTTTGCAAATTTTATATCAATGGATTCAGCAAGTCAAGACCTAGCCAAACATGCACTTTGTTGAGTAAAAACCTTCTGTTAAATTGATTGTTTTTGCAGAAACTTGTGTATGCTAGTTTAGAATATAAAAATTGTTCTAAAAAGATTTTGGGGATAAAATCTTTGGCAAATGGTGTGTTTTGAACCTACTGACCATAGGAAACAAATTGTGGCTTCAAAAATGTATATGGTGAAGCAAAAGAATAAATATTTGATTTAAACCATTTCTAGTCAAATAAAAATATGGGTTAATCATTAAAAATGGTTTTGGGAAAACCTTTGAGAAATGTTTTGGAAATAAACTCTCTGACCCTAAACACAAGGTTTTATGGTTTGAAAACATATTTTGTGAAAACTATAGAATTTTGCCTTATTAAAAGCCTTTCTTCACCACATGAAATAATGATTTGGTTTAAAAATGGTTTAGAGATAGAATATTTTGCAAATGGTTTTGCCACTTTACAAAATGAACAAATGGTGTTTCCAAATGTTCATAACTTACTAGAAACCACTTTTACAAATAAAACAACCTTTTGCATGCTTGCATGCATTGTTTTGTTTCTATCATTTTATGTGATAAATTGCTTGAATAGTAGATTGAAATATTGTTTGCTTGATTGAATTGTAGTGATTTGAAGTGAGTGAACATTGCAAAGATCAAGGAGTGAACCTATACTCTCTACCAAAAAGGCAAGTGATGCTTCATACTTTTGTCCCATTATTTTCACTATGCATTAGTGATATTCCTAAGTAGGACTTGCATGGAATTTTTACTAAGTATAAACTATGCCAAGGGAAATCCTAGTAGATGAAACTTTAGTAGAATTTCCTAAGTTAAGATTCCTACTACAATCATTCTTAGCTTAGCTAGTAGAAAAAAAGGGTGGAATATATATTCATGCTATGGAAAAACTTCTAAGTCTGAGGACTTGTGTTTTTGTTTAATAAAACAACTAAGTGAATGAATCGCCTGGGTGGAATGGAAGGAATGGTTTGTGTTGAGTGGTCATGCAAGTCCAGTATGCTGGGGGAAACTTGGGTATCACCAAGTCCAGCATGCTGGGGAAAACTTGGTGTCTCACTTGTGGATGGCCACCTAGGAACAAAGAGATTTGAGATGTCAAATGTTGAGAAGCTTCAAGTGCAACCACTTGGCATTATGGGATCTGCCTGGATCATATAGGTTGCAATAACTTATCCAAATGGACAGTTGGTGGTAGGGGATGATAGGTTGGAACGCGTCCATTCTGGTCTAAGGGAAGGCTTCTGAAAGATCTTGTCTTGGCGAAACCAAGTCTTGTGGGGAAAGTGCACCACCTCTGCAGAGTGTAAAATCTAAGTACTTAGCCATGTCCCTGGCAAAGGACAATTTGAGTATCAAGACATGGAAGCTATCAAGAATCTCATCATCCCAATTTCTAAGTTAAAAACTTGTGGTTGAACAAGGGTTTAAGGTTCACCAATTTCTATTGGTGGTTCCTTGAGTGATTTTGTCAAGAAAAAACTTAGTGTTTTCAAATGATAAGGAAAATCTATTTTGAGCAAAGAAAGCCTAAGCTCCACTTAGCCAAATGCATATAGATGATAGACACTACTATATTACCATAGTATCACTTGCCAATACAATTCAAATGTATTGACCCTTGTGGCTGTAACTTGTTATGTTGCAGGTTTGTTTGATATTAGTGAAGTTATTGATTAGGATTACAAGTCTATAACCAACATGTCTGCCTGTGGCACTTTGAAGATGAAGGACCCCATGCTATTGTTATATTCTGCTGCATTGTAATGAGATAGCCAAATGAGCTATGTAAGATGTAATAAATTATTTTATTCCTGGTTATAAAGTTGTATTATGACCTATGTTTCTTGATATTACATCTTAACTGTGGATGATAGCTATTGATCCAGGGACTAGCATTGTAAACACAGGGATCTCTACCTTATTAAAGGTTGGTAACCTTATAGATGGTATCAGAGCATTGTGTTGCCTGTAGGATTTGTAACCCTAGGGTTGGACAAAAACCCCTTAGAAAAATTGGAGTTGTATTTGTTCCAAAACTTATTTACAAACAATATTGTAAACTCTTTCCTCAATCATTTTGGTTTTGACTCTACATCTCTTCTATTTCAATCTTGATGGACAAAGGCTTTTCCATGGCCAAAGACTTCACCATGTGCTAAGGACTTCATCAACTCTAATGACTTAAACATCTTAAACTATAATGACTTCAACATGTTTAACTCTAATGACTTCAACATCTTCAACATTTTCAATAGGGACTTCAACCTTGGATATCACTAAGGACTACAATTGAGACAAGAAATGTTGCTCAAGACTTGAAGACTAAGGAAACACAACTTAGAAGGAACCATCATCACCTTGAAGTTTGAGACCAAGATGCAAGAAACATTCTAAGGATACAAAGATCTTGTTCATGAAGAATCAACTAAGAAGGGTGGAAAGATTTCAAGTGAACCATATAGATGGACCACCATATTTAATTTAAGTCAAACCCACCAACTTATGTGGTGTAACGAAAATATTTTTTGTTGCCTAAAAATATGCTTGAATTTGTTGTTTGAATGGAATATTTGTTGGTGATTGCTTGCACATTGCTTGAGTGAATTGTGATGTGTGTGATTAGAATTGATTCCTTAGAAAATATTTTGCCTATTCTAATTCCAATCCAACCCAAACAGATGACTACTCCAAGAGACAACAAGGATGGCAACAACAACAACCAAGAGGTCAACATGAGAGACCAACTGCTTGCAAGACAAACCCAGTTGAACTAAGAGACAACTCAGCTGTTAGCCAACAACAATGAGTTAGACCCAACCATGCAAGAAGTTTTGAAAACTCAATCTCAATTGTTGCATGGGTTGGCTACTCAAATGATTAACATGGGAGAAAACTCTTCCCAAGGAGCTTATGACAACAAGGATGACAAAGATGTTATTCTAGAAGGAAACCAAGCTTGCAATATTTGTGGAGACAAGGATCACACTTCCAAGGAGCATGGAGATCAATGCCCCAATTGTGAAGAGAAACATCCAATTGACCAATGCCCCACATCTCAAGCTACTTGTTACCTATGTAAAGGAAACAATCATGTCCCTATCCAATGCCCCATCTACTCCATAGTTGAACAAAGGAAACAAGGTGGAGTGCAACAACTGATTGCAGACTACCATGAGAGAGCCAAGTCTACCAAGAAGGATGAAGACAAAGGAAAATCTCAGCTTGTACCTCCCAGCAACATGACTCAATTTAAAGGACCAAAAAGGAGACATATGTATTATCCAAGGAATAATACAAGGTCAAGGAGACCAGGAACTGTTCCTACCTTTGAGATAACATATGAAGAAAATGAACTAGAAGCACTCCTAGCTTTGGAGAAACCCAAGAAAAAGAAGGACAAAAGCCATGTGCAATGTGGTCATTGCAAAGAAATGGGACACTATGCCAGTGAATGTCCAGAGAAGCAGAAGTATAAGGAGATTAGCCAAGTGTGGTGCAACAACTACAAAGTGCTAGGCCATTATGTAGCAACTTGTCCACAGAAGATACGTGATGAACTCAATCTTATCACATGTTACAATTGTGGCAACCAAGGACATTATGCAAGCAATTGTCTAGAAAAGATGAAGCACAAGATAAACAAGCCTATGAAGGATCTCAGCCTAGTCACATGTTTCAAATGTGGAAACAAAGGCCACTATGCAGATGTTTGCCCAGAGAGATTTCAACAAGATCCCAAGCAAGCCAATAAGTAATTTAGTTGGAATTTGTTTTTTAAGGGTGGTAGTACCCTAGATGTTTTGAGCCAACTTGTAACCCCTAGCCTCCCCAAATCTCGGGACGAGATTTATTTTAAGGGTGGTAGCCTGTCACATCCCAAGATTTTCCAAATCTTGTAATGTGAAAAATAAATAAAAAAAATAAATTACTGTTAAAAACAGGGTGAAAAGAAACTTTTGTTCCTAAATGGAAACTTAAAATCCCAACTTGAACAAACTTTAATTAAAGTTTGAATTCAACAAAATATAAATCAAGAGAAATGCATTCCTCATAAAATGCATCTGGAAATTAAACACTTGCAAAATAAATCCAAACACTAAACCCTAATGGAATAATAATCATTTCCAAGTTATCTCCAAGCCTATGGATTTGAAACATTTTCAAATGATCAAGAAAGACAAATGGAAATATTATAAAACCATAGAAATTGGTTTCACTTATTTTGGAGCCATAGATAAAATCTTATGAATTTAAATAAGACAAGGAATTAAATTTCCAAAGCTAATAAAACCCTTTATCTAAATCTAAACCAAATGGTGAGAAATTAATCCTAAAGAGATTTAGAAGGATACGCAAATATTAAACAAGATTTTACAAATTGGAATCACCAAGTTTGGATCTCTAAATAAAAAGATATGGATTTTATAAGAAGAAGAAAGAAATATTAAATAAAGAATATTCAAAGACCAAACTAAATCTGGGCCTAATCCATTAAGCAAATGGAATGAATATAATCCAAATCAAATAAAATAAAAGGATAAAGAATTTCCAAAATAAAATAAAATGGCATTAACCATTCTATCCCTATTTTAACAAAGACAAATCTCTAATAAGAATAATTATATAATTCATGAGAAAATAGTATTTTGGAATTTACCCAAGTGAAATAAAAGTGGTCTACTTCAACTTAAATAAGATTAAAGAAAACCTCCAAATAAAAATTAGGGAATTAAAACTATATTTAATTCCATTGGAATTAAAATGAAAACCCAATTCAAATAATTTATGAATCATATTAAATACTTTCCAAATAATTCAAATTATTTGAACCCAAATAAACAAATAAAAACCTACTGAAAGGTTTTGGAAATTTTAAAGAATTTAAATGGTGTTTTGATAATATTATTAACTCATATTTGATTTGAAACTAGAGCCTATTTTGAATAATTAAAAGACCTTAAAAAGGAATAAATAAATTATTCTAAAAATGATTTCAGAATGTTTTATTAACTAGTGTTTGAAGCTACAAAAAATTTGGCAAATATTTGAATTCAAATGGATGCTTGAAATGATTGAATGAAATCAAAACAGAATATTAGGAAAGGAAAAAGAAAAGCAATCTGAACAAAAAAATGAAAGAGAGCAGCCCAGCCAGCCCAGTCCACTAAACCCACTCGCAACCCACCTCTCCCTCTCACCGAGCGAACCGTTATTCACCGAGAAAGAAACCCGCAGAGACGCTGACGACCAGGCCCCACTCCCCCTGCCTCTCCTCGCTGACGAAACGACCCCACTGCCACCTCACCTTCTTCCTCCCCGCGATGAACACGTCTGGCCGTTTCTTGCCATTGATTCCTCTGCTTGAATTTGCCATAATATTTTGTTTATTCCTCGCCGTGACCATGCTGTATTAATTGGCAGGCTCTCCTCCCTCTTTCCCCCCAGACGTCACCTCCCCGGAGCCACCAGGTTGCGTCAATTCTGCCTTGCATTGCCACTGTCTCTGGCAAGCTCCACACCCGATTCCGGCCAGCCTCCTTCGCCCCTCGCCTCCTCGAGCACACGGACGTGACCCCCAAGCCCTGGCGCATCACCCAGTGGCATTAGCTCGCTCGCGCGTGCCCCAGAGCCTCGGCAACGACAACGCCCTCTCGCCACCGTCCACTGCCTCTACTCCGGCGACACCCCCCGGTAACTTCTGACCGCCCCATCCCCTCTGAACGATGCTCACATATTCGCCTATCCCGTACGCATCTAACTGCATGGTTTGTTTGGTATGGCGTGACCCGTACCTTCGCCTCCGATGACGAACAGAGGAGCCCGACGCCAGGAGCATCTCCGACGAGCAATCAACATCGACCCCGTGCGCCCCTTGCACTCCCGCAAGCACCTTGAGCATCCCCACATCACTGCGATCACTATGAGCCATCCCTCTCCCCTTCTTGGTTCCTGCATTGCCAGCTCCGCCGCTAGCCGAACATCGCCGCCGTGCGCAGCCGTCGAGCGCCGCTAGCTTTTGGTCACATGCTCAAAACCGCTAGATCTTGATCGAATGGATGCGATAGAGCGAGAGCGAAGGGGTAACTAGCACCTCTGCGTCGTGCGATGTCAGTTAGATCCTACGGCCTGCATCGCTTGATCCACGCGAAACATTTTCGACCAATAGTAATAAGACGCGTGGCCAGTGTGTTGTTTAAAAACCAGAGTTTGATCTATTAGTTTTCCAAATTTGTAAATTGCAGAACTTTCAAACCACACGTCCAAATTTTGCAAGTTTTATATCAATGGATTCAGCAAGTCAAGACCTAGCCAACCATGCACTTTGTTTAGTAAAAAGCTTCTGTTAAGTTGATTGTTTTTACAGAAACTTGTGTATGCTAGTTTAGAATATAAAAATTGTTCTGAAAAGATTTTGGGGATAAAATCTTTGGAAATGGTGTGTTTTGAACCTACTGACCATAGGAAACAAATTGTTGTTTCAAAAATGTATTTGGTGAAGCAAAATAATAAATCTTTGATTTAAACCATTTCTAGTCAAATAAAAATATGGGTTAATCATTAAAAATGGTTTTGGAAGAAAACCTTTGAGAAATGTTTTGGAAATAAACTCTCTGACCCTAAACACAAGGTTTTATGGTTTGAAAACATATTTTGTGAAAACTATAGAATTTTGCCTTATTAAAAGCCTTTCTTCACCACATGAAATAATGATTTGGTTTAAAAATGGTTTAGAGATAGAATCTTTTGCAAATGGTTTTGCCACTTTACAAAATGACCAAATGGTGTTTCCAAATGTTCATAACTTACTAGAAACCACTTTTACAAATAAAACAACCTTTTGCATGCTTGCATGCATTGTTTTGTTTCTATCATTTTATGTGATGAATTGCTTGAATAGTAGATTGAAATATTGTTTGCTTGATTGAATTGTAGTGATTTGAAGTGAGTGAACATTGCAAAGATCAAGGAGTGAACCTATACTCTCTACCAAAAAGGCAAGTGATGCTTCATACTTTTGTCCCATTATTTTCACTATGCATTAGTGATATTCCTAAGTAGGACTTGCATGGAATTTTTACTAAGTATAAACTATGCCAAGGGAAATCCTAGTAGATGAAAATTTAGTAGAATTTCCTAAGTTAAGATTCCTACTACAATCATGCTTAGCTTAGCTAGTAGAAAACAAGGGTGGAATATATATTCATGCTATGGAAAAACTTCTAAGTCTGAGGACTTGTGTTTTTGTTTAATAAAACAACTAAGTGAATGAATCACCTGGGTGGAATGGAAGGAATGGTTTGTGTTGAGTGGTCATGCAAGTCCAGTATGTTGGGGGAAACTTGGGCATTACCAAGTCCAGCATGCTGGGGAAAACTTGGTGTCTCACTTGTGGATGGCCACCCAGGAACAAAGAGATTTGAGATGTCAAATGTTGAGAAGCTTCAAGTGCAACCACTTGGCATTATGGGCTCTGCCTGGATCATATAGGTTGCAATAACTTAGCCAAATGGACAGTTGGTGGTAGGGGATGATAGGTTGGAACGCGTCCATTCTGGTGTAAGGGAAGGCTTCTGAAAGATCTTGTCTTGGCGAAACCAAGTCTTGTGGGGAAAGTGCACCACCTCTACAGAGTGTAAAATCTAAGTACTTAGCCATGTCCCTGGCAAAGGACAATTTGAGCATCAAGACATGGAAGCTATCAAGAATCTCATCATTCCAATTTCTAAGTTAAAAACTTGTGGTTGAACAAGGGTTTAAGGTTCAGCAATTTCTGTTGGTGGTTCCTTGGGTGATTTTGTCAAGCAAAAACTTAGTGTTTTCAAATTATAAGGAAAATCTATTTTGAGCAAAGCAAGCCTAAGCTCCACTTAGCCAAATGCATATAGATGATAGACACTACTATATTACCATAGTATCACTTGCCAATATAATTCAAATGTATTGACCCTTGTGGCTGTAACTTGTTATGTTGCAGGTTTGTTTGATATTAGTGAAGTTATTGATTAGGATTACAAGTCTATAACCAACATGTCTGCCTGTGGCACTTTGAAGATGAAGGACCCCATGCTATTGTTATATTCTGCTGCATTGTAATGAGATAGGCAAATGAGCTATGTAAGATGTAATAAATTATTTTATTCCTGGTTATAAAGTTGTATTATGACCTATGTTTCTTGATATTACATCTTAACTGTGGATGCTAGCTATTGATCCAGGGACTAGCATTGTAAACACAGGGATCTCTACCTTATTAAATGTTGGGAACCTTATATTACCTTGTGTATCTCACTTGTGGAAAGCCACCCAGGAACAAAGGGATTTGAGATGCCAAATGTTAAGAAGCTTCTATTGCAGCCACATGGCATTATGGGCTCTGCCTAGATCATATAGGTTGCAATAACTTAGCCATTTGGATAGTTGGTGGTAGTGGGATGATAGGTTTGGAACGCGTCCATTTGGTCTAAGGGAAGGCTTCTGAAAGGTCCTGTCTTAGTGAAAATCAAGTCTTGTGGGGAAAGTGCACAACCTCTGCAGATGGAAGAATCTAAGTACTTAGCCATGTCCCTGGTATTGGACAACTTGAGCATCAAGATATGGAAGCTATCATGAATCTCCTCATCCCAATTTTTAAGTTAAAACACGGTGGTTGAACAACGGTGAAGGTTCACCAATGTATATTGGTGATTCCTTGGGAAAATTTGTCAAAAAAAAAACTTAGCATTTTCAACTGATAGGTAAAATATATTTTGAGCAAAGCAAGCCTAAGCTACACTTAGCCAAATTCATGTAGTATCTAGATGCTAATATTCTACTAAGGTATCACTTGCCAATACTATTCCAATGTATTGACCCAATGTGGCTGTAACTTGTGATGTTGCAGGTTATTCTGATGATGATTAGGGGTTATGAGTCTACACTAAACATGCTTGCCTGTGGCACATGAAGATGAAGACTTGTTTATCTTATTCTATATTGAACTCTTGTATTAGGCCTGTGGCCATGGAGTTGTAAAAGACTATGTTTGTCTCTGGAATGATATCTAATAATGACCTTTGTTTCTGTGTACTTCATCTTAAACTGTGGATGCTAGCATTGATCCAGGGACTAGCATTGCAATAACAGGGATCCTTACCTTTATAAAGGGAAGGATCTTACATTACCATGCCAGCTATATGCCTTAAGCATATATGACCATAACCACTTGATAAACCAATCCTAGTTTTACTTACAAGCTTTATACTTCATTTCTTTATCAAAGCTATTACTTAGAGTTTACTTAAGTAAATTGTAGATACTAGAAAGATAATTGAAGGTTGCATAAAGAGCATAAAACTTGGCCTAAGCTAGATAATCTTTATGTCACCCCAAGGCATGAGATTGTATTCAGTTGAAACTCCACTTGTTTACCACCCCTCATTAATACTCACCCCCACTTGTAGATGCTAGTGCTAAGCATAAAACTTGATCAACATTAGATGGGAATACTTGGTGAAAATGGTTATGAAAACCTTGGAATGATGGATCATTCTATTGAGATGTTTTGACATGTGTTTCCGAACACCAGATGATTTATGGTGATGAAAATGTTGAGGCATGAGCCTTAGCCCTTTATAAAACTGATGGTTGTCTGGATGCGATACCATTCCAATTTTACCGTACAACCACAATACCCGAGAATTGGGTAGGGCTTGACTGGAAGCTTATATACCTTGGTATTGGTTCCCTCACGGCCAAGGTCTGAGCTGAGGCTACCTTGTGAAGATTGTCCACCTGTGTAGTACCCAAGATGATAGTTGGTCATGGTTGGGAGGCCAAACTCACAGGAGAGGTGCTTATACTAGGGCGTGTAATTGAAAGGTTAGGATTGATTATCCGCATACTGAGTATGGTGAATTCAGGATTTGTTCCTGACGGATGTATCGAATGTTGTGGTGAAAGTGTACAATCTCTGCATAGTGTCAAACTATTCGAATAGCCGCGTCCGCGGTTATGGACAGTTGGAGTGGCCATACTGTTCCCCCGTCAGATGTTTTCAAAATGACTTATGAAATGGATTGAGATTTTGACTTGACTACAACAGAGTTGTGGCATGAGATACAAGTTCCCACTTAGGTGTTATAAAACTTCAACTAGCATTCGTTGCTTCTAAACTTAGTAGATGTAAATCTGGCTTTTGCAAAACAACCCTAGAGCTTAGTGTCCTACTACCAAAAACCCCTTTTATTGTTAGTATTAGTTTGCGAGTACTTAAAGAGTACTCATGGCTTTGTCCCTGGCTATTCCCATGGCCATACTATGAAGAGGAGTACCTGGAGGATGGACCCCAGGAAGGTTACGACAACTAGGATCATCTCCCATCGTCAGCATTGCCTGTGACCCCGAAGATGGAGCTTCGCCTACGCTACCGTTATTATTACGTATTTCCGCTGCTTGAGTTGTATTAAGAACTGGATCATGAGATCCTTATTTGTGTAAGACCTTATGTATGGTTTGTAATGGATGATGTACTGTGGTATCCAAGTCTGTTATGTCTGGCAAAAATGGTAATCCTGGGATTGCGATGTATGGCATAACAGGCATCTGGGTTTAAAAATCCGGGTGTTGACATAGATAGGGCTAAAGTTGAAGCAATAGAGAGAATGCCACAACCAAGGGACATAAAAGGTATAAGAAGTTTTCTTGGTCATGTGGGTTTTATAGAAGGTTAATTAGGAATTTCTCTGGAATTTCCAAACCTTTAACTATTTTTTTGCAAAAGGGAGTAAGATTTAATTTTGATTATAAATGCCTTATTGCCTTTGGTAAACTTAAATATGCTTTATCTCACGCCCCTGTCATTAAACCACCTATTTGGGATATGACTTTTGATTTACTATGTGAAGCTAGTGATGATGTTGTAGGAGTAACTCTGGGACAACACATAGGTCACAGATTTAATATTATACATCATGCTAGTAGGACTCTCAATAGTGCTCAAAAGAATTATCCTAAGGAAGAAAGAGAACTCTTTGATATATTTTTCTCCTATGATAAATTTTGTTATTATGTATTTGATGCAAAAGTAAGAGTTCATACGGATCGTGATGGTTTAAAAGAACTCCTCAAGAGGAGGATTCATAAGCCAAGACTGATCCGTTGGATCCTTTTACTTTAAGAATTTGAGTTGCAGATTATCTAGAGACAAGAAGGAAAGATAGTGGATGCAACATCTATATTTTCCCAGCAAGACACCAATCTTATTGAGAGGAGCTTTAGTCCTGCTGATTTTCTTTTCCGAGAATTATTATATGAACTAAGGTCAATTCCTCCCAAAAAGAATAAGTCCTTGTTGTTGGAGGAGCTTGTCACTCTTGACTAAATAAACGTTAAGCGCAAGGTAAGTTCTCTTTCTCTAATAAGTGCTTTTTCTTCACAGATTTACTTCTAAATTTTTTCGCCTTTGAATTCCTCTTATTTTTCTGAAGTTTTTGAGGGGTTTTTGTAACTATACGGGCGCAACTATACGGCCGGAGAAATATCTCCCACCGTATAGTTGGTCGTTAAAGGTATTGTACCCCCTTGCGAAATATTTTTCGATATCCAGTATCTATACGGGCACAGCTATACGGTCGGAGAAAAATCTCCCATCGTATAGCTGGTCATTAAAGCTTTTGTATCATCGGCCCTTTTTGTTCTTATTTATATGAAAAAAACGTTTTATCGGTTCCTAGTCGGTAATCTAACCGACCTGGACTCGAGATAGTTGGAAATATCTGCTCGGAACCAACTATACGGCCGGAGCTATACGGGACGCGACTGTATAGTTGGTTGTTACGCGGCAGAACTCCTCTAAAATCGTGATTTCTTTTCCTATTCTGTTAGGATTCTTTTCTTGGGCGCGAATTTGGTGTTTCTCGTCAGTTTTACCGACCATTAACCCCTCTTATATACTACCATTGTGCCTCTCTCTAGTCACAATCACCAGGAACAAATCTAACCATGCTATATCCCGTCCCAAGTCGTGGAAAACCCTTGGGGCTCATTGCTCCTAGGGACCTTTCTAGCATCCCGTCTACACAGGGCGGTGGTGAGGAGGTGGAGAGGTTTATCCCGGGGTACAATGAGTACGTCGAGCCAAGCCTCTACAACAGCGATCCCAATGAAGGTTGGAGCGACGTTTACATCAGTCGTGGCGTCTATGATCCCCCGGAGATCGATAGGGCGGCGATGAAGGGAACTCAAGAGGAGAGAGAAGGCCACAAGATACATGGAAAAGGGCGTGTGGAGACAGTCAAGTTCATCACCACGGACCCTAGGCCACACAAGCGTAAGGAAATACCTAACATTGGTACAGGTGCTAGCAAGGAACCGGCGTTGCCCCGCTCGAGGTCTACCACTGGTGCTCGTATGAGGTTGAATCCTCAAGAAGAGTGGAGGAAGAGTTTCTACTTCCCCGATCCATCAATAATGGATGATGAATAAGAAGTTGTCCCCAGGACAAAGGATCGCGTGTAGGCACTGGAGATATATTAGAGCTACTCCATCGCGATGAAGTCCGTCACCGCCTCAAGGAGATAGAGAAGAAGGATGATCTTCTCCCATTGGTGACTAAACTCGCAAATAGGGTGGACACTTTGCAATCTGATTTGCACAGGTGCTACAGCCGCATTACTGCTCTAGAGGATACCAACAACAAACTACGCACCATGGTGCTATATGCCATGGCGCCACAGTGATCTACAATAAATCACGGTATCAAATAATCGCGAGGGATTATTTGATCCCGCCTTGCTTGATTCCAAGCTTGGGGAGATCTTTAAGACCTTGTAATATATCTTATAAGTTTTTATTACTATTCTAGTTTTGCATTAGTTCGAGCTCATAAATAAAGTTTGCATCATTAGAATTCCCTTTCAGGAATGGTCGATCCCTTGTATGAAATTCTGAGTGTATTATAATATATGAAGCATTATTGAGTTTGATTTTGTCTTATTGGATATATGAATGGCTTGAGTATAATTTTACTTGCACTTGATGATAGCAATAGGAGTCTTCCCCACCATTGGAATTAACGGAACATACAAAGATAATTTGAACAATATGTTGTAGGTCAATGGTTTGATTTACAAAAAGGAGAAATTATCTAATTAGTTAAGTTAAAAAAGAAAAAAACCTTGAACAAAGGAGAAATCAAAAGTACTATCAAATAGAGTGAGAACAAGTTGAGGTAGAATATTCAATTTATAAAGATGCTTCATATATATTTGGAATTTGCTAATTGACATCGTTAAACTTTTAACTCCTACATGAAGTGAAATGTATGGCTAGCTCCTTTGCATAGCACTTAAACAAAAGTCTGAGCACAAATATATATAAATAATAAGAAAAGAAGGAGAAATAAAAGGAGCAAATGTGCAAAGAGCAAATAGGAATATACCACTATATTATAGTAAGACAAAGAGATGTTAGAGATTTTGAATCCCAAGTGAATATGTTAATCCTAAAACACTTGGAACTACCTCACTAACTCAATCGGTCGAACCAAATACTTTTACATCATGTTGAGAGTAATATTTTGTGAACTGTTAATTGCTAAGGTGTGGAAGCCTGCTAACATTATTCAGATGGTTCGAGTAAGGTACTATTCATGAACTTATTTATTTTTATCCTATATGATAAACACATGCTGCAACTGCCTCATTTATTTTATCGACTCAGCTTCATGAATATGATGATCACATCCATTAAGCTAAACTTTCTCAGGACGAGCAAGAGTCTAAGCTTGGGGAAGTCAATGAGTGCATATTTCCATCATGTTTTATATTATTATTATTGCATTGTAGTGGTAGGACCTTGGTATTTTACGGCGTTCGCATCCACCTTTTATGTTTATTTCACCAGGATCAGATCAGATGATGGATACGATGGACACAATTCTTGGACCAGTTATATTGGAGTGAAAAGGAGCCAAAAACAACGTAAATTGCTTATTTGGGAAATATTAATAGCACCAGAATAAAACCCGAAGTAATTGGAGGATATAGTGGGTTTAACGACCAACTATATGGCGGGAATTAATTTTCCGGCAGTATAGTTCCCACCGTATAGTTTGTGCTGACACTGCCTCCTCAAATAGTTTCACCCTGTGTAACTAGATCGGAGAGACGACATACATAACACCCAGAAATCACAGAAACCTCACCTCTGGAAGGAATATGGAGTGGGAACTCATCCACCAGGGATCCATCTTTGCCCTATGCAGATCCAGGAGGCTAAGGCATCGATCTTCATCATTAACCGCTGCATCACCACCATCTCCATCTATTCCATCTACATCTTTTCCAGATGTTGTTGTAATTTCCGTACTCTTTGTGGGTTTATACAAGTACTATTCATCTATGATAGATTCCATTGTCTTTGCCATGATGTTGATTGCCTCCATGTATGAGTAGATCATTAGTTCTTGGGGAGATGGAGAAACCCTAGCATGAGACTGAAATAAGATAAAGTTTATTATGATATTCATTGTTGTGACCATGTGTTAGACTGTCTTCATCTTTATGTTGGGAGAAGTCGACCTCTCAATATTTGCCTCTTGTGGGGACTTGATGGAGGGAACTACTTGTTGGTAGACGGAGGTGTGTTAGCACTTATAGTGACTATAAAGCTGATCGCACTCCTTACGTATCAACTTGGGAATTGAGGAAACTCACAAAACACTATCCATGTCATGGGATATGTCCTACGTGATCAAGTCCCTTAATAGCGCGGTAATTCAATTAATGTTGATTGATGTCTGCTGTGATTATGAGGATGATGTGAGCAGTGGTTGCTGCCTATTTGTCCAAATATGGAGTTTCTCCCACACCAACATAGTTGAGAATGTTCATGATAATAATATTTACCTTATCCCTTTATAAATACTAGAGGTGTATCTGCTACTCCCTGAGAACGCTTTTCCCCACTAAAGTTTCAAATCTCTTTTACATATGCGATACTTACTTTCTGTATTCAGTTTTGATTACTTTACTCATTGTTCTCTTATACCAAAAAACCCAAAAACACCTTTTTACACAACACTCGCATTTAATCTTGTTACTTTGAACTTTTTTAGCATTTCTATGTTAGTATTTATTTCAAGAGTTATAAGTCTTCGGACTCCTGCTTCCTACGATATCAATATCTTTATTTCGAAACTAGCTACAAACGATATGTGCACTTGCAGTCATCACCTCCCAATCTTACGGAGCATGCACTTGTGTCTCTCCAGTAGAAATGACACATTGGGCCACCCCCTAGACGCTCACAGACTAAGGAGGAGGAGGATGAGATTTCAGAGGCCGAGCGGGCTCTCTCTCCTCCTAGGTCTTGAAGGAAGAATGCCTCCAATGTACCCATGCCTCCCATGACCCGCGAGTATGTTCAGGACAAGGTCAAGAAGGTCTCATTTTGGGAGAGGACCCTTTGTTGCATGAACGTGGACATTCGCAAGCAACAACATGCCTCCTACAAGAGCAACCGTCGCATGGAGAAACTTCTCAAGGAGATCAAGTCTCCGGGAGAAGTGGAGGATGAGGAAGGAGGTGATGATTACACTGATGAGCATGGCACTCTACCATCCAGTGAGTCTGAGTATACACTCTCATTTGGGGCATGGAATGCCCAGCAGGACAACCTAGTGGATTGGCAGACTTTCACTAAGATCACTTCTGGGTTTGCGTCTCAGAGCACATCATCTTTTTTCCCTTGCGGCAAAGGGCCTCCTGCTCTCGGTGGTGACGATGAGTCTGAGTATGATGATGACGAGGATGAGGATGATGATGAAGATGACTCCGAGGGATCCCTTCGGGCGATAGCTAGGGTCTTTTCCCTTTTGGGGGTTTTGATGTCAAAGGGGAGGAAGACACTGTCATCGGGATTTGCATGGGCTGGGAATTTGGCTCTTTTATGATTTTTAAATTCAAACATTTGCTTTGCTTCTTTTGTTTGCGAGATACTATGTGTGTGAGGACATTTTTGTGTTATGCTCCTATGCTACTATAATTTGTGTGAGACCTATGTTTATTATCTATGTTTTAGTACCTATTACCTGCCGTGCTTGCTTTACGCGTTTACCTTACTGCACATCGTCAGGGTGATCTGAAAGGATACAGATGTCGCCTAGAGGGGGGGTGAATAGGCGATTAAAACTTTTCTGAGAGTGTCTCAACAAAGGCAGAATTAAACTAGCGTTTACTTTGTTAAGCACAAAACCTACAACAATCTAGGGTTCACCTATGTGCACCAACAACTTATGCTAAGAAAGACAAGCAACTATGTGATAACAAGATATATATACTTCAAGCACGAAGGCTACCACAAAGTAAAGTCCATAGGTAAATAGCTCGGGTATAGAGATAACCAAGGCACGCGGGGACGATGATATTTTACCGAGTTCCTGCCAACATGGAGTATGTCTCATTTGGAAAGGGGGTGGTATCAAACCATCTACGACACAAAAGGCCTCCCTTATTCTCTTATGAATTTCACCCCAATGGGATCGATCCACAATTCCACTATCGGTGCACTTGTCGGTGGCAATCCGGAACCTCTCACAAGGTTGGGGCACTTCTCCACAACTTAATTGGAGGCTCCCAACAAACAATCTTGGGAAAGCTCCACAACTTAATTGGAGGCCCCAAGTAGTCCACAACCTGCAACACCAACAAACTGTCTAGGGTTCCAAGAACCCAAGAGTAAAAAGCTTCTCAACTTTCACTCACCAAATCCTTCGGGGAGAACTCAAAACAATGCACCGAATGCAAATGGCAAGAACACCACAAAGATTCTCCAATCCCTCACTCTCAAGTTACAACAAAGCTACTAAAGCTATTAGGGGAACAAGAGAGGAGAAATCAAAGAGGAACACAAAATCCCTCAAAATCTAGATCCCAAAGATACACTCACAAAGAGATGTTTTGGTTTGGTCAAAACATAGATCTAGATCTCCTCTATCTTCCACTCAAATATAGTCAAGAATCATCAGAGGGGAAGACTTGAATCAGGCTAGATAGAATAAGAACAATGCGGCAAAGCTTGGGCAAAATAGAGGAAGAAGAAGCAACTGAAAAATACAAAGGAAGGAGATATATAAAGGGCCCAAAACGAACCTACCCGTTGGGGCAGTTTTTTCGGACTGGGACGGTAGTACCGGACTGGGCCGATACTATCGCACCCGTCCCAGGCAAAGCGAACAAACAAACCAAACCAGGTCACCGCGCGCAACAAGCGAGCAATCTGGAGCGAGCGAGCAGGAGCGCGTGAGTGGCGGCAGTGGCTGGGCCCAGTGCACAAGGCCAGCTGAGCGCGGGCGCGGGAATTAAGGCGAGCGGGCGCGCGCTAGAAATCGAGGCGACGAGGTGGGTCAACGCGCGCAGGGAAATTGGCGAGCGAGCGCCACGCAAAAAGTTGGCGCAGCGACGGGCCCATAGGCGCGAGGGTGAGCATGGCAGCGAGGATCGAGGCGGGATTCGGCAGGCGCAGCGGAAGCTCGTATCTCACGGGCAAAGTGGAGCGGTAGGTGCGCGAGCGAGGCTCAAGGCAGCTGGGCCGGGACGCAGGCGTGGCAGGCTGGGCGGGGTGCTCCTGGGCAGGCCGGTAGTACCGGCCCACCAGGACGGTACTACCGGGCCAGACCAGTACAACCGTATGCGGGTGCCGGGCCAGGCTGAGGATGATCAGGCAGGAACAGGCGCGTCCGGTACTAGGCCCGGTAGTACCGGAAGGCCCAGAAAATAACTTTTCTTTTTCTTTTTCAAACCGAGCAAATATTCCAACGACAATAACTTTTGATTGGTAGCTCTGTTTGACCCGATTCCAATTGCATTGGAAAGAGGACGACATGAGCTACCCTATAAAACTGAAAATATTGGTTATCACCAAGTGAGAATGTATCAAGTATAATAATGTGAGATACCTCACTTGGTGAGAAACCGAAAAGCTACCAAGATCAAAATCGCAACAAGATATGAACGGAAGATCCGATTTTGATGAACAAGAGCTTGTAATGGAGATTACCACAAGCTCTAGATCCTCACATGGATAAGGCCAAATAACAACCAATTATGATGATGCAAGTATGCAAAGGTCTGAGCTCTCTTCGTATGATATGATCGAGTTACTCATTCGAGAGCCCCTCTTGATAGTACGGTTATCTATCCTAAACCCGGTCTCCCACACACAACATGAGACCGGCAAAAGGGAAAACCTATCAAGATTATACCTTTGCCTTGAGCACTCCACTTGAGATCGATGAAGACGAACATGACCTTCTCAAGATGGAACGCCTTTATTGATTCCTCATCATCGATCCATGATCACCAAGGATGGCAAGCATCAAACATGAGATCTTCTATAGATGGCGCATTTTGAGCTTGCACAACACATCTTGTTCTCATTTCATCGACCTTGAAGCCAACACATGCTCTAAGCGATGCCAATGGACAAATCCTATAAGTATAACTTAATACACACATTAGTCCATAAAGATTGTCATTAATTACCAAAACCACACATATGGTGGCCCACATGTTCTTTCAGTAGCATTGTTATACATTGCATTGCAAATATTTCCATGGAAATTACTTGTTGTCATCGAACACCAAAAAGGGGGAGATTGAAAGTACATTTATTGTCTTAATCAGTTTTGGTGTTCGTTAACAACTTGTAGATCATTTTACATTGTTAATGTCTACATGATGAAATAATGAAAAGTGAAAAGGTCTTTACCCTGTGATATTATCCCTGCAAGAAACTACATATTTCTGGGCATTCTAGACCGGAGTCTCCGGTGTGAAAACACCAGAGTCTCCTGTGTGGTCTGGAGTTACCCCAAAAGTTTACGGAGGGTCCTATAGAAACTTGCCTGGGATAGTCTATATAGGGGTCCAGAGATGGACCGGAGATAGACCGGATTCTCCGGTGCATTCACTCAGGCCGGAGTCTCTGGTGTGGAAAGACCGGAGTCTCCGGTGTACAAGAGACTGTAGTCTTTGAAGAGTTTCCAGAGGAGGTTTCTCCAAGTCAGCTGGGATGTTCTATATGGTGGTCCGGAGATGGTCCGGTGTCTCTGGTGTAGACCGGAGTATCCTGTGTGACATTTTGCCCAACGGTCAGAAAACGATTCAGAGTGAGTGGGCTATAAATAGGGGACCTCATCCCCTTCCTCCAGCTACTCGACCTAGTCAAGAACTCCAACACCATTTGAGCCACCAAATCAACAAGATGTCTTCATCCAATCATCCAAAGTCTTTGATCTTTGGAGAATCGAAGGAGGAGGCCTTGATCTATAGCTTCACCAAGAGAGATCTTCATTTCCCCCTCATTCACTTGAGGGCCCCTTGCTCTAGTGTTTCATTGGAAATCCTAGCTCTTTATTTGGTTCTTACAAGCTTATCTTTGATTGTTTGACAGCTTGCTTGTATTCGGGACCCTCCAATTCAGTTGTGGATATGTTCCTCAAACTTGTTGTTAAGGTGTCAGCTTCAACCTCGAAGGTTTCCGATATAGTCGAAGAGGTGAATTGAACCCATTGGGGTGAGGTTCATCGGAGAACAAGGGAGGCCTCTCCAAACACAGACATACTTCCCCTCAAAAGGAAGGAACTGCGGGAAACAAATCCTTGTGTCTCCGCGTGCTCCACTTTGGTTACTTCTATCCTTTACGGACTTTACTTATCTTGTCCTTGCTTAGTGTTGTGCTAGGTTGACATATAGGTAAATTCACCATAGTTGCATAATCTAGAGAATTTACCTTTTGCGTCAAACCCTAATTTGAAAAGGAGTAAAATTTGAAGTAGCACCTATTCACCCCCCCTGTAGGTGTCCATATGATCCTTTCACTAAGAGTGATTCTCTTTATAATCCTGATTTTGGTACTAAGATGGAAAAAGGAATACTTCGTATAACCCCAGATATTATGCATGAAGTATGCAAAACAATGAAAGAGAAAGGTATACCTTTTGAACTTGTTAAGGAAAACAATGTAGATCTGTTACAGATTTTTACTGAAGAAGATGAAACTAGGAAAGCTTTTCAAGAATTAAAATATCGACAGGGAAAATCTCATAATAACCCGCATAAGAAAATTCAAAGACATTAGAAGATTTTGACAGAACTCATGGAAAGTTATGATGATATTGGCCAAGAAATAAAATTATTTAACAAGTACCTTAGTATGATTGAAACCCAATGTGAACAAATAGCATCTGGTTATCAAATTTTTCTTCAAGGTGATATAATTATTCCTGTTTCTACTAATGTTGTTACATGGGGAGGTGCAGTTGGTACAAGACCATTAGGACCACCGGAATATGAAGCTACAAAATATAGAATGGAAAAATCCTTGCTAAAAGCAAGTCAAGAAGATGACACACTGGTGGATCCTCTAGATGAAACTGCTCAAGAAACATAAGATCAAACCTTGGAGGAGCAAAATGATGCACATGATGACCGCTATGACTCTGATGCAGAGACTGTTGATCCAAGGGGAGAAAAATAGATAAGCAATGAAGACAAAGTTGTTGTAGAAGAAAAGCGATAAGCAGCAACAAAAGAAAACAACTAAAAATCCTTATAGCGGACCGAACCCGATAAGGTTCAAATCCCTGTGTTTATAGTGCTAGTCCCTGGATCAAATAGCTAGCACCCACAGTTTAAGATGTAATATCAAGAAACAAAGGTCATATTACACCGCATGACCAGGAATGAAATAGTTTACAACTTACATAGCTCATATGGCTTTCTTATTACAAAGCATCAAATATAACTATAAAGCATGGAGTCCTTCATCTTCATGTAGCACATTCAAACATGTTGGTTGCAGACTCGTAATCCCTACTCATCAAACTTCACTATCATCAAGTAATCCTGCAACATGATAAGTTACAGCCACAAGGGTCAATACATTTTAATGTATTGGCAAGTTACAAATTTCATGCTAAGTTATAACAAAAGAGGACTTAGAGTACGAGGAGTTGAGATATTTTTATTGATCGAGTAAAAGAGAAGGGTTGATTGAAACAGAAGGATATTACACACCAAGTGTACAATCAAAACCTAACACATGGATATTACACACCAAGTTTTCAATCATCATTCTAAGTTTCTAACACATGTATATTACACACCAAGTTTCCAATCATCATTCTAACACATGGATATTACACACCAAGTTTCCAATCACCATTCTAAGTTTCTAACACATGGATATTACACACCAAGTTTGCAATCATCATTCTAAGTTTCTAACACATGGATATTACACACTATGTTTCAAATCATCATTCTAACACATGGATATTACACACCATGTTTCTCATTGTAACACATTGATATTACACACCATGTTTACTCTACGACCATATGGATATTACACACCATATGACACAAAAAAATCTCTCCTATGAGCGATGTTACACACGAACATAGGGTTTTTCTCTCAGGAATCGATATTACACAGGATTATGAGACTTTAGAAGATAAGATGAGAGAATCATTGCTCCAAAGGGATGCGAGCTTGTAAGGCCACTCACTGGATGCACCTCTTGTAGATGATTTCGTCGACTTCACTTCCTTCCATGGATAAACATGTTTGATCTAAAAGAAATTCAAAATATTTTTGCAATGCTACCCCAGAATGGGCGGATACCAATTCACATGTCTACCATGCAATATCCACACACACTCAATAATTACTATAATACAAAAATCACATTATTATCTCTATGCACACCATCCATGAATTTAATATAGAAAAACAAACTTAACATGGTCAAAGCAACTTGCCTTAGCAACAAGGGTCTAGATCTTGATAATATTTCCCGCGGCACTCTGAGCAATCTATCACAAAGGTATAGTAATACAAATAAATACACAATTGCAATACATACGCACATGCAAGGAAACATCATAAGAATATTCACATGAAGGTTGTAGATAAACCCAAATAAACACCAAGTCATCCTTGTGATTTTAACATAAAACATTGCAAGAACATAAGGCATACATATAATAGGTTAATTCCTATTTGAATTATAACATCGCTAGACTTTCTATCAAGTTTATAAAATTAAAAAAATTATTACCAGTTAAAAAAATTCTTAACCACTAACGGATAGACAAATGGTAGAGGGTGGAATAACCGTGATATATATATTTATTTATATAGGGATATGTATGTATGCAATCTAAGGCCTTGTTTGGTTATCATGTTTTTTGAGAACCCGTTTAAGTAGAACTGATTTCATCCTAGATTTCGGAAAAATAATGTTTGGATACTTTTACTCATCCGTGGATTAGCAAAACTAATTTTCTATGTACTCAGAATTAGTCGCTTTTGCAAAAACTCATTCTTTCTGGGCCAGCCTGTATCCTCGACCGGGACACAGTTTATCCTTCCAAGTCTATACGTGAGGCGATCTGGACGGCGTCGACCATCGCCGCTGCCGGAGCAGTGGTGACGCAGTGAAGTCGGGCGGTATCACGATGGCGCGGTCAACGGCGACGTCCGCGTGCCAGCCGTGCATGACTAAGAAGACACCAGCCAGAGCACACCATTTGGACCTTGATCGTTTGATTCATGTGTTCTCGACTGGATCAGAGAGAGGGAGGAGCTATGAAACAGGAAGTAGTTCACCTCAAAATTATATCTGGCTATCTTTAAGTCCACACAAAGTATTTTGTAATCATTTTTTTTGGCGATAAGTGTTTTGTAATCTGGTTGTTACAAAACAACAATCTAAAACCAGTTTTCCTAGAATTCCAAGGAAAACCCGTTCTACTAAAACTTTCCTACAAAACGTGTTATCCAAACAACCACTAAAGACCAAGAGGCTAAGAGTTTACCGAAGACACCTTGCCCATCTGCGGTAATGGCAGGAACGATCCTCGAAACAGGCATACACCTAGCTATATTAATATAGCCACCATTTGATACCGCTGCTGGGTCAGACAGCACAACGCCCAAAAGAGAAAAACAGAGAACTAAAAAAGAAAAGGAAAAGAAAGCAAAGCCGATAACAGCGGCTTGACGAAAACGGGGAGGACCCGTGACCGTTGCGTCCTCCATCTAAGTTCCACCACAAGTCTAGCACTCCGAAGCGTCGCGCACCAAGCAGCACCTCCAGGAAGGACGACGACGATAACGACGCTGCTGCCCGGACAGGTCCTAGGGTTTCCCCCGGTACGATCCGAGAGGTGGGAAAGAGGTACACCCGGCACCCTTCAAGAAGGACGGTGGCACCCGCAGGCATCACCACGTCGGTGTCAAGAAGATAAGTATTTCTCCCGACCCCTCAAAAAAACCACACCCCGGACACTTTCACAGTGCTCCACCATGCTCACCGCCCGCCAGCATACGCCACATTGGTCTTGCATCCGCCACCGCCGTCTCACCGCGACACACGAAGTAGGGTCGATACACCAGCAAAGAGGATGCAACGGTAGGAATTACCGAAACAACAGTGCGCGGGAGGGAACAACCACCACCACCATATGGTGTCGATGATGGGAGTCTCTCAAATGAAGACCAATTGGTGGACTGTACTCCTATTGTCACTCGTAGCACACGACGTCCTCGTAAATATTCTCTGAACCTCGTGGAGGCAGCGGAGTATGGACAGAGCGAAAATCATCTCGTTGTTGCAGA
Organism: Avena sativa; assembly: GCA_916181665.1. Classification (NCBI taxonomy): domain Eukaryota; kingdom Viridiplantae; phylum Streptophyta; class Magnoliopsida; order Poales; family Poaceae; genus Avena; species Avena sativa. Next base: position 253,560,787 of record OV702284.1, on the reverse strand, counting down.
GGTTCCCTCGGCTACGAATTGCAAAAACAGTGGCATCAGCGAGGTTCGAACGGGCTAGAGAGAAATAAAAGAAGAAGAATCAGGGCCTGAGTCCCTCTGTACCCAGAGAAAATCGAATTGGCATCTCGACAGCCGTCAGAACTCCGACAAAGAAATTCACCTTCAAGAGGTAGACCTCGTGCTTGGATTTTGTAGCGTGGTGTCCAGAAGCGAGGGGAAGTCCTGGGTGTACTTTGATAATATGGAGAGAGGGATTGGGTGCCGGGACACGAAGGGGATCACACAGCTTGGTACTGGCTATGATGTCCACTTATGGCGAATTATTGTGCACTAAAGTGGGGTTTAATCACCAAAATGGAACCGTGGTTATGTGGAGAATAACTTTCGTGTTTATAGCATGCAGTTTAGTGGACTGAAACGTTCCGAGGGTGTAAGAGAAGGCGTGTACTGCCATGGTTTCTCATCTTCTCTGTATGTAACCTCGTGACGAGGAAGACAATCGATCCACTATGGTGGGCTGGTCGTTCTAATAGAATAGATGGGCCATAGGTAAAATAATTAAAGGTCCAAAACGAAAGCTGAAAAAAAAGATACTGAATTTATTTTTTAATTCAAATTACAACATGAATATTGAAACTTCAGCTCTGATATACTAAGAAAGATTGGACTCGGTTTAGTTCAAATAAGAATACAACTAGCACGTTGTAGTCCAAGCCTGAATATAGAATCATAAAGGTTCATAAGTTGAAAAACATGTATGGTTACTTTTTTGGACACCTAATAATCAGGCAACCAGTAGAGCTATTGTTTTTCCTGGACATCTAATCAATGTTGGTTAAAGCGGCAAGTAATCAAAATGATATTCCAGTTTTCCTTTCTTCTTGTCATGCAAGGAAAAAAAATGTGCCAGCACGTTATCTGTTAGAGTCTTATTTTCTCTTGTTGTATTTCTAGTCAGGTGAAAGGATAGTTCGATCGATAATTTTGCTTGAGGACTCATATATAAAGAGGTAAACCCATTTTTTGAAAAATTTAGTGAGACAAGCATTCATAATTATCTTCATAAAATAGTTTTCTTGTTTACAAAAAACAAAATCACTTTTCTTATAAAACACACATATAGGCCTTTAGTAAATCCCCAAAATAATTTATCAGGTTTATTAATACTTTTTATTTTTTGAATGTCCAAATATGCAAATAATATTTGGCTAGTTCAAATGTAATATTCTCTACATGCATGATTATTATTTTAAACATGGTATGAAAAAATTGGTTGAAATAAAATCCAAGTAAAATTTGTATAAAATGGTCCCTACTGGAATTTGTTATTTTTGAACAAGGTGGAGAAAAAATTGAACAAGTCCACAACATTTTTAAATTCCCTAAAAATTCCATCCAAGTCAAAATGAAACCAATAACATTTATTCACTAGTTTATTGTATTTAACATTCCAAAATTTGAAAAAAAATTGGGATATGACAATCCTGATCCCCCACAAAAGGTAAAAGACAAGAATAAGAAATGTGAGCAAAAACTTCCATATCTAGGTCGCAAAAAGAAAACACCTGATCAGATAATCTATGACTCTTTCAAAAAGGCACTTGGTGATCTCCGTCTAGAAATCCTATTTACGGATGCAATAAAAGTTCCTATCTATTCTAAATTTCTCCATGTTATTCTTAATAGAAAGAAAGAATTAATTTAAACAGTTGCCATGGTGACTACTTATCCTGCTAATGGGAAGTTCTTGTCTAAGTCGGGAGATCCCGGAATAAAAACTATTTCATGCTCAATTGGCAAAACTGATATTCACAATGTCTTATGTGATTTAGGTGCAGGAGTTAGTGTAATGCCATATTCCTTCTATAAAAGGTTAGTATTGGAGGAGTATTCCCCTACTTCTATCACTTTATATATGGCTAACAAATTCACTAAACAACCCATTGGTATGATTGAGGATGTTCTACTTAGAATAGATAAGCATGTTATTTCCATTGATTTTATTATTCTTGAAATGCCAGAGGATGAAAAATTATCTATAATACTTGGAATACCTTTTCTTAGTATTGTAGGAGCGTCAGTTGATTTTTCTGAGTAAAAAATCTTTAATGTTTATGATGCTGAAATCATCCGGTGTTTTCCAAACAAGCTAGCAGTAGTAGAAAGGTATATTCCACCAGCAAAACGAGTTCAAGTGGTAAGTGCCCTTGATAAAGGGCAACCCAAGGTAAGAATTCGAGAACAAAGAGATGGTTGAAATATTCGACCATTCTTAATAAAATTCTTGATAGGAGTCAATCCATCACATTAATAAAATAGTTAAAGAATAAAATGTTTATTGTATTCCTATAACTTTTTCACAGACATCCTTGTGGAAGCGCGCCCATAAAGATGCATCTATCAAAAAGTAGTAGAAATGTCGACTGAATAAGCGTAGATTAATTGTAAAAAATTAAGTTTGAGTTTTATCTGCAAAAAATGGCCTAAACATATTGTTCAGATTAAAAAGTGAATCTCTGGAAAATTTGGGCGAAAAGCATGCTCCCAAAGTTTAATGACCAACTATACGGGGGGAATTTTATCCCTGCCGTATAGTTTTGGTCGTATAGTTATCGACCCCTTTTCACGAATTGTATCTCTGGGTACAGTACGTTTAACGACCAACTACATGGTGAGAAAATTTTCTCCGCCCGTATAGTTGTCAATGTGAGAGAAATTGGAGTTTAGTACGTTTAACGACCAACTACACAGTGAGAAATTTTTCTCTGCCTGTATAGTTCGGATCTAGCGAAAAGAAATCCTAATTTTTGCTGCCGCCGCAACTATATGGCGGAAACTACATATCTCGCTTGTATAGTTCCTACTGTATAGTTCGTGCGACCACTTAAACACGCCAGCGGGGCTAGGGTTCCTCCTTCTCACTTTTTCTATCATATTCTCTCTCCAAACTCCTCAAAACCAACCTAGAATTCTTGATTCTATGTGGATTTCATTCGTTTGAGTTGGGGAAGCAACAAATCGGTATATTTCACTCCCTATCCATGCTATATTTTCAGAATTCCATGGTTGAAACTCTCAAATTGATCTAGTGGATGAACTCAAGTTTTCTTGATTTTCCCTTTTAATTTATCATGTTAGGATTAAATTTTTCCACGTAGAATCGCTCGTATATCATGTAGAAACTATATGCCTAAAGTTTTATGTTAAATTTTTTAGTACATCAAGATGAACAAGCTTGGTAGAATTTTCCGCAAGAACAAGCGCCAATGCGGTGAGGGCTCGGGACTCCGGGCTGAGCTCGACAACAAGTATGCCATCGTTTCATCAAGGCGGGTGATTCCCACACGTTGGGACGATGATGCATTTCTCACCACTGCAGGGTTGAGAGCGAATTTCGACCACATGTGTGCGAGTGCAGGGTTATCACTCCTCGCCTACGCAAGCCACTACACCTACAGTAGATCACCTTTGAGTTCCTCGCCTCCTTCTACGATGACTACAAGGAGAAAGGTAATGCGTGCACGGTGAGCTTCACCATAAACCAGCAGCCATATCAAATTTCTTTTCAACAATTTTGTGATTCTTTTGTATTCCCTCATGATGGGGAACCAACTATTACAAATTTATATGGCATCTCAAGCAGAGATACTTGGGAGGTTATTTCTGTTAACGGTGGCAGGGACTTCTACCAGAAGAAGATGTCCACCATTTAGAACCTAACAATTTGCTACTTCGCCTTGTTCCTCACCAACACTCTGTTGGGAAGAGGAGATACTGGTTCCATGGCCTATGCAGATATGGCCATGATCACCACGGAACTCTTACCCAATGCACCGCAGAGTCCCAATCCTGCGGCTCTACTCCTCTAGCACCTCCACCACTAGAGAAACAAAATAAAAGGTGACATTCGCATTGGTGGATTGGTAACCCGCCTTGTCCAAGCCTGTGAAATTCCACTACCAATTTGCAACATGTTGATGGCTCCATACTTATGGACGTCAAATATATAACTTCTTGTGGCGTCCTCGGTGTCTACCGAGCTAACAAAAGGCTCTGAGCATATCAGTTTGTTTATCTTGATGCCTCACAGGATGAGCAGGTGTCGCTGCCTTCTTGATACATCGGAAACGTATCTATAATTTTTGATGTTCCATGCTTGTTTAGTATCTACTTTGCTTTGTCTACACTTTGAGGTGTTTTTATATGTTTTCTGGTACTAACCCATTAACAAGATGCCACAATGCCAGTTCCCTGTTTTCTTCTGGTTTTGGTTCCAGAAAGGCAGAAAATCAATATTATCTGAATTGGACGGGACAAAAGCCAAAGTCAATATTTTATCGTGGGGAACACGAAACCAGAGTACGATATGGAGGAGAGCCACTAGGGGGCCACACCCCCTGGCCACGCGGCTGGGCCCAGCCCGCGCCTGGGGGGGTGCGGCCGCCCTGGCTGCTCGCCTGCCTCGCCTCTTTTCCTATAAAGACCCCCCAATGCAAAAACCCTAAGTACCCGATCAATATTCCACGAAACCGTTTGTAGCCGCCGCCACCACCGTCCCTAGATCGAGGGATCTGAAGCTCTTCCCGGCACCCTACCAGAGGGGAGATCATCCCGGAGGCCTTCTTCTTCATTATGCCAGCCTCCGGTATGAAGTGTGAGTAGTTCCACCTTGTACTATGGATCCATGTAGTAGCTAGATGGTTGTATCTTCTCCTTTGTGCTACCATGTTTAGATCTTGTGAGCTCCGTTCATGATCAAGATCATCTATTTGTAATCATGCATGTTGTGTTTACGGGGATCCGATAGATATTGAGATTACCATGTCAGATTGATTAATGGTTTTGTCTTATTGATTCTATCATGTCTATGTTGTTTGTGATCTTTCATGCTATCTATTTCTAGTAGCTATCTTGGCCAAGTAGATGCTTGTGACTCCAAGAGGGGGTATTTATGCTCGATAGTGGGTTCATGCCTCTATTTAATCTAAGGGAAGTGACAAAAATCTCTAAGGTTGTAGATGTGTTGTTGCCACTAGGGAGAAAACAATGGTCTCTTGTTCATGGAATAAGTGGATTGTTTAACTTACACACTTTGCTTAAAGCAGTTATCCGTTGCTTGCAACTTAATACTAGAGGGGGTTCGGATAATAACCTGAAGGTGGATTACTATTCATAGATGCAGTTGGATGGAGGTCTATGTATCTTGTTGTATTGCCCAATCGAATCTCATAGGATCATGAATGTCTAGTATTGCATTGTTTTGCCTTGCTCAGTCCTGTTAATTGCCCTGCTGTAATTTGTTTACCCAGCATTCCATGTTTGTTTATCTTAAGGAGAACACCTCTAGTGAACTATGGACCCTGGTCCAATCTTTACCATGATTCATCTTCCACTTTTACTGTTTACTTTCTGCAAACCACTATTACCTTCCACACCATACAGTTAATCCATTTTTTTTAGCAAACCAGTGAGATTGACAACCTCACTGTTCATTGGGGCAAAGTCTTGAGTTTGTGTTGTGTAGGTTCCCAAGTTTCTAGCAACACCATTGAGTCGTTTCCTTCCTCCTACTGGTTCGATAACCTTGGGGTCTCCCAACGAAGCTTCCACGCACCATAATACTTTTCTGGCGCTGTTGCCGGGGAGGCTAAGGACGTCTTCACAAGGGGAGTCCTTCACAACCTTTCTCTTTACTTTGTTTTTGTTTCGCTTAGTTTGTTTTGCTTGGTTTTTTTTCTTGTTTTTGTTTGCCTCTTTTTATCAAAAACACAAAAAAAAGTTCTCGCTCTAGTTGCTGTTGTTGGCTTGCTCTAGTTTTGCCAAAATGAAATCTGCTGAGAACACCAAGTTGTGTGACTTCACTAGCACAAACAATAATGATTTCCTAAGTACTCCTATTGCTCCACCTACTCCTAATGCTACCTTTTATGAAATTAAGCCTGCTTTGTTGAATCTTGTGATGAGAGAGCAATTTTCTGGTGCTAGTTCTGATGATGCTGCTGCCCACCATAATAACTTTGTTGAACTTTGTGAGATGCAAAAATATAAGGATGTAGATGGAGATATTATTAAGCTTAAGTTGTTTCCTTTCTCCTTGAGAGGAAAAGCTAAAGAATGGTTGCTATCCTTGCCTAGAAATAATATTGATTCTTGGATTAAGTGCAAATATGCTTTTATTGGAAAATACTATCCTCTTGCTAAGATTATATCTATGAGAAGTGAAATAATGAAATTTAAACAACTTGATAATGAACATGTTGCTCAAGCTTGCGAAAGAATGAAATCTTTGGTTAAGAATTGTCCCACTCATGGACTTACTGCTTGGATGATTATCCAGACTTTTTATGCAGGTTTGAACTTCTCCTCAAGAAACCTGTTGGATTCAGCTGCTGGAGGTACCTTTATGACAATTACCTTAGGTGCTGCAACAAAGCTCCTTGATAATATGATGGTTAATTATTCTAAATGACACACTGAGAGAGCTCCACATGGTAAGAAGGTAAATTTTGTTGAAGAAACCTCCTCTTTGAGTGATAAGATTGATGTTATCATGGCTATGCTTGTTAATGGGAAAGCTCATATAGATCCTAATAATGTTCCCTTAGACTCGTTGGTTTCTTAAGAAGAGCAAGTTGATGTGAACTTCATTAGAAACAACAATTTCAATAACAATGCCTATAGGAATAATTTTGGTAGTAACAACAATTATAGGCCTTATCCTCCTAATAATGGCAATACCTATGGAAACTCCTATAACAATGCTAGAAGTGCTCCCTTTGAACTTGAAGTCATGCTCAAAGACTTTATTAGTAAACAAACCACTTTCAACAAGACTGTGGAGGAAAAGCTTTTGAATGCTGAAAAAAATATTTCCTCTTTGTCTGAAGCACAAACCTCTTTGATAAATAAAATGGCTGCTAAAATTGAAACCTTGGAAAGTACCTTTGCTGCTACTCATGCCATACAAGTTACTATTGATGAAAATGTTAGACTGTTAGCCCAACTTCATGATAAGTGGGAAAGAGAAGCTGAAATTGCTAGAAACAATAGTGTGTGCACTATCACCACCTCCAATATGGATGCCACTAAACCACAAGAAGTCCCTCTTTCTCCTACCACAATGCCTAAACCCAATGAGCCTACTACTAGTGATGCTAAGTTTGATTTTGATCTTGATGGTTGCAATATTTCTAAAGTTATTATGTTCCTACAAAAGCTTGCTAGAAGTCCTAATGCTAGTGATATGAAAGTGGCTTTCACCAAACACATTACAGATGCTCTTATTAAAATTAAGGAAGAGAAGTTGAAACACAAAGCCTCTATTCCTAGGAAAGTAGAAGATAGTTGGGAACCCATTATTAATATGCAAGTAAATGACTTTGATCTCAAAGATTCATGTGACCTTGGTTCTAGTTTCTCTATTATGCCTAGAAAGATTTATGAAATGCTTGATTTGCCACCTTTGGAAGATTGTTATTTGGATCTCCCACTTAATGATAATGCTAAAAAGAAACCCATGGGGAGTGGTAATGATGTTCTTATTATGGTGAACAATGCTTATGTCCCTGTTGATTTCTATGTTTTGGATGTTGAATACAATGCTTCTTGTCCTATTACTTTGGGAAGACCTTTTATTAGAACTGTTGGTGCTATTATTGATACGAAAGAAGGCACCATTAAATATCAATTTCCATTCAAGACATGTAGTGAACACTTCCCTATGAGGAGAGAGAAGTTGCTTTCTGCTCCTCCTTTGAAAGCAAGGTTTGATGTTAATGCTTCTTCATTTGAAAATACTTGATTCTTGCTTCTTGTGTGTCACATCCCAAAATTTTGGAAATTTCAAAATGTGAAAAATAAACAAACAAAAGAATTAAATGATGAAATTTAGGGGGAAAATAAAAATTTTGTTTCTAAATGGAAACATCAAAACCTTACTTGAACAAAACTTGAATGAAAGAAATTTTCAAACAGTTCAAACACATTGGGTAAAGGATAAACATAAACCCTAAATCCTAATGAAAGAAATCATCTTCAAGATCACTCCAAGACTATGGCTTTATTCCATATAAAAATTTAGCAACAACATTTCTAAATGACCAATAATTGTAAACAACAATATTACAAGACCATGGGAATTTATTTCCCTCCATTTGGAGCCATGGATAAAAACTTATGATTTTTATAAGATAAAAGAAAATATTCCAAGGCTAATAAAGCTCATAGCTAAAACCAATACTTTATTCTGAACAAAGTAATCCTAAAAGGATTTAAAAAGATAAATAATTATTAAATAGAATTATACAAATTGGAATCACTATTTTTGGAGCTATAAACAAAAATATATGAATTTTATAAGACAAAGAAAGAAATAAATAAATAAGAATGGTTGCAAAGACAATTTAAACCTTGGCTAAATCCATAAGTAAATAGAATAAAAGTTTATTAAATAATATAAAAAGATAAAAGTTTATTTAAATAAAAATTTATGGGCTTATGAACCATATTCAATATTTCTTTAAATAAACATCAATATGCATCACTTATATTTAAATGAATATTAATTGATAAAAAATATTTGAAATGGACTAAATAACCAACCTGGTTTTTCGTATAAAACCTACTGAAAAGATTTGGAGGAATTTTTAATTCAAATTGAAGTTTAAATCAATTGATTTGAATAAAAACAGAAAACAGAAAAAGGAAAGGAAAAAGATTTGAAGAAAAAAAAAGAAGAGAAGTTACTTGCCCAGCCAGCCCAACACCCCAGCCCACCAAAAGCCCACCCGGGCCACTCCCTCTCCCCCTCTGCTTTCTTTTCTGACCACGCAGAACCCCCACCCCTTCACTGACCTCCTGGCCCCACTGCCACGCTGTCCTCATCGTCTTCATCGCGCTGAACATGCCCCCTCTCTCTGTCGTTTCCCCGATTGAATTTGCTTAGAATCACATTGATTCGCGGCGTAATTCCCGTCCCTGACCATGCCCTCTTAACCCCCTCTTCCCCCTCTCTGTTTCCCCTCACTTCACCGCATTAGAGAGCCCCTAGGCTGCTCCAATTTGAGATCGCACCACCGCTAACCCCGACAGACTCCAGCGCCGATTCCGTTGAACCCTGACATCCCCTTGCCCTCTCATTCAAACGAACTTACTCGCCATCCTTGTGCGCTCCTCCCTGATGCCTTTCTTTGCTTGATTTTGCTCCACGAGCTCGCCTACGATGACCTCTGCAAGCGGTCGACGGTGAACGCAACTCTGGTGAGCAATAGTGGCCAAACCAGTGCACCCCTTCGTCAACCTCGGCTACCATGGCAAACCTCGCATCCTCGCAAGGTTAGTAATTCCCCTTCACCTCCCGTTTACCCCCTAGCGCCGCCAGTACACCGTCGCATGATGCGTCGCCACCGCGTGTAGTAGGCAACGCCGCCAGATCTTGGCCAGTCGCTATGGACCATCAGATGTGTATCTTAGGGTCTAGATTAGGTCACTAATCGAAGGGGTACGTTTTGATCTGGCCCATTCATTTTCACTGAAATATAACGTCTCGCATCGCTTGATCCAGCCGAAACGGTATAGACCAATCAAAACACGTCGCGTGTCTGTGAATTAGATTTAAAATCCAGATTTTATTCTATTAGATGTATAAATTTGCAAAATTCATAACTTTTGTTCTATAATTCCAAAAATTACAAATTAGGTGTCTATGGATTCAGAAAAATGTGTAGTTTGCGTCTATGGCCTTACTTTGGTCATTTTCTTCTGAAAATTAGAGTTCTATGCATAGACTTGTTTAGGGCTATTTTGAGTATAAAAATTGTTCTAAAAATTATTTTTGATAAATCCTTTTGCAAATGTTTTTGTTTTGAACCCTCTAACCATAAACACTAACAATTGAAATTAAAAATATATTTTGTTGAAACTAGAAATTATTCCTTTGAATAAAAGCTTTTCTAACCAAAGAAAACTGATTTAAATGACTTATTTTCACTAACTTGGTTTCAAATGAAAATCCTCTTTTATAAAAGACCAGTAGGTGTTTTCCAATGTTTAGAACCTTGTTAGAAACAATTTGTTTTCAATAAAATAACCTTTTGCATGCTTGCATGCATTTATTTATTCTTGTTTTGTTTTGTTATCTCGTTTGCTAGTTTTGAATGTGTGCTTTGCTTGATTGTGATGTAGTGACTTTGAGGAGTGTGACATTTGCAAGATCAAGGAGAGTACCTAAATATTCTACTATAAAGGCAAGTGATACTTTGGTCATCAAAAGTCCTATCTTTTCAATATTGCATTAGAGTTATTTTTGTAGTATGCATGATAGGACTATTTTAAAATATTTCTATGCTATGCAAATCCTATAGTATCTATCTCGGTATTATTTCCTAAAGATAGGAGACATGGTAAGTTTAGAATGCTTAGTATAGATATATAGATTTGTGGGTGGAATTCATGACATGATGTCTTATGAAAATACAAATATTTATTTGGACTAATGAAAACAATTGATGTTAATGAAACACCTGGGTGGAAATGGACTTGAATGGATGGATTTTTGTTGAGTGGTTACTCAGGGCCCATTTCTATGGTTTACCCTGGTGTACCTCACTTGTGGATGGCCACCCAGGAACAAAGAGATTGGAGACATTCTTGTCGCGAAATCTTCTAGTGTAGCCACATGGCATATGGGCTCTGCCTTGACCAACTATGTTGCAAGAACTCAGTCGGATGGACAGAAGGTGGTAGTGATGATAGGATGGAAAGCGTCCATGGTGGTCTGAGGGATTTCTTCTGAAAAGTCTCGTCTCGATGCATGTCGAGTCTTGTGGGGAAAGTGCACCACCTCTCGAGAGGGTAAAACTAAGTACTTATCCGTGTCCCTGTTTATGGACAATTTTGAGCATCAAGACAGTGAAGCAGTTCAAGAATCTCATCATTCTAATTTCTCTAAGTTAAAACTTGTTGGGTGAACAAGGTTAGTACCTGGTGTGTATCCAGTGTGCCATGTTTGATGAAGTGTTTTTGAAAAAGATAAAAACTATTTTTCAAAGGTGTCAACACCCGGATTTTTCAATCCTAGATGCCTGTTATGCCATACATCGCAATCCCAGGATTACCATTTTTGCGAGACATAACAGAATTGGATACCATAGTACTTCATCCATTACAAACGATACATAAGTTCTTACACAAATGGGGATCTCATGATCCAGTTCTTAATACAACATCAAGCAGCGGAATACGTAATAATAACGGTAGCGTAGGCGAAGCTCCATCTTCGGGGTCACAGGCAATGCTGACGATGGGAGATGATCCTAGTTGTCGTAAACTTCCTGGGGTCCATCCTCCAGGTACTCCTCTTCATAGTCTGGCCAAGGGAATAGCCAGGGACAAAGCCATGAGTACTCTTTAAGTACTCGCAAACTAATACTAATAAGTAAGGGGTTTTTGGATAATAGGACACTAGGCTCTAGGGTTGTTTTGCAAAAAGCCAGGTTTATCTTTACTAAGTTCCAAAACTAGTCACAATTTGATATCTCCTAAGTGGGATCTTGTAATCCAGGTCACAACTCTGTTGTGGTCAAGTCAAAGTCACAATTCATTTCACAAGTCATTTTAAAAGGTCTGACGGGGAACATTATGGCCACTCCAACTGTCCATAACCGCGGACGCGGCTATTCGAATAGTTTGACACTCTGCAGAGATTGTACACTTTCACCACAACATTCGATACATCCGTCAGGATCAAATCCTGAATTCACCATACTCAGTATGCGGATAATCAATCCTAACCTTTCAATTACACTCCCTAGTATAAGCACCTCTCCTGTGAGTTTGGCCTCCCAACCATGACCACTGTCATCTTGGGTACTGCACAGGTGGAAAATCTTCACAAGGTAGCCTCAGCTCAGACCTTGGCCGGGAGGGAACTAATACTAAGGTATATAAGTTTCTAGTCAAGCCCTACCAAATATTCGGGTATTGTGGTTGTACGCTAAAATTGGAATGGTATCGCATCCAGACAACCATCAGTTTTATAAAGGGCTAAGGCTCATGCCTCAACATTTTCATCACCAAAATCATCAAGGGTTTGGAAACACATGTCCAAAACATTTCAATAGAATGATCCATCATTCCAAGGTTTTCATAACCATTTTTCCACCAAGTATTCCCATCTAAAAGTTGATCAAGTTTTATGCTTAGCACTAGCATCTACAGGTGGGGGTAGTAATAATGAGGGGTGGTAACTGGTGGAGTTTCACTAAGTCCAACCTTATATCTTAGAATGATATCAAGGTTTCTAGCTTAGGCCAAATTTTGTGCTCTTTAAGCAACCTTCAGCACAACTGTCTAGCATCTACCAAACTCTTAGATAGACTCTAAGTAAGCTTTTATAAAGAAATAAAATAAGAAGCTTGCCATCAAACTAGGATTGGTTTAGCAAGTGGGTATGATCACATATGCTTAAGGCATAAAGTAGTCATCTCACAAGTATGGGTTTGTGGCATCAGTAAGGTATCTTGCAAGTGTTAGCTTGCATAGGTCAACTGGATTAGTAAGGCTTGCATCAATGTCAGTATAAGCTTGCCTTGTGCAGAGCAGTGGTTGAAGTTCTCCTCGGCTTCCTCTTCGTAGTATCCTCCTTCCTCCTCGTATCCTTGGTCGGTACTAGCATCTATGAATAAATACGAGGTACACAATCACTAAACAATACTTAACTACTTGCAATCATCACACACAAGGGTCCTGTAGATGATCTAGCATCATCTCTAACCTTACAAGGTTAAGCTTTGGTTGAAATCCTTTTTATTTTTAGAAAAGTAATTTCTACTCATTGAAAAACTACTTAAGATTTAATATTCTCCAAACTAAACATGGGATCATGTTGACACATGTCATCACCACATATTGTAGTCCATGGGAATGTGATTTAAAGTGGTGTCACAATTTAATAAGGTTTTACCCTTTTATTTTAATTAATTAAAGTGGCTAGAAATGCTTATGTAGCATTCTTTTATTACTTGAACATTATTTCTGCAAGTAAACCTATATATTTTTATATATTCTGAAAGGTATGGTTAAATGTGATTTTTGAGAGTTGGAATCAACTCAAAAGCTTTTATGGTTGAATTTGAAAAATGTTTGAATGCAGAAAAGCTTCTGCCTTGTTATTTTTACTATGGGTGATCTACAGATCCAAATGACTTGAATCCAACGGGCTTGGATTAAGCATTCACAGACCTTTCCAACAAAATTGGTTTCATCCAATTTGATGCACTGAGTTGATCTGGGTTGATTTTTGAAGTTGGGTACAGAAGTGTGTTTGAATTTTAAAAAAAAAGGTTTAATTTCAATTGCTGGGCTGCGCGGGAAATTCTAACGGGCCGGCCTGCTAAGCGCAGTGCTCCCGCGGGCTGCTTAAGTGGGTGTCCCCACTCGTCAGTGACACGGGGCTGGGCGAAGCGGTATGGGGCAACGTGGATCGTTCGATCTAGTTCTAATCCAACGGCTGAGGGTCATCGTCGACACGAGACAACTCCGGCGAGAATGAAACCTAGCGCGGCCAGTGAGGGGTGCTGGGGGCTCACCGGGGTACGGGCGAGGGTCGGCGAGGCGGGCAAACGACGAAGTCGACGACGGCGAACCTCCTGGTACCGGTGGCTTCTCCTGGGGCGGCTCCAATCGCTGGCTCCTTTCTTCTCCGGCAGCGGCAGGCTCTAGTGAAATTCCGGCGAGGTGGTGCTTGGCTTGCTCTAAGGATGGTGTGGAACGGTCAGTGGGGAGAGGGGAGTGAGATGGTGTGAAGAAATTGTGCGGGGGTGGCCTCTATTTATAGTCGAGCGAGGGGACCGTCGGGGCGCACGGTGAGCTCGTCGGGGGCGACGTTACAGGCGGCTATAGGCATGGGCAAGGGTAGGGGACGGTGCTATATCTCCTGGCGATGCTCAACGACATGGTTGCGAGGCATGGGGCGGTGTGATTTGGTCTAGAACGGGCGGCGCTCTGCGTGGCAGAGGCGGCGTCTTCGAGGGAGGGCGGTGGCTGTATGGCACGGGGCGGAAAACGGGGGTGTCTGGCGGTCTCCTAGGTCGGTGGTGATCGTGTGTGTGCGCGGTGAGGGCGACGCGCGGTCTGTGGGCGCTGGTCGCGGGTGGCGCTCTGGCGCACGCTCGGCATGGTCTGGGCATGTCTCGTGCGCGTGGTCCAGGGCTTGGCAATGCTTGAGGCTGGGACAGGCAGTGGGTTGCACGGTGGGCTGCCTCCCAGACATGCTGGCTAGGCTTGCTGCTGCTCCTAGCTTGCTGTCCACAATGGGGTGACATGGGGGTGCTCGGCTGTTCACCATTGATGGAAATGGCAAGCTCACAGGGGTGCTAGTGTTGGGCTAATCCTTCTAGATGATCTACTGGGTTGTGTGTGAGCTAACTAGGGAACAAGTTAGGCTCAAAACACTGCACACTATAGTGTTTGATGTTTTGTTTGATTTGTGTATGCAACCTGTTTGATGAAATGGCCGCATGAAATCAAGTTTTGAATTTTGAAATGAATTTTGGTGGGTTTGCTAGATTGGTTCTGGTGAGTCTGCAGATGCTGGGGTTTTGAAAGTTGAGCTTGTTTGAGTGGGTTTTGAAAAAGTGGGATCTTCCCATATGAAGAAGATTCAATTTTGAATTGTCATTTAAACTATGCATTTGAAAGTTTCTGGATGATTACAAAGTGGGCCTTGATACCTTGTTAGGAGTACATTCAAGGGGTGCAAAGATCTAGAAAAGTTTCTGTTAGGTTCTGAAAGTTTGAGACAGCCAAAGTAGGCATGGGAGTTAAATTGGTCAAAATGACCATTCACTTAATATATTTGTTTTCATTTACTTGTCTTTAGGAAAAGTGTGGGAAATGTTTTAGATGATGTTCTTTTCACCTAAGAAACATTTTACAAGCAATGGATCACACAAACAAGGTGGTTTTCATAGAAATTCAAAATTCATGCATACACATATACATGCATTCATGAATTCGTTTAGAAAAGTTTTTGTTAACCCTAATCTTGATGATTAGTGTTTTGATGATCTAAGTTTTATATTTTTGGGATGTTACAAAAGGATAGGGAAAACTTATTGTAACACCACGGTTTTGAAAAGACCATAGCTTCTATGTGACATGCCAATCCCTGGATCGGTTCATTGGCTCACAAAAGAATAAAGATGAATAACATAGCAAAATATCCGTGTATCATAAATAACAAAGATATAGAGTATCATTATTACAGTAAAGGCTTAGCTCAAGGCTAGCTCAACTTACTCAAGTAGCAACATAAATAGAATAAATCCTCCATTCTACAAATTGCCCACAAGTGAACAAGTGCCAAGTGGAGTACCGTGGCCTAAATCGATCACTCAGAATCGGAATATCCTGCAACATGAAACGTAGCAGCCCCGAAGGGTCAATACATGGAATGTATGGAAAGTAGAGCTATTAAAGGAGACAATAATGCTAACATCTACATGCATATTTGGCAAGTGGAGCTGTGGCTAGCTTGCATTTGCAAATACCTTTGTCCTACTTTCTTAAACAATTTTTGATTTTATTTGAAAATATCCCAATTAAGTAACCCATCAACATTAAAGCAATTAGGAAATTAGAATGAGCAAGAAACATGTCATGAAATCAATATCAAGAAACTCAGATATCCATAACCGGGGACACGGCTAATCGATTAGTTTATACACCCTGCAGGGGTTAGTACACTTTACCCATGTGACTTGGCCATCCCAGCTCGTAACACCACTCTCATATTGGGTGATGATAGGGAGAAGTCCAAGAAGGGACCGTTCGGGAAGTAGCTCCCCAAACCCGACACGCACCGGTCCAACCTACCAAAATTCTACATCTCTAGATACGTGGGTTCGAGTTACCACAAACTACTGAGTCCAACCAACCGCCCATTTCATTATTGGCACATGGTTATACACGTAAGCTACAAAATAAAGAAGCCAATCATTTTCTCTTAATACCTGGGTGCCTTTCCGCAATGATACCACCAAAAATTATCAATCCCATCACACCCAGGAGATTCATTGATTATGTTGTTTTTAGTTCTCGCAAACCAACACATTTAGAAATAACTTTCAGTGATGTAACCCAGCCCTTGTCCATCATAGCATGGCTAAGCACATCTACCAACGGTGGCTCATCTACAGGAAAACCCTACCACATAATAGGACATAGCATAGCGATAGTATTATCCTACACATGCATCTACAAAATACACAACAATGCAATGAAAGTAATAGGACCATATCATGAACAAGGTAGCATCTACTTGCCTTGGCTGTAGCGGTCAAACGAACAATCCTCACACGAGCAAGCGTTGCACTCGTCACAATCTACACGATATAAACAAACCAAACACAATCATATACAAACAATGACAATGCAAGATTCATGCATGACAAGTTGAACAATGCTACAGTAGCTTCATATATTCTTATTCAGTATACCTACTATATGCATGCATGGAAAATATTTTAAGTGCATAGAAAGCAAGGTATGCAATTTTAAATGACCAACAATTGAGCTATAACTCAATTATTTAGCCACTGCTAATAAAATGTTTATAAAATCTTGGAACAATATCCACTGTGTAGGCAACCTAAAATAGAACCAGTACCAACTGGAATCACTCAAAAAGGATTTATACAAATTCCTAGGTAATTAAAATACTCCAGTAAGCCTTTTTATAGATTCTTCTAATTCCAATACTATAAGTCTATATTTTTAATTCACTAAAAGATTCCTCTTGTTCTACTGATTCCAGGGACCTCTTATTTGCAACTTTTGGAGTTGTAGAACTTTTACTATGAATTTAATACTCTAAAAAGGACATTAAACTATTTAATTAACCAAGACAAATCCTTGCTGCAAAAGTATGAAACAACTGTACAGCAATATTCTACGTGAAACACTGAATCCATACATATTTTATTTTAAATTTTTGGCCCAGTATATTATTTTCTATGGATTTTACAAGATTCATCTAATTTCTGCTAAATATAAATCAATTTAAGGCCCGAGTCAACATTGACTGGTTGACTAGTCAACGGTCCATCTGGACCGTTGGATGCTGATCGGAGGGCAGAGGGAGGTCGCAAAGGGGGCTCACCGGGGCGGCGTCGGGGTCGACGGCGAGGCTTCTCCGGCGGTGGGCGGCAGCGGCGGGGTGGCGTACGGTGTGCGGGGTGCGACGCTAAAGCTCAAGGTGGCGATGGCGGTGCCTCTTGCGTTCGCGGGCAACGGCGATGGCGAGCTGGAGCATGGCAACGGTAGCGTGCTCCGGCGAGGTCGGAAAAAATCACAGGAGGGGTCAGTCGAGGGTGCCGAAGAGTTCCAGGGGAAAATCAAGGCGAGGGGAGAGCCGTTCGGGGCAGCGGAGCTTCATACCGCGTTAATGGCGGTGGCGGCGGAAAGTCGGGCTCGATTCCGAGCTCGTGCTAGGGTTTCTAGGCGAGTTTCGAGGGGGAAAAGTGGCGGCGGGGTGCGGCTTATAAGAGGGCCGAAATTTGGGCAAGGGGAAACGTGGTTTGCGGCCGAATCAGAGCGGAAATCGCGGCGGCGGCGGCCGTGGATGAGGTGGACTCTGACGGGGGGGATGACAAGCGGGGTCCGCGTGTCAGTGGAACACGGGCTGGCTGGCTGCGGTGGGACGACCCAGGTGGTGGCTGCGGCTACGCGCTGCGCGGGGGAGGGGGTGGGGTGCGGGCGAGTGGCAGCTAGCCAGGTGGGCTGGGGTTAGGTGGGCCGGGCCAGGGTGGTTCGGCCGGGGTAGGTTAGTTCGTTTTTTTTTGTTATTTTATTTTATTCTTTTCTTTTTAGTATTTCTATTGTATCTTTTTCATATGAATTCCAATTGAGTTGAAATTTCTTTCTAAATTTTTCTAAAATTCAAAAGATCGACATAGGATCTTCTTTTGTATCTTTTCCACTAGTTTGCAAATAGTGGATTTACAAATCCCTAGTATATTCTCTTGTAGGTGCGTTTTAGTGATTCCAAATAGGGTTTCAATATAGTGTTTTGCAATTCAAATTTTTCATGAATGCAAGATGCCATGCAATGCAATGCAAATGCAAAAAAAATTCTAGTCCCAATTTCTAAAAACTTGGAATGTGACAGACTAACCCCCTTAAGATGAATCTCGTCCCCGAGATTCGGCATGGCTAGCAAATAGGTGTGGGTGGTCCACTCTGATGTCATCCTCACGCTCCCAAGTGGCTTCCTCTTCGGTGTGGTGGCTCCATTGCACCTTGCAAAACTTGATCGTCTTGGTACGGGTAATCCTCTTCGCTGTCTCCAGTATCTTGACCGACTTCTCCTCGTAGGTCAAGTCACTCTCTAGCTGAACCTCCTCTAGTGGCACCGTGTCTCTCAATGGTGTATCCACCATCTCCGGATGGCACTTCTTCAGCTGGGACGCGTGGAACACATTATGGACGGCGGACAGAGCCTCTGGCAACTCCAACTGATAAGCCACCTCTCCTTTGCGTGCTAAGACCCGATACGGTTCTATAAACCGAGGTGCCAGCTTACCCTTGATTCCAAATCTCTTAATTCCACGCAGTGGCGATACCCTGAGGTACGCTCTATCACCTATCTCATACACCACTTCCTTACGCTTGGCGTCAGCATAGCTCTTCTGCCTTGACTGTGCTACCTTCAGCCTGTCCCTAATCAAAGCGACCTTCTCCTCAGCATCCTTGATCAAATCAGGTCCAAATAGCTGACGCTCTCCTACTCCATCCCATAACAATGGTGTCCGGCATCTTTTCCCATATAGCACATCAAACGGCGACGTCTTGATGCTGGTTTGGTAGCTTTTGTTGTAGTAAAACTCAGCATATGGAAAATTCTCATCCCAACTAGAACCATGAGCCAAAGCGCAAGCTCTCAACATATCTTCCAAAATCTGATTTACCCTATCGGTCTGTCCATCAGTCTGAGGGTGGAACGTTGTGCTAAACTCCAACCTAGTTCCCAATGACTCGTGCAGCTGGCGCCAAAAGTGCGATGTAAATTGGGTGCCTCTATCTGATACAATGCTCTTGGGAACTCCATGCAGGCACACAATTTTGTCCATATAAATCTTGGCCAACCTTGCACTCGTGTAGGTTTTGTTCACCGGTATAAAGTGGGCTACCTTGGTCAAATGGTCGACCACTACCCAAATAGAGTCGTATCCCGACCTAGTCCTGGGCAATCCTGTGATAAAATCCATTCCCACTCTATCCCACTTCGAATCAGGCACAAGAAATGGCTGTAGCAATCCTGCTGGCTTCTGGTGTTCCGCCTTCACTCGGCTGCATACATCACATAAGGAAATATGCTCGGCGATGTCTCCCTTCATGTTGTTCCACCAAAATCTGTCCTTTAGATCCATATACATCTTCGTATTGCCTGGATGTATGGAATACGGCGATTCATGAGCTTCCTGCAGAATCAACTTCCTTATCTCCGGATCGTTGGGAACGCACAAACGATCTCCATACCATAAGGTTCATTGATCATCCCCGCAGAATTCTTTTGCTCGATCCTCCTTCATCTTTTCCTTTATCTCTTCAATCTCCTTGTCTCCTACTTGAGCCTTCCTGATCATGTCCTGTAGCGTTGGTTGGACTTCCATTGCTGCCAAATATCCTTCTGACACTACCTCCAGTCTAAGCTCCTTGAATTTCTTGCACAAATCTTCGGGCAATTCCCCAACAGTCAATCAAATTGCATAGACCTTCCGGCTTAGAGCATCCGCTACTACATTGGCTTTTCCTGGGTGGTATTGCAAATTCATATCATAATCCTTGATAAGCTCCAACCATCTTCTTTGCCTCATGTTCAGTTCCTTATGTGTAAATATGTACTTCAGGCTCTTGTGGTCGGTGTACGCATCGCAGTGATTTCCCATTAGGTAGTGCCTCCGTACCTTGAGCGCATGCACAACCAATGCTAATTCCAGGTCATGCGTGGGGTAATTCCTCTCATGGTGTTTAAGTTGCCGTGAGGCATATGAAACCACTCTCCCATCTTGCATCAGCACACTTCCAAGTCGCTGTCAAGAAGCATCACAGTACACCTGGAAATCCTTCTGAAGATCAGGTAAACACAGAACAGGCGCGGTCACTAGTAGATGCTTCAGTTCCTGAAATCTGGCTTCACACTTATATGTCCACTCAAACTCTCCTTCTTCAGAAGTTCCGTCATCGGCTTATCAATCTTGGAGAAATTTTCTATGAACCTCCTGTAGTATCCAGCAAGTCCCAAAAAGCTACGAATATCGCCCACATTCTTGGGCGCTTCCCACTCAGTTACTGCCGTCACTTTTCTTGGATCAACAGCGATTCCTTCTCCTGACACAACGTGTCCAAGAAATCCAACAGTGTTGAGCCAGAAATCACACTTGCTGAATTTGGCATACAGCTTATGTTCCCTCAGCTTCTCCATAATCAGTTGCAAATGTCTCTCATGTTTAGCATCATCCTTGGAATATATCAGTATGTCATCGATGAACACAACCACGAACTTGTCCAAGTACTCGATAAACACCTTGTTCATCATGGTCATGAAATATGCTGGAGCATTCGTTAGTCCAAAAGACATAACCGTATACTCATATAAACCATACCTAGTGGTGAAAGCAGTTTTTGGTATGTCCTCCTCCCGGATCTTCAATTGGAAATAGCCCGATCACGGATCAATTTTGCTAAACACCTTTGCTCCTTCCAGTTTATCAAACAAATCATTTATGTTCGACAGGGGGTATTTGTTCTTGATGGTCAATTCATTCAGCGAGCTATAGTCCACCACTAACCTCTTGCTGCTGTCCTTCTTATCCACAAATAGAACAGGTGCACCCCATGACGACGAACTAGGCTGAATAAATCCCTTGTCCAACTGCTCCTTTAGTTGTTTCTTTAATTCCTTCAGCTCATCCACATCCATCTTATATGGTCTCTTTGCTATAGGTCCTGTTCCCGGCATCAGATCGATGAGAAACTCCACATCCCTGTCAGGTGGCATCCCAGGTAGCTCTTCCGGAAACACGTCGGGGTACTCCTTTATCACAGGCACAGTATCCATGCTAACCCCCTTAAGATAATTCAGCTTACACCTTCCTGGTCGCACCGACGACTTGAACCTTATTCTCTTACCATCCGGGGTTTTGAGTGAAACCGCTCGCTGTGCACAATCTATGTGTCCCCCATGCATAGACATCCAATCCATGCCCAATATTACATCTAAACCTTGTGACTCCAATACTACCAGATGTGCAATAAAATTGTGTGCTCCAATCCTCATAGATAAATCGCGGCATCCCGCGCTAGCTATCATATCCCCTCCAGGTGAGCTTACTCTAATAGACCCTTTTAGAGACTCCATGGGTAGCTTATACTTATCCACAAATGCCCTCGATATGAATGAATGCGATGCACCAGTATTAAAAAGTATAAGTGCAGGGTGTGTGTTGATTGGAAACTTACCAACCACAAGCTCAGGCTCATCTAGGATCACCTCCACATTCATGTGGTTCACTGTGGCCTTCTGGTTGTTGCCTGGCTTCAGTCCCTTCTTCTCCGGACAGTTATCTGCATAATGTCCCTTCTGGCCACACTTGAAGCATGTCAACTCACTCAGGTCCTTCTTCACAAAGATGCGATCACGGTTGCGGTCATGTCCATTGTGTCCTCCAGAGTGGTGAGTGTGTCCTCCCTTGTGGTTGTGGCGGTTGCTCTTGTGGCTATCATGGCGATGTCCATCGCTTCCATGGATGTGGTGGTCATGGCTTCCATGGCGCCCATGGTCACTTCCCCCATGCTTGGAGTATCCATCATAAGAAGTGCGAGACTTATGGTGAGAGCCAGAGTGGTGGTTGTTGCTCTTTCTCTTGCGGTTTTCCACCTGCTTGTGCTTCCCCTCCAAGATTCTGGCCTTGTCCATAAGCTCCTGGAAAGTGGGACAATAAACCACTAGCAGCTGCACTGAAAGCTCATCACTGAGGCCATCCAGGAACCTCTCTCTCCTTTTGGCATCAGTGTCAACATCGTCAGGGGCGTATCGCGACAGGTTGTTGAACTCCTCAATATATTCAGCCATGGTGCGGTTGGTTTGGCGCAAGTTGCGAAATTCCTTCCTCTTCAGGCTCAGAACTCCTGAAGACACGTGGTTGGTCATGAAACCTTCCTCAAACATTTCCCAAGTCACAGTGTCCAGTAGGTGGGTGATCTGAAAAGTGTCCCACCACGAGGCGGCTGGTCCCTCCAGTAGGTGAGCGGAAAATCTCACCTTCTCAGCATCTGTGCACCCAACAGTTACCAGATCCTTATTCACTGAACGCAACCGGTCGAGAGCAACCATCGACTCCGTTGCAGTAGAGAACTTCGCTGGCCTTAGCCTCAGGAACCTTGTAAGTGCATCTCCCTGGGCTGGTTGTTCCCATTGTTATTGTTGTTATTGTTGTTGTTGTTGTTGTTGTTGTTCTGAGCTTCCATGAAATGGGTCATCACTTGGTTCAGCTGTGACTGAGCCGCCATGAGCTGCTCCAACTCAGTAGGTTGACGGCGGGGAGGCATCTGCGGTTCAGCACAGGTAAGCTTAGAAAGAATCGATTACGAAAACAGGATTCTACCCATGCATTATGTTCAAACAACAACAAAGCAATCACAAACAATCACAAGCAAGCAACACATCAGCAAACAAACGATCCAGCAATGTTCCAGGGGTTATCCTAGCAGTATATATCTACTGAAATAGTTTTAGAAGCGTTGGCAACATTTATCAACACAAATTGGCCAACAAAGCATTAAAACAGGAATCTGCCAGAATAGTCCAGCAGTGTTCACGAATTTTTCTACCTGACTTAAACTCGTCAGGATTTTTTGCTGAATTTTTGTGTATACAGTACAGAGAGTTTCGAACCAAACCCTACTTTTCAGATTTTTCCCAGTTACCAATAAAATATGAAAATTCGTGCAGTACAGCTGGGTCAGCAGAAAAACTGCATCAGGGAAAACTCGGATATCAACCAAAACTTATCATAACTCTTCTATAAAATTCACACAAATAATCCCAGAACTTTGGAGTACACATAGGAACAACTAAACACTTTTAAACTAACAGTAAATAAGTTTTACATTGATCGAGACTTAATCTAACCGATGTATCCTAACGAAGACTAATTGGTGGGCATCGATCTACTTCATGAAGAGGTTGCAGTAGGTCCTGGCACTCATGCGTTAGCGCTTCTGTCCATGAACCAACCATGGCGGCAGAGTATACACCTCTCCTGAGTCATCACTTGAAACCTCAAATTCCACCTCTTTTGGATCCTCCTCTTCTTCTTCATCCTCTGCTGCAGCTGCAGCTGCAACAGCTTCATCTCCTCCACCATCATAGTCTCCATCATCATCATCCTCATCCTCATCATCATCATCATCATCATTGTTTCCATCATCTCCATTGTTGTCATCAGAGGGTGGATTCAACTGTGCTTGGAGATCAGCAATCTGGGCTACCATATCAGCAATAGTATGATCCCTTTCCTGGACGGTCCCTTGCAGTTGTTGTATGGCTTGATTGTTTTCCTGCACAGTCCCATTAAGTTGTGCTATGGTTGCTTCCCTGCCTATCAGTGCATTATTCAGAACATCCACAGCTTCATGCAAGGTTTTCTGGCACCATACCGTTGCACAGTCACAGCTATGGTTGCGTCCCTGGACCACCATACCGTTGTTGGCAAAATCTTCTATCTCCTTTACCATCATCACTTTCTCAGCTAGAGCTCCATTGTCCCTCTCCATGTCCTCTATGTGCCTACGA
Organism: Avena sativa; assembly: GCA_916181665.1. Lineage (NCBI taxonomy): Eukaryota > Viridiplantae > Streptophyta > Magnoliopsida > Poales > Poaceae > Avena > Avena sativa. Next base: position 253,536,933 of record OV702284.1, on the reverse strand, counting down.
CGGGGCGGCTTATTGTTCATGTCGCCCGGGGTAACCACAACGTTCCCATTCTCATCACGCCTTCCATAGTCATGGTAGGGTGAGTCTTCTGGCAGCAGGTGTCGGACAAGATGGCACTGGCGTGACAGGGCTTCGTGCAGGGCCAAGTTTATTCAAAGTCCCCAGTTGCAGTATGTCTTGGTGTAGACCAGATGCACAGGGTTTGGCAAGGCGGCATCCCTGAAGATGAAAGTGGTGATCTCCTAGGCGTCCTCGCCATATCCATAGGTGTACAGCCTTCTTCCCTTGAACATGGGCAGTGGCAATCCCAATGACTGCGAGAGTTGTGCCAACTGTCTTGCAAAGAGCCTTGGTGACTCCATCGTTGCATACTCAGTCCTGACTTCTCCCATCTATCAATTTAAGAGGAAAGTGTGAGAATAGCATATGGTAAAGATTTACGAGAGTGAAAGGCATAAGATGAAAGACAGAGTTAATATAAGCTTTAATAATTCTATGGCTTCCTATTCCAAACCTAGGTCACGATCCTACAGTCGACACATGGGCTCTGATACCATCTTGTAACACCACGGTTCTGAAAAGACCGTAGCTTCTGTGTGACATGCCAATCCCTGGATCGGTTCATTGGCTCACAATAGAATAAAGATGAATAACATAGCAAAATATCCGTGTATCATAAATAACGAAGATCCAGAGTATCATTATTACAGTAAAGGCTTAGCTCAAGGCTAGCGCAACTTATTCAAGTAGCAACATAAATAGAATAAATCCTCCATTCTTCAAATTGCCCACAAGTGAACAAGTGCCGAGTGGAGTACCGCAGCCTAAATCGATCACTCAGAATCTGAATATCCTGCAACATGAAACATAGCAGCCCCGAAGGGTCAATACATGGAAAGTATGACAAGTAGAGCTATCAAAGGAGACAATAGTGCTAACATCTACATGCATATTTGGCAAGTGGAGCTGTGGCTAGCTTGCATTTGCAAATACCTTTGTCCTACTTTCTTAAACAGTTTTTGATTTTCTTTGAAAAGATCCCAATTAAGTAACCCATCAACATTAAACCAATTAGGAAATTAGAATGAGCGAGAAACATGTCATGAAATCAATATCAAGCAACTCAGATGTCCATAACCGGGGACACGACTAATTGATTAGTTTATACACCCTGCAGGGGTTAGTACACTTTACACGTGTGACTTGGCCAGCCCAGCTCGTACCACCACTCTCATATTGGGTGATGATAGGGAGAAGTCCAAGAAGGGACCGTTTGGGAAGTAGCTCCCCAAACCCGACACGCACCGGTCCAACCTACCAAAATTCTACATCTCTGGATACGTGGGTTCGAGTTACCACAACCTACTGAGTCCAACCAACAGCCCATTTCATTATTGGCACATGGTTGTACATGTAAGCTACAAAATAAAGAAGCCAATCATTTTCTCTTGATACCTGTGTGCCTTTCCGCAATGATACTACCAAAAATTATCAATCCCATCACACCCAGGAGATTCATTGATTATGTTGTTTTTAGTTTTCGCAAACAAACACATTTAGAAACAAGTTTCGCTGATGTAACCCAGCCCTCATCCATCATAGCATGGCTGAGCACATCTACCAATGGTGGCTCATCTACAGGAAAACCCTACCACATAATAGGACATAGCATAACGATAGTATTATCCTACACATGCATCTACAAAATACACAACAATGCAATGAAAGTAATAGGACCATATCATGAACAAGGTAGCATCTACTTGCCTTAGATGTAGCGGTCGAACGAACAATCCTCACACGAGCAAGCATTGCACTCGTCACAATCTACACGATACAATTGCAATCACATAAACAAACCAAAAACAATCATATACAAACAATGAAAATGCAAGATGCATGCATGACAATTTGAACAATGCTACAGTAGCTTCATATATTCTTATTCAGTATACCTACTGTATGCATGCATGGAAAATATTTTAAGTGCATAGAAAGCAAGGCACGCAATTTTAAATGACCAACAATTGAGCTATAACTTAATTATTTAACCACTACTAATAAACTATTTGTAAAATCTTAGAAAAATATCCATTGTGTAGGCAACCTAAAATATAACCAGTACCAACTGGAATCACTCAAAAAGTATTTATATAAATTCCTAGGTAATTAAAATACTCCAGTAAGCCTTTTTATAGATTTTGCAAATTCCAATACTGTAAGTCTATCTTTTTAATTCACTCAAAGATTCCCCTGGTTCTACTGATTCCAGGGACATCTTATTTGCAATTTTTGGAGTTGTAGAACTTCTACTATGAATTTAATACTCTAAAAAGGACATTAAACTATTTAATCAACCAAGACAAATCCTTGCTGCAAAAGTATGAAACAACTGTACAATAATATTCTACGTGAAACACTGAATCCATACATATTTTATTTTCAATTTTTGGCCCAGTAGATTATTTTCTATGTATTTTACAAGATTCATCTAATTTTTGCTAAATATAAATCAATTTAAGGCCCCAGTCAACATTGACTGGTTGACCACGCTGACGTGGCGCTGACCAGTCAGCGCCCTGACCAGACTAGTCAACTGGACCGTTGGATGTTGATCAGAGGGCAGAGGGAGGTCGCGAAGGGGGCTCACCGGGGCGGCGTCGGGGTCGATGGCGAGGCTTCTCCGGCGGTGGGCGGCAGCGGGGTGGAGTACGGTGTGCGGGGTGTGACGCTAAAGCTCAAGGCGGCGATGGCGATGCCTCTCGCGTCCGCGGGCGACGGTGATGGCGAGCTGGAGCGCGGTGGCGGTGGAGTGCTCCGGCGAGGTCGCGAAAAATCACAGGAGGGGTCAGTCGAGGGTGCCGAAGAATTCCAGGGGAAAATCAGGGCGAGGGGAGAGCCGTTCGGGGCAGCAGAGCTTCGTACTGCGTCAATGGCGGTGGCAGAAAGTCGGTCTCGATTCTGAGATCGTTCTAGGGTTTCTAGGCGAGTTTCGAGGGGGAAAAGTGGCGGCGGGGTGCGGCTTATAAGAGGGCCAAAATTTGGGCAAGGGGAAACGCGGTTTGCGGTGGAATCGAAGCAGAAATCGCGGCGGCGGCGGTCGTGGCCGAGGTGGACTCCGACGGGGGGGATGACAAGCGGGGTCCGCGTGTCAGTGGAACGCGGGCTGGCTGGCTGCGGTGGGCCGGCCCAGGCGGCGGCTGCGGCTACGCGCTGGGCGGGGGGTGTGCGGACAAGCGGCAGCTAGCCAGGGTGGGCTGGGGTTAGGTGGGCCGGGCCAGGGTGGTTCGGCCGGGGTAGGTTAGTTCGTTGTTTTTGTTCTTTTCTTTTATTCTTTTCTGTTTTAGTATTTCTATTGTATCTTTTTCATATGAATTTCAATTGATTTGAAATTTCTTTCTAATTTTTCTAAAATTCAGAAGATCGACATAGGATCTTTTTTTGTATCTTTTCCACTAGTTTGCAAATAGTGGATTTACAAATACCTAGTATATTCTCTTGTAGGTGCATTTTAGTGATTCCAAATAGGGTTTCAATATAGTGTTTTGCAATTCAAATTTTTCATGAATGCAAGATTCCATGCCAATGCAATGCAAATCCAAAAAAAATTCTAGTCCCAATTTCTAAAAACTTGGAATGTGACACTTATGTTATGCAAAGGCCAGCCAAAACTCTACTTAGCCATATACTCATGTAGATGTTAGTTTCTCCATATCAATATGATATCACTTACCAATACAATTCAAATGTATTGACCCTTGTTTCTGTAACTTATCATGTTGCAGGTTTGTTTGATGTTAGTGAAGTTTTTTGAGTAGGGATTACAAGTCTACAACCAACATGTTTGCCTGTGGCACATGAAGATGAAGGACTCCATGCTTTATAGTTATATCTGCTTCTCCGTGATATGTCGGAAACGTATCCATAATTTTTGATGTTCCATGCTTGTTTTGTATCTACTTTGCGCTGCTTTTTCTACACTTTGAGGTGTTTTTGTATATTTTCTGGAACTAACATATTAACAAGTTGCCACAGTGCCAGTTGCCTGTTTTCTTCTGTTTTTGGTTCCAGAAAGGCAGAAAATCAATATTCTCGGAATTGGACAGGACAAAATCCAAAGTCAATAACTTTCCGTGAGAGGCACGAATCCAGAAGGAGGGACGGAGAGGCACCAGAGGGTGGCCAGGCCCCCCTAGGCGCAGCCAAGCCTGGCCCACGCCTGGGGAGGGTGTGGGCCCTATGGCCACCTCCTCGGCCTCCCCTTCTCCTATAAGAGCCCCCCGATAAGAAAACCCTAAAAAATCCAGAATAAATCCATGAAAACCTCCGTAGCGCCGCCACCACCGAAGGGGAGATTCGGGGGACACGAAATCTCTATCCCGGCACCCTGCCGGGACGGGGAAGTGCCCTCGGAGCCATCTCCATCGATCTCCATCGCCATCTTCATCACCATTGTTGATTCCCATGATGAGGAGGGAGTAGTTCTTCCTCAGGGCTAAGGGCTCTACCGGTAGCTATGTGTTCATCTCTCTCTCTCTATGCATGATCTTGTGGTCATGAGCTTTGTAATCAAGTAGATCTACCTTGCTACTCAAGTGCTTCATTATATCTTTTCTCTCCCCATGTGTGTGAATGTGACAGTGTGCACGCCATGGTGGCACTTAGGCTTGAGTCTACATAAATACTCTTTGTTCTTTAAAAGATCTATGCTTTTCCCCACGTGTGTGAAAGTGAGAGCAGGCATACCGTGTGTGGCACTGTGGCTAGATTGAATATTTGTTATGAGTTATATTTGGAGTTGGATGTCTCTATGAAATTGTGGTGTTTGTTGGAACCATCTAGCGCTCAAGGTGACAGTGTGTAACATCCCAAAAATACCAAACTTAAAACATCAAACACTAATCATCAAGATTAGGGCTAACAAAAACTTTTCTAAGTAAACCCATGAATGCATGTATATGTGTATGCATGGATTTTGAATTTCTTTAAAAACCACCTTGTTTGTGTGATCCATTGCTTGTAAAATGTTTCTTAGGTGAAATGAACATCATCTAAAACATTTCCCACACTTTTCCTGAAGACAAGTAAATCAAAACAAATATATTAAGTGAATGGTCATTTTGGCCAAATTAACTCCCATGCCTACTTTGGCTGTCTCAAATTTTCAAAACCTAACAGAAACTTTTCTGGATCTTTGCACCCCTTGAATGTACTCATAACAAAGTATCAAGGCCCACTTTGTGATCATCCAGAAACTTTCAAATGCATAGTTTAAATGACAATTCAAAATTGAATCTTCTTCATATGGGAAGATCCCACTTTTTCAAAAACCACTCAAACAAGCTCAACTTCCAAAACCCAAGCATCTGCAGACTCACCAGCACCAATCTAGCAAACCCACCAAAAATCATTTCAAAATTCAAAACTTGATTTCATGCGGCCATTTCATCAAACAGGTTGCAGACACAAATCAAACAAAACATCAAACACTATAGTGTGCAGTGACTCTTGCCTAACTTGTTCCCTAGTTAGCTCACACACAACTCAGTAGACCATCTAGAAAGATTAGCCCAACACTAGCACCCCTGTGAGCTTGCCATTGCCATTAATGGTGAACAGCCGAGCACCTCAATGCCACCCCATAGTCGACAGCAGGCTAGAGGAAGAACTAGCCGTGCCAACCTTGTCTGGGAGGCAGCCCACCGTCCACCGCCACTCCCTGTCCCAGCCACGAGCGTTTCCAAGCCCTGGACCACGCGCACAAGACACGCCCAGACCATGCCGAGCGTGCGCCAGAGCGCCACCCGCGACCAGCGTCCACAGACCGCGCGCCGCCCTCACCGCGCGCACACACGATCACCACCGACCCAGGAGACCGCCAGACATCCCCGTTTGCCGCCCCGTGCCATATAGCCACCGATGACCGTCGAAGACGCCGCCTCTGCCGCGCAGAGAACCGGCCGTTCCAGACCAAACCACACCGCCCCATGCCTCGCGACCATGTCGTTGAGCATCGCCAGGAGACACAGCACCGTCCCCTACCCTTGCCCATGCCATTAGCCGCCTGTAACGGCGCCCCCGACGAGCTCACCGTGCGCCCCGACGGTCCCCTCGCTCGACTATAAATAGAGGCCACCCCCGCACGATTTCTTCACACCATCTCACTCCCCTCTCCTCACTGACCGTGTCACACCATTCTTAGAGCAAGGCCAGCACCACCTCGCCGGAATTTCACCGGAGCCCGTCGCCTCTGGAGAAGAAAGGAGCCAGCGATTGGAGCCGCCCCAGGAGGAGCCACCGGTACCAGGAGGTTCGCCGTCGTCGACTTTGTCGTTCGCCTGCCTCGCCGACCCTCGCCCATACCCCGGTGAGCCCCCAGCACCCCTCACTGGCCACGCTAGGTTTCGTTCTCGCCGGAGCTGTCTCGCGTCGATGATGACCCTCAGCCGTTAGATTAGAACTAGATCGAACGATCCACGTTGCCCCATACCGCTTCGCCCAGCCCCGTGTCACTGACGAGTGGGGACACCCACTTAAGCAGCCCGCGGGAGCACTGCGCTTAGCAGGCCGGCCCAGTAACATTTCCCGCGCAGCCCAGCAATTCAAATTAAACCTTTTTTTTTAATTCAAACACACTTCTGTACCCAAATTCAAAAATCAACCCAGATCAATTCACTGCACCAATTTGAATGAAACCAATTTTGTTGGAAAGGACTGTGAATGCTTAATCCAAGCCCGTTGGATTCAAGTCATTTGGATCTGTAGATCACCCATAGTAAAAATAACAAGGCAGAAGCTTTTCTGCATTCAAACATTTTTTCAAATTTAAACCATAAAAGCTTTTGAGTTGATTCCAACTCTCAAAAATCACATTTAACCATACCTTTCAGAATATATAAAAATATATAGGTTTACTTGTAGAAAGAATGTTCAAGGAATAAAAGAATGCTTCATAAGTATTTCTAGCCACTTTAATTAATTAAATAAAAGGGTAAAACCTTATTAAATTGTGACACCACTTTAAATCACATTCCCATGGACTACAATATGTGGTGATGACATGTGTCAACATGATCCCATGTTTAGTTTGGAGAATATTAAATCTTAAGTAGTTTTTCAATGAGTAGAAATTACTTTTCTAAAAATAAAAAGATTTAAACCAAGCCTTAACCTTGTAAGGTTAGAGATGATGCTAGATCATCTATAGGACACTTGTGTGTGATGATTGCAAGTAGTTAAGTATTGTTTGGTGATTGTGTACCTCGTATTTATTCATAGACGCTAGTACCGACCAAGGATACGAGGAGGAAGGAGGATACTACGAAGAAGAAGCCGAGGAGAACTTCAACCACTGCTCTACACAAGGCAAGCTTATATTGACACTAATGCAAGCTAGTAACTATGCAAGCTGATATTATACCAATGGAAGCTACCACTTGCAAGATACTATACCTATGCAAGCTTATACTCATATTGATGCAAGCTAACCCTTGCCAGATACCCAACTGATGCCACAAACCCATACTTGTGATATGACTACTATATGCCTTAAGCATATGTGATCATACCCACTTGATAAACCAATCCTTGTTTTATGTGCAAGCTTCTTACTTTATTTCTTTATCAAAACTTGCTTAGAGTCTACCTAAGAGTTTGGTAGATACTAGACAGTTGTGCTGAAGGTTGCATAAAGAGCGTAAAATTTGGCCTAAGCTAGAAACCTTGATATCAGCCTAAGATATAAGGTTGGACTTAGTAAAACTCCACTAGTTACCACCCCTCATTAGTATTACCCCCACCTGTAGATGCTAGTGCTAAGCAATAAACTTGATCAACTTTAGATGGGAATACCTGGTGGAAAAATGGTTATGAAAACCTTGGAATGATGGATCATTCTATTGAAATGTTTTGGACATGTGTTTCCAAACACTTGATGATTCTGGTGATAAAAATGTTGAGGCATGAGCCTTAGCCCTTTATAAAACTGATGGTTGTTTGGATGCGATACCATTCCAATTTTATCGTACAACCACAATACCCGAATATTGGGTAGGGCTTGACTGGAAACTTATATTCCTTAGTATTAGTTCCCTCACGGCCAAGGTCTGAGCTGAGGCTACCTTGTGAAGATTGTCCACCTGTGCAGTACCCAAGATGACAGCTGGTCATGGTTGGGAGGCCAAACTCACAGGAGAGGTGCTTATACTAGGGCGTGTAATTGAAAGGTTAGGATTGATTATCCGCATACTGAGTATGGTGAATTCAGGATTTGTTCGTGACGGATGTATCGAATGTTGTGGTGAAAGTGTACAATCTCTGCAGAGTGTCAAACTATTCGAGTAGCCGCGTCCGCGGTTATGGACAGTTGGAGTGGCCATACTGTTCCCCCGTCAGACTTTTCAAAATGACTTGTGAAATGAATTGAGACTTTGACTTGACCACAACAGAGTTGTGACCTGAATTACAAGATCCCACTTAGGAGTTATAAAATTGTGACTAGATTTGAACTTAGTAGAGATAAACCTGGCTTTTTGCAAAACAACCCTAGAGCCTAGTGTCCTATTATCCAAAAACCCCTTACCTGTTAGTATTAGTTTGCGAGTACTTAAAGAGTACTCATGGCTTTGTCCCTAGCTATTCCCATGGCCAGACTATGAAGAGGAGTACCTCGAAGATGGACCCCAGGAAGGTTACGACAACTAGGATCATCTCCCATCGTCAGCATTGCCTGTGACCCCGAAGATGGAGCTTCGCCTACGCTACCATTATTATTACGTATTCCGCTGCTTGATGTTGTATTAAGAACTGGATCATGAGATCCCTATTTGTGTAAGAACTTATGTATCGTTGTAATGGATGCAGTACTATGGTATCCAATTCTGTTATGTCTCGCAAAAATGGTAATCCTGGGATTGCGATGTATGGCATAACAGGCATCTAGGATTGAAAAATCCGGGTGTTGAAAATTTGGTATCAGAGCCATCCTGACCATAGGACACCATAGTTAGATTGGACGTTGAACCAAAAACTTAGTTTCAAAACCAAAGAACAAAAAAAATATTTACGAAAACTTATTCTCATTCTTACCTCTTAAATTCTTTCATAAAACTTCATGTTCTTCAAAAACTCTTGCCAAATAGATAAAATTTTGACACACTTGACCACTCTGCTAATCTACTCATCCTCTATTTTTATAGATGGACGTGAAGTACAGCAAGTTTTACCAGCTTGGGAATGGAGGAGACCTTATCTTTGAGAGGGAGATGGATCAGCTTTCGGAACTTCTGGAGAGTCCGCATCCCAAGTTCTTCGGAGCTCAGCTCAATGATCAAGGAGGAGAAGATCTGCAGTGGCTAATTGTTGCAAGTCTCCGAGGAAAGATTGAACCTCCCACTGCGGAGGGAATTCAGTTTACCTTGAGGGAAAACAACTGGCTCGATGGACTTGCCAGAGCAATGTAGGAAGCTCTTTCCCGTCTGTGTGGGCAGAGCATCAATTAGATCAAGGGTACTCGCTTTGAGTTTTGCCCAAGGCGTGATGCAAATGGACAAGCATTGGAAGCCCCATACCACCCCGAGCTGAAGACTCAATTGGACCACCTTAGCTTCATGATGTATGATCGTCAGCAGGAATTGGACAACTGCCGTGACTATTGCAACCACAAGTCTGCCATCATCAAGACGAAGGATCAGACCATAGCCATGCTAGCAAAGGATCGCAAGTCTCGTTGCCGTCAGCTTGACAAGAAGGAGCGTATTATTGCCCGTCTTCGCCATCGCATCTCGTCTCTGGAAGAGACCATCCACGAGAGAGACATGCAGTTAGAGGAAAGGGAGAATGCCGGAGAGGATCTTCGTGGAGACCCTTACTCCTATCTCAGCGATGACGATGATTTTCTGGAGGATCAGGCCATGGACTTCTTCGCTGATGATGATGATTTCGCCTTCATCGATGATGCTGAAGATGATGAAGCCACAGACTCCAAGGAGTAGTAGCACTGAGCACTAGCGTAGTGAGTAGTAGTCGGTCCCACTGTATCGTAGATTCCAGAATGGTTCTTAAAACCATCTGTTTTTCCTTGTTGGGGTGTGTGTTATACTGTGTGCTATGATTGAATGAAAAAGCAAGTTTCTAGAAAAATCTGAGCCAAACATTTAAAAAAATTCAAAAACCCAAAACCTTAGAAATTTCCCTCTTTTCTCATGATCTATACCAATCTTCAGATGCCATGTGGAGGAAGTGGTTCAGCCCCAGACCCGATGTTGCAGATCCTGAAAATGTTGACTTCTGACCGCAAAGCTGAAAGAGCGGAACGTCAAGACAACCTAGACACTCTGCAACAGATAGCCCAGCTAGCCCATAACAACCAAGGCCATGGAAATCAGGACAACCACGGATCTAAGCTCAAGAATTTCCAGAATACCAACCCACCCGTTTTCACCAAGTTAGAAGAACCCCTAGATGCCGATGATTGGCTGCAAACCATGGAAAACAACTTAGAAGTAGCAGGAGTCGAAGCCAACGAGAAAGTCCTGTTCGCCACCCATTATCTAGCCGGAGATGCCAGGGCATGGTGGAACAGTGTTCGTGCAATGACCGGAGGCCAGATGATGACCTAGGAGGAATTCAAGGTCAAGTTTAGCAGAACCCATGTGCCACCAGGTTTGATCAAGAGAATGAGAGACGAGTTCAGAGAGCTGAAGCAAGGAAGGATGACTGTAGTGGAATACCGTGACAAATTTTTGTCATTAGCTAGGTATGCCCCGGACGAGATAGACACCGAAGCCAAGAAGAAAGAAAGATTCCTGAATGGTCTGCATGACGAGATGCAGACAGTGTTAGTCAATATCCCCTTTGTTGATATTGAAGACCTTGTCGACTCTGCTATCCAGATGGAAGGAAAGATCAACCAGGCCAATGAGAACCGCAAGCGTCGCATGATGCATCAACCAGGAACCCATCAGACCCCAAAGTATCGCCCCAACCCATCTCTAGGATTTTCCCCAAGAACCAACAGACCCCCTATGACCCGTCCGACCTATCCCAACCATGGAAACCCTAGACCCGGAGGAAATCACAACAACCCCGACAACTCTAGCAATTTCACCCGTGCCCCACCCAAGTTCAACACCAACAATGCTACCGCCAACACCAACACTGCCCCGAGGACTGGAAGCAATGTTGTGCCTATCGCAGCCAAGGACAAGTCACAAGTGACCTGTTATGACTGTGGAAATAAAGGCCACTATTCCAACGAGTGCCCCAACAAGAAGAATGCTACAGCCCCTAATACCAATGTCCCAGCTCAGCAGCAGCGTCGTGTCCAGCCAGGAAGGAGATTTGCCCCAGGAAATTCACTCAACCGCAATGGCCGTCTTTTTCTCATGCATACTAAAGAAGCTCAGGAAGCGCTAGACGTCGTGCTGGGTATGTTTTCTGTTAATTCAGTACTTGCAAGAGTGTTGTTTGATTCTGGTGCATCGCATTCATTTGTCACCGAAGAATTTGCCTGCACTAGTAAAATTCAACCAACCAAATTGAAGCATGTTATGATTGTGCAAATTTCCGGATCAACCACCAAGGCTAGGCAAATTTGCAAGGCCGTCCCTATCCGAATCCATGGCATAGATTTTTATGCTAACCTAATAGTACTTAGAACTAAAGGTTTGGAAGTAGTACTAGGAATGGATTGGATGTCCAAACATAAAGGATGGATTGACTGTGCTAAGAAATCCATCACCATGACCAGTACCACCGGGATATCAGTCGAGCATATATCTGAAACCTTACCTCGCCAATTCAAGTGTAACAAGAGTATAGACCAACCTACCATTGACCAAGTTCGGATAGTCTGCGAATACCCCGATGTATTTCCAGATGTTTTGCCCGGTATTCCCCCCAGATCGAGATATCGAGTTTATCATCAAACTCATCCCCGGGACAGGACCCATAGCCCAGAGACCCTATAGTATGAACCCGTCAGAACTAGAAGAACTAAAGAAGCAACTGGATTCCATGTTGGAAATCGGATTGATTCAACCAAGTGCGTCCCCATGGAGATCACCTGTCTTGTTTGTGGACAAAAAGGATGGAGGTAACCGTTTGTGTACGGATTATCGGAAGTTGAATGATGTCACCATCAAGAACAAGTACCCCTTGCCTAAGATAGAAGATTTGTTTGATCAGTTGAACGGTGCCCAAGTGTTTTCTAAGATTGACCTTAGGACTGGCTATCATCAACTCAAATTCGTGCAGAGGATATCCCAAAGACTGCCTTTACCACCAGATATGGATTGTATAAGTATACAGTCATGTCTTTTGGATTAACCAATGCCCCCGCTTATTTCATGAACCTCATGAATAAGATTTTTATTGACTTCCTGGATAAGTTTGTCGTTGTTTTCATCGATGACATTCTGATTTATTCCTAATCAGAAGAAGAACATGATCTACACCTAAGGACCATTCTTGGATCCCTTAGAGAGCATCAGCTGTATGCAAAGTTTAGCAAGTGTGAATTCTGGTTACAGGAAGTAGGATTCCTCGGTCACATTGTATCAGCCGGAGGAATTGCCGTTGACCCTGCCAAGGTGAAAGATGTAGAAGATTGGCAAGCCCCAACCACTCAAACCCAGGTTCGTGCTTTTCTGGGATTGGCGAGATATTACCGCAAATTCGTAGAAGGATTCTCGAGTATCGCCCGACCCATGACCCAATTGCTGAAGAAGGACAAGAAGTTTGAATGGACCGACAAATGTGAAGCGAGTTTTCAAGAACTCAAGAGGAGATTGATTTCAGCCCCAATCCTAATCATGCCGGATATCACGAAGCCCTTCGATGTGTATTGTGACGCATCCAAGATTGGTCTAGGATGTGTGCTAATGCAAGAAGGCAAAGTTATATCTTATATATCGCGACAATTGAAGCAACATGAACAAAATTACCCAACCCATGACCTCGAACTCGCAGCCGTAGTTCTAGCCCTGAAGACATGGAGACACTACCTGATGGGAAACCGTTGTGATATTTACTCGGATCAGAAGAGACTAAAGTATATATTCACTCAGAAGGAGCTGAATATGAGGCAGAGAAGATGGATTGAGCTAATCAAGGATTACGACCTGGACATTCACTATCACCCTGGTAAAGACAATGTGGTAGCCGATGCCCTTAGCAGATTGCCGTGCCGCTTGAACTCCATGATTTTGAAGGAGCAACCAAGTTTGCACAAAGATATGGAAGATTTTCGAATAGAATTAGTAAGTGAAGGATTTTTGGCTAGCATAGAACTTCATCCCACTTTGATCAGTCAGATTAAAGAGGCGCAGAGAGGAAATGCTAGTATCGACGGAATCAAGCGTCGTATCGGTACAGGCAAAGTACCCGGATTCACCGAGGACGAAGAAGGAGTTTTGGTACAAAGGACGCCTTTGTGTACCATCAGATTCTGAGTTAAAAGAAGTTATCTTGAAGGAGGCTCATGATACTCTTTATTCTATCCATCCCGGAGGAACTAAGATGTATCAAGATTTGAAAGAGCAATTTTGGTGGCATAAGATGAAGAGAGAAATCGGAAGCTATATCGCCAAGTGTGATATATGTCAGCGAGTCAAGGCAGGACATCAAAGACCCGCTGGATTGTTGCAACCTTTGCAAATTCCGGAATGGAAATGGGGTTCTGTAGGAATGGACTTTATCACTGGACTACCTACTTCTAGTAGGGTAAATGACTCTATTTGGGTCATAGTGGACAGATTGTCCAAAGTCGCCCATTTCTTGCCCGTCAAAACCACCTATCAGAGTTCGAAGCTAGCGGAGTTGTACATCGCTAGAATCGTTAGTTTGCATGGAGTCCCCAAGAACATAGTATCGGATCGAGGAACTCAGTTTACCTCGAGATTCTGGAAGAAAGTCCAAGAAGGTTTAGGAACCCGCCTAGATTTCAGTACCGCGTATCACCCTCAGACCGATGGATAAACGGAGCGAGTAAACCAAATACTCGAAGATATGCTTAGAGCCTGTGTGCTAGAATATGGATCCAAGTGGGAAGACTGTTTGCCGTTTGCAGAATTTTCTTACAACAATAGTTACCAAGCCAGTTTGCAAATGGCCCCATTCGAATTCATGTACGGAAGAAAGTGCCGCACCCCTTTGAACTGGTCGGAAGTAGGAGAGAGTCAGATTTTTGGACACGACATCCTACGAGAAGCAGAAGAGAAGGTTCACAAGATTCGTGAGCACCTCAAGACAGCCCAATCCCGACATACGCCGACAAGAGACGTCGAGATCTCGCCTTCAACATAGGAGATTTTGTTTATCTGAAAGTGTCACCATTGAAGGGAATGCAGTGTTTCCAACTCAAGGGAAAGTTAGCCCCAGATATATCGGACCTTTCAAAATTCTGAACCGTCGAGGAGAAGTATCATATCAACTGGAGCTACCAGAAGAGATGTCAGCTGTGCACAATGTGTTCCATATCTCGTTACTTCGCAAGTGTCTCGAAGTCCCCGAGAAGACCGAAGTGTTCAAGAATATCGATCACCGGACCATAGAGATCAACGATGACCTAACCTATCCCGAAGTACCCATCCGCATTTTGGAAGAAGCCTTTCGAACTACCAGAACCCGAAGCATCAAGTTTCTCAAGATTCAGTGGAGCAACCACACAGAAGAGCAAGCTACCTGGGAACGCGAAGATCACATCAGGACGGAGTTTCCCGATCTCTTCAAATCCTAGGTAATCTTTTCGTCCTTTTTCAAATCTCGGGACAAGATTTTGTTTAAGGGGGGAAGGTTTGTAACATCCCAAAAATACCAAACTTAAAACATCAAACACTAATCATCAAGATTAGGGCTAACAAAAACTTTTCTAAGTAAACCCATGAATGCATGTATATGTGTATGCATGGATTTTGAATTTCTTTAAAAACCACCTTGTTTGTGTGATCCATTGCTTGTAAAATGTTTCTTAGGTGAAATGAACATCATCTAAAACATTTCCCACACTTTTCCTGAAGACAAGTAAATCAAAACAAATATATTAAGTGAATGGTCATTTTGGCCAAATTAACTCCCATGCCTACTTTGGCTGTCTCAAACTTTCAAAACCTAACAGAAACTTTTCTGGATCTTTGCACCCCTTGAATGTACTCATAACAAAGTATCAAGGCCCACTTTGTGATCATCCAGAAACTTTCAAATGCATAGTTTAAATGACAATTCAAAATTGAATCTTCTTCATATGGGAAGATCCCACTTTTTCAAAAACCACTGAAACAAGCTCAACTTTCAAAACCCAAGCATCTGCAGACTCACCAGCACCAATCTAGCAAACCCACCAAAAATCATTTCAAAATTCAAAACTTGATTTCATGCGGCCATTTCATCAAACAGGTTGCAGACACAAATCAAACAAAACATCAAACACTATAGTGTGCAGTGATTCTTGCCTAACTTGTTCCCTAGTTAGCTCACACACAACTCAGTAGACCATCTAGAAAGATTAGCCCAACACTAGCACCCCTGTGAGCTTGCCATTGCCATTAATGGTGAACAGCCGAGCACCTCAATGCCACCCCATAGTCGACAGCGGGCTAGAGGAAGAACTAGCCATGCCAACCTTGTCTGGGAGGCAGCCCACCGTCCACCGCCACTCCCTGTCCCAGCCGCGAGCGTTGCCAAGCCCTGGACCACGCGCACAAGACACGCCTAGACCATGCCGAGCGTGCGCCAGAGCGCCACCCGTGACCAGCGTCCACAGACAGCGTGCCGCCCTCACCGCGCGCACACACGATCACCACTGACCCAGGAGACCGCCAGACATCCCCGTTTGCCGCCCCGTGCCATACAGCCACCGACCGCCGTCGAAGACGCCGCCTCTGCCGCGCAGAGCACCGGCCGTTCCAGACTAAACCACACCTCCCCATGCCTCGTGTCCATGTCGTTGAGCATCGCCAGCAGACACAGCACCGTCCCCTACCCTTGCCCATGCCATTAGCCGCCTGTAACGTCGCCCCCGACGAGCTCACCGTGCACCCCGACGGTCCCCTCGCTCGACTATAAATAGAGGCCACCCCCGCACGATTTCTTCACACCATCTCACTCCCCTCTCCTTACTGACCGTGTCACACCATTCTTAGAGCAAGGCGAGCACCACCTCGCCAGAATTTCACCGGAGCCCGCCGCCTCTGGAGAAGAAAGGAGCCAGCGATTGGAGCCGCCCCAGGAGGAGCCACCGGTACCAGGAGGTTCGCCGTCGTCGACTTCGTAGTTCGCCTGCCTCGCCGACCCTCGCCCGTACCCCGGTGAGCCCCCAGCACCCCTCACTGGCCGCGCTAGGTTTCGTTCTCGCCGGAGCTGTCTCGCGTCGACGATGACCCTCAGCCGTTAGATTAGAACTAGATCGAATGATCCACGTTGCCCTATACCGCTTTGCCCAGCCCCATGTCACTGACGAGTGGGGACACCCACTTAAGCAGCCCGCGGGAGCACTGCGCTTAGCAGGCCGGCCCAGTAACATTTCCCGCGCAGCCCAGCAATTCAAATTAAACCTTTTTGTTTTTAAATTCAAACACACTTCTGTACCCGACTTCAAAAATCAACCCAGATCAATTCAGTGCACCAATTTGAATGAAACCAATTTTGTTGGAAAGGTCTGTGAATGCTTAATCCAAGCCCGTTGGATTCAAGTCATTTGGATCTGTAGATCACCCATAGTAAAAACAACAAGGCAGAAGCTTTTCTGCATTCAAACATTTTTTCAAATTTAAACCATAAAAGCTTTTGAGTTGATTCCAACTCTCAAAAATCACATTTAACCATACCTTTCAGAATATATAAAAATATATAGGTTTACTAGCAGAAAGAATGTTCAAGGAATAAAAGAATGCTTCATAAGCATTTCTAGCCACTTTAATTAATTAAAATAAAAGGGTAAAACCTTATTAAATTGTGATACCACTTTAAATCACATTCCCATGGACTACAATATGTGGTGATGACATGTGTCAACATGATCCCATGTTTGGTTTGGAGAATATTAAATCTTAAGTAGTTTTTCAATGAGTAGAAATTACTTTTCTAAAAATAAAAAGATTTAAACCAAGCCTTAACCTTGTAAGGTTAGAGATAATGCTAGATCATCTATAGGACCCTTGTGTGTGATGATTGCAAGTAGTTAAGTATTGTTTGGTGATTGTGTACCTCAAATTTATTCATAGACGCTAGTACCGACCAAGGATACGAGGAGGAAGGAGGATACTACGAAGAAGAAGCCGAGGAGAACTTCAACCACTGCTCTGCACAAGGCAAGCTTATATTGACACTGATGCAAGCTAGTAACTATGCAAGCTGATATTATACCAATGGAAGCTACCACTTGCAAGATACTATACCTATGCAAGCTTATACTCATATTGATGCAAGCTAACCCTTGCCAGATACCCTACTGATGCCACAAACCTATACTTGTGATATGACTACTATATGCCTTAAGCATATGTGATCATACCCACTTGATAAACCAATCCTAGTTTTATGTGCAAGCTTCTTACTTTATTTCTTTATCAAAACTTGCTTAGAGTCTACCTAAGAGTTTGGTAGATACTAGACAGTTGTGCTGAAGGTTGCATAAAGAGCGTAAAATTTGGCCTAATCTAGAAACCTTGATATCAGCCTAAGATATAAGGTTGGACTTAGTAAAACTCCACTAGTTACCACCCCTCATTAGTATTACCCCCACCTGTAGATGCTAGTGCTAAGCATAAAACTTGATCAACTTTAGATGGGAATACCTGGTGGAAAAATGGTTATGAAAACCTTGAAATGATGGATCATTCTATTGAAATGTTTTGGACATGTGTTTCCAAACACTTGATGATTCTGGTGATAAAAATGTTGAGGCATGAGCCTTAGCCCTTTATAAAACTGATGGTTGTCTAGATGCGATACCATTCCAATTTTATCGTACAACCACAATACCCGAATATTGGGTAGGGCTTGACTGGAAACTTATATTCCTTAGTATTAGTTCCGTCACGGCCAAGGTCTGAGCTGAGGCTACCTTGTGAAGATTATCCACCTGTGCAGTACCCAAGATGATAGCTGGTCATGGTTGGGAGGCCAAACTCACAAGAGAGGTGCTTATACTAGGGCGTGTAATTGAAAGGTTAGGATTGATTATCCGCATACTGAGTATGGTGAATTCAGGATTTGTTCCTGACGGATGTATCGAATGTTGTGGTGAAAGTGTACAATCTCTGCAGAGTGTCAAACTATTCGAATAGCCGCGTCCGCGGTTATGGACAGTTGGAGTGGCCATAGTGTTCCCCCGTCAGACTTTTCAAAATGACTTGTGAAATGAATTGAGACTTTGACTTGACCACAACAGAGTTGTGACCTGAATTACAAGATCCCACTTAGGAGTTATAAAATTGTGACTAGATTTGAACTTAGTAGAGACAAACCTGGCTTTTTGCAAAACAACCCTAGAGCCTAGTGTCCCATTATCCAAAAAACCCTTACCTGTTAGTATTAGTTTGCGAGTACTTAAAGAGTACTCATGGCTTTGTCCCTGGCTATTCCCATGGCCAGACTATGAAGAGGAGTACCTCGAAGATGGACCCCATGAAGGTTACGACAACTAGGATCATCTCCCATCGTCAGCATTGCCTGTGACCCCGAAGATGGAGCTTCGCCTACGCTACCGTTATTATTACGTATTCCGCTGCTTGATGTTGTATTAAGAACTGGATCATGAGATCCCTATTTGTGTAAGAACTTATGTATCGTTGTAATGGATGAAGTACTATGGTATCCAATTCTGTTATGTCTCGCAAAAATGGTAATCCTGGGATTGTGATGTATGGCATAACAGGCATCTAGGATTGAAAAATCCGGGTGTTAACACAGTGTGGGGTCATCTCGATTGGGAAAGGCGAACTTTGAGGAGTGCTGTTATAGCCCTACCAATGATTAGAGTGTTCAACCGGAGAGTAGTTCAGGGTAGTATCATGAAGAGAGAACATTTATATGAGAGAGTGTTTACTAGTGAAAGTAGATCCCTAGGCCTTGTTTCTAAACATTGAAACATCGTTTGCTACTAGATCTATTGCATGTTTGCTTGCTTCCATCAGTTTTCCTTTAGTATGTTCCTCCACGCCATCAGCTATTTTCTGGCACCGTTACCACTTGTATTTCACTATGTCTTCACCGAACTAGTGCACCTATACACCTGACAAGTATATTGGGTGTGTTGGGGACACAAGAGACTTCTTGTATCTTGATTGCAGGGTTGATTGAGAGGGAATACCTTTGACCACTCTTCCCCGAGTTCGATAAACCTTGGGTAATCCACTTAAGGGAAACTTGCTGCTGTTCTACAAACCTCTGCACTTGGAGGCCCAACAACTGTCTACAAGAATAGAAGTGCGTAAACATCAAGCTCTTTTATGGAGCCGTTGCCGGGGAGGAAAGGTAAAAGGCACTCACACAAGTTACCTCACGGCAACAGCAAGCCAGAAAGATCTTTTCTGGCGCCGTTGCCGGGGAGGTAAGGTAAAAGGTACTCACATCCTTCGGAGTGAGTACTCGAAGTTATTTCCTTTAGATTCTGCAATTTTGTATTTTTTTTCTTATTTTCACTAGTTAGGATTAATGGAAAACAACAACAAAATTAGTGAGCTTTATAGTATTTATCTTGAGTTAGGACATGAAGTGTTTGAAGAGAAAATTAAAAAAACCAATGGAGCTTTATTTGCATGCTAATAGCAATGTTATTAGTATGAATTCTTTGAAAACTATTGTTACTAATGCTATGGAAACGTATAAGCTTGGGGAAGCTAGTTTTGATGATGATCTTTTTAGTCCCCCAAGCACGGAGGAGAAAATTTGGTTTGATGATACTTTACCTCCAATATATGATGATTACAATGATGAGTATGATATTTGAAGGGAATATGCCCTGAGAGGCAATAATAAAGTGTTTATTATGTGTATTCCAAGTATATGATAGATGTTTATTTTGCATGCTATAATTGTATTAATACGGAAACGTTAATACATGTGTGTTTAATAAACAAACAGAAAGTTCCTAGTTATGCCTCTCTCATAAACTAGCTCGTTGATTAACAAGATGATCAAGGTTTCCTGATCATGGACATTGGATGTTGTTAATAACGGGATCACAACATTAGTGTAATGGTGTGATGAACATTCATCCGAAGTATATCATTACGATCAAAGTCATCGAGTTTATATTGCTATAACAACTTACGAAGTGATCCTAATCCTTAGACCATGAGATCATGTCAATCACTAACACCGGAAGAGTTTCTTGATAACATCAAACGTCACACCGTAATAGGGTGATTATAAAGATGGATTCAGAACTAATAAAGTGTTATGTTGAGGCTCATGGATCGAGAGTGGAATTTGTTCATCCCGATGACGGATAGATATACTCTGGGCCCTCTCGGTGATATCACATTGATTAGCTTGCAAGCAAGTGATTTGATCACTAGAATGTTATATCACAGGAACGAGAAAAGAGTGCATGTCGGTAACGAGATCAAACTAGGTATGGAGATACCGATGATCGAATCTCGTACATGTAATATATCGTGAAACAAAGGGATTAAGATACTAGCGTAAAAGGTTCCGATGATCACAAGAAAGTCATCGTTGAATGTGTGAGAGTCAGTATGGGTCTCTAGATCCCGCTTCTGATTATTGATCCGAGAGGGGTCTCGATCATGTCCGCATTATTCACGAATCGTAGGGTGACACACTTAAGAGACACCGACATCCAATTGGAGCAAATGTTTCATGCCGAAAGAATGAACAAGCGCAGGAATTTATTTCACTAGATACCGAAACAGGTTTTCGGGTGAAATTGCATAAATTGGTTATGCATGTGAAATAGAATTCTAGCAAGGGGTTATTTGTGAATGTTTGTCATTAAAGTAATTGACAAAATTCTGAATAAAATAAAAGAGTTTTATTTAATGAGAGTTTGCATTAAATTTGGTGGAAATTTAATGGGAATTTGAGTGGACTTTTGAGTGGAGGGATTTTAAAGGGCATTTTGTGAGTGGAGTGTCCACCCACATGAATGAAGGAGGGGAGGGGGCAGCCCCCATGGCCGGCGGCCACCCCCTTGGGTGCCCCCCTCCTCCTATAAAAGGAGCCCCCCCTCCTCACTTGTCTCTCACACCTCCTCGTGAAGGATCTCTCTCCCCCTCTAGAATTTATCCCCCATGGTCTCGGATTAGCGAGATACATGTTCCCGGTGGCTATTCGGCAAGAAAGAGTTGTGCTTCCGCTGCATCGCTAGAGCGAGGAGGCGGAGGTTGCTTGGTTCCTCGAACGTGTGTGCGAGCACGGATGCGCTGCTGATTTGCGGCGCTAGGACTTCCTCTCGATCTTGAGATCGGCAAGAGATCGTCTACATCAACCACGAGTTGAACTCGTTAAGCTTTGTCGGTCTTCAAGGGTATGTTCTCTACGGATATACATCCGCCCATTGTTTGTATCTAGTAGATAGATCTTGGTATTTAGTTCACATTGTAGGAAATTTTTTGTTTTCTATGCTGCGAACCTTACAGTGGTATCAGAGCCGGATCTATGCGTAGATACTTTACACGGGTAGTACACATATGAGTATGTGGGCGATGATGATCATGTTGTTGCTGATTTGTTGTAATTTTGGATATTGGTGGCATAGTGGGATGAAGCGGCCCGGACAAACTTTACATGTCCTCGCACATGAGACCTGTTCCACGCTTGGCATGCAACTAGTTTGCATAAGTGGCTAGCGGGTGTCTGTCTCTCCTACTATAGTCAATATCTATTTTGCAAGCGAGTTGTCAACAATTTGATTATCCTCGTTGTGGTTCATGTTCGTAGGTAAGTACGGTTCTATCTCGAAAGCCCTAAGCCACGTAAAACTTGCAATGGATAAATTAGAGGCGTCTAGTTTAGATTGTTGCTGGGCTAGTGTTATGATATGGTAGTGTTGTAAGTAGAAGTATGAGATGATACTCTTACAACACACATAGCGTGTAAAATCCATAGACCTTGGATTTACACATATAGGTATGATAGTGATCATACCACGATGCACATGATAGAGATCATTTGCGGGAACCATATCATTTCACTAATAAACATATGATGTTTGATAGCATCTTATATTGCTTGTTTAGCGCTTTGTTAGCATAATAAGATGATCCCTCATTTAAATATCAAGATAAGAATGTGTTCTTCCTTTAGTATGCATCGATTATGTTTTCGTCGCTCCAAGACATCACGTGATGATCGGGTGTTCTTGGATCCACGACCATATTTCGGGTGTAAAACAGTTACACACACGAATACTAAGGTTCTAACTTGGCGAGCCTAGCATGTACAGACATGGCCTCGGAACACGGACCGAAAGGTTAAGCATGAGTCATATAGTTGATATGATGCCCATTTGATGCTCGCCTTTGAAGCTATACCGACTCACGTGATGATCGGACTTGGTGTAGTGGATTTGGTTCATGTAATCACCAAAAAGGCACGAGGGATGTCGTTTTTGAGTGGGAGTTCATTCGTAATATAGATTAGTTGAACTCAATCTATCATACACTTAGTCTAAACTTTACAAATTTTGTTGTAGATGGCACCACCTGCTTTTAATTTCAATGTGTTCATGGAGAAAGAGAAACTAGCAACGAACGGTAGCAACTTTACCGAATGGGCCATGAATTTGAGGATTCTCCTCTCTGCTGCACAAAAGCAATATGTGCTAGAAGCGCCGTTAGGCCCCCCACCTTTAGATGATGCCCCTGACGAGGAGAAGAATGTCTATCAGACTCGTCAGGAGGACCACAACTTAGTTCATTGCGGCATATTGTATGGGCTAGAGCCGGAACTTCGAAAGCGTTTCGAAAACGGCAATGCATTTGATACAATGGGTGAGTTGAAAATTATTTTCGACACACACGCTGCTATAGAGAGCTACAACGCTTCAGAAAAGTTCTTTAGCTGCATGATGGAAGAGCACAGCTCCATTAGTGAGCATGTACTCAAGATGTCGGGTTACGCCGATAAGCTTGTGTCCTTGGGAATATCGATTCCCATTGACTTAGGCATACATCGTGTGCTGCAGTCTCTGCCACCTAGCTATAAGAGCTTCGTGATGAACTATAATATGCAAGGCATGAAGAAGTCTCTCCCCGAGCTTCTGTCAATGCTTAAAACTGCAGAAGTGGAGATCAAAAAGGAACATCAAGTGTTCATGATCAATAGGAACACTGGTTTCAAGAAAGACAAGAAGGGAAAGCGGAAGGGAAGTAAGGGCGGCAAGCCTGTTGCCGCCTGAAAAGAAACCCCGAGTTGGACCTAAGTCTGATTCCGAGTGCTACTATTGTAAGGGGACTGGCCACTGGAAGCGCAACTGCCCCAAGTATGTGGCAGACAAGAAGGCCGGCAAGGCAAACAAAGGTATATATGATATACATGTTATTGATGTGTACTTGACTAGTGCTCGCAATAGCACCTGGGTATTTGATACCGGTTCAGTTGCTAATATTTGTAACTCGAATCAGGGGCTGCGGAACAAGCGACCGCTAGCAAGGGGTGAGGTCAAGATGCGTGTCGGCAATGGATCAAGCGTTGATGTGATCGCCGTCGGAACGCTGCCTCTCCACTTGCCGTCGGGATTAGTTATAAACTTGAATAAATGTTATCTGGTGCCTGCACTGAGCATGAACATTGTATCTGGATCGTGTTTGATGCGAAGTGGTTATTCATTTAAATCCGAGAACAATGGTTGTTCCATTTATATGAATGAAATCTTTTATGGTCATGCACCGATGATGAATGGTTTATTTCTATTAGATCTCGATGATAATGTTACACATATTCATAATGTTGATGCTAAAAGGATTAAACTTAATGATGATATATCCGCATATATGTGGCACTGCCGTCTAGGTCATATTGGCGTTAAACGCATGAAGAAGCTCCATTCGGATGGACTTTTGGAATCACTTGATTATGAATCATTTGATACATGTGAGCCATGCCTTATGGGCAAGATGACTAGAACGCCGTTTTCCGGTTCAATGGAACGGGCGACAGATTTATTGGAGATCATACATTCTGATGTATATGGTCCAATGAGTGTGTCGGCGCGAGGTGGATATCATTATTTTGTTACTTTCACGGATGATTTGAGTAGATACGGTTATATCTACTTGATGAAACACAAGTCTGAAACCTTTGAAAAGTTCAAGGAATTTCAGAATGATGTGGAAAATCATCGTAATAGAAAGATCAAATTTCTACGGTCCGACCGTGGAGGTGAGTATCTAAGTTACGAGTTTAGCACTCACATGAAAGAGTGTGGAATTGTTTCACAACTCACACCTGCCGGAACACCACAACGAAATGGTGTGTCGGAACGTCATAATCGTACTTTATTAGATATGGTTCGATCTATGATGTCTCTGACGGACTTGCCGTTGTCATTTTGGGGTTATGCACTAGAAACTGCTGCATTCACTTTAAATCGGGCACCATCTAAATCCGTTGAAAAGACACCGTATGAATTGTGGTTTGGAAACAAACCTAAGCTGTCATTTCTTAAAGTTTGGGGATGCGATGTTTATGTGAAGAAACTTCAACCGGATAAACTCGAACCCAAAGCGGAAAAATGCGTCTTCATAGGATACCCTAAAGAAACTATTGGGTATTCCTTCTATCACAGATCCGAGGGCAAGGTTTTTGTTGCCAAGAATGGATCCTTTCTAGAGAAAGAGTTTCTCGCGAAAGGTGTGAGTAGTCGGAAGGTAGAACTCGAAGAGGTTGTGGAACCTTCTCTTCAAAGTATGGCGAGTAGCACAGCGCCGGAAGTTGTTCCGGAGTTGTCTCCACCTGTTGAAGAGGGAACTAATGATAATGATCATGAAACTCCGAAAGAGAGTACTACCGAACCTCGCAGGTCAAACAGGACGCGTGCAGCTCCCGAGCTGTACGGAAATCCTGTCATGAATTTCATGGTTGATGAAAATGATGACCCTGCGACGTATGAAGAAGCGATGATGAGCCCGGATTCCAACAAATGGTTAGAAGCCATGAAATCCGAGATGGAATCCATGTATGAAAATCAAGTTTGGAACTTGGTGGAATTACCTCACGACCGAAAGGCCGTGGAGAACAAATGGATGTTCAAAAGGAAAACTGATGCTGATGGTAATGTGACCGTCTATAAAGCTCGACTTGTCGCAAAGGGGTTTCGAAAAATTCAAGGAGTTGACTACGATGAGACTTTCTCTCCCGTAGCGATGCTAAAGTCAGTTAGGATTATGTTAGAAATTGCTGCATATTTCGATTATGAGATATGGCAGATGGATGTCAAAACCGCGTTTCTCAATGGTAATATTGAAGAAGAGTTGTATATGATACAACGAAAGGGTTTTGTCGATCCTAAGGATGCTAACAAGGTGTGCAAGCTTCAGCGATCCATCTATGGATTGAATCAAGCATCACGAAGTTGGAATCTCCGCTTTGATGAGGTGATCAAAGAGTTTGGATTTGTCCGAACTTATGGAGAAGCTTCTATTTACAAGAAAGTGAGTGGGAGCAATGTGGCATTTCTGATATTATATGTGGATGACATATTATTGATCGTAAATGATATAGATCTTTTAAACAGTGTTAAAAGTTATCTAAACAGCAAATTTTCAATGAAGGACCTAGGTGAAGCGTCATACATATTAGGCATAAAGATCTATAGAGATAGATCTAGGCGACTAATACGGCTATCGCAAAGTACATACCTTGATAAGATTTTAAAGAAGTTTAAAATGGACGGAAGTAAGAAGGGGTTCTTACCTATGTTGCAAGGCAAGACATTGAGTAAGACTCAAAGTCCGGCTTCGGCGGAAGAAAGAGAGATAATGGACAAAGTCACCTATGCTTCAGCCATAGGCTCTATAATGTACGCCATGCTATGTACAAGACCGGATGTGGCACATGCTATTAGTTTGACTAGTAGGTACCAATCGGATCCAGGTGCGGAACACTGGATAGCGGTCAAGAATATCCTTAAGTACTTACGAAGAACTAAGGATATGTTTCTTGTATACGGAGGTGAAGAAGAGCTCGTCGCTAAGTGTTATGTCGACGCTAGCTTTGACACCGATCCGGATGACTCTCAGTCTCAATCCGGATACGTATTTCTCATGAATGGCGGAGCAGTTAGTTGGAGGAGCTCCAAACAACCTGTGGTAGCGGGATCAACAACGGAGGCCGAATATGTTGCTGCTTCAGAAGCGGCTCAGGAAGCAGTTTGGATGAAGGAGTTCATATCCGAACTAGGAGTGGTGGCAAACGCGTTGGACCCAATGGTGATCTATTGTGACAACAATGGTGCCATTGCCAATGCCAAAGAGCCAAGGTCTCACAAGCATTCCAAGCATATTAAGCGCCGGTTTAACTCCATCCGCGAGCATGTCAAGGATGGAGATATAAAGATTTGTAAAGTACATACGGATCTCAATGTAGCAGATCCGTTGACTAAAACTCTCCCTAGAGAAAAACATGATCAACACCAGAACTCAATGGGTGTTAGATTTATCACTATGTAACTAGATTATTGTCTCTAGTGCAAGTGGGAGACTGAAGGGAATATGCCCTGAGAGGCAATAATAAAGTGTTTATTATGTGTATTCCAAGTATATGATAGATGTTTATTTTGCATGCTATAATTGTATTAATACGGAAACGTTAATACATGTGTGTTTAATAAACAAACAGAAAGTTCCTAGTTATGCCTCTCTCATAAACTAGCTCGTTGATTAACAAGATGATCAAGGTTTCCTGATCATGGACATTGGATGTTGTTAATAATGGGATCACAACATTAGTGTAATGGTGTGATGAACATTCATCCGAAGTATAGCATTACGATCAAAGTCATTGAGTTTATATTGCTATAACAACTTACGAAGTGATCCTAATCCTTAGACCATGAGATCATGTCAATCACTAACACCGGAAGAGTTTCTTGATAACATCAAACGTCACACCGTAACAGGGTGATTATAAAGATGGATTCAGAACTAATAAAGTGTTATGTTGAGGCTCATGGATCGAGAGTGGAATTTGTTCATCCCGATGACGGATAGATATACTCTGGGCCCTCTCGGTGATATCACATTGATTAGCTTGCAAGCAAGTGATTTGATCACTAGAATGTTATATCACAGGAACGAGAAAAGAGTGCATGTCGGTAACGAGATCAAACTAGGTATGGAGATACCGATGATCGAATCTCGGACATGTAATATATCATGAAACAAAGGGATTAAGATACTAGCGTAAAAGGTTCCGACGATCACAAGAAAGTCATCGTTGAATGTGTGGGAGTCAGTATGGGTCTCCAGATCCCGCTTCTGATTATTGATCCGAGAGGGGTCTTGATCATGTCCGCATTATTCACGAACCGTAGGGTGACACACTTAAGAGACACCGACATCCAATTGGAGCAAATGTTTCATGCCGAAAGAATGAACAAGCGCAGGAATTTATTTCACTAGATACCGAAACAGGTTTTCGGGTGAAATTGCATAAAGTGGTTATGCATGTGAAATAGAATTCTAGCAAGGGGTTATTTGTGAATGTTTGTCATTAAAGTAATTGAAAAAATTCTGAATAAAATAAAAGAGTTTTATTTAATGAGATTTTGCATTAAATTTGGTGGAAATTTAATGGGAATTTGAGTGGACTTTTGAGTGGAGGGATTTTAAAGGGCATTTTGTGAGTGGAGTGTCCACCCACATGAATGAAGGAGGGGAGGGGGCAGCCCCCATGGCCGGTGGCCACCCCCTTGGGTGCCCCCCCTCCTCATTTGTCTCTCACACCTCCTCGTGAAGGATCTCTCTCCCCCTCTAGAATTTATCCCCCATGGTCTCGGACTAGCGAGATACATGTTCCCGGTGTCTATTCGGCAAGAAAGAGTTGTGCTTCCACTGCATCGCTGGAGCGAGGAGGCGGAGGTTGCTCGGTGCCTCGAACGTGTGTGCGAGCACGGATGCGCTGCTGATTTGCAGCGCTAGGACTTCCTCTCGATCTTGAGATCGGCAAGAGATCGTCTACATCTACCACGAGTTGAACTCGTTAAGCTTTGTCGGTCTTCAAGGGTATGTTCTCTACGGATATACATCCGCCCGTTGTTTGTATCTAGTAGATAGATCTTGGTATTTAGTTCACATCGTAGGAAAATTTTTGTTTTCTATGCTGCGAACCCTACAATATTTTCAGTCCACCTACTATTGAGGAGGAAATTAATTGTGATTACAATATGCCTCCTATATTTGATGATTATGGTGATGAGAATAATAGTGATAGCTATTTTGTTAAATTTGCTCCCACTACAATTAATAAGAATGACTATGCTTATGTGGAGAGTAATAATCCTTTTATGCATGTGGATCATGATAAGAATGTTTTATGTGATAGTTATATTGTTGATTTTATTCATGTTGCTACTGAAAGTTATTATGAGAGAAGGAAACATGGTTTTGTGCATCTCAATAATATTAAGTTTCCCCTCTTTTATGTTGAAATTCTTGAAGTTGCACTTGTTTTGCTTTCCTATGCTTGGTGCTTTGTGCTTTCATGACTTGTTTCTTTACAAGATTCCTATGCATAGGAAGTGGGTTAGACTTAAATGTGTTTGGAATTTGGATCTTGATGCTCTTTTTTACTTCAATTCATATTTCTTATGTGAGCATCTTCTCAAACTATCAAGCCTAACTTAAAGGCGTTAAAGAAAAGTACTTGATGGGAGATAACCCAAGAGTTTTCTTGAGTCTTGGAAGTTAATACTTCAATAATGACCTCTCCTTATCCTTTTTGTTTGCTTTTTGTGCCAAGAATGACCTCTAATGAGAGGGAAGTAAGATTTGGGGAGTTGTTGTCCCGAAACAGATTTCTGTCCTCCATCATAAAAAATCATGAGGAGTCTCTATAACTCAGATTGGTCTCAAAATTTACGAATAAATCTCCCAGTATGTTATCTAACTTACGTTAGTTCAACAATTTTTTATTTGAGCAACATAAGATGTTCAAAAAAATTGTTTTCTGCCTGCTGGTCTGTTTTGACAGATTTCTGCCATTATTTGCATTTGCTTCTTATTGATTCCTTTTTTAGTTCTCTTTTGGGGAATTGAGCTTTTTTAAGGAGTTACTACAGTAGCTTGTGTTTTTAGTGAAAAAACTTGCTGTTCCAAAGCTTTGCCAGAGGTCTAATATCTTTTGAATAAACTAATGTTGCTAATGAAGATTGTGTGAAGTTTTATATGAAGGAAAATTTTCAGGTGTAGAGAGAGAATGATGTAATGAGATGAAGAATGGAAAAAAGCTCAATCTTGGGGATGTCAACCCATGTCACCCCAAGAAATATTCAAGAGGTACAAGAGTCAAAGATTGGGGATGCCCAAGGCATCCCCTTCTTCATCAACAAAAAGCTCGGGTCTTTCTAGACACTTCGTTTTTATTGTTTCATGCATTGTTGGGTTGTTCTTGGAGCGTCTTAGTTTTCGTATTTGGTTTTTGTTTGCTTAGTTTTATTGAGTAAGTTGGTTGGTTATACCACACTTCTTTTGAAGAGATACACACTCCGTCTTCATTGCCTAGAACACTCTAGTTTTCACTCTTATTGTTTTGTGAGTGTTCTCTTTTGCTAGCACTGTGTTTAGCCTTATTTTTCTTGTGCTTTCAGCTTAGAACTTTTTAGTTCTTCTTTGTGGATTTGTGAGACAAGATCACTGGTCTTTATTGATTATTATCTTTGTGAGTTGTTTCAAATAGGTTGATTGGTGTTGGAAACGAGTAGTAAGTTCTTGCTTGTAAGTGCAAGAGGATCTTGCATTGACTATGACCTAGACTTTAGCATGACATGCTAGGAGTTTTTTTTGACCTTATGTGTCAACACCCGGATTTTTAATCCCAGATTCCTGTTATGCCATACATCGCAATCCCAGGATTACCATTTTTGCGAGACCATAACAGATTTGGATATCACAGTACATCATCCATTACAAACCATACATAAGGTCTTACACAAATAAGGATCTCATGATCCAGTTCTTAATACAACTCAAGCAGCAGAATAACGTAATAATAATGGTAGCATAGGCGAAGCTCCATCTTCGGGGTCACAGGCAATGTTGACGATGGGAGATGATCCTAGTTGTCGTAACCTTCCTGTGGTCCATCATCCTGGTACTCCTCTTCATAGTCTGGCCACGGGAATAGCCAGGGACAAAGCCATGAGTACTCTTAAGTACTCGCAAACTAATACTAACAAGTTAAGGGGGTTTTTGTAGTAGGACACTAAGCTCTAGGGTTGTTTTGCAAAAAGCCAGATTTACCTCTACTAAGTTCAGAAGCAAAGAAAACTAGTTGAGATTTTATAACACCTAACTGGGAACTTGAATTTCATATCACAACTCTGTTGTGGTCAAGTCAAAGTCTCAATTCATTTCACAAGTCATTTTGAAAACATCTGACGGGGGAACAGTATGGCCACTCCAACTGTCCATAACCGCGAACGCGGCTATTCGAATAGTTTGACACTCTACAGAGATTGTACACTTTCACCACAACATTCGATACATCCGTCAGGAACAAATCCTGAATTCAAAATACTCAGTATGCGGATAATCAATCCTAACCTTTCAATTACACGCCCTAGTATAGGCACCTCTCCTGTGAGTTTGGCCTCCCAACCATGACCAACTGTCATCTTGGGTACTGCATAGGTGGACAATCTTCACAAGGTAGCCTCAGCTCAGACCTTGGTCGTGAGGGAACCCATACTAAGGTATATAAATTTCCAGTCAAGCCCTACCCAAATTTTCGGGTACTGTGGTTGTACGGTAAAATTGGAATGGTATCGCATCCAGACAACCATTAGTTTTATAAAGGGCTAAGGCTCATGCCTCAACATTTTCATCATCAAAATCATCTGGTGTTCGGAAACACATGTCAAAACATTTCAGTGGAATGACTCATCATTCCAAGGTTTTCATAACCATTTTCACCAAGTATTCCCATCTAAAGTTGATCAAGTTTTATGCTTACCACTAGCATCTACAAGTGGGGTAAGTACTAATGAGGGGTGGTAAGCAAGTGGAGATTAGTTAAGTTCAATCTCATGCCTTAGGATGACATCAAGATTATCTAGCTTAGGCCAAATTTAATGCTCTTTATGCAACCTTGAATTATCTTCCTAGAATCTACACATCACTTAAGTAAAATCTAAGAGAAAGCTTGGATAAAGAAATAAAGTATAAAGCTTGCAAGTAAATCTAGGATTGGGTATCATCAAATGTGTCCAACCAAGCATGCTTAGTTCATTGCATAGGTTATCTAACTTTCATAATTGCAAGTGTTAGCTTTCCTTGTGCAGAGCAGTGGTTGAAGTTCTCCTCGGCTTCTTCTTCGTAGTATCCTCCTTCCTCTTCGTATCCTTGGTCGGTACTAGCGTCTATAAATAAACACAAGGTACACAATCACCAAACAATACTTAACTATTTTCAATCATCACACAAAGGTGTACAATAGATGATCTAGCATCATCACTAACCTTACAAGATTAAAGCTTTTGTCTTATTTATTTTATTTTTAGAAAAGTAATTTCTACTCATTGAAAAACTACTTAAGATTTAATATTCTCCAACTCAAACATGGGATCATGTTGACACATGTCATCACCACATATTTCAGTACATGGGAATGTGATTTAAAGTGGTGTCACAATTTAATAATGTTTAACCTTTTTATTTTAAATAATTAAAGTGACTAGAAATGCCTATGTGGCATTCTTTTATTCCTTGAACATTATTTCTGTAAATAAACCCATATGTTTTTATATATTCTGAAAGGTATGATCAAATGTGATTTTTGAGAGTTGGAATCAACTCAAAAGCTATTATGGTTGAATTTTGAAAAATGTTTGAATGCAGAAAAGCTTCTGACTTGTTATTTTCACCAAGGTTGATCTACAGATCCAAATGATTTGAATCCAACGGGCTTGGATTAATAATTTTAGTACCTTTCTAGCAAAATTGATTTCATGCAATTTGGTTCACTGAATCGAGCTGGGTTGATTTTTGAATATAGGTACAGAACTGTGTTTGAATTAAAATAGAAAAATCTAAATTCAAACGGTTGGGCTGCGAGGGAAAGGTTAATGGGCCGGCCCAGTGTCACTCCGCAGCGTGGGGCTCAGCTGACAGTGGGGTTCCACCAGTCAGTGGCTCATAACACGCGAAGCGGTACGGGGCTGTGTGGTTTGTTGGATTAGAAGGAAGATCGACGGCTGGGGATCGTCGTCGACGATGAACATGTCACCAGCGAGCTCGAACCCTAGCGGCTCAGTGGGGGTGCATAGGGGGCATACCAGGGCTCCAGCAACGACGGCGAGGCTGGCAAACGAACGAGTGGTCGACGACGAGCTCAGGGACGGTCGAGGCAGCTCTGGGGGTGGTCGAAATCAACGGCTCCCTTCTTCTCCAGAGGCGGCCTGCTCCGGCGCAAATTTCGACGAGCTGCTGCTCCTCGTGCTCCGGCTAGAGGGTGGAATGATCAGTGAGGTGAGGGGAGTGGAATGGTGTGCTTCAATCAGCTAGGGGTCACCTCCTTTTATAGGCTCGACGACGAGACCGAGAGGGATGGGAAGGCGACGGTGGCGACATGGCTATGGGCGGCTAGCGGCATGGCTGAGATTGGCGATCGACGCGCGGTCTCCTGGCGATGTCTATGACTTGAATGCGTGCTTAGGGGCGATGGCAAACGGTCGGGAACGTGCGGTGCTCTGAGCGGTACCGACGGCGAACTCCGCGTCGTGCGGTGGCTGTGAGGTACGGGGTGGCGAACGGGGGTGTCTGGCGTGTTCCTGGGATCATGGCGAAGCGGTAGGCATTGGCTGCGGTCGAGGGGTGGCGTGTGCACGTGTGCCGGGTGCAGCGCTCTAGGGCGGGCTCGGCATGTCGCAGTGGCACTGGGCGCGCGGCGTTCCTGGTGGTCCACGGCTTGTACTGGCTTGGGGAGGGGACAGTGAGCGGCAGTGAGGTGCTGGCTACCTCCCAGACAAGGTTGGCAAGGCTAGGGTGGCTGCTATTTGGCCGGCGACAATGGGGTGGCATGGTGAGGCTCGGCCTGCTCACCATTGATGGCAAGGCAAGCTCACAGTGGTGCTAGATGTTTACAATTGAGCTAGATGATCTACTAAAGACTAGTTGCAACTAGAGAGGGAACAAGTTAGGCCAAATTTACTGCACACTATAGTGTTTGTGATTTGTTTGATTTGAATCTGCAAGCTGTTTGATGAAATGGCCGCAAGAAACTTACTTTTGAATTTTGAAAAGATTTTTGGTGGGTCTGCTAGGCATGTGCTGAGGATTCTGTGGGTGCTTGGGTTTTGAAAATTGAGCTTGTGTGAGTGGTTTTTGAAATAGTAGGATCTTCCCATATGGGATAGATTCAATTTTAAACTGTCATTTAAACTGAGCATTTGAATGTTTTTGGATGATCACAAAGTGGGCCTTGGTACCTTATTATGAGTACTAATAAGGTGGGCAAAGATCCACAAATGTTTCTGTTAAGTTTTGAAAACTAGGGATAGCTAAAGTAGGCATGAGAGTTAATTTGGCAAAAATGACCATTCACTTCATTTGTTTATTTTGATTTGTTTGTCTTTGGGAAAAGTTTGGAGATTGTTTAGATGATGTTTATTTCACCTAAGAATCATTTTACAAGCAAAGAAACACAGAACCATGGCAATTCAAAAGAATCCAAATTTTGAATACACACATATATGAATGCTTTCATATTTTTAGTTGGAAAAGTTTTTTCTTAACCCTAATTTTGATGATTAGAGTTTGATGATCGAAGTTTAATATTTTTGGGATGTTACAAACCTTCCGCCCTTAAACAAAATCTCGTACCGATATTTGAAAAAGGACGAAAAAGATTACCTAGGATTTGAAGAGATCAGGAAACTCCGTCCTGATGTGATCTTCGCGCTCCCAGGTAGCTTCCTCTTCTGTGTGGTTGCTCCACTGAATCTTGAGAAACTTGATGCTTCGGGTTCTGGTAGTTCTGAAAGATTCTTCCAAAATACGGATGGGTACTTCGAGATAGGTCAGGTCATCATTGATTTCTATGGTCCGATGATCAATGTTCTTGAACACTTAAGTCTTCTCCGGAACTTCAAGGCACCTGTGAAGTAATGAGATATGGAACACATTGTGCACGGCTGACATCTCTTCTGGCAGTTCCAATTGATACGATACTTGTCCTCGACGGTTCAGAATCTTGAAGGGGCCGATATATCTGGGGGCTAACTTTCCTTTCGGTTGGAAACGTTGCATTCCCTTTAACGGCGACACTTTCAAATACACAAAATCTCCGATATTGAAAGCGAGGTCTCGACGTCTCTTGTCGGCGTAACTCTTCTGTCTTGACTGGGCTGTCTTGAGGTGCTCACGAATCTTGTGAACTTTCTGTTCTGCTTCTCGTAGGATGTCGGGTCCGAAAATCGGACTCTCTCCTACTTCCGACCAGTTCAAAGGGGTGCGACACTTCCTTCCATATATGAATTCAAATGGGGCCATTTGCAAACTAGCTTGATAACTGTTGTTGTATGAAAATTCTGCGAACGGTAGACAGTCTTCCCATTTAGATCCAGATTCTAACACACATGCTCTCAACATATCTTCGAGTATTTGATTTACTCGCTCTGTTTGTCCGTCGGTCCGAGGGTGATAGGCTGTGCTGAAATCTAGTCGGGTTCCTAAACCTTCTTGGACTTTCTTCTAGAATCTTGAGGTAAAATGAGCTCCTCCATCAGATACGATGTTCTTGGGGACTCCGTGCAAACTGACAATTCTAGCGATGTATAACTCCGCTAGCTTCAAACTCTGATACATGGTCTTGACTGGTAAGAAATGGGCGACTTTGGACAATCTGTCCACTATGACCCAGATAGAGTCATTTCCCCTACTAGAAGTAGGCAATCCGGTGATAATGTCCATTCCAACGAAATCCCATTTCCATTCTGGAATCTGCAATGGTTGCAACAAGCATGCGGGTCTTTGATGTCCACCCTTGACTCTCTGACATATATCACACTTGGCGATATAGCTTCCGATTTCTCTCTTCATCTTATGGCACCAAAATTGCTCTTTCAAATCTTGATACATCTTTGTTCCTCCGGGGTGGATAGAATAAAGAGTATCATGAGCGTCCTTCAGAATAACTTCCTTCAACTCAGAATCTGCTGGTACACAAAGGCGTCCTTTGTACCACAGAACTCCTTCTTCGTCTTCGGTAAATCCGGGTACTTTGCCTATATCGATACGACGCTTGATTCCTTCGATACTAGTATTTCCTTTCTATGCCTCCTTGATCTGGCTGATCAAAGTGGGTTGAAGTTCTATGCTAGCCAAAAATCCTTCACTCACTAATTCCATTCGGAAATCTTCGATCTCTTTGTGCAAACTTGGTTGCTCCTTCAAAATCATGGAGTTCAAGCGGCACAGCAATCTGCTAAGGGCATCTGCTACCACATTGGCTTTACCGGGGTGATAGTGAATGTCCAGATCATAATCCTTGATTATCTCAATCCATCTTCTCTATCTCATATTCAGCTCCTTCTGAGTGAATATATACTTCAGGCTCTTGTGATCCGAATAAATCTCACAACGGTTTCCCATCAGGTAATGCCTCCATGTCTTCAGGGCTAGAACTACAGCTGTGAGCTCGAGGTCATGGGTTGGGTAGTTATGCTCATGTTGTTTCAGTTGTCGGGATAGATAGGATATAACTTTGCCTTCTTGCATTAGCACACATCCGAGACCGATCTTGGATGCATCACAATACATGTCAAAGGGCTTCGTGATATCCGGCATGATTAAGATTGGGGCTGAAATCAATATTCTCTTGAGTTCTTGAAAACTCGCTTCACATTTGTCCGTCCATTCAAATTTCTTGTCCTTCTTCAGCAATTGGGTCATGGGTCTGTCGATACTCGAGAATCCTTCTACGAACTTGCGGTAGTATTCTTCCAATCCGAGAAATGCACGAACTTGGGTTTGAGTGGTTGGGGCTTGCCAATCTTCGAAATCTTTCACCTTTGCAGGGTCAACGGCAATTCCTCCGGCTGATACGATATGTCCAAGGAATCCTACCTCCTGTAACCATAATTCACATTTGCTAAACTTGGCATACAACTGATGCTCTCTAAGGGTTCCAAGAATGGTCTTTAGGTGTAGCTCGTGTTCTTCTTCTGATTTGGAATAAATCAGAATGTCATCAATGAAAATAACAACAAACTTATCCAGGAAGTCCATAAAAATCTTATTCATGAGATTCATGAAAAAAGCAGGGGCATTGGTTAATCCAAAAGACATGACATTATACTCGTATAATCCATATCTGGTGGTAAAGGCAGTCTTGGGAATATCCTCTGCGCGAATCTTGAGTTGATGATAGCCAGTTCTAAGATCAATCTTAGAAAACACTTTGGCACCGGTCAACTGATCAAACAAATCTTCTATCTTGGGCAATGGGTATTTGTTCTTGATAGTGACATCATTCAACTTCCGATAATCTGTACACAAACGGTTACCTCCATCCTTCTTATCCACAAACAAGACAGGTGATCTCCATGGTGACGCACTTGGTTGAATCAATCCAATTTCCAACATGGCATCTAGTTGCTTCTTCAGTTCTGCTAGTTTAGACAGATTCATACTATATGGTCTCTGGGCTATGGGTCCTGTTCCGGGTATTAGTTCAATAATAAACTCGATATCCCGATCTGGGAGCATACCGGGCAAAACATCTGGAAATACATCGGGGTATTCACAGACTATCCGGACTTGGTCAATGGTAGGTTGGGCTATACTCTTGTTGCACTTGAATTGACGAGGTAAGGTTTCGGATACATGCTCGACTGATACTCCAGCTGTACTGGTCATGGTTATGGCTTTCTTGGCACAGTCAATTAATCCTTTATGTTTGGACATCCACTCAATTCCTAGTACTACTTCCAAACCTTTAGTTCTGATTACTATCAGATTAGCATAAAAATCTATGCCATGGATTCGGATAGGGACGGCTTTGCAAATTTGCCTAGCTTTGGTGGTTGAACCGGGGATTTGAACAATCATAACATGCTTCAGTTTGGTTGGTTGAATCTTACTAGTGCATGCAAATTCTTCGGTGACAAATGAGTGCGATGCACCAGAATCAAACAACACTCTTGCAAGTAATGAATTAACAGAAAACATACCCAGCATGACGTCTGGCGCTTCCTGGGCTTCTTCAGCATGCATGAGAAAAAGACGGCCGTTGCGGTTGAGCGAATTCCCTGGGGCAAACCTTCTTCCGGGCTGAACCCAAAGTTGTTGCTGAGCTGGGGCATTTGCATTGGGGGCTGCAGCATTCTTCTTGGGGCACTCATTGGAGTAGTGACCCTTATTTCCACAGTCATAACAAGTCACTTGCGACTTGTCCTTTGCTGCAACAGGCACAGCATTGCTTCCAGTCCTAGGGGAAGTGTTGGTGTTGGCGGTAGCATTGTTGTTGTTGAACTTGGGTGGTCCACGGTTGAAATTGTTAGAGTTGTTGGGGTTGTTGTGATTTCCTCCGGGTCTTGGGTTTCCACGGTTGGGATAGGTCGGACGGTTCATCGGGGTTCTATTGGTTTCAGGGCAAATCCTGGAGATGGGCTGGGGCGATACTTTGGGGTATGATGGGTTCCTGGCTGATGCATCATGCGGCGCTTGCGGTTCTCATTAGCTTGGTTGATCTTTCCTTCCATCTGAATGGCAGAGTCGACGAGGGCTTCAATATCATCAAAGGGGATATTGACCAACACCGTATGCATCTCATCGTGCAGACCATTCAAGAATCTTTCTTTCTTCTTGGCTTCAGTGTCGATCTCATCCGGGGCATACCTAGCTAATGACAAGAATTTGTCACGGTATTCCACTACGGTCATCCTTCCTTGCTTCAGTTCTCTGAATTCATCTCTCATTCTCTTGATCAAACCCGGTGGCACATGGGTTCTGCTGAACTTGACCTTGAATTCCTCCCAGGTCATCATCTGTCCTCCGGTCATTGCACGAACGCTGTTCCACCATGCTCTTGCATCTCCGGCTAGATAGTGGGTGGCGAACAGAACCTTCTCGTTAGCTTCCACTCTGGCGACTTCTAGGTTGTTTTCCATGGTTTGCAGCCAATCATCTGCGTCTAAGGGCTCTTCCGACTTAGTGAAAACAGGTGGGTTGGTGTTCTGGAAATTCTTGAGCTTAGATCCATGGTTGTCCTGATTTCCTTGGCCTTGATTGTTGTGGGCTAGCTGAGCTATCTGCTGAAGGGTGGCTAAGTTGGCATGACGTTCGGCTCTTTCAGCTTCGCGGTTAGAAACCAAACATTTGCAGGATCTGCAACATCGGGTCCGGGGATGAACCACTTTATCCGCGAGGCATCTGAAGATTGAGATAGATCATGAGAAAAGAGGGAAATTTCTAAGGTTCAAGGACTTTGAAAAGTTTTTAAAGTTTGACTCAGATTTATTTGCAACTTTCTTTTCATTCCTTCATTCATAGCACACGATACAAAACACACCACAACAAAGGAAAAACAAATGGTTTTAAGAACCATTCTGGAAACTATGATACAGTGGGACCGAATACAACTCACTACGCTAGTGCTCAAGTGCTACTACTCCTCGGAGTTGGTGTAATCGTCATCCTCATCATCCTCATCGTCATCGATGAAGGCGAAATCCTCCTCATCGGTGAAGAAGTCCATGGCCTGATCCTCCAAAAAATCATCATCATCGCTGAGATAGGAGTAGGGGTCTCCACGAAGATCTTCTCCGGCATTCTCCCTTTCCTCTAACTGCATGTCTCTCTCGTGGATGGTCTCCTCCAAATCCGATATACAGTGACGAAGACGGGCAATGATGCGCTCCTTCTTGTCGAGCTGAAGTCGGCGAGACTTGTGGTCCTTCGCTAGCATGGCGATGGTCTGATGCTTCGTCCTGATGATGGCGGACTTATGGTTGGAGTAGTCACGGGCATTGTCCAGTTCCTCATACATCATGAAGCTAAGGTGGTCCAACTGAGTCTTCAGCTCGTGGTGGTATGGGGCTTCCAGTGGCTGTCCCATAGCATCACGCCTTGGACAAAACTCAAAGCGGGTACCCTTGATTTGGTTGATACTCTGCCCACATAGACGGGCAAGAGCTTCCTGCATGGCCCTGGCAAGTCCATCGAGCCAGTTGTTCTCTCTTTAGGTGAACTGAATTCCTTCGGCAGTGGGAGGTTCAATCTTTCCTCGGAGACTTGCAACAACTAGCCATTGCCGATCTTCTCCTTCCTGATCATTGAGCTAAGCTCTGAAGAACTCGGGGTGCGGACGCTCCAGAAGTTCTGAAAGCTGGTCCAAATCCCGCTCAAAGATGAGGTCTCCTCCATTCCCCAACTAATAAAACTTGTTGTACTTCACGTCCATCTATAATAATATAGGATGAGTAAGTTAGTAGAGTGATCAAGTGTGTCGAATTTTTATGTATTTTGCAAGAGTTTTTGAGGACCATGAATTTTTATGAAAGAATCAAAGTGATAAGAATGGGAATAAGTTTTTGTAAATAATCACTTTCCTGGGTTTTGAAACTAAGTTTTTGATTCAAACGTCCAGTCTAACTAGGGTCTCCTATGGTCAGGATGGCTCTGATACCAACTTGTCAACACCCGGATTTTTAAGCCCAGATGCCTGTTATGCCATACATCGCAATCCCAGGATTACCATTTTTGCGAGACATAACAGATTTGGATATCACAGTACATCATCCATTACAAACCATACATAAGGTCTTACACAAATAAGGATCTCATGATCCAGTTCTTAATACAACTCAAGCAGCGGAATAACGTAATAATAACGGTAGCGTAGGCAAAGCTCCATCTTCGGGGTCACAGGCAATGCTGACGATGGGAGATGATCCTAGTTATCATAACCTTCCTGTGGTCCATCATCCTGGTACTCCTCTTCATAGTCTGTCCACGGGAATAGCCAGGGACAAAGCCATGAGTACTCTTAAGTACTCGCAAACTAATACTAA
Organism: Avena sativa; assembly: GCA_916181665.1. NCBI lineage: Eukaryota > Viridiplantae > Streptophyta > Magnoliopsida > Poales > Poaceae > Avena > Avena sativa. Next base: position 253,496,741 of record OV702284.1, on the reverse strand, counting down.
CAAGTTAAGGGGGTTTTTGTAGTAGGACACTAAGCTCTAGGGTTTTTTTGCAAAAAGCCAGATTTACCTCTACTAAGTTCAGAAGCAAAGAAAACTAGTTGAGATTTTATAACACCTAAGTGGGAACTTGAATTTCATATCCCAACTCTGTTGTGGTCAAGTCAAAGTCTCAATTCATTTCACAAGTCATTTTGAAAACATCTGACGGGGGAACAGTATGGCCACTCCAACTGTCCATAACCGCGGACGCGGCTATTCAAATAGTTTGACACTCTACAGAGATTGTACACTTTCACCACAACATTCGATACATCTGTCAGGAACAAATCCTGAATTCACCATACTCAGTATGCGGATAATCAATCCTAACCTTTCAATTACACGCCCTAGTATAGGCACCTCTCCTGTGAGTTTGGCCTCCCAACCATGACCAACTGTCATCTTGGGTACTACACAGGTGGACAATCTTCACAAGGTAGCCTTACCTCAGACCTTGGCCGTGAGGGAACCCATACTAAGGTATATAAATTTCCAGTCAAGCCCTACCCAAATTTTTGGGTACTGTGGTTGTACGGTAAAATTGGAATGGTATCGCATCCAGACAACCATCAGTTTTATAAAGGGCTAAGGCTCATGCCTCAACATTTTCATCATCAAAATCATGTGGTGTTCGGAAACACATGTCAAAACATTTCGGTAGAATGACACATCACTCCAAGGTTTTCATAACCATTTTCACCAAGTATTCCCATCTAAATTTGATCAAGTTTTATGCTTAGCACAAGTGGGGTAAGTACTAATGAGGGGTGGTAAGCAAGTGGAGATTAGTTAAGTTCAATCTCATGCCTTAGGATGACATCAAGATTATCTAGCTTAGGCCAAATTTAATGCTCTTTATGAAACCTTCAATTATCTTCCTAGAATCTACAGGTCACTTAAGTAAAATCTAAGAGAAAGCTTGGATAAAGAAATAAAGTATAAAGCTTGCAAGTAAAGCTAGGATTGGGTATCATCAAATGTGTCCAACCAAGCATGCTTAGTGCATTGCATAGGTTATCTAACTTGTTGGAGATATGCCCTAGAGGCAATAATAAATGTAGTTATTATTATATCTTTGTGTTTATGATAAAGGTTTACATTCATGCTATAATAGTATTAACAAGGAAACATTAATACTTGTGTGATTTGTACACTTAAATTGAAGTCCCTAGTAAAGCCTCTATACATTTCTAGCTTGTTGGTTAATAAATGATTGTGGTTTCCCTATCATGAACATTGAGATGTTATTAACAACAAGATCATATCATTAGGAGAATGATATGGTGGACATACTCCTATAGATAAGCGTAGCATAAAGATCAAGTCATTTTAATAGTTCAATTGCTATATGCTTTCTGATACATAGTAACCTAATTCCTTCGACCATGAGATCATGCATATCACCTTTATGGGATGGATGCTTTGATGACATCAAACACCACACCGTAACTGGGTGGCTATAAAGGTGGCATTGAGTGTTCGGAAAGTATTGGTTGAGACACATGGATCAAGAGTGGGATTTGTCCATCCATATGACGGATAGATATACTTAGGGCCCTCTCGGTGGAATGTCATCCGATTAGCTTGCAAGCATGTGACTGGATCACAAGGGATCACATATCACGGGAACGAGAAAAGAGTACTTATCAGTAACGAGGTTGAACTAGGTATACAGAGATACCGACGATCATAACCTCGGATAAGTAAACTATCGTGAGACAAAGGGAAATTGGTATCGTATGTAAGTGGTTCATTCGATCGCAAAGTAATCGTTGAAATATGTGGGAGCCATATGAATTTCCAGATTCCTCTATTGGTTATTGTTCGGAGAAGTGTCTCGATCATGTCCGCATAATTCACGAACCGTAGGGAGACACACTTAAGGATTCGACGTTGTTTGAGTAGTTATGGAATGATGAGAAAGAGACCGAATGTTGTTCGGAGTCTCGGATGGGATCCGGGATATCACGAGGAGATCCGGAATGGTCCGGAGAATAAGATTCATATAAGGAAAGTCCTGTTTCGGAGTTGGAGAATGGTTCCGGTGTTTTCATCGGGAATGTTCTAGAAGGTTCCGGAATGTCCGGCACTCCGGAGGAGAAGGGTACATGAATGTGTTATACCAAGTTGGAATGATTGCATCATGTACTAGGTGTCATCGCTGAACAAAATAAAGGGTTTAATCAAATCCTAGTTTGAAAAGTCAAACGCCAATTTGAAAAGTTAAACGGCTATTTTGGGAAGTGGAGGGGAAGGTGGAAACCGAGTTGGGGAGGAGTTCCTCCCCTCCACCGCCGGCCCCCTTGGGAAACCGAGTTGGGGAGGGACTCCCCTCTCCTAGCACGCCCCTGCACCTATATAAGGAGGGGCAGGGCTGCCCCTCCTAGTACACAAGATCTCCACCCAAAACCCTAGCTCCAAGCCGCCGCCGCCCTCCATAGTCGCCGCCGGCCTAGGGCATCTCGCCGCCGCCTAGGTCAAACCCTAGCCGCCGGCCTAGCCCCCTCCTTGGTGTGTCTAAACCCTAGATCACCAAGGGCTCTCTCATAGTCCACCATACTCGCTCCGGCTTAAGGCGAAGCCCTGCGAGATCTCCCCTCTACTTCCGGTACCACGCCGTTGTGCTGCCGGAATCGCGAGGAGAGTGCTACAACCTCTGCTGCCTGCTGGAACAAGGGAGAGGAAGGTCTTCGTCGAGAACCGAACGTGTGACCGACTGCGGGAGCGCTGCCGGAACGCAGCGCCGGAAGGATCGTCTACGCGATCTTGAGATCGGGAAGAGTACGACTACATCCCCCACGAGAATCCGCTCTCGTTAAACACTTTGGAATCTTCGAGGGTGAGTTATTCCATCGACTCGTTTCTACAATCTAGTAGATAGATCTTGTCTTGTTTGTTTGTATGCGGTAGAAAAATTTTGTTTTCCATGCTACGAAACCCTACAGTGGTATCAGAGCCGTGTCTATATGTAGATCCGTTGCACGAGTAGAACACAATGGTCATTGTGGGTGTTGATGCTTTTATTGTCGATTGCTTCTTGTGTACTTTGCATCTTGCGGGATGTTGGGATGAAGCGGCCCGGGCTAACCTTACATGACATCGTTCATGAGACTTGCTCCACGCTTGACATGCAAGTTGTATTGCATAAGTGGCTTTGCGGGTGCCTGTTTCTCCCAGCATAGTTAAGATTCAATTTACAACGGGTGATTGTCAATACTAGTATCAATGTTGTGGTTCATGTTCGTAAGTTAGAACGACACTTATTGAAAGCCCCAAACCACGTAAAACATGCAAAGAAAGTAGAGGCGTCTAACTTTGTTTTGCAGGGGTGTGCAGTGATGTGATATGGCCATGATTGTGATTATATTTGATGTATGCAATGTTCCTTATTGTAAGTTGGCAACCGGCAGGAGCCATATGGTTGTCTTTAATTTATGTTAAGACCCGCGTGTCTATTCAAAGTAGTTGTAATAGTTGAAGCCGGTGGACGACAACCATGGAGAAGCGTCATTGACCTTGATGCAATGCCAGTGATGATGGAGATCATGTTCGTGCTTGAAGATGGAGATCGGAAGCACAAAGAAGAAAGGCCATATCATATCACATATTATGAATTGCATGTGATGTTAATCCTTTATGCATGTTGTATTGCTTAGTTAACGATGGTAGCATTATAAGATGATCCCTCATGCACATGAATTTCAAGTCATAAAGTGTTCACCCTTAGTTAGCACCGTTGCTAAAGCTTGTTGTTTCGAAGCACCACGTGATGATCGGGTGTGTTAGATTCTGCAAGTGTATACAACGTGACCAAGCCAGATTTGCTCATGCGGAAGCTAAGGTTTGATCTTGACGAGACTAGCATGTACAGACATGGTCTCGGAACACAGATCACCGAAAGGTAAAGCATGAATCATACAGTAGATATGATGAACATGTCGATTGTTCGCCATTGAAACTATATCAACTCTCGTGATGATCGGTGTTGATGTGGTGGATTTGGTACATGTGATCACTAAAACAATGTGAGGGATGTTGTTTTGAGTGGGAGTTCACCTAGATTAATTTAACTATTAATTAGAACTCAATTTGTCATAAACTTAGTCTAAACTATTGCAAATATGTTGTAGATCAATGGCGGCCCCTACCATCAATTTTAATGCGTTCCTAGAGAAAGAAAAGTTGAAAAACAATGGAAGCAACTTCGCGGATTGGTTCCGCAATTTGAGAATTGTCCTCACAGCTGGTAATTTGACCTATGTGCTGGATGCACCGCTGGGTGACCCGCCTACAGCTGATGCTGCCGACGAAGTAAAGAATGTTTACCTCGCTCGGAAGACTCAGTACTACACAGTTCAGTGTGCTATCTTGTATGGTTTAGAATCGGAGCTTCAGAAAAGGTTTGAGAATTCAGACCCACATGATATTGTCCGTGATCTCAAATTGATCTTTGAGACTCACGCGACAATTGAGAGCTATGAGGCTTCTGAAAAGTTCTTTAACTGCAAGATGGAAGAGGGCAGCTCCGTTAGTGAGCATGTGCTTAAGATGTTTGGGCACGCAAACAAACTTCAAAGCTTGGGTATAGTGATTCCTAATGCTTTGGGGATTTACCGTGTCCTCCAATCACTACCACCAAGTTACAAGAACTTTGTGATGAACTACAATATGCAAAACATGAACAAGCAGTTGACAAAACTCTTTTCCATGTTGAAATTTGCAGAAGTGGAGATCAAGAAAGAGCACCAAGTGTTGTTGGTCAATAAGACCACCAAATTCAAGAAAGGCAAGTCTAAGCAAAAGGGACACTTCAAGAAGGGTGGTAAGAAAGTTACCGCACCGACGAAGAAGACCAGGGCTGGACCTAAGCCTGATACTGAGTGCTTTTACTGCAAGGGAGAAGGTCACTGGAAGCGGAATTGCCCAAAATACTTGGCGGATTTGAAGAACGGCAACATCAAGAAGAAAGGTATATCCGATATACATGTTATTGATGTGTATCTCACTAGTACTCGTAGTAGTGCCTGGGTATTTGATACTGGTTTGGTTGCTCATATTTGTAACTCGAAACAGGTGCTGCAGAATAAACGGAAGCTAGCGAAGAACGAGGTGATGATGCGCGTTGGAAACGGATCAAAGGTTGATGTGATCGCGGTCGGCACGCTACCCCTTCATCTACCATCTGGATTAGTTTTATACTTAAATAATTGTTATTTGGTGCCTGCGTTAAGCATGAACATTATATCGGGATCTTGTTTATTGCGAGACGGTTACTTGTTTAAGTCTGAGAATAATGGTTGTTCGATTTATATGAGTAATATGTTTTATGCACATGCACCTTCGATAGATGGTCTATTCTTATTGAATCTCGATAGTGGAAATACACATTTTAATAACATTGAGGCTAAACGTTTGAAATCGAGCGATAACTCGACCTATATGTGGCACTGTCGTCTTGGTCACATTGGAGTGAAGCATATGAAGAAACTCTCCGATGGACTTCTTGAATCACTTGATTTCGAATCACTTGAAAGATGCGAAGCATGTCTGATGGGTAAAATGACTAAGACTCCATTTTCTGGTATGATGGAGCGAGCTACGGACTTATTGGAAATCATACATACCGATGTGTGTGGTCCAATGAGTGTAGCATCGCGCGGTGGTTATCGTTATGTTCTTACCTTCACGGATGAATTGAGTAGATATGGGTATATCTATTTCATGAAACATAAGTCCGAAACTTTCGAGAAGTTTAAGGAATTTCAAAGTGAGGTACAGAATCAACATAACAAGAAGATTAAAGTTCTACGTTCTGATCGTGGAGGTGAATATCTAAGTTACGAGTTTGGCGAGCATTTAAAGAAATGCGGAATACTTTCACAATTGACACCGCCGGGAACACCACAGCGTAATGGTGTGTCCGAACGTCGTAATCGAACTCTCTTAGATATGGTTCGTTCTATGATGTCACTTATAGATTTACCGCTATCATTTTGGGGTTATGCATTAGAAACAGCCGTATTCACTTTAAATAGGGCACCATCTAAATCCATTGAAACGACACCGTATGAATTATGGTTTGGGAAGAAACCTAAATTGTCGTTCCTTAAAGTTGGGGTTGCGAAGCCTATGTAAAGAAGTTACAGCCGGACAAGCTTGAACCCAAAGCAGAAAAATGCATCTTCATAGGATACCCGAAGGAAACTATTGGGTATACCTTCTATCATAGATCCGAGGGCAAAATATTCGTTGCCAAGAATGGATCCTTTCTAGAGAAGGAATTTCTCTCGAAAGAAGTGACTGGAAGGAAAGCAGAACTCGACGAGGTTGTCGAACCTTCTCTCGAACTTGCGAGTAGTGCAGCACCGAAAGAAGTTCCTGTGGTGCCTGCACCAATAAGAGAGGAAGCTAATGATGATGATCAGGAAACTTCGGTTGTAGTTGCTACAGAGCCTCGCAGGTCAACGAGAACTCGTACCACTCCATATTGGTATGATCCCGTTATGAGTGTCATGTTGGTGGACGACACCGATGACCCTGCGACATATGAGGAAGCGATGATGAGCCCAGATTCCAATAAATGGCAAGAAGCCATGAAATCCGAGATTGGATCCATGTACGAAAACCAAGTATGGACTTTGGTGGACTTACCGGATGGCCGGAAGGCTGTCGAGAACAAATGTTTTTTGAAGAAGAAAACAGATGCTGATGGTAATGTTACTGTCTATAAAGCTCGACTTGTCGCAAAAGGGTTTCGACAAATTCAAGGAGTTGACTACAATGAGACTTTCTCACCTGTAGCGAAGCTAAAGTCTGTGAGGATTATGTTAGCAATCGCTGCATATTATGATTATGAGATATGGCAGATGGATGTCAAAACAACATTCCTCAATGGAGACATTGATGAAGAGTTGTATATGATGCAACCCAAAGGTTTTGTCGATCCTAAAGATGCTAACAAGGTATGCAAACTTCAACGGTCCATCTATGGATTGAAGCAAGCATCCCGAAGTTGGAATCAACGTTTTGATAAGGTGATCAAAAGTTTTGGTTTTATACAAACTTATGGAGAAGCTTGTATTTACAAGAAAGTGAGTGGGAGCTCTGTAGCATTCTTAATACTATATGTAGATGACATATTGTTGATTGGGAATGATGTAGACCTTCTTAATAGTGTCAAGGAATATTTGAATAATAGTTTTTCAATGAAGGATCATGGCGAAGCAGCTTACATATTAGGCATAAAGATTTATAGAGATAGATGGAGACGCCTAATATCATTGTCACAAAGTACATATTTGGACAAAGTTCTAAAGAGGTTTGGAATGGAAGATAGCAAGAAAGGGTTCTTGCCCATGTTGCCCAATACGACCTTGAGTAAAACTCAAAGTCCGACATCGGCAGAAGATAGAGAAAGGATGAGTAAGACTCCCTATGCCTCAGCCATAGGATCTCTAATGTATGCCATGCTATGTACTAGACCCGACATTGCATATGCTGTTAGTTTAACTAGCAGATATCAAAGTGATCCAGGAGTGGATCATTGGACAGCGGTCAAAAACATCCTTAAGTACTTGAGAAGAACTAAGGATATGGTTCTTTCTTATGGAGGTGATGAACAGCTCGTTGTTAATGGTTACACCGATGCTAGTTGGAACACCGATCCGGATGATTCTAAATCACAATCTGGATACGTATTTACTTTGAATGGTGCAGCAGTTAGCTGGAGGAGTGCAAAGCAAAGAGTTGTGGCGAGATCTTCAACTGAATCAGAATACATGGCTGCTTCGGAGGCTTCACAAGAAGCGATATGGATGAAAGAGTTCATTACAGAGCTGGGTGTGGTTCCTAGTGCGCTGGACCCAATGTCTATTTACTGTGATAACATGGGCGCCATGGCCAATGCGCAAGAACCAAGGTCACACAAGAAGCTGAAGCACATCAAGCTACATTTTCACGCTATTCGAGAACATGTCCAAGATGGGGACATAAAGATTTGCAAAGTACACACAGAACTGAATGTGGCGGATCCGTTGACTAAACCTCTCCCGAGGGCAAAACATGACCAACACCAAACTGCCATGGGTGTTCGGTATATTACCATGTAATCTAGATTAGATGACTCTAGTGCAAGTGGGAGACTGTTGGAGATATGCCCTAGAGGCAATAATAAATGTAGTTATTATTATATCTTTGTGTTTATGATAAATTTTTACATTCATGCTATAATAGTATTAAAAGGGAAACATTAATACTTGTGTGATTTGTAAACTTAAATTGAAGTCCCTAGTAAAGCCTCTATACATTTCTAGCTTGTTGGTTAATAAATGATTGTGGTTTCCCTATCATGAACATTGAGATGTTATTAACAACAAGATCATATCATTAGGAGAATGATATGGTGGACATACTCCTATAGATAAGCGTAGCATAAAGATCAAGTCATTTTAATAGTTCAATTGCTATATGCTTTCTGATACATAGTAACCTAATTCCTTCGACCATGAGATCATGCATATCACCTTTACCGGATGGATGCTTTGATGACATCAAACACCACACCGTAACTGGGTGGCTATAAAGGTGGCATTGAGTGTTCGGAAAGTATTGGTTGAGACACATGGATCAAGAGTGGGATTTGTCCATCCATATGACGGATAGATATACTCAGGGCCCTCTCGGTGGAATGTCATCCGATTAGCTTGCAAGCATGTGACTGTCTCACAAGGGATCACATATCACGGGAACGAGAAAAGAGTACTTATCAGTAACGAGGTTGAACTAGGTATGCAGAGATACCGACGATCATAACCTCGGATAAGTAAACTATCGTGAGACAAAGGGATATTGGTATCGTATGTAAGTGGTTCATTCGATCGCAAAGTAATCGTTGAAATATGTGGGAGCCATATGAATTTCTAGATTCCTCTATTGGTTATTGTTCGGAGAAGTGTCTCGATCATGTCCGCATAATTCATGAACCGTAGGGAGACACACTTAAGGATTCGACGTTGTTTGAGTAGTTATGGAATGATGAGAAAGAGAACGAATGTTGTTCGGAGTCTCGGATGGGATCCGGGATATCACGAGGATATCCGTAATGGTCCGGAGAATAAGATTCATATAAGGAAAGTCCTGTTTCGGAGTTGGAGAATGGTTCCGGTGTTTTCATCGGGAATGTTCTAGAAGGTTCCGGAATGTCCGGCACTCCGAAGGAGAAGGGTACATGAATGTGTTATACCAAGTTGGAATGATTGCATCATGTACTAGGTGTCATCTCTGAACAAAATAAAGGGTTTAATCAAATCCTAGTTTGAAAAGTCAAACGCCAATTTGAAAAGTCAAACGGCTATTTTGGGAAGTGGAGGGGAAGGTGGAAACCGAGTTGGGGAGGAGTTCCTCCCCTCCACCGCTGGCCCCCTTGGGAAACCGAGTTGGGGAGGGACTCCCCTCCCCTGGCGCGCCCCCTCCACCTATATAAGGAGGGGCAGGGCTGCCCCTCCTAGTACACAAGATCTCCACCCAAAACCCTAGCTCCAAGCCGCCGCCGCCCTCCATAGCCGACGCCGGCCTAGGGCATCTCGCCGCCGCCTAGGTCAAACCCTAGCCGCCGGCCTAGCCCCCTCCTTGGTGTGTCTAAACCCTAGATCACCGAGGGCTCTCTCATAGTCCACCATACTCGCTCCGGCTTAAGGCGAAGCCCTGCGAGATCTCCCCTCTACTTCCGATACCACGCCGTTGTGCTGCCGGAATCGCGAGGAGAGTGCTACAACCTCCGCTGCCTGCTGGAACAAGGGAGAGGAAGGTCTTCGTCGAGTACCGAACGTGTGACCGACTGCGGGAGCGCTGCCGGAACGCAGCGCCGGAAGGATCGTCTACGCGATCTTGAGATCGGGAAGAGTACGACTACATCACCCACGAGAATCCGCTCTCGTTAAACACTTTGGAATCTTCGAGGGTGAGTTATTCCATCGACTCGTTGCTACAATCTAGTAGATAGATCTTGGCTTGTTTGTTTGTATGCGGTAGAAATTTTTTGTTTTCCATGCTACGAAACCCTACATAACTTTCATAATTGCAAGTGTTAGCTTTCCTTGTGCAGAGCAGTGGTTGAAGTTCTCCTCGGCTTCTTCTTCGTAGTATCCTCCTTCCTCTTCGTATCCTTGGTCGGTACTAGCGTCTATAAAGAAACACAAGGTACACAATCACCAAACAATACTTAACTATTTTCAATCATCACACAAAGGTGTACAATAGATGATCTAGCATCATCACTAACCTTACAAGATTAAAGCTTTTGTCTTATTTATTTTATTTTTAGAAAAGTAATTTCTACTCATTGAAAAACTACTTAAGATTTAATATTCTCCAACTCAAACATGGGATCATGTTGACACATGTCATCACCACATATTTCAGTACATGGGAATGTGATTTAAAGTGGTGTCACAATTTAATAATGTTTAACCGTTTTATTTTAAATAATTAAAGTGACTAGAAATGCCTATGTGGCATTCTTTTATTCCTTGAACATTATTTCTGTAAATAAACCCATATGTTTTTATATATTCTGAAAGGTATGATCAAATGTGATTTTTGAGAGTTGGAATCAACTCAAAAGCTATTATGGTTGAATTTTGAAAAATGTTTGAATGCAGAAAAGCTTCTGACTTGTTATTTTCACCAAGGTTGATCTACAGATCCAAATGATTTGAATCCAACGGGCTTGGATTAATAATTTTAGTACCTTTCTAGCAAAATTGGTTTCATGCAATTTGGTTGACTGAATCGAGCTGGGTTGATTTTTGAATATAGGTACAGAACTGTGTTTGAATTAAAATAGAAAAATCTAAATTCAAACGGTTGGGCTGCGAGGGAAAGGTTAATGGGCCGGCCCAGTGTCACTCCGCAGCGTGGGGCTCAGCTGACAGTGGGGTTCCACCAGTCAGTGGCTCATAACACGCGAAGCGGTACGGGGCTGTGTGGTTTGTTGGATTAGAAGGAAGATCGACGGCTGGGGATCGTCGTCGACGATGAACATGTCACCAGCGAGCTCGAACCCTAGCGGCTCAGTGGGGGTGCATAGGGGGCATACCAGGGCTCCAGCAACGACGGCGAGGCGGGCAAACGAACGAGTGGTCGACGACGAGCTCAGGGACGGTCGAGGCAGCTCCGGGGGTGGTCGAAATCAATGGCTCCCTTCTTCTCCAGAGGCGGCCTGCTCCGGCGCAAATTCCGACGAGCTGCTGCTCCTCGTGCTCCGGCTAGAGGGTGGAATGATCAGTGAGGTGAGGGGAGTGGAATGGTGTGCTTCAATCAGCTGGGGGTCACCTCCTTTTATAGGCTCGAATACGAGACCGAGAGGGATGGGAAGGCGACGGTGGCGACATGGCTACGGGCGGCTAGCGGCATGGCTGAGATTGGCGATCGACGCGCGGTCTCCTCGTGATGCTCCAGGACTTGAATGCGCGCTTAGCGGCGGTGGCAAATGGTCGGGAACATGCGGTGCTCTGAGCGGTACCGACGGCGAACTTCGTGTCGTGCGGTGGCTGTGAGGCACGGGGTGGCGAACGGGGGTGTCTAGCGTGTTCCTGGGATCATGGCGAAGTGGTAGGCACGGGCTGCGGTCGAGGGGCGGCACGTGCACGCGTGCCGGGTGCGGCGCTCTGGGGCGGCTCGGCATGTCACAGTGGCACTAGGCGCTGCGTTCCTGATGGTCCATGGCTTGTACTGGCTTGGGGAGGGTACAGTGAGTGGTGGTGAGGTGCTGGCTACCTCCCAGACAAGGTTGGCAAGGATAGGGTGGCTGCTATCTGGCCGACGACAATGGGGTAGCATGGTGAGGCTCGGCCTGCTCACCATTGATGGCAAGGCAAGCTCACAGTGGTGCTAGATGTTTACAATTGAGCTAGATGATCTACTAAAGACTAGTTGCAACCAGAGAGGGAACAAGTTAGGCAAAATTTGTTGCACACTATAGTGTTTGTGATTTGTTTGATTTGAATCTGCAAGCTGTTTGATGAAATGGCCGCAAGAAACTTACTTTTGAATTTTGAAAATATTTTTGGTGGGTGTGCTAGGCATGTGCTGAGGATTCTGTGGGTGCTTGGGTTTTGAAAATTGAGCTTGTTTGAGTGGTTTTTGAAATAGTGGGATCTTCCCATATGAGATAGATTCAATTTTAAACTGTCATTTAAACTGAGCATTTGAATGTTTTTGGATGATCACAAAGTGGGCCTTGGTACCTTATTATGAGTACTAACAAGGGGTGCAAAGATCCACAAATGTTTCTGTTAATTTTTGAAAACTAGGGATAGCTAAATTAGGCATGAGAGTTAATTTGGCAAAAATGACCATTCACTTCATTTGTTTATTTTGAGTTGTTTGTCTTTGGGAAAAGTTTGGGGATTGTTTAGATGATTTTTATTTCACCTTAGAATCATTTTACAAGCCAAGAAACATAGAACCATGGCAATTCAAAAGAATCCAAATTTTGAATGCACAGACATATGAATGCTTTCATATTTTTAGTTGGAAAAGTTTTTGTTAACCCTAATTTTGATGATTAGAGTTTGATGATCCAAGTTTAATATTTTTGGGATGTTGAATTATGCTTAGTGATTATTGCTATAGCATGACTTGTTCCAAACAATTGGGATTGCTTAGTGTGCCTTGAAAGAATTATGCGTTGTTTTAGCATGCATAAGCATAGTATTGTGGTATTCTACTTTGATGCTTTGTTTGGGTTGACTTGGCACATGCTCACATCATGTTATGACTGTGAACAAGTCACCATAACCTCTATGATCATTTAGTCCTTGACTTCTAGTACCACTCTATGCTTTGATTAGTAATGTTTTCTTGCTCTGCATGATTATGGCCATTATTGCTCTCTTAGTTGGTTGCTCTCAGTCTTTTGCTAGCCTCCACTTGTATGAGTAAGCTCTACTCATGCTTCCAACTCCAAAGAAACCAAGTTATTCCAAAGTGTCCACTATAAACTCCTATGCATGGTGTGTTACACCATTCCAAGTATATTCTTGTTTTCAACTATCTTCCAATTAAAAATTATTTTGCTATGTGAAAACTTAGAGATTAAAGCCCTCACGAACTTGATGGCACACTTTATATTCTTTTCCCCTAATAAACTTGAACCATTGTGACAACTTTGTTGTATATGCTTGCACTTATAAGTTGGAATTAGTAGAACAGTGCTGCCACGGGGAACGTTTTCAACATTGCACTTATACTTTGTACTCAGTTGATATCATGCTCTTCTGTCTATGGATGTCACTAGTGTGAAAAAAAGAGGAAAGGGAGAAAAAGCACCATACTCCCATGGTAAATAAGAAGATTGCTGAGATGCTCATTGTCGGCTTGCCTTGTCATTTTGGTTATGGGATAGCTCCTGTACCATGTGCAAGGGGTACCCCGTTGGCGGTTATCAATGATATGATAATACTTACAATGACAAGAACTTACAGGTGACTAAAGTTGAGTAGCATGAGGTGTGGCCCTCGTATTCAAGGGACTTGAGATTGCCAACTTATACTTCGTCAAGCATATACTCCATCTTTGTTCACTTTAACCTTAATCACTTCAAGATGCTTATGACAGGGGCAATGAGGGCTAAAAGCTAACAAGTACCATAATTTTTGGAAGCTCTTTTTGAAACTTGAAATCCCTTCTTCCTTTAAAAAAGGCATTCCTTAAACCATTATTTGAGTCTCCACCTTCTACCTTTAGGAACCATTAAGAGAGCATAGTTGTCATTATGTGTGCAGTGTCCCAAAACTTATTGATTGATACATATGGTGATATTATTTGTTCTTGTGCTATTTGTTTCTAGTCACCCTTGTGAACTTTGAAGGTGTCATATGCATCTATTTGCTACTCTATGAGGGACAAGCTAATTGCCACTATGCTATGTTTTCTATATGTGAAACAAACAAACATTTTTCAATGCATTTTATTCATGATCTTTGTTTGTAGCCTTTCATGTTGCATGCATAGTTACTATGTACTATTGTTAGAACTACATCTTTCATGCACATGTTTAGACTTCTTTGATCCTAGCTTTCAATGCTTGCAAATGGTTTGATCTTGGTTTTGATGGTGCATGTCACCTCAACAAATTATTCTTTTATCACTTACCTACTCGAGGACAAGCAGGAGTTAAGCTTGGGGATGCTTGACACGTCGGAAGAGTATCCATAATTTTTGATGTTCCATGCTTGTTTTGTATCTCTTTTCTTTGCTTTGTCTACACTTTGAGGTGTTTTATATCTTTTCTTGAACTAACCTATTAACAAGTTGCCACAGTGCCAGTTGCATGTTTTCTTCTATTTTTGGTTCTAGAAAGGCAGAAAATCAATATTCTCAGAATTGGACAGGACAAAAGCCAAAGTCAATAACTTTCTGTGAGGGACACGGATCCATAAGGAGGGACGGAGAGGCACCAGAGGGTGGCCAGATCCCCCTAGGCGCGGACAAGCCTGGCCCGCGCCTGGGGAGGGTGTGGGCCCTCTGGCCACCTCCTTGGCCTCCCCCTTCGCCTATAATAGCCCGCCGATGATAAAACCCTAAAAAATCTAGAAGAAATCCACGAAAACCTCTGTAGCGCCGCCGCCACCGAAGGGGAGATTTGGGGGACAGGAAGTCTCTGTTCCGGCACCCTGCCGAGATGGGGAAGTCCCCCCGTAGCCATCTCCATCTATCTCCATCGCCATCTTCATCACCATTGCTGATTCCCATGATGAGGAGGGAGTAGTTCTTCCTCAAGGCTAAGGGTTCTACCGGTAGATATGTGTTCATCTCTCTCTCTATGCATGATCTTGTGGTCATGAGCTTTGTAATCAAGTAGACCTACCTTGCTACTCAAGTGCTTCATTAGATCTCTGCTCTCCCCATGTGTGTGAAAGTGATAACGTGCACGCCATGGTGGAACTTAGGCTTGAGTCTACATAAATACTCTTTGTGCTTTAATAGATCTATGCTTTTCCCCACATGTGTGAAAGTGACAGTGGGCATACCGTGTGTGGCACTTTGGCTAGATTGAATATTTGTTATGAGTTATATTTGGAGTTGGATGTCTCTATGAAATTGTAGTGTTTGTTGGAACCATCTAGCACTCAAGGTGCCAGTGTGGGGTCATCTAGATTGGGAAAGGCGAACTTCGAGAGTGCTTTTATAGCCCTACCAATGATTAGAGTGTTCAACCGAAGAGTAGTTCAGGGTAGTATCATGAAGAGAGGATATTTATATGAGATAGTGTTCACTAGTGAAAGTATGATCCCTAGTCCTTGTTTCTAAACATTGAAACACCGTTTGCTACTAGATTTGTTGCATGTTTTCTTGCTTCCATCAGTTTGCCTTTAGTATGTTCCTCCATGCCATCGGCTATTTTCTGGCACCATTACCACTTGTATTTCACTATCTCTTCGCCGAACTAGTGCACCTATACACCTGAAAAGTGTATTGGGTGTGTTGGGGACACAAGAGACTTCTTGTATCTTGATTGCAGGGTTGCTTGAGAGGGAATACCTTTGACCACTTCCTCCATGAGTTTGATAAACCTTGGGTGTCACATCCCAAGATTTTCCAAATCTTGTAATGTGAAAATAAATTAATAAAATAAAACTTTGTTGATTTTCAGAGCCAGAAGAAACTTTTTGAATTTAAATGGAACCTCAAACCCATTTGAATCAAATAAAATCCTAAAGGGATTTAAAAAGATAAACATTTTAAATAAAGGAAAACAAAATATTTTGGAAATATTATTTTTGATCATTAAAATAAAAGGATTTGGTTTTCAATTGAAATAAAAGTTTTATAGGTAAAGATTAATTTATAGAGCCAAATTAAACCTTGGCCAAGTCTTTGATTAAAACAATTTGTTTTGATAAAAATAGTAAGGTTTATTTAAATAAAATAATGAGGATTTAATATCCAATTTTTATTTAAGTAAAGGCTTTTCCCATTTTAAATAAACACCAAAACTTATTATTTTGTTTTAAATAAGTTTTCTAAGTATTTTATATTCACAAATAAAACCTACTAAAGTGTTTTGGCTTTATTTTAGATTTCAAAATAAATATTTTAAATAAAATAAATCCTAATTGATTTAATAATGAAAGTCTATTATATTTAATTAATAATGGACTCTAAAATAGAAGGTTATTTTGTTTTAAAACAAATTTCCAAATATTATATACTTCCCAAATTAAACCTACTAATTTGACTTTGAAAATATTTAGGGTCAAATAAAGATTTTATTAATAAAATCAAACCCTATTTTGATTTAATAACTAAGTTCCATTTTTTTATTATTAATGGACCCTAAAGTAAAAGGATTATTTTATTTTAAACAAGTTTCCCAAATATTCTTTATTTCCAAATAAAACCTACTGTTTGGGTTTTGAAAACATTTTGGATTTTAAATGGAGATTTTATTAAATAAAACAAACCATATTTTATTAAATAACTAATGATCCATTTATTTAATTAATAAATAGAACCTAAAAAGATTTAAAATAATATTTTATTTTAGAATGTGAATTATGATGTTAAGCAGAACCAAATTCATATTTGAAAAGCTTGATGATTGTTTGAATCATTTTGAATGTGTTTGTTTGTTTAAAATTCAAAACAGAAAAATAGAATTAGAAAAGGAAAAAGGAATCAGACAGAAAAAAAATAAGAAAACAGACCCAACCCACTACCCCGGCCCAAACAGCCCACCTAGCCCAGTTTCCCCTCACTCCGCAGAAAACGATTCGAACCAACTCCCTAAGCCGCAAAGCAGCTGACATGTGGACCCTCTTCTCCCCCTCACTCAAACGCTGACAAGCCAACCCCACCCCCTCCTATTCATCGTCTTCAACACGACCTCGTCGCCCTGGCTGTTACTGCCGATTGATTGCCTCGTCAATTCGCTTCAATGCCGTGCGATTAACGCCCCCTGACCACACACGCTTAAACGCCAGTGACTCCTCTCTCGTTCCCCTCTGTTTCTTTCCCCGGGCACGCCTCCAGTCCATCCCAATTTCTCTCTGTACCACTGCTACTCCGACGACCCACCTCGCCAATTCCGGCCAAAACTCGCCGCCCCTCTCCTCCCCGACCAAGCTCACAGCATCCCCACTCTCAGGCGCATCTGCTAGTGCATCCAACTTGACCGCGGGTACCCTGTAACCTCACCTTCGACAACGGCCACCGTCGCCACCGTCTGCCTCTACTCCGGCGAAGCCCCCAGGTTAAATCCAACCGCCCCGCGCCTTCTAGTTCACGCACACGACTCTGCCTTGTTCCTGCGCATCTAACCGTATCGTCATTTCGCTTTGAGGTGATCCACAGCGCCGTCCACGACGACCACCTGACGCGCCCGACGCCGTCCTCTACTCCGGCGAGAGATTCAAGCCAGCATAGTGCGCCCCTTCATCAACCAGTGGCAGGTTGAGCATCCCCGTGCCACGACGATCACAGTGAGCCCCCTCACCTCCTTCCTCGTTTCCTGTTTCACCAGCGCCGCCACTATCTGACCGTCGCCGCCGTTAGCCACCGCCGGCGCCGCTCGCAAATGGTCGAGCACGTTAGCACCGTAGGATCACGATCCGACGCTCCCGATAGATCACTTAACCGCGAAGGGGTACGTGATCTGGACCATGCGATCTAACTTGATCCAACAGCCAGCATCGCCCGATCCGGCCGAACCGGTACCACCCAATCAGAGTGTGCCGCGTGTCACTTATTCAGTTTAAAAACAGATTTTAAAACAGAATTATTTGCAAACTTCAAACCTTTGTAACTTTCAAACCACACGTCCAAATTTGGCAAATTTTATATCAATGGATTCAGGAGAACAAGACCTAGCCAACCATACCCTTAGTTTGGCAAATAGTAACTGTTAGCTTGTTTGAATTTGCAGAAACATTTGTGTACTTATTTAGAGTATAAAAATTGTTTAAAATTGAATTTAGGGATAAAACCTTTGCAAATTGGATTATTGTGATCTTACTGACCCTAGGAACCAAACCTTGGTATTAAAAATGATTTTTGAAAGATTTAGGTTAGATTAATTGACTTAGCCATTTTCTAGCCAAATAAAAAGAATGGTTTTTGTTATAAAATTGTTTATAAAAAGAAAACTTTAAGGAAATGTTTTGGACCAAACCTACTGACCCAAAAACACCAAGTTTTGCAATAGCAACTCATTTGGTGAACCATATAGGCTAATGCCTTAGTGAAAATATTTCTACACCACATAAAATAACACTTTGTTTTGAAAATGGTTTTAAAGTGAAACCTTTTGCAAATGACTTGGACACTTTAGGAAATGACCATTAGATGTACCCAAATGACTATGACCCACTAGGAACCACTTTTTCAAACAAAACAAAGCTTGGCATGCTTGCATGCATTTCTTTGACTTTGTTATTTATGTGTGTTGTTTTGCTTGATTGGTAGATTGAGTTTGTGCCTTGCTTGATTGATTTGTAGTGACTTGAAGAGTGTGATTGTTGCAAAGATCAAGAAGTGAACCTATACTCTACCAAAAAGGCAAGTGATGCTTCATACTTTCTATCCCAATACTTTTATTATGCATTAGTGATTTTGCTAAGTAAAACTTGCATGGATTTTGCTAAGTATAGATCTTGCTATAGGAAAACATAGTAATGAATCCTTAGTAGGATTTTCCTAAGTTATAGATTCCTATTACTACCAAGCTTAGCCTAGCTAATAGAAAACATGGGTGGAATATATATTCACACTATGGAAAAATATTCTAAGTCTAAGGACTTGTGATTTTGTTTAATAAAACAACTAAGTTAATGTATCACCTGGGTGGAAATGGAAGGATTGGGTTATGTTGAGTGGTTCACAATGCCATAGACTTGGATTGTGTATCTCACTTGTGGATGGCCACCCAGGAAACAAAGAGATTTGAGATGTCAAATGTTGAGAAGCTTCAAGTGCAACCACTTGGCAATATGGGCTCTGCCATGATCATATAGGTTGCAAGAACTTAGCCAAATGGACAGTGGGTGGTAGTGTTTGATAGGATGGAACGCGTCCATATTGGTCTAAGGGAAAGCTTCTGAAAGATCTTGTCTTGGGAAACCAAGTCTTGTGGGGAAAGTGCACCACCTCTGCAGAGTGTAAAATCTAAGTACTTAGCCATGTCCCTGGTAAAGGACAATTTGAGCATCAAGACATGGAAGCAATCAAGAATCTCATCATTCCAATTTCTAAATTAAAATCTTGTGGTTTGAACAAGGGATTGTTTGAATTCTTAAATCATTGATGGAGAGATGGCTTGGTACAAGGATCTTGAAATCTTTGATTGAGAAAAATGATTTTGTCAAGCAAAAACTTAGTATTTTCAAAATGATAAGAAAAATCTATTTTGAGCAATGCAAGCCTCAACTCCACTTAGCCAAATGCATATAGATGATAGACTCCACTATACAAATATAGTATCACTTGCCAATACAATTCAAATGTATTGACCCTTTGTGGCTGTAACTTGTATGTTGCAGGTTTGATTGTTTTTAGTGAAGATTGATTGATTAGGATTACAAAGTCTACAACCAACATCTGCCTGTGGCACTTTGAAGATGAAGGACCCCATGCTTATTGTTATTCCGCTGCAATGTAATGTAATAGCCATATGAGCTATGTTTGATGTAATAAACTTATGTTATTCCTGGTTATAAAGTTATATTATGACCCTTGTTTCTTGATATTACATCTTAACTGTGGATGCTAGCTATTGATCCAGGGACTAGCATTGTAAACACAGGAGGGATCAATCTTATGAAAGGTTGGGACCCCTTCAGATGGTATCAGAGCATTGTGTTGCCTGTAGGATTTGTAAACCCTAGGATTGGACAAAAACCCTTAGAAAAATAGGAGTTATATTTTGATCCAAAACTTATTTACAAAAACACTTGTAAACTCTTTCCTCAACCATTTTGTTTTCAACTCTACTTCTTCTCTACTTCAACTTGATGGAAAAACCTACCCCATGACCAAAGACTACACCATATGCAAAGGACTTCTTCAGCTTCTTCAACTCTAATGACTTCAACATCTTCAACTCTAATGACTTCAACATCTTCAGCATGTTCACCAAGGACTTCCAACTTGGAAACTACTAAGGACCACAAGTGAAACAAGGAAAACCTACTCAAGATTTAGAGACTAAGGGAATGCAAAATAAGGAGCCATCAACAACTTTGAAGTATTGTGACCAAGAGTTTTTCTCAAAGAAACCAAGATCTCATACAAGAAGAATCAAGAAGGAAGGAAAGATCACAAGTAAACCATATAGATGGACCACCATATTTTAGCTAAGACAAAACCACCAACTTATGTGGTGTAACAAAAATATTTTGTTGCCTAAGTATGTGCTTGAACCTTGTTTGAGTGAAATGTTTGTTTGTGATTGCTTGAACATTGCTTGTGTGAATTGTGATGTGTGTGATTAGAAATATTTCCTTAGAAATATTTTGCCTATTCTAATCTCCCATCAAACCCAAACAGATGACTACTCCAAGAAACTCCAACATCAAGGTTGATGACAACCACAACCAAGAGGACAACATGAGAGAACTTATAGTAACCCAAAACCAGTTGAGCCAAGAGACAACTCAGCTTTTAGCCAACAACAATGGATTAGACCCAGCCATACAAAGCATTTTGAAACTTCAATCCCAATTACTGCAAGGATTAGTTACTCAAATGATCAACATGAGAGAAAACTTTTCCCAAGGAGCTAATGACAACAAGGATGACAAAGATGCTATTCTAGAAGGAATCCAAGCCAGCAATAGTTTTAGAGACAAAGATCATACATCCAAGGAACATGAAGATCACTGCCTCAAGAAGAGAGAAAGATCTCCCACTCATGAAGAACATGAACTGGAAGAACCCCTAGCTTTGGAGAGACCCAAAAAGAAGATGAAAGACAAAAGCCTGTTGCAATGTTACAATTGCAAAGAGATGGGACACTATTACAATGAATGCCCAGAAAAGAAGAAGAGACAAGAAGACAAACAAAAGTTGGTGAAACCCAAGATAAGGAAGAATTTTAGCCAAGTGATGTGCAAATACTGCAAAGAGTTAGGACATTATGCAAACTACTGTCCTGAAAAGATGAAGCATAAGATAAACCAGCCTATGAGGGATATCAGCCTTGTCACATGTTTCAAATGCAAGGAACTAGGCCACTATGCAAACAATTGTCCAGAAAGGATGGAGAACAAGTTGAACAAGCCTATGGAGAAACTCAACCTTGTCCCATGAGTCAAGTATGGAAACTAAGGACACCATGCAAATGTTGCTTAAAGAAGTTTTCCCATGATCCGAAGAAGGACAAGATGTAATTTTTTGTTTGAAAATTTTTAAGGGTGGTAGTACCCTAGTTGTTTTGAACTTGTTTGTAAACCCAGCCTCCCCAAATCTCGGGACGAGATTTATTTTAAGGGTGGTAGCCTGTCACATCCCAAGATTTTCCAAATCTTGTAATGTGAAAATAAATTAATAAAATAAAACTTTGTTGATTTTCAGAGCCAGAAGAAACTTTTTGAATTTAAATGGAACCTCAAACCCATTTGAATCAAATAAAATCCTAAAGGGATTTAAAAAGATAAACATTTTAAATAAAGGAAAACAAAATATTTTGGAAATACTATTTTTGATCATTAAAATAAAAGGATTTGGTTTTCAATTGAAATAAAAGTTTTATAGGTAAAGATTAATTTATAGAGCCAAATTAAACCTTGGCCAAGTCTTTGATTAAAACAATTTGTTTTGATAAAAATAGTAAGGTTTATTTAAATAAAATAGTGAGGATTTAATATCCAATTTTTATTTAAGTAAAGGCTTTTCCCATTTTAAATAAACACCAAAACTTATTATTTTGTTTTAAATAAGTTTTCTAAGTATTTTATATTCACAAATAAAACCTACTAAAGTGTTTTGGCTTTATTTTAGATTTCAAAATAAATATTTTAAATAAAATAAATCCTAATTGATTTAATAATGAAAGTCTATTATATTTAATTAATAATGGACTCTAAAATAGAAGGTTATTTTGTTTTAAAACAAATTTCCAAATATTATATACTTCCCAAATTAAACCTACTAATTTGACTTTGAAAATATTTAGGGTCAAATAAAGATTTTATTAATAAAATCAAACCCTATTTTGATTTAATAACTAAGTTCCATTTTTTTTATTATTAATGGACCCTAAAGTAAAAGGATTATTTTATTTTAAACAAGTTTCCCAAATATTCTTTATTTCCAAATAAAACCTACTGTTTGGGTTTTGAAAACATTTTGGATTTTAAATGGAGATTTTATTAAATAAAACAAACCCTATTTTATTAAATAACTAATGATCCATTTATTTAATTAATAAATAGAACCTAAAAAGATTTAAAATAATATTTTATTTTAGAATGTGAATTATGATGTTAAGGAGAACCAAATTCATATTTGAAAAGCTTGATGATTGTTTGAATCATTTTGAATGTGTTTGTTTGTTTAAAATTCAAAACAGAAAAATAGAATTAGAAAAGGAAAAAGGAATCAGACAGAAAAAAAATAAGAAAACAGACCCAACCCACTACCCCGGCCCAAACAGCCCACCTAGCCCAGTTTCCCCTCACTCCGCAGAAAACGATTCGAACCAACTCCCTAACCCGCAAAGCAGCTGACATGTGGACCCTCTTCTCCCCCTCACTCAAACGCTGACAAGCCGACCCCACCCCCTCCTATTCATCGTCTTCAACACGACCTCGTCGCCCTGGCTGTTACTGCCGATTGATTGCCTCGTCAATTCGCTTCAATGTCATGCGATTAACGCCCCCTGACCACACACGCTTAAACGCCAGTGACTCCTCTCTCGTTCCCCTCTGTTTCTTTCCCCGGGCACGCCTCCAGTCCATCCCAATTTCTCTCTGTACCACTGCTACTCCGACGACCCACCTCGCCAATTCCGGCCAAAACTCGCCGCCCCTCTCCTCCCCGACCAAGCTCACAGCATCCCCACTCTCAGGCGCATCTGCTAGTGCATCCAACTTGACCGCGGGTACCCTGTAACCTCGCCTTCGACAACGGCCACCGTCGCCACCGTCTGCCTCTACTCCGGCGAAGCCCCCAGGTTAAATCCAACCGCCCTGCGCCTTCTAGTTCACGCACACGACTCTGCCTTGTTCCTGCGCATCTAACCGTATCGTCATTTCGCTTTGAGGTGATCCACAGCGCCATCCACGACGACCACCTGACGCGCCCGACGCCGTCCTCTACTCCGGCGAGAGATTCAAGCCAGCATAGTGCGCCCCTTCATCAACCAGTGGCAGGTTGAGCATCCCCGTGCCACGACGATCACAGTGAGCCCCCTCACCTCCTTCCTCGTTTCCTGTTTCACCAGCGCCGCCACTATCTGACCGTCGCCGCCGTTAGCCACCGCCGGCGCCGCTCGCAAATGGTCGAGCACGTTAGCACCGTAGGATCACGATCCGACGCTCCCGATAGATCACTTAACCGCGAAGGGGTATGTGATCTGGACCATGCGATCTAACTTGATCCAACAGCCAGCATCGCCCGATCCGGCCGAACCGGTACCACCCAATCAGAGTGTGCCGCGTGTCACTTATTCAGTTTAAAAACAGATTTTAAAACAGAATTATTTGCAAACTTCAAACCTTTGTAACTTTCAAACCACATGTCCAAATTTGGCAAATTTTATATCAATGGATTCAGGAGAACAAGACCTAGCCAACCATACCCTTAGTTTGGCAAATAGTAACTGTTAGCTTGTTTGAATTTGCAGAAACATTTGTGTACTTATTTAGAGTATAAAAATTGTTTAAAATTGAATTTAGGGATAAAACCTTTGCAAATTGGATTGTTGTGATCTTACTGACCCTAGGAACCAAACCTTGGTATTAAAAATGATTTTTGAAAGATTTAGGTTAGATTAATTGACTTAGCCATTTTCTAGCCAAATAAAAAGAATGGTTTTTGTTATAAAATTGTTTATAAAAAGAAAACTTTAAGGAAATGTTTTGGACCAAACCTACTGACCCAAAAACACCAAGTTTTGCAATAGCAACTCATTTGGTGAACCATATAGGCTAATGCCTTAGTGAAAATATTTCTACACCACATAAAATAACACTTTGTTTTGAAAATGGTTTTAAAGTGAAACCTTTTGCAAATGACTTGGCCACTTTAGGAAATGACCATTAGATGTACCCAAATGACTATGACCCACTAGGAACCACTTTTTCAAACAAAACAAAGCTTGGCATGCTTGCATGCATTTCTTTGACTTTGTTATTTATGTGTGTTGTTTTGCTTGATTGGTAGATTGAGTTTGTGCCTTGCTTGATTGATTTGTAGTGACTTGAAGAGTGTGATTGTTGCAAAGATCAAGAAGTGAACCTATACTCTACCAAAAAGGCAAGTGATGCTTCATACTTTCTATCCCAATACTTTTATTATGCATTAGTGATTTTGCTAAGTAAAACTTGCATGGATTTTGCTAAGTATAGATCTTGCTATAGGAAAACATAGTAATGAATCCTTAGTAGGATTTTCCTAAGTTATAGATTCCTATTACTACCAAGCTTAGCCTAGCTAATAGAAAACATGGGTGGAATATATATTCACACTATGGAAAAATATTCTAAGTCTAAGGACTTGTGATTTTGTTTAATAAAACAACTAAGTTAATGTATCACCTGGGTGGAAATGGAAGGATTGGATTATGTTGAGTGGTTCACAATGCCATAGACTTGGATTGTGTATCTCACTTGTGGATGGCCACCCAGGAAACAAAGAGATTTGAGATGTCAAATGTTGAGAAGCTTCAAGTGCAACCACTTGGCAATATGGGCTCTGCCATGATCATATAGGTTGCAAGAACTTAGCCAAATGGACAGTGGGTGGTAGTGTTTGATAGGATGGAACGCGTCCATATTGGTCTAAGGGAAAGCTTCTGAAAGATCTTGTCTTGGGAAACCAAGTCTTGTGGGGAAAGTGCACCACCTCTGCAGAGTGTAAAATCTAAGTACTTAGCCATGTCCCTGGTAAAGGACAATTTGAGCATCAAGACATGGAAGCAATCAAGAATCTCATCATTCCAATTTCTAAATTAAAATCTTGTGGTTTGAACAAGGGATTGTTTGAATTCTTAAATCATTGATGGAGAGATGGCTTGGTACAAGGATCTTGAAATCTTTGATTGAGAAAAATGATTTTGTCAAGCAAAAACTTAGTATTTTCAAAATGATAAGAAAAATCTATTTTGAGCAATGCAAGCCTCAACTCCACTTAGCCAAATGCATATAGATGATAGACTCCACTATACAAATATAGTATCACTTGCCAATACAATTCAAATGTATTGACCCTTTGTGGCTGTAACTTGTATGTTGCAGGTTTGATTGTTTTTAGTGAAGATTGATTGATTAGGATTACAAAGTATACAACCAACATCTGCCTGTGGCACTTTGAAGATGAAGGACCCCATGCTTATTGTTATTCCGCTGCAATGTAATGTAATAGCCATATGAGCTATGTTTGATGTAATAAACTTATGTTATTCCTGGTTATAAAGTCATATTATGACCCTTGTTTCTTGATATTACATCTTAACTGTGGATGCTAGCTATTGATCCAGGGACTAGCATTGTAAACACAGGAGGGATCAATCTTATGAAAGGTTGGGACCCCTACATTGGGTAATCCACTTAAGGGAAACGTGTTGCTGTTCTACAAACCTCTGCACTTGGAGGCCCAACAACTATCTACAAGAATAGAAGTGCATAGACATCACTCTGTAATAAGATAGCCATATGAGCTATGTAAGTTGTAATGAACTATTTTATTCCTGGTTATTAGTTGTAATATGACCTTTGTTTCTTGATATTACATCTTAAACTGTGGGTGCTAGATATTCGATCCAGGGACTAGCACTGTAAACACAGGGAATTGTACCTTATTGGGTTTAGGCCTCTACAGATGGTATCAGAGCACTGTGTTGCCAATAGGATTGTAACCCTAGGATTGGACAAAACCCCTTAGAAAATAGGAGATGTATTTGTTCTAACTTATTTAGAAACAATCTTGTAAACTCTTTCCTCAGCATTTTTTTTTGATTCTACATCTATCCCTTATCAACTTTATGGCTAAGGACTTCAACTTCAACATCATCAAGGCCTTCAACTTAAACATATCAAAGGACTTCAGCTTCAGTTTCACCAAGGATTTCAACTTGGATAGCACTAAGGACTTTAAGTGAGATAAGAATAATACTCAAGACCTGGAGACTAAGGAAACACAACTTAGCAGGAACCATTATCACCTTTGAAACTTGTGATCAAGATGCAATAATTTCTTCCAAGGATACCATGATTTTGTACCTAATGTAATAGCTAGGAAGAAGGATTGAATGATCTCAAGAGATACCTTATAGTTGGACCACCATGCTAGTGTTTCATTTAAAAATCGATTTGCTGATCATTTATTGATCATACCAACCTATGTGGTGTGACAATAGTATTTTGTTTTCGTAAGATATGCTTGAACATTGTTGTTTGAGTGGAATGCATGATTGATATTGCCTTCACATTTATTTGTGTGATTTGTTGTGTGTGTGAGTAGAATTCTTTCCCTAGAATTCTTTTGTATGTTCTAACTCCAACCCAACCCAAACAGATGACTTCTCCAAGAGACCACAACTCCAACATCAAGGATGGTGAAAAAACAACCTCGAGATGCACATGACTGTACAACTGCTAGCAACCCAAACTAAGTTGAATCAAGTGACAACCTAGTTTTTAGCCAACAACAGCAACAACATTGAGTTAGACCTAGACATGCTAAAGTTCTTGGGATCCCAATCCCAATTGTTGCAAAGGATGACCAATCAGATGATCAACATGAGGAGCAACCCTTCCCAAAGAGATTGTGACAACAATGATTTCAAGGATGATATTGTGGAAAGAACACAACCTGCAAAATCTATGGAGACATAGGACATACTTATAAAGAGCACATTGACTAGTGCCCAAATTGTGATGAGAACCATCCAGCTAGACAATGCCCCACATCTCAAGTTACATGTTTCCTATGTGAAGGAACTAAATAGGTCCCTGTCCAATGCCACATCTATCCTATAGTTCAACAGATGAAACATCAAGCTAAGAATGGAATACATCAAGTCTTTAGAAACACCCATGAAGGTACAGCTTCCACCAAGGATGATGAAGACAAAGTCAAATCTCAGTATGCACCTCCATACAAGGTAACCAACTTTGGTGAGAAAAAGTGGAAATGTGGACGTTATCCTAGGAACCGTTCTAAGAACCGAGAAAACTTTCCTACATTTGTGGTGAAATATGAAGAACATGAACTAAGAGATCTCCTAGCCTTGCAGAGACCCAAAAAGAAGAAGGGCCAAGGAAACAAACAAGAGATAGTGATACCAAAGATAAAGAGGGATATTAGCCAGGTGATGTTCCATAAATGCAAAGTGCTAGGCCATTATGCATCAAATTGTCCAGGAGAAGAACAAGACAAGCAAACTTGGAAAGGATCTCAACCTTGTCACATGTTTCAAATGTGAAAATAAGGGACACTATGCAAACAACTGTCCAGAGAAGTTACATCAAGACACCAAGTAAGCCAGGATGCAATCTAGTTAAACTCCTTTTAAGGGTGGTAGTACCCTAGCTTTCCTAAAACCAACTTGTTGTTTCTAGCCTTGCTGAATCTCGGGACGATATTCCTTTTAAGGGTGGTAGTCTGTCACATCCCAAAATTTTGCAAATTTTGAAATGTGAAAATAAACAAACAAAAGAATTAAATGATGAAATTTAGGGGGAAAAGAAACATTTTGTTTCTAAATGGAAACATCAAAACCTTACTTGAACAAAACTTGAATGAAAAGGCAGCAAACAAATTTTCAAATAGATCAAATACATTCATGCATGGAATGTATCTTGATTGTGAACCCTTGGAAAGGATAAACCTAAACCCTAAACCCTAATGAAAGAAATCATCTTCAAGATCACTCCAAGACTATGGCTTTGTTCCATATAAAAATTTAGCAACAAAATTTCTAAATGACCAATAATGGTAAACAAAAATATTACAAGACCATGGGAATTGATTTCACTCCATTTGGAGCGATGGATAAAAACTTATGATTTTTATAAGATAAAAGAAAATATTCCAAGGCTAATAAAGATCATAGCTAAAACCAATACTTTATTGTGAACAAAGTAATCCTAAAAGGATTTAAAAAGATAAATAATTATTAAATAGAATTATACAAATTGGAATCACTATTTTTGGAGCTATAAATAAAAAGATATGAATTTTATAAGACAAAGAAAGAAATAAATAAATAAATAAGAATGGTTGCAAAGAAAATTTAAACCTTGGCTAAATCCATAAGTAAATGGAATAAAAGTTTATTAAATAATATAAAAAGATAAAAGTTCATTTAAATAAAAATTTATGGGCTTATGAACCATATTGAAATTTTATTTAAATAAATACCAATATGCATCACTTATATTTAAATGAATATTAATTGATAAAAATATTTGAAATGGACTAAATAACCAACCTGGTTTTTGGTATAAAACCTACTGAAAAGATTTGGAGGAATTTTGAATTCAAATTGAAGTTTAAATCAATTGATTTGAATAAAAACAGAAAACAGAAAAAGGAAAGGAAAAAGATTTGAAGAAAACAAAATAAGAGAAGCTACCTGCCGAGCCAGCCCACCAAAAGCCCACCCGGGCCACTCCCTCTCCTCCTCTGCTTTCTTTTCTTACCACGCAGAACCCCCACCCCTTCACTGACCTCCTGGCCCCACTGCCACGCTGTCCTCGTCGTCTTCATCGCGCTGAACACGCCCCCCCTCTCTCAGCCGTTTCCCCTATTGAATTCGCTTAAAATCGCATTGATTCGTGGTGTAATTCCCGTCCCCGACCATGCCCTCTTAACCCACTCTTTCCCCTCTCTGTTTCCCCTCACTTCCCCGCATCAGAGAGCCCCCAGGCTACTCCAATTAGAGCTTGCACCACTTCTGACCTCGACAGACTCCGGCACCGATTCCGGTGAACCCTGACCTACCCTTGCCCTCTCGTTTAAACGACCTTACTCTCCATCCCTGTGCTCTCCTCCCTGATGCCTTGCTTTGCTTGTTTTCGCTCCAGGAGCTCGCCTACGACGACCTCTGCAAGCGGCTTTCGCTGAGCGCAACTAGGGCGAGCAATAGTGTCCAAACTGGTGCGCCCTTCATCAAACTCGGATACCACGGCAAACCTCACATCCTCGCAAGCACAGTAATGCCCCTACACCTCTCCTTTACCCCCTAGCGCCGCTAGTACACCATCGCCTGATGCGCCGCCGCCGCGTGCAGTAGCC
The DNA here is from genome assembly GCA_916181665.1 of Avena sativa. NCBI lineage: Eukaryota > Viridiplantae > Streptophyta > Magnoliopsida > Poales > Poaceae > Avena > Avena sativa. The sequence goes on along the minus strand of OV702284.1, from coordinate 253,467,245 downwards.
ATTGCCGCTAGATCTTGGCCAGTCGTTGTGGACCATCGGATGCATATCTTAGGGTCTAGATTACATCACTAATCTAAGGGGTACGGTTTGATATGGCCCATTCATTTTCACTTAAATATAATGGCTCGCATCGCTTGATCCAACCGAAATGGTATAGACCAATCAGAACACGCCGTGTGTTTGTGAATTAGATTTAAAATCCAGATTTTATTCTATTAGATGTATAAACTTGCAAAATTCATAACTTTTGTTCTGTAATTCCAAAAATTACAAATTAGGTGTCTATGGATTCATAGAAAATGTGTACTTTGCATCTACGGCCTTACTTTGGTCATTTGCTTCTGAAAAATTAGAGTTCTATGCAGAGACTTGTTTAGGGTTATTTTGAGTATAAAAATTGTTCTAAAAATTATTTTTGAGTAAATCCTTTTGCTAATGGTTTTGTCTGGAACCCTCTAACCATAAAAACTAACACTTGAAATTAAAAATATATTTTGTTGACACTAAAAATTATTCCTTTGAATTAAAGCTTTTCTAACCAAAGAAAAATGATTTAAATGACTTATTTTCACTAACTTGGTTTAAAATGAAATTACTCTTTTATAAAATACCAGTAGGTGTTTAGAACCTTGTTAGAAACAAAAAAAATTCAATAAAATAACCTTTTGCATGCTTGCATGCATTTCTTTGTTCTTGTTTTGTTTTTTATTTGGTGTGCTAGTTTTGAATGTGTGCTTTGCTTGATTGTGATGTAGTAAACTTTGAGGAGTGTGACATTTGAAAGATCAAGGAGAGTACCTAAATATTCTACTATAAATGCAAGTGATACTTTGGTCATCAAAAGCCCTATCTTTTCAATATTGCATTAGAGTTATTTTTGTAGTATGCATGATAGGACTATTTTAAAATATTTCTATGTTATGAAAATCCTATAGTACCTACCTTGGTAGTATTTCCTAAAGATAGGAGATGTGGTAAGTTTAGAATGCTTAGTCTAGCTATATATATTTGTCGATGGAATTCATGATATGATGTCTTATAAAAATAAAAATATTGTTTTGGACTAATGAAAACAACTGATGTTAATGAAACGCCTGGGTGGAAATGGACTTGTATGGATGGATTTTTGTTGAGTGGTTACTCAGGGCCCATTTCTATGGTTTACCCTGGTGTATCTCACTTGTGGATGACCACCCAGGAACAAAGAGATTGGAGACATTCTTGCCGCGAAAGCTTCCAGTGCAGCCACATGGCATATGGGCTCTGCCTTGACCAACTAAGTTGCAACAAATCAGCCAGATGGAAAGAAGGTGGTAGTGATGATAGGATGGAACGCGTCCATGGTGGTCTGAGGGATTTCTTCTGAAAATTCTCGTCTCGATGCATGTCGAGTCTTGTGGGGAAAGTGCACCACCTCTCGAGAGGGTAAAACTAAGTACTTAGCCGTGACTCCGGTTGTGGACAATTTTGAGCATCAAGACAGTGAAGCAGTTCAAGAATCTCATCATTCTAATTTCTCTAAGTTAAAACTTGTTGGGTGAAAAAGGGTAGCACCTGGTGTGTATCCAGTGTGCCATGTTTGATGAAGTGTTTTTGAAAAAGAGAAAAACTATTTTTCAAAGGATAGGGAAAACTTATTTTATGCAAAGGCCAGCCAAAACTCCACTTAGCCATATACTCATGTAGATGTTAGATTCTCCATATCAATATTATATCACTTGCCAATAAAATTCCAATGTATTAACCCTTGTGGTTGTAACTTATCATGTGGCAGGTTTGTTTGATGTTACTGAAGTTTGTTTAGTAGGGATTACAAGTCTACAACCAACATGTTTTCCTGTGGCACATGAAGATGAAGGACTCCATGCTTTATAGTTATATATGCTGCTCTGTAATAAGATAGCCATATGAGCTATGTAAGTTGTAATGAACTATTTTATTCCTGGTTATGAGTTGTAATATGACCTTTGTTTCTTGATATTACATCTTAAACTGCGGGTGCTAGCTATTTGATCCGGGTACTAGCACTGTAAACACAGGAACTTGTACCTTATTGGGTTCAGGCCTCTACATTGTGACTAACTTAAAGGTGTTAAAGAAAAGTACTTATTGGGAGATAACTATAGAGGCCCCAACCTGATAAGGTAGAGATCCTTGTGTTTACAGTGCTAGTCCCTGGATCGAATAGTTAGCACCCACAGTTTAAGATGTAATATCAAGAAACAAAGGTCATATTACAACTTATAACCAGGAATAAATTAATTCTTTACATCTTACATAGCTTATATGGCTATCTTATTACAAAGCAGCAGATACATCTATAATGCATGGAGTCCTTCATCTTCATATGCCACACGAAAACATGTTGGTTGTAGACTTGTAATCCCTACTCAACAAACTTCACTAACATCAAACAAACCTGCAACATAATAAGTTACAGTCGCAAGGGTCAATACATTTGAATTGTATTGGCAAGTGATTTCATATTGATATGGATAATCTATCGTCTACATGAATATATGTCTAAGTGGAGTTTTGGCTGGCCTTTGCATAAAATAAGTTTTCCCTATCCTTTGAAAATAGTTTTTTCTCTTTTCAAAACATTTCATCACACAATGGCTCACTGGATACACACCAGGTGCTTCCCTTGTTCACCCAACAAGTTTTAAATTAGAGATGGGATGAGGAGATTCTTGATCATTCCAATGTCTTTGAGGCTCAAATTTTCCATTACCGGGGACACGGCTAAGTACCTAGGTTTTACCCTCTCGAGAGGTGGTTCACTTTTCCCACAAGACTCGACATGCATCAAGACAAGACTTTTCAGAAACAATCCCTCAGATCGGCACAGACGCGTTCCATCCTATCATCACTACCACCAACTGTATGTCTGTCTGAGTTCTTGCAACCTAGTTGGTTAAGGAAGATCCCATATGCCATGTGGCTGCACTGGAAGCTTCTCAACACAAAACATCTCAAATCTCTTTATTCCTGGGTGGCCATCCACAAGTGCGATACACCAGGGTAAACTATAGAAATGGGCCCTGGGTAACCACTCAACAAAAATACATCCAACCAATTACCATTCCACCCAGGTGTTTCATTCACATAGTTATTTTATTAATCAAAAACATAGTCATAGACTTTGCATAATATCATAGCATGAATATTCCACCCTTGTATTCTAATAGCTAGGCTAAGCATAATAGCATAACTTGTCTCTTGACTTAGGAATATTCCTACCAAGATATATTCTATAGGATCTACTATATCATAGCAATATATAAAAATAGTCCTATCATGCATACTATAAAAACATCACTAATGCAATATTGAAAAGATAGGACTTCTGATGACCAAAGTATCACTTGCCTTTTTAGTAGAGAATCTAGGTACTCTCCTTGATCTTGGAATTGTCACACTTCTCAAGCTTCACTACAATTCAATCAAGCAAAGCACACATTCAAAACTAGCACTTAAACAAATAACAACACAAAACAATAAAAAGAAAGAAATGCGTGCAAGCATGCAAAAGGTTTTTCTATTGAAAAAGTAGTTTCTAACAAGGTTCTAAACATTTCAAAACACCTACTGGTCTTTTATAAAAGTGGGAATTCATTTAAAATAAATTTAGTGAAAATAGGCCTTTTAAATCATTTTTGTTTTACTAGAAATGCTTTTATTCAAAGGAATAATTCCTAGTGTTAACAAAATATATTTTCAAATTCAAATGTTAGTATTTATGGTCAAAGGGTTCAAAACAAAACCATTTGCAAAAGGTTTCACTCAAAAATAATTTTTAGAACAATTTTTATACTCAAAATAGTCCTAAACATGTCTCTGCATAAAAACCTAATTCTTCAGAAAAAATGACCAAACTAAGGTCATAGGTGAAAAGTACACATTTTTTTGAATCCATAGACACCAAATTTGCAATTTTTGGACAAACAGATCAAAAGTTATGATTTTTTACAAGTTCAAACACTTAATAGATCAAATTATAGATTTTAAAACAAACTCACAGACACGTGGCCTGTTTTGGTTGGTCGGTACCGTTTCATGTGGATCGATCAACACGAGTCGTAGGATCTAACTAACATTGCACGGATCAGATCAACATGTACCGCTTCGTTTAAGTGACCTATCACAACCTCTAGATCTACATCCAACGGTTCAGGGTGCACTGACCACAGATGGGAGGCGCTGGCGACGGCGTGCGGCGCGTCGGGTGATGATGCTCTGGTGATTCTAGGGGGCAAGGGGAAGGTGTGAGGATGCTACCGTGGTTGCGGGGACGTGGCGATGCTCAAGGTAGTTGTGGGCAAGGTTGCGGCTCACGGGCTTGGCCAGAATCACTCGTCGAAGTAGCTCCTGTCGTCGGTTGCTTGCAGTTGGAGATGAAGCCGAGCACCTGGTCCACAAGTAAGAAAACGGCGGCCATCAATAGGTGCGTGAGAGGATGGCGAGAAAGCTAGTGTGAGTCAGAGGGCAGGGGGAGGTCAGGCTCACCAGAATTTTCTCGCTGGAGTTGTGGCCATCGTCGGGCATGCACGGACGTCGTCGAAGGTGGCGCTATGGAGCACGCTAAGGCAAACAAAAGGTGGAATTAGATGCGCGAGATAAAAGTGAGTATGAGATCATCAACGAGAGGAAGAGAGGCGGCCAGACTTCCCTGGAATCGTCGTCGGAGTCCGTTGGAGCTGCGGTGGCGTGAGTTCAAGTGCAGGCGGCCTGGGGGCTCTCTGGGTGTGGCATCTGAGGGGAAATGGAGAGGGGGCAGAGGGGAATAAATGAGCATGGTCACGGGGGAGGATTTTTGGCGCAGTTACTCGAATTTACTCGGCGTAATCACGGCAGGAAACGGTCACGGGAGGGGAACGCGGTGTGGTCGCGGGGTTGAAGACGATGCTGACCTAGCGTGGGGCCAGTTAGTCAGCGAGAGAGTGTGGGGAGTGAGAAAAGATCTGCGAGGAAGAGAGGAGAGAGCCGAGTGGGCTTCTATTGGGCCAGGTTGGGCTGGGGTGCTGGGTAGGGTTAGCTTTCTATATTTTTTTCTTATTCTTTTTCCTTTTTATGTTTATATTTTCTATTTTTATTTGAATCAATTGATTTAAATTTCTTTTTGATTTCAAATCTTTTCCAAAAATTTCAGTAGGTTTTTATACCAATTATGAGTTGATGAATTTGTCCTCTTTGGAATATTTCAAATATTTTCTTATGATTTAATATTTATTAAGTGAGGCATTTTGTCTTATTTAAATAAAATTGAATATGGTTCAACCCATATAATTTTATTTAAATAATCTAGTATTCTCTTATTTTATTTGAATTACTTTTATTCCATTTGCTTATGGATTTGGCCAAGGTTTAAATTGTCTTTTAAACAATTCTTATTTATTTAATTCTTTCTTTGTCTTATAAAATCCATATCTTTTTATTTATAGTTCCAAAATTGGTGATTCCACTTTGTATAATTTTATTTAATAATTATTTATCTTTTTAAATCCTTTTAGGATCACTTTGTTCACAATTTAGTGTTGATTTTTGTTAAGAGCTTTATTAGTCATGGAATTACTTTCTTTTATCTTATTAAAATCATAAGTTTTTACCCATGGCTCCAAATGGAGTGAAACCAATTCCCATGGTTTTATAATATTTTTGTTTACCATTTTTTGGTCATTTAGAAATGTTTGTTGCTAACTTTTTATATGGAACAAAGCCATAGTTTTAGAGTGATCTTGGAGATGATTTCTTTCATAAGGGTTTAGAGTTTTGGTTCAACTTTTGCTAGTGCTTTAAATTCAAGATACATTCCTTGTAGGGATGCATTTGACTTGTTTGAAAAAAATTGTTGCCTTTTCATTCAAATTTTGTTCAAGTAGGGTTTTGATGTTTCTATTTAGAAGCAAAAAGTTTCTTTTCACCCTAAATTTCAACATTTATTTCTTTTGTTTGTTTATTTTTCACATTTCAAAATTTGGAAAATTTTGGGATGTGGCAATAACCCAAAAGTTTTCTTGAGTCTTGGAAGTTATTACTTCAATAATGACCTCTCCTTATCGTTTTTGTTTGCTTTTTGTGCAAAGAATGACCTCTAATGAGAGGGAAGTAAGATTTGGGGACTTGTTGTCTCGAAACAGATTTTTGTGCTCCTTCGTAAAAATTCGTGTAACGTCTCTGTAAGTCGGATTGAGCTGATATTTTCTGAATAAATCCCCCAGTACGTTAGATAACATTCGTTATTTCAACACTTTTTTATTTGAGAAACAGAATGTTTTCAAAAAAAATTGGTTTCTACCTGCTGGTCAGTTTTGACAGATTTCTGCCATTATTTGCATTTACTTCTTATTGATTCATTTTTGGGTTATTTTTGGGAAATTGAGCTTTTTGAGGGAATTGCTACAGTATCTTGTGTTTTTAGTGAAAGTTTTTCTGTTCTAAAGCTAAACCCAAAGGTCTATTATCTTTTGAATACACTAATGTTGCTAATGAAGATTGTTTGAAGTTTTGTATGAAGGAAAATTTGCAGGTGTAGAGAAAGAATGATGTAATGAGATGAAGAATGGACAAAAGATCAATCTTGGGGATGCCACCCCGTGTCACCCCAAGAAATATTCAAGAGGTACAAGCGTCAAAGCTTGGGGATGCCCAAGGCATCCCCTTCTTCATCAATAAAAAGCTCAGATCTTTCTAGATACTTCGTTTTTATTGTTTCATGCACTGTTGTGTTGTTCTTTGAGCGTCTTAGTTTTTGTTTTGTTTTCTTAGTTTGCTTGAATAAAGTAGTTTGGACCCCCGCTCTCGCTATGTTGTTTCAAATAAGTTGATTGGTGTTGGAGAGGAGTAGAAAGTTCTTGCTTAAATAGTACAAGAGGAGCTTCCTTTGACTGTGACTTAGACTTTAGCATGTCATGCTAGGTGTTGTTTTGACCTTATGCTTAGTGATTATTGATGTAGCATGACTTGTTCCAAACAATTGGGATTGCTTAATGTGCCTTGAAGGAATCATGCGTTGTTTTAGCATGCAAAAGCATAGTATTGTGGTATTCTCCTTTGATGTTTTGTTTGGGTTGACTTGGCACATGCTCACACCATGTTATGACTATAACAAGTCACCATAGCCTCTATAATCATTTATTCCTTGACCTGTAGTACAACTTTATGCTTTTATTAGTAATGTTTTGTCGCTCTGCATGATTATGACCATTATTGCTCTCTTAGTTGGTCTCTCCCAGTCTTTTGCTAGCCTCCACTTATATGAGTAAGCTCTACTCATGCATCCAACTCCCAAGAAACCAAGTTATTCCAAAGTGTCCACTATAAATTCCTATGCATGGTGTGTTACACCATTCCAAGTATATTCTTGTTTTCATCTATCTTCCAATTAAAAAGTATTTTGTTATGTGAAAACTTAGTGATTAAATCTCTGACGAACTTGATAGCACACTTTATTTTTCTTGCCCCTAATAAACTTGAACAATTGTGTAATCTATGTTGTATATGATTGCACTTATACGTTGGAATTAGCAGAATCGTGCTGTCACGGGGAACGCTTTCAACATTGCACTTGTGCTTTGTACATAGTTGATATCATGCTCTTTTGTCTATGAATGTCATCGGTGTGAAATAAAAGGGGAGCTTGTAAGTCCATGGAGTTATGTATGTGTGTTAGAGAAACGCCTGGGCCGCTAGCCTAATCCATGCCTAATCATGGTGGAAACTTGCAGCATCACCATAATGACATCTATGAAGCTTTCTTCTTATAAAAAAAGAGACATATTGAAAATAGGAAAGAGAGAAAAAAGCACCATTTTCCCATGGTAAATAAGAAGATTGCTGAGATGCTCATTGTCTACTTGCCTTGTCATTTTGGTTATGGGATAGCTCCTGTACCATGTGCAATGGGTAACCCGTTCGCGGTTCTCTATGATACGCATGTACTTACAATGACAAGAACTTACAGGTGACTGAAGTTGAGTAGCATGAGGTGTGGCCCTCGTATTTATGGGACTTGAGATTGCCAACTTATACTTTGTCAAGCATATACTCCATAGTTTGTTCACTTTAACCTTAATCACTTCAAGATGCTTATGATAGGGGCAATGAGGGCTGAAAGCTAACAAGTACCATAATTTTTGGAAGCTCTTTTTAAAACTTGAAATCCCTACTTCCCTTATGAAGGGCCTTTCTTCCACTATTATTGAGTATCCACCTTCTACCTTTAGGCACCAGTTAAGAGAGCATAGTTGCCATTCTTAGTTCTATGTGCATTGTCCCAAAACTTATTGATTGATGCATATTGTTGATATTACTTGTTCTTGTGCTATTTGTATCTAGTCACTCTTATGAACTTTGAAGGTGTCCTATGCATCTATTGGCTACTCCATGAGGGACAAGCTGAATGCCACTATGCTATGTTTTCTATATGTGAAACAAACAAACATTTTTCAATGCATGTTATTCATGATCTTTGTTTGTAACCTTTCATGTTGCATGCATAGTTACTTTGTCTTACTATTAGAACTCCATCTTTCATGCTCATGTTTAGAGTTCTTCGATCCCATTTTTCAATGCTTGCAAATGGTTTGATCTTGATTTTGATGGTGCATTTCACCTCAAAATTATTCTTTTTTATCACTTACCTACTCGAGGATGAGCAGGAGTTAAGCTTGGGGATGCTTGATACGTCGGAAACAAAAGCCAAAGCAATATTTTACCGTGGGGAACACGAAGCCAGAGTACGAGACGGAGGAGAGCCACCAGGGGGCCACACCTCCTGTCCGCGCGGCTGGGCCCAGCCCGCGCCTGGGGGTGCGGCTGCCCTGGCTGCCCCCTACCTTGCCTCTTTGCCTATAAGGGCCCCCCGATGCAGAAACCCTAAGTACCCGATCAATATTCCACGAAACCGTCTGTAGCTGCCGCCACCATCGTCCCTAGATCGGGGGATCTGAAGCTCTTCCCGGCACCCTGCCAGAGGGGAGATCATCCCGGAGGCCCTCTTCTTCATCATGCCAGCCTCCAATATGAAGTGTGAGTAGTTACACCTTGGACTACGGGTCCATGTAGTAGCTAGATGGTTGTATCTCATCCCGGAGGCCTTCTTCTTCATCTATTTGTAATCATTCATGTTGTGTTTGTGGGGATGCGATGGATATTGAGATTACTATGTCAGATTGATTAATGGTTTTATCTTGTTGATTCTATCATGTCTTTGTTGTTTGAGATCTTGCATGCTCTCCGTTTCTAGTAGCTATCTTGGCCGAGTAGATGCTAGTGACTCCAAGAGGGGGTATTTATGCTCGATAGTGGGTTCATGCCTCTATTTAATCTAAGGGAAGTGACAGAAATCTCTAAGGTTGTAGATGTGTTGTTTACACTAGGAAGAAAACAATGGTCTCTTGTTCATGAAACAAGTGGATTGTTTACCTTACACACTTTGCTTAAAGCAGTTATCCGTTGCTTACAACTTAATACTAGAGGGGGTTAGGATGATAACCTGAAGGTGGATTACTAGACATAGATGTAGTTGGATGGAGGTTTATGTATGTTGTTGTATTTCCCAATCGAATCTCATAGGATCATGAATTTCTAGTATTGCATTGTTATGCCTTGCTTAGTCCTGTCAATTGCCCTGTTGTAATTTGTTTACCTAGCATGTCATGTTTGTTTATCTTAAGGAGAACACCTCTAGTGAACTATGGACCCCGGTCCAATCTTTACCATTGATACATCTTCCACTGTTACAGTTTACTTTCTGCAAACCACTATTTTCTTCCACACCATATAGTTAATCCTTTGTTTTCAGCAAACCGGTGAGATTGACAACCTCACTGTTCGTTAGGGAAAAATCTTGAGTTTGTGTTTTATAGGTTTCCAAGTTGCTAGCAACACCTTTGAGTCATTTCTTTCCTCCTACGGGTTCGATAACCTTGGTTTCTTACTGAGGGAACACTTGTTGTTGTGCTCATTATACCTTCTCTTGGGGTCTCCCAACGAAGCTTCCACGCACCATCACATGTCCACAGGCTTTCTTGATTATGGGGAAGAACAACTGGATCATCACCCGAGACCAAGTGAGCAAGATCATGGCTGAGCTCCAGCCTGTCACATCCCAAAAAATTTCAAATTTTGAAATGTGAAAAATAAATAAATAAAATAATAATTGTTAAAATTTAGGGTGAAAAAAAACTTTTCTTTACTATTAAATTCGAGTTGGTGGCTCACTTTGCCCATCAAACATTGAGACCATCACAACCGTTAAACACAATCATCAAAGGATAATAATAGCCATTGATAGCCCGCTGCCTCCAACCATCCACGCGTCCAAATTTGTGGTAATCAACAATTAGGCAAGTCTATTATGTCCAACAATCAAGGGTCGCAACAATTAAATAATTAAAAGAAAATGGACGATGGCCTTTTTCGTACTAGGATGTTTCCTAGCCCGTTAGCGCTAATTCCGGATCAAATAAATCGAATCATCTCTTTGCTATGGTTACCTCTAATCGTCCGCATGCAAAGCAATTCTCCTTATTCCCTTTCATTCATTTGATCTAATCGTCTGCATGCAAAGTAATCCTCCTTATTCCCTTCCATTCATTTGGTAGGACAACCAAATAATGTTTGCGTAAATAATTCCTCCTAGATAATTCCCTAAAATTCCCCGGTCCCTACTGACAAGTGTTCTCAAAAAATCCCCGGAATCCTGCTTTTTTCGCTTTTGCTATAAACATACCCGCTTTTGTTACAAATAGTCTCAATTTTGCTACATATAACAGAAAACGGTTATGTCCAGAAATAGTAAAACAGACTGGACCTCGCCTGAGATTTCACCGAAGACCTCGTCGGCGACCGTGTAGCAAAATATTATGCTAATAGCATATCTGACCTCGTCAGAGACTCGCCGGAGGCTTTCGCTGGTAGACCCCACCGGAGACCGTGTAGCAAAAAAAATCGCTATTATAGAAAAACCGCAAAACGATATGTGGTAGCAAATCAAAGTGCTAATGTAGCAAAAAGAACGACCTCACCCGAGACTTTCGCCGGAAGACCTCGCCGGACACCTCCTAGCAAGGTCCCACACTCATGGTAGCAAACACTGTTGTCTGTTGTATCAAAGCGAAATCGCCATCGTAGTAAGGTCCACCGCCATGTGTAGCAAAAGCGACATCGCCATGGTAGCAAGAACTGTCGTCAGCCAGCATGTAGCACCACCACTGGCTGCACGTAGCACCGTCATTGGTATGTGGTAGCAAATCCTAAACGTCGATGTAGCAAATCTCTGATGGGGTTGTAGCAAGCGCGACCGCCACCACCATTATATAGTATCATCTTTGCCATCGGTAGAAAATATTTTCGCCGTAGGTAGCAGCGGCACCGGCAGTAGGTAGTAGGCCGACAAAGGAGAAGGCCGAAGGGTTAGGAGCTTCCATAGCGCGCCCAAGGTTGAGGTCGCCGTCGTTGAGGGCCAGGGCCTCCGACTCGTGGTCGAGCACCGCGGCTACGGCGGCACTGTGAGGCCAGGCTGTGGTGAGACGAGCTACAACGGCGCGGCGAGGCGGCCAGGACAGGCTACGATGAGGCCGCAGCAGCAAGGTGAGGCGGCGAGGACAGGCCTGCAGCTGCGCGGCGAGGGAGACGCAGGGACGAGCGGCTCCAAGAAGAGGAGATGCAAAGGGATAAGGTCGTGTGGGACCACTAGGAAAGCGACCGACGCGCGTGAGGCGACCCCTCAGGATGGATGCGTGATATCCTGGGGAGGGGGGAGTAGTATCATTTTCCTTCCTCAAATCGGGGCATAAATCTTGCACAACAATTTTTTTCGATAACTCAAACGGCTTCTACCATTGTCGTATTGCCGACTGGCATGCAATGCTCCAGAAGGCTAGCCTTGTCGACGTGTACTACTTCTTAGGAGTTATCAAGGCCGAGTGCGCCGATTTGGTGGACGCGTTCCATGTAGGACTTTTTATTTTAAAAAATCCAAAATTTAAAGATTAAAAAATTACGAAAAAAATATAGGAAGATAGATAATGATTTATAATATGCGTATATACAAAATTAAGTGAAAATACTTTGTATTTTGGACACAGGAAAAAGAGAAAAGTTCAGATCTGGACGTACACAGTCTAATTTTTGAATGGCCCTCCGTTTTCCCAAATTTTGTTATATTTGTCTTTTTTGCTGTGCCAGAAATACAATCTATTTTAATTTTAAATTTTGTATTTCAGATTGTTGTCTACAAGAATATATTTTTTTCGAATTTTTTTGAAGCTTTTTGAAAAATTCAAAATCTTACTCCATGGAGGACGAGCTCCAAAGCGATTTTTTGGGCCGACACCAATTAACCGACCCAAGTCAGCATCTTCAGAAGGCGGTCGTGAAGGATAGTTGTACGGTGCGCCGACAGCAAAGTAGCTCCCAATTTCTGCCAGATTATGCAGAGCATATGGCCTCTTCTTTTATGTGTCTAGCCCGTCTTGTTGTCGTGAAGGCACATTAATTAGAACCACCTCTATTGCTGGGTCAAGCACCTGGCCAGCATCACAATCCTGAACTCAGCTATCGCCACCACCGCCAATTCCACTCGTACATGGCAACACGATCATTCGACACTGCCAGGCACGTCGCCAGGTCGGCCTCCCCGACTAGGACAAGTCGTCACCATCGCCAAGCAGACCCATACTGGCAGCAAGACCAATATCCCGTGTTGTCCCCCAGCTCGATTTGCTGATTATTTTTAGACGAGGGATGTGCAAATCTGTCTCGATACTCTCCGGAATCCTGATCGATTTGTTGTTGGCTGGTGTTATTGGAGTCTAAACAAGCAAGGCTTGAATTTCAAATCCAGTTAAACGTATAGATGAAATGATCGGTTCATATACGAAGTTATCTAGACAAGATGTGCATATGCGCTGATGACATTGAGATCGATTGTTTCTGTGGCCAGGCAAACCTATGACAAGAGGAATTCGAGGATTGTGAGCAGGACAACTGGTCGTCAACGAGGAGCCCATAAATGACTTGTGTCGCTGCCCTGGCCAAGAGCTGCCGCTGGTGCGCGTGTCTACAGAGCATCGCCTACGCGTGGACCGTACCGATAAAAGCAACCACCACCGTAACATATCTTTTACTATTAAATAGGAGTTGGTGGTTCACTTTATACATCAAACATTGGAGTCATCTGGTCCATTCAATGACAGCGTTAAACATTGGACGCATCTGAACCGTCAAACACGTCAGGAAAAATATGGAAAGAAAACATTAATCACCTCAATAGTTAATCAAATAAATTAGACAAAAAAAGGAAGTAACGGCGGTGCCAATCAATCGGAGGAATCTCTAAAAATGTCTGGACCTGATCTTTCCTTTCTTTTTGTTATAAGGAAGGTCTCTGCCAAAAAATTGAAACGTACAAGATCATGGCGAAATTGCGGCAAGAAAAAGCCACTGCTATGGAACTGCTATATACATGGGCATTATTCCTTCAATGGAAATTACTTCAGCGGAAACTACGAACAAGAAAATCTTCCTGTTTATGGACTTATTATGACACGCAAAAAGAGATCGCGCTTGCAGCCATGACCGATCTAGATGATCTCATAAAATATACAAGCTGCTATGTCTAACTCGTTTTATGTGGCAGAAATAGAAGGTGACCACGTTACTAGGTCCATGTTGATTTTATTTTGAAAAAAACTGATTGTTGTAGAAAATGATACTGTACACATCCTTCGGGTAAAGAAAATTATCGATTCCCCTGTTCTTCGCTCACACCTCGTAACCGCGTCGAGGCCCACCCATGCGAGACGCCTGCTTCCTTATCCCTTCGCGAACAGCCTCCTTCCTCACGTCACGTGAACAGTTGCCTGCTCCGCCGCCGAGCTCCAGCTCTCCTCTCGCATCTCGCCGATGACCTTGGAGTGGACAACGGTGCTGCTTCGAGGGGAGGCAACCACCACGGCCGCGAGCATGATCCCGGCGACGATGGCGTTACGGCGGTGCGGCAGGGAGGCGCTACTACTGGTGGTGCCGCTGATGTCCGCCCTCGTCTTGCTCCTTCGTCGGTGCACGTCGCCCAACTGCTCCATCTAGCCCGCATGTCGGTGTTGAGGACGATGGGCTCGCCACCAGCAGGGGCCTCGTCGAACGCTGCCCCCATCCCTCCCCTTTCCCCCAACTCCGGCGGGATCAGCGATGCAAGGTGGTGTATCCCGTGCATGCTACCTATGAAGGATGGATTTGCTACCGATGGTGGGTGGATTTTCATACCCCGAGTGTATACCGTCGCTATAGACGGCAGACTGCTTTGCTACTACGATGTTGCTACCGACGGGAGGTGCTTTTTCTACCATGAGTGCATGGTGTTGCTACCTTGGGCGAAGTGGGAGTTAATTTTGCTACATACTCGTTTATTCTTTGCTATGTATTCGTTTCGGTTTTGCTACATTGTTTTCCAAATGCTACACTATAATTTTGCACAAATATTGGGCTACGAACTAAACTAATACAAAAAAATTCCTAAACTTGTTCTCTGGTTTTGCTACAATAGCGTAGAGTTTTTGCTACAAGGTCTCCGGCGAGGTCTCTCAGCGAAAGTCTCCGACAAGGTCGGGTTTGTGACATTAGCACAACCTTTTGCTACAAAGTCTCCAACAAGACAGTTTTTTTGTTCTTTTTTTTTGGAACGAACCGTCTTTTGCTACAATTGAGACAAGTTATAATAAAAGCGGGACAAATATATCAAAAGCGGGATGAAAAGCATAAGGGAAAGATCTAGACCCTTAAAAAAGACATCTAAGGTGTGTCTAGAACTAAGTATGTACGGCTGATTTTTTCCGACCAATGTTTATCACACTGTGCATAGATAATCAGATTGAGTAGCTGCTTGTTCAAATAAACTACTCAATGGTAAATAATGGACGCAGTCATATGTTTTATCTTGATGGCCGCGGTGTTGACAACCTCGTTGGAGACGATGGGCGTGGATACTTTGCCATTGGCAGGCGTGGAGTGGCATCTATGGGCATGACGCTGGTTCACGCCGGTGTAGCCATGTTGTCTGTGGTTGCAATACAGGAGATTAGGACGCTTACAGATGTAGTGGTAGTGGTCGTATAAAAAGTACTTGATGTATTGGGCTGATTAGACTCGGTATGGCCGATCACGGTTTCACCAACGATAACATCGGACATGATTTTGATGTATTTTTAGACTATCATGAACATGTACACTTCCATGGAAGCTACACCCATGACCATGATGAAGGTCGTCTCCCACGAAGGTCCCACACGCGCATGAAGGCAAGGGAGGCTAGCCAACCGCGGTGGGAATGCCGCCCACGCACTGGTGAGGATGGACATAGACGCAGTAGGAAGACGGAATACGCGGCATTAGTAAACTCTTCAGTTATTCATCAAGATTAAAAGCAAGCTTGTGGGTGATAATGGAGCATCACAAACTAAAACGGGGTGAGGCAAAAGGAAAAAGATGGATAGACGAGGGATGAAACATACATTTCGAACGTAGGAAAAAGTTATAGGACCTAATAATATTTCATTTGCATTTTCACATCCACTAAATGCTCCATTCAACAAATTTAATATTATACTTTAAACAATATGTATTTTTCCGTGGCAACGCACGGGCATTAAACTAGTTGATTTTAAATGGAAACATCAAAACATATCTTGAACAAACTTTGAATAAAATGGAATCCAACAAATTTCAATCAAGTGAAGTCCATTCATCAATGAATGTATCTTGAAATTTAAACACTTGGGAAAATAAACCAAAACCCTAATGGAATAAATCATTTCCAAGATCTCCCTAAGACTATGGATTTGATCCATATAAAAATCTATCAACAATTTTTTTTAAATGATCAAGAATGATAAATAAAAATATTATAAAACCATAGAAATTGTTTTCATTTAATTTGGAGCCATGGATAAAAACTTATGAATTTAATAAGATAAAAAGAATTAAATTCCAAGGCTAATAAAGCTCCTATCTAAAATCCATACCAAATTGTGAGCAAAATAATCCTAAAAGGATTTAAAAAGATAAACAAATATTAATTAAAATTATACAAATTGGAATCACCAATTTTGGAACCATAAATAGAAAGATATGGATTTTATAAGACAAAGGGGGAAATAAATAAATAAGGAATATTTAAAAGCCAAATTAAATCTTGGCCAAGTCCATAAACAAATAAAAGTTTATTAAATAATAAAAGTAAATAAAAAAATTATTTAAATAAAACTATATGGGCTTTGAACCATATTCAATTTTATTTAAATAAAGAAAAATTGCCTAAATAAATAATAATAAAATTATTTAGAAGACAAATTAAAACCTTGAATTAAATCCATAAGAAAATGGACCTAAGATAATCCAAATCCAAATAAAATAAAGGGATAATGAATATTCAAATAAAATAATATGGCATTAACCAAATTCTATTCCATTTGAATGAAGACGAAATACCTAATAGAAATGATTAATTAAATCATGCGAAAATAATAAAGTGGATTTTGCCAAAGGGGAATAAAATTTAATTAATTAAATTAAATGGAATAAAAGAATTATTCCAAAATAGTCTTTAAAATACAATAATAAACAGTATGAAAAGCTTGCTGAAAGTTTGGTAAAGATCTAAATTCAAATGGTGTTTGAATTATTTGAACAAAAATCAAAACAGAAAAATAGAAAAGGAAAAAGAAAAGAAATAGAATAAAAAAAGGAAAGGAACAGCCCAGCAAAGCCTCAGGCCCAACAAGCACATCCCACTCTCTCCCCTCCCCGAGCGAATCGTTTTCTTACTCGCGAATTGACCCACACAGTCACTGATGACCAGACCCCACCGTATTCCCTCCCCTTCACTGAAAACAGACCCCACTTGTGAGCTCATCGTCTTCCTCACCGCGCTGACCCCGCCCCTCTTCTCTCCTGGTCGTTTCTGCCGTGATGAATGCTCGTCAATTCGCATTAAATGGCGATTAATTCCTCTCAGTGACCACGCCATCTTAAGCGCCTAGTACCCCTCTCCCTTCCCCTCAAACCTCACACCACCGGAGCCACCAGGCTGCTCCACTTTCCCCTGCAACCGATGCTACTCCGACGACCTTCCCCGGCCGATTCCGGCAAAGCCAGACCCTCCCCAGCCCCCTTGTGATTGCTGGTTGTCTCGCCAGCGTCTCCTGCACCTCCCAGTACCGCCCGCTTGGCCGGGCATGCTCCACAGTGTCGGCAACGACCAAGACCGAGCACCATCGATGACCGCATCCACTCCGGCGACCTTTTCCCCGTAAGCCCCGGCTTCCCCTCTCCCTCTTGTTGATACGTGTGTGATCCCTGACCCCGTACGCATCTAACGCAACCTTCTGTTTGTCATAGAACGGTCTGTACCGTCGCCAACGTCGCAACCCGAGCGCACCCGTCGTCAGCAACATCTCCGGCGAGCAATCGTCGACGCCACCATGCGCCCCTGCCCAACGACGAGTACCTTGAGCTTTCTCACGCCTCAGCGAATCTGATGAGCCATCTCTTCTCCTCCCTTGCTTCCTGCTCCTCCAGAACCACTACGAACAGAGCGCTCTGCAGCTCGCCGTCGCGCTAGCGCCGCCCATCTCTGGTCAAGCTTCTGTACGCCGTTCGATTTAGATCTGATGGACGCGATAGAATCACTTAACCGAAGGGGTACATAGCATTATGTGTCGTGCGATTTACATTAGATCCAACGATCCACAGTACTGATCCACGCGAACCGGTACCAGCGAATAAGAAACAGCCGCGTGGCGCAGGTTTTGATTTAAAAACAGAAACATATCTATTAGATGTTTAGATTTGAAAAATTCATAACTTTAAATCTACATGTCCAAAATTTGCAAATTTTATATCATTGGAATCAGGAAAAAGAATACTTTCCAACCATGCCCTTTGTTTAGTATTTTCTTCTGAAAAATTAGTTGTTTTTACAGAAACATGTTTAGGCATATTTTGTGTATAAAATTTATTCTAAAAATGTTTTTAGGGTAAAATATTTTGTAAATGGTTTGTTTTGAACCTACTGATCACAAAAACCAACTTTTAGATTTAAAAGTATATTTTGTGATACTAAGGAATAAATCTTTGAAGAAAAGCATTTTTAGTTAAATAAAAATGTTGATTATGGTTTTAAAATGCTTTTTGAGTAAAACCTTTGGAAAATGATTTGATTTAAACTCTCTGACCCTAAACACTAAGTTTTGGATTTAAAAATGTATTTGATTAAACCCTAGAGAATTATTACCTTGATTAAAGGCATTTCTAGAAAAATAAAATGTTGCTTTGATTTAAAAATGATTTTGGGTGAAACCTTTTATAAATAGATTTGTTTTAAAACACTTTGATCATAAACATTAATATTGGTGTTTAAAAACATTTTGGCTAACATTATAAATTATTCCTTTGATTAAAATCATTGCTAGCAAAACAAAAATAATTTAAATGGCTATTTTCATTAACTTGATTTAAAATGGTTTTTCCACTTTTATAAATGACCAATAGGCGTTTCAAAATGTTTATAACCTATTATAAACCACCTTTTCCAAATAAAAAATATTTTGCAAGCTTGCATGCATTGTTTTGTTTTCTTTATTTTATGTGGTGAATTGTTTGAATGCTAGATTGAATTTGTGCCTTGATTGAATTGTAGTGAAATTTGAAGAGTGTGACTATTGCAAGATCAAGGAGTGAAATTATATTCTCTACCAAAAAGGCAAGTGGTGCTTCATACTTTTATCCTATTATTTTTACTATGCATTAGTGATGTTTTGAGTAAGACTTGCATGGAATTTTTACTAAGTATGCTATGCCTTGGGAAATCCTAGTAGATGATGCCTTAGTAGAATTTTCCTAAGTTAAGATCCCTACTACTATCATGCTTAGCTTAGCTAATAGAAAACAAGGGTGGATTATATTCATGCTATGAAATATTTCTAAGTCAATGACTTGTGTTTTGTTTAATAAAACAACTATGTGAATGAATCACCTGGGTGGAATGGGACTTTTATGGATTACGTTGAGTGCTTACACAGGGCCCCATATTTATGGCCTACCCTAGTGTATCTCACTTGTGGAATGCCATCCATGAACAAAGGGATTTGAGATGCCATATGTTAAGAAGCTTCTAGTGCAGCCACTTGGCTGTATGGGGTCTGCCTGGATCATATAGGTTGCAATAACTTAGCCAACTGGACAATTGGTGGTAGGGGGTGATAGGTTTGGGAACGCGTCCATTTTGGTTTAAGGGAAGGCTTCTGAAAGATCTTGTCTCGATGCATGTCGAGTCTTGTGGGGAAAGTGCACCACCTCTCAAGAAGGAAGAATCTAAGTACTTAGCCATGTCCCTAGCAATGGACAATTTGAGCATCAAGACATGGAAGCTATCGAGAATCTCCTCATCCAAATTTCTAAATTAAAAGCTTGTGGTTGAACAAGGGTTAAAGGATCTTCAATCAATGATTGGTAGATGCCTTGGGTGATTTTGACAAACAAAAACTTTGTGTTTTCAACTGATAAGGAAAATATATTTTGAGCAAAGCAAGCCTAAGCTCCACTTAGCCAAATGCATATAGATGATAGACACCACTATTCTACCATAGTATCACTTGTCAATACAATTCAAATGTATTGGCCCTTTTGGCTGTAACTTATTATGTTGTAGGTTTGTTTGATGTTAGTGAAGTATGTTGAATAGGATTACAAGTCTACAACCAACATGATTGCCTGTGGAACTTTGAAGATGAAGGACTCCATGCTATAAAGTTATTTCTGCTGCATTGTAATGAGATAGCCAAATGAGCTATGTAAGATGTAATGAATTATTTTATTCCTGGTTATAAAGTTGTATTATGACCTTTGTTTCTTGATATTACATCTTAAACTGTGGATGCTAGCTATTGATCCAGGGACTAGCAATGTAAACACAGGGATCTCTACCTTATTAAAGGTTGGGACCTCTACACAGCCTGACCCCGAAGAGGATGAAGAAGGAGAGTAGAAGGGAGAGCAGGAGCAGGAGCAGCAAAATCCTGCCTGGGAAGGAAAACAGCAGCAACAGGAAGGACCCTGGGACCCATGGCCCAATCAGTAGCAAAAGAAGCAGGGGTTCAACGGCGTCCCCTATCAAGAATTTCTGCAGGTCAACCAGCGCGTTGGGGAGATCGACCACACTCTTGAAGGAGTGAATGAGGATGTTAGTTCCCTCACTAATAGCTTCAGTCACTTCATAACCAACTTCCCCAACTACTACCAGCAGTGCCCGTACCAGCCGCCGAATGACGGCAACAACTAAGCCTGGCAACAGCCTAAGCTTGGGGAAGGTTTGAAAACTTCCAAACTTTGCATTCATATTTTTCTTATTTTGATTTATTTTACTTCTTTAAAAACTGCATGTTTACTTTCAGTTTTGCATTCCTAAATCAAAAACACAAAAAAATTAGTTGTAACTTCTGTTGCAAATTTGTTTCTTTGTCTCTCGCGTAGATTGCTCAATTTTAGGTGACTTGGCAATATGGAAGTATAGAGGGGTTCAACGGAAGTACAAGAACGAAGCAAGTAAGAGGAGGTATCACATTTCTTTCATCACCTCTTTTGCAATTTTAAATTGACCCTACAACTATTTGCTCGCTTGCACTTTAGTCACTCCTCACTTAGCTTGTTATCCTATAAATTCTATTCCTTTGCTAGTGTCTCCTTTTTAGCTTTGAAATAATGAGCAATGAACTTGGTTAAAATATTTCCAACATTTTACAACAAGAAAAAGCATCCAAAAGATGACTCAATCCATGTTTAACCAAAAGGATTTGATTTTAGAAAGTGCTAAACCCCATTGAGCTTAATGTAATACACTTTATAGCACTTTTGAATGGAATTGTTTGATAAAATCGATGCTTTGAAGTAGTAGATATTATGCCACTGCTTTTCTAATAATTAAATTAAAATATTTCTTTACGCGTGTCATTACAACACTGTCGTGCTCCATGGGGAACTACTAACTCCGCTAGCCAACGAACGATCTAAACGTGGAAAACAACTTGATTTCGGCTATTGAGTTATTTAAGAATTTGTAGATGCAATGCTATGACGAGTAAATTTTTTAGTTTCCTCGTGGTCTCACATTCCAAGTGAAATTGTAGTACTCCTCTGGCCCATTATTTCTCAATAGTTATATCTTTACATGGTCACGAGTACGCAACATAGTCCCAATTAACATGTTAAAAACATTAGCATGATTTCTCTATGGAAGAGCTGTTTTTTTTAAAGCAAGGAAAGGAAAAAGGTGCTTTGAGAGTCTTAAAATTTTGACGTGGGAGTAGATGAGTTGTTATTAAATTGAATGTTTTTGGTGCTAACTTGGAGACTCTTAATTGATTAAAGAAACAAGAGCAAAAAGTCTTTCACCTCTTAACAAAGAGAGAAACCAAAAGAACTTGTTTCACTTTCCTAGATAAACTATTGACACTTGCTCGGGCATATAATTTATTTACTAGCAAGATATACATGGTTAGGAAGTGGACTCAGTGAAATGTTGTGAATACTTGTATGATCATGTTTAAGATTGCAGGAATTGTGAAGAAAGGAATTTGGCACCTATTCGAGCTTGTAAGTCCTTTTATTTCAGTTTCGAATCTTCGCTATTCTTCTCTATTTTCTTGTCACTCGAGGGAGAGCAACATCTAATCTTAGCGGAGTTGATAGCTATGAGATTCGATACATTTTTAGTGGTTTTTCTTGATATTTTCATCTTGATTTGATGGTTTTTAGCTTTACCTAACGCTAATACTTCGGTAGCGAAGGAAACTTGGTTTCTAGTGTATGTTTCAGGTTCTGAACACCAACAGAAGGTTTCAACAAAAAAAATACAATATTTAGGAGAAACCAAGCAAGTCTCTTTTTGGAAGCAATCTAGGAAGGCAACAAGTAGGTTTAACGACCAACTATACAGCTGGAATATTTTCTCTGGCCATATAGTTTTGGCCGTATAGTTGTCGCCGCCTTCGCCCTGTCAAAAGGAACAACTTTCGTGAAGCGGGCATACGCGAAAATAGATCATATCAGCCATCGTTCCATCTAGAAGGGAGAAATAAGAGATCCAGAGAAGAAGGTGAAGACGTTCATCATCTCGCTCCACGATCTTCAACCTCCTAGCCACAACACCCCCATATCCATTAGTTGTACTTGAGAGAGAGAGAGAGAGAGAGAGAGAGAGATTTTCACCTTGCAAGGTTAGGGTTTGAGATTGTTTCTTCCTATCTTGAATTGTGTTGGATTGATTTTCTATTCTTATTATGGATCTCCAGAGTAATATTGAGAAGAACTCTTCTTATTTAATTATATGGATGATTCTTTCTTCTCTCATGTGTGAGTAAGTTCCTTTGGACGTGGGAGATGTAAGGGATTGGTGAGATGTGATGTGCCTATATATTTCCATTAATTTGTGATTGATTTTAATTACTATATTGTGTGTGCTTGACTATCTGTGGGATGCCTAATGCTTGTTGTCCAATTAAGGGTCCAGACAACATGATACTTTGTTCTACATAGATAAGATCTTGTTTGCTAGTAGATTGGCGACCCCCGAGTGACACAGGGATATCAATGGAGAACTAGTTTGACTCGAGGAGCACGAGGAACCACTGTGCCTATTGGACTAGTCCGATCCAAGGAGCTTAATTGCTAAGCAACCTAAAGGATCTTAATTTCCTAGTGACTGACCATGATTTTGGTAACAGACTAGTAGGATTATTGAAGTTGGGATGAAATCTACCAAGAGGAGTTCCGGATAATTATGGGTTGCTCGCCTACACACACTTATAAGATTATAATTGTTACACTTATCACTCGTCCACTTGGCACAATCACTATCACCATGAACTGTATCTCCCCGCGCCTGCTTTGTCATCTGCTGAAAACAACAAACAATTGAATCGTTCTTTACTTTTATGATTTTTATTTCTAAACTTTACATTTTAGCTTTATTTAAATACATTTAGTTTAATCCAAAAAAAATCTTATTTCAACACTTGTAGTCAATTCAGTTGAGGACCTGTGACAACTTTGAGTGTGACAGAGACTTCATTCATAAACACTTTCCTTTAGGCTCCCTTTGGGATCGATATCTTAACTTCGAAACTAGCTACAACCGATCTGTGCACTTGTAGACATCAGTCAGACAAATGCATTTTTGCTAGTTATCCTCGGGAAACTGTTGGGTATTCCTTCTACCACAAAACTGAAGGCAAGATATTTTTCGCGCGAGGAGGAACATTTTTTGAGAAGGAACTTCTCACTAAAAGTTTGAGTGGGAGGACAATAGATATTAATGAGGTTATTGAACCTGAGCAAGATGGCCAGAGTAGCGCAGAACTAGAAACCTTTCTGAAAACGCCTATGGCGCCATCAGATGATGTCATGCCTACAAGTGTTATACTCCCGAAAATTAATGGTCCTAATGAACCACGTAGATCTAGTAGAGTTCCTCTTCCGATCGTAAGATTTGAAGATGAAGTATTGTTGTTAGATAGAGATGAACCAGCTACATACAAAGAAGCTATGATGGGCCTTGACTCCGTTAAATGGCAAGAGGCCATGAAATCCGAGATAGAATCCATGTACAATAATGAAGTTTGGAACTTGATGGACTCTCCTGAAGGCGTAAAGCCTATTGAATGTAAATTTATCTATAAGAAGAAAACATATGTGGATGTTAATGGTATCGTTCATAAAGCTCGACTTGTCGCAAAGGGGTTTCAACAAATTCAATGAGTTGACTACAATGGGACTTTCTCTTCCATAGCGATGCTTAAGTCTGTTCGGATTCTTCTAGAAATAGTTGCATATTACTTTTATAAAATATGATAGATGGATGTATAAATAGTGTTCCTGAATGGGAAGCTAACCGAGGATGTGTACATGGTACAACCTGAGGGTTTTGTCGATCCAAAAGATGCTGGAAATGTGTGCAAACTTCAGAGATCCATCTATGGACTAAAGCAAGCAGCACGGAGTTGAAATCTTTGTTTTAATGAAGTGCTAAAGAACGAACAAGAGTCTTGTGTGTACAAGAAGGAGAGCGAGAGATCAATAGCGTTTCTAATAATATATGGGGATGACATATTGTTGATTTGAAACGATAAAACATTTCTTAACACTATAAAGGAATCATTGAAGAAAAATATTTGATGAAAGATTTGGGAGAAGCAGCTTACATATTGGGCATAAGGATCTATAGAGATAGATCGCGACTCCTGATAGGGCTTACTCAAGATACATATCTTGACAAAGTTTTGAAGAGGTTCGAAATGGAAGAATCCAAGAAGGGATCACTTCCAATGGTACATGAAAAACCACTAACAAAGAAACAATGTACTATGACAGATGCTGAGAAGAATGACATGAGTGAAGCTCCATATGCATCAGCAATTGGTCCAATCATGTATGCCATGATATGTACAAGACCAGATGTATCATATGCTCTAAGTATTACGAGAAGATACCAAAGTGATCTAGGTGTGAATCACTAGATAACAGTAAAGAATATATTTAGATACTTGAGAAGGACTAAGGATATGTTTCTCTTATATGGAGGTGACAAAGAGCTCGTTGCAAGGGGTTACACCGATGCAAGCTGTTTCACTGATCCTGATGATTTTAGATCTCATTTCGGTATGTGTTCACCTTGAACGGGGGAGCAGTGAGCTGGAAAAGTTCTAAGAAAGATACAGTTGTGGACTCTACAACAGAGGCAGAGTACATAGCAGCGTCAGATGCTGCAAAGGAGGGTGTCTAGATGAAAAACTTCATCTCAGAACTTGGTGTGGTTTCAAGTGGTCTAGAGCCAATGGAGATCCATTGTGATAACAATGGTGCCATCACTCAAGCAAAGGAACCAAGGTATCACCATAAGAACAAGAATGCACAACATTGATTTCATCTCATACGCCAGTTCGTGCATGATGGTGACATCAAGATGTGCAAAATTCATACAGATCTAAATATGGCAGATCCTTTGACAAAGTTACTCACACTTGAAAATCATGAACAACACAGGGATGCCATAGGTGTTAGAATGCTAAATGTAAACTAGATTATTGACTCTAGTGTAAGTGGGAGACTGGTCGAAATATGCCCTAGAGGCAATAATAAAGGTGTTATTATTCATATTTCTATTTCATAATTAATTTTATCATTCTGTGATATAATTGTATTAGTTCCGAATAATATGTATTTGGAGAAAACCCCTAATACATGTGTGGGATGATAAACACCGTATAAATATATCCCTGGTCATGCCTCTATGACTAGTATGTATGTCAACCATAGTTTCGATTTCCTAACTATGGGCAAAGTGACAATGAGATTGTGGTGTTGGCAGTGACATATGTGATCAGAGTTGTTGAAGAACAACGAAGATGGATAGACTCAAACATGAGATACCATGAAACGCATCGTCAAAACAGTTATCGTTTTAGTATCATAAAACATTGTATTGCCTTTACTAGAAATTGTTTGACCACGAGACACATGTGAACTTGGGAACACTATGGATGTGGCAAGATTCTCCAAACGTAATTGTAGCAGAGTGATTATAAAGTTGATGTTTGTTCGTACCGTATGGTTTGCCAATCATTCACATGGTGTGCTGGTGGGAATTGATACTCCTGACAATAGAGAGATACAATCTGGGCCCACTCATGTACTATGATGTTTGTCATCGTCTGGCCGGACACGTGATCAAGTTGTTAAACACAGGAACATCGATAGTACGGGATGAGTAAAGAGTACATGTTGGGAAACAAGAATAACCTGGTGTTTTATCTTGGGCAATGTAAAGTATCGACAAATCAATATGATATGTATCGGACTCAATACCATGGTTATCACAATAAAGAACTTTGTGTTATTTGTGGGGGTTGCTACTTGTATCAAGATACTGATACTAATCATTGTTATCGGAATGAGTTCCGGACATGTCCGCAAATATCCGAACCTACCGGTCACACACTTAAGACGTTTATGGTATTTTAGAATGTGAGTGCGAATGAGATAGTTGGATGAAGTAATTCGGAAAGGATATTTTGGAGCATCTCAAAATATTGCGAAGGAGTCCGGGATATCACCAAGAGTGGACGGAATGGTTCTGGATATTAAAAGAGGATGCTGGAAATATTTTAGGAAGGTTTCCAATTAAATCGGAGGTTTCAGAAAGTTAATTTGAAAAGCTTCGGAATAAATATTTAGATTAATAATAAATAAAAAATTATTATTTATTAATATCCCTCCCATGTACGGAGGGTCGCATGGGCCCACCGGGCCACACGCGCGCAGGGGGAGGGTACCCTGGCCGAATCGGTCAGGGCCTCCCCTAGGTGCCTGTGGGTAGAGGAGGTGGGGAGGGACGAGGCCATGTGGAGGGAGGAGTCCTTCCCGTCTCAAACTTGCCCCCCAAGTTGGTATTGGGGAGAACTCCGTATTTGATACGGACTCCGTATTGGATACAGACTTCCTCTCTCTCTCACTCTCTCATATTGGTGGAAGAAAAGAAAAAGGAAGAGTCCTTGAAGGATACGGATCCTAGTCCTACTCTCCTCTATGGAGGAGGGAATCCGCCTATATAAGGAGGGGAGAGGGCCAAGGGCAAGACACAAGTTTCCACGCCCTATCCCGAGCCACCACCATCGCTATTGGCCACCGCCCGCCACCGCGCCGTCGCCTTAGCCCGGTTCTCCTTTTGTTCCTCGCGTCGTCGTCTTCGTCGCATGGAGGAGATCTTCACCAATGCCCGCAGCAGCTCTGTAGCACCCCAGTTGTCTAACATCTATAATGGTACATGGTTCCTAATAAAATGCTACTTCCTACATGTCATTTATTGCATCATCATGATATCATGCTCATGACACCATGCCACCTTGCATTTGAGCATCATATAAAACCCCTCTATTTGGTTCTTATCTCATATGCATTAGATATATTGAATCACTTGTAGTTGCTTCTTGATATATTATATTTGCTTCTTGATAAATTGCTTCATGCCCAAGTTGAGTTGTGGGCATATCTCTTTTGCAACTCCATCACCTTTCTTTGTTACTACCTTATAAATCCTCCATACCAACTACATAGGAGCATTGCATTCCTTTGGTTATTATCTCTAGCTCATATGTGCTGTGATGGGTTCCCTAGCTTCCTTATGATGGTATATTGAGTAATGATCATGGATGAATATATTGTGGTTCCATGTTAGCTAGTGGATCACTCACACATTAGCTTGGCCACTACATATGCATACATGATCTCTATCCATCTATCCCATGAGGTGAAGCAAGCTCCCTTTTCTGGTGCATAGGTTGTTCAAGTTGGAATACATGCATGGATGCATATATGTCATAAACAATATAGTTGTTTTCACAACAATAGAGAAGTGGCATTGAAACCATATGCATGTCCCATGCAAGTTCACAACACCCTCTCCTTCTTGTTTCTTCGTTTAGTGAAATTATGTGCTTGGATTGCTCAAAGAGGCACCACCTACAAAACTTCACCTTGAACCATCTCTTCCTACTCCTTGTTCAACTTTCAATTTTTTGGACTTTGTTTGAATGTTGTGACCTCAATCCACATCATTTTGACCAAGCCGCAATTCAATCATCTTTTCTTTATAATTGCCTAGCTCTTATTTCCAAATCCTCACAGCCTTTCTCGCCATCCATACAACCCTTCCAACTTCCTATTTTGATGCTTGGTTGTCAACTAAAGGAAAACAATCCAAAAGAAACAAATCAAAGAAAACCAAAAGTTAAAATTCAAATCAGTTTTGAAATGAAACAAAAGGAAATTAGCAGCTGCCCGCGCCTGGGCCGCCGCTGCCTTTTCGTCCTATCTCTAGAAACAGCCCACCCTGGGTCCTCATTCCCTCCTTGCTACCAGCCCACCTAGCCCAGCATTCTGTCTCCTCTTTCTCTTCCTCCTCCACCTGTCGCTGTCTCGTGCTGCTCTCTCTCTCTCTCGACCGATCAGAAAAGCACGCCCCGAGCAGGTCTCCATCGCCATCCATCATCGCTGCATCGTGCCAAGCTTTCCTCCCCCTTTTATTCCCCGCCTCATGCCCGGAAACCCTAATCCCCTCTTTCCCCTCCGCCGCCGCTTCCTCCTTTTCCCCACTAGACGTTTTCTGCAGACCGCCATGGGACCGCCATGTTGAGCCCTCCATCCGAGCTGCCCTTTTTTCCTCCGCCGTCCTGGTAAGCCTCTGAGTAGATTCCCGTGTCTTGGTCGCCTTCTTCCTGTCAGCGGTGCCCTTTGTTTTATGCGTCGTGGCCTCTGTTGCCGTGCAGAAGAAGAGGAGAGCCCCTGCCGGCTGAGCCCGCGAATCACCCCGACCCTGTCGTAGCAGCTTCCAAGAAGGAGATGGGCATGCCTCTCTTGTTATCGACGAGGTCCGTGCCATCGTCCCACACGACACGGCCACCGCATACCTCTCCTTCCCCTTCGGACACCCCGACGCCTCCTAGAACCGCGAGCTCCCTGTGGTTGTCGACCTGAAACTTTCAATGTATCGACAGTAAATTCAGTTAGCCAAGTAACAGACAAAAGGCAGAGTGTTTGTGCTACTAAATGCATGCAACGTTTTCTTGTGATTCATTCTCTTATATCTGTCACAAGTAAAGAGGCTAACAACCTCCCGATTAGCTTGCTAAGATCTGATCTAGCCGCGCCATCCCACAACCACGGAATCATAATGTTTGCTTGACCGGGAGCTAAATAAAAAAACCTGGAGATCTTGACTACTGCACAATTCTGCTAACTGAATGTGTGCATGGGTAACAGGCTACACCAGCATGTTATTTTCAGAAAAACCTGAACAACCTACACTATGACACGATGAGCTTAGCTAGGCCAATATTTCTCCCCCTAAGCTCATTGTCACTTAGCAATCTCCTTGACCTTCAGTTTCTGATGCAACTCGATGAATCGAACGCGTCTGAGAGCCTTCGTCAGAATATCCGCCAATTGATCCTGTGTGCCAACATGACTGATCTCCACTTGGCCTGCCTCCCTGATTTCACGGATGGAGTGGAACTTGACGTCAATATGCTTACTACGATCATGATGCACAGGATTCTTGGCCAGAGCTATGGCAGACTTGTTATCAACAAGCAGCCTGAATTTTGCAGGTTCGTGCCCCTGCATCTCTCCCAGCAACCGGCTCAGCCACACTCCTTGACAACTAGCTGCAACAGCCGCAACATACTCTGCTTCGCATGAACTGATGGCCACAATCTTTTGTTTCTGGGATGTCCAGCTGACAGGATTTTCACCAAGGAAGAATACCTACCCAGATGTGCTCTTGCGGTCACCGACGTCTCCAGCATGGTCACTGTCACTGTACCCGAGCAGGACTGCCTCACTACGCCTAGCTCTGTAACTGCAGCCGTAGTTAGCAGTTCCTTTCAGATACCTGATGATCTGTTTAACTGCAGCCTAGTGTGAGATGCTTGGCTTCTCCATGAAACGACTTACAATGCCAACGACGTGCGCGATATCTGGTTTTGTGTTTACCAAGTAGCACAGACTCCCTATGACGTCGCGGTACAGGGTTGCGTCGAACGCATTTTCTCCATCGTCCTTTGTCAGCTTCAATCTGCACTCCATAGGTGTGTGAAAATTGTTGTAGTTGCTCATTCCTGCCATCTCAATGATCTTGTTGGCATAACTCTGCTGGCACAGAGTGACTTCTCCTTCAGATTGGCGCACCTCGATCCCCAAATAGTAGCTCAGGACCCCGAGATCAATCATCTTGAACAAGTTCTGCATCTACGCCTTGAACTCAGTTATGCATGTTGCATCTGTTCTAGTGATGATGAGATCATCCACGTAGACGCCTACCGGGAGGAAGGAGGTGGCGTCACCACGACAATAGACTGCGTGCTCTAGTGGGCTTCTTGCAAACCCGAGCGTGCTAAGTGTACTGTCCAGCTTGGTGTACCAGGCGCGTGGCGCCTGTCGCAGTCTGTATAGGGCTTTCTTCAGCTTCATCACTGCTTGTTCCTTGCCGGCGGTGATGTACCCCGGCGGT
Source organism: Avena sativa (assembly GCA_916181665.1). Taxonomy (NCBI): domain Eukaryota; kingdom Viridiplantae; phylum Streptophyta; class Magnoliopsida; order Poales; family Poaceae; genus Avena; species Avena sativa. The sequence goes on along the minus strand of OV702284.1, from coordinate 253,437,124 downwards.
TGCTCCACGTAGACCTCTTCTGACAGCTTGTCGTTGAGAAATGCAGACTTAACATCCATGTGATGCACTTCCCAACCCGAGTGTGTTGCAAGGGCCAGAAGGAGGCACACAGTCTCCATGCGAGCCACGGGTGCGAACACTTCCTCAAAGTCGACGCCCTGCCACTACGCGTATCCCTTGGCCACAAGCCGAGCCTTGTATTTGACGACATTGCCTTTTGGATCGTTCTTCACCTTGTACACCCATTTTAACCCGATTGCCTTATGTCGTGGAGGAAGAGAAGCATGTTCCCAGGTGCAGTTGTCGATGATGGAGTTCATCTCGTCGTCCATGGAGGCTTTCCAGTTCGTGTCGCTCAGTGCCTCGCTGATATCACACAGCTCCTCCGCGCTGAGCAGGCAGCGCTCAAAGGGAGTGTGTTCTGCCTCTCCCGCAGTCTCGTTGAGGATGCAAGATAGGCAACGGTAGCGGATCGGTCCGGAGTCGATGTCGCGGGTGCCGTCATGCGTGGGCGGCGTCACCCAGCGCGTGTGTCGTTGTCAACACCCGGATTTTTAATACCAGATGCCTGTTATGCCATACATCGCAATCCCAGGATTACCATTTTTGCGAGACATAACAGAATTGGATACCATAGTACATCATCCATTACAAACGATACATAAGTTCTTACAAAAATAGGGATCTCATTATCCAGTTCTTAATACAACATCAAGCAGCGGAATACGTAACAATAACGGTAGCGTAGGCGAAGCTCCATCTTTGGGGTCACAGGAAATGCTGATGATGGGAGATGATCCTAGTTGTCGTAACCTTCCTGGGGTCCATCCTCAAGGTACTCCTCTTCATAGTCTGGCCATGGGAATAGCCAGGGACAAAGCCATGAGTACTCTTTAAATACTCGCAAACTAATACTAACAGGTAAAGGGGGTTTTGGATAATAGGACACTAGGCTCTAGGGTTGTTTTGCAAAAGCCAGATTTACCTCTACTAAGTTCAGAAGCAAAGAATGCTAGTTGAAGTTTTATAACACCTAAGTGGGAACTTGTATTTCATATCACAACCCTGTTGTGGTCAAGTCAAAGTTTCAAATCATTTCACAGGTCATTTTGAAAAGTCTGACGGGGGAACAGTATGGCCACTCCAACTTTCCATAACCGCGGACGCGGCTATTCGAATAGTTTGACACTCTGCAGAGATTGTACACTTTCACCACAATATTCGATACATCCGTCAGGAACAAATCTTGAATTCAGCATACTCAGTATGCGGATAATCAATCCTAACCTTTCGATTACACGCCCTAGTATAAGCACCTCTCCTGTGAGTTTGGCCTCCCAACCATGACCAACTGTCATCTTGGGTACTGCACAGGTGGACAATCTTCACAAGGTAGCCTCAGCTCAGACCTTGGCCGTGAGGGAACTAATACTAAGCTTGGTTTAATTCTTTTTATTTTTAGAAAAGTAATTTCTACTCATTGAAAAACTACTTAAGATTTAATATTCTCCAAACCAAACATGGGATCATGTTGACACATGTCATCACCACATATTTTAGTCCATGGGAATATGATTTAAAGTGGTGTCACAATTTAATAAGGTTTTACCCTTTTATTTTAATTATTTAAAGTGGCTAGAATTGCCTATGTAGCATTCTTTTATTACTTGAACATTATTTCTGAAGGTAAACCTATATATTTTTATATATTCTGAAAGGTATGGTTAAATGTGATTTTTGAGAGTTGGAATCAACTCAAAAGCTATTATGGTTTAAATTTGAAAAATGTTTAAATGCAGAAAAGCTTCTGCCTTGTTATTTTTATCATGGGTGATCTATAGATCCAAATGACTTGAATCCAACGGTCTTGGATTCAGCATTCTCAGACCTTTCTAACGAAATTGGTTTCATTCAATTTGGTGCACTGAATCGATCTGGGTTGATTTTTGAAGTTGGGTACAGAAGTGAGTTTGAAACAAAATGAAAAAGGTTTAATTCAAATAACTGGGCTGCGCAGGAAAAGTTAACGGGCCGGCCTGCTAAGCGTAGTGCTCCCGCGGGCTGCTTAAGTGGGTGTACCCACTTGTCAGTGAGACAGGGAGGGGCGAAGCGGTACGTGGCGATGTGGATCGTTCGATCTAGTTCTAATCCAACGGCTGAGAGTCATCTTCAACGTTGAGCAACGCCGGCGAGAAAGAAACCTAGCGCGGCCAGTGAGGGGTGCTGGGGGCTCACCGGGGTGCAGGCGAGGGTCGGCGAGGCGGGCGAACGACGAAGTCGACGACGGCGAACTCAGGGGTGGTCGCAGCAGCTCCTGGGGTGGACGAAATCGATGGCGCCCTTCTTCTCCAGAGGCGGCGGGCTCCGGTGAAATTCCGGCGAGGTGGTGCTCGCCTTGCTCTGGGAACGGTTTGGCACGACCAGTGAGGAGAGGGGAGTGAGATGGTGTGAAGAAATCGAGCGGGGGTGGCCTCTATTTATAGTCGAGCGAGGGGACAGACGGGGCGCACGGTGAGCTCGTTGGGGGCGATGTTGCAGGCGGCTATTGGCATGGGCGAAGGTAGGGGCGGTGCGGTGTTACCTGGTGATGCTCAACGACATGGTTTTGAGGTGTTGGGCGGTGCGGCTTGGTCTGGAACATGCGACGCTCTACGCGGCAGAGGCGGCGTCTTCGACGGCGAGCGGTGGCTGTGCGTCACAGGGCGGCGAACAAGGATGTCTGGTGGTCTCCTGGGTCGGTGGGGATTGTGTATGTACGCGGTGAGGGCGACGCACGGTCTGTGGGCGCCGGTCGAGGGTGGCGCTCTAGCGCACGCTCGGCATGGTTGCTGGCGAGGTTGGCATGGTTCGTGCGTGTGGTCCAGGGCTTGGCAATGCTCGCAGCTGGGACAGTGAGTGGCGGTGGACGGTGGGCTGCCTCCCAGACATGCTGTCTAGGCTTGCTTTTCTTTCTAGCTTGCTGTCGACATGGGGTGACGGGTGTGCTCGGCTGTTCACCATTGATGGCAATGCCAAGCTTACAGTGATGCTAAGGGTTAGTTTAGGTTGTTAGATGATCTACTAAGGCTAGTGGTGTTCATAGAGGGAACAAGTTAGGCTTCAATCACTGCTCACTATAGTGTTTAGATTTTGTATGATTTGTGTCTCCAACCTGTTTGATGAAATGGCCGCATGAAATCAAGTTTTGAATTTTGAAAAGATTTTTGGTGGGTTTGCTAGATTGGTGCTAGTGAGTCTGCAGATGCTTGGGTTTTGAAAGTTGAGCTTGTTTGAGTGGTTTTTGAAAAAGTGGGATCTTCCCATATGATAAAGATTCAATTTTGAATTGTCATTTAAACTATGCATTTGAAAGTTTCTGGATGATCACAAGGTAGGCCTTGATATCTTGTTATGAGTACATTCAAGTGGTGCAAAGATCCAGAAAATTTTCCATTAGGTTATGAAAGTTTGAGACAGCCAAAGTAGGCATGGGAGTTAAATTGGTCAAAATGACCATTCCTTTATTTTATTGGTTTTGATTTATTTGTCTTTAGGAAAAGTTTGGGAAATGTTTAGATGATGTTTATTTCACCTAAGAAACATTTTACAAGCAAGGAAACATACAAACAAGGTGGTTCAAAAGAATTTCAAATTAAATGCATACACATATGCGTGCCTTCATAATTTTAGTTAGAAAAGTTTTTGTTAACCCTAATTTTGATGATTAGAGTTTGATGATTTAAGTTTAATATTTTTGGGACGTTACAAACTTTCCCCCCTTAAACAAAATCTTGTCCCGAGATTTGAAAAAGGACGAAAAGATTACCTAGGATTTGAAGAGATCGGGAAACTCCGTCCTGATGTGATCTTCGCGTTCCCAGGTAGCTTCCTCTTCTGTGTGGTTGCTCCACTGAATCTTGAGAAACTTGATGCTTCAGGTTCGGATAGTTCGAAAAGCTTCTTCCAAAATACGGATGGGTACTTCGGGATAGGTCAGGTCATCGTTGATCTCTATGGTCCGATGATCGATATTCTTGAACACTTCGGTCTTCTCGGGGACTTCGAGACACTTGCGAAGTAACGAGAGATGGAACACATTGTGCACGGCTGACATCTCTTCGGGTAGTTCCAATTGATACGACACTTCTCCTCGACGGTTCAGAATTTTGAAAGGTCCGATATACCTGGGGGCTAACTTTCCTTTGAGTTGGAAACGTTGCATTCCCTTCAATGGCGACACTTTCAGATAAACAAAATCTCCTATGTTGAAGGCGAGATCTCTATGTCTCTTGTCGGCGTAACTCTTCTGTCGGGATTGGGCGGTCTTGAGGTGCTCACGAATCTTGTGAACCTTCTCTTCTCCTTCTCGTAGGATATCGGGTCCAAAAATCTGACTCTCTCCTACTTCCGACCAGTTCAAAGGGGTGCGACACTTCCTTCCGTACATGAATTCAAATGGGGCCATTTGCAAACTGGCTTGATAACTGTTGTTGTATGAAAATTCTGCAAACGGCAGACAGTCTTCCCACTTGGATCCATATTCTAACATATCTTCGAGTATTTAGTTTACTCGCTCTGTTTGTCCATCGGTCTGAGGGTGATACGCGGTGCTGAAATCTAGACGGGTTCCTAAACCTTCTTGTACTTTCTTCCAGAATCTCGAGGTAAACTGAGTTCCTCGATCCGATACTATGTTCTTGGGGACTCCGTGCAAACTGACGATTCTAGCGATGTATAACTCTGCTAGTTTCAAACTCTGATATGTGGTCTTGACGGGCAAGAAATGGGCGACTTTGGACAATCTGTCCACTATGACCCAGATAGAGTCATTTCCCCTACTAGAAGTAGGTAGTCCAGTGATAAAGTCCATTCCTACAGAATCCCATTTCCATTCCGGAATCTGCAAGGGTTGCAACAATCCAGCGGGTCTTTGATGTCCTGCCTTGACTCGCTGACATATATCACACTTGGCGATATAGCTTCCGATTTCTCTCTTCATCTTATGCCACCAAAATTTCTCTTTTAAATCTTGATACATCTTAGTTCCTCCGGGATGGATAGAATAAAGAGTATCATGAGCCTCCTTCAAAATAACTCCTTTCAACTCGGAATCTGCTGGTACACAAAGGCGTCCTTTGTACCACAAAACTCCTTCTTCGTCCTCGGTGAATCCGGGTACTTTTCCTGTACCGATACGATGCTTGATTCCGTCAATACTGGCATTTCCCTTCTGCGCCTCTTAAATCTGACTGATCAAAGTGGGCTGGAGTTCTATGCTAGCCAGAAATCCTTCACTTACTAATTCCATCCGAAAATCTTCCATCTCTTTGTGCATACTTGGTTGCTCCTTCAAAATCATGGAGTTCAAGTGGCACGGCAATCTGCTAAGGGCATCGGCTACTACGTTGGCTTTACCAGGGTGATAGTGAATGTCCAGATCGTAATCCTTGATTAGCTCAATCCATATTCTCTGCCTCATATTCAGCTCCTTCTGAGTGAATATATACTTTAGGCTCTTGTGATCCGAATAAATCTCACAATGGTTTCCCATCAGGTAATGTCTCCATGTCTTCAGGGCTAGAACTACGGCTGCGAGTTCGAGGTCATGGGTTGGGTAGTTTTGCTCATGTTGCTTCAGTTGTCGAGATAGATAAGATATAACTTTGCCTTCTTGCATTAGCACACATCCTAGACCAATCTTGGATGCATCACAATACACATCGAAGGGCTTCGTGATATCCGGCATGATCAAGATTGGGGCTGAAATCAATCTCCTCTTGAGTTCTTGAAAACTCGCTTCACATTTGTCGGTCCATTCAAACTTGTTGTCCTTCTTCAGCAATTGGGTCAAGGGTCTGGCGATACTCGAGAATCCTTCTACAAATTTGCGCTAATATCCCGCCAATCCGAGAAATGCACGAACTTGGGTTTGAGTGGTTGGGGCTTGCCAATCTTCTATGTCTTTCACTTTGGCAGGGTCAACGGCAATTCCTCCGGCTGATACAATGTGACCGAGGAATCCTACCTCCTGTTACCAGAATTCACATTTGCTAAACTTTGCATACAGCTGATGCTCTCTAAGGGTTCCAAGAATGGTCCTTAGGTGTAGCTCATGTTCTTCTTCTAATTTGGAATAAATCAGAATGTCATCGATGAAAACAACGACAAACTTATCCAGGAAGTCCATAAAAATCTTATTCATGAGATTCATGAAATAAGCGGGGGCATTGGTTAATCCGAAAGACATGACCGTATACTCATACAATACATATCTGGTGGTAAAGGCAGTCTTTGGAATATCCTCTGCATGAATTTTGAGTTGATGATAGCCAGTCCTAAGATCAATCTTAGAAAACACTTTGGCACCGGTCAATTGATCAAACAAATCTTCTATCTTGGGCAAGGGGTACTTGTTCTTGATGGTGACATCATTCAATTTCTGATAATCCGTACACAAACGGTTACCTCCATCCTTCTTGTCCACAAACAAGACAGGTGATCTCCAAGGTGACACACTTGGTTGAATCAATCCAATTTCCAGCATGGAATCCAGTTGCTTCTTCAGTTCTGCGAGCTCTGACGGGTTTATACTATATGGTCTCTGGGCTATGGGTCCGGTTCCAGGAATTAGTTCAATGATAAACTCGATATCCCGATCTGGGGGCATACCGGGCAAAACATCTGGAAATACATCGGGGTATTCATAGACTATCTGGACTTGGTCAATGGTAGGTTGGGCTATACTCTTGTTGCACTTGAATTGGCGAGGTAAGGTTTCAGATATATGCTCGACTGATATTCCGGCGGTACTGGTCATGGTTATGGCTTTCTTGGCACATTCAATCAATCCTTTATGTTTGGACATCCAATCCATTCCTATTACTACTTCCAAACCTTTAGTTACAAGTACTATCAGATTTGCATAAAAATCTATGCCATGGATTCGGATAGGGACGGCTTTGCAAATTTGCCTAGCCTTGGTGGTTGATCCGGGAATTTGAACAATCATAACATGCTTCAGTTTGGTTGGTTGAATTTTACTAGTGCAGGCAAATTCTTCGGTGACAAATGAGTGCGATGCACCAGAATCAAACAACACTCGTGCAAGTACTGAATTAACAGAAAACATACCCAGCACGACGTCTGGCGCTTCCTGAGCTTCTTCAGCATGCATGAGAAAAAGACGGCCGTTGCGGTTGAGCGAATTTCCTGGGGCAAATCTTCTTCCTGGCTGAACACGACGCTGCTGCTGAGCTGGAACATTGGTATTGGGGGCTGTAGCATTCTTCTTGTTGGGGAACTCGTTGGAATAGTGGCCTTTATTTCCACAGTCATAACAGGTCACTTGTGACTTGTCCTTGGCTGCTACAGGCACAGCATTGCTTCCAGTCCTCGGGGCAGTGTTGGTGTTGGCGGTAACATTTTTGTTGTTGAACTTGGGTGGGGCACGATTGAAATTGCTAGAGTTGCCAGGGTTGTTGTGATTTCCTCCGGGTCTAGGGTTTCCACGGTTGGGATAGGTCGGACGGTTCATCGGGGGTCTGTTGGTCCTTGGGGCAAATCCTGGAGATGGGTTAGGGCGATACTTTGGGGTCTGATGGGTTCCTGGCTGATGCATCATACGATGCTTGCGGTTCTCATGGGCTTGTTTGATCTTTCCTTCCATCTGGATAGCAGAGTCGATAAGGGCTTCAATATCCGCAAAGGGGATATTGACTAACACCGTCTGCATCTCATCATGCAGACCATTCAGGAATCTTTCTTTCTTCTTGGCTTCAGTGTCTATTTCATCCGGGGCATACCTAGATAATGACAAAAATTTGTCACAGTATTCCACTACAGTCATCCTTCCTTGCTTCAGCTCTCTGAACTCGTCTCTCATTCTCTTGATCAAACCCGGTGGCACATGGGTTCTGCTAAACTTGACCTTGAATTCCTCCCAGGTCATCATCTGGCCTCCGGTCATTGCGCGAACACTGTTCCACCATGCTCTGGCATCTCCGGCTAGATAGTGGGTGGCGAACAGGACTTTCTCGTTGGCTTCCACTCCGTCTATTTCTAAGTTATTTTCTAGGGTTTGCAGCCAATCATCAGCGTCTAGGGGCTCTTCGGACTTAGTGAAAACAGGTGGGTTGGTATTTTGGAAGTTCTTGAGCTTAGATCCGTGGTTTTCCTGATTTCCGTGGCCTTGGTTGTTGTGGGCTAGCTGGGATATCTGCTGAAGGGTGGCTAGGTTGGCTTGACGTTCCGCTCTTTCAGCTTCACGGTCAGAAGTCAACATTTGCAGTATCTGCAACATCGGGTCCGGGGTTGAACCACTTCCTCCACGTGGCATATGAAGATTTAGATAGATCACGAGAAAAGCGGGAAATTTCTAAAGTTTTGGGTCTTTAAATTTTTTTTAAAGTTTGACTCAGATTTTCTAGCAACTTGCTTTTTCATTCATTCATTCATTCATAGCACCCGATACAACACACACCACAACAAAGAAAAACATATGGTTTTAAGAACCATTCTGAGAACTACGATATAGTGGGACCGAATACTATTCACTACGCTAGTGCTCAAGTGCTACTACTCCTCGGAATCTGTGGCTTCGTCATCTTCATCATCATCGATGAAGGCGAAATCGTCCTCATCGGTGATGAAATCCATAGCCTGATCTTCCAGAAAATCATCATCATCGCTGAGACAGGAGTAGGGGTCTCCACGAAGATCCTCTCCGGCATTCTCCCTTTCCTCCAACTGCATGTCTCTCTCGTGGATGGTCTCCTCCAGAGATGAGATGCGGTGGCGAAGACGGGAAATAATGCGCTCCTTCTTGTCGAGCTGACGGCGGTGGGACTTGCGATCCTTTGCTAGCAGGGCGATGGTCTGGTCCTTCGTCTTGATGATGGCAGACTTGTGGTTGTAGTAGTCACGGCAGTTGTCCAACTCCTGCTGATGATCGTACATCATGAAGCTAAGGTGGTCCAATTGGGTCTTCAGCTCGGGGTGGTATGGGGCTTCCAGTGGTTGTCCATTAGCATCACACCTTAGGAAAAACTCAAAGCGATTACCCTTGATCTGATTGATGCTCTGCCCACATAGACGGGAAAGAGCTTACTGCATGGCCCTGGCAAGTCCATCGAGCCAGTTGTTTTCCCTCAAGGTAAACTGAATTCCCTCCGCAGTGGGAGGTTCAATCTTTCCTCGAAGACTTGCAATAATTAGCCACTGCAGATCTTCTCCTCCTTGATCATTGAGCTGAGCTCCGAAGAACTCGGGGTGCGGACGCTCCAGAAGTTCCGAAAGCTGGTCCAAATCCCTCTCAAAGATCAGGTATCCTCCATTCCCCAGTTGGTAAAACTTGCTGTACTTCACGTCCATCTATAAGAATATAGGACGAGTAAGTTAGTAGAGTGATTAAGTGTGTCAAAATTTTATGTATTTTACAAGAGATTTTGGAGGAACATGAATTTTCATGAAAGAATCAAAAGGATAAGAATGAGAATAAGTTTTTGTAAATATTTGTTTTCTTTGGTTTTGGAAACTAAGTTTTTGATTCAAACGTCCAATCTAACTAGGGTCTCCTATGGTCAGGATGGCTCTACCAACTTGTCAACACCCGGATTTTTAATCCCAGATGCCTGTTATGCCATACATCGCAATCCTAGGATTACCATTTTTGCGAGACATAACAGAATTGGATACCATAGTACATCATCCATTACAAACGATACATAAGTTCTTACACAAATAGGGATCTCATGATCCAGTTCTTAATACAACATCAAGTAGCGGAATACGTAATAATAACGGTAGCATAGGCGAAGCTCCATCTTCGGGGTCACAGGCAATGCTGACGATGGGAGATGATCCTAGTTGTCGTAACCTTCCTGGGGTCCATCCTCAAGGTACTCCTCTTCATAGTATGGCCATGGGAATAGCCAGGGACAAAGCCATGAGTACTCTTTAAGTACTCGCAAACTAATACTAACAGGTAAAGGGGTTTTTGGATAATAGGACACTAGGCTCTAGGGTTGTTTTGCAAAAGCCAGATTTACCTCTACTAAGTTCAGAAGCAAAGAATGCTAGTTGAAGTTTTATAACACCTAAGTGGGAACTTGTATTTCATATTACAACCCTGTTGTGGCCAAGTCAAAGTTTCAAATCATTTCACAAGTCATTTTGAAAAGTCTGACGGGGGAACAGTATGGCCACTCCAACTGTCCATAACCGCGGACGCGGCTATTCGAATAGTTTGACACTCTGCAGATATTGTACACTTTCACCACAACATTCGATACATCCGTCAGGAACAAATCCTGAATTCACCATACTCAGTATGCGGATAATCAATCCAAACCTTTCGATTACACGCCCTAGTATAAGCACCTCTCCTGTGAGTTTCGCCTCCCAACCATGACCAACTGTCATCTTGGGTACTGCACAGGTGGACAATCTTCACAAGGTAGCCTCAGCTCAGACCTTGGCCGTGAGGGAACTAATACTAAGGTATATAAGTTTCCAGTCAAGCCCTACCCAATCTTCGGGTATTGTGGTTGTACGATAAAATTGGAATGGTATCGCATCCAGACAACCATCAGTTTTATAAAGGGCTAAGGCTCATGCCTCATCGTTTTCATCACCAAAATCATCAGGTGCTTGGAAACACATGTCCAAAACATTTCAATAGAATGATCCATCATTCCAAGGTTTTCATAACCATTTTTCCACCAAGTATTCCCATCTAAAGTTGATCAAGTTTTATGCTTAGCACTAGCATCTATAGGTGGGGGTAAGCAATAATGAGGGGTGGTAAACTAGTGGAGTTCTAACTAAGTTCAATCTCAGGCCTTAAGATGACATCAAGATTATCTAGCTTAGGCCAAATTTTATGCTCTTTATGCAACCTTCAGATATCTTTCTAGTATCTATAATTCACTTAAGTAAACTCTAAGGAATAGCTTTGATAAAGAATAAAGTATAAAGCTTGTAAGTAAAAACTAGGATTGGTTGGTCAAGTGGGTTGGATCATATATGCTTAAGGCATATAGTGGGCAGAGTAACAAGTAGTAGTTTGTGGCATCAGTAGGGTATCTTGCAAGGGTTAGCTTGCATTGGTCCACTTAGTTAATAAAGCTTGCACAATATCAGTATAAGCTTGCTAAATTGCAAGTGTTAGCTTGTAAGGTTAATAGCTTGCCTTGAGCAGAGCAGTGGTTGAAGTTCTCCTCGGCTTCTTCTTCGTAGTATCCTCCTTCCTCCTCGTATCCTTGGTCGGTACTAGCGTCTATAAATAAATACGAGGTACACAATCACCAAACAATACTTAACTACTTGTAATCATCACACACAAGGGTCCTATAGATGATCTAACATCATCACTAACATTACAAGATTAAAGCTTGGTTTAATTCTTTTTATTTTTAGAAAAGTAATTTCTACTCATTGAAAAACTACTTAAGATTTAATATTCTCCAAACCAAACATGGGATCATGTTGACACATGTCATAACCACATATTTTAGTCCATGGGAATATGATTTAAAGTGGTGTCACAATTTAATAAGGTTTTACCGTTTTATTTTAATTATTTAAAGTGGCTAGAAATGCCTATGTAGCATTCTTTTATTACTTGAACATTATTTCTGAAGGTAAACCTATATATTTTTATATATTCTGAAAGGTATGGTTAAATGTGATTTTTGAGAGTTGGAATCAATTCAAAAGCTATTATGGTTTAAATTTGAAAAATGTTTGAATGCAGAAAAGCTTCTGCCTTGTTATTTTTACCATGGGTGATCTATAGATCCAAATGACTTGAATCCAACGGGCTTGGATTCAGCATTCTCATACCTTTCTAACAAAATTGGTTTCATTCAATTTGGTGCACTGAATCGATCTGGGTTGATTTTTGAAGTTGGGTACAGAAGTGAGTTTGAAACAAAATGAAAAAGGTTTAATTCAAATAACTGGGCTGCGTGGGAAAAGTTAACGGGCCGGCCTGCTAAGCGCAGTGCTCCCGCGGGCTGCTTAAGTGAGTGTCCCCACTCGTCAGTAAGACAGGGAGGGGCGAAGCGGTACGAGGCGATGTGGATCGTTCGATCTAGTTCTAGTCCAACGACTGAGAGTCATCGTCGACGTTGAGCAACGCCGGCGAGAAAGAAACCTAGCGCGGCCAGTGAGGGGTGCTGAGGGCTCACCGGGGTGCAGGCGAGGGTCGGCGAGGCGGGCGAACGACAAAGTCGACGACGGCGAACTCAGGGGTGGTCGCGGTAGCTCCTGGGGTGGACGAAATCGATGGCGCCCTTCTTCTCTAGAGGCGGCGGGCTCCGGTGAAATTCCGGCGAGGTGGTGCTTGCCTTGCTCTGGGAACGGTGTGGCACGATCAGTGAGGAGAGGGGAGTGAGATGGTGTGAAGAAATCGAGCGGGGGTGGCCTCTATTTATAGTCGAGCGAGGGGACTGACGAGGCGCACGGTGAGCTCGTCGGGGGCGATGTTACAGGCGGCTATTGGCATGGGCGAGGGTAGGGGGCGGTGCGGTGTTCCCTGGCGATGCTCAACGACATGGTTTTGAGGCGTGGGGTGGTGCGGCTTGGTCTGGAACATGCGACGCTCTGCGTGGCAGAGGCGGCGTCTTCGACGGCGAGCGGTGGCTGTGCGTCACGGGGCGGTGAACGAGGATGTCTGGTGGTCTCCTGGGTCGGTGGGGATTGTGTATGCACGCGGTGAGGGCGGCGCGCGGTCTGTGGGCGCTGGTCGATGGTGGCGCTCTGGCGCACGCTCGGCATAGTTGCTGGCGAGGTTGGCATGGTTCGTGCGTGTGGTCCAGGGCTTGGAAACGCTCGCGGCTGGGACAGTGAGTGGCGGTGGATGGTGGGCTGCCTCCCAGACATGCTGGCTAGGCTTGCTTTTCTTCCTAGCTTGCTGTCGACATGGGGGTGACATGGGTGTGCTCGGCTGTTCACCATTGATGGCAATGCCAAGCTTACAGTGATGCTAAGGGTTAGTTTAGGTTGTTAGATGATCTACTAAGGCTAGTGGTGTCCAGAGAGGGAACAAGTTAGGCTTCAATCACTGCTCACTATAGTGTTTAGATTTTGTATGATTTGTGTCTGCAACCTGTTTGATGAAATGGCCACATGAAATCAAGTTTTGAATTTTGAAAAGATTTTTGGTGGGTTTGCTAGATTGGTGCTAGTGAGTCTGCAGATGCTTGGGTTTTGAAAGTTGAGCTTGTTTGAGTGGTTTTTGAAAAAGTGGGATCTTCCCATATGATAAAATTCAATTTTGAATTGTCATTTAAACTATGCATTTGAAATTTTCTGGATGATCACAAGGTGGGACTTGATACCTTGTTATGAGTACATTCAAGGGGTGCAAAGATCCAGAAAAGTTTCCATTAGGTTCTGAAAGTTTGAGATAGCCAAAGTAGACATGGGAGTTAAATTGGTCAAAATGACCATTCCTTTATTTTATTGGTTTTGATTTATTTGTCTTTAGGAAAAGTTTGGAAAATGTTTAGATGATGTTTATTTCACCTAAGAAACATTTTACAAGCAAGGAAACATACAAACAAGGTGGTTCAAAAGAATTTCAAATTAAATGCATACACATATGCATGCCTTCATAATTTTAGTTAGAAAAGTTTTTGTTAACCCTAATTTTGATGATAAGAGTTTGATGATTTAAGTTTAATATTTTTGGGATATTACAGTCGTGCGGCGAATGGCATGCACGAGTTTGGACTCAGTGATGTGCTAGGCAGCGCGGTCGGTGACCCTTGTATTGGTGCAGAGGGCATCACCACCGTGCCAGCACCCGTGTCTAGATCCTGACCACCGGACTCAGTGGTGTACACCAGTGTGAAGGTGACGATTGCCGCGTCCTGTGGCTGTAACGTGGGCGGCGTCACCATGCCCACCTCGCCCCAAGTCCATGGCCTGCTTTCATCAAAGATTACATCACGGGTGATTTGTACCTTTTTCGTCGCAGACTTATAGACTCTGTAGCTCTTCGATCCACTCTCGTACCCCACGAACACCATGGGTGTGGAGCGGTCTAAGAGTTTGGTGATCCCGGGGCCGACGTTCTTAACGTGTACCGTGCAGCCAAACGTGCGCAGATGCTGCACATTCGGCTTCCGGCGTGCCATGCCTCATATGGCGTGACACCATCCAGGCTCCTCATCGGGGCCCTATTGAGGATGTAGATAGGTGACCGCCTCTGCCCAGAAGTACGCCGGCATGCCCATGCTCTTGATCAGGCACCGTGCCATCTCGACAACATTCTGATTCCGCTACTCGACGACGCTGTTTTGCTGAGGCGACTAGGGCGTCGTGGTGTAGTGCTTGACGCCAAGGTTGTCACAGTACTCACGAAATTCTAGCGAGTTGAACTCGCCGCCCCGGTCAGACCGGAACGTGCATAGCTTGCACCGGCCCTCCGCCTCGGCCAAATTTTGCACCTTCTTGAAGCGATCGAACGCCTCGTCCTTCGTCCTAAGGAGCTCCAGCCACATGTATCGAGAGTGATCATCTACCACCAGAAGGAAATACATTTTACCTCCAGGTGAAGCTGGCGAGATCGGCCCGCAGATGTCCGTGTGCACGAGCTCCAGGCTGCGTTCTGCACAGTATGCGGTGGCCTGGGGAAAAGGTGCTCGGTGTTGTTTCCCTAGCGCGCAACCATCGCAATATTCCTCGACGAGATCGATGCCGGGCATCCCTCGTGTCAGCTGCTTGGTGGACATGGAACACAGGGCACAGAAGTGCTGGTGCCCCATCCTAGCATGCCAGCGCCAGGTGATGTCGTTGCCCTTAGTGAGAAGACAGGTGGGCGGATCGATGGTCAGGATGTCGGTGTACGACCGGTTCCTTGTGCGCTTGACTCGAGCCATCATCCTGTCAGAAGGGTCGTGTATTGTCATGACGCCGTGCTTGATGCCAAACACGCAGCCGCCCTCGTCGAGCTGGCCGACTGAGATGATGTTGCTTCTCAGGCTCGGGATGAAGCAGACATCAGCGAGTGCACGCTGCTCGCCCTTCTGTGTGTGGAAGACGATGGTGCCACGACCAAGGATCGGCACCACCAAGCCATCCCAGAATTTCACCGTGTCATGCACAATCTTGTCCATGATGGTGAACATGTGACGCTCTCCAGTCATGTGAGTGCTCGCGCATGTGTCAAAGAACCATACACCGTCAGGGGAGGAGATCGGCATCACCTTTTCTTCGGTCAGAAACACAGCCTGGGGCGCCACGGCCTCGCAGACAACCGCCATGAGCAGGCCGCCCTGGTGCTCTTCGCCGGGCTGGACCAGGTTCGTTGTATCCTGCTGCTTCTTCTTCTCGCGGCCGCGCTG
Source organism: Avena sativa (assembly GCA_916181665.1). NCBI lineage: Eukaryota > Viridiplantae > Streptophyta > Magnoliopsida > Poales > Poaceae > Avena > Avena sativa. The sequence goes on along the minus strand of OV702284.1, from coordinate 253,421,795 downwards.
CGCTTTGCGGCATTCCTTAGCCCAGTGGACAGGTTTGCCACAGTAGTTGCAATTCCCTTTCCGGTGCTCACTGCCGCCGGAGCCTCCCTCATCTTGGGTGGTCTTGCTGCCATCCCCACCCAACAATTTTGGTTTGCCCTGAGGCTTTCCCTTTTTCTTGCCGCCGGAGGGAGAGCTGCCTGTGCGCTGGCTCTGCCGGGCCGCTCACTCCTCTTCCGTGAGCAGGAGCTTGGCGACGCCGTCCGTGACCCCTTCGTCCAGGTCGTAGCCCTCCTTGGCGGTGATGAACCTTCCGGTCAGCTCCTTAATTGAAAGTATGCGCAGGTCGATGGTCTGCTCGATCGCCATCGCCAATATCATGTACTTGCGTGGGACGATGCGGAGGAACTTGAGAACGTCCTTGTACTCGTCGACGGGGTCGCTGAGCAGCTCGAGGTCGTTGACGATGGCCGTGTGCCGGAGCGCGAAGTCCTCGACTGATTCCCTGACCTTGAATCGGAGCTCCTTCCACTCCCGCCGGCGAGTTTGGGACTTTCCCTCGCGAATCCGCTCCGAGCCGAGGCGCATCGTCTTGATGGCCTCCCAGGCGGTCTTGGCGCAGTCCTTGACCGCCAGTGTCCTCACCAGCTCCGGCGAAACAGCCCGAAGGAGAGCCGAGAGCGCCGCCCGGTCATCCCCTTCCTCCTATGCACCAAATTCGATGACGTCCCAGAGGTGCTGCGCCTGGAGCTGTACGCGCATCACCATCGCCCACTCCGGGTAATTGGTGCGTGTGAGGGTTGGGTACTGGGTGTTGCCGCTGCTCTTGCGGATTACGCGCTCCCTGACGACGATTTCGCCACCACCGCGAATCAGGCTTCGACCGCGGCGCGGAGTCGGAGACACGGAGGTCTGGCGTGGCGTCGACGGCTTGGACCCGACTGTGCCGCCGCCTGGCGTCAGCGGCTTGGAGCTGCCTGAGCCACCACCCTCGACCTGCGTCCCCTTTTGCTTCTCCGCCGCCGCCGCTGCGTCCCTTGACTTGGCTCTGTTACCAAATGTGGTTGTCGACCTGAAACTTTCAGTGTATCAACAGTAAATTCAGTTAGCTAGGTAACAGGCTGAGTGTTTGTGCTGCTAAATGCGTGGAGCGTTTTCTTGTGAATTCTTCTCTTATATCTGTCACAAGTAAAGAGGCTAACAACCTCCCGATCAGCTTACTAAGATCCGATCAAGCCGCGCCATCCCACAGCCACGAACACATAACGTTTGCTTGACCGGGAGCTAACTAAAAAACCTGAAGATCGTGCCTACTGCATAATTCCGCTAACTGAATGTGCGTGGATAACAGGCTACACCAGCACGTTATTTTCAGAAAAAACAGAACAGCCTATACTATGACACGATGAGCTTAGCAAAGACCAATACTCCGCATCCGCACCACCCCTCGGTGAGCCTCGCCCCCTCTTCCCTCTCTCCCCGTCACTGCTCGCCAGGCTGTGCGCGTTCAGCAGCCGGGCCGCACGCCGCGTTCTGGACAATCGCGTTGTCAGTTAACAGCAGCAGGCACCTGGGCGTCCTCTGTATCCTCTCGATTTCCGTTGTCCCTGGTCCACATCCTGCGATGAATCTCATGTCGATTTTATTCTCGGTAGATCAAGCTACAGCTATGAGAAAACGGCACCCCAAATTGATCTCCACGGACGACAAAATAATCCGGCGTATTAGACACGATCGATCTGTTTTTTCTGAAGAGTTCCGTCAGTTTGCAACCAGCAGAAACTTTCTCTGATTCATAGACTTTTACCCGGCGCTAAACTCGTCTTTTGACGTTGGATCCTGAACAAAAATTGAAGCCCTTGAATATGTATACAACTTTCCTTTTTTCAGAGATGCGAAATGCTTAACCGTTCAGTCACCATATTCTTCCAAACATCGCATCAGCTAGCCCATTCGAGATCCCCGGTTTCAGTTTCGTCAGAGATAACAGCCAACACTCGAACCTTTTCTAAAAAGGCCCCCCTTCTTTTTAGCAACTCAACCCGCAGTCTGCGTTGCGGCCCACGTGTCAGCGGACAGCTGAGCCGCGCGTGTAGTGGGCCCTGGCACCCACGGGCCCGCTTGCCATCGCCTGTGGGTATCTCGGTCTGGAGTAACAAAAGTTTCGTCCGATTTCAAACAAAATTCCAAAATATTAATATAGACCAAGTAATTCATATCTTTTTATATAATTCGAATTTGAAAAAAATTCCAAAATGAAAAGTGATTGAAATTTAAACATGAATGCAAATGCAAATTCAGATTTGACCAGAGTCAATTGTAACTAGTCAAACATGTAACCTTTGACCCCTCTTTAATAATTTGACTTAAATAATAATTTAAATTCATAATTTCAAATAATACAAATAATATATGTTTTTGAATCGGAAAAATATGAGGAATCTGTTTATGCTATTTATGTTATCATTTGAGTAATTTAAAATTTTCGAAATTATTTAAATGCCAATAAATGTCTTTCCTTAAATAATGCATAACTTAAAATTCGTAATTTCAAATTCGACAAATGATATGTCTAAATCGATTAGCTCGATGAGCCAGTTTTAACTATGCATTCCATAACATGAATTGAAGTATGGAACATATAAATATTAATGGGGCAGCAATGTTTATGGGAGCAAAACATGACTACAAACTTAAAATGCTTTCATCTTGTACCCCACACCTCACCCTTGCCATGTTTATACGATTGTGTAATATATTTATTTTGGTCCTTGTATGTTTGGTTTTTATCCGGATAGACGCCGAACAAGAAGAATATCAGGAGTCTTAGGAGTTTTATCCGAATCCATCTTATTTTGCAACTAAACTTTGAGGCAAGCATTTCCCCATGCTTGCACTATATATATATAGTACCTATTGCATCTATCTTATTCTTGCATCATAAACGCGCCACGAATAAAATTGAATCCCAAGTAGTGCATAGCCTTTACTTTTAAACCCCACCGAAGCCTGTTCCCTCAATCCTATGAGCCATTACTACATGAGTTGTTTGAGCCATGTGAGTCGTAGAATTGCATGTGTAGGATTTGTGAGTGTCTTTGAATAATGAGGTACCTAAACAACTAAATTGAGTAGTAATGATATAACTAACAAAAGAGGCACCGGTGGGCAATATCTGCTATTTGTCTTTTTGTGCTCACTTATGTCCCATAGGACCCCGAGTACTTGATTCTTGTTCCTTGATGTGGAACCATAAATCCCCTTAGTCCTAGCTTGAGCCATATGTAATTTCTTGGGGCCACAAATAGTTTTGGGTGTTATTACTATCATGTACTTATGCCATGCTTTACTGCTTTATTTACTATTGTTGCTCGTGAAGAGCGTTTACTATTGTCTGGTTTTCGAACATATGCGGAATGTTTACGCGGTATCGATAAGCCCAGTCACACTTTCGGGTTCCCAGTCGTTTACAGCCATTGTCGCAAACCCCTCGGTATGTCACGAAGCCGGCCAACTTCGTAACGGGTAGCTTAGCGGGGTGGCCCCCTGAAATCATTTATAAATCTTGCGAATGCTTTGTCGTGATGCCTCGTTGGGTTTTGATTTGGTTTTTCCAAGGTTGATCGTGCGTGTGTTGCTATTTGTGCACCTTGCAGGGTAAATCTTTCTAAAAGCCTTGTCTGCGGTTATGGACGACTTGGAGCACAGTTTCTCGATCATAGACAAGCATAAATAAAGTACCGCTTTTAAATTGACTAAAACTTAACTAGTAATAGTGCAATATTCATAAAATAATTAATAAAACTGCCAATGGATGGGATGTTCTTCCGCCTTCTCGTTCGGGAACATGGAGGTGGGCGAGCGATGTTTATTTATATGGATATATATATGTTGGGTAATTCATTGTTGTTTATTTAACGAGCGTCCATCTATCATTGGTTAGGACGATGTTATAGCGTGTCTCTATAGAACTGCTAGGTTTTATTTTTGCTGCAATTGTGTCATCCCTAGGTTGTCCCCTTTAGATGCATAAATACTTGCTGAGCCCCTTAGGATCTCACACGATAAAATATTGGTTTAGATGGACAGGTATATCCATAAGAAGGCTACTGGGTCGAGGAGACCGATGATAGTGGCAACGACCGTCTAGTGTAGAGATTCCGGGGATAGAGATCTGTGAGATCTGTGGGCGGGATGTGCTTATTTTCAGGGCGTATTACGCCAATTTGCTTCTTATCCATACTCGGATATGTTTTCCGCTTCCTCTTGATACTTTGATGTGTGCTGTATGAGGATATATCCTAAACTATTAGAACTATCTAGTATCTTGGATCTTGTTGTATGGCGTTGAATATTTCTATTTCTTTTGGATGGTTTGGCTCTGATGTACCCTTGTATATCGCTGACATACACACTTGTGTATGTTTTGTTCACATGCATGTCGACTACGCCGCTCGCATTTGATACAAGGTTCTTGCAAAGTGGATAGGGTGGTGGCCGGTACCGTGCCCTGCTCCCTGTGGTGGAGGGCAGAACGGAGGGGGACACCAGGGCGGCCACACCCTGTGGTGGCACAGGTGGCCCCTGGTGGCGCCAGCAGGGGGTGTGGGCCCCCTGGCCACCTCCTCGCCTTTCCCTTTCGCCTACAAGAAGCCCCCGAGCCAAAAACCCTAGATGAATCGGCATGCATCCACAAAAACTTCCGCAGTGCCGCCTCCATCGAAGGGGAGATTTGGGGGACAGAAGTCTCTGTTTCGGCACCCTGCCGAGACGGGAAAGTGCCCTCGGAGCCATCTCCATCGATCTCCACCACCATCTCCATCCCGTTGCCGCCATGATGAGGAGGGAGTAGTTCTTCCTCGAGGTTAAGGGCTCTACCGGTAGCTATGTGTTCATCTCTCTCTCTCTCTCTCTCTATATATATATATATATATATATATATATATATATGTATATATGCGTGATATTTTTGAGATCATGAGCTTTGTAATCAAGTAGATCTACTCTATTACTCAAGTGTTTTAATAGATCTCCGGCTCTCCCCACGTGTGTGAAAGTGACAGCGTGCACACCGTGTGGCACTTAGGCTAGAGATTACATAAATACTTATCACGAGTATATTTTGAGTTGTTTGTCTCTATGAAATTGTGGTGTTTGAATGAACCATCTAGTGCTCAAGGTGACATTGCGGGGTTATCTAGGTGGGGATTGCAAACTCTAAGGAGGGCTTTTGTAGCCCTATGATACGTCAGAAACGTATCTATAATATTTTATGTTCCATGCTGGTTTAGTATCTATTTTGCTTTTCTTTGTCTACACTTTGAGGTATTTTTATATGTTTTCTGGGACTAACCTATTAACAAGATGCCACAGTGTCATTTGCCTGTTTTCTTTTGTTTTTGGTTCCAGAAAAGGCAAAAAATCAATATTCTCGGAATTAGACGGGACAAAAGCCAAAGTCAATATTTTACTGTGGGGAACACGTAGCCAGAAGACGAGACAGAGAGGAGCCACCGGGGGCCACACCCCCTGGCCGCGCGGCCCGGCCTGGCCCACACCTGGGGGGTGTGGCCACCCTGGCTGCCCCCTTCCTCGCCTCTTCGCCTATAAGAAGCCCCCGATACCAAAACCCTAAGTACCCGATCAATCTTCCATGAAACAGTCCGTAGCCGCCACGACCATTGTCCCTAGATCGAGGGGTATCTGAAGCTCTTCCTAGCACCCTGCCAGAGGGGAGATCATCCCGGAGGCCTTCTTCATCATCATGCCAGCCTCCGGTATGAAGCGTGAGTAGTTCCACCTTGGACTACGGGTCCATGTAGTAGCTAGATGGTTGTTTCTCCTCCTTTTTGCTACCATGTTTAGATCGTGTGAGCTCCTTTCATGATCAAGATCATCTATTTGTAATCATGCATGTTGTGTTTGCGGGGATCCGATGGATATTGATATTACTATGTTAGATTGCTAATGGTTCTATCTTATTGATTATATCATGTCTGTGTTGTTTGTGATCTTGCATGCTCTCTGTTTCTAGTAGCTATCTTGGCCAAGTAGATGCTAGTGACTCCAAGAGGGAGTATTTATGCTCGATAGTGAGTTCATGCCTCTATTTAATCTGGGGAAGTGATAGAAATATCTAAGGTTGTAGACGTGCTATTGCTACTAGGGAGAAAACAACGGTCTCTTGTTCATGGAATAAGTGGATTGTTTACCTTACACACTTTGCTTAAAGCAGTTATCTGTTGCTTGTAACTTATTACTAGAGGGGGTTCGGATGATAACCTTAAGGTGGATTACTAGTCATAGATTTAGTTGGATGGCGGTCTATGTATCTTGTTGTATTGCCTAATCAAATCTCATAGGATCATGAATGTCTAGTATTGCATTGTTATGCCTTGCTCTGTCCTGTCAATTGCCCCACTGTAATTTGTTTACCCAGCATGTTATGTTTTTTTATCTTAAGGAGAACACTTCTAGTGAACTATGGACCCCGGTCCAATCTTTACCATTGATACATCTTCCACAATTCCTATTTACTTTCTGCAAACCACCATTACCATACACACCATATAGTTAATCCTTTGTTTTCAGCAAATCGATGAGATTGACAACCTCACTGTTTGTTGGGGCAAAGGCTTGAGTTTGTGTTGTGCAGGTTTCCAAGTTGCTAATAACACCTTTGTGTTGTTTCCTTCCTCCAACTTGTTCGATAACCTTGGTTTCTTTCTGAGGGAAGACTTGCTGCTGTGCTCATCATACCTTCCTCTTGGGGTCTCCCAACGAAGCTTCCACGCACCATCAAGACTTTTCTGGCGCCGTTGCCGGGGAGGCTAAGGACGTCTTCACAAGGGGAATCCTTCACAACCTTTATCTTTACTTTGTTTTTGTTTTGCTTACTTTCTTTTGCTTGGTTTTTTGCCTCTTTTTATCAAAAGCACAAAAAATTAGCTCCCGCTCTAGTTGCTGCTGTTGTTGGCTTGCTCCACTTTTGCCAAAATGAACTCTGATGAGAACACCAAGTTGTGTGACTTCACTAGCACAAACAACAATGATTTACTAAGTACTCCTATTGCTCCACCTGCTCCTAATGCTACATTTTATGAAATTAAGCCTGCTTTGTTGAATCTTCTGATGAGAGAGCAATTTTGTGGTGCTAGTTCTGATGATGCTGCTGCCCACCTCAATAACTTTGTTGAATTTTGTGAGATGCAAAAATATAAGGATGTAGATGGAGATATTATTAAGCTCAAGTTGTTTCCTTTCTCCTTGAGGGGAAAAGCTAAAGAATGGTTGCTATCCTTGCCTAGAAATAGTATTGATTCTTGGATTACGCGCAAAGATGTTTTTATTGGAAAATACTATCCTCCTGATAAGATCATATCTATGAGAAGTGAAATAATGAAATTTAAACAACTTGATAATGAACATGTTGGTCAAGCTTGGGAAAGAATGAAATCTTTGGTTAAGAATTGTTCCACTCACCGACTTACTGCTTGGATGATTATCCAGACTTTTTATGCAGGTTTAAACTTCTCCTCAAGAAACCTATTGGATTCAGCTGCTGGAGGTACCTTTATGACCATTACCTTGAGCGCTGCAACAAAGCTCCTTGATAATATGATGGTCAACTATTCTAAATGGCACACCGAGAGAGCTCTACATGGTAAGAAGGTAAATTCTGTTGAAGAAACCTCCTCTTTGAGTGATAAGATTGATGTTATCATGGCTATGCTTGTTAATGGAAAACTCATATTGATCCAAATAATGTTCCCTTAGCCTCTTTGGTTGCTCAACAAGAGCAAGTTGATGTGAACTTCTTAGGAATAATAATTTTGGCAACAATGCTTATGGTAATAAACTATAGGCCTTATCCTCCTAATAATGGCAATACCTATGGAAACTCCTACAACAATACTAGAAGTTCTCCCTCTGAACTTGAAGTCATGCTTAAAGACTTTATTAGTAAAAAAACAACTTTCAACAACTGTGGAGGAAATGCTTTTGAATGTTGTGAAAAATATTTCATCTTTGTCTGAAGCACAACCCTCTTTGATTAATAAAATGGCTGCTAAACCTGAAACCTTGGAAAGTACCTTTGCTGCTACTCATGCCATACAAGTTACTATTGATGAAAATGTTAGACTGTTAGCCCAACTACATGCTAAGTGGGAAAGAGAAGCTGAAATTGCTAGAAACAATAGTGTGTGCACTATCACCACTACCAATATGGATGCCACTAAACCACAAGAAGTTCCTATTCCTCCTACCACAATGCCTAAACCCAATGAGTCTACTACTAGTGATGCTAAGTTTGATTTTGATCTAGATGGTTGCAATATCTCTGAAGTGATTATGTTCCTACAAAATCTTGCTAGAAGTCCTGATGCTAGTGATATGAATGTGGCTTTCACCAAGCACATTACAGATGCTCTTATTAAAATTAAGGAAGAAAAGTTGAAACACAAAGCCTCTATTCCTAGGAAATTACAAGATAGTTGGGAACCCATCATTAATATGCAAGTGAATGACTTTTATCTCAAAGATTCATGTGACCTTGGTTCTAGTGTCTCTATTATGCCTAGAAAGATTTATGAAATGCTTGATTTGCCACCTTTGGAAGATTGCCATTTGGATGTCCCACTTAATGATAATGCTAAGAAGAAACTCATAGGGAGTGTTAATGATGTTCTTATTATGGTTAACAATGCTTATGTCCCTGTTGATTTCTATGTTTTGGATGTTGAATACAATGCTTCTTGTCCTATTACTTTGGGAAGACCTTTTCTTAGAACTGTTGGTGCCATCATTGATATGAAATAAGGCTCCATTAAATATAAATTTCCATTCAAGAAAGGTATTGAACACTTCCCTATGAGGATAGAGAAGTTAATTTTTGCTCCTCCTTTGAAAGCAAGGTTTGATGTTAATGCTTCTTCATTTCAAAATACTTGATTCTTGCTTCTTGTGCCTAACTTAAAGGCGTTAAAGAAAAGTATTTCTTGGGAGATAACCAAATAGTTTTCTTGAGTCTTGGAAGTTATTACTTTAGTAATGACCCCTCCTTATCATTTTTATTTTATTTTTGTACCAATAATACCTCTAATGAGAGGGAAGTAAGATTTGGGGAGTTGCTGTCCCGAAATAGATTTTTGTGCTCTACTGTAAAAATTCGTGTAAAATCTCTGTAAGTCGGATTGAGCTATAAGTTGCTGAATAAATCCCCCAGGTTGTTATCTAACTTTTTGATTTGAGCAACAGAAGGTCTTCGAAAAAATCGGTTTTTACCTAATGGTCTATTTTGACAGATTTCTGCCATTATTTGCATTTGCTTCTTATTGATTCCTTTTTGGGTTCTTTTTGGGATACAGAGATCTTTGAAGGAATTGGTATAGTAGCTTGTGTCTTTAGTGAAAGTTTTGTGTTTTGAAACTAAACCCAAAGGTCTATTATCTTTTGAATACACTAATGTTGCTAATGAAGATTGTGTGAGGTTTTGTATGAAGGAAAATCTGCAAGTGTAGAGAAAGAATGATGTAATGAGATGAAGAATGGACAAAAGCTCAAGCTTGGGGATTCCACCCTGTGTCACCCCAAGAAATATTCAAGAGGTACAAGCGTCAAAGCTTAGGGATGCCCAAGGCATCCTCTTCTTCATCAATAAAAATCTCAGGTCTTTCTAGACACTTCGGTTTTATTGTTTCATGCACTGTTGTGTTGTTCTTGGAGCATCTTAGTTTTAGTTTTTAGTTTTTGTTTTCTTAGCATTCTTGAATAAAGTAGTTTGGACCCCCGTTCTCGCTGTGTTGTTTCAAATAAGTTGATTGGTGTTGGAAAGGAGTAGAAAGTTCTTGCTTGAGTAGTACAAGAGGAGCTTGCTTTGTCTGTGGCTTAGACTTTAGCATGTCATGCTAGATGTTGTTTTGACTTTATGCTTAGTGATTATTGCTGTAGCATAACTTGTTCCAAACAATTAGGATTGCTTAATATGCCTTGAAGGAATCATGCGTTGTTTTAGCATACAAAATCATAGTAATGTGGTATTCTCCTTGATGCTTTGTTTGGGTTGACTTGGCACATGCTCACACCATGTTATGACTATGAAAACCAGTCACCATAGCCTCTATGGTCATTTAGTTCTTGACTTGTAGTACCACTTTATGCTTTGATTAGTAACATTTTTGTAGAGGTCCCAACCTTTAATAAGGTAGAGATCCCTGTGTTTACAATGCTAGTCCCTGGATCAATAGCTAGCATCCACAGTTAAGATGTAATATCAAGAAACAAAGGTCATAATACAACTTTATAACCACGAATAAAATAATTCATTACATCTTACATTAGCTCATTTGGCTATCTCATTACAATGTAGCATAAATAACTATAGCATGGAGTCCTTCATCTTCAAAGTGCCACAGGCAATCATGTTGGTTGTAGACTTGTAATCCTAATCAACACACTTCACTAACATCAAACAAACCTGCAACATAATAAGTTGCAGCCACAAGGGTCAATACATTTGAATTGTATTGCCAAGTTTCACTACTATGTAGAAATAAGTGGATCCTATCATTACATGCATATTTGGCTAAGTAGGGTTTAGGCTCATTTGCAGAAAGCAATATAGTTTCGTCCTATCTTTTCAAAATAGTTTTGATCTTTTGAAAATCTTTCTGAACTCCTTGGAAAACTCCAAGTGCTTCTAATCCCTTGTTGACACCATCAAGTTTTACTTTGAGAAATTGGAATGTCGAGATCTTCCATAGCTTCAGGCCTTAGTTGCTCAGAGTTGTACATAACCGGGGACACGGCTAAGTACTTAGAATTTGATATTCTGCAGAAGTTGTACACTTTACCCACATGACACAATCTCGTCTTGACGCCACCAGTGGCCGCTGGATAAGTACTCACCAAATGGAGTACCGGCAGATCAAGAATGTGACAAAGTCTTTCCATAGAAGTCCTCCCAATACACAATGCTAGCTTGTCTACCAGGCACCAATGTAAGGATATATTTCCAATACACAATTCTAGTTAACCTGAAGATGCCAATGCAAGGGTCTTCCACTATGTAGTTGACTA